>OY998171.1:18709751-28709751 GCA_963921995.1 Oxystoma pomonae | reverse complement strand
CTTACCCTGCCACCCCATTGGCTGGTTATGATTCTGTAGGTTGCCTTCATAGCCTCTTTCTCCAAGAGAAGGTGTAGAGGAGGAAGGTTTAGGGGGCATTCAAGCGCTGCTGATGATGTGGTGCTCATAGCACTACCTATCACCACGTTGGATGCTTGTTAGTTTGGCACGAGCCAGCGTTTGCCTGCCATTCATGTACCAAACTATTGCCCCGTATGTAATCATGGGTCTAACTACCGTAATATACAGCCAGTACATTTGTTTGGGGCTAACGCGCCAAGACTTACCGCAGATTCGTTTGCACGTCCATAGAGACAGTGCTGCCTTTTGCTTTACTTTTTCCAAATGCGCATTCCATGTAAGTGTTTTATCGAGGGTCACCCCCAGATATTTTACTACAGATCGAATGGGATTGTTTCACCGTTTAGTACCGGAGGAACAATCTATATGTAATAATATAACCAAAGTTTCCGTATGCAATGGGTATCTTTAATAGGTCGCTAGTTGATTCGAATAGAAAATAATAGCAAAATATACGAATCACTTGGGCAGAAGAACTTCACCTTACCTTTTGGATCAGTTATAATTCTATCTAATGTCTATTGGCTGACATTTTTGTAATAGCACAAGTTTAAAGTAAAAACGAAATTTTTGGTCAGAAATCCGCGTAGCTCGCACGCGGAGAAAAATAAACAACTTCTTATCGAGCGGAGGTTTTTGAGAGAGTGTCTCTCGTTATATCAGTAAGGACATTTTCCAACCGCTCAAGCAATAAAAAACGCGATACTTTTGAGTTTTTTTATAAAGTTTAGCACCAATAAATCCACAGACAATGGATAGTTTAAAATAAAGAAAACAAAAATAAAAATTCTATAACCCCAATTTAAAATAAACGCATTTTAAGAATGCAGACATTAAATTAAAAATAAATCTTATTTACAAGTTGGGTACGCGGCTTAAACACCTGTCATAACCCTTTTAATATGTAGTTTTTAAAATTTTAAATGTGACGTTTCGACTCCATGTTGCATCAACTTTTTATCTTGTTTTTACCACCCCTATGAACAATTCAAATATTTGAGCTAATGCCTTTTACATGTTTTGGGCTCTAATTCGATTGGATTAATTGTTTTTGTGAGTGTGTCAGTCTGGCACTTGACACTGCGACCACCAGCGATTCTATTGCGGCTAACTTTTGAGCCGTTTGTCATGTCAATGTCGATGTTTCATTCAGTGGGTTTGTCTAGAGGCCCTCTCTACATTTGACAGTTGTTTGTTTTTTTCATATTTGCATGTAAAACTGATTTTATGAAATGGACTAATGTTTTGTTGTCTCTTTTCATAATTTCCCCAGACAGTTTTTGAAAGAAAGAAAAAAAATAAAAACAAACAGTAATAATAGGTAAATATAAACACTCCTATGATCTATATTTTTGTTACTCTTTTTCTTACAATAAAATGTGGAAACATAATGTGTTATTTATTAACGAAGTACATGCTAAATGCGTATGTTTGTACCTACTGCTTGTAGCTCACTTACCTCACAAATTCGGTTATGTTTATTAATTTTCCAGCTTGGTAAATGCATATTTTCTTTTCACTTTTCCTGAGTTTCTTTCTTCCTTGGAAAAAGGAACAATACAAATTCGTCGAGGCACGTATTTTTACAGTTTTTGATACAGCAAAATTCCATTTTTAAACCTGACAAAGTTATTTATTGTCAGGGGTTACCAACTATCATTGCCAACACACAATTTCAAACATTTCCCTAGCAACTGTCAAATCCAGTTGCTCACCTCTGGTAAAACAATAACTGTCAAAAATCGTATACAGGGCCTCTAGGTTTGCCTAACCAACACCTGCTTAACTAAAAAGCCAGTTAACTCTTTTTCGATTTAGTATCCTTTAGCCTACTATAGCGGTCATATTGACACCCAAATCCTTGTTTTACCTGTCAATTTGGTTATAAAAATGGCGGCAATCTTTGGCTGAAGAGATAAGCTCGGAGATAAGAGTTAACTGGCTTTTTAGTTGAGAACGTTGTTGTCCTAACCAACACTGTAGCTAGTGTCAAATTTAGTGTAGGCAAACAAGGGATTTGGCGCCCTCTAACCTAATTCGATGCTTTTTGTTAACCAATCCGCGCAGAGCCGGTTCTAGCCCTCTACGCGCCCTCTTGCAACAGCTTGATTTGGCGCCCCCTTTACAGCTTCCGAGTGTTTTTTCATGATTCCCCCTAAACCCCCCAAACAAACCCCTGCTTGCAGATGGAGCAGGGAGACGTGGGGTCAATTTAATTTTGTGAGCCATGCGGGGTTATATTTCAAAAATTCTTAAAAATAAATACTTATTTAGTCACTTCATATGCACAAGCCGGGAGATCTCAGCTTAAAGGCAAAACTCTTAAATAACGCACCGCAGGTGAATATTTCGAAAAAAAACCTAAAAATGTTATTTTGACACGTTTTAAATATGGTAGAAAAAAATTAACTAAAATTGTAATAATTATTGATGTTATAGTGCCGCAGGCAAATTTTTTTGCGATTTAAGCAAAAAATTCTAAATGCGCCGCAAGCAAAAATTTGGAGAAAACTGTACCTATATTAAAAATGTAATTTTTTACACTTTTGCGCACGCAGGCAAATTTTAGGGTGTGTCAAAAAAAAACGTACTTTTTTAAATGATTATAACTTAGCGGGAAATTGTCTGATTTTAATAATATGTAGCTTTTTAGAAAGCCAAAGCTTCAAAATTTATTACGTGATTATAGCTTAGTTAACCTGTTTTAAACCAACCAGTAAGTTTAAAAAAAACAAAAAAGTAATTTTTGAAAAATTTGTGGGTTGCGGGGTTTTTCCTTTTGACGGCAGTATAGAACTCGTGTCAAAAATGACTTTGTTAAAAATTCAAGAGGCGGACTTATTTAAAAAAACAGGCATTTTTGACCCTCCTAGAAAAAACTTTTTCTGCAACGATGTATTCAATCTCAAACATCGGTTACAAAGCCACATCCTTGTCAAGCACACCAATGAAATATTTTAAAAATTCGGACGAGAAATAAGGAAGTTTTAAATCTTTATATAGAGAGAGTTTGCCTGCAAAATCACGCAATTTTTTCTTAATAAGCTTGATTTTCTATGCAAACTCTGGTCTATATAAAGATTTAAAACTTCTTTATTTTTTGTACGAACTTTTTTGATGTTACCTTGATGTGCTTGGAAAAAGTTTTTTCTAGGGGGGTAAAATATGTTTATTTTTTAAGTAGGTCCGCCATCTTGGATTTTTAGTAATTTTTTTGAAGCTGTTGCCTTTTAAAAAGTTTAAACTTATTAAAAATCGATCAATTTTTCAAAAAGCTATTGCTATTTAAACAATTAGGTAGATTTTTTCTTAATAAGCTTGATTTTGCAGGTAAACTCTATAAAGAATATGGCTTCTTAACCGTTGTTTCAGATTTATTACAGTGTCGCACACAAAAAAATATCTAGGGAGGTAAAAAATGCCTATTTTTTAAATAAGTCCGCCATTTTGGATTTTTAGGAAATATCAAGTTTGACACTGGTCCTAGAAATTTTGAAGCTTTGACTTTCTTCATTTTCGCGCTACGTTATAATCATTTAAAAAAGTGTGGTTTTTTGGCACACCCTATATTTCTTAAATGAAAGCCAAAAATTCTTGAAAAACTTTGTTTTCTTTGTGCAATATTATAAAAAAAAGCTCGGTTGGGGTGACTGCAAGACCTTTGCATGAATGAGCGCGGCGCCGCGCTAGGTGTGTTTGTTTTAAGCAGTCTATTTTTATGATTACATTTTTTATTGTGGCTTATGTTTAGTTTAGGCTAAATCTTCACTTTGGCGCCCTAGGCAGGTGCCTACGCCTAGCTACGTCATTGATCGAAAATAAGCTGACGCTGACGTGCAATGGACGGACATTCGCTCAGTACATAACACTTTTGGTTTTTACCAATGGTGGTATGTGCTGTCAAATGTATAGAGGGCCTGTAGTCTACGCCATACAATGTTATTTTTCTATAAATTTCTATAGAATTCTAAAAAAAAACTTATTTTTTTTCGGTTTTTAGGTAATCGAATACGTTGGCCAAATGGTTCGTCCCAGTATAGCCGACTTGAGGGAGACCAAATACGAGGCAATAGGAATAGGCAGTTCCTATTTGTTCCGTATAGACCTGGAAAACATCATAGACGCTACGAAGTGCGGCAATCTCGCTAGGTTTATTAACCACAGTTGTAATGTAAGTTCGTAAACTAAGGATTTTGCAAAAAATACGGAAGCAGTGACGATTTTTCTAAAAAAATCGATTTAACTTTCAGAAACATTCAGTTTTCCAGGAATTTTTGTCTAAATAAAAAATCTGTTGCTGACTAACTAATTGATAATATACAGGCTGGTCCAATAAGACTGCCCACCGGATTTATCTGGGAAAGGTTCAATGAAAAGGCCAATTTATATAAGACATTTTCTTTCCCAAGTTTGTAGGACTCTTAGGGCCAAATTTATAGTCCGACGTCGAAGGAAGCCTCAAGGCCTCCTTGACGAAGGTGTCCTTCAAGGCGTCGTTTCATTTCTTATTTATAGTCCCTTCCCTCCCACCGGCAACGTCGCAAAAATGCTGGTGAGTTGGTGCAAATAAACTACTGATAACTTCATTGTTATTATTTTTGGGTTATGGTTTTGTTATTTTTAAAATGTTTCAATTTTTTTTAACAAGAAAATGAATGAAAATTAAATTCAAAAGGAGGGCACTATAAAGGCGGATTCAGAGTTCCGTAAGGTAAGCGGTATGAAGTATGCGGTAAGACGCAAGGAAAATAAACAATAGCAACTGCATTCTGCTCTTCTTGCGGCTGACGGAGCACTATGAACAGCAACATGCGTTTGCTATAGTTTATTTTCCTTGCTGTCTTACCTCATACCGCTTACCTTATGGAACTCTAAATCCGCCTTAAGGCCCTACACTAGCCAGGAAGAGGTTTTCCTCGCTGAACTGATTCAAAGATATAAGAAGTTGTTAGGTTCACGTATGAACAAAAAAATGTATGTAAGATAGTTTCTACTTCATAATTTTCAGAACTATGAATCCAACTTTATAAAAGATACTTATATTACCTAGCTACCTACTTGAATACTTCCAGTGCCATAATACCATAGGGTACATAGCAAGGCCAACATTGGGGTCACTGGAAGACCCCGGTTTTTTGGGTGATTAAATTTATCTTCGATCGTTTTTTAAAAATCTATATCTGGCCAAAAACTCCTTTTCTCTGAAGAACTCAAAGAGATTTTGCTTGTATCGCTTTGAAAGACGACCATGGTGTTCAGGGACTTCTTCTTCCACCTGATCAATAAATTACAAAAAATCATCCATTGTTTTTAGGATAGATAGATAGAAAAATACTTTATTATCTAAAATAATATTTCGTTGACAAAGCATATACTTAAATATTAATAAGAGTAACACAATTTTTTAAACGGTAAAAAAATTTTTCTTAAATAGATAAAAACTAAAAAAAACCAACATACACAATACATTTACAATTTAAATTTGATGTCAAATAATTTAAAACACATTACTAAAAAACTAATCTAAACTATAGTACGCTTTATTGCATAAAAAAATGTTTTACCTCTTCACGAAATTTTTTTAGATTGTGGATTTCCTTTAGATGAATTAGGTTAGGTTAGGTTTGTTATGAGTGGTGCATGTAGTTGAATTGGCAAGCGATTAAACATTTTTTTACTTCTGTAAATAATAGAGTTTTGAGATAAAGTGGATTTAGGTATGGGAAGTCGCAATATTAAGTTGTTTCTAGTTTCATTAGATTTCAAAGGTTTCAGGTCATTATAGTGTTTTTTATGCATAAGGCATACCGTTTCAAGAATGAAAATATAGTAGACACTAAGTATCTTATGGGTAATGAAAAGTTGTTTGCAATGATATTTTCCCCAAAAAACAATTCCATACCTTATGCATGATTCTACCAATGAAAAATAGGCTGACTTAGCAGTCTGAAAACAACAGAGTTCATTTGCAACAATTCTTAAGGCATAGCACCCGCTAGCTACCTTTTTGTTTAAGTTTGCAACATGTGAAGAACATTTGAGTTGGTTATCTTAAAAAGCAATCCACAAAATGACAAAAAAACCCAACAATATTTTTGTTTTTTTAACCTCACATTTTTAGCCAAGGAAGGTCGAAGGTAGCTCTTTAGCTACCTTGATATAAGGATTCCTTCAAGGGTGCCTTTCACTACTATAAATACCAAATTGGCCCGAAAGCCTCCTTGAAGGAACAAGGATCCCTTGAAAGACGACTATAAATTTGGCCCTTAGTTTCTCAGATAAATCCGGTAGACAGTCTCATTGAACCACACTAATTTGGTTTTTTTATATCTATCCCAGTTCAGCCATTCACGATATATCATGGTAAAAGTTATTAAAAACAATTTTCCTAAATTCAATATTTTCTTTTATTGACTTTTTTAGCCCAACTGCTATGCCAAGATCATTTCCATAGAAAACAAAAAGAAAATTGTGATATACTCCAAGCAACCTATAGGTATCAATGAAGAAATAACGTATGACTACAAATTCCCAATAGAAGAAGACAAGATCACCTGTCTTTGTGGGGCTCAGGGCTGCCGGGGCACACTTAATTAAGGTAATACGGTAATATGTTGTAGGTAGATAGACTAAAAATAATAAATTTTTGTCAGAAAACTAATTTTTGTCACGTATTAAATTTTAACAGAAGTTACATTTGGTGGATTTTGTTGCTTTAAGAAAAAAGTTAAAAAATTTTTACACAGCATTACTTATACTTTAACGATCGACTTTATATCAATGTTTTTTTTTAACTTGTTTTTAATCGTATATTCATTACATAGTAAAGCAGTAAACTCAACCTTATAAACTGGAATGAGAGTTTTTCACCACTTTTTCGCTGTGATCATGACTCTTTAGGGTCCAGTGCCGTTTTCTTTTTGTCGCGGTTACGGTTAACCTTGGTCCTAAAATTTCCCAGAAGTATAAGCAAACGAAGGAGACTTCGATTGTGTAATATCTTTGAATATTGTTTAAATTTACAGATAATTGTTTATGTTTGCATGTGTATATAATCAAAAGTTTTTAATTTTTATGAATTTCCGGATTATACTTAAATTTTCATATCAAAAATGCTATGACGTCATGTATTAGCTGACATGAACAGAAAAAATCGATGTAGACAGCGCAGCCTGTCATGTTCGATGCATTGAGAATCAGAACCAGCCTATTTTGCGGGTTCAGAATGGTTGCGGTTCTCAAGGTATGGTTCTTCACAGGATGTGCTATCTACGTCCATTTGTTCTGTTCATGTCAGCTAGTAGATGACGTCATAGTCCGGAAATTAATAAAAATTAAAAACTTTTGATTATATACAGATGTAAGCATAAGAAATTATCTGTAAATTTACACAATATTTGAAGATATTGCACAATCGAGGTCTCCTTATTTTGCTTATACTTCTTGGAAATTTTAGGACCAAGGTTAACCGTAACCGCTACAAAAAGAAAACAGCTCAGTCAGAGATGTACAACTAGTTAAGAATGTGCAACGACGACTGCGCATCATCAAATGGGACGATTCATATAACTCTAATGATCCTGCATTTGTAATAACAGGGTTGCCACAATCCTTGAAAACGGAATTCCCGAATTTTTGACCTGGTTGAGTTTCCCCTGTACCTTTATAAAATTTACATGTAACTTTTTTTGCCGGCCTCCGTAGCGCAGTGGGTAGCGTATTTGCCTGCCACACGGAAAGGGTTCGAATCCCGGATAATATGGATATTTTGTTTTTAACTCTGAAAAAATACTTTGCTACATTGGGTATTGATCCTACTATGGATGAAAAGTCCCAGTATCAAAAAAAAAACATATAAATTTTAATGAAATTTTCTCTCGCCGCGCTACCTTTCGATTAATAAATAATAGGAAATATATTTTTATTATTATACAATATTACACACTACTTTTTGTAAAATTTTATGCTTTGCGGTATTTGTTTCGATCACAATTTCAATTAATTTTTTTCAGTGGGCAATCGCCCCTCCTCGCCAAACCCAAAAGTTTCAACGAAATTTGCTTTTGGCGCTCTCTATAATCTCATTAAGTGTTACACTTTTTATCAACAGCATTCAAAACGTGTCAAAAATAGCTTTTCTAGTATAACTTTTTCAAAGTTTTTGCCTGCGGGCATTTATGACATTTCACCAACACATATAGAACTGAGACTAGATCCCACCCCAACTCAGCGTCTCTTAACCCAAATTTTTAAAAGTAATTACGTAAAACTTGTAAGATATCTTATAGGTAGGTACAAGTTTAATTTTAAGCATATGACAGGATTTTGGCAACAAATCTAGAATTGAGAGCAGATCCCACGCCAAACCAGCATTTTCTGCTTAAACTGAAAAAAATTGCCTGCAGCGCTATGAAATCGGGATTTTTTAAAAATAATTCGACAAAAACCGGAAAAAAGGGAACCTTGTGGCAACCCTGAATGAATTTTTTAAAACATTAGCAGATCATATTGGTGTTTTTCTACCCAAAATCTTTTCTAACAATCTTCGTTTTTTCATGACAAAACAATTTAAATGTCAGAATGTCAGAGCAATTTAACCATTATTAAACCTTTTAGTGGACATTTTCCAAGATTTTTGACAAGCGTCCGCGTCAGTATAAACTTTATATTATAAAAAAAAGAATTCAACTCGTATCTTTCTATTTAATGTAGTAGTGAAATCAAAATATTATAATTGCAAAAAAACTGTGTGATATGCTAGGTTTTTACTCTAAATAGAAATAATAGTTGTATGTATACACTTAATTTTATAATGCGTGGTAATATTGTTAAGTAGAGGATTTTGACATCGATAGTTCATTCATAAGGAGGACAACATAATTGTTTCGAAGAAAGCACTTAACACTATTTTCTTACAAAATCTCTTAAAACTACCAATGCCAATATCTTCTAGTTGACATTGCGGTCAAGTAAAGTTACTGACTATCGAATCAATAATATTAAAATTCATCACAAAGAAAAGACGTTAGTCTGCGTTAAACCTAGATATCCTCCCGATGCTTGTTAACTTTTGCTGGCCACCTTTAAACATGGCTTAAATTATTTTAAACCTTTTTTCTTATGTGGTAATATGTAAAAAAATAGGGAACATCAGTAGTTTTAAATTGTTCTTTCATCAAATTAGTATAGTTTTTAAGTCGGTGCACTATTTTTGTGTGTTTTTACATTGTACATAAATTGTAAATATACAAATTTGTTATAGTTGTTTGTTTTATTTTGACAGCTTAGTTTGTCTTTTCTTGAATTCTTTTAATTTTATTAGTAAAAAAATCTTAAAAATAATGTTGATGCACAGTGGCTACAGATGCATCGCCACACTGCGCAGATTATAATTTTGACAGCCCCTTAGAGGTACATTCCCAGCAGAAATATAACTATTGGTTTGTTCAGGTTCGTCGAAATTTCCTGTTCTAAACAGTCCGGAGCATGCGCGCTTAAAAAACGCGTTCTGGTTCGACCACAACTGTTCTGAACTGAAAAGTTTTGTGTTCGGGTTACTACCGAAAATTTGTCCAGGACGGGTTCAATACTGTTCTGTACTGTCCCGTGAAGCCGGGCGGAATTAAATGGAACTGTTTAGGAATATTTTCTGACGTATGCTTAAATTCATTTACGCATGTAAAGTTTGTGCGAAAAAATAATTTGTTCCTTGAAAATATACCCAAATAAATGGATTTTTACGAAAAATAATAAAAAGCCACAGTGTAATCTTGTATTATTTTATTATCCGCGTGTGTTTTATAAAGGTTTTGTCGAGGGTTTTGTATGGTGTGACCTAAAGAAGAGAAATCCCTACCTAACCCAAAAATTCAGCTTTTTCAGTGTTAATATTCTCTTCTTTCAAAAACTGCAGAATTTCACTTTGGAAGAATTAAGGCAAGATTCTACCTCGTTATCAAGTAGTGGTGATGATGAAGCCATTGGCAGATTTTTAAATGCAATGTAAAAAAAATATGAAGCTATGAATTTGTAGAAACAAAAGCTATGAATTTTGTAGAAGAAACTGTAGACCTATATGAGGAAAACCAATTAATGGAAAATTTTCGGTAAAATACTTATTTTATGCTAAAAATAAAGAGATAAACTTAAGACACTAAGGATCACATCACGTGCTTGCAATTTTACGAAAATGCGTTCGGGTTCGTCCAAAAATTGTAAACTGTTAAGAACAGTCCCGTCGATTGCGCAACTATCACGCGCAGTTCTAAAACGTTCTAGGACAGTTTTAAAATTCGGAACCCGAACAAACTATATGTAGTGCTTAGTGCGTAAGATATGACTAGAAATTTTTTCTGAAACCAATTTTTAAAAAAAAGCATATGGTAGCGTAGCACCTGAAAAAATACCGATCCCGCAGGGAATGAGATTTCTTTATGCACTTTGGGGATTAAATAGGTACGTTTAATCCCTGTTTTTAGGGACTAAAGTGGCACTTTTAATCCCAAAGGGATAACAAAAAATTAATCTCTAATGGATTAAAAGTAAATTTAATCCCTCATCCTAGGGATTAGAAGTAAATTTAATCCCTCACGGATTAAAAAAAAATAATCCCTGGAAAATTATAATTAAATTTATCCCAAGTCATGCCAAACAGCACTTGCTCTTGGCGAAGATTTCATTCTTAGCACCCTTTCTTATAGTCGACGAACATATTAAGGTGGAAATAGCGTGATTTTAACAATAATCTTTTCCTAAAGTGCATAAAATAGTACATAAACTTCGGGACTAAAGCGTCTTTTAATCCCTTAGCGAGTTGTAGCACTGTACGGTCGAGCTACAAACCTTTCGCCGAGGGATTAAAAGTAGCACTTTAGTCCTTAGGTTGATAATGTAATATTATTGGCTTCAGACAACATTCACAAAAAATAAAAAATCCATTAGGGAATATTTTATGCACGTGTTATGTTTTGGTAGGAAATTTCCCGAGTTTATGAAGTCTAAGAAAGCTTTATTAAATCGAAAGTAACATATTCTGCTCTCATATAAATTAAATAATTTCATTGAAATTTACATGTAACACAGAAATATAACTAGAAATTTGTCTGAAGCCAATTTTTTTAGAGCAAGCATGAATGCGTAGCATCTTTAAAAAAATCCCGATTCCGCAGGGAGAGGGATTTTTTTCTGGTGCTACGCACGAAGGCTTTTCTTTAAAATGATTGGGTGAAGACTACATTTTAAAAAAATTTGCATGTAGGAAATATTTAATGCACGTGTTATATTTTGGTAGGATATTTTCCGGGTTTATGAAGTTAAAGTTTTATTAAATCGAAAGTAACAAATATTGCCTCTAAAATAAGAATTTGCAGTTTAATGCAAAATAAAACATACAGTATTTTTTGCGTGTTTTTTTTTACCATAATATTCATGACATGTTAATCTCAAATGTAGGTAAGGAATAAAGAAAACAGGTACTTTCTTAAACATTTATTTCATAAAACTTCTGGTAACTATTATGTTTATAATATTAAATTACTTATAAACGAGGTAGGGTAATAAGGCCAATTTTCAGCGGAACCACAAGTACCACACTATGAGATCTGACTCGAGACATGTTGCGAGGCGAAGTGAAACGGTATCCCGACTCAATAGTCCCCACACCAGCAATGGCATTACATAATTTTTTTTTATTTTGTTGTGTTGATATAATTAAATTAACCACTAGGTTTGCTTTTTTACTTTATTTTTAATCTTTTTGGTTATTTCCCTGTAATAATCCTCAAGGTTTGTTGGGAAATAAACAATTTGCTTTAAAAAAAAATGCAGTTGATTTCGCAGTAAGTTTGTTGTTTTTGAAGAAAAAAAAATTATTTTTATGCATTTTTCAATAATTCCTTATAAATGTTTCCCAAAATTGTGTTTCCTTTTTTGCTCTTTTGAATTGGTTTGCAGGGGTCGGCAAAAAAAAGAAACTCATTTTTCTTTTATGTCGACGTTTCGCCCTATATGAGGTAATCCTCGGGACACTTAATTGATCACAACAATTGATTTTTACTTTTTTTCTTAAATGTAATAAAACTCCATAAAAAAAATCCGGAAAAACCTATCGATCACCACCACATAGACGTTGAAACCTGTCGTGTTTCGTCTTGCGGAAAGCATCAGTTGCCGTTTTCTTTTTGTTGGGGTTAACCTTGGTCTTAAAATTTCCCAGAACTATAAGCACAAGAAAGAGACTTGGAATGTGTAATATCTTTGAATATTGTTTAAATTTACAGATAATTGTTTATGTTTCCATGTTATATATAATCAAAAGTTTTTAATTTTATGGATTTTCACATCAAAAATGCTATGACGTCATCTATTAGCTGACATGAACTGAACAAAAGGACGTAGATAGCACATCCGGTGAAGATCCATACCTTGAGAACCGCAACTATTCTAAACCGGCACAATAGGCTGGTTCCGTTCCTCAAGGCATCGAACATGATAGGATGCGCTGTCTACATCGATTTTTTCTGTTCATGTCAGCTAATACATGACGTCATAGCATTTTTGATATGAAAATTTAAGTGTAATCCAGAAATTCATAAACATTAAAAACTTGATTATATACACATGTAAACATAAACAATTATCTGTAAATTTAAACAATATTCAAAGATATTACACAATCGAGGACTCCTTCTTTTGCTTATACCATTGTATTTATACAATGCTTATACTTCTGGGAAATTTTAGAACCAAGGTTAACCGCGACAAAAAGAAAACGGCAAGTGTCTCCTTAGTGGCGGTCTCACATGAAACCAAAACTGGTCGATACAGCAACACACCCTGAGATTTGGTATCAGAGACGTTGGCCTCGCAACATGTCTCGAGACAGATCTCGTAGCGTGTGGGGCAACTTAACATTACGTTGTTTTCACTTACGGTAACGCTCGGTAAACGAAAATCTGTCATTTTGATCAGCTATCACGCGTTTGCCATAGATAATTGGCTTTATATCCACTTACAAGAAATACGTAGCATGGCTGAAGACTACATATTTTTTAAAAAAGTTTATTCATGAAAAAAAATCTTTTGTCCTATAGTCCAATTTTTTGATGAGCGGACTGACGTAATTTTTTTGGATCTCTATTTGATACATTACTTTAGACAGCGACAATAAATATGTAAAAATAAGTCAAGTCGTTTATTGTTTCAACTGTTACTTCAAACTGACTGATAACAAATTATTTGACATGCAAAACTGTTGACAACAAAGAAATACGTTTTCAGAGGCAAAAATGACGTCAGTTCGCCCTTGAAAAATTGGACTATACATTTGATTGTATAACTAATTTTAGTATTTTCAAAATATAACTTAAATATATATTCTTATTATCCCCAATAAATCACAAATTTCCTAAAACCTACATCCTCTTTCCAATCTTATTAATATAAATAAATAAAAAACTGTATAAGTTTGGCTTAAATAAAATCGAAAAATTTGTTTAATAAGGAACTAAAAACGTCTCGACATAAAATAGGATTTAACTGTTTATTTGGTTTAGACATATACATACTATACCAAAATTGGTATGAAAGCTGTGTATTTTTATAATTCTACACAAAACCCATTTTAATGCTTTACGTGTCATTTTTTAACTTTGTGGTACTAAATTCCAAGGAAAATTCTGTAAGTTCACGTATTTCTAATTATTGCCCTAGGGATTTTGAAAAAAAAAATAAAATCATACGAAGTGTCTAGAGGCAGCGGTGCTTTTGCTGGGCAAAATGTTTTAAATTTAAATTTTTAATGTACGCTTTTTCCGTTTAGTGCCCATATCGATCAACGTAAAAATTCTCCGATTTAATCATGATTAACACTAATCGGAATGAGTCTTCGTAAACAAATTTGCAATGTTATATTTTTTTAAAATATATATTTATTTAAATAACAGTACATTATTTAAGTTACAGATGGTATTCTAATTTTTATAATACAAATAAACATATATAAGAGTACGGAAAATATTCTGATATCTTGATCCTTTGACATGTACAAATTTAAGAAGTCTAGATTCCACAAAGTTCCTGAGAACTTGTCTGTGTTTTGTAGAGTTGTCTTGGGAGTTGTACTACAGAGTATATATTAGTTTATTTAGGTAGTCAGTATTAAAAAAGACCACATTCTAAACTCTGATTAGAGCCTAATCGGGAAATTTTTGCGTTGGTGGATACGAGCGTGTCATTTAACTTTTTTGCATTAAAATGAGTTTACTCACACAGTTAACCAATTGACAATATTCTTGGCAGCCATGCTGAACTATTATCTGTATTCTGGTTCGCGTAAAAGTGTTGCCAATCTTCTCTAAACAAATTTCATAAACTAGAAGTACAAAACTGCCAAGAGACAACTTTTTTTAGGGTTTTTTGTACTGCCAACTTAGTAAACAGTTAGTGAAATTTGTTTAGAGAAGGTTGATAACACTTTTACGCGAACCCGCATCGCTGCCCAAATAAATAATCGTCAGTTTAAAAGAACTATTTGCTTACACGACTTCTGTCTTTGAATAATACCTATTCTACAAAGGTGTACAACAGATGTCTATCATAAAAGTGATAGACTCCGTTTATGTGCTTTAGCACCTGTCCCTCTATAAGGTGCCAACCGTATGTAACCGCTTCCCCACGGTCCCTGGCCAAGCCGACTTCTATTAGCCAGTCAACAAATTTGGTGCCTGGAAAGACGTTCTTGTAGACTGCTAGCCTCCATCTTTAAAATAAAAGAATATGATGAAAAACTGTAATTTTTAACAGTCAATAAAGTATTAAGGTTGGTCGGTAAACAAATTTCATACGGACGAACGTTTCGTACAAGCAGATTTTATGAAAAAGCGCCAAATTGTTCTACAAGCATAACAGATTTTACCCGAGTAGATCAAAAAAAGTTTATTGGGACCCGCTATATCGCCATTTTTTTAAAATTGCGGCCAAAATAATATACAGGGTGCCCACCAAGACCTGATATACTCTCGGATGAACTGTAAAGTCTGATAAGTCATGATTTTCAGATTAAGATCTGATAAGTCATGAGAAGTCCTGAGAAACAGTTGAAAAACGAAAAAAGTCCTAAGAAACGATACTTTACCTAATTTATTCAAAATACCAAAAAGATTTGGACAGAAAAAAAGTAAAATCGGTTCTGAAAAAGAAGCATCGACAGAAAAATAGAGATTTTGAAAAATAAATTTAAATATATTAGCCACTTGCCACAAACGAGCATTTAAAATGTAAAAAAATGTAATTTTCCCCTGCGGCACTGATTGTTCCGATTTTTGTTTAGTTCTGAAAAATTTTAGCCAAGAGCGTTTAAAAGTTTAAAAAAATGCCTTTTTTAGTATAGTTTTCTCAAATTTTTTGCCTGTCACGCTATACACTGATTATTACATTGTTTTTGCCAAGATTATTAAACTTTTTGTCATGATAATTTCAAACGTCACAACGAGTAAGAATGATATGTTTGGTATAATTTCCCAACATTTGCGCCTCCGGTTAGTTCACGTCAGTCTATTTAATTTTTTGGAAATATTTCCATGGAGTCCCAAATATGAGAGAAATTTTGACCTGGCCTAGTTGTAACATCTTTCGTGGTTCATTATGGAAGAAATCAGTAACTGGGGGCCATAGGGTTCCACCCTTACTTTTGCTTAATTTTTTGCTTCATGAACAGGTGTGTAAATAAAATTATTTAATTTTCAATTTAAGTGGTTTCAACAGTTTTAAAATGGATAACTAAGTCATTTCATGTTTTAACAAGCACTTTTGAAGATATTTTAAGCAATTATAAGATTTTTTTTTAACGTAACCTAAAATCCTTATAATATTTGATTGTTCTTTTAAATAAGGAGTTTATAAGAGTTATAAGATTTTTTTTTAACGTAACCTAAAATCCTTATAATATTTGATTGTTCTTTTAAATAAGGCGTTTATAAGAGCGTAATGAGATTCTGCAGAAAAAAATTTCCATGGCAAGTGATTTGACATGTTTTTTGTATGTAGAAATTTACTGTCAATTCAATTAGTTAATATAAAGACATTTTAAAGACAAACTGTGGAAAATTGCCTTCTTACAGGGTAAACCAAAAATTTGCCATTCTTAAAGGTCATGGTCAGTTGTGAAGGTCAAATTTACACAATTAACCAAAATTGTTGCTTGGAAAATAGTATTTTTAGAGTTTGACCGCCATTTTTTTGAAAATTGCAGCAGAGACAAATTCATTTTTGCCCTATCTAGTTTCATGTTTGTAACGGCTTACAAAAATTAATTTTTAATTCTGAGATCAAAGAGATTAAAGATTAAAAAAGATCAACACTTAAAAAGTAAAAACAAAATCAAGTAAACACTTTTTATTTTTTTCTTTTTTTACACAAAAGAAAAAAATAAACAATACTTTCCAAAAAATTTGTAACAAATTTGATATACCTCTTATCGCTAGCAATAGCGTCCTTGCACTTCTTCAAATGATGGGTCAGAAACTGATCACAAACGTGCCTAGTTTCGCTGCTAAGTTCCTCCCACTGAGGCAATGACAAAGTGTTGGCGCCAAACCAAATTCCTCTCCAAAATTTGACCACTGGCAGAACCACTTCTCTCGTGTCCAAACCAAAAATTACAAAAATCAGTATGCTCTGACCCAGATTCAAAATGACATCGAGGAATGACAGTTCCACGTAGATACCTGATATGTCTTCCACTACTAAGGTCCAGATTGAGAGGGCGAGAGCCTGGAAAACAAGCATATTTTTTTAATAAGGGGCCTCAAAACGTGGCGGGAAGGGGGGGAGTGGGTTCGACAAAATCTTAAGGTTAGGGGAGGGTAATGAAAACCTCATATCAATTTTTTAACGACTAATTTTTAATTTTTCCTTGCTTTTTTCGCAAAAAATGAAAAGCCTGGACGATTTTTTGAGTAGTTTTGAAATATACTGTTGTACGTAATTACGTTTTTTTGTCTTAATTTGAGAAAAAATATATCTCGATAGTATTTATATACTATAAAGGAAAAGAAAATTACAACCCTCACGTAAGATTTAGCCTTTGGTTTTTTATTTTCTTCATATTATATAAATACTATAGAGATCATTTTTTTCTAAATCAAAACAAAAAAACTCACGTAATTAATGGATTCCCTAACAGTATATTTAAAAAACTTAATCGAGTACAGACTCATTCAAAAAGTTCCACATTTCAGAAATCTTTTCAGTAGTTTTAAGGTCCTAAAAATAGAAATAGGAAAAATTTTTTTTAGGATGCTGGAACAATATTGGACCAAAAAATTTTTCTTTTTTTTTGTAGTCGCAACCCAACGCAACCCTTTCAAATAAAAAAATGTTTTACTAGCATAACCACTGAAAAATGGGTTATGACTTATAACTGAATAATGCCTAGTAGTTTGTGGCTAAAATAGTGCTTTTTTAACAAGCGTTGTCTATTAACGAGTTTTAACTATTTTTTTTATACCTTTATGAAACATTCGAAAAAAACGGAAAAACTTTTTCCACTATGATTAAAAAAAAAATAAACCTTCTTATTCCTATTCAAGTGCTCATGGATGGCGCAAATGAGTAGCAAAACGGTGTGAATAAACCAATATTTATTGCACCCGCATGTAAAAAATTTCTTTTTGTAGGTAACCAAAAGAGCCATTGTTTTGTAATTTGCGGACGGAGTGTTTTTGGTGAAGGAGATGAAGCCCCTCCCCCCAGACAATAGACTTCTAAAAGATAAATTTTTCCCAAAAATCACCAATAAAATGGTAATCTGAGACTATTCTGTTACTCAGCCCCCCCCCCCCAGGAAAAATGTCTGCGTATGCCACTGAATACAGCAGAAGTAGTTGCCGTACAGTACTCACTAAATAATAGTGTATCACACAACATAGAGTTAGGCCGGACAGATCAGGCCACTGTGGCATGAATATATCTGCTATGGGAAGTTGGGCGAACCATACTGCCTGTAGGCGGTGGGATGTAGCGACCCCCGCCCACGATTCGAGTCTAGTGCTCAATCGTGCAATCAGCTGGCCTAATCTCGAGGGACCCAATCGTCGTATTCCTTACGCCATTGGGTCGTCACTCGTTATTAGGGACCGTGGGCTTGCTGACTGTGCATCAGCATTTCCACGTTAATAAAAGTCTCGCACAGGCATTCTCTACTCTGAGATCCTATACTTTCTAGGACACTTAAGACCATGAAGTCCAAGCACATCAAAGTCTTTCGGCGATCGGCAAGTTGCGACGGGAGCAGGACAGTGTAGTTTGGAAGCTCCTAGTGACAAACCGGCACGAAAGCGGCGGAAGCGTGATCGCCGTTTTGCTCACGGATTGGCTGTAGAGCAACTCGTGTGCTGCATCCGTGACTGAGCAGCCCTATTTAGGACCCACTCTGCTCACCCTGAAAGGGAAGGGGCTATAAAAGGTGCCCTAAACATAGCCAGCCAACAACTGCCCGACTGGACAACCGCATCCAGTGGGTACACCACATGCGGTCAAAATAAAAGAAAAAGTAATGCAATGAACTTTGCCACATGGAATATCCGTTCACTTATGGATACAGACACATCCACAAGACCACAAAGAAGAACGGCAATAGTGGCACGCGAACTAAGGAAATATAACATCGATATCGCTGCTCTCAGTAAAACTAGAAGAGCAGGCGAAGGCCAACTTAAGGAACACGGAGGAGGCTACACATTTTTCTGGAAAGGAAAAGAAGAAGATGAACCACATATTCACGGAGTGGGTTTGGCTATAAAAAATGAGATTGTGGACCACCTAACCGAATTTCTATCCGGAATAAGCGAAATATTGATGACATTGCGCCTAACCCTTAGCTACCACCAACACGCTACTATAATCAGTGCCTACGCTGCAACCCTTGCAGCTGATGAAAACCAAAAAGATGAATTTTATTATCAACTTAGTGAAGCCATAACATCTGTACCTAAATCTGATAAACTTATCATCCTAGGTGATTTTAATGCTCGAGTTGGTACGAATTCAAACCTATGGAAGGGCGTCATTGGCAAGGAAGGTGTTGGAAACATGAACTATGTTCGGAATATGACCTCATAATCTCAAATACAATTTTACGTTCCAGAGATCAAAAAGACGTAAAAATTACAAGAGCAATAACGAGTGCAGACGACTGCTGGACAGACCATCGCCTGATACGAGCCAAAATGAACTTGCACATTCCACCAAGAAGTAGCCGTCAAAAAAAGCAAATCAGAAGAAGATTCAATGTAGAACGCCTTAAAGATGATCAAACCAGAACAAAATTCCAAGTCTCTCTGAATCAAAAGTTGGGTACTGTAGAATACCCGGAGAATATTGACGATCACTAGAGAATGTTGAAGACAGCAATAACTTCTGCCTCCGAAGAAACGGTCGGCTACACACAAAGAAAACATCACGACTGGTTTAATGAGCACGACAAAGAAATTCAAGAGCTTATTGAGAGGAAGAGAAAAGCCCATAATGCTTGGAAAAGCCACCCTAACTCTAACGAAAAGAAAAGGCAATATCAAGAAGCCAAAGCAGAAGTACAAAGGCAAACACGTAGATTAAAAAACCAATGTTGGACAACAAAAGCACATGAAATCTAGCTGAATCCAACAACACCAGAGCTTTCTTTCAAGCTACTAAGATGATATATGGTCCCACTACACAAGGTATCAATCCCCTACGATCCAAAGATGGAACAAGGCTGCTTAAAGACAGTTTCTCTATCAATTCACGATGGAAAGAACACTTCCAAGAACTACTCAACAGAGACTCTCAGGTCGATAATGACATCTTCGACAAAATTCCGAAGAAAACTACACAAAAACACCTAAGTGAGATTCCGAGATTAGAGGGGGTGGAAAAGGCAATCACACAGCTAAAGAATAACAAGTCAGCAGGCACAGATGGTATCGCTGCTGAAGTCTACAAACAAGGGTGTCCCGTACTTAATTCCCAAATGCACATTCTAATAAGTAAAATATGGACCACTGAGACCATTCCTGCCGAACTCAGAGACGCCTCTATAGTTACCATTTTCAAAAAAGGCGATAAGGCCCAATGTGGAAACTACAGAGGTATATCTCTGCTTTCTGTTGCTGGAAAGATACTTTCACGGATACTATCAAACCGATTAATTCCGATTGCTGAACAAAATCTGTCAGAGACACAGTGTGGATTTAGGCCCAATCGAGGCACAGCTGACATGATCTTCAGTGCCAGATAAATGCAAGAGAAATCTAGAGAACAAAATCGCCCTCTCTTCATGGCCTTCATAGACCTAGTCAAAGCATTTGAGTCGGTCAACAGAGAAGCTCTATGGAAAATACTGGCAAAAGCTGGATGCCCTCAAAAATATATTCAAATTCTTAACTACTACACGACAATATGAATGCATGTCCTGAGCAACGATGGACCAGGAGAGTCATTCCAGATTACGACAGGCGTTAAACAAGGGTGTGTTATTGCGCCCACCCTATTCTCTATATTTTTAGGTGTCATGCTTCACCTTGTTGAGGAACATCTACCGCCGGGAGTGGAAATTCTATATAGATTCAACGGTGGCCTACTTAACCTAGGCAGACTGCGAGCAAAAACTAAGGTCTCGACGACCTCGGTAATCGAACTGTAGTACGCCGATGACAACGTCGTTATGGCCGATACAGAGGAAGGTCTACAGCTGGTAATCAACGCATTTAACCAAGCCTACAAAAGCATTGGCCTAGAGGTCAATCTTGCCAAAACGCAAATTCTTCATCAACCAGAACCAGGTACGAATCCCCAAGATCCAAACATTTCCATAAATGGCCATCCTCTGCAGAACGTGGAACATTATCCATACCTTGGGAGCCACCTATCATCAAATGCAACTATTGACGCAAAAACACAGCATCGCCTAAAATGTGCTAGCGCAGCGTTCGGACGGCTTTCGGAGAGAGTCTTCAACAATCACGACATCAATGCGTAGACCAAGCTTCGTGTCTACAACACAGTTATAATACCAACTCTAACATACGGATGCGAAACGTGGACCACCTACAGAAGGCATATCAAACGACTAGAAAAATATCATCAAAGTTGTTTAAGACGAATACTGAGAATCAAATGGCAAGACCGACGAACAAACATACGTGTTTTAAAAGAAGCCAGAACAACTAGTATAGAAGCCCTAATCTTCAAGCACCAGCTTCGTTGGACTGGTTACATTATCCGCATGCCCGAAACACGTCTCCCAAAGCAGATAATTTATGGACAACTGAAGGAGGGAAAGAGAAATCAAGGAGGTCAACAAAAAAGGTAGAAGGACGTTCTCAAAGGCAATATGATGAAGGGTCACATCGATATAAACAACTTCGAGACCACGGCAAACGATAGGGCTTCATGGCGCCGAACAGTCCATGAGGAAGCACAAACTTTTGAAGAGCAACGACGTAGACTAGAGACAGAAAAGAGAGAACGTAGAAAGGAGCGACAAAATGGAACCAGGCTGCTGCCGGAGACTGGGTGTACCAGGACTGTGGAAGTGTGCGGCTCGAGAATTGGCTTACATAGCCATCAAAAAACGCACAACAGATAGCGACGATACAGAATAGAGGAAAACTATACTCGGTATCGAGTGATTGCCTATGATGATGATGATCACACAACAAGTATGTAAAAAGATGATGAAGATTTCCCAAATAAAAACAACACTTGTCAAAATACTTACAACAAACATGGAGCAAAGCAGCAAAATCAGCAGAACTACATGCCTCAAAATTTGGGGATCGTGAGATTCCGGATCCTCTTCTATTGGCATCAAATCTTCATCAATTGGTTGCTGATATTGTTTGACAACTCCTGGAAATAAAAAAAATGTCAGTTTACATAAAGTTAGGTGATGTGTTCTTAATAATAAGACTTATTTTCAAGTACCTCGGTCATATTTCAAGCTAAAAAACAAACGAAACTTAGTAACCATTGGCGAAACTTTGACAAAATTAAAATATAGAATACCCATAAAAAAACCTATTACCACTTAAACATTAATGGACCCTTACTCGTAAAAATGTTATAAGAGAAATTATTTGTTTTTCTTAATTTTAAACCATCCAATATAATTTTTACAGCCTTCATTTTCTACACACTGTAGGATATTTTAAAATAAACCCCAATTAATACAATTATTATACCTTGACACCCCTGGTTCTGCGGCCCGTTACATCCATATTTTGTAGGACACGGGTTCCCCTGAGACGCCAAATATTCATTTCGAACACTACTCAGATCTTGAACGTTCTCAATGGGTTTTGCACCATTACTTTGACCATTCTCGACAGGTTTTATTACCCCACCATTTTCCAATATTACCGATCTCTTTGGTGGATTACCATCTCCCAAGAGATCTTCTATATCAACTACCGGACTGATAATTTCCTTTTCCTCACAGCAACCTTCCTTAATTGTAGGCAACCCGCCACAACAGCTCGAGTTGGCACCGCTGCACGATGCCTTTATGTTCGTAATACCGTTATCAGGTGTTAAATTACTGTCGGTATCAATAGAGACTGAATTTTCTTCAGCAGCAGTAATTAGAGGGTCGAAATCTGAAGCTATATCGTTCGTGAGATCTAAATAGCGACTATAGCGTCTTCTATAGCGTTGATGTAGTATTAGACAGCCAGATGTTACTAAAATGCAAAGGGAAACATTTTTAAGTGGATTGAATGTGACTGAGCAGCATATTTGTTGAGTATATAATAATCTCTAATTTACTTTGTTACAGGGTGTCTTAATTGCCATGGGCCACTATTGCTATCTCGGTAACTATAATTACTACAAGGTTGATCAAATTAGACAAAATGTGCAGTTTTTGGGGGACGTTGAAAATCTGATTTCAGATTTTAAAAAAATATATTCTATCCCAAGATACGGGGGTTTTTCGAAAAATTGCTGAAAAGTATTTTATGGAATATCTCGTATTCATTTCGAACACTACTCAGATCTTGAACGTTCTCAATGGGTTTTGCACCATTACTTTGACCATGGACATGTAATACATCGCTAAAATCAGAAAAAAGTTATTTAAAAAAATGGAATAAAAAATACAGGAAAACTAGACGTAGCAAATTTTCGCAAAAACTACCAAATTGAAGAACACAGAGGTGGCTTAGACAACCAATAAAACATTTGCCTGTTTTAATAACATAAACAGACTGATGCGTCTAATGAAAAAAAACTTAAATATTTAAACTTTTTACCATTTACCACAGTATTAATTATTATTTTAAAACGTTTTTTACAAAATATTCTTGTACTGTACATATCCCAAAATATTTATAGCTCATTTATATCTGATGGTATAGTCCACAAACCAAGCCCAAAAATGATCTAGTTATTCAAAAAATTTAAAAGAAAAAGTAGTAATCTTTAAAAACCTTTAAAATCATAAAATTACACCCAATATGATTGAAAAGGTAATTAAAAACCTTGTTTTTTTAAATTATTGATGCCCATATTAAAAGTGGATGATACCTTTTGAAAACACTGCCATGTTGGTTTAAACTTACCTTGACAGATGTATTACCACGTGCGTAGGTAATAAACTATGTTTATTACCTACGTGTGTATTACACATCATAGGCTTTTATAAGCAATTGTTTCTGTTTGCTTTCTAAGCCACCTATAACAAAACGGGAAAAGTGCGAAAAAACATTGTTTGTAAGGTCCATTTTTTATTAGGTTATCTACCCTTTCGAAATAATCTGTTTTATCTAATATAACAACTTTATTACCCTTGTCAGCCTTTAGATAGAAAACATCTTTTTCTCTCAAACTTTTAATTGTTTTATTGTGATTCAATGTACTATTTTTATTTTTTTTAATGATGTTTTGAGATCTGATATCGGCAAGCATCTCGCACATAGCCCTTTGTGCCTTCTGAAAGATTAGAGAATGAACTTTCAATATTTGCAATAATATCACTTAAATTATCTTTTTGTGGGGGCAGAGCAAAATTAAGACCTTTGTTTAAAAGTGATATTTGTTATTAAAAGTTTGAGAGGATAGGTTTTCTACAATGTTTGCGATTTCGTTCGACTTTTTTGGCTTTGGTTCAGAACGTTTTAACTTTCGTAGCTTTTTATTAAGTGAAGACATCTTCTTCGTTAATTTTTTCTCAATTACTACAAACATATGTCTTTGGATATCTTACCATTCTTCAAAGTTCTTATCACTAAGTCTAAATGTCAACTTTTTAAACAGGCTCAAACATACTTCGTTTTGCGTAAAGAATTTGAATATTTCCCCAAAATATGGTTTAGGTATGTAGACGATGTGTTTGCAGTATTCAACACTAAAGTAACTAGTGTTGAAAATTTTATGGAAAAAATAAATAACAAATTTCCCACAATTAAATTTACTTATATTCCAAATGACTATTTTCATTGCTTACAACATAATCTTGCAAGTTTGCACTTTTTAACATATAGATTAGAAAATTTCCCCTTAAACAAAGAAAGATTTGAAGCAGAAAAGAATAGGATTAGGAATATAGCTGGCGAAAACGGTTACGACGAAGGCTTAATAAATAAGCTGATAAATAGACATTTTTTTCAAAAGACCTTTCGGAATTCCACTTTTTTCAGACAAAAAGATACCTGCGACTCAAAATTTGTATCAATTCCTTATAATCCTAATTATACGAAAGGATTACAAAAAGTATTTAATAACACCGGTCTTAAATTAGTATATCAATCCGGTAACACAATAAGAAGCTTACTAGGAAATCCCAAGGATAAAACTACAGTTCTAGAGAAAAGTGGAATTTACGAAATTAGTTGCATGGATTGTGACAAAAAATATGTTGGCCAAACGAGACTCTCTATTCAAACACGTTTTAACGAACACTTAGCACACTTAAAATACAGAAGAACAGAAAAGTCAAGTGTGGCCGAGCATGCTTTTGAAAACAATCATAGATTCACATTAGAAAACCTAAAACTTCTAAAAAGTGTACCTCAGAAAAGACTTGAATGCATATGGAAGTATGGAAATCATTAAATCCAGAAATAGTTTAAATAAAGAAAGAGGACCCATCCCGTTTAGTACACTTTATTCTTTGGTTGAGGGGAGATAGGATTAAAAATCGTGATCAATCACAAATTATCTCCGCCCACTAAAGGATTGTATATAAGATAGAGCGTAGATTAATTTAGTTCATTGTTTATCGTCTCCTGATGATGCTAACGTTGTTAGCGAAACGCGCGTCGAGTGCAAAAAAGTGTAGTTTTGGTTTGTGGAAAACAATCATAACTTTGTTTTTATGGAATAGACCGTTAAAGCTTTGTTTCTAGAATTATTTTAATAACTCAAAAATAGAGTTTCGAACTTGCATTGTCTTATTTTTTACTTTTTTACAACGATTCGAATGCTTAGGTATCTGCAATCGTCATCAGGTGAATACTAACAAAAAACTAAGACTACCTAATCTTATATACTAGCATGTGTTCAGCGAACCATGAAGTTTACATTTTGGCTCCGCCCTTTCGCAGTTGACATCTGTTACCTCCGAAAAGTATGGGTTTCCAAATATCCTTGATGGTGACGCTCTGTTGTGAAAATACATTCTGGTTCCTCTGTATGAATGCTGTTTCTTTAAACTTCCCCTTGAATAGATTTTCCTCCTGGGCGACGATTTTTACCTCTTTCCATTCCATATGATGTTGATTCTCCCAGCAATGTTGAGCTATTTTTGATCCAGTTGTGTCCCCTTGTCGAGTTTCGCGTTTGTGTTCTATAAAGCGAACTTCCATGGGTCGGCTGGTAGTTTTTGTTAATTGACTCCTTATTGTAGTGGTCGTTTTGAAGACAGTCCGAAAATGATATAGGTTGCCTATTCTTCTTATTTTTTCTGAGATTCCTTGGATGTATGGAATTATAAGTGTGTCTTCTTTTCGGTATTTACGTCTGTCGTCCTTTGTGTTGGTGTGGTCTGAAGAGTTCTATTAATCGTTTAGTTGGAGAAACCGTTCCGTCGCAGATCCGATCAAATTTTTAAGTTTTCTTTATTTAAAGCTTCTTCTGTATTGCAGATGTAGGTGGCTCGATCTATAAGAGATTTTGCAATTCCCAGTTTGGTTGGTTTGGTATATATTTTCCAGTATGAGTTGGTTGGCGATATACGGAAGTTATTATGGTTGAATTCTTTTTGGTGACTAGAACGTCGAGAAAAGGGAGCTGACAATTTTCTTCGTTTTCCAGGGTTAATGTGATTCAGTTTCTTATGCTGTTGACATGATTGAAGATTTGTTCTAGTGTATTGTTGTCCTTTTTCCAGATGATAAATATGTCGTCCATGTATCTTAGCCATAGTTTGGGTCTCTGCTATGATGTTTGTTGGCAGAGCTTCTTCTTCAAAGGATTCCATAAAAATGTTGGCCACTACCGGGAAAAGTGGAGATCTTCCTGTCGAAAATACCTGTCCTTTTCCTGGAAGTAAGAACTCTGCAGACAGCATTTCAACAAATCCATAATCGCATTGATTGGTAGATTGGTCCTATCAGAGAGATGGTTGTCCTTGAGTAGCTTCTGTTCAATGATTTGGATTGATTCTTCCAGTGGTATGTTCGTGTACAAACTTTCGACGTCAAAACTAACAAACTGGTCGTCAGGTTGTAGGTTGATGTCTCTAAGGAGGTCCACAAAGTGCTTTGAATTTTGGACGAATGATGGTGACTTTCCTTGAGGAGACTGGATGATAAGTAAAATATATTTAGCTAAATGATATGTCGGAGAATTGCGAGAACTGGTTATCGGTCGAAGAGGCATGTTTTCCTTATGAATTTTCGGCGGTCCGTACATATCAATTCATTCAATGTCATTAAAGTATATTTTGTGTTGATAGAAAGTTTGGTAGATTTTTCTTCCTATTGTGGTGGTTGGGTCCTGATTTATGTCTCTGTAATTTCCTTTTTGTAGAGCCTCTTCATTTTTATTGTTGTAAGTGGTGGCGTCCATTACTGCAGTTGCATTTCCTTTGTCTGCAGGAAGAACTATGATCGAGTGATCTGGTTTAAGATCCTTGAGAGCTGATTCTTCTTGCGGTGTTAGGTTTTTCTCCAATTTTGGTTTCTTTAGCTCCCTTTTCTCGACGTTTTAATCACCAAAAAGAATTCAACTATCATCACTTCCGTATATCGCAAACCAACTCATACTGGACAATATCTAAACTTCAAATCAAACCAGTTCATATCAATCAAACTAGGAATTGCAAAATACAGAAGAAGCTTTAAATAAAGAAAAGGCAAAAACTCGATCGGATCTACGAAGGAACGGTTTCTCTAACTACACGAATAATAAAAGTCTTCAGAACACACCAACACAAAGGACGACAGACGTAAATACCGAAAGGAAGTCAACACTTATGATTCCATAAATTAAAGGAATCGCCTTACAGAACACAAACGCAAAACTCGACAAGGGGAGACAACTGGATCAAAAATAGCTCAACGTTGCTGGGAGAATCAACATCATATGGAATGGAAAGAGAAGATCGTCGCCAAGGAGGAAAATCTATTCAAGCGGAAGTTTAAAGAAACAGCATTCATACAGAGGAAACAGAATGTATTTTCTCAACAGAGCGTCACCATCAAGGATATTTGATAACCCACACTTTTCGGAGGTAACAGATTTCAACTGCGAAAGGGCGGAACCAAAGTGTAAACTTAATGGTTCACTGAACACATGCTAGTATATAAGATTAGGCAGTCTTAGTTTTTTCTTAGTATTCACCTGATGACGATTGCAGATACATAAGCATTCGAAACGTTGTGAAAAAGTAAAAAATAAAGACAATGGAAGTTCGAAACTCTCTCAACCCAACATAATCAAATGGCATTTTGAAAAAATTGCAAATCTATGCATATCTGGGTTAGCTACTTGACACTTTTTCTTACCTACAAAACACAAAACCAGGAGAGATATTGTTAAAATAGCTTGAGGTGCACCATACGCAAAATTTGGATTAGTTTCTTCAAGAGGCTCTTTCGTTGGCTGTCCAAAAATTACCAGTAAAGCTGTTATCAACATTGGCAAGCTAAAAGAATATATTTCGAACTTATAAATATATAGCATACAAATAAGTCAATAAAAAGTAAGTAAAAACAAAAAAAAAGAAAATTAAACGTTTCTTATTCATAGTCGTTCCTCAGGAGCTCCTCGATCCTCAAGGTTAAGAATGGGCGTACTCAAAAACGGTATACACGGGGGAGAAAAACACTAAAGAAACATCAAAATAGATTGGATTTACGAGAAATTTGCAAATAAAGCAAAATCGGGATTTAGTTTAAAAATTTTGCCAAAATATATTGGTTATTCTCTAAAATATGAATACTTCAATTTTTAATAGTTCATATATGTTATAGTCGAAAAAATAAAACCATAAAGTGGGGGTTTTTAAGAGATATTTGCAAATATCTCAAAAACCAACTGGCTCACATTACATAAATTTACTACAAAATGTTGGCCACCAAATTCTTAAAAATATTTAAAAGTTTGTGTGTTGTAGGCATAAAATACAAAAATTAAGGTTTTTTTCCGACACTCAAAATTAAAATTTACTTTAGGCCATTTATTTTTTAATTCTAGAAAATATTTAACTTTGCAGGAATATTGAAATATTTAATAGTCCGGGAGTTAAAGGACAAAAACTAAAAAATCTAATTTTTAAACGATATTTGCGAATATCTCAAAAAGTTTCACTCACAGAACAAAAAATTACTGCATAACGTTGGTAATGCAAGTCTTTAAAATATTTGCCTTGGTCACGATATCTAAATCTTGACTAGTTCAGGAGTTACACATAAAAAACCTTAAAGTTTTTTTTTAAGATGGCAGCTAGAGTATAACTTTTGACAATTTTTTTTGTAAGTACTTAATTAACTACTATGACTTTCTCAAGTAGCAAAACGGTACCACTTATTTTTGTAAGCAATATTTTTCGGCAGCCATTTAAAGAAAAACATTTCTGGTGGTCAAATTTTGTTAAACTTTTGGTTTGGTGTTATAAAATATACGAAATGGGCAAAAAAAATGTATTGTTAAAATTTCTTCGAGATTAAACCGTATTTTCAGTTGCCTAGAAGGAAAAAAGCTCTGGGGAATGTTTGAAAATTTGATTCTTACCCCCATCCACATGTATAAAACCAAGGCAAGAGCTTTAACACAAAACACAAACTTCTGCATTGCAACAGCAACAGCGTGATTGACAAAATAGCCGTCCACAGACGGGAACTGTAGACGCCAATAGAGAAAACGGAAAATTGGGGATAGTTATGTTCTGCTTTGTCAGACTGAAGAACGCTCCATAAGATGGCGCCCACGCAGGTGATAAACTAAAATAACGAAATATATATTCACAAACAATATATTTACCCATACAGTTCTTGTAACTACCTTTCTTGCTAACTAGAGGGACCATAAATTCCGTCAGTACTGGAGGGACTTGTCAGAACTGACATATTTTAAAGAGCTCATCATAGAGAAATGTTCAACCAACAAGTGATTCAGCTCAGTCAAGCTAAACCCCCCCCCCCCCTCAACGAAACTCAATTTGGATATTGTAAAAAATAATGTACTAATCTAGTCCCCTTTTAAAATTTTATTGTACTTAATGAATAACGCACTTAAAAGGGGGGGGATGTGGCTTGGCGCTAAGCTGCACCCCCCCCCATACTAAGGAGATAGATTTAATGAAAGTTGATATGTCATAATTTTGTACTAATAATGTACTCTTAAAGAAGTGCATTTTTAGTTTACAATAAGCATCGGTTCCTAAGATTTTTGTTTGTTTATTATGGGGTGTGTAGCTTGATATCAAGGTACACCCCCCTCTGCTTAGGAAAGAGATTCGACCAAAGTCAAAGTCAAAACTAGCTTTATTGTTAAAAAAAATACATAAAGTATTCATAGACAAAGCCTTGCTTAAATTAAATTAAAAGTTTAAAGTATTTCTCTTTTATAAATAACGTATATACAGTAAAAATTTAAATAGCACAATATAACCACTTAAACATTGATACTATTAAAACATTACAGAATAAAACTATAATAAAATACACCATTTCAGAGTCTAGTTCGTAATAGCTACAAACACAATGTTACAAATTAAAATACATTACATTAAAACACACCTTTTAGATGCAAATGTACAATATATTATACACAAGTGAAAGACAACGTTTTATGTATTATGAAATAAGACATGAAATAATATTAAAAGGGCTTAGTCAAAAACAGTTTTACAATAACGTTAATTATAAAAAAAAAAACTTTTTCGCCTAATCAGGAACATCATTATAATAGTCTTCAATTCTATAATATGCCTTTCTTAATAAAAATCCTTTAGTTTCTTTTTTAAACCTTTTCTCATTGTTCAATTATCTTATAGAGAGAGGGAGTTTATTAAAAAGCTTTTTACCTTGGTATATAATGGACCTCTTTATAAGCTCCGAGTGGGGTAAAGGAAGTCTTATACTGTAGGGCCTCCTGCTATTTTTATTTGTTCCAACTTCACTTCTATGTTTTTTAAATATTAAGGAAACAGACTCCAAAATATAAATAGAGCATAGAGTTAAAAAAATTTTGTTTCGAAATAGAGGTAGCCATGATTCACGAGCCTTCACACCGTATATGCTTCTAATGGCTCGTTTCTGTATTTTAAAAACAGATTTAAACAAAGCGTGACTGCAGGAGCTCCAGAAACAAATACCATACCGCAAGTGTGACTCAATTAGCGAAAAATAGCAAGAGCGGGCTAAAGCATGCCCCAAACTGTCTAAAATTACACGCAAAGCATAACATCCGGATGAAATTTTACTGCACAATGTTTCATTGTGTTTTTCAAATTTCAAAGACTGACTCCTAAGAATCTGTTATGATCTGGGTTTGATAGTATTCTATTTTCTAGAAGAACCTGTCCCATTGAGCATTTAAAACAGAGAATTTTTGTTTTTGTTATATTAAACGTTAGTCTATTAGCATCACACCATAATTTAATTTTAATTAAATCTGAGCTAACCCTCTCCGTTAATCATCAAAAAACATGACAGTATATCCAGATATATTAAGGTGAAGAAGGTCTTCAACATAAAGCCTAAACAGTAGCGGCCCCAAAACAGACCTCTGTGGAACCCCTGCCACTATAGTTTGATCCGTAGAAGTATTTTCACCACTATGCCAGAATTTGGTACTAATTATGTACTAATTTCGTCTCCTTCTAAAAAATTACCTACTCTCAAGATAACTTCATTTTTTTTTTGTTTTTATGGGTGTATGTAGCTTTATATCAAGGCACACCCCCCTCTGCCTAGGAAAGAGATTTCAAAAAAGTAATTATACCATAATTTGCTACTAATGTCGTCCCCTTCTAGAAAATTGCCTACTCTCAAGATAACTTCTTTTTTGTTTTTATGGAGTGTGTAGCTTAATATTAAGGCACACCAGCATATAAACAAAAAAAAGTTATCTTAAGAGTAGGCAATTTTTTAGAAATGGACGAAATTAGAACATAACATAATTAGTACCAAATTCTGGCATAGTCACTTTTGGTCGAGTCTCTTTCCTAAGCAGAGGGGGTGTACCTTGATATCAAGCTAGACACTCCATAACAAACAAACAAAAATCTTAGGAACCGATGGTTTTTGTAAACTAAAAAGTACCCTTCTTTAAGAGTACATAATTGGTACAAAATTATTTCATTAAATCTATCTCCTAAGCATGGGGGGGGGTGCAGCTTAGCGCCAAGCCACACCCTCCCCCCCCCTTTAAGTGCAAATAACTCCGTTATTCATTAAGTTCTAAAAGACGACTAAATTAGTACATAATTACTACATACTTTTTACAATATCCAAATTGGGTTTCGTTGAGGGGGGGGGGGTGTAGCTTGACTGAGGAAAGAGATCCAGACAATGGTTTAACTATATGGTCGACATTGCAAGCTGGGAGTAGCGTTCCGCGGAATGGGTCTAACCGAGGACACTGAATGTAAACTCTGTATGGAGGATGGCGCAAAACCAGAATCGTTAAATGCCAGATCGTTCATCGTCGAAACATTTGTGTTTATAAGAAACGGATAATAATCACATAAATAATCATTTACCACCGTAACTGTTACTGAAGACTTCCAACATCTTACATACATAGACAAAAAAAAAGAGAATTGGGGAAAATTATAAATACATGATTTAAATAATTATTTTCAGTGCCAGTCTCGATCCCCCCGATTCTTTGCAGCTAACTCAATCCACCCTTATTTCACAAAAAACCTGAGAGAGTTTAAAACAATTTTCCGCCTTTACAGGAATAATTTTTGCCTGCAGAGCTATAAAATTACTGATTATTATAGTTTTACATTTTAAAGTATCAAAACTGTATTTTTGGTATAATTTTCGCATGCGGCGCATTTAATACGTAATTAAAAATCCAGAATTTAAACTGACTCCGCTCAACCCAACACCTACTAAACCACCACCTTAAAAAAAAGCTGCAACCGTCCTCGCACTATGCACTACCCCTCCGCCGGTATTTGACGATGAGCATTATGACATTTGACGATGAGCATTGTGACATTTGACGATTCTGAAGTTGTGCTTCCTGATAGATTAGGGATTTGGTCCATAATAGAGAAGCAAAATAAACTTGTTAAAACGGTGGTTGACAGTAGATGACAGATTTCTTGCCCGTGCACAGTCGCTTAGCGTCCATTTAGCCCTATGTCAAAAATCATGTATTAAATTTTAAGAAATTTAATACAATAAGTAGATTGTTACAAATAATGCAAAAACCATTAAGAGCAAATTTGAATCCTAAAAACAGATAAACCGCAAATCAAAAATTAACAAAATTTTGCACTGCGGAGGCTTTAAATACTTACATGAGAAATGATCAAACAAGTCGTAATTTTGTGCGGTATTTTAGCAATTTTCTTGGTCAAAACAAACACCAGAATGACCCAAAAACAGGCGAAAACTCCCACGATGCCAATATCTAAATTAAACGCCTTTAGTTGATTTATGTACTCGGCGGTGTTACAAGATGTAACGGTTATCATTTTTGCAGAGACGTACATCAAGGGGGCGCTCAAAAAGGTGCAAGCAACCATGGCGCTGGCAATCTGAAAGTAAAGACTAGTCTACAGGGTGACAATTTGAACCATAGGAGATTGTATATATTCTCAAAATATATCGGGGGATGCCGGGGGAAGGGACAATGATATATAGAAAGATTTGCCCCCGCGCATCCATTCAGCGCCACACCCATCTATTTTTTTTACAGATTGTAACATCTGCTTTTAAAAAGTGTATTTTTTTGTAAATTTGAGCCTCTAGTTTTTAAGACATTAGCAGTTGAAATGCAAAAAAAAAGAATATTTTGGGCTTAAATGATTCGAAAACCAGAAAAGATATTTACAAAATGAACCCCTCGACGCAAGCCACGCACACTTTTTTTATTTCCATGGTTCCAATTAAAATAAAAAATGTGGGCGTCGCCTGCGTCGAGGGGTACTAGCGTTCAACTTACTTATTTGATTTTCGGCTATTTTATAAGAATCTCTGGTTATCAAATCATTTGACTGCTAATATCTCAGAAACTAGTCAATTGAATTTAAAAAAAATACAGCGTAGCATTTTTACATTTTTTTGGTTATCGTTATTTGTGCGACTGTGTAGTAAAGGAAACGAGGGGAGGCTAATCAAATAAAGATAACAACGGACTTTATTTACGCAAAATAGGAAATACGATTTTTGTGGTTATCTTTATCACACACTAAAAAATGGTTGGTTAATTCATTCATTTTTTCGTAAGAACGGATATTTTTTATCATTTTCTAATTACTAATTGTAATTTAACATTTTATATCTATACATATATTATAAATAAAAAGAAAAAACCAACAAAATTTACACCACGCACTGACCTCACAAAAGTTAGGTTAAGTTTGATTTAACGAAATTTTACGTTACCTCTTTTTACATTCCAAAAATCCTTTTAAATTTGACAGTTGTTATTCTTTTCGTTAATTACTACAACCACAAAAGTAGTTATTTTTGCTGTTATTTTAGATGGTCCAAAATGATCAAAAATATTTTATCTGATAATTTAAGTACAATCCAGAAATTCATAAAAATAAAAGGCTTTTAATTACATACAGTTAAATATACATAATTATCTCTAAAGAATAATCAAGATATTATACAACCGAGGTGGTCTCCTTCTTTTGCTTACTCTTCTGAGAAATTTCAGAACCAAGGTCAACCGAAATCGACTAAGGCTACGTTTACGGCATCGGTAAAAACGATAACTGACAGAATTCTAGCGCAGCGAGCTTTGGCGAAGAACGTGCCGAACCAAAGAAAGCAATAAAAAAGACAGAGACGTCCGAGCCGAGAAATTCCACGTTTACGGACACGATAAAAAATAACTGTGAATCCAAACTTAGCAACTGAATGCTAGTTTTGGTAAAAATATCCATATTTTCCAGTTTTTTTTAAAATGAACTTACTATAGGATTTAATTAGCATTAAACAATTTTATTAAAAAATTGCCCTAAAATGTTAAAAATTAATTACACTACTCAAACTTAAAAAAAAAATCTGTGTTGACGTTTCTTTATTCTGACTTTTCATTGTTATTCCCTCGAGTAGCGGACAAATATTCGGTCATCCCTTCCAGAGTTCCGTGTAAAAAGGAAAGGCTCTTATACAACGGGATGTGCCTGCGTCCCGAGGGTGCAACGTTCGCGAAACTTCCTTTTTAGCCACCCTAGTGTCACACAACCATCGTCGTGTTACAAAGCTGCACTTGGGTGGATAACGCTGCTTTGGTTTCAAAGTCATACACACCTCAACCTGGATTTTTTTTATAAAATTGTATTGTCACCAGAACAAATCATAATTCTGAAAACCGCATGTTTTTGTAGCTGTTTTCATTAAAAAGTTCCGAACTTAATTTAATTATATTGTATTGTCGTCTATGCCAAATTTCATTAAAATCCGTTCACGGAAAGTGTGTCAAAAAGTAATCGCAAGATTTGATAGACAGTCATGCTCTGTGAAGTTAAATAAAATCGTTTAATGATAAAAATACCCGAAAATGGAAAAAAAATCTCTTCTTTTCCATAAACTCAAATATATGTAAAGAATAAGCTGGTAGAGGAATTCGTTGTTTTTGGACAACATTTTTTTTTCATTGACATAGTAGCAATTAATTTCATTGATCATCCCGACTCCCCATTACTTTCCTAGACACAACTTATTTTATTACATTTTTTAGACCTTAAAATTACTGAAAACTACAACAATTTTTGTCCACTTCTTCACTCTTTTTATGACTCAGAAACGCGGTTAAAAAAAGTAAGCACGGCTAAGCACGCATGCTTAAGTGGGCCTGAAACATTTTCAATGAGTCAGCTTCAAACGCGATTTTCTCGATTAGTTTTTACTTTTTTCGCGAAAAGAAAAAACATAGCTAAATTTTTTTAGTAGTTTAAAAATATTTTGCTGTTGGAGTTATTTTTGCACTGCTACCTTTAGGGGCATCAAATTTTCAGTTTTATGGCAGATTTTGAAGACGATCGAGATTTTGTAATAACGAATACAATAATAATAACAATAATCATTAAAAAACAAAGGCGTCATCATTTTTTTTTTCAAAATTGCATGCCAAAATGGGCACACGTAATTTTTCTTACCAGGTCTACATCAACGTTGTACTGCGTCGAAAAAACAAAAACCCCCGGTGCCGATGGGAAAGTACCGTAGAAAAACCCGTAAGTGCTCAGATCTGACGTTTCTGATTTATTGAAACCAGAGTTAAGTAAAGCGATTGATTCCCTGGCTATCAATGGCAGAGCAAGCCTAAAAATAAATAAGAAAGTAAAAGAAAATAAAGAATAGAAACTTTAAAAGTAACTTAACCCAGAATAGTAAAACAATGGTCCTAACTACGGAGGTTGCCTCAGATTTTTACAGAAAATTGCACTCAGTATACCATTTTTTGTGTTAGTGAGTAAAAATATTAACACATTTATTAAATAAAAATAAACTATTTATACGCGTGTAAATATAAATACAATGCATCTACTGAAGTTTAAATTTAGCAAAATTATGACGTCACTATGAATCCTCCGATTCTGTAGGCCTCCTGGGTAGTATATGAACTTTGGTCCTACACGACATCACACTAGCAAATTGAATGTCTATATTGTCAAAATTTCTAAAGTGGTCATAAACATTAAAATAGTAGTTTTCCTAACAGTACGCAAAGTTGCGTTTTCCCACACACGAAAGCAGTTAGACGAAAGAAGCAAAGCGGAGTTGGAATAAGCTTTAAGTGCGGGAAAACAGCTTTTCGCACGTTTTAGAAACAACATTTTTTCTTCGAGTGCCAATAATAATTTTGAGTGACACTGCAAACAAATTATATCACTTAATTGTTTATTATAATGTGTCTAAGTATAGTATGGTGATTTTGCCTTATTTTCATGTGTGCAGCAAAGTCTGTGGACAAATTTTTTCCTGCACGCTGTACGGAAACGCGCTTCTTTGGATAAGCAAGTGTGAGCAAAAACCTACTTTGCGTACATGATTGTTCCTAAGCAAAGCCGTTTCTCGCACTTAAAGCTTACTCGAACTCCGCTTCGCGTCGTTCGTCTAACAGCTTTCGCGTGCTGGAAAATGCAACTTTGCGGACTGTTAGGAAAACTACTATAATTTACATTATTTCCTAAAACTAAAATATAAAGTAAGTGGGTCAACTAAAATGAAACGTCCTTTTTTCAAAATACCAACGTTTCGTAGTACCTTGACTATGTGATGAATCGTCAACGTACTACAACAAATGTGTATTTTTTTTGTTGTTTTTTTTTACGTTACGTTTCTTTTTAAAAATTTGGTCCATACCAAAAAATGTAACTTTTTTTTCTTCCAAATATGTTATATGTGACACTTGGAACGATTGTGCTTGAATGTGAGCTTTATAATTTTTGTTTTTTTTTACATTTTAATATTACTGTGTTTGTCGGTTTTTGTTTTTTTTTTACTTTTTAACTGAAATCTATTCATTTCGCAACTACCATTTATTTAAAAATATATATCATTCAACATGTATAAAACAACAACAACAAACTTAAAACGATTGTAAATTGGTACTATGTCATTTTTTTAAATTATTGTTATTAGAGCCTTGAGAATGCAAATACATTTTGCGAAACGTTGGCATTTCGAAAAAAGGACGTTTCATTTTAGTTGATCCACTTACCCGTTTAATCCTACAAAAAAGAATTAATCAGGATCGTCAACCATTCTAAATTGAAATATAAAGTTTTAACTTACAGTTTAACCATGATAAGGACGCCAGGAACAATCAGGGTCCGCCCTTTTAACTTGTGTACTTTGCCAACCATTCGTAAACCAAGCAAAAATAGGGCGCTAGCTGAGAAAGCTGAACCCATTCCCTAAACAAAATCATAAAAATGGTTACTGCATCTGTACAACTTATCAGCTAGTATATTATTAGGGACATTTTGGAACGCTTATTTGACAGTTCGTAGAAGTTGTGGTAATTACTGAGTCGGTTCAATGTCATTCCGTTGTGATAATTAGCTACTACCACTGCCGTAAGCTACGAATCCCTTTCGTTGTTTATTGATTAATTTTAGAGAATTTTGGCGCAAGTAATAATAAAAATAATAAAACTTTCAAGGTTCCCCATTTTGTGTTTTTTCTCATCTCTAAAATTTTTACAAGCGACAGTTTTTAATGTGTTCCAAAAAGTCTGTTAAAATCGGCGCGTAGTAATGGCAGTTGTTTTTAAACACTATCATAACGGCTGTCAAAGTTAATTTTAACCAAACTTTGTAGTGACCGGAAAACATTTATTTTACTTACATTTAAAATATCAGCTAAATAAACAGGAACTTTGTGCTTGCATAGAATATTTCCAACGATTCCCAAAATCGTCATTAAAATTATAGGATTTAAAAATATATTTTTTGCTAACATCACAGCCATTTTAAACCTGTAAAAAAATGGATATTTGTTTAGTATGTTTGATTACATTCATTTTCTGCGAAAAAAACTAGGTGACTCTAAAGCGAACTTTGTTTAAAATTAAATTTTCTTACACATCATTTAGAGTTCTAATTTAAGTTAAACTAAGAGTTATCTGAGTAGGTAAAACATCTAAACTTATCTTTAATAGTTACATTAGATGCAATTGGCATAAAGGGTAGTTGGCTGAATTGGTACAAGAGTTTCTTGGTTGACAATTTCCAGTGCATTAAGGTCAATGGTGTGTTATCATACTCTATCAGGGTCACGTCAGGAGTTTCCCAAGGGTCTCACTATGGCCCTTTGTTATTTATTTTGTTCATGAATGATGTCGAAAATGTTATTAGATACTCAAAGTTTAAAATTTTTGGCGATAACAAAAAACTCTATAACGAAATTACTTGCCCCATGGACCAGGTCCTGCTTCAGGGTGATCTGGACAGATTTGTTGAGTGGTGCAGGCTGAATGCATTAAAATTGAATACTGATAAGCGTTGTGTCATTACCTTCCATAGAAAACAAAAATGCTTTAATTACAACTACCAAATAGACTCTAAACCACTCGACAGAGTTGACTGCGTCAAAGATTTAGGAGTGTACTTTGACTCAAAGTTGTCATTTCGTAAGCAACTTGACTCCGCAGTTAATGGTGCATTTAAACAGCTCGGATTTATTATGAGAAATAGCTCAAATTTTTCTTGTAAAGTTTTGCCTACTCTATTCTGTAGTTTGGTCAGGTCAAGACTGGAGTATGCGATTGTTGTATGGGGTCCATATTATCAGTCATCTATAAGTAAACTAGATCGTGTTCAACGTAAGTTTTGTAAACATTATCACTATAAAAGTGCATTTAACAATCTTCAAGTTCCTTATAGCTATATCCTTATATCTAGTCACTTAGGAATTGTGTCTATGGAAAAGCGTAAAGAATATTTCAGCATCATATGCCTTCATAAAATATTGAACTCAAATTTACTATGTTCTGAACTGCTAGACAGAATTGGACTAAATACTTATTATGGCACCAGAAACTCAACTCTTTCCATGTACCCTTCCATGAGTTCAACTACGACTATTTCAAACCACCACACATATGGTTAGGCTTTACAATAAATACCAAAGAGACCTTGATATATTTCATCAATCATTTAATAAATTTTAAATTTCTCTCAAAAGACTGTTGTTTTAATAGCATTCCTTATTCCTTATTATTGTTATTGTTGTTAGTGTTATGTTATTTATTGCTATTGTTCTTTATAATTGTAATTTAGTTTAAGAATAATTTTTTGTCGAATTTCGAAATGGTATATCCGTTAATTAAAAAAAAGTTGTGTGTTAAATATTTCGTGAACTGAGGCTTTTCGCAAGTTATTGAGAAAATGTCAAGATACCGTCATGGAGCCTATTGCTGGTGGTAAGTAGAATCTCAAAAATTTTGTTGAATTGCATACCCAAATTACACCACGCCCTAATTACGTCAGAACTTTTATTTAAGATCTCCTTGAAATAATACAACCTTTAGTTTCTGCGGTAATTTGCGGTCTTGCCAAAAATAGATATTTAAAAAAATTGGGTCTTATGAATTTTTAGATTATTAAATAATTAAATTGGATAAAAACACAATATATTTTTTTATTTATTATACAAAAAATGGTAAATACTGGCATTGTTGCTTTTTGTCTTTGGATTGACATTCTTTTAGCCATTTAGCCCGTTCCGGCTCCTTTTAAACAGAACACTCTCTCAACTAAAATATTTCGTCAGTTTAAATTTAATATTCACTCGTTTATAAGCTTCATTTATTGTCCATCAAACAGTTTAATACTTTTAAACTTATAATAAAAAAATATATTATGTTTTTGTCCAATTTAAGTACTTAATCTAAAAATTCGAAACAACCAATTATTTTAAATATATATTTTTGGCAAGACCGCAAATTACCGCAGGAATAAAAGGTTGGATTATTTCAAAATTTTAGATACAAGTTCTAAAGTAATTATAAGAGCGTGGAAAAGGAAAAAAAATCCATTTTTTTTACGAGACTGTATAGTTTAAAAAAATCAAAATTAAAAAAGTTCTGTGGACAATTCAATTCAATAAAATTTTTAATTGATCATGACGATATCTTGAAATTCTCTCAATAACTTGCGAAAAATGGAACACTCAATTCACGAAATATTTAACACACTTTAATAACACTTACAAAAGTCGCATCAAAGGTCAACTTTAAACTAAAATATTTCTAAGAGGGACGAGAATGTTAAAAAAAGGGTGTTGGTTTATTATACCTAGCTAACTAGATAATAAAATTATAATTGGTTTTTTCAATAATTTTGATTTCCTAATTTTTGAGAACGGTCCTTTAGAGTCGAAAAATGCAAATGACATCTTTGGCTATCTGTAACTCCGGTATTTTCAAGTTTCCTTTAAAGTCGTATGTCGTAATACGCTTTTGTACTGCTGTCAGAGTATAATAAAAAAAATGAAAAGCAAAGTGATCGCAGATAAAATAACCATAACCATAATATAAGGTGGACCAAAAAAAAAAACATTATTAACATCTCCCCCGCCAAAATTTTATGTGCACCACGGTACTGGATTTTAGACATTTGCCATAAAGACACGTCTTTGTCGTGCACAGAGACGTATCACTTATAAAATCGGACAAGAAAAAATAAAGCTCAACGCCAACGAATTAAGTGGTGTTTTAACCCTCTGTAAAACATAGGTTTAAAAACCTCTAGTTTTTGTTCAACTAGGGATTTGTTAAATCTCGTCCGATTCTTTAGATTTGGAGCTCCGCGAGAAGCTAAAGTTCTGGCCTATATATATACGCTATCTGTCAAATTTGCGCATGCGACGTCTTTTCAGTTTACAATGAGATAGCATTCGTAAAAATCAGACAAGAACTAAAAAAGCTTTGTTCAACGAAAAAAGTGCTTTTTTAAACCTGTGTAAAATAAAATCCAGAAAATTTTTATTTTGGTGGCTTTTTTATTACAATTTTAGTTTTCTGGACACTCTGTACAAAATAACAAAACCAAATAAGTTTTAAAAATAATCACTTCTTTCGTTAACCAAAGCTTTTTTAGTTCTTGTCCAATTTTTACGAATGATACCTCTTTGTGCACTGAAAAGACGTGGCTTTCCAGATAATTGAAATCAGGTATATTTGCTTATAAAAAAGTCTGGCAAGAAGCAGTAAAAAATATCCAAGCGTTAAAAGCATGCGCCATTACCGATTTTCATAAAATGTCAAATTTGACAGATAGCGTATATAGATCAGAGCCATAGCTACCCGCAGAGTACTAAAACTTAAGAATCGGATAAGATTTAACAAATCCTTAGTAGAACAAAAACTAGAGGTTTTATACCTATGTTTTACAAAGGGTTGAAACATCACTTACTTCGTTGGCGTTGAGCTTTATTACTTCTTGTCCGATTTTTAGAAATGATACTTCTTTGTGCACGTCAAAGACGTGTCTTTATGGCAAATATCTAAAATCGAGTACAGTGGCGCACATAAAAATTTGGCGGGAGGTGGGAAAAATGAGGAAATTTAAAAATCAAGCGCCATCTTGGATTTTAACGAAATGTCAATTTTGATAAGTTTCATATAGTCTGAATTTAGCTTTTCGAAAAAGCTAAAATCACAAAAATCAAACTTACGGTAGCAAAGCTAGAGCCGAAAAAAAAATACAGGGTGTTTCAAATTCGATGCTCACCACAGGTTTAAATTACAATTTTTTTACAAATTCCGGATAGTTCCGGAGATAGACAGAAAAAAACCGAAATCTTCATTTTTAGTTTTTATTTTTCTGCGCCGCATTCTTAAAGCTGTCCAAAACATGCTTAAAACTTTCTACAGGTACTTTTTTAGGATCTATCAAGTGAGAGGTCTATTTTCGAGACTTGACATTGCAGTGTGACACGAGCCCTGTCAAGTTCATTTTTTCTTATGGACGCATCCTTTTTTTCTCCCGCTGTTTGGTTCATAAAGGATGACAGATAATATTTTGCAACTTTATTTTGACAAGTCACCTGACGTTTTGGGTTTATTGACCATCATCAGCCCAAATTTAATTTTTGCTTTTAACTTACTCAAGAGATTTTGGAAACCCGATTGCAGTACTTTTTTAACATTTTAAAAATGACAGTTTTTTGACATTTTGCTATAACAAAATAAATTTACCTAATATTTTAAAAATACGTTTTTTTCTTTGTTTTTTAATCTTTGAATTTGGGCTAATGATGTCCAGTTAACTCAAAACGTCAGGTACTTGTCAAAATGAGGTTGTAAAATATCTGTCATTCTTTAGGAACTAAACGGCAGGAGAAAAAAAGCATGTGTCCATAAAACAAAAATGAACTTGACAGTGCTCCTGTCATACTGAAATGTGAAATCTTGAAAATTGACCTCTCATTAGGCAGATCTTAAAAAAAGTGCCTGTAGAAAGTTTTAAGCATTTTTTGACAGATTTAAGAATAAGGGCGCAGAAAAATAAAAACTAAAAATAAAGATTTCGGTTTTTTTCGCCTATCTCCGGAACTACCCGGAATTTAAAATCTTTTTTTTGGTTTTGAGCATAGCGTCAAATTGCGCAACTTTGCCCTAATTTAAACCTTTTCGTATCTCCTACCGTTTAGGAGATCCCCATGGTGAGCATCGAATTTAGAACACCCTGTTTATACATAATATTATAATAATATAGACACATAATAAATAATTTACATATAAAATGTAGTTTTTGCAGTTAAAGAAAAAATATTGTTCCTAACACGTGCGCAAAGCCGTTTTCCCACAGTTAAAGCGCATTCGAACTACGCTTCGTGTCGTTCGTCTAATTGCTTTCGCGTGCGGGAAAACGCGAAAATCAGAAGTTTACCTCGATTTCATGGAAACGGTAATAGATTCGTATGCGTGTCACTTACTTTGTTTATATGGGTCTCTTAAAGCGCTTTTATATAAGGACGGTTTGAAAATGTTGTCGTATAAACACCACTAAAACCGTTTTAAGCACTAAATCGACATTATTTTAAAGCGATTTAAGAAAGCCGTGTATCGCTTTAAAACACATTTTAGGTTCGTTATAAACACTTAAAAAACGCTATAGCACATTTCTTCCAACATAAACAACTACTCAACCCTGGTTTTCCGAAAAATCTGCTGTTAACTAAGTTGTTTTGTTTTTTCTTTTAACTGACATATTTATTGACATTTAATAAAGGACGTATAAACCCTCGGAGACAGTGATTTTATTTAAAACCGTCCTTATATAAAAGCGCTTTTAGGTGCGTATAAACCTAGTAAGTGGGACACAGTTTTAAGCGTTTATTAGTTCTTCCTAAGTCGCCGTACCTATAATTCCTTTGTGTCAACTGGTATAATACATTTATCTTTTGAGTGTTTATAGAAATAAAATACCTTTCTTTGTGCAAGACCATAGAATTAGTCATACCATCCTCCTCATTGTTCAGTAACGTTGTCTCGGAAATCCTTCTATTATTCTTCTTTTTCTGTATCTCCATAAAAACAAAAGCTATTGGGTTTAAAATTGCCAAATTGATGGGGGCCATTAGGTACAAGTAAGACGCGTAGTCAGGATGGGTGTTTTGGTATAAAGCAGCCACTGAAAATTTACAAAAATTATTGTTAAAATCTGGCTGGGTGCTTATTTTTGAAAGTGAGAGAAATGAAAAGTCCCTCCCAGATTCTGGCCACTGGCAAAGCTATATAGAAGGTGTCACGAGTTTTCCGTCAATCAAATTTATTTATGATGAGTTAGTTCTACCTGTAAGCGATCCAAAGTTTTACAAATTTTTAAAAATGGTAACAAAGCAGATATAGAAAACTATCGACCAGTAGTACTAATTTGCACAGCAAGTAAACTTTTTGAAACAATTCTTTACACAAAAATTGTTAACCACGTCTCTACATGCTTGTCAGAAAAGCAGCATGGGTTTTAAATTTATTAGGTTTTATTCAGCAAGCAAATGAAGCTGATAATAGTGAATTCGATGTTATTTTTACATATTTTAGCAAAGCTTTCGATAAGGTCGATCATGGATTTTTGGATTATCAGATGGATTATTAAAATTGTTTGTATCATATCTTAGAGGAAGAAAACAATATATAGTGTACAAAGGGGAGGAATCTAGAGAATTTGTGACAAGATCAGACGTTCCCCAGGTGTCAAATATCGGACCTTTGCTTTTCCTTTTGCTGATAAACGATTTGCCAGAGGGCATCCAAGATTCACAGATTTTAAATTATTCAAAGAAATCCAATGTCAAAAAGACGTCATTTTGCTCCATAAAGACCTGGATAGAGTTTATGAATGATGGTCTCTGGCAAATAGTATGACATTTAGCCGGAAAACTAAACAAAAAAATATTTCTCAATACTCCAACAATAAAGTGTGTGTGTAAAGATCTGGGGCTGACCTTAGATGAAAAGCTAACTTTCGAGCAGCATACAAATATTATTGTTAATAAAGCGTATAAAATATTGGGTTTTATAATTAGAAATTATTTTACATTTACTAAAATAAGCACTTTAATAACACTCTATAACGCGGTTGTCCCTAGTATTTTAGTTCAAAAACGCAATTGACAAAGTTACCAAAAAATTTGGATTGGGTTCATCCCCTTGTGGATACTTGTTCCAGGATGATAAAAAAAGCGCAATCCCGCGCCGAAACGTCGCTAAAAGAATATTGGTGTTCTTATTAAACCTACCCCTATAACCCCACAAAAAATTCGCAAAATGTTACCAAAAAAGTTCCTCAGATACTTATATTATCAAAAACACGGTAATTACATACAGCGTGGATTCTTTAAACGGAACGGTGCTTCTAGCGGGTTAGAATTTGGTTGAATAAAAAAATCCAAAAACATATCAACTGAGATTTTTAATTTCCTTTATTCGTGCTATCTTGGTATGGCAAAAAAATATTTTTTTTAAAATAGGACACCCTGTACATTTTGCAATTTTTAAAATCTGCAAACAATTCTCTCTTCAGCCATACTTTAGTAGGATCTATCTTTTACGATAATCAAGATATTTTTAACTAAATCTGTATGGAAAACTTCGATATTCATTCAAACATCCCCTGTAAAACAGGGCATAGACAGCAATTCCATGCCAGTTTAAATACCTCTATCTTGGAAACCATAAGAGATAGAGAATTAGTGTGTGGTATTGTCAAAAAGATAATTTTTTTTTGAATTTAAAAATGTCAAACTATACAGGGTGTCCTATTTTTTAAAAAATATTTTTTTGCCATACCTCGTAAACAAAATGACAAAAAAAATCCAAAAAGGTCCAAAATTAAAAATCTCAGTGACGTTTAAAGAATCTACCCTGTATATAATCTTAGCTATAAAATGTCCCTAACAGAATTTAAGATAATAACTTTAGCTACTTTTATTTTTATAAAAATTATTGCAAAATAAAATAAATCATACTAAATTGTTATCACAAGTTAAATTTTAAACTGTCCTCCACACTTTAACAACAGAAAAAGAGGCATATTTATATATCCACAACCTCGCACTAATTTAGGCCTAAATTATTTTATGTTAACATTAGAATAAGTACGTTTAGAAAAAATATTGAAAGTGAGTTATTGACCTTATAACTAATTGAATTACAATAATTTCTAATTGAAAGACTAATAAACTTATATTTTTGAACTGGAGTTGTAAAAAGTTAAATTACATCTCAAGAATGGTTAAGTTTTTTTTAAATATTGTTATCTTTTATTGAAAGATGTATTTGTTCTTCTGTTGATTATTTAATAAATAAACTAGCAGCTCTAGTCTTGCTTTTGATCGGAATCAAAAAAAAGTTCTCCTTTTCCTCGCTTAAAAAAAGCACCCTGCAGGGACCTTTAGATTGGAGTTAGACAACATTTCGGCCAGTAAGGTAGCTTTCTCTGTAGCTGCAGTTACTACTATTATAATTAAAAAAACCGCTATCCACTCTAAAATAGTTTCATAAAACACTTACCAATGGGATATCCAATAGCAAAATCATTACTCTGCGTGCAAAAAATGGCAAAAATTCCAGCCCTGCCTAAATTCAATGGTCTCCCGACTAGCACAGTCACTGCTATCACAGAAAAAAATACGATACTTTTCGCTATCAGAATGGCTAGTAAAAAGGTCCAATTTACTGCACTCAATTCAAGCTGCGCTAAAGACATAAATATTAGAGAGGGAAGGGCGAAAGTGCCCACAAATGTGTTGATCCCTTTTGATTCGGTTTCTGAGATAAGGTTCGTTCGGCCAGCGAAGTAGCTAAAATATATAAAATGAGGGTTTAGGACCATTTTTTTATAATATATTGTTTAAAAATGAAGAGAAAATTTAGCGCCCTAATAAATTTACAGAAAAGATTTGTGGCTTAGAGGGCAAAGGGTGAGGGAATAAATCTGAAAAAAGTTTTTCCTCGACCAGAATTTCAACCCGGGACCTCTAATGCTCTACCAACAAGCTACCGAGGAACTGGCTATTCGGCTATGGGAATAGCCAGTTAAAACCCCAGTTCCTCGGTAGCTCAGTTGGTAGAGCATAAGACTGGTATTCTAGAGGTCCCGGGTTCAAATCCTGGTCGAGGAAAAAAATTTTTCCGATTTATTCCCTCACCCTTTGCCCTCTACGCCACAAATCTTTTCTGTATATTTTAAAATTTTCAAAAACTATTAATAGTATAAAAAAAACGTTAGCAACTTTTCAATTAATTTTTATCACTGAACTGATTTTTGTATTAATTTATAGTGTAGCTGTATGGGCGGGTTACCAAAAAAAATCCGGTTTAATATTATTATGTCTCAATTTTTAGGCTTAAATGGTTTCTTACTTCCATTGTCTATATTTTATTTATACACGACGTTTCGTTTGTTTTACTAAGAACTTCTTAGTAAAACAAAATCGGAGAACAAACAAAATAAGGAATGCATTTACCAAGTTCCTTGTGAGTGTGGTGAATCAATCAGACGAATACCCAAAGAGGTGAAACAACGAAATCAGGAGTCGCCGATCGCCGAACACGCAGGATCAAAAACAATACTGAATGAAGTGGACAGAAGCAAAGGTTTTGCACAAGGAGTCACACTGGAAGAAATGAAGAATCAGGGTATTTTCAGTAAACCAAGTGTTGAAAATTCCAAATATTTGGAAGCCCCTCCGTGGGCGGAGCCAACATATTAAAATTCACGGTGGAGTGATTTCCCATAGTATATAAGTAGCCTTAGGAATAGATTGTAGTTTGCACCTGAAGACGATCAGAGATTGTACTGATCGAAACGTCGTGTATAAATAAAATATAGAAAATGGAAGTCCGAAACACAGAATTAATTTCATTCTTTCAGCTTTCCAGTAACCATTTAAGCCTAAAAATTGAGACATAATATTAAACCGGATTTTTTTGGGTAACCCCATACAGCTACATGATAAATTAACACAAAAATCAGTTCACACAAATTAATTGAAAAGTTGCTAACGTTTTTTATACTATTAATAGACACTTAAAGTTAATTTTCACTTCTATCAGCATTCGTATCTTATCTCTATCGAGTCGACCAATCAAGTAGGTGCACTTTTAAAATCATGGCGAATGCGTGACAGCTCCAGCTGATTAAATGCACGAAAACCTCGTTAGGTACGTTAAGTACGTAACGTTACGACCCTCCCTGCATACGAAACGATGTTTTGACACATTTGATCAGCTGGGGCTGTCACGCATTCGCCATTAGTTTAAAAGTACACCTATAAATACGAGCATTTATAGGGATGCTACTTTATTTTATTCCCTGTAAGTTTTAAAACGTTTTTTTTCTCTGTAACTATTCTTGAGATCAGGGAAAAGATAATAATTTCACACAAATGCGCGGTTTCCATCGGTCAGTCACTGATTTCTCCCACAAATGAAACTTACTACGTTTATACCCGCCTAAACCGGTAAAATCGCTCCTTCAATGAAAAAAAAAATAAAAAAAAGAAAACAAATAAAACAACTAAGTTAACAAAGATTTTTCGGTAAAACCAGGTTTGAGTATTTCTTTAAGTTGTAAAAGCGCTTTAAGATGTTTCCTAGGTTGGGTTCCCCAGGTTAAACAGGTGGGGCCCCTAAATTGGATAGGTTTCAGGTTGGACAGTTTTTAGGTTGAGCTCCCCGGGTTGGATAGGTTTATGAACATTATCATCGCTTTTTAATGTTTTAAAGTTTGATTTTAAATAACCCATATAATGAAGCTTACATACCCAGATAAAATTATTGCAAAACATTGCAGTAAAGCAGGATAGAGATTCTCGATTGCCGCTCCCACAGTCTCATAAAGGTTAACTTCGTTGTCCATGTTCACAGGCTCAAACTATTAGTTTTTACAGTGTATATTTGCTTACTTGTTAAACATACTTTTCGTTAAAAAGATTAAGCAGAGAAAGTTGTTGATAGATTGTGTGATTTTGAAGTAAACAAAGTGCTAAAAATATAATATAAAATTAGTCATTTAACAGTAAATCATACGAGATTTTAAATGAAATCAATTTACTACAATATAAAATAAGACCTGCTTTTCCTCAACTCCAAGAGATAGGCCAAGTGGCTTTTAAAAGCTTATTTATAATATCTCTACATAAAAACTACTACTTGACTGCGAAGAATCAAATTGGAAAACATAGTATATCTTTTTGGTACATAGGTCGCGATTCTTCAAAATCTGTCAAAATATCTCACCCTTACAAAAAATGTGACGATTTGTAAACACAAGTTTACACTAACTGCTTTTTGTCAGGACTTATTTGCTAATATTCCTTTAAATTTAGTTTCTTAATTCTGTTTCAGTAAATAAAAAATATTTCAATTTTAATTTTTTGTAGGCAATTTTTGTGAACACTCCTTTTTATATTTAAAAAACGTATTTTATTAAGCTTATTTTTGTGTGTAAACAATCCTTTAAAATTTGTAACATACAAAACCATAGATAGCCATGGAATATTTCGCTGCCACTGTTCAGAAAAGTCACACAATCTCTGTCTGACATTTTTTGACGCTTATTTTATACGCGTAATAGAAATTTAGCTCCGCCGTCCTTCAGAATATCTTCCAAATATTAAAGAACCCCGCACACAAACACCAATAAATTTTTTCTAGTGCAAGTCAATATTTAAAAACTATGTAGGCTTAAATCAGTTCGTATGATTAGTTTCTGAGATATTTGCAAGTAAAGTCGGGAAAAATGTCCAACAGGAATATATTCCAATGGCAAAAACATATTTCTTAAACAAATTAAACCAAAATAGAGACTAAATTAAATTCTACAGATAATGCTTTTTATGCTTCAGTTAGACAGTTTGTATACAGGGGCTAGTCAAAAATAAAGTTTTTTTTCTCAAAAAATCGGTGATTCCAGACTTCTCGGACACACTGTATATTTTAAAAACTAGACATAGAATGTCGACCAAAGTTTTACAGATTATGTAGATTGTTGTTAGCCGAGTATGTGCCAAAGATAGTGAAAATTGACCGATCCGAAAAAATTGTAAAAATTATATTCAAAAGCTATTTTTGAACGGACCCCGTATTAAAATAATAGCTCAACTGTTACAGTGTACGTTTTCTTTAGGTTATCCAAGGTCTCTACTATCCGATAGGGTAGTAATATTTAGCATATTTGTAAAAACCTTATTTTTACAAGACTTTAAGTGTTCCTATGTCAATTTGCTTAAGGTGCGATAACACATCTAAACTTAAAAAATTCGTACACTAAGAATTAATAATGATAAATGAACGAATTTCAGTCGAATCATCTTAACATGACTCAAATAAAAAGTTTTAGGTGCGCAACATTTTTCCGCCTCAAATACTGGGCATGTCGATATAGCTAAAAACATTATTTTTGACTAGCCCCTGTATACAAACTGTTTAACTGAAGCATACAAAATTCCTACTGGGTGAAACTACATTATCTGGAGAATTTAATTTCGTCTCTATTTGGGTTTAATTCGTTTAAGAAATATGTTTTTTTTGCCATTGGAATATAGCCCTGTTGGGCATTTCTCCCGAATTTACGTGTAAATATCTCAGAAACTAATCATACAAACTGATTTAAACCTACACAGTTTTCTAATATTGATTTGCACTACAACATACCAGAATATTATTAAAATCGACCAAGATCCAAATTTATTGGTGTTTGTGTGCGGGGTTCTTTACAAAATGTTGTTAAAAAAAAATGACGTAGTTTCCCTTATAACGTTACGATAAAAATTAAGGTCGCTTTTTTATTTTAAATAAGGCAACAATAGTACGTTGGGTACATCAAATAATCGTGCATTTTTTGATTGAGGTATGCCACTTTCTAGGGTAGTAGTTGATGCCACAAGAAAACTTTTTAGATCCAGAGCCATCTCTGAGTCCGTGTAGAACACCAAAATAACGGCCATTAAAGATGACTGCCATTAGAATCGTAAGGAAATTTTGCTTGTAGTGGTCCGATTTCAACGATTTTTTTTGTGTTTGAAAGATCTTCTAAAAAGGCCATTGCTCGTCACTACTCATTTAGTTTGGCATCTATAGAATTACGGGTAATTTGAATTTTTTTTTATTTTTTTTTAAATTCATTTTCATTGAAAAATTAAATTTGAACGAATAAATGATTTGTCAGCTGAAAAGAAAGTCAGAAGTCAAGTTAGGTAACTTTGAATCAGACCTTTTTAAATTTAGTCAGAACAAAATTTAGTAGGTATTTATTGTTATCAATGGAACATTGCTTGGCTTTTTTTCATTTTTTTTTGGTTGAAAGTTCAATTATTTATCTTAATGTGAAAACCGTGTGTCGCTAGCTGCTAGGGTTCGTGAATTATTTTTTTTTTAAAGTTGAAAAACAAAAAAAGTCAAATTGTTTTTTCAACATTTTCATTTTCAAAAAATGTTTCCAATATTTTTTTTTTTTGGTTAAAAATTCAATTATTTATCTTAATGTGAAAACCGGTTGTTGCTAGCAGCTAGGGTTCGTGAGTTACAATTTTTTTTAAATTTAATAAAAATCGGTTTAGGTCTTTTTTGACACAAATAACTTGTTTTTAATAGAAAAAAAGAACTTTTTTTTGACGATCCCAATTTATAGTATGGATGGCTAAAAACAAAAGTCTTACAGAAGCTTCCAAAACAATAGTTATAATCTAGTTTTTGTCGCCTTTTTAACAAAAATTTGCAGTGGTAGTTGGTATTTTTACAGGGAAGATTCTTTTTCAGTTTTAGGGTGAAATCATAATACACATTTGATTCCATCCGCCATCTTGGTTTAAAAAATGGCAGCAATTTTTTAAAATGCGATAGACAATATTATTGATTAGGCCATCAGTAAATAAAATCGGTCTTAAACTGAAAAAGCTGCAGCTGTTTAAATTTATTCCGGTTTTTTGAGACACCAGCTTTCGAACAAAACAAAAATCATTAAAATCGGACCACTAGAAGGAAAGATAGAATATTTCCTAAAGTTTCCCATTTTGGTGTTTACACGAATTCAGAAATTGCTCTGGATCTAAAGAGTTGTCTTTTGGCATCAACTTTCATCACTGAAAGCGGTATTTTTCAATCACGTGCAATCAATGCACGTTTTTTTCGATATTAGCGGCGTACCCAATGTACTATAAGTCAAAATCCACAGTGAAATTTTCTGTCGTTTCTGAAGAATCGCGACCGTAATGCCAAAGATAAAGCTAACAGTATTAAAATCTCGATTAAAATATGCTTTACCTACGACCAACAACTAATACTAACTTTACGACCCACTCAACACGATTTTAATGGCTCGTTTACGGTCCTAGGATAATAATAAAGCTTAGACGTAAAGCACAAGATGGCGTGACAAACGATGAAACTTTATTTTATAAGAGCACTAATTGACGTAAAAATGTGAATTATTTTTCTGTATATTTAAGACAATAAATATTTATTAAAAGTAATCCAATATAATTTTAGTACCCAACCAAAAATAAGTCCCGTTAAATTGACACATTACGAATTTTTACGAAAAAAAAACCTTGTTTTTGTAAACCTTGATAGAAAAAAATTGTACTTTATGTCTTTGTTTTTACAAGTTTCGTTCACATACCACAAAGAAAATATATTAAACCTTTTAGAATTTAATTAAAACTTCAAGAATCGTTTAGGGCCGGTTTCTTAATAGCGAGTTAGCGTTAATTCGAGCAACAAAAATCTTTAAAAAGCGGGTTAAAATTAACTACAGCTTTAAGGTGAGGATAAGTTACCGGTGTCAGTCAGTCAGGGTTAACCTAAAAAAAATATTGGCTTAAAACAGAAAAAAACTGGCATTTATAGCCGACTTAATTTAACTCTCTGGTAACCCGCTATTGAGAAACCGGCTCTTAATGTTGTAAATTTTTCCCGTTTTTTTTTCAAAAAAAGTTGTAAGTTTATTTTGTTCTTCGACAATAAATAATGTTTTTATTTCCTTTATGTAACATACACACCCCCTCCACCCCTTCCCACAACGAAACTCAATTTGGATATTATGAAGATTATGTACCTCCTAATTATAAATGTATTAAATTTGTCTCCTTTCAAAAAAAGTCTACTCAAAAGATAACAGAGTTATTCCTACTTGAAGGGGGTACAACACCCTCCGCTTAGGAGAGTAATTTAAAAAAAAAGTAATAATGCCAGCTTTTGTGTGATGTCAAGATGCACCTTCTGGTTAGAAAAGAGAACCAACAAAAATAATTGTACCAGAATTTACTAATTAGGTTAATAACCTAATTAGTAGTAAACTAATCTTACTAAGAATTAACCGGTGTCAATCAGACATCAAAAATATTTATCAAAAACTTTTATATATTTCAACCGGTCGTGGATTGGCGATGGATCACGGAGCCTGCAGCGTGTCAGGACGTGTTCCGCACAAAGACCACTCGTGTCTTTGCAAAATACGTTGGCTAATACGTGAAAAACTTAATTGTTTTAGTTTCTTTGCCAACGAAAGCTTTGAACTAACTTTGTATTCAATACCGGTAGGGGTATTTGCCCTCGGAGTAGTTGTTTATACATCCAATCACTCCAAGTTTGAGGACAGAGGCATCCAGAAATTATATGGTCAAACGCCCTCCGCAACAACATTTATTAAAAAAAAACAAACAATAGGAAAACTTTTTATTTCGATGCGTAAGCCAATATTTACTCAACAATGAGTCTCATCATCTGGATCTAAGAAAAGGCGCTATAGAATACATTTATGAAAACTGGAACCATATTAAAGACTTTACATGTGTGAAATTTGTTCTAAGAAATTCTCGTCCTCAAAAGGACTTAAGATTCCCTATGTGTGTCTTCAATTAATGATTCCATAATTGCTTTCCAGATTTATCGCAACCAGATCCTGTATCTTTTAATAACGAAATTTGCTGTGATATTTGTAAAAAAATCATATAAAGGAACACGAGGTCTCAAACAATATAAGAAAATCAAACACAAATTATTGCATTTAGAAAAAGATTTGGCCAAAGACAATAATTCTCTTTTAAAGACAGTAGAAATAAAACCAATCGATGATATTTCTAGGTTGGTTAAGTATTTTTCAACTATAAAATGAAGATTATGTACCTCCTAATTATAAATGTATTAAATTTGTCTCCTTTCAAAAAAAAAGTCTACTCAAAAGATAACATTTATTCCTACTTGAAGGGGGTACAACACCCTCCGCTTATATAATGCCAGCTTTTGTGTGATGTCAAGATGCACCCTCTGGTTAGAAAAGAGAACCAACAAAAATAATTGTACCAGAATTTACTAATTAGGTTAGTAACCTAATTAGTAGTAAATTAATCTTACTAAGAATTAACCGGTGTCAATCAGACATCAAAAATATTTATCAAAAACTTTTATATATTTCAATCGGTCGTGGATTGGCGATGGATCACGGAGCCTGCAGCGTGTCAGGACGTGTTCCGCACAAAGACCACTCGTGTCTTTGCAAAATACGTTGGCTAATACGTAAAAACACAATTGTTTTAATTTCTTTGCCAACGAAAGCTTTAAACTAACTTTGTATTCAATACCGGTAGGGGTATTTGCCCTCGGAGTAGTTGTTTTAGTTATTTCCCTGTATAATATACATCCTATCACTCCAAGTTTGAGGACAGAGGCATCCGGAAATTATATGGTCAAACGCCCTCCGCAACAACATTTATTAAAAAAAAAAACAAACAATAGGAAAACTGTTTATTTCGATCCGTAAGCCAATATTTACTCAACAATGAGTCTCATCATCTGGATCTAACAAAAGGCGCTGTAGAATAAATTTATGAAAACTGGAACCATATTAAAGACTTTACATGTGTGAAATTTGTTCTAAGAAATTCTCGTCCTCAAAAGGACTTAAGATCCATACCTCAAAAATGCACAATACCCATGTCCCAGATTCCCTATGTTTGTCTTCAATTAATGATTCCATAATTGCTTTCCAGATTTATCGCAACCAGATCCTGTATCTTTTAATAACGAAATTTGCTGTGATATTTGTAAAAAAATCATATAAAGGAACACGAGGTCTCAAAAAATATAAGAAAATCAAACACAAATTATTGCACTTAGAAAAATATTTGGCCAAAGACAATAATTCTCTTTTAAAGACAGTAGAAATAAAACCAATCCATGATATTTCTAGGTTGGTTAAGTATTTTTCAACTATAAAATGTTCGATTACAATACTCAAAATCATTCCGAAAGGAGTTAAGGAGGAATACAATTGCAGAAGAATTTTCGTCATTGCTTGACAAATGTGTTACAAGAAATGATTATCATTCATGGGTTTGTCTCTTTCTCTTTCCGTATGCTGTTTTACCAATGCCACGTAACTAAAAAAAAAATCGTAGTCACTTTAGCAACATTAGTAAGAAATAACCTAATTTTATGCTCTTATCCCAATATAAACCAAAAAACAACAAAATTGAAGTAAAATGTCAAAACAGAAAGCCGAAGCATGAAATTGTCAATCAAAAGGTACGATCAAAAATATTCAAAGGAGATGTTAAAAATGCACTTGCAGAAAGAAATGAAGAAGAAAGAAGTGCTTAAAATTTTAAAATCAAAACATCCAGAACCAGATAAAGATGAAAATTTTCAAGATTAATTTAAGTTTCAATCAGAATTTCTACAGATGAAATAAAAAATGCAATTTTTTCTTTCAAGCCTGGCTCTTCAGGAGGTATCAACTCGCTTAGACCGCAGCATTTAAAGGATCTTGTGGGTGATGGTCAAAGTATTTTTTCTTCAAAATTATTAGTATCTTTTTCAGCTTTTATAACTCATATTATATCGGGCTCTGTACCTAATGAAATGCGTCCTATATTCTTCGGAGAAAATTTATGTGCCTTCAACAAAAAAGATGGTGGAATACGCCCCATTGCTGTGGGTCTGTGTCTCTGCCGCCTAACTGCCAAAATAGTTGGCAAAAGAATTTCCTATTCACTAGGCAATAATGTTTCGTCCCCACCAACTAGGTTTTGGTACAAAATGCAGACGTTTTCTTAATTTTTCTCATAAAAAAGATAAAGCTATTTTAAAAATCGACTATAAAAATGCTTTTAATATGGTTAATAGAAGTAAAATATTATCAAGTGTAAAACAATACATCCCAGAATACTTTAATTACATATCACAATGCTATAGATATACTTTCTTTCGGTAATCAAGAAATTGTAACAAAGGGGAGTTCAGCGAGGGGATCCTCTTGGGCCTCCCCTTTTTTGTCTAGCCATTCAACCGATATTAAATCTTATGAAATCTGAAATAAATTTATAGTACCTTGATGATGGACTAATTGCGGGAGATCCAAATATCGTTTTAAAGGATTTTAAAAAGATAGTCAACTACAGTGAAAAAATCGGTTTAGATCTAAATTTTCAAAAATGTGAACTTGCAATTATTTCAGAAATCCATCACAAATAACATCGAAATTTAGTGAAGAGTTTAGCTAGCTAGACTGTCCATTTTTTTCAAAACAAATTACATCATAAATTGATAAAAAAAATAATTTTATCAAAATACTATGAGAAAATATTAAATTTTTAGACTCACATATAGCTTACTATTTACTTAAGTAATCTTTTGGCATACCTAGAGTTTCTTACACATTGCGATCTGTCCCTTGCTGGAAATACCTGGAAACTATGGAATAGTATGACAAAATTAAAAAAAAAAACTGTTCAAGAAATTAGTAATTCTGATATAAATTTGAAATCTTGATTACAGAGCACCTTACCAGTTAAATTGGGTGGTTTGGGAATAAAGGATTTATGTTCTCTATCAGTGTCAGCTTTTTTGGGTTCGGTCAATGATAGAACATCACTATTCTTCCGGAATATATTTCAACTTTAACTGATTCAGATTTTAATGAATGTTCATCAAAATGGCTTAATCTTTGTAATTTATCAGAAAATACATTCGAAAATTTTTGTTCTCTCAATCAACATGATTTGGATTTAGAAATATGCAAAGTTCGTTACGTTAATTTATTCAATAGTTGTGACTCAGTAACCCACAAAGCACGTTTTTTAGGTCTCCAAACCCCCGAGAATAGCTCCTGCATAAGCGCTCTTCCAGCCACAACCGTCGGAAACCTTTTAAATAACAACACTTTTAGAATTTCCATAGCTCTGAGATTTGGTCTTCTTGTGTGTGTGGAATACACCTGCGTTTGCGGCGAAATAGCAGATGCTTACGTCTAACATGGGCTAAGCTGCAAAAAGAGCGCAGGTCGTGTTTCGAGACACAGGGAGATTAATTACATCATTTAGGGAGCTCTAATTTCAGCCGAATTCCCGGCTGTATTGGAACCGCTTGGTGTTTCTCGGAGCGATGGAAAGCGAGTGGATGGAATGACACTTGTCCCATGGAAAATGGGCAGAGAGCTGCTCTGGGACGCCAGTCACTCATTAGCTCCTTCATACATAGAAAAAACATCTCAAAATGCAGGAGGGGCCGCATATATTGGAGAGCAAAAAAAACATAACAAATACAAAGATCTAAAAGACAGATACTTTTTTGTTCCATTTGCTATGGAGACTTTTGGCCCTTGGGGTGATGAAGCAAAGAGCCTGGTCCCTGAAATAGGCGCAAAATTACCGGATAAAAGGGCTCGGAGTTCCATAACCCAGAAGGTCGGAATTGCCATACAGCGTGGGAATGCTGCGGCTGTGCTAGGAACGATCCCAGAAGAGTTAGGTTTGGAAGATTTTTTTAATTATGTAGATAAAGTTATGAAGGTAGGGTGAGTGTGTGCGAGTCTGCATTTTTAAGCTTTTTTATTTTATTTTATATTGTTTTATGTACGTTAGATTTTATATATTAATTCTTTATTAATATAGTTGTTTTGAGCAAAAAAAACCTAATTAGTACCAACATCTAATATTCTGAGTTGAGATCACCTGCTACACACTGGTTTTAAAGAAAATATAACAAAACCATTTTTAGAAAACGATTTATGTAAAGTTAAACTTTCGTATTTTTCCCAATATGTGTTCTATACATTAATACTTATTGACTTTTGTGTAGGTACCATGTATAATTGAATAATACAAAAAATACAATTTAACCATTAAAAGTTATGGCAGATCAAACATGGGTTGGGTCATGCTGCGGTTGAATTTAATGACATTTCAGTATGTTATAGCCGGACCTTTCTGATCAATAATTCTCATGGGCCCAAGTTAATCCAATGACTAGTTTTCTATATGCAGTTTCATTTTTTACTTCCCTTGCTAAAGGGAAGTAATGTAATCATCGAAAAATCGCACTTCGAGATTTCCATGATCCTCCACAAATTTTGAGGATTCGAATAGTGATAAGCACGAATCCGGACGCCGTCGCTGTCTGTCGCCTACTTCGTAGCCACTCTAACTTAAAAACTCCTTCACTAATCATAAGAAAATTTTACATAGTGATTACTTTTGTTGACGCGCAGACCCCTATTGTTTTTGAGCATTCTCCTAGTAGACCCTTCGGAGCTACCCCCAAAAAACTTCCCTAAAAAAAAATATTTTTTTGTCTTACCCTGTGATACCTCCTTGGAACGCTTATAAAAATTGTAGTTGAATGGCGCCAATATATATATATATATCACATAAAAAATGCAAAAAACAATTTTAAAAAAAAAACAATTTTCTGTGCCATACAATGAGCTTCAGGCTACTGCGAACATAGGGGGAATCAAGTCCAATTTACTCTCCGTGCCGTAGGGCCGAGGTGGATTCGAAGCACGCTGCAGTGTTATCTTTTGGAAATTTATTTTGTTTTTATTATTTTGTTTTATTTCTGCCTTGCTCGAGAAACAGATTAGTAAGTTCTTAAGTGAAATAATACATTTTTAAAACTAAAAATTGATGTCTACGAAGTTGCCCCATTGAGATTTATTCAAGAACTTTTTTTGGAGAATTTTGTAAATCGCCCAGAACCTAGTTTATCAACGATTTATAGGTATGTGCAGAATTTTGAAAAGTTTGGTTGTGTAGCGCCAAGAAACCATAAAAAACCCACTGTTTTGAACGACGAGCAGGAAGTACGAGATGTGATGATTTGCGCAGCAGTGGAGGAACAACTATCGTCGTATGGAATTTTGCGAAACAATGATGGAAAGGGCTAATCGTGATGAAAACTTTCTGAGATCTATTCTTTTCACAGATGAAAGCACTTTTCCATTATTGAATCGTCATAACCCAACACACGTTCGATATTGGTCGAGGGAAAATTTGCATTTCTATTTTGACGTAAGAACACAGTATCCCCAAAAACTAAATGTTTGGGGGTATTGTAGGGGAACACGTAATTGGGCCATTTTTTATTAACGGCAATTTGAATGGTCCTAGATCTTGGATCTACTGCAGCAGCATATTATTCCAACTGCTAGGCAGTTGTTAGGTGTGAGATTTGGTGAAGCATGGTTTCAACAAGATGGTTGTCCCGCTCACAATGTTGGCCTTGTTAGGGAATATCTTGATAATGTATTTCCTAATCGGGTTATAAGTACAGGGGAAACTATTTTATGGCCAGCTCGATCACCCGATCTCCTAATGACTTCTATTTGTGGACTTATATCAAAAATAAAGTTTACGGGCATGAAAGGGCTAATAATTTAGAAAAACTCCGGATTAAAATTGAAGAAGCTTTTCAAACTATCACCCCTAACATGCTTGGAAACGTGAGAAGGGGTTTTTATAATAGACAATATCCGTCTAGCCGAGCAAGGAGGACTTTTCGAACATTTGCTTTAATTTTTTTAGACTGGGAGAATCTTTTTGGTTTTTAGAATGTATTATTTTATATTGAGAACTTGTTTTTATTTTGTTTCTCCTTATTATTTTCATTGTAACACGTTGTCAGTGATAAATCTGAGCAGTTGACAATAAAACGCTCTTATTTATCAGTGACAAAAAATAAGAAAATTACGTTATAAAAATTTGCGTATTTATTGACCAAATTCCGGTTTCATTAACTACGCTCCACACAGCACCGTGGTTAGAGGCGTACTAAATACTAAACACAAGTCACGCAAGTAGTGATCGCAAGCCTTAGTATTGGTTGCTTCACTGAGAGGTGTCCGTTGTCCCTGCATGTACGTACACTGGCAAATTGGACTTCTTCCGGCCTATGTTCGCAGTAGGCTGAAGCGGTCTGTATATCTCGAGTTATGAAACGAAATGTTAAATAAAAAGTAGCTTAGGATAAGATCCAGGTCACACCCTATTGTCTTATCAAATTTCATACAAATCGGTTTAGCCGTTATTGCGTGATTAATGGACAAAAATCTTATGTATACGAGGATATGTATATATATATATATATATTTATATATATATAGCACATGTAAAATGTATTGGAAAAGTCCGTGCACCCTAGAAAAGTCTGGATACACCCTGGAGAAGTCTGGAAAAGTTTGGAAAGACCCTGCAAAAGTCTGGATACACTCTGGAAAGTCTGGAAAGACCCTTGAAAAGCCTGGAAAGACCCTGGAAAAGTCTGGATACACTCTGGGGAGACCCGGAAAACGTCTGGAAAGACCCTGGAAAAGTCTGGATACACCCTAAAAAAGTCTGGAAAGACCCTGGAAAAGTCTGAATACAATCTGGAAAAGTCTGGAAAAACTCTTAAAAAGTCTGGAAAGACACTGAAAAAGTCTGGAAAGACCCTTGAAAAGTCGGTAAAGACCCTGGAAAAGTCTGGAAAGACCCTTGAAAAGTCTGGATACACTCTGGAAACTCTGGAAAGACCCTGGAAAAGTCTGGAAAGACCCTGGAAAAGTCTGGATATACTCTGGAAAAGTCTGGATATACTATGGAAAAGTCCGGAAAAACCCTGAAAAAGTCTGAATACATTCTGAAAAAGTCTGGAGAAGTCTGGAAAGACTCTGGAAAAGTCTGAAGAGACCCTGGAAAAGTCTGGATACACTCTGGAAAGTCTGCAAAGACCCTAGAAAAGTCTGGAAAGACCCTGGAAAAGTCTGGATATACTCTGGAAAAGTCTGGAATGACCCTGGAAAAGTCTGGATACACTCTGGAAAAGTCTGAATACACTCTGAAAAAGTCTGAAAAGACCCTGGAAAAGTCTGGATACACTCTAGAAAGTCTGGAAAAATCCTGAAAAAGTCTGGAAAAACTCTGGAAAAACTCTGGAAGTCTGGAAAGACCCTGGAAAAGTCTGGATATACTCTGGAAAAATCTTGAGAAGTTTAGAACGACTCTGGAAAAGTCTGGAAAGACCCCGAAAAAGTCTGGATACACTCTGGAAAAGTCTGGAGATGTCTGTAAAGACTCTGGAAAAGTCTGGAATGACCCTGGAAAAGTCTGGAAAGACCCTGGAAAAGTCTGGATACACTCTGGAAAGTCTGGAATAATCCTGGAAAAGTCTTGATACAGTCTGGAAGTGTGGAAAGAGCCTAGAAAAGTCTGGATACACTCTGGAAAAGTCTAGAAAGACCCTGGAAAAGTCTGGATACACTCTGGAAAGTCTGGAATAATCCTGGAAAAGTCTTGATACAGTCTGGAAGTGTGAAAAGGCCTGGAAAAGTCTGGATACACTCTGGAAAAGTCTAGAAAGACCCTGGAAAAGTCTGGATACACTCTGAAAAGTCTGGAAAGACCCTGGAAAAGTCTCTAAACACTCTGGAAAAGTCTGGAAAGACCCTGGAAAAGTCTGGATATAATCTGGAAAAGTCTGGAAAGACCCTGGAAAAGTCTGGATACACTCTGGAAAGTCTGGAGAGACCCTGGAAAAGTCTGGAAAGACCCGGGAAAAGTCTGGATACACTCTGGAAAAGTCTGGAAAAAACCCTGGAAAAGTCTGGACACACTCTGTAAAAACCTGGATACACTGTGAAAATGTCCGAGTACACCATTGAAAAGTCTGAATACACCCCTGAAGAGTGTAGATACACCCAAGAAAAGTCTGGATATACTCTGGAAAAGTCTGACCAACCCAATGTAACCCATGTATATATGACTAGCGGTTTTTTATATAATATATGTTCTTCTGAGCGAGGGAAGTTTTGAAGTAAACCTTTACTCGATTTATTTTTATTTATTTATTTAATCAACAAATTTTACAATTTTAATTGTGTATAACAACCAGTTATACACAATGAACCTTATAGGTTTGTGTGTGTATATTTGGTTTTTATTACAATGATTTTAATTATCTCTACTTCCACTTATATAATTTACATTCATAAATTCTAACCAACAAAACTTAATATTTCCTCTATAATCTATTAAAAAAAAGTCATCTTTATTTAATGTAATTTTCCAAAATCCATATTTTTAATTTTGATTAAGTTTTTTTATTTAATTTTTATTTTTTAAATTATCTGGCATCCTATTATATAATTTAGATCCAAAATAACTTATATGTTTTTGTATTACAGAATACTTGGCTTCTTCTTAACGAAACTTCTTCTTTCCACCTGATGTGCTACTGTAGTTTTATCATTTTTATTTTTTAGCATAAACCTTGCTGTTACTTTTTTTAATAGTAACTGATGATGCAGAACCCCACACAATCAGACCATAACTATATAAGTATGGACTCAACAAGAGAGTAGTACATATTTTTTAAAGTATTTAAATTTAAGAAATGAAGGGAAAATTAAGCGCCCTAATAAATTTACAGAAAAGATTTGTGGCGTAAAGGGCAAAGTGTTAGAGAATAAATCGGAAAAAAGTTTTTCCTCGACGAGAATTTGAAGCCGGGACCCCCGCGACCGGGGAACTTTTTTCCGATTTATTCCCTCACCCTTTGCCCTCTACGCCACAAATCTTTTCTTTAAATTTAAGATTTGTCTTAGCTATAAGAATTTATAAATTAATTTTCTAATTTTATTTGTGACATATTCAGCGTGTTTATCCCAATGTAATAACTGATGTATGTATACCTCCAGATTACACAGTCCTTTTTAGATATAAACTTTGTACAATTACATTGTTCTGATGAGTCACAATCTTCATCATGTATAATTAACCTATTGTTAATTGGCTGGGTAGCAGTCGTCATTGAAAATGTCATATAGTTTGGTTTATTAATGTAAAGTGTTAACAAGCTGCTGTCGAACCAATTTTTTAAAATATTAATTGAGTAAGCATAGCACATCAGCGTCACCCAGTAGATTAGTTATTTGGTTAATGTAGATAGTAAATAGTACTGGTCCAAGGACTGTGTCATGTGGAAAAGATGAACTATAAAAACTATAACCCTCCCCCAGTTTTACTTTTTGTCTTCTATTTTTTAAATATGTCCCAAATATTTCCAATACTGTGCCTCTTATTCCTACACTTTCCAAACGTTTCATAAGAATTCGGTGTGACACAGTGTCAAAGGCCTTGGATAGATCTAATAATACAGCAAGTACCCTTTTACCATCATTAAAGCTGTTAACCAAATACTCAGTTCATTTAGCCAATGCATTTTCAGTACCACCATTATCGCGGAATCCATATTGATTAGATGAAATTATTTAATGTTTTTCCAAAAATGAATTTAGCATTAAATTAAGTTAAAAGTGTCAGTGTCCAGAAACCATTACAGCTTCTCAGGCGATTTTAGGGTAGACATACAGACCGCTTCAAGCTACTGCGAACATAGGGCGGAAGAAGTCTAATTTGCCAGTGTACGTACATGCAGAGACATCGCACGCCTATCAGTGAAGCAACCAATACTCAGGCTTGCGATCACCACTTGCAAGACTTTCCTTTGGTATTTAGTACGCCTCTAACCACGGTGCTGTGTGGAGCGTAGTCAATGAAACCGGAATTTGGTCAATAAATACGCAAATTTTTATAACGTAATTTTCTTATTTTTTGTCACTGATAAATAAGAGCGTTTTATTGTCAACTGCTCAGATTTATCAGTGACGACGTGTTACAATGAAAATAATAAGGAGAAACAAAATAAAAGCAAGTTCTCAAAATAAAATAATACATTCTAAAAACCAAAAAGATTCTCCCAGTCAAAAAAAAATTAAAGCAAATGTTCGAAAAGTCCTCCTTGCTCGGCTAGACAATATCCGAGCCTACTATAAAAACCCCTTCTAACGTTTCCAAGCATGTTAGGGGTGATAATTTGCAAAGCTTCTTCAAAAACAGATAGAAGTCATTAGGAGCAAGATCGGGAGATCGAGCTGGCCATAAAATAGTTCCCCGTGTACTTATAACTCGATTAGGAAATACATTATCAAGATATTCCCTAACAAGGCCAACATTGTGAGCGGAACAACCATCTTGTTGAAACCATGTTTCACCAAATCTTACACCTAACAACTGTCTAGCAGTTGGAATAATGTGCTGCTGCAGTAGATCCAAGTATCTAGGACCATTCAAATTGCAATTGCCGTTAATAAAAAATGGCCCAATTACGTGTTCCCCTATAATACCCGCCCCCCAAACATTTAGTTTTTGGGGCTACTGTGTTCTTACGTCAAAATACAAATGCAAATTTTCCCTCGACCAATATCGAACGTGTGTTGGGTTATGACGATTTGACCATTTGACCATCTGCACTTTTTCGGCAACTTCGTAGACATCCATTTTTGGTTTTAAAAATGTATTATTTCAATTAAGAACTTACCCATCTGTTTCTCGAGCAAGGCAGAAATAAAACAAAATAATAAAAACAAAATGAATTTCCAAAAGATAACACTGCAGCGTGCTTCGAATCCACCTCGGTCGTACGGCACGGAGAGTAAATTGGACTTGATTCCCCCTATGTTCGCAGTAGCTTGAAGCGGTCTGTATATATTATGTACGTTTCTTTAAAGATTTTGTATTGACTTTACATTCTATACAAAGTGGTCTAAAAGAAATAAATGGGTAAATACCATTAAATGTTTTTTTACATTACATTTTACCGAGCATTTTACATTTTACTGGAACAACTTGTTTACTGGTTTTGACATTGAGACAAGTCACATTCTTTCCGACTAGAATGAGATATCAGCCCCTAACATATATTAAGAAATAAGAAAGGTATTGTTGCTGTTTTGTGTATCAATGTTTTAATTAAGCGTGGTTTCTTTAGTCGTTCGCGTAATTTACCTAGTTTATTAAAACCTAAAAGGGCAGAGTATTCACGAAAATATTAAAACATTACAAACAAAAATACAGATAGAGGTTCTAAATTGTATATGTTTTCACGTTTTTTTTTGTCCACTGATTTTCATTGTAATATCCCGGATGTATAACACATTAAGTGGGTACATCTTAAAAAAAGTAATTGTCATTATTTGTCATTTGATCAACAGGTAGTTTGGTTTTTAACAACTTTTTAAAAACTTTTTAAACATTAAAATCTATTAAAAATAAAAAAGTTACAAAAAAAATATTCTTATTTATTTTTTAGTGATAATTACTTATAAATTGTAGTTAAAAAAATTATAAGTACGTATATTACCAATCTTAAAGTCACCTGAAATGCTGTAATGGTTTCTGGACACTGACACTTTTAAAATCCTGTATATTGAAAACTAGTTACTAGATTAAGTTTTGACCTATGACAACTATTGATCTGGTCTATAACATACTACAATTTCATTAAATTCAGGGTTTTTTATAATGCAAAATTGTTACATAATTTGTAGGGACCCGAAAATTCGGATTCAATATTCTAGCCTACGCGGACCTGCCTTTCCACACCGCTAAATTATTTTTTCAGTACTTATTAGAATATCACGGCAGCAATGCAATAAACAAAGACCATTATTTAGTCTGTATTCCCCCATAGTGGTCCTCAACCACGTCTTCACCAGTTTAAACAAGTGGGGAGGGCATCTTCCAGCAGCTCTGTTTTATCTTCCACATCTATTTGTATATATCGGCATATTTAAGAAGGACCACAAAGTCATAACACTCAAATGATTTCGATGTCTATGATGGCAGTGTCAATCATAAATTCTACCCCCTTTGACAGACTGAAAGTCAAATTAAATGTCAAGATTTGGTTACCAAAAGCAGCGTTTTTTTCCGCAACATTACGATGGAAATTTCACCAAACTAACACCAAATGTTGCAAATATGGCGAAAAGGCTTAAAAATACGTTTATATATATAAAAAATATTTTGTAAATATGGTTTTTGACTTTTTTTGTTGCGCCCTCGAAACCGGAAAAGGCATACCTGCGCTATAGAACGTTTTATTCAAACGGATCCAAAAGGTTTATGAGTGTAAACGTAGTTGTTATCGAGACAAGTGGATATGCAACTTGTAATGCTTGTTTGTGTATTGTAGGTTTCAGAAATAAAGATATGGCTGACTTTATTTGATTTGTTGTTTATTATGTATAGCTATCTTTGTCACATGGAATGAGTTAATAGTCTAATAGCTAAAAAAATTTAATAAAAGGTGTTTGTTTGTAGATATAAGTTTACTTTATTAAAAAAAAAACAAAAAAAATTAAGTGATTTATTTAAATAAAACCAAAATCAACACACAAAGCCTACTTGTGAGCAGCAATTTTACTGTTTCCTTTAATAAAAATGCTTCTTTCTTTACCAATAGAATGACAAAAGAGATATTAGCGACTTATTGGGCGTACATTTTCGCGTTCCCTTATTAAGGAAAATTGACATTTGACATTTGAGCATGCGCGTGACCTGCGTTTTTATAAGGGAACCGTATGTTCCCTTAATTCGGTACAGTTACCGTACGTCCCATATCCAGATGGTTGTTTTGTTTTTCGACACGACTTTTTAATATTCTTTGCATTTTTAGTTTTTTGTTTACACACAAAAACAGTCTTGTGGATTTTTAAAATTTATGTGAAAAAATGAGTAAATTGGAGAAATCTACAAGGTTGAGGTTCAGCTACACTGACGATATAATTCTTTTGCGAGAATTTATCAGGGAAAATCCCTACAAGGTTAGAAATTTTAGGTTAGGAATAAGAAAAAGTAATGATACTTCCAATAACACTTTTTTTTAAGTATTGTTAAGTACGATTTTCCCTTATTATGGTAAAACCTGATAGAGTAACGCCAAATAAGTCCATTGAAAATAACGACGATTTTCCGTAATTCTCGGATATACCTCTTTTTGACATCGGCGCCCATAATAATAAAGGCTGATCTACGTAAAATTTAATGAATTTTGATAAATTTGATAATATTTGCCCTATTTAAAACACGAAAACGATTAAAATAAATAATAAAAGTAATAGTCCTATCACAGTCTCACAAATTATTTTAAGAATAAACTTGAAAACTGTTTAAAAATACGTTTTTTAGTCGCTTGTAAAGACATCTTAATACAACCAGATAAAAGAAACGTTGGCGTTGGACAACGCTTTTTTTGTTTGGTGGTTGCGGAAAAAAAATGGAACTAAAATCTTGATATTTTCACTTATCTGACATTTATTGGGAGCATAATTTATTAGTGATAACTGTTACACTGATCTTCTGTAATAATCCTTCACGTTTTTTGCTTTATAATTATTATTCTCTCGATGTCCAGGTCAATTCATGCTGGCAACTTAGATCAATCTAAGACAACTTGCGCAGGTTTTTAATTGTTGGTTGATCTAATGCGAGCATGAATTGATCCTACTTGTCGCTGCCGTAATCTTGAAACTTTAAACTCAAAGTCCGCTCTATCTGCGACAGTTTGCTTGTTTTCATAAATATATGTATACATTTTCGGGGGGGGGGGACACTTGCCTCTATTGCCCACATCTCTGGATCCACCACTAATAGTACACGTATCTATTAGCGCTTTACTTACAGTGTATATCATGCACCCATTCATAAAATAAGTCGATATAAATGGGGTGGTGGGGTGTCGTATTAACAAAAAAAAATAACAACGAAAGGTTTGCGTCGAACTATCGTAAAAATGCAATACTTTTTTTTAAAAAATTTTATATTTTTCCTGCCAGATGGCTGATTTTTTTGTTTTGTTTTAATAACAATATTTCTGAAGTGTCTTATTCTTAATGTATTATGTTTTTGGAGGCAAAAGATCCAGTATTCAAAATATTTTTGGGGACCTAAGTCCTTCGACACTGCATAAAGTTTTTGTTTTTACAGTGAAAAAATATGGCTATTTATGCTCTTAAGTCAAAAACTACAGCTTTAACGCCCGCAGTGTGTAAATAAAAGCCTGATAAGATGCTAGCCGAGGGCTGGTATACACGCTGAGAGCGTTAAAGCTGTTTTTGACCGTACATACAACATTTTATGCACGATGAGGAAAGGCATGTAAAACAGGATTTTTACCGACTTTCAGTCGGTGTAACTCAAACACTGTTTAATTAATTATAAATAACATACATGTTTTTTTTAGTGATTTTTTCGATGCACAACTTTTTTTTTAAGTTTCTGAAAAAACTCACTATTTGTGGGTCAAAATACGCCCTCTATCTTTTTAAAAACTAACTACAGAGACTTTTGTTTCCACTCTTTTTTTTTCCGACCAACAGAAATCGGTTCCAAAGTTTTTCCAAAATTGCGGACAGTTCCCGAGGAGTGGGGGAAATACAAACTTGGGAATTTTACTTTCAGACCTCTTCCCCCCCCCCCTGCAACACTATACCATTTTGCAACCCCTTCCCCCTCCCTTTTAGCACTTAATAATACTTCTACCTACCCCTACAACCCCTCTTGACGCGTTTATGAAAGTGCGACCAAAAGGACGCGACTAGCGGTACCCGACTAAATGTTCATCTGTCAGATACTTTCGGCAATTTTCATGCCGGCAGGGTCATTTGTGTAGCGTACGTCACAAGCTTTTTGTTTCTTTCGTATTTAAAGTTTTTTTAAAAAATTACTTTTTGTTGGTCAAAATATGTTAAAACTGATTTTTTGTAACTTTGGCGCCCTCTTTCTTCTAGGAAACTAACTACAGAAAGTTGAGCCTGTGGGCAAAAATTTTACAAATTTTTTTTTTGCTTTCCTACCAATAGAAATGGAGAAAAGTCGGTTACACAATTTTTTTAAAATGGAGGGTGGTTTCGGGGAAACACAAACTTGGGAGGTTTAACTTCAGACCCCCCGAAAAATCGTACCAACAACTCAGCCTCTCCGGATTTTTTTCCATCCATCATTCCAACCTTTATTGCAAGAGCTTTCCCAGCATGCATGCATTCATTTATTCAAATTGGCCTGTGGCGCCATTTAAAATTAAAATTCCCTTTTCACCCTTGTACCTCTCTCCTTTTGAAACGATCAATAAATTTTGCCCCTTTAAATATCAAACTTTGTTGATTGCAACTATACTATGTGTGCACATTTTTTCCAGTTACCCCAAAAAAAAACTTGCTGTTTTTCTCCTAAAACTTACACAAAATTTTCCATGCAGCAACTTAAAATGTTCTTTCTCTCCATCGCCTCCCTCCCCTTTGCAGTCAACCTAACCCACCTTTTATAAAATATTTTATTAAAAACACAAGAATGATCAAATTTCAAAATTTTTTATCATTTTACAATTTTTGTTTTTTAGAACCTAAAAAAAATTACCTTTTTAGTACAATTTTCTACAATTCTATAATTGAGACTTATATATGGGTGATTCTACAGAAAGTGAGTCATTTTTAGTAAGTGATTTCCCCCCTTAATTATTCGCCTAACAATAAATAATTAAAACAATTAATAATATCATATAGATAAAAGAGAAGATTTTGTTTTTGGCACAAATGTTTTTTTTTAATTTTTTACTATTTTTTGCGCTTTCTATGCTTAAATCGTCATTCGCGTGTCTTGTCTCCAGCCTGTTCTGAAAACTTTAGCGGACATATATACTAACTAAGTATTAATGAATTTATTTTATTTGCTTTAGGTTATATTAACGATAAATTAAAATTTTGTTAATAAAAAAAATACAAAAAAAAATATTTTAAAGTTACAAAAATGATCAAAATCTTTTGGTTCAGAAATTTCATCATTCGGGTGTCACATATTTTTTTCGATTAAACGCGGCAAAAGACAGAAAAAGTTGGATCAAACCGAGGTTATAAAAGCTCTAGGAGTGTTGGCGCGCCAGCTCATTTATCTTCTGGCAGGCAGAGAGTACGCATCTCTTGTGTAGTGAATTTTTAAACAAGTTTTTACAAGCTGTAACATGCTACTGCGTCATTAGGATGGTAAGTAAAATTTGCTTTAAATATAATAATTTGAATTAGTTTGGTACAATTTCTAATATTAAATGAATGACTTATTATTGCAACCTAATATTTTCCTAAAATGGTAATACTCTGATTTACTATTTGCAAAAAATACAAAAAAAATCATTCGGATGTGCGTCATTCGTGTGTGAATGATTAGCTTGTTGAGACAAAATATATAATTTTTTTAAACCATTTCAAAAGTGACGCGGCGGTTTAAAGTTAGCTTTAAAACAGGTAAAAATAGGATTAAGCCTAAGACATAAAGCGAAAATAATACCAATCCAATTAATTCCACCTTTTTTATTTATGATATTTTTGTTCTTTTTGAAGGTTCCTCATCTAAAGAAAACAAGAGAAGAGATACTAGAAGCCAAGAGATTACGAGAAAAGGAAAGGCGAAAAAAAATAAAAGAAAATCCAGAAAAATATGAATCTGAGATGCAAAAGAAACATGAACAGTACTTAAAAGCCAAAGAAAGTAAAACAAGAAAATGCATGCACAAAAAACTTCATGGAACACAAAGCCAGAATTTTGCATAAGTACAATTCCATTACCAGCCTTATGAATAAAGCTTCGTAACGTTATACAAGGAAAACCTCTTTTAAGTTTTAAAGGCACAATGAAGGTGCGTCAAGTGAAACTTGCAAAAAACCATCAACTGTTTCTAAGATTTTTATCATCCGTCCAGAGTCTCCAGCAGAAAATTCCTCTTCTGAAGAAGACTCAGACATCCAATTATCAGAGTTGGTAACTAAAAAGAAATTGAAAGTGTATGATATTTACAGCAGTGATGAAGATGAATTGGGTCGTTCCCATGACAACATGAAGTTGGCTAATACTTATTCCCTTAAGACAGGAATATTTGTTTTAGTGTCAGTACAAAGCACACAAAAACATAATTTAGAATATAGATACATAGCTGTTTGTCAAAGTGACTTTGACGATGACGAAATAAAAGTAGCTTTTAATAATATAATCTATTTAAGTTAAACGAAGACGATTTGAGTTACATAAAAGAAGAGCAAATAATTCGATTTCTACCAGATCCAGCATTGACACTTAAAGGAAACCGAATCTTTTACAAGTTTCCCGATAAAGTTGATGTATTTGAATCTGCATAAGTTTATTTGAATCTACTTAGTATTTATGTATTAGAATATTTTATGTCAGTTATTAAAAGTTTACTTGTTCGCGTTTCTTACTTCTATTTTAATAAAAAACTCAAAAAATCATCTCGTGTGTTACTTATCATTTGCATGTCAAATTAGTAATTTTCACGTCAAAATGAAAAATTCTTAGCATGTTTTTGTTCTTTAAAAAAATTAAATATAATACAGACTAAACTCTTTTTAGATTGGTATTAATCAAAGTTAGTTTACACTTACTAAACACCACCCCATGGATGAGTTTTTAATGACTAATTTGGCTAGTTTTTCATTACAAAGATTATGCCTTCTAATTACTCACTCTCTGTAGAATCACTCATATAAGTTTTTTTCTTAAATGGCCAAAACATGAATTTTCATGTCACTAAAGAAAAACAAATATTTGCGGTCAAATTTTTGGTCAAAAATTTTACATATTTTTCCTATGATTTCGCGCGATTTCGCAAAGACTTTTGCGGGATTTTGCGTGATTTCGCGCAATTTCGCAGGGATTTCGCAGCCAAAATGTGACGCGATTTCGCGGAGTGGTTACCCCCTCGCATGTTCTATTTTATAAGAATCACTTAAAAAGTTGGTTAATATCACTCTTTAGGAAACCGAATATAACCTTAAAATCACCAAATGTAAGCGTCCAAAATGTGTCACCAGATGAATTTTTAGTTTTTAAGATTAAAAAAAGTAACAATAAGTAGGCATATATTAAATTAAACTTTAAAGTTTCGCGCATGCAAATGCGTTTGAAAAAGTGCACTTTTACGCTAGTAGGAAAAAGTACTTTTCCACACATGTAGGGAAAAGTAGTTTCAACCCATTTTGTACAAATAATTGAGTTGTTGAGTGTTCGTAGGAAAAATTCTAACCACACACGCGTGAAATTCGTCACTTTCTTTGCTGTTTTTTTTTCTGGTATTTTTTTGTCTTAATTATTGAGCCACCTTTCTTTACCTATTGCAGGAGTTTTTTTAACGGTCCGTATCACCTTAACGTGTCTGTTTTTTAAAAAACATATTGAAAAAAAATTTGAATCATAATAAAGTATACCATTTCTTTTGCTGTTGGTAATATTACCCTTTTTTTTTAAGAACACTATGGATGTAGAAAAAATAAAAAACTGAAAGAAAAACTTAAAAGGTCAAAAAAATCAAATTTCAGTTAAATATTTAACATACAAAGCAGAAGAAAGATCCCTGAAGATCATGTTTGACAAAAAAAAAAAAATTTGTAGATTTCATGAAAAAATTGACCCATTGATTGTTTATGGGATTTAATTTGTATCACAAAGCAAATACCTACAAACTTAGAGAAAACTCTTACTAAGGGCATCGCAAAAAACAAGTTACAGCGCCTCTGGGGACTCGGTCTCGAAGCTCACGCGACAATTTGCGCCTTTGACATCTATCTTAATTAATGTCCATCAATGTCATAATTTTTTTGTTCCTTTTATGAGGTCTTTTCATTGATGTTTTCTAGTTTTGTGTGTTTTTGGACTGTTACAGTAACTTCTTGGATTTTGGTAATAAGTACAATTGGAAAACTATGACCAAGTATTGTGTCCCAATGATCCCCTGCTTCATCGCTTTCCACACCCTAGAGATCAAGCTTACCAAAGACAATGGTTTGCCATCTGAAATGCTTTATAGGTTTAGAGGACGCACCCGACATTTTACATCCTTGCATTTACCGCCAGGGTCTGAAACAGACTTTAAGGGTAAGTACCGGGAAAGGTTTCTACATCTGGGTGCCGATTCTGGAATTTTGTAGGAAAGGTCGCACGGGAACGGTCACCTCCTTCATATCGACCAATAACGGGCTTTAAAGCTATCACGAGTTATCTGAAACCCATCCGACCACGGCCGAACCTCCACCCCACCCGATTGCCGTGTATCAAAGGAACTCCTACACTTTCATACACCTCCCTCTGAGCAGGAGAACGGGTGCTCTTGAAAAATGATAATCGAGTTACCTTTGCGCGTGCACTGTAGAAGCTTGGCAGAAACGAAGAAAGTGAACGTTCCCATTCGACTATTCTCTCGAAATTCAAGAATCGGCACCAAAAGGAAAAACAGCCTATTCAATAGAGAGTTAATAGACTCACTAACTTATCTAACTTATCTTCACCTTATTTGCTTAACATATTACTGTAATTGAGATGCTAAAAAGTTTTTAAACCAAAAACACAAATTACCATAACCGTATTCTTTTGCCCACATACAAACTGCTAATGTAAATAGAATAGAAAAGAAAACAACAATTCCTGTTTCTGAAAATTAACTTTCACAAAAAAACTAAAAACCTAACTAAACAAAAAAACGATTTATCACCTATCAGCTGCAGATTTTGCTCAGAAATAAATCTGGTTGGTTGCAAAAAAAAACCAAGTGGGCTCCGTTAAGCCTCCGTAAGTAACATATTTCAGTTCGGTTATTTTTGGATAATGTAGAAAAATAACTGATTTTGCATACGGAATCACCAATTTTGATGGTCTATTAACGCTCGAATAGGGCATTTATTTAGCCTATTTGTTAATTACATTTTTTTTAGCCCACTTCGTTTAAAAATGCTGATGGGTAACCAGTTACACAGAATTTTTTGAAAATGAAAAAAACTCGCAAGTCCTAAAAGAAACTGCTGCTATTGAGGCCGACATGGGAAGCATAATAAATAGAGTTTAATAAATACAATAGTTTCAATATGTATATATCTTCTTAAAAGAATAATATAATATATTAAATACAATGCATTTGGTTTATTTCTTAAATTTATAGTCATTAGAATCAAAAATATTTTGGAAAATAAAATTAATTATTGATGAATTAGGTTTTCCAAAATAATGTTGTTTCTAATGAACTGAAATAGTTTAAAAAATACACTAATTCAAAATTTCCCGGCGCCAGCGCCACTACCCTAATTCAACCTTCGAGACCGAGTCACTAGAGGCACGGTAGCAAAAAACTTATAACAAGGCCCTAAGTCATCAGATTGCCTTCTATACCTGTAGGTACATGTTTTGTGATTTGTATTAATTTCATGTCATCATCATAACTATGGTCACTAAAAACTGTGATGTCATGACAAGTAAATCAAACCAGTTTCTATATTGTCCTCGAGGAAAATTAATGTTTGGCTTTATTATATTGTCTCGGGTATAGAGGTGTACTAAGAATGCTTTATGGTTTTGCTAACTTAAATGGCATCCTTCAAAATTATAAATTTCAATTCATTACCAATAATTACCAAAAAACAGCTTTATTTACATACACATTAGGTTTTTTTTAAATGAAAAGCAAGGCAAACAATAATAAAATACTTTTTGTTACTCACCTTTGACGCTCTACTTTTTAATAATAAAGATATAACAGGGACATATCAAAAATTACATTTTTTTATCAGTAATTAATAGTATTTTGCACTGTTTTTAAACAAAAAAAAATGTCTTCATTTTTCCTTCATTGTAATTTCACAAACAGCTGATTTCCAAAACACCATCGTCCGGCGATTGACTGTCACGTAGGCCCATAGAGTGCGTTCGCGTCATAAGCTACGTTCGGTATATACATCCGATCAATCAGACTGCTCCAAATCGTTCGGCAATTCATAGCGGAGGTAGTGTCCATTTGCTCTGCGATTTCTCTAAGGATTCCTTTGCGCTAAGGATCTTTTAACGGTGCTAAGTCGCTGATTTGGTTTGCTCAGCTTTTCTTTGTAGTCTAAGGAATACCTAACTTTAAGATGCCGGATATCGAGCCTTAATTCATCCTTAGGAGAGAATTCTAACCTCATTTTTTGTCAACTCAAAAACGGTAAAAAAAATAAAAATGGAATTTTTAAATGACGATTTGGACGAGCTGAATATAATTGAAAATGGTTTTGCCAGAAGGGTCTAGATTTAGATTTAGATTTTTTCAACGTTTCCGGCTAACCAAACCAACAGTTCGAAATATTTTGCCACTCATACAAGAACAGTTGGAGTTAGATGGAGGACGTTTCTGGTAAGACTATATGACTTACAAATTAGGACCAGTCAATGGATGATGGCTTCAAGTTTTTATGGTCACATATTTTTATGCAAGTTTTTTTGTTGTTTTATTAGTTTAATTAAAATAAATATTACTGTTTATTTTTTAGAAACAATACAACTGTCTCTTCAATTATACTAAGAACCCTACGATTATGTGCACTGGAGAGCATCTTTCTAGCATTGGGGATTTTAAGGCCAATATACAGGATGAATTATTTTAATGGAACGGTGCTTTTAGCGGGTTAGAATTTGGTTGAATAAAAAAATCCAAAAACACGTCAACTGAGATTTTTAATTTCCTTTAATCGTGCTATCTTGGATTTTGTCTGTCATTTAGTTTACGAGGTATGGCAAAAAAATATATTTTTTTTAAAAAATAGGACACCCTGTATATTTTGCAATTTTTTAAATCTGCAAACAATTCTCTCTTCAGCAACACCACAAAGTAGGATCTATCTTTTACGATAATCAAGATATTTCTATCTAAATCTGTATGGAAAACTTCGATATTCATTATCGTAAAACAGGGCATAGACAACCATTCCATGCAAGTTTAAATGCCTCGTATCTTGGAAACCATAAGAGATAGAGTATTAGTGTGTGGTATTGTCAAAAAGATAAATTTTTGTAGAATTCAAAAATGTCAAACTATACAGGGTATCTCTTTAAAAAAAAATTTTTTTTGCCATACCTCGTAAACAAAACGACACAAAAAAAACAAGATAGCACGATTAAAGAAAATTAAAAATCTCAGTTGATATGTTTTTGGATTTTTTTATAAAACCACCCGCTAGAAGCACCGTTCCGTTTAAAGAATCCACCCTGTATATGTTGAAATGACCCTTTGTAAAAACTGACGCAAAGAATAATTAATAATAAATAATAATTATAATAATAATAACAACAAATAATGGTTTTATGACAAGCAGCGCCATCCAGTGGTTGAACTTATAACAAGATTTAATTCTTAGCTATGGAAAACTTTTTTTTAGCCAGAGAAAATGAATAAAATTTAGGGAATACTTAAAAATTATGGATTTCTTTACTACTCATTACTTAAGCATATCGCAAAGCAAATGGGCATAGGGGAGGTAAATCTGGCGCGTTTGTTTAATGAATCCAGATCAATCGGAGCTAGATCGCTCTGCTCTGAATTTTAGATGGATTTTCCAGGTTAATCTAAACTTTTAGGGTTATGTTTTTATTTATTTTTAGTTTTGTCTTGGAACTTTTTTGGATTTTAAGAAAAAGTAGTGGAAAATCAAAACCATTTAAGTACGTTTTTATGTAAGCTTCAGTCAGACATAATATAGATTGAAGACGATTGCGCCATCGGCAACGACTGGCGCGAGCTTTTTGAATCGAAAGCTGAGGTGTGATTTATAAACTGGAGTTGAGTTGAGTGGCACATTCTGAAATGTTCTTTAAATTGCCTGTCTCTTAATCGTAGAGCTTTTTCTCCAGCAAAGTCAAAGAGCTATTACAGTCTTCTGAACAGTTAACCTTGTCATCATTGCTATACAAACACAAAAAATGAGTCAACAGGAGGAGAATGAAAATATGTAAGTATTGTTTATAATTTTTGGATTACCATTTTTGTGTTTATTACTTTGAGAGCTTTTTTGGTATAAAAGCTACATGCAGTCTAGAGTTGCTGCAACGTAAAAAGTCCAGTTATATTAAAGTTTTAATGCATAATGCTTTTTTGACTTCTATTTTTCTTTAAAAAGTAGAGAGAGAAGAAAAAATTGTGCGTTGGGCTTTAGCCATTAAAACTTGAGTAAATAGGCCTTAAGCCATAAGACATAAGCAGTAAGAACTAAAAAGCATTAATTTTTTGCTTACTTCTGTGAACTATAATCATCAACATTGATAAGCCATAGTTCATTTTCCTTGCGTCTTATGGCTTACTTTTTATGGTGCAGCAACTCTAGACTGCAGCTTAACCTAAAAAGGCAGTCAAGGTAAAATTTAAGACAAGAAGAAAGTTGTAATTTTCTCTTGCTAAAATACAGTTCTTTGGGTTAAATTGTTGTTTCACTAACTCTACACCCAACCAAACAAGTACTATTGTTTTCTTACGATTATATTATTCTTTTTTTACAGTTTCAAACAAAAAAACTTCCCAAAAAGTCATAAGAAAAATGATAGGCAAGGTATTCAAGGAATAACTTGCATATTGCCACCACAGTGTAGCTACATGGGACCAAAGAATAGCTTGAAATGCATCGGGATTTCTACAAGTTGGTTTATTAATTGGAGGTGAATAATGTATTTTTCATTACTCAAAGTCTTCTGTAAAAATACAAGTTGTGTTTATTTTGTAGTAGAAATAATCCTAAAACTAGTGGCTTAATTGATTTTTTTATATCACTTTTTATAACTGAGAATTTTAATTTATAAATAAATATAATTAATATTAAGTTTAATCAATAAAACAGATATTACATAACTCAGTAAAATTTGATATTATACAATACATACACTTACTTTTTTTTAAATATAGAACTTACAATTAAAATTGCAAGAGCTAGCCTACAACATTAAAAATAAAATTGCAAAGGATAGCCCACAGCATTAAAAAAGTTAAGTCTAAACATATTTGGACACTAGAGCTACAGCTTAATTAAATGAAAGTTAATTAAAAAAAAACCACCAAAGTCACACAAAGATTTCCGTTCCACAGACCTAGTAACATTTTCTGAAAAAATCACTATGCATTAAACGTAAAGTTTGTATCTTTAACTACCTATACTTATGAACCTAGTATAGTATAGTATATAGATAGAAAAAATTGTCTGCCCCTCTCCTCCTATTTGAAAAAATTGAATAGGTGCCCATGCTCCATAGGAAATTGGAAGGGGTTCTTTCTAGGCCTTTTTATGTAAAATAAATTCTTGAGTCTCTATAGTTTTATCAGAATAATGTCCATCATAACTAAGAACAATAAAAAATATGTGACATATTTTGTGAAACTGATTCTTAATAAAAAATGTAATTTGTAAAATCCTTTTTTTTGCATTGTTTCAGATATAGCTTGATCAGGATTCAGCCTGCAGCAGGGTGATGAGTTTTCTAGTGTGTTTGTTAAATGATATTTTTTCTACAGAAAATCAAAGTGCCTGTACTAATTTTAAAGAATAATAAAATTATATAAATTTCTGTTCCTTATTATTGCAAATTGGACCGCAACTTGGTTTGACTTGTCAAAGCACTTGTGTAATACTTACCAATAAAGAAACTAAACTAAACTTTCAATTTAATTGTAGTTTAGAATGTGCTTTCATAATAAACTAAGGTATCACATTCTAAACATCAATTAAATTTAAACTAGGTTTAACATTGCGGTGCAATATGCAATGAATATTTGTATAAATAACTACATTTAATCCACGTGGCAGCTTATGGCTAGCCTATGATACAAAAGTGGTAAAATCTGAATGGCCGAAAGCGGTAATCCCCTGTGGCTGATGTTTGGAATGAAGGCAGCAAGCCCCCGCCCCAGCGCGACGCTTCAGCGGGTACCCTCGGCCCGAATCCGTCACTTCGCAAAGTCTTCAGTTTGCCGATTTAGGCCCATGGGGATTTGGTTTATTGGGTAATCTTCAAACATTATTTGTTGTCCGTGCACTACAGCACAAATAGCCTCTAAAACCATATTATTATACCATGGTACCTTTCAGGTTCAAAAACCCAGCAACCGACAAAAAAATAAACATTTAAACAAAAAAAAAATAGGTTAGAAAGTTTAAATCTGAACCCGTTCGGTAATGCGACTTGCTCGGATTAATCGACGATCAGCTGATCAAAAATCCGTCTGATCTGCGATCTATATACCGAACTTGGCTACCGAACTTATGCGCAATTTTACAACTCATAGTTAAACGCCAAACCTAAGTTTAACGACAGATGTCGACTTTTTACGTTTTATAGGTGCAGTTTACCAACAAACTTCGGTTTAACCGTTACCGGCGGTCTGGGTGTGGGTTAAACTTCAGTTTAATAGTTACCGAAAGATTCTAACCTCAAAATAGTTATTAAAAATTTATTTAAAATTTGTTTTTGGTAAAAAAAAACTGTGAATATTTAGTGAAATCGCTGTGATCGATGACTTTGAATTTATTTTTGATCAACTGGATAAAGATGATGACGAAATTATTGACATTTTCGAAGCACCAAGAAGACCAAAAATTATTCGTCCCAGAATATATTCTTTAGATGAGTATAACGATGTAGCTTTTGAAAAAGAGGTTTAGATTATCTAAAGAGACATGCAAAATTGTACACGACAAGAGTTGGAACATTCCACAGACCAAGTTTTTGGGGTCTGGCTGTATGCTTGTGTGTAACCAACGCTGATATCTAAAAAACTACTTGACTGATTTTTATCAAATTTGGTGACCATGATGTGTTTGGCTCTAGTTGGTGCCATTTTAAAGATATGGTTAAAATAATCAGAAAAAGTAGTCTTTTTAAACTAGAAAAGAACTTATTAGGCTCCTAATCCAACAGCTCTTCTTTTCTTTCTGGCTGTGGTTTGACTGCGACTTATAAAATTGAGCAACTTGTTTACCAATGCTTTAATCCAAAGATTAAACTGAAGTTTAAACTAAGGTTTAATCTGGAGTTTTACCTTTGGTTGTAAAATTAGCCCAGCTATAGAAATATAAATCAATTTACGTCGATATTTGGCCTACCGTCAGGCGTCAAGTGGATAGTTCAAAATAGTAAGCAAGGGTTCTTTTAAAGATGCCAAAGAAAAGTTCATTCAGACATAGTCACTCATTGTTTTTTGCGATTTTGCCGAAATCCGTGGCCAAAATTCGTTCACTGTTCACTGCTTTTGTATTGCAAGAAATATTTGAAAAAACGGGGGCCGGTGCACTATCCGGACACACGATTTTTCAAAAACAAAAACTTTGTGCTTAAAATAGGCCTCCTAAATAGTGTTTAAAAAAAAAAAATTGCGGGTTATCCAGTATTTTTTGAGAAAATAAATAAAAAAAAACATAAAAAAGAGCGCCCTAACCTCACTCTTTACTTAATTTCTTAATTTTGGCTCCTTCTTCTTCTTCTTACTTGATCAAAACAATACCTGCCAATATCCATGTCCCACGAAAGTAAAAACAAAAGCCCTGATATTTTTACAATGTTGCCACATTTCCAGAAAATAATGAAAATTAGGGAAAAGGAACAAAAATATTAACTTTTTGACTCCTCTACAAATTTATAAAAAATAAATAATAATCAAGCCAACCAACCATAACTAACCCTACCCAACCAACCTGGCCCAACTCAACCCAGAGCCTAACCTGATTTCTTTTGGCTCCCATACAAATTTATAAAAAAAAACAAATAATAACCAACCAAACAAAACTAACCCTAACCAACCAACCCGGCCCAACCCAACCCAGAGGCTAACCTGATTTCTTCCCAAAAAAAAATCCTGCTGAGATTTGGCATCATCGCATTTCTGAAAAATGGCCCAATAGCCAGTATGACCCTAGTTTTGTTGGTTATGCGTGGATTTTACATGAAAAACGTCTTTTTAAATAAAAAACAGCTGTTTTTTTTCGTTTTTCCACTCCTAAATAAATTTGAAAAACCGCTAAATTACTGTGTTCAAAAAGAATCGTCTTGAAAAAACGTCCCGTTTTTGTGTCCGGATAGTGCACCGGAGCCAAAAAATGGTTATGATTATTTTGACATGGTTGATATTTGACGTTTAAGCACAGTTACTGGATTCCGAGCCGTCGAGGATCGGACGAATTCCACTTAGGTCGACGGGCCATCGTCATACCTACGTGAAAGCCGCACCCATAGAAATATATTTCTATGGCCGCACCCTACGAATGAAAAAAATTGGGCGTCGAGTCCAGAGTTGTCGGCGGGACGTTGAACCATCGTCAACCTTACGTATAAAGTTTATACCATGGCCCGACGTCCAAAATGCATTCGAATAAATCAATTTATCACGGATCGAGTAAAGACCATCTACTAAACTTGGAGATCCGGTCGGAATTGGTTATTTTTTAGGCCTCAGCGGAAATCCGCCGTACTTAGGAATTAGCTGTTTTCCGCCATTATTATTATTATTATTTTATATTATATTATTATTAAATTTTCCAATTACGTTGATATTGACAATCAAAAATGGTCAATATTGCAACCAATATGTCTTTAGAATATAGCTTAAACTAAGAAATGTCAAATATGTATGCAAATTAAAAAAAAATATATGTATATTTTTTGTTTTTATTTTTTTTTTCTATAAAATCTAAGAAATTTTGAGGCGCATGTATTTTTAAACTAATCTTCGTTAGTAATTTTACATCTCCATCGTGCGTTAAAGGCCTGTCTTGTTATGATTATTATACTGCTTCTAAATAATAATATTCTTTGTTCTCCATATAGGTAGCTTGTATTCACAAACAAGTTTACCCGATGGAACTAATAAGATATAAATAGGTATAATGAGATTACCTCCACCTCGGCTAAAACTATATTTTACGTTGGCGACTACTCCATCCTGGACATTTTGTAGAAACCTAGGTAATTCCGATGGCGGTCCACCGTCGTACGATCGACCCGTGTACCTATTAACGACAGGTCAGTTTAAGTACATCGATAGACCCTAATAATTAAAGCGTTCGACGTCGACACGACTCGAATTTGAATGTGCCATATAGGTGCAAAAAGGAGCCGGTTCGAGGTTGGGGAGCAACGTCCGATTATTAATGCGGATGAACGCACAACGACATATTACGTCAAATTGCTACTTGGGTAGCGTAACTCTATAAGGTTTTACCATAATAAGGGAAAACCGTATTTTATTTAGGTTGAACCTTAACCATACTTTAAAATAAAAGTGTTATTGGGGACCACTTTCTCACTTCGGCTTAAGTTCTAAGTTCAACTTAACTAAGATAATTAGCGTGCTGGTGCTGTCAAAGTGTCCCTTAAGGGAAACATTGTTGGCTAAGTGGAAGAATTTTGAGACTTAAGTTAAACTTGGCTAAATTTTTTCAAGTTTTTGAGGCCTTTTTGCTTTTACTATTATCTTAAAACATATTTTTAGGCTTTTGACAGTGTTTTTAAGCGATTTTTGTATTTTTTTAGGAGTAAAAATAATTTAAAAAAATTTTTAACCTCACAAATTGTTTTACAAGATTTATCAAAATAAGAATTAGCAAATACCTCTATTTATATTAATCGGTGCAGATAGTTTTTTAACATGATATTTAAAACAAGCACTTGTTTTTGTTGTATTATTATTATAACAAAATATAGTGAAAACCCAAAGGGTGAACAAATCCTCAAATTTTGTACACCTCCTGCAAACAGGGTCCATACAACACCGTTCTCAGTTGAAGGTTATGAAGAATTGATTGGTGAAAATGAAAACCTTTTTAAAATTTTGGCTGATTCTCTACCAAGAAGGTTAAACGGTATAATTGAGGTGAATGGCGCAATGACTGAATGAAATTTATATACCTAATAATTTGTTTCTATTGTTTTATAATTTTCGTTACAGTGGTGTTTTTTAATTTTTGTTACAGTTGTTTTATGCGTTAGCGTATTATTGTAATATAAAAATTATTTTTGAAAGCAATCTTTGATGTCAATATTTTCATATTTTAGTACCAGTCTGTCACAAAATATAATCTGGTAGTTAACCATACAATTTAAAAAATATCTATGTTTATCACGTCAACACCGGCTTAACTAAAAAGCCAGTTAACTCTTTTTCGATTTAGTATCCTTTAGCCTACTATAGCGGTCATATTGGCACCCAACTGAGAGAAAATCCATGTTTTACCTGTCAATTTGGTTATAAAAATGGCGGCACTCTTTGGCTAAAGGGCACTGAAGAAATAAGAGTTAACTGGCTTTTTAGTTGAGAACGGTGTTGATCACGTACCACTTTTATGATGCCGATAGTGTACCTATTTATAGTGGTAATTTCAAAAAAAAAACAAAAACTTAAAAGGTAGGTAATTCTTCATAAAAGGAACTAACATAATCAACAAAAATAAAATTCATTTAACATTAAATGTCAAACTTGGGGATAAAGCAAAGCAATACCCTCTCAACATAGGTCGATGAACTCCTACCATTTTAGTGGCCTTCTCCTGACTTTTCTCTGCCATATTGACATAAAATTAATGGATTTTCTATCACTTTTAGTAATTTTTTTTTCTTTTGTGGGATGTCTTCTGCCAGTCCTGGTCTTTGCATTTTTTTTAGTAGATAGAACTTTCTAAAAAAAAGGCAAATAAATAATGCAAAGAGTTCTCGGAATTTTTCTAAAAAATTGCTCTTTAAATGATGAATCAGGATTGATTGATCTATGAAAAATCTTATGTAAAGGATGTGAATTCATAATGCAAAAATATGTGTTAGTTCCTTTTTTGTAGTTCCAGATGATTCAGCTTTACCATAAATTATTCTTATTTAATATGTACCTTGTCTATGAAGATAATCATCTTGCCTCCTTATCTGCAATCTAAAACCAAGGAAAACAATATTTTTAAACATTTCTCTGTTTTCCAAAAAATTATGACATAACAGTTTTAAAAAGAATTGAAAATTAGTTGGACACCCAGTTTTAATTATAACGAAATTAGGTACCTACAAAATAAACAAAAAATTTGACAATTGACACTGAAATGCAAGACTGCATCCAGAAAAACACAAAAAATGCGATGGTGCCAATTGTAATTTATAGCATCAACCCAATTTTATATTCTCTGGTTCTACTTAGCCAAGGTTGCACCTCTGCAAGAGAAATAAGGATAAGTTGAACTTATACTTAAGTTTTAACTTAGCTTAGTTTTAAATTTAAGCCGAAGTGAGAAAGCGGCCCTGGAAGTCGCATTACTTTTCCTTATTCCTAACCTAAAATTTTTAACCTTGTAGGGATTTTCCCTTATAAATTCTCGCAAAAGAATTATATCGTCAGTGTAGCTGAACCTTAACCTTGTACGTTTCTTCAATTTATTCATTTTTTCACATAAATTTTACAAATCCACAAGACTGTTTTTGTTTATAAACAAAAAACTAAAAATGCAAAGAATATTAAAAAGTCGTGTCGAAAAACAAACCAAACATCACTATTATCCGTGCTAATTGCGGTTATGTTTAAAGATAAGGGACGTACGGTAACTGTACCGAATTAAGGGCACACCGTATTTTATTACGGTTCCCTTAAGAAAAACGCAGGTCACGCGCATGTTCAGATGTCAAATGTCCATTTTCCTTAATAAGTGAATGCGAAAATGTACGCCCAATAAGTCCCTAATAGATAGTTTTTGGTCGTGCCCAAAATGCCCGACGACTAACGCTATTTGACACTGTTGACATTTGAACGTCATATATGGTTAAGGGCTGCCGTGAACGCCGCAATCCTACGGACGGTTAAAGAATTTTGACGTACGTGGCAAGCTTCCCTGAGTAGCAAGGACGCACCAAAGCGTGATTTTCTGTTTGAGCGTTCTTTTATGTATAATTAAATAGGTAACTGCTTCAAACACATGTAAATAAAAGCAATAAATCTAACAACAACCGGACCGTCCACGTAAAACCTGTACCAAATAGGCTATTTTGAACTGTCGAATAGTGTTAAAGTTATCGTTGTCGGCGAAGTTATCGGGATATAAATTGGCACGACCAAAAACTATCTATTATGATTATGGTCCCTACTGACAAAAATCCTGACCAAAATCTTGGTAATGTCAAAGTTGTCAACCAGAACCGGGACCAATTTTTATAATCGAAAATCCTTTTTGGCAACTAACTTCACACCGCTCCTAAAACTAAAATCGTTTTAGTGTCCTTTTCTCCACCTTCACCGCCATTTTGACAGAAAACCAATGGATTATCTGTCACTTTTGAGCGAAAATGGCGCCATTTTGACAGAAAACCAATGGATTATCTGTCACTTTTGAGCGAAAATGGCGGCGAAGGTGGAGAAAAGGACACTAAATCGGTATGAGTTGATGGGCCTATCTGGAGAGGGTACTGCACGGATGTAGAAATGAGTTTTTAACCAATGAGCGTGAAGAAGCCAGCGTTTTGTTTTCCAATTTCCAATTCAAACCTCTGTCAAAAACTTCCGTTAAAAATTCCTCTCTCGAACGGAAAGAAACGATTCAGTAGGACAGAAAAGCCATTTTTTTTTATACAAAAAGTGATGTTTTAAATTTGTGATCGAAAAAACATTCTTTCGCCCTTTATTTGTATTGTTTATTGTGTAAAAAAGTTCAGTGAATTAGCCCACAAATGGACGCTTTCACAGAGGTAAGTATTCCATTTAAAGCCCAATTTATATCACTGCATGACCGTGCTGCATTATTTCCGTTACTGCATGTTGTCTCGCAAGTAAAAGCCCAGTTACTTATTTGATAATTATAATAATATATAATAAACAGAATTTGGTGCTAATTCTGTATTTCTGTCCTTTTTTTTCTTTACTGAATGAAGTCAGAGAGTCAGACATACAGAATTCACACTAAATTTATGCTTATGAAATTAGCTTGCAGTTTGTGCCTTGAATTATTAGTGTGTTTATTTATTACCAAGTTTATTACAGTATTTTAAACATTTTTACAAAAACCAATATGATTCACATATTAGTTAAAGAGCATCCTGAGATTAGATAACTTCTGGTAAAATCAACTTTAAATTAAAAATAAACAAAACAATCTGATCTAAAATATTGTTCATACAAGGCATGTTCTTTGTCTTTGGTTTAATTTTTGTTACAGTCTTATCTTAAAAAAGTTAGAAATTGTTCATGCCATGGCTTTTTCATAGGTTTAGTCACAGTTCTAAGAAAAGTTGGCAATTTTCAACTTTTATAACTAAAATTACAACTATACTGTGACAAATATAAGTGTGCATGCACAAGTTCCAAATTTTAAGTATGGCCCAACTAAATTAACAGTAATGAAATCAACAAGGAGGTAATCACTGTTGGCAATCATGTCACAAATCTTATTCATTCACAGTTCTTTGAGCCCCTGGCAGTCTTTAGAAACCTCCTCTTATGCAATCATGTCACATTTTCTGAACTAGTGGTTGCCCCACGGAAAACAATATTTTCAAAAATTTTATATGGGCAAATTAAAAGCAAAAAACAAGTTGCTAAGTGTTTTGTAGGTTCCAAAAAAAAATATTTCTGTTAAACCTTACTTTCTTTAAAAACAAACTACAGAAAATAAAAGTAAATAAAACAAAATATTAAAAACTTGGGGATTCTTATGACTATAATGTCTAATGCTATTTCCATGGGAGGAGGTGGAGAGATCACTGCAGACAATTATTTATTTCTTCTAAGATACTTACTCTTCCCTCACTTTTTGTCTTAGAGACTGTCTGTCTTGTCCATAAAAAGTACAGGAATTATAAAGATGGAGATGGAATCACCAGATAGGCCAGAAATCTGCCACTACCAATTCCCCACTCATCCCTGACAAAAAATTCCTTAATTTATGAGAGCCTTAAAATTTACAACCACCTTCCAATAAACCTCAGAAATATGGTGAGTCTAAAGCTTTTTAGAAGTAATAGGCACCTACCTAATTTTTACAAATTTGCCATAGGTAGGTAGCTGATTTTTATTAAATGATGAAACCCCCCAGAATCGATTTCTGGCTATGCCTCTGACAAAGCCATAGGAGTGTGCATAGACCTGGCAAGGGTGTTTAATACTGTGCTACATCAAACTATTAAAACTTACAAAAAATAGGATTATACAACACAGAATATAAGATATTTGAATCATACCTAAACTATAGAATGCAACAGGTAAAAACTCAAGTATAAATAAACAAATGTGCAAGTAAATAGAGTGTGGTGTGCCACAGGGCACCATCTATATAAACAATTTAATAACCATACTTCCAAAACATAACACTCTGCTTAATTAGAGCCAAAACATGGGAAGAAGCCTAAGAATTGACAGAAAAATATACTACAATCTGTGGTTTGATCAGAACCTCCTAACTTTAAATAATACAAATACAAAATTTATAATTCCAGATGAACAATCAAAAAAAAAATACACAAAGATACATGACTGTGACTGCTTTTGAATTTTTGAATTTGAAATAAGCTTTATTGTCATAAAGATTACAATAATTTCAAATAACATTAAGCAAAATAGTAAACTGCGACCAGCCTATGAAGGCACACAGAAAGAATTTGAAAAAACATTACAATAAATGTTTATCTAGGGCAGCCTCTTTCCAAAAAATATTTTAAAAACTAAATAATGACAGGTTTATATTATTATATTAGTGTAGCAATATGTATACTATCTCTTATTCTTATCTATTCTTTTTTTTCTTATTCCTATCTATCCCCCTTGTACAGATACCCCAGGGCCATTTCAAGCAAATGTAATTTTATTAAAAAAAAGAAAAACGCTTTAACAATCTCTTGGTTTTTGTTAAAAATCTTGAAATAACTCCAAATTATAAAACCACTATAACACTTTTTCTTGGTATGTAAAAAAAACAAAATATACAAACAGTTTCGGACCTAAAGCAAATAATATTTTTTCAGTTATTGTATTTTTTGTCCCATCCAACCCAAAAGAAATCTTTACTGATTCATGGTTCAAAATCATTTTTAACATAATTGTTAACATCATGCTTTCTCCTTTAATTCCAATTCTTTTTGGTTAGTTTGGAAAAGCCATGATAAGGCATTTTTCTAAAAAATTGAAATATATAAAAGTAAGAATCTCCTAAAATTAGGTTTTGGTTTTTCTTGTCCCGTCCAACCCAAAGCTTTAAGGTTCGCCCTATAAAATCTGGTTACAACTTATTGTTTTAAACTATTTTATTGCCAAACCTATGGTTTTAGGAAATTATTAAAAAATATAGTCATAATTTTAATGATATAGAAGTCACAGCTGGTTTTTCTACTAATAGGTTACTTTTTTGTCCCGTCCAAATGCTTGAAATGGCCGCCCAGATGCCTTCCTATGCTGGTCGGCCTTTATAAGGTATTTTAAATGCCATTTTAATGAAGTATCACATTACCTAATTTTTTTTTTAAATATCAAAATTTTAAAAATATTTTTTTTTGATGAACCCATCAAGTCTCCATCTTGAAATTATGTAAATAGTTTGGCAAAATACCCAGAAACAAAATATATTAAAAAGAAAAAAAATAAAAATGCCATTTTTCAAAAATAAAAAAAGTTTTTTTTTAATTACAATTTTTTTTTTAAACAAAAAGTATATCATGTGATACATCATTCAAAAGGTCTTTAAAATACCTTTAGCTATAAACCACTGTCCAAGTTTAAGTAGTTATTGAAATATTTCAATTTCTTTAAGTACATGTTTGAGCAAAATTGATAGTTTTTGTGATTTTCAAGAAATAATTAAAAAAAAACTAATGGTCAAAAAAATTTCAAATTTTGGATTTTTCATCCCTGTTATGGTTAGAATAAATGTACCAATAAATGGTCTGCCAAACCTCCCTTTTTTTTGTTGATTTTATATATCCCAGATTTCTCCTATAACTAAAAAATATTGTTTGATATATGTATATATATATGTATTTTTGACAAGCCATTTATGACTTAGCGCGCCAGTATAATAAAATGTGATATTACCTTAGCACTTTTGAGTATAATAAATGAATCTTGAATGCCCCATTTACTCATTTGACAAGCATTAAATTTAGTGCTAATTTTGTATGTCTGTCTCTTTTTTTTGCTAAGGTAAAAAAGGGACAGACATGGGACTAAGATCCTATATTCTATTCAGTAATATGGTATTTTTGCTCCTACTTTATAGGGAGGATTTCTATTTTCTTATTGTTGCCTATTTTATCTCTGGTGTTCTGGTAAGCATTTTCACAAGGGTAACAAAAAACATTTTATAGTTATTCTTATTTGATTGACCTTTGTTCCTTAAGGCAATCAATGCAGCATACCTAATCTGCAATACCTATATAAACCTAGCTGGTCCACCTCACAAAATCCAAATTTTAATTATTCCAGAATGATGCTTTTTAGGTGCTAATTTGGTCCCCTTTTTAAAAAAATTGTGCTCTTTCAGTTTTCTGTATATAAACCTAGCAAGTACACTCTTACATAAAGCTTAATTCATTAAATATCTTAGAATTATGTACTTTTTATGTGCTTCATGAAAATAGAAGAAAAAACTAAAAAAAAAATACTTTTTAGCTATTTAAAAAAAAATAGTGTGTGCTCACTAGCTTTATATAAACCTATCAAGCCCAACCTTAAATAAAGGTTAAAAATATCCATTAAATATCTCAGAATTATGTGCTTTTTATTTGCTTCTTGAAAATACAAAAAAACTAAGGATTTTTTACTTTTTTAGTTATTTAAAAAAAAATATGGGCACAATTTTGTTGGAAAAATTCTGGAAAAATTAAAATTTGGATTTTGTGAGGTGGGCCGGTGAGGTTTATAGAGGTATCTGCAATAATGTTTGCTATTTAGCCAAGAAATTGGTTTCATTATACTTCATTTTATTCTAATTTATTGTGACAACAACCATTGGATAATAAATGTCTGTGTTGTTGTTTTGGAATTGAAAATTTTGTTAAGAATTAGCTTAGTTTACTAACTTTGTTTTAGAATATTCTCACAAGAGCCAGGGAACGACAAAAGCTTTTAAAAGAATACTCACAGGGAGGCTCAACCCCCCTTCGTGAAAATAACAAAATTACCATTTCTGAACCTAATCTAAATGAAATCAAGCCCATACCTCAGAAAGAGGTAGCTTCTGACCCAAACATACATTCAAAACTCAAAGATTTTGGAGGTTCTGCTAAGGAAAATGTGTCTGAAGGTAATTGCTTACCTTTAAAAGGTATAGAAACAACAGAAAATAAGTCTGACAGTGACATGACCAGATTTACAAGACAAAATTCTGTTACAAAAGTATCATCAAACATGCCTGGATCCCCAAGGTCACAGGCAAAAACTTTGAACATACAAAGAGATAACTTTAACATGGAAATTAAAGTAACATCATTGGAAAATGTCCGGGTTCAGGTAGAGATTGAAGAGCACACTGATGATGAAGATGATACTACAAATGATAATAAAGTAGCAGTTGAGGATAAGTTGAGTGAGAATTCTAGTGACGCTGGTAGTCAGATTAGTAGCGATGGATTGAGAGAGGAGTCTAGAAATAGGCTAAAGAGGCTTGGAAAGTTATATGCAGGTAATATTTTTAATAGCATTAATTATATAGGTATTAAGTCAGGTAGTTTGTTATCAAATGCAAAAATCTGGGAATTTGACAAATAATGCCATTTGAAAAATATTATATATTAAAATGCTTACCTAATTAAAAAAATTAAGAAAATATTATTTTTCCAAATATATTTTGCTGTTGTTTTTTTTATGGGTGTTTTTTGTTACAAAATGTGACTGGATTTTTTTACAAATGGTCACGGAAAAATGGAAAAAGTCAGAAAGTTTCTGCTCTATTTTTAGTGTGGGAAATCGATTTTCTCACATGGTGCGGAAATATTTTTTCTGCACTGATATGTCAAAATCATGGAAAACCACTAAAAACCTGAATTTTAAAGCTCTATTCATCATATTGGCTATGAAAATACTTGGTTGCTATGGTGTAACTATCCAGTTGTCTAGGCGTTTATTTATCATTGTCAAAAAATCTTGTTCTTTTTAAGTCATTTTGGTGACATTTTAAACAAAACAAAAATGCATTCTGACAATGAAACAAATGAAAATTTAAGTAGTGCCAACAATTGCACTTTTACTATTAACTATAATATAAATAATAAGTAAATGTAGATGAAACTTAAATAAAATTATTGAGTAAATTTTTTGAATGTATTTTCCTCACGCGCAAACAACAATGGTTCCTAACATGTGCAAAAACCTTTTTTTCCGCACTTAACTGCTTGACAGAACTTGTTAGGAAAATAGCTATTTATACCCCTGTATTTTATATACCTATTGACTACTTGCTATTAAATAATAATTTGTCATAATTTTTGAAGATGTGTCCTAAAACTGTTCTAACATTGGCTAAGTGTCATAAAAATCATAAAATTTGACAACTAGATTTGCTTTTTTATTTTTATAGTTTTTATAAATTGCACCTTTCATATTTAAAATTTTAGTTTAATTTTACACAATTTTTTATTAGCAGTATGCATTAAAATGGTATTAAATCATAATTTTCTGAAAATTTTTACCTATGGCACATTTAAGGCACAAATTTAAGGGAACATGGGATGTGGGGACAAAATAGAGCCTAGATTATGAAAAAGTAATTTTATGATGGTGAGGGTTCGGTAGAAGCTTTTATTTGATACTCTAGCAGTCAACCTGCAGTGTTGCCTGCAATATCCAAAAATAATGGGTTTGAGCAAAATGTCAAATAATATAATTAATACGATAAATTGTGTGACTTTTTATGCCTAGGAATTGGTAGACCATCAAAGTAGAGATCTACAAAATTAATTTCAATATTGGAAAATCAAAAGAATATTTTAAAAAAATTGTAAATGTGTTTTATAAACAAAAAAGTTTTGTAGACATTGGAAACTAAATTATGTAAATATAATTTTTTTAAAAATTGTCATAAAAAAATACATATCATTGAATCAACTATTTTCTTGTTCCTTATAAAGTTAAAATAAAACTTTAACCTCTTAATCTGACTTAAATATTGTAGCTAATAAAAACCAGATGCTAATAAAAACCAGATGCTAAAGTTTACCATTTTATTTAATTCCTTTGTTTCTTTTCATTCTTGCAGCAAGAACTTCTCAGAAATTTTATTTGATCTAAGCAGATTAGGTTTTCAACTTATTCACTTAAATTTGGTTTTTGGAAAGTTATAGCACATTAAGCCGTACTCTTTAATTTACATAATTTCAGGCAAATTAGTTTAAATTAAAATATCTTTGTTCAAGGTAAGTATGTGTCATCCAAAAATTCAGTTATTTAAATTCACAAACATTTATTGCTCCATGTTTTGGCATAGTATAAAAAGATATATGATTTTTTTTTCATTATAAAAAATTATTTATTTTGCTGAGGAGACTATAAATGTTTAAGGGGTTATCACACTCATGATTTTTTTAGACCAATCTTGGGTTTTTTTCAGTTTTAAATAAAAAAAAAACATTTTTCCATTGGTGCTCAGTGATGCATTTAGTAGTTTTTTCACTATGTCATGGGTTTTTATTTGTTATGCATTAGGGTCATTTCAAATCAAATCAACCAGAGGCAGACCATCTCCTCCTCCATTTCGATAATTTTATAGCTTGTTTTAAAGGTATTTTAAATATCTTTCGAATGATCTATCACATGGTGTGCTTTTTGTTTTAAAAAAATTGAAATAAAAAAAAATTACATTTTGACAAACAGCATTTTTTTTATTTTTATTTTTTTTAAATATTTTGTTTTTGGATATTTCGCCAAACTATTTACAAAATTTCAAATGGTGGGTTCATCAGTTTTTTTTTAATTTCAATTTTTTTAAAAACAAAATGTATATTATGTGATACATCATTCGAAAGGTATTTAAAATACCTTTAAAACGAGCTACAAACCACCATCTAAGTTTAAGTAGTTATTAAGATATTTAAATTTGTTTAAGTACATGTTTGAGCAAAATCGGTAGTTTTTGTGATATTCAAGAATTAATTTTAAAAAAACTAATTGTCAAAAAAATGTCATATTTGGAAATGATCGAAATCGGGGAGATGGTCTGCCAAACCTCCCTGTTTTTTGGTTGGTTTCATATACCCATTAAAAAAATATTTATTTGTACTATCTCCTTAGAACATTATGATTTTGACCCTTAAATTAGGTCAGAAATTGTGACAAAATTTTTGTCACCATTATTTTTATATTGAGTAATCAAATACCGCTTGGTAGCGCGAGTCAATTATTCTGATCCAAAAGTATCGAATATCCTTCCTAACCCCCTGTAACTATTTGTAGATTTTCAATGCCATTTTTTTTAAATAATTTCTTTGGTAGCATTTGCGCGCCTGATAGAAATTTTCCCCTTGCCAAACGCAGCTTTTTATAGCATTTGCGCGCGATTTGAGCAGTTCACATTGGTTTTTTTGTGATTGTTCTCTCATACAAATTGATAGCGATTTAAACGAATCTTAAGACAAAATAAATCCATTTTTATACACAGAGATGAATTTTAACATTTTATTAGAATATTATTATTGTCAGAAAAATCGTTTTTTATGTTGGTGAGCAACTAGCATGTTTAAGTGTCCGTGCCTATGGATTGATCACAAGTTTGTTTTTTATTTTATTTTTACAATAAAATGCCCTCAAAATTAAACCTCACTCTATTTACTAATTTTTTTGACATGGAACCCATAATTTGCCCATAGTAAAATTTGGTACAGAGTTTATTAATACTTGAAGCAAAAATATGTTTTTTTTTTTTAAGTTTTAATTTTTTTACAAAATGTATATTATGCAATACCTCATATGAAAGGTCCCTAAAAGAGAGGGAGTCGTGTTGTAGCATTCATCACGAGCGGAGGATTTTAGCGTTCATCGCAAGCGGAGGTTTTTTCAAATGGTAAAGACAGCAATTTCGGTTGTCAATTAGCAGACCGTACACGAATCAGACGAACTAACAAATTTCGGACTTTTATAGTGTTTATACGCAAAATCACACCGTATTAAAATACACACGGCAAATGATTAAAAGTGTAAACACTAGGAGACGTTTCTACCCAAAACCTTGCTACAAAGGAGGTTTACAAGGAAAAGAGGTGAGTAGATTTACAAATTAACAAATATCGGAACAAATAGCAGACCATACACGAATCAGATAAACTAAGAAATTTCGGAATTTTATAGTGTTTATTAGACGAACTTGCTTGTTATAATTAAAGCGCGTAAAAATTTTCCCTTTCCTGCAGAAATATATTTTTGGTTCTTTAATTTATGTGATTTTTTTGTCTGCTAGTGGAGGCATTTAAAAAATGTCAAATAGAAAAACTAATTTTAGTATGGATTGGATTGATCCTGATGCGAAAGCTCCACCTGATTGGGTAAAGTGGCTTAAGCCAGTAGAAAAAAACCGAAATCAGTTTTTATGTGTCTTGTGTGATGAAAATAAGTCATTGGAACTCTCCAACATGAGCCGCTGGGCAGTAAAATCCTCTTTGAAGGATTCAAACAAAAAAATAAAGTTGAACTTTTTCAAAATACACAAAAACTAAAACATATGAGCAGCAAAACCATGGAGAGAGTGAGTTGACAAACAAAAATAATGAAGCTAGTACCTCAAAAAATTCGAATATTTGTGATACTCAGAAAAATGTATTTATGACAGATTTTATGCTAAATACTGTAGTGACTGTTATTAAACACAACTATTTTGTGTTAAGCAAGGTTTACGGTTTGGCGTATGCCTCAGAAAAAAAAACTTGCTTATATTTTATGTTTAGTGAAGGTTTTGGCTAACCTAGCCACATAGTAGGGCTATAGAATACTATAAAATGAAGATTTTACAAATTAAAGCTGATCGCTCACCAAGAGCACACGATGTCTCCCTCGTGACAGCGACATTGGTGAGAACCAGAAATTCGGAAAGCATATATAGAAGAAACTACTAAAAGGCAACCAATAGACTCGCTGAACTACAAAGACTTATGCCCAACATAAATAATAAAGAAACTGCAAAAGAAAAAATACTGGAATCCTGGCAAAATACCGAAAAAGGACAATGGACGAAAATAATTATTCCCGACATTAAAACATGGATAGACTGTAAACACAAAAAAATAGATTACTATATGACACAAGATCTAATGAGACATGGATCTTTTATGAAATACACAAAGCCAATAGGGAAAACGGACGACATATGTCGGTACTGTCAAAGAATAGATTACGCAGAACATCGTTAATTTACTATCCAAGATTTGAGAACTTCCGCGAACCAACAAGACACGATCTAAAGATAGAGAATATGACCATAGAGAACCTCTTCAAAGAAATGAAACAACACCTAGATAATTGGAACCAGGGACATGATATGATAAAAACGATCCTAAAAATCAAACACGAAGACGAACGCACCTAAGAGACCAAAAATAGCGAACGGCGAAATAGTGACGTTATATTTATGGGAATGGTTCCGCTATTTCGACCAAATCTGCAGCGGAGGGGTTTATAGCGTATTCTTTTGAGACAGTTAGTGCAACACTGAGATATCTGTCTCTTGTTTTTACCTAAAACCGCAAAGGACAGAAATATCCGAGTGCTGCACTGAAAGTCTCAATAGAATACGCTATTAGTCCGTAAGCGCCCTCAAGAGAGGATCAATCGGGCACATTCGGCTGACCACCAGAGGCCTGTGTCTATGAAGATTTCCCGTCGCTTCTTTTTCATGGATTTAACGGTTTCTGAAACTTAATTTGCGGTAGGCAGAAAAGATTTCCCGTCGCTTCTTTTTCATGAATTTGATGGTTTCTGAAACTTCATTTGGGGTAGGCAAAAAAAAGAAAAAGGTTTCCGTGATCTAATCATGGGAAGGTGAGAGAGGGGAGTTAAGTATCTTGTATAATTGTTTGAGGAATGCAATACTAAAATTTATTAAGATTATTCACATCAATATCCACCACCTAAGGAGACTTTTGATATTTACCCATAATTTCGTTGATAATTTTCCACGATTTGCGTTGTTTATTGCTGCAATTGTCTGTATATTGCTCTGTATTTAGAAAAGTAACCTTGAATTCCAATTTAAGTAGGAAAATGTTTATGCAATTTGTTTAGACACTTTAAATTTGCTGCCGAACCTTCAGTTATCCACCTTTTACGATCCACTCGCCTAGTTTTTAGAAAACACACTAGAATCACACAGAGATTACGAAACACTTCAAAGCCCTTTGCATTGTATATCCTACGACGATGTTTCTTGTGTAAAACTGATGGGCTCCTAGCCAGTGGTACATGGGCTACGATATTGTGTCTGTTGTTTGAAGGTGGTAGACAATGTTGAACTTGACTGTAAAGTAGAGTTTTGTAAGTAGACTTCCATTGTCTTTATTTTTTACTTTTTCACAACGTTTCGACTGCTTATGTATCTGCAATCGCCATCAGGTGAATACTAACAAAAACTAAGACTACCTTATCTTATATACTAGCATGTGTTCAGTGAATGATAAAAATCTCTATTTAGTGGACCATGAAGCTTACACTTGGTTGGTTGCAATCTTTCGCAGTTGAAATCTGTTACCTCCGAAAAATGTGGGTTTCCAAATATCCTTGATGGTGACGCTTTGTTGAGAAAATACGTTCTGGTTCCTCTGTATGAAGGCTGTTTTTTTGAACTTCCGCTTGAATAGATTTTCCTCCTTGGCAACGATCTTTGCTTCTTCCCAGCAATGTTGAGCCATTTTTTATTCAGTTGTGTCCCCCTGTCGAGTTTTGCGTTTGTGTTCTGTAAGGCGAATTTCCATGGATCGACTGGTTTCTCCGATGTAGATATCTCCACACTCGCATGGTTCCTGGTAGATGCAGTTCTTGGTGTTGTGACGATATGGTTTAGTTTTTGTTAATTGTTTATTGTTGTGGTCGATTTGAAGACAGTCCGAGATGGTATTGGTTGCCTGCTCTTATCTTTTCTGAGATTCATTTGATCTATGAAATTATAAGTGTCGCCTTTCTTTCATTATTTCCGTCCGTCGTGTTGGTGTGTTCTGTGGAGTTTTATTGATGTAGTTGGAGAAACCGTTACTTCGCAGATCGGATCGAATTTTTGACTTCTCTTTACTTAAAGCTTCTTTTGTATTGCAGATGTAGGTAGCTCGATCTATAAGAGATTTTGCAATTCCCAGTTTGGTTTGGTTTGGTGGCGATATACGGAAGTGATTATGGTCAATTTCTTTTTGGTGACGAGAAAAGGGAGCTGACAATTTTCTTTGCTGTTGATATGATTAAATATTTGATCTAGTGTATTCTTGCCGGTTTTCAGATAATAAATATGTCTTCCGTGTATCTAAGCCATAGTTTGGGTCTCTGCCATGATGTTCGCAGAGTTTCAAAGGATTCCATGGAACTATGCGCCTACACAGAAATGAATTAACTTCTTGGATACAATGATTAAATATTTTTATTTTTGGTAAACTTTCGAAAATTTAAAAAAATCAAACCGTCTGACTTGTTATAAAAATTTATTTAAAATATCTGTTTTTGTTTTGTTTTCCCTAAACGACAATGATACATATAGAAAAATAGCAAAAAAAATGCAAGTGATTGTAGCAAACGAAATGTAATTTAACTCCAAAAGTCACATGAATCACTATCTTTAAGGACATAGCCATTTTTGTAAGCACTTATTATTTTTATTATTTTAACCTCTCTTTTACAGAGTTTATTTCAAGATAACTCTTTCGTTTTATTGAAGTTAAGTAGGTACTTATAGGGGTTTGTATTTATTTTTTAGATCCTCCCTTGACAATGAGAAACAATTAAAATGTTAGTACTCTAAAATTTAAGTTTTTAATTTTGTGGAGTAAGGAACCTATCCTCTTGTGTTCATGACCAATTTAGTGCTACAGAGTTATATAAAAAACTACTCGGGAAAATTCTCCTATAGGCATTAGATTTTAAAAAATGAAGGGAAAATTAAGCGCCCTAATAAATTTACAGAAAAGATTTGTGGCGTAGAGGGGAAAGGGTGGGGGAATAAATCGGAAAAAAGTTTTTCCTCGACCAGAATCGTTCGGGTCGAGGAAAAACTTTTTTCCGATTTATTCCCTCATCCTTTGCCCTCTACGCCACAAATCTTTTCTGTAAATTAGATTATCTCATTTAGTTATCCCAAAATTCTTGATATCGAATTTATTAAATTAAAACTATGAGAACTATTTAAATGTGTTAAGGCACTAATTTCCTAACGCCTTAAAAAATTTTGAGCTCGCTTTTTTAAAACAGAGCTTGCGCTGCTAGCTTCTATGGTAGCTAGCAGCTCAAATGATAACGGGCAAATTAAAAGAGGTTTAATACCAAAAGTCACATGAATCATTAGAACCCATTAAGTACTACAGAGTTACATCACTTTTTAAAAAAAATACTCCTCAGGAAAATTTCCCTATATTAGAATATAATATTTGTAGTATAATTTTCGTATTATATATTAAAAAAAAAATTATGAAACCATGGAGCACTAAATTAGCTCTAATTATGTAGGTATCTTTTGTTTTCTGAATTCTCTTAATTAGGCTGCAACCGCATGCGCTGCTGGCTTCTCACGGAACCTAGCAGCGCATGCGTTAACTTTTAAAAAACGCAAGCTCTAAATTTTTTCTGTGGAATGAAATTACCATTAAATTAGCTCTAATTAGTTATATGGTAGCTTCTTGTACATAAAAAGTACTAGTTAGTAAGTCGGTAGGGCAGGAGGCAAAAAACCCGTGTGTGGAGGTTGCTCAGTGTTTTCTAGCGCAAATTTTTTAAAGGTGGAGAAGAAGCAGACATTTCCTCACCGATCCATAGAACCGAAGCAAGATTTTACCAAGATTTGGCGTCGAACTCGGGCAGAGCGACAGGAAAAAATTCGGAGATGTCTAAATCGAAAAAGGGACTTAGCAAATTAGCCGCGTTGGCCGACGAAATAAATCATTGGGAAGATGATTTAAGTCATCCAGTAAGTACTCATTTGTTTGCAAGATTTAAGTCTTCGGTTAGAACAAAGAGGTGTTAATTTTTAATGTTAAATCTGGTGAGTTTTTTAAAGGTATGCTTGAGAATCGTAAAAAACTTTTATCACAGAAACGGCTTTTTTGTTTTGAGGCTTGTTTATTAATAACTCCAAACTCTTAACAGATCTATGTTTCCCATATTTATTAGGTAGATTCTGGTAATTTTCTCTCAAATTGAGAGGTATACTGATGTACGTAAAAATAACGGGTAAGCCAGGAAGAGAATGCAAGAGTGAGTGAAGTGGCGATAGTGGAAATTTTGAAAAAATTCCTCTGTTATTTCGTTCAAAATTTTCGATTGCCGCGCATACTTCCTTAGACGCCCCTTCGTTTTGGAGAACCTGCTTATAGTGTCTAAACTTGAGACTTTAACACCCTTCATTAATGAACATGAATAAAAAAATTGCCAAAAAATGTTTTCATTATTGTGGCATATTTTTAAATGATTTCTTACTTTTAATAATAAGAAAAATGGAAAATCAAGGACTTTCCTATGCTGAAAGTTTGCTGAAGTATGATATGTTAAGAGGTTCTTGTTTATTTTTTAGTGCCTTCAGCAAAAAATGTATCAACATTTTTTTATGCGTAGCACAAACTAGAAACTAAAAAGAGTATAACTTTGCATTTATTTTATCGAAAGTAGTCATCAAAACCATTGCAAAAATTGCAATACTTCACCACCCATGAACAATTTTTCTGTACGCCACTTTTTCTCTGAAAGATGCCTTTTTCCCGAACAAAAAATATATCACTTGCGAAAATCGGTAAATAATTAACAATTGGTTCTTGGTGTATTGTCTAAATTAGGTAAAATGAAGTGTTTACTTTGGGTATAATTTGTCAAAGACTAAACTGTTTTTAATGAACTAAGCATTTAAATAAGCCAATTTTTAGAAATTTGAAGATGGCGCACGTTAAAGTTATAGCCACCCATAAAATCTTAAAAAAGTTTCTTTTTCAAATTTTTTTTTTTTTTAAGTTTTCAATTTTTTTTTGGAGTAACAATGCAATTAGCTGCTACGGTTTGTTACAATTTTTTTTTAAAGTTGAATCCCCTCTTCTACCTTCTTGCCAGCAGCTAGCGACACGCGGTTTTTACATTTTTATACAATATTGTTCTAAGCCTAGAAATTTTTATAGCGTTAGAAAAAAAACCTTACAGCCAAAATTAGTAGCAGATAAATGTAAAGAATACTATGCTAGTTACTAAACCTAATAATTATTTCGCTTTTTTTTATACTTAAAAACTAAAAAAAGAATTTGGAGACAGAGGCCCTCTCAGAAAATTTTGCTAATACCTGTTTACCTATTCGTTTCTCAAAAAAGAATGTAGCTGAACTATTCCTAAGATGACGGTGGCTATTTGCTTGACGTCATGAATAGTTAGATTATCTAGGACTTGTACTATATAGCCCGGATTTGCCCCTGTTGCAGGGCGAAGACCTCTATATAAGAGGCAGACAAAGAGAAGGTGGTGGAGTGTTTCAGCTTCATACATGTTGCAGACGCTGCATATTTCATTTTGTGCAATTTTGTAGCTTATGCCTTTATATGAAAATTGGCAAATGTAAGTGGTAGACACTCGAAGCTGGGCAATCGAAATTTAGGTATAGTGCACCTTCAGGTGGTGGGTTGAAGTTTGCGAAAATAGCGTGTAAGTTGAGTTATGCGCTATTTGCACATCTTTATTGTAAAGGATTATATAGAGCTGCTCAAGGATGGCTACGCGGCGGCTCTTAAGGTCATATGGATTTAATGACCAAAAGTCATTTAGACCAAGGTCCTCCGACCATTTTTTAAAGTTATAAGCCCAGTTGAACCTAGCACTCTGTCGTGTTGAGAAGTGCTATGAAAAATAGCAGATTGAGGCAAATCCTTGGCAACCGTGACCCGTCCATAAACAACAACTTGATAAAAAAGTTTAACGTCAACTTGAAGACGTAGAATGATAGATGGATTGACCCTGTTTTAAGCCTGACAATGGCCGAGGAGGTAGTACGGGACAATAGTAGAAGATTTTTGTAGATTGATAATTGAGTTTTTTCTAGTACATCGATGTAGCGAGAACCCCAGACAGCTAGGCAACTGGGAAAGCTGTTCAAAATTGTTGATTGCAAAAGCATTTTGTCTGTTTAAATATTTCTAGCTTTGACAATTGAAAGTGTGCTCGCAATGGCTCCGGCTGCCTGTTTTGCTCTCAAGACGGCCGAGTTGGCCATTGCCCTAAAGCAGCCTGAACCAGAAAAAGTAACGTCAAGATATACGAATTCGTTGACCACCTTCAGCGGTCGGTTGTTTATCTTAAAAGTAAAATTACCCTTGTAGGGACCCCCTGCTCGACTGAAAAAGGCTATTTTGGTTTTGGTTTCGTTAATAGTTAGTTGGTTTAGTTTGGCATATTCCTGTAAAATATTTAGTTTTTTCCCAATACTACAAGGTCGTCAGTAAAAAGTAATAGAATCAATTCATTCAGGGCATCAAGAGATATATCCTCAGCTCCTTTTTCGCGGAAAAAGCGTTCCATGTCAGCGATAAAGCAATTGAATAGAGTTGGGCTTAGCGATTCGCCTTGCAAAACTCCACTAGTTATATGGAATATCCGGGTTAACCCATCAGCAGCTCTTATCTGGACAGAGCCTCCCTCGTACAGCGACCTAATTGTGTAGAGCTTTGACCAGAGTAGTGTATGCGAAATTGAGTCGAAAGCTCGTTGGAAATATATAAATGCAATAAATAAATTGCGATGCTTTAGTCTTAAATGATTGCCCACTACAGACTGTAGGATAAAAACATTATCAGCGCAGCTTCTGCCTTGCCTAAAACCTGACTGTGTCTCAGGGATTATTAGATTGTTGTCTAGCCAAAGGAAAATCCGGTTAAGATAGATAATTGCATTTTCAACTGTGAAAATAATGTGAAAACCGCGTGTCGCTAGCTGCTACGGTTCGTGAGTTACAAATTTTTTAAAAGTTTACTCCCCCCTACTACCCTCTTGCCAACCCTCGACCCCCATCAAAAACCACCAACCCAAATGACTTATTTTTAGTGGAAACTAAAAAACTTCTTTTGACGATCCCAATAGCCTCCATACTATGTATGGATGGCTAAATAGGACTTAATTTAATTACGTGATACATTTTTATGCTCGTATTTGATAAAGTTATCAAAAAAGTCGTTTTGCAACTTTTTGAAATTGTGACATCATGGATTTCTACAAGACGCATTTCTGACACTGGTTCTGAAAATGTGGTTTCTTCATACATGTAATTTTTTTAAAAGTAGACAGCCTATATATTTATATTATCCTAATATTCTTTACAAACGTTTTCTAAACATTTTTGTAATTTTTGAAAAATTTTTTAAGATTTCAAATTTTTATTCGCGGCATCTTGCTGGTTATTCCTCAAATATTTTTCTTGCCTCCATTTTCGGAGGTGTTGTATATGCCCCTGCTCAACCCTAAGTTTTTCCAAAAACGTTTAAATAAAATTACGTAAAATTAGTTAAACTGAGTATGTGCAATGTAATGATACCGGCCAATTTACAGTAGTATATAAATGTATTATTTTTTTAAATACTGTTCTTAAAAGTAGCTTTTACGTTAAAAAATAGATGTAGTGGTGGTAAAAAACATGATTAGTTTCAAAATAAACGTTTATTTTAGAAAGCAACGCAGAAAAAATCAACGTCACCTCGTAGAGGTTGGAAACCCCTTGCCCCTCAGCCCCCTTCAGCGGACAAGACTTCCCCAAAATCACCGACCAAGTCAAAGGCTCCATGCCCTCCGGTAACAAAAAGTGTCTCTGAATCGAGCAGTGCCTCCAGTTCGGGAAACGGTAGCCCCGTTAAAAAAGTACCGACTCCCGGTAGTCCAAGGCACGATCCTCACAAATTTTTGCCGTGCAGTCCCAAGGCAGGCAGAATCGTTCCCAGAAGGGAAGCGAGCCCTACAAAGGGTAGTTTGGGAAGCCCGACAAAAAGTAGGGTCGAAGGAGGCGCACAATGTGTTGGGGTCACCCCAAAGAAGATCAACTGGGACAAGGCTGTTTTGGATACTTTGGTAAGTTTCTTTTTGAAATAATTTTTAGGTTAGTCTGGATGAGATTCTAAAAGTAAAATTAGAAAGGGGAGAGGTTTTGTGAAAACAATAATAAAGAGTCCACTGCACCTGCCAAAAGTGTCAAATATTTTAAGTCGAACTAGGTGCAGTGTCAAGGGAGCTAGACAATTTCGAGAAAATAAAAATTTAGTTATGCCATAATTATGTGCTAATTTCGTCCCCAATCAAAAAATTTTGCGCTCTGGTTTTTGAGAAAATCGAAAAAGAAAATGGAGTAGCTAGATTAATATTAACTTAGCAACCCCACCAGAAAATATGGCCCCAAACTAAAAATTTTTGGTTTTAAAATAATGTCCTAATTATGTGCTCCACGAATATGTAAGAAAAAACGAATTTTTCATTTTAAATTATGTTTTTTTAAAACAAGGGTGGGGTAGATAGGTTAATATTAACTTAGCTACCACACATGTTTAGGTATCACGGAATTTAAAAATTTAAAAAACCGGTATTATCTGCAAATTATGTGTTAATTTCGTCCATGGTCAGAAAATTTTGTGCTCGTCTGGTTTCCGAGAAAGTCAATAAATAGTATATTACATCATTTGTAATAACCTAGCATTCGCAATCTGAAGTATGATTCCAAAAAAAATATATTATCACAAAATTATGTGCTGTATGAATATGTGTAAGAAAAATCCAAATTATTCATTTTTAATGCAGCTTTTTTAGTGGAGTAATTAACCTAGCTAACCCACTTTCTTTTTTGATTTTCTTGGAAATGAGACGAGTACAAAATTTTCTGATCATGGACGAAATTAGCACATAATATGCAATACTGGTTTTTGAAATGTTTAAATTCCGCGATACCTAAACATGTGGGGTCGCTAAGTTAATATTAACCTAGCTACCACACCCCCCTTTTTAAAAAAAAAAACAATTTAAAATGAAAAATTCGATTTTTTTTCTTATATATTTGTGGAGCACATAATTTTAAAACCAAAAATTTTTAGTTTGGCGTTATATTTCCTAGTGGGGTTGCTAAGTTAATATATTAACCTAGCTACCCCATTGTCTTTTTCGAAACTAGCACATGATTATGGTGTGACTAAATTTTTATTTTCTTGAGGTGGGGTCGCTAGGTTAATGGAGATCGGGTCCCCACAAAACCAACAAAACAAAAACAAAACAGGAATTCAATGTTTCCCAACATTTTTCAAACAAAACGAGAATAATGCGGCAACTTTTTTGTTTGGTTGGTATTTTCAGCAACTTTTTATTTTCCCGTCGCCTGTCGGTAAAGATCAAAGTGTTGATGTTTTGTTTACGTTTCGGGCAACTTGGTTGGTCTAGTCTGTATGCGCTCGACAAGAATAAAACAAAAATAAATTAAGAGATACATCAGACTCTGGTAATACTCCCCAGTTGCCTTTTGTAGTAAAATCTCAAAGTAATCACTAAACGTTCTGTTACACTAATGGCATTTCGAAAATTTGTAACTTTTTTCTTTATCGAGGGTCCGATGATTTGTATTAGATATTCAAGATCAGTACTGGTCATTCTTAAAAAGTTTTTGAAGCTAGATCGCATTTCTCCACTAATACCGATATAATCTTTTCGTAAATCTTGCAGTAATTCCTCAACATAGTATTTTTGTTGGTTCTTTAAGCTCGGTCTAATTAGTAAAATCAGGGTTGAGTATTTTTTTAGGTTGGAAGAAATGCACTAAAACATTTTTAAAGTGTTTATAACGACCCTAAAATAGGTTTTAAAGGTATAAACCGCTTTCTAAAATCGCTTTAAAATAAAATCGATTTAGTGCTTAAAACGGTTTTAGTTGTGTTTATACGACAACATTTTCAAACCATCCTTATATAAAAGCGCTTTAGGAGACCTGTATAGACAAAGTAATTGTTCCTTTGTAATTCCAAATCTCAAGCACGCCACATTTTCTAGGGGGGATGACAAAGTTGACTAATTGTTTTCATATATGTGGGCAGCAGTTGACAATGTGTTCCTGTTTTCGAAACTTCAAGTTTTGTTGTTGGTGTTTTGTTTATGTTTTTGTTTTGTTGGTTTGAAGTGGACCCGGCATTAGCTAAAAACTATGCCTGTTTTAATCAGTTGTTGTTTTTTGATATTGTATACTTTTTATTTATTTACATAACAAGAAACGTTTGATAATTTAAACAAATCTCAAACACTGTAGTAAAGGCTAAATCTTTGTAAAGCCACAGGACTTACTAAGCACGATATAAAAAGCGTCCCAAAAATAAATCGAAAAGAAGAATTATCACATTTGTTGATGTACTAAAAGTAATGGTGCTTGCGAAGATTTATTTGTAGAATTTGCTCCTGGGAATTAATAGGCAGTTTAAGTTGGTCATAGAACGTACGCGTAGACGTGGAATATAGCGCCTTTTTATCTATAAAAAGACTTCCGCTCGAATACGGATATTAGAATCAGTCCAGCAAACGGGAAAACTGGGAGAACCGGGAATTTTATATTTATATTATATTTTTACTATATTAATAACTACAATTACAACAAGTTGATATTACAAAAAAGAAGTTAAGAAACCTCCAAATCAGTTACTTCAACCGAAAATAAACTAAAAAACAAAAGATCAAAAGATCTTGAGTGGAAATAACGAAAATTCAAACTTGGATGAGCATCCCACAAGGAACACACAAAAGACCATAGCGAAGAGAGAACCTCCACCACACATCATTAAACACCATCATACACTTTGATTTCCAACCTAATTCAATTCAATTCAAAAATAGCTTTATTGTCTGAAGAAAAAATATCTCATTGACAAAGCAGTCCTAAATAGTTAGTTGGAAATGGACTATGTAGTTCACAGTATAAATATAACAGTACAATATATATAAATAAACAACAAATAATAAAAAAAAACCTTTACAATGTAATAGTATCCCTATAATATTCAACACAGTCATAATATGATTTAGTTGCAAGACAGCTACTGACCGTTTTTCTAAAGTTATTATATTCCTAGGATTATGCTCCTAAGGCAATTAAAACAAAAAATAAGTTAAGAAACCTCCAAATCAGTTACTTCACGATCTTTTGATCTTTTGTTTTTTAGTTTCTTTTCGGTTGAAGTAACTGATTTGGAGGTTTCTTAACTTTTTTTTTGTTTTAATTGCCTTAGGAGCATAATCCTACTGGAAATATTAACACGCCAGGACAAATCAGGTAGCTTGGATAAGTAGCAGTGTGGAACGATGCCTATTTATGAGTGATTCAAGGTTGGAAATCAAAGTGTATGATGGTGTTTAATGATGTATGGTGGAGGGTGACCAGTGAAACCACTAATAAGCCAATGCTGGTTACCCAGGGCGAAACATCGTTTAATCATTTCTCTTTTCGCTTTGGTCTTTTGTGGTTGGTATTTCCACCCAAGATCTTTTGTTTTTTAATTTCTTTTCGGTTGAAGTAACTGATTTGGAGGTTTCTTAACTTCTTTTTTGTTTTAATTGCCTTAGGAGCATAATCATACTGGAAATATTAACACGCCAGGACGAACCCGTATCAGGTCGCTTGGATAAGTACCAGTGTGGAACGATGCCTATTTGTGAGTGATTCAAGGTTTGAAATCGAAAGTGTATGATGGTGTTTAATGATGTATGTCGGAGGGTGACCAGTGAACCCACTGATGAGCCCACGCTGGTAACCAGGGCGAAACATTGTTTAATCATTTTTCTTTTCGCTTTGGTCTTTTGTGTGTTCCTTGTGGGATGCTTATCCAAGTTTGAATTTTCGTTATTTCCACCCAAGATCTTTTGATCTTTTGTTTTTTAAGTTGATATTAGTTGTATTAAAAAGGAATAAAATAACCAGTGTGCAAATTTGTAATTAGTAAATTAAAACTATTTTAACTAATCATAATATTGGTTCATATAATAAAGTTTTAAAGTAGCATGGCTTCTTTTTAATAATACGAGCTGCATCCGGTAATCCCTAACTATAGGGATGATACACTTTACAGTTTAGATTTTATTAACTAGGCCTGGAAGTTCATTATGTCGCAGAGCTAGCGTGAATTCGATTTATTTTTTATTAAGTTAATGAGACATTATTTTTCATTTTTCAAAAATAACCAAAATTTTATTTGACAACAACTGATGCTTGGTGGGCGCCACCTTATGTTTTGACAGAAGGGGAGTAGCAAACAAAAACATAAATCAATTTGTTTTTACATTGTTTATCGTCTCCTGATGATGCTAACGTAGTTAGCGAAACGCGCGTCGAGTGCAAAAAAGTATAGTTTTGGTTGGTGGAAAACAATCATATTTTGTTTTGTTTTACAATTTTAATAGAAAAATAGGACCTGAAAACATAGATAAATGTATCACAGAGAAATAATTAAAATATTGGTGCACTGGTGTTATGCGCCCGTTAAAATTAAATTTGATTTAAAAATATAGTTAGTAATAATGATTTTCTCGTGGTAAAATACTAAACTAAAAAGAGTTGAGACAGGGAAATTTACAGACGGGGTTGATCCAGATCACGGGGACAAAAATTAACATAAAAAAAACCTTAAGCTACAAGACAAATGGTTTTAAAACTAACATTAGCACATTTAGAGTTTCTTCAATTTTTTATCGATTTTATCACAGTGTTCTTTATATCACCAAAATGTCACTCCCAGGAAACCAGGAAAATTATCGAAAAATTATCCTTATAAAATACCTTGTTGGCAGTGGTATTGAAAAAGCTAGGTGTCTCAAAATTTTAATATCTCAAACAGCAGGTCTCCAACGCTTACGTCATCAACGGACTACGTGGTTGCTAAGCCTCTCCAAATCAATAAATCTTAAGGGTAGATGTTCAGGAACCTCTTAAGAGAGTTAAAATGCATCGCGAGCAGCCACAGTAGGTGTTAGGGGCTGTTTAAGTTAAGCAAAACTTCTACCAAAGAGGCCTAGAAGGACGGATAACCAAAATTGGTCATTTACTCCGTAAGCACGAAACGGAAATTTACAGAAAATATTTCTACAGATGCATAAGATACTAAGGAACTAAAATACAAATGAAAAACTCAAAAACTAAAACCACCTCAATACTTCATAACTTCCTTACGGTAATATGGCGACCTGATGAAAGAGTTCTGAGCGTTTTCGCGGGAAGTTTATTCCTCCGTACAAGTCATCACCTCAAATTAATTATGTTGCCGGGCTTCCGACAAAAATATGTAGTATTACAGTAGTATGTCAAAAATGGAAATAGGACTATGAGAGTCATAGTAAATCTCAAACCTCTCAAAAATAAGATATATTTTAACCGCAAACCACTCAAGATCCTCTCAAGTAATCCTCAATAATGGAGTTAAAACTTCTACAACTCTAGAGTTTCCTTGGAATATAATAAAGTTCGCTCAATCGGCCAACATGGCATTTACTAGCATCGCAGGAACACACTGAGTTTTCGGTACCAAAATTAAAATTTAAGAATTTAAGAAGGCGAAAAGTACAGTGGTACTGGTTAATCTTAGGTTAGTAAAATGTTTCGTTTAAAAGTAAACAAATGCGAAACACTAACTTTCCGGAAAAGTCACGGGAAAAGTGCAAAAAAAAAGGACAAAATAAAGATACTAGCAGTACTAAGGAAACTGGGGATATTTGTCGTGATTCTAGATTGTGATGTAGTGGGTAAAACGAGTGTTAGCACTCATTTTTATTGGACCATGGATTATCGGTGTCGAAAACTACTTGGGAAAACAGGTAGCCGATTTAAATTAGTAGTGAACCGTTACAATCCACCCTAGACATTTCTAACCGAAAGAAAAAGCAAAGAAAATTTCGTTGGAATCGATTGAGAAACTTAACAATGTTAATTTGTTTTTAGTGGTTTTAGAGGGAGGACGGGGTGATTTAAAAAATTGCATTTTAACACAAATTTTCTGAAAATTTTCGCCTGCGGTGTATTTATGGCATGATTCCACCCCAACCTAGTCTCCCTTGGCAGCTATCCATTTAAAAAAAAAATATTCTACACAAAAATGCAAGAGATCTAACCTTTTAAAAAATGTTTTGCTTAAAAAAATTGTTACAATTTTGGTTTAATTTTACGCAATTTGTCCCAACAACATTTAAAAGGACAATAAGTCGTATTTTTACCATAATTTTGATCAAATTTTTACCACATGATTTTTAGTGGGTAAACAACAAATCTAAAATTGAAACTAAATCCGGCCGAGGGTTCGCCCTTGATTTTAAACATAAAAAATTAATTTGTTTTCGTACACATTAACTCAATCCAACACCTACATACTAAATCGCCTCCCCCCTAGATTTAACACATTGTAACATTTTAACTAAAGCCAAAATTTTTTTAAAAATTTTTCAGTTTCTTTTTGATTTTAGGGGAATAGTGGATTAGAATGAAAAAAATTGTGTTTTTTTTTTTCGAAAAAGGCACGTTTCTTGTTATGTCACCTATATATAAAAGCGACGCGGCTCTTATGGAATTTTTCATTCATTTTTAGTATTGGAGCCATGTCACCAGTATACTGGTGACATCCAAAAAAAATGTTTTCTTTTTACAAAAAGAGGTTTTTTACCTAGTTTGAAATTTAAAAACTTTATTTTCTTTAAATTCTTGACAAACGTAAATCAAAGAGAGCAACTGAAAAACCACTGGCAGTTTGGGCTTACAATAAAGGTAAAAGCGGAATAGAACCAAATGACGTCATACGTTCCCATGCTTAAAAAGTGTATAAAATGGTACCGAAAGTTGACTAGAGCATCTCCTTGGAATTGCTGTTGTAAACACTTGGGTAGTATACAAAACAGTTACTAAGCAAAAAATAGGAATTAGAAAATTTCGCGAGTTGTTGGTGCGTGACTTGCTACAGGTGGATGCAGATAATTTGGAACAACTCAACTCACCAAAAAAATAAATCCACAAGCTTGCATATACTGCAAATAAGATTGACCCAAAACGGGAAAAAATCGCACAGAAAATGTACACTTCCGGCCACATAAAATGCGTACGCCGATTTTATATAGTAGACATTTAAAGTAAATATTTCAACGCACCGGTATCGGTAAACCTAACGCGTTCGAAATAAAGCCAAAATACACATATTTTTGACTTGTTTAGGCGATGTTTTGAACGCTGTTCGCTTTTTTGAATGGTGCGATGACAGAACTGCTGATTGAAATTGTTGGGTACGTTCGTGGGTCCGTAACGATACGTACATCCTTCCGTACGCAACGAGATTCTGTCATCACATCCGTCAAAGAAGCAGGCATCGTTCGAAACATGGCATGAAAAAGTCAAAAATTTAGTGTATTTTGACTTTGTTTTGAACGCGTTAGGTCTAGCGATGCGTTGAAATATTTACGTTAAGTGTCTACTGTTCTATGGGCCTCGCAACTCAGTAACCTTTTAGGTATTTCAAATGTCACCGTCAGGTTTTGTTGTTGTCATAAGCTTGTATTTAAAAATGCCCCAACTAAACCAATTCGAAAAAGCCCAAATTTTGGTTGGTTGGTTGGTTGGGTTGGGTTGGAAAGAGTAGCGGCCCATTATGGACGAAACAAGGCTACAATTGTAAGAATAAGAAGAAAGTATCAAGAAGAAGGAACTGTTCGATGAAGTCGAGGTACTGACTTGGCCCAAGTCAGTACGCCTCAGCAGGATCAGCAACTAATCGACTTTCTTGAAGACCACCCATTTGCGATGGCCCCAGAGGCGAAAATTGAGGCAAATTTTCCTGGATCCATAAGAACGACGCGCAGACGGATAAGTCGTTCTAGATGTCGCGTTGCTGCTAAGAAAATCTTACTTAGTGCGAAAAAGAAGCAAGCCAGGTTAATTTTTGCACTAAACTGTTCACCACAAGAAGAAGAATTTTGGCAACAAGTGGTCTTCACGGATGAAACAATCTTTCAGTTCCACTATGACAGCAAACAAATTTTAGTATATTGCCCGCCACGAACGCGCTATCTCGAAAAATGTATTGCTGTTAACGAATCGGCGAGAGGACATGGGGCTCTTTTTAGAATCCATGGAAGATTTACGGCTGAAGTTTATGTTGATATCATGAGAAATTTTATGCTTCCAGAAGCAACCATTCTTCATCCAGAAAGTTTTGTGTATCAACAGGGTAACTCCTATCCACACCGCACGCATTTCTAAACAGTGGTTTCAGCAAAACAACATCGAGATTTTGCCATGGCCGGCAAAAAGTCCTGGCGCCAATCCCATGAAAAATGTGTGGGGCCTTATAGCAAAAAAGTTAACATGAATGAATATTGTTCCCAGAAATTCCAACCACTTAATGGAGCTCATAGTCAGAGGGTACGACGAAGTCATTGTGTCAAATCCAAATTTATTTCAAAATTTAGCAGATTCCATGCCACGAAGACTAGCAAACATTATCGAGACTGACGGGGGCAATGACACGCTACTGAAGAAACGTTTTCTTGTTTTTTTTTTAATCATTCCTTTCCTTTTTGATTTTGAACATTTGTGATTGTCTGCAAAGACTTAAATTACTCAAATATACCGATCCTGAAGAGGTGCGCTGACTATGATTAAGTTATTGCTTTCCTTTCGCCAAACAGTTCCTTGTTTTCTTGAAACTTTTTTCTTATTAGCACTTTTTTCATCCATAATGAGCTTTAAGAATAAGTTTTTATAATAAAATGTTGAATAATTTTAAAAAAATTTTTATTCATTAGTATATTAGTCTTATAGTAAAGTGTGGCCAGTCTCTTTATTATAAAACGTCAAAGTCAGTTACAATAAGCAACGCTATTAGCAAAACTTAAATTCAACAGACCTGCAGCTAACTTCTGCTGTACGCACTTTATGTGGCCGAAAGCGTACTTTGTGCTACGCCAAAATAAAGAAGCAAGCAGGACGTGTAGAGTCAAGAAAAAAAGCAAAGGCCTTTAACTTTTTTTACTATTGTTACAAATGTCCAGGTTTACCACAGTTATGCTTGAAATGTTTTAACCTAAACCATAAAGAAATGTGTGTTTAAAATATTATTATCTCGTTTTTTGTAAATAAGTAGTTATGCATTTTTTTAAAAATATAATAAACGCTCTGGCTCTTATGAAATTGTACTGTCACCGAAATGTCGGTGACGTGGCACGCAATGTGTTAAGACAAGGTCTGCCCTTGCAAAAGTGCATATTAAATATATTGCTGGGAAAAAGTCTAAAAAGACCGGGAAAAAACCGGGAATTTGTTAATGAATTTTTGCTGAACGCCCTGTAGAATTCCATCTCTCTGGTCTAACGTTCACGCTTATGGAATTTTTATTGACGTTAGTAATGTAGTTTAACGTCTATTCTAATCGCTAACGTAGCGAATTTCCGAAGAGAGCCCGAAGGATCGATAGGTTGGTAATACTAAAAAAAGCCAGATAGAAATACTGACACTAAATACAAAAAACAGAGACGTCCGATCCGACAAATTCCACGTCTTCGCGTACGATCTATGACGTAACTATGAACTTTAACTGCCTAATATTCTCCTTGACTAAACAGTTGGCTTGGTTTGCGATTTTTTCCATTGTAATACCTTGTAGATTCCTATAATAGAAGATTTTTTTTCTCATTCGTAAACTTAGTAGTAAGCTGATCTTTTGCTGACTTATGCACAGGAATCTAGGAAAATAATCCGAAAAAAAAACTGAAAAAACTCCCAAGAAAAAATTATAACCAACCCAGGCCCAATTCAAGCTAGACCCACCCAACCCAACCATATGTAACAATCACTTCCTGGTTTTTTTTTTTCGGAGGTTTTTTTTCCATTTATCATTCACAGTATCCCAAAATCTATTCCCTTAAAAAAAAAGCTGAAGTTTCGAGTTTTTAACATTCCAGAAGGTTTAGCAATCAACAAGAGTTTGAGCTCATATTTTAACAGAAAATAACTTAAGGGTTTATGTGAGGTATGGACACTCGGGCTCTTACGTTTATCTTATCGTCCATAGATTTAAAACCATTATCTTGAAAGCTTGAATAAATATAATGTAAACCATTTACGTTGTGATTTGGGGTTAAGTCTATGGTGTGCGACTTTTTCTTACTACTAGCGCCTAAAATAGTTTAACCCTTAACTGGCGTGGCCAAAATTTTTTACATTTACTGCGTGGCGGAGTCCCAGGGACTCCCAAGATTTAAGAGGGGGCTTTCAATGTTTTTTAAGAGTAATATTTTTTGTGAACAAAGGCAAGAAAACTATTTTGGAATGTATTTGTTTTTGCAAATAACTATTTGTAATAAACTCTGAACCAAAAATAATAATTTTTACCGAAAAAATAACACGTTTCTACTTAAATTCTTGTTTCTTAAAAAATACTTAAAAACCAACCACAAACCAAGGAACTAAAAAATATGATTCGTAATTTGTTTGATCTGAAGTGTAAAAAATTGAAAATACCCATTTAGCCTACTAAAAACTGAGTAATTGTTCTTTTTGCCCCTCAATGCGCATATTTTTTTGTTGTAAACAAATCGGATTTTTACATAAGTATTTTCTTACATAAGTATTTTCTTTTTAATTTTGTATCACAGACAAAGCAATATTTCCTTTAATTTTTATGCAAAAATACACTGAAAAAGTTACGTTCACTGCGTGGCGGAGCTCCAGGGACTCCAAAGGTCTTGTAAAACGTTGCTACTTTAACAGAATACAAAAGTCGACTAAGCGCCCTATGCGTCCTCACACCATAGGAAGGTATTGAAGAGTGCACGCTGCCTGATCGAAAAATGCAGAAGTTGTTGACCATTTTATACTTGCTGGAGTCACTGGGACTCCGCCACGCCAGTTAAGAGTTAAAAAATTAATCACTTTTGAACCAAACCTGCTACACATTGCAGTTTTCAGATTTTACTTGGTCTAAACATTCCCAATGTTGTTGGGTAAGTGTTTGATAATGTTTAAAAATTCATTACTTTTGAACCAAAGCTGCTACAAATATTTCCTCGCGCTGAAGGAAATCTACGTTGGTGAGGGATGGTTAAGAAGGTGAGAAAGGGTTAATATGTTTTAAAATTTATAACTGTTGGACCAAAGCTGATACGAATATGCAGTTTTCAAATTTGTTTCAATGAATATTTATGAATTTGATAGAAAAAAGTACGGTGGTGGGGGATGAATTTGGGGGTAAGAGAAGATAAATATATTTAAAAATTCATCACTTTGAAACCAAAGCGGCTACGAATATGCAGTTTTTGGATTTGACTTTCACTTAATATTTCCTAATCTTGACGGAAAAAACAACAACGTGAGAGTGGGGGGATTGATATGTTTTAGAAAGACTCCGCTCACTTAGCATTGCCACTGACTTTCGGTTGGAATGGGTTGGTTGTTTGATATGTTGTAGATCTGTTCTCCCTAATCAACGTTTAAATGGACCTCTTTTTGATCCGATGATTGCAGGTTTCAGATTTTAGAGATTTTTGACTAAAATCAGTTTTTTTGCTACTTACAGTTCACCAATTTGCAATGCAGTTTAAAAAATTTTCGTAGTTCATTTACGTGACTCAGTGGCGGCACAAACTTGAAAAACGTAAAAAACTTTATTTTCAAAATTTTTCATAAAATCGCTGATTAAAAAAGAACAAACAGTGAAATATTTTTTTATTTTTTGATGTGTTATAGAAAAATCTTCAGAGAAAAAATAGATAAGCTACATATGTATAAGCTCATCACACTTTGTGAAAAACGCCCGTGAACCTGGAAAATACTCGAGTTATTGGGGACAATAACTAATTTTTTCTACTATGTATATGTGTATGCCATGCTAGACACCAGAAGGCTCAGCCGGTTTTGACAAAAGTACCGCTGGATTGTTCTGAGTCTCAGAGGTACTACATGCCATATATTTTTCAAGAAGAAAATCAATATAGCGGTTGCGAGCCGCCATTCTGTCATTTTTACCTCCCTAACCCACAGGGCTAGGGGAGGTATTGTTTTTGTCGGAAAAAAAGTTTTTGATATATTATTAAAAATGTGATATTTGGGTGTTCCTTAGTCTAAATAAACGTTTTCATCGTGACGTCTGTCTGTCGGTCTGTCTGTCCGGGACACAATAGCTCGTAAACTGCTAAGCCGATTTTCACAAAATATTTAGGAAAAATAGTGTCCGACCCTGTGAAGAGCTGAAAGGAGTTTACTTAAAATTCATCCATCGTAAGGGTAATTTTTTTGACAGTTGAATATATTAAAAAAAAATCATAACTTTTGAACGGAGCAACGCGTCAACATGCGGTTTTCAGATTATGCCTTGTGGTCTCTAGCACGGCATACACATATACGTAGTAGAAATGGGGACAATAATCCGAGCATTTTCCAGGTTCACTGGCGTTTTTCACAAAGTGTGATGAGCTTATACATATGGAGCTTATTTTTTTTTCTCTGAAGATTTTTCTATAACATATCAATAAATAAAATATATTTCAGGGTTTGTTCTTTTTTAATCAGCGATTTGACGAAAAATTGCATTTTGAAAATAAAGTTTTTTACGTTTTTCAAGTTTGTGTCGCCACTGAGAGTGACGTAAATGAAATATGTCAATTTTTTCAACTGCATTGAATATCCTGGTTCTCTACCTCAAAACTGGCAAAAAACTGATTTTAGTGAAATATCCCTAAAATCTGAAAACTCCAACTTTCAACACCTCTATATCTCTGAAACCGTTGGTCGGATCAAAAAGAGGTCCATTTAAACGTTGATCAGGGAGAACAGTTCTACAACATATAAAACGCCCAACCCATTTCAACCGAAACTTTCGATCAGAAGCTGCTACGAATATGCAGTTTTCAGATTTATGTTTTAATAAATATTTCCTAATTTTAGGAGGAAAAATTACGATGGTGGGTTTGGTATGAGGGTAAGAGGGGGTAAATATATTCAAAACTTTATGTCTATTGAATCAAAGCTGCTAAAAGATGCAGTTTTTAAATTTGAGTTTCCCTAAACATTTTTTTAATTTTAGAGAATGTTGGTGTGGGTTAGTAGAAAAGTATTGCAAAATTTAACACGCACATGACTAAAAAGCAAAAAATAATCATTTAAAAAAACAAAACGTTTAAAACAGGCTAAAAAGTAAAAAATAATTATTCCCAGCACCATAGATAATAGGAATAACAATAATAATGGGTCGTCTAATTAGTTAAAAACTAAAATCGTTACGTGAATGCGCCCCACGTTTTTTTCTTTCTTCGTTCCATTACACCTTGTTATATCACCTTAGAGCCGCGTTCGAGCTAGGGCAGTCACGCTCTTTTTGGCAAGGACGCAACCCCCTTAAATGAAGCAGGCCTTTTACATATAAATTAAAGTAATTTAAATAAAAAATGAAGAGTTTCTTACAAAGACCACTATCTGTTAGGCTTCAGGAACATCAGACGAATACCCAAAGAGGTGAAACAACAAAATCAGGAATCGCCGAACATGCATGGTCAAAGCAACACCGAATGAAGTGGACAGAAGCAAAGGTTTTGCACAAGGAGTCACACTGAAAGAAACGAAAATTCCTTGAAGCTGCCTTTATTGGGCAGAATCAGGGTAGTTTCAGTAAACCAAGTGTTGTAATTCCAAATATTTGGAAGCCCCTCCTTGGGCGGAGCCAACTTCTTAAACTTCACGATTGAGTGATTTCCCATAGTATACAGGGTGTTTCAAATTCGATGCTCACCATGGGGATCTCCTAAACGGTAGGAGATACGAAAAGGTTTAAATTAGGGCTAAGGTTAGGCTCAAAACTAAAAAAAAGTGTACAAATTCCGGATAGTTTCGGAGAAAAAAAACCGAAATCTTCATTTTTAGTTTTTATTTTTTTGCGCCTTTATTCTTAAAGCTGTCAAAAAACGCTTAAAACTTTCTAAAGGCACTAACAAAGATCTACCCAATGATTTTCCATTTTCGAGATTTGACATTTTAGAGTGACAGGAGCACTGTCAAGTTCATTTTCTTTTATGCTTATATGGACACATGCTTTTTTTCTCCTGCTGTTTGATTCATAAAAGATGAGAGATATTTTACAACCTTATTTTGACAAGTATCTGAAGTTTTGAGTTGAACATCATCAGCGCAAAACCAAGAAAAAAACGTATTTTTAAAATATTAGGTAAAGTTATTTGGTTCTAACAAAATATCTTGAGTAAGTTAAAAGCAAAAATTAAATTTGTGCTTATGATGGTCAATAAACCCAAAACGTCAGGTTGCTTTTTAAAATAACCAAACGGCAGGAGAAAAAAAGGATGTGTCCATAAGAAAAAATTGACTTGACAGTGTTCCTGTCACACTGAAACGTCAAGTCACAAAAATGGACCTCTCACTAGGTAGATCTTAAAAAAGTGCCTGTAGAAAGTTTTAAGCGTTTTTTGACAGCTTTAAGAATAAGAGCGCAGAAAAATAAAAACTAAACATGAAGATTTCGGTTTTTTCCGCCTATCTCCGGCACTATCCCGAATTTGTAAACTTTTTTTTTAGTTTGGAGCAAAGCATCAAATTGCGCAACTTTGCCCTAATTTAAACCTTTTCGTATCTCCTACCGTTTAGGAGATCCCCATGGCGAGCATCGAATTTGAAACACCCTGTATACGTAGTCTTAGGAATAGATTGTAGTTTGCACCTGAAGACGGTCAGATATTGTACTGATCGAAACGTCGTGTATAAATAAAATATAGACAGTGGAAGTCCGAAACGCAGTTAATTTCAAACACATCATTGTCTCAAACTTTCAAACAAGCTTTTTTCCTTTTACAGCTTCAATAATAATTCTTGAACAATTCGATTTTTTATTCAAGGAGGACAATTTTTGCACTTTCTGCATTCGTCTAGGCAACTTTAAATATCTTAAAAACTAACCGAAAATAATAATAAAATTTTAACACTTTTGTAAAGGTATTTGAAAGACCTCTAAAACAAGGTATCACTACTTCGAGGGGATGCTTGCTTCAAATAATTCAAGATTAGTGTCCCCTTCGAATTAAAAATCGACGTGTTCGAGGATTTTTCCAAAAGACGAAAAGGAAGGTTAAGACAAAACATAATATTTCTAACCTAGATTAGTTTAGAAACAACTACAAACGATAATAATATTATCGTTAATAAAATAGTATTATCGTTTGGGATACAACTCTTCATAATTTTTTTTTCTACAAAATTTGAGGTTTAATGTACCCGTTTGGCCGCCCCTCTAAAACTGCCGCCTGAGGCGGCCTCGTTGCCTCACCCCTAGCGCCGAGTCTGGTGGTAAACGGCGCCCGTGTCAGTTTTTCTAACCACACTATTTTATCCTTAAAACGGCTGGAAGGTTAAAGCAGATAATTTGGTTGGAACTGCCGATAATTTGGCGGAAACTGCAGATCCAAACTTTGGTTAGGTACAGATTTGGTCTTACACCGCAAACTCTGCTTCTCGCCCCGGTATTTCTGATGTTGACACTGCCTGTACACCGTGACAATTCCAAACGCATTAAACTCAACTCCGTGAGGATACTTTTCCATTTACCGAACAAGTCAATGTTAAGAGTGTTAACGCTTTCTTCCATCCAGAACGTAACAAATATATAAATGAAAAAAAAAAGATATTCTTGCTTGCGTTATCCTTTTTGATAATGGCCGGGAACTCTAATTTACTATTATAGGAATCGCAGGGGTTCACTCGTACAACTTCCGCCACGCGCTTAGTATATTCTTACGATCATTCGCAGGACAACAAGCCCCACACATCCACAGCTCAAATTGACATAAAATCTACGCCGTTAGAAGAAGAGGCCGAGACTGAGGTCGAAAATCAGCCGCAGCACGAAGAAAGGGTTGAGAAAAGTGGGGTAAGCTTCAAATTTTTACCAAAAATTGACTAGCACCAGTAGGAGAACTGATTGGTTTGTGGAGTGGGGTGTTGGGATGATAGGAGGTTGTATATACAGTGAAGATGCTTTTTTTGGAATTTTGACATTGGATGTGCTAGGTAGGTATATCATACAGGGTGTTCGGCAGTCAGGAAAAGTCAGGGGTTTTTACTTAAAAAGTTAGGAGAAAAAGTTAGGAGAATTAAAGTACAAATGCACCACTTGCATTATCAAACCTAAAAATGCATCCGCTTGCGGTGAGCACCCTTTCATAGCCTTACTTATAATATGTACCTTCTAATATAATTGAATTTTCCTCAGAGAAAAGTTCTTGTATTATATTTTTAGGACCCCAAAATTTCTCAAACGTTTTATTTCAACATTTTTTGTTACTTGAGTCTTTTTTTTTTGCTTCAAACTTATGCTCTTCAAAACACTTTATTGGGCAATATAAAATACTATTGTACATACAGTGAATAACCGTACACTCTAATATAATTTAATTTTTAGCACCTCAGAATCACTGAAAAGTTTTCTTTCAACCATTTCTTTTTGTTACTTGATTATTTTTTTTTTTTTGCTTCAAACTCGGAATTGTAAAATACTGTGGTATATATAATAGTGAATAACCCTACCCACCCTACATGACCAGAAAAAGTAAGAACACAGCATGGCCAAGTTGATCTGCAAGTATAAGAAGAACAAATCCAAAATTTTGTTACTTTCTTTGAAAAACAAAAATCAATGGCAATTATTTTTTTTAATAGTTTCCAAGTCAAAGTTCAATCCACATCGATTTAAAAAAGAAAATATATATCATTCTTAAGTTATGCGTTTTTGTGTTTGTGGCATCTCTGACTATTAGTTACGACAAGCGTTAAAATCTTTTATATACAGCGTACCAAGTAATACGTCAAATACCTGTAAAAAAACTATTTTTTGACGAAGTTTAAAAATACCAGTTTTTTCAAAAAAACTTTTGTGTTAATAATAAGTTGTTCAATTCTAAGTACAATATGTTATTAGTATTCACCTAGGGCCAACCACTCATAACAAACCTAAGTAGACATTAAAATATAAAAAAATAATATTAGTTATTTTTTGGAAGAGGAAGAACACATTCAAGTATAATATATAAATAATGTAACTACATATATCTTGGTGCAAAAAGACCAATAAAATTGACGAATTTTAAACAATTTTCCAACATAGTTTTTTTTGTGAAGAAACTTAATGCTACAAAAAACTTTATTTGGCACATTTTGCCTATAAATAAGTTGTCTAATATTTCAAACAAAATATTTTCAAAAATCTTATCATATATCTAAAATTAAAAAATGTCAATTTTTTGAAAATTTATTTTCTAAAAAACCAAAAATAGTAGAAAAGTGTATTTAACATATTGTACTTAAAATTGAACAACCCGTTATTTGGTTCTTCCTTCTAAACTTGCAGGTGTTTTGACAGTTATTTGACGTATTACTAGGTAGGATGTATGTGAAAGATTTTAATACTTGTCATAACTAATATTCAGGGATGTCACAAACACAAAAACGCATAACTTAAAAATGATATATATATATTTTTTTAATCGATGAAAAGAGAACTTTGAAATATGTTTTCATTGAAAAATTCCCGTAGCAAAACGAGTCGGGTTGGTTACTGTCAATTTAAGCTTTGATATTTTGCAGCTAGTACGCTTTGTCAAGCATCTTTTTGTAGTAATTTTACGTTTATCGCCTTTAAAAACCGGTTTTATATAAAGGCAGTTTTAAATAAAATTGCTTTCTTCAAGTGTTTATATGTCCTTCACTAAAATCACTTTCTAACAGCTGATCGAAATACTTCCAACCCGCTAACCTAATGAATTAGAGAAAAGAGAGAGAGAAAAAAAAAGAGAAAAAATCATTTATGTTATATTTAAAAAAACGTTAGTAAAACAGATTTTTCTATAAAAGTAGGGTTGAGTATTTTAAGTTGGCAGCAATGCGCTTAAGCATTTTTAGAGTGTTGATACCGACCCTAAAATCGATTTTAATGAGGATAAACCGCTTTCTTAAATCAATTTAAAATAAAATCGGTTTATTAGTGTTTATACGACAAAATTTGAACAAAGTTAATGAGAGGAAATGAATTGAAACGAGAAATTAATTTTTATGTCATAGGTAACCAAGCCTTCAGCTAGATCTGATGCAATAGCCCGGAGAGCAGCTATGTTTGAAAGCAACAAGAAGGAGGATATTCCTGCCGCCAAGATCGGGAAAGATCCTGCGTTTCTGAGTTTGTCTGAAAGAAAGGCCTTGTTTGAAAAGAATAAAGGTAGATATAATATCCATTATAACAATGTTTAGCAGATCAGGCCAGAAATTTGTCTATCCGTGTCTGCTACCACAAATTTTACAAAAACGACTTGCTGATTTAATTTTTTTAAAATATTTTTAGACATTTGCTATACCCATTGTAGATAAACCTTTATTTTATTTTAAGCTATAGTTTGGAAGCATTCCTAATTTTAACCCCTGAGCAAAAGGAGGGGTGTTATAAGTATGACTGCTATGTTTTATGTTTGTCTGTGTATCAGGAAATGTTCTTAACTGTGTGGTTGTTTGTGCGCATGTAGCTCTCCCAATGAGCATTTTTGTCTATATAGAAGTTACAGCAAATAATATAATTAATATATTTGAATAAGATGAACCATTTATCCGATTATGATAAAATTTGGTGTATAAATGGCATAAAGCACTTCAGGGGCGGAGCAAATAAGGGTAATTTTTGTAAAAATTAGCATAGTTTTCGGGGGTTTTAAAATAATTTTACACGTTTTTGTACAGGCGAGGCTCTGATCCCAAAAGCGGCCTTCGGTATGTCAGCGCCTGTCAAAGTCGATACCACAATGAAAGCGTGCGAAAGCAAACTCATAGGCGTTTCTAAAAGTAACGAAAGCATTAAAAGTGTTTTCGAAAAGAAAGAAAACATCGAGAAACACGTCCGAATTGTCGAGAACGTGGAAAAATCGGAAAAGGCTGCAGAAAGATCCAAAGAAATTGTGGAAAAATTTACAAAACCTTTGGAGAAACCTGCAGCGACCAATCAAAAACCCGCTAAAGTGAAAAACCCCGCCCCTAAACCGCCGCCTTTGACTCAAAAATCGGCTGTCACTTCTCCAGTCGCGGCCGTTCACCAATCGGGCGGCATTGCCAGCACTGTTGCCGCGTTGCTCGAGAAAAAATCCACCATATCGGAAGAACAGATTTTCACTCAGGCGAAGAGCGAAAGGCAAAAGGAAATCGAGATGCTGTTAAATAGGTTCAATAAGAATAAGGGGGTAAGTGGGCGTATTTTATTTTAAAGCTACTCATCCAGGTGAACAAAGACCCCCTTTACAAGAAAATTTGAGCAAACCATGAAAAAAGTTAAATAAATAAATGAAGTTGACAATATTATTTAGAGTTTGCCACGTTTTTACATCATTTTGTTTGTATTTCAGATTATTGTAACAATTTTCCCTTTTTGTGAATAAAAAATATTTGCCGCTCTAGGCGAAAGGATTTCAGGATTACTTATATATTCTATAACTTTACTATTTTTTTTGCTTAAAACTTGGCACCTTTGTGAGTCCATGTGTATTTTTTGACGTTAAATAACGTTGTTTAATTAAATAAAATGTCATTTAAAGCACACATCATGGTGAAGTGGGTCCATAACTTTCAGGGCACAAATAAAAAATTTGGTGCAAGAATCCATTTGTGGCAAAATTTCTGAATACTTATAAATGTCGGGTCTTGGTCTCTAACTGACATATATTTGACAGATTCCCGAGAGGGAAGACGACAAAATCGAAGAGCTACCAGACTCCGCTGATGAGGATGATACTGACGAAACGTCGGCCATGATCAAGCCAAGAGATAGGCCAGCTTCAATTGTTTCAGCCGTTTCTGTCAATGAGTCTAAGAAATCCGCCGAAAAGAGGAAGAGTGGAGGAAGCAGGCTTTCTTGTAAGTGTTTACAAGGTGTACCTTGGTCAAGTCGCCATATTTTCATTTGGTAGAAAAAATATCTTTTATCGAAAATCAGGTGTTTAACGTCTTGGTCATTTTGTTTTGCCTTAGTCAAAACCATATTACAAAAGTTAATTTGCCAATAAAATATTGCAATTGGTTAAGAATTTCTATAAAATATACGTAAATTTGAGTAGATAAATTTCTACACATTCCACCTACATGTTATATGTAGAAAACTATATGCGCCTTGTAAAGAGATCTAAAAAACCTTTCAAACATGATGCTACTTAACCCACATTAGACCCGTTAGTGGGTCGCAGTGGTAGGTATCATTTTGCTACACTCACACCTGAATCAAATCATCAATGAGTCTAAGAAATCCGCCGAAAAGAGGAAGAGTGGAGGAAGCAGGGTTTCTTGTAAGTGTTTACAAGGTGTACCTTGGTCAAGTCGCCATATTTTCATTTGGTAGAAAAAATATCTTTTATCGAAAATCAGGTGTTTAACGTCTTGGTCATTTTGTTTTGCCTTAGTCAAAACCATATTACAAAGATTTGCCCTAGTCAAAAACATATTACAAAGCTTTGTCCTAGTGAAAACCAAATTACAAACTTAATTGGATTTAACCATATACTTTTTAAAAAAATGGGAGACAAAGCACTGGTTCTTTTTCGATGCGTCGTCGTTGTCATTTTGAATTATTTGCATTTGATTTAATTTACATTTTATAAAATTTATCCTTAGATATTCTTCTTTCTGTTTCTCAGTTAAAGTGTCATTGTTCTCGAAAGTTAATTTGCCAATAAAATATTGCAATTGGTTAAGAATTTCTATAAAATATACGTAAATTTGAGTAGATAAATTTCTACACATTCCACCTACATGTAATATGTAGAAATCTATATGCGCCTTGTAAAGAGATCTAAAAAACCTTTCAAACATGATGCTACTTAACCCACATTAGACCCGTTAGTGGGTCGCACTGGTAGGTATCATTTTGCTACACTCACACCTGAATCAAATCATCCAATCAACTCGACATTAACAGTTAATTTTTTTTCCAGGCGACTCGGACCATCCCCAAGTCGTCTCGGCCTTGGAAGACGTAAAACGAATCAAGGTTTCGCCGCCGAAGTCCGGCAGGCTTTACCCCTGTCTGTCAGACATTGAGGCGACCACCGGCGAGGACACAAGGACCCCCAGCCCTGATGACGGCCGAGAGGAAAACAGGTGCGATAAATTAACCCAGTGCTTACTGTTTTGTTTGTGCTTGGCTTGATTCATTCATATCATTTTCATCTCATCGGGTTCTTTAGTATATTTTTATATAGTATTTTTTGAGTAGGGACTCTTTCCCGTCTTTAAAATCGTTTTCACTAAAATCCTAGCTGATGAAATTTTTCACACATTCCTAAATAAAAAATGATTGTTAACTAGATTGGATAAAATTTTAATGCGTTACAACGTGCCTAAAATATATCATTTTTTTTATTTTATGATATATACAGGGTGAAACGCCTCTGGAGAGCAATGAGGTGCCAAGCGACAAAAATTTGAAAAAAAAGTGAGGAACCAATTGGAAAACTTAATAGGTTAGAAGCAAAAAAGTTTGAAGTGCTTGGCACCTTTTTGCTCTACAGGGGCGATAAGTTATTCGACTTTTTGAGTATGTTATTGGGCAAGCAAAACTTGATGTTTTCCATTTTGGAAAGAGGTACCATATGTATTATCCAAAAAGTGTATATTTTTATGCTTCACTGGCCTAATAATATAAAAAGGCCTTCAAGAAGTCTACCTCAAACAAAAATGGTATATTTTCGCTATGCCTACAAAATTTTAAAACTTGTGAAACATAAATTTTTGTACAAAACTGCTTTCAACATTTTAAAAAGAAGATCTGTTAGGATTTTAATAAATACAGTTTTAAGGATAGAAAATAATCCATATTTAAATCGGTTTTTAGTTGTATTTCACTCTCGTTCAGGCACACCATGTAAAGAGGTCTATAATCTAAAAGTGAACTTTTTCGTGTTGGGGGACATGTTAATAATAAACCAATCTAACAACTGAATATTTAAGGAATAGTGCTGATTCTGATTCTTCAACTTTCAGCAAAAAAAACTGGGAGTTGTCAAAATTTTTGTTTTTGGCAACAAATGTATAGTAGAATTTAATAGAGATCACTTCACTTTTAACCACTTTTAAAAAATAAACATGCAGGCGAGCATGCAGGTACATTTTTTTAAACAACTTTTTTTGGATTCATTGAATCTTACTGTGAATTTAAGTTAAAACCAACATATTTTAAGTAACGCTTTTTTTGGGAAGGGGGACCACTTAAATAAGTTCCATAAGAATGCTTTTATCTCATAGCTCATATCTCAGAAACGGAACAAGAGACATTATAATTTCAAATTTTTTTTAGAAGAATCCAAATTGTTAAATTTTGCCCATTACACATTAAATTTGCATTGGCTTTGTAAACCAAAACGTTTCGATTTTTTAAATTATATCAGTCATTTAAAATTCAGAGAATAATTTTGTCTAGTTTTTCAAAAATTAGATTTTACAGTAACAATTTGAAAACTTACAATGGCTAGATTTTCTAAATATAATATCAAATAAATAAAAAATACTGCCCCCCCTCGAAGGGGTAAAATTGACCCCTAAAAGAGATGTTTAAATGGTATTACAGGCAATAAGTTTTTGTTTTCATTTCTTTTATAAATTTTTATTTTTATAAATTTTTCTTGGACACATTTTTTTTTTAAGATTCTTTGTATTGTCTTGACAGATGTCAAATCCTTTTGACAATACGTCAATTGGTTCTCGAGATATTCACGTTTAAAAAAACATTGCACTGGATACATAGGATCTTAGCGATCTACCAATTTCTTTTATTTTTCGATATGTCGATTTTCTAGATCAGAGAAGCATTTTTGGTAATTGGAACTTTTGTGTGGCTCTTCCGGATAAGCCAAAATCATCCCCAAACTCTTAGCAAATTTGACATTTAGATCAGTGTTAGTGATATTTTCGAAAAACGGCTTAGTTTTTAATTAGAAAAATTATTGAGATTTAAAATTTTGATTGATAATAATTATTATTATTAAATTCTTTATTTAGCACCATAGGTAATCACATAAAAATATGACGCCTTCAACTTTTTTTGCAAAGATTGTCAAAGTTTACTCAGGTTACTAAATATTAAAATGTTAACTAAAATTGGTGGCCTTAACAAGGTCTTAATGTCAAAATATTTCAAGTTTAAAAACGATTTTTGGCTCATCTGAGCCATCATCAGAGCCACACAAAAGTTGTAATTACCAAAAAAGCTTCTTTAAAGGAGGATAACAACATACCAAAACATAAAAGAAATCGGTAGCTCGCCAGAATTCTATGTATCCAGAGTGATTCTATGTATCCAGAGTGATGAAAAGTTTACGGAAATTGAAAGTGGTACGGTAAAGTCTCGGCAATACTTTCAAGAAATTTTGTTGGCACTCTGATTAATTATTTTTTGACGCACTTCTTCCAGGTTATCCGGCAGTACTATTTTACTTTGGGGTCGGTATTATGAATCTTGTAAACGAATTGATGGTTTAAAAAAAAAACTTGACGTATTTTTAGACAATTTAAAGAACTTCAAATTGTGGTGACGTGAATCGGGGATAAATCTCATCCAAAACGATTTTTTTTTCTTTTTCCTTGCATAATAATTTTAAACCTGAATATCTCGAAAACGAATTGTTGAATATAACAAAAAATACTGTAGAGGTCATTTAAAAACACTCCAAATTAGGTACGCACCTTAAAAAGAGTTAGGTTGGTTTAAAAATCCAAATAAGTTTTTTGGCGCCATTGAATATTTTGAATTGTTTTGTACCCAAATTTAAGGCAAAAAATCGTAATTTATTTTACTTTATTATTAAAAACTACTTGTTTGCATACAAGAAGAACGCTGGTCTCGAAAATGTTCATTATTGTGTCATCTGTCAAAATCAAAACATTGTTTTTTTTTAAAATAACTATTGACACAAAATCTAGATTAATAAACCAAGTGACAATTTTGCCTATATCAGAGCTAAAAACATCTGTCAATAAATAAATACAAAACAAAAAAATCGTTTGTTGCTTATTGACTTTTAAGTTATATGTTTATTTCCAATTATTAGTTGCGAGTTGATGTAAACAAAATTATTGACGCCTGTGAACTATGTTACCTTCACTTCATTTTTGACATTTTTGACTTTGTTAAATTCTTGGTTCTTACATCTGAAAAAAATTAGATGTACTTTTGAAACGTTTTAGCAGATATCAAAATTATTCACGTTTTCGAAACCGCGTTGCCAATTAAGTTAAGATAAAATTTAGCTCTTCAAAAGTGGCCAGCGATTTCCTTAGTCATATCTACAAATTTGGCACTTAGAATTTGACATAGATGGGAAACCCAGTTTGCATTTAAAAACTGCATTGATCTTTTATTGGCCATTTACTGTTTGTTTCTGTTCTTTAAGGCAGAAAATAAAAAAAGTGAGCAACTTATTCAAAGCTGAACACGACTAAATATAAATAATTATAATTTTTCTGCCTATCTATTATATACAACTTAATTCCATTAAATTGTTCCATTGTTGTCGATTTCAAAATGGCGTTTAGATCTCGTATACAAGATTTTTGTTGCCAATTGACAGGGTCGCTAACTTGTACACTTTTTTTCTAAAGATAACTTTAAGATTAGAGATTCTTTTTTTTCAGTTGGTGACCTTGACTCAGGAAATGTCGAAGTACGTTCAAAAGTCATGTGATATCCATACTTTTTGGCTGAACTTTCAATGGAAGGCACATTTTGTAAAAACTAAGACACGGCTCGGAGCCCTTTTTTGATTTTTTGCCGAATAAGCTAAAATTTATTTTTAAGGTCACCGATTCATATGTTTGTATATTTCGAATTGGTTTCTTAGGTTTTACAAAATGTGTCTTTCATTCAAAGTTCAGCCAATTCTGATGTTTATTTGACTCCAAAAAGTGTAGATATCACATGACCCGTTTTGAACGTCAGCTCGACATTTCCCTAGCTAAGGTCACGACAGAAAAAAAATCGCAATTTATTTAAATGATAAAATATTGATATTTTTTATAATTCGGTTAATTGGTCCAAATTTTTAGTGCCTAACTGATTAGAAATTAATATTTTTATAATCATTGACTATTTTATAGGTGGTTATGTACTATTATGGGTAAAGGAGAAATGAAAAAAGCAAAAAAAAATTAAAGTTTATAATTTTACATTGGTGTATAAGTTTAAAGAAATATTATATTGCGAGCTTATTGGTATTATATTTTGTTAGGTTGTTAAATTTTTTGTTAGTTTTTCTCATTAGTATATAATAAGTATTAAAATATTCTTGATTTGTGCAGTATTACTTGTCTACTACTTTTTTTTACTTTTGTGACTACTTGCCAAAAATTAGTATTCCTAGTAAATTTAATTAGTTCATTAGTTTCTTCTTAGTTTTTTTTTCTGTGATAGTCTAATATTCTTTTGATGTTTATATAAACAATAAAGCTATTTTTAAAGGAACATTGCTTTTTTCATTTCTCATTAATCCCTCTATACCTACAAAAGCTTGGAAATACAAATTGCAGCCAAGGACAAATCTTGTAATTTAAACTTTTGATCGTATTTTTCTCTCATTTAAAAACATCCCAGAGGGTCAATATTTTAATACATTGTGTAGAAGGTTTACCAAAATAATTTAAAGTAAAAAGCAAATAATTTTTTTTATTAGGTTTCAAAATGTAATAAAATATTGGTGACTACTCACGAGACACCAAAAACGGGCAAAGGAAAATGAAGGATTTTAATGTGCTTTTTCTCATAATAAAAAAATAGTTTCATCGTAGGCAATACCCAATAAATTTTTGTTTCTTAGATATGTTAAAATGGTATGAAATTAATTTTCTTTACTTGCTATGATTTTAAGTTATTTATAATTTTATGATAACTCGCGGGACATTACTTCCAAAATGCTTTGATTTTGTGTGCCTATATTTTCGCTGGTGATTATCATTTTAAATGTTAGCTCACGCACTTCATTGGTGGAAATAGTTTCTTAGATACCAAAATAGAAAAAATTCCAAAAATCTCTGTCGATAATGGAATTGCCTTCAAAGAACTAACATTTTGCACTTGAGTTTTAATATTTCTTAATATTTTAGACTTAAATTTATATCCTCTCTTATAAAAATCATCCACCCGTTTACTAATTCGACGTCCAGGTCATAAACATAATCAATGCTAGTGGCAATTTCCACTACATTTAAAAAGAGTCTATTGTTTTTTACTTGCAAATAGCAAATAGATTTACAATTAAAGCAGCATATAAAGTTAGTGGCGTACGCAGAAATGGGAGGGGGGTTGGCTGGAGTATGATGCCGATTTTTTTTTATTCTTGATTTTAAATAAAATTACATTTTTACGGTGTCAATATTTATTGGCTGTGGAGGAGAGGCTAGAGCCACTAAACGTCCCCTCCTGCGTACGCCACTGCATTAGTACCGAATGAATGCGCTACGTCCCTATAGTACATAAATAATACAAATCTAATTTGAACAATTTGTTAAGAATCTTAAATTTTGACATTTTTCTTTTGCAATTTGACAGTTTAAATGACAGTCAGTGCGATTCTGATGACCCAAACACAAGTTTCGGTCGGGACATACTGCAGGCGGTAGTTAAGAATCAGTCGCCTTCGAGAAAGGTAAGTCATGTAAAATAAAAAGCCCCCCTCCCCCCCCCGGTCTAGATATTTACACCTCTGGGGAGAACTAAATTTTAAAACCGTTTTCATAAAACACTTGCCCATATAGAAAAGTCATTGATTATTTTGTATTTTTTTGCAAAATACCACTGAAAAACTATTTTTTTTAGGAGGCAAAAGATATGCCGATATTCTGATTCATGGGTAGTGCGTGAAAGAATAACTGTTTTTTCGTGCGAAAGAACTCGAATGCTTTCGACCCGCTCGAGCAATATTGATAAAAATCAGTTTGAACGCGGTGCACCCAATATACTGGCGTGTGTCTTTTGCCTCTCATTTCACACGGTATAGAAAGAAAATGACGTTAAAATTGCCTATTTATTTAGAATACAAATGTACTCGTATGCGGATTTTTTTGTAGTTTCGAAAATCAGACCCCAGGTTGATGCAAGCAGTGGTAAGAGATCGAAACTCGTTGTTTTCGACAAGTTTAAGATCTGAATGTAAACAAAATTTGCATTTTTGTTTTTTAATACTTTTTGCAATAAAAACATCTTTTAAATAAATAGAAAGTTAATCTAATCCTTATTTTATTATTACAAAGTATCTAAATCGTAGTGACATAGAGTATTAATCGGAAAAATTAATTAACATGTAACCTCAATTTTAATATGTTCTACAGAGTGTACCATTTAGACCGTGCGTAGGTTTAAATTTTTGATTTTTCTTTCTTCTAAATTGAAACTTTCCTCTTATATTCAACAAAAGGTTAATTTATTTAGTGAATAATCATCTTAAAACAAGTGAATAATCATCTTGTTTTAAGATGATTATTCACTAAATAAATTAATTAAAATTCTTCTAAGTTACACCTCGTCCAAAACTCAAGGAAAGTTGGTTTAAATTACTTAAAACCTAAAATTTCACTTATACTTGGTAAATCCCACTCTTAGGCTCGTATCCACCAACGCAAAAGTTCCCTGATTAAGATTTAATTGTGATTAGTTAATAATCGGTATTTAGAACGTGGTGTTTTACATTAAAATTAATAAATTCGGCACTGTGTTTTGACACGTCTTTGCCACCTATTTAGAACTGTTCTGTAGTCCCAAAGCAGTTTGGACGCTTGCATTGCTTCAAGAGCTTTAAGTGCAGCTTGGCTATCTGAATATATAATTACTGAATGAGAGTTTTTCTCTACTCTTACAGAGACTAAAGTCTTATATTTTTGCCCGTATATGCCAGCTCCTACACCTTCATCGGTCTTCGAGCCGTCTGTGTACCAGATGGATTCCGCTCCGAAGGGGGGACCTCCCTCCCAACCGGCTCTATCTGGAGTTTTGACTTTGTATTTCTTTTCGAAATTGTACTTGCAGACCATTGCGTCACTCGGCAATATGGGATCTTTTTTTAGCTCGTTTTCAAGTCTTTCATGCTCAGTTCCATGTGAACTGATAATGGGTGCTTGACCCCGCGTTAGCCTGTGGCCTACCTCTCGTGCTTCTGCCTGAATGAAAACTTGCAGAGGTGGCAAATTCAGTAGAACTTCCAAAGCTGCCGTTGGAATGGTCTAGAGGCCCTGTATACGATTTTTGACAGTTATTGTTTTACTAGAGGTGAGCAAAATTCCATTTTTAAACCTCACGTTTATTAATCAAAAATCTGACAGTGAAAAAGTTATTTATTGTCAGGGGTTACCAACCATCATTGCCAATACACAATTTCAAACATTTCCCTAACAAACTGTGGATTTGACAGTTTGTTAGGGAAACTGTGAGGTTTAAAAATGGAATTTTGCTGTATCAAAAACTGTAAAAATACGTGCCTCGACGAATTTGTATTGTTCCTTTGTCCAACGCAGAAAGAAACTCGGAAAAAGTGAAAAGAAAGCATGCATTTACCAAGCTGTAAAATTAATAAAAATAGCCGAATTTGCGAGGTAAGTGAGCTACAAGCAGTAGGTGCAAACATACGCATTTAGCATGTACTTCGTTAATAAATAACGCATTATGTTTCCATATTTTATTGTAAGAAAAAGAATAACAAAAATATAGATCATAATAGGAGTCTTTATATTTTACCTATTATTTACATTTTTAACATCTACCGTGTGTATTAACTGTTTTTTTTTGGCTTGACATTTTACTAACCAAAAAAAATCAATCTTTCAAAAACTGTCTGGGGAAATTATAAAAAGAGACAACAAATCATCAGTCCATTTCATAAAATCCGTTTTACATGCAAATGTGAAAAAAATAGAAAGAGAGGGCAATATGAGTTGCCTACCTCCGCTAAAACAATAACTGTCAAATGAATAGAGGGCCTCCAGAATGGTCCTCATAGCACGTGATACTTAGGCAGCCACCAAACCATAGGTGTTTATGGGCCTTACCATGCACCTTTGTATATAACCATCTTGGGGTTTAGGCCCCAATTTTCCCACACAATTTCCTGCATCTGCCCAATGCAATCGATGCGACTATGTGATGTTTCCATGTTAGCTTTTGGTCAAAGATGACCTCTAGATATTTCACCTCCTTGTTGTATGGAATTTCCGTCCCGTTGTGGTAAATTGCTGGTTTAATAAACCATAGGTGTTCAAAGATAGCAGTTCCGAGCGACTAAATAGCCGAAATAATTCCACTTCAATCACAAAGTATTCTCTCTGTATTTCTTATAACAAACACACACAAACAACATCGGCATAGCTCAAGGATCAATAATAGGTCCAATTTTATTCATTATATATATAAACGACCTTGACCTTGCTGTTGATGATTTAGAATTAGAGAAATTTGCAGACGACACAAACGCATTAGTTACAGGACCTGACATAAACAATACAATTAAAAAAGGAAATGAAGTTTTTGCTGAAATAAATAATTATTGGTGTTTATATTTACGAATGCCTAATGTTTCTCTTTAAAAATATTACAATTTTTAAACATGAGAAACAACATAGTTACAACACAAGAACTTTAGATATAGAAATACCAATACACCGCTATTACTTACAGAATCAGGTCCTTATTATAAATGTATAATTTTTTACAATAAATTACCTACTACAATGCAGGCAATAGATAGCCTAAACAAGTTTAAAACAGCTATTAAAGAATTGTTAATTAAAATAGAACCCTACACCATAAACGAATTTTTAGACTACAGAATGTGATAATGTTGGACTAAATTTTGTATTGACGTCATTTCATTTCAGGCTTTAGTTTTTGTAAACTTTATTTGAAATAAATAAGTATTCTATTCTATTCTATTCAAATAAGACATTTAAAAAAAGTGTGTACCTTTTAGTCACAATTTACCCAGAAAAAAGTAACTTAAGCAAAAGAGTGTACAAGATCGTTCCATTTTTATCTAGACAAAACCTAATCTCAATGACCCACTGAACAAATCCAGATTTGAAATTTGACAGAAATCCAAACGCTCTAGATTGTTGTTGTCAAATTTGAAGTTTTTTCTGACAGAAATTTTGGCGGACAGAGTATTTGTTGACATTTTGGCCATGGAAGACTCGTGAAAATAAAATTATTTAAAAGTATACAATTGTGCCACCAATAACACTGACATGTTATAAAAAATGTATCGTTATTTTTGGCTAGACAAGGCTGGAAATGTGGGCAAACATTGTGAATTGATGCGTTCATTTTTATCTAGCCAAAACCTAATCTCAATGACCCACTGAACAAATCCAGATTTGAAAGTTGACAGAAATCCAAACGCTCTAGATTGTTGTTGTCAAATTTGAAGTTTTTTCTGACAGAAATTTTGGCGGACAGAGTATTTGTTGACATTTTGGCCATGGAAGACTCGTGAAAATAAAATTATTTAAAAGTATACAATTGTGCCACCAATAACACTGACATGTTATAAAAAATGTATCGTTATTTTTGGCTAGACAAGGCTGGAAATGTGGGCAAACATTGTGAATTGATGCGTTCATGAAAGTGATGCTTTTATCCCTAAAATTATAGATAAAACGAGTGCAAAAAAAGTTTTATGAAATCTGTATAACAATAATATTGGCAAACATGATAAAAGTAAAATTAAAAAAAAACTTTGCGGCACTGGCCCAACCTTCTTCTTCTTCAAGCACCATGCTCTCTTCGAACGTTGGCTATCATCAGCGCGATCTGTACCCCGTCCACTGCTTTTCAGAAAAGTATCGTAATACGAACACCATACCATTGTCTAAGATTTTTAAGCCATGATATCCGTCTACGACCCGGAGCTCTTATGCCTTCAATTTTGCCTTCTATTATCAATTTTAAAAGTTTATATTTGTCATTTCTCAAAATATGGCCGAAATATTCAAGTTTTCGTTTTTTGATGGTAAATAAAACTTCAAGAACTTTATTTATTTTATGCAAAACATCCACATTAGTTACTCTGCCCATCCAAGATATCCTTCGTATTCTACTATAACACCACATCTCGAATGCCTCACTTTTTGCACATGGCCTCAGTCAGCGTCCATGCACACGAATTCGGAGAGTGGTATTAAGATCGCGACTACACTTCTTGCATGTTGTCCCAGTTCTCATTGCGGAGGTAACCCAAGTATTTGTATGAATCCACGCGTTCGACTTGCTGCCCATTTATTTATAACATGCCTCTTATGTTCTATTCCTTGGATATGACCATCCATTTTGTTTTTCCAACATTTAAGTTAAGCCCGAATTGCGAACTTCTGGCAGCAATTTGATTCAAACACTTGCAAGCCTTCCAGCCTGCCTGCTATTATGATAGTGTCGTTGGCATATCGTAGGTTGTTGATTTTTATGCCGTTTATGATCAGACCCTCTTCGCAGTTATGTAGTGCATTCTTTATTATTTTGTTACTATATATATATATTAAACTGTGACCAGCTGTCTTTTTAGGGAGAAACAAAATTACCAATTGTCAGATCAAAAATTCTCGCTGACAGTTGACGTTCAATAATCTGTATAAACTTCGGGTGGGAAATACTTGGTCTCTGTTTTTAAAAAAAGTTTATTTGAAATTTGTGTCAAATAGAATTTGACGAAAATCTAATCGTTTACTTTAGATTGTCTACCGTGACAGCACTGGCAGCGAAGGCTCGAGTATCATGGGGGAACTGGATGAAATTCTGGAAGAATACGATGATGATGACGAGTACAATAGCTCGGGGCCAACGCCACCAAAACAAGGACGGCATCAAATTCTGTCATCTGAGGTATGTCATATTTTAAAAAAAAGTTAAGTAGATCGAAGGGTTGCCTGAACAAAGGCTTGGAAATCAGGCCGTCGCACAGAGCTAATTTTCATAGTTTTAGCGAGAAAAACGTCAAATAGCTTTGGAAGATAATACTCTGGAGAACATAAATATAAGGACACATTTTCTTAACAAGCCGTTCCTGTACTATGGCTTCACAAAGTGAGAATTTCACCATGTTCACTTTCATAAAGCCAAAATCTCAAATTTTTTGGACAAAATAAAATATTTTGTGCTGAAACTACTTTTTTGGGTTTTTCGCCACTAAGTTAAAGAATTTTTGTACAAAACTGTTAAATATCACTGCATAAATTCCTAAAACAATAATTACTCAGGGTGTCCACATTCTGGAAAAACCTGGAAAGTCATGGAACTCAAAAGTTTGGAAAGTCAGGGAAGTTCCCCGATAAGAGTATCGGAATTGCTATTCATATGCTCTTTCAGGATATTAAAAATGCCCTTTGCAGTTAACCCAACACGCTTTTTTCCAAAATTTCATCAAAACGTAAAAAAGATCAAAATAATTGTTTAAAAAAATTACTTTTAGCAATCTTTCCTAATACCGTTCAAAACGTACCGAAAATTCATTTTTTAGTAAAATTTTCTAAAAAAATTCGCATGCGGCGTATTTATCCGACATTTATCACATGATTTTGGCAATCAATCTATAATTGACACTAGGGTCGCGATTTTTCAAAAACCGTCAAAAAATCTCGCCCTTACAAAAAATCTTGACGATTTTTAAACACAAGTTTACACTAACTGCTTTTTTGTCAGGACTTATTTGCTAATATTCCTTAAAATTTAGTTTCTTAATACTGTTCCAGTAAATAAAAAATATGTCAATTTTAATTTGTGTAAGCAGTTTTTGTGAAAAACTCTTTTTTTATAAAAATGTATTTTATCAACCTTATTTTGGTGTGTAAACAAAACTTTTAACAGCCAAAACCATAGATAGCTATGGAATATGTCGCTGTCACTGTTCGGAAAAATCACACAAATTCTGGCTTTCATTTTACATGGTGAGAATTTTCGACACTTTTTGACGTTTATTGGTACGCGTAGTAACAATTTAGCTCCGCCATAAAATTAGTCCTGCAGAATATCTTGCATCAGAAAATGACGCAGTTTCTATTACAACGTTATGATAAATATTAAGGACGCTGTGTTTTTATTTTTAATGAGGCAATATGTAAAAATCGCCATTTTCCAGAATTGTGCCAGGTGACATTTTCTGACGTTTCTAAAGAATCGCGTCCTAGATGCCAATCCAAAATAAACTTTTCAAAAAAACGTCAAAAAATAATTTACGAAGAATTTTCTGTATAATTTTTAGAATAATCTCCTTAAGATTTTTGACTGCCTTCAAAAAAGGAAGAAAAAATGTTAAACAAGAGGCTTGATCTGTCGTAGTCGGCTGATTCTTTAAAAAAAGTAATAGTCATTCTGTGGACTCCCTGTTACGTTTGTCAATTGTTTTTAAACAAAACAAAGAATGCGTGGCCCTACTACTTTTAAAATTATTAAAAATAAACTTATCTGACGTTTCGGCAGAAACTCTACTGCCGTTATCAAAGAAACTATTATTTCAAACACTTAGGACAACATTTGATTGATTAAAATCTGAGCATTTTTTGCAGAGTTGTAGCCAACTATATATTTTTATCCCTAAAATACCTAAAACCAATTTAATTCCTGTACTAGATGTTATCGTAAATAGTACGAAAAGTTAATATTTCAGGCACGCGACTTCCGTTTACCCAAACGACGCGGAACACAGTTCGGGCAAGCAAGCAAGGGCAGTAAAGATACTTTACGGATGAGGATCAATATTTTTTCTACGACCACCTGGAAATATAAAAAAGCCGTAGGAAGTGACAAATTTTGAAAGGAAGTCATTTTCTCACACGTTATGTACGCTATTTTACGTACGAACACTCAATATTTACACTAATTTCTGTATTTATTGGTCTTTTATTTTGTACAAAATGGGTTGAAACTACTTTTTCGCTGTTGCAAAGTACTTTTCCACACATGTGCGGAAAAGTAATGTTGACAGTCGACAACTTTACCTACCTTCAACAAGACACTTTTCCACACATGTTTGGAAATTTCTTCTACACACATTTAATGGGTTTTCTTTAAAGTGTGTAAAGTTCATCATTTTCAGATGTGGTCGTAGGAAAAATAATTTTATACAAATTTTTCCACAGGCCCGTCCGTCAAACTCTTTCCACTATAAAAGCTACCAATCGCCGTCAAAATCACCTTCAAAAACTCAAAACTTCCAGTCGCCAATGAAATCTGTCAATTTGAACTCGCCAAGAGCCTCCATGGATCTTCCCGTGGTTGTGGAAGGGGAAAACCTCGTGCCGTTGACACATACCGTTAGTTTTTACAGGAAACAACAGAATGAGGTAAGAAAAATAACAAAACCCATCAGTATCTTACATCAACCAAATGAAATGAACAAACAAACCAAAATACATCTCCAAAAAAATTTTTTGTAGAAGATACATCAAAAATATATATATAACTTTGGTGTGTAGCACTCTTCTTCTAGTGTCTTGGAAACTGCTTTTATAAAAGAATTAAAGGGGATATAATAAACTAAACAAACCCAAATATTTTAATACTCCTATAGTAACAAATTCAAATCAAATCGTTTATTCGTCCTTTAGATCATAATATGGCATAGGACAATTCAATTAATAATAACTACTACAAAAAAAGAAAAAAAAAGTTTTATAAATTAACTAATGGTAATATACAACTCAGTAAAGTTAAGTGAAGGTACTTTCGCGATTAAAAGGACTATAAATTCACATGTAGAGACAATACAAAGTTCCATAATCATAACATACTTTTCTGAACTATAGAAACGGTTTTTTATATAATATATAATTTGGTAAAATTAAGTAAAGCTATTTTCGTGAGTATGAGGACCATTACATAAACGCACATAATAGACGATACAAAGTTAATTTCGTAACCAGTGGTTACACATAAAATACTCTTGTACTATAGAAGCATTTTTTTTAACCTAAGCTTCTTAACTTTATATTTAAATTTTACAGAATTAGATTCATTTTTAAGAAAAGGCGGTAAGTGATTAATATAACATGGACTGTTATCGCTGCCGTTTCTAGTGGGATAACTGATAACTAGAATTTAGTATGTATTGACTATAGGGGTTCTTAACATAAAGTATGCATTTGTAGAGATATAGATTCGGCAAAGACATAATTTTCTGTTCTTTAAAATAGGGTCTACAAGAATCTGTTTGTTTTAAGTTAAATATTATACGGATAACTTTTTTCTGGTTAATAATATTATTAATTATGAGAATTGACTAGGGCATAATATATATATCGATTAGCTTTGTGACGTTCAGAACAGATTTCAATTGTAAGATAGCATAATAACTCTTACTAACTTTTTTACCAACGTAGTCAATGTTATGTTCCCAGCTCATATTGCTAAAGTTCCTAAAACTTTGATTGATTCTGATAGATATTGTCATCATTTACTTTAACTACAAAATCGTTATTTACCCTCCTGCGATTGTAGAATTAGATTTTTCTGAGTTAACTATTAGCCTGTTTCTAGCACACCAGTCAGTAAATTCTCTAGCGTATGTATTAAGCTGGTCCCGAAGCTCCCCAGGGCTATCCGCAGCCCCCCAACCGTCATATCGTCTGCATACAACACTACACAATTGAGCTATTGTGCTGGTTGAAATCTTCTATAAACAGAATAAAAGTTAAAGGTCCAATAACAGATCCCTGCGGAACTCCCAAGATCTATATCACATAAATCAGATCTTTAATTTTCCATCCTAACACAATTTTTTTTATAGTTTAGAAAATAAATTACACAAGAAAGAAATGTTCCCCTAAAGCCCAATGCATAAAATTTTCTACTAACAGTATTAATATCAAGTGGATCAAATGCACGAGATAAATCGAAAAATAGTGCACCAACGTATTTCCCTATATCCAAGGATTCATACACAAAGGACATCAAATCATGGCCAGCACTCTCTGTGGACCTTCTTGGATAAAATCCGTTTAGATTTTTACTAATAATTTTAAACTTATTTATAAATAACATCATTTACTGTTCCGTTCTTTAAGTTGTCTGGATTGAAAAGATTCTCCCTTTTCAACAAATAAATTCATAACATATGATAGAGGGTCTGCTATTATATTTTTAAGTGCTATGAAATTTTGATCGAGATACAGTCAATACCGACCGAATTTGTGTTGTTTAAGTTGCTTGCGCACTGATGTGCGAGAAAAAGAAAGTATTACTTCGATATGTGACTGTACTCGAACCGATATCTCTAAGATTATTACGAAAATGGCTGCACAAACTTTTTTGAGCTATTCCAGAAGAATAAATGGCAAACCCATTTGCCAACATTTTGTTGTTATTAATGATTTGATCTCCCAATTTTATTAATAACTTTTTCTTTCCTGTTTTTTCAAGCACCAGATTCCAAACAACTTTAGATTTTTATTAATACAGCTAAGATTACTCAACTTATTTTCATAGTAGTTGCGTTTCAAAGTTCTTTTATCACAGCGATATTGCCTTTTAAACCTGTTGTATTGTTCCAGAAGACGAGTGTTCTTTGTTTTAGTTGTCAAAAGATAGAAATCTTTGAGCTGTGAGCTCCTGATTACAATGCTCGCAGAAACCCAGTTTTTCTTAAAACTAGTTTGATCAATTTGTTTTGTTATTATCGAGCAAAACATATTAATATGATACGTTAAGGTATCCAGAAATTCAAAAAATACTAGATCCACACTATCTGCAGTACACCTCAAGAAAGTTTTCCCTTTTTATAACATTGTGTAACTGTGCTAATTGTATTTGTGATGTATTTCGATAGATAATATTTTTGAAAAAGGGAGCATATGACCAACTATATTAGGATTTTCTAGTCTCGTCAAAGCAATCAAGAGATATATTTGTAAGAAAATAGTCAATTTTTTGGAACGGAGCTCTTTCTCGTGTTTGTAATATCTGGTTGGTAACGTATTTTTAAGATTTAAATCAAAATTCGTTAGCATGTCTTGAAAAAGATCTTAGATTTAACCAGCCAATTGATGTTGAGATCACCACAGATAATGATTTTAGTGTATTTACTAAGGCAAAAATTTGTGTGTGTCAGGAGGTCTGTACACATAAGACGCAGTACAATACAATATCAATCTTCATTGATACTGCACAGCAGTCTAAAATCATTTCAAAGCCGTAGTCCTGAACCTTAGATACATTTTTACAGATTATATTTTGTTTTACATATATTATAACGCCCCCATGGTCATGCTGTTACCTGTTCATAAATGCACCTTTTGTAATTTTGTAAATATATTGCATCAATTTTAGAGTCTTTACACCAACTCTCAGATATACATAGAATGTAGTTTTTAATAAGATTTCAAACTTTTCTATTTTATTTCCTAAACATTGACATGTAGTAACATATAAAAAGACCGAGGGTGACAAGTCAGTATTTATGTGTCTAATATTTGTGATTGAAAAAGGTAGTAAAAATTTTGCGGTAAATTTGCATTTAGGTTTTTATTATGTAAATATGTTTCAGTTTTTTCTTTATTTTGTGTAGCATTATTGATATGTTCATTGCTTTTAGTTTCATACCAATACCAATGGTATTATTCAGTATGTCTGGAGCCTTGAAAACCGAATGTATAGGTAAAACTTTTTACTGCACTCGAAAACCGTATCACACAACATTTTTAATATTTGTCGTAACTTGTCTTCCCTGTATTTCTGGTGGCTTATCAACTATAATTTATTTTGTTTTGAGAATCCCCTACATTTAGTTCTTTAGGTTATTACACATTTTTTTCTTGTGGTATCTGGCAGCTCTTGAGCAAGGACTAATTAAATTGAAAAAGTACTTTTTTTTATTTTAATAAATGTTTTTAATTCAACGACGAAACTATATTAATTTACGAAAACCCAACCGAGAAAATGTAAAAATGGACCGGGAAACACCGGGAATTTGATTTTTGATTTTTGATTTTTGCTAGACACCCTGTTATTTTATCATAGTTTTTACATGTTTTATGAGCTTTTTGTTTGTGTTAGCCAGTATTGTTAGTCATGTATATAAATATAAGATTTTTGTTTAAGTTAGATCTAAGCCTAGGAACTGTAATTTCTTCGACTATTTTACAGCAGTCGTCCTTCGTTTTGAAACCATTGTCTGTATTCGATTGAATGAGTCTTACCATAAGAATATCTATCTACATTGTCAATAATTCTCAATTAACGTGGTATCATTAGTATTAGACTAATGGATATTTTACCCTTTTTGAATAATTAATATTAGTAGTTAAGGTAGGGTTATGATTGAAACGAATATTTTTTTTGTAGAAAACTCAAACCCCAGTTAAAAAAGTGGTTATGCAGCCCTTAATACAAGAAGAAACCGAACAGCAAATGTCGATCAATGACGAGGAAGTGAAGCAAAAGATTAAGGAGTTACAGGACGAGGTATAAATTTTAAGTGATTTCATTTGTTAGCTCTATTGGTTTAATTTTTAAACACCATTCGTCTTAATTTTGGCATAAAGTAGCGTTCGATTTTTGGAAAGATATTTCCATATATTTCTTAATTTAAAAAAAAAGGTTTTAAGTTTTCCAACAGTGCTAAATGCTGGTTAACCAACATTTTCTGCATTTCCTGCCTAAAAATGCAGTAAGGGGTGCGTTTTAATTTTTAAAATATTGTAAGCATTGATAAATATTCCTCGCGTTTTAAGTACAGTATGTTCCATTTAAAAGGATTTGTCACGAATTGCTGAAAATTTGAAATTACAAAGATATACGTTGATTTAGTGCGAGAGGGGCACTTGGCTATGATGATGATGTTTTTTTAAATTTTGGGCAGTTTCTATATTAATATGCATTAGAAATACCTTTAAAAAATAACCCCTTTTATTTCGTTATTTAAATACTGTTGGTGGAACTCATATTTTCAAGGAGTAAATCTTTAAAACAATTATAATGTATCCGAAAAGTGTCCTCATCGCAAACTAAATCGACTTACTCTTCAATTTTTCAGAAGTTTTTGAAAAATATTGAGTGGTACGTTTTAAATGAGACACCCTGTGTAATAAAGCTAAGGCCTCAATTCTGGGTTAGGAAGGATGTGATCGATCGAGAGGAGTAAACTATATCTCTAGTTAATTTTTTGCACTGAAAGTTTCACGAGATATTTTAAAGTCAGCCAAGCACTAAATTACCCAACTGTCGTTTTTCGAGAGTCCCTTCTACTGGTTATGGGCAGGCAAACGACTTCTTCTAAAAAGCAGTGTTCGCGCCAGCTCTTCTCTTTATTGGTTGAAACTACTTTATTACTCCTAATTCTACGAAACTCAGAATCGGATTTCAGCAGAAGGTTTCCACGATTGTTTTTGATCAGCATACAAAAATAGCAACCCAAGTGGTAATTGTTATTAGATAAGCCGTCAAGATAAAGTTACTTCAGTTTTAATTTCTCAACTATTTTTACGCTTACTCTTATAGCAATATATTCTGCATCTTCCTTGTTCAAAAAGTAACAATTAAAGCATTCTTGTTGCAAAAAAATCGTTGTTATTAATCACGAGGCGTGATTATTACCGCCAAAATTAAGTTATTTTTGTTAATAACAACCCCAATCCCAATATTAATTTAATAATAAACAACTTTAGGTTAACAAGCAACAGAATATCATTTCCCAGACCAGTCAAGCACTGAATTTGTGCAGCAGTACCCCTGAATTTTGTGGTTCTACAGAACAAGTTGAAGCAGAAAGGGTACTCCTTCTTGCCAGTAAGTATATTTTTGTAAGACAATTTCCCGCAACTTTTTTGCTATCTCGTGCTATATAAAAAAGGGGTTTATGCAAAAACTACTTCTTTTTCTGGTATTTTACTTGTTTTGGCTTCAAACTTGGGGCCCTTGAAAAAACTTCTGTTATGCGTTGCGGCGTCACACTGTCAGGGTTCCCACTGACCTGGAAAAGTCAGGGAATTTTGAGAGCTGCCTGGAAAAGTCAGGGAATGACCAAAAAATCCTCAAAAGTCAGGGAATTGGCACACAAAACCTGGAATTTCTCTTTCTCAACGTATTTTTTAAACCAACTTTGTAAAAAATATTATGTGAGATATTCTCTGCTCACCTCGTATATAAGCTCAACATCTGTTTCGCGCTCAATCAGTTCCAGTCGACCTAAAATCCAGAGCAAGGGAAAAGGGAGGAAAGCTTTTCAAAATGTGTAGGACAAGGACCGCATCATTACCCGGGGTGGCAGATTGTGTTTATTGAACATATTTGGTTTTCGTTTTGAAATAATGAATATGACTTGGTATTATTTCTCCTTGTTCTAAGCACACATCTCGCTATCTTCTGTTACAACTTTCAAGTGTAGTCTAGCGCGTTTTTTCTAACCAGGCAATATTTGTCATGTAATGTATTTATTTCTAACCTTTAAATGATGTGGGGTGCAACTGCGATGCGAGATGTCGAGAATTTTTAATTTTTTTTAAGAGCAAGAATCCAAAATGTCGAAAAAAAACAGTTTCTAATTTAGACTGGATCATCTTGAGCCATTTTAAGAGCAGTGGTCATGTAAAGTACGTGGAGGCTGAACAAAATTCATTGTTAATCAGCATTTTTTTTCCTGGTCATATTTCGCCTTTCTGTCGCTCTACTACAGTCGTCATCTAACTACTTCCTTCTTTGTTTTCTCTTTTTGTCGAGCACTTGACTAGCCACCCTAGTTACTGTTTCTTGGATGTTCTTCCAGAGATCGTTTATATTGTAGCCCCATTGCGGTTCTTTTATTTCTTTAGTAATTGGTTTCTGGTATATTTCCTGTGTTTTGTCTTGAGTTTTTCCATATTCCAGCTTATGCTGGTCTTCTTTTTCGTGTGCATCTATACATGTGCATATATTAACACTTCGTGCAATTTAGTTTTATAATTTGCTAAATGAACCAAAAAAACGTTGGTCGAACTAGGCAAATTACTCTTTTATTTTTAATTCTGTTAAGTACCTGATTTGTTTTTAGGATTTAACGAATTTGGTTTCTGTGATTTTTGTCTTCAAATAGTTTCGAACAAAGTTTTTCGTCTTATTTATCTGCTTTTTACTTCTTATTTCGATAATATAAAAGCTTTCAAAAATTGTCATGGTAAAAGTCTACATTTACTTGGTATCCACGTAGACAAGCAATTTATATCCAAAAAATACCTGCAATTTTTTTTTTAAATGGTCAGGGAAAACCCGAAAAAGTCAGGGAATTTGAAAATCAGAATTTGGTGGAAACCCTGACTGCCCATATCTGAAAAAACCCCATCGTTTCCTCTCTGAGTTACAGATATGTATTTTCTAATTTTGATTTTTTTTAAATTGTTTTAGCTCACAGGCGACAAGTGATCATGCACGAGCTTCAACGGTTAAGAATCGAAGGCAACGTGCGAGCAAAAAGTGCACATTCACAAAATTTGCCTCTCGAAAAAGGAACGCTAACAATTACGAACATCGTTCTGCCTCTGAAGCAAAAGTATGTTACGGCCCTTGCAGCAGGTACTTGTTTTAGTTTTTAACTGATTTGCGCAAATTTAGGCATTTTGGGAAATGAATGAAACTGGAAAACCGGGGAAAGTCAGGGAATTTGACAAAAAACCAGAAAAACTGCACAACCAGAAAGAAGTTGATTTTTTTGAATAAAATAATCAGGAATAAATATTCCTCAGAATGTATTTTGCGGTCGTTTTTTGTTATAGAAAATGAGGGGAATTTTAGATAAATGGTCAAAAAAGTAATTGAGTAATTTTACGATCAGACCCTCATTTATTATTATTAAAAAAATAGTATTACTATGAGAACATGCATTTTGCCAAAAAAGCCGTACCGATAATAACTACCAATCAGGTTAGCCTCAGAAAAATGCAGAGGCAAAAACTATTCTGGGCGCTAGTCGACTGCGTTGATAAAAGAGAGACGCGACGACCCCATCAAAGTCAAGTTTATTAAAAAAAATGAAAATATCGGTTCTCTATACACTAGCATTGTTTAGAGAGAGGAATTTTTATTTATTTAGCAAGAGCCTTTGACGCTGTGGCACACCCAATTCTATTGAAAAAATTGGAACAAATAGGAATAAGAGAACTCATCAAGTAAAAATTAACAAACACATTAGCAATAAAGAAAATATAGAATTTGGTGTGCCGCAGGGACCGGTCCTTGCTCCAATCCTTTTTTCCATTTATAATAATCATTTTACCAAAAAACCACGGCTGTATCATCTGCTACTGTGATGACTCTATAATCTTAATAACAGCAAAGACATGGCAAGAAGTCTATGCCCTTGCTGAAAAATATATTTTCTTAGTTGAGATTTGGATGGATCAAAACCTCTTGACCTTAAATGAAACTAAAACATACTTTATCCCCTTTTCTATGAATAACAAAAATACCAATAACGCATCAGAAATAAAAATCTGTGATAATCCATTCTAATATAAAATATCTCGGTATAATCATAGATTTAAAATATGACATTCATATAGACTATATAACGAAAAAAATTAGAAAGACAATCTACAAGTTTTACCAGAGAATTCTTACCAAATACCTATTAAAAATTGTATATCAAGCCTTGGTGGAGTGTATTTTGAATTACGGAATAAAAATCTTGGGTAGTGCGTGTAGCTTGTATCTGACTAATCTACTTAACACACCAAAATTTATCTTAAAAATAATTAGCCAAAAAGGTTTCCTACAACGGAATTATTTGAAGAGTGCAAGGTTTTGAGAATAAGAGAATTATACATAAAAAATATTACAATACAACCTACCCACACTATCAATCTGTTAGGCAAGATCACATTTTTCTTAACAGAGTTAATTTTTTAGTCTGCCAACGACATATTTACTTTATAGGGCCCAGGCTATATAATTTAATTCCAAACTCTCTAAAAAACCATCAATAATAAAAAATCATTTTCTACTAATGCCTCTCATTGGATTCTTGAAAATTTTGAAAACATCAGAACCAGACTACCAATTTTAAAATAGACTTTAATCTAAAATATACACTGTTACAATGACAATAAAAATATATATATATAGATATATATATAGATATATATATATATATTTATATATATATTATAGATATATATATAGATATATATATATATATATATATTTATTGTCATTGTAACAGTGTATATTTTAGATTAAAGTCTATTTTAAAATTGGTAGTCTGGTTCTGATGTTTTCAAAATTTTCAAGAATCCAATGAGAGGCATTAGTAGAAAATGATTTTTTATTATTGATGGTTTTTTAGAGAGTTTGGAATTAAATTATATAGCCTGGGCCCTATAAAGTAAATATGTCGTTGGCAGACTAAAAAATTAACTCTGTTAAGAAAAATGTGATCTTGCCTAACAGATTGATAGTGTGGGTAGGTTGTATTGTAATATTTTTTATGTATAATTCTCTTATTCTCTTAAAATTAAAATTAATATATATATTAATTTTTCTACTAAAGTAATTAATGCCTCAGACTTTGCAGACTCGAGGAGACTTCTTGGATCGCTGGAGTGGTTGCGGAGCGGGTGTATATTGTTTATTTTTAATAGTTGTATTCTGTTTCCGTATATAGCTCTTAAACCTATAAAATAAAAATAAGATAAGAACTTTATAAATCTTTTTTAACTTTTTATGAACTGGCATAATTTATATATATAAACTAGATTATTATATCTTAAGTAACACTACTGACCCGGACTACTCGCCCGACAAGCTAACTGTGGGCTTAGGAAGACTGCTTCTGTAAATTACATGACATGTAAATTTTTTAAGAGATTGCAAATAAATAAATTGAAAAAATAAATTGAGAGAGACCTTCTGTCCTTGTTTATTAATAAGTAACGATTTTGATATAATAGCACTGTCTGAGACATGGCTAAATGATTCTATTAATACTGCTGAATTTACTTATCCTGACAGAATTTACTTTAGGAAAGAAAGAAATAGATTGATCACAGGTAAATCTCAGGGCGGGGGAGTGTTGTTGTCATGTAAATCTTTTTTTTTTCAGTTACTGAATGTCAAAATTTTTTTGAAAAAATAGAACTAAATTAAACGGAAAAAAATTCTGAATGTTTAATATGTAAATGCTTATTCTTGTAATGACAATCTAAATTCCTTAAAAGCATTTTTATCATTTAATAATGTGTTTCAGTTTAATCAAATTAAAAATCAAAATAATGTAATTCTTGACCTGGTAATTGCATCCATGAGTAATGTGCAAGTGGATCAAACTGATGACTCTCTGCTTCCAATAGATAACCATCATCCTTTTCTATGTATTTGTCTTGAATTTCAATTAAAACTTGAACACTGCAAAACTGGGATACTTTGGAAACTTTTACTGACATTAATGTGGCACTTGACTATTTTTATGCAATTCTTAATAATATTTTTGAAAAATATGTTCCAAAGGCTACTCAATTGTATAAAAAATATCCGGTTTGGTTCGATAAGGAAATAATAAAACTAATTAAGAAAGAACATCAATATTTTGTTTAAAAAAGTACAAATCCAATTATTGGAGTCACAAATACTTTTGTTAGGTAGCTCACTCTAAGTATCTTAGTGATGTGGAAGAGGTCTAAAACATAATCCAAAACTTTTTTGGTCCTATTTAAAAAGTTTAAAAGACTCCTTATATTCTAGAGGAGATGCATACAGATAATAAAACGTATTCTGGATCACAGAATGTTGCTAATGGCTTTGCAGATTTCTTTGGTTCAGTTTATATAAATAACATTGAATGTTATAGTTTCAAAGTCATTTTTTTGTGTTTATTTTATTTCAGAAAATGACATAATAGAGACCTTAAAATGTCTTAAAAGTAACAAGTCCATTCGACCTGAGGGGATACCTGCTTATATTCTGAAAGGTTGCAAAGACTTTTTAACTAAACCTCTTCTATTTCTTTTTAACTTAATTATTAAAACTTTAACATATCCCAACATTTGGAAAATAATCAAAGTTATACTAATATTCAAGTCAGGAGCAAGACAAAATATTAGAGATTTCAGTCTCTAAAATTTTTGAAATGATTATTTTTTAAATGCTTTTTAAAGAAATCTCTGGTAAAATCTCCCCCTTTAGCATGGATTTTGATAGGGTAAGGCATTGTGTTATTATTAAGGCATTAGAAATCTTAGATATTCGTGCGTTTCTGAATCAACTTTTTCAGTCTTATTTAAGTTACAGATTTCAGTATGTAGAAATAAAGGGATGCAAATCTGGTTTTCAAAGGCACTTCAGGAGTGCCTCAGAGATCTAATTTAGGACCACTTCTCTTTTTAACCACAATCCTTTATAGTTAATTCTATCAGTGATTGTGAGGTTCTGCAAAATGATTTTTGTAGGGTTGCCAGCTGGTGCAACGAAAATGATTTTAAGTTAAATATTGCTAAGTGTTCATGTATGTCTTTTACCCTCAATAGAAACATCACTAAATACGATTATACTTTAAACAATATGAAACTTCAAAGAGTAAATTAAAAAAAGGACTTGGGGGTAATATTTGACCCAGCACTTACATTTACTGCCATATCTTGCCAAAAGTTGAAAGTGCTCAATGTATTGCAGGTTTTGTATTGAGAAAAACTAGAAACTTTAGTGTGGAACTAAGCTTGCATCTTTTTGACAATATTGTTGTACCTATTCTGGAGTATGGAAGTATAATTTGGTCGCCATAATATATTGTGTAGATTTTAACAATTGAGAATGTTCAGAGGAAATTTTTAAAAGCTATGCGTTATCGAAGCGTAGGCTCATCAGTGGTTCCACTGGTCACCCTCCCCAAACATCATTCAACACCATCATACACTTTGATTTCCATCCAGCAAACCATTTCGAATTAGGGTCTACCTAGAGGCTCTGTATACAATTTTTGACAGTTAATGTTTTACCAGAGCTAAGCAACTCGATTTGGCAGTTGTTAGGGAAATGTTGATATTTTTTTTGTCTGTTGGCAATCATCACATTTTTGATTAATAAACGTAGGTACATCAGATTTTAAATTTGATTATTTATATGCGATTTAAAAATCTAATATTGCGGTGTAAGAAACTGTAAAAATACTCGCGCCTTCGACCTTGTATTGTTTCATTGTTCAATGGAAAAAGAAACTCAAGAAAAATGGAAAGAGATCATGCATTTGCCAAACTGGAAAATTAATAAAAATAGTCGAATTTGCGAGGTAAGTATGATTAGTTATCTATCTATACTAATAAAAGAACGGTAGTCAACATAATCAACATCGTTAACTATAGACGCACAGGTCAAACCACTTGACCTACAGTCATGAAATTTGGAGGAAAAATTGAGTTTGTGACGTAGGCGCTCGCTTTTTGAAAATATTACCCTAGGGGAGTAAAAATAGGGGTTGACATTTTGAAGAGGTTTTATATATCTAAAACGAGAAGCCGCAGAGGTCTGAAATTTCAACTGGGAGTGGAGAAATAGGGGTAATTCGATTTCGAAGGAGGTAAAGGGATCTTCTGTATCTCGAGAAGAAAAAAGTCAGGTTTAGAAATTGCTATTATAGACTCTACTAATAAAATAGATGGACGCGTATTTAAGCGTTTTTCTACCAACCCCCTATTAATAGGGGCTTATTCCGCATATTTGATAAAAATATTTATCTGTTAGATATGGGTTGTGGGGTATCAAACTGAAGGAAATGAAGCCCGGAATCGAAAAAAGTTTTTTCTATTTTGGCAATTTTTTTATCCCCCATCCTGCCCCTCTATATTCGATAAAAATATTGACCTACTAACATATGGATTGTGGGGTATCAAATCGAAGAAAATGGAGCCCAGAATAATAAAAATATATTTTGTCCAATAATTCATGCAATTTTTTATTATGTCCTCCCCCACTCGTATATTTGATAAAAATATTGACCGGCTAAAATATAAGTTGTTTCAATTTTTTTATTAATTCCGCCGCAGCGGGTAAAATGCTAGTATTTAAATAATATTATATATTGTTATTATTTTAAGAAAAAGAGGAATAAAAAGATCCTAGATCAATAATATTATTTTCTAAGCTTGACATATTTTACTAACCAAAAGTCATCATCATTTAAAAACTGTCTGGAGAAATTATAAAAAGAGAAATCATAAAATCGGTTTTACATGCAAATATGAAAAACGAGAGGAAAATATGAGTTGCCCACCTCTGGTAAAAAACTAACTGCCCAAGTAACATTTTAGGGCATATTGGGAAATTGGAAGGTTAAGATAACCAATCATACGTCAAAACATCCCCCGTTTTCCTTCAGAAAATTACTTTGTAGTTTGAGGTTTGAAAATAAGTTTTAAATTGGAAAAAATAACCTTAAGAAACGGTCATAATATACACGACACTTTAAAAGTTTTTTTTTTAGGATATTTTTCGAATTATTTTCCTCGTATCATGTCTTCAAAGTTGTTTTGAATATAAAGTTAAAAGAGTAAACTTGACTTGAGATTCTACTCTGAGGTCCCCGCATTGTTTGGGCATTTCTTGGTCAACATTGTTTGTCAAAAGTTTTTAATAATAATAAACTTTTTTGGTTTAAAACTGACCTCAAAGTTACTTATTTTTGACCTACCGTTATTCCTCAAAGTTAGGGTTTTTTTGGAATAATTTTTAGGACAAAAATTTAGTTTTTTGACCAAATAAGTACAACCTAAAAATATGTTCGAAGTTTATGGAAAATTATTCTATAATATTTAACCATATGGAATATTAAGATTTGATTAGGTTAAAACTTCAGTTTTGTTTTTCTTGATGGCAAGAAAGTAGTTCTGGTAGAAAACAAGAAAACTTTTTTGCGACACGTGTCCTCTAACGAACTGTCATGATCAGTTGTTTAGATTAATCAATAATCATAACTTTCATGTTCCTTCTCGGTATTTCCAAATTATAAGATATTTCCTTAATTACTATTGTTTCTTCAGCCTTTGTTTGGATTTTGGGCTATTAGATACCTACCCTCCTATCATAAAAAGGGATAGGAAAAACCAGATGGAAGCTCAAAATTCAAAAAAAGAAAGTAGATGTTTAGGTAAAATTTGGGTTTAAGGAAGAGGGGGGGGCATTCACGTTTTGATCGTCAAAAAGGATACTCTGTGTGTACCTACCTAGTAGTGGTGATCATGACAGTTTTGTGTTTTAACATGCCAAAAGAAAAAAGAAACAAACCTTTCAAAGAGCATCAAGCAGTTTTTACAGAAAAGTTAAAGAAATTAAAAGTGATATTGGGGACCCAACAAGTCCTAGTGGATCTCTACAAGTGCCGAACACAACCAATGGGAATACACACAATCGTTTACGCTCGCAAATGTCATATGTCAAGTTATGACATTTGCGAGCGTAAATGATTGTGTGCATTCCCATATGATGGAACTTTTTCGAATTGTTTGCTTGCTTAATTGGTCACCAGCGTAAATCCGCCTTTTTGTCAGCAATCAACATGACAACTGACAACCGAACAATGGGCAGGAGGTGTGCGGGGGGAAAAATTGACAATGAATTCGAAAAATGGATAAACCGTCCTTGATGCAAAATTAATAAGAAATTTTGACTTCAACATTGGAAATTTTGTATTTGAGAGAAAAAACATGGTTACGACTTTTAGGGCACGGTCGCCAAAAAAAGATAAGGTGCCATGTTTTTTTCTCTTTTTTAACAAGTTTTTATTATTTTTATTGAAAAAAAAAACCTACAAAATCTTTATGGAAATGATTTGCTTACACTTGTTTCATACCCAAATATTAAATTATGGTTACAAATTGGAAATAATATTTAATTCGTGTTTTCCCGAAGCATAATTTTGGTGATTTTTTCTAAAGTAAAAGTAAACAATAAAAAAAAAATTTCTCCGCATATCGGTTTCCTCCCATTAATAGTTTAAAATAGTACTTTAACCCCTATGATTAAAATATAACTGTGATTTTTTATCACCATTTTTTTATTTCCAAAGTTGTTGTAGGCCATGGACATAATTATTATTTTTCTCTTTTTTTATTTTCATTTAAAAATGTTTTCATCTTCTTCTATTCTGACACGTAGAGGGCGCTTCAGTCACAGACAAACAAGAGGGCACTGAGAAGGCATTGTGTACAATAGGACACAAATTAGGTTGAGCATTTATGCAGATGTGTACATGTGTCCCAAAAGTTGGTAAAAAGTGTCATACGAAAAAATTACTAGCTTAACTCGGGAATATTTTACCAAATTTTAACCAAAAATGTTACTTGGGTGTCAAATGTATAGAGGGCCTCTAGGTCTACCTAGAATTAGATGATACCTAGCAAGGTCAATGCTAGGGCTAGGTTGGTGCAAATGACCTTTATTAAGACTTATATTTGTGAATGCTTACTTTTAATATAAAACTGTTTGCAATATTTCAAAATGAGGTTTTGTTGGGGTTTTGTTAATAATACCATCTTACTGTACGATGTTCGCTACGAAGCTGTCGAAATGGCGGTGAGGTTTGGTTTTAAAAGTTGGCCAACTAGCAACAAGTCCTTAGAACTTTAAAATGCATTTACTTGCAGTTTGACGGAGATACTAGTGTAATTTAAAAAAAAATATTTTGACTGTAAATAAATATATGAAATTGAAATTCGCGACAGCCTTTCGATCGCAAAATGGGATATAAAAACTTTATAAAATGTTTCCTTATGTTTACAGCGGGAGGAAAAGGCCATCACGTCGTGTGCTTGATAAAATGCGGCGAGCAAGTCGTTTCCACCAAACTAGTGTCCACCGTTGCCAGTAGCAGCAAAAATCCCGACGTGGACCTCTACGTGCCCGGTTCGGTGACCTTAAAGAACATTTACAGCGACTTTACTGTCACCTTCGAGGTGTACTGTCTTCAAGCGCAAGAAGAGTGTTTGCCGCACGAGGTTAAATATCATATCAATAAGAAGGTAAGCGAAAAATTATTCATTTCATTTTGTAAAAGGTAGGTTTTGTTACGAAACGTCATCATATTAAAATTTATTAAGGGGAAAAGAGATAGACGATTTGATTTGTTTGATTTTATTATGTTTTGGCAACACTACTTGCTTGTATTGTTAAAAATACAAATTTAACCTGAGTTTGTCGGTCTTGATTATTTGGGTTTAGGTATTCTAGCTCCTTCCCAAAAAACAACAGTTTTTGGCACTTTTTTTTTTCAAGTAATGCAGCAAACTTAGGGAATAGTTTTTTCCAACAGTAGAAGTTTATATTTCGCTAATTTGCAGAAAGACTGGCAAAACTCAATAATAACTATTTTTCAATCGAGGGGTGAATAACTGGTGAAAATATGTACACCTCCTCTCGGTGCTTAGGGTTCTGCCTAATACAGCCTAATACTGCCCAAGTACTTCCTAGTCATGCCTAAGTACTGCCTAGTCCTGCCCACGATTTTTTTTCCGTGACGTGACAAGGGGTCGACCTCCCCCCTAAGTGTATGTATATGCCATAAAACTAATTTCTCTTCATTATTACACCTGGCAACGCTGCTACTAGCACACTGACAAATGTTGTCAGGTTTTAATTCACATTTTACGCAAGAGATTGTCTGTCATGAAAAATTGACAAATATCAACAAAATTTTTGGCGCAGTCTCCCTGACAGACTCAAACAGTTGTAGAGCCAAGCTTAGGTTCATGTTATGCTTGATACCTGGAAAGATAATATGGTCCAGAAAAATTCCAGAATAACGCAAACTCGTCGAACACAAAAATGTATTATTGTGACTATAGTTCTAAAGTTGCCAATTATCCTCCAGAAGGACATTCAACTACCTAACTCTATTCCAGGGGACAATCTTATTTTTGATTATGAGACCTTTTTTTACCTACGAGAAGACAATACCAGTGGGATTTACTAAGATCTACAATAGTACCCCCCGCAGATCTAAATATTTACACCTGTGGGGGTACTAAATTTTAAAACCAAATTTAAAAAAACACTTACCCATACAGAAAAGACACAAAGTAATTTATTATTTTGTATTATTATTGCAAAATACTATTGAAAAACAGCTTTTTTTTCTAAAAATATACCATATTTTAGGAGAAAATGCCCTAAAACTATTTTTTTTTGACAGGCTTCAAAATGGCATATGGTAAATAGGCCAAAAATTTGTGTTTGAGGTTATAAAGTTGTGTTTGAGGTTATAAAGTTGGTGACCACCTCTGGTCTCTTTTTTTTGACAATCCTGCCTAGTTCTGCCCAAATACTGTCTAGTATTGCCTAAAGACTGTCTAATCCTGTCCAAGAACTGCCTAGTCCTGCTTAAGTACTACCTAGTCCTGCCTAAGTACTGCCTAGTCTTATCTAAACTTCCTAGTCCTGCCTTAAGACTGCCTAGTCCTGCCCAAAATTTTGTACACGTCCTACCTACAGTTGTTCACCTCTCGTTTTCAATAGAGGCAATTAAAAATGTGGCTATTTGTTCAGGTTGAAAACTTAATTTTGTATCGTTTTTTAAATTTTAAAAAAAATTACAAGAAGTACAAACAAAATATGATTTTTGAAAATTGTTCTCCATCTACTGTAGTAATTTTTAGTTGTGCCAGTGTTTCTGGAAGGTAGCGATTTTATCCTTGTAGCACAAAAAAATATCAATTTCGTAAATGATCAACCCCGCAGGAAAATACGTGAACCGTTTTTTTTTTGTGGTGGGCGTGGGGAAATTTGCAGTTGGTAATCATTTTCATTAATCATCATTTTCTGGGAATCACATGGTAGTCACCAGAGAATCACCTGTGAATCCTTGGAAATAGCCTGGGAGTTATTGGGAATCGCTGGGCATCATTGAAAATACCTTTAAAAATGGAAATCACTGTACTTTTTTGGGGGCAGCGAGTTTCCCCTCAGTGGAGGGGGAACTCTTCAAGGGCACCTGAGGCCTACAGTCAGGTCGTGTGAGACTCTTACTCACTAACCTAAACTTCTACAGGAGTCTGCCATGTCTTCAGCAACACGTTAGCCTGAAAGACTTATTGTATAATTTCTCCCTTTATTGTATCCATTGAAAGAAACCTGGTCCAGGTTGTAGGCGACCAGGGGATGAGTACTTCACGTTTTGGGTGTAATAACACATTTAATTTGTTAACAGAATGATAAATAAATTCCCAATGTCCATAGTGGAGTTAAATATAAATAAAAAAGAGAGTTTTACCAACAGAAAACTATTGGATTTTTGGCCTCCTACACTAGTGGTTTGAGACACAGTCCATCCACCAGGGGCTTTTTACTATGACGAATCGATAGCAAAAAAACGAACTTCACAAAATACACCAGAGTACCACAAGAATACATACCGGGTGCGACTTGGAGACTAGACGCAATTACGTGTTTCACCCTTTTAAAGCGCTTTTATATAAGGACTTTTTAAAAATTTTTAGACATAAACACCACCGTTTTAGCACTAAATCGATTTAATTTTAAAGCGATGTAAGAAAGCGGTTTTCACTTTAAAACTGATGTTAGAGTAGGTAAAAATACTTTAAAAAGGAATACTCAAGCCTGGTTTTTCCGAAAAATCTGTTGTTAACTTAGTTGTTTTATTTGTTTTCTTTTTTAACTGACATTTAATGGCAATTAATGAAGAACCTTCAAAGAAAGCGATTTTATCTGAAACCTTCCTTATATAAAAACGGTTTAGGCGCGTATAAACGTAGTAATTCTTTCGCTTTTATCGCAAGTAGCGATGCAAAAGAGAGTCATAGTTACTAACGCCCGTGAACCGGTTTACTAAGGGATATTCAGCACGCAACTCGCGTTAACTCTTTGTTTCTATCCTCTTACCTAAGAAAAAACTCAACAGAGGAATACTTTTTTTAAATTTTTTTGCAGGGTTCGAAAAACTCAGCTACTCCGAAAAAATCCAAACAAGAATCTAGACTAACCAGGCCCTTAAAAGAGTCTCCCGCGGGACCACAAGCTGTGAGGACCTCTTCATTCGCCCTGATGGGTTACGTTGTTTTTTCTGTTCAGGCGGTTAACAAGAAAGTCTGGAGTTTAAATAATGTAAGTAAGTTTTGGGACCTTTGGGATAAATGTAATGTAATTTTGATAATTGTATCTCACGAATAAAATGATTGATATTATATATTATGATATATATATATATATATATATATATATATATATATATATTATAGTACTAAAATAGTACGTTATAAAAGTTGGCTTCTTCGATTTTTTTACGTTTTCTGTGAATTTTTACGCCGTGTTTCTTTCAACAAAGTTGGGTTTGTCGCCAAACCTTTTTTTTAATTTTCCTAAAAGTGCTTTTATAAAATTGTATTTACTTCACTTTTAATGCTACCTAAGTACCTAGCATTGCAACTTACAATTATTTCAAGAAAAACTCACTTATTAAGTACATCCACAAAATGGACAGTGGCACATAAAAACTATAAAAAACTTAAATCACCGAAATATTTCTATCCAAGTAACTTCAATTTTGGATTTTTAAAAGCGCCTTAAGAATAATCTTCTTTTTATCATTGGCTATTAATAGCAATATTTGTGCCTTGTCGACTTGTTTTTAAAAAAGTCGTACTAACACCATAATATTGTCTAAATTTTTTAGTGATAATAATCGTCTGCGATCCTGTGCTTTCAATGTTTCCTTTTTTTTATTATTAGTTTTTTGTATTTGTTTTCGTTTTTGGATTGTTACTAAAACTATAAGTTCGTTTTCTATTCTGAGCAAAAAATTTGAGCGAGGGGAAACTCGCTGCCCCAAAAAACATACAGCGATTCTTACTGATTACCAGTGATTCCCAGGGATTACCCCCGCAATTTTCCCCTCGAATTTGGGTTACGTGTTCTTTTCATCTATGTTACCTGAGCCTCCAACTATGACTTATAGGCGGCAATATAAAATGCTAAACATGTAACAACAAAGCACAATAATTTGGAGACTACACTGATTTCATTTTGATTAAAACTGGTTTGTCCCAGTTCACATTTACCTGGGCAACGTAGGTATTTTGACCCCCTTCTTCTTCTTCAAGTTATCTTTGAATGTTGGCTAACATCAGCACGATCTGCGCCCTGTCCACTGCTTTTCGAAAATATTTTTAAGCCATGATATACGTCTGCGACCCGTACCTCTTCTGCCTTCAATTTTGTCTTCTATTTCTATTATCAATTTTAAAATTTGTCATTTCTTAAAATATGGCCAAAATATTCGAGTTTCCATTTTTTGATGGTAAACTTCAAGATCTTTATTTAGTCTGAGCAGAACACCCACATTAGTTACTCTGTCCATCCAAGATGTTCTGAGATAGAGTATTCTAGTTGCACATGGCCTCGTCAGTGTATGAGATGCTAAAAACATAATAACGAATCACAAGAATTCGGAAACTACATCGCGATTACACAACACTGATTTTATTTGAATAAAAGATGATCTGGCCTGTTCAATTCTTGCTCGAACTTTTTGCATGTTGTCGTCAGAGTTTTCATTGAGCTGGCAACCCTAATATACCTCTGATGTTCTTTTCTTTGGCAATTACCATCCATTTTGTTTTTCCGACATCAGGCTCTGTTAACATTCTCTATTTTAGAACACCGGAGGCAGTATGTAACCTTGGCTCACAGCTCTCCTTATTTGGGTCTCTTTGGATAGTTGTCCATTAACTTTTATTTGAACTGTCTGGTTCCAGTATAGTTTAGCGATTATCTTTAGATCTCTGTCATCTAGACTAGAGTCCTTGTATACAATTTTTGATGGTTATTGTTTTACCAGAGGTAAGCAACTCGATTTGGCATTTGTTAGAGAAATGTTGATAATGTTAGCAACCATTGGAAATAAATCATTTTGTCAGCACACAATTTTTGCAAGAAAAAATATATTCAACCAATTTTGACAAAATCTTAATATGTGATTAGTGGAAAAAATACACATTTTTTTTATTTGACATGGGCTTTTTAATATGTACAGAATGTTCTAGAAATCGTGATCAAAATTTGAAAAACAGGATTTTAAAGAAACGTATTTTGACGTTTTTAGTTGTTGGATTATAATTGTTGAGTATGTTATCAGGCAGATAAAGCTTTACGTTTTTTGTTTTAGCAAGCGACATGATATATGTACAGGATATCTCAAGATATCAATATCAATAAAAATTTAACTAAATTAAAAATCACCATTTTTTGGGCCACCCTGTATACATATGATGTTACTTGCTAAAATAAAAATGTAAAGTTTCACTTGCTTAATAACATACTCAAAAATTATTAAAATAAAAAAAACAGGTAAATCAAAGTACGTTTCTTAAAAAACCTTTTTCCAAAATTTGATCACGATTTCTAGCTCCCCTTGTACCTATTAAAAGGTCTATCGCGAACACAAAATTGTCTGTTTATGTCACTCTAATAAAATATATTAAAATTTAATCAAAACCGGCTGAAAATCTTCTTCCTTTCAAAACTGTGCAAAATTTCATAAATAGCTTTAGCTGGAATTTAAATAAATACGTTTTTGTTCAAGAAGTACAATTATTTTTTGGGCTCAGTTTTAAATGACATATACCTCATTCGGGAGCACTGTATGAGCTTTTTGTGTTGGACTTGATCAAAAGCTTTCTCATAATCTATAAAACAGGCATATACTGGCACTGACACGTCCTTATACCACTTGAATGCCAAATAAGGCCCTTAGTTTACAATATTTTTTATGTTTTATAGACCCCTCCAATGAGTCCTCTAGAAGGCAGCGTGGAAATGAAAATCAGTTGCGAGTTGGCAGTGTCGGTGGAGCACCGAGGATTTTTGACAATGTTCGAGGACGTGTCGGGATTCGGCGCGTGGCATAGAAGGTGGTGTCTACTCAAAGGTGACACTTTGAGCTATTGGAAGTACCCCGATAATGAAAAGAAAATGGTGAGCGATTATTAATTTGACCCAAAAATCTTAAAAATTAAGGATTTTAGTGAAAAGAGCAAAGAAGATAAATCTTTTAAATGTCTGCTATAAAATCGAAGTAAAATTAACGAAGTATGGGTACCCAAGTAGTATTTGGACGTTATCTTACATTGCGCATACGTTGCCCTTGAGAAAAGCGATGTCGGCTAGCGACATTCTTTCGACTGCCTGACGACCCTCATTCGCACCTAAATGGGTAATACAGATTCGGATCGCCTCGACGTCATTGATCCCGACTAGCTTTACCAATTGTCCACGTTATTTTACTTTTAATTTCCCTTACCTAAAATTAGTTGTGAACAAGAACGATACGTTTGGTTTTAGGGGCCAGAAAAGGGGGGTTACCCTACAAAAGGTCCGGTAGTTCTGAATTTTGGATGTTATATAGGTCGGAAAGTTAAATAAAAATCCTAGTTTTCGTCATCCCCCTTCCTGTGCTTCCTCCACCATCTTGAAAGAACTACCGAAAATTGGCTAGTTTTTGCCTGTAGTTCCGTTTCACTGTACTAAATCGCAAAAAAAGTTATTTAGAATTTTCTAGAAGATAAAATTATCTACAACCTGGTGATACTATTGTTGTTCTACGTTTAATAATAATGTAGCTAGGTATTGCACACTCCATAATATTTTATTCTAGAGTAAAAGCTCTAATAATAGATCTTGTAGATAAATTAATTACCTAGAAAATCCAGTATTTGGATAGTTTTTACGATTATTGTAAAGGAGTGGGAGTAACGTTAAAAGAATCTTGTGCAAGTACAGCATCAGCAGTCAAAAATCCAAGATGTTGCAAAAATGCTAAAACATGTTTTTTTTATTTCTCACTCATTACTTTGTTATAGAGCCGAGTATAGAGCATTTGAGCCAAAAATACGGACTTATCATCTAAAATTTTGTAGAAGGAAAAATTTTCTATCACACCATAAGTTTTTCTACGTTGAATATCAACAGAGCTATGGATCGCTCAAAAACGTCTAATATTACGTACCTACAGGGACCGATATAAATTTATATACAGGGACCGATATAAATTTATATCGGTCCCTGATATCTATCTACTTTGCACGCTTTTCGGTCTAAAAAGTGTTAGTTACCTGCTTATCTATGCTTTATTAATGGACACAGCAAGCGGATTCAAACATACGATTTGGACAGAAAAGTGTGGGGTTGATATATCTATCGGCTAAAAACGCGTAACATTACGTATGTACCTACAGGAACCGACATAAATTTATATCAGTCCCTGTAGGTACGTAATTTTAGGTTTTTTATGCCGATGCAAAACAGGGACCGCTATAAATCATATCGGTCCCTGGTACCTATCTACACTGCATAAAACTTTCCACGCTTTTCGGTCTGAATCGTGTTAGTTATCTACTTATCTGTGCTTTATTTATGGACACAGGAAGCGGCTTCAAACTTACAATTTGGACCGAAAAGTGTGGTTTTGACTTTTTCTTTTTATATCGGCATCAATACGTTGATGGATTACGAAATTCCATAACTTCCAACCAAATCCGTAAAAACAGCCGCTCTGCTTTTTTATGTAGCCAGCGGGTGATTACGCGATTCAGACCAGGACTTTGATTCAATTTTTTAAATTCGATCATTCTTTATTTTTCACCCAGGTACCTATATAGATCGGAAAATGGAATTTGGGGACAGGACGTATTTAATTTTTTAGAGAACCTTTTTTTTCAGATATATGAGCACAAATCGTGAAGTTGAGCCACTCTTGAGCAAGGGTCTAACTTCACGATTTGTACCAAAAATTGTGGGATTGACGTTTTGGGTAATTTTAGTACAAGTAGTAGTGAACGTGAACGATGGCTTCTCCAAAGATGTCAGATGAACTGTGTTTCATATGTGAGCAAAGCAAGGAACTTTGCTTACTTCAAGTGTTAAAAGACAAAAAAATAATCATACGCAATTTTTGACAAATAAAAGGGAAATTAAAGTTCACGATCACGTGATCAAAATCATATGACGATGAAAGGCGAATAGATAGGTACCTAAGTGGCGGAGATGAAGTAGGTGATCGCGATTAGATCGGATTGTAAAGTAATTGAATTCTCTACTAGATCCATTTGCAGAACTTTTACTTTAGAATCAGGCTCAGTTAAGTTTGCCCCCCCCAGATCGATTTTCTCAAAAATTTTTATGCCAAAATTTTGCACACATTTTGCACAATTTTGCACACCACAAATCAAATTTTGCACACCTTCCTACGAGAAACTACAGCCCATTTTCTGTGGGGGGGGCAAACTTGACGTTGCCCCCCCCAGTCAATATTTTTCAAAAATTATGATGTCATTTAAAAGGTCTTATTTTGCACAATTTTGCACACCCATTTTAAAATTTTGCACACCTCCCTGTAACCCACACGAGGGTTCTGAAAATATCAAGTTTGCCCCCCCCAGTCAATATTTTTCAAAAAGTTTGGTGCCATTAGAAAGGTCTTATTTTGCACAATTTTGCACACCCATTTTAAAATTTTGCACACCTCCCCGTAACCCACACGAGGGTTCTGAAAATATCAAGTTTGCCCCCCCCCACTCAATATTTTTCAAAAAGTTTGGTGTCGTTAGAAAGGTCTTATTTTGCACAATTTTGCACACCCATTTTAAAATTTTGCACACCTCCCTGTAACCCACACGAGGGTTTTGAAAATATCAAGTTTGCTCCCCCCAGTCAATATTTTTCAAAAATTTTGGTGTCGTTTAGAAAGGTCTTATTTTGCACAATTTTGCACACCCATTTTAAAATTTTGCACACCTCCCTGTAACCCACACGAAGATTCTGAAAATATGAAGTTTGCCCCCCTCCCACCGTCGATATTTTTCAAAAAAATTTGTGTCATTCGAAAAGTCTATTTTGCGCAATTTTGCACACCCTTCAGTACCCCACAAGAGCGTTCTCAAAAAAGTTTGCCCCCCCCCAGTTAATATTTTTCAAAAAATTAATGTCATTCGAGAAGCCTAATTTTGCACAACTATTTTTAAATTTTGCACACTTCCCATGCCGTTTTCTTTTTGTGGCGTTACGGTTAAACTTGGTCCTAAAATTTCCCAGAAGTATAAGCAAACGAAGGAGACCTCGATTGTGTAATATTTTTGAATATTGTTTAAATTTACAGATAATTGTTTATGTTTACATTTGTATATAATCAAAAGTTTTTAATTTTTATGAATTTCCGGATTATACTTAAATTTTCATATCAAAAATGAACAGAAAAAATCGATGTAGACAGCGCATCCTGTCATGTTCGATGCCTTGAGAATCGGAACCAGCCTATTTTGTCGGTTCAGAATGGTTGCGGTTCTCAAGGTATGGATCTTCACAGGATGTGCTATCTACGTCCATTTGTTAGATGATGTCATAGCATGTGAAAAATTAAGTATAATCCGGAAATTCATAAAAATTAAAAACTTTTGATTATAGACACATATATGTAAGCATAAGCAATTATATGTAAATTTAAACAATATTCGAAGATATTACACAATCGAGGTCTCCTTATTTTGCTTATACTTCTGGGAAATTTTAGGACCAAGGTTAACCGTAACCGCTACAAAAATAAAACAGCTCCAGAAACTAGTAGGTAGGTATATGCACCTATATCTGAATTCGGGACAGGTATCCGCGGGAGGCGGGAGGTTGTACGTGCCGTAAAGAGGAATGCGTGCGTACCTACACCTACCACGCGCGAAGGCCTTTTATGTAATATATTGAAATGTCGCTTAGCAATGCCTAGTTTTATTTGTGTTCATGATTCAGAATGACTTCGGGTGAAATTTCCGAAGTTTGCAACGTGTATTTTAAATGGTGGCGTTCCATTTCGGCAGGAAAGTCAATGTGAACGCCTCTATTTAAAATACATAACATTACGTAACGCCTGGTTCTCACCTATGCGTGCCCACCCTGACTCTAAAAATGCATCACGTGATCAGCCATGCATTTGCCGATTTTTTAAAAGTGTCGCGTGATGCGTTTTTAATGTCAGGGTGAGCACGCATAGGTGGCAACTAGGCGTAACGCTTATAGGGGTTATGTAGGGGTGAGCGGGGTTTCGCGGTTCCGTTACGTAACGCAATTTTTAAATTATTATTGTGAAATAAAACAACTTTTTGGATTTTTCGAGTGAAAAAGAAAAAAAAGAGTGAGTTTCTGGCAGCAAAACGTTTTGTTATTTTAGACTGGAGTAGTCCCAAACGTTACAAAGCGTTATATAGGGGGTCGCGGGTTGGGGGCAAAATAAGGGTTACGTAATAAGTGCAGTGCCTCTCAGTTTACGCAATTACTTTGTGGTTATCGGTAAATATAACCTAACGTTCTTACTTACTTTTTACTTTTTTTAGTCGATGATACGTACCTCATCAATCAATTTTCCAAAAATATTACGAAAAAAATAAAATAACGATAACCATAAAGTAATTCCTCCGGAAATTCCGAACTCTATTATGGAACTGCGCAGTCGCAGAAGTAACAATAATAATAAGGAAAGAGACAAAAACACTGACCAATTAAACAAAGATCTTAAGTGTGAATGGAACTTTAACTTTCTACCTATTGGTGTCATCCCATTTGCAGCAGGCGTTGTTTCCGTCTTTGGGTTGAGAATTGAGTCAAATTTACATGACATATATCTTGAATTCGATTTGATTTTTTTTTCGATCTATAAAAGGAATAATAATTTTTTTCTTATTTGCCATTTTAAGTGCATGAAATACAAAAACAAAATGTCTAAAATGTTCATGTGTAGAAATAAATAAACGACTTCTTCTAATTATAATTATTGACGGACGGAATTTTTTGATGTAAACCTAGTTAATGACACACCAAGACGCCAAACGCGTGGTGTGAACTGCAAAATCAAGGCGGGCATCATTACCGTAGCCGCTGTCCGCAAATAGCAAGGTGTGATCCCACCATTATCCAGATGAAAATTTTCGGACGCACCCATGAAATCGGAGGCGCGTTCGACCTCGGGTGAAACTTGCCCCAAAATGGGTAAGTGCAGCCCTCTAGAAATTTGATAAGCCTTTGGTATTCTTGACATGTAAAAGAGAAAGATAGAAATGCGGCGTTATAGGCGTTCTTAGTCATTTTCGGTAAGAGCTTCATAGAAAGGGACAGTTTCCTCGTCCTTCACTCCCCAAATGGACCTACCTAAATTTTTGGGTGTTCTGCACCAAATTTTGACGTTTCTTGGACCTTGGTCATCTTGTCTTTACACTTTGCAGTGTGTATTTGTGGAAGAAATGAATTTGATGGACGAGAAGCACGAAAACGTCTGGGCGTGAAAAAAATTCTGTTTTTTTTTATAAGTTAACTATACAGGTTAAAAAAGTGTAGGTTGTATGAAAACAAGCTTACGGAATCGTGGAGTGAATTAGGGCATACTCCTATTAACTCCACGGTCCCGTAAGTATTATATATATAACTTTTATTTTGGTTTATTATTGAAGTAAAATATGCGTGCGGGAAAGTAGAAAGATCTGAAAGAAAACAAAGCGTCGTTTTTTTTTTAAAAGAAAGTGATTATTTCATCTATCAACGAAGCACTATTAGAAGTGCAACAACACGCAAATACGATTTACTTACTTTCCACTAACTTGCGTGACAAAGACTTTTATGGAACTTAAAATTAACGTTTTTATTTTATTAGACTCTTAAAGCCAATTATCAAAGTTAACACTATCCTAAGACGTATCTCTGTCGAGTGGACCAATCAACCATGTACAGTTTTAAATATATGGGGAATGCGAGACAGCTCCAGCTGATCAAAGTACCCCTGGATACCCATTCTTCAGTTTCGAGAGAAACTTTCGTGTAGGAACGATCACATCCTTTATTTCAACCATTAGGCAAGCCCCAATGCGGTTACGAAACGTTCGATAAGCTGAAAAGCTCCACGGCGCCCGCGCAGGAGAACCCGCTCTCTTCCCCATAACCAGCAGATGTAAGTTGTAGGAGAGTTCTCTTGATATGCGATAGCCCGGTAATGTCCGGCGGTGCTCGACTGATATCGGATGGCTAGTGCAAGCAGTCAAACTATCCTATTGGTCCAAATCACTAATGTGAGCATTCCTATAGGAGTGTTCTCTCGAAACTGAAGAATAGGTACCCTGTCCTGCAATACGTGTCAGGATAACACGTAAGAAGACGTGACGTTACGTAGTTTTCACCCAAGACGTTGCTCTATCAACAAAAACGTGTCATTTCGATCAGCTGGAGATGTCATGCATTCGCCATAAATTTAAAAGTGTACTTGGTTAATTTTCCGGCAAGATAGAGATACGTCTTAAGATTTTTTTAGGGATGAGGTATTTTGGGGTTAGTTCCGAAGGGAGAAATGGAGGAAAGTTCAAAAACAATAGGGCTCCGCGCGTCAATACACGTAATCGTTGTGTAAAATTTCGTTATGATCGGTGCAGGAGTTTGAGTTACAGTGGCGCATATCGAGGCGACGGACAGACAGACAGACAACAAATCAGTAAAGAATTGGGTTTCATCCTGTGAAGATCCATACCTTGAGAACCGCAACCATTCTGAACCGGCAAAATAGGCTGGTTCCGATTCTCAAGGCATCGAACATGACAGGATGCGCTGCCTACATCGATTTTTTCTGTTCATTTTTGATATGAAAATTTAAGTATAATCCGGAAATTCATAAAAATTAAAAACTTTTGATTATATACAAATGTAAACATAAACAATTATCTGTAAATTTAAACAATATTCAAAGATATTACACAATCGAGGTCTCCTTCGTTTGCTTATACTTCTGGGAAATTTTAGGACCAAGTTTAACCGTAAACGCCACAAAAAGAAAACGGCATGGGAAGTGTGCAAAATTTAAAAATAGTTGTGCAAAATTAGGCTTCTCGAATGACATAAATTTTTTGAAAAATATTAACTGGGGGGGGGGGCAAACTTTTTTGAGAACACTCTTGTGGGGTACTGAAGGGTGTGCAAAATTGCGCAAAATAGACTTTTCGAATGACACAAATTTTTTTGAAAAATATCGACGGTGGGGGGGGGCAAACTTCATATTTTCAGAATCTTCGTGTGGGTTAGAGGGAGGTGTGCAAAATTTTAAAATGGGTGTGCAAAATGATGCAAAATTAGACCTTTCTAATGACTCCAAAATTTTTAAAAAATATTGACTGGGGGGCAAACTTGATATTTTCAGAACCCTCGTGTAGGTTACAGGGAGGTGTGCAAAATTTTAAAATGGGTGTGCAAAATTGTGCAAAATAAGACCTTTCTAACGACACCAAAATTTTTGAAAAATATTGACTGGGGGGAGCAAACTTGATATTTTCAAAACCCTCGTGTGGGTTACAGGGAGGTGTGCAAAATTTTAAAATGGGTGTGCAAAATTGTGCAAAATAAGACCTTTCTAACGACACCAAACTTTTTGAAAAATATTGAGTGGGGGTGGGCAAACTTGATATTTTCAGAACCCTCGTGTGGGTTACGGGGAGGTGTGCAAAATTTTAAAATGGGTGTGCAAAATTGTGCAAAATAAGACCTTTCTAATGGCACCAAACTTTTTGAAAAATATTGACTGGGGGGGGGCAAACTTGATATTTTCAGAACCCTCGTGTGGGTTACAGGGAGGTGTGCAAAATTTTAAAATGGGTGTGCAAAATTGTGCAAAATAAGACCTTTCTAACGACACCAAACTTTTTGAAAAATATTGACTGGGGGGCAAACTTGATATTTTCAGAACCCTCGTGTGGGTTACGGGGAGGTGGTGTGCAAAATTTTAAAATGGGTGTGCAAAATTGTGCAAAATAAGACCTTTCTAACGGCACCAAACTTTTTGAAAAATATTGACTGGGGGGGGGGGCAAACTTGATATTTTCAGAACCCTCGTGTGGGTTACAGGGAGGTGTGCAAAATTTTAAAATGGGTGTGCAAAATTGTGCAAAATAAGACCTTTCTAACGACACCAAACTTTTTGAAAAATATTGACTGGGGGGGGGGGCAAACTTGATATTTTCAGAACCCTCGTGTGGGTTACAGGGAGGTGTGCAAAATTTTAAAATGGGTGTGCAAAATTGTGCAAAATAAGACCTTTCAAATGACATCATAATTTTTGAAAAATATTGACTGGGGGGGGGGACAAGTCAAGCAAAATTTGATTTGTGGTGTGCAAAATTGTGCAAAATGTGTGCAAAATTTTGGCATAAAAATTTTTGAGAAAATCGATCTGGGGGGGGGGGCAAACTTAACTGAGCCTTAGAATCAAGTGTGAAGAAACTGAAAATTTGGCCAAGCACGTGATTTTAGTCATTTTTTGACATTACGTAGCTCCGTTACTAAGGATCGTAGAATAATAGCAGTACAATCACGTTTTAGATAATTTTATCTTCTACAAAATTTAATATAACTTTTTTTGCGATATAGTGTACTAGAACGGAACTACTGACAAAAAACTAAAAAAAGTGTCAAATACATATTTTACAGGTTGAATAAAAATGGATGCGTTTAGGTATACAAGAATAATATATTATTCTTTTATTTACCTTTAAAGCACCTTAAAAAAACCGAGCGCCATGAAAATTTGAAAGATCTAAGAAAATAAAATATTTTAAAAAAATGGGTCGAAATATTTTTGATTGATTACCCCAAAACCTTATTTTATTAATTATACTATATGGCACTTTCTAATTTTAGAGAAAATCGAAAAAGCAAAAAATTAATTTACAATGGCCGACAGACGCCAACCTGTTCAGAATGCCCTAATCTGAACTAACATTATACCAAGTCACACCGGGCTTCCAAGTTAATTCGTCAAGCATGACGTACGAAACCCATCAGTTCGCAAACGTATTACGACCTATTAAAACCGTACGTCTGCCGTGCTGTACCAATTTAATAATTGAAAATCCCTCGTGAAATTTGGGCGTCGGACTGCGTACGCATTAGAAACACATGTCTTGCACGGAGTATGTAATATTAACCTAATCTACATATTAGAATCTGAAGTCGTTTTTAGTAGGTCAATCACACACCTGTTAAATGGCTCCCTAACCTCACAGTTTTGGCGGTTTTATTTATTCTTGTTTGTGGTCGTGCGTCGTTATCTCGACATGAGTGATTACTTCCCTTATTTGGCCCTTATTTGCAAAAATATCGACAAAAAAGCAATTTTACAGGACAGGGTTTTTTCTGTTTCCGTGGTTATTTTTTAAGCAAATGTTATAATTTTTGGTATACAATATAATCCCAAATAATATGGTTTTTGAAGACTTTTCCGTGGCCATTTTATCGTAAGTGTATTGAAAATATGTACATTTATTGCACTTTCCACATGAACGCTCGGTGAAAGCTAGAATATCGTTTGTTTTACTCTTTTATTTTTAGCCTCCAATCGACACATTAGACCTAAACACCTGTATAACAGAAACAGTGGAACCTGTGAGTCGAGAAATTTGCGCCAGAATGCATACGATTCTGTTAGAGAGAGAAAGGGACGCTCTGCCACAGGACAAAGATTCTTTGGTCAGCGTGAGGAAAGGAGAAAAAACTATAATTAGGTGAGTTGAAAAAATGTACATTTTTTAAAACTGAAGAAACTGCCACAAAACTCTCTTAAAAAGGTGTGCGTAGATCTAGTAAATAAATAACTTAAAACTGTCCAAGTTCCTAACCATTTCCTCCAGGCCAAGCACATTCACCGACGAACACCGCAGCAGCATTTCCTTCTGGATAGCCATGCTGATCCTCTAGGTGAAATTTTTGACTGTAATAGATTAGGTTAGGTTTGTTATGAGTGGTGGAATGCTGCATAAAAGATCTATTGCGGCTCATACTTGTTTTACACGTCACTCATCCCAACTTCCCTGATAAAGGAAATCAGTCTATTTGGAGACTCCCTCGAAATCTTGGGGCACTTTCAACCCAGGGCCAAATATTTTCGCCCTTGTTCTCATTAGGCCTACGCAGTGGCAGAGGATATGTACCGGCGTTCCCCCCTCACCCACAGAATCTACAAATCGGTCTATTGTTCACACCAGATCTATTAATGTGTTGGTTGAGTCGGCACCTCGGTCGGCACTGGCCTGCATACAGACCTGTGAGTATTCTCAGGCTGTTCCTTGATAGTTGCAGGAGCTGCTTTGCTCTACGTTTGTCTGGCTTATTCAGAAAGGCTTTGGAGTGCTGTTGTTCCGGAGTTGAGCGCCAGTGCTGCACCCCTTTTCTTTCTACCCACTCGGATAATTCCCTATTGACCGTGGCTTTAGTTAGTCCAAAGCAGGGCTCTGACCCTAAGAACGCAGATTCCGCTCCTGCCTCGTTTCCTTCAATTCCTGTATGGCCCGGGACCCACACAAGAGTGATTTTGTTGGTTCCACAGATCTTTAGCAGTTTGAAGGCAGTTCCAAACTAAAAGTGATTAGATCTTATTTGAGCTTATTGCTTTCAGAGCAGCTTGACTATCTGATACGATTTTGATGATTCTGATAGCTATGCCTTTGTCGGCTATTTCTCTTGCACAGAGCTCTATGGCGTAAACCTCGGCCTGGAAGATGGTGGCAAGGTTACCGAGTCGAACTGAAATTGCAGCTCTTGAACCCGATACACCCGCTCCCACCCCTTCCTTGGCTTTTGATCCGTCTGTGTACTAAACGTCAGCTTTAGTAAGTTATTTATATTTCCCTCCCATTCTTCACTCGTTGGAAACAGAACCTGAAACGGTTTTTCAAAGTTGTATTTTGGTAGCCTGTGGTCTGTTGGCATACTAAGGATTCGGTTATTACAAAATGCCTTGGTTAGCCGTGCACAGTTTCCCAATGCCTGATCAGGGGCTCCTAATTTAAGCTATTGAATCTTGCTAAAGTTGCTCTTGCCTCATTCTCCACCCGGATATGCAGCGGGGGGAGGTTAAGCATTACAATGATGTTGCCCGCCAATTTTTGCCGAGTAGTGACTGACCTGCTTGGTTTTGGACGAGTAAGCTATAGAGCCATAGGTGATCATCGATCTTACTACCGTTAGATACAGCTAGTAGGTTTGTTTTGGTATCATTCTCCAGGACTTTCCACATATTCTTTTACAAGTCCAGAGAGCCATTTGTGCCTTTTGGATAACTTTGTTCAGGTTGTTGGAAAAATACGTTCCCCGCTAATGCTAGGTTCGATAAGATTTAGTTTTCTCCTTTTTGTCAAAGGTACAATGATGGTTTTCTTGTGATTAATGGATAGAAGGTCGAGCAGTTCGTCCACCAGAAGTGACCATAGTAGGGGGATAGGACGACGCCCTGCGGACAGCCTCTGTTGGTATTTACCCTAAACTCTAAAGCATCATTTTGATCCAATTGCTGACGAGTGACTCGACACTTCTCCTCCTACAACTGTTGGCGAGAGACTCGGTTCTGGCATTGTTAAATGCACCTTTAATGAAGAAGGCTGCCACTGCAATTTCTTTATTGTCGAGTGACTGAGATAGTTTGCTGACGAGGTTATTTATGACTGACTGGCCGGTACGCTTTGTTGGATACTGCCTGCTCTACCTTTACAAGGTAAATAACCTTCACCGACCTCCAGTTCTTAGGTATGTAGATCCATGCTAAGCTAGCTCTAAAAAGTTTTGTCAGGGTGGATGAAGTGGCTCCAGCACCTTCTGTAGAAGAGCCGGAAATATCCCTTCATCACCTGGAGATTTAAATGGTTGGAGTGTATTAACCGCCCACCTAATATTTTCTGGTGTTATGATTAGTTTTGTCAGCCTCCAGCTCTCCCGATCAGGTCTGTTTATACCAGACCTGGATTCTGGCTGAGTCAGAGTCTGTTCAGTTACTACTGTGCAGCCCGGAAAGTGGCTATTACTTAATAATCCAAGAGTTTCTTGCCTAGATTCTGTGTACCTTCCGTCTGGTCGTTTTATCGCCCTTACAGTCACAGTTTAGTTCGGATCCCTCGAGAGAATTTTGTGGATTCTTGTTACAGCGGAGATTTCCGATATTCCTTTGCTGAATTTCCTCCTCGATTCTCTTTTGGCTTTTCGTATTTCCTTGTTATAGCAAGTCAAGGCTTATCTGTACTGGTCCAAGGAGTCTGTCTCCTTCGCCCTATTAAATAGTTGCCTAACGTTTTTTCTTAGTTTGTCTAGGTTTCTGTTCCACTAGGATGTGATCCTAGAGTCCTTTCTTGTTTTTAGAGGGCAATTTTCTTCGTATGCAGATATCTGTTTATGCTTTTTATAACTGTTGGAACCCCATTTTGAATGCGCTCAGTCAAGTTGTGGTTAAAGCCCACCCAGTCTAGGCATTTGGGGTTACGGTAGGTAATTACCGTTCTTGCGCTCGATTTATTGTCAAATCGAATGTGTGTGATCGGAATCCGAGGGCTCGAGGAAAACATTCCAATTGACAATATTCTTTAAGTGCGCCGTTGTTATTGTCAGGTCAAGGACCTCGCGTCTATTTTCTACAACAAAGGTAGGTTCATTGCCGGTGTTATTGACCACCAGCTATGTGGATTGTCCTCACATTGGCAAGGAATTCGTAGGTTCTTTTCCTCCGGATTCCCCTTTTTGCTCCTCCCGGGTTAGCGTTCGCTTCTGAGGGTTCCTCTCTTCCAGATTCCTCTTTCTCTGCGCTAGCACCCGGACCCACTCGCTTTGGTCGGAATTTAACCTGCCCAAAACCGTAGTAGGCTTTAAAGTCCATCCCTTTAAGAGTGTTCCAAGAGACGTCATCCATCGAGAATGTCCATGTTTGGCCTGGTCCTGATGGTTCCACCTTTAGAACCTTTCTCAGCCTCTTTAGTACTCATTCCTGGTTAAGCCGGACGTTCTCTTGCCTTACATTTCCCGAGAAAAATGCGTACAATAACTGTACGAATCAAGCCTGGAAATAACCCAGAGCAACAACGTTTCAACTAAAAAGCCTAACTTAACTCCTACCGTCTCGGTGCCCTTTAGCCTACTGTGGCTGCCATTTTTATAACCAAATTGACGAGGGTTTGTCCACCTTGGCAGTAGGTGTACAAATTTTTGGCAGTACTGGCAGTATTTGGCAGCACTCGCACTACTACACTACTTGGCAGTACTGGCAGTAATTTTGGCAGTAGGTGTACATATTTTGAGGGGGTAGATAGCCCCTCGCAATTTTATATGTATAGTCCAATTTTTTGATGAGCGGATAAAAAGCCTAACTTAACTCCTACCGTCTCAGTGCCCTTTAGCCTACTGTGGCTGCCATTTTTATAACCAAATTGATAGGTATAGTCCAATTTTTTGATGAGCGGACTGACGTCATTTTTGTCTCTGAAAACTTATTTCTTTGTTGTCAACCAAATAATTTGTTGTTGTCAATGTGAAGTAACAGTTCAAACAATTAACGACATGACTTTTTTTTACATATTTATTGTCGCTGTCTAAAACAAGTATCAAATAGAGATTCAAAAAAATGACGTCAGTCCGCTCACCAAAAAATTGAACTATAAAACATGGACTTTCTGTCAGTTATGTGTCAATATGGCACCCATAGTAGGCCAAAGGATACTAAAACGAAAATGAGTTAACTGGCTTTTTAGTTGTAAACGGTGTTGCCCAGAGACGAGGAGCCTACCGGGCAAGCGCGTCGATTGCGTCAGTAGTGAAAGCAACTGACAACCATCTGACAGCGAAAATTTAGCTTTGTTTACTTGAACACTACCATAAAAAAAATTCTAAAAGCGTATCAATAGAAAATTGTATTTATGTAGATTTAAACATGGACAAAAAACACAGACTACTAATCACAGAAAATAACGCCACAAAATTTGAAAACATGAAAACTTCACAATAACATAAATAAAATGGCAAAAACCACACACACCACAACAGGTTAACCTTGTTGATTGAAACCTTCGACTAATAACAAACATAATAACAAATAGATGCAATTAAATAAAATCAAACATTTTGGGCAGGTGATGTCGTAGTCACTCACTTTGTTTATACGGGCCTCTTAAATCGCTTTTATATAAGGACCGTTTGAAAATGTATAAACATCACTAAACCCGTTTTAAGCACAAACGATTTTATTTTAAAGCGATTTAAGAAAGCGGTTTATCGCTTTAAAACCCATTTTAGGGTTGCAGGGTTCGTAGCATTCATCGACTTTCAAATTCCCTGACTTTTCCAGGTTTTCCCTGACCGACTTTCCAAAAATTTCAGGTTTGTGCCATATATATTTCCATAGATTTTTAAAAAATGATCTGTTTAAAAGCAAGTCTTTTATAAGTGATCATAAATTCAACAAATTTTTAAACCGATTTTTATTCATTGAAAGAGGTAAAAGAATAATTTTTTTTTTACAAAACTCGTCAAAATTCCAAGATTACATGAAAAAAACGCTAAAACTAGGTTTTATATTTTATTTCGACCCCCCTGTAATTTTTTCTTATTACCACTCATAAAACTCGGCTTATTTATATGATAGTTACGTTAGCTCAAAGTTTCTGTAACCAAAGTTTTAAAATTTATAAAACTTGGTTAAGGTGTGTTCATTCAGTTTTATAAAAAAAAATCGCCATTTTCTTGGGGTAATAGGTTTAGGATTACAAAATTATCTGAATCAAATTCCTGTCTTTTTCCTGCTTAATTTGAAAAACTCCCGTGTAATGTTATATTTTTTTTCTTTATTAAAATTTTTAGCCATCCATACTTAGTCACTAAAAATTAGTTATTTGGGTCAAAAAAGACCTGAATACAAAATTTTGGGATGGTGTCTGTCTGAGACACGATAACTTAAGAACGGCTTAACCGAGTCTTATCAAATTTGGCACAAAAATTCTTTGTCACCAGGTGGTGAGCTGATTAGAACTTTTATGACGGTTCAGTGGTTTTTAATTTATCATGACAGACAAACTGATAAACGGACAGGCAAATAAAATAACTCATTTGGAGTAGAAATAGAAAATCTTTTGACGATCCCAAAATAGCCTTCCATACCTATTGATAATTGATAAATGAAAACCCTAGAATTTTTAATTTTTTTTTAATTTTGAACGAGCATATATAAGTTTAGGAATCGATAGATCTTTCGTATTTGTCTTTTGTTGAATCAAAAATCTATAATTTAATTATTATAGACCAATATATATTTTCCAGGTTCCCATATCATCTTCGATGTTTTTGTTGATTTTCATAATATTCCCTGACTTTTCCAGGTTTTTTTTAGGACATTTTTAATTCCCTAACTTCCTGGTTTTCCAGGTCGCTACGAATCCTGGGTTGTTATAAACACTAAAAACGCTTTAGCGTATTTCTTCAGACTAAAGAAACACTCAACTCTGGTTTTCCGTTGTTAACTAAGTTGTTTTAATAGTTTTTTCTTTAAACTGACATATTTAATGACATTTAATGAAGGACGTATAAACACTCGGAGAAAGCGATTTTATTTAAAACGTCCTTACATAAAAGCGCTTTTAGGGGCGTATAAACTTAGTAACTGTCACTCAAATTAATACCTTGTCATTAAATTATCGTAAGGTCACTAGAACACTGGTATGGCTTTGTTAGTGCCTATGGCCTGGTAGCCCAAACAATGCCAAAGCCAATCACGATTTTGAATTTTCTTCTTTGTTTTTCTAAGTTATTTTTGTTACACATTTTGCGACACTTGGGCCGTTATAGTATATCATAGTTATATGGTTTAATCCCCCCCTCACTTCGCTGGAACTTTTGTTTCTTGTTTTTAGTCAGAATACACTAAAATATTTTATTTTATTTTTCGGTGTTATTATTTGAGCTTGTTGTTTTAGGCATCTTCTGTCCGCTGACACAAAAGAGGAAAGAATAGAATGGTGTCAAAAACTGAATTCGTCTTTGACAGCCCTAAGAACGTGGGGTAGTCCTCACCAATAGAATTTCTACCCTTCCACAGATTTTGTAAATAGGTACATAAATACCCGTAAATAATTTTATATAAAAAGTATATAATATTAATTTTAATTTAATTCTTTAACAAAAATTGTTCAACTTGTTTATTTTGATGCACTAATTATGATAAAGAACCGCTTTTAAATAGCTATCATATAAGTTGTTTTTAAAAAACGACAGACAGACAAATTAGATTTAGATTTTTTATATCTTTACATTTTGTAAGTTACGATTTTTTTATATTTTATACAATAAACATATTTTATGCACTATTTAGTCTACTTACTGGGTCTCTGGAGGTGAGGGTTCCAATAAAATATTTCGGAAAATATTTTCACTTGCCATTGATGTGGAAAAGGCTTTATTATTTTAAATGAGACTCAGTATTTTTTTCTAACACTAATCTCTAAATATTTTTGGAAATATAAATTTTTTTTAAACCTGCTGAGGGGGATTGGTTTTATTTGATCCCATCCAACCAATTCTAAGCAGTTTAATTGTGCCACAAGCCAACCAAGTCCCCAAGAAGGGCAAAAAGGCGGTACGTCAAAATTATTGCTTTTGAGAAAAAAAAAGTTAAAAAAGTTTGTTTGTTCTTAGCCTGTGGGTACAGGGTTATCCGATATAAATGTTACCCCCTCTTTTCTGTTATTATGCATTTTACAAAAAAAAATAGTCTTTAGCAAAAGTTGCATCACTTTAATTATGGTATTTCATTTTGGGGTAATTGTCAAAACGTTTCTGTATGCTAAAGCTTATTACAATATCAATGAATTCTTTAGTGAAAAGTTATAAGTTATAATAAATATTCCTGAAAGGGAAAGTTTGTAGAAAATATTTATATTTATAATAAATTATTCACTTGAATTTTTTTAATTTAATTTTAGAAATTTGACTACGTTGGGAATTTGGAACCTTTGGTTGCACTAAAACAAAGTTTTGATTGTTTTCCACAAACCAAAACTACACTTTTGCACTCTACGTACGTTTCGCTAACAACGTTAGCATCATTAGGAGACGATAAACAATAAACCAACAATAAAAAACCAAATTTGCAATTTCCAAAGTGCTGCGCGTTCGGCGATGTATCCAAAAAAACTATGAAATTTTCGTTTTCGGACTTTTTTCAGTTTTTGCTCAATAACTATGAAGGAAGGGTCTGACCGGTATATTCATTCTATAATCTTTTAAAGTTGACTAAAGATACAGTTCTTCGATTATAGGTAATTTTTCCAAAAAGTGATTTTTTTTCGAAATGGTCACTTATTTTGTGAAATATCTTCTAAAATACGTATCCCACGCAGATTATAAAAAATTAAGTTGTAGTTTTCAGTCGCTTTCATTTAAGACCAGACTGGTGACTGTAGGCCCCGCAGTTTTCTCAAAAACGGCAGATAAAACATAAGCCATATGTGGGTTTTGAGGGGAAATGCAAATAAACTGTTCTCACGTCTTTTTATGGTTTTTATTGACCAGTTACAATTTATTAATTTTTGTTATTGTAAAAAAATTGCTAAATTAAATTTACACAAGAAAGCAAAGTGATGTAATTCATGTAGGTATTATGTTTTGGTTGCAAATTTATTCCTTTCTTTTTATCTTAAATGGACCAGGCTTGGGCTCGCTTTGTTGCATTTACATGAAATTTTTCGCAGAAGGGCAGGAGGTGCGGGATCCATGGTGCTGGAAATAGGCGTGTGTCCCTGAGAAGACAGCTTTCACCCCCAATCAGTGGGATTCAAGTTGACTCTCCGCCACTTCTGTACTTGGAGGTAGCACATTGATGCATGATGGCCTGCTGCATCTTCCGTCGGTGGCAAACGGGCGCGATTTATGCTCGTTGAAGTGACAAACATATTATACCTTAAGACATCCAAAGTATCCCTTGCGATGTCACCCCCATATAGAGCCACAAAACACTCGATGCCTGCTTCTCTCACGGCTTGTGGGGTGGAGTCTGGTCGAAGGAAGACCTCCACTTGCTCAGCAAGTGGCTGGCTCTTGCTCAGGAGTGTGGTGATTTTGGTTTTTCGTTGTCCAAACGGTGCTGAGGTCGTATCGCAGCCGGTAAACGCGTGTGTGAATAGTACCGTCACCGTCCCTGGTGATCGCTGGGAGTCTGGTTTTTGTAGGAGGTCGTAGAGTAGTGACAGCAACCAGCTTCGCCCTTCGTGTTCTTCTGAAGATAGACGTTTATCTCTTCAGCGCCTAAACCATTGAGAAGAACAAGCAGGTCGACGTCTTCTCCCGTTATGACGACCCGATCGTCTACTGTTCTTTTTGAAAGTGCGGCCATGACGATCTCTCGACGAAGTGAGAACTGTTTATTTCTATTTGCCCTCAAAACCCACATATGCCTTATGTTTTACCTCCCGTTTTTGAGAAAATCGCTGGGCCTGCAGTCACCAGTCTGGTCTCAAATAAAAGCGAATCAAATTTGCTACAACTTAATTTTTTTTATAATATTTGACGTGGGATGCGTATTTTAGAAGATATTTCACAAAATAAGTGACCATTTCGAAAAAAAATCACTTTTTGGAAACATTTTCTATATTCGAAGAACTGTATTTTGGGAACCAATGGATGTATAGAGCTCGCTCTAGTCTCAAACTGTAGCAAATTTATTCTACTTTAAAATATCGAATAACTACCGGTCAGACCCTTCCTTCACCGAGATATTGAGCAAAAACTGAAAAAAGTCCGAAAATTTCATGGTTTTTTGGATACACCGCCGAACGCACAGCACTTCGGAAATTGCAAATCTGGTTTTTTATTGTTGGCTTAGCCCTAACAACATATAAAAAATTCAGAATAATCGGATATGAAAATTTTTGAAATTTCAGCCGTTTTACGCATGCGCATATAAATGTCACGTTGACAGTGCTAGCCAAGCAATTTGTTTTTTTTTTACGTAAAACTATGTGCCGGGCAAAATAAAAATATAATCTTATGGCGTTTTTAATCGCATTTTAATGATTATTAAGAATTTTACTCTAAACCAAAGTAGACTATTCCCAACGTCAAGCATGGTGGGGCAAAGTAATACTTTGTGTGTGCTTTTCCAGCTATGGGTCGGGGACTATTGTGTAGTCATATAAATGAGATATTATAATGAAAAAAATTGTATCAGTGGCGGAAGATGGTTTTTTTTCACCCCCCAACTACCCAAAAATGCTTAAATGGACAAACCAAGTTAGGATCAAGATCTTTCTTTGAATTTGTGTTCTCTGTTATGGCCAAATCACCCAAAAAAAACCGCAACTTTCTATCTGTGGCGGAACACGGTTTTTCACGCTACCACTACTCCTAAAATGCTAAATTGGCCAAACAAACTTGGGCGCAAAATGTTTCTTCGATTCGATTTATATCCCACAAAGCAATTATAAAAACGCAACTTTCTATCTGCGGAAGACGGTTTTTTTCACCCTCTTACATTACAACATAGTATTTACGTAATATATTTACATAACATAACTTATGTTTCTTTAATTACATTATAATTACGTAATAGTTTTTACCTTAAAACAAAAGATCTTGGGTGGAAATAACGAAAATTCAAATTTGGATGAGCATCCCACAAGGACCAAAGCGAAATGATTAAACGATGTGTCGCTCTGAGTAACCGGCGGGAGCTCATCAGTGGTTTCACTGGTCACCCTCCCCATACATCATTAAACGCCATCATACACTTTGATTTCCAACCTTGAATCACTCACAAATAGGCATTGTTCCGCACTGGTACTTATCCAAGTTACGATAGGGATTCGTCCTGGCGTCCAAATCAGTTACTTCAACCGAAAAGAAACCAAAAAATAAAAGATCTTGGGTGGAAATAACGAAAATTCAAACTTGAATGAGCCTCCCACAAGGAACACACAAAGGACCAAAGCGAAATGAGAAATGATTAAACGATGTTTCGCTCTGGATAACCAGCGTAAGCTCATCAGTGGTTTCATTGGTCACCCTCCCCTCCCCATACACTTTGATTTCCAACCTTGAATCGCTCACAAATAGGCATCGTTCCGCATTGGTACTTACCTGATACGGATTCGTCCTGGCGTGTTAATATTTCCAATAGGGTTATGCTCCTAAGCCAATTAAAACAAAGAAAGAAGCTAAAAAAACCTCCAAATCAGTTACTTCAACCGAAAAGAAACCAAAAAACAAAAGATCTTGGGTGGAAATAACGAAAATTCAAACTTGGATGAGCAACCCACAAGGAACACACAAAGGACCAAAGCGAAAAGAGAAATGATTAAACGATGTTTCATCAGTGGTTTCACTGGTCACCCTCCCCATACATCATTATACACATACTTATCCAAGTTACCTGATACGGAATCGTTATTTTCACCCAAGATCTTTTGTTTTTTGGTTTCTTTTCTGTTAAAGTAACTGATTTGGAGTTTTTTTTAACTTATTTTTTTGTTTTAATTGCCTTAGGATCATAATATTATTGGAAATATTAACCCGCCAGGACGAATCCGTATCAGGTAACTTGGATAAGTACCAGTGCGGAACGATGCCTATTTGTGAGTGATTCAAGGTTGGAAATCAAAGTGTATGATAGTGTTTTATGATGTATGGGGAGGGTGACCAGTGAAACCATTGATGAGCTCACGCTGGTTATCCAGAGCGAAACATCGTTTAATCATTTCTCTTTTCACTTTGTGTGTTCCTTGTAGGATGCTCATCTAAGTTTGAATTTTCGTTATTTCCACCCAAGATCTTTTGTTTTTGGGTTGAAGTAACTGATTTGGAAGTTTTTTTAACTTTTTTTTTTGTTTAACTTTTTACCTTGTTGCGACATTAAAAATATATAAATATTATATGACAATACGTAATATTATATAACATTTATGTTATAAATTTGGAAAGTAGTTACATAAAGAGTACGTTATTTACGTGACGTCAAGTTTACCTTGATGATACTTACTAATATTCTAAAATCGAATAAGTAAAAAAATTTACCCCAATTTTACCTTTCGATTTACTATCTAGTTGCTAGTTAATCGGTATCTGCCGTTTCCCAATTTTTTGTTGCCATGTATTATTTACTTTATTTTAATTACATATTATTTACGTAAAAAGTAAGGAACTTTGTGCATGGCATTATGCGGAACATGAAGTTAATTTTTACCTTGTTGCGACTTCTAGTTTACCCAGAATTTATGTAACAAAGTAATCATGTGTTGTAACTTTTACGTAATATTTACGTAACAGTGTTGGCTGGGAAAATGGTAAAACGGAGAAACTAAGTTAGGCGCAAAATGTTTCTTCGATTTTGTGCCTAACTTAGTTTGTACTAAGCTTTTTAGTTGTTGTGAGGTAAAATACCCGTTTTCTGCCAGATTGAGTTGCTTGTTTTTATGGTTGCTTTGTGGGTTACAAAGAATATAAAATCGAAGAAAAATTTTGCGCATAAGTTAGTTTGGCCGTATTACCATTTTAGGGGTATTAAGGGGCTGAAAAAAAACTTCCGTAAGGATTTTTTCCGCGCGGATTTTGAAATTTGACCTTGTCTGTCAGTGAATGAAACAGTTACAGAACGATTGGCGCCTTCACCATAACTTGAAATCCGCGCGGAAAATCTGCTAATGGAAGGCTAGCCTTATAGTTGCTTTGTGAGTTACAAGTACACAAATTCGAAAAAACATTTTGCAGCTAACTTGCAATTTTCGAATTTTAGGGGTAATAAGGGGGTGATAAGAAATCGTCTTGCACCAATGATTGTAATTTTCCATTTTACAGGATCTGCTTGAGGGTTCTAAGGATCACAAAGTGTAAAAACTTTTCGCGTCTAATAAAATTAAAAATTTCGTTCACAACTCGATCGATCAGAACTTCAGCCTCATTATTATTTTTCAACATGACAATAGAGACCTTTTGCACCTCTTATAAAAAATCCCCGTTAGGTGACTTTATCGCTTAATAACGCGTTGTGACGTAGCTAACGTTACGTTTTTTTAAGACAGCATTTTAAAGGGGGGTTTACCCAACTTTTCATATTGATAATTTATAACCTAAGCACAATTTTATTTATAGTCATAATGTAAATATTCTTAATAGAAGTGTTTACCCAAGTTTTCACAATTCATAAGCACAGTGCATAATTTAAAAGTTGGTTAATTTTAACTTTATGCACTATCAATATGAAAAAAGCAAAGAAAACATTTTGGTTGGTTGATTTCAAAATGGGAGTGATTGATTTTAGCTAATATTAGAAAACAGAAATTTAGCAAGAAGGAAGAACCTAACCTGTTGAGGTTAGCTAAAGAAAATTTTTTTTTGTTCATCTTTTTTGTCAATTTGGTATGTCAATTTTCAAAATTTATCCTAATGCACTATGCTTATAAATTCTTGGATAAACAGATGTTGTTAAATTATGTATTAACACTAAAATTGTGCTTAAACCCGCCTTTAGTTTTTGCACGCCGCTTTTGTTTTGTTTATGCCCCACTTTATGGGTCATTTTCAATAACCTTTTACTTTTGGGTTGGGTCCACCATAACGACTGCATTTTATTATTTTAAGATTTTTTTTCTTCTTAAAAATAAAACAGGACGTGATCTGAATACCCCAAATAAAAAATTTGGTAAAACCCTTTATTATATATTTAAACATAAAAAAATAACCCCCAATTTTTCATTTCCGTCACGCGTAGCTACAACATTTTTTCAAGTTTAACCGTATTTTTTTCGATCTTTTTTGCTAGGCATTTGTACCAAATCGAGTTTTTTGTAAGATACCATATCTTGGCTTTCTAAATTAAAGTATTATATGAAGCAAAACAACCAAAAAATTAAAATTAATTTATAAAAATATTGTGTAACTCCAATTGAATTTAATTGAACTAGAGATGGCGGTGGTCGTGCCTAAAATAAGTTGGGTTATGATGCTATGCATTCGTTGTTTTCGAGCGGTGAGAGGCTGTGCAATTTTTGTTTGCTTTTGTGTTTTGTTTTAAAAATAAAAGGTAAGTTTTTCAAGCGTTTTTTTTCTTTTCTAATTTCTGTCTCACAGCTTATTTTCTGAATAATATAAGTATAACATTTTTTACTTTTTTTTATAATATTAGACGTTGTACAGTTTCGAAAATTCTAACCTCTTTTTATATTATTGTTTATATAAAACTTTGAGTGATTTATATCCATCAAATTCTGATTTCCGTCACGCTGATCAAACTCGTACAACGTGACGGAAATTAGGTTAATGTGACGGAAATGCTAAACTTCTTCAAGAACAATATTTTGATTACTTTTTAGCATTAATAATGGAACACCATTCTTCATCGTTTTCCGTTTTCATCGATAGTAACTCAAAAGATGTTACAGTAGTCATCAGACCAAGTGAGATGGAAAAAAATAATAAATTGCAACCATTTAAACGTAAATTAAAAACAATGAAGGAAAATTCCGCAGAGCGCAGGTCGGCTGAAAAAAGCATTAAAAAGGCTAAAAAGAAAAAACAAAGCCTAAAAGTTTAAGCTGCCCATCCAAAACTCGGTAAGTGAAGTATTGCCATCAAAATCTAAATGCAAAACAGAGACGTCGTCATCACTGCATGTGGAAGTTAAAACTGTCAAGAAAAATAAAAAAACAAGTGTACAAACTAAAGTAAGAAATTCCAATAATGGAAAGGAAAGGATAAGAGCTCTGGCAAGAAAGAGAAAGAGAAAGCAAAGGGCCAAAATTAAGGAAAATCCCGAAGCATACGAACGAGAAAAAAAGAAATAGAGAGAGAGAGAGAGAGAAATAGAAACAACAACCACATCAGTCAAAGTTCAAATGGGTCGAAAAAAGGTGTTAACCACAAGGTCAAAAACTCGAAGAGCACTAGTAAGAGAGCAAATGGAAGGAATTCGCTTAAAGAGACTAGCAAACAAATGGAAGCATCGGTATTACAGCCTGAAAGATAAAATTAATGAGTCGCAGCCATTAACTCCAACAAAACGTGTAGAAAATATCATGGAAAGAGGAAATACCCAGGAAATTAAAAAAAGTTACTTCTAGGGGAAGTACTCACTGAGCAAATAAAAAAAACAAAAACGAATATAAAACAATTCAACAGCAAGAACTGTTAACAGCATGTGTTTCTGGTCCGCTTCTAAAAAAGTACAAGTTGATGGATGCCGCTAAATATCTTGCTAGTAAGTACCACCAAAGGAAATTTTTGTCCAAATAAAAAAAAAGTATTTATAATAAACGAGAAAGAGCCGCTCTTCTGGTAAAACTAAAAAGACAGATTCATAACTTCTTCGAGAACGATACAAATTCAATTTTGGTTCCTGGCAAAAAAGATCAAGCTGCTTCTAAAGATGGTACTATTAAGCAAAAGAGATACCTTACAGAGAGCCTTTTAACCCTATTTAAACAGTTTAAGCAACAAAATCCTAACGTAAAAATTTCTTATACGAGCTTTACTAGACTAAGACCGTTTTAGGTAAAGTTTCCCAATTTTAAGGGTAGGGATACATGTCTATGCATTAAGCATGCAAATTATAATTTTTTACTTCGTGTTTTAACGCAGTATTAAATTATTTCCAATGCAAATTCTCTACAAAAAGTTTGGGAACAAATTTGTTGCTCCAATACTGCTCAAAGCTGTATGTACAGAGCTTGTGGTGATTGTAAGGAAATAAATATTTCAGCAAATTTTGAAAATGTAAGCCCAAATACAACCCTACACTACTTTCAGTGGTCTAATACTACAGAATCAAGAATTATTAAAGGTATCGAAAATAATGTAAAAGTGAGGAAAAAGGAAAGACGCGGAACTACTGCAGAAGAATTACTTAAAAAGATGAAAGAAGAAAGAAGTCCAATACTACAAAACTCATATAGAGTATACCACCAAGGTCAGTTTTTAAAGAATTTAAAAGAAAACATGGCTCAATTCGAAATTTGCATCGTAATAGACTTTTCGGAAAACTACACTCTTAAATATGGACAAGAGGTCCAGAGCGTACATTTTGGAGACTCAAAAGTTCAAATAAGCTTACACACTGGAGCGTACTATTACAAAGGCCATGAAACTAAATGTAAAAGTTTTTGTGCTGTGTCTGCTTGTCTACGTCATGATCCAAGCGCGATTTGGGCCAGCATTTTACCCATTCAGTCTGATATACAAGAAAATTATCCCTATATTAACACATTTTACTTTATGAGTGATGGACCCACAACCCAATACAGAAACAAGAAAAACTTTTTTTTTATTGGGGCATTATTCTACAGAATTAAAATTTGCTCACTCATCCTGGAATTTCTTTGAGTCGGGGCATGGGAAGAGCGCAGCTGATGGTGTGGGAGAAGTGATTAAAAGAACGGCTGATTATGAAGTGGCTAGAGGCAAAGACATATCAGACATAGATCAGTTTATTCTTGTGACCAAAGAGAAACTAAAAAAGACCAAGATATATCAGATTACCGAACATGACGTTTTGAAAGTAGATTGTATTATTGCTAATGCACAAACCTCAATTAAGCCATTGCCAAATACTATGAAGCTGCATCAAGTAACATGCAACCAGGACAATGAACACAAACTCAACTTAAGAGAACTTTCATGTTTGGAGTGTAAAGAAATCTGTTTTCATAACAACTTAATTCGTGATGAATACTACTATATTGATGGATTAATGCATAATTGTATCTTTTTTTAAATTACTTTCTGGCTCACTCCGCGAACATTTTTACCAAAAATAAGTTCAAGTCAAAGTTTTTGCGTCTGTAGGATGGTAATTAAATTAAAATTCTTTTTATCCATATAAAGCTTTTGAGATATTTAAATTTTAAAATATATTACAAAAATTTCTTTAACAAAAGTAATTAGCTCATAATAAAGAAACTAAGGAGAAGGAAGATAAGTCCGGTAACAAAGCCATAAAAGCCGTGGCATTCGATTACGAATGGTTTCCAGGCAAGGTCCAAGACGCAGAAAATAATATCCTAAAAATTACATTTATGCAAAAATCAAGAAACTACTTTTTATGGCCGCAAAAACCTGATGTGCAATTCATTCCAACACACGAGATTCTATGTACTTTAAGAGCGCCAATTAAGGTATCATCCCGATTGTTTAAATTTGAAAATATGAAGGAAGTTGATACTTTAATGGATGGTCTTGAATTATAAGCACCTAGCTTTATTTAGATTTATTTTGTTACACTTGAAACTGAAAGTTACATTTTTTGCATTATTTAGTTATTGGATTACTTTCTTTACTTTTATTATTATCATAATATTTTAGTTAGTTGTAGTAGCAAAGTTGTTCTTTGTCTTTGCACATACATTTTTTCTACTTTTTTAAATATATTTCGTCCAAAATTCTGATTTCCGTCACTGTTTCAATTTCCGTCCCACCATCTAGTTTTGCTCCTTTCAGTAATACTAAAGGCTTTAAATAAAAATATTTTTGGTATTTAGGTACAAGAATAACTTATTTATGTATTCATGGACTTTTTGAATTACTAGTAATACTTTTTTAATTAAAAATATAAAACTTAAACGCACTTTTTAATGTTTTTTATTGTTTTTTTTTCATTATTTTCATCGCTTTTCTTAACGTCTTGATAATATTAAGTTGTTGACCTGTTTTTAGGTTAAAGTAGGACACGTTTTAAATAAAAATAAGCCAAAAAATTTTAAAGGATACCTTATTTGTTTTTATTTTAACAGTTATTTGTGCGTGACGGAAATGATAAATTCCAAGACGCCTTCACCAAAATTCCACCATAAAAAAAAATCTGGCAAATATTTTTGACTTTTAATACTACGACGTTATTGCTAACAGTTACTAATATTTAAAAAATAGTCTATGGCACAGAGATTTTATGGTAAGTTTTTGAAAAGTTCCTTAGATGGAAAGTAAACGCTTATTGAAAATGACCCTTATTGGGAAATCAAAATAAGCAAAGCGCCCTCTAACCTAAAGCCCCCGATACCATGGCACCTGCAGGTGATTTGTCAACAAGGCCCACAGTAGGCAGAAGGGTATTTTTACGTTTTCTGACAGAAAACCATTCGAGGTTGTTTATCTTTCAAAAACGAATATGAAACCACTCCGCGTGTGCGGTCGCCCGCCGAAAATGGCCTAGCGCATTACCTCGAGTTTATCAAAGAACCAAGAGAACTTTACTGGCTCGCTGGAATTACTAGGAATTCGCCTAGAAACATTCCCATAACTTCACATAATTTTGTTTTTATTTTGATTGAATTTTTTTTTTTAATTTAAATTATTGCGGCATAAGTTATGTGCAAGTTTACTAGTGAAATTTTAGAGGCCTAAGGATATATTTTAGATCCCAACAGCTGTTTCAAAAACACACGGATACTTGAGTATTAACAAATCAGGTCAGTAAAGCTCCATTTAGAGGTTGAAGATACTCTTAGCGTCAGCAGCCGATTTTTAAATCTGCATGCTTTTTAAGTTAACCTGTTGTCCTTAAATCAGTGGTAACAGCTAGCAGGAGTGTTTAAAATTCAATTATAAATGCACTTGTAAATGCAACCTTAAACACTACACCCAGTTACTTTAATATGTAGTTGGGTAGCGTTTTTTTAGCAAGTAATTCTGCAGTAAATGGTTTTTTTTATAATCTATAAATCCCAGTTTTCTTGCTGTTTTTAAGCCAATATTTTTTTTAGGTTAACCCTGAGGTAAGGTAACATACCCTCACCTTGAAGCCCTGGTTATCCTGGAGTTAATTTTAACCTGATTTTTAAAGATTTTTACTAGGTTATGTTGCTTGAGTTAACACAAACTCGCTTTTGAGAAACCGGCCCTTAGTCTCTCTTGTTTTTTGAATAAAATAGGTTAGTGACTTGAAAATTGGAGAATATTAATCAGGAAAAATTCTTTAAAATATAAATAGTTGCTCATTCATCTTTCAAATAAATTAAATACACAGGATCAAATACTATGTGTGTATGTCATAACTGGTGGTTAGTGAACACTTCTATGAAAGTTGAATCATGCACTGTGAACCTGCTTAGATTTTGAAACTCATATAACACTGGAAAATAAAACTGCAGATTACAAAACTTGATTTACTTTGGCTTGATACTTTTATCTCTAACTTATAACTTAGATAACAAAACCATACCTCTGCTTCTGTAACTAAAAAATTATTATGCAAAAAATCTTTTAAACAGTTTATAAACATGTGCCACTCAAGAGAAAATTTTTAAGAAATATTGGTTGTCCTTGCCTAAAGTGCAAAATATAGAAACAAAATTTAGAGATAGAATATTTCTTGTTATTTTTATTATTCTTTTAGGAGCTGTATATAATAACAAAACATATGGAGCAGTGGATATTTAGGCAACTACCTAAAATGAAAAAGAAGATTCTAAAGTGCCACACCACCCAGAGAAGAATAATAATCTATAAATTAAAGTCTACAATTTGTACCCAAACATACAGAGCAGTGGATATTTTGCCAACTAAAATGTATAGCAAAACAAGATGGTTGTATAGAGTCAGCACCAAACAAAGAATAATAATCTATAAACTCAAAGTAAGTTTTTGCTTCTGATTTCAATTATATTTGGTAAAACTTCCTTAAATAAACAAAATATATTATAATCTAGATCCGATACCAAAAATTAATTTAATTCTTATTGTTTATTGCAAATTTTCTGGACCTATTTCTGGATATATTTTGAGCCTCCCCTCATCTATTTCAATTCCATTAGGAAAAACAGAAAAACTATACACAAAGAACAAAACAGAGAACAATTTTGAAGGGGGACACTCACAGATACTTTTTGGCTCTGTTGGAAATTTCATAATTTTTATCTATGGAAATTAAAAATGGAAAGGTCTTTTAAACGTCTTTACTATTAATTATGTCAAAATTTTAAAAAGCTAGGATGACTGGTGTTTAAGATATTTGCTTTTAAATTTGGTATGGAATGAAGAAAAGGTTTGAACCTTTTCAGCGGATCAGTTTTTCCACCAAAATTTAAAGAATAAAAGTAGGCTTATTTGGATGGTATGTTTGAGAAAACAATCAGAAAAAAATCATGAAATGTTTATTCCCTTTTTTATTATGAAAAATGTAACTTTAAAACCAACGTTTTTTCCTGACTTTTGTGCAAGAAATTGTTTATTTGTCGCTCCTTGACAAATTTAAACTTAATATCTTGCATGTTTGTAAAGCAATTTAAACGATCTTCTAAATAAGATGTCATTCAAGCCACTTTTTTTTATATAATTTCTCCTGGAAAAACTCATATCCCTCAAGTCAACCCCAAAAAGCCTGTTTATGGAAAAAAATATATTAAAAAGTAATTTCTAGACTACTAAAATTGTATAATGTTTTTCAAGTGTTCACCAAATACTCCAAAACACCTCTGTTATGTTTTCGTTGAACATGAATTTGAATTATTTCAAGCATAAGTCAAGGTGCCAATGGGCTTTTTTCTATGTTTGAAGGGAGCGCTTGATAATAAAGGTTTTTTGACGGATTTTGGTAGCTAAGGGGGTCTATTTTACAAATCCAAGTGATGAAACTCTGGCTCCTTTGGGAGAACTCCAAAAAATAAAACATAATATAGGCACTATAAGGGTTCTAAGAACAGATTTAACAGTAAACATTTTTTGAAATAAACACATCAAAAATGGACTATATATAAATCCATTTTTGTCGGAATATATACTTTTTTTGACAGCCCAAATATTTCAGATGGCGATGACGGCGACTTAAAAGCACAAAATTTTGATGAGAAACTAGATCAAGTACACACATATAATACATTAACCTCAGGGTTTTTGGAAACACTGATTCCATTTTTTAGAATAAACATTTTTTGGGAATAATATAATTAAGGTTCCTAGGGGCAAAAAGAATCGTAAATGACAAAAAAACTTGTGACCTCAATTAAGAAATTTTTGGATCAACTGAATTCATTTTTGGTGTAAAAAAAATTTTTAGGGGTAATTTAAGGGGCCTAAGGGTGTTTTAGGGGTAAAGTGGTAAAAATAACATACTATTGATAGAAAGACATCACTTTGGAGATTCTGGGGTTAACTAAATTCATTTTGGGGGTTAAACAGTTTTTAGGGGTAATGTAAGGAGCCTGAAAGGGCAACATAAAAAGTTATTGGTGTAAAAGATATGTGATATATTGATTTAGGGGTTTTTTGGGTCTTCCAAAATTAATTTTGGTGTTCCAATTATTACAATAGGGAATCAGACGAGGATTTAGAGGTAGTTTTAGGGAAATATATCGATTTGGATATTTTTAAGTCTTCTAAAGTTGTATATATGTTAAGAGGTAATATAAGTTTGGGCTGGGTCCCAAAATTTTGTCCTAAGATCTTTGTATTATCTCCAGAATTTTTTTTTATCCAAAGAATGATATCAGTGGATCCCAAAACCCTCAATTTGATATATCATATGTCTGTATTTGATCTGGTTTCTTCTAAAATGTTTGTGTCCCATCTTAAATATTTTGAGTTTTACAAGGGTATCAGAGTGGCATTAATCGGATTCATAAAATGTACACCTGTACCAATTAAAATCAACTAAAAAAACTGAAATTAGTCAACCATGCATGCAAAATGTTTACTTTTAAAACTGCTACTAGAACCCTTAGATACTTCTAAGAATTTTTAAATCACATAAATGGATTACGGGAACCCAAAAACCCCTGAATTGTTGTATCAGATGCCTATATTTTGTTTAATTTTTTTTATTAGTTATTTTTAAAAAATGGTCACCACCTTGAATATCTGGATTCAAGTTCCCCAAAATCAGTAAAAAAATATCTGTTATCAAGCTCTTTCTTCAATTTTGTTGTTTTCTCTAAAGAAAATATTTTTTCACTTCATACACTTATACTTTTGTTTTTTTTTTTAAATTTCAGAACCTAACCAGGTGAAGCCTGATATTTGAAACTACAGCTACTAGTTTGCGGTTCCAAAGAAGGAAAAAATAACATGTTATTCTTTTCTTTTTTAAGTTAGATTTAATTTAAATGATTATTAATAAGTATTTTTGTATTTAAATTAATTTATTTAATTGCATATCAATAGGTGTTTATAATGTTGTGGCCATAATCACCTCAACAAGTTGAGCCATGTGTGCATTTAGTTTTACTTCCAAGGACCAGATGCCCACCGGTGGACACAAGTCCTCCGCTGTTTTGTGACCATCGGTAGGCACGCGGTCCTGAGACGTAAAACGGAAATGCCCACATGTGGGCATGGGCAATGTGTTAATAGGAGGGTGTCACATTCTAAACACCAAATACATTTAATTATGTTTTACATTCAAATATTATTACACCCCATTCCAAATTGATGCAGACCAGTTTTTTGACACTGACAATGACAGTTCCATTTAGCTTCTGTGTTTAATTATCAGCCGCCATAATGAAATGGGTCCGGAGAATTTGGAATGAGGTGTATATGTAAAAATGTAATTTTTCAGCATATTTTTTAAAATGTTATTATATATAGTTAATTAAGATTGCTAAAAATATTTCTACAACACAAAAATGCTATAGTATACTACCCATATAGTTGTTATTGCTCTGTGAATAACTAAAATGTATAAAAATTGTATTGTTCATTCTGGTAGTTTTCTTGCCTAAATTCCAAAATCTGAAAATAAAAAAAAATTAGAGGTAAACATTTGTCTAATTTAGCTACAACGCTTTTTTTAGTACTAGTAAGGAGTGCTTTAATAAATGTTTACTTACAACCAAAACAGAACTCCAAAAAATAGAAAGTATTTCTGCAACCCTATCTTTACTGCAACCTTATCTTATGACTTTTTAACTACATTGGGAATTGTTAATTAGAGTTTTAGTTAAAGGATCTTTTATTAGGAAATTATAGAGATTTTTGAACCTGTAGGTATCTCTTTCAGAAGCTACACATTTCCAATTTTTACACAATAAATGATTCACTAACAGGAAACACAAGTTTACATAAAAGATAGCAAGAGATGTAACATTACATTTGGTACCTACCTATATGCCAACAAAAATAAATAGGTAGTATTTCTGTGTGTGCAAGCATATTAAATATTAAGTTTTTGGATTTTATTTGAATTATTTATTTTTGAGTTTGCACAAGAAGTAATAATTTTGGGTAAGGGATTTAACTGAGAAAGGCATCAGTACATAATGTCAATAACAGAGTTTGTACAGAAAACCTTTAATTGAATTCTCTGATGTCTCCCAGTTTTTCCTAACCATTTGTAAAAAACTTATCATAATTTTTTTAAGAATTTTGTATAAAAGAAAATAGCTGCAAAATTTTATTTTGAAAAATTTCATAATTCTAATTTGTTTTTAAATCAATTTTTTCCAGATGGGATTTCAGATTTTCCTTGTTTTTGTATATTTTTTGTCAAATTTCCTGCCCTGTTCAAAGAATAAATTTCTCAACTTTTCTCGATTTTTCAGTTCCATACATACTCTGACTGATTAAAATTGTTACAATAAGAATTTTAATTTTAAATTTTATATATATACCTTGAAGACAAGAAAAGCAGTGTCATTCCATCTTGATAGATTTCTTTCCTACAATAAGGCATGATTTAGGAAATCCCTGACACTGCAGCTAGTTTGCTTATTGCAAGGCTTATTGTATTCCTCATTGCATATTCTTTTCTACTGTTCACATAGGTGTTTTTTTGCCAGGTGAAGCAGCCTTCTTATTAGTATTTTCAGGAACCCTCCCTCCTAGACAGTTTCCTCAGGCCAGTATGCTTATTCTTGAACAAACGCGAGGGGAATTTCGCTCACCTCACCTCACGGTCCTTTATCTTGGACACCTTAAATTTACAAAAATATTTAGGTCCTAATTTTATTTCCAACTCTTAAAAAGTGCATAGAGGTAGGTATTAAAAACTGGACTTTCTCTAGCTTTACTGTAGAGAAAACTTAGAAATAAGTAAATGAGCCAAAGTGAGCAAAATGTGCCTCACTATTTTTTTGTATAATGTTTTTATTCTTTACCTAATATTTTTTTATTATAGTCCGTGAGCCCAGGCCTATGAAAATTTATAACTACCTCACCGTTGAGACTTTGTATGTGTTCTTCAAGATGTTCTAAGGGGTATTTTTAGAGACCCCTCCAAACTTAACCCTTAACTGAGCCCTTAAGTTAAGGTCCTTTCAACAGAATTTCTCGGAAATGTTTAAATTATATAATGTGACCATGTGTTTTAAATACTTACAAAGCAATCCTTGAAAAATCAGCTGTGAGGAGCTTAGTTTAACTTTTCGATGCTATCAAGAGGGGCTTAATGACAAAATATATTTTATTGACAAAATGTTTGTCCATTTCTTGTTAAAAAAGTTACAAATTTAAGAATATATATGTTTAAAATGACATCTGAGTGGACATAAAGAATAAATATTATGCAAAGTCCGGCAAGGTCTTAACAGTTTAAGTTATGGGCTGTGGGACTATTAATTTGTATGGTACCTAATTCCACATATGTTAGTGGTAGTCAACTGAGTAGTCCACATTTCAAAAAGGAAAAACATACTTATTATATATAGGTACCTACATAAAATAACTTGTTTTGCAGAGGAATAAAGGCGTTTTTAGAGTTCTGTAAGGCAAGTGGTATGAGGTAAGATGCAAGGAAAATAAACAATAACAAATGCATGCTGCTCTTACTGCATACTGCTTGTGGCTTACGGAACACTTACTTTGTTTATATAGGCCTCTTAAAGCGCTTTTATATAAGGATGGTTTGAAAATGTTGTCATATGAACACCACTAAAACCGATTTAAGCACTAAATAGATTTTATTTGGAAGCGGTTTATCACTCAAAAGCCCATTCAACACCATTCTCAACTAAAAGGTCAGTTAAATCCTACTGCCTCAGTGCCCTTTAGCCTACTGTGGTTGCCATTTTTATAACGAAATTGACAAGTAAAACATAGATTTTCTGTGAGTTTGGTGTCAATATGGCATTGATCATACTAAACTCTAGTCTTTCAAAAAATCTGTTGTTTTATTTGTTTTTTCTTTAAACTGACATTTAATGAAGGACATAACCCTCGAAGAAAGCGATTTTATTTAAAACCATCCTTATATAAAAGCGCTTTTAGGTGCATATAAATGTAGTAACTGAGGACAGCAGCATATGCTTGCTATAGTTATGGAACTCTGAATACACCTTCAATGTTGCCTAGTCACTTGTAGTTATTTCAAGGGGTAATTATGCAGTATACAGTTTTCTGCCATTTTTGATTTTTTATGAAAAATTCTTTATGGGAGCACCTACTAGGGTCCCTAAGACCCCAAATCCGCCTGCGCCCAATCCAACAGAGTCCAACCCAACCCAAAACAATGAAAAAAACACATTACAACCCCCCTCCAGGTACCCTTTTTTCTCTTTAAAAAAAAATCGGGCGCAGCCGGATTTGGGGCCCTAGTAGGTGCCCCCATAAAGAATTTTTCATAAAAAATGGCAGAAAACCGTATAGTGCATAATTACCTTTCAAGGAAAAACCAAGGGAAAAACCCTTATAAAGACAACAATACTTATTCAAAAAATGTATAGTCAACCCGAGGTCTTACCTTAAGAATTTGCTTTCTTTCATTTTTTCTTGATCCATTGCATATTTTCGGAGTCTTTAAGCACACCAAGAGGCAAATAATGTACTACATTAGCAAAAACCGAGGCACAAATAGAAAAACTTATTGTTTTTGTCTGAAAAATAAACACGCAGTCCCATGGACCTAAAGGTTTATTTGCGCGGTGGTACCGTACAGCGGCGGTATGTGCTTTAGCGGCGCGGAATGCGAAATCAAAATAAGTAAACTATCCCCAAATTATTGATCCGGTGCAAAAAAAGCTCTGGTGTCCCACTGTGAACAAAAATAAATAAACTCTCCGCGTTGCCATGGAAAACAAATGCAATGACGTCAAGTTTTGCAAAAAAATCAGGTTGCCACGGTTAAATTGATTTCCCAATACGGTATTTATTATTATAAAGATTTACAAAAAGAATTTGTCCAATATTATTTTTTATTTAAAATATCTTATTCTTGTATTTTTTACGGTGAATTTTAATTATTATTAACCTTTAAAAACTCAGAACAACAAAGAAAAGGGAGAACAGATCGGAATCGCTTGTCATAGTTGCCAGTGCAAATCAATGTTTTACATTTCTTACGAAATTCTAGCCAAAGAAAATGATTAAACAAAAATTGACACTTATTTTTACAATTAAAAATAATACAGAACATATTTGTATTTAAAAATCAATTTAATTTTTTTTACCTTACGTTTTACTTATCAGTTATTAAGGTATTCCGTTATTAGCTTGCAACTGTGCATGCCCGAAATAACGATAAAGTAAGAAGGCATCAAAAGAACTGTAAACGCTTTTCTACAACAAGAAGCATGGAAAGTTATGGTAGGGCCTACGCAAAGCCCAGATCTAAATCCCGTAGAAAATTTGTGGGATCAACTGGAAGATGTTAGAAAGAAATATCCAAAAAAATTCAAAAACAAAGATGTTTCAAGCTTTTAAGAACGTCTTGTGCCTACCGTAAGTAAAGACCAGACATTCAACTACCTTTATGGCAAAGACAAATGTAGAAATTTAATAGCGCAGCAGTTATTCCATAAAGTTTTTTCGCTTTTGACCGCAGAATATAGTTTTGTTTTTTTTCTTCTTTTATTAAAATTATATATATTTCTCATTCTTAGAATTTAACTCCTAAAAAAGATTCATAGGGGTAAAAAAATTTCGCTTCAAAAAAAATTAATTTCTTTTTTGAAAAAGTTTACTGAGTACCGGAAAAGGCCTCCAATTCTTTAACGTGAAATTTCAGGAAAGGAATATTAAAAAAAAGGCGGCAAAAAAACTTTTTCTTATTTTATCTAATTTTTGGTAATTATAATCTAAGTATGATTTCAAATATTCTGGATGTTTACCGATAGTTAAATAAACTGTCGAAAAAGTTTTTTTAAATGCCTATTAAACACCTAAATAACCACAATCATTTCTTTATTTCCACTTTTTAAATTTACGTCGGATCTTATAAAATACTTTCTGAAAAAATATACAAAATCTTTTTAACCCACTAAAGTATATCACAATTAAAAAAAGCCTTAAGGCGGCATATTTATACACTGTGAGGCTACAGCAGGCAAAATAGAACATATAGGGAATGGATATCACCAAAGAAAAAGTGGCAAATTTTGAACGAGCGCATGAAGCAATCTGAGAGGCATAATGGTTAAATAAATTTGTATTCCCTGGGCCAATTTGATCTTTGGTCCGACTTGACGTATAACCCTACGATTTTTTTTACTTTTACTTTTTAAAGTTGAAATTTCTTGTCCTTTTTTTGAGTCTTGTCTAAAATATCTAATGTGCAGGACGCGGATTGTATAAAAATTCCATAAAAAGTAATTTTTTGCAAAGAACAGACTCGTAGCTTAAATTTCTGCCTTTGTGTCAGAATAAACTAATTGTCATATTATATTGTCTTTATTTTTAATTCTAAATTCACTGGCTAGCGTAAATTACTCAAAATAAAAAAATTACAAAAAACAAAAGATCAAAAGATCTCGGGTGGAAATAACGTAAATTCAAACTTGTATGAGTATCCCACAAGGAACACATAAAGGACCAAAGCGAATAATTAAAGGATGTTTCGCACTGGGTAACCAGCGTGGGCTCATCAGTGGTTTCACTGGTCACCCTCCACCCTACATCATTAAACACCATCATACACTTTGATTTCCAATTTTGAATCACTCACAAATAGGCATCGTTCCGCACTGATAATCTTGGGATCTTTTGTATAGGGATCTTTTTTTTTTTAGTTTCTTTTCGGTTGAAGTAACTGATTTGGAGGTTTTTTTAACTTTTTTTTTGATTTAATTGTCTTAGGAGCATAATCCTACTGGAAATATTAACACGCCAGGACGAATCCGTATCAGGTAACTTGGTAAGTACCAGTGCGGAACGATGCCTATTTGTGAGTGATTCAAAGTTGGAAATCAAAGTGTATGATGGTGTTTAATGATGTACGGTGGAGGGTGACCAGTGAAACCACTGATGGCCCACGCTGGTTATCCAGGGCAAAACATCGTTCAATCATTTCTCTTTAGTTCTTTGTGTGTTCCTTGTGGAATGCTCATCCAAGTTTGAATTTACGTTATTTCCACCTAAGATCTTTTGATCTTTTGTTTTTTAGTTTCTTTTCGGATGAAGTAACTGATTTGGAGGTTTTTTAACTTTTTTGTTGTCAACCTATTGTGTTAAAGCATAGAAAAAGTGACGTTTCCCCAACCGTTATGCCATTTTAGCCATGAAATTGTCAATTGCATCGTTACCCCTAATTTTTTTAGATTGGTCGGTTGGGATATCCATTCCCTATATATGTTCTATTTTCCCTGGGCTACAGTCAAGGTTTTCCGCCAAACATTACCGAAAACCTTTACAATCTATAAACTGCAGCCCACCAAGTAATTTAAGAAGAAAAAAATTAAGATCATGTTCATAATACTACATACTAATTTACCAGCAAGATGCCGAAAACAACTTATTTTTTTAATGAAAATGTTGTTTTAAAATTGAACCTTAATGGGCCTAGGCTAGAAACTTTTCGCCTTGGAGTTTCGATTGATCTCCTGGTCCTGCCGGGTCCTAATTTCTCTATTTTTTTACTATATTACAAGCAAGAGATGGATGGTACAGGCGAAAAAAAATCATAATTTCAATATATTAAGATCCATCTCTTTTGCTTGTAATAAAAATTCAAAAATTATTACCCCTGTCAACCAGGACCAGGCAGGACTCTTTATTTAAAGAAACATACATGTACGTTATTAAACATTATTAGGACAAAATATTAATGTCAAATTTAAAACACCTAATTTTTACTCTTAAATCACTTGAAACCCTGTTCAAAATTTTTCAGTCTAATTTGAAATTTACAAAAAGTACAAAAAACATTCAGGACCTTGGTAATGTAACACAAAAGACAGAAAATCAAGTGTGAAGAAAAGACAACCAAAAGCTTTTAATCAAAAACTTTACGGCCATCCTGTTTTTGCCATTTAATTATCTGTCTTTTACTACCCTGCCAAGACAGGAAGTCGTATCTACAAAAATTGCATTTTTCGGGTTAAACCGTATTTTGGTACTGGTCGTATCTGTACTAAAAAAGTGATTTTAAATAATAGTTGTTTACTGAAATAAATCACGCGGATGGAAAGACATTTTACAAATTGCTTAATTTCTCAAAACTGTTTTTGCAGTTACGACCCTTAGCAGGGCAGTTTATTTCACTTGAAACCGATTAAAAACCAGTGAACTCAACTTTAAGAACTCGAATGAAAACGATGATGATAACATCTGAGACAATTTTTTAACCACACGACGGGGTCCACTAGAGTGAGATGAGTAGTAAAAGAATGAGCTATCTCTTTACTATACTAAAATCGTGTTTTTTTGTCCTTTTGACAGTTATAGGGAAAGGGTGAAGTGATGCCTTCTTATAAATGCCTTTACAAACAATACAAATTTTTGAAATCCGTCTATTAGTTCTTAGCATTACAAGTTGTATGGACCAATAAAAAAATTGTTTTTTTTTGAAAATTCCTGGACACATGAATTTTGTGTTCATTAATAGTACTTTCTCTATTCAATTTCTGGTTGTGAACCTAAAGGTTCAAAAAAAGAAACGACAAAAAGACCATTATAATAAATGACTAAATTGGATAGTGAAATCGAATTAAATGAAACAATATAAAAACGTAATTATTGAAAAGTTAAACTTGAGCACAAATTTTTAAGGCAAAGATCTCATTTTCATTCGTTTTAGACTAGAACAATTTTTCAAACCCTATTTTTTTTTTCACATGAAAAAAAAACAAAATTTGAAAAAATATAGGTATAAGGTGTTTCTCAAGGTATTTTCGTGGACTGAGAAACACAAAAATAGGTACAATGTTTTTTTAGTAACCAATGTTATCTATCACATTATTCAGGTTAATTTGTCACAGGTGACTATTTTAAAGGAAAAAGTTACCTGCCAAAAATCTTATAAATTATGAGTACAACCGCAGTTTGAAAAAAAGGGATATTGCAAGGGTAATTTCGTTTGAAAGTTTGAGACAATGATGTGTTTGAAATTAACTCTGTTTCGGACTTCCATTGTCTATATTTTATTAATACACGACGTTTCGATCAGTACAATCTCTGATCGTCTCCAGGTGTAAACTGCAATCGATTCCTAAGGCTACGTACTTCCAAATATTTGGAATTTCAACACTTGGTTTACTGAAAATACCCTGATTCTGTCCAATAAAGCCAGCTTCAAGGAATCTTAGTTTCTTCCAGTGTGACTCCTTATGCATCACCTTTGCTTCTGTTCACTTCATTTGGTGTTGTTTTGAGCATGCATGTCCGGCGATTCCTGATTTAATTGTTTCACCTCTTTGGGTATTCGTCTGATGTTCCTTAAGCCTAACAGATAGTGGTCTTTTTGTTTTACCTATGTATGATTCACCACTCTCACAAGGAACTTGGTAAATGCATTCCTTATTTTGTTTGTTGTCCGGTTTTGTTTTACTAAAAAGGCTTCGAATTGTATTACTAGATTTAAAAGCTGTTTTAATATTAAAGTTGTTCAGCTACTCTTCGAATTTTCTCTAATACTCCTTTAACGTATGGAATTGTAAGGAACGCATTTGCCTGGTTTTAGTCTTGTAATCTCGGTCCTGTTTTTTCTAAATTTCAACAAACAGGACAGAGATTACAAGACCAAAACCAGGCAAATGCGTTCCTTACAATTCCATACGTTAAAGGAGTATCAGAGAAAATTCGAAGAGTAGCGATTGTAAGGAACGCATTTGCCTGCAAACAATCGCTACTCTTCGAATTTTCTGTAATACTCCTTTAACGTATGGAATAGTAAGGAACACATTTGCCTGGTTTTGGTCTTGTACAAACAGGACAGAGATTACAAGACCAGAACCAGACAAATGTGTTCCTTACAATTCCATACGTTAAAGGAGTATCAGAGAAAATTCGGAGAGTAGCAAACAACTTTAATATTAAAACAGCTTTTAAATCTAGTAATACAATTCGAAGCCTTCTTAGTAAAACAAAACCGGAGAACAAACAAAATAAGGAACGCATTTACCAAGTTCCTTGTGAGTGGTCAATCATACATAGGCGAAACAAAAAGACCACTATCTGTTAGGCTTAAGGAACATCAGACGAATACCCAGAGGTGAAACAATGAAATCAGGAATCGCCAAACATGCATGGTCAAAACAACACCAAATGAAGTGGACAGAAGCAAAGGTTTTGCACAAGGAGTCACATTGGAAGAAACGAAATTCCTTGAAGCTGCCTGAAATTCCAAATATTTGGAAGCCCTTCCTTGGGCGGAGCCAACTTCTTAATCTTCACGGTTGAGTGATTTCCCAGAGTATATAAGTACCTAGCCTTAGGAATTGATTGTAGTTTGCACCTGAAGACGATCAGAGATTGTACTGATCGAAACGTCGTGTATAAATAAAATATAGAAAATGGAAGTCCGAAACACAGAGCTAATTTCAAGTTTAATTTCGTTGAGATCTTGAAAAGAGGACATGGTCTCTTTGGCTTTTATTTTAGCTACAACTGCCTCCGGTTAAATCACTTTAAATAGTAGATTTCGATTATTAAAATTTTTCTATGTTTAGGAAATGAGTGAAAACACCACTCATTTTGACAATATTTGAGGCACAATAAAAATATTACTAGAGAACCTTTATTTTTGATTTTCAAGCAAGACCAAAATTTTGTGAAAAAAGTGGAGTTTTGTTGGTTGAAAAACTTCAACGAATTTATCCTCAGAATACTCATTTCCCCAACCGGCGATAATACTCTTTAACAAAAAAAAAAGAATAAATAAATATTTTTTTGCCATTTTTACATACAAACCATCACAAAAAAGTAACACTTTTGGAAGTGTTGGTTAAAACAAAAAATAAAAGTAAAAGGGGGTTGAGGTAATAGAAAACAATCTATGAAAAATCAGAGATTCAGATTAAAAACAAAAAGATCGCAGCTGGGAAGGCACTAGAAACTTTAAGGGAAGTAAAAAAACCCGATAATTAAAAAAAAGTTAATCAAATCTTTTTCGTTTAGGTGGTTGAAGAAAAAAAAGATTAAATTAGTCATCACAGTATGTGATGATAATTTGTCTAATAAATCACCAGAGAACTGCACTGGCCAAGTCTAAAATCGCTTGAAAATTTGCGATTTATGAGTTCGGTGGTTTTTTTCTGGCATATAATTTTACGGTTCGGCCAAACTGCGAGATTTGCAAGGGTTCAGGAAAATATTGAAGAGAACTTTTAACGTAACAAAAAAATATGTTTTCTTAGTATATCACTAAAAATTATTTGGAATTTACAAAATTATTAAATTGATTTATATTTGTTGAATTTGCTGAATTTTCAAATCAATTTTAAAACTTAAATCCTGTTATTGTTTTTACATTAAAAATGGTTTAACATTTTTATGAAAAACTAATATTTGTAATCAATACAAAAACTCCGCTACTCGTAACAGTCTCGTAATATAGAACTGATAGACATATTGGACATTTTTTGTGCAAACTTATATTTTAAAGAAGAAATCCAATTAAAATCCCATCCCTTTAAGGACTGGGAATCAATTTTGCATATTAAGCAACTTATTTTTTACTGAAACTGGCGAACCTTTTTAATTCTCCTGCTGAGCCGAACCAACCGAAACATTAGCAAGAAGAAATTGAAAAGAAGAAAAAATTGTTAAGCACAGTTGAACGTGTCAAAAGGTACTTAAAATTTTTATTTAGTTTACAAATTAAAGAAGTTTGAAGAAAGACACATAATAATAAGTGGTAACAACAGCACATTTAAAAAAAAATCTGTTTTTTTTTAATATGTTGACTTGTCAAGGCTGTCTGCACCTAATAAATTTTAACATTATAATTGCTAATCAATGTCGAATTACCTGAATAAAAGGGTTTGCGGACTCCACCGCGCAAACACGAACCGCGCGGACCACAACCGCGATGGCCATGACCGCGCAATACAGAACCGCGTGGGATCATTACCGCGTCAGCTCACCACCGCAAATCAACAACCGCGGGTGTCCATGACTGCGAAAGCCCATAACCGCGCGAGCCAATAACGGCGCAAACTCACGACCGCGCAACCTGTGCCAAATGCGCATATTTAAGTTTTTTTTCTTTCTATGCGACCCGCGGAACTAAAACGGCTGCTGGGCGAGGAAGCAACTAACGAAGAACTCGGTAGGTAGTGCCTTTTGGTGAAATGGTTGGTTGGTCCGTGAGCTCGCTTGTGCGTAAACTTTTTTTTCTGAGCTCTTTTGATCCCTTGTTATTTTTCCACCTTATCAACTGAAGTGAGGTTTGGTGGGATTTAGAGGTTTGGTTCGGTTTGTGTTGGTGCGTAACGATTCTATTTTAAATGACTTTAACGTGTTGACGCGGTTCTGGGTCTGTTGCGGTCCATGTTGTGCGCTGTCATGGGTTTGCGCGGTTGTGGGCTCGCGCAGTTGTGGGATTGCGCGGTCATAGACACGCGCGGTTGTTGATTTGCGCGGTGGTAGGCTGACGCGGTTCTGTTCTGCGCAGTCTTGGCCAGTGCGGTTGTGGCCCGCGCGTTTCGGGTTTGCGCAGTGAAGTCCGCAAATCGAATAAAAGAGATACCAACACAAATGATATTACATTATACTCATTTTAGTTTTTTAGGTGCAGACGCCTTTTAAGTTTTTTTTCTGCATAAACCCATAAGATGCCTTACGCCATAACCTAGTTCTTAAAATTATTATTTTTTTTTTAATTATTTTTGAAAGGACGTCTACGAAATGATCCTTTTTTATTTAATTATACGTAAAACTTGCAAAAATAAGAAAAAAATTGGTTTTATTTTTCAAAAAGCTTTCGTACACATCAATTTTTGTAATTCACAAAAAGGGCCAATTTAAATACCGCTTAGGTTTTTATGAGGCGAATTATTAATTATTGGGGTCGCTTGTTTTCGGAATGCACCTTATTACATTAATATTAAAAATATTTATGCTGAGTATACGTTTTGACCCAAAAAACACTCGAAAATACAAAACCCTAAAATAATTAAGGCCGACGGGCATACAAATTGTAGCTGCCATATCGTAAAAAATAGAAAATATTATCTTGTAATTGGTCTAAATAAGAGCATTAACACAGTACCACAATGAATGTAAAAAAGAAAAAAAATCGTTTTTATGCAAAATTTTTTTATGATTTTAACCAATTTGTACAACCAAGACTTTAAAACATAAGGACTGGATGTAAAAATTCACATTGTGTAAAAATCCAAGATTACTAATTGAATTTTGTTTAATAAGAATTTAAAAAATCATATTTTTATACGATAACGACATAAATTTTGAAATTTATGCTTTTAAAAATTGTCAAAAGTGACTACTACTTTTTCATTTTCGTCCATTTTAAGTTTCGAGTCTTTTTAGTGTCGGCCGTTTTGTATTATGGGCAACAGTGGTCATTTGCGATTTTTATAGTGGGGAGCCAGTTAGTAATTGTAGTTATGGTAGACATTCCACAGCGAGATCATTCCGTCTTCCCCTCCGGCAACGGTGATATTAGAATCCCATAGCCTTACCGGGTATGGCGAGAATTGTACATCCGAGATTGATTTTTTGTGTTCCGTTAAGACGGCCAGTTGACGTAGTGTTTTCCACGAATATACTCTACATAATCAAAAATATTTTTAATTGGCGGTAAGCAAAAAGTGAATATATTCAAGAAAAAAATATTGAATTACATACTAGGGATATGTCATTCAAATTATAAAAATTAAAATCTCGTTAGGATAATCCAATGGCAATCTACAAAATTTGAGAAGAAATGCCCATACTTTGGCAAATTAAGGCATTTTGTTAAAGTTACTTATTAGTCGCGGGTTTTTTCAAACCTATAAGAAGTTTTTTGGTGATTTTGCTATAATTTGGCACACACTTAGGCATGACTCCGGGGACCACCAAACCAATATAAATTTTTTTGGCGACGGCGTACGGTTAGGCGTCACGACGCCCCAAACTTTTTTTAGGAGATGGGGTCATTTTGACAGCTGTATCTTGGTCATGAATCAATATTTTAAAATTTTGGTTAAACCTCTTAAAAACTTTAATGGCCAAACACACGACAAAATATAAAGCGTGACATAATTTTTGTTATTTTTGAAGTTTTTGGCAAAAAGCTTTTTTTATGTATGTTGTTTAATTTTATTAAAACTTGGGGGCCCACCGTGACTTGTTACATTTAATATTCTAGCGTGTTATATAGCCTTTTAAGAACCATATTTGACAGGTCTGTAAAGGAAATATGGATTAAAAAATTTGAAGTTAAGCAGCCGGGGTCAAAAAAATTGAGATTTTGTCAATTTTCTGAACATGCGTCAATTTCCATTTTTTTTGTGATTTTTCCGTGGCATGACTTTGCAGTTTTTTTATATCGACGAATAGCTAGGAGCTTCTTATGGTCACTTCAAAATCAATTTGCACAATCCCGTTCATAAATGGAGAATATTTTTTTTTTATAAATTTTTAGAATTTTTTTTTTATTTTAAATTGATTATTTTTTATGCGGTCCACCGGAAGTAAAATATCATGTTTTGCACACCATAATAAAGGCATTTCATAGCCTTTTAAGAGGTTTAAACAAAATTTTGAAATGTTGATAAAAAAGTTTAGGGCTTCCGTCGCGACGCCTGACGTACGCCGCGCCGTCGCCGAAAAAAATAATATTAATTTGGTGGTCCCCGAATTCATACCTAAATGTGTACAGAGTTAATAATTACCTTAGTCGCCCATCCCAGCCGCCAGCAAACAACAGTCTTCCGTCAGGTCTGAATTTGACCGTGTTACAGCCCGGATTTGTCAATGTCAGTTCACATTTTAACACAATGTCAAAAGTCTCAGGGCAGATGTGGAACACCTATGATAAAGACAACAAAATTCATAATGTAGAATAGTATAATATTTAACATTTTTTGCCAGGTTTTTGGTCTTATTTCTTGCTCAGTCCAGATTTTCCAGCACTGGAAAACCGTGAATTAACCGGGAATTTTAAGCGGGCCCCAAATATCAGAAAAATGTCAAAAAATTTTTAAAAAATGTCAGGGAAAAAATCCATGAATTTGAGAATAAAATGAATTTAAATTAAATCGGTGAGACTACAATACAATACAATAAATCTTTATTTTCCTTTGACTATTAAATTACAATAGTATGGAACACGTCAAAAATAACATAGTACAAGTAATTAAATATTACATTTAACTAAATGTTTCGTCATTTTTATTTGTACACTGTTTATATTTAATATTAAGATCAAAACGTTTTAGAAAAATATTCATTTATATTATAAAAAGAATTCGTAATAAAAAACGACTTAACTAGAGTTTTAAAATGATTTAATATTTTGATCTCTTGTAAAGTTTTAGGTAAATGTTGGAAAACCTTTATGCCAATAACTATAGGCAAATGTTCCCCAACTTTGCTTTTATGAAAAGGAATTCTTAATTTATTTTTTTTTCTAGTATTAAATCTATGCACATCCTTATTACATTCAAGAGTTTGACTTCACATGTTTTTAATGACTGGTTTGCACTTATTACAGTACCGTCTTGTCAGAACCTCTTCGCAGCAGCCGCACAAAACTTGAATATCAAATAATCTCTTGTCCCGAACTTCCCACGAAATCCACACTGTATGTGTGATGGATTAAAAAAAAATCCACTGTACATTGAAATTTAAAACTTAAAATTCAGCTATGTTGTTTTAAAATTCAGGGTACTGCTATTTGAGAGTTCTTTTTTGTATCAGTTAATATTTTTTTTTATCTGTTATGTACCTAATTAGTGTATTTCAACTCTAAAATTGTAAATTTAGATAGATGCGTCTCTAGGTGACATTTTTTGTAATGTTTTTGGGATTTAATAAACTATTTAAAAAATTATATATTTTTTATCGGTCCCTGAATACGACTCATTTGTAGGCTGATTAACCGTTGTCAAGTTTATTTTGTTTTTAATTTCTTCTTTAATTTCATTGTACCTAGCACCGCCTTTTTTACTTTATGAGCCCCCCCCTTTTAAATTTCAAAATTTTGCCTGTTTGCTATAATCAAGGGTATAACGGCATTGATATCATTTTCTCAAAACTTTCGCCCTGTTGCTTATTTAGACACGATTTTGGAAACGAATCTAAAATTGAGACTAGATCCGCCCTTACTTTTAAATATAAATAAGTATTTTTTTTCCCACATACTAAACCAATCCCCCCCCTTCAGAAAAAAACTGCAACCATCATGCTCTCCTTCCTTTTGGGGATACTTTTTGGCGGTCATTTTTGTGACTTTTGATTTGGAAAATGTCAGGGAATTTTGGAGTTCATGTAAAAATGCATGTTAGAAATGGAAAAAGTGCTAGATTGGTTTGAAGAAAACTCGCTCTTCTTAAATGTAGAAAAAACACACTACCTTAGACTTCATAACCACCAGAATTGGAAATAAATATTCACAATACCAAAATTGAAAGGAAAATGCACGTAATTTTTTTAGGTATATCAGTCGATCAGAATTTGCAATGGAAAGGTCATACTTTTAATATCGCAAAGAATTTGGGATCCTGCTATTACCTTATTAAGAATCTTAAGTCTGTTTTAACAGTTCAACAACTCAAAACAATATACTATTCACAGATATAATCTCACTTAAGATACGGTATAATATTATAGGGGTGTTCGTCAGGGGCAAGATCTGTTTTTGTAAACCAAAAATGGTTGTAAGAAGTATTTTAGGTGTAGGTCAAATGGAACCTTGTAGGCAATTGTTCATTGATCTAAAAATACTAACACTGTATGCCCTTTATATTTATGAGCTTTCAAAGTACGTTTTTTTTTAAATAAACAAAAATTAGTTCAAAATCAAGATATTCACAGTTAAAATACAAGATCTAACACCAGAGTTTAATTTTACAAAAACAAACAATCTATGGGCATAAAAATCTATGTAAAGGTACCAACCCAAATTCAGGATGTTTCAAATATTAATATATTGAAGAATAAAATTAAGTTGTATCTTTTAGAACATCTATTATACTCAATGGTAAAATATTTTGACCAAAGGCAAATCTAGTCTTTTCATTAATTAATTACCCTAAATTTTGAAGTGTTTGTGTTCTGATTTCGTAATTAGTTGGCTTTAATTAGGGTTTTGATTTTGATTTTAGAGTGTTTGTGTGATGGTTTAGGTAAATTAAATTAAATGTTTTTGGTTCGTTTTCGAAATTTAACATGTTGTCTGACTTGTGTGTTACTAAACATGTGTATTTAATGATTTTTTTCTCAACAATAATGTTATTATTATTATCAAAAAATTAAAAGATGGGCAGTTGTAGTGAAAGTTGAGGAACTAACCTGTAAGGCATTTGAAGAGTTCGCACACACTCCCAGATTGGTGTAAGGATCAAAAGTGACAGACATCACAAATTCGTTCAGTCTAAGTTGGCTACATTGTTTTTCTGTGTTGTAGTCCCATAATATTATGTCTCCTAAAAAGTCGCAACACATAAATATTTTCAGAGGAAATTTTTTTCAGCGCCCTTATGAATTTACATACAAATGATTTGCAGCATAGAGAGAGATGAGGGGAAATAAATTCGGGACCTCTAGAACACCAGTTTAATGCTTTAACAACTGAGATATCGAGGGATACGGGTTTTGACTGACTTCGGAAATCCTTTCCTCTGATTCATTTGTTACGAGCCTAGCCTACAGAGTCCTCAAAAGCGGGTGTTATGAACCCAAGGAGTACATTCAAATCCTGGTCGAGGAATAACTTTTTCCCTTTTTATTCCATTACCCCTCGCCCTCTACGCAACAAAAAAAAATTGCCTTTTTTTTGGAAATAAATTTGGCTGAAATTGTCAGTTGGAAATTCCCCGACCGAATAGAGTAGTTAGAAGCGAAAATGGCGATTACAAAACAATATTTGTCGTCTCTAAAGAAAGAAAAAACGTGTCAAGGCTGCTGTCAAACCGATCTCAAATCTCGAAAAAATGACCTGTCTTCGGCGAGATCTTAAAAAAAAATGTAAAGAAAGTTGTAAAAGTTTTTTGGACCTCCGGTATCCAGGGAAAAAAAGCAAGAATAGCACCACAGTATCTCTTAAGGTGTTTAAAGGAGTCTCGATAAACAGGTTGTCTGGAAATAGACGAACGTCTACTAGTAACGTTAACCCAGTAGTTAACCTCTGGACGTGCATTCTTGAAAGCCATAGGACCTGGGTTTTCTCGTACGATGGGATATATCACCCCCCACGATCGGAAAGGAGTTTAGGAACAATTAACACAATTAAAAAAAACCTTTTTATTGCGCAAGCGTCACTAGCTTCGACGCTGTTCCCGGTTTCGGACCATTGTCGCTCAAGAATATGTTTTCGTTCCATGTGATGATTCACCATAGATCTATGCCGCTCCCTGTTCAATATACACGTCCTGGGGTCACACTGAAAAGTACACGGAGAGTAAAACATCCAACAATGTTCAGAAGATTCTTTGCTCAAAAAAGAAATAAGTTAAAAAACCTCCAAATCAGTTACTTCAACCGAAAAGAATCTAAAAACTAAAGATCAAAAGATCTTGGGTGGAAAAAACGAAAATTCAAACTTGGATGAGCATCCCACAAGGAACACTCATCCAAGTTTGAATTTTCGTTTTTTCCATCCAAGATCTTTTGATCTTTTGTTTTTAGATTCTTGCCCTTCTTTTGTCTTTCAGTTTGACGGCAAGTTTCAACCTTCTTGGGTTTCCTCAAGACAACCTAAGTTCGATTTCTTTTTGATAATCCAGAGCACAATCAGATTCCTTTTATAATTTTTACGCCGAAATATTATATTATTAAATATAAGAAGCTAACCTAAGTAGGTTTATTCTCCGCTAAAGTACATACAAACAAAAATCACTAAAATGGATGTTTTTTGCATGCTCCATGAGACATCCATTTGACACGGATATACATTGTACATATATAATAAATGTACCTTAGTTATGTGGATGGAGGATGACATGAATAGATACAAAATTGTTCTCAGATAGGTCAATAAGTATCTACTAAATTAATTTTTTTTCTTTGACACCAGAAGAAATAAACCTACCTAAGTGAAAAATTAAGATCCCCGCTCGAATACGCATATCAGGGAAGCAAGACAGAAATGCTAGGTCGAATAAAAAAACTTACCACTTACACTTAAAAATATCCAATAGTGGTTTCCATGGGCAAATTGAGTGCGCTACTAAAACCGTTTTCATGTTTGTTGTGTCAGTATTGTGTTTCATTTGTTAACACAGTGTTTAATTCTACAATCATTATGAGCTGTGAAATAAAAAGGTTTTTTTTATTTAAAGTTATTTGTTATGTGTGTAGGGTATCCCAAATCGTGAAAAAAATTAAAATTATCAAAATAAATGCTTAAAAAATAGCTAACGTCTCTATAACCATAACTATGAGATGATATAACGGCCCTGCCCTTGCATTTGCAACCCAGAGACGAGAAGTCTACTGGGCAAGCGCGTCGATTGCATAATTAGTGAAAGCAACTGACAACCATCTGACAGCGAAAATTTAGGTTTATGTTTAATATTTTGTTTGCTTTTGGAAAATTTATTAAAAGTGTGGACACTACCGTAAAAAAAATCAAAGTGTTGTCTAGTGTTTCCCGTAATTTCGTATCAATATTAAATTGGATTCCTCTAGATTTAAGTGTGGACAAAACAAGATTAGAAAACAAAAAGCAGGATCTTTAATCAAGTGCTCCTTGTAGGCATTCCGTGCCCTCGACTTTGTAAAGCACTGTTCTCACTATATGCAACTTTTCCATGGATCAAATTTTCTGATAAGGTTAAAAAAAGACACAATCTGCTTGTGCCTTCTTTTAACCTATTATTAAAAAATTTGACGTATGGAAAAGTTGTATAGTGAGAACAGGGCATAAGTGACACACTTTGTGGGTTAAGGGTCAACTAATGAGTAGTTTATTTTCGGAGGGGAGATATAAGATGCAAAAAGAGGCCATGTGCTTCGCATATTTATTTAAATAACGCACGCAATCACAGAAAATACCGCCACAAAATTTTAAAACACGAAAACACCACAATAACATAAACAAAATGGCAAAACTACACCTCGTCAAAAATGTAAACTTTTCGACGATGCCGAGTTTTCTCAGTAAGGGGGTTCGGCACTTGGGCGCCATGTCCTCGTGTAACGGGTTTACTTTGTGGATTGAACCCCTCGAGTAAATTTAAACTTGCAGTTGGAGATGTTTTATCCATAATATAACAAATAAATGCAATTAAATAAAATCAAAGTTTCGGATAGTATCTCATAGTTACAGTATTTTCCACCCGAAATTTATCCACATTGATTGACGTCAACTGTCAAAGAGAATTTTAGTCTGACGTTTATTTTTTTTGTTTGTCCCTAGATTTTTGGCCGTACTGATCACACTATGGATAGGGCCTCATTTAGAAAATTTTCGATTTCGTTTAGTTTAAATTGTATCATGAGTTGATTGTAATAGGAAGTTTTTGAACCATTTTTTTGCCATTTTGTTATTGATATCGTAAGACCATTGATCACAGTGTACTAGATATGGCCAAGGCCGCAAGTGTTGATCCAATACATAAACGTAAATAGTGCGAACTCTACACATCATAGAAGAGACTGGTTATGAAATCTCAAATGAATGAAGCTCAGACATTGTTTGGGGCGCAGGCATGGTGGACGCACCCACCCATTGGTCATTTTCAGGGGCACAATAGACATATAGAGTAGCAAGATCGATAGAAATCTGTTTCGTCACAATTCCCTAATATTAGGAAGTAATTTGTTACTTTAAATCTAAAAACTGCAAATTCGTAGCCTTAAAGCTGCATTCCCTGGAGGGAAGAAAACGCCTAAGTTCGTCCGATTTCACCCAAAATTGGTATACATGGGTTTTTGAGGATAAAGAATAAGAATTTTTGATAAGATTTTGAAAATTAAATATGGCGAATTCAAGATGAACGATTTTTGCTCGTGTTTTGCTAACCAGTTTTAACTGACATACACACATCCGATTGTCTTCAAATTTGGTATGCGTTTATAGTTCCGGTGACAATACAAAAATATGGTATTATCAGGTACCCACCTCCTCTAACGAGGGAAGTGGAGGTGAAAAAGATTTAGTATATTCGATTTCAATCAAAATTGGCATACAGGGGTTTTTAAGGAAGGGGTTTATGAGTTTTTTTTATCAGATTTGAAAATTTCAATATGGCGGATTCAAAATGGACGATTTAGGGTACAAATCTAAAAATTAAAAAATAATTTTATATAAAAAAAGCTTTTCAAATACAAGCTTTTATAAAATATAAAGTTCACTAAAAAGTAGAAAATAATTTTTAGGTTTTAGGTCGACTTGGGTTGAATTTACTTACCCTTGCATATCTCTGCGTTATAATCATATAATCAATAACATAAATTTTTTGAGTCAACATGGCCAAACTTTCTATAATACGCCCATCGCTTTTATTATTATGATAGTGAACTTTATAATTTTGTATAAAATATTTTTTTAATTTTTACTCTAAATCGTCCATTTTGAACCCGCCATATTGATATTTTAAAATCTAATCAAAAATTCATAATCACCTTCTCTAAGAACCCCTGTATGCCAATTTTGATTAAAATCGAACAAACTAAATCTTAGGGGGAGGCGGGTACTTGATAATACCATATTATTGTATTGGACCCGGAACTATAAACGCATACCAAATTAGAAAAAAAATTAGAGTTATTTCGTTAACTTGATCTAGCCTTTTAATTGTTTTGGGCTATTAACTTTCGTCAAACCGGTGCCTTCCTTTCGAGGGACAATTCCTTCTTCTTGAAATCGATTTATTATGGTTACTATCGTAGACTTGCTTCTTTCATAATCAACTAGTCGAATAGACCAATTACTGTGTAGCTTTTGTTTAGTTAATAAAACATTTTTCCTTTTCTGAAATGTGGTTTTTATTTTTAGTGACCTTATATTTTGAATTAGTAAAAAATAAACAATCCGTCTCCTTATAAAAAGTTTGTATATGCCAAAAATATAACCTAAAATTACGAAAATCAAAAAGTCAGTGTTGCACATAGGAAAACATAAAAAATCGTATTTGCAGCTACCTTCTGCTGTACCAGTTTTATGTGGAGATAAGTGTACATACATAGAGGTGAAGTTAAATAAAAGCTTGTAATAAAAAATACGCAAAATTTAAAGCCGGTCCAGCATTTTTAACGTCTAAATTGAATTTGAATTCATTATTTTTTGGGTGACTTCGCTCACCAGTCTGGGTCTCTCTCAGACACATTGGGTCTGCATCGCGTTTTCTTTGTTATGTTTGGTGTACAAATAAAAACGAATATCATGGCCGCCTTAACAGGCATATCACATAATAATATAATTTTCATCCATAAAGTATCTCTGGCATCTTGCTGTTTCACTCTAGTGCATTTGATTGGTATGAAAGCGTAATATAAGGGGTTATTCGGAGTGATTTAAAGTTAGCAGTGTAGTTATAATGCCTATTACCAAAACCTACGGCGTTTGATTTTGGCAACTTAAAAATCTGGTTTTTGTTTTATGGAAAATGAGGTTATGATTTGTCTAAATAAAAATGGAATAGACTGCTATAACAAATGATGCCAACTCTTGGTATTTTTATACAAACCTGTCTCGTAACCAGCTAACAAATACCACGTCCCCCTGATGTCTATCGGCTGCAAACACATGACGCTTCCCACTTTTTCCGCCTCATCAGGTTCAAATCGTTTGACGCTTTGGAAAGTATCCAGATCTACGATGGTAAGGCCGCCGCGGTCCTTGGGCAAAATAATTTGGTCGTTGAACAGTACTGATTTACAAAAGCCGCCGTAAGATTGAAATGTTTTGTTTATCTAAAACCAAAAACAGCAATTAATCATATACCTGACCCGTATCTACAACTCTGTCATACAAGGCAACAAAAGGAGTCGTGACCTATAGGTAAATGGGTAGTCTGGAAACACACGAGCCTCCACCAGTAAGTAGAGGGAGTGGGTTAGTATGGGTTTCCAGAGTTTTTGGTTTATCGCCCTGTACCTGGCACATGCTTGGTGCCTAAAGGGGCTAGCCTATCGCTTGCCTATGTTGAAGGAACCAAAGTTTTAATCATGTATCATCTACAACCTTGTCATACAAGGCGACAAAAGGAGTCTTGACCTATAGGTAAATGGGTAGTCTGGAAATACACGAGCCTCCACCAGTAAGTAGAGTGAGTGGGTTAGCATGGGTTTCCAGAGTTTTTCGTTTATCGCCCTGTACCTGGCACATGCTTGGTGCCTAAAGGGGCCAGCCCTCGGGCTAGCCTATCGCTTGCCCATGTTGACAGAACCAAAGCCTGTATCATCTTTATGTAATTTAATTACTATCTTAGTGAAACTTAGCAGATACGTGGGGTCGGTGCAACGGTCCATGGAAAAGGCGAAATTGCGGCATTGAGGCGATCTTTGAAAAATGTTGCATTATTTATCTTGCAGACGAAGCAAGGACATAGAGCTACATAGTATTTCCTAATTAAATAAATAAAATAAAACTTAAATAGAGTGATTAATTTCTTTCAAACATAAACTATGACTTAGTTTAAAAAAAATTAAAAACAAAATAGTAGAACAAATACAATAGAAAACGAAATTTATGAATCTTTATCTCTAAAACATTCATCCACGTCATTATATGCTATATACCGCCGCATCAGAACTCTGATATTTACGAATGTTTCTTTAATTATCTACCCTCTCAACCTACACTTTGACTCCCTGGATATGTCTTGTATCTTAACGAGGCAAGACCTTTAGCAAGAGGAAATGAGTTATTATATTTTAATAGTTTTACAAATCTTTCGCAGATAAATAACATCTTAAACGTACATGGGCGGCTCTTGGACCTGGTGCTAGTTTCTAAATTAGACCTTTGTATGTTGGAACGTTGTCATGACGCGATTATTAGAGAAGACAAACTTCATCCGTCCTTGGTCATAAATTATAAGGTAGGGAAATCTTTACGACAGCGAAACGCGTTAAAAACTAAAAATATTTTTTAAAATTTTAAACCTACCGACTTTAAGGGCCTGCATGAGGCTATGATTCACATAGACTGTGAATTTATTTTTGATGTTGATTATCCGGACATGGCTGTTGAGCTTTTTTATGACAGGATTTACTTGGTGATAGATTACTATGTACCCAAGATTTGAAAAAATAGGCGAAGGTATCCCCCGTGCTTTTCTCGAAAAATAATTGATTTTAATACATCGAAAACATAACATCAAAAATACAAGGAAATTATAGCTACCTTTATCACTGCTTAATCCTTGAACGCAAACTAAATACGAACCCTCAAAACTTTTGGAAACTAATTCAAAGCAAACAGGGTGATAGTTCTATGCCCCAGGAAATGGTAAGCCAGGAGGGTGTCACATTTCCAACCACAAGGATATAACAAATGCTTTCTCCCATTTTTTCCAAACCTCATATACGACTCCGATTCAGTTAGCTCAAACAGTCCCTTCACTTTCTACTGATAATAGTTGCATTGGACGTGTTTTGTAAATCACCTGCATTACAGAACCTCAGATTTTGTGCGCTCCTAAAAAAAAATGAAACCCAAAGCTACGGTAGGCCCTGACAAAATTCCAGCTTTTTTCTTATTTTCTTAAACGACTGTGCACTAATGCTCGCAAGACACTTGACTATCATTTTTAATATTATCTTAAAATAAAGCCAATATCTTAGCACTTGGAAGCAATCTAAATTCATCCCTATCTACAAAAAAATTATAAAAAACTTATTGCAAATTATCGTCCAATCACTATTAGCAATAATTTTGCCAAGTGTTTTGAAAGTGTTCTTCATAATGTAATGTACTATCTTATTAAGCCCTAGGTCCTTTATTTTTTATTATTTATGTAGCAGACTTACCCGAACATTTCAATCTCACTGGGATATACTCTCTATTTTACACTAATGACGTGGTAGCGTCAGTCAAGGGGGATACTTTGCAGGGGACACTGGTAGAGTGGTGCGCAGGAGGTGGTTTGGGGAAATGGGTTGGCGTTAAACAATATCAAGACTCAGAGTGTCGTCTTTTCATTGAGACACATGGCCTTGGATGGGCAGAGCCCTGTCAAATATCTTGGCGTGGTTTTTGACTACCAACTTTTGTGGAAAACCCACGTTCAGCTGGTCTGTCGGAAGCTAAACACAAATATTTTTGACCTCCGAAATTTGGCCAATTGTGTTTCAGACTGTCTTTAAACAAGCCTATTTGGCTTTGTGTCAGAGTAGGGTTGAATATGCTTTGCTAGTATGTGGACACGCACCTGAGGCCACTGAAGTATTTAAAGCACAAAGGCGGGCAGTTCGCATTGTGGCTGGTTTCAGATATCTAGACAATTGCAAGGAAACTTTTAAAACCAATAAAGTGTTGACATTTCCGTCACTTTATATATAACATAGCTTAGTCTATTTAAAATCAAACCTAAGCTTACATGAAACTCACAAGGATTTGCACCACTATAATACACGAGGAAAAAATAACTTGAGACCAGTCTACAGTAGACTAAAAAGATGTAAGAACTCCACTAGATACTGGGGTGTTCAGTTTTTCAATGTATTGCCTCAATATATTAAAATATTAACGTCAAAGGCTTTTAAAACTAAAGTAAAAGAAATATTAATGGAAAATGCCTTCTACTCATTTAGTTAACTTAACAATTATTTGTCATTTTAATATTTTATTGTTTGTGAACATTTTTAACTATACTTACTGTGTAGATACTAATGCATTGTGTAAAAGATCAATAAATTATTCTATTCTATTAAGTCGATTATAAACGATAATCAGCACGGTTTTATGAAAAACACATCAACCACGACAAGTCTTATGTCAATTACCCAGGCCCTTGATAGGCTTGACCACTGCATTCTACTACGCAAGCTTAGAAGAGGATGGATAATATACACGACTGTACATTTAATCTGTCGATTGATTTAATAAATCATTTTACCTACGACCAGCGAATAATACTAATTTTGCGACGATCTCCACACGATTTTAATGGCTCATTTATGGTCCTAGGATAATAATAAAGCTTAGACGTAAACCACAAGATGGCGTGACAAGCGATGAAACTTTATTTCATAAGAGCACTAATTGACGCAAAAATGTGAATTATTTTTCTATATTGTTAAGACAATAAATATTTATTAAACATAAATATATCCAATATAATTTTAGTACTGAACCAAAAAGTCCCGCTAAATTGACATATGACGCATTTTTAAGAAAAAAAACCTTGTTTTTAAAAAGATATATAAAAAGTCCCTTAGTAATCTTATTTGTTATGACGTTTTAGATAGAACGTCATTGAAACTTCAGGTTATGAAGGTTGTTGATTAAGAGTGTTTGATATTTATGATGACATTTTCATTGGTCGTAGGTAAAGTATAGTACACTAACTCGCATGTTATGGTCATTACACGCTCAGATAAATTAAGAGACTCGACTGCGTCTCGCATCTCAAACTTCATCTTCGTGTTTAATGACCATCATAACATGCTTGTTATGTAAACTACTATTAAATCCATGATAACCGAAAGAAAACAATTTGTGGAGTGCTGTGGTCTGACCTCGCCGGGGGTCTACGCAGGGGTCCCTCAGGGTTCAATCCTGGGGCCGGGCTGTTACTATTCAACTGCTTTATCAATGACATTTCTTCAACTTTAGATAACAATATTAAAAGGCTCCTATACGCCGACGATAAAAATCGTATCTCAGGATGGATAATATACATGGGTGTATCAAGTTGCAGAAGGCATAAGATTAAATAGATAACTGGTGCATTGAAAATTCATTACCACTTAACCCTCTCAAATGCAACTCTTTTACTCTAAAACGCAATATTATAGAGTTTAACCATCATATTCGACAATACGCCAGTTCCTCGCTCTACTCAATTTAAAGATCTGGGTGTGACATTCGACCAGAGACTTTCATTTGTGCCACATATAGAAGATATTCTATGGCAAAGTTACCGTATGTTGGGTTTCTTATTAAAGACCTTTTGCAACTCTTATTTTGGCCCAATTTCATTTAATCCCTTATTTGAAGTGTGCGCACTTGATAAGAAATAAGGATTTCCCTTACTAACTGATAAAGTTTGACGTTACCTGCGGGTTAATACCGCATCCTTTATAATTGACATGGTTGCCAACAGTAAAACGTTAAGTAGAAAAACAAAATATTTAAATTGATTTTTGAATGCAAATATGTTCTGTATTCTTTTTAATTGTAAAGATTGGTATCAATATTTGTTTAATCATTTTCTTCGGCTGGAATTTCGTAAGAAATGTAAATCATTAACTTGCACTGGCAACTGTGATAAGTGATTCCGATCTGTTTATTATAACCTCCCTTTTCTCTGTTGTGTTTTCGAGTTTTTAAAGATTATTAATAATCAAAATTTACGGTAAAAAACGCAAGAATAAGACATTTTAAATGAATAATATTTTTAAACAAATTCTTTTGGTAAATCTTAATAATAATAAATACCGTATAAAGTCGTCCGTAAACAAATAAAAGGCGACGCGCAAAAACTAAAAATGCTGCCTTAAAAATAACGTGACATTAGCTACATCATAACGCGTTATTAAGCGATAGTCAGCTAACGGGATTTTTTCATAAGAGGTGCAAAACCGAATGAGCATTTTTGTCTATATAGAAGTTACAGCAAATAATATAAAACCTTCATAAAATAACCAAAAGTTATATTATTTAGTGTTGGTGATAATTTTATAACTCTAATATATATCTTAAATGGGTAAAAAAGACTTGAAAAACAACTGACCAACACCAGCTTATAAAAATGTATGGTACATAGAATGGATAGAAAAACAACATATAGATTTTACAAAACTTCCTTATGAACCCTCAAGTCTAGATATTATTATAAAATGGTTCTAACAACACTACATAACAAATTAAAGGTTTTTATCGATTTAGAAATATAAATTTACCATCTTTCTTCCATTTGCTTGTTATGTATTATTCTTTTTCTTTTTAAAATAAAAAATTTATAAAATGGTGTTTACCCATTTTCTAAAATAAATTAAAATTGAAGTGAGATAAGTTGAAGCAGGAATATGAATATTTATATAAAATAGGTTAAATAAAAGCTGTTTTCCCAGTCATCCTACTCTGATAATCAGCTGCGGTTCGTGTGTACTGTATAGTTTTCGAATTCACTCACAAAATTTTCATGGGCTCCAAAAATACTTGAGAAAATGGGAAAAAAATATTCATTTAAATAATACTTTTTTTTTCACATACGTTTTTTGTTCTCTGGGAGAAATATTGAATTTTGTATTTTGTTCTTAACCCTAAACAAGCAATATTTCAAATAAAACACTGGAGGAAACCTCATAAATAACGTTTTTAATTTGGCCAAAAACCTATTGTTGGAATCCAAAATGGCGAAAATTTACGACAATTCTATAAAAAAAATAAATACAATTATACCACTGTTTACCTCTTTCAACACTATTTTGTCAACGTTTTAAAACATGATGCTAGTTGGAACAAAAGGTCCGTTTCTGCGAGCTTAACATAGTTAGCATTGTTCTCTTTTCCTAAATGTATTCGTCTGAGGCAGATCAGCATACTACCCATACCAGGAAAAATATCCTTCAACCCCGCATAACTGTCAGAGGTAACTATCTCAAGAAGATGGTTAGATTGCGGGGTCGAAGGGTGTACAGGCGGGTATTTCCCTGGTATGCTGGATCTCTCTCAGACGGATGCATTTAGAAAAAGAGGACAATAGCAACTACTTTAAACTCGCAGAAACGGGCCGTGCGCACTGTATGCACTCGAAGTTTCACGGTGCGTTTTTACGATCTTAACACGGTTACTATATTGTTCCCTTTTTCTAAAACCCGGTTCCAATCTATAAGTTTCTTATGCGTGGGCTCACCGAATCAAAACACGCATCACGTAGTCTTAGCGAGATTTGCCTATACAAGTTCATGTCGGTCCACGTGATGAGTTTTTGAGAATCCGGTGTAAAATGCATTCTATCCCGATATCTGCCATCGAAAACTATCTCAAGAAGATTTGGATCTCTTATCTCTCTCAGACTGATGTAATTAAAACCAGATAATGATAGTATGGTATCTCGCAAAAACGCGCCTTTTGATGTCGCAAAAACGCGCCTTTTAATGTCACAAAAAGGCGCCTTTTGATGTCACAAAATTAACCTTACTCCTGACGAAAAGATTTTGTTTGCTTTGTTATAATTTCCCAAATAAATTAAAATTGTTTTTACAGTGGTATTATAACCTCTATATAAAGAAATTAATAAAAACATTATAGACAGAAACCTTATAGGCAAAAAAGGTTTATTTATTGTGTGTGAATTCCCAAGTTTTTATAAGTGTCTCTCGAAATATTTTCAATCTTATCTTATATAAATTTGTTGTTGGTTACTTCAGTTTTTATAAGTGGGTTGATAGCAACATTTTAAAAACCAATCTATATATCTTTAATTGATAGTTTTATAGATGGGTTAACAGAAAGATTTCAAACACCAATTTATATAACTTTTGTCACTGATGACTTATATTTTTATAAATATGTTGGTGGAAACATTGTAACTACCAACTTATATAACATTTGCTTCCGATGACTTTAATTTTTATAAAGATGTCCGTGGAAATATTGTTAACGCCAGTTTTATGTTACCTTAGGGTACCATCAATTTAAAGCCTTTAATAAAACAAATATACAAACTCAATTCCTGTAGGAAACCTCTAAATACCCTAGGGCATTAATGGAACCCTCTTTATAATAATTATATAATTTTTTGTCACCAGAGGTTTCTGAAAATGCTCATTGGGAAGGTCTCTTTATTTAGAAATTTGCATGATTTTAGCTCAACTCATAGTCTGAAGATACTGTATTATGCATATGTCAGATCAGTTCTTGAATTTTATTCAGTTATTTGGTCAACTTGCTAACGTACACATATTGTAGATATTGAAAAGATTAAAAAAAATATATATTTTATATTCTTGTTATTGTTTGTCAATATTTAAATGTGTGTGTGTATGTAATGTGTATGACTGCGAGTGTATTTTAAATTAATTTCTTGGTAATTCTTAGGGTATATAACTTCGCCTTTGTTAATTTTTTTTTGTTTTATAATTTTATCTCGAATTTTATAAGATTTTGTTATTCTATGCTATTGTAATATATTCTTCCCCCACTCAATAAATAAATAAAATAACCCTCGTAACTGATTTACGAAAATGTTGATTTTTTTGGTTTTTTAGCTCTTTCTGTAAGAGTTGATCGGGAATAGGCAGGGAAATGTTTATGGACTGTCTTGTTGTCTATTTAAATTAACTGAACCTTCATATTTTTTGTGCCCCAAACACACGGTTACTAAAATAAAGATGGCAAGGGCAAAATCTTTGATGATTAAACAGTGGTTTACAATGTTCACCTCTTTTTTTCTTAAACAAGTACCTAATTGCTCGCTATGAATTATAAAAATTGATTTGAATACGTATATGGGACAGAAGTCCCAAAAAGCTCGACCATGCGAGCGGACGAGTAGTCCAGCTCAGTGGCAACAATTCTAACGGCAAAACAACCGGAAGCAAGTTTAGATTTAAGATTTCCGACGTGTTTAGTAAATTTCAATTTTTGGTCGACAGTAATCCCTAAACGTTTTAGTTCTTCAGAGGATTCAATAGTTTGTGCGTCTATATCAAATAACTTTTTCATTGTGACTGCTGTTTTCATAAACAAGAATTCGTCGCCTTAGATGTCCTAATCCGGTCCTAATTAATCCATAAAATATTCAATTTTGAGTTAATGATAGCTCAGCTACTTTAAAAATGTCCAAATTTTATGTTGACAAAAGCTCTAACCTTCGTTTACTTTTTTACTTATTACTTTTTTTATGATAGCGAACTAAAAAAATACCTTTTTTCATGCTACAAAAAATGTTTAATCTTATTTTACTCAAAAGTAGTGTTATGTGGATTAGTTCCATTCACATCTAGGGTGACGAATTATAGCATTTATTATGCAGGGTGTCTCATTTAATAAAATGATGCTGAAACTGATAAATTCAAAATTTTAAATCCCAAGACACGTCGATTTTGTTTCCAAGGGGGACACTATTTGGCTATATTTGAATTTTTGCAGGGCACACCCCTTGTAAGGGGTGAGCCTCACCACCAGAATTTAAATAGGGTAAGTAGGTCAAGTGATAGCTTATTTTGAAGGTCTTTTAAATGCCTAAATAAATATTCAAATTTTAAAAATCTAGCGATTTGTTTTAGATATATTCACTTTCAAAGTAAGCTCAAATTTTACAGGTAAATTTCCCTTATCGTAGCAATGTATCCTAAAAAAAAATCGGAAAAAATTAAATGATAAAATGTACTATTAATGATAACAAAATTGACGTGTCCCGGGATTTAAAAAAAATATATATATTTCGTAAAAACAACACGATTTTTGCCTTGGTGCATGCCACTTTAAAAGTGAATATCTCGAAATTCCTTCCTAACTGGAATCTTCCCATCAAAACTAACTTGTGTCAATCCTTCCAGCTCTGTCAAAGGTCTTCATGAGAGCGATCTACAATAGACTTATTAAGTTTATAGAGTCCAATAACATTTTATCAAAATCTCAATATGGATTTAGAACCAAAAAATCAATGGAACAAGCAATATTTGCTACATTGAACTACTTTACAAAAGAACTCGACAAAGGTAACAAAGTAGTATCATTGTACTTCGACCTATCGAAAGCCTTTGACACAAGAGGCCATAAAGTACTATGTGGCTATCTGGAATAAAATAATATGTGGCATCAGACGGATTGCACTTGACCTGCAAATGTCCTACATGGACCACCGAAAGCAAATCATCTCCATTTGCAGAGATGGTGAGGAATATTTCTTAGATTGGGGCAACATCAGTACTGGTTTTGCCCAGGGGTCAATTTTAGGCCCTATCCTATTCCTCATACATGTCAACTTGTTACCTGAAGCCACCAATCCTCTTCATCCCTTCAAAGGTACGCCCCCCCAGTTCGCTGACGACTATTCTCATGTGGCAGTTAGTAAATCAATACAGAGTCACTCAAAAGGATGTTCGGAGGTTGAAAATCTCATGTCTCAATGGTGTAGTGATAACTTGCTTATTTTGAACAAAATCAGGTTAGTCAGCAAACGAAAAAATACTTCATCATCTCTTTATGTCCAACTGGAACAAAAAACTATCCATACAACCAGTTCCATCAAATTCTTAGGTGTTTAATTGGATGATATATTAAGCTGGGAACTACTTGTGCCCTATTTCTTAGACTGCGGGACGTTATTAGCCTGGAATGCTTAAAAATTTAATATTTTTCTATTATACAAATAGAATATCATATGGCATTCTGTTCTGGGGCTCCTCACCTTATGCAATGAATATTTTTATTGTTCAAAAGCGACTATTAAGATGCATGCTAGGATTAAGTCCGCAAACATCCTGCAGGCCATATTTTAAAAAGTTAAGTATCCTCACTGTACCATCTTTATATTTTGTGTCCCTAGTAATGCTTTTTAAAAATAATCCTGATGTTTTCCCTATAAATCAAAATAACCATTCTTAGAATATGAATATAAGAACCAGGCAGGCATCAGAATTGGCTATACCTCATCACTCCTCTACCTTTTTTAAGAAAGGTGCCCTTGAAAATTGTTTTTATAGTTTCCAATTTACTAAAGTAGTTAATAATAATAATCAATGTATTTTAATATGTAGTTTAAGAATATTCTTTATATTTTTTTCAAATTTAAATCATTTGATGTTGCTAGGTTTTACATATTGTAAAGTATTGTGAGCAATAAACTAAGTAAGTAAGAAAACAAATCGCTATGTTTTTTAAATTTTAACACTTTTGTAAAGGCATTTAAAAGACCTTCAAAATAAGATATCACTTTCCCTATTTAAATTCTAGTGGTGATACTCACCCCTAAAAAGGATGTGTCCTACAAAATTCCAATATAGCCAAAACAACATCGACGTATTTTGAGATTTTTTAAAATTTTGATCAGATTATGGCGGACGTACGCATGACTTTTCAATCCCGCCAATCGAGTTTTAATTTAGCCTCGATATACTCTACAATATGCAGTTTGAATTTCGAGTTCTTTCCAAAAACGCTTAGTGCGGGTTTTTTTGAAATCTAAACCAGTGAGTACTGCCCGAAATTTGAGTGAGAGTGAGATGGAGATATGGAATAGTACACAAGTGTGAAGAGGAAAAGGATACTCCCTCGGCAGTACTCCCTACTATATCTCGCGTCGATGCCTGCTGAAATCTCTATGTAAAAAAGTTAAAATTTACTCTACCCAATACTTACTTTATAGCCAGAATTATTCTGTATGGACCATAATTTAAGTAAGCCGCTTTTTTCGTGAGTTATTATGTCATAGTCTTTTAAGGAATGGATGGTTTGAATCGACTCGCCCATCGGTTGTTTGTGTTGTAGACGGTTTGTCTGCAAAAAAATTAAAAAATAAGTATTTTGGATTTTCAGTACTCATAGTACAAGTCAGAGTCAGTGAACTCTTTAGTCCAGGGTATAGTGCTATCATCACAAAAAACATAAAATTTCCCAAAAGATGGGTCCCAGAATGGATCCCTGTGGTACTCCTCGGGGATCCGTTCTGGGACCCATCTTCATCGATGGGAAATTTCATGTTCTGCATAAATTCCATACCCTTAAATGATCAGCTTATTGAGTCCCAAGAAAGTTTGAAATTTCTGGGTTTGGTTCTTGATAAGCAATTGGATTTCAGGGAACATATTAACCAGCTTAAACCAAAACTATCATCTGCCTGTTTCGCTCTTAAAATAGTTATTAAGGAACTTAATCTACACCCTGCAAAAATGGTGTACTATGCTCTATTTGAGCGCGAGATACGGAGTGGCCTTCTGGGTTTACTGTTCCAAAATCCTCTTTTACTCAAATTCTAATAATGACAGCTATTTTTATCTTAGAGTGTGTTTGCCTTATTTATAAAAAGGAAATAAATCCAAATGCTATCATTTTTGTCCCACAACGTTCCACCAGGCAGACTACAAACCAACTTGTACCCCTCCCTATACCAAGTCCTGGAAAAAGGAGTCAATAATCTATGGGAATGTTAATTTATACAACCACCTACCACTAGAAATTAGGTCAATTAAAGAATTTAAAAAATTTAGAAGAGTAGTAATAACCTGCTTTGAAAATTATCCATTTTATGATTGTGATGAATACTATGCTGAAGAGCTAACATAAACGGCTCCTTTTTCGCCTTTTTCAACTGTTTGTGATGTGTTTCTTATATTTTAACATATTTTTATACTTCCTTTTTTGTGTTTTATTATAATATTGTGTGTAAATTGTAAATGTATTTACTTCTCTTTTTGTGTGAATTTTTGATTGTAATTTTATTATTGTTATATTTGCTGTTTTTTACCTTCTTTATTAATTACTACCTACTCTGTACCTAAAATTTTAGACAGATTGCAGTTTTACTGTAGCACTGTTTTATTTAAAAAATAATATTTTATTTAGATTATTTTATTTTTTTTTAGGCACGCTTTGTTTATGAAATTGTGAAATCTTAAAAAACAAAGTAATTTTTGTATTGTATTGTATAAATATAGAGTTCACAGGTCGTTCCACTTGCATGCTGGCGGTCCCGAGTTCGATTTCTGACTAGCAAAATAAAAATGGTGACTGTTTTTTTGTGAAAGTCCCAGTATAAACAAGAAGTCTTAAATTTTATGTCTTGTAACATTCATTTTAATAAAATGAATATTAGAACGAAAATTAGACTAAGTAGCGCCACCTTTACGCGCACAGTTCAATTAAAGAGTATCAATGGTAGGGACCGAGCAAAATATTCAATAATGTTCGCTAAAAATGCATTTCGATGATTTTAGTTCAACCAAAATGTGTAAGAGGGATTTTCACAAATTAAAAAAATAATTACTCAGTATCGAAAATTTAAGTTTGACCACATATGAAAAGGGGGCGTCGTTGTTGGATTGGACTTTTTTGAGTGTATTAATTTTTGCTAAAAAATTAGAATTTTGAGTGGTTAGAGTCGTTTGTTTTCGGCAGTAAAACATTATCTTTATTTTTGTTGACCTTCTTACTTAAAATCTTAACAATTCATGCTCTAACTTGGATACATTTTTAACGATATCAGTAGCGACCTCTCTTCGTCCACCTCGGAAAATATATTTCGCAACCTTTCAGAATACCCTCACTTTCTGTAAATCATTCTTTTACAAACCTACCAAAATCTATTGTAAAGGCGATGTTCTGACCTTACCACGATTTCCGGTGTCAATTTTTATCCCTGTCGAAAAATCAGTTTTTTTATCAAAAAATCTTGGCTCACTATAAAAACCGAATTAAATAGATTTCCGATCTCTTTTGGTCCAGCCAGCTACAAGAAGCAAGAAGTAACTAAAAGAAGAGTTTTTACTTTTCTTTCCTTAAATGGGAATTATAAAGTTTACTAAAATGCAGTGAAGTTTCCTTAGATGGGACTAAAGTTTATTAAAAAAGCAGTGATCTGCGACCGAATTTAAAGCCAGTACATCAGGAAAATTCTATTTTTATAGTCATTTTTAATCATCAATCCAAAAAAAAAATTAGACCACATGTTCTATCATTTTGCTATTTCCTTTTCAGGCTTTTTTATATTCCTGTATTTTTCTGCTTTCTTGGCTTAACCCAAACAGCCTTTTTGCAATGCCTTTGGAAAGATAAAGTCCTGCCAATATTCCTGTCGTTTCTGGCTTTGCCTTTTTTGACTTTTGGGTTGTCCCGCAATTCCTTTAGTGCTCCTTTAGTGCTGCCATGATTTGTAGTTCGTCTACCCTGGAGATGCCTCCGTTCTGGAGCTGCTTGGAGGTGTTGAGGAGCGTTGTTTTTGGACAGGCTGGGAGTTTGTAGGATTTATCATATCCGAAAGATAAGTACCAATCTAGAATAGGACCCCTCTTCGGCAGTTTTGCGGATCATTATGTTGGTTTAGTTTTTTTTGGAGTTTGTCTGTCTGTCTGTATGCTTGTGGTATATCACTTTTTTTAATATTTTTCAGTTCAAATAATATAAATTTCAATTTTAAAAATGAGATATGCCTTCTCAAACAAATTTTAGTAGCTAGAGGTTAGTTTAAGCTTCCTTGTGAACATAATTATGATGCTGGACATTTTAAAGAGTGTAGCGTGATTAATGTTTAGTGTTTTTTATAACCCATGGGTATATAGTACCGAGCGTGTGTTTTTTGTAAACTATTGTGAATTATAGAGTCCTTCTCTACTAGGTAAAAGGCTCATAATTCATTATGTTTTTTTGTAGAAATCTATAAAGATTTCCTTTTGTCACTTTAAATAGTAAAGCTGTGTTTTTTCCCTACCCCCTAGATTCTTAAAACATGTGTTTTATGTAATTTATTTTTAATTTAAATGATTATTTAGGCTTGGTCTAGAATTATCTAGGTAAACTACTTATTTGTTTTTCTTTTGCAAATGAAGTTAAAATTTCAAACACACTGTTTATAATGCAATACCTGTCAAGGTGTTTGCCAGAGGAGTAGTTGTTAAACAGTTGTTTGGCATTTTTGTTGTCTTTGCCGAAGGTGATTAAAACTTTTTAGCTTTGGCGTCATAACATTTTTGGGAAGTGACTACAAATGCACTGTTTATAATTCAATGCCTGTCGGGGAATTTGCCAGAGGAGTAGTTGTTTAACAAAAGTTTGTAGCTACTTAAAAATTAGTCCAGTTTTTTTGTAAAGTAGTCTGCTAAAAATAAGTAGGTTTTTGCTGCCTTACTAGCGTGATATTTTTCTAAAAAAGTAATTTACTTTTTTTTTATTTTTGCTTTGGATTTTTACTTTTTAAGTGAACCAAAAACCTTTCCCTGTGATAAAACAAAAAGACAGTTGTGATATTTATCCTAAAATGTGGTAAACCTTTTTTTTATTATTTATGAATGTAAAAATCTAACTCTAATCTTTGTATCCTTTGACAGTCTAAGCTGTCTAGCGCCACTAATCCGACTTACCTTTTTTTTTTTTATGGAATTTAATTAGATTTTGTTGGTTTTTTTGAACCCACGCCCTAAAGCTCTCAAAAATCAAAATCTGAGTTAACCTAGGCATAATAAGGTTTGGACAGTTAAAAAAAATAAAGTTGCAAAACAAAAAGAACTAATACCAATTTAAAAAGAAATAGGAAAAGAAAAAGAAGTTTTTTACATTTCCAGTACCTTAAAGTTGCAAGTGGCACCCTTAAACGTGAAGGTCGAATTTTCCTGTGTTGATTTTGTGATACCTTATTACTAGCTTAACTCTTTTTTTTAGCCAGGTTCAAGTAACATCATTAACTTTTGTCAGAAAAATATTTTTGTCAATTCCCCCCTGCAGCTTTACTGTGTTAATTTGTTTGTGAGATATCTTGCGGTTTTTTTAATATTTTTAGGTCCCAAATTGTGTCAATATGGAGGCAGGCTGTCTGTCAGTTGGTGGTTTGTTAGTGGGCGAGTTGGTATGGGAGTTACATGTTCGGTCATCAGTCATTCAGGGCTCTGCCATTTTGCGAGGACTTCTCCGCTCTGAAAAATTGTCAGCACCCACCTACCCCGAAGTGACCTTGGATTTTGAGGCTGAACACCAGATATGTGATAAAAAAACTTACGGTATTGGAGGGTATGATTTTTCGTTTTTTCGATGACCCACATCACCCCGAGTTTAGACGTATACGATCAAGACTTTTTCATGTTCAAAATAGAATTTCAAAATTTAAAAACGATCAAGACTATTCAAATATTAGAACCACACTTATGACTCGTTTTGCCCTACTTCTTGATGCATTAGAACAAAAAGCTAATTGTGCTAATATATCCAACCTTGTTGTTGGAACAGATCAGATTCAGAGTATTGGTGTAAGACGAAGAGTATCGTTTGTTCAAAGTAAGCCTGATGCTGGCTCAGATGTGGAATCTAGTCACTTCATGTGGCCTAGCACAACGCTTTACCAAGCTTTTAGTAGCAGTCATATTTAAGTTTCAAATACAAATGAAAATCAGAATAAATCTGAAGTTTTTACAAATCAAGAGTTAAACCCTCAAAATTTAGAAAATTTTGTTCGAAGTCCTGCATTAAGACAAAATCAGGAGCTTCTTAATAATTTACCAAGTAGTTCTATACCGCGAAACTTTGAATAAATATCGCTTCACAAAGTGCTGGTATAAATGTTCAATTTTCAAGTTCAAATGACTTGCCAAGGTCAGAATCTTAACCGCAGAACTCTTGTAACAATAACTTGTTAACTAATTTTGAGGTACAAGACATTCAACCTCAATATTCTGTTGCACTGAGCCAAAACCATATTCTAAACTCCACTTTTCCCATAAATAGAAGTACTCAACCAAATCAATCTAATAATCATTTCCCACTTTTAAATTTAGTTCCATTTCCCTCTTCAGTTACCTCAAATTTAAATTTACCAAGGCAAGACTTGGGTATCAATAATTTGCAGTTTAAATCTCAAAACTTGAATAACAATTATAGCCAAGTTGCTAATACACTTTTACCACCCAGTTTTCATAATTTTACTGTTCCCAGTTCAAGTGATATGTCAAACCAATTTCAACAAAATTCATTTAATATGCTAAATCAAGGACAACAAAATGTTAATTCAGGAATTTTGCCTTTGGTAGGTTTTGTTTCAATGAGTGGAAGTAACAACACTAATTTGTTTGTCACAAAACACTGGCCATGATCAGAATATCTCCGCCTATAATTTAAATTTGCCAAATTCCATGTTTTCTACAAACACATCACCAAACTTTAGTCAATTGCTTTTTACACAGCCAAATAATTTTCAGTTTTTGCCCTTCAATAATTTTTTTAACCCTCAAATGCAAAATAATTATTACCCAAATATGTCACAATTAAGTAATCAATATCCACAAAGCCAAAATGCAAATAATGTGTCAAATTTTTATCATAAAATTCATGAATTACCTAAGAATGGGCTTAAATTCAAAGGAAAGACTCAAGGTTTATTTAGTTTTATAGAGAGAGTGGACGTAAAAATGTCATAAAGCCTAAATGTCCCGATTGTATTCCAAAAAACGTGTCAGGCACTGACATGAACCCGGTAAGACCAAATTAAGGACTCAAGTTTATTTTAATAGTAAGAATACCCAGAAAACCTTGCATAATATTTCTAAGTTTAATAATTGGGAGAAATGGCTTTCAACTGTTGCTAGTTTTTTTAAATATAAACAAATTTCTCCAATTTTAATAAGTCTTTTAAATGACCCAAGACCTTTTGTTACCATTTCACTTTTAAATACAAATATTCGTTATTTAATTGACACTGGTGAGGGATATAACATGTTATTAGAACAGGAACCCTCTATAAAAATTAAAAAAAATTTAAATTGTAAAGTTACAACAGCTGATAGAAATTTACAACAGGTTCTTAGATGCGTTGATTTGGAAGTGTCGGTTGACAGTCACTCAAAAATTTTAAATTTCTTTGTAGTGCGCAGTATTAAGCACAGCGTTATTTTGGGCATTAACTTCTGTAGAATTTTTAACCTAGAGTTAGATTTTCAAAACAACTCTTACAACTTTAAAAATAAAGAAAGTTTTCTTAAAGTAGAAGTGATTAACCTCAGTAATTCAAATTTGTCTCAGAACATTTTAGAAAATAATTAGAACTTTTTGAATTCAATTTTCAATGAATCTAGTCAACATCAAAGTCCCTCAAAAATGTCTACATTTTCGGTGAATTTAGTCGACCTCAAAGTCCCTCAAAAATTTCTAAATTTTCAAAACAACCTAGAAAAGAGTGCAGTCCTGTTAGTAATTTGCTTTCATCTTCAGATCCCACAATTTTAAGTAAATTTAGTCAACCTCAAACTACCTCAAAGAATTTAAACTTTTCAGACTTGCGAATTAAATCAAATAAGAAAAATTTATATTTAGATAGTTATTCGAGTTTTTCAAGTTTATATAGAGAAAAATGGGCACCAACATGCTCTGCTGACCAACTAAGTCAACTTTTGAAGGAAGAAAATTTTTTTGAGGAGATTGATGAGATTATAGTAAACGAAAAAGTTGCTAGACCATGTCTTCACACAGAAATTAATTTAAGTGTTCACAGAAGTGGTAAACAAAATGTCGTACCAGATGCCTTAAGCGGAGCGGTACCAATTTCATCTTTAAATTTGATTCAGCACAATTGGTACAATAAAATGTTAAAAAAACGTTGCTAGTGAGCCAGATAAATGTGCGTATTGGCACATTAAGGATAATAATACTCTTTGTAAGCATTTTGAATCCAATATTGGGCTAAACACAAATTTCAAAACCTGGAAAATAGTAGTACCAAAACCTGAACGTTTGAAAATTTTATAAGAAAACAATGAAAATCCCTTGTCATCACATTTTGGAGTTAAATTACCATCGTGTGTTTGAACAGTATATTTGGCCTGGTCTGAGGGAAGACATAAAAAAGTATGTGGGTAAATGTCAAGTATGTAATGAACAAAAATCTTCAACTTTAGGCAGAGCTGGTTTGATGGGTCAACCTAAGTAGTGGGAGATTACCTATGTTGGGAATATTTGGAAAGACTTTTGAATAGAAAAAGATAGAGGCCCCATTCCGTTTAGTACACTTTATTCTTTAGTTGAGGGGAGATAGGATTATAAAGCGTGACCAATCACAAATTATTAGTCTTATCTCCGCCCACTAAAAGATAGTATATAAGATAGAGTGTAGGTTAATTTAGTTTATTTTTTATCGTCTCCTGATGATGCTTCGACGCGTCGAGTGCAAAAAAGTGTAGTTTTGGTTTGTGGAAAACTTTGTTATAGTGGTAGATTACTTTAGTAAGTTTACTTTTATACACAGAATGCGAAAAGCTGTAACCAAAGAAATTAATTCGTTTCTTGAACAAAATGTGTTTCTTACTTTTGGGGTTCCTCAGACCATCATCTGTGATAATGGATCCCAGTTTATTTCCCGTGAATTCAAGAAGTTACTCCAAAAATACGATATTCAGTCTATTTGGTATAACGCCCGTTATCACCCCTGCCGAAGGTGAATAAAACTGTTTAGTTTTCGCGTCATAACATTTTTGGGTAGCGACTACAAATGCACTGTTTATAATTCAATGCCTGTCGGGGTATTTGCCAGAGGAGTAGTCGTTTAACAAACATTTGTAGCTACTTAAAAATTAGTCCAGTTTTTTTGTAAAGTAGTCTGCTAAAAATAAGTAGGTTTTTGCTGCCTTACTAGCGTGATATTTTTCTAAAAAAGTGATTTAATTTTTTTTATTTTTGCTTTGTATTTTTACTTTTTAAGTGAACCAAAAACCTTTCCCTGTGATAAAACAAAGAGACACTATCCTAAAATGTGGTAAACCTTTTTTTTATTATTTATTAATGTAAAAATATAACCTATATTGAGAACTTATAGAATAAATTTATTGAATTTAAGAATCTTTGTATCCTTTGACAGTTGCCCACTAATCTGACTTAACTTTTTTTCTGAGTCAACCTAGGCGTAATAAGGTTTGAAAAGTTTTAAAAAAAAGTAAAGTTATAAAACAAAAAGAACTAATACCAATTTAAAAAGAAATAGGAAAAGAAAAACAAGTTTTTTTAAATTTCCAGTACCTTAAAGTTGCAGTCTAAATTAAAAGTTTATAAAAATCTAAGATGGCGGTCAATTTAAAAAAACTAAAGTCCCCTCTCCCTTCCCTCGGTTAAGAAATAAAAAACTTATACTTTTTCTAAGCTTAGCAGGTGCCTTTTTGAAGAAAAAGGTCCTTTTTAAGTTAGTTGACGTTTAAAAATAGCAAATCTCGTGATATCTTTGGATTTAGCAACACAGAGGGGTAAACAGGTTCCTAAATTTGTACACTGGATTTCAAGTTTTGCTTGGATTTCACATAGATTTCTTTTGCTTGTACACCTACGGTCAAGAACTGAAATATTGTCAAGTATTGTACAGGATTATTAAGTATTGTCCAGTACTGTTAAGTATTGTCAAGTATTGTCCAGTATTATCTCCAGTATTGTCTAAAGTATTGTCTCCAGTATTGTCACCCGTATTGTCAAGTATGGTCCAGTACTGTCAGGTATTGTTAAAGTATTGTCAACGATTTGTACACCTACTGTCTGCAGCTGATGATAGGGGTCAACAGCTGGCCAAAAATTTGTACACCTACTGTCAAGAACTGAAATATTGTCAAGTATTGTCCGGGATTGTTAAGTATTGTCCAGTATTGTCTAGTATTTTCCAGTATTGTCCCCAGTATTGTATCCAGTATTGTTCAGTTTTGTTTCCCGTATTGTCTTCAGTATTGTTCAGTATTTTCTCCAGTATTGTCAAGAATTGTCCAGTATTGTCAGGTATTGTTAAAGTATTGTCAATGATTTGTACACCTACTGTCTGCAGCTGATGACCCCTCGCAACTCACAAATGTTCACATATCGAATAATTTTTAACACAACAAATCTAGCCAAATACTTCAGATTTTCCGAGGGCTATTTTGTAGCTAAATTGTCACCGATATTGTCAAGAAAACTGAATACCGGAGAATGTGGCTCCGTCTATGCCTACATAGCTATACCTATCTATCATCCTTTTGAGTTCGTTGGCTTAAAACTTTCTTCCCAAAATCATACCCAAGACAGACATCAAATACAACTCCCAACCTGCAATGTAATAGCTTGGGAATTTCCCACTATAAATCAAAGTGTTGAAGATAACGGGAACTTCGATCCTACTATGTGCGTAACCGGCCGAAGTAAATAAATAAATCGGACGATTCGAAGGAAATTAGGTAGAAAGTAGACACAGCGGCGCGACGCACAGAGGTTCCTCTAAAATTCTGACGTGATAAAAGTATTTTTTTTTATTTTCGGAACAACACAAATAATATTTTATTATGATAATAAATAAACAATAATAATAAACAGTTGTAAACCTATGAACCGCAAAAAAAATTGAGAATAAAATAACAGGTACAGCGCAAGAGCAGACGAAAGGCGCTTGATATATACAACCTTGATTTTTACTTTAAGCATATCGATCGGCATTTACTATTTTGAGCTCGGACTGTGCGTACGTAAGTATTAGCGATTGACTCGAATACTGCGGCGAAGAAAACTACAGGTATGTACTTTTATTTTTTATGAATTATATTTTTTCTTTTAATTTTAGTTGTTTGTATGTATGTTCAAATATCGCCTTTTTTTTCTTTCTCATTGATTTCATGGGCTTGCTATGGCAAAGGGCATGAAAGTCTGTTATGAAATTATATTTGGCATTTAACTTACTTATTTAAGTTTTTAATTTTAGTTGTTTTGCAACCATATGTAACCAACTTTTTTTTAAAAGCTTTTATTTAACTTAAGTGGTTCGTCTGTCTGTGTGTGTGGTCAAATCTGGTAAGCTGAATTAAATCCACTTCCCTTTATCGTAGGAAATTGAAATTTGGCGCGTTGATTCAGTTCCGATGACAATACAATATTTTAATGTTTTTGAGTTTCCCCCTCCCCTCATTTTAAGGGTAGGGGTGGGGGATACTTTTTATCTTTGTTCGATTTTGTTAAAAATTAGTATATATGGCGGATACAAAATGGCTGCTCTTAATTCAAATATAGAAAGTTAATTTTAAGTGACTTCTACTTGTTCGATTTTGTTAAAAATTGGTATATAGGGGTTTTTGAAGATAGGTAAGCAGAAGCAAAAATAATTTGTTTAAAAAATCCCTTAAAGGGGTATATCGAGAATAGAAATATCTAGAAACATGCAATTTTCAGTGTTGCATAGCAGAAAAAGTCATCCGGGGTGAAAGAAGTAGACTAAAAAGTAAAAAATAAATTAATATAAAAAAAATATTTTTAAGTACAAGCTTTTATTTAAATGCACTAAAAAGAATAAAATAAATTTTCAAGTCACTAGACTTTTCATGAAACTGTGTAATGTAACTAAATAACGGGTTTGATTGACTTAAAAATTTATTTTATTCTTTTTAGTGCATTTAAATAAAAGCTTGTTCTTAAAAATATTTTTTGACATTAATTTTTTTTAAATTATTTTTAGAAATGACCGATGGATTTTCAAGAAGAGAACTTTTTGAAAAGCTTAAAATGATTTTTTGCCATGAATATTTATAAAACTGTGAGTATTTTTTTAAATATTTTTAAGACTTTTAACAAACAAATAATTTTGTCAAGTCAGATTATTGATCGGAACCACTGTGCGACGCAACGCAATTTTAAACAATAAAGTGCTTTCTATATTGATCGTTTGTTCTTGCTAATGTTATGGTCCGATTATTATGTGCCTTTTGGGCAAGATAGTTAATAAAAACAAAGAAATATTATGTACGCCATTTTATTGATGATGTGTTTTAACTAATTAAGTAATAAATAAATAAATAAATGAACATATTGCAAAAAATCACGCCGGCGGCGCGGCGCGCAAGGTCATAGGTGACTAGAATCTGAATAAGGTTCATCGGGTTTCATGCAAAAATACAGTGCAGACGTAAAATTTCCCCCCCCCCCTTCCCTGTAGTACTTTTTGACATATTTACCATAAGGGCACTGATGACATAAAACTGTAAGGTCACTAACAACTTTAAAATTTTAAATGAAAAGGTCAAGTGATACCTCATTTAAAAGGTATTTTAATTCTCTATTAAACGCAGTTGTTGAAATCGGTTAATTAAACACTTACAAAGTTGTGACTATTTATTTGTATGAAAAACTATCCAGAAATATCAACTTAAAAAAATCTTAATAATAGCACTTTTAGTGTTTTTGAATTCAGATTTGAATGCAGATTGTTAAAACTTAAACTAGAAATTAAGTTTACTGAAAATTTTGGAAATACATGTTTGATTCTTAGCTTATTATTTCAAGAAGTCCTATTCAAAAAAAGGAGATAAAGATGAATTAGTCAACTATAGGCCTATCTCAATTACCCCCACTCTCTATAAACTCATAGAAATGGCTTTTGCAACTTGTCTGGTAAAATTTTTGGACAAAAACAATTTACTCTCCACAACACAGTTTGGCTTTCGAAAAAACTTATTCACAAGCCAAGCTATAGTTGATTTTGTCACAGACATAGTTGGACTTTCGGAAGGGGGGAGGTTATTTCTACAACCTTTTGTGACCTATCAAAAGCTTTTGACTGTGTCTGCCATGAAACACTGTTGGGTCATTTCACATCAAATCAACCAAAATAAAAATAGGTTTGGCAGACGACCTCACCGATTTTAATAATTTTTGGTAAGTTATTCTACCCCTTACGAGGATCAAAAATCCCAAATTTCAGATTTTTCGGACCAGTTTTTATTTTTTTGCGCCCTTATTCTTAAAGCTGTCAAAAAAAGGTTGAAACTTTTTACAGGTACTTTTTTAGGATCTACCTAGTGAGAGGTCCGTTTTTGAGATTTGCCATTTCAGTGTTATAGGAGCACTGTCAAGTGGACACATCCTTTTTTCTCCTGCCATTTGGTTCATAAAGGATGACAGATAACATTTTGCAAGCTTATTTTGATAAGTCACTTGACTTTTTGGGTTTATTGACCTTCACCAGCCCAAATTTAATTTTTGCTTTGAACTACCCAACATATTTTGGAAATAACAAATAACTTTACCTAATATTTTAAAAATATGTTTTTTCTTTGTTTTTTTAAACTTTGAATTTGGGCTGATGATGGTCAATTAACTCAAAACGTCAGGTATTTTTCAAAATGAGGTTGTAAACTATCTGTCACCCTTTATGAACCAAACGGCAGGAGAAAAGAAGCATGTGTCCATAAGTCCACAAAAAATGAATTTGATAGTACTCCTGTCACACTGAAATGTCAAATCTCGAAAGTGGACCTCTCATTAGGGAGATCTTAAAAAAGTGCCTGTAGAAAGTTTTCGACAAAGCGTTTTTCGACAGCTTTAAGAATAAGGGCGCAGAAAACTAAAAATAAATATTTCGATCTCCGGAACTACCCGGAATTTCTAAACTTTGTTTTTGGTTTTGAGCAAAGCGTCAAATTGCGCAAGTTTGACCTAATTTAAACCTTTTCGTATCTCCTACCGTTTAGGAGATTTCCATGTTGAGCATCGAATTTGGAACACCCTGTATAGCTTATTTTAAAGGTTCAAAATACCTTTCGAACGAGGTATATCATGACATACTTTTTATTTGTTTTTTTTTTCAATATCTTAGCAACATGTTGACAAAATTTCAGGATGGAGAAATAATGGGTTCATAGTGAAAAAAAATCTTAAAAACTTGTAAACATACAAATTTCCCACATGTGTTTTAATTTGTTATAAAAAAACTTGTTTTACTGCTTACATACACTTTTACACGAAATTTTCTTCCGGCACAAACTTGTTGAAATCCCTAAATAAAATAACATCTTCCCCCTCCTCCCTCCCTCCTCCACCATTCTGGAGATGTGCCTGTAAATTTTACAACAAAACAAAAACATATTTAAAATTTGGCGAGGCACTTATCACATGTGATTTCTCTGAATACTATTCCTTTGTCCTGCAGGATAAGATACAAACATACCACTGCACTAGCGACTATTAGTCAGGCGACACTTCACCCTTTCGTAATCTACTACAAAAATGAAGAAGGTGAACTAAAGCACTTAAATTATGTGTTTATTTCAGACTGCTTAATACACAATACTATAGCTTTCCATTTATTTCTACAACAACTAATAGCTGAACGTAAAGCGAAAATCATAAACCATTCAAAGATTGACTACTTTTCTGATCACTTTTTTGCCACTTCCCATGGCAAAAGTGCTTGTGATGGCCTAGGTGGTACCGTAAAACGTTTATCAACTAAAGCTAGTCTTCAAAGGCCCTACCAGGACGAAATTATGACGCCAGAACAACTTTTCCAATTTGCGCAAGAAAATATAGCCGGTATCACATTTAGGTTTTGTAAAAATGCTGATTATGAAATGCTTGCAATGTATTAAGAAAAAAGGTTTGCTGAAACACAAACTATTCCTGGAACTCAAAAAGTATATTCAGTTATTCCAGTTTGTGGTTTTGTGACTGTGGAATATGATAAATTATGGTGGTTAGCCTGTATCATTGGATATAATGAAGAATCTGATGCACTTAGTCAGTTTTTTACATCGAAATGGACTGGCTAGTTCATTTTATTATCCGACACCCAGGGCAGACATTTTAGTAGTAGAAAGAAATGCATTATTAAAAAGGGTTCATCCTCTTATGTCTACCGGTCGAACCTACATGCTGACCAAAGATGAAATGTTGGATTCTTCAAAAATTTTAGTAAAAAGAAATTTTTTGAGATTTTGAGTTTTTTATTTCCTTTTACTAATGTTTGAGTTTTATCAAAATAAATACTACTATATTACATGCATTTTGATTGATTGAGGATGATGATTTCCTCTGTCATATACGTTTTCTCAAAACCATACAATTTGCTGATGACAATACATATCACATCATTCTAAAATTGAAAATGCATTGGCAGGGCAAATGGCAGGGGAATGGTTTGAGTCTAATGAGCTATCTTTAAACTTAAATAAAACTATCCATATTGATTTTAGCTTTAAAAAAATTTCAACAGAAAATCCAAAACAAACAAAATTTTTAGGTATCATCTTAGACCAAGAACTTTCCTTTAAAGCACATGTGCAACAACTTGCCCAAAAACTATCAAGCATATATTTTGTTCTTAAAAAAATTATGCATTTCTCTCTTTTGAAATGCTTGCATGGGGTTGTTTGGAAGTCATAATGTATGGAGTCTTGGCTTGGGGAAATTGTAGTGAGTGGATGATGATATTTAAAAAGCAAAAAACTTCTTATAAAAGCAGGCCCTATGGATTCTTGTAGACAACACTTCAGAAACCTGAAAATTTTAACTTTTCCTGCCATTTATATTCATCAGTCTTTACTGTATGCAAAAAACCACATAAATAAATTACTCAAAGGCTTTTGACTGCATGAGTCATGGAATACTATTGCAAAAGCTTGAAATTTATGACAACGACCTGCTCCATCTCAACATATCCGGAGTTGTTGCAGCTTTTGCTGATGACGCTACAGTGGTATGGCACAAGAAGGATGCAAACAACCTCACTGAAATTATATCTCATGACATACGCTTGATTAAACAGTGGTGTGATGCAAATGGTCTATTGTTTAACTTCAGTATGACCCAGGTTCTTGGATTTCGTTGAAACATTGACAAAATGATCTTCGCTCAATTTTCAATCAAAAGCTCTACTGTCAAATCAAATTGTACAGTGTTTTGATGAAAATAAACTTTTTAATCCCAATCAGTTTGGTTTCAGAAAATCGATGTCGACTTGTACAGCCATAAACAAGTTTTTAAATATTCTACATAAAAATTTAGATAGTGGGGAAAAACGACTAGGTATATTTCTAGACTTAAACAAAGCCTTTGACATGGTCTCTCATGAGTTACTACATCACAGTTTTGCAGTATGGCTTTAAAGATTCTTTGGAGAGATGGATTAAAAGTTATATTAGAAAACAATACACTGAGGTTAATGGAGAGAAATAAAATGAACTAAATGTAAGTATAAGCGTTTCGCAGGGGTCTGTGCTAGGACCTCGGTTATTCCTTATTTATGTAAATGATCTTTTTACAACAGACCAATTTGCCTTTGCAGATGACAATACCGTTCTTATTACAGCCAATCAAACCCTGAAAGAATTCGACAAATGGTTTGTCAAAAATAATTTAATTTTAAAATCTAAAAAATCAAATTGTGTTCGATTTAGTGCAAATAGTATTGAAAATTATAATAACAGTCTTCTAATTAAAACAAAAAACGGCTCCATACCACAAAGTAAAACGGTAAAATTTTTAGGTATAAATATAAATCAAAATTGCAAATGGAAGGATGAAATTGATAAGATTCATAAAAAGCTATCTTCTGCATGTTACTGCTTGAAAAATTTAAAATATATTACTAAAATAGAAGCTCTTTTAATGTATTACTATGGCCAAATCCACTCCAGAATTTCATATGGCATTATTGCTTGGTGTATCGTCTGAGATAGACTTGATTTTTAAACTGCAAAAAAGGCCAATTCGATCGGGGATCAAAGCGTACAAGTTGTAGAGGAATGTTTAAAGAGCTTAAGATTTTAACGCTACATGACATCTACATAGAACATTTACTAACATATGCACAAAATGAATTGCCAAATTTACCAAAGTTGAATACCAGTTACTATTCTACAAGAAACGAGCATATGTTACAAATACCCAGGCATCTTCTTAGTTTATATGAAAGTAGCCCAACTTATATGCCAATAAAAACCTATAATAAGAATCCTCACAGATTAAAGACTTTAGATGATAAGACTTTTAAGAAAGAGATAAAAATTATTTGAATTAATAAGGAATATTATCCTTATGAAGAATTTATTAATGACCCCATGCTCTAGTAATTTTATTTGTTTGCTTTTTGTCTATTTTACTGTTTTTTAACTAGGTATTTTACTTACTATTTTAATTGTGTTCAACAAGTCCTTTTGTTTTTCTTTTCTTTTAAGATCGGCCTATGTATGTTTTATTTTATGTTTTGTTTGTTAAGATATTTTACAATGTTTGTTATTATATTAGGTACATTTTATTTATAATTATTTTAAACTTAGTATAGATATATGAATATAATTTTTTTTACAATGCTTGTTTGTAAAGATATTCTTTTTACACAAATGGTGCTTATTTTAGGTTGACGCATCTGTGAAAATAAGTTAGAATGTAGGTATCAATTAATTAAGTAATTAAGATTTTTGCAATGATGATGTCTATAGTTTAACAATGGTCTACAGACAAATAAAAGATTCTATTCTATTCTATACCATAAATTATTTATTATTAGTAGGATCAAATCATCAAACCTAAACTATTTAATTGTTCTTTATTTAAGAATTAGTATTTTTAAGTAGGTAATTATTATATTATTTATTATTAAGATTGCTTTGTCAATAAGTTTATTCTTGGACAATAAAGCATGTTTTCTACTTCTACTTTCTACCACTAAGTACCACCAGCGCAACTGGGCATTTAAAAGGTGACAGTCTTTCTATTGTCAGTTCATTCTGTGATTATTTTTGAGTTTTTGGGTTTTTTTTGTCACTATTTTCAAAAAACACATCCTTTAATTTTAACTTGGTATGTCCTATGTTAAGCAATTTCTGGATATGTATTTTATTTAAACTATTTACTATAAATTAATTTTGATCTAATATCGTCGCCCTAGATGTGAATGGAACTAATCCACATAGCACTACTTTTGAGTAAAATAAGATAAAACATTTTTTCGTAGCATAAAAATGTTCAGGATTCCAAGTGATTTTCAATTTTGAAATTCCCTTTTCCAGGTTTTCCCTGACCATTTAAAAAAAATTTCCTGACATTTATGTCCATGATAGACATTTTCAAATTTATTCTTATAGTCTCTGTACATTATTTTTTTTCCTTATTAGTCAAGTTATTATTTGAAAAACCTGTTACCACCGCCTTCACCAAACTATAAAATACAAGCAAATTGACTTTTTTCCAATGCATTTGCCAAATCTTTAACATTGTTTATTAATTTATTTATTACGGGACAACCCCATTAACAGTTACAATTACCAAATTATGTTATAATAGTTTACATCAGATAGATAGCTAGATAGAAAAGAAAAATATATTAGAAAATAAAAAATAAAACCAATTTAATGCTAAGAAATCTACAAAATGACATTATTAAATTGTCTTTTAATGTTTATTTTATTTTGTAATACCTTAATAGTTCTGTGAAAATGCAGATATGGGTCGTTCTTGAAAAAAGGTAACATTTCAAGTGGTAATTTAAAAAAAAACCAAATTACTGTTCTTTGAATTTTGGTAATTATTAAATGTTACTGTGGTTGGTTGGACTAAAATGTGCTATATGGCCGAGATAACAATTCACTAGTTCTTGAGTTAATTTGAGTTTGTGAATTAATCTGCTAACACAGGTGAGAGCCAGCTAACACCAGTTATACCTATTTTACCAAAATCAAGAATCTTTATAGCTGGGTTACTCTTGAAAAATGTTAACATTTGGTGTAATAGTTTTTTAAAAAGATAAACATATTTACCACTTTTTAAGTAAATATAATATTATAATATGTCGCTATAGATATAATATGCCCTTACATGATTTCTTCTTTTCTCTCTTTTGTCTATTTCCTTTTTCGTTTCTGGTACTTTCTAGTTTTTGCCATTTTTTTCTAAAAATTATTGAGCTAATTACAAGCGAAAAATTTCACAGGTTTTTAATAAAATATTCTGAAAGATCACACCAGGGACGTTCATACTAGTGACATATTTAGCAAAATGTCGAGATAACAAAAAAATAAAAAAGTTACTACTTTTGTATCTTAATGTTAGTAAAATGCCTACTTTTCATACTTAAATCACATTTATGAAAGTAAATATCTTACCATTTACTCCTTATATATATATAGAAACATCTTGGCCAAAACGTTAATATTGTATTAAAACCACCAAAAATTTCACAAAAACTGAATTATTTTACGTTACACTCATAAACTGTGTCTTCCATGCTTCTCCATTTTCAGGTAAATGAGTTGGATGTTGTATGCAGTGATCCCAGATTTAAAAAAAAAAATCTGTGACTGCATGTGATCACATGAGTGACACCAAAATCAATTACATGTGTTTTTTTTTGTTTTTTGATGAAGACAAAAACTTATATCAATATATTTTTTTAGGATTTAAATTTTTAAGTTTTTATCTATCTAAATCATTATCTAAATAAATTTTATGATCTTAAAGTGTCTTTTTGTTATATCTGAATCTATTAACTTTGAAAATTACAGATCACACCATGTGACCATGTGAGAGTTCATTACTGCTGGATAATGTTAGCCTTTGAGTAAACTAACTATCCTCCTAGTTTGTTTTCAAAAGGATAAATGGTTTTAAAATTACAAACCAATTACCTTTTTTCAAGAACGACCCATATAGGCCATATAGGCAAGTAACGTCTCCACCAAACTATAAAACTCAAGCAAATTTACTTTTTTCTTCGCGTTTTTCTAAGGAATTTGCAAATTCTGCTACATAATACAAGACAATGCGATAGCCAACACCTTCACAAAACATAAAATATGAGCAAACTGTAAACCTTGCTTAACACAAAATAATATGTTTTAATAACAGTCACTGTCAATAATAGCACCACAATATCTCAGCTCTCGTCCTGTTATAGAATAAAATCTGTCATGAATACATTTTTCTGAGTATCACAAATATAATTAGAATTTTTTGAGGTACTAGTTTCAATATTTTTGTTTTTTATCACACTCTCTTCATGGTTTTGCTGCTCATTTATTGTCATACAGTTCAACTTTATTTTTGTGTTTGGATCCTACAAAGAGGGATTTTTATTTTTATCACACAGATCACAAAAACTCGTTTCAATTTTTTTCTACTGACTTAAGCCACTTTACCCAATCAGGTGTAGCTTTCGCATCAACATCAATCCAATCTATACTAAAATTATTTTTTCTATTTGACATTTTTTAAATTCTTCCACTAGCAGACAAAAAACCACACAAATTAAAGAACCAAATATAGATTTCTGCAGGAAAACAGGAACATTTTTACTTGCTTTAATTATAACAAGCAAAAAGAGTCTCTAACACCCACTTGTCCTTTACACTATGGGTATCTTATTCCCTGACTTTTAGGTCATTTTTGGGTTTTTACTGACTTTTTCCTGACAGCATACAAATTTCCTGACTTTTCCAGGTTTTCCCACCACTTTGATCCCTGATGGTTATATTTTTGTTTGCTATTTTGGACATTTTTAAAGTAGTTGCTATTATTAACTCAAAATTGAATATTTTGTAGATTAGGACCATTCACATCTAGGGCAATAATATATTTAGTATGTAAGTTTTTATATTATAAAATTTGCTCTCTTTGTAATTGTAGTTGTAGGTTAACTAACCTTTCTTTCTATTGATGATGCTTAAACTTTTTATAATTATTTAATTGTAATTGCAAATATACTATGTCAAGCCTACACTATCAGACAGGAATAATATATATGGACAGTTCACCGCAAATGCGCCACATGCTCTATGTCAAAATGCATGCAAACTAAACATATATTTTTATTTATTTCTTTTAACATTCTGTCACTCTGTCCCATGCCAAATATCTACTTATATGAGTGTAATTTTTTATTAGATAAACATGTATATAGCTGAAGCAAGTCTAAGGTGTGTTATTGAAGATTAGTGGTTAGGTCATTATATGCTAATTTAGGTTAAGTTTAGGATACTTAGGTGTGGTTTAAATCTAGTTTGTGCAGAAATGCATATTACTACTACCACCAGAGATGGACTTTGCCACATAGGCAATTGATCTACAGCCACATGTGACTGGCAGCCAAAAATGTCGGTTACTGACATTCTGATAATGCCAAGGGCTGCCGCAACTGGGGTATGTTCGCCTCCACTGTTTCTGCTGGGTATGAATTGTGAATTGTAACTATGAAAACTTGGGTAATTATTAATATGAAAAGTTGGGTAAACATTAATGCACATTTTTTAAACTTAGTGCTTTAATTTTTCATCTCGTGCCTTTTTCTACCATACTATGTTGGAAAAAGATAGCCATATACTCGGCCATATAAAATTAAGCACTATGCAGTAATCCAGCCTTAATTGGATAAAAACATGCATCCAACATATTCTACTCTGTGGTTAGATCACAGGGGTATGTATACTTACTTCCAAGTCCCAGAAGAAAACATCCCCCTTTTCAGTGGCTGCCAGCAGTTGGGAGGAAAAATCCTGATTGTGAACGGGAAAACACATGCTGTGCACGTGTCCCATAGTGTCTTTGAGACAGTAAAGAGGATCGGGAGGCAACAGGGTGTTCTTGGCCATGGTCTCGAGTCGAAACGAACCGAAAAATTAAAACTGAAAAATGAAAATTTTGAGCGTGAATCAAACTACGCGGCGACCATTGAGAGACGTCAAAAGTGCGTAGCAAAACAAAATAAAAACATGTGGATTGTAACGTCACGGAATTTTATTCATTTTACACACAAACCAATCCAAGTATCACATGATTTCTTTTATATTTTTGGACCAATAAGTCACGTGATGGTCTCAGCTGGAAGCCTTCCGATCACTCATAGGGGTTTCCATTGGTAAAATTGGTGCACCACTCAGTGCATTAACGCTGGCTTGGTTCTGTCAAAAAATTGCGTCAGTGTAGTTTGAGTGCAGATTGAATCGAACATGAAAACAACTGCACAGTGGCGGCTCGTTAAAAATGTTAAAAAATAAACACCGTAAATAAGGATAATATTGGTTAAATGTAAAATCTAAAACTTATTAAGATAAAAAAAAACTATCTTCAATCTACTATTTTATGCGTTTTTACTTTGACATAAAAAAAAATATTTTTATATAGAATGACATTATTCCACAACATTTGAAATTACATTGAATTTTTTTATATATATTTATTATATTTTATATATATAAGAAAAAAAACATGATTCGTTTTTAAAAAAAGGAAACATGAACGGATATTTACTGTATATTCAATGTATATGCGCTGTCGTACATCCTAAATATATGTTTTTTGTGTATAAGCCTTATATTTTTTAACCGAATATCAGTTAATATTTTAAAATAAAATAATACCCAAATATTTGTTTTTTAATATAAACTAAATATATAAATTTTATAATTATTACGTAATATTGTCTAAAAAAGGGTTTTAATATTTCCCTCTACATTTAAAATGCTACATATTTTTTACATAAAATTTGTTGCAAGAAATAATATAAAAAAATATATGAATATTTTCCCAATATTCAGTGTGTATCCGTTTGAGTATATTCTGTTTATCTGTTTTTTGAATTTAAGGCAGACATGTCCTAGCCTAATATCATTTGAATATTTGCACAATAAATATGTCCAAATATTTGTTTTGTGGAATGTAATACTTTATGTTATTATAATATATAATTATATAATTACATTTTTTTAGCATTAGAGATCCTCCTCGTTTTATATATCTTTAAAAAATCGTAGGTATATTGCTATAGTTAACATATTTTGTACGCGGTTTAGATTGTGACTTAACATTTTGCCAAAATTTGGCGAATCACATTCTCTCCGAGTGGCCAAACTTGTCGGTGCACATGGTCCCTAGTCTTATATATATTTTCTTATCTCAGTGAATCAAAAACCACTAAATTGATAAAATGTATTCAAGGATTCCTTTAGTGAGGGAGCCTTAATTATTAACCACTTAGCGGTGTATACGACACTGCAAGCTCGATTTTCCTCTACGCATTAGCGCGTGTACCACGTGGTTTCAATTCAACCAATCAGATAAGAGATTAATAAATCCTTCCTCTGCATTGCAAATACGAAACTAAGCCTGTTTCGCTTGTTTATCGAGTTGTGTGCAGTGATTTTGTGCCGTTTTCTAAAGTTTTGTAGCAAAAACCAATATTTTTTATTATCGGTTGAATTAAACTACAATGGACCGTCCCCCTGGGAATTGCTATCTTACATCCAGTTGTTGCAGGTAAGTAGATAAACGCGATTAAAGTTGTTTTATTCGTGTGGGCTCAAAATGGTGGCGTCAGATGAAATAAATGCATCTATATATATGGCTGAATTTCTGAATTTCAACTTAACGATATATGTTGCTTTTCGACGTTGACGCACTACGTAAAAAAGGGACAGAGAAGGGTCAATGTCAATTAGGAACAGCAGGTGTTGTGTTATCTAAAGCTAGGTTTATACTGTAAAATTAAAATAAACATTGACCTATATGGGAGGCAGTGTATTTTTCATTTTTGTTTCAGTGTCTAAAGTTACGACGGTTATATCTAGAGCGAAAACAACCTTTTTTAGGGTTGAGTTGGGTTTGCTGGGGTTGTATTGGTTGGTTTTCTTGTGAAAAACTGGTTTTTGTGTTTACCAAATATTAAATTAGAAAGCTGATAAATCACCTCGTAAATCACTGACACCCACATTTCTGTACATTTATAAAAGTTTTTTGCTGATTAATTTAAAGTTTGTTCGAACCTCACTTGCCTTTTGTAAATATTAAAATTATTAGGTAAAAGAATATTTTTCTCGCGGTCCGCGTTTGTCTCAGAATTATGGCGAATGCGGTAGAGCACTTTTATTTTATTTGCATATTTGAGCATGCTCTTTTTAATTGTCGCGTGCACACAGCTAAATTTGTACAAAAACGGGAGTGCGCGCAACGACGAGAGAAATCGGCCACTTCTTTACAAAAAGACGTCGAAACAAGATTCGCCGCACACATCACATGGGGTAAGTGCATTTTCAACTGCCGTTTTATTTTATTGAATTTGATTATTTAAAAAAAATATTTTCGCTGATGATTGGTAAACAATATTTTGAACCAGCAACCTTAAAATTCGCCCTATACCAATCATTTTCGTCCTTCGAGCCGGATGCGTTTAAAAAAGTTATTTATTCGGTTCGCCATTGCCTATATAAAAAATTAAAAATGTATTATATTTTTTTCTATAATTTTTAAGTGTTTTGACTATTCAAACATTATTATTTAATTTTAGAAATTATAATTTTTTTATAGTTTTTTTGCACCATTTTTTTGGGGAATATATTTCATTTTCGGGAATAATTACGTCGTAATAAGTACGTTAGTATTGAAACCATGTTGAAACATTTTTCGTATTAGAGCACCGGCATATGGCATTCACTTACCAATAATAATTTTGATTTTTATTATTGCTATTTAACTAATAATATTTTCTGGAAGCTTTATAAGTGCCATATGATTATGTGAAGATATTCCCTATGATATACCCTTAGATTTCGCGCTATTTCTCTCCATTATTAAATTGTGTAGATTATTGGGATTGCTATCTTCTATACCGCTAAAACTTGCCAAACTGGTAACATTTAAATTTCGCTAAAACCTACCCTAAAAATTAGAAATTTATTTCGTATTTGTTACCTACTATTTTACAATTTTCCGTTTTAATTAAATAAAGAAAATGACGGCTAAAATTAAGTCATATAAAGCTCTCCGCACAATGTGTTATAATCAAATGAGTGAATTAAAAACGTTTGCGGATTCCGCTTCTATTGACGATTGGGCAATGCTACGATTTAAAATTATGTATGAACAAATTGATCAAATAATTAATGATTTTGCGAAATATCATCAAAATATTATATCTCTTATGTCCTCCTTGGAAGATTTTGAAATTGAAACCGAAGAATCAGTAAGAAAAGATTTCGAGTTCATGAGATCTTATACCTACTCCAAATATTTTGTACTTTTTGAAAACTCGAAGTTAAAAACTGAACCTGACGGCACTCTACCGCCTGCTCCGACCAATAGCAGAACTCCAAATTTAAATAATTTAAAAGTACCCAAATTTTCGGGAGATTTAAGACAACTTTATTGACATGTTCAACGCGTTACTTCATAATACAAATATTTCTGATATTGAAAAATTCAATCACCTTTTAAATTCTCTAGAGGGACCCTCATTAGCCCTCGTGCAATGTACCCCCCTATCCGCTGCAAACTACCCAATCGCTTTACAATCACTTAAGGACCGCTACGACAATAAAAGATTGATCGCATTCTCCCATTTAAAAACAATTGATAATACGCCTTATGTGACAAATTCAAAAAATTCGACACAATTACGCACTCTTGTTGATGTTTTTAGCGAAAATCTCGCCGCGCTTAAAGTACTCGGTTTTCCCACGGACAATTGGTCTTTTCTATTATATTTCTATTTTAGTAAACATTTAGACCAGGAGACAATGACACGTTTTGAACTTGAATTAAATGATCCCGCGTAGGTCCCTACTTTCCACGACTTAAAAAATTTTGTTTTGAAACGCTGTAATGCAATAGAGGCTGTAGAGTTTTCAACTAAAACTGACTTTTCCTCACAACCAAAACAAGACAATTCAAAAAATAAATTTTCTTCAAATCAACCGCGAACAAAACAGACCTATTTTGGTAACACAAGCCACTCTACTAACAATAATTAGGTCCAAAACTGTCTCTACTGCAAATCACATGACCATTCAATATATAGATGCACAGAATTTCGAAATAAAGACTCTTCTGATCGTTTTCAAATTGCTAAAGAGAGTAACTGGTGCACGAATTGCCTTTCTGGGCAACACAATCTAAATTCATGTCAATCACAGTCTACCTGTCGATATTGTTCATCTAATAGGCATCATTCACTGTTACATATCTTTAAAACTAAGAACAATTACAGTCCACACACTTATGTTCGCACTAACTAATAATTATGTCCAAAACTGGGTCTACTGCAAATCACATGACCATTCAATATATATATGTGCAGAATTTCGAAATAAATACTCTCCTGATCGTTTTCAAATTGCTAAAGACAGTAACTGGTGCACGAATTGCCTTTCTGGGCAACACAATCTAAATTCATGTCAATCACAGTCTACCTGTCGATATTGTTCATCTAATAGGCATCATTCACTGTTACATATCTTTAAAACTAATAACAATTACAGTTCACACTTATGTTCGCACTAACTCTCAAAATAATCAAAATGCAAATGCACAACCCCAAAATAAAAACCCGCAGCTTAACAATCCGCAAAATTCGAATAATAATAAATCGCCGCCAACTAATCCACCCGCATTTAACAACAATAATTTACCGCCACAAAATAACTCACAGGCTTTATATACTTATCAACACCTCAATAACATTTGCAAAATTCGCCAACTTCTTCAAATTATTTCGCAAACTCGCTAACTAAAAATACAATTTTGTCTACCGCTATTATTAAGGTCATGGATTCCCGCGGTTTATTTCAAAAGGCTAGATGTGTCCTTGACCCTGGGTCCGAATGCAGTTATATATCTTTACAATTTTACAAAAAACTTTCGCCACCGCGTTATAATTTATCGCTATCTGTTCAAGGTCTAGGATCTATGAATGAAATTACCTTTCACGGTGGAGTTACGTGTGTTATTAAACCGTGCTATCAATCCGAAACCGCGCATGACTATTGACGCTGTAATAATACAAAAATTATATTCTGAAGTTCCTGGCAGTTACGTAAACAACATAAATTTTTCCGATTTTCATAATTTACCCGTCGCTGATACGTCATTCCAGAAACCCGCTAAGGTAGACCTCCTTCTTGGTGTAGATGTTTTTCCCTATATATTACGCGAAGAACGCATTTGTAATGGTCCAAATAAACCAATTCTACTTAACAGTATCTTTGGCTACATTGTCATGGGGAAAAATACAAATACAAAAAAATTGCCTTCAAACTCGACATCTTTAAAACGTTTTTGGGAGCTAGAGGAAGTCCCTAAGGTTAATTTGAGCTTAGCTTAGAAAAAAGTTTTGTTGACACTCATTGTAGAGATGACACGGGTGGATATGTGGTACAGCTACCCTTTAAGGGTAATACCTTACCACAATTTGATTTTCACGCTACGCGTTCGCAAGCTTTAAGAAGATTCTTCTATCTAGAAAAACAACTGCTTTCAAACAATGAGATCTACAAAAAATATTCATCAACAATCCAAGAATACATTTATAATGATTACCTTGAAATTATTCCTGATCATGAAATAAATAAAAATTCATTTTATTTACCGCACCACTGTGTAGCTAAAGGAGAAAAAATACGCATAGTTTTCGACGCTTCTGCTCGCGCAAATCAAGTAACCCCCTCGCTTAATGACACCCTTCTTACGGGACCAAAACTGCAAAAGGAAATTTTTGCGATGCTTTTAAATTTTCGGATATCGCCAATTATATTCACCTGTGATATTAAAAGTATGTTCACTCAAGTCCTAGTCGCTCCTCAGCATAGAGATTATCAAATAATTCTTTGGAGGTTTACACCCAATGAATCTGTAAAAGATATGCGTTTAAAACGTGTTACTACGTTCGGACTTAGTTGCTCTCCATATCATGCAAATCGCGTAATCATTCAGTTAGCTGAGGATCAGGGAGAACCGTTTCCTCAAGCCCGTTGACGATATCATTTGCAATACAAATAACCTTACTGAAGCTAGAAAATTGCGTGATCAACTCGTGAAACTACTAGGTAAAGGGGGCTTTGAACTTGAAAATTTACAAGTAATAGTAAAGTATTTCTAAAAGATCTTCTGGAATCGCATTTACATGCAAACCTTTTCAATTTCGATATAGAATCGGAAACCATAAACATTTTGGGGTTACAATGGATTCCTAGTAAAGACATATTTACTTATCGCGTCGATCCTTTAGAACGGGAATGCACGAAACGCACCATCCTGTCAGAAATAGCAAGATGTTTTGATCCGCTTGGTTGGTTATCGCCTTTAACACTTTTCGCTAAAGATCTTTTACAGCTTCTGTGAAAGGAAAAATACGATTGGGACCAAGAGGTCTCCCAATATATTCAAGAGCAGTGGTCAAAATATAAATCTGAATTATGGCTTATTCAAAATTTCGCACTACCTCGCCGTTTTATAATCGATAACTTTCTAGACTGTCAAATACATGCCTTTTGCGATTCCTCAGAAAAGACCTACGCTAGTATCGTATACTTTCGCATTTTAGAAAATAATAATAACACATCCATTTTTCTTATTCCCGCAAAATCAAAAATTGCACCTGTCAAAACAATTTCTCTACCGAGATTAGAATTAGTTGCCGCTGTATTACTTGTTGATCTGGTTTCAGCCATCTTGAAAATTCTTGAGGGAAAAATAAATATTTCAAAAATTTTTGCTTGGTCAGATTCTACAATAGCACTTTACTGGATTAAAAATCCACCCTATAGATATAGAACATTCGTCGCAAACCGTGTTATTAAGATTCAGGAGAAGCTTTCGTCCGCGGTTTGGCAACATGTGCGTACTAATGACAATCCCGCGGAATGCGCCACAAGAACCTTGCTACTGTCAGATTTGTTAAATACCCCCATTTGGTGGTCAGGCCCGGATTGGCTTTGTTTAGCGGAAGAATATTGGCCACCAAACATTCTGTCTGAACCCATTGAATCCGAGAAAATTCTCGCGGAAGAAAAGAAAACCACGTTAGTTGCTTTTTTTCAAAATAGCTTTTTTGATATACTTTTAAACAAATACTCTACGCTCGTCAAAATTCAAAGAATAATAGTTGTTTGGTATCGCTTTATTTGCTTTAAACGAAACCTTTTTTATCGCATGGGAACAATGGTTCTTTCTGAACTAGATCACGCTCTATTCATCTTAATCAGACATGTTCAATCTCAAATATTTTCTGAACACATTTCTAATATGACTAACAAAAAACGCATTTCGAAACCACTTAGAAAATTGGATGTTTTTCTTGACAATAAATGTCTCTTACGCATCGGAGGACGTCTACAAAATTCTAAGCTTTTATCCTATGATCAAAAACATCCAGTACTTTTACCACGCCAACATAAATTAACTACGCTAATAATTCAGTATCATCATAAAACTTACCTACATTCAGGTGAACAAACCCTAAAATTTTTACTTTTTCAAAAATTTTGGATATTGTCACCAACCAAGAGCTGTTATCGGTAATTGTAAAAATTTCTGGAGGTTAAATCCAAAACCATTTCAACCAAAAATGGGAAATTTACCCACGTTACGCATATCTGCCGTAAAATGTTTTAATATAGTAGGTTGCGGCTATGCTGGACCAATATCAATTTTGCTAAGTAAAAAATTACGCGCAAATCGTACTTTAAAGGCATGGATCTGCATTTTTGTTTGCTTTGCGACCAAAGCCATACATATTGAATTGGTTTCGGATTATTCAAGCGAAGCATTTTTGTGCACACTAAGGCGTTTTATGGCTCGTAGCGGAAGAGTCTCTAAAATCTATTCCGATCAAGGTAGCACATTCAAGGGCGCGAATACGGAATTACAAACAATATTTAAACAGGCGGCCTCTACGGAATCAATCGAATGGTTTTTCCACCCTCCCGGCGCGCCACACTTTTCTGGCTTGGCCGAAAGCGGAGTTAAATCGGTGAAAACGCATCTCCATCGCGTAATAGGTAATCAGACTCTAACATATGAAGAACTCTATATGATTTTGGTACAAATAGAGGCATTATTGAATTCTAGACGATATTAATTAAATTAAATCGTCTCTCTCGATGGCAGATGTTACAACGATTACATCAAGATTTTTGGACTCGTTATTCCAGGGAATATCTTCACACATTACAGCAGCGATCCAAGTGGCTGGAACCCACTGGTCCTGCTCCCCAAGTTGGTACTATGGTACATATAAAGTCAGACAATCTGCCACCTACAAAATGTATACTTGGCAGAATTGTTCACTTCACCCAGGTGAAGATAATATATCACGAGTCGCCACTGTGCGAACGGCATCAGGGATTTTTCAGAGACCATTGGTAAAGTTATGCCCGTTGCCGATGGATTTAGATCCTGAAACCATTTAAAAGTTACAAAAATTGTCATTTTTGGGCGGGGAGGATGTTCGAACCTCACTTGCCTTTTGTAAATATTAAAATTATTGGGTAAAAGAATATGTTTTATTTTCTATATTTTTCTCGCGGTCCGCGTTTGTCTCAGAATTATGCGGTAGAGCACTTTTATTTTATTTGCATATTTGAGCATGCTCTTTTTAATTGTCGCGAGCACACAGCTGAATTTGTACAAAAACGGGAGTGCGCGCAACGACGGGAGAAATCGGCCACTTCTTTACAAAAAGACGTCGAAACAAGATTCGCCGCACACATCAAATTCGCCCTATACCAATCAAAGTTATTTACCTATATTTTTATTTTATTTATGGTAATTATGCTGTATACGGTTTTCTGCCATTTTTTATTTTATATGAAAAATTCTTTATGGGGGCACCTACTAGGGTCCCTAGAACCCCAAATCCTCTTGCGCCCGATATTTTTTAAGAGAAAAAAAGGGGGCCCGGGGGAGGGGGTTGTAATGTGTTTTTTTGATTGTTTTGGGTTGGGTTGGATTAAGTTGGGTTGGACTGTGTTGAATTGGGTTGTTTTAGTGAAAAAAAATTAAAAAAAACAAAAAAAATAAAAAAAAACAACCGGCGCAGGCGGATTTGGGGTCCTAGGGACCCTAGTAGGTGCCCCCATAAAGAATTTTTCATAAAAAATCAAAAATGGCAGAAAACCGTATACTGCATAATTACCTTATTTATTTATGTGTATTGTAAAAGAAGAATCCTTTTGAAACTTTTATTTTCTTCTTTCCTATTAGATCTCTAAAAGCAAATACGTAAGTTGTATGGTTTTATTTTTTGTTTCAGATGGACACTTGATGAAAATTTGGTTGCTTGTTCCCACCATCTTTGGTAACTTTACATCTCTTGGGGACTGCAGGGTAAGTACATAAAGCCGATTACAGTTTTTTTTATTCATAAATGGTGGAGTCAGAAAAAATGCACCTTGGAAATTTTTTTCATATCAAAAATCAGGCCATTTTATAAACATAAATAATTTAGGTAAACATTTCATTCTGATCTAAATCTGGACGAGGTTTCAGGAAATAAAATATCTACCTAAATGGAAACCCACGAACAATATATATTATTAATTAATTATTATTTCAAAGTTGTAATTTTCATTTTTTCTGTATTTTTTATCCAAATAAAGTGACTTTAGCAGTACATAATTCATTTTCTTGAATTATCTTTGAAAATTCCCTATATAAAATATTAAAGTTTTATTTTACTACTAGCAACAATTTAAAGATTTTGTGAAATTAAGTCTACTCAAAAATAAGTTCTGACCTGACAAAATCGTTAGGAATGGTAACTGTCAATCACCAAATTTCTATTTCAGGTGGACTTTTGATGGAAATATGGGTAGTATATAGTAGTTTACATGGAAAAAGACAATAATGCTGGCGGCCATCTTAACATCTGGCACGTATTATCTGTTTATAAAAATATTTTATTTCCAGATGTAGCTGTAGCAAGAAGAAATTATAGATTAAGGATGCTGCAGATAGAGACAGATATCAACCACCAAAAAGAATAGAGCTAAACATGAGGATACGTACTGGTAATAATGCGATATGGTGCCTGCGAGTCTTAATATACTGCTTTGCTCTCTTTGACTTAAACTAAATTTTTTAATGGAAAGCTGTATTTTCTATTAAATTAACTGCTAAAAGAAGTGTTTGTTTATTATTAAAAAACCTTTTAAAATTTGAAACTATTTTTGATAAAAATTTTTAGCTGTCCAAGGCGTTTTTATTTTTGTAAAATTAAAATTTAGGCATTTTAGGTTTTTTTACTAACAAACAGCACTTTTTTACGTGATACCGTATATTTTTTGGATATGTAAATAACATAAAAAACGATATTTTCTACCATTTTAAAGTACTTCTAAAAAATGCTTATTTATCTGAGAGCATGTGTTTCTGATTGTTGTTGTTAATTTTACTCACGTTAATTTTTCTAAATTTAGGATGCGACCTATTATTGTTATTGTGCTAAGTGGGTATATTGTTGTAATATAAATGACAATATATTCAGGGTATATACAAAACGTATATACCTTATATATATGATCATAGATTTGTAATGGATATTCTTCATTGAATACACCTCAATAACATATTATGGATATGAAAAGAATATACTTTTATGGATATACCATTGTTATATATAAACTAAAATTTGGACAAATATACATTTTGTATATCGTGACGGATATCGACAGGATATAATACATAAATATATACCATAATGGATACACCATAGAACATCAAATTTGGTATAATAGAATATAACTCGAATATTTTTGTGGAGTAATTAATACATGTTCAGAATATACTTATAACGCATATTCAGTGGATGTTACCTAATGGGTACCTCGGGATCTAAATTGAATCTTTTTTGGAGCTCCTATGCACGTGAATATCTGGGTGATATCCAGGGCAATATCCTTCTCCGTTTTCGTATATACGCTGGATATACATATTATTTATCAAGAGCAAAAACACGCTATATAAAAGAAAATGATACAATGAGTTTTGAAAACGAACTCAATACCCGTGAAAACATAGCACTTGTTAGTCAGTTTTTTTTTGACTCCGATCAACTTGAAATGTGGTATGCGTTGAGTTCCGGTAATAATGCAAAAAAACTACGTTGGTGAAAGGTGACCGAGGGGGTAAGGTGAAGATTTACTTCTTTAAAAATCAAAACTCCTACGGATATAATTGGTTTGGATGCATTCCCTAACAACACACAAAAAATTAGGTAAGGGCATATACCCATTTTTTTTTGCAGCAGATGATTAGCCCATAATTATTCCGTAATTATGCAATGCTTTTTTTTAGGGTACCGCTATTATTAATGGATGCGGGGTGGAAGTGCACATGCATTTTAAACCCAAATTTTTTTTTACGGTAGGTAATTAGCCCATAAATAGCCTGTAATTCCTCCATAAAAAAAATTTAGATTTTTCGAATGCGGAGTGTAGCTGCATGGACCTCTCGGACAGCGTTGATAGAAGACCGAAGCAAAACCGTTGTAGAGTGGGGAAGCGAGGCGATCGGAATGAGTGCTTCATCCATCTTTGATGGAACATACAAAAAAATCAAGGCGGAAAAAGAAATGAATGACATAAGAGAAATAGCACCCTAATATTAAAATTAAAAAAAATGTTATGAAGTGCTTTTTTTACCTACAAAACTAAAAATCTCGCAAAATAAATTGACTAGTTTTTCCAAAAATGTTGGTGAGACGCCGCCTCACTTGCCTCGTCTGACGAGCCGCCACTGCAAGTGCACCCAAACCAGAACACTCGTTTCATTCAACCACTTAACTCAATGTATATATAAAAGTAGCTTAGATCCACTGAAAAACTCTTTTTTATACCTTCATCAAAAACATGATTTTTGTAACTGTCTGCAGATAACTAATTTTTGGTTAACGATGTAAAAAATTTTTTTTCTGGTCACGGGTGCAAAAAAAGATTTCTGTTCGTTTTTTACCCAAAATTAAAGAGAAATAGAGCGGAAAATGGTGATATTAAAAAAATCTAGCTAATTATTTTTGACTAAAAATTAAGCCATTTCCGCCAGTTATTTCCACAAAAAAAATCACTTTTTTCTTTAAAATATCAAACTGTCAAAGAGTAAACAATAAACTCCTTGTTTCCTTGATTTATAGTGTAAAGATGGTGTGTTGCGAGAAGTGCAATTTGTTCGAGATTTTTAAAAGAATTTTCCTGTTTTTCTTGGATTTTTTGATAAAGGTATTAAAAAAATAGTGTTAACATCTCGCGGCTAAACTATGTTTTTTTTACTCGCGTTTTGAAATACCGTGCTGCGCTCGTTTTTTAAACCAACGCTTGTAAAATAGCACTATTTTAGGCACTAGTTTTTAAAACTACTATTTGGGTTCATAAAAAACCCGAAACCAAATTTGGCAGAAACATAATTTGTTAGAATTGAAAAGAAAAGAAATGTATATGTATAGAATTAAATTTAAACGAAACATATTTTTATAGAAACACAAAATGTTAGAAAATATTTTTAACGAAAATAGGAGAGTCGAAGTAAGTTGTGATATTGTATTAATTTACCTCCTTTACATCCCTCAACCACCCCCTAACCCCAAATTTCTTCATAATATTGTATTGTCATCGGACCTACATTACAAAAATGAATCGCAAGATTTGATAGACAGCCAGGAACTTTTGAAGTTAAATAAAATGGTTTTATAAAAAAATACCCGTGTCATTTTCCAAACAGAGAAACTTGTCAACGCCGCAATCCAGGGCTTACGGCGCTCTAGAGATTTAAATTTGAAGCATTGCTTAATAGCGATTCGGCTGGATTGTGGTTCTGCTCATTTAAGGATCGGGCATATAATTTTCTAACAATTTGTGGGTCTGGTGTTTTTCCTTTCTAGACAATTATTTTCGATACGTTTGTAATTCTGATATTATATTCGTGTCTTTTAAGGATCGAGTAAATTAAAATTCTATAAAATTATATTCGTATCCATTATTTTCTGGGTGTTTTACTTTCGTTCATATTTCGTTTCGGACGTTTTATTTTCTGTTCAATAGTGTTTCGGTTTTTGTAAATTCGGCTTTTTTCCTTTTTCTCTCCTAGTTGAGGTTGATTAGTGGGTTTTGACTTAAAATATAAAGGCGGGAAAAAGTTTTCTGTGCGCCACGAGCCATTGGAGCCGATGCGAAAAAAGTTGCAAAACTGAAATTATCAGTTTTGCACCCCAATGGGACAGCAGCACCGACTCAGCTGTGCACTGGTGGCGCACCAGTTTTACCAATAGAACCGCTATCAATAGGGATATTTTGGAACGCTTAAAATTTTGACAACTTTGACAGCCGCTGTGGTAGTGGTTAACAACCACTACCACTAAGGCTGATCACACACAAACTTGCATAACACATAGCATAACAGTTCGACCAATCAGTGACGGATTTGGAGCCGCCATATTGCATATACATAGATATATTTTCATAAGGTTGAACTTTTTATGCAGCATGCTATGCACTATGCAATTTTGTGTGTGATCAGCTTAAATCTTATCGAGTTTTTGGAACACATTAAAAACTGTCACTTGTAAAAAAATTTGGATATAAGAAAAAATTAAAAATTTGGCTTAATTTTAGAAAATAAGTGTTTTATATGTTGGAAACTGGTAATATTTTATTATTTTTAAAATTAATTGCGCCAATATTCTCTAACATTAGGAATATTTTGGAACGCTTATTTGACACTTCGTAGTGGTTGTGGTAATTACTGCGTCTGTGCAATAGCTAAACGTCATTCCGTAGTGGTAATTAACCACTACCACTGCCGTAAGCTACGAATCCATTTCGTTGTGGTTGTGGTTATTTTTCTGGTTAGTTTTAGAGAATTTTGGCGTAGTTAATTTTAAAAATAATAAAATATTATGAGATTCCAACATATAAAACACATATTTTGTAAAATTAAGCCAAATTTTTTATTTTTTCTCATCTCTAAATTCTCTGGTAAAATCGAAGAGTGGTAGTGGTTGTTAAACACTACCACAGCGGCTGTCAAAGTTGTCAAAATTTTAAGCGTTCCAAAATATCCCTATTAACTAGAAAAATAACCACTACCACAACGAAATAGATTCGTAGCTTACGGCAGTGGTAGTGGTTAATTACCACAACGGAATGACGTTTAGCTCTTGCGCAGACGCAGTAATTATCTATCTATCTTCTTCTTTTGGCTCTACCCTTCAGGGTAATTCGCCAGCACTCCTCGACGGATACCGGAATTGTCTAACTTTCAGTTACCCGGATTCCTTCTATCTTTTTTCTCGAGTCTTCTTGTTTCTTTCTTTTTCCGGATTTCTTTGTCTATTTTTCTTCTTCTTTTTTCTTCCAGTTTTTTTTTCCCCTATTATTTCTACTTTTCCCTTATGTTTTTATTTTTAAACCGTGACTATGTTAGTCATTCATATCAAATAACATTAATGAAAAAGGACGGGATCACAATTAAAAAAAACAATTGTTTGGATTGGGGGGGGGGGAAGCTAGGGAGTAACTGATCTGTGAATTTCTAACAAGCTTAAAAACAATTATTTTTTTTTGCGAATTGTTTTCTTTTGTTATAGTCTGATCTGTTTTTTTTTAAAAAAGGCTAGTAATATTTTTTGTTGTAGGAAAGATTTTCCAACACCGCTTGAAGAAAAAGAGGCCGGACCATACCTATCTCAGAGAGGGACCGGTATAGATCAAAGGCTGGAAATTTATTAATAGGGCATACAAGAAAAATGTGGTTGAGGTCTTCAACCTGTCCACACTCACAGAGGGGTGATTCCGTTATTTTAATTTTGTGTAAGTGTTTAGCCATCAGACAATGTCCTGTGCGCATTCTTATTATAGTTGTTATATGTCTTCTATCTATAAATGGTAGGATTTCGTACCATGGTTTTTTATTGTTGAAAGTTGCCTGTATTTCACCATACCAACTTCCTTTTGCTTGCAATTGTTTCTTCCATGATTCTTTAAATAATGTCAGGGATCTGGATTTCGCTATGTTAATAATATCCTCTCTTGTGAATTCTAGTGCTCTAGGAACATTTAGAAACCTCCCTGTATTTGCTATTTTGTCTTCTGTTTCATTCCCTAAAATACCTGGAAATGTCATGGAATCCATGCTAAAAAGGCTTTATTTATTTGATTTGTTAGTATAAACATGTTTTTTGTTCTAAGGGTAATGAAATCTTGATTAATGTCTATCCTGTTCCTATTTAATTTATCAATGCAACTTTTGGAATCTGTAAAGATGATGATGTTTTGGATGTTTTTTCTAAACATATGCGTAATCCCTCATGAATTGCCACCATTTCTGCAACACAAATATTGATATACTACTTACTGTATAAACGAAAGTAAATGATTCTCTGAATTCAGATGTTTTCTCCAAAAATTCTTGTTGTCCATTGTTCTTATTTTTTTGAATTCCCAGTTAAAGAAGAGTTATTTGTTGCAACTGCATCTCATATTCCTCATTATAACATGGTAATATTTTCATTGAGTTCAAACTAATTGACAGATCTTCTATTTTTATGAATGTTTTTAACAGAATAGTTTTATTTTCATTGAAATTATTTCCTGATATTGTTTTGTATTGTTTTAAACTTAATATTAAGGGGTTATTGAATATGGTGGATGCTTTAATAATCAGTTTTTGAGCCAGAATCTCTCTCCTAGTTTCCAGGTCAATGTATCCTGTTTCAGAATACAATGCAAGGACTGGGGTTGATTTCATACAGCCTGTAATTATTCTTAAGCCATGGTGATAAATAGTGTCCAGTTTTTTAATATTTTATGTGATGTAGGTTGGATAAAAAGCAAGCCAAAGTCCAGATGTGATCTGACCAGACCATTAAAGGCTAATTTTAGTGTTTTAGGGTCTGCGCCCCACCAAGTTCCGCAGAAAGCTTTCATGATATTTAATCCTTTTTTAGCTTTAATTATAGAATTATTAATTTGCATCTCCCAATTTAAACTTCCTTGTAAAGTAACACCCAAATATTTTATGTGTCTTTGGTATTTAATTTTTTGACCCGAGATGACAATCTCAGGAGGGTTTTCTGTACATCTTGTTTTTTTAAACCATATTGCTTCGCGCTTTTGGTGAGATAGATTTAGGTTGAGAGACGTCAAAAAATAAGAAATTGTTTCCAAGGCTTTATTTAAGTCCCTTGTCATCTGTATGACATTTAGTCCCTTCACAAATAATACAAAATCATCTGCATAGCCCATTGCTTTAACTGGTTTCGGAATAATATCAAAAATTTGTTTAATGTATATATTGAAAAGGATTGAACTTAATGGCGAGCCCTGAACTAAATTTGTGTTACCATTTCTGGGTCCTAGAATGTTTCCCTCTTTGTCTTTTATGTGTATTTGTCTATTTTCAAAAATCCTATAAATTAAATTGCAAATTGGAATAGGGATATCAGCCTCCAAGGTCCGATCATATAACATCCGGACATTGACATTGCCATAGGCGGCTTTTATGTCCAGAAAACCTCCGATTAAAGTTTGTTTTTCAGAAATGGCTGATATGACATACATCCATGTTGTTAGATAAGCTATGTTATTATTTACTCCCATTCCCTTTCTTAATCCCATCTGATAATCAGAAAAGTATCTTGAACTCTCCAAAAACCAATCTAGTTGGTTTCTAATAACTGTTTCCAGGATTTTTAGAATGTATGAGCCTAGTCCAATAGGTCTGAAGTTTTCTGGCTGGTCTGTATTTTTATTGGGTTTTGGAAAAGCTACAATAAGGTGTTTTCCAGCTATATGGAATTGGGTCGCCATTTCTTATCCTATTGGAAATATCCACTAGAAATTGAAGGGCCACCAGAGGCAAGTTCTGAAACATAGAATATGAGATTTGATCTAATCCAGGGGCTGTGTCTTTTTTTATCTCTTAGGCAACTTTGAAATTCTTCTATTGTGAATGTCATCCTATTATCCACAACTGTGTTAAGAGTCAAGTTTTCCAAAATTTTCTCAGCTATTTCTTTTTCTGGCGGGTCGTCTTTGTTTTTGTTACTGTGAATGTATGAAAACTTTCTAAAGGTCTTCCATACTTCAGTCAAATTAGATTCTCGGTTCAAATTTGCACAGAAGTATTGGAATTTAATTTTTCTTTTTTGTTTTAAGAATCTCTTTGCTGAGGCTATTTTCTTTTTAAAATTTATATAATTAGATATATCTGGTTATTCTTTAAATAAAGCTACAGCTGTTCTTCCTTCCTTTATTTTTTGGTTGCATTCACTATCCCACCATGGGTTTCCATTTTTTTTTGATGTAATGACTTTTTTTTTTGGTAGAGTTTCTTCGCCTGCTTGGTATAAAATGTTCTAAAAATCCTTATAGTTTTGTGGATAAACTTGGTTAAATTTTTTTTCAATATTAGATTTTTAAAGATCCCAAGCTGCCCTTCGAAGGTCAAATTTAAAGTTATTTGCTGATGTTTTATTAGATCTGACTTCTTTCATAAACACATCACAGATTGTAGGGTAAAGATCACTACCACCACAGTCTGGGATTATATCCCATCTGCTACCGTTACTTAAATTATGACTTATGAGGGTTAGATCCAGTGGGCCTGGTTTTTCTCCTGGTTTTTGAATTCTAGTTGGTCTTCCGTCATTTAAAAAAATATAGTTGCGGTCTTCTATTAATTCTGATCTAATGTATGCGTTCAAGTCTATCATTATGACACTCTTATCCCCTACATTTGGAATTGCATAGATATTGGCAATGTCAATGTCTTCGACCTTAATTACTATGGAATTGAAATTTAAATTTGATTTAGATATAAATTTTATTTGATAATTTAAATTGTTTTTAATTAATGTTAATGATGGTATGAAAAGATTTGATAAAACAAGAGAACTCTGGCTTCAGCCAGGTTTCGTTTAAAATAATTAAATCTGGGTTCTATTCCCTTATGAAAGATACAAGATTAGCCCTATTTGCATTAAAGCTTATATTATTCCATTGTTTTATTCTCAATGATTGTTCGTTTTTTTGTTGTATTGGGGGGTTTTGTTTTTTTGTTTTTGTTGGGCTTTTTGTTCTTAAGGATTTTTTTGTTTGTTTTTTTTTGTTGGACTTTACTAATTTGACTGATAACGCAGTAATTACCACAATCACTACGAAGTGTTTCTCTCTCTTTCTGCGGTTTGCTATGGTCTTGCGTAACTTGACGTCCGACCAGTTATATATTCAATGTAGGGCGTGAATGAATCACGTCTGGACTGTATCCATATCCTACAAGGGACTTTTTGTCTTCCTCCCTGCCCCGCTCACCAGACCCGTCTGATGAGCACCCCCTAGGAAGGCAGTTTTCTTTCCCTAGAAGGATTTAATTTAGACGTAAACCCCTTTGTCGGGGCGAGGAATCTTTAACGTGCTCCACTATCAATATATGGACCACACGGGATCGTCCTCTTAACGTCCTCTCCGAGGGACGGTATGGAATCGAATTAGCCTGCCTTCTAGCTAACACGGTCTACTCCGCTTCATACTGCGTTTTACCTTTTTCTTACAAAAGACCGCAAGACCCGAGGCTTGAACCCGTCATCTCCTGCTTGAAAGTATGGGCGTTAACCCCGACACTAAGCAGGCAGGTCTACGAAGTGTCAAATAAGCGTTCCAAAATATTCCTAATGAACACGTCGTTGAATGGTAATTTGAGAAATATTACAGCAGACCAAACAAATATTGATAAAATAATTCGATTTAGAGCCGGTTTATCAATAGCGAGTTAGTAATTTAACCCCCGAGTTAACCTTCAGCTGTCTCATTCTGACACTTGGTATATGTCAACCACAGCGTTGCCACGGTACAGTCATTATAGTTTGTAGAAAAAATACAATAGAGAAAACGTATTTCATAGAAATGGCAAAATCGTACTTTGTAGAAATCGAACTTCGGAGAAATTATACATCGCAGAAATCGTAAAACAGAGAAACCGTAAAACGTAAAAATTGGTAAGGCGAAATCTGTTCTCTTCCTGACAGGTGTTTGCATGTGAGCTTAGAATAAGAATAAGAACAGAGAAACTGTAAAACGTAGAAATTGGTAAGTCGAAAATCTGTTCTGTGCCTGACAGCTGTTTGTATGTGCCCTTAGAAGAAGAAAGGGTGTAGATCAAGTTATTTTTTTTCTAAACCAACCCGACTTCTACCAACTTAAAAAAACTTAATTCAACCCAAACCAATCCAGAGCAATCCAAAACACTTAAAAAAGCAAGCCAAACCAACCCACCACTTCTTAAAATCTACCATAAAAAAAATGCTCGCATGCACCTGTCAGGCAGAGAACATATTTCGCCTTACCAATTTCTACGTTTTACGGTTTCTCTGTTTTACGATTTCTTTGATGTACGATTTCTACAAAATACGATTTTGGCAAAGTTTGTTTCTATAAATAACGATTTCTGCATTTTACTTCTTTATTTTGTGGGACCCCCAATTGTATCAACGTAGGTACAATTGCGTTCCTGTAAGTACACAAGTACAATAGACCGAAAAAAGTACAATTCACCTACCCGAAGTACACAATGGCGGGCAGAAAAATACAATCGCGACATGAATTTCAGTACAACTGGAAATTCCCAAGTAGCACACGTCGTCCTTAGGACGTCCCATTAAGGGCCGAACGTCCCGGGTCCAAAACGTACGTCCTGGGGACGCTTGAAGTGGGACCAAAGATCGGTTGGGAACACTTATACGTCCTCAGGACGTCTCCAGGACAGCATAACTATAAAATTGGTTTATACCTATTTCGAGATTGGTTTTGAGTGGTTGCCATTTTATTTGGATTTTATTGTTTTTTTAAGTGATTTCTATTGATAAAATCCATTAATGCTCAAACAACCTAGGTCCAAAACCTCAGTCCTGGGGACGTTTGACGTAGGACCAAAAATCGGATTAAACCACTCAAACAGTTTTAGGACGTCCCGAGGACATCCATACTATAAAATTGATTTATACTTATTTCGTAACTGGTTTTGATTGGGTCCCATTTTAATTGGTTTTTATTGGTTTTGTAAGTTATTTATAGTGTTATAGTTATATAAAGTTGCTTGGCAGTGTCCGAATCTTCCTTATCACATTAACAAATCAGACTCAATCATTTTATTATTGAAAAAACAAAAAAGAATAGCCGGTCCGCCATCACAAGTAGCACACATCTGTCCTAAAAACGTCCTTGGGACGTCCGCCACCGGACATCCCCAAGACGTCCTAAAGGCGGCATAGGTCCCAAAGCGGACGTACCTAAGACGTCCTGTGAATATGTCCTGCAGACGTTTTCTGTATACGTCCCAGGGACGGCTTTGTCGAACGTCCTGTGGACTAATTATTTTGTAAAATTGGACCTCCCAGGGACGTCCTAAAGACGGCGTAGGTACAAAAGCGGACGTACCTAAGACGTCCTGTAAATATGTCCTGCAGACGTTTTCTGTGTACGTCCCAGGGACGCCTTTGTCGTACGTCCTGTGGACTAATTATTTTGTAACAGTGGACCTCCCAGGGACGTCCTAAAGACGTCGTAGGTCCCAAAGGAGACGTACCTAAGACGTCCTGTGAATATGTCCTGCAGACGTTTTCTGTGTACGTCCCAGGGACGTCTTTGTCGTACGTCCTGTAGACTAATTATTTTGTAAAATTGGACCTCCCAGGGACGTCCTAAAGACGGAGTAGGTCCCAAAGCGGACGTACCTAAGACGTCCTGTGAATATCTCCTTCAGACGTGTCCTTATTTATATTTATAAGATTTTTTTAGTAAAGTGCCTGCATGTGACTTTTTAAGTTTAGTGGTTAAGGCTATGAATTTTCTGAATTAAAAATAGTACCCATAGATAGTATTTGATTTAAAGTATATCTGGAATTAAAATATTGTCCAGAAAAGTAAAGAAATCGTGCGGAAAAGTAAAATCATGCTAAAAAGTACAACTATTAAAACGAAAAATCGTGCATAAAAGTAACTCTGTCGAACGCTCGTAGGAAATAGTTGTTCACCTAACAAGTGCGGAGAGTGATACTTTTCCGCACGCGACTGCAGTTGCACGAACGACATGTAACGGAGTTCGGGCAAGCCGTCAAGGGCGGAAAAGACACTTTTCGCACCTGTTAGGTGCAACATTTTTTCTACTTGCGTAAAAACCATCTAGACAACATTATATTTTCATTTTTAGTTATTAAAATAGCAAAATACTGGTTTCTTTGCATTTTTTTTACATTTAAGTCGAAAAATATATCTAAAAGGTCAAATTGGTCCTAAAAAATTGGTAGAAAAAAGCGTGTGTAAAGGTATTTCTTACACACGCCGTGCACGAAAAATTATTTTTCGCACGCTGTGCGGGAAAGACACAGGGTAAATCCATTCTCGCACAGCGTGCGGAAAATACAACTTCCCGCACGCCAATTCGTGCGTAAAAGTTCACACGATGCCAAACTAACATCTCACGAAAACTTAGTTCTTTCCGAAAAACTTCTCATTTTTTGGAGGTAACTATTCGCTTTTACCTTCTAAATGTCATTGTTTTTTGTAGGGCATAAAATTACCTGTAAATCGCTGTACCTCTTAACGTCATAGGGGTTGTTTTTATATGTCAAATGCACCTCAAAAATAATTTAGCTTTTGTGTCCAGGGCCAATTTTGCGGATTTTCGAGTATTACTCAAGAACTACTAAATCAAAATGATAACCTTTATGATAATGTCTTAGAAATGCGCATTTCTTTTATTTAAACATTTTTTTATAAGGTACACCGTTTCCTAAAATAATCTAAAAAAACATGTAAACACACCAATGATTTAAAAAAAAAAAATGTTTCGATACAAAAACGTAAAAATACAAGGTATTGATGATGATTCTCAAACACCCTTATACTGAGAATTGAAACAAAGTTTGTTTTAGAAAATTGGTTTATAAATAAGAAAGTTATGATTTTGAAGATATCTTTGTCGGCAATCTTTATGGGTCTATCACCACTCTAGTTCTTCGGTCCGGCTTGAAAGATTTGTCGTTTTGGTTTTCTCATAACCTGTTACATCGATGGTAGGTGAGAAAAGTCTTGGACGCAATGGCATTGAGTTTTCGTCACTAGCTTTACATGAAAAATACACACCAATAAATATTTCGTATAAGCATGTCAGTCATCTTTGGACCACCATATTTACCGTACCATCGTTTTTTAGTACAAACCATTGGTCTTATTTTATTTAAAATGACATTGCCTCTAAATGTTCATATTTTAATAGAGAACTGTGCGACTTTCGTCAAAAACTTAAATTTTTGTTCCTGGGGTGAATTTTGCGGTTTTTCAAGTATTTCTCAAGAACCAGTGAACCTAGCCAAACTAGTACCCTTTATAACAATTTCTTAAAAATGCGCTTTTTTTATTTGAATATTTTTTTTTATAAAAAACACCGTTTCGTAACAAAAAGTATTTTTATTTCACTTTCACTGGGAATCACAACAAAAATTGTTTTAGGAAAATCGGTTTATAAAGACCCTTGTCGGCCATCTTTAATGGCCTACTCCCCCTTTATGACCCCGGTCCGGCTTGACAGACTTGTCATTTATATTTACTCACAACACCGCTCATCTATCATAGGTATAAAATTTATGTACCCGATGACATTGAATTTTCGTCAGTAGCTCTAAGTCTATAGTAAAACAAAAATATTAAAACAAAACATTGAAATAGACAATTAACCCCCCGCCCCATTTTTTGGTCCACAAAAAACAAAACAAATATAAATTCTTCCATCATAAATTAAAAAAACCAAATACATACTTACCTCTACCCAATGCAAAATTGTATCTTTGTTTTTTCAGATGAAAACTGACTAAAACCAACGAGGATTATATCATCGTTGGTTCCAGTTTGACAAAAATGACAAAACCATCTATCATAATCTTGATCAATAAATTAGGCCTGTATTTCATAGACTGATTTTCGCTCTGATGGTGGCTTTATAGCCGAAAGCGCTCAGCTGTAATAAAAATAAAAAAATTTTGCACTAAATACAAACTTGCCCTTTTCATTTTCTACCAGTGCGCGCAACCACTCCCCCAAAAGAAAAAGAAGTTAACTTAGTATTGTCTATACCTATGTCTTAGAAAAAAACTCGGTATACCTACTCCTTATTTTGAAGCCGCAAAATTAGCATTAAAGTTACACTTATTAACGAATAACACAGTCGCATTAAACAGGACTTTTTAAGTCATTTCGTATCAGAAACAAAATATCGACACTCTTACACAGCACTTAGCTCAGAAGAGTCAGTCATTATTTTTATTTTTAATAAATTCTTTTTTTTTTAATTTTAGCGTACTTTTTTTTGAAATTAATATCTCATATTTGAAAAAAGGAAATAAATAAAATTGTATTAGGTTTTAATATGATGACATTTTTCTTTTTAAAATGTATTTTATTAGAAATATTTGTTAATATAATAGGGATATTTTGGAACGCTTAAAATTTTTACAACTTTGACAGCCGCTGTGGTAGTGTTTATCAACCACTACCACTACCACTCATCGATTTTACCAGAGTTTTTGGAACACTTTAAAACTGTTACTTGTAAAAAAATTTAGAGATGAGAAAAAATAAAAAAATTATTGTTTTATATGTTGGAACCTTGTAATATTTTATTATTTTTAAAATAAATTAAGCCAAAATTGTCTAAAATTAACCAGAAAAATAACCACAACGAAATGGATTCGTAGCTTACGGCAATGTTAGTGGTTAACTACCACAACGGAATGACGTTTAGCTATTGCGCAGACGCAGTAATTACCACATCCACTACGAAGTGTCAAATAAGCGTTCCAAAATATCCCTAATATTTATTGAAATTTAAAAAACGCTAATATTACTTAAATATAATATATATAAAATATTCGTATTTTGAAAATAATTTCTAAAATAAAATTTTTACTTTTAATAAAAAGATTTTTTTTTAATTTTCGCGTATTTCCAGTCTAAGTCGGGAGCAGTCGTTGAGCGAATCAAGACACATCCATCGCGTTTCACGATTGAAGACTGAATGAAGCTTTTCTAAAGATTGGAATTCATTTTAAAAAATCTTTGTTTTTAAATTTTAATATATTATATTATAAAAAAGAAAATAAATAAAATTATAATAAGTTTTAATATGGTGACTATTTTCTCTTTAAAATACATTTTATTAAACATATTTTTTAATATAATATTTATTTAATTTAAAAAACGATAATATTACTTTTTAAAATATTCGCATTTTGAAAATATTTTGTAGAATACGTATTTTTATTTTTAATAAATTGTTTTTTCTTAAATTTTCACGTATTTTCGGTCTAAGTCGGGAGCAGTCGTTGAATGAATCAAGACTCCCGTCGCGTTTTACGATCGAAGACTAAATAAAGTTCTTCTAAAATTTGGAATTAACTTTTAAAATATATATTTTTTGTGAAATTTAATGTCCATTTTTTAAAAAAAGACAATAATATATAATATTGTTAAATATGATATATAATAATTTAAAATATATGTTATCAGAAATAAGATAACGTTTCTTAAAATTTTAAAAATGCTTATATTACATTTTAAAATATTCGTATTTTGAAAATATTTTGTAAAATACGTATTTATATTTTCAATAAATTGTTATTTTTTTTCATTCTCACTTATTTCCCTTCCTATCGGAAGCTGCAGTCGTTAAATCAATCAAGACACATCCGTCGCGTTCCATTATATCGAAAACAAAACTTTCCTTAAAATGTAGAATTCTTTTTTAAAGATATTTTTTTTTGTAAATTTTAATATGGTGTACTCAAAAAGAAAATAAATAAAATTATATTAGCTTTCAATATGTTAGCATTTTTCTTTTAAAAATATGTATGTAATATAATTTTTATAAATTATATTTGAAATTTTTCCGTATTTCCAGTCTTTGTCGGAAGCGAGCGTTGAACAAATCAAGATACCATCCCTCACGTTCCACGATCGAAACCAGACTGAACCTTCCCCAAAATTTTGAAGTGGTTTTGATTTTTTTTAGTGCTAATATCCTATACTTATGTTGTTATTTTTTTTTAATATATTTGATTAAACATATTTTTAATATAATATTTATATATAATATAATATAAAAAACGCTTGTATTACATTTTAAAAATCTGTATTTTAAAAATATTTTTTTAAAAATATTTATATTAATTTTTAATAAAAATTATTTTAAGCACCAAAATTGTAACAATTTATATTTTAAGTTTTATATTAATACTAAGAAAGTGTATTTTCAGTTACAGTCTTTCGAATTTCGCGATCGAAAACGAAATGAAGATTTATTAAAATTTAAACATTTAGAACTATTTTTTATTAAATCTAATATCTTGTTTGTTACGAAAAAAAACTATTTTTGGTTTAAATAACCAAGCATTTTAGAGGATTTTAATAATTTTAATAGATGCATATTAAAAATGATGTTTAGATTTAATTTCTTAATTGAAAATAAACGATATTTTACCTGCCACTTTGGTCGCTCTAATGTAGGCAAGCTCGGTCCGACATCGGTAAACTCTTCAAGTCCGACATTGGTTTCCTAAAGCGGTCCTACGTCGGTGATTGATGAAGGTCCGTAGCTTAAAGCGGCCTGAAAATGGCAAACCACAAAGGTCCGATAATGGGTGGATAATAAGGCCCCACATCGACCTCTAAAAGCGGCCCGACGTCGGTGATTGACGAAGGTCCGTCGGTGGTTCCTTGACACGATCCGACATTGGCAAACTACAAAGTTTCGATAATGCGGATGCTTAACCAGTCGGGTTGCTTTAAGTGGCGGAACAGATGATTCTTGTACCCAGCAAACACGGTTCCCTCGAGCCTTCGTCGGCCCGATGTCTATTGCCGAATTTGCCGTTATCGGTATGACATCGACTTACGACATCGGATCAGCAGTATTTTTTGTCCGCTTAGCGCTTTAGGCTCAATGTATGTTTGCCGACGCAACGTTAGACTGTAGCCCGTCGTCGGACCAACGGTAAATTTGAGTTTTGCTGACATCGGCATAACGTCGACTATAGTAAATCGGACCATCGTCAGTCGCCGATTCTCGACCAATCAAACAAAGTTCCAATCGGACCATCGTCGGCCCTAAAGCAGATAAAGTGCTCGTCGGAATAAAGTCGACTATAGTAAATCGTGCCATCAACAGTTGCCGATTCTCTCGTCTTTTACTTCATCTTTATTAAACTGGCTGTCTTCCTTTCTCTAAAATATTTAGATCAATTACACCATCACATAAATTTCGTACTAAAATATCTTAATGCGTGGAATTTTTCCCTATAAAGTCATCTGGTTGATTGTATAATTTAAGTTTGTTTCTTTAAGTTCGTCCTCTACTTCATCTTCATTAAACTGGCTGTCTTCTCTTCTTTCCTCTAAAATATTTAGATCAATTATGCGTGGAATTTTTTCCGATGAAATCATCTTATCCCTATTTTATCTATCTTTACAAATTTTATTTCCGTTTTTTTTTCAATTTATTCCAGAGTAATTAAAGGTAGACCTCACTCTAGGCCTCCAAAATATGGGAATACCCAAGAAAGATGCCGGATAAAACAGAAAATAATCTTTATTTGACCAAAAGAACTTATGAATCTTTTCTCGCTGAAAAATCGTTGTCTTCTTAAATAAACTTCGTAATTTTGTTCAATCGCCTTTTGAGTTCGTCGTAGCTTGGGATCACATAGGATATACCTACGGACTGTTAAGTATATATTTTGTGCTTGGGATTAACATCTTCTTGACATATAATTTATTGCTGACAATCAAAGAAAATAAAATACATAGAGGGGCGGGGGTGACAATATAGAATTCTACAATATTATATCTTTTTAAAATTGTCTTTGACTGAAAACCTTTTATTATTCAAGTCTGCAAACAGACACAAATAAGGCCTTAAAAAAAAAGAAAGTAGAAGTAAAGTGATATGGAGATTTAAAACATGTACAAAATTCGTATGCAATTTCCCCACAGAAGCTCCTGTTCTTTGTAGATTCTGTTTAGCTCTAATGTTCATTTCCACCAACGCAAAAATTTCCTGTTATTTAGAATTTGGTATTTTATATTCAAACTTTATTTGCGAAGATGTATTCCAAACTTCGATAAGTGTTTATCATGGTTGAAGCTTAATGGGAGAATTTTCATGTTGGTCGATATGGACATAAGTCTAATAACAATGGTTATTAAAATTTATTAACCATTGTTAATAGTGTATAAAGGTTAAGATAAAATTTGTTTGGATAATTTGAGGTTTTAAGTTAGAATTTGCATTAAACGATTAAACAAAGTTCCAATCGGACCACCTAAAGCAGATAAAGTTTGCCTTGGCATAATGTCGACTATAGTAAATCGGGCCATCGTCAGTTGCCGATTCTCGTCCGATTAAGCTAAGTTCTAATCGGAGCGTCGTCGGCTTTAAAGCAGATAAAGTGGGCGTCGGCATAAAGTCGACTATAGTAAATCGGGCCATCGTCAGTTGCTGATTTTCGACCGTTTTAAAAACGTACCTGATAGAACGTCTTAAAAACACCCGAGAAAGAACGTTTCAAAAACACCCGAGAAATAACATTTTCAAAACGATTTTTAAAGACGCCCCCTGGACCAAGTATTTATACGTTTTAAAAACTTACTTGATAGGACGCTTTAAAAACACACGAGCAATAACGTTTTTAAAACGTCCCTGGGAGGTCCAATGTTACAAAATAATTAGTCCACAGGACGTACGACAAAAACGTCCCTGGGACGTATACAGAAAACGCCTGCAGGACATATTCACAGTACGTCTTAGGTATGTCCGCTTTGGGACCTACGACGTCTTTAGGACGTTCCTGGGAGGTCCAATGGTACAAAATCCCAAGGACGTTTTTCATTTGGTAATGTGCCAAATTCAATTGGGAGAATTCCTCTTAGAGGAAGATTCGGACACTGCCAAGCAACTTCCGTCAGGTATGTTATTTAATGGTGAGTTTATACATCAAAATAACAAAGGATAAGATAACCACGGAATTATAAACCAGGGATAAGAAATAAAAACAATGTTTGGTTAGGTGTGTAATACTGTCACTGGAAATTCATTTTGGCGATGGCAAAAACCAGTGACGGCACATTTCGAAATCACGCAAGCGCTGCCGTGTTTTACGCCAAAAAACGACACTTATTAACCCAATTTTGGTGAGTGGTTTAATCCGAATTTTGGTCCCACGTCAAACGTCCCCAGAACGTAAATTTTGGACCCAGGGCGTTTGAGCATTAATGGATTTTATCATAATAACTTACAAAAACAATAAAAACTAATTAAAATGTTACCCAATCCAAACCAGTCACGAAATAAGTATAAATCAATTTTATAGTATGGATGTCCTCGGGACGTCCTAAAATTGTTTGAGTGGTTCTATCCGATTTCTGGTCCCACTTCAAACGTCCCCAGAACGTAGGTTTTGGACCTAGGTCGTTTGAGCCTTAATGGATTTTATCAATATAAATAACTTAAAAAAAACAATAAAAACCGAATAAAATAGCAACCAATCAAAACCAATCATGACATATATATAAACTAATTTTATAGTTATGCTGTCCTGAGGACGTGTAAGTGGTCCCAACCGATCTTTGGTCCCACTTCTAATGTCTCCAGGACGTAGGTTTTAGACCTGGGACGTTCGGACCTTAATGAGACGTCCTGAGTACGACGGGTGCTACTTGGGAAGGACTTAAAAAAACGTCCTCTGAACGTCCTTCCCGCATGTTTTCAAACCTATTTGATAAAAACACCTTACAAACGTACAATTTAAAGCCACTTCAGAACGCCGTCTTAATAATGTTTTTTCCGGACGTTTTTGGAACGTTCGTGCCACAGATAAAAATGTCTCCTGTTTAAAAGACTTAAAAATAACGTCACCTGGACGTTCCGCCTACGTGTTTTAAAAACGATTTAATGAAAACATCTTATAGACGTACCATTTAAAGTCAACTGCAGAACGTCCCATTAATGTATTTTTTTGGACATTTTTGGAACGCTCGTGATCTAGATAAAAATATCCCTTGAGTAAAGGACTTAAAAAAAGAACGTCCTCTGAAGGTTCTACCCACACGTTTTTAAAACTATTTATTGAAAATATCTTACAAACGAATAATTTCCATCCACTTCAAAACATCTTAATAATGTGTTTTTCCGACGTTTTTGGAACGTTCGTACCATAGATAAAAATTTCCCTTGTTTAAAAAAATCGTCCCTGGACGTTCCGCCCACGTGTTTTAAAAACGATTTAATGAAAACGTCTTATAGACGTACGATATAAAGCCACTCCAGAACGTCCCAATAATGTAATATTTTGGACGTTTTAGAATGTACATATTAAGGCTAAAACTGTTTTAAAGTAAAGGAATCATAAAAAACACGTCTCTTGAACTTTCAACTGGAAATGTTTCTAAAACCAATTGATTGAAACATACTAAAAACGTACAATTTAGGACAATCGGACCGTCGTCGACCCTAAAGTAGATAAAGTGGGCGTCGGCATAAAGTCGATTATAGTAAATCAGGCGATCGGCATCGTCAGTTGCTGATTTTCCATCGATTACACAAAGTTCCAATCGGACCATCGTGGGTCCTAAAGTGGTGGCGGCATAAAGTCGATTGGCCCGATTCAATGCCGACGATTTATGTTTGCGGGCTAGAGAAGTACTACCATCTTGTCAAGTCCGCATTCTACCCAGCAAACACGGTTCCCGCGGGCCTTAGTCGGTCTGATGTCGATTGCCGAATGTGTCGTCATCGGCACGACGTCGATTTACGACATCGGACCAGCAGTATTTTTTGTCCGCTTTGCGATGTAGGCCCAATGTATGTTTGCCGATGCAGCGTTAGACTGTGGCCCGTCGTCGGACCAATGGTAAATTTTACTTTTTGCTGACATCGGCATACCGTCGCCGTAAGGTCCACATAGTACCGACCATCCGCCCATAACTGCTTAATTCGGTCGGTCTAACGTAGGCAAGCTGGTCTCGCCCCGGCATCGGTAAACTATTCAAGTCCGACATTGGTTTCTTAAAGCGGTCCAACGTCGGCGATTGACGGTGGTCCGTCGGTGGTAGCTTAAAGCGGCCCGACATTGGCAAACTACAAAGTTTCGATAATGCGGTTGCTTAACCAGTCGGGTTGGTTTAAGTGGCAAAAGAGGTGATTCTTGTAGAGAAGTACCACCATCTTGTCAAGTCCGCATTCTAGTTTTGAAATATCTTTGCTCATTATGTATATAATATTATCTTCCATTGTACAGGGAATATAGTGATATTAGCGCCATCTCTACAAACTAGGAAAACACTATTAAGCAGTTTAAAAATCGTGACGTAATCGGACCATCATCGGCTGCCGATTCTCGACCAATCAAACAAAGTTTCAATCGGACCATCGTCGGCTCTAAAGCAGATAAAGTGGTCGTCGGCATAAAGTCGACTATAGTAAATCAGGCCATCGTCAGTTGCCGATTCTCGACCGATTAAAGAAAGTTCCAATCGGACCATCATCGGCCCTAAAGGAGATAAGGTTTGCGTTGCCATAATGTCGACTATAGTAAATCGGGCCATCGTCAGTTGACGATTCTCGTCCGATTAAACAAAGTTAAAATCGGACCGTCGTTGGCCCTAAAGCAGATAAAGTAGGCGTCGGTATAAAGTCGACTATAGTAAATCGAGCCATCGTTAGATGCCGATTCTCGACCAATTAAAGAAAGTTCTTATCGGACCATTATCGGTCCTAACGCAGATAAGGTTTGCGTTGTCATAATGTCGACTATAGTAAATCGGGCCATCGTCAGTTGCCGATTCTCGTTCGATTAAACAAATTTGCAATCGGACCGTCGTCGGTCCTAAAGCAAATAAAGTCGGCTTCGGCATAAAGTCGACTCTAGTAAATCGGGCCATCGCCAGTTGCCGATTTTCGACCGATTAAACAAAGTTCCAATCGGACCATCGTCGGCCCTAAAGTGGTGTCGGCATAAAGTCGACTGTAGTAATGTGGACCTCCGTCAGTTGCCGATTATTGACCGAAAACTGAAAATCGCAATCTGAGCAACATCGGGCTAGAGTGTAGTCGCCGAATCCGACACACTGCCGGCGTTGTCGAAATTGGACCGATTCAATGCCGATGATTTGTGTTTGCTGGGTAGTTTTGAAATACCTTTGCTCATTATATATATATATAATATTATCTTCAACTGTACAGGGAATATAGTGACATTAGCGCTATCTCTACATACTAGGAAGACACTTTTAAGCAGTTTAAAATTTTAATGTGACGTACCATCGTCTGTTGCCGGTTATCAACCAATCGAACAAAAATCTAATCAGGCCATCATAAAGCAGATAAAGTGTTCGTCGGCATAAAGTCGACTATAGTAAATCGGGCCATCGTCAGTTGCCGATTCTCGACCGATTAAACAAAGTTCCAATCGGACCAACATCGGCCCTAAAGTGGTGTCGGCCTAAAGTTGACTATCTATAGTAAATCGGGCCAACGTCAGTTGCCGATTGTCGTACGATTAAACAAAGTTCCAATCGGACCGTCGCCGTCGTGTCGTCGACCCTAAAGCAGATAAAGTGGGCGTCGGCATAAAGTCGACTATAGTAAATCGGGCCATCGTCAATTGCCGATTTTCGACCGATTAAACAAAGTTCCAATCGGACCATCGTCGGTCCTAAAGTGGTGTCGGCCTAAAGTTGACTATAGTAAATCGGTCCAACGTCAGTTGCCGATTCTCGTCCGATTAAACAAAGTTCCAATCGGACCGTCGCCGTCGCGTCGTCGGCCGTAAAGCAGATAAAGAGAGCGTCGGCATAAAGTCGACTATTGTAAATCGGGCCATCGTCAATTGCCGATTTTCGACCGATTAAACAAAGTTCCAATCGGACCATCGTTGGTCCTAAAGTGGTGTCGGCATAAAGTCAACCATAGTAAATCGGAACAATGTGAATTGCAGATTTTCGACCGATTAAACAAGGTTCCAATCGGACCATCGTCGGTTCTAAAGTGCTGTCGGCGTAAAGTTGACTATAGTAAATCGGGCCAACGTCAGTTGCCGATTCTCATCCGATTAAACAAAGTTCCAATCGAACGGTCGTCGCACACTGGTCCGGATTCGACATCTGGGAGAGCACGCATGTTTGTGCATATAATTTCATAAATATTGACTCAAATTCAATCAAATGGTTCACAGAGCCTGACTGTCAACAGTCTGTCTGCCGACTGTCTGACTGTCTGTAGTCTGTCTATCAAATCTTGCGATTCATTTCTGACACACTTCCCGTAAATTGATTTTAATGAAATTTGGCACATTACTGTAAGTCCGACGACAATACAATATTATGAAAAAATTTTGGTGCAGGGGGGTGGGTGAGGGATGTAAAGGGGGTAAATTCAGAACTTTGTAATGAGAACCGATACAAACATGCGGTTTTCAGATTTGTGATTTGGTCTGGTGACAATATAATTTTATTAAAAAAAAAACGTTGGTAGGGTGTGGGTAAGGGGTGTGAAGGGCGTAAAATCATAACTTTGAAGTCATAACAGATACGAACATTGGTTTTTAGATTTGTGATTTCATCTGATGACAATACAATTTTATGACAGATAATGCGGCTAGGGGGTGGGTGAAGGGTGTAAAGGGAGTAAATTCAAATTTATGCTTAAAAATGTATAACTTTTAATTTTAAACTGCTATGAATATGCAGTTTTTTTTATTACATTTAAATTTTACTGTCTATTCTCTAATCATAGAAGAGAGCGAAATGAGACAGATCTCTAACGATCAACTACTTCTCTGGCAATATGTACCAAAAGAAAAACAAAGTTTTAAAAGTTAAAAGTAAATTTAAAACAGGTCAAAGTAATTTAAAAAAACATTAGATGTTCCATTTAAAAAATGAAAACTTAATGTTATATCTCAAAAACTAAACGAGATATGAAAAGAGTAAATAAACGGTTAGAATCCTTAAAACAATGTCCATCATAAATGTCTCTACATAAATGACGAAATTTTTAAAAATAAAGGAGTTGTAGACCCCTGGCCAAAATGCAAACTGTAACTCATAAACAAGTCAAAATATGGTTTTTTCCATTCAATTTCTATTGAAATTTGAGCCTCACAAGCAAAAGTGAGGGCCGTTTTTTTTCTACCTACCCGAGAATAGACTTAATCCTTTAAAATAATCTAATTTGGGACACCCTGTACATAAGTATATCAACATACATGTAGGTGCAAGGAACAAAAAAATTTTATTAGAGTATTTATTTTTTTTTTAATTAATAGAAAATTTCTGATTTTATTAGATGTATTTTTAATTTTTCCTGGCACTTTATAAATCTGTTTTGACAAGCGAGCGCAACCTAGCGCAAAAAGGTAAAAGTGGCTCTGTAAAGACAAAGGTTTAAGCTACCTTCTCTAAAAAATTGAGATGCGACATTACGATATATTTTTTATATTCCCCTTCAAAGTTTGTCATCTTTTTAAAAATGTAAATTTCCTATCCAATTTACAAGCAGCTGTACTGTCATTAGCCAATGAAATTTGAAAAACTATATTGTATTGTAAAGAGTAATCTTTGTTCTTACCATCCATTGTAAGACCAAAAATATGTCACTTTAAATAAAGACACAAAAAAAATATAAACCTATGATATTTGGTTACAAAAAAATACATGTCAAACTGCAAAAAACAGTCAAATTTGGCAAGCTGTAGCAAGTCTATGAGTAAAAATTATGAGGTAACTCTTACAGTCATGGATGACTAGATATTTTATCTGTAGAATGTGTGTACTTTCCAGGTATTTTAACGCATATCAAAAATTCCTCCCAGATTACATAGGACAGGCCAGTGTGCATCGCGTCGTCGGCTTTAAGGCAGATAAAGTGGGCGTCGGCATAAAGTTGACTATAGTAAATCGGGCCAACGTCAATTGCCGATTTTCGACCGATTAAACAAAGTTCCAATCGGACCATCGTCGGTCCTAAAGTGGTGTCGGTATAAAGCCGACTATAGTAAATCGGGCCAACGTCAGTTGCCGATACTCGTCCGATTAAACAAAGTTCGAATCAGACCATCGTCGGTTCTAAAGGGGTGTCGGCATAAAGTTGACTGTAGTAATGTGGACCTCCGTCAGTTGCCGATTATTGACTGAAAACTGAAAATCGCAATTTGTTCAACATCGGACCATTGTGTTTGCTTAATTTAATTGCTGAAACCCCCCCCAGAATGTCCAACCCAATCTATAATAAATTAATCATCATCAAGGGCCCTAGGGAGAGCTATAGCTCCCCCACTTTTTTGGCCCTTTACTCCGGGTTAATGTGACGTGTGTTTGGTGTGATGTCTAAAATTTTAAAAATTTTGCCTGTGGTGCTATGACGTCATTAATTGTTACAAGTTTAATTTTAAGGAATTTTTATCACCAGCATTCAAAACTTGTAATAAATGGAATTCTTAGCAAAATTTTTGTTAAAATTTTTATCTGCGGCGCATTTATGATTTGGCAACAAATCTATATACAGGGTGTCCTAAAAATCTGCGTCCACCCTAATATCTCCAGAACCAAAAGAGACAGAGGAGTAAAATTTCACATAGTTATAAGATGGTCGAAGTACAAGTATCTTTTTGGATTCTAACTATTTCGCCATTTAATAAGGAGGCGGAGCTAGGGTCGAGGGAGTGTTTAATGAGATACCCTGTATATCTCTAAAATTTGAATAGAGCTTTTAATTCGGTTTCCAAAAATACCTAATTTGTTACCTTTTTCTCTAACGGTTTTTAAATAAAATGACAAAAACTTTTAAATAAGAGCAATGATTTAGACAAAGAATCACCGAATGTTTGTTTTCTTGTTTAACTCATTGACCTTATGGAAATGATTTCCCCATTTTGTTTAAAAATCGTTTGAGAAAACAGAAGGAAAAGCACTGTTTAAATTTTTTTTAAATATACAGTGTACCTCATTTAAAAAAAGTATCGTCGCTACCCTAGCTCCGCCTCCTTAATGTGGGTGACATGATTAGCATCCAAAAATATACTTTTTTGTAAACCATCTAATTACGTGAAATCTTACTTCTCTGCCTCTTTTGGTTTTGGAGATATTAGAGTGGACTCGAACTTTTGGACACCCTGTATACCACCGCAACACACCTCTTCTTGGCATCTAACTCAATCTACTTTTTCAAAATTTTTTTATAAAAACCTAAGAGAACAAAAAGTTTTAAAGAATTCTTTGTTTTTTTTTGTCAAAATTTTCGCCTGCGGCGCTATACCAATATTTAATATTGTTACAATCTTTTTGTCAACCAACAACATTTGAAACGCTTAAAAAATAGTATTTTAGTGTAATTTAAAAAAAAAATTACCAGCGGCGCTTTTAAGGGTTGGCCAATGAGACTAGATGAAACTTGCTTTCAAAAATAAGTATTTGTGTCGTATACACTAAATACCTATTAAACAACCCCTCTCCCCTCTCTTCAGTTCAAAAGTTCAAGCAATAGACACCTACCTAATTTTGAAAAATTTGCTATAAGTAGGTAGTTGATTCTTATTTTCTTATTAAATGATGAACCGCCACCCCCCGAGAGTCGATTTCTGGCTACGCCACTGGTAAACTTTTTACCTATAAAACAACTGATGAATACCTGGGTCACCGCAAAAAAAGCGTTTCAGGGCAAGAGCCTGAGTTTCCACAATTTTTTAAATAAATTTTAATACAATATTAGATTGTTGATATAAAAATATGATTACATACATAGCTGAAAAAAAATTACAAAAAAACCCTAATTTTCCCGAGCACAAACGAATATAATAGACCATTTTTGGGGAGTAAATAAAACAAAAGTTTTAATTTTTTATTCATTGCTATTTCCAATAATATAGAATTAATACATCGTTTCACACATACAGTTTTTCATACATCAAATTTTTTGATTTATCATAAATAAAAGCATCACAACGAAAAGATTTCCTCCTAAAATTTTGTATGCCTATATTTTACAAATTTTCTTAATTTTTTTACCAATTAGTAATAATAATGCCTTGGAATTTCACAGTTAATTTTCATCTAAACCTAATTTTGTTCACAATTTTACACAAGAGACAAAAATAGAAAATAATTTGGGATCTAAATTACTAAATTCCAATTATTTTACAAAATTTACAATTTTAATTCATATACAGGAGAGACCAAAATTCAAAATAGTTTCGTCGTTCTTGGCTTTTCCTGAATATAATTTGCCTAAAAGAAAGATTTGTACATATTTTTTAAAAACCCAAATAATTTTTTATATGTTTGCCTCCAAAATTTAAAAAAATCCAAAAATAATTTAAACTGAATTTTTAATTTCGCTACAAAATTTCACGTTTTATCACATATTCCCACATTTTCCAGACACTCAAAAAATATTTTGCTCTACAGTAGCTATAGGAACTTAATTTAACTACAAAAAAAGCAAAAAATTATTAGTTAAAAAAATGGCAGTCAAAATTACAAAAAAATATAAGATGGCAAAATGGCAAAATTTCTATAATATTATAATATGTACGTAAAAAATGTAATTATTATACAGCATGTATAAAATATATTGTGGAATTTACTTTTTCTCGTGATTCAATTAGGTACATTTGATACATCCTGTATGTAATCGAAATAAATGCTTAAAACCTAAAAAAATAAACTAAAAAAAATCTCAATTTGGGTCCTTTTGAATTTTTTCATAATACAAACATTTTTAACCCTTTATTGAGAATTTTGTTTTATAGTAAGTATTAAGTTATTAAAAATATATAAAAATTAATATTAAATCCATAATTTTATAAATAACTTTTTTTAAAAACAGTACATAAAGTTTTTTTTAAAAGGTATACAATTAAATACAAATTAGTTTTAACAAACTGTAGAACATTCTTAAAATTTACTTTTAAAACTAAAAAGTAGTCGGAAGAATAAGACCTATCGTTGCTAATTTATGGCTCAATAGGAAATACCAAAAATTATAAAAAAAACTGGTTTTATATTTTTGATAATTTTCTTTGAGTGTTTTAGTACCAAAAAAATGCCAAAACTTTGTAAGAGTTTTAAAGCTAAAAAATGGCATTGATCTTTTTTTACCGGTAGCAATTATTTAAGCAATAAGTGAAGTATCTATAGTTTTACAATAAATAATAAACGAAATACATTAATATGCTTTATTACAAAGACAAATTCAAAAAAATCCCTTTGTTAAAAATTAAAAGTGTTTAATTCGTATACAATATACATTGATTTTATCTAAAAATAGTAACATTTTTCAAAAAAGTGTTAGAACAAACGAAAATATATCCCTAATAAAACATTTTTTACGACAATTTTAAGAACGCTGTCCAAAAATCACAGGCCTTTATTGAATCGTTTTGACAAATTTGTAAAAAAATAAATTTTATACTAAGGTTTAAATTAAAACATTATTAAGTAAATTGAAATATATATTTTGCGATTAAGGATTAAATTTACTTTGTTTCGTTACCTAAAATAACTTATTCAGAATTTCTCTTGACCCTGTATATTAAAAAAAAGTTCTTATACGATAAACAAAACACTTTTAATCCGAAATTGCCTTAAAATTTTTACAGATATTTTGCCTTTTTACAAAAACGCAGCACAACTAAAAACTTAAACAACATTTCTGTAGTAGTATTTAATAATATTATTGTAGTTTAACTATTGTACTATATTGTAGTTGAGTAACAATGAACATTAACTATTGTAGTTTGTAACTAGATAATCCTAGTGCACGGGTGTGTAGATACTGTACGGGGGTTATGGCAAAATATCAATAAGGCAAAATATCAATCAGTATTAATATTTTATGTATTTGCAACAATTGATTGTTTGGAAATTTCGAAACACATCTCATGAACCCTTAAGACGATTTGATTTTTATTAAAAAAACACAAAGACAGACGAAAATTCCTCTGTCTGTTTGACGAAAAACCAAAAAAAATAACCTCAGAGAAGTAGGCAAAAGATTAAATTTTAGCCTCCTCCAAATTTTTATTTTCTACTATTTAAATAAATATTCAACAAAACGACAATATTTTTGCACAATCTAAGAAAACAAATTGTTACAAGAAATTCGTGTTTTTTTTTTATAGATACCTATTCTATTGGTGGGGATTTTTTTTTGAGATTGCCAATATGCCATATATACTTTTTTATTTCCGTCTTCATGAATTCGGCATTTGATGCCCCTCTCCCCTGCTCCCGTTTTAAGCGAACTGAATCCAGATCTACGTTTAAGTATAATTTCTCATTTAAATATTTTTTTTTCAAACCTTAATTTTTTTGTAACTTTCAATTTTTTTTACTTTTTCACAATTCCTTCTGCCCTAGTTGCATTTTATTCCTCGTATGTGTATTCTGATTTAAATTGAGCCAAGGGGTTTTATATTCACATTTTTTTATCCAAAGTAGAAATTTCGTAATGTTGAAAGAAATCTTGTTTCCTTCATTATTAAATTAGGTAGTTAACTTAACTAACTATCAATTAAAAAACAATCATTAAGATTAAATCCCTGCTTAATCAATAGGTTTTCAAAACATTTCTGATTCTGAGATGTGTTTATTAAATAACTGTGATCTGAATATATAGTTAGGCCAAAGTAATTAATTTTAAGACAATTTGTAAAGGGTTCACAACTTAACAATTTTTAACAAATGTACGGAAGAAAACACAACTGTTTGTTAACAATTAATTACCTAAAATTACAGCTACTATTGTAAATAATATGTGGTTTTATTTTAAAATTATTCTTTTTTCATCGCATTAATTTTGTTTGCATTACTTGAATATGGCCAAGACGTTTGTAGTTTTTCCCAAAAGTGACTTTTTTTATTTATTATATTAAAATTGAAGTGGTTTTTGCTCAAATTTGTTACATATCACGCAAGAATATAATTTATTTAAAATAAAAGCCAGTTTCGTCTTTAAGTCTTCGAAAAGACTAAATACGTCTTGTAACAGATTTGAGTAAAAAACGTAAGATTGTGTGTATTGTGTAAAAATTTGGTTCAAAAAACAATATTAAAATACCCGCGAAAGAGTTTTATTTTTTTTAACTCTCAAAAAAAAAAAACAAATCAAATTTTAAGTCCGCTAAAAGATGTAAACACAGCGTTTTTTGTGTTTTTTTCATTATTGTTATTTTTATATTTTTGTAAAATTTTACCCGAACGTGTGTGGTGTGTAAACGTGTGAGTGAAATATACTTGTTTTTTATATATTATTGTAAAAAAAATAAAAAGGCAACTCCTTTTTGAAAAAATATACGAACCCTTGTTTTTGGAAAACTTAAATCATAAAATATCACTTGTGTGTGAGACAACGCAAAATTGTGTAATAGATTAAACGCTTTTTAACAAGAATTTTTATATTTCTCCAAATCTAAGTCACAATCAAACATGAACTAAAGTATGGAGTATCAAATTTTTTGTATAGGACACCCTGTATACACGAAAAACATATACAGAGTGATCCGTTTAGGCTATTGTATATTAACTGAAAATTTAAGCGACGTCGCGTGCCGCGCTGGTACTGTCTAAGTGGGATTTTAATCCTTTTTTTGCTCTAATAAACACTTGTGATCATTATTATTATTATTATTACTATTATATTTTAAAATGGCATTAGCGGTGGAGACAAAAACATGTATAGGCATGTAATAGTGATGTGAAATAACCCATTTTCAGGGTGTCTAATCAATAATTTTTTTTTAACTTGAAACAACCTTTAATTTGGATCGCCTAAACAAAAGGATAAATTTTGTTTAAAAATGGATCAAAAATTTGCAATTTAGTGACCAAAAAGTTGAAAATTTTACGGAATATTTTTTGGAAAATTGCAGACACATCAGAGTAAAAATAATTTCACAGTGTGTAATTTTATGAGCTTATATATATGTGACAATATCTACCTTAATTAGGTAATTCTGAAAATGACTACTTATTTGTGTGTGGCTATTGATTAACAACATTGATCTGTGAGAATATAAGAGATTTACGTATAATATTTAAAACTTGATATATTAAAGCCAAAACTGGTGGTGAATAAATATGCTAAATTTTGGTCACTACTACATTAAAATTTGTACAGAATTTTGGATCCAAAGTTCATACAAGTTTAGCCAAAAGTTAAAATTTAGTTTAAATTGAGACCATAAAAATTTTGAGGTCAAAATTATTTTTGCATTTTTTAAATTTGTCATAGTCAAAAATTCTTAATGTTATTGCTAATTATGTGTAATTATATTTTATTGAACATCCAACGGCTACATATACGCACAGGGTGGTAAAAAATAAAGCTTTTTTTTTTGATAATTTTTGAGTATCTGTAATTCAGTACTATATTTTTTAAAACCTTATTTCTGATCATTTTGTGCGTATTTTTTCATGGGGTGGGGGAGACAAAAATCTATGTATCACAGCATTTTTTTGGGCCCCAAAAAGACAGTTGTGCGACACGAGTCGTCAAAAACAGTGAACTGAATACTTGAACGAAAAACTCGGTGAGAAAATGTAAAAACCGCGCGCGTTTGCGCGACAGAAACCGTTCGCGCAACGCACTTGTAATAAGTGGGCTATTGCAACACAAACTTTTATTTTTTGGATGTAATTTTACAATAAATATACGACATTATCGGGCAGTCAGTCGTGATATTTTGTAAAATACATAAAATATGGCAACGCCGCTGTATTAGGGACGACGCTGCAGGTAATCAAAAAAAAATGAGGTCAAAAATCGACTGCGGAAGTCGAAATACGAGAATCTCGCCTCCGGAAACGAAGGTCCTATCGATGAGAATCTCGTTCTCGCACGCAAGAAGACGCGGGATTCCAATACCTCGCGCCCTCCAAAAGAAGTCGAGCTTTGAGTTTGGGCTATGGAAATTTTTCTGTGTGGTAATTACTTAAAATTGAGCGTTTTAAGTAATTAAAAAGGGCAAAAAATCATTTGAAGCACTTAGTGCAACCGGGCTATTGCATTATATTTTAATATTTTGTATTTTAACTGTCTTATTATGTGTCTTTGTTGGGTGTAATTATATATGTTGTGGATGCTCTTATGCCTACCGAAACACATGCATAAAAATTATGTGATTGGGTACCTATAAGAGCGATAACATTGTATCCAAAAATTTTTGGATACGAGGCGTCAAAATCAGGTGTTTTGCGTAAAAAGCGACAAATTTTTCTCTTGAACTCATTCAAAGACAAATATTTGCCAAAGTGTTACTTCTGTCAGTCAAGCTCATTATATCTACAGAAACGTTTTTATTTTGCGGGATTTTGATCGTACATCTACCAACGTCCAGATATATTATTTGCTATGTTGTAGAAATACGTAAATTGTTTTTACAAGATTCTTACCTATAGTACTATTGGTGTGTCAACTTGAATCTAAAATATCAATTTAAAATGATTGGTTTTTTAGATTTTTATTGGCAAGGGTTTACATAGCAGTAAAAATTTTGCATTTAAAATTGGGGAGCGATTTGTTAAAGAAGCGACTTTACAGATGTTTATTAACCGCTTTGTGTAAGAGGCCCCCCTGTTAAATAGATTGTTGAAATGGCATCATTTTTAATTTTTGGTGCCATTTTAGGTAGAACTTACTCTTCCATAGATCGCACCTTCGTTTTGGTGCCATATTAAAAATGTTGAAGCTTAAATAATATACCGAGATATTTTGTTTAGAAGTACGAACCATAACATGTTACAAAACAATTGGAAATTTTTGAGAAAACGACTGAACCGAATTAGAAAAACAGCATTTTTACGCTTTTATTATGTAGATATTTTACATTTGTGTAAAATATACGTCATCTCTTTGTAAGATATGTCACTTTTGAAGGAAATTGTGGTCAACCTTAAGGTTGTGGGGTATGCTATTGTAATATTTTTTTGACTATTGACTATTGTGGCTATGGTAACTTTGTTTTCTTTAATCACTGAATTTTTATCTAAAAGTTCGCGTCTGGCTATAAAAAAAACTGTAAGCATTTTTTTAATCCGCAAATTTCTAAATTATTCTGTTCAAAAATATCTAAGTTAATTTTTTTTTAAATTAATTGTGAACCGCACGTTGATATCTAATTTTTTTCCAACTATAAAGTAATAAAGGTAAATTTTCGAATTTTTTCCAAAGCATTTAAAAATCCAGTTATTAAAAAAACAAAATTTGTGGAGGACTTATATACAAAAGGCTTGAGACTATTGTAAAATATGTACAAAAACTGGATAAAACCACATTTACATAAATCAAACTATTGCCAAAATACTTTTAACATTTTCTTTAGTTTTCTCCTTAAAACAATTTTTCGTAATTTCTTTAAGTACGGGTTTTGATTAATGTTTTGTTAATTTTGAGAAATTTAAATATCATTCATGCATCATTCATTCAAAATTAAAAGAAAATTTGTTAAAAAAAATCTTATTTTGTACTCTATAAAATTAAAAAGAAACTATTTGAAGGCAACTTTAATATAAAAAAACTAAATTGATATTTGGAAAAAATAGACACCCTAGAGCATTTAGAAATTTTGGACTAATGTTTTATTTGCCTCCAAATTTTAAATAAAAATTTTCGATATTTTTTCTTAATTAATATAAAAATCACAGCAAAAATTGCAAAATTAAAAAATTATTGCTAAATACAATAACCGGCCAAAATTAATTAGTTAAAATATAAGAAATCAAAAGAATCACAGAAAAAAACAGATTTTTTCTTTTAAAATTGTTATAATTTGTTATTTTGATATCGTTCGTTTGTTTTTCGATTTTTTAAAAAGATATATTATTAGCAAATTTTTCTAATAGAATTCATCATTCATACATTTTAATATTCTAAAAACAATCATATATACTATTTACAACTTAAGTAAAATTTTACGGAAAAAATACCTAAAAATCGGCAAGTTTGTTTAAAACCTAATGATTTTTAAGTACGTCCGTTGATATAACACTTAAAAATCTATAGTACATTCTTATAAACTGATTTTTGTAGTGTGGCACTTTTAAAGTGCATAATTTTTAAATATGCCTTAGGCATCAAAATTTAAATACTGAGCGCAAACGATTTTTTAGAAAAAAAATTACTTATTTGGCACATGTTTCCAATTTCTATGAAAAAAAAAACATTAAATAAAATTTAGACTAGACTTTTTTCTTACATAGAAGATTGTTTAAAAACATGGTTAGAATGCCTAGAAGAATATTTTAATTTTAAAGTTTTAAATTAAACAGATACCTGGATAAACTAAATACAATTTTTATTATTTTTTGAATACGATTAGCTAGCGTGTTTAAATAATTACATTATTACAATTAATTTAACTGGAATATTGGTTGTTTATAGTGAAATAGACTCTATTTGGGTATTATAAATTAATACTTTTAACATCCTCGGACACGTTAATCTTATTTGCGAGAATGACATTTTTGGGTTTAACTAAATTCTTTTAAGATCCGCCTTCGGTCAAGTATGATACCCTTTTTTGAAGGTCAGTTTTTAAAATATTCTTTCAAAGTTCCTGTATGACAAATAATGTTGTTTCTGAACTAGATAAAAAAAAGTATTTTTTTATTTTTTAAGGAAATTCACCAGCGCTATTTAAACTTACTTAAGAATAGTATATTTCAAAAACTAATTGACATATTGCTAAATAAATAATCAAGACAAGGAAATTCATACCTTACTAAAATACCCTTTTGGAATTCTTTTGGATAAACTTAACAAAAAAATGCTTCCCTCGCACTTCTCAAAAAGGAACATATTAATATAAACACTTTGCAATACCCTAAATTTATACTATGGGAAGATAACAGTTTTTTAGTATTTAGTTTTTCTAAAATTAAATAGTTATTTTTTGACTAGTGTGTCAATTTTAACTGGATAGCTTTGTGGCATGATTTTTAGCTTTGATATTTTAATTGGAAGTAAGGACATGATATTTTTCAAGTCAGTGGCTATCAAAATTTTGCTAAAAAAATCGAATACACCGTAAATGTGACAAACCAAAATATTATTTAACGAGTTGTTCGCCTCGATGGATTCTACGTAGGTAGTTAAATTTGTTGTAATTATTTAAACTTCAAAGCCTGGGATTTACTAACAGTAAACCTGTCCTATTTTAAACATATACCGGTCTTTTCGATCTTAAGACGGGTTTAGCGTTAGTAAATCCCAGGGCAATTGTTTAGAAAAGTTTTAGCTTACCCAAACCATTAACCATGTTTTTTACAACTTACAACAATAAATTTCCGAAACTTTAAACTTTCTAAAAATAAACATTTTACCTAAAACCAAACTACATCGACTAGATTTGAGTAATTTTTCATAAATCCGTTATACTTTTTTAAATACATATTACAGAAACAAAAAATAATAATAATTCTTACTTGAAATTTTTGTTCGGTTTGCGTTCAGTAGTAACTAAAACTTCATGGCTGCTGCTGCTGCTGCTGATTCTGAGACTGTTGCTGGTATTGACCGTTAGGTGAAGCGCCAACCGTGCTTGCGCTCATGTTGTGTTGCTGCTCAGTTTTTATACTTTGCGCGGCGTTTACGTTTTGCGCCGTCGCGTTCAGACCCTGCTGCGCGTTGTTCAAGCTCTGCACAGCGTTTAAATTGGCAGCTATGTTCATGTTAGCGGCGAGATTTGACTGATTTAGACCGCCCAAGTTAAAGCCCAGAGCCCTAGGGTCGCTACCGTGAAGCCTTAAGGCTTGCTCGAGGCGTTGTTCCTGCAGTCGAAGAGCCTCGGTGAGATCGGGACTCAGTTGTTGAGGTGGAGCCTGTGAGTTTTGGTGGCCCTGATAGTTTCCTGTAACAAATACGAAACATTCTACTTTCCAGAAAGTTGTTTGATATTCACAATAACTTTCTTTAACTAAACATTTTTTCAATTTGAGAATAAATAGGACAAATATTACTTTCCGTCTTAGAATATGTAGTATTTTTTTGTGCTATTTCTGAATAGAAATAATACATTATAAACCAAGGGACTAAAGTGCTACTTTTAATCCCGCGGCGAAAGGTTTGTAACCCGACCGTAGGGAGGGGCTACAAGAAAGCCTGCTAAGAATTAAATCTTGGCCAAGAGCAAGTGTTGTTTGGCTTGACTTGCGATAAATAAATTTAATTATAATTTTCCAGGGATTAATTTTTTTTAATATCTGAGGGATTAAATTTACTTCTAATCTCTAGGCTAAGGGATTTACTTTTAATCCCTCAGGATTTTTTTAATCCCTCAGGGATTAAAAGTGCCACTTTAGCCCCTAAAAAGAGGGATTAAACGTACCTATTTAATCTCTAAAGTGCATAAAAATTTTTTTTTTTAAATCAGGGCAATGCTGGTTTATGCGACTTTTGAGGGCAATAAGAGTGAAAAAGTTGTTGCATATACATCTAAATAAACATATACAAAGTACGTTTTTAGACTTTAAATATGTTAGAAATAACAGCCTAAAAAAGAAAAAGTCTTATATTTATGTCATACTGTAAAAGAAATTGCTTAAGTAAGGTTGAAAATGATGTGATAAAGCAGCATTAGGTACAATGCAACAGGATCAACTAAAACCCAGTTTACGTTCCAGATTTCTTTCTAAATTTCTTTAGTTATTGACGTCAATTAGTATTTTTGTATATTTTGAGTTGTGTAAGCTTTGCTCAAACTCTGGTCGACCGCCAATCGCTTGGTGTAATTTCGCCTCATACCGCTGGGCGACAAGATTCCCTGCTTTAAGCTTTAAAATCATTTAGCCAAATAGATTAAACCATTCGCTTAACAATCAGAGATTGACATAATATAAGTCTCACAGATAACTAAAGCATGGCTTTTTTGGTTACCGATGCAAAAATATTATATTTTGATCACGGGTGTAAAAAAAGATTTATGTCCGTTTTTTACCCAAAGTTAAAGAGAAATAGCGGAAAATAGAAATTGTAAAAATTCTAATTGTTGTTGCCTAAGAATTAGGCCATTTCTGACAGTTTTCACCAAGTATTCACGAAAAAATTATTTAAAAACATCGTCAAAATATCAAACTGTCAAAGATTAAAATGTCGCATTTCATTTACCAGCCGCCTTGATTTATAGCGTAAAGATAGCGTGTTGCGAGAAGTGCTCTTCGTTCGAAATTATTAAAAGTGTTCTTGAATTTTTTGATAAAGGTATTAAAAAAACTAGTGTTCACAACTCGCGGCTAAACTGTGCTTTTTTTTACTCGCGTTTTTAAATACCTCGCTGCGCTCGTTATTTAAACCAACGCTTGTAAAAAAGCACTATTTTAGCCACTAGGTGTAAAAACTACTATTTTTTTGTTAGTTCACAAACAAAATACTTACTAAATAATTGAAACTTTCCTCAAGGGAGTTATGGCCAAAATGACTGAAGGTGTTTCTCTACAAAACAAACATAAAGAAAACAAAATAAAAATTAAAAAAGCAAACAAAAAAAAACAAACATTTACAGTAAAATAAAAGTTACTAAATACTTATACCAACAGTAAGGATATAGTGCGAAATGTGAAAACAGAATAGGCGGTGCCAAAGCAAATGCTCTTCCAATTAGTTAATCTAAAAAACTGTTAATCAAATTTTGTACGGTGAAAGTTTAAAGCATTATCCCGGAACCATTCACGTTTTTTACATAATTTTACGTATTCTCAAAATGTTTAATTTACGCCAAAAATTATCGATTATTTTAAAAAACTAAATATACAAGATTTATATATTTTTTTGAAAACCCACGCAAATGGTCTGTGGCGAATAGCGGAAGCCCCCGCTGTGCAAAATTTTGTTAATTTTTGATGTGCGATTTATCTGTTTAACTAAACGAACTGTTTTTAATGGTTTTTGTGTTCTAGTTTTTGGTATGTCTTTACACAGTTTTTTGATGAAGATATTAAAACACAGTGTTTACAACTCGCGACTTACACAAAAAGCACTACTTATATATCCTTATTGTTGGTCACTTAATTTGTTCTTCGTACGCAACCCAAATCCTATTTTTTTAAAAACTACTAAATTAGCAGAAAATTGACCGTTTTCGACGTTGATTTCGACTTACCGTTATGGCGTAAAGGACTATTATTCTCTTGTTGGTTAAGTTGTGGCAAGGCTTGACTCATGGCAAGTCTGAGCGCGGCTTCTGCCTGAGATCTGATTACAGCTTCCGCGTGCTGATAACGTAAAGCTTCCTGAGCAGCGTTTTGTTGCTGTTGCTGAGATGCCTGAAAATATAGCAGTTTTTTTATGGCAGTTTAGGGGATTTTTGGCATCGTTAACTATTTTGTACATCAATAACTCAAGATATGCCGACGACACTGTCATCATTGCAGACGTACTGGACGGTCAGCAATAGTTGTTGAATGAAGTTGCTGCCAAAAGTTCGCAATTTGAGCTTAAGTTAAGGAATAGAACATCAGAGGCATATTAGAGGTAAATGGCCAAGAAGTCGAACGTGTTGATTCGTACAAATGCCTACTTGGGTTGCCAGCTCAATGAGACTTGAGACAACATGTAAGAAGTTCGTGCCAGAATTTAACAGAACGGATCATTGTTTATCGAAATGAAGTCAGTATTGTGTATGTAGTCGTGATCTTAATAGCACTCCCCAAAATCGAGTGCTTAGTTGTTATATTTTTAGTAGCCTATATTACGGTGTCATGGACACTCACTGATTCCAGACATTTGAGATGTGGTGTTATCGTAGAATGCTTAGGATATCTTGTATGGACAAAGTACGTAATGAAGATCAGAACAAATAAAGATTTTAAGGTCTTATTCATCATCAAAAAATGAAAAATTTTGAACCCATTTTAAGAAATGATAAATATGAACTCTTAAAATTGACAATGGAAGGTAAAATTTAGGACAGAAGAGGTTCACGTTGCAGAAGTATATCATGGCTTCAAAATTTTAGATAATGGTAATATGTTAGTACTCCGACACTTTTTAGATACACAGTGGACAGGGTGTAGATCGCGGTGATGATAGTCAAGGTTTGGTACTTAAAGAAGAAGGTTTCTTTAAGATTATTTAAAAAAATATATAATTACTCACTTGTGACATATCCATAACGCTATTTCTCATGATGTCCATAGATCTCATGGAATCCATGGACGCCCTCATGGCATTGACTGCGTTCATGGACAAAGATGACAGAGCCTCGTTGGTAATGGGCGGAGTCGACGGATTGGAGGAGTTGTTTACTTGGTTCGCCTAGATTATTTTTAATTTAATTTTTATTATCAGATTTTTAACTTGTAATGAATGAAATGAAATGAAAGTTTTTGCAATGTTATTTTCTAAAGCGTCACTTATGATTTAAAACAACGTTATTATCTCTTGTTTCCTACCTGTGTCACACCAAGTCGCATGGCCAAATTGGCAATGTTGGCGATATTGGCAGCTGAATCGGAACCCAAACCGGGTGGTACCGCACCCTGATTGACCATGTTAGCTAGGACTGCCATTCGATTGGCCTGAAGTTGGTCTTCCATACTGTTGTATTGTTGATGAAGGCCGTTGTTGTCTAAAAAAAATGATAATTTTAGACTTTGATAACAATTTACGCAAGATAAAGTGTTTCTATTTTTGTTCCGCCTTTTTTTTCCTGCTTTTCTTAAGCCATATGCCCACGCGGCGTGCATTTTATTCCTTGCAGTTGCCCTGCAGTACACGACGCAACTCCCCACTTTTAAAAATGATAAAGCCAACATAGAGAAATCAGATTTAAGGATTAAGGTTATGTCCTTAGAAAACAAAAAAAAAATCAGAAAAAAGCCGCAAACAGGTTCTATTCTGTACATATCCCAATGCGTCAAGTTGCACGGTGTAGGTAGTAGGTACCCTGCTGAAATTTTCCCATTGAATCTCATAAAAAAATGATAGAATTCTTGTGTGATTTTTTATCGGGATTTGGGTCGGTTTTGGAACAGATTTCAATGAGATCCTAGGATATTTTATTAGGTCTATGGGTCTATGATTTTGGAGAAGATTATATGAGTTGTTATGGGATTGGTTTCTAGAAGATTTCAGGAGGTTTTAACGTTTTGGTGATTTTAGAAGTTCATATGGGCGAGGAGATTTTATTGGGTTTTGGGTCGGTTTTGGAACAGATTTTCATGAGATCCTAGACTATTTTATTATGTCTATGGGTCTATGATTTTGGAGGAAATTATATGAGTTGTTATGGGGTTGGTTTCTAGAAGATTTGAGGAGCTTTTATCGTTATGGGCAAGGAGATTTTATCGGGTTTTGGGTTAAATTAACTTACCTTAAGTATACTTTTGAAATCATTGTTATACTGATAGAATCTCAACAAATATCCTAGAAATATATTTAACAAGAATCCATAAAAACTTCCCCAAAATCATTCCTTATAGAATCTTCTAGAATCACGATACTGATAGAATCTCATAAAATATCCTAGAAATCGATTCCACAAGAACCTATAAAAACTTCTCCAAGCCGACACCCTTATACAAACTGATAAAATGTCCTAGACTTCTGTCTTGTAAAACATCCCTGATTCTCATAAATGTAACTAGTCTTATGCAATCTTATAAATTATTCTAAAACTACAAGCTGATAAAATATTATATACTTCCTATATAATCTTTTCTGCTTCTAGAAGAGTATAAAAGATTATAGAAAAATTTTATAGAACTTATAAAAACATGATAAAAACTTCTCCGTTCTAGATGAGGTTTAAGGGGAAAATTTCAGCAGGGTATATAAATCCCTGCGACTTCTTGAACCGTGTGTATCTGGCCTTAGGTTAAAAATAGGTATAAAAAATGCACTCACTTCTTAAGATATCACCTAATTTAGTGTTGCAGTTATTGTTGTTATTGTTGATTCCGCCATTTTCCGATCCTGCAGATGACAGGCGCCCATTTCCGGAGGAACTGTCACTATGTGCGCTTGGGGAGGGGCACATTGGGGAACCGCTCGCTAAAATTAAAATATAAAAAAATTGATGAGAAAAAAGGTCATTTGTAATAAGAAATACTTAGTGCTTTAATTTAAAATCTGGATGAATATTTCTAGTGAAAAATCCCTCGTTGATTAAAAACAGATAACCCGGTATGTTTATGCGTTTACCTTGGCAACATAAGGATGCTACTGTATATATTTCGCTGTACTTTTTAAAACTTTTTTTTAAATCATTTGATGTTTATGACAATTTGTTGACAGTAAAAAATTGTTTTTTTTTAAATGTTTCAAGCAGTAGTCAGTTATTACAGAAAAAGATATCGACTATTTAATAGATTAGGTCAAAGAGATTTGTGGGACAAGAAGAACCCCAAATGTTGTAAACAGAAGGTCAAAATGACGTTTGCAGCTGTCACTAGTATCAACAAAACTAAAGTTAAGTAAAAGGAATTTTAGCATGTACCAGCTTTTTACTTAAGAAAAAAGAAAATGTTAAAGTTAGAGAAAAAAGTTATAGAAAAGGAACTTAAGTTAGCGGTTTGTCCCAAGCATCGATCTCTTTAAAGTTTCACTATCTTCATTCAAATTTTTTGATATTAAACAAAAAAAGTGTAAAGTTACCGTCATTTTTTCGGTATCCCATTTTTGCGAACAAATCATTGTCTACAGAGTCAAATGCTCTTTAGAAATCCACAAATCTCTCACCTGGCCCCATTCCTGTCAGTCCAAGGAGGCCACTGCCTCCGGCCGATGCTGAAACTGCCGCCAACAAGTTCTCTCTTTCCCTCCTTTCGGCTGCGGCTCGGGATAACACATACTGTGCGGCAAACTGGTGCTTAGGATCCATGCGCATATGCTCCATGTGAGTAAGGAGTCCTAGGAATGGGTCAGAAGAAGAAATATTGACGGTTAGATTGGTTTGAAAATTGAACAAATGGAGTAAGTAAGAAAGTAAACGTAACAAGGAAAAATAAGGTCACAAACTCTTTAAGGCCTGTTCTGTGAAGTCTGATATTAGCTCACCAACTCGCCATTTTTTATTTTACTTACCTGGCGTAAATCTTTTCAACATATGAGTTAATGACTTTATTTGTACTTGTCGATTATTTTATTTATTAATTAGCTTTAAGACAGTTGGGAAAATATCCTTATCAGTGTTTATATTAGTCCACATATGTGTCAAAGCTTTAAAACAAAAATAAACAAAAAAGAAGAAAGTTCATGCATAAAAAATGGATGCCAAAATTAAAATTAAAAAAAAATCACACACAAAGGTCTGAGTTGTTAAATTTTGAATTTTGATGCTTCACTTTTATTTCTTTATTCAACGCTTTTGTTGACTAATCGCAGTGCCAGAAGGGTTAATTTTGAGTAATAACGTGATAAAGTATACGGAAAATCTCACATATGTGGACGACGCTTGAAGGTTTAGACTCGCATTAACAATACCAACAATAATAATTTGGGTTGCTACGAAATTTAAGCACTGTATTAATCTCCTTCCATTAAGCTATCTTGGAAAGTTCTTTACTGACTGCGCTATGTAACGATATCAGTCTCATAAATAAATATCAATTTTTCTTTTTTATACTCATATTAAGTAAATCTTTACTTGGTGATTTCTAAAGTGATACACAAAATAATTGGGCGGTGATGCAAAGGATTTTGTGTTTTTTGTTTGCTACTAAGCTGATGGGGGACATGCATTAATGTGATGGGACTAGTGATTTTTCATTTGATAATAGATTCTTTAAGCAGACCCTACTTTTTTTTCGTATCTGTATCCATAACGTAACCTATCGACTTCCGCTGACCGAAAAAAGCTTTAAACAATTGTGTTGATCTTGTTAGTTTATCCGTTGAATATTTCATATTATTTTGTTTATGTATGGATAAAATACTTCACCCCATCCCAATTATTGAGAATGTTTTATCACATATTTTAATTCGTTTACGGATGCGGATACGATGGTAGGTCTTTAACTATACGTATGAAGTTTAAAACTTGCTTAAAGTGCTATTATATTTTTAGTCACACTTTAGGTTTAAGACTACTTACCTACCTACCATGACAAGGCGTTTAATTAATTAATTACTTAATTAATTATAAGGTCTACCAGTCGGATCTTTTTTATTAGATATTTTTTATGTATAAGAAGATTTTTGCTGATTTTGTTGTAACTTGGTACACACCTAGGTATGAGTCTACAGACCACCAAATGGATAATATTTTTTTCGGCATCGGCGTCGGTTAGGCGTCGCGACAGGTATATCTGTGTTATATTTCAATATTTTAAAATTCTGATCAAACCACTAGAAAGCACACGAAAAGTTCTTTAGAATGACGTATGCAACATTTTTTACCGTTTAGAATTTTTTTTAAAAATTTCCCTATCTAAAATTTAGAAAAAATATTCGTCTCTCCTACCTGTTTAGGGGTTTTTTGATATTTTTGCTCTTTTTAAGTAAACTAGGCTCGTCCACAGTCACAAACATAAAAAAAGTAAAAATGAACGCCACAAAATATTCAGAAAAAAATCGAAAAATGGGCCATGTTCACAAATTTTCAAAAATGTCCAATTTCGGACACCGCTGGCTTAACTGATAATTATTTCAATAACCATGCACGCCACGAATTTTTCAAATATGTTTTTTAAAAGGGCATTAACCTGCTGAAATTCAGTAAAAAAAAAGTTTGCAGGTCTTTAAGTTTTAAAATACATAAATATAAACGTTAAAAATGCTTTGTGCTGAACAGTACAAAAAATGAAAAAAAATTATAGGGGATTCCTGAAACTTTTAAAGTTAAAGGCGTCGCGACTCCTAACCGAAGCCGACGCCGAAAAAAATAATATCCATTTGGTGGTCCCCAGAGCCATACCTAGGCGTGTACCAAGTTAAAACAAAATGAGCAAAAATCTTCCTATTGATTTGAAAAAAGACCCGACTTATCGTCTAATGTCGTAAGTTATGTTTGGGACTAAGAAAACAGTACCGAAAAAAAGGCATTCAATGTAAGCATAGCGTCGTAGTTTTTATGCCAACGACGAATATGTTATCTAATTTTTGCATATGAGATTTGGTTACAAGAATATTATTATTTAATGTGTAAGTAAGTTGTAGTGGCATCAATGGGGATTCCCATCCATATTCCTACATAAAACTTTCATAACCCAAGATGCTCAATTTTTCTGGTGTAGTGGATAAGGTTTATTAAAAAACTATTTTCTGGTGGAATAAAAGTCAAGATTTGGATCGGAAGATGTTATTTTATCAAAGTTAATCCACCAGACCACTTCTGGCACTAAAATGGCGGCGCCGAACTGTCCTAGACTTCAGAACTCAGCACCGCAAGATAATATTTTTTGCGTACAACCAATTATTATAAATTAGGAAAATTTGCCCTAAAAATCAACCTGAAAAAAATGGTGTCAAATTTCTCGACGGTGTCGTATGCAGGCCTTGTTGTTGGTATTGAATCCTCGTCAAAACCTCCGCTTGGCGGCCGACAACTGACAAGATTACGTATCCCCTCTGTCACATGTCATGAGACACTTACACTGAGATTTACTAAGTTTTAAAAAAATAACCACCCCTTATGTCCTAAATTTTTTGCCCGGTCTTAAGGCGATAGTTTTTTTTATTTTTTATTTGAAGAAGAATTAATACAACCGGCAGCACTGTTTGGTCATATTTTGCTCATTAGCTCATTAGGGAGTGCAAATATTTTTCTTGTTTGCATAACTTGAAAACTAAAAAAAAATCCTCTGCATAAAGTTGATAAAGTACAATTTTGCACCGTTAATAAAATATTAACTTTATTTTTGAAATCAGTACATTTAATTTATTACATTAAAGCGTAGTAAGTATCCCGATAAGAATCATTTGATCACACCAAACCACTTTAGTAAATCGCAGTGTCAAAGCAAAAAAAATGTCTTTGTACCCCTTAAGTCCTTAACGTCACCCGATTACTTTAAGACACGATGGAATTTTTAATAGATAGCTCATAATTCTACGTTGCGACGTTGCCAGTCTTTGGTCTTCCTCTTTATTATAACATAGAATATTGTCATTTTACATGATACAAGTAAAACAGATATGATATCGCGCAGGAGTAGGGGTGGCTAACTAAGGCCACCTGGTGAGAGACATGAGAGACTGCAGTACAATTAGTTTTAATAATTCTTCGGTGGAAAAAAATTAAAAAAATGAGGTGCTGTGTACACGGACGTGGTGTCGACAATGAGACAAAAGGTTTTTCGCGTGACATTAAGATTTTCACATTTTCAAAAGACAAGAAAATGGAAGGTATATGGAAGCATTTTTGTGGACGGAATGATAACTTTAATGTGAATAATGCTCGAATTTGCTCAAAACATTTTAGTGATAATGATTATGACCGAAACCTTAAACACGTGCTGCTTGGCTACACGCCAAAAAAGTACCGATCGCTAAAAAAGGAAGCCATTCCATCGGAAAACTTACAACCCCAGACTGCATTTCGTTTAATTTAAAACTTTGTAGTACTTTTTGACGGAAAACCAAACATACTTTGACAGATTAAAATATTTATCGGATACAGAGGGGTGGTTGCAACCACCCGTTTCAATTTTCCAAAAATTTTTAACTCTACATTGATTTAGACCTCCAAGTAATTGTGAGTTATTTGTACCCCCTTCAAGATTCACCCCTATTTCTTAACCTCCTGTCTTAATTTCAAAAAATGCCGATGCACGTGTTTACTTATTTTATTAGTAGAGTCTACATATCAATTGTTTTTCGTTTTTGAGATACAGAAAATCCGTTTAAAATTTACACCCCTATTTTTACCCCTCCAGGGGTAAAATAATAAAAAATCTTTTCTTGGTGAGCTCCTCCGTTATTAACTCAAACCATCCTCAAATTAGTTACCTGTTCGCGCCACAAAAATCTCACCAGGTGACGTCATGCGCGGATCTAGACGAATTTTGAACTGTATATACCGTATCATACCTTTCTTTTATTGTATCATGGTTATTTTATACCCACTTCGTGGAACTCCAAGGACCTTCGGAATCGGATGACTTCGGATGTAAACCGAGTACAAGTAGAGACATAATTTTTTAGGCTTTGAGTGTCTCTTAAAACTTGACACGTGGACTGACCTGACTCGTGCGTAAAGACCGCCTGACACACGCTACAAGGCCACATTCTGAGACTGGTTGACAGTTGTGACGTTTCGGGGTGACAGGCCAGGTGTTTCCGGAGCGAGCCCTCGTTGACGTAGTGCTTGCCGCACACGGGGCACGGGTGATTGGCCGTCCTTCGTTTGGCTAAATACGGATCCATGACGTCAACAAAAGATAGAAAAAAACTATAAAGCGAAGCACCCCAGGAGATCTATCACCGATTTGTTATAATTTATAATTATATTTTAGGTCAAAAAGCGTTTGTTGTGGCCTTAGAGCAGAGAAGAATCTTTCTTAGGACGAGAAATAGCTAGGTATACCTAGATCGACTTAAAATAAGGTTTTTAAGAGCACAAACTGAAGTAGTTTTGTTCATTTTAGTCAGGTACCAATTTAGTGCTACCTAAAGAGTTTTAAAAATTGATTTTACCTCAACTGACAGGGTGAAGTGGCTAGCAACTTAATTAGGGTCATAGTCTAAGGGTATAGCATTAAAAAAACATCCCAACTAATAGGTGCTAATAAGGAATCTTTTTGACGAATGTTGAAATGTGATACATTTTGTAGCATTGTTGTTTGTTTAACCGTTTTTATCAAAACTATCTAAATATCTTTGCCATTTTCTTTTCTTCTTAAAAAAATCTTTAATGTTAAGCAAACATTTTTCGATCGTTGTAATAACATCTACTAATAATTAAAACAATCCTACAAAAAGTTTCCTCCTTGCAAGCCAAACCATATTCTCTCAAAATCCTGGACAAAAAATATGCAAAAAGAGACCTCCCAAGCACCTAGTAAAGGCCCTGTATTTGTGTTATTTAAGTACCCTCCCATCTTATGATACCAGATCGAGCTATCCGATTTTTTTTCTTAAAAAATACCAACAAGTAAAAGCAAATATCATTCGCAAAAATATCTTGAGAAATAAAAATGTTACGATTGGTTAACCACCTGACCTATCTTTCTTGATTCTTATTCAATTTTAATAAAATGATATTGGTCTTTTACTCCAAATTTTATTTTAACTAGATTCATCGGATTTGTCTAATTTTTTTATATAATAAGAGTGACTAGACTCTTTTCCCTGCTCATAGGTTTCGTTTAGTTAGTAGTTAGGAATTGGTTAGGTTCAAATATCTAAGAATATTCCAGAAGAAAAAAAGACAAAGCAAAGATTTAGTTAAGCACTGTTTTATTTCATAACGCAAAAACAGGAGCTTTTCTACAAAAATGCAAAGTTTACTAACCGATTTGTGACCGTTCACATAGAGGGAGGTAGTTTCTTTAATCCGTGCTTTGTCTTTTTAGATAAAAAGTATCGATATATTTTTATCAATTCTAATTTTCTAGTAGTATCGATATTTTTTTGGTAAAAGGTCAACTTTGGATATAACTATTTAAGGGCATAGTTGAAAACATTTCTCAAAAGGGTAACTCTTTGTTGATTGTTCTTAGCATCTTGACAGAGAATAATTGACCATTCACTTAATTTTTTCAATTTCAAAAGCAAAAATAAGCAACTAAAATAAGGGGAGGGGAAACCGCTCCAAAAGCAAATAAAAATAAAATAAGAAAAAACTAAACATGCCAAAAGATCATTCATAATCATGCACTTGCAACAGATGCAATATTTTCCAGCCAATTGTTTCCACACCACTCAAACTTTTAAAATTCATTAATTTTCTCTCAGTCGAAAAAGTTTTGCCCAGGTAAAGATACCAACAAAAAACTTTTCTTGTTACCACTTTCTTTACAAAATTACCGACTAAAAACAAGTAAAAAATGATAAAAAATAGCCAACTTCAAGCTTGTTTTTTTTAAACCAAAAACACTTTGAAATTCAGCTTTGTTGATTTAATACAAATAAAAATAAATACCAAGGGGGTCGTTAAAAAGAAGGCAAAGCAAAGAAGTTCGGTCATAGATATCTCTTCTCAACTTTCATCCATGTTAAAAACACTTTTGTTTGGCATTTTATTAAATGTTAGAAACAACTAGTTTTTAATAAATTGAAAAAGACAATATCTGGTGTTACTTTTCATGGCCAAAATAACTTGTGACCAAATATTGATCTCTATATATTATACAGAGTTCCTAAACAAATCCTTAGGATGCCAAGCAGCCTTTTATAAGAGGCAGACAAACGGATAAAAACGGCGAGGTTTTCACTGCATCATACACGTAGTAAATCCATTCCAGGTTATTGTTTTCTAAAGTTTTCCATTTTCATACGTTTAGGAATGAATAAAAATTGTTTTTGCTCCATTTTAATAAAAAACTGATGAGCTATCGTAAACAATGGCTTTTTTGGCTATTAAATTGTTTTTTCTCGATTTTAATAAGAATCTGATGAGCTATCGTAAAAAATGACTTTTTTGGGTATTCATTTTATAACCATAAGCTATAGGTAATGTTTACAGACGTTATTTTGTTCTTAAAGTGACCTAATTTAAAAAAAAAAACATAAAAAAGTGGCAGAGCTTGTTTTCGTAAAAAAAAAACGGTTTTTTGTAAAGAAACAGAACACTTTTGGGGTGTTGCAAATTCTAGGGAACAAATTCCAATTTTTTTTTGTTTCCTGCACAAACACTATTTTTTTTGTGTTTAACTACACCCAGGTCACGAAAAACTACCAACTAAAGATTTAAGTTTTAATTAATTTAAGATTTAGGCTACAAAATACATATAACCATATATTCTTAATTTAACAGAACCAATTATTTAGCACACTTTTATTATTGAATCTAAAGTTTAGACACTCATTTTGAGCTTCTTAGCCTGCCTTTTCAAAGTCCTTTGGGGCATCTCTAGTAGTGGTCCGGCAGAGGTCGGTTAACATCTCACAGTTTAATTTTCCCTGATACTTTCTTTCCATGTTTAAAATATCTTGGTGAAACCTCTCACTAAGCTTGTCACTTAAAGCACCATAATTTTCCGGGAAGTAATCCAGATGAGGATCCAAGGAATTAATTTTTAACGATTTGTTACATCCTAGGTTTTGGTAACACAAAAGAAGTTCGGCAACCAGGTCTTTATAGTTTGGGGACCCACAAATATTCCCTCTTGAATTTTGGCGTCGATAATTGTAGGGAACATTTTTTTTAAATAACTAAAAGCATGGTATTCTTTGTCCATGGCCTTCACAAAATTTTTCATAAGTCCTAATATTATATGAAGTGGTGTTAATAAAATCTTTTCTGGGTGAACTAATGGCGCGCTGGTTACATTTTTTTCCCTGGCTCAAAAGAATCTCTTGGTTTACCTAAACTCAAATACAACCACAAAATTAACTCTCTCACACTACCCAGCAAACACGGTTCCCTCGGGCCGTCGTCGGCCCGATGTCGATTGCCAAATTTGCCGTCATCGGCATGACGTCGATTTATGGCATCGGACCAGCAGTATTTTTGTTGCCAACACAACGTTAGACTGTAGCCCGCCATCGGACCAATGGAAAATTTTACTTTTTGCTGACATCGGCATATTGTCGCCGTTCGATTAAGGTCCAATATGGTTTAACCACATGGTACCGACCATCCGCCCATATAGCTGCTTAATTTGGTGGGTCTAACGTAGCCAAGCTAGTCTCGGCCCGACATCGGTAAACTACTCAAGTCCGACATTAGTTCCTTAAAGCGGTCCAACGTCGGCGATTGACGAAGGTCCGTCGGTGGTAGCTTAAACCGGCCCGACAATGGCAAACCATAAAGGTCCGATAATGCGGGTGCTTAACCAGTCGGGGTGGGTTAAGTGGCGGAAGAGGTGATTCTTGTAAAGAAGTACCACCATCTGTCAAGTCCGCATTCTAGTTTTGAAATATCTTTGCTCATTATATATATAATATCTTCCACTGTACAGGGAACATAGTGACATTAGCGCCATCTCTACATACTAGGAAGAAACTATTAAGCAGTTTAAAAATTTTAAGGGACGTACCATCGTCTGTTGCCGGTTATCGACCAATCGAACAAAAATCTGATCAGCCCATCGTCGGTCCTAAAGCAGACAGAGTGCGTTTCGGCATAAAGTCGACTATAGTAAATCGGACCATCGTCATTTGCCGATTCTCGACCAATAAAACAAAGTTCCAATCGGACCATCGTCGGCCCTAAAGTAGATAAAGTGTTCGTCGGCATAAAGTCGACTATAGTAAATCGGGCCATCAACAGTTGCCGATTCTCGACCGATTAAACAAAGTTCCAATTGGACCATCATCAGACCTAAAGCAGATAAGGTTTGCATTGGCATAATGTCGACTATAGTAAATCGGGCCATCGTCAGTTGCCGATTTTCAACGGATTAAACAAAGTTCCAAACGGATCATCGTTGGTCCCAAAGTGGTGTCGGCTGTAATAATGTGGACCTCCGTCAGTTGCAGATTATTGACCGAAAACTGAAAATCGCAATCTGTCCAACATCGGGCCAGCGTGTAGTCGCCGATGCCGACACACTGCCGACGTTGTCGACATTGGCCCGATTCAATGCCGACGATTTGTGTTTGCTGGTTAATTCCTAACAATATTACATAAAAATCGTCCGTGTAGCGGCCATTTTATTTAAAATGAATGAGATGACACGGCAACACGCTCTGCACGAAAAAGAACGCTGTTTATTGATTTCTTTGGTCGTGTGCTTGTTTGGCATTTTATAGAAAGATGGCAGTAGTAGTAACAGAATGGAACGAAGTAAATATGTTTTATTTTCTAATTAATAAAAAAAAAATATATTTTTTATTTCCGATATATAACATTTTAAAAACACCAAACTTGCGTAACCTGACGCGACCTGGAAAGGAAATAAAAATGCAATGCCAGCACGGTACCTAGCACACAGTCGAGGGTCGGGTATTTCCCCGACCGTTGTCGCCCTCTAGGACAAATTGCAGACATCTTGTACACGGTTATTATTAAAACTTTGACCTATGTTCACAATGCAAGAGTGGCGACAATCTTTTTCTAACGGAAGCAGTCCGGATATAATAAAAAACTGGCAGCATTGATCAATATACCTGTTTCTTTTGTGCGCGCAGAATTTTATATGTCATTTCTGTTGGATTTATTGAAATACTACCCCTAAAGAAATCCTTAGGAACCCGTATATACTAAACTTTATAGAGATCAATGTAACCAAAAGACCATGACGTAAGTTTTCTCTGAAAAAATTTAAAATAAAACGAATCCTTCCGATAGCGCTAACTATTTTAGAGGTTCTGGGTTCAAATGTCGCAACACCATAAAACTTTTTCTGCCAAAAAGTACACCCATATATCCATACCTCAGAGTAAAAATGTCTGGTTCCAGGTTTTTGAACTCTGCTAGATTTTAATTTCAGGTTCCATTCCTTAATTTGTGTTAGAAGGCGTGCGGCGCGGCGCGCGGCCTGTTGACGATGGATACATAGAATTGTATGAATAATTCCTTATAAAACAATGCAAAATACTTATTTATTTTCGCTCTCCTGTAAAATTAGTGTTTACTGACTTAATATACACTTCTGCTCTGGAGGTGCGGATGTATTGTATATAGGATCTGTTTCTTTTAAAAGAAATCTAGACGTGTATCAGATCGACAAAAATGCTTTTAACTTTGGATTGCTCCCCAAAGAAAAAACCCTTTTATATTTTTAAGTGCTCTCAAGACTATGATTAATAAATAAATCCTTCTTGCCCAGTTATCCTTTTTTCCATTCTTTTCAAATGAGTTATCTTTTTCGAAACACTCTTTGACTATGAGGGTTTTTTTAAAAGCACTTTTTGGGGAGGATTTATATAAGGTCAGTTTAAAGAAAAATTGGAGAGTATAAACAGAATTGCTAATTATTCATAAGATCAATCAAATCAAACCAGAAAATAATTGAATGAGGTAAGTATATATTTACGAAAAAATTATAATTTTTGGGCAGGGAAAAACACGAATAGACTTTTCCACACACTTAGAGAGTGAGCCAAAAACAATACCTCTTACTTGCAAAAACTACTGTTTTGGAAATATAAGAACTAGGCAAAAAACAATAACAAAAGAAAAGGAAAAAGAGCCCAGGAAAAATTGCCTTTATCCCCCCCTCAAATGCTTTTGGAGTGAAATGATTGAAATGAATTGATTAAAAAAAACACTTGCATAATAGTTATTTACCTAACTAGTGCGGAAAGTGATACTTTTACTCATACGACGGCAGCTGCACGAACGACGCGGAGCGGAGTTCGGACAAGCCGTCAAGGGCAGGAAAGGCATTTTCCGCAAGAATTAAGTACAATTTTTTTCCTACGAGTGTTTTTCATGACTTTCTTCATCAAAAATTAGTTGTTAAGGAACTTACATTTCAAAATAAAAATTTAAAAATTTGGTCCAAAAATAAATATTTTTAACCAAAAATTTTTACGTACACTTGTTACGCACGCCGTTCTTTAAAAAAAAATTACACACGTCGCGCCATGCGAAAACTTTTACGTATGCAAGTAGGAAAAAAATAAACAACCTTATTCGGTCAGAAGCAGCTGTACTACTAATGAGAGCTGCATGAGATTTATGACACTCCACAGTCTGCACAAAACAAACGAAAGAAACCACCACTAGTGTGATCGAGCACCGAAAAAATTTATTTACAAAATAGAAACTTCTTCTAAAAAATTACGCCCCTAAGTGAACTGTTTTTGACTGCCAAACCAACGGAATTTATAAATATTAGGGACTTATCGGTAAATGAAGTCGGCACAACCTGACTTTAATAAAGTCGCACTATTTGTGACAGTTCCGTAATGAACATCTGTTATGAAATGACTGAAAAAATCCTCGTATTTTTCCCGAAATTTTCAATAGTAGTATAACTAGTGCATGTCAGATATCCCAGAAGGAAAGTGAAACTCTCTGAAGTGAAACTGCATGTTTCCATCAGAGGACAACTTTTATTTAAAACATTAGAAAATCTAATGTAAAATGCGATTTCTGTAGAAATTTTTGACAGATGGCATGCGATTTGCAAAGATTTCCACTTATTAATCCAGAAGAAAATTTCCAGTTATTAATATGCGCAAGGTATATTCCACTTAAATTTTCACGTTTAACTGAACTATATAAAGAAGAAAACACAGGTGTTCTTATCAGAATTAATTACTATGCCGGGGCTTACGTTCGAGCTAGAGGCCCTCTATGCATTTGACAGTTGTTGTTTTACCAGAGATGGGCAACTCATATTGCACTCTCTGTCTACTTTTTTTAATATTTGCATGTAAAACGGATTTTATGAAATAGACTGATGTTTTGTTGTCTCTTTTTATAATTTCCCCAGACAGTTTTTGAAGGATTGATTTTTTTTTGGTTAGTAAAATATGTCAAGCTTTGACAAAAAAAAACCAAAAACAAACAGTGAATACACACGGTAGATATTAAAAATGTAAATAATAGGTAAAATAATGTGTTATTTATTAACGAAGTACATGCTAAATGCGTATGTTTGTACCTAATACTGCTTGAAGCTCACTTACCTCGTAAATTCGGCTATTTTTATTAATATTCCAGCTTGGTAAATGCATGTTTTCTTTTAATTTTTCCTGAGTTTCTTTCTCCGTTGGACAAAGTAACAATACAAATTCGTCGAGGCACGTAGTTTTACAGTTTTTGATACAGCAAAATTCCATTTTTAAACCTGACGTTTCTTAGTAAAAAATCTGACAGTGACAAAGTTATTTATTGTCAGGGGTTACCAACTATCAATGCCAACGTGCTAACACACAATTTCAAACATTTCCCTAGCAACTGTCAAATTCAGTTGCTCACCTCTGGGCCCTTATTCTTCAATTTCGGGGAAGGGAATGCTCCCGGGAATCAGAAATGCACCTGATTGGTCGAAATCTCAGTTTTCTGTCACTATTCTGTCTATTTTGGCACTAATGACTTGGTTCGTGAGCGTTTTGCCGTGAGTTTGTTCTCCTCGTATAAGGCAGGAGAGCAGGCTGAAATGTGACAAGAAAATGATAATTCGACCAATCAGGTGCGCTTCTAATTCCCGGGAGCACTCTCTTCCCCGAAATTGAAGAATACGGTCCCTGGACGCTTATTTTTGAATTTCTGGGAGTGGGAAAGGCAAACTGCGTATTCTTGAAAACGTGAAAGTAAATGGAAATACTCCTGGGAGTCCGCGTTCTCCACCTCTTAGGCAGGAGAACGCCAATTCCCGCATACTTTTTTACCTCAATTAAATTAAATTTTGTTTATTGTACATTTGTTTTTGCAAAAGAAGAATAAAAAGAAGTGAAAAATTAACGGTGGGTGACATAAAAGAGTAAAAATAATTAATTTTTTTACAAATTCCCGTTTACGCATTCCCGGCCTTTCAAGAATACCGACACGGGAGTAAATGTGACTTTGAAATCCCAGGAACGTTCCCGGGAGCAGTTCTCTTCCCAGACAGTTGCTAGGGAAATGTTTAAAAACAAATTGTGTGTTGGCAATGATAGTTGGTAACCCCTGACAATAAATAATTTTGTCACTGTCACATTTTTGATTGAGAAACGTCCGGTTTAAAAATGAAATTTTGCTGTATCAAAAACTGTAAAAACACATGGCTTGACGAATTTGTATTGTTCCGTTGTCCAACGGAGAAAGAAACCCAACAAAAGTCGAAAGAAAACATGTATTTACCAAGCTGGAAAATTAATAAAAATAGCCGAATTTGCGAGGTAAGTGAGCTATAAGCCGTAGGTACAAACATACGCATTTAGCATGTACTTTGTTAATAATTCGGGAAATTATAAAAAGAGACAACAAAACATCAGTTCATTTCATAAAATCTAAAAAGAGAGGGCAATATAAGTTGCCCATCTCTGGTAAAAAATAACTGTCAAATATATAGGTGCCTCTAATTCGAGCTATGCGGCCAGAGCTTTTTTGGGCATGATGCTGTCAAAATAATGTCGGCTTTCGTAATGTTTATGCCCATGTTTGTGTTTACTTTACTATTATTATGTAAACTGCAATCAATTCTTGTTGGTCATCTTGCATTATTAGATCTTATTACCACTGTCCTTACTAAGAAATAAAGGTGTTAACCAAAAACCTGGATGAGGATCAGGACACTAATTCTTGACGGCCCGTAAGATGAGGTGAGCGAAATTCTCAATATCCACGGGTAAACTTACTTTCACCACCTATTTCCACGGGGAAATAAATACGCGGGAGTTGTTGTTATGTTTGTAACCTTAAGTTATTTGGTTGTTAGTTTTTTGGGATCTTTCTTTTAAGTGTTTTGCAACTTGTTTGATAGTTTCGAGGTTTTTTAAACCAAACAAATTGCAAAACAATTAAAAATAGGATCCCAAAAAACTGACAACCAAATAAAGTAAGGTTACAAACGTCACAAGAACTCCTGCGGATTCAGTTCCTCGTGGAAATAGGTGGTGAAAGTAATAGCGTTTTCCTTTTGATGCACTGATATACAGTTTTTTAAATTGCAATGTCTTGCTCTAAACCAAAAACAAAAGTTTTGTGTGCTAGTGCTCGTGAAATTGAAGAGGCGGATAACGGATTCTACAAGTGTTGTTTGAGTCAAACTCTAAGAGTGGAATATTACACGGGTGTTCCAGAATAAACTGTGAGATGCATAAAGGAAAAATATTCTGAGAGACAAAATACTGATCCCAACGCTAGACTAAAGAAACTTGCCAAATATTCCGCCAAATTCCGTAATTGTTTTGTACAATGCACCTTACCACTCTGTTTTGTAGGAAAAAGTCAGGAAAGAGTCACATGATTGCATGGTTAACCTCACAGGACATTGAACACGATCCAGCAGACAGAAAAATAGAACTGTATGAATTGGTTGCTTTAAATGAGCGTCCAGGCAACGAAAAAAACTATAAATATAACAATCTAATAAGAAGCAGCGGGTATATCCCACTAAGAACCTCCACCCCTATATGTGTGAGTTAAACCCGCTTGAAATGGTTTGGGTTCAAGTAAAAAAATACATACGAGACAGAAATGTGAATGAGGAGCTAAGCATTACAAAACTCTTAGAACTTACCAAAGAGGCAATCAATTCAGTGTCAGCCAATGCAACGTTACATTACACACGTGAAAAAGATTGAGGACGAATTTTGGGTAAGTGACGAATATATTGAGGAAATAAATGAACGAATTATTATATCTGTTGGTGAGCCAGAAAGTGAAAGTGCATAAAGGTCCTGATGAAAGCAAAGTAAAGTAAGTAGTGAGGACGATTCGAGTTGATTTTAGTTTTTTGAATACCTTCTAATTTTGAGATCTTGTAGGTTTATTGTACTGGTATATTATTGCACTAGTATTACTACTATTATATTTATAATAATCCGTATGTAATAAAAAAATACCATTATTAACAATGTTTCCCCTTATTTATTGAAAAAGGAAATCTCAGGATAAAATCTAATTCTTTCCTATAGCGCGCTACTGGCAGAGCTCAAAAAAAGCGTGTTTGTACCCCTTGCACTTCTTTCGTCACAGAGTACATCCTTGGTCGCAGGCCAAGTTAAACTTGTCGAGCTATAGGTGTTTGAGTAATTTCATAGTGGTGGATAAAGTGCGCGTGCGAAATTCTCAAAAATGGTGCTGACTTTATAAAAGTCAGTATATGCCAACCTATTATCTTGGGTTAGCCCTACTAAAATTAGTTCTACGGGAGTTAAGCCATTTAACCACTTCTAGCGCTTGCAGTACAACAATTATTATTTATTAATAAATATGCAAAATATGTAACACACATACTCATGCCATCTAACAACGGCGGATCTAGAAAATCTTTGGAGAGAAGCCCTTTAAATTTTATCTGATTTGGGAAATGCTGATAATATAATCAGTAATTTTGGAAAAATTCCGCAATTAATATAACTAAAAATGTAGTTTATCTACGACCATGCGGTGGACTTTCCCGCACGCATTTTAGATTAAAAATTGTCACTTTCCTGCACGTGTAACTTTTCCGCACTGAATGCAGGAATTAATTTACTTCTACGCATTCAAGTGTCATTTTATTGAACATTGCTCTCTATTTTGACTTGTAGCGGTTGGATTTTGTATTATCTTGTATTTTGAGAGTATTGCCATATTTAAGGGGCGGTACTTTCTATATCCGCCGTTGCCATACACAGACAGACATTATTAAAATTTGAAAAAAATATAGGTTGCGATAAACAAGTTCCATTTTATTGACAGAGGTCACCCCTACTTACCCCAAGTCAACCTGAGACGATTCACTGATTTAAAGTTTAAAATATAACAATCTTTTTTCTCAACGTTTTTTTACCAATGTACCTATTAGTTTGTGATTTGCAAATTTTGTCTAAAATAAAACTCGAATGCAGGATCTAGTTCAGAACGATATGGGACGTGGTGTCCTTATGCAGAGGTTGACTAACACCCGGGTTCAATAAAGGGATCCTGACTTTAAAAACACACTACGTGACTGGATATTAATTTGCAGCATATTTTCATTGTCACCTGATGCGTTTTAAGAGCCAGGGTGGATACCAATAGGTGGAAACTGGGTGTATTTGGGGTGACCTTTTTGGATAATGTATCGTTTTGATTGTGTTCGATTTTTTCTGTCCCTTTTGTTAAAATGATAATTTTAATTTTTTTATGACCTTTAACTTTGTAAGTAATATTTAATCATAACGTTAAACCGTCAAAAATTATAAATTGGATAAAACTGTCAAAAATGGTACATTGACAAGTAAAGCGGAAAACTATTAAAAATAATGAAAAGCTGTCCAATAATTATGCGACTTAACAGACAATTAGATAAGTAGCGTAAAGTGAGTTGTATTCAGACAGTGCGAGTGACTTCGAACATAATGTGGTCATTGTACGTTTTTGTGTAAAAACGGCTACGCGATTCACAGAACCCAGTTCTGCGTGCTAGCTGTTTTTACCCAGAAACGTACGAGGTCTACAGGTTGTCCGGTCATCCGCACTCTCCAAAGACACCTTAACGGTATCTATATTTTACAAAATAACTGTCAAAAATGGACAATAACTGTCCTAAATGGCTAAACACTGCGTCAAAACTGTCATAAACCATGCGTTTTCCGCCAAAATTAGGTACTTACTGGCTACCCCCGAGGCATTGGGGTCTTTGTGCGTGTGTTTCATGTGCTCCATTAAAGCTTCGCCTCCGAGGAACATTTTATGACAGAGTGGACACGAGGTGGCGTTGGGTCCTCCAATCAATGCTGCGTGCTGCTGCAAACGACCAATACACTGTTGACAAAAGCTCGGATTAATTTCAGAAAATTTCACATGCACCCGCGCGGGTACTCGAACGCGTGTCTCGTGGTATTTTGAGCTTTTTTTCATTTTTCGGCTTTTTTATGTGTGTAATTATTTGTGTTTTACGAAAATTTAGAAGTTTCCTAAACACTCTGACTTTATTTCCTCACATTACTCCAGAGTTTATTATTTAACATTTTCTTTAAATAATTTTTTTTTTAACTTACGTCTCTAAAAATTTTTGCTCACATATATTTTAAGATAAGAAATTTGTAATTCGCAATTTTTTTTTGGAACATGCACATTATCCCATAATCAGTGGCGTACGCAGAAATCCTAGGGGGGAGCTTGACTAACAGAATAAATTACCATTTTTTTGGTGATTTTTGGGGAAAATTCAACCTCTAGGAGCCAATTTTCAGAACTTTTGGAAGGCCTCAGCCCCTTAGCCCCATCTCCCTGCGCACGCCGGTGCCATAATGCTTATGTATAGAACAAAAAGTGTGCTTCTGATATCGTTAAACACAAATGTTTTAGAAGATAAAATGGAGGCACTAAGATGGTCAAAAATATTTATTTTTTAGACTAAGTATAAGAGAATTGATATTTGTATTTGGTCAAATGGGTTGTACTAGTAGATACTATCACAGTATACACATAAGAAATGGGACATGCGTTTTTATTCCTATTTTAATGAAATAAATTTATGTGAACTTCAACTTCCTCTTCTTAGGATGAGAGAACTAAATTTAAACCAAAAAATCTGCTATATAGCTGAAGTTCGAGTTCTAATGAATAAGGGGATTTTATAACACACACTGTCATGTAATTTTCGACCGGTGGTCAACTGAGCTCGATTTTCAAGTCAGGTGAGCAACTCCATGAAGACAGCAACCATTTTGTTGATGTTTTTAAAATTATATTTTGTTTCAAAACTTGAGGGTCTAAAACCGAAAATATTATTTTTGGAAAAAAATAAATTCAAGTGAACAATATTTTCAACAATTGCAAGGTAAATTGCAAGCCTCAAGTTTTACAATCTATTTTGTTTTGTCTTTTTTAAATTAAGAAACCAAAAAGATTCAGAAGGAGGAAGATTTTTGCGCGTTCTCGGTAAAAGAAACAAGAAATTAAGAGAACTAATTATCACAATACAAAAATGTAAAAAAAGTTATTATGTTTTTTAAATAAATATATTTGACTTAAAATGCCAAAATAGAGATCACTCATGCAGTTAGTTTCTACTGTCATTATTTACTAGTTAAATACCCCACAACTTGACCATTGACAAAAACAATATATAGGCATTTACGTAATACAATACTTTAAATTAATGTATCCTGTCTAATTATGTACCTTTTCTACAAAACGGTTTCTCTGTTGTAATTATTTTTCTTGATTCTGGTACCAGAAGAAATATTTAAATTTGTTTTTCTTGTGAAAGATAACATGTAGCTTTAGAAAATTAGGAGCCGTATTTCAGTTCGTCGGTTTTTTTATTATTTTGATATTTAAAAAGAAAATGTTTGCTTGTTTTTTTATTAAAGAAACTAAAATCTATTCTTTTAAGTACCTACCTAACTAATTTTATTATATTAATGTAGTTATGTTTCAGTAAAAGCATGTCTCTATAAAGTGAAATTAAATAATTTTATAATTATTTTTTTCTTAATTACTAACATTTTTTACATTTTTTATTTTACAACTTCTGGAGGCCAAATATTGAGCATAAGAAACTTCACTTTCTTTTAAAAACTCAAAGTAAAATTAATTCCATAACACCCTCTATATTATACGGACCTCTTTTTGATGTAATTAAAATTACTATTATGTTTCTCTAGTCATCCTCAATATTCTCAAAACTATAAAGACTTTCATCAAAGTCCCATCCTGAATCTATCTCTTCTTTTTTCAATGAAGTATGATAAAAAGAAACAGAGTTATAAGTGGCATATGAATGATGTTTTTTTCGAACGGGCCTTTCAATAGGGGGCTTCCTATTCTGTAAAATTATGAATGATTATACTACATCGCATCATTCTGAAAAAAGAAGGGGTTAAAAATTGACCCACATGAGTCAGAAAAAAATCATGGTAATATCCTTCGTTTAGGTAAAATAAAAATGCCTTGTAGTTAAATTGTGGGAAAAATAATTTATGTTACTAGACCATAAAGTGACTGAGCAAGAGTTTCGATATTTTGGAGAGCTAGTTTGCCCCGATGGCCAAAACTAGAGAATAAACTGAAAGACAGAAGAAAAGATAAGATTTTGGGATCGTTGTGAACTTGTTTTAATTTATCTCACAATAACGGTTCTGTGCAAACAGAGGCTATCTAATTTCACAACAATTAAATGTGTGTAATATTTAATATGTGATATTTGCCTTTTAAAAATGATATTATCATGCTCACAAATCGTTATCAAGTAAAAACAAGGGTGATAAATTTGAAAAGAAAGAAAAAGTCTCGTGGTAGGTAACCAAAAAATGTGTAATGAAAGACTTCTTTTACATTGTATCTTTTGTAAAAGTAATGATTACAGAAGAATAAGGCTTTATAAATTGTCGGACAAAAAGAGGGAAGTATGGCTTGGTGAACTTTGACAGATGCGTTCTTTAAGAGCGAAAGAAAATCATGTACCTATAGTCTACTCGGGTATATATTAGGAACATTGGACCATTTAAAATTACATTAAAAATAAAAGCTTTTGTGGTACTTAATAAGAATAAGATTTTTTGGAACGTAAAAGAAAATAGAAAACATCTATGAACAGTTTGCGACGGATAAATATTAGCCAAATATAAATTCGCAGTTATTCGTGGATGGACCACTGTAGGTAGCAGATGTCTAAAAGGTAACTTTTTGTCTAACTTAGGAATCTGGCCCATCAGTCACTTAACCGATGTACCACATCATTGGTCCAATGTTAAACCGTTGCTGTATCAGGAACAAAAATATATTGGCATAATGAAGGAATTTTTGTCACATAGTCATTGGTTCAATATGTGGTCTCTATCTAACCAGCAACTTTTAGATGTAATAAAACAACAAAAAAATTTAAAAAAAATGGGACGATGACGGGATTCGAAACGTTAACTTCCTACGAAAGCGTAGAAGGGCCACAAGGCAATTTTTATTTTAATTCCGACTTTGAATTTGGAATTCCGACTTTAAACTCAGAATTCCGACTTTAAACTCGGAATTCCGATTTATAACTCGGAATTTCGACTTATAACTCGGAATTCCGGCTTATAACTCGAAATTCCGATTTATAACTCGGAATTCCGACTTAGAACTTGGAATTCCGCCAAGCCAACGATATAACCTCTAGACCATTGCGGCTATAAGAAATTCCCATTTTTCCCAGAAAGACGTATTTTTTTCTTCAATGGCCCAACAAAGTGAATGAATATCGGAGAGACATAATTATTTCTTCAGTGGTCCAACAACAAAGCCCGTTGTATTTAAGATGAAGATACTACTTCGTCTATTCAACATCGTATTGGAGTTGGCACACCAACTGAAAAGTCAGTGAGTCACTAATGTATGGTCCAGTATCCAAGAAATTCAGCTTTTCCTTCAATGGCTCGACAAAAATTCCGTTGTATTTAAGACCAAGATCCTTCTTCGTCGATTCAACATCGTATTACCGTTGGCAAAACAACTGTGTTGGCACACCAACTGAAGTTATTCAATGAGCCAATAATGTATACTTCAGTAGCGGAAAGATGTAGTTTTGTTTTCAATGGCTCAACAACAAAGATCCTTGTATTTAAGATGAAGATTCTTCTCCGTCGATTCAACATCGAATTAGCATTGGCAAAACAACTGTGTTGGCACACCAACTGAAGTTATTCAGTAAGCCAACAACAAAGTCCATTGTATTTAAGATGAGGATTCATCTCCGTCGATTCAACATCGAATTAGTATTGGCAAGACAACTGTGTTGGCATACCAACTGAAGTTATTCAGTGAGCCAATAATGTATGCTCCAGTATTGGAGAGATGTAGTTTTTTCTTCAATAGCTCAACAAGAAAGTTCGTTGTATTTAAGATGAAGATTATTTTCTGTTGATTCAACATCGAATTAGTTTTGGCGAAACAACTTTCTTGGCAAATTAACTGATGTTTGTCAGCAGCGCTCCATTAAATAATTTCCGTCACTCAAAAGTCATTCAGTCACCCAACCAATGAAGAACCATCCGTCACACCTTGTTTATAGGCTAGTTTTTGTGAGGTCAGTGCGTGGTGTGATTTTTTCTTTTCATGAATTAAATGTATATCAAGATTGTTTAAGCGCCCTTAGAGGAGGAGTTTTACAGGAGAAAAAAAATTGCTCTAGGTGGCCTTGAGCGGACCATGGACTCATATATCAATGTCATGGGTTTGAAGTTTGACAGATTATGTTCAGTTGGAATAATGTTCTACAAGTTCAAAATTTTATCTTTTAATCCTGCAAAATAATATTCTTTAAATTTATTCAAAGATTAGGAAAAACTTTACCTAAAGATTTAGCGTGACTCGATTCTTACTTGTCGAAAACTTGATGGAAAAAACGACAGTATTTTTTTAAATTAAAACTCAGTTTTATTTTCTAATAATATAAGACCACGGCGACAGGTGTCCGATTCCCACGGTCTAATAACCAGTTGGGAAAAAGAAAATTCAAACCGTTCTTCGAGTTTTTCCATTGTATTATAAAAAATATGTAAATAGTATTATATAAAACTTTATTGTTTTTCTTAATTTTTTTATACTGAACTGTTTTTAAAATGTAGGTGGTGGTTAAAGAGAGTAATAAGATACATTATTAATGCCTCACAGAAAACATCTTCAAACAAAACGATAACACGAAAGGTGCAACTTATTGTGTAAAAAATATTAAACATCTATTTTAAAATTAATCCTAGAAAAGAAAATTAATAATAAACAAAACATAACATCTTATCTTTAGGATTTGACCGCCAACATGGCCAAATAGCTATTATTATTTTGCCAAAACCCAAAATACTAAAATATCAATAAGTCTCATGAAAATAGAGAAAGCTGGTAATTTATGCAACTCCACAAATCTTGTTTGTTTTCTATGCAACTTTTGGCAATCGTAGCGACAACTTGCACTTTCAAAGTTATTTTTTATCATAAAAAAAAGTCAACAAATTTTATGTTTCCGAGATATGGCCTACACTTCTAGCTACCCTATAAATATAGCAGTGCACCATGCTAGAATGGTTCAGAAAAGTGGTAGTATAATCTGAATGGTCAAGAAAATTAATTTTCCATGAAAAATTGTTCTAAATGTTCAAGAATATTAAATGCTAATTAACTACCACTCCCATTAAAAAAAAATCTATATTTTCCTTTTTTTTTCTCATATTTTTAAAAATTCACATGATGTATGTACACATTTGAGTTTTCATAAAAGAAGAGGCTGGTGGTGTTTTTGATATTGGAATAAAATAGTGCTATTAATGTGCTAATTAAAAGTCAAGTCACAAAATTTTGCACTCTTGTACTTTCCGAGATATGACCTGCACTGCTAGCTACCCGTAAAAGATAGCAATGCACCGTGCTAAATTGATCTAGAGAAGCGATATTGTTGTCTAAATGGCCAAAAAAATTCTATATTTTTTATTTCACAGAAAAACGAAAAATTGTGGGTAAACATTTTACAAGAAAAAAAAACTCAATTTTATGTCATATTGAAAAAAATCAAAAAAACGGCAGCATTTTAGGCACACCGAAATAGGCCAACTAAAGCCTAATCTTAGTTTAGGTACCAGATTTCTTTAAAAGTTCATTAGTTATGAGCGGCGCCAATAAGAATGTTTGCATATTTAAAGTTCCGTATGCTTAGCCCAAATTTCCGTCGGCCGCCATTCATTTGGTTTTATTTGCAAATAGATTTGCATACTGGTCTCCTGCCGCTCGCGGTAAATATTACCGCTCCCTCCCTCTCTAAAAATATTAAAAACTAATATTGTCATTTAACAGCTAACGTTGAGCGATATGTCAAGGAAAAAGTGGCCCATGTTAGAATCCAGATCACGCCCTACCTTCTTATCAAATTTCATCCAAATCGATTCAGTCATTTTGGCGTGATTGGGCCACTTAGGATTTGTGATAAATTGATTGAAAAGAGAGTCGTTTGAAATAATTAAAATCCATTTTCCCAAAATGAGTGGCCGCTCTCCTTACAGACCAGCCGTCTCCTATAGTACCATAAGTAAAATTATTGAGAAGTGTTTCAGAACAAAACTCTTAGTTTTTCTATAAATAAATAATTTGCCGCATACAAGTCACTTTGCTTTTAGGGAAAATTCCAGTATGGAAAATGCATTGTGTAGAGTTACCGAAACAATATTGACAAAATTAGATCAGGGTAAGAAGGTAATAGGTATTTTTCTAGACCTTCAAAAGGCTTTTGATACGGTGGCATACCTAATTTTACTTGAAATACTTGGAAAAGAAGCAAAGCACAAACATTTCAAATGAAGGAATTGGTCAACTTTGCCCCTTCCCACAGATACGGTTTCGGAAAAATGTTTAGGTCATTGCACACATCTTGCACAATTTTGCACACAATAAATTAAATTCTGCAAACCTTCCTACTAGTAACTGTGGTCATTTTTCTATGGAAAGGGGCTAACTTGATGGTAGCCTCCCCATATACGAAAAAAAATCTATTCTATATTTAAGAATAGTTCTATTCTTGAAAAATTACATTTGCTTTAAGTATATTATTCTTAGTATAAGAATAGGGATTATTAGAATTAAGCAATTACCTATTCTTGATCTGCGAAGGCTCTTATACTTAAATAGAAACCAAATATACTTTAAATAAGAAAAGGCGATAATATAAATCAAAACCAAAGCTATTATTAAATCATTGTATGATTAAATCAAATAACTTCTAGAGGTAAACCGATAAGAGTTTATTATTCTTTCAATCTTGGATCAAGATTAATAATCTTGTTCCAAGAAGAGCTTTTTTTCCGTGTATGAGCTTTTTTGAAAATTTTGGTATTATTCAAAAGGTCCAATTTTGCACACATTTTTAAATTTTGCACACCCCATGGGAACCCGCAATAGCGTTCTCGAGTAACGAGGCTGTCATCATCACAAACAAAATAATGTTTATAGTCCAGGGCCAAACATTTACAATACTATAACAACAATATTATAAAGTTAAGAATGATATTAATAGGGGTTATAAGCCACGGCGTGGCGTAAACGCGACGTACGTTACGCAGAGAGGATTCGTCACCTAGTTACGATGAGCTAAAAAAGGCTTAAAGCAACGCTTCTTAAGTAGCCGAGCAAAGGGCGCTCTCTTTTGCTTTATTTTTCATAAGATAACCTAAAACATGTCGTGTTTTTTATATTTCAAAAATGTAAAACATTGTTTATCTCTTTATTTTTGATAAGAGGCTGCTTTCGGGAATAGAGTAGCCGGTTATGGAAGGTTCAACACGAGGCAATCTATTTACATACCCTTAGAATAGAAATTTGTAATGATACACCGCGCGTAAAGCGTATCGTACGATAAAAGTAGTGCAATAAGTCAAAGATGTACTGAATGTGTTAGTTAGATTTTTTATTTTTTGTAAAAACCCTAAAATATAGTATATATATATATATAGGTAAAAGGTGCACACACAGTATTTTTATATACCATTGTGCACGAAACCTTTAGTAGTAGTAGGGGTAAGTTAAGATTTTATCTACTTTGATTTAATTTAGGAGTTTCTATTTTGATTTTTTTGTACCTTTATTATAGTTAAGTTATGCATGTAATTGAATATTTAACTGCTGCTAAATAAATAAATAACTCGAGTGATAATTTATGCTTTCGTAAATGTTGTAATATGCGCCATTTTTGACTTTGAAAATAATTGTCAATATCAGTTTGACGCATACCGTCAGTTATTTTACACTGATAAATGGAATACATACACTATTAGAAAAGTAAATGTTGCGAGATAGGAAAAACGCACGTATGCATTTTTTTTAAAACAAGAGTACACCTATTACGACACTTTTCCGAAAAGCAGTAGACAGAGTGTAGATCGCGCTGGTGATAGATAACGTTCAAAGTTTGCATGGTACTTGAAGAAGATGAGTGCAAACAAAAAGAAAATAGTCAACAGTCCAGAAAATTGGCGCAAAAGAATTCATCTGTAATAAGACAAAAACCCTATAATTACCGACGGTAATTTACCGCCGCCAATCCGAGACACAATGCATTATTCGTCGGAGAAAAATTCGCACGGTCAACCAAATCTATGCGTATATAGCGCTAGCATCTTTTTTTCTATTTGCCAACGAATCGTTGCACGCCCCACCTACCGGATTTTTTTATTTGTAATTTTTTTACGCACGCGATTTTAACCGACCGCCCACTTCCGCCGCAGTAGAAAAAGGAGTAAAAGGAAAAAAAATACGGCGCGCGAGAAATAAAAAATGCCGCGGCCAACGGTAAAAATCCTAACGAGAGGGTGGGAAGGACGCAGAAAACTGGACGTATGTGTGTGTAGTTTTCCGTTTGAGGTTAACACCCCTTATAGTACGGAGGTGGTTTAAAAGAATACGGAATAAAGAATTCATATACAGGGTGTTGCAACGAAGATCGTCAATCTGTACATTTCGAGAAAACCTCTAAAACGTCAATTTGTTCCCTATAAACAGTTTGTGAGGGACAAATATTGGCCCAATATACAATTTCAGTTATTCGTTCAATAGACCACTGAAGGTAGCAGATATCTGGCCGGTAGCTTTTTGTCTAACTTGGGAATACTTGCCCATCAGTCACTTAACCGATCATCATTGGTCCCATGGTAAACCGTTGCTGGATCAGTAACAAAAGTATATTGTCCAATGTATGTGGTCTCCATTTAACCAGCAACTATTAGATGTAACGGTAATTACTTACTTAAATCCTAAAATATGGCCTTAAATAAAATCAAAAATATATTTTTATGTTTCAAAAACCATGGCTTAAAGTGGGACGATGATGGGATTCGAACCGTTAGCCTCCAGATTACCAAGCCAACGTTATATAACCACTGGACCATTGCGGCTGTAGGAAAAATTTTCATTTTTTCCATATATTAACATTTTGTCTGAAAACAGTTAGTGAACCAATATCGGAAAGCAGTGGCGTAGCCAGAAATCGACTTTGGGTAGGTTCGTCACTTAATAAAAATCAACTGGCAAATTTTTAAAAATTAGGTAGGAGCCTATTGCTTGAGCTCTTAAACTAAAGGGAGGGGAGAGGGGCGGTTTAATAGGTGTTGAAATAGTGTATACGGAACAAAAATTCTTATTTTTAATAGCAAGTCTCATCTAGTCTTATTTGCAGTTTTTTTTTTCAAAATTAACCCATAAATTCTCCGCAGGAAAAAATCTTATAAAAATTACACGAAAATTCTATTTTTTACGCGTTTCAAATGTTGTTTACAAAAAAGTTGCTTAAAATTAAACAAAATTGTAACAATATTTTTAATATTTTAATACTTTTGTAAAGGCATTTCAAAGATTTTTAAAATAAGGTATCACTTGACCAACTTTCCCTATCTAAATTCTGGTGGTAAAACTCACCTCTCGAAAGAGGTTTGGTGTGTTCCACGAAAATTTCAATAGACCCATCAAAAAGTGTCCTTTTGAATAAAAAATTGAAGGGTTCAAGGCTTTTTTCGAAACGTAGGTAGTCCATACAGTACTCGAAAACGCACAATGACAGTTTTCGGTGGGACACCCTGTGTACAGGGTCGTGGTTTAAAACTAAGATTTTAATGCACAGTGGGCGGGGTCCCCGTCGTCCGCCTTTAAAACTGGGTGTCTTTTTACGAAAATTCCAGCTGATACTCTTTTTAAAAAGTTGCAAAAATTCACAAATTTTTGTTCGGGTTTGATTTTTCGTACACGGTGAGCAAAAGGGGTTGTATGGGCTGCGCTGTAGAGGTAGTATCTCTTGTTTAAAATGGTTGCATCGAGAGTCATAGACTGGAGATGGTTTTGAACAATTGGTCCTCACAGGGCGGTCAGCTCTTACATATGGCTCCACGTGCCACACCCCGGTAACTGCATCAACCTGCAGGCCAAAGATGGCGAGAAAATTATTGTTGTGAAGCAGTAACACTAAAAGTTATTGTTCGGCGTACTTCTAGATATGGAAAGAAAAACGGCAACAAAATACATAGTTAAAGGCGTGACAAGGATTGTTTTAACAGTTTTAATACTGCGATGAACAAGGCAACGTGAAACCACCTCATTACCGTCCCCAGGAAATATCATCATCATGACTGGAAAACCAAAAGTCCAGGCCCTCAGTCCCTCAGTCCCCGGCAGGTCTTAAGTGACCAGAGGGTGCTAAGAATCTCCGGACCAGTCATGAAGAAGATTGCTACATGGAACGTAAAAAGTATGTTTCAGGCTGGAAAAGTCCACAATGTCATCAGAGAAATGGAACGATTGGACATATAGATCTTGGGAGTTAGCGAGGTTAGATGGCCTAACTCAGGTAAATGCCAGATAGACGACTACCATGTCTACTACGCAGGCAATGACGGACAAAACCACTATAATGGCGTCGCAATCATTTTGAATAAAGAAATTCAAAAATCCGTTATCTCTTTTGTCCCTGTGTCGGATCGAGTCATATTTTTTCAGCTAAACTCTAAGTTTTTCAATGTCAACATTATTCAAGTATACGCTCCAACCAGTAAATATTCAGATGATGACGTAGAGGAATTCTACGACCAAGTTCAGACTGCCCTTGATTTTACAAAAAAGACAGAAATCACCGTTGTTATGGGAGACTTTAACGCAAAACTTGGAAACGCCCCAAGAGAAGACATTGTTGGGAGATACAGTCTTGGTACATCAAATGAACGTGGAGATCGCCTTTTCCAGTTCTGTCAGGAAAGGGATTTTATCGTTTCAAATACTTTCTTTAAACTTCCAGCTAGACTCCTTTATACTTGGACTTCCAAACCTTACATTCCTGAGAATATCATTAAAAACCAGATAGACTTTATGTTAATTAATAAACGGTTTAGAAACATAATAAATCTGCAAAAATTTATCCTGGTGCAGACGTAGCCTGGGATCACAATCCAGTTGTGGCGAAAATTAAATTTACCCTCAAGAAAAATCATCCCCCAAATAAAAAACCCAGACCCAGGTTGGACAAACTTAAAGTCGAATTTAACAAAAAGCTTAAAAATATTAATGAGTCTACCGAACAAGATGCAGAAATAGTCTGGACAAAGGTTAAAAATGCCATAGTCGAAAGCACAACACTCTTAAGCAAGGATGAAACAAGAAATAAAAAGAAAGTTTGGATGACCGATGAAATTCTGGAGTTGATGGATAAAAGACGCAGTAAAAAAGGCAGCGATCAGTATCAAGAAATCAATAGAGCAATAAAAAACAAGATAAGGTCAGCAAAACAAGACTGGTTAACACAGCAATGTCAAGAAATAGAAGATATAGATGATAAACATAACACTTTCAATTTACACAAACGCATAAAGGAAGCGGCCGGATTATTTAATAAAAGACAAGCTGGAATCCTTGTGGACAATCAAGGTAAAATCATACCGGATACCAAAGAAAAATTAAAAGAATGGGGTAGCTACATAGAACATCTCTTTATCGATAACCGATCCGAACAGCAAGAAGAATTCTCAAACCAAGGCATAGATATAACATCAGAGGAAGTAAAACAGGCAATATCTTCAGCTAAAAACAGAAAAGCGGTAGGGCAAGACGAAGTATACATTGAGGTTTTAAAGCTAATAAAAAACGAACATTCGCTAAATACGCTGGTCAAACTTTTTAACTTGATTTATCGTAGCGGTAAAATCCCTGCTGACTGGCTAAAGTCAACCTTTGTTACGCTGCCTAAAAAACATTCAGCAAAGAAGTGTAGTTAGTGATTATCGCCTAATCAGCCTAATGAGCCATATGTTAAAAATATTTCTAAAGATTATCCACAAAAGAATTTATGGGAAATGCGAATCTTTTATGGGTGACACGCAGTTTGGATTTCGTGGTGGGTTCGGGACAAGAGAGGCCTTGTTTGGCATTCAAGTCTTAGTTCAGCGTCTAGAGATGTGTCGGTATATGTCTGTTTCATAGATTATGAGAAGGCATTTGATCGAGTCCAACACGAAAGGCTCATAGAATCGCTAAAAGACGTTGGTCTAGATGACCGAGATCTAAAGATAATCGCGAATCTATACTGGAATCAGATTGCTCAAATAAAGGTTGATGGCCAACTGTCCGAAGAGGTCCAAATAAGAAGAGGAGAACGCCAAGGTTATATATTGTCTCCGCTCTTGTTTAATATCTATCGTAACAAAATAATAGAGAATGCACTTTATAACTGCGAAGAGGGTTTGACCATAAACGGTATAAAAATCAACAACATACGATATGCCGACGATACCATCATAATAGCAGACACGCTGGAAGGCCTACAAGAGTTGTCGAATCAAATTGCTGCCAAAAGTTCGCAATTCGGGCTAACTTAAATGTTGAAAAAACAAAATGGATGGTCATATCCAAGGAAAAGAACGTCCGGGGCATGTTAGAAGTAAATGGACAGCAAGTCGAACGCGTGGATTCATACAAATACTTAGGTTGTCTCCTTAATGCGAACTGGGACATGTTTTTAGCATCTTATATTATGGCATGGAAGCATGGACACTGACTGAGGCCATGTGCAAAAAGTTGGAGGCATTCGAGATATGGTGTTATCGCAGAATATTAAGAATATCTTGCATGGACCGAGTTGATGTTGATGTTCTGCTTAGAATAAATAAAACGAAAACTTGAATATTTTAGACATAATTTGAGAAATGACCAATATAAACTCTTAAAATTGATAATAGAAGGCAAAATTGAAGGCAGAAGAGGTCCGGGTCGTAGACGGATATCATGGCTTAAAAATCTTAGACAATGGTATGGTGTTAGTACTACGACACTTTTCCGAAAAGCAGTGGACAGGTTGCAGATTGCGGTGATGATAGCCAACGTTCGAAGAGAGCATAACACTTGAAGAAGAAGAAGGTGAGCAAAAAAATCGGGATCAATGTTTAAAAATAGAAATTTTAAAAACCCTATATTATGAAGCTTCAAGTTATTGGAATGTACAAATTTTTGAGTTTGTTTGTATACTTTCCATTTTGGTTATGTACTGTCAGCATTATTCGTGTCCTAAAATTTACATATTTCTTTTTGTTACTCCCAGGACGGTACTTTTCTTTTTTAAACTTTCTCTTTTTTGGGAAAAGGTCCCTCCTTGGGTTGCTCTTCCTCCAGTCCTTGTATTTTCACAGTACTATGGGATTCTTTTTGTAGAAGTGCAACCTACAAATTAGACATTTTAGGTCATGTGACTTTGTGGTGGACTTTTTTTGTCTCTACTTCCACTTTTGAAGAATCCAAACACTGTACAAAAATTTGCAATTTTCAAAAAACACCAAGTTTAAAATTACCGTGGTTCCGACTACCCACACATTTTAGAAGTTTGACAAAAAATTTTGGAGCGTTTTTGTTCCTTCTTGCGAATTTTTGAGAGGTCAAAAACTCCATAATATCCAAGAAACACATCCCTCATATCTTCCCAAAAAATAGAATTTATTTACATGGGGTCTTATGCAAATAAAAGTCTAGTTCCTCATCAGTGCCGGTATTCTTAAAAATTAAACCAGTGAGTACTTCCCGAAATTTGAGTGAGAGTGAGGTGATGATATATACAAAAGTAAGCAAATGTGAAGAGGACAAGGATTTCGAGTACTTCCTTCTCACAGTTTTAAGAATCTCCGCACAGGGGTCACGTGACACGGGTGTGACGTCAAACTAAAAAATAAACCGGTGCCGTCACTATGGTAAAGACATCACCACTGTAGTCGAGCGCCTTGACCGAAAATAGGCTCCGGTTAAATCAACAATACTTTATGTCATCTCGTCCTGGGGCAATGCGTTCCGAGGGTTTTTGCACGATATTATACACCGTGTTTATTTTATAATAACCGTTTACATGTATGCTCACTTACAAATAACGAGCTGCAAGGCCGTTGCATAAAAATCGAGCTTTCAAGTTCATTCACTTGATATTTTATTATAACCTTCCTAACCTATCTCAACACCAATGGTGTTGATATCTTCGAGGTCGATATACCAATATTATTTAGTTTTATATTGTAAATGGGTAGAGTATAGGTACTTGCATCACTGTTATTTTTGAATTGATTCTTTTAGTGGTATTGATTGCATTTTCTACAGGATGATCATTTAAACCAAGCAAGAGTATTTTTTATAAATGTGTGTGTGTTTTCTTAATGCACACTTTATTAATTGTGGATAATTAAATTAAAAAGCATTGGCGTTATCGGCGAAAAAACGTTTAGATACTCATTAAAAACGATTTTAGAAAGTTATGGGATATGATTGTGAACTACATGTTTGTAAATATTATTTCGGATTTAAAAATATACCTACAAAAAAATATATTTTCTTGATTTGTTTAGAACTTTTAATCTTAACAGCAGCAAAAATAATATCGGACTTGTGTGTAAAAAAATATACCTTTAGTTTTATTCTTTTAATATACGTACCTTTATAATATAATATTCTTTCCTACTTGTGTAAATCCTTTTTTTTATTAAGATTCCTATTGGAAAAATTTTCCACATTTAAATATATAACATTTTGAAAACAAAATTTTTTCCTAATTTATTACAAACATTAATTCCAAATTTCAAAACGAACAATACCAAAAATTCTTCTTTTGAAACGAAACCCACGGAAATATGGTGGTCTCACGAAAAACTTCAATTACTTAATGTCCAAAATTCATAAAACAATTGAGTTCGTATCGTAAATTAATGTAGTTTACGAGAGAATTAAGGCACCAAGGTTTAAAAACCTGCGTGAGACCTAGTCGTTAAAAATTATATTTATAAATATAAATGGTATTAAAACAGCAAAAAATGTTGAGTTATGAATTCATTGTTTTCTACAACAAGGTAAGGTTTAGGGTTTCCCTGTCACTGCAGCTAGTTTGCTTGTTGTATTTATTGCTGTATTACTTCTACTTAAAATAGCTTTGGCACCTTCGCCAGGGGCACCAGCCTATTTGTCAGTATTTTCAGGGAATCTCCCTCCTGATTAGTTTTTTTCCCGAAGATGTCGAGTTCTTTAGTAGACGGAGGCCGGTCATCTAATTTGTTTGCGAATTAATTGAAAAAAAACTTTAAAATTCGTGATGCCTATATCTGTTATTTAAATTTTGGGTTTTGTTACCTGAAAATATGACTGTTCCTGTATTATAGGTTTTTAGCTTAGCGTGTTTTGTAAGCTTTTCTGAACGTTCCAGGTTCTTTTAACCCTTTGTGGTTAATGTTTTTGTTTTCGTTTTAATTGTTTTTCTTGAAGTAATTTTCATGTAAAACGGTCATATACAGTTAAGATTAATTTTTTTCGGTTTTCTAGAACGAGTAAGACTTTTTTTACGTTAAAACTCGTGCCGATAATTTTAACTTATTAAAAATTTAATAACATACAACTTTTTAACATCAGTTGTAATAACATTACCAATAATTACGTGAATTCAAATACCATTCAATTGGATTAGCAATTGGAATTTGGTGGCTTAGCCAGAAATCGGCTCTGGGGGGGGGTTTCATCATTTAATAAAAATCAATTACCTATAAATCTATGGCAACTTTTTAAAAATTAGGTAGGTGCCTATTGCTTGAGCGTCATGAACTGAAGAGGGGAGGTTTAATAGGTGTTGAGTTAGTGTATGTGTATACGAAACAAAAATTATTATTTTTAAAAGCAACTCTCATCCAGTCTCATTAGCAGATTTTTTTTTTAATTAGCCCTTAAATGCGCCGCAGGCAAAAATTTTGAGGAAAATTACACTAAAATGCTATTTTTACGCGTGTCATATGTTGTTGACAAAAAAAAAATTAAAGAAAATTGTAACAATATTTAATATAGGTATAGCGTCGCAGGCGAAATTTTTGACAAAAAAAAACAATCTTTTTTTTAAATTTAGATCTCTTAGGTTTTTTGTAAAATATTTTTGAAAAAGTAGATTGGGTTAGAGGCCAAAGAAGAGGTGGGTTGCGGTGGTATATTTGTTGTTAAATCATAAATGCACCGCAGATGAAAATTTTAAGAAAAATTTTACTAAGAATGCCATTTATTACACGTCTTAAATGCTGGTGATAAAAATTCCTTAGATTTACCACAGGCAAAATTTGTAAAATTTAAGACATCACACCAAACATACGTCACAAACCGAGGTAAAAGGTCAAAAAAGTGGGGTAGCTATATCTCTCTCTAGGGTACTTGATCATGATTAATTTATTGTAGATTGGGTTGGACCTCCTGGGAGGGGGGTGGTTTAACCCCCAAACCATCTCATCTCCCCCTGGCTACGCCACTGTTTTACAAGGAAATTTTTGACAGCTAGTGTCTAAATAGTGCTTTTTTTACAAGCGTTGGTTTAAATAACGAGCGCAGCGAGATATTTAAAAACGCGAGTAAAAAAAAGCACAGTTTATCCGTGAGTTGTTAACACTAATTTTTTAATAACTTCAAGGAAAACAAGAAAATACTTTTAAACATCTCAAACGAAGAGCACTTCTCACAACACACCATCTTTACACTATAAATCAAGGCAGCTGGTAAATCAAATAACAAAGGTTTCCATAGCGATGTGAATTTTTAACCATTGATGTTCATTATTGTAACATTTTAATCTTTGACAGCTTGATATTTTGACGATGTTTTAAATAATTTTTTCGTAAATACTTGGTGAAAACTAGCGGAAATGGCTTAATTTTTAGGCAAGAATAATTAGATATTTTTTCAATATTGCTATTTTCCGCTATTTCTCTTTAATTTTGGGTAGGAAACGGAGAGAAATATTTTTTTGCCCACGTGATAAAAAAAAAGTTTTTCTGCATCGGTAACCAAAAAAGTCATGCTTTAGTTTTCTGCTGCTACTAGAATCATGTTTTTTATGAAGGTTATAAAAAAGAATATTTAAAATACTTTTGTTATTGAGTGACGCCGACAAAAAAGTGTATTTTGAAGTCCCAACCCAATTTGTCTTGGAACGACGATTTATATACTATGTTTTTATGTGGAACTGAATACGTTTCCGGTTTTTATGAAGCGATTTGAACATGTTTTGAACACGATTTGAGCGTTTGACATTTGCCTGATGTATTTTAAGGTTAGTTTTTTTAATTAATATTATTAGGGAGATTTTGGTCAAGTTTTTTGTTAGTCTGTTACCCTTACCTTTATTCTGGGCAGGCGCAGTAGCGCTCTGCCATGCTGTCACCTTTATTAAAGGTAACCACTGGCGCTAATTAGCTTTCAATAGCGACTACCTTTACCGTTAAAAAGACAACAAACCAAACTTGATGTGATTCTGTGGCGGAAGATTTTTAGGTTATAAAAGTTTTACAAAAATTTTGTGTATTTGGATTTTATTATTTGTTAACCGTGTTTATAGTAGTAGTGGGGTGCCTTTTTACCAATTTTTTCTAGTACTTCACCACAGATATCTTGCAAAATCATTTGTCTGACTAAATTTATGTTGGGGTGTCCGTCTCCCAGTCATATCACTAAATTAATATTTTCCTCTATGATATGGTTAGAAAATCAAATAAAAAAAAAGACTTTTTTTAATTCTCTGTCAACAATGAAAGAAGTAAGTAGATATGTGAAAAACTTAATAATATGTAAAACCACTTGAATGGTTATATCTTTCTGAAGATTTTTAAAATTCTGACTATGTTATTTTGAGAACCATTATTGCCAGTTAAAAATTAATAGGGTCATTGAGAACGGGCGGTTTTTTTACGCTAATAAAAGTATTTTTATATGTATGGTATTTATATCTAAGAACACCAACGTGTCTTTGACATTTTGCGCATGTATTGGTAATAAATTATTTATAAATAAAATAGGTACTAAATAATAACGTTTATTGTTATAGATTGGAAACCTTGAGGTTACCCAGGATTTGGTAAATTTTTTTTGAAACTTTGTTTTTAGTAGACACATAGCTAATATGAAAAATTTAAAAAAAATAAGAACCCTTTATACACGAAATAAAAAAAAATACTGGTATCAAGAGGATACATGTTACTCCAAGCATAACCTCGTTTTGATAGTCCTCAATATTAGGGAGTCGTTGGAACAAGAAGACACAAGTACTTGGATGGATATTTAGGCTTCCAATTTATTTAAATTAAATTACATTGTAATGAGTTGAAAAGCAAAATATGCGTCCGATATGCTACGAACCCTTCTTTTTATTTTTTTTAAGTATCCTTTATTGTACCAGATTGCCTGCTTGGAAAAATTATTGTTATACTTAATCCAATACGCAATTTTATGCTTAAACAAAGAGTAAGAATTCCTTGAATCAAGAAATTAAATATACTGGAGAACAAAAAAATGCAACACCACGTATATGGATAATTATTTGAATGAAAATTATTTGGGTGTATACTTTATCTCAAAAGAAATATTTGATAAATTTCTTGTCTTCTAAACTTTCCTTTTTTCACAGATTTTTTCTATTCATTTTCAAAAACAACCAACACATAAAAGACCTTTTTTTGCTTACAGTTTACTTAAAAAATATATATGCCAAGAGTTCGCGGTCGCCAACAATTTCATCATTTAAACGACTTCGAGAAAGGACGCATCGTGGGCACGAAAGAGGCTGGTTTTGGTTTAAGGGAAATTGCAAGAAGAGTTAATGCCAATCCATCAACAGTGTTAAGAGTTTGGAGAAGTTGATCCAATGATGAGACGTATCGTGCGGGTTCTGGATGCCCTAGATTATTACAAGGTCGTGATATACGGCATCTCAGACTTCTTGCTCTCAGAAATCGACGGGACAGTATACGCCAAGTAAGAGATGTTCTAGTTGCAGCTACAGGACGAATGTTTTCAAGGATAACAGTTAATCGAAGATTGCTTGGTATGGGGCTGAGGGCTACCCTCCGCTTTTGGTGCTACCTTTGACCCCACAACATAACGCTCGCCGTTTGGTGTGGTGCAGAGCTCGGCAAAACAGCGACGAATCCATGTTTTGTTTAGGCGGCCATGATGGGCACATGAGGGTTAGGCAATTTCAAGGTGAGAGACGAAATGTAGACTTTGCTGTTGAACGTGATACAGCAAGACAGCAAAATATCATGGTATGGGGTGCTATATGTTTAGGAAGCAGATCACCTCTAGTCCTCATCAACGGCAATCTGACTGCTCGGCGATATATCGATGAACTATCTCAAATGCGATCTTTCAACAAGATAATACCAGACCGCATATTGCTCGTGAAACAATGGAATTCTTACATGAACTTAACATAGAGACTTTGGAATTGCCAGCAAGATCGCCTGACTTATCGCCTATCGAACACGTATGGGATATGATAGGGGGCAATCTTAGTCGATTACCACGTCCTCCTGGAAACTTAGATGAACTCTGGTATGCCGTAAGGAGGATTTGGATAAGTATTTCTCAATATGCGAGCGCATAAATAACCATGGAGGAGCCTCTCATTAATTTTTCATGATTATCATGGAGTAATCTTCTTGGAAATGTAATCAATTACTAAGAGCATCCTAATGTATTAATACATAAATAAATTACTTTAAAAATATTTGTCCTTTCTGGTGTTGTATTTTTTTGTTCTCCAGTATATTTGATTCAAACATATTTACATTTAACCAACGAATCAAACTAAAGTATAACCTAACCGAAACTAATATAATGATAGTATTTATTTGTCGCCAGAGTTTGTGGGAGAGATGTTACTGCATGATATTTCATGCGGTTTTATTTGGATAATAATTAACCTAAATTTAAGATTTGTTGTTGCAAATCCTATAAATTCTATTAAATTTAAGGATAACTATTTCTTAACTGAAGACTTGGTTATGTTTATTTTAATAGTCCAAGTAGTCCGAAATATAATTTTGTGTTTTTATTGATTTAAGTTTATAAACTACTAATTTAAAAAGACTTATGGTTGAAATTTAAGAATAAAAATAAAGTGTGCTTTTTTTTACTCGCGTTTTTAAATACCTCGCTGCGCTCGTTATTTTAACCAACGCTTGTAAAAAAGCACTATTTTAGACAATAGTTGTGAAAACTACTACTACGATAATAATGATAAAAGTAACAAATAACTTTGCCAAAATAAATTAGTTGTATCAGGTAGTTTTTGTTAACCACCACCAACGGCTCAAGCAACTACGAACAAATGTAGATCGAAACCGTTTGGTTAGTGGGGAGGGTCAGGTCACCACTAACCAACATACCAATCTAACCAAACCCCCAAAAACAATGACGACCATAAAAAATACTTTTTGCCCTATATTCGTAGTCGCTTGAGCCGGCTTATATAAGTTTTTATTGCTTGCGCCTCCCCCCCTGGTGAAATTTCTGAATCCGCGACTGTCAGTGTGGTATTATGTTTTTCCCTTGGATCATCTTTACAAGTTTTTGCAAAACCCTTAAGATATATTTGACTACCTGTAGGGTTGAAAACTGGCCCTAGAATTTAAATAGGTAAAGTAGCACATTTTTGAAAGTTCAATAAATAAAATGCTTTTAAATCATCTTGAACCATATAACGGCTCAATCAAGCTACACTCCCCCCCCCCCCTCAACGAAACTCAATTTGGATATTGTAAAAATGATGTACAAATTTAGTGCCCTATTAAAAAATGTTGTACTTAATGAACAACGGAGTTATTCGCACTTAAAAGGGAGGGGAAGATGTAGCTTGGCGCTAAGCTGCACCCGCCCCCATACCTAGGAGACAGATTTAATGAAAGTTGATATGTCACAATTTCGTACTAATTATGACTCTTAAAGAAGGGTACTTTTACTTTGCAAAAACCATCGGTTTCTAAGATTTTTTGTTTGTTATGTGTCGCTTGATATTAAGGTCTATGTGACTATGCGAGAATTTGGTACAAATTATGTACTAATTTTATCCCTTTCTAGAAAATTGCCTACTCTTTTTTTTTTGTTTTTATGGAGTATAGTTTGATATCAAGACACACCCCCCTCTGCTTTTATGCCATAATTTGCTATTAATTATTTACTAATTTCGTCCTCTTGCCTACTCTCAAAAAAACTTGATTTTTTTTTGATTTTGTGGGGTGTGTGCCTTGATATCAAGCTACGTACCCCATAAAAACAAAAAAAAAAAGTTATCTTGAGAGTAGGCAATATTCTAGAAGGGGTTGAAATTAGTACATAATTAGTAAAAAATTACGGTATAATTACTTTTTTGATATCTCTTTCCTAGGCAGAGGGGGGGTGTGCCTTGATATCAAGCTACACATCCCATAAAAACAAAAAAAATTAAGTTATTTTGAGAGTAGGCATTTTTTTAGAAGAGGACGAAATTAGTACATAATTAGTAGCAAATTATGGCATGGTCACTTTTGGTCGAATTTCTTTTCTATGCAAAGGGGGTGTGCTTTGATATCAAGCTACACACCTCATAACAAACAAACAAAAATCTTAGGAACCGATGGTTTTTGTAAACTAAAAGTACCCTTCTTTAAGAGTACATAATTAGTACAAAATTATGTCATATTAACTTTTATTAAATCTGTCTCCTAAGCATGGGGGGTGCATCAGCTTAGCGCCAAGCTATACCCCCCCCCTCTTTTAAGGGCGAATTAAGTACAACATTTTTAAAAAGGGAACTACATTAGTACATAATTAGTATAAAATTTTAACAATATCTAAATTGAGTTTCGTTGAGGGGTGGGGGGTGTACCTTGATTGAGCCCCATATAACTATGAGATACTATAGTGGCCCAAGTGTCGCAAAATGTATAGCAATAATAACTATGAAAAACAAATAAAATAATCTAAAAATCAGGGTTGTCGCTGGGCAAGGGCAAAGGCGAAAAAGCTAGTGCGCATGCGTGACGCAGTCTATTCACGCCCTGGGTGCTTAATCTTGAAAGTGAGAGAAGGGAGTGCTCCCGGGAAGCATACTAGTGAGTGACAAAAAAAGTACTAAAATGAAAATTAATAACAAGTTTTAAAGGTTTATTCTACTCCCTGGCTAAGTTCTCTTAGATTGAACTAGGAGAACGCAGCATTCCCTCGATATATCACTTGATTTTGACTACTCCCTAATTTGTTCCCCGGGAGAATTTTGCTTCCTACACCTCCCCGACAGTCAAGAAGAAGCACCCAGGACGTGTATTCTTGAACGGGGAGCGGCATAGATCTATGGCGAATGATCACATGGGACGAAAACGTTACATTCTTGAGCGATGATCCGATTTTACGAATCTCATGAAAATCAACAGCGTCGAATCTAGTGACGCTTGCGCAAGAAAGAGTTTTTTTTAAAATGATTTCCTTGCTAAAACTACTTTTCATTAGTGGGAGGTGATAGATCCAATGCGATAGATCCCATCCAGAGAAAGACCGAATCGTATGACTTTCAAGAATACACGTCCAGAAGAGTTTTTGGCTCTTTTTTCAGGTTAATTTAATTGGGAGAGTTATAATTGACACAGCTTATTTTTTCGAAAAATGCACAGGCAGGGCCGCTACATGTTAGAAAGTGGCTCATGTGATTTTTAAAGTGAATATCTTACTACTTTTTCAAAAGTTATTTTACCGCAAAAAAAATATATTTTTTTAAATTTTGCCTTTTTAGCTTAAATACTTTAAATTCCATTTAGAGAAAAAATAAATCAAAAATCGCACAAAACCGCTAAGCTGGTTAAATTCCCCAAAAAAAGGTTTTAAACGTGGGCGGAAAGTTTTGAATATTTTAAGAAAACAATTAAGGGATTATGGCCAGATTTTTCGATTAGGATTCACACCTGATACCGTCCCGAAGGAGAATCCCGAAACATTTTTCAACCCTTTTCGATTTTTTCGCTTTTCTCACCCTCAATAAAATTCTTTAGTGTGGTAAAAACAGACCAAATATTCTCATTCAGAAAATAAGTAGTATTAAAATGTAATATTTTTATGTTAAGGATTGAAACATTGAACATCTAATTTGTTCTACCTCTCTGTTTACGAACATAAATCAGAAAGAGACGGAAATATGAAATGCCCTAGGAGAGACAGAGATGCGCGACAAATAATTGTAGAAAGTTTATCTTAATATCTCAGACAGTTTGATACTCTCTCAATCGCACACATCATAAGTGCAAAAGATGACGTAATACGAACTGCTTTCCGAATATCCCGTAGTAATTAAAAGAGCTATATCCAAAAACGCAAAAAATCTAGCCTAAAAAAGCGGACAAACCAAGGTAAATTTGGAATTATAGATGATATGACAGAAAAGGTAAAAAATCGTAGTAATCACCTATTTTTTTTTTGAAGCAAAAAAGGGTATTTCGGCAAAATTTCTTTTATTTTCTTTCTATCAGACCGGTTTCGGCTCAATTACGAGCCATCATCAGTTCTAAAAAAACGTTATTGTAAGGATACAAAAAGTTAAAACAATAAAAAATGTGCTACTTACATTTAAAGTTGTCAAGCCGAAGGTTTGCATTTGGTTAATTAAAACGGTACAGGTGGTGTAAAAAGACAACGGACTATTTTCTTTGTAGACAAACATTACATATTACGAGAAAACAACCACCGGATCAGTTCATTCTTGATTAATTTTTTTCGATTTTTTGAGATCGGCGTGGTTTTTGGAGGTTATCATGACAAGGCTTTCAGGAGGGGAGGCTTTAATTTATAGTTCCTTCGAGAGGGCGCTATGTACTTCCGTTTCTTGAGGGGCGTTCGATTTGGATTTGTGGTGTATGTAGGTGCGTTCGTTTTATCGGTTTCCAGGTAAAACGAACGCACCTACATACACCACAAATCCAAATCGAACGCCCCTCAAGAAACGGAAGTACATAGCGCCCTCTCGAAGGAACTATAAATTAAAGCCTCCCCTCCTGAAAGACTTGTCATGATAACCTCCAAAAACCACGCCGATCTCAAAAAATCGAAAAAAATTAATCAAGAATGAACTGATCCGGTGGTTGTTTTCTCGTAATATGTAATGTTTGTCTACAAAGAAAATAGTCCGTTGTCTTTTTACACGACCTGTATCGTTTTAATTAACCAAATGCAAACCTTCGGCTTGACAACTTTAAATGTAAGTAGCACATTTTTTATTATTTTAACTTTTTGTATCCTTACAATAATGTTTTTTTAGAACTGATGATGGCTCGTAATTGAGCCGAAACCGGTCTGATAGAAAGAAAATAAAAGAAATTTTGCACGAAATACCCTTTTTTTGCTTCATTTGTACCACGTGCACGCAACCGCCCCCCCCTCCTCCAATATTTTTTTTTATTTTTCACACTGCCCTTGACAACTGACTCGTGACTACCTCAGATATTCTTGAGAAAACAGCAGGCAAGCAAGTGTGGCCAAGACAAAATAACATTTAAAAATCTCATCTATTTTTTTTTCGATGACCTTTTTGCATATGTCAGTTATTTTATAATTTATTTTAATTGGGGTATTGCGGGCTCGAAATTCTTAAAATATCGCCCGAGGCAAAGGGTTGAGAACACAGTGGCCCAGATGATTTGTAGGCATCATGTCTCGGCTGCGGTTTTTAAGTAATTAGCCCCAAATTTACACCGAGGAATAAGGGGTGTGAGAGATGATTTTTTCCTAGATTGCTTGTTAAGTTGATGAAAAATGGTTCGACATGACAAACGACCGCATTTAAAAAAGATATATAGGAAATTAACACTAAAAGAGGAAAACCTTTTTCTATCTTTTTCTACAGAGTCAAGAAGCTTGAGCGTGTTGTAAGCGGCTAGCCTTTGCAGGTTTGGTTAGCCAACTTTTAAGACCAACCAGTACTGGAATTTTGACAGGTCCGTTGCGTTTTGACACTTCAAATTTGACCAGATGATGGTGTTCGCAATATGACTGGATTTTTCCAATTAAACGAAGGTTTAAAACTCCATCTACAGCTTTTATGAAATGGATATACTTTATTTCAAATTTAATCGGACTCATTTTTGACCCTGAAAGTTTCATTAAGTTTCTGTGTTTAAATGTCATCCGCCATATTGGAATTGATCGGGAGATAACAGTATGGTAGGTAATTTGATATTTGTATTAGTTTGTTATTATTAATGATAGGTAACCACCAATAGTATATTACATAACGAGAGGAGAAAGTGACATATTTCACACGAGCGTGAATGTTGTGAACAAGGCGTTACTTTCTATCGACCACTTTAGGATTTAATTCGTATTTTTATTATTATTAATTTTTTTTTCATTTTCATCTCAAGAGAAGAAGGTATTTTCTTTTCTAGGGACGAAAATGGTTTCGGTCTATTTCCGACGCTTCTACAAATCATAGCCTACTAAATGCCTACATTGTTTGGATGGTTTGCTGTAATTCATTTTCGTCACTAGAGAAGAAAACATTTTCGTCTCTAGAGACGAAAATAAAATTGATATACGTGTGAAATATAAAACTTGCTGAGGCGTTATAGAGTGCAGATTTGGTTACTTTCGTGTGTGGTCGTAGGAAAAAGATTCAATTTTCTAATGCAAAAATTTGCAAATCACCTGCCATTCCAAATTTCTATCCAATTTTTTAGGGTATAATTTATTGGAAAAAATTCTTAACCCACCCTACATCAGGAATGCTAAATACTGCCTAAATGTAAACCATAATAAAACGATTAGATTTTAAGATGCGATAAAATATAAAGAAAAGACTTTCAACACATTTTTACATGACTACCACTTCGCGAGCGGAACCCCCTAAAAATTATAATACTTAATAAGGAAGAGTTCTGGTAAAGTGTATTTTTAGGAAATTTGATATGCTGATCATACAATCTTTTAATCCGATTTGAGTAAAGTAGATTGAAGACACGAAGGGTTTAAAATATAAATACAAATTTTTGACCATCTTTTGACTCCTTAATATCTCGGGAAAATATATGTGTCTATACATATAATGGGTACATATTATGTGATTTTACTTAACACACATAAATGGTAAAACGATTTTTAAACCTAGGAATATTTTAAAAGTTCCTTTTCGATTCCAATACCCCAAATATTACCATAATTAATAACGATACTGTTACCTTTACTTATAAATAAGTAAAAATTCTAAAATCACAGAATCCTACATGGTGTACTACACTAAAACTTGAAATAAGTAAACAGTTTAACTTAAAAATGTAAATAAAAATTCACAACAAAAGCAAAAATATAAAATTAATCCATAAACACTGTGTTTAAATAAATAGTAAACATTGGAAAATAAAAAAGTAAGTTAATAATTTGAAAATAATGATCAGCAACCATTATTTCAAAAAATATATATTTATAACGAAATCAAAATCATCGTGTATTAGTAGATCGACTAAAATATGAGTCAATATTTTAGTTAGTATTCAGAGATTAAAAAGTTGTTAAGTTTTAATTTTATAATTTTTTGAATTTCACTCGGTCCAGGCTCTGACAAAAATGCAACTATGCTGTAAAAATGCGAGTGAGTCAGCGATTTGGCCAAAACAAAATCAGTGTTCTTTCTCTCTTTAACTCAATAAATTTTTGTTAGATGAGGTTTTAAAACAAAACCTAAGTAATTTGTGAATAGAAGTAATTAGTAAAAAATTAAATATATTTTACCGTCGACCCACTAAAACAACTTAAGTAAAATAATAAAAAACCAAGTGTAATACATACATGGCTTACTTTGGACGTGTGAGTACGCAGACTCGACTCCGTGGCGAATCCTTTGCCGCAAATGTTGCAGTGAAAGGGGCGGTTCTTTGCGCGCTCGACCTGCGCGTCGTGGTTGCGCAGATGTTGCTGTAGATTTGACAGTTGGATAAATGCTCGACCGCATTCGGGCAGATGGCACTTGTATGGACGTTCACCTGAAAACAAAGATATTATTTGATTAGTTAGGAAAGGAAATATAACCACAAAGTTTGATGCGTGTCCATCGTACGGTACTTTACATGTACTCATTCACATTAGATGGTAGATATGCTTTTTTAAACAATATGTAATTATGAACATTTTTGCGTAATGTTATTTAGTTGGAGTGCGCCAATGGTTTTGCATTGATACTAAAATTGCACTGTATTAGTGCATTCCAAATGGAACAAGGCCATAGTCTTATTTGGCCATAGTATTATTAAATTTAAAAAAATTTTATCATTCAGTTTGACACTACCTCATGAAGCTGGTGCGGAAAAAATGTCATCAGTTCGTCAATCAATGGAACACTAATCCTCATTAAATTGTTAAAATCCTAACTTTACCTTCATGCAATCCAAATCCCCTATATTGTCAATATGTCTTATTTGCGAACGATTTTATCCTTATAATAAATATCTATATTTAAACCGTTTTTTAACCGCATAGGAACTAATGCGTTCTCGTTTCAACCCTTCTCGCTTATACAAAAAAGGAAATGCATAAATTTCTTTCAGCCCGAATCGTCGAAAACTCTTTCTGTACTACCATATCTTATGTAAATGCAACTAATTTTGAAATTCGAGCATATAAATTTTGGTTCCCTAAATGCGTGCATATAGTTTATCTTTAACTATGCAAGAACACAGACATACCTAGGCTACAAGGCTTAGTCAAATAAAAAAGAGTTAGAGAAAAACTTTAAGGAAGAATAGATGCCATTTAGAGATAAGAATAAAGTCCTATATTTGCTCCAAATGATCTCGTAAACATGTTAAAAAAATTGGCTTGCATCAAAGGTAAATATTCACAAAAAATAGTGGTTTTCACAACTAGTGCCTAAAACAGTGCTTTTTTTTGCAAGCGCAGCGAGGTATTTAAAAACGCGAGTAAAAAAACCACATTTAAGCCACGAGTTCTCTCGAACGAAGAGCACTTCTCGCAACACACCATCTTTACACTATAAATCAAGGCGAATGGTAAATGAAATAACAATGGTTTCCATAGCGATGTGCCTTTTTTCTCGGCAACATTGATTGTTGGCGGAAATGGCTTAATTTTTAGGCAAGAATAATTAATTAGATTTTTTCAATATTACTATTTTCTCTTTAATTTTGGGTAAAAAACGGACAGAAATCTTTTTTTGCACACGTGATAAAAAAAAAGTTTTTTTTGTATCGGTAACCAAAAAAGCCATGCTTTAGTTATCTGCAGACAGTTACTAAAATTATGATTTTGATGAAGGTATAAAAAATATTTTTCTTCAGTTTTGAGTACCCAGTATTTCACCGTACATGAAATCCCGATTGAGTACTGCTGACCCTTTTTTGTACTAAATCATATAAAATATTAAAAATAGAAAATCAAAATAAACAAAAGAACTACTTCTACAAAATTTTTAAATAAATAAATAATCAAATAAACTTTGGGGAACCCTCTGAGCACTCCCCATGGACCAAAAGTTTCTACACAAAAAGGAACAAAAAAATAATTTGGAGAAATTTCTGAATATTTTTTTATTTTATTTTGCTACGAAATTTTTGCAGCTTCTCCAGCTCTTTTAGATGCTGCCATAGTATCTGAACAAGTCGCGTGGAACTCGATACGTTTTCAATTTGGATGCATTTTAGGGTTAGTTTTTGCCAATTTTACTTCTTTGTAAGTTTACAGCAGAATAAGATAATTAAAATAAAGGTAGCTTTCACTGCATTTGAATCCCGATAGTAGTAAAAAAAGGTATTAAACTTGGACAGGGCCAACGCGTTTTCATGGAAGGTTTAAAAGTGAATCGTATTGAAAACGTGTTCAGTTCTACTTGAAAACGAAGTAATTGTATCCAAAGTACAATTAAAAGCAGGTGCGTATATTTTAAAACAATAAGTTATTTTTGGCGGTCACTATACATGTGAATTGTAGGCGGCTTTAGGGGGAGCACCGCGTTACAGTTGCTGATGTTTTAAAAGAAAAGGTGCGTACTCAAAAGAATTATTTATTATCCTCGTGATTATTACCATATGGTTTTATTTCTTATGATACAATTTGGTACCTATTTGGTATGGGGTTTGATCAGAAAGCAGTTGAAAAGTGACAGCTGCTTAATTTTTTTATTCTCAGATTTTTTTAACTTTGGTCCAAATTGTTGCCTTTTAATTTAGGTCGATACAATTTCTCGAAGGTTTTTTTTTACTCGGGTTAAATATTTGTATCCACTTTGGATTTTTTATAAATTATTCTTAAGGTTTAGGATGGGTGGCAGTTATTGCTCGTCGCCCGCCGCGCTGTCCTCGTATTCTCTGATGGGCAGCCAAAAAAAAAAACTGCCCTCCTAAGCATGATGGTGCGGGTCGTGTCGGGATGCAGTGGATATTGCTATGTCCTAGAAAGGGCTTTTGGTGTGGCCCTAGTGGGAGATGGAAATGCAATACCACGTGGCACACCTGAATGTGGCGGTGCCATAGTTTGTCTCCTTGTGACATATGTGGCAACACCTGACCAAAGACGCCTCACAAGTGTTATTGGGGGTTTCGCAGTGACCTTCACGTTGGTTTGGGGGTTATTGTGAGACCTCCAGTGGTATTTGGATGGCAAACAAATAAGGCATCAAGCGGAATAACTTGATGCCGTATTTTGAAGCCTATATCATATTTTTATGATCTGCAAGAGTTTTGACCTCTAGGATGGTATGTGCTTCAATTACCATTCTAAATAACTTAGTAGATAATAAACGAAACAAAGCAGTGCAAGGTCGGCTTTCGAAAGGGTGCTGACCGCCACATTTTAGGATAAAAAAGTCCATAATTTTGACTTTTTTATTTAACGTGCTTTATAATTTAGATTATGTTGTTTTCTCAGGATCTGTACCAGATCACACTTACAGACTATGAAAGATACCAACTGGTGGACTAAAGAACTTTTAGAACTAAGGACAAAACACGCAACCAGTATAACAGAGCAAAGAAACTATGTAAGACGAATACCGGTCAACGTTAATCACATACAATAAACAGATCCAAATATCAAAAACAGAATTGTGGAGGAAGTACTGTCAAGAGGTTCAAAACACCACTGCAGCAGCAAGACTTCAAAAAATTCTGTTCAAGGATGGAGTAAATCCAGTTGGGACACTTAAGAAACCCAAAGGAAGAGAAACGCTGCAGATTTTACTGTGCACCCATCTTCCAGAATCTGTTGAATTCGAACTCAACGAAAACCTTCCAAATCTGAGTAGCCGTAACCTTAAAACTACTAAAGAAAATTGGGAAATAGCACAAGAGATCATAACTTATGAAAAAATAGAATGGGCAATAAACTCCTTTGAACCATACAAATCACCGGGATTTGATGGTATTACACCTGCTCTTCCTTAGCAGGGAAAGAGCTTGCTTTGCAAACTACTAAGAGCTAGCGTTGTTATGTTTTATATACCCCAGACATGGGGGAAGGCCAAAATGCGCCAATGTGCCAACCAAAAGCTGGAGAGATTACTCACAAGCGAAAGCCTTTAGACCTATCATCCTATCATTCTTCATTATGAAACGATAGAAAAACTAATAGATAGACATGTCAGGGAAACCTTTCTCCAGGAAAAGTCACTATCAATTAGGCGAATCCTGCGAATCTGCTCTATACCAACTGGTGTCGAGAATAGAGGTCGCAAACTATATAAAAGAAATTTTCCTTATGGCATTCCTCGACATAGAAGGGGCATTCGACCGAACCTCATTTGAATATATGAATACTGCTCTGACTAGGCCCGCATGGAGCAGTTTTATTATTCTTACTGTGGGACCTAGTTGTAGACGAACTCCTAGTTGAACTTAACAAAAAAGGCATTTATACCCAGGAGTATGCTGACGATATAGTCGCACTCGTCGTGGGGTAAAACATGTCTAGAAAATCTGCGCAAATGCAAAAAGCGTTAAGAATCTTGGAGAGCTGTGTTAATCAGGTAAACCTTAGTGTTAACCCCGATAGAACAGCAGTAATCCCCATCACGAAAAGAAAAAAGTTAGATGAACTTGGACCTCCCACTTTTTTTGGTAAACAACTAGAATTCGGAAGTTATGTATCTGGGACTCATCCTTGATACAAAACTTATCTGGATTGCGCATATTGCATTCGCCGTTAACAAAGGAAAAATTGCGCTCATGACCACCAAAAGAGAAATGCATAGCAGCATAGTTTACTGGATATATACTGTTGTGGTAAGACCCAGGATAACATACGGATCAACAGTTTGGTGACCAAAAGGTAAAAAAGGTATAGCAAAAAATGGAGCTATCCAAACTCCAAAGACCTGCTTGCCTTTGCATAATGGGAGCAATAAAACGCACTCTAACTGCTGCCATGGAAACCATGTTGAACCTCCCACGATATTATCATTAAAGCTGAAGCTAGAATAGGGGCTTACAGACTAGAGTGCAACAACAATTGGTACCTAAGACATACATCAGGACATGCCAAGATTAAAAATTTTGTCACAAACTCGCTATTTAACATGAGAAAAGATAAGATGATCCCGAAAACAAACTCAAGCAAACTGTTTCAAACCCAGCTCAACTGGGAAAATAAAATGGAAGACTCATTAGTACGGAATGAGAAGTTGGTGCTCCGCGCGATTCAACGGGTTTAATTCATTGGGGAATTACACCGCGGTATTCCAAGCAGAAATACATGCAATCGAAATGCGCCTGCGGGAGAACCTAAGACAGATCTTCTTAGACAGCAAAGCAGCAATATGTATGTCAACAAATAAGTTCCAAACTAGTGTGAAACTGCCTACAGCTCCTAATAACCCTAGCCAACCACAACAAGGTAACACTTGCTTGAGTGCCGGGGCGCACGGGGGTGGCTGCAAATGAATATGCAGATACCCTAGGTAAAAGAGGATATGAAAAACAATTTATTGGAACTGAACCTATGTTCGGTACACCAAAAACCTCAGTACGTGACCTCCTAGAACGGTGAACCAGACACTAACACAACGACCATTGGAACCAGACACCAGGACAACAACATAGCAAAACAATGGTGAAATGTCCATCGAAATTACTGCCCGAGGAGATACTTAAGCTCTAGAGAGGTCAGATTAGAATAGTGACAGGACTCCAAGTTTCCAAGAAAATCCCATTTGTAGGATGTGTGATGAGGATGAGGAGAATTAGCCTCTCACATTATTTTGAGTGCCCGGCACTTAACTATTGGATAACTCGGCACCTGCTGAGGCATCGTCTTAGGAGATAGGCTCCTAGAGGACACTTGTAAAGAGGGTGCTGAACCTAGCGAAGGCACAAACCAATTTAAGTTGGACTCGGTAACCTTGCTACCATCTTCCAGGCCGAGGTTTTTGCCATAGAGCCCTATGCAAGAGAAATAGCCAACAACGGCATCTCCAACAGAAGCATCAAAATCATAACAGATAGTTAAGCTGCTCTGAAAGCAATAAGCTCAAATAAGATCCAATCACTTTTAGTTTGAAACTGCTTTCAAACTATGCTCTGTGGAACCAACAAAATCACTCTTTTATGGGTCCCGGGCCACACAGAAATTGAAGGAAACGAAAAAAACCGACTCTCTAGCTAAGGCAGGAGCAAAATCTCCGTTTTTAGGGCCAGATCCCTGATTTGGACTAACTAAAGCCACGGTCAATAGGGAATTATCAGAGTGGGTTGAAAGGGGTGCAGCACTGACGCTCAACTCCGGAACAACAGCACTCCAAAGCCTTTCTGAAGAAGCCAGGCAAACGTAGAGCAAAGCAGCTCTTGCAACTACTAACGAACAGCCTGAGAATAATCACAGGCCAGTGCCGACTCAACCAACACATGAATAGAATTTAAGTTAGCAATACACCTGCGTAGGACTAATGAGAACAAGAGAGAAAATATTTGGCCTTGAGTTGAAAGTGGCCCAAGATTTCGGAAATTGGGATGAGTGATTTGTAGAAAGGTATGAGCCATAATAGACCTCTTAGGTCGCCGTGGAGGGTGCAGTATGGCACCACTCTTAACAAACCTAACCTAACCTACCGAAGGCATCGAACCTCTTTTAGGTGAAAGAATACAGCAAGGGATACAATAAGCAATTAGCTGCAATGTCAGGGAATTCCTAAATCTTACTTTGCTGTATAAAGTAAATCAATACATCAATCAATAAGACCACCCTTAACCCGACTTGCGACTTGAGCCCAAGCCCACTTCAAAAAGAAAGCGCAAAGTGGTACTTTTCCGAGGAGCTAGCGTTTTATTACTTTGTCGCTCGCCGAGCGGCAAAGCAACCAAAATGCCGCTCGGGAGCGACAAATAAAAAAACGCTCCCTCCTCGGAAAAGTGCAACTACTTACTTTTCGCTCGGTTGTAGAAAAAATCTTATGTGTAATTCGAGCGCAAAAACTTTGCCACTTTCAAAACATTGCCGCGCTGCGCTTCGCGTCGCGCGTAAAACTTTTTTTTCAATCGGGAAAGTATTACTTTGCGCTCTTAATACACAAATAGCTATTTCTTTAATCCACTTTTCATCATTCTTGACAAGAACTAGAAACTCAGTATAATTTGTACAAGTAACCCATTTATTAAAGGTACAAAAACAATTTCCTTTTTAATCATCTTAAACGCATGAGATCGTCATTTGGTCACGGAAAAAAGCATTAAAAATATTAAGTACTTCCACCCTTTTTTAAATATAATTTAGACCTTTTTCTTAAATAAGCAATTTATCGGAGAAAAAATTACTTTCGATGCATCGTGCGTACCCAGGGGCTCGTATAAGAAATAAAAAAAATACTCTTTAACTTCCTTTGGGACCCCCTCGTTTAATACTTTAATTATATATTACCGCGCTGACTTTTAAATAAGTTTTTAACAATTGAACGTCACCCCCACATATGTTACGCGTATCTTCACTTTACGTTTTTTCTCTTTTGTTTTTTTCGTTTTTTAAGACCGCGAGCGGCATATGCTTGATAGGTTCGGAAAGAGCTTTTTAACCCCTTTTTATAAATGATTAATTTTTTTTTGTCTTAGGGCAATCACCTCACAATATATGCAAAAAATTCAATTATGTTTTAGGTCCAAATTTGTCGCAAACCAAGTACGCAACAAAAAAGACAAATTCTTCAGCACACACTTAAAAATAAAATATTTTTTTATTACTGTGAAAATGTTTGGAATTTTATTACCCACTGCCAAATAAAGAAAATACCAAATATACTTCGTTTGCAGCCAAATTTTTTGATTGTAATAGTTTAAGAAAATCAAATATTCTGGGTTTCGGCGCGGGTAATACCCAAGATCAAAACTTAATAGGGAGATTTTGGTCAGGTTTTTTGTCAGTCTGTTACCTTTACTTTTATTCTAGGCAGGCGCAGTAACACCCTGTCAGGCTGTTACCTTTATTAAAGGTAACCACTGGCGCTGATTAGAGACTACCTTTACCCTTAAAAAGACAACCAACCAAACTTGATGTGATTCTGTGTTGGAAGATTTTTAGGTTATAAAAGTTTGTTTTGTTTTTCAAAAATTTTGTCTACTTGGAGTTTATTTTTTGTTAACCGTGTTATAGTAGTAGTGGGGAGCCTTTTTTGGTAAACAGGTGAGTAAGTACAAATAAGTTTGCAGAGGCTCGATTTCTTCTATTACTCCACCAAAGATATCTTGCAAAATCATTTGCCTGCCTAAATTTATGTTGGGTTGTCCCTCTCCCAGTCCTGTCAGTCCTACCACTAAATTAATATTTGAAAAAAAACAACAACAGTCAATAAAAAAGTAAGGTTATGTTTACCGCCAAATGATTCACTACGTTCAAAAGCTCTGTTTTTAATCTCTTGAAGTTACCTTTATTTACGGTAACGGTAACCATAAGAGTAACGAAATTTGTCGTTAAACTGTCTGGCCAAAATCTCCTTAATACCTAAAGAAAACATTTTATTTTGGAGAACTTGACTACACCGAGATAATCTTTTGTCATTTTAGCAAAATAATTTTTTGACTAATTGTATAGAAAATAACGGAACCGAAATACCTTACTTACGAAGGCTTCACGGGACCCGCTCAGTAATTTTTTGCAACCAACCAGATTTATTTCTGTGTAAAAGTTGCAGCTGGTAGGTGATAGTTCGTTTTTTTGTTTGATTAGGTTTTTAATTTTTAACATGAAAGTGAATTTGCAAAAACAGGAATTGTTTTTTTTCTATTCTATTTACATTGGCAGTTTGTATGTGGGCACAAGAATACGGTTACGGTGTTTGTGGTTTAAAAATACCGTAAGCCAGTAAGGTGACTATAAATTAGTAGTCTATTAACTCTCTCTTATGGTTAAGAGAGAATTTTATGATCTGAAGATTTTTGATTCCAGCAAAAAATATATCTTGATGTAGCAAAAATATATGTTCATGTGTCAAAGAAATCTTGGTGTCCTTTTATAATTCTCGGTATATATACTTTCAAAATCGATATATGTACTTTTCTCTTCCAATCAGAATGTTAATGGGACAAAATTATTAATTCATGCCTTCAGCATTAACTGCAAAAACATCTATTTTTTCCTAAAATACCTAAAATACAAAAACATATTGGTTGATCTATAAAAATAAGGACCGTTTGGGCTCACTGTGTAAATGATAGACGACATTTTAAACCACTGTTAGGTTAAAAATGAAAAAATATTTCTTTTTTTAAACTGGGACTTTCCATCCATTATGGGATCAATGCCCAGTGTTAGCCAAGTTTATGCAAAGTTTTAAAGACAAACACAAAATATCCATGCACCTAGCCGGGATTCGAACCCGGAACCTTCCGTGCGGCAGGCAGATACGCTGCCCACTGCGCTACGGCGGTCTCTTTTATTGAATGCTTTTTGTTTGAACTTCCTAGGACCAACAGCAAAAAACCCTCGAAGAAAGTTTATAATGAAGTAGCTGATAACCACGCAGCTTCGCAAACCCGTTTTTCTTGCTTTAAATGATTATAACTTTTGTTTCCGTGAACTGACTTTGATGAAATAAAATCTATGTCCTGCCCAGGACTTCAAGAAATCCATTAATAACACTCTTATTAAAATATCTACAGCATGTTTTTCATGATGCTGGAACAAACAAAAAAACAAAAAATGGGAATTTCGGTAGGTATCTATATGGTTTGTAGATGTACAGAATTGGTCTCTCTAGAGATTTATTACATGTATGTACTTTCATTCACTTACGTAGTTCGGCGTCTATTTAAACCGGCTAATCCAGCGAGCTTTGCGCAAGGAAGACCGAAACATTTTGAGAATGATAACACAAACGTGTTAAACCAAAGAGGCATATAAAATTCTAACTCTAATGGGGGAAAGGAAGATTAAATAACAGTACAGTCTCAGATATAAAACAAAAATAACCAGTGCCAGTGCTAACAGCGAATATAAAAGCCAGCGACGAAAAGTCTACGTTAGCGTTTATCACTTTTGAATGACTTAAAGTGTCTAATACCTATATTTTTTGTAAATTTTCTTCTTAAGTTTATCTCTCAGGCTTAATTTAAAGCCCTTAAAAACTTGTTGCTGGATTCTATGAATTCCGTAAAAAAAAACAAACAAACAGACCGACGCGGCGGATCCGCACACTTTCAAAAACTTTCGAGTAAAAACCCTTTTATTAAAAAAGTCAACTCCGCGGAAAGAATGAAAATAAAGAATTTTAAATGAAAAACTTGAAAAACTTTCCTTATGCTCAATTAAATTCTTACGATTTTTTAATTTTGTCTGTCTCGGGGCATTCCTCAAGGAAAAATGGATTATAATGCGTCAGAATTCTTTTAATAAAAAAGATAATTTCAATAAGTTTGATGTATCGGATCAAATATCGATTTAGGGATTTTTTTTTATCCAGTTTATTAATCAACAGTGTTTTCCAACGAAAACAAAACAGGGCTTTTTTCACGTATTTAGAACCTGATTTTGAAAAAACCTTTGAACACGTCGATTTTTTATTCGAAGGAGACACTTTTTGAATTTTTTTTAGCATGCACCTCCTTCGAGGGATCACCTTATGTTTTAAATATGGAAATTGGGTCGAGCGTTATCTCGTTTTGAAGGTGTCTCAAATGCCTTTACAAAAGTATTATAATTTTAAAAATCTAGTTTCTGATATACTTATTCACATTTAAAGTTGCATGGACCAATGTAAAAGTCTGTTTTTTTTTACGAAATTAATATTCGATTTTTGAGAAATGCCGTAACACGTATATGTTGTTTTCGTTATTAATATATTTTATCATTCCATTTTTTCTTTAGGATCCATTTCTATGGATGGGTGGAAATTTACCTGTACAATTTAAGCTTACTTTGAAAATAGATATATATATTTTCAAAATTTTTACACGGTTATACAGACATTCAAGAGACCTTGAAAACAAGGTATCAATCGACCCACTTTCCCTATTCAAAAAAACAAAAGGTAAATTTTACCCCTTGAAGGGGGTGCATGCTACAAAAATTTCAAGGCTGAAAGTGTTCTTCTCGAATAAAAAATCGACGTGTCCGAGGATTTTTTCAAAACCAAACTCTAAATACGTGAAAACGCCTCTCTTTCGTTTTCGTTGGAACACACTTTATACTGATGCTTGAGTCCGTACTGAGAAGGCAAGGAGTGCGAATGTCCCCGACTATCCCCTAAGATCTGAACGATGTACAGGGTGTTCCATTTTCGATGGGATTCAATGGGACACTCCGTTGTTATTGAAGATAGAGAGATGCGATTTTCGTATTACTATCTTATAATATATCTTAGTTGTCCAGGTCTACTAAATGGTCTCAAAAAAAAATAAAGTAAAATGAGAAAGGGACGTACCAGAAACAAAATGCACTGATTTTTTTTCGAGATCGAAATTTCAAAATAAAAAAATATTATATTTTATTATCAAATATAATATTTTTTTATTTTGAAGTTTCGATCTCGAAAAAAATCATCTTCAGTGCATTTTTTTTCTGGTAAGCCCTATTCTTATTTTAATTAATTTTTAACTTAAAAAGAAAATAAAATTAATTTAAAAAAAAATAAAACATTTTCTTTCGTATTTAACTTTTTCATCCTGATGATGGTGTGTACGAAACGAAACGTCGGATTAAAATTTCGAAAATAACATTGTATTTTTGTAAAAAGGTTGCAACAGACATGTTTTTACATAACACAATTATTTCTTAAATTAAAGGAGATATCGTCAATTGGTAATTCCGTACATTTTTCAACTTTCTCATTTAGCTCTATTAAGTCCCATCGCAAATGGGACACCCTGTATAACCTAAACAAAGTTGCAAAACCTTTCAAGGAACTAAACATAATAGAGAGGAAAAGGCGATACGTCACACATTTTGGCGCGAACCATTTGAGGGTCGGAAAATTAAAAAAAAAGAAACAACAACAATTAGAAAATTTAGAAGAATCGTTACCCACTCCGTCATATTTTACATATTTACATTTTATTTTTTTAACTATGGCTCGCCCCCTCCCAAAGTACTAAATTCGCCCTTGGATTTTTCATGGCAAACTGCGACATTTTATGAAATTTAATGATTTTGCCATTAAACTGGTCCATTTTAATAATATTGATTAAACCCTTAGCGCAAATTTCATGGAAATCCATTTAAATATTTTCCAAAATTCCCCAAATACGCAGATCGATATTGCTAAAATCCGATTGGTTGGTGTAAAATAAAATTTTTCCCGCATAACATGCAGAATGGCATGTGCATATAGGGGGGAGGTAAACGCATTTATTTTATCTATCCCCTTTTGCGACGCATCAACATTTGCCTTTGGGGATTGCAAAACTACAAGGTGTAACTTTATTCATATAAATATAAAATATTTATAAAAATACGTATGACTTTTAAAACCTTGGAATTTTTTTTTGTAGCAGCAGATGAAAAACAGAATTGGGGCGTTGTGGTGTCATAGGTTCAATAGGTATTCAAAAAAAAATACTTAAAAAAATCCAAGATTCTCAAAATAACTTGTATTTAGGTCCAAAATCGCTAAAGCTTTACAGTGGGATATACTAAAAGGGTTTAGCCTATTTTAGACAGGTCCTAAGTATAAGTGAAATTTTTGGTTTGAAACATTTTATACCAACTTCATGGAGTTTTCGACATAGTTTGATTTATGAGAATAGTTTTAATTATTTTTTTTAGTAAAGAGTCATCTTAAGACAACCTTTTGTTGGATTTAAGAAGAAAATTTTAATTTAAAAGAAGTTTTTTTTAACCCTAGGGGAGGATCTAAACGGTAAACACTCTGTTGAGCAAAATAAAATTGACGTTATATGTCACTCTTATCAAAGCTTAACCTTGTTTATTGATTTTCGTGATTAATACTCACTGTCACAAAACTTTACAAACCCAAACCCATCGCATTCGCAAACCACAAATTAAAATATTTCATCAAAGGAAGTCATGTAAACAAATGCTGCTAAAAACAGACCTGAATCCAACGATCATTCACTGATGCGTTCACAAAAGAGTCATGTCGGCTCAACGCACTGAACAGTGCCCGGTTCTCTAGTAGAACATGAGAAAATGGCCATTAGCGAAGTACCGATTTGTTTAATAATTAAGCTTTTAGATAAACTCAATGTTTTAATTTCAGTTTGTAAATAAATTAATAGGTACAGTTGTTTTAAATTTTTTTCATTTGAAATCTTTTTCGTGCATAATTGTTGGTTTTGTGCCCTCATAAATATATTTTTTGTGCTGGAAACGAGTTCAAAATATGGCGTTTTTCTGAACAAAATAGGAGGTGTTTTATTGATTAATGAACAACTTGGGATATAAAATAAGGTAAATTAATTCTTGTAAAAACGGCTACTTAGGAAAATTGTAAATAAACTTATTACCAATTGCCACAAAACAATCCTTTCTGGGGGCTATAAATTTAAACCACCCCCCCCCCGAGAAGTTCGAAAAAATCACCAACTTTATAACCTCAAACACAGATAATGAAGCTGTTATGTTTCAAATTTTTGGCGTATTCACCATTTGCCATTTTGAAACATCTAAAAAAAAATTAGTTTTAGGACATTCCTAAAATATGGTATTTTTTGAGAAAAAAAGCAGATTTTATAATAATACAAAATAATCGATAACTTTGTGTCTTTTTTGTATGGGTAAGTGTTTTTTGAAAATAGGTTTTAAAATTTAGTACCCCCTCCCCACAGGTGTAAATATTTAGACCTGAAATGACATTAATAAATCAAAATTATTGGAAGTTTCGCCCCATACATTGTTATCTCTTTTTTATATTTTCCTCTATATATATCAAAAATTTTCAATTACAAAATGGCGATCGTTATAGACTTCTCGACAATAACAGCGAATGCATTTTGGCCACCAGCAAGCCATATATGTATATGTGAATCGCAACCCCCTTTTTACCTCCCACATGCCCCAAACTACGTACGAGGGGATTTTGGGGGAGGAATGGAGTGGATGCGTTACTAACGGGTGTGAGATAAAATATACGGGGTTCAATAAAAAATGACGTTCTGTTTGTCAACTATAAGATCGTTTCAACGTTTTTTAATATTTTACCATTGTTTTTTATTGCAACCTAAAACTTGTTTCGTTCGTTTAGAAATAAAGTGTGTGCAGCTTGAGCCAAAGGCGTCGATAAGGGGGGGGCGGGTAATGGGGGTAATTACCCCCCCCAAGATAGACTTTTAACAAAAAAAAAAGTTTTTTGCCTACACTTGACGAAAAAAAACAAAATTGTATTATCACCAATTTTATTAATTAACTAAAAAGTACATAATTATAATATTTATAATATATATAAAATATGTATTATTTTCTAGTTGAAAGCTTTTTTAAAAAAGGTTACTTTAGAAAGAATACAAGAATTATGTTTATTTTCATTAAATATTACCTAAGTTTTGTTACCTTATAATTATTTTCCTCAATATGCCAAGAGGCAAAGGCATACAAACAATAAAAGTGTTTTGAAAATTTATCTTGTTAATATGTTACCCCCCCCCCCCCCAAAAGAAAAAATTATCGACGCCCTTGGCTTGAGCAAAAGTCAGCTGATCACCAAGCAAGACGAAAGCGTTCTTTGTGTTGTTTTTTTATGAAATTGTTTCTTTTTTTTTTCTGTGCTTTTGTAGGAATACATTTGATTTTAAATAAATAAACGGGATTTCGGTGATTTAGAGCACATATATTGAATAAACGAAGTTTGTTAATCAGCAATACCCTAAGGCAAAATGGTTTTAGTTGTTCGATTACTACATCAGTATGGATTAAGCAAGAAGTAGGAAATACATAATAAATAAGATTGAATTAAAAATTAAAAAATATATATAGGGTGGGCCAAAAAATTTGTCACTTTGTGAACGCGTTATAACTTCCTACCCAATTGACCGATTTTCGAAATTTTTGGCTGTTTTTATAGACAAAAGATAAAACTTTACTGACGTGACCCAAAATTTGACATATGTCAAAAATCCAAGACGGCGGAGAGCTATAAAAAATGAGCAAATTTCACCCCCCCTGCAAAAAATTTGTGTGCAACCCTGAACTTGATTTTTGTCAATGAGGCAAAAGCCCAATACTTTCTTCGCCTACCGACGTATCATTTATCTAAATTGGTTATAAGTTAAAAAAGTTAAACAAATTTTAAATCAGGAGTATTTAGACCAAAAATTGTAATGTCTGTAGGAAGGTGCACTGTTTAGGGCTAGCATAACTTGTGGCTTAGTAGTCAGACAAAACATGAGTTCTTGCTAATCTGGCTCAAAATATGACATATGTTAAAAATCCAAGATTGCGGAGAGCTTTAAAAAATGGGTAAATTTCACCCCTCTGCGAAAAATTGGTGTGTGCTCTGAACTTGCTGTAACTTAATGTTAAAGTTTTTGCAAGATTTCAAATTCAATTTTTGTCTGCAAAACGTCCAATCTTCGACAGTAAAAATATTTACAAAATTATGTGATTCCGCCCTCGTACAGCCTAACGCAAAATTACCTTAACCACCGCACATACGAGAGAGGTGTGGCGGGGCGTGCAGGGCACTGTGTTATGTACAGTGTGCAACCAGATAGGCTTTATATGTACCTATATGTAGTTTCCTCCGCACACACACACGCACACCCTCTGCATCCAGACCTTGCTCTCTGGCTCAGTCTTTGGCACTGCACTTGCCTGTTCAAATGGAAACATCGAAAGGAATACTTTCTGGGTCAAAAATCAATTATATGATTTTAACTTCTCTGTAAGGTTTTAGGAACGTAGTCATAATGTAGGTCTGAGGGGAAACTTAGGAACTATTAATTAGGCATTCTAGAGGTCATGTAGTTTTTGATAGTTGGCCATATTGTTTGAGAGACTTCAAGCTAATTTTGCATAGGTATTTTAAAAGGGTACTTAAGCAGTAAAAAAACGCCACATTTAATACCTCACTACTCTTTTTTTTAAACCACCAAACAAAACAAAGGTGCATATCTTTTTATTAAAGCAAATTTTAAAAACAAGAGTGTTTTGTGGGCCTCTCAGACAATGTGAGAGGCTAAGCACACGTAATGCAGTTTTTTTTAGAACTCATGTAATATATTTATGCACCATTGACAAGAGACTCTTTTTTTTTAGCTATTAACTTGGGGCTCTTAAATAGTAGTTTTAACAACTAATGGCTAAAATAGTGCGTTTTTTACAAGTGTTGGTTTAAATAACGAGCACAGTGAGATATTTAAAAACGCGAGTAAAAAAAAGCACAGTTTAGCCGCGAGTTGTTAGTGTTTTTTTTAATACCTATATCATAAAATCCAAGGAAAACAGGAAAATACTCGAACGAAGAGAACTTCTCACAACATACCATCTTAACACTATATATCAAGGTGGCTGGTAAATGAAATAACAATCGTTTCCGTAGCGATGTGTCTTTTTACTCGGTTACGTTCATTGTTGCGACATTTTAATTTTTAACAATTTGATATTTTGACGATATTTTTAAGTGACGTTGTCGTAAATACTTGGTGAAAACTGGCGGAAATGGCTTAATTCTTAGGCAAGAATAATTAGATTTTTTCAATATTACTATTTTCCGCTATTTATTTTTAACTTTGGGTAAAAAACGGACAGAAATTTTTTTTTACACCCGTGATCAAAAAAAAAAAATTTTGCATCGGTAACCAAAAAAGCCATGCTTTAGTTATCTGCAGACAGTTACTAAAATCATGTTTTTGACGAAGGTATAAAAAAAAACTTTTGTTGGATATTGTGACGTTTTTTGAGGTAAAATCTGAGTATAACAATAAAATTCAGTTGTAAAATCGAACAAAATATCTTTAAAGTGTTGTGCTCCTGGATGCACTAATGACTCGAATACACGGCTGGAAAAAGTAAAATAGATCTAAGAACTTAGTCTTTATCTACACTAAGAATAAATCCTAGCTTTTTTCGTAAGAAGAATAGCCAGCAGGCACGTATAGCGATCATTAAAATAAAAAAAATAAAAAATTCAATAAAAAAAAATCATTTTTTTTTTGGTTTAAAATGCAATTATCTATGTTAATGTAAAAACAGCGTGTTGCTAGCTGCTAGGTTAAAAAAAAGTTTAATCCCCCTCCTAGCCTCTTGCCAAACCCCCACCAGCATCAAAAATATTTTTTATTAGAAAATGGCGAGCAAAAGTTGTGATATCAAAAATCGCTCTGAAAGCGACTGTCAACTCTTGGAAAACATCCACATGGGTACCGCGGATGCTTATTGTTTGTTTACATAATTCATTGAGGTTATATTAAATGAAGCACTCAATTATTTTCTGTACTTTTTTAAATTAACGATAATTGTTAGGTATAGACTTACGAGGTGTGAATTTTTCGGCTCCTGATGCATGAAATAAAAAAAAAATAACATTCAATATTCACTGTATGACACCCCGAACACGCGCGGTCTGTTACTAACTTTTTTGATACTTGAGAGGCCATTGTTATCAACCTTTAATTTAGAGATTAAATCTCGAGAGTTGAATTTTTTTAAGTCAAGTCTTCTGTAAGACAGCCGTTTCTTCTTAGAGAAACTTTAATAAGAACATTTAATTCTAAAGATTTTAATTATCTATGAATTATAAATTGACCCTGATTCAAAGTAACAAAAATTGCCTTCCAGCTACAAAGTTACAATTTCTCAAGATGCACAACAATTTTAATTGTTAATTATAAGTCGAAAATCATCAAGATCCTATAAAAGATCTAGTATTAACAAAAAGCGTAAAATAGCAAAATATAACCTCAAATTTTAAGTAAAAAAACGATGTCGTTACCTACAGTGGCGCACCGAGGGGGAGGTGGGGTTAACCCCCCCCCCCGCCCGAAACCCGAAAGGCCTGGTTACAATTGACAGAATTTAATAACAGCAGAAATAAAATATATGGGGAACAAAATACAAGAGCCTGGACTTTAATTTTTCATAAAAATCTTTAAAAAATCATAAGTTGCAAAATTTTTCGCCTTTTTAAGTGTCATTTTCAGAAAAATTTTCGCCTGCGGCGCATTTTAGCATTTTTACAAACAAATTAAGGTTAAATAAACAACCCAAGTTCCCAAAACCCCATCAGTATTTACAATCTTAGTTTAGTTTAGTTTAATTTTAAGTGTTATTTTTTCAAAAAATTTTGCCTGCGTGATTTTACCATCAAATTTTGGGTAAATAAACAATTTTAAATTTGGTTAACATCTCTCCCCTGCATTTGAGCTTAGGTCCGCGGTGTTATAAGCCCCATTTTTACTTCAAACTAAGTTTTTCTATTATTTATCCTTAAAGCCCCCCCCCCCCGAAAGTCAATTCCTGGGTGCGCCACACAAATCAGATAATTACATTTTTAAACCCTTATTATAGATATCAAACAAAAAAACATCATTAAACCGTGTTATTAACTTTTACAAATTTAAATTGAATTTTTTTTATTTCCGATTAATATATGCATATGGTCATCGAGTACTAGAACCTATGATCTCACCCCCCATTTTACTTTAAATAAAAAAATTGAAACATCTGCTTTTATTTTCAAAAAGGGGTCACCTACATATGTATATTGATAGGCAAATGGGATAAATAAGAAGCAATAAAAAAATCTATTAAGTGGTTTATTTGGCTATCAATTAAAGGTTTAAAAAGTATTATAATGTAGATTCCAAGATATCACAGATTTAAAACTAATAATTAAATCAAGTCTTAAAAATTGAGGGGATTTGGGTCGACGAATTAAAGCAAAACATTTACCAGAATTTTCAACATTTGGATTTATTTAAAATAATTAACAGGGCTGGTAAGAGGTGTTTGTTATTACCTTGTTTTAGGGTTTACGTATTTCTTGCTGATGCCCTATAGCGTATCCAATTAGTTTTGATAGTTTTTTTTTACGCTTTTTTAAACTTTATTTTGTCTTGTCATCACGCCCGTTACATGATTAGCGTTAATGTTTTATTCCAGTTTTGTGGTCCCTTTAGGCACATTTGCGGTTTTATGCATTTTGGTTTTGCCTTTTATTTACTTTGGTTCTTTTATTAAAATTAACTAGACATACCATTTCATTTTATCAATATGTGTCAACCTATTAGATTTTTTTAGTCCACCATACCAAGAACGCCTTAATCGATTTTAACAAAATTTGGTACAAAAATCCTCTATGGCTGACCATGAACTGATTAACTTTTGGGTAGGGTGGTGGGGGGGTTGAAGGGGCGTAAAAGGGGGATAAACTATTTAAAAAAATTGTAATTTTGGAACAAAAGCAAGTAGCGATATACGGTTTTCAGATTTAAGTTTCCATGAATATGGACTACAAATTTTGTTATAAGTCCAAATACGTGCTTTAGTTTCCGAGTTATTTGAAAAAACGTTAAAATATATTTAAAAAAATCCTAACTTTAGAAGTAAAGCAGCTATTGATTTACGGTTTTTAGATTTTGGTTTTCGTAAATATAAGCCAAACATTTTGGTATAAGGTTCCAATCTTTTAAAGCTGCAGTTTTCGAGATATTTTGTCCGTGGTTTCTAGCAAAAATTTTTTTAAATTAAACATATCACTTTAAAAATAATTAAAATCTACTATTAATTTGTCCTGTCTGAAATGTCTCACCCGTAATTTATCCAAAATTTGTTCAAATTCATATTGTTGACAAAAGTGTCCGTAATTATGGAATTACTTCACTTTGAAGACAAATAAAAAATTGTATTTTTCATGAAGTTTATACGTTTTAGTGAGTTCAATCAATTGTTAAAAAACTATGAATAAATAACTTTTCTCCATTTTACTCTTGGGGTAATCGATAAATCTATTGATGGTTTATTGAAATTCTTGATCAGTCAGCATTTGTACTAAGTAATTGTTTGTAGACTTTTTCTTTCTATGTAGTCGCGCTGTCCCTCTTTTATTTTTTCCGGTGCTTCCTCTTTGTCGGTTTGTTAGTATGTCTGTCTACGCTGACAGGTGGCATCTGGTTCCTTTCTTTAAGTACCTATAATTACCCACCCAGTAACCTGGTATTTTTATTTTATAGTCTCGGACAACAGATTATTATTTGATGCGCTGATTTTTATAAGCGGTTTTCTCTTCGTTCGTATGTTGTGTTTCGGTTGTTGAGAATTATGAAGTCAAGGTGTTTACGCGAATATTATATGTATCTGATTTAAAGGTCTTTAACGACGGGTGTGCAAAATTTGAGACCAATAAGTGGTTAGATGATGATTAGAATATCATAAAGTTTTTTAAAAGGTCTAGAATGTAAGCAGCGTTATGCAAATCTAAGGGCTGGACTATTTTGGTGAAATTATGAATAAATTATCATGACCCTCTAGTGATTACATTACCCACTGCAGGATCTTCTGCCACTCTGATACGTGAAAAATGTTTACCAATTATGTCCAGTGACTTCTTTGGAAATTCTGCCCGAGAAGCTATTTGGTTCTAGCTGCATCCCCGAAACACTCACGAATAGTTTGGTTGAACAGTCTGCATCGTAACTGTTGATGACTTTAGTACATACCAGCGTGTACAAGTTCAACTCTTAGGTGCTCTTTTATTGAGGTGCGAGAGAGAAGCCTGAGAACTGCGTAAACCAGACAAACATGGTCCCATCACCCGGCCGGCATTCTCTCTCGCACCTCTGCGAAATCGCACCCAAAAGTTGATCTTGTACACGCTTTTTATCTACTTCAATGTTATATATCTAGAAGTGGTTCCAGACCAAAGTATTGGGTTCTGTTTGCTGGGCTGGAAGGCTATGTGTCTTTTAATATTTTCAGATATACACATATTATACATTGAAGAGTAATAATTTTAAAAGGCGTTGTGATCAAATTATCATTGATATTGAGGGGGCCGGGGCACAGTGGAGCGAGGTATAGGGAAACGCGGACATTTCAAAGTAAAATTCAGTAGTTAAATTTTTTTATCCGATTTTGATGTTTTATTCTTTTTTGGAAGCAACAGCCTTTAGTGCATTTACCGGCCAGAATTAATTAAAATACAGATATATTTATAAAGCTTAACTACAATTTTTTACTCGGTATTTTGATTGGAATGCACTTAAATATGCTTTTCTTAATTAAAAAACAAAATTAAGATGACGACAAACGGTATACCGGGTGATCCATAAAAACCGTACAAAATAATTCTTTAAATAAGTTTTGAAATTCTAAACCAATTTTAGTAAAATAAACTGCGTTGTGTAGGTAATCGATGAGGCTTTTGTGTTGTATTTTTTGACCCGCCATTATGAAATTCAAGATGGCGGACAAAATCAAAAACTACCCAGCTTTCATGCTTGTTGCTTTAATTTTACAAAATTTCACAATCAAATAATTACTAGAAAAAAGCCTTGTTCTTTTTTGGTACAAACGTTATTAATAATCAAAATCGGTTTAGTAGTTTTTAAGATATAGCGATTTTAATAAACAACAAATTTTTTAAATTTAGTAAGTTTTACATACAATAAAATACTCCTCAAAAGATGGCTGCATAAAATATAACAAATAATAAGTCTGGTTGATTTTAAAACTAACAAAGTTTGTTTCGTTAAAAAAAGTTAGGATAGAAAGATTTAATGTGTAAAATTGCCACCAATGCCCGCTTTATCAATAGCGAGTTACCTCTGTGTTAGGATAACTCTTTATTTAAACTGGTCTTAAGAAACTGTGTGTTTGACTTTTTTTTATAAAGTTTCGAGTATTCCTGACCAATTGTTAATTTTTAGAAAAGGTTATTAAAAAATAAACTGTAGTATTTTTTTTTTAAATACTGTATTTATTTGTATTTTTGCGTGACCAAAGATGCTAGCGTTACGTAATTTTTGAGGGGGATCTGAGGCTTCCTTATATGCGTAAGAGGTAAACAAGATCGAAAAAGTTCTAAGAAAATCAATAAACACTTTATTTCTGAGAAAGTATACGCTACTCAGGGACAAAACTTAATACGTTTCTAAATTGCGTTACAAGATATAAACGTGCCTAGTTTTATTGCTCTACTATAAGTAATAAGGAGACTACGTCGCATAATCTGCACATATATCAATTGGTTACACCCTACAAAAAAGGGATACATATATATATGTATGACGATTTATCTTTCGAGGCGGGGGGTGGGGGGGCAGGTCTTTACATTAGACATAATCACTATGAACTAAGCAAAATCTTAATACATGACTTTTTTTTCCCTTCGAATACCCAACCTACTTTATGCTTATTTGAAGTAAAATGACTATTAGAAAGAATAAGGTCACTAAATTTATGTTATTTGTAGGGACTGTGATTAAAAAAATCGACCAAAATTCAAAGAAACTTATGTAACAAGAATCAGTCTAGATTTTGGGAGAAAAAAAAATTTAATACTGGTAATACTTAAAATAAGTGTTTTTGGTAAAAAAATTGCAATTTCTATATAATCACATTTGTTTGCCACTTTAACTATAAAAAAATAAAAATAAAATAAATTTTATATGCTAATAAATAGAGTGGACTTTACTGAATACTATTAAATGGTTTTTGTTTTAAGATTACAATATTTAGTTTATTCCGAAATGACTGTGTGACTGTTCCACAGTGCGGTTCCAATCCAATGGCGTAGCCAAAAATCGACTCTGGGGGGGGGAGGGTTTTATCATTTAATAAAAATAATCTATGCTTGCTGCAAAAATACTTATTTTTAAAACCAAGTCTCTTCTAGTCTCATTTCAGGATTTTTTTCAAAATTAAACCTTAAATGCGTCGCAGGCAGAAATTTTGAAAATGTAACATTAAAATGCTATTTTTTTACGTTTTTCAAATATTGTGGACAAAAAAATTGCTTAAAATTAAACAAAATTCTAATAATATTTAATATTGGTATAGCGCCGCAGGTAAACATTTTAATAAAAAAACCAAAAGTTCTTTAAAAATTTTGTTCTCGTAGGTTTTTTGTAAAATATTTTTGAAAAAGTATATTGGGTTAGATGCCAAGAAGGAGTGGGTTGCGGTGGTGTATATATATAGATTTGTTGCCAAATCATAAATGCGCCGCAGATGAAAATTTTCAGAAAAATTATACTAAGAATGTCATTTATTACACGTTTTGAATGCTGTTGATAAAAATTCCTTAGAATGAAACTAAAATTAATTAATGACGTCATATCACCGCAAACTTAAGACATCACACAAAGCACACGTCGGAGTAAAGGGTCAAAAAAGTGGGGGAGCTGCTGCACTTATTGTAGATTGGGTTGGATCTCTTGGGGGGGGGGGTTAACCCCCGCTGGCTACGCCACTGCTTTATCAACCATGATTTTTTTAAATTATTACACACATACTAATTAACCACTTATTTACGGCGTGGCTACTAGTCCTCAAATCAGGCAAGTATCATATGCTTTTCATTTCAGAATTTTAAATCGACGAAGTGGGTATGTACAACTTGTTAAAATTCTCGATTTAACGACATTTTGCCGGTCTAACCGCTAGCGGATATTTGACTTGAAGATTTTATTGTTAATAAATTTTTTTAAGTTACTGTTTTCTGGCTGGTCATTATTATTATATACATAGCTATAACTCCTTATTAAGCTTTTTATACAAGTAAGTTTTACCGCTATGCTTATTGTTGATTGGAGTTGCTTGATATCCACAAAAAAAGCGAAGGAAGTTTCTTGATGACGTTTGTTGTTGGGTTACGACGAATTCCAGAACCAAGCCTGTAACCCATCAAAATCGGTGGAATTTTTTGGTTTGAAAATTTCCTCTCGTTTGCAAGATGATGAATTTGGGAAAATAAAAACAATATAATATTCTTTAAAAACTTTTATACAAACGCACTACGCGTTGGCTTGCATGCATGTATATGTTGTTTTAAATATCGCCCCATCGCGAGCTGTCCCCCGAAATCCCCTTACCCCTTGACACGCGGTTCACGGGGTGGTCACATCCCCATTTAAGCGGCCCCGCGTCCACCCCCCTTCGGCCTGGGTAGGCCCAATAAAATCTATATTTGAAATGGAATTGCATCGTATTATGGCTGACTGCATTTTCCTGGCTCTAACGCAAACGCACATACGAGTATATAGGCTCAACTGGCAGACGTGTAGGAAAAAACGAAGCGAAAGGGATAAAATAGGCCGTGGCAGACTGTGAGCCCACCGCAATTGATCAGCGAAATGTACTTTGATGGCAATACAAAAAAAAACACGCAGAGAGTTCGAAAAAAATTGCTTCTTTTAGTAAAAAAATATTTTGATATACCTACTTATAGCCACGCTGTTTAGCACAAGTAAAAAAAATATGTAGTCTCCTAGATTATGAAAAGGGGTTGGATCCAGGAACCACCCCTGGACGAGAGGGTGAGAGAGGTGAACACAGGTCGAAATTTACCGATTAAAATAATTAACGTCAAAAACGCATTAAATTTTGCTGGTGCGCAAGGGTTTGCATTTGCAGACAGAAAGATGGATACTTATATTTTGCTTTCAACTTCGATATATTTTGAAAACCTTCTTGCAGTAGGTTTTTTTTACACTTTAAAAATGTATTTTTTAACGTTTTGTTTTAACAAAATAATTTTGCCTAATATTTTGAAAATACGTTTTTTTTTTAATTTTATTTTTTAAATTCTTGTTTATAAATACTACTAACTGACATATATCGTTTTCGATCTACATTTCTCTCAGATCACCTCCAGCCAGAGCAGTGATGTTATAAATCTGTACGGGAGTAATCTGAGGGCGATTCTGAATCTGAATACGAGCTCTGGACTATAAAATTCACTACATAACCGCTAGATTTTGTTTCTTTTTTTAAACTATTCGAGATATATTTTCGTACAGCCCCCTAGGAGGTTCATGCAATGGGTGTTGTAATTCAACAAAAAGCCTTACTTTACCATTTTATCTCTATGTGTATATTCACACACCACTTTTTGCACAAAATTATTAATTTTTGAGGCACATTAAAAACGTAATGTTCATAGACTCGACTTTTTGTCCATTTAAAAAAAAAATGCAATAAACGTTTAAAAATAAAAGGAACAAAAAATAACAAAGGATAAGGTTATGTCTATTAAAAAGAAAGGCTCGTGGCATATCGGACACACATTTTGCTTTTCAATTTATTACGACCAGGCCTGTTTCATCCTTGTTAGGAATCATCAGGGTAAGGAATTCGCTGGGTGTGGTTGCTTATGTTATGCTCCATGCGCCAGGTACAGTCCTATGTTACCTTGGTGATTCCGAACAAGGATGAAACCGGCCTGTAGGTTTCTGGACTATCCTTAGATCTTGGAAGCCTGGTCGTAATGAATTGAAAAGCAAAATGTGCGTCCGATATGCCAGGAACCTTTCTTTTTATTTATTTTTCACGGACAACTTGGTTACGTCTATTGTTTTGATCCTCCTTGATCTGTCAAGATTGAGATTTCAAGAAAAAGCACGTGTCCATTAGAAAAAATGAATTTGACAGTGCTCTTGTCAAATGTCAAATCTTAAAGACGTACTTGTCATTGGATATATCATATGGTCAAGCCATGATGGTAATTTAAGGCTTGAAATATTTTAGCATAATTTAAGGGGTAACGTCTTTGATGAAGCATTTTTTTACTATGTTTTTTACATTTGTATGCCATGACGTTGCTCACATTTTAAAGCTTTCTTTCCAAACTTTCGATTTCTAGAATAAAACACTCAAATTTTTCAAGTATTGACTGTTTTTTAGGCGTTCTAAAAAAGTACTGGCAAAAAACATTTTTTCTCTGTTAAAATGAAAAATACTTAGGGAGAGAGAGGGCAGAATTTTAGAGGTAGATAGAGAGATATTTTAGTGACGTGCAAAAATTTTTAAGGTTGTTGAAGAGAGATAGCAGGCTATAAAAAAGTATTTTAGAAAAAGATGAAAATAATTTAAATTTAAAAATGTATGTTATGTCATCTTTCTGTCATCTTGAGTGGTGTTGTGCATATGATTTTTATTTTGCAATTCTTATCCAAAAAACAGCAAAAATTGTAATTTTTCAAAGTGTAAAATGTGTAAAACATAAGGTGGTATTAACTTCTTTCAATCCAAGTTCTTTACAGTCTTCAAATTTACCAAAAAACGTGTCCTACTAAAGTGTATTTTAGCACATCTAAAAATAATTTAACAGGTATTTAAGAAAATTATTTTAAGGGTCATCATGGCTTGACTAATAAGAAAGTGCCTATAAAAAGTTTTAAGCGTTTTTGACAGCTTTCAGTTTAGAGGGAAAAAATTTTGGTTTTTTTCTCCTCCGGAACTATCCGGATGTTGTAAACTTCTTTTAAAGTTTTAAGCAAAGTATCACATTGAGCAACATTGCCCTAATTTAAACGTTTTCGTACCCTCTACCGTTTAGGAGATCTCCAGGATGAGCAGCGAATTTGGAACACTCTGTTTAGGCTAGTTTAATCATTTGAAAAAGAAAAGACGTCAAAATTAAAAAATTGAATTCCGTAATTGACACCCTTACATGTGTATATAAATACCAAAACATTCCAAACAGAAAGGGCCCTAAATATGTTTGATTTTATAGCACGGTATCTAATATAACAAGGTACGTAAAAGTTCCTTTAGAAAAAAAAAGAATTCAAAATTAAAAAACTTTACCAACTTTTTTCCGCTACTTAAAATTCTGAACGTAGGAGTGGAAATAACCGATCCGCAAGAGCTTAAAAGTTAATTTAAAAATATCGCCATTTTAACCATAAAGGTGGCGATTTTGCTGAATTTTTTGTCGGGTTTTTGCATTCATCTTCATTTTGATAATGGACACTATGAGTGAAACTCGTAGCATATTAAAAACTGTTTTAAGTTAAGAGGACATCGCAAATGAACGGCTTGAAATGTTAAGTAGTCATTCCATGCCAACGGAGGTTGCGTTTTCTTATCTATAAGTAATTGCAAATATAGGTACCAGCGTTTACCATTTAACTGAATTTGGCAATGAATAATAAAACTACATTAAATAGTTAACCACATAAAAACCTTATATTTATTCTGTCATGGTTAACTTATAGTTAGGAGCATTGTGAATTTGCACAACGGAAGTTAAACAAAAAAGAATCCTATTTGTACCAAATCTTTAAAAATTGTATTCATGAAGCAACAAGTATTTTATTTCATACTGTATTGTGATATACTCCATTACCTACATTATCGGTTATACTCTGAGAAATTATACATTACATCACTAGTTTGGGAAAGTAACTTTACCGGATTGAAACTGAAATTTCGTGTATTAACTAACACAGAGTTATTTATTTCTGAACTATTTTTATTTATGCAAGTTAATATAAAGTTACTTATAAACGTTCACGACTTGACGGTTATACTGCAGCTTGAATTATTTGAAATATTTACAGGGGCATCATCAGGGTGCCGATTCTGGGTTTCGTGGGATGGGATCGTTCGCCTGAGAGAAGAGAAGTAGTTTCAAGCAATAAACGCGCTTAAAAACAGTGACGAGATCGAACAATCACCAAACTATTATGGGCATGCGCAGAGATGCCTCGAACAACGATTTTTGAGCGAAGCCGTTCTCTCGACTAGACCCAGTAGTTGGGAAAGCTACTGTGAAGAACGTCACTCGGGTGACTTCAGAGTACACTATTGGACGAAAAAATCACGTGACCCATCGATATTTTACTCGCTAATGCGCAGGCTAGGGCAAACTTGACCGTCTTTTAGAGTAGAACGTCGCACAGTGGATGGAGGTATAGGGAATTTTAGACATTTACTTTAACTTTCAAACTTTTCAACTTGCAGTTATAAAATTGAGTTTAATTAATAAGAAAAACATTATTTCGTCAATTTTGAGAAAAAGAAATGACACTATGTCAAAATATACAGGGTGTTTTAAAATTCAGAGAAAATATTTTAGGCACGCATTTTTCAGGTCTAAATAAGAATTTTTTTTTCCATGAACATGTCCGCAACACTTTGTTACTGATCTACGGAGCGTTAACTTTTCACAATTTTTTAGTTTTTTCTTTATAGCTCTTACGGTTTTTGAGATATTTGCACCAAATTTAAAACATAGGCTACTGTTTAGGGCTTACGTAATACAAACATACTAACTGATCGTGGGAATCTATAGGGAGATATTTTTCAGAGGTGAAGTTCTTCTTTTTCCCTCTAAACTGTGCGCCGCTGAATGAATACAAAAATTACATCTTTAGTTTATAAACTATTTTATCTCATGTAAGTTTTTCACATTTGTGACTATTATCGAGAAATTAGTATCAAAATCATTATTTGTAACTCGTTGGATTCAATTAGAATTTTTAAGAACAGGGGAGAGCACATAGGAATATTTAGTTCTTTCGGCCGTTAAAATATCGCAAAAAATTGCAGCCCAGAAAATGTTTTAGTGGTTTATGATTTTTAAAGAAAGCAAAAATAACAAATAACAAAATTCTGAGAATTTTTTAAAAAATCAAATTTTGATGTAGGTACAGAAAAAAAATTGATTTAATAAAAATATAAAAAAAAACAAAATGAGTAGGATTTTAAGAAACGCTTTAAAATATAAAAAGTAAATTAAAAAATTTGAAAAAAATGGTAAGTCAAATGGCTATTAAGTGTTTAAAGGGTCCGCTCTTACAAAACAATGTTCAGAAATATTTAAAATTATCTGTAAAAAAACGTCACAGCAAAAAGGACAAAGATTCATTGCTTATGTTTTAATTACACCGTGATATATCAGCAACAAAGTAAGTACAAAATAGCAACAAAAATGTTAGTTTCAATTTTTTTCTTAATGTCCATAAAAACATTGCATCTATCCACTGTGCGTTGTTCGAATGACTTTTGTGTGATGGGCCGGTCCCAGAATACGGAATTTTAAGGCGCAATTACACAGACGAACATGCTCAAATAAAAGCTCGTGCAAAATATCTTAAAATTTTTGCGTGAACATTTTTGTGAGCATTTCTTTGAACATTTTGTTCGGTTAAATTTTTGAGCAAATTATTGCTATCTATTTTGGAAACATATTTTTAAAGATGAGAATAAATAAAATTTTACATCAGTGATCAGTGATCTCAATTCTTTAAAAAAATGGAACACCAACTTTTATTTAAAATTTTTGTGAAAAAAAGCCGACGGCAAGCGAAACATTATTATTGGCTCTACTATCAGTTTTGTCACATGGATTAGGTTTACTTATAATATTTTTTTCTTAGGGTTTTTCCCGGATTTTTTTGCCCGGGGTTTTTTTTGGATTATCTTGCGAGTTTTTTTTTATTTCCAAGGGTTTTTTTCCTAAAAAAAACCCAGGAAAATTTTTCTTTTCCAAAAAAAGTTTGAGTTTTTCAAATATCAGCAAAAAACTCAAAAATTGCACTTTTAAGCGGTAATCCGCGCCTCACGACTATGGGGAGTGGTGGGGAGGGAGATTTTTTTTAAACATATTTTTGTAACTTTACTTTACCTTTAGCTTTTATTGTTGTTTTTTAATTCCTCACACCAGATTTACCTAGTTAGTTTAAGGTCCCAAGGGTTGCTTAAAAAAGCAAAAGGTTCATGAAAATGCTGAAGTTAGATATTTACTGTCAATTTAATGTAATAATCAAGGTCGATTACTGACACTGAACAAACAATATGCAAAGGAGCAACATTCCGATTCAGAAGTCCAGTCTATTACTGCTAAATTATATTTTTTTAGGTAATGGTCGGGATGGTAAGATTGTAAAAGTGGGTAATAAACGGGTATTATTTGGACGGAACGTGCTTTTGTTCATATATTTGAGATTTAATAAAATGTATATAGGTTTTTTAATTTGACTTAATTGTTATTGTGTTGTGTTTTAAACTAGGAAGTAAAATAAAGAGATATTCTTTTAAACATAAATTTTTATCATTACATTTTACAGGCAACAGCAATAAATAAGTGCCATTATTATTTTTTTATTCTCGTTTTTCTACAACCCCAAAAAAGTTACAAGTATACTGGCATATCCCCTATAAAAATCAGATCAATCGAAGTTGCTTATGAGGTAAAACGTGAATTTCGACATCAAATCGTTTTTCCGTCGGAAAGCACTTAATTAAAAATACCTTGTTTTAAAACTTAGTCTTTCTATTTTCAGTTAAGTTCAATGAATTCCCATAAAACTATAAAATTTAAATTTGTAAGAAATTTTTATTACCATCATTTCTTCAAACAAATTTTGCTCAACATTCTCTCCAAAATTTACGTGTGTTTTTTTGTACGCGATTTAGCTCGAACATTTCTTTGAGCATTTTGCTCAAGAGGCTCATGTAAATGTTTGTCGGCATTTCCACATCAAAGGAAAGTTTGTCTGTGTAAATGCGCCTTTAGATTTGAATAGAAGTGGTCACTTCTCAGGGTATGATCGTTTTATTACGCCCAGAATAGAGCCCTTGAGTACATCATCGAATTTATCCTTGGTTACTAATCCATTAAAGAAGAAACTTTCTATCATATTTCCAATATTCAGGCGAATTCCCGTAGCCATTTAGTTGATTTTGCCCACTAAATCGCTTCGCTCCAATTTTCAGGTTTGACATTGTAAAAATGACAACTTCAAAATTTTGACAATAATCTGATGAAAATTTTGAAGTAATAGTAATACACGACATGACATTTTTAGTCATCCATACATATGCTATGTTTTCATGGGTATTGAGTTCGTTTTCAAAACTCATTGTATCTTTTTCTTTTATATAGCGTGTTCTTTATCAAGACCAAGAACACGCTATATAAAAGAAAAAGATGGAATGAGTTTTGAAAACAAACTCAATACCCATGAAAACATAGCAATAGTATGGAGGCTATTGGGATCGGCAAAAATTGTAGTTTTCACAACTAGTGGCTAAAATAGTGCTTTTTTTGACAAGCGTTGGTTTAAATAACGAACTCAGCGAAGTACTTAAAAACTCGGGTAAAAAAGCACAGTTTAGCCGCGAGTTGTTAACACTATTTTTTTTAATACCTTTATCAAAAAATCCAAGAAAAACAGAAAAATACTTTTAAAAATCTCGAACGAAGTGCACTTCTCGCAACACACCATCTTTACACTATAAACCAAGGCGGCTGGTAAATTAAATAACAATGGTTTCCATAGCTATGTGGCTTTTTACTCGGTGACGTTCATTGTTGCGACATTTTAATCTTTGACAATTTGATATTTCGACGATGTTTTTAAATGATTTTTTCGTAAATACTGGCGGAAATGGCTTAATTTTTAGGCAAGAATAATTAGATTTTTTCAATATTACTATTTTCTGCTATTTCTCTTCAATTTTGGGTAAAAAACAGACAAAAACCGCGAAACTGATTCTTAGTGGAGACGCTTTTTCAGATGGGTAGTATCCAGGTACTATTTTTGTGTATTTTTTCTTTAAACTTTAGTGTTAAAATAACCTATCAAACTGTGTCGCTCGTATGTAAAGAATAGTTTTTAAACGTTCCTAATTTTAAAGTTTCGAAATGTATGCTCCTCTTAAATTCCTGAAGATAAAACTGCTATTATAATGTAATGTATTCATTGAGGCAGACTTAAAAAATAAAAAAAGGGGAGCATCAGACTCTCAACCCTTTAAGTTGACCCTATCAGTTCCTGAAAGAATTAAAATTAAATCTGGAACATTGCCCCAGTTTTTTTAGTCTTGGCATAAATATGCACTTTGAACTTTTTAATTTTTATTGATGTTCTATAGCAACGTTCTCCAACACATTTAAAACTAAAATCATTTTTTTTTGTAATAATAATAAAGTAAGAATATGTATTCTTTAGTTTCTGAGCTAGTAGTTTTATAGAAATTGCTAGTAGACTGTCAATAGTGTTGGATTTTGATAGTTCAAGACAAATCCTCGCTGCGCTTACGTTACAAACTTTTCGGATAGAAGGGTCGCGATTCTTCAGAAACGACAGAAAATCTCACCTGTCAAATTCTGCAAAGTGGCGATTTTTACTTATCGCCTCATTTAAAATAAAAACACCTTCATATTTATTCTAACGTTGTAAGAGAAACTACCTCATTTTTTTATTAACATTTTGTAAATTTAATATTTTAAAGATATTCTGCAGGACTAGTTTATCGCGGAGCTAAATTATTACTACGCGTACCAATAAACGTCGAAAATTCTCACCATGTAAAACGAAAGACAGAATTTGTGTGACTTTTCTGAACAGTGACAGGAAAATATTCCATGGCTATCTATGGTTTTGTATGTTAAAATTTTTAAAGTTTTATTTACACATAAAAATATTTAAGGAATATTAGCAAATAGTCCTGACAAAAAAGCATTCAGTGTAAATTTGTATTTAAAAATCGTTAGTTTTTTGTAAGGGAGAGATTTTCTGACGGTTTTTGAAGAATCGCGACCAAGCTGCCACTTTTATGTCTTTTAATTTACCTACTATCACGTAAATAAACCACTTATTTGACATAATTTGTTATGAAAAGGTTACATACATAACCCATAAGTGGATTTAATAAATAAAACTATCCATTTTTTATCGATTGTTTTGTGAATGAAACTAACAAAAAGAAAGGCTTATATTCCAACTACATTATAAACTATACGGTTAAAAAGAAATTCAATACTTGACGGGTTATTTATTTTTTACGTCGTTTGAATTAAATATGAGGAAAAATGGAAGGAAATTGTCAGCGGGCGTGCTATTCTACGTTACTGAAAAAACATGAATGTTTTAAAATTGTGGTTTATAGATTTTTTTGAAATATGCTATTTATTTTCATAAAATTGTGTGGTTACGGTCCTCGAAGAAAGATAACTTATATCTATAACTAACTTACATATCATGGTTCTGTAACTATCTAATCTTTATCGTCAAAACTAAAAAATGATCAGAAATTTTTTCAAGATCTCAGACAGTGGCGTAGGGGAAGGGGTATAAGAAAAAACACAAACGTTATTAAGATAAATAACTTTTTGATTTTTCCTACAATACTTGCAATAATTTAATATAAAAAAAGCTTTTTAAATACAAGCTTATATAAAATATAAAGTGCGCTAAAAAGGAGAAAATAATATTTAGCATTCTGATATCATAATTATAAGTAGAGAAATGCAAGGGTAAGTAAATCCAACCCAACTCGACCCAAGCCACCCTAACATTTCTCTGAGGTTTGCACACTGTTAGTTTCAATTTGCGCCCATCGCTTTTATTAAAAAATTATTTTCTACTTTTTACTGCACTTTATATTTTATAAATGCTTGTATTTGAGAAGCTTTTTTTATATAAAATTATTTTTTAATTTTTAGATTTGTTCTCTAAATCGTCCATCTTGAATCCGCCATATTTAAACTTTTAAATCTTATTAAAAGTTCATAATACCCTTTCCTAAAAACCCCTATGTTGGGAATTTGGAACCTTTGGTTGCACTAAAACAAAATTATGATTGTTTTCCACAAAACCAAAACTACACTTTTTTGCACTCGACGCGTGTTTCGCTAACAACGTTAGCATCATCAGGAGACGATAAACCTAAAAACCCCTGTATGCCAATTTTGATGAAATCGAACAAACTTAATCTTTTCCCCCCTCCACTTTCCTCGTAATACCATATTATTGTATTGTTACCGGAACTATAAACGCATACCAAATTTGAAGACAATCGGATGTGTCTAAGTTAAAATTGGTTAGCAAACATGACCAAAAATCGTCCATCGTGAATCCGCCATATTGAATTTTCAAAATCTGATCAAAATATTCGTATTCCTTATCCCCAAAAAGCCCCGTATTCCAATTTTGGTTGAAATCGGAAAAACCTAGGCGTTTCCCCCTTCCACTCTCCTCGTAGGGGGGGAGGGGGTGCCTAATAATACCATATTATTGTATTGTCACCGAAGCTATAATCGTATACCAAATTTGAATTCAATCATAGAGGTGAAGTTAAATAAAAATTTGTAAAAAGCTAGCAAAATTTAGCCACTTCTTAACGGGTGATATTGACCATTAATTACTTAATATACAGTTTTAATTAAGATATATTTTATGTATTTTTAATAGTTCTGTAATACATTTATAAATTTTTTCCTGAAACTTTTGAATCCCCGTTAGTTCTTCCAAAACTTTTAATTCAGTCTGGTCGAATTTCTCAAAACGAATGGCAAAGTCGCTCCCAACCCCTCTTAGATCCAAGACTGATTTTAGGAGCCAGATCTATTTTGTAAATATATTTAATTTTGGCAAATCCAAATTCTATAAATTTAAATTGTATAAACGCGGTCATATTTGATTAGTGCTCCATATCGACATTCATTATTCCAAAATGATGAAAAGCTGGATTGTTGGAGCTGAGGGGTGGGGAGGCAGGGAACAAAAAGGGGACGGTGGCGTGGACGAAGGCTAAAGAGGGCAGGAATAATTTAGTTTAGTTCACCAGCCTGTTTATAAATAAATAAATATTTATTTAATTATCGACCAAAACTTAATTTTGCCCGTGCCGTATTAGGTACCTATAATTTTGAAGGTATATGGGTTACATTACAAGGTAGCGCACCTACAAATTCTGGGGGTAGTTTTAATGATTTTGTTGATTTAACAGCTCAAAATATACGACTTTAATTTAGTTTATAATAGGTAACAATTACACGAAAATGATGAAATACATGCAATATAATTACTATATTTTATCAAACTCTTAGATCACGGTTAAGCAATTTTGCAAATTTCCCTTTTCAAATATTGAAAAATGTAATAGTTGTGCAAGATTTTTCGTTGATTAACCAAATAATTATGTATACCTAAGATATCTAAACCTATTAATAAGTATTAGGTTCTCAGATATTCACATATATTTGTCAGAACTATAAAGATTAAGTCTATATATACAATCTGAAATAAATTCATTAAATAAAAAAGGTTTAAGAGTATAGTCTTTGCTGGCGCTTTCTTTGTCTTACTCATGCAAAATTTTGTTTAAAAGGGCAGTTTTTCTATCCAAATACAGACGTTTTCAAAGATTTTAGTCTCATTTTAAAAGTAAAGCATGAATCTAAGGTTCTTTAGTGATACTTTTTGCTATTTAGACTATACTTCAAGACCCGCAAAAATCTGAATCTAAAAGCTTTCAAAATATAAAGGTAAAACCTGCATGAGTGACCATTGTGCAAAATATCTTGGAATGTGGCAAATCAAACTAGCTCTAGTAAATATATGAGTATTTTTACAATCGCAAACAATTTGTTACAGAGCAAGAATAATAAATTTATTAATAGTTACATATTTTAATTACTTCTATTTAGATACAAGCAATGAGGGCAAACAAAATTATTGCAATATATTTTTTATATAGCAATATTTAAAAAATATTTGTGCAGTTTTTGAAAATATTTTATCCTAAAAATTTTACCAACAAAGTGCAGCATAATAATTGTTGATCAGTTTTTAATGCATATATAAATTCAATTATTTCAGCAAAATTTAAATTATTTTCTCTGGGGCAAGGCAAAATAATATGGAAATACTATATAATAACAATATTTATTTTTATATATAACGTCCATTTACCTTTGTGAATAATTCTGCACAACACCTCATTAATATCATAGGTCAAACAGTTTTGGTTTTACCCATTTCAAAATAAAAGTTAAAAAGTATAGCGGATCTATAAACTAATCATCAGCAAAAAAGAACAGTTTCCAAAAGCCAGGCTTTTAATTAAGTTTATTGATTTTTAAAATTTTCAAAATGCAAAATAATCCAAAATTGCATTAACAATTCCGAATAATATATTAATTGCGCAGTAGCCCGAATGTATAATTTATGCAAATGCAGAATTGGTAAATATTGGGACCCAATCAATAAGTTAACGCAAAAGGCGTATTTATTAAGCATTGAGCGTTTGTCATATGCAACTCTCGTATATTGACCACCCACTAAAATTCAGAAAATTTCCCGAAAGTTGAACGAACATATTGCGGACTGTTTTAACGCAGCACATTCAGCTTTAAATTTCACTATTTAGCATTTATTTGAGTTGACCGAACCTTATATACAACTTCCTTAAAACATACCACAGATTTTGGAATTTGGTCGATTTCTATAAGCAAATTTTGGTTGATGAGATATCAGATTTTATAAATTTCCATTTGCCCAGTGAGTTCCAAATGATCAAAATGGGTAGACGGCTAGTGCGTTTTCGAAATAGAGTATTAAATAAAGGCCATTCTGAACGACAGGAACTGTTTACTAGTGTTTAGTAATGGTTGACTTAATATGAAAATTATCCAAATCAAAACTTTACACGAGAAGCAAAAATACCATACCACATGGTCAAACTTCTACTTACCAAAAAAAAAAAAATAAAATTAGAGGTTAATTGCAAACAGAGTTCAATTGACTATTTTAAAAGTTGGAGCTACGGTTAGTTAGTTCGAGTAAAGAGTTCACCAGAGTGCATCAAAGTTGTCCTGAGCAGTAATTTTGACATATACAAAAATGTGTTAACATGAAAATGACAGCTAATTTTTATGTAACGTAACCACTCAATTCTGGTCCAAGCCTTAGAAAAACGATTTGCTAAAGCGATGACTAAGTTAACCCTTCGATTTAGCAAAAATGTAAAAAGTCTGAAACTTAAGCTCTTTTTTATTGGAAATTCCGAAACGCGTTACTTTTAATTAAATTGATTTTTTTCAATGTTAATCGCTGCAGAAATTAATAAAAGAGTTAAAGGTATCAGGTTTCCTTTTTCACGCAAAGTTTTTTAATAACCGATAAGTTTAGACAAAAGCTGATTTTTTGATTAGAGGTGGAACAAAAGATTTTTGGGATATACAACAGGGTTTGAGGCAAAGTAATAAATTGGTCATACCATAATTTACCGAAGATAAATAGAGATATAAGCCAAGTTCCTGAAATTTTTCTATGGAAAATATACGCAACTATGTGTAAAATATACAAAGAAATTTAATTTTGTTACACAGTTACTATTAGTGTAAGAAAATTTCCATTTTTTTTCCGTGAATGGTGGATTTTCAAACAATTTAAAAATTTGTTTTTGTGAAGCTTGTACCGTCGATAGAGAATACCGTATCTACGCTTGTACTATAATAGTCTGTTCGCTAACTAACCGTAGCTAAAATAAAAATTTTATTTCACAAAAATAATAAAAAACCGATGATAAAGATATTAAAAGACAAAAACAGTACACTAAGAAGGAGGGGACATACAAATTTCTTTGTCACAAAGAAAGGCATTTTTGAATATGAATGAACTGAATTTGGCAAAAAAATGTAATTGATTGTCCCCAAAAAGGCAAATTTCTGCCAAATCAGTGCAATTTAGAACAAAAAAATATTCTTTTGTGACAAAGAAATATTCGTTTAGCCTTATCAAAAATACCTTTTTTGTAACACAGAAATATTTGTATCAGTCTAGAGAAGAAGTCAAAAAGTACACTGGACAAGAGAATTTTTCACACGTAAAACAAAATACTTGAAGAAAATAGACCTGTATCTAATATTCCATCATTTAAACCAACTTTCTCAAATAAAAATTACAATTTTTTTAAAACAAAAATTCTTTTTTGAGTGATATTTTATTATATTTTCCTACGAGAGTGCGGAAAAGTTACTTTTCCGTACAATTTTTCGTTTTGAAAGTGGTACTTTTCCGCACTATTTTACTTTTCCACACGATTTCTTTATTTTTTCGCAAGATTTTTACTCTTTCGCACGATTTGTAATGTAACGCACGATTTTCATTTAAAAGAACAATATTTTAATTCAACATATATCTATGAGTACTATTTTTTACTCAGAAAATTACTCAAAAAATCGTGCGAAAAACTAAAATCGTGCGGAAAAGTAACTTTACCGCACTAGTGCTGAAAATTTACTTTTCCGCACGATTTTTGTATTGTTATAAATGACTAATCAAATAATTTATGTAACTATTCTATCTTATTTGTCATTTTGTTGCATTATTATAAAATATTTGCGTATTAAAACATTTTTTTTTGATAAATAAGATGGACAAAAACATTGTACCTAACTGTTGCGGAAAATGCCTTTTTCACCCTTAACGGCTTGCCCGAACTCCGCTTAGGTAAATAATTATTTCTGCATTACCTATATATATGTAAGCAAAATCACATATTTTTTTACAAAACAAGTTGCTTTGGTTAAAAAACAGACTTTTTGACATTGACAGGTGCTAGTAAGCAAGAAAGGTATGAGAACGCTAGTTGAGACAACATCATGCTTTTAGCATGGAATTAGTAATCGTAAGGCTGAGTTCACCGTTTTGAAGAGCATCATTCTCGTGTCGGGCACATATATTTATCGACTCGAGGACCAACATTGCACATGAGGGCCCAATTTTGCTATCCGATGCATGCGTGGAAACAAATCAGGGTGAGGACCCAGATATCGGAAGCCCGAAATAGAATATAATATATGCAGATTGTGCGCGTCACTTGTTAGATTTTAACATATACGATATTTTAGTAGCCTTTGGCTCCTTGACTTTTACGGGGGACTCATGAAAGAAAAAAAATCTCATTAAAAAAAATTATATCCTTAAAATTCGAGATGTAGGTTTTGTGAGATAAAAAAAAAGAAAACAATTTTATAAAGTGTTCATTAAAAGTGGTTAGTACCTGGATGAAAGAAAAGTATGAGTAAGCTTAAACAAAAAACAAGGTTATGTCGACCCGCAGCCTTCAGAGCAGAAATCCAAAATTTCGAACCCTTTTTTTGGTCGGGTCCATATGCTGGTGTTAAAAAAGTATGCAAGATTCACGTTTTATCGCGTTTTTGGGAGCTGGTTGAATTTAAAAAAAAAGAAAGAATTAAGGGTTAAAGGAAAAGGTCCTTCGCATATTAAAACATCAGTGAGCGCGCGTAGCCTAACTACCCTCTTCAATGCGTTAGGTATCGAACGTTTCACCAGTAACTGCAGCTCCCCGAGCTCTATCTAGCTCATGCACCGAGCCGCTATATATTTGTTGTTGGTGGAATATAAATTTATTGCTAATTCGGTTTGTTTAATCATGGTTGCCATGCATGGCAACGCGACGCAAAAAAAATCCAATATTAAATGGCTTTCCGGTCGTCAAATACGCTATCCAATAATGGATAATGGAAGTGCATGGACGGCCAATCTAGTTTTACCAATTTTCGCGATAATATATTGTATTAAATTATGTTATTTGAAATTGTAATTAAGTTTTTGAATACTAATGGCATGTGTAGGCTTATTTATTCAATTTATATGCGTAATAATCTTTTGTTACATGGATTATATTAAAATATATTTTATTGACTTTCCAACCTAACGTTTAATCACATCGGTTAAGTTGTTCTCTTTAAAAAAAGGTTAGCTCCTCGGGATTTAGATTAAATAAAATTATTTCCTTGTCGAAAATGAAAATGTAGATTGAAAGTGAAACGAGTTCAAGCATTTTTGGGATCTTGTACAAATTAAACTGAAAAAGGGATATCGCATCAAACTTACAAGCACAACGACTCTTATATCCATTTGCACCGCACAGTTAAAACTAGATTTAAATTTAAGACGCCGATTTTCAATTGCACCGTATTTTAAAACCGGATTTAAGGGTCGTTAAGCCCGGTTTGGTTAGCACCTCATTCGGCAAGGCTTAAAAATTCTTAAATCCAGATTTAGCCTAAAACTTGTTTCCTATTGGTCAGATTTTTGACGGAAAATGTCAAATTTAATCAGCTGTTATTTAGATTTCATATTTGTTGCGTGCGTTGGTGAAGACAATTAATTTTAAAATAGAAGAGCCCAACGATCTGACACGATCATGTGTAGTGGAGGGCAAAAAAACGGTTTTTCAAAAGACCCAACGTTAACTTCAAGGCAGTAGCTAAAGTTACGACAGTCATATCTAGAGTTACGACAGTTTTTGGGATTGGGTTGCTTTTTCTGTGTTGTATAAAGTTTACTGGGGTTGTGTTGTGTTGGGTGGCGTTGGTTTTCTTGTAAAAATGTAAAAAACGGGTTTTTCGCGACTGTCGTAATTTCAGCCACGTTATAATTTAAAGTGATTTTCCTATTAGTTAAAATGCTTTTTGTTCGTTTTGGAAAGTGGATAAAAGCAGTTTGTTCGCTGATTTTTGAAAGAGAGTAAAAAAAACGTTTAAAAAAGAGGTCAATGACCTGTGTTCTGTTTTTATTGTTTTTTTTTTTCGTTTTTTGAGGTTTTGTAAGAAAGAAATATAATACGAAAAGTCACTTGTTGCAAATGTAAATAAAAAAATACAAGAATTTTGATAAAATAACTCATATTATTTTTAGCAGCAGCTTCCAGTGTTGCCAAAGTGTCTGCGTTTTAAAGTTAAATCTGGCCTGGTGCAAACAAATTTTCTTAAATCAGGATTCAAAATTTAATCAGGATTTAGCCAAATCTAGATTTGAATAGTTTGCGGTGCAATTGGACATAAGTTTTTTGTCATCACACAAACAGTGGGAGGAAACGTATCACTTTCCTCCCTTGTAATCTAAATAGCTGTAACAAAATCTCATGTTGCGATTTTTTTTTGTCATTGACTTAAATTAGCAAAATAAAACTTTTTTTTATTTCTCTGTAAAATAAATACGTTGTGCCCCCCTTTAATGCTCAATTTAACAAAATAATAGGATGAACCACTTAAACCGTCGACTGACCAGATTTAATCTCTCGTAGGGGTGGCGAATTTCATTACCACGTTGTTGTGTAAAAAAAAACGTACACACACACACACACACCGAAAAAATGTGCGAATAAAAAACACGAACAAATAAAAAACCGGAGCAAAAAAACCGCGCCCCTGGCGCTCGTAATAGATTTTGAATTAAAAACAGCCCCCAGATTGTTGCGTTGGACTTTTATTAAAACGCAAAATTAAATATTTTCTTTGCCAATTAGGCTGATCAGTTTTTGGAGTGGATAAAGGGAATTTTTCGGGGGATTTTTTCTAACGTTTAACGGTCAGTGAGGGTCACAAGTTCGAGGACTTTTTGCACCAATGTGCAACAAAATTTGCTTACGAAGCCGAATATGAAAATATGTGGAAAATTGAATATTGTAGAGGGCTCTTATTTTGACCGGGTATATTTCTATATTTATAGGGATAGTCATAAAAATAGTACTTTTTGGAATAGTTTTAATTTTTGAAAGATTAGTCAGATCTAAAAAAATACATAACGGTAAAGGCAAGATTTTGGTTTATCTCTATGTATCAACTTGATGAGTGCTCCTATTTACCATCAAAAAGGTATTATTTCGAGTTGTGAACACAATGAACAAAATTTGATTAATAAATAAATAGCTCCTCAGTATGCCAAAATAAAAATTATTGCCAATAAGAACTTAATCTTATTTTCTAAATACGAAATAGTGTTTCTCAGTTTCTGAAGAAAACGGTTTTTTGAGTTATAAAATTATTGTAGCAAGGGTACGAAGTGTTAAAATCACCTTTCCCATAGAAGACCAAAAATTGCTACTTTTTTAAATTGTGTGTTGTTTAATATTTTTCCTTCAGTTATATCAATATTTTTAAAATCGGACAATTAGTTTCAAACTTATACGCGAAATCAAAAAAGTGATACGTTATGGCTTATCGTTAGACTGCACGGGTTATTTTGAATGTACAGTTTTTCTGTAAATGTAGTATATACCAAAAAATATGCAATAGTAGTATATTTTCTTTTCATACCAACAATGAACACATTATTCGATGGACAAACTGCACCAACTTTTTTAAAATTTTTGTTTGTTTTTCCAAAATGATTTAATTTAGCTACTTACCGGTGTGCAGTCTAGTATGTTGCTGAACATGGCTAAGTTGCTTAAACCTCCGGTCGCAGTAGGAACATTTGTATGGTTTTTCTCCGGTATGGACGCGGATGTGTTGCACCAATTGATGGTTGGAGCTGAACGATTTGAGACACTGTTGACATTGGTGGGGCTTGACTTCGGCCCTGCCACCCAGTTCCCGTGCGTGCATTTGCATCGCACTTTTGTGCATGAAAATCTGCAAAAAAGAGGAGAAAAGATCGGTCAGATATTTTCAAAATGGCGAGTTGTGTGCGTGAAGTGTTAGTGTTAGTATAATAAGGATGTGATTTTTAGATTGATTTAGAATTTTAGATGTTTTAAGTTATGTGTTAAGTAGAGAAACGTTATAGAAAAAATGCAATCTTATATCAAAGGTCAAAATTATTTTTAGTTGTTTAAGAATATTGGATCACATTTATTTTTTAAACTACTTTCAAATCATCCTGTATCTTTTGTGGAGAATGTACGCAATATTTTTCATAATTGAAGGAGGAACATTTTTAACTCAAATAATACAGATAATTATATTACGTCCTTTTTAATTTTGTTTTTTTGCGCATTGCCCAAGTTTAACTTCTCTGTACCTAGGTGTACAACACGCAATATCTTCAGCTAAAACAGAAAAGCGGTAGGGCCAGACGAAGTACACGCTGAGCTTTTAAAGCTAATAAAAAACGAAGATTCGGTAAATACGCTGGTCAAAGTTTTTAGCTTGATTTATCGCAGCGGTAAAATCCCTGATGACTGGATAAAATCAACCTTTGTTACACTGCCTAAAAGGCATTCAGCAAAGAAGTGCAGTGATTACCGCTTAATCATCCTAATGAGCCATATGTTAAAAATATTTCTAAAGATTATCCATAAAAGAATTTATAGAAAATGCAAATCCTTTATGGGCGACACGCAGTTTAGATTTCGTAGTTAGTTCGGGACAAGAGAGGACCTGAAAAAAACTCTATGTTTCGGACTTCCATTGCCTATATTTTATTGACGTGTATAAATAAAATATAGACAATGGAAGTCCGAAACACAGAGTTAATTTCAAATACATCATTGTCTCAAACTTTCAAACAAAGAGAGGCCCTCTTTCATAGATTATGAGAAAGCGTTTGATCGAGTCCAACACGAAAAGCTTATAGAATCGCTAAAAGAAGTTGGTCTAGATGATCGAGATCCAAAGAAAATCGCTAATGTATACTGGAATCAGACTTCTCAAATAAAGGTTGATGGCCAACTGTCCGAAGAGGTCTAAATAAGATGAGTAGTGCGCCAAGGTTGTATATTGTATCCGCTGTTGTTTAATATCTATAGTAACAAAATAATAGAGCATGCACTTTATAACTGCGAAGAGGGTCTGACCATAAACGGCATAAAAATCAACAACCTACGATATGCCGATGACACTTGACAGTGTGACTAATAGCAGACACGCTGGAAGGCCTGCAAGAGTTGTTGAATCAAATTGCTACCCAAAGTTCGCAATTCGCAAAATGGATGGTCATATCCAAGGAAAAGAACACATAAATGGGCAGCAAGTCGAACGCGTGGATTCATACAAATACTTGAGTTGCCACCTCAATGAGAACTGGGCCAACATGCAAGAAGTTCGTGCAAGAATTGAACAGGCCAGATCATCTTTTATCAAAATGAAATCAGCATTGTGTAGTCGCGATCTTAATACCACTCTCCGAATTCGTGTGCTTCGGTGTTATATTATAGCATGAAACCATGGACACTGACTGAGGTCACGTGCAAAAAGTTAGAGGCATTCCAGATGTGGTGTTATCGTAGAATACTAAGGATATCTTGGATGGACAGAGTAACTAATGTCGATGTTTAGCTTAGAATAAATAAAGATCCTGAAGTTTTATTAATATCCAAAAACTAAAACTTGAATATTTTGACCATATTTTGAGACATGACAAATATAAAGTTTTAAAATTGCTAATAGAAGGCAAAACTGAAGGCAGAAGAGGTCCGGGTCGTAGACTGATATTATGGCTTAAAAATCTTAGACAATGGTATGGTGATAGTACTACGACACTTTTCCGAAAAGCAGTGCACCGGGTACAGATCGCTCTAATGACCAACGTTCGAAGCATGGCACTTGAAGAAGAAGAAGTACCTAGTGAGTTCTATTTTTTGAAACCAATGTTCTTCTCTAAAAGCCATTTAGCTAGCCATTTTTCAATTTAAATAGAAAATATAATATAAATTTTCTCAATTTTTAATGAAAAAGCTTCTTACTCAGAATTAAATATTTATCTAAACAGTGTAATTTCAAGGCGTAATTAAACCCTGCTTAATAATGAGCCAGAAGGAGGATCAAAAATAGAGAAAAACGTTTTTTTTTCTCGTTTTCTTTTTGCCCTGGATTTACCTGCTTTTAGTTAAAACTCCCTAAGAAGGTTCCTTTTTCCTAGTCGAGCTATTAAAGAAGTTTATTTAAAGGTTTATGCAACGGATTTTCTAAAACGAGGCCCAGGCTAAATCCTAGATTGGTTAAACTTAGTTTATAAGCTCTCTCGAGAGGAATCAAGTAACATCTTTTCTTATGCCGAGGTTAGGCTAAAGTTAAACTGAAAATGTTAACTTTGGCTCACACTAAAACTTTTAAATGAATGTTTATGCCTTCATCAAAAACAGGATTTTAGTAACTTTCTGCAAATAACCAAACCATGGTTATTTAGTTTTTGGTTACCGATGGCAAAAACATTTTTTTTTATTATGGGTGCAAAAAAAAAAATCCCTTCTTTTTTTACAAAAATTTCAAGAAAAATAGCATGACTTTTTTTTGAAAATTCGACAAAATAATCAATGTCAGAAATTACAATGTTAGGTTACCGCCTTGATTTATATATAGTATAAAACTGACGAGCTCTCAGTGTGGATGTCGTGTTCCAGTTTTATTTTGTAAGTTTTTTTCCTGTTTTTTCTAGGATTTGTTGATAAAGGTACAAAAAAATACTGTTACAGCTCGCTGCTAAATTCTGCTTCTTTTACTCGAGTTTTTAAATCACTCGCTGCGCTCTTTATTTAAAACAATGCTTGTAAAAAAAATCACTATTTAAGCCGCGGCCTGTAAAGACTACTGTTTTTGTGGTATAGTTTAAAAAAAAATAATTTATTTTCATTTGCCAAATATTTTAGGTAATGATAACTATTTATCGGTAATTTTTCTAATTGATGAGAAGTCAATAGGCTAAAATCTCATTAGTATAACGGTGTTAAAGTGACCCTCGATAATAATAATTCGTACTTTTCGAAAATTTCATGCGAAAACGGCGACGATTTTGTCAAATTAGTTTGCAAAAAGATCTCTGGCAACTGCTTGAATTTTCGGAAAGAAAAAACGACGAAAAAAGCTCATCGTCCTCGGGTCTCGACTCCTGATGAAATATTAAAACTCAAGTATTATTTTAATAATGACGAATTAAAACGGAAATGGTCCAGGTGAAACGGCGAAAAATTAAAAAAAGAATCATTAAAAATTATGCCAAGGAAAATTGGACTTCTATATATTAATTCCTACTCCTTTGGAAGAAAATTCCGGGAGGGGGAGGAGCAGGAAGAATGGCGAGGTTTTTTTTTATGTATTTGCTTTATTGTCCAAGTCTGGTACCAAACCAAATCTAGGGAGAGTTCAGATTTAAAATTGTTTATTAACTTTAAATTTATTGGCGAAAACATGTTTAAATAACCAAAAATTTTTGAGAAAAAATTACACCAAAAATGCCATTTTTACTCAAAATTATAGTAAAATCGTAAATTAAATATCAATGGTGTTATAGCGCCGCAGCACTACAAATGCCATTTGTATGATTTCGTTCCGCAAGTGATTTTTTTTGCAATATATGTAGAAAAGTCTTTAAAATTTTTTATTTAAAAAAAATATTCTCCAGGCGGGTAATTGCCCCCCGCCCCGAAAACCACGGTTTCAAACAAAAAAGCTTTAATCCTAGGGTTGATACAGCTTGTCCAAAAGAGTGAGGGGGGCTGAGAAAGCAAATAGCCTTGCAGGCAAAAATGTTCAGAAAAATGGTGTATAATTTGATTGTTAGAAGTTATAATAATTTGAAAAGCTTCATTGAAAATTTTATAAAAGTAACGTTTGAAAAAAATGCAAAAATTATACGGCCGCAAACGAATTTATTTTAAAAAGTCTGGTATAATTTTTACAATGGCAAACAACAAAAATAATTTTTTTAACCGACGAGAAAATAGGCACTTTTTATCAAAAGTTTTACTTTACAGTCATTTTTTACTTCCCTTTGAAAAAAGCTTTAAACAACTCATTCAAAATTCTGCCGACCAATTTCATAATGACCACCAAAGGTCGGGATACCAAAATATTTAGAAAACGAATGGGTAGTGGTTGCGTGTACTTTAAATCTAACGAAAAAACAGGAGTTTTTTGTACTTAGTGCAAAATGAACCAAAATATTTAGGTTTGCCCAAACCAGGTGTTTCTAAAATCTATTTAGACTCCGTTTGTTCTTGTTTTAGATTGAGTTTTAATTTACCTCTAGAGGAAAACAAAATACCAAATTTGGTTGAATTTAATCTGGAGAAAAAAGACGATTTTAATGTTTTTTTAAAAAGGTAATACCTTTTAAAATTGTGCATAAATAAAAAAAAGTTTACTAAATTAAATCGATTTGAAAGTGCAGTATATTGACAATTGTAGTATTAGAATAACGGAGCGTTTTTGAGAATTTTTTGCTGATTTTTAAAAAATGTTGTGTTATTGTAAATACTTTTATCTTATCTAGCAGAATTTAAAAGCAATATGTATGTAGTCAATTTAATAAGTAGGAAATGGCTCTGTTTCTGTAATAATCAATTAAATTTCCTATATTTTGCTTTGTTGTTAAAATTATCAAACTCTAGTTTGGTTTAAAAGTTTATAAATATAACAAAGTACTTTACAATTATTTTCTGAGTTTTAATCAAAAATTGCCAAAATTGTCATCGGCTGATTTTCGATGACGTAATTTTTAAGTAGTTTTCGTTCCCAAGGTAAAGTGGATTTTATCGCCCTTAAATTAATCAAAAAATTAATGAGTCCTGCAGTAGGTTTAATTTGGATACAAAAAATCAAGATAATGACTAAGCTAAAATAAGCGCCGAGCAAAAAAAATCACAATATCTGTTGCGTGGTAGAAAAGATATCACAACTTTTTACATCTAAAACAGTTACCATACAATCAAGCCAAACTTTTAAATCCGGCGGTAATGACTTTTAAGCGGAAAAAAGCGAAACATTAGGCAACTTTAAAACGGGGAACATTTAAAACGTCCTAACTTGATGATATATATTCTCTTTTGGGCTTTTAAATATTGCTTTTTTTATTTGCCTGACCCGCAGAAAGCATAATGTCCTTTTTATCACTGACGGGAAAAGGGTTAAAAGAAAATAAGCTTAGCTGTAAATCATAGTGTTCCGGTTCATTAGGAGTGCATTTTAGTGCAGCAAAAACCTTAGCTTAAATTAATTTATTATTAAAATATTTTTTCTGAAACACCAGCGCATTTTTCATTTCATTAGTCAATCGTATTTCTGACTTTATTCGCACATGCACTCGCGTCACTAACTTTAGACCCAATTATAATACTTCCTGCTCAACCCCGTTAGACCGTATTTCACTCCAATACTTCAGGTGATTTTTATCTTTTTCTAGTACGGTAAATAAAAGGCGATGGAATAGGTGAGGTTCGTAAGATAAAAAGTAAGTGAGCATATATCTAATGTTAAAGGTGGTTAAATCAAATTAGGGTTAAACAAGTTCGGCATTCGGAGCATCTTTGTCTAACAACGTACAACAAACAAGCTAAAAGATACTCAAGGAAAACAGGGAAAAACTAGGAACAGTTCTGCTTTTTAATCAAAAATGGAAAACATGACGTTGATGTTTTACTAAGTGCTCAATCAGGCGGTAAGTTACGGCACGCGTCGTTATGGTCATAGTTGGGATAAAGAGCAGTAGAAAACTGAACTAATTTATTAAACAAAAAAGGTAATAAAAATATGATAAATTACTGGCATGACTAAGAACGTACGTTCTTTCAAAAAACCATATTAATGCAAAAATATACAATAACGCTATAATTCTGATTCCAGGTATGTTGCTGAATAAAATGATCCTGTGATTATTGATATTAGAGAGATTTTGGTCAGGTTTTTTGTCAGTCTGTTACCCTTACCTTTATTCTGGACAGGCACAGTAGCGCTCTGCCAGGCTGTTACCTTTATTAAAGGTAACCACTGGCGCTAATTAACGTCGAATAGCAACTATCTTTACCTTGATGTGATTCTGTGGTGGAAAATTTTTAGGTTATAAAAGTTTGCTTTGTTTTGCAAAAATTTTGTGTATTTGGATTTTATTTTTTGTTAACCGTGTTTATAGAAGTAGTGGGATGCCTTTTTTACCGGTTTTTTTTTTGGTAAACAGGTGAGTAAGTACAAATAAGTTTGCAGACGCTCGATTTCTTCTAGTACTCCACCAAATATATCTTGCAAAATCTTTTGCCTAACTAAATTTATGTTGGGGTCTCCCTCTCTCAGTTCTGTCACTAAATTAGTATTTTCTTCCATGATATGGTTAGCAAAGCAAATAAAAAAAAGACTTGAGAAAAAAACAAAAAAGTCAATAAAAAAGTAAGGTTATGTTTACCGCCAAACGAAAAGCTCTATTTTTACCTCCGGTAACCATAAGAGTAACGAAATTTTCCGTTAAACTACCTGACCAAAATCTGCCTATTGATTCCGGAATTGACGTGAATCTTACAGCCAAAGAAAAAAAGATGAGAGGCACACTAGAACGAAATGGATAATAAGTGGAACGCGTCGATTGATTCAAATACCAGGCCCCGTATTCTTGACACCCTCTGAGGTGAGTAGTAACCGGTGAGTATTTACCTCTCTCACTTTTCACATGCTTCAAAGCAGGCGAAAAGCGAAAAATTTGTTCACTCTCACGGGCGCGGGTGTCTAGAATACAGCACCTGGGTAGCCAGCCAATAAGAACTGGGACAACATGCAAAAAGCGCCTAAAAATTGAAGAGGCTAAATCATCTTTTATAAAAATAAAATCAATGTTGTATAGATGCGATCTTAATACCACTCTCTGAATTCGTGTGTTTCGTTTTTATGTGTTTAGTTAATTAAAATTACGGCGAAGAGGCATGGTGTTAGCAGAGTATAACAAACCATACTCGGGGGTTAGTACTACGGCACTTTTCAGAAAGGCATTCGATAAGGTGAAGAAGACACTCTCATTTATAATTTTTCTAACGCCATAGTTTCTCCCCAGATATTTAAGAAATAGAAAACTACAACTACTACAGAAAGAACTAAACATCAGAATTGCCTAAAATTTTGCACGGTTGGTCTTTTTTAAATTGTTAACAAAAATATCTGAGAAATTTTTCAAAAATTTTAATATTTTTTTTCGATAGAAGATAATAAAAGTTCTTGTGATACCATCTTTCTCGCAGGTGTCAAACTTTCCTTTGGATTACATTATTCCTTTTTATATTTCACTGCCTGAGGGAAAAAACAACATTTTCTAAAAGCCTGGGTACTCCGGACAAGGAAATTGATGGTCGATAAATCTTACTTTCGAGGCGTTTCTATTTCACTGAATTTAAGAGAGAAATGCGTAGTTGAAGGGTTATAATATAGATAGCAGTCGTGTTCGGTCAAGTTTATTTGGCGGATTTACTCGCGTTTCATGGTAATTATCGACATGCGTGCAGTGTTGCTAACAAATATTTTTCAAATTGTTGAAGTAGTCCATGATGGTTGAGTTGATAATTGACTAACAACAAATATGTTCTTTCTCCACTGAATTTTATTTCTTTTATTTCAAAAACTCGACATGATGGACTACCATCATCAGAGGGTTAATTGTTTGAGCTACATTAAAGCAGTTTTGGTCGAATAAGAACAGAGAAAATTAAAACGGGCTGAATTAACGGACCATTAGTATTCTTAGTAATGGAGAGAGGAAAAGGATGGGTAACCCATAGTTGAAAAAAAACCATATTACTTACTTCTTCCTGTAGGGAATCATGCTAGTTAATACGTATATGTTTTTTTTTTAAAGTGGTGTTTAAAATATATTGTTTTTTTTCAACTGTAGGTTCCCCACCCTTTTTCTTTCTCTGTTGCTGAGGATACAAATGGTCCGTTAATTCAGCCCATTTTAATTTTCTTTGGTTCTTATTTGACCAAAACTGCTTTACTGTAGCTCAAACAAGAAATCCCCTGATGATGGTAGTCTAAATTGCCAAAACATGTCGGGTTTTTGAAATATAAGAAATAAAATGCAGTGGAGAAAGAGCATATTTCTTTGATTTAAAAAATATTCTACCTCCTCCAGTCCAACCTACCTGCGGATAATCAAAAGGCATATGCATTCCGGGATAACCACCGAACTGAAACATGCCTTGATTAGGATACATTCCAGAACTGCCAGTTTCAAAGCCAGGATAGTGCCCTAGGTTTGAACTGGCCGCCCCTGTATACATACTACTTGCGGCAGGCATCGGAGCAATATTATTTGCACTAGGATTGACACTATTATTATTTTCAGCGATTGGAACACTATTATTGTCACCGCTGTGATTGTTATCCACTAGTTTATCGTTATGTGTGTGACTGTTCTCACCCCCGTGAATATCACTATTGTTTACCACTTGGCTTACGTCACTATTATTTTGTGATTGATTCGGGTTTGAATTTGATTGGGCAATTGGCCACGGCACGTGATTGGTACTTGATGCTGTAGTTGTTACGGTACTACTAGACGCGACTGTACTCGGCTGCGAGTAAGTGGTCGAGTACATAGCTTTTAAGAAAATTGCGTTTTTTATTTTTCAGTCATTATTTAGCTAGGAAAATTAAACAAAAAGGATTTAAAAAAATATTCTAAAGGTATTTTTCGGTCTATTTGATTTTGATTAAATCGTTTATTTTTCAAATAAAAATATATACCTTGGTACTCGTATTTGATATATCTAATAAAATTATGGGTGGTTTTAGAAATGGTCACACATTAATTATATGACAGCATGTAATTTTTTTGTATATTATAGCATTTATGTTGCAGGTACTAGGTACTACGAATCCACGATATGTCATTGATAAAAACATGAAGGTACAAATCAAGGTACCTATTATTACGTTTAAACGCAATGCTATATTACAAGAATCGTACAGGGTACGTCAAAAAACGTTTAAAAAATAATTAATAAGTTTAATAATAATACACAATAATTAAAAAAACGTAGTTTTTAAACGAAAACTTATAAAAAGGACATGCAATTGAACATAAATATGCAAAAAATAAAGATATTTGTTAATCAAACGCTGTTCTTGTGCTTACATGTTACAAGTCCCCATGCCTAATATTTCATTTTTTCAATGACTGAATTTTTCTCTATTCTGTCATGTTTTTTATCAAATTACGGTTTATTAAAAATTCAAATTACAGCATTTAGCAGCAATTTTGTTTTCAACGTGGTTAAAGCGCCATGAAATGTTTATTCATTACTATGCTTCAAAAAATTGGCGGAAAGCATGATTAGAGGGCGGATCATTCTGATAGTGCCTTGCAAATTTTAGGATTTGTTTCTTGATATTTAATTTTAGTCTATATTTTTATATAATAAGGGAACGCTAAATGCTTTGAAAAATTTACATTTTTTTATTTTTATTGTTTTATACATAAATTAAAATTACATTTAAACCATATTAAAATTCTCGGATATACAAAGATTGCCAAAAAGGTAAGCCTATAAGAAAAAAATTATTAGGTGGGCCATTTTTATACTTTGTTCCATTATACCTTGTCCCAAAAAAGAATTGAGTTTTACAAATAGTAATATGAGATATTAATACTAAATTTGCGGTAGATTGCTTGTTGGATATAGTTTGATTGGCACGCACCTACAGTCAAGATCACAAGAAATGACATCCCATGAATCCCATTTACTGCCAAAACGTTTGCTTATTTCGATTTTTTTTTTATAATCATGATGATACTAACATTACCTTGGCTCTTGACTACATGAAAAATGTGTAGTTTCTTAGATACTATTAACTTTTTTGCTTTTTGTTTTTATTTCGTGGATTCCTTATTTATTACCTATACTTATTACCTATGTATTCGTAGTTACCAAATAATTTGAGTAATTTTAAATTAATAGAATTTGAAAAAAAAATATTTAAATTGGCAAGAGAAAATATAGATTAAAAAGAACAAATAAAACACTTTTATTTTCACGAACTCAACGATTTCTAAGCAAATGATTTTTGTGAAGGCACTATTATATTTTTGTAAACTTTTTAAGCGATTGATTTTTAAATCGATGCAAGTTCATTGTCACAAGCATTGAGATTGACCGTTGTTTTTTTTAAAGAAAATAACTTTTCGACCGTTTTAGACAAGCCCGAACAAAGAACTGTGCTCCAATTAATAAAATATAGTTTGATATTTATTTATGAATTTAATAGATTTGACTGGTTATACATAAATTCTTATTTTGCTCTTATTTTGTTTACAGACATTTACGCAAAATTCGTACTTATGAACAGCGGGATTTGGGTTCACCATTTTCTAATCTTTTATTCGTGTAAAATGGCGGTTATTTATTAACACAAACGCAGAATAAACAACGCAACTAGATCGGGCAATTATTTATTATTAAGCAATTAAGATAGATTTGGTTTCTTTGGCGCATAAGTACAGCTAATGTTATTTGTTTTACAAACAACATTTAACAAAAATATTGTAAGATAAAAGCACAATGTAATAATATTTTTCCCAACTAACTTCGATACTAATTAAGAATAATTTGTAGAAAACCAACCAATATTTACTTGAGATCTTTTTTGTTTTAAATATCTATGCCAAAAATTAATTTCAATACCAAAAAAATTTTGGCCGAGTTCGTAAATTATGATTTTTGGTGATATTCATCGGTTTCTTAAATTACCCGATGCATACCACCAATTCACCAATTGATGACATCGATGCTCAGCGACTCTGGGGGTCGGTGAACCTCCCCGATGAATGTCACTAACGTCATAATCAGCTGTTTTTTGTTGTTATTATTATTTTTTAAAAAAGTGGTTTGCAAATTAAGATCACATTATTTTATAATGGGTTCAGGTTGACCAAGAGTATCGATGCAAATTCATAAATTTTTGGTAAATTCACAGGTTTTTTTTATCAAAATTAGAATTGAGGCATTTTTTTTAAATGGTTGACAATTGTCACCCACCCGATCCTTCGTGTTACTAAAGGCCATCCGACTAACATAAGATTCATCTGCCATTTCGGTCCTTGCCAAAACAGCATTTTAGGTTTGGTAAACCAGTACTAAAAAAAATCTAATTCTATTGTTTATCGTCTCCTGATGATGCTAACGTTGTTAGCGAAACGTGCGTCGAGTGCAAAAAAAGTGTAGTTATGGTTTGTAAAAAACAATCATAACTTTGCTAACTTTATTAGGTAAATTTAGATTTGGTTCGTCCCCCTGTGGATACATTTTACGAATTTTTTTGTTGGATTAAATAGGGGTAGGTTTAATAAGAACACCAATATTCTTTTGGCGATGTTTCGGCGCGGGATTGCGCCATTTGGGAAAATGACGATCACTCCTCTAAAACCGAAAACCTTGGCGGCTGAATCGCATCTTTTGAAAGCTACATTTTAAAGCGGTTTGCACTCTGAATTGGAAAACCAAGGATAAAATTTTTTTTTAGGTCAAAATGTCCCAACACATCACCATCGCAGTTAAAATTGGAAGAAATAACTTATTAATCATAAAATATAACTTTTTCTTCTCATAAAAATAACTTTTATGACTAAGAAGTTATTTTTTATGATTAATAAGTTATTCCTTCCAATTTTAACTGCGATGGTAATGTATTGGTAAACGTTATTTTTATGACTAAGAGCATTTAGCCTAAAAACAATTTTAGTCTTTGGTTTTCCAATTCAGGGTGCAAACAGCTTTAAAATATAGCTTTCAGATGATTGAATAATTGGGCCCCGGAACCAACTTGAACCTTTAATGTAACTCTTTTTTACCAAGCAGTTTGCCTTGATATTCACTTTTTGGAGCGGTGATGTAAGAATTATGTCAAATCCTCAGGTCAAACATTTTTTCAATATCATTATGTATTTTTAATTTTTTACTGTAGAAAGGTATCTAAAAGTCTTTTAAAATATTTAGGTGATATTTTTTCAAAAATGTCTAAAGTTTTGAAGTTTATCATTAACTTTAATTAATAGCAGGTTCCGAAATCTAAGTACCTACCGAGCACAGCCGTTCTATAAAACGTTGGTTTCTTAACCAACGAAACTGGTATTTAAATAATAATTATTTGTGTGATTAAATTTAGGTCAATTCAAATCACTGCCAGATAAAGTGCAGAAAATGCATTTTAATGAGTCGTGACGTCACCTTTTTTTCGAATGCAACACGCTATGCTCACTTCTTGTACAACAACGAATATTATTTCTGACTTAATCTTTGCCCTTTTATATTGTGTGCAGGCTGTTTAAGGTTCTTTCTAAAGGTAGAATTTTTGCAAAACAAAAAGCAAGGTTTATCGGAGTTATGCAGTAAGCATAACCTGTAGCGTAGGTAAGTGGTGACAAGAGAGATCTCTATAACATGTTTAGTTGAAGAGAGAATCAATCATTTCTAACGTCATTTTTGAATTTATGTTGTTAAATAAACAATTTAGTTTTATTTCAAGACTGTCTAGTATCATACAAAAAAACAAATTCGTTCGTTTAAAAAAGTAAAATTTTATCAAAATCACCGAACGTTTATTATTTTGTTCATTGAATTGCGCAAGCACCAAACATCAAACACACATTTCAATAATTAATTTTGATATTATAAATAATAAAATAATAAATAAAACATTTCTTGGGCGATAACAAACACACAATTGTTTGGCTGCTACCTTCTCAATGGTTCATAAGTTATCAAAGGGAAAATAATTTTAAACAAAACTATACATCAGTTTTGTTTTTGCTTGTTTAAAGTACAAAAATTAATTAGTTACGAAGTTCATAATTTTTTTCGATTTTTTTTACAGCGCGTTAAGCAACACCGCAGATGTTTGGCATTTATTTGATAAGTGCCGCATTTCTCTATTTTTTATTGAGTTACAAATAAGTTTGAAAAATAAAATTGCTTGCCTTATATAGGCCGATTAAGGTAAGAATAATGAGATTTTTATAATGTTACCATTTTACGCTATTTTTCTTAAAATCTGGGTAAAAAATGGATGATAACTTTTTTGCTCTTGTTATCAAAATAGCTATTCTCCTATCAAATGTGGGATTTCAGCACGAGACTGCCTCTCCTTCGTCGTTCGGTCAAAGCACTTGAGTGAGGAAATAGTTATTTACCTAACAAGTGCTGAAAGTTATACTTTTCCGCACGCACCGGCGTTTTCACGAACGACGCGCCAGCGGAGTTCGGGCAAGCTGTAAGTGCGGAAAATACTTTCCGCACGCGTTAGGTACAACATTTTACCTACGAACGTGCGGAATATCAAAATATTTTGTCATTATTTTAGTTAAACCTAGCAGACTAAAAATGAAAAAATAGTCAAAACTACGATTTTAACAAGCTTAAAAAAATTAATTTTAATGGTAATTAATAATCACGGTAACATTGAAAGTAAGACTGCTCATATTACTTAATGCCATCGTCGACTTCAAGTCTTCCTGATTCATCACTGAGCAACAGCGTGCTCAACAACAAGCGTGCTCAACATTGTGCGTGAAAATTATTTTTTGCTCAACAGCGCACGGAAATGAGTCCGAGAAAAACGTTTTTCCGCACGCTCGTAGGAAAAAGATTTTCCAGGAGCGTTAGAAACAATTGGTTTTCTACAAGCGTGAGGAAAACGAAGGAAAAAAAATCAGAAACGTTATTTTAATTAATAATAGTAATTTGTTTAGGTGGAGATTTTAATTTTATTAATATTATAATTAACAGTAAAAGTACAATTACTTGCGCTGAAATTAATGGAAGATGCCATTTGGCTTCCTAGTGGCATGGGCAGGATCTGTAGTTGCTTTTCCGAAGCCTGAGATTGCGAAGTCACATTTGCTTCTTGCTGTGAGGAAGTTAGGACAGGACAACATCGCCAGAGGCAACGTTAACTGATGCACTATTTGAAGATTTCACCACCTTGTCGGCTATATCTTTTTTGTTTTCAATGTATTCTTTAACGTACCCCTCAGCAACTTTGGTTGAAAGCCAGCCCCCAAGACCTTTGAGATTTGTGATGTCTACACCAGCATCTGCAAGCGTAGTCGCAGAAGATCTTCTGTAGCAATGTCGAGTATATTGGTCAGGATTTGGCTGCGCCGTCGGAGAGCATTTTGCCAAATTTATTAATTCCCAGATACTGGGTAGTGCATTGTTAATTTTAATAATCAACAAAAAATCTTTGATGCGGTATATCTTTTGGTCTTAAAGCAACATACTCTCGGATGATATTCAAGTTTTTCTCGAAAGTGATTGCAAAACTTCTGCTGCTGTGCGTTTTATTGTCTGGTTTTATTTTTACGTTTTCCACTGATAAATTTGTCAATTCTTCTCTTCTACATGCGCCGGCTATACCAATTATCGTGGACACTTTCACTAGAAGATAAGTGTGATCGGGTGCTGTAGTTAAAGAGATTTCAACTTTATCTGCGTTTAGAATTTTTGATTTTTTTGGTCTATACCCGACTATTTTCTTTTTAAGAAATGCAGTTAGTTTGAGCTTGAGCTTAAATGGTTTTCAGCATGGAATACCTTGACCATAAAGTGGGTGGCGCGCATGTTGTCGAGAGCTTTGCAAAGTATACCCAAAAAAAAAACAAGCTTCTTTTTCAAAATTTTTGTTACTTTTTTCGATGCCCCATTTACAGAAGTGCTCGAACTTTTTATCGTACTTTTTCTTCGACTTGTCGGGTAGCACATCCGCTTTGACTCCTTCAGCTGCGTTTCCAAGTTCTTTTTTATTTTTTTTTTCTAATTATGTACCACATATGAACATGATGGATTTTAGGTGCTTCGCATTCTCAGAAAACGTTAAGTTTTACCCGTGTGCAGAAGTTTTTCCGCACATGTGTGGAAAAGTGTAGACTGACGTTAAATGTCACCATACTTTTCCACACATGTCTTAAGATAGTTATTGACCTAACAAGTGCGGAAAGTGGTACTTTTCCGTACGCGACGGCAGCTGCACGTTTGGCGCGGAATGGAGTTCGAGCGAGCCGTCAAGGGCGAAAAAGACACTTTTCGTGTCAGGTACAAAATTTTTCCTACTGCGTAAAACTCGTCTAGACAACATTCTCTATATTTTAATTTTTAAGTATTAAAATACCAAAAAACTTTTGTTTGCATTTTCTTTACATTTGAGTTGAAAAATATATCTAAAGGTCGAATTAGACATAAAAAATCGATACAAAAAAGCGTGCGGGAAAGGTACAGGGTAAATCCATTCCCGCACGGCGTGCGGGAAATGCAACTTCCCGATTTTACGCACGCTAGTAGGAAAAGTACTTTTTCACACATGTGCGAAAATCAGTTTCGTTTTATTTGTGCAAAAAAATTACAGACCATTTTTTACGTAGGAAAAATAGTGTACACAACTCGATAGAAAGTATCTTTCTTAGACTGGCGTGTTGTTTCACTCGGCTAGGGCCTCGTTCACAACATTTACGCTCGTGTGAAATTTTACAATGTCTTCTCTTGTTATGTAATATTCTATTTGATGCTATTGTCATCCATAGCCACCAATTATTTCTAAGCCTACTTAATGCAGCTAGTGTACCATTACCACTAGTGCGGCAAAGCAGAATTTTCTACCCTTGTAGAAAAAATATTTTAGCTATTATGATCCATTATATAGGTTTCCAACGCCCCTTTCACTTGAAGTGAAATTTGAAAAATACCGGCATAGTTTGGACACGGATCACCTACCAACTTGGATCTTTTTGGGTTCTCGGGACATAAAATAGAGGCAAAGACGAGTCGATCCTCGCAGATTATTTGTTTTACAGTGACATGAGCACAAAGATTGTATTATTATGACTAGAATACGAAAAAATTTGTCTTGTTTTCGTTTCTTGTATTATTTTTAAACTTTGACAAGAAAAATTGGCGATAACGATATGAAGGAAATAGTACTAGAGAAAGTCATACGTAATATATTGATGCCATGCATATAACGTTTCTGATAAACAAATTTTGAATAATAAATAAATTAATTATTATATAACGGCCTTTCCAGGCGAAAATTTTGTTTTTTTTTCAAAATTTAAAAAAAAGGTTTTGTGATATTGATTCGAGAACTTGTTCGGCAATATATTACTATGTAGTGGTTATAACTTGGTTATAAATTGTTTAAAAGTGCCCATTTTTTAATATTCTGTCCACAAAAAAATGTCAAAATTTGTACTTACAAGGTGAGTATTGAATTAAGAGGAGCAAATTATACAGTGTGTTCCAAAAGTATGAAATAATAAATTTTTTTGGGAGAACTGTTTTTCTGAAAAAAAACTTATTAGTATCATCTTAGGAAAAAAGCGCTTTTGAAAAATGTGTACCCTTTTACACAGGTTGTTCCAAAAACAATATATATATGACACAAACTTATCTATCTTATATAAAAGATAGATCCAGTTGGTATTTTTGGTAAAGCATTTAAAATACCTTTTAGAAGATGCGCTACATAGGGAATTTAAGACATATTTAGCGTTTTATAACATACTTTGTATGATTGTATATTGCGGTGGTGGTAAAATCACCTCCTAGTACAATTTTTCAGTTTTTTGCCAATATCTCAAAAACTAAAACTTTTATATAAAAATTGCTGTTACATTTTTTGTAGGCAATAAAATTTTCTTTATTTCTAAGTACAAAAAGTATGGGTAGATCTTTTCCTTTAACCTCAATTCAACCCTCAAAAATCCATTATTTTTAGATATAGATGTTTGCCCACTTTCAGTGGAGTAGCGAGGGGAAGGGGGGGGCTTTGGGGGTTAAAACCCGCCCCCAGGAGGTCCAACCCAATCTACAATAAATTAGTCATAATCAAGGGCCCCAGGGACGTGTGACGTGTGTTTGGTTTGATGTCTTAAATTTTAAAAATTTTGCCTGCGGTGCTATGACGTTATTAATTGTTACAATTTTACTTTAATTCTTAGGAATTTTTATCACTAACATTCAAAACGTAATAAATGAATAAATGGCATTCCTAGTGTCATTTTTCTTAAAATTCTCATCTGCGGCGCATTTATAATTTGGCAACAACTCTATATATACCACCGCAACCCACCCCTTCTTAGCATCTAACCCAATCTAATTTTTCAAAAATATTTTACAAAAAAAACCTCAAAATTTTTGAAGTTTTTTGTTTTTTTATAAATTTTTTCCTGCGGCGCTATACCAATATTATTGTTAGAATTTTGTTTAATTTTAAGTATTTTTTTTAACAACATTTGAAACATGTAAAAATAGCATTTTAGTTTTTTTTTTGAAAAAGATCTGCAAATTTTCATTTAAAAATAAGTCGCCAAAGTCGATTTCTGGCTATGCCACTGCAAATTTAAAGATGTTTTTATGTATGATAAAATTTTAAGTTTTATAAAATAACTCCATATTTTACTTCCTACATATTTTAATGTATTTTTGGTTATTTTTAAACAACCCTTTTTCCCTGTTCCCTTAAACACCGCCACCGCTGAATTAGACACATGCAAAAGAAAGCATCAATAATTAGGCAAGTCCGGTGTGAGTAAAGTAAAACTCCAAAAATATTTTTGAAACAAAAACTTCTCCTGTCCACCACTTCTGTAGTCGTGAGGTGCGGATTACCGCTTCAATGTAATTTTTTTTGTTTTGTGCCGATAATTCAAAAACTGAAAAAGAAGTGAATACTTTTTTGTAGACTATAAAATTATCTTTAATTTAATATGTACCTAAACCTATATATACTATAAATATCCTTAGAGCAGGGAAGAGATGCGATACCAGGCTTCTTGCTCTAAGTATATGTATATAAGAAAAGTGTCAGTTTCTTGGATTCAAATATGTATTTATTAAATTAGATTAAACATGAATTTTTTTATATACCTGCCTTACCTCTTAAATGGACTTTTAAAGAATTAGAATTTGTTTTTTGACTTTTGGGTTAAGTATATAGAAGCACTATAATAGCTATAATATAATATAACGTCCAAACTTGAAAACTGGTGTCAGTTTGGCTTTAGTATGTAGATCGAATGTAGATACTCACTAAAAAAAGTGGTTTAGAAAAATGTCTCCTACGGGGATGAAAGTAGGGGTTGAAATTTGTACATCATTTTCAGAATGATAGAATACGAAAAATAGTAGAGGCTTAAAAATTTGTATGTTAGCTGAACAAACAGGTGTTTCAGCGTTTTTATTAAAATGTGCAGTGAAGGGGGAAGAATTAGGGATGATTTTGTTTTGAGAGTGGCACAAATGCGAATTAGGTTATAAATAAATTGTAGTTTTGGAAAAGAATTGGGGTTAAATTAACCCCGTAATTAACTGGATTACAAGTTGGTTTATTTTTATAGTTTACAAACAAATATTTAGACCTCTACTGCTTTTCGTACTCGTAGTGCAGAAAATTATTTACAAATTTCACGCCCCCCCCCTCCTCATAAAACCAAACTGACCCACAATGTTCGAGCTTGTAGGTTATCTATAGTGCTTTTATATACTTGAGCAAAGCATCAAATTGCCCAACTTTACCCTAATCTAAACCTTTTCGTGTCTTCTACCATTTAGAAGAGATCCCTATGGTGATCATTGAATTTGGAACACCCTACACACACCACTGACATATACATGAATATAAAATACAGATTATTTTCTTTTTCTGCCTGAAATATTTTGCCTGTTGATACAAATAATTTGTTTGTCATAGTACAGCAATAGAGGACGCACTTGAGGTGTGTCTAGTATTAGGTACCCAAGAAAAGGGCTAAAGTGTAGTTTTTAATCGCGGGCGGGGCCTGAGTAAAGCTTAAACTAAAATTATCTATCACTTTTTAACTTAAAACATTCTAAATATTAAAAGTAACTTTTGCGACTTTAGTGTCTAGAAATTTGAACATGCACTGCAAAACAAAAATCTTTTCCACACAAATAAAAGAACCATTTTTATCTACCTTCCACAAACCATTTTTATTAGTAGTATTCAGTATTTATTTATTGTTTTCAAAAGAAAATTACATTCTTTTAAACAACCATTTTTATCAAAAACTACTGGTAAAAATATTGTAGCAATTTGGATAACCTATATATCTCTTCGATGAAACAATCGTTTTGAATGGTTTTTTGTCGTTATCACAAAATTTTTTTAAATAAATATTGACCCTACGCCATTTTTGGGTTAAAAATATTTCGATAAGGGAAGAAAGAAGAAAATAATGAATTCGTTCTTTAACTGTTATTACAGAGAACGTTATTGTTTAAATAATTGAAAATATGATAGGAACAGCGTTGCACTGAAAAAAATATCGTACATGGTATTAATAACAGGCGTTTATTAATTTTTTATAGATACTTGACCATCAATAACACGTAACTGTTACAAAAATCGAAGAAAAGTTATAAAAATTGTCATATAAAGTAATAAAATTAATAAACGGAAGTTACTAAATCAACGAAAAATGTTTCTTGACATTTTATAGAGAGTTGTTATTAATAGTATGTACAGGTTATGGAGATAATAAAAGAGCATATGAAATAAATAAAACATGTGGACGATTTTAATCAATGCCTTAAATAAATGTAATAAATGGCGATCATTGACTTTCGTTTAAAAGTTGTTATGGAATGTATGTACAAGTTTATGAAAATTATAAACCGGGCATACAAAATACATAAAAATGGTTATGTACGTAACAGTCTTTTACTAAATTCATTATTAGTTTTAACTAAAAGATATGAAAACATGTATCTTAATCCTTGATTTCATAACACCCTTCAGAAAAATCATTCTTAAAGACTCTTTATATTGTAACAACTTTTTTTTGAAACTGTGTCTTGCAGCAGTAAAATTAATAACTCGTATTGGCTATAAAATGTATTTAAACTTGATTATGATATTGATAAAACTTTACATCGGAGCAAAAATCATATACAAAATACATTGGCTCAATGTATTTTGTTTTAGGAAACGGTGCATTTTTTGGTTCAGTGTGGGGCCTGTTTAAAATGAGAGATAGTAAAGTTTAAAAAAGTACGTCACCAAATATTTAGGCTGAAGCTCAGGAAATTCTGGGAGCAGTTTTAAAAGTTTCAATTAAATCTGGACATAAAGGAAAGAAGCCTTTTAAAACGCAATAAAAAATTGTCTTTAACTTGTAGCGAGGCATCAAAAATCACTTAAAAGTCGTTAAAAATACCTTAAAAAGACAATACAGTAGTGCTAATAAAGTCATAAAAACGCCACGCGTGAAGGAGCAGAAAAGAGAATTAAGAATGTACTAATTGAACAACTTTAATTCGTTCTAAGGAATAGAAATTGTCATATTATCGCTTGACGGTGGTACTAAATTGTTCGCTACTTATCGCGTTGTCTTTGTTTCGCTTTTGCTCGTCAGTGAAAGATGAACAAGTGACGAGCGGTGACAAATCTCGTTTTGGTGCTGGTTATAGCCTATATAAATTTCTAGGTTCCGAGCAAAAAACTCGACCACGGCATCTTAATGAGTCTCTTATACGAATAAATTGGAAAAATGCAATTAAATGTGATTTTTATGGCTTGAGTTCATTCTCGAGAACGCCATGTTTAGTGGTTCTTTTGCGCTGCTTCATGGTTTTTTCCTTCGACTGTGTGGCTTTTTATTGGCGTCCCTTCTTTATTTATTTCAGTCAGTCTATCGTATAGCGGTTCTTTTGGTTTAAATTGTTAATTTTAGTATTACATTTAACGCAATGCTCGTTATTCAATACAGCATAATTTTTGAAAATTAGTAAAGAAAATGGCGATTAAAGTTGAACCTTGTTCTAAATATACTAAATTTTTAATTTGTGCCCTAAAGGTTTTGTTCGACTTAACCAGGTTTCTTTAGCTTTTTCTACTTTTTCTAATCGCAGCAAAACAAATCCTGTTACTTCAAGATTGATTGATGATTTTTTCACCAAAATTTGTGTATTTGCAAGACCTACAAATTTTCGGCCACGGATACGCTGTACGTAAAAAGTGGCTAAATTGATACAGTAATCAAAATACAGTACTTTAATAGAGAAGCACAACAAGAAGAAGAATATATATATATCAATCATTTGTAATGCAAAAACGCACTCTAATGCAATTTGACAGCCCAACCCAGTCGTTAGAGTTCTGCGAAACTATCTGTTCTTTTTAGACGTCGAATTACAACCTTCCTATGACTCTATCTTATTCTAACTCAATAAAATTAAACAGAGGGGCACTGGTTTTCAGATTTGATTGATGGCTGGGATCGATGCTAAAAATCGATATAATCTAAAATTCAAATGGGAATTACTAGTCTGTAGTAAAAAACGAGGAAAAATAACAATATATCATGGTACTGGGATAGTACTGGGATATCGTATCGTGGTTGACAGGTGGTTCTTGGATTAGTACGCCCTCTTGCGTTGGTTCGAACTAAATTTTTAAATCCAGATGGCTTGGAATGAAAAGGAAACGATTAAAGTTTTACATATTTTGCTAATTTGTTCTTTGTATCTCAGGCATACCTACTTCGTATAACTGTGGAGAATAGATCGACCACAGGTGATAGTCTAAACCTTTTGCAAAAAAGCATAAAACAGTCTGAACTTTACTATGTCGAAAGAAGAAATATAATTTTCCAATGGTTTACGGTCGGTTTTTACTTCACTTTTTCAACTTTTGCAACGCTGAAGAACGTACATCCATGTGGTTAAAAACTAATTTGATTTTGTTAGGTGGTACACGCAAAAGAAACTAGCTTAAAATTTATAGAGAGTTAAATCATTTTTAAAACGCTTTGGCGTTGTTTTTGTGTTGCATAATTGGTATTTTTGTACAGTTTGCTGATAATAATAATGGCACTTTCATCGCTAGTCTTTGTTTCTCTAAGTCCGTATTATTGTTTACGAAAACGCTTGGCACTTAAGCTTCGCAATTTAAAGGATGAATTATATATCTTGCACACAAAATTAACAAAATTTTGCACAGCATAGGCTTTTAATATCCCATAAAAATCGTTCATGGTTTCACAAAATTCTTTATCATATTTTTTTTTGCCAAATAAACTTATTATAATATTAAAAATTTTATGAACCACTAAAAGTTATGTAAAATCATGTTAAATTTTCCAGGATAATAGGACATTTTTACACCTCGTTGAGGTTGTGGTGAATACTGCGTCTGCTCAATAGCTAAATGTTATTCCGTTGTGGTAATTAACCACTACCAGCAAACACAGTGAACGCAGGTCGATGTCGGACTTACGTCGCGACGCCGACGTGCGGCCGTAGAACAATTGCCGACGACGCGACGACGTGGAAAAATCTATCTCGTATAAGTAGATATTTTGCACGGGACAGGGTGAGAAAAATGTTACTCAGGTAATTTATTTGATACATGGTTAGCTTGCATGTGTCACACCAGGGCCGGCTTTAGACCTTTGGTCGCCTGGAGCAAGACTATGAAAATACCGCCCGCTCTCACCAATGGAACAGCCCACAAATTATATTGTATTTCTGAAAATGACCTAGTTGAAGTGAAACTCTTTTTAAATGTTAAATGCGAAAGTTTGTGTGTGTTTGGCTGAACCGATTTAGATGAAATTTGGCAAGAAAATAGGGTGTGACCTGGATTGAAACATAGGCTACTTTTTCGCTTAATGCGCTTAATAACAGCTTTCAAATAACTTTATTTTTTAATATCGCGGGCAACGACACGGGCGGTTCGAGCGCTAGTTTTTAATAATACAAACAGTGGCGCACCAGAAAAATAATTTGAGTGGAGCTCACAATTTCTTTTCGAGATATGATATAGTTGAGTGTTTACCATATTTTAATTTATAAAAAGAACGGCCAGCCTGCGGGGGAGGAGTAGTAGTAATAGTTTCCCTATACTTTAAATACTCCGCAGGCAAAGCTTTTTCAAAAATTAGACTAAAAATATAACTTTGAAAATGTTTTGGATGTTGCTGAAAAAAAAAACTGAAATAAAACTAAAAAATCGCGCCGCAGACCAAAAATTTTTATAATTTAAGTAAGCAGAAAATGTTCTAAAATTTTATATTTCGCGGGGATTCGTCGGTATTATTCCTGTCTGAGAAGGTATCGCTGGTTCAACATCGGCCCACGTTTAACTATCGATGCGGACCTAACGCCGACTTTGTCGACGTCGGCTCGTTTGTTTACCGACCTTCTGTGTTTGCTGAGCTTCCACCACCGTAAGCTACGAAACCCTTTCATTATGATTGTGATTATTTTGTTGTAATTTTTTCCCGGATAATTATAAAAATAAAAAATATTACCAGGTGTCAACATGCAAAAAGCTTATTTTTTTCAATATTTAAAATTTTTTAAAAGGAATGAATTCAAAACCTTGTTCTAAATCCAAAAACTCTGGTAAAAACGAAGCGGTTGTTATAAGTACTACCATAACGGCTGTCGAAATTGTGAACTTCTACTGTGCAAATTAAGTTCAAATTTTATGGATTTCTCTTTTGGGTCATTGGCAAAAGCACATTTTTTCAATTTATCTTTAACGTTTTGCTCATTTGCTGTTAACAGTGTTAACCGACTAAAATTGCAAAAGGTTTTATAGTACCTAGAAATTGAGTTCATTCTATTAGTTATAGTAAGGCAAAAACTTCAAAGTCGGTAAAATTTATTATAAGAGAAGGGCCCAGTAAGAAATTTACGATAATTTACAATTAACCTAGGAGTAGGAGTTGGTGTTATATACTCCTAAAGAATATTTCTTTTACTCAAAAATTATTATCTTTCTTGTGTGCAGTGGTTATCAGTGGTGTCCTCACCGAGTCGATCAATACACCATCAAAATTACAGTTTTTCGCCTACCAAGCGATAGCCTAAGTGAGTTCACGCGCATCGTATCGTAAAAGAACTGTCGCGCATTCGCCATAGCTTTGAAAGTGATTTGTTGATTTATTCCAAGGTGCATAAAAAAGAACAAATTGTTTGGTCCTGATAAATAATTCTTTGATAATGGCTAAACAAATATTTTTTGGTATGAATAAATATATTTAAAACAAAACAAATTTGAATTAAATTACTTGTCGTTTATGAAACAAATATTTAATGAAATCAAAAATTTATGTTTTCCTTCCATCCAGAAAACGTTAAATTTTTCCGCACATGTGTGGAAAGGTGTACGATGACTTAACTTATCGTTACCATACTTTTTCGCACATGTGTTGCAAAGTACTTTTCCACACATGTGCGCAAAAGCAGTTTCATTTGATTTGTGCAAAATTAAAGTGTCATTCATCAGTTTTCGTAGGAAAAATAGCGTACACAGATCGATAAAAAGTAATTTTCTTACACTCGCGTGTTGTTTTACTCGGCTAGCGCCTTGTTCACAATATTCACTTTCTCCTCTTGTTATGTAATATACTATTTCGTGTGCCCTCTGCTGTACTAGTTTGCAGAATACTGAGAATTGCAACATGTATCAAGCTTAAGAAAAATATGATCACGTATTAAAAACTAGATTTTTTTCCATAAAAAATCGACTTTGAAATTGTCAACTTCAAAATAATTACACATAATGATCAATTTAAACTTAAAAAAATACATATTCTAAAAGACATACTAGGAAGAAATCTAAGAAATATGGCATTGAAATATATAGACTTGACTACTTCTTGGAAAATAAAATTTATAGAATATTATTCTTGTTCGTACGCTGGCCATATTTGGATGCAGATCTTCAACGTAAATAAATAAATTGTACAAATACATTTTTGATGAACGCGTTTATTTGTTTAGCTGATTTAATTCAGTGGCGGCTTTAGGATTTGGTCTTGGGGGGGGGGGGGGGGCGCATCGGTTTTAATTAATTAATTTCCCCCTCTCCCGAAAGTATAAAAGATTATTTATAGTCACATCGATACAAAATTTTTTAAGATCTTCATTTTTGTAACCAGACAATACGATATCGTTGGGTTGGGAAAAATATCACATAGTACATTTGGCCTATACATTTTGCCCATTAAAATAAAACAAAAATATCTCGTAAACCTCAACAGCTACAAAATGTTTTAATACGTCAGATGAGAACCAAAACTAACAATTAAAATGTGGGGCCCCCTGTTAAATAAGAAAAATATATCACATAGTACATTTGGCCTATACATTTAAAGAAAAAAAAAGTTTTTTCTTAATTAAAAAAAAAATCTAGGAATATTTTAAAAATGTCTAATATGTGATTCCTTCGAAAAAGCCTAGCTACAAAATGTGGTGCTTATTTGCACTTTCTAGCTTTATATTTATGATGGTCCCCCCAGGTTAACCGACGCGATTTAATTGTTTTGTGTATTTAAATTTAATTAGAGAGAATATAAACATTATTACAATAAGGTAGCGCCCTCGATGGGGCGCTACCTTATTGTAATAATGTTTTGATTTATTTTTTTTTTGGTTTTTAGAATTATAATAGTTAGTTATCCTATATCCTGCCCTAGGTAGATGCCTAGTACTGGAGCTCTTGAACTGAAGAAAGGGGAGAGGGGAGGTATACGAAACAATAATACTTATTTTTAAAAGCATGTCTCATCTAGTCTCAATTGCAGATTTTTTTTCAAAATTAACCTGTCCCGCAGGCAAAAATTTGAACTAAAATGCGATTTTTTTATTGTTTCAATTGTTTCAAATGTTGTTGATAAGAAAATTGCTTAAAATTAAGCAAAATTTTAACAAAATTTAATATTGGTATAGCAACATAGGCGAAAACTTTAAATTCTTTAAAAATTTTGATCTTTTTTGTAAAAAAATTTCAAAAAAGTAGATTGGCTTAGATGCCAAGAAGGGGTGGGTTGCAGTGGCATATAGATTTGTTGCCAAATCATAAATGCGCCGCAGATGAAAATTTTAAGAAAAATTATACTAAGAATGCCATTTACTACACGTTTTGAATGCTAGTGATAAAAATTCCTTAGAATTAGAGTAATATTGCAAGAATTCTTGACGTCATAGCACCGCAGGCAAAATTTTTAAAATTTAAGGCATTACACCAAAAACACGTCACAAACCGGAGTAAAGGGTCAAAAAAAGTGGGGAAACTATATCTCTCCCTGGGGCCCTTGATCATGATTAATTTATTGTAGATTGGGTGGACCTCCCGGGGGGGGGGGTTAACCCTCAAAACTCCCCTAGCTACGCCACTGAGTTTTGGATGGCATTTTGGTTTTTTTCTAGACTCAAGCATTGTCCACCGTGAGCAGGTTATAAAGTGCCTTAAAAAACTACAATTTTTCATCTCTTATTATTTCTTTTCCAACAACAATGCAGTATGAGAGCGGTTTTTTATAAAACCCGCCTCGGAACATGTACTAGATTAGAAGTTATTTTTAAATCTACAAACAACATTTTCAAACTTAAGATAGGTTATGGTTGTACGGTGGTACAGTCCGTTACTCGACAGACTTAAATGCGACTCGAGTCGCAAACTTAGCTGAGCCACTTCGGGTTAATATACTTTGAAAAAGGCAAGCAGTTTAAAATAAATAAAAATAAAATGAAAAAATCGCGAGCTGCATGGCGCTCTCCTTCTCGCTTATTTCTGTTGGCCGTCTTCTTCTTTCTTTTTTAGATTAACTCTTGTTGTGGCTTAAAGGAATATGTGTGTGGCGTACAATACAGGGTGGTCCATTTTTTTAAATCTCAAAACACTTACAAAAAAATTAAACGTATCAAATTCAAAAAGGGATACGACTGGATTCATAAAATTTTACACAATCCGTGCATATTATTTAAAGTTCAAAATTTATTATTTGCGTTTAGATTTTCTAGCTCTCTTCCAAAAACACACAGTTTTTGCATTTTTTTTCATGCAGCAATAAATTCCCGCAATTAAATTTTTTACAATAGGGATATTTTGGAATGCTTATTTGACACTTCGTAGTGGTTGTGGTAATTACTGCGTCTGCGCAATAGCTAAACGTCATTCCGTTGTGGTAATTAACCACTACCACTGCCGTAAGCTACGAATCCATTTCGTTGTGGTTGTGGGTATTGTTCTGATTAATTTTAGAGAATTTTGGCGTAATTAATTTTAAAAATAATAAAATATTACCAGGTTCCAACATATAAAACACCTATTTTGTAAAATTAAGCCAATTTTTTTATTTTTTCTTATCTCTAAATTTTTTTACAAATGACAGTTTTAATGTGTTCCAAAAACTCTGGTAAAATCGATGCGTGGTAGTGGTAGTGGTTGTTAAACACTGCCACAGCGACTGTCAAAGTTGTCTCTGGCCCTTCTTCAACAAAGGAGTACGTTATAGGAAAAAACAAATCTGCAGATGCTGTCGTCATCTTTTTGATAATCTTAAGTCTTTAAGCTTGTTTACGTTACCTCAATGTAATATCAAACTATCAAATGTCGTCCTAAGTCCTTGTGGTACGATAGACAGGCTGCAACTTTTGAATTTAAATAATCCATATCGTTCCATTAATCCCCATTCATAACTATTCATATAAAATGCCAATAAATAATTTGGCAACATTGCCCTACACGTAGTATAGTAAACATTATAACATACATTTTACGTTGTATATGTCACCCTGTATTTCAATATATTTCCTTCTTATTATATTCGTCATAGTTATAACCATTTTTATCTTCGTCTAAAAAAGATAGTTGGCAATAAAAATTATGATGATTACCTTATTTAGATAGGGAATTCGCAACGGACTATTAACTATCCTTTCATAAGTCACTCTTGTCTTCAATGTGAACAATGCTTTAGTGTTTGAAGCATCAAGGGTCTTAATTTCTGCTTCATCATTTGGAGTAATCAATTGCTTTCCAAGATCTAACTCTTTAGGAGCGTCTTTAACAAAGAAAAATGTGGAATTGGAATGAGCAAAAAAATTGTTACAATATTACATGCCTATGAAGAACACAGTTTTTTAATGTAAAATTCGGTTGTTTTAATTTTTTTAATTTTATTCTGAAAAGCTAAATTTTGAATTCGGATATATTTGTGAGTCTTATCATATTAAACATAAAATTCAGCTTCGAATAATTAATAGTTTTCTTGTTATTTTTCTTATCTTTTGTAACTTGGTGAACTCTGTCATGTTATAAAATAAATAATTCTATTTGTTTAACATACTTTACTCGCAAAAAAATTAGAAATATATTTTATTGTTCTCAAATAAATCGAGTGAAATTTTACTCCAAAACTCTGGTCGCTCAAGAAAATACATAAAAAAACTACTGCTGAGTATTTAGACTTTTCAAGGGATATCCAGTCTTTCCAGGGTGTATCCAGGCTTTTTCAGGGTATATCCATACTTTTCCAGAAGGTATCCAGACTTTTCCGGGGTGTATCCAGAAACTTCTAGGGTGTGTCTGGACTTTTCTATTACATTTTATATGTGCTATAATATACAAGTTGTAAAAAATTTTAGCGCCAAGAAACTAAAGTTTTTGTCCATCAATCACACAAAAACGGCTAAACCGATTTGGATGAAATTTGCTACCAAGATAGGGTGTAACCTGAATCTTAATATAGGCCATTAATCTAAGAATTTTATAAGCTTTTAAACGAGATAGCATAAGGAAAAAAAATAATTTTTTTCAGGGATGAAGTTTTTTGGGGGTAGCTGCAAAGAGTGTAATGGGGGAAAGCTCAAAAACAATAGGGGTTTGCGTTTCGTACAATAATTAACTACAACAAAGAAAAATTGGTGCTAGAAAGCACAGCTAGTCCACCATACAATCAATTATTTTATGTTGAAAGGAAATTAAAATATTTCCTAAACTGTTGCTTTAAAAGATTGGAACTTATCATATAATTTTTAGGTAATATTTACGAAAACCAAAATCTGAAAACCGCTACCAAAATGGTATGAGGGACTATTCAAATCGTGAAATTTTGACTTGCCTTAATTTTATCAAAAATGAGTTACTAAGGTTCTAAAACACCGTAATCGGCGAAAAAAAAATTGTCTGTTGGTCTATATACACGATAACTCAAGAAGATATGTGGTTTTCGTAAATGTTACCCAAAAATTTTGTTATAAGGTTCAAATCTTTCAAAGCTATAGTATTCGAGATATTTTCATTTTCTTTCAACATAAAATATTGATGGTATGGTGGACTGTCTGTGCTTTCTAGCACCACTTTTTTTTTGTGGACCATGATTTTTTTTGAATATTTATTTTTGCTTCTTTTATCTTGTGCCATGATATTCAAAAATTACCTATTAAACTAGCAACCCTAAAACCTGGAAATTTATTCTACAACCAGACCACCCCACTACTTGTCTTAAAAAAACTGGACTATTTACTTACATGGGTATCTTTTGGATTGAATAACCGAAAAAGTAAAAGTACTCAAAATAGTTAAATTTACATCTCAAAACTGTGGTGATTTGGCGCACCCGGGAGTCACCCGCAGACGTTTTGGGTAAGGTCAAGTATAGCTTTTACCCTAGGGTAACAATTGTAATTTACGCGTCCCAGTCACCACATATGTTTCTTTCCCACTTTAAAACCAATACGACCGTCGCTTTTTTCCTTGAGATGTTATAATTTTATTATGCATTTTTTATTCATTATTTTGTATTCGTATATATGCGAGCTTTTTATACACAAGGCCATTACATCGCGGGTTGACTGTACTGAACTTGGATCAGACAGAGTCGTCGAACATACAAAAATCCGAATGCAAGCTACATTTTTAGAATTTCATGTGATGTTTGCAATTTTGTAAGATTATGCCACCAAATTCGTCAGAAACGGAAAAAACGTACAAAAACTAGAACACAAGAAGCACAGAACTCTATTAGGAATTTACCAAAAGTAGCAAGGAAGGTCGATAGATAGCATAAATGGGTCCGTGACTAGCTTCGGACCAATTTTTTGCACCCGTGGGTAAAAATAGTAGACTGAAAAAGAGGATTACTTCAAGAAAAAATGATCTTACACAGTGGCAACCCCCTGTGTCCTGATTAAAGATCATAATAATTATCTTGAATCAAAACAAAATTGTTCAGAGAGATTGGCCCTATTCAAGAAAATTTCTTTTTTTTATACCTTTATCAAAAACATGATTTTAGTAACTGACTGCAGATAACTAAAGCATGGCTTTTTGGTAACCGATGCAAAAAAACTTTTTTTTTTGATCACGGGTGCAAAAAAAGATTTCTGTCCGATTTTTACCCAAAATTAAAGGAAATAGAGGAAAATAGTAATATTGAAAAAATCTAATTATTCTTGCCTAAAAACTAAGCCATTTCAGGCAGTGTGTTTTCACCAAGTATTTACGAAAAAATTATTTAAAAACATCGTCAAACTATCAAAGATTAAAATGTCGCAACAATGAACGTCACCGAGTAAAAAGGCACATCGCTATGGAAACCATTGCTATTTCATTTACCAGCCGCCTTGATTTATGGTGTAAAGATGGTGTGTTGCGAGAAGTGCTCTTCTTCGAGATTTTTAAAGGTATTTTCCTGTTTTTCTTGAATTTTTTGATAAAGGTATTAAAAAAAATAGTGTTAACAACTCGTGGCTAAACTGTACTTTTTTTACTCGCGTTTTTAAATACTTTGCTGCGCTCGTTATTTAAACCAACGCTTGTAAAAAAGCACTATTTTAGCCACTAGTTGTGAAAACTACTATTAAGCCAAGATATCCTGTTTTAAGTATAGTTTTTACAACTAGGAGCTAAAGTAGTGAATTTTTGGTTTTAAAGAACAAGCACAGCAAGTGATTTAAAAACGCGAGTAAAAAAAGCACAGTTTAACCGCGAGTTTTCAACACTATTTTTTACCTTCATAAAAAAATCAAAAAACATACCAACAATTAGAACACAAAAGCACCCACACAAATCACTCGCTGTGTTCGTTCTTTAAAACTACGCTTGTAAAAAGGCATTGTTTTAGGCACTAGTGGTAATAACTACAATTTTTACATATTGGTGCAAAAAATTGGTCCGAAATTAGGCCCGCAACTCTTTTTTACCCATTTACACCATTTATCAGCCGTTCGCGATATTCGTGTGATATTGCTAACAACAAGAGGTTAACAAAATGATAAATAAATTCCCAATGTCCATAGTGCAGTTAAAAGAGGTTAGTCTAGATCCGACTGCTTAAGAGTGAATTTGAGTCTTGAAAACAATTCGTTTAACAGATAAACCCGACATCAAAAATTAACACAATTTTGCACAGCGGAGACTTCTGGTATCCCCCACAGACCAATCGCGTGGTTTTTCAAAAAAATATATATATCTTGTTTTTATTTAGTTTTTAAAAATAATCGATAATTTTGGTTCCGGGATAATGCTATAACTTTCACCGTACAAAATTTGATACAAATGATACAAATTTGAGTAGCAGTTTTTTAGATTACCTAATTGGAAGAAGCGCATTTTTTATTCAAACTCACCCTTAATGTGTTATTAAAAAAAACCTATATCATTAAAATGGTTTCCTGCTGTATTTTTGAGTTATAGTTTTTAATTAATTTTCTATTAAGAAAAAAACATGATCTCCGGCTATGGAAACGCACTTTATGCACATTTTATTTTTAAACCGTCGCGGTTTTTTCTCAAGACCGTCGACGCGTTATTTTTTATTGATATTTGCATACTTTTTGCTTTTTTATTTGCCTGGCTTTTTTATTCAAGGCAATCTCTTAGACTTCGCCACACATCACACCGACGCATGTCGTCTGATATCAGAGGATTGTGTTTTCTCAGTCAAGGAAGTGCATTTAAAAAAATATATTCAAGGTTTTTTCGGTTATTTTTGGATTACTAATAAACTGACTCTGGGGGTTGTCATCATTTCATCAAAATGAACTACCTATCTATGGCAAATTTTTAAAAATTGGTTAGTTGCCACATTGCTTGAGCTCTTGAACTGAGGGAAGGGGAGAGAGGTGGTTTAATAGGTGCTGTGGTAGTGTATACGAAACAAAAATACATATTTTCAAAAGCAAGTCTCATCTAGTTTCATTTGCAGATTTTTCTTAAAAATTATCCCTTAAATGCGCTGCAGGCAAAATTTTTGAAAAAATTACACTAAAATGCTATTTCTTACGCGTTTCAAATGCTGTTGATAAAAAAAATTGCGTAAAATAGATAAAATTGTAACAATATTTAAAATTGGTTTAGCGCCGCAGGCCCAAATTTCGACAAAAATAACAATTTTTTTTTTAAATTTTGATCTCTTAGGTTTTTTGTAAAATTGTAAGAAAAATTATAGTAACAATGCCATTTATTACACGTTTTGAATGCTGGTGATAAAAATTTCTTAGAATTAAACTAAAATTTTTAAAATTTAATACATCACACATGTCATAAACCGGAGTAAAGGGTCAAAAAAGTGTGGGATCTATAGCTCTGCCTGGGGTCCTTGATCATGATTAATTTATTGTAGATTTGGTTGGACCTCCTGGGGCGGGGGTTAACCCCCAACCCCCCCCCCTGGCTATACCACTGGTTTATTTAAATCAAGCTTTTTTGCTTTTTTGGTCCTCAGTTCTTCAAATTTTATTCATATGTGATTTTTGTTTTAAACTGGGTTTAAACGATGATCAAATGACCCCCGAGCGAACAAGATCAACGAAAGCGATAACCTTAGTTTACATGCAATGTCTGTGATGGATTTACATGTTAAAAATTTTGAGTTAAAAGACGCCATAAAAAATTTAGTGACTTTTACAATCAATATTGAGTTAAAATAAATAAATTTTGGTGGCGCGCCCAGGAATTGACTTCGGGGGGGGGGGGGGTGGTGCAAAGGATAAATAAAAATAAAAAATTAATTTACATTTTTAAATGTGACCATAATTGATACAAAGAAACAGGTGCTTACAAGCGCGGACCAGGGCTCGAATGTAGAGGAGGGTGTTAAAATTGTTTATTTATCCAAAATTTCATGGCAAAATCATGCTTCAATGAGCCGTAGGCAATATTTTTTGAGAAAATAACACTTTAAATTAAACTAAAATCGTAAATACTGTTGGGGTTTTGGGAATTTGAGTTGTTCATTGATCCTGAATTTGTTTGTAAAAATGCTAAAATGATATAATTTTAGCGAAAATGACACTTTTTTGACACCAAATCGCAGGTAAAATGTTTTCATAAAATTTCATAAAAGAGACCATATTGACACGAAATCGTAGAAATGAAAGGTGTTATAGCGCCGCAGGCGAAAAATTTTGCAATTTATGATTTTCTAATTGTATTTTATTCCCTATATATTTCATTTCTGCTGTTATTTGATTGTGCCTATTGTACCCAGGCTTTTCGGGGGACGGGGTTAACTCCAACCCCTCCCTCGGTGCGCCACTGAATATTTCACTCTATTGTTACAAAAACCTAATCTCAACTTTTTTGTCCTTGTTGCAAATTATTTATTAATATGGTTCATAATATTTCTTTTCCAAACAAATCAAAGAGAACACCCGATGGGTTTTTAGTTGCAGAAAATATCTGCTGTTAAGTGTGCTATTTTAAAATTAATTATATTCGGTCAATGACTATAGGTGCGCCTTTTCTTGTTGTAGGAGTAGTAGGTGTTCTCCTCGACTTTTGCAGAACCGCATTTTAACCAATCCATCTGCATTTAATAATGTTAATTATAGAATAGAAATTTAGCATCTTTTCAGGCTAAATAAAAAAGTACTATAAATATTCAGCCATTTTAATTTTGACAATTTCTTTGTTATTATTGGTTCTTTTGTTTTAACAATTTTGATATTTACAAAACGAAGGGAAAATTTAGCGCCCTAATAAATTTACAGAAAGATTTATGGCGTAGACGGCAAGGGGTGAGGGAATAAATCGGAATACCAGTCTAATTTTCTACCAACTGAGCTTCCGAGAAACTGGAGTTTTGACTGGCTATTCGGAAATCCTTTCGTCCGATTTATTTGTTAGTAGTTAGTAGCCATCTGATAACTCCAATAAAACGCTATATGTCGTGTATCGTTGGTTGATAGATAAATACAAATTTCGTACAACTAATAATCGAGAATGTGTACCTCCTTGTCTTTATAACATCTCTAGGTTTTTAAAGCCGCAGTAGGCTTCAAAGATCTCCCCACTACTAACAAATCAATATGACGAAAAATGAAAAAATATCATGAGATTTGAAAAGAAATAAATAAAAAAAAATGTATAGAATATGCAAGTAAAGAGAGCCTGGGCGTGATTTGATGATCCGAAATGTAGAATAACTTAAAAATACTTTTTTTTATACCTTCATCAAAAACATGATTTTAGTAACTGTCTACAGATAACTAAAGCATGGCTTTTTTTGTTACCGATGCGAAAAAACTTTTTTTTTGATCACGGGTGCAAAAAAAGATTTCTATCCGTTTTTTACCCAAAGTTAAAGAGAAATAGCGGAAAATAATAATATTGAAAAAATCTAATTATTATTTCCTAAGAAATGGCTTATTCTGCCAGTTTTCACTAAGTATTTACGAAAAAAATCATTTAAAAATATCGCCAAAATATTAAATTGTCAAAGATTTAAAATATCGCAACACTGAAAGAGGACACATCGCTATTGGAACGATTGTTATTTCATTTACCAGGGGCCTTAATTTATAGTATAAAGATGGTGTGTTGCGAGAAGTTCTCTTTGTTCGAGATTTTTAAAAGTATTTTCCTGTTTTTCTTGGATTTTATGATAAAGGTATTAAAAAAATAGTGTTAGCAACTCGCGTCTAAACTGTGCTTTTTTTACTCGCGTTTAATACCTCGCTGCGCTCGTTATTTAAACCTACGCTTGTAAAAAAAGCACTATTTTATCCACTAGTTGTTAAAACTACTATTTTCTTAATAAGTTTTTTCTAAGAATTTTGGATGATTATTTTGGAAAAATTAACTTTTTTAAATACTATCTTTATGCGGGCCTGTATTAGTTATACAGAGCCCGGCCGGCAACAGAAAATAATCTTCTGACTGAGATCGTGAAAAATCCTAAGCACCGACCCAGGCAAAGAAGAAAAGAGAAGAGCTTTTATTAAATAAAGTAAAGGAAATTACCAGCATCAGAGATATTTCAATTAAGAAGCACCAACCTGTACCAAACTACAGTTTTTCAAGATTACTGGATGCGTGCTAAGGTTCAACTATAAGTATTTTAAAGCTTCCGCATGCTCGAAACAACTTCGTTATGAGTTATTTCTTCGCCCAAAGAACAAACGCTAAATTAGCGAATATTTTGGTGTGGCAACTGTTTATACTTATGAAAAATTTATAAGTCCGATATAATACTACGTGTAACCGGAGGACTTTTTTTCGCAATACTTGATTTTATAAAGTACAGAAAGAAACTAAGAAACTTTAATTTTGATTAATTTTTTCCGCCTAAATGTGACCTATTTTTTAAATGACACCCAGTATAAGAAAGGCTTTGTCCTGATAAGAGTTCCCTGACCTACGACAAAAGGATTAATATTGTCGCACAATCTAAATAATGTCTATACAAGTCGATAAAAAATGTATAATGTGTTTTTTAAAGCTCATAAAATAGTTATTCTTTCTACAGTTTTTTCGTTGCTTGTTTTAATTTTTTTAACGGTTTCAAAGAGCCATTACATTTATTCCAGTCGTGTTATGTTTTGTTGATTTCTAATGGCTCCATTATTGTAGAGCTAGTCGCCTGTAAGGTAAGGAACCACGGAAATACCCAGCATGCGGTTGTCACGCGGTCTTTCTTATATAAAAATTGTCGGAACCCAAGTATTTCCCAAAACCTTAAAAGTACTAGTGCTGCTGTGTCTGAAAACACTGTCCAACAATGAAAATGTTTCGGGCTCAAAAATAGCTATTTCTTAAATATTTTCATCCACTGAATTCAAAAATCACCATAAAAATTAGAGATTAGCTCTAGTTTTGGAGATAAGGTGATATTTTACATTTTATATCCTCTAAAAGCATCGAAAGAGCAAATAATAGAAAGGGCAGAGGGAGTTAGAAATAGTGGTACGCCACCATCGAAATTGTCTATCGATAATATCGATAGAGATAAAACTACAGAACTATCGATAGTTTTAATTTAGCTATCGATATTTGCAATACAGCCCTACTATTCTCGATATATATAAGCGGGGACTCCCTCCTTTCCGAAATAATTGCGTATTTGCGCGTCTTTTTATTCAGGGCGACCGATACCTTACAGTTCAGTTTCATATTTCTAATCGAACGCACAGTTAATGTAGTGTGTATGGTATTGTTATAAAACTAGATACACGGAGACACAATATATCATCGCGAACTGACTATAGTGTTTATGCTGTAAATCTAAGGTTTACATTTTACATACAATATTTCTGTTTTGTTTAGTGCAAAATTTGTTGTGGAGTTAAACCTGCGTTCAATATCTCACAACCCTGATTTTGAAGAAAAAGATGATCAGCCACACAGATTGAGCCAGTCTGAGTTAAATGATCTCATTGGAGATCTTGACTTGTCACAGAAGAAGTCAGAACTTCTAGGATCAAGGTTACAGCAATGGAATCTTCTTCAACCAGGGTCTCTAAGTACAGACAGCGTCAGCGGAATCTGATATCTTTTTTAAGAAGGAGAATAATCTTGTTTTTTGCTGTGATATTAATGGTCTGATGAAAAGTTTGAAAATGGAGCATAATCCAACTGAATGGAGGCTATTCATAGACTCTTCCAAGCTTAGTTTAAAAGCTGTATTGCTTCATAATGGCAATCCTCTTCCTTCTGTTCTTGTTGGTCACGCAGTTTATATGAGAGAGACTTATGCAAATATGGCAACCCTCCTCAACTCAATCAAATATGCTGAACATAAGTGGAGAATCTGTGGCGACCTAAAAGTCATTGCTATACTATTAGAAATGCAATTAAGGTACACTAAATACTGTTGCTTTTTATGTATGTGGGATAGTAGAGATAGGAAATCACACTATATCCAAGTAGATTGGCCTGCAAGGAATCTTAAATCTAGTGAGAAAAATGTCGTTGCCGAGCCTCTCGTGAATCCAAAAGATGTTCTTCTTCCACCACTACATATCAAACTCGGTTTAATAAAGAATTTTGTCAAAGGCCTAAACCAAGATGGTCAGGCTTTTAAATATTTGAGAGAAAAATTTTCCAAATTAAGTGATGCAAAAGTCAAGGAAGGCATCTTTGTGGGGCCACAAATACGTGAACTCGTAAAGGATCCTGCTTTCGACCTAGTTCTGAAAGAAAAAGAACAGGAAGCTTGGGAAGCTCCTGAGGGAGTTATGCATGGATTTTTAGGGAACAGAAGGGAGGAAAATTACACTCAATTGGTAAAATTGCTTCTAGAAAAGTACCATCAACTCGGATGTAATATGTCACTAAAAATACATTTTCTCCACTCCCATCTTGATTTTTTCCCACCCAGTTGTGGAGCTGTCAGTGAGGAGCATGAGGAAAGATTCCACGAGGATATTTCTCTCATGGAACGGAGATATCAGGGCCGCTGGAATGAAGCAATGCTCGCGGATTATTGCTGATTTATGTATAGGGATGCTCCAGAAATTACTTACAAGAGGAAAGCCAAAAGACTGTGTAACTGTCATTAAAAATACACCTTTAATATTGTTAGCATACACAATTAATATTTTTCGTTACCTCATGATCCTTATTAAATGAAAAACTCATTATTTTTTATCACAAAAACTAGAGCTAATGAAAAATTTTCTTTGTCATATTCGTTTTTCGCAACCCAAAATTGGTAGGAATTAACTCGTAAGTTGAAGGAAACAAAAAAAAAGATTTTGCTGGACAGTGTAATAGTAGTTTACATAACAAGCATATTATGATGGTCATTAAACGCGAAGATGAAGTTTGAGCCTGAGCGTTGCCTAAGACCAATGAAAATGTCATCCTAAATATCATAAATTATGAAAAATATCAAACGCGAACACTTTTAAGTCTACAACCTTCATAACCTAAAGTTTCAATGATGTTTTATCTAAAACGTTAAAACAAATAAGGTTACTAAGGGACTTTTCTTATATCTTTTTAAAAACAAGGTTTTTTTCTTAAAAATGCAAAATATCTCAATTTAACGGACTTATTTTTGTTTAAGTACTAAAATTTTATTGAATTTATTTACGTTTAATAAATATTTATTGTCTTAAACATATAAAAAAATAATTCACGTTTTTGCGCCAATTAGTGCTCTGATAAAATAAAGTTTCGTCGCTTGTCATGTCATCTTGTGGATTACGTCTAAGCTTTATTATTATCCTAGGACCGTGAATGAGCCATTAAGATCGTGTTGAGATGGTCATAGGTAAAATATAATATACTGAGAGAGAACAATAAATCTTATAGCGTTTTCGATATACACTTCTATCAGGGGCGCGTTCAGCGGCGGCTGGAGCCAAACCAAAAACGGTTTTACCCCTTCCACTCAAAATGTCAAAAATGGCATTGACATTGCCGAACCAGCTTTGAACGCGCAAAGTCGACTGTCGTATATTTAGTATTTTTGCTAGGGATGAACAGTCTGTTTCAAAAGGAGAGGGACTGTCGGAACTTTAAGCCACGGCCATTTGATAGCTTTTTCTAAACAGATAACTACTCTCTACTTTCTGTCTACAAGTGTGGCGTCTACACAATTCATTGTATGCAAGAAAAAAGGGAGAAACGTGTTGCACTTCCACTCAAAATGTCAAAAATGGCATTGACATTGCCGAACCAGCTTTGAACGTGCAAAGTCGACTGTCGTATATTTAGTATTTTTGCTAGGCATGAACAGTCTGTTTCAAAAGGAGAGGGATTGTCGGAACTTTAAGCCACGGCCATTTGATAGCTTTTTCTAAACAGATAACTACTCTCTACCTTCGTAGTAGTACGGAGAAACGTATTGCACTTTTCATTTTCAAATGATTTTCTAAATTTTCTTCATTTTGTGCGGTTAGGAAAACCTCGCATTTGAATTTTTTTTCGTTGACCTCGCCCGCGGACCAATAACAACAAGCGATGCCAATTCTAGCGGTGCTTTCGAGTTCCTCCAAAAGTGGTATGGCTTCAGCAGATCTTGAACGGTGTATGCTAACCACTTTTGGCAAGCTGGAGCCATTTCTGAACGCCTAATGCCAAGTTTGGTTTGGCTCCAGCCGCTTCTGAACGCGCCCCAGATCACCTCCAGCCAGAGCAGATTTTGTTTTTTCAAGGTCTCCTAGGGGGTTCATGCAAAGGTTTTTTAGTAGTGTAGTTCAGCAAACTTTGTCTGTATATTCAGGCACCACTGTTTGCACAAAATTCAGGTCAGTGAAGTCACAGCCCCCCCCCCCCTGAAGGATATTCGAGTTTTGATATGCTTATAATTTCGAATCAATTTCGAACTAATTTTGAACCACACTCCTTCCTGGTTTTATTTTATATTCAAAATGGAGGGTGCAGCCAGACGTAAAGCTACACCCCCTCATTTAAAGCACAGAGAAAAATTAAAAGCAACTACATATCCCAAAATTAAGAAGTAATTTCGAACACCTAATAACACCAAAAATAAATTCGAAAAATCCAATATTGAAAATCAGGTGCTTTACACATGCACATATTAGGTATCAAAAGTCCAACAAAGATAGAAATAGTGGTTAAAGGTGGTTATTTTATTTTTAAAGTTGTACAAAATTAGTTCAAAATTATAAGCATATCAAAGTTCAAATTTTTTTTTGAGTGGCTTGACGTCAACTTGCACCCGCCACCATATTAAAAAAAAGGGTTACTAGTGGATTTTTCGAAATTCTTTTTGATGATATGAGGAGAAATTAGTTCTTAATTTTGGGATCGTTGCTTTTAATTTTTCTCTAGGCTTTAAATGAGGGGGGTGTAGCTTGACGTCCGACTGCAGCCCCTATTTTGAATATAAAAAAAAACCAGGAAGAAGTGTACTTCAAAATTTTTAAAAGTGGTTCAAAATTAGTTTGAAATTGATTCGAAATTATAATCATATCAAAACTCGAATATCTTTCGGAGGGGGGGAGGATGTGGCTTGACTGACCTCAAAATTCATAATTTTTGCCCTTTTTTGAGGCACATTAAGACGCGATGTTCATAAGCTCAACTTAAGCATTAAAAAAAAAATGCCATAAACGTTTAAAAATAAAAAAACAGAAAATGTATTTCAATTGTTTTGATAAACTCCTTGACCCGTCAAGATTGACGGGGCAAGAAAAAGCGGTCCGCCAGATATTTGAGGCAGAAATCGAACACGCAGGTCTCGTCCAAATCCAAGAAAAACAGGAAAATACTTTTAAAAATCTCGAACGAAGAGCACTTCTCGCAACACACCATCTTTACCCTATAAATCAAGACAGCTGGTAAATGAAATAACAATCGTTTCCATAGCGATGTGCCTTTTTACTCGGTGACGTTCATTGTTGCGACATTTTAATCTTTGACAGTTTAATACTTTGACGATGTTTTGAAATTATTTTTTCGTAAGTACTTGGTTAAAACTGGCGGAAATTGCTTAATTTTTAGGCAAGAATAATTAGATTTTTTCAATATTACTATATTCCGCTATTTCTCTTTAATTTTGGGTAAAAAACGGACAGAAATCTTTTTTTGCAGCCGTGATCAAAAAACCAAGTTTTATTGCATCGGTAACCAAAAAAGCCATGCTTTAGTTATCTGCAGACAGTTACTAAAACCACGTTTTTGATGAAGGTATATAAAAAAGGTTTTTAGCAGTTTTGAGCAGATTTATAAATATAAAATAACGTTAATAAGATTTCATGAGATTTCTCATGTTCTCAGCAGTTTTAAAAAGACCCAGCCTCCATCAGATGTCATAAGTTTACATGGAAAAATTCACATTCACATGAAATCTTGTGAGTTTTCAATAGTCAGAAATTATTTGAAAATTGTGTCTGGTGTAACATCATGAAACATCATAAGAATTTGTCAGTTTTCATGTGGCATACATTTTTACCAGGTCAAATCCCTTCAAACCAATAAAATCTCTTAAAATCTCATTAAGACTTGATCAGTTTTTAAGAGTTTTGAAGTTGTTTTTTTGGCAGGGTAGCTATCTTTTTGAATTTTAATTGAAACAGAGATGTAGCCAGAAACTGAATATGAGAGTGTTTTTGAGAAGTTGGGAGTAGTAGTGATTTTTAGGTCCCTGGTGGGGGGAAAATTAACCTTAAAACTTCCACCTTGGTGACCCACTTATGCAAAGCAGCTCCCTTAATTGAGTTAGCGTGAATATGCAGAGTAAAGACTTTAAATTTGATAGAAGTTGAAAAAAAATGGATTTACAAAAATAAAAAAGTTCGTTTTAAAGTTTACAACATATAAATATGAGATAATATAACGGCCGAAAAAAAAGACGTAGCGATACCGTAAACCGGGACTATTTTGACTTTCAGGGTTACTTTGACATGTTTTGGGACTACTTTGACACCACCTGTTAAAACGAATATAACTTGAAAATTTGGAGTCTTGGTATTTTTTTTATTGTTTTGTTGGGTAATGTAGAACTGCAATGCCCTACTTTTCGGGGGCTTCCTTGTAAAGCATTCAAATTTTCTTAAAAGTTTGATAAAATTTATAATATTACACTGTACATTTAAAAAAAAATCCCCTGCGGCATATTTTTTTTTAAAATTAAGATTACAAATAAGATTTTTAATATTTTTCGTTGCAGACTTCCCCCCCCCTCCTTTATTTTGGAGGAGCTGAGAACAGTGAACATGCTGAGAAAGTTATTAAGTCACGAAGATATAAAAATTATGCTAGGATGATCCCTCAGGCGTTAGTTTAATTTGTACTTTTATTTTTTTTTAATTAGAAGTAAAATGTGCTTTTCATTAAATAATTTTATTATTGAAATAATGTATGGTCTTCGTGTTTTTTTAAATAGTTAAATCACTTTAAATAATGTATTTGCCAAAATATGTCGCACAGGGGTGTCAAACTAACCCTGTACTAGGTCTACTTTGATTTATAACAAACAATAAAAATATGTCAAAGTAACGCCACAGGCGGGGCTACTTTGACACCAAATTTTTTCATCCGGAGCGTTGCTTGCTGATGCCTTAAAATTAAGGCCACGTAGTATGAAGCTCCAATTGGGGGCGGTGCTGCTGCGAACGTTACCTCTTTTTAAAAGTCATGTTACAGTGACCTTATACTTTTACAGGTTTCTTCTTTATAACCTGCTGAAAGGTACAGGATTCTGTATTTACGGTCTTCTGCACTTTTCAATTTTGATGTTTTTGTTTCTCGGTTAATTCGACAGGTGGCGCACACAGGTACTACGTCTCCTCGGATTAAAAACTTTTTGTTTTAAATTCGAGAAGTGTGCATGGTGCCTGTGTAGCTTCAACTCAATTCAACTGCCAGGTACAATCCTATGACTCCCTGATGATTCCTAATAAGGATGAAACATGTCTGTAGGTGTCTGGATTCTCCATTAGACATTGGAGGCCTGGTCGAAATGAAGTGAAAAACAAAAACGCTTTGTCCGATATGCCAGGAGTGTTACTTTAATTTTAAATTTATTTAAGTTTCTTAAGTGGAAGGATAAGTCCTAAAATTTGATATTTGGTAAAATTAGACGCAAAGGATCAATTGTTTATATAAGTTAAAGAAAACGGCAATTTAGGAAATATTTAAAAGATAGCGCTACGGTCATACCTCTCTCAATCAAGTTAGCCTGGAATAAATGTAGATCCAAAAAATTCTCTGATAGCGAGCAGATTTCGTCAGACACGCGCAGTAGATTTTTCGCCTTTGTATTTGCTCATGGCCCACCCTAATTTTTACATTATTTTCTTTGTTTTTTACAGTTGTTATTGTTACACATTTTGCGAAACTTCAGCCATAATAGTATCTCATAGGTATGTCGTTTAAAAAAATCGTTTTTGAAGTTTAAGCAAAAAGGAGCTTTTGGTTATTATTGGCATAAGTATCGCTCATAATTTATAAAAACATATAATATCTCATTTTTACTGGCTTACCCAATTAAAGGTTAAAGTCTCCACTTGCTATTAATGGCTATACCCATAGTCTAAGTTTCGAACTGTAAACAAACTAGAGAACCTATATAGTATATAGTAAAACCAGCTGATTATAGTATTCACAAGGTAGTATAGCTATAAAAATTGTTAAGCCGATACTAAAAAGTATGTTTTGTGCCTTAGGTAATTTTTAGTATTTTTTAGTGCCGTTTTAATGATTTTTTCCTATTAAGTCTAGTTTTGTGACAAACAGTATTAGAATAAATAATTCCTCAAGGTTTATTTTTATTAACAAGTTGCTGTAAAAAAATAATTAAATCAATTTGTTTTGTTCATTGATATGTTTTATATTTTTTAAAAATACGTGTACAAATTAGGTATACCGTACTGTAATTTTTGCTACTAAAAAAGTTAAACCTTGAAGTTATAGTCAGCGTTATAAAAATATAAATTTGATAGCTTTTGTTTCCTGGGGGTCTATTCTTGAATATAGAGAAAATTTGCTCCCAGGGCGTCCAATTCTCTTGCTACTATGCATCTCGTTCTTCGGTTTAAATTAACTTTTGCCCGATATTGATCGAACGTAATTCTCTTAGTCAAGACCAATAGAATTACTTTCGATCAATATCGGGCAAAAGTGAGAGAAATCGATTTAAACCGAAGATTTGGACCAATGAGATGCATAGTAGCGAGATAATTTGACTCCCTGGGAGCAAATTTTCTCTCGATTCAAGAATAGACGCACTGAGAGACAGTTGAATTACCAAATTTAATATAGTAGCCTGATTTTATTCCAAAGGGAGCATTGTAAGGCTGTCATCTTTTTGGTCTAATTTTAGTAATTTATTCTCTTTCTTTTTTTTTATCTGCTGGCCAGCAAAAATGAATACTAAGAGTAGGTAAATAGTTAGTTTTTTTATACCTACATATTGTCGTCCAAAGTATCGCTTTGATATAAAGATTAGTATCTATTTGGCTTTGGATGGCAGCATACTTTTATCAATCATTTGATTGGTTCAGTTTCCAATTTTTGTATCGTAATGTCAAGTAGTTTACAAGCAATTAAACGTATTGCACCGAGTTTTAACTGTTCCTAGCGTAAAAACATGTAATTATACATTTAACAGCATGTTTAATAAATAATAAGAGTGATAAAAATGCTGCATTCTTGTGCATTGTAAAGCCTTGTGGCTTGTGTATGAGTATCCGGCTTTTATCTCAAAATAACGACTTAAATTAAGCAATAATTTTTAAATAATGGTACTCAAAAAAATTACTGAACTCTTTTTTTGCCTTATTCAAAATTCTCAATCCAAGCACACAACACTTTATTCTATTTATTCACTTTAACAACAGTCGCGTGGGGCAGTGTGAGGTCAAAAACGATATTTTTTCTGATGTATAATGCAAATATCTCCATTGCGTGAAAGAAATATGCAGCGTCGCTAGTAACATAAAAAAATATATATACAATATGTTACCCTATGGCTTAATAAGACGCTCGCAGAAATAAAAAATTAGAGGAAGGTAAAGCTTCTAGCGTTAGACTCAAATTCAATTATAACCTCTGGTAAACTGCCATTAAAAAACAAGTTAAAATGTAGGAAAACGCGCTCTAGCAATTTGTACCCACCCATTAGCCAACCAATTTAGTGCCCATCTCGCTTGTCCGATATATGGTACTAACTAACTAACCCACCATAGGCTAAAATAAAGCATAATATTTTCCGTTAGCTGCAGAGATAAATTAGTTACATAGACCGCGCCAGCCTCTTTTCTAGACTTCGTTTTTCTATTAAAATTACTTGCCGTATCAAGATCAAAGCTGTTAAATCCAGTGTTGCCGATAAGACTCCAATACTAGCTACATACGAGTAACAAAATTGTTCTTTTGAGCAAATACTTTTTAACTGCATGATGTGAAAACACTGTTTGCACATGGTGGCACCCTCTCGGTGTTAAATCCTCTTCTGGTTCCTCTGTAGGCTGAATGAACACCTATGGTTTATCAAACCAGAAAATTATCAGTCCGTATTTAATAAAAATCTTCATCGTAAGAACGATTCACCATAAAAACTGCAATTAGTTAAACCAATTTTTTTATCCGAACCTTATTTCTTCAAACCCATTCAATAACAAATTCGTAATTTATAAGACCTGTTTTTTATCGAACCATTGTTCATCAAACTCATTCAATATCAAACTGGTAATTTGTAAAACCCATCTTTAATAAAACCCGGAATTTTTCAAACCATTATTTTTCAAAATCGGAATTCGAAAAACCCGTTGTTTAACGGAAAATTTTTGCTAAATTGATTGCACATTCCCCAATAATACATGAACCGGAGACGTACACGCAGGTGGCGCGGCGGCGCGGCGTTTCGATGCATTTGTCGTTCTATATGCGCACACTTGGCTAAAAGTATTCACAGGTAGTGTTCAACACTTTGTGTATAGATGGCACTCTATTGTTCTTAACACTGCGTGTACGCGTCCGGTTCATGTATTATTGGCGAAATTGGCGTTTTACGAATTCCGGTTTTAAAAAATGATGGTTTGAAAAATTCCGGGTTTTATTAAAAATGGGTTTTACATATTACGAGTTTGATATTGAACAATGAACAATGTTTAGATTAAAAATGGGTTTGAAGAAATAAGGTTCGGATAAAAAATTGGTTTGACGAATTGCGGTTTCTATAGTGAATGATTTTATGATTGAACTTTCTTTTATTTAACAGTTTTGATTTTGCACATTCTAATAAACCGTGGACGTCTGTAGTGGAATAAAGAGTTGAGTTCTACTCTACCCTTATCCTTGCCAGGTGTTCTCAAAGCACAGTGTCTAGTGAGAACCCCGATAAGGAAACCCACCTTCTTGCGTTTCCTGCAAGGCAATGGTTAATCAACATATACTTGCGCAGACCTCTTTCTTAGTACTTAGAAAAAATAGAACCACCAACTAGTGTTTGTTGCCTAGAAACATAATGATCTTTTTTCTGTACGGAATTCAAAGTTATATTTTTGAAACATCATGAAATTTATTTTGCCATTTAAAAAATGTGTAAAAACCACACTGACAACATTGGTTTAGGTCAGAAACTGCTTCCAAAGAATTCTATTCAAGAAGATAAGAATCTGTTAATGTTGCAATTCTTAGACAGTCCATAAAAAGTTTTGAGAAAGGAGAAAATAAAGTGGCTTTTATTCAATTAATTGTTCAGATATCAAAATACAGAGTGGATTTAAAATTATTCAACACAACAAAGCAAACGTTCTAAATGCGAAAATATTTTAAAAAATTGACATTTCAAATTAACAAGATAATCCGGTATTAATTTAAAAAATTATCTTGATATTTTTCGAAAATCGTAAGATATACTTGGACTTATTCCAAGTACATATTTTATTTTATGTGATTCTATTTTGGGCAATGTTCATATGGAACTCTTTAAAAATCTCTTTATTGACCTTTTCTTTTGAATACTCGGTAAAATAATTGACAGATTTGATTTACATTGTGCTAATAGTTATAAGAACTAGTTTATATAAGGCAGAAAAACTGCTAAGATATGAAATGTGGCACATAGATTATAACTTTATTTTCCTTAAGATAAGTTGGCTGCTAATTAGAGTACCGTTATGTGTAATAGAGGACGTAAGATACTTTACTGCAAACAATTTACCAAAAATTGTGTAATTTGTTTTATAACTTACTTCCATTTTTTATTTGGATATATTTTACGTAATATTGTTTATAACTTACTTCCATTTTTTATTTGGATATATTTTACGTAAATTAGGAAATTCATGGATTTTTTAAAAATGTATTTTAAGAGGGAAGAATGAAAACGAAATCTTTGGCCAAAAGATTTCATTCGAGTTAAACTTGATAAATATCGATATTCAAGCGAATCTCATAAGATACACGTATTCAAATGCACATTGCAGGCATATTAAAACGTTAAATACCTGAAAACATTTTCTTGGCATATTAATATGTTACCATTTTACATCTCTCGAGTGAATCGTGGGAACATTTTAGTTTATTGGTTACATTTTTTCGCGCCTGCGCTCCAGAAGAAACAGTTTCCTGCGTCATTATTTGCAGAAATGGGGGCTATAAAACAGTTTTTAGGTTAGCTTTTATGGAATAAATGTTATGAGAACGCTTTTTAACCAATTAATTAAAAACCTCAGAGAGAATCGTTTACTATAAGAAAAATAAATTAAAAGGCTTTTCTCACTCTCAACTGCTTTTATTAGAGATGTTACCCACCATGTTTCAACAGTATAAGAGTGTCATCATCAGGGGTACCCAGGGTATGCTACTAGTATGGCCACATCTAAGTGCCTATGAAAAGGTGAAAAACGTCAAGTGAAGAAATTTTTTAAAAGAATATTAACTAAGTGGGGAGGGGGGGAAAGTTACCTGAATCTCATGTATCAAATTAATTATTTGGAGGATTTCCCAAAACGCCTCGTTAAAATTTTCTAGTGACAACTTTTTTGAGTTTGGGCCCGAATTTAAGGTTTACTATACATATGCAGGGATTATTTTTAGTAAAAAAAATTTTAATGTAGACTAATATTTTTCATAAATGCTTTCAGGTCATATGCGTGTACAAATTAATTAAATGCATCCTCTATAAATTAACACATCATTATTTTAAATGTCATTGAGCTTAAAAATTATAGAAAACTGAACTTTTGACTTTAAAACTCAACCGTTATTTTTATACTGCACTTTTTTTCAGTAAAAAATTACAATTAAAATTGTTGTTTTTATAAGAAACTAGCTTCCGCATTAGTTAATTATTACCATTAAACATTTTAATTTTGTTTATTACCACCTTATTATTAACACGTTTATTTTTTTAATCAATGACCTTTTTTCGTATTTTTTAAAGATTATTTTTTAAAGTCGTTATAGTTTTATAATTATACACACTATTAAACACATTGTACAGACAAGGTATATAGGTAACTTATTTGTTAAGATAACAATTTCCCTAATTTTTTTTTTATCTTGGAATTACGCATACGAAAAGTAGAAACAGTTTTTTTTTGTTCATTTAATGAGCTACAAAAAATGACGTGTATTTAAAAGTGGAAGTGTTTATTTTCCTTTCTTTGTCGACGACAAAAAAATTAAAGACCCACACTTTGTTAAATAGGTAATGACAGTTTATTTAAAATCCATCACTCCCCTTGTTACATAAAAAATATTTTTGTCTACTATTTTCTCTTTTGAGATACTAATATAAAATTTTGAATAAAACGATTTAAAAAAAGTATAGTGAAAAGTATAAAATTAAATATTTTTATTTTTTTATATAATGTGGTCCAAGTATTTGTCTTGTCCTTTTAGATTAAGGGTAAAGTCCAGTCAAATTAAGATATTTTGAGGAATTAATTCCCAGCGAGCTGGAAATTATTCTAATACCTTTATTTGGTCCTAGATGCGTGTAATCTGAGTTTGCACCATCTCAGGTGGCAGGAGAAAATTAAAAAAAAAAATTTCTCTAAAAATTTTTTTTTTTTATTTGAAATTAAACTAAAATTGTAAATATATCAATGGTTTCAAAGCGCAGCAGGCGAATATTTTTAAGAAAGTGATACTACAAATGCTATTTTTAACACAAAATTAATACCGTAAATATCAAAGGTGTTATAGCGCCGCAACTCATGCCCTACTTTTGATTTTCTAAATGTTTTCATAAAAAATTTAAAGCCAGGGTAGGGGGGAGGGGTTAACTACCCCGCTATCCTCCTGAAATACGCCCTTGAGTAACTACGTATAATTTTTTCAGTTATAAGAAACAGATAACAAACAAACCACAAACAAAACCTAATAGCTAAATACTTTTTTTCTGAGGTCTAAAAAGCTTTTTGTTGAAACATTACCTTTTATATCGCATACTATCTCAAACATAAGATGCCCATCTCAAAAAAAAATAATTTCTAGTTTTTTTGGCAAACCGGTAAATGACTCGCTCAATGTCAATTTCAATATGTCTGTTGATATGTAGCAACGCTAAGCCCGTCAGACGAATTTCCGTCATAGTGTTTTTAAGTACTTATGTTTTCAATCTTCGTAGGCATGAGAAGCTTCTTTCTGACGAGGTATTACTTACTGGCAGCGGAAAAATATTGCCACACTTAGTCATTGCCTCGAAAACGTGATCAGGTATGTTTTGATTTAAGCTTTTGCCTACTTCTGACCAATATTGTTTTCAAATACTGACTTCTCCCAATAAAAGTTCAAGAATTTAAGACTTTAGTTAATTTTGCCTTAATTTTGGCTTCATCTTAAACTTGGTATGAATATGTTCAGGTCAAAAATACTTTTTTATGTCCGAATTGATTTTGTCTAAAACGTGTTTATAAATAGAAACTCAATACTGTTGTGTATTTTCAATGGTTTTCGCGGTAAGTTCGTCATGCATTTGTGTATTTTTGGTCTGACGGATTGAAGGTCAAACTGTTCCAAAATATTGTGGAGGGATTCTAGAATGTATTAGGAACTTTTTGCAATTTCTCGTTTTTTGTTCCTCAGGGCTATTACCACCAGCATCTCTGTCTTGTCTACTTTTTTCGATCGCGATCGCCCCCCCTTTGCTCCAGAAAATTAAATTTATAGCTACAGCAGCTTTAGAGACAACGCCACCCCCCCTAGCTGAACCGTTAAGCTGAGGAGGCACCCTATAACTTTAGTTTTGACAAAGCTAGGAAGATCATTTCTGGAAACGGCTGCAGCTACAAAATTAATCTAACCCTAACAAAATAGCCACAAAAAGGCTACAAAATGTAGCGATGAAAAGGTTTGGAAAATGAAATGGAAAAATTATCCCTGTTTTCAACATTCGATTTGGGCTATACCACTAAACCGAATTCGACGTTTTCAATGTCATTTGACGCAAAATTTAGTCACGCGACGCACCGTTTTCCAGCTACAAGAAAAAAACTAAAAAATGTGCAAAAATTTGGCGGTTTTTTGGCTACCAAAAGTTAAGCTCCCTAACTGGGATGGTGCAAACTTAGATTACACACATTTAGGAACAAATAGAGGTATTAAAATGATTTCCAGCTCGCTGGGAACTAATTCCTCAAACGGTTTTTTTTTCGACCTAATTTGATTGCCCTAGTATTAGATCAAAGAAACGAATTTTCTAGGCACTTCCAATGATATTTTAAGTATTGCCTTGAAAGTGGTGGGGGAAGTATGTTTTTTAATAAAATAAGACGCAACTGGAGTTCTTCTGAATCAAAATCGCTTAAGCCGGTTGGAAGTTTTTTTAGGTCAGTTAAAAGGAGTCATTGGGTCTGAGTTGAGAGAGGTGTGGTTTTATTCATCTTACAGGCCTTGTCAAAAAAGTTTGCTTGAATTTTTGGTGACGGTAGAATGTGCTCAAAATTGGAAAACATATCACTCTTAGAGTATTTTAAAATTCAGGTGAAAATATATCCAAATAAGCGAAAAAGTTTTTTCAAAAATGAAAGAGCCAAGTTCTTCCACAAGTATTTAAATGGAAAATGTTTGTTTTAGCCTAAATACATAAAAATGTTTTACTACAGAACTCTTTGAATTGCGTTACAGGTTACAGTTTCAATTAACTCCTTGCCAAGGGCGTGGATAAGGGGGGGGGCAAGGGGGGGTAATGTCCCGTTATCCGTTACTCTTCCGATGTTTGCTGCTCTTTCTAGCTGAGCCAAGCCACATTTTTTTAAATAATTTACAAAAATCGCCAAAAAAATTAAAATTTATACCTTAAGTTTGATTGTTAGAATTTCAGTTTATATCCGGTTTCACAGCAAATTTTGCCTGCGGCGCTACAACACATGCAAATTTTGGCCTGCGGCGCATTAATGACATTATTTTAGCAACAAATCTAGAACTACTATCAGATCCCAATCCAGTGTCTTTTATATTTCATAAAAAAGATCAAAATTTGTCAGGAACTTTCTTCTTAAACTGCAAAAATTTTGACTGCTATACAACAAATCTAGAATCAGAACCAGAATCCAAAAATTTTGCCTGCGGCGCTATAACAATTGCGTCATTACTATATTTTTAGCAATAAATCTAAGATCAAAACCAGATCCCTATCCAGTTTTTTTTTTATATGAGTTGAGTTGATATTTTTAATACTGTCCCCCCCCCAGGTAAAAATCGTATCTGCGCCCCTGCTCCTTACTAACTAGTGCCTAAAAAATTAGGATAGTATTTGAGTATTCTTGTTCTTTATAGGTACTACCCATTATTATTCGTTATTATTATTATTTATTAATAAGTAAGTGCATAGATATTTGACCTCAGCCCATAAATATTGTCATTTTTTATTAGTTGCGATTTACATTACAAAAAACAAATAATCGAAAGAAAATGCAAAGTGCTTGTATACCATTCGGTTTTTAGGTTATGCACATAAAAATTATGCAAAATTTCGCAAATAAAACGACTTATCTTGCAATCGCGATAAAAAGGCAACGCGATTTTTGCTTGATTAGTTTTGTGTTACTGGAGGGCATGAGAAAATTACTAAAATACTAAGATTTAAACGTTTTATGAATATTACTCAAATCAATAAATTATATTTTGAAAGACCAACCAGCCAATAAGCTGTAGTCATAAATTTTGAAATTTTGCCTGTCGCAGCTATGATAATAGGACAAAATGAGACCACTTGATGCCTGGAGACATCAGACTTTTTTTCATAAAATTGTAACAGTTTAGTGCTTTTGTTGTCATATACTTTGCAACTTCAACTTGCCTTGATCATGCCTCGTCATCGATCATCAACTTTCCAACGCTCATTTTCATATAACGCACCAAAAATTTATAACAAAGTACCTAGGAATTTTTTAAATTATACTATAATAAATTTTAAAAAACCCATAAAGGAGCTAACCATAGCCCAAGTGACGTAATACCTATAACAACACTTTCACGTACATAATGCTTTGATTTTTCATTTTTTATGGTTTTTAGTTATTCATTTTTTTTTAGTTACAGTTTTTACGGTTAGGTTGAAAAACGCTCTAGAAGCGACACCTCGCCATTTTTTCAGGCTCTTCATCTTTTTTATCTTATATTTTATTTTGTACTGAAAAGCTTATTAAATAAAGACATTATTTATTTATTTATTTATTTATTTAACTAATTTCATATAGAGCAAGAGTTCAACGTATAAATTATGATGGATAGGTAACCCTTGCCATGATGTGCATTTTCTCGTCCTGAATACGAAACGGACAATCTTGTACGCCAATTCAAAGGTAAAGTAGGGTAACCCCCACCATTTTCACATATATGATGTAGTAGTCCAGCAGACCAAAAACCAACTGGTGTGCCGGACCTCATTGTTTTGGCACACCACTCTAAAAATGCCTTTTTTAGAGTGCTGTGCCAAACCCTTATCCATGAATGAGGTCCCGCTAAGTGATTTTTGGTCTGGTGGTACTACTACATCATTTAGGTGAAAATGGTGGAGGTTACCCTATTACCCTATCCATCACGTGACCTCTAAAATTGCCCACCTTTGAATTGGTGTGCCGAAGCCCTTATCCACAATTTTCAGGTGTAGGATTGTCCATTTCCTATTCAGGATGAGAAAATCTTTCAATGGTTGAATAATAAACTGTCTAAAATATCTTGTAAACCAATATCTACAATTTATTTCATTCTTACTCAGATTGGTGTAAATATTCTTCATAAACTTTTGTAATTTTCCTTTCCCGTTTTCTTATAAAATTAGTTTTACTCGTCCTCTACCCCTCAGGTCAAAACCTCCCAAGAATGCCAAACTACTAAAGGAGGAGGCACAAATAACGTGGGCGTTGGGAATCGCTGAAATGTCCTGAAACTCACTGTAGATGAAGAAAGATGGCATTTTTAATGTAATTTTCGCTTGATTCCGCCACCCCCCCGTCCCGTTGATTTCATGCCACGTCTGCCTTGTTTTGTTGACTGACTGACCTTTAAGGCCACTAATCGTAAAGTTAACTGCATCGGATATAAAATTAGTGGACTTAAAACTCAGTCCGACAGATTACAAAGATAAAAAATAAAAACAACTAGACATATTAGACACTTACAGTGGGATTTACTAAGATCTAAAATAGAACCCCCACAGGTCCAAATATTTACACCTGTGGGGGCATTAAATTTTAAAACCAATTTTCAAAAAACACTTACCCATACAGAAAAGACACAAAGTTATTGATTATTTTGTATTTTTATTGCTAAATACTACTGAAAAACTGCTTTTTTGTCAAAATAAATACCATATTTTAGAAGAAAATGCCCCAAAACTAATTTTTTTTGACAGGTTTCAAAATGGTAAATGGTGAATACGCCAAAATTTTGGCACATAATAGCTTCATAATCTGTGTTTGAGGTTATAAAATTGGTGATTTTTTAGACCACCTCTGGGGGGTGGTTTAAATTTATAACCCCCAGAAAGGATTGTTTTGTGGCAATTGGTAATAAGTTCGTTCATAATTTCCCTAAGTTTCACAATGATTAATTTACCTTATTTAATATCCCAAGTTGATCATTAATCAATAAAACACCTCCAATTTTGTCCAGAAAAGCGCCATATTTTGAACCCGTTTTCAGCACAAAAAATATATTTATGAGGGCACTACGAGGCAAAACAAACATAAGTGAAGGTCACTGATTATGCACGAAAAATATACCAAACAAAAAACCGAAAACAACTATATTAATTTATTTATAAACTGAAATTAAAACATTGAGGTTATCTAAAAGCTCAGTCAAGAAAACTTTCCTTTCTCAAAGCCCACTCATTTTAAAGCTGTAGCTTTCATCAGTAGGGGTTGGTGCAAATCAAGGTGCAAGCAGAGGTAAAAGATCCAAAGTCACTGTTTGTGATTGAACGCAGCGCTAATATTTTTAAACTGACATTCCGGCAGTGACAGAAATGTAAACAAAATTTGTATTTAAGTTTTTTAATACATTTCATAAATAAAAACACCTTTTAAATAAATACAAAATTAATCTACTCATTATTTTATTATTACCCATCTAAATCTTTGTGTGACATCAGGTATTAATTGGAAAAATTAATTATAGTGACATATAACCCCAAGTTTAATTTGTTCTACAGAGTGTTTAACCTGCCTGGGTTTAAATTTTTTAATTTTCTTTTTTTCTAAATTGAAACTTTCTTCTTAAATCCAACAAAAGATTGTGTTATTAAAATTCTTTTTATAAATCAAATTATGTCCAAAACTCAAGGATGTTTGGTTTAAAGTGCTTAAAACCAGAAATTTCACTTAAACTTAGAACCGTTCTAAAATAGACTAAACCCTTTTAGTAAATCTCACCGTAAATTGCTTAATTTTGAGAGCAATTTAAACGTACATCTACAACGGAATCCCAACGCCCATGTTATTTGTGCAGTGATAAAAAAGTACGAAAATTTATGATTGCTTTTTACAGATCAGGCCGAGTATAACAAACCAACTGTTATTCTCTGGATCAGTTCCATTTTTTTACAACATTTGTGTCAACTTTAATAAATATTGTGGAAATTTTACAATCTAAGGGCTATAATATTTAATGTTAGAGCCATGATGGTAATTTAAGACTTAAAATATTTTAGCATAATTTAAGGGGTAACGTTTTTGTTTAACCAATATTTTCTATGTTTTTCACATTTTTTCACATTTGTATGCCATGATTTTCCTCACATTTAAAAGCTTTCTTTCCAAACCTTCGATATCTGGAATAAAACCCTCAGTGTTTTCAAGTTTTTACTGTTTTTTAGTATTCAAAAAAGTACTGCTAAAAACATTTTCTGTCTGTTAAAACGAAAAATATTTAAGATTGTTGAAGAGAGACAGCATACTTTCAAAAAGTATTTTAGAGAAAAATGGAAATAATTTGACGCAATTGTTTAATAAAAATTTCTGTTTTGTCATCTGTTTGTCATCTTTATTGGTGTGGTGCATATGATTTTTATTTTGCCATTTTTATCATAAAAAAAAAACAGCAAAAATTGTAATTATTCAAACCGTAAAGTGTGTAAGACATAAGGTGGTATTGATTACTTTCAATCAAAGTTCTTTACAGTCTTTAATTTTACCAAAAAACGTGTCCTACTTTAAGTGTATTTTAGCACATCTAAAAATAATTTAACAGGTATTTAACTAAATTATTTTAAGGTTCGTCAGGGCTCTACAATTATACGTGTTAAATTTTACTTTTTAAAATGTAAAGTTATGTTTTGCCTACGTAACATTCACTTAACATTTTAAATCTAAACAAATAAATGTGAATATAGCAAGTAATTTTACCGTATCTACTATGGCCATACGTTAACCAATGATCGATTGTATGAATTCACTAATCTTTTTTTATCAGTGTGCCTCCGCCTTTCGTTAACATATTAAATATCGATGTCGGTCAAAGATTAACAAAAACTAGAGGTCAATGGTGTACGAGAGAAGTGGGGCGAAGAGAGGAGGAACTAAGTTAGTTTTAAAAGTATGGGATAAGATTTTATTTAGTAAGTAATTTCGCATAGGTTGATTTTGAATTACTAAAGCTCGAGTTTATACAGGCAAATAAAAACTAAAATAAATATAACACATAAAATATTAAATAAAAATAACTTTAAACCAGCACACAGCTTCCGCACACGTAAACAAAAGTAAGTGACACCAATAATTGAACAATTAAACTAAACATCAACATACTGTTTCTTAAATAATATCTGCCAAAAACAAAGCAAAAGATGCAAAATAACTGAAAAAAATCCGTTGACAACAACAAATGAAAATGTTCATTAATGGAGCATGCGCAAATCAGTTCTCAGATAAAAATAAAAATATAATTTCAAAGTTGCCCATTTTTTAATTATAATTTTTATTCCTAATTTTTATTTCTGTTGTGCTCAACTTCTATTTTAATTTTAATTATTATTTTTATTTTTTAAAACCTAGCTTAACCCACCCCCCAATTCTGAAAAATTATGATTTTACTCCAAAAGGGACTATCTTTCTAAAATTTGTTGCATCTAACGTGTCACCAATTAAAATTTGTAATTATTTAATAAGATCCATCGGTAAATGTTCAAAATATCCATAAATAAGTTATTTTAAGGTATCAACATGGAGGCCATCTATGCTAAATGAATAAGACCAAAACCGGTTGTATATTTTTAAAAAAATACAGTAAACAACAGACATTAGCAGGCATTTCTGTACATTAAATATTTGTTTTTTAATTTTTGGTTTTGGGTTCCGGCCAAACCATATAAATACCGAAAATTCAATTTGTAGAATTTTTCTCTGTTTTTTTGCTCCAGCATCACGCAAAAACTACTGAACGGATTTCGGTGAGATTTTCACTACTGGATTCCTTAGAGTCCTGGCCAGGAGTTTTATTTCATCAAAATCGGTTCACGGGAACAAAAGTATAATCATTTATAGCAAGAAAAATGAGTAAAATGACAGGCGAAGCTGCGGGGTCAATGTCAACATTCTCTATTGAAAAGAATTATTTATTATTTGTTGCTCATATTTTTTAAAAACTTTAAACTTACGGCAGCATCTGGTTGATTCATAATCTCCATGGCACCTCAAAATGGTTAAAAAGAAGTCACCATAAAACTTTAACTCTCTTATAGTTTCCTAAAATCACAATCTGCGCACGCTATTAACAGTTCCCACCAGTCTACGCACACCGGAATAAAAACATCATCTTAATTTGACAGTTCGAAAGTTCGGTATGTTTTACGCACGGCACACTTAAGTTCACTGCATTTTTTCACTGTTTAAGGGTAGTATTTGACGTATTGGTAAACAAATGGTAGATTTTGACTAAACACTCCCGTTTTGTTACAGGTTTTGTCAGCGAACAATGGTATTTTTATTATAATATATGAAGTCAGCACAAAAAAGCGCGTAAATAAAAAAAAGATGCGTATTAATACGGGAGAGTTATTACTATACGATGGTTAAATATAAAATGCAGTTGTACACTGTGCGTTGTGTGCATTTCGCATCGTGCCTAAGGTTTTGCCTTGCATTCGGGGCGGCCTTGTATACGAGATCTGAACCCTGCTTTATGATGAAAAAAGGCGGATTTTTTTGCATCTAAGAGGGGGAACACTGATTTCAAGGGTACGAAATGGTGTATACGTGGATGCGTCTTGGGGTTTTGTGGTCGGGCATACACGCAAAATTTGATGTAATTTCATTGAAATAAACATGTAACAGCTCGATTCTTTGAACGTGTTGGTGATTTGATTCGATTTAATTGCCCTCGAAATAACAATGAAAATATCTCTTAAATTAGTTAAAACATTTTTTTATACCTTCAATCAAAAACTCGATTTTACTCACTCTCCGTAAATAACAAAAACATGACTTTTATAGTTACAGATGCAAAACATTCTATCATTGTTCAGGAGCATAAAAAAATTATTTCTATTAGATTTTTGTGCACAAATAATATCAACAAAATTAAATGGCCAACAGATGGATAGGATGCGAAATTGGAAAATAGAGTAGCGGGGGGCGAATTAGATGCTTTGTCTTCTATTGTTTACTTGTTTTTTTTTCAGTTTTTTGATAAAGGTATTAAAAAAATGTGTTTGTAATCGTGCTTTTTTTACTTGCGTTTTTAAGTAACTTGCTGCGCTCATTATTTAAAACCACGCTTGAAAAAGAACTATTTTAGCCACTAGTTTTCAAAACTACTATGTAGGTATATGAATTTAAAGCAAAAACTTTTAACTAAAGCTATTTTAAACCTATGAAAAACTACTTTCTGTTGTCTTACTTAACAAAATAATTTTAAGGGCAGATATTTTTTTAGATTTTGCAATATTCCAAATGAAAATTTATTCCTGACCTATCTCATCTCAAACTAAAATCAGTTAGAATTACGTCCCAGAGTGAGGTTCAGAGTTTTTTTTAACACTCTCAAAAAAGAAAAAGGTTATTAGTTTGTATAAGATGTTCGTTCCAGCATAACTCCCAAACGGCTTAAGCAATTTTCGTAATCCTTTATTTACTTAATTAATAAGAGCTCGAATTTAGTTTTGCTTCATTACAAAATATAACTTTCCTTACCACTTCCACGACAAATCTGAAAAATCTATAAATAATTTAAAACGTAAATCAAAAAATGTTTTTTTCTCCACAAATATAAAATTTTTTAAAAAAAGCCACTAGAAAGTGCAAAATAAAAAAACTTATATAAAACTCAACATAAGTGGGCATATATATATATATATATACAGAATGGAGAAATATCAATAAAAATAAAAATTTGGTGATCTTCTGGCGCCAATTTTAAAAAAGTTAGGTTTTATATAAAAAAATATTTAATTTTATACTTTTTGAGTGTATGTTTTTGAAGTTGGTTCAATATTTAAAATTTCAATTTTTAAAGTTATTTTTTTCTTATATATATTTTATACATACAGGGATTAAATAACTTCTATTGTTCACGCTGCCATTTCTTATCGGAAAATGCTTCCATTTGCAGTTTGTAAAACAGAAAAAATGTACAAAACAACAGGACCATTTTCTGTTTTCCGCAAATTATTTCAAACTTGGGAGTCACGGAATAGCCTAATAAAAATCCGCCAAGAAGGAAGAAAATAAAAGAAAATTCCTCGTAGGAAAATTAATTTCCAAAGTTATTATTAAAAAAGATTTATCAGCGGCTAGTCAGGAAGCGTTTTCGCATGGTGTAGATATAAATTTTGCAAATATTAATACTGAAATAAAATAAGAAAATTATAATGTTAAAAAGGCTAGTTTTAAAACTCAAGCCTTTTATTGCGAAAATTTTCTTAAGAAAATAAACCCTATGGAAGGAAGCTTTTGTTTTTAATTAAAATATAGCACAAAGTGACCTTATAGCAACTTTTAGATGCCCTTTACTATTTTATTTATGTTTGTAACTAATATGCTCAAAAGGCTGAATTAAGGAAGACGTTTAAATTCAAATGAGCAAAGTTATGACATTCAAACATTTTGTTTGACGCTTTGCAAATTTGGTAATTTTTACCAAAACTAACCAAATTTCATGTTTTTCTTTAATAAATAAACTTGGGATGAAAAGAGGTTTATCAATCAAAGACTAAAGAGAACTTTAAAATTTTCTGAATTTTTTTTGGGTGTATAATTTTTTTAAATCAATTTTTAATTATTTATGTGCAAGCGTCAGAGGTCATCTATTATAGACCATATAAGGGGGGGTGGTATGCAGATCCCTTATAAAATTTCACGAGGGTAAGGGAGGGGGGGGAGTGTTGGGTTGCCTGACATCACAAATAACAGTTTTCCATATGTTTTTAAAAACTGCTTGAGTTATACATCGAGGCGTTTTTATCGTATAAAAAGCCGATCGAGTAACGACATACAAAAATGCAGCGCAGAGATGGCGTGCTAGCCGGCCGTTATTAGTTCAAAAATTTTCAAATTATAAGTTTGAAATGTAATTTTATCATATCGCATGTCAATATCTTCTATATTAGAAAATACAAAATTATCGTCTTTCGGACGGCCCGAGTTTTCCTTTTTGCTCACCTAGAAAATAATCCGAATTTCCTTTGGGCCAAAAATTGTTGCTAACGTGAAGAAAAGCATCCGGTGCTTTGCCATACATTTTAAAAAGTGTTTAGAAAATAAAGGTATGAAAGCAATTGCTTAAGCAATATATTTTTGTATAAATTTGAACAAGTATTCAAGCACATTTTCGATAACAGCATACCAATTAATAACTCAGTGGCGTAGCCAGGGGGGGGTTTGTGGGTTAACCCTCTCCCCAGAAGGTGCAATCCAATCTACAATAAATTAATCATGATCAAGGGCCCCATGGAGAGCTATAGCTCCCCCACTTTTTTAACCCTTTACTCCAGTTTGTGACGTGTGTTTGGTGTGATGTCTTAAATTTTAAATATTTTGCCTGCGGTGCTATGACGTCACTAATTGTTATAATTTTAGTTTAATTCTAAGGAATTTTTATCAGCATTCAAAACGTGTAATAAATGGTATTCTTAGTATAATTTTTCTTAAAATTTTCATCTGCGGCGTATTTATGATTTGGTAACAAATCTATATATACCACCGCAAACCACCCCTTCTTGGCATCTAACCCAATCTACTTTTTCAAAAATATTTTACAAAAAACCAAAGAGATCAAAATTGCGGCGCTACACCAATATTAAATATTTTTACAATTTCGTTTAATTTTAAGCAATTTTTTTTGTCAAAAACATTTGAAATGCGTAAAAAATAGCATTTTAGTGTATTTTTTTTAAATTTTGGGCTGCGGCACATTTAAGGGTTAATTCTGAAAAAAATCTGCAAATGAGACTAGATGAGACTTACTTTTAAAAATAAGTATTTTTGTTTCGTACACATTACCTCAGCACCTGTTAAACCGCCCCTCTACCCTCCTTTCAGTTCAATAGCTCAAGCAATAGGCACCTACCTAATTTTTAAAAGTTTGCCATAGGGAAACTGAAAAAGGTACAAATTCAGTCTGTAGTTGAGAAAATTGCGTTCGAAGTTCGACCACTTTTAAAAAGTCCAATATTTTTTATTTGTGCTCTGAAGGTTGCTGGCCGACTCAACCGTGCCGTCTTTGTTAGCCTTACTTACTTGTTCAAGCCACCTTTGAAAGGGTTTTAAGAACTGTAACTTTGTCAAGGGCCTCATATTTGAAGCAAACAAAGTATCAAACAAAATTTCATTTAAAAAAGTATCTTAATAGGACCCTGTCAACAGTGCTCTGGTTACAAAATGTTTAAGGGATATTTTTTAAGCAAAATTACAATAAAATTATAATGAAACAAAATTGAAATATTTTTGGAGGTTTTACGTAGGTAGAGTTGAGAAAGAAGTCACTTATGAATCGCCCTGTATAGGTAAAACGGGAAAAAATATACAATATTATTTTTTATGCACGCCTCTCCTTGTGAATTTTCGGAATTTTTCATGTATTTGGCGCAGTTCTTTATCTACGCAACACCTCTTTATGCCTTCATGATTCATTGTTTTTAAAAAAGAAACGATAAATTCTTTTGTGCTTATCCCAGACTCTTTTCTTAAACTCAAGGCTGTTATGCAGCTTAACCTCATTTCTGTAGACTGTTTCAGTCTTAAAAACAAGATAAAATTTTGCATGTATGTAGGTAAGTAAGTACAGAAATGTTGTACATATTGTGGCATTAGCAGGTCGGTAACCTTAAAAAGGAAATCTACATTTTCATTTCAAGATTTTTTATCTGTATAAAGCCCAACTTTTTAAAATTGGCACCAAAATATCATTAAATTTATTTATATAATAATATTATATATGTACTCTTATTATAATAAACTATTTAGGCGCCGATATCAAAAAAGTTGAGTCTTAAATAAAGCTAACATTATTTACTTTTTAGCCTTTTTTTATGTTATAGATTTTTTTTAGTTTTGTCGTAAAAGCGGTGGGGAAATGTATTTAGTAAAACTGAACACTAAATGACAGCTCTCCTGAATTGAATAGAAAAAGAATTATGAAAATTGACTGAGCTGTTTGGGAGTTATGCTGGAACAAACATCTAAAAAAACGTACGCGTTAAATTTACAACCTCAACCAGAAGCGTGTCAGATTTTTCTGAGCCCCTCCCGCAAATTTTTTTAGGGTGCCCCCTATATTTTATTATTAAAAATAATTAGAATATATAATATATAATAAAACTAAGTACTTATAAAGAACACCAACAAACTAATGGGTCTCGTGTACCCTCTGTGTATTAGTATTCAATATGTATGCAATTTTAAAGGAGCCGAAAGTTATTTGTGTGCGTATTTATTTTTATATATTATATTCTTTTTTTTTGCTTTTTTTAAGGCAAGGTGGCTAAGAGGTCCCCAATATACCGTGGACCCCCCGCCATGCGGGGGCGGCGGGGGCGTTTGGCACGCCCCTGACCTCGACGTTTTTTGAAGTCGTAGGGTCTCAGTGTCTAAATAGAATCCAATATTTCTTTGAGTGCATATTAAGAACTTGAATTGGATTTGAGATAATATACAGGTGTCCAATTTTTTTAAAAAAGATAAGTTTATGTCATATTCTATTTTTGGGACAGCCTGTATAAAAGGGTAAACATTTTTCGAACCCGCTTTTTTTCTAAAATGATCCAATATAAGTTCTTTTTGAGTACTCTAAGAAAAATCTGAGATCGCAAAAAACCGGTTAGGCATTGCTAAGTACCAGTAAGGTACCACTTCTATGAAAAAAACTTTTTTTTATACCTTCATCAAAAACTTGATTTTAGTAACAGTCTGCAGATAACTAAAGCATAGCTTTTTTGGTTACCGATGCAAAAAAACTATTTTTTTAATACCTTCATCAAAAACATGATTTTAGTAACTGTCTGGAGATAACTAAAGCATGGCTTTTTTGGTTACCGATGCAAAAAAACTTTTTTTTTGATCACGGGTCCAAAAAAATTAAGCCATTTCAGCCAGTTTTCACCAAGTATTACGAACAAATCATTTAAAAACCTCCTCAAAATATCAAACTGTCAAAGATTAAAATGTCGCAACAATGAACGTCACCGAGTAAAAAGCACATCGCTATGAAAACCATTGTTGGTTCATTTACCAGCCGCCTTGATTTATAGTATAAACATGGTGTGTTGCGAGAAGTCCTCTTTGTTCGAGATTTTTAAAAGTATTTTCCTGTTTTTCTTGGATTTTTTGATAAAGGTATTAAAAAAATAATGTTAACAACTCGCGGCTAAACTGTGCTTTTTTTTACTCGCGTTTTTAAATACCTCGCTGCGCTCGGTATTTATACCAACGCTTATAAAAAAAGCACAATTTTAACCACTAGTTGTGAAAACTACTATTTTTGATCACGGATGCAAAAAAATATTTCTGTACGTTTTTACCCAAAACTAAAGAGAAATAGCGGAAAATAGTAATATTGAAAAAATCTAATTATTGTTGCCTAAAAATTAAACCATTTCCACTAGTTTTTACCAAGTATTTACGAAAAAATCCTTTAAAAACATCGTGAAAATATCAAAATGACAAAGAATAAAATATCGCAACAATGAACGTCACCGAGTAAAAAGGCACATCGCTATGGAAACCATTGTTATTTTATTTACCAGCCGACCTGATTTATAGTGTAAAGATGGTGTGTTGCGAGAAGTGCTCTTCGTTCGATATTTTTAAAAGTATTTTCCTGTTTTTCTTGGATTTTTTGCTAAAGGTATTAAAAAAAATAATGTTAACAACTCGCGGCTAAACTGTGCTTTTTTTTACTCGTGTTTTTAAATACGTCGCTGCGCTCGTTATTTAAACCAACGCTTATAAAAAAGCACTATTTTAGCCACTAGTTGTGAAAACTGCTATTACACTTGCACAGGTTTAAAAGAAAGCGAGTAAAAAAATCATTCATGAAGCCGTAAATTATTCTTTAAACCTTAAAAACCACAATTAACAATGCAGAACAAAGTATATAGGCACTCAAAATATAGACGAAAAATGTCAAAACTTAAGATGGAAACAAGAAAAATACTTCCGAGAAAAATTCTCACTGATCGTTTGTGCAAGACCTAAAAGAAAGGTAAGGAAAACTCCTTTTCAACTCTTTTTCGCAAACTAGAAAACTTCTCTGGAAAAAGAATTAAGAATTTATTTTTAAGTGGCCAAGATGAGAAAAAGAAGAAGGCACTTTAAAAGTAATTTGGTTAGAAAACAAAACTTTAGAAAACTTTTCTTTTGCTGCTTTGGCGGCTTTTTAAAAGCAATTGATGGTGTTTAAAAACAATGGTTACAAATTGTGTAAAAATAAATTTAAAAAAATTCCAACCCACCTGTTAAAAACAGTAGGTAATAATGAATCGCTGAGACCACTTGGAAACTTTAAATTAGATTGGTTGTGCATAAAAAAGGTTGTAAGATTAAAAATAAACCCTTAAAAACTTTTTTAAACTTTTTTAAAAATATTTTTGACAATTGACTGTTATTGTTAATCTAATTTAATTCTTATAGCCTTGTTGAATATGAATGGTTTATGCTAAGTAGGTTTTTCTAGTTTTTTTTTTCAAGAGCCCAAGAAGCAAAAGAAAGAATAAAGTATGGTTTATAATTAACATAGTCTTAGTGTTTGTTCTAATTTTAATCTTAGTTGTAACAGGGGCGTGCCAAAGGGTGAGGCAACGGGGCAACCACCTCAGGCGGCCATTTCCATAGCAATATGGTATGGGCGACTATTAAAATCGTGAAATTTTGACTTTTCTTAATTTAATCAAAAATGAGTTAGTAAGGTTCCAAAAAACTTTAATCGACGAAAAAATAGTTGTCTGTCGGTCAGTTGTCTGTCTGTATACAAGATAACTCAAGAACGCCTTAATTGATTTAAACAAAATTTGGTAGAAAAATCCTCTATCGGCTGACCATGAGCTCATTAACTTTTGGGTATGTTGGGGGGGGGGGATAGGAGCTTTGGTTTCCGCGTTATTTGAAAAGAACGTTAAAATATATATATAAAAAAAAATTAGAGCAGCTATTGATATGCGGTTTTCAAATTTTGGTTTTCGTAAATATTACCCAAAAATTTTGTTATAAGTTCAAATCTTTCAAAGCTAGAGTTTTCGAGATATTTTCATTTCCTTTCAACATAAAATAATTGTTACTTTGCTTCGGGCGGCCAAAAAGTTAGGCACGCCTCTGGTTGTAATCATAAGAAAGTATAAAAGTCTTTGCGTTAAGAATAGTTGGGAACTTTCAACTCTTGTGACTATTACTACAACGAAATGCGCACACGCGCAAATATTGATTGGTCCAAATCTAAAATAATGTTGTCTTTCAACATAACCTAAAAATTATATTTGTTTTTTATGTGAAGCGGACCACAATGTTATTCAGTGATAGTTAGACTAAATACTACGATGAGTATAAACAGTCGCTATTTCTTATGAGTAAAATTTGAAGAAACACTGTTGCAGAAACTAAGACTAATCAAACGACTATTACTATTCCAATTATGAAGATACTTTGGTAGAAAATAATTGTCGTAAGAAACTTTTCGGTAACAAATAAAATGATATTGTTTTTTAAACCCTATTCTTATGCACAAGATAGGCCTCTGTGCTGTGTGCCTTTTGTGCGCTGTCAGATATTATGTTGGATAAGTGCATTGACATCCTATACGTCTTATTGGATATCGTTAGTATGAAAAGAATAAATATTTAAATTGTGATTAAAAAATCCTTGAACTCCGTCCCTGATGTCGAACGTTGACTTCACAGCTATACGCGATTTTATATTGTGCAGGTCAGTGCGATGGCGTTCATTTTTTTTTTCATTTTTTCAATAAAGGTTATTTTTATCGCGGACTGTAGACCTTTCTCTTTCTCTCTTTTGCATATCGAGTTCGCCGAGTCTTTGTCTTTTGCATTTTTTATTCCGTGGCCCAAAAAATTTTGAATTTAAGTGCATAATAATTTAAAATCTGTTCAATGAATTTAATTATTACGTTTCGCAAAAGGCAGCTTCTTAAAGGGATTTAATGGTTACTGCACTTTTTTAGAACTAAAAAAAATCGAAAAAATTAATAAAGATACTCAGTTGAACTCTTTCGAAGGAGCCGCTTCTTTTATGGTTAACTCTCTTCAAAACAAGGTTGTCATATTGAATTTGAATACATTTTAAAACTATTTTCACACGAAATGGACTAAAAGCGCGTGTTAGTTACGTATCTCTATCAGATCAACCGATAAAAAATTTAGGAAAAACTTTTGGATTTTGTTGTATTCACTCTCAAAGAAATGACAAGTAGGCAACACAGATACCTATTAGGCCTGTACTAGTGTGTTTACTTACACTAAAAAATTATACAAAGGGAAAAGTTTCGAATATTTAGGAAAACTCTAAACCAGGCTGTGACCAAGACATATAAAAAACTTTTTATTGCTCCAAAACTCTCGCGAGCTACAAGATCGTCCAGAATAATCTATGGACAAATCGACTTTCGTGTGCAAGTCGTGCTAACTTTGTGACGATAAGTTAACTATGTTAAGGGTAGTCAATAGATCACATTTTGACTTATCATTCTGGTAAGTTCGTTTTTAAAAAAATATGGCGGATTCAAAATGGCGGAAAACCGTATATTTTACAAAATTATAACTATTTTAATTTTTATCCGATCTTGATGGAACCAATTTTGGAATACTTATTCGTTTGTAATATATCTTATTAAAAATTAAAAAATACTTTTTATTAAAAAAAAATTTGAAAAAATAAAAAACTAAAAAAAGTTTTTGATTTTTTTTAAAATTATTGATTTAAAAAAACTTTTAATAAAAAAGATAGTCCTTTTGAATTGGAGTTCAAATTGGGTTCAAATATTCCATTCGGTTTTTGAGTTATGTTAAAATAACTGTTCAAAAATAGGGGGTTTTGGGCTATATTTGCGATTCATGATGTTACCCAAAACTACAAAAACTTTTTGGAGACAACCTAAATTTTTTGAAAATAGTAGTTTTCACAACTAGTGGCTAAAATAGTGCTTTTTTTACAAGCGTAGGTTTAAATAACGAGCGCAGCGAGGTGTGTAAAAACGCGAGTAAAAAAAGCACAGTTTAGCCGCGAGTTGTTAACACTATTTTTTTAATACCTTTATCAAAAAATCCAAGAAGAACAGGAAAATTCTTTTAAAAATGTACAGCGAAGAGCACTTCTCGCAACACACCATCTTTACACTATAAATCAAGGCGGCTGGTATGGTTTCCATAGAGATATGCCTTTTTACTCGATGACGTTCATTGTTGCGACATTTTAATCTTTGACAGTTTGATATTTTGAACATGATTAAAAATTATTTTTTCGTAAATACTTGGTGAAAACTGGCGGAAATGGCTTAATTTTTAGGCAAGAATAATTAGATTTTTTCAATATTACTATTTTACGGTAATCTTCTTTAATTTTGGGTAAAAAACAGACAGAAATTTTTTTTTACACCCGTGATAAAAAAAAAAAAGTTTTTTGCATCGGTAACCAAAAAAGCCATGCTCTAGTTATCTGCAGACAGTTACTAAAATGTTGTTTTTGATGAAGGTATAAAAAAAAACGTTTGCAAGTTCGATTAGCGCGTTCGATAGTTAGCTCTTAATCTTAAATGGATCAATCTTGGTTGCTCCGTGATAGAAGACGGGTTAGAGATATTTATATAATTTCAATTTGGTGTTTTTTATTTTTAAATAAACTTTATTTTTTCTTTACTTAATTATAATTTTTAATATTAATTCTTTTTTTTATAACTGTCACTTGAGCGTTCCAGAAGTAATTTTATATATTTGGTCCACGCGGTACCAGTTTGTCTCCGGCCAAAACCAGCTTAGTCAAGAGATTTACAATCAGCAAGAATGCTTTTATTATACTGGCATTTTTGCACTTCGTAATGGCTTAACATGCGGGAAAAAAGCAACACGAAAAACATGACGTGGGTTAGCAGGATTTTGAGTACGATCATTTTCGACAGCAGTTTTTTTTGGGTGTCATTGGCCCACAAGGACGCCGAAGTTGTTCGGTAAAGAGGCTAGGAATCAGAAATTTTTAAAAAGTTTTCCTGATTTTTATTATTAACTATGATTATTGGCATTATTACATATGGGAATCAAGAAACATCAAATGTAGCAAAAAAAAATTCGTAAATATCTTTTCTTGAATTTTTAGGCAGCAGGTTTGTTTTTCGGGTGCCATTGGCCCATTAGGAAGCTGAACTTTTTTGATTAAGATACTAGGAACAAGAAAAATTTTAAAGGTTTTCGCGATTTCCGTTACTGGCTTTGCTATAATAAGACCAAAATGAAGATGGCCCCAAAAAATACATTACTATGTTTTCTAAAATTCTTAAAAAAGTATTTATTCACTCGCTTGGGTGCTCTCAAAAGCCAATTATTTGTTTGAGGAAGGGTTAGCAAACAATTTAATAATAAAAATTAATTGATTGGGCTTGGGGATCTTAGCAAAGCATTCGCTCTTGGATGCAGAAAAACCCCTAAAAACTTCTGCATTTACAAAGGTGATTTAAGACGCTTAAAATAACAAATTTGAAATTAGTTAAGCAACAAATACAATAATGTTAGTAATAACATGGGAAATCTACCCTACGTTAAAGGCGACTAATGCTCGAGGAAATTTAAAAACGTTTTAACTGTCTTCTGTTTATCAACTGATTTGCATGCAGTGCCAAAATTGTTGTTTAATTTTGGCGTTCGTTACTCCTTTGGCCTAGAGAGAATAAAGAAATCGCTGTTGAGGCTGGTCTTTTTTTGTATTTTCGACCTTTTTATTTATGGGGTCCAAGGCTTTTAGCGGTCAAGGCCGTTTTTTATTTAGGTTTGGATCATTTGTCTCAGTAATATTTGTCGATGATTAATTCCTGCTGTTTCGACAATTGGAAATTTTCGGAACTCGTAAATCGGCACTATTTTTGACACTAATGACAGATACGCAAGAGCACTTAATACAGCAGGGTTACCGCTCTATAGTAAAGTGTTATAAGTTGAGTTTGAAGTTAGAAACACACAGTCTTTAAAAACCGCTTAACCGATTTTTATAAAATGCGCTAATTAATTTTTGGTGGAGGTGGGGGGTTTGCAAGAGGGTGGGTGGGGGGATTAAGCTTTTAAAAAAAATTTAACTCAAGAACCCTAGCGACACGTGATTTTTACATTAATATACATAATAATAATGAAAAAAAATATTTTTTAAAATTTTTTTTTATTATTTTTAAAGATTTTATGGTTGGCTGTACTGCCGTCGAAGGAAAAACCCCGTGAGCGACCTAAATTTGATTTGTGGAAAATCAGAAAAGAAGCTTTGAATTGGAATTAAGTCTCTAAGACGTTCTAGGTGTAATACAGACAAATAATTTTTTTGGCTATAGATAATGATTCAAAATATGAATTAAAATACCAAAAATACAACACAATAATTATCAATTGTGCGTTTTGCAGATAAAATAAGGGACATATATAGAGTCAAATAACATATTCTATTCGGGCAGTCCTGCTAGGCAAAAGCCATAAATACTAAAAAAGATCCACGTAAATCCACAGACTTTACGTGTTTTTTTCTTAGCACTGGCGATATCCGTGGTTATAGCTTAGTAGAGATCATAAAAGGGTTGTAAATACGTGGTTTAATTTTTTTTTAAGTCACAAATAAATAAATCTATTTTTTTCATTTTAACCTGTTTTAAACTAACCAGTATTAATTAAAAAAAAAACAAAAAAGTCATTTTTGAATCATTTGTGCGTTGCAGGGTTTTTCCTTCTGACAGCAGTATACGTGCCTGCTGCCTTTTTTTTCTTTTTTTATGGACACAATCCATTAATATTGCCGTCATATTCACTATAAAATGATTATGGTGGCCAAATTGTATTCTGTAAATGTAAATAATTTTATAAAAGTTTAACTTTATTTTTATTTATATAAATAATATGTTACCAATTTCTATATCTCGCTATATGATCAGCGCCCTTACTTACAGTGTTGTAAATTCTAACATCAATTCGAAATAAGCTTTTCAATAATTCCCTATTAGCTTCTCAAAATCTGTTTATACCCATGCACTTAATTTCTTTGGCATTTACAAAGACTCAAAAAAATGAGATCTATTTTTAAGAATTTTCATGAACACTCTTTAACTCCTTCCATGTTGTCTTGAATCAATATTCAATTTGTATCATATTTTATAATAATTACAATATCTTATTTGTTTATTTTATACATGTACGATTTAAACGCAAGTCAAACCCTTCTTTAATATTAAACCAAAAGGGAAGAACAAATACTTTATTTACCCTAATTTAAAATTTTCTACATATTATATCCAGCACAGAAGTTCACTTCTTGGCATTTGTTTTATGTTGGCACCAAATGGTACAGTAACATGCGTATTATTACCCGATGGAGTTAAATCTTTAGGTAGAACTCTATCTTTCTCGCAAGCATTTAGCATTTTTTCCGCCCCTCCTTGTTTAAATACAGATTTCTTAAGATGCCTTGATAAAACGATTCTTCATTATAAAAACAACTAAAAATTTAAGATTCTTCAAAATGCAGCCAGTAAATTATAGCACATTATTTTTCATGTTTACGAGTCATCACTGTTGGTACTATTACAATGTTTTCGAAATAATCTATGGGGCTGCCCCTATTCAAGATCATAATAATATGAACTTGATTCAACAGATCTTTTTTTTTTCAGTGAATAACCGAATTTCACAGTGTGTGACCAATTATATTGCAGGCTGAAACATTTTATATATCATGTATAACTCACTTAGGTAAAAAACCTGTAGGAGTAAAGCCCATGCTACAATACAAGGAGGCTACCATAATGACACTCAAAGGCATATCTGTTGTGTAGTGGGTATGTTTTTTCCTAGTAGAGTAAATTATCTTAGGTCACGTCATTATAAGAAAACAACTGATTTCAGCAAGACATACGTTACCTGCCATTTGTAATTAAGAAGACACATGCCTTTGAGTGTCAGTTATGGCGGACGCATGTTGCAGTGATTTATTCCATGGGTATTACTCCTACAGGGTGGATCGCTAGAAAATAATTGGTCCGAAAAAAATTATCTCGAAAATGAAGTGAAGGAAAAATCTGGCCGAAATGATTTGAATCGAGAGCCACGAATTCAATTGCTATGTTGCCAGGCTTGCGACAGGGAAGAGTTTAAGTAAGTTGTGATATTGTATTAATTTACCCCCTTTACGTTCTTCAACCACCCCCTAACCCCAAATTTCTTAATAATATTGTTTTGTCATTGGACCTACATTACAAAAATAAATCGCAAAATTTGATAGACAGTTAGACAGCCAGAAACTGTGAAGTTAAATAAAATCGTTTAATAAAAAAATCCCCGTGTAATTTTCCAAATAGACAAACTTGTCAACGCCGCAATCGAGGGCCTACGGTGCTCTAGAGATTTAAATTTGACGAATGCCCAATAGCGATTCGGCTGGATCGTGGTTCTGCTCATTTAAGGATCGGGCATATTATTTTCTATCAATTTGTGGGATACTTTTGTAATTCTGATATTTTAAGTTTCGGGAAAATTGTAATCGGTTAAATTATATTCGTGTCTTTTAAGCATCGAGTAAATTAAAATTCTATAAAATTATATTCGTATCCATTGTTTTCTGGGTGTTTTATATTTTCGTTCATATTTTGTTTCGGACTTTTTATTTTCTGTTCAATTGTGTTTGGATTTTTGTAAATTCGGCATTTTTGTGGGTTCCTACCTACCTAGGTGATTTAACTGCAGATTTATTCCATTCTAGTTATTTGACAACGGTTTTAGATTTCCAGTTTCCTTTAGGTTTTCTATGATTCAACCCTCAATGTTCTATTTTAAACATACAGCGATTTTCTATCATTTTGTGCGTGTGGATAATTTTAGTTATCAAGACGTCGTGCCTGATTTGTGTACGATCGAAGGGCGATTTTATTCGTTGAGCAAAATTGCGAGAAATATTTCCTTTTATTCAGGTATAAATATGTCACAATGGAGGTATTTAAGAGTAAGGATTTCGGCATTTTTAAAGAACTTATTGTCAAAAATCACGCTAAAATGGCTTTTGAATGAATGATACTTTCCCATTTAGGTCGGACTTTTTTGGTTGCCTGTAACTGAAAAAGTAATGGATTTTTTTTAAGAATTGAACTTTAAATTTAAACTTTTCTTATTATTTAAGATGGCCGGCAATTTTAAAAAACAGGTCGTTTTGATACCTTTGCAAACTTATGTGCGCCACAAACTTTTCAAAAATCTGACTCGGTAGGTTACAGATACATTCTGCTAAAATGTTGCTACGAGCTTTTTTCCTCATGAATAAAAACAAGCCTTCTTTTAATTTCTTCCAGTTTAACCCGTTTCTGTCATCATATTTTTATTTTTTCCGACCACCAAAAGTCGTGTTTATCTGTCTGGGTTTTTAAGGGGTTAAATAAGAGATAATTTATGACAGGAAGCCGTTTTCCAGCGCAAGAAAATACGGGGAAATGCAGAAAAAAGTCCCCAAAGAAAATAAAAATTACGAAAACGACATTAAAAAAAAGGGATTGGCAGATCTAGAAGATGAAGACATAAAAATTGTCTATTATAGACCCTTTTTACTTTGCGTTTATATGCTAAGATTTTGTATCTAATCAAAGAACGAACAGAAAGTTATTACAGAAAACTCAACAACCGTTAACGTAACCAGGTTAAATTCCCAAGAATCAACATAGTAAAAAAAAATCAACGGCACCTTTGAAATTCTCATCACGTATTATCTAAACATCTTTTATCTTGCGACGATTAAAAAATTATGCATCCCTTAGCGTTGAAACAAAAAACTAGTCGGTATTTCTATTCTTTGTTTCGTGAGAAACTACTTCCGTATCTTTTTAAAACGAAGAATCTGTTGTCATTTACCTGTCTGCTTTATTTGCATTAGAAATTCATTTAAGGGTTGATTTTTTTAGTTGAAACAACAGCTTAACCGCGGGGTGTTCTCACCCTTTACGCGCCGATATGCATACATTATTTTTTTGTCTTGTAATTTTGTGTGGCACTGTAGATTTTTTTTGTATTTGAGGGTTTTAAATGTGTGTCAATTTTGGTGGGAACGTAAGTTTGTTAGCTGTAACGGGATGGTATATGGTATTGTTTTTCAATCTATGAAATAAGGTTACAGTTAGAATATTTACCATAAAGCTTGGACGTCTTTGATATTTGCTATATGTTTATATGTATATACCTAAGTTTCTTAATATCTTACATATATATATAATTTTACAAATTTTTACGTCAAAACCGACTAATATTCTGTCACAAAACTGTCAAGAGCCATAGTGTTGCTATCAGGTGTTCTCAATAATTTAAAATTGCCGAAATTCATGTAATACTAAAAGACTAAAATTAACTAAATTTGACTATCGTGAATTTACTAAAAAGTTTTCATAAACAAAATTTTTTGGCTATACTTTACTTCTTTTTTTGTTTTCAACTGGAAATTATGACGCCGCACACTGTCCATGTGTGTTTTTGGAGCTTAAATTCTATCGTAAAAGTGAATAAAATGTTATTTAAAAAGTCTCATGTTTCGGTCAGAAAAAGTAAGTACGGCTAAGCGCAAATCAAGGTCAAGTTGGCTGGCAATTACACAAATACAATACCATACAAATTTTGCAGATTTGATTCTTATGAAAAATCTGATTCGAAAATAATTAACAATAAATTTTGCCAAAATCGTCGAGGAAAAATTAACAATATAAAACGACCCATAAAAAGTATCATAAAAGTCGTTGGCAAATTTTATTTTAATAAATTATTGTTTTATCTGTAGTATAGTGGAAAAGTAAAAAGATGGTACCGCTACAAGATTTTATGGCCCTTAGTAGTAAAAAGACATTCGATATAAAACTAGTACTAAAACTAGTACTTTTATGGATGCAATAAGAGTGGGTTTTTATTTATGCAAAAATAACTATTAAAGTTGATTTAATATACATGGTGTGTTTCAATTGGTATTAGAAACAACATTTTCACTACACATAGTCCCGTAAAGTTAAAGTATCGTTAAGCCATCAGTTTTAAGATTTAGAATAACAAAGTACAGCCATTCCATAATAACGGATGCGATATCGTATCCAAACAAAAATATATTAAATATTACGTATGAATTTGGAGATTTGAACCAAATAATTCTGTTACACTGTATGAGATTGAAAGCACTCGATCATTTCAAGCGGTTGGACGGGACGAAAAGTAACCCATTACTAAAAAAATCAGCTGTGACTTCTATATAATTAAAATTATGACTATATTTTCTAATAAATAATTTCCTAAAACCATAGGTTATGCAATAAAATAGTTTAAAACAATAAGTTGTAACCAGAGCTTATAGGGCGAACCTTCAAACTTTGGGTTGGACATGACAAGAAAAACCAAAACCTAATTTTAGGAATGAACCAGTAAAGCTTTTATTTTGGGTTGGACGGACAAAAAATACAATAATTGAAAAAATATTATTTGCTTTAGATCCGAAACTTTTTGTATATTTCAGTTTTTTTACATACAAAGAAAAAGTGTTATAGTGGTTTTATGATATGGAGTTATTTCAAGATTTTTAACAAAAACCAATAAATTGTTAAAGCGTTTTTTTTTTTTTTTTTTTTTTTAAACCAGGGTAACAGACGCGACATCTTGTTTCACTTTTCGTTGAATTACTGAGAATGAAAAAAAAAACAAAAGTAAATATACAGCGAAATAAAAAAAAACAGTCCACCTTTCTTTTGTTTAAAAACGCCTAACTCCGCAAAATACGATAAAAAAATGTTTTCCTAACTTTTTCATCAGTTTTTCGACTTAACTCGCCCGTGAAAGTAAATCTTTTTAAATCTTCACCCTTTTAAAAAGGGTGACAATCAAATTTAGTCCAATTTTTCTCCCCAATTTTGTCCGTTCAGTCAGTTAAAAAAGTTATTTTTCAAGAAGATTTGGTTAGAGATGTTACAAATATAAAGGTAAGGGGGTGGTCTAGTTTTTTTTAATCCAGCGGCGTATCCAAATCTCAGGAAAATTTGGTTGGTTTGTTCTTATTGTGTAATGTTTTGGACAAAAATATCCAGTTAGCTATTCATTTTATTTAGGAGGAAGGGAGGCACATTGCCCTTTAAAAAAATCTGTATTTTTTTTTCTTTATCTAGAAAAAATATGATTTTTTTGTACATTACATATTTGGATATTTAGAAAATACATGTCAAAGTCAAAAATGGTCTAAAATAATTATTTTTTGAAAAATTTTAATTTTTTATTTTAGTAATTCTTGTCCAATGTGCCTCCCTCCGGGAGGTAGTTTGGGCAGGTATGTATTTGTTTTTAAATAAACTAAAATTTATAAGAAACCACTTTATTAAACATAAAAATAAAACTGGTAACATTTTTAGGAAGAAGTACAGTAGAGTATCAACTCAAAATAAATCTTAAAAAATACATAAATTTTAGAAAAAAAGGGCCTATCCTTAAAAAAATACAAAAACATTGAACTAAACTTATGGCTTCTGCAGCATTCTGACACAGAAAAGAAAAAGTATTTCATTTAACATTGTAACCAACACGGGCCCAATCTGCCCCAAGATCACCTAAGCAGAAAAAATAAGTACACAAACTTGACTAGTAATTTTTAAGTTACAATAATTACATTACAAAAAATATATTAACAATACTTACTTCGACAATCAAAAATGATAAAACATTTCTGAAAAATTTGTTAAAACAGCACTTGTTTTATTAAAAATATTGCGAGCGTCTAAACACACAAAATGAATAAGCAAGATGTGGTGGATAGTGTTGCCAACCTCTATGAATTATTTTATAATTTTCCTTTAACTTTTTGGAGGTAAATTTGAATTGGCTCAAAGTGCCCCACTGCCCAATGTGCCTCCCTGCCCCCTACTGTAATACTCGTACTACTATTAGTAAAATGTTAACGAATGGCAGACACAAAACTGTGTATAAAATAATCCCGGAAATGTTAGAAAATTACTTAGCACCCAACTTCAGAAGCAGTAATTTGGTGGATCAAATTCAAAACCACTCTAGAATTGGTCTAAAACACGAATAGTATTAAAATTTCAAAAGTCCTGTAAAGTAATTGATAATTTTCACAAATTACGGGCCATTAACCTTATTGCTTTCTGATCGGACTAAAGGATTTTGTTGTTTTTAAGTTAAAAATAACTAAATTTTTTTGTCCCTTATTTCATATTTTGCAAAAATTAAAATTAAATAATAGGTAGGTATCAAACAATAATATCGTTTTTGAAACTAGCGGCTAAAATATTGTTTTTTACGATAAGCGTTGGTAATTGTTGTATAATCTTGTTTCTTTTCAGTCGTTGTATTTTTGAAACAAGTTTTTTGTGAATACTTCGACAAAATTGAACGAAATGGCTTAATTTGTAGTGAAGAATAATTAGATTTTGTAAAGATCACAATTTTTCCCTATTTTTCTGTAAACTTGGGCATTTGGATGCCTTGAGTTAAAATTATTTGCTTAACTAAACCATGGAAAACATTTAATTGGAATATATCTTTTTTTTTGTGGAAATAATTTGTGGTAATCATAAAAGTGTCAATTAGTTGTTCGCAGGCCCCCGATTTTTTTCTAGTTCCGACTCAGCAAAACGTTCATAATAAATCCGCATATTCACACGTCAAAAAAAACACCCCTCTATTAGTTTTAAATGAGAAGGGGTTGTAATATTTTTTTGGAGATTACTAGCACTTTTATAGTTCTATTGTTCTATGTTATGAATATTATTTCAATCAAAAATCACTGCGCGAGCATGTATAGCGCCCTTTGGGCATGAAAAAAAAAACTAAATAAATAGAGAGTAAATGACTATGGGATTTTTAGCAATTAATAAAATTTGTTTTTAATATACCTACTATATTAAAAACTATTATAAAGTGTTGGCCAAATAAATAGATTAAATTGATTTTTAAAGAAATGGGAAATAAAGAATTTCAAACCTTTCCGAAAACGGATGGATTTGCTAACTGAAGGGTCATTCCATTTTAAATCGAACAATTTGGAATTAATTTGTAATTGATAATATTTGACATATATTCTATAACATATTTTTGTTAAAACAACATGATTACATACAGAATATATAGCTGATATTTCCTTTTAAAAAAACATGTTATATTGGTATTTCATGTTAGCTCCTTTTGCCAGAAAGTGGTAAAACTTGGAACATATTTTCGACAGAAAAGGGGTTTTAAAAAATATATTTTTTGGGTAATTTTTTTTTAATCAAATTTAATACTTTTGCGTAACAGCACAATAATTTGGCTTTTTACAAAAAATAATTTCCAGTTTGGCAATTATATAAGATTACAAATATTTAATTTTTAAATGTCACACTTGCGTTTTTACGTGATTTTCTCATTTGTGCCTGAATAAAAATGCATGATACTTGTTCAATATGGTTAACATTTGCCATACTGATGATTACATTTTTGTCTCTGGTACCCTGTTAGTCATTAAGATATTGACCTCTCAATATTAGGAAACAAATGAGTTAAATTTTTGATGTAAAATGTTTTTTTCTAAAAGTACCATGTTTGCCCTTCAAAAAGAAAGTTGTACTTTTCTCTCGGTTGTAGAAAATGTCTTGTGTATTTTTGACCGAGATACAGACCATATTTTATTTACGATAAGCATGTTTTCGTTTTAATATTGAAAAAATAATAACTTTTAATTGGTTAATGACATTAGTCAAAAAAACCTATTTTAAATCATTTTAGAACTTTAAGGCGAGCGGGTATAAAATACACGTTAAAGCGCAATTTTACGCCCGGTTTTGCATAAAAATTTTTAACACCTAACTCAAAATTAGTGAAGCTATATCACTAGGTAAAAAATATAAATCGGATATTGAAAAACTGCAACATGTGTCAAATAATTTAGTAACGCATCCAAGAGTTCCTGTTCCTTGACGGGGGGGATAGGGTCGTGGCTAATTTAATATCTAATTTAATTGGGCTAATTTTTTTAAACCATCCTAGGGGTTTTGTCGTTACTATTTAATTACAACATTATATTTGTTATGTATATAGGAATTTTTTATTTCTTATTTCATTTTTATGGATGCCGTTAATGAAAAGAATAAGTACCTAAAATGTGTTATAAAAATGTTGTATTGAAATCTTAACCTTTTACATAAAAAAGTTAGGTCATTTATTATTTCGTATTGAAAGGTCAATATCTCAATAACTGAAAGAGCCTTAAACACAGAAATTTAATCAGTATAGTTTAAAAGGATAACAATATTGGACAAGTTTTGTGTTTTTTGATTCAGGCCCAAATGAGAAAATTAACAAAATGGTCCAAAATGTAAAAAATTCACATTTTAAATCGACATAATCTAAGACTGTCAAATATTTGAAACAAACTAAAGCAATTATTTGAGAGAACCTATTAATAGGCTTTAATTAAAATATAAAAAAATTAAAAATATTTACATATTTAACAGAAAAAAAATCCTAAATGTTGCCATTTTTAGGAATTTTGAAAATAATTTTTGGGTAAAATCTAAATTCATCTCTTGAATTTAATCATCAGTTTAACACCTCTGCATTCTTTCAAAATATAGAAGTTTAATTTTATGTCAAACCCTGCATGCAGCGGCAAAGGGTCCAGGGGGGCTCTGCACCCCTCACTTTCAAACCGACAGTAGCTTTTGGATTAAAATAAAAAGTAAAACTTTTTATAATATGACTGTTACTAATACATTGTTGCTAAAACGTCATTAATTCATTACAATTTTAGTTATAATATTAAGCAATGTTTGCCAACCCCATTCAAACCGTCAAAAAATAGTTTTTATACTAGATATAATTTCTGAAAGTTTAGGACATGATTTTGGCAACAAATCTAGAATTAAGACTATACATCTTAACAGAAACCCAGAGCCTCTTCTGGCAGGCAACCCAACCAAATTTTTTTCAAAATATGTATTTTAAAAATCTTTAAAAAGATCTATCTTTTTGAAGAATAGCTGCTTCGCTGTAACATCATTTACGAAATTTATGTCAACAACATAAAAGAATGGAAGGTTAGTATAACTCTCTCAAAACTTTCGTCTGCGGCCCATTTATAACCTGATTTTAGCCACAAATCTAGAATAGAGACTTTTTATTTATTTTAATATTAAAAAACAGCTGGACAAATATCAAAATTTTTGAAAAACTTTTTACTTATATTGCAAAAAAATTTGCCTGGGGCGCTATAATATCATCGAATATTACAATTTTAGCTTCACTTGTGTCAACATTATTTAAAACGTTTAAAAAAGGTAATTGTTAGTCTGATTTCCTCAAAATTTGCCACGGCGTGATTCGCCGCTCCCCGGCCCCCTCAAAAAAATCCGACCTCCTCTACTGTACCTAAGATATGTTTTTTGTAGTGGCCATTAGAAGCTTATCATTTACAGAAAAATTTAATTCTTAAAATAAGCAAACGAAAATTCTTGAAAAAGTATATGCTTGAATCGAAAATCCAATAAAGAAAATATTAATTGCTTGATTTATTTAAAATATGTAGTTTCGAATCAAACTGGGAAATATTTGATTTAAGAATATATTTCAAACATATGCCGAAGGCTTTATTGGAGAATAATTTTCTATAATTTTAAAACTAGATAAGTTCTTTCATTATTCGTTAGGCACAGGGCGCCTGGAAACAGATCACTTCCGCTTTATCCGTATTATTTGACTTATAAATGCCTAGTGTGCTGATAAATTCCTATTAAGAACCAAACGGCTTCGACCTAGGTTCCACCCTGTGTGTAAGCGATGGAAAATTAGGTAGTTCATTTTGCACTGAAGTACAAAAAACTATGGTTTTTTTTGTTAGATTTGCTGTGCAAAAAGATCTTCCATTTGTTATTTATGAAAAATAAGAAAATTAAATTTTAAACTAAAGAAAATAAGTTTCTTGGATATTATTATACTTAAAGGAAGTAAATAACTTGTCTTTATTAGATGCAAAATTGATTTTATTGACTAAATTCTTTAGTAAAAACAAGAAATGTAAGCGTTTCATATTTTTTAGGTAAGAATATATTTTCTTCGTTATATTCAAATCACATATTTGCTTGAATGAAAACACGTTGCTATTTTTTAGGGCACGGGTCGCCGTTGCCTGCATGATGAAAGTTTTTGTGTATCTTCCGGCTTTAAATTATTAAAAGTTATTTTTACTAGTTTTATAATCTATGTAGACCAGCAATATAATAAAATAAAAATTAAGACAATCTGAGACCATCGAGCATGCCTCATTTAAAATTGTAATTACACCAACTAAACTTACATAAAGCCCTTGCTAAAATTTAATTCAGCTGTGTAAAGATATCAAAATTTAAGTCATGTCTCCTATTATTCTTTTATTCGCTCGTAAAGCAAAACAGTTGCAATTTTTTCAGCACCCCTGTGTTAAAACTTTTTATGGCAACCCTCAAATGTCCATTCAGCCAATACTTATTGACACCCCAACAATTTTTTCACCCCTGCCGTACGATCGGGGAGGTCTCGTTTCATCCAAAAGAAATTATCAAATCCGTTGGATTGCAATGAGCGAAGAAAATATGGGCGAATTAATTGGAACATTTTACGATAAATGAATAAAGTATACCCAGAAAGTAAAAAAATACTTTTATTTACTTTTTAAAATATTAGATTTTTTGATTTTGTCCGGTCAATTTAACTTTTTTGTTGTTATTGCGGTAACGGGTTTTTTATGCGATTTTTGAATCGGTTACCTGTAATAATGTAACGTAAACGTAACATAAAAATGTCTCTTTTTAAAATCCAAATTTCATAAAAATATTTGCATGCAGAATCAAAGTATTATTAAGCAGTGACATCCACAAAAAATGTTCCTTGAATGGGGAGGGGGGGGGGGCGACGAATTTTATTTCTAATTTTGGGAAAAATTTAATTTTTAGGAGGCAATATTCAATGGCTCTGGGGGGGGGGGGGGCGGGGGAGTTGAGTCCCTAAGCTTTCCCCCCTATGTACGAAATTTGGAGGATTTGCGAGTACCTACATGAAACTTCCACTATACTCTCTAATACTTTTATTTTTTTTAATCCTTTTAACTCTGGATTGACACCTTGATTTCAATTTAGGCGTAAAAATGCAAATAAAAGTGGACCAAAGAGGAAACAGGAAAAATATTGCGGACATTCTCCACAACAGCATTTTTCGCTTTTTTTATTCTATCCGCTTTCGTCTGTTGATAAATATCTCGTGTGATGGTCGGTATCTTCAGTATTTTTTATGTATCTGTGTGTAAAACTCTGCAAATTGCAAAAATACTTACCAACTGTTTTTAGACACACCTCCAATACCCCAGTGTCGTGCCATATATTTTTTTCAATATCCACTTAAAAATGTAAAAATAACGAAAATTTTTGGTGTACAAAATCAAACGAAAATAATGTGATATTTTTTGAGAGCATGCAAAAGAGCTATGCAAAAATTAAAATAAATATGAGGTTTAACAAACAATAAAGATGATTAAAATATGCCATACTGAAGCATATCAATTTTGTTTAGTTACGTTTCTACGTATCCGTTCTCTAATGACCTCGGTAAAAGATTCCAAAAAAAATTAGAGTCCTGAATGCATTCGGTAAATTCTATATATGTAATTTTTTAAAACAAAAATCCATCTTTTTCAACACTTTGTTTTGAATAAAGAAAATCAGATAAAATATTAAAAACTGTTTTTTACAAGTAGATTCAACAAAAACTACCGATTCTAAAAAAGTGTTTTTTAGATCATTCTGTTCGAAGAATCCGTTTTATAAAAACGTCGGTAAAAAATTCCGAAAAAATTAAGTCTAGAATGCATTGACTAATTCCCAAACAATTTTCTTTAAAAAAATTAATCGTCAGAGTCGGTTTTCCTTAAATTTCTCAATTAAATATGTTAACGCTTTCTTTTAAATAAATAAAATCAGATACCTACAATAAAAAGGTTATTGTGTATGGTCTCTTTTAAAAGTAGATTAAAGGGAAACTCCCTACTGGTTTGTTAGCAATACATGATTTTTGTTTGTAGATTCCAGTGAAAACAACGAAAAAATTAAAGAATCATGCTGAACTAAAAAGAAATAAAATAAAGGAAGCTATGGACGAATACTCTACACGGTTGAACAAGATCCAACTCACTCGTTGCAGGGTCGTCCAGCACTCTTCGAGGGTGCGCTCAGAGATCGCCGAAGAATTCCGTTGCAGCTGGTTGAAATCCGGCAGCGTTAGTTGGGAAAATAACTGTTTAGTATGCTAGAGTTAGTAGGGTTGAAACAAAATAGAAAATGACACGTGCACAACATCAAAAAAAATCACTCAAATTAAGGCTAATGAACCTTGAGACTTTACTATATGGGTTTTAACTTTAATCTTAACCCCCAGTTTAAGAAAAAATAGGCGCTTATTTTCATAAACTGCATTAAAAAGTGTCAGTGGGACATACAAAAACCAAATAAAGGAACTAGAGATTACCAGAAAACTAAAAAATACTATACCTAATATTTTGATAAATAAACACATTTGCTGTGTAAATGAAATAAACCAAAAAAATTACAATACGAATTAGCAAAACATTAACCAAGATGTAAAGAAAATAATAAAAGCCACTATGTTAACATAAGAAGGAAATAATCATGTAATGGAAGGATCAGCGTAAAAATTGTCGGCAATTTTATGGTCGAAAAATTTGAATAAGATAAACCTTGTTTTAAACGTGTATAAAGGGTCATTAAGGTTTTAACATACAATGAATTAATAATTAAATCATAATTTTTGTATTAACGAAGGATTAAGATGTAGGCACGTTGTATTGTTTTTTTTTGCATTTATGTATACGGTACGACACTTTGGTTAAAAAAAAAATTAGAAATTAACCCTCTTAATAAACTGTTCTTTCATTGCTCTATAATTTATTAATAATCAGTCATTTTATTAAGCAAACCCGACGACCGACACAAAAACCCATGTAGTAATTTAATTATTACCATATACAGGTTAACTTGGTAAAAAACTCGTTCTTTATATAGCATTTCCGGATTTTTAATATGGTCAAGATAACTTGATTTTATACCGCGATAGTCAAAAGACATCGTTTCCCTATAATTTCTAGGTACAGCCAGCCGGGCTTAAAATGCACAATCATTTTGATGAAGATTTTACGAAACTTATTTTAATTGATTACTAATGGTCCCACTAACACCGCCTAACCTGTTAACAGCTCTAAAAATGCTGCAGTCAAAAAGTAGGGTTAGGGTGTCAATTTTTTTTTTTTTAATTCAAATGGTTTAAGCTAGAGTTATGAAATTTGGCGCGTATGTTGGCCTTCTGAGGGCGTATCTTCATGTTTCATAAAAAATTACATACATGGCCCCTAAGGGGCAAAAGGGCTGTTAACAAGGTTAGGGGCTAAACATTTTTGTCGATTTCGATTATCTTTGACTATGTCAACAAAAATGCACCACTAGGGGCGCTGTGGACCTTTTCTCAATTTTTAACACCGCCAACTTTATCTTAGCCCCTAGGGGCTGTAAGGGGGTGGAATTTTCTCAAATATAGAAATGGTAAAAATCTTGCCCCCGTACAGCCTCTAGGGGATGAGGCAAAGTTGGATGTCAAAAATATAGGCTCTTCAAATGTAAGTGCTTTGACTTGAACTTGTAATTGCCAAAAAATTTTGCACTTTTTGAATTTTGTATAGTAAATTTTGATTAAGTCCCTATTTAGGGGTCGCCTCTGGGGTTTGAGATTTTTATATTTCATAATATTTGTTACACCAAATTCATGAATTTTAAATGTGCATATGGAGTGTTTTCTGGAATATAAAAATGGTGAAAGTTAGATCTCGCCCTCTTACAGCTCCTAAGGGCTGGGGCAAAGTTGGGGGTATTTGTAATTGAGAAATGGTCCACTGCGCCCCTGGTGGTGCATTTTTGTTGACATTGGGTGGAAAATAAGTGAAATATAATTTTTTAATTAAAATCCACAAAATTTTTAGCCTTTAACCTAGGAGCCTTGTTAACAGCCACCAAATTTTTTCCGGTATAGTGGACTTGTAGGTAATAGTATGAACTACCAACTGACTGAGATTCAGATGTGCAGGTGTATTAGTATGAAAGGTATGAGGGATAGAAGTCCTACGGAATACGCTATGCCCCCTAAGTATAAGGAAAAACTTTGTAGACGGCAAAATTATGAGCAAAGAAATAAATATAAGTATCTATGCTTTTTCATATATAAACAGTGATAAAATTCCCTTTGTGAAATTTTTGATTTTTTTTCCAACTTTTTATCTTTGCAGTTTCAGCACTTTAGTGTAAAACATTTTAAAAATCTCTTTAACTTGTTTAAGTCGAAAATTCGAAATGATTTAAAAATCATGAGGGAAATAGGCATAAATATAAGGATGAGTTTAAAATAATTTGGTAGTATTTTGATTTTGACTGTACCATATTTAAAGCCTTTTAAATAAATTAGCCTAACGAAAGAATTAAAAAAAGATCTGTAAGCCTAGTTTTTGTTATGTCTGCGACATTTCAAATGATATCTGACGCGTCTATGGCCTCGCAATGGTCCAGAGAGAAACAGTTTGTTATAAAAAAAACGACGCCTCCGACGCCGACACTATTCAGCAGCGACGCGTTGCTAAGGTTTTCAGCGTCTTAGTGTAGAGGGAGCCATCTGCTTACAATTTTGTTTATTTATTTGCTGAAATCTTTTCAGTTACAAAAAGCAAAACAAAAATGTTGGAACCCTAACACCTTAGATTTTTAACAGTTAAAATGTTAGTTAGTTTAGATTTTTAACAAAAAATGTTAAAACCTTATAACCCTTTTGCTGTTTTTTTTCTTCGATTTCGTTAAACGTCAAAAAAGTACTTCTTACACATGTTGGCCGTACCTTTTGGTTCATATACGCTGATGGCACCAGGTATCTTTTGAAGAGCATATGGCTTGCCCAAAGTTAGTGCAAGCGGGCGTACCAATTAAGGATTTATTTTTTTAGTTGTTTCCTTTTTTGTTTTGACACAAAGAAGTAATTACATGGGTCAGGGTGCATATTTTATATCATTACGTTTAGTGTGTTTAAAAAAACTGGTTGGATGCATAATACCGCAAAATTTTTATATCTATACGTCTTTTATGCGTTCGAGTAGAAACTCTACCGAGCGCACTGATCACAGTGACGTCACGACCTGAAGTTTTTTTATAGAAAATTAACATAAGTTCTTCGTTATTTTTACAAATAATTTTCATGAATATATAACGGAAAATAAAAAAAAACAAGGATGAGTGTGTTGATCATTCTAAAAAAATACACACTACTACAGCTAATGAAATTGTTTTTAAAAACGAAAAAAATTACGACGAAAAAATCCAGTCAGAAAAGAAAATTGAAATTTGACAACCAAAAAGTAGGATCTTGTAATAGCTGTTCTTCGCCTCTTACGCAACTTGAACGAAAAACTACTCTAACTTCTCAATAAAAAAATGTAAAAAAATCCTACCTGTAACTCGTTTACGATCTTTTCAGTCATCAGTTTGTCGGGCGTGTTTTGCCCACTGCCAAAAGGTTGCATCATCATGTTTTGTTGGCCAAAGGGATGACCGATATGATTTTGCGGCGTCGGACTACTCAGATGACTTGGATTGGGACTTCCTAACTGGTTCGGGGCGCCGTTGTTTTGTTGGTGCGCACCTGAGCCTGAAAAAAAAAGAAATTTTACGACTAAATCAAGGTAATATAAACAAGCTCATCAGAAAGAAGATGGTGACATATAATTTGTTCTATCTCTGTGACGTATTCCTTTGTTGACGAACATAAATCAGAAAAAGATAGAAGTATGAGAATCTCTAGAAATTCCACAGATACGCAATAAATAATTGACCAACTAATCTTAATATCGTGGACAGTTTGCTGCAATCTTAATACTCCATACTTATATATACGTAGTAAAGCTGGTCTTGTCAGACCAAAGAAAATGTAGAAAGATCGAAGTGGTCGAGTTTTTTTTTAGTATAGAAACAATGTTACCAAAACAGAAACAAATCATCAATAAATTGATGGTATAACTGTCATATGTTAAATACTGACACTCACCGTTACTTTGTGGTCCCATCTGCGCGGTGTGATTGACTTGCTGCTGATTCTGTGCATTATGCTGATTCTGCGCATTTTGCTGAGCGTTTTGTTGTTGTTGCTGTTGCGCTAATTGGTTTGCGGCATGTTGTTGTTGCTGCTGGTTTGCTTGTTGTTGCTGTTGCGCCTGTTGTTGGGCTTGGGCCTGAGCCTGAGCAGCCTGAGCTTGAGCCTAAGACGATAAAAATACAGTTAGGATTTGAAAAAATAAAAAAGGACCTACAAAAGTTGCCAGTGTATCGATGTCTTAGAGTTTATTAATTTACAACTTTTATAATTTTAACAAAATCTATTCGAACTAAAATATGCCAAAGTTTTAAGTAAACTGTTGACAGAAGAACAAATGTTAACAGAGCGAGATCGTAAGGAAACTGCACAGCTATTCCAGCATAACGGACGGGACACTTTTCACGATTTTTCTTTTAATTTAAAATTAAATATTGCTATTAGGCGGTACAAATATGTTAACGCTGTTAACAAAAAATAAGTATATTAATTGTACTCAAACAGTTCAAATGTAAACTAATTCCTCCCAATTTTCACGAAGTGACGAATATGCAAAAATTTAATTTTTGGCTTATATGCTAATTGAATAGTGGGTAAAGCCCTCTATGACTTCTCGAAATAACGAATATGTATATCTGATACTTGCGCAGATATTTGATATTTTAAGTTAGACCGATGTAGAAAATGATCATTTTTAGCTTTTACAAACAGGCCTATATAATTTTTTAAATACTTAAAGTATATCAGAAAAGGTCATTAGAACGTCTATAAAAAAAATAACCCGGCCTTGAATCTCATTATTGTAGAGAAAAATCTTCTTCAATAGGAGCATGCATGATATGTATTTAGAAGAATATTAAGACAAGAATCCTGCTAGTTTCAGCACATACAGAAAATAATTCAAATCTTAAAATGTATCAGTGTATAAGCTCAAAAAAGATGAATGTACTTTGTGCAAGACCTATCATACCGCTGATAAAATTACTAAAAGCAATATGAAAGAGAGTTACGAGAGACACTAAGCTGAAAAGAAAAAAGCAAGAGAAATTAAAGATAAAAGTAAGCAAAAAGCAATAGAAAAAAAAATCATATTAGTGCTGTGTTGGATCTTCAACAAGTTATTCAGTTACCAATTACCCAGGAAAGCGCATTATTTTATAAGCAGCGTTTCAGTTTTTATAATTTTACGATATATGAATTAGCCAACAAAGACTGTTATTGTTTTACCCGGGATCAAACAAAAAGTAAAAGAGGGGCCTCCGAAATATCTTCTGTATTTTCCATTTTCTGCGTATTTGTGACGAAAAAGGCGCCGAATCATTAGATCTCTTTTTAGATGGCTGTTTCGCCCAAAACAAAAATTCTGTTTTGCCGGCAATGTTTTGTTTTTCTTAAAAACTAGTAAAAATGATTAGCCATTACTTTTTTGAAGTCTGCCACGGACAGAGCGAGGGGGATTCGGCACACAGCGCTATAAAGGGAGCTATAAAAGTCGCTGGTGACTTAATTGTTTATACCTGGTCAGATTATTCCCATAATTAAACTGACAAGAAAAAAACACCCTTATATCGGCACAGAAATGAACTATGATGATTTTTTAAACTTTAAGAAGCTTTCCCAGGATTTGCGATTTTCTTTCTTTAAGAAAAGCGCAAGATGATGTCTCCGGTGAAACTGAAGTAAACTGGACCAAAGTGCTTAGCGTAACGGTAGGCAAAAGTTATCTTGACAAAATATTTTTGAAAACCAGCCACTTTGCGGATAATTTTAGTTCCATAGCACTGTCAAGACATGTAGATTTGTTTAAAGTAACGGTTGACAAATTAAATAATGGACTGCAAAAAGTTCCTGAAAAAAAATTAATTCTCTCCTATCATTATGTCAAGGAGTTCACCCCGTTATAAGAATTAATGAATACCAGGAATTTTATAAAAAGTTATCTTTTTTTTTATTTTCTATATATTTTCTTAAACCGAATAAAATAAGTTGATGTGGATGAAGATTTTTTTTATATATATCTTTTCGATGGTTCGTTTATAATAATTTGGTAAGTTTTTACGCGAAAATTTAGTTTTTTATGAGTTTTATTAGTTAGAGTTAATTTTTTTTTAATAAAGGGGCTTTCTCAAATAGGCGAATGTTCTTTTTTATAAGTTAAAAATAATATATAATATTTTTTCACTGGAAAAAAAATTTAAAAAATTAACCTAGAAGTCCCCAGTGAAAATTTCATAATGTTCTCTAAAATAACATAGCCAATATATGAGTTTAAATGGCCCCTAAATTTTTCAACAGCTTTCCTGAAAACCAAGCAAAACTTACATTCGCCACTTCGTGAAAATAGGGACGAATTTTTTATCTACTTTAGTAAGTTGGTAAAAAGTCTTTTAGTATGCGTAACGGACGGACCAGCAAAAATTAGCATACCTTTATTCATTTTTGTATTATATATATTAGGGATATTTTGGAAAGCTTATTTGTCACTTTGTAGTGGTTATGGTAATTACTGCGTCTGCGCAATAGCTAAACGTCATTCCGTAGTGGTAATTAACCACTATACCACTGCCGTAAGCTACGAATCTATTTCGTTGTGGTTATTTTTCTGGTAAGTTTTTGAGAATTTTGGCACAGTTAATTTTAAAAATAATAAAATATTATCAGGTTCCAACATGTAAAACACTTATTTTGTAAAATTAAGCCAAATTTTTTATTTTTTCTCATCTCTAAATTTTTTTACAAGTGACAGTTTTTAATGTGTTCCAAAAACTCTGGTAAAATCGATGAGTGGTAGTGGTAGTGGTTGTTAAACACTACCACAGCGGCTGTCAAAGTTGTCAAAATTTTAAGCGTTCCAAAATATCCCTATTATCTGGCAATAGGACCACAAATGATGCCAATACTTAATATAACCGTAAAGTTAAAATCACACTTAAATAATATTTGTTACTATTTCCACTCAAAATAGAAACAATATTTAAATTACAAGAAAAGTGATTTACGCAAAATGAATAATTCTTGGTAATACTAGCAAGCCTACTTTATTTATTTTTTATGCAATTATTTCATGGACAGTCTGCAAAATTTGGGAGTAAAAAGTTTAAGCTGATCTTTTAATATAAAAAAAACACCCAAATTTCATGTTTTTGGTTTTTTTCTGACACAAAGAAACATTTCAAATTACTTTTTTAATAGAAACAGTTTTAGCCTCTGGAGGCAAATTAAAAAATACATAAGTGGTCACAAAGAGTAGGTAAATGCCTTCGGTAATATTATCCGTGGTGGACTTTTAGCTGGAATGGCTGCGCAGTTTTGTTTGACCAAATTAAATTAAAACAAAAAATTTACCTGAGCTTGTTGCATTTGTTGTTGCTGTTGCTGTTGTTGTTGACTGTTTTGTTGGGAATTTTGTTGCAGCGCCATTGCTCCAGGTGTGACCACGTGGATTTGACTGGAATTACTTTGTTGGCCTGGCGAATGTGCTGGTATTGAATTTGTCGGACCTGGAGGTCAATTTTGCCGCTTTTAGATTTCGATTTAGCATGACGTTACACTACAATTTCGCCTAATTGATTTCGTAAAATATCTCTAGGGGAAATATTTTTACCTATGACCAACGAATAATACTAGTTTTAGGACCCTCTCAACATTATTTAAATCATAAAGTCTCAAAATACAAAATGTGTCCAAAATTTGGTAGGTTACAGGTGTTTCGCCTACATAGGCATTTTCAGACCTGGTATATAAAACGTCACGGTAGAGATTAACAGTTAAAGAACATAACGCAGGTTTAAAAAATAAAAATAAAAAACATTTAAACAAAGGAGACTCGTTCTACATTTTACAAACAAAAACATTCAATCATTTTGTTTTTGTTTTTATTTATTTTTTAAACTTGTGTAATGTTCTTTAAATGTTAATCTCTACCGTGACGTTTTATATATGAGGTCTGAAGATGCCTATGTAGGCTAAACACGTGTAACATACCAAATTTTGAATAAATTTTGTATTTTGAGACTTTATGACTTTGAGTTTCCCAAGTTGAAGCATTCGAAATTCAAGTCTCTTTGAGAAAATGGACGACCCTTTTCAACTATTTTAATAGCTCACTTACGGTCCTAGGATAATAATAAAGCATAGACGTAAACCATAAAATGGCGTGACAAGCGATGAAACTTTATTTTATAAGAGCACTAATTGACGCAAAAATGTGAATTAATTTTTTATATTTTTAAGACAATAAATATTTATTAAAATTGATATATTACGCATTTTTAAGAAAAAAAACCTTGTTTTTAAAAAGATATATAAAAAATCCCTTAGTAACCTTATTTGCTTTGACGTTTCAGATAGAACGTCATTAAAACTTCAGGTTATGAAGGTTGTTGACTTGAGTGTGCGTTTGATATTTTTTAATAATTTCGGATATTTATGATGACGTTTTCATTGGTCGTAGGTAAAGTCTAGTACACTAACTCATATGTTATGGTGATTAAACGCTCAGATAAATTAAGTTTACTCGCGTTTAATGACCATCATAACATGCTTGTTATGTAAACTACTATATAACATCGAAGGTTCCTTTTAACCTTATTAAATTATGCTTGAATGAAAAAAGGAATTAGCTTATTGTTTAGTAACATTATTTGCGCTTATATTTGACATTTGTTTAGTCCATAAATAAACATAATTATTGGTTAAAAAAATTAAAAAAAACCCTTAGAAAATGAAGCTAATATTGAAAGCAAGATATTTTGGAAAAAGATCTTTGAATAAGAATGACGGCAAGCGATTTTCTGAAATTTTAGCAACGTGTTATTTTGTTCCGTTACTAAAATTTATTTGCAAGCTTCCTAATAATAAAAAAGAGACATAAATATTTTTTTTCCGGTGGACCTCCCCGCCAGAAACTTACTGCCGTTACTTTTCTATAATATAAAAATTTTGGACAAAAATATCTACTTACATTTCATTAAATTTAGAAAGTGATCCATGATTGTATAGAAAAAGTTAGGGACTGTATGTATGATATATTTTGATGAAAAACAGATGCGACAACCCATCAATTACTCCGTTTATATGCACCTAAAAGCGCTTTTATATAAGGACGGTTTTAAATAAAATCGCTTTCTCAGAGGGTTTATGTATAGGTTTATACATCCTTCATTAACTGTCATTAAATATGGCAGTTTAAAGAAGAAACAAATAAAACAACTTAGTTAATGACAGATTTTTCGGAAAACCAGGGTTGAGTATTTCTTTAGGTTGAAAAAAATGCGATAAAGCGTTTATAAAGTGTTTATAACGAGCCTAAAATGGGTTTTTGGGCGATAAACCGCTTTCTTAAATCGCTTTAAAATAAAATCGATTTACTGCTTAAATCGGTTTTAGTGGTGTTTATACGACAACATTTTTAAACCGTCCTTATATAAAAGCGCTTTAAGAGGCCCGTATAAACAAGCAACTCTCTCAACTAAAAAGCCAGTTAACTCATTTTTATTTTAGTATTCTTTAGTCTCATATCGCGTCCATATTGACACCAATCTGACAGAAAATCCATGTTTCACCTGTCAATTTCGTTAGAAAAATGTCGGCAACTGAGCAGTAGGAGTTAACTCTTAAACGGATTGAGGTATCGACTTCAAATAAAAACCGCGTTTAATGATAACACTTTTGCTACTTTTTGACGTATTTTTTATAAGCGTCATTGACGTAAGTCTGTAAGGTCAGTAACTACTTTAAAATTTTAAATAGAAAGGGGGGTCGAGTGATACCTTGTTTATAGGGTATTTTAATTCCCTATTTAAAATTTTATTTTTTTTTAAATCGGTTTACGACTTACAGAGTTATAAGTTTTTTCGACTATAGTTTACGCACCTCACCTTTCTTTTGAACGGATTGAGATATCGACTTTAAATAAAAAACATGCGTAATGATAACAATTATACGAAATATGAATGAATATATGAAACAAAACCTCAAAATTCCACATATTTAACTCGATTTGTCAGAGGAGGAAAGGTATTAAAACAAGAATCCACTTTGGGTCAGCAAAGCTACTCTTATATAGGTTTAAAAATGTTTAACCTAATCCCAACAAACCTTAAAACCGCTACAAATAAAGCGAGTTTCAAAAAACAAATATCTTACTGGCTTATTTTAAGTCAAACCGAAAACATATAACATATCTTATCTTATTATTTTATTTTAATTTAAATTGTTTAATTAATTAGTTAGAAATATATAAATATATTATATTATAATTTATAAAATTCATCTTCTGTTAGATATATTTTTGGTAGCATTAGTGAAAAAAAACTGACATACCAAAAAAGACAGACAAGATCATGAAGATCTTAAGTCGAACTGGTATAATCAGACATTTTATTATTTATGCCTTATATTGCTTAACATTACAACTAATCATAAGATCCCATTTAATGTATTTTTATAAGGTATTGATTCTTTTTATATTGTTATATATTATTGAATTTAATTTAATAAACAAATCAAATAAAAAAAAAATACCATTTTTTGACGTATTTTTTATAAGCGTCATATTGACTTAAGTCTGTAAGCTCACTAACTACTTTAAAATTTTAAATTGAAAGGGGGGTCGAGTGATACCTTGTTTAAAAGGTATTTTAGTTCCCTATTCAAATTTTTTTTTTAGAAATCGGTTTACGACTTACAGACTTATGAGTTTTTTTGACTATAGCTTACGTATTACGTATAGTATTACTCAAAAATAAAAAACTTTAAGTTGCTAGTGACCTGATGATCTTACCTTAAAAAATTGATTTAAAGTCAACTGAATTCGTTCAAAAGTAAGAGGGGAAGTGCGCAAACTATAGTTACAAATGCTCATAACTCTGTAAGTAATACACCGAGTTTTTTAAAAAATTAAAATTTTAAATAGGGAATTAAAATACTTTTTAAACAAGGTATCACTCGACCCCCCTTTCTATTTAAAATATTTAAGTAGTTAGTGACCTTATAGTCTTAAATCATTATGAGAATAATCTAAAATACATTAAGAAGTGGTAAAATTGTTATCATTAAGCATGTTTTCTATTTAAAGACGATCAATTCGTACAAAAGTAAGGAGAGTACACCTAAACTATAGTCGAAAAAACTCATAACTAAGTCGTCAACCGATTTTTAAAAAAATTAAAATTTTAAATAGGGAATAAAATAACTCTGAAACAAGGTATCACTCGACCCCCCTTTCTATTTAAAATTTTAAAGTAGTTAGTGACCTTATAGACTTACGTCAATATGACGCTTATAAAGAATACGTCAAAAAGTGGCATAATTGTTATCATTACGCATGTTTTTTATTTAAAGTCGATATCTCAATTCGTTCAGTGTTATCATTAAACATGGTTTTTATTTGAGGTCGATACCTCAATCCGTTCAAGAGTTAGCAGGGAGGGGACTTTTTACGTCCGCACTGTATACAGAGTCTCTAAATAAAGTTAAACTAAGATAGAAAACAATTTAGTTGATGGGAATATTTGGAGAAGATTAAGGGAGTTTATTGCGGAAAACCAATTTATTTTTAAAAACTTTTATTTGATGCATAACTATACTAACCTGGCACTGGTGAATTTTGGTTGCTATTTGACAGATTTTGAGGCATCTGTTGTGGGGGACCCCTTGCTTGATTCCAAAAATCGTTGTTCATTTTAAAAATGGGCCTGTTGTTAACTTCTGAGGCCATTTGAGGTATCTGCAATGAATTGTGAATATTACCATATTAAATTAATATCGGTCCGTGATATTACCTAACGTTAACATGTGATTCTAATTTTTTTAAATCCGAACTATCAAAGTAAAGGTAAGTATACATAATCTTTTATTGAAAATATTTCCCCCTGGTAACAAAATATGTCCATTAAGAACCCTAATTGAATTTGTTTTTTTTAACCCTAATTGAGCTAATTTTTTAGAATCCTAATAAACTCTACAAGCGCTACCATTAGTTTTTACTATTAACTAACGCAAAGAACTACTAGATCCTATCGCAACATACTGGTAAGCCACAAAATAAAAAAAATTAGTAAAATATTGGTTTTTGCGTGTTTTAACGTAAACATTTGTTTTAACACAAACACTTGTTAACGTTAAATCCAATGTTTAGTTAATGCTAATATTTTACAAGTTAAGAACAATAACGTTCTTTTCTATTTTGTGGCTTGCCAATATGCTCTTTATTTCTTCTATGGTTAGACCTCAAACGGTTATTAATGAAATATGATAAGAAATGCCTTTTTTGATTTTTTTTTGCGCAATATATCTACCAATAATAATAACGAAATATCCAGAATTTAAAGTTATCCAAAATACGGACAATTTTCTCAGACATTTTTTCTTAATATAACTAGGCACTTTAGATCACGTGATTTTTGATAGGGCGCTCATAACTTCTGAGGGGCACACACAAGCTAGATTCGCATAAGAGTTTTCACTAATGTAATAAAACAGATTTTTTACATTTCAATTATGGTGTTTTCACAGAATTTTAAATGACCTATGGTGAATATTTTCCTTCTTTTCTTCCTTATTTTCATAGATCCCGCTTTCTTTTCACTGTTGACTAAAGAACAAGTTTTTTTGTTCTCTTTTTGAGTATTCGACCACTGAACAAACGAAGTGCTTTTTTACTTTATATCAAATTTTTAAATCAGGAGTTTTTTATTTTTACAATGGCGGCTTCAGTTTGTGTGTCTCTCAATCAGTAAGATATTTTCTGCATTTTCTTAAATTTTAAATTCTATACCTTGTACTGCAATACGAATTAAAATTTATATTAAAAGTACTTAATTTATAGCCAAAAGGGTTACGTTGGCAAAAAACTTTCCTGTGTAATATACAAGACAAACCAACGGAAGAAATAATAAACAAAAAAGTGCAACAAGAAAATCTACAAAGATAACAAAACTGAGACAATTTTTTTGATTCAGGAACTGAATATTTAATACATAATTAATTTTAGTAAATTGTAATCTTGATTCTATTGTTTTAATTCAACATAATTTTTTTTGTTTAATGACTGCAAATTATTAAAGTATTTGATCAATAATATATTTAAGAGAATACTTGCAACACAATATTATTAGAAAACAAACAAAAAACAATTCCTTCAAATAGTTTCTTAAGTTGAGCTAAATGTTTACAAAACACTAAAAATTTGTAAACAACAATAAATTACCTGTAGAGGTTGTAGAGGCGCAGCTCTTAAATCCAGAGCCGCGTTTTCTTGGATTTTGAAAGAATTTTGCAGCCACTTTGCTACCAAATTCTCATGTTCGACTTTTAAATTATTGAGGATGGTTTGCTCCTCCGTGGTAAAAATTTTGCTCTCTATTTCGGTCACTTTGGCGGTTAAAGTGGGCTGTGAGCGGGCTCACAGCGTCCTTAAGCCTTGAAACGACGTTTTTCTTAAGGGAATGTTGCTCTTAAGAATTGTGGAACGTCGCTGGAATAATCCTTACTCTTAAGGATTGATTGTGTGCGATGAAGTCTTCTTTCGTCTATTGAGGTAGAAAACTCCAACAAGGAACTTTATTGTTTGTGGTCGTAGTTGGGTATGGTTGGTTGTGAAGTTATCTATAGTGGAAAGGTAAAAAATAGAATTAGCGGTTTAAAATGGAAATTGTAAAGAGCATATAAACGTAACATTCAGCAGCTGAATAATAACAACAAACTAACGTAAGATTGTTTTTATTGTTACTTACTAAAATATGTTCAGTATTGTTGTGATGTGAAAAATATCAAAGCGGGAAAAAGGTGGATCGTGCAGATTTTTTGGCAATAACTTATACTAGTTTTAATGAAATGTTTTGTTTGAAATACTTTTTTTTATAAAAATTACATTTACACAATTACATTTACAAAATTACATTAATATTGAAGTAACATAATTGGCATTTCTACAATCATAGGTTTCTTTGAATTGTTGTATTTTAATTCCAATTGTTGTTTCTATTTTAGTACGTAGGTGTCAATTATGTGCCAAATCCAAATTTTTAAGGCAAATTTGTGGCCGCAACAGTAGGTACGCGAACTTGTAACAGGAAAAAACAATTTTGGAATGTTTGAACATAATTGTAAGTGTGAACTTCCATTGCGTATATTTTATTAATACACATATTTTACACAGTTAAGTATATTTAATAAATTTTCTTGTTCCATCATTTCTTTCAGATTAGCTGATGAAATTTTGTTGAAAAATGCCATCAACTTAGTTTACGATAGAATCTACTTCGGAGGTACATTTCAAAATGTAAACCATATAAAATGTAGTTTATGTCCCATAACACGAAAAACGGTTAAACCTTTCTTTGAAACTTTTGAAAGAGATTTTATATGAAAAGAAAAATTTTGTTGTTAGATTACCTACATTTTGGTTTGGTATTGGGATGGCCATGTAAAATTCTTCTTATCCAAAACACAGCTCTTGATATATAAAGGGTGAATGATAAATCGTGATCAAATTATTGAAAATGGAAATTTTGAAAAATGTGTATCAAGTTAATCCTAACATTTTCATATCAATAATTTTTAGGTCACCTGGTATAAATGTCATGTTTAAATAAAAAAAAATTATAAATTTTACTACTACTACTTTCTTTGAAACTTTTGAAAGAGATTTTATATGAAAAGAAAAATTTTGTTGTTAGATTACCTACATTTTGGTTTGGTATTGGGATGGCCATGTAAAATTCTTCTTATCCAAAACACAGCTCTTGATATATAAAGGGTGAATGATAAATCGTGATCAAATTATTGAAAATGGAAATTTTGAAAAATGTGTATCAAGTTAATCCTAACATTTTCATATCAATAATTTTTAGGTCACCTGGTATAAATGTCATGTTTAAATAAAAAAAAATTATAAATTTTACTACTACTACTGGCTTGAAAATTAATTTTTAAGCATATTCTTTGGGGTTTCTAAACATAAAAATGTTTAATCTTGATCATCCAAAAATAATTTTCTGCGATCAGATCAGCACTATATTTTTGCTAAATAGTTACAAAAAGGTTTCATTCAGAAACGTTGTCAGTTTTTGGATTCATTCTTTTTGCTAAGGCACAGTCATTGTCTTTAGGTCCACTTCAAAAAGGATCACATAAACAGTTATCACTAAATATATTTCAATGTTATAAAATACTCAAATCATTACTTCAGTTTATTTGAAATAATATTTTATATTTTGTCGCTTTTATTAACGATTTTCAGAAATTTCTAAAAATGTTCGATGCAAGATTTTTGAAAACCGCCGCATGTTCATTTATATTAATCATAGATGCGAGCCAAAATTATGTCTAATTTTTTTACGAGCATCGTATTTTCTTAGATATATTATATTATTTATTGTTGTTAAGTGAGCAAAATGGATAATTTCCAAAATCCAAAATTTAAGTTTTGATAAATTCGGTAAGAAAAATCGATTTGCTTTCCAGTTAAATCATAAAAAAAATCTAATGGAATCAAGTATTGGGTTGTTAAAAAAAAAAATAACAAGAACTTTATAAGAACTCTAGGAGGAAACCTTAATAATTACGATATTTTAGAAAAATAGGAATCACAATTTTCCGATTATCTAAAAGTTTATTACGTTTGTTTAGGTTAGGTAGTTAATTTTATTAAATTTTTAATTTTAAAAGCGGTATTTTTTTAATTTAAAAGAATGTAAATTTTGTAAAAAACATCTTTTGGCCACCCTAGGTGAAGAATGAATTAATTCAATTCATCCACACAACAACAATCAAAAAGTTTACTTACGTTTCAACTCCAAAAAAATATTGCACAAGTAATAGCACGCCAAGTTAAAATCCTTTGGTAAATCACAACATCAGTCTTTAGAAAACAAATTTACCAAAATTTTGCCTAATGGTAAAAAAACTAAAATTATTTTTAGTAACAAATTTTGAACGAATTTACGTGGTAACAACCGAATGATTCGAAAAATCTATAAATTTTGTTGAAGTTGTAGCTTAGATTAACTTTAAAGTTGCATAGGTATCCTGTTCGCGCCTAAGTCTCAACTTCAAAACTTCTTGGGAACTCGCGGGGGCTCGCGTATCGCGTCTTTCTTTGAAGAAACACCGACGATAACTAAGAAATTCGCCGCCGCGACGCCTAAAGACGTCTAGCGTCTAATTTGGACGCTTTAAGACTAAGAACGGCGCTAGAAAACTCCCGGGAAAAAGATGGATATACCCAAGACTAGCAAGCGCGACGAGGATGGTTACATCTCTCTTAAACAGAGACTCACTTATACAACTTACGATACTTACAAGAGAGAGATGTGAATTACTTCTAAGGGATGAAACAGAGACAAAATTATCCAAGACGTATGAAGTGGACAGAGATACCAAAACCTTAGACAGCTTTCTTGGTGGTGTACGCCTGCGCGCGGAACTAAGGAATCCTCTTTTCCACCCCCACCATTGAAAAAAGGATGCGAGAAAAAATCCTTGGCCCTATTTTTTCGCTCTCCCCGCCACTTTTCCTAGGGGAGGTAAGAAATCTGAGCGGTGGGGATGAGTTGAAAATAAGGAAGGGCTGTTTTTTATCCGAGTGCGAGGGTGAATTTTAGAATGTTTTGTGTTAGGAGCACGAGTTTAGTTAGATGTTCAGCAGACACCGACGAGTGCATATCCTCGTAATATAAAGCACATTCATGAAGAGAGCGACGTACGGGGGTTGCTCGACTTCTTTGACGTAGTTAGTTTAAGGGGTTGAAGATAGAGGGTGTTTGAAACTGGTTTTATTTGGGGTTTTCAGCTGAGAGCGCCGTTTGATTTCTTGGTGTTTTGGTTTTTGGTTAGTTTATTTTGTGATTTATTGTATCGTTTCGTTTAATTTAAGGTAATTTTACATTAATTTAGCCGCATATTTTTATAATTTGTTATTTAAAACTTATGACTAAACCAACATTCTTTTTTAAATTAATAAAATTAAAATAAGGACTCAAGCAGACAGGGTGACAAAATTTTCTTTCTTTCGGAGAGAGGGCGCTACTTTTTATTTATCTTTTTTTATTAAGAAACTTTATCTTATACCGAAAAAACGGGGAGTTTTACATATTTTACTTCTAGGTCAACCTATAATTTGTTAGATTACTAATATATTCATTAACAAACATTTCTGAGCAAAATCCAAAATTTAAAATTTTTGGCTTGTCAAGTAAATTTTAAATTTTTTTTCGAAGACTAAATGTGCTTAACGACCAGCGACTCCATTTTGATTTTCAAAAATAAACTAAGACTTTATTTTAAAAATAAACAACATACACCGCAGATATATTTAATTTTCATGTAGTTTTAAAATCTGAATTTAAGCTTTATGTTCTTTTGGACACTATTTTTTCTTATTTCTTTTGGCAACGAAGATGCACGCATTATATTTTTAGTGGTTTCTAGTTTTTGAAATTGCGCCAAGAAAAATATTTCAAAAAGTTTTTATTTGCCAGAAGTTCTAATTGTTTGAGAGAGAAAAAATAAAATGGAGACTGGATTGTTGAATTGGGAGGTATACAGGATGTCCCGGGAATGAAAAATAAGCTTTGTAAGAGAACTGACAGTAAAAAATTTCATTAATAATAAAAAATCCGCGTGTTAAGCTTGAGCAACCAGTAATTGTTTTTGCTCAGAAACTCAGAAACAATTAAATTAGAATTTAGCAAAAGTTTTTGTTCAATATTACTGACAAAGTATCTAGGTTGTTAACAGATCACTAGGAAACGCTAGTTGTATGAAAATTAAAATAAATATACCTACGGGTTTTTATGTCACTTATAAACTGTAACTTTTGTTATCTTAAAAAATAAAAAAGTACACGCTCTTGAGATTCAACCGCGCGATAACTGATCTTCTTTTTTTAAACTTTCCACCCTAAGGCAATGTTCGATCAAGCAGTTCACCCCCTCAAACTTTTATGAATCACCCATTTACACCCCCTTTTTTATTTGCAGTCGATTTATTTTTTTTGTTCTTATAATTAGCATTCCCCACTTTTTTTTCTCTTATATTATGGCTGCATATGGCTTAAACTAAGAACACCATTTTGAATATTAGTCAGTGGCGTAGTATGCATTGGGGTTAAAAACCCCCTTGAGGACTAATTCCTAGTGTTAATAAAGCTTATTTTGTAAACTTTTTTTTCCAAATTTCGTGATTATTTAAGGAAGCAAAACTTCCCCCACCCTAGAACTCAATATTTTTTATAGCTTTTTTGTTAAACAGATTTTAAAATGATATAAGTATAACTGTTTTACGGGAAGTTGTTGAAAGTCGACTATTATTTTTGCTTAAACTCGGGTATCGTTTTAGAAACGTTAAGAACATAAAAAAAATAAAAAAATATACAAAAAAACCAAAGCCTTCTTAAAATATCATTGGCCGATATGTCGATTTTAATATGACTTTGCAACAAGTCCATTTGTGTGATTTTTCGATATTACTTAAATTGTATATTAAAAAACAAGCTTAATAACTCTTTGCATACAAGTTGGTGGACTGAGCCGAGGGCGAGGTCCACAATTTGAGCGAGTTTGAAAAGAGGTTTTCAAACGAGTTTTTTACGGTACTTTTTATAGGACTGCAAATAAAAACCAAGTCGATTTTTTTGTAAATAATATGCTTTGCACACGGAATGTGCAAAGTACCGGCTTCAGATTTCAGATTTTCCGTGTGCAAAACGTCATTTTCTAAAGCAGTCGTATAAAAAGTAATTTAAAAATACAGAAAGTGCTATTACGTGACCATTTATTTTTTGTCAACGTCATCAGCAAAATCAAAACCACCAACGTTTCACTGGCACGATTTTCGATTTAGAAGGCAAAATTAATGAAATAAATAAAATTTCCAAAAGCGATAAAAAAGTGTCGCAACTTAAAGTAGCTGTTATTTTTTCCTTAACAATTTTACCAATTTATTTAGACATCAATCAAGGCCATTTTATTCAATTAAATTCATTTGCAATTTTGCTAATTAATCCAAAATTCTTAAATAATAACAAATCTAGTTATCAGAGTATATATTTCATAATTTCTTAAACATGGCGACCTTATTTGGAATTTATATATTTTAAATTCAACATTTAAATCAGTCTCAAATATGTAATAATTAAAAAATACCATATATTATTTCTATACGTTTGTTATTAGCATTATACTGGGTGAGAACCAAACAAGGCTAGGAATAAAATTGAGTTGGTCGACAACTATTTATCAATGAAGGCCAAATTAAGAGTAGATTGACAAAAATTCTTTACCTACTCGCATGGGGTAAAGTGAACTTTACCGCACTCATTTGAGTGCGGAAAGATGTACTTTACCTGACTCAAAAAAAAAAATCTTGAAAGGAATAAAATCTAGGTTTCACATTTTTACAATTTATACCCTTTTTTAAATAAATAACCCTGAAAAAAAAACACTTTTTTGAATTTTTAAAATTATTATGTTTTTTAAAGGGTATAAGACGCTAGTAGGTAAATAACTATTGCGTGAGGTTAAATTCGACGCGTACCTTCCTGGTTTTTTTACCCGTTATACTTATCAAAAGAGAAGATAAGATCTTTTAAACTTGAGCCGCTTTCCGGGCCCATTGCGTCCCATGAAGCGTTTTATTTCCAGGATAACTTCAAAACGGTTAAGCCGATTTTTATAATTTTTCTATATTCGAATCATACAGGCTCGAGTTTGGCCCTTCTTTAATAAAAATGCTTTTCCCACCACGACAAAACTAAACAGTCTTTAGCCATCCATACATATTATGGAAGCTATTGGGATCGTGAAAAAAAAAACATTTTTTATTTCCACGAAAAAATTTCTTCATGGTGTCTGTCTGTCGGTAACATGATTACTTAAAAACCGCTAAACCGAATTTTATCAAATTTGGCACAAAAAATCTTTGTCACCATACGCAGAGCTGATTAGTTTTTGATGGGGGTGGGGGGTTGGTAAGAGGGTAGGAGGAGTATTAAACCTTTTTAAAAATTGTAACTCTCGAACCGTAGTAGCTAGCGACACGCGGTTTTTACATTAAGATAGATAATTGCATTTTCAACAAAAAAAAGTCTTTTTTTTAATTTTATGGATGGCTATACGGGCCTGCTGGCTTCATTTTTTTCAATTTGATTTGGGAGAGCCCCACTAAAAACTGTCTTGCTGTTTTTTTAACTTATCATGGGAAATAAACTGATATGTTTGCAATTTTTTAAATTAAAGTAAAATAAAATAATATCACTTACTACTTTTTACCTTATCAGGGCAGTGCAGTATTTTTTCAAAACAGAGGCGACGGCGTAGCCGGGATCTCAAAACGCAGTTTTTAATTGAGAAAGATTGTTTTTTTGCATATATTTTTTCGGGTTAACCTACTAATCAGATGGCATTTTAAAAGATGGAAAAACTCTATATTTTGCCCCTAAATAAGAAAATAAAAAACGTTCTACTTTTAACCCTTTCCGTGCGTGACCTACCTCTATCGTCACAATGTTTTATACCCACCCGCCTGAACCCTACCTCATGCACACACGGAATAAGAAAACAAAATAACATGAAAAATGCAATACTATAATAATAGCAGCGGCAAGGTATAAACCTTGGGGATAAAAGAAAAGAATAAGGGGCTGTTCATTTGAAATATCGCTAATACCACCCCCTGTAGAAATATTCACCCTATAATAAGCACTTCCTGGAAAAAATAAGGCAGGCCAAATAATTTTTAAGGAGGGGTTTACAAAAATAGGGGTGGGCGGCGAATTTTTATAAGTAAGTAGGGATTATTTTTATTTTGTCCCCACTTTAATGCCCGGTGGTGTTGGGTAGTAAGTATGTTTGTAGGGATTTTTATTGCTTCCTTGTTGTACAAAGATCTAGATGTATAGAGCATTTTTTTAAATTCAGTTTTTCTTTAATAGATTCTCAAAAAGTTAATTCGTTTTAAAAATATTATGGTGACGAAAACGCGACAAGGAATGCAATAATTAAAAAGAGGTCAGAAAGTCCTTTGTTTTATTTTAGATTTAAAATTGTCGTTTTTGGTTTTAATGTCAAGTACTTAAGCTAGGTTTATACAAGTAAATAAAAATAAGAAATAATTTTGCTTAATCCAGCAAAATAAAAATTAAATTAACTTTGAACCTATCAACAGCTTCTGTACATGTATCTAAATAAAATTTTGTGACACCAATAATTGAAATAATTAAACTATACTGTTTTCTTAAATAATAACTGTCAAAAACCAAAAAACTGAAAACAGTGGCGTAGCCAGAAATCTATTCTGGGAGGGAGGTTTCATCTTTTAATAAAATCAACTAACTATATAGGCCAAATTTTTAAAAATTAGGTAGGTGCCTATTGCTTCAGCTTTTGAACTGAAGAGAGAGGAGAGGGGCGGTTCAATAGGGTTTGAGTTAATGAGTTAAATGCGTCAAAGGTTGTTGACAAAAAATTGCTTAAAGTTAAAGAAAATTGTAACAATATTTAATATAGCTATAGCGCCGCAGGCGAAAATTTTGACAAAAAATTCTTCCAAAATTTTGATCTCTTGGGTTTTTGGTAAAATATTTTTCAATAAAGTACATTGGGTTAGATGCCAAGAAGGGGTGGGTTGCGGTGGTATATATAGATATGTTGCCAAATCACAAATTTTTATACTAAGAATGCCATTTATTAAACGTTTTGAATGCTGGTGATAAAATTTCTCTAGAACTAGACTAAGATTGTAACAATTAATGAAGTCATAGCACCGCAGGCAAAATTTTTAAAATTTAAGATATCACTCCAAACACACGTCACCAACCAGAGTAAAGGGTCAAAAAAGTGGGAAGCTACATAACAGCTCTCCCTGGGACCCTTGATCACGATTAATTTAGTGTAGATTGGGTCGTTGGAACTCCTGCGGGGGGGATTTAACCCCCAAAACCCCCCTGGTTACGCCGCTGCTGAAAAACACCCATTTAAATGACCACGACAAATGGCCAAAACCAGGCAAATGCATTTTTAGATTTAAATAATAATTTAAATAAAAGTAAAAGTCTAAAGTTGCCCATTTTTGCTGTATAAAAGAGAAGCTCAAATTTTATTTAAATTTTAATTATAATTTTTATTTGCCTTTATAAATGCAGCTTCTCAAAAATATCGGGTTATTCATTCCTGATGATCCACTAGTTAAAATAGCTCTTGGGTTAAGAAATTCCCAAAATATTGTATTTGAAGTTATTTTAATCACACATAAAGTATTAATTTTTGTCTAGAATTGATTATTATAGAGAAAAAGCAAACCTTTTACAAGAAAAGTAAAAAATACAGTGGCTATTTTGGTTCTGTTTAACCTCAGAGTTATATTAACTTGAGGGTCCCCGATATTGATACGCCGACCCTGAAAGAAGTTCGTGTTTGTATTGTATTCATGTTTTTGATATTCTATTAAGTTTAGAAAATATTGTAATTGTAAAAATGATTGTCCTGAACAGGATGACCGTTTATAAAGTACCACTTCGGAAAACTTTTTTGTTATTTGTCACAAGAAGATAAATCAAAAAGTGAATGACTTATAAAATTAGGTAGATTTCTGCAACATTATCAGTTTTTTCCTTAATCACACTCTACACGCAGACTGGCCATGATGTTCTGTTTTTTTAATAAAATACCCTTTATATTTTACAAAATTTTGATAGATCTTCTCTTTCTGATTCCAAAAATATATCATATGTAGGGTTTATCTTTGGAGGTTCTCGAGTAAAATCAAAAACAATTTACCATAAAGGCAATATGTTAGCCAAGGAAAAATAGTTTAGGTGCTTCTTTGTTCAACACATTTCTCTTACGGCAACATTTTTGTGAATTTGACCATTCAAGACAATGGTAACATAAAAATATACAGGGTGTTCCATTAAGAAAAGGATCTCATGGACATCCTGAGAGTAACGGGTGGTTTTTTAGAGAAAAGTGAAACTGTATAGAAATAATTTCATGGGTAATTCGCTTTTTTGTTTATCTTTTTGTGACGAATCATAAAAATAGTTTTCTCATGTGGAACTTTATAAACAGTCACCCTGTACATACCTATTACTTTAATTAAAAGAAAGGGTAGAAGCATGCTTTTTTTTAATAGGTACTAGATAGGTAAACTATAAAAAAAATGTCCACCTTTATCAACCATAAAATAAACGAGCACATAGTTATTAGACCCTATTATGCCTAAGTTACCCACCTGCCAGGCAAAGTTGTTAAAAATTACGTAAAAAGTTATTAAATTTTTATTATAATGAGCTTGGACATGATTTTCTTAGCTTGAAGGGTTGTGTACACCTTTTTTGTCAAGATGGTTCCGACACGCTATTTTCATGTTAAAAGCGTATCTTTTTATGAAGATATCATCTGTGCGTATTAACACCAGGGCGACTTGAAACTAACCCTTAGTTAGGCACGCGTCTAATATATGTAAAAATAAGAAATTTTCAATAATGTGATCTCACAGCGGTTACATTTAGGTTTCATATCCGTTACACTTTAAAGAAATAACAACCGTAGATTTTGTTTTAAATTTAAAATTAATTTGCTATTTATTCTACTTTCCCCTAAAAATACTAAAAGCTACTAAATAAATTTTCATTAATGGAACATCCAAATATGACGAAGAGAGGAACATTAATAACAAACTCAAATTTAAATTAAAAAAAAGTTTTTTTGGTAATGTACATTTAATGGGATATCAAACACGACTTCTTCAGAATAATCTAGTTATTAATGTTAAAAATGAAGTTAAATAAATAAAGGTCTTTATTAAAAAAAGTAAATCTTTCTAATATTTACCGTAGAAAAAATGCAATAAAACAAGCATATTTAATACTATAAGGCTAAGATTCAGCTCACCACTTCATAGTGTATAGAGCGGTGTCTGTTCTTCCACCTAACGCAAAAAAAAGTAGCAGACACACTTATATAGAAATTAGCTCTACTAACGTTATATACACAGATAAAATCTTCACCCACCACTAGAGTAAAAAACAGACTTAATTTAACACAAGTTAAGACAAAATAATAATAAGAAATTTGTCGGGTCTCTATAAAAAACTAATTGAATTGACTAATTGAAAATAATTTATCCGAAAAAATTATTGTCGAAAATGAATTGACGGGAAAATCAAATCGTTACTAAATATATGCATAGAATTAAATTTAAACGAAAGATATTTTTATAGAAACACAAAATGTTAGAAAATATTTTCAACGAAAATTATTTGATAGAAACATAATAATGCTAAAATTCAAGAACCCCAATCTGAGCGAAAATTATTTGAACCGATAGCTACGAATTTAATTGCTACGTTGCCAGGCTTACGACAGGGAAAAGTCTCCTTTATATACTTTAACCAGCCCCTACCCCAAATTTCTTCAAAATATTGCATTTTCATCGGACCTACATTACAAAAAAATATCACAAGATTTGATAGACAGTTCAACAGCCAGAAACTGTAAAGTTAAATAAAATCGTTTAATAAAAAAAAATTCCGATGTCAAATTCCAAATAGAGAAACTTGTCAACGCCGCAATCCAGGGCCTACGGCGCTCTAGAGATTTAAATTTGACGCATGCCCAATAGCGATTCGGCTGGATTGTGGTTCTGCTCATTTGAGGATCGGGCATATTATTTTCTATCAATTTGTAGCTCGGGTGTTTTTCGTTTCTAGACAATTATTTTCGATACTTTTTTACTTCTGATATTTTAAGGTTCGGGAAAATTATAATCGGTTAAATTATATTCGTGTCTTTTAAGGATCGAGTAAATTAAAATTCTATAAATTTATATTCGTATCCATTATTTTCTGGGTGTTTTACTTTCATTTCATTCATATTTCGTTTGCACCATACATAAGTGTGCGCGTAGTAGCTTTTTTGCGGTCACTCGTAGAAAAGTTATTCACCAAACAAGTGCGGGAACGCGACGTCAGTTGCACGAACGACGCGGAGCAGAGTTCGGGCAAGCCGTAAAGGCCGGAAAAGACACTTTTCGCACGTTTCAGATGCAAATTTTTTTCTACTTGCGTAAAGTAGTTATTTAAATTTTATTTTAAATGATTTTAAAAAAATGCGTGCGGGAAATGCAACTTCTCGCACGCAAATGCGTGCGTAAAAGTGCACTTTTACGGACACTAGTAAAAAACAATCTATTTCCAAATTTTTAATTTTTACGGAATACATACCTACCGTTATTTTTTTTGCTCGAAATTTCAAAAAAACATCAAATGTAATTGTATTTATAATTGTTGACGAAAGTTCCAAGTTTATCATGACGAAAGTATAAAAGTAGACTCCATATTTTATGTAATTTTTCCCAAAATATTCAGTTTCCCTATAACAAAATTCTACCCCCTCTAATCAATTTTGTTTTAAAACGTTTGCAACGAGTTTAAAATTTTAATTCTCTGGTAAAAATAAAGAAACAGATATTTTATAATTTTAATATCTTTTTATTTTTAATTTTTGACAAAAGAAAGAAGCTAAAATTAAAGTCACATCATTACAAGTAGGTAGTATATTTTAATTGAGATGAATTGCTTAAGGTGTCAAGTTCCTTATATCCAAAAAGTTAATGATCGATACCATATAATATTTTTTTCGGTGCCAATTAAAACTTTTTATTTAGGAGCTGTTAAAAAGGCGTATAATGTCACTTTTTGTAAATTCCGAATTTTTTTTTAAAGTTTTGCGTACCTAAAAGCATGTAACTCAATACCAAATAACAACTATTTTGCCGCAAGTTTAAAATTTTAATTTTCTTCTAAATATAAAGAAAAATGTATATTTAAATTCTATAAAAAAAACCGCCAAATGTCATTTTATGTAATTTTTGGTTAAAGATTCAACTGTTTCATGCTCAAAAACCTACATATTGATACCATACGACAATATGGCCACCATCTTGGATAGTTTTCCAAATATCTCAAAACGCTTGCGAGATCCCCTCCGACGGATTTATAATCTAGAGACTCTTATCTTTCATATGGCACCAAAAAATGTTCTATGATGATATGAAAAAAAGTGTTCTTAAAAATGTGTATAGGTCTACTAACTGGAATGGAGCAGGCCGGAGGTATGGGGGGTATGCATACCAGGTACTCGGATATCAAGACCTGGTTGGGAGGCCCGGAAAGCCAACTGTTGCACAGGTGGTGGATTAGGGGCTGGATTGGGGTAAAGGAAGTACCATGGAGGTCTATTAACCTACTACTTCATACACATATATTAACTTTAATACATACCAAAAGTAAGATTCTCAATAAATAGTCCATCTATCACTTGTGTTTCATAAACATAAATACAAGAAAAGTAATCGCCCTTCTTCTTCCATTACTATACTTTTTTTTAACTTCATTTCGAAAACCAAAAAATTTGAAACCAAAGTAATTCTTTATATTTAGGAATTTTCTTTTAAATTTATTTTCAATAAGAAATTTATCTTAAATCAAAACTAAAAAGTATTGTAACATAGATAAAATTCAAAAAGAATGCTAACTTTTTTCCCGTTAAAATCCCACACTAGACTGGAAAAATCGTCTATTTTTGCCTCAAGTAAATACATAATTTTTCAAATATGAACTCTGAGTCTAGTCTTATCTCGTTGCGTTGATAAGGAGGAGCTTTTTTGAAAAAATTGCTTCGATTTTTTTAAAGATAAGATATTAATATAGTTGCTATAGCAGAACGCTGATGAAATAGAGAAACAAAACTACGAGTGATTTCTTTCAGAAAATATCGGGAGTGTTTCTTCTAGTTGTTTACTTTTATAAAACTCAATCTGAAATCTGTAATTTGCACATACCATGTTCAGAGCATTTTGTGCACAGATCTCGCTCGTGTGTTAGCAGTGGTAAAAACCATTTTATTGCTTAGGAAAAACTTTTTTTTTTTCTTTTTTGCTTTGGGCCATTGTTCCTGGAAATGCCTGTTTCAATTTACCAACCAAAATATTTAAAATTGTGAATGGTTTTCGTAACTATGCTTTTGATAAGAAATGCTCTAAAATAAGTACCCTTTCATAACGTATTGCTATCGTTTGCACCGGTGACCTTTATTTAACATTTTTCTATGTGTGCAATGGATTTTTAATGCAGTTTATTTTATTTTTGGATAATTCTGTTTTTATTATATGCAACGTTTTATCAAGTAATTTAAAAAGAAAATAAAATAAATAATATCCGAGTTATTGTAAGTTTTTACCATTTTTGAGGTTCCAGTTTTATTGTCACAATGCTTTTTTTATACCTTTATCAAAAACAGGGTTTTAGTAACTGGTATCCGCAAATAACCAAATCATGACTTTTTTGAATACCAAAGATCATAAATTAAAATGGCTTACAGTGTAACGTTCTCATATAAACGATTTTATTTAATTCCGCACTAAAAGGTAAAAAATTATTTTATCATCATATGTAATATACTGAATATGGTGTGCCTATTCAATAGATGACATAAAATCATGAGGCCCTACGAAGTTTGTAAGCTGAAATGTATTGTACAAGTATAAGAAAGTTAATTTAACTTTATTTTTCTAAATTATCGGCAAATTCTAACTTCGGATCGCCTTTATTTTTCAGTGTAGAGTGTCCCACGATTTAATCAGTGGCGGTCCCAGCCATTTGAAAAGGTTTCGATACGAAAAAATAAACTAGGATAAAAGCATAGCTTTTATGAGGAACATATCAATATACGGAAATAAAACTTAGTAACTAAAAGCGTGGATTTGGACTTAAATCTAGATTTTAAGTTGTTTATTTCATACATTTTTTATTTCAAAAAATGTTTAAATGCGTCGAAAATTTCTGAGTCAAATTCAACTAAAATGTTGAATATCAATGGTATCATAGCGCCGCAGGCGAAATTTTTAAAGAAAATTGCACTACAACTAAACTAATATTGTAAATTTAACAATGGTCCCAAAGCGCAGTAGGCGAATTTTTTTAAATAAAATGAAACTACAAGTGCCACTTTTAACACAAAATTAAACTAATACCGTAAATATCAAAGGTGTTGTAGCGCCGCAATTTATGCCCTACTTTTGAAAAATATTGCCATACTTGTTCACTGCCTCGAAAATGTTATCAGGTATGTTTTGACTTAAGCTTTTGCCTACTTCTGAACAATATTGTTTCCAAATATTGACTTCTCCCAATAAAAGCTCAGAATTTGTGTTTTGGATTAATCAAACATTTTATTGTATTCGGAAAATGACTTTAGTTAATTTTTCCTCGATTTTGGCTTCACATTGTATAAAACTCGGTATGAATAATAGAATACGGTCTTGTATTTTCAATATCGTGGTTTTCTCGGTAAGTACTTCATGCGTTTTTTTATTCTTGGTGTGATGAATTGAAGGTCAAACTGTCCCAAAATACTGTAGAGGGATTCCAGATAGAATGTCTTTAAAGCAAGGTTGGCTGCCCAGTGGATAACCCAAAAAACCCACTTAAAAAAACACGTAGGGCTTTTTTAAAAGTGGTTTTTTCATTATTAATGAAATAAATAAAAAAAAGGTATATTATTACCAGTCGTTTGAATCTGATCGTAAGATTCTATAAACTTTGACCAGTTACAAAGCTTTTTCTAATCCAAATAAGACCGTTGAAATGTTTTTCAATGGATGCTGCACTAGCTGGGCAACAATGCAAATTATAAAAAAAACTGATTCTGGTTCAGTATTTGTAAACTCTTTTTTTATTACTGGATTCTAAAACCTCAGTCCATTCTGAAGCACCCTTTCTATCGCTACTCTTAGGCATTTTCGTTTTAAAAAAAAAGTTTAGATTTAGTAACCTCGAAAAAAACAAAAACTTGAATCTTATACTATCATATCATACTAAGTAAGCAGGTACTTACAGTGTAGTAAATACACAAACTTTTAGGTTTGTTTACATTAAGAAAATATGATACGAACATCGCATCCGCATAAAGCGCTGGTCAGACTAAACCAAAACTGCTTTTATTTTTTAACAAACAAACAAACTGTCGATTTCTGTATTCCACCTATTTGTATTTTTTATTTTATAGTTTATAAACTATCGCGAGAATAATTCCTGATTTTAAAGTGTGTGTTAAAGTGTGTATATAATTTATAAAGAAAACCATAAAAAATCAAATAAAACCCATTTATAAAATCCAAGAAAGCCCAGTGGGTTGGGTTTTATATGAAAAACCCGGGTTTTTCCAACCCTGCTTTAAAAAAACGTTCTGCATTTTCTCGTTTTTTTCTCCAAAGACTTTAAGGTTACCACCAGCATCTTTGTTATCTAATTTTTTCTGGAGCAAAGGGAGGGGCGATCGCCCCCCCGCCCCCTCTGGGACCGCCAATGATTTAATATCACCTATTGAATAGGTATACCATATTCAGATAGTGCGGAATTAAATAAAATCGTTATAAATTAAAAAAAATTATTAATTTTATTTTTTACGTTTTAGTGTAAATAAAAATAAAACTATCAAAATCGGCCAACGTAAAGAGAGATCCAAAATTTGCCTCCCCAATAGGGGTGGATTAGGGGGTTGGGTAGTGTTAATCAAGCGGGTAGTAGGAAAGATGGTGAATTAGGCATATAGCCAGAGAAGTAGTTGATCGATAAAAAACTGTTTCGTCACACTCTTCTTTAAAATTAAGAGATATATAGTGAGTCAAACCTCCAAACTGCATGTTCGTAGGAGCGTTGGTTCAAAAGTTAGGAATTTTTAAATGTATCAACTCCCTCTCCCTCTTTTCCCCTCTTCTTCTACCAAATTACTTTATTCTAGGAACTTGGAATCTAAAATTTGCATATTTGTAGCAGCCTTAGATCCAAAGTTATAACCCCTTTAACCAACCTGTACCAAATTAGTTTTTGGAAACGATTATATTTAGTTGCTAAGCTACTCAGGAAAAATAGAGGAGAAAATTTAAATCCAAATTTTTTTTTATTAACAAGCTAAGGAACGTCCACATACTAAAATTCCCCATTCCTATCCCCTCGGGGTCATTTCTAACCTCTAAAAAAGAGTTTTTCTTAAATAACTCCTAAACGGTGACAGACTGTCAAAAGTGACAAATTGGAAAATATGTTGCAAATTTAGTTCTCTGTCAACAAGTAAATAATGATAGTGTAGATTACCAACTCCTTCTAACAGAAAAATTGAAAAAAATCCAAGCAAAAATTATGCTAATATGAACAATTTCCTTTTTAGTATTTTTATCAAGATTTCTAAATCTACGAGTATCAAACTTGGCAGGGTTGATCTAAGGACAATGACCTAAATTATATCAGAAAATTAAATTTTTCCAGTGGCGTACTCCGATTTTCCTAACTAGAAAATTTCAAAATGTACCAAAACTCTTTTATACGCCACTGTTACTGACATATACAAAAAAAGGCTCCGCTTTTAATTGGATCTTTTACTAGATAAAATTGCATTTCCAACGACAACTTACGCTTGTATTTGATGCTTCTAGTAATCAAATAGGAATTTTTCAAAAGTATTCATTTAAGAAATTTACTAAAAAAAATATAAAAAATTATGATTTAAAAAAATTCTTATGTTATTACTAGGAGCAGCAAATATAAGCGGAAGGTGTCGTTGGAAATGCAATTTTATCTAATATAAGATCCAGTGAAAAGCGGGGCGTTTTTTTGTACATGTCAGTAACAGTGCCGTATCAAAGAGTTTTGGTACATTTTGAACTTTTCTAATTAAGAAAATCGGACTACGCCACTGGAAAAATATAATTTAGGTCATTGCTCTTAGATCAACCCTGCCATGTTTGGTACTCGTGGGTTAAAAAATATTGACGAAAATGCTCAAAAGAAATATGCAAGAAATTTTTCAAATTGGCATCATTTTATTAATTAATTATTAATAATTTAATTAATTAAATATGAAACATTTTTGCCTCTGTCACCGTTTAGGAGTTATTTAAGAAAAACTCTTGAAGGTAGGAAAAGGTAGGAATGGGTACTTTTAGTATGTTAAACGGTGGACCTTCCTAAGCTTGTTAATTAAAAAAAAATTTGGTTCTAATTTTCTCCTGTATTCAGAAAATTTACAGCAGCTATAGCAGCTTTGGTTCAAACGTTATAAATTATTGAATTTTAAAATGTAATATCGCCGCGCGCGCCCTTAACCACCACCCACAAACAAATCAGAATATTATATGGCCACCGGATTACTGAAGTATGCCAATATTCATTGAATTCGATTACGGGGAAGTGGGTGAAAAATATATCGCAAGATTTGACAGACGGGCAGATCCTGTGAAGCTAAATATATTATTTACTATTTTTTGCATTTGGCCGCTAAGCTGTGCTTTATTTACTCGAACAAAAAGGAATTTAAAAAACTTCCGAATCAGTTACTTCAACCGAAAAGAATCTAAAAACAAAAGATCAAAAGATCTTGGGTGGAAAAACGAAAATTCCAACTTGGATGAGTATCTCACAAGGAACAGAGAAAGGACCAAAGCGAAAAGATCAAATGATGTTTTGCCCTGGGTAACCAGCGTAGGCTCATCAGTGGTTCCACGGGTCACCCTCCCCAACCATTCAACACCATCATACACTTTGATTTCCAACCTTAAATCATTCACAAATAGGTATCGTTCCGCACTGGCACTTATCTAAGTCACCTGAAACGGGTTCGCTCTGGCGTGTTAATCTTTTTTTAAAACTTCCCTATTGAAAAGATTAACACGCCATGACGAACCCGTTTCATGCGACTTAGATAAGTGCCAGTGCGGGACCATGCCAATTTGTGAGTTATTCAAGGTTGGAAATCAAAGTGTATGATGGTGTTGAATGATGTTTGAGGAGGGTGACCAGTGGAACCACTGATGATCCTACGCTGGTTACCCAGGGTGAAACATTATTTGATCATTTCTCTTTTTGCTTTGGTCCTTTGTGTGTTCCTTGTAGGATACTCATCCAAGTTTGAATTTTCGTTTTTTCCACCCAAGACCTTTTGTTCTTTTGTTTTTAGATTATTTTCGGTTGAAGTAACTGATTCGGAGGTTTTTTTTAACTTCCTTTTTGTTTTAATCGCCTTAGGAGCGTAACCCTATTGGAAAGATTAACACGCCAGGACGAACTCGTTTCAGGTGACTTGTGAGTGATTCAAGATTGGAAATCAAAGTGTGTGATGGTGTTGAATGATGTTTGGGGAGGGTGACCAGTGGAACCACTGATGAGCCTACGCTGGTTACCCAGAGTGAAACATCAATTGATCATTTCTCTTTTCGCTTTGGTCCTTTGTGTGTTCCTTGTGGTATACTCATCCAAGTTTTAATTTTCGTGTTTTCCACCCAAGATCTTTTGATCTTTTGTTTTTAGATTCTTTTCGGTTGAAGTAACTGATTCGGAGGTTTTTTATTTTTCTTTTTGTTTAGGAGCGTAATCCTATTGGCCAGATTAACACACCTGGACGAAACCGTTTCAGATGACGTAGATAAGTGCCAGTGCGGCACGATGCCTATTGGTGAGTGATTCAAGGTTGGATCTCAAAGTGTATGATGGTGTTAAATCATAAACTTCCAAATCAGTTACGTCAACCGAAAAGAATCTAAAAAAGAGAAGATCAAAAGATCTTGGGAGGAAAGAACTAAAATTCAAAATTGGATGGGTGTCCCACAAGGAACACACAAAAGACCAAAGCGAAAGGAGAAACAATTAAACGATATTTCGCCCGGGGTGACCAACGTGGCCTCGTCATCCTCAATCCACACATCATTTAACACCATCGCACACTTGACTTCCAACTCTGAATCACTCACAAATAGGCATCGTTCCGCATGGTACTTATTATAAGTATTATAAGTCACCTGATACGGGTTCGTCCTGGCGTGTTAATCTTTCCAATAGGAATATGCTCCTAAGACAATTAAAACCAGAAGTTAAACTTCCAAATCAGTTACGTCAATCGAAAAGAATCTAAAAAAGAGAAGATCAAAAGATCTTGGGAGGAAAAAAAGAAAATTCAAAATTGGATGAGTGTCCCACAAGGAACACACAAAAGACCAAAGCGAAAGGAGAAACAATTAAACGATGTTTCGCCGGGGTAACCATTATCTTAGGAGCATATTCCTATTGGAAATATTAACACGCCAGGACGAATCCGTATCAGGTGACTTATAATAAGTACCATGCGGAACGATGCCTATTTGTGAGTGATTCAGAGTTGGAAGTCAGAGTGTGCGATGGTGTTAAATGATGTCTGGGTTGAGGGTGACTAGTGAATCCACTGACGAGCCCGCACTGATCACCCCGGGCGAAACATTGTTTAATTGTTTCTCCTTTCGCTTTGGTCTTTTGTGTGTTTCTTGTGGGACACTCGTCCCATTTTGAATTTTCGTTCTTTCCTCCCAAAATCTTTTGATCTTCTCTTTTTTTTTGTGTTGAATCATGTTCGGGGAGAGTGACCAGTGGAACCACTGATGAGCCTACGCTGGTTACCCAGGGCGAAACATCATTTGCTCATTTCTGTTTTCTCTTTGGTCCTTTGTGTGTTCCTTTTGGGATATTCATCCAAGTTGTAATTTTTCGTTTTTCCACCCAAGATCTGTTGATCTTTTGTTATTTACTTGAGTTTTACAATCACTTTCTGCGTTCGTTATTTAAGCCAATGCTGCAATGCTTGTAAAAAAATTCTATTTTAGCCGCTAGTAGTAAAAACTATTATTTCGTCATAATATTTGGTCGAAGTTTAAGTACTTCATTAGCATTGTATCGCTTTTAAGTGTAAGCTACGCTGCTTTTAACTTGAACATATTTTTAAAATTTTAATGTACGTACCTAAATTATTTATAACAAGCAGATGCATCTAAAGAAAATATCAATTTGTAAAGCTAATTTTTAAATAAATCTAGTCAGAGGCTGTGATTGAAAAGTTTAAAAAACAAAATCAAAGGAAAAGTTTTGAAAAGTTCCATATGATTGTATCTGGAAGAAGGTTTCAAGTGCTGAAAAATGTTTGTAATTAAGTGTGTGTATTTTTTAAATAAATGATCTTATGGCAAATTTGATAAAATATATTATAAATATAAATATAAAATATAATTTGATATTATAAAGGTTGGTTTGTGTCAAGTTCATTACAAATTTGAAGATTATATTATTATAACAAAAACATTTGACGTAAGCCTATTAATATGACTTTAAAGCATGAAAAATATTTTACCATTAAAAAAGTTACTTATAGCCCTTATTCAGCCTGCACCTATTTGTCTAGTACTTACGACCTCATAGATAAAGATAACAAAGTGATAACGGCTGTAATTTTTCACCTAAAGGAAAATTTTTAAATCTAATAGGGGACGTGATAAAGTCATCGACAAATAAGACTAGATTTCTAAATAACCTACCATTGGTTTGTATTCCAACAACTAACAAGAAAAGGTAGGTATAGATTCAATTTATTTTTTTCTTGTAGCTACCACTATCTTTTAGCTGTCAAATCAACAAGAATAAAATCTTTGCACCCTCCCATGAAACGAATCTAAAAACTTTAAAAACAATTTTACTCCTTCTGCTTTTCAGTGCCAGTAGGCTTCTGGTTTTCATATCACCTAGCTAGCAGGGGCGTGCGGTGCTCTGACAAGATTCAATATATATTTTCTTGTCCACTTTCTTTTAATTGATCAAAACAAACTTACAGGTTTCTTGGATAATGTTTTATTTAATTATTTATACCAAAAGCCAACGTTTCGGTCCTAGGTCTGGACCATCATCAGGGCTATCAAGAAAACTAAGAACATTATTTAAGTAAGTAAGTAAAGAGCTAAAAATATTTTTGATATTTTAGTTTCTATGCCTAATTTATTATTAATATAAATAGCTCTTTCACTTCAGAATAAGATGTAAAAATCTAGTTTAAAAATTTTAAAAAAAATCTTAAAAAAGAAACACGCTACACACAAGATCGAGAATAAAACAAATTGAAAATGTTTATACAACAAAAAATGTGTACACGTAAGAAATAGAGCATTTAGGTTTAAAAATATTTAATAAGAGACAAAACTGTACCGAATAAACATTTTACAACAAGTAACATTTACATATTTAAAACAGTGAAAAATACCAAAAACTTACCTAGATAAATAGAGTTACAACAAAAATTAAAAATAAGAATAATTATCCATTATGTGTCTACCATATCTTTTTTACGTGTTCAGAATTCATAGATTTTTTATTTATTTTTTCTTTGTATCAAAGCCGTGTCGGGTTAAGCTACATTTACATTGCATTGCTTACTCTATGCTTAAATGTGGGTTTGCGCACGACCATTTGCATTGAAAATATGACGTTTGCTTAAGCTAAAGCAAAATTGGAATTTGGTCAAGGAGGTTGCGTGCAAGCTATAAGCAAGAATTAAAAGTAAGAAAGTACTTTGTCTGTTTTCTTCACTTTTTTGGTGACTACTCATAGACGGTAATGCATCACACCAATCACGGTGCTCAAAACACCCAAAAAAGTTACTTTTCTTAAAAAACTAGTATTTTTATCAAAAAACAAAACATAACTTCATTTTAATTGCTAAGTGAATTTAGGGCTGGTGAAGCAAATAGTTTTTTCTGGGGCCTAATTCTTGAATCGCAATAGAAAGAATAATCCCGCAAGAGAAGGGAGTATGTCGAGGACGATCACCGCTCAAGAATACGAACTCCGTTCCACGAGGGATCATTCGACACAAATCTATGTCGTTCCCTGCTGAAGAATTAGAGCCCTGCTATTCCACAAAACTCCGCGCTTGGCATACTATTATGCTCCCACGGCCGTCCAAATTGCAGGCCCGATACTGCGTGCTAGGCCTACTAATATGCTTCCACGGCCAGCTAAATTCCGGAGCCGGTTTGTTTTTTTGGACGCACGCAGTTCGGATACCCCTAAAGTCCGGACAAGTGTTGTTCTGCATTAAATTAACAACAGAATTAAATGCTTTCATTGACCTATTAATTTTTCATCGAATGACGTGTAACTAACTATTGATTTAGAGAAATTGTCATCCATAGATTGCAAAATTTCAGCCAGAAATATGAATACTATTATCTTAATATTAAGCAGGACGTAAGTTATCACTGAAAAAATGGACCATAATCCCCGGCGTTTATCGGTTCAGAACTCCTTACTGGACACTGCTTGAGTATGTACACAAGAGAGCACGTAAACCAAATGAAGCTTTACAAAGGAAATCTGAGTTGCAGACAATTCGGCAAGGAAACTGTAAGGATTTAAAATAGAGAAGACAAACAATATATAGAAAACCATGTAGAAATTATTTCAGGCGGATTCGGATAAAACCACAACATCTTCTGTTGGTAGGCAAGTAAGAAACGGTTTAAAAAAAAAACTACATATTTTTTGATGACCTGAGTTTATTTCCTTTTTAATTATTAAGAGATCTGCTGTTTCAAAGTTAAATGAGCGAGTCTATCTATATCTAAGGTCGATTATAAGTCTAAGCTTTATTCCCGTTGTAGACTAACCTAATATTATGTGTGCAATATTGAACTGTGTGAGTGCGAGTAAAGCCAATAAAATTTAAGTAAACAAAATGCACGCCTGCATTTGCGGATTGGGTACAGTGAACTACGAAGCTTGCACAACTGCATTTTCAATGTCAAGATCAGGGATCATTTCTATACGATACATATTACAGTTTGGGAAAAATTAGCTATTTAATTTTTGCATCCAAATAACATATAAGTCTATCACACAGTCATCCACAAACAAAATTATATTTTTGATTTGAATTACTAAATAAAGTTTTATTTGCTCATTTATTATTGTGTTTCAATATAAAATTGCTTCTAATATGGAGCGGTTTTTTTACATCCCTTCAATTATTTGCTTCACATCTTGCTTAAAGCTTTGTGCATGCTGAAAGGATTGGAGGGCGTATATTTAAGCTAATAGGTATATGTTCTAACCATTATAAAAATAATCTTTATTAGACGTCTTATGTCACAGAATCCAACATGTTTTAAACGTATTATAATATTCTAGGCATCAGAATTAATTAAACTAATGCAATTATGATCGAAATATTTAAGATTTAACACGATTTTCTACATCCCATATTACTGAGGCGATTGGTCCTTTTTTTGCTGCCATTTTGTTTAAATAATTCAAACTCGTCTATCATTCTCGCGTGAGAAAACTTTCCTTTAAGCGACGATTAACGAAATAATTACCGACGTGAATATAATTATGAAAATCTGAATTATCATTTATCAATTAGCATGTGAAACCGTTGTGTACCATGAGAAAGATAATGTCAAAAAATCAAATGTTAAAGGATATTCTTACCGTAATTATAACTGCGGGGGTATCAGGATGACCATGTTAAGCAGTAATCCGTCAAGATAGAAAAAAGAAATGAAGCTTATAGCCGTCAAAATTTCTATAACAAAACTTACAATATATTGGATTACGGTTATCGTTTTCCCAATCATTTTAACACCTATTCTTGCAAAAACGAAAAACAAATTCGTAAATTTTTATTAATAATGGTAATTAAAATAATTGCTAGACATCTATGTTATAATTATAATGGTAAATCTCTTCTCTGACAGACCATGTATGCATGTAGTACTAGTAGAATACAGTTAGCAAATGAGGAAGAAAAAAAGTAAAAAAGGAAGAAAACTAGTTCTGTTTCTGCTAAAAGAGTTTGCACCGTGTGAATGTAGCCGTAAGTGAGCCAAAAGTTGCATTTTATTATGTTAATTTATTTAAATATTTTATGACGTTTTGCTAACCATGCAAAGAGTACGTTTACAGTCGTAAAAAAATTCTACAAAGTTTGTGGGATAAATCATCAATTAAATCTGAGATACTTTGACATGGAGCAATAAAACATGAATTGCATGCAATAAAATTATTTTCATCTTGCTTTACTGGGTCCAACAAAGCGACATAGGAAGAGAAGACTTGCATGCAATTCACGATTTATTGCTCCATGTCAAGCGGGCTTTATGTTCCAAAAATTGCCAAAAATTGGGTTGGCCTTACAAGCACAAGAGTAAAAACCTCCGTAAAAACTCTCCTGCGCAAGCGCTAAACACGAAACAAGACAATGTCGTCAGTTGTACCATGAAAAATAAATAAAAAGAAACATTTTCTAACCAAACCATTTTTCTTTTTAAGCGTTTTTTAAATGTTTTGGTTAACAATTATGATTTTGTTAACATGTAATATAAAATAAAATTTCTAAGCAAAACCAGAAAAATTTTAATTTTTTTGTCCTTGTTTTTAAATCTCTAAAAATGCAGCTTTTTCCAACAAGTTTCTCAAAAATATTTCACAAAAAAGTAGTATATTAAAATGTTTTTTTTTTGCCTAACCACATAAAATATTTCCTGCGGTGCTATAACATCATTAATTGGTTCAATTTTAGTTTAATTTCAAGCTATTTGTTTTTAAATATAATTAAGTATTTTTTTCGCACATCGCACTAATCGGACATTTGGTAAACCTCTTATTCAAAAAAATAGAATAAAATAACTATTTTTGCGTCCAAATTTTTTACTAAAATATATATATAAAAAAAGAAGGTCGTATAATAAGATAAAATAAATAAACTATTAGGTTCTATGGACAGAGAGAGGTATAAACTTAAGAAAACAATGTTTTTTAATATCATGCTTTTACAAAAGTCACTAAAAGGTAGAAAATAATTTTAAGTACCAAACTAGGTACCATACTTCTGATGTATGTCTTTTTAATAAATATTAATCACCGCTTTTATTATAATATCCGAAAGCTATACAGGGTTCCTAAGCAAATCCTTAGGGGGCCAAGCAGCCGTGTATAAGACGCAGACCAACGGAAAAGCACATTAGGCAGAAAAGGATGGGCATGGGGCGATGTTTTCTAATGTTTTCCATTTTCATACCTTTAGGACTGGAATAAAAATTGTTTTTGCTCGACTTTAATACCAAACTGATGAAAGATATCGAAAAAAAAAATATTTTTCGGCTTTTCATGCAAATGCCTAACCTAAAGCGTTCATACACGGCCGGAGAAATCGACTGAGATATTTCCGTAGAAACTTTATCAAGCAAATAGGACGGGTTTTGCACTTTGATTCGAAATCAAAAAGGAGGAACAGTCAGATGTGGGGCCGTGCACAAATTACGTAACGGTGATTTTACCAATTTTTGACCCCCTCCCTATGTAATATTTTGTAACGGTTTGGCACGCCACTCCCCTAATATTACGTAACGATTTCAAGACCACTATCCCCCCCCAAAAAAAAAACTTCACTTATTTTCATTCCAAATTTTCTTTGTTTCACACAAATGCAAACGCTGTCGAAAACCCCCTCCCCCCCACGTAACGTTTTGTAACCCCCCTCCCCCTATGACTATTACGTAATTTGTGCACGGCCCCTGTAGTCCCAGTGGAGGAGGGCGAGAAAATTGATATTTTTTTCTTAAAAATTATACTCTTTAGACCTATTTCTTTGCGTTCCCGAAATTACATAATTTTTGAAAAAAAATTGTAAGCGGCGCCATTTTTATTTGGTGCTTTGTTTTTGTAACATTTTTGCGTTCGGCTAATTTAATTGAAAAATTTTTGCCTGCGGCGTCCTTTATCTTCTCACTCGAAACCAAGATCCTCCGTTTTAGGAAAACTGATCTCGTCTCTGTTTCTAAATTTTTTCGAATAAAAGTAGAGTATGACCATGGGGGAAATAATTTTTTTCTACGGTATGACGAAAATTTCGAGAAAGTTGAAGAGAAAAATAAAAAAAGTGGCAGAGCTCAAGTTTTTCGTAAAAAAAACGTTTTTTGTAAAGAAAAAGAGCAAAATAAATCTTTTCACCCCTTTTTGGGTGTTACAAATATTGGCAGCCCCTTATTTTTCGCTTTTACCCTCCCGCTAGTTTTGAAGAATTGGTTCTCTACATGTTTCGAGATCATGTCATAAAACACCTCGAAAATATCAAATGTAGTATAGGGCCAGCTTTATTTAAAATCAATAATATCGCAAGCAAAAAGCTCTGCAGGAAAAACAGCGCCGTTTATTGATTTCTTTGGCTGCTAGTGCTAGCTGCATGTTTGGCCGTTTCCGGATAGATGTCACTAGTAGAACAGAATGGAAAGAAACTTAATTAAAAGCGAAGATATTTCTTTCTAATGTTAACAACCTCACGAGTTTATCGCTCAGTATCGTAAATAATGGACCCTGCCGCCTCCTTTAAGCAAGAAAAAGCTGTGGTTTGGACCTGAAAACATCTAGTTTTTCCTCGATCATCTCATGGTGTGGCCGCCATCTAGCGGAATTTGCAGACATCTTGTCAACGGTTATTATTGCAACTATGATTTATGCTCACAATGAAAGAGTGGCGACAATTTTTTCTCTCGAAAGCAGTCCGGAGATAATAACAAACTGGCACCATTGCTCAATATACCTGTTTCTCTTGTGCGCGCAGAACTTTCTATGCCATTTCTGTTTGATTTATTGAAATCCTATCCCTAAGGAAAATCTTAGGGACCCTGTATAATTATTTTCTATTTTTTAATGCCTTTTATAAAAGCATTTTTTACTTAAATTTATTTTAAAATTTTTAGTTACCTATGCATTTCGGATAAAATGTATCGATGCATTGGTACCACCGTAAGTCGATAATAGGTACCAAACTTGAATGGGATCATTGTGCCATCTTCTACACCAAAAACCCCTATAGACCAATTTTGAACGATATCTTATCCCCTTAACCAGTACCCACCAACGCAGTTTTTCTTTCAAAATTAAAAAATATTTTGTGGAACATCCCAAGTAACACAGCGTGCTGTAAATATACTGGAATAACGTTTCCGCAGCAAAAAATATAACAATAATGCTTTTGCTTTCTTCTGCCACAACGTTTTGAAAATGTCATGAAAATGTTGGCACAATTTTTTGGCAATATTTTCTGCCTGTGAGAACGCCTACGGCAGCTGAAAATGCAGCATTTTTACATATGAAAGCAATGTTGTTTAAATTTTAACTTCCCTGACAAAAAATGTATTTAAAAATAGCAATTAAATCAAAATTGTCCGCCAATATAAAAGACTGAAAATGGAAGATACCTAAAATAAATATTACTGATGTTTAACCAACTCTTAATCAAAAATACTCATTTTGTGGACTTCTCAAAAGTTAAATCTTTGTGCGAAGGCCCGTTTGATGACGATCGAAACCAATCAGGATACCTCGTTAAACTGTACGCGCTTCAAAGATTTGATATAATAAGGGTTTTTTAATCATAGATTTTTTTTTATTTTAACCCAGAATTAAAGGAAAAACATGATGTCTTGCATATTTAGTTAATTTTAAAAGATTTTCACATTTACACTTGAGCATATTTATGTGAAAAATATTATTTTTTGACAAATTTTTGAGAGGTTATATTTCGCCATAGTATAAAACATGGCCGGTCGCCCGTGGGCTCACGGTCCCAGCGGTAGAGGGCGCTTATTCTCAAATGCTAAATAGCATTGAAAGCAGCTGCATTTTTTTAAAGAAAAATTGCACTAGGATACAACAAATAACTGCCGTTGCCATCTTGGAATTTTTTTCAGTTGTATTTTTAAAAAAAGTTAAGATTTCAACTACTTTGTTGGTTAAGTTTTAGCATATTTTTAGGTATAAGTTTTACCTTTAAAACTTGATTAACTAGATGATATAACCATAGAAGTTATTTTTGAATGTAAATTTAGTAGTCGAAAAATTATAGATTAAATAAAGCTAGCTATTTTAAAGCAAAAGAGGAGCTGTACTAACGTTTTTGCAGCATTGTCTTGGCTTTAAAGTTAAAGTCTATATTGTCGAAGATGCATTACTTGGGATGAAACTGAAAACTGCATATTCGTAGCAGCTTGCTTGAAAAGTTGTTAATTTTCAAATATATTAACCCCCTTTCATCCCCTAAATTACCCCCTACCGACGTTTTTCTTACCTTCCATATTAAAAAATATTTATTGAAACATAACATTACAAGTTATAATTTTTTGAATTTTTAAATATATCATGCTCCTATTACGCCTTAGCGAGCCCTCACCAATGTAGTTTTTTACAATATTGTATTGTGATCGGCAATATAACTGCATACCAAATTTGAAATTGACTTGCAATATGAATTGTTAAAAGTTAAATAAAATCTTGTAAAAACTAAGTGAAGGCAGAGAAAACCACATCCCAATATGTAGGTATCTGCAAGAACAAAACGAAAACGAGAACAAAAATGCAACTGGCTACGCTGCCGGTACGTATAGAAATTATAACGTTGGGCGGCCATTATAATTAGATATTAGAAAGTTTTTGTTATTTATTATCGTTTTGTAAGTCAAATTTACCAGATTTACATGTTAAGTACATTCGTTAGTAAAGAAAATATCCGAAATCTTTTCCTTAAAAACAATATGGCTTCCTGAACCTGGGATCTTAAAGAGTTTTTATGTAGGGGGTGGGGGGTTGATTGTGTGTGATTAAAACGAAGTTTTTGTATTGAGTGCAGTTTTTTAATAAATTAGGTTGAGCGCTTTCGCCATTGCGGCATCAGCAGAACCTTTTTTTTTTAGTTTTGCAGACATGTTATGTCAACTTAGGCTAAGAGGAGCAGTCCAGAACGTATACATCATATTAAAATGAGACATATACAGTTAAAATAAATTTTAAAAATTTTGGATAATTTTTTTGTTATATTTGAAAAATTTACCGAAAAAAATGCCGCAATGGTGAAAGTGCTCAACCTAATTTAATAAAAAACTGCACTCAATACAAAAACTTCGTTTTAATCAATTAAAGAGTATTTGTTGCTGGGTACGGTCGTTGGCAACAAGAACAGCGCTCATTTAAACTGTAGTAGGCTTTTAGGTTTTTGAGGTTTATAGAATAGCCGCCAATTTATATTTTTTATACGTTTAAGGGCATACTAAAGCCCCGAAGTGACTTGGAAAACCATCCAGTGCATAAAAATGAATGTGAATAAGCGCCTTCATGTAAGAAAAAAAGAGTATTTTCCAAAATCAAAATTAATATATTTTAAATATTTTAAAAATGCCTGTAGCCTCAAATCAAGTGTTTTTAAGAAATAAAGAAAAATCTAAATTAATAGAGAAACTTATGCGTATCTCAAATGTTGTCAAAAATATTTGCAGTGCAAAATTTTGTTTTGAATTACAGTTTATTTGTTTAACTGTTTTGGCCATTCGATCTTTCTCCTAAGCACTTTTATAATTTAGTCGGAATATCATTAACATATTAAGGTATCGAATGGTGAGGGGACATAATATTGGTACTGACGTTTTATTATGATTTATATCGTATTGTTTTTGTAAATTATTGCAGCAATATTTTTTTTATTATATGTACCTACATATAGTTGCAATACACAGCGAAGTTTTAGATAAAAAAATATGTAAAATATGTATTAATATCTCAAGAGTGAATTTTAATGGTAAAAGAGTAAAAAAAACCGCCGTATCTGACGGAGCCACCTCCAACCCTCCTTCCCCCACCCTAAATTATTACTTTTAAAAAAGTTTAGAAAAACTTTTTTTCAAATTTCAGGCTCTATTTCATTTAGTTTGATACCCCACGTAGCTCCAACCCCCTACTTTAAAAAAAAAAATTTAAAACCCTGTTCAGATTCCAGACTCTATTATTTCAGTAGTGGCGCGGCGTTGTCGGTGAAGAAAAAAAAATAGTGTAATTTGACAGCTGTTATTAAGCGAAATGACAAATAAAACGTACCCTATGTTTCAATTCAGGTAACACTCTATCTTCCTAAAAGATTTAATCTAACTCGGTTCAGCCGTTTTTACGTTAATGAAGAACAAAATTAAATACACCGAGTGGGGGAGGGTTAAAACCCCCCTCCCCTCCCCTAGAAGACTGGTTACAAACATTACACAATCATAAATTGCAAATTTTTTTGCCTGCGGCGCTATAACACCTTTCATTTTTACATTTTTGTGTAAAATTGGTCTTTTTAATTTTGCCTGCGATTTGGAGTCAAAAATGGCATTTTAAGTGTCATTTTCGCAAAAAGTTTTGCTTGTGGCGCATTGAAGCATGATTTTGACATGAATTTTTGGGTAAATAAACAATTTTAAATTTGGTTAACCCCCTCTCTCTACATTTGTAAGCACCTGTTTCCTTGTAACAATTATGGTCACATTTTTACCCCCTCCCCCCTTCCCCGAAGTCAATTCCTAGGTGCGCCACTATTATAATATTAGTAGATAAGCCACGTAAAACCTGGCATAATATTAATATAGATTTTATGGACAGCGACAGAAGTTGGAAAAAGTCTTCTGGCCTGCCCAATGATTGTTTGAAAACCTCTGATGTTATTATTTTTTACTAACTAGGCAATGGTTTATTTTAATATAGTTTGTCCTTATCTTAGTCGCGAGAAGTCCGAAAAAATTTACCAGTACCTTAATGATATTCTCTCTCCTCAGACGAAAAACGTTTATATCATCTGAAAGGTCCAACCAGGATAACTTAGGAGAGTCCTCAAAAAATGCGTTTGTTTCCTATTGCTACCATTGCATATTATTTTTTTGTTAAAAGAGCAAACTACTCTGCAAATGTGCAATGTCGCTTTTTTGCAAACGTGCCAAACTATAAATTTAAATTAAAAATCCGAAAGTCAGTTTAGAAAAATATCTAAAAATAAGAATAGCTAAAAACAAGTTATTTTTGTAAATCGCCAAATGCAATCCCGGGTTGTTGCGCAAAGTGACCTTTAAAAAATTTCCAGATATATTTAATTTTTTCAATTTCAAAAATCGCTGCGTACTTATTTTTATGCGGAAAATTTTTATTTAAAAATAGGTCCAGATTTTGACTGATGCTTGGGTAAATATTTTTAAATAGTTTTTTCTGCAGAAAAATGGCTTCTATTTGGAACAGTTTACTCAATTCTATCAATCATTTGTTTTGTTTTCGAAAATTTCGGATCTCCTGCTAGGTACATTTTCCAAACATTATGGAAAAATGCGTAGGTTTGACATGATAAACATGATAAAAACATAGAATAATTACACTTTGGGCTATAACAGGTAAAATATTTATTTTTCAAAATTACTTAGTGTATTTTTCATACGTAAAAATAATTCTATGCACCACTTGCACATTACCCCAAAATGCCCCTCTGCTCCATGTTATCCCGCATTATCCCACAATCTCTTTATGACGTTATAACAAATGAATTTTGCACTCAAAATCATTTTTGGTGCGAAAGTTTTCTAAAATGCTTTATAAAAACTACTAAACCGAGTTTAATGAGATTTTTACGACTGCATCCCTTGGACTTCTGGGCAATACATATGTTTTATGAGATCAAAATCGGTTCACATAAACAAAAGTTTCAACAAAATCACACAAGATTTTTTTTACTCATATAAATTTGCCAATTTTGATGGAATTTTTTTACTGTGAATGAGTACCTAATTATCGTGTTAACAGACAAGTCGCCAGACAGAGATTTACTATTGTTAAAATTTTCAAAATTATAATATTTCAAAAAAAGTAATACTTTAACTTGCATTATTATCAGGGTCGTACCGCGAACTACCGAAAAGTTAATTAATTTTTTTAGGGGCACACAAAACAGTTAAAGCAAGTTAAGAATAAAAACATGCAAATTATTTTTTATTTTTGACAGCTTTTCATTATATTCATTCGCCCGCCTGATCATCTACTTTGTTTATACGGGCCTCTTGAAGCGCTTTTATGTAAGGACGGTTTGAAAATGTTGTCGTATAAACACCACTAAAACCGTTTTAAGCACTAAATCGAATTTATATTAAAGCGATTAAAGGAAGCGGTTTATCGCTTTAAAACCCGTTTTAGGGTCGTTATAAACACTTTAAAAAACCTTTAGCACATTTCTTCCAACCTAAATAACTCAACTCATTCAACTTTTTTCCGAAATCTGTTGTTTTAATTGTTTTTTTGTTTTTTCTTTGAACTGACATATTTAATGTCATTTAATGAAGGACATATAAACCCTCAGAGAAAGCGATTTTAATTAAAATCATCCTTATATGAAAGCGCTTTTAGGTGCGTGTAAACGTAGTAAGAGCCTGAGAACAGCACCTTTATGTACCAATTCTCTCCTAAAAGCATTATTAAAGATAAGTAAACTTACATCTTTAAAATTAATCAAACATTTTCCTTCTTCTTTAAAAAGCAAATTTGGGTTAAAAATGCCGGCAACTTTCCTAAAAATTCCCGTTTTTATATGAAAATCCGCCATTTACTTAAGATACCGCACACAAGATAAAAATAAACCGCACTCACAAAAATACTCCAAAGATAAAAAAATGGGCGGTCCTGCCGAATAAAAACTCATAAAAATATTGGTCGGATTTTTTTAGATTTAAAGATGGCCGATCAAATAGTTCTATTTTTATCAAAAAATATGTTTTTAGTGTGTCGGCAATAGATAAATCAATTCGTCATTAGATATAAAACCATACTTAATATACCAAAAATAATCTGAGTATTTCTACTTTGAGGAGATGATAAAAATTATATAATTTGTAATAAGTTTAGTGTCTGGTGGACAAACAGTCGACATCAAAAACTTACATTCAAAAAGGGATATTATATTTTTGCAACCTATACAAAATAAAAAGTTCTAATTTTAGAATATTTGCTTTTGCATGGGTATTGGTGAATGATTTCCGGTGTTGTAAGACTCCATAAAAGAATTTATAGAAAATGCGAATCCTGTATGGGCGACACGTAGTTTGGATTTCGTGGTGCCTTTGGGACAAGAGAGGCACTGTTTGGCATTCAAGTCTTAGTTCAGCGGTCTAGGGATGTTTCGGTGCCAGTATATGCCTGTTTCATAGATTATAAGAAAGCGTTTGATCGAGTCCAACACGAAAAGCTCATAGAATCGCTAAAAGAAGTTGGTTTAGATCACCGAGATCTAAAGATAATCGCTAATCTTTACTCTTCTGCCAAGGTTGTATATTACTCTGCTGTTGTTTAATAAGTAACAAAATAATACAGAATGCACTTCAGAACTGCGAAGAGGGTCTGACCATAAGCGGCTTAAAAATCAACATCCTACGATTACCGACGACGCTGTCATAGTAGCAGACACGTTGGAAGGCCTGCAAAAGATGTTGAATCAAATTGCTGCTTAAAGTTCGCAATTCGGGCTTAACTTAAATGTTGGAAAAACAAAATGGATGTCCATATCCAAGGAAAAGAACATCACAGGCATGTTAGAAGTAAACGGGCAGCAGGTCGAACGCGTGGATTCATACAAATACTTGGGTTGCCTCCTCAATGCGAACTCGGACAACATGCAAGAAGTTCGTGCAAGAATACAATAGTCGCGATCTTAATACCACTCTCCGAATTCGTGTGTATCGGTGTTATGTTTTTAGCATCTTATATTATGGCATGGAAACATGGACTGAGGCCATGTGCAAAAAGAGGCATTCGAGATTTGGTGTTATCGTAGAATACTAAGGATATCTTGGATGGTTAGAGTAACTAATGTGGAGGTTTTGCTTAGAATAAATAAAGATCTTGAAGTTTTATTTACCATCTAAAAACGAAAACTTGAATCTTTTGGCCATATTTTGAGAAATGACAAATATAAACTTTTAAAATTGATAGTAGAAGGCAAAATTGAAGGCAGAAGAGGTCCGGGTCGTAGACGGATATCCTGGCTTAAAAATCTTAGACAATAGTATGGTGTTAGTACTACGAGACTTTTCCGAAAAGCAGTGGACAGGGTACAGATCGCGCTGATGATAGCCAACGTTCGAAGAGAGCATGGCACTTGAAGAGGAAGAAGACTCCAAAGGGCAATCGACTCATTTTTATTTCAATAATTAACGTCAAACTACTAGGACAAACCAGTTTTTAGCAAGCTCCCAAAAATTTTTTCTGCAGTTCATCAGTATTGATGGAACCAAGAAACTATGAATCAAGTAAAGTAAACTACTTTGGTTTTTGAGTAAGACTATATTTATACATAGTCATAAAAGCTAAAAAAAGGACAGTGCACCAGTGCATCAAAAGGGAAACGCTATTAGACGGCGCTAAACAAAGGACCAAATCTTAAATACTTATAACCAAAAGCACAGCGGCGTAGCAACATGACTTGGGGCCCCGAGGCAAGGAGAATCTATGGCCTGGCCCCTTAATAAATGTATAAATGTAAATTTTAAATTTTTTAACAAAAATTAAAAGGTTAGGTACCTAAAGTTATGTTTTATCCAAGTAAATGAAATACTACCCAACGTTGGATTTTTTTATTGTAAAAGAACGAATATTTATTTTAGTTTGGTAAAAACGGTAACTTAACATACTATTAGATATATAATATTGTTATTTATTTTATTAAACGCATTTTTATTGTTAATATTATCTGAAACAGTGGCAAGTCTTAAGAGGTCAATAATTTAAAAGTCCCTTTTCTTGCTTTTTCATTGGCAAATTCTTTTATCAGGGTCGTTATGTCGATTTCGTAAGCAACTTTCGTTTCAATTGAAAGTTACGCTAAGCTGCCTAATGACCCATTTGTGATCTTAACCCTAATAGCACACGATATTCCAAGAATATTCTTTCGATGTGCTATGGGTGTCTGAATGTTCTGGCACATTCACAGATTCCTAGAATGTACATAAAATGTCCACCGAATAACATTTGACTTAGCACATAAATAGCACATTTAAAAGACATTCTCGGAATATCCTGGGTAGTACATTCAGCAAATATTACAAGCAGGATATTCCACGAATGTTCTACCAAAGTCTTAAAAATGTCCTATGATTTGACACATTGAAAGTCCGTTTAAAAGACATTCTCAGAATATCTTAGATCATACATTCAGAGAATATTCTAAGCAGGATATCCACGGATGTTCTGGTAACGTTTTAAAAATGTCCTTACATCTGCACATTGATAGAGCATTTAGGAAATATTCTGGGAATATCCTGGGTAATACGTTCAGCGAATGTTCTAGTAAGGATAATCTACCAATGTTCTACCAAAGTCCTAAAAAAATCACACAATATTGTAACGTTTTTCATTGTAACAGCTGCGGTAAAGATTTTTTTCGGGACATTTTTATCTGTCGCTGCAAGTTTTCTTTTTATTAAAAAGATACTCTATGTTTGTTACAAGAAAAAACCATTTTGTTGGTCTAAAAAAATATCATCAAATCATGCTATGGAAGGAAATAATATTTTTCTATCTAGGATCATGCTTACGCAGCAGAATTTAAGATTTTATTTTGTTCAAAAAGCTTGTTGGGGTAGGCTAATATTTATTTCCAATAAAAAAATAATTATGAAAATCGGTTGAGCCGTTCGGGAGTTATCCTGCATAGAACAAATAACATCATCTCCCACTACCGTTTGGGAGGATTCGGGGAGGGGGTAATATTTTTATCCAATAAAAAAAGAATTATGAAAATTCTTTGAGCCGTTCGCGAGTTGTCCTGTATTGAAAAAATAACGTCATCCCCTTCCACTACCGTTTGGGAGGATTCGGGGAGGGGGGTAAATCCGTTGAGCCGTTTAGGGGTGATCCTGATTTTATGTAAAGAAAAACCATTCACGGTGCTCTTCTAACAGAAAACAATGTCCAAAAGGTTATATCCCGCTAATATATAACCTCTGTAGCGGAAAAAGGTAAGTCGTTGGAAAAGTGTTACATGGAAGCCAGAAGGTTGAGGGTTCGAATCCCATCGCTGTTGAAATATCCTTCATTTAATTTTTTAAATTTTTTTAGGGTATTTTGTGATAGAACATATTTTTTCAAGCTCAAAAATATGTTATTTCCCCGCCTTTAAGGTTCTATGACAAGGACCTATAATATTTTAAATGTGCTATAAAAAACCTGCGAAAATATTCTATGAATGTTTTACCAGGATGTTCTAGGAATATCAAAACTGCGAACACAGAACATTCCCTGAACATTCTTGGTGGAATGTTCCCAATATCTTAGATGAACATTCAGCGAATGTTCGGTGAATATTTTTGTGCTATACGGTAAATATTTGAACAAAGTTACTTTCTAGAACTCCGCATAAAAATTGGGTATGAGAGTTGTGATTTTAGGTTGGGTTAGAGAGGGGAAAAGCGCAGGCCTAATAAAATTAACATCGGGTTTTAGATGGTTTAGTAAAAAAATAATTTTATTTACTGGAAATACTAACTGGGCAGTGGACCCCCTTCCATCGCCGGTCCCCGAGGCTTTACCTCGGCTTGCTAGATGATAGCTACGCCACTGCAAAAGTATAAAAATAATAAAAATGGGTCATGCTACCCCGCGCGGTTTATGCGCAAAACGGTTACAAATTTCCTGTGTTTAGTGCTATCTAGATGTTGAACCCGAAAACTCAGGTGGTTGCGCCTCTTAATTCAAGTTAGTACACGTTGCTTTAACAATAATGGCTCTTTTACCCAAAGAATATGATGCTTAAGTTTTTTTGTTTGCATAATTTTACGTATCCTAAAAATGTTAAATTCACGGTAAAAATTATCGATTATTTTAAAAAACTAATTAAAAACAAGATATATATATTTTTTTTTAAATAACCACGCGAATGGTTTGTGGGGGATACCAGAAGACTCCGCTGTGCAAAATTTCGTTAATTTTTCATACGGAAAGTTCTATGTTTTTATGTCTTCAAATATTTCCACTCTCAAGAAAGGACCTTTTTGTTCAATTTTCCGGTCTCTTGGATCCTTTTCCGGTCCCATTTTTGGTCAAGTTGTCTGTGACTTCTTGTTAACAGATTTAAACTTGTTTTTTGGCAGTTTTGACACTTCTAAAAAAGCTTTTTTATATTTGTTAATCTATAAAAATAATAAGAGTCAGTTTCGATTTGCCGCATTTTTGACGGTCAAAATAAGTATATTATAAATATAGGTAAATAAAAAACAAACCTAGAACTCTGCCTTTCATAAGTTCTTTTATCATTATTTTGCTTGATAAGTTGGCCATGGTCGGCCATAACTGGTCGTCAGTCATCACTGAATTAGGTGTGTGAAGCTAAGGCACTACACTTTAATTTTTCTAATGTTTTTTACAATTTTGCACAAGTTAAAAGTACAAAAATCATTTCTAAGCACAAAATTTTACTTGTTCTTCTTTAGTTTTCATCTTAAAAACTATTGGCCTTAGCGGCATCTATCTAGACAACAAGAAGCGGAGGGCTAACATTTTCTTATCAGGGGACTGTTCATAAATTTCGCGGCTAGGCGTTGATGAAATCGGTAGGTACTAAAATGTTTTTTTTATACCTTCATCAAAAACATGATTTTAGTAACTGCCTGCAGACAACTAAAGCATAGCTTTTTTGATTACCGATGCAATTTTTTTTTGTGACGGGTGCAAAAAAATATTCCTGTGTGTTTTTTACTAATACTAATCGTTCTTGCCTAAAAACTAAGCCATTTCCGCCAGGTTTCACTAAGTATTTACGAAAAAATCATTTAAAAACATCAGAAAAATATCTTGAACGTCACCGAGTAAAAGGACACATCGCCATGGAAAAAATGGTTATTTCTTTTACCAGCTGCCTTGATTTATAGTGTAAAGATGGTGTGTTGCGATAAATGCTCTTCGTTCGAGAATTTTAAAAGTATTTTTCTGTTTTCCTTGGATTTTTTGATAAAGGTATTAAAAAAAATAGTGTTAACAACTCGCGGCTAAACTGTGCTTTTTTTTACTTGCGTTTTTAAATACCTCGCTGCGGTCGTTATTTAAACCAACGCTTGTAAAAAAGCAATCTTTTAGCCACTAGTTGTGAAAACTACTATTTCTCATCGTTTGAAAAAAAAGTACGTACGATACACAACCAGAAAAATTTTCTGTGTCGACCTGTAAAGCCCAATTTTACGGTCTAGCGACGTAAATACCTATTAACTAAACGAACTCTTTTTAGGATTTAAATTAACTCTTTATTCACCAATAATTTATCCAAGAAGTCGACATCCTATGCATATGAGTAAATATCTTTTTTTCTATGTTCCTTATCTACGACCTTAGGTCAAATACTAATGCGAGATAGTTCTAGCACATCTGTTTGGGTTCTGTTTGGATAATGTTCCTTTCCTAAACAGACATTTATGTGAGTATGAAACGTGGCCATTTTTTGTGCTATAGGTATAAAAATAAATAAATGGAGCCTTTATGGTCCTGGCACATTTTAAGCCATTTTCTGATTTTAAATATCTCAAAAACTAAGGAGGTGCCAATATTAAAAGTAATTATAAAATTCGAAAGATCTGAAAATGTTTCAGTAACTTATTTTTGGTTCAGAAGTTCTTTGTTGACCCTTTAAGTATATACAGTAAAAAAATAAGTTTATACCGCGGCAGGTAACGTTTACCAAAAAATTCTATCTACTTCTTTAAAAACAGCAGTCAGATTAGCAGGATTCTTTTAAATTTTTTGCGTATGAAATCTGGGTAACGTGATATTCTGGGAAATCAATAAAAAATTTTCCAAATCATCAATTTTTTCGTGTTATCTTCTATGTTTATGATGGAGTGTTTTGAATAATTCCGTGATAAGTGGCTGATCTCCTGTAGTTTCAGATATTAAAAAGTCATAACATGAATATTTCATACAATAATTTAGCAGTTACGTTTATCTACACCATTTCACAATTGCGTTTTTTTATGAAAAACGACAAAAATTACTTTTATGAGAAAACCTTTTAACCTGGCTTTTAACATTATCATCTAAACATAAAGTTTAAAAGTATTACTTTTTTCTTCGTAGCTCGTTGTTGCAAATGGCCCTGAGGTTTTTATTATAAAGCTCTTTTCGACCTCTCGGGAAGGAGTTCCTGACGATTGATGAAAAATATTTATACAAATGATTGGGTTAGATGTGAGACATATGTTACAAAAATAAACTTCTTAGCAACGCACAGTAGACGAAATCGGCTTTTGAAGGACAAAAGTTCATGCACATAATTTCTCATTATGAACGTAAATTACTTAAAGGAATCAACTTGTACCCCTCTATTATAGATAAAACATTTTATTTTATACGTACATGTTTGATGCAGTTAAAATTGACAATAAAACAATTATTTTTGATCTTAAAAGTTAATACTGCTAAACAATTTGCTATTTGTAATGAATGCAGAAGAAAGGAGCATAGCTCAAGTTACCTCGGCATATATATTTATTCCAAAAAGTTCTAGGACAACTCACATATTTTCTGTGTTGTATATTATTTTAGGGGTAAAAATAGATTAACCAAAGTTTTGCAGACTCGCATAAAAAATATATAAATATGTGCTCTTCAATTTGTTGATATACAATTATTGTGGAATTCTTAATCTTCATGTTAACGCAAAATTTAAATTTCACAAATTGTGCCCAACATTGTCAAATTGTTCACTTATGTATATATGGAATGGGTTCCAATTGGGGACTCTTTCGAACGAAAATGTATGTGATTTTTATATTTAATTTAGAAATTTCATATTTAAAAAAAAAGTCCCAAATGACGAATCATTTCTTAGGTATGAGTAATATTTATCCTTTCCTTGAAAAAATATTGTATGCGATATCTTAACACAAATTAAGTTTAGAAGACTGTGTAACAACTACTCCTCTGACAAATGCTTTGACAGATATTGAATTAGAAACTGTACATGAATTAAGAAACGCCAAATTTAAATAATAAAAAGAAAGTTCCTGTTTTTTGGCTGTGTTTTTCGAATTAAGTGCCAATGTAATTTTAGGGTTGGGATAGGGAGAGCGATCACGAGTGCCACTAGAGGGGAGAACCAAGTTACAGATAGAGAGTGCTTTATAAATATGTATACCTGAAGTGATAAAGATTTTTAAAATCAAGTCAACAATATAAGTTTTTGATTTAACAAAATAGGTACCACTCAAAAAAATTAGCTATTTGAGTTAAAAACAGAGCTTGGAGTAAGTAAATTTGACTTGCTTTAAATGAACATATATTTCAATCAAGGAAATATAGGTCAACTAAATGACTTCCTTATGCCTACCACAGAGATATTTTTTTTTGTGTTCCATACATTTTTTTCGCTCTTTAAGTATTATTTTTTCCACCCAATTTCATCCTTTGAAAAATTTCGTTGGTGATTGTAATGTCACGCTGCATGTGTTCTGCTAATGATTTTCTTTTTCCATAGAGTTTGGATGTCGGATTTAGGAAATTGTGGTCAGCATTTTACAAATTCAGTTTAAGTATTTTACAATAGTTTTTCTCGCCTAAATGTTACTTTCCGCAAAAAGATAAACACAGGTCGATTATTTATTCAAGTAGTTTGAAAATATGCTGTTATTTAAAAATTGCATGTACCATCATACTCATATAATCATACTTCTCTTAATACCCATTGTTTGGTTTTTGGGGAGATTCCTTTCTTAGGAACCACGCAAGTGCTTATAAAGGTAATTCCTAAATTAGTTTGGGTAACCACTAAATATCTAAGGGACAAATTTTGACTCCTCAATGATTTAAGTAATTCAAAAACGTTTAACCATTTCACCAAAACCTTATATTTTTTACTCCGGTTTGTAACGTGTGTTTGATGTGATGTCTTAAATTTTAAAAAATTTTCCTTACTCTAATTCTAAGGAATTTTTATCACGAGCATTTAAAACGCGTAATAAATGGCATTCTTAGTATAATTTTTCTTAAATTTTTCATCTGCGGCGCATTTATGATTTGGTAACAAATCTATATATACCACCGCAACCTACTCCTGTTTGGCATCTAAGGCAATGTACTTTCTCAAAAAATTTTTACAAACAAACCTAAAAGATCAAAATGTGTAAAGAATTTTTTTTGCCAAAGTTTTCGCCTGCAGCGCTATACCAATATTAAATATTGTTACAATTTTCTTTAATTTTAGTCAATTTTTTTATCAACAACATTTGAAACGCGTAAAAATAACATTTTAGCATATTTTTTTCAAAATTTTTGCCTGCGGTTAGACTAGATAAGACTTGCTTTTAAAAATAAGTTTCGTATACACTAACTCAACAACTATTAAACCGCCTCTCTCCCCTCTATTCAGTTCAAGAGCTCAAGAAATAGGCACCTACCTAATTTTCAAAAATTTGCCATAGATAGGTAGATATTTTTATTAAATGCTGAAACCCCCCCATCAGAGTCGATTTTTGGCTACGCCACTGCTATCCGCCATAGTAAAAAACGGCCGCCTCCTCTCCCATGCCACCGGCGATCCAACTTATAATTCAGGGGGAGGAGAAAACCATTCCTAATTGTTGAAAAATCTAGTATTCTAACCTAACCTAACCTTAGTCGGTTTGAAGAGCAAGCGGTATTCCAAAGAAAAAGTAATTCCGAAATTCATTCGTTTAATTACCGATTTGCGAAATCACGTCTTTCTATTTTTCCGGCCGGAGTCTTCATACTAGATTTGTTTCCAAAACAATGTTCCAAATGCGCCGCAGTCAAAATTTTTTCCAGTTTAAGCAGAAAAATTCTTTAAGAATGTTGACTCTTCCTACGTTTTTTTATATTTAAAAGAAAGTTGCTTTAGTTAGCTGTCAGGTGTCTGCTGATTTGAAGCCAAAATTTTTTTAAAAATTTTGATATTTTTATGTGTTTTTATAAGAAACGATCGCAATAACCCGGAGAAAACTTAAAATTTGCGTCACACTGTCTTGTAAAAGTTAAAAGTGACAACAAATCGTGCTGAAAATTTCAATTGATTTTGTCCGTAATTTGTTTAAAATTTTTAGCATAAGAACTTTTTTTTTAATTTTGATATCTCCGAAGTTTAAGCTATTTCCCAAAATTTTTCGGAAACCAAGCAAATTGTGACTAATTTTCCGAGGAGCAGGCAAGGGATTACTAAATGTATAACCGAATAAAATCCTCTAAGAAAATTTGAAACATATGGAAACACTACTGGCACGTGTTCATCATGTAAAAATGCAATAAAATGCCTTGTATTTTTTTTTTCTGATCGCATCGCGTGTCAAAAATGCTGTTTTCCTACGACCACACACGAAAGTAAACAAATCTCACTCTGTAACGCCTCAGAAAGTTTTATATTTCACACGCATATCAATTTTATTTTCGTCTCTAGAGACGAAAATGTTTTCTTCTCTAGTGACGAAAATGAATAAAAGCAAACCATCCAAAAAATGTAGGTATCTAGTAGGCTATGATTTGTAGAAGGGTCGGAAATAGACCGTAACCATTTTCGTCTCTAGAGAAGAAAATACTTTCTTCTCTTAAGATGAAAATGAAAAAAAAAAAATAAGTGGTCGTAGGAAAAATAGCGTACACAAATGGATAGAAAGTAACTTTCTTACACTCGCGTGTTGTTTCACTCGACTATTATTACACTTTTCGTACGTCAAGTTTTTTTTTAAATTAAAGAACGAGCTAATTCCCAGTATCAGTATAACCGCGTGCGCAAATGTATCTCCTTTCGCAAAATTTCCAAAAAATTTGTTCTTGTCATGGCCAACTGTCAAGATGATATTCAGTTTACATCATAATGTATCTTAAAAAGTACCTATAGGTCTACATACCTATGTTATCATATCCAAAAAATCCTTTAACTCAAAACTCGCGTGTGTAGTAATATCACAAAACTTTCCCGCCAAAATGAGTCACACAAATCGATCACAAGAGTCATCGAAAACTCGTGATTGGTATTGGTCCATCGATTTTTGTCCAATCACCAAGTAAAAATGCGTGGGAGTGTTGTAACAGTCCAGCAATGCCGCACAAAAGTCATTTTAAAAGAAGCGCTTTATAAAGCGTATTAGAAACATCTCAAAATGCATAAAGAAAATGCAACCTAGAGTACACCCAGTGTGCACATGCAAAGTCGCTTCCTGATTGGCCGATCGCCGTCGATAGAGGGGGCGCGGTATAAAGAAAAATAATTGCATAAGAAAAAGAGGCACTATGCCTCTTCTATACGGGTAATGACTTTGGTCTGTGTGTACGGAGGTGGATAGTACTTATTTTCTTATAGTTACTCACTTTGTCTAGAGTACCTATTATATGCACAAACAACTATTTATTTTTGATTCGTTTGTCAGAGACCAAAACCGGTCACAAAAAGTTTAAGCTAGATTTCAGTAAGGTAATCCAGAAGTGCTCTAATTCAATTCAAGTTTGAGTTCAAATTTTCACAGAATACAAAAACCACTGTCTATAAAGTACTAAACCGTTTCCACAAAAATCTGGTGGTTGTTTTTTGTGGTTAGTAAGTTTAGGTGGTTTGGTTGCGGAATAATTTTTGGTTAAAAATAAAATTACTCATAGGCTAAACAAAAATTTTTGCGCCTCCACTACTTGCCCAAAAATAATTTTTTTCTACGAGCGTGCGGAAAATCACATTTTTAGCTAGCGTCCACTATAAATTTATGTAGGCTCAACAATTGCACTTTTACTAATAACTATAATATAAATAATAAGTAAATGTAGATGAAACTGGAAACTGGCTTGATAGAACTCAGCTGCGCGTCGTTTGGACAACGGCAGTTGCGTGATGAAAAACCAATTTTTCGCACTTTTTCTACGATCCACAGTGGTTCAGCATCCATATAGCCCTAGGTCAAAATTCATATATTAAATTTAATATAATAAGTAGATTGTTACAAATATGCAAACAACATTAAGCCATTAAGCTCTTATTTCTGCTAATTGAGAAGCTAATTTTGTGTACAAACAATTGATTAGATTAGCAATAATGTTAAAAAAAATATTTCTTGCGGCCTTTTCTTATGGCAAAACCTTCATATCAAGAAGTTCTATAAATCATTATATTTAAAAAAGTTGGACAAAGTAAGACGAGATTCTTACAGGGGTTAAAAGTAGAAAGACTAAGCTTTATTTTTCTGTATATATGTAAGAAAGGCCTTGGGAGGACTTCCTTTCTAAAACTTTAGTACAATTTAATTTTATTACATAAAAAACAATAAATCATACAAACGTTCTCTTTTTTAATTGGTAAACGCAACACGTTATACTTATACTAAACTGAATATACTACTTCTAAAGGCTATCAACATATATTGTGAATTTTCATATTCAAAAATTGACAAGCTGGAATAGTCTTCTTTAATGAGTACACGAACATGCCCAAAAAAATGGAGATTTAGACATTAACGAAACACAATCCCAACATTTATTGTTTTTGTCACGTTTACTAGCCTACTAAATTAGTATTTCATATGACTTTTTTTAAAGTAGTTTGAAATGTATAGAGCAAAATAAAATAATAATTTGTAAACAATATACCGATAAATTTTTTGAGTTTTGTCATAGGGATGAACCACTGTGCCATTGTGCGGAAAACTCCACTTTATCGCATGCATTTTAAATTGAAAAGCGTTACTTTTCCGCACTGAGTGCGAGAGTGAATGTACCTCGGGAGTATCTCCTTTTTCCCGAACTCGAATGTTTTATTATTAGCTTTTTTTCGGGTGGTCGTGGACAAATACTGATCCTAACTCATGCGTAAAGTACCTATCTTTTTCGCCCTTGTCTGCATCCAGAACTTCGATCCGCGTGGCGCCGATCAGGTCGACGGCAGTCTCGTGCGAGAAAGATTAACTTTCCGTACTAGGATAATAGCTATATGTATCTTTATCGCTTGGTAAGTATGGCGAAGGTTTAAAAATTTTTTACTTGCTCAACATGGAGAGACTCTAGTTATACGATTGTAAGAGTAAAGTCTAGAAACATTTTTTCTATACGACCAAGACTTATTGTTCATTTCTTTTAGTTGGACCGAAATTAAGTCCATTTTTTTGTATACCTCGAAAAAAAGCTTTTGCACCTCTGATTTTATGTCATTTTACTTTGTTGTTTATTTCGGGCATGCCCATTTACCAAAACCCACGTGATCATGATAACGGAATAGCGATGTACAAAATAACGAAAGAGTGACTACCAAAATAGCGATGTAATAAGGTAGCATTTGTATCCGAAACGCGACATATCAGAATAAAGCCAATCAAAATAGCATGTAACAGTAATTTTAGGTTGTATTTTTTTCGAAAACATTTTCAGTAGTAATATACCTAGTGCATGTCAGATTTACAGAAAATATTTGTAAATTTTGTAATTTCGTTGTTTTTAGTCCGATTTAAACCAAACTTTCTTGAACATAAAGCGATTTTAACAATATATAATTTTGACGCAAAATTAAATTGAGGGGTAGAGAGTTGACGCAATAAAAAAAATCTTCTTGGCACCTACTTCAACATATAAATTCTACCGAATACAAAGAATCCCGCACGGATAACATGGGTTTATGGCCTACTGCGAAAGTTAACCATTTTTTGTGAAAAGTATTTTGCAGATTTTTGTGATTGGGGTGTCATTTGAGAGGGATCAGGATTATAATTTAAGGGGGCTTTAGTATTTGGGAAAGTTAATTAGAAAAAAAAAAACGTAAATGAGACTAAAACGTTTTTGTGTTTTATTTTCTCTGGTGTTTTTTTTAAAGGGTTAGTCGTATTTAAAAGGTAATTTAAGGGAGTAGCCAGAATATAATTTGAGGGGGGAGGGGAATGGACAAAAACCAACTCTTTTTTCGCATAAATATTTTTTATCTCATTTAATCAATGAAGTGAGTACTCTTTAAAGGTATGGGCGTGGCGTATGCAGGTTTAGGGTTTTTTTACCCCCTATATCTAATTAATATTGATTCCTAAAGATTAAACTCTCCCAAAAATAAAAAATAAATAGTCATCTGAAACTATGTTGTTACTTAAGTCCCCCAGAAACCTCATGCCCCCCCCCTCTAGAACCAAAATTTCTGCATACGCCACTAAGAATGGGCCAAGTTTTGGTATTAGGTTGGGTTTGGTGGGAATAGACCAGAAAAATGGATAAAATCGGATTTAGAACATTGTTTTAGTCGGTTTTCTTTAAACATTTTCGTGTTGATTGTTTTAATTTTATCATTTTAGATTTTTTTTATCAAAAAAGAAACAGTAGCTTAGTAATTACTTATATTAGAAAGAACAAAAACTTAGTGAATAATTTAATTTTTAAGCAAAACTTATAAATTGATACTTCTTTAATATCATACCAAGTTTTTAGCTTCCTCGATTTGCAGTGACTGTCTAAAACAAAAAACAATTTTCAATGACAATTACATAGATATGTCAAAAATACATCATAACCTACTCCTAATTGTTTTTCAAAGCAAAGTCAAAGCCCACTTAGTTTAAACTTATCTAAATCTTTTGTATAAATCTTAATCCATTCGAATAAGATGAATATTATTACATTTTGTAATAATTTATATGGAACTCTCCAGGTAAACTTGCAAAAAACTACCAGTGAAAACAGGACAAAATAAAGTGTAACTCTGACTTTAAGTTTTTTTTTAAAGCAAATTGGCGCGGTTTTGGCCCTCATAACACGGCAACAAGAACGTCTCTCTAGACTAATCCATTAACTTTTCAACGAGTCCAGACTGGAAAAAAATCTTTCCCCCAAACGGGATTAAAATAAATTTTTACTTTTAATTTTTATGCTTTTTTTTATAAATTAACCCTCCCAGACAACCAAGCTTTCCTAAAATATAATCCTGGATACGCCACTGTACCTTCCAAATGACACCCCCAACTACAAAAATCTCCAAAGTACTTTTCGAATTACGAGAAAAATTATCTGTATGTGTTTAGAAGACATACGTTCTTTCACGGCTTATATCTCCTATCACAGACATACGATCCCTCATAGAATTTCATTTTTTTCACCTAAAGTACAATATCTTCTAAATATCAAAATATGGTTAACTTTCACGGTAGGACATAAATCTATGTTATCCGTGCGGCATTCTTTCCATTTAAAAAAGGGCGATATCCTTTGGTTAGAAAAGCTTGACAAAACTTTTACGCGAACTATCAAGGCTTCATTCATATGAATTGAACATACGCAAAAAAAGTAGACTCGATGTGAAGTAAGTTATGTCGCGAAGTGATAGTTACTTAATGGATATTTTTATTAATTGGTGTAAAAGGTCTTAACTTTTATCAACGGTTTATACTCTCGCTTCCTATATCATTTAAAAAAATAGTATACCTCATAATTAAGAAATAATACATGTTCCCGGGGAAAGATATACTGTGAATTACCTATCTACTTATTCTGTTTGTTCAGTGAAGATTTTGACGATGGATTGAGTTTACGTCACTTTGGAATGCTTTAAAGTCTTACATTTGTCTTTTTTTATACATTGGGGGTGAACTTTAATCCCGATTTTGAAATAACTTTTAGAAGCTATCTAAGGTTTTTTTACCTTCTTTCTTTGTTATATAAAAGCGGCTTGATATTTACCTGGTTAATAAGTGAGAAGGGTGATTTTCACTCCCCAAAAATTGATAATTTACCTTGTCAAAACTGATAATCGCTCTCTGATAATAATCGGTATGTAATTGTCATACTATTTGTTTTGAAGTTTACTGTCTGTTTATGTAGGAATATTTGGTAAATAATCCAGAAAATACCTCTCGAGACGGGAAAATAATAAAAAAACCTCCTCTCTCTCAAAAAACTCTCTCTCTAAAAGACATTTTCGAAAATAAAAGAAAACTTCCAGTAGCTGCAGATTACACGTATGCGTTTTTTAAGGAATCCTGTTTTTAAAAAAATTGGATTTAAAACCAGATACATTTATGAGATAAAAACAGTATTTCACGATGGCGAAAAGACAACGAAAAAAAACCTATCAGAAAAACCGACGAACCGGCCCAAGCTTATGGAATTCGCAATACAGGAAGAGATTTTATATATTGCTTCAACCACGGGAGATAATTGTAAGGATTGGTCAGATATCATAGAGTAGAAAATAATGAGCAATAAGAATAAGATACCATTTATAATATATAAACCTCCTATTAATCTCAGTCTGACGGTCTCGGGCAGCCGAGGCGGCTCCGCGGAGCGAATATATACGTTGCAAAAAAAGAAAAAAAGCATAAAAGAAGCTTGGAACACACGGTATTTGAACTCGAGACCTTTCAACTTTTAGTGTCAAACTACTTCTTCTATGCGTGTTGCAAAAAGTTGATTGCGCTGTACAGTCTAAGAAAATTTAGATGGATTCTAAAAAATGTTTTTTAAAATCAATATTCCAAGCGGAGCGCATCAGCGTAGGCCCAGATCTCACAAATTCAAAAAAATGTAAAAAGCATAAGACAAGCTTTGGAACACACGGTATTTGAACTCGAGAACTTTCAACTTTTACTGTCAGACTACTTTTTCTGTGCGTGTTGCAAAAAGTTGATTGCGCTGTACAGTCGAACAAAATTTAAACGGATTCTGGAAAATGTTTTTTTTTTAAATCAATTCTTTAAGCGGAAGAATTCGCGTAGGCTTCACCCCATAGTAAAGCCTGTATTCCTGCCTTCAAGTTTAAGCCCATTAAACAGGAGGATTTTGGAGAAGAGGTGTTCAATACAAAAGATATTCTGTCATTCAATTGACCAGACGTCTTGACCTTCTCTCAATGGACGAATAGCTTTGAGTCTGAACAGAAGGAGATACTCAGTTGCCAGCCTGAGAGTTTCTTATTTTATTATTAAAAAATACTTGGTTTCAGTGCTTTTATCAAAAAACCATTCTGTAGGTGGTCTGCGTTTTCCTAAACCACACATTTTTTACAGAAGACATAAAAAAATTAATCCGATACAAACATAGACGACTAAAATTAATAATGTCATGATTAATAAAATTCCAAGCAGAGTACAGGGTGGGTTTGTATTAATTAATTGATTTATAAATTTATCTGTTTCAGCAATTAATTCTGGTGGTATTCCTACACCCAGGTAAGATTTAAGGATTTCCATACTTTCTCAAATGCAGTTTAGCCTTTCTATGAGTATTTTTAGAAAACCTGTCTCCTGGTGAGTTAGATAGAATTTTCAAAAAGGTCAGAGCTGGATTCTCTTGATATATTCTCGTGCGTCTCAGTTAGAGAGAGATTCGTGACTATATTCAGATCTTTTATGCCTTAAAGGACAGATCTGATATGAAATTTTACTGTAGGTAACTACCTAACATTGCTGTGGTGTTGTCTTAGTGTTTGATTCCACAGTTCTTTACGGCACCGACGCAAGACCTTGTTGTGGTCGTCCACACTGTATTCAGAAATTTCTAATTTAAACTTTAGTTAAAATTATTATTACAAAAATATCATAATTCATAAATATAGTCTTGCTATCGAAATTTTTGGACATGAAACCGGCCTGGGAAGATCATTTTTCTTATTTTAGTAAAATAGATTTTTTTTTACTATTACGAACCACACACATTTATTATTTCAATTTAGTGAAAATATAAAGCGGTGTATGTCATATTAGCCCGTTAAACCACAGATTTTTTCCAAAAAAATTTTCGCAATTTTGGGCTCATGCAATGCTTTTTCACAAACCGCAAGATTATGTATGCAAAATAAGTGTGGGTAAGGTGCGTTCAACCGAATTACTCAATTATCCTGGGTAGAGTTTTTTAAAAAATCTGTAAAATTATTTAAGAAAATTATGGGGTTTCGGCATGTGCTCTGGCATAAGGTTGGTTAGAATTTTTTTTGGGATAAAATGTTATTCGCCACAATAAATTTTAACAGTAATATCAACTAAGACGAACCTCGCAATATTGTTCATTTCGTTTTAATGTTCCTTTTGATCGAGGTTCTATGGGAATGTATTTTCAATCAATTATTTTTTAAATCACAAGATTTTAATTGATGATAACACCTCGATAACCAATAGCTGTACTAATTAATATTCACTTCATTGCTCTGTTTTCCTTGGTTCTTAATTATTTTATATAACTTTTGATCAAGCAGGCGATCCATTTACAGATGATATAAAGATGTTAACGTTGTATATTGATCAGGAAGAAATTTGCGAAAAATATCGCGATCGGTACTATCGGTTAATCAAAAAGCCTGTTTGTTAATGGGAAAATTTTGTTTATGATTTTGTTTGAAGAATCGTTGGGTTACTCCTACTTTGTTGAATGATTTAGTATTTTTAATACGGTGAGTGGTATAATTTGTTACACTTTGTACCTACTTCCCTAACCTCTGCAATAGACTGGGAGATCTTACCAAAAATATACTGATTTAGTTTACGTTTGAGTGGCAGCTTCCACTGCGACCACTGGCGACTCTGTTGTGGCTTACTTTAAGTTGTTTTAAATTAAGGCATACATTAATTTGACGCCATTTAATACAAATTATATGTAAAACACGTCAAATGAATTCGCCTCCACTATCGATGTGTATTTTTTAGGATGAAAAATGTTGTATCGAATAAGCGGCCACCGAAAGTAAGTAAAGCATAATCAGAGTACGAATAAATAAACTTTTTTTCGACTACCTAGATATTTTTTGTAGAATCATATTATGAAGTGCCTTCAGTATCACTATTAGGTTCATCAAAGAAAAAAACGAAATGGTTTTGTGACTAAGAAGTACAATAAAAAAATTGCACTATTATTGCGTGTCTAATGCCGTAAAAACAGCATTAAAATTCCATATCAAAACCGAGCATACTATTCCGATCGGTAATTTGCAAGTACCGACTTCTTTACATGCAAAATTGCCAGCAAAAATAAGCAAAATGCATGTATTTTTACGCTACTTAGGGTAAAGTTACGTAAGGAAACGCATCGGACGTTACCGCTTATAATTAAAAGGCCCGATGGCAGGCAATAGCATTCATGAAATTCTTTATTTTTAAAGTGGGCGAGCAAATGACTTCACACAATTATTTTTTAAATTGTTATTTTAATTTAAAACACTTACATGATTTGATAATAATAAAGATCATCTTCAGAGGATGGGCAACAAGCGATAAATTGAGTAAAAACAATAAGACAGCAACATTTTCGCCTCCCCTCCATTCCCCAGATTTAATATGCGTGTCTGGGAGGGCGGTAATTAACACCTTTACAACTTTTACCCCTTCTTTCCGCAACTCGGACCTACTAGAACTTAGGCACCGCAGCAATGTCTTGCATGCCTTTTGAACTGCCGGCCAAAAATATAAATAATTCATCGCTCCTCGTCCATTAACTGAGTTTCTTTTGCTCGAAAAATCAAGATAAAATGGCGAACGTCGCGTCCCAGGCCACTTTGATAAATAAAATACAGAAAAAATAGGGCACTAATTGCCGTTAGATTGTGATCTTTAAAAGATATTTTGGAAGGTGGTGGTTGTTTTGATAATTTATATGTTTTTGTCGAAATGATTTTATTTGTTGGACATTTTGAAATGTCTACTAAACTTAATTAAGTTGAATGAGGTATAGAGCAAATTAAATATATATATTTTTTGTAATTGGAGTAATATGTTAATCGCGGAGCTTTTTGAGCAATATTGAGGGGGCATTTTTGGGTGCACACTTCGCGACACTAACTCCCAGATGCACCGTAAAAATGTTAGGATTAGTTTAGCTAATCCATGCTTCCTCTCTTTGTTCATTTATGTGGGATCAATAGAAAAAAATAATGGATTAGATAGCCAATCGCGATTATATTTAATATGTCCTTTACGATTTAGCAACCTTTTCTGTCACAAAGTGTCAAAGTTCACTTATTGTCATGTTTTGTTGTCACAGTCTTGTCCAACTTAAAAATGCCACGACAGCAATTGGAATTCGATAAATCCCAAATTTTAGCAAAATTAGATGGAGGTTGGTCTGTTCATCGGGTCGCCGATCATTATGGACGAGACAAGTCCACTATAGTACGACTAAAAAGAAGAAGAAGGAACTGCTCGACGAAAGGAAGGAACTGCCTTGACCAAATTCAGCACACCCCAACAACATCAGCAAGTCACTAGACACTTAAAGTAAATATTTTAACGCATCGATATCGGTATACGTATCGCGTTCGAAATACGATGCCCGTTTTTTTGACGGGTGCGATGACAAAAAAGCTGATAGCAATCGATGCGTACGGAGTGATGATCGTATCGTTACGTCTATCCCAACGCAACGCACGCATCGATTGCTGTTAGCAGTTCTGTCATCGCACCTTTCAAAAAAGCGGGCATCGTTCGAAAAATCGCATAAACAAGTCAAAAATGTAGTGTATTTTGGCTTTATTTCGAAAGCGATACGTATACCGATACCGATGCGTTGAAATATGTACTTTAAGTGTATACTTATTTTCTGGAAGCACACCCATTTGTCAACGTGTGGAGCTGGATTTCGGCAAGGGGGCTTGGTGCGCTTTTTAGCATTCAAGGAAGATTTATGTGAACATGATGCAAAATATTATGCTTCCGGAAATATCTGCTTTATATCCCGATGGTTTTGTGTATTAACAAGACAACTGCCCGGTACACACTGCCAGTATTTCTCAGCAGAGTTTCAGGGAGCATACTATTGAACTTTTGCCATGACCAGTAAAGACCCCCGATGCCAATCCCATCGAGAACGTATTGGGGCTCATTACAAAATTTAATATTCTTCCACGGAATGCTAACCATTTGATGGAGCTAATAGTTAAGAGCTTATGAAGAGATCGTTGAAGAAAATCGAAATTTATTTTAAAATTTAGCTGACTCTATGCCAAGGCGTTTAGAAAAAATTATTCAAGTAAATGACAAGATACTGAAGTTAATATTTTTGATTTTTGTTTATCGATGGGTTTTTTTATTTCTATTTATTTTTTAATATTTTGTTGTTTATAAAACTGCTGCTGTTGACACATCATCAATCAAAAATACGAACAAGAGAGAATAGGAAGGCTTTGAGTTTAGCAAGGGCAATTCACATTTGCCCTTGCTAAACGCAAAGCCTTCCTATTCTCTCTTGTTCGTATTTTCCTTTTAGTCGTACTATAGTAGACTTGTTTCGTCCATTGTGACCGGCTATTTGACGAAGAGACCAACCTTCTTCTAGTTTTGCCAAAATTTAATTGAATTACTTTTTTATAATAGAAATTTTGTTTTATTTTTTTATATTTTATTTATTATTATTTTTTATCTTTTTTTTTCTATATTTCGTAACAGCAACCTTAACACTAAAGAACCATTAAATATCGGTAAAATTACTTTCAGTTTCCTTAACAAAATTTGTTTATGTTTTCTAAAAGTGTTAACCTACAAAATTCGGTAATGAGTTTTATGTGTCAGGAAGTGTAATCCTAATTTGGCTTGTGCAATCTCCTGTTTTTGAAACCAAATTAGGAATCCTTATAAAAGTACCCCGCTCACTTAGTATTGCCACTGGCTTTCGTTGAAATGGGCTAGGCGTTCGATATGTTGTGGATCTGTTCTCCCTAATCAAGGTTTAAATGGATTTCTTTTTGATCCGACCCACGGTTTCAGAGATAAAGCTGTTGAAAGTTGGAGGTTTTAGATTTTAGGAACTTTTCACTAAAATCAGTTTTTTGCCTATTTTGTTGTATTCGAGTAGCTAACTTGATACTTGTATGTATATGTGTATGCTATACTAGAGACCAGGCTCAGTCGATTTTGACAACAAAGGTACCGCTGGTGTGCTCTGAGTCTCAGAGGTACTATATGCCATATAGGTCGCTATTCTCACCGTCAGAATTCTGGAAAGTGGCGATTTTTACTTATCGCCTCATTTAAAATAAAAAGACAGCAACCTTCATATTTATCCTGACGTTGTAAGAGAAACTCCGTAATTTTTTTATTAACATTTCGTAAATTTAATATTTTAAAGATATTCTGCAGGACTAGGTTATATACCAATAAACGTCAAAAATTCTCACCACTGTATGTTAAAAGTTTTAAAGGTTCGTTTACACATAAAAATATTTAAGGAATATTAGCAAATAGCCTTGACAAAAAAGCATTAAGTGTAAACTTGTGTTTAAAAATCGCCAGATTTTTTGTAAGGGCGAGATTTTCTGACGGTTTTTGAAAAATCGCGACCATAGTGACAAAAACGATACCTCCCCTAGCCGTGTGGGCTAGGGAGGTAAAAATGACAGAATGGCATATAGTACTTCTGAGACTCATTTTCCAGGTTAATGGGCGTTTTTCACAAAATGTGATTATATACATTATATACAGGGTGGATTCTTTTAACGGAACGGTGCTTGTCGCGGGTTAGAGTTTTGTTGAATAAAAAAATCACTTCAACTGAGATTTTTAATTTCCTTTAATCGTGCTATCTTGGATTTTGTCTATGTCATTTAGTTTACGAGGTATGGCAATTTTTTTTTTTTAATATGACACCCTGTATATTTTGCAATTTTTGAAATCTGCAAACAATTCTATCTTCGGAAATTCCACACAGTAGGATCTATCTTTTACAATAATCAATATATTTTTATCTAAATCTCTATGGAAAACTTCATTCAAATATCCACCGTAAAACAGGGCATAGACAACAATTCCATGCAAGTTTAAATGCCTCTATCTTGGAAACCATAAGAGATAGATTTAGTGTATGGTATTGTCAAAAAGATAATATTTTTTTTTAAATGTCAACCTATACAAGGTGTCCTATTTAAAAAAAAAATATTTTTTTGCCATACCTCATAAACAAAATGACATATAAAAATCCAAGATAGCACGATTAAAGAAAATTAAAAATCTCAGTTTTTTTATAAAACCAAATTCTAAACCGCTAGAAGCACCGTTCCGCTTAAAGAATCCACACTGTATATGTAGCTTATCTTTTTTTTTTCTCTGAAGATTTTTCTATAACATATGAAAACATAAAAAATATTTCACCGTTTGTTTTGTTTCTCAAACGACCAGAAAATAGCCACTTTCCGTACGATTTTTCATACGGAAAGTTCTACATTATAAGGCATGTTCTCTTGAAATATTTCCACTCTCCAGAAAGGACCTTTTTGTTCAATTTTTCGGTCCCTTGATCCTTTTCCGGTCCCATTTTTGGCCAAGTTGGCTATGACTTCTTGTTGACAGCTTTTAGCTTGTTTTTTTGGGCAGTTTTGACACTTCTAAAAAAGCTGTTTTAAATTTGTTTCAAAAGTTTTGTTTACAAAAATGGACTCAGATCTAGAAAATGAGTTGAATCCGTAGGAAATAATTAAAGCTGCTTCAAGAGTCACACACACCGAAAAATCGACCACACATTTTTAATTCTCAAAGTAAGAGTATACTATAAATATAGGTAAATAAAGAACAAACCTAGAAATCTGCCTTTTATGAGCTCTTTTATCATTATTTTGCTTGATAAGTTGGCCATGGTTGGCCATAACTGGTCGTCAGTCATCACTGATTTAGCTATGTGAAGCTAATAGGCACTACACTATAATTTTTCTAATGTTTTATACAATTTTGCACAAGTTAGAAATACAAAAATAATTTATAACCACAAAACTTTACTTGTTTTTCTTAGTTTTCATCTTAAAAACTACCGGCCTTAGCGGCAATGGCTATCTAGCCAACAAGAAGCAGAAAATATCAGGGGACTGTTCATAAATTACGCAACACGGCTAGGCGTCGACGAAAGTGATAGATACAATGTTTTTTCTGATCGTTTGAAAAAAAAAGTACGTTTGATACACGACCGGAAAGTGTCTTTATAGGTCTCCGCAGGTTTACAGGACTCGCCTGCGGCTCGCCCTGTAAATTTCCTACGTCGACCTGTAAAAGCCAATTTTCCGGTCTAGTGATGTAAATACCTATTTTACGAAAAATTGCATTTTGAAAAAAAAGCTTTTTACGTTTTTCAAGTTTGTGCCGCCACTGAGAGTGACGAAAATGAAATATGTCAATTTTTTCAACTGCATTCAATAGCCTGGTCCTCTAACTAAAAACTGGTGTACTGGAAGTAGAAAGTTAGCCTAGCCCATTCCAACCGAAAACGAAAGCGAGTGGCAATGCTAAAGACGTCTTTTCGCGACCGATGATTTCGAAAGCACATTTTGAAAACATACGTCACCGTTTCCACCGCAACGTCACCGTTTCGAATCATCGCCACTGATCGCCAAAATGACAATTATTGAATGACATTAATCAGCTGTGTGTGTGTCTTCTGGTTTTTGGGATTTGGAAGTTTTTTTTCTGATTTTTCGAAATGGATGTCCTAGATCCACAAGTGAGCCTTTTTTTGTCGCCGCCAGATAACCTTGGGCTATTTTCATTATTGCTAAAATTTGACAAATACCGCCATATTGAACCGTGTTCGAAACGGCGGACGAGGCGCTTTCGTCACCGTTCGAAAACCCTATGATATGGGGTATTTTTAAAAATCAAATTATTTTATAAGGATTTTAAATGTTCTGTCAAATACAGTGGATTGCATAAAAAATTAGGATTGTTTCCGAAAATATCCTCCCAAAAAACGTAACGTCCAAGATTTTAATTTTTGTATTTAATTAAAGCTAGGGGTATGTCTGTATCTTTGAATATAGTTTAAAGTTTATATATTTTTTTATTGAATTAGTACTTTAAGCTTACTCTAAAAAATAGAAATGTTATCTCACTGAAATTGAGTGGAAGTCACTCAAAATAGTGTAAGGTAACTCAGGATTGTGTGAAAAGTTTATGACATTGACAAGTTCAAACATTGTGTTAATGGTGTCCACACAAATTTAAAATAAAATAATATAGAACACCAGAAATGGAGGGGGATTTCTGTACCTACACATTGTCTGTAGGCTTTATTTTCTTGGGACAGGCAAGTAATCGGTTGTTAAACAAAATGTTATTAGAACTTTTTGAAGAAATTTGGGTCAGAGAGTTTAATGAAAAATTTCGTGACTCTTATGGTATGGTACCGTAAATAAAGGTAACTTTCAGACGTTAAAAATAGTGATTTTGAACCTGCACAAAAATAATGATTGGCGGTAAATATAACCTAACATTTTCGTGGTTTTTCATTATAAACTCTTTCAGTGAGATTTACTAAAATCTAAAATAGTACCTCCCACAGGTATAAATATTTACACCTGTGAGGGGTACCAAATTTTAAAACCAGTTTTCAAAAAACACTTACCCATACCGAAAAGACACAAAGTTATAAAATATACCATATTTTAGGAGAAAATGCCCTAAAACTAATTTTTTTTGACAGGTTTCAAATCTTCATTATCTGTGTTTGATGTTATAAAGTTGGTGATTTTTTAGACCAGAGAGAGGGTGGTTTAAATTCATAGCCTCCAGAAAGGATTTTTTTGTGGAATTTCGTAATAAGTTCGTTTATAATTTCCCTAGGTAACCTTTTTTACAAGGATTAATTTCCTTTATTTAATATCTTAAGCTGTTCATTAACCGGTAAAACACCTCCAGTTTTGTCCAGAAAAACACCATATTTTGAACCCATTTTCAGCACAAAAAATATATTAATGAGGGCATTACGAGGCAAAACAAACACAAGTGAAGGTCACTGATTATGCACGAAAAATATACCAAACAAAAATACTCAAAACAACTATATTAATTTATTTACTAACTAAAAATAAAACATTGAGGTTATCTAAAAGCTCAGTCTAGAAAACTTTGCTTACTTAAAGCCCACTCATTTCAAAGCTGTAGCTTTCATCAGTAGAGGTTGGTGCAAGCCAAGGTTCAAGCAGAGGTAAGAGATCCGAACTCGCTGTTTGTGATTTGAACGCAGCTAATACTTTGAAACCGACATTTTGACAGTGACAAAAATGTAAACAAAACTTGTATTTGAGATTTTTAATACATTTCATAAATAAAAACACCTTTTAAATTAAACCAAAATTAATCTACTCTACTACTATTAATTGGAAAAATTAATTAAAAAGGGTAAGTTTTAATTAGAGTTACATATAACCCCAATTTTAATTTGTTGTACAGTGTGTTTACTATTTAAAGCCCGCGTGGGTTTAATTTTTTTAATTTTCTCTTCTTCTAAATTGGAACTTTCTTCTTACTACCAAAAGATTGCGTTAAGATGATTGTGCAATAAACAAATTTATTAAAATTCTTCTTATAAATCAAACTATTTCCAAAACTCAAGGAGGGTTGGTTTAAAATGCCTAAAACCAAAAATTTTACTTAAACTTAGGACCGTTCTAAAATTTTAATCATATCAACCCCACACTTCTACGAATTACATAAAAATTAAAATTTAATATATTTTTGTAAATGAAAACCAACTTTATAACCTACAAATTTTCCACCGCAGAATCAGAGGTTTAGAAATTGGTATCATAAACTCGAGTAATAAAATAGATGAACACGTGTTTTAGCGTTTTTCTACCAACCCCCTATTAATAGAGGGGATTATCCCCCACATTTTATAAAAATTTTGATCTGTTAAAATATAGATTCTGGAGTATCAAACTAAAGGAAATGAAGCCCGGAATCGAATCCAATTTTTTATCACCCCCCTCTATATTCGATAAAATATGGGTTTGGGGGTATCAAATTGAAGAAAATAAAGCTCAGAATAAAAAGAATATAATTTTTTCAATAGTTCATGCAATTTTTTATTACCCTCTTCCCCAGTTTTATATTTGATAAAAAGATTGACTCTTTAAAATATAGGTTGTGTTAATTTTTTTATTAATTCCGCCGCTAGCGAGGCAGCGGGTGAAATGCTAGTTATTAATATTATCCAGGGTATGTGAATATACTATTTTTGAAAACCTATTTTGTTATCCTCAAGCAAGCGTTTGTCAAATTATATTTTTCTAAAATTTATCTTTTTAAAAAGATAACTATACAAATACGGCCTACTTTAATCTTTTAATATCTTAAAAATGAAGGTCAATATGGACGAGATTCTTTTGTTTTAAGAAAGTTTTAAATTATTTTTCATGTTTGTTTAAGTTTTATCTCTTATCAAAATGCATTATTTCGAAAAGTTATGTTTTGTTAATGCATTTTTTTAAATATAAAATTGTTTGTATAAGATAAATTTTTCTACGGCAATATTTTGGATACACGTAATTTTTTCAATGTGTTTAATTTTCATCTTTTTTATTTACAGTTATTTTGTCAAGATTTTTTGGTTCATGTCAAAATCTGTCACTTCAGAAATTAAATGAAAACAGTTCCCATCCTATCCTAAATCGTAGAATTAAATTTTCATAATTTCCCGGTACTTCTCTTTTTTTTGCATCAAACTTGGGACTTATTTCCCATATGTGCTCTACTAATATCTTTTTATCATAGTTCCTGATTTACTTTTTTCCTGTTTTTTTTCATTAATCACGATGGCCAAGTTATACTGCAGACCTTATCTTTGAATTTGGTCGGGTAATGCGTGGCGTACGCACCAATTAGCTCAGGAATTGACTGGGAGGCATTGCATTCACTTAAGTGGTCCCATACAGTGGATTTTGTGAAAAGAACGGTTTAGACAGAGAATGTAACATAGAGTCAAGTGGCGCCAGTGGAAAGATAGGGAAGTCACGGGGTAAGGTAAAAAAACCTCGAAAGAAGCCTGTACTACATTTTTTGGGTATTTCATATTAAGGAGAATGTTTTATTTGCTTGAGTGGGACGTCCTGTATACTAAATTTTAAAAGACCAAAATGAAAATTGCTATATTTAAATTTGTGAAAAGTATATTTGGCGCGCCTTTTGAAATTTCTTTGCGTTTTCTTATTTTCTTTTTCTTAAAAAGAGTAATTGGGAATAAGGTAAACATTTTAAACGCGGGTTAAAATAAGCAAATTCGTATATACAGTATAAGTAAAAATACACAAAATTTAAAATATCGTCGATAATGGACTCACGGGTAAACACTCGTTTAGTCGCCGCTTACACCCGGTTACCACCAATACGTTTCCCATGCCTCTGACTCAAAAAACTCATCACCTGGTTCGACATGAACTTACATAGAAAAATCTCTCATAGACCACGTGATGCGTGTTTTGAGTCAGGGGGGGCACGCATGAGAAACGCATAGATGGGAACCGGTTTTTACGACCGTTAAATTTGTAGAAAGAGTACGATTAAGAATGCCCAATGGCTAGTGTGTTTACCTTAGTTTTTCACCTAATAAGTGGGGAAAGTGATACTTTATCGCACGCGACGGCAGTTGACCGAACGAAGCGAAGCGAGTTCAGTCAAGCCGGCAAGGCCGGTAAGGATACTTTACGCGTGTGTTAGGTACACGATTTTAACTACAAGCCTCAAAAAATCCCAAAAAAGAAATATAAATATCTGTATTTTAATTTTCTGAAATAAACGTAGTCACTTTATCGCACGGAGTGCGGTAGAGTGCAATAACGTTAATTTTACCGCACTGAGTGCGGAAAAGTACTACTTTCCGTACGCAAATGAATGCTGTAAAGTGGAGTTTACCGCACGCGAGTAGGTAATAGTTATTTATCTAACAAATGCGGAAAGTGGTACTTTTTCTCACGCGACGGCAGTTGTTCGGGCAAGCCGTCAAGGGTGGAAAAGGCATTTTCCGCAAGAGTTAGGTACAATGTTTTTCCTACGAGTGTTTTTGTTCATCTTGTTTATCAAAAAAAAATATTTTTTTATACTTTCATCAAAAATATGATTTTAGTAACTGTCTGCAGATAACTAAAGCATGGCTTTTTTGGTTACCGCTACAAAAAAACTTTTTTTTTTTGATCACGGGTGCAAAAAAAAAATTCTATCGGTTTTTTACCCAAAATTAAAGAGAAATAGCGGAAAATTGTAATATTTTAAAAATCTAATTATTCTTGCCTAAAAATTAAGCCATTCAGCAAGTTTTTACAAAGTATTTCCGAAAAAATCCTTTAAAAACATCGTCAAAATATCAAACTGTCAAAGATTAAAATGTCGCAACCATGAACGTCACCGAGTAAAAAAGCACATCGGATGGAAACCGCATTATTATTTCATTTACCAGCCGCCTTGATTTATAGTGTAAAGATGGTGTGTTGCGAGAAGTGCTCTTCGTTCGAGATTTTTAAAACTATTTTCCTGTTTTTCTTGGGTTTTTTGATAAAGGTATTAAAAAAATAGTGTTCACAACTTGCGGCTAAACTGTGCTTTTTTTTACTAGCGTTTTTAGATACCTCGCTGCGCTCGTTATTTAAACCAACGCTTTTAAAAAAAAGCACTATTTAAGCCAGTAGTTGTGAAAACAACTATTTTAATACCCAAATATTTTATAGTAATGCTACAAAATGACACATAATATTTACATAAATTATTTAATTAGCCCTAAATACAAAAATCGCTCGGAAAAGTAACTTTTCGGTATTAGTGTGGAAAAGTTACTTTACCGCACGATTTTTTAGTAAAGTGCCTGCATGTGACTTTTTAAGTTAATGTTTATGGCTATGAATTTTCTGAATAAAAAATAGTACCCATAGATAGTAATTTGATTTCAAGTATATCTTGAATTAAAATATTGTCCTTTGAAGGGAAAATTCAGCGAAAGATCGTGCGGAAGAATAAAAATCGTTCGGAAAAGTAAAATCGTGCGGAAAAGTTTAACTTTCAATACTAAAAATCGCGCGGAAAAGTAACTTTTCCGCACGCTTGTAGGAAAAAAAAATACAGCAAGCGCGGACATCGCCTTAATCTCAAAATCATCAGTATGGGAAAGTTATACTAAGAATGCCATTTTTTACAGGTTTTAAATGTCGTTGGCAAAATATGCTAAATATGTAAATAAAAGTGTAACAATTAATAATAATGGTATTAAAACAAAATTATGATTGTTTTCCACAAACCAAAACTACACTTTTTTGCACTCGACGCGCGTTTCGCTAACAATGTTAGCATCATCAGGAGACGATATCAGGAGATGATAAACGTTGTTTGTTGTTTAAATGGTACAAGATAGCAAAATTGTTTTAAGTAACAACGCACAAATCCATAATAATTATTACTTCACGAGTGGCGCACCTGTACTAATGTACGTGTACGTGAATACACGGTGCCATCTATACCTCAACAGTTACAGTGGTTTGGCTCTTATTGCTTCCGACATTGCAGAACATGGAGAGCAACTTTATTTGATTTTGTTGGATGGGTAAAGAGTTTTTAGAAAACAAAGTTTTTGATTTTTTAATAAGACTAAACAACTTCATTCTAAAGATTCTTTGCTCAAAAATACACGAATCAAGATATAATAGTAGTTTTTACAACTAGTGGCTAAGATAGTGCTTTTTTTTACAAGCGGTGGTTTAAATAACGAGCGCAGCAAGGTATTTAAAAACTCGAGTAAAAAAAACACAGTTTAGCCGCGAGTTGTTAACACTATTTTTTTTAATACCTTTATCAAAAAATCCAAGAAAAACATAAAAATACTTTTAAAAATCTCGAACGAAGAGCACTTCTCGCAACACGTAAACGTAACTTAAACGTAAATGAAATAACAATGGTTTCCATAGCGATGTTCCTTTTTACTCGGTGACGTTCATTGTTGCGACATTTTAATATTTAACAATTTGATATTTAGACGATGCTTTTAAATGATTTTTTCGTAAATACTTAGTAAAAGCTGTCGGAAATGGCTTAATTTTTAGGCAAGAATAATTAGATATTCTTAATATTACTATTTTCTTCTATTTCTCTTTAATTTTGGGTAAAAAACGGTCAGAAATCTTTTTTCGCACCCGTGATCTAAAAAAAAATTTTTTGCATCGGTACCAAACCATGCTTTAGTTATTTGCAGCCAGTTACCAAAAATCATGTTTTTGATGAAGGTAAAAAAATAGTAGTTTTCACAAGTAGTGTCTAAAATAGTGCTTTTTTACAAGCGTTGGTTTAAATAACGGGCGCAGCGAGGTATTTAAAAACGCGAGTAAAAAAGCACAGTTTAGCCGCGAGTTGCTAACATTGGTTTTTTTTTAATACCTTTGTCAAAAAATGCAAGAAAAACAGGAAAATACTTTTAAAAATCTCGAACGAAGAGTACTTCTCGCAACACACCGTCTTTACACTATAAATCAAGGCGGTTGGTAAATGAAACAACAATGGTTTTCATAGCCATGTGCCTTTTTACTCGGTGACGCTCATTATTGCGACATTTTAATATTTGACATTTTGATATACTTGGTGAAAAGTGGCGGAAATGGGAAATGGCTTAATTTTTAGGCAAGAATGATTAGATTTTTTTAATATTACTATTTTCCACTATTTCTCTTTAATTTTGAGTAAAAAACGAACAGAAATCTTTTTTGGCACCCGTGATCAAAAAAAAAAGTTTTTTTGCATCGGTAACCAAAAAAGCCATGCTTTAGTTATCTGCAGACAGTTAGTAAAATCATGTTTTTGATGAGGCTATAAAAAAAAATTTTAAACATTTTAATGATATCTTCCTAAATACAGGCTTTCCGTTTATCGACTATAGGATAACCTAGAGGCCCTATATAAAACTTTTTACAGTTATTGTTTTACCAAAGGTAAGAAACTCGATTTGGCAGTTGTCAAAAATTGTCAAAAATTTCAGGACTTTGAGATGTCAGTCTATTTCATAAAATCGCTTTTACATGCAAATATGAAAAAAAATAGAAAGAGAAGGTAATATAAGTTGCCCAGCTCTGGTAAAACAACAACTGTCAAACACAAATGTAAAGAGAGCCTCTAGGGTAACCGACCTGATTCGAGAGCCCGGAAAACATCTTTAGAGTGCAAAAAAATGTTTAAATGGCTATTTACGTTACTAGACCGGAAACGTAAACTTTACAGGGCGACACAGAAAATTTAATGTAAACCTGAAGAGACCTATAAACATTGGTGCACCGTGCGGGGGGGTTTTGGGGTTAACCCCCCTCCACGAGAAGTCTGGTTATATACAATTGGCACAATCAAATAACAGCAGAAATAAAATATAGAGCGATTAAATATAAGAGCCTGACTTTAATTTTTAAGAAAAATCTTTAAAAAATTATTATTTGCAAAATTTTTCGCCTGCGGCGCTATAACACCTTTCTTTATTAAGATTTTTTTATTTCTTTTCAATTTGGATCACCATCAGAATGGTCTTTTTAATGTAATTTTATCAAAACGATTAACGATTTGTTGTTAAAAATGGCATTTTCAGTGTAACTTTCATAAAAATTTTCACCTGCAGCTCATTTTAGAATTTTTACAAACAAATTAAAATATTGATGATTTTAGTTTAATTTTAAGTCAAAAATTGCCTTTTAAGTGTTATTTTCTCAAAAAACTTAACCATAATTTTGACATAAAATTGTGGATAAATAAACAATTTTAAATTTGGTTAAAACCATCCCCCACTCTACATTTAAGCCCAGGTTCGCGCTTGTATGCACCTGTTTCCTTGTATCAATTATGGTCAAATTTTTGCTTCAAATTAATTTTTTTTTATTTATCCTTAAAAGAACATAAAAAATTATGGACAAAACTTCTCTCAAACCATTAAAATTAATTACGTTAGTATCGCTCTTTAGATTTTTTTGACAACCAATCAAATAGCACCTGCAAAGCTACTTGTCCATTTTTTCTAGATTTTAACTCGTTTTTAAATAAGTTTATTTTGGTAAATGTCAGAAATATCAAAATTTAAAAGCATGTCCACTTGACTGAGCAGAAGTCAATGCCAATTGCCTGCTAAAATAAATAGATGTCCTTTTTGAGAATTCCCTGTAAATAATAATTTTCCGGGCTAAAAATACGACCGAAAAGTGCGTACTTTCCGATCTGCTAAAAAAAACACATTTTACTTGCTTTGTCATTCTTCGAAAGGTCATCAAAAAGCAAAAAATTGAGTTGTTTAAGGCGATTTTCTGTTATATTTCGCATAATACGTTTTCCTTAATTAGGTCACAGTCGTCCTGGACCTACCCAAAACTGCCAGAAAACCACACGTGTAAACCGCTATATAGCCGTGTCGGAAAAAAAGAAAATGAAAAAGGAAAAAAGTGGCGACCCGCCTTGGCTCATAAAAATAAATTCCGAACACCACCATAACCTATCTTAAGTTGAGTTACTTCAGTTAAAGTAGGCTGTAAAAGAACGCAATAAGATAGAAAAAAAAGGACATGCAAATAAAACGTTGAGAGAAAGAAACGGCCGGGTCATCGACTCGGCAAAGATATCTTTGTCTCTCTCCCACACACTGGGCGGTCGGCGGGATAGACAGTGACGTACTATAGGCGCAAAAAATTGGTAAATCTTATAAGAAAATTATAGTACGACCAAACATAGAGAATTTGTTGATAATGGTTTTTTTACCAAACTTTTATTCGAAGATTCCTATTTACCTTGAGGTGTGAAAAGGTTAAAAGATAGATAAGACTTTTGTAGAAAATTAGACATTTGGAAAATTCGTTATATAGACTTAAAAATTACCCGTTAGAAATTCAAAAATATTAATTTTGAGAAAACTTTACTTATTGCTCCTTATTATTCTTGCCGCTATAAGTAATAACAACAAAAGTGAAAACCCGAAATTGTAGGTAGGTGATTCACCAAAAACCGAAATATTTTATCAAAAACTGGTCAAAGTTTTAATTGGTATTTAATCTTTGTGGAAACTTTTTTCAGAAAAATTTGTTTTCAATATAAAATTAATTCTTAGAAAAAGTTATTTTTGAGTTATCCTTCATCGTATTTCAACGTCGGAAAAATTAGACTTTATGATAAAATGTTATATAGAGTGCCTTTTTTTAACAGCTGCTTTAATAAACAAAATGTAACATTTTGTAGAGAATGTACCAAAAAATTTTTGGCCAAAAAAGTTTTTGTTTTGTAAGTGACAAAATCTGGCAGAGCAGTGTAATAGTATATTACAAAATAAGTATGTAATACAGGTCATTACACATGATAATGAAGTTTCACGTGCACGTGTAATGACATATTGTATTGTATACTATATTTTTTACACGATTGTCTTAAAAAAGGGGGGGAGAGCACGATCTGAAAACGGCATTTTGCGCACGCTGAGTTGCCAAACGTTTTGCACACGCTTACGTCATTTTTGCGCATGCTTACGTCATTTTTGCACACGGGTCTCCCGTCATTGTAATTTTTGTTGTTGTCACTTAACAATATAAGTTGGTTGAGTTCCATAGCAACCGTCACGGCTCCTTTGTTTTGTTGATAAGTTACTTCAAATAGAATATTATACATTTTATTAATAAAAACGAGTTAAATTGAAATTTGATTTTTCTGGTCTCTGTTTATTTGCAGTCGTGTAAAAAGTATCGTAAAAAACTCGTGTGAAAACCTCTTTGCACACTCCCTCTACTTGTGGACCTCGCCTTTGACTCGGTCCACCGAACTGTCTCGATCGTGTGCAAAGAGTCGTTTTCAAACCTTGTTGTTTAAATAACTATTACACACGATTAGGCTTGCAGTCACTAGGCATGGTTTATTTCTAAGTAAAGACGATGACAGCGATGAGACGGTTCTCAAAAAATGACATAATGGTCGCCATTCTTCAAAAACCGTCAGAAAATCTCGCCCTTACAAACAATCTGACGATTTTTAAACACAAGTTTACACTTAATGCTTTTTTGTCAGGACTATTTGCTAATATTTATTAAAATTTAGTAAACTGTTCTAGTAAATAAACAATATGTGAGTTTTAAGTTTTGTAAGTTGTTTTTCTGAAAAACCCTGTTTTTATTTAAAAAGTATGTTATTAAGCTTAGTTTTTTGTGTAAATAAACCTTTAAAAGTCTTAACATACAAAACCATAGATAGCCATGAAATATGTCGCTGTCACATTTCAGAAAAGTTACACAAATTCTGTCTTTTCTTTTCTTTTATATGATGATAATTTTCCACACTTTTTGACGTTTATTGGTAAGCGTAGTAACAATTTAGCTCCGCCGTAAACTAGTCCCGCAGAATATCTTAAAAATATTAAATTTAAAAAATGCAACGTTAGGATAAATATGAATGTCGCTGTCTTTTTATTTTAAATGAGGCGATAAGTAAAAATCGTCACTTTCCAGAATTCTGACGGGTAAGATTTTCTGTCGTTTTTGAAGAATCGCAACCAATCAACAAAAAAAGAATGTCAAAAAGACGTTTATAAGGATATTTATCCAGCTTTTTAGGTTTTTATTTATTATTACGGAAAATTTTTCATCTTTCCCAAAAATTGTGATGTTAAGTAATTGCCGAATTCCCCGTTTTGTTTCACAGCTGTAATAGAATATGGCAGTGACTACCAGCAAATAAAAAATGAGGTATTACATCAATAAATGACTTTACCACAAAAGTTGATATTTTCATTATCCTGCCCAACCGTCACGTTTGTCTTATAGGAGGTCTTACATTGGCGGAAAAACACTTTTTTGCGGAGTTAGTGGAATCGTGGATAAATAAAAATTGCTACTGATATCTTCCTAGCTTAAGTTCATTGTGGAAGCACTTTCTACTGCATTAAAATTTTGATTTTTTCGGGCACCTTGCTTCTCGACTTAGTCTCGAATAAAGTAACGCTCTGCAAGTGTCGTCAAAATGAACTTTTGATGAAAGTTGCTTTTTAGACGTTAATATTACAATATAACCTAAACGTGCTGTATTTATTATTTTTGTTTGGTTATTAGCTGCCTGCTTGGTTTCGGGTTTAACGCCGCGACTTTTAAGCAGGAGATGCCTGGTTTAAGCCCCGGGTCTGGCAGGTAGTCTACTTGGACTTTTTCTTATAAAATTGCAGAATTTTGTAAGGTTAAGGTAAAACGCAGTATGAAGCGGAGTAGGCCGAGTTAGCTAGGAGGCAGGCTAATTCGATTCCATACCGTTTCTTGGAGAGGACGTTAAGAGGACGGTTCCGTGTGATCCATATATTGATAGTGGAGCACGTTAAAGATCCCTGGCCCCGAAAAAGGGGTTTAGGTCTAAATCACTTTAGGAAAAGACAACTGCCTTCCTAGGGGGTGCTCATCAGACCAGTCTGGTAAATGGGGCAGGGGGGAAATGAGCCACAATAGATCTCTCAGGTCCCAGTGGAGAGAGCTGTAAATTGCACCACTCATAACAAACCTAACCTAACCTAACCTTGATTATTTTTGAACAATATATGTATTGAATATGTATACTACTCTTAGGACAATAGGACCTCTAAAAAATAAATATATCACTTTATCGCAATATATTTTTTAAAACAAGTCACGTTAAGAAATAACGGTATGTCAAATATAAAAATATTACGTAATACTTGTCCGTTTGTGACCAAAAAAAAAATACGTTAAGTAAATGTTATTTCGATACCAAGGATTTTTTCTAGTGTTGTCGTTTGTAGTTGTTTTTACCTTTTGGCAAACTAGTTTTTAAATAGTATTTTATCACCTAAAAATATATTTGCAGTAAAATATAATTTTAATTTTTGTAATTGTTAAATTTTTTTATATCTACGCCTCTGAGTTATATGTATATACATGCACACAGCCTCCTATACTTAGCTGAATCTGTGTAGGGTAGGTCAATGCATTTTATACTTGTTTTATTTTGCCGAACAGAAACATACTCTTTCTTACTTCTTTTATATACAGACGCTTTTTGCTCTCGACCTCTTATATATTTTATATATACAGACCAAGCGAAAATATTATTAAACTCGAGTTAAAAATATAATTTTAGAGTTTAGTTAGGTTTGAGATTTTCTTGCAGTTTTTATATATTACGGGCGCACTATGGTCATTTTCTGAAAATTTGGTGGACATTTCTAATAGCAGTGTTCGTGGTACAAAATATGATGGATTGATAACCCCCTCCCATTCTTTTGCGAATGCACAGTAGATTTTGCTCCTTTGGTCTTGCCCAGGACAAACCCTGATTTTTACATTATTTTCTTTATGTTTATGTTTATTATGTCCTTAGTATTAATATTTAATATTTTTATAATAAAAATATTTTCAATGAGATTTTGCCCGCTTACCTCAGGAGGATTAATTGCCCACCTTAAGTGTGATGTGCGAGCTTTTAGTCAAAAAATGGAGAATGGAAAAACGTACATATCCTCAAAAAATGTTAAAGGTATCTATCATAATTTATACCATACTCTATGTATAATAATTCGTTTTACTAAAAAGTCGTTCTTTGCATCGTTCAGAAGAAAATTAAAGACTTTTATGTGAACTCCTGTGGTTTATTACAAATTGGTTGCAGATAAATTTACTAAAAATTAAATTAATTGATATTTTGATAATACCAAAATAAATTTGGGATCTTTTTTTACATCTATTTTTTGAGATTTTAATTGTACACTTATTTTTACAAGAGAGAATTTGTAGACCTACCGGCGAGCTCACATCATAAAATATGGTTAAAGTAACTCTCGTGGCATATCGGACAAAGCGTTTTTGTTTCTCACTTCATTACGACCAGGCCTCCAATGTCTAATGGAGAATTCAGACACCTACAGACTCGAATTTAACTCAAATTTAAAACAAAAAGTTTGTAATCCGCGGAGACGTAGTACCTGTGTGCGCCACCTGTCGAATAAACTGAGAAACAAAAACATCAAAATTGAAAAGTGCAGAAGACCGTAAATACAGAATTCTGTACCTTTCAGCAGGTTATGAAGAAGAAACCTGTAAAAGTATAAGGTCACTGTAACATGACTCTTAAAAAGAGGTAACGTTCGCAGCAGCACTTTACTTTGTAGATTAATTTTGTTCAACGTTCTAGGGATCTGTTGGTGTCAATACTCAATATATGCCACAGATTGTGAGAAAGCTTCGACTGCCCTATTTCAAAACCCAGTATAACTATATTTTTATAACAATGGAGATATATCGATTTTAAAATTATTTTTTCTATAAGCGTGTGGAAAATGTAATTTCCCGGTCTGTTTTTAGTGCAGATAATTCTGTTTTGCCGCTCTCACGTGGAAAAATTTTTCCTCACAGAAATATAAAAACCAGTAAATTGCATTATTACTACTATACTAGCTGCATCAAGTAGGCTTTGAAATACTTGGTTACCATGGATGGCAATTGATTGTTTATTTTCCAAGTGACGTCTCCGTTTCTTGTCAATTGTCTTGTTTTTTATCAAAAGCGCAAGAAAAATAAAAATGAGCTTGAATTAGGAAGAAAACGATCTAGAAAATATAAAAAAACGTTCCAGAAGGCATATTAACTGCAGCTGAAAGGGTCAAAGCGGATTTGATAACAGAAAAGTCGAAGAAAAAATATCGAAAAAGGTAACGAAAATTTTGAGAAAGAAGAGGTTTTTTTGGCATACTTTGCAAAGGTTTCGGCGACATGCGCGCCACCCACTTTATGGTCAAGGTATTCCATGCTAAAAACCATGCTTAAGCTCATGAAAAATATTAATATGGGAAAACTAATCGCATTTCTTAAAAAGAAAATGTTCGCGTATACTTATGCTAACAAAATAAAAAATTCTTAAACGCATATCAAGTTGAAGTCTAACTACAGCACCCGATTACACTTATCGTCTAGTAATAGTGGCCACGATAATTGGTATGGCCGGCGCATGTAGAAGGGAAGAATTGACAAAGAACCCTGCACAAATTACATTGGAAATGGCTTTCGGCTAAATGTCATAATCTTTTTATATGTTGTAGTACTAAATTAACGAACCACAAAAATAAAAAAACCGAGATAGGGAGCAGGATTAGTTTCTGAGTTATGGAGCTTTAAAGTTGACGTGTTTTTAGGCTATATTTTTGGACATGGTACAATTTTTTTTCCCAGAACTTTGTTGATTACCGCCCAAATAAAATAATTCGAATCTTTGTTTGTCTGGAATAAAACACCCCTTTTACCCATATAAAAATGGTTTTTTATGGTTTCTTTGGTACCACCAGAAAAGTCACTGATTTGTAAGTTTTAAAAAAGAAAGAAAACGACCGTTTTTTAAAAAATGACAATATTGATTTTCTTTAAAACGAACCGCCAAATTTTAAAAAATTTTTTATTCGTTATTAAAAATTATGCCACTTAGCTAAAAAAAAGATTTTTAGCTATAGTGCTGCCATGAATTTCGAAAATGGCAGGCACCTTTATTGTATTTTAATATTTTTAAAATATTGGAGAAATACGAAAAGTAATTTTACATAACTTATAAGTAGAATATACAACTTTTTATGGACAAATCTAATCCAAAAGCTTAATACTAATATGTTGGTTCCAATTAGTACCCACAGGTGGCTGGTGTGATATATGCTTTTAGGCTAACTTGGGGTTGCCGGTAACGGATTTGATAACATTTTTCCGGTTACTATTACTGTTCTTTTAGGAGAATACGGTAAAGTGTTTTTCCTACTTAATTGCGGAAAGCAGTTTTTACGCATGCATTTGCGTGCAACAAGTTAAAGATAAAACTATTAAGATCTGTTTAATATGGCGGTATGCTATGACACCTTGCCAACGTCTAACTTTTGCTTAAGAAACGGCGCCTTTTGATGTCAGATAATTTTACGCATTCTTTTGGGAAAACAGTGTAAACAACCCAAAAAATGTTCGTTACCGGCAACCCCAAGTTAGCCTAAAAGCAAAGAGTACCGTTGGTAGATGATCCGTGCTAAAAGCATATAGCACAAGAGCAATTTGATTGTTCAAATACAGGTACCAACATATTCGTATCAAAATTTTGAATTGAATTTGTTGAAAAAGTCTGCATAACCTAGCCATAAGTTATTTTAAATCACTTTGTATTTCACTAAATAGTATTTCAAAAATATTAAAAAGCATTAAAGGTACCTATCATTTTTGCAATTAATGGTACCACTTAAGCTAAAAATACTTTTTTAGCTTACTGATGTTATTTTTACTAACATATGTAAAAACTATTAAAAACTATTAAAATCTGACCTTGACTTTTTTAAAAATAGTCGATTTCTTTCTTTTTTAAAACTTAAAAATCAGTGAATTTTCTGTTGGTACCAAAGAACCCGTACAGAAACGTTTTTACATAGATAGAAAGGGTGATTCATTCGGGAAAAATAAAGAAACGAATCATTTTATTTTGGCGGTAATCAACAAAGTTGTGAAAAAAAAACTTGGAAAAACTTTAAAGTTTGATATCTCAGAAAGCAATCCTGCTCCCTATCTCGTTTTTCTTATTTTTATGCTTTGTTAATCGGGTACTACAACATATAAAAACTTATGACATTAAGCCGAAATCCATTTCAATGTAATTTGTGCAGGGTTCTTTATCAGTCGAAAACGTAAAAATAAAACAAAGTTTGATGCACAGCATCAGAAGTTTTGCAATCAATAGCACGAAAAACTTAAACATCATCGTACGTTGCTTTAGGACCAAAAGATGCTCCGCATCAAAGATTTTTTGTTAATTATGAAAATAAACGATGCCCTACCCAAGGTGTGGGAATTAATACATTTGGAAAAGTGCCCTTCGACGTCGCCGCTTTCTTGAGACTGCCAAATCCTGAGCAATATACTAAACATTACTACAGAAGATCTTCTGCGACTACGCTTGCAGATGCTGGTGTAGAAATCACAAATCTCAAACGGCATGGGAGCTGGCTTTCAACCAAAGTTGCTGAGGGGTACGTGGAAGAATCGATTGAAAACAAAAAAGATATAGCCGGCAAGGTTTTGAAATCTTCAAATGGTGCATCAGTTAACGTTGCGTCTGGCGATGTTGTCCCAACTTCAGAATCAAATGTGACTTCTTAATCTCAGGCCTCGGAAAAGCAACTACAGATCCTGCTGATACCATCAGGAAGCCAAATGGCATCTGCCATCAACTTCAGCGCAAATAATTGTACTTTTTCTGTTAATTAAAGTAACTTAACTAAATAAATTACTATTATTATTATTAACTAAAATAATGTTTCTTATTTTTTTACCTTCGTTTTTCTCATGCTTGCAGAAAAACAACTGTTAATAACAACTAGGCACATCTTCCGGGATTGATCCCTTCTCTTGAGAGAGAAGTTTTGCAGATAAAAGTTCGCAATTTGAACCTAACTTAAATGTTGGAAAAACAAAATGAAGGACAAAGAGAGAGCGGCGTAACTGCTAATGCCGGCCGTGCTTAGATGGACAGAGTACGGACGAATTTCTAAATTTTTCAGATTTTTTTCACCGATGTCATTAAACTAAAAAACGATTTTTTTCCAATTGAGAAATTTGTGCGTTTTCGAAAAAAACCCATGTATAATAATAAAGACGAACGAAAAATCCTCGTAGGGCTTCAGGAGGATATGGCGAGGATAAAACTTATGGCCATCTGGTACGAGCCCAAGTTGAAGATTTATTTATCTCCTTATACTAGGTTTATACGGCAAATAAAATAAAACAAACGTGATCATGTGATCACACATATAGTTTTTTATTGGGTGTTCTTATTCTTATATTATTTTATTTTGCTCTCAAATAGTTTTAACGCGACTTCTGATCAAGTCGACAATCCTTATTAAAAAATCATGAAAAAATTTCAAAGCAAAATAATAACAACAAAAAACAGCTGATTAAATAACGTGAGTAACATTCATCGGGAAGGCCACCGACTCCCAGAGCATCGATGCCATCAATTGGTGAATTGGTGGAATCAATCCGGTAATTTAAGAACCCGATGAACGTCACCAAGAATCATAGATGAATTTACAAACTCGATTTTTTTCATCGGTGAGCTCATCGGTGAATTTACAAACTCACCTGACGTAACGTGTAAAGAAAGAAGTAAACTTTAGTATTTTACCACATTTTGAAAAATGACCAAATGAAAAATTCATAAATAGAAGGAAAAATTAAAGGCGGAAGAGGTCCGGTTCGCAGACGAATTCTTTGACGTAAAAATTTTAGATGATGGAATAGTGTTAGTTTATGACACTCTTTAGAAAGGCTCCAGATAAGTTGTAGATCGTGCTGATGATAGCCAACGGTCGAGGACACCATGGTACTTAATGAAAGAAGAATGTGCTTATCCACTATGAGGGCCGACCGGTGGTTCTCCTCGATGAATGCCACTATCGTCATAAAAAGTGGGTTTTTGGTGCAGTTAATTTTTGTTTATAAATTTGACGTTTTTTCTTAAATAATAGTTGCCTACGTGATCAGAAAAGTTGCAACAAAATTATTGGACGACAGTTCAGAGGACTCGATGAATACGTCAAAAACGTTGTAACTTTGTACAGATCTCTATTGTAATATATTGGATTTTATTAAAAACACAATTTTGTAAATTGAAACAAGTTGGACAATAGAGGTTACCTATAGGCACCCAATTGGGTAGTGCGTTAAAGAAAGTGCCGATTTTATTCTTTTATTATATTTTTTTCTAAATATGCGGTAATACTTAGGGGGCATACGTAGAAAATTTAGCTTCCGTGGGTGGAGATTTTGCGAAACTTATTTTAGTCGATTATTAATGAACTTTACCAACACTACCTAACCTGTTAACAGCCCCAAAAATGCTGCAGTCAAAAAGTAGTGTTAGGGTGTCAATTTTTCTTCTTAAATTTAGACGGTTTAAGCTAGAGCAATTAAATTTGGCACATATATTGGCAATTTCGCAAAGTACCCTCGTGTTTTACAAAAAAATACATTTGTGGCCCCTAGGGGGAAACAGGGGTAAAAAATCTGTTTTTAAACTATCCTTCATACTTTCTATACCAATACACCTGCACATCTAAATCTCAGTCAGTTGGTAGTTCATACTATAACTACAAACCTACTATATCGAAAAAAATCAAAGCTATTAACAAGGCCTCTAGGCCAGGGGCGCAGTGGACCATTTCTCAATTTTAAATACCCTCAACTTAGTCCTAGCTCCTAGGGGCTGTAAAGGGGCGGGATCTAATTTTCACCATTTTCATATTCGACAAAACACTCTATATGCACATTTAAAACTAGATAGGGGCTAAAAATTTTAAATCTCGAACAACTTGTTCAAAATTCACTATACCAAATTCAAAAAGTGAAAAATTTCTGGAAATCACAAATTCGAGTAACAACAGTTACATTATAAGAGGCTATGTTTTTACATCCAACTTTTCTGTAGCCCTTAGTGGCTGTACGGCGGCAAGATCCTGGAGTTTGAGATTTTTATATTTCATAATATTTGTTAAACCAAACTCATGAGTTTTAAATGTGCATATAGAGTGTTTGCTGGAATATGAAAATGGTGAAAATTAGATCTCGCCGCCCTACAGCCCCTAGGCTGGTGGTTCATTTTTGTTGACATTGGCTGAAAGACATCGAGAAAATTGTTAGCTAGTAACCTAGGGGCGTTGCTAACAGTCATGATTTTTTTTTTGGTCTGTTGCCTCCTAAGGGTCACATATGTAATTTTTTATGACATACGAGGGTATGTTGCCGGAAGGCCAACATATTTGTCAAAATTTATTGCTCTAATTTAAGATAAAAAGTTGACACCCAAACCCTACTTTTTGACTGCAGCATTTTTGGGGCTGTTAACAGGTTAGACAGTGTTAGTGGGTCCATTAGCAATCTATTAAAACAGGTTTTGTAAAATATTCATCAAAAGTCCCACGGCATACGGTATGCTCCCTAAGTATAACTAAGAACCCATTCTATATTCAGAAAACGATCTATTGCCTGAAATAAAACGGGTCAACCTCCTTGGATATCTTGGTTTAAGGTCGAAATTTCCTTAAAACAAGATAAAAACGCCTCTTTCAAAAGCTGTTTCGTTTTCTGAAGAGAATAATAATCTTGATTCAAGAACCCAGAGGTGTTGGCCTTATTTAAGGTCATATGAACTTGATTTAAGATAGTCTTCTTTTTAAGCAGCTGAGTTTTAAGGTTTTTAAGATTTTATGGTTCACCTAATACTTTAATTTTATGTGTGTAATTGTTAGATTTTTAGGGAAAAAATACTGCTCTTAACACACTTATTTCTAAATTTGGCAGTACGCATCGATTGAACCAATACAAATATTTATTTAAATTAAAACTTTTTCATTATTTCCGCCGATAAAAAATATGCAATAATTTATTTGCAATTAAAAATTAAAATAGAGAAAATTCCTTTAAATCGGCTTTCTTTAAGCTAATAAAGCCCGTTGCTTGATGAACAGTTACTTTATATGTTATATCTCGGCGCATATTTTGCTCTGCAGGAGAAAATTTTATTGGAATCGCTTGAAAATTAACGAAGCATAAAAACTAGTGGGCATTAAACACGCTTTTTGAACTCTCTCCCGGGTCGCCGTATCAAAAGACAACATGCGAAATAAGTACTGTAAAGTAATTTATAATATGCTATATAGTTAATATCTGGGAAATTGTGAACGATTTAATATTGGGTGTCCCACTGTCATTTTTTATCCTCTTAACTTATTCAATATGGCGAAATGACATTTAGTAGTTTAGACATAATAGTAGTTTAAACGCGAAGATGAAGTTTGAGACGCGAGCCGCAGGCGAGTGTCTTAATTTATCTGAGAGTGTAATGACCATAACATGCGAGTTAGTGTACTATACATTACTATTATCAAAAGTTATTAAAAATATCAAACGCGAGCAATCTAAGTCAACAATCTTCATAACCTGAATTTTCAATGACCTTCTATCTAAAACGTCAAAACAAATAAGTTTACTTAGGAACTTTTCATGTATCTTTTTAAAAACAAGGTTTTTTTTCGTGAAAATGCCTAATAGACCAATTTAACGAGACTTATTTTGGGTTAGCTACAAAAATTATATTGGATTTATTTACGTTTAATAAATATTTATTGTCTTAAAAATATAGAAAAATAATTCAAATTTTTGCGTCAATTCATTTATTGGCGTAAGAGAGATATTACGCCATCTTGTGGTTTACGTCAAAGCTTTAATATTATCCTATGGCTTCTGGGGAGACCACGAAGGGACGCTGGTCTGCTGACAGAAATCATAACAGGTCACAACCGACTAAGGAAGCACATGAACCGGATCGCGGTGGAAAATGACTCGACCTGTCGGGCCTGCGTGCGGGCAGAAGAGACATCTCGACATGTTATAGCGAACTGCAAGGCATACCAGAGGATGAGTTACCAGGTATTCGGTTCCCCGACCCTGGATGAGGAGGACCTGCACACGCTCAAATGAGCAGACTGCCAGACCAGTGGTGCAGGCGGCGGATTAGGAGCAGGCTCGGCGTAAGGCAGAAAGGGCCCAGGAAGGCCTACTTGCCAGGCTTCGCGCCGCCCCTTCTCTACTACTACTATTATTATCCTAGGACGGTAAATGAGCCATTAACATCGTGTTGAGATGGTCGTAAAATTAGTATTATTCATTGGTCGTAGGTAGTGTTCAGTGTCGTTTTCCAAAAAGTGGTCCGATTCAGTTAAGAAATAACTTTAATTTGAGGATAAAACAAGCCTTTTAACAGTGGCGGCCAAAGCTTCTTTTGAAGGGGGGGAAGGGAGTTTTTGAGTTGGGTTAGTGTGTCACAAAAAAGTATTTCTTCATATTCAATTCTAGGGTGCTTAATCAGGTTTTAAGAGTAGATATTTTTTGTCGAAGTGACGATGACTTTAAAGCCACAAAAACGGCATAGATTTGACAACACTGCTTTGCTGTTTTTGGGCCAATTTTTACGCAGCAGAATATCGGAAACGAGAAAACGGAATCGGTTGAAATTTGGCAGGAATATTTATTTTTGAATTCCTCACAACCGTATCCAGACAGTTTTTTGCTGGAGTCTTTCATTCCCGAAATAAAATAAATATGGCTAACAATAGTCAAAAATCTTACCTGGCTTTTTCTTTAGCCTGGTCGATAATACAGAAATCTGTAACAACAATTTTTGGATTTTTTATTTTTTGAAAAAATACACCAAATTTTAAAAAATTCTTTGGATAAGTTTGTAGATTTTTATAAATCCTATTATCTGATATCAAAAAAGTGATTTTTTTTTTATAAGCGAGATTCTGCCGGAATTCTGAAAACACCAAGGTCACGTAATTTGGTAGGCCGAACTGAGTGAGTTCGATTGGAGTACTGGAATTCAGGTTCCGCATAGCCACCGGTCACTTGTCTAATAGAACATTCGGCCAGTAACGTGACACATGCCAAGTGATAAAAATAAGAATAAGGAAATTTGTTACTTTCCTAATAAGTCCTAATAAATTATACTTTTCCTCACACAGTGTTCTTCTGAACACTGCACGATCTCACTCGAAACGGTATTAGTGATGCCACCTATTGTTGATTTTTCAAAAAAATAGCAAAGCAGTGTTGTCAGATCTATGCCGTTTTTGTGGCCTTAAGTCAAGTGGTAGGTATATGTATACTTTTTGGAGTCAAATAAACATCAGAATTGGTTGAACTTTGAATGGAAGGCACATTTTGTAAAAAGTAAGACACGGTCGGATAAACCAAAATTTCTTAGCCACCAATTCGAAATATTCAAACATTTGAGTCGGTGGCCTTAGAAAGATATTTTAGCTAACATTCCATTCAAGATTTATACCCATAAAGTACGGATACGACCAACACCGTTCTCAACTAAGGAGGTGTTGATACGACATGACCCGTTTTGAACGTCACTTCGACATTTGCTGAGCTAAGGTCACTGACAAAAAAAAAGATTCTCTACTCTTAAGTTATTTGTTTACCTTACAAATGTACTGGCTGTATATCACGGTAGTTAGACCCATAATTACATACGGGGCAATAGTTTGGAACACGAAGGGCAGATAAACGTTAAACTAACAAGCATCCAACGTCAAGCAAGTATGCTAATATGTAGTGCTATGAGCGCCACACCATCAGCAACGCTTGAATGCCTCCTAAACCTTCCTCCTCTACACTTTGTCTTGGAGAAAGAGGCTATGAACATAACCTACAGAATCATAGCCAATCAATGAGGTGGCAGGGCAAGTCAAGTAGTACTAAACCCTTTAACGCGGGCAATTGAGAGCCACTGCATTCTAGGGCTGCTACCAGATCTAATTCCCACAACAGTAAACAGCAAAAAGCTATACAACACTATTCTCCCAGATAGGGAGGACTGTTCGTCAAACAGAATAAGTTTCTCAAATGAAGATAGCTGCTGGTACACTGACGGATCCCAAATGCCTTCAGGCGTTGGATCCGGAGATTATTGCAGCCGGGAAAATATCAGGATTATACATGGTCTTGGACAGATGGCTACAATTTTCCAGGCGGAACTCTTCGCCATTGAAATGAGCGCACGTTGGATGATAGATCATAACTGGCGCAACAGATCAATAAAGATACTCTCCGACAGTCAAGCGGCCCTTAAGGCTCTTGAATCCCTTAGGTGCTCATCGAGAACCGTTAGGAGCGGACAGGACACACTGAATACCCTTGGGGCGAACAAACACTGCGTCGCTGGTATGGATTCCGGGACTTCTGGGCTTCGGGAAAATGAGAAAGCCGACCAGCTGGCGCGCGAAGCGGCCTCTGCCGTCTTTGTTGGCCCCGAACCAGCCCTTGGAATAATATATAACACAATCAACACTGCTCTCTCAAGCTGGATGGAGAATAAGTTACACCAATACTGGAGAGAATTTCCGGGACTTGCACATTCCAAAGAGTTCATTACAGAACCCTGCAGGAAGAGGGGCAGGAAACTCATTGAGCACACCAGGCAGGAGATCCAGACAATGGTTGATCTATACACCGGTCTAAATGAGGACACCGAATATAGGGTCTGTATGGAGTATGATATGTGCTGTGTGAATATCCGGTCATTGCACGTCAGCGTCAACGTATTTTCGGTAAACCACAGATCGACGGACTGGATCTCAATGATGCTTCACCAAAGCAAGTTGCTAGACTCTTTAAGAGACTAAATATTCTGTAGTAACAAAAAATGTCAAAAGTGAGCCACCATAGACCCAATAATGGTCACAATGGATAGTGCCATACTAGCACACTCTCAAATAAATCAATCAATCAAAAACCCTATCAAATTAAACTAGGGCTTGGGCTTCTTCAAATATCATTTTTTATATTTTTATTTATTTAAAAAATAGTGAGACTTGCTAACAGGGCGACTCGCTTACATCATTTTTCCTTTTAAAAATTATCAAAATTGATCCAGCCATACAGGAGCTATTGTGGCAAAGACGGCAGACACATCTACAGATATGGCAAAAAAATGGCTTATTTCAGGTAAAAAACAAATTGCAGTAAGGTTTTGATTCCCTGGTTCACTAACGGAAAATTTCTTCAACAAAACCTGAAAAACTAGGAAAATCTGGATGGTGGCATCATATTGGAATCAATTTTTTCTGCAATTTTCATAGAAAATTTGGAGAAATCTGCTCACAAAAAAAGCTTTATTTTGACTTCAGCTTTTACGCATTGACCCATGCCCTATTCACCATGTATAAACTAGGCGGATACTCTCCAGTGTATTAAAACGTCAAATAGATACCAGTTTCTAGCTATTAAAATAGTAGATTTTGATCTATAATTTTCAAAAACCACGAGACAAAAAATATTTTTAAACTTGTTGCTAGCGACTGATAAAAATGTGTGCGAAAGTTTGCTTTTAAAAATTTTTATACGGGCCCCTCTGATTAGATTATAGTTATTTTATTAAAAATTACGGAATTTTATTGTTGAAAGTTTAGGTTTATTATTTTTTGCTTATTGCGATCTTGAAAATGCATGCATTATTTTTTAATTATTATACGCTAATTTAGAACTATAAAAGATAAGCCAGAGGAGCCATACAATTTCGTGTATACTCGGTGGGAAATAATAATTAATTAATAAATGGAATAAAGCAGGAAGTGGATTGATGACTTTATTCGTGCTACCTACCTCAAAATTTGTGTGATTTTTGTCTACAGGGGATCTATTTTTTCCAAATGAGACCCTCTGCATATTTTTACATATTCCATGTGTACTCATAACTTTCACCATGATTAAGATGTTTCGATGCACAGAAAAAACTGACCTAGCTCTTGTTATATTTAATTTCATAAGTTATTTTTATTTCTTGATGAAGTAAATTGCATATCCGTGGTTTATTAATAAGATGCATAAAACATAAAAAAAAGTTATAAAAAATTTTTGAACCAAGTTTAAAAAGATAAATCGCCCCTCGCTGATCAATTTTATAAAAAATGTAAAATGTTTCTTTTTCTGATTTAATATTAGATATTGTCATAAATTATTCCGAGTATCAACGATACAAGAGGTACTTAGTAATAATAATAATAACAATTTGTCGAAAAAAGCCTTGAAAAAACCAGACCTGGTTGCAAAAGTCTAAAATCTGCAAATTGCACTATCTCGGTGTTGAAAGAGTTTTATTTTGATTGGTTTATAATTTAATATTTTTAGATGGATTTAAAAAGGCCCAATATGATTATAATATTATGTATCTGCAAAATTAAATACTATTTAATTATTACCCTTTTTTTATTGACGAAAATACCCTTAAAGTCTGACTCTGTGGATGCAATAAATTGCTGCAATGTTTTCTTTCTGGATTTTGACATGTGAAAAAAAAGGTAAGTAGAGAGTGGCATAGGCAAAATTGCATCGTCAGGTTTAAGTAAGGTACATTTCACGCCAAATTTAATCGGGTCACTTTTTTGACAATTACTATGACAGGCCCATTTAGTCTCTATGTTTGAATGGCATTTGAAATGAATAGTAAAGGAACAACGTAAATATTTTATGTTTTTTTGAAAATATAAAACTGTTCTTTTTGGCACCAATTTTAACAAACTTCTCGACTTAGGTATTGTTAATAACAAATAAATAGCACATGTAAATTAAAATAACTTTAAAATATTTAACTTTTACTTATATCTGAGACTGACCCAGTTATACCCACGGAGAGGAATTGGTATACTAAGGGCTGGTTTTTCGAGTTTTATTAAGGCGATTTTTTGTTTTTCTGTGATAGTTTAAAATGAATTTGTCAGACCAGTCACTGGAATAGGCATTTTATGCACAGTATACCGGGTGTTTCACGGGGGTGGTTCACCTTTGTTTCTGCATTTTCTAAGACAGAAAAGACAAGAAAGAAAAAAAAGAAAAGTTTCTGTCTTTTCTTTTGACGTGTTTGACAAGTCACATGACTTCCGGTTTACCGGAGACGGCCTTAACATAAGATTTTTAAATAAAACTGTATATTTTTACATTTTTTGATTCCTGGAAAGGTTCCGTCAAATTTTAAGAGCTTTTTAAAAGAGAATTTTTTTTTCAATTTAGGTGGCCGTGATGGGTCAAAAATAATTATTTAGATGTCGATTAACTTTATGCTTAATTTGATCGCGTTTCAAAATAAAAACACCCCATTTTTTAAAAAAATAGGATTGATATATTTTGGGCTAGAAACTTTCGTCAAACCGGTGCCTTCCTTTCGAGAGACATTTTCTTCTTCTTGAAATCGATTTATTATGGGTACTATCGTAGACTTGCTTTTGTGAAATGTGGTTTGGATTTTCAGCAATAACTTCCCTGTATGCCCTTACGATGAGTTCCATTAGATGTTCTGAATTCCTGGGAAAGATATTAGAACTTGCTAATTTCTTTGTGGTTTTTGCAGGCCAAAGCAAAACTTCGATATTATTTTCCTGGAACTATTGTTGCGCATTTCTGGCCGTATGAACTGGACAGTTATCTTGTTGGAATACAAAATGATCTGGATAAGGGACTCTCACCCCTGGAAGCATTACATTTTCCAACATACTATCGTAAACTTCAACAGTAAATCGCTGATTATTTCTAAATAGGGCGCCTTAGCTCGAACGTTTAATGTTCCTGGAAAATCCGATTCAATTTTTACTTCTTTCGCTTTCGCAAACAGATGATTTTCCAGAAAATTGATTGCTTCTTGGTCTTCCTCTAGGCTAGTAACTTTCGCCAAACCAATGCCTTCCTTTCGGTGGATAGTTCCCTCCTCTTGAAATTGTTTTTTTTTTATGTTTACTATCATAGATTTGTTTCTCCCATAATGAAAAGCTACTTGCCGAATAAACCAACCATCGTCTAGGTTTGCTAAGATTTGAGCTTTATCAAATTCAGAAAGATGCGGCGGTATTTTTTTAAATTTAGACGACACTGACATGCAAAACATGATGTTGTCAGTAGTCTGTGACATTGTCACTTATAGGAAGACAATGCCGTACTATAAAAATTTTAAATATTAAACAGGCTGCTAACTTCTGCTGTACCAGTTTTATGTGGAGAGAAGTGTACACAAGCGTCAACTCGAACGAGAAAGTGGTTCTCGAGGTGTTCGGGGGTGTCTAATCGAATTCACTCTTAAAATAATAAAAAGGCCTTGAAAAGTTTTAGGATTTATCGACATCTTTTTTTGAGAATTCCTGGTAATTTTTGTTCAAACACTTTTTAATCTTTATCCGTTTAACTTTTTCTTATTATACGTTGCTTAAACCCGGATTGTAATCTTATACTGAATTCGTACAAACCAGGTCTTATTATTGAATCAAAATCGTGTAAATTACTTGAAAAAAATAATCAGATTTGCAGCAACTGCATTGAGTAGCGACCAAAAAAAATGCTTTCTGCCAATTTCTTCTTATTTCTTTAGCTAGACGTTTAATTTATTGCGTTTTGTCGGATTGAAATTATTTTAATTAACCTAGCTACATGCTTTTTAGATATTTGACTTAAATTAAAAATTGCGAATTTGATATAGGAGTTATTACTATTTATAATATGGATTATACAAGGAACACTACAAGGTGTAAATATCATTTTTTTCTACTAGCCTATCAGAAAATTACATCTTCCTATTTGCGTGTAAAAGTGGTTTTTGCGCAAGAAAAATTTAACTTTCTGCACTTAGCTTTTTACGTAAATTGTACGTATGCCAACTCCATTGTACGTACTGGAAATATTTTGATCCCCCAGTTAACGCCGTTATTATTAATGTTAGAAAAAAGGTTAAATGCGAAACTTGTATAACTGTTTGCATACTTTAAGAGTTACCTGTCTAAAATAGCTAAATGTTATTGCAAATATCAAATTTAGACACCAAGTTTGTTATTTTAAATGAAACACCCTGTATTTTATTAAGTTTTTTAATCGGCCGTTCCTTTCTGATCCCAAATGTAACAAATATGTTACCTCTATCTATATTAGTTTGTGCCACAGAGAGAATAATCTAAGCTCTAACACATTATGCTTATGGTGACGATTTTTGCATTTTTCTTTCAAACTAATATAACGGGTTATCCACGAGGGTGGCTCACCCCCTTTTTTTTTCCAAATTTTTAGATAAAAAAAACCAAATTTAATAATGACATATAATGTCTAATTTGACGTTTTTTTACATTTTTGGATTTCTGGAACATTCTGCGTCCAAGGGTACCCCATATGTCATATTTTGACAGCTTTCAAAAAATCAAAAATTAATATTTTTTTTCGATCTAGGTGGCCGTGATGGACCAAAAATTAATACTTTGATTTCAATTAATTTAACAAAAATCAAAAACACTCTGCAAATGCTTTACGCTTAATTTGATCGCGTTTTGAAATTTCAAAATGAAAATACTGAATTTTTTCAAATAGAACGATAAGACTATGAGTCCACTCTATCAGAAAAAATACTTAGTTTATAAGGTGTAATTATCAAAAAAAAAGTTAGTAAGTAAACAAATATTTCATTTTTTATAATTTATTTTTTGTTAATTTTAACAATTGTAGGCTTTTCATAGTTGAGAAGGTGGTGGCTTTCCTTTAAAAAAACTATAAACTTATTTTGATTAAGGGGGCCATGAGAGGACCTAATCGAATTTGTTTTGTAGGTTCAAACGACAGCACTACCTTCTTAACTATCAAAAGCCTGCAATTGTTAAAATTAACAAAAAATAATTAATAAAAAATTAAATATTTGAAAATTACACTTTATAAACTAAGCATTTTTTCTGATAGAGTGAACTCATATCGATCAAATTAAGCGTCAAGCATTTACAGGGTGTTTTTTATTTTTGTTAAATTAATTGAAATCAGAATAATAATTTTTGGTCCATCACGAAAAAACATCGAAAAAAAATATTTATATTTTATTTTTTGAAAGCTGTCAAAATATGACATAAGGAGTACCGTTGGACGCAGAATGTTCCCAGGAATCAAAAATGTAAAAGTATACAGGGTGTTTCATTTAAAATTCAAAAGTCAAGGTCATTTACGGCCAAACCGGAAGTTACCGAAAATGACGTGACATGTCAAAAAACTCCAAATTAGACATTATATGTTATCATTAAGTTTGGTTTTTTTATCTTAAAAATTGTAGAAAAAAAAGGGGGTGAGCCACCCTCGTAGACCACCCGGTAGATAGACGTAAAGAGTTTGGTATTTTTAAAATTAGGAAGGAAAGGGCGACAATAACACATTTTTAAAAGGAAAACAAACAATAAAAGAGGTCTTGATTAAAAATTCGTATCCAAATAACTTCATCGAAAGTTCTTTTAGATAAATGGAATTTCCAAGACAGTGCGAACGTAAACATAATAACGTACAACCAACAAATTTAATAATTCCTTTTATACCAGGTGTTTCGGAAAAAATTAAACAAATCGCTAATAATTATAATATTAGAACAATTTTTAAAAAATCGAATACTCTTAGATCAATTCTAACAAAAACAAATCCATTAAATGCTGAACAAAACTCAAAAAATATCGTTTATGAAATTCCTTACGAGTGCGGTAAATTTTATATTAGAGAAAATTCAAGGCCTCTTGAAGTTAGAATAAATGAGCATAAGGGGTACCTCAGAAGGGGAGATTGGGAGAAATCTAAAATTTGCCAACATTCTTTTGAAAATGATCATAGAGTAATGTCGGGAGAAACCAGTATATTACAAAAAGAACTAGACAAAATTAAACGAAAAATCAGAGAAGCAGCTTACATCTATCTAAATGAAGATGAATGAGTAGCTAGCATATCAGTAGATATAAATACAGTTTGGCTTCCAGTTTTAATAATCTTTACCCTTGATATTTTAAAATGAAAAACAAAATATTAAACTTTATTTTCAATTTCTCTTTAAATTTTGTATTTTTATAATGCAATCTAAAATCGAAAAAACTGAAACAAATATAATTTTAATTTTATTAAACTTTACTACTACTGGCTACTATCGACTCACCAAACTGTCAAGTTAATGTTTGAAATATACATCAGTCAAAGTCAGTCAGTTGTATGACTACAGACAGATATTTTAAAAAAAGAATGTAAAAAGTTTTGAAAAGGATAATTTCTTTCAAAACGGCATCAGAGTTTCTGCCGAAACGTCAGATAAGTGCTTTATTCTAATTAAGTTTTGTGTGTGTGTAGGCAAAATTTTTTTATCTTATTTAAAAACTACTAACAAACGAAAAAAAAAATTCTTTAGGAATTTACGCACATATTTTTGAAAAAATTTCCTTAACTTAGTAGCGAAAAACCCAAAAAAGTAGTTTCGACATAGTAAGTAAGTACGTACAAAAAAGACCTACAAATAACGCAAAAATACATTTCTGCTGTACGTAAATTTTACACACATTTTTTTACGTACATCGTACGTATCTAGTATAGGTCTCGGGATATAAAGACGTAAAATGGATGTAAAATGCACGTCCCTGGGACGAATGATGCTGTCTGGGTTAGTCTCATAACAACAACATTAAAATACTTCTTGGGATAAATTTGTCATCCACTAGATGTCAAAGTAACAGCGACATTGAGAGCCTGCAAATCAATGGGCGTAAAGTTCCTTTTCCAAGCTTGGTGACGCGCCCGACCTCTGCAAGCGTCGTTCATGTAACTGTCACCGCATGCGAAAATAGTTATTTAAACAACAAAGTTTGAAAACAACTCTTTGCACACGATCGAGACAGTTTGACAAGTCGAGGGAGTGTGCAAAGAGGTTTTCAAACGAGTTTTTTTACGATACTTTTTATACGCCTGCAAATAAACAGACAAGAAAAATAAAATTTCAATTTAACTCGTTTTTATTAATAAAATGTAGTATAATATTTGAGGTATCTAATCAACAAAACAAAGGAGCCGTGACGGTTGCTATGGAACTCAGCCCACTTATATTGGGTGACAACAACAAAAACCACAATGACGGGAGACTTGTGTGCAAAAATGACGTAAGCGTGTGCAATAATGACAGATTTGTTTGGTTGAAAAAAGTTTTTTTAGCTTAATTTATTTACAACTATTTGAATTTAAAAAGGTTAGTAGAAACAGGGAGAGGACAAATGGTACTTTCCTCTTTTTATTTATTATTTTTTAAATAATGAATAAAATATTTCAAGGTATTCCGAAAAAAAAAGATGCTTGGTTGTCTTTTAGACATCAACAAAATCGTTAAAGATATGAAAGTCTGGTGGGATCAAAAAATTGAAAATTACCTTATGCCATAAACGACTTCCCGCTGCATTGTGGTTTGGAGTTTATCAGTTTAGGACCTAGTTTTGGAAATACTGAGAGAAAATGAATATTTTACGTACCTTTTAAAATTGATAAGTCATGCCTATTAGTCCCTTTATTATTTATTTATGGATTTACTTTGATTCACACAATAACCCAGACAGCACAATTTAGTCCAATGGATGTCCAATGAAGTGAAGTTTGTCCACGACATGTCCGTTGGATAATACAAATGTCAAAACCTTAGACCCTTCTGGGGCATCCGAGAAAATTCCAAAAGCGTCCATAATTTTTATTTTTTTATACTTTTGAGCCACTATAATTAATTTAATGGCTATCTAATGGACTAACACTTTGTCCAACAGATACCTACGGGAAATCCAAAAAGTGTCTTTTTATGGTTCTAATGTGGCCTAACAAAAAATAGTTCCAATATATATATATCCATTGAACAGGTTTTTTGATGTTCAATGGAGTAAAAAATAGACATATTCAATGAACATCCTTAAATAATCTGAAAAATTAATCATCAAGATATATTTTATTTTTGATCTAGTGGAATAGAAAAAATAATTAATTAACAAAGTGTCTTTAACAAATTGAAAAATTGAAATCTTTTAAACTTGTTTTTTTTTGACATCCACTCTATTCAGTTAAAACTTTTTTCAATGGACAACAATTCTTTGGTGTCCTGTAAACTAAATAAACTTCACTGGACCTCCAAAACCAGTTAGCTAAAAGACATTATTATTATTAATGGGCTAAAGATGGAAGTCCGGTATAGGCACAGGTTATTTGAGGTCTTATGGACTAAGAGAAATACATATAGTGGATATCCGTCAAAAAACTTTAAAGTGCTCATGGTGTTTCAAATTCAATGCTCACTATGGAGATCTCCTAAACGGTAGGAGATAGGAAAAAGTTTAAATTATAGTAAAGTTGTGCAATTTGATGCTCTGGTCAAAACTAAAAAACTAAAAAAGTTTACAAAATTCCGGACAGTTGCGCAGATAGGACGAAAAAACCGAAATCTTCATTTTTAGTTTTTTATTTTTCTGCGCACTTATTTTTAAAGCTATCAAAAAACGCTTAAAACTTTCTACAGGCACTTTTTTAAGATCCACCTAGTGAGTGGTCCGTTTTTGAGACTTGACATTTTAGTGTGACAGGAGCACTGTCAAGTTCATTTTTTCTTATGGACACATCCTTTTTTTCTTCTGCCGTTTGGTCCATAAAGGAGGACAGATAAAATTTTGAAACCTTATTTTGACAAGTAACCTGACGTTTTGGGTCTATTTTTTAACTTTTACTCGAGATATTTTGAAAACCCGATTGCAGTACTTTTTTAATATTTTAAAAATACGTTTAATTCTTTGTTTTTTAATCTTTGGATTTGGGCTGATTTTTGTCAATTAACTCAAAGTGTCAGGTACTTGTCAAAATGAGGTTGTAAAATATCTGTCATCCTTTATGATCCAAACGGCAGGAGAAAAAAGCATGTGTCCGTAAGAAAAAATGAACTTGACAGTGCTCCTGTCACACTGAAATGTCATATCTTGAAAACTGACCTCTCATTAGGTAGATCTTAAAAAAGTACCTGTAGACAGTTTAAAGTGTCTTTTGACAGCTTTAAGAATAAGGGCGCTGAAAAATAAAAACTAAAAATAAAGATTTCGGCTTTTTTCTCCGGAACTATCCGGAATTTGTCAACTTTTTTTTTGGTTTTTGGCTAATTTAAACCCTTTCGTATGTCCTACCGTTTAGGAGATCCCCATGGTGAGCATCAAATTTGGAACACCCTATCTCACTTTTACTAGACACAGAATGGACGTCCGCCGGATATAGCATATTTTCGGTTCAATGGACCAAGCAAAATTGTAATCCATTGAATATCCAAAAAAATAACTGAAAAAAAGCAGTTCTTTATGGATCAAAATTTTTTAGGCTCAGTTTTTTTGTCATCCCCTGTATCAGCAAAAACCTTTGTCCAATGGATGTCCATAAATGGTCCATGGACAATCAGGACGGTTTGGTATAAAAAATCGCTGTCCGATGGACAATGTGTGCTGTCTGGGAATGTGTCCTCTGATTTAAGTTTTTTGAAGATCACGCCTAACCAAAATTTAAGTTAAAATTTGATGTTTTATGAGTCTGTTGTTATCGTTAACTTCAATAAACTAACCACCTTCGGTAATCAAACAGCTGGGAGCACTTTTCACGATACCCATCTAAAAAGTTTTATGATCAAAGATATTGCGCCTTCGCCTTCGCCATGTGAAAAACGCGATAGGCCAATAACATCGGATTTTTTAAAACTATTTGTACAAATTTTGTTACGTTAACTTATGACTCTCTATTGGGGAACTTATGTTTTTTTTGGGCATATATTTAAAGAATATATAACATTAGCATTGTTTTGTTTTAAACAAATTACGAGAAAGTTTAATTCAATGTATTTTAAAAAAAATCGTCACAATATAACTTAACAATTTTGCAATATTTTATCTCTATCGTGATGGCATAAAAATCCAATATGGCAACCGCTAAAAGCAATTTAGTCCCCGGTAAAATAAATAAATGCAATTTAGATGAAACCTTAATGCAATTATTGAAATTTCTATGCCTATCTCTCTCGCGCTCTTTATGGGACTGCCACTGTCATATTATCATTATTATTATTATTATATAAATTGTAAGAGGATTTTGAAAAATTCGGTGCGTCGCATTGCAAAATATCAATACAACAAATTGCCCCGGTGGGGTGGGGCCGCTGGCGACCGTAGCAATAAATTTTGCTATTTTAAAAATCGCGAAGCGATATTGCAGCATGCTCATTGGCCATGCACCCTTGCCCCCCACCCCGGAAGCCTTTATATACTTGCGACGCGGCCATTTTGAAACTCTGCTGGCGAGTATATAAAGAGCTCGGACGGCCAGTCGACGTAGAGGGTGCTGCGATCGCACCCCCATTTTAATAAATATCGAAATCAATTGTTTTAGTTTTTAGCTATTGCACTGCGCATGGAAAGTGGCAATGTGAATTGGTAATGATTTTTGGATTCTGCAAAATGTTTATCGTTCGGGATGCTGGAGTATTTACTTTATTACTTTTCAATATAGATAACGTACGATTTTTTTTTTAGATATTTTAATTTATTTTAACTATCACCATAAAATGATATTAAATTTAGCAGCATTTCTTTGGAAAAAAGAATATCGACATTTTATAGATATCTACAGCTTCAAAAATAATATGTCGAAGAACATAATCTTTAAGATCTAAAATGGGCGTAATTTTTTAAATACCTAATAAATTTTTAACGCGTCGTTATACCTAATGCGTTCGAAAAAAAGTCAAAAGACACTACATTTTTCACTTGTTTACGCCATGTTCTGAGCAAAGCCCGTTTTTATGGTGGATTCTATGAGAGAACAGCTGATTGAATTCGTTGCGTACGTTGTTGGGCCGTAACGTTACGTATATCCTTCCGTACGCAACGCTGTTCTCTCATCGCACCCACCATAAAAGCGGGCCTCGTTCAAAACATGGTGTACAAAATGTAGTGCCTTTTGACTTTGTTTTAAACGCGTTACGTATACCGATACCAATGCGTTGAAATTTATACTTTAAGTGTCTAATAGAACTCCCTTTATTAATATATATCGGTTTTCAATTGTTCTAGTTTTTAGTTATTGCACTGCACGGTTTTTGTATCCTGAAAAATGTTTGCTTGTCCTGGAATATCTATTTTATTACTTTGTAATATAAATTAATTTATTTTCAAAATTTGATTAGTTTTTGGATGTTTTAAATCCACCTCAATTTTTTTTGTCAGTGTTTTGACCCGTTTTTATTTTCTTGCCAATCATTTAGATTAAAATGTTTCCCTGCTATTTTAAGAACGAAAAGGAACGTGTGTTTACACATTCTTCGTTTTTTTTTTGGTTTATTCAGCTGCAAAATGTTAATAAATACGATCAGCCCAATTTAACAATATTGATACAAACACTCTACTTCATGCAAATAATCATTTTCAGTAGTAGTAAAAAACATCTTGGGTATAAAAACTTTTGTTTTGCAAAAGGAAATAAACGCAATTATTTTCTTATATAATTGGTTATTACAAAATATTTGAAAAGTAACAACAAAATTATTATATTTTTTCCTTTTGCTAAGTAGGAGTATGACAAGAAGATGTTTTAATGATGTGTACACTGTACAATATAAACCCGTACTTTACAACATCAAACTTACCGTTTTCCTTCTGAGACGGCTCCCAAGATGGCGTCCCGAATTGGTGATCGCCGCGTACGCGTATTTGTATAAGGTGTATGTTCAGTATAAGTGTGTCACGATTGGGTATAAAGTACGAGGATTTTTATATTTTATATGTTAACAGTATTTATAAAAGTTTTTTTTTGTAAATTTTGTACTAGATTTTCCGAAATATTTTCCTAACCAAGAGGTTTTTCTTTCTAAATATTTTTTTTTGTTTTTTTTTTTAAATAGTTTTTTTAGTAATATACAAACTTTTCTAATTTTATTTATAAAGCTTTAAGGCCGACTCAATAAGGCACTTTAGTCGAATTCTTGAAAAAATATTTTTTTGTTATTGTTTTTAAGTTTTGTAAAATAAGTGTTAAATTACTTTTTTATTACACCTAAATAGTAAAGAATCAGATCACAGATTTTTCCCTTGTATTTCGAAAATTGTTAACTCAAACGATGAACAATTCAAAAGTTGCTGTCGAAACTGTTAAAAATTCAAACGAAAATTTGATAAAGATCCGGTCTATTACGAGTTGTAACGTTACAGAAATTAGCCCGTTTATATATAGTTATATTATTGCCCTGTTATAATTGTGGTAAAAGTGAACTATATGTTTAACCAAAAAATTGGATGGTAAAGCCCTAAAAACTCAAATTTTTTTCATTAAAGTTAAAACATTGAGTTCGCGAATGATGTTGTCTAGTATCTGCCCGATGCGTAGCTCAATATTTTTAACTCCAACTGTCAAAAAGTGGTGGTAATAAGTATAACAAAATGTTTGTAGTATTTAAAATATTGTGTTGTGTTGTTATCGACGCCCGATAAATAACCGAAAAATGTCCTTGCGTTATTGTAACTCAAAAAGTTCTTATAATTATTATTTCAACTCAAAAGATAGTTCTTGTTTTAAATACTAGTTGACTTGCTCACTGCGACGAAAATTATACATAAAGGTGGGGTATCAACTTAAAATTGGTTGTAGATTGTAGCCGAATATTCTTCCTTTTTCTTCAGGGGGTATGAATATCACATTTGCACGTTTTGTACTGGTTTGATTGGTCTAATGTGTAGAATTTCTGAAAGAGAAATAACAACAAATATAATAGAAATACATTTTTGGTTAGAAAACGATGTTCGAAAAGTTTTTCAAGAAAAAAACTATGTATTTTGAGCACTTCACGTCGTTTTCAATTAAAGAGACAATTGAGCAAAAACTGCTCATCATCCTAGGTAGCGTTTAATATTCAATAATGTTTAGGAGGTATCTAGAACAACGCCGCGCGCCGTGTTGTCCTTATTGGGGACTCCTATAAGGTGAATAGTTTTTTGAAGGTGGTAGACAATGTTGAACTTGAGAGTAAACTTCCATTGTCTTTATTTTTACTTTTTCACAACGTTTCGTCGAATGCTTATGTATCTGCAAGTGTCATCAGTGAACCATAAAACTACTGGTTGGCTCCGCCCTTTCACAGTTGAAATCTGTTACCTCCAAAAAGTGTGGGTTTCCAAATACTCTGACGCTTGTTTGAGAAAATACATTCTGGTTCCTCAGGATGAATGCTGTTTCTTTGAATTTTCGCTTGAATAGGTTTTCCTCCTGAGGTGCCTTTGACGTATGGAATTATAAGTGTTGCCTTTCTTTCAGTATTTACGTCTGTAGGTTTTGGTGTTGGTGTGGTCTCAAGAGCTTTATTGATCGTGTAGTTGGAGAAGCCATTACTTCGCAAATCGGATCGAATTTTTGACTGTTCTTTATTTATAGCTTCTTCTGTATTGCAGATGTAGGTGGCTCGATCTATGAGAGATTTTGCAATTCCCAGTTGGGTTGATGTTGAGTGGTTTGATTTGAAATCAAGATATTGTCCAGTGTGAGTTGGTTTGGCCTATACGGAAGTGATTATGGTTGAATTATTTTTGGTAACTAGAACATTGAGAAAAGGGAGCTGTCAACTTTCTTCTTTTTCCAGAATGAATTTGATGCAGTTTCATATGCTGTTGACATGATTGAAGAATTTTTCTAGTGTGTTGTGGTCCTTTTCCCAGATGATGAATATGTCGTCCATGTATCTTATCCATAGTTTGGGTTTCTGACATGATGTTCGCAGAGCTTCTTCTTCAAAGGATTCCATAGAGATATTGGCCACTACCGGCGAAAGTGGAGATCCCATGGGTAGACGGGTAGACCATCTTCTTGTCGAAAATATCTGTCCTTTTTCTGAAAATAAAAATTCTGCAGAATTCCTACTTTCAGAAAAAGGACAGATATTTTCGACATGAAGATGGTCTACCCATGGGATCTCCACTTTCACCGGTAGTGACGAATACCTTTATGGAATCCTTTGAAGAAGAAGCTCTGCGAACATCATTTCAGAAACCCAAACTATGACTACAGCATAAGAAACTGCATCAAATTCACTCTGGAAAAAGAAGAAAATTGTCAGCTCCCTTTTTTAGATGTTGTTGTTGTTGAATTCTCTCATAGATCGAGCCACCTACATCTGCAATACAGAAGAAGCCTTAAATAAAGAAAAGTCAAAAATTCGATCCGACATGCGTAGGAATGGTTTCTCCAACTATACGATCAATAAAGCTCTTCTGATCACACCAACACCAAAGCCTACATATACCATACTGAAGGAAAGGTGATACTTATATAATACATACGTCAAAGGAATCTCAGAAAAAATCAAAAGAATAGGCAACCAATACCATCTTCGGGCTGTCTTCAAAACGACCACAACAATAAGAAGCCAATTAACAAAAACTAAACCATATCGGCACATCACCAAGAACTGCATCAATCAGGTACTATACCAGTGAGGGCATATCTACATCGGAGAAACCAGTCAACGACTGATGGAAGTTCGTCTTAAAGAACACAAACGAGGCAAAGATCGTCGCCAAGGAGGAAAATTTATTCAAGCGGAAGTTAAAAGAGGAACCAGAATGTGTTTTCGCAACAAAGCATCACCATCAAGGATATTTGGAAACCCATACTTTAACAGATTTCAACTGGGAAAGGGCGGAACCAACCAAAGGTAAACTTCATGGTTCACTGAACACATGCTAATATAAGATGATTTAGTCCTAATTTTTGATAGTATTCACCAAAAAAGTAAAAAATAAAGAGAATGGACGTTCGAAACGCTTAGTTTACTCGTAACCTACAGTATCTCTCCGATGAAACTCAAAAAAGATCAGATGTTCTTTTTTAAGAATAACTGGTCATTTTAAAACATTGCTCAAAATAATATAACTATTAGATACTATAACGAGTATAACGGCCCTGCCTTTGAATTTTCCGGAAAAAATGCAGAACCAAAAACTCTTCTAGGCGCGTGCAGAATGCGTCAGGTATGCATGGCGGATTTTTCGTCTTTGGACTTGCTTGATTTTTACATTATTTTCTTTTTTCAAAGTTATTATTGCTACATATTTTGCGATCCTTCTCTCTCTTCTTCTCAATAGTTATCTCTCCTACCACAAATTCCGTATTATATAATCCTTTAGTTGAGGTTGACCTGGGAAATGCTTTCTTTAAATATTCATGACAATTCATGTTAACAATGTTCAATGGATCATATAGAACGATTTACTTTCTATAATAATATAAATTTTTTGAAATAGTTATTAGATAGTATAAAGTCTTGTTATTTTTATAATAAGGTAACACTGAGTTGCACAGAAATTGCGCACATAGAAGTTCAGTTGTCAGATGACTTTAACTTTTTTTTAATGAGACTTTAATTGATATTGGACATAAATCACAAGACACAAAATATCTCTTGCACTCATTTTACTGCAACTGAGAGTACGCCCATCAATTCTTACACGAAGCTAACAGTTTGGGTAAAGTGGTATTTAAGCAGAATTTTCGACATCAATATAAGTAAGTAATTAAACAGCTTAACTTAACTAATAATATAATACATAGATACAAAATCAGATTAAGGTGAGGTGATGCAGGTCTATACTATATATTTGCATTCGCAAAAAGCGGGTTCAGTGATTAATATACCAATTAGTAGAAACATATTCGGAAAGAAAAAAGAGCTAGTAAATCAAAAGAAAGATCAAAGCCTTAAAAACAGTATAAACTACAGTACTTATTTAATTTAGTGAGTAATATAATATATAAATACTTATATTAGTATAGGAACTGTTTTTGGTAAATTTAACTAGAATAGGACTTAAAAGTAGGTATCTTGGTTTATAGCTTTGTTTTACAGGTGGTAGATCGTGTAAGTATTCAAACAAGGCAGTTGATGTGAAGAAGAATCAATTTGGTAAACCTCAAGTACATGTTGTTGTCTTGAAGTTATAACCTACATTAAGGTTAATGCTAGATATAGTTTCTGTGGTACTGTAAGAACATCGGTCTAGTAATTTTAGTGACAAATTTAGGCATTTAGCCAACATTTCTTGCAAAAGCGATAGTTGTTAGCTGGCTTTCTTGCAGTGTAAGTTTTATTTTTAAATTGTTTTAGTCACAAAATTCAAGCTAGCCAATCCCCCCACTGAAACAAGGGGATATTTTGTCTATCATAAGCAAATCCATTGAAGACAGGCAGACATATATCAGTTTGTTAAGTTCCAAGTCTAGGTAGGCGTACAATAAGACATTTTACTGGCATTAACCATGTTATAAGAAAATAGTAGGCTTTTATTGAAAGCATAATCCCTTAAAGTGCGCCAATAGAAAATTGAATTAAAATATGACGATATTTATTTACGGTTTGCAGTTTTTTTCAATAGTTTCAGTGGCTCCGTATTTCAGATTTGTTAAATCTTGTATGTGCTTTTCATTTTTATTTTATTTTTAGTCCTGAACTTTTACCATACCAAATTTGACAAAAATTTGATCAACAGTTTTTTAAATTAACTAATTGGAAGAAGCGCATTTTTTATTTAAATTCACCCTTAAAACGATAAAACGTTTTCTTAAAGAAAAAATCGATTTACTGCTTAAACCAGTTTTAGTGGTGTTTATACGACAATATTTTCAAACCGTCCTTACATAAAAGCACGGTATACCACCTGTATAAACAAAGTAACTGATTTACAATTTTTAGGTTTTACATTGTCCTAGACTGGCCTAAAGTTATTATAAATTCAGGACCTTAGTAAGGCGTCATTTTAAGAGTTCCGGGAAAATACCAATGATCTTCTACTTTTAAGACATTCTGGTCTGTCCTTTTTTTACGACCATATATGAAAATTATGGATTTCATACGATTTGCATCCTTAGAAAACGTAAAATTTCACTCGTGTGCAGAAATTTTTCCTCACATATGTGGAAAAGTGTGCGATGTCGTGAACTGTAACCATAATTTTGTACAAAATTAAAGACCAATTTTTCAAAAATTAGTGCAATTCATCAGTGTTCGTAGGAAAAATAGCGTAGAAAACGCAATAGAAAATAACTCTCTTTTAAACTCGCATGTTTTACTCCGCTAGCGCCTCGTTCACAACATTCATTGTTGTTTCTTTTCTTTTTATGTAATACACTATTGAAAACACGTTTATGCACTTCAGGGATTAAATATGTACTTTTAATCCCTCTTTTTTAGGGACTAAAGTGACACTTTTAATCTCTAAGGGATTCAAAGAAAATTTAATCCCTAAGGGATTAAAAATAAATTTAATCCCTAAGTTTAGGGATTAGAAGTAAATTTAATCCCTAAGTTTAGGGATTAGAAGTAAATTTAATCCCTCAGGGATTAAAAAAAACTCTAATCCCTGGAAAATTATAATTAAATTTATGGCAAGTCAAGTCAAACAGCACTTGCTTTTTGCCAAGATTTCATTGTTAGCACCCTTTCTTGTACTTGACGAACCATTTGCCGTAGAAATAACGTAATTTTATCAAAGATCTTTTCCTAAAGTGCATAAAATAGTATATAAACCTCGGGACTAAAGTGTCGTTTAATCCCTTAGTGAATTGTAGCCCTCCCTACGGTCGGGCTACAAACCTTTCGCCGCGGGATTAAATGTGGCACTTTAGTCCTGAGGTTTATAATGTACTATTTAACTTAAAAATGTTTTCGTCTTCTTTAAGACATTCTTGATTTTGTAAAATAGTAAAAATGCATTTAATTAAAAAAGTGTACAATATTTTTCTAATAATTAAAAACTTTTCAATGATATACCAATGATCTTTACAGTTTCTCAACTCTTTTACAACAACTATTTCAGAAAGTTTAAAAAAATAAGGACAATATATCCCCTTCCTCCATATATAATCTAAATCGGTATAACGAGTTCAGATCTCAATTATGTTATGGCTTTTGAATTCAAAATGGCGTCCAACCTAGAGTGCGAAGTGAACCAGAAAATATAATAGAATGATATTTGTACTATATAAATAAGAAATTAAAACGAAACAATACAAAATAAAAAATATAAGAAGAAAAGAAGTAAACATAAAAAATGTAAAAAAATCTTTAGTTAATTTTTGAAAACTTTTGAGAAGTAAGTGATTATCAAATTAATAATAAAAATTGGTACCTAAACATTTGTCTTTAATTTAATAAATTAGAAAAAAGAAGAAACAACAAAAAAATGATGAAAAACTCAAACCAGAAAAGAAAATATAAAAGGGTTAAAAATCCTATGGAAATAAAAGGATTTAAAAATAATAATAAGGAAACTAAATGTAAAAAAAAACAACTAAATTGACTTTAAAAATACAAAAATCTTTGCTAAAATAAATTTATTAATCATTGTGTGTGCCTTTCTCTGAAAGCTTCTAATTTTTAAAGTCAATAATTACTTGATCAAATAGTTACCGACATCAAACCTCTATAAATGGGTAATCCAAAAAAAAGTAAAAAAAATAAACACTACCGTTCTACGCGCGCGCTTTTATTTGAATGTATATTTTTTTAAATATTACTCACTTTAATTTTTTCTTTTTTGGCTCAAAGAAAAACTTGATTTTTTTTAACTGTAGGTATAGACTGGGTATAGGAATGATGTGTGTGATAAGGGGTCGCAGTTAGCTAGGAACTGAAAATTTTAGGGTTTTCAAAAGGCCAAAACTACCCCAAATACCTAAGCTCAACGATATACATAACGGGGGGGTTATATACTATATAAAGGTGGTTCTCTCGCGCTGTGCGCAATGGTATAGACTCTATAGCTCAATGCGTCTGTCTCTATTTAGTCCCTAATTGCCTCTGTCTCTGCTAGAATGCATCTATTTGTCTCTGTCTTTTATTATAGGCCTATCGGCTGCATGTTCAATGCAACTCGGATACATGCGTGCATACAGGGTGCTATAAAATATACGCGTTTTGCATTCTCTTCCGTGGGAAGTTTAATCGTATTTACCTTATTTTTTTCGGAATGTTCAAGTTACTAAAATGCTTAGTAAAATGCTGTTTTTTTTTTTAAATATTTTAGGTATCAATATTATATCAAAACGACTGGTTCAGACTCTTTAAACTTTTTTCATAGATTAGGTAATTATTCTTTTTACATATTTTTAAGTCTAGTGTCATTTTTTCGCAAAAACGTACGTTTTGCAAAGTTGGCTGTGGAAAGAAGAATTAGCAAAGACGATTTGCTATAAAGCTATGTTTCACATTTAATGCAGTAAACAGCTACATTTTTGACGTTTTTCTTCTAAGTGGCACACATTGACTGAAAACAAAAGACAAAATCAAGATAAATACTACTTACGCACTAGGGACTAATGTGAAAGGTGGGCCATTATGTGAATAATAATAAAAGGGCTGATTTTATTTCTCTTTCATTTATATGCTGATTTTCTTGGAATGTGATTTAGTACAGGTTTGTTTTATTTGTCTAAATGTCTCTACGAAACTTTGTAATTTTTTGGTTAGTGTCAAAAAAACCCTTATTCACAATAATAGCAGTAAGTATTTAACAATACCCCGTAGACAATCCAAATGCAACTTGCCCCAAACTACCCCAACGCATTTTGATCGCATCCAGGATGACGTGCAGCAAAATTCACGCAGGGTTGTTTGTTTAGGGGGGTTGCTGATGGGGGATGGTTTTTGACCCCCTTTTTGGGGGAGTTGGGATGATTTTCGAGAGGATGGGGTGTGGGGCGGTATGGCGGTTTTTTGGAGTATGGGATATGGATTTTTGTCGATGCTATGAAATGTTTGTCGCGTTTGAAATTTTTGCGAATATTGGAACAAATGAATTTTATATATTTTTTTTATTGGACAAAAAATTAAATATATTTTTAAAAATAGTAGAAATAGAATTTTTGATGTTCTTGCTCTTGATTTTTCGGAAATTGGCTATCATTTGAACCTTATCTAGTGCCTAAGTGTCTTGTTTATACGGAACTTACTTGTTTTACTTGTTCTGTAGTTAACTTATTTGTGTTATTTTTTTTTGTTTTAAACTGACATGGTCGCGATTCTTCAAAAACCGTCAGAAAATCTCGTTCTTAAAAAAATCTGACGATTTCTAAACACAAATTTTTTTTTGCATGCATTTTTCTCAGTACTATTTGCTAATATTTCTTAAAATTGAGTTTCTTAATACTGTTTTAGTAAATAAACATTATGTCAGTTTTAATTTTTGTAGGCTGTTTTTCTGAAAACCTAGTTTTTTATTTAAAAATGTATGTTATCAAGCTTATTTTTATGGATAAACAAATCTTTAAAACTTTTAACATACAAATCCATAGATAGCCATAGAATATTTCGCTGTGTCTGTTCAGAAAAGTCACACAAATTCTGTCTTTCCTTTTACATGGTGAATTTTCGACACTTTTTGACGTTTATTGGTACACGTAGTAACAGTTTAGCTCCGCCATAAACTAGTCCTGCAGAATATCTGTAAAATGTCATTCAAAAAATGATGCAGTTTCTCTGACAACGTTAGAATAAATATGAAGGACGCTGTGTTTTTATTTTAAATGAGGCGATAAGTAAAAATCGCCCCTTTCGAGAATTCTGACGGGTGAGATTTTCTGTCGTTTCTGAAGAATCGCGACCATTATGACATTATATAAAGGACCTATAAACCCTCGGAGAAAGCGATTTTATTTAAATCCGCCCTCATAGAAAACCGGTCTTAGGCGCGTATAAACGTAGTAGTTGAGTCGTGATATTCGTGAATATAGATTTTAAGAATTTTTTAAATTATGAAATCTATCCAGACTATTTCTGCATCTTGTTCGATGTAATCTGTAATGTTCAGCTAGTCTTGCGTATATTCTTTGTCTTGACGTCCCAATCAGCAATTTAACGGCGTAGCGATGTTGTTAAATGCGACCCGACGTTATGGTGCGACGTCGTTTTAGCCAACATGCCGACCCGCATTTACACCAAAATGGTGGATGATTTTTGAGTCCTTATGTCGTTGTGCAGTGACTGGAGTCGAAATAGTAATCGTTCTTGTTACTTCGTAAAATACGACCCAAAATGACTACACTAGCGCCCTCTTTGTTATTGATTTTTTGGTGGTGTTTCACTACCCAAAATGTTGCCCAACTCAAACTTTGGGATTTTCGGTTACTAAAATGAACTTATTTTTATACACTTTAGAAAATGGCAAACAAAAAATTATAATTTGATAATTACCGTTTATTAAATAGTATTTATATGGCCACTATGGGAGCAAAATTTAAAAACGAAATTCGGTTTACTGACAAATATGCTTAGAAAAGGAATGAAACAACACGTGCGCCCTTGATTTGTTTGTGTTTACACGAAAAATATTGTTTTTTTTTAATGTAAAAAAAATGGATGCTACTAAAGCCCTCTTTTTAGGATTCCATGGTCAAATACCTATCTCGCCCAAAACATAAAACGTCTCCAAAATGCCACTTCGAACATAAATGACGGAATCAAAAATGGCGAATATTATGAGAATCCCAAAAAATACCCGTAAATGGCTACAGTCGTCAAACATTCCCAAGTGAACCACTTGCCACGACCGTTGGTTACTATCAACCCAACATGCGACTGGAAAACGCTCCAACAATTCTACCGATGACAGTTGACAGTCTCCATAACCTTACTTTTTATTCGATTTTTCTAAATAAATGGTCGGTGAACTACGAAAAAAAATTTAGTTTTTTCAAATATGACAGAACACTTCAAAGTTCCTACTTCTTGGAAGCAAAAGCAAAAAGTATTTTTAGTGAACGAAACTTAAGTATTAAGGGTTGCTGCAAGTTGCGGTAAGTTATGTAAAAAATTACAAAAAATGACATGGTGCAACCTGCTCCCATATAACATGTAAAAGAAAAGCCAAAGACGCTGACCATTTTCTTTTCTTTTCAGTTAAAACTTTTGATCTTTAGGGTGGGAAAATAAAATATTTTTTTGAAGAATTATGGATGCAAAATCCAGAAGTCACCTTAAGATATAGCACACACTTACATAAATTAATTAAACTTTCTTTTACTATTACTTATCCTTAAGTTATGCCCAAAAATGCCAAAAAAATATTAGATAAGTAATATAGCCAAACAAAATTTGTAAATGTTTGTTTGAAAGTTTAAGACAATAATGAATTTGAAATTAATTCTGTATTTCGGACTTCCATTGTCTATAGTTTATTTATACACAACGTTTCGATCAGTACAAACTCTGATCTTCTTCAGGTGCAAACTACAATCTATTCCTAAGGCTACGTACTTATATACTATGAAAAATCACTCAACCGTGAAGTTTAAGAAGTTGGCTCCGCCTAAGGAGGGGCTTCCAAATATTTGGAATTTCAACACTTGGCTTACTGAAAACACCCTGATTCTGCCCAACAAAGGCAGCTTCAAGGAATTTTCGTTTCTTCCAGTGTGACTCCTTGTGCAAAACCTTTGCTTCTGTCCACTTCATTCGGTGTTGTTTTGACCATGCGTGCTCGGCGATTCCTGATTTCGTTGTTTCACCTCTTTGGGTATTCGTTTGATGTTCTTTAAGCCTAACAGATAGTGGTCTTTTTGTTTCAGCTATGTATGATTCGCCACACTCACAAGGAACTTGGTAAATGCATTCCTTATTTTGTTTGTTCTCCGGTTTTGTTTCACTAAGAAGGCTTCGAATTGCATTATTAGATTTAAAAGCGGTTTTAATATTAAAGCTGTTCGCTACTCTTCGAATTTTTTCTGATACTCCTTTAATGTATGGAATTGTAAGGAATGCATTTGCCTGATTTTGGTCTTGTAATATCTGTCCTGTTTGCTGAAATTTAGAAATAGTATCTGTTATAAGTTTAAGGCTGTAACCATTCTGCTGCAGATCCTTCTTGATGTTTCTTATTTCGATTTCCAAGTCATGAGAATTGTTACAAATTTGAATGGCTCTATTATACAAAGTTCTTATTATGCCTCGTTTGGTTGTAGCAGAATGATTTGAACCTTGATTTAAATATTGTCCTTTGTGAGTGGGTTTACGATATGTTATTTAGGTGGTGAAGAAATTCTGAAAGTTGTTGATCATTCCCGGTCCAGACAATAAAAGTATCATCAACATATCTTAGCCAGAGCTTAGGTTTATATGTTGCGATATCAACCGCGTGTGATTCGAACCACTCCATGTAAATATTGGCCACCACTGGCGAATGGGTTCATCGCTTTCGCCAGTGAAATCAGATTACTTCTTTTACTAATTTTTGGTTTTAATATTTTTATTAAAATGTTCACGAGACGCACATTCTATATTAAAATGTTCACTAAACAATGCCAGTAACGACCAAGAACTGATGTATGGATAAAAATGCCCACCCCCTGAAACGTAGCTCGAGATCGGTGTGTCGGAGATAGGGAGTGCTTAGGTTGACTTCTCTGATTGATGGATCGGCGACGGGTGTGGGAGCCTTGGCTAAAACGCCCGAGCCGCGTGGATGAGGCACCACAATAAAAACCTTACTCAGGGAACCAGGCACATCCTGTTGTATATAGCCCCCTCCCCGAAGTGCTGGGGCCCCTCCCCGAAGTGCTGGGGCCCCTCCCCGAAGTGCTGGGGAGGAGATTCTAGTCGATTTACTCGTCTGTAAGGGAACTCCAGAAGGATCCTCCGAAAACCAGGAGGTAACACAGAGAACCGGACAGGTACCCAGTGGAACCTCTAAAGATAAGAATCAACAAGGAACTGTTCAAGGACCCAGTAGATCCTCTTCAATACAAGAGCCCGACAGGGAAAAAACAAACGCATCAGAGCTCAGGAAGCTCCAGGTCAAAATCGTGGTCAGCATGGACGATCTAACCAAAACAGAGCTGACTGAAGAGCACCAGAAGTCCTTGCTCCACCTAGGCAGGAAGGATGTGAGACCAGCAACAGGGCTTCTAACAGGACACTGTTGCCTCAACAAGCACCTAGAGACGTTGGGAATCGTCGGAGACTCAGAGAGTCGATGGTCCATGGAGGACAAAGAATCATCCTTACATGTCCTGCTGGAGTGTCCGGCTCTGGCCAGGTCAAGAGAGTCGCACCTTGGGAACTATAAGAAGGTTGCAGCCCAGAAAAATCTGTTATTTTGCGAAAAAGGCAAGCTTCCAGGGCTTCTATAGCTTTGGGGTTTTGCAGTATAGTTAGCGCAAAACTAATATACATGTTACGGGCTCGATTTTCAAGAGAAGTGGAAAACTAAAAACCGCATTGCGATATGTCAAAGCGTTTCTGAGCTACAGGGTGATTTTTAAAAATGTGCTATTTTAAAGTCCTTCTACAACTTTTTTATTTGTAAAGATTGAGATTTTCATTAAAAATATTTTTTGAAGATTTTTTAAAGACAAATCTACCTGTTTCACCGATTTTCTCTTAAAGCCTTTAGTTCCCGAGATATCACACAAAGTTATATTTCTGTGCCATACACCTATTTTTATTAAATAGTTTAAAAGATATTTGCATATTTTGATATTTTCCATAGTAGGCGCTGTGCTCGCCCTAAATGTGTAAATAAAATTTTATTGTTTTTTTTTCATACAAAATCAAGTTGGCTACGACACGAGGGGACACAGCAACCTCGAACTTTAACTCCTAGTTTACTATAATTACCAACCCTAAAATAATAAATAAAAGTAGAATTATTAAAAGTTTTTATTTAAAATTTTTATTAATTAAACTATGTAACACCTAAAATCTACATCTAACAATTTTTTTTAATTCTAAAACAAATGCTCAAATTGACGGCCGTTTTCTTGTAAACATATCCTACATCTTCTCTTGATGCTATTTTCTGCATTAAGAAGTTCTACCGCACGAAGCTGCCTTAATGCAGTACGAAGTGCCTCTTCCAATTCCCTTCTAGTAGTTACTACAAAAAGAAGCCGTAAGGGGTCAGGTCTGGAGACCTGGGGGGACAATATATAGGACCTTTATTTCCGATCCAGTTTTCGGCAAACACAATATTTAGCAAATTAGTAATATCTCGTGCATTGTGAGGAGGTGCACCGTCATGTTGAAAGTATAGCTCATTATTTTGCTGAAGTGGCAAATTGTCGATAAACGGAATCACCTGCTCTTCTAAAATTTGTTGGTATTTTTCGGCATTTAAATTTCCATCAAAAACATATGGCCCAATAATTTTTCCTCTGTAGATGCCTACCCATACCTTGAAACTGAACCTTTCCAGGGGGGCTATTCCAGTGGCTCATACCGATATCGTTACGGAACGAATTCGTTATCGCGGCAAAACCGCGGTTTGTTTTGTTGTTTCACAATGGCCGCGGCCGTGTCAATTCAACTTTGACAACTAAACTCGCACAAAAATATAACTTTTGACTAATAATGGTGCTACAATGATTGAGAAAAATTAACATGATTTCTTCTGCGATGGTTGCAGTTCACACCATATTTGGAGCCCATAAAGAGCAGCACAGTAAGTAAAACTAGCTTTGTTATGGAGAAATATTTGTTTTGCTTCTCATCCCAAACTTGTACATCATAAGTTCCCGACTAGCTATTTATGAGACTGCTCTTTTAAGGTGGGTTTATATTTTATACTCTTCTGTAAAAGGAAACGCAAGCCCTTATGGCAGAATATAGATAAGCATGGCCCAACCAGTTGAGTTTGCTGAAGTTTATTACCTACTTAAATTAAAGTCAGGGTGGGCGAGAATGTGATACGTTAAGGTGATTGTTTGTTTTCAATATATTTATTAAAACAAAAAACCGGTTGCACTATTCTGTTAGCTAAAAAATGCTTTAAATGGCCAAAGAGCTTCAAGAACATAGGTCTAACAAAACAAATAATCACAGATGCAGAAAAAATAAAAAAGCATGTTCTTTGTGTTTTTGGTGTGTATGTTTATCACCGATAAAGAAGGTATTAGTAATTAGCGAACATAGTCGTAAGATGAGCCTAGAAAAAATTATACAGTAAAAATGTTTTTAAAAGAAATTAAAGCTTAGTTTATGCAACATACTTTACCAATTTTGGACTTAAAGTTAACATATATGACATATATATTCTTTGCATCCGTGTATGGGCGCATTAGCGAGGGCCATTAAGCCCATATATATCTTTTGAGTTCTACTAAGATATTTTATTTAAAATAAAATGTACTGACTTAGATTCTTCCAGTTCACCAAAGAAAAAATAACTACTAACTACTTGATAAAACTTAAAATGTATACTTCTTTTTAGGAATAACATGCTAGGGTATTTGAATGGAGCTACATGTAAGAATCATTCTAGTAGGATCAAGTCTCCGGTCAAGTACCACAACTCGGGCAACAAATTTGGTATGGATGGATTCAAGTAAGACATAAACCAACCTTCCAAGGCACTAGATGAAAATAGACAAAGATTCGATGTTCAATAGACATAGTGAAACTAACTTTCAGAAGAAACTGATGCAATATACGTACATGTATGCTAAATGTTAAACGTTCTCCCATTAAAAAAAAATAATAAGATAACTTTTACTGAATTAAAAAGTTGTGTAAAATATAGTACACGAATAAAATTTTATTATTTAATTCTGTTAAATGTCACTTAAGTGATAGTACTTATTGTAACTACGATTTAAGAACTTTTTCATGAAAATTCGCAGATTTTCTGGGTGAGTCATCGAAAAAGAGTGGGTCACAGTTACTGGTCACCGTCAGACCTATAAAACCAATTTATTTTAAACATATAATTTTAAGATATTGCAAAATTTTAAAAATAAGGCAGAGTTTTTTTTTCAAGACCCTTTGGATTGGTTTGGTGGGGAAAGTTAAGTACAGTTTTAAGTTATTTCCAGCTATGGTTGCTATAAAAAAGAATTGATGAAGATTTTTAAAGAAATTGAACTCATGTGATTTAATATTTACCTAAATGATATTTCTTCATTATTTTACATCCATTTTTAAATTAGCTACATGATATTTCTTCCCACACACACATAGCATAGCATGATATTTATATAGCAGTTGGTAATTTTTAACACCTTTTTAATATCTGCTTTGTCAACTTATTTTTACGGCTACCAGAAAAACTAATAACTCAAAGTTATAGATTCTAAATAATCAAATAAATGCTTACCTCAGGAACCAATTTTTATAAATAATACCCTTGAAAATGGCATACTTTAAATCAATCTTTATGAATGTAAAGCTTAGTAATATAATTTAAGAAACTTACTTAGTACTTCAAATAAAGGGCCTAAAATGTATGCTGCATTTTTAAATTAACTTAAAGGTTTACTGACTGACATGACAAGTTTTTTACAATGCATTTAGGTAAATTTAATTTTTTGGCTAGACTTATACTTTATACTAGATAAAAAACTGATTAATTTTACTTATTGGTTTAAATGTTACCTAGAATTAAAAATTGTTTTCTAATATTTCAATATTTGGTGGATTGTATCTTTTCCTTCATCAGCTTGGGCACTGCTAACCTGAAACAAAAAATAAGATGTATTTGAAAATATAAGCCAGTGAACTGGCTACTTAAGATTGGAAGTTTTCAGGTTTGGTTTGTAAAATCAATCAATTACACCGATAGTAAGTTTTAATCACCCCGTCCTTTGAATAAGAGTATAATCCGACTTATTAGACTTACATCGACTATATCTCACCAATTTTTTGGCCACCAGTTTTATTGCTGTCTGCCAATTTAGTTTCTTTTAGAAAAGTACGGAACAAGTTTTACATCACATTCTACTTTGAAAATTTTATTATTGACTATCTTTTGTTTACCCCAGATCTTAATATTTAAGGTAAACTAGAAACTTAAGTGATGGTCAATGCTTGTGTGAATTTGGTCCAACGTACTTTGATTTAGAAATTATGGGAGAGGATAAAACAACTTTCTGGCTAAGGTGGTAAAAAAACTTGCCTGTTAAATTAAAACAATATGAATTTGGCCCCTGCATATATTATTTAGAAAAAATAATGTAAACTGTTGATCAAAAAAACTGTCAAGATAGTGAATAATAATTAAAAACCTTGGGGAAACAAAGGGAACAAGTTCAGAAAATCTAATAAGTTGGGATCCAAGTGGAAAAAAGACTCTTTACTTTTTCTTGTAAATTAACGAAATAAGTGTGGCTTATACCCTAGTTACCCCAAGATCTTCAATTGTTATTTAATGTTTTTTTTTTTTAAATATCCTGTGCCCATACAAAGTTACCTTAAAACTTTATTCCACCTTGGATTTAACTGATGAAATTTGAAATATTTATGATCGAAATTTATATTTTCTTGAAACGACAACAATCTACCAAAAAGGAGCCAAATTTTTTAATTTTACTGATGAATTTTTGGATTTTAAAATGTTTTTTTTTTTTAATGTGAAGGTAGCTTACCATGTGTTTTGTCCTTCATATGATTTTGCTAAAATGTTTCGTTGCGTGGGATGGGGTGCTGCCTGCAAAAATCTTACATACATATTAATGTATTATCAATCTATCATAAATAAAATCTATGCATAAAACATGTAACGTGAATTAAATAATCCAATTTTTTTAAACGATATCTAACAAAAATGCATAATATTTGTTAAATAGGTATATATGGTTACCCAGTACCCAAAGGCAGGGGGAGTCGAGGTAAACCGTCTCTGATACCGGTTAAAAAAACGAAATTATCTGAAACTATCCCAATAAAATGATTTCCGACTAAAATTGCAATTTATTATTATTAAATTATTTGCAACATTTTGCACATAAAATTTTTTTAACCTTAATAATTTTGTGTGATGATGGGTTAAATAATTTACTGATAAGAACTAGTAAACTTTGTAAAACAGTAGATAAAAACTAAAACAGTTTTTAAGACAGGAATTTGATCAACAGTAGAGAGCTTGAAAAGTTAAAAGTTTTATGCATTTTGATTTTGACAAAACTCAGAAAATTGATCTTAAAACTATGTAGAAACGCAAAGGATAAATATTTAAAAATTACATATTTATAATTGCCATAATTTCTAAACTTAAAATGATGTTAAATAGGGTCTTTTGAAAGCTATTAGCTAGCTGGAAACTACAATTTTAAATGATACAAACAGAGAAAAAAAATAAATCTAGGTTTTTTTAACCAATACATGTAAATTATAGTATATAAGTGTCAAAAATTATAAATTTTTAAAAATATTGAGAAACAAATTAATCCCAAATTGGTGGATTTAAAAAGTAATGACCCAATGTCTATAAATAATGATGGTAAAATTTACTAGAAGTTTTTGTTTACTTTTTAATTTATTATTAATCAGAGATTTAATTAAACATTTTTAAATCTCAGAATCTAAAACCGATAGGCCAACACCTCCAATAGGTGTACGAAAACTAGATAATACCTGACAATACTTGACTGTATGAGACAAAATCTTTGGATAGTTTGCATTACTTGACAATAGGTATACCTACAAATTTAAAATCTGGTGTTGGAATTGAAAACTTACCAAAACTGATTTCTATGGATAATTTATCAATATACATTGAGCAGCTACTGTAAGTGTTTATTCCCAAACTTCATAATTTATTTTCTCTCTTATCAGCACTACAGCATGGGTCATGGTCTTGTAGATTTTCAACAGTTGACCTAAAAAAAACAGTATATTACATTACATTACATTAAAACATTAAAAGTTTGCAAACCTTAAAAAAAGAAAATGTGTACATCAGAATTTGTTTTAGAAAAATCAATTTGAATGTACGAAAGTTAGGTACATGATTCTTGTCTGTCATTTATCCATTTAAATGGCGATAGCGGACAGAGGGAGGGAGTTCAAAAGATCTACTATCCTGTGCAAAAGAAAATCATTGAAGAAGCGGGGACAGTATGAGAAGGGATGCAAAATTTTTGCTTGGTGGTGCATAGCAATTCAGAATCAGCGGCCTCTCCTTAACTAGGTACTCAATGCGTTCTGTTGCAAGTACTATCATTTATACAAGGCATAATATTTAGTAATTTGGCGATAACCACAAAAAATACAAGCATAAACACAATGCATGATAAATAGGCGAACAAGTGTCAGTGTCCAGATAAATTATTAGTTGATGTCAGATTTTTTTCAATAAAAAATCAGTGTAATAATCTTGGTCCAAAGAAATCCTGCATTCTTAACTAATTCCTAACTTTTTTGTCTTATAATGTTTAAATATTTTGTAAAATTATTTTTCGGTTTTCTGACCACTGGCTCACGTCTTTTCAAAATGTATAAACTGTGCTTAAAACTGACCTACTATATCTTTTTGTTTACATTATGTAGGTGGTGTTCTTTAAGCACCAAAAAAACAGAATAGAACATAAGATAAAGTAAGTATAAGTACTTACCCAAACAAAAAATCTGGCGGCACTTCCACACAAGGCCCATGTGAGTTTTTCTTCACAAAGAACGTAGCTTTTCCAAACAAAATTCAACCAAAAATTGATAACGGTCGTCCACCATCACATTGTGATTGCGTGCAAAAAGTTCACGAAAATTATTATTTTTCCCGAAATTTCGCCGCAAGTTCCAAGAAAGGTAAACAAACTTGACTGACTGTCGGCATTTGACAGTTGTTTTGGGAAAGTTCTGCGGGTTGCGTGCCATTCAAGCCTTCTTCTTTTTACTTAACAATAAGCGATGTTGCCGTAACAGTGAAAATAATGACGATAGCGATCGTTATCTCATAACGATAGCCCACTGGAATTGCCCCCCTGATTCGCTTGTTCCACCATAATATGGTTTCCAGTAATAGCAGTTATATCTGGTGAATATTCCATCACTAGGAATCGTTGCCTTATCCGTCCAAATAACTTTTCTGGCAAAATCGGGGTCTTCTTGGCTTTTATTTAGGTACCACCTGCAAAATGCACGTCTTGGAGCAAAATCTCGTTGCCGTAATTGGTGCACCCGTCGGGATCGATAGGGCCTAAACTTGTGTTTTTTAAGCACCCGAACGGCATTGCTGCGTGGAATTCCAGTGTTTCTCTCCAGGAGGTGGAAGTATTCAGGTTAATTTCTATTTCTCCTAGAACCGTTAGTTCTTCCAACTCTCTATCTCTGGCTAGGCTTCTATATGTCCTAGGCCGCGGTTTTATAAAGGATCCGTATTCTTGTAGATGACGTTTTAACTTCAAAAATATTTTTGAGCTGGGTTGCCCTCTTTCCGGATATCTCTGGAAATATAGATTTAACGCCTTCTATCGATTTTCGTTACTTTCAATATAATATTTTATCATGTCGTACTTTTCAAAGTTTTTATATCTTGACGAAGACGCCACTTTTGACACTTGGGCTCGTTTATCATGGCAATTGTTTTTATTTGATCATAGCTACCTAGATAGATACCTTAAAACTGAATAGGTCAGAGTTAAATACAGCCTACTATGGTAATTATTAAAAATTGCAGATATCTGTTTAACTACTTAATAAAAATAGGTGTATGACACATCGTTTAACAGGAAATTTTATTACAAAACTAACTTTTTTTAAAAAATTGGGGTATTCCATTAAAAAAAATGTAACTTTATGTTATATCTCGTGAACTAAAGGCTTTAAGACAAAATCGGTGGAACAGGTAGATTTGTCCTTAAAAAATCTTCAAAAAATGTTTTTAATGAAAATTTTTATCTTATCAATTAAAAAGTTGTAGAAAGCCTTTAAAATCGCACATTTTTGAGAATCACCCTGTAGCTCAGAAACGCTTTGACATATCGCAATGTGGTTTTTAGTATTCGACCTCTCTTGAAAATCGAGCCCGTAACATGTATATTAGTTTTGGGCTAACTATGCTGCAATAGCCCAAAGCTATAGAGGCCCCTCGAATTTGGACCACCCTGTACATGGGAATTGTTCGGCCCGCACTTCTACATATATTCATTTATTCAAGGATAAAAAACTTAGAGCACTTTCATTTAGTGCTCTAAACCGACTCTCACGTACTCCAAGATCGATACAAAAAATGTTACTCCGGATTTGAAATAGATCGATCTTTCTACTCAGTATAAACTGCGAGAGTAAAGTATTTCAAATCAAGGGCAGTTCTGGTCGCAAATTTTTTTAAAGGGGGGTGACGGTTTGGTTAATGTGGGGTTGGGTTGATGTGTACAAAAAAAATATTTATAAGCAAGGGCTTTGGACTAACTAAAGCCACGGTCAATGGGGAATTTTCCGAGTGGGTTTAAAGCAATGGCGCTGAACTCCGGAAAAACAGCACTCCAAAGCCTTTCTGAATAAGCCAGACAAACGTAGAGCAAATTAGCTTCTGCAATTACCAAGGAACAGCCCGAGATTAATTACAGGTCTGTATGCAGGCCAACTCATGAATAGAATTGAAGTGAGGAATACACCGATTTGGAGATTCTGTGGAGGAGGGAGAGAAATGTCGGTACATATTCTATGCCACTGCGTAGGATTAATGAGAACAAGGGAGAAAATATTTGGCCATGGGTTGAAAGTGCTCCAAGATTCTGAGGAAGTCCCACCAAATAGACTGATATCCTCTATCAGGGAAGTTGGGATGAGTGACTTGTGGACTCTTAGGTCGCAGTGGAGGGTGCAGTATTGCACCACTCATAACAAAGCTAGGCCAACCTAAGGGCAGGTCCTCCGGTGGATCTCGCTTTTCATCTCTAGATTTGTTCCCAAAATCATCTAAGATTAATATTTTTGGCACGTTTCGAATGCTGTTGACCAAAATTGCTTAAAGTTACACTGGTCTGCAAAAAAAATTCTTGGGCTCTTGCACCATTCCAATATAGCTCCCGTTTTCCTCTACCACCTACCATTTTGGGGATGCCCCCCTCTCTATTTTTATTAGTTCTCGATATAATTATAATACTTTTATAGACATGAATTTAGTTTGAAGAGGTAAAAATATTTATTTTAGCTGTAAGCAATAATAAATAAAAATATGCCTACCCTGAAGTACAACAGCACATGTCTGGCCGTCTCATCATACTCCATACAGAGCCTACATTCGGTGTCCTCACTTAGATCCATTTTGTGTAATGGTACTTTCAGCCTGAATTGTCCGGTGTATAGTCCAACCATTGTCCGGATGTCCTGCCTGGTGAGCTCAATGAGTTTCCCGGCAATTCTCTCCAGTATTGGTGGAACTTGTCTTCCATCCAGCCTGAGGGAGCAGTGTTGATTGTGTTGTAAGCTATTCCAAGGGCTGGTTCGGGTCCAATAAAGATGGCGGAGGCCGGTTCACGCGCCAGCTGGTCGGCAGTCTCATTTCCCCCGATGTCCAGAATGTCCCGGAATCCATACCAGCGACACAGTGTTTATTCGCCCTAGGATGTTCAGTGTGTCCTGGCAGCTCCTAACGGTTCTCGATGAGCACCTATAGGATTCAAGAGCCTTAAGGGTCGCTTGACTGTCGGAGAGTATCTTTATTGATCTGTTGCGCCAGTTTTGATCTATCATCCAACGTGCGCTCATTTCAATGGTGAAGACCAGCAGTAATCCGCCAACATGCTTGCATTCCACTACACCGAAAATCTCTTTACCAGCTTAGAGATGTCTTGATCGCACACGGGTCTGCAAAAAAAAATTTTCGAGCTCAGGCACCATTCCTGCAGATTCTTATAAAAATAACATATTTAATCCAAATATAGCTCCCGGTTTCTTCTACCACCTACTGCCCCCCTCTCTATTTTTATTAATTCTCGATATAATTATAATACTTTTATACAGTAAAAACATTTATTTTAGCTGTAAGCAATAATAAATAAAAATATATCTACCTTTATTTGGTGCTTGCTTTCCTTTTATACCCTGAAGTACAACAGCACATGTCTGGTCGTCTCATCATAATCCATACAGAGCCTACATTCGGTGTCCTCACTTAGATCCATTCTGTGTAATGGTACTTTCAGCCTGAAGTGTCTGGTGTATAGTCCTACCATTGTTCGGATGTCCTGCCTGGTGAGCTCAATGAGTTTCCCGGCCCTCTTCCTGCAGGGTTCTGTAATGAATTCTTTGGAATATGCCAGTTCCGGCAATTCTCTCCAGTATTGGTGGAACTTGTTTTACATCCAGCCTGAGAGAGCAGTGTTGATTGTGTTGTAAGCTATTCCAAGGGCTGGTTCGGGGCCAATAAAGACGGCAGAGGCCGCTTCACGCGCCAGCTGGTCGGCAGTCTCATTTCGCCGATGCCCAGAATGTCTCGGAATCCATACCAGCGACACAGTGTTTATTCGCCCTAGGGTGTTCAGTGTGTCCTGGCAGCTCCTAACGGTTCTTAATCTTTATTGATCTGTGACCAGCAGTACTCCGCCAACATGCTTGCATTCCACTTCACCAAAAATCTCTTTACCATTTTAGCGATATCTTGATGGAACCGTTCCCCGTGTTCATCCGAGACTGCTCCTAAATTTTCAGGAAAGAAGTCCAGGTGCAAGCGAAGGAAGTACACTTTAAGTGATATGTTACATCCCATGCCCTGTACGCTAACAGCAATTCCTCGACCTGAGCGACAGTCATTACTCCTGTGGTTACCCAAAAAGTTCTTACAGACTTTATGGAATGCAAACCAAGCTTGTTTTTCTTTTCGATTCAGGTGTTCGATAAACGTCAAATCTTGGAAAAGTTGTCTAATTTGGGGACCCACAAAAACTCCCTCCTTAATTTTAGCCTCACGAAGAAAAAACCTGTCTTTTCCATTGCTTTCATAAACTGTTTCATCAATCCGAATTTGATGTGCAAAGGCAGAAAGGAAATATTTTCCTTTAAAACCATAGGATCTTGTTTCTGACCGAGAGTGAAACAGGTAGGGGAGTCTCCTCCGAAAACGGAGGGGTAATGGGGAAAATGGAGGTTATATTTGGAGGTAATTTTACTTAAGAATGGCCAATAATGATGTCAGAGTGGATTTTGAAAGCAGACAATTCTTTTAAATTTTTTTAAAGAAGGGAAACTTTGAAAAGGGGGGATTGCTTTCCTTCGCCCACCCTGGAACCGCTACTGTTATAATTTTGTCCTATTCTCTAGTTTTTTGTCTATTTAACAGTTATAGTTTTCAGGTTTAATGCATATGTGATATAGTTTTGGGGAGGGGACAATTACCCCCTCGAACTCCCACAGTAGAACCACCAGTATTTGGAACACAGTATTGCTATACTTCTATTTTTTTAAAACATTTTTATTTTATTTTTTTTCGCTTTTAAAACTTTTTGCGAGTGAAGAGGCACAAATCGAAAAAAAAATATTACCAGTAATATTAATTTGAAAAAAAAAAATTTTGTATACAGGGTGATTCAAAATTCCCTAGAAAGATTTGAACAGTGGTTAGATATCATTAATCTAAGAAAAATTACGTGATTATTTTGTTTAAATTTCGTATTTTTTTCTCTGAATTTAGGAGGAAAATTTGGGAATCACCTTTACAATAACTTACTAAGCAATTTAACGTGTGCTGACAATTACTACGTTTATACGCACCATAAAGCGCTTTTATATAAGGACGGTTTTAAGTAAAATCGCTTTCTCCGAGAGTTTATATGTCATTAAATATATCCGGTTAAAGAAAAAACAAATAAAACAACTTAGACAAAACAAACAAACAAAATAGAGACATTTTGTTTACCACAATGCCACTTTTTGATTATTTACCTGCAATTACGCAAATTATTTGTATTCAAGGCGCCTATACTCACTGGTGACCCCAATATTTGACTGGCCGCCATATTGAAACGTCTGTACTATAAACAAACAACAACAACAAAATGGTAGCGTTATTTCAGTTTTTTTTAAAGTGACGATTTGAATATGGATTTAAATAAACTTTATTGTGAAAAAAAATATTCTATTTTGGCAAAAAAGTATTAAAAGCAGAGAAGAAACACCAAACTTTAAGAAAAAAACTGTTGGATATAGTATCCTACAATAAAATTTCAGTCGGTAACCACATGACGTCACAACGCCATGTTGTAAATGTTAGGCTCAAATAAATATCTGATATTTTGATAAAATCTACACAATGTGACAACCTCGCACTTGTAGTGACTCACCTATATAACCGTGTACTACGCTATCTCATTTATTATTTGGCCTCGGAGTTGCCACTTTAGTAGAATCGAGCTGGTAACCGTAAGGTGGATGGAGCATGTGTGAGGTGGAGCATGCTTGGTATTGCGTGATGCAGCGTTGCCAGTGTAGAGGACAATGGTTTTCCCCAAATCTAACGACTGATCGCGTTTCAAAGCGATTTATGAATGACTTGATGGGTCTAGTTTAGTTGTATTACTTGAATTATTACTGGAAATTTTTTCAGATGCATGCTTTTATTAAAAAATTGGCTGAATACCAAACTTTCGATAATAAAATATTTTAAGTACATGTGTTTTAATTGTAAATTTCCCGAGTTTAAAGAACTTTATTATCTGGGAGTAAATGCCAAAAACGACAACTCTGGAAATTTTCCGGGAAGGTTTCTAAAAATTAATTTTTGTAAATATCACCAGGAAAAATTAGTGTTTAAATTCCCCGAGTTTAAAGAAGTTTCTAAAAATTAATTGTTGGAAATCTCACCGGGAAATATTAATATTATGAAAATTTGATATTAACTTAAATACATTTTTTCTAAATAATAACTTGTTTATTTTGGGGCCTTCGTCTAATAGTTTGTTGTCTTTCGGGCTGTTGAGCCGTCGTTTTGTAGAGGTTTTTCTTCTTCTTTATATCGCTCTGCATACTTACAAAATATTAAGGTAACCGATTTCAGTTTAAAGGTCACTGAATCAGGCTTGACCTTAAAAATGACCTTAAGTTTTAGATAAATCTAATTTTTGTAAAAGAGACTACTTTTATTTGTATTGAAGTATGGTTAAAAAGATTGCCTATTGTATCCTTAACACACCCTCAAAAATTAGAGTGGGCCGACAAGTGGTTTGGTCACAATATTTATTGTTTTCTTCATAGGTTGATTACCTTAACGTTAAATAAATGGTAAAACACGGTTAAACAATGTAATGTTAATTTATTGACTTGATAAATTTTTCATTACTATTACCTAATGATTTAGTGCCCTTACTGATATTTTTATGTTATTTGATTAAAGGGTATACCTAGATTAATTACGTGAGGTGTTCTTTTTAATTTCTCTTCCACTGGTGAGATGGCGTAAAATGTGGTAGCACCCTCTCCGCCCTCCTTACCCTTTGACTTCTAAATACATTTTTACCATATTTTTTTGCTTTTTTTTGTTATAATAATTTAAGTATATTCTCTGAATTAAAAAGTTTACTTGATCTTTTTATTCGCCCGTGCCCCCCCTACCCTGAAGTAAGATTTTGCTGGCCCCTCACCTTCATGTTCATCCCACGCAATTAATGGACATCTCATAACTAAAAAATATTAAATTGTTAATCCTGACGATCCTGTTCAGGTTAATGAGACAAACTTATTACAGTCCTTGATAAAAGAACGTTCAAAGGTACGGTTGCTTCCGTAGTTATCGAGATTTATGATTTAAAAATTAAAATTATATCAGCTGGGGTATTTATTTATTTATTATTTATATATTTTTTAATAATTAAACTTACATACTGAAAATGTAATACTGTAACTTAGGAAATACTTTAAAAAAACAAATAAAAACTTATTAATGGATAAACAACTTCGAAAAACGTTTCGAAAATGTTACGGTCAATGAAAAGTCTTTTGAAGGATTTAGTTTTAAGGTCACTAAATCAGGTCGAATTTCTAATCAGATTTTGAAAATTCTAATTTAACCGAGGACGTGCATTGAAAATTTCTTAATGGAAATTTTAGACAAATGTTTTTAGGGACCCCATAATTTTAATAAAAAATGGACTTAACACAAAATTTTCAAAAATTTCCGGTAATATTTTATACACCATGACGACTTGAGGGATTCTTTTGTTCGAAATAATTGGCTGAATTAATTTTCATTTAGGATATATTTTGTGCACGTGTTAAGTTTTAATAAGAAGTTTTCCGAGTTTGAAGAAGTATACCACGTTAGGTCTGTCAAATTTTTATTTTTATCTAATCTGGGATGTTTATTTCGAATTTTTTTATTATTATAAAACCTTCGACAATGCGAACAAAATTACAATTCAGAAAATTTTCGGGGAAAAATTTAAGATATTGTCATTAATTTTCGAAAAAATTCGTGTTTAGATATATTTGCCAGATTACATACATACATAATAGATATATTTTTTTAATTCACCTACGCCGCCATTTATCCCTATCTAGTTCAAATTAATCGGTACTTTTTTATGCTATCTTTACATATAATAAATGTCTAAAAGACCATTTCTGACTTTTAACCGAGCTTTTAGAACTATTTTCTGTTTTTTTAATGACCATTTAAAGCAAGAAAAATGAGGAAAAACGGGTAAAATTGCAGGGAAAGCTGCGGGGTCTTCAGCTAGTATTAAATAAAAAAAAAATACATGATATTTTCTAAATTTTCACCTATGATATGTATGTAAAATTTACACATTGGATTAGTAACATTTCCTTGGCGCCTCCTCTTTTTGGATAAACCTCTGACTTAAATTAAATAGGGCGAGTTTGTAAATCCACCGGTGGATCCACCGATGCCAACAAAAGAGTTCATAAATTTTAGATGGATTTTACCAGTCCAACAATAGAGTTCTCAAATTTTTCGATGAATTTCACCAATCCAACAAATGTTGGCACCGATCCCACCGGCTTCAGGAGTCGGTGGAAAATCATCGTTGGATTAAACATAACCCTACTTTATGGTTATTTAATTTTTCCAGTTTTTTTTTAAACTTATTCAAACCAAGAATTTTTTTTGCATTTTAGTTAATACAAGGTACAGTACAAGATGCTTAATGGGGTGGTGAGCCAGATAGCCATAAAATTAATGCAAGTGAAGACTGATGAGCTAGACATCATACTAAAAAAAAAAACATTAAGGACCATGTTAAAAAAAACTGGCCAGAAATATAACATGAGTGCCTTTAAGTCACATTTCCTTTTCTAAACACCGAAAAGTGTGGTTATTGGCACTCAGCTGTTTACACCGCTGCGCGTTCTTTTTGTATTCGATGGAACAACGACATTTCATCACTGCTAGATGTCAGATGGATGTCAAACCCATCTGTCAATCGAATGTTTGCACTAATGTTCTACCGCCCACATTAAATTGGAGGAAGTGATTTTTATTATTTTTTATTGAATATTCTTTAAGAGTTTGTGATGACTGGAATCAATATGTTCTCTATGTAGCAGGTAATATTATTATACATATAAGATAGCAAAAAGTTATTTAGGTAATCTTTTGATAACTAATCTCAACTAGTACATCAATATAATGGTGATACATTAATAATGGCACTTTAGTGGAAGACTAATGCATATTTTGTGGATATTTATGTGGATATATATCCACTGCATATCTTAGTATATCCATCTCGTGGCCAGCTGGACATGTTTTGAATACAAGGGATATTATAGTGGGTGTCCAGGTATATTACTATAATTCTTTAAAAAAAACGTTTCTATCATATTTGTATCGCCTGTATGAGCTAGAACGTAACTTATTGCCGGCATGTGTTAGTAATATTCCCTATGGTAAAATGAAACATTTCTATCACATTCTTTGTTCTCTAAGTATATGACTATTACATTACAGGAATGTTTAATTGTTATGTAGGCGCTGTCAAAAAAAATTTGAATTTTTAAACTACTCCATACCTTGTTTTCCTGTCGTCTGGGGGGGAAATGTCGTAACCACATCAACACCCATCTATAGTTCCGCACCTAATGAAAGTTTTTTTCGTGGCCATCGAAAACCCCAATAATATTAGTTTAACGCAGCTAATAAAGGACGAAACTAGCTAATATGAGCATGTCGTCAAGCTAGATAGTGCGTAAACGAGCGACCGCTTCAAAGGATATTAAACGAGACGACCGACCAATGTTATATATATGCCAGTGTGAAAATTCGTTGTTTGTCTCGACTCATGTAGGTGGATTATTAGTCTGTGATTTTTATTAAAATAAATTTTTTTTTTGCAGTTCCTGCTTTACGTAGAGCGAAAGATATTTTCCCTTTTTTAAAGAAAAATTGTGACTCCTAGAAGTAGCGTATTCTGTCTTTCTTTTATCTGTAAAAAAATAAAGACTCCAAGAGAGAGTCCAATTTCTGCAGTTTAGCGTTGAGCTTTTTCACCAAGGTCACGTTTTCAGCATGTATAACGTGGCGGTTCAAAATTCGTCTAGATTCGCGCATGACGTCACCTGGTGAGATTTTTGTGGCGCGAACAGGGTACTACCTATGCACAGCTGATACCAGTTCATTTACGAGCATGAACATTTAAGGATAGTTTGGGTTGATAACGGAAGAGCTCACCAAGAAAAGATTATTTATTATTTTACCCCTGAAGGGGTAAAAATAGGGATTGAAATTTTAAAAGGATTTTCTGTATCCCAAAAACGAAAAGCAACATAAGTTTGAAAATCATGTTTTGCATGTCAGTGTCATCCATTTTGATAAAGCTCAAATCTTAGCAAAACTAGGTGGTTGGTCTATTCGGCAAGTAGCGGGTCATTATGAGAGAAAGTTTACGATAGTAAAGATAAAAAACCGAATTGAAGAGGAGGGAACTATCCACCGAAAGGAAGGCATCGGTTTGATGAAAGTTACCAGCCCAGAAGAAGACCAAGAAGCAATAAATTTTCTGGAAAATCATCCGTTTGCCAAAACGAAAGAAGAAAAATTTTAATGATATTTTCTAGAATCCATAATAACATTTGTGCAGGAAGTTGTTTTCACAGATGAGAAGATCTTTAAGTAAAACAGTGTTAAAAAACCAATTGTGGTTTATCGACCGCCAAGAACCCGATACGAAGAACGATATATTACTGGAAACGAAGATCGGGCGGTAAGATTTGAGAGCTGGATATCGGCTAAAGGACATGGCGCTCTATTATGAATTAATGGGCGGTTTACAGCCGAAGTTTACGTTAATATGCTGGAAAATGTAATGCTTCCAGAAGTGAGAGTCCCTTATCCAGAACATTTTGTATTCCAACTAGATAACTGTCTAGTTCATACGCCCAGAATTGCGCAGAGATGATTCCAGGATAATAATATCGAGGTTTTGCCTTGGCCTGTAAAAACCCCTGATGCGAATCCAATAAAGAACGTTTGAGGACTTATCGCAAAGAAATTAAGCAAGTTTTAATATCTTTCCCAGGAATTCAGAACATCTAATGGAACTCATCGTAAGGGGCATATAGGGAAGTTATTGCTGAAAATCCAAACTTATTTGAAAATGTAGCCAATTCAATGCCCAGAAGGCTTCAAAACATCATTGCAGCCAACGGTGCAATGACACGCTATTCAAAATAAGTATTTTTTTATTTTATGTTTTTAAATTTGTTATTTTTTTTTTAATTTTATTTATTTCGTTAACTTGATCTGGCCTTTTAATGGCTTTGTGCCAGTAAATTTCGTCAAATTGGTGCCTTCCTTTCGAGGGACAGTTCCTTCTTCTTGAAATCGATTTATGATGATTAGTATCGTACACTTGCTTCTTTCATAATCAGCTAGTCGAACAGACCAATTACCGTGTAGCTCTTGTTTAGTTAATAAAACATTTTTGCTTTTTAGAAATGTGGTTTTTATTTTTAGTGGCCTTATATTTTGAATTAGTTAAAAATAAACAAGCCGTTTCCTTATAAAAAGTTTATATATGCCAAAAATATAACCTAAAATGACAAAGTCCAAAAGTCAGTGTTGCACATGGGAAAATATAAAAAAATCGTATTTGCAGCTACTTTCTGCTGTACCAGTTTTATTTGGAGAGAAGTGTAGACTCTACTAATAAAATAAGTAAACAAGTGTCAGACAGGGGGTTGAGAAATAGGGATGAGTCTGTTTTGAAGGGGGTACAAATAACTCACAATTACTTACAGTTCTAAATCAATGTAGAGCTAAAAATTCGCATTTAGGTTCGTCTTGAAAAGTTAAAGAATAGGTGTTTTTGGATTTTTGGAAACTTTGAACGGGTGTTTGCAACCCCCCTGTATCCGATAAATATTTTAACCTGTCAAAGTATGGATTGTGGTGTATCAAACTAAAGGAAACAAAGTTAAGAATCTAAAACAATGTTTTTTTTTCAAAAGTAACAATTTAGGGTGGGGAGAGGGTTGCAGGTAGGTTTTCCGTCAAAAAGTACTACAAGGTTTTTTAAATTAAACGAAATGCAGTCTGGAGAACAATGAAGGGGTGGAGGATTGTGAAGGAGTAAAGCTGTATTCAGAGTTTCATAAGGTAAGCGGTATGACGAGAGGTAAGGAATGGCTTCGTTTTTTAATGATCGGTACTTTTTTGGCGTGTAGCCAAGCAATTCGTGTTTAAGGTTTCGCTCATAATCATTACAACTAAAATGTTTTTAGCAAATTCGAGCATCAATTCACGTTAAAGTTATAATCCCGTCTACAAAAATGCTTCCATATACCTTCCATTTTCTTGTCTTTTGGAAATGTGAAAAAATTAATGTCACGCGAAAAACCTTTTTTTCTGATTGTCAACACCACATCCGTGTATACAGCACCTCATTTTGTTAATTTTTTTCCCTGAAAAATTATTAAAACTAATAGTAAACAAACGACCACCTCGTAATAAATTGGCGCCTACTCCTGCGCGATATTATATCAGTTTTACTTGTATGGTAATATGTAGAAATAAATGGGCGTAAATTATAAATTAAAAATTTTAACTTTAGGGTGACAAAGAGAACTACAAAAGAAGAACTATATTCTTCTTCTATTCGAATGATAAACATAATTCTCTCATCTAAAAAAGCTGAGAACGGTTGAGATTGCAGTGCTTGCCAAGCCTTTGAATATATCCTTAGGTTATAAAGTAATACAACTGTTTCTTAGGCGAATCGTCGATGTGACCGATATACGAGTGAAGATGTGATACATAAAGTTAAAATTTTTAATTTGCGCCCATCGCTTTTATTATGATATCAGAAAGATAAACAATTATTTTCTACTTTTTACTGCATTTAATAAAAGCTTGTTCTTTAAAAGTTCTTTTCAATAAAAATTAATTTTTTAGTTTTTCAGATGTGTATCTATCTTAAATCGTCTATTTTGAGTTCGCTATATTGAAATTTTCAAATTTGATCAAAAATTCATATCCCCTTCCCGAAAAACCCCTGTATGCCAATGTTGATTAAAATCAAACAACCTAATCTTTTTCCCCCTCCACTTTCGTCGTTAGTCGGGTACCTAACTATTATCGCATATCAAATATGAACACACACTTTTAGTTTTTAGATTTGTATAAAAATTCATAATCCCCTTCCTTAAAAACCCCTGCATGCCAATTTTTTTATTGAAATCGAACAAACTAAATATTTTACAGAAAAGATTCGTGGCGTAGAGGGCAAAGGGTGAGGGAATAAATTGGAAAAAAGTTTTTCCTCGACCAAGATTTGAACCCGGGACCTCTAGAATACCAGTCTAATGCTCTACCAACTGAGCTACCGAGGAACTGGCTATTCGGAAATCCTTTCGTCCAATTCATTTGTTAGTAGTGGGGAGATCTTTGAAGCCCACTGCGGCTTTAAAAACCCAGACATGTTATAAAGACAAGGAGATACCCATTCACGATTATTAGTTGTACGAAATTTCTATTTATCTATAAACCAACGATAGACGACATATAGCGTTTTATTGAAGGTATCAGATGGCGAATTTCCAACTAATAATTTCAGCCAAACATATTTACAAAATGAAGGAAAAATTTTGCGCCCTAATAAATTTACAGAAAAGATTTGTGACGTAGAGGGCAAAGGGTGAGGGAATATATCGGAAAAAAGTTTTTCCTCGACCAGGATTTGAACCCGGGACCTCTAGAATACCAGTTTAATGCTCTACCAACTGAGCTACCGAGGAACTGGGGTTTTAACTGGCTATTCGGAAATCCTTTCGTCCGATTCATTTGTTAGTAGTGGTGGAGATTTTTGAAGCCTACTGCGGCTTTAAAAACCTAGTCATGTTATAAAGATAATGAGATACACATTCCCGATTATTAGTTGTACGAAATTTCTATATATCTATCAACCAACGATACACGACATATCGTTTTAATGATCAGATGGCGAATTTCCAACTAATAATTTCAACCAAACATATTTACAAAATGAAGGAAAAATTTAGCGTCCTAATAAAATTCTCTACTTCCCTCGTTAGGGGGAGGTAGGTACCATATTATTGTATTGTCACCGGAACTATAAATGCATACCTAATTTGAACATAATCGGATGTGTATAAGTAAGTTAAAATTGGTTAGCAAAACATAACCAAAAATCGTCCATCTTGAATCCGCCCTATTGAATTTTCCAAAACTGATCAAAAATTCGTGTTTTCTACCCTCGTACCATATTATTGTATTGTCACCGGAACTATAAACGCATACCAAATTTGAAGGCAATCGGATGGGTATAAGTCAGTTAAAATTGGTTAGCAAAACATGACCAAAAATCGTCCGTCTTGACTTGAATTTTAAAAATCTGATTGGAAATTCATTATCGCCATCCCTAACTGTACCCCCTCCATTCCCTTCGAGTAGGGGGAGCTGTCAAATTCATCACACTATATTATTATTATTATTGTCAGTCGCTCGAGTCTACCTGCCGCCATTATTTTCGCGAGTTTTTTGCAGTTTTGGTGTGAAATTAAACTGAATTTAAAATGGTCTCCAATCAGGAATAGGCTGACATCCTATTAGTATACGGTGAAGCACGCAGAAACTCAAATCTTGTAGCTCAAATGTATCGCGGCAGATTTCCCCAGCGGCTTAAAAGAAGTGTTTTTTGCTCGGATTTTTGAGTGTTTTTCAAAATAAAAAAAAGAGTTTTTACAAATTATAAACAATTTAAACACTTTTTGAAAAGTGTCTTTAGTTTTAAACAAAGGGAGTGAGCAAACAAATGCTTAAAAGAAGTGTTTTTTTTAGTGCTTGCCAAAAAAATACAATAAAAAAAAGAGTTTTTACAAATTAAAAAGAGCTTTGAAAATTGTGAAACAGGTGTCGTAGTCTTTTTTATGATAAAATTTTGCGTTGCTTTTCAAAGCAAAACTTTATTTTGATATCGAAAGGGACTTTTAAATAAACTTTTACAACCAGACGAGGCGCTAAAATCGATTTTCGGTAAGTACACGTTTATTGTTGTGCTATTTACTATTTATAAATAAAATAAATAATTTGTAAAATGTCAAAAAAAAACATGTGTAAGGTGGTATACTTTTTGTTGATATTTACGTTGCAGCCCGCCGCGCTGCACCACTCTATCATGAGATCTCCTTTAATTTCTTGCACCCCATTGTTACCACTAAGTTCGGACGCCCAACTTTTTTGTTTGTTTTGGCCCCCCCCTATCATCCATTTAAATAATGACTCATATCAATTGTATAAGTACTGTTTTTTGTGGTATTCTTCATCTTCTAGTGCCATGCTCTCTTCGAACATTGGCTATCATCAGCGCGATCTGTATCCTGTCCACTGCTTTTCGGAAAAGTGTCGTAGTACTAACACCATACCATTGTCTAAGATTTTGACGACCCGGACCTCTTCTGCCTTTAATTTTGCCTTCTATTATCAATTTTAAAAGTTTATATTTGTCATTTCTCAAAATATGGCCAAAATATTCAAGTTTTCGTTTTTTGATGGTAAATAAAATTTCAAGATCGTTATTTATTCTAAGCAAAACATCTACATTAGGTACTCTGTCCATACAAGATATCCTTAGTATTCTATGATAACACCACATCTCGAATGCCTCTAACTCACAACACTGATTTTGATTTTGATAAAAGACGATGTGGCCTGTTCAATTCTTGCATGTTGTCCCAGTTCTCATTGAGGAGGCAACCCAAGTATTTGTGTCAATCCACGCGTTGCTACCCATTTACTTCTAACATGCCTCTGATGTTCTTTTCCTCGGATATGACCATCCAATTGCGAACTTTTGGCAACAATTTGATTCAGCAACTCTTGTAGGCCTTCCAACGGGTCTGCTATTATAACAGTGTCGTCGGTATATTGTAGGTTGTTGACTTTTATGCCGTTTATGGTTAGACCTTCTTTGCAGTTATGAAGTGCATTTTCTATTATTTTGTTACTACAGATATTAAACAACAGCGGAGACAATATACTTTAGATCTCGGTCATCTTGACCAACGTCTTTTAGCGATTGTATGAGTTTTTCGTGTTGGACTCGATCAAACGCTTTCTCATAATCTATGAAACCGGCATATACTGGCACCGACACATCCCTAGATCACTGAACTAAGACTTGAATGCCAAACATGGCCTCTCTTGTCCCGAACCCACCACGAAATCGAAACTGCGTGTCACCCATAAAGGATTCGCATTATCCATAAATTCTTTTATAGATAATCTTTAGAAATATTTTTAACATATGGCTCATTAGGCTGATTAGACGGTAATCACTATACTTCTTTGCTGAATGTTTTTTAGGCAGTGTAACAAAGGTTGATTTTATCCAGTCACTAGGGATTTTACCGATGCGATAAATCATGTCCAGTTTGACCAGCGTATTTAACGAATCTTCGTTTTTTATTAGCTTTAAAACCTCAGTGTATACTTCGTCTTGCTCTACCGCTTTCAGCTGAAGATATTGTGTATTGTACTTCCTCTGATTTTATATCTATGCCTTGGTTTGAGAGTTCTTCTAGCTGTTCGGATCGGTTATCGTTAAAGAGATCAGTGGTGTTCAGAGAAGAATATTGCTGTAAGTGGATGTCTAAACCTAAAAGAAGAAATTTTGCTGGCGTACTTCAGCGAACATGTGACACGAGACAAGCCGTCTTGCCTTTGGAGCTATTACAGTATGTTACTATTAATTTGAACAGCAACGTCGACAGTGGTAAATTCTCAAAACTCATAGCTTTTTTGCAGCGGAAGAACGATTTAATTTTAAGTTGGATTGATTTGTACCTGTAATTATGTAATTTGTTTATTGATTTTCTTAAAATAAAAATTGAAAAAATAAAACAAAAGCTTGCTTTCTTTTGCTGTTACATCTATGAAAAAACTGAAAAAAAAACATATGTAGGCAAAAAATCTCTTTGGTTTGAACGAATAAATTGCAAGCCAAACAGAAAAAGCAAAATTACTATTAAATTTTAATGCCCGCGGGCGTTAAGTGAGCTCTAGGGCGTTAAAATGCTTCGTTTTTTTTTGGCCGGAAAAAAGTGGTTAGAAAGTGAATTTTATAAATAATTTTAGTTGTCATCAAATTGATATAATAGAAGTGCTATAGCAGATATAATAAAGCGGCCACGACTGCCTGCCTGTGAGTATTTATCGATTTTAAATTAAAATAATTAATTTAATTATTTGAAAGCTAATTACAAAACATAGAGCTATCCCGCATATAATAAAATCAATAATAGTCTTTCTACCCGTGGCCTATCAAATTTATATCTAGCTCAAATTTGAAACCGTTCCGTTATCCAGGGTGGGGCATAAAATTTATAATTATTGTGAACATTCACAAGAAAATTGGCGGATAAATAAAAATATATATAAAATAATTGCAATATCTACACATACAGGGTGACTCAAAATTCCCTATAAAGGTTTTAACAGTGGTTAGACATCATTAGTTTAAGAAAAGTTCATAGTTTTTTTCTTTGAATTTGGGAGTAAAATTTTCGTATTTTTTTGAGAGTCGCCTTTAAAACAATTTACCACGCAAGTCGTCTTCGTATGCTCACAATAACATGTTTTAGGATTTTTGTCAAGTAGTTTTCAAAGTTTTGTTTTCAAAAATTCATGTTGCTACCATGGTGCCGATTCTTGAATTTCATAGGGTAGGTCGCACGGGAACGGTTACCTCCGCGATATCGACCAATAACACGCTTTAAAGCTATCACGAATTATCCGAAACCTAGCCGACCACGGCCGAACTTTACCCGATTGCCTTGTATCGAAGGAACCTTCCTACATTTTCATACACCTGCCTCTGAGCAAGACATGTATTCTTGAAAGCGATACGATCCGGTTTTCTCTCGTGCGATGGGATTTACCGCATGGGATCTATCACATCCCACGAACAAAAGTAGTTTAGGAAGCAAAACATTTTTTTTAAAGAAACCTCTTCATTGTGCAAGCGTCACTAGATTCGACGCTGTTCCCCGGTTTCGGGCCATGCGATCGGGAACGTACGATTATCATGAGATCCGTAAGATCGGATCATCGCTCAAGAAGTTTCCGTTCCATGGGAGCATTCGCCATAGATCTATGCCACTCCCTGTTCAAGACAACACGTCCAGGAAAACGGACGCTCTTGAAAAACGATAATCAACTCAGCTTTGCGCGTGCACTGTACAAGCTTGGCAGCTTCTGAGCCTTCTTATCGGTCGAAACCAAAGATGTGAACGTTCACAGGCGACCATTCTCTCGAAATTCAAGAATCGGTACCCACGTAGTAAAGAGTGCTTCTCAGAAAATATTAACAATTTTTAAATGCAAATATCTCTGAAAAATATATTTACTAATTCTTGTTTTCAACAAAAACAAATTCTACCTACAGTTAAAGTCTTTCTAGGGAATTTTGAATCACCCTGTATAATAAATCTCTAGATAGACCGTTTCTGAAGATTAAATATTTCTTAAAAAAATTGTTCTTGGCTTTCAACTAAACCATATAGATAACAAAACCCAATTTTTAGAATTTTTGACGCATTTTGATAAAACTACTAGATTCCTTGGAGTCCTGGGCACGATATAGACCGTATCTCATCAAAATCGGTTTATGGTAACAAAAGCTAAAGCAAGAAGAATGGAAAAAAAACGGATAAAACCGCAGGCAAAGGCAATTGCGGACATTACCGCGTAAAAATTACAGCGCGGCCCAAAACCACGCAGATCAAGACTGCACGGATACCAATAACGCGCAAGTGCTAATACGCCGGAGCCCAATAACGCGCAGACCAATAGCGCCCAGAGTTTAAACCGCGCGATGCCCAAAACAGCGCAAGGCTTAGAACGTAGTAAACATAAATTAAAGTAACTCAGCACAACTCAACCCTAAATACTATAAAATACGAAGAGTTTTTTAGGGGATAAATTATTATTAAAAAACTAGTAAGCAAATGTTCCGAAAAAATAAAAAGCTATAATTGCAACGAAAAACTAAAATTTCTGAGGGGGTCAGTTACAATTTCTTGTTTATCTGTTTTATTTGAATACAAACGATTAAGTACCTAAACTTTCATTGTAAAATTTTCTATATTTTAACAGTATTTTTTTACAGTGTAAAACATATACGTAATTACTAATATTGTTTTTTCTGAAAGATTTATGAATATATAATAGGATATACTTCAAATATAATATTATTTTCAAAAATAACTAATTACATTTTATATTTTCTTTCAAAAATGCTTTAAATTTATTTGTTAAGTTCTGCGCGCTACTGGTCAGCGCAGTTTTCACCATTCGCGGTAATTGTTACCCACGGTATTGGGCTGCGGCGTATTGGCAGTTGCGCTGTATTGGTATCCGCGTGGTCTTGACCTGCGCGGGTTTAGTTCGCGCCGTAGTTTTTACGCGGTAATGTCCGCAATTCAGGCTAACCTGCGGGGTCTTCAGGTAGTATTTAATAATAATTTAATTTTTAAAAACCTTACACTATCGATTTATGAACCTTAGACAGGGTATTTTATAAAACGCTTTTTGACATTTTAGGGTGCGCCGCGTTCGATAACGTATGGATATATTTTTTTGCATTTAAATTTTTCACTTTGGTCTCATTTAATTTTAAATAAATAATTAAATTTAAGGTTTTGAATTGGTGGTTTTTCGTTTTTTTTTCGGTGAAAATATAAAATACTTTGAATACATTTTGCCCGTTTTCAGTAGCCTATATCTGGCACTGGAAACAAAAAATAAAAAAATGCCATTAGAGTAGGTACCCTAGTTCTAAGCTTCGTATGCGAGTATACTTTATTACATTTTTTTTCCTCTCAAGGCTTTAAATGTACCCAAAATAGTCAGTAGCCTGGTGGAAGACTCCGCTGATGCAGACATTCGCTCAGGATAAGAGGGTAACACTGATGTGAGGCTTGTGCCATGAGAGGATACCAGGGAAGGAGAAGACGGACGAGTTGGCCAGAGTAGGGGCCGGAAACCAATATATCAGACCGGAACCTCTTCTGGAAATGGCAAGAGCCAGGGTGCAGACACTTCAAACTATTCGTAAATGGCCCGGATGCAGCCAGAACTAATAGGATTTTCCATTGGTAAAATTGGTGCGCCACTCGTAGTGCACTAACACTGCCTCGGTGCTATCAAGAAAATGCGTCAGTGCAGTCCAGAACACTCGTTTTAGTCAAACAATTAACTCAATATATATAAAAGTAGGTTAGGACCATTGAAATAGTAGTTTTAACAGCTAGTGGCTAAAATAGTGCTTTTTTTTACAAGCGTTGGTTTAAATATCGAGCGCAGCGAGGTATTTAAAAACGCGAGTAAAAAAAAGCACAGTTTAGCTGCGAGTTGTTAACACTATTTTTTTGAATATCTTTATCAAAAAATCCAAGAAAAACAGGAAAATACCTTTAAAAATCTCGAACGAAGGTAACTTCTCGCAACACACCATCTTTACATTATAAATCAAGGCGGCTGGTAAATGAAATAACAATCGTTTCCATAGCGATGTGTCTTTTTACTCGGTGACGTTCATTGTTGCAATATTTTTGAATGTTTTTTTCGTAAATACTTGGTGAAAACTGGCGGAAATGGCTTAGTTCTTAGGCAAGAATAATTAGATTTTTTCAATATTACTACTTTCCGCTATTTTTCTTTAACTTTGGGTAAAAAACGGACGGAAATCTTTTTTTGCACCCGAGATAAAAAAAAAAGTTTTTTTGCATCGGTAACCAAAAAAAACATGTTTAGTTATCTGCAGACAGTTACTAAAATCATGTTTTGATGAAGGTATCAAAAAAAACTCTTTTTGAGCTTGATTAGTAGGTTTTGATTTAAAATATAAAGGCGGGAAAAAGTTTTCGGTACGCCACGCGGATAAAGTTGCACCTAGTGCAAGACTGAAATCATTAGTTTTCCAGTGGACATGAAAACTAAAAAAGTGCATAACAATGGAACAGCAGGACCGACTCAGTTGTGCACTGGTGGCGCACCAGTTTTACCAATGGAAACCGCTATAAATGGCTCCTGAGCAAAACTTGAATGGACATTGGTAGGGATGATAACTGGACACAATCGGTTGAACGAACATTTGTCGCGCATCGGAGTAGCAGGGAATTCCGTCTGTCTAGCCTGTGGGTTGGAAGAGTACTCGGCCTGTCACCTGATAGGAGAGTGTGACGCACAAGCCAGATTAAGGCAGCTGACGTGGGGTTGCCCCGCGATAGAAGAGGAAGAGCTGCATTTGCTTCGATGGGGCGACATAGTGAACTTCGTAAAAAAGACAGGAAGACCCGGAGAAAGTCGCAGCCCTGGGCAACCACCGTGGGCTCATCAGTGGTTGATCTTTTTTGATCTTTGGTTTTTAGATTCTTTTTGGTTGAAGGAACTGATTCGGAGGTTTTTTTTTTACTTCTTTTTGTTTTAATCGCCTTAGGAGCGTAACCCTATTGGAAAGATTAACAAATGCTTGTAAAAAAGCACCATTTTAGTTACTAGTTGTGAAAACTACTATTTAATTTGGTGTGCGTTATTAAAAAAAATAAAAGGTATGTTTGTTTGTACTTAAAACAACATCAACCAATTATTATTAACGAAAAATCCTTAAATAACGAGACGAAAATTGGAAACTAATGGAAAATACGAGAGTGCACTTGACAGATGCATTTTTTTGGAAATACCCGCCGATTCCTCATTAAAAATCTATCCAAAAATGCATTTCCTGGACGTTCCGAAAAAGATGGACATGTTTTTCGATAATACGCTCATAAAATTTTCAAAAAGTTATTATTTATTCAGTTGAAAATTATCAGTTTCGAAAACTGTTGTCTATGTCAAATGTCAGAGAGATAGACGATATGATCGTCCATTAAATGGAAATTTAAGCCTAATTTGTTTCGTTTTTCTCCTTTTTATTGGAAAAAAATGTTATTTAATTGTGTGATACAAATACCAGCATTTTTTTAACTTCTTTTGGTTTTAATCGTCTTAGGAGCGTAACCCTATTGGAAAGATTAACACGCCAGGATAAACCCGTATTAGGTGACTTAAATAAGTGCCAGTGCGGAACGATGCCTATTTGCGAGTCATTCAAAGTTGGAAATCAAAGTGTATGATGGTGTTGAATGATATTTGGGGAGGGTGACCAGTGAAACCACTCATGAGCCCATCGTGGTTGGCCAGGACAAAACATCATTTAATCATTTTTATTTTCGCTTTAGTCTTTTGTGTGTTCTTTGTGGCATACTCATCCAAGTTTGAATTTTCGTTTTTTCCACCCAAGATCTTTTGATCTTTTGTTTTTAGATTCTTTTCGGTTGAAGTAACTGATTCTGAATTTTTTTTAACTTCTTTTTGTTTTAATCGCCTTAGGAGCGTAACTCTATTGGAAAGATTAACACGCCAGGACGAATCCCTATTTGTGAGTGATTCAAAGTTGGAAATCAAAGTGTATGATGGTGTTGAATGATGTTTGGGGAGAGTGACCAGTGAAACCATTGATGAGTCCGTACTGGTTGCCCAGGGCGAAACATCCGTTGATCATTTTTCTTTTCGCTTTGGTCTTTTGTGTGTTCCTTGTGGGATACTCATCCAAGTTTGAATTTTCGTTTTTATATTCTTTTAGATTGAAGTAACTGATTCGGAGGTTTTTTTTTTAACTTATTTTTGTTTTTGTGGTCAGCCGTGAATCTATGTTTTGATAAGTTTAGCTTAAACAACAAGCACTGCTCAGATAATAGGGCGAGCAGGGTTAACTCTGCCCTTGTATTGGAGTGCAAATGTTTCTTGACAAGGCGCAACAAGGTTTTAGATGATGTCTGGATTGAGGGTGACTAGTGAATCCACTGACGAGCCCACGCTGGTCACCCCGGGCGAAACATCGCTTAATTGATTCTCTTTTCGCTTTGGTTTTTTTTTGTGTTTCGTGTGGGACACTCATCCAATTTTGAATTTTCGTTCTTTCCTCCCAAGACTTTTGATCTTTCCTTTTTTAGATTCTTTTCGGTTAATGTAACTGATTTGGAAGTTTTTAACTTCTTGTTTTAATTGTTTTAGGAGCATATTCCTATTGGAAAGATTTACACGCCAGGACGAACCTGTATCAGGTGACTTATAATAAGTACCATGCGGAACGTTGCCTATTTGTGAGTGTTTCAGAGTTGGGAGGTCAGAGTGTGCGATGGTTTTAGATGATGTCTGGATTGAGGGTGACTAATGAATCCACTGATGAGCCCACGCTGGTCACCCCGGGCGAAATATCGTTTAATCGATTCTCTTTTCGCTTTGATCTTTTGATCTTCCCTTTTTTAGATTCTTTTCGGTTGATGTAACTGATTTGGAGGTTTTTAACTTCTTGTTTTAACTGTCTTAGGAGCATATTCCTATTGGAAAGATTAACACGCCAGGACGAACCGGTATCAGGTGACTTATAATAAGTACCATGCGGAACGATGCCTATTTGTTTGTGAGTGTTCCAGAGTTGGAGCTCAGAGTGTGCGATGGTTTTAGATGATGTCTGGATTGAGGGTGACTAGTGGATCCACTAACGAGCCCACGCTGGTCACCTCGGGTGAAACATCGTTTAATTGGTGCTCTTTTCGCTTTGGTCTTTTGTGTGTTCCTTGTGGGACACTCATCCAATTTTGAATATTCATTCTTTCCTACCAAAATTTTTTGATCTTCCCTTTTTAAGGTCAATCTCCTTTTGGTCCCGGGACATGAAGGTGTACCGGGAAATGAAGAGGCCGATAAATTGGATAGACAAGGATCATGAACCAATCTGGTAGGTCCCCCAAGTCATAACGGCCCTGACAAGTAACTTAGACAGCGTTAAAAAGCAAAGTCCTTGCTCCACCTAGGTAGGATGGATGTGAGATTAGCAAAAGGGCTCTTAACAAGAGCCTTAACAAGCACCTAGAGACGCTGGGAATCACCGAAGAATCACAATGTCGATGGTGCATGGAGGATGAAGAATCGTCCTTGCATGTCCTGCCAGGTCAATAGAGTCGTACCTTGGGAACTATCTGATGGCCCCAGGCGATGTAAGAAGTTTGCAGCCCAGATAAATCTGGTCTTTTGCGAAAGAGGTAGGCCCACAGGGCTAAACCATGGATAGTACAGGTACCACGAAAGTGGGAACTTTTGGCCTAGAAGTGGTACGTCCAGGCGTGATAGAAAAAAACTGACCCCCATCTGCGAGGCTCGATTTTCAAGAGAAGTTGGAACGTAAAAACCGCATCTTAGTATGTCAAGCCGTTTACAAGATACGGGGGGGGGGGGCATTTTGGGAGATTGTCTATAACTTCGTTTTTGTTGAAAATTTTTTATTGACTTTTTGGCAAAGAATTTAACTATTTTTCCAGATTTTTTCCACTGTCTTTAGTTTCCGAGAGTATTTTTTTAATGGAATGAAACACCCCATATTTTATTTAATTTTCGAATTTGTGATCAAATTTCCTTTTAACTAATATAGCAGATGTGATAGCTTGGTGGAGCCGTTTTTGAAATATTTAATATTTTGCTTTTCTGTCTAGTATAACATGGCATAGTTAAACCTTTCTGACAATGACTTATTGCATTACTGCCATGGCCTACTATAATTAAAGAGAGATTTGAATCCTTCTCAATATTGTATTTCTTCCTACATCGTAAAAATTAAGTAGGCTTTGATTTTTGATACCTTGTCAATGATCTTAATTGTTTATTATTTGAAAGAAGCTTGGTTATTTATGATGTTAGAAGGGACAGAGAATTAGAGGAACTAGGACTTTTCGGTAATAGTAAAAGATAAATAAGACAGCTAGAAGTCGGTGATAAACTAAATACCTACTTTCTTAAAGTTATTAACTATCACTTGAAACGTGCTTCTATAAAGGCGCAATTACACAGACGAACATGCTCAAACAAAAGCTCGTGCAAAAGATTTAAAATTTTTTGTGTGAACATTTTCGTGAGCTTTTCTTTGAACATTTTGTTCGGGTAAATTTTTGAGCAAATTATTGCTATCTGTTTTGGAAACATATTATTAAAGATGAGAGTAAATAAAATTTCACATCAGTGATCAGTGATCTCAATTCTTTAAAAAAATGGAACACCAACTTTTATTTTAAATTTTTGTGAAAAAAAGCCGACGGCAAGCGAAACATTATGCGCCTTAATAAGAACGTTATATTCAAATAAAAGACTGTTCCAGTGTGATGAAAGCTTTGTTGGTTTAAAAAGCAGGTCATGACAAGAAGCAATTTTGACTTTTCTCATACTATGGCCTATTTATAGAAATCTGATGAAATAAATGACTAACACACTGTGAAGATCAAAATAAAGTCACAGCACACTAAACAGAAACGCAAAATATTAAATATCTCAAAAACGGCCCAAACAAACTGTCACATTTGCTGTATTGTTTAAAAGGAAATTTCAATACAAATTCAAAAATTGAATAAAATAAAATATGGGATGTTCCATAAGAAAAATACCAACTTTGGCTTATATCTTGGAAACTAAAGGCTGTGGAAAAAATCTGAAAAGACAGTTAAATTCTTTGTCTAAAAGTCTATAAACAGGCTTTTTACATCAAAATAAAATTTTTAGTAATAACGAAGTTACAGACCCTCTCCCAAAATGCAGACTTTTGAAAACCCCCCTGTAGCTTGTATACGGCTTGACATTTTTCACTTTCGAACTTCTCTTGAAAATCAAGCCTCGCAAGTGGGGTCAGTTTTGTTCTATATTGCCTGGAAGTACCTTAAACCCCCCAAAAGTGCCCAATTTGGGACACCCTGTACATGGAAATTGTACCGCTCGCATTTCTTCAATAATTCATTCATTCAAGCAACAAGCACCAATCTTCCCCCGGTAAATCATTTTTAAAAGGTTCTGGCCTATCCAGTCTGCGAAGATCAACTAAACATACTGTTTTAGTTGCATTCTGCCAAATCCGTAGTCTCAAACTGATAATTTGACCAACATATGCACCAGTAGTTCTTCTTCTTATGTTGTCAGAATGTTTTCTATGGGGAAAAGTTGACACTTGGCAGAAATAACCTATTTTGAAAAATATGATTTTTTTAAAATAACATAAAACTAAAAAGGTAAACAAGATATTGATGTCTTAAACTATTTTACAACCTCTGCTTACCTTTATAAGTCAACTAAGTCCCCACGACTTTGATTTTTTTAAAAGTTTTGTCCAAAGAAATTATCACACCCACACCTAGCTGAGAACTCAAGGACACTGAACAGGTGATTATGACAAAAAGAGTGAGTTACGCGTCCGACGCCAGATGGTGGTGCATATTCCCTATTTATTAAGGTAAAACAGAGCCGTATTATTCGCATTTTTTTTTATAATATAATTCATTTTAAAAATAGTGTCAATGTTCATCCGGTGTCCAGAAAGAAGAAACTAGAGGGATTCGGAACTCCCATAATGTATGGCAGACCCCTAACTTTGGTATCACAACTTTTGGGGGTAACGCTGGACAAGGGACTCAAGTGAAGCGAGCATGTTGCCAGAATGAGCCAGTCCAGGCAACATTGTGGCAGTTGCGCCGAGTGGTCGGTCGAACCTGGGGCATTAGCCCGAGGATCCTACACTGGATATACATGTCCATCATAAGACCAAGGATCCAATACGGATCAGTGGTCTGGTGGCCCGCAGTAGAGACGCTGACCATATCCAAAAAGCTAACGAGTCAGCAAGGGCTCTTCTGCAGAGGGATGACCGGCGCAATGAGGACGACCACCATCCACGCCCTGGAAAAAATCTTGGGTCTCCCCTCGCTTCCAACTTGGATCAAGAAGGAGGCGATGGCGACGCACCTGCGATTAAGGGACCAGGGACTGGGGAAGGGCATGGAGGAAAGAGAGGGTCATCTGGCGGACAGAGTTGCCCCTCCTAAGCCAGTGAAAGCACCGCTTAAACCATGGAGGTTCAATAAAAAGTACAAGCTCACAACACCAGAAGGGAATGAGTAGCAAAAGGAAGAATTCCGAACGGAATTAAGCAGAGAGGCGACAGTCTACTATACGGATGGCTCTAAACTGTCATCCAGGCAGACAACAGGCGCAGGAGTGTACGCGGAAAGCCTAGAAGTTCAGAAGAGTTATCCACTTTTTCCCACGATAGAGGAAGAAGAGCTGCACTCGCTCAAATGGGCCGACATACTGAACTTCGTAAAGAAGAGCCCGGAGAGAGAGATGCAGCGGAAGTAGGGGCATAATTTCCAGGCCTACGGCCCGCCCCTATAATACTACTACTACTTCACCCGGTATCAATGTTCGTCGCTGAAAAAGCAAAGGGGTGCAAGCGACAAGTTGTTAGTTTTACAGAAGAGCATTGTAAAGAAAATATGTCGTTTTGGAACAGAATAATTCTTAAATAAGTTTAAGAATTATCTTGCTATATTATAGCTTAGATCGGAATAGAATAAATTAGGTCCCATCTGAAGGGCCCCTCTTCACAAAACAAATATTTGAGAGACCATATCGTCCTTCTATGTTTTTTTATTTGGTTTTAATATTCCTTTTTTACCTCAATGGGAGTCATTAAGAAAAAGAAGAGTAATTTTTGTTGTTGTTCTTACTGGGTGGTATCAAAATAATAGCATTTTTTCGACGACGCTGTGGAAAATAACACTTTCCTGCACGCATTTTAGTTTGGAAAGTCTCACAATCCCGCACTGAGCACGCGATTTTGCTTGCCCAAACTCAGCTCCGCGTCGCGTCGTTCGGGTCAGTAAAAGTCGCGTGCAGGAAAGGCTAACTTTCCGCAATAATTAGTATATTTTTGTAGTGGAAAAAACTTACACAAAAAATACCAAAACATTTTCGGGCAAAAGATTTTTTTAGTGCCTTTTCCACAGCTCTGGTATGTTGGTGGTCATCCATTATTTATCTACATAAACCATACATAGGTATGGTAAACCGGAGTTAAATTATAAATGCACCAATGGAGAAACTACAAAAAGCTGGTTGTGTAAACTTTGGACTCTGATTTTAGAAAGTTAAAATTTTGCAAAATTGTTGTGTTTTACTTAACGAGAGAAGAAAGTGACATATTTCACACGAGCGTGAATGTTGTGAACGAGGCGCAAGCCGAGTGAAACAACACGCGAGTGTAAGAAAGTTACTTTCTATCGAGTTGTGTACGCTATTTTTCCTACTACCACTTTATGATTTAATTCGTATTTTTTATTATTATTAAATTTTTTTCATTTTCACAATGGTTTCGGTCTATTTCCGACGCTTCTACAAATCATAGCCTACTAGATACCTACATTGTTTGGATGATTTGCTGTCATTGATTTTTGTCGCTAGAGAAGAAAACATTTTCGTCCCTAGAGACGAAAATAAAATTGATATGCGTGTGAAATATAAAACTTTCGGAGGCGTTATAGAGTGCAGATTTGGTTACTTTCGTGTGTGGTCGTAGGAAAATAAAATGTATATGTTTGTGGCGGATTTATAATTCTGAAACTATTAATTTTTGAAGACATTCCCTTAACTTAGTGGCGAAAACCCAAAAAAGTATTTTCAGTTTTAAGAATGTATTGAATTTTTTTTTAAAAGTGCAGTGGTGGACGCAGGGGAGGGGGCTTAGGCGATTAAGCCGTCCCTGAGGAAATTGAAAATCGACTACTAAAGATTAAATTTTTTCCAAAAATCAAGAACAAGCTCCCCCTCCCCCAGAAACTTCAAGATGTAGTTTTAAAAAATTAGCAGTTTTGGTCGAGATTTTTGGTGGCTACTCCATTACTCTGCGCAAAGATTATAGCGAAAAATAATAAGAAGTTTATCCAAGCAAAAGAATTAATTATTTTTTTAGTTTCTTTTTGAGTATTCCTACTAGGTGTCAGATCATGAAACATTTCTTTTAGATTTACTGGATTTTGACTCAAATCAAATTAAACAACTTTTAAATCTATAGTTTTTGCAGAGATTTAACTTTAAGATAATATAAAATTATATAACACCTTTCAAAAGAGAGGCCTTTGAAAAACAAAAGAAATCAGGTCTAATTATCGATTTGAAATTAAGGCATTGTGTGCAAGAAAAGACAACGACAAAAATAACAATTGCCTTCAGTGGAAAAGAAGCCATTAGAAAATCATAATGGGCTCCGATGCCTGTGCGACCTTCTTTTATTTTAACCTTTTCAATTAACCGAGTCCAACAGAGCCGCCTTTGAAAGAAGTGTTTTTTTAGCACGCGGGATCATTAGAACAAAAAATATTTCATTTTAAGATGATTTCTGTTTGGATTTTTTTGCATATTGTTGCATTTAAAGCAAAATAATAAAAAAGTGTTTGATGCCCGACGAAGAAGGGTATTTGATATTGTCTGCTATGAGTGTTATACATTTTACTTTGTTGTCCGAATTTTTAAGCGTGAAGTCGTACTTTAACGCCTTAGGGAACCTTTTATGCCCGAGTTCCTTAAAGTTATAAAATTTGCTATCGTTGTTTTAAGTTGACTAATGTCATTACAAAATTAAAAATTAATATTTTTTAAATATTGAAATGAAAACATGCTCATCGTGCCACAATGTTGTGGGTACAGTTGTTACTAATAAATTGTGCGCATCTTAAATATCAAATAAGTCAAAATATCAAGATTTTGGTAAACAAATTTTGACATTCTGACTTTTTGGCTGTCAAAGAGGGTACAATTTATTAGTGACAAATGTATCGCGGTGAAAAACAGCAAGTTTTTTATTGCCTGCTGAAATGTGCAGATTTATGTTTTTTCAATTATGATGCTTTTTAAAAAACAAACGAAAGATAGCTGTTTGAATCTTGTTTTTCGTTTTATGTTTGTCCTGCGGGTGCTAAAATTGTACTTTTTGACATAGATGCATAAATAGGTACCTATTGAGTTTGTCAATAAAAACTTTGGTAAAATATATTTTCAATAAAAATCTAGACAAAAATCATTAGAGCTGCGTAGTAGAGGGAGGTAAAGTAAACCCATATAACAGCCCAAGTGCCGCAAAATGTGTAACGAAACTAACTTTGAAAACCAAAGAAGAAAATTCAACATCGCGGTTGGTTTTGAAACTGTTTGGGCCAGTTTAACCTTACTCGAGAGTTTAATGGTCAGGCCATGATGGTAATTTATTTAATTTAAAATATTTTAGCATAACTTAAGGGGTAACGTTTTTGATGAAGCAATTTTTTCTACGTTTTTTACATTTTTATGCCATGATTTTGCTCACATTTTAAATCTTTCCTTCCAAACTTTCGATTTTTAGAATAAAACACTCACATTTTTTAAGTTTTCACTGTTTTTTTAGCGTTTAAAAAAAGTACTGCCAAAAAACATTTTTTCTCTGTTAAAATGAAACATTTTTATGTTTGTTGAAAAGAGACACCAGGCTATAAAGATTTTAGAGAAAGATGGTCATAATTTAAGGCAAATGTTTACTAAAATTTTCTGTTATGTCACCTGTCTGACATCTTGAATGGTGTCGTGCATATGATTTTTATTTTGCAATTTTTATTTAAAAAACAACAAAAATTGTAATTTTTCTGAGTGTAAAGTGTGTTAAACAGAAGGTGGTATTAATTTTTTTCATTCAAAGTTCTTTACAGTCTTTAAATTTACCAAAAAATGTGTCCTACTAATGTATATTTTAGCACATCTAAAAATAATTTAATTTAAACCCGTTTCCTGAGAAAACTGGGCATTGTCGAAAAGTTTACATTTTTGACGAGGTATGGTTTTGCCATTTTGTTTATGTGATCGTGGAGTTTTTGTGTTTTAAAATTTTGTGGCAGTATTTTCTGTGATTGCGTGCGTAATTATTACGGGAAACACTAGACAACACTTTTTCATTTTTTTTACGGTAGGGTCCACTCCTGTAATGGATTTTCCAAAAGTAAACAAAAATATTAAACATAAACCTACATTTTTGCTTTCAGATGTTTGTCAGTTGCTTTCACTACTGACACAATCGACGCGCCTGCCCATTACACTCCTCGTCCATGGTTTTTTTTTCCAGGCAACTTGATTGGGAGAGTTATTGTCGAGACGCATTTTTCTCGGAAAAAGCAATTACGACGTCCCTGCATACGAAATAATGTTTTGACGCATTTGATCAGCTGGAGAGATAAGGATACGAATGCCGACAGCACCAAAATTTAACTGTAAGTGTCTACTATCTCACAGTTATATGAGTGAACCAAACTCATGTCGAGAAGTAAAGTAAGCAAGATGCCCTTGGGAGTTACATAGCTCTTTTCTCCCTCGTTAGCGGGTTAAAAATGTCATTTTCTCACAAATTTTGTAAGGCTTCTATGGGATCCCCTTATTGGACAAATTGAAACTAAACTTTTCGGAAACGCGCCGTAGCACACAGGAAAAATAGATGATATGATATATATATATAAATATATATATGATAGAGAAAAATGAAAACGGTTTTACAATCTACGCAACCTACATATCCTAAAAGTAATAATGACACCTTGGGGAAATACACCGTTTTAAAAAAAAACTTAAAAAAACCGTAGCACCTTACCACACAGGGGAAATCTGATAAAAAGAAAACAATAACAGTGGGAGTTACTAAGATCTAAAATAGTACCCCTCACCGATCTAAATATTTACACCTGTAGGGGGTACTAAATTTTAAAACCAAATTAGAAAAAAACACTTACCCATACAGAAAAGACAAAAAGTTATTCATTATTTTGTATTATTATTGCAAAATACCATTGAAAAACAGCTGTTTTTCTAAAAATATACCATATTTTAGGAGAAACTGCTTATAAACTAATTTTTTTTGGCAGGCTTCAAAATATGTGTGAGTGAGTTTTTAGACCACCTCTGGGGGGTGGTTTAAATTTATAGCCCCCAGAAAGGATCGTTTTGTGGCAATTGGTAATAAGTTCGTTTAAAAATTCCCTAAGTAACCGTTTTACCATAAGTTTACCTTATTTAATATCCTAAGTTGTTTATTAATCAATAAAACACCTCCAATTTTGTCCAGAAAAACGCCATATTTTCAACCCGTTTTCAGCACAAAAAATATATTTATGAGGGCACGAGGCAAAACAAACATAAGTGAAAGTCACTGATTATGCACGAAAAATATATCAAAGAAAAATCCAAAACAACTATATTAGTTTATTTACAAACTGAAAGTAAAACATTGAGGTTATCTAAAAGCTCAGTCAAAATAACTTTCCTTACTCAAAGCCCACTCATTTTAAAGCTGTAGCTTTCATCAGTAGAGGTTGGTGCAAGCCAAGGTGAAAGCAGAGGTAAAAGATCCGAACTCGCTGTTTGTGATTGAACGCGGCGCTAATATTTTTAAACTGATATTTCGACAGTGACAGAAATGTAAAAAACACTTGCATTTAAGTTTTTTAATAAATTTCATAAATAAAAACACCTTTTAAATAAATACAAAATTAATCTACTCCTTATTTTATTATCACCCATCTAAATCATTGTGTGACATCAAGTATTAATTGGAAAAATCAATTATCAATGGTAAGTTTTAATTGGAGTGACATATAACCTCAATTTTAATTTGTTCTACAGAGTGTTTATTTTTTAAACCTCGCGTAGGTTTCAATTTTTAAATTTTCTTTTCTTCTAAATTGAAACTTTGTTTTTAAATCCAACAAAAGATTGTGTTAAGATGATTATTCAATAAAAAAATTTATTAAAATTCTTCTTATAATTCAAACCGTGCCCAAAACTCTAGGAGGGTTGGTTTAAAATGCTTAAAACCAAAAATTTCACTTAAACTTAGGACCGTTCTAAAATAGACTGAACCCTTTTTGTAAATCCCACCGTAAAGGTTTTATATTCATTACATTTTACATTCAAAACTTCCCAAAAAAGAAATATAAATATCTGTATTTTAATTGTCTAAAAAGGTCAAACATTGTCTAAAAAGTCATTTTACGGCACTGAGTGCGGTAAAGTGTCATAACGTTAAGTTTACCGCACGCGAGTAGGTAAAAGTGTCAAAAATGTTTGATAATAAAATATAATTTTTTTATTTTAAAGTTTCGATCTCGAAAAAAATCATCTTCAGTGCCTTGTCCCATTTTAACTTACTTGTTTTTGAGACCATTTATATTAAACTACTATATAGACCCAGACAACCAAGATATATCATATAAACATACCGGGCGAACCAAAAAACCCAGACAAATAAGTCTCCTGAAAAAAATATTCGCTTTGCCGCCATATTTAAATCAACCTTGTTTTTTTATTTAAAGTATTTAGAAAAAAAAATGGCAACATATAATAAAAACGGGTTTAAAAAAGGTACCTAGGCATTTGATTTTCTCCGCCATCTTGGATTTAAATATGGCGGCAAAACGAATATTTTTTTAAAAGTTTTTTTTATTGGAATTGAAAAACTTGTAGCAAAAAAAAAATCATCCAGTATGTTCATATAATATATAGTAGATAAATATAAATGGTCTCAAAAACAAATAAATGAAAATGGTACAGGGCCGTAGCAGGAAAAAAAATTGCAGTGAAAAAGATTTTTTTCGGTATCGAAACGTCAAAATAAGAAAAAAATATATTTTGTTATCACAAAAACTTAAAAATAAACTAAATTATGAAGTAAAACATTTTGGTCCGTATTTAAATTTTTGATCCTGATGATGGTATCTACGAAACTAAACGTCGGATTAAAAAAAGACCATGGTATTTTTCTAAAAAACTTAATTATCTCTTAAATTAGGGGAGATATCATCAATTGGTTATTCCGGGCATTTTTCAACTTTCCCCCTGTAGCTCAAACTTTAGTTTACTTTTTCAAGTCCAGAAAACTCTGAGCCCAGTAAAGAGCTGGATAAAGGGATAAACTCACTGAAAAATGGCAAAGCAGCAGGAGAAGATGACATATGTGTAGAGCAAATCAAAAACTTCGGAACAATAGCAAAAACTGGATTCTAAAACTTTTTAATACCTGTCGAGTTACATTTCAGATCCCAAAAGTATGGAGGAAGTCGAAAGTCGTAGCATTACTAAAACCTGGAAAAGACCCTGAGTCTCCAAAAAGCTACCACCCCATATCGTTTCTTTATCACCTATACAAGCTATATGAAAGGCTAATCCTCCAACGATTAGAGAGGATTGTCGACTCAAAAATCATTCCACAGCAAGTCGGCTTTAGACCTGGGAAGTCTTGCACCAGCCAAATATTAGCAATGACGGAACACATCGAAGATGGTTTCGAGAAAAAACAAATAACACAGCACTCGTCGATCTCCAAGCTCTGCGTACGACACCGTCAATCACAGAAACTTGCTATATAAAGACTATGATACACTGAAAGACTACCAACTTGTTTAAATAGTAGAATCCTTACTACAAAACAGACAATTCTACGTGAGTCTTGAAGGAAAAAAAAGTCAGGGCAGTGTACTAGCACCAATGCTATTCAATCTCTACACCAACGACCAACCAATACCAACTTTTACGAGAGACTTTGCATATGTAGATGACCTGGGCTTCACAGCGCAAGGTCTAAATTTTGAGAAGGTGGACCAAAAACTGGAAACTGCCTTGAGTATGATGTCCACTTACTATCAGGATAACTCTCTAAGACCGAATCCCTCCAAAACCCAATTCAGCGCCTTCCACCTCCACTCTCGACAGGCAAATAGAAAGCTCAACATTACCTGGGATAACAACAACCTAGAGCACACAGATAAACCTACCTATCTTGGAGTCATATTGGACCGCTCCCTAACCTACATGTTCCATTGTGAAAAAACGCGGAAGAAGGTGGAAGCGCGGAATGGTCTTTTGAGGAATCTCAGAAACAGCAAGTGGGGCGCAAAACCAACAGTACTAAGGACATCAGCGCAGGCGTTATGCTTTTCGAAAGTGGAATATGCCTGTCCAGTGTGGAGCAGATCCACTCATGCCAAAAAAGTAAAGGTCCTGAACGAAACATGCAGGCTTATAAACGGCTGCATGAACTCCACGCCATTGGACAAACTGTACGAAGGCTCGGGCCTCTCAGACCCTGACTCACGTACAGCCTACGAATACACCGAGATAATTAAGCAGACCTTCGATGAGCGTCACTCACTCACTATTTGGACACGAGGCACACTAAAGTCAAGAAGGCGCTTCCTGGGCGCTCCACTGGATGAACCACCCGCCTGCTATCCAATAACAGAACTCCTACCGAGCGGAACATCAAGCGACTGTTGGATAGAAATGACGACAAGTGCGACTGCGGAGCTAAACAGGATACGGAACACCTATTTATCTACCCTAACTGCCCACATAGATGTACCCTCGACGCTTTATGGACAAACAATCAACAAGCATTGGACAGAGCCCAATACTGTAGCTCAAAAACTACAAGGGATAGAATAAATCTGTTAATACCGTTTTTTAAAGCTCAAAAAAGTAAGACAGTAGTGAGAAAACCGCATATCTCTATCATCAATAAGAACGGAGTTTCCCATTCAATACCACATCAAAATGGGACACCCTCTGCACATCTTTCAGTTAGACAAATCAACAACGTTTTACCTATACTAGTGGAAGATGTTGGGGTCGAAAGACAGTGTAAACGGAAGGCTCAGTCTGTGGTATATGTGTCATTTATAATGTGTATGTCTCAAGTCAGAAAGTAACCCGATATCTACCACTGGCCAAAGGAGAAGGGACTGGCCTCCCTCTTTGCGATCGTTCCCTCCTTCAAAAATCTTCGGATAATTGACATGCAATAGTGGAATTTTTCGTTATTTTTTCTAGAATGTAATTTGTTTTTAATTTTCGCTTGTGGGTATTTTTTTTTAATTGTTTAAAACCAAATGAAAATTAATAAATAGAGCTATATGCTTCGTGAACCAACTTTCTATACCTGCCTTAAATGTAATAATTATCATAAAAAGGACCGAAACAATAAAAGCTCAGGTATTTTAACTACCGGCTTGGCCACGGACGCGGAAGCAAAAGAAAAACAATTGAAACAGATTGAAAAGAATAAAAAAACGAAAAAGGGGTCAAACGGGACAACGGACACAAAAGGGTCAGAATTTAGGGACATTGACCATGGAGCAGCTGTTCGAGTATTGTTTTTCTTCTTTTTGGTGTTGTTTTGGATGGTCCTTTTTAAGAGGATCAGTAATTCATGGGTGCTACATTGAAGGAGTACTGTCAGTGGTTGATTGTAAGAATGAAATATTCTATTGGCTGATATATTGGTGAAGGGGTAAACTAACATATATGTCCTTTCTTACTTAGTCCACAAATTAAGTAATTAAGTTACACACACATTTTATAGTTGTTAATTCTCCTAGGTCAAAAAGTACAGGTTTAATGCACGCAGTGTGTAAATAACCGCATGAGGAGGTTAAAGCAGTTTTCGACCGAGGGAAATACAAAATTTTATGCACGATAAGCAGCAATATTTTAATATTTAAAAAATAATAATTTAGAATTTGGTAATGACATTCATTTTAGAACTTTAGGCCTGCCAGCAAGTGCGTTTAAGTGCACTTTTACGCCCGGTTGTACATTGAAGTTTTTTTGCGAGACTACTTGATTACCCACAGTGATCAATAAAAACATATCATATAATTAATATTATTTACAGGGCAAATTAAATATGACCTTACTCTGATAGTTTAGTTGCTTTTTTTTTCTTTTAATATTGTCCATTGAGGCCTTGTGCCACATACGATTTTTAACTAGGGGTAAATCAAGGGGCCATTGAGTTTTTTAGGGTTCATTTTTGATCTGGGCCATCGCGTGGCCAATTGATGAAGGTCAACGGTCGAAGAAGAACCTAGACCATATACAGGGTGCCTAAGAAATTATTTTCCTCAAAAAATAAGGAATACTTCATAATATCTCAAGCTATTTTGTATTCTATTGTCTTTATGACAATAAATTGTTGATTTGAACACACAATGAAATAAAATATCTGCGAGTAAAGAACCCTTCAATTTTTTTAATGGGGGATGTGTCTCGGTTAATTTTTTTTGATATTTTATAGATGTATATAATATGTTATAGAGGGTGTCCCAATGAGCAATTTTCGTCATGGACACTTTCCCTAATATATACAGGTTGAGCTAGAAATTGGACTTAATTTACAAAAATGGCCGTTTTTTACTAAAATTAACCTTCGTTTACGACAAAACTAAAGATAGGATAATAATCGTTTCTGCAGATCTGATTGAACACATAAAGGCCTACATTTCTGATGTTAGTACTAATGTCCATATGTGCACAGGGTTAACCAAAAAATACGCCTGAAATTGCTCAAAATACCTTATTTTAGAAGCATAGTTGACGCTTGTACCCAGACAGCACAAATTGTCCGTCGGACAGCCATTTTTTGTCCAAAAGCGCCCGCATTGGACAATGGTTTTTCCTGATACAGTGGATGAGAAAAAACTGAGTCCAAAGGACTTCCAATTTGGATCCATAAAGAATTGCTTTTTTTCAGTTAGTTTTTGGATATCCAATGTATAACGATGTTTCTTGGTTCATCGGACCAAAAATAAATTATATCCGGCGGACGTCCATTTTATGTCCTGCAAAAGTGATGTACCTTATACACTGACTAAATATTGAATATTTATCAAAAAATCTATGTCAATCGGGCTTGGCCTAAGTTGGCACATTAATAAATATGTCTTTTGTCCGAACTGTTTTGGATATCCAATGGATCATATTTTTCCTTATTCATTACCAACAATAACAGTTCTCTCATATCTAGCCAAATCATTTGTATAATATAGGTAAGTATTTTTAATTATTTTAGACTAATTGGTATTTTAGTATTTCAATACCCATCCTTTGCTAGGAACTCCATCCTCGGGGATCGACAACCAGACTTATGATGTTGGAGTGGTTTTCACAAAAGTGTCCACTAGATATCCATTGGAAAAAATATATCCAGTGTACCAAGAAAATTAGACCAACGGATACACATTGTAATTATTAATTTTTTTCAACAGTGAACTATAAAGATACTTTTTGGATAGCCAATTGATACCTTTTGGACAGAATTTCGTTCCACTGGATAACCATTGGATTTAGTACAGTGGTACAATAGTCAAAGTATTGAAACTTTTGGACCATCCAACGTTTTGACAATTGTATTATCCAATGGATATGACTTGGACAAAATTTCTTGCAGATTTCGTTGTGCAGTGGACTGCTGCATTGTACAGAAAACTTTCTCCATTGGACATCATTGGGACAAAGTTGTGATGTCTGAGTAGGAGCAGCGAAAAAAAATGTTTTTTGATACACTATTAAGGATGCACACAAAATGAGCAACAAACTTTTAAATATTTACAGAGTACGCCAAAACATTCGAAATATGCTTTTTTAACCTTTTCAAATTGTCCTTCTAAAGATACTACCAATCAGGCAACACTTATTTTATTAATTATTTTTTGTAATCTTAGTCTACAGACCACAACAAACATATTTTTACCTTAATTCCGGATATCGTATATTTCCAAAATATTTTTAAATTGCTTCAAATCCCTTAGTGTTAAATTTGATTTAAAGTTTAAATAAGCGGATAACTTAGGAACAGTTAATTTTTATTACTTATATATATCTTATATATATCTAGAACCATTTAACCATATTAAGAAATCCAAAAAAAAGAGAAAAATACTATTAAAAATCTCGAACGCAGAGCACTTCTCGCAACACACAATATTTACACTATAAATCAAGGCGGCTAGTAAATAAAATAACAATCGTTTCAATAGCGATGTGCTATTTTACTCGGTGACGTTCATTGTTGCGACATTTTAATCTTTGACAGTTTGATATTTTGACGATATTTTTAAATGATTTTTTCGTAAATACTTGGTGAAAACTGGCTGAAATGGCTTAACTTTTAAACAAGAATAATTAGATTTTTTCAATATTACTTTTTTCCGCTATTTCTCTTTAATTTTAAGTAAAAAACGGACAGAAATCTTTTTTGGTACTCGTGATCAAAAAAAAAATTTTTTTTTAATACCTTCATCAAAAACATGATTTTAGTAACTCTCTGGAGATAACTAAAGCATGGCTTTCTTGGTTACCGATGCAAAAAAAAACCTTTTTTTTTTGATCATGGGTGCAAAAAAAGGTTTCTGTCCGTTTTTTACACAAAGTTAAAGAGAAATAGCGGAAAATAGTAATATAGAAAATATCTAATTATTCTTGCCTAAAAATTAAGCCATTTTCGCCAGTTTTCACCAAGAAATTTCGAAAAAATCATTTAAAAAAATCGGCAAAATATCAAACTGTCAAAGATTAAAATGTTGCAACGTTACCGAGTAAAAAGGCACATTGCTATGGAAACCATATTGTTATTTCATTTACCAGCCGCCTTGATTTATAGTTTAAAGATGGTATCTTGCGAGAAGTGCTCTTCATTCGAGATTTTTAAAAGCATTTTCCTGTTTTTCTTTGATTTTTTGATAAAGGTATTAAAAAAAATAGTTTTCACAACTCGCTGCTAAACTGTGCTTTTTCTGACTCGCGTTTTTAAATACCTCGCTGTGCTCGTTATTTAAACAAACGCTTGTAAAAAAGGCACCATTTAGCCAATTGTTGTGAAAAATACTATTTCACTGTGAGACTCCTCATCGAATATGTAAACTCGACTATTAAAAGAGTAGCAAAACGAAAAATAATTTTTATTTCTCAAACAGGATTTTGAAAAAATGATGAGTTTGTTACCTACAAACTTTTGTATTTATACAGAGTACGCCAAGAGGAGGTTGAGCAACTCTCGAAATATACCATCATAACGTGATTAACTACTTTTTACAAAAAAAAAACCACTAGCTAAGCACCGGAATTATTTTTTAAATATCATTTTACACACCACAACCAATAATTTAACATTACTGATTACACCTTTTTCGAATACAGAGGGAGCAAAGAAAGGCACTTAAAATTGCCCAAAACCAATTTAAAAACTACAAACTTTTGGAATTTGGACAAAGTACGCCAAAAAAGAGTTTTTAGACACTATTAAGGTTTCTAAGTCTTTCTACTTTCAAAAATCATAAGTTTTAAAAAATATTTTATAAATAAAATTTTATAAATATTTATTTAAAAATAAAATAAGGTATCCGGAATGTGTTTGTTGTGGTCTGTAGACTAACATTACAAAAAATAATGAATAAAATAAGTGTTGGCTGGTTAGTAGTTTTTTTAAGGACAATTTGAAAAGGTTAAAAAAGCGTATTTCGTATGTCCTCTGTACATATTTAAAAGGTTATCGCTCATTTTATGTGCATTCTTTTAGGGTATCAAAAATTATTTTTCGCTGCTCCTACAAGCGTCAAATATGCTTCTAAAATAAGTGATTTTAAGCAATTTCAGGCGTATTTTTTAGCTAACCCTATACACATACGGACATTAGTACTAATATTAAAAGTGTAGATCGTTATGTGTTGAATCAGATCTGCAGGAAGTAATATTATCCTATCCTTATTTTTGTCGTAAACGAAGGTAAAGTTTAGTAAAAAACGGTCTAATTTCTAGCTCACCCCTACTGTAGATATTAGGAAAAGTGCCCATGACGAAAATTTCTCATTAACCAGAACACATCCCCCATAAGAAAATGACAGGCATCTTTACTTTCTTGGTAGTAATATGATTCTGGCCTATACAGGGCGCTAAATATAGTGAATCACCCTGTGTGAATCACATTCTGCAAGAAATATTTGAAGTGTAAGTTCAATGTTTCAAAAAATAATTTTACTTACCGATATAGACCCGCATGCATGTACACTTCGCGACACATAAAACGCATACGCCGATTTTATATGCAGTATATACTTTACGATTTAGCAACCTTTTCTGTCACAAAGTGTCAAAGTCCACTCATTGTCATATTTTTTGTTGTCACAGTCTTGTCCAACTTAAAAATGCTACAACAGCTATCGGAATTCGATAAATCCCAAATTTTAGCAAAATTAGGTGGATGGTTGGTCTGTTCGTCGGGTCGCCGATCATTATGGACGAGACAAGTCCACTATATAGTAGTATAGTACTGTCAACGTGTAGAGCTGGATTTCGGCAGGAGAACATGGTACGCTTTTCAGAATTCAAGGAAGGTTTACATGATACAAAATATTATGCTTCCGGAAATATCAGCTTTACATCCCGATGGTATCAACAAGACAACTGGCCGGTACACACTGCCAGGATTTCTCAGCAGTGGTTCAGGGAGCCTAAAGTGGTTCAGAGAGCCTAATATTGAACTTTTGCCATGACCAGCAAAGACCCCCGATGCCAATCTCATCGAAAACGTATGGGGGATCATTGCAAATAAGTTATCACAATTTAATGTTCTTCCACAGAATGCTGACAATTTGATGGACTTAATAGTTAGAGCTTATGAGAAGATCATTGAAGAAAATCCAAATTTATTTGAAAATTTAGCAGACTCCATGTCAAGGCTTTTAGCAAAAATTATTCAAGCTAATGGTGTAATCGATAGGTTTTTTGTTTTTTAATATTTTTTTGTTTATAACACTGAGACTGTTGATGTGTATTGACCTGGCTTGCTTAACCCAAAGCCTTTCCAGTTCTTTCTTCTTCATATTTTCCTATTAGTCGCATTATAGTGGACTTGTTTCGTCCCTTTTGACCGGCTATTTGACGAAGAAACGAAACATCTTCTAGTTTTGCCAAAATTTTGTTGATTTTTTTTACACTAAAATTCTGTTCTAAAAGTGTTTTTTATATTTCATAACAGCAACCGTAAAACTATAGAACCAGTGAATATCGTTAAAAATATTTTCAGTCTCCTTAACAAAATTTGTTTATATTATCTAAAAGTGTTAACCTAGAAAAGTCGGTAACAACAAGCAAGCAAAATTTTTAAAATATAGACATGTTCCTAACTTCTGCTTTATGCGTTTTACGTGTCGGGAACGTATATTTTGTATCCTTGGTTACCTATATAATTTTTCTCTTTTTACTGGCCAAACTGTAGACTATCAATCTGGCTTGTTTTAATTTTCTTTTTGATTTACATCACAATAACACAATAAGAAATCGATAACTAATCAAGAAAATGCAAATGACATTTAAATACTAAATCAAATAAATTCATTCAATATAAAACGTCAAAAATGAACCCTTACTCTTTACAAACAAGAAAGCCAGTTTACAGGTTGACCCATACCACTTGGGATATATCTACTTGAAATAAAATAACTGAGGTTTAACAGAAGAACGAACAAAGGTCTGGTTGGGTTTGACAAAGTACACATTTTCGGTTTTCTTACCTAATTGCAAAAAGCGTGTTTTCGGGTCTTATTTTTGAACAATTTAATAGAGCGTTCGGTTTACGTACTCTCAGATCGATCCGGATTAGAGTAGTGACGTCACGAATATACCCACGGGTGCTCTTAACCTCACTTTTTCATTTATTTATTTACTTCAGTTTCAATATTTTAAAGAGAAAACAGAACAGAATTCTTTTTTGTAGCTTTAAACGGGTAAGTGGATCAACTAAAATAAAAGGTCCTTTTTTCGAAATGCGAACGTTTCGCAAAATGTATTTGCATTCTCAAGGCTTTTCAAGCACGGTCGTTCTGAGTGTCACATATAACATATTTGTTGTAGTACCTTAACTATACGATTCGTATAGAGAATGCAAATACATTTTGCGAAACGTTGGCATTTCGAAAAAAGGACGCTTCATTTTAGTTGATCCACTTACCCATTTAAACCTACCAGAAAGAATTAACCAGGATCGCCAACCATTCTAAAACAGAACAGAATATTAATTACAAATGTGAAACTAGTACCTATTCTTCAAAACTATTTTTAAGTTGCGCCTACTCCCAACTATAATTGGATACCACCTCAGACACATAATTGCGTATTTTGGCCTGCTTTTGGGGGCTACAGCTATCGAGTATAAGTTGGACAAGCATTTCTTCCTTCTTCCTCCTCGCACGGAGTAGAAGAATTGAGGAACAATTCTTCAATTTCAATAAACTTTCTTTTTCGATCCATTGCATTGTTTTCTGTTTTGACTCGCAAAAAGTTTATAAACAGCAAAAAAATAAGATGAAAATGTTGTCAAAAATATTGTTATGACATTGTTTTGCTCAAAATCCTCTACTCTCGCGATTTTACGGGAGCAGAAAGATCAATCTGTTTCGAGGAGCAGGAGTACATAATCATGTATTTAGAGTAATAGCCGAAAGCGCTATAAGTCAATAGGGAAATTTTGGACAGGTTTTTTGTCAGTCTGTTACCCTTCTTTATTCTGGGCAGGCGGAGTAGCGCTCTGTCAGGCTGTTACCTTTATTAAAGGTAACCACTGGCGCTAATTAGCGTCGAATAGTGACTACCTTTACCGTTAAAAAGACAACCAATCAAACATGATGTGATTCTGTGGTGGAAGATTTTTAGGTTATAAAAGTTTGTTTTTGTTTTACAAAAATTTTATGTATTGGGACTTTATTTTTTGTTAACCGTGTTTATAGTAGTAGTGAGGTGCCTTTTAACCGTTTCTTTTTTGGTAAACAGGTGAATAAGTACAAATAAGTTTGCAGAAGCTCGATTTCTTTTATTACTCCACCAAAGATATCTTGCAAAATCATTTGCCTGTCCAGATTTATGTTGGGGAGTCCGTCTCCCAGTCCTATCACTAAATTAATATTTTCGTCAATGATGTGGTTAGAAAAGCAAATAAAAAAAGACTTGAGAAAGGAACAACAAAAGTCAATAAAAAAGTAAGGTTATGTTTACCGCCAAACGATTGACTACGTTCAAATACTCTAGTTTTAACCTCTTGAAGTTACCTTTATTTAAGGTAACGGTAACAATAAGAGTAACGAAATTTGCCTTTAAATTTTGGGCGTATATCCAGCGCATATACGAAAACGGAGAAGGATATTGCCCTGGATATCACACAGATATTTACCCGACGTGCATAGGACCTCCAAAAAAGATCCAATTTAGATCCACAGGTACCCATTAGGTAACATCCACTGAATATACGTTATAAGTATATTATAAACATGTGTTAATTACTCCACAAAAATATTCGAGTTATATTTCTATTACACCAAATTTGATGTTCTATGGTATATCCATTATGGTATATATTTATATAGTATATCCTATCGATATCCACCACGATATACGAAATGTATATTTGTCAAAATTTTAGTTGATATATAACAATGGTATATCTATAAAAGTATATTCTTTTCGTTTCCATAATGTTTTATTTAAAAATATTAAATAAATATGTACGATAGCGCATATACAATTAATACACAATAAATATCCGTTCATGTTTCCTTTTTTTGAAACGAATCATGTTTTTTTTCTAATATACATGTAATATACAAAACGTATATTCTAATTTTTAATATCTTTGTGATATACAATATCCAAAGCTTGCTATGTGGGAAGTGTCTGACCAAAATCTCCCTAATAAATCTTCTGCACGAGCGCGATAAGACTTAAAATTATTAAAGAAATTTTGTTTTTATAATGACCCGCTAATTATTTGAAGTCCTTATATTCGAGTAAGTAAAATATGAAAATACTGCTTGTTCCTGACTTTTCCACACTTGGTGTCAATAGGGAAACCTCCCGCACTTGTTGCCGTTTGCCTAAATGACGAGAAGCGGAGTTCGAACAAACAGTCAAAGGCGGAAAACACCGTTTTTAGTGTGGAAAATTCTATTTGCTCAAAAGCCTTCGAAATGCCTTGGTTGCTATGGAGTAATACTTTGACGCTTGAAAAAAGTTTGGCGCGCAACGCGAAGCGAAGCGCGGCAATGTTTTGAAAGCGGCAAAGTTTTTGCGCTCGAATTACACACAAGATTTTTTTTACAATTGAGCGAAAAGTCGTTGTAGGGCCAGCGTTTTTTTACTTTGTCGCTTGCCGAGCGGAAATTTGGTTACTTTGTCGCTCTGCAAGCGAAAAAGTAAAAAAAAGCTCGCTCCTCGCAAAATTGCAACTTCCCAGCAAACATCGGTCTACTGGGATTTACTGTACTATTAGGGTGTGAGATTATATGGTTTATTTTATTTTTATTTATTATTTAATTTTTTTTTGAAAGACTTTTCTTTGTACATATACACGTCTTGTTTTACTGTTATTAAAAAAGTACAAAGAAAATATTAAAGTAAAAGTACAACTTTTTTTGTACTAAATATATACCTGCTGGCCTGATGCAGGCCGTTGTTCCAAATCAATAGTAACTAAGTACATCCCACTTAGTACTCTGCCGTTATTAGCAATTTGTTACAAAAAAAGATATTTTCTATGACCAGAAACACAAATACAAAGTCATTTTAATAGACACTCAAAGTAAATGTTTCAACGCATCCGTATCGGTATAAGTAACGCGTTTGAAACAAAGTCAAAATACGCTACATTTTTTACTTGCTCATGCCATGTTTCGGACGATGCCTGCTTCTTTAACGGGTGAGAGGACAGAATCTTGTTGCATACGGAAGGATGTACGTATCGATACGGACCCACGAACATACGCAACGATTTCAATCAGCAGTTCTGTCATCGCACCCATTTAAAAAAGCGGGCATTGTTTGTGTTTTTGTGCTGTACAAAATAAATAAATGATCATTTGTTTATTTATCTTGACAGCATCGGCAAGCATGGTCTCCTAACATGTCCAAACATAATACTCATCTGTGCTATATGCAACAGCTATAAATATAATTAATTTGAACCGAAAAAAAACAGATATCAACCACCTTGTGTAGTTCAAAGTTCTTAAAAAATAAAAAGGAATAACCACCAATCAATTTTTAAACTGTTTTTCGTAACTAAAGTTGGTTTTTCTTTCTACCACATTTTTTTGTATAATAAAAAGTTTAGAAAATGAGAGTTTATATCCTTATAACTATTTTTTAATTACTTTCTATAACTACAGTTTATAATTTTCTTTATTTATCGCTCGATTTATCGTAATATACATAAGTGTATGAAATAGAATCTAAAATTCAATTACTTATAAAAAAGCACATTTCTATCTACCTTTATATAGTGGAAGGAAACTCCTTCAGAACGATGTATTAGACTTTCCTAACATAAACATTTATTATTCTGTATAACTTAAGTTGGTAATTTGTATTTTACACCATTTGACGTTTTCCAATTATGGTTTCTATGATAACTTAGCGAGCGTTTTGGTTACTTTGCCGTTCGGCCAGCGACAAAGTAAAAAAACACTCGCTCCTCGGAAAAGTGCAACTTTGCACTTTCTTTTTGAAGCCCAAACATGGTACTTTTCTCTCGGTTGTAAAAAAGATATTTTGTTAAATTATTACCCAGTGGCGTACGCAGAATGTTTTTTTTGGGTAAACAGAACAGTCTTGATAACCAATTTCTTCTCAATTTTTTGGGAAAATTTGATATTTAGGAGTCGATATTTAATGATTGAGGATGGGGGAAATTGGGTCCCTAAGCCACTTCCTTCTGCATAAGCAGGAGTATTACCATTGCAAAAACGTACCGAACTAAAATTTATGGTCAAACTTTACTTAAAATATACCTACTGTGCACTGCAGTAGGTATATTTTAAGTATAGTTTGACCTTAAATGTTAGTTGCGTAGGTACCTACAACAAAAAATTACTAATTGTGAGAACCTAAATATATTATATAGTTTTACAGAAACTTCTGATTGTTTAATTGTTATTAATTAATTATTTTACATTTGTTTCCTTTATAAAAAAAACAAGGAACGTAAGGAAGGACTAAAATAACCCTTTGCTTTTTTCTATCTGATTTTATATTGGCATATTTTTGAATCCACCCTAATTTTAGACCTAGGTATCTAATAAAAAATATCGTTAACGACCGATGAAAAAGTTCCATTAGAAAATATTAAATTAAATTTAATTTCGCGAAAAAAATTACTACATTTCTACGCACCCAAAACCGGTTTTATAGAAGGAAGGTTTTAAATAAAATAGCTTTCTACTAGGGTTTATACGTCCCTCACTAAATGTCATTAAATATCAGTTTAAAAAAGAAAGCAAATAAAACAACTAAGTTAACAACATATTTTTTGGTAAAACTCGGGTTGAGTATTTCTTTAAGTTGAAAGCAATACTCTAAAGCGTTTTAAAATTGTTTATACCGACCTTAAAATTCGTTTTAGAGCGATAAAACGCTTTCTTAAATTGCTTTAAAATAAAACCGGTTTAGTGCTTAAAGCGATTTTAGTGGTGTTTATACGACAAAATTTTTAAACCGACCTTACATAAAAGCGTTTTAATAGGCCCGTACAAACAAAGTAAATGATTCCAACGCGCCAAACATTTTTGAGGCAAAAAACAATTATTTTTAAAACCCTCAAACCCTTCGTTTCGTTCGTTTTTTATCATCTTCCATCTTGACACCCTTAAGTGTTTGAATCTCTGACAGAACGCGGGGAAAATTTCTTTTAAAAGGGCTTTTTTCCCCATTCGAACATCCGGTCGTCCCCCTTTTTTCGCCGAGCGTGCCATCCTTTTGAAAGATCTAATTTTTACACCCTTGTAACGAAGAAAACCGTTTTTAAATCGGTCTGCAAAATACGCATCAAGAGACAGCTTTTTTTTGGTGGAATATATTAGGTTCTTAATATTAAAATTTGTGTATACTGTTTGTAGTTGAATACGTGCCGGCCAAGGCATCAGCCAGAGAAGTAGTTCTCTTTATCTACTGAAGGGATAGTTAGACATATAGCCTAATTTTTTGATTGTTAAAAGTTTTTTTTTGTACCTTCCTCAAAAACATGATTTTGTTAACTGTCTGAAGATAACTAAAGCATGGCTTTTTTGGTTACCGATGCAGAAAAACTTTTTTTCTGATCACGGGTCCAAAAAAAAGATTTCTGTCCGTTTTTTACCCAAAATTAAAGAGAAATAGCGGAAAATAAATCATTTAAAAACATCATCAAAATATTAAACTGCTAACAATGAACGTCACCGGTTAAAAATTTACATCGCTATGGAAACCATTGTTATTTCATTTACTAGTCTCCTTGATTTATTCGTGTTATTCGTCCGAGATTTTTAATAGTTGTGTGTGTGCTGAAAGTGGTACTTTACCGCACGCGACGGCAGTTGACCGAACGACGCGAAGCGGAGTGTGGTCAAACCGTCAAAGGTGGTAAAGGCACTTTACGCAAGAGTTATGTACATAATTTTACCTATGAGCACCAAAATTTCCAAAACAATTATCTTAAATTTTAATTGCATAAGTCAGCAGCATTGAAATCATAATAAACTATAGCAAATTTTGCAAAATTTTACTTTACCGCATAGTATGCGATAAAGTAAAATCATACAAAATTGGGGTGTAAAAATTATCATTCCGAAATGTTTATTACAAGAATTTCTATCCGTCACTTATTTTATTCTAACGTGCACCGATAATCCTACAAAAAAAAGCGAATATATCTATAATTAACAAGACTGTTTTTATGGATTTAAAATAGTGATAAAATTTGGTAATTTTGTATAATTTTATTTACCACATAGTGCACGGTAAAGTAAAAACATGAGAAAACTAATAAGACGGCATTGAAATATTGAAATCATCTGCTACAACACTTTTTAAAAAACATTTTTTAAAAAAGAAAATTTTTAAATGAATTTTTTGCATAGTTTTACTTTACCGTACACTATGCGCTAAAGTCAAACTGTCAAACAAAACCGTTCTTTACTTTGTTACTAAGGATATAAAAAAAGCTGAAGGGTAAAAGAGTTGATAAGCGAAGATGTCACAAATATACGTATACTAACAAAAACAAGCAGGTCCCAGTTGTAAAAATTTGACATTATATATTACAGTAACACCATCTCATTAAAGTAACTGCAAAATATTAAAATATTTAATATTTAAATTATTAGGTACCTATTATTTCTTAGGAAAAACGCCACTAGCCCACAATTTTCTTTACTTTTACTTTATCGTATACTGTGCGGTAAAGTAACTGACATTTTGCTTTACCGCACACTATGCTGTAAAGTAACTTAGCCATGCATTACTCGGTAAAGCGCTACTTTCAGTTCTCAAAGTAAAGCGGTAAAATACACTTTCGCACACGCGAGTATAGGTAAAAGTATTTTCCTGTTTTTCTTGGATTTTATGATAAAGGTATTAAAAAAAATAGTGTTAACAACTCGCGGCTAAACTCGCGGCGCTCGTTATTTAAATCAACGCTTGTAGAAAAAAGCTATTAACTAACTATTTTAGCAACTAGTTGTGAAAAGTACTATTTTTAATGAGTTTTTGGCTTAAATATAAAACATTGTTGCTGCGGCTCTAAAATTATTATCATGCGGAGCATATTTATATGACATGATATTGGCAACAAATCTAAAACTGAGACTTGACCACAGTCCAATGCAGCCCTTTTTTGCATCTAACTAAACCCACTTTTTAAAAATTTTTGTCAAAAACATGATGAAATTTTCTGCTTAAGAGTATGGTCTTCGCTGACAGCTTTTCCTGTCTTACTAATGCAAAATTTCGCTTGCTAGGGTAGAATTAGCCCCACAGTTTTCTATCCAAATACATAAATGTTTCAAACATTTTAGACTCATTTGAAAGATAAAGCTTGTATCTAAGGATCTTGTTATGTTATGTATCTGCAATCGTCATCAGATGAATACTAACAAAAACTAAAACTACCTAATCTTATACACTAACATTTGTTCACTGAACCATGAATACACTTGGTTGGCTCCGCCCTTTTACTAGTTGGGGGGGGCATATGGACTTCCGTGGGCTTTTTGATGATGATTTTACGAAATCTTTTTTAACCGGTTAGTAATAGGCCACTTAACATCACCCTGCCTGCGAACAGCCTCAAAAGCGCTGCAGTCAAAAAGTGAGGTTAGGGCGACAAAATATTTTTTTAAATTTTAACGGTTTGACCTACGATAATGAAATTTGGTAGTCATATTGTCCTTCTGGCCAAAATGTATAATAAAATTTAAAAAATAACATTTAGTGCATCTAGGCGCCGGTAGAGGGCACAATGTGTTTTTAGATTTTTCCCTGTATCTCCCGAACGACTCATCCTGCACACTTGAAACTATGTGTTTTTTTAGTACAACCTATTAACAATCAGCCTGATATCACAAAAAAAAATTAACCTGTGAGCGGAGGACCCCGAACAGACGTCATTTTTTTGATAATTTCAAAAAAAAAATCTATTTATGCAAACTTAACATAAGGGCATCGAAAATTGATATAAATCTGTTACTTATAGACCACTCAATATTTTTCCACCTATGAATAGCCTCAAAAATGTTGCATTCCAAAAGTGATGTTAGGGTGACAAAATATTTTTTTAAATCTTAACGGTTTGACCTGCGGTGATGAAATTTGGTATCATCATATTGGCCTTCGGGCCAGATTGTATTATAAAAATAAAAAATAACATTTAGTGCCTCTAGGAGCCGGTAGGGGGCGAAAAGTGGTTTTAAATTTTTCCCTGAACGACTTATCCTGACCACTTGAAACTATGTGGTTTTGTACTACATACTATTACCAACCAGCTCGATATCACAAAAAAATGTTTTAGCCTATGAGCAGAGGGCCATGAACAGACGCCATTTTTTTGACAATTTCTAAAAAAAAATCTATTTACTCGACTATACAGGAAAATTCCCTTTTCCGCACTAGCGCGGAAAGGTTAACTTTATGGTAATTTTCTGCACTCAACCAAAAATAAAAAAATTAATATATTGGTATATTTTAATAAATTTTCTTTTTTGTGTTAGGTAAACATTTTAGTCACGATAAATAAATGGTAACATTTTCAAAATTCCTTTTATTCAGTTAATTTAATACTTAAGTCAAGCGAGTAGAAAAAATATTTCACCTAACTCGCGCGCAAAGTGATTTTTCCGCGTTCTTAATTGCTGGCCGAACTCCGCTAACCCGTCGTTGGGCCATCTGCAATCATGTGCGGAAAAGTGGCACTTTCCGCACTAGTTAGGTAAATTACTATTGCAATTCCCAGTTTGGTTGATGTTGAGTGGTTTGATTTGAAGTTTAAATATTGTCCATTAGAGTAGGTTTGCGATATACAGAAGTGGTTATAGTTGAATTCTTTTTGGTGACTAGAACGTCGAGAAAAGGGAGAGAGAGTTAGTGTGATGCAGTTTCTTATGATGTTGACATGATTGAAGAATTGTTCTAGTGTATTGTTGTCCTTTTCCAGATGATAAATATGTCGTCCATGTATTTTATCCATAGTTTGGGTCTCTGCCATGATGTTCACAGAGCTTCTTCTTCAAAGGATTCCATAAAGATATTGGCCACTACCGGCGAAAGTCAACAGCATAAGAAACTGCATCACACTAACTCTGGAAAAAGAAGAAAATGTCAGCTCGGCATCTCTCTTCAGTGCATCTGAATTGAATAGCGTTTTTACTCAGACACATGCATTTCGGCACCCTGGACGACTGTCGAACCCTGTATATTTAATAAAAAAAGTTATCCAAAAAATTGACGAATAATACAATTTATAAAATTGTGTTGATCGCCTATGAATAATTTCTACTCTTTTTTTTTCGGGAGGAAAAAGTTAACCCCAAAACCCCGTTGCTCCCCTTCTTTGGTGCGCCATTGGGATTATTTCCTTGCTATTTTTTAGTGTCCAACTTGCCGCAAAGTGGCAAAAAGCAGAGAGACTAATATGCAACCATAACAATAACTCAAAATATCGTGGACTATTTGCCAGGATATATTCCAGAAATATTAATTAGTAAATTAGAATTTTGTGTTGCCCTCTGCTGCCTTAGAATTCTAAATAACAACAGAACTGTTCATCAGAAGGTTCCAATTTTACAAACATTGAGTTTCCAGACGCCCCTGCGTAACTGTTTGGAGTAATATCATAGTAGAGGTACTAAAGACAATGAGAAAATTATTAATTTTGTGACCAATCTTTAGCCACGGATGTCTTAATCTAAAATAAATCACTAAGCCCTCTTTCCGCAATGAATACAAAAAGAGCCAACCCCTTTTGATTTCTTGATTTAAGCAGTGGCGTATCCAGGGGAGGGTTCAACTCAATCTACAATAAATTAATCATGCAAGGGCGCCACGTTGCGGGCGCCTTTTTTGGCTCTCTACTCTGCTGCTGTCTTAAATTTAAAAATGCCATTGTTAATGTTAATTGTTACAATTTTAGTTTAATTTTAAGCGAAAATGGCATTTTTAGTACAATTTTATTAAAATTTTCGTCTTTACATTGGTGATACGATTTTGGCAACAAATCTATATATACCACCACAACCCACCCCTTCTTGATTCTACGCCAATCTACTTTTCAAAACTACTTTACAAAAAACAAGAGGTCAAAATTTTTAGTTTCATGCCATATTTGACATTATTATTTATTACACTTTTGTTCAATTTTAAGTAATTTTTTTTTCACCAACATTTCAAACGTGTTAAAAATAGAATTTTTGTCTGCGGCGCATTTCAGGCTTAATTTTTAAAAAGTCTGCTGCTGAGACTAGATCCGACAGAGAATTCGTCCTTGTTTTTCAAAATGAGTATTTTTGTTCAAGGGCTCAGCTTTCCCTACTTTTAGGGGCCACGTGACACCGCTAACTTCATGAGTAAAAATCAATAGGTACCTACCTAATTTTTGAAACTTGGCAATAGGTAGTTAGTTGATTTTTATTGAATGACAAAACACCCTCTCAGAACCGATTTCTGACTACTTCACTGGTTTAAGGGTGGGATTTAATTGAAACAAACAAAAGCTGTTTCGTTTTTTGAAGAGGGGCCACGTGACGCCGCATACCCCATCAGTAAAAATAAATAGGTACCTATCTAATTTTAAAAAATTTGCAATACGTAGCTAGTGGGTTTGTATTAAATGACGCATCCTCCCCCCCTGGAGCCGATTTATGACTACGCCACTGGTCTAAGGACTCTGAAGAGAATTTTTGATTTAAGAACTCTGGAGTATTGGCCCTATTCAAAATCATACAAACTTGATTCAAGATATAGGTTTTTTTAATTACCATTACAATGCTGACCTTTTTTAAAATTTAATGATAAGTTTTTGATGTGTTTGCGTTTAACATGGCTTACTTTTACATCTTGTGAATGAAAACTTAATCAGAATAACGATTATATTTTGAAAAATTATTTGAGAACTCGTAGTTATTCTCATTCTATTTAGATATTGTTCTGGGATCCGATAACATTATTTCGTAAATTAATAAATGCGGTTTGGTTCTTTCCTCCCTCCTAATTGAATGTGGGGAAATATTTTATAATGCCTACATTTGTTATTCCATATCAAATATTAAATTGTTGCATATGTATTGTTAAAGCTATAGTTTTATTATAAAATCGCAAACATTAGTATTACTTATTCATACTGTATGAAATGTAGTAAGTACACACAGAGTACCGTGATCCGTGGTTAGTATTTATCCGCGAACAAAGACAAAAAAACTATTAGGGGTGTATTAAAGCTTCAAATAATTTTTTTCGTAAATGTTTATGCTCTCTTATCTTTGGTGTAGATTTGTAAATTATCTATATCTATAATTTTAGTTTATATTCATAACAATTACTTGTAAGTTGTATTTTATTTGAGTAAGCAAGGTTTTTTCAATGTTTGCTATTGTATTCTGACTAGTAAAGCCACTGGCGCACCGAAGGGGCGAATTTTGGGGTACACCCGCCCCCGTACGAAGTCAATTCCTGGGTGCGCTACTGATAAAGTTAGATTTGAACTGGACTGAACTGAACTAAATAAATTTTGCTAAAATACTTATTACCCTAACTATAAACGAACGCAAAGAACAAAAAGTCGATAGTAAAAAATCGAGTGCGGGAAAATGACACTTTTCGAACTTAAATGCGTGCGATAGAGTGGTGTTTTCCCCACGTTAGTAGAAGAATAAAATTTTCTAATTTTTTCTAGTGTTTAAAAATAATTTTGCATCACATCCTTACTGTTGCTCATTTATTTTTTTTGCTTTTGTTTGCAAATTTTTTTACTCCTTTAAATATTTTTGTGCATTTTTAAACAAAAAAGCCATGGTTTTGTTATTTAAGGAGGGAGCCCAAAAAGCTTTGTTGTATTAATTTCATAATTTTTAAATACAGAAATCTTTTTAAATGATTCACTTTCTTAAATTTTAATTGACTAATCAAAACAATCTTTTCCATTAGTTCCATTATTTCTAACTTTTTTTAGCCTTCAGTATTTAATTGCCGGAGTTGTTTTTCTTTTGCCTTTTATAAAAGGATCGACCGTTTTCTCCTCATTGGTAATTAAAAATAATCTAAAAACAACAACCCTCAAAACTTAATTGATAAAAGAAAACAGCGAAGATTGAAGCTCCCGTTTTATTAGAAATAAATATTTATGTTTTTTTGTAGGTACTGTTATCAAAAACACGATTTCAATAACTACGATAGGCAATTTAGATATACATTTTCTAAATAGAGGAAAAAAATTAGAACCCAATTTTTTTTTAATAAGCTTAGAAACGTCCACCGTGTAACATACTAAAAGCAGTGGCGGTCCCAACTATTTAAAAAAGGGGGGGCGGTTTCGATACGAAAAAAACTAGAATAAAAGCATAGCTTTTACGAGGAACATATCAATATATGATAACAAAACTTAGTAACTACAAGCGGGGATTTGATCCCAAATGTAGGGGGGGGGAGGTACTCAAATTTTAAGTTGTTTATTTTATACATTTTAAAAAAATGTTTAAATGCGCCGAAAATTTTTGAGTCGAATTAAACTAAAATCGTAAATATCAACGGTATCATAGCGCCGTGGGCGAAAATTTTAAAGAAAATTGTATAAAAAATGCATTTTTTGATTTAAAATTGTAACTATATCAATAGTTGCAAATTGCAGCAGGCGAAAATTTTTAAGAAAATGACACTACAAATGCCATTTTTAACACAAAATTAAAGTAATACCGTAAATATCAAAGGTATTATAGCGCAGCAATTTCTACCCTACTTTTGATTTCCTAAATGTTTTCATAAAAATTTTGAAGCCGGGGTAGGAGGGATTTACTACCCCCCTATCCCTCTAAAATCCGCGCTTGAGTAACTACGTATAATTTTTTCAGTTATTAAAAACATATATAACAAACAAACCACAAACAAAACCTAATAGCTAAATACTTTTTTTTGCGGTCTAAAATGCTTTCATCGCCTTTTATATCTCATATCTCAAACATAAGATGCCTATCTCAAAAAAAGAGTCGTTTCTGGTTTTTTTGGGCAAACCGGTCAATGAGTCGCATAATGTCTGTTGATATGCAGCAAAGCTAAGCCCGTCAGATGAATTTCCGTCATAGTGTTTTAAGTACTTATGTTTTCAATCTTCTGAGGCATAAGGCATGTTCTTCTCAACGAAAAAATATCGCCACACCTGTGTATTGCCTCGAAAACGTTATCAGGTATGTTTTGATTTAAGCTTTTGGCTACTTCTAACGAATATTGTTTCCAAATACTGACTTCTCCCAATAAAATAATTTTTGTTTTGGATTAATCAAACAGTTTATAGTTTTTAGAAATGACTTTATTTAATTTTGCATTCATTTTGGCTTCACGTTGTATAAAACTTGGTAAGAATATGTTCAGGTCAAAAATACTTTTTTATGTCCGAAATCATTTTGTCTAAAACTTGTTTATAAATAGAAACTCTATAATACTATTCTGTTCGTAAGTACGTCATGCGTTTGTCTATTCTTGGTGTGACGAATTGAAAATCAAACTGTCCCAAAATACTGTGGAGGGATTCTGGAATGCCTTTAAAGGAACTCTTTGCAATTTCTGGTTTTTTCTCCCCAAAGCCACCAACATCTTTGTCGTCCACTTTTTTTGGAGCAAAGGGGGGGGATCGTCCCTCCCCTCGTCCACCCTGGGACCGTCACTGCTAAAAGTCCCCATTTCTACCCCCTCTGAAAAAACTCCAAAAAAGCGTTTTTCTTGTATAACTCCTAAACGGTGACAGACTGTCAAAAGTGTCAAATGGACAAAAATATTGCAAATGTAATTCTCTATCAATAAGTAATTAGTGATAGTGTAGCTTAAACTGCTCCCTCTACCAGAAAAATTGAAAAAACCCAAGTAAAAATGATGGCAATTTCTCCATCAATATTTCTCAACCTACGAGTACCAAACTTGGCAGGAATAATCTAAGAGCAATCTTATATAAGATAAAATTGCATTTCCAACGACACCTCCGCTTGTATTTGCTGCTTCTAGTAATAAAATAAAAATTTTTGAAAGTCATAAACAAAGTATTTGAAGAGTAGGGGGGACATTGGCTCTTACATTTAACAAATTCACTAACAAAAATATAAAAATTATGACTTTAAAAAAATACAAGCGAAAGGTGTCATTGTCCAGTGAAAGCGGGGCCTTTTTTGTATAGGTCAGTAACAGTGGCTTATCAAATAATTTTGGTACATTTTGAAATTTTCTAGTTAAGAAAATCGGACTACGCCACTGGAAAATTTTTATTTTCAGATATAATGTAGGTCATTGCTTTCAGATCAACCCTGCCAAGTTTCGTACTCGAAAGTTGAGAAATCTTGGTGAAAATGCTAAAAAGGAATATGCAAGAAATTGTTTAAATTGGCATCAATTTTGCTTGTGTTTTTTCAATTTTTCTGGTAGAAGGAGTGGCTTAAGCTACACTTTTGTTCTTTACCTATTGATAGAGAATTAAATTTGCAACATTTTTCCCATTTATCACTTTTGACAGTCTGTCACCGTTTAGGAGTTATCCAAGAAAAACGGTTTTTTGGAGTTTTTTTGAAGGTTTCCGAGGGGGTAGAAATGGGGACTTTCAGTGTGTTAAAAAGTGAACGTTTCTAAGCTTGTTAATCAAAGAAATTTTTGGGTCCACAAATAATCAAACCATGGTTTTTTTGGTCCCCCCAACCCAACCCAACCCATCCCGTTTAGTACACTTTATTCGTAGTTTTCACTATTTTTTCATTTTTAGTCTGCTAGGTTTAACTAAAATAATGACAAAATATTTTCTTACACTTAACACACTTAAGCCGTTTGCGTGCGGAAAAGTATAACTTTCCGCACTTGTTAGGTAAATAACTATTAACTGTTTGCAAAATTTTACTTTGCCGCACTAGTGTTCATTAACTTCACACATGCTTGATTGTACATACCTTAGGATCAATTTCAATAAGGCGGCTGACAACTAAACACAGAAGCTAAATAGAACTGTCAAAAAACTGGTCCGAAGCAATTTGGAATGGAGTGTTTGTTTGTTTGGCAGAAATAGTACAGTAAAATTGTCATCTGAGGTCGAAAAAAATCCGAGGAGGCTGAGTTCTTGGTACGTTCTTTCGGGTGGTCTGAAAGTAAACCTCCCAAGTTTGTGTGTCCCCCACTCCTCGGGAACCATCCGCCATTTTGAAAAATCTTTGTAACTGACTTTTCTGCATTTCTATTTGTCGGAGGCGAAAAAGTCTAAGAACAAAAATATTCGGCAAAAAATTTGCAACATTTCTGTCTAAGTGTTCAACTTTCTGTAGTTAGTTTCCAAAAAGATAGAGTTCGCCAAAGTTACAAAAAATCAGTTTTAATGTATTTTGACCAACAAAAAGTGATTTTTTAAAAACACTTTAAATAAGAAAGTTGTGGATCTCAATCACTCGGTCTGTCGGCATGAAAATTGCCGAAAGTATCTGACAGACTGACATTCATTCGGGTACCGATAGTCAAGTCCTTTTGCCCGCATACAGGGTGTTTCAAATTCGATGCTCACCATGGGGATCTCCTAAACGGTAGGAGATAGATATATAAGTTGCGCAATTTGATGCTTTACCCAAAACCAAAAATAAAGTTTACAAAATCCGAGTAGTTCCGGAGATAGGAGAAAAAAAACGAAATTTTCAATTTTAGTTTTTATTTTTTTCCGCCTTTATTGTTAGTTGTAGAGTTGTCAAAAAATGCTTTTTTTTTCTACAGACACTTTTTTAAGATCTACCAGACAAGATATTCATTTTTAAGATTTGACATTTTAGTTTGACAGGAGCGTTGTGAAGTTCATTTTTTCTTATGGACACATCCTTTATTTTCTGGTTGTTTTGTTTCGGACGCAAGGCAAATATCATTTTGAAACATTATTTTAACAGGGAGCTTGTTGTTTCGCGCTTATACAAGACAACTTAAAAAGCGCTTGTAGTGGTATCTACAAAATTATAGTTATCTACAAAATTTTGGGATGGTGTCTGTCTGTCTGTCTGTCTGGGAGCATCGAATTTGAAACACCCTGTATATAAACGCGTAAAGAGGGGTTGGAGGGATAGGTAAAAGTATTATTAAGTGCCAAAAGGGCGTGGGAAGAGGTTGCAATAATTTTATAAAGTGTTGAAGGAGGAAGAGAGGTCAAAATTTGGAAAAATGGTTTTACATAATTGATGGTAGTACAGTAAAATTGTCATTTGAAGTCGAAAAAAAACAGGACATGCTGAGTTTTTTGCTCGGTTTTTTGTATGTTTTTTGGGGGTTCTGAAAGTAAAATTCGCAAGTTTGTGTTTCCCCCCAAAAAACTTTGTAACCGATTTTCTCCATTTCTGTTGGTCGGAACCCAAAAGGTGGACAAACAAAAATGTTTGGCATACAATTTTCAATATATTTTGTTACAGATTCAACTCTGTGTAGTTAGTTTTTAAAAAGTTTTTTAAGAAGATACTATCAGCAATATTTATGGCGAAAAACCAGGTCATTTGTGTAGCGCACGTTACAAGCTTTAATTTGATACCTCATTTGTACTGCTCCTAATATAAATAATAATTTATAATCCACAAAACGCGACTTCATGTATGCCCAGAAAGCGGTTCTTAAAGAATTTTACCGACTTTCAGTTGCAGTAGCTCAGAGACTGTTGAATTAATTATAAACAATATATATATTTTTATAGGATTTTTCAGAGATCCACAACTTTTTAATTTAAAGTTGACAAAAAAATCACTTTTGGTTGGTCATAAAAATAATTCTAACTTTTTGGAAACTAACTACAGAAAGTTGAGCACAAAGTTTTTTCAAAATGGCGAATGGTTCCCGAGGAGCGAGGGAAACACAAACTTGGGGATCTTACTTTTAGACTCTCCCAAACAACATATAAAAATTTTAGCCTCCCGGATTTTTTTCGCGGTACCCACCTTATTTGTGACAATTTTACAGTACTAAAATCTTGCAAGTCGTCAATTGACCATTTTTCGAGTTTGACAGGCTGGGTAGCAAAAAGGTTTGCCAACATACTAAAACAAAATGACCAACCAATTGACAGGTAAATTTTGGTAGGAACCCTTTGTTGTTTTTAATTTTCGAAAATAAACAGACGGGCAATTCAGTAAATTTGAGTTGAAATTTACATAAAAACTAAAGGTATAGTATAATAAAATCACCGCAGGGTTGCTGCTACATAGAAGATGTAAGTAAAAATAATTATATGTCAACAATGTTTCTGTTTTTAGTTCAACTTAAGAAGTAAGGAGTAAAAATAACAACGGGTTTGTTTTCTTACTGCTTACTTCTTACTTTATGGAATTCTGATTGCACCTTTACACTTTTAACTTACGTGAGCATTCCAACATTGGAAAGAGAATTTCCACATATTGAACTGCTGCATACCTCGATGCATTTCTGTAACTGGCTGAATTCCTCATCAGAGCAGTAAAAAGTCTGTATGCTATCCATTTCTAACTGGGTGTTTATAGAAGCCAAATCTTTACAACTCATTTTTAAAGATGTTTTGAAGCATGCTAAGCTGATCTTTAAATTAGCTTTTCATGGTTCTAATTCTGCGGCAGTAACCCTGTGGGTATTTTATTACACTACGTCTTTAGTTTTTATGTAAATTTTAACTTAAATTCACTGAAGTGCCCGTTTGTATATTTTCGCAAACTAAAAACAAAAAAATTTGGTTATGTCGAAAATCAGGTTTACACCAAAATATACCTGTCAATTTTTTTTTTGTTGGCCATTGTTTGGTGGAAAACCTTTTTGCTACTCAGCCTGTCAAACTCGGAAAATGGTCAATTCTGACTAACTTCTACAGATCCGATAACGTCAAATAAAAAAAAAGTCTAAAGTTCCGGCAACAATACAATATTATGAAATTATTACGTTGGTGGGCGGTCGCTAAGGCGGATAAGAAAAACATAATATATCTAAAAACGCACAAATTCAGTTTTCAGTTTTATGTTCCACTAAACATTTTGTAATTTTGTGTGTGGGTGACTAAGGGGATGGGAGGGTTAGTATATTTAAAAATTAATAACTTCTTAACCAAAGCTGCTATAAATACTTATGCAATTTTTAGTTTTGTGTCACTAAATATTTTTTAATTTTTAGAAAGTGACATTATGAAGTTGACAGTCCCCCCTCCTCTTTTGGGGTAGTGTAGAACATTACGAATTTGTGGTGAGATGTTAACAATTATGAAGTTAACAGCTGGTTGGGGTAACATCTTACTAGGTCCAATTGATTTCCATTTTATAAATTATAAAGTTGCCCTTAGAAGGGTAAAGAGATGTACCATCTAACTACGTCCGATTTAGTTTAAAATGTCAAATTATCCATTCAAGTTTGGTACCCAGGCAACGATACATTATCCGAAATGCATCGGTAACTAAAATTTTTAAAATAAATTTAAATAAAAAAATGTTTTTTAATTACAAGCTTTTATAAAAGGTACTAAAAAAATTTTTTTATCAAAAACATGATTTTAGTAACTGTCTGCAGATGGCTTTTTTGGTTACCGATGCAAAAAAACTTTTTTTTTTGATCACGGGTGCAAAAAAAGAATTATGTCTGTTTTTTACCCAAAATTAAAGAGAAATAGCAGAAAATAGTAATACTGAAAAAGTCTAATTATTCTTGCCTAAAAATTAAGCCATTTCCACTTTCCAAGTATTTACGAAAAAATCATTTAAAAGCATCGTCAAAATATTAAATTGTCAAAGATTAAAATGTCGCAACAATGAACATCACCGAGTAAAAAGACACATCGCTATGGAAACCATTGTTATTTTATTTACCTTACCAGCCGCCTTGATTTATGGTGTAAAGATGGTGTGTTGCGAGAAGTGCTCTTTGTTTGAGATTTTTAAAAGTATTTTCCTGTTTTTCTTGAATTTTGTGATAAAGTTATTAAAAGAAATAGGGTTAACACCTCGCGGCTAAACTGTGCTTTTTTACTCGCGGTTTTAAATACCTCGCTGCGCTCGTTATTTAAACCAACGCTTGTAAAAGAAACTAACAGTTTAGCTTTCTGTGACCATAATAAAAGTGATGGGCGCAAATTAAATTTGCTTACCCGTTAGCAGAGGAGTAAATTATAAAAAAAAGTTTAGTACCGAATTTAGCACTTAATAAACTCAAAAGGTACCCAAATTTTAATACGAACCCATCGCTTCTTGTAAAAAATATTTTTTACTTAAATTTATTCCTCTTGATATTACTCTCCGCACATGTTGGCTAAATAATTATTCTACAACGGTTTGTTTTGCTTACAACTAGCACTGGGGGATAAAGTGTATTTTCTTAATTAGAAACGGCAGTCGCGCGGGTATAGTATCATCTTTCTGCACTGGTTGGGAAAGTACTAACTTTTTTAACACTACGTCAACGTCAGAAATAATTATGCATATTCATTTTTCATTTCTACACTAAATAAAATCAAACTTTGGGACGGCCATATTTTTACCCCTCTCACGTAGTGCCAATCTATCAATAAAGTTCGGGCCTTATAAAGTTCCATTAACCGTAAATTTTTTACTCCTATTGGGTTTCAAATGTCGCCCTTGGTGCCTACAGGCCACCCTCCGGTATTACCACCCTCTGCGAATGTCCACAGGGAAAAAAAAAACCGAATGAACAGATTAGGTATGCGCCATTTTTATCTTCGCTCCGAAGCCGTAAAAGAATAATGCATTGCGAATTTTAAGTAGGGGTGGTGTTTGATAGCTCCTCTAAATGTGTGCCATTTATCAATTGTCTCGTGTTTCTCAATCCTCTACCACTATAAAAAATGTTACTTGTCTTTTTAAATAATATTTTGTTTTAGCAAAGTCTGAAATTCGGTTCGAATTCCTTAATAATGTCGGTCAGGGAGTTGTAATAGTTATGTATATAACAAGTGCAAAAAGTGATACTTTACCGCACGCGACGGCAGTCAAGCCAACAAGGGCGATTTTACCTACAAGCCTCAAAAATTCCCAAAAAAGAAATATAAATATCTGTATTTTAATTTTCTGAAATAAACGTAGTCACCTTACCGCATTGAGTGTGGTAAAGTGCACTTTACCGCACGCGAGTAGGTAAAATATATAAGCATAGTGTATTGTTTTTTAATAAACAGAGTTCTGGAAACACATAAATTTTTTGTTTTTTAAAATATTACATGCATTGAGTCATATTAACCGAATATTTGCTTTTAATTTCCGTTTATTAAACTATAATATCATGCGATTTTGTGATTTTAACAATTGTTAGTTATAAAATTTTATCTTTTATTATAGTCTCTCAAGCCACAATTTTGGTTTTTAACATTTTCATTATTATTAACGGACAATTTGTCACACATTACGCCTGATCGTAAAATACGCGACCAATAAAAACAATTTATTTAAAAGTAAGTAGTCAATTTAGTACAGTAAAATTGCCATCTAATGTCAAAAAAAATCCGGGGAGGCTGAGTTCTTGGTATGTTCTTTCGAGGGGTCTAAAAGTAAACCTCCCAAGTTTGTGTTTCCCCCACTCCTTGGGAAACATCCGCCATTTTGAAAAATCTTTGTAACCGACGTTTTTCCATTTCTATTGGTCGGAGGCGAAAAAGTCTGAGAACAAAAATATTTGGCGAAAAATTTGTAAGATTTTGGTTCAAGTGCTCAACTTTCTGTAGTTAGTTTCCAAAAAGATAGAGGGCGCCAAAGTTACAAAAAATCAGTAAAACAACAAAAAGTAATTTTTTTTTAAAACTTTTAATAACAAAATTGCGGATCTCGAAAAAATCCTACAAAAATATGTATATTATTTATAATTAATTAAACAGTCTCTGAACTATAGCGACTGAAAGTCGGTAAAATTCTTTGAGAATCGCTTTCTGGGCATGCATGAAGTCGCGTATTGTGGATTATAGATTATTATTTATGGTAGGAGCAGTTCAAATGAGGTATCAAATTAAATCTTGTATTAAATCTTGTGACGTACGCTACGCAAATGACCCAGTCTGTCGGCATAAGAATTGCCGAAAGCATCTGACAGACAGATATTTACTCGGGTACCGATAGTTGAGTCCTTTTGGGTAACAGGCCATCCATCGCTTACATAAACGCGACAAGAGGGTTTGGAGTGGTAGGTATAGTATTATAAAGTGCTAAAAGAGAGGGGGAAGGGGTTGCAAAAAATGTTATAAAGTGTTGCAGGGGGGGAAGGGTCATAATTTGGAAAAATGGTTCTACATAATTGATGGTAGTACAGTAAAATTGTCATTTGAAATCGAATAGAAAACGAACACGCTGAGTTTTTTGTATGTTCTTTGGGGATTTTGAAAGTACAGTTCCCAAGTTTATGTTTCCCCTACTCCTCGGGAACTATCCGCCATTTTGAAAAAACTTTGGCACCGATTTTCTCCATTTCTGTTGGTCGGAGGCAAAAAAGTGTAAAAACAAAAACCTTTGGCATAAAATTTACAATATTTTTTGTTACAGTTTTAACTCAAGTTACTTTTTAAAAAGATAGAGGGCGTTGAAGTTACGAAAAAATCAGTTTGACGACTAAATGTCAGTCTCTCAGATTCTTTCGCCAATTTTCATGCCGATACACCGGGTCATTTGTGTAGCACATGTCACAAGCTTACTATAAATAATAATATATAATTTACAACAGGCGACTTCATGCATGCCCATAAAGCGGTTCTCAAATTATTTTACCGACTTTCAGTCGCTGTAGTTCAGGGACTATTTAATTAATTATAAACAATATACATATTTTTATAGGATTTTTCCAAGATCTACAACTTTTTCATTTAAGATTTAAGAAAAAATCACTTTTTGTTGATCAACATACGTTAAAACTGATTTTTTGTAACTGCGCCATCTAACTTTTTGAAAAATAACTACAGAAAGTTGAGCACGTGGACACAACGGTTGAAAATTTTATGGCGAATATTTTGGCTCTCAGACATTTTTGCCTCCGACCAAAAGAAATGTAGAAAAGGGAAGGACAAAGTATTTTTAAAATGGCGGTGGGTCCCGAGGAGTGGGGGAAACACAAACTTAAATATCGTACTTTTAGACCTTCTCCAAAAACATATAAAAATTTTAGCCTCCCCGGATTTTTTTCGAGGTACCCCCCTTATTTATGACAAATGTACTGTATACTAATTAGGTAATTCAACTTCAATCCAGTTTTAATATTATTTCACGTAAAATAGCGTTTATAAACATTTAATAAACAGTGTTTTATTTTTTAGTAAACCGATATTTAAAAAGGTAATAAAGTTTATTTGTCATCTAATATCTTAAATAACATATGCGTTTACATTTTAGTTTTTAGTAAACATGCTGTCCCAGTAATGATAAATAATTTATAAGAGTTTAATGAATTTACTTCAAAAACTAAACTATATTGTATCTGTGTGGAGAAAGTATACACTTTCTCTTTCTAACTTCTATTTAAAAAAATTAATTATTCTTTACTAAATATTTAATACACCTTTATGTGTATCTGGGGGCTGATTTCATGCACAATTGCTCGTGGATCATTGTTTCACTTATTTTTTATGATTTTCACTTTTTTTTTAACAATTGACAGTATTCACATTGACAGAACGCGATTAATCTCTTCAGACAGTGCCGGTTTCATTTTTTTTTTCACTTACAATATGTATATTTTAACACTGTCTTTATTTTTTAAACTGGTTTTTGTAACGAGTCTTTTATTTATTTACTATATTTTCACATCGTACTCATTAATACGTATTGAAAACCGTTCCGACAAAGAGCGTGACATATGAAAAAACAAGATGCATATTGAATACGATGTGAAAACATACCAAGTAATTCCTTTTCTTCAACAATAATATAAACACGAATGCATGGCTTATTATGAACCATAAGTTAAGTCACATCATTGCGGACAAATTTTGACCCCTCCTATAATTAAGTCATAAAAAAAATTACTTGTGGGTTACATAAAATTATGTAACATCATTTTTGCCAAATCTTGACTCTCCCCCTTCTCACAATTAAAATTCGTCTTAAATATACCAAATAGTTCTCCAATTTTGGTATCTTTAACTAATGTTAGTAGGTAGGTACATATTTTTAATTATAATAATTAATTATCATTAGGATCGGGGAGAGACCATGCGTTCGTGGTAGCACATTTTTTTGCCCTTTTAGTTCTCACAGCAAAAAAAAAATGTTTTAAAACTTTTTTAGCTTCTTTTTAATTTTGCAACCTAATTTTGAGCGGGTCATCAGAAACGTGACGATTTAGGTCAGTCAAGCCCCCCCCCCCCGAAAGATATTCGAGTTTTGATATACTAATAATTTTCAACTAATTTCGAACTAATTTAGAACCGCTTTTAAAAATTTTGAACCACATTCCTTCCTGTTTTTTTTTTTACTTTGACGTCCGGCAGGAAGGAGTGTGGTTCAAAATTTTTAAAAGTGGTTTAATATTAGTTCAAAATTATAAGCATATCAAAACTCGAATATTTCTTGGAGGGGTTGTGGCTTGACGCCAACCTGCACCCCCCACTATATTTTTTAAAAAGACCGGGTTACTAGTGGGTTTTTCGAAATTCTTTTCGGTGATATTAGGAGTTCGAAATAAGTTATTAATTTTGGGATAGTTGCTTTTCATTTTTGTCTACGCTTTAAATAAAGGGGTGTAACTTGACGTCCGGCTGCACTCCCATTTTGAATATTAAAAAAAAACAGGAAGGAGTGTGGTTCAAAATTTTTAAAAGTGATTCAAAATTACTTCGAAATTGGTTCGAATTTGTAAACATATCAAAACTCGAATATCTTTCGGGGGGGGGAGGTGGCTTGACTAAGCTGACGATTTGTGAAAAAGGGGAGGCGAGGAGGAGCAAAAATGACTAAAATAGTGTAACATAATTTATGGATAGCCTCTTTTAATTTATTACATCTCTAAATGGCTCATGCAGTATCCATGCAATGTTTATATTGACCTAAAGTTTGTTTTTTTTGTCGCGATAAAAGAGGAGTGACATGCGATTACTCAAAACCAACGCTGTCGGGTTGATTGGTTTGCGGACTCCACCAACCGCGCGTGTCTACCACCGCGCCAGCTCACCACCGCGAAAATCAACAACCGCGCGTGTCCATGACCGCGCAAGCCCACAACCGCGTATAACGTTTACCGCGCAAGACCAATTCCGCGCATATTGGGTTGGATTGCGTTGATTTAGATTGGGTTGGGTTGGTTTTTAATGGGTAAAGGGTTAGGTATCGTCGGCAACACGACCTAACCCAATCCACCAACCCTCACTAAACATTATGTGCGGTTTTGGGTCTAGCGCGGTTCGTGTTTGCACGGTTGTGGCTTTGCGCGGTCATGGACACGCGTGGTTGTTGACTTGCGCGGTGGTGGGTTTGCGCGGTCATGGAAACGCGCGGTTGTTGATTTGCGCGGTCTTGGCCAGTGCGGTTTTGGTCCGCGCGGTTCGTATTTTTGCTGTGTAGCCCGCAAATCGGGTTGATTCATGCAGTCTACTTTTAATATAATTATTAAAAAGTAGAAATAAATAACTCGTTAAAAACCTCACTTAAAATAAAAAGCTTAAAAAATTGAAGTGTTAGAATACAAAAGTGACAAAGAGGTACTAAAAAAAAGCTGTCGCCGGCCCTGCTGTATGCCGTCGAGATTCATCCTGTTCTGTCAACTGATGACTATATTGGCGCGTAATGTTCGAAAATGGTGAAAATCTTTATAGTTACAAAAAGAGACTGTTTAGGACAAAGTTGGATACCAATAGCGATAAACATTTGGAAAACTAGTAAAATGACATTATTTTAGCTATAGGCCAACTTGACCTGGTAGATTGTGCATGAAACCGGCTATCTGAACACAAATATTTTTACAGTTTTCTTTACCAAATATTTCATGCTAAATATAGCATGAGCAAAAAGTGCGAATATTTTAATCAGGCTTTAAAGAAATACCTAACTTTTTCTCTTGGCGCAAGAAACGTTTAAAAGAGGAAGATTTATCTATGTCTTACTCTTATTTTTTGTCGCTTAGAGTAATAAATGTAAAAGAAGGAGCTACTTTTCAGTTAATCAGTATGATATCGAACTATACAGCCCAACTAAATATATTTAGTAAGTTAAGTTTGACCTTAAATGTTAGGTGGGAGGATTATAGAGTTTAGTACTCAAAATGCTTAATTTTCTTCAGAAAACAAAAACGTTCTGTTGAAATATTGTAACCTGCAATTTTTTAACAGTAAAATTTCAAGAAAAGCAAAAAATAACACGTTTTTGAAGTTTCTTTTAATGATTTTATTTCTATTATTTTTCCTGGAACTAGAAAGTGGATAATCCATGTTTTAACGGTTGTAATTTTTTTCGTATTAATTTGACTATTTTCGTTTTGAACTGGGTCATAATAACGTCGACTACTAGTTGGGCTTGACGTAAACTGACGTAATGTTGTTAGTTGGGAAACACATATCAATATAAATTTTAAGAACACCGAAAGAAAGATGCGCAAAAAAATTTTAGAATGATTTTTTCGGACAAGTAATGTATAATTTTATGTACCGAACCCTTGAACTTTCTCATTTCAATTGATTTTTTCCGAAATATCAAAGTTTCTTAAATAATTTTTTTCCATACGAGACTGCCTTGTTGGATGACGCAGGTCTTCAGTCAAGCAATCGTGTGCGGCAAAAATTACTTACGCAAGCGTTTTCCAAAATCTTTATTATTTTTTATATTATAGTTGACAGTATTAAACAAATTAAACAAATAGCTTAGTTACACGCCAGTTTTGGCATTATGATACTCATAAATTTTTGCACACGGTGTAATAAAGTATAATTTTTCACACTGAAAACAGCGCAAAAAACCTTAAAGACCACTTTCTCTTTTTCTCGTTTTTGCACTTGGTCCGTGGAGTGACGAAGTGGTCTCTAAAATTTATTTCAAAATTCTCTTGGACCAAACTCGTGGCTTCATTACTTAGAGTATTAGCATAGCCTACCCAATCCAACACTCTGTCAATATTTCTGTCAAAATAATATCAACCAGAAGCGCGACCGACGCTAAATCGAAATTCTCTATTGAGATAATGTTGCATCGATGATGGGTACTATCCATGAAGACAAAGGCTGGGATAATTTTTTTTTTAATTGGCGACGTATGAAAAATTCTGAGGGTTTTGGGGTTTGGTCTTTTAATCAATTTCATGTATTTATTTTTGAATTATTGTATTGAAGTTAAGAAATTTAAAAAAATCAGCATCTCAAATGTTAAGTGTTCTAATTTATATTTGATTTAATTTTTCGGGAGAACAGTATTTAATAGTAAATTATAAACCTAGGGAGTAAAGTGGTACATTTAATCCCGAGGCAAAAAGTTTATATAATTTGTCGAGGGATTAAGCATCACTTTACTCCGGAGGTTTATATACTATTTTATGCACTTTAGAATAAGCAGAAAAGTTAAAAAAATAACTATATTTTTTTATTTATTTTTCAAAAAATCGCACTCTGTAGACACACCGCCACATGTACCTTCGCTCTGTCTTTATATCAAACGATAACATACAGTATGCCGAAACGCAGAAACATATGCGTCGCTATGTCAATAAATTTTACTTTGTTTCCCTAGGGAATAAATGACCCCCTTTATTCCCTCAAAAGCGGGATTAAATGGGTGCATTTATTCCCAAAAGTGCATAAAAGTTGTTTATTTTTAACAAAATAAGGAACAAATTCCAACTATTTTTTTGTTTACTGAACAAAAACTATTTTTTTTTGGGTTTAACTACACACCCCAGTAACAAAAAAATACCAATTAGAGATTTAGGTTGGATCGCAAAAAATATATTGTATGTTACGTTTATAGGCATACAATGAATATGCAAAAAATATATATTTTTAATTTAACAAAAGTTATTAAATGGCACACTTTTATTATTGAAGCTAGAATTCAGAGACTCATTTTACGATTCTTAGCCTGCCTTTTGAAAGTAGCCTCTGGAGCATCTCTCGTTATAGTCCAGCAGTAGTTGGCTAACATCTGACAGTTCTATTTTCCATGATACTTTCTTTTCATGTTTAAAACATCTTGGTTTAACCTCTCACCGTGCTTACAGCACCACAATTTTCTGAAAAGTAATCCAGATGAGAATCCAAAAAATTAATTTTTAACGACATGTTACATCCTAGGTTTTGGTAACACAAAAAAAAGTTGGCCAACCAGCTCTTGTGTTTCTCAAAAAATGTATTGCAACTATTTTAAATGCATTCCAAAAGTCTTTTGTCTTGCCTTGAAGTATGGAATCAAATGGCGCATCTCCGAAAGGTTTCATAATCTGGGGACCCACAAATAATTCCTCTTTAATTTTATCGTTCTGATTCTAGGGAAGTTTTCGTTTAAATAACTAAAAGCATGGTAAGCATTGTCCACTGCCTTCACAAAATTTTTTCCTAATTTTATATGAAGTGGCAGTAGTAAAATATTTTTTTTTATACCTTCATCAAAAACATGATTTTAGTAACTGTCTGCAGATAACTAAAGCATGGATTTTTTGGTTACGGATGCAAAAGAAACTTTTTTTTTTGATCACGGGTGTAAAAAAAATATTTTTTCCGTTTTTTACCCAAAATTAAAGAGAAATATCGGAAAATAGTTATATTTAAAAGATATAATTATTCTTGCCAAAAAATTAAGCCATTTCCGCCAGTTTTTACCAAGAATTTACGAAAATCGAGTAAAAAGGCACATCGCTATGGCAACCATTGTTATTTCATTTACCAGCCGCCTTGATTTATATTGTAAAGATGGTGTGTTTTGCGAGAAGTGTTTCGTTCGAGATTTTTAAAAGTATTTTCCTGTTTTTCTTGGATTTGTTCATAAAGATTTAAAAAAATAGGGTTCACAACTCGTGGCTAAACTGTGCTTTTTTTTGCTTGCGTTTTTAAACGCCTCGCTGCGCTCTTTATTTAAACCAACGCTATTTGTGAAAACTACTATTCTGGGATAACTAATGGCGAAAAGACTCTCTTGGTTTACTAAAACTCTAACATTTCCAAAAAATTCACTCTCTCGCTCTAATCCCTAACAATATTATATAAAAACGTAACTAACAATTTAGGATTTATGTTATAAGTATTTAAAAACCTTATAAAGTACAATTGGTATAATAAATCAAAGTATTTCAAATGTAATAGTCGAATTTTTCCATAAATTAAGGGCAGTTTAGTAATTATCATAATTAGCATGGATCGATGCCTCCGATATTTAATATGCCTTCCATCTACTCGCGTTTTAGTGAGCTTTGAATGTATGTGGCGGCCATTTTGACAATTAACTAATGTAATATCTGTCAACAGTGTCAAAAATGGCGGCGGCTTAAGTGTAAAAGGGTACTAAAACGGAAGGTGATGGTTGGCCTCCACGTCGGAGGTATCGCATGGATCTATAAAACGGAAGCTAAATGAGACTTTTTTAAGACATATTGTTAATTTAATATAATCAAATAACTAAGATTTTGCTATTCCCCAGTGTTTTTGAACAGATTTTATCTATAAAATTTAAGCAACTATTTATTCTAAGACGCTAATAAAAGTTATGTTACTCTTATTATAAGTTGAGGGTTGATTCCTGAGTTATTTTAACCTGGGTAACTTTATTTTGTACTCTTGCCCGCAACTTCGTTCACCTGATTACAATTGTAGCTTCCCCCATCTCCTTTCTACTCCTCAGTATGACCCCTCCCCCGCGCCTTAAACCCTTAAATGAAGTCGAATACCCGTTTTGCCTATGTACTTAGGAGGCATAGCGTATTCCGTAAGACTTTTGATGAAGATTTTACGACACCTGTCTAACCTGTTAACAGTCCCAAAAATGTTGCAGTGAAAAAGTAGGGTTAGGGTGTAAATTTGTTTTCTTAAATTCAGACGGTTTGATCTACTATCTCGTGAGTCATAAAATATTACATATGTTGTCCCTAGGTTGCAACAGGGGCCAAAATGTATTTTTAAACTATCCCTCATACCTTCCAAATTAATGCACCAGCGTATCTGAATCTCAGTCAGTTGGTAGTTCATACTTATCTACAAGTTTGGTATACCGAAAAAAAATTCTGGGCTGTTAACCAGAAATAGAAATTTACTTTACCAAATTATAATTTTTTACATCAAACTTTGCCCAGCCTCTAAGGGCTGTACGGGGGCAAGAAAACCACTCAATATGCACATCCAAACCTCATAAAAAAGTCTGAATATGTGCATATGGAGTGGTTTTTGGAATATGAAAATGGTGAAAATTAGATCCTGCCCCCTTACGTCCCCTAGGGGCTGGATAAAGTTGGGTTGGGTTCCACAGTGCCCCTAGTGGTGCATTTTTGTTGACATAGGGTGAAAGATAAGTGAAATACAATTTTTTAATTGAAATCGAAAAAATGTATAGCCCCTAACCTAGGGGTCTTGTTAACAGCTTTGAATTTTTTTTTGGTACAGTAAACTTGTAGGTAATAGTGTAAACTATCAATTGACTGAGATTCAGATGTACGGGTGCATTAGTATATAAGTTATGAGGGATAGTTCAAAAACACATTTTGGTCCCTGTTGTCCCCTAGGGGCCACATATGAAATTTTTTATGACACACGAAGGTGCGTTGCTGGAAGGCCAGGATATGTGCCAAATTTAATTGCTGTAGCTCAAACCGTCTGAATTTAAGAAAAAATATTGTCACCCTAACCCTACTTTTTGACTGCAGCGTTTTTGGAATTGTTAACAAGTTAGGCAGTGTTGGTAGGTCCATTAGTAATCGATTAAAATAAGTTTTGTAAAATCTTCATGAAAAGGCCCACGGAAGCCAAATTTTCTACATGTGCTCCCTAAGTATAATGGGTTTTCTCGTTTTTTGGATTTAAAGGATCATAACCTTTGTTCTCTTAAACCGATTATGATGAAATAAAGCCTTTGTCCTACCCAGGACTCCAGGGAATCTATTAGTGAAACTCCAATTAAAATCCTTTTAGTAGTTTTTTAGTGATGCTGGTACAAACAGAGAAAAATTTGGTTTGGTTTGAAGCCTACACCATAAATTAAAAAAATTGAATGTACAGAAATGGTCTATCTAGACATTTATTATATTATATACTAAAAAAAACCTTTTTCCAGTAATATGGATGTATTTGACTAGCAGATTATTATATTAAATTTTACTTGCTACTAACTTTAGACATCCTTTTCTATTCTGAGACCTCCAATTCCTCTTCTTTTCTCCTCTTCCCTGACGTTCATTTGTTTTCTAGCGGCCTGTTTTTAATCTCGCGACAAGAAACTTTTTAAAAGTTGCCTAATTTATCGTCTTAGAGGATGGCAACACCCACTTTACCGCCCATTGAAAAGACTGTGTCTCTGGCAGCCCAAAGTTTAATGTAATCTTAGCTTGGATAAAAATATATCTGTTAGAAACCTTAAAGAAATTAGACAATTTGGATGTGAAATATTTTCGGTAAACTAGCGTGCTATAAATTATTGTATATTCTTAAACTTTCTAAAACCAGTTTTGCTCTCAAGGAATTTTAAGATTATTTCCCACACCATCATCTCCCGACGACTGACAAATCTCGTCAAAAAACCACCCAAAAAACCCGGAAAAATAAAAATTCGACCCTCTTTTCCTTAAACCACTTTGTCAATTAACTTAATCTTAACCCCTTTCACTTCCTCTAAGTATCCGGACATCCACCCTTTAATATATTTTTACCCCTTTTTGGTTTTTTGCTCTCATCCAGGTTAGAAATTTACGATAAAAATACCAAGTCAAAGTATTTTAAAAGTATATCCGAATTATATAATGAGATACTTCCTACTGAGTAAAATAATGAATACTAGAGACATAAAGCTATTTGGAACTCATCGCTGTATACGTATCCGCATCTAGCGATAACCAAGCACATTAATTGGTCAAAAACTTGTACCACGTTCGAAAAGAGCAGATATATACTAATCTAAGGTGTTCTTGAACGCGATAGGTGATGAGATGCGTTAGGTATCACGTATCGTTACGGCACACGTATCGTATCTCAGCACCTATTGCGTTCAGAAACACCTTAAATTAGCATAAATCTGCTCTTTTCGAACGTGCTACAAGTTTCTGACCAATCATTGTGCTTGGTTCTCGCTAGATGCGGATACGTTACCGCGATGAGTTACAAATAGCTTTATGTCTCTAATATTTAACCAAATTCATAACTTGAAATTTTTTTTGTAACGTAACGTGGAAGACAAAAATACAGAATATACAAGAACAAATATTCTTGGATTGTAGGTAATAATAATAATTATTTAGTAGAGTTGTCAGGGATCTGTGCGCACAGACATTATGCTGTGCCCAGAACGCGAATGCTTAATTCGCCACGCCACACGATCTTCGTTGACATAAGTCTAAGAAAAGTCTATTTCGCTACGCAGGTTATTGTACCAAACCAAAATTTACTACTAGGATGCATTACTTTTTTAGGGGAGCCCATAAAATGGCCGCCAGTCCTTCATGTCATACATTACAAGCTGGTGGTGTGTTTAAGTATTCACTAATAAATCGCCATAGTTTGAGATATAGGGAAAAATGCATGTATGCTTTTTTTTTTGAAAACAAGAGTACAAAAGTCGCAAAGTTGATTGAACCACAATCTTTTTATGATTCGTTTTTTTTACGGCTCCATAAAATTATTTTCGATTGTTTTATTACGTTTATTATGGATTCGACAAAACTACGATAGGATCAAATTACGTTTCGACTTTTGTATAGGTAACTCGTTGTTTTTTAGTAAGAGTTAATAGCGGTTTTTGGCAGTTTTGCTACCGACACGTGTTTTGTTTTGTTGTAAGCTGTTTTAACCGGAACGACTTGAAGTTAACCCACAGATAAGTTTGTTGTTTGATTCATTCATACTTTTTTTTATAATTATTTCCATATAACTGTGTGAAAACCCGTTTTTTTTTCATTAGCCGCGGATTTAAGGCCACAAAAACGGCATAGATTTGACAACACTGCTTCGCTGTTTTTGGGCCAATCTTTACCGGACAGAATATCGGAAACGAGAAAACGGAATCTGTTGAAATTTGACTGGAATGTTTATTTTTGAATTCCTCACAACCGTATTCAGACAGTATTATGCTGGACTCTCTCATTTTCTAAATAAAATAAACACGGATAACAATAGACAAAAATCTTACCTAGTTTTTTCTTTAGCCCTGTCGATAATACAGAAATCTGTAACAGCAACTTTTGGATTTTTTATTTTTTGAAAAAAATACACCAAATTTTGAAAAATCCTTTGGATACGGTTGTAGATTTTTATAGATCCTATTATCTGATAACAAAAAAGTTATGGTTTTTTTCTTTGTAAGCAATATTCTACCGGAATTCTGAAACGCCAAGGTCACGTAATTTAGTAGGCTCAAGAAAACTGAAGTGAGTTCGATTGGAGTATTGGAATTCAGGTTCCGCATAGCCACCGGCCACTTGTCTAATTGAACATTCAGCCAACAAATTGATACATGTCAAGTAATACGGAAATTTATTATTTTTTTATGTTGAGTAATGATTTTTCTGTTGATTAAGCATTAATAAATCGTTACGTTCCTAATAAGTTATACTTTTCCTCACATAGGGTGTTCGCACCATGTTCTGAACAATGCACGTCACTCGAAATGGTATTAGTGATGCCACCTATTGTTGATCTTTCAAAAAAATAGCAAAGCAGTGTTGTCAAATCTATGCCGTTTTTGTGGCCTTAAGGAAATTTTTTAATACCGGTAATAATCTAGGGACATTTTGTCAAATACTATGTCAATTTGCACCACAGATTTAAAACCAGATTTAAATTTAAATCGCCGATATCCATTTGCACCTTATTTGAATATGGCTGCTGACAATTAAACACAGAACCTAAATGGAACGGCCATTGTCAAAAAACTGGTCCGCAGCAATTTGGAATGGTTTCCTATTTGTCAGATTTTTGACACAAAGATCACGATTAGAAATGACAGAAAATCTCACCCGTCACCATTCTGGAAAGTGACGATTTTTAATTATTGCCTCATTTAAAATAAAAACACAGCGTTCTTAATACTGATCCTAACATTGTAAGAGATACTGCGTAATTTTTTTATTAACATTTTGTTAATTTAGTATTTTAAAGATATTTTGCTGGACTAGTCTTACAGCGAAGCTAAATTGCTACCACGCGTACCAATAAACGTCAAAAAGCGTCGAAAATTCTCACCATGTAAAATTAAAGACAATTTGTGTCAATTTTCTGAACAGTGACAGCAAAATATTCCATGGCTATCTATGGTTTTTATGTTAAAAGTTTTAAAGGTTTGTTTACATACAAAAATAAGCTTTATAACATACATTTTTAAATAAAAAAAACTGGCTACAAAAATTTAAATTGACATATTTTTGTTTACTGGAATACTAAATTTCAAAAAATATTAGCAAATAAGTTCTGACAAAAAAGCAGTTAGTTTAAGTGTTTTTTTGCAAGGGCGTGACTTTCTGACGGTTTTTGAAGAATTGAGACCTGTCAAATTAGCTGTTGTTTTGTTTTTATATTTTTTGAGTGCCTTGAGACGTCTTTTCGCGACCGATGATTTCAAAACCGCTTTAAAAATATGCGTAAAATGTTATTTTGGTGACGCCACGGTTCAAAATATTTGAAAGGATTTCGAAAGCGCCTCGGCCGCCCGCCGTTTCGAACACGGTTCAATATGGCGGTACTTGTTTTTTTATATATATATATATATATATAAATATATATACTTATTTTTAGCAATAATTAAAATAGGCCAAGGTTATTTAGTGGCGGCAAAAAAAAGGCTCGCTTGTGAAACGGTGACGTTGCGGTCGATACGGTGACGTGTGTGTTCTAAATGTGCTTTCGAAAACATGGATCGTGAAAAGACGTCTTTGGTGTAAAAATCAATTTTAAAATAGAAAATAGGAGGTAGCGTTCAAATTTACTACAGTCGTATCTGGAGTTACGACAGCCGTTTTCGGGGCTGGGTTGCGTTGCACGTTGTTTGACGCTTTTTTGTTGTGTGTAGGGTTTGCTGGGGTTGTGTTTTGTTGGGTGGGGTTGATTTTTTTGTGAAAATGCAAAAGACGCGAATTTTGTAATTTAAAGTGAATTTCCTACTGGTGAAAATGCATTTTTATGGTAGTTTCTTGATTTTGGAAAGTAGATAAAAACAGTTTTTTTTAATTTTTGCAAGAAGAAGAGAAACTGGTGTTTGCCTAAATGTTAATGACAACAATAAAAACAATACACAGTTTTTATTTTTTTTTGCTATTTTTCTCGTTTTTTAGAGAAGATAGAAATACGAGCTGCCGATTGTTATAAAGGTAAATAATAAAATACAAGAAATCGGCTAAAATAACTAATATTAGTTTTTTTACCGTAAATGGGCTCTTGGATGAGGCGGACAATTACGCATTTACAGCAGCTTCCAGTCTAGTTGGTATGCTTAAAAACACTGGCGGGTTATTTTTTCGAGTATAGTTTCCAAAACTGCTGGTATTAAAAAATGAGCAAGAACTCCATTCTACACAAAATAGTGTAGGGGCATATATGTCGATAATTTCTATCCCGTGGGATTTTTTATGAAGAAGTTTTGTGACCATGTAAGCTTGATAGCTCTTTAGACACACAATCAAGTGTTCCTGGGTGTTTTGTTCGCATCCGTGTAGAAGGGGTTGATATGACGACATCTTTCAAGATGGCGGCCAAAAATTATAAAAAATACAACTTTCGCAACCGGGGAATGATTATACTCGATTCCATATAATTCGACGATCAGGATTCCAAAAAATTTACTTTCAAGGTCATTCGACCTTAAATGACCATGAAAATCGCAAGAAACAATATTTTTGCCATTTTCCCTTTAAAAAATCTTAATAATTCGACGTTTTGTCAGACCAACTTCAAATATAACCCAAACTATTAAGCATGTATGCCAAATGGGGTCCATAGAGTTTGATGCAGTTTGAATCTTCGTGACCTTGAAAAATACCACAGCAAAATTAACAAATTGCAAAAATAACATACTAAAGGGCGCTATTCATCAATTATTAAAGCCAAGAAAACCAAATTGGGCAACAAAGATAAGAAGGTCAAGTCCAACAATTTTGTTCAGCTATGACGCGTTTCAATATGGCGGCTGATATCTCAAGATAGAGACCTACAACCATATTTTATTTTATCCAATTACGTAAAAAAGTAAAAATAACAAGGTGGCCATCAATTCTTGTTGACTTATCTCTGCTTAATATGGAAAAAAAATTAGTTGATGCATTACCTTGATTGACCTTGAAAATACCATCTAAAATTTAAAAACCAGCTTTTTGTACAATTAACAACCACGCAAAAACTTTAAGTGCCGAAGATGAAATTAACATCATCTTAGCCATAAACAAACACTTAATTTTATACCTTTCTACCATTATTTTTTATCTGGTGTCCCAGATGTTTATGCTATACCCCGGTAAAAATGACCTATATGCCTGTTGTTTTTACTTTCGGAACTGTGAATTTTATGTTCTACTTACCTATAAAAGGGTTAGCAGAAGTTAGATATACATTAACATATTCTGGATTAGGTGTTTTAAATGCCATTTTCCAAAATGGCGGTCAAAAAATCATAAAAAATACAATTTTGGCAACCGGTGCCTGATTATACTCGATTTCATATGGCCATCTTGTCATTTTTACTTTTTTACGAAATTGAATAAAATAAAATGTGGTTATAGGTCGCCATTTTGATATATCAGCCGCCTTATTGAAACACGTCAAAGCTGAACAATTTTTTTTTTAATTGTTGGACTTGACCTTCTTAAATTTGTTGCCAAGTTTTCTTCTCTTCGCTTGAATAGTTGATCAATAGCGCCCTTTAGTATGTTATTTTTGCAATTTGTTAATTTTACTGGGATATTTTTCAAGATCATGAAGCTTCAAACTGCATCAAACTCTAAGGATTGAATTTGGCACACATGCCTAATAGTTTGAGGTACATTTGAAGTTCGTATGACAAAACGTCGAATTATTAAGATTTTTTGAAGAGAAAATGGCAAAAATCTTGTTTTTTTGCAATTTTCAAGGTCAAAAGTAAATTTTTTGGAATCCCCGTCCTCTAGTTATATGGAATCGAGTACAATCATGGTCTGGTTGCGAAAGTTGTATTTTTTATGATTTTTGGCCGCCATCTTGAAAGATGACGTCATATCAACCCCTTCTACACGGATGAGAACAAAACGCCCGGTAACACTTGATTGTGTGACCATTCCCACATAGTCACAAAACTCCTTCATTAAAAATACCACGGACTTACACATGCTCCTTCACTAAAACTTCTTGATACTCAATACTTGTTAGTTGCTCCAGTATCGCTACATAGAGTATTACCTGACTCTTTTGTTTAATCTAGAGTCCCGCATAAATGAAATAATACTGTAACCTTAGCCGTATTTATTTAAGCGGGGTCATTTTTAATTGAAATTAAAAAAAAATGACCCTTCGGTATTAAAGGGTTACAGACCAGGCCTTACGCGCTGTCCATTTATTATATTATTGTCCTTTGAAAGGGGTGATTGCACTTCCTAAATAGAGAGTCTAACGGTTTTTGCTTAAAATAGAGCGCTCTAGGTGTGCAGCTTTGAGTGATAATATAACTGTCAGAGTAGAACACAAGTAAAATGTGTCAGTGGCGCCCCGAGGGGGGGGGGAGTTTGGAGTTAAAACCCTCCCCGAGAAGCATGGTTATGGTCACATTTTTCCTTCAAATTAGGTTATTATTATTTTTTATCCTTAAGCCCCCTCCCCACCAGGGTATTTTATTTTGGGAGGTGATTAGTGTTAATAGTAGTAGAAGGGCGAGGAGTCTAGGCTGGGCGACTAAGCCATATGTGCGTCCTTTTTGCCATTCCCAAGGTCCTAATTCTTGAGCATGGAACTTTTGTGGTACTTTCAACTTTTGAAAGTGCTTGATAACTAAGATATTTGACCGCACTGAAGAAAAGTCGGATTTTTTTAAAAGAAAGGTGTACGTTTCTTTACAAAATTGTTACTTGATTTGTACTACTCGCAAAAAAATTACATTTTATTCTATATTTTAAAGAAATTTGTGTATATTTTACATAAGTCAATGAAAAAATTACAAATAATTAGTTTCCGTGGCACCTATGGGAAATTCCAGATATTTAAGAATGCGGCCATTTTTTAAAAATAAAATTTTCTACACACGTGCGTAAATTGTCATTTCTCAACCTAAAATTTTGAAGCAGTTTTAAGAAAAATATAAATTCTCGGGGGATGGGATCATTCCCAGGGATTGATCTCTTCTAAATTCAAACTTGGATGAGCATCCCACAAGGAACACACAAAAGATCAAGGCAAAAAGAGAAATGATTAAACGATGTTTCGCCCTGAGCAACCAGCGTGGGCTCATCAGTAGTTTCACTGGTCACCCTCCACTATACATCATTAAACACCATCACACACTTTGATTTCCAACCTTGAACCACTCACAAATAGGCATCGTTCCGCACTGGTACTTACTTATCTAAGTTACCTGATACGAATTCGTCCTGGCGTGTTATTATTTCCAGTATGATTATGCTCCTAAGGCAATTAAAACAAAGAAGAAGTTAGAAAACCTCCAAATCAGTTACTTCAACCGAAAAGAAACTAAAAAACAAAAGATCTTGGGTGGAAACAACGAAAATTCAAACTTGGATGAGCATCCCACAAGGAACACACAAAAGATCAAGGCGAAAAGAGAAATGATTAAACGATGTTTCGCCCTGGGCAACCAGCGTGGGCTCATCAGTAGTTTCACTGGTCACCCTCCACTATACATCATTAAACACCATCACACACTTTGATTTCCAACCTTGAACCACTCACAAATAGGCATCGTTCCGCACTGGTACTTACTTATCTAAGTTACCTAATACGAATTCGTTCTATGAAAATAGCGCCCTCTGCTCGACCACCAAACCAATTTATAGTATACGCAAGACGTACGTTGCGTTTACACCATGCTGTGGCTTATAACCCCTAATTTATGATCAGGCCCCTAATAAGAAAACGTTAACTTTCTGCTTCTTGTGTGAACAAAGCCAATGGCCGCTTTTTAAATAAAGTTTTGCCTGAAGTTAAATTAACATGTGTTAAAATGATATTAAAAGTTTAGATCCACACCCACTGTATAGCAAACTATAAAGTCTCTTAAACAATTATTTAAAAACTAAATGCTGCTGAATAATAATATTTAATATATTTTATTTTCAGATGCAGCTGCAGTAAGTAGAAATTCTTTTTCAGCGATATCCATAGCAAATTGGAAGATGATGCAGATAGACAGAAATCTAATAGCAAAAAAAAGTTAAGAAGAATAGAGATAAGCTTTATTCTATATGTTATAAATAAAATTTTTAAAAAAAGTGTAAATAAAATGTTTTTCTTAATAAACGAGGAAAAAGTGGGTGTTTTTTTAAAATAAGAATGACGTTTATTGAATCTAAATGGGACTTCTGTGGGAAGTCCCAAAAAGTCATCTTTAAGGAAATCCTTTTTAGGTCCGGTTCGGGCGTTCCTGGGATGTCGGCTCTGACGTCCCTGGGATATCCGTGAAAGATGTGCATAGGCGATCCATGGTGCGGACACGGGACCTTCATCAGCCATAAATGTGACTTCTATGGAACATTTAGGACATCCCCGGGACGTTTCCTATTTGCTCTGTAAAAAGATTCACGAACACCACACAGTCACACAGAAGTGAAAAAATTGAATTTATAATTAACACGCCTAAATTTTCAATGTCAGTTGAATGACGATGGTAAATTTTAACAGTTTGGCAGAAAAAATTGATAAACAAACAGAAAAAGTAGGGTTAGATGACTAGATTCGTATGCGAAAATCTCTATCCGAGTGGGTCGGACCACACGACTCCAACTCCGAGCGAAAAAGTCGTATACGAGCGTTCAAGAATTGAAATTTTCGAAATCCCTATACGTTCTGCGAAATACGTGCACGAATTTTTTTCATGAATTGGGTCCCAGGATTATGGTAGTAGTAGAGATGACGTTCGAGCTACATCCCAGGCGTTGGTGGCGGTAAAAAAATGAAAATCGCACTTAGCCCGTTATTCTTTCTTTTTTACGCTCGTTACGACTAAATTTCAGGTAAATGAGGTAGTTTCAGGCAAGGAATAATTTTCTGCCACCTATACTTTATATTAATTCTTTTCTGTCAGGGAGAAAATACACAAAATTATAGAGCAAACTGGATGCTATTCCACTGGAGCACCCAGGAATTAGGTGTATAAATACTAAAAATAACTTAATATTAAGTAAAAATGTGACCATACCCAGGCATCTCTCCAGTAAACACCGTTATGTAGAAATTACGTAAAGTTTACATAACAGAGTTACCTTGTTACGTAAATTTAAGTTCACTCAGAGGTCACAATAAGATAAAATTTAAGTCACATTAAGGTGCGAAAACTCTGCATAATGCCATGCGCAAAGGCCACCTAATTGTTACATAAATGTGATGTAAATGAAATGAAATACCTTTTACATGAATATTACATCCATTTTACGTAAGATTTAAGTAAAAACTACGTAAGTTTTACATAATAGGTCTACCTTGTTATGTAAATTTAAGGTCGCATAGAGGTCACACTTATTTATTAATAAGGTACAATTGGGTCACATTAATGTGCGAAAACACTGCATGATGCCATGCGCAGAGTCCACCTAATTCTTACATAAATGTGATGTAAATAAAATGACATACCTTTTACATAAATGTTATGTGAGGGTTAAGTAAAAACTACGTATATTTTACGTAACGGGTTTACCTTGGTATGTAAATTTAAAGTCACAATAAGTGATTAATAAGGTAAAATTTAAGTCACATTAAACGTCGGTGATTTAAGAAAGTCCGTCGGTGGTTGCTTGACACGGTCCGACATTAGCATTGGCATCTTGTCAATACCTTTGCATTCTAATTTTCAAATATCTTTGCTCTTTATATATATAATATTATCATCAACTATACAGGGAACATAGTGACATTAGCGCCATCTCTACCTACTAGGAAGAAACTATTAAGTAGTGGTAATTTCTTTCATTTTCATAATATTTTTGTAAATTTTAATTTAGATTTAGACGATATAAATATTACATAAAATGTTTTATATAATAGTTATGTAAAATTTAGGACTTTAATTTGACGCAAATAATTTTACAGCGAAATTACATAACTTAGATGATATAATTAATACATAAAAAATTTTATGTAACAATTATGTCAAATTTTAAATGTAAACTTAAGACTCACACTGTTTCATAATATTTATGTAAATTTCAAAATTTTAATGTGACGTTAAGCATGTTATAGAGCGTTTAGATAATATAAATATTACATAAAATGCTTTTTATAATAGTTATATAACATTTTAAATGTAAACGTAATGTCTAAATTGTTACATAATAGTTATGTAAATTTTATTACTTTCATTTAAAGTAAATCTTTTTATGTAAGGTTTACATAAATTAGATTACTTAAATATTACATATATTTTTTTTTACATAATAGGTATGTAATATTTTTCATGTTCCACTATTTACATAATATTTATGTAAATTTTAAGAACTTAATTATAAATTCATATTATATACCTAAAATTAACGTTGCTTATGATGACTTAAATTTACAGTTGAAGTTTTGACGTAATCTTTACCTAATTTTTTTATAAAAATAGTTTTAGGTGAGATTTACGTAAATATGATGTCACATATTTTACATAAATATATGAACCTTAGATTAATATAACTATTAGGTTAAAGTCACAACTGTGTTTACTGGGTCTGGGGGATTTTAACCCAACCCCCCCCCCCCCTCGGTGCGCCAGTGGCTATTCTGATAGTAAATATTTTGTAAGATGTGCTTCTTGTTAGTGAAAACTGTGTGGGATGTGTACCTATTTAAATGTCAATTTTTAATTGGCTCTTTCAAATGACCCTGAGTAGCAGTCTTAACGAAGCGACGACCGGCCCAAAGAAGAAGAAAAAATAAAGATGACAGAGAGCTACCAAGACGGGTAAAAATTCAATTATAAAATCTAATTAATTTCCAGCCTTTTAATTGCAAACGCTAAAATGGCTTACACAAGAGTGTTAGAAAAAGAGCGCTCCAAAGTCCACAGTGAGAATTGAGATTTTCTGAAAAGAGTTCCAAAACAGTGGCGGCATACACAGAAAAACATAACCGGATATTTTTTTGTGCTCCGATTTCGTTTTCTATTTCATAACCTATGCCCAGTTGGCCAAACAAAGTTAATTGTATTAATATTATTTTATTGCATTTTATTATATAAAATATATTTTGCGGTTTTGCATATTTTTAACTTTAGGAATAATGTAAACAAATGACAATGCAGTTCTTAAGAAGATACGGTGATTCAAATTCCCTAGAAAGATTTTAAAAGTAGAAGAAGTACTAGAATTTGTTCCCATGAACAGGAATTGATAAAACATTTTATTTTAAAGTCTTTGATTTCAGAGATAATTGCATTTAAAAACGTCTTCTCTTTTACGAGAAGTACCGTTTACTTATATAACATGGTCAAGTCATGGTGACCCTTAAGATAATTTTCTTAAGTACCTGTTAAATTATTTTTAGATGTGCTAAAATACACTTTAGTAGGACACGTTTTTTGGTAAATTTAAAGACTGTAAAGAACTTCGATTGAAAGAAATTAATACCACCTTGTGTTTTACACACTTTACACTTTGAAAAATTACAATTTTTGCTCTTTTTTGGATAAAAATTGCAAAATAAAAATCATATACACGACACCACTCAAGATGACAGACAGATGACATAACAGAAAATTTTAGTAAACATTTGCCTTAAATTATGTCCATCTTTCTCTAAAATTCTTTTTTATAGCCTGCTGTTCTTCAACAACCTTAAAAATTTTTGCACGTTACTAAATTATCTCTCGATCTACCTCTAAAACTCTGCCCTCTCTCTCTAAATATTGTTCATTTTACCAGAGAAAAAATGTTTTTGGCAGTACTTTTTTTGAACGCCTAAAAAACAGTGTTGAAAAATTTGAGTGTTTTATTCCAGAAATCGAAACTTTGGAAAGAAAGCTTAAATTGTGAGCAATATCATCGCATAAAAATGTGAAAAACGTATAGTAAAAAATTGCTTCATCAAAAACGTTACCCCTTACATTGAAAAAAATATCGTACATAGTATTAATAACAGGCGTGTATTAATTTTTTATAGATAATTGTATATCAAAAACACGTAACTGTTACAAAAATCGGAGAAAAGTTATAAAAATTGTCATATAAAGTAATAAAATTAATAAACGGAAGTTACGAAATCAATGAAAAATGTTTCTTGACATTTTATAGAGAGTTGCTATTAATGATATGTACAGGTTATGGATATAATAAAAGAGCATATGAAATAAATAAAATATGTTAACGATTTTCATCAATGCCTTACATAAATTTAATAAATGGCTGTCGTTTAAAAGTTGTTAGGGAATGTATGTCCAAGTTTATGAAAATTATGAACGGAACATGGTTATGAAATTTATGTACGTAATAGTCTTTTACTAAATTCATTCTTAGGTGTAACTAAAAGCTATGAAAACAAGTCTCTTAATCCTTGATTTCATAACACCCTTCACAAAAATCATTCTTAAAGACTCTTTATATTGTAACAACTTTTTTTTGAAACTGTGTCTTGCAGCAGTTAAATCAATAACTCGTTTTGGCTATAAAATTTATGTAAACTTGATTATGATATTATTAAAACTTTACATTGGAGCAAAAATCATATACAAAATACATTGGCTCACTGTATTTTTTTTTATAGGAAACGGGGCCTTTTTTGGTTCGGTGTAAATTATGCCTAAATATTTTAAGTTTTAAATTACCATCATGGCTTGACCATTTGTGTCTAAACCCATCAAAAATTGTTGGAAAACAAAACTTTGACAACTTTAATATTCTGGACAAAAGCTGTAAAAATGTCATTTTCTTAAGACTTTGCTTGGGGCTTGGTTAATTACTTTTACCTGCGACCAACGCATAAGACTAATTCTATGACCATCTCAACATGATTTTCCACAAGACGGCGTGAGAAGCGATGAAACTTTATTTTATAAGAGCACTAATTGACACAAAAATGTGAATTACTTTCCTATGTGTTTAGGACAATAAATATTTACTAAACGTAAATAAATCCAATATAATTTTAGTACCTAACCAAAACTAAGTCCTGTTAAATTAACATATTGCGCATTTTTAAGAAAAAAAAACTGGTTTTTAAAATATATATATGAAAAGTCCCTTAGTAAACTTATTTGTGTTGACGTTTTAGATAGAACGTCATTGAAACTTCAGGTTATGAAGGTTTTTGACTTGAGTGTTCGCGTTTGATATTTTTAATAATTTCTGATATTTCTGATGACATTTTCATTGGTCGTAGGTAAAGTATAGCAAACTAACTCGCATGTTATGGTCATTACACGCTCAGATAAATTAAGACACTTGCCTGTGGCTCGCGTGTCAAACTTTATCTTCGCGTTTAATGACCATCATAACATCTTTGTTATGTAAACTACTATTAAATTAAAGGTAAATTTTTAATAGAAAGGTAACAATTTTGAAGGTAATTAAAAAAAATTTACACCTAAATTTAGAGAAAAAATTAAACAATTCAAACAAAATATTCAATAAGTTTTACTTAGAAGAGTGATGTCTATCCACTGAACAAACTTACAAAAAAATAAAATAATGCAGATTTTAAAAAATTTTTGAACCGCATGGCACAATACTTCGGTATAGTTTACCATGCAACAAATAAACCACCTGTCAACTCTTTATTAACCAAAATAAATTGTCATGCAACACTTTTATGTCAATTGTTATTGATGCTAATAAAAATTAAAAATAAGAAAAAATGTAACTATTTCACTTGTAGAAAAAATATTGTCCCTAGCACATGCGCACAGTAGTTTTCTAACGCTTATCCGAACTCCTCTTCGCGTCATTCGTCTAACTGATTTCGGGTGCAAGAAAACAACTTTTCGCACTGATCATCAGAAAAAAGAGATTAATTTAAAAATGCAATAAAATACAGGGTGTTGTATTTAAAATAAGAAGGCTGGTGTCAAAAGTTGACAATGATAATGACATTTGATAAATTTGACATACATATTCTGAAAGACCACAAAAAGTTATTTAAAACTTTTTTGTAGTGTGCATAATAAAGCGAGGGAAGTAATGCATCATCTAAAAATCGTACTTCGATATTTTGATGAATCTTCACGAATTTGGTGGTTCCGAATCCATATAAGCACGTTTCCAGACGCTGTCGCTCGGTCTGACTGTCTATCTGTCGGTCTAGAGTACTTTTTTAAGTACTTTTTTTTGAGATTTGACATTTTCGCATGACAGGAGCACTATTAAGTTCATTTTTTCTAATGCACGCGTACTTTTTCTGCTGCTGTTTGGTTCATGAAGGATGACAGATAATATTTTGCAACCTTATTTTGACAAGTCCACCAGCCCAAATTCAATTCTTGCCTTTAATGTACTCAAGATATTTTGAAAAGTCGCCTGCACTACCTTTTTTGATACTTTAAAAATGACAGTTTTGACGTTTTGTGTTTACCGAATAATTTTGCATAACATTTAAAAAATATCGTTAACATTTGGCAAAATATTTCTATAAATCATAACGTCAAAAAAAAACTGTCGCTTTTAAAATGTCAAAAAAAGTACTGTAAGCGGGTTTCCAAAATATCTTGTAAGTTATAGATGGTCAAATAACCCAAAGTGTCAAAATAAGGTTGCAAAATATTATCTCTCATCCTTCATGAACCAAACAGAATAATAAAAAAGAACGCGTCCATAATAAAAAATGAACTTTATAGCGATCCTGTCGTGCTAAAATGTCAAATCTTAAAAATGGAGCTATCATTGAGTAGATCTTAAAAAAGTGCATGTAGAAAGTTTTTTAAACGTTTTTTGACAGCTTTAAGGATAAAGGCGCACAAAAATAAAAACTAAAAATGAACACGGTTTTTTTGTCTATATCCGGCACTACTCGGATTTTGTCAATCTTTTTTCAGTTTTGAGTAAAGCATCAAATTGCGCGACTTTGCCCTAATTTAAACCTTTTCGTATCTCCTACCGTTTGGGATTTCCCCATGCTGAGCATCGAATTTGCAACACCCTGTATACCTACCTTATTATCGTAGACTACTTATAGGCGCCAAAATAGTCGGAATTTATATAAAAATAAAAATTTCAAAGTCCGTTAATTTTTTTTGTTAACAAGTTTATAATTATGAAAGTCTTTTGTTATATAGGTGTTTATAGGCTTCTCTAATATTACTTTTTCTATCAAATATTTTTATAGTTTTGTCGTGACAGGAGTATGGAAAATATGAAACTTGACCAAATTGGAGCTCATTTTTAAACTTTACGCCACTGACATTTTTTATCTGATGTAAAAACTGATGAACGCGATAGGAAAAGAGCGACTCAACACGAAGATATAAGAAACGCAAAATTAAGAAGTGACTCTCCAATTAATTCTCGATTGTGAAAATCTCAGAAAAATATGAAAATTTAAAATTTGATCTCGTCAAGTTTAAGCAAATTAAGATTTTTAACCTTATTTAGGGAGAGTAGTCCCAGAAGTCAATATATACAGGGTGGAAAAATAGCCTAAAAAATCATTAACGCGGGCGTTAAAAATCAATGAATGTTTATTTTTGATTTCCTCACAACCGTATTCAGACAGTTTTTTGCTGGACTCTCTCATTTTCGAAATAAAATAAACACGGCTAACAAAAGTCAAAAATATTACCTGGTTTTTTCTTTAGCCTCGTCGATAATCGATAAAGAAATCTGTAACAGCCATTTTCGGATTTTTTTATATTTTTTGGATACGGTTGTAGATTTTTAAAAATCCTATTATCTGATAACAAAAAAGTTATGGTTTTTTTCTTTGTAAGCAATATTCTGCCGGAATTCTGAAACGCCAAGGTCACGTAATTTAGTAGGTCCAAGGAAACTGAAGTGAGTTCGATTGGAGTATTGGAATTCAGGTTGCGCATAGCCACCGGCCACATGTCTGATGGAACATTGGGCCAATAAATTGATACATGTCAAGTCAAAACCTTTTAAAGAAGCATTAATAAATGGTTAGGTTCCTAATAATTTATACTTTTCTCACATATGGTGTTCGTACGGTGTTCTGAATACTGCACGGTCTCACTCGAAATGGTATTAGTGATGTCACCTATTGTTGATCTTTCAAAATAAATAGCAAAGCAGTGTTGTCAAATCTATGCCCTTTTTGTGGCCTTAAAGGTGTAAAAAAGACTAGTTGTGCCATGCAATCGTTTGTTGTTGTTTTAATTGACTTGTCAATTTTATATTTCGAAGTATTTTTGACTAATGTGATTAAAAATTATAAATTTTATTATTATTTTTTAAATATTAAAATGAAACAATTTCTCATCAAGCATATATTCTTGTATGTACCTTGGCCAAAAATAGCTTTAAAGCCCTCAGCGCGGGCGTCAAAGCTGTGTTTTTTAAGCTAGGTAGATAAATAACTATACCACATTGCTTAGAAAAGGATAAAGCGTTTGATAAAGCACAAAAATTAACCCAAAACGGTAAACTATTGTGTGCTCAGAAAAGGATAAAGCGTTTGATAAAGCACAAAAATCAACCCAAAGCGGAAAACTATCGTTAGTTCTTTTCAAAACAATATGGCATACAGGGTTCCTAAGATTTTCCTTAGGGATAGGATTTCAATAAATCAAACAAAAATGGCATAGAAAGTTCTGCGCGCACAAAAGAAACAGATATATTGAGCAATGGTGCCAGTTTTTTATTATCTCCGGACTGCTTTCATGAGAAAAAATTGTCGCCACTCTTTCATTGTGAGAATAAATCATAGTTGCAATAATAATCGTTGACAAGATGTCTGCAAATTCCGCTAGATGGCGGCCACACCATGATATGATCGAGGAAAAACTGGGATTCACAGGCATTGCATTTTTATTTCCTTTCGAGTCGCTTCAGTTTCGTAAATTTTGTGTTTTTAAAATGCCGTATACTCGAGAAGAAAAGATTTTTATTATTAAAAACTACATAAAAAGTGACAGTGCGGACGAGGTCATTGTGCTTTTTGTTTTTTGCGTTTCCAGATCGACCGGTTTCTGTGGCTCAAACTGTCTACAACATTTATCATCGTTTTGAAAGGTACGGGTGCATAAATAGTTGTAGAAAGTGTTACCACGACGGCGAAATACCAGAGCATCCCGTTCTTCCACACAGGGTGGAACGAGACGAAATGGTATGCGCTTACGTTGAGGCACATGAACCATGTTCGACCTTCGTCAGGTATTTGGTGATAGAATTATTTCCACGTATGGAAATATCCGATGTCCTCCTCGATCACCAGATCTTGCGCCAAATGACTTTTTTCCTATGGGGTTGTTGCCACGACAAAATTTTCCAACACCCTCACTTACTGCCTACGACTATACAGGAGTTGAGGGCGAAAATTTTGGAGGCGGGCAACTCTATCACCCCTGAAATGTTGGCTGCTACGCGCCAAGAGTTTTACAATAGATTGGGATATTGTGAGGCTCAAGAAGGGGACAGATTTGAACATCTAATCTAATTAAAAATTAGATGTTTTCAGGTCCAAATCACAGCTTTTTCTTGCTTAAAGGAGGCGGCAGGGTCCATTATTTACGATACTGAGCGATAAACTCGTGAGGTTGTTAACATTAGAAAGAAATATCTTCGCTTTTAATTAAATTTCTTCCCATTCTGTTCTACTAGTGATATCTATCCGGAAACGGCCAAACCATGCAGCTAGCACTAGAAGCCAAAGAAATCAATAAACGGCGCTGTTTTTCCTGAAGAGCTTTTTGCTTGCGATATTATTGATTTTAAATAAAGCTGGTCCTACACTATATTTGATATTTTCGAGGTGTTTTATGACATGATCTCGAAACATGTAGCGAACCAATTCTTCAAAACTAGCGGGAGGGTAAAAGCGAAAAATAAGGGGCTGCCAATATTTGTAACACCCAAAAAGGGGTGAAAAGATTTATTTTGCTCTGTTTCTTTACAAAAAACGTTTTTTTTTACGAAAAACTTGAGCTCTGCCACTTTTTTTATTTTTTTTTTCAACTTTCTCGAAATTTTCGTCATACCGTAGAAAAAAATTATTTTCCCCATGGTCATACTCTACTTTTATTCGAAAAAATTTAGAAACAGAGACCGGATCACTTTTCCTAAAACGGGGGATCTTGGTTTCGAGTGAGAAGATAAAGGGCGCCGCAGGCAAAATTTTTTCAATTAAATTAGCCGAACGCAAAAATGTTAGAAAAACAAAGCACGAAATAAAAATGGCGCCGCTTACATTTTTTTTTCAAAAGCTACGTAATTTCGGAAACGCAAAGAAATAGGTCTAAAGAGTATAATTTTTAAGAAAAAAATATCAATTTTCTCGCCCTCCTCCACTGGACTACGTAATGGCCATAGGGGGGAGGGGGGTTACAAAACGTTACGTAGGGGGAGGGGGGTTTTGGACAGCGTTTGCATTTGTGTGAAACTAAGAAAATTTGGAATGAAAATAAGTGAAAAGTTTTTTTTTGGGGGGGGGTAGTGGTCTTGAAATCGTTACGTAATATTAGGGGAGTGGCGTGCCAAACCGTTACAAAACATTACATAGGGAGGGGGTCAAAAATTGGTAAAATCACCGTTACGTAATTTGTGCACGGCCCCACATCTGACTGTTCCTCCTTTTTGATTTCGAATCAAAGTGCAAAACCCGGGTTGGACGTTCGAAGGTTCAACCCGTCCTATTTGCTTGATAAAGTTTCTACGGAAATATCTCAGTCGATTTCTCCGGCCGTGTATGAACGCTTTAGGTTAGGCATTTGCATGTATCTCAGTCCCCAGCCTGTAAACAGTGCGTAAGGACAATGGTTACAAAATGAAAAGCCGAAAAATATTTTTTTTACGATATCTTTCATCAGTTTGGTATTAAAGTCGAGCAAAAACAATTTTTATTCCAGTCCTAAAGGTATGAAAATGGAAAACATTAGAAAACAACAACCTGGAATAGATTTACTACGTGTAAGATGTAGTGACAACATCACCCCATGCCCATCCTTTTCTGCCTAATGTGCTTTTCCGTTTGTCTGCGTCTTATACACGGCTGCTTGGCCCCCTAAGGATTTGCTTAGGAACCCTGTATAAAAAACAAAAGATCAAAACATCTAGGGTGGAAATAACGAAAATTCAAACTTGGATGAGCATCCCAGACGGAACACACAAATGACCAAAGCGAAAACACTAACGATTGAACGATGTTTCGCCCTGGTTCCAGGGCTTCCAGGGATTAAACGATGTTTCCAGGGTGAAACATCTTTTATTGTGTGTTCCTTCTGGGATGCTCATCCAAGTTTGAATTTTCGTTATTTCCACCCAAGATCTTTTGATCTTCTGTTTTATAGTTTCTTTTCAGTTGAAGTAACCGATTTGGAGGTTTTTTAACGTCTTTTTTGTTTTAATATGGTATGTACTGCGCCAGCCAGTAGAATGTTCCACTTACACATTTTTCCACTGCCCGTTCGGTAATACATGTTAATAAAAAATAGCGTTTTTGCAAATATTCAATATGCCCTATAAGATTAATTTTTGGAAATGTTCAGGATGCGTGTGTAGGTACAAAGTTTTATTCTCTTTTAGTTAAAGAGTAACATTATTTCCATAATTCTGCAAGAAATGGCAAATATATGTGTTATTTTTGTCAATGTTAAATCCAAGATATCGTTGACGCTTAATCATTGACAACACTACTTGGGATTGTTTAGCTTACTGTGTATTTTTTGTTACAAAAGTTTCATAACGTCGACATAGTTTTGAAGCAATGTGATGTGCATTTTGTGAAGTTTATTTTGTGGAAATTTAGCGGCTTTCCATCTTATTGATTTTCTATCCGAAATTGTTGCAAAAACTTCGTGGAAATTCAGCAAAAATAAAAGTCCGGTCACAAAATGCAATGGATTTTGCGTCAATTTTGCATTTTGGGTCGCCATTTTGCCATTGGGCAGTGATGGTAATTTAAATAAAATATCGGCGAATTTCATGTTGGCTGCCATATAAAACTGACTGGGGCCAATATATTTCGTTTGTTTTATAAAACGTCGGACACACACACACACAGTGAAAGAGAGAAAATTACATACACTGCTTCAAAAAGATTATAACATTTTTGACTGGTTTTTTTTCCACGAGAATAATATTGCAGGCGCTAACAAATAACTAGGTTTTTGTTATTGATAAAAGAGAGCTGTGCGTCATCTAGTGTGCTGTCCAAAATAGGGTTATTTACCGTTCTTTTAGTTAGATTAGACTGCGGACTGACCAGAGTTTTCACTTTAAAAGTCAAGTTCAAACAGGGAATTTTATTTTTTGTTACAAATGTTAAAAAAAAACAAGTTTACATGTTTTATTTTCAAGACAACATAAAATTAATCCTCGAGGATACAGACGGCTTAATTATATTACAAACATATAATACGTTATTATTTTATTTGAAAAAAATAGTAGCTCTTTCAACTAGTGGCAAAATAATGCTTTTTTTAAAAGCGTGGTTTTAAAGAACGAGAACAGCGAGTATTTGGCAACACCGCAGGGAAGACCTTGGTAGCACGGTAAATAAATAGCGCAGTCAACAATAGCGCGGGAAAAATCAACGAAGAAAGAGCAACAATTAATAGTGCAGGAAAAAAAATGGTAAAAAAGTAATAGCGTATAAAATATTGGCACAAGGACCAAATACGCATTATAAAATAATGCGGTGATTTTGGCCCTGTTTATTTTTGTTATTCCGTTATCCTAATTGTTCTGCGCTGGCGCTGTTAACTTTAATAAAGATTGATTTCTGGATCGTTTTGGTTGTTGCTTTTCCAAGCAGCGCAAGTTGCCGGAAGACCACTGCAAATTCTGCAACTGTAATTTTGACTTTCTATCTTGCTAAACCACGATTTTTGCCCCAAGTGGGAAATGAATGGTACAAGAAATTTTTTTGCTGATTTTTTTAACCAAGATATATTTTAAGAATCCGATTGATGCCACTCTGGCACCCTTAAGCATTTTGGAAAATCCAAGATGGCGGCCATTTTCAAGTGAAAAAACTACAGAAAAATATATCTGAAAAAGATATTGGTGTGTGGAATATCATTTCATCATATCATGGGGGGGTACCTCAACGGAGGGGGGTGTTGATTTTATGAAAAAAATCGACCTACTAACATAGGCATGTAATACATCAATTCTAGGGTTTTTCGGTCAGCTGAATACAAATCTGTAGTTATAAAAAACATTGGTGGTAATTTGAAGGAGTGGGGGGGGTATTTATGCGGTAAGCCGTATAACTGTTTATGTGGAGACTTAATGAACTTACTTTATTCAAGTTTTGTTGCAGATTTCGACAGCTCCGCTCAACCCTGTTATAAAACTATTTAATTATTTTTGGGCATCATCAACATTCAAGATGGCGGCCGTGACGGGCCGTGGTCAAAAAATCAAAAGAGAATATGCATGAGATACATCAATTATGGGGTTCTTGGGTCGGCTGAATCCAAATCTGTTGTTAAAAAAATATTTGGCTGTAACTTGGAGAAGTGGGGGGTAATTTATGGGATAAACACGAAATAGAGACTTGCCGAAAATACTTTACTTACTACTATTGTATATTTCAAAATGGTGGATGATGCCCAAATTTCATTAATTATTTTTGTAATAGGGTTGAGCAGAGCTGTGGAAATCTGTAAAAAAACTTAAATAAAGTTTGTTCATTGAGTCCCCACATAAACAGGTTTACTGTTTGCCCCATAAATACGCCCCCACCACTCCAGATTACCCCCAAAAATTTTTTTAACCACATATTTGAATTTAGCGAATCTAAAAACCCTAAAATTCATGTATTACATGTCTATGTTAGTAGGTCGATTTTTTTCATAAAATCAACCCCTCTTCCGTTGGGGTACCCCCCAGAACAAAAATAATACTGAATTTTGATTTAGGCGACTCAAGGTCGACTAAAATGATGTGCCAGTTACCTATATTATGTTCAGACATTTTTTTTCTCTATTTTTTCACTTAAAAATGGCCACCATCTTGGATTTTTCAAAATGCCCAAGGGTGCCAGAGTGGCATCAATCGGATTCTTAAAATAGATTATCTCGGCTAACCCAATCAGTGAAAAAATTTCCTGTACCATTTTTTTGATTACCTCCAGACTAGTAGTTTGAACACAATTTATTTACTGTTTTTATCTAGTTTTTTCCGTTTTTCCCATTTTCAAATAGTTTTCCAAATGCACGGAAAAGACACTGCTGTAGCTTCAATAGATATCCCATTCATATTCCTGAATGACAAAATGACTTAAAAATATTATACCTTTCAATAATAGACGCCGGGCCATTTGGGCGCAAAAAGAAGGGAGGTAAATGAAATAGAACTTTATGTTTATTTTTGAAAATTTGCGAATACATTTTGTAATTTGTGTAACCATCAGTTACAAAACGTTTATATGCGCCTAAAACCGGTTTCATGTAAACACGGTTTTAAATAAAATCGCTTTATCCTAGGGTTTATTCGTCCTTTATTTAATGTTATTAAACATCGGTTTTAAACAAAAAAAAATAAAACAACTAAACTAACCACAGATTTTTCGGTAAAACTAGCGTTGAGAATTTCTAAAGTGGCAATACTGACCTTTTAAATCGATAAACCGCTTTTTTTAATCGCTTTAAAATAAAATGAGTGTAGTACTTAAAACGGTTCTATTGGTGTTTTCTTATACGACAAAATTTTCAAACCGTCCTTAAACAAAAGCGTTTTAAGAGGCCTGTATAAACAAAGTAAATGTTACAAATAAAGAAAAAAGATCGCTATTATCAGGTAAATTAATTCCATTCGACATAGACAATGCGTTAGTAGATAGTTTTTGGTCGTCCTCAAAACGCCCGATGACTAACGCTTTTTGACACTGTTGACATTTGAACGTCACATATGGTTAAGGGCTGCCGTGAAACTCCGCAAACCTACGGACGGTTAACACAAGGAGTTTTTTGGTGTGAGAAGAGTTCGAAACAATTTCGAAATAATGCAAGAAATGTCATTTTGGCATTGAACTGGTGACGTCAGGGTTCAACACATTTCAAAGGATTTGTGAACCATTCTTCGGACTGTTTCGAAACGGAAGTTTCCATTTCTCAAAATACGCGGGTAGTGTCAGGTTATGGAGCAGCGGCTATTTTTTTTTTGCTTTTTTAATAATAAAATAATGTAGTCTGATTTGGTAATGTGCCAAATTCAGTTGGGAGAATTTCTCTTAGAGGTAGATTCGAACACTGCAGTTTTCGTCAGGTACTAACCCCTGATTTATGAACCGGGGATAGGAAATAAAAACACCCAAAATAAAATCAATAAGTTAGGTTAGGTGTTGTAAAACTGTCACTGGAAATTGCATTTTGACGATAGCAAGAACCGATGACGTTATGGTTGAACCGGTGACGTCACATTTCGAAATAACGCAAGCACCATGTTCTACGCTAAAAATCGACTATAAGAATTTTGACGTAAGTAGTTTCCATTAAATTCCGCGCCTATTTTCGACAGTGTTGCATTGCGCTCAGTAAACCCAAAACCATAGATTAAGGAACTATAGATCTGTCACTTCACCCTTTCCGCCAATAATTATTTTTCGCGTGGAAAGGAACTGCCAACATAACAATATTTAGGTTGGTAATATTCTAGAAATCTGCAGCTCTGCCGCCTTTTTACGGTTGTCCTGCAGAGGGCACATTATGACAAAAGTGACAGAATGTCGGTTATGACTCATAACTAAGAGTTCCATTTTGGAAACTGAGGTTCGCCAAGGTTTTTAAAAAGTGATTTTGTGATTTTTTTTTGTTTAAAAAATTGTGATTTTACCCGTTGGTTACAATGGCTGAGAAAAAAAGGGTTAGAGTGTGCTGTGTTCAAAACAAAAAAAGACATCGTTCCCCAAAGGCAATCCTGCTTTTTCAGAAGTATAGTGAAGCCCTTAAACGCGAATGTGCTGATGGTGCAGAGGACATTTTGCAGACTCGTCGCAGAGGCCGTAGAGAGTGCCGTACCTACACTTGCATTTGGACTCCATTTAACTATTTATATATAGTGTTAAAACATCCTTTCCTTATTTCACCAAGTTTAATATGGCCAATTTTTGTAATATATCTTGTGTATTCTAAACCACGGGTATTAATATTATTTACACCAAGATTTTTTCTAATTTGTGCATTTACCATAAATTGCCCTACATATATACAGTAAATATTTTGAGTTTAAAATTATTTTTCTTTTGTTTCACAAATTTAGTTTGGAATACAAAAGTGTTACATTTATTGGTTTTTTACGTACTAAAAACAAGATAAACGTTTTAAAGAAAATTATTTAATATTTAAAAAGCACAGACAAGATAATATTGCAATATTTTATTTATTATCAAAAATATAAACTTACATGTTTTTAAATATATGCCATAATCTTTTATAATAAAACAATCAGAGGTTTTGTACTACGCATTATTATGGTCAAATTGTAATTATTTTTTAAAAATATGCTTTTTTGTTTTACCTTAACATAATTAACAATTTTGTTTTGTGTCTAGCAAAAAACCATATTTTAAAAAATTAAACACAAATTGCTTGCAAATTGCAAAAAAAAAAACAGAAATTTAAGCGAGCACCATCTAGTGGTCATATTACAAACTAACGAAAAATCAATAGTACGGTTATCGCGCATTTAACCGTGAGCCATCTAGTGGTCATATTACAAATTAAAAAAGAAAAATCAATATAAAAGTATGGTTATTGGTCGCGTGCATATCTGCGCAGACTTGCCAAACTCCAAATAGTACTGAACCGTTTAACACGTAACTTTCGTATCTATTGAAGCTCCTTAACCTATGCCCAAAACACCCAAGCGTGTTTTTCTGTTTAAGCGTTCCTTCATAACTAATTAAATAGGTACCTGCTTTAAAACGCTTCTAAATACAAGCAATAAATTTGGGTACTTTTCATCCTTTGCTTTCCCAGAACTTAATTAAAAAGGTATAAATTTTGGCATGGAATAAAAACCACACTAAACCAATTTTTTTTTGTGTATAATGGGTCTTTTCTATCTATTCTAGGATTAATGCCCAGTGTTGCCAAAGTGAGAGCTAACTGTAAAGTTTTTTGGGACAAACACAAAATATACATGCACCTACCGGGAGTCGAACCCGGAAACTTCCATGCGACATGCGTCATCGTAAATATCGAGCTGTAAATTGGTATGAACAAAAATTATTTAACTTTAACATTTCTGGTGTGACCAAAATCTCTTGAATGTGTCTATTTTTATCTTTAATCCTTTATAGAAATAAGCTTAACTACTGTCAAATTTTATTTTATTTTCGCTGGACCAAAAAAACCCTATTTAGCTTTTATTCAATGGTCATTCAGAAATATAGATGGGAAATTTATTTAAGCTACCGCAGTGTTTCTTCTGTGTGGATTATGTGAAATCTTGCCGCGCGTAACAGCAAGAATAATAAAAAAATATTAATTAAAAAACACTTTTAAAGAACAAGCTTTCATTAAATGGACTCAAAAGTAGAAAATAATTTTTTATCTCTCTTATACCATAATAAAAGCGATGGGCGCAAATTAAAAATTTTAAATTTAGGTATTGTATATCGGTCACTTCGACGATTCACCTAAGAAACAGTTGTATTACTCTATAACCTAAGAACATTTTCAAAGGCTTGGCAAGCACGGTAATCTCACCCGTTCTCAGCTTCTTTAGATGAAAGCATTACGTTTATCATTCGAATAGAAGAAGAATTTAAATTAGTTCTTCTTTTTTACTTCTCTCTTTGTCACCGTAAAGTTAAAATTTTTAATTGTCGCCCTTTGCTTTTATTATGGTATAAGAGAGATAAAAAATTATTTCTTCTTTAAAAGATTTTTTAATAAAAACTTATTTTTTATTTTTAGATTTGTACCCTAAATCGTCCATTTGAATCCTGCCATATTGAAATTTTCAAATCTGATCAAAAATTCATATCCCCTTCCCGAAAAACCCCTGTATGCCAATTTTGATTTAAATCAAAAAAACTAAATATTTTCCCCCTCCACTTCCCTCGTTAGATGAAAGTGTGTACCTAATAATACCATATTATTGTATTGTCGCCGGAACTATAAACGCACACCAAATTTGAACACACATCCTTAATTTTTAGATTTGTACCCCTAAGCGTCCATTTTGAATCCGCAATATTGAAAACTTAAAATCTGATCAAAAATTCATAATCCCCCTCCTTAAAAACTCCTGTACGCCAATTTTGATTGAAGTCGAACAAACTAAATTTTTTTCCTTCTCCACTTCCCTATTTAGAGGGAGGTGGGTACCTGAGAATACTATACTGGAACTATAAACGCATACCAAATTTGAACACAATCGAATGTGTATAGGTCAGTTAAAATTGGTTAGCAAAACATGACCGGAAATCGTCCATCTTGAATCCGCCATATTGAATTTACAAAATCTGATTAAAAATTCGTATTCATTATCCCTAAAAGCTCCCGTATACCAATTTTGGTTGAAATCGGACAAACTCAGGTGTTTTTCCCCCTCCACTCCCCTCGTAGTGAGGAGGGGTGTCTAATAATAACATATTATTGTATTGTCACTGGAACTATAAATGCATGCCAAATTTGAAGGCAATCGGATGTGTATAAATTAGTTAAAATTGGTTAGCAAAAGATCACCAAAAATCGTCCATCTTGAATCCGCCATATTGAGTTCGTACTTCAACTGTACCCCCCTCACCCCCTTCGAGTAGAGGGGAGCTGTCAATTTCATTACACTATATTCTTGTATTTTCAACGCAACTATATAAGCATGCCAAATTTGTAGCCGATTCCACCCGAACAAACATGGCAAGTTAAATAAAAGCTTGTAATAAATGAAATACTTGGTGGACGATATCAACGCTTGCATGAAATAACCAGTCGCGCTGAGCTTTTCTTTGGTCTTTTTTTTTGTCAAAATCTCTCTAAAAAAGTATGGGATTTTGATATCCAAAAACAGGAGTGTTTTTTTTTATATATATTTTATTATTATGACGAGCAGTCCATTTTATCTAAAAGTTCATGAATATTTCAACTGTATGCGCTTTTCCATCAGCCTTTTAAAATATGGACTGCATCGGAGAGGCACGGCGAAATGCATGACGTATTTCGCGGGGGAAAATATTTTATCCGAAAAATGTTTTTTAGGGCTTTTGCCCGGGCTCTGATTTATTTATTTGCACTGCACTATTTATCGCAAAAAACCGGGAGGGTATCCTATATTATTTAAAAATCAAATACAAAAAATCTTCGAATCGCACTTTACAAATAAAACCTTATAGACTAAGATTTGTCCATTTTTACGGAAATTTAATGAAAACTACCTGAAATAATTACAAAAGGCAAAATTTTTCTTAATTTTGCCGAAAATCTGCAATTTGTTATGTTAGCTCCTTCTTCTGTTAGAGCATATGTAGGCGGACCTATCCGAAGTAACACACCTTCGACAATGTAGACTTTAAAGCCAAGTCAATGCTGCAAAAACGTTAGTACAGCTGTCCTTTTGCTTTAAAATAGCTAGCTTTATTTAATCTGTAATTTTGGCTGTTAAAATTGTTTGATTACTAAATTTACATTCAAAAGAACTTCCATAGTTATATCATCTAGCTAATTAACTTTTAAAGATAAAACATATACCTAAAAATATGCTAAAAATTAACTAACAAAATAGTTGCATCTTAACTTTTTTTCTTAAAATACAACTGAAGTTTTTCTTGTATCCTAGTGCATTTTTTATTAAAATGCAGCTGCTTTCAATGCTATTTCGCATTTGAGAATAAGCACCCTCTACCGCTAGGCTGAGGCCGTGAGCCCACAGCAATAAAGCCAAAATTTGCTTTTGTTTTAGATTTATTGTTTAAAAAAATGCAAAGTTGCTTGGTTGCATGGGCGGGCGAGCAGCTACGTTTTATATTATGGCGAAATATAACCTCTCAAAAATGTGTGGAAAAATGCCCTTTTTTACGTAAATATGCTCAAATCTATGTCTGAAAATATTTCAAAATTAACGAAATATGTAAGATATGAGGTTTTTTCTTTAATTCTAGATTAAAATAAAAATAATTTAATAAATGTATGATTAAAAAAACCCTTATTACCTCAAATTTTTGAAGCGGGTGGTGTTTAACGATTATCATGACAGGTTTCGTCATCAAACGAGCCTTCGCATAAAGATTTGACACTTGGGAAGTCCACAAAATGCGTATTTTTCATTGAGTTTGTTAAAAATCAGTAATATTTATTTTAATTGTCTTCCATCTTCAGTCTTTTATGTTAAAAGATAATCTTGATTTAATTGCTATTTTTTAATACATTTTTTGTTAGGTAAGTTAAATTTTAAACCATATTGCTTTCATGTGCAAAAAACGTGCATTTTCAGCTGCCGTAGACGTTGTCACAGGCAAGAAATATTCCTCGAAATAGCTCTGACAATATTTTTATGACGTTTTCAAAACGTTGTGGCAGAAGACTGCAAAAGCATTAGTGTTGTTTTTTTTTTGCTTCGGAAACGTTATCCCAGCTTATTTACAGAACGCTGTGTTACTTGGGATATTAGATACAATATTAGTTGTAAATTTATAAGACAAACATTTTATGTAAAACGTGACCAAAATAGCAGCTTTTACAAATACTGGCCAATATTTAGTGATTTTTTTACGACTGTAGGTTTTAAAATCGAGCGCAGCATGTGACTTAAAAAAAAAGAGTTAAAAAAGCCCCAGTTTGCCTGCGAGTTTTGAAGACTAAACCTCAAAAATACAAGGTCCTGATAGTGATCCTAAAAGACTGTTATATCATAAATGCGTTTAACGTTATTTCAGAAAAAGTGGTTCAAAAATAAGTCGACCATTTTTTTCAATATGGCGGGTTGGGTTGGGCGCTCTAAGATGTGTTACTGTTATCTATCAAGACCTATTTATGGGTATTACTATCTAGTAATAATTTAGCTAGATTGGAAAAAATTCTCTTAGAACATTTTTTAAGCTAGCGGCCATGGGGGGTTCACATTTTTGCATTAAATCTTTAATTTTGCGTCTTTTTACATTAAAAATATTATTTCAGAAATAATAAATAAGTACTTACCTTTACCTTACTTTGACTAGTTAGAAAATGGTGTTCCAAAGATCCGTCAAAAATCAGTTGTCGAAGAATGTATATACGAAACAAAACTTAACGAAGTAAAAAAGCGCAGTATTAAACAGCATAAAACTAGGAAAGATAACTTAAGCCTTAACGTATAACTTAAAAACTAGTAACTTAAACTAAGCCCGGTGTTTGCACTTGAATGCCCTGAGTTGGTTTCATGGTTAGATTTTTTAAGAAATTCTGATTATTTGCCCATTTTTTTGTGTTAGTTTTGATTTTGCCGATGTTTTAAATAATTATTTTTCGCGTATGGTTAAAGTTAGTCCATTTTTCTCTAATTTTAATGTAAAACGTCCATTGTTTGCCCGAAAACATCACGAAAAAATTAGTTTTTGTCTTCGCGTCCGTCAAGAAAAAATCCGAAAAATCGATCTTTACTTTGATCTTTCCAACGGCGAACTAACCGCTTTTCAAAAGACGAAAAGTAGAGGGGTCAGTCGGTCTGTTAAAAATCTCAATTTTGAAAAAAACTCCATTGAATGAATCGAAACAGGTATAAATTTAATCATAATAAAATTGCAACCCTTGTGCAGCCGCTTGATGCACCGGAGGGATGCAAAAAAGGGTCAGAGCAAAAGGGGTGAAAATCTTTTATCTTCAAACCCCAAGCTTCTGTGTGGCGATTTATCGTGTGGGCAAAAAAATTTTTGGTCCATCCTGTCCATCATATAACGTAGAGAACATTCGACTTGGACAATTTTATCCATACAGTGTCTTTAAAAGGGGCTGTATACCCGTAATTGAAAGCGTTTACCGTTTTCAAAAATTGTTTACCAATCGTTTTTTGATTTGCTCGTCGCACAATGGTTCAGGATTTGATATTACCGCGCGGAAATTCAATTATTTCAAATATATTATTAGATTATTATGACCACCCCCCTCAAACCCAGCCCCCGTGACCCCCCCACCCATTTTCTCTCAATGCTCAGTTGTGCAGAGGTCAAGAGTAACCAAAATATTAGTGTGTACAATTAGAGACCAGCAGAGGTTATTCAAATTTTATAAAATATTTTGAAAATGTACACAATATTTTTATTAGGATTTTAAATACAGACTATTGTGGGTTTGTGCATATACATAAAGGTTAAACTATGGATTATTATATTTAATGATTTCTAGTTACATATTACCGTTTTCAAAAAATGTTTACCAATCGTTTTTTGATTTGCTCGTTTCACACTGGTCCAGGATTTGATATTACCGCGCGGAAATTCAATTATTTCAAATATATTATTAGATTATTATGACCCCCCCCTCCCAAACCCAAACCCCGTGACCTCCCCCCTGCCACTTACTCTCATTTCTCAGTTGTGCAGAGGTCAGGAGTAACCAACATATTAGTGTGTAAAATTATTATTAGGAATTTAAATACAGACTATTGTGGGTTTGTGCATATACATAAAGGTTAAACTATGGATTATTATATTTAATGATTGCTAGTTACATATTACCGTTTTCAAAAAATGTTTACCAATCGTTTTTTGATTTGCTCGTTGCACACTGGTCCAGGATTTGATATTACCGCGCGGAAATTCAATTATTTCAAATATATTATTAGATTATTATGACCCTCCCCCCAAACCCAACCCCCGTGACCTCCCCCCTGCCACTTTCTCTCATTTCTCAGTTGTGCAGAGGTCAGGAGTAACCAAAATATTAGTATGTAAAATTATTATTAGGAATTCAAATACAGACTATTGTGGGTTTGTGCATATACATAAAGGTTAAACTATGGATTATTATATTTAATGATTTCTAGTTACATATTACCGTTTTCAAAAAATGTTTACCAATCGTTTTTTGATTTGCTCGTTGCACACTGGTCCAGGATTTGATATTACCGCGCGGAAATTCAATTATTTCAAATATATTATTAGATTATTATGATCCCCCCCCAAACCCAACCCCCGTGACCTCCCCCCTGCCACTTTCTCTCATTTATCAGTTGTGCAGAGGTCAGGAGTAACCAAAATATTAGTATGTAAAATTATTATTAGAAATTCAAATACAGACTATTGTGGGTTTGTGCATATACATAAAGGTTAAACTATGGATTATTATATTTAATGAGTTCTAGTTACATATTACCGTTTTCAAAAAATGTTTACCAATCGTTTTTTGATTTGCTCGTTGCACACTGGTCCAGGATTTGATATTACCGCGCGGAAATTCAATTATTTCAAATATATTATTAGGTTATTATGACCCCCCCCAAACCCAACCCCCGTAACCTCCCCCCTGCCACTTACTCTCATTTCTCAGTTGTGCAGAGGTCAGGAGTAACGAACATATTAGTGTGTAAAATTATTATTAGGAATTCAAATACAGACTATTGTGGGTTTGTGCATATACATAAAGGTTAAACTATGGATTATTATATTTAATGATTTCTAGTTATATATTACCGTTTTCAAAAAAATGTTACCAATCGTTTTTTGATTTGCTCGTTGCACACTGGTCCAGGATTTGATATTACCGCGCGGAAATTCAATTATTTCAAATATATTATTAGATTATTATGATCCCCCCCAAACCCAACCCCCGTGACCTCCCCCCTCCCACTTTCTCTCATTTCTCAGTTGTGCAGAGGTCAGGAGTAACCAAAATATTAGTATGTAAAATTATTATTAGAAATTCAAATACAGACTATTGTGGGTTTGTGCATATACATAAAGGTTAAACTATGGATTATTATATTTAGTGAGTTCTAGTTACATATTACCGTTTTCAAAAAATGTTTACCAATCGTTTTTTGATTTGCTCGTTGCACACTGGTCCAGGATTTGATATTACCGCGCGGAAATTCAATTATTTCAAATATATTATTAGGTTATTATGACCCCCCCCAAACCCAACCCCCGTGACCTCCCCCCTCCCACTTTCTTTCATTTCTCAGTTGTGCAGAGGTCAGGAGTAACCAAAATATTAGTGTGTAAAATTATTATTAGGAATTCAAATACAGACTATTGTGGGTTTGTGCATATACATAAAGGTTAAACTATGGATTATTATATTTAATGATTTCTAGTTATATATTACCGTTTTCAAAAAAATGTTACCAATCGTTTTTTGATTTGCTCGTTGCACACTGGTCCAGGATTTGATATTACCGCGCGGAAATTCAATTATTTCAAATATATTATTAGATTATTATGATCCCCCCCAAACCCAACCCCCGTGACCTCCCCCCTCCCACTTTCTCTCATTTCTCAGTTGTGCAGAGGTCAGGAGTAACCAAAATATTAGTATGTAAAATTATTATTAGGAATTCAAATACAGACTATTGTGGGTTTGTGCATATACATAAAGGTTAAACTATGGATTATTATATTTAATGATTTCTAATTACATATAATTTCACAAAATTTTATATTTAAATAAATGATTTATTTAATTTTCCACTGTTTTAATGAAAATTCGCTCAACATGTTTCAACTTCAGAGGTGTACCTAGGGTGGTGCTACAAGTATGGCGACATCTAGTGTCTATGGAAAAGTAGGAAAATTTAAGCATTTACATGGAGAACGATATTCTTTTAAATTAGGTATGTAAAATTAAAATATAGTAAAACTAAGTTGGGTTGGGGACCTGAACCTCATCACCTGATCCTCAAACAGGATGAGGTTCAGGTCCACAATCCAACTTACTTTTACTATATTTTAATTTGACATAACTAATTTAAACAAATTTCGATCTCCATTTAGCTGCTTAGATTTCCCTACTTATCCATAGGTACTAGATGTCGCCATACTTGTAGCACCACCGTAGGTACAATCCTGCAGATGACAGTCTATGCTGTTGAAACACGTTGGGTGAATTTTCAATAAAACAGTGGAGATTGACCAAAGATTTTTCAATTATTTGAAATCCCTCCACGAATGGACTACTTCTTCAATTTTATATTTAACCCAAATTAATTAGTCCTCCTTCTCACTGCTACTTTCTTGTGCAACTATTATGTCTATACATTTGATTCTGCGAGGTAGTAAATAACTCCTTTTGACAATACTTCCTTTTTTGGTCTAGTAGGTGGTATTAGTTGCGAAATTATCGAATCAGACAAAATCAACAGCATGTGAAGAACATCTTCAAGAAAGGAAGTTAAAATACCTTCATATCAGTTACTTCAACCGAAAAGAAACCAAAAAACAAAAGATCAAAAGATCTTGGGTGGAAATAGCAAAAATTCAAACTTGGATGAGCATTCCACAAGGAACACACAAAGGACCAAAGCAAAAAGAGAAATGATTAAACGATGTTTCGCTCTGCGTAACCAGCGTGAGCTCATCAGTGGTTTCACTGGTCACCCTCCCCATACATCATGAAACACCATCATACACTTTGATTTCCAACCTTGAATCACTCACAAATAGGCATCGTTCCGCACTGGTACTTATCCAAGTTACCTGATACGGATTCGTCCTGGCGTGTTAATATTTCCAATAGGATTATGTTCCTAAGGCAATTAAAACAAAAAAAGAAGTTGAAGAACCTTCAATCAGTTACTTCAAGCGAAAACAAACCAAAAAACAAAAGATCAAAAGATCTTGGGTGGAAATAACGATCTTGATACTAAGAACTAGCTGAAATATTTTTTGTCTTTCGGGAGTAAAATAGCCTGCTATCAAATAATATTGTTTTATAAGTTTTGTAATGTTTGTTTACTTAGAAGGAAAGTGAAAATTACAACATTTATTTTAAAAAAATATATTTTCAAATTATTATATATTTATTTCAAATTAAGAGATTGATTTTATGACTATGTAACATATGGATAGCAAAATAACTTTTTTTGGCACACCCTTAAAACAGTCTAAAAAAAAAACAACATTTTCTAACTTTTTGAAGCTATGAGCTAATCCAAAAGATAAAAAGTAAAAAAAATTAGCTCCGTTTGGACACAAAGGGTGTGTCTAGGGAATTATCTGTTCAGGAAAGCAGCATTTCTTTTTGAATTTCGGCGCGATAATATCAGGTTCTGGACCAGTGTGCGTCGTACTGGTAATAGGTAAGCTCGTTTAACTACGAGAATACGGGGACTACGAAGCTGAGCATACATTTTTTAAAAATATATATACCGATTGCTGTTACTTTTACACATTATTGAAATTTTTTTTACAATGAGAGTTTTTATGGTTTCTGTGTTTAAATGTTAGGGGGCATATTGAAATTCGTCCTTATCTTAAAACTTTCACTTAAAATGGTACCCAAGGCAAAAATTATTTTTCCTACGACCGTGCGGAAACGTTACGTTCGTTTTGAAAGTTGAACAATATTTTAATTCTAGATATACTTTAAATCAAATTACTATCTATGCTATTTTTCATACAGAAAATTTATGGCCCTAACCATTAAACTTAAAAAATCGCATGCATGAAAAGTAAAACCGTGCGGAAAAGTTACTTTTCCACACTAGTGCTGAAAAGTTACTTTTCCGCATGATTTTTGTATTGTTAACAATGAAGATATTTAGGATTAACTATTCTATCTTATGTGTCATTTTGTAGCATTGTTACAAAATCTTTGTAAAACACTTGTAGGAAAAAAATTGTACCTAACTCTAACCGAAAATGTCTTTTCCACCCTTGACGGCTTGTTCGAACTCCGCTCCGCGTCGGAAAAGTACCATCTCCGCAATTGTTAGGTAAATAAATATTTTTTACGAACGATTTTTCGTTTTAAAAGTGTACTTTTCTGCAAGATTTTACTTCTCCGCACGATTTTTACTTTTTTACTTTTCCGCACGATTACGACAATATTTTAATTTAAGATATACTTTAAATCAAATTAATAACTATGGGTACTATTTTTCATACAGAAATTTTATGACCTTAACCATTAAACTTAAAAAGTCACACGCAGGCACAGTACTAAAAAAACCGTGGGGAAAAGGAAAATCGTGCGGAAAAGTTACTTTTCCGCACTAGTGCTGAAAATTTACTTTTTCGCATGCTTTTTGTATTGTTAAAAATGAAGATATTTAGGACTAACTATTCTATCTTATCTGTCAGTTTGTAGCATAATTATAAAATCGTTGCGTATTAAAAACATTTGTTTCTTTGTTTCTTAAATAAGATGGCCAAAAACATTCTTACGAAAAACATTGTACTTAACTCTTGCGGAAAATGATTTTTCCACCCTTGACGGCGTCTTTCGTGCAACTGCCGTCGCGTACGAAAAAGTACCACTTTCCGCACTTGTTAGGTAAATAACTATTAAAAATTTCACATAATATAGCGCCGTGGGCAAATATTTTAAAGCTATTGTTATCCCTATCAAAATAATTTTTACTTAAAATAATGCTTTTAGTGAAAATTGGAACTTGAAAATTTGAAATAGTATAGTATATTACATAACAGGAGAAGAAAGTGACAAATTTCACACGAGCGTGAATGTTGTGAACGAGGCGCTAGTCGAGTGACACAACACGCGAGTGTAAGAAAGTTACTTTTTATCGAGTTGTGTACGCTATTTTTCTACGAACACTGATGAATTGCACTAATGTTTGTAAAAATTGGTCTTTAATTATGCACAAATCAAATGAAACTGCTCTTCCGCACATGTGTAAAAAAATTTCTGCACACAGGTGAAATTTAATGTTTTCGAAGGATGCAGATCGTGTGAAATTGATCATTTTTAAATGTGGATGTATGTAATTTTTTAAAATTTCATTTAAAGTAGGGCTCGATTTGAAGAGTAATATTTTCTTATTTAATTATATTAATATTTGAACTTAATTGTGGCGCCGGCCAAACATTGAAAAATATTATAAACCTTCTTCTAAAATTTTCATTTAAAATGGTGCTTTTGACAAGCTAATATCGCGCCAAAGGCGAAAATTTTGCAGAAGTGACGTATAATTTTCCATATTTTTCAGAAAATTCGTAGGATATTTGAAGGGGCCGTGGCAAAAGAAGTCATGGATCCCCCCCCCTATCTGTGACTTCCACTGATATTTGTGGTTGTTTTACTCTTAAATCTTAATCCTTTTTCGGAAATTTTAGATTTATTTGAAAGACAAGACTTCAAAAAATATTTTATACCTTCATCAAAAACATGATTTTAGCAACTCTCTGCGGATAACTAAAGCATGGCTTTTTGGGTTATCGATGCAAAAAAACTTTTTTTTTGATCACGGGTGCAACAAAAGATTTATGTCCGTTTTTTACCCAAAATTAAGGAGAAATAGCGGAATATAGTAATATTGAAAAAAAATAATTATTCTTGCCTAAGAATTACCTGTTTTATGCTGGGTTTATACAGGAAAAAAAGAGTATATTAAAACTAAAATTAAATTAAAAATAAAAATAAGGGATAAACCTATAGGAGCACCTGTGATCGTTCATACAGCTAAAATTAAAACTAAGAAAATAAAATTACAATTAAAAGATGCTCAACTTTGTTTAAAATTTTTAACTTTAAAAAACCTGAATACAAAATTTTGTCTGTCTGTCTGTCTGTCTGTCTGTAACACGATTACTCAAAAACCGCTAAAACGATTCTTATCAAATTTGGGAGGGTATATTTCAAATGAAAACAAAAAAAAAACGACAAAAATGACAAATACTCATGCGCGAAAGTTGTCTGCTAGTTGGTTCAATAATATTCTTATTTTAATTTTATTTTCTGTTTAAACCATCAAGTTTTTACTTTTAATTTTATTTTTAGTTTAATTTAATTTTATTTTTTCCTGTATAAACCAAGCTTTATACCGCTTAATTCGTGGATTTCTTTATAGTCAAAAAGGTCGAGCTTGATTTCAACAATGTAATAAACAAATTGATATCAAATAAATTCCTCAATTTTTTCAACGATTTATTCACGGAAGGTTGAATACAAATAGATAGATAGATAGATAGATAGATATAGATAGATATAGATATAGATAGATATAGATAGATATAGATAGATATAGATAGATATAGATAGATATAGATAGATATAGATAGATATAGATAGATATAGATAGATATAGATAGATATAGATAGATATAGATAGATATAGATAGATATAGATAGATATAGATAGATATAGATAGATATAGATAGATATAGATAGATATATAGATATATAGATAGATAGATAGATAGATAGATAGATAGATAGATAGATAGATAGATAGATAGATAGATAGATAGATAGATAGATAGATAGATAGATAGATAGATAGATAGATAGATAGATAGATAGATAGATAGATAGATAGATAGATAGATAGATAGATAGATAGATAGATAGATAGATAGATAGATAGATAGATAGATAGATAGATAGATAGATAGATAGATAGATAGATAGATAGATAGATAGATAGATAGATAGATAGATAGATAGATAGATAGATAGATAGATAGATAGATAGATAGATAGATAGATAGATAGATAGATAGATAGATAGATAGATAGATAGATAGATAGATAGATAGATAGATAGATAGATAGATAGATAGATAGATAGATAGATAGATAGATAGATAGATAGATAGATAGATAGATAGATAGATAGATAGATAGATAGATAGATAGATAGATAGATAGATAGATAGATAGATAGATAGATAGATAGATAGATAGATAGATAGATAGATAGATAGATAGATAGATAGATAGATAGATAGATAGATAGATAGATAGATAGATAGATAGATAGATAGATAGATAGATAGATAGATAGATAGATAGATAGATAGATAGATAGATAGATAGATAGATAGATAGATAGATAGATAGATAGATAGATAGATAGATAGATAGATAGATAGATGTATGGATTGATGGATGGATGGATAGATGGATAGATGGATAGATAGATGGATAGATGGATGGATGGATGGATGGATGGATGGATGGATGGATGGATGGATGGATGGATGGATGGATGGATAGATAGATAGATAGATAGATAGATAGATAGATAGATAGATAGATAGATAGATAGATAGATAGATAGATAGATAGATAGATAGATAGATAGATAGATAGATAGATAGATAGATAGATAGATAGATAGATAGATAGATAGATAGATAGATAGATAGATAGATAGATAGATAGATAGATAGATAGATAGATAGATAGATAGATAGATAGATAGATAGATAGATAGATAGATAGATAGATAGATAGATAGATAGATGTATGGATTGATGGATGGATGGATGGATGGATAGATGGATAGATGGATGGATAGATGGATGGATGGATGGATGGATGGATGGATGGATGGATAGATAGATAGATAGATAGATATTACGTTAAAAGTCTGACACATTGTAAAAAGTTTTTATAGCAAGAGAGTCTTTTAACTTAATCTTAAATTGTTTGATCGGTAACATTTTAATTTCGATTGGCAACAAATTATAGAAACAGCGAGGTCTGGCATAAGGTGGCCATTTCAAAGATAGTACTTGTTTTGCTAAAGGAACATAAATAATTTTTTTTTGTCTAGTATGAACGATTAATTTACTCGGTCCTTAAAAGACACGAATATAATTTAAATAATTATAATTTTCCCGAAACTTAAAATATCAGAATTACAAAAGTATGCACAATTTGATAGAAAATAATATGCCCGATCCTTAAATGAGCAGACCACAATCGCTATTGGGCATGCGTCAAATTTAAATCTCTAGAGCGCCGTAGGCCCTGGATTGCGGCGTTGACAAGTTTCTCTGTTTGGAAGATGACACGGGGATTTTTTTATTAAACGATTTTATTTAACTTCACAGTTTTTCGCTGCCTAACTGTGATTTCCTGCCATAAGCCTGGCAACGTAGCAATTAAATTCGTGGCTATCGGTTCAAATCATTTTCGGCCAGATTCCGGTTTTTGAATTTTGTGGTTCGGCATTATTATGTTTCTATCAATCTATTTTCGTTAAAAATATTTTCTAAAATTTTGTATTTCTACAAAAATATGTTTAAATTTAATTCTATGCATATATTTTCCAGCGATTTGATTTTCCCGTCATTTCATTTTCGAAAATTATTTTTTCCGACAAATTATTTTCTTTCCTTTTAAATTCTAAGAAATTATGTTTGTGGCAAATTTGGTTTCGGGTTTTTTATAGGAACCCAATCGTATGTTATTCATCGACTATGGTAAATAAATGTTAATTTTTGTGAACTAACATACATATTTCAAAGATGTATAGGCCAGTCAAAGTTAAAATATTTTTTACATGACCTCGTATTTTTTATATCAGCAATACTCCATATTACACGCTTTTGGGCCAAAAATACATCTTCAACGTTTGTTGACCAACCCCAGAAACAGATCCCGTAGCACAAGCCGGATTCCACTTCTGCATAATATATAGCTACAAGCTACCCGGATGCACGGACATACCGCAAATTTTTCAATTTATAAGTAGTGCAGCGCAGTTTTGAGACAAGAAACTCACAATGCTATTTCCAGTTCAAATGTTTGTATAATCAACCTGATTACATAATTCACCGTTAAGCATTAGATTCAAAATTTCTAATTTTTTTTGTGGATTATGAAACTGCATTAAATAAGTTTTTTCCATATAAAAAATTAATGAATTTTTTCTGAACCAAACACCCAAGTCAGAACGTGCAGTAGTACATTGGCTTATTAACTCTCACTGCGAAAAGAAAAACAAACCAGCTATGTTTTTAATCACTGCCTTCTTCAATTAATTGCAAGGAGGCAGTGGTTTAAAACGCCAGTAGGGTGACAAGGATGAAGACATCTGTAGTTTATTGTTTTTGGTGGTTACCGAGGAAGAACGACACGGCCCGAGAAATTTTTTGTGAACTTGATATAGTTGCTATTATTCTCTTCTTTTAATTGCATCGCTCTGAGGGAGATCAAGCTTACAAGAAAATGCTCCCCCTGCATCCCTCTGTCCATAAAAATATACCTCCTTGATATAGTTATCTGATATACGGGGTCGAAGGGTGTACAGGAGGGTCTAACACGCCATTTTCCTAGTAAGTTAGTATGCTGGATCTCTCTCAGCCGAATGCATTTAGAAAAGGAGAATAATAATAACTATAGTAAGCTCACAAAAATTCAAAAATTTGCTATTTGTTGTCGTCACTGTTAATATTAGTTTTTTTGTGCTCTCATTTTTCAATTCAATTTTTTTTAATGATAAGCAGAATCGAGTCCTTTTTAGAGTTTTTTTTGTCAACAATCGTTTTTAGTGTATTTTTGCACATCCATTCGACGATCTTTCCTGGAATAAGTGCATTGAAAGGTAAGTTTTTGAGTAGTTATGTTTTGTTTACAGTTAACACTTTCAAATAATAATATATCAAAAGTCTCCATATGAATCGGGTTTTAATTCCATGTTTTCAATTGTGCTGAGTGTACTTTTCACAGTTAAAAATAAGAAAAAAGTGATTCAAAAGATGCCGCTTGGTTTCGGAATGCCGCAGGTAAACATCGATGGGGTTATGTTTCTTCCTCTGGCACACATATATATATATATATATATATATTTTTCCTTCGAGAGATAAACAAAAATCCAGGATTTTTGAGAAAAATAAACAAATAAAAAAATATCGAATTCTTTTTGTCAAACAACAACGATCGGCTGGCTTCGTGGCTTCAAACACGATAAGACCTTTTTTGGGGTGAGAAGATTTCGAAACCATTTCGAAATCATGCAAGAAATGTCATTTTGGCATTGAATTGGTGACGTTACGGTTCAACAACACATTTCAAAGGATTTTAAAACCGCTCCTCGAACTGTTTCGAAAGCGCTTTAATCACGATTCCAATATGGCCGGATTTGTCATTTGTCAAAACACGCGTGTACTGTCGGGTTATGGAGCACCGGCTATTTTTTTTGTCTTTTTTAATAATAAAATGATGGAGTCTGATTTGGTTATGTGCCAAATTCAATTGGGAGAATTCCTCTTAAAGGTAGATTCGGACACTGCCAGGCAGCTTTCGGATTTATAAACCGGGGATAGAAAAAAAGACAAAACGCTAACAAATATTTTATAGCAATAAGTTAAGTTAGGTTTTGTAAAACTGTCACTGGGGAGTGCATTTTGACGATACGTCACATTTTGAAATCACGCAAGCACCGAGTTCTACCGTGAGCTTCGGTCACTAATCTAGCCTATACACTCGGTTTCTAACCTGTACGTATGACGCTGTCACCATAACAGTCTTAAAAATAAAAAATAACAAAATTCTCTTGCATATTTCAAAGTCACTATCAAGTCCATCTTTTCTTTATTTTTTTTTAAATGCCGAAGATTTGCTGTGTTATTAATCGCAAAGGCAGTTATAGGTACGGGTTTCGTTGTTTGCCTTTCCAAATGATCTCGATAGAATTTTTGTTGGAAAATGAAAATCACCATATGATAAAAAACATAATGTTTAAAGAGATAACAGCGCCCAATCAGTCCACAGGATAAGGGATCAAACCTTGCAAAATATTATTAAGTAATGGAACTTGTCACGTATATTTAGTAGAACCCTACTTAATGGTGCGTTAATAATATTTTGCAAGGTTGGCTGGATTGTTGCCCTTGATCCTTCGTACTAGAATATAGCTATGTAATACTTTATAACTACTAACTAGATTAGAAGACAAATATTTTAAAAGTAGCTACTTAAATTGTTTCTTTATAATGATACATATCTATAGGAAAAAAGTAAATAATAAATGATATAAAAACGATTAGCACACTTATAAGCAAATGTCTAAAGAGCCCTTAATTATATGACAGACTCCTTATTTTTCATGAAACGCCAATAAACATGATGGTATAATTATACCGACCTTGGGGTAACCTAAAAGAGACAATTTGACAGACATTGACTGGAGAAACCACTATCAACAGCTGATTGATAGACTATGATTAGTGACCGAAGGTCACGGTTCTACGCCAAAAAACAACTATAATAAAGAGAGAGAAATGAAGACAAACAAGAGAAAAAGTAGAGGGACATCTTGCTTAAAATTTCGAGCATGCTGAAATCATTGAATGGGCATAAATTTAAACTCGTAGGTATATGAATATCTTTAAGTAGTTTATCTAAGAGTAAATTGATATATTAACTTATAAAGAGATCCATAGATTAAAACAGGAATAAGGCATTTTAGGATGATGGTATTAACAGTCGACTATAGTGTCTGAGAAGCACATAAACTAGCTGCAATTGTAAATAATAGAAAAAATAGAAAATTGTAAATAATAGAAAAATAATAGAAAAAAGAAAAGGAACTAAATATGGGTTTTTGGAATTTCTACTGCTTTAAAAAACCGGCAGTGGGGGGGGGGGGAATAATATGATTTTTAGAAATAGTGAATAGAAATGGAGATTCAGGCTTTTAAAAACATATTTTTTCTAAGCAAGAGTATCATAATTTATAATTTGTAGAAACGCCTATCCTTTAGCCTACTATAGCGGCCATATTGACACCAAACTCACAAAAAAATCCATGTTTTAACTGTCAATTTGGTTATAAAAATGGAGACAACAGTAGGCTACAGGGCATTGAAGAGATTGGAATGAACTGGTTTTTTAGTTGAAATCGATGTTGCCTCAACCCCCCCTCCTCAAACAATATGGCCGCCGTGCCGCTCAAATGTCAGGTCACCTAAAATGTCTAACTAACTTCGTCAGCGTTTGTTTTGTTTGAGCGTCTATATTATTAGGTTGACTGATTGGTGGGTCATCTAGTTTTCCAATAAACATGCATAATTATTTTCTGCAGCACACATCTATACATATAATAATGTGGTGGATTATTTCTCTACATTGAAAATTTTGGTGTAGCCTTCTTACCAAACTACATAGATACCAAAATCCACTGGATTCCTTGGAGTCCTGTGCAGCGAATAGGCTTTTTTCATTAAAATCGGTTTACGGGAACAAAAGTTATGTCGAAACTACTTTTTTTGGGTTTTTCGCCACTAAGTTAAGGAAAATTTTTTAAAAATATGTTAAAACCCACTGCGTAAATTCCTAAAGAAAAAAATTTGTTCGTTTGTCAGTGGTTTTTAAATAAGATAAATAATTTGCCTACACACACGCAAATCCTAACTAGAATCTAAGTACTTATCTGACGTTTCGGCAAAAATTCTACTGCCGTTATCAAAGAATTTTATCCTTTTCAAAAACTTTTTTCGATTCTTTTTTAAAATATCTGTCTGTTGTCATACAACTGACTGACTTTGACTGATATATATTTGAAATATTAACTTGACAGTTTGGTGCGTCGATAGTAGCCAACAAGGTATTGGGTGAATTTAGTAAAATTTAAAATCAAAATTATATTTGTTTGAGAGTTTTCGATTTTAGATTAAATTATAAAAATACAAAATTTTTATTTTAAAATATCAACTATAAAAATTATCTTTTGACTAACTTTAAGAAAAAATACATTAGAAACCCAAAGAACATCAGTGCTATTTTTTTAATTTATTTTAAAAAATCCTTTTTGAAAATCTTGTTTTAAAATTGTAAGCCAAACTGTATTTATATCAACTGATATGCTAGCTATGCATTCATCTTTATTAAGATAGATGCAAGCTGCTTCTTTGATTTTTCGTTTAATTTTGTCTGATTCTTTTTGTAATATACTGGTTTCTCCCCACATTACCCCTTCTGACGTGTCCCTTATGGTCATGGTCATTTATTCTAACTTCCAGAGGCCTTGAAGTTTCTCCAATATAAAATTTACCACACTCGCAAGGAATTTTATAAACGATATTTTTTGAGTTTTGCTCAGCATTTAATGGTTTTGTTTTGATGAGAATTGATCTAAGAGTATTTGATTTTTTAAAAATTGTTCCAATATTATAATTATTAGCGATTCGTTTAATTTTTTCCGAAATACCTGGTATAAAAGGAATTATTAAATTTGCTGGTTGTACATTATTATGTCTACGTTCGCGTTGTCTTGGAAATTCGATTTGTCTAAAAGAATTTTCGATAAAGTTATTTGGATACGAATTTTTAATTAAGACCTCTTATTATTATTATATTATATTATTATTTGTTTTTCTTGTAAAAATGTGTTATTGTCCGAACAAATAATTTTAGCTCTATCGTATAGACTTTTTATTACTGCTTTTTTAACCGATGAGCAATAATTTGAGTTAAAATTTAGATATCTATTTGTATGTGTTGGTTTTCTATAAACTGAGGTTTGTAATGTATTTTGTTTGTTTATTAAAACATCTAAAAATGAAATTTTGTTATCGTTTTCTACTTCTAAAGTAAATTTTATTGTTGGTTCTTTTCCGTTTATAAAATTAAGAAAATCATTAAGTTTATTTAAATCGTATGGCCAAATACTAAAAATATCATCTATATAGCGAAACCAAATGACCGGTTTAAAATTAAATTCCTCTAAAATTTTATTTTCAAAATCTTCCATAAAAATATTACTCATTAGAGGAGAAAGTGGAGAGGCCATTGCCATCCCAAAATCCTGTTAAAAAAATCACTTTCTCACTGAAAATATGTGGTTTTTATGCATAATGTGAGAAGCTCCAGAATAGCATTGACGCTCAGTGTAGTTCTTTCGCCTAAATTTTGATCATTTTCTAATCGATGTCTTACTATAGAAAGGCTTTTATCTACAGGCACATTTGTGAAAAGACTCACCACATCAAAACTCACCATCAAGTGATTGTTATTAAAATTGACCTCGGATAATTTTTCTAAAAAGTGTTGAGAATATTTTATAAATGAATTTGTATTTCCTACTAAGGGATTTAAAATTTTAAGTAAATATTTTGCGAGTTTATGACATGGAGAATTAATGCTACTAACTATGGGTCTAAAAGGAATATTTGGTTTATGATTTTTGGGCAAGCCGTAAAAATGGGGAGGTTTACTATAATGTTTGGTTAGCTCTGAACGTTGTAGATCGTTAAAAAATCTTTTATGTTTATATAAAGTTCAATAAATTTTTCTTTCAATTGTTTTTGTTGGGTCTTTGTTTAATTTTGAAGATGAGCCTTCATTTAATAATGCTTCAATTTTTTCATTATAAGTGTTTTTGTCAATAATTACAGGGACATTGCCTTTATCTGCCGGTAAAATTTTAATTGAGTTGTCATTTTTTAGAGAAAATAAAGCGTTTTTTTCCTCTCTACTAATATTAGATTTGATTTATAAAGGTTTTTGTAAAATAAGTTTAGATCGAATTCTAAATTCGTTTGTAATCTCTTGAGGTAAGCTTTGTGTGGCTTGCTCAATACCTGTGACAAAATCTAATCTATTAAAATTTTTTGGAGGAAGGGAAAAATTTAAATGACTATTTAAAGCAAGAAAAACAGAGGAAAGCTGGCTGGTCACACAAATCTTAAAATAAGTGAGATCCACTTTCCAGATCTATCGGTAATTACTTTTTTAACATGTTGCAAATGAAAGCAAAATATTTTTTTTATTAGAAAATTATTTTACTATTGGGTCTAAAAGGTCTTACATCTAAAAATAAAACAAAATGAAAAACAGAACCCAAACCGCATTCTAACAAAAGTAAAAAAAAAGTCTTACACTTCATCATTTTAATTTTAACATTTTTAAAAACTTCAACAACCCCTTTGCGCCCTCTACCTTTAGCCTTTCATACTTTACAATCGCTATTATAGAAATGCGCCCTCTTTAAACAAACCCTTAAACTTTAAACCCTTTATTTTAACCCGTTCTATCCCCTTTACAGTGTTTAAGGGCGTAAAAGCTCTTATTGATTTTTGTCTGTTTCATAGGTAACAAAAAACGCAACACGGTAAAGAGGTACAAAAACGTATAAAGATTTTTTTATGAAAGAGAGTGTGAGCAATGGGTTCCTATTAAAAACCCGAAACTAAATTTCGTAGAAACATAATTTGTCAGAATTTAAAAGAGTGGAAAATAATTGGTCCGAAAAATTTTTTCTCGAAAATGAAATGACGGGAAAATCAAATCGCTAGAAAATATATGCATAGAATTAAATTTAAACGAAATATATTTTTATAGAAACACAAAATATTTTTAACGACAATAATTTGATAGAAACATAATAATGCCGAACCACAAAATTCAAGAATCTCAATTTGGCCGAAAATGATTTGAACCGATAGCCTCGAATTCAATTTTGCTACGTTGCCAGGCTTACGTCAGGGAAGAGTCGAAGTAAGTTGTAATAATGAATTAATTTACCCCCTTTACATTCTTCAACCACCTCCTACTCCCAAATTTCATCATAAGAAACTGTGGAGTTAAATAAAATCGTTTAAGAAAAAATCCCCGTGTAATCTTCCAAACAGAGAAACTTCTCAACGATGCAATCCAGGGCCTACGGCGCTCTAAAGATTTTGACGTATGCCCAATTGCGATTCGGCTGGATTGTGGTTCTGCTCATTTAAGTATTGGGCATATTATTTTCTATCAATTTGTGGGTTTATTTATTTTCGATATTTTTATAATTCTGATATTTTAAGGTTCGGAAAAATTATAATTGGTTAAATTATATTCGTGCCTTTTAAGGATCGAGTAAATAAAAATTCTATAATATTATATTCGTATCCATTATTTTCTGGGTGTTTTACTTTCGTTTCGGACGTTTTATTTTCGGTTCAATTGTGTTTCAATTTTTGTAAATTTGGCTTTTTTGAGGGTTCCCGTTTTAGAAAGCAAACATAGTATTCATAGTGACTGTGGAATGACTTAAAAAGGTAATTCCGCATTTAGCATGCATGTTGATTGGTTGACTGACCTTTATAACTTTAATGTTACATTATAAACAACCCCATGTTAGAGCATTTGTATCGTCATATAGTAGAAGTTTAATATTTGTAGCCTAAAGCATAGATCTTGCCTACTCTACAATTTTTCTATTCTCGAGTTCTGAAGCACCGTTCTGCTCTGGAGTGTAAAACATGCATACTCATAAACGTATTCCATTTTCTTTTAGCAACGTTGTCATAGCTAAGTTTTTAAATTCGACATCTTTGTCACATAGTATTTCCTGAATAATATGTCTTCACTGAGCTTCAGTAAGGAAAGTTTCCTTGATTAAATCTTTACATAACCTCAATATTTTAATTTTAGTTTGTAAATAGATTAATAAAAATGTTTTGTGGTTTCTCGTTTGGTAAACAGTCCATTCCCAATTGCTCTGGGTCAGTTTTTTGACACTGAAAATGACAGTTCCATTTAGCTTTAAGGTGTAGTTTTCGTGCAAAATCAGTATACTTTGCCTCTTAATGCCTCATAAATATACGTTGAGACCAGGTCCGCCGCCGTTGAAATCACATCGATATTGACTACTAATTTATTCAACATTTCAAACTGAAAAAAGGATATCTTAAAATTAAGGTCTTATGATCTTGAATAGGGTCCACCTGGGCCCTTGAATTAAGACTATCAATCTCTCAATAAAAAAATTACAGAATTCCAGCACCGCGATTGTACAAAATTGGCTTGCTACACGCCGCCCTTAATACAGGTAAAGAAAGGGAGAATAGAAGTTTGTCATGGCGTTACTGGCAAAGAAAAAATTTGATAAAAGAAAAGAAAAGGGAAAAATGCTGTTATAAATGTAACCAAATGGGATCGAATATCCCTAAGGATTGTCCCTAAAGAAATGGAGATTTTGAGGTATCTGGTGATGCATACCTATGCATTGATTCAGGCGCGTCAGTCAATATGATAAGTAACAAAAGCTATTTTGTTAAGTTTGAACAGTTTGGCCTACCCAAAAGGTTTCTTTTAGGGAACAACGACATAATTTTGGCCTATTGATATGGAGCGATCAAGGTAGAGAGAAAGATAAAGAATGAATGGGTTGCAAATCATTAGAAAGACATCTGGTACGTGTCAATACTATCGAAAAAGGATGGTTGTTAGTTCTTAAAAAAATGTAAGAGTGACACTTACTGGTAAAAAGATATCAAGTAGTCTTTATAAGCTATACATGTGAATGGTGAAACCTCAAGTTGCTGCAGAAGTTTATATGGTATGCAAAGAGGAAACGTTACAACTTTGATATAAACGGCTATGCTACCACAACAAAAAGTATGTTGGGAGGGTCTTGAAGAAGTATGGTGTTGACTTTAGTGTTGATGACGAACTTCGCCTTGACCGTATGTTAGAAAGCAGCATAGAGCCAGTTACATATCCAGACCCAATAATATGTGTGGACCCATGCAAGAAGACTCTCTTGAAGGTTCAAGATATTTTGTTTGATTTATGGATGATGCTTTATGGATGACTATTCGAAATATCGTCGATTGTTTTTCATAAAAAATACCACTAAAAAACTACTTTTTTCTTCAAAATATATTTTAGGAGAAACTTCCCTAAAACTAATATTTTTTGAGAAGTTTCAAAATAGTAAATGGTGAGTACTCCAAAAACTACACCCCCCAGTGTAGCTATTCTTGAAATCAGGGAGAAAACAATTATTTCCCTGAAATGCATAGATCTTATTGGTCGAAGCCGCCAATTCTCCCGAAAATGATACTAATTCGACGAAATTTGTTTCTGCTGGTCTTTAGTGTGAGAAATGAACGACATCGACCAATCAAAACCGCGCATGTGTGGGGAATTATTTTCTTTTCCCTGATCTCAACAATATCGTCGATTGTTTTTCATAAGACATCATTCATCATACAGAAAGTAGCTTAATGTGGCGATAGCTAGTCAGTTCATTTATAATTTGTGAAAGGAGCCTTTTTTAGAAGGATTAGTTTACCTTATGTAATATCCCAAGTTGCTCATTAGCTAATTCAACACCCCTAATTTAGTCCAGAAAAACGCTGTATCGTAAACCTGTTTTCAGGAGGAAATATATACGAAATCTACACCTCATTCCAAATTCTCCGGACCAATTTCAATATGGCGGCTGATAATTAAACACAGTAGATAAATGGAACTGTCATTGTCAGTGTCACAAAACTGGCCCACAGCAATTTGGAATGGACTGTTTACCAAACGAAAAAACACAAAACATCTTTATTAATTTATTTACAAACTAAAATTAAAATATTGGGGTTATCTAAGGATTTAATCAAGGAAACTTTCCTTACTGAAGCTCACTCAAGACATGTTATTCAGGAAATACTATGTGACGGAGGCGGCGAATTTAAAAACTTAGCTATGGTAACGTTACTAAAAGAAAATGGAATACGTTTATGAGTATGCATGCTTTACACTCCAAAGCAGAACGGTGCTTCAGAACGCGAGAATAGAAGAATTGTAGAGGAGGCAAGATCTATGCTTTATGCTAAAAATATTTTATCTATATCACTATGGGTCGAGACAGTAGTACAACTAGGAAGTACAGACACTTTAAAATATTTGGTACAAAGTGCTGAGTGCTGTCATGCGAGAGATGGGTAGAGAATCTAGTTAAAAGAAAAAAAAACAGGGTATTTCGAACCAAAGATGTTGTGTTTGACAAAGAAATTATTTTAGGGATTTTATCGATTCACTAAGAACAGAAGATTTTTTTAAAGTTTGGAACCTGCACGAAAAAGTCAACTTAAAATAGTTACTTTATCAGGTGAAAACTGTTCTACAACTGTTTATACAGAAACAATTCAGGATTCGAGAAAAATAATTAGGCAACACAGAAATTTCAGATGATTAAAGTGAAACGTCAATTACTTGGTGAATACATTTTCTCTTTCCCTTCCCTGGCTTGAGAAGGAAGATGTTGTCTTAATATGGAACCAATGCCGTTAGCAATATCTTCACCAGCAATAAACACAGAACCATGATTTGAGCAAAGCGTGGTGTATACCTCAGGGTAACGATTCAATGGGGGCGATTCTTTCTGCCAAATGCGCCTGTATCATACCGAAGGTGAAACCATTAAGTTGGCCGTGTGTAGCAATTATTCTTAGAGATTTCTGAGAAGGATATCATCTACACTGATAAAAAAGTACAACTATTTACGATTGCTTTTTAGAGATAAGCTTAATTTTTTTACACCATTTGTGTAAACTCTGACAGAAATCATATCAGATAATGTATTTTTACTTTTGAAACGTCATAGTGTGGAAATCTTACAATTTAAGAGTAACATTGTAAATATACACAAATAAATCTAAATAAACACTGTTAAGTATGTAAATTGTAAAGTAAATTCACAGCCTTTTTGTAAAATTACACTCGGCATGTGTAAATTCACTATTCTATTTAATCAGTGTAGAAAGCGAAAAGCACTTCCTTTGCAAAACATTGCAGAGCCACAATATATTCCATGACGTTTCAAAACGATGTTTTGCTATATATTTGGTCATCCAATCAGCAACTTCACTAAATCTCTACCAAAGTACATTATGATTTCTACAATGATTTTACTCTTGCAGTGCAGTAAGGATTCTTTATTCCATTGTAAACCACAAAAAACAACCCCTGCGATTCCGGTTGGAGCAAAAACGACTTTTTTATGTTTTTTTTAGTTTTTTTTTAACTTCATTTCAGGGTACATTATGGTAAGGGATATTTTTAAGCTGTCAACACATGTTTTTTATGTACCTTCGCTACAGAGAGGCCGAGCCACCGCGCCGGCCGCGTACCTATATGATGTGGGTTTGTATGTTAATTTTTCTTAAAACGTAGTAAATTATTTTGAGTGGGTTTTTTTTTGAGCGGAAGGTGTTAATGTAATTTAAATTGAATAAAAAACAACCACACAGCTATACTTCTTAGGACTTTATTTTAGCGAGGGGTGGGAATACATGATGTGATGACTGAAAAAAAAATCGAATGTACGGTTTTGCTTATTAAGCAAGATATCCTTTTTTCAGTGTTGAAGTTTATCCCGTAATTTCTAATTTTTGATGGCTCACCGAAGTGACATGGATGGAAGGTCAGATAAACGTCATAAATGTTGAATTTATAAACTTACCCAAGATTCTATAAAACTTTTTTTTAGTTAAATGGTGTGCTGACAGAAGATAACTGGGATCGAAACAGGACTTTTGACCATAAATTTTAATTTTTACGCTTTATATCTCAAAATTACCCTAATTTAAGAGTTTTTGAAATTAGATTAAAAAAACCTTAATGGCATGAGCCTTTTTTTAGACCGTTTTTTTGTTACCCTTATTATTTATGTCTAAAAAATCCAGTTTTTATTTGTACGCCGAAAGTACCCATCCCTTTTTTATGCTTAGGTATTTTTTTCTATACATCGAGTGGTCGCGTGCCGCGTATGTTGAGGTAGGTATTTTTTGTGCCGTTGCTTATAGTACGAGATCAGACAGAAAATTTTTTGACCAATCGCGTAACCACTCAAACTCAAAATATTAAAGAAATTAAAGAATAGTACTAACCATATACTTGGTATACGGGGTTAACGCCGCGACTTTCAAGCACGAGATGCCGGGTTCAAGCCTCGGGTCTTGCAGGTAGTCTACTTGGACTTTTTCTTATAAAATTACAGAATTTTGTAAGATTAAGGTAAAACGCAGTATGAAGCGGAGTTGGCCGAGTTAGCTAATTAGTTAATATACACGGCAGTGCAATGCCTCACCAATGCAATTTCAGCCGTTTTACGCATGCGCGATGTCCTTCACTGCGATGGCCGATGACATATGAATGTCGAGTTTCACGTTGTCTACTTATTCTGGCGTTTTTAATCGCATTTTATTGATCGAAAAATTATTAACATGTGAAAGTGCCAAGGCAGATGTTTTCTGGATCATACCAAAAATTTTACAGGTAATAACTTTATTTCGCTTTCGGTTTACCGATTGCAGAAAGCCGCACAACAAACCCACGCGTGAAAGTATAAATGCCTGCTATAAACATAGAAGATTAAGTAAAATCACAGTACACTATATTGTGTGTCCTGTGAGTAAAATCAAAACAAACAAAAATCGCGTCGGGAATAACATCAATCCAATGCACTTGCACAAAACGGCCGTACTTATATCTTTATTTTCATGGCCTACTTGACCATGATATGTTGCTAACAAAATTGCCACTTCCAGGGCGTGTATTTTAAGAGCCAGGACCCCCAGAGAAAATCGTATTCTGGAAATCCTAGCCAAACAAAAAGTGCTAGAGTGCTGAAATTTTGCACAAATACTAATTATGTGACTCCCAATTACGCTACAAAGCCCATTGTGCCAAATCTTTTTATTATTTTTTTTAAAATAAAGTTCTTTTTGCAAAAAAGCTCTCTGTAGCTCATTTGGAAGTGAAATTTTAGGCTTGTATGCAAAATCTCATTTTTCTAGTATTGCTGCTTGCGAAAATTGCTATTTTGCACTATATGGCAACCTCTGTTTAAGGTATCTGAAACACTGAATTTTGATTTTATTTTGTAGATGTAAAACTTCAATTTTTTAGTGAATTTCTTATTTCAAATTCACTTGTTTGGTCTACACTTTTCATTCAACCATAAAACAAAAAAAAAAAAATAAAACCCAGATTATCAGTTTACCTTATATGATGGGGGCTGGATACTTTCTTAATATAGTATCCTTATTTCTGAAGGTGTCACCAATGTGGCAGACATTTTCAGTGCGACTTTGTCAGTGTCAGCGGCCCTGGTTAACTTAACACAATATGGTTATGAATAAAATAACCTAAATGTTACTTCTTCAAACTAACATTGCCATATTGTGATTGTGCTATATAGTGGGGTTCCCTTTTCTTAAGTTTATAATTATATGGTAGTAATCATTTCAAGAAAGCTCATGGCCATATACTGTACACGGTATTACATGCCCTTCACTGCGATGGCCGATGGCATATGAATGTCACGTTTTACGTTGACAGTAGTTTTTACTTTTCAAAAACCAAGCAGTTTTCGGTTTTTTACCTAAAAATATGTGCCGACCAAAATAAAAATGTGTAATCTTATGGTGTTTATAATCGCATGTTATTGATCGAAAAATTAATAAGATGGGAAAGTGCCAAGGCAGATGTTTTCTGTGGATGATACCAAAAATTTTACAGGTATTTGTTTTTCTCTGTATAAATAACTTTATTTTGTATAAATGCCTGCCATAAACATAGAAGATAAAGTAAGATCACAGTGTACTGTGATTAAAATTAAAACCGAAAAATACACCACTTTCGGAATCAAAAACAAAAATCAAAACAAGCAAAACCGGCCGTATATCTTTATTTTCATGGCCTACTTGACTATGATATGTTTCTAACAAAATTGCCACTTCCAGGGCGTCTATATTAAGTTTATAGGTATATGCTCATGGCCAGTGAAACGAGTAGTTTTTTAAGCAAATTCGACCCTTAGTGACAGTGGCGTGCTGTCTGCTTATTAAGTTTAATTGTTTTCTCTCGCGTAATTCTTTTCATAACTTTCAGAAAAAAGTTGGCGTACCAAAGGGTTTTTATTCGCGTTCGAGTAGAAAAATGCAAATGAAATCTTTAGCTCTTAGTAACGCTGGTATTTTAAAGATTTCTTTTAAGCCGTAGGTTTTGATAAGCTTTTTCACGGCCGTTAATCGAAAAATATGAATCAAAATAAAAAAATATAAAAAAATTCAAATTATTACACTTGTTAAAATTACATATGGATGACACAATAGTATTTAGAATACCTTTACGTCTTCAGATAAGATGACATATTCGGGGTATTTCATTAAAAAATCAAAAGGTAAATTCATTTTTACGGAAACGGTAACAGTGTGACATGAATCACTAGGACATAATTTTGATTTTTTATTAATTCCGTAAAATTGTAAATTTTTAAACGTCAATTCTTAAAAGTAAAGGCGCTAAGTTGCCGTACCTATTGCTTGTTACACCCGGCATATGCTCGGGAAGAAACTTAGTAGCCACATTTTTTTCCTACTACCAACCAAATACTAATTTTAGGTTCCTAGGATAATAATAAAGCTTAAACGTAAACCACAAGAGGACGTGATAAGTGATGAAACTTTATTTAATAAGAGCACTAATTGAGACAATAAATATTTGTTCAATTTAAATAAATCCAACATAATTGTAATACCTAACCAAAATTAAGTCACGTTAAATTGAAATATTACGCAATTTCTTTTTTAAACCTTTTTTTAAAAAGATATATAAAAAGTCCCGTAGTATAGTAATTAGTATACGTTGGATTTTTTGGGGACTTGTCAGAGAATATTTCATTCGCCATTTATAGCATATTATTATGGTCGTTTATATAACAAGCATGTTATGATGTCATTAAACGCGAAGATGTAGTTTGAGACGCGAGCCGCAGGTGACTGTCTTAATTTGTCTGAGCGTGTAATGACCATAACATGCGAGTTAGTTAGTTACACTCTTAAGTCATAATCTAAAGTTTCAATGACGTTCTGTCCAAAACGTCATTGAAACTTTAGATTATGACTTAAGAGTGTAACTAACTAACTCGCATGTTATGGTCATTACACGCTCAGACAAATTAAGACAGTCACCTGCGGCTCGCGTCTCAAACTACATCTTCGCGTTTAATGACATCATAACATGCTTGTTATATAAACGACTATAATAATCTGCTATAAATGGCGAATGAAATATTCTCTGACAAGTCCCCAAAAAATCCAACGTATACTAATTCCGCCATATTGGAGAAATGGAGGAAATAGGTAAGTTTTGGTATTTGTCTCGAGCTTCACGGAAACTCACTTTCGAAATTTATTTACACAATTATAATTGTATGTGTTCTGGTCGGGACTGGCATATTCCAAAGAGTCCATTACAGAACCCTGCAGGAAGAGGGCCGGGAAACTCATTGAGATCACCGGGTAGGAGATCTATACCGGACACTGCAGACTGAAAGTACCATTGCACAGAATGGGTCCAAATGAGGACGCCGAATGTAGGCTCTGTATGGAGGATGACGAGACGGCCAGACATGTGCTGTGTCCGGCCATTGCACGTCAGCGTCAACGTATTTCGGTAAACTACAGATCGACGGACTGGATCTGCAAGATGCTTTTCCAAAGCAAGTTGCGAGCCTCTTTATATAAGGGCTGAATATTCTGTAGCAACAAACAATGTCAAAAGTGAGCCACAATAGATCCAATAGTGGTCGCAGTGGACAGTGCCCCAGACTGGCACACTCACAGATCAATCATCATCATCTGCTCAAAATTGTGTAACAAAATAATATGTTATTATACATTTTACACACAGTTGTGTATATTTTATACCCAATTGTGTAAAACGTCTGTTTTCCGTGTTTTTATTAATTATCTCGAAAACTATTCGGTTCAAAAAAAACTAGTAAAACAAGAGTATATAACATTATCTCTCAAACTGAAGAGTACAACAACTTTTACCAGTAGCGGAGATATTATGAAGTCAAGAATAATTTGAGTTGACCGTGATAAGGCTGAAACCAAAATAAAAAAAATTCAAAATGATCGCAGGTCAGTCGAATCGTACAAAAGTCGAGTTCATTAGCAGTTTGCCCTACCAAACCCCGCCATTTTGAAATCGCTAGTCTGTTACTTTGTTTATACGGGGCGCTTAAATCGCTTTTATTTAAGGACGGTTTGAAATTTTTGTCGTATAAAAAGGACTAAGACCCTTTTAAGCAATAAACGGATTTTATTTTAAAGCGATTTAAGAAAGCGCTTTATCACGGAATAAATACTTTAAAAACGCTTTGGCGCATTGCTTTCAGCCTAAAGAAATACTCAGTCGACGTTTTAACAAAAAATCTGTTGTTAACTTAGATGGTTTATTTGTTTTTTTTTAAACTGACATTTAGTGACATTTAATGAAGGACGTCTAAATCCTCGGAAATATCGATTTTATTTAAAACCTTCCTTATATAAAACTGGTTTTACGTGCGTATAAACGTAGTAATTGTCAAAATTATTTGTTGTCAGCGATTGCCAACTATCACTGCCAATACACAAAAGAATTGTCAACACTTCTCTAACAACTGCCAAATCCAGTTGCCCACTTCTGGTAAAACAATAACTGTCAAAAATTGTATTGTATGTATGTATTGTATACAGGGCCACTAGGTTTGACTTACGTGTTAGCTAGGGTAGGGTTGTGTTGAGTTGGGTTAAATTTTGTGGATCTACGTTGAAACGTTCCTTAGTAACATTTTTCCTGACTATTTTGTTTTTTTACGGTCCACCCTATTAGTTTTCAAAACTAATGGCTGAAATAGTGCTTTTTTTACAAGCGTTGGTTTAAATAACGAGCGCAGCGAGGTATTTAAAAACGCGAGTAAAAAAAAGCACAGTTTAGCCGCAAGTTGTTAACACCATTTTTTTAAATACCTTTGTCAAAAAATCCGAGAAAAACAGGAAAATACTTTTTAAAAAGGTAGAACGAAGAGCACTTCTCGCAACACACCATCTTTACACTATAAATCAAGGCGGCTGGTAAATGAAATAACAATGGTTTCCATAGCGACGTGCCTTTTTACTCGGTGACGTTCATTGTTGCGACATTTTAATCTTTGACATTCTCTTTAATTTTGGGTAAAAAACGGACAGAAATCTTTTTTTGCACCCATGATCAAAAAAAAAAGTTTTTTTGCATCGGTAACCAAAAAAGCTTAATTACCTGCAGAAACTTACTAAAATCATGGTTTTAATGTAGGAATAAAAAAAATCATTTTCGTTCTTTTTATTTTTCATCGTTTTACGGTTCGATCAAAATATTATGGTTTTATATATTACTAGATAGAATAACCCATAGCTTCGCTTGCGATTTTACCCGTTTTTCCAATTTTTTTTAACTTTAAATGATCATAACTTTTTTTCCCGTGAACCGATTTTGATGAAAGAAAGCCTATGTCCTGCGCACGGCTCCAAGTAGTGAAACTCTCATAAAAATCCGTTCGGTACTTTTTACGTGAAACTAAATAAACAAACAAACAGACAAACAGACAAAAGTTATAAAAATTGGATTCGGTATCTGCATGGTTTGGTTAGAATCCATAACCAAAAATTAAAAGAAAATATTAAATGGACAGAAATTATTTCTCTAGAAATTTATTACATTACGTATAGATAAATTGTGCTTTGAATTTTTAATAGGAACCCATGTTTATTTATTTACTTAGTGTTTAAACTTTTTTGATGAAAAATAAAATAAGTCCAAATACACATGATACTTTAATCCCATATTCAGTCCTTTGAGGAAGGAGATGTAATTTGTGAGATTTTTGTAGATTAACAATAAAATATAAAATTTAAAAACTCATTCTAAGAACAAGCTTTTAGTGCTTTTGTTTTGACGAGAAGCAAAGAAAAAAAAACACAAATTGTTGTTTAGAAAAAGCATTGTTTAAAAAACTTGTGACACTGGTTTATATAAGTTAACATATAATATGTAATTACCGGACAATCTGGGTTAAAGGAAAAACACATATTTGAAGAAAAAAAAAATCTGTTATCGCTACTGGTGTTATTAGCCTACAAATGTTGATTAATTTTTGCTAAATTGATGTAATTCAGGGAAAAAATATCCATATCCAAAAGAGAATTTCTTTGTGACCAAATCGGACAGTGACTTAATTATTTTATCACTTTACCAAAACGTTATGTTTTTAACACTCTACACGAATTTTGTAAAAATAATAGTAGTTTTAACAACTAGTGGCTAAAAATGTGCTTTTAGCACAGTTTAGCCGCTAGTTGTTAACCCTAATTTTTTGAATAACTTTATCAAAAAATTCAAGGAAAACAGGAAAATACTTTTAAAAATCTCGAACGAAGAGCACTTCTCGTAACACACCATCTTTACACTATAAGTCAAGGCGGCTGGTAAATGAAATAACTATGGTTTCCATAGCGATTTGCCTTTTTACTCGGTGACGTTCATTCTTGCGACATTTTAATCTTTGACAGTTTGATATTTTGACGATGTTTTTCAATGATTTCTTCGTAAATACTTGGTCAAAACTGGCAGAAATGGCTTAATTTTTAGGCAAGGATAATTAGATTTTTTCAATATTACTATATTCTGCTATTTCTGTTTAATTTTGCGTAAAAAACGGAACGAAATCTTTTTTTGCACCCGTGATCAAGGTAACAAAAAAAACATGCTTTAGTTATCTACACACAGTTACTAAAATCATATTTTTGATGAAGGTGTAAAAAAAATTCACAAAATTTATCATTTTCACCAAAACATAAGTTTTTTAGTAAAATTTTATAGACGCATTTCTTTCTTTACTTTCTAACCATAGTTCTATATTACCTTAGTAAAACTTACAATATTTTGAAGAAATAAAATCGTATAGCATTTTTGGTATCAAAGACCTTGTAACAAAGTGTTATTAAACCCCAAAAACTCAATTCTAACTTTATTACCAATTTCTACATTTAAATTTTATGCTAACCTCGTTAAAAACAGTCCCTTTCTTTCTCAAAACCCTCCCCCTGCCTTTCTGCTTAGTTCCCTCTCACCTCTAGTCATATACTTATCACTGCTCTTGTGGTTATGATATACTATTAATATGACTTCGTCTTAGTAATGAACACTTAAACCCAACTTAAAAGTGGACATAAAAGTTGTATTTTGTGTTTTTCGTAGTTTGCATAAAATTAAAAAAACTATTTCCTAAAACAGACTCTATTATAAAATTCCACTCCAATCCTGGAATGTTTGCATTAAAGAAAAACAAAATTTCAGGTTCAGATTAGATACCTCATAGATTAGATTTATGACAAAAACGGCCTAATCGCCAAAAAAGTAAACCAAGAGATTTTTTAACGATTATAGGATATACTTTAAAACATGTCAAAAGTTGGCCAAACTTTGATCTCTGAAACTGGGTTTTTTTCCATAAATTTAATTCCTTAAAACAAAACATTTTATTGAATTCTACATTATTTAAAAAAAGCTGAAAAATCGAAAGAAATTTTGGTTCAACTTAAAGAATGAGAACTTTGCTATTATTCTCCAAAATATTTGCCAAACTCATTATTACATTTTTAATAATCTTCAAAACGCGAGGGGTAAACCAATCCCCAAATTTTGTACACTTCCTACCAAAAGGAGCAATATTGTAGGTACTGACAGGTCCTGTCAGGACCCAGCAGGACCTGTAATGTGCATCTTTTTCAGTTGGCACCTGACAGAACCTATAATTTTGGTCCTGTCTAGCCATACAACTCCTGCCGGATTGATTCATTCCTCGCAAAAATGGTTTGACTCGCATTTCACTCATTTGCTATAATACATAATGTCAGTCCCTAGTGTTGATTCTAGTTTACCCACTCCATTAGATTTATCCCCTGTACGAGTTTGTACAGGTTCTTAATGGAGCAGTTCCTAGTGGTTATTGGGTCTGGTTCAACTTCACCATAGGGCTATACCGCTCATATTCGGTCGCCAGAGCCTCATCTGTTTTAGACAGGGAGCACCACGAGAAGGTTAGGTTGGCATTTGGATATGAGAGACTAGACGCTTTCGCATCATAGTGATCGAAACCTCTGATCCCACGTCCAACGCAAGCACGGTCTCCACCTGTTCCGAGCAGATATAAAGCTTACATTATATTTGCATCACTATCCCTTACTCCCCACAAGGTTTGGTTGCTAAAGAAGTCATTATATGGATTAAAAAGAGCTCCAGTTCAATGGAACAAGAATTCTACAAGATTTCTGACGAGAAATGGACTTACAAGTTTAAAAAATAAGCAGTAAATTTTCAGAAATAGAGAATGAACGATGTTTCTTTTAATAAACGTTGATGACGGAATCCTGATTTCCGACAAGAAAAAGTTTAAAGTAATGGAGAGGATAACGTATGATTTGAGAAGAGAATTTGAAGTGACAGAAAACTCAGAACTCTACACATTTTTGGGACTCGAGATACAACATGTGAAGATTTAAAATTGACTCAAAAACAATATACAGAATCTATTATTGACAAATTTAGGATAAAAGATGCAAGACCAACAGACACACCAATGGTATACAATGCTACTAAGAACCAGACATAGAAAAATGGAAAATATAGTAGTAGTTATAGGATGTCTATTATCTGACAAACAAGACCAGATATTATATGTGCAGTTAACATGTGAAGCAGGGAAATAGAACTGCCCACTAATAGAGATGTGACTAACGTTCGAAGAATTTTGAAGTATCTAAATACTTACATAGTAAGCTCATTGCTTATTGTGGTGCCGATTTTGCAGGGAACTTAGAAACAAGGAAAAGTACCAGCGGGTTTGCTATTTTCTATTGTGGAGCCCCAATTTTTGGGTGTTCCAGAACCAATTGTGGCGCTATTCAGCACATAGCAGCTGCCGAGTGTACAAAAGAGCTGATGTATCTGCTTCGCTACTTCACGAAATGACAGAATGTGGACAAGAACTTTTTTTTTATTTACTAACACTTAAAAACCGCACTTTGCTACGCCATAAAGTTCAACAATATTTAAATTTATTTGTGTAGATGGATAATGTTGAGTGTATTGCCACTTTGTATAAAATGTTATTTTACTTAGGTAAACATAACTTTACATTTTAGAAAGTAAAATTCAACACGTATTCTCAGAGTTTACATAAATATTGTTTTGTTTTTTCTTCACTAACACTAAGAAACCACACTCTGCTACACCATAAACTTCGACAACATTCACATTTATTTGTGTAAATTTACAATGTTGAGTGCATTGCCACTTTGTCTGAAATATAATTTTTTTCTACGACCACACACAAAAGTAACCAAATCTGCACTCTATAACGCCTCAGAAAGTTTTATATTTCACACGTATATCAATTTTATTTTCGTCTCTAGAGACGAAAATGTTTTCTTCTCTAGTGACAGCAAACCATCCAAACAATGTATCTAGTAGGCTATGATTTGTAGAAGCGTCGGAATTAGAACGAAACCATTTTCGAACCTAGAGAAGAAAATACTTTTTTCTCTTGAGGTGAAAATTTAAAAAAATAATAATATTAAAAAATACGAAATAAATCCTAAAGTGGTCGTAGGAAAAATAGCGTAAACAACTCGATAGAAAGTTACTTTCTTACACTCGCGTGCTGTTTCACTCGGCTAGCGCCTGGTTCACAACATTCGCTCTCGTGTGAAATATGTCTCTTTCTTCTTTCGTTATGTAATATACTATTACGTAGGTAAACATAACTATGCATTTTAGAAAGTATGAAACTGCTATGTAAAAAGAGATAGTAAATTTTGATACTTTTTTACCACTGTTGATAAATTAATATTTCTTAAAAAAAATTGTTCCGGTGGTGTCGTCAATCTTTCAAAAACCTTCTGTTTTAATTTTTTTAGGGCCAAACCTCATTTTTAGTTGTCTTTGTTTATCTGATATTTATTCCCATTTAGTTTAGATAATTTCGTGATGTTCCAGGAGTGTCCATTAACCCGCTTGTAAGGGTATTGGTACATATATGCGCCTGTACTTCGCGGACATTTTCCTCGCAAGCCGCTAACTTCGATTCAGAACAAACTCTGCGAACGAAACGAAAGAAGAACGAAAATCTCAACTCCCGAACAAAAGATCGTCGTTTTGAGGGCCTCACGTGAAGGCAAGAGGGGAAAGGAGCACGACTGCATTGGAAAGAGTGATTTTTATATCATGGAATTTTCTAAAAAATAAACATTGTGTGATACGGATACGGTGTAATGGACCTTGTTGCGGGATGTTTTGCGATTTTATCTAAATATAATTCTCACTTAAGGTCGTAGTTACAATCTGTGGAATTTTTTTTAGCAACACTGTAGAAGAAATCAATTTAACTATATCGACCTGATTTTTTTGCAAAATTTTACGTCATTGAATTTTGTTTCCATGGCAACGCGGAGACTTTATTTATGTTTATCCACAGTGGGACACCAGAGATTTTTTAACACCGGGTCAAAAATTTAAGGTTAGGTTACTTATTTTGAATTGTCGCGTTCTGCGCCGCTAAAAAAATTAAGTAAAATACTAAAATAAAAAAATAAAACAAAAAAACGCTACCCAACTACGTATTAAAGTGGATGTTATGCTTAAGATTGCATTTACAGGTGCATTTATAACTTAAAAGCATGCAGATTTAAAAGTTGGCTACTGGCGCTAGTTGAAATAATCGTATTCTATTTTAAACAGGAGCGTTAACGACTATCAAGAGTCTTTCCTACTTCTAAATGGAGCTTTGCTGACCTGTTTTGTTAGTACTCAAGTATCCGTGTGTTTTTGAAACTGAGGTTCTTAAATCTATCCTTTGCACTCCAAGATTTCACTACTACACTTGCACATAATTTTTGTGTGGTTTTTATATTTGTTTTAGAACAATGTCTTTGAAAACACATTTTTGAAAGATAAACATAACCTCGAATGGTTTTCGGTCAGAAAACGTAAGTAAAAATACTCTTCTGTCCCACTGCGGCCTGATTTAAAGTTTGTTGAAAAAACACCTACAGTTACCATGGAATCGTATAAATTCTGCGATCTATCAGCCAACACTTGAACTGCGTGGGTCTCCCAAATTCAATGAAGTGTGATTTTGATTTTTGATCGGTTTTCTTTCCCGGAGTGCACAGGCTTTTAGAAAAAAGGAAACTTAGTTTTTATTTTCGCTAAAGCAAGGAAATATATAAAGGAAAAATGCAATCTAGAGGAAATTGTGAGTATTTCTCTATGTTTTTTGTAAATCGGGTTTGTTCTAAACCGCAATTATGTTGAGGCTTTTGGGATAGATGCCAGCACCAGGGCTTTTATTTTGAAGAAAAAATAATTGAGAATTTTAAAAAATCCTTAAGATATTTTGGTTAAGCATTTAAAAATTATCACCCTTGCAAAATTTCAGCTAATTCTGATGTTAAGTTTTCCCTGTGCACTCTGGCAAAAGATAAAAAAATTAAAGAACAAGGCGTTGCCAGTTGTACTTTTTTTTACTTAAAATCTGGGGAGCTTCCAATTAAGTTTTACACGCGTGGTAGGGAACTCTGAAAGGAATGGATGTCTGTCCCTTGCCCCTCGAATGGGACAGTCTGGTACACAGATGGCTTGGAGATAAGTCGGAGGCAGTAGTGTACTGTAAAACTACAAGGGCGAAGTTTCACTTCTCCCTAGGAAGGTACGCGCCTGTTTTTCAGGATAAGGTATACGCCATTCTGATGTGTGGATATAAAAATCTGGAAATGTCCGCTTCGGGCAAGGATATTTACATTTGCTCAGATAGTAGGTCTGCACTGTCTGGTATTGGGTCGGACAGGGTTAACTCTGCCTTTGTATTGAAGTGCAAACGTGTCTTGGTCAATCTCCTCTGCGTCTCGGGATATGAAGATGTACAGGGAAATGAAGAGGCCGATAGATTGGCTAGACAAGAATCAGCAACCGATCCGGTAGGTCCGGAACCCATACTGGATATTCCGGCAAGCCAAGTCATAACGGCCCTGAAAAGTGACTTACACAGGCGCTCTGAGGAGCTCTGGAATGGCACACAGGGCATGAGACAGGCCAAGCTCTTGATTGGTGAGGTGAATGCCAAAAAGTCCTTGCTCCACCTAGGTAGGAAGGATGTGAGACTAACAATAGGGCTTCTAACAGGACACTGTTAGCACCTAGAGATACTGGGAATTGCCCAGGACTCGGATAGTCGATGGAGGACGAAGAATCTTCCTTGCATCTCCTACTGGAGTATCCGGCTCTGGCCAGGTTAAGAGAGTCGCACCTTGGGAACTGTCTGCTGGCCCCAGGCGATGTAAGAAGGTTGCAGCTCAGAAAAATCTGTTCTTTTGCGAATGACGCAGGCTTCAGGGCTAAACCGTGAATAGTGGGCGTGCAACGGGCCCAGCAAGGTGGCCTACGTACATGGGAATTATCCCGCCCTCGTTTGTACATTCATTCATTCATTCAGTTATCACTTAAAATTTTCGAACACCATACATTTAATGGTTCATGTTTTTATACGTTATTTAAAAAATCGAAGGGTGAACAAGACTATTTGGATTGACTAAATAATATATTTACTGCAAACAAAAATAGATATAGTTAGGTTCTAAACTAAAAAGTACACCAAAATTCTTAGGATTTATGGTTTATAGATATATTCTTAGGTACAATATTTGGATAACAATAATTTTAATAATTGTAGAGATATTCAGTGTGTTCCAACTAAAACGAAACAAAGAAGTTTTCATGTATTTAGAGTCTGATTTTTGAGAAGAGGTGCACTTTTTTGTAGCACGCACACCCCGGAGTAAACCTTATCCCTATATTTTGAATAGAAAAAGTGAGTTGAGCGATAGGTTGTTTTGAAAAACATAAAGGTAAAGTTTACCCCTCGAAAAGAATGCGTGCAACAAAAATTTCAAGATTGCCAAAAATGTCGCCCACGAATAAAAATCGACCTGTTCTAGGGTTTTCCAAAAAGAGACTTCAAATAAGTGAAAAATTTACTGTTTCGTTTTCGTTGGAACACACTGTAACAGGAAATCTATCGCTAGGGCATCAAGGTGTCGCAAAAAAACCTATGACGAGTCAGCAGGAAATACCTTGAAGTGTCTAAAATCAAAACAAGGAAATGGCCAAGAGAGTCGATAAAACACGGAAATACCTTTTAAGTACTGTGAGATAACACTCAGATAAATACATGGCAAGGAATACCATTGGAATGAACAGAAATCAAATACAAACAAAAGTAGGACTACTTACTGTACCTAAATAAAAAGAAGCTGTACAACAAAGACCTCTAAGCTGCAGACAAAGCAGCACAGAGTAAAAAACAGCCCTACACATCATATTATTATGTAAACTAAAAACTAAGAATCTTTGGACTAAAGACATAAGTTTATGGAAAACCACAATGCATCTCAGAAGATCAGTGCACACAACTTGTAAATAACACTGGTCAACAGACAATTTTCCAGCAAACACAATTGTTGCGTAACTCTAAAATAAAAAAATTTAAATAAAAAAAGTTTTCATAAAATTTACATAATATTTACATAACATAACTTATTGTTTCTTTAGTTACATTATATTTACGTAATATAATAAGAAGGCAACTTTGTGCATGATAAAAAAAAAACCAAACAAGAAGTTAAAAAACCTCCAAATCAGTTACTTCAACCGAAAAGAAACTGAAAAACAAAAGATCAAAAGATCTTGGGTGGAAATAACGAAAATTCAAACTTGGATGAGCGTCCCACAAGGAACACACAAAAGATCAAGGCGAAAAGGGAAATGATTAAAGGATGTTTCGCCCTGGGTAACCAGCGTGGGCTTGTCAGTAGTTTCACTGGTCACCCTCCACTATACATCATTAAACACCATCATAAAATTTGATTTCCAACCTTGAATCACTCACAAATAGGCATCGTTCCGCACTGGTACTTATGCAAGTTACCTCATACGAATTCGTCATGGCGTGTTAATATCCAATTCAGTTACTTCAACCGAAAAGAAACTAAAAAACAAAAGGTCAAAAGATCTTGGGTGGAAATAACGAAAATTCAAACTTAGATGAGCATCCCACAAGGAACACACAAAAGATCGAAGCGAAAAGAGAAATGATTAAAGGATCGCCCTGGGTAACTAGCGTGGGCTCATCAGTAGTTTCAGTGATCACCAGGTAACTTGGATAAGTACCAGTGCGGAACGATGCCTATTTGTGAGTGGTTCAAGGTTGGAAATCAAAGTGTATGATGGTGTTTAATGATGTATAGTGGAGGGTGACAAGTGAAACTACTGATGAGCCCACGCTGGTTACCCAGGGCGAAACATCCTTTAATCATTTTTCTTTTCGCTTTGATCTTTTGTGTGTTCCTTGTGGGATGCTCATCCAAGTTTGAATTTTCGTTATTTCCACGCAAGATCTTTTGATCTTTTGTTTTTTTGTGCATGATTTTGAGCTTTTTACCTTGTTGTGATATTAGAAGTATATAAATATTATATACAAAATAATATTTGTATAACATTTATGTTGTAAATTTATATAGTAGTTACATAAAGAGTACGTTATTTACGTGACGTCCACTTTACCTTGATGTTACTTGTAAGAGATATAAATATTATGTAAAAAAATTACCCGAATTTTATCATTCGATTTACTTTCTAGTTACTTCACAGTTAATCGATATCTGCGGTTTCCCAATTTTTAGTCGCCATGTATTATTTACGTTATTTTAATTACATATTATTACCTTGTGGTGACTTCCAGTTTAACTAAAATTTACATAACAAAGTAATTATGTGTTGTAACTTTTACATAATATTTACGTAACTGTGTTGGGTGGGTTGGTGCCGGAATTTTTTTTTGCGTTTTTGACTAGTTTGGTTAAGACGAATTAAAAAATAATATCAGATTTGGTCTCTCTAACATCACAAAAGGTTCCCATATACTGGGAACGTTTCCACTCTAACTAAAACTACTTTCCAGGAACGTTTCTAACGGACCTTCATTGAACGTTCCAGAGAAACGTTCCAGGAACGTTTCCAAATAGACCATCATGGAAATTTTCAGAGAAACGTTCCCTAAACGTTTCGCCAACGTCCCATAACCAGATCGGCTACTGATCAATTCGGAGGGTTTAAAGGGGCGGGGGATCGTAATATTTTTTAATTGTGACATTGGTAGAATTTTATATAATAAAGAAAAAAGTCAAATTGCAGAAAAACTTTTTTCAAAAAGTTAATATTCGTAAATATTTCTATAGCCGCAATGGCTCAGTGGTGGCGATCAAGAGGTTAAAAGGGTTAGAATCCTTCATTGCCTCAATTTTTTTATAACCCAAAAATAAATAATTTTTTATTTTGTTTTAAGCTATATTTTAGGAAATAATTAGTTAAGGTTCCGATAACATCTTCGTTTCTGTTTGAGAAACGTTTTTTAGATTCCGAAGAAACGTTCCTGGAATGTCCTTGGAATGAAGTTGTGTTGTTTGGGTTAAAGCAGCTCGTTTAAGTGTATAAATAATTAACACAACAACAAATTTAAGCATAAGTAAAATTAGTAAAAAGGTCATCATTGTAAGAATTTCTCTAGCTGAAAGTTTTAACAGTGTTTGCCATCATCTCCGTATTCTTCTTCCCAGTTTTATTACGTATTTTAGAAAACGTTTATCTCAGAAACTGGGAAAAACAAAAAGTATTTTTGAAAGAAGGCCACCAATTTTTTTTGTTTACCAGTGTGGTCTATACTAGCGCAGTGCGCCATGAGATTGCTTAAATGGGTATAGTCAAAAATGATTTTCTACAAACAAAAGTGCATTTTCCATTGATGATATCTTATATCAACATATTTTTTACGTAATGTTGTTACTTCTAACCCAGAGTAATCTTAATGAACGGGAGAGGTGCGGGAGGAATTGGGATGAAAAGAGGGTGGCAGAAAAACTTCTTGTCGGCCTCCTTCGGCCAATGGAAAGCCGCGGAAAGGCGTTCGTTCGTTATTCAGATGTTTTATCGATCGAATATTTCAGAAGTTGCTCGGGCCCTCCCGCTTGCGGAAAATGCGAAACATTTTCTTTAGGCGCCGGGCAAGGTGCGACTTAAATTTTCTTTTAATAGAAAAACCTAAGTGCATAGAGAAGGGCTGCTTCATTAGAGTAGGCACATAAGTATACTATAAGCAATGTTACTTTTAAAACAATGTATATCAATATCTACTAGACAGGCCGTGTACAGGGTGTCCCACTATATTTAGAATTAGCGCCGTTATTATTAATATTAGAAAAAAAGATTAAATGCAAAATTTGTATAACTGTTTGCATATTTTAAAAGCTACCTATCTAAAGTAGCTAAATATCATTACAAATGTCAAATTTTGACACCAAGTTTGTTATTTTAAATAAAACACCATGTTTTTTATAAAATTTTTGAATTGGCCGTTTTTTTTATTCCCAAACATACCAAATATGTTACCTCTTTCTAAATTAGTTTACGAAATAGAGAGAGAATAACGTAAGCTTTAATCTCTTTCTAATACAATATACAAGTTATAATATAAACAACGGCTTTAATTTTGTTGGATTACTCAAAGGCGTTCGATAGGATTAATTATGAGCTACTTTATTCCATTTTGCACTGTATTGAATTTACTGAGTCGGCTGTTAGAGCTAAAAATATTTTTTTTTCAAAGACATTAATATGTGGAAAGAGATGGTGATATTTCTGATAAAAAAATCACCAGCGGCGTTCCTCAAGGCTCCATATTGGGTCCTTTAATATTTAGCATTTAATCCTCAAACATTCTTAGCTCTGTAAAAAATTGTGACTTCTATGCATATGCAAATGACGCGCAATTAAAGCGGTTATTTTCAAAAAATAATGAAAACACTGCTGAAGATCAAATAAATGAGGATCTTAAAAGTTTAGTTAAGAATTCACGAGATAACAATTTGGTTATCAACCCTTCCAAGTCATCTGTAATTTTATTTGGCAAGCCTTTGGAGCGGCCACTAAATATAAAAATAAATGATCAACCACTGGTAATAACGGCAAAAAATTTAGGTATAATTTTTGACAGCAAACTTCGCTTTAAACCGCAAGTTAATAAATGCTTACAGAAAGCTTATGCACGTTTAAAAATGCTTTATCCCAGTAGACACATATTGTCAGAAAGTCTTAAATTGAAATTGAACGAGTGTCTAGTTCTGTCTCATTTTAATTATTGCGATGTCGTATACCACCCGTGTATTGATGCCAAAGACGCTGGACGAATCAAAAAAGTGCAAAAATGTTGTTTGAGATTTATCTACGGCATTAGAAAATATGATAGAATAACACATAAGCTAAAAGAAGCAGAGTGTTCGAATATAAAGAACCACCGTAAATTGCACTCAATTTGTTTTTTCCGTAAAGTCGTCACCAATAAAATACCACCTTATCTGTTTAAAAAAATTAAATTCAGAACAGAATCGTACACTCTGAGTTCAAGACTTAAGGATAACATAGTTGTGCCTTCTTATCGTACTGCCTTTTTTGAAAGATCCTTCTCTTATTTTATTTACAAAATTTATAATAGCATCCCGAAAAAATTTAAATTACTTAATTTTTTTCCATTTAAAAAGCAATTATTATTAATTATTGCTGACCCGATTTGAGATTTATTTATATTTTACATGCATTGACGTTTTATGCTTCGTATTAAACTTTTTTGTTATGTTGTATGTTATTCTATCTTATCTAGTCCACTATAATCTAATGATATCTAAGGTTACTTTTACTTATGCTTGAAATGTTAGACTGAGTTTTTGTTGGTTTATTAGTATTTCGTATTATGCTTATATATGTATTTCTTTTTTTTTATTTATTTTTAATTTTTTGTATTGTATTTTTATTTAGTTTTAGGGGACCGAACTGAGATCAATTTTATTATTATTTATTTTATTGTAAAATTGATTATTTCTGTTGCAAATAAATGCATTATTTATTTAGTTATGGCTGTTTCATTTAAAATAACTAACTTGATGTCAAAATTTGGCATTTGCGATGACATTTAGCTATTTTAGGCAGGTAACTCTTAAAGTATGCAAACAGTAATACAAGTTTTACGTTTAACTTTTTTTTTCTAACATTAATAATAACGGCGCTAACTGGGGCGTCAAAATATATCGGGACACCCTGCACACGATGGCTTTGCAAATTTTTTGAGAAGGAATTAACAAATTTTTGCACGGCCAAAGCTTTTAGTACAAAAAACTTTAGTACAAAAAACCTACCTATTTCAAGGATCTGGACTTTAACTTTTGTTAAAAACGACATTAAATAAATGGTGTCGATGCGAAAACCTGATTATTTAATAAAATGATTTTTTTCTACTAGCGTACGGAAAATTCACATTTGCAGAGTACTTTTGCGCACTCAACCAAAAATAAAAAATAAATATATTGCTCTATTTTTACAAATTTTCTTTTTTGTGTTAGGTAAACATTTTACTCAGGATAAATAAAGAGTAACATTTTTAAAATTCCTTTTATTGGGTTAAATGAATAAAAGTCAAGCGAGTATAGTCCAATTTTTTGATGAGCGGACTGACGTCATTTTTTTGGATCTCTATTTGATACATTGTTTTAGACAGCGACAATAGATATGTAAAAAAAAGTCATGTCGTTAATTGTTTCAACTGTTACTTCAAACTGACAACAACAAGTTATTTGACATGCGAACTCTTGACAACTAAGAAATACGTTTTCGGAGGCAGAAATGACGTCAGACTATAGAAAAAATATTGTACCTAACTCTGCTGACTGAAAGCCGCTAACGCGTCGTTCGGCCATCTGCAATCGCGTGCCGAAAAGTGGCATTTTCCGCACTAGTTAGGTAAACTACTATTACGCAATTAAAATTTTAATAAAAAAAACACATATTTTAGGTAAGTCTTTATTTTAATTGTCAACGCCGATTGGTTACCAAACAAAATGAACATTTGGATTGTATTTTTATTTAGTTTTAGGGGACCGAACTGAGATCAATTTTATTCTTATTTATTTTATTGTAAAATTGATTATTTCTGTTGCAAATAAATGCATTATTTATTTATTTATGGGTGTTTCATTTAAAATAACTAACTTGGTGTCAAAATTTGGCATTTGCGATGACATTTAGCTATTTTAGGCAGGTAACTCTTAAAGTATGCAAACAGTAATACAAGTTTTACGTTTAACCTTTTTTTTCTAACATTAATAATAACGGCGCTAACTGGGGCGTCAAAATATATCGGGACACCCTGCACACGATGGCTTTGCAAATTTTTTGAGAAGGAATTAACAAATTTTTGCACAGCCAAAGCTTTTAGTACAAAAAACTTTAGTACAAAAAACCTACCTATTTCAAGGATCTGGACTTTAACTTTTGTTAAAAACGACATTAAATAAATGGCGCCGATGCGAAAACTTGATTATTTAATAAAATTATTTTTTTCTACTAGCGTGCGGAAAATTCACATTTGCAGAGTACTTTTGCGCACTCAACCAAAAATAAAAAATAAATATATTGCTCTATTTTTACAAATTTTCTTTTTTGTTTTAGGTAAACATTTTACTCACGATAAATAAAGAGTAACATTTTTAAAATTCCTTTTATTGGGTTAAATGAATAAAAGTCAAGCGAGTATAGTCCAATTTTTTGATGAGCGGACTGACGTCCGTTTTAGACAGCGACAATAGATATGTAAAAAAAGTCATGTCGTTAATTGTTTCAACTGTTACTTCAAGCTGACAACAACAAGTTATTTGACATGCGAACTCTTGACAACTAAGAAATACGTTTTCGGAGGCAAAAATGACGTCAGACTATAGAAAAAATTTTGTACCTAACTCTGCTGACTGAAAGCCGCTAACGCGTCGTTCGGCCATCTGCAATCGCGTGCCGAAAAGTGGCATTTTCCGCACTAGTTAGGTAAACTACTATTACGCAATTAAAATTTTAATAAAAAAAACACATATTTTAGGTAAGTCTTTATTTTAATTGCCAACGCCGATTGGTTACCAAACAAAATGAACATTTTGATATGATTTTAAAATTCCAAAACTGAGGGCGTTGTTGAAAATCTGATGACCGGGCTTTGTCTTGTTTTTAATTAGTTTTTAAAAATAATCGATAATTTTTTCAGGTCAACAAGACATTTTTTAAATTATTAAAAATTTCTGAAAAACTCAAAATTATGCAAAATCACTTGAAGGTTTCGAGATAATGTTTCAAATCTCTACTGTTTTCTACATATTTGATGAACGTTTTTTTTATTAACTAATTAGCTGAAGACGCCATGAACCGATTTTGACAAAATAAAATCTATTTTCCACCCAGGACTCCAAGGATTTTAGTACTGAAACTCCCATTAAAATCCGTTTAGCAGTTTTTGCATGATGGTGAAACAAACAAATAGACAGACAAAAAAGCAGACAATAATTCTTGAAATTGGATTTTTGGTATCTGTATGGTTCGTTTAGAAGCAGACAAACAGAAAGACAAACAGAAACACAAACAGATAGAGAAACAGACAGACAGACAGACAAAAATTCAGAAAAATATTCTAAAAATGGCAATCTTTGGTATCTATATGGTTTGTTTAGAAGAAGAGATTTATTATATATATAGACTAGCTGAAGACCTCGCAGCTTTGCCTGTGGTTGCGGTTTTATCCGTTTTTCTGGCTTCAAATGATAATATAACTTTTGTTCCCGTGAACCGATTTTAATGAAATAAAGCCTATATCCTGCTCAGGAGGCCAAGTAATTTAGTATTCAGTATCATCTAAATCCGTTTCGTAGATTTTGCCTGATGCAGAAACAAACAACCAGACAGACAAAAAATAGACAAAGAATTTTAGAAGCACACATGAACACTTTTTTAAATATATTCAATGTACAAAAATGGTTTTTATAGAGATTTATTTTATACGTTTATATATTATTATATGTATATACGTATGTGTGTAATTATCTGTGCTAGTTTAATACCCGCATCTTTGCGTGCTGTTTTTTTTCCGAAATCATAATTATAATTATTAATTTTTATAAAAAAAGGAATTTGTTGTCCGTGAAAAATAAATAAAGAGAAAGGTTCGTCGCATATCGGACACACATTTTGCTTTTCAATTCATTACGGCCAGGCCTCCAAGATCTAATGGATAGTCCAGAAACCTACAGGCCTGTTTCAAGTTCAAACATCACTACTCCACACCCAGAATCGTATTTAGGTCGTTGAGTTGTACTCTCTTTGAACATGTTCAGTTTCACTTAAAATAGTATTTAAAATTGGAAACTTAGCGGTCTTAATAGCAAAGTTTGAGATCATAAAATAAGTGACTCCTATATTTCGGAAAACTTGATAAAAATATAAGTTCTGTATAATGACGTCAATTACTGCAAATTGATTTTAATTGCTTGTCTGCCTAAGAAGATATTTCATTCTCAGATTTTAAAAACTTCGCTATTTTTTTTTTCATTTTGTTAAATTTTTTTTCTAAAAAAAGCATGAATATTAATTTTTTTAAAAGCAACCCTTTTATATTTTTTACTTATAAATCGGAAAGTTTTACAAGCTTTTTCACTTGCGCTGGACCTTTTTTAATTAGGTAACCAACCTATTTACATAACCGCAGGTATCAGAACAACAAGTAAGTCGAGACTGTATTCAAGTATTTGTTTTTCGCCCACATAATCATTTTTAATACATTTTTTTGTAAATACGCAGTAAAGAAAACTATTGAGGGCTCGATTAACAAGGCCGCACTTCAGGATCTCCTATCTATGTCCTAATAAAAAAATGGGTCCAAACCAACCAAATCTAGTATTTTCGATGAAAATGTTTTCGATGAGTGTGTTTTCGATGAGCGGACAGTGGCCCATACATATCGGTCACTCTGGTCCTACCCATTTTAATTATTTTAATTTGATAAGGAATCATAAAAACCATATTGTCATATTTCGCATATTTATTTATCTATACTTATATTTTTTTAGGACCGGTTTCTCAATAGCAAGTTAGGTTTAACTTGAGCAATATAACCTTGTAAAAATCATTAAAATGCGGGTTACAGTTAACTCCATGGTAAACCTGGTTTAAGGCAAGGTTAAACTATCTCAGGGTTAACCTAAAAACATATTGACCCTAAACAGCAAGAGAGATTTATAACCCGAGATAATTTAACTGGTAAACTGGTAACCCCCTATTGAGAAACCATCCCTTAATATTAAAATGATTGCTTAATTAGATGCAATATTCCTTGAGAATAATTACACGTTACATTGAAACTTATTAGGAAATAAGTAAAGTACATTGATATGTAATGTAGAAAATAAAGTAGGTCAGATGTTTAAAATTATTAAGGTTATAAAGAAATACCATGGAAATTATTTTGCTTTTATAGACTGTTTTAGGCTGCTGGAATAAATAGGCATGATTTTACAAATTAAAGGTTTAGTTTTTTCTTGATAAATTACTAGCTAAATACCCGCATCTTTGCGTGCGAGTTTTTTTACGAAACCATAATTATAATTAATCTTTTTGATTCGGGGAATCTCCCCTATTACCGCATTTTTCTGTCACTTGTGTAATACCTATCCATGCATAACATGGTTCAATACTTATTTGTCTATCTAGGTCTTAAAGGAAGCAGATAAAAACACGAGGCGTTAGGCCAGGGTTTGTACTCGCTGTGCATTAAACGCACTTAAAAAAAAGAATAATTCATAGTTTTATTAAATTATATTATTTCAAATCATTTTAATCATATCTTTAACAAGTACCTCAGTGACGCACCGAGGGGGGGGGGGGGTGGGTTTAAAACCCTACACGAGAAGCCTGATTATATATAATTGGGACAATCAAATAACACCAGAAATAAAATATAGATAGGGAATAAAATACAAAAGCCTCTGGACTTTAATTTTTAACACAAATCTTTAAAAAATCATAAATGCAAAATTTTTTGCCTGCGGCGCTATAACACCTTTCATTTTTACGATTTCGTTCGTTCATGACCGCTATAATAATGTTTGATTTTTTTATGTGTTTTCAATTTGGATCACCATCAAAATGGTCTTTTTAATGTAATTTTATCAAAACATTTTGCCTACGAACAAGTTAAGGGTAAATACACAACTCAAATTCCCAAGACCTAAAAGTTTAAGTGTTATTTTCTCAAAAAATTTTGCCTGCTGCGCATTGAATCATGATCTTGACATCAAATTTTGGGTAAATAAACAATTTTAAATTTGGTCAAACCCCCCCCCCCTTCTTCACTATATTTGAACCCAGGTGTGCGCTTGTAAGCATCTGCTTCCTTATATCAATTATGGTCACATTTTTACTTCAAATTAGTTTTTTCTTTATTATTTATCCTTAAACCCTCCCCTCCGAAGCCAATTCCTGGGTGCACCACTGAGTAACTTCAAACAATAACAAAAACAATGTAGTACTGCGAAGGTACATATTTTTTAAGTTTAGTACCTTATCGCTCGCGGCGAAAAAGTGTCCGTAGGTAGTTAAAGTTCTTTGTTAAGGCTTAAAACGTGCAAAATAGTTATTAATATACTAAAAGAGGAAGGTGTCATTTTCCTCCCGCTTTTTGTTTGATGCCCGACGTTACATGGCCACTAAAAAGCAAGGGACAATGTACTTTAGTCCAGGGGAATGTATCTGTATTTATGTACTACTACATAATAATACGTACAGTAGCAAATATTATGATCAATTTTTTATTATTCGTATTTTGCAGTAAGGATCTATGCGGTACAGGGAAAGTAACGAAAACTTCCGGAGGTAATATATGTAAATTTCCCTAGTCAAGCAAAGTGGCATTTTCGCCCCTCATGTGCGGATAGGCAAAGTCATGATCTGATAAGGCAATAGGTAAAAAAAAAAAATTTCTAGTTAATATATAGATATCGTTCCCTGGTCCCAGTTATTTTAATTATTGTAATTTGATAAGGAATCACAAAAACCATATTGTCACATCTCGCATTTTTTATTTACCTATACGTGTACTCCAAGGGAGGAAGGTACGACTTTTCCTCCCACAGTTTGCTTGATGTCCGGCGTCACAAGAGGAAATGTACTTTACTACTACTATCTAATAATACCTACTCTACCAAATATTATATGATAGTTTTCTGTAAGGATCCTTACGTGGTACACGGAAAGCAATGAAAAGTTCCGGAGGGAGGTAAAATATGTAAAACACCCTAGGGGGGTATTAGGCCATTTTCGCCTCTCATGTGCGGATTGGAAATATCATTTTCTGATAAGGTAGAAGATAAAAAAAAATTCTAAGAAAAAATTTACTATATTATCAATAGATTGTAAATAATAATCTCTGCGAATTTCTTGTTTTTGCGCAATAGGTTGGTATAGCTATGTTCTGCCGATACTTCTTAGTCGACAACGTTTTTTGAAAAAAAATCCGTGGAGCTTTAAAACTCCTCCAAACTCTCTAAAAGCATTTAAAAGTGCGCTTTATTTATATTGCAAAAGTTGCAACTTTTTAATTAGCCTTTCAGGAAAAAAAAGTTTTTTTGAAATGGGAGTGGAATATGTGAAACCAGAAAACTCTGCCCTCCATGTTAATGTTTGCTTTTAAAAATTATACGATTTTCTGTATGTCTGGCTTAAGAGTTTTTTGTTTTGTTGTGTTGGTAATTAATATCTGTGGAAATAATGTTTATTTTTTTAAAGGGTTGATGACCCAAGCAGCATTTTAAGTTCAGAAAACCAGCTCTAAAGGAATCCTTACCTAATCAGGTATGTATTTATATATGTATGTATGTATTTATGTATGTATGTATATATGTACGAATGTATGTATGTACGAATGTATGTATGTATATATGTATATATGTGAGTACCTATATATATATATATATATGTATGTGTTTCATGTATGTATGTATGTATGTAAGTGTGTATGTAAGTATGTATGTATGTATGTATGCATACCAAAAAAAATAAATGAAAAACTACCCGAAGGCTAGTTCGAAATCGGGTCTAATATACAGAACAGAGAAACGAACTTACCAACGAACTCGATTGGAGTGGTGTATCCAGAGGAATTTTTTGTTTTTTGACAAAATTTTCGCCTGCAGCGATATAACATTTTTTATCAACAACATTTTAAACACGTGAAAAATAAAGTTGTGATTGTTTTAGTGCAACCGAAGGTTCCAAATTCCCAACATAGACGTGAAAAATAACATTTTGGTAGGGCGTTTAAGGCTTAATTTTTAAAATAATCTGCAATTGAGACTAAATCCAACATCTATTACTAAGGGCCACGTGACGCCGCTCTATTTAGTAAATATCAATAGGTAGGTAGTCACCGGCATAACTACGGGGGGCCTGGGGGGGCCGGGCCCCCCAGGGCCTTCTAGGCCACCCCCAGAAAACTATAGCCTAGTCATATGACGGTGTTAGTGTAATGTCGGCAATATATAGGGTGGGCACAAAATTCTGCACTTTTTGGATTGGCTATTACTTTTGACATAAGTGCTCGATTTTTAAAGGTATTAGTTTTTTAGATAGATGAAACGTGATAATTTCTCAAAAATCCAAGATGGCGGAGTGTTTTAAAAAATGTGTAATTTTTACCCCCCCTGGAAAAAATTTATGTGCGACAACGAACAAGCTTTAAAGCTTTTACTACAAATGCTCGTTGTTCATGTGTATATTGACGTATCACTTACTAAAATTGGTTAAGAAATGAAAAAGTTATAAGCTTCTAGATTATGATTGTTTGGGCTTAACGTTGGAAAAAATCACAAAATTACATATTTTTTAATTTGCTGTAACTTTTGGCCTGATTAGTTAATTAAAAAAAAATATTGTTTAAAGAGGCAAAACATGAGAGTTGCGTCTGTTTGTTCAAAATTTGACATTAAAAAAAATCAGGATGCGGATAGTTTTAAAAAGGGTTAGCTTTTATACGCCTTATTTTTTTTAAGTAAGACACTGGACAAAATAAAAATTAGTATTTCCAAATCTCCCTTTCTTCGTATATCGAGGTATCGCCTAACTAAATGGAATAAGAAATAAAAAGTAATGGGTATTTAGATTACTAGTATTTTTTTAAATTAAATAATTAGGTGAAAAGATATAGTAAATGGAAAATGTATGTAATTTTGTGATTTTTTTCAATGCGAAGCCAAAACACTCGTAGTCAAAAAACTTATAACTTTTTTATTTCCCAACTGATTTAATTAAATGATACTTCAATATAAACAGAGACAATTGGTGTTTGTAGTGGAAGCTTTACAGTTTGTTCAGTGTCGCACATAGATTTTTTTCAGGGGGGGGGGTGAAAATTACACATTTTCTAAAACTGTCCGCCATCTTGAATTTTTTTAAAGTTGTAAATTTTTAACCGAATCGAAAAACTCTAACGATTTGTCTTTTCAAAAAGTCAATATATTTCAAAATCGAGTAATCATGTCAAAAGTTATAGCCAATCCAAAAAGTGCGGAATTTTGTGGCCCACCTTATATATTCATTGTTTGGCACATAGACTTAATTTAGTTATTGTTGACGCACGTACAAAAGTTGCACCAGCAGCTTCTTTCTTTAATACATTAGAGGCATTGTACCAGGAAATCATGAAAAACTTTAAAAGGTTGCAGAGAGCTTACATTTTTGGAAGTATTTAAATTTTCTACTACTTGCTGAGCATGTCGATTTGAAAATTGTAAAGGTGATTTATTAAACTTTTCTTGGGGCGAGTAAAATGACCCTACAAAGTGAAGTAACTGATAACCGGTATAGACATGCCCTTGAAATTGTTGGACTATTAGCATCTATTCAAAAAGCTGAGTTTTGCATTTGACTGCACATTCCATACTTTGTGTTTTTACGTATCAACGTTTTGTGTCAGTACTTTCAGGGTAAAGATGCTACTCTGGCGGAGCAAATTTAATAATAGATGGTATGCTACAGTCTCTAGAAGAAACTAGAAACAGCTTTAAAAATATTTATTCCGAAATCCAAAACTTCGCCGATAAACATGATATTTATTCAGAACCTACCAGAGTATCAAAACGAAAACGGCAAATTGCTGCACACACTAAGGATTATATAGACCGCTTCAAGCTACTGCGAACATAGGGCGGAAGAAGTCTAATTTGCCAGTATACGTACATGCAGAGACACCGCACGCCTATCAGTGAAGCAACGAACACTCAGGCTTCCGATCGCCATTCGCTGCCGCTCGCCGCCGTTCGCCTTGTATTTAGTACGCCTCTAACCACGGTGCTGTGTGGAGTGTAGTCAATGAAACCGGAATTTGGTCAATAAATACGCAAATTTTTATAACGTAATTTTCTTATTTTTTGTCACTGATAAATAAGAGCGTTTTATTGTCAACTGCTCAGATTTATCAGTGACGACGTGTTACAATGAAAATAATAAGGAGAAACAAAATAAAAGCAAGTTCTCAAAATAAAATAATACATTCTAAAAACCAAAAAGATTCTCCCAGTCAAAAAAAAATTAAAGCAAATATTCGAAAAGTCCTCCTTGCTCGTCTAGACAATATCCGAGCCTACTATAAAAGCCCCTTCTAACGTTTCCAAGCATGTTAGAGGTGATAATTTGAAAAGCTTCAAAAACAGATAGAAGTCATTAGGAGCAAGATCGGGAGATCGAGCTGGCCATAAAATAGTTCCCCGTGTACTTATAACCCGATTAGGAAATACATTATCAAGATATTTCCTAACAAGGCCAACATTGTGAGCGGAACAACCATCTTGTTGAAACCATGTTTCACCAAATCTTACACCTAACAACTGCCTAGCAGTTGGAATAATGCTGCAGTAGATCCAAGTATCTAGGACCATTCAAATTGCAATTGCCGTTAATAAAAAATGGCCCAATTACGTGTTCCCCTACAATACCCCCCCCAAACATTTAGTTTTTGGGGATACTGTGTTCTTACGTCAAAATATAAATGCAAATTTTCCCTCGACCAATATCGAACGTGTGTTGGGTTATGACGATTTGACCACTTGACCATCTGCACTTTTTCGGCAACTTCGTAGACATCCATTTTTAGTTTTAAAAATGTATTATTTCAATTAAGAACTTACCCATCTGTTTCTCGAGCAAGGCAGAAATAAAACAAAATAATAAAAACAAAATGAATTTCCAAAAGATAACACTGTAGCGTGCTTCGAATCCACCTCGGTCGTACGGCACGGAGAGTAAATTGGACATGATTCCCCCTATGTTCGCAGTAGCTTGAAGCGGTCTGTATAGTGGAAAGCACTCTTGGGCAGTGCGACAGAATTGCCATCAAATGTAAGTTGCTTCGAATACTGGAAAATAAACATGCACTACCAAATAATGGATAATTTAGTAGCTAATTCTAGGGAGAGGTTTTCAAACATACTATTGGCTACATCGGTAAATGCTTTATTTAAGTAAAACATCAAAGAAAGTCAAAATTACTCCACGATTGCAGGTGTGGATGTATCTATGCTTGAAGTTGATATCTTGGTAGTAAAAATATGTTTACTTGTAAAAATTTAGAAATAATCTTAAAATGTTCCAAAGATTATATTAGACAGGACTTTTGTCCTAACCTCTAGAAATTATTTAAGATTGCTCCTTTTTTCTAGTAAGTTGTCAACGAAGCTTCTCTGCGATGCGTAAAATAAAAAATTGGACCAGAACTATAATGGGACGGACCCGATTTTCCAGTGTGTCAATTATTATCATCTAAAATGATTTAATTAAAGAAGAGATTAAAGCAGACCACGTTTTGAAAATATTTTCACAAAAGACAAGGAAGTTGCAGTTAATTAATGCAGCGTTGGTCGCAAAAGTCGCCTAGGACAAGTCTCTAAACTAATAAAATTACCCAGTTTTTATTACGTGATTTTGTTTACTTCTAATTTATCACACCATAGAATAGTATTGTTGTTTTAAAATTAAAAATAAGGAAACCTTTCAGGAAACACCCACTTCTAAAATCACTAAAAACTTAGGTCAGTGAAGCTGTCCCTGCCACTTAAAATTTTCAAAAAAAAACTAGTGAACTTATTTGTGCACTTTTTGCGCAGCATTGCGCAACCACTTTTATCTTTTACGCAGCAGCTGTCTGGAAACGGTAAGCATTTCTTTGTGGTTGGGGCCAAGTTTACGCTAGCCCCGCCCCACTTAGATTGAGCACGGTTTGCGCAGCAATGCGCAGTCATTAAAATGTTTTGCGCAGCAATCTCTCAAAAGATTGGAAGGGCGTGAATTTCTCCCCCCCACTTAACATTTTCCGAAACTAAATATTTATTAACTAGTATTCCTTTTGCGCTGCATTGTGCAGCCAATTAAAGTTTTTGCGCAGCAACTCTCTCTTTTCTTATGCTGAGCTGAGTCTATAACTTGAGGTCAAGGACTTTAAAAAACGGGATTTTTTGGCAAATTCTGCAGTAATGAAGTTGTAGCTTGGAAAATTTAGAGTAGGGAAAGAAGGAATAAATTTGTAAGTTGAATGCATGTAAAATGGGTGTCGATTTTTTATAAGTTGATATCAAAAAACTATATTTTAAGCAATATCTGCATTGATTAGAGTCCGTTAAGAGAGATAAGTACAGTGTAAAAATTTTTATATTGAGTTCTTTAAGCCGGGAGTATACAAGTTAATGGAGTCAATTTTATTAAAAAAAATACGTTACTTCTATATAATTTGAGGTCAAGGTATTCAAAAAACTGTATTTTTTAGAAAAATTATAAATAATGAGTTCGTAGTTTAAAAAAATTGGAATAGAGGAGGAGGGATGAACTATTAAAAGTAACTGAAACGTTAGGAAAGAGCATGGCAATTGAAGCAGAAATTAGTTATATGGTTCATACCCGGTGACACCCACCCTTACGCGACATCATTTTTAGCAAGTAAGTAGTTAGTAAATACCTACAGCGTGGATTCTTTAAACGAAACGGTGCTTCTAGCGGGTTAGAATTTGGTTTTACAAAAAAAAAATACAAAAACACGTCAACTGAGATTTTTAATTTCCTTTAATCGTGCTATCTTGGATTTTTTTTTATGTCATTTTGTTGACGAGGTATGACAAAAAAATATATTTTTTTAAATAGGACACCCTGTATATTTTGCAATTTTTGAAATCTGCAAACAATTCTCTCTTCAGCAATACTACACAGTAGGATCTATCGTTTACGATAATCAAGATATTTTTATCTAAATCTGTATGGAAAACTTCGATATTCATTCAAATATCCCCCGTAAAACAGGGCATAGACAACAATTTCATGCAAGTTTAAATGCCTCTATCTTGGAAACCATAAGACATAGAGTATTAGTGTGTGGTATTGTGAAAAAGATAATTTTTTTTAGAATTCAAAAATGTCAAACTATACAGGAAAAAACATTTTTTGTCATACCTCGTAAACAAAATGACATTAAAAAAATCCAAGATAGCACGATTAAAGAAAATTAAAAATCTCAGTTGACGTGTTTTTGTATTTTTTTTGTAAAACCAAATTCTAACCCGCTAGAAGCACCGGGGCGATGCGCGCGTTATCCAAAAATAATGTAATTTTGCAGCTGTCATTGAGCGAATTATCAATCCCACATAGTAAAAGTACATCCATTGAATATATAATGGATATCCATGACTGACCCATGGTTGTCTAAAGTGTGTGGATATCCAATGGATTGTTTTGTATTGCTTTAGTATGTGCTTTAGTAGTAAATGTAATGGATGTCTAGTGGCTTATTTAAAAAATTTTCAATGAATGTATTATTGTGAATATAAATTACTCGTCAGACCTCACCAACCTGTTATTTTATGATGTCGACGGTTAACACAAAAGCATTTAGGGTTTTTACAGGTTTTTGAGGTATTCTTGCTATCCAAAATTGCCGTTTCTTAGTTTTTACAAAATGTGCCTTCTATTCAAAGTTCAGCCAAAAAGTATGGATATCAAATGACCCGTTTTGAACGTGCTTCCGTCATTTCCTGAGCTATGGGGACTGTCAGAAATACAAAGAAAACTTGTGCAAATGAATTATTAATTTTTAACACTAATTACATTTTTTTTCAAGATATCAGAAATGTCGCAAAAGTGCCGATAGGTATTGGTACCTTACTTAAGAGTAGAGATCTCTTTTTCTGTCAGAGAACTTATCTCAGGAAATATGACAGTGACGTCAAAACGAATCATGTGATATCCATACTTTTTGGAGTGAAATAAACATCACAATGGCTGAAAGAATAAGTCAAATTTCCCCCTCTCCCCTCCCGCCCCTTTTATAACACTCGACTCAAATCAGCATGAGAAAACGTTTAAAAACCTTTAATTGGCTGCGAAATGCTGTGCAAAAAGAATACTAGTAAATACACTATTTGGATTTAAGAAATGTTAAGTAGGGGTGGGGGGCAACTTATCCAATTTCTATAATCTTTTGAGGGGTTGCTGCGCAAAATGTTTTAATGACTGCGCACTGCTGCGCAAAACACGCTCAATCTAATTGAGTGATAAAAAGTTACAAAAGTTAATGTGGGGGGAGGGGCACTAGCGTGAAGTTGGCGCCAGCCACAAAGAAATGTCCACAGTTTCCAGGAGGTTGTTGCGCAAAAGATAAAAGTTGTTGCGCAATACTGCGCAAATAAGTACACTAGTTTTTTGTTGCAAATTTAGGGGGGGGGGGCAGCTTAAATGACCTTAAAAACTTTATGAAATTTTGGATTAAATCTTATCTTTTTATTTTTCCAACGGAACTGGTAAGTTCATTAATTATGACTCTCAGTCGAAAGATATCGGGAACCAAAGCAAAATAAACTATTTTTACGTGTTCATCCATTATTTTTTAGGGCAAAATTGATTTTGAACTTGGGCCATAGACTATTGAGAATTTGCTTGACACTCTCTTAAATCAGCCTTAAAATATAACAAGTTAAAATTTAAGGACCTGGACATTGTTCTCCATGCCTGCTCGAGGAAACACACAACCTTACCAGTATACGTTGTTTTGTCCTTTACATTGCGAAAACTGGAAACAAAAGAGGTTGTTTTACACACTCCATTGTTTCGCGTTATCTTGGAGACATTGATAAATTGAGGTTAGTTTTAAGGCGGCCATCTTGGTTTTCCGTTAGACTATTTAATTTAGAAAAGCGGATGGACGAGCGAAAATAGAGTATCTACGCAGCACAACTTTCGTTTTAAATTTATCGGGTCCGTGGTTTGAAAAATAGGTGAATAGCCTAAATAGGTTTTTTTCGTGGTGTTATAGGGCAGCTCAAAAAATGGGGATTTTTGTGTTACTTAAAAAAGTTTTTTTCCCACTTTCAAAATTTTAAGAATTTTGAAAAGCCATGACTTCAAAATTTAAGAATTTAATGCCAAAAGGAACAATTTATGAAGATTCAAGACGGCGGAAATATTTAAAATAAAAGTTATTTTTTACTCTTCGGCAATATTTTTTATGTGCACCGCTAGTGAAAAATTTAATTTTTGGGTGTAAAGCTTTATTTTTTCCGAGTATACTAATGTATCTCTTGTTAACATCGGAAACGAACATTCAAATTAGTGCGTTTGGTGAACTGAATTCAGTAAGAACTAAAAAAATCTTGATTTTTAGAAAAGTTAAAAAACTGAAAAACGTTAAAACCTTGGCTTTCAAAATAGTCAACATTTATTGAAGTCGGACAAGTACCTAAACAAATATGTTTTTTTAGCCTGATTGTTAACATCGGAAATGAAAATTCAAATTAGTGCGTTTGGTGAACTGAATTCAGTAAGAACTAAAAAAATCTTGATTTTTAGAAAAGTTAAAAAACTGAAAAACGTTAAAACCTTGGCTTTCAAAATAGTCAACATTTATTGAAGTCGGACAAGTACCTAAACAAATATGTTTTTTTAGCCTGATTGAATTTGGTGTGCCAAACGCACTCATTCGAAAAAATCAGAATTTCCTGATTTATTAACCGAAGTTAAGAAGGTATATATCAGTACATTCGACAAAGATAAAGCCCTAAACGTAAAAGTTATGTTTTCACCAGTGGCGCACGTAAAAATTTGCTGGGGAGTTAAAAATACCTTTTGTCTGCCACCTTGGATTTTCATAAATTATAAATTTTGGCATCAAATTTTTAAATTTTGAAGTTCTTATCGATTTTTAAAAATGGTTAAAATTTTTTAAATCGGACAAAATCTTTTTAAGTAATGGACAGTAAAAAGCATTGGAGCACCCAGGAACTAACTTCGGGGGGGGGGGAGGGAAGGGGGAAGAGGGAAGGGGGGGGGGGGTTAAGAATAAATATTAAAAAAGCTTAATTTGAAGTAAAAATGTGACCATAACCAGGATTCTCAGGGGGGGATTAACCGCAACCACCCCTCGGTACGCCACTGGTAAAAAATGTCTTGTTTTCTTGGGGCCGTTGTATATTTCTCGAGGAAAAAATTTGCACAAATGTACCCTTCCTTTATTGTAATTTATTTCGATTACCACCCAAGTAACAATTTGTCGACGCAACGTTTCCAAACGTAACCACAACGTTGCGATGTGACGTTGTAGCAAACGTTTTGCCAATCTTATTTTTTACCAATTTGGTAAATACTTTTTGAGTTGTCTCAACGTTGCACGCAACCTTTGGTATGCATCCAAGTCAAGAAATGACCAAGATCACAACCTTGTGTGCAGCGCCACCTACAATAAGTTATTTGTTAGAAGTGCGCCAGAGGTGTTTATTATTGCCCAAAATATCATCTATCATAAGATTTAGAGTAATAATAACCAATATTTTTCAAATTAATAATCATAACCAAGATGTACGTTTTAAAGGCTTTCTGTACACTAAAATCGGAAACGCAACTTAGTGTACTGTCAAATATGATATTTTTAGGTCCAAAAAAAACGCAGGACTGAAATATATGGCAGATTGAGAAAAAAAGTTTTTTTTTTAATTTTATATAGAACAAAAAATTGTTGCAGAACTACTTTTACGTCTGTATACAACTAAATTAGTGATTTAACAGTAATAACAGCTACGAATTGCTAGGAAAAACTAATAAAAAAACTTCTAACGCGTTTGTTTACATTCTCTTTGACAATATGGTTTCAAATTAAAAAGTTGATTGCAAAAAGCAACATGCCGCTTATCCGTCGTTTCGTACTTACCGTTTGTCAACCAAAAAACGTCCTTTGGTAACAGGTTCGGCAGCTGCTTCACCAAAATGCGCCTAATGTCAACGTACCAGATGCTTCTGACAGATTGCCATGCCAATGCCATCTGTCCGCGATTAAAAAAAAAAATTGTTGCTCGATGGTTTTTGCCAAATAAAAAAATGGACCGAACCTAGTTTAAAGTAGTTCATATTTTGGAAATTGAAAAAGTGGAGCCTGCTCCACATTCATGGGAAATGAGGGGTACCTTTAAGGTTGTTGACAAGACTTCAGTCTGATGGTACCCGAGCTTTGCTCATGAAACAAGTACCTACCCGTCTGTTGTAAAGGAAGAGTTTTAGTTAACGTGCGTGCATCATTGACAGCTGATAAAACCCTTGATAAAACCTCAACAAGAAAGGCAGTTACAGAGGCAGCCGGTGTGAATAAAGTTATAAAATACTAATTTGGACCATCAAAGCAATAGCTGTAAGAACATTAGATTCATTCTCAGAAAAAGTTGGTAAAAACTGTTGTAGACTCAACACAGAGACAGAGCCACACGTATGGTATCGTGCAAAATTAATGGTCAACAAGGAGAAAGTTTAGAAACACTACATATTGAAGTCCCACACGCACACCTGATGATTGTAACAAAAGTCCAGATGTTCTTGAGAAACTTAACGAACTTTGCAACCTCATAGCTGCATGTAAGTACTACAACTTTATTGGTTTTCTTTTATTTTTAGTAAACACCCAGTATCCATCAGTATGTTTTTTATTGACAACTGTCAAGACTTAAATGACAAATTCATATGAGAAACGGTCATATTCAATTTTGCAGGTTAATTTTCTTTAACACAATCACTTCTCTTATGTCCATATCTCCCAACATGAAAATTCTTGGATAAAGCTTAATCATGATTAACACTAATCGGGGTTTGAAATAGGTCTTGACAAATAAAGTTTCAATATAAAATATCACATTTTAAACACCGATTAGTATCTAATCATGATTAATGCATAATCTCAGAATTTTTGCTTAAAAGCAGAGCTGAGTACTGCTTTTTTGTTTAATTTTCCTTAACTTTTCTTTTATTTTTTTAGGTATGAATAAATTGACAATATGGATATAAAACTGGACCACCTTATGTCCGTCCATATCTCCCAACATGAAAATTCTTGGATAAAGCTTTAATCATGATTAACACTAATCGGGGTTTGAAATGGGTCTTGAAAAATAAAGTTTCAATATAAAATATCACATTTTAAACACCGATTAGTATCTAATTATGATTAATGCATAATCTCAGAATTTTTGCTTAAAAGCAGAGCTGAGTACTGCTTTTTTGTTTAATTTGCCTTAACTTTTCTTTTTTTTAGGTATGGTAGACATAAATAAAAAAAAGATATGGAGAAAAAGAAAAGACCTGAAGTTACACCGAAGGTTGATGAAATATTGGATAGAAAGAGGAAAACAATACTTTGGATGAAGAACTTGAAAAAGGGGATAATCCTTTGGTCATTTAAGTAGATATGTTGTTTACATAGTTTAGATTTGTAAATAATACGTAGATACACTACCCATGCGCTATATTCCACACCACCCAAATAAATACTCACCCTCTTAGTGCTGAATATTGGAGCTATGTTAGTATTTAGGTATTTGTGTGAGGACCTATACTGTACATACTAAAAAAGCTTTGTACTATTTCTTCAGATTTAAAAAAAATATTCTTTATTTTTGTCTAGGTTACTTTTATAGTTAGATAGATTCAGAAAAAAAGTTTTTCTTTCTGCTAGTTTATTCGTTAAAATGTTGTCCCTATATATTAGTTGTGTTCTGTACTTTTAAAGAAGCTACAATCTAAGTACCTACTTTGTGTTTTGTATTATGTTTGTACTTTTTGTGCAATTTGTATTTTGTATTAAAATAGTCAAAAGAAAGGTTTTATTTTTTTTTATGTTCCAAAATAAACACATATTTTTTAAAAGTTTGACACAAATACACACTGAGAAAACCACAAACACGTTATCAAGTTTGCAATAGTTTCTAGTTTCATTTAAAAATAAAGAAATCATAGTTTTTTTTTTACCTATTGAAGGATTCATAAGTATTTATTTATTAATTCCACCATTTCGAAATTTGACAAAAATTTTTTCTTAAACTAAATTGCAATTATAAAAAACAATAGCAATAAATATCATAACAATAACAATAATAAGGAATGCTATTAAAACAACAGGTTTTTGAGAGTAAGGGGCTATTTACTTAAATTTTAATACGTACTGCTTAATTAATAAAAAATTAAATGAAAAATAAAAAAAGTGAGGTTGTGAATTGTGCTGATGATGCACAGAACGATCGGAAATTGTTGGTGCATATAATAGACCTATTTCCGTGCTCTTATCTCATAACGACCAAAAAACGTAAATTTGACGAAGAATTACGTAGGATGCGCAACGTGTGCTCTTTAACGTTTTGTGGTCGTTATTTTGAAACCAAAATAATCACGAAAACTCATTAGTCATGCGAAAACGTTAACAAAACGTTTCAGTTTAACTCCACGGTAAAATTAACGTTAAGGCATCGGTAATTATTTCGTTAAGGAAGGTCATCCCTAAAATGACTAATTTCTCCACCAAATACAACGTTAATATTGGTTAAGTTTTTAGTCATCAAAACCAGTAGGTCATACAATTGTTACTTGGGCAAGCATTCAAAAATATTAAAAACCACAAAAATAACATTGAATAATAAAGTAGAATTACGTGTAATCTATTATTTAAAAAATCTAAAAAATTTTAAAACTACATTCTTACAGTAGCTGAAGACCTCGCATCTTCTCTTCCGATTGTACTCGTTTTTCTTACTTTCAATGATAATCACTTTTTTTCCCGAGAACAGAAGTTAATAAAATAAAGCCCGTGTCTTGTCCAGAACTCTAAGGAATCTAGTAGTGAAACTCCCAACAAAATCCGTTCTGTAGTTCTTACGTGATGCTGGAACAAACAAACAAACAGACAACCAAATTGGTTAGAAGCCAAAACAAATACTGTGATATTAGTAACCTAAAAAATGTTAATGCTGTATTGTTATGTTATTTTACATTGGTTGTTGCCCATTTTTTGTGAAATTTTACTTCTTTACGTGTTAATTTTAAAGTGTTTTTAACTATCGTTATTTATTTATTTTTTGTAAAATGTGCTATATATTTTAGTGTATTTTTTTAAATGATATCAAAAACCAAATATTATTATCAATATACAATGGAACTATAATTGTGAACTGACTACTACTAGACATATTGTTTAGAGAATTATTATGATATTTAATTTGTTTTTTCTTTATATTACTATGTATTTTGTGTACTATATTTTTTTGACAATAGCCTATACGTTGTAAAATGTCTTTAAGGTTAATGAAATGATTTGATTTGATTTTGATTAATATAAATACAGTTGGCTTATAACTTTTGAAACAATAAATTGCACCGATACCAAAACCAAATATTATTATCAATATACAATGGAACTATAATTGTGAACTGACTACTACTAGACATATTGTTTAGAGAATTATTATGATATTTAATTTGTTTTTTCTTTATATTACTATGTATTTTGTGTACTATATTTTTTTGACAATAGCCTATACGTTGTAAAATGTCTTTAAGGTTAATGAAATGATTTGATTTGATTTTGGTTAATATAAATACAGTTGGCTTATAACTTTTGAAACAATAAATTGCACCGATACTCTAGCTATAACAAAACAAAATAGAAAGCAATGGAAGTGGAGGTTATTTCGTTTTATTTCTATTTAACAGCGCACTCAACATAGAATGAAAATCTTGTTTTTTTACTAGTAATGTCGGTAATGTGTATGTTATTAAAAGTTTTAAGGTGTGAGGTACAGGGTGCTTAAAATTGGACACGATATTGGGAGGTTTGAGGTATGTACTTCGAAAGGAGACAGAAAAAGACTGTGTCCCAGTTGCTATGCTCGATTTTTAAGAAGCCCAGTTAAATTTAGATTTTTGAATAAGAGTTTCATGATGTAAATAAATGCATACATTACGAAAGCTTTATAGACTTTGCACTTTTTAAACAACTTCTCAACACATCAAGATACTGTTTTTATATGAACACGACATGGCCGAACAATAAAAATATATAGCTGATTATTCCAGCAGATAATTTTTAGACCATTATATTAAAAAGAAAAAGATACCGGGTGTCTTAAGGTGAGTAACCTATCGAATGAAAACTTTTCAAACTTTCTATTCTAACATAATTTCATGTAAACTACCTTTATGAAATACTCTCATATTTGCAGTGTTGCCATTTGCAGGAAAACTTGGCAACAACTTTCTTATTTTAAATTGAACACCCTGTATATTTTTGCATTTTTGGATTCTACAAAATATTTCTGTTTCATTTTATGTATAATATCCTATACCTATGTTCAACTGTTTTTAAAATATAGACAGGTGAAAATTGACATTTTTTTTTAAATTTGACAGCCCATAACATCGAAACGGATAAGGTTTTTACATCCCTACCTTGGCTTTTCACAAGCTATCGTTTTACACTATTTTTAACCAAGGGTTAAACTAACCTTGGGATATTTTAACATTATACATAAGATATACCTAAAATATTTTGTAGAATCCAAATTTAAAATAAGAAAGTTGTTGTCAAATTTTCCTGCAAATGGCAAAACTACAAATATGAAAGTATTTCATAAAGATAGTTTACATGGACTTATGTTAGAATAGAAAGTTTAAAAAGTTTCCATTGTATAGTTTCCAAAATATTCTAATAGGTTGCTCACCTTAGGTCACCCGGTATATTTTCGTCAGTTTCAACACAAAATTTTAGCAAAAAATTTATAATTTTCAGTTAAAAAAATGTCTTATAATTGTCTTTTGAAACTGGCAATAATATTTTTTTATTTTTTGTTATAATTTTGAGTTAGAACTGGCATTCGTAAAGGTTAGTTGAAATTGTCACAGAAGAAACACTGCGGTAGTTTCAATAGGAGTTCCTATCGTCGTAATGACTACCCCTTTAAATCAATAACAAGAAGTCATTCAATAGAAAATTAATAAAAACTAATTATTAGTTCAATAGCGTGTGTTATTGATATAATAATAATCTGCCATCTTTGCCCCATTAATAAAGTTTTACTTCTTAAACATTTTCTCAAAAGACGCAAAATTTATCTTTTGGTAATGAATTAATTTGGACTTGCTCGCGTTGTATAAGCAATTTATAAAGCTCCTTCGTAAAATACCTACTCTGACGTTTTATAAATGGCAGAAAAGCTAAGAAATACACTTTATACATCGAACGCGGAGTCCCTCACCGCCTTATACCCTGAAAGAGACAAAATACTCGTCTTTAAATTTTCTTTACAAAGTGTGCGGAAAATAGAGATTTATTGGCAAAGTTACAACAATTATTTTGAAGGCTCCAATAACGGATTATTAAGTTATTATTAGTGTGTTTTTGCATTTTAGGTAGATGCAGAATTCAAAATTCTTTTTGCAAGAAATTTTTTAACAATTTTTGTTTAGGTCGAGTACCTGAATGTCACAGAAAAAGTTCAAAAGTGCAAGAAACAGCGTACGTACAAACCTCCAATCCTGACACTTCAGAGAATATCAATAAAAACCAGATCGGCATTATATTAATTAAAAATTGGTGCTAGAAAGTATACCATACAATCAATTATTGCATGTTGAAAGGAAATGAAAATATCTCGAAAACTGTAGCTTTAAAAGATTTGAAACTTATAACCAAATTTTTGGGTATTATTTACGAAAACCAAAATCTGAAAACCGCATATCGATAGCTGCTTTAATTGTAAAGTTAGGATTTTTTTTTGTATATTTTAACGTTTTTTTCAATAACTCGGAAACTAAAACTCCCACGAATTTGGACTTTATAACAAAATTTGTAGTCCATATTCATCGAAACTGAAATCTGAAAACTCTATATCGCCAAGTGCTTTTGTTCCAAATTTACAATTTTTTCAAATATTTGATCCCCTTTTTCCTCCTTTCAACCATATTCATACCATATTGGTATGTTGGACTAAAAAACGATTCAGAAATTTTTAATTAATTAATTAAATCTGCAAAAACTTCCTTATGCGCAGACGTAAGCTCGGATCAAAGATATTAATGAGTCTACCGAGCAAGAAGCAGAAATGGTCTACTTTAGGCAAGTGTGAAACAAGAAATAAAAAGAAAGTTTAGATGATCGATGGAATCGTGGATTTAATGAATACAAGACGCAGATAAAATGGCAGCGCTCAGTACTGTGAAATCAACAGAGAAACTAAAAACAAGAAAAGGTCGGCAAAACAAGATTGGATAACACAGCAGTGTCAAGAAATAGAAGATCTAGACGATAAACATGACACACACAAACGCATAAAGGAAACGGCTGAATTATTTAATGAAAAACGATCTGGTATCTTTGTGAGCAATCAAGGCAAAATTATACCGGAGACCAAAGAAAAACTGAAAAATGGTATAATAATAAAGGACTCGAGCAGCTAGAACAAGTCTCAAACCAAAGCATTGATGTAACACAGAGAGTATAGTCAGCTAAAAACAAAAATAGCGGTAGGGCAAGAAGAAGTATAACAAAAAGCTTTAAAAGCTCATAAAAACTTTTTAAATTGATTTATCGCAACTTTTCTTACAATGCCTAAAAACATTCAGCAAAAAAGTGTAGTGATTACCACCTAACCAGCCTAATGAGCCATAGCTTAAAATATTTCTAAAAATTATCCATAAAATATTTATGGAAAATGCGAATCCTTTATGAGCGACTCACACTTAGGATTTCATGGACGATTCGGGACAAGAGAGGTCTTTAAACTTCCAAATCAGTTACATCAACCGAAAAGATCAAAAGATCTAAAAAAGAGAAGATCAAAAGATCTTGGGAGGAAAGAACGAAAATTCAAAATTGGATGAGTGTCCCACAAGGAACCAAAGCGAAAGAAGAAACAATTAAACGATACGGGTGAAACCCGAATATTCCTGCCCCACTGCCTTCATCAGTTTTTGATCTGTCTGTGTACCAGATCAGTCCTTCCTGTGGCAGCGGGTTGTTTTGTCCTGATCACGCTATTCTCTGCTGTATAATTACTTCTAGAGTTGGTCCGTATTAGTACAAGCGTACGCATTAAAAATTATGATGGATAGGTAACCCTCGCCATTTTTTGATAAGATGTGCATTTTCTCGTTCTGAATAGGAAATGGATAATCCTATACCTCAAAATTGTGGATAAGGGCTCGGCACACCATTCCAAAGGTGGACAATTTTAGAGGTCACGTGATGGATAGAGTAACCTTCACCATGTTCACATATATGATGTAGTAGTACCCCAAGACCAAAAATCAACTGGTGTGTCGGACCTCATTCATGGAAAAGGGTTCGGCACACCACCCTAAAAATGCCCACTTTTAGAGTGGTGTGCCGAACCCTTATCCATCCACCAGTTGATTTTTGGTCTGGGGGTACTACTACATCATATATGAAAAATGGTGGGGGTTACCCTACCCCCTCTAAAATTGCCCACCTTTGAATTGGTGTGCCGAGCACTTATTCACAATTTTGAGGTACAGGACGAAAAAATGCACATCTTATCAAAAAATGGCAAGGGTTACCTATTCATCTTAATTAATACCTTGAACTCTTGCTCTATATAGTACGCTGCTGTTTAATATCTACAGTAATTAAATAAAAGAGAATGCACCTCATAACTGCGAAGAGGGTCTGACCTTAAACGACACAAAAACCAACAGTTTATGATATACTGATGACAACACTATCATAATAGCAGACATGCACGCTGAAAGGCCTGCAAGAGTTGATGAATCAAATTGCTGGAAAATGTTCGCAATTTGGGCTTAACTTAAATGTTGGAAAAACAAAATGGATGGACTCACGATAGCCAAGGAAAAAAACATCAGATGCATACTACAAGTAAATGACCAATTAGTCGAATGCGTCGATTCGTGCAAATGTGGTGGGATATCTTGGATGGACAAAATAACTAATGTGAATATTCTGCTCAGAATAAATAAATAGAAGACAAAATTAAAGGCAGAACAGATACGAATCGTAAATGGATATTATGGTTTAACAATTTTAGACAATCAAAGACAGAGTGCAGATCGCGCTGATGATAGCCAATGTGGAAGAAGAGAAATGTTTTATGGTAATATTATTTGATACTAATACATGGTAATATTATATGGACCCAAGTTGCTGCACCACGCAAGAAGCATTTTTGGTCAGAACTTGGGTTTCCCAACCTAGAATGGGACTCTTTTTCTACCGACACTAATTTTGGAGAACATAAAAATAATAAAGTTTTGGGTAGTCTAGCTATTATAAAAATACAAAATTGCTTTTAGGATATACGGATACTTAATTTTCAAGTTTTTTTTTAGATATAAAAATATAGGTAATTAAGTAATTTAAAAAATATTAGTAATAAAAATAGTATTTATTTCTTGATTTCTGTTTTCTATTTTTTTTAAATTTTTAATCATACTGTTGTAAATACGTTGAATTAGAATACACTAATTCTTAGAGATAATAAAAAAAATCCTGGTTAGATTAATGGCTACCTAATATAGTTTGACAACCCATAATAATTAAAAGAAAATGATTTTAATAGAAATTTATGTATACAAGTAAGACGAAATCCACTTGGCAAACAAATTTTTTTGATAAACTCCAATATTTTGTGTTTAAAACCACAGGCACCCTTAATACACATAGGTTTTTAACATTTTTAAAAAACAAAATCAATATTTAAAAAAGACACTTTTTAACAGTAAAAAATTAAAATAAAATATTGATTTAATATTATTTTCCTTTTGTTTTCTAATTTTCATCATCGATATAAAAAAATATAACAGCCGATCGATGCTTGACCAGACAAGAAAACTCGATCATCTAAAATTTAGGTCAAAAATAGGTAATTTGTGACTACCCCGGAAATTTAAAAAGTATTCAACTATAAAAGCAAACTGCTTGGTAAAAAGACATATAGCTACATTAAAACTTTAATTTGGTCTCTGAATTTAGGTAAAAAACGGTAAAAATATTTTTTCCAAATTAGTCAATATTTGACCTAGTTTTGGTTTAGCATAGCAATACCGCTGAATAGTTCTTGAAAGGTTAGCTGATTAGACTCAGACTCTTAAAATAATGCCTTTGCCTTGATCCGCACATTAATTTTTATTATAACTATGCAAGAAAACCTGATCATCCAATCAAATTTTGGCAAAGTTTCCTTAATTCCACTGAAGTTTGGAGTTTCCTAACATCGTAGTTTCGTCCACCTAGTTTTAATGTGATTATCTTAAAGTGGCCGCAAACTGCTTGTGATATGGGTTAATTCGGGCGCCAAAAGTTTCTAGGATCAAACATCGTGATCCTTGAGTGGTCTGTAAATTCCATGTACAACCGTAACAATAAATTTTACCAAAGAATGTTTTTTTTTTTTATATAGGTACTCTCATTAAAAACACGATTCTAGTAACTTTCCGCAGTTAACCAAACCATGATTTTTTTTGGTTACTGATGCAAAAAAATATTTTTTTGATCATAGTTTAAAAAAAAAAATCCCATCCTTTTTTTATACAAATTTCAAGAAAAATAGCTTAAAATAGAAAATCTAATTATGCTTACCTAAAAAAATCATTTTGAAAATACAACAAAATAACAAACGTCTGAAATTAAAATGGGCTGTTTTTTTTTAGGAAAAATAGTGTTTACAACTCGCAGTTAAATGGTGCTTTTTTACTCGCGTTTTTAAATCACTCGCTGCGCTAGTTATTTAAACCACCGCTTTTAAAAAACCACTATTTTAGCCGCTATTTGTAAAAGCTAGTATTTTATTAAGCTTTCAAAAGCTCTAAAAAGTTTAATATATATATATATAAATATATAATAAAAGCGGTGGGCCTTTTTAAAATTTAGACGACTTTTAAGTTTGACACAGATATCTTACACATATCAATCGTGTAACTTGGTTCCAAAACACACATTTTTTTTACTTTTGAAGTGCTTTTAATAATGTTATTAAAAAACAATTTTTACCAAAGTATGTTTTAAAATTTTGATGGTACTCTCTCTGCTCTAGGTAAGTAAACGAGCTGATTACCCGCTGCGTTGCTAGAGTGGAAATAAATATTAAAATTTTGCACTTTAACATTATTTTTCTATTTTGGTCTTTTGTCCGCGATATTTCCCCTATGTGCCAACTGAGGGACGCGTCCGATGGGAGATAGAAAACTCCACACGGATTCCCTCATTTTTTTTAACATTTCCTTTTATTTATTTTTTTGATTTTCCAACGGTTTTTTGTGATTTTTTTTATATTTAGAAAATAAAATATATTTTTTTTCATTCTCTAACTTCTTTTTAGAAATGTTTTTTTTCTAATTTTTTTTGTTTACAGTTTTCTTTTAAGGCAAGAAATAAAAAATTTTCTTGGGTACCTGCTGGTTGTTTGTGTATTGGTTGGTTTGATTGGATGGTGACAAGTCATAGTACAAAAAAATATTCTATCAGGTACTTTTTTACCGACAAAAAGAAGTGGGGTTGATAAGAAAAATTGCAAAAAAAATTTCTTTGATTTCGGTTTTATAGGTAACTTATTTTTTATCAGTTCATTGTTTTTATCGAACATGGTGGTCGGGGGAGGAGAGGAGTAACAAAAACTCGCAATAAGAGAAGAAGCACTTTTCTCGATTCCGGACTTTCGTTTAGTTTGATACCACATAACCCATATTTGAGTCGGTCAATACAATATATTTAAAAAGAAGAAAAAAAAAGAAAAAAAGGAAGTTAAAAAACCTCCAAATCAGTTATTTCAACCGAAAAGAAACCAAAAAACAAAAGAACAAAAGATCTTGGGTGGAAATAACGAAAATTCAAACTTGAATGAGCATCCCACAAGGAACACACAAAGAACCAAAGCTAAAAGAGAAATGATTAAACGATGTTTCGCTCTGGGTTAAATAAGTTAATATTTCCAATAGATTATGCTCCTAAGTCAACTAAAACAAAAAAAAAAATATATAATCATAATCCTATTGGATGCCTATTTGTGAATGATTCAAGTTGATTGACTGATGAGCTCACGCTGGTTATCCAGAGCGAAACATCGTTTAATCATTGCTCTTTTCGCTTTGGTCCTTTGTGTGTTCCTTGTGGGATGCTCATCTTTTGTTTTTTTACAATATTTTTTATTAAATATTGGGTAGAAAAGAGGGGACAGGTAATAAGAAATTGCAAAAGTTAATAGAAAAACACGTTTTTCGATTCCGGGCTTTATTTGCTTCAGTTTGATACCCAACAACCCATATTTTAACAGAACAAAATTTTGGTTGATAGAAAATCGCTGTCAGTAGAGTCTATAATACCAATTTCTAAACCTCTGTGACTTCTTCTGAGATACAGAACATCCCCTTACCTTCTTCGAAATCGAATTACCCCCATTTCTCCAACCCCAGTATAAATTTTGAAAAATGCCAAAACATGTGTTTACTACGGCTTTTCGTTTCCGAGATATAGAAAACTTCTTTAAAATTTCAACTCCTATTATAACCCCTTTAGGGACAAAATTTTCAAAAATTCTTTCCTAGGGAGCGCCTACGTCACAAACCCAATACGTCCTTAAATTTTCATTACTGTATAGGTCAAGTGGTTTGGCCTGTGCGTTTATAGTTGATATATGGTATATCAGGTTGACTCCCATTCTTTTATTAGTATAGATGAATATTTGTAAGACCCGACCTCAGAAACCACAATATACCCACTCCCCTTGCAACAAGGCAGCTGCAAACTTTATGACTTTCAAAATTTAATTAGAAATTCGCCCTGTCTGTCATAACTTTTCAAATCTTATCGAAAATTCATGTTCCTCGAGTTCAAAACCCCCTATGTCAATTTTGAATAAAATTGGAGATATTTAGATGGTGCGACCCCTTCTACCCCCCTCGGAGAGAATGATGAGCTGTCAATTTCATAATATAACCATCTTAAGGCTATGGTTTCTCCCCAGATTTTAAGTAAAAAAAGTACTGTAACTGGCAATTCCTTGTTCTTTATTTTTTTAATCTTTTGCCATTAATCATTTTTAAATGCTTAATGATTATTTTTTCTTCAAAATAAAAGCTCTGGTGCTGTCATCTATCCCAAAAGCCTCAAAATAATTGCGGTTTAGAACAAACTCGATTTACAAAAAAAAATAGAGAAAAACTCACAATTTTCTCTGAATTACATTTTTCCTTTTTATATTTCCTTGCTTTAGCGAAAATAAAAACTAAGTTTCCTTTTTTATAAAAGCCTGTGCATTCCGGAGAAGAGAACCGATCAATCAATCACACTTTATTGAATTTGAGAGGCACTCGCAGTTCAAGTGTTGGCCGATAGATCGCAGAATGTTTTATCAACAAACTATAAATCGGACCGCAGTAGGACAGAAGAATATTTTTACGTTTTCTGACAGAAAACCATTCGAGGTTATGTTTATCTTTCAAAAATGTGTTTTCAAAAATATTGTTCTAAAACAAATATGAAACCATTCCGCGTGTGCGGTCATCCGCCGAAAAAGGCCTAGCGCTGCGCGGGCATTACCCCGAGTCTATCTATCAAAGAACCAAGAGAACTTTACTGGCTAGCTGGGATTACTAGGAATTCGCATAGAAACATTCGGCGCCCATAACCCCACATAACTTTGTTTTTTTGATTCAATCATTTTTTTTTAAATTTAAATTATTTCGGCATAGTTGTGCAAGTGTACTAGTGAAAAGCATAGATTTTAGAACCTCAGTTTCAAGAACACACGGATACTTGAGTACTAACAAAACAGGTCAGTAAAGTTTCATTTAGAGGTTGGAAAGACTCTTGCTAGTCGTTGACGCTCCTGTTTAAAATAGAATACGATTATTTCGTATAGCGCCAGTAGCCAAATTTTAAATCTGCATGCTTCCTGTTGCCGGTCTCAGCTAGCGGGAGTATTTCCAATTCAATTATAAATGCACCTGTAAATGCAACCTCAAACATTAAATCCAGTTACTTTAATACGTAGTTGGGTAGAATTTTTTTAGCAGGTAATTCTACAATCAATGGTTTTCTATTAGTTTAGTAGTTTACTTGATTTTTTAGCGACGCAGAAGAATAAAGTATCCGCGTTGCCATGGAAAACAAATTCAATGACATAAAATTTTGCAAAAAAAATCAGGTCGACATAGTTAAATTGATTTCCCGTGCAGTGTTGCTAAAAACAATTCCCCAGATTGTAAATACGACCTTAATCAACTCCCTCTTTAATCAAAATATACAAACAGACATGTGCAGTTGTGATGGGAGAATGCGCCGATTCGACGCAGAGACGGTCTGACGCCAATACATTTTTTCTTGAGGAGGTATTGAACATTTTAAGAACTCTTTTATAGTCGTGTTAGTAAAAAATATTTTTTTTTTGGTGGGAGAAAAGTTAATATGTAGTATCGTAAAATCAGTCGCGACTCGTGGCCTTGATAGGAGGTGAATCGCAAACATTCAACCTGGAATTTTATTCATATATGTAAGTAAAAATCCAAAACATGAAAATATGGAAATTGTAGGTGAAGCGGCGCTTGACCCGTGTCCTCTAACGAGCCGACTGCGTAAAATGTGACTTTTTAATCTTAGTACACTGCACTGGTAAAAGTTCTGGCGGCAAAACGTCCCGGCGGCACAACAGCGGTGCCGAACTGTCCTAGACCCGATAGGTTCACCATCTGTATGGTACAGGTGTTCGTGTTTGGTGTCCATTATTTTTAAATTCTTTATTAAATAAAGTATTTTTTATTTTATTTAAAAAATAATAAGTTGAAAATGAAAGTCTACTTCGCGCCATGAAACAAAAGACGCAAAAACAAAAGAACCCTTCTGTGATGTTGCCGGGGTCTTTTCTTTTGAGCCCCGGCCATTTTGTTTTTGCATCACTTGGCAGATTTAATGAGATACAGGCAGACTACGGATTTCTTATTTTCTGTTTCAATTTAAATGGTCGTGTATGCATTTCGATTTTTTTCGACCATTCGGTTTCTACAATTACATACTTAAAATGTACACAGAAGAATCCAGAAATATCAGAAAATTTAAGAAGGTCGGATATACGCAATAAACGATTTACTTTTCTCTCAATTGCACGTACCAAAAGTGCGAAGGAGATACAACTCACTTAACACAAGCTGTGTGGACCCATTCGCACATTTTTCAGCGAAGTTGCTGTTTAATTTTACGTTGTTTTTTCAGCGGCGTATCTAGGGCAGGCATCTGGGGGGTATTTTAGTGTCCGGGGTACAAGTTCACATTTTGTTGGCCGAACCAACTAAAAAACAACAAACACTTTTGCTGCAATTGTTGGCATGCCGCTTTCCGTAAAAATCAAAGTGAAACTGGAATGCAATCGTCTTACAAAAAAGTGTATGGCATGTAACTTGCCAAATTCTTTTAAAATAATGTAAAATTATGATAAAAATGCGCCGGGGGCAAATATTTTCGACAAATAATGTAAAATGGTGCAAAAATATGACAGCGCAATTGAAAATTTTATGAAAATAAAAATAATGTGAAGTGGACCAGAAGTTGCACCGCGCTTCCGCTGGCGAAGTTTTTTTTTAAAGAAATGGGCATTTGGTTTCCACAAAATATTTTTAAGTGTAGCACAAGTTACGACGCAGGCAAAATATTTTGCAAAAATCGCAAAAAATTTATTTTGATGGTCCATTATTAAAAAATTGGTGTTAGAAAGCACGGATAGTCCACCATACAATCAATTATTTTATGTTGAAAGGAAATGAAAATATCTCGAAAACTATAGCTTTGAAAGATTTGAACCTTAACCTTATAAGAAAATTTTTGGATAATATTCACGAAAACCAAAATCTGAAAATCGCATATTAATAGTTGCTTTACGTCTAAAGTTATGATTTTTTTAATATATTTTAACGTTTTTTTCAGATAACTCGGAAACTAAAGCTCCCACGAATTTGGACTTTATAACAGTCGATGTTTATTGAAACTTAAACCTGAAAACCGTATATCGCTACTTGCTTTTGTTCCAAAGTTACAATTTTCTTAAATATTTTATCCCCTTTTTCCTCCCTTCAACCCAAAAGTTAATCAGTTCATGGCCAGCAGATAGAGGATTTTGGTACTAAATTTCGTTAAATTTGATTAAGGCGTTTTTGAGTTAATGTGTATACAGACAGACAAAAGACAACAGACCGACAAACAACTTTTTTTTTGGTCGATTAATGTGACCTAACCTAAATCTGAAAACCGTGTATCGTTGTCTGCTTTTGTTCCAAAACAAAATTATGAATGTTTTCCACAAACCAAAACTACACTTTTTTGCAGTCGACGCGCATTTCGCTAACAAGGTTAACATCATCAGGAGACGATAAACAATGAACTAAATTAATCTACGCTCTATCTTATATACAATCCTTTAGTGGGCGGAGATAAGACTAATAATTTGTGATTGATCACGATTTTTAATTCTATCTCCCCTCAACCAAAGAATAAAGTATACTAAACGGGATGGGTCCTCTATCTTTATTTAAACTATTTCTGGATTTAATGATTTCCATGCTTTCATATGCATTCAAATGTCTTTTGTTTGGTACACTTTTTAGAAGTTTTAGGTTATCTAATGTGAATCTATGATTGTTTTCAAAAGCATGCTCGGCCACACTTGACTTTTCTGTTTTTCCGTATTTTACGTGTGCTAAGTGTTCTTTAAAACGTGTTTGAATAGAGCGTCTCGTTTGGCCAACATATTTTTTGTCACAATCCATGCAACTAATTTCGTAAATTCCACTTTTTTCTAGAACTGTAGTTTTATCCTTGGGATTTCCTAGTAAGCTTCTTATTGTGTTACCGGATTGATATACTAATTTAAGACCGGTGGTATTAAATACTTTTTGTAATCCTTTCGTATAATTAGGATTATAAGGAATTGATACAAATTTTGAGTCGCAGGTATCTTTTTGTCTGAAAAAAGTGGAATTCCGAAAGGTCATTTGAAAAGAATGTCTATTTATCAGCTTATTTATTAAGCCTTCGTCGTAACCGTTTTCGCCAGCTATATTCCTAATCCTATTCTTTTCTGCTTCAAATCTTTCTTTGTTTAAGGGGAAATTTACTAATCTATATGTTAAAAAGTGCAATCTTGCAAGCTTATGTTGTAAGCAATGAAAAGAGTCATTTGGAATATACCTGTTGGTGGCCATTCCTTTTCTGTATAGGTCAAAGTTCAATTTATTTTTATTGCTTATAATTAAAGTGTCTAGAAATGGCAGTGTACCGTTGTTCTCTGTTTCATAAGTAAATGTAATTGTGGGAAATTTGTTATTTATTTTTTCCATAAAATTTTCAACACTAGTTACTTTAGTGTTGAATACTGGAAACACATCGTCTACATACCTGAACCATACTCTGGGGAAATACTCAAATTCTTTACTTATATCTGATTCAAATTTGCTCATAAATAGGTTTGCGATAAAAGGTGATAAACTATTACCCATTGTGGTTCCTTCTAATTGCTGGTAGTAGTTATTTTTATATTGAAAGTAATTTTGATTCATGCAGAGTCTTGTTAAAGATAGGTATTCTAAAGTCTGTTTGTCTTCTAGATTGTTTTTTCTTGGTAGTTCCTCCAGGTATTGTAAGGTATTGGGGATCGGCACACTAGGGAACAACGAACTAACATCAAACGAGATTAAAATTTCACCTTCTTGGAGTGAAATATATTTAACTTTGTTGATAAATTCAAGGGAATTTTGAACAGAAAAACCTTTTTCCTTATAGGTAAATTTTCAAACTCGTTTGCTAGCCATTTCGAAATGTTGTAAGTAGGTGATCCTACAGCAGAAACTATAGGTCTAACCGATTTTTCAGGCTTGTAGATTTTCGGATTTTAGTGCAACCAAAGGTTCCAAATTCCCTCATAATTTTGTTCCAAAGTTACAATTTTTTTAAATATTTTATCCCCCACCACTCTACCCAAAAGTTAATCAGTTCATGGTCAGCCGACAGAGGATTTTTGTTCCAAATTTTGTTAAAATCGATTAGGCGTTCATGAGTTATCGTGTATACAGACAGACAACAGACCGACTGACCGACATACCGATAAACCGACAGGCAACTTTTTTTTTGTCGATTAAGGTGTTTTGAAACCTTAGTAACTCATTTTTGATAAAATTAAGAAAAGTCAAAATTTAACGATTTTAATAGTCTCCCATACTATATTGGTATGGTGGACTAAAAATCAAGGGCTAGACGAGGTCCAGGTTGCTGATAAGATACACTACCCTAGCTAATACGTTCGAAGAAAGCAAGTCAAACCAGGATTAGGCTGGCGTTAGAGGTGTTTTGGGGTGGTGTATAGCTAAAATGAAAGTCAAGGTATTAGAATAGTATTTAAAAATGTAGACGTCAATCAACTAACCCCATTAAATAATGTATACATTGTTTAACACGTTGAGACCCGTGGGCATCTGAAAAAATATAAAATGAAATTACACCCTTGTAATAAGGCGGTTAGTAAATTTTGCCCTTCATATACTCCTTTGGTTTTTCGAATTTAAAAGAAACTTTTAGAGACAAAGGGTCCCTAAAAAGATTTAATTATATACATTTTGGCTTTCACAATATCGAACTTTACCTATATAAGAAGCCTGCACCGCTTTTTAATTGTTTAAGTGCACCGTATACATAGAGACAACGAAAGACAAAATTGCCTGGATGCCAAATTGAAAAATTAAATTGAGTAGCGAAAAAATAATCAGATGGTAAGGTTTTAGAAATTTATAGTTTGTTTGGCTAAACTATATTTAAGCATTCTAGGTTTAAAAAATATAAAAATTTCAGGTATATTCGGCTATCTCTTAAATATTTTCTTTTTTGTCAACGTGGCAACAAGGCTCACTTTGTTTTACCCAGGATTGACATCTCTTTGATTAGTTCATTGTTGTTTCGGCGTGATCACGTGTACATTTCGTATGTTTATCTAAACTTTTTTAGTCATAATGTATAATCAAAAATCGGTTCGTGTAAGAGGCAAAAAAATACCAGAATCCGAAGTGGTTCCGTGAATGGGTAAGTTAAATAAAAATGACTTGCCACAGATACTTTTTAGATGTGAATATGTTAAATATATCATTTAAGGGTGAATTTGAATAAAAAATGCGCTTCTTCCAATTACTTAATCTAAAAAACTGTTAAATAAATTTTGTACGGTGACGGTTTAAAGCATTATACCGGAACCATTTAACGGATTTTGCATAATTTTAAATTTTTTACATAATTTTACGTATCCTATAAATATGTAATTCACGGTAAAAATTATCGATTATTTTAAAAAAACTAAATAAAAACAAGATATATATATTTATTTTTTTTTGAAAAACCACGCAAATGGTCTGTGGGGAATAACAGAAGCCTCCGCTGTGCAAAATTTTGTTAATTTTGGATGTGCGGTTTATCTGTTTAAGCAAACGAACTGATTTTAGGATTCAAATTCACTCTTAAGGCGGGTTTACCCAACTTTTCGTATTGATAATTCATAACTTTAATTCATAGTGTTAAGCCCAATTTTAGTGTTAATACAAAATTTAACAGTACCTGTTTATTCAAGACTTTATAAGCATAGTACATTAGGATAAATTTTGAAAATTGATATACCAAATTGACAAAAAAGAATAACAAAAAAACCTGTTTTTCTTTACCTAACCTCACAGAATAATGTCGGTAATATTATGACTATAAATAAAATTGTACTTAGGATATAAATTATCAATATGAAAAGTTGGGTAAACCCGCCTTTAAAGGCTTATTGTAAACCATCTACTTACACTTATGCTTTGTCACAAACAAAGGGATTTTTGGATAGGAAACGAATATTCCTTTTTCACAATGATATTTTTGATTTCTTTATCCGAAAACATTCTTTGGTGACAGATATATTTTTGTTTAGCAAAATTCATACACTGTGTTTACATTAAGATATATAATTACATTTTGCAGAGAAAAAAACGAAAGTTTTTTTTATGGATATTATACCCACGGTCCATAGAATAGATTAGGTCTAGTAGTTTTGCCCTACTCTTCGACATGATGACGACACATAGATAGCAGCTGATTTCTGTCCGCCATTTAAAAACTGTAAGAAGGCTTGACAAATTAAATTAAATTTTTAGATTTTTTTTTGTTTAAATGATTGATGACAGGGCTATTTTTTGATTGTATCTTGTATTATAACTTTTGGTGTACAAGTAAACAAAATTTATTTTTGGCCAGCATGAGTTGATCTTGCAATAAATCGAAATTACGATCAATAGTTGGTAATCTTTCAGTCAAGAAACCCATCGAATGAGTTGGGGTTAGTTCGAACTTGTCGTTTAGAACTCAGGTTATGTAGTTGTTAGTTTTCGTATTTTGGAAGCTATTTTTTGTATTTGTGTTTTGCCAGGGATTTTTGGGAGAATGATTATATATTATTGTATTATTCCAAAGGCCAGACTAGTTGTGAATACTATAGGCAAAAAAATCTGATTACGAATTTAAAACTATAAGGTGCCTTGTTTTTTTGATTTTTTCATTGATGATGAGCTTTTTTACTAAAAACATGCATAGATGCAAGTACTTACGAGAAAAATAATGTACATGATATCGTTGGGTACTTAATTTGGACCAAATAAAGAAAAGAAATGATGAACAAATACAATTTTTATTACAACAACTTCGGCAAAAATATCATAACCCCAAATATCGACAACAAAAATTAATAAAGAATGCAGGTTGATATCTTTGGGTCGTCATCAGGTAGGCGGAGCAAAAAAAGTTACTAGACCATGTTTATTCAGGGGACCGTGTATAATACTTACCTGCTGGCGCCCTTTATTTTAGTTACTCACGTAAACTAAAGACTGAAACTGACGTTTTTTTGGTTATATTATTTACTTGTCAAAATGTCACAAGTCCATTGACGTGTTACACTTTTATAAATGGGCTTACCTCAATTCTAGCTCCAAAAAGTCCGCAAATATAGAAAAACAATACATGATAAAAAATTACTTTCTGTTTAAGGCAACAGCGGTGTTTTGAGACATCAGTGTTATGCCGGGTTTTGATTCAAATTTTTTCTTCAAGGGTAGACACATCTATATACAGGGTGGATTCTTTAAATGGAACGGTGGTTAGAGTGCCTAGAGGCTTTAGGAAAGAGGTTTAAAAAAAAGCTGAAAGCGGTTCTTTAATGAATTTTTTTTATACCTTCATCAAAAACATGATTTTAGTATCTGTCTGCAGATAACTAAAGCATGGCTTTTTGATCACGGGTGCAAAAAAAAATGTCTGTCCGTTTTTTACCCAAAGTTAAAGGGAAATAGCGGAAAAAAGTAATATTGAAAAAATCTAATTATTCTTGCCTGAGAACTAAGTCATTTCCGCCAGTTTTCACCAAGTATTTACGAAAAAATAATTTAAAAATATCGTGAAAATATCAAATTGTCAAAGATTAAAATGTCGCAACAATTAACGTCACCGAGTAAAAAGACACATCGCTATGGAAACTATTGTTATTTCATTTACCAGCCGCCTTGATTTATAGTGTAAAAATGGTGTGTTGCGAGAAGTTCTCTTCATTCGAGATTTTTCAAAGTATTTCCCTGTTTTTCTTGGATTTTTCAATAAAGGTATTAAAAAAAAATAGTGTTAGCAACTCGCGGCTAAACTGTGTCTTTTTTTGCTCGTTTTGCGCTCGTTATTTAAACCAACGCTTGTAAAAAAAGCACTATTTTAGCAACTAGTTGCTAAAACTACTATTTCCGGACTTTCTGCCTATGATAAAAACATTTTTGGAGCCACCAACTGGATGCCCAGGGCCTACCAAGTATTTTTTTTTAAATAAGAAGAAGCTTGTTAAAAAATAAACCTAACGCACTACATTCTTTGACATCCGTCAATCAATGTGTCAAAAATTTAAAAAACTAATTTTTTTGTCAGTTGTTTTAGCTTCAAAATAATGCATATTTCTCTAATTACTAAGCTGAATAAAGAAAATACCACAAAAGAAAACATACAACATTATTGGCGGCCTATTTGGGGGCCCTCACTGAAGGCCCAAGGCTTCATGAGGAGGTACCACTTGTGGCACCTTTTTGGAAAGCTTGTTAAAAAATAAGTTTGATTAAATAAATTTTTTTGTTTTAGCTTCTAAATAAACTACATATTTCTTTATTTACCAAGTCGAATAAAGAAACTACTACTCAAGGATATTGTCGAATTTCTCTTTTAGCGAGCTTTCCAAAAAGGTGCCACAAATGGTACCTTCTCATAAAAAAAATACTGGTAGGCCCCAGGTCTTCAGTGAGGGCCCCCAAATGGGCCGCCAATAATGTTCTTTTGTGTTATATTCTTTATTTCTTTAATTTGAAGCTAAAACAATTCACAAAAAAATAAGTTTTTTAAATATTTGACACATTGGTTGGCAGATGTCAAAAAATGTTGCGTCAAATATCATTTTTAACAAGCTTTTCAAGAAGGTGCCATAAGTGATAACTTTTGATTTAAAAAAAAAACAGTTGATAGGCCCTGGGCCTCCAGTTGGGGGCTCCAATTTTTTTTATGGACGCAAAGTCCGTAAAAAATCATTAAAAATTAAAAACATTTGGTTTTTCAGTTTTACCAAAATCAGTCATTACATGCATAGGTGTATTTATAATTCATCTATTTGTTAGTTAAGTGTCAAGGCTCATTTATAATGGCACAAAATTTGACACCTGTCAGCTGAAGCCGACAGATTTAAAACTTTTTATTTGGGTATTTTAGGTCTGCAGCACATCACCGACCGAAAGTGAAGTGCTATTTACAAGGCATATTCAAAATCGGAGTCCGTCCTCCCAAAAATTTGCACTGTCTACCTATAAATTCCCTATAAATTCAAAAATAACAAATTTGACACCTGTCGGCGTAAGCTCCTGCGTGCGGTCTTAAATGAGCCTTTAGGAAATATTGTCTGGAAGTTTCCGTGTTGCCAACTTGCCATTTCTCTCAGTATAGATGAGTCTGCATGTGCATTCAGAGTTTTTTCTCTAAAATTTTCCAAAAACATAGTTTACTGCATTTGGAGTAAAAATAATAAAAAGAGACCTCTCCTGAAATTAAGTGTAATCAATGCTATAAGGACAAAGAGGGTTTTAAAACCATAAGTTTTCTTTAGCTGACCACCCTTAAGGGGCTCAAAGCGGTCAAACAGGTCCTTATGTAAATTTTTGGTTACCTTTTTCATTTTCTTTCGGAAGGTCCCTTTAGTGTTCGGTAAGGGTATTTTTGATTTTTTGATACGGGCTCTGTATTTACACTTTAGAGTCCTGTATTTAACTTTTTTTTTTCGAGTGGAAAATAGACACCTAAATAAATTTAACGGTTAGTTTTGGGGCCATTCCACAGGACATATTTTAGGCATTTTTTTCTATTTTTTTGTGATTTTTAAAATACTTGTCGTCCATAAAAGTAGTATATAAAATATTTTTCATGTAGTTTAAGTGTTGGGAAAATAATAAAATTGACCACAACCCTGCAGGTTTAATGGTGATTTAGTAAAAAAATCTTGAGTGCCTCTCACGTACAGGACACTCTTGGAAAATGGGAACGTCCCGTACGTGACGCGCCTTTTAGATTTTGTTACTAAATTACCATTAAACCTGCAGGGTTTCGGTCCATTTTATTATTTTCCCAAGACATTAAAATACATGAAAAATATTTTATACACTACTTTTCTGGACAATAAGTATGTTAAAAAACACAAAAAGTGAAAAGAAAATGCCAAAAACAAATGTCCCGCACGTGACCGTGGAAATGCCCTTTGGCATCGGAAGAAGTTAACTAAAATGTTTTTGTAAAAACGTGTAGATATAAAAATTAATAATTCCAATGGCGGGGGTTCGAACCTGTGTCGACTCTTTTACCGAGGTCGGTAAATAAATATCTAGCTCATTTACCGGCGCGTTCTATTAATATATTATCTTCAGATTTCTAACATGACCACCAAGGACCGTTTTTTTACAAAATAAGCTTAGGTATGTCTTTGTTTTTAGGACTCTGAGGGGATGTAAGCCCTGAACATTCCCCGGTTGGGTTCGCTACATAATAGAGCGAGGTTTTACAAAAGTTACTTATTTCTAAGTTCAAATCCCAGTATATATGTTCCTTGAGAATAATATCATGCGTTGGAATGTTTTTGTTTATTACAATTAATAATAATCAACTTGTAAACTGACTGTGGCATAACTTTTAAAAAATGATAGGGTTGATACTTTCTATCTCACCCTGTTAACCCAAAAGACAAAGCTTGTTTTTTGGTAAATTGATAAATTAATTTTCGCACATCATTTTATGATTTTAACACTGTAATTTTCCAAAACAAAAGACCTTCAATAAAATTATAAACGGTGCGTGCTTTTTTACTTTTCTTCATACTCCTTCATATAAGGTCTACATTATTGTACACTTCGCGACACATAAAACGCGTACGCCGATTTTATATGCAATATATCCTTTACGATTTAGCAACCTTTTCTGTCACAAAGTGACAAAGTCTACTCATTGTCATGTTTTGTTGTCACAGTCTTGTCCAACTTAAAAATGCCACGACAGCTATCGGAATTCGATAAATCCCAATTTTTACTGTCAACGTGTGGAACTGAATTTCGGCAAGAGAGCATGATGCGCTTTTCAGAATTCAAGGAAGGTTTACAGTTAGGTGAAGATGATGCAAAATATTATGCTCCCGGAAATATCAGCCTTATATCCCGATGGTTTCGTGTATCAACAAGACAACTGCCCGGTACACACTGCTATTATTTCTCAGCAGTGGTTCAGGGAGCATAATATTGAACTTTTGCCATGACCAGCAAAGACCCACGATGCCAATCAAAAAAGTTGTCAAAATTTAAATGTTCTTCCATAGAATGCTGATCATTTGATGGAGCTAATAGTTGGAGCTTGTTGATGTGTATTGACCTAGCTTGCATAACCCAAAGCCTTTCCAGTTTTTCCTTCTTTGTATTTTCCTTTTAATCGCATTAAGTGGACTTGTTTCATCCCTTTTGACCGGCTATGTTACGAAGAGACCAAACTTCTTCTAGTTTTGTCAAAATTTGATTGAATTGCTTTTTTTATAATAAAAATTTTATTTTAAAAGTGATTCTTATATTTCGTAACAGCAACCTTGAAACTATTGAACCAGTCGATGCCTCCGATATTTAATAGGCCTTCCATCTACTCGCGTTTTAGTGAGCTTTGAACGTATGTGGCGGCCATTTTGACAATTAACTAATGTAATATCTGTCAACAGTGTCAAAAATGGCGGCGGCATACGTGAAAAAGGGTACTAAAACGGAAGGTGTTGGCTGGCCTCCATGTCGGAGGTATCGAACCAGTAAATATCTGTAAAAATACTTTCAATCTCCATAACAAAATTTGTTTATGTTGTCTAAAAGTGTTAACCTACAAAATTCGGTAACAATAAGCAAGCAAAATTTTTAAAATATAGATATGTGCCTAACTTCTTCTGTATGCGTTTTATGTGTCGGGAAGTGTACATCACTCATAATATTACCACTGACTTAATTTGGGCTCTTTAGAATTGACAAATTCCAACACCAGGGTCACCTTAAAATAGCCCTATAGCCTTTGGTCACCCTTTTTAGAGCGCGATTACTGACCCCTTCGTTTGAATGGACACGATCCAGACTTGATTTTTTTTTTAAATCGGAACTGGTTTGACCAGTCAGTTTATGAAAGACCGGCTATTTTTATTTTTACAAAAGTGTGCAGATGGACATTTGCACACAAAGGCGTATTATTTTCGAGGTTAGGGGAGTAATTTTGTCTATGGGTGATCTTAGGCCGCAGGGGCACGCACGCATGTAGGCACCGACATGGCACCACGTGTCCCTAGTGAAAAATTAAGGCGTAAAAAATGTAAAAAATAATACAAAATTGGTGCTAGAAAGAAAAATCATTTTATGTTGAAAGGAAATGAAAATTTTTGGAGAATTGTATCTTTGAAAGATTTGAACTTACAAAAAAAATTTTTGGGTAATATTTACGAAAATCCGAATCTGAAAAACCGCATACCATATCACCATGTACATACAAAACAATTTATATTTTATATTAGCAAAATATGGCCCAACTTTTCACTTTCGAATTACTGAGCTTTGTAATCCAGTAACGTAAAAACAGATTTTTTTAACGGACCACTTTCCGTAAAATATATAAATTTTAAATTGAATTTTTTGTACTTTTTTACCAAATTGATTAAAAGTAAACGCCATCAGTGACAATATATAGGACCCAAACGAAACTAATAAATATGCCGAACCCGACCCAATTCGGGATTCCTAATTTTTCCGGACTTTTAATGAAATAACTACGAAAAAAATTTTTGTATATTATTGTTGGTAGTTCAAAAATTATTAAAAAGTACTTTAGAGCAGAGTTAAATTGGTTTATGCAGCGTTTAACAGCACTGCGTTCCGACTGTTTTAAACCTCCCCCCCCCAGGGTCCTGAAAAAATAACTACTCTCCAGAACAGTCCCCTAAACATATCCACCTGCATTTTAAAATTTAATAACTTCGAAGATATTTCCGTTTTATTTTTTTAATGAAAGAAAACCAAAAAAGTGAAAGAAAAGAATGAAATGTTATTACCTCCATGTTAAACTATTAACATTAAATGTGACAAAACTGAGAGCCTATAATAATGTATCGCTTGCCGTCGGCTTTTTTGATCAAAATTTAAAATAAAAGTTGGTGTTCCATTTTTTTTAAAGAATTGAGATCACTGATCACTGATGTGAAATTATATTTATTCTTATCTTTAAAAATATTTTTCCAAAATAGATAGTAAAAATTTGTTCGAAGATTTACCCGAACAAAATTCTCAAAGAACAGCTCACAAAAATTCGCGCAAAAAATTTCAGATCTTTTGCACGGGCTTTTGTTTGAGCAGGTTCCTCTGTATAATTGCTTAGAGCTCTTTTTTGTAGGATAAAAACTGTCTTAAAAAGGGAGTATGTACAGGAACCCCAAAAGCAAATTCCATATGCTAAATTGGATTGAATCAGTGAAAAATATGCATTTTTTGCAATATCGAACCCAAGGTTATCTAAAATGACTCTCAAGTTTTTAAGACAAGTTTTTAATAAAAGCATGAGTGTATGCACCTAAGAAAATATCGAACCCGCGCTACGAACGTTGATTTTATTTAGATTTTTCCATAATTCCCATAATAGCTATGTTTTGATCGGAAATTTGCTCCACTTAAAAGAAGTTTATTATATAATATGGGAAAAAGTTTATTGAAGTATATATAAAATCGTAAATTATAAAAATAACAAATCTACAAATATCCTGGGGATAATTCCAATAATTTCCACTTATTAATTTTCTTAAATTTGCCTGCAAAGTTCTCAGTAGAAATATAACTAGGTCATAAAATATTTTCCGAAATTTTTTGGAAATTTTGTCTGAAGCCAATTTTTTAAGAACAGCATGAGTGAAAAAATGTTGATTTCGCAGGGAGAGGAATTTTTTCTATGATGTTACGCACGAATGCTTTTCTTTAACAGAATTGGGTAAAGACTAAATATTTAAAATATTTATATTAGGAAATATTTTGACAGCCGTTGTGGTAGTGTTTAACACCACTCGCATCGATTTTACCAGAGTTTTTGGAAAACTGTCACTGGAAAAAAATTTAGAGATAATAAAAAACACATAATTGGGCTTTATTTTACAAAATAAGTGTTTTATATGTTGGAACCTGGTAATATTTTATTATTTTTAAGATTAATTGTGCCAAAATTCTCTAAAATTAACCAGAAAAATAACCACAACCACAACGAAATGGATTCGTAGCTCACGGCAGTGGTAGTGGTTAATTACCACAACGGAATGACGTTCAGATATTGCGCAGACGCAGTAATTACCACAACCACTACGAAGTATCAAATCAATTCAATCGAAAGTTAGTATTTCCTCCAATATGTGGACCACAAAAAACCGGACTGTTTTTTTTAACTGCCAATTTTGTATTTATTTTCGGATTTTAACTACAAAAACTTCTATTTATTGTCTGTAAACTGATGTATCATATGATAAAATCTATCAAGAAATAAAAAAAACTATGGGTTTTTTCGTATACCAACTTCTTGCATGAAACAAAAACTGATAATAATTTAGGTTAACCGAATTTCGTTATCTTTTCGTCAATTTTGTTGATAAGAAACACTTTACAGATGCTAACTTCTTAATGTCAAAAAATGACATTTTGTGACAATTACAATTTTATGCATTTTAAAAACCCATTGGGTTTTTCTTAAACACTTTCTGTATTTTTTTGCTATAACAGAAAAGTACCAACTTATTATTATTATTATTATCTGTTCACTAGAATCCCAATATTTTTCTTATTTCCTAATAGCTTTTAACAAATGATACATGGGTTAACAGATAATGGTTGGTACCTTCCTGTTATAGCAAAAAAATTTATAAAGTGGTTTGAGAAAAAAGACAACGGGTTTTTTAAAATACATAAAAGTGTAAGGCATTCCGCCATCTTGGATTGTCACAAAATGTAATTTTTTTGACATTCAGAAAATGATGCCTTATTGTTAGCATCTGTAACTTAAATTCAGTTTCAGTTTTATTTTATGCAAAAATTTGGTATTCAAAAACCCAAGTCATACATCGGTTTACAGACAAAGATTTTTGTGGTAGCAAAAAAAAATACACACAGTGTCTCAAAAAAAACCGGACGGTATTTTAAGGGACATAAAACTTTTGGACATCCGCCATTTTGAATTTTTGATAAATGTAATTTTTTAAAGTATTTTCAGAAAGTCTGTTTTATTACCTTTCCAAAACTTTTTTTTGCGTAATAATACGACAATAAATAAAAAATTGGCCGTTAAAACAAAACAGTCCGGTTTTTTGAGGTCTACCCTATGGATTAAATTGTTTCCTGGAAATAGCATGTGGAAATATACCCGGGATATCTCCAGATGCAATTTCCAAAATCAATGCAATTTCCACTTCTCAACTCTTGAAAATTTACCCGCAAAATTTCCAGTTAAATTTACACACCTCCTATGGCAGTTTTAAGACGAAAGGGAACGCCACAGGTGAAAATTTTTGAAAAAGTTATAAGTAGGTTTAAAAATGTTACCAAATTATTTTTCTTTCTCCGCCGCGCCACCACCCCTGAAACCGCCACTGTTTTTCTATAGAAAGAAATGGGCCTTTCTGTAAGGCATTTTTTAATGGAAAACGAGAGGGTGGCTGGCAAAAACTCGAAACACGATAAAGGTCTGAGAAATACGGTCTTATAATGTCATTGCGTTCCTTAGAGGCCATTTTTCAGACGAAGTAAAAGGGGGAGTAAAAAGAGATACCTTCTAAAGGGTGGAAAAGAAGATGTATTGGCGTATGGTATGAAATTGTCAGATCTTTTCAGTTCCGCCAGTTTATGTTATGGGGTTGATTTTAATATTATATAAAAATAACCAATCAATGCTTAACGTAATTTTATATCTAGAGAATGAAATAAAAACAATAAAGTTTGCAATATCATTGTCTTAAATATAGAAAAGTCGGCCAATTTTATGGACAAAATAGTTAACAAATTTCACTAAATTTGTTTATTGGATAATCATCTTAACACAATCTTTTGTTGGATTTAGGAGAAATTTTCAATTTAGAAGAAAAGAAAATTAAAAAATTTAAACCCACGCGGGGTTTGAATAGATAACACTCTGTAGAATAAATTAACATTGGGGTTATATGTCACTCTAATTAAAACTTACCCTTAATTAATTAATTAATTAATTTTTCCAATTAATACTTGATATCACGCAAAGATTTAGAGGAGTAATAATAAAATAAGGAGTAGATTAATGTTGTATTTATTTAAAAGGTGTTTTTATTTATGAAATGTATTAAAAAGCTTAAATGCAAGTTTTATTTACATTTCTGTCAGTGTCGAAATGTCAGTTTAAAAATATTAGCGCTGCGTTCAATCACAAACAGCGAGTTCGGATCTTTTACTTCTGCTTGCACCTTGGCTTGCGCCAACCTCTACTGATGAAAGCTACAGCTTTAAAATGAGTGGGCTTTGAGTAAGGAAAGTTTTTTTGACTGAGCTTTTAGATAACCTCAATGTTTTACTTTCAGTTTGTAAATAAATTAATATAGTTGTTTTGGGTTTTTTTTGTCTGGTATATTTCACTTATGTTTGTTTTGCCTCGTAGTACTCTCATAAATATATTTTGTGTGCTGAAAACGGGTTCAAAATATGGCGTTTTTCTGTACGAAATAGGAGGTGTTTTATTGGGTAATTAACAACTTGGGATATTAAATAAGGTAAATTGATCCTTGTAAAAACGGTTACTTAGGGTAATTGTAAACGAACTTATTACCAAATACCACAAAACAATCCTTTCTGGAGTCTATAAATTTAAACCACTCCGCTGAGGTGGCCTAAAAAATCACCAACTTTATAACCTCAAACACAAATAATGAAGCTATTATGTTCCAAATTTTTGGCGTATGCGCCATTTGCCATTTTGAAACCTGTCAAAAAAGTTAGTTTTAGGATATTTTTTTTTTAATTTTTTGTATTTTGAGAAAAAAAGCAGTTATTCAGTGGTATTTTGTAATAACAATACAAAATAATCAATAACTTTGTGTCTTTTCTGTATGGGTAAGTGTTTTTTGAAAATTGGTTTTAAAATATAGTACCCCCCACAGGTGTAAATATTTAGACCTGTGAGGGGTAATATTTTAGATCTTAGTAAATCCCACTGTTGGTGATTTGGACCATGGTTTGGCCTAAAAAATATCAACTGTTTTGTCTATATCGTTGTGTAAGAATTCATTAGCCCCAAGTAGAAACTTCATTTAAATATGAGGCAAGTAAACTGTCTACTTACCATAAGTTTTATCACCTACTTAAGGTTATTAAATAACATATTAATCGTAAGTAGAAACTTCAATTATCGTAAGTGCATCTACTAACCGTTAGGAAATCTATAGTAGCGCAAAACCCTAAGCGTACACCCTAAGAGAAAAAATAAAAACAAAAAATAAAAGAGTGCGACACGCCGACGTGGTTCTAGCCGACAACCTACAGGTTGATAGACCAATGCTTTATCCACTGTACCAAGCGCTTATAAAGAAATAGATGAAAACGCGAAACATGAGCGTTTCGGCGGATTCTTATTGGTCGACACAAAAGTGTTAATCATAATTAAAGCTTAATCAGAGAATTTTCGCGGTTGGTGGATATATATGGACAAGCATCTCTCAACCAAGGGTTACCGGGTTCGTTTCCGTGCCATCATTCCGTTTCCATCATGATCTCCCTATAAATAGAACAATGATCGTAGCAAATGGAATTGTCGAATTCTTATGATGGCAATACGTTCACAAATTATTATAGGCATCTATTATTATAAGGATAAATATATTTCTCCGCATGATTTTTCAATATTTGATGGCTTCGCTTATCCTTAGCAGAAACATTTACTAACCATTAGTGAAGGGAAAGTTAACTGAGTTGTCACATACTGGTAAGTAGATAAATCACTAAGGGATACTTACCAAACTAGTGGAAAAATTCACTAACCCTAAGTGAAGGGCATGTTAAGTGACTTGTCGCATATTGGTAAGTAGGTAAATCACTAAGAGTTAACCAACTAGCCATTGATTTCAGTTTTCTAACCGTTTACCCCTTTCTGAATTTGACAAACACAGCCGCGTCGGATTTACAACTTAACCTTCCATTGAGCATCAAAAAAACTCTAACTCAACTTAGGGTATTTATGCAATAAAGTTTACTTGCAGAGCCTCTACGTATCACGTATCGCTGGAATCCGGTCGAGAAATGTACCATTTGCAATACAAATCAAAATGAAAGCTTATCTCATCTTCTCTTTGATTGCCCAATTTGGTAATTCTTAAGACAGGGGGAGCTTCATTTATTATCAAAATCAATGAATAGCGGGCTTTCCCTCAAAAAAGGTAATTGGTAACCGTAGATCCGGATTTCGCACTTGTAGTGCTCATCAGTGCGGTGCTAGGAATTAGGAGATGAAATGAAGATGAAAAAATGTGACACAGGATTCATGTAAAAGACAACCATCTGTCATATTGCAGAATCGGCAGATGTACCTTCAAATTGAAGGAAAATTAAGCGTCTCTACCGACAGATATAATTATCTTTACAGATATCCTAAGCTCGCTATTCATTGATTTTGTTATTTATTCACCCTCGTTAAATCCGTTTTTTCGATTTTTTGATTTATTATATTCGTTTGACGTCATTGTACTTGTACTAAACAATCCTAACTATAAAACGAGCAAAAGACTCTTTTTTTTTGTGTTGTTTATTTCCATTACATTCCTAGTTCAAATAATCTAGTAATCTAGTTTTCTATATTAAAGTTCAAATATTTATATAAGTCGGTATTTTTTTTTGTAATTATTATAAAATGGGGTTTGTGCTTGCATGTGCACGATGAATTGTTAGTGATTTTTTTTCAGTAATTTAAGTTTATTTTTTGAACAAATCATATTTGCAAATATAGTTTCCTATTATTTAGAATATCTTTTTTAATTAGCCACTGATTGTTATGAATACTGTAATGTTTTTGTAAACAATAAAATCTAATCTAACATACTAGTAGAAAATTTCACTAACCCTAAGTGAAGGGAAAGTTAAGTGACTTGTCGCATATTGTTAAGTAGATAAATCACTAAGGGTTAACAAACTCAGGTCTAAGTAGGTCATTTTACTTGCAGCTATTGAATTCATCACTTGGGGCAACACCGTTCTCAACTAAAAAGCCAGTTAACTCATTTTCGTTTTAGTATCCTTTGGCCTATGATCGGTACCATATTGACACCAAACTGACAGAAAATCCATGTTTTACTTGTCAATTTTTTATACAAAAATGGCAGCCACAATAGGCTAAAGGGCACTGAGGCGATAGGTGTTAACAGGCTTTTTAGTTGAGAACGGTGTTGCTTGGGGCCACTAGAAACTTCAGTTACCACTAACACAAAAACCTAAGTAGACACTTCACTTGGTAGGGTTTTCTGAGTGAACTTCCCCATGCGGGCTGTTCCAAATTCGATGATCAACAACAATGGTAGAAGTTACGAAACGGTTTAAACTAGGGCAAAGTTGGGCAATTTGATTCTTTTCTCAAAACGAACAAAACAATTTAAAAATGGGACTAGTTACGGAGAAAGAAAACTGACATTCAGTTTTTATTTTTGTGCGCTTTATCCGTAAAATTGTCAAAAACGCTTAAAACTTTCTGCACGCACTTTTTAATGACCGAATCCGCTTCTAATGTTTGACATTTCAGTATGACAGAAGCACGGTCAAGTTCTCTTGTATTAGTTTTTGAATTTTGACTTTCATTTTTGTGAAATATGGATCCAAATATGAGGTATTTTGCATTCTCTGCTCCTATCTGCAAGACTAGACAAAAAATGCAACAAGTACCACTAGAAAACCTTAAATTTAAGCGTTCTCTTTAAAATGAGACTAAAATGTGTGAAAAATTTCTGCATTTGGACATAAAAATGTGGGGCAAAAACTACCCTTGCAAGTGAAAGGACACGGGGGAGCGTCGACATCGACCGATTTCTTTAATTTTTGGATATGTTATAGCCTCTGACAAATTATTCTCAAAAAGGTATGAAGGAATGTGGTGGAGCCTTTGGTTTGGCCACAGGGGCGAATCAAGCGGAAATCATATTATTTACAGGAGTTCTTTCATACATTTTTGAGAATGATTTGTCAGGGGTTATAACATATCCAAAAATTAATAAAAGAAATACTCAAGCCTGGTTTTCCCAAAAATATATTATTAACTAAGTTGTTTTATTTCGTTTTTAATAGGTATAGGTTTTGATATAGATAATATTCTTTCTGTCGTGTCTTCACATATTTTATGGTGTGTGTCCTGATAGTTTAGAAAAATATCAACATAGGGTCAATTAATAATGTGGAAAAGAGAAAACCTATAAAAACCCTATAAAGTCAGAAATACTACTTTATGTGGTAAACATGACGTCGGGATAACGTGACCGTTTACTACCCGCGACGACCCTATATCAATATTAATCATTACCGTCGTGATGTAGTTGTTCTAATTCATTCCCAAAAACGGTGAATACCTCGAGGTATAGTAGTAGTAAAACCGTCACCGTGATATGACTATTAGGGATAGGGCGTGGACATGGCCACCACGTCGTGACTGATTTTGTTGCTTGGGTACTCGTAAAAAATGAAAAACCCACTCTAAAAGTAACCCTTCGCGTACGCTGTGTTTAAAACACTTTGCAAAACGATTTCTTGCACATGGATATGTCATATTTGGAGCCGTAAATGGGTATTTACGTTACTAGTCCGGAAAATTGGTCTTTATACGTCGACGCAGGAAATTTACCTGCGGAGACCTGTAAAGACATAACAGACAGACAGAAAAAACATTTTAGTACCTACCACTTTTGTCAACGCCTAGCCACGCTACTTAATTTATGAAGAGTCCCCTAATAAGAAAATTTTAGCCTTCTGCTTCTTGTTGGCTAGATAGCCATTGCCGCTAAAGCCAGTAGCTTTTAAGATCAAAACTAAAGAAAAACAAGTAAATTTTTGTCGTTAGAAATGATTTTTGTACTGATCGCGATCAGACGTCAATTTTGTAATGCACCGTCGATCGAATCCGTATTAAAACAGGAATCAGCCGATCCCCCGACTTTGCAGGCTCAGACTTTGGATCAGAGTTACGCCAATGATTCTAACCTCAAAGTAAGTGGCACGCAATATTTTTGTTTATATTTTTTTTGGTTATTTTACTATTTTTGTTGTGATTTGTGAAATTAAAGTCATGAAATTAGAAGATTAAATATTTCTGGAGGGAACGGGCGGATCCATTTGAAACCATGGACAACATGTGTTTTTTCAGAAGGTCCGTCTGACAAAAGAGACCGTTCTTGATTTTCTTCCAAGTATTGAGGGAGACCTGGAATATGATGAATATGAATATGATTTGTAAGTTTGTTGAATTTAGTATCGTGGTACCTACTCAGTTAGGTCCAGTGTAAGAGCCAAGGGGGTAACAACTGACACAAAATTTGTAGATGTATTGCCTTTGTAGATGTATTGCCAGTCAAAATAGAAGAGGGGTCTGAGCAAGGATAATTTATGAGCCCTTCCAATAATAAAAGCATAAAACAAAAAAAAAATAAATCATATGACCAAACACATGAAAAAAGTAGCACCACAGGTGAAAATTGTTCAAGACTGACTGGACCCCCTCTGCATCGCCGGAACCCCGAGTTTTGCATTGAATTGATAGATGGTAGTTAGGCCCCTCTCTACATAACACCTGTATGATGTATATTTGTAACTTTTTTGTCTGCATTATGATGTCTGCGTAAGAAGAAGGTCACTTTACATGAGAATGCCAGAGACTGATAGAGAGTGTCTTCAAGTGGCAACAGACTTTTATAATATTGCCATTGCCTCTTAGCTTCTGACAAGAAAAGTATTAAAATGTGTCTCTGATCTTTAATGTAAAATGTAATTAAAAGGGTTTTATTAAAAGTCGAGGGGGTAACCACTGTCAGCAATCATGTCACAAATCTTACTCCTTCGCCTTCCCTGCGACTGCCTAAACCTCACCAAACTCTGGCTGGCAAACCCTAAGAGATCCTGGGAGTTTTTGGAAATCCCTCGGCAGTCCCCGGCAATCGCTTTTCATTCAACAACTTTGGCAATCATGTCACATTTTTTTGAACTAGTAACATAATATTTATTTTCCAAAATCCATGTAGAAAGTTACAACAATTAATAATCTACTTAATATGGTGGCTATAAGAATCTTGCGAAATAAAATGTACCGCCACTGAAACCGTTAATAATGGTTTGTGCATGGAGAAAGTCCATCCATTTCCTTTGATGGCAGTTTTTGTTTTCCACTCACTGATACCTTATAAATTGATTAGTACTATATGTAACAATTAAATAGTATAACTATAACTGTGATAAAGTTACTGTCTGTGATATAATTGAACTAATGTTACAATAAAAGTAATAACAAAAATTAATGTCTTAATATTTCTTTATCATCCGCCATCTTGTCAAATAAAATATTCAAAGAAAACCATAATCTGAATATTTAAAAGTGGCCCTCCAGCTGTTTTATGGATTTTTCTTTGACAGTCAGCCAGCTTCCTTCTCAATTCCTTTTTTTTTGTTTTCATGAAGTCTAAAAAAAATAAAAATTATTAAAAAAATTATAAGAAAGATATGGAAAAAGAAGTAACATTAAATAACAAACCAAAAGTTTTGAAGTGTTTGGCTTTCTTTTACTTGAGTTTTGTTACACTGGGTAAAAGAAATACCTACCCATAAACTTTTGATGGAACCCTGGGTAGTAGTAGGTAGAGGCCCTTTATGCATTGGCAGTTGATATGGTACCTACATGACAACTGTCACTGTATAGAGGGTCTCTAGTGGTAAGGAGACATGTTAAAAAATAGATCTTTATATCCCATACCAAGTCCCATACCTTATTGTAATCAAGAAAGAGTGAGACCACCTTTTCCTTGAGTTTTCTGTTCAGTATAATTTGGTCAGGTCTTACCTATTATTGTCAATGTGTTATAAAATTAACATTGTGTTGGTTAACACCGATTTAAAGCCTGATACCTATTTAGTTCTTGAAAACACTAGGTTGTACATACTGTACAACACAGCAAGGTATTTTATAAGTAGGTAGTACTGACCTTCTCGATTGATCCAGTTTTCTGTAAGCTACAAATGGAGCTCGATTAGTGAATTCTGTTTAAATTTGTTTCCAGATCTCATTTTTTTTCTCTATCGTCCTCCAACACATAGTCACATTTATGCCCAAAACTAAACAAGATCTCTTTTTTAGATTGAGTAAAATTGGAGGTGCAGTTATTTGCCATTATTTTTGTTTTTTTTTTATGGAAAATTGAAAGAATACGTTACTTTACCAAACACCAAAAAAGTAAAAAAGTAGGGTTATATATATTATATAAGAACAATATTGTGAAAATATTATCAACGAATTGTGCGAAAAAACTACATATTTTTGATAATATTATTAGAATTGGGAACAATTTTGATACAAATTGTTCTTGGTGCAAATCTAAGGACAATTTGTGGAAACATTTTACACAATTGTAAACAATTTTTCCCAGTACGTACGTGTCCTACGATCAGCACGCGAAGGCCGAAAAAATTCTATAATTCCGGCGTTGCCACTTTTCTGATCTGGTTTGCTCGATCCGCCTACGGTGCATCACAATGAGCAAGGATTGACTTAAGCGGGATTCACCGATCCCGATAGGAGTGCTTAAATGGTGCATTTGGCCGTAAGCCCGTCAGACGAATTTCCGTCATAGTGTTTTTAAGTACTTATGTTTTTAAGCTTCTGGCATGTGAAGCTTCTTCCTGACGAAGCATTACTTACTGACAAACATCAAAGAATGTTTTTATCAACGGAAAAATATCGCCACTCTTATTTATTCCCTCACTTCTGACCAATATTGTTTCCAAATACTGACTTCTGCCAATAAAAGTTCAAGAATTTGCGTTTTGGAATAATCAAACAGTTTATAGTATTTAGTAACGACTTTAGTTAATTTTGCCTTGATTTTGGCTTAGCGTTGTATAAAACTTGGTATGAATATGTTCAGGTCAAAAATATTTTTTTTTTTGCGGGCGCAAAAATACTACTTTACGCCCTAAGTTCAAAAATAACTATTATTTTTATCCTTTCGCGAAACAAACTTTTTGCTTTGGTGTGCAATCCAGTATTTTGTATGTTAATATATAAAATAGGTATATCATTAGCGTTCAAAAAACTGCGGCACTTTCGACAGGGTATAGTCCCTATTTCTCAATATCCTAATAATTTTTTCATGCTTTTAGTTAGCCCAGGTTGAGCTCATTTTTTATTTGTGCAAAAACAAAAAGTACCTTTTTTGATCGGTCTATTTTAATCCTGTATTATAAGCGAAATGCTTATCATAAATCAAAACATCCGAAATAATAAGAAAATTTCAACCTCAGGCCAAAATTTAACCCTTATAAGCCATGAATCTTTCGTTTTTAGCCCATTTTCCTTGTGACTTCCTTTAAGGAAATCCTTTTCACATGTTTATGCGAGTCTATTCAAGGGAAATAAAGCGCAACGAGAGACAAAAGAGTTACATTTATAACCCCCAGATTATGACAAGTGTATAAACACATTGTCTGAGAAAGTAACTACATAGTGGTTTGGATTAAGAGTTTATCTCGTGTAGCAAATAAGATAAAATAACTTCAGTCTAAACCCAAACTGTGGTATTTTTAAACGACTTAAACAAAAGAGGTGGTTCTTTATATCCAAAAGTATGGGAACACCCATAACTTCTTTTTGCTTGCAAAAACACATTAAATTTACCACTAAATGCCAATCATGTTCCTACGGGAACCCACAAAAAAGCCGAATTTACAAAAAGCGAAACAAAACTGAACAGAAAACAAAACGTCCGAAACGAAATATGAACGAAAAAAAAACACCCAGAAAATAATGTTTATGAATATAATTTTTTTAAATTTTAATTTACTCGATCCTTAAAAGATACGAATATAATTTAATCGATTATAATTTTTCGAACCTTAAAATATCATAATTAAAAGAGAATCGAATATAATTTTCTAGAAATTAAAAAAACACCCTACCTACAATTTGATAGAAAATAATATGCCCGATCCTTAAATGAGCAGAACCACAATCTAGACAAATCGCTATTAGGCATGCGTCAAATTTAAATCTCTAGAGCGCCGTAGGCCTTGGATTACGGCGTTGACAAGTTTCTCTAATTGGAAGATGACACGGAGATTTTTTTTTATTAAACGATTTTATTTTTTCGCTCTTGCTAAATCCCCTTTTAGATTTTATTTAACTTTACAGTTTCTGGCTGTCTAATACAATATTATGAAAAAATTTAAGAGTTGGTGGTGGTTGAAGAATGTAAAGGAGGTAAATTAATACAATATCACAACTTACTTCGACCCTTCCCTGCCGTAAGCCTGGCAACATAGCAATTGATTTCACGGCTATCGGTTCAAGCCATTTTCGGTCAGATTGAGGTTCTTGAATTTTGTTGTTCGGGATTATTATTATTTTCGTTAAAAATAATTCAACATTTTGTGTTTCTTTAAAAATATATTTCGTTTAAATTTACTTCTATGCATATATTTTCTAGCGATTTGATTTTCCCGTCATTTCATTTTCGATATTATTTTCCTTCCGGTTTTTTTTTATAGGAACCCGTGCCTACCACTCATGGTTTTGACAAAACATAACTTATATATATTAAAACACGTTTAGTAAGCAATTAGAAGAGAAGACAGGAAAGGTAGACATTTATTGCAGAAACGTGGGTACTTTTTTATCTTAGATTTTATAAAATGTCAATTTTTTCAATAAATTCTTTAGATTTTTACGATCTTTTAAATTAAGGCCTGCTCCCACTAAGTGGTTGCGTTTTCGTTCACCGCACGGTGGGTGCTGGGTTTAAATACCGGATACCCCCCCCCCAAGTCAATTTCTGGGTGCGCCACTGATACTGAAAGAAAGTTCCATAAAAGAAAGAGAAACTATAATTCTTAAAATGATTATTATTGGCAATAAAGTTATAGAAAATTTATCAATTACCTTATACATCTACCTAAACCTGATAAGAGTTGCATAAAAGTCGGTTGTAAAATAAAAACATGTTGCCCCGTAATCTCTTTAAAAAAGATACAAAGCCCTTATTGTCTACATATCCCAAATCCCAAACGATCTGTTTTTCCCCGGGCAAAAACAAAAGAAAAACAGCGAGCAAAACAACAGAATGCGAAAGCAAGTGAAACAAAGCGTTGTCCAACGCGATTTTAAAAACACATGTAAAGAATGATTTGGATTCGAGATAACCACTGAAATTAACTGAAATTTTTTTTATTAAAAAATGCTTTTAATGAACAGGCTTTTATTAATGCACTTAATAAAAGTGATGGGCGCAAATTAAAAATTTTAACTTTAGGTGTCGTATATCGGTCACATCGACGATTCACCTGAGAACCAGTTGTATTACTCTATAACCTAAGGAAATTTTCAAAGGCTTGGCAAGCACGGAAATCTTATCCGTTCTCAGCTTCTTTAGATGAAAGCATTATGTTTTATGTTTAATAATTTAGTTTTTCTTTTGTAGTAATCTCTTTGTCACCGTAAAGTTAAAATTTAAATGGTATAAGAAAGATACAAAATTAATTTCTACCTTTAAGTGCATTTCATAAAAGCTTGTTTTTTAAAAGTTTTTTTTTAATAAAACTTAATTTTTTAATTTTTAGATTTGTACCTTAAATCGTCCGTATTTAATTTGCCATATCGACATTTTCAAATCTGATCAAGAATTCATATCCCCTTCCCGAAAAACCCCTGTGTGCCAATTTTGATTTAAATCGAACAAACTAAATCTTTTCCCCCTCCACTTACCCCTTTAGAGGGAAGTGTGTACGGAACTATAAACGCATACCAAATTTGAACACACACCCTTAATTTTTAGATTTGTAAACTTAGTCGTCCATTTTAATCCCGCCATATTGAAATTTTCAAATCTGATCAAAAATTCATAATCCCCTTTCCGAAAAACCCCTGTGTGCCAATTTTGATTGAAATCGAACACTAAATCTTTTCTCCCCTCCACTTCCCTCGTTAGAGGGAGGTGGGTACCTGAGAATACCATATTATTTTATTTTCATCAGAACTATAAACGCATACCAAATTTGAACACAATCGGATATGGATAAGTTAGTTAAAATTGGTTAGCAAAACATGACCGAAAATCGTCCATCTTGAATCTGCCATATAGAATTTTCAAAATCGGATAAAAAGTTCGTATTCCTTATCCCCAAAAGCCGCCGTACACCAATTTTGGTTCAAATCGGACAAACTTACGTGTTTTTCCCCCTCCACTCCCTTCGTCGAGTGGTGGGGTGCATAATAATAGCGACATAAAGCTATTTTTAACTTATCGCCGTATACGTATCCGTATCTAGCGAGAACCAAGCACATTAATTGGTCAGAAACTTGTACCACGTTCGAAAAGAGCAGATATATGCTAATCTAAGGTGTTCTTGAACGCGATAGGTGTTGAGATGCGTTAGGTATCACGTATCGGTACGGCACACGTATCGCATCTCAACACCTATTGCGTTCAGAAACACCTTAAATTAGCATATATCTGCTCTTTTCGAACGTGCTACAAGTTTCTGACCAATCAATGTGCTTGGTTCTCGCTAGATGCGGATACGTATACCGCGATGAGTTACAAATAGCTTTATGTCTCTAATGACATATTATTGTATTGTCACCGGAACTATAAATGCATGCCAAATTCGGATGTGTATAAGTTGATATTGAATTTTTAAAATCTGTTTAGAAATTCATTATGTCCATCCACAAGTGCCCCAACACACCAAATTTCAACGAAATCGGGCCCCCTCCACCCCCTTCGAGTTGGAGGGAGCTGTCAATTTCATCATGTGTTGTCACCACAACTATATAAGCATGCCAAATTTAAAGGCGATCGGATGTCGGGAAGTTGGTCAAAATTAAGTTGCAAAATGCAATTTAAATAAAATCTTGTAAAAAAAACGAACGGGTTTAAAATAAGAGACCAAAACTTAGAGAAAAACAAAAAAAATCATGTTCCTGCATCCAAAAAGTAAAACTTTTCCACACTCATCTTAGTGCGGTAAAGCGTACTCCTTATTTTAGAATAAAATTAAAAATTTTTCATGTGGTGGGGTGGGGCACGGTAATAACCCTGTTAGTGTGTTACTTTTGAAGTTTTTTAAACTATGGGTGCTCGTACTTGTGCGCAAAGATTGTCCAAAAAGATTTCAACACTTGTAAGTAAATAACTTTTCTTTCGTTTATGTAATGAGCATATATTTTATGGACGCTGTTTAAGCCTAAAGGCGCATTTACACAGACAAACTTTCCTTTGATGTTGAAATGCCGACAAACATTTACACGAGCCTCTTGAGCAAAATGTTCAAAGAAATGTTCGAGCAAAATCTCGTACAAAAAACACACGTAAATTTTGGAGAGAATGTTGAGCAAAATTTGTTTGAAGAATTGGGGGTATAAAAATTTCTTTACAAATTCAAAATATATATTGTTATCGGAATTTATTGAACTTAACTGAAAATAGAAAAACAAAGTTTTGAAATAAGGTATTTTTAATCAAGTGCTTTCCGACGGAGAAACGATATGATGCCGAAATTCACATTTTACCTCATATGCAACTTCGATTGATCTGATTTTTATAGGGGATATGCCAGTATACTTGTAACTTTTTTGAGGTTTTAAAAAAAACGAGAGTAAAAAAATAATAATTGGCACTTATTTATTGTTGTTGCCTGTAAAATATAATGATAAAAATTTACGTTTAAAAGAATATCCCTTTATTTTACTTCCTAGTTTAGTCTTTTACAATAATAATTAAGTCAAATTAAAAAACCTATATACATTTTATTAAATCTCAAATATATGAACAAAAGCACGTTCGTTTTAAATAATACCCGTTTATTACCCACATTTACAACCCTACGAACCCGACCCTTGTCTAAAAAATATAATTTAGCAGTAATTTAGTAAACTGTGTTGCCGATCTATCATCCCGCGTTTTGAATTTCGCAGGTAGTAGGCCGGCCACCTTTTTGAATCGCAATGTTGCCCTTTGCATATTGTTGGTTCAGTGTCAGTAATCGACCTTGATTATTACATTAAATTGACAGTAAATATCTATATCTTCAGCATTTTCATGAACCTTTTGCTTTTTTAAGCAACCCTTGGGACCTTAAACTCACTAGGTAAATCTGGTCTGAGGAATTAAAAAACAACAATAAAAGCTAAAGGTAAAGTAAAGTGACAAAAATATGTTTAAAAAAGTCCCCCTCCCAACCACTCCTCATAGTCGTGAGGCGCGGATTACCGCTTAAAAGTGCAATTTTTGAGTTTTTTGCCGATATTTGAAAAAAAAATTTTTTGGCAAACAAAAATTTTGCTGGGTTTTTTTTTGACTTTAGGAAAAAACCCCGGGCAAAAAAATCCGGGAAAAACCCTAAGAAAAAAATATTATACGTAACCCTAATCCATGTGACAAAACTGATAGTACAGTCAATAATAATATTTCGCTTGCCGTCGGCTAACAAAAATTTTAAATAAAAGTTTGTATTCCATTTTTTTAAAGAATTGAGATCACTGATCACTGATGTGAAAGTTTATTTATTCTCATCTTTGAACATATGTTTCCAAAATAGATAGCAATAATTTGCTCAAAAATTTACCCGAACAAAATGTTCAAAGAAAAGCTCACAAAAATGTTCACGCAAAAAAATTTAGATCTTTAGCACGAGCTTTTATTTGAGCATGTTCGTCTGTGTAATTGCGCCTTTACCTGTCGCGTGTTTCAATAAGGGTAAAAAAGTAAGAGGATGATTTTACCTAGTCTGATACAGTCAAAGAAAAAAACTCATTGTATTCACCGAAAGATCTATTGAAATTCTAATGTTGTCCCACCTGTTTAGCATTTTTTGGAACATTGTAAAGATTTTTTATGTTTACGTGATGATCTGTTGAAAATTGGCTGTCAGTAACATGTGGTTGTGATATGGGTTGTTAACATTTTTCAAAGAAAAGGGAGTTTTTTGATGAAGGCTATAATTTCAAGAAAGGGTGTAATTAATTTTTAAAAATTCTTAGACCCAGCGTTCTTGCGTTTTATTTTTTGCTTCTGTCTGTCTCAACATTAAATTTAATGAAGTTTTTATCAACAAAAGGCGAGCGATAGCAAGGGTTTAACATTTCTTTCTTTAAAAAAGCATTTCTATTACAGGGTATCAACAATTTTATTCAAGTATCAATCGGACCACTAGTTCCTTAATAACAACCAATCCAAATAGTTCCTTAAGTTTAGGCAATACAATTTCGGCATTCAGTCGAATTTCGTTATTCAAGCCTATTGCTTTAAAATATCTGACAACGAAAGCTATATCTACCCTTTACTCCCCCAAACCTTTAAAATAAATACCTCCCTTGGAGAATCCCCATAAGAAAGGCTTTACACCGAGATGACATTAAAAGCAACGGAAAAGGGCTAAAATTTTAAGAAGGGACGCTTTATTATTCGTTTTTAGCGGGGTAATGATGAAGGATTAAAATTTATTCCGCACCCTCCCTTTTTATTTAACATTCCCCTTCCTTCAGCCGCCCACCATCCTACGGGATAAGAAGAGATATTTTTTGTAAAGATTTAAGAGACGGAAATTGCATTAATTCATTTTGTCAGCGTCTTTAATCACACAGAAAAAATAGTAGTTTTGACAACTAGTGGCTAAAATAGTGCTTTTTTCTACAAGCGTTGGTTTAATTAACGAGCTCAGCGAGGTATTTAAAAACGCGAGTAAAAAAAGCACCGTTTAGCCGCGAGTTGTTAACATTATTTTTTTTAAACCTTTATCAAAAAATCCAAGAAAAACAGGAAAATACTTTTTTTATATACCTTCATCAAAAACATGATTTTAGTAACTGTAACAAATAACTAAAGCATGTCTTTTTTACCGATGCAAAAAAAACTTTTTTTTTGTTCACGGGTGCAAAAAAAAGATTTCGGTTCGTATTTTACCCAAAATTAAACAGAAATAGCGGAAAATAGTAATATTGAAAAAATCTAATTATTCTTGCCTAAAAATTAAGCCATTTTCGCCAGTTTTCACCAATTGTTATTTCATTTATCAGCCGCCTTGATTTATAGTGTAAAAATGGAGTGCTCTTCTTTCGAGATTTTTTGAAAGTATTTTCCTGTTTTTCTTGGATTTTTTGATAAAATCAAATCTGCGCTCGTTATTTAAACCAACGCTTGTAAAAAGGTACTATTTTAGCCAAACTATTATTTCTTACGTGTACAATATAGGGGTGGTTTAACGAAAACCACGGTGTACCAAACGACAATTTTAAATTACACAAGAAAATTAAATAGGGCCCAATATTTACGCTAGACTCACCTGATGTCTCTTCAGTCCTAGTTTCCCTGGCCAGGGCTGATGATGCGTGATATTGGGGTTCTTTGGGGGTGAAATTCTTATGGCAAACTCCACCAAGACACTTGCGTGCGGTTCTTCACACAGATTTTAACCGAATGCTGTGATTCGTGTTTTTAAGTTGGCCACCTATGCTTTGGCTCACTGGCCATATGGTAGCTAACGCAATATTGGGCTTTGGACATAAAACTGTAAATTAAGGCTAATGGAAAAAGATACCCAATATTGAACATTCCGACCTCCTCAAAATTAAATAGTTAATTTTGACACTAACTCTAGCGTTAAATTTTGAAAATAGAAGAAAAAAAAATAAACAAAATTCCAATTTTGAAAAAACCCAAAAAAATGACTCATATCAAAGGCCACAGAATTAAAAAGAGAGAAAAAATTCTAACACAGTCACATTACACAAATAAGAGTAAGCCACCTTTTACTTGTTTGGCAGTGGGCATAATTTGACCACTGGGCGATCAAATATGCTTTTTGAAGTTTTAACCTGAGCTACACGAGCATGACCGTCAGGACTTGAATACACCTTTAAAACGCGCCCCAGTAACCACTTTAATGGGGGTAAGTTTTCATCGCGAATTAAAACCAAGCTACCGACCTCCAAAGGAGCACCGGAGGTATTAGCCTTATGCCGTTGCTGTAGCGTGCTCAAATATTCAGTGTGCCACCTCGACCAGAAATGCTGCTGCAACTGCTGCACCAATTGCCAACGGGTAAGCCTGCCAACCTTCTCAGTAATCAAGTCTTCATCGGGAGGCGCAGTAAGGGGGGCTTGTGTCAAGAAGTGACCTGGGGTCAAACTCTCTAGGTCATTAGGATCACTACTAACACTGCACAACGGTCTAGAATTTAATAAAGCTTCAATCTGACACAATACAGTTGCGAGCTCTTCATAAGTCAAAACCTGTAACCCTATTACCCGAAACAGGTGTGACTTGACCGCCTTCACGCCAGCCTCCCAGAGGCCACCAAAATTAGGCGTGGAAGGTGGATTGAGGTGAAAACTGATGGTACATTGATCAGCAGCCTGCTGGACATATTTAAGAAGAATGGTGTCCGTACCCTTGAAGTTTGAGCCTTGGTCACAATACAAGTCGGTGCAACGACCTCGACGAGCAACAAACCTTCTCAAAGTCGCCAGAAAAGCTTCTGATGTCATATCAGATACCACCTCCAAATGTAAGGCCTTTGTGGCCATACAAACAAAAATACAGATATATGCCTTTTGGCTAACTACACCCCGCCTTTTCCCCAGGGTAATATTTATTGGTCCAGCCAAATCTGTGCCAGTATGCAAGAAGGGTTTGATTTGCGACACTCGCACCTTAGGTAAATCCCCTTGAAAAGGCTGAATATTTTTTGGGGACATTCTAAAACACCGATAGCATTTCGAGAGTGTATGCCGGATGGCCCTTCTGGCTGACAAAATCCAGAATTGTCGACATATTAGGAACAATAAAGTTTGAAGACCTGGGTGACAGTTCCTAGAATGAACATCTTCAATCAATAATTTTGTAAATCTATGTTCTCTAGGCAAAAGCATAGGATGTTTGGCATCATAATCCAAGGCAGAATTCCTTATACGACCACCAACACGAATGACTCCCATCTTGTCAAGAAAAAAAGCCAATTTTTGGATTGGCTTAGGACAAGGAGACCCTTGTCTTAATTTTTGCAAGATGTCAGAGAAAACTTCGCCTTGTACAAATTTGACAATTAAAATGAGCGAGTGGTAAAGGTCCTTATAGGAAATACTTTCCTTGATTATCTCCTTAGTTTTCAGGAAGTCTATAAAGCGCAAATAATACACGATAAAGCGCTGAATCTTTGGCAAACTGGAATATCTATCAAACAACAAAGATATAACATTTTTAGGGTGTTGAACAGTCAATAAGATCACCTTTTTTGCTTCACTTTCCACATCAGAAAGCTTGGGATTTGGATCGGGAGATTTAGGCCAATTTTCTCGACTCAATTTCAACCAGGAAGGTCCACAAAACCACATAGGATCAGTCAATAATTGGTCAGCAAACAAACCACGAGACAACACATCAGCCGGATTAGAAATCCCTTCCACATGAAACCAAGAACTTGGGGGCAATTTGGACTGAATGTGCGCCACACGATTTGCCACAAATGTCCTCCACTTGTGAGATGGTGACTTTATCCAACGTAAAGAAACTGCCGAATCGGTATAAGCAAAGACATCCTTAATATTAAGGTCAATATAAGAATTTAACACAAATTCAACCAAGTCTGCCAACACAACTGCAGAACACAACTCTAAACGTGGGATTGACACTGTTTTCAGAGGAGCAACTCTATTTTTACTGCACAATAAATTGACACAAACTTCACCAGAAAGCGTAGTTGACCTCATAAAAATAACAGCTCCATAGCCTACCTGCGAAGCATCACAAAATGCATGAAGTTGTAGCTCAGCTAGAGGGTCGAAGACCACTTGTCTTGGAATAGAGAATGACGAAAGGTCAGTAAGACCGGAGGCAAAACGTTGCCAATCTGACACTATATCACTAGGAGGGGTTTCATCCCAACCAACACCTTGGGCCCACAATCTTTGCATTAAAATCTTTGCCACTAGAATTGTGGGTGATACAAAACCAAGAGGATCATACACCTTTGTAAGTTCTGACAAAATATATCGCTTGGTACAAGGTACGTTGATGGACTGTATTTTATAGGAAAATAAATCTTGAGTAGGACACCACTGTAAACCTAATATTTTTAACCCAGCAGAATCCTTTTCACTAAAAGAAATGGGTTGTTGATGAGTCTCAGGCACTGAATCAAGTAATCTAGGTTCGTTACTTGCCCATTTTCTAAGTTCAAAACATCCCTTGGACAATAAACATTCAAGCTCATTTTTCAGACTACTCGCTTCTTCAAGACAAGAAGCAGAACCAATGACATCATCAATATAGGTCATCGACCTCAATATTTTTGCTGCTCTAGGAAACTGATCATTATAGTCATCAGCTAACTGAAGTAAAGTTCTAATACACAAATAAGGACTACTACTCACCCCATAGGTAATAGTATTTAAAGTGTATTCTTGGATAGGCTGTAAAGAATCAAAACGCCACAATATGCGTTGGAAGTCACGTTGATGTTCTGCAATTAAGATTTGCCTATATGCTTGCCTTATATCGCATGAGAAAACCACTGAGTGAAGTCTAAACTTAAGGAGAAGGGTTACAATATTTGGTTGTAATTTAGGTCCAATTAATAAGCTGCTATTTAGGGAAACATTTTTATCAGTTTTACTTGAAGCATCAAACACTACACGCAATTTAAAAGAGGGGGGCCTACCTTCGCAAGGAGTTGTGCTGCCTTTGACCACACAATGATGAGGTATAAAATAAGTTAAACCATTATTTTTAACAGATTTGGCCAAAGACATATGCCCTTGTTCTAGATAATCTCTTATAAACTCATGATAAGCTTCTTTTAAAACAACATCCCTATTTAATCTCGACTCTAGGTAGTTATACCTTTTTAGTGCGCCTTTATATGAATCACCTAAATCCACAGAATCAAAACGAAAAGGGTAACTAACCCCATATCTACCATCTGGAGTTCTAAACAAAGTTTTGACAAAAATTTCCTCACAGCAAATATCCTCTGGAGACAAGTGTACCTTTTCTGGAACTGACTCCAACTCCCAAAACTTCTGTAGTGTCACATTAAGACTATTGCAATCAGAGGCGCTACCTAGAGAAGTACACAAACTTAGGGGCTGGTTCTCACTAGACCCAACACTGCCAATAATAACCCAGCCAAAAATAGTTTGAAACGCACTAGGTCTGCCACTTTGACCCTTACGAAGACCTGGCAATAAAATATCACTGTATATGTCAATACCCAAAAGGAGATCAATATCACCAGCTTCACAAAAATATGGATCTGCAAGACGTAAACCCTGAAGATGATTCCACTGTTTTGAATTAATCGTGACTGATGGCAACCTTTCACAAATTGAAGGAATCACTAGGGCCTCAAAAGACAAGCGAGGTTGCACTTGATAATAGGGTGTAACAATACAAGAAACTATACCTAGAGCAGTGAATGTTGACATGCCACTAATGCCCTGTATTGGGGTATTGTTGGGCAGTCGATTCAAAGAAAGTTTACTTGCCATATGCTCAGACACAAAATTTGCCTGGCTTGCTGAGTCTAATAACGCTCTACACTTTACAAAACTACCAGCACCATTCTGAATGAAGACTAGAGCAGTAGCAAATAACACAGACTGAGTCACAGCACGTGTGGATGCACAAAATTTTGTTTCACTATCATTTGAATCAACTTGGGCTGAGCCACTGCTTGGAGAATTTTGATTACTAGTTGATTCTGATACTTCACTTGAATTGTGACTGCTAGAAAAACATAAGAGAGTGTTATGCTTGCGTCCACAATTTTTACACATAAAGGAACTAGTACATCTTTCTAGAGAGTGCGACTTGGCAAAACAATTAAAACATAAACGATGCCTTTTCACTATAGCATGTCGTTGATGAGGGTCAAGTTTCAAGAAATTATCACACTTTAATAATGATAAACATGTTTTTTGACAACAAACACACAAATTAGCTGTAGTCATAAATTATTTTTTTGATGGCATTGCCTTTTTTGACAAATTCTCACTTTTCTTAAAAACACTACAAGATTGGTTGGTTAAAGATAAATTTTCTAAAGCTCTACATTGTTGCTCCAAGTGTTTAGATAAATCCTCATATGTAGGCAATTGAGAAGAATTTTGCTTAAATTCAAAGCTTGTCTTTAACTCAGGACTTATTTTTTGAAGCAATAAGTTTAATTTTGTGAAGTCCCACAAGTCAACTTGAGTTAAACTTAAAGCTTGCAAGTTTTCAGAAAAAATACTTAAAATTTTTCTTAGCTCTTGCGCTGAATCATTTTTCATACATGGAGCACTAAAAATTGATGACCAATAATCAGTCAATAAGACTCTTTCATTTTGATAACGCTTAACCAATGCGTCAAAAGCTGTATTATAATTTACCTCAAGAAGGGGTATATGCTTAACTACCAATGCAGCATCCCCTTGTAAAAGAGAAACCAATATTTGGAATTTTCTTATATTAGAAAACCGAGGATTATTGTGTACAATTACTTTGTATAAGTCAAAAAAGGTAGGCCATTGTTTTATTTCACCTGTAAATTTGGGTATGCAAGCAAGAGCACTGTTATCTTCAGCGCTGGAGCATGGGGGGCTAGGTGCAGCAGCTGCACCAGCAGTTCTAGGGGGTGAAAAGAGCTGTATTGCGGCTGTTTTTATAGAATAAACCATTGAGTCCATCCTAAGTTGACGGCTATGTTCCTTATCTTTATCACCATCGGCCACAAGAGACACGATTTCAAGTTGGATGGAAGAATAGTGCTCACTCAAACGCGGCAGTTCCTCATACGCGCATTGAAACTCCAACTTTTTTGTCTTTGAGGCGTTCTGATCGGTTGCTTTTGTTGCTATATCGTAAATATTTTGAATGCGTTGTTTAGTCAAATCGCGTTTCCTAACTAAACCATCAATAATATCTTTTGTTTCCGACATGTTATGGAAGGTAGCTTTTTTAAAAACAACACTTTAAAAATCAAAAATTCAAAACAAAACAAACCGCCCACTGTCAAATAAGCAAGGTTATGTTCACTTCTACCTCGTGCTTTTGGGTATTATGGCCAAAACAATGTTGCCAACATAAGAAACGCGCTTTTAAGAGAGATGCACTTTTAAAAAGAGAGATCGCAATATGCGCGCAAAAAACTTTCGACTTCGAGAAATGCGCAAAAAAACGAGCGATATTTCTTATCACATTTATCGAAGTTTTTTCAATATTAACAAAATGGAACAAAACACACCTAAAATTTAAATTCAATTTTATTACAATGCATTAATTAAGAAAATAAAAATCCCAAAGGACTGGTTCAATTAATTTGGCGAGGAGAGACCAAATGTACAATATAGGGGTGGTTTAACGAAAACCACGGTGTACCAAACGACAATTTTAAATTACACAAGAAAATTAAATAGGGCCCAATATTTACGCTAGACTCACCTGATGTCTCTTCAGTCCTAGTTTCCCTGGCCAGGGCTGATGATGCGTGATATTGGGGTTCTTTGGGGGTGAAATTCTTATGGCAAACTCCACCAAGACACTTGCGTGCGGTTCTTCACACAGATTTTAACCGAATGCTGTGATTCGTGTTTTTAAGTTGGCCACCTATGCTTTGGCTCACTGGCCATATGGTAGCTAACGCAATATTGGGCTTTGGACATAAAACTGTAAATTAAGGCTAATGGAAAAAGATACCCAATATTGAACACTACGAGCCTGCGGAAAAACGCTTTTCTCGCACTTATTTCAGTGCGTAAAGTGCCACTTTTCCGCACGACGTTCGTGAAAAAAAAAATCCGCACGCCGTGCGCGAAAAAAAATTTTCATGCACGCTGTTGAGAAAAAAAAAATTTCACGCACGCTGTTGACCAAAAACATTTTTTCACGCGCGCTGTTGAGCACGCTTGGTGTTGAGCACGCTGTTGCTCAGTGATGAATCAGGAAGACTTGAAGTCGACGGTGGCATTAAGCAACATGACCAGTGGTACTTTCAATGTTACCCTGATTAATAATTAACGTAAAAATTAATTTTTTAAGCTTGTTAAAGTTTAGTTCTGAATAAAACATAAAATTCTTAGTTTTGACTATTTTTTCATTTTTAGTCTGCTAGATGTAACTAAAATATTGACAAAATATTTTGATATTCCGCACGCTCGTAGGAAAAATGTTGTACCTAACGCGTGCGGAAAGTATTTTCCGCACTTACGGCTTGCCCGAACTCCGCTGGCGTGTCGTTCGTGCAAACGCCGGTGCGGTAAGGTGCACTTTACAACACTCTTTGGGATATGGAAAATTGTACTCTCGTAAATTAACGTTATAGCACTTTACAGCACACTGTGCAGTAAAGTGACAGCGTTTATTTAAGAAAATTAAAATACAGTTATTCATATTTTTTTTTGGGAATTTTTAAGGCTTAAAGGTAAAATCTTGTACCTAACACATGCACTCAGTCTTTACGGCCCTTGCCGGCTTGACCGAACTCGCTTCGCTTCGTTCGGTCAGCTGCCGTCGCGTGCAGTAAAGTAGGTATCACTTTCCGCACTTGTTAAATAACTATTAAAAATCTCACACGAAGAGCAGTTCTCGCACAGGCGGCTGGTATAAAATGAAATAACATTGGTTTCCATGACGATGTGCCTTTTTACTTGGCGACATTTTAATCTTTGATATTTTGACGATATTTTGAAATGGATTAATTTTTAGGCAAGAATAAATAATTAGACTTTTTGGGTAAAAAAGTACAGAAATCTTTTTCCGCACCCGTGAGACAATTTTTTTTTTTGTATCGGTAGCCAAAAAAGACATGCTTTAGTTATCTGCACAGTTACTAAAATCATGTTTAAGGTATAAAAAAAAATATTTTACCTTTTTTTTTGCCAGAAATTACAAATCTAGTAAACAACTTTCAAATTAATAACCCATATACCAAAATTGTATAACATTTATAAAATAGTTTTAAGCAACAATTTTTTTCTGGGTTACCATCCCAAGTCGAGATTTGAACAGAGCAGAAAATTATGAACCCTTCTACTACTGAATCCACTTTAAAGCATTTTGCTTTTTCTTAAAACATTTTGAAGTGTATCATGTGACAGTAGTCGTGACTGATCTTTGCATTGGAATGCTGTGTAACTCGCCAACTTCAGATGGTACTTCTTGTTAACGGATAGTCCGGGATAATGGTGGGGAATCCAAAATTACTTGGTTTTTTTGAAAAACGAGCGTTCTTGGTTTTTTTGGCTGCAAACAACATCTATCCAAATTTAATGCTTTTTACGCTCGTGTTTATATGTTCGAGTTAGTTATCTTATAAAACAGCAATTTGGGTTAAAAGTTTTAACATTTAAAAAAGTTTATATTCTCATAATCGGGCATCGATTTTGGCATTTGCAACTTAGCGTAGAAAGCGTAAATATTGTTTTTAAAAGTTTTTTGTCAGTGACCTTAGCTCAGGATATGTCGAAGTAACGTTATAAACGGGTCATGTGATATCCATACTATTTGGAGTCAAATAAAAATCAGAATTTTGCTGAACTTTGAATGGAACACACATTTTTTTTTGAATATTTTGAATTGGTGGCCTTATAAACCTTTTAATATTGGGAGTAGACATTCTTTTTTTTCTGTCAGTGACCTTAGCTCAGGGAATATCGAAGTAACGAAACGGGTTATATGGTACCTAAATAAAATTTCTTTCTAATGCTACCGATTCAAATGTTTGAATATTTCGAATTGGTGACCTTAAAAAGAAATTTTAGCTTATTGGACAAAAAATCAACAAAGTGTTCTGATTTGACTGCAAAAAATATGGATATCACATGGATGGAAGTTTTATTTCTATTCAGTGGTCAGTGGATACATTATTTTGCAGTTTGGATATCTGTTGTGTTGATTTTATTATATAATAATACGTTAGCGGCTTAGATGAAGTTAACTATTACTTCGTTTTTACGTGGAACTGAATACGTTTTCAATCCGATTCATTTTTCGGTTTTCATTTTTTAATTTCGAAAATTAGAAAACACATATAAAAGTTTGACTGTCTCATCCAAGGAATAAACTACACTAAACACGACTACGATATGACTACGATTTTAATACGATACCAGAAAAAGGCATATTAAACTTGGATTTGCTTTTCAATTCAATCAACCTATCAATTAAAATATGATTTATTGTCAGAAAAAAAGAGTTCATTGATGAAGCAGTGCAAAATAGCACAAAAAAATATAAGTATTTATTATTAAGTATTTCTTAAATAGCAAATTCGCACACTATTAAATCTATTCTAAGTAAAAGTAAAACTATTTATAACAACAAAAAAATATAAAAAACAGTTAAATAATTTAGAACATTCAATCTCGTACACTGATTAGATTATTGGACAGAGGGTTCATTACTAACATATAATGAAATACAAAAATATAAAATCAGTAAAAAATAACATAACTTAAACGTGGTTAAAAATAAACTTTTAAAATGTAAATAAAACACAAAACAAAAAAAAAATAAATAGGTTAAAAGCATTAGAAACAAATTACGTAAAATTTAAAAGGCACTTAAGGTCGTAGTTACAATCTGGGGAATTGTTTTTAGCAACACTGTAAGCAGCAATTTAACTATATCGACCTGATTTTTTTGCAAAACTTTACGTCATTGAATTTGTTTTCCATGGCAACGCGGATACTTTATTTATGTTTATTCACAGTGGGACACCAGAGATTTTTTAGCACCAGGTCAAAAATTTGGGGTTAGGTTACTTATTTTAACTTTTCGCGTTCTGCACCGCTGAAAAAACAAGTGAATTACTAAAATAAAAGAAAACCATTTATTGCAGAATTACCTTCGAAAAAAACGCTACCCAACTACGTATTAAAGAAACTGGGTGTAATTTTTAAGGTTGCATTTACAGGTGCATTTATAATTGAATTAGAAACACTCCCGCTAGCTGATACCGACAGCAGGTTAACTTAAAAGCATGCATATTTAAAAATCGGCTACTCGTGCTAGACAAAATAATCTTACTCTATTTTAAACAGGAGCGTCGTCAACGACTAGCAAGAGCCTTTCCAACCTCTAAATGGAGCTTTACTGACCTGTTTTGTTAGTACTCAAGTATCCGTGTGTTTTTGAAACTGACGTTCTAAAATCTATCCTTTGCACTCCAAGATTTTACTAGTACAAGTGCACATAACTATGAGGTAATAATTTAAATTTAAAAAAAATGGTTGAATCAAAATAAAAACAAAATTATGTGGGGTTATGGGCGCCGAATGTTTCTATGCGAATTCCTAGTAATCCCAGCGAGCCAGTAAAATTCTCTTGGTTCTTTGATAGACTCGGGGTAATGCCTGCGCAGCGCTAGGCCTTTTTCGGCGGGCGACCGCACATGCGGAGTGGTTTCATATTTGTTTCAAAACAATGTTTTTGAAAACACATTTTTGAAAGATAAACAGACAAACAGTCAGAAAGCGTAAAAAAAATACTCTTCTGTCCCACTGCGGCCTGATTTAAAGTTTGTTGAAAAAACACCTGCAGTTACCATGGAATCGTATAAATTCTGCGGGCTATCAGCCAACACTTAAACTGCGTGTGTCTTCCAAATTCAATGAAGTGTGATTGATTGATCGGTTTTCTTTTCCGGAGTGCACAGGCTTTTAGAAAAAAGGAAACTTACTTTTTATTTTCGCTAAAGCAAGAAAATATAAAAAGGAAAAAATGTAATCCAGAGGAAATTGTAAGTATTTCTCCATTTTTTTTGTAAATCGGGTTTGTTCTAAGCCGCAATTATGTTCAGGCTTTTGGGATAGATGACAACACCAGAGCTTTTATTTTGAAGAAAAAATAATTGAGAATTTTGAAAAATCCTTCAGATATTTCTGTTAAGCATTTAAAAATGATCAAAGTTTAAGCTAATTCTTATGTTTAGTTTTCCCTGGTCACTCTGCCAAAAGATTAAAAAATTAAAGAAGAAGGCATTGCCAGTTGTACTTTTTTTTACTTAAAATCTGAGGAGAAACTATAGCCTTAAGCTATTTATTGAAAGGTTTTATCTATCATTTAAATATTCATCTAAATGATAATAGGCACTATCCATAAGCATATCTTTTACAGTCCAGTATTGTCTTGAAAACGCATTCAGTTCTGCATGAAAACGAAGTATATTTTAGACGACTGCAGTAAGTAATAAAAAAAATTAACGGTATGGTAGAGTGCTTTTAAGACATGTCAAAGATTTTCCAAACTTTGACCACTAGCAATGTAAAAAATCGGTCGGGAGTAAAAGACAGAAAAACAACCAAAATAAGCTTATTGCAAATATCTAAAAAACTGTTGGATTTTTAAAATAAGAATTTGTTACGTAATTTCGTTAATCCAATTCTCTGAAATGTTTTAAAAATTTTAGGAGCTAGGTACAGTCTAAAAAATAAAAATGTATAAGTAGGTTTTTTCAAGAAATTTACAGATATTTAAAAACCGGTTTAAATCAAATTACTACACAAAGCTACGTTATTTTGGCCACGTAATTTAAGAAATTTTATACCGGCAGTCACGTTAAAATTTTTAATTGTTTAGGAGTTAAAAAGTAGAGATTAAAAAATTGGAGTTTGGCTGCTAAGATCAATTTCAAATATCACAAAAACTGTCGGATTCTATTATATTGATTATTATAATTATTACTGTAATATTTTGGCTTCGCAGGATAGCATGTTGAAACTTTTATCAGTTATGGAGTTAAAGGCCAAAAACCAAAAAATTAAGGTTGGTTTTGGTTATATTTCTAAATGACCTGAAAATGGTTTAATTCACAAAATAAAAAATTACTGAATAGTTCAGGAGTTAAACGTGAAAAACATAACTCAAAGAACAAGAACCGTTTTGAACGTTACTTTGACATTTCCTGAGCTAAGGTCACTAACAGAAAAAATATCACTAACTAACAGAAAAAGAGAATCATCTTTGTAACGGATCGTACATTTTTTAATTTTACGCAATATGTGGTGCACGATCAAAAAAGAAATTATTTTTACTTACCTTACTTTAATTAATACTCTTTAATAAAATTTTGATATTATCATTTTAGTGTTTAGGTACTAATTACCTTTTTCTACTCCTTATAGTTCCACTCATGCAAACAGTAATAAAGATGGCATCATTGTGCTGATGGGGTTTTCACACGCTGTGTAAAAACGCCATTTTTAGAGTTCCGTAGCGTGTGAACCCCTTAATTTTCAGAGATAGTTGTAGAAAAACATATTTTCTGTATACATACGCAGATTTGAGAGAAAAGAGATGATGCCGTTTTTAAAAAACAAGGTTTGAAAATGACTTTTTGCACACGAGCGAGACATCAACATTGGACTGAGCGGGAAGGCGCGAGCGAGTGTGCAAAGAGTTTCAAACGAGGTTTTTACGATATTTTTTCTACAAATTGCAAGTAAAAGAAAAATTAATTTTTGTTTTGAAATGTCAATTTGTTTTTTGAATTCAAAATTATGTTAACCTACGACCAACCCATAATACTAGTTTAACGAGCTTCCTAACACCGCTATAATGGGACATTTTCACTCCTACGATAATATCGAAGCTTAGACGTGAATCTTAAGAGTTCGCCAAGCGATGAAACTTTCTTTTATACTGACAGTGTTGACGCAAAAATGTTAATTATTTTTCTATAGTTTTAAGGAAAAAACCTAAAATTTTCAAAATTTTCAAAAACTTGAATGTCTTAATTCTCTTATAAACAGTAATGTTTAAGATTAGTACACTAACTCGCATGTTATTGATAGTCATTACACGCTCAGATGTATTAAGACAAACTTTCTCTTCGCCCATAATAACATGCTTGTTATGTAAACTAATATTATTCAATATTTGTTGTTGTCAGATCAGGATATAAATAACAAATTAGTAGCGTGTGAAAAAGTTTTTCACACGCTGTGTAAAAACGCCATTTTTAGAGTTCCGTAACGTGTGAACCCCTTAATTTTCAGAGATAGTTGTAGAAAAACATATTTTCTGTATACATACGCAGATTTGAGAGAAAAGAGATGATGCCGTTTTTAAAAAACAAGGTTTGAAAATGACTTTTTGCACACGAGCGAGACATCAACATTGGACTGAGCGGGAAGGTGCGAGCGAGTGTGCAAAGAGTTTCAAACGAGGTTTTTACGATATTTTTTCTACAAATTGCAAGTAAAAGAAAAACTAATTTTTGTTTTGACATGTCAATTTGTTTTTTGAATTCAAAATTATGTTAACCTACGACCAACCCATAATACTAGATTAACGAGCATCCTAATACCGCTATAATGGGACATTTTCACTCCTACGATAATATCGAAGCTTAGACGTAAATCTTAAGAGTTCGCCAAGCGATGAAACTTTCTTTTATAAGGACACTGATTGACGCAAAAATGTTAATTATTTTTGTATAGTTTTAAGGAAAAAACCTAAAATTTTCAAAAATTTAAACATGTGCAAAATTTTCAAAAACTTGAATGTCCTAATTCTCTTAGAAACAGTAATGTTTAAGATTAGTACACTAACTCGCATGTTATTGATAGTCATTGTACGCTCAGATGTATTAAGACATTTCTCTTCGCCCATAATAACATGCTTGTTATGTAAACTAATATTATTCAATATTTGTTGTTGTCAGATCAGGATATAAATAAAAAATTAGTAGGGTGTGAAAAAGTTTTTCACACGCTGTGTAAAAACGCCATTTTTAGAGTTCCGTAGCGTGTGAACCCCTTAATTTTCAGAGATAGTTGTAGAAAAACATATTTTCTGTATACATACGTAGATTTGAGAGAAAAGAGATGATGCCGTTTTTAAAAAACAAGGTTTGAAAATGACTTTTTGCACACGAGCGAGACATCAACATTGGACTGAGCGGGAAGGCGCGAGCGAGTGTGCAAAGAGTTTCAAACGAGGTTTTTACGATATTTTTTCTACAAATTGCAAGTAAAAGAAAAATTAATTTTTTTTTTGACATGTCAATTTGTTTCTTGAATTCAAAATTATGTTAACCTACGACCAACCCATAATACTAGATTAACGAGCATCCTAACACCGCTATAATGGGACATTTTCACTCCTACGACAATATCGAAGCTTAGACGTAAATCTTAAGAGTTCGCCAAGCGATGAAACTTTCTTTTATAAGGACACTGATTGACACAAAAATGTTAATTATTTTTCTATAGTTTTAAGGAAAAAACCAAAAATTTTCAAAAATTTAAACATTTGCAAAATTTTCAAAAACTTGAATGTCTTAATTCTCTTAGAAACAGTAATGTTTAAGATTAGTACACTAACTCGCATGTTATTGATAGTCATTACACGCTCAGATGTATTAAGACAAACTTTCTCTTCGCCCATAATAACATGCTTGTTATGTAAACTAATATTATTCAATATTTGTTGTTGTCAGATCAGGATATAAATAACAAATTAGTCGCGTGTGAAAAAGTTTTTCACACGCTGTGTAAAAATGCCATTTTTAGAGTTCCGTACCGTGTGAACCCCTTAATTTTCAGAGATAGTTGTAGAAAAACATATTTTCTGTATACATACGCAGATTTGAGAGAAAAGAGATGGTACCGTTTTTAAAAAATAATAACGCGAAACATCGATGTTTGGGGCTACCACTATGACTGCGTCTTTTGCCTAAAAGGGCACTATTTTTAAAATTTATAATTTTGATATCAAATGTCAATCTCAAATAATATTAACGAATCTAATTAACATATTTAAAGTAAACCCCATACCTCTACCACCAAACTCTAATACTTTCCCACGAAAAACTCGGGAGAAAATAAAGGTACCCCTATTATGACCACTATGTCCCTAAGGGTAAGATTTTTTAAAACAGGACCTTATACGGGACTTCTATGATGGAATTAAAAATAATAAAAATGACCTCTACTTGTATAACTGGTTTGTCCAGTTTTCGAAATGACCGGTACATTTTTGAATAAGGGTTGATTTTGATCGTAGCTTTATACCGGGGTTGTTTTAATTTTCCTTCTAACAATCGTGAATTTTTCTAGACAAACTTAAAATTGCTATCGTTAAACTTTTTCTAAAAAAGGGGGACCCTGGCGACTTTAATAATTATAGAGATATAAGCCTACTAAGCAGTTTTTCCAAACTTTTTGAACTAGCGGTGCATGAGCAGTTTGTTTCTTTCTTTTCCAAGTATAATTTATTTTCACCAGATCGGCATGGATTTACAAAAAAGAAAAGCACTGAAACAGCTTTAAGCAGTTTTGCCGGTTTAATTATAAAATCATTAGATAGAAACAGATGTGTTGTTTTTGGCAAAGCTGGAGAGATTTGTATTTAGGGGCTTGTCGCAAGATTGGACAAAGAGTTACCTCCATCAAAGATTTTAAAAAACTGAATTTAATAAAGTTCAAAGTAATGAGCGGGAAATTAAAAGGAGGGTTCCACAAGGCTCTGTATTGGGGCCTCTATTTCTCAATATTTTTTCCAGAGACTTAATAGATTATTTAAATGAAATTGAAGGTGTTCGTGTTCGGTATTATAATTGATGATGACATTTTGAGCTTGGTTGGTAAAATAGAGGAGGTTTATGATAGAGCTATTAATTGGTGTGTCCAGAACTTTTTGTCGGTAAATCTAGAAAAAACAGTTGTTACGATTTTTAGGAAACAGTGCAATTTTAATCTTCATAATAATCTTGCTAACTGTTGGGAGTTCCTTTGGATTATAATCTAAAATATAATCTACATGTGGAAAATATATGTTTTAAAGTGAGACAATGCGGTTATGGCCTTAATTTTATATCTAAGCATTGTAGCCGTGAAATTTTACTTAGTTTATACTATGCCAACATTCATTCCCAAATAAAATATTCTATTTTTAACTGGGGTAATTGTGCAGATGTGGGCAGGTTGTTACTTCTACAGAAATATGCAGTAAGAATTATTGCTAAATTAAAATATCCTCTATATTTTGGAAGTGTTTGTATACGTTAAAAAAAAATCTAAATTATTTTTCCAAGGAAAGAAACCACTTTAATCATAAAAATCTTCTCATACCTGAACATCATAGAACAACTTCTTACCAAAAAAGTTTTTTGTACACTGCAAGTTGTACAATTCCTTAAATAGTGAAATTCGATCTGCAGCCTCACTTAGATTATTTAAAAATAAAATTAAATATTTTTTTAAAGCTAATCCGTATTACAAATTTTATTCTGCAAATACTTAAATTTCTATTTTAATTATTTATGTATTAGTATTATGTTTGTCATTGTTGAATTTAATAATTTTGTGTGTATGTGTATATTTTAATCTCGTAAAAAGACAACTCAATTTTATACCATTTTCTATTAACCAGAGCAGTCTCTTGAATATTGTGTTTCTTACAGTGTTTTTTTAATTTTACTATATACTCATATATATATGTTCATATTATTGGCGTTTTATTTTATTGAGAGAATTTAGATGTCCGTGCAATTTTTTATTGCACAAAAATGAGAAAACCTATACTTATACTTCTTAGTAATTTTTAAATTTTTTTTATTTTTTTTTATGTTTTATGTATGGTTATTCATGCCTGCTGGCGCCATTTATGCTTAAAAAATTTGGAAACATCGCATTTTTACAAAAAATTATACTTAAGATATTCTTGCCAATAGGCGGGATTTTTTTTAGTTTTTTCGTGAAAATAGTGAGAAAAGTATGTCTCGGAATTAAACTGAAACAAATTTCTGAATTACATAAAAAATAATCTAAAAATCTGTCAAGCCATTTGGAAGTTGTGCTGGACTAAAAAAAAATATTTACCCGTCCAATAACTCATTTTTTTTTTAATTCGGTTAAAAATCATTTTAAATGTTCCCCGTATCCAACCCGCTAGAGCTTTTCATAGTGTCCTTTCTAAAGAAGGAATAAAAAGGATATTAATGCATTCAGTTGACCCTTTCTTGAACTATTAGGAAAGGGTGTGACACATACGAATCCAGTAATGTCCAGGTGTGGCAGGTCTGGAAAAAGTTTTCTGAAAAGTGTTTTGGGTCAGTCGATTTTTATTATTTGTTTAGTTCATGTTACGAAGAATATCGTCCATATAGTGTTGCATATAAAGTTTTTAAGAAATTGTAGTGGATTAAAAAAAAATGTGATCATAGTAGGTGACTCGTAAAAAAATTTGAAAAAAATGGTGCAACACGTAAATTCTTTAGAATTATTTTTTTTCTGTTTTAAACTTTTGCTGTGTCGACCAAACTTTTTAAATTCAGTGTATATTATGTTTAGGGAAAGTGGTATTGGTTTTGACGCAAAGTGCACAGTGACGGAGAACGTCGAATATTTTGTTTGCCCTAATTAAGAGCAATAATCCCGGGTCAACTTTTTTCCTTGATTTCTGCCTAGTATAAGGAACTTTAAAATTAGTTTTAATCATTGTTCAGGATGATGCTTTAAAGTTTGCCGTATAAAATTTTAAAATTATTTAAAAAAAATTTAAAATTATTTTTTTTTAAATAATACATTATAGAGGGAGAAAATAGGGGCATTTAGCAAATGGCAGAATTTTACTTTTCCTGCGATAAGATACTCGTGCGAAGCTACCTAGTTTTTATACACCTAACACCACCTACGACTCTTTGATACGACTCTTGATATTGACATCATGTGACATGTGAGTGATCACTCACGAGAAAGTCGTAGGTGGGAACCGGGTGTAAGATGACGCCCGCGGTAAACCAAAAGTTAAAATTTTATATGGAGTAAAGTTTGAAAGTGCACCTGAATGGATAGGGATATTTTGGAATGCTTATTTGACACTTCGTAGTGGTTGTGGTAATTACGGCGTCTGCGCAATAGCTAAACGTCATTCCGTAGTGGTAATTAACCACTACCACTGCATATGCCGTAAGCTACGAATCCATTTCGTTATGGTTGTGGTTATTTTTCTGGTTAGTTTTAGAAAATTTTGGCGTAGTTAATTTTAAAAATAATAAAATACTATCAGGTTCCAACATATAAAACACTTATTCCAACTCTGGTAAAATCGATGAGTGGTAGTGGTAGTAGTTGTTAAACACTACCATAGCCGCTGTCAAAGTTATCAAAATTTTAAGCGTTTCAAAATATCCCTATTCTTTAATTCCAGCGGCTCTTGAACAAAGCGTTTTTACCTTGTTTCAAAGAAACTCGGACCAAACGAATGAATCCAGAGGGGTATGCCCATGCTTTATACAGAGATCCATTTTTCAGCGCGCATTTTAAATAAAAGTAGGGCAACCAAAACTAAGCCAACCTACCAAATCTAAAATGAGTTTGGTTTGCAAACTTTTTTTGATCGGTTCTATTTTATTCTCATGGTATTTTTAATCACTTAACAATTTTATGGGAGCATAACCTGACAATTAATTGACTCATTAAAAAAAAAACAATATAAAAAGGTGAGGGAATTTTACAAATAGTCCGAATGCGGAAAATTATCAGTTTCCGCACCTATTACTTAAATATTGAGGATCGAAAAAACTACTTTGGCACCCGGTAGAGGATATTTTTCTTTCCACGGCGCTATTCCTTTGCAACTATAAAGTACACGTTTTAAAATTATAAATAAACGACAACCGTCTTTCATTTATTTTTCCTACCAGCGTGCCGAAAAATATCTTTTCCGAACTTATAAATGTTTCGGTAAGCACATTTCGTTACAACATCATTTACAACAAGATGTTTTACATATCCCGCACACTCGTGGGAAAAATGATGTATCTAAAGCGCGCGGAAAAGGATTTCTTTCTCCACGTTTTAGGTAATAACCATATGAAAGGTTGTGGCTACCCATAGGGTTTTTTTCGGCATTTGTCTTAAAATCAGGGTGCTTATGTTAATTCTGAATAAATAAATCCCGATTCTTAATTATTTGTCAGGCTTAAAAATATAGTACTGCAAGTGACAGCTAGAAACGTTAACAGAAATCTGTTGCTAACCGTTAGTCTGTCTTTTGCTTTTTAAGTATCGTTCCTACTCGTCCGAGTCCCTATTTTTGTTGTAATTAGTTCCTATACTAAGAAAGTTAAAAGCATTGTTCTTTATGGGAGTGTTCATACAGTCTTTGTTCTAAGAAAAGTTGGAACTTTGACAAGATGCGTCAGAAATTAACAACTTAGACACTTAAAGTTAATTTTCGGGTTTATCGACATTCATATTCTTATCTCTATCGAGCAGGTGTACTTTTAAACTAATGGCGACTCCCTCATCGTACCTAACGAGGTTTTCGTGCATTTAATCAGCTGGAGCTGTCACGCATTCGCCATGATTTTAAAAGTGCACCTGCTTGATTGTTCAATAAAGATACGAATGCTGACAAAACTGAAAACTAACTTACAGGGCGATATTTACTAAGATGGTTTAGGGTTTAGGACTATGGGACGTATGTGGTTTTGAATCTAATTTTGCGGGTTTTTCTTTAAATTGAAATAAAACAGTTGAAATTTTGGACTTATTCTAATCATAAAAATGATTTTGCAAGGAAAAAACAAAGGTTTTCCAATAATTTCGTGAAAAAATGGAAAAAAAGCAAATTGACGGTGGGTTTATCCCCGTATAGTAGGCTTTTTAACTAAAAACACTCTGTTAAATGGGTTACTTACTTATATTTTTTATCGCTTTTTATCCCTAAATTTGCAGAGTTTCATATGAAAAGATATATTCTTACACAACACTTCTTTAATGTGATGAAAATATTAAATTAACATTTTTAATTCGTGTATTTTTATCGATTGAAAACCGTCAAAACACTTAACTGACGTTTCGCTCGCTGACGTTTTGCTCGTTTTGAACGAGAACCGTACCTTCTGAAATAAAAGAAAGCCTTCTACATCGATAAACAGGTGAACCACCAATTTTGACAAATTTTATTTTGTCCATCTTTATAAAACTTTCTATACCTTTCTTCCGCCCCCCCTCCCCCTCTTTAAATAGGTAACAAATATTTTGAATGTTGAAGTATTTAGTTATTTCATTATTTTATTTATTATTTTCAGTTAAAAATGGTAACGAAAAGCAGTTACGAATTCTCCGCTCCCCCTAGTTACACTTACCTACTCCCCCGCGCCATTACTTAATTTATAGATGCCACCAATAGGTTGCAATTGGATGTTTAGGCGTAAGGCAAGGTCTGGGAGAAATGCAGGGAGGAACGACAGTAGGCAATTGCTCTCCCTCTTCCATGCTTCTGCAAAAAATCTCCGAATTTTCATAAAAATTTAAGAAAAATTGCTAAAATCACACGTTTCTCTCACTCCTATCGCGCAAGAATTTACTGCTGAAGACTTTTACCGGCGCGGAATATGACATCACCGCACAAATCATAAAACCGCGCCAAATCACCAAAACAATAAAAAAAATAAGCAAATCCCCAACAACCCAAGAAAGCCGCGGAACTTTTATTATTAGTATTTTTTTCATGCCCTATTCTTTAATTTGCGCTGAATCAAATATTATTTTGGAGAAGATTTTTACGTTTGCGCGGTTTGTGAATATATCGGAATCAGTTTTACACTATAATTTGGCTGCTTGAAAAATAACAGTGCACAGCGGTTATAGCGCAAGATTTGTACCGTCAAAAATTGCTTTTTAAGATTCTGCGCGCTATCAGTTCGCAAAAATTCAAAATTCTTAATTTTTTAGACGTGTAGTTAATCGCCTTTGACAAGGTGTGCAAACACATAAGCAAACCAGATGTGTGTATGTAAGAAATCTTTGTTTTCATTTAATTGTTGAACATTAATTTTAAACTTACATGTATAAGACTTTTTTCTTGATTTAAGAAAGCAGTGATCTTCCTGAATCAACTTGCAAAAAAAAGCCTAAAATTTGATTACTTAGAAAATACAACATCCCCTATCACTTTGACATTTCTCAGATTTCTTGTTTACCCATATTTTATTAATATTTACGGATTATTTGGACTATGCGTCTCATTCCAGTACATTTTTACGTTTATCCAGGTAAAATTATGTTATAAATTGCGGTCTGGTTCGGCTTAAAATAACTTTTTCGATAACCAAACTTTCGATAAACTATAGTCCTTAGTAAATACCGCCGTAAGTGTCTATTACTTCACATTTTCAAATTGTTGAAGTAGTCCAAGTTGGTGGAGTTAATAATTAAATCAAACAACGGTTTTTATTAAATTCAGTAAAATCGGTGGAGAAAGACCAACAAGTTGTTTGATTCAAATTTTCTGTTAATATTTTTTATTTGGAAAACGAGCTCTGAAGAAGACTTACTGATTGATCTAGGACAATGTACATGTTTGTGGGATCTTCGGGATCTGGAATAAAAAAGCTATGTTGATGGAGAAATAGGTACTAAGAGGAGTATGAACAATAGATTTTTCTAAGGACTAATACAAAAACTAATCCTATAGTACAGTAAAATTGTCATAACTAAGGAAGCTACCTCAAGGGGGAGGGGTCTAAAAGTAAGATCCCAAGTTTGTTTTTCCCCCACTCCTCGGCAACCATCCGCCATTTTAAAAAAAACTTTGTAGCCGAAAAGTCTAAGAACAAAAATATTCGGCATAAAATTTTGAACATTTTGGTATGAGTGCTCAACTTTCTGTAGTTACTTTCCAAAAGTTAGATGGCGTTGAAGTTACAATCTACATACAAATCAGTTTTAACGTATTATGACCAACAAAAAGTGATTTTTTTTTACAAACTTTAAATATTATTAAATGTCAGTCTGTCAGATACTTTCGGCAGTTTTCATGCCGACAGACTGGGTCATCTGTGTAGCGTCACAAGCATTAATTTGGTACCTTATTTGTACCGCTCTTACTATAAATAATAATATCTAATCGACAACCAGCGACTTCATGCATGCTCAGAAATCGGTTCTCAAAGAATTTTACCTACTTTTAGTCGCTGTAGTTCAGACACTGTGTAATTAATTATAAATACTATAACTATTTTTATAGGATTTTTCCGAGATCTACAACTTTCTTATTTAAAGTTTAAAAAAAAATAATTTTTTGTTGGCCAAAATACGTCAAAACTGATTTTTAGTAACTTTGTCGCCCTCTATCTTTTTGGAAACTAACTACAGAAAGTTGAGCACTTAAACAAAAATGTTGCAAATTTTTTGCCGAATATTTTTGTTATTAGACTTTTTCGCCTCCGACCAATAGATATGTAGAAAAGTCGGTTACAGTGATTTTTCAAAATGACGGATTTTTTTCGATTTCAGATGATAATTTTACTATACTACTAATACAAAAACAAAGACTAATCAAGAGACTAATATTGGCACAAACAAAATATTCTAATATTTGATATTTTGTATAAAATGACCGGACTTTACTCTATAACTTTTCTTTTTGCCTCAGTTGTGTTCTCGGGATTTTACAAAATACAAATAATATTTTACCTTTTTGATCTTGAACCCTCTGTTTAATTTAATTAAAATTCAAGAATGGCAAGATATTTCTCAATCTAAAAGCTTTATGTAATTCTTGAAATAACTCAAAACGAAATAAGTACGAAAAAGAGAGGTACACAGAATAAAATAATCTTTAGAATGTTTCTGATTTTTCCAAAAATAAAAATCCAATTCTTTAACTTTATGAATTTTAAAAATATTCCCTGTTTTTGGATATTTTCTTTTTTATTTTCAGACAAAATGTTCATTTTTTCATTAAAAAAAAATCCCCAAAGAAATTAAAATTTTTTAATTTTTTTAATTTTAAATTTTAAAATAAGTTTTTTGTATTACACACTTGCTAAGCTCCTATTAAACGGCCTCTCTTTCCCTTCAGTTCGCCCCACCACTTTTAGGGGACACTTGACCACGCTATCCCCATCAATAAAAATCAATAGGTACCTACCTGATTTTTAAAAATTTGCCATAGGTGGGTGGTTGGCATATAACTATGAGATACTATAACGGCCCAAGCGCCGCAAAATGTGTAACGAAAAAAACAAAAAAGAAAATTCAAAATCGCGGTTGGCTTTGAAACTGTTTGGGCCACCAGGCCATAAACTAAAAATCTACTGCGCACGATACTTTAATGACGAGGTATTAATTTGAGTGACAGTGACAACGACATCATATGTCCGAAAACTTTGATTTTATTTAATTGAATTTATTTATTATGTTATGGATAAAACATTTCCAACCGCACTTGAGGGTTTTAATCCACAAGGTACACCCGCTACACGAGGACATGGCTTCAAGTGCTGAACCCACTTCCTGAGAAAACTGGGCATTGTCGAAATACGGTATGGTTTTGTCATTTTGTTTATGTTATTTTGTTTTAAAATTTTTATGGCGATATTTTCTGTGATTGCGTGCATTATTATTACGCGGGAAACACTAGACAACACTTTTTCAATTTTTTTTGACGGTAGTGTCTACTTTTTTAATAGATAAGTAAACAAAAATATTAAACATAAACCTACATTTTTGCTGTCAGATGGTTGTCAGTTGCTTTCACTCCTGACGCAATCGACGCGCCTGCCCATTATACTCCTCGTCTATGGGGTTTTTTCAGGCCAACTTGATTGGGAGAGTTATTATCGCTACGCATCTTTCTCGGGAAAATCAAGGGAAGGGCCGTTATATTATCTCATAGTTATATGGTGGTTGATTATTATTAAATGAAGAATAAAATTGGAGATTCTTAGATTGCATGAACTCCTTTACCATTCATTAATGGGTGGAGGGGACTGTCAACTTCGTAATATGACTCTATTACCACCCTCCTCCAAATCTCACAACTGCATACCTGTAGCAGCTTTGATTGAAAAGTTATGAATTTTTAAATGTATTAACTCCTTCTCATTTCCCTAACCACCAAGACCTAACGTCGTTTTTACCTCCGAAATTATAAAATTTAGTAGAACATAAAATTGAAAACCACATATTCGGAACATCTTTGGTAAAAAAGTTATGAATTTTCAAATATATTAACCCTCTTTAATTTACTTAACTACCCCTACCAACGTAATTTGTACCTCCAAAATTAGAAAATATTTAGTGAAAGATAAAACTGAAAACTGCATATTCCTAGCAACTTTCGTTTATCTTAAAAAATGGATGGATATTCTTGAAAAAAAACTCTCTCATCCACTTAACCACTCGCCCGCCGCCAACGTTGTTTTTCCCTCCAGAAAACTTAAAAGTGCATATTGGTAGAAACTTTTGTTCAAAAAAAAAGAGAAGATCAAAAGATCTTGGGAGGAAAGAACGAAAATTCAAAATTGTGTGAGTGTCCCACGAGGAACACACAAACGACCAAAGCAAAAAGAGAACCAATTAAACGATGTTTCGCCCGGGGTTTCTCTTTTCGCTTTGGTCGTTTGTGTGTTCCTTGTGGGACACTCATCCAATTTTGAATTTTCGTTCTTTTCTCCCAAGATCTTTTGATGTTCCCTTTTTTTAGATTCTTTTCGGTTGATGTAACTCATTTGGAAGTTTTTAACGTTTGTTCAAGTTGTGAATTTTTGAATTTTTAAATGTATCATGCCCCTCTTACCCTACTTAACGACCTGTGTAAAAGTTGGTCAAAATTGATTTTTTTTGTTGTGAAAATATTTGTTCTCCCAGGGATAGCTATTTATTTATTTATTCTTTTCGTTCCGCTGGAATTCATTGTGACGGCAGCGAAAAACCTGTCAAAAATTTTTTTCAGCTGTCATTAACTTTGTTCTAAGATATATTTACAGGAAAAAATGTAGCTAAAGTTAAATTAAAAATAAAGATGAGAGTTAAATCTATAGGAATACTTCTAAGTGATTATAGAGGTAAAAATAACAAATAGAAAATAAAATTTAAATTAAAAGATGGTCAACTTTTACCTTTTTAACTTAATTTTATCTGACAATGGATGTGGCCATGCTTTTTTTACTTTAACCTCACTTTTCTGATTTTTTTTATTCAAAAGGATATATAATTTTGGTCGCTTTTTGTAGGGAAACTGGGTGGTGTATTTTCCTATAAAAAGGTAAGGAAAGGTTTTGGTGCTAATTTTGCTGAAATAAACAAAAAAACCTGTAAAAATGATAAATAATTTTATTTAAATTTTACATTTCATTTAACTTTATTTTTAATTTAGTATTATTTTTTTCTGTATAGACCCAGCATCATTTTCATTAGTTCGTAAGGTTGAATTTCCCGTTTGTGTCACGTTGTAGAAAAACCGTAAACGACGAAAAAATGTGACTTGGGACCGGTTGTTCAATGACCGTGCAAAGCCAGATCAGTGTTGAACCTGGTTTAAGAAAAATGGTGAGTTGTTCAATGTTGGTTCAGAACTTAAACGGAATTTTTCCGTGGTCTAGAACCTGGTTCACTTGAACGCTCATTTTTGAGGGTTCAAGCGGAATTTCAGTATAAAAAACAGTGTTTTTTTATTTAAAAATGGTAAATATAAAGAAAAAAAAGCACAGTTTAGCCGCGAGTTTTAATACCTTTATCAAAAAATCCAAGAAAAACAGGAAAATACTTCTAAAAATCTTAAACGAAGAGCACTTCTCGCAACACACCATCTTTACACTATAAATCAGGGCGGCTGGTAAATGAAATAACAATGCGGTTTCCATAATGATGTGCCTTTTTACTCGATGACGTTCAACTTTCCGACATTTTAATCTTTAACAGTTTGATATTTTAACGATGTTTTTAAATGATTTTTTCGTAAATTCTTGAAGAAAAATTTGATTTTTTCAATATTGCTATATTCCGCTATTTCTCTTTAATTTTGGTTAAAAAACGGACAGAAATCTTTTTTTGCATCCGTGATCATCGGTAACCTAAAAAGCCACGCTTTAGTTATCTGCAGACAATTACTAAAATCATGTTTTTATTGAAGGTATAACAAAAAATGTTTGTATAGTTTAAAAGAGCCTTTTGAAAATAAAAAAGTATAATTTACCTGAAATTTTAGGGATCCAAAAAATTGTGTCATTTCATGTGTTCTTGTTCATGTTCACTTGAACTCGCCGTTGAACCTTGATTAAACTACCTGGCCTTGATTTTCTTAAACTTTTCATATTCTAAGCAAACCGAAAAGGCGGCCATCTTAGCCATTCGCCCCTCTCGCCCCGTTTCCGCCCTTCCCCTCAAGCTCGCTTTTTCCAACATTAATTTCGTTTCCCTTTTGTCTTTAATTTTCTCTTTCCATGGCCGTCCTGGAAGAGAGTGCCCTTCTTTTTACCCTCTTATTTTCTAAGAGTGACTTTGCCTGGTAGAGTAATGCCAATTCATCAATAAAATAAGATTTAATTGTTTTTAAAGCTAAACTTTTCCTATTTTTTACATATTCATATTGACAATATTCTGGGCAGCTATGGTAATTCGCTTAAAAAGGTTGTCTCTAACCAAATTTCGCATTTTGGCAGTACAACATCTGAGAAAAGTTAACTTTTTTTTGCCAACCGTTGATAACAAAACGTTAACTTTTTGGAGATTTTAGCACTACCAGACAAGTAAACAGTGAAATTTCGTTAGGGGAGGTTGACTACACTTTTGTGCGAACCAGTATGGCTGCTCAGAATATAGTCAATTCTGTTTTATTTTGGATTGGTTTGGTTTTAGGCGAGTACCTAGGAGATTCTATTGTCACCTACGGGACTAAATTTAAATTTTTATACTGTTTTTAAGTGTTAGTTTAGTTAGTAGCTATTGTTAAAAAGGAAAACGTATGCTTGACAAGTCAACATTAATGCTGTAGAGTTGTTATTAGCTAACGTAACGTAACAACCATTTATTTGAGATAATTATGTCCTAGCTGTAATAAAATATTAAGTTATTTTTTTCAGTCAGTACGTGCCCATTGGAAAATGTGTGCAAGTTTAAAGTATTTTTTAGCCACTTCAACTTGAATGTTTTTATTATTAGAGTGTTGTCTCCACTGCTTTTCAGAAAAGTGTCGTAGTCCTAACACCATACTCTTGTCTAAGATTTTTAAGCCATGATATGCGTCTACGACTCGGATCTCTTCTGCCTTCAATTTTGCCTTCCATTATCAATTTTAAAAGTTTATATTTGTTATTTCTCAAAATATGGCCAAAATATTAAAGTTTTCGTTTTTTTTTTTATTTATTCTAAGCAAAAAGCAAAACATCCACATTAGTCACTCTGTCCATCCAAGATATCCTTGGTATTCTACGATAACACCACATCTCGAATGCTTCTAATTTTTTGCACGTGGCCTCAGTCAGTGTCCATGCATGCACAGCATACGTGGTTTTAAGATCGCGACTACACAACGCTGATTTAATTTTGATAAAAGATTATCTATTCAATTCTTGCACGAACTTCTTCCATGTTGTTCCAGTTCTCATTGAGAAGGCAACCCAAGAATTTGTATGAATCCACGCGTTCAACTTGCTGCCCATTTACTTCTAACGTGCCTCTGATGTTCTTTTTCCTTGAATTGCAAACTTTTGGCAGCAATTTGATTTAACAACTCTTGCAGGTCTTCCAGTGTGTCTGCTATTATGACGGTATCGTCGGCATATCGTAGATTGTTGATTTTTATGCCGTGTATAGTCAGACCCTTTTCGCAATTATTAAGTGCATTCTCTATTATTTTGTTACTATAGATATTAAACAACAGCTGAGACAATATACAACCTTGGCGTACACCTCTTCCTATCTTGACCTCTTCGGACAGTCGGCCATCAATTAGCGATTATCTTTTCATCTCGGTCATCTAGATCAACTTCTTTTAACGATTCTATGTTTTTGATCAGCATATCAAAATAACAACCTTTGTGGTTAGTTATTTGACAAGCCATCAAGTATAAACTTTTTTTACGCTTACCCATATACCAATATATTGTGCATCTCATTTAATCTAAAAGTAATAATTCTAAGCATTTTTTTGAAAAAATTTCCCAAAATACAAACACTTTGACATGATTTGACAGAAGTAAATATAAACACACTAAAGCTAACCACAAAAGGAACAAAATTTTGGCGGTAATAAGCACACCTTGTGGTTAATAGGGTATTTTTGGTCAGTGTTTTTGACTCTTTGTTATAGTTATCCTTATTTCTGCGACTACGCGGTTGACAAATGTCATTCCGTGGTTATTAACCCTAACGGAGTCCGGTATTCAAGGAAGAAAAACTTTATAGTTATCGTTATTTTTATTTACTTGTTTTCGAAATATTTTTGAAAAACCTATTTATAAAATTGCTAAATATACTAAAAAGGTGCTTCATCACCTTCATCTTCTTCTAATTAGGAGAAAATCGGTAAAAAAGTGGATCTGACCAAAAACTCGTTCTGCGAACATTCCGTTATCATTATTAAATATAAAAGTAAGCATAATAATAGCTATAACGTCGCCCTTCAATGTATTGACCAAAAACACTCTAATAACAACGATATTCGTAGTTATCTTTATTTGTTTATGTATGCTTCTGCATAAAATTGTTGGTTCTTGATTAAGGAAGATGCAGAATATATTGCTTTATGGGTAAGAATAGAAATTATTAGGAAAATAAAATGAAATAACTTTATTCTTGACGGCTTATCAAATAGCGATAACCAATTATGAGGTTGGTATTTTTGAATGCTGATTCAAAACACTCTAATATCTGGACTTAAAGATAAAATGAGACTTTTTAACTTAGAAAGTCAATAATAATTTACAATACTGTTACTGTTTAAAATTAATAGTTATTTATGCACCTATAGGTCAAAAAGTACAGCTTTAACGCTCGTAGTGTGGAAATACACACTGAAGGCGTTAAATTTGTTTTTGACCTAGGTGTATACAACATTCAATCCACGAAAAGCATGTTTTCATTTTAATATTTAGAAAGTATTAATTTATAATACTTCAAAATATAAACTTGACAAGTCACACACAACAACAAACGATTTCACGAGATAACTAGTAATTTTAGAACTTTAAAGCCCGCGGGCATAAAAGGCGCTCTAATGCATTAAAGTGCACTTTTACGTCCGGTTGCGCATTAAAAAGTTTAACTTACTGAGTGGAACATATCGACTTCAATCCATCTAAGGATGTTTCGAATATATATTTAGGAAATTATTCTTCATCTGTTATACTTATGTTTTTAAAAAAAGTACCTAATAGCGTGTTAGAGTCGCGCCTTATGCTATGTTAGTTGCAATACGTCTTTGTTATATTGATGAAAAATATTACGATGCCTAAATAAAATTTAGAAAAATTTTTTTTTTCGTTTTGAAAAAAAACGTATTTGTTTTTTTCTTGTAATTGAATCAGCTGATTGAGTCTGCGTTTGAAGCTTGACGCTGGCTTAAATTATTTCTTACATCATATGATTCGGTTAAAGAGCTATATATGCATTGGTCGCTGGTGTTTTGTCAATGTCGTTCGCACAAGATCAACCAAATTTTTGCGACCGCCATTCGCGTTGACTTGTCATTACTCTGTCGAACCAAATTTCAGTATACTTATTTTCATCCCTTATTTTCCACCCTCCGTTTTTACCGTAGCTTTTCAACCCACCCTCTTTTCTGCCGAGACGCGAACGAAACAACCCTTATATTTCGTATTTTTAGTATTTTAATGACGACTAAAAATTTATGGCTTCCTCCGTCAGCATTTCCATAAGGATCGATAAAAAATATGGGAAATGAGTAGGCGGGGGAGGGTTTAATTTTTTTAATGGGGTGGTTTTAAGACGACGGAAGTAATATGGCACCTTTTGTTCCGAGGCGAAAAGTTTGTTACCTAAATGATGCGTTTACAGAATAAATTGGGAAGATATAGTTTCTAAGAAAACAGTAGAAGGATTTTTATTAGGCTTTTTCGATTTGTCGTAAAATACACTTGGGACACGTAATATAAACCACAGAAATTTAGATAGGGAACATGGGGGTTAAGTACCTTATTTTGAAGGTTTCTAAATTGTCTCTAAACATGTTCAGTTTTGTGTTTTTATTTATCGATTCCATTTCGAGATATTCAGGTTTAAAATCGATTTTGCTCTTGGTTGTTGGAAGTTTTTTTTGATAAACTTTCAAATATGGTTTTAGAGTCACACTTAAATTTAAAATAGAGTCAGGAAATAGACTTGGCAATCTAAAGTCATTTCTGGATTTGACGTTATATCCATGTACTTGATACAGTGAAAGTTTCCATTAGCGGACTTCGATGGTTCCGACTTTTTTATCCGCTTATAGAAGTTGTCCGCTTATGAGAAGGTATTTTACAAAGAAATTAATTCCAGAAATATTTTCTGGTTACGAAAGTTGTCCGCTTATAAGAGCTGTCTATAAAGGGAGGTTTTACTGTAATTCGACTTGTTAATCTGGCTTGTTGTTTATTTATTATTTTAAAAATAAATATTAGCTCCTAATTGTCAAAAAATATTTCTAATGGCAATAGTTCGGAAATTTGTGTTCTTTTGGGAGCTCTGAGAATAAATCTCATACCTTTATTTTGTTTCTTCAGCCCTTTTAGTTTATTCTGTTGTAGTTAAGATAATAATTCACCCATTTCATTTATTTGTCACCCAATTATGAAAGTAATAATCCGCCAAAAATAAAATTTTAAGGATGCCAAAACCTCCTTCTGTACCTTTTAGTAAGTAATTTGCCCTAAAACTTATGGGGTTGTATAGAATGGAACAAAACAAAACAAAATAATTATTTTTTTCTGTGACTTTTTTATTGAATTTTAGTATTTGCTGGTAAAGTACAAGTTTTTGTTAGCCTAATGTAAAAAACTTACATGCGAAAGAATACAAGTGGTAACTTCAAATGGTTTCTTTGCTGTTTTGCATAATTTAACAGTAGATACTTTTTTATATATATATCAGTTTACTAAAAAAAAAGATGGTGGTATTCCCTAATTTTTATGTATTCCAACAAAGCCCTGGCAAATGAATTTTGGTGCTTAACAATACTATTTATTTTATTTTTGATTTTAGTATGTAAAATTTTAATTTAATCAGACAATGTTAAAATAAAATGACTAGAAGCGGAGTTTGGCCAAGCAGGTAGGAGCGGGCAAGAAACTTTACGCATGAGCTAGGATCAATATTTTAATATTTTTTTGTATTTATTTTTTTTATACTGGGTCTTTCAGCCAAGATTTGCAAAGTTAAAGACAAACACAAAATATCCATGCACCTAGCCGGGATTCGAACCCGGAATCTTCCGTGCAGCAGTAAGATACGCTGCCCACTGCGCTACGATGTCCGGGATCAATATTTTTTCTACGACCACCTAAACGAGAAAAAAAACCGATAATAAAATATTCAGGTGTGGGAAAGTCTCAGCTTAAATTCATTTCCGCAAATAAATCGACGGCTCCAAAAAAAAATTATTAAAACAGACAATTTTTTCATTCATATAATAAATTTAAACGTAAATATCTCAAAAACAAATCAAAATCTTTATCTAATTTTTAGTCGTCACCCCTCCGAATCGATACAACCTACGACAAATGGAAAATGGTTTAAAAAACGACCTAATGTTTTCCCAGTTAATGGTATTTTTTAATATTACGTTTGGTTATATATTCCCAACTAACAATTAGTGGCACGACATTCCTAAAACAAGCAGAACTGACCAAAGGGGTTTAAAAAAGACAAATTGTAACTAAAAAATTAAACTTCCAGGTAACCTTTCAAGAAAGTTGTATTATATAGTCACATCTTACCAAAATATTACTACATAATTGACTATAAGGCCCACATTTTGATCGGGTAAAACTAAAAGGGGCAAAATCACTTGTAATTTACCTAAAATTTAATTTAAGTTAACATTCTTTTTGGAAAATTTTTTATGTTATAAATTACTAGTTTTTGACCAATAAATATCACTCCGGGGATAAACGAATTTTTAAGTCAATATTTATGTTAAATTTTACCAACTTCTGTCTTTAAAACTGCCCTTGAGAACAAGATTTTTTTGGGTTTTTGCTGAAAATTTTTAAGATTATACCAAATTTTTTCTTTAAAACTGTCCCCGAGGGCAGAATTTATTCTTTAGAAAATTTGGGACTGTTTAGAAAAGGGCAATAAATGAATTAAACTAAAAAAAAAATAGTGGTTATTTTGTAATTTAAAGTTGGGCAAATTGCCCTCCAGTCAAACAAATTTGCCGTCGAAGTAAGAAATTAAGGGATTTGCAAAAGAAGAAATCGTTGGTTTTTAATATAAACTACTTGCAACTAGAAAATAATAAAAAAAATATGTACCTGATACACCCTGAGACATTATAAAGACTGTAAAAAATGATGATATTGGGTCGCTTGTCACGCCATCTTGTGGTTTACGTCAGTGACGGCTCGTGAATTTACAAATAGGTGACGCAGCATCGCCAAACTGCCCCCCCAACCACTAGTTTTTTTTGACATCTTCATTTCACCCCAAAAACGATTTTTTCAGTAAAACACAAACTCTATCATACATAGGAAACATTGTCGAAAATAAATAATAAAAACGAAAACCGCAACTGAAGAGAAACAATTAGCAATAGCCCGACACGCAACGCTCGATATCACAGTCACAAAATTATAATAGAGCCAGCTTAAAAGTTTGCATCACATGCAAACACGCCCAAACCTCGACGGAAACGAGACGCGCTTGCCGTCGTCATTGCAATCGATTTATTTCGGAAATTTACACTGTACGCAGTCTTAAAGACACCAGGAAGCTGATTCGCAGAGTACCTTGCCATTTGTTTATATACTTTATTTACATTATACCAACTTTTTTCTTTAAAACTGTCCCTAAGGGCAGGGTTTATTCTTTAGAAAATTTGGGACTGTTTAGAAAAGGGCAATAAATGAATTAAACTCGAAAAAAAATAGTGGTTATTTTGTAATTTAATGTTAGGCAAATTGCCCTCCAGTCAAACAAATTTTGCCGTCGAAGTAAGAAAGGGAACAAAAAGGGATTTAAAAAAGAAGAAATCGTTGGTTTTTAATATAAACTGCTTGCAACTAGAAAATAATAAAAAAAATATGTACCTGATATAACCTGAGACATTATAAAGACTGTAAAAAATGATGATATTGGGTCGCTTGTCACGCCATCTTGTGGTTTACGTCAGTGACGGCTCGTGAATTTACAAATAGGTGACGCAGCATCGCCAAACTGCCCCCCCAACCACTAGTTTTTTTTGACATCTTCATTTCACCCCAAAAACGATTTTTTCAGTAAAACACAAACTCTATCATACATAGGAAACATTGTCGAAAATAAATAATAAAAACGAAAACCGCAACTGAAGAGAAACAATTAGCAATAGCCCGACACGCAACGCTCGATATCACAGTCACAAAATTATAATAGAGCCAGCTTAAAAGTTTGCATCACATGCAAACACGCCCAAACCTCGACGGAAACGAGACGCGCTTGCCGTCGTCATTGCAATCGATTTATTTCGGAAATTTACACTGTACGCAGCCTTAAAGACACCAGGAAGCTGATTCGCAGAGTACCTTGCCATTTGTTTATATACTTTATTTACATTATACCAACTTTTTTCTTTAAAACTGTCCCTGAGGGCAGGGTTTATTGTTTAGAAAATTTGGGACTGTTTAGAAAAGGGCAATAAATGAATTAATCTTGAAAAAAAATAGTGGTTATTTTGTAATTTAATGTTAGGCAAATTGCCCTCCAGTCAAACAAATTTTGCCGTCGAAGTAAGAAAGGGAACAAAAAGGGATTTAAAAAAGAAGAAATCGTTGGTTTTTAATATAAACTGCTTGCAACTAGAAAATAATAAAAAAAATATGTACCTGATATACCCTGAGACATTATAAAAACTGTCAAAAATGATGATATTGGGTCGCTTGTCACGCCATCTTGTGGTTTACGTCAGTGACGGCTCGTGACTTTACAAATAGGTGACGCAGCATCGCCAAACTGCCCCCCCCCCAACCACTAGTTTTTTTTTTACATCTTCATTTCACCCCAAAAAACGATTTTTTCAGTAAAACACAAACTCTATCATACATAGGAAACATTGTCGAAAATAAATAACAAAAACGAAAACCGCAACTGAAGAGAAACAATTAGCAATAGCCCGACACGCAACGCTCGATATCACAGTCATAAAATTATAATAGAGCCAGCTTAAAAGTTTGCATCACATGCAAACACGCCCAAACCTCGACGGAAACGAGACGCGCTTGCCGTCGTCATTGCAATCGATTTATTTCGGAAATTTACACTGTACGCAGCCTGAAAGACACGAGGAAGCTGCTTCGCAGAGTACCTTGCCATTTGTTTTGGCTCGTGGAGAATTTTCGCATTTTGGACACGCGGTCGCTCCGCTCGATCCTGATGATCAAATAAAAGATACAATATTTAAAAAATTTGGAAACCGTATTTTATGGAAGCAGATGGTTTAATTTTTTCAGATATATTTAAATGAAAATTATTTAGTCAGACTGCAAATAAGAGGTCAAGCAGCGCTTCACCTGCGTCATCGGGCGAGCCCCCACTGGTTTACGTCTAAAGGCGCAATTACACAGACGAACATGCTCAAACAAAAGCTCGTGCAGAAGATCTAAAATTTTTTGCGTGAACATTTTTGTGAGCTTTTCTTTGAACATTTTGTTCGGGTAAATTTTTGAGCAAATTATTGCTATCTGTTTTGGAAACATATTTTTAAAGATGAGAATAAATAAAATTTCACATCAGTGATCAGTGATCTCAATTCTTTAAAAAAATGGAACACCAACTTTTATTTTAAATTTTTGTGGAAAAAAGCCGACGGCTATCAGTTTTGTCACATGGATTAGGGTTACTTATAATATTTTTTTCTTAGGGTTTTTCCCGGATTTCTTTGCCCGAGGGTTTTTTTGGGATTTTCTTGCGAGTTTTTTTTATTTCCAAGGGTTTTTCCTAAATTCAAAAAATAACCCAGGAAAATTTTTCTTTTCCAAAAAAATTTTGTTTTCAAATATCGGCAAAAAACTCAAAAGTTTCACTTTTAAGCGGTAATCCGCGCCTCACGACTATGAGGAGTGGTGGGGAGGGGATTTTTTTTAAAACATATTTTTGTAACTTTACTTTTCCCTTAGCTTTGATTGTTTTTTTTTTCATCCTCACACCAGATTTACCTAGTTAGCAAAAGGTTCATGAAAATGCTGAAGATAGATATTTAATGTAAATTTAATGTAATAATCAAGTTCGATTACTGACACTGAACAAACAATATGCAAAGGAGCGACATTCCGATTCCGAAATCTAGTCTATAACATTAGACAAGGGTCTGGGATCGTAGGGTTGTAAAAGTGGGTAATAAACGGGTATTATTTAGACCGAACGTGCTTTTGTTCATATATTTGAGATTTAATAAAATGTATATAGGTTTTTTAATTTGACTTAATTATTATTGTATTGTGTTTTAAACTAGGAAGTAAAATAAAGAGATATTCTTTTAAACCTAAATTTTTATCATTACATTTTACAGGCAACAGCAATAAATAAGTGCCAATTAATATTTTTTTATTCTCATTTTTTTAAAACCCCAAAAAAGTTACAAGTATACTGGCATATTCCCTATAAAAATCAGGTCAATCGAAGTTGCTTATGAGGTAAAATGTCAATTTCGACATCAAATCGTTTTTCCGTCGGAAAGCACTTAATTAAAAATAGCTTGTTTTAAAACTTAGTCTTTCTATTTTCAGTTAAGTTCAATGAATTCCCATAAAACTATAAAATTTAAATTTGTAAGAAATTTCTATACCAACATTTCTTCAAATAAATTTTGCTTAACATTCTCTCCAAAATTGCGTGAGTCTTTTTGTACGAGATTTTGCTAGAACTTTCTTTTGAACATTTTGCTCAAGAGGCTCGTGTAAATGTTTGTCGGCATTTCAACATCAAAGGAAAGTTTTTCTGTGTAAATGCGCCTTAAGCTTCATTATTATCCCAGGAACGTAAATGAGCCATTAAAATCGTGTTGAGATCTTCGTAAAATTTTTTATAAAACCCTCGACATAAAAAAAATGTGTTTTTCAAAAATCCATTATTTTGATGGCACGTCAGTTTTTTGCTATGTAACCATCTTCTATTATACCAAAACATTTTTACGCGTGGAAGTTTTCACTTTATATTATTATTGTTAAAGTGCGACCAGCATAGGGGTATCCGTACGAGGGGGATAGATAAGAATATAAAGAATCAGAATAGATAAGAAGGAGAGGGAGATAGATAGAGACTGTTTTCTTTTCGTGCGCCTTCCTAGGCTTGTCGCACTTTAAGCCTTATTTCCAAATTCTCAGCCATGATTTATTTTTTACAGAACCCTTCCCCATATTTTTTCTCTGCAAGTCCAGTTATCTTCACCTGTTTAGAGCATTAATTTAATAATTCCCTTTCTTTCTACTGACATTTCTTTGTTCAAGATAAAGATTCCTGGTCAAATTTTACCAAACTTATTTTTTCTATCACTAAAGGGGTTTATTTACCTCAGGGCCTCAATAACTTTCTGGGAATATTTTCTAGGGAAACTATTTTTGATGTCAGAATTACTTTTTTTTGTCCCAAATTTTACCTTCAGTAAACTGGTCAAGAGAATGTTGTGCTCGGCAGAAGGTATATTTTAAGTAAAGTTTGATCTTAAATGTTAGTTGGGCTGTCACCCTGTATAGACTGCGCCGGTGGTTAATGAGAAAAACCGGTGGTATTTATTCTGAAGTTTCTTTCTTCTGAAGCAAAAGAAAGGAGCGAAAAATTTTCTCTAACTATATTATAAAAGAAAAACAATATTATTTAATATAATAGAAAAAGTATTTAATGCCACTCCATATTTTACAAGGAAAAATATAAGCATAAGAATAAATTATTAAAGTAAGACTTTAAAACGTTGGAAAACTTAAAGCATTACGCGAATTTAAAGTAACTTTGGAAGTTTCGGAAGTGGTAGGAGAAATTAAGTTTAACTCGCCTTTCCTGATAAAAACTTTCTTATAATGGATTATTTAAATGGCAAAATTGTGTTTTGGTTCTTAAAATTTAACGTGCAGGATAAAAAAGTAATCCACAGATAAAACCTTAACAGTGAGATTTACTAAGATAGTACCCCCACAGGGGAGTACACCTCTGAGGGGTACTAAATTTTAAAACCAATTTTCAAAAAACACTTACCCATACAGAAAAGACAAAAAGTTATTGATTATTTTGTATTGTTATTGTAAGATACCACTGAAAAACTTCTTTTTTTCTCAAAATACACTATATTTTAGAAGAAAATGCTCTAAAACGCATTTTTTTTGACAGATTTAAAAATAGCAAATGGTGCATACGCTAAAAATGTGGCACATAATAGCTTTATTATTTTTGTTTGAGTTATAAAGAGTGATTTTTTAGACCACCTCAGAGGGGTGGTTTAAATTTATAGCCCCCAGAAAGGATTGTTTTGTGGCATTTGGTAATAACTTTTTATACTATCCCTAATTAACCGCTTTTACAAGGATTAATTTACCTTAGTTATTACTCCAAGTTGATCATTACCCAATAAAACACCTCCTATTTTTTCAAGAAAAACGCCATATTTTGAACCCGTTTTCAGCACAAAAATATATTTATGAGGGCACTACGAGGCAAAACAAACATAAGTAAAGGTCACTGATTACGCACGAAAATTATACCAATAAAAAACCCAAAACAACTATATTAGTGTATTTTCAAACTAAAAAAAAACATTGAGATTGTTTAAAAGCTCAGTCAAAAACACTTTCCTTACTCAAAGCCCACTCATTTTAAAGCTGTAGCTTTTATCAGTAGAGGTTGGTGCAAGCCAAGGTGCAAGCAGAGGTAAAAGATCCGAACTCTCTGTTTGTGATTGAAGGCAGCGCTAATATTTTTAAACTGATATTTCATATATAAAAACACCTCTTAAATAAATACAAAATCAATCTACTCCTTATTTTATTATTACTCATCTAAATCGTTGTGTGACAACAAGTATTAACTGGATGTTAATTTATTATACAGAGTGTTTACTATTTAAACCTCGCGTGGGTTTAAATTTTTAAATTTTCTTTTCTTCTAAATTGAAAATTTCCTCTTAAATCTACCAAAAGATTGTGTTAGATTAGAATTCTTCCTATAAATCAAACTAGGTCCAAAACTCAAGGAGGGTTGGTTTAAAATGCTTAAAACCAAAAAGTTCACTTAAACTTAGGACCGTTCTAAAATAGACTAAACGTTTTAGATTTCAGTTATTTTTTGTTTTGCGTCGGTGGGTCGTTTCCTGATGTTGCTACTAGGGACTTTTTGACCCACCTAGAATAACATTCTCAGTGCTTATTCTTCTTTGTGCGGATGCGCACTTAGCAAAAACGGGGAAGGTAAATGAAATAGGCATAACGACAAACTTTATTAGACACGGCGTTTGTGCCTATTTGATTTTGAAAATATTTTTTAAAAACTGGGAAAACATTTTTTAACTTGTGTTACCATCAGTGTTACAAAAAAAGAAATAAAGCTCACTTCAAAATTTCCAGCGTGCCCAAAATCTCCTAAAAATGATATGATAAACTCCCTATTATTGTATTATCTTGGGCATATGGATAGAAATAATACCACAAGTGTTACGGCAAGGATATAATTCTTTATTATTCAGTCTTTACTACAGACTTTTAAAAAACGATATGGGGAAGGTTGCTAAACCGTCATTTTTACATATTAGACACTTAAAGTAAATATTTCAACGCATCCGTATCAGTATACGTAACGCGTTCGAAACAAAAGTCAAAATACGCTACATTTTTCACTTGTTTATGCGATGTTTCAAACGATGCCCGCTTTTTTGAAGGCTGTGATGACAGGACTGCTGATTGAAATCGTTTCGTACGTTCGTGGGTCCCTAACGATACGTACATTCTTCCGTATGCAACGAGATTCTGTCATCACACCCGTCAAAGAAGCAGGCATCGTTTGAAACATAGCATGAGCGAGTCAAAAATGTAGCGTATTTTGACTTTGTTTCGAACGCGTTACGTATACCGATACGGATGCGTTGAAATATTTACTTTAAGTATCTATTATATATATATATATATATATATATATATATATATTGCGATTTTAAGCCAGGCAAGTAGGCCTTTTATACACCCATTGTACGGAACCTTCGCGAAAACCGATTGTTGCATGTGCAAGGATGCGAGTTTTCTTTAAGATGAAGAGTTCTGAATACTTTACATTAGAGGCGCTCTATACATTTGACATTTGTTGTTTTACCAGAGGCGCTCTATACATTTGACATTTGTTGTTTTACCAGAGGTGGGCAACTCGTATTGCCCTCTCTTTCTATTTTTTTCATATTTGCATGTAAAACCATGCATGTTATTCAATTTTTTTTTAACTAACTCTGAATAATATATGGTTTTTAATGATTTATTTTCTAGAGTCGTTTTTAAGTCAATACACATAATAAGTATAGGAAGTAAAAAAAACGTGACTTTGTTATTATTCTCAGTATATATAGTATATATATTTTTTTTATAGCAGGTCTCAAAAAGTTCTAGCTGATACTTGATCATTTCAAAAGTTTGGGATGTTAATGTAGCTTTTCAATGACCTCATATTTAAATGATCCGTTAAGGAATAAAAAAGTGGTGGGGACGGTTTTAAAAACTATCGAACCTTTTCTGCTCACTTGTAGCCTAAAACATGCGTTTTTTGAGTCATTTCATATTGGATAATATCACAAAAAAAAACAACCCGGGAAACTAACCGAAAACCCAGCATTCGAAAATAAGAGAGGACAAAAAGCCTATATTTTTACATTTCTCTATCCACTTGCAGCCCAAAAAAAATATGTTTTTGGGTCACGTTTTATTAGATAATGTGACACAAGAAAAGACACTCAAAAAACCAACCCAACTTTCGAAAACAAGCGGAAACAAACAGCCTATTTTATCATTTATTCCAACATCCCTTTGTTTTGTTTTTGTAAATTAGCTGACATTAGACAAGAATGACAGATTATAGGTGGTGTGTACACTTGCGCACCCACACCATGGTGTGGGCTTTCTGAACGCAGCCCAGTTTTTGAATGAAGATGACTTTTTTGCTTAGTAAAATATGTCAAACTTTCACAAAAAACAAGATACACAGATATTAAAAATGTTATTAGTAAGTAAAATATAAAAATTTGATTGATCTATCTTTTTTTTACTCATTTTCTTAAAATAATAATAATATATAAATAATATTTAAATAAAACTTATCTTACTTACCTCGGAAATTCGACAGTTTTTATTAATTTTCTTGCGTTTCTTTTACCATTGGACAATGAAACAATACGAAGTCGTAGGCGCGAGTATTTTTACAGTTTCTTATGGTCAAACCATGATGGTAATTTAAGGCCTAAAAATATTTTAGCATAATTTAAGGGGTAACGTTTTTGATGAAGCAATTTTTTATTACGTTTTTCCCATATTTATGTCATGATATTGCTTACATTTTAAAGCTTTCTTTCCAAAGTTTCGATTTCTAGAATAAAACACTCAAATTTTTCAGTTTTCACTGGTTTTTATGCGTTCAAAATAAGTACGGCCAACAAACATTTTTTCTCTGTTAAAATGAAAAATATTTAGAGAGAGATGGTAGAGTTTTAGAGGTAGATGGAGAGATAATTTAGTGACGTGAAATTTTTTTAAAGGTTTTAAGGACAGCAGGCTATAAAAAGTATTTTATCAAATCAAGGCAAATGTTTACTAAATATTTCTGTTATGTCATCCGTGTGTCATCTTGGTGTCGTGTAAATGATTTTTATTTTGTAATTTTTATCGAAAAAACAGCAAAAATTGTAATTTTTCAAAGTGCAAAGTGTGTAAAACATAAGGTGGTATTAATTTCTTTCAATCACAGTTCTTTACAGTCTTTAAATTTACCAAAAAACGTGTCGTACCAAAGTGTATTTTATCACATCTAAAAATAAATATTCGATTTTTAAACCGCATGTACGCTTCTCTCCACATAAAACTGGTACAGCAGAAGTTAGTAGCCTGTTTAACTTTTAAATTTTTTATAGTACGGCATTGTCTTCCTATAAGTGACAATGTCACAGGCTCCTGACAACATCATGTTTTGTATGTCATGTACACTTCTCTCCACATAAAACTGGTACAGCAGAAGTTAGCAGCCTGTTTAACTTTTAAATTTTTTATAGTACGGCATTGTCTTCCTATAAGTGACAATGTCACAGACTCCTGACAACATCATGTTTTGCATGTCAGTGTCATTCAAAAAAAAAATGCCGCCGCATCTTTCCGAATTTGATAAATCTTAAATCTTAGCAAAACTAAACGGTGGTGGGTCTATTCATTATGGGAGAAGTAAGCCTACGATTTCAAGAGGAGGGAACTAGTTACTAGCGTAGAAGAAGACCAAGAAGCAATCAATTTTCTGAAGAATCATCCGTTTGCCAAAGCGAAAGAAGTAAAAATTAAATTAAATTTTCCAGGATCCATAACAACATCAGGCAGGAGGACTAAACGTTTGAGTCTAAGGTGACGAAAAATTAAACTAAGTGAGGAAAAGAAGCAGTCTCGATTAATTATTGCGTTGAATTATTCTCTGAGGGACGAAGAATTTTGGCATCAGGTGGTTTTTACTGATGAGAAGATCTTTAAGTCAAACAGCGATAAAAACAAATTCTGGTTTATCGACCGCCAAGAACCCGATACGAAGAACGATATATTGCTGGAAACGAAGACCGGGCGGGAAGATCTTCGTTAAATGTTTGGAGCTGAATATCGGCTAGAGGACATGGCGCTCTATTTAGAATTAATGGGCGATTTACAGCCGAAGTTTACGTTAATATGCTGGAAAATGTAATGCTTCCAGAGGTCCCTTATCCAGATCATTTTGTATAACAACAAGATAACTGTCCAGTTTATCCGGCCAGAATTGCACAGCGATGGTTCCAGGATAATAATATCGAAGTTTGGCCTTATTGGCCGACAAAAACCCCTGATTCGAATCCAATAAAGAAAGTTTGGGTACTTATCGCAAAATTCGCAAAGAAATTCAGGACGTCTAATGGAACTCATCGGAAGGGCATATAGGGAAGTTAGTTATTGCTGAAAATCCAAACTTATTGAAAAATTTGGCCAATTCAATGCCCAGAAGACTTTAAAACATCGTTGCAGCCAATGGTGCAATGACGCGCTATTAAGAATAAGTATTTTTTTATATGTTTCCTTATAAAAAGTTTATATGTGCCAAAAATATAACCTAAAATGACAAAGTCAAAAAGTCAGTGTTGCATATAGGAAAATATAAAAAATCGTATTTGCAGCTACCTTCTGATGTACCAGTTTTATGTGGAGAGAAGTGTAAATATCCAAATTTAAAATTTGATGTACTACGTTTATTAATCAAAAATGTGACACTGACAAAATGATTTATTTCCAATGGTTGCCAGCATACAAAAATAATATCAACATTACCCTAGCAACTGTCAAATCGAGTTGCTTACCTCTGGTAAAACAATAACTGTCAACAATTTTATACAGGGCCTCTACCTTGCACCAGTTTGAAGCACACCAGCTCCAGTGCCTTAGAAGTAAACTAAGGCACTAAACCTAGTTAAAAGGTAACCGGAGATTAAAATTTTCACTTTGATATTTTAAGTTTATTATAAAATCCAAATAAATCTAAACGTTGCTTTTTTAGAGATCCCCAATTTTTGGTAACATTTAAATTGAAATAAGAAACATCTATTATATATGTTTAATTAAGTGAAGTTTCGTTTGACGTCAAAAACTTTAATTTTCCGGCGCGTTTTCTCATTTAGTTTTTTGCTCCCTTTTTCAATTTAATAAACTTTATATTTTCCAAAGCAGCGCGCGGACTCGCTTCGCAAAACTTCAAGGCTCGGAACTCAAACTAAAAAGTTAATTATTATTTTAAGAATTTAATTGCAAACTCGCAGAGCAGCTGATTAAAACTTAATTGAAATGAATGAATATTTGTTAAAATTAGAAATTCTGAGCCGGCCCAGTATGGTTCCTAACTCACAATGCTGAGAAACGTATGCCACAAATCTGTGCAAATATGGCCGAGTCAAGGTGTGTACAACGGGCAACAATTTTTAGTTTTTTATACCTACCGGTTGTTCTTTAAAAGATGCCAATTTAGGTTTTCTAGGGCTAGGCTGTTTCCCTTCAAAATTAGTGATTTATTACCGATGGCAAAACCAAAAATGTCATATACCGGGTGTTTCAAATTCGGGAGCATCGAATTTGAAACACCCTGTATAGTACGGAGGAAGATTAGGTAATGAAAATTGGCACGCATATTTACTGCATTACGTAATTTTTGAGCTTTGTAGCCACCATAAAGTTTCCCGCAGAAGAACCCTATTCCCGAAAGTAAAACACACACAAATGTTCACTAAAGTCCCAGCAATATTCTAACATGCATTGCTTACTCAAAGTCTCTCGCTGAGGGTCCTAATTCTTGACGTTAAACAAAATAATAGAAAAAAACAAACTGATCAATGGCAACTCTTCAAAAAGCAATAGAGCATCTTAGATTTGGCATAAGCATTTGCCGCTTCATGTAAGATATATAGCCACCAAAAAGTTTTTTGCAGAAAGCCCCAATTTCCGAAGTTATACAAAAAAAAATCATCACTGAATATCTCATTAACACGAAATGATAGAATAATCAAATTTGGTAGAAATATTTATTGGGTCCCTAAAATACCCCTATTCCCAAAGTTATTTATCAAAAAGGCACTTTTAACGCAAAAACATTTAACTTACTGGTCTTGCTTACGTAATCAGAAAATTTTATTTGTTCCATTCTGTCGTTTCAGAGGCACCCATTCTCTGAAACAGTTATTTACCTAACAAGTGCGGAAAGTGATACTTTACCGCACGCGACGGCAGTTGACCAAGCCGTCAAGCCGTTAAAGGCGGTAAAGACATTTTACGCAAGAGCTAGTTACAAGATTTTACCTATGAGCATATAAAACTTCAAAAAAATAATTTTAAAACTATAAATATACGTCTATGTTGGGAATTTGGAACCTTTGGTTGCACTAAAACAAAATTATGATTGTTTTCCACAAACCAAAACTACACTTTTTTGCACTCGACGCGCGTTTCGCTAACAACGTTAGCATCATCAGGAGACGATAAACAATGAACTAAATTAATCTACGCTCTATCTTATATACAATCCTTTAGTGGGCGGAGATAAGACCAATAAATTGTGATTGATCACGATTTTTAATCCTACCTCCCCTCAACCAAAGAATAAAGTGTACTAAACGGGATAGGTCCTCTATCTTTATTTAAACTATTTCTGGATTTAATGATTTCCATACTTTCATATGCATTCAAAAGTCTTTTGTTTGGTACACTTTTTAGAAGTTTTAGGTTATCTAATGTGAATCTATGATTGTTTTCAAAAGCATGCTCGGCCACACTTGACTTTTCTGTTCTTCCGTATTTTAAGTGTGCTAAGTGTTCTTTAAAACGTGTTTGAATAGAGCGTCTCGTTTGGCCAACATATTTTTTATCACAATCCATGCAACTAATTTCGTAAATTCCACTTTTTTCTAGAACTGTAGTTTTATCCTTGGGATTTCCTAGTAAGCTTCTTATTGTGTTACCGGATTGATATACTAATTTTAGTAATTAGTATATCAATCCGGTAACACAATAAGAAGCTTACTAGGAAATCCCAAGGATAAAACTACAGTTCTAGAAAAAAGTGGAATTTACGAAATTAGTTGCATGGATTGTGATAAAAAATATGTTGGCCAAACGAGACGCTCTATTCAAACACGTTTTAAAGAACACTTAGCACACTTAAAATACGGAAGAACAGAAAAGTCAAGTGTGGCCGAGCATGCTTTTGAAAACAATCATAGATTCACATTAGATAACCTAAAACTTCTAAAAAGTGTACCAAACAAAAGACTTTTGAATGCATATGAAAGTATGGAAATCATTAAATCCAGAAATAGTTTAAATAAAGATAGAGGACCTATCCCGTTTAGTACACTTTATTCTTTGGTTGAGGGGAGGTAGGATTAAAAATCGTGATCAATCACAATTTATTGGTCTTATCTCCGCCCACTAAAGGATTGTATATAAGATAGAGCGTAGATTAATTTAGTTCATTGTTTATCGTCTCCTGATGATGCTAACGTTGTTAGCGAAACGCGCGTCGAGTGCAAAAAAGTGTAGTTTTGGTTTGTGGAAAACAATCATAATTTTGTTTTTTTTTTATAAATATACGTATTATATACTTCAGCACTAATATTTAAGGTAAACTGTATCAGTTATGTAAAATTTTACTCTACAACACGGCATACGTTAAAGTAATATCATAAGAATTTAGTATATTTATTTATAATAATAAACAATCGTACGAAATCGAAAACTCTATATAGTTAAACATTACAGCACGGTGTACTGTAATGTAAAATTATAAGAATTTCATATTATTTGGCGTTATTTTAACATAAAAATTATATTTAAATTTAAAATTTTATATAGTTTTCGTGCGGTAAAGTAAGATCATAAGAATTCAGTATAATTATTTATAATACTAAAAAATCGCACTAAATCGAAGATTGCATGTAGTTAAACTCTACACCTTCTACATAGTTAAACTTTAAGGAGAAAATCGGTGTTGGATGAATGGGATGATGGTAGGGCAATAAATCTGCCGTGTTAAGTAAAAACGCTTTATTTGGTTTTGGGATGTATTTCGTTATATTTAATATTGTTTCGTCTTGAGTGCAAATTTGACCAAATTACGCGTTTTTTCTTAACAAGGCAGTTTTATTAATGCAGTTTGCAGCTTCAGGACCGTGAAAAATACCGCAGTAAAATTAACATATTGCGAAAATTACATACTAAGGGCGCTATTCATCAACTATTAAAGGTAAAAGAACCAAATTTGGTAAGAAAGATAAAATGGTCAAGTCCAAAAATAGTCTAAAAAAAATTTGGTTCAGCTATGACGCGTTTCAATATGGCGGCTGATATATAAAAATGGCGACCTATAACCACATTTTATTTTATCCAATTTCATAAAAAAGCAAAAATGACAAGGTGGCCATCAATTCTTGTTGAATTGTCGCCGTGTACTATGAAAAAAAAGTTTAATTAATGCATGACCTTGATTGACCTTGAAAATACCATGTGCAAGTGAAAAACCAGCTGTTTTTTGTAATTTCTCCCATTTACTACTACGCAAAAACTTTAAGTGCCGGAAATGAAATTAACATCTTAGTAATAACTAAAAACCATTTTGAACCTCCCTACCATTTTTTTTGACCTGGCGTCCAAGACGTTTATGCTATACCCCGGTAAAAATGACCTATATGCCTCTCGTTTTTATTAAGTTTAGGAACTTTCTACACAAAACACCCGGTGGCACATGAATATGTGACTAAATAGCTGTAATCTCATCTTTAAATTTTATTATGAATGTTAATAAACAAGTATAGTTATGCCTTACTAGCATAATTCGAATTTTTTATGCTTTTTTGACCACCATTTTGGAAAATAGCATCTATAACACCTGGTCCAATATATGGTAATGTATATCTAATTTCTGCTAACTCTCTTATAGGTAATTTAAATGACTTTGTTGGCTAGAAAAGTGAGTAGAACATAAAATTTACAGTTCCGAAACTTAATAAAAATGACATATAGGTCATTTTTACCGGGGTATAGCATAAACACCTTGGACGCCAGATCAAAGAAAATATTATAGAGAGGTTTAAAATTATGTGTTTAGTTATGGCTAAGATGTTAATTTCATCTCCGGCACTTAAAGTTTTTGCGTAGTGGTTAATTGAAAAAACACTACAAAACCCTGTTTTTCTACTTTTATATGGTATTTTTAAGGTCAATCAATGTCATACATTAACTACAAGAATAAATTTTGGCCACCTTGTCATTTTTGTTTTTTCGTGAAATTAGATAAAATAAAATGTGGTTGTAGTTCGCCATTTTGATATATCAGACGCCATATTGGAACGCATCATAGCTGAACCAATGTTACTGGACTCGACATTCTTATCTTTCCTACAAAATTTAGTACTCTTCGCTTTACTAGTTAATTAAAGCTTCAAATTGCATCAAACTCGAAGGATCGAATTTGGCATATATGCCTAATAGTTGGACATATATTTGAAGTTAGTGTGACAAAACGTCGAATTATTAAGATTTTTTGAAGAGAAAATGGCAAAAATCTTGTTTTTTACAATTTTCGAGGTTATTTAAGATCAGATGACCTTGAAAGTTAATTTTTTAGAATCCTCGTCTTCGAATTATATGACATCAAGTATTGCGAAAGTTGTATTTTTTATGATTTTTGGCCGCCGTCTTTAAAGATGACGTCATATCAACCCCTTCTACATAGATGCAAACAAAATACCCGATAATACTTGATTGTGTGATTAAATCAAAATCCCAAGGGATAGAAATTATCGACATATGCCCCTACACTATTTGCCTATCTGGCTTTCAAAAAAGCAAGCGGCGTGCGGTAAAGTTACCTTACGGCACCACGCCTTGTAAAGTACTATTTTCTGCACGAAAATGAGCCCTGTAAAGTGCCATTTACGCACGCGAGTAGGTAAAGACACTTTAGGCATGTGTTAGGTACAAGATTTTACCTATAAGCCTTAAAAGTTCCCAAAAACGAAATATAAATATCTGTATTTCCATTTTCTGAAATAAACGTACTCACTTTACCGCACAGTGTGCTGTAAAGTGTCATAACGTTAACTTTAACGCACAGTATGAAGTAAAGTACAACATCCAAAACAGTTTTGTAAAGTGCACTTTACCGCACGCGAATAGGTAAATAAACTAAAATGTTTTTGTTAACCAAATTAGGTACATAACTTTGTTGATGTGTAACGTGTGAACAACATGTAAGTTATTGATTTTTTTATACTATATTATCTTGAAAGCTAATAAATTAGCTCTAATAACTAAGTAGGTTACGATACAAAACTTTGGCTCAAAATAATTTGTTTTTGAAAAGTAGGTTATCGATGTCGACACATTTTGCTTACAAAATATGTAAAAAGTTAGAATTTAACCAGCAAAAAAACTTTAGGATTTTTGATGAAAAGCAATGAAAAGCCCGAGTGGTTGATTGTTAGTTAGTGGTAGAACTAGTGGAATAGGCCAAAAATCCAAAAATTTTCTCTTTTGGCGAAAGTTTCTCTTTTTCACAAGCTTTTATTTCTTTACATTTGATTGTATGTTAGTTAGCATATTTGGCATATATCTTGCAAATCAATTTTAACCAACTTCTACATATCATATCAACTTTAAAGCTCAGTATTCCTTTATAGTTTTCGTCACAATACAATAAAAATAAAATACAATAAAAAAAGGTCGTTAAGCTAGGTAAGAGGGGCATGATATATTTAAAAATTCAAAATTTAACAATTTTTGTTACACTAAATGTTTTTTAACTTGGAGGTCAAAAAACGTTGGTGGGGAGTTGTTAAATATGCAGCTTTTAGTTTTATGTTCCATTTATTATTTTATAATAGTGGAGTTAAAAACTACGTTGGTGGAGGTGGTCGGGGGTTGATAGGGGGTTAAAATATTTTTAATTTCATAACTTTTCAGTCAAACCGCTACGAATATGCCGTTTTCAGGTTTATGTTTCACTAAATATTTTATAATTTTGAAGATACATACTAAGTTAGTGTGGACTGGTTAAGGGGATAAGATGGGTTAATATATTTAAAAATCCATAACTTAACTAAGAATATGCAGTTTTGAGATTTGGAGATGGAAGTGATATTATAGGTTGACAGTCCTTCCTCCTTTCAGATGGGGGAGAAGGGGTCGTACCATATAAGGATCTCCTATTTCGTACAAAATTGTTAAACCTATAGGGGTTTTTGGGATCGAAGAAAATGAATTTTGGACTAAATTTTTAAAATTATTATGTTGACAGCTCGTCTCTCTTCGGGGGAGGGAGAGGGGGTCATTTAAACAAGTATGACTTCGTTCGAAATTGGTGTACGGGATTTCGTTTAAATAGCAAATTATCCAGATTAAATTTGATACCCATCAGCAATTTACGATGGTACCTATGCGTCGAAACAATTTACACGAAGTGCGTGGGTAAGTAAACATTTCTAAATAAATTTAAGTGAAATGAAATGTTTTTTTTTGTAAGAAACTTTAACGCCCGCAGTGTATAAGTAACAGCCTGAGTCGTAGACGAAGTTTTTTACATGCGCTAAAACTTAAAACAGGAACGAATAATTGCACTGGACAGTTAGTCATTAAGGTCCGCGGGCTTAAAAAGCGCCTTAGGGCATTAAAGTAGAGTCAGGTTAAAAAGTAAATGGGCCAGCTAAGGAATGTGCGTAGAAACCCATTTTCGTCTGAAGCCCGCCCACTTATCTCGCGATTGGTTTGCCGTATGGAGTCATAGGCGTAGACGCTCTAATCTGTTTAGTGCACTTAATTTTCCAAAGGATTCATTGATTTTACTATTTTATAAATAAATATCCCTTTTACATAAAGCACCCCTTGTCAATTTATTATTATTTTTAACAGCAACATTATACATAAATAATACGCATGCGCATATAGTTAGTTAGACATCCATTTAAAGAAAAAGTAAATTTAAATATTAATACATTAAAGATACACGGGAAAAGGGGGAATGGCCATTTTCAATTTATTTGAGAAAAGGCATTTTTTAACTTTCAATTTATCATATTATCCGTTGATCATGCTGTAATCTAATGTTATTTATGGTTCCATTGTTTAAAAAATATTCTGTTAGGATGAAGTCGTAGTCAGCAGGTGGCGAATGGAAAATGCATGAAAAGGATAGGTAGAAGGCTGAAAACTAACTTTTAACTTTTAAATTCATTAAAATTAATTAAAAAGTCCCTGATTTTTACAAAAAATGTGATATAGTGAAATTTTTTCTTAAAACTTGAAATCTCAAAAAATTAATGACGCTCCAAGAAATGCTAAGTAATTTTCCACAAAATTTATTTGAAGCATATTTTGATTAAGTTGATAGGCAATAGGAACGACTCAGTTGTGTTCCGCGTTTTACACTTGTACGGTATCCTCTAAAATAAGTACAATTATTTTTCTGCAAAAAGGAGGAAAGGTTAAAAATTAAACAAGTTATTATTCATAATATTATCATTTTATTTGAGAACTCAATAAAACATGAACTAACCCAATTCACTATTGAAATGTATAGTATGTAAATAAATTATTTGAGAATTTAACAACACATCAAATAACCAAATTCAAAATAACGGCTTGCAAATAATATTTTTATGCACTTCAGGGATTAAATAGGCACTTTTAATCCCTCTGTTTAGGGATTAAATATGTTCTTTTAATCCCTCTTTTTAGGGACTAAAGTGACACTCAGCTTAGGGATTAGAAGTAAATTTAATCCCTCAGGGATTAAAAAAAAACTAATCCCTGGAAAATTATAATTAAATTTATGGCAACTCGAGCCAAACAGCACGTGTTCTTGGCCAAGATTTCATTCTTAGCACCGTTTCTTGTAGTTGACGAACCATTTGGCGTAGAAATAACGTAATTTTAACAAAGATCTTTTCCCAAAGTGCATAAAATAGTATATAAGCCTCGGGACTGAAGTGTCGTTTAATCCCTTAGCGAATTGTAACCTTTCGCCGTGGGATTAAATGTGGCACTTTAGTTCCTAGGTTTATAATGTACTATTTCATCATTTTATAATTCTTCAACTTATTCATTTATTTTAAATGGCAGTGACGATACGTACGCCCCTGCCACAGTGTTCGGCCCTGCCTCGAACAGAGACAATAAACGAACGCCGCGCATCGTCCGTGCTTATCGTGGCCCATTTACTTAATAATCGGACTCTACTATTTTACGTTTAAAAATGCCTGAGATAAAGTGCACTTTTACGCCCGGATGTGCATAAAACAAATTTGATGGCTTTCTGATGCCTTATTATATTATATTGTAGATGAGTTAATGATATCTAATAAAAAGACCGCGCATCAGAAGATTGGTACCGATTTTTTGGTACTTACCTGCTGAGCTCGAAAGGCACCCAATCCATAATTTTTGGAGTCAAATAAACATCAAAATAGGCTAAACTTTGAATGGAAGCACGTTTTGTAAAAACTAACAGGCGGCTCGGAGCACTTTTTTATTTTTTGCTGAATAAGTTAGTATTTCTTTCTAAGGTCACCAATTCGAAATATTCAAACACTTGAATCGGTGGCCTTAGAAAGATATTTTAGCTTATTCGGCAAAAAATCAAAAATTACTATTTAGCCAGGAATACAACAACACAACGCAGGTTTTTTTTCATTCTTACACCAGAATAAACCAATAGTCGATAGTTCGTTTACGAGTATTTTTTTTTAATTTAAAAAGCTTGTTAATGAATATGCGTACTTGAAGAAAAATGCAAACAAAGACATTAACTTCCTGGGATGGTTCTCAAGTTTCAAAATGATTAATATGCAATTTTAGACTCCCGCACAGTCGCTAAGGACTCCACCCTTTTCTTCAACCCTTTTTGTCTAATTAATTTAATCAAATTAAATCTATAAAAAGCTCCTTTCTTATGCGAAGAAAAATCCACTAAAATAAATATTAGCAAGGCAAGATATACTGTGCGAATTAGACAAATTTTTTGATTATGGGACACAAGAATTGACTAGTAGAACGTTCGGCTAACAATTACTTTGGTTATTCCCTGGTAGGGTTGTTCTTAAATTCAGCATCGGTAGTATCGTAATAAATCGTCTAAGTGGCTATGTATGAAAACAAAACAGGCAGGCACATAGTTTGAAAAACAAAAGAATCAAACCTAGGACAACAAGACTAGGAGGAAAAACGAATTTGGTTTCTAGTTGGAGAAAAACTAACAAACAAAGGCAGCAACATTAACACCACAGACTTGTTTGAAAAGTTGTAAAATAGATGGAATCATGTCTATAAAATTAGCTCGCTTTTTCCAACATTGATGCATTGAAAATGGGACGACGCTTGGTCGTCGCACTGAACAGTTTGACAACATGACGGTGTGGTAGGTGATTACCTTTGTTAACGTCATCTTCTGTATCAACTTCCTCTAGAACGCCTTCCTCTAACCGTTCTTTAAATACTTTGTCGTACTCTTCTCTGTAGCCATCCTTTTCTAGTTTATATCTAAAATCCCTCCTCTTTTGACGATTTTTCAGCTTCGGCTTTGACCAATTTCTTGAATGGATCGCTAATGCTCAGAAATTCCAAATTCCAAAGAGCAGAAACCATTTTCTCATTAATGAGCTTGCTGGTTACAAACATGGAAATGATATTAGGTGTTGAAATGTCAGTCTTAGCATGTTGGCTCCAATCAAAAGTTCTAATTATCCGTCTTCATGTACAGTTATGCCCAAAATATTCATTTCTTCCATCCAGTGGCCATCGAAAACTTTAACAATGTTGTTCCATATAATGGATGCTACAAGAATACTGATCATCTAAGCTGGATAATTGCGTCTCATAGCAAATATGGTTAACTGCTTGGGTCTTATAACCATCAAATAAAGCATGCACCATCTTTTTTATTCGAGGGACTTCTAATTTTCATTTCTCTTGAGGTCTTGTAGGAACCTGTATCAATCAGTGCCCTTATTCGTTTAAGTTTATTGTTGTTGGCAATATTGACAGCTAGAGCAAAAAAGACATGTGGAGTAGTTTGGTTTGCCATCCCAATTGTGCATACAAGGTTGGATTCTGTGTTTGGTTTCACAGAAGACATCTTATTTTTCGTTTGATCTTATTTATTTTTCGTTTCTCTTTCTTCCTTATCACACATCAATGGGACATGTTTTTAAATTTAAGCCTTGAAAACTTTACACATCTTCTGGCCAAGTGTCCTTGTTTCAAACATCACTAACAACATCCATTTTGTGCGAATTTGATTTTTCGTTCCTCAAAAGTGTCATTCTCGACTCAAGTGTTGTGCTTTAAAAAAAACCGCATTTCATTGGGTTCTGGTTTAAAAAACCTATCGCTCACGGAATTGACTGTTTAACTTTAGTTTCTTTTTTCATTTGTTTTGTCTTAAAACTGGATGCTAGTGATATGCGTTTCTCATTTTCAACTTCAAGTTTCAAAAAATGCATCAAGTTATCTAACCTTGTCTTTAGGGAATTTTCATTGGAAAAAAGTGAGCTTCGATACCATATCTGTAAAACATCTTCTGGTATACAGGATTCTAGTAATAGATAAAACATAGCAGCAAAGGTATCGGCTGTTACCCCTGCAGTATGAAGAGCTCTTATTTGCCCTTCCATTCTATCGTACAGAGTTGCGAAATTTGTAGTTTTGTTCGTCAAATTGTTTAAAACTAATTTCAGTAATTTTCGAACATAGTACTCTATTAAAAGATCGTTTCTATTTCTAAACTATTTCAGCTGTTCACCTGTAGGCTAGTAGATTGAATTAAATAATCGAATTTTTCGTCGTCCCCAAAATTGCAACTAATCTTTAATGTCTCCACCAAATTTTCTGAGATGTAATTTAAAATTAAATTTAGTTTTGCTGGATTTATCAGATGACTGAGTAAGCACCTTATCTACTAAAAAAGCTACTTGTACTGAAAAAATCGAATCTTTATCCTTTTTTTCATCAATAAATTTGTGAATTACCTTGTTTGATTCCTCTTTAAAATCAGTGTTTAGCTTCTCCAATAATTATTAATTTGAAGGAACCAACAATGTTGCACACATTTGGACTTGACTTGTTCAAGAGTTCTTCGAGGGTGTTACAGTAGGATTCTAAGAATAGTTTTAATGTCAAATTTTCGGATTCCATAGTCTCAATTTATGTAAACAAAACAATCTCATCGGGGCCTCTAAATTTTTGTTATACAGGGTGGATTCTTTAAATGGAACGGTGCTTCTAGCGACTTTAGGGATGATATTTTAAAGAAAGCTAAAAGCGAATCTTTAAGGATTTTTACGGACTTTGCGCCAATGATAAAAAATTGGGGTCAGCAACTGAAGGCCCAGGGCCTACAAAATATTTATTTTTAAAATAAGAAGGTAGCACTTGTGGCAGTTTTTTGGAAATGTGTCAAACATTTAAAAAAATATATTTTTTTGTCAATTGTTTTAGCTTCAAAGTAAACTACATATTTCTCTATTTACTAAACGGAGTAAAGAAAATACCACACAAATACATTATTGGCGGCCCATTTAGGGGTCCTCACTGAAGGCCTGAGGCCTACCGACATTTTTTCATGAGGAGGTACCATTTGTGGAACCTTTTTGGAAAGCTTGCTAAAAGTGAAATTCGATTAAATATTTTACGCCAACAATATCCTTGTGTGGTAGTTTCTTTGTTCCTCTTAAAAAAATAAAGAAATATATAGTTTATTTTGAAGCTTTTAAAATTTTTGACACATTGGTTGACAGATATGAAAAACATTTATTTAATCGAATTTCTTTTTTAACAAGTTGCTCTTCCCAAAAAGGTGCCAGAAGTGGTACCTCCTCATGAAAAAAATGTGGGTATTCCCTGGGCTTTCAGTAAGGTCCTCCAAATGGGCCAAATAGTTGTAGAAAATGATGACATTTGGCATTTTACAACACTTTCTTTATTCAAAAAGTGACTTCCCTCAAAGTCCCAATTGCAATGACAATAACAACCAAACTGACTAAATTTGACATCATCAGTGTGCAAAGTTGACACATCCGTGCGCAAACTAAAAATGAAATCGTTTCGTTTTTATTTCTAGTAAATGAAAATTCCGTGTGCAAACATAACACATCAGTGTGAAAAGTTGACACATCCGTGCGCAAAATGCTTTACACACGGTATGTGCCAAGTAACCGATTTCAGATTGAGTTTTCCGTGTGCAAAACCTAATTTGGTGAAGCAGTCGTATAAAAACAACATTAATTTAACCAACATTTGGGAGTCAGTGGTTTTCTAATTTCAAGCCAAGCTCTAAGAAAGACACTTTACTTTGCATAGAAAACAAAAACGAATGACGTCCCCCGTCTTTTATAATTAAAAATCAATAAAATCCAAATGGCGAGCAGTTTCTTGCCCCCGTTTCCACCCTCTCTTTGCCTGAAAACTTGCTTAAATTAAAAAGATAATTACTTTGCTTTCCTGTTTTGTTCCTTTAGTGGAGTCTCCCTAAATTCGAATAAGAAATTTCTTATTGCAAAATCTTCTGTATTTTCGTCAAATTTAAAATTGTAGTTGCTTTGCTTATTTGCTCAATTTGTTTATAAAAGGAACTTTTGTTTTTTACGATTTAAAGTAGCTTGTACATACAAAATTCCTCCCTCTCCCCAATCCCAAATCATCTGCCACTATTTCTACTCTTATGCCTCGGCCTCTAAATAGCACAAAGAAAAATTTCGGCATTTATGTTCTCCCCCCCCCAATTCAAATTCTTAGATCCACCCGTGGTGATAGGTCTCGCTTAGGGGTACCTTGTAAAAATGAAAGGGTGAAACGACGTCAATCCAGGTTCCATCTCCTATAAAACATTTTTGTTTACATAATTTATCTGAATCTGGTAACCGGATCAAATATGCCTGTTTGTACTGTGTTTACAATACACCCTCTGGTAAATATGAAACGTCACAGTTTGGTTTTTTCAGGTATGTACTTGTTACAAATAAGTGAAATTTTCTTTAGGTAGCATTTTCCGATGATAAGGGATTGTTCATAAAAGGATCATCTAGGGAAGAGGTAAAAAATAAAGGCGAACCAGCTCTTAACTGGGTAAAAAACTGGATTAACCTAAATGTCCTTAGCTTAAATTGCCAACGAAAGGACAAAAAGTTTTAAAAGCCTAATTATATACGAGTGTACTAACGAACAAGATTGTCATTGCTCTGAAAATATTGAGGTAGTTGAGAGCCTTAAGTATTTGGGCTTAACATTTGACAGTCGACTCAACTTTAAAGAGCACGCTGAAAAACTAGCTTTAAAGCTTAAAAAAATAAATTTTATGTTCAAAAAATTTCGTAACATCCTAAATATCTCAAACCGTAAAACGACTCAATACTTCAGTATTGGATACTCATATGGGGAAGTGGTTACGACGCGTCTCTTAACAATTTAAAAATACTCCAAACAAGATGTATAAAAATAATTTTGCAAAAAAATCAACTGTATCCAACAGATTAATTTTCAAGACTTTCCAGTACTTAGATTGAGACAGTTATATGCAAGTAAAGTATTACGATATATACAAAGTATTCTGACACTACATGCATCATAAACTCTAACCAATATAGAAACCAAAAGGTAACACAAAATATCGCTGAGGTACCAAAGAAATAAAAAAGATTAACTCAGAAGTGTATAACCTACATGGCACCAAAAATATTTAACCTTTTAACTACCCATCAAAAAACGTCAATCTGTTAAAATTACAAAAATACAAAAATTTGTAAAACATATGTAACATCAATTAATTATGAAAGCCTTAAACCCTGTTTTCCGTAAAGGAAACTATTCAAAAATACAAAAAAACTTAAACAAGTCACTTATTCTAATTCGACTAAAATAAATCCATTTAACTTCTTTTTTCTTTTCGACCATTTTGCTTACATACAAACTTAATATTAAGAAATGATCTAGCATTAGTAGGTATGGTAGTTATTAAGCATAAATAACATTTTTATATTGTGGTAAAAGTATACATATTGAAGAAAGTGGGAAAAGCTACGCGCTGGCAGAAGTACTGCCTTACTACTTTGTTCATATTCCTTAAATTTTTAGTGAATTAGATTTTATATTAATTGTAATGTTTTTAATGTGGATTTTTGAATAAAGTATTCATTCATTCATTCAAATGAAGGTTAGGCTCCATACAGACAAAAGCCACATCTATCTGGTTTGTGCATTTAGGGACTATCTTTCAAGAAGTGTTCTTCACTATGTATGATAAAAATATGTTAAGTAGTTCCAGAGATAGAAGTTGCTAGGGGTTTTAAAAAATTTATATTTACTTGTTAGATTTTTTTATGGGCATAAACATATTTTGAACCTATTCTGGGCGTATTATAAACCTACTCCACGGGCAGGTTAACTATAAATACAAAACCAAAAATAAATAAAAATTTAATTACAGAAGCTTACTTTTTGGGTATTTTTTTATTTTTGCTTATGGTAGGTATATTTAAACTAGATTTTTTTCCTGTTTTTTGCAGATAAAATAAAATACAGAATGTAATCAGTAAAAATGTAAACTGTGTATTGACATAACGACAACCCCCCAAAAATATAAATTTCTAAAATTCCCCTTCTTACGGGAGAGAGAATGTTTTCCCAAAAGATAAGACCAATCCGATAACTTTCTTCCTTCGGGCGAGTTTTAAATTGCCGCAGCTCTTCGACTTTATATTACTTTATACTTTATCTAAATTGAACCAATATAACCAGTTTCAAAATGTTTTATAGCTTTGTAATAACTTCTTGGGACATTTAGGTAAGGTTTAAAGGAAACGCCATTTTGGATATTTACTTTGAACCTTAAAGATGGAGATTAGGGAATTTAATGTTGATAGATTTTCTTTTATAATGCCTCGATTTTATTACTTTCCAAGTACGGGTAATATTTTAAATAGTGATAGCATATAATAGCTGATTAAAAGACGTGGTTTTACACAAAGTTTTAAACCGAGTAGGTATAACTGTGGTTTGTTATGCTCGGTTATAAATACAAGAATAATAAAAAGTGACTTAACATGTCCCAGAGGCGGATCCAGAAGGTAAATTAAGCAGGTAAATAAATAAATAATGCCTTTATTAGATGGATCTGCTATTGTGAATACCTGTTTTATGCAAAAAAATGCTTAGTTGGGTATTTCCTTTTTTTATTTCATAATCGGGTAGCTATAGATTCGAATATACTAAATAAGCATTTTTTTGTGTCAAACTATTAATTTTATTAGTGTAGACAGTATGGTGTGCTTAACTATCTGTAAGGAGAATAGGCAAACTTCTCCGAGCTAATAAAATTGGCACATGAAAATAGCACATGTACACCTACATTAAAAATCCTGTATCTGTCAGATAAAAGAATATTTTTGTTTGTTAATATGTAAGTAGTGCGTCATTTTATCTTTGGGAGCCTCCTGTTTAGGTGTGTTCCATTTCTTGAGAAAACACCGTTAAAAAATTAATTAATTAATTAATTAATAAAAAAAATGAAAATTTGATTTTTATTCCATACTCAAGAGAATATCCACTGCCAGTTGAGGCAAATTAACTTGCCATGAGTAAGTAGAAACTTTATTCAAGTATGAGACAAAAGAAGTCTCTATACTTAGGGTAAAAGAACTGGAATCAGTTTTGTAACTAACTACTTACCCTTAATGACATATCTTGTTTCAGTATCTAATAAGCAGTTAATAGTTTTTGCAAGTATTATATACCTCTACTTGCTGTTATCCTAAATAAAAAAATAGATAAATAATGTGTGCTATAAATACTTGCCAGCAAGATTTTCTTAGTGCTGTATATGGATAATTATTTGAATCAAATTATTCGTGTGTTCACCTTATCTCAAAATAAATTTTTGATAAAGTTTATGTCTTCTAATCTTTCCTTTTTTCACAGATTTTTTTCTATTTATTTTCAGAAACAACCAACACATAAAAGACCTTTTCTGAAAATTTTAAATAATTTTTCTCGTAGTTTTTGGCCTTTTTGGATTGCTTGCAGTTTACTTAAAAAATAAAAATACCAAGAGTTCGCGGTCGCCATCAATTTCATCATTTAAACGACTTCGAGAAAGGACGCATCGTGGTCATGAAAGAAGCTGGTTTTGGTTTACGGGAAATTGCAAAAAGGGTTAATGCCAATTCATCAACAGTGTTAAGAGTGTGGAGAAGGTGGTCCAATGATGAGACTTATATACGTTGTGCAGGTTCTGGACGCCCTAGATTATTACAAAATCGTGATTTATGGGATCTCAGACTTCTTTCTCTCAGAATATACGCCAAGTAAGAGATGTTCTAGTTTCAGCTACAGGACGAGTGTTTTCAAGGATGATAGTTAATCCAAGATTGCTTGGTATGAGGCTGAGGGCTTACCGTCCGCTTTTAGTGCTACCTTTGACCCCACAACATAAGGCTCGCCGCTTGAGCGACGAATCGAGGTTTTGTTTAGGCGGCCATGATGGACGCATGCGGGTTAGGCGATTTCGAGGTGAAAGACGAAATGTAGACTTTGCTGTTGAACGTGATAACGTGATACAGCAAGACAGCAAAGTATCATGGTATGGGGTGCTATATGTTAGCGAATTAAGTGTTGTTTTAACCCTTTGTAAAACATAGTTTTAAAAATCTCCAGTTTTTATTCTACTAGGGATTTGTTAAATATCATCCGATTCTTTAGGGTTTGAGTTCTGCGGGAAGCTAAGGCTCTGGCCTATATACACTATCTGTCAAGTTTGACATTTTATAAAAATTCTTAATGGCGCATGCTTTTGAATATTTATCACTCCTTTCTGCCAAACTTTTTTGTACGCCAATGTACCTGATTTCAATCATCCGGAAATCCACATCTTTCTAGTTTACAAAGAGGTATCATTCGTAGAAATCCGACAAGAACTAAAAAAGCTTTGCTTAACGAAACAGTGAACCTAAAAACACTATTCTATTAAATCCAATCTAGTACGACAGTGCTGTTTTCTCAAAATTATGTTGCCACGTCATTTTAGTTTTCTGGGCCTCTGTATAAAATAACAAATTCGGATAATTAAAAAGAAAACATGAAAATAAAAATTTTCTCATTTTATCTATTTAACACAGGTTTAAAAACCGCACCTCTTTTGTTAAGCAAGGCTTTTTTAGTTCTTGTCCGATTTTTAGAAGTGATACCTCTCTGTACACGACAAAGACGTGTCTTTATGGCAAATGTCTAAAATTGAGTACAGTGGAGCACATAAAATTTTGGCGGGGGTGTTAAAAATAAGAAAATTTAAAAATCATGCGCCATCTTGGATTTTAACGAAATGTCAAATTTGACAGAAGTTTCACATAGTCAAATGTACGGTTTTTTTTGGCTCACCTTAATTATAAATATATATATATCTCTTTAAAAATGGTTGAAAAAGCTTATTTTGTCTCTCGAAAAACCTTAAGTTTGCATAATTCATTAAAAAAAATGATTTCATGGCGCTGTTGCTCTAAAGCACTCGTTTTTACCCCTTAAAGGTGTCCCTACAACGTTTCCCAATTTCCCTCCTGCCAGACTTGGCGAGTAAAAAACAACCTCATTATATGAAATCATAGACGTAATATACTAGCGATGTATAATGCTTATTGGAGTGCCGTGTATCTGCATTCAAAAAGCAAAGATAAATTCTTTGCCTATGCATCTATCTAAATCTAATCTACATTCTTGTATTTCAGAATGTAAAACAGATTTACATAGATGCATGTGCACAGAATTTAAATTTAGGTATAAAATCAGGAAAATCCGACAAAAACTCACATTTGTATACCCCATTCTTATCTACTTGAGAGATGTAAGAAATTAAAAGTTAAGGCCAAAAAAACGGCATAGATTTGACAACACTGCTTTGCTATTTTTTTGAAGGATCAACAACAGGTGGCATTACTAATGCCATTTTGAGTGATATGTTCAGAACACGGTGCGAATACCATATGTAAGGAAAAGTATAACTTATTAGGAAAGTTTTGATGCTCAGCTTCGTGCTTCATGGACTGCAATGTTTCGAAATTAAAAATAGTTAAAAGAAAAATCATTATTCAACATATAAAAAAAGGTAACAAATTTCCGTATTATTTTTATCACTTGGACATGTGTCAATTTATTGGCCGAACGTTGCATTAGACAAGTGGCCGGTGGCTATGTGGAACCTGAATTCCAATTCTCCAATCGAAGTAACTTCAGTTTCATTGGGCCTACTAAATTACGTGACCTTGGCGTTTTAGAATTCCGGCAAAATTTCGCTTATAAAGAAAAAAACTATAACTTTTTTGTTATCAGATAATAGGATTTATAAAAATCTACAACCGTATCTAAAGGATATTTCAAAATTTGATGTATTTTTTTCAAAAAATCAAAAAATCCAAAAATTGTTGTTACAGATTTCTGTATTATCGATTTTATTTCGGGAATGAGAGAGTCCAGCAAAAAACTGTCTGGATACGGTTGTGAGGAAAATAATCATTCCTGCCAAATTTCAACAGATTCTGTTTTCTCGTTTCCGATATTCTGCCCGGTAAAGATTGGCCCAAAAACAGCAAAGCAGTGTTGTGAAATCTACGCCGTTTTTGTGACCTCCAGAGTGACGTGAGAATCAATAATAAAGAATGGTCAGGTACTTTTAGTAAATCCTTTACAAAACATGCTTTATAATTTTGCCAAGCCTGCTTTAGATGGAGCACAAAAACGTGAATTCGATGCAAGTTCTCTCTTTCCATCTCGCTTTTTTGGGCACACTAAAGCGAGAGGAAATAGATGTCTTGCCTGCAATTCATGTTTTAGCGAGCTTTAGTTTGAACACAGTCCAAATCTTTATGGGTAGAAACCTTTACCTGAAAAGCGAAGCTATATATAATATTTTCTTGTAAGCGGTATATCATATTGGTAGTAGGAATATTATATATATGTATCGCACACTCATTATTATTACTTGCCCCTCCAAGCTCTAAATGACTCATTACAATGTAAGAAATAAGCAGGACACAGAAAAAGAAAAAAAACCGAGATTTTTTCTTTCAAATAAGAAAATAAATCTTTTTTAGTGGAAATCGAGTGATTTTGACATTTACTGATTTTTTTTCGAATAGTAAATTATCTAGAAAAATTTAAAAACAAATAATTGTAAAACAGTACCAACTTGGTCAAATCATTTATGTGTAATCGACGATGTTAATAAAGTTCAACACATAACGTCAGAATGCTACCAGACGATTGGTTTCACAATTGGTTTTGCGTCAACGACATGATATTTAGCTACTGAGCAAACGCAGTGCATAGATCAAACTTGTTTCATAAATCAAATCGTATTTGAATTTCAGTTATTTATTTACCCTGAAAAGGCCATTTTGAAGGTGATCCAAATTGAAAACACGAAAAAATCAAACATTTTTATTGCGGTCATGAACCAACGAAATCGTAAAAATGAAAGGTGTTATAGCGCCGCAAGCGGTTGGCAATATTTTACTATATTTTTTATTTCAGTAAACTGTCCGGTTATTCCTAATTACGTTCTACTCTTCTACTTTCCTCTAACCTCTCTAACGCTGACCTTAGTAAGCGCTTGGAAAACTTTACTGCTAGCGCGACGAACGCGTCAACCCCTCACCCTTCGCCGACCGTTCACCACCCCTCCTTTTTCTTTTTATGCGATCCTTTTCCTCTTGCGAGCGCACTGAAAAAGGGGGTTGGGTTTTTAAAATAAAACCCGTAGAGGGGGATGGGTTGCGAACGAATAAAAGAACTAGTAATTATTTCCCTTGGCGAATAGAAACTTCGCCGTTTTCTCTCCCTCTTTTTGCGTTCTTTCGTTTATCATTTTTTCTCTTTTCCTCACATGCGGCGGTCTTTGTCTAATCCACGGGGATGGTTTTCTTTTATGTCCAATAGCACAGTTTATCGACGTTTCTTTTCTTGGTTTCTTTTTCTCCTCGAACTATTTTTTTCTTGTTTTCAGTCAGGTTTTTATTTTCAGCGAGCTAAAGGGCTGCTTGCCTCGGATTGGGTAAAGGTTTGTTTATTTTTTTGAGATTGATCGAGTTTTGCGATAGCAGGATAGGTTGGAATTTTACAATTTTTTGTTGAGAAACTTGCGCAAAGTTTCGTGCTTCTAACAACCCAGTTCCTAAGGGTCATTCAATTCTAATGTCATTGAAATAACTAAGACGTTAGAGTAAAAATTATTAGGTAAAATTATTTTCTTTCGAAAATAGCCACTTTACTTACGATTTTTCGTACGGAAAGTTCTACATTACAACGCATGTTTTTTCGAAATATTTCCACTCTCAAGAAAGGACCTCTTTCTTCAAATTTCTGGTCCCTTGATCTTTTTGTGGTCAAATTTTGGGCCACGTTGGCCATGACTTGTTGTTGACATTTTTTACAAGCTTTTATTTACCTTTCAATGTATGTAATAACGAACTATCCCAACAAACACAAATCGTCGGCATTAAATCAGGGCAATGTCGACAACGTCGGCAGTGTGTCCCCAGCAAACACGGTTCCCTCGGGCCTTTGTTGGTGCCATGTCGATTGCCGAATTTATCGTCATCGGCACGACGTCGATTTACGACACCGGACCAGCAGTATTTTTTGTCCGCTTTGCGATGTAAGCCCAATGTATGTTTGCCGATGCAGCGTTAGACTATGGCCCGTCGTCGGACCAATGGTAAATTTGACTTTTTGCTGAAATCGGCATACCGTCGCCGTACGATTAAGATCCGATATGGTTTAACCACGTGGTACCATCCGCCCATAACTGCTTAATTTGGTCGGTCTAACGTAGGCAAGCTGGTCTCGGTCCGATATCGGTAAACTATTCAAGTCCGACATTGGTTTCCTAAAGCGGTCCAACATCGGCGATTGACGGAGGTCCGTCGGTGGTAGCTTAAAGCGGCCCGACATTGGCAAACTAAAAAGTTTCGATAATGCGGGTGCTTAACCAGTTGGGCTGGTTTAAGTGACAGAAGAGGTGATTCTTGTAGAGAAGTACCACCATATTGTCAAGTCCGCGTTCTAGTTTTGAAATATCTTTGCTCATTTTATATATAATATTATCTTCCACTGTACAGGGAACATAGTGACATTAGCGCCATCTCTACATACTAGGAAGAAACTATTAAACAGTTTAAAAATTTTAACATGACGTAATAGGACCATCGTCGGTTGCCTATTCTCGACCAATCAAACAAAGTTCCAATCGGACCATCGTCAAAATCAGATTTTGAAAATTAAATATGGCGGATTCAAGATGGACGATTTTTGGTCATCTTCTGCTAACCAATTTTAACTAACTTATACACATCCGATTGCCTTCAAATTTGGCATGGATTTATAGTTGCAGTGACAATACAATAATATGTTATTATTAGGCACCCCTCCTCCCTACGACGGGCGTGGAGTGGGGAAAACCCCTAAGTTTGTCCGATTTCAACCAAAATTGGTATACGGGGGCTTTTGGGGATAGGGAAAACGAATTTTGGATCAGATTTTGAAAATTCAATATGGCCACATCCGATTGTGTTCAAATTTGGTTTATAGTCCCGGTAAAAATACAACAATATGGTATTCTCAAGTACCCACCTTCCTCCAACGAGGGAAGGGAAGGAGGGAAAGATTTAGTTTTTTCGATTTCCCGCAAAATTGGCATACAGGGTTTTTTAAGGAGGGGGATTATGAATATTTGATCAGATTCGAAAATTTTAATATGGCGGATTCAAAATGGACGATTAAGGTTACAAATCTAAAAATTAAGGGTGTGTGTTCAAATTTGGTATGCGTTTATAGTTCCGGTGACAATACAATAATATGGTAATATTAGGTACACGCTTCCCTCTAACGAGGGAAGTGGAGGAGGGAAAAGATTTAGTTTGTTCGATTTAAATCAAAATTGGCACACAGGGGTTTTTCGGGAAGAGGATATGAATTTTTGATCAGATTTGAAAATTTATATATGGCGGACGATTTAGGGTACAAATCTAAAAATTAAAAAATTAATTTTTGTTAAAAAGATCTTCTAAAGAACAAGCTTTTACCAAATGTACTTAAAAGTAGAAAATAATTTTTTATCTTTCTTATACCATATTAAAACCGATGGGCGCAAATTAAAAATTTTAACTTTACGGTGACAAAGAGATAACTACAAAAGAAGATCTAAATTCTTCTTCTATTCGAATGATAAATATAATGCTTTCATCTAAAGAAACTGAGAACCGGTGAGATTGCCGTGCTTGCGAAGCCTTTAAAAATGTCCTTAGGTTATGGAGTAATACGACTATTTCTGAGGTGAATCGTCGATGTGGTATAAGAAAGATAAAAAATTATTTTCTATTTTTAAGTGCATTTCATAAAAGCTTGTTCTTTAAAAGTTTTTTTTTAATAAAAATTTATTAGCTTTTGCAGTTTTGACACTTCTACAAAAGCTCTTTTAAATTTGTTTTAAAAGTTTTGTTTACAAAGAAGGACTCAGATTCATAAAATGAGTTGAATCAATTTCGATTTGCATTTTGAAAAATCTAGAGCGCTACCAGCAAATCTTTGATGCGTTTGTAAACTGGTGCAAATTAAAAAACGTTAAGGAAATTAATGAAGATGTATTGGTGGCATATTTTTGGGAAAAATCGACCACACATTTTTTAATGTAAAAGTAACTATCCTTTGAATATAGGTAAAAAAAGGACAATACTAGAAATCTGCCTTTCATGAGTTCCGGACCAATTTCAATATGGCGGCTGACAATTAAACAGAGAAGCTAACTGGAACTGTCATTGTCAATGTCAAAAAACTTGTCCGCAGCAATTTGGAATGGAGTGTACATCCTAATTTTTCCAATGTTTTTTACAATTTTGCACAAGTTAAAAGTACAAAAATTATTTCTAACCACAAAATTTTACTTGTTGTTCTTTAGTTTTGATTTTAAAAACTAGTGGCCTTAGCGACAATAGCTAGCTAGCCAACAAGAAGCTGGACCTAACATTTTCTTATTAAGGAGTGGCAATTACCAAATTGTTACCTGGGTACCGATTCTGAAAGTCATAGGAAGTGATCGTTCGCCTGAGAGAAGAAAAGTAGTTTCAACCAATAAACGCGCTTAAAAGCAGTGACGAGACAATCGAATAATCACCAAACTATTATAGGCACGCACAGAGCTGCCTCGAACAATAATTTTTGAGCGAAGCCGTTCTCTCGACTAGACTCAGTAGTTGGGAGTTGTAGGAAAGCTCGTGTGAAAAACGTCACTCGTATTATTTCAGAGCACGCTATTGGACGAAACCATCACGTGACCGAACTCGCTAATGCGCATGCTACGGCAAACTTGACCGTCTTTTAGAGTAGAACTCGCACAGTGGTCGATTTTTGTAAAAACGCGGATATTAAAAAAATCTTCCACATTGTAATTTAATCGTACAAAATATTTAGTTTTAATAAAAATTTTAATAAATTTATTCTTATTTAGCTGATACACAGGATGATCGTGTGAATTTTCATATTTATTTTAAGACATTTTTAAGAGGTAAGAGATATATATTTATTAATTAGCTAAATTTGTGATGGTGGTGTGAGGGGGGATCTACGAAGGACATGTAGATTGAAAGACGGTTGGAGCTTGAATGGGTCTTATTTAGCCAAAAATGTTGGGATGTCAAATACAGTTTGAATATAATTTAAACGTAATAATTTTGGTTAAAAATGTTAATTTAAAACAATCAAACTTACTTTAAAGTAATTGAGACAATATATAAATGTTACAGTATATTAGAATATTTTTATTTAATAGAATATATTAAAAAGAATGGCAACCGAAACTTTCAAATGTTACACCCAGTATATTATTGCATTTTTGCATTCTGTTTTGAAATTCTAAGCATTTTGATATAACGTAACTTATGTCGATCTTCAATTGTTTTCGAGATATTAACAGTTGAATACTGATACATAATGTCAAACTCGTAAAAAGCATAGTTTATTCTTTGGCCAACTATTCGCTTAGTATCTTGACAACCATATAAAGGCAAATTTAGATACATTTCGAGTTTCTTAATTTTTTGATTTATTCCGGAAAATCGACCATTGTGCGTCGTTCGAATGACTTTTGTGCGATTGATCACTTCTCAGGGTATGATCGTTCTATTACGCCCAGAATAGAGCCTCTAATCGTTTGAAAAAGATTGCGTACGTTACACGACCGGAAAGTGTCTTTACAAGTCTTTGAAGGTTTCCTGCGTCGACCTGTAAAGACCAATTTTCCGTTCTAGTGACGTAAATACCTATTTATTCCTTGGCTTTTGCATACCTATATCCGACATCTAATTTTTTGACAGAAAAATGAAATGGACTTGCTACTTTCTTCTAGTGCCAAGAATTAAGGAAAACCCAGGCTACTTTGACATTGTTTTAGAGGTTTTTGTAGCGACACTTTTTTAAATATTTTCAAAACCGCCAAAACCAAATATTAAATCTTGAAATTTCTTCTTTCACTAAAAACACATAAATAAGTTTAACGTTAGAAAAGAAGCTCCGCGTGTGGGGTACTTTGGCGTATTGTTAGTTATTCTAAAGTAGCCCATACCCGAGTATAACAAACCACAGAGTAGCGACAGCACCCGTCTGCACCTTTGATGTTTGAGGGACCATTTTTCGCAAGCGATATGAGTGGAATCCCCACCATTACACTGCTCAACTTATGATTGTTGGTCAGATAAGCTGCTCGAAGAAATGTTAATATTCCGTTTTAATGTGCTATAGACAAAATTTTAATTTTAATGAATGGATTAACGACTTAATGTCTATCAACAGGTTCACTTAACATTATTAAATTTAAACTATTTTCTTATTTTATTAATAATAAAGGGGTGTATGTCATTATAATAAAGGTGTGCATGTTATTATAATTAAGGTACGTATATAGAGCGCTTCAGGCTAGAAGTCCAATTTTCCAGTGTCAGTGGAGAAACCAACACTCAGGCTTGCGATCACCGTTCGCGGCTTACGTTTAGTATGCCTCTAATCACGGTGCAATGTGAAGTGTAGTCCATGAAACCGGAATTTGATCAATAAATACGCAAATTTTGATAACGTAATTTTATTTTTTTTCAGATTTATCACTAACAACATGTTACAATGAAATTAATAAGGAGAAACAAAATAAAAGCAAGTTCTCAAAATAAAATAATACATTCTAAAAACCAAAAATATTCTCCCAGTCAAAAAAAATTAGAGCAAATGTTCGAAAAGTCCTCCTTGCTCGGCTAGACAATATCCGAGCCTATTATAAAAACCCCTTCTAACGTTTCCAAACATGTTAGGGGTGATAGTTTGAAAAGCTTCTTCAATTTTAATCCAAAGTTCTTCCAAATTATTAGCCCTTTCATGCCTGTAAACTTCATTTTTGATATAACTCCACAGATAGAAGTCACTAGGAGCAAGATCGGGTGATCGAGCTGGCCTTAAAATAGTTCCCCGTGTACTTATAACCCGATTAGGAAATACATTATCAAGATATTCCCCAACAAGGCCAATATTTTGAGCGGAACAACCATATTGTTTCACACCTAACAACTGCCTAGCAGTTGGAATAATATGCTGCTGCAGTAGATCCAAGTATCTAGGACCATTCAAATTGCCGTCAATAAAAAATTGCCCAATTACGTGTTCCCCTACAATACCCCCTATTTTGTTTTAGTTTTTTGGGATGCTGTGTTTTTTTATACTGGGACTTTCCATCCATTATAGGATAAACGCCCAGTTTCATCCAAGTTTTTGCAAAGTTAAAGACAAACAAAAAATATCCATGCACCCAGCCGAGATTCGAACCCGGAACCTTCCGTGCGGTAGGCAGATACGCTGCCCACTGCGCTACGGCGGCTGTGTTCTTACGTCAAAATACAAATGCAAATTTTTTCCTCGACCAATATCGAACTTGTGTTGGATTATGACGATTCAATAATGGAAAAGTGCTTTCATCTGTGAAAAGAATAGATCTCAGAAAGTTTTCATCACGATTAGCCCTTTCCATCATTGTTTCTCAAAATTCCATACGACGATAGTTGTCCTCCAAAAAATTTGATCCGTTTTTGACGCTTTGTAAGAATGATAACCATTCTTTTTGAGACCACGTAAGATAGTGGCTGAAGACGTATCAACTGCTTCAACGATTTGGTGGCTAGTTAACTTTCGTTTCCATTGCGGTGCAAATCATCACATCTCGTACTTCCTGCTCGTCATTCAAAACAGTGGTTTTTTTATGGTTTCTTGGCGCTACACAGCCAAACTTTTCAAAATTCTGCATAAACCTATGAATCGTTGATAAATTAGGTTCTGGACGATTTAAAAAATTCTCTAAAAAAAGTTCAAAAGAGTACATATATTACAATTTAGGTACGTATATTTAGATACAGGCTGTTATGCTAGTTTTTCCCATCCATTTTGACCATAAATTTTCGTCCTAACAAAATAATTTAAGAAGCCTTACAATTGGCGATTTTTGTCATTTTAGTTAAAGCAAGAAGTGGATTTTAATTTTTTCCATATAGGGTTTTGGAAGAATTTTAGGAAACATAACATTTAAAAAAAGTGATATCTAACAGCTTCTTTTATCATATATTTATAAGAAATATCGTACTGAAACAAAAAAAGAAAAAATGTCGCCAGGACAAAAAGTAGTGGTTAAAATGGGTGTGAGGAAATTTAGTAAGAAATATTGTACTTAGTACAAATAAAAACATTATAATTAATATGTTAAAAAACTTTTAATTTTCCAACAGCTTTTCGGACGGATACTTTATTTTTTAATTCCAGGTTGGTAAATTTTAAGCTATAAAAAATATACTAGTAAGAAAGAAATCAATAATAAGAAAGTAACAACAAATTTTATAAAATCACACATAAAATAAATCAATTGACAAAACCTAAATTTAAACCTATTAGTAAATTAACGCCTAACTCCCGGCCTACTGCACTAGTTTTCTCTTCGACTGCTAGAAAATAAAAAAGTCATCAATTCTCGGACCAAGTAGAAGATCTTTTATTGAGATTTATTTCGCGCATGCGCCCTCAGAAAGTGTACCCGAGCTGTCGCTACTCTGGATTGTTATACTCGGCCCATATTCTTAGTTTACAAATATTGTTCATTAAATATTTAAAAAAATAAGTGTCGTTAAATGTACCAAGCACGACTTAATGTTTTTTTAATTTTAAATTTTGTAAATCTGTAATTTATCCTTGACATGCTAACCAGTACCAACGTGTCTTCGAAAGACCATCTGATGACATGAATGACGAAGAAAATTTATCTGCTTAGTAAGGGCACACGTAGCACCTAAAATGCAATGTCAAAATTACCCTGAGAAAGTCAAAGTAGCCCCGGTTTACGGTACTAATTTGGTATACCGGGTAGATAATGCGTCTTCCGTTACAACAGTAAAGGGAACCCCCCCCAAAAAAAACAAACCCGGAAAAAAAAAACCACCCGAAAAAAGGCGGCCGAAAAAAAACCGTCGGCAAAAATTGATTGATACATATTAAAGAATAATTCAAAATACGAAAAATCCAAAAAAAATATTGTTTATAACAATTTTTTCTTAGAGGTTTTTTTTCAGTTTTTTTCCCGCATTTTTTTCCGTTTTTTTTTTAGATTCAACAGTTTAATAGAGCTCGTCGCCTCGTCAATTGATGCTCGTGTTACTATCTTCATTTGTGTTCGGTAAAAACCTATGCTTACCGCATTCTCACAATCCCACTTACACCCGGTTCCCACCTACGACTTTTTCTTGAGTGCTCACTCACGCGTCACATGGGTGCCGATTCTTGAATTTTGTAGGAAAGTTCGCACGGGGACAGTTGCCTCCTTGATATCGACCAATAACGGGCTTTCAAGCTATCACGAGTTATCCGAAGAAACCTATCCGACCACGGCCGAACCCCATCCGATTGCCGTGTATCGAAGGAACCTTCCTACACTTTTATACACCTGCCTTTGAGTAGAAAAACGGGCGTTCTTGAAAAAAGATAAATCGAGTTAGGCCCTGTGCACACCAACGCGTGCCCACCCTGCTTCAAAGAACGCACCATGTGACTGGACATATATTTCCAATGGTTTTAAATGCAGAGTCACGTGACGCCATGCGTGGGCACGCAGGGAAATGCTTTGGTGTGCGTCGGGTATTAGCTTTGCGCGTGCACCGTACGAGCGTGGCAGCTTCTGAGTTTTCTTATTGGCCAAAACGAAGGATGTGACCATTCTCTCGAAATTGAAGAATCGACACCATGATGTCAATATGAAATGTTATGACCGTCATGTGACGAGTGAGCGGGCACGCACGAAAAAGTCGCAGGTGGGAACCGGGTGTTAGACATTTCTCATGCGTGACCACCTCCACTCAAAGAACGCATCACATAGACAGGCCAATCTATGTCATACCACGTGATAATTTTTTTGACGCAGGATGGTCACACCTGGGGAACGCCTAAAATAGAGACGGGTTTTTAATAGTAATGTAAGTATACCTACTACTTTGTTTTTTATTATAGAAAGTGACCTAACGGTTTTTACAAAAACAAAATGGTGGACCACTGACATACGATTTTTAAGACCACATTTTAAAACATAGGGCGAGTTCCTAAATCCACCGTTGGATCTACAGTAGAGTTCGCAAAAATTTAGGTTGTCCACCGATAGAGTTTTGAAAGCTCTGATGGATCAACCGATTGTTGGCAGCGATGCCCACTATTGTCCACCGACCCCGAATGTTGGTGGAAAGGTTTGATGGATGATGTAACCTCAAAAACTACCAGCTGCGTTTTGATGTTTTTTTTTTGTTTTTTCATCACGAAAGTAAAGCCGCATGTCCTGATAATTATAGACCTGTGTCTCTTACCTCAGTGTTTTGCAAAATGTTTGGATAAAGCTTTCTTAGTACATTAGAACCTTTTTGGGAAAAAAATAAAATTTCGCCCAATCAATATGGGTACCGAAATGGTGTTTCCATGATCGATGCAATCAATGTCTTTGTGGAAAACATAGTAGACCACACGGAAGCAGGAGAATTACCTACTGGTATTTTTTGTGATCTTAGCAGGGCATTTGATTGCGCCGATCATGACCTTTTACTTAACAGACTAAAGTGTTTTTGAATTGAAAATAAGGAAAATAAAATAATTTTGTTGATTCATTCTTGTGTCCACGAAAACCGTATGTGTCAGTCAATGATTTTTCAACCATTTATCAAAAAGAGGTAGTATCTTCTAAAATTAACGTTACTTGTGGAGTACCCGAGGGGTCAGTTTTGGGTCCCATACTATTTATTTTTTATATAGAGGATTTCAATTCTGCAACTGGAGATGAATCTCGTTTACGTTATGGTATCATATTTTGGGGAGCATCTTTCGATTGGGAAGAATTAAACAAAAAAAGCTTTTAAGGTGTATGCTTGGATTGCCTTAAAGACACACTTGTCGTAATAGTTTTGTTCAATTTAAAATTCTCTTTTTCTCTAGAAAACAAACTCTTGAATGCAATAAGGATAAGGATGAGCATAGATTTAATACTAGACAAAAAAGTCAATTAAGAGTTCCTTTTCATAAAAGCAAACTTGGGGAATATTTGCCTATAGTTATTGGCCTAAAGGTTTTCCATCATTTACCTAAAACTTTAAAAGAGATCAAAACATTAAATCATTTTAAAACTCTAGTTAAGTCGTTTTTATTACGAATTATTTTTATAATATAAATGAATATTTTTCTAAAATATTTGGATCTTAATATTAAATATAAACAGTTTACAAAAAAAAATGATGAAACATTTAGTTAAATGTAATATATAATTACTGTTAAGAGAAAATTACTTGTACTATGTTATTTTGACGTGTTCCATACTATTGTAATTTAATAGTCAGAGGAAAATAAACATTTATTGTATTGTATTTTATGGTATTGTAGTTTTTTTGCGATCAGGGATGGAACATAAATTGAAAGGAGTGGCTGCCCAAATGGTCATAAAACTCTCTCAAGAAACTAGTTCCTTTGATGATGAGGAACACGATTTAATTTTAACTCTGCGACGAAAAAGACATGCTAATATTGAGTGTAACACCGTAGCCAAATATGATTTCATGGACTTTAAATACCGCAATCCATGTCCTTTCTTTCTAAATAAAAAAAACCTTCTAAAAAAACTGTGGTTATGTTAGTATTAGTATTTTTTTTGATGCAATCGAAGTCACCAAGTCGGTGAATTTCTTATTGCCGTTGCTATTAGATTACCCTGTAACTAAGAGTAAGAAAACTTTTACGGCGTTTCCGGGCCGCTTTTATTGACAGTCGTTTTCCAGGGCTATAAAACGTCCCTCCTTTTACTATTTTCATAAAATTTGCATTTTACTTAAAGTTGGGATAAGGCCCGAAGGCGAACCGGAGCACAAAACTAAATTATATCTGTCTTTCTGAAAATATAACAAAACTTGAGATGAAAGTTATGAGTTTTATTAAAAGTTAGGTTTGGTTAGTTCTTGGGCATAGTGTAACCCAAGTTGCATGTATGCTGTTTTAATTTATATGTTTGTAACGGACTATCGACTTTGTTTGTAACGTACTAACGACTTTTGCCAAAATTGAAACGACAAAAGCATTTAAAAACCGCACTAACTAAGCGAAAAACTGTCCGACTTTCATAAAATTAATAATTTTAGAAAGCCAGGGCATTGAAATTTGTAGATACGATGTGGTGTTTTTGATCCCTCTAATAGATATTTTTTTTCTGTGCGACACAGTACTAGATCTCAAACATAGTTTACAAAGCCACATTCCTTCCAAGTACATCGATGTAACATGTCTAAAATTCGATCAAAGAATAAGTTTGAAATTCTTAAGTAGACCAGAGTTTGCCTGTAAAATCTACTTGTTTGAATAGCAATAACTTTTGCAAAAATTGAAGGTCAGTCAATCTACACCCTCTGTCAACGAAACTCAATTTGGATATTGTAAAAATTATGTACTAATTATGTACTAATTTAGTTCCCTCTTAAAACATTTTGTACTTAATGAATAACGGAGTTATTTGCACTTTAAAGGGGGGTGTTGCTTGGCGCTAAGCTACACCTCTTAATGCTTAGGAGATAGATTTAATGAAAGTTGATATGTCATGATTTTGTACTAATTATGTACTCTTAAAGAAGGTTCTCTTAGTTTACAAAAACCATCAGTTCCTAAGATTTTTGTTTGTTTTGTTATGGGATGTGTAGCTTGATATCAAGGCACATCCTCCTCTTCCTAGGAAAGAGATTTCAAGAAAGTATTTACACCATAATTTGCTACTAATTATGTACTAATTTCTTCCCCTTCTAGAAAATTGCCAAATCTCAAAACAACTTATTTTTTTTTGATTTTATGGGGTGTGTAGCTTTACATCAAGGCACTCCCCCCCTGCTTAAGAAATAGATTTAAAAAAAATCAATTATGCCATAATTTGCTTTCAAAAATTGCCTACTCCAAAGATAACTTGATTTTTTTTTGTTTGTATGGGGTGTGTACCTTGACATCATCCACGCACCCCTTAAAAACAAAAATTAAATTATATTGAAAATAGGAAATTTTTTAGAAGGGGACGAAATTAATGCATAATTAGTAGCAAATTATGGCATAATAATTTTTTTCCAAACCTCTTTCCTAGGCAGAGGGGGGTGTGTCTTGATATCACGCTACATACTCCATAAAAATAAAAAAATGAAGTTATCTTGACAGTAGGTAATTTTTTAGAAGGAGGCGAAATTAGTAAATAATTAGTAGCAAATTCTGGCATAGTCACTTTTGGTCGAATCTCTTTCCCAATCGGAGGTATACTTTGATATCAAGCTACATAAACAAACAACAATTTTAGGAACCGATGGTTTGTGTAAACTAAGAGTACATATTTAGTAAAAAATTATGGCATATCAACTTTCATTAAATCTATCTCCTAAGCATGGAGGGAGGTGTATCTTAGCGTCAAGACACACCCCCCCCATTTAAGTGCGAATAACTCCGTAATTCATTAAGACATAATTTTTACAATATCCAAATTGAGTTTCGTTGAGGGGGGGGGGGTGTAGCTTGCCTGAGCTAAAAATTGACCAATTTTGACGAAAATTTGGTTAAGAAATAAGGTACTTTTAAATGTTCAAATAGACAAGAATTTGCTTCGGTTACCTGCGAACATATACTCGTTTAAAGGCAAACCGAGGCAAATCACACACACACAAACAAATTTGATTGTTATTTTTCTTGGGTGTCATTCTAAAATATGGTTAAAAAATTCTTATCCAATTTAAGCACAACATCTGCGTTACGTACACTTCTCTCCACATAAAACTGGTTCAGCAGAAGTTAGCAGCCTGTTTAATTTTGAAAATTTTTATGGTACGGCATTGTCTTCCTATAAGTGACAATGCCGCAGACTCCTGTGGGGTTATTCTTGAATAGAGAGAAAATTTGCTTCCAGGGAGCCGAATTCTCTCGCTACTATGCGTCCCATTGGTCCAAATCTTCGGTTAAAATCGGTTTCTCTCATTTTTGCCCGATATTGATGGAAAGTAATTCTCTTAGTCAAGACCAACAGAATTACTTTCGATCAATATCGGCCAAAAGTGAGAGAAACTGAAATTTTTTCTCGATACAACATCATGTTTTGCATGTTAGTGTCATTCGAATTTAATAAAATGCCGCCGCCTATTTCCGAATTTAATAAAGCTCAAATCTGTTCAAAATTAGACGATGGTTGGTCTATTCGGCAACTAGCTGTTCATTAGGGAAAAAGCAAGTCTACGATAGTAAACATAAAAAACCAATTTCAAGAGATGGGAACTATTCACCGAAAGGAAGGTACTGGTTTGACGAAAGTTACTAGCCCAGAGGAAGACCAAGAAGCAATCAATTTTCTGGAAAATTATCCGTTTGCCAAAGCGAAAGCGAAAGTAAAAATTGAATCAAATTTTCCAGTATCCATAACAATAGGAGGGTTAAACGTTCGAAGCTAAGGTGACAAAAAAAATGAAACTAAGTGAGGAAAAGAAGCAGTTTTTACGTTGAATTATTCTCTGAGGGACGAAGAATTTTGGCAGCGGTTTTCACAGATGAAAAGATCTGGAAAATATAATGGTTCTAGAGGTGGGAGTCCCTTATCCAGATCATTTTGTATCCCAACAAGATAACTGTCCAGTTCATAGTGCCACAATTGCGCAACGATGGTTCCAGGATAATAATATCGAAGGCTTGCCTTGGCCTGCAAAAACCCCTGATGCGAATCCAATAGAGAACGTTTGGGGACTGATCGCAAAGAAATTAGCAAATTTTAATATCATTTCAAGAAATTCAGAACATCTAATGGAACTCATTGTAAGAGCATATATAGGGAAGTATTGCTAAAAATTCAAACTTATTTGAAAATTTAGCCAATTCAATGCCCATGAAACTTCCAAACATCATTGCAATGACGCATTATTAAAAAAATGTATTTTTTATATGTTTTTAATTTTGTTATTTTTTAAAAATTTTATTTATTTTATCTGGGTTTATAATTGTTTTGGGCTAGTAAATTTCGTCAAACTGGGGCCTTCCTTTTCAGGGACAGTTCCTGCTTCTTGAAATCGATTTATTATGGTTACTATCGTAGACCTACTTCTTTCGTAATCAGCTAGTTGAATAGACCAATTAGTGTGTAGCTTTTGTTTAGTTAATAAAACATTTCTGCTTTTTTTGAAAGAATCATTTTATTGGCCTTATATTTTGAATTAGTAAAAAGTAAACAAGCCGTGTCCTCATAAAAAGTTTATATATGACAAAAATATAACCTTAAATGACAAAGTCAAAAAGTCAGTGTTGCACATAGGAAAATTAAAAAAATCGTGTTTGCAGCTACCTTCTGCTGTACCAGTTTTATGTGGAGAGAAGTGTACTCTCTCCATCCAAGATATCCTGAGCATTCAATAGCCTACATGGCCATCGTTGCCAGGTGTACTGACTGACTACTCCTTTGGGGATTTTGTCTATTGACTACTGTTTTTGCGGCGGAATCTACTGCTTTTTTCGGTTTTCAAAAAATATGAGCAGTAGATTTACTTTCTTGGGGATTTTTTTTTCATGAAAATTTATACCTATTTAAAATAATTATTATAATTTTTATTTATAAGAAATTATATGAAAACAGCCACCTTATTTATAACATCAGCTTCATGATGTTTTTATATCTGTGGTCGATTTTCAATGTCATGCCCATATATGTATGAGCTTAAATATACGCTCTTGTAATGCTTTCGGCGTGCACAACTTTGTAAGCAGGATGTCCTATATATATGCCTATATCTATCTCTTTTACTCTTTTATGACTCTTATTGTCTCTTTCTGGCGTCAAAGCTTAGCGGTTCTGCACATGCGTGGCCATCGTCATCGGTTAACCGACCAAAATCCAGAAAGACAGTTGTGCAGTTATCCAAATTTTTCTATTTGTTTACGTTTTTAGAAAATCAGTATTTTCTATTTTTAAATAAATAAATATATGAATAGAAATAATTTTTAGGTATTCTCACCTTTTTCCCTTCAAATTTAAAAAAAAAAATAGCTACCAACCTGTGGAACTTCACTTTTGTTGTTTGGCGGCATCCACAAACACAGCACGTTTTTTATGCGGCGACATTTTAAGCTCCAAGATATAAACAGTTTTTATTATAACTCCTAAAAACTTTCGCAACCAAAGATTAAAAATATCACAATAAAAAAATTTGCATAAACAAAAACGCGGAAAACGACTATGTGTGATAAAAACAAATTAACAAAAATGGCGTCTCGACCGAAGGGCGAAGACGAAGGTCGCGAAACCGGCCGCCTCGTGAAATTTTCGCGCATGTGCATAGGCGCGGAGTTAAGACGGCTCCATGGCCTGCTAGATGTTAGATCTTGCTTACAAGTTTGGCTTGGGAAAAGCCTATATTTACCCTCATACATATATGGTCACGCCACTTCGTGGAATGTGCGTGCGCGTCGTTCTGCGTTCAAGAACTTGTTCGATCGACTATTTTAGATCTTTGTTCTTTGTTTATCTTTAGAAAAAAAAACGACTCTGATTTTTGGTGTCACGTTGAAATTGCAAATAAACTGGTGGTGAACTATTTTGAAGGCGAACTGTGCTAAAGTCTGTTCATAAAGAAGAGAGAGTAATAAAAATGCAAATTTGGATAAATTTTGTACTGAGTAATCAATCACTTTTTCTTCTCTTTTAAAAATTTTCTAATGTACCTCAGTTAAAAATCCTTTATTTTTTATATACCTCACCCTGTTCGACCGGAGAATACAATGGAAACCAAAACTGAGATCAATAGAAGGCAAGCGATAAACTATTCTCGTAGTCGCCGCAGTTAGGGGAAACTTACATTTTAAGTACCGTGGTATATAGGTATTAGTGAAGAAAATAGTAAATATTTACCAATGATAGTAGTTCTTTTTTTACCATATCTGCCTCAAAATGTATGATTTTTTCTGTAAGGCAGCTTTTCTACATGCTGTGGTTGGTACTTTTTCAAGGTTTCTATTACTTAACCAGGAGTAGTAGGTCTAACATTTGCTGAAAGTATTCTTCAAATGTATCGCTATTCATGTCCTCGTGATAATCGCCAGTATGGACGATTATCAAACTGTCGACCAAACTTCCATGAATGCCTGTGGGGCACTTTTCACATTTTTGTCTTGCCAGTGTTTGCCAACAGTGTGTTCATCAAGAATATATACATTTTTGCCCTCCCTTCGAAATTGCCTAATTACCCTAAATATTTTCTTCTCCAGCAAACTATCTCGTCACTTTTTATTAAAATCGCCTTTCTGTTATGTTTTTCCGAAGAAAAACTAATTTCTCTTAAAGTTTTCCACAATTTCGTTCTACCAATATTTGGAAACCCACCACCTTATTTTATTGAAGTATAATGTTTTATAGTCTTTTTGCTGATTATCGAACACACTAAGAAACTTTTATTTGTACTCGGAGTAGAAGCCATATTTTTTTAATTTCTAGATACACAAACTGCACACACTTTAAAAGTTAAAACTATAATAAAAAGCAAAGCAGATTTGTAGTCAACTTTAATATTTCAGAGATAATTGCTTTTAATTACCTAATAAAAATAATATTTAGAACCAACTCATAAGTAGTTATAATACCAGGAAGAAACAAAAATTGCTAATAATCTAAAATTCTTAAAATCATAAAATTAAATTATTACTTAAACTGAAGCCTCTAATTATGCACCTGAAACAATTATGGCATTATCTGCATACCTACGTATTATAGTGCAAAAACAGAATACGCATAATAAACAATTTGTCTGCTGCTGCTGTCTCTTTTCTATTTTTTTAAAACTTGAATGTTGGCAAAACACCTACGCCAAGCTACGCTCGAAAAAATGGGTTTTAAATCGTTTTATTACTCTTTCTTCTTTATGAATGAAGTATAGGCTTCAGGCCTTGCAGTTTCCACTGGCGTTAATTACGGTTTTTTTTGTAGTCTTATAATAAAAGATGACCCTAGACAGATTTTTTTTGCTTGCTTGCTGCTATATATAGGCAACTAATGAAAAAAATCTACTGTTTTTTTACAAAATCTATACTGATTTATCTATGACCTACTGCCTCAAATTCGATCTGGAAACGCTGCACATAGCATCAATCTTGTCACGCCTCTACGCCGCGCCGCGCCGCGCCGTATTATAAAATGCTGAACACATAACAACAAAGCACTTGAATTCGGAGACTACAATAAAGAAGAATAGGCAATAAATAAAAAAAATGGAATCATTCAGTACATGTTTTCTCTACTTCCTATTGTACAGGGTGGTCCAAATTCGAGGGGCCTCTATAGCTTTGGGCTTTTGCAGCATATTTAGCCCAAAACTAATATACATGTTACGGGCTCGATTTTCAAGAGAAGTCGAGAACTAAAAACCGCATTGCGATATGTCGAAGCGTTTCTGAGCTACAGGGTGATTCTCAAAAATGTGCGTTTCTAAAAACCCTCAGCAACTTTTTTATTTGTAAAGATAGATATTTTTATCAGAAACATTTTTTGAAGATTTTTTAAGGACAAATCTACTTGTTTCACCGATTTTGTCTTAAAGCCTTTAGTTCACGAGATATAATACAGAGCTACATTTTTTTAAATGGAATACCCCAATTTTTTAAAAAGTAACCGTTTTTACACAAGGATTAATTTACTTTATTTATTATCCTGAGTTGTTCATTACCCAATAAAACACCTCCTATTTTGTCCAGAAAAATGCCATATTTTGAACCCGTTTCCAGCACAAAAAATATATTTATGAATGCACTACGAGGCAAAACAAACATAAGTGAAGGTCACTGATTATGCACGAAAAATATACCAAACAAAAAAGCCAAAACAACTATATTAATTTATTTACAAACTGAAAGTAAAACATTGAGGCTATCTAAAAGCTCAGTCAAAAAAACTTTCCTTAATCAAAGTCCACTCATTTTAAAGCTGTAGATTTCATAAGTAGAGGTTGGTGCAAGCCAAGGTGCAAGCAGAGGTAAAAGATCCGAACTCGCTGTTTGTAATTGAACGCAGCGCTAATATTTTTAATCTGCCATTTCGACAATGACAGAAATGTTAAAAAAAAACTTGCATTTAAGTTTTTTAATACATTTCATCAATAAAAACACCTTTTAAATAAATACAAAATTAATCTACTCCTTATTTTATTATTACTAATCTAAATCGTTGTGTGACACCAAGTATTAATTGTAAAAATTAATTAACAAAGGTAAGTTTTAATTAAAATGACATATAGCACCAATGTTAATTTATTCTACGGAATGTTTCCTATTTGAACCCCGCGTCGGTTTAATTTTTTTAATTTTCTTTTCTTCTAAATTGAAAATTTTCTCTTAAATCCAACAAAAGATTGTGTTAAGATGATTATTCAATAAACCAATTTATTAAAATTCTTCTTATAAATTAAACTATGTCCAAAACTCAAGGAGGGTTGGTTAAAATGCTGAAAACCAAAAATTTCACTTAAACTTAGGACCGTTCTAAAATAGACTAAACCTTTTTAGTAAATCCTACCGTTAGGGTCCCATTAGGTTAGTTAGGTTAGTTATAGGGAACAAAATGCCCACTCAACCATAAAAAAAAATAGCTGACAAAGCTTTTTGGTCCATGCATCTAGTCTGAATGATGCCACCCTGATGAAGTCATAATAAATTGAAAAAATGGATCAGTGTAAGTTTTCTATCCCCGATGAATATCCTTGGGGAAATGGCAATAAGTTTTTTCTTAAAATAATATTTTATGGTGGGGTATTATATTTACAATCTATTTTCCGGTTATACGATGAATCAAAAAGTAAGTAAGTTTTGAACGAGTGGAAACTTTCACCTCGTCAGCATCATTATACCTTATAAGAGGGGGAGAGAATGATAAAGAACGCGGGTGAACCCTAATATCGCCATTAATAAGTCCTTATAAGCGCCCGAAATTAAGGAAAACTTTTTCTGTTTCAGCCAGCAGCCAGGCTGAAGGCGGAGAGGCAGCATTAAAAGAGACAGAAATACAAAACGAATATTAATGGAAGTTCCTGGATGAATAATGGAAAGCGAGGCGCAATTAAGGCAAGAAAAAGGGGAGCAAGTAGCAAAGATTGGAGAAAATTCTAGTTTAGCCCCAATAAAAAATAGTAACTCCGTGCAATGCATTTTAAAAACAGAAAGTTCTCGTTAAGATCTTAGAATAATACATTCATTGATTATTAGAAATATTTCTTGGAAATATAGTATATATTGTAATTGTATATAAAATAGGGTTTATAAAAAAACTAAACATTTCTTTCTACCGGAAATTTCCATCTCTTTGAGGACCAATCACCCAGTGTTGCCTGGACATGCCTTAACATGGGGTTAAGTTTGGACCCTCACAATAACATCATTTACCACATTTTTTGATGGTCTGGCCCAGAATTGCACCTGCATACAAATGACAGCGCACTTGGCAACAGGGGATAATAAATAAACTAAACTAAAGTAACAATCACGTAAGATTATTTTCCTCCAGCAGACGCAGTTGATTGTTAAACAACAACTCTATGGTTAATGCTTTATAGGAAAGTGGTGAATTTCAAAGAGGAGCGCAGCGTTCTACAAACAGCATGATCTTTGTTCATTGCTTAGAAGTTTGAATAACTTACTGCGAAAAAAAATATCTCCACAACGATCTAAGATCTAGATGTCTTTTACAATGTGGATCTCTACCTACATATGACATTTTAAGGCAACAGAAATGGGTGGAAAATGTCGTTGAGGACTGATTTATAAAGCTACTGTATGATCATAATATAACATGATATTATTACAAAAACTAACACAAATTTGGAGTTGCAAGGTTTTCCTTAGGGCGCTTAAGAATTTTGGGGAAAAGACTTTGAATACAAGCAGGACTCTCTAAAGATTCAAAAAGTTTATCGAGGGGTGCGAAATTGATGAATAAGAAATTTTGGGCAATTTCCATTTAAATTTCAGCTAACATTTTCCTTTAGTGAAAAAATAGTCAGAAGAGGTAACCATTAGCGCAAATATGATGGAAATACCTATTGAAAAATTATCTAGTTGGGTAATAACATAAATAAACAAAATAAAATAATAACTGTGTTTTGAATTTAAATCATATTGGTGAAGTTTTAGTTTATATATCTGAAAAAGGAACAACATTTCTGGAATTTTTAATATAGAATATTACTTATGTGTAAACCTACAACAACAACAACAACAACAAAAAATGGAATTATCTAAAATATTTTTTGAAGATAAGAAGAAAACTAATGAAGAAGTTGTGGCGGAAAGAATAAACAACTACTATATTAAAAACAAAGACGAAATGGAGGAAAAGTTGAAATATTTGAGGCCATTTCAATTAAAAATATCAATTAAAAATTTAAGGTCAATTCTCTAAATGAATTTTAAAGAAATATGAAAATTAAACTCAAACGAAAATCACAGTAAATTTCTAAACAAAGAATGTCTGAAATTGACATTTAAATCCTTTGGATATCCCATTTTAAACTTAATTAATTTATGTTTAAAACATTGTACATTACCAAGCAAACTTAACTGTTCCAGTGTAACTTCTTTTCTTATATTTGCAAATACAAAACGATGAAATTAATTAAGACCAGCAAATATATTATAAGGCATCGGAAAATTTTTGAAAGTAGTGGTGTTTTAAGAAATTTTGAATTTATTGCATGTAATGAAATTTTAGTAAAATACCTCGTCGGGATTAAGAAAAGGATAGTCCGCAGCACTTCAACGTGTTTTAGAAAACTAATTACCTGATTTTTTTTCGTTAATAAATAATACCCAAATTACACCAATAATTGTAAAAATGTCTTATTATAAAATAAAAATGTAGGGTTTAATGGCAAGATTACTCAACTCATAATAATACTTATGCATAAAAATAAGTTGGGAAAACCTCCCGTATGTTGTTAAAATCACTAAGAAATATGTGTAGGTGTTTTATCGCAATTTTTTGAACCCCATTGATAATATAATTTTTGTCCAGAATTTGTATTTATTTAAAAATTTTATCACCAATAAACTCGATAATTAGGACTATACTTAACCAATTAAATCCTTGATTTGATTAATTTTTTAATTATCAAATGCCCCTAAAAATATATCAACCGGTTAACCGGAAATTTCTGGAGAAATTGGTAAAGTTTAAAATTCGTTTTAAAATTACTTGACGTCGAAGTTTCCGAGCAAAAACTAAATTACATTTCAATTTTCAGCTGAGCTGGAATAACGTTAAAACTCTTAAATAAAAAATGGAGATTTAGTCCTCACAGATCGATCAGCTCCATAAGTAAAAAATTAGAGAAAAAAAGAGCAGTCAAATCATCGAAAAACTCGCGATCTTTTAAAGTAAATAAATTAGTATACACACTTATAAAGCTTATGACAAATCGTTGCTTTATGATACTTTTTAATGATGGTATCAGCGTAAGAAATACATAAATCAGTTTAAATTGATTGTGTTTCAATTGACAATATTCTGAAAAGCCATGTTTACAAATTTCACTGTTTATTAGGTTGGCAGTACAAAAATCGCCGAAAAGTTGCCATTTTGTTGATGAAGTTTGGCAACAAAAGTCAACTTTTTGGGGATTATTGTACTGCCATCCTCCTAGAATATTGTGAATTATATAAAAAAATTGAATTATTTGATTATTTTTTAGTTAAGTTCAATAGTTTTCGACCAAGACAAATTTTTATATCATAGTAAACACGTCTTTATTCCTAATTTGGTTTTCAAAGTTCGAGAAGTGGGGAAAATTGTCATTCAAAAATATAAAAGCTTAATATAGCCAAGCGGTATTCCAATTTATTTCGATCCAAATATACTGGAGAACAAAAAAAATTACTTCAAAAATATTTTTGAAGTAATTTATTTATATATTAATACATTAAGATGCTCTTAGTAATTGATTACATTTCCAAGAAGATTCCTCCTTGACAATCATCAAAAAATTAATAATAAGTGGCTTCTCCATGGTTATTTATGCACTCGTTTGTTCTATTGTGCATTGACCAAATAAGATGGTTTATATCATATTGAGGAACACTCATCCAAATCCTCCTTACGGCATGCCAGGGTTTATCTTTCCCAGGGGACGTGGTAATCAACTAAGATTGCGCCCTATCATTCCCATACGTGTTCGATAGGCGACAAGTCAGGTGATCTTGCTGGCCATTCCAAAGTATCTAAGCCAAGTTCATGTAAAAAGTCCATTGTTTGGTCGCCTAAACAAACCTGGTTGAAGCCTATGGTATTCCATTCGTCATTCCAGTTTTTTCCGAGCTCTGCCCACTCCAAACGGCGAGCCTTTTGTTGTGGGGTCAAAGGTAGCACCAAAAGCGGACGGTAAGCCCTCAGTCCCATACCAAGCAATCTTAGATTAACTATCATCCTTGAAAACACTCGTCCTGTAGCTGCAACTCAAACATCTCTTACTTGGCGTATACAGTCCCGTCGATTTCTGAGAGCAAGAGCCGTAAATCATGACCTTGTAATAATCTAGGGCGTCCAGAACCCGCAGGACGTCTATAAGTCTCATCACTGGACCACCTTCTCTAAACTCATGACCCTTCTTGCAATTTCCCGTAAACCAAAACCAGCCTCTTTCATGCCCACGATGCGTCCTTTCTCGAAGTCGTTTAGATGATGAAATTGTTGGCGACAGCGAACTCTTGGCATTTTTATTTTTAAAGTAAACTCTAAGCAATCTAAAAAAAACAAAAACTACGAGAAAAATGATTTAGAATTTTCAGAAAAATTCTTTTAGTTGTTTTTTAAAAACAAATAGAAAAAATCTGTGAAAAAAGTAAAGATTAGAAGACAAAAAATTTACTAAATATTTCTTTTGAGTTATATACACACAAATAATTTTCATTCAAATAATTATCCATATCCATTTTTTTTGTTCTTCAGTATATTATTATTTTGACCTACTACCGTATCTGCACAACAAATTTTTCATGAAACAAATTTTTCCACGAGCATCCCGCGAGAATTTTTTGGTCCTGGTTCTCTTTGACATTATGTTGACAGATATTTTGACATCGGTTCTAAAATAACGACATCATTTATAATATTGAGAAGATATAATTAATTTTACTCTAATAAAAAATACCTATAAATTTTAGGGGTTATGTATACAACCAAAGCGCCTAAGCAACGACCTAGAGTGTGGTTTGTTTTAAATCGAAAGGACCAGTTCCGGTTCTGGTTCAACCAGAATCAGGACCAATTGTAAATTGAAAATGATTTTTGTAGTTCAATATTTGACTTATTTTATAAGGATCGTCTGTATCTCCATAGTCTGACTTCTCTCAGAAGCACGCAATAAGAGAGAAAGAGAGAGAGAGAGAGAGGTAGATAGAGAGAGAGAGAGAGAGAGAGAACTTTTAAATCAGACTTAAAACACAGACTTAACGTTGGTGCAATTGGCAATAAATCTACTTTTTTCGAATCCTACACGAAATTCCTAAATTTTGTAAGAAATTTTATCAGAGTTCGTTATGCTGCTGTGACACAAATGGACAGACAAAAAAAATAATTTAAAATGACACGCAATAACGAAACTCAAACTGCGCATAGTCGTACACTCTCTGTCAATCAAACAAGTTCTTAAAACCTTCCGATGCCATCAAACACGTTTTTTTGGATTTCCGATGCAATCGACTTGGGCTGAGGGCCTTTAATGGATGGATTAATCATAAGTAATGGCTGTCAGAATGAGACGTGCAATCTAATGTTGACGTCGGTGGCAACGTTAAGATGAATTTCAGATGATTTTAAAAACTTGCCCTATCTAAAAAATAAAGTAAGTAACCTTAAAAGCATTTGATAACATAACAAAAAATTAAAAGATTGCTCTCCCCACTTCTGTACTCAGACAGCCCGTTCCCGCTAGGCTTCCCATATGTGGCCATACTGACACAAAAATTCATCACGTGGTACAACATAGATTTGGATAGACAGATCTATGGCACATCACCTGATGCGTCTTTTGTGTCACGGTCATGAAAAACTGATAGGTGGGAATCGGGTGTAAGAGCGTAGTAATATTATATTATATCAATGCCCCCAGTAAACACAAAAACACTCTTAGAATATCACGAGAATATTCTTTCGGAGCATAGGAATATTATTTTTTATATTTGCGATTATTCATGTCATATGCAAGAAATAGATTACAGATGGCGTATTTCATGTGTTATATATGCACTGAAAAAAAGGATTCCTTGGCTGAAGAGAAATTTTTTTGAATGGAGCCAACCTCCCTGTGTTCTTGATTAAAGACCATTTTTCTGTTGGAACAAGAAAAATTCTCTTGTTGCAGGCAATATTCTTTTGACTTAAAGTTATTATGATCTTGAATCAAGGACACAAGGGAGTTGGACCTATTCAAGAACAATTTTTCTTGATCCAAATAACCATTTTTTTAGTGTTTGACTGTAACATTACGTCAAGTGTGTTTAGAATATTCCTCTTACATTCTTTGAAAGATGAAAAATTGAGAACTTTACGACAAAACGCCAATGATGTTCAAGGTACACATTAAAGGAATACAATTTAATTTTGACGCGAAACAGTATGTAACAAGATTACAATAATTTATCTTATATTTTTTAGTACGCTGTTAGCACATTTTCCAGTATATTAAGGTCACATTTTTCTAAGTATTTTGATTATATTTTGCAGCTTGTTTATTTCACATTTTGTAGCATGTTTTAATCATATTTGGAGGAATATTCGTAAGATACATTTTAACATTTCCACTTAAATTGACTATTTATTAAAAACGTCCTCTTGTTCTTTATTCTAAGAGAATATTTTAGGAAAAACTTTTACACCTATAATGTAAATCCCTAAATACGCTATGAAATTAAAAATTCATATTCATTTATTCATATTAATAATTCAAAAATTCATATCAAACGTTATGGAAAGTGTTGACAAGTGTTGCAAACTAGGCGATATCTCGACTTCAACGTTGAAACTTAACAAAGACAAACCACTAAATACTTTAAGGACTTTTATCATTCATAAAATATTCTCCAGAATATATTCTAAGGATATTTGGAAAGTAGTATATTGTGAAAGTACTGAATAAGAATATTTAATTTTTACTACTAGATTTAAAAAAAGTTCACATTTTATGTGTTTATTATTAGTTTTTATATCAATAAATAATTACTTCCAGAATCCCATGAACACATTCCAAGAACATGCCGTAAGGACCTACATATCCACAAAACATGGTTAAGAAAATTTTCGAAATGGGTAATTTTTTTTTGGATAAGTTTACATTCTTCTGTTTACTACAAAATATCTAAAAATAATAATATACCTGCAATGATATAAAATATTTTTAAAGAGAATATTTCGTTAAAAATTGTATTATATATTAGCTTTTAAGGCATCTTATGCGCCCGGTCTAACCATATGTATCTTATATTCCTGGTCTAAGTAACTATTTAAGATGTGCTCCTTGTGGCGCCACCTGATATGCTTATTACTCTAGAGTCTTGTAAAAATCATTTCGTCTACAAGTTTTGTATACGCTTTTACATCAACCCATGGCCTTTTGTTGTGTATAATACCAATAATACATGGTGTCAGGTGTGGGTTTAAACCTATTTAAAATTTGAATTCGTAATCTTAAATGGGAAAGATGTATTAAATATTAGCTTTTAAAACATCTTATGCGCCCGGTCTAACCATATGTATTTTATATTCCTGGTCTAAGTAGCTATTTAAGATGTGCTCCTTGTGGCGCCACCTGATATGTTGATTATTCTAGAGTCTTGTAAACATCAAAGCGTCTGTAAGTTGCGTAGATATTTTGTCTTAGTATTTTAGTAAAAATACGCGTGTACAACAACCCATGACCTTATATTGTGTATAATACCAATAATACAAAAATATCCTTAAAATATTCTGGAAAAAATATTTTAAAATCGAATATTATTAGAATAATTCAAAAAGAACATCCAAAAGGGATTATTTCAGGAATAATAAGAAGATATAAATATATTCTTAGAATATTATATAGTAAATGTTCGTAACATATAATTAAGCAATATTCTTGTGTTTACTGTGTCAGAGTAGGAAGCAGGAAAAAACTTAAAAAAGATAACAGTTCATGAATCCCCGCAGTAAAGTTGATTTTAACTCCTTATATATATATGCATGTTAACTGGAAACCCAGCCTATCTGTTGGCCATGCTAAGGAAGTAAAAATAGACTAACTGATCAAACCATCAAGATAAAATAATAGACGTAAAACCTACGCTCGTTCGCCCCTTTCTTGTGCCCCGAAATTCTCAAACACTATAAAACCTAAGTGTTACCCACATCTTTACTGACCCTTACACCCCTGCTTATGGAAAGTGTGCTATTAAGATTTTTGCGCTCTTTCCACATTCCAGTTTATTAACTTAAGAACGCACACAGAGGATTCAAAATATTTTATTATGCAAAAATTATGTACAGGGTGGTGGAGAGGATTGTGGCGTTTTGGGTATTTCTAAACGACATAACGAAAAACCAAATACATGTTATTTTGTGTTGTTATACATGTGTTTTTAAGCTACAAGAGCTTTTTTAAAAATATGCCTTTTAGAATTTGGTCTATAACTTTCTTTAATGAAAATTTCTTTTTGATGTAAATAGTCTTTGTATGGATATAATTGGAAGTTTAATTTATTTGTCACACTGCACATTATGTGTAATAATTAGTTTTTAAAATATAACACTAAGTTGACATTTTTTTTTACGTAATGACATATTTTTTACTAGATTTTTGTAATTAGCATAAAATTTCCTTTATTTTTTTTATTTATTTTTACAGCATACTTTTTACGAAAAACAAAACAAAAATGTACTTAAAAATTAAGAAATACAAAAAAATTATTAAGTAAATAAAAAATTACTAACAATATAAAAAAAAAGAAAAAATAAAATATCAAGTGCGATACATAATTTTAAAGGAAATGTTATGCTGATTTTAAAAATCAAGTAAAAAAAATAGGTTGAGTGATTGATTGATTGATTGATTCGTTTGTGAGTCTGCCAGTATGGCACTGTCCACTGCGACCAATATTGGGTCTATTGTGGCTCACTTTTAACATGTTTGTTGCTACAGAATATTCAGCCTCTTCAAGAGGCTCGCAACTTGCTTTGGTGAAGCATCATTCAGATCGAGTCCGTCGATCTGTGGTTTACCGAAGATACGCTGAAGCTGACGTGCAATAGCCATACTCCATAAAGAGCCTACATTCGGTGTCCTCACTTAGAACCATTCTATGTAATGGTACTTTCAGCCTGCAGTGTCCGGTGTATGGATCAACCATTGTCCGGATGTCCTGCCTGGTGAGCTCAATAAGTTTCCCGACCCTCTTCCTGCAAGGTTCTGTAATGAACTCTTTGGAATGTGCCAGTCCCGGCAATTCTCTTCAGTATTGGTGGAACTTGTTTTCCATCTAGCCTGAGAGAACAGTGTTGATTGTGCTGTATGCTATTCCAAGGGCTGGTTCGGGGCCAATAAAGACGGCGGAGGCCGCTTTACATGCCCAAAATGTCCCGGAATCAATACCAGCGACATAGTGTCGCCCTAGGTTGTTCAGTGTGTCTTGGCAGCTCCTAACGTTTCTCGATGAGCACCTATAGGATTCAAGAGCCGCTTGACTGTCGGTGAGTATCTTTATTGATCTGTTGCGCCAGTTATGATCTATCATCCAACGTGCGCTCATTTCAATGGCGAAGAGTTCCGCTTGGAAAATTTTAGCCATTCGTCCCAGACTATCTATAATCCTGATATTTTCCCGGCTAAAATAAGCTCCGGATCCAAAAGGCCTTCAGGCTGTACCAGCAGCTATCTTCACTTGAGAAAGTTATTCTATTTGTCGTCCAGTCATCCCTGGTGTCGATTCTTGAATTTTAGACGGACGTTCGTGTGGAGATGATCCCTTAAAGGATGTGAACACTCCCAGGGAACGATCCCATCCCCGTTGCTGGCTGTTCGTATTCTTGAATGCAGCCGAAACACGTGCAAGCCTGCCAGTTTGCCTTTTGAGCGATTGAACTAATTTCAAACTAACCAAAACATTTTCTGTGATGTTTTTGATATTTAACCAAAAACAGTCGTTGAATTGAAGGTGCAAAATAAAAGTATGACAAACTATTAAAAAATTACTGTTTGTTGGAAATAGGAATTACGTGAAATTATGTAGATTATACATTTCTATTACAGTTTTAGCTGAATAGTCGTGAGGCCAAAGAGCCGACAGCAATTATTTAGTAATTTTTAACTAAATGAACCCAACCCAACTGAAACAGATTTAAACCAACCCCAAAAAAATCACATTAACCCCCCTAAACCTTTGTTTTTGCATTAAACAAACGCCAGACAAGGATTCAGGGTCCTTTAGGGGCCCTAGAAGATGCCTTCATTTTTTTTATGCCAAAAAAAGATGTAGGGGTTGTAGTATTTTTTTGGGTAGTTTTGGCTTTGAATAAGTTGGTTTTAGTCTGTTTAGGTTAGGTTGGGTTAATTTAGTTTAAAAACTTAAAAAAAACCGAAAATATGAAAAACACATAAAAAATAATTACTGTTGGCTCTTTAGCCTCATGACTATTCAGCCGAATTGTCGGCTCTCTAGACACTCCCTTCCAAAAATATACTATATGTTACCTTTTTCTTGAACGGTCATGAACACAAAGAACCATATTACTATATTTCATTGACTAATGACAAATTATTTTTGATTTTCCTCTACAACTGCCACATATAAACCCTACATAATATATTGTTTGAATCAAAACATTAAAAAAATAGGATTCCATTAAAAAAAAAGAGAACTTCATGGCTACCCTGCGTCTAGTGTGATTAGGGAAAAAACTGAAATTGTGACAGGTATCTACCTAATTTTATGAGTAATTCCCTTTTTGATTGAGCTTTTTGTGACAAATAACAAAAAATGTTTTCCAAGTGGGACTTTATAAACGGTCACCTTGTACATAACTGAATGTAAATGAGGGGTCTCATTTTTAAGTTATTAAATTTTTTAATTTACAATATTTCACATAAAACTTGCCTATATATACAGAAATCTATAGATTTAAATGGTACTTACGTGGAGATTTTTTTTTCTGTCAGTGACTCTAGCTCAGGAAATATCGAAGCGACATTCAAAATGGGCCATGTGAAATCTCTACTTCTTGTTGTCAAATAAACATTAGAATTGGCTTAACTTTGAATGGAAGGCACTTTTTGTTAAAACTAAGACAGAGCTCAAAGCACTCAATGTGTGTCATACGTGTTTTCCAATACTTCCTCGGTAGGAACCATGTGATAGAAGGTTTGAAGCTACCATAACCTATAAATAAAAAAATTAAATAAGAGCTTATACGTATGATGTATTAACTTGCAGCAGGTTTGTGCAGCTGCATTATGCACAATTGACAAACATAATGAACTTTCTATCCATCCTTTTCTATTCATATATGTGAGAAAGAGACAGACATATAAGATTAAGTAACTGTATAAACCATGCCTTAGAGGATTGAACTAAATTAACCTATAACTAAGGATATCTGTTAACTGTGAAAATTGGATATCTAATTAGTTTTTGAGTTATGATGAAACCCCAATTCTTCTATTCCCACATAAAGTATATCCATGAATGTCCCGTATATATTCAGTGGACATCCATCAGAAGTGATTATTTATCACAATTGGATGTCCGTTGTAGCTTCGTCAATGTATATCCATCTTATATGGTAACATATAGAATGGATATACATTGATAGAGTACATTTATATCACTGGATGTCCATTGAATGTATGTTTTATGTATGATCATAAATGAAATAAAAGTTAAATATCCATTAGAGGTACGTTCATGTATGTAGGATGAATGTATATATGCCGACGGATATCCATTGGATATACATCCATGACTTGCTATGTGGTTTACTTAGTATGTTTTCACATTATACTCATTCAATATGTATAGAAAATCAAGCATTTTGTTCTTTCATATATCACGCTCTTAATCAGAACAGAAGACAATCTTTTCAATATATATTGAGTATGATTTGAAAACATACTATATATTGCACTAGGTATATTCATTTATTACTTACTTTTGTGTCGATGGACAAGTCTGATGCCCTTCAGCCCTCAACTATAAATGGCCATTATTTCTCTTGCCAGGCAAACGAAATAAAAACCGAATCACTATAAAACAAAGGTTAGGTTACAAATTAACCAACCAAACATTGCATTCTGCGCAAGTTTCGTGCGATTACAGCGTTATTTCAATGCCTCATACCAGTAGAACGTTCACCTGCGAATTTTGTACGAACGGGAACACTCCTCGCGCGTTCAAAAATACAGAATGGAATTTTTTCGTGAGAACAATCCCACATGTGAACATCCCTCGATTCAAAAATCGACACTCTGGGAGAATAGTGTTGCATAGCTTTTTGCTGTTTAGATCCGGTAGTGTTATATCTGAAAAATATAAACCCCGGCTAATCCCGCTAGCATGGAGGAAAACTTTTCCTCCCCGTACTGAATCTGAAAATATTGAATGGTAAGATATTTTTGATTTCTTTTTTTCCTCCCTCTACTGCAGCCAAGTTTCTTTGGATAAATTCAAGTTCATGTTGTAGATTAATTTTAAATAACGTTTTATTCAGACGGTTTCAGATTACCATTTTGTTCTAATTTTTGAAAATATTACAAAAGACAAAAGTAAAATGCATTTCCACCCTTAGATAGGCATGAAACCGTCCGCCGCCGAAAGCCTGCATTTTCTTTTCTTGATAGGTAAGTAACTATTACCGATACTGAGTTTATTGAAAGCTCAAAAAGTACTAAATTTTTGGTAATCAAAATTGATGATAGTTTAAATTTTTATAGTCATATAGTTTTCTGGTTGTTATACGGTAAAAGCTACTTCCCAGGAGTTGGGAAAACAAATATTTCGCTCAGTTTACTTTGCAGTTGTAGAGTTCCACGTACGTCATGGGTTTTCTTTTTGGGGAAGTTTACAACAAGTTCCCTTGTGATGTGAGTAACTGCAACAGTCATAAACAATTTAGAAAAATAATCAAAAAATGTCTTGCTGAAAAAGCCTATTTTTCAGTGAAAGAGTTTCTGCTTGATAATAAAACTGTTTGCCCATTTTAAAACTTTTAACTTTAGTTTTTTACCTTTTTTTAACTGGATAGCACTTGTTTATTATTTATTTTTATTTTACTTGTTATTTTCTATGTTCGTTCGTAGCATTTTCTATGACATTTTAGGAAAATTTTTAGCATTCTGATTTATTTTAAATATTATGTTAATATTCTATAAAAAAAAGAACTTGTTATTTTTTAACTTTTTTAAATTTAAATTAAAGTTAACTTTGGTTTACGATGCGATTTATATATAATCTGATTATTTTTAAGATATGACAAAAACTGTATTCATTTACTGATTTCCTTTTAGTGCTTAAGTGAATTATTAATAATTTCATTTATCTTTAGCTTAGAGAATAAAACATGTTTTCATTATTTCATTCATTCATTCATATTGACACCAAACTAACAGAAAATCGATGTTTTACCTGTCAGTCAATAACAGTGGGCTAAAGGGCACTGGAGAGATAGGAGTTAACTGGCTTTTTAGTTGTGTTGGATCAATCCATATTTTATACAGATCAGCAAAAAATTCTCATAAAAAAATGATAATTTAAATTTTTATAGTCATATAGTTTGTGACATTCTGTCACCTGCCGACACATTTTGAACAAATATTTGTTTATCACAATCTTTTCAGACCAATTTGACAAAACGCATATAAGGGGAATAATTAAAGCATTGAACAGTAAGAAGACATACGGAACCATAATAAATATAAAAAAGATGGCTTTAGGAAAATTCTGTAGAAAGGAAACGTGGGCCAGGACAAAAAAACTTAGGGAAGAAGAGTTCCAGTTTATTCAGAATAATCCCTTCTCCATAGCAGAGAAAGCTGTGCACGCAACATTCTTCCCGGCATCTAGACCAACCTCTTGCAGCAAAATACAAGAAAGGCTTTTAAGCTGCTGTATCGTGGCTAAGAAGTCGAGAATGATATGGAGCTGATATAGTACAGAATTAAATTATTTTTTATTACTTAAATGAACAAAACAAAACAAATTAATTTCTGGAAATTTTTGCTGTCCTGATGGGACACCCCTAGGTCAATAAGCAAAAAATTTACACGTTTGCTTGTTTTCTATAACTTGAAAATTTGCAAAGAAAACGGGCTTGCGTCAAAAACTATTTGGTTAATTTTAAAGTTCGAGTGGTAGTCATGAGGGATTCCCAAACAAAAACAGAAAAAAATATAAAATCAATAATAAATTTACTAACCGGTTTAAACAACAAAATAATTTGTTCTTGGTTTAGATTTAATACCTTTTCTGCTGATTTCTTCCTCTATGACACCCCCAAAACGATTCATTTTACGGAATTAAAAAAACCGTGCAATCGGTTGCCACTAGCAACTCAGTGTTTGTAATAATAGATCACTATCTTTGATAACCGCAGACATTTTTTTGTATGCAAAATATAGCAATCGAAAAAATGATAACTTTTAACACTTGTCGTACGTGAAAAAAATTATTGAACCAAAACAAGAGTTTTTTGTACTTCAGCGCAAAATGAACTTCTTGAATTTCGATTGCTCACACAGAGGGCGGAACCTAGGACGACGCCGTTTCGTCTTTATTAGGGACTCATCAGCTAGGTGTACCACAACGACAGGGAATTTCGGGCACTCTTACGTGCCAAAGATTACGGCATGTCTCTCGCAGGATCGATGCTACGCCATGCAGTGGGTACTATTCTTGGTCATCGGAGGTTCACACAGGGGGGTCATGGTCGGACCGAAATTCTCTGTCGTGGTAGTAAACCTAGCTCATGACTCCCTAATAAGGACGAAATGACATCGTCTTAGGTTCCACCCTCTGTATGAGCAATCAAAATTCAAGAAGTTCATTTTGCACTGAAGTACAAAAAACTCTTGTTTTTTTCGTTAGATTTACAGTGCCACAGCCATCTTCCGTTTTTTTTTTAAATTATTGCTGTCATTTTTCAAAATCACACGTGTCTCTGTCAAACTTTTAATACCTGTGTAGCTATTCTTGAAATCAGAGAGAAAATAATCTCCATGAAATACACAGATACTATTGGTGGACGCCACCGATTTTCTCGAAAATAACACTAATTCAGTGAGAGAAATAAAAGATAACAGTTTCTATTAAAATATTGTCATTCACGGTATGCCTGAACGGAGTATAGGTTACATAAAAATGGAGAAAAAACCAATTGTACTTTTTGAATAAGGATCCTTCCCTGACTAAATAACCGTATTCATTAAAATCGTAGCTGATCCTCTTAGTACACCTTTAGTTTTACCTTTAGCAAAAAAAAAGTTATGTTTTGATTTGTGTGAAATATTTTTATCTTACTGAGGGTGTAACAGGAATAAAATTTTGCAGTAGGCGCAACCTTATATATGGAAAGGGTGAGCCAAAAATAACGTTTAAAATGGGGATTTTTCTTGTTTTGCAAAGAAATTTTAATTTATTTGACTTTTAAAAGCTTTATGTAGAAACCACCACGATATTCTATACATAAAGTAGATTTTTTTTAATGATTTAGTGTAGAAGGTGCAGCTTATAAGAAAGTAATAAATGGGCTATTCGGCAAGGGACGTCTTATAAAACTTAAAACTTTAACTACCTATTTAACTTTTAATATTTTCAAAACAACTAAAATCCTGTGCAAAAAAATACAAATTTTTGGAAGAAAACTCCACATATATACATTTTTACCATAATTTGGATTTTCAATAGGATTTATCTTATATCTATTCCAATATTTGGTAAACTCATGGTGAACAGCCTTACCTGCCTGATGGGATCAAAGTCCTAGATCATCTCTATCTAAAAATTTAACGCTTTGCTTTAGGTGATCTAAAATTACATGTATCTTTAAAGTATTTGTCATTTCAGTTGCTTTGAAAGCGGCTTTTAACTCACCAATCTGTTTTTCCACGATGTCATTTTATTAAAAAAACAGATTGGTGAGTTAAAAGCCGCTTTTAAAGTAACTGAAATGACAAAGACTTTAAAGATACATGTAATTTTAGCTCACCTGGAGCAAAGCGCTATAAATCCCAATTATGATGAAAATTTTAAGTATCATAAGACGTCACATGCCCAATAGTCCATATATTACTTTCTTATAAGATGTAGCTTTTAAGTTTTATCATTAAAAAAATACTACTTTATATATAGAATATCGTGGTTGTTTTTACATGAAACTTTTAAAAGTTTGTCTTAAATGTAGTATATTTAAGTCAAATAAATTAAAACTTCTTTGTAAAACAAGGAAAACCCCATTTTAAACGTTATTTTTGGCTCACCCTTTCCACATATAAGGTTATGCCTACTGCAAAATTTTATTCCTGTAACTCCCTCTGTAAGATGAAAATATTTCACACAAATTGAAACATAACTTTTTTTTTTTTTGATAAAGGATAAACTAAAGGTGTACTATAAATACGAGAATAGGATCAGCTACGATTTTAATGAACATTGTTATTTAGTCAGGGAGTAGTCCTTATTCAAAAAGTACAATTAGTTTTATGTAACCTATACTCCGTGCATCGACCAATGAGAACCGCGCATTTGTGAGGAATTATTTTCTTTTCCCTGATCTCAAGAATAGCTACACTGAGTGGAATAATCGGGGGTAATACCTCAAGAGATTTAACATTACCAATATTTTTTCACAATTGCGTATTTTTCATAATATCGGGAGGTCATAGGACAATTGATATGTGCAAAGAAAAGAAGCTATTTAGTAAATTTTTACGCTCGAGTATTATTTTACGAAGGCAAATTCAAAAAGCTATAAAATATATAATGAGTAATAAACTTTCTGAGCGGTTTAAACAACCAAACTTATTTTTTTTCCGGTTTACTTCTAACATAATTAAATTCTCTTGATTTCTTTCCCTTTGTAACAGCTCCAAAACAAATCATTTTACCACTTGTTGTAACGTCACAAAATTGCCATTGTCACTTGTCACATGGGACTATCAACACATGAGTCAATTAATATGGTTAATTCGTAAACACGGCTGGTATTTGGTAGAATTATTGTGGCCTTTCCTGACTTTCAAGAACAGGCACACATTAAGAATTAATATTCCATATTCGCGCGTAAAGAAAATACTACCGCCTTTATAGAAAATTCTTAAAAAGGGTATTAAAAGAAAACACTTGCTAAAAGACCATCCACTTATTCGTATTGAAAGCTCGTACGGAAGTTTAATATTTTATGACACACTGATGCTTGAAAAATATTAAGGAAATTGCACAGAAAAGCCATATTTTAAAATCGATACGAAGCAAATGACGCCAAGTCTGGAAAAGCCTTTTAATAAAATTTCGTACGAAATTGGATAAGTTCTGCTGATGAAAGGTGACGCCCTTTTTATCCAATTTTTCACTGACATTTTATTAAAGCAACAGCTCGAGCAACAGAAAATATTTTCAGAGCGTACTTGTTGTTTGAAATTTTTGGCGTTGGCTCAAAAGATAACAATTTTTTCAAATTTTTAGAATTTTTTTCCATTACGCAAAACCTACTAAAGTTTGGAAAAGCTGTTTAATTAAATTTTCTTCGAAATTATATAAGTTCTGCTTTTTATCCAATTTTATTAAGGTCGTAGTTTCAATCTGGGGAATTGTTTTTAGCAACACTGTACGGGAAATCAGTTTAACTATATCGACCTGATTTTCTTGCAAAATTTTACGTCATTGAATTTGTTTTCCATGGCAACGCGGAGACTTTATTTATATTTGACCACAGTGGGACACTACAGATTTTTTAGCACTGGGTCAAAAATTTGGGGTTAGGTTACTTATTTTGACTTTTTGCGTTCTGTGCTGCTAAAAAACCAAGTAAAATACTAAAATAAAAGAAAACAGAATTACCTGCTAAAAAAACGCTACCCAACTACGTAAAGTAACTGGGTTAAACACTGTCACTCACTCCCGCTAGCTGATACCGACAACAGGTTAACTTAAAAGCATGCAGATTTAAAAATCGGCTAGTGGCGCTAGACGAAATAATTGTATTCTATTTTAAACAGGAGCGTCAACGACTAGTAAGAGTCTTTCCAACCTATAAATGGAGCTTTACTGACCGGTTTTGTTACTACTCAAGTATCCGTGTGTTTTTTAGACCGAGCTTCTAAAATGTATCCTTTGCACTCCAAGATTTTACTAGTACACTTGCATATAACTATCCCGCAATAATTTTAATTAAAAAAAAATGGTTGAAACAAAATAAAAAAGAAATTATGTGGGGTTTTGGGCGCCGAATGTTTCTATGCGAATTCTTAGTAATCCCAGCGAGCCAGTTAAGTTCTCTTGGTTCTTTGATAGCCTCGGGGTAATGCCCGCACAGCGCTGGGCCTTTTTCGGCGGGCCGCCGCGCACGCGGAGTGGGTTCATATTTGCTTTAGAACAATGTTTTTGAAAAAACATTTTTGAAAGATAAACATAACCTCGAATGGTTTTCTGTCAAAAAAAGTAAAAATACTCTTCTGTTCCACTGCCGCCCGATTCACAGTTTGTTGACAAAACACCTGCAGTTACCATGGAATCGTATAAATGCTGCGATCTATCGGCCAACACTTGAACTGCCTGTGTCTCCCAAATTCAATGAAGTGTGATTGATTGATCGAAGTACACAGGCTTTTAGAAAATAAACTCAGTTTTTATTTTCGCTAGAGCAAGAAAATATAAAAAGGAAAAATTTGATCCAGAGGAAATTGTGAGTATTTCTCTATTTTTTTTGTAAATTGGTTTTTTCTAAATCGCAATTATTTTGGGGCTTTTGGGATAGATGACAGCACGAGAGCTTTTATTTTGAAGAAAAAATAATTGAAAAATTATTTAGATATTTTTGTTAAGCATTTAAAAATGATCACCCCTGCAAAATTTTAAATAATTCTGATGTTTAGTTTTTCTTGTGGCAAAAGATTGAAAAATTAAAGAACAAGGCGTTGCCAGTACTTTTTTTTTACTTAAAATCTGGGGAAAAACTATAGCCTTAAAGCAACCGAAAATATTTTCAGAGTTGAAAGGATGGCAGGATGGCAATTTGGCAGTTGTTCTGTTAAAAATTGGAGGCATTTGAGATGTCAGTCCAATACATAAAATCACTTTTACATACAAATATGAAAAAACCAGCAACAGAAGAAAATATGTGTTGCACACCTTAGGTAAAACAATAACTACCAAATGTACCTCTTTGTCACAAAGAAAGGCATTTTTGGATATGGTTAAACCGAGGGTTAAACTACTATTTCTTTGTCTCAAAAGAATAATTTTTTGCTCTGCACTGTATCAATTTGGCAAGATTTTTGATTTATACAATGTCCCAAATAAATCGAGTACAGATTTACTCCAAAACTCCACTCGCTCAAGAAAATACATAAAAAACCACGACTTGTACACACATGGGTCCTTGTATGCATGATGTATTTATTTACAGGTTTTCATTTTTGGGATGGACCGTATTCAGATATTTTTTTACTTTTCCAGGGTGTATCCGGACTTTTACAGGGTGTATCCCTGCTTTTTTAGAGCGTATCCAAAGTTTTCTATGTTGCATCCAGACTTTTCCTGGGTGTATCCAAATTTTTCTGGGATGTGTCCAGGCTTTTTTAGATTGTATTCAGACTTTTGCATGGTATATCCAGACTTTTCCTAGATGTATCCAGACTTTTCTGTGGTACATCCAGAGATTACATCGTGTGTCCAGGTTTTTACTGTGTGTATAAAAACTTTTCCAGAGTGGACCCGAACTTTTCCAGGAGGTATCCGGACTTATCCTGAATACAGCCAGACTTTTCCGGGATGTATCCAGACTTTTACATGGTGTATCTGGACTTCTTCATTAAATTTTACATGTGCTATATATTTGTTGTCAAAAATTTTAACGCCAAGAAAATAGGGTGTAACCTGAACCTTAATATAGGGTAATTTGTCAAAAGTTTTTTGCAATTTTTATGTGCTACGATGTCAAAAATTGTGGCGTCAGAGGTATCACAAAGTAAGAAAAAACAGTTTTTTGGGGAAAAAAATTTCTGGGGGTAGTTTCAAATGGTCTAATGGGGAAAAGTAAAAAAACAATAGGGGTCGGGTCGGTCTTTATGATTGGTGAAGGGGTTTTTAATTTTCAGTGACTACAATGTGGCAGAGATTCATAAAAACTCTAAGTGAGATTTTGAGATGATTACATTACTTCCCTTAGCGAGGGAAGTAAAATAAAAAATCTGTTGATGCAATTTGGGAAAACAAAATATTCTTTTGTATCAAAGAAATGTTCCTATCAGTGTAGAAGGTTTTATAAATGCGCTGGGACTGTCTGTGATGCTTAAAGTCTTTTTCGTTATTACGCAAAACCTAAGTCTGGAAAGGTCTTTTAATGAAATGTCCAACAAAATTAGGGAAGTTCTGCTGATGAAGGGTTTTTTATATAACTTTTCACTGGCAACAACAGCCCGAGCAACCGAAAATATTTTCAGAGTTTTCTAGTTAAGAAGAGGTTTCCCCGAGAGTGCATTGGCAACACTTTTTGACCAGGGTACTAGAATGCCCAAATTTTCTAGAAATGCCGTTGGACTGCCTGTGATTCTTAGAATGCCTATAATCTATACAGTCCATTCCACTTTCCATAGAACAAAAACCAGATTTTTAAGTTGTCAAAATCAAACACCCTAGGTTTTGGTAATCGGCATTAAAACAACACTAACGCTAACCTTAAATCATTCCGAAAAACCCCTTATACTACGCTTTCATATCAATCAAATAAACCAGAGTGAATGAATATGCCTGTTAAAGCGGCCATGATATTCGTTTTAACTTTAACTTGTACATCGAACCCTTTCCACTTTTTTAGTTTTCATGTTCAGAAAAGTAGATTTCTTGTCCGTGAAAAATAAATTAAAAAAAAGGTTCGTGGCATCGGACGCACATTTCTCTTTTCCATTCATTACGACCTACGACGAAACCTACAGGCCTGTTTCATTCTTGTTAAGAATCATCAGAGTAACATAGGAGTGTACCGTATGTTCAGGTTTGCTGCTCACGATTTACTTGTAGTCATGAAAGATGAAGTGTATGTGGCATCAAATCGCCCGTCTTAGTACTGTGTACCATCAATTGTTTGGCATGTATGGATGGTCTGGTGGATTGGGATATTGATGGTCTATGTTAGACATGCTGGCAGATAATGCCGGGGTCCCGGACCGGCATCTTTATTGGCCTGAGGGGACATTTCCGTACTTTTTTTGGACCGAGGTCCCATATACATATTCTCAAAAGGCTATTTTTAGCCTAATGCTGGGCTTGCATTAAGCTGTCACTTTTTTTTTTATAACGATGGCCTATTGTAGTTGCATTGACAGTCTCACGGATTGGGATATTGATAGTTTATCTCAGGCATGCCTGCAGAAAATACCGGGGTCCCGGACCGGCATCTTTATTGACCCGAGGGGACATTTCTGTAGTTTTTTGGACCGGGATCCCATAAAAATATTGTTAAAAGGCCATTACTATAACTTTCCATGATTCTGCAACAGGCCAACAGTGAGCCGTAGTAAATTGTTTACTGGGTTACTCTCATTTTGGGTTATGTTGTCTATGCAGAAATTTTTGTGATAAAAATTGTATTGCTAAAAGGTGTACTCTTTTGCGGATAGGCACAAATTACAAAGCTTTCTGGAATTACGTAAGAACCAATACTCACGATCCGACTCACCACATGTCGGTTGAAACATCGCTAGTAGTGCAAAGCGTGATTCCAAAAAACAACGATTGAAACGAGCGTGTTAGTTCGTGTTTGATTGGATTTCAGGACACTCATGACAGCGTTTAAGGCGGAATTACGCTGGTAGGCAAGTAAGCAATTGGGAAAAGTTTTGTCTTATGGAAACACACACAACCGTTTACGCTCGCAAATATCAAATTTCAAGCAGAAATTCAATTCGCGTAAATGCGTCTTCAGATTTGCAATTCGCAGAAATCTGCGAGAGAGTAGCATCTAAGAATAAGGGCTCAGAAGTAGTATTCGTTTAGCCGCATAACTATTTTATCATAAGGTTGCTGCCATAAAAATTTATGCGAGAATAAGCAGTTCTAAAATAATAAACATCTTTGTACTTTTTGATAATTTTCAATTACCACTTCAAAAAAAGAGTTACTTAAGTCTCCATACATACATAATTTTCTTATCATTAAACTGTGCATTACCTCATGTTCCATTAAAGAACTAAAACGTTAAGAAAAGTAGATTTCTTGTCCGTGAGAAATAAATAAAAGAAAGGTTCGTCAATTCATTACGACCATCAGGCCTCCAAGATCTAATCGATAGTCGAGAAACCTACAGGCCTGTTTCATCACACTTAAACCGGACATACACACGCATGCTTGTCGCACGATTTACTTGTAGTCATCATGTCTATGTCAGGCATGCCGGCAGAAAATGCCGGGGTCCCGAACTGGCATCTTTATTGGCCCGACGGGACATTTCCTTACTTTTATTAGACCGGGATTCCATAAACATATTGTTAAAAGGCCATTACTATGACTGTCCATGATTCTGCAACAGGCCAACAGAGAGCCGTAGTAAATTTCTTACTGGGTTACTCTCATTTTTGGTTATGTTATCTATGCAGAAATTTTTGTGCTAAAAATTGTATTTTTTCTGCTGCTAAAAGAAGTACTCTTTGGCGGATTTGCACAAATCGCAAAGCTTTCTGGAGTTACGTGAAAACCAATACCCACGATGCGACTCAGCACATGTCGGTTGAAATATCGCTAGTAGTGCAAACCATTAGAATGATTCCAAAAGAACAACGATTCAAACGAGCGTGTTTGATTGGATTTTAGGACACTCATAACAGCGTTTAAGGCGGAATTACGCTGGTAGGCAAGTAAGCAATTGGGAAAAGTTTTGTCTTGTTGGAAACACACACAACCGTTTACGCTCGCAAATGTCAAATTTCAAGCAGAAATTCAATTCGCGTAAATGGGTCTTCAGATTTGCAATTCGCAGAAATCTGTGAGAGAGTAGCATCTAAGAATAAGGGCTCAGAAGTAGTATAACTATTTCATCATACGGTTGCTGCCATGAAAATTTATGTGAGAATAAGCGATTCTAAAATAATAAACATCTTTGCACTTTCTGATAAGTTTCAAATAGGACTTCAAGAAAAAAGTTACTTAAGTCTCCACCCATACATAATTTTCTTGTCACTAAACGGAGCATGACCTCTGTCGACCTTAATAACAAAAGCGAGTTGTATTTATTTAGATTTCCCCAGGGACTTTATGGAAATATTTTCTTCCAGAGAAGTGCTTTCTTCTTACTGCCGCAGTAAAAGAAAATTTCCTTTAGATGGAAGGTTTAATAGGCCAGTATGAAACGGTCTCTTTGGTATTAAAATGTGTTTATGTTTAAAACATAGAATAAAAAAGATAAACGAAATGTATGTACCAGTTCGTTTCAACGCAAGAACGTTTCGGACTGGGGACGCTTTCGCGCCAGAAGTTTGACATCTCGTTTGTTTTTCTGGCACATGTAACAATATTGCATATAGTTTAAATGTACTTAATAAATGAAGAAAATCGACCTGTTAAAATTAACAATACCGATTTTTACTTAGCAGTAATTAAAGTAAAACATTCTTTTTTTATACCTTCATCAAAAACAATTGACTGCAGATAGCTAAAGCATGTCTTTTTTGGTTACCAACGAAATAAAACTTTTTTTTGGATTACGGGTGCCAAAAAAAAATTTCTGTCCGTTTTTTACCCAAAATTAAAGGGAAATAGCGGAATATAGTAATATTGCAAAAATATAATTATTCTTGCCTAAAAATTAAGCCATTTCCGCCAGTTCTCATCAAGTATTCACGAAAAATTCATTTAAAAACATCGTCAAAATCTGTCCAAGATTAAAATGTCGAAACACTATGGAAACCATTGTTATTTCATTTACCATCCGCTTGTGTAAAGATGGTGTGTTGACACAAATGCTCTTCGTTCTAGATTTTTAAAAGTATTTTCCTGTTTTTCTTGGATATTTTGATAAAGATATTAAAAAAATAGTGTTAACAACTCGCGGCTAAACTGTGCTTTTTTTTACTAGCGTTTTTAAATAACTCGCGGCGCTCGTTATTTAAACCAACGCTTTTAAAAAAAAGCACTATTTTAGCCACTAGTTGTTAAAGCTACTATTTAATAACAAGCTTTAATAAAAGGCACTAAAATTGCAAATAAAATTTTAGCTTTCTGATTTCATAATAAAAGCAATGGGCCTTAATTAAAATTAGTTATTTATAAGTTTTGTTTAATAAAGTAGTTTGTATTTCTTTCAAAGTTAAATGACTGACTGACCAATAGGTTCGCCCAATAAGGAGGTCCGAACTCTGTATTTTGTCATCCCATTAATTAGCATAACATAGTAATTATAATTTAAAAATAAAAACGACAATAAAAATATTATAATATTAATAATAATCTACACACAGACTCCGCCTTCTTGCCGTTGAAACAGGCCAGCAAAGATCCATTTGAAAAAGAAAATAAAAATTATTATCAAGAGCTGAAAGATTCATGGAACAGCAAACAATTACATGGAAGGTTTCCAGAATTTCTCAATGAACCATTCGTTGATAAAGAACTCAACACAATACCTGACAAACGGTAATCTTATGATGGAGACAAAAGGGTTTATTCAGGTAATCAAAGACCAAGTTATTTGTACAAATATTTACCGAAAGTTTATACTGCGACCATTTCAAGAAAAGCCCGAAGTAATTCAACACCGCTTAGCAGATTGCACTTATTTTGCATCTCGAGACCATAAAACTAGACACGATAATGTCGAAAAAAAAATCCAGCAGGCTATGTGCAAGAAATAGCAGAACTAACACCATACTACCAATATGAACCAAAAGAACAACGAAAAAATGACAAAGCTAAAGTACACCGAAATAAAAAAATCATCACCGACAAAGAAGTTGTAGATAACAAACCTGAAATACTCTTAATATAGTATGAAGAAAACGCAGCAAGTATTATAGACATAACAATACCGAACGAGCATAACACCAGGGAAGCTCGAACACAAAAATGTCATAAGTACATTGGCTGAGATATCTATCAGCTGGAAACAGTATTATAACAGGAACGGGTCTTGTAGAAGTCAAAGCCTGAAACTGGAAAACGTAAGAGGAATTTTAATTGCGCAGCAAGCTGCGATACTAGGAAAGTGCCGAACTTTCCAACAAGTGCTCACCCACGGCTAGGCTGTTGATTGAAACATCCCGGGCTAGCTGTGCTATTTTTTTGTCAATTGACTTCTTATTGTTGTGGTCGTTTTGAGGACAGTCCGAAGATAGTATTGATTGCCTACTCTTCTTATCTTTTCCGAGATTCCTTTGACGTATGGAATTATAAGTGTCGTCTTCCTTCGCAGATCGGATCGAATTGTAGAATTTCTCTATTTAAAGCTCCTGATGCATTGCAGATGTAGGTGGCTCGATCTATGAGAGATTTTGCAATTCGCAGTTTGATTGGCATGCAGTGGTTTGATTTGATATCAAGATATTATCCAGCATTGTTGTTTGCGATATACGGAAGTGATTATGGTTGAATTATTTTTGGTGACTAGAACATCGAGAAAAAAAGCTGACAACTTTCTTCCGTTTCCAGAGTCAATTTAATGTGAAAATTTCAATTACTATTGACGTGATTGAAGAATTGTTCTAGTGTGTTGTGGTCCTTTTCCCAGATGATGATTCGCAGAGCTTCTTCTTCAAAGGCTTCCATAAACATATTGGCCACTACCGGCGAAAGTGGAGATCCCATGGGTAGACCATCTTTCTGTCAAAAATATCTGTCCTTCTCCTGGAAATAAGAATTTTTCAGACAGCACTTCAACAAATCCATAGTGACATTGATTGGTAGATTGGTTCTGTTAGAGAGGTGGCTGGTATTGAATAGCTTCTGTTCAATTATTTGCAGTGATTCTTCCAGTGGTACGTTAGTGTACAAACTTTCGACGTCAAAACTAACAAACTGGTTGTGAGGTTGTAAGTTGATGTATCTAAGGAGGTCCACGAAATGCTTTAAATTTTTGACGAATGATGGTGACTTTCCTTGAAGAGGCTGGATGATTAGCAAAATGTATTAAGCAAGGTCTTCAAAACGACCACAGCAATAGGAAGTCAATTGGCAAAATCGAAACCACAACGCCACGACACCAAGAACTGCATGTACCAGGTACCATGCAAGTATGGAGATATCTACATCGGAGAAACTAGCCGCCCTATGGAACTTCGACTTACCGATCACAAACGCGAAACTCGACAAGGGGACCCAACTGGAAAATATCGTCGCCAAGGAGGAAAACTTATTCAAGCGAAAATTCAAAGAAACAGCATTCATCCTGGGGATCATTTGGAAACTCACACTTTTCGGAGATAACAGATATCAAATGTGAAAGCGCGGAGCCAACCAAGTGTAAACTTCATGGTTTACTGAACACAGGTTAGTTTTATGGTTCACTGAACACAGGCTAGTATATAAGATTAGGTGGACTTAGTTTTTGTTAGCATTCACCTGATGACGATTGCAGATACATGAGAATTTGAAACGTTGTGAAAAGGTAAAAATACTCCCGTTTACTCTCAAATCCACTGACTGCTCACTTTCCTCTTTGACGCTAGTGGACGAGGAACCAACTGAAAAAGAAAATAAAAATTACTATGTGGAACTTGAAGGGAAATGGAAAAGCAAATAACTGCACGGGAGATATGCCACAGCACTAATAGGACTAGAGGAGAATAAACAGCTATCAATCATATACTTAACAACCGGCGTACTCATGGCAGAAACAGAGGCATTTTTACTGACAATACAAGATCAAGTTATATGTATAGGATGTTCCGCCATATTTGATCCACCAATTAGCGCCGTTATTATTAATGTTAGAAAAAAAAGTGGAATGCAAAACTTGTATAACTATTTGCATACTTTGAGAGTTTTCTGTCTGAAATAGCTAAATATCATTGCAAGTGTCAAATTTGTACACAAGTTTGTTATTTCAAATGAAATACCCTTTATTTTAAAAAAATTTTGAATAGGCCGTTTATTTCTGATCCCAAATATACCAAATATGTCACTTCCATCTATATTTAATTTGCGAGGAAAATGACAAAATCCTTACCATAAAGCCAATGCTTATGGTGAGGATTTTTGCATTTTTCTTGCAAATTAATATAGATAGAAATAAAGTGTATTTTTGAAATTAGGAAGCAAAGAGCGATTTAAACATTTAACAATATGCAGGGTATTCCATTTAAAATACCAAACTTGGTGTCAAAATTTGACATTTGCAATGAAATGTAGCTACATTAGACAGAAAACTCTTAAAGCATGCAAACATTAACACAAGTTTTGCGTTTAACCTTTTTTTCTAACATTAGTAATAACTGGGAGGTCAAAATATTGCGATGCACCCTGTACAAGAAACTATAGAAGGTTCATCATTCGCCAGGACATCCATCGGATCGATGCAGGCTTTTTCACGAAAAACCAGAGACCATCTAACATTTCTTGGTAGGTTTAAGAAACAGTAGACAGAACCAATGCCATATTACAACTACACACCTATTGTGAAATTGTCAAAGAAAAAGTGTACCGGAACAAATATATAATTACAGATAAAGAATTAACACATAACAGACAAGATATATTCTTACTGGACAAACAAGAAATTGAATCGAATCGAAAAAATACACAAATATGTAGACTTAGCACATGGAACTAAAAAATGCTTACCAATTGGAGCAGGCCACGATACATCCTTTGGTCATCTCAGATACCGGTTTTGTTCAAGCGAACCTAAAAAACTAATTAAAAAAATTATACTAACCGCCCAACAAACAGCTGTGTTGGCAACATGCAGAACCGTCCGGCGAGTTCTCAGACATTATGAGGTTTTTATTCCCTAGAGGAACCCAATCTCATTACAGCTATTTAATTAAAAAGCCAGTTAACGCTTTTTCAATTTAGTATCCTTTAGCCTACTATAGCGGTCATGTTGACACTGCAAGAAAATCCATGTTTTACCGTCAATTTGGTTATAAAAATGGCGGCAAACTTTGGCTAAAGGGCACTGAAGAGATAAGAGTTAACTGGCTTTTTAGTTGAGAACGGTGTTGTCTCATCATGCCAATCCACTGCCAAGTGTGAACCGTATCATGTCAACCCACTGACAAGTGTGAATATCTAAAAAAAAATCAAAAATATTAATGATAATATTAATAATAACAATTCTAAAAGTTGCCTCTAAACTCGGAGGGACTTGGTCAAACTTCATAGATCACTTTCATAACCACTTTCCCATCAAATCTCCACCTGTTCGTAGCAGCTTTGGTTAGGGGTTACGAATTTTAAAATATTTTCACCCCCTCTCATCCCTTTAACTATCCCTCACCAATGTAGGTTTTATCTCCAAAATTAAAAAATATTTAGTGGATCATAAAACTGATGCATATTCCTATCAGTTTTGGTTGAGAAGTTATGAATTTTTGAATTTTTAAATACATAATTCACTTTTACTCCTCTTAATGACTCCCCACTGACGTAGTAGTAGTAGTAGTAATATTTTAATAATAATAATAAAAACAATTTTGAACAAAATTGGAGATGCTTAGATGTTATTTTGTAAAAAATTACAAAATTGTTTAAAATTTTCAAAATAGAGCCCCGTAGTAGTTTTAGTTTTATGTTCGTTGTTTAAACCTGTGACAAAATGTTCAGTAAGAGTTGCAATATTCTAGCCCTTAATTTGGCAAAACTTTCTTCAAAAAGAAAAATCAGAATATTTTGGATACAAAGTCTATATTAAACACATAAAAACATATTTTGAAGCCAAAAAAATGTTGTCTCTAAAAACAAAAAAGATACGAGTTGTATCCACATTGCCAAATTTTTGGTACTTTATGTTTGGTTTTTTATGTATATTATAGGATACACCACGCAAAAGAAAATAAAACAGAAAGTAAAAAATCTCCCTATATAACTTAATTACATTTAAATGTTCGATAAATTAAAATTTGTTTTTTTTTTAAATTGTTATTCATGGTGAAAATCATAAAAACAATTTCTGTCTTTTACTAGACAAAATCTAGTTTCGCATTTTGTACACAACCAGTGAGTTTCTCCAGTTTTGCATAGTCGACATCATCCTTTGCTTTGATATATTGAAAAATTATCCACTTTATCTTTGCAATTTTTCTCTTGTTTACTCTTTTTTTAGTTTTAAAGTTTGAGCAACTAAATGCCTAACTTGTTTTAGGGATATTTCATTGGTCTCTAAATCTAAAACCTTTTTTTCTCTTCGATATAGCAACCATGCGTTGTTTACCTAAATATCTAATAGATGGGTAATATTTAAAACCGGTCGTATTTTAAAGTAGGGGTCATTATCTTGATTTTCGTTATTGGCAAAATGTATAAATCTACATATCAGCATAGCGAAATAGCAGGAATGTCCACTATGCTCATGTTAATGGATTTTCTAGTTTCCTGAACAGGTGCGGAAAATTTATCTTCAGGAATATCTATAGGAACTTTTTCTTTTACTTTCTTGGTCAATCTCTCCGGGCCTATTTTCTTTGTTTTCATCTTCCTTACCGGAGTTTACTTTTTTATAAAATCGTTTTTTTCGAGGAGTAAAATCTGTGTGTGAATGTTGTCTGCGGATCGGATACTAGAGCAGGTAATGACGGTGCTTCCTATGAAAGGTCTGAATTTTTTTCATCATTTTCAAATATATCCTCAGTTTCGTCGTCACTTGTGTCATCAGCATCGGATGTTGGAGGTGGAACTAGAGCCATAATTCTATCTTTCCTACTAGTCATTTTGGGTGCTTGCCACTCTTTCTTTTTAATAAAAAGTGCCGATATTTCTTTCTATGCATATTATTGCTTTATATTTATACATATCCGTACCTCAAAGCAAAGTATTAAGTATAAATTGTCCGGTTCTAGGTTTGCTTACGTGCCCAGATTTAAATTAAGCATTTTATAAGAAATATAAAATATGATCAAATAGTTTTTTATTTTGGCTCTCCTGTGAAGTTTTTTTGTTTTGTGACTTAATACCCTTTTGCTATAACGTACGGATATGGACTTATTTGTTAGTATTTTGGCAATGTGGAAAATAGGATACAAAACACATAAAACGTAAACTTCTGCGTTTTTGGTAATGTGGATTATAGGATACATAGAAAGAAAAGGGCTGTTTTTAGAAGAAAAAGAATATAAAACTAAAATCTTAACTTATAGGTAGAAAATTTGGACCTTATAAAATAATATAATTAAGGTTTTAAAAAAAAAAACAAAAAACTTGTTATACGGTAAAAATGTAAAATCTTACCTTTACGACAGACCACGTGCTACAACCGGCCGGAATTACTGGAATACTGGTGCACAGTTTGACCATCGCGATAGAGATAATGCCAGTTATCGATTAAACCAATAAAATACATAATAAATATGATCATGGTGTCATCAAAATGTTCAGTGCTTGTTTTTAAACAATCATTATGTCATGTTAAATATTATGTATCCTATGGGACACGATATCAAATTAAGGGCTAGTGACATTACCTAACCTAGAATAAGGAATCTATTGGAAAACACCAATTAACGTACACATCTCCTTGAAAAAGTCTATAAATTAAACGAAACCTCGGAGATTTTTACAAAAAAATTGGTACTTTTATATAGTCCAAAATCCATCAAATTCAGCCACTGATGGGTCAGTATACCAGGTGATTCAGGAGGGTGACTGATTCCCCTTTTTTCTGTATTTTATAGGATTGAGAAGTGAAACTTGAGAATTAACTCTGTGTTTCGGACTTCCATTGTCTATATTTTATTTATACGTATAAATAAAATATAAACAATGGAAGTCCGAAACACAGAGTTAATTTCAAACACATCATTGTCTCAAACTTTCAAACAAACTTGAGAATATCATGTAATGTCAAATTTTCCATCATGAGACTCCAGGTTTTACCGAAAACATCCACAACTTTTGATTTTCAAATGAGACACACTGTATATTGTTACAAATTTTAACTTTAACAAATTATATTTTAATTGCCAATCTAGGTACTTACCCATGATAGGTCAAACATTAATATTTCGATTCCAATTAATTTTGTCTTATTTGAAAATTTAAAGTTGAGGACGATTTCGGTGAAACGAGAAGTCACCAGAATTCGCGAAAAATGCTAAAAAGGGGGTAGGCATGCATCACCCAGTACATTTACATGTTTAACTAAGAACTAGGGAAGAACCAAACTAAATTAATTAGCTCTAAAGCATTTAAGGCTATAGTTTCTCCCCAGATTTTAAGTAAAAAGTACAACTGGCAACCCCTTGTTCTTTAATTTTTTAATCTTTTGCCAGAGTCCACAGGGAAAAATAAACATCAGAATTAGCTGAAATTTTGCAGGAGTGATCATTTTTAAATGCTTAACAAAAATATCTGAAGGATTTTCCAAAATTCAAAATTATGCTTTCTTCTTAATAAAAGCTCTGGAGCTGTCATCTATCCCAAAATCCTCAAAAGAACTGCGGTTTCGAACAAACCCGATTTACAAAAAAAAATAGAGAAATACTCACATTTTCCTTTGGAGTACATTTTTCCTTTTTATATTTTCTTGTTTTAGCGAAAGTAAAAACTAAGTTTACTTTTTTCTAAAAGCCTGTGCACTCCGGAAAAGAAAACCAATCAATCAATCACACTTCATGGAATTTGGGAGACACACGCAGTTCAAGTGTTGGCCGATATCGCAGAATTTATACGATTCCATGGTAACTGCAGGTGTTTTGTCAACAAACTTTAAATCGGGACAGAAGAGTATTTTTACGTTTTCTGACAGAAAACCATTCGAGGTTATGTTTATCTTTCAAAAATGTGTTTTCAAAAACATTGTTCTAAAACAAATATGAAACCATAGGAATTCGCATAGAAACATTCGGTGCCCATAACCCCATATAATTTTGTTTTGATTTTGATTCAGCCATTTTTCTTAAATTTAAATTATTGCGGCATAATTGTGCAAGTGTACTAGTGAAATCTTGGAGTGCAAAGGATAGATTTTAGAACCTCAGTTTCAAAAACACACGGGTACTTGAGTACTAACAAAAACAGGTCAGTAACCTATTGTCGGTAGCAGCTAGCGGTAGTGTTTCCAATTAAATTATAAATGCACCTGTAAATGCAACCTTAAATATTACACCCAGTTACTTTAATACGTAGCTGGGTAGCGTTTCTTTAGCAGGTAATTCTGCAATAAATGCTTTTTTATTATTTCAGTGTTTTACTTGGTTTTTTAGCGGCGCAGAACGCGAAAAGTCAAAATAAGTAACCTAACCCCAAATTTTTGACGCGGTGCTAAAAAATCTCTGGTGTCCCACTGTGGATAAACATAAATAAAGTCTCCGCATTGCCATGGAAAATAAACTCAATGACGTAAAACTTTGTAAAAAAATCAGGTCGATATAGTTAAATTGATTTCCCGTACAGTGTTGATAAAAAAAATTCCCGAGATTGTAACTACTACCTTAAAATAAAAACGGCCGGCGAAGAAGCATCTTATTTAGTTAGGCTGAAATTCATTCATTTTTTTTTGTGGTGGTGTCCTTGGATAGACCCATCCATTTTATGTATATTCCAGATCTTTTTCCAAGTGAGCTCTATGTTTTTTCTGCCCTCTTTCTGCTAGGTTCTATGATTAACTCTTTGATTATGTGCCAGTTTTAGCTCTCCACGTTGAGCATGGACATTACGGCCAAAAATTAAATTAATTGAGTTTTGGGTGCATATTTTTCTTGGTCTAAATTTCTCGGAAAGAAAATTTTCCCCGCTGATTAAAGGAAAACGTCGTCTTTTCTTATAAATATACCTTTTCTCTTTTCGCTCCGCTTTTCCTTATTTTGTGTTCGCTCGCCATTTTCTTTAACGGCGGGTCCCGAGTTCGTTTAAAATTTAAATTAGAAGACGTTAAAGTAAAAATATGGATCGGAGTGGGTGGTGGGAGACTTTAAGAACTTTTGGTCCCGAGAGAAAAGATGCCTGCATGTACAGGATGTTCCATTTAAAAGGATGCACCTGGATTTTCCCGAAAACTGATAAAAAAAACCCAAAACCCTGGCCCGGGGCCGGCGCTAGGAGTGAGGGAACGAGGCAGACGCCTCAGGCGACCATTTTAGGGGGGCAGCCAAAGCGATAATACTATTATTAACGACAATATTATCGTTTTTAGTTGTTTCTAAGCTAATTTAGCTACTGCTCATGTTGCTTAATGCTACCGACTTCACGTGTTCCTAATTCATCACTGAGCAACTGCTTGCTCAACAACAAGCGTGCTCAACTAGAAATTTTGTGTTAGATTCGCGTAGGCAAGTTTAAAATTTTGAGTTGGTTAACTTAAAAAAAAGCAGAAAAACATATAGTGAATTAAGTCTTCTGCGACTTCTTAATTAACATATTTAAATAAAAAATATCTTTATAATGGTATAGATGATAAAGGATCCTCCCAAATTAAAGCAATTTTACCAATTGAACCTGGTGACTACACCCGGTTCCTACCTAGAAGTCTTCACCCTAACTCTAAGAAAGCATCAGCCATTTCACCTGATTTTCACAGTCATTCAGAGCATCTATATTTTGGCACTTAGGCTTTTCCCAACCAAGTTAGGGTAAGAATTGATCTTTACGTTTATTTATTCTTGAGAAGCAGAAATAGCATATTACATAACAAGAGACAAAAGTGACAAATTCAACACGAGCGTGAATTTTGTGAACAAGGCGCTAGCCGAGTGAAACAGCACGCGAGTGTAAGAAAGTTACTTTCTGTCGCGTTGTGTACGCTATTTTTCCTACGAGCACTGATAAATTGCACTAATTTTTGTAAAAATTGGTCTTTAATTTTGCACAAATTTAACGAAACTGTTTTTCCGCACATGTGTAAAATAGTTATTTACCTAACAAGTTTAGAAAGTGATACTTTACCGCATGCGACGGCAGTTGACCAAACGAAGCGAAGCGAGTTCGGTCAAGACGGCAAGGGCGGTAAAGACACTTTACGCATGTGTTAGGTACACGTTTTTACCTACACGTCGCAAAAATTCCCCAAAAAGAAATATTAATATCTGTATTTTAATTTTATGAAATAAACGTAGTCACTTTAAATTTACCGCAGTAAGTGCGGTAAAGTACTACTTTCCGCACTTAAATAAGTGCGGTAAAGTACTAGTTTCCGCACTTAAATGAGTGCGGTAAAGTGCACTTAATCGAACGCGAGTTGATAATAGTTATTTACCTAACAAGTGCGGAAAGTTATATACTTTCCGCACGCGTTAGGTACAACATTTTTCCTACGAGCGTGCGGAATATCAAAATATTTTGTCATTATTTTAGTTAAACCTAGCAGACTAAAAATGAAAAAATAGTCAAAACTACGAATTTTATGTTTAATTGAGAACTAAACTTTAACGAGCTTAAAAAATTAATTTTTATGGTAATTATTAATCTCGGTAACATTGAAAGTACCACTGCTCATGTTGCTTAATGCCATCGTCGACTTCACGTGTTCCTGATTCATCACTGAGCAACTGCTTGCTCAACAACAAGCGTGCTCAACAGCGTGTGTGAAAATTTTTTTTACTCAACAGCGTCCGTGAAAATTTTTTTTCGTGGCACTTTCCGCACGGAAATGAGTGCGAGAAAAGCGTTTTTCCGCAGTTAACGCCATCGTACACTTTTCCATACATGTGCCGAAAAATTTTTGCACACGGAAGAAATTTAACGTTTTCTAAAGATGCAAATCGTGTGAAATCCATCATTTTCATATGTGGTCGTGGGAAAACTATTATTTTTTGGAGTTTCGCATTTAAATAACACACGGTATACTCACCGGACTAGTTGCAATTAAAATTTCCATTTATTTTTCTAATATGGCAGACAACTTTACTATGCAAAGCTACGCGCTTTGCCCGAAAGCTGCTGGCAAATAAATTTGAAAACTTCTCCATTTTAAACATTTTAAAGCCGTATACTTTCGAAAGTAATTATTTAGGCGGGAGAGTAAAGTGCAACTTCGCATAGAAAATACTTATAGACCAATAGATAGAAATCCAAAATTTTATGCATATTCTAAAGAATTATGTTTCTTTTTACAAGCTTTTATTTAACTTGCAATGTATCTATGTATACATATGTAACGAACGAACAAGATATGTTTGTTCGGGTGGAATCTTGCAACTTAATTTTGACCAACTTCCCGACATCCGATCGGCTTCAAATTTGGCCTGCTTATATAGTTGCGGTGACAACACAAGAATATAGTGTGACGAAATAGACATCTCTCCCTACTCGAAGGTAGTGGAGGGGGGTACAGTTGAAGTACGCCCGATTTCGTTGAAATTCGGTGTATTGGGGCATTTGGGGATGGATTTTTAATCAAATTTTAAAAATTCAACATGGCGGATTTAAGATGGACGATTTTGGCTAACCAATTTTAACTAACTTATACACAGCCGATTGCCTTCATATTTGGCATGCACTTATAGTTGCGGTGACAACACAATAATATGTCATTATTAGGCACCCCTCGCCCCTACGAGGGGAGTGATGGGGAAAAAACACCTAAGTGTGTCCAATTTTAACCAAAATTGGTATACGGGGGCTTTTGGGAATAAAGAATACGAATTTTTGAAAATTCAATATGGCGGATTCAATGTGGACGATTCTTTGGTCATGTTTTGCTAACCTGACTTATCCACACCGATTGTTTTCAAATTTGGTATGAGTTTATCCGGTGATAATACAATATTCTCAGGTACCCACCTCCCTCTAACGACGGAAGTGGAGAGGGAAAAAGATTTAGTTTTTTAGATTTTCATCAAAATTGGCATACAGAGGTTTTTAAATTGGGGGATTATGAATTTTTGATCAGATTTGAAAACTTCAATATGGCGGATTCAAATGGACGATTAAGAGTACAAATCTAAAAGTTAGGGTGTGTGTTCAAATTTGGTATGCGTTTATATTTCTGGCGACAATATAATAATATGGTATTGTTAGGTAGACACTTCTCTCTAACAAAGGGAAGTGGAAGGGGAAAAAGATTTAGTTTGTTCGACTTAAATCAAAATTGGCGTACAGGGGTCTTTCGGGAAGTGGATATGAATTTTTGATCAGATTTGAAAATTTCAATATGGCGGATTCAAAATGAACAATTTAGGCTACAAATCTAAAAATTATAAAATTAATTTTTATTAAAAAAAAACTTTTAAAGAACAAGCTTTTATTAAATGCACTCAAAAGATGAAAATAATTTTTTATCCTTCATATTCCATAATAACAGGCTTTCACCGAAAAAAGCTAAGAACGGGTGAGATTGTCGTGCTTGAAAATATCCTTAGGTTCTAGAGTAAAACAACTGTTTCTTAGGTGAATCGTCGATGTGACCGATATACGATACCCAAAGCTAAAATTTTTAATTTGCGCCCATCGCTTTTATTATGTTATAAGAAAGATAAAAAATTTTTTTCTACTTTTCAGTGCATTTAATAAAAGCTCGTTCTTTAAAAGTTTTTTAATAAAAATTTATTACCAAAATCAAACCATACTACAACTAATGGATCGATTTGTTTGTCATGATCGAAGTTACCAACCAATATAATGATCCAGAAGCACTTTTTGGTATAACAAGGAAAAACATGTAAAACCTGGACTTAACAAATGGGCGATGTATAGTAAAATCATCCTGGAGAAAACAAGTAGGGTTAAGATGGTTCAAATTTTTTAAATAGTCCAGATGCATTAAGAAATAAATGACACTTGGACAGAACTCGCAGACATTGGGCAAGATCGGCTATGCACGCATTATATCAGCCTTTTGCTGATCCTGTGTACCGAGCCTGTGGGTGAGCGGGAGAATCATCGCAGATGGACTTCTTAAAGAAGACACTGGACCGCAACACATACAGTAGGAGTATAGTAGGAAAAAATCTTTATGACAGGAATTTTGAATAATAGCTCGTATCGGAAAAACTGGAACTAATTAGTTTCGCTCAACTGATTTTGTTTACAATGTAGATTCTGTGTTTTTGAGGACTAAAATCGCGCAGAAATATAATTTATATTAAACTTGTTGCAGATATTGACGCTTAATTAATAGAAATATTGATTTTAAAATAGTTTTGCGTTGATTTAATGAACTTTTCTTGTTTTAGGAATGTTTTAGTATCACTTGTGATTACGCTTTCTTGTTTTACTAAAGCAACAAGTGTCATTTAGCCATTTGGAATTCTTTTTTTCCAATTTTGCTTTTAATTCTTGATTTTTTTTTGTATCGTTAATTATTGTTTTTGCTAGAGTAATGTTTTTGTGCCATTACTGCTGCAGTTTTGGAGAAAATTAAATAAACTATTTCTAAATTTCAACAAGCAGGAAAGAGATTGCAAGACCAAACCCAGGTAAATGCATTTCTTACAATTCCATACGTTAAAGGAGTATCAGAAAAAATTCGAAGAGTACCGAAAAACTTTAATATTAAAACAGCTTTTAAATCTAGTAATACAATTCGAAGCCTTCTTGGTAAAACAAAACCGGAGAACAAACAAAATAAGGAATGCATTTACCAAGTTCCTTATGAGTGTGGTGAATCATACACAGGCGAAACAAAAAGACTACTATCTGTTAGGCTTAAGGAACAGACGAATACCCAAAAACACCGAATGAAGTGGGCAGAAGCAAAGGTTTTGCACAAGGAGTCACACTGGAAGAAACGAAAATTCCTTGAAGCTGCCTTTATTGGGCAGAATCAGGGTATTTTCAGTAAACCAAGTGTTGAAATTACAAATATTTGGAAGCCTCTCCTTGGGCGGAGGCTACTTCTTAAACTTCAAGGTTGAGTGTTTTCTCACAGTATATAAGCACGTAACCTTAGGAATTGATTGTAGTTTGCACCTGAAGACGATCAGCGATTGTACTGATCGAAACGTAGTGTATAAATAAAATATAGACAATGGAAGTCCGAAACACAGAGTTAATTTCAATGGTCACGCTATTGATTTCGCAGAGGCTAGTCCATAAAACCATCTCGGAATAATGATTTGATAGTTTTTTAAATTAGTTTTGCACCAAATCTTGCAAAATGCTCACTAAAATTAGTTTTTTTACGCGATTATTGACCACAAAATCATTATAACCAAAAACAGCTGAGGGACTGGAAATAGTTCGGCAAATCGCCGTTGTCAAGTCTGGAGTTTTTTGAATTCCCGATAACTAACGTGACGTGTAACAGCACTGCTGCCTTCAATCACGATATACTTAACACGGTATGACGTTGCGCATCTAGGTGTGACGTCACTGTTCGATCCGATACCATAACATGTGGAGAAGGTATTAATTTTACCTAATGTACTTTTTTTATCCCTAATACTTTTTTTTCATATACAAAACAAAACTAGATTTAGAAAAGAAACATAAACAGTTTGTACTTAAACAAATCATAACCCAAAATATACGTATGGAGTTTCTTAAGACATGAGTTTTAAAATAAATAATAAAAGCTTACAATTGTTTGCAATTTTGTCATAATTCTTACATCCAAGAACAGCGTAATTTGTCATTGAAAATAATTTTTCCTACGACCACACACGAAAGTAACCAAATCTGCACTCTATAACGCCTGAGAAAGTTTTATATTTCTCATGCATATCAATTTTATTTTTGTCTCTAGAGACGAAAATGTTTTCTTTTCTAGTGACGAAAATAAATGACAGCAAACCATCCAAAGAATGTAGGTATCTAGTGGGCTATGATTTGTAGAAGCGTCGGAAATAGACCGAAACCATTTTCCTCCTTAGCGAAGAAAATACTTTCTTCTCTTCAGATGAAAATAAAAAAAATTTAATAATAATAAAGTGGTATAAATAAGTGGTACCTATATAAAAATAAATAGCATACACAACTCGTTAGAAGATAACTTTCTAAAGGTGCAATTAGACTGTGGTAGTGTGGTTGTCATTAGCTGTAGTGACTTTTTTTCCATAGATAATGCAGAACAGGATATTTTACAGATAAATAGTTAAAAATATTTTTTGGTACACACTTTTTAATATAATTTACATTGTTTAATGTTTTAAACAAATATTGGAGATAATAGACCTTCTTGCAAAATTTTTGAACATGTTAAAAGATCCACCTTACATATTTCTTTTGTATTAACCGAGAAAGTTTTAGTTTTTTCTTAATATAAGTTCAAAAATGCTTTAGTTTTAAAATTAGGGTTGATTGGCTACCAAAGACGGACAAAATAAAACTTGGGGAAGAAAAAAATGTGGTAATTTTGTATATGCATACATACATACAGTCAATAGTGTGTTCAGTGGTGTTAGCGATAAATTAACAAGGTACTGATATATCTGATCCGCTGATTAATCATTCTGGTTTCTTATAATTGTGAAGAAATTAGAGCCTTTTTTCTAAGTGACATAAAGCGCTTACTTTTAGCATTACTTCGCTTGCATGGACAAATTATATCAAATAATTTACCTTCTTAATCTTATATAATGCTTTAGTAATAACCTTTAGAAAAGTTATATTATCAGCGGTGCACGGTGGTTGTAGTAAAAAAAAAACTCACACAGAGACAGGTAGATATTTTCGGGCGCGTATAAAAGAGATGGCATGAATACACCAATGATAAGCATGGGAGTGATTTCGGGGAAAATCATACAGTCGATCTTTGCAACCAAATAAAATGAAGAAGGTATTATATTTACCTATGTCCCCATCTCCTGACCAACCGATGTTAATAATATTAATGTTACCTTCCTACAATACGCAATACGCAGTGGCGATACAGTAAACCCCTCCCCCATTTTTTTACATTAAACTATTAATTTTCTAAAATTTATTGGTACATTTATTGGTAAATCTCTAATTTCTGTACATTGAATATCCTTTAAACCAAAGAATATAAACACCTATAGCCTTATATAGTCAATATACATACTGCAATACCTTCAGCTATCAAGTAGAGGTGACCAAACTTTTTATCTCTAAATTTTTCTTTTTCATCACTTCACTCATTCATTCATAAGGCGGTCGTGTTATTTTTATTACCCATAAACAAAAACTTAGTAGGTACCGGCTATGTAGTAATGTAGAACTCTATTTTTAGCCATCCATACTATAGTATAGGCTAATGGGATCGGCAAAAAGAAAGACCAAATATAAAATTTTTTGATGGTGTCTGTCTGTCTGTTTGGGAGATAATTAGGCAAAATCCACTAAACCGAAATTTTATGAAATTTGGAAAAATCGTCACTTATCCACCTGACTGTAATAAGTTGTTTATCTATACATATAATAAATAAAAAAGGACCATCTTTGTACATTGAATTGTACATTGACTATTCTTTTATATTTTATTGTTTGACCAAACGAGATACCAAAAATGCAATTTTTACAATTTTTTCTGTATGTATGTCTGTCACAGCCAACACATAGGCATTTATTTCATCAGAATCGGTTTACGGAAACAAAAGTTATGGCATTTAAAGGAATAAAAGCGGGAAAAATGGGTAAAGCCGCAGACAAAGCGGCGCGGCGGTGCCTAGTGTGTAATAAAAGTAATATGTCTGGTGGGTAATATAAGTAATATTTGACGGAAAATGTTCTTTAAAAAAGTTACTTTTAAACAGTTTTATAAACAATTTTAGAAAATGACTAGTTTGACGTAGAAAAGGGGAGAGGGGTAATATAGCGCCGCTGCTTATTGTAGATAGGTACCATTATTAATTATTAACTTCGGGTGGTCAGGGGATAGGGACATAAGTAAATATAATACTTTGTTCATTTATTGAAAATATCGACTGTCTGCATTTCCACGAAATAACTCCCATGCTTAAAGTTGGTGTGTTCTTGCCATCTCTTTCATGTGTTTCATGTCTCTGTGTGAGTTTTTTCACTACAACCACCGTGCACCCCTGATAATACGGTACTATAAGTTTCCTAAAGGTTATTACTAAAGCAATATATAAGATTAAGAAGTATGTTGGAAATTTGGAACCTTTGGTTGCACTAAAACAAAATTATGATTGTTTTCCACAAACCAAAACTACACTTTTTTGCACTCGACGCGCGTTTCGCTAACAATGTTAGCATCATCAGGAGACGATAAACAATGAACTAAATTAATCTACGCTCTATCTTATATGCAATCCTTTAGTGGGCGGAGATAAGACTAATAACTTGTGATTGATCACGATTTTTAATCCTATCTCCCCTCAACCAAAGAATAAAGTGTACTAAACGGGATGGGTCCTCTATCTTTATTTAAACTATTTTTGGATTTAATGATTTCCATACTTTCATATGCATTCAAAAGTCTTTTGTTTGGTACACTTTTTAGAAGTTTTAGGTTATCTAATGTGAATCTATGATTGTTTTCAAAAGCATGCTCGGCCACACTTGACTTTTCTGTTCTTCCGTATTTTAAGTGTGCTAAGTGTTCTTTAAAACGTGTTTGAATAGAGCGTCTCGTTTGGCCAACATATTTTTTGTCACAATCCATGCAACTAATTTCGTAAATTCCACTTTTTTCTAGAACTGTAGTTTTATCCTTGGGATTTCCTAATAAGCTTCTTATTGTGTTACCGGATTGATATACTAATTTAAGACCGGTGTTATTAAATACTTTTTGTAACCCTTTCGTATAATTAGGATTATAAGGAATTGATACAAATTTTGAGTCGCAGGTATCTTTTTGTCTGAAAAAGGTAGAATTCCGAAAGGTCTTTTGAAAAGAATGTCTATTTATCAGCTTATTTATTAAGCCTTCGTCGTAACCGTTTTCGCCAGCTATATTCCTAATCCTATTCTTTTCTGCTTCAAATCTTTCTTTGTTTAAGGGGAAATTTACTAATCTATATGTTAAAAAGTGCAAACTTGCAAGTCTATGTTGTAAGCAATGAAAAGAGTCATTTGGAATATACCTGTTGGTGGCCGTGCCTTTTCTGTATAGGTCAAAGTCCAATTTATTTTTATTTCTTATAACTAAAGTATCTAGAAATGGCAGTGTACCATTGTTCTCTGTTTCATAAGTAAATTTAATAGTGGGAAATTTGTTATTTATTTTTTCCATAAAATTTTCAACACTAGTTACTTTAGTGTTGAATACTGCAAACACATCGTCTACATACCTGAACCATACTCTGGGGAAATACTCAAATTCTTTACTTATATCTGATTCAAATTTGCTCATAAATAGGTTTGCGATAAAAGGTGATAAACTATTACCCATTGTGGTTCCTTCTAATTGCTGGTAGTAGTTATTTTTATATTGAAAGTAATTTTGATTCATGCAGAGTTTTGTTAAAGATTGAGCTTGAAGCATACCGACTGTTTAAAAAGTTGACACTTAGACTTAGTGATAAGAACTTTGAAGAATGGTGCGATTTCCAAAGACATATGTTTGTAGTAATTGAGAAAAAATTTACGAAGAAGATGTCTTCACTTAATAAAAAACTACAAAAGTTAAAACGTTCTGAACCAAAACCAAAAAAGTCGAAGGAAATCGCAAACATTGTAGAAAACCTATCCTCTCAAACTTTTAATAACAAAGAAATAACACTTTTAAACAAAGGTCTTAATTTTGCTCTGCCCCCACAAAAAGATAATTTAAGTGATATTATTGCAAATATTGAAAGTTCAATCTCTTATCTTTCAGAAGGTACAAAGGGCTATGTGCGAGATGCTTGCCGATATCAGATCTCTTAAAACATTATTCAAAACAATAAAAATAGTACATTAAATCACAATAAAACAATTAAAAGTTTGAGAGAAAAAGATGTTTTCTATCTAAAGGCTGACAAGGGTAATAAAGTTGTTATATTAGATAAAACAGATTATTTCGAAAGGGTAGATAACCTAATAAAAAATGGACCCTACAAACAAGTCCCAAAGAACCCCTTACCAAAAATGATTAACGAAGTAAAAAACACAATAAAAAAATGTAACAATATTATTACTGACAATATTAAATATAAACTACAAGTAAGCAATCCCACTATGCCGAAACTGTATTGTCTTCCGAAAATCCACAAGCCTGGAAAATCGGTTAGACCTATAGTTTCTGCTGTAGGATCACCTACTTACAACATTTCGAAATGGCTAGCAAACGAGTTTGAAAATTTACCGATAAAGGAAAAAGGTTTTTCTGTTCAAAATTCCCTTGAATTTATCAACAAAGTTAAAGATATTTCACTCCAAGAAGGTGAAATTTTAATCTCGTTTGATGTTAGTTCGTTGTTCCCTAGTGTGCCGATCCCCAATACCTTACAATACCTGGAGGAACTACTAAGAAAAAACAATCTAGAAGACAAACAGACTTTAGAATACCTATCTTTAACAAAACTCTGCATGAATCAAAATTACTTTCAATATAAAAATAACTACTACCAGCAATTAGAAGGAACCACAATGGGTAATAGTTTATCACCTTTTATCGCAAACCTATTTATGAGCAAATTTGAATCAGATATAAGTAAAGAATTTGAGTATTTCCCCAGAGTATGGTTCAGGTATGTAGACGATGTGTTTGCAGTATTCAACACTAAAGTAACTAGTGTTGAAAATTTTATGGAAAAAATAAATAACAAATTTCCCACTATTAAATTTACTTATGAAACAGAGAACAACGGTACACTGCCATTTCTAGACACTTTAGTTATAAGAAATAAAAATAAATTGGACTTTGACCTATACAGAAAAGGCACGGCCACCAACAGGTATATTCCAAATGACACTTTTCATTGCTTACAACATAGGCTTGCAAGTTTGCACTTTTTAACATATAGATTAGTAAATTTCCCCTTAAACAAAGAAAGATTTGAAGCAGAAAAGAATAGGATTAGGAATATAGCTGGCGAAAACGGTTACGACGAAGGCTTAATAAATAAGCTGATAAATAGACATTCTTTTCAAAAGACCTTTCGGAATTCTACCTTTTTCAGACAAAAAGATACCTGCGACTCAAAATTTGTATCAATTCCTTATAATCCTAATTATACGAAAGGGTTACAAAAAGTATTTAATAACACCGGTCTTAAATTAGTATATCAATCCGGTAACACAATAAGAAGCTTATTAGGAAATCCCAAGGATAAAACTACAGTTCTAGAAAAAAGTGGAATTTACGAAATTAGTTGCATGGATTGTGACAAAAAATATGTTGGCCAAACGAGACGCTCTATTCAAACACGTTTTAAAGAACACTTAGCACACTTAAAATACGGAAGAACAGAAAAGTCAAGTGTGGCCGAGCATGCTTTTGAAAACAATCATAGATTCACATTAGATAACCTAAAACTTCTAAAAAGTGTACCAAACAAAAGACTTTTGAATGCATATGAAGGTATGGAAATCATTAAATCCAAAAATAGTTTAAATAAAGATAGAGGACCCATCCCGTTTAGTACACTTTATTCTTTGGTTGAGGGGAGATAGGATTAAAAATCGTGATCAATCACAAGTTATTAGTCTTATCTCCGCCCACTAAAGGATTGTATATAAGATAGAGCGTAGATTAATTTAGTTCATTGTTTATCGTCTCCTGATGATGCTAACATTGTTAGCGAAACGCGCGTCGAGTGCAAAAAAGTGTAGTTTTGGTTTGTGGAAAACAATCATAATTTTATTTTAAGATTAAGAAGGTAAATTATTTGATATAATTTGTCCATGCAAGCGAATTAATGCTAAAAGTAAGCGCCTTTTGTCACTTAGAAAAAAGGCTCTAATTTCTTCGCAATTATAATAAATCAGAATGAAATCAGCGGATCAGATATAACTACTATAGTACCTTGTTAATTTATCGCTAATACCACTGAACACACTATTGACTTTATGTATGTATGCAAATACAAAATTACCACATTTTTTTCTTCCCCAAGTTTTATTTCGTCCATCTTTGGTACCCAATCAACCCTAATTTTAAAACTACTGGATCTTTTAACATGTTCAAAAATTTTGCAAGATGGTCTATTATCACCAATATTTGTTTAAAACTTTAAACAAGGTAAATTATATTAAAAAGCGTGTATCAAAAAATATTGTTAACTATTTATCTGTAAAATATCTTGTTCTGCATTATCTATGGAAAAAAAAATTCACTACAGCTGCAATGCAACAACGACTACACTACCACAGTCTAACTACACCTTTACACACATAACAAGCATGTTTTGATTGGCATTAAACGCGAAGATAAAGTTTGAGACGCAGTCGCAGGATTAATTTATTTGAGCTTTTAATGACCATAACATGCGAGTTAGTGTGCTATAATACTTTACCTACGACCATGAAAATGTCATCATAAATATCAAAAATTATTAAAAATATCAATCGCGAACACTTTTAAGTCAACAACGTCAAAACAAATAATGTTACTAAGGGACTTTTCACATATCTTCTCAAAACCAAGGTTTTTTTTTACTTATGTTTGGTTAGGCACTAAAATTATATTTGACTAATTTACGTTTAATAAATATTTATTGTCTTAAAAATATAGAAATTAGGGCTCTTATAAAATAAAGTTTTACGGCTTGTCACGCCATCCTGTGGTTTACGCCTAAGCTTTATATTATCCTACGACTCATATTAAATGAGTCACTTAAATTGTGTTCAGATAGTTGTAAAATTAGTATTATTCGTTGGTCGTGGGTAAAAGAAATTTTGACTTTGAAATTATCATTATTAATCAACAAAGTGGTACCGAAATAAGTGGTGTGTTGGTATCGAAGCAGCAGTCTCTCAATTAAATCGTATTTATTGGGGAGAGCAAGCGCAACGAGAAAATTTCTGTTCTTTACGGTTTCAAATAAAAGATGAGACAAATATATCAATGTATAGAACTTAATTACTTCGTCTCTTAAAGCACTTTTATATAAGGACGCTATGAAAATTTTTTCGAATAGACACCACTAAAATCGTTTAAGCACTAAATCGATTTTATTTTAAAGCGATTTAAGAAATCGAATCGAATAATCACTAAAAATTCTTTAGCGCAAGGGTTTACTAAAAATCTATGTGTTTTATTTGTTTTCTTTTTAAACTAATATTTAATGACATTAAATAAAGAACCTATAAACCCTCCTTATATAAACCAATTTTAGGCGCGTATAAACGTAGTAATTGTCTCAATCAAGTTCGCTTTAAAACTTTGAATGCTGACATGTTCGATGCGCGAAAACCGACGAAATTGTGCATAAAGAGTAGCATACACTCCTATTTTGAATTGCAATACTGTGTCATCTCACATCTGAGTTACACGTTTCTTGGTAAATTTAAAGACAATGTAAAGAACTTTGATTGAAATTCATTAATACCACCTTATGTCTCACCTGTTTTTTTGTATAAAAATGGCAAAATAAAAATCATATGCACGACACCAATTAAGATGACAAACAGATGACATTTTTATTAAACAATTGCCATAAATTATTTTCATCTTTCTCTAAAATATTTTTTTATAGCCTGCTGTCTCTCTTCAACAACCTTAAGTATTTTTTGCACTTCACGAAATTATCTCTCCATCTACTTCTAAAATTCTGCCCTCTCTCTCTAAATATATTTTATTTTAACAGACGAAAAATATTTTTTGGCAGGACTTTTTTTGAACGTTAAAAAAGCAGTGAAAACTTAAAAAATTTTAGTTTTTTATTCTATAAATCGAATGTTTGGAAAGAAAGCTTTAAAATGTGAGCAAAATCATTGCATAAAAATGTGAAAAGCATTTTAAAAATTGCTTAAACAAAAACGTTACCCCTTAAATTATGCTAAAATATTTTAAGCCTTAAATTACCATTAGATTTGTAAAAAATTATCAATTTGTTAACTAGTTTTTTAACAAAAATGCCTCGAAAATGCTGCAGAGTGTCAGAGCGTCTTGAGCTTTCCTAGGTAAGAAAAAAATTATGATTTATAGACAATTTATTTTTTATATGTCTCATGTTATGAATAGAAACTTTTAATTAGTAGACTGTATTTTCTCCAAATTGAAGTATATTTTTTACACACAAATTTTGCAGGGTAATTTGATTTTATTTGTTTCTTTGGCACAGAAGCCAAAGAACTACATTAAGGGCACTACTATTGAAAATAAACAATTTGTCAGCCTTCGCTTGCTATGTTGTCAGCTTTTAGGAGCAAGTTTATAATTGAAGAAGGCAGTGGTAAAAGGAATCTATTATTATTTTTCATCGGTGACAAAAGATATCAATGTCAAATTATTTCATTAAAAAAATCTTTGAAAGCAAAGAAGTATTATTAAAGCTCTAAAAATGGGAAAAAATGTTGGAGGAGGCATTTTGTGGTTTTTGGTACTTATCACTTTTGCTTTTCCAATTGCGTTCTTTTGTTCCTTCTTCTATATTGTCGGATATTGTTGTGTAGCTTGCTGTTCGGAATGTGATGTAAGTTTTAATTTTTTGTTAATTTCTGTAAGTTATAATAAAGCTAAATAATAATTAAAATGAAAATAAAAGTGTAGGCGTTTATACAACAGAAATAAAAATAAAAATAAAAAGATGGACAACTTTTAACTTTTATATTTACTTTTATCTAAAAACTAATTTGCGCATGCCCCATTGACGCACATATCCGAAATTTTGTTGTTGTCATTTAAATGAAGGTTTTCAGGAATTTTGCATTTTTTGGTTGGTTTTCGGCATTTAAGAGAACATTAGGATGGAGTTTAGTTTAATTATTAATTTTTATTATAAACCCAGATTACCATTTCAGGAATTTGTAGATATTACATAGGATTTTTAACGAAAAGTAACTTCTGAAAATGGCCAAACATCTTTTCGATTTTTGAAACCAAAAGTTATTCAAATTCTAAAATAATAGCCACTCGTCAAAGTATAACCAAACCTCACACTAAAAATTATTTTTTAAGGGGAAAATCGTAGTGTTTTATAAGGAATTTCCCGTAAGTAACCACAAAATTACCATAACACTTCAAAGCAAAGCATTGGAAACAAAAAATATGTTGAACGTCACCTCAAGTTCAAAGTACCTACTTTAAGATTTTGAGAAAAACGCTTTTTAATCCTTGATTTTGCTTTGCCTCTTTTGGTGGCCCATAAGTAATTACCAATTAAAATTTTTTTAAAAGAATTCCCACATCCCCTACCTATATATAGTTTTCCGGAAGTCTTTTTAAATAATAGTAATAGTAAATATGCGGTTTTACTACCTATGTGTTTTTTTAGAAATGTGCCCAGGTGTTACTAAAAGGCGTTCAGTTACCAGGATACGCTTGGAGAAAAGTTTTAAATTGCGAATGCTAAAATGAACCATTTTATTTTAATTAAGATTTCCTTACATATTTTTGCAGAATTCCTTTTAGTTTGCTTATATAATTTTATGTGGAAAAAATAGCTTAAATACGTGTACTGTAAATTTAAATAATATAAATAAATATCCCCAAAACTTATGTTAGAATTAATCAAAATGATACGCAGTTTAAGGTTAATTAAGGGACGAAAATGAAAGGAAGTAAGTTAAGATAATAATTATCGTATTTTGCGACCCTATGAAAGTTAGTTTCATCAGTTTAGGTGTTACAAATTATTACATTGAGCTCTTGGCCTATAATAGCTCTATATACCGCCCCTTTTTCCCACTACTCATTTCATAATTAAAGTCTTTAATCTCTTTTTGCAGGCGTTAAAAACTGCATAAAAGATGGAGACTAGCGCTAAAAAGTTATATAAAAGTTATGAGGCAGATCCTTAAGGAGGCTGTCGCCTTTGTATGTTATATCACCATATATCTTTATTGATCGTAAGTTTCCAACCATAACTATGAGGAATACTTTGGTCGACTGCACTTTGTTGATAATATCCGCAACATACAAATACGTTCATTTAAGCAACAATAATTATTACATTGCAGTTATGCTGGAGATCAGTGGCGCTCCGAGGGGGAGGGGGGGTTGGAGTAAAAATCCCCCCCCCAGAAGCCTGGTTACAGTTGGCACAATCAAATAACAGCAGAAATAAAATATATAGGGAATAAAATATAAGAGGCTGAACTGTAATTTTGAACAAGTCTCTAAAAAAATATAAATTGCAAAAAATTTTTGCCTACGGTGCTGTAACATCTTGTATTTTGCAACTTAAGGTTAAATAAACAATTTAAATTGCCAAAACCCAATATTACAATTTTAGTTTAATTTTAAGTCAAAAGTTGAATTTTAAGTGTTATTTTTTCAAAGAAATTTACCTGCGGCGCACTGAAGCATTATTACTTTGAGCCCAGGTCCGCGCTTGTAAACACCTGTTTTCTTATATCAATTATGGTCACATTTTTACTTCAAATTAAGTTTTTTTTATTATTTATCCTTAAAAACCCCCTCCGACATCAATTCCTGGATGCGCCACTGATGGAGTAATTCAATTCTTTTCAAAATATGTGTTTATTTTCCAAATGCACACATAGTCAGTTAAAGTCTAATAAGCCACATTGACAATTTTTGAATTTATTTTGTAGTTTGGAAACCACTGAAATTTATATATATTTTCTTTTTATACTGGGACTCTTCCATCCATTCTAGGATCAATCCCAGTGTTCCCAAAGTGACAGCCAAGTGTAAAGTTTTTTAGGAGAAACACAAAATATCCATGCACCTAGCCGGGATTCGAACCCGGAACCTTCCGTGTGGCAGGCAAATACGCTGCCCACGGCGCTACGGCGCTAACTTTACAGTTAATGTCAACAATCCACGTTATTGGGTTTTAGTCGGATCTAGCAATTTTCCATACCAAACCTACCAAGATTTCAAAAATAACTTTGTATAAGATTTCTACGAAAGCGTAAAAGGGCTAAGCAATTAAAAAATATGCTTATGTGACCCTAGGCAGTCAAAACTACTTGCGTGAAATGAAAAGTCTTTTTGCAAGTTTTCTACTCACGTCGGGTAAAATATGTTCCAGTCACATAATTGATTCGCAACTCTGAAATATCGAGAGGTGCGATCGTGCGATAACGTTTTTTAAAATGTTTGTATTAGCGGTAAAACGTTGTTTTTTTTTACAAGCGCTGCCGTTCGTAGCTAAAAAAGCAACATTTCGGTACTATTGTTTTTAACAAAGCAAGAAATTGCACTTTATTTTAAAAAAATTATAAAACCTTCTCGAAGTATATCCAAACAAGTGATTTAAAAATATTTTAGCTTAAGCAATAGGTAAATGAACTTCCTAAAGTAAAAATAGATCGTGTAAAAATGTGTACAAAAAAATCCAAAATATTAAACATATTATTAGTAGTGGCCAACAAATACGATTTTTTATATTTTCCTATGGGCAACACTGAGTTTTTGACTTTGTCATTTTAGGTTATATTTTAGGCATATATAAACTTTTTATAAGGAGACGGCTTGTTTATTTTTTACTAATTCAAAATATAAGGCCACTAAACATAAAAACCACATTTCAAAAAAGCAAAAATATTTTATTAACTAAACAAAAGCACAAAAGAAAGTACTGGTTCGACGAAAGTTACTAGCCTAAAACAATTAAGCCCAAATCAAGTTAAAGAAATAAGTAAAATTAAAAAAAAAATAACAAAATTAAAAACATATAAATACTACTTATTTTTAATAGCGTATCATTACCTGCAATGATGTTTTGAAGTCTTTTGCATGGGCATTGAATTGGCTAAATTTTCAAATAAGTTTGGACTTTCAGCAATAACTTGAATTCCTGGGCATGATTTTAAAACTTGCTAGATTCTTTGCGACAAGTCCCAAAACGTTCTTTATTGGATTCGCATCAGGAGTTTTTGCAGGCCAAGGCAAAACTTCGATATTATTATCCTGGAACCATCGCTGCGCAATTCTGGTTGTATGAACTGGATAGTTAGCTTGTTGGAATACAAAATGATCCGGATAAGGGACTCTCACCTCTGGAAGCATTACATTTTCCAGCATATTAACGTAAACTTCGGCTGTAAATTGCCCATTAATTCCAGCTCCAAACATTTACCGAAAATCTTCCCCCGTCCGGTCTTCGTTTCCAGCAATATATAATCCGATACGGGTTCTTGGCGGTCGATAAACCAGAATTTTTTTTTTTCGCTGTGGAACTTAAAGATCTTCTCATCTACCTGCTGTCAAAATTTTTTGTCCGTCAGAGAATAATTCAAGGCAAAAATTAATCGATACTGCTTCTTTTCCTGACTTAATTTAATTTTGCCGCAAAGCGACACCTTGGTCTCGAACGTTTAATCCTCCTGTCTAATGTTGTTATAGATCCTGGAAAATTTAATTGAATTTTTACTTCTTTTGCTTTGGCAAACGGATGATGAGAAAATTGATTGCTTCTTGTTCTTTCTCTAGGCTAGTAACTTTCGTCAATCCTAAAGCTTCCTTTCGGTTGATAGTTCCCTCCTCTTGAAATCGGTTTTTTTTTATGTTTACTATCGTAGACTTGCTTTTCCCATAATGAACAGCTACTTGCCGAATAGGCTAAATTAGTTTTGCTAAGATTTGAGCTTCATAAAATTCTAACAGATGCGGCGGCATTCTTTTAAATTTGGATGATATTGACATGCAAAACATGATGTTTTCAGGAGTCTGTGACATTGTCACTTATAGAAAAACAATGTCGCACTGTAAAAATTTTAAAAATAAAACAGGCTGCTAACCCATAGAGAAAGTAATAGCTACGCGAGACTGACCGATACTGTGTTATACTTGAGGAACATTGTTTGACGGCGACACGAGCGCAGCCGGTGGCTACAGGAAGGAACTACTTGCACAGCCAGACGCATAATAAAATACATATATTGTTTTGGTTAATTTTTTACAGACACTTACTTATTTAATAATAAAAAGATATGAAAGCACTTAACAGGCGCCTTTTTTCCATACTTTTTGAGTTAAAAAAGCAATGCATACGCGAAGGATTTTAGCTCTATACAAATCTTAACCAACTTTGTACTGTTCCATGCAGCTAAAAAACTTTCTTTAGCTTACAAAGTTTTTTTGACCCTTTAAAAATCTAAAATAGGAGGAGGCGGTTATAACTATGTTGAGGAATATTAACAAGTATTAAAGAAAACAGCATTTTAATATGTTAATTTCTTTTATTAATTGGAAAAAAATCCCAGTATAAAAGTCTTACAGATTTTATAAATGTTTTTAACATATATCCCTTTTTTTTTGTTGTATTTTACCCCATTATCTTCTTGCTTAACTCTGCATAAATCATCACAATATTTTTTTCATTGATTTCGTTCGTAAAAATCTGAACCAAAATTTTCGGTACTCTTCAAAGAGTCCCATGCTCTCTAGCTTTAATGGTAGTGATCCAGCATGATTTGAATGGCGTTTTAGACTTTACAATAAGTTTTTAATTCACTATATAGCTAATCCCATAAACTGGCGCGATTTCCAGCCAAAACTGATTAAAATAACTCACTTTTGAAAATCTAAAAAAACCGCTTGACAGGCTTGACAGACTTTGACAAGCGGTGGCAAAAACCGGCAGGTACAAAATTAAAATTGTTAAAAATATATTTCGACATTGAAAAATGTTCAGTCTTTCTTTTATTATCATATAGAAAGAGATGGACTGGGCAAGGTAGGTGTTTACTTAATACAAGCATTACTTTTACTCTCCGCCGCAATGCGGAACGTAGTTCCTGCGCGGACCTATCTTTTTGTTAGTCTCCGTAAGTTATTATGTTGTCTCTGTGTTAACTTCTGCTGTACCAGTTTTATGTGGAGAGAAGTGTACAACAGAGATGAAAAACAGCGAGTATTGTACAAAACACTTATAGCCATTTTTTGTGAGCTTACTGTAGTTACTATTACTCTCTTCTTTTAATTGCATCGGTCTGACAGAGATCAGGCTTACCAGAAAATGCTCCCCCAGCACCCCTCGGCCAATTGATATAGTTATCGTTGACAGATATACGGGGTCGACGGGTGTACAGGCGGGTCTGACGGACCATTTTCTGATATGCTGGATCTCTCTCAACCGAATGTATTTAGAAAAAGAAAACAATAGTAACTATAGTAAGCTCAAAAATGTTATTACATCTTGTTATAAAATAATTATTTTGCATAAATTGAAAGTAGATGGCGCTACCACTAATATCTTTTCGCTATTGAAGAAATTATTATTAGTTAGAGTTATGCAGGTTGGGATTTGACCCAAATGGGACTTCTGCGGGACATTAAGGCCATCTCTGCGATATTTCGAACATCCCGAATGAATCATTCCGGGGATATATTTGGGATGTACTGTGCTATTAGGGTGTGAGAGTATGTTCTTTGTCTTATTTTTATTTAATTTTTATTTTTTTTTTCTGAAACTACTTTCTACTTAGTGTCCCAAGGTGAGTAATCTATTAGAATATTTTGGAAACTATACAATGGAAACTTTTCAAACTTTCTATTCTAACAGTCCATGTAAACTATCTTTATGAAATACTCTCATATTTGCAATGTTGCCATTTGCAGGAAAACTTGGTAACAACTTTCTTATTTTAAATTGGACACACTGCATATATACATTCCTGGCTTGGTTTTTCACAAGCTATCGTTTCATACTATTTTTAACCCAGGGTTAAACTAACCTTAGGATATTTTAACCCTGGATTTAGATATAAAACGATAGCTGTAAAAAACCAAGACAGAAATGTATAAACCGTTTTGTTCTGTCCTTAACGGTTTCAATGTTACGGGCTGTCAAAGTTAAAAAATGTCAATTTTCACCAGTCAATATTTTGAAAACAGTTGAACATAGGTATAGGACATTATTAGGTGTTAAATTCAAAATAAGAAAATGGTTGCCAAGATAGTTTACATGGACTTATGTTAGAATAGAAAGTTTGAAAAGTTTCTATTGTATAGTTTCCAAGATATTCTAATATGTTACTCAGCTTGGGACACCTTCCAGCAAACACGGTTCCCTCGGGCCTTCGTAGGTCGGATGTGGATTGCCGAATTTGTCGACATCGGACCAGCAGTATTTTTTGTCCGCTTTGCGATGTAGGCCCAATGTATGTTTGCCGGCGCAGCGTTGGACTAGCCCGCCGTTGAACCAATGGTAAATTTTACTTTTTGCTGACAACGGCATACCGTCGTCGTACGATTAAGGTGCGATATGGTTTAACTACATGGTACCGACCATCCGTCCATAACTGCTTAATTTGGTCGGTCTAATGTAGGCAAGCTGGTCTCGGCCCGACATCGCTAAACTATTCAAGTCCGACATTGGTTTCCTTAAGCGGTCCAACGTCGGCGATTGACAAAGGTCCGTCGGTAGTAGCTTAAAGCGGCCCGACATTGGCAAACTAGAAAGTTTCGATAATGCGGGTGCTTAACCAGTCGGGATGGTTTAAGTGGCAGAGGAGGTGATTCTTGTAGAGGAGTACCACCATCTTGCATTCTAGTTTTGAAATATCTTTCCATCTTGTCAAGTCCGCATTCTAGTTTTGAAATATCTTTGCTCATTATATATATATACTATCTATATATATCTCTACTATTAAGCAGTTTAAAAATTTTAAGGTGAAGTAATCGGACCATCGTCGGCCCTAAAGCAGATAAAGTGGTCGTCGGCATAAAGTCGACTATAGTAAATCGGACCATCGTCAATTGCCGATTATCGACCGATTAAATAAAGTTCCAATCGGACCATCATCGGCTCTAAAGCAGATAAGGTTTGCATTGGCATAATGTCGACTATAGTAAATCGGGCCATCGTCAGTTGCCGATTCTCGTCCGATTAAATAAAGTTCCAATCGAACCGTCGTCGGCCCTAAAGCAGATAGAGTGGGCGTCGGCATAAAGTCGACTATAGTATATCGGGCCATCGTCAGTTGCCGATTCTCGACCGATTAAATAACATTCCAATCGGACCATCATCAGCCCTAAAGCGAGAAGGTTTGCGTTGGCATAATGTCGACTATAGTAAATCGGGCCATCGTCAGTTGCCGATTCTCGTCTGGTTAAACAAAGTTTTAATCGCACCGTCGTTGGCCCTAAAGCAGATAAAGTAGGCGTCGGCATAAGGTCAGTTGCCGATTTTCGACCGATTAAACAAAGTTCCAACGGGACCATCGTCAGTCCTAAAGTGGTGTCGGCATAAAGTCGACTGTAGTAATGTGGACCTCCGTCAGTTGCCGATTATTGACCGAAAACTGTAAATCGCAATCTGACCAACATCGGGTCAGAGTGTAGTCGCCGATACCAACACACTGCCGACGTTTTCGACATTGGCCCGATTCAATGCCGACGATTTGTGTTGGCTGGGACGGTATACGTTATTTATTTACCATTACTAAAAAAGTACACAGAAAATATTAAACTAAAAGTACACCTTCTTTTGTACTAAATATATACCTATAGCCTGATGCAAGCCGTTGTGCCAAATTAATGCTAAGTACTTCCTTGTAGTCGTTATTTGCAGCTCGAAAAGCAAATGCTTAAAAAGTACTATTTTTTTAATTCGTGTTTGGTGGGAATATTTTTTTATTCATTTGTCACAAAAATCTAAAAAAAATAGGAAAATAATTAAAAAAACTCGAACTCAATATTCACTGAGAGGTTACCTTTTTTATACTATAAATCTAAGCGGCTAATGGATGACACAGTAATGGCTTGGTATAACCGCGGTTCTTTTTAGTCAGTGACCTTATAATGCTGGCCACTTTAATTTTTGTTAAGTTTAACTTAGTGCGGTAAAGTTAGGGTAATGTCATGCACTTTACTGCACTCCGTGTTTCTCAACTAGGGTTACATAATAATAAAGACTATATTTTTTATGTGTTCATTCCCCTGAAATGTGAAGTACACACCAAACAAAATTGACTTCTTTCTTATAATGTAATTATATGCACAACAGCCGCGCTGAAAAATAATTGTATGGAAAACGATCAAATTGATATTGAATACCACCCCCAAAGTTCTACACAAACAAAGGCAATCTACCATATTATTAATATCTTTTCAATGAAAATTACCCGTGAATCTTTTTTAGGCCATTGTCGATACCTAATTTAAGACCAGTAGTTAAAAAATTATACTTGATAGTAACGACAAAAAATGATGCCCTACTGCCCATATGGCTGGCGCTCATAATCTGTAAGATAATAGACAGTTTAAGTTGATCATGACACGTTAGGCACCTCGCCTACCGGTAAACGTAAGATTTTCAACTCGCGTGCGGAAAGTACTCACTTTCCACACTCATTTGCGTGCGGAAAGTTTCACTTCGCAAGTCGTTTGGCCATCTCAAATCGCCTGCGGAAAAGTGGCACATTCCGCATTAGTTAGGTAATAGTTATTTACCTAACAAGTGCGGAAAGTGGTACATTTCAGCACGCGACGGCAGTTGGACGAACGACGCGGACGGAATTCCGGCAAGTCGTCAAGGGTGGAAAAGTCATTTTCCGCAAGAGTTAGGTACAATGCTTTTCCTACGAGTGTTTTTGTCCATCTTATTTATAAAAAAGATATTTTTAATACGCAAAGATTTTTTAATAATGCTACAAAATGATACACAAAATAGAATAGTTACATAAATTATTTAATTAGTCCTAAATATCTTAATTTTTAACAACACAAAAATAGTGCTGAAAAGTTACTTTTCCGCGCGATTTCACTTTTTCGCACGATTTTTTTAGTAAAGTACCTGCATGTGACTTTTTAAGTTTAATAGTTAAGGCTATGAATGTTCTTAATGAAAATAGTACCCATAGATCATAGATAGTAATTTGATTTAAGAAATCGTGCGGAAAAGTAAAATCGTGCGGAAAATTACAACTTTAAAAACGAAAAATCGTGCAAAAAAGTAACTTTTCCGCACGCTCGTAGGAAAACTAGTATTTTAACTCCCTTCAGAAAAACTCGCAACTTTTTTCTCATAGTTTTGCATTAGCACCATAGAACAGACGGTCTAGTCTGTACGTTATACGTGTTAAAGGCGTGACCTTGATGAAAAAGCTCAACGCTGGACCGCAGAGATTGGACTTTTATATCTGTATTCGCGCGGAAGTCTTTGTTTTTCAGATAAAAGGAGGACGAATATTGCGCCTTGCCTAAAAAGCAAAAACCGTATGTGAGCACATATACGGTTTTAGCCTTGTAGCTTTGAAAACACTGCTTTTTTCTTCCTCAACATGCTGCTATTTTTGGTTTGCCTCTATCTTTGTTTGTTACGGAGATTCGTTGGTCTCCAAATCGTATATATGCACGTTTTTTTAGACTTTACAGAGGTAAAAGGCAATATAACGTTCTTATGACGTTTATATTTTGCATAAAATCTAGTTTTCAGTAAGTAAACTAATGGGAAAATCAAACAGACAACTATGAACTGTTTTACTTTTGAACTCTAATTAATTTTTTTATCGTCTCAACCAAGAAGAAACCATATAATATATTGTTATTTTATTTGTAACACAGCATAATGTTTATGTATAGTATAATTTATTTATATAATTTTTATATTTTTATAATATTATTTGTTATTTTTTTTATGTAAGTTTCAATATTTTGTTATCAAAATCTGATATTTTTGTATTTGTTTTCGCAAAAGCAACAATTGTAAATAGTTTATTTCAAAGGTAATGTGATAAAAATTATAAAAAACCATGTTTGTGTGGTAAAAATACAAGAATTGATTTTATTTTTTATCAGTGGTAAAACAGGATATGGCACATATATACTGTTTTTCCATAGCAACATCTAAATATTACCCATATAACATAACATGGTAAAACAGTTTACGTGACCTGTTATAGGAAATTTACCTAATTCGTAGTTTCAATACTGCCACTGTAATCCTCGATATAAGATTTTCCTTGGCTTCTAAAATCATGGCGCTAGCATCAAAAATAATTTTCCTTTGCAGGCAAGGCTATATTCCACGTATATCTGTACATCCTATGACCAAACCCAACACCAAACCCAACCTGATACCAAAACTTGGCCCATACTCAGTGGCGTATGCTGAAATTTTGTTTCTAGGGGGGGGCTTGAGGTTTCTGGGGGACTTAAGTAACAACATTGTTTCAGATCACAATTTATTTTTGATTTTTCGGAGGGTAATCTTTAGGATTCAATATTAAAAAACCTTAAACCCACTCCTGCACACGCCACTGCCGATACCTTTAAAGAGTACTCACTTCATTGATTAAATGAGATAAAAAATTACTTTTTAAAGCCCATGCCCTTCCTCAAATTATATTCGGCCTACGCCCTTAAATTACCTTTTAAATATGACTAACCCTTAAAAAAAACCACCAGGGAAAATAAAAAAAAACTTTTTAGTCTCATTTTTCTACATTAGCTTTCCCAAGTACTAAAGCGCTTTTAAATTATAATCCTGGTTACGCCTCTGTGCAGTATTTAAGTACCTTTCAAATGACACCCCCAATCACGAAAATCTGCATATGTAAAGTACTTTTGAAGTTATGAGAAAAATTATTTGTAGGTGTTTAGTAGACATCCGTTCTTTCACGGCTCATATCTCCTATCACAGACACACGATCCTCATATAATTTCATTTTTTTCGCTTAAGTACAATATCTTCAAAATATCAAAATTCTTGCTCTTTTTTTATTAATTTTTTTTTGACAAACACTACACTTGTAGGGCACACTCCTTTTTTTAAAATTAAAAACAGCTGTCAGACAGCGTTTAAACTCTTTTTTTTTAATTTATTTAATTAGTTTAATTTAAAAAGACACTTTTAAGCCGCTGGGGAAATCTGTCGCGATACATTTCTGCGACCTTCACCGTATACTAATAGCATGTCAGCGTATTTCTGACATTTTAATTCAGTTTAATTTCACACCAAACTGCAAAAAACTCGCAAAAATAATGGCGCCAGGTAAATTCGCGCGACTGACAACCTTCACAACGAACAGCGGAAAGTGCACTATGCACTGTGCGGTAGAGACAAGAGAAGGTCGGAGGTCAGAGACTCACGTATGCAGCGAACTGCGTTGTTGCCAAATTTTTGTCCAATCTTTAACTCAAAGGAAACCATTATTATTATTTTTATTAATTTTTTTAAATTTAGAGGATTTAGAGGAAATATTTATTTTTATTTATTTGGAAATGTTCCTATTGTAAAATGGTTAAGTTAAACATGAATATTTCTAAAATCTGGTAGATATAGGTACCTAAATTTTTCAACTTTAAAGTCATTTAGAGTTTTGTCCCATAAGTCATATGAACTTTTTGACTTGTTTTGACCCCCCCTTTTATCAGTTGAAAGGATGACTATGGTATTGTTTACACCCTGTGTAAGAATAGCCTGCAGCTACTGAACGATATCAATGAAAGCTATTCAGATTATAACAGGATTCCCGCCCATAGACCTAATTATCGCAGAAATTTTATATGAAGTGAAAATGGCGGCAATGAAATGAAACACTAGAATTCTGGCAAAAAAGGACGGGTCCCTATAAAAAACCCGAAACCAAATTTGGCAGAAACATAATTTGTCAGAATTTAAAGGAAAAGAAAGTAATTGGTCCGAAAAGAATTGTCTCGAAAATGAAATGAAGGGAAAACCAAATCGCTAGAAAATATATGCATAGAATTAAATTTAAGCGAAACATACTTTTACAGAAACACAAAACGTCAGAAAATATTTTTAACGAAAATAATATGAGCCAACCAAAACCAAATATCAAGAAACCTAATTTATCGGAAACCCAGTTTAAACGATTACAAAATAGCCGAATAAAATTGAAGCGAACCTTAATTTGCTCAACAATTAAAAGGCAAAAATAAAATATCTTCGATAAAAATCTACTAGAACCGTAAATAAAGAGAACTACAAAAGTCTCGACAATAATTATCTAGAAGCGAAATACGGGCGAACTACAATTTGGCAGAATATAATATGTCCGATCCTTAATTGTGCCGAACCATAACCCATTCGAATCGAATCCGTAGAGCGTCGTAGGCCCTGGATTTCGGCGTTGACAAGTTTCTCTATTTGGAAGATGACACGGGGCCGTTACTTACTAGCTAAGTCCCCTCGAGGACGCGCGCGGGAATATTTCGCTACTAATTGAAAACGGATTGACCACCTAGAGCGATGAAACTTAGCACAGTTGTTAATCACTAGTGGGAGATGAAACCTATTCATTTTTAGAAAAATCGGAAAGCTTTAAGAGCAGTAGAAATGGGAAAAAGTGTCAAAAATTGGCCTTTTTAAGATATACCTCCGTTGTTCCGTTTTAACTGTCCAGCAAGTTGACTAATCGTTTTAAAATTTTGCACAAATTAAATCGGAAAAAGACAGGTGACGGATTTTGAGACTTCTAAAGGCCCGCAGGGCCTCATTTTTCAAAAAGGTGTAAATTTGAGGAAATTTCTGCCGTTTTTTAAAATATATCAAATCATTATTCAAAAACTAACAAACCGATTTAAAACAAATTTTGGGCAAATGTAAGGCCAAATGTGTGTTCAGAGTCCGTCGAATTGGTGTTTGAGATTAGTCTTTAGTTTTTGAGTTTTGAGGATTTTTCGAAAATTATGTAAAATGGTTGCAGTCAGAAATACTCGACCGAGCGATTTTTTTCCGCTTAATTTTCTGACGGTTTCTGACACGCTATTTTCTTTACAGAAATCGAAAATAATTTCTAAATAAGTTTTGAGGACTCTAGGACTAACCGTTTTTGAGTTTGAAAGCAAAAAAAAAATAATTTTTACCAAAATCGAGATATCTCAAAAACGGCGAGCTTTAATATGATGAAAATGGCACGTTTTGTAGATGGCGCTCACGTAGTTCACTTAATGTTTGTCAAAACGAGCTAGAATCATAGGAACAAAAAACTAAATAAAGAAATTTGAAATATTCTAAATAATACATATGTCGCAATATTGGAAATCATTTCGTTTTAAAGATAAGGAACAAGTACGCAAAATAACACCTGTCATTAGATGATCAGTTCTGTACGTGAGTCATTATAACGTAAAAATGTTGCCAAAACGGAAAAATTGAATGAAAACTGCAATAATTTTCCAAAAATAAAAGCAATGTTAACAAATTCTTCCTGGAGGAGAGAGAAATATGGTAGTTCCAGATTACCATTTTATTGGCGATTTTTGGGGAAAATTTAACCTTTACGGGTCAATTTTTTGTGGCCCTCAGAGGGGCCTGAGCCCCTAAGCCCTCTCCCCCCCTGCGTATGCCGATGACAAAATACAAAGGTAGATGCAAATTAAGGTCAAATTAGAAAGTTATTGCCTAATTGAAACCAGTAAAACTAACAACTTTACTAGTTGTAGTTGTAGAATTAATAGTTCGCGAGATATTACAACTTTTTTTAAATTATTTTATTCTTAAGAATCGTTAAAGTTAAAGTCACCTCCAGTGTCACGAGCTGAAGACGAGTGGTTTACTAGTTAAGCAGATATATATGAACATTAATCAGGTGTTATTGACTAGCCGAAGGCGAGCTATGTTTAAATGTGTGTATAAACGAGCCGAAGGTACATTTTCACACATTTTAAATGAAAAAATATGATCAATTCATTTTTCCCGTGCCTTTCGCGAGCCGAAAACGAACTGTGCGTTATTTAAAGTAAATAAGCAGGTTAAAGCATTGTGATTATTAAAAAATTAACAGAATTTAATTAACTTTAAACAACAAAATATAAAGATATCTTACCCCAAGCCAGATATGTAGCGCAAATCAATATCGTTACAGTTTAAATAAAAATATATAAAAATATATAAAATAAGTCAAATTTGCGACAAGTTTATAAAAATATAATATTATAAATGCGAAAGTTTGTGTGAGTGTATGTATCACGTCAAAAGGCTAAGCCGATTTGGATGAAATTTTGTAAAAAACGGCTGAAAAGATTGGAACGAAATTTTATAAAAACGGCTTAACCGATATAGATGAAATTTTGTAATAGGATAGACGCGGGTCTCGCAAATCAACCGTTTATGTTTTTTTATTGAACGATTTTATTTAACTTCACTTTTTTTGTCTGTCTACCTGTCTATCAAAAATTTGAAACAGTAATGTAGGTCCGATTGATAATACAATATTATGACAAAATTTGGGGGTAGAGGGTGGTTGAGCTATGTAAAGGGGCTAAATTTACTTACCGTGAACCCATTTTAATGAAATTTGGCACAGTAATGTAGGTCCGATGACAATACAATATTATGAAAAAATGTGGGTATGGGGTGGTTTTGGGGGGTAGGGAGGGGTAGGGGGTAGGAGGTAGTTGAGAGGTGCAAAGAGGGTAAATTCCGAACTTTGTAATAAAAACAGATACAAACCCAGCAAACACAATGTCGACAACGTCGGCAGTGTCTCGGCATCGTCGACTATACTCTGGCCTGATGTTGGACAGATTGCGATTTTCAGTTTTTGGTCAATAATCGGCAACTGACGGAGGTCCACATTACTACAGTCGACTTTATGCCCACAACATGACGATGGTCCGATTGGAACTTTGTTTAATCGGTCGAAAATCGGCACCTGACGATGGCCCGATTTACTATAGTCAACTTTATGCCGAAGCCCACTTTATTTGCTTTAGGGCCGACAACGGTTCGATTGGAACTTTGTTTAATCGGACGAGAATCGGCAACTGACGATGGCTCGATTTACTATACTCGACATTATGCCAACGCAAACCTTATCTGCTTTAGGGCCGATGATGGTCCGATTGGAACTTTCTTTAATCCGATTTACTATAGTCGACTTTATGCCAACGCCTACTTTATCTGCTTTAGGGCCGACGACGATCCGATTGCAACTTTGTTTAATCGGCCGAGAATCGACAACTGACGATGACCCGATTTACTATAGTCGACTTCATGCCGACGCCTACTTTATCTGCTTTAGGGCCGACGACAGTCCGATTGGAACTTTGTTTAATCGGACGAGAATCGTCAACTGACGATGGCCCGATTTACTATAGTCGACTTTATGCCGACGACCACTTTATCTGCTTTAGGGCCGACGATGGTTCGATTGGAACTTTGTTTGATTGGTCGAGAATCGGCAACCGACGATGGTCCGATTACGTTACCTTAATATTTTTAAGCTGTTCTTCTTCCTAGTATGTAGTGATGGCGCTAATGTCACTATGTTCCCTGAACAGTGGAAGATAATATTATATATATAATGAGCAAAGATATTTCAAAACTAGAATGCGGACTTGACAAGATGGTGGTACTTCTTTATAAGAATCACCTCTTCGGCTACTTAAACCAGCCCGACTGGTTAAGCACCCTTATTATCAAAACTTTGTAGTTTGCCAATGTCGGGCCGCTTTAAGCAACCACCGACGGACCTCCGTCAATCGCCGACGTTGGACCGCTTAAGGAAACCAATGTCGGACTTGAATAGTTTACCGATGTCGGGCCGAGACCAGCTTGCCTATGTTAGACCGACCAAATTAAGCAGTTATGGGCGGATGGTTGGTACCATGTGGTTAAACCATATCGAACCTTAATCGTACGGCAACGGTATGCCGATTTCAGCAAAAATTAAAATTTACTATTGGTCCGATGACGGACCATAGTCTAACGCTGCATCGGCACACATACATTGGGCCTACATCGCAAAGCGGACAAAAAATACTGCTGGTCCGATGTCGTAAATCGACGTCGTGCCGATGACGACAAATTCGGCAATCGACATCGGACCGACGAAGGCCCGAGGGAACCGTGTTTGCTGGGGAAGAACACACCGGGAATTGAACCCGACCCTCCCGGGCAGTGAAAAATGCTCTACGATGAGACCACCACCTATACATAGAGAAACTCTGCTAAAAATGTAATATACTTCATAACGGTTTTTAGTGTACGTTCTATGTATGTACGTACACGTTTGTATGTACATAGTACGTCCGTAATTGATCCCGGGACGTACCGACGTAAAATGTACGTCTCTGGGACGAAGTGTTGCCATAGATCAAACAAACCGTTTTTCCATAAGTCGTAATGTTAACAAAAAAGATAGAGTCGGATCACATATTAAAATTCTAGAGAGAGAAAGGCGCTATATATACAGTAGTATTAGTGCGTTAGAGATAGCGTTCGCGGCCTAATCATGACAGTTCTTTAGACCCCAGAAGCCATATTTAGTTGTTTGAATATTTAACGCTAATATAAATACGCTTATGTACGTCTGTAATACGTACGCTTACGTACTTTCAGTGTATGTCTGTAATTGCATGTTTGAGGGGTAGCCCTAAAATGTACGCAAAATATACGTACATAGTGTACGTACTCTTTTGAACGTACTTAGTACGTCCCTAATTGGACCCAGGACGTCCCTGAGACGAAGTGTGCCAGAGTATACAGAAAATGTTTCCCGAAGAACATTCGACTAAGTACATAAATGGCGAATTTAAAAGACATCCTCAGGATATCCTGGGTAGAACATTCAGCAAATGTTACATACAGAATATTCTACGAATGTTCTACTAAGTTGTGGGGAAGGCTAATATTAATTTATTTTCAATAAAACAAGAATGATGAAAATCGGTTGAGCCGTTCGGGAGTTATCCTGCAAAGAGCAAATAACATAATGTCCTTTCACCATCGTTAAGAGCATTCGGTGGGGAGGGGGTGGGGTAATATTTTTATCTAATAAAAAAAGAATTATGAGAATCCATTGAGCCCTTCGGGAGTTATCCTGCATAGAACAAATAACATAATCCCTTTCAACTACCGTTTGGGAGGATTCGGGGAGGGGGGTTATTATTAACCCATAAAAAAAATATGAAAATTCTTTAAGCCGTTCGGGAGTAATCATAATTTTATGTGAAAACAAACAATTCACTGTGCTCTTCTAGTAGAAAACAATGTCCAAAAAGATATATCCCGCTAAGTAAGTAACCTTCTGTAACGTAATGTAAACAAACAACGAAAATATAAAAATAACAAGAAAAAGTGAAAAAAAATTATAAAATTTTAGTGCAGTTGCAAAGTACGTAGTAAAACAAACAGGAGGCATAAAAAGGTTAGTAAAAATCTATTATTTTTCTTATAAACAACCCACAAATACAAAAATTCAGTAAGGTCGAGAATCCAATAAGATCTGTGTCAATAGGATCCAAAATCGAATACCATAACTCTTTGCGCATTAGGAGGTACTTCAGCCGAATACGCGACAATTTTGCGGCTCGATCGGGACGATATAGTATTAGGCTCGATATGGGAAGTAGTTCTAATAAGGCAAATGATGAGTTATTTACTAGAAATGAACGGATTTAAGAGTGAAATAACGCAGTTGAGAAATGACCAAAACAATAAAATCTTAAACAAATTAGATAATCAAGAACAAAAATTTGCTGATGTTGAATCAAGATGCTCAAACTTGGAAAAAAAAATGCTTGTATTTTGACAGACTGCATAGGCAAAATAATATTATTGTTTTCGGTTTGGAACCAGAAAATTTAGATCTGTTAAACTTTGTTTCACAAAAAATGTAAAGATTTGATGCAGGTTGAATTAAAACAGTCTGATATAAACAATCTATACAAGCTTGGAGCAAAAAAAGGTACGCCGATTAAAATAGAATTTACATCCTTCTTGAAAAAGCAGTTCATACTAAAATCTGCTCATAAACTAAAAGGAAAACATGTATATATAGCTCATGACATGTGCCCAGAAGATCGTAAAGAAAACAAAATATTACAAAATCATCTTAAATTGGCAAAATCAAAGGGGCTGACAGCAAAAATTGTTAAAAATAAATTATTGGCAAACGGAGAGGCATATACAGCTCAACAGTTAGAGGAAGATCTTGAAGAATCCGGGCTAACTAACAAGCCTACATAACAGAATCCGTCAACCCCCACTGCTAAAAACATTCAAAAACCAATCAGCTTGCCATCGACTCCCTCATTAACCAATAAGGATGAAGAATTTGTGTTTTGTGAAGATTCAGAAGAAAATTTTGAAAATTTGGAAGTTAAAGAAAAAACTAAAATTTCAACTATTCAACCCCCCAAAAAGAAGAAAACTGTAAATAGCAGTAAACCATCTGGCAGTATCAGCAGTGTCGGTAGTACAAATGGAATAAGCTCGCCTTCGGTCAGAGTTACCCGTACCAAAGCTGGGGAAAAGCAAAAACTCTAGTAGGAACTATAAGTAATTAGGTTTAAGTTTAAAAAAAGAAAAAAAAATTAATTCTTTCATTAGAGATTTTGAAGAGAAGAAAGTGACAACATATTTAATCAATAACTTAAACCACCTAAGTCAACACCTAAATAAGAATGTTTTTCAAATTCTACATCTCAATATATGTGGCATAAATACAAATTTTGATCGTCTTTTGTGTCTTCTGGAACAACTCCCTACAGACATCGACATTATAATCCTGCGAAAGACACACTATTTACGACATAAATGTATTTCAGTTATCTGGTTACACGCTGTTGTATAATGAAGGAACTTTTAATAGATGCGATGGGGTAGCTGTTTTTGTTAGGGAAAATATAGAAATTAGTTACTGCTTTAAGTATGTTGGCGATGCAAAATGTGTGGAAATAGTTGTAGGAAGAAACTCTAGTAAATTTGTTATAACTTGTATCTATAGGTCACCTGCTACCGATGAAAAAGTTTTTGTAGATCAGCTGTCAGAATATTTGTTTTCAACTAAACACTTCAAAAATCATATTTTGACCGGAGATATTAACTTAGATCTACTAAAAACCGAAAAAAAATATACTGAACACTACAAAACTATTTTAGCATCCTTTGGTTTCTTATCTCTTAATAGGTACTACACGAGGCCCGTGTCAAAAACTTATTTGGATCATTTCTTTGTAAACAATTTTGGAGACAAACACATTCAAGATACAAAAAGCTATACTTTAAATTACAAGATAACGGATCACTGTCCAATTATTCTAACATTTAAAAATCCAAATAGTCAAAATAATATCACAAAGAACAATATCCATTTTAAAAAATATGTAAATTATAAACAATTACAGAACGACTTACGCAACACAAACTGGTCAACTGTTTTTCAAGAAAGAGACTTAAATATCGCTATAACTAATTTTATTAATCATTTTCAACTTTTACTAAAAAAAACACCAAAGCAATAAAACATAGTAATACGAAAAATGGAAAAAATAAATGGATTTCAAAAAAAACACTTAAAACTATACACTATAAAAACGATCTATATAATCAACATTTAAAAAATCCTCAAGATCTTTACTTAAAAAATAAATATAGAGCATGTAAAATAAATTTCAGTAAAGATATAAAAGGGGCTAAAAAACAGTATGCACAAAGACTTATTACAGAAAATCAAAATAAACCAGGAACCGTTTGGGACTGTGTCAATAAGATATACAAAAAAGATAAAGCAAAAACAAATATTGAAGAAATTGAAGGACATAGCAAACCACTTTAATAAGTTTTTTGGTGAAATTGGAGGAAATCTAGCAGAAAAAATAAATAGTTCAATAGACTATACCGAAAACATTAAATGGACTCAAAATGGATTAAATTTCTTTAAAGAGGCAACTTACAAAGCAATAAAAGCAATTATAAGAGGTCTAAAGTCAAAAAAGTCTCCTGGTTGTAATGGCATAAGATCAGAATCCCTTAAAGAAGTTTTTGATGAAATTGTTCCAATTATAACTTATCTAATTAATTTTAGTTTTCGGATAGGTTCCTTTCCAGATGTATTAAAATTGGGGGTTAAGAAAACAAATACAAACAACTACGCTGATGACACAGCTATATTCTACTCAGTTGAAACATGGACTGAACTAAAAATAAAAGTGGAAAGGGATGTAAAAAACATTAATAATTGATTTCAATACAATAAATTAACCCTTAATCAATCAAAAACAAAATTTCTTCCTTTTACTTCATATTCAAACAATCTCCCAAATTACGATTCAATAAAAATTGGACAGGATAATTTAATACTTAAAACTGACTTTTCAAAATATTGTGGCATCAATATTGATAGTCATTTAAGATGGGATAAACATATTAAGCAACTCATGAACAAAACACATTTCCTTATAACTCGCTTTTTTCATCTTAAAGATTACTTAAACCTAGCACATCTTAAACAAATTTACTATGCTCTCTTTCAATCACAGATAAACTATGGTCTAGGTATGGTATGGTATGGGGTGGCGTTAGAGGTTGTTATCTGGGAAACCCAGAGGTAATCGAAAAATGTATTTTAAAAATTATTTATCGCAAAAAAAGAATGTATCCGACGGAACTTTTGTACACTCAAACAAAAATAGTTGATATTCGACAACTCTATTTTCAAAATTTACTGATATGTATAAGTCGAAAAAAAATAAATGTAGGTACAATAACTCATCCACATAATACACGACACAAACAAGATTGTGCAGTGATTCCTTATTGTCATAAAGAAGTTTGTCATAGATCCTTTCTCAGCTTAGATCAAAAAAATTTTAATTACCTTCCAAAAATGCTTAAAGATATTATTTACTCAAAAAAAAATAAGCAAAATCTGGAAAGATGGCTCTATGCAACAAACAGATCTGTAATACATGGAATATTTTGATATTGTTTATGTTAATATTTACCCTCGTAAAATACTTTTCAAATTTAATTATAATGTTCGTTAGTATAGAGATACTTGTAAAATAATATAAGATTCCTTATCAGTGGCGCACCAATACCGATCATGACATTTTAACCCAATCAAGACGTTTCCTAAAAGTGACAAAATACCCGATAAAGACTGAAATTTTCCAAGAGTGACTGAAACTTTGTTTTTTTTTTGTTGTTGTACAAAAAAGCCAGGCGCTAACAAGCAGTGTTATACTACTTCAGCGTTTAACGTGTTTATTTATTATTCCAAATAGCACTTTGTAAATGTTTGTAGCATTTTTTCATTTTGGGTAAATAAACTTTATTTATTTATTATTATTTATTTATAATATACAGGGTGTTTCAAATTCGATGCTCACCATGGGGATCTCCTAAACGGTAGGAGATGCGAAAAGATGCTTTACTCAAAACTAAAAATGAAGTTTACAAAATCCGAGTAGTTCCGGAGAAAAAAACCGAAATTTTCAATTTTAGTTTTGATTTTTTTCCACCTTTATTATTAGAGTTGTCAAAAAATGCTTAAAACTTTCTTCAGGCACCTTTTTAAGATCTACCAGATGAGCTATTGATTTTTAAGATTTGACATTTCAGTTTGACAGGAGCCCTGTCAAGTTCATTTTTTCTTATGGACACATCCTTTTTTTTCTGTTCGTTTTGTTTCGGAAGCAAGGAAAGTATCATTTTGAAATATTATTTTAACAGGGAGCTTGTTGTTTCGGGCTTAATGACATCATCAGTTAAAAAAATCCCGTTATACAAGACAACTTAAAAAGTTCTTGTAGTAGTTTCAAAAATGGCGCCAGCAGGCACGTATAGCCATCCATAAAACCTAATAATAAAGGCGGAAAAAAATGAAAACTAAAATTGATTTGATTGATTGATTTCGGTTTTTTTCGCATATCTCCGCAACTACTCGGATTTTGTAAACTTTATTTTTGTTTTTGGGTAAAGCATCAAAATGTGCAACTTTGCTCTAATTTAAACCTTTTCGTATCTCCTACCGTTTAGGAGATTCTCGTGGTGAGCATCGAATTTGAAACACCCTGTATAACTTTTCCCATAGGTCTCCGTAGCGCAAAAGGTTAAGGCGTTGGAAAGGTGTTTTATGGATGGGAGGCTGAGAGTTCGAATCCCGTGGGTGTCAAATATCTTTTTCTCTATTTTTTAAAATTTTTTTAGGAGGACCTATAATATTATAAAAGTGCTATGAAAATCCTGCGAAAATACTCTATGAATGTTCTACCAGGATGTTCTAGGAATATTAAAACTGCAGACACAGAATATTCCCTGAACATCCCTGGTATGCTTAAAGGATTTGAGAAAACATTCAGGGAATGTTCCCAATATCCTAGCTGAACATTCCGCGAATGTTCGGGGAATATTTTTGTGCTATTGGGGTAAGGCTACGAGCAACATGTCAAAGTGACTTATATCGCAGCACTCGAGAGCACTTTTGATAAAACTCTCTCAAACTTCAAGTTTTCAAAAATATCACAGCAAAAATACAAGCTATCAGAAAATACAGCAAAATAGTTACTCATTTATCTAACACCTAGCACAAATATCAAAATATTAACTCTCCTTACATAAGTATTCCAATTATTTAACTCTAAATATTATATAAAAAATATATAATATACCTAATCTTATTAAAATCAAAATTGATTAAAGGTAAGTGTGTCAAAAACGTATTTTTCTATGGAGAGTGGGGGTGGGGGTAGCGATGGGAGAGTTGATTTTTCCTAATATTGCGCTATCACCGATCCTAAATCCATATACTGAATTTTATTGAAATCAGTTAACGGGTCGAAGTCATTCAGAAACGCATTTTTCTATGGAGGGAGGGGGGTAGGTGGGGTTAATATTGCATGTTAATCGGTTATAAGTATACTAAATCTTATTAAAATCAAAATCGATTAAAGGAAAGTGTGTCAAAAACGTATTTATCCATGGAGAGTGTGGGGGTGGGAGTAGGGGTGGGAGAGTTGATTTTTCTAAGTGCATATACTAGATTTTATTGAAATCGGTTCACGGGTCGAAGTCGTTCAGAAACGCATTTTTCTATGGAGGGGTGGGGGTAGGGAGGTGTTCTTTTTTTAAATATTGCATGGGTTAACTTTTTTTTAGTACTGTATTGTCATCGAACCTATGTAAGTATATTAAATTTTATCAAAATCGGTTAAGGGGAAGTGTGTCAAAAACGCTATACAATATCACAACTTACTTCGACTCTTGCCTGCCGTAAGCCTGGCAACGTAGCAATTGAATTCGTGGCTGTCGGTTCAAATCATTTTCGGATAAATTGGGGTTCTTGAATTTTGTGGTTCGGCATTATTATGTTTCTATTGAATTATTTTCGTTACAAATATTTTCTTACGTTTTTTGTTTCTTTTAAAATAATTTTCGGACCAATTTATTTCTATGCAATTACGGTGTCATTAATTCGGATGGATTGGGGTTCTGGTCATTTAGGGATACTTTGAAACCCTTAGAACTTTGACAATTTTGACAGCCTTTATGGCATTGTTTAACAAGCACTACCACGGGCTGATTCTCTCAGTTTGTGAAATACATTTAGAATTGCCACTTTAAGAAGTTTTTGGAGGGGAGAAAAGATATATGGGTTTATTTTACAAAATAAGTGGTTATATGAAATTAGCTCTGTGTTTCGGACTTCCATTGTCTATATTTTATTTATACAAGACGTTTGAGTGCATCATACATAGGTGAAACAAAAAGACCACTATCTGTTAGGCTTAAGGAACATCCGACGAATACCCAAAGAGGTGAAACAACGAAATCAGGAATCGCCGAACAGGCATGGTCAAAACAACACCGAATGAAGTAGACAAAAGCAAAGGTTTTGCATAAGGAGTCACACACATAACCGTTTTTAAAAAAATGCGTGAATGTGGCTCTGGCGGGGTGGATTTTGTGGAGGGAAAGAGGGAGAAAAATGGAATTATTGCAATTTTCGGCAAAACTGAACGTCATAGAGTAAAAACTTCAATACAAAAGTTGTAGAACGTACAAAGATCTAAAACTTTTGTAAATGTTACTTTTTAACATAACCTTAAAATTTTCGAGAAAAATTCGAAAAATCGTAATTTTTGTTTTCCACGAAACTTAGTAAAAATATCCCCCTCTGTGACTTTAACAGCTTAATTTTTTTTTAGATAAAAAAGTTAAAAATTTTTTGAGATATTAATTTCTTTCGGTTCATATCACTTTTTTTCAATCAAAAATTCTACTCAGGAAAATTCTCGTAGTGTTTTTTGACATTGCTCTTTTTTTTGTTTTGACATGTACTTTTTGGTAAGAGAAAAAAAGATTATAGTTACAATTAAAAAAGACGCACAGAAATGCAAAAAAAAACCAAAAAATGTAATTAGCAACATTTAATTTTTCAGTAATTGTTTATAAAAAAAAAATTAAGAATCGATTACACTATTCAATTGTACGAAAAAAAATACAAAGACGCTTCATTGTTTTGACCAAAACGTTATTTTTGCGTAGTATTGCTATAAGCATCTAATAATTTGGTCTACTGGAATATGAATTCTGATGTAACCTTTAATAATTTTAAAAGAAAATACCTGTAGAAGTGTAAATATATAATTTTAAAATTTTTGTTTCTTTATGCAGTACACAGACTCTCATAATAATTAAGAAACACAAAGTTTGGATTTACAGATGAGTTTCCCTCAATAGATTTATGATAATTTAATACATGAATGATTAAAAAAGGTATTACCGCCCACGCTTAGAATGCATTTGCTTTGATCATATTAGTTAATATGCTGACTTATTATTTTAAAGTTAATACATATATTTTTTAATGTAAGCTGCTCTCCTTAAAAAACACTTTTTTATTAAGTTTTTTTTGTTAACTCTGTTTAAATCAGGATAACATGAGAGGCGTATTTTTCTATTTCTATCGAAATAATTGTTGGCCGAAAATATTTCTTTATATTTTCTGAAGTTTTTTTTTATAAAAATCAAAAAACTAAAATTTTAACTTTTTGATGGAAATTAAAAAATTAATAAATATTGAAAATGACAATTGCTTTTTTTATTCCGGTCCGGCTTAATAAGCTCTAAATAGCTTAAACATAAACATAAACCAGTAATGTAAATATCCATTTTAAAAATTTAGAAAATATACAAGTTTTGAAAGCAAAAATCGGAACTATAATTTATTTTAAAAAAATGGCCTATTCATTTAATTTCTTCCTTGACATGACATATTAACAAAAAATTTACATCCATATTTAACAATAAGGTAAATAAAATAATATTAAATAATATTTAAAAAAATATATTTTAATTATTAAAATAAAATAAAACATAAGTGCAGCAATCGATTCTACGACATTTTTATAGCAATAATGCACATAAACAAAGTTTTTGATAAAAAAATTACTTTGTTTATACGATATTCCTAAAGTGGTTTAAAAAAAATGTGGATTTATTTGCGTAAAAAAATTAAAAAAACATAAGGTTTTTTTAATATAACAATCTATATATTTTAATTTTTCAGAAACTGTAAGGTCAGATGATTGACGGTACTTTGATTAGCTGTTAGAAAACGATTTTAATGAAAGACAAAGCGATTATATTTAAAACCGTTCTTATATATAACCGGTTTTAATCGCGTACAAATGTAGTAAAATAAATACCGTCCCCTTTGTTTTTTTTTTGTACAAATAGATGGTGCAGTCGGTTTTTGATTCTTTTTTAAATTGAAACAAATTATCAACAATTGCTGAAAAATTCATAGTTACAAAAACATTATCGGTGGGATTTACTAAAAAGGTTTAGTCTATTTTAGAACGGCCCTAGGTTTAAGTGAAATTTTTGGTTTTAAGCATTTTAAACCAAACCTCCTTGAGTTTTGGACATGGTTTGATTTATAAAAAGATTTTTAATAAATTTGTTTATTGAATAATCATCTTAACACAATCTTTTGTTGGATTTAAGAAGAAAGTTTCAATTTAGAAGAGAAGAAAATTAAAAAATTTAAACCCACTGGGGGTTTAAATAGTAAACACTCTGTAGAACAAATAAAAGTTGGGTTATATGTCACTCTCATTAAAACTTACCCTTGATAATTAATTTTTACAATTAATACATCATGTCACACAATGATTTAGATGGGTAATAATAAAATAAGGAGTAGATTAATTTAAATTTAAAAAAAAAATTTAAATGCAAGTTTTTTACATTTCTGTTACTGTCGAAATGTCAGTTTAAAAATATTAGCGCTGCGTTCAATCACAAACAGCGAGTTCGGATCTTTTACCTCCGCTTGCACCTTGGCTTGTACCAAACTCTACTCATGAAAGCTACAGCTTTAAAATGAGTGGGCTTTGAGTAAGGAAAGTTTTTTGACTTAGCTTTTAGATATGTCAATGTTTAACTTTCAGTTTGTAAATAAATTAATATAGTTGTTTTGGGTGTTTTTGTTTGGTATATATTTCTTGCATAATCAGTGACCTTCACTTATGTTTGTTTTGCCTCATAGTGCCCTCATAAATATATTTTTTGTGCTGAAAACAGTTACAACATATGACGTTTTTCTGAACAAAATAGGAGGTGTTTTATTGGGTAATGAACAAGTTGGGATATTAAATAAGGTAAATTGATCCATGTAAAAATGTTTATTTAGGGAAATTATAAACAAACTTATTACCAAGTGCCACAAAACAATCCTTTCTGGGGGCTATAAATTTAAACCACCCCCCTGAGGGGGTCTAAGAAATCACCAATTTTATAACCTCAAATACAAATAATGAAGCAATTATATGCCAAATTTCTGGCATATTCACCATTTGCCATTTTGAAACCTGTCAAAATAAATTAGTTTTAGGACATTTTCTTATAAAATATGGTATATTTTGAGAAAAAAAAAGCAGTTTTTCAGTGGTATTTTGCAAGAACAATACAAAATAATCAATATCTTTTTGTCTTTTCTGTATGGGTAAGTGTTTTTTGAAAATTGGTTTTAAAATTTAGTACCCCCCATAGGTGTAAATATTTAGAGCTGTGGGGGGTACTATTTTAGATCTTAGTAAATCTCACTGTTTTTGTTTTTTTTTTTGCAATTTTTGATTTAAAAAAAGTGATTTAAACCGAAAAAGTTAATATCTAAAAAAATTTGAATTTTTTATCTATAAAAAGATGTAGGCATTAACGACACAGAGAGGTATATTTTGACCACGTTTCGTGAAAATGCAATTACTTTGGCGGAAATGAAAAATAAAAAACGAAAAACAAAAAAAAATACGATTTTCACCATTTTTCTCCAAAATTTTGAGATTATGTTATAAAGTGAAATATGCAAAAGTTATAGATTTCTGCACGGTCTACAACTTTTGTATTAAAGTTTTTACTATATGACATTCAGTTTTGCCAGAAATTACAATAATGCCATTTTCCCCCCTTTATCTCCTCCCCCCAAATCTACCCCACAAGAGCCCCAGTCACGCATTTTTTTTTAAAACGTTTATCAGGAGCTCCTTTACCATTTTCACTGATCAAACGGCTATTAATTTTTTTTTAAATTTAGTTAGACTGTAGGTATACATAAAAATATAAAAAAAATTAAATAAGGGCGTTTCGTGGATATCCAGAGAGAAGTAAGTTTATCCAGATTAATTAAAGTATTTTTCGGGGCCAATTTATCTTAGCGTTAAGATTAAAGCGTCCCGAAAATCCCGCTTTGGTCTTAATTTGTCAGCCCTATAATGCCTTGAAAGGAAATAGGGAAATGGCCATAATATTTTTTATTCTAATAAAACATCAGCAGTAGTAGAACCCTCATGCAATCCAAAACAGTGTCGAGAGTGTCAAAGCTGAGGGTGTACCAGGCTGTAATCAAACCGATCATATGCTATGGCTGTGAGACCTGGACCCTTACGAAACACAATGAGCTTCTACTAAAGCGGGCTGAAAGGAAGATCCTTAGAAGAATATTTGGCCCCGTCAAGGATCCAAACACGGAGCAATATCGCATAAGGACGAATGCAGAACTCCAGGACCTATACCAAAAGCCGGACATAGTCAAATCAATAAAATCCCAGCATCTGAGATGGGCTGGACATGTCCAAAGAGCACCTGACGACCGACTGATCAAGATAGTATGGGAAGGAAACCCAGCAAGAAAGAGACCACTGGGGCGGCCGAGACTCAGATGGAGAGACAACATTTTAAAAGATCTCCAGACTATGCAGGTATATGACTGGGAGGAGGCCATGATGGACCGGGACCGATGGAGGCAAATCGTTAACGCAGCCAAGACCCACCAAGGGTTGTAGTGCTACCTAGAAGAAGAAGAAGAAGAAGTAGTAAAAGTATAGAAATAATTAGAACAAATAGTAGCCCTCATATCAGATATGGCAGAAAGGGCCTATGAAGAGGCCTAATTACCAGGCCTGCGTGCCGCCCCTTACTACTACTAGCCCTCAGATCAGACCCGTCCCTTTATACATAGTTTGAAATTCACTGCAAGTAAAACATAAAAATAAACAATAATTAAAATTTAAATCACAGTTATTCTCACGGTACAAATGGTAGTAGTCCATCTTTTATAATCTCTTGTTTATCCCCCCCAGTCTTCAGTGAGCTCTAGAAAAATCAGGGGCTGAATTCTTGAATCTCAAGCGCACGAATCTCCCCCCCCCCCCTCCGAGTTTTGATATGCTTATAATTTCGAACCAATTTCCAACTAATTTTGATCCGCTTTTAAAAATTTTGAACCGCACTCATTCCTGGTTTTTTTTATATTCAAAATGGGGGGTGCAGCCAAACGTCAAGCTACACCCCCACTCATTTAAAGCATAGAGAAAAATGAAAAGCAACTATCCCAAAATTAAGAACTAATTTCAAACTCCTAATATCACCAAAAAGAATTTCGAAAAATTCACTCTCTCTCACATCTCTCTCCAAAAAAATAAGAACTTTGATCTAATTTCGAACTAATTGGATACAAATCAATTTCTGTGATTTTTTATATTTATTCAAAATGGGGGGTTTAGCCAATTGAAATCACGTAAGAAAAAGTATTTCAATCTTTGAGAACAAAAAAATTGCAACACCATGTATATGAATACTTATACAATAAAATTGGCATTTTCATTTAATAGTTAATAAACACATAAAGTAAATATTTCAACGCATCCGTATCGGTATAAGTAATGCATTCGAAACAAAGACAAAATACGCTATATTTTTTACTTGTTTATGCAATGTTTTGAACGATGCCCGCTTTTTTGAAGGGTGCGATGATAGGACTGCTGATTGAAATCGTTGCGTACGTTCGTGGGTCCCTAACGATACGTACATCCTTCCGTATGCAACGAGATTCTGTCATCACACCCGTCAAAGAAGCAGGAATTGTTCGAAACATGGCATGAGCAAGTCAAAAATGTAGCGTATTTTGACTTTGTTTCGAACGCGTTACGTATACCGATACGGATGCGTTGAAATATTTACTTTAAGTATCTAATGAATGTCCGTACTTTGACGTAAAATTTGATAGAAAGTTGGCGTAACCTCTCGCATTTCTACACAACCTAAAGCGGCCCGGCCCGCACACTATCAGTATTTCTGATATATACTGGAGAACAAAAATAATGCATAACACAATGTATATGGATAATTATTTGAATGAAAATTATTTGTGTGTATACCTTATCTCAAAAGAAATATTTAATGTATTTTTTGTCTTCTAATCTTTCTTTTTTTCACAGATTTTTTCTATTAAAAAACAACCAACACATATGTAGAAAACCGTCTATTTAAACAAATATTAAATCTTTTATTTGGTTTTGTAGCACCCTATATGTAGGTATTAATAAAAAAAAAACAACAAAAAAGAAGTATGCGTATGGTGTCTATTATGAAGGGATAGTAGTTGAAGTTGTTTGGTTGACGGTGGAGAGAATTGTTTACAGGTCAGTAAAATGCGTATTTAAAAATTATTATATTTCAAACAAAGTGTTCTTTTATTTCTATTATATTTGATGTGTTGGTTTATAACATATGTATATTTAGAGAGAATCATTTTATGCTGTGAACCATGCAAATTTCAATTAAATCAAAACATTTGCTGTCTTTTGTGCTGGGATTTTAGTTTGTATGACGTATGACTAAAGATGTATGAAATAGATATATCATATATTTCCCTTCCCTGATTGAGCGAATATCCTAGCAAGTAAAAAAAAGTATAGTCTAGAGATATTAGTCCAAAATATCAACTATTAGCTGAGTAGCCTCCCGCATGGGACCTCAGTACCTTCTGGCGATGTCCAGCTAACTAACCACAAACTCTTCAGTTTTGAATGTATTGTTTTAAATGTAGAACGAGAAATTTTAGTACTGAGACAGTAATTTTAATTTTTTTAGTTATTTAATTAGTATTTGTAATTCAATGTTTGGCACAGCACGACTAGATTTTTGGAATTGATAAATTAGGACTCTTTTTTTCAAATTTTGTGTTTATTTTACATATCACACCTTACCTCAAGTCTCCCTAAATTTGTTATTGTCAGGCGCATTCTGGGCAAGTAAAATTATGTTGAGTGGGGGGGTTAACAACGTAAGGCTTTTATTTATTTTGGTTGTTTCGTTTAATTTGTTTAACGAACCTTGGTAGGTATGTTTTACTACACATAAAAGACCTTTTCTGAAAATTTTAAATAACTTTTCTCGTAGTTTTTGGTCTTTTTGGATTGCTGACAGTTTACTTAAAAAATAAAAATGCCAAGAGTTCGCGGTCGACAACAATTTCATAATTTAAACGACTTCAAGAAAGGACGCATCGTGAGCATGAAAGACGCTGGTTTTGGTTTACGGGAAATTGCAAGAAATGTTAAGAGTTTGGAGAAGGTAGTCCAATGATGAGATTTATAGACGTCGTGCGGGTTCTGGAGCCTTAGATTTCGTGATTTACGGCATCTCAGACTTCTTGCTCTCAGAAATCGACGGGACCGTATACGCCAAATAAGAGATGTTCTGGTTGCAGCTACAGGACGAGTGTTTTCAAGGATGACAGTTAATCGAAGATTGCTTGGTATTGGGCTGAGGGCTTACCGTCCGGTTTTGGTGCTACCTTTCGCCCCACAACATAAGGCTCGCCGTTTGGAGTGGTGCAGAGCTCGGCAAAACTGGAATGACGAATGGAATACCATAAGCTTCAGCGACGAATCCAGGTTTTGTTTAGGTGGCCATGATAGACGCATGAGGGTTCGGCGATTTCGAGGTGAGAGACGAAATGTAGACTTTGCTGTTGAACGTGATACAGCAAGACAGCAAAGTATCATGGTATGGAGTGTTATATGTTTAGGAAGAAGATATCACCTCTAGTTCTCATCAACGGCAATCTGACTGCTCTGCGATATATCAATGAAGTGTTGCACCCAGTTTTACATCCCTACCTACAAACTATCCCAAATGCGATCTTTCAACAAGATAATACCAGACCGCATATTGCTCGTGAAACAATGGACTTCTTACATGAACTTGGCATAGAGACTTTGGAATGGCCAGCAAGATCGCCTGACTTGTCGCCTATCGAACACGTGTGGGATATGATAGGGCGCAATCTTAGTCAATTACCACGTCCCCCTGGAAACTTAGATGAACTCTGGCATGCCGTAAGCAGGATTTGGATCTTATTTTGTCAATTCCCAATAGAACAAACGAGTGCATAAATAAACATGGAGGAGCCACTCATTATTAATTTTTTGATAATTATCATGGAGGCATCTTCTTGGAAACGTAATCAATTACTAAGAGTATCCCAATGTATTAAAATATAAATAAATTAGTTTAAAAATATTTGTCCTTTCTGGTGTTGCATTTTTTTTGTTCTCGAGTATAAAAAAATGTGTGGTTCAAAATTTTTAAAAGTGGTTTAAAATTAGTTAGAAATTAGTTCAAAATTATAAGCATATCAAAGTTTGAAATTTTTTTGAAAGGGGTGTGGCTTGACGTCAACCTGTACCCCCCACCATATTTTTTTTAAAAAAACAGGGCTACTAGTGGATTTTTCGAAATCCTTTTTGATGATATTAGGAGTTCGAAATTAGTTCTTAATTTTGGGATGGTTGCTTTTTAATTTTTTCTACGCTTTAAATGAGAGAGCTTGACGTCCAACTGCACCCACCATTTTGAATATAAAAAAAAACAGGAAGGAGTGGTAGTTCGAAATTGGTTCGAAATTATAAGCATATTAAAATTCTAATAGCTTTGGGGGGGGGGTGGCTTGACTGAACTGAAATAAAGCTTTTCGACTGCCGATGCCGCGGGCCAAGCGATCAAGTTCACACGGTTTTTGGGTGAATGTGTTCGGTTCATGCTTGCCTAAAAAGAGAAAACAGTATATGAGCACATATACGGTTTTAGCTTTGTAGCTTTTAAAAAACTGCTTTTTTCATCCTCAACCTGAGGTATTTTTGGTTTGTCTCTATCTTTGTTAGTTACGGAGATTCATTGGTGTTCAAATCGTATACCGGGTGAGCCATAAAAAACCGGACACAATGTTTTCCGTTATAACTTTCGAACCATACCACCGATTTTAATGCAACAAACTACTCTTTGCAGGGAATTGAACAAGACTTTGAGTAAAAATATTTTTTTGTCCGCCATCTTAAAATCTAAGAAGAAGAAAAAACAAACTTTACCCTTCAAAGAGCCACGTTTATTCTTATGTTACGGAAGATTTTTGAATTTTTTTATGAAGTCGTAAAAAACTCTGTTTCTGCCGCGTATAACGAGGTGGAATCATTAAAATCGGTTAAATGGTTTTCAAAAAAAAAAAAAAAATCACTAAGTGTTTTACGGATTATGCGATTGCCGTCTTAATTCTGTATGCATACATTTTCTCATAAATTCATTATTAGAAAACCGATTTCAATGAAATAAAAGGCATCATGGCGAAAATCGATTGTTTTTTAACCACTGCTATTGAAATTTGCCGCCATCTTCAAATTCAAGATGTCGGAGAGAATCAAACTTGACCTCGAAGTGGCTCGTAGATTCATATTTTCTGAAAACTTTAATTTTTTTTATTCGTAAAAATGTTGTGCTTTCGCCAAGCACAACGAGGTATAAATCATTACAATCGGTTTAGTGGTTCTTAAAAAAATTATTTTTCTTTCCATCACTGTTTTGAAGATTATACGATTGCCTTCTTAATTCCGTCTTGCATTAATTTCCTCATAAATTCATAATTACTGAACCGATTCTAATTTAATAAAAAGCATTAGGACAAACATCGAATGGACTCTAAAGAAAACTATTGAAATTTGTCGTAATTTATAAACCCAAGATTGCGGACAAAATCAAATTTGACCCTTGACTTCAAAGACACTCGATTATCTTGTTTCGATAACCTTTTCGACTTTTTTTAAATTAGTAAAAAAGCTCTGTCTCCACCACGTATAACTAGGTACAAATCATTAAAAACGGTTTAGTGGTTATTAAAAAATTAATTTTTGATTCACATATTGTTTTACGTTTCCTCATAAATTCATTATTACTAAACCGATTTTATTAAAATGGAAAACATTATGGGAAAAATCAATTACTCTTTGGGGATTACTATTGAAATTTGGCTCCATAAAGTCCAAGATGGCGAACTAAATCAAATTCTCCCCTTTATAAAGGATAATTTTTTCATATGTTGCTGTTAAATCTATTCTTACCATGATGTTTTTTATTTTATCAAAATCAGCGCAGTAGTAATGAGTTTATGAGGAAACAATGGTTAAAACAAAAATTAATTTTTTGAGAACCACTAAACCGATTTTAATGATTCGGGCGCGTTGGAGAGAGGGCATTTTTAGGTTCTTGAAACCTAAGAATAAACGAGCTTCTTTGAAAAGATAAATTTAATTGTGCCCGCCATCTTGGGTTTGTAAATGGCGACAAATTTTGATAGTGATCTTTTAAGAATTTTTGATCTTCGTTATGACGCTTTTTATTTCATTGAAATCGGTTGATTATCAATTTGAGAAGGCAATCGTATAATCTGGAAAACAGTGATGGAAACAAAAATTAATTTTTGGAGAACCACCAAACCGATTTTGATGATTTATACCTCCTTGTGCGTGGCGAAAACAGAGCTTTTGTAAAAACAAAAAAAAGTATATAAAAGTTTACATAACATATAAATAAACGAGCCTTTTTAAAGGGACAAGTTTGATTTTGTCCGTCATCTTGGATTTAAATATGGCGACAAATTTAAATAGCAGCAGTTAAAGATCAATCGATTTTAGCCCTAAGGCTTTTTATTTCATCAAAATAAGTTTAGTAATAATGAATTTATGAGAAAATGTATGCAGACAGAATTGAGACGGCAATCGCATAATCCGTAAAACACGGATTGAAAATTGTTTATTTTTTTTGGGAACCACTTAACCGATTTTAATGATCCGCACTTCGCTCTGCGTAACAGAAACAAAGCTTTTTTACGACTTCATAAAAAGATCCAAAAATCTTCTGTAACATAAGAATAAAAGAGGCTCTTTGAAGGGTAAAGTTTGTACCTGTCCGCCATCTTATGTTTTAAGATGGCGGAAAATAAATATTTCTAATCAAAATCCTGCTCAATTCCCTACAAAAAACAGTTGGATGCATTAAAATCGGTGGTATGATTTAAAAGTTATAACGGAAAACATTTTGTCCGCTTTTTTATGGCCCACCCGGTATATGCACGTTCTTTTAGACTTTACAGAGGTAAAACGCTACATAACGTTCTTATGACGGTTTTGCATAAAATTTCGTTTTTAGTAAGTAAACCCATGAAAAAAATCAAACAAACAACTATAAACTGTTTTACTTTTGACGTCTAATTAATTTTTTATCGTGTCACCCAAGAAACAACCACATATGAATTCTTATTTGATTTTACCATTCTAACAGAGCATAATGTTCAAAAATGTTTTGCCATGGCAATACTTTACAAAACCATACAAAACTTAAAAAACTGCGCCTGATGGTGAGTATATAAAAGATCTCTTTGACAATTTGATATTTTGACGATATTTTTAAATGATTTTTTCGTAAATACTTGATGAAAACTGGCGGAAATGACTTAATTCTTAGGCAAGAATAATTAGATAAAATTAAAGACATCGCTATGGAAACAATTGTTATTTCATTTACCAGCCGCCTTGATTTATAGTGTAAAGTGTTGCGAGAAGTTCTCTTCGTTCAAGATTTTTAAAAGTATTTTCCTGTTTTTCTTGAATTTTTTGATAAAGGTATTAAAAAAAATAGTGCTAACAACTCGCGGCTAAACTGTGCTTTTTTACTCGCGTTTTTAAATACCTCACTACGCTCGTTATTTAAACCAACGTTTTAAAAAAAGCACTATTTTAGCCGCTAGTTGTTAAAACTACAATTAAAAATCTCGAACGAAGAGAACTTTTTGCAACACCCCATCTTCACATTATAAATCAAGGCGGCTGCTAAATGAAATAATTCACAATCGTTTCCATAGCGATGTGTCTTTTTATTCGGTGACGTTCATTGTTGCGACATTTTAATCTTTGACAGTTTGATATTTTGACGATGACGGTACTTGGTGAAAACTGGCGGAAATGGCTTAAGTTTTGGGCAAGAATAATTAGATTTTTTCATTATTACTATATTCCGCTATTTCTCTTTAATTTTGGGTAAAAAACGGACAGAAATCTTTTTTTGCACCCGTGATCAAAAAAAAGTTTTTTTGCATCGGTAACCAAAAAAGCCATGTTTTAGTTATCTGTAAAATTTTGGGTAAAAAACGGACAGAAATCTTTTTTTGCACCCGTGATCAAAAAAAAGTTTTTTTGCATCGGTAACCAAAAAAGCCATGTTTTAGTTATCTGCAGACAGTTACTAAAATAAATCATGTTTTAGATGAAGGTATTAAAAAAAAAATATTTTAAGGTTCATCAGGCCCAACACTGGATTTTTAGTTGAGAACGTGTTGATCATGCTGTACGCTACCGTGCTAGAAAACAGAGAGTAGTCAGCGGTATTATTAGAAAGAATGCAAACGTCTCTAAATTATATAAATAAAACTCTGAATAATGTCACAAAACAAAAGTCACAAAAGTGACATGATTGTCTTGTTTTTTTACGCGAAATGCCCTGTTTTTTTAACAAATGAACTTGATAATAATCTATACAGTAAATAAATCTCTAGATATAGACCATACTTTACATATTTTATAATTTAAAACTGAATCTATGTATAAAATTTCCCTACTCAAGAATAAGCACTAGGAAACTTCTGAGATAAATATTATTAGCGGGAATCTGATAATAAAAATCATACATGTACAGTTTCCGGCAAAAGATAAAACAGAGAGAAAATTGTTTTTTTCGCACTGTAACTAGAAACTTTGTTCGTAACACTTTCCCGGCTGAATTTTCATTTAAAACGCTGGAAAACTTTGTAAATTAAAACTGAATACTTTTTGTACTTTTTGTGTGGCTGTTTTGCCTACATTCTGCATTTCGTTTATGTAATTCGTTGAAAAAACATTTAAAATAAAAAGCAAGAAGATTTTACAGTTTTCAAATAATGTCTTGTAACTATTTAAAATTTTGCTAAAACAATTTAACAATAAACATTTTTTATTTACATTGTGGAGCATTCTTTGTTAGAGAAAACGTTGCACGTTATAATGTGCAAAAAAAAAATTACAAAAAAGGTATGTCCGGGAAAATTTCCAAGTTATGTCGTATAAGTAAAAAAATGGAAAAGCTTTGCATTGTGTTCTTTAAAACGAGCTACCACTTATTAAAATCGATTTAGAAATAAAAAAAAATTTATATAAAAAACTAAAATTTTTCACAAAGTATTGGAAAGTTTTCGTACTATAAAAACATCTGTTGTGATTTCAGGACAATAACTGATTAAGTTATGTATTTAAACGACCATAATATACAGGGTGTTTTAGGAACATCGGAATAGGCATTTTAGGCGAGTAGGATTTCATCGGACACGTCGATTTTCGTTTGACACATTTTCTTTTTTTTTCTTTCTTAGCCGAATATAATGTGTACTTCTTATTTTTTAAGAAAAATTTATTTCATTTAAAAGTTTATTACAGAATTTTTGATAGACGCTTTATTTTTTGAGTTATTATTCAAAATCAAAATTTAGTCTCCCTTCATAATAAAAATAAAAAAATTGACTTTATTTTGGTTATACGAGCCAACCCAAAGTACCGAAATCCATTAGAAAATAAGTTTTCGGGATCACATCTGTTCTAACCGAGGTTCTAACCCTAAAAAAAAATTCCGAAGATTTTTTTTCTGTTGCACATTATAATACAAGTAAAAATTGTGAAATTTTTGCCAAACCTCTTACTAGCAGCCATTTAAAATTTTATTTAAAAAATTTGCATCTAAGTGAACAAATAGTCAATTTTTTCGTATACTATGAAAACATTAATGAAAATATTGTTTCATTAAAAGAAATCGAATGTTTTAGAAATTATAATTATAATAAAAGTAATTTTTTGGGCTTGACCACCAGAGTGGCGCTGGGCAACTATACTAAGTATAAAAATTAAATATATCGCTTTTACTTTTCTATACGAGTTTTTTAAGAACCTATGAAATCATGTATACTTTTATTTTTTCCTTCCCTTTTTAATAGTCTCCCCCCCCCACCCTTCCAAATATCCTCCCACCATTTCTTTTGTTAAAAAATAAAACCGTGACAGGGACACCTTATTTGCGAGTTCTTAAAAAATAAAGTTTTTCTTCAAAATAACTTTAAATCCTCACACTACCTGCCCCCCCCCTTACATTTTATTTCGTTTATATTAATTATTATAAAAATAAAGGAAGACAAGTAATACCTTATTTTAAAAGTCTTAAGGAGTATTTGAGATAGATAGATAGATAGATAGAAATCAGCTTTATTTTCATATAATAATACACATAGAAATTGACTCAAAAGAACCTTTAAAAAAATACAATAATAAAAATGGTATATAAATAAAAAAATTAAATAAAATATAAATAAGTCACAAAGAAATTCATTTCGTAATTTTAAAATAGAATTAATTATAGTCAAAACACTATATATAAAAATATAAAAACAAGAAAATGTACAAAAGTACAGATGAGTACGTATACATATAACACAGTTACAGTTAAACTTTGTTTAAAAATTCGTTAATTTCATAAGGGTTAATATTAATTAGCAATTTTTTAACTTTGTTTTGAAATACATTGATTGAAGGAGATAAATTTATTTCATTTAGTAAAACATAAAATAAACATCCATTGAAATATGCACCTTTTTGTTAAAGGGCAGTGGAATGTTGGTCGCTACATAAGTAATTTTTATTTCTAGTTTCATATGGTCCTTTCAAACAGTTTTTTTGAAAGATAGTAATATTTTTCTTGACAAAGCAAAGTAACTCGTATATATACAAACCTGTAAAGGTTAAAAATTTCAAATCTTTAAAAGCATCTCGGCAAGACTCTAAAGGTTTAATTTTTTTAATAATACGATTAGCATATTTTTGCAATATAAAAACCTTATTTACGTTTGAGGCTCTGCCCCAATGAATTATGCCGTATTTTAAGTGAGAATAGGAGTTGGCGTGGTACAAAGTTTTTAAAATAGTCTCACTACACTGATTCGACATCGTTCTGAAACTAAAGCACACAGACGATAATTTTTTGCATAAATGATCGATGTGAGTGTTATAGTTTTATTGATCATCCACATAAAAACCTAGTAGCTTTATGTCTCAAGAAGTTTCCAGTTGCTTGTCGTTTAAAGTAATATAGTTTATGTCAATATTTGACTTAAGTGATCGAAAAACCATACAAGCAGTTTTATCTGCGTTGACCACAAGTTTATTTTTTTCCATCCACTCGCAGACGTTAGAAAAGACTAGACCGACAACCATCCCTATGTCTTCGCGGTTCGAAACTTTAATTAGCAAATTTGTATCATCTGCGTATGGCAAGAATTATAAAATGCATGGGTCCAAGTATAGACCCTTGAGGTACGCCAACAGTTAGTTCTGCGGTGCTTGAATAAATTGGCCCGCCGTCACAAGACATTTTGACTGAGTACGACCACACAGATACCACTCAAACGATCGCCAAGCTATAGCTTTAATTCCAAGAAGCTTTCTAAGTAGTATATCGTGGATCAGCGAATCAAACGCTTTACTAAGGTCAATAAAAAGAGCGGTACCAATTTCTTTTTTATCCAAAATTTTACTAACTTCATAAAAAAATGAGAAAAGAGCTGTGTCCAAACTTTTTACCTTAACAAAACCATTTTGCGAGGAATGAATAATGTTATATTTTGAAAGAAACCAATAAAGATTATTATATATAACTTTTTCGTAGATCTTGGAAAACGTACTAAGAAGACTTATTGGGTGAAAATTTGCAACATCAGTTGGGTCACCTTTTTTAAATGAGGGCTTAACGATGGCAATTTTTAGTTTTTCTGGAAAAACTATTGTTTTTGTTTTAAACTAATTAAATGCCTCACCCCCCCCCAAATTTGCTTGTTTGTTGTTTTATTTATTATTGCGTATGATCTCTCGTTTGAAGGGTAGTTACAAATGGTTTTTCGCCAAAAAATTAAATTAAAAATCAATGTAGGAAAGTAATATCCATATAACTATGAGATACTATAAAGGCCTGCCCATGTATTTTCCTATGATAAAAAGCGTAGCGGAAAACCCTGCAAAAATAGATTAATGACGGGCTCCAATGCGCATGCGTCAGCTGGAGAGCGCTGAACGAGAAATGAGGTGATTCGACGTTACAAACTCCCATTGGCCAGTACACGGCAATCTAGATTTTGATCGCTACGCTACGATTTTTTCCATATAATTATAAGCTCAACATAAAGGCCCAGGATGCCCGAAAAACGTCCGGTCATCTGAGTCTGCGTGAGTTTGTGACATCGGCTGACCGCAATCGGCGTCATTGTTGTCACCTTATTTAAAATAAATTAAATGAAATTTAATTTTTACTTTACAAACAGCGTGTTTACGCCTTTAACTATGCTTTTTGTGTGTCAACTCGGCAACGTTGGATTGTCTTCCAGTGATCGCTTCCGTCGGCCGCCATTGCGACTATTTTTAAATTTCAAATATTTTCAATTTTTCTTTTCGATTTCGTGTTTCGGTGTAGTGCGAACTGTTGTGAGGTCAAAGTGCAGCCTTTCTTTAAAACTTGCAAAATTCATACTTACAAGACGATTAAATTCGCTCTTTAGCCTATTTTTCTGTCCACATTCCAACGAAAACAACGACAATTACTACTTTCCCCATATTTTTCACGCTTTTAAACAAAAAACTTTGCTACTTAGCCGAGACTCATTTTTCACTTATTTGCACCATTTTCTCTTTGAAAGGAGAGATTTTTTTTAACTCTCAGAAAAATAAAAATCCTAACATAACCCTTAACTTTGAAGAACTATCAACAAGTATTTCGATGTCCGCGCACGAAGATCGACGCATGCGCAGAAGAGTCACCTTTTTACAATTTTTCTCGGCCAACTTGATTTCTCATGGAATTACCGCGACACCTTTGAACATACACGGGCAGGGCATTTTTTCGCATCCTGCGTAATACCGCATTTTTTGAATCCTTATCCTCTCCCACCCTTCCGCGATGTTTTCATAGTTTTTTTTTGTTTTAAAGTTGGCAAGTGATATCTTTTTTTAATGGAAACCAAGAGAAGTTTTTCGTTAAATAATAATTCTTAATTTTGACCCCCGTCCCCTACTGAATAACCACGAAAACTTCTTTTTCTTAAATCAAAGTGGGCAAGTAATACCTGATTCTAAAGGTATTTGGTTTTTTGTTCCACTGGTTTTTATTCTCAATATTTCCCCCCCTTCTTCCCCACGTGACTCGCAACTATTTTTTCAAGTCAAGGTTGGCAAGTAATATAATCTCATTTGGAAGGTGTTGAGGGTAAGATTTATCCCCTTCTTTTTCGCAGTGACTTTTACAAACAGTTTTTTTTTTGTGTAAGTCTTACTGGAAAGCGCCTATTTTCAATGGGATCAAAGAATAGTTTTTTGTTAAACAATAGTTTAAAATTTTTACTACCCTCCGTCACTTAGTTATAGTAAACACGAAAACAACAAATTTTTTAAATCGAAGTGGGCAAGTAATATCCTATTGTAAAGGTCATAAAGAGTAGTTTTTGGTTTTACTATTTTTGATTTCTCGATTCTCTCCCCCCCCCCTTCTCCAAGTGGATCCCAACTATTTTTTTAAACTCAAGGTTGACGAGTAATGTATCTCATTTGAAAGGTCTTGACTAGAAGCGTTTTCTGAACAAAAACAAAAAAAAGGGATTAAAAGTGCACTTTAGTCACGATTAGGGATAAAAGGGGCACTTTTATTCCCTAATGGATTAAAAATAATTTTAATCACTGGGGGATTTAAAGTAAATTTTTCCAAATTAAACAATAATTTTGTTGAAATTTTATTTATTTGTTAAAATGTATGAACGAAAAAAATAATTAGCATATGCATTACTTAATCTAGTTCTTAATACGATATATGCTGCATGCTGTTCAGCGCACCATTTTCGGTAATCACGAAACTGTTTCTTATAAACCTCGCGAGATTTTTGTGGAAGAAGGCTAACGATGGCCTCTTCCGCGGCCTCTTCAATGTTCATTTGCGCGTGACGCCTTTTGATAACAACAACTGATTGACATTTGTTTTGTGCCATAGCAATGGCAACAATAATCAATGACAACTATCAGTAATAGGAGCTGTTAATCTTGAAACTAGAGTACCGTTAAGTGGTCTACTGTTAGTTTTATAATTTTTTGTTTTTAGTTTCTCGCATTCTAAAGTGCATAAAAAATAGTATATAAACCTCGTGACTAAAGTGTATTTTATTCCCTTGGCGAATTGTAGCCCTCCCTACGGTCGAGCTACAAACCTTTTGCCGCGGGATTAAAAGAGGCACTTTAGTCCCTAAGTTTATAATGTACTATTAATCAATCAAAGCAAGCAGTACCGTAATTTAAAGCGGTTCACCTCTTGAGCTATTTTTTTAAAAATTATGATCTGGTTCACGCTTTTTGGGAAATATTTTAAAAAAAGGTGGGTTTGATAAGCTGCAAGGAAAAGGCGTTCCATGGTCCATGGGGGAATTTATCCCCGCCCCCCGTGCGTATACCATTCTCTTTTTTCGTTCGTTTTCTCTTCAAAATAAAAAAAAACTTCTACGTGTGTCAAGTCATTTATTATTAATCAAAAATCAGGCTTTCCTTTTTCGAACTATTTAAATATATGTGTGTGTTTTTGCGACGCCTCACACCAATTCGGTGGTTAGAGTACGGTAACGTTAACCAGGAAGCATTTGGTATAGTGGGCCGGCTTCAATTATCAAGTTTTTGTGAGCTTACTATAGTTACTACTGTTCTCTTCTTTTAATTGCATCGGTCTGAGAGAGATCAAGCTTACCAGAAAATGCTCCCCCTATACCCTTCTTCCATGAAAATATAACTATCTCCTTGATATAGTATCATTAACAGATATACGGGGTCTAAGGGTTTACAGGCAGGTCTGACAGGCCATTTTTCTTGTAAGTTGTAGTATTTCTAGTAAGTTGTATATTTAGGCAAAAAGAATAATAGTAATTAAAGTACGCTTAGAAAAATTTGCTAAATGAGTATATTAGAACAACGCCTCACTTGGTGATGAAAGCAACAAACTTTCCACAGTTGCTATTTTGACCAAAATAGTCGATTTGAGTCGAGGCGCGCGCGCGTGACACCACGATTTCCGGTGCAGACATCCTGAGAGGGCGGAAAAATGTAGTGAAGGAATTATTTTTAAACAAATAATAATCACGTCAGATATGATCAAGATTGATCTTGATTTATATTTTTTCGAGGGTTGCCAATCCAAAGAATCACATTCTTCATTATTTAAATACCTCCCTGGTTTGAAGGGGTGAAAACCTTATTTTTAAAAGTTTCTGTCAAAATCGTCACAATTTTGATCTAAATATGACTGTTAGTCTATTTAGGTATCATAGATTGTGCTGAACTGTAGTGGAACCCCTCCAGGTGTTGAAGTATAAAAAGAGGGAGAAATAATTACGGAGTGTTAAAACGAAAAAAAATCGGATTTGTGGCGATATCGCTATGGCTTTATACAGACCGCTTCAAGCTACTGCGAACATAGGGCGAAAGAAGTCTAATTTGCCAGTGTACGTAAATGCAGAGATACCGCACGCCTATCAGTGAAGCAACCAACACTCAGGCTTCCGATCGCCATTCGCTGCCGTTCGCCGCCGTTCGCCTTGTATTTAGTACGCCTCTAACCACGGTGCTGTGTGGAGCCTAGTCAATGAAACCGGAATTTGGTCAATAAATACGCAAATTTTTATAACGTAATTTTCTTATTTTTTGTCACTGATAAATAAGAGCGTTTTATTGTCAACTGCTCAGATTTATCAGTGACGACGTGTTACAATGAAAATAATAAGGAGAAACAAAATAAAGGCAAGTTCTCAAAATAAAATAATACATTCTAAAAACCATAAAGATTCTCCCAGTCAAAAAAAAATTAAAGCAAATGTTCGAAAAGTCCTCCTTGCTCGGCTAGACAATATCCGTTTCCAAGCATGTTAGGGGTGATAATTTGAAAAGCTTCTTCAAAAACAGATAGAAGTCATTAGGAGCAAGATCGGGAGATCGAGCTGGCCATAAAATAGTTCCCCGTGTACTTATAACCCGATTAGGAAATACATTATCAAGATATTCCCTAACAAAGCCAACATTGTGAGCGGAACAACCATCTTGTTGAAACCATGTTTCACCAAATCTTACACCTAACAACTGCCTAGCAGTTGGAATAATGTGCTGCTGCAGTAGATCCAAGTATCTAGGACCATTCAAATTGCAATTGCCGTTAATAAAAAATGGCCCAATTACGTGTTCCCCTACAATACCCCCCCCAAACATTTAGTTTTTGGGGATACTGTGTTCTTACGTCAAAATACAAATGCAAATTTTCCCTCGACCAATATCGAACGTGTGTTGGGTTATGACGATTTGACCATTTGACCATCTGCACTTTTTCGGCAACTTCGTAGACATCCATTTTTAGTTTTAAAAATGTATTATTTCAATTAAGAACTTACCCATCTGTTTCTCGAGCAAGGCAGAAATAAAACAAAATAATAAAAACAAAATGAATTTCCAAAAGATAACACTGCAGCGTGCTTCGAATCCACCTCGGTCGTACGGCACGGAGAGTAAATTGGACTTGATTCCCCCTATGTTCGCAGTAGCTTGAAGCGGTCTGTATAGGTTTTCCACCACAAGAAATTTAACTTCCTCAAGCTTAGAGGACCCTATATTTTGGATATTGGTTGTATTTTTTATAATTTTATATTAGTCTAATAGAAAAGTCGGAAAATAGCGATTTATCTACAAAACTCCTAACAGCCAAATTTTTTACAGCAAGTAGAGAGAGACTCTTAAAACTACATTTTTCCAACAAAATTTCTCTCTAGGTTCGCCTCCATCTTGAATTTATGCGTAATTCGGGTTAACATTGGTCTGATTTAAAAACAAATTGTTTTGTTTTATAAAAATGTAGTTTTTCTAACATTTTTGATCCAATATTTTTTTTGCTATATTTATGTCTCGGATAAAAAGTTAATTTACATCTACGGCCGAAAATAATGATGATGATAAGAATGATGACTTTTAAAACAATCTTTAAATTTTGGCAATAAAAAATAACAGTTATGTTACAAATAATGGAGATAGAGAGCGCCACACATGTGTATTTTTTACAGAAAAAGAAAGAAATGTTAACGCAGGCAAGAATTTTTAAAATTCTCTTTGAATTTATAGGCACTAAAGCTGCACAAACCAAGTCTGCGTATCTACTAAATTTCGTCAAAAACGGACAACTGGTTTTTGCATCAGGCGCGTTGCTGACAGACGGACAGACAGACATTAAGGCTAATTTGTGCTCTACGAATATATAAGAAAAAAAATCAAATTTTTCATTTTAAATTATGTTTTTTTGAAAAAAGTTTGGGGTAGCTAGGTTAATATTAACTTAGCGACCCGACATGTCTGGCTATCATAAAATTTAAAAATTTCGAAAACCAGTATTGAACTGAAAATTATGTGCTAATTTCATCCATGATCAGAAAATTTTGTACTTGTTGGGTTTCAGAGAAAATCAATATAAAGGATATTACATTACATCATTTGTAATAACCTAGCATTCGCAATCTGAAGTACGATTCCAAATTAAAAATATATTATTAGAATAATCAAATAATTTTAAAACCAATAATTTTTAGTATGGCTCCATATTTCCTAGAGGGGTTGCTAAGTTAATATTAAACTGACTAACCCACTTTCTTTTTCGATTTTCTCGGAAACCAGACGAGTACAAAATTTTCTGATTATGGACAAAATTAGCACATAATATTCAGATAATGCTGGTTTTTGACATTTCTAAATTCCGTGATACATGAACATGTGGGGTCGCTATAAATTAACATTAACCCTGCTACCCCACCTTTTTTTTAAAAAAAAACACAATTTAAAATGAAGAATTCGATTTTTTTCTTATATATTCGTCGAGCAAATAATTAGCACACAATTTTAAAACCAAAAATTTTTAGTTTGGCTCCATTTTTTTAATATTAACCTAGCTACCCCATTATCTTTTTTGATTATCTCAGAAACCAAAGCATCACAAAATTTTTTGATTGGGGAAGAAATAAGCACATAATTAGCACATAATTATGGTGTGACTAAGTTTTGATTTTCTTGAGGTGTGGTCGTTAGGTTAATGGAGGTAATTAATTTCCTCGTTTTCCTCGGAATACATAAGGACGAATATCGAATTATACTCAAAACATTTAAATTTTAAAAGTATCTACGCAGAATATTATCTAATATTTCAATATTCCAGAATGGAAAAACACTCACTAACGACAGTTGTCAATAATAGGTAGGTAAGTACTTTTGTTTTGTCTTGGCGGACGCCCACGGTTTATCAGAATGTGCAAAATCAAACCCGTTAAATAAAAGAAAGTTCAATCAAAAAATCATTTACTATAGAAACTGCAATTCGATAAACCAATTTTTTATCCGAATCTTATTTCTTCAAACCCATTCAATAACAAATTCAAAATTTATAAAACCCGTTTTTAATCGAACCATCACTCATCAACTCATTTAATATCAAACTCGTAATTTGTAATAACCATTCGGAATACGTAAGAATTGTAAGAATAATACATGGACAGGAGGCGTACACGCAGGTGGCATGGCGGCGCGGCGTTGTATTTGTAGCTGCTACGCGCGCATACTTGTACAAGTAACGTTCAATGTTCAATAGTTTGTGTATAGATGTCACTTGCATCTCAGTTAAGAACACAGATAAACACAGAGTCTTACGAATTCCGGTTTTGAAAAATAATGGTTTGACAAATACCGGGTTTGAATAGAAATGGGTTTTACAAATTACGAGTTTGATATTAAATGGGTTTGATGAACAATGGGTTCAATTAAAAACGGGTCTTATAGATTTCGAGTATGTTATTGAGTGGGTTTGAAGAAATTAGGTTCGGATAAAAAGTTGGTTTAACAAGTTTCAGTTTTTATGGTGAATCGTTCTTACGATAAAATTTTTTAATAAATACGGTCTGATAAATTCCTCTTTTGATAAACCATAGGCGTTCGCCATGGCCAACTTGAATTTGACCAATGAAGAATTTGTAGTCTCAGCTATTTTTTTCTGTACAGAAAAAGTGCTTTAAAAAAATTATAGGGAATTTTGATATCTATAATTTATATTTCAATACTTTTCTTCTCAAGTCTACGCAAAGAGAAATATTGGCTAGTAAGTAATCACATGTCACCATTTTCGGTAGTCTTTTAGGCATATTTTTTTATGACACATACAAAAAAAAATTATAATAAAAGCTTTAAAAAATAATTTTATTTAGCCAGCAAAAAAAACCCTTTTAAAATCGGACAAATATTGACCGAAATATTAAGTCCAATACAAAATCCAAGATGGCGACGAACCTAGATGGAGATTTTGTTGGAAAAATGAGGTTTTAGGTTTCTGGCATGATCCCTTATTAACCCTGAAAAGTGTGACTGTGTAGTCGTTTTGTCATTTTAGAGTTCTAATTGGGCTATATCAAAATAAGGCAAAGTAGGAATTGCCATATAATTACGTTATCAGAGTTTAAAGGTTTTTTTGTTTGTTGGTCGGTAATTTAAAAGTCCAAAAAGATGTATTTAAATAGCAATAATATCAGTGGTGAGAAATCTTTTAATATAAATGAAAGTCCAAAGATTTTAGGCCATTAAATAAAGTCATCATATTCCTCCTCACTTTCGCTTGACAAGTATTCTTGACTAAAAAAATAACAGACACATATACAGGGATCCTAAGTAAATCCTTAGGGGGCCAAGCAGCCGTGTATAAGACGCAGACAAACGGAAAAGCACATTAGGCAGAAAAGGATGGGCATGGGGTGATGTTGTCACTACATCTTACACGTAGTAAATCCATTCCAGGTTGTTGTTTTCTAATGTTTCCCATTTTCATACCTTTAGGACTGGAATAAAAATTGTTTTTGCTCGACTTTAATACCAAACTGATGAAAGAAATCGTAAAAAAAATATTTTTCGGCTTTTCATTTTGTAACCATTGTCCTTACGCATTGTTTACTGGCTGAGGACTGAGATACATGCAAATGCCTAGCCTAAAGCGTTCATACACGGCCGGAGAAATCGACTGAGATATTTTCGTAGAAACTTTATGAAGCAAATAGGACGGGTTGACGCCTTCGAACACCCATCCCGGGTTTTGCACTTTGATTCGAAATCAAAAAGGAGGAACAGTCAGATGTGGGGCCGTGCACAAATTAAGTAACGGTGATTTTACCAATTTTTGACCCCCTCCCTATGTAATGTTTTGTAACGGTTTGGCACGCCACTCCCCTAATATTACGTAATGATTTCAAGACCACTACCCCCCCGCAAAAAAAAAACTTTTCACTTATTTTCATTCCAAATTTTCTTAGTTTCACACAAATGCAAACGCTGTCGAAAACTCCGCTCCACCCTACGTAACGTTTTGGAACCCCCCTCCCCCCTATGACCATTACGTAATTTGTGCACGGCCCCTGTAGTCCCAGTGGAGGAGGGCGAGAAAATTGATATTTTTTTCTTAAAAATTATACTCTTTAGACCTATTTCTTTGCGTTCCCGAAATTACGTAATTTTTGAAAAAAAATTGTAAGTGGCGCCATTTTTATTTCGTGCTTTGTTTTTCTAACATTTTTGCGTTCGGCTAATTTAATTGAAAAAATTTTGCCTGTGGTGCCCTTTATCTTCTCACTCGAAACCAAGATCCCCCGTTTTAGGAAAACTGATCCCGTCTCTGTTTCTAAATTTTTTCGAATAAAAGTAGAGTATGACCATGGAGGAAATAATTTATTTCTACGGTATGACGAAAATTTCGAGAAAGTTGAAGAAAAAAATAAAAAAAGTGGCAGAGCTCAAGTTTTTCGTAAAAAAAAAGTTTTGTGTAAAGAAACAGAGCGAAATAAATCTTTTCACCCCTTTTTGGGTGTTACAAATATTGGCAGCCCCGTATTTTTCGCTTTTATCCTTCCGCTAGTTTTGAAGAATTGGTTCGCTACATGTTTCGAGATCATGTCATAAAACACCTCGAAAATATCAAATGTAGTGTAGGGCCAGCTTTATTTAAAATCAATAATATCGCAAGCAAAAAGCTCTTCAGGAAAAACAGCGCCGTTTATTGATTTCTTTGGCTGCTAGTGCTAGCTGCATAGTTTGGCCGTTTCCGGATAGATGTCACTAGTAGAACAGAATGGAAAGAAATTTAATTAAAAGCGAAGATATTTCTTTCTAATGTTAACAACCTCACGAGTTTATCGCTCAGTATCGTAAATAATGGACCCTGCCGCCTCCTTTAAGCAAGAAAAAGCTGTGGTTTGGACCTGAAAACATCTGCAACTGCAACAAGATGTCTGCAAATTTCGCCATCTAGCGGAATTTGCAGACATCTTGTCAACGGTTATTATTGCAACTATGATTTATGCTCACAATAAAAGAGTGGCGACAATTTTTTCTCATGAAAGCTGTCCGGAGATAATAACAAACTGGCACCATTGCTCAATATACCTGTTTCTTTTGTGCGCGCAGAACTTTCTATGCCATTTCTGTTTGATTTATTGAAATCCTAACCCTAAGGAAAATCTTGTGAACCCTGTATTATATAGCAGGTACAGTATACTTTTCCATCAGCAAAACCTACCTCTTAATTTTACATTTCCCCTACATATTTTTCAAGCAAAGTGAATGGTATACCATTTCTTTTGCAAAGGCATCTTAATGATCTACATTTGAAATTACATCCACACACATACCAAGTGAACGACATTCATCCCAGATAAGTGGTGGACCATAAAGGCCTTTTTATTACGTTAGCTCTAGCCCCAAAATAATGAAGAAGCAACGTTTATAGCGAGCCGTGGAAATGCCAAAACAAAAGACTTTTGCAAATGCGCGAAAATTTATCGATTCGAGTGATTTCGTTTAGTTTCGGCTGGTTTCGCCGCCTATGTCATACATCTTTAATCTAGGCGACGCCACTTTTATTGTTTACTTGAATTTTAGTTGATTTAAAAGTAATTAATATCCCACAAATAAATAGTCTTTTAAACAAAGAGTTTACCTATACAAAAATTCATTACCACTATTTTTAATACCAATAAATAAAAATTGTGAAAAAGTTTTTTTAATATAAGTCAACGAAGGGGGGGGGGAGAAGGGTGGTTATGATGTAAGTATACTGGATTTATTTCTTTTGAAGTTAATTAATTTTTTTTTGCTTGCAATTCGAGTTAGTAACCATTGTCCATGGTGTGAAACAAAAGGGTAAGTGCTTCATGTTTAAAATATCCTAACAAAAAGAGAATCAAATGAAAACAAATAGTGCAACATTTAATACAAAGTTATTAATGACGCTCTATATTTTCTAGGAGGCCCCATTAATAATAACAGATCTTTAGAGTTAATCACGATGTCTACAAATCAGTCGCTGATTGGTTGAGGCAGTACCCTCTCTACATTGGCCGATCAATTTTTATGTGACAATATTGACAGAAAATTTACTAGTTTTCTGGTAATATGGCGGTGGAGGTGGAGAAAAGAACACTAAAACGGTAGGAGTTGATCGGCCTTTGTGGAGAGGGTATTGGTTGAAATTTTATTCTATGTGTTATGTGAGCTTATGCATAGCTGTAAGTGATTGCATGGCCTTGATGCTAAGTTGAGTATTTTCCGTTGAATTAAAGAGGATTGAAACTTTTAAATAAGCTTTTATTTTGCTTTTTGAATTTTAAAGTCCTTTTTTCGAATTGACATTTTAGCCCCTGACAAAATATGTCCCTCCGACAATTGAAATATTTTTAAAGGCACACATTCTACGTCATGCCCCTCTTAGAAAAGAAAAAATGACTTTATACATTAAATCTAACCTAACTATTGATGTCATCCAAAATAAAAACCATTAACAGAATTATTAAAAATAAGGATGCCACCGCACCAGTCCTATCCAACTGAAACACCAGTCACGAAAAGGAACAACTTATAGCCCTTCTCCAAAAATGTTAAAACAAAAAAACTATATATAAAGATAAAATAAATTAAATAATATAGACAAATAAATACAAAATATTCTTAACTACGACATTTATGTTTTGCTTTCTTTCTAATACGTAAAGATCGTTTTAAGGTTGCTACTTGGGTCTTATCTGACGTGTCTGTACCTTTTGTATCATGTACAAAGGAATCAGGAGAAGTAGCACTACTTAGACTTAAGAAGCTATCCGGCTGCTTAGTGTTACTAATGCTTTCGTCAGAGCTGTGTGATACTGATGAAAAATTTTCATTATCTGTTAGTCCCTCATTTGCTTGAGGAGTGGGTCTAATATCGTCAATGTGTACTACAATATTTTTTACGTCTCTATTAATTTAATAACACACTTCACCGCTTATACCAACGACACTGTGTGGGCCGGACCAGTTTGGTGCAAATGGATGTTTTGTCTGTCTGTTGCCCCGTACCATAACAATATCACCTACAGCTGACTTTACAGGTACTCTTTTGTGATTTGGAGCATATTTTCGTTGGTACCTTTTTAATTTTCATAAAATACCGTTCTTTTTCTTGTCTGTTCTGACCTAGGTTACCATCACACTTCGGTAGTATATTTTTTGGAAGTAACCAATCTTTCGGTCCGGCTAGCTCACTCGGTAGAGCCTCACGTTGGATAACATGATGCTAAGTTGGGTATTTTCCGTTTAATTAAAGAAGATTGAAACTTTTAAATCGGCTTTTATTTTGCTTTTATAATTTTAAAGTCCTTTTTTCGAATTGATATTTTATCCCCTGTCAAAATATGTCCCTCTCCCTTGTGTTTTTAAAAGAAATAATTCAATATTCTTACAAAACAAAATCTTTATACCAGTATAAAGCAAATAACAGCAAAGTTAATAAATAACAGAATGCAGCTTAAAAGTAATATTTAAAAAAAAGTCAAGGTATGCCAAGGTTTAACTAATTAATTAAATAATTATTTTGTTAATAGTTTATTTAGGCATAAAAAATTAATATTGAAATTGGTCCGAAGAATTTGGAATGAGGTGTACTTACGATCTAGTTCTTTTTACTACTAGACTTTCCTAGGAAGTAGGCCAAGAGTACCTTTTGTCGGAGAAATTCTCTGCATTCTATTAAGTGAACCATTTTGCCGCCGGATTAAAGGTAGCACTTCAGTCCCTTGTTGTGTTCTTGGCTAAAAACTCAGAAAAACACTTGGATTGTGAATATTTTACACAGAACAGTGGAGTCTTAGAGGCAGCTATCCATTTTACTGTGAAAAAGGCCTTTTTCATGGTACTTTTTGGTGTAGTTTTGAATTTTCATGAAAGAAGCAAGACGATAAAAATTAAGAAGATAGTTATGTCAAATTCACTACTTTTAAGAATTGCCTTTGCATTTGTAAATGATTTAATAGCAATAAAGTGTTCACTTAACAAAACAAAATGTTATTAGGTACCTATATAAAAAATTTATTTTTATTAAGAAACAACCAAACCAAAATTATACAATAAATGTTTACAATACCTAGCTAGCTAGCTACTATCCAAAAATTACAAGAACATAAAATAAATATATAGTTAGTTTTAAAATACAAAAAACGCGCTATTGGTATATCCTAGCTATAGCACAAGCTACAGTAGCGAAAACTCTGATTTTTCCTTTTCAACAAAACTACAAACTGAATTAGAAAAACTAAAATCTGACATAGCCTAACCTTAACCCAACACAACCAACTACATAAGCGGCAAGCTCTCTAACGGTACAACTGTCGTAACTTTAGCCACTCTCCAAGAAAAAGTTACTGTATTTTTCTACACAAAACATTTAAAAAAGCAGACGACTCTTAGCAGTCAGGAAGGACGGAGGCTTCAAAGCCGGACATGTTCTGTAAAGCAGAATAGATGGATATGGATCATATCCTGAACATTTTTTTGGACTTTTATATATCAACCACAACGTCCATTATTGATAGGCACTAATATACAGACCGCTTCAAGCTACTGCGAACATAGGGGGAATCAAGTCTAATTTACTCTCCGTGCCGTACGACGGAGGTGGATTCGAAGCACGCTGCAGTGTTATCTTTTGGAAATTCATTTTGTTTTTATTATTTTGTTTTATTTCTGCCTTGCTCGAGAAACAGATGGGTAAGTTCTTAATTGAAATAATACATTTTTAAAACCAAAAATGGATGTCTACGAAGTTGCCGAAAAAGTGCAGATGGTCAAATGGTCAAATCGTCATAACCCAACACACGTTCGATATTGGTCGAGGGAAAATTTGCATTTGTATTTTGACGTAAGAACACAGTATCCCCAAAAACTAAATGTTTGGGGGGGGGGTATTATAGGGGAACACGTAATTGGGCCATATTTTATTAACGGCAATTGCAATTTGAATGGTCCTAGATACTTGGATCTACTGCAGCAGCACATTATTCCAACTGCTAGGCAGTTGTTAGGTGTAAGATTTGGTGAAACATGGTTTCAACAAGATGGTTGTTCCGCTCACAATGTTGGCCTTGTTAGGGAATATCTTGATAATGTATTTCCTAATCGGGTTATAAGTACACGGGGAACTATTTTATGGCCAGCTCGATCTCCCGATCTTGCTCCTAATGACTTCTATCTGTTTTTGAAGAAGCTTTTCAAATTATCACCCCTAACATGCTTGGAAACGTTAGAAGGGGTTTTTATAGTAGGCTCGGATATTGTCTAGCCGAGCAAGGAAGACTTTTAGAATATTTGCTTTAATTTTTTTTTGACTGGGAGAATCTTTTTGGTTTTTAGAATGTATTATTTTATTTTGAGAACTTGCTTTTATTTTGTTTCTCCTTATTATTTTTATTGTAACACGTCGTCACTGATAAATCTGAGCAGTTGACAATAAAACGCTCTTATTTATCAGTGAAAAAAAATAAGAAAATTGTTATGAAAATTTGCGTATTTATTGACCAAATTCCGGTTTCATTAACTACGCTCCACACAGCACCGTGGTTAGAGGCGTACTAAATACACGGCGAAAGGCGGCGAAGGGCAGCGAATGGCGATCGGAAGCTTGAGTGTTGGTTGCTTCACTGATAGGCGTGCGGTGTCTCTGCATGTACGTACACTGGCAAATTAGACTTCTTCCGCCCTATGTTCGCAGTAGCTTGAAGCGGTCTGTATAACGGATTCAATAGAAAATTTACTTTTCTTCCCAAATTTCAGAGAAAGACACCAGAAACTTTATGTCTATTTTGTCAGGGAAAATTAATATCTTTTACTTGAAATGGCGCGCATTTTATTGGAAAAAGGTTTTGTTACCCTCGCAAATTGATTTTGATATAAAAATTACTAAAAATATTCAAAAAATAAATAAAGTTTTAACGGACACAAAACAAAAATTGGTTGACATTTGAGGTGAAACTGGCAGCGGCCCACAAAATAAAATTGCATGCGTTAGAAATGTGGGATGGCGGTGACGTAACAAAAGTTTAGGGTCGTGGCCCGTTCATTTATTTAGGTTTTGGTGAATCCTTTAACTACCTTTACAAGTAAAACAACACTTCAAAATATTCAAACATTCGAGTCGATGGCCCTAGAATGATATTTTAGCTTATTTGGCAAAAAATCAAAAAAGTGATTCGAGCCGTGTCTTAGTTTTTACAAAATGTGCCTTCTATTCAAAGTTCATCCAATTCTGATGTTTATTTGACTCCAAAAGTTATGCTTACATTATTACATGACCCGTTTTGAACGTATAACTTTGACTTTCTTGAGCTAAGAGCACTGACAGAAAAAAAAAATCTGTACTCTTTGATTGATTCATTCATTTTTGAGTATGCCAGTATGGCACTGTCCACTGCGACCCCTATTGGTCTAATGTGGCTCACTCTTGACATTTTTTATTGCTACCGAATATTCAGCCCCTTAAAGAGGCTCGCAACTTGCTTTGATGAAGTATCTTTGAGATCCAGTCCGTCGATCTGTGGTTTATCGAAAATACGCTGTCTGGCCGTCTCGTCATACTCCACTCAGAGCCTACATTTGCCTAAACTTAGACACATTCTGTGCAATGGTACTTTGAGCCTGCAGTGTCCGATGTATAGATCAACCATTGTCCAAATCTCCTGCCTGATGACCTCAATGAGTCTCCCGGCCCTCTTCCTGCAGGTTCTGTAATAAACTCTTTGAAATGTGCCAGTCCCAGCAATTTTCTCCAGTATTGGTGGAACTTATTCTCCATCCAGCTTGAGAGAGCACTGCAGCTGTCTCATTTCCCGGATGCCCAGAATGTCTCGGAATCCATACCAGCGACACAGTGTTTGTTTGCCCAAGGATATTCAGTGTGTCCTGGCAGCTCCTAATGGTTCTTGATGAGCACCTATAGGATTCAAGAGCCTTAAGAGCCGCTTGACTGTTGGAGTTGTCTGTATTGATCTGTTGCGCCAGTTATGGCGAAGAGCTCCGCCTGGAAAATTGTAGCCATCTGTCCAAGACTAAATCCTGATATTTTCCCTGCTGCAATAAGCTCCGGATCCAGCGCCTGAAGGTATTTTGGATCCGTCAATGTACCAGCAGCTATCTTCATTTGAGAAACTTATTCTGTTTGATGACCAGTCCTCCCTATCTGAGAGAATAGTGTTGTTTAGCGTTTTGCTGTTTACTGTTGCGGGCATTAAATCCGGTAGCAGCGCTAGAATGCAGTGGCTCTCAATTGCCCGCGTTAAAGGGTTTGGTACTACTTGACTTGTCCTGCCACCCCATTCGTTGGCTATGATTCTGTATGTTGCTTTCATAGCCTCTTTCTCCAAGACAGGATGTAGAGGAGGAAGGTTTAGGAGGCATTCAAGCGCTGCTGATGGTGTGGTGCTTATAGCAGTACATATTACGATACTTGCTTGACGTTGGGCTACTCTTAGTCGAATACCAATATGAGTTAAGCATTTCGCTAATTCTCCATAATTTTGACTTTTTAGAAAAACAAAAAACGGTAACAGTTAAGTTAAATTTTTAATTGTTTTTATTAAAACTCACCAACTACCGAGGACATATGCAAAGTATTTAAGGATTCAGACCAAAAAGTAATAAAAGTTTTTGACCATCATCAGTACTAAATATCCGTCATTGATGTTGAGTACCTCTAATATTTTCCAAGAGTGGAAAGTAGATGCTCGGTATTTGGATCTCGCGTTCGTTTTGGCTGTTTTGTTTTCTATTTCCTTCTCTGTCTTTATTTTAAATAGAAAATAATTTAGGAAATATAAAGGAACCTTATATTGGGAATCAAAGAAACTTTGGAAAATCAAATTATCATAAAAATAACAAAAAAAATTCAAATATTTAAAAGGCAGCCGAATTGTGAATACGGAAGCTAACTATTCCATTTGGTGGGGAATAACTGCAACTAATTTGCTAGAGCCTTAGCCAGAAATATTTGAAAAATAAAAGCGCCAAAACATAAAGATTGAGATTTTTGTGGGTTATAATCAAAAATAGCAATTTTCCTAACAAGTGCTTAAAATCTATTTTTCTGTCGAGTGCGGAAATAGTACTTGTGGTAAAAAAAGTCTTTTTGCATCGGTAACCAGAAAAGCCATGGTTTCGTTATCTGCAGACAGTTACTAAAATCGCGTTTTTGATAAAGGCATAAAAAACAATGTTTTCCGCAACTCCAAGAGTGTGCGGAAAATAATATAAAATTAATTAGAATTAAGAAGTTTAATTAAAAAATTTCAGAAATTTGAAAGCATAGAAATTTGGGGGTGACGCTGGACAAGGAACTCAAGTGGAGCCAGCATGTTGCCAGAATGACTGCTAAAATCGAGGCAACATTGTGGAAGTTGCGCCGAGTGGTCGGTCGAACCTGGGGCATCAGCCCGAGGATCCTACACGGCTATCATAAGACCAAGGATCCACTACGGATAAGTGGTGTGGTGGGCCGCTGTAGAGAAGCTGACCATATTCAAAAAGCTTACAAGCCTGCAAGGGCTCTTCTGCAGAGGGATAACCGGTGCAATGAGGACGACCCCCATGCACGCCCTGGAAACAATCTTGGGTCTCCCCTCGCTTCCAACTTGGATCCGGAAGGAGGCGATGGGGACGCCTCTGCGATTAAAGGACCAGGGACTATGGAAGGGCAGGGAGAAAAGAGAGGGGCATTGGCGGTCGGGGGACTGGCGACGAAAGAGTTGCTCCTCCTAAAGCTGCCAGTGAAAGCACCGCTTAAACCATGGAGGTTCGATAAAAAGTACAAGGTCACAATACCAGAACGGAACGAGTGGCAAACGGAATAATTCAGAACGGAATTAAGCAGAGAGGCGACGGTCTGCTACACGAATGGCTCTAAGCTGTCAGCCAGGCAGACAACAGGTGTAGGAGTGTACGCGGAAAGCCTAGAAGTTGAGAAAAGTTATCCACTTGGAGAACATGCTACGGTGTTTCAGGCCGAGGTGTATGTTATGCCAGAAATGGCAGGAGGGACATATACATATGCTTCGACAGCCAGGCTGCCCTCAATGCTCTAAGTGCACCCGAAATAGTCAGTAGTCTGGTGGAGGAGTGCGCTGAAGCACTTCAAAAACTGGCTCAAGACAAGAGTATGACACTGATGTGTGTTCCAGGTCATGAGGGAATACCAGAGAACGAGAAAGCGGAAAAACTTGCCAGAAACCACGAACCCAATACATGGGACCGGAACCTCTTCTGGGAATAACAAGGAAACATGTACAGAATGAGCTCAACAAATGGGCGAACAATGAGCTGAAGACATCCTGGAGGCAAGAGTCAAAGTGCAGATAGTCCAAGCTATTTTATCATCTATCTTAGGCAAGACCCGATAGGACATTGGACTGCTGACAGGGATGCTGACTGGGCACAATCGGCTGAACAAACATCTGACGCAAATAAGAGTAGCAGGAGATCCCGTGTGTCCCGCTTACGGGCTCGAATACTTGATAGCAGAGTGTGATGCATATGCCAGATCGGAACGGGGTATGGCAGAAAGGCCCCACGAAGAGGCCCAATTGCCAGACCCACGGGCCGCCCCTATACTACTACTACTGAAAGCATAGAAAGATACGACTTTAACAATAAACAAATAAATAACGGTGGGCAACAATTTTTTGGCATAAAAACTTTTGCGCACTAGGACGTCAAAGTTAAATTTTGCACACTTTAAGAATGCGCAAAATATAATTTTCCGCACGCTTGTAGAAAAAATTATGTTTCAACCTTTTTAAGGGGTGGAGCTTAACTACATTATTTTTTTTAAGGATACTACTTCACTTTGTTCCAATAATATCAGTTAAATATCAGCCGCCACATTGAAATTGGTCCGGAATATTTGGAATACACAGTAGCTGTGGGATCTTATTGAAAACCTCTAACTCTGACAATATTTTCGCATAAAAATTTTGCGCACTAGGGCGTCAAAGTGAAATTTTGCACACTTTAAGAATGCGCAAAATAGAATTTTTCGCGTGTTTGTAAAAAAAATTATGTTTTTACTTTTTAAGGGGTAAAACCTAACTAATGTTTTTCTTTTAAAAGGATGCTACTTCAGTCTGTTCCAAATTCAATCGGCCCAAATTTTTGATATTGCTAATATCAGTTAAAAGTAAGCGGCCACATTGAAATTGGTCCGAAAAGTTTGGAATGAACAGTACTTGTCGAACCTTATTGGAAACCTCTTTTAAAAAGAAAAGTGACTTCAAATTTTATTTGTACATTTAATTTTTACTTACAAAAAATATATGGATCTCAACATTTAAGAAAAACTTTATTAAATAAATTGGCACAAGAATTTAGAAACCAAAGCTATTTTCGACAACTCTCAACGAGGCAAGTGGTAAATGGTGCTGCCCATTTTAAACAATTGCTAAAATAGCAATAAAGAAACGTAAAGGAGTGTTAAATATTTTTTTTTTAATTTTTTATACCTTCATCAAAAACATGATTTTAGTAACTGTCTGCAGGTAACTAAAGCATGACTTTTTTGGTTACCAATGTAAAAAACTTTTTTTTTATTACGGGTGCAATAAAAGATTTCTGTCCGTTTTTTAGCCAAAATTAAATAAAAATAGCGGAAAATAGTATTATTAAAGAAATCTAATTATTCTTGCCTAAAAATTAAGCTATTTCTGTCAGTTTTCACCAAGTATTTACGAAAAAATCATTTAAAAACATTGCCAAAAAAATGAAACTATCAAAGATTAAAATGTCTCAACAATGAACGTCACCGAGTAAAAAGGCACATCGCTATGGAAACCATTGTTATAGCATTTACCATCCACCTTGATTTATAGTGTAAAGATGGTGGGTTGCAAGAAGGGCTGTTTATTCGAGATTTTTAATAGTAGTTTTTACAACTAGTGGCTAAAGTAGTGCTTTTTTACAAGCGTTGGTTGAAATAATGAGGGCAGCGAGGTATTTAAAAACGCGAGTAAAAAAAGTATAGTTTAGCAGCGAGTTTTGAACACCGGCCTATACAGGGGGGGGGGGGTAATGGGTATAATTAGCCCCCCCCCTCAAGATCCCAGGTATTGAATTAAAAATCACATCGCAAAATACGCAAATTAAAAATATACACCTAAAACTTTTAGATAAGAGCTTCTTAAAGTCCAAGATATATTTTTTGCGATTTTTGCTGCGTAACTTGTGCTACACTTTAAAATATTTTGTTAAAACCAATGCCCATTTCTTTAAAAGAAAACTTCGCCAGCGGTAGCTCGGTGCTTCTGGTCCACTTTATATTACTTTTATTTTTATAAAATTTTCAATTTTTATCTGCAACGCATATTTATCATAATTTTACGTTATTTTATGGCCCTATACCTTCGCCCAAGCTCAAGCCCCCTCCAGTAATTTACATTTTGTTAGATGGCCCAACTATAAAAGCAATACACTTTTTTATAAGACCATTCCATTCCAGTTTCACTTTGACTTGTGTTTGTTGTTTTTTAGTTGGACCGCGAACAAAATGTGAACTTATACAGCGGACAATAAAGTCCCCCCCCCAGAGTACTTTTAAAAATCTCGAACGAAGAGCACTTCTCGCAACACACCATCTTTTCACTATAAATCAAGGTGGCTGGTAAATGAAATAACAATGGTTTCCATAACGATGTGCCTTTTTGCTCGGTGACGTTTATTGTTGCCACGTTTTAATCTTTGACAGTTTGATATTTTGATGATGTTTTCGTAAATACCTGGTGAAAACTGGCGGATTAATTTTTAGGCAAGAATAATTAGATTTTTACAATACTACTATTTTCCGCTATTTCTCTTTATTTTTGGGTAAAAAACGGACAGGAATCTTTTTTTGCACCCGTGATAAAAAAAATTTGCATCGGTAACCAAACAAGCCAGGCTTTAGTAATCTGCCGACAGTTATTAAAATCATGTTTTTGATGAAGGTACAAATAGTAGTTTTAACAACTAGTGGCTAAAATAGTGCTACAAGCGTTGGTTTAAATAACGAGCGTAGCGAGTTATTTGAAAACGCGAGTAAAAAAATCACAGTTTAGCCGCGAGTTGTTAACACTATTTTTTTAATACTTTTATTAAAAAACCCAAAAAAGCATTTTAAAATGTTGAGCTTATGTCACGAATTATTTTAAAAAAATTGACAAAACAACTGAATTGGCCTTTTTAAGCCTTTGTAAAATTTCCTTCATCGTGGCTTGAAGAATATTCTCCCTAAATGAAAAACGTAAGGTTCAGTTCACAATGAACGTTATTTATTTGATAAATTGCGCTGTTTTCAGTTATATTATTTTACTTCCATTTCCTTGATGAATTTCTTTTCGAGGAAAGCGGGAGGGAAAAGAGGGAAAATCTGCCAAGAAAATAGCACGATTAATCAAAAATATTTCACTTAGATGCTCATGTTTCTTTAGGCAATACATCAGTTTACAAAATTAGCAAGATAGTTTGAGTTACAGACTGACTTAAAATTATTGCGCTCCAAATTAATTAAAATCGGTTTAGTGGTTTTTGAGTTATCGTGTCCCGTTAGATTTATTTTGATCCAAATATATCATTTTTAGTGGAAATAAAAAAGGTATTTTTTTGCCGATCCCAGTACACATTGTTAAAACAGAATTATTAAAAACGTCAAAATATATTTTTTTAAATCCTGTTTTTCAACTGTTGATCAAAATTTCTTGATCACTCTGTAGGTACAGGGTGATTCAAATTAGGCACTTTTATATGGGTACGGGTAATTCTAGCGGAGATAGAGAAAAAACAACCCCCTTGGCGAGGCTCAAATTTCAAGACAAGATTTTTGCGAAAACCGCATTTTGATATCATCTTTGAGCTACGAGGGCTTTCTGAAAAGTCTGCATTTTGGGATAGGGCCTGTAACTTTTTTATTTATCAAAATTTATTTTTGGTGCAAACTGCTTTTTTGTAGATCTTTTAAAGCAGAATCCAGATCTCAAACTGGATTTCATTTGCCACTTTTACTTTTCAAGATATAAGCAAAGTTATCTTTTTTTCTTATAGAACACCCTGTTTTTTATTTTATTGTTGTGTTCAGAAATAAATTTTAATCAAAAGAAAAACACATGTGCTATTTCAGTTAAGTAATTTTTGACATATTCAACATTTTCTTTTCACAACAAGGTGGCCATGGCCGGATATGAATATGACAATAAAAATTGAGTCGGCTATGCACCAGAGACATGAACTTATAAGATCATGTCAGATATGTCATGGCCTACTACATTTTTCACTTTGAACAAGGTTTCTATCGATTTAAATTTAAAGTTTATATTTATATTTTCTTATACTTTTAAATATTTGTATTAGTCGACTATTAAACTTTATATTCTAATTAGTAACATAACTAAATAGATTAAAAAATTCTTGACTCTAATTAGTCTCAAAATAATAACTAATAACAAAAAATACCCCTACCTTAATTCATTTGAAATAACTTAATGTGAAAAAACTAGTTAAAAAAACTAAAAACAACCTGTAAGCAAAAAGTCAATTAGAAAAGTTATTTTGATGTTCATTCTAAATTACTAAAGTACAACAAAAGACCTGTCGCGAGTTACTAAATTGAAAAATTATTAAAAAAAAAATCTCAAAATTCATCTTTTTAAAATAAAATGTCACTTTTCAAGGACGCTAAAGGTCATACGTCAATGCAATTTTTTTTTTTTCAATTCCTCTCTATCGAGTTATATGAATTCGAGTATAATCTTGTTTTAATGGCGAACCTACAATTTAAAAAAAATAAACGTCCATTTTGAAAAAATCGCCGCCATCTAGGCTCCTATACAGACAATCGTCGATTTCCTCAATCAAAATATTAAAGAATTGTCTAAAGAATAAGTATGCCAAATTTCATGCTTTCTGCAGAAAATGAACATCTGATTGCTATTTGGGACTTAAGCCCGACGACTATAACGCACTCCATAAAATGATTTTCCAGGTCTTGTTTGTTGTCAGGTCACCCATCTCTCTCAATTCATCCGTTCGTGTGCCCCATAAGTAATAGTCGCAGAGAGTCTTGTCCGGATACCAACCTAACTATCTACCTAACTAACCAATTATGTTGAAGAATTAATTTCAAACCATTAAAGTTCCTTAAGACGTCTTTTCGTGACCAATGATTTCGAAACCGCTTTGAAAACATGCGTCAAATGTTATTTTGGCGACGAAACGGTGACGTCACGATTCAAAACATTTCAAAGGATTTCAAAAGCGCCTAGGCCGCCGTTTCGAACACGGTTCAATATGGAGGTACTTGTCAATTTTTAGCAATAATGAAAATAAGCCAAGGTTATCTAGCGGCGACAAAAAAAAGGCTCACTTGTGGATCTAGAACATCCATTTCAAAAAATTACAAAATAAAATTCCAAATCCAAAAAAAAGAGAAGTCACACAAACACAGCTGATTAATGTCATTCAATGATTGTCATTTTGGCGATCAGCGGCGATGGTTCGAAACAGTGACGTTGCGGTTGAAACGGTGACGTATGTTTTCAAAATGTGCTTTCGAAAACATCGGTCGCAAAAAGACGTCTGTGTCTGAAACCAGTCAGTGGTAGAACTGGTGGAGAAGGCGAAAAATCCAACAGTTTTCTGTTGGTAAAACTCTCTTTTTATTTATATTTAACTCCACTATGGACATTGGGATTTTATTTCTCATGCTGTTATCTAATGTTGTGCCAAACATTTGTCCATGACTTGTTGATTAGATCGTTCATATTATTCGACTATAAAAACTTATGTCGCACTGACGATCTCTAACAAGAGTGAAACACGTGTCTGCGTCAAGTCTCCAGGTCGCACCCGGTATGTATTCTTGTGGTACTCCGGTGTATTTTATAAAGTTCGTTTTTTTGCTATCGTCTGAAACCAGTCAGTGGTAGAACTGGTGGAGAAGGCGAAAAATCCAACAGTTTTCTGTTGGTAAAACTCTTTTTTTATTTATATTTAACTCCACTATGGACATTGGGAATTTATTTTTCATGCTGTTAACTAATGTTTTGCCGAACATTTGTCCATGACTTGTTGATTAGATCGTTCATATTATTCGACTATAAAATCTTATGTCGCACTGATGATCTCTAACAAGAGTAAAACACGTATCTGCGTCTAGTCTCCAGGTCGCACCCGGTATGTATTCTTGTGGTACTCCGGTGTATTTTATAAAGTTCGTTTTTTTGCTATCGATTCGTCATAGTAGAAATCCCGACTGGTGGATGGACTGTGTCTGAAACCAGTCAGTGGTAAAACTGGTCGAGAAGTCGAAAAATCCAACAGTTTTCTGTTGGTAAAACTCTCTTTTTATTTATATTTAACTCCACTATGGACATTGGGAATTTATTTCTCATGCTGTTAATTATTTGTTTAAACTTTTAGTAGAAAATCCAAAAACCGGAAAAACATACAAAAACAAAAAAAAAACACTGGACCTTTTTATGCTATAATTTTAATAAACTTTTAAACTTATTAAGCAGCTAGATTCAACTACTTTTTGTTAACAATTTGAGAGAGCGGAAATGGTAAAAAAATGGGTGCTCGGATAACTTTAGGCCAATTTTTTTGGCACTAGTGTATGAACGGTAGTTTTTTAGTCGGTTGCTCTAAAAACACGAATAAAAAATCACAGCCTAGGGGCGAGTTGTAAACACAACCTTTAGCAAACAACTCGTAAAATTATAAAACTAGAGCTCAAAAACGGTCATGGGTTACAGCGAGAGTTACAGAAATTTTTACCCTGTTTTTTGCAAAGGTAACCAAAAAAGTTATGGTTTTGATATTTACGGATAGTGAGTAAGAACGTCTTTTTCCTACAACCACACATAAAAGATACTAAATCTGCACTCTATAACGCCTCCGAAAGTTTTATATTTCACACGCATATCAATTTTCTTTTTGTCTCTAGAGACGAAAATGAATGACAGCAAACCATCCAAACAATGTAGGTATCTAGTAGGCTATGATTTGTAAAAAAGTCGGAAATAGACCGAAACCACTTTCGTCCCTAGAGAAGAAAATACTTTCTTCTCTTATGATGAAAATGAAAAAAATTTAATAATAATGAAAAATACGAGTTAAATCATAAAGTGTTCGTAGGAAAAATAGATAAAAAGTAACTTAAAGAAATGTGTCACTTTCTTCTCTCGTTATGTAATATACTATTTGATAAAGGTGTCAAAAAATTGTTTGGGTTTATTTTTAAACATTCTTTTGCTTCGCTGATACCCTAAATAAAAACGCATATTGCCGTCCTCTATATTTAGGCTTTCGAACTAAACAAATTAATCCCTTAATCGATAATTTTTGCTCCCTCTGTTATCTTTCACCAATTTTACTTATCCCTTTTCTACCAGCGCCACCTTTTTTAACCCTATTGAACTTCTTGTATAACAACTACATAAATTCTCCTTTTTGCTTTGCCATAAAACCACCCCTCGTTAGTTTGTAACGATTTTTTGTTTTCAACCCTCTTCATTTTAACAGCAGGTAAGAACTCGGAAGCACGTCATCGTCATCTAAAAAAGAACAACCCCTGTTTTTTTGATTTCATAAACGCATGTTTTTATAATATAATGGAAGTAATTATTTTTTTTGGAAAAGCATCGCACGCGTTCTCTAAAAGGGGTAAAAACCGAGCAATACATAACAAGTTTTATGTTTTAACATAGAGAAGGTCTGTTTTTTTTTAACCCAATGTAAAAAAAGGGAAGTTATTTTGTTTAGACGTGCGTTGAAGCCTAGTGTTCGCCTACTTACTCGTGTGTGGTCAAGTTTTTTTTTTTTTGGTTTGGCCTTATTTGCGGTCCCGCGGATCCGACTTACATGGGTGCCGATAGGCCAGGTGTTCCATTTACCGTTTTACTCCCCACCAACCGCGAGGTTAGTAGAAACGGTGTTCCGCATCATGTGCTCTGAGCAGACGCAATGATCCGAGGATGACCAATTTCTGCATTGCACCAGCAAGGTGTTCTGCCTTGTCACGGCAGGCTGGCAAGGTTTTGAGAGCTGAGAGCAGTGTTTGCCGTGCACCTCCGAGAGCTCCAATTACCAAAACTACTAGCTTGACTGTATAGCCCCGGTACACATACATAATTTTATCATTCTTGTTAAGAAGTACACTATTGGCATCATAAAAGTGGTACGTGATAAACATAGGTATTTTTTAACTTGTATGGTAAACTACCGGATTATTTTTGTGACAGACTGATACTAAAATGTGAAACCCGGTATGTTTTCTTGTGGTACTCCGGTGTATTTTATAAAGTTCGTTTTTTTGCTATCGATTCGTCATAGTAGAAATCCCGACTGGTGGATGGACTGTGTCTGAAACCAGTCAGTGGTAAAACTGGTCGAGAAGTCGAAAAATCCAACAGTTTTCTGTTGGTAAAACTCTCTTTTTATTTATATTTAACTCCACTATGGACATTGGGAATTTATTTCTCATGCTGTTAATTATTTGTTTAAACTTTTAGTAGAAAATCCAAAAACCGGAAAAACATACAAAAACAAAAAAAAAACACTGGACCTTTTTATGCTATAATTTTAATAAACTTTTAAACTTATTAAGCAGCTAGATTCAACTACTTTTTGTTAACAATTTGAGAGAGCGGAAATGGTAAAAAAATGGGTGCTCGGATAACTTTAGGCCAATTTTTTTGGCACTAGTGTATGAACGGTAGTTTTTGAGTCGGTTGCTCTAAAAACACGAATAAAAAATCACAGCCTAGGGGCGAGTTGTAAACACAACCTTTAGCAAACAACTCGTAAAATTATAAAACTAGAGCTCAAAAACGGTCATGGGTTACAGCGAGAGTTACAGAAATTTTTACCCTGTTTTTTGCAAAGGTAACCAAAAAAGTTATGGTTTTGATATTTACGGATAGTGAGTAAGAACGTCTTTTTCCTACAACCACACATAAAAAATACTAAATCTGCATTGACATCAAAGATTGCTTTCAAAAGTAATTTTTATATTACAATAATGCGTTAACGCATAAAAGAACTGTAACAAAAATTAAAAAACACAACTGTAACGAAAATTATAAAACAATAGAAACAAGTTATTAGGTATATAAATTTTAATATCTAGTCATTGCGCCATTCACCTCATACCATTTAACCTTCTTGGTAGAGAATCAGCCAAAATTTCAAAATGGTTTTCATTTTCACCAATCAGTTCTTAATAAGCATTGACTATTAACTGGACCAAGTGATGTTGGTTTCCCGGCACAATATTAAAGCTTTCCAGCTTTTTTGAAATTAAACCCCAGATATTTTCCATAGGATTGGCGTCTGGGGTTTTCGCAGGCTAAGAAAGAACTTCAATATTTTGCTCCCGAAACCAAGTTTGGCAAATTCTGGCGGTATGAGCAGGGCAGTTGTTGAAAAATAGACTGGCCTTGAAAAAGTTCTGTGACGGCTGAAAGCATGGTGTTCTCTAAAATGTCCACGTAAAGCTGTAATGTGAGCCTTACATTGATTCGAAATGACCTCTAGCAGAAATCCCACCCCACATATTTACCGAAAATCTTCCGCGATGGTTGTTACCAGCAATATATCTTCCCTCATAGCGCGTTCTTGGTGGACGATACACCCGAATTTGTTTTCTGTCACTACAGGACTGGAAAACTTTTTCATCGGAAAATATTACCTTTCGCCAAAACTCTGGTTCCTTAAGAGAGTAATTAAGGGCAAAAAGTAACCTCCTGTTTTTTTTATTCGTAAGTTTAATTTTTTTATTAGCCACACGACGTCTTAAATTAGAGCCTTTCCTTACGAGATTTCATGTCACTCTTACACATCCTGGAAATTGGGTTAATCTCTTTACCTGGGCAACAGATGCAAAAGGGTTTTCTTCCATAAAAGCGATAAGGTCATAATCTCGTTCATCAGTTGAAACTTTCAATAAACCAGTCCCTTGTTTTCTCTCTATTGTCTGATCTTCGTCGCATCTTTTTTTAATTTTTATAATCGTGGTTTTACTGCGTCCATAATGTCTAGCCACGTCCCTTATTCACCATCCTACTTGTCGTTTTGCCAGGAGTTGGGCTTTATCAAATAAAGAAATTTGTGGAGGCATTTTTTATTTATTTGTCAGACTAAAATACAAAATGACATACTTTGACAGGATAGACAACAAAAAGTATTGTGTACCACTTTTATGATACCGATGGTGTACTACATGCGGCTTGTTAGCGTTTACAAGCTGAAGAGTGGGGAATGCGAAATTCCAGTAAATTCTGGTTCTATCAGTCTCCTCTACAGACGGAATATCAGAGGGGACATATGGCAACACTGGAGTATCATCAACACCATATGGATATTTGAAAGTTTGAGACAATGATGTGTTTGAAATTAACTCTGTGTTTCGGACTTCCACTGTCTATATTTTATTTATACACGACGTTTCGATCAGTACAATATCTGATCGTCTTCAGGTGCAAACTACAATCAATTCCTAAGGCTACGTACTTATATACTGTGAGAAATCACTCAACCTTGAAGTTTAAGAAGTTGGCTCCGCCCAAGGAGGGGCTTCCAAATATTTGGGATTTCAACACTTGGTTTACTAAAAATACCCTGATTCTGCCCAATAAAGGCAGCTTCAAGGAATCTTCGTTTCTTCCAGTGTGACTCCTTGTGCAAAACCTTTGCTTCTGTCCACTTCATTCGGTGTTGTTTTGACCATGCATGTTCGGCAATTCCTGATTTCGTGGTTTCACCTTTTTGGGTATTCGTCTGATGTTCCTTAAGCCTAACAGATAGTGGTCTTTTAGTTTCGCCTATATATGATTCACCACACTCACAAGGAACTTGGTAAATGCATTCCTTATTTTGTTTGTTCTCCGGTTTTGTTTTACTAAGAAGGCTTCGAATTGTAATACTAGATTTAAAAGCTGTTTTAATATTAAAGTTTTTCGCTACTCTTCGAATTTTCTCTGAAACTCCTTTAACGTATGGGATTGTAAGGAATGCATTTGCCTGGTTTTGGTCATGTAATCTCTGTCCTGTTTGTTGAAATTTAGAAATAGTATCTGTTATAAGTTTCAGGCTGTAACCATTCTGCTGCAGATCCTTCTTAATGTTTCTTATTTCGATTTCCAAGTTTATTGGGCAGAATCAGGGTATTTTTAGTAAACCAAGTGTTGAAATCCCAAATATTTGGAAGCCCCTCCTTGGGCGGAGCCAACTTCTTAAACTTCAAGGTTGAGTGATTTCTCACAGTATATAAGTACGTAGCCTTAGGAATTGATTGTAGTTTGCACCTGAAGACGATCAGAGATTGTACTCATCGAAACGTCGTGTAGAAATAAAATATAGACAATGGAAGTCCGAAACACAGAGTTAATTTCACCATATAGATAGATATACGCGAAGACCGCATACCGCCCGCAAGCAGACAGCAAATGATATAGGGTCTCCGGCGCCCTATGACAGGCCCTACAACTTGTGTCAGGAACCTGTATACCCATCCCGCGACTTAGGTGTTCCAAAGTGTTGATAACTCCATCTTGGCAAGCAACGATGCTTTATATACATATTAGGCCTTAATACTAATTGCAGTACATAAATAGGTATAATATATAATTAATAATAATACATTTACGGGTGACAAAAGGCAGAGTTCGTACTCTTTATTGTGGTTTTAACCATTTTAAACTGTTGTAACGTTCTAATTTAAGCTTAGCAGCGACTTATCTATGTCGCTCAGAATTCCAGTAGTCAAATTTTCTCGTTTTGTAGCAGTCAACCTTAAGGTAAGTTAAGCACCTTTTTTATAATATTAACTTCATAAACGATAAAGATCTTCATCGGATACTAGTATTAAAGATTTTTGCACGAAATGGAAATTTTTTTCCACTCCATCCTATTTTTTCAAGAAGAAGAAGGAACAAGTGCATGTAGGCTATCTTGGCTCCTACTATAAACGTATATTTCTAACGACTGATCGCGTTTTAAAGCGATTTAGGCCTTAATACTAATTACAGTTTATAAATAGGTATATATAAATAATAAATACATCTAACGTATTTACAGGTGACAAAAGGCGGAGTTCGTACTCCTTATTTAGAAATAGGGAGCAGCGCTGTTCCACTCAACCTCAAATAAAATATTTTCTACACAAAGAAAAATATTTTAAATAATTTTTAGTTTTTTAAAGTTTTTTAACCATTTTAAACTGTTGTAACGTCCTAACTTAAGCTTAGCAACGACTCATCTATGTCGTCCAGAATCCCAGTAGACAAATTTTCTCATTATGTAGCAATCAACCCTGAGGTAAGTTAAGCACCTTTTATGTAATATTAACTTCATAAACGATAAAGATCTCCATCGGATACTAATATTAAAGATTTTTGCACGAAATGGACATTTTGTTTCACTCCATCTTATGTTTTCAAGAAGAAGAAAGAAGAAGTGCAGGTAGGTTATCTTGGCTTCTACTATAAAGGTATAACTCTAACGACTGATCGCGTTTGAAAGCGATTTATGAATGACTTGATGGGTCTATTTTAGTCTTTGGCTCTTACATATCTGATCATTAATTTTCTTGATCACAATCCTAAGGAATTGTCGAACGAATAATTCCGCAACAAATGGATAATAGAGTACTATTCGGAATTCAGGTCGGACGACCTATAGCGTAAATACCTTAGACGGTTTGCTGGGGCTTTGTCACTAAAAAAAAGTTATCTATATATATATCCAACCAAATTTTTAGTGGCTAGGAAAAATTGAAAGAAATGTTACAAAATTCGTCTTTACATACTCATCGCCAAGGGTCATATCAAACTAAAACAATTTTTTTAAAATCTACATAATTAAACCATACATAATCAATTATTATAATAAATATAAGCTATTCAAAAATAAGAACCTTTTCCAAGGTCACACGTCAATGTAAATAGTTTTATTTTAATACTTCGTTAACGAATTATATAAATTCGAGCTTAATTTTGTGTTTCTGGTAAAACAACGATTTTTTTAGAAATAGACGGTTATTATGAAAAGATCGCCATCATCTTGGCGTCTATTCATCAGATAATCAATTTTGTTGATAAAAATATTAAAGAATTGTCCAAAGAATAAATGTACCAAATTTCATGCTTTCTGCATAAAATTAAGTATTGTGGCTCATTCCCCCCCTACCCTCGCACCAGACCGGTCTGATGAGCAACACAACCCAGATGACTTGTTTTTGAATCTAAGAGGTTTAAGATTTTCTTGGTTTACATCCATAAATAAATGCCTGCCCAAAATTTTAGCTTTTGAGTGGCTGTGACGGAAATTATTTAGTGGAATATCGAAGGAGAAGATCTTCATCTCAAATACAACGGAATTTGTTGTTGAGCTGTGGAAGAAAAATTACATTTCTCCGATACTGATCCATCAGTTTGCCTCATTGACTATCTTCAGTTGGTGTGCCACCACAGTTGTTTCGCCAACAATAATACGATAAAACTACCTGCTTGGTGTCGGAATTAACGCCGAGACTTTCAAGCAGGAGATATCGAGTCCAAGCCCCGGGTCTTGCAGGTAGTCTACTTGAACTTTTTCTTATAAAATTACAGAATTTTGTAAGATTAAGATAAAACGCAGTATGAAGCGGACTAGGCCGAGTTAGCTAGAAGGCAGGCTAATTCGATTCCATACCGTCCCTCGGAGAGGACGTTAAGAAGACGGTCCCGTGTGATTCATATATTGATAGTGGAGCACGTTAAAGATCTCTAGCCCCGACAAAGGGGTTTAGGTCTAAATCCCTATAGGAAAAGAAAACTTTCTCATCATTATAGGCAATCACTCGATACCGAGTATGATTTTCTTCTATTCTGTATCGTCGCTATCTGTTGTGCGTTTTTTGATGGCTATGTAAGCCAATTCTCGAGCCCCACACCCTTCCACAGTCCTGGCACACCCAGTCTCCGGCAGCAGCCGGGTGTAGTTGGTCATCCATTCTTCCATTTTGTCGCTCCTTTCTACGTTCTCTCCTTTCCGTCTCTAGTCTACGTCGTTGCTCTTCAAAAGTTTGTACTCCCTCATGAACTGTTCGGCGCCATGAAGTCCTATCGTTTGTCGTGGTCTCGAAGTTGTTTTTTTATCGATGTGACCCTTCATCATATTGCCTTTAAGAACGTCCTTGTACCTTTTTTGTTGACCTCCTTGTTTTCTCTTTCCCTCCTTCAGTTGTCCATAAAATATCTGCTTTGGGAGACGTGTTTCGGGCATGCGGAAATGTGACCAGTCCAACGAAGCTGGTGCTTGAAGATAAGGGCTTCTATACTAGTTGTTCTGGCTTCTTCTAAAACACTTATGTTTTGTCGTCGGTCTTGCCATTTGATTCCCAGTATTCGTCTTAAACTACTTTGGTGATATTTTTCTAGTCGTTTGATATGCCTTCTGTAGGTGGTCCACGTTTCGCATCCGTATGTTAGAGTTGGTATTATAACTGTGTTGTAGACACGAAGCTTGGTCTCCGCATTGATGTCGTGATTATTGAAGACTCTCTCCGAAAGCCGTCCGAACGCTGCGCTAGCACATTTTAGGCGATGCTGTGTTTCTGCGTCAATAGTTGCATTTGATGATAGGTGGCTCCCAAGGTATGGGTAATGTTCCACGTTCTGTAGAGGATGGCCATTTATGGAAATGTTTGGAGCTTGGGGATTCGTACCTGGTTCTGGTTGGTGAAGAATTTGCGTTTTGGTAAGATTGACCTCCAGACCAATGCTTTTGTAGGATTGGTTAATTGCGTTGATTACCAGTTGTAGACCTTCCTCTGTATCGGTCATTACGACGTTGTCATCGGCGTATTGCAGTTCGATTACCGAGGTTGTCGAGACCTTAGTTTTTGCTCGTAGTCTGCCTAGGTGAAGTAGGCCACCGTCGAATCTATATAGAATTTCCACTCCTGGCGGTAGATGTTCCTCAACAAGGTGAAGCATGGCTCATAAATATATAGAGAACAGGGTGGGCGCAATAACACACCCTTGTTTAACGCCTGTCGTAATCTGGAATGACTCTCCTGGTCCATCGTTGCTCAGGACTGTTTCATTCATATTGTCGTGTAGTAGTCTAATAATTTGAATATATTTTTGAGGGCATCCAGCTTTTGCCAGTATTTTCCAAAGAGCTTCTCTGTTGACCGAATCAAATGCTTTGACTAGATCTATGAAGGCCATGAAGAGAGGGCGATTTTGTTCTCTAGGTTTCTCTTGCATTTGTCTGGCACTGAAGATCATGTCAGCTGTACCTCGATTGGCCCTAAATCCACACTGTGTCTCTGGCAGATTTTGTTCAGCAATCGGAATTAATCGGTTTGATAGTATCCGTGCAAGTATCTTTCCAGCAACAGAAAGCAAAGATATACCTCTGTAGTTTCCACATTGGGCCTTATCGCCTTTTTTGAAAATGGTAACTATAGAGGCGTCTCTGAGTTCGGCAGGAATGATCTCAGTGGTCCATATTTTACTTATTAGAATATGCATTTGGGAATTAAGTGCGGGACCCCCTTGTTTGTAGACTTCAGCAGCGATACCATCTGTGCCTGCTGACTTATTATTCTTTAGCTGTATGATTGCCTTTTCCACCTCCTCTAATCTCGGAATCTCACTTACGTGTTGTTGTGTAGTTTTCTCCGGAATTTTGTCGAAGATGTCATTATCGACCTGAGACTCTCTGTTGAGTAGTTCTTGGAAGTGTTCTTTCTATCGTGAATTGATAGAGGATCTGTCTTTAAGCAGCCTTGTTCCATTTTTGGATCGTAGGGGATTGATACCTTGTGTAGTGGGACCATATATCATCTTAGTAGCTTGAAAGAAGGCTCTGGTGTTGTTGGACTCAGTTAGATGTTGCATTTCATGTGATTTTATTGTCCACCATTGGTTTTTTAATCTACGTGTTTGCCTTTATACTTTTGCTTTGGCTTCTTGATATTGTCTTTTCTTTTCGTTACAGTTAGGGTGGCATTTCCAAGCATTATGGGCTTTTCTCTTCCTCTCAATAAGGTCTTAAATTTCTTTGTCGTGCTCATCAAGCCAGTCTTGATGTTTTCTTTGTGTGTAGTCGACCGTTTCTTCGGAGACAGCATGTTATTGCTGTCTTCAACATTCTCCAGTGATCGTCAATATTCTCCGGGTATTCTAAAGTACCCAACTTTTGATTCAAAGAAACTTGGAATTTTGTTCTGGTTTGATCATCTTTAAGGCGTTCTACATTGAATCTTCTTCTGATGCTTTTTTTGACGGCTACTTCTTGGTGGAATGTGCAAGTTCATTTTGGCTCGTATCAAGCGATGGTCTGTCCAGCAGTCGTCTGCACTCGTTATTGCTCTTGTAATGTTTACCTCTTTTTGATCTCTGGAACGTACAATAATTTAATCAATCAGATGCCATTGTTTTGACCTCGGATGTTGCCAGGAGGTCTTGAATTTGTCTTTTTGTCGGAAAATTGTATTTGAGATTATGAGGTGATATTCCGAACATAACGTTAATAGGCGCAGTCTGTTTGAGTTCATGTTTCCAACACCCTCCTTGTCAATGACGCCCTTCCATAGGTTTGAATTCGTACCAACTCGAGCATTGAAATCACCTAGGATGATAAGTTTATCAGATTTAGGTACAGATGTTACGGCTTCACTAAGTTGAGAATAAAATTCATCTTTTTGGTTTTCATCAGCTGCAAGAGTTGGAGCGTAGGCGCTGATTATAGTAGCGTGTTGGTGGTTGCTAATGTTTAGGCGCAATGTCATCAATCTTTCGCTTATTCCGGATGGAAATTCGGTTAGGTGGTCCACAATCTCATTTTTTATAGCCAAACCCAGTCCATGAATACCTGGTTCATCTTCTTCTTTTCCTTTCCAGAAAAATGTGTAGCCTCCTCCGTGTTCTTTAAGTTGGCCTTCGCCTGCTTTTCTAGTTTCACTGAGAGCAGCGATATCGATGTTATATTTCCTTAGTTCACGTGCCACTATTGCCGTTCTTCTTTGTGGTCTGGTAGTTGTGTCTGTATCCATAAGTGTACGGATATTCCATGTGGCAAAGTTCATTGGATTTATTTTTCTTTTGTTTTGACCGCATGTGGTGTACCCTCTGGATGCGGTTGTCCAGTAGGGCAGTTGTTGACTGGCTATGTTTAGGGCACCTTTTATAGCCCCTTCCCTTTCAGGGTGAGCAGAGTGGGTCCTAAATAGGGTTGCTCAGTCACGGATGCAGCACACGAGTTGCTCTACAGCCAATCCTTGAGCAAAACGGCGATCACGCTTCCGCCGCTTTTGTGCCGGTTTGTCACTAAGAGCTTCCAGACTACACTGTCCTGCTCCCGTCGCAACTTGCCGATCGCCGAAAGACTTTGGTGTGCTTGGACTTCATGGTCTTATGTGTCCTAGAAAGTATAGGATTTCAGAGTAGAGAATGCCTGTGCGAGACTTTTATTAACGTGGACATGCTGATGCATAGTCAGCAAGCCCACGGTCCCTAATAACGAGTGACGACCCAATGGCGTAAGGAATACGACGATTGGGTCCCTCGAGATTAGGCCAGCTGATTGCACGATCGAGCACTAGACTTTAATCGTGGGCGGGGGGTCGCTACATCCCACCGCCTACAGGCTACAGGTAGTATGGTTCGCCCAACTTCCCATAGCGGACAGATTTATGCCACAGTGGCCTGATCTGTCCGGCCTGACTAGGGGGTGCTCATCAGACCGGTCTGGTGATTGGTGTAGCCACAATAGATCTCTCAGGTCGCAGTGGAGGGAGCTGTAAATTGCACCACTCATAACAAACCTAACCTAACACTAATACGACGTTTTGTCGATAAAGAATCTTAATACATCGGACTTTGTTGTTGGCTCACTAACCATAGTCAGCCAAAATGTTAATATAAGGAAAAAATAGAAATTTTAGTATAGCTGCAGCAACGGTACAGTGGTTATAGTATTACCGTGGTAATCTGGAGGTTAACGGTTCGATCCCGTCATCGCCTCCACTTTTTTTTTGTAGTTGATTTATTTATTTTTTGTTAAAAATCAATAAATCGATTTTTTGAGGCACAAAAATATATTTTTACTTTATTCAAAGCCATATTTTAGGATTTAAGTAACTAGGTACCGTTACATCTAGAAGTTGCTGGTTAGATGGAGACCACCTACATTGAACCATAATTTCGTGACAGAAATCCTTCATTATACCAGTATTTTTTGTTACTGATCCAATCCACCAACGGTTTATCATTGAACCAATGATGTGGTGTATCGGTTAAGTGATCGATGGGTAACTTATTCCCAAGTTAGACAAAAAGCTACAGGCGAGACACCTGCTACATTCAGTGATCTATTTAACGAATAAGTTAAATTTATATTGCGCATTATTTATCCGTCAAAAACTATTTAGAGGGCAGGTCTACCATTTTGGATAATATTACCACACCGCATTTCGGCCTCTTAAATCGCTTTAATATAAGGACCCTTTTACTTAGGTGGCATTACTAATCGATTACTAATGAACCCACACAGCCTAACCTGATAACAGCCCTAAAAATGCTGCAGTCAAAAAGTAGGGTTAGGGTACCGCAGACAGCACAACTCTGTCCCAAGGATGTCCAGTGGAGAGAGTTTTCTGGACAATGCAGCAGCCCATTGGACAACCAAATCTGTAGGAAATTTTGTCCAAGGCATATGCATCGGATAATACAATTGTGAAAACGTTGGACGGCTCTTGGACATCCCAAAAAAGTCCAAAAGTTTCAATATTTTGACTTTTGTACCACTATACTAAATCCATTGGTTATCGGGTGGAACGAAATTCTGTCCAAATGTTATCCATTGGCTATCCAAAAAGTATCTTTATGGTTCACTGCTGGAAAAATTTAATAATTACAATGTATATCCGTTGGTCTAATTTTCTTAGTATTGTCGATCCATGCGGATAATCCAAAATAATGAAAAATGCTTACTTGAATGATTCGGCTAGATATGAGAGAAATGTTATTGTTGGTAATGAATAAGACAAAAGACATATTTATTAATCTGCCAACTAGGCCAGGCCCGATTGACATAGATTTTTTGATAAATATTCAATGTTGTATAAGGTACATCACTTTTGCTGAAAACAAAATGAACTTCCACCGGACAGTTTATTTTTGGTCCGATGGACCAAGAAAAATCGTTATCCACTGGATATCCAAAAACTTACTAAAAAAAAGCAGTTCTTTATGGATCAAAATTGAAAGTCCTGTCATCCACTGTATCAGGAAAAACCTTTGTCAATTGGATGTCCATAAATGGTCCATAGACAATGCGGGCGGTTTTGGACAAAAAATGGCTGTCCGATGGACAATATGTGCTGTCTGGGGTGTCAATTTTTTTTCCTAAATTCAGACGGTTTGAGCTAGAGCAACGAAATTTGGCACATGCTGGCGTTCCGGGAACGTACCCTAGTGTATCATAAAAAATACATATGTTGCCCCTGCCCCAAAGGGGGCCAAAATGCGTTTTTAAACTATTACTCATACCTTCTATACTACTGCACCTGCACATCTAAATCTTATCCAGTTGTTAGTTCGTACTATTACCTACAATTTTATTCTACCAAAAAAAAATTTATAGCTGTTAACACGGCCCCTAAATTAGGGGCTAAAAATTTTGTCGATTTTAATTAAAAATTTATACTTTACTTCTCTTTCACACTATGTCCACACTAGGGGCGCAGTGGACCATTTCTTAATTTTGAATACCCCTAAGGGGGCGGGATCAAATTTTCGCCAATTTCATATTCCAGAAAACCCTTTTTGATGAGGTATAGATGTGCATATTGGATGGTTTTCTGGAACATAGGAAAGGTAAAAATCTTGCCCGCGTACAGCCAATAGGGGCTGGGGCAAAGTTGCATGTAAAAAATATAGGCACTCGAACTTGAAATGGACAAAAGATTTTGCACTTTTTGAATTTGGTATAGTAAATTTTGAACAAATTGTTCGAGATTTAAAATGTTTAGCCTTTATTTAGAGGTCGCCCCTGGGATTCTAAAAATGCATATGGAGTATTTTCCGGAATATGAAATGGTGAAAATTAGATCTCGCCCCCTTACAGCCCATGGGGGCTGGGGCAAAGTTGAGGGTTTTTAAAATTGAGAAATGGTGCTGAAATTGATAAATTGGCTGAAATATAAGTGAAATATAATTTTTTAATTGAAATCGACAAAATTTATTATTAATTATTTATCCCCTCATTTAAAGGCCTTGTTAACAACCACGAATTTTGTTCGGTATAGTAAACTTGTAGGTAATAGTATGAACTAGCAAACTGACTGAGATTCAAATATACAGGTGCTTTAGTATGGTATAAGGGATAGTTTAAAAACACATTTTGGTCCCTGTTGCCCCTAGGAGCCACATCCCACTAAACATCAAAATCGTCTTAAACGTCAAATACATGTTGAAAAAAAAATGTTTTTTTTCAAACACTAAAATGTGTTAGAATTAATGCATTTTTTGGAATTTAAAAAAAGTGTAGGAAAACTTACCTCAAATTTTAAGTAAAAGCATGACTAAAAATATATATTATAAAAAACATTAATAAACAAACATTTAAAGAATCTTAATTTTATTAACATTAAAGAAAAGACCATTAATATATGTTTATTTTTGAATTTAGGATGGAATAAGGTATAAATATAATTGTTTTTTTGACATTAAAAGGCCACCATAAAAATATGTTTATTTAATTAATGTTTTTTTTCACTTTAAACTTTTTAATACAAATTATTAGTTAGTGTATGGAATTAACTAAAATTTATTTATAACATCCAAAAAAGTCCATTAAGATAAGTTTTCTTTTAATTGTTTTTTTAATAGTTCATTTTCTAGCGAAAAACAAAATAAAAAGAACGTTCTAAAACATTCTGAATTACTTCAAAAATCAGTTAGGTATGTTTATTTACATTAAAATGATTTTTTATAATCTAAAATGTTGTTTTATACAACCTACTTCTTTTTAATATTATTATCGTATGACAACTTCTTATTTATTTAATTTCTACCAAAATGTTATTAAAACTCGATTTGTTTATTTTATTTCATTTTGACCTTTCGTTACCTGGGTTCGTATTCTTGACGGCTTGTAAGGTGAGTAGTTACCGGTGAGTCTTTGCCTCTCTCACTTTTCACATGGTTCAAAGCAGGTGAGAAGTGCGAAATTTCTTCAGACTCACGGGCACAGGCGTCAAGAATACAGGCCCAGCAGTCATCAGCTGATTCTCTTCAATTTCGACTCCTAGTTATCGTGCAGGCCGGAAAATAACGGTACTGATTCAGTGGCCCAGAAGGTCCTTATTTTCTTCATTTTCTGTTCTTAATTATCTCGATCAAATCTTAGAAAGTTCAACTATACTATTTCTTATGCTGCACTTTTTTTCACCTTAGTTCTTTTTCTTTGAATTCAAGATATTATTTCTTGCCTATTTACTTTTCTGTTCATTGATGTCTAGCAGACTGACTGCTTTCTGGCCTTAGCTTTAGTCGCCACGGCTAAAGATAGAAAAAAAAGAGAACATGATTTTTGATTGATAAGAAATTGTAACCTCAATTTTTTTGACTTTTAACTTTTGTTCCTTCCTGTTTCAAAAAATTATTCTGGCATTATTTCAAAAATCAGCTATGTTTATTTATATTAAAATGATTTTTTATAATTTTCGAATTAAATAGATTACGATTGCCTAAGTAGTTTTTGTGATGGAGAACCCTCTGATGAAAGGTATGTTCTTTTTATATATTTCTTTTAGATATAAGTGTGGTTAGACTCCACTAATTTTTTTTACTTTATTATCTGAACTATTCTTCTAAGAATGTGTACTTTGTATTAAATAGGGTCCTCCATAGATTCCTCTATGGATTCCATTGACGATATCTCTGAAAGTCTCCTATAACGTTAGACGTTTTTCTGATAGACATGCCTTCCCTACGTGAGTCAACTATGACCCATGCCAGCCTACTTTACCTGATGATGCTACAGATCTACCTACAAAGGTGCTGCTTAGAACCTGCTGCAGCTTTGAGAAGCTTTCCATTAATTGCAGAGTTTTGTCTACTGAATGTCATAGACTCAGGCCTGTATACGTACCTACCTTTTGAAATGTATACCCCATGTTGTGTGTTTTCTGTGCTTTTTATTCCGTGTTTTTTTTAACTTTAAGCTATTAAACGTAGTAAGTACTAAAAAAGTAAGTACCTAAAGTTAAAATTATTTAACTGTACCTTAGCAAAATGTTACCCTTCCTTAATTTACCCTTATAAATATTAAGTTTAGTTACTTTAGCCTTAAATTAACTTACCTACAATTCCCAGATATACCTTTGTAGATTTTATGGCAGCTACTAGATGTCATGATTCCCTTATACCTCGAATAAAATATAAGAAAGTATTTATTTTCTTAATCCCCTAAGTTGTGCACAATTTTCGACAATTCTACACAATCGTAGACAATTTTTAGACAACATTCCTTCCCATGTAAATATTTTTTTTTTTAAAAAGAACTTTGTTCTTGGATAATGTTATATCTTGGCAATTGTAAATAAAATGACATTTTTTATTTTAAACATTCCTGCCATAGGAATCTTTAGTTTAGAAACAAGGTTATTCCACATAGTTATAGTTTAAAGGATGTTTTTTTTATTTAAGAATAGTTGACTATTTAAAAATAAGCGACAATGAGAAAGTTACTATTTTTGTATTTAATTAAAATGTTTTCAAAGAAATTTGAACATTTAGTTTAAAATCTTTATTTTCTTTGACTCTCTTTGTTTTAACCAAAAGTTATTTAACTACCAGCAATAATAAATTTTTCTTTAAATTAATTAATTAAAATATTTTTTTTTAATTATTAGTTAATAATTAAACAATAAGTTTATAAACAGAATGTCTTATTTCTTTTTAATCTATATAATTTTATTTAAACAACAAAACTTATTGCTGGACACATATCTGTATTTTAGTGTTCTGACTTACAATTATAATTTTAATATAAACACAATGGCGTTCATTACATACTAATTTTTTTCCATAACACATGCCCCACGCCTTTAATTGTTCATGCTAGTTTAGCTACGGTTTAGTGGTAGTGTTAGTTATTTCACAATGTTATGGCAGTAACTTTACAGACACATCTTCATATGTATCGATTGCAGTCAGCTGTTCTATCACCGCATCTACCATAAAATAGGGCCTCATTAAAACATGCCATATAAATCAGAATCCTAGTGTATTATGGCTTTGTTTCAAATGCGTTAGGTATACGTATGAGAATATGTTTAAATAATCTGCTTCTTCTGTCTAACTGTAAGTATTATGTACCTATTTAAATACGTTAAATGTTAAATTTATTTTGAAATTGACTAAAATCGAGTTTTTGAAGGCATAAAAAACGAATTTAATAGTTATATTATAGCTAGGAACTAAAGTGACATAAAATTTGTAGCCTGAACAAAGCGAGAGCTACATTTCGCTGAGTGATAAAAATGTGTGGTAAGTTTAATAATTATAATGTATACTACTTTTGCACTTTTGCACCTAAAGGGGTAAAGGTCACTATGTTTTTAGTATATTTTTTGACATTAAAATTTACTAAATTTAATTTTAATCCCTAAATTTGATTTTTTTGTTTATTAATTTTAAGGATTTCTTGTTTTACCAAAGAACTTAAATAAATCGAAACTGAAACATTAGTCCAGTGCAAAAAAGTTTTTATGAATAACATTTTCTTCTTTGTCACGTTTTTAGTCCCAGAAGTGCAGAAACATTTTTATCTGGTTAAAAATATTACCTTTTAATGATTAACCAAACATTGTTTAATAATTTGATATTAACCCTGTGTTTCGGACTTCCATTGTCTATATTTTATTTATACACGACGTTGCAAACTAGTTTGCACCTGAAGATGATCAGAGATTGTACTGATCGAAACGTTGTGTATAAATAAAATATAGACAATGAAAGTCCAAAACACAAAGTTAATTTCAAATTGTTTAATAATGTTATAAAAACATTTTTTTGTCAATGTTAGGAAAACATTTTTTTTCCGATGTTAAAAAAACAAATTTTTTTCAGTGTTAGAAAAACATGAAGTTATTTTTCTAACGTCAGAAAACGGGTTATTAAGCGCATTTTTCACAGTGAATATAATGTTAGAACTAACATCCAGGCTAACGTTATGTTTTCCGACTATATGTTATTTAAACGTTATTAAAATGTTTTTTTGTTTAGTGGGATGTGTAATTTTTTAGGACCCATGAGGGTATACTTACAGAAGGCCAACATATGTGCCCAATTTCATTGTTCTAGCTTAAACCGTCTGAATTTAGGAAAAAAAATTGATACCCCAGACAGCACACATTGTCCATCGGACAGCCATTTTTTGTCATGGATCATATGGACATCCATTGAACAAAGGTTTTTCCTGATACAGTGGATGACAAAAAAACTGAGTCCCAATACTTTCAATTTTGATCCATAAAGAACTGCTTTTTTTTAGTTAGTTTTTGGATATCCAGTTGATAACGATTTTTCTTTGTCCATCAGACCAAAAATAAACTCTGTCCGGCGGAAGTTCATTTTGTGTCCAGCAAAAGTGATGTATATTATACAACATTGAATATTTATCAAAAAATCTATGTCAATCGGGCTTGGCCTAGTTGGCAGACTAATAAATATGTCTTTTGTCCGAACTGTTTTGGATATCCAATGGATCATATTTTTTCTTATTCATTACCAACAATAACATTTCTCTCATATTTAGCCGAATCATTCAAGTAACTATTTTTCATTATTTTGGATTAATTGTTATTTTAGTATTTTAATACCCATCCTTTGCTAGGAACTCCATCCGCAAGGATCGACAATCAGACTTATGATGTTGAAGTGATTCAAATATATAGGTACCTATATACTTACCCGCTTTTGACAAAACTGTCCACTGGATATCCATTGGAACAAATAAGTATATCCAGTGTAGAAAATTAGACCAATGGACATACATTGTAATTATTAATTTTTTCCAGCAGTGAACCATAAAGATACTTTTTGGATAGCCAATGAATAACTTTTGGACAGAATTTTGTTCCACCCTGATAACCAATGGATTTAGTATAGTGGTACAAAAGTCAAAATATTGCAACTTTTGGACTTTTTTGGGATATCCAAGAGCCGTCCAACGTTTTCACAATTGTATTATCCGATGCATATGCCTTGGACAAAATTTCCTACAGATTTGGTTGTCAAATGGGTTGCTGCATTGTCCAGAAAACTCTCTCCACTGGACATCCTTGGGACAGAGTTGTGCTGTCTGGGGTACCCTAACCCTACTTTTTGACTGTAGCATTTTTGGGGCTGTTATCAGGTTAGGCAGTGTGGGTTCATTAGTAATCGATTAGTAATGCCGCCTAAGTAAAAGGGTCCTTATATTAAAGCGTTTTAAGAGGCCGAAATGCGGTGCGGTAATATTATCCAAAATTCCCTCTAAACAGTTTTTGACGAATAAATATTGCGCAATATAAATTTTCACTTATTCGTTCAATGGACCACTGAAGGTAGTAGATGTCTAGCCGGTAGCTTTTTGTCTAACTTGGGAATAAGTTGCCCATCAGTCACTTACCCGATACACCACATCATTGGTTCAATGGTAAACCGTTGGTGGATTGAATCAGTAACAAAAAAATACTCGTATAATGAAGGATTTTTGTCACGAAATTATGGTCCAATGTAGGTGGTCTCCATCTAACCAGCAACTTCTAGATGTAACGGTACCTAGTTACTTAAATCCTAAAAATATGGCTTTGAATAAAATAAAAATACATTTTTGTGCCTCAAAAAATCGATTTATTGATTTTTAACAAAAAATAAATAAATCAACTACAAAAAAAAGTGGAGACGATGACGGGATCGAACCGTTAACCTCCAGATTACCACGGCAATACTATAATATTTTCTGGAATATGAAAATGGTAAAAATTAGATCTCGCCCCCTTACAGCCCATGGGGGCTGGGGCAAAGTTGAGAGTTTTTAAAATTGAGAAATGGTGCTGAAATTGAGAAATTGGCTGAAATATAACTGAAATATAATTTTTCAATTGGCCCTGTTGCCCCTAGGAGCCACATGTGTAATTTTTTAGGACCCACGAGGATACGCTGACAGAAGGCCAACATATGTGCCCAATTTCATTGTTCTAGCTTAAACCGTCTGAATTTAACCAAAAAAAAACTGATACCCTAACCCTACTTTTTGATGCTGATGGGTCCATTAGTAATCGATTAAAACAGGTTTTGTAAAATCTTCATCAAAATTTCCACGGAATACGCTACACTGAGAAAAATGGGCTTACTAGGAACTTAAGTCACGGGTTTTCTAGTTAAAATGACTATATTTATGGTTAATCAGACAAATCACTATAGTTGGAACAACTGATTTGATCTAGCTAACGTAAAAACGGGTAACCGTAACCAGTGTTTTTAGTTAATTTAACCGCATTTTTCTTGTCAACAAAAATCAAGTTACTTTTACTAAAGTTTTGTGGTCACAGCAACTAAAGTCATCTTGAACCATTTCATATGGTAAACCTTATAAACATTCTAGTAGGTCCTAGCCAGATTTCGTAGTAGGAGTAACTACAGAACTTTTGACCAAAGTATTATGGTAAGGGTACCTAGGAATTCTGGTTGGAGCAACCAGATTTTCTGTCGTTTGTGAACGCGCATGCATGAGTTTGCCGTTTAACAAAATGTCAGACGTCAAAACGAACTCGAAAAGTTTTTTGATTGTTTTTTTATGATATTTTTCAAAATTCGAAATTTTTAATCAGTAAATCAGTTGCCCCGTTTTATCATTAAAATTTCCATACAGAAGTTTCATGTGATACTCTCACAATTGTGCTGTTTCAGCGCAGAAAATTCCACTAGGCATGAAGGTAAGTCATTTCCACATGGTCAAGAAAATTTCTAAATTTAACTTTGGCCATTTTCTTTAGACATCAGGCTTCCTTTAGACTCTCCTCGTGCTGCTGGGACTTTCTACTTCCTCCTGGAGACGAGTGCGGCCATTTTCCGTCCATTGTTGTTTGCCTTGTTGAGTTTAAATTTACAAACTAACCTAACTTGTACTATAATTGGTATTTTCTCTTTAAATAAAAGGTTTTACCAAGACGTCAAACTAATTCCCAAGCCTTTGAACCTCAATGGCTGTGAACCAGCCTCAAGAAGGTCTGCGGTGTGTCTGACATGTAAATTCCTGTCCCGCCACCACCTATGACCATCTCATGGTAAACACACAACATACAACTACCTGAAGGTAGGTGCTGCCCTTTTCCCCTGTGTTCTGCAGATGGTTATCTGTATTGAATTTTTGTTAAATTACTTAGATAAATTTAGTATTAAAACATGTGTATTTGTGTATAAATACACCTTTTTAGTCATAAGTTTAAAGACATTTTAGGACTAAAATTTTATATTATTATGTGTTGCAATTGCGACCCAGGACGAAGTCATAAAAATTTGAGTTTAAGTTAAGTTTTTTATAACCTCTGCGCTTTGGTGTAATGTTTTTTTACAGGCTATAACTAGAAAATATAGTTTAATTTTCTTAAAACAGATGTTTTAATTAACCTACAAGAAACTTGCATAAGAATTTCAATTTTTTATTTTCATTTGGTTTCCCAAATCTCCCAAATATTTTTTTTTTCTTTAACATCGCTTTATTGAAAATTAGGGTGGCGTCCATTTTACTTAAAAAGTTAGGTAATAAAGGTACATGGTGATCGGTTATAAGTGTTCCCTGATATAATTTTTTTTGTAATAGCCACAGAAGAACCAAACAAAAACTGGGTGAAAGGGTATTTCATAGGGACTACAAAATCATTAATAAAAATTAATTAGAGTATACAGGGTGTGCCAAAAAATTTTTTTTTTCCTGTGGGACACCATAGACTTTGAAAAAAAATCTTATGTTTTCACATTGTTGAGTTCTCTAGACAATTAGCTTCTTAAAAATATAATATTTTATAGGTCTGCATGCAACCGTTTTCGAGATATTTCAGTTTGAATTAGATATTAATAAACTCGTATTGTTGTATTATAATAAAACCTAAGTAATTTATGACGTCCTGCTGTCAAAACTCTGCTATTTTTGTTTTTTGTTAAGTAAGTTCTACTTCGACAGATTTTTGATTGTTGTGATTATGTATATTATTATGTATGACCCACTTTGGTTTAAATATAATACAATAATATGGATTAATTAATATCTAATTCAAATTGAAATATCTCGAAATTGGTTACATGCAGACCTATACTGCATGGTTTTTTTTAAAAAGGTAATTTTCTGGAGAATTTAAAAATGTCAAAATATTATAGGGTATTCCATAAGAAAAAAAATCTTTTTGGCACACCATGTATACTATTTGATATAATTAATTATTAATATCTCCCTATAAAATACCCTTTACCCAGTTTTTGTTTGGTTCTTTTGCGGCTGTTAGAAAAAAAGTTATCCCAGGGATCACTTTTAACCGATCACTCTATACCCACAAAATTAAAAAATTTAATTCACAACCCAGTGCTCGAATAGATGGGAAGCAACAATAATGTGCTTATGTGTGAATAAAAAAATGGCGCATTAAAAAGCCAAGGGCAAATTTATTACTTCATTATAAGGCTCACACAATCTATACCAACCTTTAGGGGAGTGAAATTGCTTTTTGTAAATTCGTGGTTCTATTAGAAGCCAGATTTTGCTACTAATTGTGTTGTTTAAAATTAATGCTTACACCCAGTTCCCACCCATTACTTTTTTCTGTGATGTCATGTGATGCAATGGCTGTAAAATAAGAGTCAAATAAACATCAGATTTGGCTGAACTTTGAATAGAGAGCACATTTTGTAAAAACAAGACACAGCTCAGAGCACTTTTTTGATTTTTTCGCTGAATAAGCTAAAATTAATTTTTAAGGCCACCGATTCATGCTCCACATCCAAAGTTCACCCAAATCTGATGTTTATTTGACTCCAAAAATTATGGGTATCACATGACCCGTTTTGAACGTCACTTCGACATTTCCTGGGCTAAGGACACTGATAGAAAAAAAAGAATCTCTCCTTTAATAATAATACATTTTCTGAACCAAATTTATTAATGAACATTTTTTTTTATTTAAAACTGAGTTTTGACAGGCAATTATCTATAGCCCTAATAATAAATTATTCAATTTGATTTTTTATTAATAAGGCTTTAGTGTTCATTAATAATTTTGAGTATTATTATTGTTAAAATATAGTGAATAAAATATTGGTTTTAATATTAATTTTTCTTTAAAAGGAGTTTAAAATCAGTTAAAGGTAAGTGAAATGTATGACAATATAGTTAATAAATTTAGTTAAAAAAATTGTATTATTGTTGTTAAAGTTTAGTGAATTAAATACTGCTTTCACAATTAATTTTTCTTAAAAAGTAGTTTAAAACTAGTTAAAGGTAAGTAAGATGTACAATATATTTTGTCAACATTTTTACACAAAAACCAGTAACTTTTAAGTAATTGTTAAAATTTTGTTTTTTTTTCATAAAAAAGTAAAAAGTCGGTTATTAAAAGAATGTTAAAAAAATGTATGAATAGTTGTTCATATGAAATATTAAACGTTTGTTTTAAAAATGTTACATTTATTTGTAAATTTTACCTGACTATGTAACATTAAATGATACATATTTGTTTTAAAAAAATTAACTAAAGTAAGAATGTAACACTGTTACGTTAAGGAGAATAAAAATTGACATAGTGACGACAGTAACAGAGATGAAAATGTAACAACTTGTGTTGCGTAACTGTTTTTTTGCATATTGGGGTACCTAAAAATCACGTAAAAACCTATTTTTCTTTTTAAATTGCCTTGTTAAATCTAAAAACTTGTAAAAATGGACATTATTTAATAAACAATCTTATAAAAACTAGTAAAAATATATTTCTGTGGCGTAAAATCTTTTAAAAACTCTTAAAAATATGCCTAGTTTATCATACGATCTCTTAGAATCGCGTAAAAACCTATTTTTCTTTTTGAATTGCCTCGTCCAATCCTATAAAACTTTAATACACGAAAAGCTAAAAATAACGTATATTTTGCTCATCCTAATAAATGCTGTTTGGTCATTATGACTATACAGGGTGTCCCAAAAGTTCGATTCCACCCTAATATCTCCAAAAGCAAAAGAGGCAGAGAAGTACAATTTCACATAATTAGACGGTTTACAAAAAGTATCTTATTTGGATGCTAATCATCGCAGCCGTCGTAAAGGTGGCGGAGCTAGGGCGCCGACGACATATTTTGGAAAATTTAAATAAAGCTTTTCCTTCTGTTTCCAAAAACATATGTTACCTTTTTCTCTAACGGTTTTTAATTAAAATTACAAAAACTTTTAAATAAGAGCATTGAACTAAACAAAGAATATCTGTTTCTTGTTTATCTCATTGGTCTTATGGAGATGATTTTATCATTGTATTTAAAAACCGTTAGAGAAAAAAGTAACGTTAGGTGTTTCTGGAAACAGAAGGAAAAGCTTTATTTAAATCTTCCGAAATATATCGTTCCCGCTCTAGCTCCGCCTCCTTAATGACAGGTGCGATTATTAGCCTCCAAAAAGATACTTTTTTGTAAGCCCTCTAATTATGTGAAATTTTACTTCTCTGCCTCTTTTGGTTTTGGAGATATTAGAGTGGACTCGAACTTTTAGGACACCCTGCCCTGCCGGCCGCCGTAGCGCAGTGGGCAGCGTATCTGCCTGCCGCACGGAATGTCCCGGGTTCGTATCCCGGCTGGGTGCATGGATATTTTGTGTTTGTCCTTCACTTTGCAAAAAACTTCGCTAGCACTGGGCATTGATCCTGTAATGGATGGAAAGTCCCAGTATATAAAAAAAAATGACCAAACAGCATTTATTAGGATGAGCAAAAAATCCGTTTGTTTTAGCTTGTCAATGTGGTTAAAGTGACTAAAAAGAGTTGGTTAATCTTACCAAATAATATGGTAAGTCTTACTAAAGTATCCAGTTAAAACAACTAGCAATCCGGTAATGTAATAAATATATTCGTAGTAACGTTTACTAGATAGTTTAGTTAGGGTAACTAGATACTAGGGTAACTGTAACTATAGTCTGCAGCTATAAGTCAGATTCTAACTAGGTGAGTTAAAACAAATAAAAGTTTAGTTGAGGCCTATTTGACTAGTTTCTAGTAAAGCTAACCCAATTTCTAGTCAAAGTTACTAAATATTTTTTCGGTGTATGCCCTCTAAGTATTTGAAAATTTTGTCGTATAAACACCATTAAAACCGTTTTAACGACTAAATCGATTTTGTTTGTAAGAAAGTGGTTTATCGCCTAAAACCGATTTTGGATGTAGTGCATTGCTTTCACCCTAAAGAAATACTCAACCCTGGTTTTACCGAAAAATATGTTATTACCGTAGTTGTCTTATTTATTAGAGCATTAATAGAGCATAAAAATATGTTATACCATAGACAAAATCGGTTATTTTTCTCCCCTATCCAAGAGCGGCTTAGGGCATTTCGACTGCACTTAAATGATGATGGTTGCCAAGGTATATTTTTGACACTGGATTGACTCCTGACTACGAAAATATATCTTGGCCATCCCCCCTCTCGGTCGTGCCGCCTCCACCCTCCTTTAAACCCCTTAGAATTAATTCCTCAATATCTCCGCAACCAGCAGAGATAGAACAAAACTTTTTTCACTGGTGTTTGTGACTTGACCTCTAGATTATATAATGTACCTACAACAATATTGCAATCTAAAAAACTAAACAAGATATTTAAAAATTTTAAAGAAAACAAATTTTAAATTTTTTTCCATATTTTCTAACCCAGACCAGATACGAAAAAAATGTCTTAATAAATATTTTTCCACCATTTTATTTTTATTTTATTTTATTTTAAGGTATATATCTATGAGATTTTTCTAACCTCATCCGCAATAGCACCGTTTGATTTGAGCCATTACGCCAAAACTGGGCACGTTTCTGATATGAGCAGATGAGTTATGTTCATAATCGGCGACGTGACGTTCATTATATTTGTAGATTTTTCACATCTAAGATACTGGGGTGACTCGTGACTCCGGAAATATGTCTTGACCATCCCCGCTCTCACTCGTGCCCTCTCCAACCCCCCTTTAAACCTCTTAAAATTCATTCCTCAATATCTCAGCAACGAGCAGAGATAGTACAAAAACGTTTTCACAGTTGTTTGTGCATTGACTTCTAGATTATATAACGTGCTTACTCTCTATTGTATATCTCAAAAACTAAACATGTTATTTTAAAAAAATGTATTTTCAAAAAAACTAATTTTATATTTTTGTCCATATTTTCCATATCTTCTAACTCAGATCATATACGAAAATAAAATTCTTAATAAATATTTTTCCACTATTTCGCTATAGCCCCTTTTGATTTAAGCCATTGCGGCAAAACTGGGCACGTATAGATTTTTCGCATCTAAGATACTTCCTAAAACGAAGATAAAATAATGCACTTTTTTACAACCTTCCTTACCACTTCCCCCTTCCACAGCCCTCCCATACTATGAATAAAAAGTCAATTTGCAGTAAATCGTCAACCAATTAGTACTTGATTTTACCAAACCTTCAAATTTAAAAAGGGTGAAAATAATGAATTCTTTAGAATAAACATCAATTTTATCATTTTAACAAAGAAGCAGGTACAATTTGAGTAAAACTAAGTAATTGTCTCTTTCCCATAGGAACCTAATAAGTATTTCATTTAAAAAAAGCACATTATAATATCAATTATCTTCTTTAGTAATAATTTCTTCACGTTGAGTTTCACACATGTCATCAACACAACTGCAAGCGCATCAGTGCATGGTAAGTTGTTTGCTTTACATTTACAAACCCTTAAGGCGCATTTACATAGACAAACTTTACACGAGCCTCTTGAGCAAAATGTTCAAAAAAAAGTTCGAGCAAAATCTCGTACAAAAAGACTCACGGAAATTTTGGAGAGAATGTTAAGCAAAATTTGTTTGAAGAAATTTTGGTATAGAAATTTCTTACAAATTTAAATTTTATAGTTTTATGGGAATTCATTGAACTTAACTGAAAATAGACAGACTAAGTTTTAAAACAAGGTATTTTTAATTAAGTGCTTTCTGACGGAAAAACGATTTGATGTCGAAATTGACATTTTACCTCATAAGCAACTTCGATACCATTCGATCGATACGAACCATGCTTGTAAAATGTAATGATAAAAATTTACGTTTAAAAGAATATCTCTTTTTTATACTTTCTAGTTTAAAACACGATACAATAATAATTAAGTCAAATTAAAAAACCTATATACATTTTATTAAATGTCAAATATATGAACAAAAGCGCGTTCGGTCTAAATAATACCCGTTTATTACCCACTTTTACAACCCTACGATCCCAGACCCTTGTCTAAAAAAATATAATTTAGCAGTAATAGACTAGATTTCTGAATCGGAATGTTGCTCCTTTGCATATTGTTTGTTCAGTGTCAGTAATCGACCTTGATTATTACATTAAATTGACAGTAAATATCTATCTTCAGCATTTTCATAAACCTTTTGCTTTTTTAAGCAACCGTTGGGGCCTTAAACTAACTAGGTAAATATGGTGTGAGGAATGAACAAAAAACTAAGGGTAAAGTAAAGTTAAAAAATATGTTTAAAAAAAAATCACCTCCCCACCACTCCTCATAGTCGTGAGGCGCGGATTACCTGGGTTATTTTTTGAATTTAGGAAAAAACCCTTGGAAATAAAAAAAACTCCCAAGAAAATCCCAAAAAAAAAACCCCGGGAAAAAAATCCGGGAAAAACCCTAAGAAAAAATTATTATAAGTAACCCTAATTCATGTGACAAAACTGATAGCCAAGAATAATGTTTCGCTTGCCGTCGGCTTTTTTTCACAAAAATTTAAAATAAAAGTTGGTGTTCCATTTTTTTAAAGAATTGAGATCACTGATCACTGATGTGAAATTTTATTTATTCTCATCTTTAAAAATATGTTTCCAAAACAGATAGTAATAATTTGCTGAAAAATTTACCTGAACAAAATGTTCAAAGAAAAGCTCACAAAAATGTTCACGCAAAAAATTTTAGATCTTTTGCACGAGCTTTTGTTTGAGCATGTTCGTCTGTGTAATTGCGCCTTTATACTGCACATTAATATTTTACAGCTGCAACCATCGGCGATCCGAAGGAATTGTGTTTTTCCAACTAATATTAAAAGCAACTTCCAAGTTATCTAAACCTTTGAGATTTTTTTTATTTTTGTTTGAAGAAATTAGAAAAAACTTCATATCTCCAAACGGCAAGCTACATTGGTGGAGAGGCTCCTCCCCATCCTCGCCCCAAGGGATCGCCGGTGGCTGCAATTAATTAATTTTAAAATTTTTTGGGAGCGACATTTTTCCAAGTTGGTAATATAGGTGTAAAATCGTCACCTTTTTTCTCCCAACCAAAGTCTTCTAGATTTGGCTGGATTGTGGATGGGGAATGCGCATTAACCCATCTCATATAAAAGTTTGCAGACGTGACCGAAGGAATGTCTAGTGAGAGCCTTTGGTGGGTGAGAATTGCTTGCTTCCCATTTGTAACTTGGAAAAGCAATAACAAGGCAATTCGCGAAAACTTTAAGATGAGCCTAATTTGTAAGTAGACCTTCAAGACAACATTTATTTTATTGGCTGTTTTTATAACTTCAAATATAAGAATTTTAGAGTTGGTCGGCACCTATTAAAATAAGAAAATTAGTCTTAAGCAATATTTGGATATATTTTTTTTGGTTTCACTTTTTTTCTAAATATTTAAAAAAAAATGTTTTTAGTTTATGAGATATTAGCATTGCACTTATCCTGTCTACTAAGTCAAACCATTCAGCAAAAACTTTTTGTTGATCATCTTCATTGATTCCCGTTAGGTACCTACTGCTTATTATTTTTTTTACCATAGGTAATAGTGTGGTGGGTCTGGAGGAGAGGAGGCGAGGGGGATAATGTAAGATGGAGGTAGTTAAAATATTGTGAGGCTGCCATATTTATGTTTTAAAAATATATTATGGTCACGGAAATCACCCTGTCGAAGGTGAATACTACTTCTCTGCTCATATACATATACATGCTTTTGCGTATTGGCACCAGTCAAACGGCGGTGTTGGAAGTTGGGTGGGCAAGAACCCATACTTATATACGTTTTTGGAGAGAACGGAAACGACGAAAAGCATTAATTTGGAAGTTTTTTTCTCATATATGCTTTAGTTTACAAAATATGGGCAAAAATAAAAAGGTTTTTTTTTGAAAATGCAATATCTTCTTTAGTTTTCAAGATATGCAAATAATGTAAATGTATCAAACAATCTACTTGTCAATAAACATACAACAGTGGTGAACTTTTGCCGAGATATGATAGATTCAAAATTAAATATTTAAGGGGTGGTGAGGGGGGAATGACCAGAAGGGTGGACGGCCAAGATAGATTTTAGCTGTCAGGAGGCACCGCAGATTCCGAAAATATACATTGGCAACCATCATTATCTTGGAGCAGTCGAACCGCTTTTTTAAGCCCTAAGCCGCTCTACTAAAAATAACCGAACCAAAATACGTTACTTACGGAGGCTTAACGGGACCCGCTCGGTTATTTTTTGCAACCAACCAGATTTATTTCTGTGCAATGTTTTTATTTTTTTTTTTGTGAAAGTGAATTTGCAAAAACAGGAATTGTTGTTTTATTTTCTATTCTATTTACATTGGCAGTTTGTATGTGGGCAGAAGAGTACGATTACGGTAATTTGTGTTTTTGGTTTAAAAACTCTTTTTAGCATCTCAATTACGGTAATACCAATTAAGGTGACGGTAAATTAGTGGTCTATTAATTCTCTAATAAATAGGACGTACAAACCTTCGTTGAAAGCGATTCTATTAAAAACAGACCTTATATAAAACCGGTTTTATGCGCGTATAAACGTAATAACTACAGAAAAAGAAACTATTGCTTAAAAACACATATAAATTAGAAAAATTTGGCTATGGTAGCCTCTGTCCGCCACTTCAGCTATCACAAGCCGGAAATTTCTTAGTTGTTACGTGCCTCTACCTGCAGGCACATTTCACAATTCCTACTTCTCATTTCTGACGTCACAACCGAGACATTTCTCAGTTGTGGATTTGTTTTAATTGATTTTGTGTAAAAAAAATCCGAAAATGTCTTTCCGTGAAATTTCTCAGGTACTACGTTTTCCGTTATCTATATAATTTAATATTTACCATCGATGAAGAAACCCAAGTAACGCAGTGTGCTGTAAGACAGCACGGACAACGTTTCTATAGCAAAAAGAATGATAATAATGATTTTGCTGTTTTTTGTCACAACGTTTTGACATCGTCATTAAAATGATGCCACAGCTGTGTGCTAACATTTTGTGCATTTGAACGGCAACTAAAAATACACCATGTTTGCACATGCATGCACCGTTGCTTAAAATTTAACTTCCCGAATCAAAAATTTATTTGAAAGTAGCAATTATAATAAAATTGTCTAAAAGATGAAGACATATTAATTAATTAATAATTATTTATGATGATGTTTAACTGAACTACTCTTCGTAAATACGCATTTTTAGGAGTTACCAGTGGGCAAATCTTTGTGCGAAGGTCCGTTTACTGATGAAACCTGTTCCTCCTCAATAAACTACATGCCCCTTAAAAATTTGGGATTTTCACTCTATTTATTTATTTTTCTTTAGAGGTTATATTTACTTTTTTGAAAGATTGTTTTCCAAATAAATGTTAAAACACATATTTAGTGGATTACCAGTTAGTATATACATTTTCTAAACGTTTTTTGATTAAGTAGTGGTATTAAAACCGTATTCGAACATTTCTATTTACATAATATAAATATGGCTGCTTACAATTTTTACAGTTTCCATTTTTGACCATTTTTTTCGGGTATTTCTGGTAAACAACTAGAAAAATAGATTTTAATAAACCGTTGTAAATAAAATCTATATGTTTGTGACAGAATCATAATGTTAAAGGCCGAAGTTACAAAAATCAGTTTTAATGTATTTTGACCATTTTGGTGAGATAAAGGAGATTCTGGATAGCATAAAGTCACTTGCTGTTGGACCGGATTCTATCAATATTGGAATGGTCAGAAAGTATTGTCCCAAAATATTGCCTTACATCACGAATATTGTCAACTCTTGCATTTTGGATAATAAGTTTCCCCTTGTTTGGAAAATTGCCAAAGAAATACCATTATAAAAAAAAAATACTGTTGACAGTATTAGTGATTTGAGGCCAATCAGTGTTCTGGCATGCCTGTCAAAAATTCTGGAAAAAGCTATGAACAAACAAATCAGGCAACATTTAAATAAATTTAAAATTTTACCAGAACTGCAGTCTGGCTTTAGACCAGGGCACAGTTGTGTGACTTCTTTGGCAAACATAACAGACGACATTCTGAGACAGATTGACATAGGGAACACCACAGCTTTGTTTTTTTTTAGACTACTTCAAAGCATTTGACACTATCAGTCACAAATTGATTCTTGCGATTTTAGGATTTGTTGGTTTTTCTGAGAGTTCCAGTATTTTGATGGGTGGTTTTTTGGATAGAAGAGTTCAATATGTCGAAACGTCAAATGGGCGTTCTTCCGACAGCCAAATAAAAAGCGGTGTACCACAGGGCTCTATTTTGGGACCCATTTTGTTTTCCATCTACACTTGCAGCATTGACACATGTGTTAGAATGGGTAAAGTTCATCAATTTGCAGATGCCAAGCAAATATCTTACACGTTTCCACCGAAAGATTGGGAACGTGTAAATATTCTTATAGAGGAAGATCTGCAGAATCTTGTGCAATATTCTGAAAAACACAATTTAAAAATAAACCCTGATAAATCAGTAGTACTGTATTGTGGCAGAGATAAAAATATAATTAAAAATCAAATGCAAATCAAAATACAGGAAAAACCAATTACTCCCTCTTATTGTGCAAGAAATCTTGGTCTTGTAATGGACACAGATTTACGATTTCATGATCAGGTTAAGTTAAATTTACGACGTCTATATGCCTCTTTAAAACTGCTTTACCCTCACCGACACCTGCTGTCTATTAGTCAGAAAAACAATTTTGTGACACTCTTTTTTATGCTATTTTAATTTTTGCGATGTAGTTTACGGGCCATGCTTAGACCAAAATGATCAGAATCGGATTGAGAGGGCTCAAAAATCCTGCTTGAGATTCATTTATGGAATAAAATAATAATAACTAAAACACCACCATATCTTGCCAACAAAATCAAATATCGAACTGACGTTCATAACATCAATGTCAGATTCAGAGACCTGATAACTGCTCCACGTCACTTTACAACCATGTTTGAATGATGCTTTACCTATAACCAATTTAAAATAATATATAAACAGTTTCTACTTGAAAACAGCTTTAAAAAAAAAAGAATTACATGCCGTTCTTTTTTTTTACACTTCTGCCTAAATTTAATGTTTTATTTTGTATTGAGGTCAGATTGTAAGATAAGGTTTCTAAGAAATAATTTTTCACACACAAATTTACTTTGTCATATTATAAGTTTAAGTTAGATATTATTTGTAGGGGTTAGCCTAGATCAATTTGTTGTCTGCTGGCTCCTTTTTTGTATTTTCTTTCTCTTTTTTAAATTTAAACCAATATTGTATTAAATATTTATCATGTTACCATATCCAAAATAAACGATACTACTATTACTACCATCAAAAAGTGTTTTTTTTTAATTTTAATAAAAAAGTTGGAAACCGGAACAAATCCTATAAAAATATATATGTTGTTTATAATTAATTAAACAGTCTCTAAAAACTAACTACAGAGAGTTGAACTTGCCAAAGATTTTTGTTTCTTACTCTTCTTTGTCTCCGACCAACAGAAATAGAGAAAATCGGACACAAAGTTTTTTGATAATGGCGAATAATTCCAGAAGAGTGGGGGAAACACAAACTGAGGAATTTTAGTTTGAGACCCCCCTAAGAGCATACGAAAATCTCAGTCTGTCCGGTTTTTTTTCGACTTCAAATGACAATTTTACTGTAGTACCATCAATTAAGTAAAATCATTATTCCAAATTTTGAACATTCTCCCTCTGCAACACTTTATAACATTTTTGCGAGAGTTTTTCCCTTTTCGCACTTAATAATAATTCTACCTACCCCTGCAACCCCTCTTGTCGCGTTTATGTAAGCGATGGATGGCCCGTTACCCAAAAGGACTCGACTATCAGTACCCGACTAAATGTCAGTAAATAATAATATATAGTCCACAACACATGACTTAATGCATGCCCAGAAAGCGGTTCTCATTTTTTTTCAAACGACCGGAAAATAGCCACTTTCTGTACGATTTTTCATACGGAAAGTTCTACATTACAAGGCATGTTCTTTTGAAATATTTCCACTCTCAAGAAAGGACCTTTTTGTTTAATTTTCCGGTCCAATACCGCCTCCACGGAAGGCCAAGAATCGGATTCAAAATTGCCGCCACTTACGTTCCCACATAACACTGCTTTAAATGGGCAAATGGCGGGAATTTTAAAATAAAATCTACTTATACTAGAAAGGCGAAGGATACCTTGTTTTAAAATGTCTTTTAAAAACCCTTCATATAATTTGTCACAGTGCCTTTATTTTATAAAAAAAAATAAAAAACATATGTATTTTTAATCCTTGGAAAAATTCCCAAAGCACAATTATCTATATTTCTAAAAAAATCAAAATGAACATTTGATATTGGTTTACAAAAAAGTATAATAGAAATTAGACTATAACGTAGTTTCTCCTTTTTAATCATAAACATTTCAATAATACGATAATAAACGATCCTCATAGACAAAAATTAAAAATAATTTTTAAGATATATAAAACAAATGTTTATATAATTTTTGTAAAATTTAGATAATATCATACACTCGATGACACATCATATGGAAGGCTTTTTTAAAGACCTTTGCAACAAGCTATTACGGCGGAGTAACCGCAAACAAAAATCAAAATTTGACTTTTACAAATAAAACACATTTTAACTTAAGTACACCTACTACGGTTTACCGCTTCACCGTTATCCACTTAACCATTAATTTAGTTTTTAGGTCTAAGCCTTTTTGTTTTTTTTTGTATGTTTTACCAAAAAATTTGTTTGGTTTTGTCGTCGATAAAGTGTTTTTTCACCCTCGCTAAATCCTTTTAAAATGTTTTTTTCGTTTGTATTTTTTTTTTGAAATTAGGTATGCCCCCCCCCCAATAGAAATGTGAAATGACACCGCTGCTGTCTAGTTTTAGTAGTTTTTAAGAAAATACATACAAATAAAACCGTGTACCTAATGCAAAAAAAATAAAATTTGGTTTTTTATTTTAACTTTATATAAAATAGTTCGTTAGTAGACAGTTAGATACTTACCAATTTTTTTTACTGCAGTACGTATATTATTCACCTACTTTGGTTTACAATTGACTCTATCTTTTTCCGATACCCTGTACCATCTCTCAACACATGCACTACCCTCCTGGCGCAGCCAAAAAGTACAAACCAGTTTTAAAAAAATGCCAAAGATATTGCTCGCTTTTACCCATCACTTTGGTTGGCCCTTGTAATTGATTGGTCAATTTGGCACACAGCACGTAGTAGCATTGCTAAAAGGTACACAAAGAATTTAATTACACCTTCACAAGATTTATAAATGCACTGTAAGTCCGGTCCCTTGATCTTTTCCGGTCCCATTTTTCGCCACGTTGACTATGACTTCTTGTTGACAGCTTTTGTTTTTTTTGGGCACTTTTGATACTTCTAAAAAAGCTCTTTTAAATTTGTTTCAAAAGTTATGTTTACAAAAATGGACCCAAATCTAGAAAATGAGTTGAATCCGGAGGAAATAATAGAAGCTGCTTCAAGAGTCACATACACCTAAAAATTGATCACACATTTTTAATTCTCAAAGCAAATATACCTTAAATATAGGTAAATAAAGAACAAACCTATAAATCTGCCTTTTATGAGTTCCTTTAATATTATTCTGCTTGATAAGTTGGCCATGGTCGGCCATAACTGGTCGTCAGTCATCACTGAATTAGACGTGTGAAGCTAATAGGCACTACACTATAATTTTTCTAATGTTTTCTACAATTTTGCACAAGTTACAAATACAAAAATAATTTCTAACTACAAAACTTTACTTGTTTTTCTTTAGTTTTCATCTTAAAAACTACCGGCCTTAGCGGCAATGGCTATCCAGCCAACAAGAAGCAGAAAACATCATAAATTACGCAACACGGCTAGGCGTTGACGAAAGTGATAGGTACTAAAACAATTTTTCTGATCGTTTTAAAAAAAAGTACGGACGATACAGGACTGGAAAGTGTCTTTACAGGTCTCCGCAGGCTTACAGGGCGAGCCGCAGGCAGATTTCCGGCATCGACCTGTGAAAACCAATTTTTCGGTCTAGTGAAGTAAATGCCTATTACCAACTTTCAGACGATGTAGCTAAGAGACTGTTTAATTAGTTATAAACAATATACTTAGTTGAATTTTTGCCGAGTTCTACACTTTTTGTTGGTCAAATTACGTTAAAACTGATTTTTTGTAACTTTGCCGCCCTTATCTTTTTGGAAACTAACTACAGAAAGTTAAACACTTTGACAAAAATGTTGAAAATTTTTTGCCAAATATTTTTCTTCTCAGACTTTTCTGCTTCCGACCAATAGAAATGGAGTTCGGTTACAAAGATTTTGCAAAATGGCGGGTGGTTCTCGAGAAGTGGAAAAAACGCAAACTTGGGAGGTTTACTTTCAGACCCCCAAAAGAACATACCGAAAACTCAACCTCCCCGGATTTTTTTTGAGCTCATATGAAAATTTTACTCTACTAGTCAGAAAATACCAATAAACCGAAATTTAAGGACATCCGACCAAGGAATACCGGGATTTACGCGACTGCCTAGACGCGATCAAAACCATAAACGCAAAGTATTCTTCGTTGAGAGGGCGCCACATTCGCAGCTGTTGTTTCGCATAGGTTTTAGCTGTATAAGCTAAAATATGCTAAAATTTCTTCCTGTTTGGTCAGCTGAGGTCCAGCTTTTATTTTAACATATAACAAGCTGTCAAAACACGTTCCTATATAAGTGTAAAAATAAGTTGCCATACCATTGCGACCAAAAATACAGCTTAAATGAAGCTAGCTACTTTAGAAGAAACGCGTAGCTGCCATAACGTGTCTACAGATACGGGTTAGCTGTAAAATATAAAATTAATATAATTTACGCGGTAGCACCGAGGGGTACCTCAGAATACTATAAATTGCCTTAAAATGCATATAAAGCCTCACCAATACTATAAATTATAAATGGATTAAACCCCAAAGTGTGGCTTTTTTTGTAGCCAGCTGACCGTTACCCTTAAAATTAATAAATTCTATACACTTTTTTTTAAAAAGTATACCATCTCATTTAACTACAGTTTGTTTTCAAACATGTTCAGCTAAACCAAAAAAGGAATAACAGAATGAGAAATAAATTTCCAATATCCATAGTGGAGTTAAATATAAATAAAAAAGAGAGTTCTACCAACAGACAATTTGGATTTTTTACCTTCCCCACCAATTCAACCACAGACTGGTTTCAAACACAGTCCATCCACCAAAATCCAGAAAAATTCGCATGTTTGTAAGTACACATGTCTTGTATGGTGGCACCTGTCCGCCAGCTCACTTCTCACTTCGTACTTCTGACGTCTCGAGCAGGAAATTTCTCAGTTGTTACGTGCCTTTTAGTTCCCAACTCCCATTTATAAGGTCACAAGCGAGAAATTTATTATTTGTTATCTGCCTCTACCCGCCAGCACATCTCACTGTTCTCATTTCCCATTTTTGACGTCACAATCGCGCTGCTGACCTCACCAGAATAAAATCTCTTTGTTATTCCTGTTTTTAAATAAAATAGAGAGTTTTACCAGCAGAGAACTGTTGGATTTTTGGCCTCCTCAACCCAACACCTGCTTAACTAAAAAGCCAGTCAACTCTTTTTCGATTTAGTATCCTTTAGCCTACCATACCGGCCATATTGACACCCAACTGACAGAAAATACATGTTTTACCTGTCAATTTGGTTATAAAAATGGCGGCAATCTTTGGCTAAAGGGCACTGAAGAGATAAGAGTTAACTGGCTTTTTAGTTGAGAACGGTGTTGCTCCACCAGTTCTACCACTGATTTTCCACCAGTCAGGGTTTTTTACTATGACAAATCGATAGCAAAAGAACGAACTTTACAGAATACACTGGAGTACCACAAGAATACATACCGGGTGTGACTTGGAGACTGGACGCAGACGCGTGTTTTACGCTTGTTACTCGAATAATAAGAACGATCAAATCAAGAAGACATTGACAAATGCTCGGCAAAACATTAGATAACAGAATGAGAAATAAATTTCCAATGTCCATAGTGGGGTTAAAAAAGAGAGAAGGCCAAAAATCCAATAGACTTCTGTTGGTAAAACTCTGTTTTTTATTTATATTTAACTCCATTATGGACATTGGGAATTTACTTTTCATTCTGTTATCTAATGTTTAGCCAAGCATTTGTCCATGATTTGTTGATTTGATCGTTCATATTATTCGACTATTAAAACTTATGTTGCACTGATGATCTCTAACAAGTGTGAAACACATATCAGCGTCTAGTCTCCAAGTCGCACCCGGTATGTATTCTTGTGGCACTCCGATGTATTTTCTAAAGTTCTTTTTTCTCTATCGATTTGTCATAGTAAAAAGCCCGACTGATGAATGGACTGTGTCTTAAACCAGTTAGTGGTAGAATTGGTTGAGGAGGCCAAAAATCCAATAGTTTTCTGCTGGTAAAACTCTTTTTTATTCAAAACAGGAATAACAAAAAAATTTCATTTTGGTGAGGTCAGCAGCGCGATTGTGACGTCAAAAATGGGAAATTAGAACAGTGAAATGCGCTAACGGGTAGAGGCACATAACAAATGATAAATTTCTCGTTTGTGACGTCGGAAATGGGAAGTGGGAACTGAAAGGTACGTAACAACCGAGAAATTTCCTGGTTGAGACGTCAGAAGTACGAAGTGAGAAGTGAGCTGATGGATAGGTGCCACCATACAAGGCATGTGTACTTACAAGCATGCGAATTTTTCTATTTTGCTACTTTTTTAAGCGATTTGTTTTTTTTTACCAACGGAACTGGAATAAACTGCTGCTTATATAAACTACAAATTATTCAAAATGTTTCTGTTTCAAATTTCTTGAAATCCGTGTGTAGAAAGCTTATCTTTAGGTTAGTCAAGCCACACCCCGCACCCTTCCGAAAGATATTCGAGTTTTGATATGTTTATAATTTAGAACTAATTTTGAACAACACTCCTTCTTGGTTTTTTTTGTCTTCAAAATGGGGGGTCCAGCCGGATGTCAAGCTACACCCCCCTCATTTAAAGCGTACAAAAAAATGCAAAGCCACTATTCCAAAATTAAGAACTAATTTCAAACTCCTAATATCACCAAAAAGAATTTCGAAAAATCCACTGTTGATTTTGCGCAATAGAGATCTCTCTGCTCATATAGACCGCATCAGCTAAGAAGCACCATTGGAAAAATCAGGTACTTTACAGATGTACATATTAGGTAGCAAAAGTCCAACAAAGATGAAAATAGTTTTTCTTACGTAATTTCTAGTCGTTTCTAGTATATTTCTATGCCTTCCAAACTGAGTGGATTTCATTTGACTAAACTCCCCAATTTAAATAAATAAAAAATCACAGAAATTAGGGTGGTTAAAATTTTTTAAAAGTTGTACAAAATTAAGTTTGATGTTAGTTCGTTGTTCCCTAGTGTGCCAATCCCCAATAGCTTACAATACCTGGAGGAACTACTAAGAAAAAACAATCTAGAAGACAAACAGACTTTAGAATACCTATCTTTAACAAAACTCTGCATGAATCAAAATTACTTTTAATATAAAAATAACTACTACCAACAATTAGAAGGAACCAAAATGGGTAATAGTTTATCACCTTTTATCGCAAACTTCTTTATGAGCAAATTGCAATTAGATAAAAGTAAAGAATTTGAGTATTTCCCCAGAGTATGATTCAGGTATGTAGACGATGTGTTTGCAGTATTCAACACTAAAGTAACTAGTGTTGAAAATTTCATGGAAAAAATAAATGACGAATTTCACACAATTAAATTTACTTATGAAACAGAGAACAACGGCAGACTGGCATTTCTAGACACTGTAGTTATAAGAAATAAAAATAAATTGGACTAAATACAGAAAAGGAACGGCCACCTGTTATATTCCAAATTACCCTTTTTATTGCTTACAACGTAAGCTGGCATGTTTGCACTTTTTAAACAAAGAAAGATTTTAAGCAGAAAAGAATAGCATTATGAATATAGCTGGCGAAAACGGTTACGACGAAGGCTTAATAAATAAGCTGATAAATAGACATTATTTTCAAAAGACCTTTTGGAATTCCACTTTTTTCAGACAAAAAGATACATCCGACTCAAAATTTGTATCAATTCCTTATAATGCTAATTATAGGAAAGGATTACAAAAAGTATTTAATAACACCGGTCTTAAATTAGTATATCAATCCGGAAACACAATAAGAAGTTTACTAGGAAACCCCAAGGACAAAACTACAGCTCTATAAAAAAGTGATTTTACGAAATTAGTTGCATGGATTGTGACAAAAAATATGTTTGCCAAATGAGACGCTCTATTCCAACACAATTCAAAGAACACTTAGCACACTTAAATTACGGAAGAACAGAAAAGTCAAGTGTGGCCGAGCATGCTTTTGAAAACAATCATAGATTCACATTAGATAACCAAAAACTTCTAAAAAGTGTACCAAACAAAAGACTTTTGAATGCATATGAAAATATGGAAATCATTAAATCCAGAAATAGTTTAAATAAAGATAGTGGACCCATCCCGTTTAGTACACTTTATTCTTTAGTTGATGGGAGATAGGATTATAAAGCGTGATCAATCACAAAGTATTAGTCTTATCTTCGCCCACTAAAATATAGTATGTAAGATAGAGCGTAGGTTAATTTAGTTTACTGTTTATCGTCCCCTGATGATGCTAACGTTGTTAGCGAAACGCTCGTCGAGTGCAAAAAAGTGTAGTTTTGGTTTGTGGAAAACAATCATAACTTTGTTTTAGTGCAACCAAAGGTTCCAAATTCCCAACATAGTTGTACAAAATTAGTTCGAAATTAGTTCAAATTTATAAGCATATCAAAGTTCGAAATTTTTTTGAGGGAGGTGTGGCTTGACGTTAACCTGCACCCTCCTATTTAAAAAAAACAAAGTTACTAGTAGATTTTTCGAAATTCTTTTTGATGATATTAGGAGATCGAAATTAATTCTTAATTTTGGGATAGTTGCTTTTCATTTAAATGAGGGGGGTGTAGCTTAACGTCCGGCAGCAACGCCCATTTCGAACATAAAAAAACAGGAAAGAGTGTGGTTCAAAATTTTTAAAAGTGGTTCAGAATTAGTTCGAAATTGGTTCGAAATTATAAGCATATCAAAACTCGAATATCTTTAGGGGAAGGGGGGGGGTGCTTGACTGACCTTTATCTTTGGGACTACACTTAGCCTATTTTTATCCAACATAGATAAGAGCACTCCCTGATGGATAGGCTTCAAACAGAAAAAAAAACCGCATCTAAATCGGTTCAGTGGTTCCAGATCTACATGCGTACAGACACACAAACCCACAGACATGCATAGAGGTCAAACTAATAACATCCCTTTTTTGCGTCGGGGGTTCAAAATGAACCAACCTCTTTGGGTTGGCCCTTTTCAAGATCATAAGATCTTGAAAAGAAATGCCTTTTTTCAGTTGAACGAGTCGGTTTCCAGTAATTTCCAATATTTCGTCCTAAATTTTATTCAATCAAAGAACACCTAACACTCTTAACACGATTTGAAGAATCTTAGTTCCTATGCTAGCCAAAGGTCCAATTATAGGTATTTTGGTTAACTGTAGGAGGCTATGGATCCATGACAATAGTTTCGATGCAAGACGAGCAGTGAAGGAACCTAAAAATATATTGGGTTTTAGACATTTCATCAAATAAATTGTTAATTGTTAGTATTCACCTAATGGCGATTGCAGATACATAAGCATTCGAAACGTTGAGAAAAAGTAAAAATAAAGACAATGGAAGTTCGAAACTCTAGTTTATTCTCAAGTAAACAAAAATTAGCTTTTATATACAGAAAGGATTTATGGCGTGGAGGGCAAAGGGTGAGAAATAAATCGGACAAAAGGTTTTCCTCGACCAGGATTTGAACCCGAGATCTCTAGAATACCAGTCTAATGCTCTACCAACTGAGTTACCGAGGAATTCGGGTTTTAACTAGCTATTCGGAAATCCTTCCGTCCGATTCATTTGTTAGTAGTGGGGAGATCTTTGAAGCCTACTGTGGCTTTAAAAACCTAGACATGTTATAAAGATGACAAGGAGATACACACACACGATTATTAGGTGTACGAAGTTACTATTTATCTATCAACCAACGATACACGACATGTAGCGTTTTATTGGAGGTGTCAGATGGCGAATTTCTATCCAATAATTTCAGCCAAACATATTTAAAAAATGAAGGGAAAATTTAGCGCCCTAACAAATTTACAGAAAAGATTTGTGGCGTATAGGGCAAAGCGTGAGAGAATAAATCGGAAAAAAGTTTTTCCTCGACCACGATTTGAACCCGAGACCTCTAGAATACCAGTCTATTGCTCTATCAACTGAGCTACCGAGGAACTGGGGTTTTAACTGGCTATTGGGAAATCCGTTATAAAAACGACAAGGAGATACACATACACGATTATTAGTTGTACGAAATTTCTATTTATCTATCAAACAACGATACACGACATATAGCGTTTTATTGGGGGTGTCAGATGGCGAATTTCCAACTAATAATTTTAGCCAAACATATGTACTAAGTACTCGTCAAGCCGCCCTTGGCGATCTTAGTATTTCAGGAAAGCTTTAGAAGTATACTGGAATACCTAGCAGAGATCAGGCAGGCTGCAGGGGCGGTATGGTTTTCTTATCTCTATAACTTGCGTATGATGTGCTACGAAGTATCACTACCTGGTATATCTTATAGGATGTGATCAATCTCGTATAATTTGGATTGAACTTCCTTACAGGTAAGTCGTTTAATCCTTAATTAGTTAATCCAAAAATTGTAATTAAATTTGTATCAAATTTTGTACGGTGAAAGTTTAAAGCATTATCCCGGAGGCATCGCACATGATTTTGCATAATTTTAAGTTTTTTACATAATTTTACGTATCCTAAAAATGTTTAGTTCACGGTAAAAATTATCGATTATTTTAAAAAACTAAATAAAATCAAGATATATATTTTTTTTTTCCTATTTAACTAAACGAAATGTTTTTAGGATTCAAATTCACTCTTCAATGTGAGTTTTTAATATTATAATAACACCATTTTCTATAAAATTTATGCTAACAATTTTGCAAAAAGTCGTCCTCAAAAATCGAATTTGCTCATAATATTTTCAGGTGCCCAAAAAAAAAGGAACAAATGTTTTAAGCAATCCACATGAATATCTTATAATTGAATATGCATATTTTTTTGCTACATATGCTTAAAAAGTAACCAACGAAACGTAAAATTTGTTATTTTTTTATTCTAGTATTTTTTAAAGAGAAGACTTTCCTTCAAGTATAATTGACAGGTAAAGAGTTACTGTTATTTTTATTCTAATTCTGGATATGCTGTTAAGTTTGCGAAGATACTAGGGTAGTTTTAGTCCAATTTGACGAGTAAACATTATAATTATTTTTCGCGCTTTAGCGATCGCGGTAAATACACCAATTGCAGATAGCCATAAAAAAAATTTACTGTAAAGAGACGGCATGACCACCGACGTAACTAGCTATCTGATCCTGGGGGGTATAGGTTGGCCTGGCTGACAGTGGTTAATAGATTTCAAGTTCTTTATTAAACTTAAACTGGTTAGCAAAAACATGTTTAAGTGCGCCGCCTATAAATTAAACTAAAATTCTAAATATCAATCGGTTTGCAGAGCCGCATGCGAAATTGTTTGAGAAAAGTACACTGCAAATGCGCAGTAGGACTGCAGGAGAAAGTATTTGCAGTTTTTACAGAAAAGTCGTTAAAATTTTTCATTTTTTTTTATGTTTTTATAAGAAACTACCATCGTAACCCGCACTTCTAGTGCAGGAATAAAAATGGAATAGAAGAGAAAGATTTTATTCTCAGAGCTCTTGTTGCTAATAATAATAATTGACACATTGAAAAGTCGGATTTGTCCCATTGTATTTCTGGTTCAATTTTTTATTTTACGAATAGGGCTGTCTATAAAATTGTCGAAGTCAGCCATTAATCACGTGATTGCTCTTTAAAAATGGTGGCTGTAGGGTAAACAAAGCGACTTTCCATAAGACTAAATGCTAATAAAAATGAAAATTTTGGGAAAGTTCAGACTGCCCTTAATTTTACAAAAAAGACAGAAGTCACCATTGTTATGGGGGACCTCAACGCAAAACTTGGAAACGCCCCAAGGGAAGACATTGTTGGAAGATACGGTCTCGGTACATCAAATGACCGTGGAGATCGCCTTTTTCAGTTCGGTCAGGAAAGGGATTTTATCGTATCAAATACTTTCTTTGAACTTCCAGTTAGGCGCCTTTATATTTGGAATTCTAAATCCAAAAATCCTGAGAGTATCAGTAGAAACCATATAGACTTTATGTTAATTAATAAACGATTTAGAAACATTATTAAATCTGCAAAAACTTATCCTGGTGCAGACGTAGGCTCGGATCACAATCTCGTTGTGGAGAAAATTAGATTTACCCTAAAGAAAAATCGTCACCCAAATAATAAAGCCAGACCCAGATTGAACGAACTTCAGGATAACATGATAGCAACTAAACTTGAAGTCAAACTTAACAAAAAGCAGCTTAAAGATATTAATGAGTCTACCGAACAAGATGCAGAAATGATCTGGACAAAGGTTAAAAGTGCCATAGTCGAAAGCACAACACTCTTAGGCAAGGATGAAACAAAAAATAAGAAGAAAGTTTGGATTACCAAAGAAATCCTGGAGTTGATGGATAAAAGACGCAGTAAGAAAGGCAGAGATCAGTATCACGAAATCAATAGAGCAATAAAAAACAAGACAAGGTTAGCAAAACAAGACTGGATAACACAGAAATGTCAAGAAATAGAAGATCTAGATGCTAAACATGACACTTTCAATTTACACAAATGCATAAAGGAAGCGGCCGGATTATTTAATAAAAGACAAGCTGGAATCCTTGTGGACAATCAGGGTAAAATCATATTGGATACCAAAGAAAAACTAAAAGAATGGTGTAGCTATATAGAACATTTCATTACCGATAACCGATACGAACAGCAAGAAGAATTCTCGAACCAAGGCATAGATATAACACCAGATGATGTAAAACACGCAATATATTCAGCTAAAAACATAAAAGCGATAGGGCAAGACAAAGTATACACTGAGGTTTTAAAGCTAATAAAAAAACGAAGATTCGCTAAATACGCTGCTTAAACTTTTTAACTTGATTTATGGTAGCGGTAAAATCCCTGCTGACGGGCTAAAATCAACCTTTGTTACGCCGCCTAAATAACATTCAGCAAAGAAGTGTAGTGATTACCACCTAATCAGCCTAATGAGCCATATGTTAAAAATATTTCTAAAGATTATCCACAAAAAAATTTATGGGAAATGCGAATTCTTTATAAGCGACACGCAGTTTGGATTTAGTGGTGGATTCGGGACAAGAGAGGCCTTGCTTGGCGTTTAAGTCTTAGTTTAGCGGTCTAGGGATGTTTCGGTGCTAGTATATGCCTGTTTCATAGATTATGAGAAAGCATTTGAAAGAGTCCAACCCGAATATTTTAAGAAATGACAAATATAAACTTTTAAAATTGATACTACAAGGCAAAATTGAAGGCAGAACAGGTCCAGGTCGTACACGGATATCATGGCCTAAAAATTTTAGACAATGGTATGGTGTTAGTACTACGACACTTTTCCGAAAAGCAGTGGACAGTGTGCAGATCGCGCTGATGATAGCCAACGTTCGAAGAGAGCATGGCACTTGAAGAAGAAGAAGATCCTTTCTGAATAGCGGAGAAACGAGCATTTAGCCGAAATTTTCGAACTAAACTCAAAATTCACAGTTTAAAGAGGCAATGTCATGTATTTTTATCTCTCTCGCACTTGCACAGTGTAGATAGGCATTGTCTCTCTCAGTTCCGCCTGAAGATCAGGCCAGATCGGTTTGAAGAGAGACAGTTGCGCTATCTGATTTAAGAGAGACGACGTTATCTGTATACGGGTGCGACAGAGATAGGTAGAGGGACATTTCCACGTTTAATTGCGAATTTTGAGTTTGTTGTTAAAATTTAGGAAAAATACTTGTTTTTCCCCGATTCGGAAAGAATTACTCTATAAAAAAATCACTTTGTTAATCTGCGTCTTTTTCCACTTTTAGTCCAGTCATCAGAGAACTTTAGCTTGTAAAAGATGGGGTAGTAGCGATTTTGTAGATGTTGTTTAGGCTGCCAAAAAGCCTTATCAGCAAGTTGAAGAGGATAAAATTTTCCACAACTTTGATGTACACATTTTTTTTGTAGCTGTTAGCTGTAATGAGCTATAGCTTTACAAAGCCAGATTTTTTCTGTTTTTTTTTCTCGTTTTTTAGTTTATCCTGATTAAAAAGCGACAAAACTTTTACGTCTTTTACTAACATGTATCACACCTTTAATGTATATAAATTTAATATTATATTATAATATATATTATAACTATATTATATCTTATATATACCTTAATAGTATGTACAGGGTTGGCCATTTAAAAGGGCCCACCTGGATTTTTTCAAAAACTATTAATTGCAGAAAATGCTGAAACACGTCGATTTTGTTTGCAAAAATTTGGCTCTTGAATTTTTATAGCGCGCATTCCCTTTGAGAGGTAAACTTTACCACTATATTTTGAATAGGGAAAATGGGTCGAGTAATACCTTGTTTTGAAGGTCTCCCGTATGTCTTAACAATCATGTCATAATTTCGAAAATCTATCGATTAGTTAGTAGCCAAAAAGTCTCCCCCTTACAAACAAAATCGATGTGTTTCAGTATAATAACTATATATAATAAACACTCATTTCCGCACTACCAAGAGGTAGAATCAACGGAGAGTTTTTTTATTGTGTCTCCAATAGACCTGATCTACATATAACATTAGCTAAAGCAACGAATGCTGATTCTCATTATATGGATCTTCTACAATGTGTATTTCATTTTCATCTTCGCTTTCAATAGAAAAATCTTTGTTTCGATGGAACATTTGGGGCCCGCTTTTTGGCACCACAAGCTCCGATGCAATCTTTTTTGGGATTTCATAAAATTACTTAACTCAGGCTTTGTTTCTAGCCCCAATCTTCTGGGATTTTTTACCGCTCCATTTTTGGATTTGGTGGTATGTTCGCAACAAATGGTAGCGGGCAGCATCTTTTGTAGGTGGAAACGATGCAAGGTTGATGTTGGATTTTATTGAAGATTTGATAAACCGTTGGTATCAGACTTTCTCTAAGCTCTCAGAAATATTACCACCATACAATACTACCAGGAATCGTTCGCCAGCTTTTGCAACTTCGTCAGGATTAGCATCTGGGTTGTAAAAAACTTTAATATCAGCAACACTTAATTTTTTTTACGAGTGGTAAAAATTTTACATCCACTAAATCCTCTAAAAAAGATTTTTCTGCTTTAAGCTAATTGGTGAATATATTTTCTCTGATATTTTTCCTTTCCTTGGCTTAAGAAGGAAGATGTTGTCTTGATATGGAAGCAATGGCATTAGCAGAACTAAAAGATTAATATCTTAATCTGAGCAAAGCGTGGCGTATACCTCAGGGTAACGATTCAAGGAGACTGAATGCTGCTGACTTGATGGCGTGATACTCCAGACTAGAGAAAATCTCAGCAGGGTATGTATTCTTCACGACAAAAAAAGCTACATGGCCAACATGAGAAAGAGAGATAGACAGTATCCAGATCACCAGCCAAATGAATGCTTGATACGTTCATCATTTAAGAGACGTAGAGAGTCTGCTTCTTATTTGTTATCTAATTTTATGGGTACTTTGAATGATGATGAGCTTCGGTTACGGTCTTCTAATGTAGAAAGCTTTGACAACTGCTGACAGTTTTTTGGTTTACGTTTTTACGTCCGAAAATGAGTATTCTGCAGGGCTTACGTTATTAACCACAACTTTGTATACCTCGTATAGTATATATATAATTATCAATATTTTATATTATATATCACTGGTTATACATGTAATATACTGAGATATGTAAACAAGATATTATATTATTACATATTAGTACTATATTGTAATTCACCGTCAGTTAGTTGTCAGAAACAACAAAAACGTATGCAAAATCTTAAAAAAACCTCAACTTTTTTTTCAAAAATCTGGCTTTGTAAAGCTGCAGCTCATTACAGCTAACAGCTACAAAAAAAATTGTTGTACATCGAGGTTGTAGGAAATTTTGTCCTCTTTAAATTTTTAATAAGACTTTTCGTCCTAAAGTATATAGTTTTGATGTTATTTAAAGAAAAACTAATTTATGCACACTAAATCCAAGATGGCAGAATGAGCTCACCCCCATGAACATATGTCAAAATCCCTTCTACCCCACCTTTTGCAAGCTGATGGTCTTTTTTAATCTCTAATGACTGGACTATTTGCCAAACTTTTGATTTAAGTTAGCATTACGTCTTATGGAAAAACGGTTTGTTGACCCTACAGCGGCCATATTGGATCGGTCATATTATTTTCGTTAGACTGCCCTATCGCAGAGAAGCTGCTGGGTTCACAACCAGCAAAATTAATAGGAAAGAAAATAGTAATCTAAGCTAATTTCGGTATGTTCGCGTAGAAACCTCAAGCGCCCGGACGTCCACTTTTCCGTTCGAGTTGACGTTCGAGGTAAGATCTGTTGCGTTCGACATTACATTCGAGACGGTTCGGGGCTCGCCCTGCTTCAGCTTGGAGACGGAAAACAGCGGGCATCTTACAATACATAATCTAACTCTTTTATTAAATTTTTTTTTAAGTTGGGTTGTATATTTTGTGCGATGATTTTTAATTTTAATGAAGGTTCGACATTATCGCTAATGCGCTTAGTCAAAAAATGCTGCTCTTTATCTCGGAGAGGGCCAACGACGTAGCAAATTCTGCATTGCTCTTCCTCCGTATTAGATAAAAGCCCTGTATCCAACTATCTATATACATTTTTCAGGGCAAAAGACACAATTTCTTGTTATTAAAGTATTGCCTTTTCCCTTCGAGCCACACCGCAAAAACCGGGGCATGACGTCACTACGGCCTCTTCGTACGATCGGGTTTCTACGCGAACGCGCTCTTTGTAGAGGGTCAGATAAATGTTTTATCTAATATACCTTTTGATAGATTCTACATTTATTTCTGAATTAGCATATTTTTTACTACTAGGGTCTCAGCGTAAGGCATAAAAACATCCACACCTGCTATCGTGGCCAAATTTTCAGTAAAATAACGGTTTTCTTTGATGTTTAACTTAAATAAAGCATCTACTGATTTGGCTTATGGCAAATTTATAAAACGATATGTAATAAACGTCAGTTTTTTTGACTACTTGTACGCGCAATTTTAAATTTATAAAAACTAAAATCAGCATGTGAGCTCTAAGTTGCTTACGACGTGGCCGCTCACGATCTCGGTGCATACAGTTTCTACGAGAGTTTTTATCATTGTAAGCGATAAGAACTGGTTTTTTGGTGATCGGTGATCAGCATACTTTTAGTTACATCTGGCTCTACTACAAAATAGCACCCTACAAAATAGCGCTTACAAAAAAGCGCGCATCAAATTAATGCCTTTCAAAAGAGCGACTGTTTAGAATAGTGTCTTTCAAAACAGCAACTATTCAGAATAACGCCTTTCAAATTAGCGCTAGCCTAGAATAGCGCCTTTCAAAACAGCACTGATATTAGTGAACATTAAGAAGTAATATTTTCTTACAACTTTTTTAAAAAGATATAAACATTTTTAACCAAACACAACCAAGCCCACCAAACCCACCAAACCGAACCAAACCAAACCTAACCAAGCCAACCTAATCGAACCAAACACAAACCCAACAAACCGACCAAACCCAACCAAACCAAACCAACCTAAGGAAACTTAAACCTAACCAAAGCCACCAAACCAAATCAACCAAACCCTACAAACAAACCAATTAGGTTCATTTGGTTGGTTTAGTTTGGTTGGGATTAGTTGGTTTGGTTCGATCTGATTCGGTTTGGTTGGATCGGTTTGGTTAGGTTAACTGGATTTGGCTGTTTTTTAAATTAATGTTTGAAATAGTTTGAAATTGTTTTAATAAGACTACTTAATTGCTTTTGAATTAACTAAATGTAACTTCAACAGGCGCTATTTTAACAGGCGCTATTTAATTAGGAAGATATTGATTTTGTCTTGGAATGGGAAATTTTGGAATTTAGAAAGAAAAACTGATAAATTATTCCAAACGTCAAATAACCATACTGTTGCTTCCCGTGGACGTAAAGCCTGTACCAAAAAGGCTATTTCAAACTTTTTTTGGTGGGTGTTGAAGTTAACGTTGTCGACGAAGTTATTGAGTTGTAAATTAGCATGACCAAAAACTTATCTTATTTTGTACCAAAAGAAATTAAAATAAACTAGAAGGTTCAAATCTGTTACCATTACACCCTTTGGAGCAACCCCCAAGAAACTTCATCCCCAAAAATATTTATTTTTACCTTGTCCTCCCTCATTGGAAATCATACGGTTTTACTAATTTCTGTTATTTTCTCAGAAATTGTTTTAAATTAAAAAAAAAATTATATTATAAAGTATTTTACCTAAAGAATAAATAAAAATGGTAACCTAACCACGAAAAACTCTACGCAAACCACACCCGCCAATACAAGTGTAAACACCCGAGTTTGATGGTAATTCGATATTTTTAGGTACATTCATTCACGCATGTGATTGTCGCAGCAACATGACAGTTGGTCAAAAACAAATTAATGTAGAAACCGCTTAATTGATTAGTTCTAGACATCTTTTTCAGTCGATAGAAATTAAACTATTAAATTTGCATTTCGGAGATAGCAGGGATCTGTCTGATGTATAAAAGCTTACACAATTGCCCAAACAATCACCCTTAACGTTTTTCAGTCGATTGCAAACTTTAAACTCAAAGCACCCAAGCAAAAAACTGCCAACTACATTAATTAATGCCATGGCTTTAGACGCCTTTTTGACAAGTTTAGAAACCGAAGTTGGCAAAGCAATACGTGCCGCTAATCCTACAAGTCTGTTAGAAGCACGTATTAATATAAGGCGCAAGAAAGACCAAACTAACTTTCGCGTTCCAAACCGCGGTGAATTAGTCATACATCTAACATCTGTTAGGCTCAGAGACCATCTATACATCCTCAAAGTTGAAATCCAAATTCAAATAAAAATACAAACCAAAATTTTCGGACTTTTCAAAAATAATAAGGGCCATCTAATTCACAATATAGACTAAACTTTTTGCAAAACAACCAAAGTCAATATCGCCTCTGAGTTACTCAAAGAAACCCTAATTTCCAACCACAAGGAGCTTATTATATGAAGTAATATGACGTTTTTTCTCAAGTTTATGACACAGGTATTAAAAAAACATATACTAAGAAAAGTTTCGAAAATCGGAACTACTCTCCTGAAATATATGATGATATGATTAATGTGATTAGTTTCTTGATCAAAAATTAGCTAAGAACTACGTTGGATATCAAATCGACTACCAGCCTGAAGCGCCAACTGATTATAAATTTTAAAATCAGTTTGATATCCTTTTGATCTCTCACAAATCAAACAGTGCATTGCCACCAACACTAAATTTTCCACTGTTTTCAAATCAGAACCACCCACCAAATAAAATACAATAATCTTCAGCCCAAACCTCCCGCCTTTAACGAACGCCAAACAACAGTTTTTTGGAACTTAGCAACCTGCATTCAGTAATCTCTAAAAACCTTTGTTTACGACGTGACAAAAATTACAACGTACTTATAGATACTGCAGCAGGAATTTCTGTTTTTAAAGATTATGATGCTCAAAATGTTAAAACACACTTTGTCGAAACAGATCAGGTAATCTTAATTTAAAAATCACGTTTTGTTGCTTTTTTAGCTGTTTATATCTGCAATTTAGATATTGAGTTTGATGGAATATTTGGTATAGACTTTTTAGAGTATTACAAAATTTTATTATTGATTTCGAATTTTAAATACTTGAGACCAACTTCAAAGATATTCTCATGTGTAAATTTTTACCAACAATGACACAAAAATCGTCTCCAATTGAAATAAAAAATAAAATATAACTTACAATTTTAATACTGTTATTATATCCACAGCTACAAAATTACTTAAATCACCGGTTCTGCCATACAAAGCAAAAATTTAGTAACTCATCAGACCAGGTTTTGAAAAATCAGGTAAGGTTTTTATCACAAATTTTTACTAAACTTTTTTCCGAGAAACATTAGAATCTTAATTTTTTGCCTTGAAATAAATTTTGCTCTTCTCTTTCAATTAGATTAAGTTTTAATCTTTAAGTTTAAATAGGAACGCCAAAATTTAATTAAAAAGACTTGGTTGGTCCAACATTTTTGTGCTGTATTTTTGATTTGTACAGCCCAAACGACCCAGTAAGTCATTTTTTCAAAATTAAAACTATGTAATTCGACATACTTTACGATCGAACCACTAAAAGAAAAAGTTTACAACTTAAAATGTGAGAACAAGAAAAATACAGAGTTAGAGTACCAACCGTAATAGGTTATGTCAATGAGAACGAATTTTTGACTACAATATTTTCTCAAATGCAACTGAAACAATAATCGATTTTTCTGAATGTTGTTTTAAACTTCTACCTGAAATTTTGAATAAATTGATAAACAGCAATTAGTTTGAGAAAAATTGAAATTCGATCACCTTCATAAAGAAAAGCAAAAAGAAACCGAAAAGCTCTTCTTTCAGTACTTTGATATTCTTAGATCGACGGTGACCGACTAATTTTGACAAACAAAATTAAACATTTAATCGAAACAAATGATGCAAGATCTATTTATGCTAAATCTTACCGTTATCACCAAATTCATAAAGTGGAAATCAAAATGAAAATTTTCAAAATGTCAGGAGAAAAATTATAAGACGAAGTAGTTCCCATAAAAATGGATTCTTCGAAAAAGCAAAAAAAGCGAGTCATTGTTGACTATCGAAAATTAAACGACATGTCAGTGGATGACAAACATCCATTACCAGACCTTTCCGGACTTATTAGATCAATTAGTAAATTACAAATCTTGATTCCGAATCCACCAAATCGAAATTTATCCAAAAAACATTCCAGACCGAATTTTCAGGTAAAAACCGATATTTTGAATTAATAAAAATGCCCTTGGGTTTAAAAAATGCACCTTGATGGGCAATATCCTTATGGATCTTTTAAACGAAAGTTACATTGACGATATTTTATGTTATATTGTTAACATCTTAAATTTGATCACCATCATAAAGAAGATATTCTTATATAGACGGTGACCGACTAACTTTTACAAACGAAATTAAACATTCAATCGAAACAAATGATAAAAGATCTGTTTATGCTAAATCTTACCGTTTTCACCAAATTCATAAAGTAAAAATCAAAACGCGAATTTTTAAAATGTCAGGCGAAAAAATTATAAGACGTAGTAGTTCCCATAAAAATGGATGCTTCGAGAAAGCAAAAATGGCAAGTCATCGGTGACTATCGAAAATTAAACGACGTGTCAGGGGATAACATTAGACCAGTTAGTAAATTATTAGACCAGTTAGTAAATTACAAATCTTGATTCCGAAACCGACAAATCGAAATTGATCCAAAAAACATTCCAGACCGCATTTTCAGGTAAAAACCGACATTGTGAATTAATAAAAATGCCCTTGGGTTTGAAAAATGCACCTTGCAATGTTTTTATGGATCTTTTAAACGAAAGCTACGTTGACGATATTTTATGTTATAGTGTTAACATCTACGATCATGTCGTTTAAGAAAATAAAGTTATAAAATACAGCTCAATAAATTCGAATTCCCATGCCCAAAACTTAATGTATGCAAAATTCTCTTGAATTAAAAGACCAAAAATATTTTAAATCCTTTCTTAGCTTGGATGACTATTACCGTTGTTTCAGTTTATTTTAAAATATTGGTAAATTATCGAATCATTAACAATACTTTTTGCCAAAAGATACCCCTTTTTTACAATACCCTAATTTTGAAAAAGAATTCGTTCTTATTATAGACGCAATTGCTTTCGCGACCGGAGCCACACACACAAACACACACACACACAGTCACAAGATCCAATAGGTCAAAACCTGCTGATCGCTTAGGCACGAAGAAATCTTTGTAGCACGGAAATTAAATATTCAACTTTTGAACGGAAATTATTGGCCATTGCATGGACAGTCAAACATTTTAAAGCATCATTTAACGTATCTAATAATAGCACATTGCACAATAACGTGATTCAGATCGAGGAAATCACGCCGAATAGGTAGCGTTCTATTGGATTTTCTTAAATCAAGTGTTGTTTACCTAAAAACGTATTCTGATTTAAACTGACTTAATGGTATTGTTTAATGCTTAGATTAAATAAAGAAAATATAGGTGTTCCAATAATAATTCCTTAGCAAATAATAACAACTGTTTTTTTTACAAAATTTTCCAACATCTGACAAAACCAAAGCAATGAGTTTGAGTAAATTCCATATCATTCTAAACTTTAGAGACGGAAAGCAACGGAGATATATAGGGTGTGACGCAGTCGCGAAAACAAACCTAATTGAGCATGCATTTGATGTGGTTTGGTTGTTGAGTGATCGATTCCTTTCGCGGCTTCAAAAATTAGGTCCCAAGAAAAGTAAATATTTTCTCAGATATTAATATAACCAAAGTCTCCGTAAGCATCAGACAATGTTTATTGAGGGAATTTTGACTAAAAGATTTGCCAACCTGCTTATCAATAATTGTAAAGATCCGACGTTTTCAGTCACCATGTTTATACTCTTTACACTCAACTTTTTACTGTTAACGCGTGAATCACTTTAAGTTCAATAATAGGAAAACTTCGGGAACTGAATTCTCTTCGCCAGTGTAATATCCTGAATTTGAAAGAACTGCGAAATTACAGTTTTAAACTTTTTTATTTTATAGCAAAAAGAGAATGTGTCCCTTAATAAACTCCAACTCACCAAAATCTGCAAAATCTTTTTATTTTCTCCGAAATAAATGAATGTGATCACCCACAAGTTTCAACTATGATCAGAATAGTTAATAAATAAGATTGATAAAAGCGGGAGTGTCCCAAACAATTTTAAACAGGCGAACTTGAAAAGAAATGAAGAAAGGGATACGCAAATTTGGGTTGCTGTTAAAGAAAACCCACGGCAAAACAGCACGGAACTAGCAAGGATTTACGAAATCAATCAGAGCACAGTAGTATGCACCTTAAAAAAATTTAGGTAATAAATCTTACAAGTAGCAAAAAAATCAAGAACTTCGACCAGGAGATACCTTACGAAGAGCTGATTTCTGTTTAGAGGTGATGGAACGTGCTGACGCAGACCCAAATTGGTTAGGTTACATTTGTTTTACATCAACAAGGAAAAATGAGGGAAAGGACGAATGCATGTCTATTTTATTTCAAACATTACATCACTAGTCCTCTAAAATTCTGAATTTTATAAGGTTTTAAATAATTTTATTTTATAAAAAAAGAGAATGTGTCCCTTTACATAATCCAACCCACCAAAAACTGCAAAAAATTACACTGTTACCAACGTACTCCCCGTCTTTCCTAAACAATACATTACACCTTTTACAAAAAAAAATCTACTTTGTATACTCTAAATATTGCACTAGATATCTAATTCTTTGTCTAATATACCAAATAATTACTTTCATTATTACGTTTTAAACTCTCCGCGATTTGTGATTCACTAACCAAAAAACTCATAATCTGATTTAAGTAACGTTTCCAAACGGTATTGTTTAATGTTTAGATTAGATTAGATTAATTAGGAAAAAGAAAAGGCGTAGTATAATGCTTTAGTTTCTACATGTGCTGACGCGTTTCGGATGAAAATTAATTTTCAAAGAAAGTCCGCCTAAAACAAAAGGGGGTCTATTACACTCATGTTAACTAATACAAATAAATACGACAGACAATTATCACTAATGGATTAAAATATCATAAAATGTACTAAACTTACGAGGAAATTTGATGAGCATTCAACCATTTAGGGTCGCATATACATTTATACTCATGAATACTTATGTTGAACTTAGGTATATGGTACTTTCTCTGAAAGAGATTGCGGAGTCTTTTTGTAAAAATAAGAATAGTATGGCACTCGAATTTCTTTGGTTATGAGTTTTTTAGGGTTTATAACCCAAGTTCAGGTAAAACGTTTTGTTACGTCAACTGGTATAGCGAAAGCGACTTGTTATGTCCGTTTTTACCTGGGAATTGCTAAACAGAGGTTATCCTTGGGTAGAGTTGAGGCAAAAACATTTTTTTTAAGACACAAAATTGGAAAAAGTGGATTGTGGGGTGAGGAAGATGTGAGCGGTAGAAAGGGGTGAGAGGGCTCTACTAGGTTTCTTCCTACTGTATCCTCCACACTTACCCAACTATCAATCCTCCCCCCCTCCACACTACCTTTTCTTTTCTTCTTCTCTCTCCACACCCACCTCTTCCCCCACTCTCTTACACCTCCCCACCGCCCTCTCACCCCTTCCTACCTCTTCCATCTTCCTCACCCCACAACCCACTTTTTACAATTCTGTGTCTTAACAAAAAAATGTTTTTGCCTCAACTCTACCCAAGGATAACCTGTATTTAGCAATTCCCACGTACAAACGGACATAATAAGTCGCTTTCGCTATACCAGGTGACGGAACAAAACACGTTGCCTGAACTTGGGTTGTTGTAATTTTACAAAAAGACTCCGTAAACTCTTTCAAAGGAAGTACCATATACCTAAGTGCAACATAAGTATTCATGAGTATGAATTTATGTGCGACTCTAAATGTAATAGGTTGAATGCTTATCAAAGTTCCTGGTAAGTTTAGTATAGTTTATGATATTTTAATCCATTAGTGATAATTGTCTGTCGTATTTATTTGTATCAGTTAACATAAGTGTAATAGTCTCCTCTTTTGTGTTGACTTGCTTTGAAAATGGATTTACATCCGAAACGCGTCAGCACATGTAGAAACTAAAGCATTATGCTAAATATAGAAGTTCTGAATCTGAAAGCCTCCTTTTCTTTTTTTTTTGTTGATAATGTCGACACTTCAGGAGTTCACAAATAATTTGTGTCACAATTTACCAAAGGAAAACCAAATGTTCAAAATTTTCGATATTGCACTAGAAAAAATCAGTTCGAACCAAATGCACGGTCCCTTGAATAAACACGGTCTAGTAATTTTTATGCTTCGCCCACCTGATGACGATACAAAGATATCATCCTGCTTTCTGTATTGATTTTTGTTGTTGACATTTGGGGTTATGTTATTTTTGCAGAAGTTTTTGTAATAAAAATTGTATTTTTTTATCATTTCTTTTCTTTATTTGGTCCTAATTAAGTACCCAACGATATCATTTACATTATTTTTGTCATAGGTAGCTGCATTTATGAATTTTTTTAGTGAAAAAGCTCCATCATCAATCAAAAAACCAAGGTACCTTATAGTTTTAAATTTGCAATCAGATTTTTTGCCTATAGTATTCACAACAACTCTGGCCTCTGGAATAATAAAATAATCACTCTCCCAAAAATCCCTGGCAAAACACAAATACAAAAAAATAGCTTCCAAATTCCAAAACAGGAAAAAAACAACTACATAACCTAACTTCTGAACGACGAGTTTCAACTGACCCCAACTCATTCGATAGGTTTCTTATAACGGCATAGATTACCAACTATTGATCATAATTTCTATTTACTGCAATATCAACTCATGCAGGCCAAAAATAAAGTTTGTTTACTTATTCACAAAAAGTTATAATACAAGATAAAAGCAAAAAATAGCCGTGGCATCAATCATTTAAACAAAAAGAAAAGAAAAATCCGAAAATTTGTCAAGCCTTCTTACAGTTTTTAAATGGCCGACAAAAATCAGCTGCTATCTTTTTGTCGTCATCAGGTCGAAGAGTGGGGCAAAATTACTAGACCGTATCTATTCTACGGACCGTGCATCAAATGAACCCGCAAACACTCAATATCCTTAAATCGTTAATTTTTGGGCAGGAATAATGGGGCAACACAAGATTGGATCGATTGGATTGATTGGACGCCTCGAAAAGACTCTTTGGCCGGCGAGGTTTCCCGATCTTGCTGCCAATGATTTCTGGCTATAGGGATATGATCTGGGGAATCAAAAATCAAATGGGTCCGAAAGAATAAAAAACCTAAGAGAGGACTTAGTTGAAAAATGCGGTGAAATCACTATAGAAAATCTGCAATATGTAATTATAATTGCTTATTTTTAGGTAAAACTTCTAACAATAAAAGATACTGGCATTAAAACAAAACTCTTCATTGGTCTTCATTTTAGCTGGTACTTATTATTTTGTACGAAATACAGCGAGGTTCCCACAGAATTTCCAGGACCATGAGCATATCCAGTAATACTACATAATTAAAAGAACTAAAATGAAGGATAATTGTGGAGACTCGGCAACAGTAGTCTAAATTTTCGGAGTTTAAGCCTAAATGTGTGATTTTCCTCAGGATTTTTATTATGCGGTTTCTATTTTATTTTAAGTTCTTTGCTTATACCTGAAATGTGCTTCAAAAAAAGCCAAAATACGTAAAACGTGCGCACGGATAAGTCTGATATCTCCTAAACCCGTCGGTATCCGCATAAGTGTCCTATTTAGTCGATCAATCAACTGTAATAAAACATGAAAAAAATAAAAATAAATTCCATCGGTTTACCTTTATTAATCGGAATCGGCTGATTATATTGTGGACCACCTGGTGCATAATTTTCAGGCACATGATTATATCCTCCTACTCCCGGCCCATGACCATATCCTCCTACTTCCGGCCCATGACCATATCCTATTCCAAGGTTTAATCTTCTATTTTGCATGTCTAAATTATGTACATTTTCCTGGGATTCAGCAATCGCTAAAACCAATCACCTTGTAATAATAGTATAAGAAGTAAGTCCACAACATTGGCTTCTGTTGCTTCTTCTTGTTCGCTCTTATGAATTCCTTTAATAAATAGTTATAATACTAGCTAGTGTGGAAAGTAAATCTTTGCCGCACGCGTCTCCTATAGACTCAAACAATGGCAAAAGCGTAATTCGGGCAAGCAGGCTAAGGCGGGTGACTTTAGTTGTTTTATTTCCATTAATACATTTTAGTTGGGTTCGGTCCGGTCGATAGGATCAATGCCCAGTTTTAGTCAAGATTTCGCAAAGTTAAAGACAAACACAAAATATTCATGCACCTAGCCGGCACTCGAACCCGAGACCTTCCGTGCGGCAGACCGACACGCTACCTACTGCGCTACGGAGGCCGAGCTATTAGACACTTAAGGCCACAAAAACTGCATAGATTTAACAACACTGCTTTGCTATTTTTTTTAAAGATCAACAATAGGTGGCATCACTAATGTCATTTCGAGTGAGATCGTGCAGAACACGGTGCAAACGCCATACGTGTTTTTATTACTTGACATGTGTCAATTTATTGGCCGAATGTTCTACTAGACAAGTGGCCGTTGGCTCTGCGGAACCTAAATTCCAATACTCCAATCGACTCACTCAGTTTCCTTGGGTCTACCAAATACGTGACTTTGGCGTTTTCAGAATTCCTAAAGAATGTCGCTTATAAAGAAAAAAATCATGTTATCAGATAATTGGATTTATAAAAATCTACAACCTTATCCAAAGAATTTTTCAAAATTCGGTGCATTTTTTTCCAACAATAAAAAAAAACAAAAATTGTTGTTACAGATTTCTGTATTATCGACGAGGCTAAAGAAAAAGCCAGGTAAGATTTTTGACTATTGTTGCCGTGTTTATTTTATTTCGGGAAAGAAAGAGTCCAGCAAAAAACCGTCTGGATACAGTTGTGAAGAATTCAAAAATAAACATTCCTGCCAAATTTCAACAGATTCCGTTTTCTCGTTTCCGATATTCTGCCCGATAAAGATTGGCCCAAAAACAGCAAAGCAGTGTTGTCAAATCTATGCCATTTTTTTGGGCTTAAAGTAAATATTTCAACGCATCGGTATCGGCATACCTAACGCGTTCGAAATAAAGTCAAAATACACTACATTTTTGACTTGTTTATGCGATGTTTCGAACGATGCCTCCTTTTTTGAAGGGTGCTATGAGAGAACTACTGATTGCAATCGTTGACTGCAATAAGCCGGTCTGTCATCGTACCGGTCAATAAAGCGGGCATCGTTCGAAACATGGCATAAACAAGGGAAAAATGTAGTGTATTTTCTCTTTTTTTCGAATATACCGATACCGATGCGTGGAAATATTTACTTTAACGGTGGGATTTACTAAAAAGGTTTAGTCTATTTTAGAACGGTCCTAAGTTTAAGTGAAATTTTTGGTTTTAAGCATTTTAAACCAACTTTCCTTGAGTTTTGAATATAGTTTGATTTATAAGAAGAATTTTAGTAAATTTTTTTATTTTTTCAATTTAGAAGAAAAGAAAATTTAAAAAATTTATACCCACGCGGGGTTTAAATAGGAAATACTCTGTAGAATATATTAACATTGGGGCTATATGTCACTCTAATTAAAACTTACCGTTGTTAATTAATTAGTTAATTTAGATAAGTAATAATAAAATACAGAATAGATTAATTTAGTATTTATTTAGAAGGTGTTTTTATTTATGAAATATATTAAAAACTAAAATGCAGGTTTTTTACATTTCTGTCACTGTCCAAATGTCAGTTTAAAAATGCTGCCTTATATCACAAACAGCGAGTTCGGATATTTTACCTCTGCTTGCACCTTGGCCTGCACCAACCTCTACTGATGAAAGCTACAGCTGAGTGGGCTTTGAGTTAGGAAAGTTTTTTTGACTGAGCTTTTAGATAACCTCAATATTTTTCTTTTAGATTGTAAATAAGTTAATATAGTTGCTTTGGGTTTTTTTTTCGTGCTTAATCAGTGACCTTCACTTATGTTTGTTTTGTCTCGTAGTGCCCTCATAAATATATTTTTTGTGCTGAAAAAGGGTTCAAAATATGGCGTTTTTCTGGACAAAATAGGAAGTGTTTTATTGGGTAATGAACATCTTGCGATATTAAATACGGTAAATTATTCCTTGTAAAAACGGTTACGAACTTATTACCAAATGCCACAAAACAATCCTTTCTGGGGGCTATAAATTTAAACCACCCCCCTGAGGTGGTCTAAAAAATCACCAACTTTATAACCTAAAACACAAATAATGAAGCTATTATGTGCCAAATTTTTGGCGAATTCACCATTTGCCATTTTGAAACCTTAAAAAAATAGTATTAGCACGTTGACTGCCACGAGGTGCGCGTTAGGTGCCTCACAAAATTTCATGTTGACGCATGTACTATGCCTCATGCATAACTATCACTTTATGTGGAAAGGTACAGTATAGGTCCCACTTATGCCTATTATTTCTATAGAAATAAATTCAACGTGGCACGGTGGGAAATTCGTTGTAAAAAGCCTACGAAATTTTTTCTTTCTTTGGATTTTATGTATGAAAATGTAATCAGTCGATTTTTTTTTGGAAAAAATGCCTAATATTTACAAAAATAAGAACACTTGCAGGGAAAACTTTTTTTTCACTAACGTTTTTTCTTCTTCGCAGGTTCACTATCTGTATCGTCACTATCATATTCACTATTGTTTTCTGGGGAATACTCATCCGAGGTTCCACCATCGCCAAACGGCTCTTCTTCCTCATCCGACATCATTTCGTCTCATAATTTTTGTAATTTACTTTGATCTTTCTCGTAACTACACATTTCATAAAAATACGTGCGCACCGTAAATCAAATGCAAATATACTAATGCAGAATTAGCCAAGCCACCGCGATGCTGCAATTTTGTCTAAGCAGCTCTAACTTGTTTGTTGAGGCATAATATTTGTACCTCGTGGCACAAACGAATAATTTCGCATATGCTGTGCCGCGAGGCACAAATGTTGTGCCATAAACATTTTCATACAAAAAACATTTGTTGAATTTACATATATTTTCTTTATCTACGAGTAAAATTATGTTGAAATTACTATACAGTGAAACTTGGCACAGGGGTAACCGATTTGGTCTTCTTATTGCGGCAGTTAACGTGTTAAGGTGTATTTTGACAAAAAAGCAGTTTTTCAGTGGTATTTTGCAATAACAATACAAAATAATCAATAACTTTTCTGTATGGGTGAAAATTGGTTTTAAAATTTAGTACCCCCCACAGGTGTAAATATTTAGACCTGTGGTGGGTACTATTTTAGATCTTAGTAAATCCCACTGTAAGTGCATGTCTACTACTAGGTAAGGAAGGGCCTTGCTAAAATGTGTCCCCAATAATCATAGCATATCCTATCAATTTCTATACTTAGGGGGCATACGTAAAAAATTTGGCTTCCGTGGGCCTTTTGATAAAGATTTTAGGACACCTATTTTAATCGATTACTAATGGACCCACCAACGCCGCCTAACCTGCTCCAAACATGCTGCAGTTAAAAAGTAGGGTTATGGTTCCAATTTTCTTTCTTAGATTCAAACGGTTTGAGCTAGAGCAATTAAATTTGGCATATATGTTCACTTTCCGGCAACGTACCCTCGCGTCTTATAATGCACCACATCTGAATCTTAGTCAGTTGGTAGTTCCCTAGGTTAGGGGCTAAATATGTTGTAGATTTCAATTAAAAAATTATATTTCACTTATCTTTCACCCTATGACAACAAAAATGTTCCACCAATTTTGAATACCCCCAACTTTGTCCCGGCACTAGGGTCTGTTAAAGAGCATTTTCATATTCCAGAAAATACTCCATATGCACATATGCACGCTTTTTGATGAGGTGATGTGCATATTGAGTGGTTTTCTGGAATATAGAAATGGTAAATATCAAGCCTTCTTGTAACTTGTAATTGCCAAAATATTTTGCACTTTATGAATTTGGTATAGTAAACTTTGAACAAGTTGTTCGAGATCTAAAATGTTTAGCTTTTATTTAGGGGTCGCTCTTGGTGTTCGAGATTTTTATATTTCATAATACTATTTGTTACACCAAATTCATTAGTTTTAAATGTGCAAATGGCGTGTTTTCTGGAATATGAAAATGGTGAAAATTAGATCTCGCTCCCTTACAGCCCCTAGGGGCTGGAGCAAAGTTCGGGGTATTTAAAATTGAGAACTGGTTCACTGCGCCTTTGGTGGTGCATTTTTGTTGTCGTTTTCTGAAAGATAAATGCCTTGTTAACGGCAACAAATTTTTTTCGGTATACTAAAGTTCATTTGTGGACTCAACCACGCAAATCAACAACCGCGCAAACACGAACCGCGCTAGACTCAAAACCGCGCATAAAGTTTAGTGGGGGGTTGGTCGATTGGGTTGGTTTATGTTGCCGACGCTACCGAACCTGTTACCCATCAAGAATCAACCCTATCCAACCCAACCCAATATGCGCGGTATTGGTCTTGCGCGGCAAACGTAATGAGCGGTTGTGGGCTTAGATAGATAGATAGCTTGCTTGCGCGGTGGTGGGCTTACGCGGTGGTGTGGGCTTACGCGGTGATGAGCTTGCGCGGTCATGGACACGCGCGTTGATGTCCGCAAACCGCAACTGACTGACATTCAGATGTGCGGGTGCATTAGTATGGAAGAGAAATAGTTTAAAAAGACATTTTGGCCCCTGTTGCCCCCTAGCACCCACACGGTGGTACGTTGCTGGAAAGCCAAAATATGTGCCAAATTTCATTGCTCTAGCTTAAACCGTCTGAATTTAGGAAAAAAATTGACACCCTAACCCTACTTTTTTGGCTGCAGTATTTTTGGGGCTGTTAACAGGATAAACAGTGTCAGTGGGTCCATTAGTAATCGATTAAAACAGGTTTTGTAAGGTCTTCATGAAAAGTCTCACGCAATACGCTATAAGTACTTAATAAGTATTAGTACTTTTAAAAGATCGAGGAGATTTGAATACACGTACAATTTTTTTCTGAAAACCTGATTAATGTATTTTTTAAAATGTGGAAAAACATCTTATGAATTGTTGCGAAAATATAAATAAATACTTCTCAGATCTTCTAAAATCGAAAATCCCAACAGGAACGTAGGTAACCTTCTTAATTTTCTTCTGTGGTCTTTGATAAAACTTGTGCTGTCAATATGGCATTATGTTTTGAAAACCATTTCTCCATTAGTTACTAACTACTTTTCATAAACTGCACTGAAATGAAGGATCTCTTGCTTAAAGACAAAACCGGCCGAACGCCTATGGTTTATTAAACCAGGAATTTATCAGACCGTATTTAATACACCATAAAAACTGAAATTCGTCAAACCACTTTTTTATTCGAACCTTATTTCGTCAAATCCATTCAATAACCAATTCGAAAACAAAAGATCAAAAGATCATGTGTGGAAATAACGAAAATTCAAACCTGGATGAGCATCCCACAAGGAACTCACAAAGAACCAAAAAGAAAAGAGAAATGATTAAACGATGTTTCGCTCTGGGTAACCAGCGTAAGCTCTACACATTGGTTCCACTGGTCACCCTCCCCATACATCAATAAACACCATCATACACCTTGATTTCCAAGTTTCAATCACTCACAAACTTATCCAAGTTAATATTTCAAGTTTAATATTTCCAATAGGATTATGCTCCCACGGCAATTAAAATTCAAAAAAGAAGTTAAAAAACCTCCAAATCAGTTACATCAACCAAAAAGAATCTAAAAACAAAAGATCAAAAGATCTTGGGTGGAGACAACGAATGATGTTGTTTATTAATGTATGGGGAGACAAGACGAGCTCACGCTAGTTAACCAGTGTGAAACATCGTTTGATCATTTCTCTTTTCTCTTTGGTTCTTTGTGTGTTCCTTGTGGGATGCTCATTCAGTTTTGAATTTTCGTTATTTCCACCCAAGATCTTTTGATCTTTTGTTTTTAGATTCTTTTTGGTTGATGTAACTGGTTTGGAGATTTTTTAACTTTTTTTTTGAATTTTAATTGCCTTAGGAGCATAATCCTATTGGAAATAATAACACGCCAGGACGAATCCGTATTAGGTAACTTGGATAAGTACCAGTGCGGAACGATGCCTATTGGTGAGTGATTCAAACTTGGAAATCAAGGTGTATGATGGTGTTTATTGATGTATGGGGGGGGGAGGTGACCAGTGGGACCACTGACGAGCTCACGCTGGTTACCCAGAGCGAAACATCGTTTAATCATTTCTCTTTTTTCTTTGGTTCTTTGTGTGTTCCTTGTGGGATGCTCATACAGGTTTGAATTTTCGTTATTTCCACCCAAGACTTTTTGATCTTTTGTTTTTAAATTCTTTTCGGTTGATGTAACTGATTTGGAGGTTTTTAAACTTCCTTTTTGAATTTTAGTTGCCTTAGGAGCATAATCCTATTGAAAATATTAACACGCCAGAACGAATCCGTATTAGGTAACTTGGATAAGTACCAGTGCGGAACGATGCCCATTTGTGAATGATTCAAATTTGGAAATCAAGGTGTATGATGGTGTTTATTGATGTAAGGGGAGGATGACCGGTGGAACCACTGACGAGCTGGCGCTCGTTAGCCAGAGCGAAACATCGTTTAATGATTTCTCTTTTCTCTTTGATTCTTTGTGTGTTCCTTGTCGGATGCTCATCCAGGTTTAAATTTTCGTTATTTCCACCCAAGATCTTTTGATCTTTTGTTTTTAGATTCTTTTCGGTTGATGTAACTGATTTGGAGGTTTTTTAACTTCTTTTTTGATTTTTAATTGCCTTAGGAGCATAATCCTATTGGAAATAGTAAAACGCCAGGACGAATCTGTATCAGGTAACTTGGATAAGTACCACTGCGGAACGATGCCTATTGGTGAGTGATTCAAAATTGGAAATCAAGGTGTATCATGGTGATTATTGCTGTATGGGGAGGGTGACCAGCGGAACCACTGACGAGCTCACGCTGGTTACTCAGAGCGAAACATCGTTTAATCATTTCTCTTTGGTTCTTTGTGTGTTCCTTATGGGATGCTCATCCAGGTTTGAATTTTCGTTATTTCCACCCAAGACCTTTGTGTCTTTTGTTTTTAGATTCTTTTCAGTTAATGTAACTGATTTAGAGGTTTTCTAACTTCTTTTTTGAACCAATTTAAAATTTAACTTTTAATCGAACCATTGTTCATCAAACTCATTCAATATCAAACCCGGAATTCGTAAAACCCGTAATTTATCAGAAAATTTTTGCTAAATTGATTGCGCATTCGCCAATAATATATGAATGCAAGACGGGTGAATGCAAGTGACATCTATACAAAAACTATTGAACGCAACCTGTAAGTATGCGCGCGTAATAGCGAAAAATGCATCAAAACGCCGCGCCGCTGCGCCACCTGCATGTACGCCTCCGGTTCATGTGGTATTGGCCAATGCGAAATTAATTTAGCAAGAATTTTGTGATAAATTACAGGTTTTATGAATGGTTTGATTAAAAACGGGTCCTATAAATTTCGAATTTGTTGTTGAATGGGTTTGAAGAAATAAGGTTCGTATAAAAAATTGGTTTAACTAATTGCTGTTCCTATAGTGAATGATTTTATAATTGAACTTTCTTTTATTTAACGGGTTTGATTTTGCACAATTCTGTTAAACCGTGGGCGTCCCCGACCTACCTCTTTGGATTTCTTCGTTTAAAGTAGGGAGTTCCTTAAAACAATATAAAAACGCTTCTTTCAAAAGCTGTTTCGTTTTCTGTAAAAAATTAAAGTCTTGATTCAAGAGCGCAGGTGGGCCCTATTTAAGATCATAAGACCTCGATTCAAGATATCCTTCTTTCAGTGCAGTTGTTTGTAATTATAAGGTTGTAAAAAACGGATTTTTTGACAGAGATACAGGATGGGATGTCCCCAACACAAGCTAGGGGATTGAGTGGCTAGGTTTCCTAACTTTAGATTTACTTTTTGAATTTATGAAAATCCAAAATGGCGGACATTTTTAGAAAATAGGTATTTTTTACCCCTTCCTGCAATTTTGTATGTGCGCTAATGGAGAAAAACTTAACTTTTGTGTGTAGAGCTTTACATTTCTGGAAGATTCTGATGTATCGTTTGTTAACCAGTTAAGAAATAAGATATAAGAAAGTTATGAATTGTTCCAACTAAATGACTGGAGTAACCGGAAAGAACCTACTTTGCGCACACTTATGCTTATGCAAATTAGCACTTTTTCCCGCACACTTATTTTAAAGCAAAATTACCATATTAGAGACGCGCCTTTTTCTTATATTTACGTACGTATAGACGATTTGTACTCTATGCAAAAATAGTTGATTGTTTTGAATTTAAAAAATTAAAATATTGCAGATATCAAAAATTGTTGAACCACTCGGCACGATACCTTCGACATGGAGGCCAGCCAACACCTTCCGTTTTAGTACTCTTTTTCACGTATACCGCCGCCATTTTTGACACTGTTAAATGTCAAAATGGCCGCCACATATGTTGAAAGCTCACTAAAACGCGAGTAGATAGAAGGCCTATTAAATATCGGAGGCATCGCTCGGCACAATACTTCAATATAGTTTATAAGGCAACTAATACACCACCTGTGAACTTTTTTTTGTTAAAATGTTTTGGTTCAAATGCGGTTAGTTTCCTTAGCAACCAAAATAATAATAAATAGAGATCATCAGTTATATTTTCACTCGCATTTTCATTCGCATTCTCACCTATTTAATAGGTATTTAGTTTACGTCACTCACCGGGAAAATTGGTCTTTACAGGTCGATGCAGAAAATTTACAGGGCCAGCCGTAGGCAAGTCCTGTAAATCCGCGGAGACCTGTAAAGGTATATTACGGTCGTGTATCGTAGTTACGTTTTTCCAACGATCAAAAAAAACACCTACTACTACTACTTTAATCAACGCCTAGCCGCGTTACATAATTCATGAACAGTACCCTAATAAGGCAATGTTAGCTTTCTGCTTCTTGTTGGCTAGATAGCCAATGCCGCTAACCCAAGCATCATTTTTGGTCAGAAATTGAGTAGTATAAATATAAGCAGGGGCTAAATTACTTACAAAATCCCACTATTCTACCTAAGTGGGGACAGAACTGACGTTAATTATCCCTCCCAAATAGGTCACAGCAGTTAGTTGTCTAGACAGGACAATGGAGTACTGGTAAATTTTGCACTAAAAACTGGTAAGATTGAAGGAAAATGGAGTTTATTATGACCTTATTGCATTTAAAAATCTTTGTCTGGGTCTCATTTGTGCAGACTCGAAAGATGAAAGGAAAATAAAATGAAAAAACTTCCTTATTTTAATAAAGTACTTATAATATGGATACCCAATATAATTTGACAACACATAAATATAAAGTGGTTTTAAAAGCATCTTACACACAAATGTCAGCCAAAATTATCCTGCGAAACAAAGTTTTCTGATACACTTCAATGTTTTAAGTCTAAAAAACACGCGGGCCCTTCAAACATGTGGTTTTTAGACATTTTCTAAAAAAAAAAATTACGCATCATAAATACGAAATTTTTACGGTAAAACGTTTTGAAACACTTTTTAACAATAAATAACTAAAATGTCATAGTTATTTAATATTGTTTTCTTCTGTTTTCGGAATTAGAAAAATATTAAAAATTCTGAAAATCAATACAACACAAAAAATATGGCGGACAGACCATGTTGGCCCTAACATTCCAATTTTCCTAACTTTTTTACTTATAATCACTTTTTTTCTTTAGACTCTTAAACAGTTACCAAATTATTTAATCTAAAACTCCAAAAATGGTATTTATGACTTCTTCTTACTTTTTCTCGGCAAGGATCGTTTCGAACTTCAGAGCATTGAAAAATTTGACGTTTCTCGATGCCGAATCCTAACCTGTTTTTTGTCAGGTTAAAAATGTTGTTTATTTTTGACCGAAAAGTGCTGAAAAAACATCGGCAGTTTAAAAAAAAAGGACAGATTTGCAAATCAGATCAATCCCGACTGAATGAAATGAGTGTCTATCCAAAATGTATCCTGCTGAAGACTGCGCAGCCTATCGTATAAACCGCAGGAAATTTGGAACTTACGGACTAAAAATGCACACAGAGACAGTTCACATTTGATATGGCCCAGCTGTAAGAGATTGGGCAAGGTCCTCAAGCCTATGATGTGCCGATAATTCACAGAAACTGCCAAACAAGAATCAAAACAACTCAACAAATGGACTGAAACTAGTTTTTGGTAAGTATATGATACCTAAATCTCTCTTTTTTTGACATGGTTTATAAAACTAACTCATTATCTACGTTATTTTCTGGGTGTTAAGTAGTTGACGTAGGCTTTACTATAATAACCTAGTGGGTTTAAACTATTTGCCAGAAAGACTGTTTGGGTGTAAAGTTATGTTGTTTTTCCTTGTTTCATGTCACTGCGGAGCCCAGAGCAACCTTTTTGGACAAGTTACGTTATAAAAGAAAAATACCACATTTCACTGAACTGTAAACTGTATATAACTAATAAATATAAGAAAAAGGTTCACCTTCTTTTGTTATTTTTGGAATACATATAGTACTTAAATTCAGTTGTTTATTGGGAAGAGTTCAATGCTCTTTTATTTGACATATTGAAGATTGTTTTTAAACAAAAAAAAATAACCAAGATAAAATGCCCACAACCCTAATAAAACGGTAACACTTACCTAATTAGGTTAGGATTCTCTTATAAATAAACTTAAAATGCTGCTTGGGGCTAAGGCCAGTAATTTTGAAGATCAAAAGTAAACTTTTTTGGTTAGAAATAATTTTTGTACTTTTAACTTGTGCAAAATTGCAAAAAACATTAGAAAAATGATAGTGTAGTGCCTAGCTTCACACAATTACACAGTTAACTCAGTGATGACTGACGACCAGTTATGGCAGACCATGGCCAACTTATCAAGCAGAATAGTGGTAAAATAACTCATGAAAAGCCGATTTCTAGGTTTGTCCTTTATTTATTTGTAAAGTATAGATTACACAAGTTTGATGACTTTGTACCAAGAGTTGAGTTTATTTATAATAATTTTGTTTCATTCAATGTTTAGTTAAATTAAAATAGATCTTTCTGCAGGGAAAAATATGAATTTTGAAATAGTTTAATTTTCCTAATTATTGTAAACACCTAAATTAGCAATTGGCACGGTTGGTTGAACGAGGTTGAATTCTGAGAAAATGATATCTTACAAGAATGAAAACAATAACTCCTGTGGACAATCTCAGGAACTCAAATTTCGAAGGAAGCGAGCTAAGGTTCTTGATGATTTGAAACATTTTGTTAATAATAAAATCTATACGTAACTTTTCACGTTGACTTTATTATTTTAACTTTATTTTATGTTTTGTTTCTAACTAAAATTCTAATTCTTTTTTTATATATCAGCCGTTATTCAGTTTGATTTAATTCACTAACCATGTATCTGATTTCAGTTCTTAAAGGAAATACGTTAAATTTTAAGTTTAAATAAAAATCAGAAGTTGTGGCAACGTAAGAGATTTTAATGTTAACTTTATGTAATGTAGAACATATAAAATGAAATAAAAGAATTTACGAAATAGTGGTTAAGTACAAAACATATTACTGAAAAATTTATAAAACCAAAAATGTAAAAACACAACAAAAGAAAACTATGTAACAATCAGATTTTCTGTCCTTAACAAGCAATATTCTTCTCGGTAAACCTTCACCCCTAGAGTGAAAATGAGAAAAATTGCAAATCTTGAGTAATAAAAACTCTTTTACAAAATGTTGATGACTAATTTCCAAGTTTATTAAACGCAATTACTTACCATGGAAAATTAACTTCAAATTAGCTAAAATTTAAAGAAATTCTCCAAATAATATTTACGAAATAAAAATTATTCACAAATTACAGAAAATACCAATTATTTCTACACCTAGAAGTGGCTTTATCTTAAAAAAAGAAGCAAAAGAAGACATTTATAAATTACAAAAAAATTACCTTATGTTTCACACAAATCGCGACATTTAAGACTTATCTTAAAGAAATCGAGCTACCAATTAACTCAGAAATCTCAAAGGCGTGTCTAGAAATTTCCTACCAAAAATTGTACAGCCTATCATAGTTACAACCATCCAGCAATCGGACTTTAAAATAAAAAAGGAAAACACATCAAATTGTTGAAGAAGAAAAGGATACATACAAAAATATGAAATGCAGCTATTACGAAATTTTGGAAACATTTCTTCATTTAGAAATTACTAAACGCATCACCCCTCCAATTTGCTTTAAGTATGCAAAGAAAAAGATAGAAAAGATGAGGTGATCTCGTTTTGAAAATGGAACAAAAGAATTAATACATATTGTTATGACATACCAAAATAATCAGAAAAGTGAACAGAAATCAAAATTGAAGTTTTCTGCGGAAAATTCTTAAGTATAAAGAAAATTATGAAAATTGGTTATTTCTCTACATCGAAAAAAAGGGCTCTGTTGTTTAACATGTGTTTCCATATTAAATTCCTAAACTTTAAAGACACTAAGCATTTGCATTTGGGATAATATTTATGGCTCTATAATGTCAACCCTTAGGAAATAAACACATAGAAAGTTTTAAATTTATGAAAACAAATCATGATTTTGCATTGAAAAACGTTTACGACTTACACATTTCTGTTGAAAAAAATAAAGGCAAAATTATTTTAGAATCAAAGATAGTTGAAATAAGGTAGAGTTCCACTTGTTACTTGGTAAAAAGTTGGTCACAAGAAGGAAAGATTTTTATTAAATAAGGAAATTGATAGATCAAGACAGAGTGATCAAGCATCGACAAGTGACGGAGGAGTAAAGAGAAGGAAACATGGCAAATACGATGATAGCTATTTAAACTTTGGTTTTACTTCAGTAGAAGTAAATCATGAGGAAAGACCGCAGTGTGTGCTCTGTTTGAAAATACTAGCGGTCGAAAATATACTCCCACGTAAGCTAAAACGACATCTCGAAACCATTCATCCTACGATGGTTGGAAAGTCACGCAAATTTTTCACAAGAAAGTTGCAGAATGTACAAAAACAAAAAAACGTGTTTACTCAAAAAAACTTCAATACCTAGCAACGCACTGCTGTCCTCATTCAAAGTGTCATATAGGGTGGCGAAGTGCAAGAAACCTCACACTATCGCAGAAGAACTTATTTTACCGGCTGCTGTCGACATGGTTAAAATTATGACAGGAGAAACGGCGGGAAAACTAATTTCAAAGGTACCTTTATCTAACAAGACTATTAGTCGAAGAATCCATCATATAGCTGAGGATCTTAATGATCAATTGATAGAGAAAATGAAAGGCAAGGAATTTGGTCTGCATCTTGATGAGGCTACTAACTGTAATAAAGATGCACACATTATTTGTTACGTACGCTTCCTGGATGATAATATTATTGTTGGAGACCTTTTTTTCTGTAAAAGTATCAATGAAAAAGGAAAGGTTCAAGACTTGTTTCAAATTCTTGACAAGCTTAGAACAGAGAATAATTTAGATTGTACTGATGGCGCTCGATCAATGTCTGGCCGTTATGGTGGATTGCAAGCACTTATTCGCAGTAAACCACCGTATGCCGTGAGGACCCATTGCATCATTCATATAGAAGCACTTGCATCGAAGTCGTTGGGCTGTGAATTGAATTTTATGGAACGTGTCATAGACGTATTTAACTACATAAAAAGTAGGCCGCTAAAAACCAGACTATTCAAAATTCTTTGTATGGACATGAAAGCTGAAAACACTACGCTGCTATACAGGGTTCCTAAGATTTTCTTTAGGGCTAGGATTTCAATAAATCAAACAGAAATGGCATAGAAAGTTCTGCGCGCACAAAAGAAACAGGTATATTGAGCAATGGTGCCAGTTTGTTATTATCTCCGGACTGCTTTCATGAGAAAAAATTGTCGCCACTTTTCATTGTGAGCATAAATCATAGTTGCAATAATAACCGTTGACAAGATGTCTGCAAATTCCGCTAGATGGCGGCCACACCATCCACAATCACTAAATTAGATGTTTTCAGATCCAAACCACAGCTTTTTCTTGCTTAAAGGAGGCGGCAGGGTCCATTATTTACGATACTGAGCAATAAACTCGTGAGGTTGTTAACATTAGAAAGAAATATCTTCGCTTTTAATTAAATTTGTTTCCATTCTGTTCTACTAGTGACATCTATCCGGAAACGGCCAAACCATGCAGCTAGCACTAGCAGCCAAAGAAATCAATAAACCGCGCTGTTTTTCCTGCAGAGCTTTTTGCTTGCGATATTATTGATTTGAAATAAAGCTGGCCCTACACTACATTTGATATTTTCGAGGTGTTTTATGACATGATCTCGAAACATGTAGCGAACCAATTACTCAAAACTAGCAAGAGGGTAAACGCGAAAAATAAGGGGCTGCCAATATTTGTAACACCCAAAAAGGGGTGAAAAGATTTATTTTGCTCTGTTTCTTTACAAAAAACGTTTTTTTTACGAAAAACTTGAGCTCTGCCACTTTTTTTATTTTTTTCTTCAACTTTCTCGAAATTTTCGTCATACCGTAGAAAAAAATTATTTCCCTCATGGTCATACTCTACTTTTATTCGAAAAAATGTAGAAACAGAGACGGGATCAGTTTTCCTAAAACGATGGATCTTGGTTTTGAGTGAGAAGATAAAGGGCGCCGCAGGCAAAAATTTTTCATTTAAATTAGCCGAACGCAAAAATGTTAGAAAAAAAAAGCACGAAATAAAAATGGCGCCGCTTACAATTTTTTTTCAAAAATTACGTAATTTCGGGAAAGCAAAGAAATAGGTCTAAAGAGTATAATTTTTAAGAAAAAAATATCAATTTTCTCGCCCTCCTCCACTGGGACTACAGGGGCCGTGCACAAATTACGTAATGGTCATAGGGGAGGAGGGGGGGTTAAAAAACGTTACGTAGGGGAGAGGGGGATTTTCGACAGCGTTTGCATTTGTGGAAAACTAAGAAAATTTGGAATGAAAATAAGTGAAGTTTTTTTTTTTTTTTGGGGGGGGGGGTAGTGGTCTTGAAATCGTTACGTAATATTAGGGGAGTGGCGTGCCAAACCGCTACAAAACATTACATAGGGAGGGGGACAAAAATTGGTAAAATCACCGTTACGTACTTTGTGCACGGCCCCACATCTGACTGTTCCTCCTTTTTGATTTCGAATCAAAGTGCAAAACCCGGGTTGAACGTTCGAAGGCGTCAACCGGTCCTATTTGCTTGATAAAATTTCTACGGAAATATCTCAGTCGATTTCTCCGGCCGTGTATGAACGCTTTAGGTTAGACATTTGCATGTATCTCAGTCCCCAGCCTGTAAACAGTGCGTAAGGACAATGGTTATAAAATAAAAAGCCGAAAAATATTTTTTTTTACGATATCTTTCATTAGTTTGGTATTAAAGTCGAGCAAAAACAATTTTTATTCCTGTCCTAAAGGTATGAAATTGGAAAACATTAGAAAACAACAACCTGGAATGGATTTACTACATGTAAGATGTAGTGACAACATCGCCCCATGCCCATCCTTTTCTGCCTAATGTGCTTTTCCGTTTGTCTGCGTCTTATACACGGCTGCTTTGCCCCCTAAGGATTTGCTTAGGAACCCTGTATTACTCCAGTGCACGATGGTTTTCACGTGGAAACATTTTATTCGAGCTAAATCAAGAAATCCATATTTTACTGGAAGAGGAAGATCATGCAAGCTCCAGATACTTTAAAGATCCCGACTTTTTGCTAAAACTGGCATATTTGTGCGATATATTTGAAAAACTTAATGCTTTAAATCTGTCTCTCCAAGGCAATAATATGCATATCTTGAAACTACCAGAGAAAATTGCAGCACTTAGGAAAAAACTGCGGTTGTGGATAAGAAAAATTAATGAAGATGGCGGTCAAGATTCTCTTCCAGAATTGCATAATTTCGCAGCCTCTAATGAGATCGTTGTCTCTCAAGACTTGCTGTCTTTTTTCACCGAATACCTTTCGAAACTCTCGGAATGGTTTGCAAAATACCTTACAGAAGAAAATGTCCAAAAATTTGCATAGATTCAAGATCCTTTTCATGCACAATCTTTACCAGAATTCACTTCACTAGAAGAAGAGAGTCTTATTGAAATCTCTTGCGGCAACAGCCTAAAATCAAAATTCGCTTCTTCTGATTTGGTGGAGTTTTGGGTAGCCGTCAAAAATGAATATCCGGCTCTAAGTTTAAAAGCTTTGAGGATTCTATTCCCCTTTGCAACATCCTCTTTATGCAAAGCTGGATTTTCAGCTGTAGCTGTGATAAAGAGCAAACATCATTCAAAGATCAACGTGGAGCAAGAAATGAGAGTGGCAGTGTCAAGCCTTATTCCCCGCTTTGAAAGCACACTGACTTTTTTGTCCTTCAATAATAATGTATTATTGTGTGTAAGTTTAATAATAAACCTATATGAGCGTTAGACTGGAGTTGTTTTCATTCGTGTTTTGTAACTAGTGCCAACATATTTGCAATGGTATTAAATAAAGTGTTGTACAACGCTTACGCTTTACTACCATACAGTAGGCAAGTTGCAAAGAACATATTTTATACATTATACATATGCGACACTTTGTTGGACTATATATGCATATTGCGAGTAGGGCCGCCCTGACAAAATACTAAACCTGTAAGTGCGCCACAAACTGAAAAAGTTTGGAAACTACTGGTGTATATAATTGTTATTAAATATCCTAATTGGGTTCTTTATGGGTATGTAAACATAATAAAAAAGTGTGACTTTATATTCCTTAGTTTTATGGTTATCAGTCAGTGTTATATAATTATGTAAACGTACCTCTAAATACGATTTCAAAAATGTGGCGCCCGTGGGAAGACAACAGTGTTGAGCATTAAAATAATGCTGTTGATCAGAACAATCCTGTGGATCAGCAACGGTATTGGCGAGAGAATACCTAGGACTAATTTTTTCCAATGTTGCAAGCAAATGTGTATCAATATGCTTACCGATAAGTAATGAGTTATATTATACCAGTAATAATGCACAAATAATTAAAATAATATCTTTATTAGGGCAAAATAGAATTAATGAACAAGAAATGGGTTGGTATAACTTAGAAGCCCTTTATACAATTTTTGACAGTAATTGTTTTACTAGAGCAACATCGTTCTCCAGTAAAAAGTCAATTAACTCCTACCGCCTCAGTGCCCTTTAGCCTACTGTGGCTGCCGTTTTTATAACCAAATTGAAAAGTAAAACATGGATTTTCTGTCAGTATCATGTCAATATGGCACCGATCATAGGCCAAAGGATACTAAAACAAAAAATGAGTTAACTGGCTTTTTAGGTGAGAACGGTGTTGACCAGAGGTAAGCAACTGGATTTGGCAGTTGCGTGTTGGCAGTGATAGCTGGCAACCACCAAATTTTAAATAAATGCCTTTTAAAAAGGGAATATTGCGGTATAAGAAACTGTAAAAATACTTGTGCCGACGACTTTGTATTATTCCGTTTTCCAATCAAAAAAGAAACCAAAGAAAAAGTGAATCCAATCTGGAAAATTAATAAAAGTAGTCGAATTTGCGGGATATGTAAATAAGTTTAGTTTAATAACATGTTTTTGAGTTTTATTTTAAGAAAAAGGGTAGACCTACCAAAAATATAGATCAATACGATTTTTTATATTTTGCCCATTATTAACATTTTTAATATCTAGCTCACTTTTTTTTTTGTCAAAGCTTGACATATTTTACTAACCAAAAAAAATCAACCTTTTAAAAACTGTCTGGGAAAATTAAAAAAGCAGACAACAAAACATCACTCCATTTCATAAAATCAGTTTTACATGCAAATATGAAAAAAAAAATAGAAAGAGAGGGCAATATGAGTTGCCTAGCTCTGATAAAACAACAACTGTCAAATGTATAGAAGGTCTCTAGTATAACTAACCTAAATTGTAATTATTTTTAAACTTCGTGCATAAAATACAAATAAAAAGTTTACTAAATGTCCATTTTTTATTTTAGGTCTATCTGCTAAACACGGCCCAGGAGGAGCTTTTTTTCAACTGACAATAGAGCTAACTGATATTTCCAGAAGTCTTCTGTTAAGGGCGGTGAGAAATTTTGAAAAACAGGGAAAGATGCCTTCCCGAAAAGTAAGAAAAAAATACAAAACAACTTTAAATTTAATACTCGATTGCTAATCGACACCATTTTTCTACTAGACTATTTTTATAACTTTAATCAAATCGTGCAATATAATGGTCAAGCCATGATGGTAATTCAAGCCTTAAAATATTTTAGCATAATTTAAGATGTAACGTTTTTAAGGATTTTTCGTTTTACAATTGGTCCTGGTACTGGTTGAACCAGAACTGCAACCGGTCCTTTCGTTTTAAAACAATGACGTCACAGTTGCAACTCGGTTATGAAATTTTAGAACCAGCCTTGGAGGTTGGTTCGGCCCTTTGGTTGTAAACATAACCCCTAAAATTTTGCAAAATTATAGATAGTCTTTTATTGAGTAAAATCAAAGGTATCTTAATAATATTTTAAATGACGTCATTATTTTAGAACCGCTGTCAAAATGTATGTCAAAATAATGTCAACCAGAACCAGGACCAATTCTTAAATCGAAAATCCTTTTTGTTGAAGCAATCTTTTACTATGTTTCTCACATTTGTATGCCATGATATTGCTCACATTTTAAAGCTTTCTTTCCAAACTTTCGATTTCTAGAATAGAATAAAACACTGAAATTTTTCAAGTTTTCACTGCTTTTTTATCGTTCAAAAAAAGTACTGCCAAAAACATTTTTCCTCTCTTAAAATGAAAAATATTTAGAGATAGAGGGCGGAATTTTAGATGTTGATGGAGAGATATATTAGTGACGTGCAAAAATTTTTAAGGTTTTTGAAGAAGAAGTTACTAAAAATTTCTGTTATCTGTCTTGGGTGGTGTCGTGGGTGGTGTCGTGCATATCCAAAAAAACAACAAAAATTGTAGTTTTTCAATGTGTGAAGTCTGTAAAACATAATGTGGTATTAATTTCTTTCAACCAAAGTTCTTTACAGTCTTTAAATTTACCAAAAAATGTGTCCTACTAAAGTGTATTTTAGCACATCTAAAAATAATTTTACAGGTATTTAAGAAAATTATTTTAAGGGTCATCATGGTTGTACCATAATGATGGGTAAAAACTGAAAACTTTGGCTTGTGTAAAAATAAATAAGTTAAATAGTAGTCGATAAGGTTTCTTCTAAATATTTTATATCTTTACGGCAAAAAAAATGATTTGTTGTTGATATTTGGTAGGAAAATGGGGAGTCTTCTCTTAATTTAAGTTTACATTTTAGAGGAGTATAACCTGCCTTAATAATTAAATAACAACTACGTTTTTTCCTTCCACAATTAAGTGGGAGACGTAAAATTAAATGGAACACAGCCTTGAAGCAGACAGATTAGTTTAACCAGCTTTATTTACCTGGTCATTATTTTTGTGGAGGAATCTTCAAGTTAAAAATATTTTGTTAAAAACATTCCTTAAAAACCTTAATAAAGATGTACTGTGGTGTAATGAAATTGAGACTTACCAAAATTAAAGTTAAATATGCTGCTTTACCTAGAAATTTTAAAGTGAAAACGGGTATAAACTACCCTTTTTCACACTGGACACTTTGTTAGATGGACTGTGTTTACGGTCTACTATATTTCTCCGATTTTCATAACACTGACCATTTCGAAAAACCTAGGTTTTAAAATTTTGCAGTTTTAAATGCATATTGAGATTTTTTCGAAAAATTCAAAAATGTTTTCGGTGTGACTAAATTTTGTTCACCAAACTCACTCATTTAAGCAACTAATAACTTTCTTTTTTCTTACCCAATGTCATTCGTATACTAGGGAGAGATTAAGCTCCGGGATCTCTGGGATTTTCAAATCCATACAAAAATATTCGCATACGTGTACTAAATAATCGACGATTCTTATGTCAGTCTCTTTCTATATCGTGTGAAATGAGAGGCGAAAGATAAGCCGGTATGTGTGGACCGCGTTCGAATTCGACTGGTTTAAAGCAATATTGCACGAGTGGGTGGAGGGCATTCGTGTTGTTTCGCATGAAAAACCGGTTATTCTTTCACGTACTACCCATGAATCAGCATATCGGCATGTCTTTTGCCTCCTATTCTATACGGTATAGGAAGAGACGGAAGTAGTCGCATGCGAATAATTTCGTATGGTTTCGAAAATAGGACCCTGCACTCAAAAGTTCAGTTTTTCACCAGTCACGCACATATGCCATGAAATTCTTATGTCCATATCCACCAACGTGAAAACCCCCGATTAAGCTTTAATCAACACTAATTGGAGTTCGGAATGAGTATTGGCGAATAAAGTTTTAATGTAAAACACCACATTCTAAACACCGATTAGTAACTAATCACGATTAAGGCCTAATCGGGAAATTTTTGCGTTGGTGGATACAAGAATTAAATTTTGAAGTCTTGGAAAATAACTTTTTCAGTATAAAGGATAGTCAAAAAAGCTCCGTTTATTTTGGGCTACTCTATAGAACGCTTTGTTACCTGATTTCGCTTTCGCTGCCGACTCTTCTGGTTCAGGTGTGCTATGCTCGTTACCATTAACACTTTTAAAACCTGTTAGTAGTACCAAAAAATTTAAAATTGTTAGTTTCCACAACATTTTCTGTCCAAGATGTTCCTCTTTAGGTGAGTAACCGGTAACTGGAGACTAAGATGAAACTCAGCTGTTACCTACCTATACTTGCTTAAATTAAATTTTGATGTTAAATAATCGCGAAGGCAAGAAAGTTTTATGTTGTGTAGAAAAAGGGATAATAAAAATAGGAAAAGCTTGCATTGTTTTTTAAATTTAAAATTGATTAGTGTATAATCAGTTTAATTTAGTACAGTTAATAAAAACAATAATGACGCATTACCTGTATTTTAAAAACTTTTGTAAAAAAATCAACGTCTCAGGTAGTGGGGGTAATATTAACTTTTTGTGTTTTTATTTCAAAACCATTCTTTTTCGGTAGAACACGTAACGTAAATACCGGGTGGCCCAAAAAAACAGGAATGATTTTAAATGGCTATAGCCTTGTTAGTTCTTTAACGATTTTATCGGGTTAGGGCCCTATTAAAAGCACCTGAAATTCCCCTACGACTAATTTAAAAAAGTTGGCGGCTATCTTAACATCGAAGATGGTGGACATTGTCAAAATAAAGCATACATTTAAACTCGTTTCTTTTTAAGGAATCTACCTAAATGAAATTAAAAAAAAATAACACTATTCAAAAGTCTAGTCTGTACAAAAACTTAAGAGAAGTTCCAGTGCTCTATATGTAAATAATGAATATATTCATATCGCTGCAACTTTTTTAATTCTTAACCGATTTTAATGAGTGATCCCTCGTTTGATCAAGAATTAAATTTTCCTGCGACAACAAAAAAAATTGTCGATCATTTTTTTAATGCAAGATGGCGGATCTTATATGAAGAAATCATAATTAATCTCGTTTATTTTTATGGAATCCACTCAAGAAAAGTATCCAGAATAAGACTATTCAGAAGCCTACTCTCTGCCGAAGCGATCGATCTATCATATCACCACAACTTTTGTACTTCTTAACCGATTTTAATGAGTAATACCTCATTTATTCGAGAATTAAATTTTAAATTAAAGCTTCTGAATTGTCTTATTTTCGATACTTTGCTTGAGTGGGTTCCATAAAAATAAACGAGATTAATTATGATTATCCCATTTAAGGTCCGCCATCTTGAATCATCGTCGCAGGAAAACTTAATTCTTGATCAAACGAGCTATGACTCAATAAAATCGGCCAAGAAATAAAATGTTGCGACGATATGAATATATTCATTATTTACATATGGAACACTGGAACTTCTCCTAAGTTTTTGGGTATAAGTCCTAAAGTACTTAAGCGATTTTCATGGGCGATATATACCTACATATTGACACACAGTGGCTTAGCTATCACCTAGCAACCCGAGGAAAATCCTGGGGACCCGGCGATGCAAAGGGGCCCACTGCTCAGTCAGTATTTCCAGTAAATAAAATTGTTTATTATTTGACTAAATTATCTAAAACCCGATGTTAATTTTATTAGGCCTGCGCTTTTCCCTCGCTAACCCAAACTAACATCACAGCTCTCATACCCAATTTTTATGTTATTGATCAGGTTACACGTCAAATTGAGAATCGATTCAGAGGTATGATGATGATAAGTGATTATTTTGATTTTTTGGATCCCAGAATCATTACAAGTTCTACTGAAGAAATTTTTCTACAAAAGTATAAACGATTTTATACCAAATATTCTGATATTATAGAGCCCTCTATAGTAGTTGAATATAATAATTTTTTACCACTTGTAAAAAACGATCTTAATAATAATATGTCGACTATGAACTTTTTTGAGCTTATTATTAAACAATACGGAGTTCTAAAAAGTAACTTTGTTCAAATATTTACTGCATTTTTATTGTTTTTAATATTACCGGTAACAGTGGCAACTCCTGAGAGGACGTTTAGTAAATTAAAACTATTTAAAGATTATTTAAGATCACAAATGGGTCAAAGTAGATTATGCAGCTTAGCTTTACTTTCAGTTGAAACGAAAGTTGTTTACGAAATGGATTTAATGAATGGAATGGAATTAGCTAATGAAAAAGCCTGGAAAAGGGACTTTTAAATTATTGAGCACTTGAGACTTGCCACTGTTACCGATAATTTTAGCAATAAAAATGCGTTATATAAAATAAATAACAATATTATATATTTAACAGTATGTTAAGTTACCATTGTTACTAAACTAAAATAAATATTTGTTTTTTACAATAAAAACATTTGGTAGCATTATATTTACTTGAAGAAAACACAACTTTACATTTATTAGTGAAGGGAGGGCATAAATTGTCCTTGAGTCGGGGCCCCAAGTCATGTTACTACGCCGCTGTTAACATAGTAAAGACACAAACTACCTAATTAAAACTAACTAGATAAAAGAGGAAAATATTTTATAAACAACTAAGAGTCAAACGGTAGAGGAGATCGGTGAAGATTGTAACAAAAATTACATTCTATTTTTTTTAGACGTTACTGTAACCCCAATTTAAAAAAAAAGAATATCCGTCAAACGCTCTATGGTTTTTGGAAATTACCTCGTATTTTTTTTTTGATGAAGTAAGGTATGTTTAAAAAAAAATAAAATATACCTCGATGTCAAGTGTTACAATCATCACCTAAAAGGTGTCGGTTGTAACGGGGGTGAGTGTCGATTGTAACAGGCATACTTCAAGTTAATAGACTGAAGGAAATAAAATGAAAATGTCAGATATCTAGAAAAAGTTATTTGTTATATTTAGGGTTATACATAACTAAACAAACTTACAAAACTAAACACATACATATGAACGCGGAAATTAAACAAAAGTCATTCACAAACTATTCAGAAATGTCGGAATCTTCAGATTTAAAATTCTGGCACACAAATAAGGGGTTGTTTTTGGCACATTTGGAGTGAGCCCATTCTTTACATTGCCAGCATTGTAGCCAGTCCTCGCGGCTCGTTTTGTATATGCCAAAACACACTAGACAGGCCACATCTTCTTCAGATTCTGAGGATTCACTTTCTTCAACTTTCTGCTTTTTTTGGCACGTTTTTTTTAGTGTGGTTTTTTCCCCATGAGGTTTTTCTTAAAAGATTTGTTATTTTTGTTTGCAAGACGTTCTTCCAGCAACATCTTTTCAGAGGTGTCTGTAAGTATAGCGGTCATTCCCTTTTGTCGTCCAACATTTTTGGGCTTCGTAAAATCTGCCTTGGGTAGAGGCCTAATGTTTTCGGGAGTAAATTTTCTATTAGAAGGTTCTTGGTTAGTTTTAGAAGAAGAAGGTGGGGTCGGCTGGTCTTGAGATTTTTTGTTTGGAGGTTCTTTATCAAGTTCTGGAGAAAAAGGTGGAGTTGATGGGTCTCTAAGAAAGGAAACTTGCCTTGAAGTTGATGCTCTTGGGAACGATGTTTTCTGCACAGCGACTGAATCTGTTGAAGGAGCGGGATCGTTGTTATCATTATTTTGCAGAGGTCTATATGTTACGATACTTGGAGCAAATTCGTCTTCAGTAAAAACCTCTCTGTTATATTTCGGGTGATTTCAGGAATGTTGTAAATTGTCATCCTTTTTCCGGGATTGTTTCTCATCCAGGTGTCAAACTCAGAATTATACGCTCTTTTGAATGGCCCTTAAACGGTACGGTCCAGCGGCTGAAGCTTGTGTGACGTGTGTGGAGGAAATGACAAAAGGGTTATGAAATTTTCTCTACAAAAATTTATAACTGCCAGTGATAGGTGGGAAGAATGGTTGTCCAAAATAAGCAACACTTGATTATTTTCTGCAGGTTTGGCATATTTTGCAAAATCCTTAATAAATATCAAAAAATCATCTTCGTTCATCCAACCGCTCTTATTCGCTGTTCCCAAACATCCTGGTGGCCCATCCCTAACAAAACGGTCATGATATCTGAATAAAGGAAATATAAACATCGGTGGAATGCTGCTTCCTATTGCGTTGACAGCTAAGCACATTGTTACTAAAGTACCTCGTTCTTGGGAAGTTATGGCTCCCACTTGTTTCACCCCTTTTGTAGCGATCACTTTGGAGGGCTTTTGTACCGTTGTACAGCCTATCTCCTCCACATTGTATACGTTTTGTGATTCGAAATGATGTCGATCATAGACACCAGCTAAATTGTCAAAAAAATGACTTACATTCTCTTTGTTAAAATTCATTGCTCGAGCTAAGCTTATGGACTAAGCTGTTTTAATAGACAAAGTGTAATTTCTTTTGAGAAAGGCTGTTAGCCAGTCTTTTGAAGCAATTTTATTAGTATCCCAGTTTTTTAGGTATTTCAAGTTGTTGGTTGACGCAAACTCATAGGACAGTTTTCTCATTCCTTTGTGGAAAGCCGAAGTACAACTTGGATGCGTTCTGCACATACCTGCCTAATTCTAATTCTTGTTCCTCAGAGGATACTTTATTATGAGACTAGTAACCAATACGTGGCTGTATGTTGTTTCGCAAAGATTTGACGTAACGGTGCAAAGATACGTGACATGCAGCAGCTCTTGAAGAGATCGCTTCATTGAGTACTCTGTTAGCAGCTAGTTCGTAAACCTCTTGAGGAATATTGCCTCTATCTGTTTTCCGTTGTCTTGGCTTCATGTTTCCTAAAACAAAAAAGAAACTTTAAAAACTATTATAGTGTTTTCAGCGGTGGTGGTTGTAACATGTTACAAACGACACCAGCGCCAATGTTACAACCGACACCTACGCACACCTTTATATTTCAATCACATAAAAACAACCCCAACCTCAAAATCTAAGAACTCCTAATAGCTATTTAAACACTCAAATATATGCTAATTCCAATAGTATAAGTATGTAATAGCTTGAAAACAAACTTAGAAAGATATTCGCAAAATAAAATAATATTAAAAACTTACTTTTTATTGCAAAAACAGCATTTTTTTAGTGCACAGACAGAGATCATCCAATTTCGAAAATTAAAGACCTGCAACATGTGTGGCCTACCCACGCGCTTGAGATGCATAGGGTAGTTGGTGTCTCATAGCATAGATGGCGATACTAGGTGAAATGTTACAATCGACACTCGTTACAACCTTCACCGATCTCCACAAAAATATAGGGTAGGCCAAAAAATCTTGCACACTTTTAAATTTGCTATAACTTTTGATCGAATAGCTCGATTTCAATTTTTTTTAACTTTTTTGATACATTTCCGATCCGGTTCAAAATTTTACATTTCGCAAAAATCCAAGATGGCGGACTGTTTTGAATATCGGGTAATTTTCAGCCCCCCCCCCTCTGCAAAAAAGTACGTGCAGCACTGAAGAAAATCTAAGTCATTGCGACAAAAGCCTTATGTATGCTTTCAATATCAAGGCATTACTTAATTAAATCGATTAAGAGATACTATAAACCTCTGAAATAAGTGGTTTTTGACTCGACATTTTCATTTGCAAAAAAAATCGGTTTTTGCATTTGCTTTAACTTTTGATCGGATTACCTGATTTTAAACATTTTTACATTTTTGGGAGAACAAAGCTTGCGGCTTTGACATTTTTCGAACATCCAACACGCTTTAACCATTGGGTAATTTCACTCCCCTAAGAAAGTAACAAAACAAAATCAAGGCCATTCTACCTCCCATCTCTGCTAGGCATAAGGAGGTATAACTTGCTTCAATCAGTTAAGAAGTAAACAAAATAGTGTCATCATTTTCAGCGTTTTCAATAAAAATGATTTTTCATAAAAATTACTTTTGCAATGTCATGGATAGCTTTTTATTTTCACCATCATTGCAGGCTTAGAATTAATGGTACAAATATGCAGAAATAGGCTAATTTTAAGCAAAGGGACATTTAGTTTATGTCACTATGCTTGATTATCAATTTTTAATTTATTAACCGATTTAATTTAGCGATACCTTCATATATGGGCAAGGGAATCATGGATTTTTGAGAATTGTTAAATTTTGAACCACAACATTAAAGTACTTCCAAAAAGCTCCAAATTTATAATATTCTATCTAAGGGTACAGCAAACAACTCCACTCAATATAAAAGCCTGTGTTTTTTCATTAATTATTAACCGATTTAATTTTAAGAAATGCGTTGGTATAAAGAGAATATATAAGGCTTTTGTCACAATGATTTTCTCCAGTGCCGCACATATTTTTTTTTGCAGAGCGGGTGAAAATTTCCCGTTATTTAACACGGTCCGCCATCTTGTATTTTTAAAAAATCTCAAATTTGGGGTCGGATATAGAAAATATCATGTCTTGTCTTTCCAAAAAGTCAAAACATTTTAAAATCGACCGATTCGATCAAAAGTTATAGCAAATTCAAAAGTGTGCAAGATTTTTTCGTCCACCCTTTATAAATAGTACGTCCACACTGGCACATGGTGTTTCTTAAATATGTTTTTAATAATTTAAGTTTACAAAATGATTGTTTTGCTGATGCGATAATTATAAGGAGAAAAGTGTCGATTAAAATAAATTTTAGCAAATTTTTAACTGACTTAATATATGTTTCTGTTATGTCATCTGTCTGTCATCTGGAGTGGTGTGGTGCATATGATTTTTATTTTGTCATTTTTATCCAAAAAACAGTTAAAATTGCAATTTTTCACAGCGAAAAGTGTCTATTAATTTCTATCAATTAATTTCTTTCAATCAAATTTGTTTACGGTCTTTAAATTTACCAAAAAACGTGTCGTACTAAAGTGTATTTTAGCACATCTAAAAATAATTTAACAGGTGTTTATGAAAATTATTTTAAGGGTCATCATTGCTTTACTAGTAGTCACTGTCGCTCAAGTTAATACCTTGTCATTAATTATCGTAACGTCACTACGACACTGGCGTGCCTTTGTTAGTGCATTTGCGGTAGATTTTTTGCCTATGGCCTGGTGGCTTAAACCAATACATTCTAAAGGGAAGCATCTCAGCTCCAAAAATCGATAAAAATATGGTGTCGGGGGTCGAGGTGACACTTGATTGTTTACATTTTGTAGCAGGTCGTTTTTCGTATTTTGAAAAGGCGTAAATCGTTATTTTTGGCTGTTTTTCGGTATATATAGAAGTGCCATTCAGTCAAGAGTCGCGTACGGAGGTTATGTTTTGTTTTTATGCTGTATTTTGTGGTGGTTTTGTGGTATAAATACCTAGTAAAATTATAATTGTTTTTGTCAAACATTATTAAAAATGAATGAATGTGTTATGCCAAAGACCTTTAAGTGTAGGTTATTTTTCAGTACCACTTGAATAAACATTCCTGTCCTTTGGTGACTCTTTCCAAAAGGGCTTACCTTGTACGGTCAAAGTGTGGTATTCTTGAAATTTCCAAGTTGGTAACTACCTCGGTAACTACCTATATATTTGTGTTTTATATTTTGACCATAGTTTGATTTTTCATTTATAGGTTTGTGAACCACATTTTAAAGCATAAAGACATTGAAGGGTTCACAAAATTTACACAGCTACAGGGGATATTTTGAATGTTCCATTGAAAAAACCACGCTTAACAAAAAGCGAGTTTAAAAAAATACTTATATCCTACATACATTTTACAAGATAAACCAAATTCCAAGTCCAAATTGAAAATCCAAGACTGAAATTAGACAATGCTGCTCTATCTAAAGCTATAGAAGATAGCATTGAAACAATCACATTAGACGATCTTTGGCAAAAATTTTAAAATAATTGTCAGTTCAACAAAAACGGAAAACTATACTTTTCATTTTTTGGAATTGTATATATTTGTTATTGTGGAAAAACCTGAACTTTACTTTATTTCAAACTCTGTTAGGACGAACATTTTTTATAATTTTTAGTTGAACTATTTTAAAAATCGGGAATTTTTCATTACTCCTTATTTCCCCCATATTTATTTTTCTTTTACTTTATCTGTTACATGATCAGCTTTATTCAAATACTTTTTAACTAACTATTGTTTTTTGAGCAAAATGGCTTTGCTAGTTTTCAGTCATATTTAAAATTAAGCTTTGAAAAAAATCACATAAATGGAAAAAAATGTTTAAAAGAAAACCAGGAAGAAAATATTCCTCTAGGGGAGTCCACAAAGACACTCAACTAAAATATACCTTGATGGACGTCCATAAAATATGTACCACCATTTTGTGCCCAATTTCAACCCTCTTTTCCCTTCTTCTCGCTCTTTTGCAACCCCGTCTCCCTAAATTTAAAAACCTGAAAAATACGTGTATTAAATATTTTTTGGATCAAATTGTGATGTAATGCAGTTGCACACCCCCCTCCCTACCTGGTTACACTTTTTAACATTTTTACCTACTCCCCCCCCATTTCTGCGTTACATAACTTATGAATGGCCCCTAAAGCAAAATTCGCGCGATTTATATGTCCCTCTACTTCCGCGGCCATATTTAATCGAATTGATTGGCCTTCCGTGGAGGTGGTATTGCTCAAACAGTGCCAAAGCCAACCGCGACTTTCAATTTTCTTCTGGGTTTTTCAAAATTATTTTCGTTACACATTTTCGGCCGTTATAGTATCTCATAGTTACATGGGTTATAACATAACTTCGATAATTTCAATCCGAATTTATAGCATGATGCCTGGTTTAAAAGATAATTTTATCTGCTTCAAAATCTCTTATCTTGCTTCTCTTGCAACTGGAGGAGGCCACCATATTTAAACATAGGCAACCGTACGGTTTCGAAATTTTCGGCTTAAGGCCCCTCCAAGCCTACTAAAAAAATATCCCAAACTGAATATCACTAGGCAAACTTAGTCAGTTAATAAAAGAAAATAATCAATAATCTAATTTGATCAAAGTAGCCCCATCTGTAACATTCTAGTCATATTAGACCGATGGTGGTAAATACAGAAAGCTGGAATGTTACAAGATTATACAGGGTGGATTCTTTAAACAGAACGGTGCTTCTAGTGGGTTAGAATTTGGTTTTATAAAAAAATCGAAAAGCACGTCAACGTTTTGTTTACGAGGTATGGAAAAAATATATATTTTTTAAATAGGACACCCTGTATAGTTTCACATTTTTGAATTCTAAAAAAAATTATGTTTTTGACAATACCACACACTAATACTCTATATCTTATGGTCTCCAAGATAGAGGTATTTAAACTTGCATGGACTTGTTGTCTATGTCCTGTTTACGGGGGATATTTGAATGAATAACGAAGTTTTCCATACAGATTTAGATAAAAATATCTTGATTATCGTAAAAGATAGATGCTACTGTGTGGTATTGCTGAAGAAAGAATTGTTTCCAGATTTCAAAAATTGCAAAATATACAGAGTGTCATATTTTTAAAAAAAATTGCCATGCCTCGTAATCTAAATGACATAAACAAAGTCCAAGATAGCACGATTAAAGGAAATAAAAAGTTGACGTGTTTTTTATTCAACCAAATTCTAACCCGCTAGAAGCACCGTTCCCTTTAAAGAATCCACCCTGTATTCCGTAGCGTGTCTCAAAAGGGCACCACAGTTGTTGGTACCTATGTAATAATAGTATATGTAATAATAGTATAGTCACAATTTAATGAATAGTGTAAGAAAGTTATTACTACAGTTGTTATGAATAAGACAATTTCTTACATTTTATATTATCATTAAACTAAAAATTAAGTCGGCGAGTTTTTACTGACTTCATGCGTAGTACTAGTCCAATATCACATCGAAATCAATGGTATGGCTATATTCCCGCTCAATACTAATTATAGCAAACGCATTTAGGTTGTCTTCCGTCGTTTTTATTTTTTTTTAGTCTGTTAAAAGTGCGCTCCGCTTCCGCACCGCTAGGAGTAATTTGGGAAGCTGTTCTTAAAACTATTTTTTCTACTCGCGTGTGGAAAGTACTCTCTTTCCGAACTCATTTGCGTGCGGAAAGATGCATTTTTCCGTACTGAATGCGGAAATGAATTTACCCCCATACTTTTTCGCACTAGGATTTTAAATTATTGGCTTTTTTTACGTCCACCTGACTCTCTTTTTTTCTGTTTGACGGCACATTCAAGTGGTCGTAGAAAAACATTGTACCTAATACGTGCGTAAAGTGACTGTTTCGCCCTTGTTTGTCCATCTGAAATCGCGTGAGGAAAAGTGACACTTTCCGCACTAGTTAGGTAAACTACTATTTTATCTAAATTGCAACATCTTTTAATTCGGTTATCAACAAACAAAACAATTTACAAAATCAATGAATAGCGAGCATTCCCTCAAAAAAGGTAATGGTAACCGTAGATCTGGATTTCGCACTTGTGGTGCTCGTCATTACGGTGCTAGGAATAAGGAGACAAAATGATGATGAAAAATAAAATACAACCATCTGTCAAATTGCAGTATCGGCAGACGTACCTTCAATTTGAAAGAAAATTAAGCGTCTCTACGGAGACAGATATAATTATCTTTACAGATATCCTAAGCTCTGAAGTTGATAAATTTAAAAAAGGATTTAGCGAGGGTGAATAAATAACAAAATCAAAGAATGGCGAGCTTTCTCTCAAAAAAGGTAATGGTAACAGTAAAGACGCTTAATTTTCCTTCAAATTGAAGGTATATCTGCCGATTTTGCAATTTGACAGATGGTTGTCCTTTACATGAATCCTGTGTCAGATTTTTTCATAATCATTTCGTCTTCTAATTTCTAGCACCGTACCGTACTGATGAGCACCTCAAGTGCGAAATCCGGATCTACGGTTAACATTAGCTTTTTTAAAGGAAAGCTCGCTCTTCATTGAATTTGTTATTTATTCACCCCCTTTTTTAAATTTATCAACTCCAGGGCTTAGGATATCTGTAAGATATTTATATCTGTCTCCGTAGAGATGCTTAATTTTCCTTTAAATTGAAGGTACATCTGCTGATTCTGCAATTTGACAGATGGTTGTCTTTTACGTGAATCCTGTGCATAGGCGTAACTAGCTCTCTGACCTGGGAGGGGCCTAGGAGGGGCCTAGCTGACACTGCTTGGTAGTGATGTTTTTCTCAAAACTCTTTAATATTATCTCGAATATTAAGCATTATTACCTTAACTAAAATTAACCGTATCCTTATTCGACTCAACCCAGCTGTTTAATATAAATTAACTGCAACTTCCTTGTCTTATGTAAAAATATTCCCAGAACGTTGTCTGTTGTAATCTTTTCTTTAATTAAATCATTCTGGATGTTAATAATTGACAACACTGGAAAATCGGGTTTGGCCCATTGTAGTTCTGGTTCAAATTTTTATTCTACGCATCGCAGAGAACCTTCGTTAACAACTTAATAGAAAAAAAGAGCAATCTAAAATAATTTCTAGAGGTTAGGACAAAAGTCTTGTCACTCTTGTCTAATAGAATCTTTTGTAGATTTTAAATTTATTTCTAAATTTTTACAAGTAATCATATTCTTTTTACCAAGATATCAACTTCAAGCAAAGATTCAAGGTTACTTAAATAAAACATATACCGATGTAGCCAATAGCAAGTTTGAAAACCTCTCCCTAGAATTAGCTGCTAAATTATCCATTATTAGGTAGTGCATGTTTATTTTCCAGTTCTAAGCAACTTACATCTGATGGCAACTCTATCGCGCTGTCCAAGAGTGATTTCCACTACATAGTCTTTAGTTTGTGCAGCAATTTGCCGTTTCCGTTTTGATACTCTGATAGGTTCTGAAGAAATATCATGTTATCGACGAAGTCTTGGATTTCAGAATAAATATTTTAAAAACTGTTTCTAGTTTCTTCTAGAGACTGTAGCGTACCATCTATTATTAAATCTGCTTTGCCGAGAGTAGCATCTTTACCCTGAAAGTACTGACTCAAAACATTGATACGTAATAACACAAAGTATGGAATGTGCAGGCAAATGCAAAACTCGGCTTTTTGAATAGATGCAAATAGTCCAACAACTTTAAGGGCATGTCTATCCTGGTTATCAGTTAGGTCACTTTTTAGTGCCATTTTACTCGCCGTACTTAAAGGTTAATAAATCTGCTTTACAATTTTCAAATCGACATGCCCAGCGATTAGTAGAAAATTTAGATACTTCCAAAAATTTAATACCGAAGCTCCCTGCAACCTTTTTAAGTTTTTCATGATTTCCTGGTTGCGAAAAATGCACATATAATTCCTCTAGTGTATTAAAGAGAGATGCTGCGGATGCAACTTTTGTACATGCGCCAACAACAACTAAATTAAGTCTATGTGCCAAACAATGAATGTAAATATATTGCCGAAGGATGTCCTTTTCTTATTAAATCTTTTAAGCCCTTACGTTTCTCAGACATTATACTAGCCCCGTCATATGACTGACAACTACTAGGCTATAGTTTTCTGGAGGGTCCTGGAAGGATCTGAGGGGGGGCGCCCCCCCCCCCAGCCCCCCCCCTAGTTACGACAGTGATCCTGTGTCAGATTTTTTCATTATAATTTCGTCTCCTAATTCCTAGCATCGTATTGATGGACACCACAAGTGCGAAATCCGGATCTACGGTTACCATTATCTTGTTTGAGGGAAAGCTGGCTATTAATTGATTTTGTTATTTATTCATATAGTAGCACTTTATAGATCTAAACTGTAAAATAAAATTAAGTTCGCGAGACATTTTAAATTATTTTCTAAATCGTTTACATTGTAATTAAACAATCGAATTTTTGGGAAACTTTTTAAAAATCTAGAAATCTGTCGCGTCTCTATAAGGATATCCAATGTCACATAGAATATATTTATTTTATAGTCTAGATCTATGCTTGAGTGAGCATAGTATAGCATAAACATTGGTAAGTACTAATAATGGTAGGTACCTACCGAACCTAACCAGATTTAAATATAGAAATCAATAGGATATGAACACTTACGTTTTTTCAACATTAAGAGCATTTCCAAAAAAATCAATTATGTTTTTGAACTGGTTTGTCCCAACGCTTCCCAGCATTTTTTGCAATAAATCACAGGAGGATAAAGACTTTTCTGTCACTGTTTTAAATCATTGGGAAAACAAGAAAAACGTTTTTCTTTTCACGTCAAAAGAGAAAAACTTCCGGTTATCGTTACTTATTTGTGGACGTCTTTTAAATATATAGTGTTTAAAATAAAAATGTTGTTTTTTTGCTTTTTTTATATTATTATAATGTTATTATTGTGAGACCCAATTGGCGGAGGAGGCGAGGAACCCCCCCCCTGGCCCCCCACGCTACGCTTTCCATTTTTAGATAGCTGAATTAACAACTTAAAAGATAGATTTTTAAAACACTAGAATATTTTACAAGGTTTTGGAAGCTTATTTCCTTCGCTATTGGTACCGTTTCATACATAATTCAAATCATTTTTGCATATCTTTTTTGAATGTCTATTGTTTTTATATTCAAAATCGTTTTATCAAAATATTTCCAATTTCCAATTATCAAAAAATTAATTCAAATATTCATAACTTGGCTAACCTAACCATCGCAACATCAAAAATATCTCTTTCAAATACAAAATAACCTAAAAATTAAGAGATTCTATTGAAAATACCCGGCTTAATAGTTTGGCTGCTCTCTAGACCAATCAAGACATTGTCATATCTGTCGAAGAAGTATTCGATAAGATGGAAAAATCGAAATGCCGAGTTCTATTAGAATAAGTTTTTATTTTTTAATTTAGTTTGTTGTATTAGCTTTTAAAAAACTTTTGTTAGTAATAATATAATATCTAGATATGGGCACTAAATTTAGTTTTGTACTTTTTATACAAATATGTTCTAACCAAGCCTAAGTACACACATAGGTACCTATTTTTAATGGTTTTCGTATAATCTTAAAATTATTTTACGCCCCCTTCAAATGTTTTTCTGGGCGCGCCACTGATATAGTCACTTTATTGCAAGTGCCATAATATCTTTATGTACGCCATTTCTGTTTAATAATGTTGTAAAAACCATTTGGATGGCTGGATTCATGTAAACAATTGACTTACAAATGAAAAAAAGTTATATATCCCAAAACACACAAAATTTTAATAAGAACTTATCGTGTCCATAGGTAAATCTAACTTATTTCGGATATTTTGTTTACAATTATGTAAGACGACAAAAAATGAATCCTTAAGGCATTTACGACCAAAACATAAATCCTCCCGAAAAAACAGCAGTGTGTATAATTTCTCTAGGCATTCCTTAAAATCCTAACTCTGCGCAGGTCAAAAATAAATGATTTTCTCCTGAATCCCGCGAGCTAAAATCCTTTATTTTGTCCTTAATAAAAGTGAGTGCTAAAGTATGAGCCCCCATTTTACATAAGATTTGAAATTAAGTTCTAAAGTAATGAAAATAACTTAAGTTACTTTATTATACAGTAAGCTGTGCAAAAAGCCAAAGAAAGTCTCTTTTATTAAAAAACATGCATAAAATCAAACACAAATTAATATTTTTTGTAAAACTGGTGATAACCATTACCGTCACTTATACTGTCGCAGTAATTTCAGAGTCCTTATAATTTCCAGCCTTCTACGCTTTTCCAGGCGTTTCTTATTTTCTCGTCGTAGTGTGCCTTGCAAGGAGGCGGAGTTTCATCGCGACGAAAACCGAAAGAAGAATGAGAAAAGCCGTGAAAATGAGAAAAGAGAGGGGAGTACAGTAGTAAAAAGAGAAAAGCCATCCAAGAGAGGAAAATTGCGATGGAGTGCTATCTCTTTTTTTTTAGGGGAGGTTTGTGTCTTTGTTTTAATTACGGTTATAACATTGAGAGGATGACAGATCGCTTTAATTTCTTTGTGATTTTTAAGTAAATCGGACACTCCATTTAAAAATCAATCGGAGAATTTGGAATGACCAATAACTAGTTCATTTCTAGAAAATGAAATTGCTTTAATGCCTTTTTGTTTTTTTTTGTACCTTCATAAAAAACCGATTTTAGACACGGTCCATAATTACAAAACAATGACTTTTTTATTTATTGATGGCTAAATGGTCCAAATTTTTTACTAATATTGTAGTTTGCATATTTACAAAAGTTCTAAAAAGCAACATTTTAGACTTTGTTTTTAATAAAGCAAGAAATTGCACTTTATTGAAAAAGAAATCTTAGTGCACCCAGAGTTAACGGCAATAAAACCTTCTCTAAGTATATCCAAACAAGCGATTTAAAAATATTTTGATATGAGCAAAAAATAAATAAACTTCCTGAAGTAAAAATTGATCACGTAACAAAGTGCATAAAAATACAAAAAAATCAAGCATATTATTAGTAATGTACAACAAAAGTGAAAATCAGCGAATATTTTACAAAACACTTACATCTTATTCCAAATAGTAAGTTTGCATCTATTGTAAGTAAATGGCGCTATTTTTAATATTTTTCTCCATTGAAGATTTTAGAAAATTAACCGGCACTTGTAGCGACTTTTTCTTAATGGATCGTTAAGCTTTACACAATTAAGCGTCCATTAAAGCATATTTAGCTAACTGGCCAAAATCGGCCAATTAAAACAACTTTAAACCGACTTTAGTCAATTCCTAACCCCAATATTTCATGTTTTTTATTTTTTTTTGTTTTGTATTTGTTTAATTTTTTGAAAAATGGAATACCTCGACATGCTTAATGAAGTTGTTGAGGAGGATATTCTGGAAGACGAATTAGAAGTGCTGGAAGTCGTAGATATGGGTTTTCCCCGTAGGCTCTTTCATAGGCTCAACCGTTACGAAGAACTATCAGAGTTAGATTTTTTTACAAGGTTTCGCCTAACCAAGCCCACCGTCATGGTCCTTTTCGAAGGGATCAAGAATCAACTTTAGTACCCAGATGATATGTAGGGCCGAGGGGAAAACCCACTCATGGAATTATCTATACATATTAACATGACTTTTTACTGGCAGTGCCTCATACAGCCTACCTTAAGCAGATTCAGAGTACCGTAAGGTAAGCGGTATGATGCAAGACGCAAGGAAGATAAACTATAGCAAACGCATGCTGCTGTTCATAGTATTCGGTAAGCCGCAAGAGGTAAGCGGTAAGAGCAGCATGCATTTGCAATTGTTTATTTTTTCTTGCGGCTTACCGCATACCTCGTATCGCTTACACCCGGTTTCCACCTACGACTTTTTTGTGCGTGCCCGCTCACGCGTCACAATGACTGTCATAAGATTTCATATTGATATCAAGTGACGCGTGAGTGAGCATTCACAAGAAAGTCGTAGATGGGAACCGGGTGTTACCTTACGGAATCCTGAGTCCGCTTCTACAGAACTCTGAAATCTGCCTTAAAATTAAAAATAAACAGAAAAAATAAATTAAATTTTAAAGGTTATGGCGATAATAACAGTGATGCCACCAGACAGCAAAAACAATCCCTAGGTTAATGCGCTGTTGCCATAATACCAGGTAGCTAAAAATTATTTTAGCAAAAGTTCCGCAAAAATTAGTCCGCGCAAGTCGTTGAAAATTAATGGATCTTTAAAATTAATTGGTTTTTTTGTTAATGGGCGTTTCAAAAAATTATGCTGCAAGTGGCGGTAAGTAACATATAAAAAGGGTACTTATTCCTTTTCGTATCTCAATGCGCATGCTCAAAACCCCATTCGGCGTTACGTTTCATCCATAAACATTTAAAGTTGCACTGGTTGCACATAAAAAGGGTGCTTAGTCGTTGTCGTATCTCAGTGCGCATACTCAGGACCGATACAATACGCTAATTGCTTGAGAATACTGCATGGGTGGTCGTAGAGATAGGTGAGGCGTAGTCTGTGTTGTACGGTGTATCCGTTCTGACCATGCGCACTGAGATACGACAACAACTAAGCACCCTTTTTATGTGTAACTTTAAATGTTTATGGGTGGGACGTAACGCCATACGGCGTTTTGAGCATGCGCACTGAGATACGATAAGGAATAAGCACTCTGTTATATATAACTTTAAGTGTCTAATATTATTAGATATATTTCTGTTGACGGCGAGAACTTTAAACTTGAAAATTATTATCAAGAAGTTTAGCAATATGGGATATCTAGAGTTATGTGGGTTGAGATTTGACCTATATGGGACAAATGGATAATTCCGGGGATATCCATGGTAGGGAGTGACATTATATTTTTTTTTTAATTTGTTTCTGAAACTACATTCTACTTAGTACATATATTTTTTGTTTTTACCATTGTTAAAAAGTACAAAGAAAATATTAAAGTAGAAGTACACATATTTTTGTACTAAATATATACCTGTGGGTCTGATGCAGGCTGTTGTTTCAAATCGATGCTAACTAAGTACGTTGCCGTTATTGGCAGCTCGGAAAACAAGTGCTTAAAAAGTACAATTTTTTTCGTGGAACTCTTGTATGGTACACTCAAAAAATATTAAAATAAAATAAAATTTTAACTTTATAAAATTTTCAGATTTCACCCACACAAAAATTTAAGGTGGCAGAAACATATTAAAGTTTCTTCTGTAATAGGTTTACCTATCTACTATTTAAAATAGGATATTATAATTTATACAAATATGCAAACACAATATTTTTTTTCTTAAAACACGCTCCTTTCTGGGGTGAGTTTTACCACCAGAATTTAAATAGGGAATGGGGGTCAAGTGATATCTGGTTTTGAAAGCCTTTTAGATGCCTTCCCAGGACACGTAACAATGACGTGGGTGAATCGTCATCTATTACGTCAGAACCACCAAATTTATGACCTAAAATTGACGTCTTTAAGACGGCAATATGTCTCATATTTTTGACGTCATTATATGACTTAAGATGACGTCATATTTTACGTAAAAGGTACGGACGAAAAAAAGTACATTGTCTATTGAATACAATCCAAAAAAGACATTTATTTAAAAAAAATATTGATAGTACACGAAAATGTCTGAGCATAACAAACTAACCTTTGGCAGATAATACTATTAAAGCATTTCAACGTTCAGATATTAGCGACATAAAGCTATTTGTAACTCATCGCCGTTTACGTATCCGCATCTAGCGAGAACCAAGCATATTAATTGGTCAGAAACTTGCACCACGTTCAAAAAAAGCAGATATATGCTAATCTAAGGTGTTCTTGAACGCAATAGGTGTTGAGATGCGTTAGGTATTACGTATCGTTACAACACAAGTATCGTATCTCAGCACCTATTGCGTTCAGAAACACCTTAAATTAGCATATATCTGCTCTTTTCGAACGTGATACAAGTTTCTGACTAATCAATCTGCTTGGTTCTCGCTAGATGAGGATACGTATACCGCGATGAGTTACAAATGGCTTTATGTCTCTAATAGAATGAAAATAAGATACAAAAGTCAATTATCAGTATTATCAGTATCCGCATCCCAATCAAGCAGGTACACTTTCAAACTCGTGGCGGATAAGTCCTGAGATAGATGCGTTAAGAGCCACGTAATGTTACGTAGGTTTGCCCGTAACGCATTGCTCGTTTATTCAAACATTGTCACTTTGATCAGATGTCAACAAGTTAGGGATGGGGATACCGATACCACTGATATTTGACCTTAAGTTTCTATTAACTGCATAATAATACCTACTACTAAAATATATAAACTCAACAAAAAAATAAAAAATGTTGGTATATACATAAAAATACGCTAATACCCAATTATAGCAAACCAACCTTCGGATAATACTATTATTAACTTTAAAACCTATAATACATGTCGGTAATACACGAAAATACGATAAAAACCGAGTATAACACCAACCTCGGATACTACTACTAAAATATTCAGAATAATAGCACTAAAATATACTATAATATAAATTTACACACTCAGCGACTTCTGTGTGACGACTGCACCACACCTTTTACACACCTTCACACCTAGCTACAACCTACGACTGTACGACAACACCTTCGAGCTTTGTCAACTCACACATCTCTCTCTCTCTCTCTCTCTCTCTCTCTGCTTTTCGCATAAAGCTGTAAAGAGCAGAAATTTGGCTTTCTTCACTAGCCGGGGAATTACCGCTTTTCAAAATAAATAAAATACATATTTATTCTGTGCAATTTCGGCCGCATTTTTTGTTTTATTTTTTATGACATGAAATGGGAGTTTATGTTTCATCTTTTCCGAATTTACGCAAAGGCGTAAAAATATAGGTCATTGCAGATCAAGTCATAATGACGAAAAAAATTAACCTTAATTCTGCCTTTTAATAAATAATTTTAAAAAAAATTATATCCTTTTTGATCAACTTTTGTAGTAAATAGCATTTGAAGATTTGAAAATATAAATCTAAAACTTAAAGTTCTATTCGTCAAATTAGGTAGATCGTAAGACGTGTCAAATTTGTCTCTAATATGACGCTTTAATAACGTCATAATATGTCTAAAATTTGACCTCGACGAATTTGACTTAATTACGACGTGATTAAGACGTCCTGTGACGTGTCTTTACTACCTGGGTTTATTTCATACTGTATTGTAATATACTCCATTACGTTAATGGTTTTAGTCCGTGAAATGATACATTACAGTACTAGTCCGGATTTCAATCAGGGAAACGATACATTACATCACTAGTCCAGTAAAGTAACTAAAAAAATAATAATAATAAAATAATGGATTTTCCACTTGCAGTATGAAATTTATTATTAATACATGTTAAAATTTTGAAAATCTAACAATTACTTTTCAAGATTTTTGCTTTTAAATTTTCGAAAAAGCTTAAAAACACATTTTTTTGTTTGAAAATTCGAACAAAGAAAACAAAGGGATTTTTTATTATAGACCATCTTCGGATTTTGTTTAAAAAAACAATGTTTTTTTTTCGCTTTTTGAAAAATTTAAACGCAAATATCTCGAAAAACAATTGCTAGATTTTTAAATTTTTCACCATAAATGTAAAGGCATTTTATATCTGCTATCACTATTTAGTTTCTGTTGGCAAAACTCACCCCCGAAAAGGGAAAGCTTTTAGAAGAAAAAGAATTAATGGCAAGTCATCTTGAACGAAAAACAAAATTGACGGGTATCAGTGTTTTTCTGATTTTGTTCAAAAAAGTACTGAAAACAATATCTGTTCTTTGCCCATGCTGTCGTGTTAATCAAGAAGAGTAAATGTTACAAATTTGCGATTTTCACTTTTTTGCATTTTTGTAATTTATATCATCATAGCTTTATTTTAAACCACTTTTTTAATTTTTTTGTTAAATTTAAAATATTCAAAAAAATTTAATTAAATTCAGCGAATGTGCCATGAGATCAACTTTCAGGTCATTTTGTTGGGCAAGAAGAGCGAAAGCAACAGTCTGCAGCGAATGGTCACTCTGTCAAAATATTAAGTAAGAAGAGCGTTTTCTGCACATTCGTTGTTTTTCCTTAACATTTTACCCTATTTTGTAATACAATCGCTTAGAGGCGCCCCGCGCCTTACAATGTATTTTTTGTGCCTGTTCTTCAAAGGCTAAGTAAGTAAGGTAGGTAAAGTAGTGTATTTATATTGGTATAAAAATTGTATTTTGGGGCTAAAAATATAAAAATTTAAAAAAAAAGTAAATAGGCAGGTAATGTTGGAAATAATAAAAATTGAACCAAATTTAGTTTATTATTATGTTCCTACCTTTAAAATTAGGAAATTTTATTGTTTTATTTATTTTTACCTTTTTATTAAAGTGGATTTTTTCTTCTATTTGTAGACTACAAAAAAAACTTTTAGTAAAAAAAAGTGAATTTTTTTTTTTTTTTTAATCTTTCAACTCACCCTAAACTTTATAAATTGTTTACTAGCTCGCTTTACTTCAAAACCATAAAAAGGATAGGAGTAATGCGACCCACGTTCCTTTTGAAACATCTCTAGCTGGTGAACAGCGGGAGCTTTTAATCCCATTAGAAATTTCCTGTGTGATGGAAAAAGAAAACAAATGTTTTAAACTAGCTGCTGTGATCCTATACTTTCTGCTAGGTAACCCGTGCGCTGGCCGTGCATTCGCTCCAGACTATTGGTCTTCGGCGATTTAAAAATAGGGTTAACAGGGTTTATAATCGAAAATTTCTCCAATTTTGGTCACCATATATATTGACTGTTTATCGAGCTGTTTTTGGTATCTATTACTGTGGTAGACTTTCACTTAAGAATAGTAGAATAGTAGACGTGAGTAAAAAATAGTAGATCTACTATTTAAATAGTAGAACTGGCAACACTGGTCCCATTTAGGTCAAATCCCAATCCGCATAACTTTTTTAATCTTCTTGATAATAATTTTCAAGTTCCCAGTTCTCGCTGTCTAAACAAATATATCTAATACTAGTATCTTCTGTGAAGCAAAAGTATTGAAAGTAGCGCAATCAACTTACAATAGATGCAAGCGAACTACTTTGTAACAAAATGTAAGTGGTTTGTCCAAACTCGCTGATTTTAGCCTCTGTTGTACATGTTGGCCGCTATTAATAATATGCCAGATTTTTTGTATTTTTTGTACACATTTTTACGTGACTTATTTTTACTTTCGAAAGTTTATTTATTTTTTGCTTAACAAATTCTTTCTTAACAAGTTATAGTTATTAATAGGGATATTTTTGAATGCTTAATTGACACTTCATAGTGGTTGTGGTAATTACTGCGTCTGCGCAATAGCTAAATGTCATTCGGTTGTGGTAATTAACCACTACCACTGCCGTAAGCTACGAATCCATTTCGTTGTGGTTGTAGCGATTTTTCTGGTTGGATTTTAGGCGCAATTAATCTTAAAAATAATAAAATATTACCTGGTTCCAATATATAAAACACTTATTTGGTAAAACTAAGCCAAATTTTTTATTTTTTTTTAATCTCTAAAATTCTTTAAAAGTTACAGTTTTTAATGTGTTCAAAAAACTCTGGTAGAATCGATGAGTGCTAGTGGTAATGGTTGTTAAACGCTATCACAGTGGCTGTCAAAGTTGTCAAAATTTTAAGCGTTCTAAACTTTCCCTATTTTCCAATAGAAAAAATTAACCAAAATTAAACATCATTAAATTTAAAAAATATTTAAAAAACAACTACAGATAAACTTATAATTAAGTTTAATAATACTTAATAATACTTAAAATTATTTCTCTATTCTATAAATTTTAACTGATAACTTGTCAACAACTAAAAGAGTCGAAAGTTTGTGTAAAACGAGGTGTAAAACTACATTTTATCATACAATTAACACCAGCATTTAACCATAGAAAAAGTGAAATATTTAAAATTTATAAGCAAAAAAAATCATAGTTAAAAAGGAATTAAAAATTAAAAACAACCAGAGTAATACAAAAATATTAGGCAAACCGCAACAGGCATTAGCCTGAAAAAAAATCTTCCTTGGCAATATTTATTTTTTGGTTGCTTTGGTTCGTCCGGAATGTTAGGTATGTCACAATTTTGACAAACATAGACTTTTTGGAACAGAAATGGCGGTAATGCAAGAATGTAAGTGATCTGACCCCAAAATCGTTATTTAATTTTTTTAAACTAGCTTGGTATATTGAATAACAAAATTTCACCCCTTATAGTGTGCTGGGGAAACGGCCGTCGTCCCGATATTGACCCTAGGCTCTAAACCGACAGATCGCTGACTGGACACCGGTCAGTCTTACATAAAACTGGTCAGTACAGTTTACAATAAACTGGTTTTACCAAGTTATTGTAAAGGAAAACGCAGCTTGAATATAACAAGCTCTTTTTGTAAAATAAAACCTTTATAGCAGACTGTGTCCATTGTCGTTTACTTTTACATAGGGCCAACATCAAAGAACCAAAAAATGATTCAGAAACCAATCCACATTCTTCACGCAAAAACAACTTTTCTAATTTCTAGAAAATCTGTGATTTGTATATACAATATATTCGAATCTGGGAAAAAAATCCCTGGAAAAAAACACCCGAAAGAAACACTCGCGAAAAAACCCCTGGAAAAAAACCCAACTCAAGCCAGATCCAACCCAAGTCGAGCTAAGCGAACCCAAAATAATATTTTTTTTTTACGTAGCAGTCAATTTTTCGTGGGATCTATTTCTCCGTTGTTTCCGTTCTACCATATATTCTCAGTAAATGATTATGATATTTTTACATTTTATATTTTCACCCATATAGCACTAAAATAACAGATACATGATAAGAGTATGCGTTTGACCTCCTTTACAACATGTTCTATGTAGTACCTCTTTGGTATATGTTAGCTACACACCATTTAAGGGTGTCCTTGCAGACATGTATAGCACATGGAAAGAATAAAGAATTAAGAAATAAAATATAAAATATACCTTTAATAGAATCATAATTAGTTACATTTGCATGTGCATATGCAACAAAATGCCGCCAAAACACATTAATAGTATTTTCTTTTGAGTACATCCCTGGCACATGCTAAGTATATTCTAAGAAGCTTCTACAAAAGAACTTCAATATCCAGAATAGCACCTGACATTCCAAAATTAGATTCAAATGTCTAAACGCCTTATCTCATCAATGGAAGAATATGTTAAGAACTTTTCTATTAGTATATTTCCAGAACATCTTATATCGGATCTTCTAGGAATGTCTTATCCTAGATAATCTAAAGACATCTCAAGGATGTTCTTTCGGGAAATTCTGGGAACGCCTTTTTCAGAATATTACATGGTCCTGCAGTTCAACCAATGTGCCCGCCGTTAGAGTCAATTATCAATAATTGAGGGTAGATGACGCTAGTTTTAGGATTTTTTATCCATTGTAGACACTATTTATAAACAGAAAAATTATTGAAACTGTGCGTTCTATGTTTTTTTTGACAAAAAACGTGTTTTTCACGTGAAAGCAAGTGATTTTTGAAAAAAAATTAGAACGCTACCTATTAAGCGTGATATTTTTGTGACAAAAATTACATTATTTTGCCAATGTGTTATGTGGGTATGCATGTCCTTTCTGGACACTTTTGGAATATTTTGTTTGGACATTTCAGAAATGTCTATTTTGCAGACACAGGAAATCCCTGGAACCCTCATGACAGATTAGATAACGATTATGACTCTGCTAATTACATGATAAGCATTTATACGTCCTTAGTAGATCCCATTTTATGGAAATTTTACATCCATGCTAAAAATAAGAAAAAGTTTCATATATATCTGAAGGTATCGATGGCTTATGCTAACCATCTACCTCGCATTTAGTTTTAAAAAGTGAGATTGACATATCCCTAGCTTTAATTAAATATAAAAGTAAAAATCTCTGATGTTGATATTTTTTTTTTGGGGAACACATCCTATTTTTTTGGTGCGTTCTCCTGCTTTTGTTACCAAATTTTAAATACTTAGTAAAATTTGCTTTATAAAGATACCTCATCATAGGGTTCGCATATCTAGTTCTCGAGTCTAAAACTTTGAGTTTTTGAAAGAGATTATCTCACACACTAAATAAGATACCCTATGATGTTGAGTGTCATTTTAAAGAGTTTTTTTGAGATAATCTACAAATAGTAACATTTTTTAAATGAAGCATTTTTTGTATCAACACTTTTTAATAAATGATGTCAAAATGACCAAAAATGGATAAAATGCATTCGTAAATGTGTAACCGCCCAAACGCTACCATTTCTGAATTCTCCCTAAGAAATCGTTTAAAATGACATCCAACATCCTAGGGTACCTTATTTAGTTTGTGAGATATTCGTTTTTAAAAAATTAAAGTTTTAGATTTTTATTGCAGGTATCTCAAAAACAAGATATACGAACCCTAAGATATGGGGTATCCTTAAAAAGCAAAGTTTTTGAGGATTTCAAATTTTGTATTAAAATCAGGAGATCGCACAAAAAAAACTAGGAGTGCCCTCAAAATATGTACTTCACAGATTTTAATTTTTCTATTTAATTACAGCTGGGGGTATCTCTATCAATAAAATGTAATTTTGTTTTATAATTTTGTGCATGTTAAACATCTAATACCTACCTGCCATAGTATGTGATTATAAGGGAACGTAATCTATCCTTAGCACGTTCTTCGAATATTTTAGTGCTAATTTAGAACATCCTTAGCACATCCTTTTACTTTCTTAGGGATATTCTATACACCCGCTAAGGATGATAAATTGCTATATAAGCATTTTGACCCAAATAAAGAAAAAATATATTTTTTAACCTTAGGAACAATTGATACCTTTTTTGATAAAATTGTTAGATATCCAAAGGAGTCACGACTTTTGGTTTTTTTTAGCATTGGTGGTCAATATAAAAAAACCAACATTTTTTTGAATAAGATACCCTGTATATTATTTCAAATTTAAATAGAGCTTTTCCAAAAATCGTGTTACTTTTAACATGTTACCTTTTTCTCTAACGGTTTTTAAATATATTAACGAACAGTTTTTAAGAAAAACAGTCAGTTAGACAACGAATCACCGAATATTATTTCTCTTGTTTAGCTCATTGCTCTTATGGAAAATTTATTTAAACCGCTAGAGAAAAAGGTAACAACAGGTATTTTTGGAAACAGAAAATCTCTATTCAAATTTGCAAAAATATTCAATAACTGGCGGCACGATTCGCACCAAAAAAGATACTTTTTTGTATACCATTTAAGTATTGTGAAGTTTTACTTCTCTGCCTCTTTAGGCTGTGGACATATAAGGGTGTGTAATTCAACCTTTGGAATACCCTATATATACCGGGTGTCCCAAGGTAAGTAACCTATTAGAATATTTTGGAAACTATACAATGGAAACTTTTTAAACTTTCTATTTTAACATAGGTCCATGTGTCCATACTTTCATCTTTGCAATGTTGCCATTTGCAGAAAAACTTGGCAACAACTTTCTTATTTTAAATTCAACACCCTGTATATTTTTGTATTTTTGGATTCTACGAAATATTTTAGGTACATTTTATGTATAATGTCCTATACTTATGTTCAACTGTTTTTAAAATAATGACAGGTGAAGATTGACATTTTTTAACTTTGACAGCCCGTAACATCGAAATGGTTAAGGATAGATCAAAACGGTTTTTACATTCTTATCTTGGTTTTTCACAAGCTATCGTTTTATATCTAAACCCAGGGTTGAAATCTCCCAAGGTTAATTTATCCCTGGGTTAAAAATATTATAAAACTATAGCTTGTGAAAAACCAAGATAAGATACGAATGTTTCGATGATACGGGCTGTCAAAGTTAAAAAATGTCAATTTTCACCTTTTTCATATTATACATAAAATGAACCTAACATATTTTCTAGAATCCAAAAATCCAAAAATATACAAGGTGTTCAATTTAAAATAAGAATAGAAAGTTTGAAAAGTTTCCATTGCATAGTTTCCAAAATATTCTAATAGGTTACTCACCTTGAGACACCCGGTATAAGTATTAATTTAACCATTGTTATTTTTGAGCCACATCGTGATCCAAATCATCCAATCTTTTTGCACAAAATGTGTGGAACACTTTTCATTTTTGTTTTAAAATTTATCCAAAATAAAATCTGTATGAAATGAAAAGGGTGCGATTCATTTTGTCGAAGATATTTAACGATTTGGACCAAAAAATGTGTTAAGTGTTTTGTCCATAAGGTCTATACAGGGTGATTCAAAATTCACTAGAAAGACTTTAATTTTAGGTAGAATTTTTTGTTCTGAACAAGAATTAGTAAAATATATTTTTGTAAACTCTTTCGTTTCGGAAATATTTGCATTTAAAAATTGTTAACATTTTCTAAGAAGCACCCTTTACTACACATCAGTTTTTGAAAACAGAACTTCGATAACTTCAAAATGCTTGTCAAAAACCGTAAAACATGTCATAGGCCAATCTAAGAATTTGTCAAAGTCATGTCAATGTCGCGAATTCAATATGGCCGCCGTGGGAAAACGTTTTTTGTAGGTTTTTGAGAAAGTTGGTGAGTTTCTCAACAGTTTTTTTTTGTGTTCTAAGTAAAGGACATTTTTGTGATTACGTATGACCACATTTTAGTGTAAATATCGACCCAGAGCTGATGGGTGGGGTGGCTATTTCATACTGAAATTCATTCAGAACTATTCACAAATGTTAAAATTCACCAACTTTCTCACAAAATTATAAAAAAGTTCATTGTTTTTGTTTACCCCACGGCGGCCACCTTATCAGCTGCTTTGTTAGACTACCCTATGGGCAGTACACGTAGACTCACTTGGTAAATTATTTTAAAGCGATTCCCAAAAAAATACAAAAATTTTACTCCTAAATTCACAGAGAAAAAATATGAAATTTAAACAAAATATTCACGTAACTTTTCTTAGATTAATGAAGTCTAACCACTGTTCAAAACTTTCTAGGGAATTTTGAATCACCCTGTATATTAGAAAATGTTATGATCAAGTACAAAAAGATAAATTTTCTGATTTTAGTTTTGACCTGTGCAGCTATTATTTTATTTATCTCAACAAAGACCAAAAGAAACAAATTTCATTAAAAGTCATGTCATATATATCATTTTCGAAAGAATTATCGTCGTCGACCCATAGGATATGTGCGTTTTAGGGAAATAATGGTTTTTCTTTGATTTTAAGAATGGTTACACCGGGGTAAAATAAAAATTAGCTGATTTTTTATGAGAGTGGATAGAGGAGCGGATATTTTGTCAAAGTAACCAGAAGACCTTCGAAAATGAGTATAGCATATCTCTGAAATGTTCGGAGACTGGTACAGCAGAAGTTAGCACCCTGTATAATTTTTAAAATTTTTATAGTACGGTATTGTCTTCCTATAAGTGACAATGTCACAGACTCCTGACAACATCATGTTTTGCATGTCAGTGTCATCCAAATTTAAAAAAATCCCGCCGCATCTTTCCGAATTTGATAAAGCTTAAATCTTAGCAAAAATGGATGCTGTTCATTTTGAAAGAAGCAAGTCTACGATCAAGAGGAGGGAACTATCCACCGAAAAGACAGCACCAGTTTTACGAAAGTTACTAGTCCAGAGGAAGACCAAGAACCAATCATTTTTTTGCATGGGAAATCATCCGTTTGCCAAAACGAAAGAAGTAAAAATTGAATCCAATTTTCCAGGATCCATACCAACATTAGGCAGGAGGATTAAACGTTCGAGACTAAGGTGTCGCATTGCGGCAAAAAAAATTAAACTAAGTGAGGAAAAGAAGCAGTCTCGATTAATTTTTGCGTTGAATTATTCTGGGAGGGACGAAAAATTTGGTAATTATGCAGTATACGGTTATCTGCCATTTTTGATTTTTTTTGAGAAATTCTTTATGGGGGCACCTTCTAGGGTCCCTAGGACCCCAAATCCGTCTGCGCCGGTTGTTTTCTTTTATATTTTTTTTGTTTTTTTTAAAAAAATTTTCACTAAAACAACCCAAACCAACACAGTCCAACCCAACCTAATCCAAATCAACCCAAAATAATCAAAAAAACACATTACAACCCCCCCTGGGCACCCTTTTTTCTCGTAAAAAAAAAATCGGGCGCAGGCGGATTTGGGGTCCTAGGGACAAAAAAAAATCAAAAATGGCAGAAAACCGTATACTGCATAATTACCAAAAATTTTGCAGCAGGTGGTTTTCACAGATGAGAAGATCTTTAAGTCCAACAGCGATAAAAAAACAAATTCTGGTTTATCGACCGCCAAGAACCCGATACGAAGAACGATATATTGCTCGAAACAAAGACTGGGCGGAAAGATTTTCGGTAAATATTTGGAGCTGAATATCGGCTAGAGGACATGGCGCTCTATTTAGAATTAATGGTCGGTTTATGGCTGAATTTTACGTTAATATGCTGGAAAATGTAATGCTTCTAGAGGTGAGAGTCCCTTATTCAGTTCATTTTGTATTCCAACAAGATAGCTGTCCAGCTCATTTGGCCAGTATTGCGCAGCGATGGTTCCAGGAAAATAATATCGAAGTTTTGCCTTGGCCCGCAAAAAACCCTGATGCGAATCCTATAGAGAACGTTTGGGGACTTATAGCAAAGAAGTTAGCAAATTTTAATATCATTTCCAGGATTTCAGAATATCTAATCATCGTAAGGACATATAGGGAAGCTGTTGATAAAAATACAAACTTATTTGAAAATTTAGCCAATTCAATGCCCAGAAGACTTGAAAATATCATTCTATTAATTGTTTTGGGCTAGTAACTTTCGTCAAACTGGTGCCTTTCTTTCGAGGACAGTTCCTTCTTCTTGAAATTATTATTATGGTTACTATCGTAGAATTCCTTCTTTCATAATCAGCTAGTCCAATAGACTAATTACTGTGTAGCTTTTGTTTATTTAATAAAACAGTTTTGCTTCTTTCAAATGTGGTGTTTATTTTTAGTGGCCTTATATTTTGAATTAGTAAAAAATAAACAAGCAGTCTCCTTACAAAAAGTTTATATATGCCAAAATTATAACCTAAAATGACAAAGTCAAAAAGTCAGTGTTGCACATAGGAAAATATAAAATATCGTATTTGCAGCTACCTTCTGCTGTACCAGTTTTATGTGGAGAGGAGTGTACATAGAAAATCTTAATCTTTTGTTCTAGTGTACATGAATACTGCTTGCATTTGTCTTGTTATTGGCTCTTTTGTGTGGCGATGCGTACCTATATGGCGTCTTTTAAATGTAAATTTCTACATAACTCCGAATAAATTTCGTACAATGGCTTTCATTGTCTCATACTATAGGAACGCCCGTACGAAAATCGTATTAGAGCTATAGTGAAGTAAATTTGTCAAAGAGACGTGCCTAGTTTGGCAAAGTAAGTATAAACGACATTAAGAAAGTTACCAATTAGCAGACTTGGTTGCCTGAAGGAGTGCCACGACTCCACGAGAGCTCAGTTCATTTGCATACCTAATGTGGCACTGTTATATAATATAAATGAGAAGGGAGAAATGCCATTCGGGCTCGCTGCTTGGAGCGAAAAAGAAAGGGGGTGGGAAAAAATAAGGCGCGCGTAATGGCGGAGAAAATGGCAAAATTGACTTTAAAGAGGTCCAGGAAAATCTTAGAATTTTATTTTATTGTTTAACGGTTAAAAATAATATTGTTTTTGCACTTTATGGACTAAAAACGCATTTGCAAGACCAGTGTAGCTATCCTTGAAATGAGAGAGAAAACTATTATCTTCCTGAAACGCACAGATCCTATTGGTCGACGCCGCCGATTTCCTCTTTCTCCGAACTTTATTTCTACTGGTCTTTAGTGAGAGAAAAAAAAGATACCAATTTCTATTTAAAATACTTTCACTAGTGTCAATTGTAAGAGAAAAAAGAAGAGAAAAGAATTGTTTTCTTTTCCCTGATCTCAAGAATAGCTACACAGAGAGCAAAATTAAATTTAAGGGAGTAAAATGAAATAAAATTTTGGGAACTAATATTTTAAGGAGTAATATTAAATTCAGTGAAATTTTTTTAATAAAAACCGAAATCTAAAGTTCAGAAAATAGTAAATAGAGGCTTATCGGTACATAAAGTCGTCATAGCCTGCCTTTTAATAAAGGCGACACTATTTTTAACAGTTCAGCACGCAACTACTACATAGGCACTTACTCGTACTTACTCGTTTATTGTCTTTCTTGAAAATTAATTCATATGACAAGAAGGTTAAGTTTTACAAATAAATGGGGAAAAAATACTTAAATAATAACATTTTCACACGAAATTGAAGAAAAACATAAATAATTTAAAGAAAGAGAAAAAAAACTTTCATTACAAAAAAAAAGAGAACCTGAGATATTACTTAAAGAGTAATAATTACTTAAATAGTAACAATGCAAAAAGATAACAGAAAAAGAAAATAAAAAAAATGTGCAAATTTGCTGATATTCTGGTGTATGGGTACAAATTGAAATGAATTAATATTACTCATTAATATAAAAGACCTTAGTTTTAAAATATTAACTAGTAAGAAACACAAATGTTTTAAGGATTTTTTACTAGAAGGTTTATTAAGGAAAGTGATAAATTCATCATTTGAATGAAACAGTTCAGCAGTTGCGGGCGAACGAAGACCCTCATATATAGGGCATTCCAACAAGACGTGGCAGATTGTTTCTGGTTTTCTTAAGTTAGAAATCGTACTTAGAAGTTTTTGATCCATCTTATAGTTAATTTTGTTAAAACAAAAGTCTACTTGGTATTTTGACGCCATTCTAAGATTAGCTACAATACTAACTACTACATAGGCACTTTACCCACTACTATGAAATTACTGGAACAAATTCTGGTACGACCTCACGTAAACATGCTGATATCATGCCACCTATAAATTTGATATAATTAAAGTTAATGTCGTTCTCTAAAAAGTCGGCATAAACAATGTAAACGTCGATTTTATTTTGACAGCACGGCATCGAGAAAAGCAGGTTAGTCAAGCCACACCCCCCCTGAAAGATATTCGAGTATTGATATGCTTATAATTTCGAACCAATTTTAAACTAATTTTAAACCACTTTTAAAAATTTTGAACCACACAGCTTCCTGGTTTTCTTTTAATATAGGGGGTGTAGCCGGACGTCAAGCTCCACCCCCCTTATTTAAAGCGTAGAGAAAAATGAAAAGCAGCTATCTAAAAATTAAGAACTAATTTCGAACTCCTAATATCACCAAAAAGAATTTCGTAAAATCAACTATTGATTTGGATGCGCAATAAAGATCTTAGTGAAGGGACATGTGTAAGTTCCTGGGATTTTTAATGAAGGAGTTTTGTGAGTATGTGGGAATGATAGCTCTTAAGTCGCACAATTAAGTGTTACCGGGTTTTGTTCGCATCCGCGTAGAAAGGGTTGACATGACATCATTTTTCAAGATGGCAGCCAAAAATCATAAAAAATACAACTTTTGCAACCAGGCCATGATTATACTCGATTCCATATAACTCGAGGACGAGGATTCCAAAAAATTTACTTTTATGGTCATCTGACATTAAATGACTTTGAAAACCGCAAAAAACAAGATTTTTTACATTTTCCCTTCAAGAAATCTTAATAATTCGACGTTTTTTCAGACCAACTTCAAATGTACCTCAAACTATTGGGCTTGTAGGCCAAATTCGATCCTTAGAGTTTGATGCAGTTTGAAGCTTCAAGACCTTGAAAAATACCACGTAAAATTAACAAGTTGCAAAAATAACATACTAAAGGGCTATTCATCAACTATATTCAAGCAGAGAGAACCAAATGTGGCAACAAAGATAAGAAGGTCAAGTCTAACAATTTTATTTAAAAAAATTTGGTTCAGCTATGACGTATTTCAATAAGGCGGCTGATATTAAAATGGCGACCTATAACCACATTTTATTTTATCCAATTTCGAAAAAAAGGAAAAATGACAAGTTGGCCATAAATTCTTGTTGACTTTGTCTCATTGACACAGGTGCCGATATCTACAGGGTGAGCCAATAATAGCTGCTAAAGTTTGGGATGAGCCTATTATTATCATGCTTATGATGACCGATAACGGCAAAAAAAGCATCATTTCCCACTAAAATGAAAACGCTGAATTTAAAAATGAAATTTCATTTGACACCTGTCAAACCAAAGTCAAAGCGAATACCTTTTTGTAGTCTGCTCAAGACAATAAATCGGATATCGTAAAAAAAAGTGACAGTTGTCTTAACCGTCATTTACTGTTTTGGGGAAAACCACTGGTGCGATGACACATATTTACGAGTGGGGACTCGAACTACACTAAATTGAGGTCGATGAACTCAAAAATGTTATTATTTTTGACACTTGTCAAACCCTATCAAAATGGCGGAAAAATAATTAATGAACTTAAAGTTTTGGGAAAAACAAATACCTTTTTTGTGCTCTGCTGCTCTGATAGAGTTTGACAGGTATCAAAACTAATAACATTTTTAAGTTTGTCGACCTTAATTTAGTGTAGTTCGAGTACCCACTCGTAAAAATGTGTCATCGCACCAGCGGTTTTCCCCAAAACAGTAAATGATAGTTAAGACAACTGTCACTTTTTTTACGGTTTTCGATTCGATATCGTCAACATAGTACAGAAAAGGTATTTGCTTTTCCAAAAACTTCAAGTTTATTAATTATTTTTCAGCCATTTTGACAAGGTATGACAAGTGTCAAAACTAATAACAGTTTTAAGATTATCGACCTCAATTTAGTGTAGTTCGAGTCCCCACTCGTAAATATGTGTCATCGCACCAGTGGTTTTCCCCATAAAAGTAAATGACAGTTAAGACAACTGTCACTTTTTTTGCGGTTTCCTATTTAATGTCTTCAACAAAGTAAAAAAAAGGTATTCGCTTTTCCAAAAATTTCAATTTCATTAATTATTTTTCGCCATTTCGACAGGGCTTGAAATACCACTGATATCCAGTTTCCATTTAAATTGTCCGTGGTTCTTTAAGTGAAACTTTCTTGAAAAATGCGAGGATTTATTCCAGTCACTTCATAACTAATGGGTAAAGTGTCCAAATATGAAATAGTTGTTTAACCTTCGTGCGGAACTGACAAAAATTATTAAAGTCAGACCATGCCCACTTGATGTACCGATAAGTCCCTTATATACCATGTGACTAAAGTGTCTTTTTATCTTCAGAAAATTATTCCCTCACTTCGCTCAGGCTACAAATTTTTCAACTCCGGTTAAAAATTTATATTTTAACTAACGTACTATTTTGAACTTTAGGGATTAAAGTGTCACTTTTTGTTCCTGAATGTCAATATCTCAATACAGTTATAAGTATAAAAGCAGGGATAAAAAGTAACAACAGCACATTTTCTGTAGTAATTTATTAAGAGATGGGGATATTGTCGAAAACCATGTCGAAGATTTTTTGCCGTGGAAACCGCTCGAGGGCTTGCCCGAGAGCGGTTTCCTCATGGCAAAAATGCTACGAATAATTTTGTGATCACAAGAACAAACCAAAATATCAAGGTTCGCTATTTACAGGGTGGATTCTTTAAACGGAACGGTACTTCTAGCAGGTCAGAATTAATCGTTTTATTTAATTAATAATTAATCGTGGTTTTGTCTATATTATTTAGTTTTCAAGGTATGACAAAAAAAATGTTTCTTTTTAAATAGGACATCCTGTATATTTTGCAATTTTTGAAATCTGCAAGCAATTCCCTCTTCAGCAATACCACATAGTAGCATCTATCTTTTACGATAATCAAGATATTTTTATCTAAATCTGTATGGAAAACTTCGATATTCATTCAAATATCCCCCGTAAAACAGGACATAGAAAACAATTCCATGCAAGTTTAAATGCCTCTATCTTGGAAACCATAAGAGATAGAGTATTAGTGTATGGTATTGTTAAAAATATATTTTTTGTAGAATTCAAAAATGTCAAACTATACAGCGTGTCCTATTTTTAAAAAAATATTTTTTTGCCATGCCTCGTAAACAAAACGGCATAAAAAAAATCCAAGATAGTACGATTAAAAAAAAATAAAAATCACAGTTGACGTGTTTTTGGATTTTTTTTTTATAAAACCAAATTCTAACTCGCTAGAAGCACCGTTTCGTTTAAACAATCCACCCTGTATATATCATCAAACGACACATAGACAATAAAAACCTGTTGGTGGGTAAAATGGCACTTATCAGTTTTGACAAGGGAGATTTTCACCTGAGCGGGAAATTTTTGCTGACTAATCAGGTGAAAATGGTTTTTTTGTTATAATGTACACTTCCGGCCACATAAAATGCGTACGCCGATTTTATATATTATGTTATGGGCCTCGCAACTCAGTAGCCTTTTAGGTATTTCAAATTGACAAAAAATGTCACGGTCACGTTTTGTTGTCATACGATGGTCATACGTTTATATTTAAAAATGCCTCAACTAAACGAATTCGAAAAAGCCCAAATTTAGACAGCAAAAATTAGACGGTGGTTGGTCTGTTCTAAGAGTAGCGGCCCATTATGGACGAAACAAGGCTACAATTGTAAGAATAAGAAGAAAGAAACTGATCGACTTTCGGGAAGACATCGCGAAAGCGAAAATTGAGGCACATTTTCCTGGATCCATAAGAACGATGCGCAGACACATAAGCCGTTCTAGGCTTAGATGTCGCGATGCTGCCAAGAAAATCTTACTTGGTGCGGAAAACAAGCAAGTCAGGGGGGCTATTCCAGTGGCTCATACCGATATCGTTACGTAGCGAATTCGTTATCGCGGCAACACCGCGGTTTGTTTTGTTGTTTCACAATGGCCGCGGCCGTGTCAATTCAACTTTGACAACTAAACTCGCACAAAAATATAAGTTTTGATTTGATTGAGAAAAATTAACATGATTTCTTCTGCGATGATTGCAGACATCGGGAAACAAAATACTTTTTATAATTCCTGCTGCCTAGTTTCTCCTGTGATCTTGTGTTCTCCAACCACCCGAATGGAAGACGAAAATAAGTTCACACCATATTTGGAGCCCACAAAGAACGGCACAGTAAGTAAAACTAGCTTTTGTTATGGGGAAATATTTGTTTTACTTATCCCAAACTTGTACTTCACTGCTATTTTAAGCTGGGTTTATATTTTATACTCTTCTGTAAAGGGAATCGCAAGCCCTTATGATAGAATATAGATAAGCATGGCCCAACTAGTTGAGTTTATCACCCACTTAAATTAAAGTCAGGCTTGGCAAGAATGTGATACACTGAGATAGTTTATTTAAAATGAAAACTACTGACTTAGATTCTTGCAGTTCACCAAAGAAAAAATAACTTCTTAAAGCTGTGATCAGATTTTGGATAAGTACTATTTTGATAAAACTTAAAGTGTATACTTCTTTTTAGGTATAACATGCTAGGGTATGTGAATGGAGCTACATGTAAGAATCATTCTAGTAGGATAGTACCACACAAGACCACAACTCGGGCCACAAATTAACTATGGATGGATTCAAGTAAGACACAGACCAACCTTCCAAGGCACTAAATGAAACTAACTAAACGAAGTTAAACTAACTTTCAGAAGAAACTGATGCAATATCCATGTATGATAAATGTTATTTGTTCTCTCATTAAAAAATAATAAGATAACTTTTAATGAATTAAAAGGTTGTGTAAAATATAGTACAGAAATATAATTTTATTATTTAATTCTGTTAGGCCACATTTGTTTAAATCAAAAAATTTAAATGTCACTTAAGTGATAGTTATAGAACATTGGACCTATTGTAACTACGATTTTAGAACTTTTTCAAAAAAATTCGCAGATTTTTTGGGGGAGTCATCGAAAAACTGTGGGCCACTATATATTATTTTAAGTTATTGCAAACTTTTTAAAATAAGGCAGAGTTTTTTTTCAAGAGCCTTTAGATTGGTTTGGTGGGGTAAGTTAGGTACAGTATTAAGTTATTTCAAGCTCTGATTGCTATAAAAAAGAATTGATGAAGATGTTTTAAAAAATTGGACTGATGTGATTTAATATTTACCTAAATGATATTTATTCCCACACACACATAGCATAGCTTGATATTTATATAGCAGTTGGCTAATTAAGCAAATTATTTTAATTTTTAATACCTGAGTAATATAATTTAAGAAACCTACTTAGTACCTACTTCAAATAAAGGGCCTTAAATGTATGCTGCATTTTTAAATTAACTCTAAAGTTTTACTGACTGATATGGCAAGTTTTTTACAATGCATTTAGATAAATTTATTTTTTTGGCTAGATTAATACTTTATACTAGTTTTTAATTTAATATTACCAATTTATTATATTACAAAGAAAAAATTGATTTGAGTTGATTTTGTCACTCTTAACATTGCTATTAAAAAATAATAAAATTTGGGATAAAAAAAACTGATTTATTTTACTTATTGGTTTAAATGATACTTAGAATTACAAATTGTTTTCTAATATTTCAATAATTGGTGGATTGCATCTTTTATTTTATCAGCTTGGGCACTGCTAACCTGAAACAAAAAATAAGATGTATTTCAAAATGTAAGCCAGTGAAATGGCTACTTAAGATTGAAAGCTTTTAGGTTTGGTTTATAAAATCAATCAATTACACCAATAGTAACTTTTAATCGCCTCACCCTTTGAACAAGAGTATAATCCGACTTATTAGACTTACATCGACTATATCTCACCAATTTTTTGGCCATCAGTTTTATTGCTGTCTGCCAATTTAGATTCTTTTAGAAAAGTACGGACCAAGTTTTACATTACATTCTACTTTGAAAATTTTATTATTGACTATCTTTTGTTTACCCCACATCTTAATATTTAAGGTAAAGTAGAAACTTAAGTGATGGTCAATGCTTGTGTGAATTTGGTCCAACGCACTTTGATTTAGAAACTAAGGGAGAGGATAAAACAACTTTCTGGCTAAGGTCGTAAAAAAACTTGCCTGTTAAAAAAAACGATATGAATTTGGCCCTTGTATATAATATTTAGAAAAAGTAATGTAAACTGTCGATCAAAAAAACTATCAAGATAGTGAATAATAATTAAAAACCTTGGGAAAACAAAGGGAACAAGTTCAGAAAATCTAACAATTTGGGATCCAAGTGGAAAAAGATTGAGTTTTTCTTGTAAATTAACGAAATAAGTGTGGCTTATCCCCTAGTTACCCCAAGATCTTTAATTGTTATTTAATGTTTTTTTTTAAATATCCTGTGGACATAAAAAGTTACCTTAAAACTTTATTCCTACTTGAATTTTACTAATAAAATTTGAAATATTTAGGTGTTGGTGGCTAATAAAAATAGTAGAAAACAAAAACTTAAATTACAGCAATAAAGAAGTTGAAATTTATGTGTGGTTGAAACGAAAGTAGCCAATTTTTTTAATTTTACTGATGAATTTTTGGATTTTAAAATGTTTTCTTTTTAATGTGAAGGTAGCTTACCATATGTGTTTTGTCCTGCTAAAATGTTTAGTTGCGTAGGTGGGGTGGGGTGCTGCCTGCTTAAATGTATTCATCATACATCTTAATAATTACGAGAAATCATTAATCTGAAATTAAATTTAAAGTAATTTATTATAGGTGTGATGTATGCAAATCTATAGTCTAATCAGTTAACCAGTTAGTTCACTTGAATTAATACTTCAGACAATAGCAATACCATGTGCTATTTTTTTTTTGTTTTTTTCCCAATATTTTTCCAATTTTGTGCCAAATTTAAAGTTAATCTTCTCATCTAGGCATGAATCAAAATGAATGCATGACCTTTCAATACGAGGAAAAAAATGAGCTAACTTTTTCATGTAAAAAGTTTAGATTTCTATAACATATTTTAGGTACTGTATTATCAATTTTACTTATTCTTTTTATTAGTGACATCCATAAAATCTGCATAAAATATGTAACGTGAATTAAATAATCCAATTTTTTAAACGTTATATAGGTGTATATGGTTACCCAGTGGCGTCCCAAAGGAAGGGGGAGTCGAGGTAAAAACCCTCTGATACCGGTTAAAAAAACGAAATTATCTGAAATTATCCCAATAAAATGATTTCTGAGTAAAATTACAATTTATTATTATTAAATTTTTTAAACTTTACTAATTTTGTGTGATGATGATTTAAATAATTTACTGATAAGAACTAGTAAACTTTGTAAAACAGTAGATAAAAACTAAAAGAGTTTTTAAGACAGGAATTTGATCAACAGTAGAGAGTTTGAAAAGTTAAAAGTTTTATGCATTTTGATTTTGACAAAGGTGAGAAACTTGGTCTTAAAATTATGTAGAAACGCAAAGGTTAAATATTTAAAAATTACTATTTATTACTGACATAACTGCGAAACTTAAAATGATGTTTCGTCAAAAACCACAATACTCTACTTTTACACAAAAATATTATATTTACACAAATTTTTTTGTTTACTAGATTTAAGTAAACATTTCTAAAACTCAGAATCTAAAACCGAGAGGCCAACACCTCCAATAGGTGTACGAAAACTCGATAATACCTGACAATACTTGACTGTATGGGACAAAATCTTAGGATAGTTTGCATTACTTGACAATAGGTGTACCTACAAATTTAAAATCAGGTGTTGGAATTGAAAACTTACCAAAACTGATTTCTACATTGAGCAGCTACGGTAAGTGTTTATTCCCAAACTTCATAATTTATTTTCTCTCTTATTAGCACTACAGCATGGGTCCTGCTCTTGGAGATTTTCAACAGTTGACCTAAAAAAAGAACAGTAAATTACATTACATTAAAACTTTGAAAACCTTAAAAAAAGAACATGTGTACATCAAAATTTGTTTTAGCAAAATCAATTTGAATATATGAAAATTAGGTACATGACTCTTATCTGTCTGTCAGAGGGAGGGAGTTCAAAAGATCTACTATCCTGTGCAAATAAAATAATTGAAGAAGGGGGGGCAGTATGAGAAGGGATGCAAAATTTTTACTTGATCATGCATGCGCCTCTCTTCAACTAGGTACTCAATGCGGTCTGTTGTAAGTACTATTATTTATACAAGGCATAATATTTAGTAATTTGGCTATAACCTCAAAAAATACAAACATAAACTGTCCAAATAAATAATATTTGATTTTTTCTCGATATATAGGTAGATATTAGTTGATGTCAGATTTTTTTAATAAAAAGTCTGTGTAATAACCTTGGATCAAACAAATCCTGCATTCTTGAATTTCCAACTTTTTTTTTTTATAATGTATGAATATTTTGTAAAATTATTTTTCGGTTTTCTGGCCACTGGCTCACGTCTTTTCAAAATGTATAAACTGAACTTAAAACGGACCTACTATATCTTTTTTTTACATTATGTAAGTAGTGTTCTTTAAGCACCAAAAAGAACAGAATAGAATATAAGATAAAGTAAATATAAGTACTTACCCAAACAAAAAATCTGGAGGCACTTCCACACAAGGCCCATGTGGATTTTTCTTCACAGAGAACGTGGCTTTTCCAAACAAAATTCAATAACGGTTGACCACCATCACATTGTGATCAGATTTTTAGTCCATATTGCGTGCAAAAAGCTCATGAAAATTATTATTTTCCCGAAATTTCGCCGAAACAAAAATCTAAAAATCTAAACAAACTTGACTGACTGTCGGCATTTGACAGTTGTTTTGGGAAAGTATTGCTGGTTGCGTGCCATTTAAGCCTTCTTTTTAATTAATAATAAGCGATGTTGCCGTAACAGTGAAAATAATGGCGATAGCGATCGTTATCTCATAACGATAGCCCACTGGAATTGCCCCCCAGGTTAATTTTTGCACTAAACTACTCACTACAAAAAGAAGAATTTTGGCAACATGTGTTCTTCATGGATGAAAAAATCTTTCAGTCCCACAATGACATCAAACAAATTTTGGTATATCGCCCGGCACAAACACGCTGTGTTTTTTTTTAGAATCCATGGAAGATTTACGGCGGAAGTTTATGTTGATACGATGAGAAATGTTAAGCTTCCAGAAGCAACTATTCTTCATCCTGAAGGTTTTAAGTATCAACAGGATGACAAAACTGTCCTATCCATACGGCAAGCATTTCTAAACAGTGGTTCCAGCAAAACAACATCGAAGTTTTTTTGGAAAATATATGGGGCCTTATAGCAAAAAAGTTAACACGAATTAATATTTTTCCCATAAATTTCAACCACTTAATGGAGCTCATAGTCAAAGGGTACGACGAAGTCATTGTTTCAAATCCAAATTTATTTCAAAATTTAGCAGATTCCATGCCACGAAGACTGAAACGTTTTGTGTCATTTTTTTTTTTAAATTTACGTAGTGTTTTTTAATAAATTCTTTTTGATTTTGAACATTTTAGGTTGTCTGCAAAGACTTAGATTACTGAAATTTAGCGATCCTGCAGAGGTGCGCTGACTATTATTGCTTTCCTTTCACCAAACAGTTCCTTCTTCTTGATACTTTTTTCTTATTCGCACAATTATGGTGTTTTTTCGTACATAATGAATTTTAAGAATAAGTTTTTATTTTCTGTCCTTATTTTTGTATTTACAATGTCAAAAGATTTAACCTTTAATTCGAAAACGTCAAAGTCAGTTACAATAAGCAGGGCAATTAGCGAAACTTAAATCAACACCGTTCTCAACTAAAAAGCCAGTTAACTCTTATCTCTTCAGTGCCCTTTACCCAAAAATTGCCGCCATTTTTATAACCAAATTGAGAGGTAAAACATGGATTTTCTGTCAGTTTGGTGTCAATATGACTACTATAGTAGGCTAAAGGATACTAAATCGAAAAAGAGTTAACTGGCTTTTTAGTTAAGCAGGTGTTGCTTAAATACAACAGACCTGCAGCTAACTTCTTCTGTACGCATTTTATGTGGCCGGAAGTGTACATATGGGGTAAATAATCTTCATAATTCTTATATGTTGATATAAGGCGGTCTTCACTTTGAATTAAAAAATAAAAGAAAATTGGTATTTAAAAGCATTTTCATATGGTCTGTCCTTTTTATATAGAACTCTTATTTCCCTCAATATTCAATTCTCCAAATTAACTGATTCGAGAGTTCCCTATTTATCGCTTAATTGCCAACAGCTCCCTTTGACATTTAGTAGTTTATATCTGAAACTCACATAATTTATGATTTCTTGTATAACTTAATGGAAAAAAAAACCGTTCCCCTCAGGATAAGAAGGATCACTTTTATCCTTTGATATGTATAGTATATTATATACCAAGGGTTACAATTCGTCGAGGGATAAAAAAACACCTTATTCCAGAGGTTTATGTATTATTTTACTTCCTACTGTATTGTAATACACTAATAAAATAATAATAAATAAAATAGGAATAAAATAACAGTATGAAATGGAACGTTGTAAGATACACGGCCGTGAAATGTCATTAAAGTGCTTGTCTAGAAATTCCGGACTCGGCTCCTTCGTCGCTTTTTCCGTAAACATCTGGACTTGTACTTTAATAGAGCATTTCCGGGCCTTCCAACGTAAATTACTACTTAGCACTTCTGTATTATTTGAAAAGATATTACAGAACAAAATCAAGAAAATTAAGGCACTCTATCAAAAATAGAATGTCAAAATAATGTGGGCTGGTAGACAATTTGGACTTAATTCGAAAAGCGTGCGAACGATTTGGTTGCTAAGATAAATGTGATGCAAAAAAATGCAAGGTGTAAACAAAGCTTAGCTGACAGCTACATTTTTTGCATAATTTGTTAATGACTGTATGCACCATTAATCAGAGCTAAATAGTCAGTACTATGCACCAAAGGATTTTGCACCCAAATTAGCTAATTGTGATTTGGTAACCAGGGCCAGCAGAAAGGCGCCGGCAACGTCGCAAATTTCCTAGGTATTCATATTAAACAAATTATTTCGTGTCCATGTAGAGGCATAAAAGTAATAAAACCTTAACGGCAAAAACTGATTTATGGGGGTATCTGGATTGTTACTGAAAAAATACAGTTTAGTACTGTATTAGTATTTAGCTTGTAAAATTCATTACCAAAGAGAAAGTGCCATGCCATAGAGCACGTTAGTAGGTGCGCGATACTACTATACTGTGGAAATGTCTATAAATGTGACTATAAGATGTCTGGCCGATTTCCGAGCTGATTTCCAATAATGACTTATGTTGGGTTTATACAGCAAAATAAAATATAAGATAAAAAAAAATAAGAACACCCAATAAAAAACCGTATTTGTAATGACATGATCACATTTAATAACCACACAGATTCTTATTTCTAAGTTACAACTATCTTGGGAATTTGGAAACTTTGGTTGCACTAAAACAGAGCTATGATTGTTTTCCACAAACCAAAAATAAACTTTTTTGCACTCGTCGCGCGTTTTGCTATTTTGCTAACAACATTAGTATCATCAGGAGACGATAAACAATAAACTAAATTAACCTACGCTCTATCTTGTATACAATCTTTAAGTGGGCGGAGATAAGACTAATAATTTGTGATTGATCACGATTTATAATCCTATCTCCTCTCAACTAAATAATCAAGTGTACTAAACGGGATGGGTCCTCTATCTTTATTTAAACTATTTCTGGATTTAATGATTTCCATACTTTCATACGTATTCAGGAAATCCCAAGGATAAAACTACAGTTCTATAAAAGTGGAATTTACGAAATTAGTTGCATGGATTGTGACAAAAAATATGTTGGCCAAACGAGACGCTCTATTCAAACACGTTTTAAAGAACACTTAGCACACTTAAAATACGAAAGAACAGAAAAGTCAAGTGTGGCCGAGCATGCTTTTGAAAACAATCATAGATTCACATTAGATAACCTAAAACTTCTAAAAAGTGTATCAAACAAAAGACTTTTGAATGCATATGAAAGTATGGAAATCATTAAGTCCAGAAACAGTTTAAATAAAGATAGAGGACCCATCCCGTTTAGTACACTTGATTCTTTAGTTGAGAGGAGATAGGATTATAAATCGTGATCAATCACAAATTATTAGTCTTATCTCCGCCCACTTAAAGATTGTATATAAGATAGAGCGTAGGTTAATTTAGTTTATTGTTTATCGTCTCCTGATGATGCTAGCGTTGTTAGCGAAACGCGCGTAGGTTGCAAAAAAGTGTAGTTTTGGTTTGTGGAAAACAATCATAGCTTTGTTCTAATTTACAAGTTTATAGAGGGCATGTTTGCATTTTATAGTAGTAAGAAAAGTATAAATCATCGTCAAGTAATAAGTCTTTTACTTTCGTATTATTATTATTTCTCACACACAATTTTTTTCAGTTTTTATAACAAATATTTGTGAACGAAAAACCAAACATAACTTCATTAATTAACTAGCCGCGCTGGTCCTTAATTCTAGGCTATCGGGCGATTAAATTTAAGTGCCGGTTGGGAGAGAAAAACGCTTGGTGCATAAGAAAAATATTATGTAATCACGGCTAAAGTCTTAATCAGAGAAATTGTACAATCGTGTCGCTTAACCTAAAAATGAACCTTGAAGCTGCTGCTGAAGCGGCAGTAAATGAACTGTTGCCAGAAGTCAGTTGTTTTTATGTACTTAGATAATATTGGTGTAGATTTAATATTGTGTTATATTTTAGTATTACATTGTTTTCAGTTAAAAAAAAACACTTGTTTCTGTCACTTTTTCCTTGTACCTGAAACAAGAAACTAAAGTAACCACTTTAGTCTCTGAAGTGCAAAAATATAATTTGTGAAATGAAACTCTTTTTAATTCCATAAACGAAAAACATGGATAAAGATTTAATTAATATTAATATATATTTAATTTCTGTAGAAAATACAAACGCAAAATAATATGTCGGCAGCGATTTTTATAAATTTTTTCGACGTTTGGTCTTTCGTCCCTCAGTCTTTAAAAATGCTACTGACTGTTATTGTTTCTCAGTTGACAGATGAATTTAACTGTTTTATTTGGTTTTTATACATTAAGAGATTCTGGAGCTCCCGTTATGAATTAAAATCAACCTTATGACAAAGACAATTTCATTTAGTTTCTGTGTGTAAATGTAAGCCGCTGCGCCGCGCCGTATTAAAATTTGTCAAAAGAATTTGTAATTACTAGTTTTTTTTTTTAATTTTGCTTTTAGTAGAATCCCTGAGTGTCACGTCGCATAGACGGAAAAAATATGTACTGGTATCAAAAGGATTCATGCTGATCCAAGCGTAACTTCGTTTTAAAAGTTCTCGATACTAGTGAATCGTTGAAACAATTTGGATAGATATTTAAGTTCTTCTTAAGGCAAGCATAAGTTATTTAAAGTATATAAAAGTATTACTCAAGGGAGAGTAAAAAGATTATTAACACAGTAATTGTTATAAATAAAATTTTACCAACAGAAAACTATTGAATTTTTGGCCTCCTCTACCAGTTTTACCACTGAGTAATTTCAGACACAGTCGGAATGTTTACCATCACGAATCGATAGCAAAAAAACGAACTTTACAAAATACACTGGAGCAACACAAGAATACATACCGATAGACACGTATTTCACCCTTGTTAGAGATCCTTAGAGCGATATAAGTTTTTATAATCGAATAATATGAACGATCAAATCAAGAAGTCATGAATTAATGCTCGGCAAAACATTAGATAACAGAATGAGAAATAAATTCCCAATGAACATAGTGGAGGCCAAAAATCTAACAGTCTTCTGTTGGTAAAACTCTCTTGTTTATTTATGTTTAACTCCATTATAGACATTGGGAATTTAATTCTCATTCGGTTATCTAATGTTTTGCCGAGCATTTGTCCATGACTTGTTGATTCGATCGTTCATATTATTCGTCTATAAAAACTTATGTCGCACTGATTATCCCTAACAGGGGTGAAACACGTGTTTGCGTCTAGTCTCCAAGTTGCATCCGGTATGTATTCTTGTAGTACTCTGGTGTATTTTGTAAAGTTCGTTTTTGTGCTATCGATTCGTCATAGTAAAAAATCTGACTGGTGGATGGACTTTGTCTGAAACCAGTCAGTGGTAGAACTGGTGGAGGACGCCAAAAATTCAAATTAACTTTTGTTTATTATTTATCCCTAACCCCCCCCCCCCCTCGAAGTCAATTCCTGTGTGCGCTACTGAATATCTTGTAACATGATTCAACGGTAACTAAAGATTACAATTACAGTTACAATTCTTAAATACAGATTGCCATTTTTTTCAGTGTAGTTTTTAATTTATATGATTTTATGTCAAAAAAATTCCGGAAGTGCTCTACAAACTTTTCTCTACGGTACAAAAGGTGCGACTTTTATCCCTTGTTATTTCATCAGGGCCTTTGGCAATTTTGCCTTAACCATATCTTTCTTAACGTCAAATATTAAAAAACTAGTTTCCAAGGGTCACTGGAAGGGCCATCCAAGGGTCCCAAGGAAACAGACACGCTTGATTATGTGGACATCGAAACGGGACACCTTTTTACTTCGTGGGAATCAAAACTAGTTTGATGGGTCATCATGGGTCAGTTGAAAAAGTAGCCACACGATTGTTACGATTTTGGTTTATTTTAAAAGATTATAATCTGTTGTGTGGAAAATTTCTGGACTATACTTACTATTTACTTGTATAGGGTGTCCTGTCTTTATTTGTCATTTAAATTGCGACTTAATATATTTTTTTAAACTGGGACTAGGATAAACTTAGTATTCAAAATTTTAATGTGACGTATATCTTGTTATAGAGATATTACCTAAAATGTTTTGTATAATAGTTATGTAACATTTTAAATATACACGTAATATCTAAATTGTTACATAAGTTATGTAAATTTTACCACTTTCATTTAAAGTAAATCATTTTATGTAACGTAAATTAGATTACGTAACTATTACACATAATTTTTTATATAATATATATGTCATATTTTTTATGTAAAATAATATATGTAATACTACTAAATTTTAAGAATTTATTTATAAAGTCATATTATTTACGTAAAATTAACATTTCTTATGATGTGTTAAATTTACAGTCAAAGTTTTGACGTAATATTTAGATATTTTTTTTTATAAAAATATTTGTAACATATTTTACATAAATATATGAACCTTAGATTTATATAACTATTAGGTTAAAGTGTGTTTACTGGGATGCGCAGATGAAGTTTGAGACGCGAACCGAAGGCGAGTGTTTTAATTCATCTGAGCGTGTAATAACTATAACATGCGAGTTAGTGTACTTTACTTTACCTACGACCAGTGAAAATTTAATTAGAAATATCAAAAATCATTAAAAATACCACATCTAAACACTCCTAAGTATATAATTGGTATTATTTATGCATCATTACTGTTTCCAACAGATTTAAGACAAAATTGTAACTCCAAGTTTTTGAAAATTTCATAACTTTTTAAAATAGGTATTTGAATTTTGAAACCTTTTGAAATTTTTTTGAAATTTTGAAAATGTTTAAATTTTTTAAAGTTTAAAGAAATTTTATTTTTTTTTAATTTTGAGAATTTTTACAAATTTTGTGTTCTTTTTTGGAATTTTAAAAATATATATATTTTTTTAAATTTTATATTTTTTTTTGGTTTTTGAAAATTTTTTATTTAATAAATATTTATGTTGTTAAAAATATAGAAAAATCATTTACATTTTTGTGTCAGTCAGTATCCTTATGAAAGAAAGTTTCATCGCTTGGCGCGTCCTCTAAGGATTTACGTCAAAGCTTTATTATTATCCTAGGAGCGTAAATAGTCCATTACAGTCGTGTTAGGATGCTCGTTAAACTAGTAATATGGGTTGGTCGTCATTTACGTAAATATGATGTAACAACATGTAACATATTTTACATAAATATATGAACCTTAGATTTATATAACTATTAGGTTAAAGTCACAAGTGTGTTTACTGGGACGCGCAGATGAAGTTTGAGATGTGAGCCGAAGGCGGACTATAACATGCGAGTTAGTGTACCTTACTTTACCTACGACCAGTGAAAATTTAATTAGAAATATCAAATACCACATCTAAACACTTCTAAGTAATTATTGATATTATTTATACAACATTACTGTTTCTAGGGGATATACTACAAAATTGTGACATTTAGGTTTTTGAAAATTTTAAAAATTTTGAAAATATTCGAATTTTGAAAACCTTTGAATTTTTTTTGGAATTTTGAAAATATTTAAATTTTTGAAAGCTTTAAGAATTTTTTTTTTAATTTTAAGCTTTTTGAAAATTTTGTGTTATTCTTTGGAATTTTAAAAAATATATAATTTTTTGAAAATTTTATATTTTTTTCTGATTTTTAAGAATTTTTATATTTAATAGATATTTTTTTTTTAAATATAAAAAAAATCATTTACATTTTTGCGCCAGTCAGTGTCCCTTTGAAAGAAAGTTTCATCGCTTGGCGCCCCTCTAAGGATTTACGTCTAAGCTTCATTATTATCCTAGGAGCGTAAATAGTCCATTACTGTCGTGTTAGGACGCTCGTTAAACTAGTGTTATGGATTGGTCGTAAATAAAACTATTTAAAGATTACTTAAGATCACAGATTGGTCATAGTAGATTAAGCCACTTAGCTTCACTTTCAATTGAAACGAAATTTGCTTAAGAAATGTTCTTAACGACTCCAATAAAAGATTTTACCAATGAAAAAGCGAGGAAAAGGGACTTTTAAATTATTGACCTCTCAAGGCTTGCCATTTTTACAGATAATGTTAACAATAAAAATGCGGTATATAAAATAAATAATAATATTATATATCTAATAGTATGATAATTTACCGTTGTTACCAAACTAAAACAAATATTTGTATTTTTACTACCAACGTTTGGTAGTGTTTTATTTACTTAAATAAAACACAACTTTAAATACAGCGCAAGTCTTTAATTTTTATTAAAAAAATTAAAATTTTCATTTATACATTTATTAGTGGAGGGGGGGGGGGCATAAATTGTCCTTGCCCCGAGGCCCCAAGTCATGTTGCTACGCTGCTGGGTTCTTTAGTCGATATAAATTAACACAGTGAACTAGTGAAGGTCGGTTAAGCTAAAGGCACCACCATAAAAGCTGTAAAAAATTTTGATACCTCGATTTGTTGCTCATTCGTTGCTAGTTTGTTGCGGTAAAATAAAATTTGTTGCTGCAAACTGTTAAGGTAGGGGGACCACCGATATCTTTTGTTTGATTTATATTAGAAAATCGATTTATACACATAATTTATTTCCTGTAGGGTCCGACGGTATTCCAAAATTTAAAAAAAGAAAAAAAGATCTAAATTTTTTTAGAAAAAAAAATGTATTTTGGAATAACCGCTAATTCTATTGGTTCGAAGAAAAGGTATTTCACATAAAAATCTCTCGCCTAATTTGTTTCAGTGTTTTAAAGGTTCTTTTTAGAAGGGTACTGTAAACACCTAGTCACGTGACATTTTAAGCGACCTCTGAATTAATAACCGTAGGACCACATGGATTTGTATGTGATTCGATAGGGTTTTACTGATACTAATCTGTTGCGGTAAAATGAAATTTTTCGCTGTTTGCCGTTTGGGAGAAAAAGTAAAACAACCTAGTCACATGACTTATCGCAATTTCTCATTGTTAACTAACCAGGAGTCCACGACGCGACGTCTTGCATGTCATTCGATAAATCAGGATCCCTCATTTGTTGCGGCAAAAAAAAATTTGTTACGTCTAGCATGTCATTCAATAGATTCTGACTGATATTAATTTGTTGCGGAAAAATAAAATTTGTTGTTGTTTGGGAAAAAAAAGTGACAAAACCTAGTCACGTGACCTTCTTAGCAAAAAAATTGAAGAAAGGATCACCGACTATTATTTTTCTTGTCATTGGTCAAACGGAGATTATTTTGCCATTTTAGTTAAAAACCGTTAGAGCAAAATATAATATACTTGTGATGTATTTTTGGAATCAGAAAAAAGGGCACTATTTAAATTTGCCAAAATATACAGGCTATCCAATTTAAAAAAAGTTAACATCGCCAAACTGGCCCTGCTCTTTTAAGAACGCAAGTTTAGTTGGGTTAAATTAGGTTGGGTTAGTAAAAAAAAGTTTTAGCTTGGGTGAATTTGGACTCTTTAGGTACCCTAGTCAGTGTCTGCATAAAGATGTTTTACTAAAAAGCCAAAATAAAAGAAAACCGTATGCTAAATAATTACCGTAAATCGGGGCTGCTTTGCCTTTCAGGGTTACTTTGATATTTTTTGGGACTACTTTGACACCACCTGCTAAAACGAATAGAACTTGAAAATTTGGGTCTTAGTACTTTTTTGTTAGGCACATATATTTGACATTCGTATCCTTATCTCTATCGAGTTGACCTATCGAGCAGGTGTACTTTTAAATAAATGGCGAATGCGTGACAGCTCCACATCGTTTCGTATGCAGGGACGGTCGTAACGTTACGACTCTCTTATCGTACCTAACGAAATTTTCATAAATTTAATCAGCTGGAGCTGTCACGCATTCGCCATGATTTTAAAAGCGAACCTGCTTGATTGGTCGGCTCGCTAGAGATAAGGATACGAATGCCAATAAAACTGAAAATTAACTTTAAGAGTCTATTGTTTTGTTGGGTAATGTAGAATAGCAATGCCTTCTGCCTCTCCCCTACTTTTCAGGGGCTTCTTTGTAAAATATTCAAATTTTCTTAAAAGTTTGATAAAATTTATAAAATTACACGGTACATCTTCAAAAAAATTCTCCTGCGGCATAATTTTTTGTTAAAAAAATAAGATTACCAATAAGATTTTTGACATTATTCCTCCCCCCCCTTTTTTTTTGGAGGAGCTTTATCCATCCTTGAGAACAGTGAACATGATGAGAAAGTTACTAGGTTACGAAGATAGAAAAATTATGCTAGGGTGATTCCTCATGCTTAGAAGTACAATGTGTTTTTCATTAAATTATTGAAATAATGCCGTCGGGTAAAATCCACTAAGTCAAAAAGTTAAATTTTAAGAAAAGGCCATTTTTAATTGGTTATATTATTTTGAGCATTTTCAATTCTGTATGGATAAATAAAATTAGTGCCAGTACGAAAATTGTATCTGTCTCTATTGTTTCGTCGTCGGTCAGTCCACTAAGTAAAAAAGTTAAATTTTAAGAAAAGGCCATTTTTAATTGGTTATATTATTTTGAGCATTTTCAATTTTGTATGGATAAATAAAATTAGTGCCAGTATGAAAATTGTATCTGTCTCTATTGTTTCGTCGTCGGTCAGCGTGCCGCTGAGCGAGCTGCTCGCTATTTGTTTCGCTTAGCGACTTCAAAACGTTACGTATTACGAGAATAGCGGTCCAGTTAGTAATTTATTATTTAGTAACCGAGGTAGGTCGTTGAAAAGTGTCTAGTAAATACAAAAATACAAGACCTTGCTGCAAAACAAATCTTTAAAGTATCGCATATAATTCGGAGAGAGAAATTTATGCTATTTAAATACTTTTAGGTTTTCGTTAGATCAATAGATTGGCCCGTATTTCCAAAATACAGTGATTTGTTCATAAAAATTTCGAAACATTTTTTATTAACTTTTATTTTTGAATACTGTCATGCGTTATGAGCAACAAATTATGGCACATAAATCAATTTTTTAACATAAATCAAATAGAAGATAAAGGTGGTACCCCCAGCCAAATTCGTTTTGGAAATCTCAACAAAACTCAAAAAATATATAATTATTTGAAGAGAAATATGCGTTGACATACACGCCATTATCTTGCACTTTAAATTTAATTTTCTGACGTTCATTTGGGCCTTTGTTAAATTTTTCTCATTCAATATACCATGCTCCACCATAACTGGCTCCGATTAAGAAAAATATTTAGTATGTTCTGAAAATTGTACTTGATGAACATGTTCCCCAACTATTTTCCTTGAAATAGTGTCTTCGTTTCCGCCATTTTCCAATTTTCCCAAGATTTGTTCCGGTGCGGCACAGGTGCATCCTATTAACTACTAGATTTAGCACTTTATAAACGACAAAACTCCTTGATTTCTAAAATTGCTTAGGGCTTGCGTCTTGAACTTCTTTATGAAGTTTACTACCTCCCATTTTCGGTAGAAGTTCCTGCCATTCAACCGACTCGACTGTAAACAGACGTGGATACAGAGAGGAACGGTAAATGTGCACAAAAGCAATATTAATATCTACTTTAAAGTAAAAAACCTATTTTGTTGGAATATTTCATTGACCGGAAACCATTTTTTAGTACAACATACCAATATGGTATGAGGGACTATTAAAATCGTGAAATATTGAATCTTAATTTTATCAAAAATGAGTTACTAAGGTCTCAAAACACCTTAGTCAATGAAAAAAAAAGTTGTCTGTCGGTCTGCTGTCTGTCTGTATACAAAAATTCTCTATCGGCTGACCATGAACTGATTAACTTTTGGGTAGGTTAGTTGGGGGTTGAAGGGGGGAAAAGGGGGATAAAATAATTTTAACTTTGCAACAAAAGCAAGTAGTATTACACGGTTTTCATATATAATATGGACTACAAATTTTGTTATAAAGTCCAAATTCGTGGGAGATTTAGTTTCCGAGTTATTTGAAAAAAATGTTAAAATATATAAAAATAATCATAACTTTAGAAGTAAAGCAGCTATTGATATGCGGGTTTCAGATTTTGGTTTTCGTAAATGTTACCCAAAAATTTTGTTATAAGGTTCAAATTTTTCAAAGCTACAGTTTTCGAGATATTTTCATTTTCTTTCAACGTAAATTAATTGGGTGGACTATCCGTACTTTCTAGCATCAATTTTTTACTATGACAATCACTTATTTTACTTTAGATAATTTTATTCTTTATTATGATACGATTTTCTTGAAGCAAAATACGCAAATGTTGCAATAAGAGAATGGTGGTCTCCCGTCAATAAAATATTTTAAAAAATTGTTTTTTTTACTTTAAGGAAGATACTGTTTTGGTGAATATGAAGACAATTTAATTTGTTTTGGTTTGAGATAATTTTTTTTTCTGTTGTGTAACATCTCCGCCTTTTCATAAAAATTTGGTAAAATTACTAAAATTTTTCGTTACTAAGTTGCCTTATTTTCAAGAAATAATAAGAAGTTACAGTTGACCACTTATTTTCTTTTGTTGTCCAGGAAATGTATCCTGGTCCATATCCGGTACTACCGGAACTTATGGCCCGTCCAGTTAGAGAGTACAGTGTTGTATCCAAAATAAAAAGAAATATATTTTTATTTAAAAAGGATTTAGGGAGACTCGCTAAATCTTTTTTAAATTTATCAACTTCAGGGCTTAGAATATCTGTAAAGATAATTATACCTATCTCCGTAGAGACGCTTAATTTGATGGTGGTTTTTTTAACATGAATCCTGTTTAATATTAATTCCTAGCACCGTACTGATGAGCAAACCCAGTTTTACGGTTAAAATTACCTTTTTTGAAGGAGAGTTCGCTATTTTTTGTTGTTTGTTATTTTTATTGTTTGTTGTTTCTAGTAGGTCAACATGTGTACAAAATTTGACTGCCGTTCTAAACTTACTCCTTTACTGCAGCATTTTTGAGGCTATTCACAGGTAGAGCTATGTTAAGTGGTCCATTAACCGATTTTTTTATTTAAAATTATCACCAAAAAGTACCGATGCTCCCCAACTACTACTAAAGGGTTAGTGGTCATCGTACCACAAATTATTAAACTAAAAACTTTAAACCTAGATTTGTATGAACATAAAAAAACACCACAATATTAAAAAACTAGCACATACAAAACTTGATGGCAGAATAAATGCGTGGAGGGTGGAATGATATTCTATCTGGAAAGTTTTAAGCGAGGGTGAAAGTAACTCAAGAGTCATGGCTGCCTTTAAAAGCATTATTGAATGTTATTCGTTAGGGGGTGGGATTAATAAAATGTTACAAAGTTATAAAGATGTGGGTGGGTCTAGTTCCTAAAAAGTAAAATGTATGTAGAATATTGATACGTTTTTTAAAGTTCTACAGATGAATAGATAGGTATCCACCTAGCTAGTTAAAGAGCTCAAAAACGCCCAGGGTAATAGTTACCAAATCGGTTGAGGGGGTTTGCAACTTCTTCAGTTAGGAATTTGCTGCCTTAGATTGCATAATTGGCGGTCAGTACCCTTTCGGGAGTTAGCCTTACACTGCTTCCTATGTCTAAGCTATAGAAATTTTGTGCCCATGTTATCTACTAAGTTATTTAGAATGGTAATTGGAGCACATACCGTCCTAAATGTCAAAACTCCTGCAGATCATAAAAATATAATGTAGTATTCAAAATACGGCATCAAGTTATTCCACTTATCATGTTACAAGGAGACAAACTATGGCACCGCCACATCCAGGTGTGCCACGTGGAGGAAGACGCCACAGTCATTGTATCCCCATCTTCCAGTAGGGCCACGCGAAAAACCCTTTCTAGGAGATAGCAATATCCACTGCATGTGAACAATAACTGCCTGAGAACTACAAGATTCTATCGACATAGGCTTTTAATGCATGTAAAGATAAAACTTTATCATTTTAAGACATCGAATTTGTAAGATTTTACGTTTTTATAGAGCTTATAGGTTAGCTATGTTGTTGATTACCTACTGCTTAAGGTAGATCAATAGAAACCCTCTTTTGGAATATTCAGGAGTATTTGTTAACGTTTCGTTTTGTTTCAAAATATATTAATCAATGTGACAATGCTATCTACCGATGAAGCAGGGATTTTTATATTTCCAACAATTAGGACATTTGTTAGTACTTGGATTAACTATTTATTTACTTAGGCTTTTTTTTGTTTATGTTTTTTTTTTTGTAAAAACTATTTCAGCTACTAATTTCAGGAGAGCTAATTGTATGGTTTTAGTAATGACTAAAGTTTTCAGAGTAAAATATACCAAATTTCAGCCCTAGATGAGAAACAAAGTTTTGATTCGTTTGCTTCTGTTCAACATTTCGAAGACTAAATAAAAGTATTGTGTTTTTATGTTTCAGGTTAATTTTACCAATAAGTTAACAAGTTTTGGCCGTACAAAACAACGTATACCATAGAAAATTCTAAAGTGGACATTAAGTTAATATAAGTAAGTTTAGAGGTTTCACATAAATTAAAAAAAGGCGCAGAGCCAGAGATACGCGGTACAAAATTGCAGTTTGCTATAGTCTCAATTGCAATAAGAGAGGTCAATCAAGGCATACCCCCCCCCGAAAGAGAATCGAGTTTTGATATGCTTCTAATTTCGAACCAATTTGGGGGTGCATCCGGACGACAAGCTACACCCCCTCACTTAAAGTGTAGAGAAAAATGAAAAGCAACTATCCCAAAATTAATTAATAACTAATTTCGGAGTCCTAATATCACCACTTTTTTTTAAATATGGTGGGGGGGCAGGTTGACGTCAAATCACACCCCCCTCAAAAAAATGTCGAACTTTGATATGCTTATAACTTGGAACTAATTTCGAACTAATCTTGTGCAACTTTAAAAAAATTTGAACCACCCTAATTTCTGTTCTTTTTTATATTTATTTGCATGTGTAAAGCTCCTGATTTTTCCAATGGTGCTTCTTAGCTGATGCGGACTATAAGCAGAGAGATCCTTATTGCGCGTCCAAATCAATAGTGGATTTTTCGAAATTCTTTTTGGTGATTTTAGGAGTTCAAAATTAGTTTCTTATTGGGCGTTTGGGAGTTAATATTTGAATAAGGTTATTGCCTGTTTTTTTTTTTATTTTTGTCGGCAACTCATAAATTTAATTCTTTTTTTTTTTGTTCCAATCTCCTTTAGTTTATAAGAGCTATTTTTGTTTATTATTTTTTCTTTAATACAATAAAAAATTGCTGTAGGGTAGTGTTAGATATTACAGAAATAGTCTTCATTATTATTTTTTCTTTAATCTATACATAGTGACGAAAATCTATTGTTATAGTTGTACTTTTGTATTACTTTTGAAACAAAAAGCTATTGTCTGTTGTTTATTGTCTAGTCCTTAATTTTGGGATAGTTGCTTTTCATTTTTCTCTACGCTTTAAATGAGGGGGGTGTAGCTTGACGTCCGGCTGCACCCCCTCCCTTTTGAATATAAAAAAAACAAGAAGGAGCGTGGTTAAAAATTGGTTCCAAATTAGTTCGAAATTATATAAGCATATAAAAACTCGAATACCTTTCGGGAGGGGGGGGGGTCTGGCTTGACTGACCTAATAAGAGCAGAGATACGAACGCCTTAAGCACCAGCTTCGTGCCGAATACTTACCCCGTAGTAAATGTGTTTTCCTATGAGCGTGTGAAACGTGCCATTTTCAGCACAGCATGCGCAAATTTTTTTTTACCGCAAGCCGTGCTTAAAGTCTCGCAACATGTTTTCAGTGGGCAATTTTTTTATAAAATCATGTAAAACAAGATATTTTTAATTTTACTCATGCTCGTGGGAAAAATGTTATACCTTAGGCGTGCGGAAAGCGTCTTTTCTAAACTTACGGTTTGTTCCGGTTCCCACCTATGCGTTTCCCATTCCTGACTCAAGTAACGCGTAGATGGGAACCGGGTGTTGGGTAAATACCTATTGCGTATTTTCCAGACGTGTTGCTGATTAGTTTTTCGACGTTATTTATGTTGTTTACTGAGATATTTTACGAAATTTAGCTTCGAGAATAACATATGAACTTGTAATAGTTATTTATCTGACAAGTACGGGCCGTGATACTTTACCGCACGCGATGGTACGGGCCTTTCAGCACCTACCAGCAGTAGATACGGAAACTTCATTGGGGCCATGCCAGTGATAGACAAAACTTACCCAAAAAAGGTGACCTTGATATGGATAATTTGTGCAGATTTGTCTAAAAGTAGTATCCAAGGGAAAAAATAATATACAAAATATTGCAAAACTTACAACTTTTGCGAAACACATTCAAGATGACTTCCAGAAATCGGGATACCAGCCCAGGTAAGTTTAGTAACTAGATACTAGCTGAAGACCCTGCAGATTCGCCTCCGATTTTACCAATTTTTTCATTTGTCTTGATTTAAATGATAATAACTTTTGTTCCCGTGAACCGATTTCGATAAAATAAAGCTCGTCAAGGAATCCAGTAGTAAAACTCCCATCAAAAGCCGTTCAGTAGATTTTTCGGGATGCTAAGACAAACAATCAAATAGGCAAAAAGACAAATAGACAAACAGACAAACAGACAATCAATCAGAAAAAATTCTAAAAATTGAATTTTTGGTATCTATATGGTTTGGTTAGAAGCCAAAACTAACTTAGCATTTTCAGAAGCAGATATGTTAAACTGAAGTTCATCATCACTTTAAGAAACCTTTTAAAAAGAAAACCGGCTTTTAAAATAAGATTTTGATTGTGAAATTTTCATTACTAACAAAAATAGATGTATAATTCCTTAATAAAAATTATACAAACATTCGAATGTGATGAACTATGATACCTTAAAGACGCGCTTGTATTGCGAATAACAACTTTATAATTTGAATTGTAACGCAGACACCTACAAAGTTAGTTTATAGAAATAAGCGCTAGATTTCTAGAATCTGAATCTCATCCAGAAGTAATTATAAATTGTTTTTCCTTTTATCTTGTTGGTCTAGCTTGCGTTTGTCTACAGTGTATCTCAAAAATTTCGAAAAGTGATTTTTCTAAACTTACGGTATATACGCAAGAAATGTCGAGTCGAGTTTAAAAAATAAGAAGGGTGCCAAAACACTTTTTTCTTAAATAAGACGCCCTGTAATTTCAACATTTTCCAACTTTCCGCGTATACAGACCGCTTCAAGCTACTGCGAACATAGGGCGGAAGAAGTCTAATTTGCCAGTTTACGTACATGCAGAGACACCGCACGCCTATCAGTGAAGCAACCAACACTCAGGCTTCCGATCGCCATTCGCTGCCGTTCGCCGCCTTTCGCCTTGTATTTAGTCCGCCTCTAACCACGGTGCTGTGTGGAGCGTAGTCAATGAAACCGGAATTTGTTCAATAAATACGCAAATTTTTATAACGTAATTTTCTTATTTTTTGTCACTGATAAATAAGAGCGTTTTATTGTCAACTGCTCAGATTTATCAGTGACGACGCGTTACAATGAAAATAATAAGGAGAAACAAAATAAAAGCAAGTTCTCAAAATAAAATAATACATTCTAAAAACCAAAAAGATTCTCCCAGTCAAAAAAAAATTAAAGCAAATGTTCGAAAAGTCCTCCTTGCTCGGCTAGACAATATCCGAGCCTACTATAAAAACCCCTTCTAACGTTTCCAAGCATGTTAGGGGTGATAATTTGAAAAGCTTCTTCAAAAACAGATAGAAGTCATTAGGAGCAAGATCGGGAGATCGAGCTGGCCATAAAATAGTTCCCCGTGTACTTATAACCCGATTAGGAAATACATTATCAATCAAGATATTCCCTAACAAGGCCAACATTGTGAGCGGAACAACCATCTTGTTGAAACCATGTTTCACCAAATCTTACACCTAACAACTGCCTAGCAGTTGGAATAATGTGCTGCTGCAGTAGATCCAAGTATCTAGGACCATTCAAATTGCAATTGCCGTTAATAAAAAATGGCCCAATTACGTGTTCCCCTATAATACCCCCCCCCCCAAACATTTAGTTTTTGGTGATACTGTGTTCTTACGTCAAAATACAAATGCAAATTTTCCTTCGACCAATATCGAACGTGTGTTGGGTTATGACTATTTGACCATTTGACCATCTGCACTTTTTCGGCAACTTCATAGACATCCATTTTTGGTTTTAAAAATGTATTATTTCAATTAAGAACTTACCCATCTGTTTCTCGAGCAAGGCAGAAATAAAACAAAATAATAAAAACAAAATGAATTTCCAAAAGATAACACTGCAGCGTGCTTCGAATCCACCTCGGTCGTACGGCACGGAGAGTAAATTGGACTTGATTTCCCCTATGTTCGTAGTAGCTTGAAGCGGTCTGTATGTAGCTTTAACCGTGTATCAATTATCGACATTTTATTTCTAAAAAACTCTAGAGGTAGTTACAGCTCAAAAATATTATAACAATTTCAGTGAACATTTTTTAACTTACGTCAAGTGACACTGAGTTTTTTATTGGTTACTATAGTAATTTTTCATACGAAAAGAGGTTTACCTTTGTCAAAGGTTGTACTTTATTATTACAAAAAACTGCATTACTATTGGCAATCGGGTATTTTATTAAATTGCCTGTGTCAACATTCTCATAGTTTCTGATATTTTTTGTCAATTCCTTAAAGTGAATGTTACTAATTTTAATTTAATAATATAATTTTTTTTTTGTGTTTCTGTCTCGATTTTTGTTCGTGAAACAATCCCCTAAACATTAACCAAATAATTTTCCACTCATGCGTGTTTTCTTTTGCAAATTTAATTCTTTCTGCAAATTAGTAAAATTATAGAAATCGCGCAATCGCGAAAAATTATCGGTAATTTTAATGCTCTACTTATTTCTTTTGGTACACTAATTTTAAAATAATTGGTGCTAGAAAGTACGGATAGTCCCCCATACAATCAATTATTTTATGTTGAATGGAAATGAAAATATCTCGAAAAATGTACCTTTGAAAGATTTGAACCAAACAAAATTTTTGGGTAATTTTTACGAAAACCAAAATCTGAAAACCGCATATCAATAGCTGCTTTACTACTAAAGTTATGATTTTTTAAAATATATTTTAATGGTTTTTTTCAAATGACTCTCTGAAACTAAAGCTCCTACAAGTTTGGACGTTATAAAAAAATTTGTAGTACATATTCCTGGAAACCTAAATCTGAAAACCGTATATCGCTTAAATATTTTATTCCCTTTTTCCCCTCTTCAGCCCCCCAACCACCCTACTTAAAAGTTAACAGTTTATGGCCAGCCAATAGAGGATTCTTGTACCAAATGTCGTTAAAATCGATTAAGGCGTTCTCGAGTTATCGTGTATCCACACAGACAACAGACAACAGACAACACACAACAGACAACAGACAACAAACAACAGACAACAGACAACAGATAACAGACAACAGACAACAGACAACAGACAACAGACAACAGACAACAGACAACAGACAACAGACAACAGACAACAGACAACAGACAACGGACAACAGACAACGGACAACGGATAACGGACCACAGATGACAGACCGACAGAAAACTTTTTTTTTTCGTCGATTAAGGTGTTTTGGAACCTTACTAACTCATTTTTGATAAAATTAAGAAAAGTCAAAATTTAATTTTTTATTCTTTTTAAATTTGACACACTACGAATGTTAAAGAAAGTGTGGCAAACTGTATCGGTTGTCAAAGTTTCCTCGTGGTGAACAAACTCTTGTTTTTGCTAAGAAACAGGTAACTTTTGAGCCAATATTACTACCATAGTTTTGGGCTTAGCTACATGAAAATTGTTGCTGCTAAATTCTAATAAAACAACGAAAAAAGTTTTTTTTATTAAAAAAATCGAGTGTCTGAATTTTTTTCGGGTTATAATACCCATGAATGAAATATCGCAAGTATTAAGGGTAGCGGGTTTTTTAAATTGGTTTTTTAAAAGTTATTTTTTTTTTTTATTTGCAAGTAATTTCTTGTTTTAATACTTTTTTTATATAAAGGCAAAGTGGTAGCTTTAAACATTAACCTAATATCAACACTTACTTTTTGTTATAGTTTTTAAATAAGTAATTGTCGGTGAAACGTTCATTTGTATGTCGATATTTTGTTAATTTTTTTGTCGATATTATATTTTGTGCTATAGTTGCAATAAAAACTGTATTATGCCACAGTTTTCTAAAAATATAGGCAACATATTTCATCCAATAAATATTTTTTCATTTCAATAAATATTTTTCAGCCGTGCTTATAAAGCAGATGTTAACATTTATACTCTTTTCCTTCAAGTTTTTTTTTACTACTTTTCCCGTAAAAAATCTAAAGAGTTTTTCTGTCAGTGACCTTAGCTCGGGAAATGTCGAAGTGACGTTTAAAACCGGTCATGGGCTCAACTTTCGTTTACATGAAATATAATATTGAAAAAAAACTTATTGGGGGTCTTCTATAGGACCTCCTGAGTTTGAAAATAAAAGCAAAAATTTTCGGAAACGTACTATCACATATCTACAAAAAGTAACGTTTTTTCTCTTTTTCATTTTTCTCATTTCCATATTTGCATTGAGGAGAAGAAGTAAAATCTAGAGCTGTTTCAATTTTTGTCATATCACATTTCTACAATAAGTTCAAAAACGGTACATTTCCGCACATTTTCAATGATATTCATGATATATTCAGGAAAATGTTCAAATTCCAAAATCATAATAATTTTTTAAAACAGATTTCTATGTATTTCTTGTTTCAGTTTTTCTCAAAAATAATGCATTTTCGCACATTTTCATTTCTATATATCTATTGAGGAAATCAAGTAGAAACTAAAACAATTTTTATTTTTTCTGTAACACATTTCTACGAAAAGTTTAAATTTTTTCCATTTTTCTCGGAAACGGTGCATTTCCTCATTTTTTTATGTCATTTAGTTCAGAAGGCCTTCTACAAGGCATTCCAAAAAAAAAATTCTACATTTCATGTAAAAAAAATTGACCCTGGTCATGCGTTATCCATACTTTTTGAAGTCAAATAAACAGCAAAATTGGCTGAACTTTGAATGGAAAGCACATTTTGTAAAAACTAAGACACATCGCGGAAAACTTTCTTGAGTTTTTGCCGAATAAGCTAGAATTTATTTCTAAGGCCACTGGTTCAAATGTATCAATATTTGAAATTAGTGGCCTTAAAAAAAATTCTAACCTAAAAAAGTTTCTCAATTCTGATGTTTATTTGACCAAAAAAACTATGGATATCACATAATGGCGTTGTCAGAAATCGACTCTGGGGGGAGTTTCATCATTTAATAAGCATCAACTGGAAAATTTAAAAATTAGGTAGGTGCCTATTGTTTGCACTCTTGAACTGAAAGGAGGGCAGAGGGGCGGTTTAATAGGTGTTGAGTTAGTGTATAGAGAACATAAATGGTTATTTTTAAAGGCAAGTCTCATCTAGTCCTATTTGCAGATTTTTTCAAAATTTCCGCAAATTTTATAAAAATTACACTAAAATTCTATTTTTTACGCATTTCACAAAAAAATGCTCAAAATTAAACAAAATTGTAACAATATTTAATATTGGTATAGCATGGCAAGCAAAAATTTTGACAAAAAAAATCTTGATTTCTAAGGTTTTTTGTAAAATATTTTTGAAAAAGTAAATTGGGTTAGACCCCAAGAAAAGGCGGATTGCGGTGGTATACGGACAGCTCTTATAAGCGGACAACTCTCATAGCGTACAATATTTTAGGAACCAGATTTTCAATACCCAAAATACCCTCTCATGAGGAGCTTTTACTGTATATAGATTTGTTGCCAAATCATAAATGCGCCGCAGATGAAAATTTTACGAAAAATTATACTAAGAATGCCATCTATTACACGTTTGAATACTGGTAATAAAAATTCCTTAGCATTAAACTAAAATTGTAACCATTAATGACGTCATAGCACCGCAGGCAAAATTTTTAAAATTTAAGACATCACATCAAACACCTAACCCTAACCGGAGTAAAGGGTCAAAAAAGTGGAGGAGCTATATCTCTTCCTCTTATCTCGGAGTGTCCCTTGATCATGATTAATTTATTGCAGATTGGGTTGGACGTCCTGGGGATGGGTTTAACCTTCAACCCCCCCCCCCTCTGGCGGCGCCACTGTAGCTGATCACATGACCCGTTTTAGATGTCACTTTGACGTTACCTGAGCTGAGCTAAGGTCACTGACAGAAAAATCTCCCTCTTAATAGCTTTAAAACTTCTGTTATTAACAAAACCAAAGCAAATGACTTCTGATTTTGAAAATTACAGCAACTTACTTACAAAGAAAAGCGAATGTAACAGATGTGCCACTAATGCCAATTAATACCTTTAAAATATTGTAAGAACTTTTACGAATTATGTATATATACGCCTTTTTAAAAAATAGGATAAATAATAAGTAAAAAGAAAGGAGGACGTAGTTTTTAAATGGTCCCTCGGTCTTTTGTTAAATGATGTCAAAATGACGGAAAACTGTCAAAAAAATCGATTGTCAATTTTTAATCTGACAATGTAAAGGTAGTTGGTATTGATACTTTGCTCATTGAAATTACCTAATCTTAGGCACGCCATTCAAAACTGTGACAGCGATTATCTGTTCATCTGCGCGCAAAAAAAAAAAGAAATTATTTTAAGACGTAATACATTTTTATTCAATTTTTAATAGAGCATGTTTTCATTTCAAACATTTTTTTATGTCTAATTAGTTTATTTTAAAAATGAATACCTGAGATGGTTATTTTTGTGGAAATAATATTTAGATTTTTAAAACAAAAAGACAATCTTTTAACTGCTGTCCTTAACATACGATAGTTAATATAAAATATACTAACTTTTAAAATACTACATCTTTAGAAGTAAAATATTTTTAAGTAAATGTTTTATTAGTTTTTAAAATATCGGATAGGTGTCCTATATAGTAATACAAAAAATATTAGTTTTTGAAATAATTATTTTTAAATTTAAAATATTTTTTTCCGTGGTTTCAGTGGTCATGAAAATAAGAGAAATGTTCCCCGGGTCCTGCCTACAACTTTGAAAAACACCGGGGGAAAATTCCATTTAAAAACTGCGTTTTTCTTTGTATTAATTTTTTTGTAATATAAAACAAATTTTGTTCGAAAGTTGAAATATTTAATGAAATATACGCTTAACTAACCGGAAAACGCTCGGAAAATTAATTTATTTATAAAGAACAGCGAAGATGCACGGGCAGTTGTTGATAAACAAAATGGACACTTAAAATTTAAAAATTAAGAAAAAAAGTAGTTTAAATAAACTTAAGATGGCATAGATCGCAAAAATGCACAAAAGTGAAAATCGAAAAATTATAAAATTCGCTCTTCTTTATGAACTGACAGGGCATTGTAGTTGATATTGATCAGCACATGCGAAATCAAACTGTGTCGATATAACCTGCAAAGTTTGTGTCGATAACAAGTACATTCTTCCTACTTACCTACTTATAAAAATATAAAGCCAAAAAACAAAAAATTTTGAAAAATTTTTGAAAAATAAATTTAGATTATCTAGATATCAAATTTCTTTTTAATAGGTAGGTTTGTGTAAGTATTTGATTTGATATTGTATATACCAACATTATTTCGTTTTAATAATATATGCTTTCGAATTTACACAAGTCAAAAAAGTAGAAAATACCAAAATATAGCCTTAAAACTAGTAAAAAATAAAATTAAACAATATCGAACAAGTACAAAAATTTTTTAAAATAATAAAATACAAAAAATGTGCTACACTAGGCACTAAGATGTGATCAGCTAATAGTAACAAACAGTGTGGAAAACATGTAGAAATAAAAAACAAATAACTGTATATATACCAGGTGGGCCATAAAAAACCGGACAAAATGTTTTCCGTTATAACTTTCGAACCATACCACCGATTTTAATACAACAAACTGCTCTTTGCAGGGAATTGAGCAAGACTTTGAGCAAAAAAATTTTTTTGTCCGCCGTCTTAAAATCTAAGATGGCGGAAAGGAACAAACTTTACCCTTTAAAGAGCCACGTTTATTCTTATGTTACGGAAGATTTTTGAAAATTTTTATAAATTTGTAACAAAGCTCTATTTCTACCACGCAGAACGAGGTACGAATTATTAAAATCGGTTGAGTAGTTCCCAAAAAAAATCAAAAATTTTCAATCAGTGTTTTACGGATTATGCGATTGCCGTCTCAATTCTGTCTGCATATATTTTCTCATAAATTCATTATTAGAAAACCGATTTTAATGAAATAAAAGGCATCATGGCGAAAATCGATGGTTTTTTAACCACTGCTAGTGAAATTTGCGCCATCTTGAAATTCAAGATGACGGACAGAATCAAACTTGACCCTTCAAAGAGGCTCGTTTATTCATATTTTCTAAAAACTTTTTAATTTTTTTTATTCGTAGAAAAGTTCTGCTTTCGCCACGCACAACGAAGTATAAAATAATAAAATCGGTTTGGTAATAAGGATTTTATAAAGAAATCAATGCCGAGATGCAAGAGTCTAAAACGCAAACAATCGTTAAAGAAATCACTGATATCTTAAGAACTACTAAGGCGATTTTCATTATGCATTGCGCGGGGCGTGGCAAATCTAAAGAATTAATATAAATTAAAAAAAGGCTGAAGAAATTACTCGCTACAAAAAAAAGAGCGGCTTTTTTAAGTGGTGGAAAATTTCAATGGCGATCTTTAAAGAGAAATCGATTCTTACCATGATGTTTTTTATTTTATCAAAATCAGTTCAGTAATAATGAGTTCATGAGGAAACAATGGTTAAAACATAAATTAATTTTTTGAGAACCACTAAACCGATTTTAATGATTCGTACCTTGCTATGCGCGTTGGAGAAATGACATTTTTAGATTCTTTAAGCGTAAGAATAAACGAACTTCTCTGAAGAGATAAATTTAATTGTCTTGGGTTTCAAAATTGTGACAAATTTCGATAGTGATCTTGTAAAAGTTTTTGATCTTCGCCATCATGCTTTCTATTTTATTGAAATCGGTTGAGTATCAATTTGAGAAGGCATTCGTATAATCTGAAAAACAGTGATGGAAACAAAAATTAATGTTTGGAGAACCACCAAACCGATTTGGATGATTTATACCTCGTTGTGCGTGGCGAAAGCAGAACTTTTGTACAAATGTAAAAAATATTTAAAAGTTTACAGAACATATAAATAAACGAGCGTCTTTAAAGGGACAAGATTGATTTTGTCCGTCAGGCTTTTTATTTTATCAAAATCGGTTTAGTAATAATTAATTTATGAGAAAATGTAACATAATCCGTAAAACACTGATTGATTTTTTTTGGGAACTACTTAACCAATTTTAATTACTCGCACCTCGTTCTACTTGGCAGAAACAAAGCTTTTTTAAGACTTCATAAAAAGATCCTAAAAATTTCTGTAACATAAGAATAAACGAGACTCTTTGAAAAATAAAGTTGGTTTCTGTCCGCCATCTTGTATTTTAAGATGACGAAAATAAAAAATTCCTAATCAAAATTTTGCTCAAGTCCCTGCAAAGCACAGTTTGTTGCATTAAAATCGGTGGTATGGTTTAAAAGTTATAACGAAAAACATTTTGTCCGGTTTTTTATGGCCCACCCGGTATGTAAATATAATTATGTAACATAAAAGTGTGGTAAAAGAGTAAAATTTGTAAAATAAAATTTTCTGCTTTGTGATAATTAAAAACAGGAAATGCCAGTTAATAAAAATAAACCAGATTTTTAGGCACTTACCTGAAAAGTAAGCAGAAAAAAAAATTATCTACGTCATAGAAAGCTTGCTTAATTAAAAACTCTTCAATTGATTTTTAAAAGATTTGTAATCCATCTCTCAAATTCTATTTGGCATAACACTGTAAAACTTTATGCAAAAATATGTGCTGCCGTTTCTGGTCCTTGTAAGACGGTGTTGTTGTAGAACCATATTTTCTCTTCCTCTTCTGTTAATTGTATGGATATCTCTGTGAGCAGTGAGATTGGAAAGATTTTCTTTAATATACAAAAGACAGTATATATTGAGATGAAAGGGTTAATAGATAAACATCTGTATCATTAAGTTTAAAAAACTCTGTTTAATTATTTTTAGGTAATTATTTAGTCAAATAATTTTTTGTTTTTCCAACAAACTGTATCGATAATTTGTTCATTGTGTGTCGATTTTAGGATCCTTTCATTTTTAAGAGTGTCAATGTTAGGGACATTTGGATATTTCATTTATTAGTTTGTTTTAACAAAAACAAACTATTACAAATATTCAAAAAGTCATATAGACTTAAAAAATAAACTGTCCATTCTACTGTATACAATAATTTTTAATTTGTTTGAAAGTTTGAGACAATGATGTGTTTGAAATTAACTCTGTGTTTCGAACTTCCATTATCTATATTTTATTTATAAACGACGTTTCGATCAGTACAATCTCTGATCGTCTTCGTAGTTCACACCTGAAGACGATCAGAGATTGTACTGATCGAAACGTCGTGTATAAATAAAATATAGACAATGGAAGTCCGAAACACAGAGTTCATTTTTAATTTGTTACTTTTTCCGGACTTCAATTGTCTATATTTTATTTATACATGACGTTTCGATTATTACAATATCTGATCGTCTTCAGGTACAAAGTACAATCTATTCCTAAGGCTATAATATATTGTGAATAAGGAACTACAAAAATGCAAATAACACAAATAACCAACTGGTCATTTCGTAAGAAACCTGTTTCTTCCTGGATATGCCTCAAGGAAAACACATGTGTCTTGAATGTGATCGCCTATATGAAATTGATATATCAATCGACCTCAAGGTGCGAACTTTGGTGCAAAAATTGACTATAAAACATGTCCACAATTTTTCAAAAATTCTGGATATAGGTAGGTACATAAAAAAGAAGAAAAAGTTTTTCAAATAACGTTCAAAAGTTTTAATTTACCGTATAAAATATTTCACTTGCTGACAGATTCAAATCGAGAGATGTGTCAATATCATCAAGAATATTTGTAGCCGTGGGAATCCAAGAAAGGGTCACTCTGAGGGTCATTTCTGGACGCTTTTCGAAACCTGTCCCCTTAACAAAAGGACCATATAGTGGGATATGCATGGTCAATATACCTTTGCCCAAGCAAGACAGTTCTTAAGTATTGAATTAAATAAGGTGTGGGACGGACAGGGTAGGAATGTTAAAGTTTTTAGCTTGCACAACCAATTCTCTATTCATATTGCGGAATTGTGATGCTATCTTTTTGGAGTCATGGCGGGAAACAAAATACGGGCTAAAAGGAATGCTTATATTTGACACTTTATTAGAGACATAAAGCTATTTGTTACTCATCGGGGTATACGTATCCGCATCTAGCGAGAACCAAGCACATTGATTGGTCAGAAACTTGTAGCACGTTCGAAAAGAGCAGATATATGCTAATTTAAGGTGTTTCTGAACGCAATAGGTGCTGATATACGATACGTGTGCCGTAACGATACGTGATACCTAACGCATCTCAACACCTATCGCGTTCAAGAACACCTTAGATTAGCATATATCTGCTCTTTTCGAACGTGGTACAAGTTTCTGACCAATTAATGTGCTTGGTTCTCGCTAGATGCTGATACGTATACGGCGATGAGTTACAAATAGCTTTATGTCGCTATTATTGAAATGCTTGTTGGTTAGGTTGTTAGTCTTGGGTTTTTAGGTTATTTTTGTTTTGTTTGTTGGCACTTTTTTAGCTTTGGTTTCATAAAACGTAAGCATTGAGTTTGTGCTTAAAATGTGTCCGCCCATCCCTCTTTGTCAATAATACAACCATTTTTTTTAAACATATTACATACATCATGAAAAAAATTGCCTGCGGCGCTACAACGTCATTAATTGTAGATTGCAGGGGGAGTCGTTTCGTTTGTTGTCGTTATTTGACAAGCCGTCAATATATTCTGCAAAGTAACAATTTTAACCTTTTTTTTGCAAAATTTGCCAAACACACAAGCCCCTCGCCGTGGATTGACAGAAGTAAAGAGGAACAAAATAAAGTTAATAGACCACTAATTTATCGATATAGAAAAGAGTTTTTAAACCACAAACACAAATTACCGTAACCGTATCTTTTTTCCACATACAAACTGCCAATGTAGAAAGAATGGAAAAAGCGACAATTCCGGTTTTCACAAACAAATTAAGTGATTACTTTAATTTTGTGATTAACACTATTTTGTTTATATTTACTTCTTTTAATTTACATAAAAGTAAACATATTACCTTATAGGTAACCGTAAAGGAAAATAAACCAAAAATAAATTTATTTTTGACGGCTGGTCAAATACTTCTACAAATAATAAACTATAGAGGCTGTTATTTTTATATGCTGATCAAAAACTCCCTATTGATTGGAATAATTTTCTGCTTATCGTTAATTATGAAAACGTCTATAAAAGTTCTCTTGGCTGATTTTAAGCATTCCAAAATGTCCTTGAGATAGCGGTTTTTCTAAAAATATAGTTAAAAAAAATGTATACGTTTATTAATTTTATAAATACGTGTACTACTACTACTAAACGGCCCTCCTCTTTTAAAGGAAGTTGTAACTGCCACTAAAAAAATATTAAAAATAATACTTAATATCAAAAGCTACTTGTAAAATGGTTTGACGCTCTTATTTTTAATTTTTTTGAAGGTGTAGGTGCCTTTTCACCGAAAGATGACGTCTATTGGCAATAGAATTGACATATGGAATGGCCGTCTTGAATAGAATTGAATTTGAATTTCAAAAAAGGACATTTCAGTAATAAGATTCTTGTACCCATAAACCTACACTAATTCCGGTTCTGTTTTTAAAGACTAACCAGAACTCTATACGCTGTCCACTATGAGCTTATCGGACAATGAAAAGAAGGCAACTTGTTTTTCTAGTTTTCTCCCCATGACAATGGCCCTAATCAGAACTGGCTCGATCGAAAATAAAAATTTGATTTTCAAGTTTCGCTTGGCAGGCAGTCCGATTTTAAAATTTGCAGCCGTAACATCGTGGTTGAAAAAAAAATATAAAACAGTTTTGGCAACTTTTTAGATCAGTTTGCAAATATTGGATAGTCACGTAAACATTTCTTAGTACATTTCAAATTTTCTGGTAAGTTTTTTCCATTAATTTTTCTAGATCAACCAATATTTTTACTTAACAACTTTAACAGCCATTAACGTTTTGTTTTTGTTATCGTATAGCAAAATCATTTTAAAGTTTTATAGATAGATAGTTTTAAAATTGTCACCTGTCAGTATTGTGTAAAAACGCTGTAATCTCGCAAAAATTGGAATATTAGTGTAGCTACCTATTCACACATTTAAAAAAACAAACTTACCGTTCTTTGAAACCCAAAATTAAAAAGTTTGTTAAAGAAAACTATCCAAAAAATGACCTATATGTTTACTACCAAAATCATAGATGCATTACGTCTCTGGTCAAAATCACAATAAAAAATTGAAATGTTTTCTTCCTTAAATGTTTTAATAGGGCATGAATGACAAGTTGCTACTGCTCATCCTGAGTAGTAAGCATAACAATAACGAACTTTTAAATCAGCGTTCGAAAATTTTGTGTGTATTAATTATTTATGTAGTGTAAGTTTTCTTAAAGTGAAACAAGACAACTTTCCTAAACTGTTTTTATTAGGTTATTAAGAATTTGAATATGCATTTAAAGAGGAAATATTGGTTTAAAAAATTCGTTTTTTAATTAAATGGACCGTATCTTTTATAATCAGTTTGTGCTAATTAAAATATCAATAAATTTTTATTTTTTAAATTTTATATTAAAGTAATATCATTTTAAGTTTTACTATAATTGGCACAATCTGAATCTGAATCCTTTTTAAAAAATATACAGTACATGTGTTGCTTTCTATTTTGCTTTAAAGGCATATTTCTTTTCTTTGAAATATTATTAGTATAGAGTATTTGGTTATTTTAAAAATAATGTTTTTTACGACCACATATGAAAACGATGGATTTTACACGATTTGCATCCTTAGAAATTTTTCCGCACATGTGTGTAAAAGTGTACGATAACGATAACTGTCACCATACTTTAAATATGTTACATTTTTAATAGTCCCTGGGAGAAAGAGTAGTAGTTTTTACAACTAGTGGCTAAAATGGTGCTTTTTTTACAAGCGTTGGTTTAAATAACAAGTGCAGCGAGGTATTTAAAAACGCGAGTAAAAAACAAAGTTTAGCCGCGAGTTGTTAACACTATTTTTTTTAACACCTTTATTAAAAAATCCAAGAAAAATAGGAAAATACTATTAAAAATCTCGAACGAAGAGCAGTTCTCGCAACACTCCAACTATACTATAAATCAAGGTAGCTGGTAAATGAAATAACAATGGTTTCCATAGCGACGTGCCTTTTTACTCGGTGACGTCCATTGTTGCCACATTTTAATGTTTGACGGTTTGATATTTTGACGATGTTTTTAAATGATTTTTTCTTAAATACTTGGTGAAAACTGGCGGAAATGATTTAATTTCTAGGCAAAAATAACTAGATTTTTTCAATATTATCATTTTCCGCTATTTCCCTTTAATTTTGGGTAAAAACTGACAGAAATCGTTTTTTGCACCAGTGATCAAGAAAAAAGTTTTTTTTTTTGAATGAATTTCTCGTAAATACTTGGTAAAAACTGGCGGAAATGGCTTAATGTCTAGGCAAGAATAATTAAATTTTTTCAATATTACCATTTTCCACTATTTCCCTTTAATTTTGGCTAAAAACGGACAGAAATCTTTTATTGCACCCGTGATCAAAAAAAAGGTTTTTGCATATGTAACCAAAAAAGCCATGCTTTAGTTATAAAGGGTTTTTTGTTTCCGTTGTTTTTTTTAATTGAATATTTTTTTAATGTTTTTTCAGAGAGTTTTCTGTTTTAATTTTAAATGTTTAATAAAAGTATACTTTTATTTGCTTTTAATAATTGTTATTTTTATCTATTTTGTATTTGTAAAAGAGTATATTTTTTTATTATTATTTTTTAATCGTAGTGAAGCGGCCATTTGCGATTTTACCCAGGGCGGCCAAAAGTCTGGGGCCGCGGTCGATCCTGATAAGGGCAGAGTACATACTCCAGTAAAAGACTGGATCAATATTTTCCTCTCATAGTGTTTGGTGCCCGATACGAAGCAGGGGACAGTAAAATCCAAAAGTTTTTTTGCAGCCACGCTTTAGTTATCTGCAGGCGGTTACTAAAATCATGTTTATGAGGAAGGTTTAAAAAAGCATATTTTTTATTATTGCGTAAATATCTATAGTTATGGGAGTTATTGTGAAATCTAGTTAAACGAAGATAAGGGAGGCTAGCAAACACTCAGTTGCTAATTTAGATTTTAATTCTTTAACTGGCTTTAGCTGAAGCAAATACATTAAATAATAATAATTAAACATTGTCTAAAATTAAAATATATTTTTAACAATGATTTAAATAAGTTTGGGCTAAGAGAGAGAAAATCACGTTTTTGACCCCTTAATAACAAATTAATGTGTTTTTTCGATTTTTTTTTCATTTTAGGGTTTCCGGCTGTTCCTATATTTTAAAATATAGTCCTCAAATAAATTAAGTCTACAATTAGTTAGGTTATTGAAGGCCATAGGTACCTTCAAAACTTCTGTTTGATGAGCAAACTGTTGATTACTTCTTTTGCTAGAAATGCTTCCAGAAATTGTATTGTACGTCACTCACTTTCGGTAAACAATACTTGTCGCACGTTTTCAAATCGTAGTATGATACAGGGATTAATCCATACACTCCAGACCACAATTTTTTTTTGAAAGAAAATACGAAGCCATTTCTTGAACTTTCAAATAAAAGGTATCGGAAAAAATTACAGGTATTTCATCTCTTTTGTTTTACTGTCCCCTCCTTTGCGTCGGGCATCAAACACCACTGGAGGAAAAGATGCCCTTTCCTCCTTTGGTATGAAGCTAACTACTAAACACCTAAAAAAGGAAGTGTATCCAGTCCTTTTACTGGAATATGTACTCGGCGGGGTTCCATAAAATAATAAAGAAAAGTAAAATGCAGGAATCGTTATAGAAACAAACTTTGGAAAAATATACATCAAAGAAATAGTAAAACAGAGAAAACGTACAACGTAGAAATTGGTAAGGCAAAAATCAGTTCTCTGCCTGACAGGTGTTTGCATGGGAGCTTAAAAAAGACACGTTTCATTTATATTTCTTTATGCTAAATTTAAAGGAGTGGTGGTTGGTTTTTTAAGTATTTGATCTGGATTGGTTTGGGTTGGTTTAAGTTTAATTGGGACAAGTGGGGTTGGTTTAGAAAAAAAATTACTCTAGGTACGCTCTTTCTTATTCTAAGGACACATTAGGTATTTGGGTTGATCTGGGTTGGTCTGGATGGTTTAAGTTTAGTTGGGACAAGTCTGTTTGGTTTAGTGAAAAATTTATAAAATAACTTATTCTACACCCTTTCTTATTCTAAGTAAGAACAGATTTTCGACTTACAAAATTTTACGTTGTACGGTTTCTCTGTTTTATGATATCTTCGATGTATATTTCTCCAAAGTTCGATTTCTACAAAGTACAGTTTCACCATTGTTTATTTTTATTCGTTCCTCTAAAGTATTTTTTCTACAAACTATAGGGACTCGGGTCGGCCGCGGCCATAGGCTTTTGGCCGCCCTGGGTAAAATCACAAATGCCCACCTCATTTTGAGTACAAAAACCAGATATTTAAAAAAATAAAAGTAAATAATAAAAACAAACGCTCTTATAAATACAAAATAAATAAAAAATGACGTTTATTAAAAACAAATCAAAGTATACTTAAATGTTTAAAATGAAAACAAAAAAACTCTCTGAAAAAAAACAATAAACAAATATTTAATTTGCAGAAAAACAACGGAAACAAAATACTTTTTTTTATACCTTCATCAAAAACATGTTTTTAGTAATTATCTGTAGATAACTAAAGTATGGCAAAGTTATAGAGAAATATCGGAAAATAGTAATATTGCAAAAATCTAATTTTCTTGCCTAAAAATTAAGCTATTTCCGCCAGTTTTCATCAAGTATTTACGAAACAATCATTTTAAAACATCGTCAAAATATTAAACTGTTAAAGATTAAAATGTCGCAACAATGAACGTCACCGAGTAAAAAGGCACATCGCCGTGCAAACCATTGTTATTTCATTTAACAGCCGTTTTAGACTTATAGTGTAAAGATGGTATGTTGCGAGAAGTGCTATTCGTTCGAGATTTTTAAAAGTATTTTCCTGTTTTTCTTGGATTTTTTGATAAGGATATTAAAAAACAGATTGTTAACAACTCGCAGCTTAACTGTGCTTTCTTACTCGCGTTTTTAAATACCTCACTGCGCTCGTAATTTAAACCAACGCTTGTAAAAAAGCACTATTTTAGGCACTAGTTGTGAAAACTACTATTATTTTATAGGAAAACAAATATTGAAAAAAGCACCTTCTTGCTTCTTTTTTCAGCGAACCGTGAAATAATTTAACTATTTATATAGTAAAAGCTTCCTTTACAGACAGCTCTGAGAAGCGGACCACTCTCATAAGCGTTTAATATTTTTGAAATCAAATTCTCAATGTCTATTTGTAAAATATCACTTCATAAGCAGATAGCTTCTATAAGAATACGAAAAAGTAGGATGACCGCTAATCCTTGCCAAAAAAAAACGCGTCAAATCAGAAAAGTTTGACGAGAATTTATAATGTTTCATCAGATTTAATATGTTTTCTATGCGGTATGTTAAACAAGCTTGTTAAATCTAAGACAAATGTCATAAAGTACATATGTTTTTCCACGGACAAGACAGTCTGGCTCGTAGAATTATACTATATATATATCATATATAATCATAACTATAAAACAGCATATAAACTCATCAACTTTTATGAGATCCTAGGCGGTTTTTTACCAGGAAAGAGACTTTCCACTGTAGACTAATTCCTAATTAAGGCTAACTAATTCAGTCAGTCTTGTGACATTCTTAAATAAGTTTCAATAATTTTTAAATTAGAGAAGCTACTTTCATCAAAGACAGAGACTGGAAGAATCAAAAGAATCCTTAGCGCAATAAAAATATTTCGCATGGTCGTAGTACCAATGAATAATACTAATTTTACGACCATCACAAGACGATTCTAATGGCTCATTTACGGTCCTAGGATAATAATAAAGCTCAGACGTAAACCAAAAGATGGCGTGACAAGCGATGAAACTTTATTTTATGAGAGCACTAAATGACGCAAAAATGTGAATTATTTTTAAGACAAGAAATATATTAAACGTAGATAAATCCAACATAAATTTAGTACCTAACCCAAAATAAGCAAAAAAAAACTAAACTAATAATAATTGACATATTACGCATTTTTAAGAAAAAAGAATATGTACTTGTTTTGACGTTTAGTTAGAACGTCATTGAAACTTCAGGTTCTAAAGGTTGTTGACTTACACCCGGTTCCCAACTACGACTTTCTCTCACACATCACCTGATGTCAATATGAAATGTTATGACAGTCATGTGACGCATGAGCGGGCACGCACGAAAAAGTCGTAGGTGGGAACCGGGTGTTAAGAATGTTCGCGTTTCATATTTTTTTAAAATTTCTGATAGTTATGATAACATTTTGGTCGTAGGTAAAGTATACTAACTAACTCGCATGTTATGGTCATTAGACGCTCAGATAAATTAAGACACTCGCCTGCGGCTCGCGTCTCAAACTACATCTTAGTGTTTACTGACCATCATAATATGCTTGTTATGTAATCTACTATTAAGTTTTTCTGGAGTAAAGTGTAGCTCGTCCGCTATCTCCTCATCCGCATCAAACTACCCAAGCAACAATTTTCTGACCAATGACCACATAATTCACCTAAATGGATGTTAATTTGTGTATATAAATTAGTGATCTTCAGACGGTCTTACATATTACGACAAAATTCCGTTGCTTTAACATTAGGTAATACTGCAGTAACATTGTTACCGTCTACCCAATGTTTAGCCGACCTGTCACGCGTTGGTGCATTTTCTAGTAAACCAGTGTTTAGCCGGTCTTGCGACGTTTTCCGGTCGGAGTTTTGACGAACTTAAGTACTCTTTTCTTGTGAAGAAGAAAAGTTTTCAAAGGAACTAATGGCATTATATTCTCCTTCTCTGCCGCACTTATGTACGGCAGATCACCCTATCTCTCTCTAGATTTTAAATAACTGGCTCAACTGGTCAGGGGCCTAATTCTTGAATCTCGGGAGAAGGTTCGATCCCTCAAGAGAAGGGATTAATTTCGGGGAATGATCCCATCCCTGGAAAACAAGATGCTTTTCTTTAAAACGTCTTCGAAATTTTGGATTGAAAAATATACATTTTACGCGCATGCTTGCCTGAGAAATGGGACCGATCCCTGTCTTTGGTGTCAGTGAGCGGAAACACCCAATTTTTGATAGAATGGAATGAGCGATCACTGCTCAAGAATACGAAATGCGTTGGACGTGGGATTATTCGACAGAAATCTATGTCGGTCCCTGCTCAAGAAGTAGGGTCCTGAAAGAGAGATGACATTATCTTACAAGTATATGGGCGAAAGAGAACGACTGGTGCTCTTTAAACAGTAATGTCTGATCCATGCCTCACTTCTTGCGCTCACTAAAAATACTTTTTGCTTTTGCTTCCAAAAAGTAGGATCTTTGAAGTGTCCTGCCATATTTGAAAAAACTAAATTTTATTTCACAGTTCGCCGACCATTTATTCAGAAAAATCGAATAAAAAGTAAGGTTATGGGGACTGTCAACTGTCATCGGCGGAATTGTTGAAGCGTTTTCCAGTCGCATGTTAGGTTGATAGTAACCAACGGTCGTGGCAAGTGGTTCATTTGGGAATGTTTGACGACTGTAGTCCATTTACGTGTATTTTTTGGGATTCTCATAATATTCGCCATTGTGTATATTTACTAGATACGGCAAAAAATACTACAAACACCATTGAATGGCATTTTGGAGACGTTTTATGTTCCGGGCGAGATAAGTATTTGACCATGGAATCCTAAAAAGAGGGCTTTAGTAGCATCCATTTTTTTACATTAAAAAAAGCAATATTTTTCGTTTAAACATAAACAAATCAAGGGCGCGCGTGTTTTTTCATTCCTTTTATAAGCATATTTGTCAGTAAACCGAATTGAGTTTTTAAATTTTGCTCACATAGTAATAGACGGTAATTATCAAATCATAATTTTTTGTTTGCCATTTTCTAAATTGTGTAAAAATAAGTTCATTTTAGTAACCGAAAATCCCAAAGTTTGAGATGGGCAACATTTTGAGTAGTTAAATACCACCAAAAACACAGTTACTGCACAACGACGTAAGTACTCAAAAAAAAATCATCCACTATTTTGGGGTAAATCCGGGTCGGCATGTTGGCTAAAACGATGTCGCATCATAACGTCGAGTCGTATTTAACAACGTCGCTACGCCGTTGAATAGTTGCTTGGGTATCCACGGGAGGAAAATAGTCATTCTCCTCCCGTTATATGTAAATAACTATTATGGACTTAAAAAAGGAACTGATTCCAGTCTCATTACTGTAGCATGTACCCTACCTATATACTGCTAATTTAAAGCGTCTGCATAAATGTCATTTTGTAACGATGCGCCAATAATAGGGGATTTTCCCACGTCGTGGCAAGAACGGCTCATTCCTGTGGTTTCGTGTTATTAAATTAAAATTAATTTCTAATATGATTACACGCCAAGGGGGTTTGAAAATTTAATCAATTTTCTTGAGAATCCTTATAGGAAATCACCGGGTTTCCTTAGAAAATTCAATTTTGGGCTTAATATGCCTCCTGATTTAATAACATCAACCCTTTTTATATTTAAGGAAATTTCATAGACAGAAAACGTGGACTCCGTTTGTTTAATTTTTGATTTTTTTTTAAAACTTTGGACTCTTCGATATTAGGGCAAGGAATGGGAAATTTTATACTAACTAAAGCGCTGGGGTGTCCGTTTTTTTTAAAGGTATCAAGGGGAAATCTTGTATAAGACGCCCGAACTACTTTCCTGCCAGAGTCATTTCTCCTCTACCAGGAGAGCCCGGGTAGTGTCGGATTCCTACCGACTAAAACCCCTCGATTGCGACTCCAACCTGCCAGGTGGCAAGCCGCAGTCACTGCACTGCAGCCACTACTGGCTTATTGTGCACCCTCTTGGTTACTAGGCTAACCACACCATTTTATCCCCTGCGCAAGTTTGTACAGGTCCTTAATGGAGTAGTACCCAGTCAATATTGGGTCTAGTTTAAGTACCCCAAATATTAGATGCCTTTTGCGATCCAGTGCCTCGCATTGGCATATTACATGTTCTACTGTTTCTGGTTCCTGATTGCATAGTCTGCAGCTCAGGTTTCCGTGATACAGGCCCATGTTGGTTAGGTGAACTTTAACCGCCATACGGCCGGTCATAATTCCTATTATATTTCTCACTTGCATCCTACTATACTTTAGCAGGTCTTGGTGAGCTTGGCATTTAGGCCTTTGATAAAGGCTCTACTGTGTCTTAGCCCCTGTCTTCCTAGACAGTGGCTTTCATGTTTTTCCCTTATCCAGAGTTTGACCTGGGACCTTATTGTACACTTTGGTACCCCCAGGGCTGGCTCTGGTCCGATGTATTTTTTTGACGATCTTTGCAATTTCGTCAGCTTTTTCATTATCTTGGATACCTCTATGTCCCGGTACCCATACTAACTTTATTTTGTTATGTTCCGCCAGTTTTATTAGTTCATCAAGGCATTCCCACACTAGCTTTGAGGTTACCTTCGGGCACATAAGCGCTCTAAGGGCTGCCTAGCTATCTGAGTATATAGATAATGTCTGACCGAAGTAACCCATTCTATTATTCTCTCTCGCACATTCTAGGATGGCAAAGATTTCTTTTTGAAATACTGTCGGGTACGATCCCCGAATATTCCTGCCCCACTGCCTTCGTCTGTTTTTGATGCGTCTGTATACCTGATTACTCCTTCCTGTGGCAGCGGGTTGTTTTGTCCTGACCACGCTACTCTATCCTGTATAATTACTTCTAGAGTTGGTCCATACAGGTACTTGGATTACATCTGGTCTGATCTCATGTAAAAGATTGGTATATCTAAAAACCTCTCCTCTCTATTATGCATTCTTGTCTGTGGGTTAATAGTTTTTTGAAGACCATAGAGTCCGATCTTTGCCTCTCCCTATATCACCAAATGAAGTGGGGGAAGGTCTAAGAACACCTCCATCGAAGTTGTTGCTGTAGATCTCATTGCACCTGTAACGCTAAGGCAAGCAAGTCTTTGAGTCCTGCTTAGTCTAAGCATCACAGTCTGTTGAGTTACTTTTGGCCACCAAACTAGAGATGCGTACGTAATAGGTGGTATTACCACTGTCTTGTACAACCAGGGTACCATGTGTGGTTTAAGTCCCCACTGTTTTCCATGTAAGCGTCTAATGTCCGCCAGGGTGATTTCTGCTTTCTTTATTATGTTCTTGATATGTCGAGTCCATATTAGCTTAGAGTCTAGTATTACCCCTAAGTATTTGACATCTCTCGATAGCTGAACTCCCTTATTTTCCAGAAGACAGTCATAATCCCCTTCTGGTGACGAGGTCATCTGCGTATCCTATCACTTTGAAACCCAACTGCTTTAATGTCCTGAGAAGCCCGTTCATGGCAAGGTTCCAGAGCAAAGGGGGAGAACTCCTCCCTGCGGACGGCCCCCTGCCACCCGGAGAAGTGTTAGTTTGCTCCATAAGGCAATTTTTTAAAATGTCGCCGCTGACCACAGGATCTTTTTGTATGTTTGCAGGGACGGACAAAGCACACAGTCTCTGATTTTTGTTGGTTAATGCAATCATTTTTGAGTTAACCATTTAAATTTAAAAAAAAGATGTGCATTGATTAATTATTCTTATTTATTATTTTGAAGAAAAACAGTTTTAATATGAACTGATAACACATATAAAACCATTTTTGACTTTTAACACATCTTATCAGGGCAGATACAGATACCCCAAAGTTAGGGGTAAATACCAACTTGTTTGGTATATGGTGTTCATTGATTCATAATACATATGAATGTTCAAAAATTTATTACTTTTGAACAAAAGCTGCTACAGGTATGCAGTTTTCAGAGTAAGGTTTTAATCTATGTAGGTAGTTTTAAAAATGTATAACTTTGTTTATCAAAGGCTGATACGAATATACAGTCTTATATATTTTATTTGATATATTTATTTTATTTATTTACCCACTCAACAGAGAACTCTCCACCAAATATTTTGTGATTCTAGAGGAAAAAATGTTGGGGGGAGGGCGTAAGTAAGGGGGTGCAAGATGGGGGTAAAATGTCTTAACTTTTAACCGCCACCTTTTAGACGATTTAAGTGAAATTTGGTATATTTATATACGGCCAGTGACAATAAGTAAACTACTATAAAAAAACTACCGTCCTTACCCAACCTCAACGAAAAGTAAATCTTTTCGTCACTCATTACGTTAACAGATTTGGATGTAGTTTCCATCTCATTAAAACTCAAAAGTAAAAAATAAAATAAATAGTTTTTAAGTAAAACGTTTTTATTTAATTCTAAACTAGAAGATAAAAAATAATTTTAACTCATGTATTCTACTAAATAGAGTGCATTTATAATAACATGACACAAAATCGTGGGATGCTCTGAAGTTTTCAAGCTGACATATGTGTATAAGAAGTGTTTTGTAGGACAACTCCCAATTTCCAGCAACAGCGATTCTAATTTAGATCTTTACCATTGATTTCTACTATACAGAGCCCCATAATTTTATGTCATATTTTTATATAAGCACCTTATTTAGTAGAATTTTTCAGTAAAAATTATTTTTTCCTTTTAAGGGCAGAATTAAATAAAACGGCTTTACTTAATAAAATGTTTTATTTATTTTATGTTTTGATCCCTTTAACTCTTCTTTCGAGAAAAAAGCTTTTTTTTACACCTTCATCAAAAACATGATTTTAGTAACTGTCTGCAAATAGCTGAAGCATGGCTTTTTTGGTTACCGGTGCAATTTTTTTTTTATAACCGAGTAAAAAAGGAACATCGCTATAGAAACCATTGTAATTTCATTTTCCAGCCGCCATGATTTATAGTGTAAAGATAGTGTGTTGCGAAAAGTGCTCTTCTTTCGAGATTTTGAAAAGTATTTTTCGGTTTTTCATGGATTTTTTAATAAAGGTATTAAAATAAATAATGTTAACAACTCGCCGCTAATCTGTGCTTTCTTTACTCGTGTTTTTAAATACCTCGGTGCGCTCGTTTTTTAAACCAACGCTTGTAAAAAAAGCACTATACTAGTTGTGAAAACTACTATTTTCCTTTAGCTTTAACCTTATCACTTCTAGAGACGAACTTTTTTTTCGTTAAAAAAGATATAATGCAAAAATCGCTCTGTTATTTCTAATTCAATCCTTTTAAAGTTTTCCCCGTTTGGACGCACTCCATGAAAATCTTTAGAAATTCAGCAGCCATTCGTCGGACCAATGGAAATTCTCGAATTTTAATTGCATCTTAGGATGCTTTTGTTTCCATCCCGGTTGAGTTATCGCGTCTTGAACAGGGAAGGGTGGTAACGATTTTTGCTTTCAAAGGAGTGTAATAAATGAAGCTGAAAGGGTTGACTTTTAACTTTGCACACCCGTACGTAAACAAAGAGGGTGTTAATTTTCAGATAAGAAGTGGAGGAAATGGCCTTCAAAAGAAGTCTTGGATATTAAGTAGTTTTTAAAATATCTTCTTAATTTAATCTAAATGTACGTTCCTAAAAATATGATACAACTGAATAAAATTATTGTTTTTAATAACATCCATAAGAAAAATGGCACGGCCAATAATAAAAATGAAAAATGTATAGCAAGTGTTTAATTTTAAAAAGCCTAGGTTTCATATTAAAATGTTCGCTATGCCCCATTCCATATTATTAAGGAATATTTAAGCAGTCAAAACCGCAGTGGCGCACTACTTCTTCAAGTGCCATGCTCTCTTCGAAAGTTGACTATCATCAGCGCGATCTCTACCCTGTCCGCTGCTTTTCGGAAAAGTGTCGTAGTACTAACACCAGACTATATCCGTCTACGACCCGGACCTCTTCCGCCTTCAATTTTGCCTTCTACTATCAATTTTAAATATTTATATTTATAATTTGTCAAGATATTGCCAAAATATTAAAGTTTTAGGTTTCTGATGGTAAACAAAACTTCAAGATCATTATTTATCCTAACCAGAACATCCACATTAGTTACTCTGTCCATCCAAGATATCCTCAGTATTCTACGATAACACCACATCTCGAATGCTTCCAACTTTTTGCACATGGCCTCAGTCAGTGACCATGATTCCATGCCAAATATAAGATGTTAAAAACATAACACCGAAGCACACGAATTCGGAGAGTGGTATTAATATCGCGACTACACAACACTGATTTCATTTTGATAAAAGATGATCTGGTCTGTTCAATTCTTGCACGAACTTCTTGCATGTTGTCCCAGTTCTCATTGAGGAGGCAACCCAAGTATTTGTATAAATCCACGCGTTCGACTTGCTGCCCACTTACTTCTAACATGCCTCCGATGTTCTTTCCCTTGGATATGACCATCCATTTTATTTTTACAACATTTAAGTTATGCCCCAATTTGCTAACTTTTGGCAGCAATTTGATTTAACAACAACAACGGTATATCGTACGTTGTTAATATTTATGCCGTGTATGGTCAGACCCTCCTCGAAGTTATAAAGTGCATTTTCTATTACTTTCTTTCTATAGATATTAAACAACAGCGTAAACAATATGCAACCTTGGCGCACACCTCTTCTTATTTGGACCTCTTCGGACAGTTGGCCATCAATCTTTATTTGAGCAGTCTGATTATAGTAGAGATTAGCAATTATCTTTAGATCTCGGTCATCTAGACCAACTTCTTTTATCGATTCTATTAGCTATTCGTGTTGGATGCGACCACACGTTTTCTCATAATCTATGAAATAGGCATATACTGGCACCGAATGCCAAACAAGGCCTCTCATGTCCCGAACCCCTCGCAAAACCAAACTGCGTGTCGCCCATGAATTTTTCATAAATTCTCGTATGGATAATGTTTAAAAATATATTTAACATATGGCTCATTAGGCTAACTCTTTGCTGAATGTTTTTTAGGCATCACAACAAAGGTTGATTTTAGCCAGTCAGCAGGGATTTTGACGGTGCGATAAATCAAGTTAAAAAGCTTGACCAGCATATTTAGCGAATCTTTGTTTTTTTATTAGCTACTACTGCTGTAAAAAATTAAACTTAAACTAAAACTAAAGTTAAAAGATTTACGTTAGAACTAATATATAGGTATCCATAACTCTATATGCGTATAAGATCGAATTAAAAATGTTTGAAGTTAATGATGAATGAAATTTTATTTTTATTGAGGGAAATGGTAAAAACAAATCCCAAATTTGCAAATTTTTCAATTTTTTTTTGTCATTTTTCTTAGGCAAATATATTTTATTGAGCTTTAACGTTGTTGAAACACCACCACTGGTTTTAAAGACTTCGCTGCAAAGCATAGAAGTTTGTAAAGCACACAGTAATTTTAAATGTAAGTGTTCTACGCGAAAACGTAACTCCGAGCAAATAGGGCTCCACTAATTTGGTAAGGAAATTAATGTTTATTTTCTCTAAGTTATAAAGTTTCTTACTGGCGTGGCCTTTACAGGATATGTTTTGTGGACTTATGCTTGGAAGGCAATAAAATCTTATCTTTCGGAAGGATAGTCTACAAATTATATTTATTTCATATCATGCATGATTCATAAAACTATGAGATATTTCTATGAGATATAAACTCATCAAAAATACCCGTAGGAAAAAAATTGTGCTTAATTCTTGCGGAAAGTGCCTTTTTCGCTCTTGACGTCTGGTCCGAACTTCGCTACGCGTCGTTCGCGCAACAGCTGTCTCGTGCGTATAATGTATTGAGTAAATAGGGCTTATAAACCACGGCATGGCGTAAACGCATCGTACGTTACGCAGAGAAGATACGTCGCTTAGTTACGACTTGCTAAAAAAGGATTAAAGCAACACTTTTTGCTTATCTTGTAAATTGGTTAAGTAGTCGTGCAGACGACGCTCTCATTTCCTTTGTTTTTTATAAAATAATCTAAAAATTGACGTGTTTTTTATTTTTTTTTATATTTCAAAAATTGAAGACATTCTTAATATCTTTATTTTTGATAATGATGATGAAGAAAATGATGACATCGAGATTCTCCGTGGAGAGGCTGCTCTCGGGATATCAGCCCGTTATGGAAGGTTCAACTTTGACGAGGTAGCGGAACCAGAGTGTGTGGCACTATTTAGGTTTGAGAAATACCACCAGATATGCCTATAGTAATCAACTTTCTTTTGATCTGGGATTACGTATTTACGTACGATACGCGGTGTAATGGTACACCGCGCGTATGTTTGGAGTTTACTGCACATGCGCATTTGATCAAAACTTACGCTACGTCGAGTTACGTGATGTGGCTTATAACCCCTATTAGGTCCATCCCGAAGTTTGCAACAAGTGTAGTTAGCTGCTTAACTATCGCCTCCACCATAAAATCGGGCCTCGTTCGACACACGCATAAACAAGTCAAAAATGTAGTGACATTTGGCTTTGTTTTGAACGACTTAGGTATAAAAGCTAAAAGTACTTACTATTTCTAGTAGGCATATGCTCTTAAGGTAATTAAAACAAAATAAATAGAAGTTAAAAAACTTATTTTTAGTTATTTCAACCGAATCGAAAAGAATCTAAAAAAGGAAAATATCAATAGATCTTGGGGGCAATAACGAAAATTTAAAATTGGATAGGTACCTCACAACCAACAAAGAAAATGAAAATGAAAAAAGAAATAATTAAACGATTTTGCGCTCTAAGCAACCAGCGTGGGCTCCTCACCATCATACACTTCGATTTTCAACTTTGAATCACTCACAAATAGCTTAAATTATAGATCAATTTTTTGATGAGCGGACTGACGTCATTTTTTCCTCTCAAAACGTATTTCTTTGTTTTCAACAGTTCGCATGTCAAATAATTTGTTGTCGTCAATTTGAAGTAACAGTTGAAACAATCGACATGACATATTTTTACATATTTGTTGTCACTGTCTAAAACAATGTATCAAATAGAGATCCAAGAAAATGACGTCAGTCCGCTCACCAAAAAATTGGATTATAAGGATTGGGAGGTTTTTTAACTTCTTAACCTGTCATATCTCTAGGGCAACCTTTAAAGTTTGGCGGATAAAATAATTATTCTTACTTCTTATTTGAGAAACAAACAGCAAACAAGAGAAGAGGACAAACCTAACGAGAAAAGACGTTGCCTTCAAGGGTTGCCTGTTTACAAAAGGGAAGAAAATGGCGTTTGTCTGAATCTGTGTGTGTCTGTTCAGGAAGTTGTGCCCTGTCGTCTTTAATTAAGGAAAATTTATTCTCTGTTGGTGACGTTTTAGAAATTAAAAATTCAGAGCTCATTTCTGATTTCACCAATTTCCTTTCTGTGGTTGCTGGATAATGAAATGAAATCATTGCTTTTTAAGAGGCACCTTATAATAATAATAAATAAGTTTATTTATGTAAGTTTGTAATTACAATAAATAAATTACTTAAAGGGCAAAACATAAAATATTCGTACAAAAACAAACAGAACACCACAAAAGTGGGTTTATTCGTTCACACACACAAATCTCATTTGTTTCAAAGTTTGCGACAATGATGTATTTGAAATTAACTCTATGTTTCGGACTTCCATTGTCTATATTTTATTTATACACGACGTTTCAATCAGTACAATTCCTGATCGTCTTCAGGTGCAAACTACAATCAATTTCTAAGGCTATGTACTTATATACTGTGAGAAATCACTCAACCTTAAAGTTTATGAAGTTGACTCCGCCCAAGGAGGGGCTTCCAAATATTTGGAATTTCAACACTTGGTTTACTGAAAATACCCTGATTCTGGCCAATAAAGGCAGCTTCAAGGAATTTACGTTTCTTCCAGTGCGACTCCTTGTGCAAAACCTTTGCTTCTGCCCACTTCATTCGGTGTTGTTTTGACCATGCATGTTCGGCGATTCCTGATTTCGTTGTTTCACCTTTTTGGGTATTCGTCTGATGTTCCTTAAGCCTAACTGTTTTTTTTCTTGTTTCGCCTACGTATGATTCACCACACTCACAAGGAACTTGGTAAATGCATTCCTTATTTTGTTTGTTCTCCGGTTTTGTTACATAGCTCATGTCCATGGTGACATTAAATACCAATACTAATAATAATTTAAACACAACAGTAAAGCTAGTTATGAATAAATTTAGAAATAGCAGTTTTTTCTTTCTTTTTTTTACATTTTTTACCATTTTAATTACTTTTTGCATCAATCACTGAGTAAATTTCATTTCTCGAAGTGTTTCGTAACTATTGGGTGAGTCTATGCTTGAATTGCTCTAGTGTTGGTTTGGATTTTAGACTTTCCGAAAGATGGTTATATACTTTCGATCCTATAAATATGTAACACCGCTGCCCAATTACTTTTTGCTTTCTAGGTGCCTTCAATTTATCTTTAAATCGATTCTGAAATCCGTGTCTACTAGAATGAGTTTGGTTTTTGTGTCTCTTATACCAAAATATTGCTAGCTGTTTGTAAAAAAGTTGTCTAGTATCGAGTATCTTAATTTCTTGAAAGAGCAAATCACTGGAATACTGAAATGGCTTATTATACATGATTTTTACTTTTCAAAATGCCGCCCCACGTAGTGTTTCAATAATTGATATGTGGCTCCACCATCGCCAAATACAAGGTCTTTAGTTTATCCGCATTCAGAATTTTTTTCTAGGTCTTAAATTTAAAAATTAATCTTTGTACTTTTTTCTTTAAATAATTTATATGAGAGTCCCATTTCAAATGACTATCAAGATAGGCGCCAATGTATTTTGTTGTACTGGTCATACTCATTTCCTGATTGTTAACTTTTAATTTGTTGAGAAAAAGACATGAAAATTGTTTTGTCCCAATTTATAGTCAGTTTCTTTTGGGAAAAAAGCTACATATTTCTGAAAACTACTCTCCGCCTTTGTCTTAACGTCCAACACAGTTTCAAAAACCGCTCCTAAATCATCAGCAAATGCAATGCCCTCTCCATCAATTGTAATATCGAATATACTGTTTACATATATAGTAAAAAGTAAAGGTCCAAGAACCGTTCCTTAAAGAACACCACACACAACATTTTGAAAACTGCTGAATTGACCATTTATCTCTATGCAGTGTTCTCTCGCAGTAAAGTAGCTTTTAAAACAAAGAAGAAGTTAAAAAACCTCCAAATCAGTTACGTCAACCGAAAAGAAACTAAAAAATACAAAAGATCAAAAGATCTTGGGTGGAAATAACGAAAATTCAAACTTGGATGAGTATCCCACAAGGAACACACAAAAGAGCAAAGCGAAAAGAGAAATGAATAAACGATGTTTCGCCCTGGTCACCCTCCACTATACATCATTAAACACCATCATACACTTAGATTTCCAACCTTGAACCACTCACAAATAGGCATCGTTCCGCACTGGTACTTACTTATCCAAGTTACCTAATACGAATACCTATTTGCCACTCATAAAGTCATGTTTTTTTAAATAAAATACGACTTGCTTTTTTAGTATTTCTTACAATAATTTTGAATTTGTTAGGTCAGGAAATGTAAAAGTGACGTTCAAAACGGGTCATGCAGTGTCCATACTTTTGAATAGGCTAAAATTTCTTAAAAAACAAAAGATCAAAAGATCTCGGGTGGAAAACAACGAAAATTCAAACTTGGATGAGCATCCCACAAGGAACACACAAAGGACCAAAGCGAAAAGAGAAATGATTAAGCGATGCTTCGCCCTGGGTAACCAGCATGAGCTCGGCAGTGGTTTCACTGGTCACCCGCCCCAGACATCATTAAACATCATCATACACTTTGATTCCCAAATTTGAATCACTCACAAATAGGCATCGTTCCGCACGGTACTTATCTAAGTCACCTAATATGGATTCGTCCTGACGTGTTAATATTTCCAACAGGTTTACGCTCCTAAGGCGATTAAAACAAAAAAAGGAAGTTAAATTAACACGTCAGGACGAACCCGTATTAGGTGACTTTGATAAATACCAGTGCGGCACGATGCCTATTTGTAAGTGATGCAAATTTGGAAATCAAAGTGTATGATGATGTTTAATGATGTCTGGGGCAGGTGACCAGTGAAACTACTGACGAGCCCACGCTGGTTACCCAGGGCGAAACATCGTTTGATCATTTCTCTTTCCGCTTTGGTCCTTCGTGGATTCCTTGTGGGATGCCCATCCAAGTTTGAATTTTGGTTGTTTTCCGCCCGAGTTCTTTTAGTCTTTTGTTTTTTAGTTTCTTTTCAGTTGAAGTAACTGATATGGAGGTTTTTTAACTTCCTTTTTTGTTCTAAAATTACTTTCTGACTGAGTTTATGTTTAAAAAGTATCATATCAGCATACATTTTAAATGCCACTTCGGTATTTTCTGAGCTAAGGTCATTGACAGAACAAAAATAGTCGAATCTCTACTTCTATTTATTTTTTAAAATAACATTAGACAATTTTACTTGGCTTCAGTTGCACAAATGTTTGAAAATTTAATTTAATATAGCGACACTGTATTTTGGAGTGAGTTAAGGTCGGTTAGGGTCGGATTCAAAATTTAAATTCAGGCGAGTCTTACTTCACCTTACTCCCGTAAGTTCCTCTTTTTTTTCTAATTATACGTACGGTAGAAAAGGAGAGCTGCATGGAATACACGAATCGTCGACATTCCGTAGTCTGAAAATACAAAGCCAACTGACACTAGTGCACACTCGCACCAAAGTACAAAATTTAAACGAAAAGAAAATTGATTCATAACTATTTGTTAACCTATTCAACAGAAAAGAATAGTCAGGATTATGTTTGGGTTGAAATGTGGAGAGAGCTGCAAAGGCATCTTTCGCCAACACAGATATTTGACTGGGATTGGAGTATACATATTTGAATGCGTCCTGTACCTAAAAAGAAATATTATACACTTAAAGTAAATATTTCAACGCATCCGTATCGGTATACGTAACGCATTCGAAACAAAGTCAAAATACGCTACATTTTTGACTTGCTCATGCCATGTTTCGAATGATGCCTGCTTCTTTGACGGGTGTGATGACAAAATCTCGTTGCGTACAGAAGGATGTACGTATCGTTAGGGACCCACGAACGTACGCAACGATTTCAATCAGCAGTCCTGTCATCACACCCTTCAAAAAAGTAGACATCGTTCGACACATCGCATAAACAAGTTAAAAATGTAGCGTATTTTGACTTTGTTTCGAACGCGTTACGTATACCGATACGGATGCGTTGAAATATTTATTTTAAGTATCTATTGAGCAATTTGAACACCTCAGACCAAGTCATACATATAGCACACGTAACAAACACCAAACGGAGTTTTTTAGTTACCCACCACACAGACTATCATCCACTGAAAAGGGTCCTAATTACGCCTCAATTAGATACTTTAACAAATTGCCAGACACAATAAAAAATAAAAGTAGATACCATGCTTTTAGAAAAGCTGCTTTGGTGCACATTTGTAATATTGAGCCCTACATTTTAAAGGAATATCTAAACTATTATATTATTTTTAATTACGGTTTTGTTTCCTGAGTTTTGTCTTTCCTTTGTGTCTCTTTATTTATTCATATATATATTCTAATATTTTAAAACCAAATTTTGTATTTTTATTTGTAGTCTATTTGCTCTTACGTGTATTTTTTGATCATAAGTTTTTGTGTTTTGACTACAATTTAAAAACTGTGTTTTCTTTTTTTACTTTTTTATTTTACTTTTATTTTATTTTATTTTATTATACATTAGGTATTTTTAGTGTCAATTTATGTTTATGTTTGTACATATATTTGTCAAATAATTTAATTTTTGAAACTTTTAATTTTATCTGCTATTTGATTAATTTTATAACTCTTAAAATCTTTAATTATGGACACGCCATGTATAAAGTCTATCCTATTCTATTCCATAATAAATGAACATTTTTGTGGAAATACAAAAATTAATTTATGTATTATAAATACCTACATAAAGTTCATATTTACTTATTACAAACAAATATTTTTTCTGTGTGGCCTAAATATTTTATGAAAATGAGTTCACAGAGTTTCCAGAGAATTGTGTAAGTTTTTAAATATTTTAAAACAATGTGGGCAAAAAATAAGCTCTTTCCATTTATATTTTCTGCTCTCTCCTGTACGTCATGTTTACGCTCACAAAAGTCCCCGCCGCCGCCTTTTCGCTCTCCCCCTCCTCCTAACGCCCCCAACGCGAAAACTCTAAGCATCTACGCCTGGTGCTTTTAAACTTAAATATATTTCACAAGAAAATGAAACTTTCCTTTGACATTATGAACTAGAAGGTGCCTCCAATATAAATTATGTGCCTTACGTACATGAAACAAATTAACGCGCTTTGGTTAGAGATAATTTTAGTACTTATAGCTAAACATAGGTCATAAAACAAACTAGTATTACTCAAAAATTGTACCTTATTTTGTTTAATTATCGTAATGAGATTACTTCAATTAGACAGACAATCAAGAAAAATCCGCGTCAAAAATAATGGAAATTTTGCATAGGTTACAATTTAAGAACGCCTGTGGTTTATCGAACCAGGAATTTATCATACCGTATTTAACAAAAATTTTCATCGTAAGAACGATTCATCATAAAAACTGCAATTTGTTAAACACATTTTTTTATCCGAACCTTATTTCTTCAAACCCATTTAATAACAAATTCGAAATTTATGACCCGTTTTTAATCGAACCATTGTTCATCAAACTCATTCAATATCAAACTCGTAATTTGTCAAATCCATTTTGAATAAAACCCGGAATTTGTCAAACCATTATTTTTCAAAACCGTAATTCGTAAAACTCGTTGTGTATCAAAAAATGTTTGCTAAATTGATTGCGTATTCGCCAATAATACATGAACCGGAGGTTTACACGCAGGTTCTATGTGCGCACACTTGGCTAAAAGAATTCACAGATATTGATCAATACTTCGTGGATAGATTATTGTTCTTAACTGGAATGCAAGTGACATCTATACACAAAGTATTGTACACTACCTTTAAAAGTATAGTCCAATTTTTTTTTTTGAGCGGTCTGACGTAAATTTTGCCTCTGAAAACGTATTTCTTTGTTGTAAACAGTTCGCATGTCAAATAATTTGTTGTTGTTTGAAGTAACAGTTGATACAATCAGCGACAAATGCATCCAAACACCGCGCCACCTGCGTGTACTCCTCCAGTTCATGTATTATTGGCGAATGCGCAATCAATTTAGTAAAAATTTTCTGATAAAAAACGGGTTTTACGAATTCCTGTTTAAAAAAATAATGGCTTGATAAATTCCGGGTTTTATTAAAGACGGGTTTTACAAATTATGAGGTTGATATTGAATGAGTTTGATAAATAATGGGTCGATTAAAAACGGCTCTTATAAATTTTAAATTCGTTATTGAATGGGTTTGAAGAAATAAGATTTGGATAAAAAATTGGTTTAACGAATAGCAGTTTCTATAGTGAATGATTTTATGATTGAACTTTCATTCATTTAATGGGTTTGATTTTGCACATTCTTTGACTAGAGTTGAGTGCAGTTATCATTTTACCGTTGGTACTCTGCCGTTTAAATTACCAAAACAGCAACCAAGCCAGGTTATCTACATCACTCAATAACCAAAATATTGACGACGCCACACCAAGAGTTTTAAAAAATACTAAAAACATTCTGGGTATCAAATTAGTTAAAAATAAGACGTCTGTTAAATAATAATTTGAATGAAATTATAAACCCAATCCAGTTTCCTGTGAAACATGTGTGTATTTTGTAATCCCAAGAAATGCAAGGGCCGTTCATTTAATGATGTTTTATTAAAATTATATGCCTTTGCAAAGAACTTAAAATTATTTTACAATAATTAAATGTATATTCAAGGACTTACCTTTAGAGTTATCTGTGGGTGGTAAATATGTTCGCTAAGTGTGATATATTCAAAATTTTTCGCTTGGGTTTACATTAAAACGCAGTAATTTAAAAAGGCGGATGACTGGGGACAAATCGCCCCCCTTCCCCTCCTCCGTAGGAGAACCAACCCAAATTTTTTTAAATAATTTACAAAAAATTCGCAAGAAATTCCAATTTTTAGCTTAAGTTTCAAAAAAATTTTACAAACAAACTTGTACGTAGTGCACACCTAAACCTAGGACGACGCCGCGCCGTTTCGTCCAGGAACTCATCAGCTAGGTGTATCACAACGACCAACAATTCGCTCGCGCTTTTACGCCAAAAAATTAGGCAAGGCGCAGAGAATTTCCGTCGAATACCGACCATGGCGCCCTCTGTGTGAACCGCCGACAACCAAGAAGAGGGCGCTAATAGACCTCTAATTTATCGTCACCATATTTGCTTATCGTAATACCGTAATTGAAATGCTAAAAAGAGTTTTTTTGATACCTTCATCAAAAACTTGATTTTAGTAATTGTCTTCAGATAAATAAAGCATGGCTTTTCTGATTACCGACTTTTTTTTTTGATCACGGATGCAAAAAAAAATTCTGTCCGTTTTTAACACAAAATTATAGAGAAAATGCGGAAAAAAAAATTATAGAAATAATCTAATTATTCTTGGGCACTCGAAACCATTCTGGGACTGCCGCCGCTTCCGATCTGGATCAGAAAAGAAGCGATGGTGACCCACCTCCGGCTAAAAGATACAGGTCAATGGAGAGGAAGAGGGGAAGCTGCCGGGCATCTTAGGATTGCCCAAATCGCCGAAAGAGAAATCCCTATGGCAGCGATTAAAACACAAAGACCAAAAAACCCCTGGAGATTCAACAAGAGGTACAAACTAGTCATCCCAGACAGGGAACTATGGCAGAGTGAAAACCTCCGCGAACAGTTCGAGAAGAACGCCGTGATTTTCTACACCGACGGGTCGAAACTGTCGGAGAGGCAAACCACAGGATCGGGAGTTTATGTGGAAGACCAGGAGGTTCGAAAGAGTTACCAAAGAGCTACCCGCTCGGAGAGCAAGCCACGGTCTTTCAGGCAGAGGTGTATGCCATAATAATGGCTGCAAGCATGGAAGAAATAAAGAACGGTAGGGAGGAGCATGTTTATATATGCTCCAATCAGCCCTAAAGACACTAAGGGCGCCCAAGATCACCAACACCCTGGTGGAGGAATGTGCATGTGCGGATGCACTGGAATCCTTGGGAGAGGGCAAACAAGTGACACTTATGTGGGTGCCGGGACATATGGGGGTGCCGGGTAACGAGATGGCCGACGAGCTCACCAGGATCGGGGCAAGCACCCAGTATGTAGGGTTGGAACTACTCCAAGGAACAACCAAGAGGCAAAGACTACTCAATAAATGGGCCAACGATGCCATGACGACTTCTTGGAGAGCAGGAACAGGATGCTGACAGACCAAGGACTTCGTGAAGGGCCCGGATGTAGCCAGACAAAAATGTCTTCTGGGGAGATCGCGAAGGGACGCTGGTCTGCTGACAGGTATCATAACAGGTCACAACCGACTAAGGAAGCACATGACCCGGATCGCGGTGGAGAATGACTCTAGTTGCGGGCGGGCAGAAGAGACATCTCGACACGTTATAGCGAACTGCGAGGCATACCAGAGGACGAGATATCAGGTATTCGGTTTCCCGACCCTGGATGAGGAGGACCTGCACACGCTCAAATGGGACAGAATACTGGACTTTGCAAAAAGATCAGTGAGACCAAATGAGCAAACTGCCAGACCAGTGGTGCAGGCGGTGGATTTTGGGAAGGCTCGGGGTAGGGCAGAAAGGGCCCAGGGAGGCCTACTTGCCAGGCTTCGCGCCGCCCCTTCTCTACTACTACTACTACTAATTATTCTTGCCTAAAAATTGAGCGATTTTCGCCAGTTTTCACCAAGTATTTACGAAAAAATCATTTAAAAATATCGTCAAACTGACTGACGACTGACTGACTGATTAAAATGTCGCAACAATGAACGTTACCGAGTAAAAAGGCACATCGCTATGGAAACAATTGTTATTTCATTTACCAGCCGCCTTGATTTATAGTGTAAAGATGGTGTGTTGCGAGAAGTGCTCTTCGTTCGAGATTTCTAAAACTATTTTCCTATTTTTCCCGCATTTTTTGATAAAGGTATTAAAAAAATAGTGTTAACAACTCTCAGTTAAACGGTTTTTTTTTACTCGCATTTATAAATACCTCGCTGCGCTTGTTATTTAAACCAACGCTTGTAAAAAAAGCGCTATTTTAGCCACTAGTTGTAAAAACTACTATTTAAACCACAAAAAAAAATTACCGTAACCGTATTCTTCTTCCCACATATGAACTGCCAATGTAAATTGAATAAAAAAGAAGACAATTCCTGGTTTCGCAAATTCACTTTCACACAAAAATTATCACCTACCAGCTGCATATTTTGCACAGGAATTAATCTGGTTAGTTGCAAAAATTAACCAAGCGGCTCCCGTTAAGCCTCCGTTAGTAACGTATTTCGGTTCGGTTATTTTTGGATACGGGAGAAAAATAACCGATTTTGCCTACGGTAATACAAATTTTGAGGGTCTATTTTCCCGAAGGGTATAGGTATACTTTCCAGTTTTTACACAAATATGTACAATTTTCCTATAAGCACAGAACTATTGAGATACTCTACGTTTTACTTATAATAGTCTACGTTTTTCTAGCCAGTTATTTGCTTCACAGCCGAGTCAGCAAAAGGCTCTTTTAACCACCGCAAAAAGGAGACGGAAAATTACATTACCCCTTCCCACAACAAAGACAGAAGACCCTTTTGTGCCTTTAATTTAAGATTAAGAAGAGAGAAAATAAGATAGATGTACGAGCCATTTTCCTACATTATTTTGCCTGCTCGCAATTCATTGTAAAAGCAGTCATCCAACGCAGTTTAGAGAACGGCACGTTTAACGTTTCTGACAGTATTTAACTGAACTACTGGTACAAGTGTGCCTCAAAGTAAAATTACGCTTAAGTTTGGAAAACTAAGAAAATTACGCTTTGGAGCAGTAAAAGATGCCTTACGGCAGCGACGTCTCTAGCAATTTGTTTTTAAAGGGTACCTTTATAAAGGGTACCTACCTCTCTCAAACCCCTGTCTTATCTTATCAAAAGCCTATGTCCGGAACACGGTTCCTAGAATAGATACAGTCTAGTAATTTTGCCCCACTCTTAGACCCGATGACGACACAAAGATAGCAGCTGATTTTTGTCCGCCATTTAAAAATTGTATGAAGTGTTAACAAATTTAATTAACTTTTCGGATTTTTTTTAAATGATTGTGCTTGTATCTTTTATTATAACTTTTTCTGTATAAGTAAATATAATTTATTTTTGGTCTGCATGCGTTGACCAAATAGAAATTAAGATCATTAGTTGGTAATCGATTCCGCCAAGGAACTCATCGGATGACTTGGAGTTAGTTGTACTTGATTTTTGCCAGGGATTTTTGAAAGAGTGATTATTTTGTTATTTATATAGAAGGAAAGACTTCATGCATACTGTATGCAATAAATCTTATTGCAAGTTTAAAACTATAATATGCCTTGTCTTTTTTTGGTTTTTTCATTATTTAATGATGAGCTTTTTCACTAAGAAAACTGAAAAAAATGCAGCTACCTATGACGAAATAATGTAAGTAATACCACAGGGTATTTAATTAGGGCCAGAAGAAAAGAGATGATGAACAAATACAATTTTTATTAAAAAAAATTATGCAAAAATAATATAACTGCTCAAATGTCACCCATCAAAAAAATAAATAAAGAAAGTAGCTGATATCTTTGTGTCGTCATCAAGTGGGCGGAGCAAAAAATTACTAGATCGTGTTTATTCTAGGGACCGTGTATCCGGGATAGGTAGGTAATGCATTCGAAATTGTAATTTTTTATTTTGACAACCTCCTTACTACACAAAGTGTATGATTTAGTAGTACCTACATTAAATAATATTAAAAAAACTAACTATAAATCCTTGGCTCCATGATATGTGTCCGGTATTTGATTACGGTTCAGTTAAGTTAATAAAAGGCAAAAGGATTTAGATATAAGTATAATTACAAATACAAATAAATATTGCGTGCAATAATAGTACATTATAAACCTAGGGACTAAAGTGCCACATTTAATCCCTGAGGGATTAAATTTACTTTTAATCTCTAAGCTGAGGGATTAAATTTTCTTTGAATCCCTTAGGAATTAAAAGTTTCACTTTAGTCCCTAAAAAGAGGGAAACACGTTAAATTATTTAAGGGTGGGTTCTTCTTACTAAAAAATCAGCTTTAATGTGGGGCATCTTAAAATCGCAAAAAATGCCATATTTGACGTTGTATTTTTAAAGTCAAATGTATTGGCTTTTTTAAATGCCTAATTTTATTAAAATCGGTTTAGACTGTCAAATTATAGCCAAATAAAGACCACATTTTACCTAATTTAAACATTACCTATCAAAATATGGTAAAAATACTCCAAAATACTCCGATTTTAGCAGGTGATACATTTTTGTGTGCAGAAAAAATGCATCTTTTAGAAAGAAAATCTATTTTTGGACCAGTGGCATACAAAAAAAAGTTTCAGGGGGGGTCAAAAATTGCTATTTTTCTCAATTTTCCACCAATTAAAAAAGTCAGATTTTTTGTGCAAAACCCAATATGTGTTTTTCAAATTAATTTCTTCCATAGCTATTGAAGAACCATTTAACCAATCCTGGGTGTAGAGTGTAGGAAATATTTAACCCTACTTTTAACTCGCTATGAAATTATTGAAAAAATGATAAATATGCTCATTAATCAAGATTTCCGGTAACCTATAACAGAGAATGAGGGTGGAAGCTATAAGTTTAAATACGCGAACATAGTCGCGGGCAGTAGTCAGTTGCAAAATAAGAGTATTGTGCATTAGACCTATCAATTTATTGCTCAATACTTGTTAAATAATTTTGAATGTCATCTTTACTTTCAATACTAACCCGGTCAAAAATATGGCACAATTTGTGACACTTATTGGGTACTTCTGCGAGGGGTAGAGAGTTGGCGCAATAAAACAAACATCTTCATAGGAGGGGTACTACAACATATAAAAAAAATCAGTGCAATATAATTGATCATTTAGGATGGGTCTTATTATAGTTCTAGGGACTATCTGAAGGCAAAAAGGTGAAATAAAAATGTGTCCAAGAAAATTTAATTTATTGAACCAGGGATTGAGATAGACAAGCTGAAGTTCCGTAGCTTTTCCTGCTAATTTTTTTCCCGTGTCTCTGGCTTTGATTGGTCATTACTTTTGTTCCCGTAAACCGAATTTGACGACAAAAAGTCCATGCCCAGGAGTCCATGGAATTCGCTAGTAAAAGTCCCATAAAATCGGTACAGTAGTTTTTGCGTGATGCTGGTACAGACAAACAGTCAAACAATGGACAAAAATTATGAAAATTTGATTTTTGGTATCTATATCTAAATCTAAATTTAAAAAAATTGTCCATTTAGAGAATTATTATGCAAAAAAATCAATCATTGAGAGTCGATTTTCAATGGCTTGACTTTCCGGTACTTATATAGATATATCGATATATCCATCCCTGATAGTAACAATTAACCGTATCTTATATTAACCGTTATCTTACTGGCATATAAAGTTCTTTTTCTGAGAAGGGTTAATAAATTATATTTATTTTACTATATTCGCAATAAAACGCACAAACTTTTAAGTACCTAGAAGGGCGCACAGCACATATCCATCACCCGCCGGCTTTCCCGGAGCAATATGAATAAGTAAAACTAACGTAAAACTTGGGAAACTCCGCGATACTCTCGGATTTTAATTAGTTTTGAGTCGAGAAGAGGAGAGTTTCATCCAGAAACTTTGCTAATATTACGGCGGAAATTAAAAGATAAGAAAATAACAGCAGCTTCCTAAGCACCACCATATTCCGTACAGTTGTGCTAGCTGAGCTTTGCTTTGGATCCCAGGCTTGGGTTATTTCTTGATTTATATCAGAGGCGTACTCCAACGTTTAAAATTTTGTTTGTACACTTTGTTGTCAACTCAAAGATTTGTTCCGTGTTTTTGAGAAAAACTGTTTCAACAAAAATTGTTTCGTCATATTTAGAACATATTTTCCGGTGCGTTTGAAATATAACTTAATTTTTTCAAAAAGCAAACAAAACTATTCAAGCATTTAACCATTTTAATTGGTAGGATTTTTTGTGAAAAAACTAACTAAAAACGAATAACGTAATTCCATAAAACCCATTTTACAAAAGATCCCTTTTTCTCTTTTTAGGTTTATTTTTTAACCAAACGTTATAATTTTTGAAAGTAACACTCGTGGCATATCGGATAAAGCGTTTTTGTTTCTCACTTCATTACGACCAGGCCTCCAATGTCTAATGGAGAATCCAGACACCTACAGACCTGTTTCATCCTTATTAGGAATCGTCGGTAGTCGAAGCTACACAGTGACCATGCACACCTCTCGAATTTAAAATAAAAAGTTTGTAATCCGTGGGGACGTAGTAACTGTGTGCGCCACCTGTCGAATAAACCGAGAAACAAAAACATCAAAATTGAAAAGTACAGAACACCGTAAATACAGAATCCTGTACCTTTCAGCAGGTTATAAAGTAGAAACCTGTAAAAGTATAAGGTCACTGTAACATGACTCTTAAAAAGAGGTAACGTTCGCAGCAACACCGCCCCCAGTTGGAGCTTCATACTACGTGGCACTAATTTTAAGGCATCAGCAAGCAATCGCTGCAGAGAAGGCTTGTTGCGCGGAACTAAAAAGCCAAAATATTTAAAAACATTTTTTTTAAAACAACAAAATGAATCTCGTATCCGCAAATAAAAATGAAAGTAACACTCGTGGCATATCGGATAAGGGTTTTTGTTTCTCACTTCATTACGACCAGGCCTCCAATGTCTGATATGCCACGAGTGTTACTTTCATTTTTATTTGCGGACACGAGATTCATTTTGTTGTTTTGTTATAACTTTTGTCCAAAAAATCAAGTCCAAAAACGTTCCTTTTTTTAATTTTGAAATTGCTTTTAAAAACATACAATATTTTTCCGTAACCATTGTATCCAATGTATATTGAAAGTATATTAATTTACTGTAAAAAGCAAGCACTTTCCACATGAAAGCTCGGTGAGCGTCAGAATGTCGTAAGTGCACTTACGGAAGAAAAACTGAACGGTCGGCAGCAGTATGATCGAAAATTGCGCTTTACAAGCAGTCTTGGGAGCAATGGGTGCAAAAACTGTAGTTAAGCGGTTGTCGTATTATTGTAGATGGACCATGTTGGTCGGGCCCACACAAGAAAAAACACTACAGTAGCATCAATGGGAGGTCCCATCCATATTTCTAAATGACAAGTAGGGTTGCCTTAAAAACAACCACAAGTAGCAAACACAAATCGTCGGCATTAAATCAGGCCAATGCCGACAACGTCGGCAGTGCATCGGCATCGGACACCACACGTTGGCCCGATGTTGGACAGATTGCGATTTTCGGTTTTAGGTGAATAATCAGGAACTGACAGAGGTCCACATTACTACAGTCGACTTTATGCCGACATCACTTTAGGGCCGACGATGGTCTGATTGGAATATTATTTAATAGGTCGAAAATCGACAACTGACGATTTTCCGATTTACTATAGTCGACTGACGTCTGACGACTGACGACTGCGAGAAACCCTTTCTGCTTTAGGGCCGACGACGGTCCGATTGGAACTTTGTTTAATCGGATGAGAATCGGCAACTGACGATGGCCCGATTTACTATAGGTGACATTATGCCAACGCAAATCTTATCTGCTTTAGGGCCGATGATGGTCCAATTGGAACTTTGTTTAATCGGTCGAGAATCGGCAACTGATTGAACAGTCGACTTTATGCTGAAGACCAATTTATCTGCTTTAGGACCGACGATGGTCCGATTGGAACTTTGTTTGATTGGTCGAGAATCGGCAACTGACGATAGTCCGATTACATCACTTTAAAATTTTTAAACTGCTTAATAGTTTTTTCCTAGTATGTAGAGATGTAATGTCACTATGTTCCCTGTACAGTGGAAGATAATATTAGATATTTCAAAACTAGAATGCGGACTTGACCTCTCTACAAGAATCTCCTCTTCTGTCACTTAAACCAGCCCGACTGGTTAAGTACCCGCATTATCGAAACTTTGTAGTTTGCCAACGTCGGATCGTGTCAAGCAACCACCGACGGACCTTCATCAATCACCGACGTCGGGCCGCTTTGAGAGGCTGATGTTGAGCCTTATTATCCACGCATTATCGGACCTTTGTGGCTGAAAAGTGCGATTTCGAAAACTTTGACGTCACTTTTCGGGTACTTGTGGGCGGGTTAGAGAGTTGGCGCAATAAATAAATTATTATTATATAAATATCTTCTTACAACGAGTACTACAACATATCAAAAAATCATGCAATTCTACCGAATACAAATTTTTATTTAAAAATGGCGATATTCTTTAATTTAAGTCAGGCTATGGGCGAGTTTTTAAAATCCACTGAAATTCACCGACTTGGTGACTTCGATTGCATCAGTTTGGTGAAATTGGTGGAGTGTCGTCAGCACTGGTGGATGTCAAATGTTCCACAAAAAAAAACTACGCAATTGACAGATAATAACATAACCAAAGTTTTTTAAGAAGCTGATTTTTTTTATTTAAAAAGAAACGACATGGATTGTGGGATTTAAAGTTTATTAAATCATATTTAGCTACGGGGTTGACTACCCTCATTCTTAGCATGTCTTTTACGTCGCAAAGTTAAAATTAAATCCAGTTCCAGAGGAACTAGTTTCTTGAGAGAGTTTCATGACCATTTGTGCAGGCAATCCTTTTAATTTATATTCCATCTCTAATCACAAAAGAAATAAACCCTCTTGATCAAAAAACAAAAAACAACAAAACTCAGTTTGTAGTTTTTGAGGTTACATTCTCTATCAAACCTTCCCATTAACCTTTGGGGTAGGTGGACAATAGTGGACATCGGTGCCAACAATCGGTGAATCCATCAGAGATTTAAAAACTCTATCGGTAGACAACATAAATTTTTGTGAACTCTATTGTTGGCACCGGTAGATCCACCGGTGGGTTTAAAAACTCACCCTAGTAAGAAGTTAGCAATTCTTTATTGTCATTAAAATAAATACAATTTTAGGTTGACAAAAAAAAAGAATATGCCTTAAAAAACATAGGATAAAAGAACACATAAAGAGATAATTAGTAACCTATAAACGATGACATAACAAAAATTTTGAGCTTTAGTGCATTTAAAACAGAAACACTAATAGATCAAGAGTTCAACTTATGATTTATAGGTAAGCCTCACTATTTTTTGATAAGATGTGTATTTTCTCATCCTGAATACGAAATGGACAATCCTGTACCTCAAAATTATGGCACACCAATCTAAAGGTGGGAAATTTTAAAGGAGGTAGGGTAAACCGCACCATTTTCACACGTATGATGTAGTAGTAACCCCAGACCAAAAATCAACTGGTGCGCCGGACCTCATTCATGGCTAACGGTTCAACACACCTCTCTAAAAATGCTCACTTTTAGAGTGGTCTGCCGAACCCTTATCCATGAATGAGGTGATTTTTGGTCTTCTGGTACTACTACATCATATATGTGAAAATGGTGGGGGTACTCTATGGATTGGTGCGCCGAGCCCTTATCCACAATTTTGAGGTATAGGATTGTCCATTTCGTATTCAGGACGATAAAATGCACATCGTATCAAAAAATGCCGAGGGTTACCTATCCATCATAATTTTTACTGCGAACGCTTGTACTATAAAGGCAGCTAAAGAGAATTAAAAAAATACTACATTTAAATAAATAAGTTATGACACACACAACATATGAATTAAGGCAAAATAATACATTTAAATAAATAAATTATAACACACACAACATATGAATTAAGGCAAAATACTACATTTAAATAAATAAGTTATAACACACATAAAATACGTATACCCCACAGAATTAAGCTCGATAAACCCTTCAAAAAAAGAGTTGAAAGTATTCTTCAGTTTCATGAAAGGCATGCTTTGCCAATAGATTTATACACTTATTTCTAAATTTCATAAGATTAGCTTCTTTTTTAAATCTAATGGTAAGTGATTGTAGAATTTAATTCCGTTTTATATAAATGAATGCTGGACTAACGGAGAGTGGGGAATAGTTAACCTAAGATTATTGCTCTGGTAAGTCGGGTGAGCTATTGGTACAAACATTATGAAAGTCGACATTAGTTTTAACATTTTTAGATAATAACAATGGCAGAATCTTTTTATACTTTGTGCGGAATTGTCAAAAATAATGCCTACTTTATTAAAATCAGGCTATGCCACATTATGAAAGTCGACATTAATTTGAAAACACTGCGCATAAGAAAGTTCTACCCGAACATAGGTTTCGGATAGCACCGGCAACCGAGAAGAGCACCGTCTCATAACAGATTCGTAAGGTGCCTAAAATATGTAGTAGACGTGCGGAACTGTCAAAAATTGTGCGGGCTTATTACAGTCAGACGATAATATACCGATAATATTGGATGTGTTAATTTGCTAATAAAGCAATATCCTGACTTCACTCGTTAAAATTAAAATGAAAGCACTTGACTTGCTTTTTCCAAAGTACACTCCTGTTTTGGTTCTGTATAACTGCTACGACTCTTAAACATGCGGTAAAGTTTTTGATGGTTCAGCAAGCACTAATCTTTAAGCAGGTTTAAATACCGCCAAAATTCCCTTGCGGCTCCGACATTATGCTTTAAAGCTTGATGCAGTAGTTATTTTTAAAAGCTTAATTTTAATTTTTGTTTTTGTGCATATTTTGAGTTTTTACTGAGGTCAAGCTGCTGTGCACTAAATCAATAGCCAATGTTTCGACACCATCCTTCTCATTCACAGGCCAGCAAAAAAAAAAAAATTTGGTGCCTGAGATCTAAGAATTTTAGATATACTTAATGTGCTGATTCTAAAACTGGCAGCAGATTTTTTCTAACCCGCATTACTTAATCCTATTAATTTTATTAGCTATTTTATATTTGGAATTCCCTATGATTCGATCTCCACATATCTGCTTAACACCGACTAATTGGTTTTGGAAACCTTTTGTCTACCTTTATCATTCTCGACTAAGTATATTGTGTAGTTTTTGCAAATAGAGTTGTGTCATAATTTGTTGTGCATTTTCGTCGTTTTATAATATTAAAACTAAAACAAAGGTATCCACAAGCAGGCGTAACTGTGTAAACCATCCAGATGTTTTTTGTTATGTATGTGGCGAATACACTCTAAAAGAAAGTAGAAAAACTATTTCTGAATTTGTGAAAACGTCTTATCTTGCCTACTTGCACTTTCAATCTTGGGCTCCACATGTGTTGAACATTTGCGACAATGGACAATTGGAAACAGAAAATTCCTGAAATTTGGTGTCCAATGGTGTGGAGGGAACCACGTAACCATTGTGATGACTGCAATTTTTGTCTCGTTAATATTAAAGGCATAAATAGGAACAATTGACATAAATGGATACATCCTGATCTAGATTCTGCAAGAACACCTGTACCGCACTCTAAGGAAATACCCATTCCAACCTTCAGCAGTCTTCTTGAAATCTCAGAAGATGATACAGAAACATCAACGTCTGATGAAGTTCAAATAATGCAATCAGAAAACGAGAGTGAATTTGAAGCAGATTTAACAAATCCTCAGTATTTTAATCAACAAGTACTGAACGATCTCATGAGAGACCTATACCTCTCAAAAGAGTGTGCTGAATTACTTGCATCCAGATTAAAAGAAAAGAACCTTCTTTGTCCAGGCACTAATGCTACATTTTATTGTATGAGAGAAAAGGATCTGCTACCTGTTTTCACTCAGGAAAATAAGCTGGTATTCTGTAACGATATAAAAGGACTCCTAGAAAAAATGGGTTTGTCATTGACAGTTCAAAACGTATTTTAAAATGTGTCTTTTTACATAACGGTAACAAATATGCCTCAATTCCTATTGGACATTCTACTACCATGAAAAAGGAGTATAAAACAATAGCACAAGTTTTGAAACAAATTAAATACGAAGAACATAAGTGAACAATTTGTGTTGATTTAAAAATGGTGAACTTTCTCCTTGGACAGCAAAGTGGATATACAAAATACCCCTGTTTTTTATATGATTGAGACAGAAGAGCTAAAGATCAGCCCTGGGTTAAGAGAAATTGGCCTTTAAGAGATACTATGGTTCAAGGAAAACAAAACGTAGTGAATGAACCTTTGGCTACGAGAGATCTTACCACCACCCTTGAATATCAAGTTGGGCTTATGAAGCAGTTTGTGAAAGCGTTAGATCGATATGGAAATTGTTTTGGGTACGTTTCACGTAAGTTTCCTGGGATTAGAACGGAAAAACTAAAAGCTAGTATGTTTGATGGTCCTCAAATAAGACAACTTATTAAAGATCCACAGTTCACCACATCAATGAATGAGACTGAATCTAACGGTTGGGGTTCATTTCTTCCAGTAGTTCAAAATTTTCTTGGAAATTATAAAGCAGACAATTACATAGAATTAGTGGAAACTATGCTTTCAAATTTTCATATTCTCGGTTGTAACATAAGTATAAAAAATCACTACCTCCACAGCCACCTAGACCGCTTTCCAGAAAATTTAGGTGACTGTAGTGAAGAACAGGGAGAAAGATTCCATCAAGATATTAAAACTATGAGATCGATATTAAGGACGATGGGATAGCCACATGATGGCCGACTACTGTTGGAGCCTTGAGCGAGACTCCACCAGTAAACTCAATGCTAGAAAGTCGTATAAAAGAAAATTTGTAGGTGATAGTGACTAATATGAGTATGACAATAAATATTTAATTATATGTGTTTTTTTTTCTTACTGGGAAAAGTCATAGTTATAACGTAAATTATATAGAGGTTAAAAAAAGTAAATAATTTCTATTTTAAAAGCTGATAGACAAAATCCGATGGGCATTTCGGATTCTCCACCCAAAAATTACCCAGAAGCAGTTAAAAAATCGCCGGCACCAAAATGTGTGATGGCCTGTGAATTATCAAGGCTGAAAAGCCCAAAGAACGAAAACTAACAATTTTTCAGAAATTTGAAATAGTTAAAATTATGTCATGATTTAGAAGAGAGATAGAAAAGGCACTAAAACATACATATCTTACAAACAAAATACCACACCATAATAAATTATTTTTAAAAAATTAATAAAAGACCTACCCAGATTATTGGTTTTTGTAAGATCGCATCTTCTACGATCTATTTTGAATTTGTTTTAATAAATTGCGTTCCAATATTCGCTTTTTTCGTAGGTACTAGTTTAGTTCCTTGAATTATTTATTATACAAACTCTTTGTACGCTTCCCCACTTCATTTATTATTGTTTATTTGTTTCTGCACATTTTTGTCAATGCAAAAGGGTGAATAAACGGGGAAAATCTGTTTTATCACAGTTGGAAAAACAAATTACAACACAAAATTATCGAGGAACCCACCCACCACCTACAACATTTAAAAAAAAATAGTTTTATCTTAAAGTAAAATACGACGTAAAACACTGATTACTTTATTTTAAAAAAGTAAAAATATCTACTCTGCATGGCAATAAATAAAACGTAATGAAATAAAATTTAAAAGGATAAAACGGTTGGATATCACAGGCTATTAACAATTAAGTTGTTTATATCTTTGTTGAGAGTGACATTTGTTTTTGTGGTTAAAACATGACACATTCTCAAAAACAATATTTTTTGAAAATTCGTGTTTTTATCTATAATTTCAACTACTTAGAAATCAAAATGGTGTTGCATGTCAAATCAATGTTTAGATATTCCAGTTTTTCGATTTTCTTTATTGATAATATTGCAGTTTCTTTTGTGCTCTGCTATTCGATTTTATAGGTACTGTTTTGTTTGTCCTACATAAGAAGAATTACAGTTAGAGCAGGGCACCGTGTATATAAAACTGCTTTGAGTAATGTTGGGTGTCGGTTCTTTTACTTTTGAGAAAAGTCTTTAAACTGCTTTTGAGTTGTTGATCCTAGTTTTTTCCGGAGGCGCTGTGATAGTCCTTGAATGTACGGAATTTTAAAATATTTTTTGTGTGATGTTGGTAGATTATTATTACTGTTGGAAAGGGTCATGATAGTTCGAGGTTTATTTGGATATTGGTTATCTAAAAGTATGACTTTTAGTTTATTTAAAAAAAAAATTTTTTTATAAGGTCGCTTCAGAAAATTATGTTTTGCACACGGAAAACTAATTCAGATTAATTAGTTACTTTGCAAAGTATGTGTGTGGGTGGGTGGGTCAATGCACAATGATGTGTTAACTTTGCACACTAACGTGGCAATTGACGTGTCATCTTTTATTGTCTAGTATGAAAAATTTATCAAAATTGACGTTAAATTTTTCTAGAGTTATTATGAAAATAATTTTTATTCTTTGTTTTGTAAGCCTGTTTTGATGACTTTTGTTAACTGATGGTGATTTGTTAATGGAGTTTGAAAAGGATTTCGAAGATTGGGGGGATCCGCGACACCTTCTCTCATGCACAATCTGCTTCAATTTGAATCATTTTAGGTTATGCAAAATGACACTCCTTAGCATGTTTCCCTGAATTTGACATGAATTGGTAAATATGTCGCACCCAAATATAAATTACGCGTTGTGAAATCAAACTTAAATAGGGAATTTGCAAGCTGTCACCGAAGAGAAATTTCGAACTATTAGTGCAAATTTTCTCATTTATGATCATTAAGGAAATTGGAAAGCTCTATTTCTAATCCCTTGAAGCTTTCTTAAAGCGCCCATTTTCCGAGGATCTAGAACAAGAAAACATTTAAGAAAAACAGTTTATAAACCACATATACCTACAAGTTGCTATAAAGATCCAAGAATTGCTAAATGTGTAACAATAATTACTTTGGAAAACAAAGAAAATAGTTTAAAAATCGGGATTGGCCCTGGCAAGGCCAAAGGCGAAAAATCTACTGTACATGCGTGACGCGACCGACTTACACCTGTGACGCGACTGACTTACACCTAGAAAAGTATTTGCCTCTGCATTTTTTCGAAGCTAACCTGACTGGAAGAGTTACTAGACACTTGGGATTTACTAAGATCTAAAATAGTACCCCCCAGAGGTCTACATATTTACACCTGTAGGGGTACTAAATTTTAAAACCAATTTTCAAAAAAAACTTATCCATAAAGAAAATTTTGTATTGTTATTGAAAAATACCACTGAAAAACTGCTTTTTTCTCAAAATTTACCATATTTTAGGAGAAAATGCCCTAAAAATAATTTCTTTTTGACAGGTTTCAAAATCGCAAATGATGAATACGTCAAAAATTTGGTACATAATAGCTTCATTATCTGTGTTTAAGGTTATAAAGTTGATGATTTTGTAACGGTTTCGTTTTGCAGTTCAAAAAATTATTGTTAGCTTTTGTTGTGTAAAATAAACTTAGTGTCCTATGTGTTATGACTTTATTCTAATGGTTGATAATGGGCAGAAAATGTGCCTTGTTAGCAATAGGTCAACTAGGAATATCATTTTAATTTAGTGACCGCCACTGTGTTGTTTTGGCCTTCATTTTGATTTAGTTAACTCTGTTATCATTAATGGATGATTGACATTTGAATGCTACTAGTTAGTAATTGATCAAGTAGGATTTTGTTGTAGATTTTCTCTTGTTTAAAAACGATTTACAAAATATTGTTTACTGGGTTGCAAACAAAAGATTTTTTTTGAGATATTTTGGAAAATTCTTCGGTTGAAACAACAGCCTTTAGCAAAATTTCAATTTATAAGAAGTGGTCAAAAGCAAAGTTGAAAGAAAAGGAACTCTCTTTGAAAGAAAAGTAACCCTCTTTAAAGGAAAAGGAACCCTCTGTTTTAACGTAATTATTTATTGATATAAAGGTTAAATCATATCATACCAAGGTTATTTCTATAATTTTTTTCTAGGGTGTTTGTAATTATTTGGAGTCGTTTGAGATTATGTTTAGTTTATAGTTGAGACGCAAGAAATTGAATTCTCCGTGCTTTGGATAATCCGGAGTTGGCTATACGTCTTACGCGTGTTCTCCATAATAACTGAGAGGTTCTTGATCTCTTCAACTTTTGGAGACATAGAGATAGAGAAAAAGAAATTTGTAGTAAAATGTTTAACCGAAGATCATCATCATCATAGGCAGTCACTCGATACCGAGTATGATTTTCCTCTATTCTGTATCGTCGCTATCTGTTGTGCGTTTTTTGATGGCTATGTAAGCCAATTCTCGAGCCGCACACCCTTCCACAGTCCTGGCACACCCAGTCTCCGGCAGCAGTCGGGTGTTGTTGGTCATCCATTCTTCCATTTTGTTGCTCCTTTCTACGTTCTCTCTTTTCCGTTTCTAGTCTACGTCGTTGCTCTTCAAAAGTTTGTGCTCCCTCATGGACTGTTCGGCGCCATGTAGCCCTATCGTTGGCCGTGGTCTCGAAGTTGTTTATATCGATGTGACCCTTCATCATATTGCCTTTGAGAACGTCCTTGTACCTTTTTTGTTGACCACTCTGATTTCTCTTTCCCTCCTTCAGTTGTTCATAAAATATCTGCTTTGGGAAACGTGTTTCAGGCATGCGGATAATGTGACCAGTCCAACGAAGCTGGTGCTTGAAGATAAGGGCTTCTATACTAGTTGTTCTGGCTTCTTCTAAAACACTTATGTTTGTTCGTCGGTCTTGGCATTTGATTCTCAGTATTCGTCTTAAACAACTTTGGTGATATTTTTCTAGTCGTTTGATATGCCTTCTGTAGGTGGTCCACGTTTCGCATCCGTATGTTAGAGTTGGTATTGTAACTGTGTTGTAGACACGAAGTTTGGTCTCCGCATTGATGTCGTGATTGTTGAAGACTCTCTCCGAAAGCCGTTCGAACGCTGCGCTAGCACATTTTAGGCGATGCTGTGTTTCTGCATCAATAGTTGCGTATGGGTAATGTTCCACGTTCTGCAGAGGATGGCCATTTATGGAAATGTTTGGAGCTTGGGGATTCGTACCTGGTTCTGGTTGGTGAAGAATTTGCAGTTTGGCAAGATTCACCTCTAGGCCAATGCTTTTGTAGACTGGGTTAAATGCGTTGATTACTAGTTGTAGACCTTCCTCTGTATCTGCCATTACGACGTTGTCATCGGCGTACTGCAGTTCGATTACCGAGGTTGTCGAGACCTTAGTTTTTGCTCGCAGTCTGCCTAGGTTAAGTAAGCCACCGTCGAATCTATATAGAATTTCCACTCCCGGCGATAGATGTTCCTCAACAAGGTGAAGCATGGCACCTAAAAATATAGAGAATAGGGTGGGCGCAATAACACACCCTTGTTTATCGCCTGTCGTAATCTGGAATGACTGTCCTGGTCCATCGTTGCTCAGGATTGTTGCATTCATATTGTCGTGTAGTAGTCTAAGAATTTTAATATATTTGTAAGGGCATTCAGCTTTTGCCAGTATTTTCCGAAGAGCTTCTCTGTTGACCGAATCAAATGCTTTGACTAGATCTATGAAGGCCATGAAGAGAGGGCGATTTTGTTCTCTAGATTTCGCTTGCATTTGTCTGGCACTAAAGATCATGTCAGCTGTGCCTCGATTGGGCCTAAATCCACACTGTGTCTCTGGCAGATTTTGTTCAGCAATCGGAATTAATCGGTTTGATAGTATCTGTGCAAGTATCTTTCCAGCAACAGAAAGCAGAGATATACCTCTGTAGTTTCCACATTGGACCTTACCGCCTTTTTCGAAAATGGTAACTATGGAGGCGTCTCTGATTTCGGCAGGAATGGTCTCAGTGGTCCATATTTTACTTATTAGAATGTGCATTTGGGAATTAAGTACGGGACCCCCTTGTTTGTAGACTTCAGCAGCGATACCATCTGTGCCTGCTGACTTGTTATTCTTTAGCTGTGTGATTACCTTTTCGACCTCCTCTAATCTCGGAATCTCACTTAGGTGTTGTTGTGTAGTTTTTTCCGGAATTTTGTCGAAGATGTCATTATCGAAGTGTTCTTTCCATCGTGAATTGATAGAGGATCTGTCTTTAAGCAGCCTTGTTCCATCTTTGGATCGTAGGGGATTGAAACCGAATATACTTACGTTCAGAAGCGCTAATTGTCAGTAAAATAGGTTATCTGTCAGGTTAATTTCAGGGCACTAGCTTGTGAGGTTAATTTCAGGACACTAGGTCTGCTTGATGGCAATAAAAATCTTAAATATTCAAAAGCCGTAGTCTCATTTAACCTAATTAAAAAAGTAACCCAGAGAGTTTCCTTACAATTTTTTAGACCACCTCGGGGGGGGGGGGGGGGTTTCAATTTATAGCCTCCGGAAAGAATTGTTTTGTGACAATTGGTAATAAGTTCGTTTATAATTTTCCTAAGTAACCATTTTTATAAGGATCAATTTACCTTATTAAATATCCCAAGTTGTTCATTAATCAATAAAACACCTCTAATTTTGTCCAGAAAAACGTCATATTTTAAATACATTTTCATTTTCATTTATGAGGGCACTGTGAGGAAAAACAAACATAAGTGAAGGTCACTGGTTATGCACGAAAATTGTTTCCAATGAACGACATGACTCTTTTGTGAACGCATCACTGAATCATCGTTGGATTCAGGTCTATGTTTACATGACACCATTTTATAAAATATTTTTATTTGACGGTCATCGAAATGAACACAAAACTTGCAACTAAGTGTTTTCATACTTTCTATAAATAAAAATCTTTAAATTAATAATAAATAATAAAGTATTAATCGCGAAAATCAATAAAAAAGGGTAAGTTTTCGCGAGTCTTCAAAAACCGTCAGAAAATCTCGCCCTTACAAACAATCTGACGATTTTTAAACACAAATTTACAATTAATGCTTTTTTCTCAGGACTATTTGCTAATATTCCCTAAATATTTTTATGTGTAAACAAACCTTTAAAACTTTTAACATACAGAACCATAGATAGCCATGGAATATTTAGCTGTCACTGTTCAGAAAATTCGCACAAATTCTGTCTTTCCTTTTACATGGTGAGAATTTTTGACGTTTACGGGTAGTAATAATTTAGCTCCGCGATAAACTAGTCCCGCAAAATATTTTTAAAATATTAAATTTACAAAATGGTTATAAAAAAATGCGGCAGTTTCTTTTACAATGTTAAAATAAATATGAAGGTTGCTGTGTTTTTATTTTAAATGAGGCGATAAGTAAAAATTGCCACTTTCCAGAATTCTGACGGGTGAGATTTTCTGTCGTTTCTGATCCCCCCTAGGATTTAAAAAAAATCTTTTTTGTGTAAAGATGATTATTCACTAAAAAAAAAATTAAAATTATTCTTATAAATCAAACTATGTGCAAAACTCAAGGAAGTTTGTATAAAATGCTTAAAACCAACAATTTTACTTAAATTTAGGAGTTGTCTAAAATAGGCTAAACCATTTTAGTAAATCCCACTGGTAAGAAATAGACAGTGCTTGATTATAATCGTATCTCAGTGCGCATGCTCAGAACAGATACGTCGTACAACAGCGACCACGGCAGTGACGAAAGGCTACTCCCCTCTGCACTTCATTTTAAAATCAATCGAAGATTGGAATGAAGTATACCTCCGTCAAGAATACAGGTAGATTGCATTCCGAATCCAAGCAAATAACCTCGTGTGTGAACATATATGGTCATATAGAAACAATTGAGAATAATAATTCCTAAATCTGAATAATTCTAAATGCAAAAAAAAAATAAAAACGGGAATTTAATAAGGCCATTGAACAGGCTCTCAAATAAAAATTTCACCACAGTTGTGTGGAGTTTTTGGAATCTAGGATATCTTATTCTTCTGTAGAATGGAAAGCGTTTAGTCTGTTGGCAATAATTTCCAATGTCAAATCCATCTGCGACTTAAATAACGAGTAGAAACTTCGAAACTTTGCCTATTTACGAAGGCGCGAACGTAGCCGAGGCAAAATTTCAAAAGTCATACAAATAAGAAGTATTCGATATATAGGGTATGACAAAGAGCTATAGTTCACGAAGATAAACAATATTCCTCATATATTTGTCTAGATAACGCTTTGTTTTGCGTTATTTCTAGTCAGCTACATAAAGCTTGCCAAGTAGGCCTCAGCAGGTACTTCTTGCGTTGTCCAAATCCATGCAGTCGCTCTATCCAGTAACGAACCTGTTGGCTCTCTGGGCCTTCCTGTTCTTTTCAGAATGTTCCTTAGCCTATTTGAGCGTTTGAATTGAAGTTCGAATATCCGAGTGTAAGGGCACAATAGGTACACTTGAGTCTGGAGTGCACAGTTCAGCTTTTGTAAGAGGCCTAACCGCCAGTTTTTAATTGTGATTTGCGTCACACTAGGCCATGAGACCAGGATATCCTCAAGAGACCTGTGTTGTGTTCGATTGAGTCTAAGAAGTATTATTCAAAAAACTTTATAAATTTGAAAGCATACAAAAGACGCGCCTCAAAGTAAACAAACAATTTAGAGAGCTGGGAGTTCTTGGTTTTAGGACCTATACCCAAGAACACCTAACTCTGTAAGAATCACAAGGACAAGAATCTACCGTTCGAATAAACAATTTAGTTAACTATAGCAATCAAGGCATTTCAAAACCTCCTAATAATTTTCATTTTGAGAAGATGAAAAAAAAAGTTGGTTTAAATGACCGAGATGTAATCTATACTAGAATCAGACTGCTTAAATAAAGGTTGATGGCCAACTATTCGAAAAGGTCCAAATAATAAAATTTGTGCGCTAAGGTTGCATATTGTCTCCGCTGTTGTTTGATATCTATAGTTACAAAATAATAGAAGATGCACTTCATAACTGCGAAGGGTCTGACCATAAACGGCATAAAAATCAACAACCTACGATATAAAAAACAAAAGATCAAAAGATCTTGGGTGGAAATAAAGAAAATTCAAACTTGGATGAGTATTCCACAAGGAACACACAAAAGATCAAAGCGAAAAGAGAAATGAATAAACGATGTTTCGCCCTGGGTAACCAGCGTGGGCTCATCAGTAGTTTCACTGGTCACCCTCCACCATACATCATTAAACACCATCATACACTTAGATTTTCAACCTTGAACCACTCACAAATAGGCATCGTTCCGCACTGGTACTTACTTATCCAAGTTACCTAATACGAATTCGTCCTGGCGTGTTAATATTTCCAGTAGGATTATGCTTCTAAGGCAATTAAAATAAAGAAGAAGTTAAAAAACCTCCAAATCAGTTACTTCAACCGAAAAGAAACTAAAAAACAAAAGATCAAAAGATCTTGGGTGGAAATAAAGAAAATTCAAACTTGGATGAGTATTCCACAAGGAACACACAAAAGATCAAAGCGAAAAGAGAAATGAATAAACGATGTTTCGCCCTGGGTAACCAGCGTGGGCTCATCAGTAGTTTCACTGATAACCCTCCACCATACATCATTAAACACCATCATACACTTAGATTTTCAACCTTGAACCACTCACAAATAGGCATCGTTCCGCACTGGTACTTACTTATCCAAGTTACCTAATACGAATTCGTCCTGGCGTGTTAATATTTCCAGTAGGATTATGCTCCTAAGGCAATTAAAATAAAGAAGAAGTTAAAAAACCTCCAAATCAGTTACTTCAACCGAAAAGAAACTAAAAAAACAAAAGATCAAAAGATCTTGGGTGGAAATAAAGAAAATTCAAACTTGGATGAGTATTCCACAAGGAACACACAAAAGATCAAAGCGAAAAGAGAAATGAATAAACGATGTTTCGCCCTGGGTAACCAGCGTGGGCTCATTAGTAGTTTCACTGGTCACCCTCCACCATACATCATTAAACACCATCATACACTTAGATTTTCAACCTTGAACCACTCACAAATAGGCATCGTTCCGCACTGGTACTTACTTATCCAAGTTACCTAATACGAATTCGTCCTGGCGTGTTAATATTTCCAGTAGGATTATGCTCCTAAGGCAATTAAAATAAAGAAGAAGTTAAAAAACCTCCAAATCAGTTACTTCAACCGAAAATAAACTAAAAAAACAAAAGATCAAAAGATCTTGGGTGGAAATAAAGAAAATTCAAACTTGGATGAGTATTCCACAAGGAACACACAAAAGATCAAAGCGAAAAGAGAAATGAATAAACGATGTTTCGCCCTGGGTAACCAGCGTGGGCTCATCAGTAGTTTCACTGGTCACCCTCCACCATACATCATTAAACACCATCATACACTTAGATTTTCAACCTTGAACCACTCACAAATAGGCATCGTTCCGCACTGGTACTTACTTATCCAAGTTACCTAATACGAATTCGTCCTGGCGTGTTAATATTTCCAGTAGGATTATGCTCCTAAGGCAATTAAAATAAAGAAGAAGTTAAAAAACCTCCAAATCAGTTACTTCAACCGAAAAGAAACTAAAAAACAAAAGATCAAAAGATCTTGGGTGGAAATAAAGAAAATTCAAACTTGGATGAGTATTCCACAAGGAACACACAAAAGATCAAAGCGAAAAGAGAAATGAATAAACGATAAGCGATGAGCCCACGCTGGTTACCCAGGGCGAAACATCGTTTATTCATTTCTCTTTTCGCTTTGATCTTTTGTGTGTTCCTTGTGGAATACTCATCCAAGTTTGAATTTTCTTTATTTCCACCCAAGATCTTTTGATCTTTTGTTTTTTAGTTTCTTTTCGGTTAAAGTAACTGATTTGGAGGTTTTTTAACTTCTTCTTTATTTTAATTGCCTTAGGAGCATAATCCTACTGGAAATATTAACACGCCAGGACGAATTCGTATTAGGTAACTTGGATAAGTAAGTACCAGTGCGGAACGATGCCTATTTGTGAGTGGTTCAAGGTTGAAAATCTAAGTGTATGATGGTGTTTAATGATGTATGGTGGAGGGTGACCAGTGAAACTACTGATGAGCCCACGCTGGTTACTCAGGGCGAAACATCGTTTATTCATTTCTCTTTTCGCTTTGATCTTTTGTGTGTTCCTTGTGGAATACTCATCCAAGTTTGAATTTTCTTTATTTCCACCCAAGATCTTTTGATCTTTTGTTTTTTAGTTTCTTTTCGGTTGAAGTAACTGATTTGGAGGTTTTTTAACTTCTTCTTTAACCTACGATATGCCGATGACACTGTCATAATAGCAGACACGCTGGCAGGCCTGCAAGAGCTGCTAAATCAAATTGTTGCCAAAAGTTCGCAATTCGGACTTCACTTAAATGTTAAAAAATCAAATCATATCCAAGGAAAAGAATATCAGAGGCATGTTAGAAGTAAATAATGTGCAGCAAGTCAAACGCGTGGATTCATACAAATACTTGGGTTGCCTTCTCATGACAACATGGAAAAAGTTTGTGCACGAATTGAACAGGCCAGATCATCTTTTATCAAAATCAAATCAGTGTTGTGTAGTCACGATCTTCATATCACTCTCCGAATTCGTGTGATTCAATGTTATGTTTGTAGTGTCTTATATTATGGCATGAAAGCATGGACACTGACTGAGGCCATATGCAAAAAGTTAGAGGCATTCTAGATATGGTGTTATCGTAGAATACTAAGGATATCTTGGATGGATAGAGTAATTAGCATGGATGTTTTGCTTAGAATAAATGATCTTGAAGTTTTATTTATCATCAAAAAACGAAAACTTGAATATTTTGAGAAATGATATATATAAACTTTTAAAATTGATATTAGAAGGCAAAATTGAAGGCAGAAGAGGTCCGGGTCGTAGACAATGGTATGGTGTTAGTACTACGACACTTTTCCGGAAAGCAGTGGACAGGGTACAGATCGCGCTGATGATAGCCAACGTTTAAAGAGAGCATGGCACTTGAAGAAGAAGATGGCTTGGCATTGTTGACCGGAATAGAAGGAATCAAAACGAAAGGGAAAACTGTCACCGAAAATAAATTTAGACAAGGGTTTTTGACTGATAAATGTGAAAAATATAATAGGGCTAATTAATAAATGAGCAAATAATAAACAAACTCTATAAATTCAGCACACTGCAAATATAATATTATGTATAAATATGAAAGCCAACTTAAAAATAAAACCCTCTTATTTTACAGTTTTTGATTTATTTATGAGATTTAGCATTGTTTTAAATTCGGAATCGCATCAAATATTAAACACGATTTTAGAACAATGAAAACGCTATAAACTCTTAAATATTTATTCGAAACATTTCACAAAAGTTTGTATTGTTGCGAAATTGTGCACGAACTCTTTGCTCTGTCAAAAATAAACCCGAAGTTTTACGTGTGTATTTATTTTATAAACTAAGTTTTGTTTTATGCATGGAAGTCAACTGAGTGACAGAATAATAATGAATAATGATTGGAAAAATAATATTTTCAAAATTTCCTCATTTTGCTGTTTATCATATTTTTTGGTATCCACGTGCCCCCTAATACCGGCCTGCTTTTATTTTAAAGTCTAAGAATCATGCAAGCGGACTAGTGAAAAGTCAAGCAAGCTCATATATCTTTAAATAAATAAATTTCAACACATATCTGTATTACGTATACGTATTGGAAGAAGATAAGTGGCTTATCGAAAAAACGTATAAAGCACAGCCTAAATGCATACGTAATTTTTCTCTACTTTTTTCAATATTTTATTCAACTGAACAAATATTCTTCTTTGGGGGTCTTAAGAGTTGGATACGTCACCGATCGCGATACAATACGTGTACCGGATCGTTAAATTTCGATCGAAGAAAACTTATCATGTTGCACATGCGACTCAGACTCGCCTCTAATATTAAAAATGTATTAGAGTTAGTTTTATTTTCTGTTTATGTTTGATTTTAACACTTTTTTTTTCGTCCGTTTTTCCTATTCGCTTTGTAAATGTCCTGAAAGATCCATGTCCCATTAGGGCTTGCGTCATAAAGTAATCCATTTTTTTGTGTTTGCAATCTATCCATGTTTTAGTGTCGGGAATAATTATTTTCGTCCATTGTCCTTTTTTGGTATTTCGGTCCCATCTTGATTGCCAGGATTCCAGTGTTTTCTCTTTTGAAGCTTCTTTGTTTCTTTGTTATCTTCATATACAATGTCTTCGACAATTAGGTCTATGGGCGGGATTCCTGTTATAACCTGAATAGCTTCCTTTGATATCGTTCGGTAGCCGCAGTTTACTCTTAGTAAGGCTTTCCGTTGCATTCTTATCAGCATGTTTTTGTACTTCTTTTTTCGCAGTACTGGACTACATATCACTGCACCATATGTTACGATTAAATGGATTACACTGTATAGTAACTTCTTCTTGCTAGTACTGAGCCCGTTTATATTGGACATAAGTCTTTGTAGTTCAGCAAGTCTTTTAGTTGCCTTTTTAGTGGTTTCTTCTTTATGCTTTCCAAATTTCTGGTTTTCACCGATGTGGATTCCAAGATATCGTACGCTCTTTGCCGGTCTCTTTTTCCGCTTAGTATAACGGCTTATTGCATTCATAGTAGATTTGCCTTTCTAAACCGGTATTGGAGGGGAGACAAACCTCCATTTGTCTCCATCTCGTACTTTTCTCGGTTTTCCATTTTTGTCTATAAGGACCAATTTTGCTATTTTCCAGCTGCATGGGAATTCCTGTTTTTTAAGCAAACCGTTCATAGTCTGCAATATCATGTCCGGTGCTATTTGTACTAGTTCTTTGATTACTTCTGGTGGTATTGAGTCTGATCCTGGTGCCTTGCCTGGTTTTTGACTGATTTTAGTTCTTCCATTATAAATGGTGGCACTGTGTCGGTGGATATGGCTGCTGGGAGTATTTCTTTTTTCTTAGGGAATAGTATTGTTATTACCTCTTTAGTTTTTTCTTTGGTAAGTTTAAAAGTTGATTTTAACACGGAAATATTTATATAAGAAGGTCCAAAAAATACCGCACACTTTTTTTAACATCAAATTTTTTAAAACTTGCCGATTTTCATGGTTGACAGATTTTTGAAAAGCTAAGGCATTAGGGTTTCTTCCTGTATTAAAAGTTGACATTTTATTGAAGTCCAAGACGGCGGACGCGTTTAAAAAATAGATATTTTGGATCCCTCCTGCAAAACAGTTGTCGCCTTCACTTCTCCTATTAAAAATACTGCATTATAGAGCTACGTACTTTCGATTTAAACCGAGCTCTCATTTATTAATATCGGATAAGAACTCTAAATGATATTTTCTGGCGAACTAAGACTACTAAGAGTATTTTATTCCCACATAAAATACTCCTAATTCCCAGGATTATTACTTTTACAGTTCTTGTACGTTTTAATAAATGTGACCTTAGTGTAAATACTTATTTTTTAAACGTGTCCGCCGTCCTAGATTTTAACTAGATGCCTTAGCTTTCCAAAAAGCTCTTAGTCATAAAAATCGGACAAGTTTTAAAAAATAAGGTTAGGTATGAATTCCAACTTCAAAATTCATTGATACCCCTTTAAGCTCATACACTTTTTTTAATATTTTGTTTATAATACATGTTCTTATTAGAATAACCAATAAACCAAAATAGGGTTCTTTATTCCCTTCATAATAATACTCGTTATTTGTATCTACCCAAACATCAAGAATTTTAACCCTTTCTCGCGCTTTCCCTGGTATTTTTCTTATTCCGCATCATAAATTCTGTTCTTCAAATATGAGAGAGGTCTCAGGCATAGTTGAAATAAACTTATAACTTGTCAAGTCACTGGGGATCATTTCATAGCAATAACTTGTTTTTGAGAACCCAATAGAACGACGCGGTAAACAAGTGTATTAGGTTGTGTTTGGTTATCTTTAAGGGAACTTTATAGTAAGGGGGGGGGGGGGTTTAAGGATAAATAATAAATGTAAAAATACAAGGAAACAGGTGCTAACAAGCGCGAAAAATTTTGCAATTTAGGATTTTTTAAAGATTTTTGTTAAAAATTACTCGATAGAGTCCAGGCTTTTGTATTTTATTTCCTATATATTTTATATCTGCTGTTATTTGATTGTGCCAATTGTAACCAGACTTCTCGGGGGAAGGGAGGGGGTTTAACCCCAACCCCCCTCCCCTTGATGCGCCACTGTAATATTTTAATACAATAAAAATAAACCATCCTTTTTTTTGAACGATTTTATTTAGCTTCACACGATCTGCTTATCTGTCTATAAAATCTTGCGATGCATTTTCATTTCTTCTCGTTAATAAATTTTAATGAAATTTGGCATAGCATACGTAAATCCGGTGACAATACAATATTCTGAAAAAATGACGTGGGTGGGGGTGGTTAAGGGAATTAGTGTTTTCTATTTTTAGAGCAAAAAAATATTTTGTTGGGGTGGTTTAGGGGGTAAGAGGGGGTTAATATGTTTGTAAATTAATACCTTTTGAACCAAGGCTGCAACTAACATGTAGTTTGAAGATTTAAATTTCACTAAGATATTTCCTAATTTTATGTGTGACGAAACAGATTCCGTTCGATCAATTACTCCTCTGGTTACTTGCCTAATTTACCATATTTCCTACTACCGATTTAATATTTTAATTTAAAGTTGTCCCTATACTTATTTGCACTATTATGAAAAAACTACTCCCTAATAATCGATTTCTATTGGGGCGGAAAACTTCATCTTACTTTACGTTGAACTATATTGTTGTAGTATTTTTTACGGTTTACTTAATAAGTTTTTATTCACTTTATTTTGATACACGAACTCCATTGACAAAAAAAGCAGTGGGTATATACCAACGACGATTTTTTCTTACTGTCCTTTATATAAAGCTCTTATTTGTAATGGGTGAAGAAGAGATAGATAGCGTTGGTGTCTTTTGGTTGGTCAGTGAATGTCATAATGAAACAAAACATCAAATCGAAACAGACTTTTCAACATTTTTGAGGAAATTAGTAGTACTAATATTGGAAATATTTTTTTGTTATAGTTTTTGGTCACTATGTAGGTTGATTCCAAATTTCCTAAAAACACTTTAACTGTACGTAGAGTTTGTTGTTCTGAACAAGAATTAGTAAAATAAGTTTTTGTAAACTCTTTCATTTCAGATATATTTGCATCTAAAAATTGTTAATATTTTCTGAGAAGCACCCTTTACTACGCGGTAGAAACATCCATTTTTGAAAAAAAAGCTTTGACAACTTCAAAATGCTTAACAAAGACTTGAACCTTACAACAAAATTTTAGAGTAATATTTATGAAAACCAAAATCTGAAAACTTTTTATGATTTTTTTGTATATTTTAACGCTTTTTCAAATAACTCGGAAACTAAAGATCATACGAATTTGGAAATTATAACAAAATTTGCAGTCCATATTCATGGAAATCTGAAAACCGTATATCGCTACTTGCTTTTGTTCCAAAGTTACAATTTTTTAAAAGTATTTCATCCACCTTTCCGCCTTTCAACCCCTTACCACCCTACCCAAGAGTTAATCAGTTCATGGTCAGCCGATAAAGGATTTTTGTAACAAATTTTTTTTAAATCGATTAAGGCGTTCTTGAGTTATCGTGTATACAAACAGACAACAGACCGACAGACAACTTTTTTTTTTTCGTCAATTAAGGTGTTTTGGAACCTTGGTAAGTCATTTTTGATAAAATTAAGAAAAGTCAAAATTTCACAATTTTAATGGTCCCCCATATCATATTGGCATGGTGGACTAAAAATATGAAATTTAAACAAAATAATCACGCAACTTTTCTAAGATTAATGATATCTAACCACTCTTCAAGTCTTTCTGGGGAACTTTGAATCACCCAGTGTATAATTTTCTTTTAAACGGAAATAATAAAAAATTCTATTGCTGGTGAACAAAGATGGTGCATGGGATTTTTAATGTAAGAACAAGACATCCTTTTGAAAATCTACCATGCTAGAACACGACACGGCTTTCTTCTTGTTTTAAGGAAATATCGACTTTAAAAAAAGAGATTCAAGGCTGTTAGACCGTTTGCTAGGTAAGGAATTCTTTTTTGATCAAGTAACCCACTGTAAAATTTGTTTCTCTAAACTGTGGCCTCAAGCTCTTATATTTCTCCCGATTCTCGCCCTTTTCGCCTTTCTACCCCTCTTCATGCCTCGCTTTAAAGCATCTCTCTCTGTTGTACAACTGGCGAAAACCACCCCTATTTTAGACTACCTAAGGGGTGAAAGAATCTTTTGCAGCATCCTAAGCCAGAGAAAACACGCTTTTATTTTAATATCTTTCTTAGACAGAAACTCACCCCTATTTTCGTGCGAAATAGGGGCTGTTTTCCAATGAAAATAAAACGGGTAAAATGGCGTAGGTATTCGATATACATTATAAGAGGGAAAATAATACCAATTTGAAATTCTCTGCAGATTTTAGTGTGTTTAAGTTTAAGAAGGGGGTTTGTACGGGTATAATTGGAAAGGGCGGGGTAGTTTTTTACTTTTTCAGTAGCGCACGAATTAAGCTAAAAACGAGATTAGTTTTCTGCCTATATTTTATTCTGAAGCCTTACTAGCCGTAGGATCAGGTTGCTCCCTTAAGATGTTTTGGACAGTAGGTTGACTAAATCACCTTCCAGTTCTAATATAAACTTGGTATAACCTGTTGTATGTTTATACACTTTTTAACGCTAATTATAAAGAAACTATACCCATAACCATCCTTTGCGTTGTGTAGTCGGGTAAAAATTGACAATGCGCCTAAATATTTTTTAGTTTGGTATTCCTGTTACTCATGAGCTAATATTTTCATAGACTTTGACAAAAATATACACTAAAATCTCTATATTACTATATCTAAGAAACCGTTGATTTTTAGCTCTGCGCTGCATCCGTTATAAAACATGAAAGAGGGGTAAAAATAACTAAAATTATACTTTTAAATATCTAACACCACGTTCCCACCTACGACTTTTTCGTGCCTACCAGCTAACGCGTCACATTACTGTCATAACATTTCATATTGACATCGTATGACGCGTGAGTGAGCACTTACCAGAAAGTCGTGGGTGGGAACCGGGTTTTATATTCTTAAGAAAAAAAATCACTTAAATGTGTATGTTTTACATTTTTAAGTAAACCATTTAGAATTACAAGATTTTATCTACAGTTTTTTAAATTTTAAATCTTTTATAAAAAATGAATGGGATTTTTGTTCCTTCATTAAAAATAAAATTAAAATTAAAAAAATAAGTAGTTAGTTCTTGTGGTTCTCAAGCACGCCACAGGAGACCATATTGAGTTGAACTCAAAGCTAAAAACGGTAGCTTCGGTTAAATAGTTTAGAATATTACCATCCCAACGTAGTTTTTTCCTCTAATTCCTTTAAGGAAATATCTAGTAAAACTGTTATAGATTTTTAAATGTATTAACCCTCTTTTTGTTCCTTTAACTTTAAACTAATATTAGAGGAATATATTTAGTAGGTAAAGTTAAAACTTTAAAATGTAACAAAGTTCTATGTACCAGTATCTTTGAAAACTATTTTGAGAATTTTCAAAAAAATTACAGCTTTCTGAAGGAAAAAAATTGATCTAAAAGACAGGTAGTCAGGAGTGATGGTAGATTCGGTCCCAGCAGGCAGCAGATTAAATTAAAAATTTTATACACATTTATCGGTAGGTAAATTCCCTCCCAACCAGAGTTTTACGATACTGAGGTGCTTAATTTCTTTCGTAGAAAGAAATGAGTAGATTTGTCGTGAAATGGCTTGGGTTGGGTTGGGTTTCCTAGGGATGGAAAGGGATGTGATGGGTTGAGATCCCTAGGGATGGAAAGGAATGTGATGGGTTGGGATACCTATATGTTACACTTTTATAGGTATATTTTATTTAATAAAACAAAAAATAATCAATAGTTTTATTTCAGTACTCCCCTCTTAAAATATTTTGCTGGGACCGAATTTACCTATGCAGTTTCACCGAAAAACAAAACTTGGGATCGAATTTAGCCGTTATTTTCTACCCCTTTTTTCTTGGGAGGGAATTTGCCTATTCCCGTAGACAGAAACCTGTAATTCTGAGGTGACGATATAACGAGTTTAATGTCGGCCCAAAATATATATGAATTTAACTTTTGGCGACCTTTTAGCACACCCATCATTTCCAGGCAAATATTTTTAGTCAGTTCGAGTTGGACACTCCGGATGCCCCAATAATTAACCTTTGCATTTCTTTACGTTAGTAAGAGAGAGATAGGCCCTGGGGCGTTCAGGGTGCCAACTCAAACTCACCTTTTAGAGACTTTTATTCCTAATCGTCAAGTTTTTCGAACACTTTTTAATTACTTTTGTGATGATGAGACCTACGCCAGTGTATTTTGAACATTAAATATTTTTGAGTGTATTTTTTTTCTGCATCCCCTCTCACTATTAAATTTTGGGCAATTTCTTCTTGGCCACCCATTTTTCAGGAAAACTTTTCCACGTCTGCAATTTGCAAAAATTGTTTTAAAAAATGGATGCGTTTGACAAGATAATAAGTGGGTAAAACTTCCACATTGAAAAAAAGGAATACTTGAGTCAAGAGAAATTCTCTTGAATAGGGCAACCCCCCTGTGTTCTTGACTAAAGATCATAATTATCTTGAATTATCAAAAGAAAATTGCGTGAGACAAGAAGATTTTTCTTGTTCCAAGAGAAGAATGGTCCTGAATCAAGGATACAGAGGGGTTGGCCCTATACAAGAAAATTTCTCTTGAGCCAAGATATCCTTTTTTCAGTGCCCTGTCTTTATTTTTTACTTTTTCACAACGTTTCGAATGCTTATGAATCTGCAATCGCCGTGAATACTAACAAAAACTAAGACTACCTTGTTGGTATTCACCTAATGATGATTGAAGATTCATAGGCATGTAAATCGTTCTGAAAAAGTAAAAAATAAAGACAATGGAAGTTTGAAACTCTAGTTCATTCTCAAGCTCAACATTGTCTACTACCTTCAAACAACAAGATCTTAAGTGAAAATCAAATGATAATCTACTTTGGTTTAAGGTTTATAATAAACGACAAATAATATTGTTATTGCAGGTTTTAAAAAAATGCACGCCACTGTTTTTAAGGGATATACATTTATGTTTCTGGGCAAAAGCAGGGGGAGGATAAGGCTGTATAAAATTAATGCAAAGGAGTATTAAAGCCACGGCAACGGAGGAAAATCGCGCACACGAAAATGTTTTACCGCTTTCTGGCAGAGTTTTGTCTGATGGTTCGAAGTTCTGTAAGGCCTGGGCTGGAATGTACAGGGTACATGAAAATGTCGTGTCTCTAGGATATGTTATTTTGGTTAGGAGGGCAGCATAGTAAAGAGACCTAAAGACATTTGCCAATCTATACTGAAACCAGAAAGCTCAACTAAAAGTTGATGTCCATCTGTCTCAAGAGGAACGAATGAGGAGATGTGTGCGTCAAGGTTGCATGTTGTCGCCTTTGGTGTTTAATACCTACAGTAATAAAATAATAGAGAAAGCACTTTACAATTACGAAGTGGGTCTAATTATAAACGACATAAAAATCAACATCCCAAGATATGCTGATATGCAGGCTGGAAGGTCTGCAAAATCAGCAATTTGGGCCTGACTTAAGAAGTAAAGGACAAGCAAATCGAAGGCGACAACTCATACAAATACTTGGGTTGCCAGCTCAATGAGAAGCGAGATAACGTGCAAGAAGTCCGTGCAAGAATTAAACAACATTTTACACCCATGATTTTTAGGCAACTATTTTAGAGACTTTTATTCGTAATTCTCAAGTTCCTTGAACATTTTTTCGTTACGTTCGAGATGATGGACATTCATGTTTTGCCACAAAATTGGATGCTATATCTAAACTCTCTTTATAACTACATTCTTCATGATACCGAAACTATACCCAATGACTAGGAAACTGTCCTTCTGTCCATGATTCATAAAAAAGGTCCTACTAATAATCCAAACAATTACAGAGGAATTAACATCATAAGCTACCTTTGCAAACTGTTTACAAAAATATTGCTTTCCAGACTCGAAAACTGGTGCGAAATCTGCGATACTCTCCCAGAGTGTCAGTCTAGATTTCAAAAAAACAGAGGATGTTTCGACAATGTCTTCATTATAACTTCTGTAATACACCTTCAACTTAGACGCAGTAGAGAAGTCTGGGTAGCTTTTGTTGACTACAAAAGAGCGTTCGACTCTATCGACCATACTTTACTTTGGCTGAAGCTATTCGATATCGGTGTAAGCAGCAAATATATAAGAATAATTAAAAGCGTCTACCAAAATGCACACTTTAAAGTTAAATCCAACAACATGTACACAAAAGATTATGATATTAACGAAGGTGTATAAGGTGAATCTCTTACCGCTCTAATGTTTACATTGTTTCTATCAGATATCGAGCAGCGCTTTCGAGCCCAAGGAGGCACTGGAATTTCTATTGATCATATTACAGCCATTCTACTTTTATTATATGCAGACAATTTAGTAATCCTTGCCTACTCAGAGATTGATCTTGCCAGAAAACTCAGTATCCTTCAAATTTACTCCAATAAAAATAAACTCACCATCAGCAAAGAAAAGACAAAACTAATGAGATTCTCGAAGTGCAAAAATACGTCAGAACCTGGACGCTTTCTGTATGATGGTCAAGAAATTATGGTAGTTAGATACTTCACTTATTTAGGCGTACACTTTTCGTCATCAGCTCTATTTCGCACAATGTCAACACACGTCTCTGATACAGTAAAAAAATCATTTGGATGTGTAATGGACCTATTCTACAAATCAAAAATAAACTTATGGAATTCCCGCATAAAACTATAAAAGTCCATTATTCTGAACTCTCTTAACCATTGCTTACCAATTTGGGGCTTACGCTATACCGACATCTTAGAATAAGCCCAATCCACTTTCATAAAAAGACTACTTAACGTTTCAAAAACCATTCCTGACTTCTTTCTACGACTCGAAACTGGCTTGTCACATCTTCAAAAATTCTTAAAATGAGACACAATAGACTCCCCAACATCTGTTTTCGTTATCTTCTACATTTTCAACACGATAATAACAAGTATAATTACTTTATTACAATCAATAAAGCTAATATATGAGACGATCTAAGTCTGACAACACCCAGGCAACAAAAAACTTCACTTTTATCCCATTACCAAAACTTTCTATATCAAACCGACATTGATATGCTTATTACATCCAGATACTTCAAATTTTACAACTTCTTCTCGATTGGTCGTTCACCACAATCCTACTTGCACCTAAGAATCCGTTTCTACCAAATTCAGACAATTGCGCAGATAAGATTATCTCCAAAATACTTTCTAAAGATATATGTACAGTTTGTAACTGTAACCAAAATAAAACTTTTGAACACATATTTTTTCACTACCCAGCATACAAACCCCTTAGAGCTCCTCCTACTGGTGACTGGCTGGCAAAACTATCTTTCTCTTTGTTCAATCACTAATAAGATTGCGGGCATGCGTAATGAGTATCCCCGCTTGTAGATTGTGATATTCCTCTATTTATATTTCGCTGATCCTCCTATTAGTACTTTTCAATTTAGTTTTTTTTTTCTATTACCAGTTTTTCTTTCTTTTTGACATTTTTTATTTTTCTCCTCTTAATAAAATTAAAAAAAATTAAATAAAACGTTTGAGATGATGGGACATACGCCAAGGTATTTTGACCATAAAATATTTCTGTGCGTATTTTTTTTTACTGAATCCCATCCCACAGATTTAAAATTTCTTCTTGGCCACCCATTTTTCAGAAAGACATTTTAACGTCCACAGGCTAGATTATGTTTTATCAAAATACAATCAGTGTTGTGTAGTTGTGATCTTAATACCACTCTCCGAGTTCGTGTGCTCCGTTGTTACGTTTTTATCATCTTATTGTACTTATTATTTTTCTTTTTATTTTGGAAAGTATATCGTACACTTTTTCTGATAATATAATATAGACTATATCTTGTTGGATGGTGTTTTTAAAATTCTGTAAGTATTTTATAAAGGAAAATCATCTTAATGATGATAAGCGGTAATAGGTACCTATTGTCACCGATAATATCTTTTAAAGTAACACTCGTGGCATATCGGACAAAGCGTTTTTGTTTCTCACTTCATTACGACCAGGCCTCCAATGTCTAATGGAGACTCCGGACACCTACAGACCTGTTTCATCCTTATCCATACACACCTCTCAAATTTGAAACTAAAAGTTTGTAATGGAGACGTAGTACCTGTGTGCGCCAACTGTCGAATAAACCGAGAAACAAAAACATTAAAATGGAAAAGTGCAGAAGACCGTAAATACAGAATCCTGTACCTTTCAGCAGGTTGTAAAGAAGAAACCGTCCCCAATTGGAGCTTCATACTACGTGACCTTACTTTAAAGACAAAATATTTAAAAAACAACAAGGTGAATCTCGTGTCCGCTAATAAAAATTCAAGTAATACTCGTGGCATATCGGACAAAACGTTTTCGTTTCTCACTTCATTACGACCAGGCCTCCAATGTCTAATGCAGAATCCAGACACCTACAGACCTGTTTCGTCCTTATTAGGAATCATCAGAGAGTCATAGAATTGTACTTGGCAGTTGAAACTATACAGGCACCATGCACACCTCTCAAATTTAAAACAAAAAGTTTGTAATCCGAGGACACGTAGTACCTGTGTGCGCCACCTGTCGAATAAACCGAGAAACAAAAAACATCAAAATTGAAAAGTCCAGAAGACCGTAAATACAGAATCCTGTACCTTTCAGCAGGTTATAAAGAAGAAACCTGTGAAAGTATAAGGTCACTGTAACGTGACTCTTAAAAAGAGGTAACGTTCGCAGCAGCTCCCAATTGGAGCTTCATATTACGTGGCCTTAATTTTAAGGCATCAGCAGAACTAAAAAGCCAAAATATTTAAAGAATAACAAAGTGAACCTCGTGTCTGCCAATATCTTTTCTTGTTTCTCCTAAGATCCAATCGAGTCTGACTGGGTCTGATCGGTGAACCAACCCTTTAATCTACCTATATGATGTGTCCTTTTTAGCAGAAGGTTGCCTGTGTATCAATTTGATAAACAGGTTTTTACAATGTTTTAATGCTATGAAAAAAAACCTCTGCTTAGAAAATTATTTTTTGCTCTTCGACTGGGTAACTTCTTTAAATTTATCGGTTTTTCGCATATACCCCCACCCCTATTATCTGCCTGCTTGATAATTCGGAGCTAATAGTGCAGCGGACCAAGCGTACCTTTTGAACTATCGGTGAATTATTTAACTTCTTAACATTTTGCAATTCTGATTCTTGTCAATACAGAGGACGAAACTAAAAAAATATCTTAGACTTTGTTTGACCACAATTCTTTTTCGTATTGAGTTACCTCGTACATTAGTCCTTTATTTTAGAGAAATTATACAAGAGAGCAGCAGTAGCTCTCAGTTGTTTTATATACGTTTCTGGAGGGGTTTAATTTTCTAAGCTCAGATTTAATTGGAAGTTTTAATGGCGAGCGAAGCGAGGGAGTTTTCATTTAAGTTTTGATTTAAGTTTATTAAAGGAGTTTTGAGTTTATTTCCAAGTTGTAAATATCCAGGCTTAATTTTCGGCGGCGCGGAGTATGCGACGGGGATTTTCTAGTTTGGCTTAGGCAAGGTTTCCATCAGTAACTAAGGCAATTATCTAGTCTTTATTTTGTGCCCCCGTCACATATTTTTGCTCAACAAAATATCTTGTATATCATTGCTTAACATATCTATAGAAAAGTTATGGTCAAGCCATGATGAACCTTCAAATAATTTAGTTAAATACCTGTTAAATTATTTTTAGATGTACTAAAATACACTTAGAGTAGGTCATGTTTTTTGGTAAATTTAAAGACTGTAAAGAACTTTGATTGAATTAAATTGGTACCACCTTATGTCTTACACACTTTACGCTTTGCACAATTACAATTTTTGCTACTTTTTGGATAAAATTTTTTTTTATTAAATAATTGCCTTCCATCTTTCTCTAAAACACTTTTCTATAGCCTGATGTCTCTCTTCAACAACCTTAAATATTTTTCATTTTAACGCTTAAAAAACAGTGAAAACGGAACGGAAAGTTTGGAAAGAAAGCGTTAAAATGTGAGCAAAATCATGGCATAAAAATTTGAAAAATATTTTAAAAATTGCTTAAACAAAAACGTGACGCCTTAATTATACATACATTATACAACCTTATGGACAAAACATTTCACAGTCTTTTGGACAAAATCAATAGAAATCCTGGACCAAATTACTTAGTCCAAAGGATATTTAACTGTGCTTTTATAAAGGCAAAAATAAGGCATACATAACTTCTGCTCCACGAACACATAATTAAGTACAAAAGATCTTGGGTGGAAAAAAACGAAAATTCAAACTTGGATGAGTATCCCACAAGGAACACACAAAGGACCCTAGCAAAAAGAGAAATGATAGAACGATGTTTCGCCTTGGGCAACCAGCGTAGGCTCACCAGTGGTTCCACTAGCCACGATCAGGGCGAAACATCGTTCGACCATTTCTCTTTTTGCTTTGGTGCTTTGTGTGTTCCTTGTGGGATACTCATCCATGTTTGAATTTTCATTTTATTTTAATCGCCTTTGGAGCGTAACCCTATTGGAAAGTTGAACAGGCCAGGACGAACCCGTTTCAGGTGACTTAGATAAGTGCCAGTGCGGAACGATGCCTATTTGTGAGTGATTCAAATTTGGAAATCAAAGTGTATGATGGTGTTGAATGATGTTTGGGGAGGGCGACCAGTGGAATCTTTGGTTCTTTGTGTGTTCATTGTGGGATACTCATCCAAATTTGAATTTTCATTTATTTCACCCAAGATCTTTTGACCTTTTGTTTTTAGATTCTTTTGGGTTGAAGTAACTGATTCGGAGGTTTTTAACTACTTTTTATAGACAATTAGGTTTCAAAAATTATCAGGCATAAAAGAGAATTATCGGAACACTTCACTCGAATTGTCATAAGCTAAGTCGGCAGTATTTTCGAGACCAATGACAGATACGCAAGCGCAGTTTATGTGCTGACGTGCCAGCCAGGTGCTATTTCTACATCAATGAGATACTATAACGGCCCAAGTGTCGCAAATTGTGTAACGAAAATAACTTTGAAAAGCAAAGAAGAAAATTCAAAATCGCAGTTGGCTTTGGCACTGTTTGAGCAGGCAGGCCATAGGCGAAAAATCTATGATATCATCAGTCCAAAAACTTTGATTTTATTTAATTGTTTCAATCCACAAAGTGAACCCTTTACACGAGGACATGGCGCCCAAGTGCCGAACCCATTTCCTAACAAAACTCGGCATCGACGAAAAGCTTCGTTTTACGTTTGGAAGGGGTGTAGTTTTGTCATTTTGTTTATGTTATTGTCATGTTTTCGTATTTTAAAATTTTGTGGCGGTATTTTTTGTGCGTGCATTATTTAAATAAATATGCAAAGCACATGGCCTCTTTTTGCATCTTACACCCGGTTCCCACCTACGACTCTTTCGTGCGAGCCCGAGCGCGCGCCACATTACACATGACTGTCATAACATTTCATATTGACATCATGTGACGCGTGAGTGGGCACTCACTTAGTCGTAGGTGGGAACCGGGTGTAAGACCTCCCCTAAACTCAGTAATTATTATTTGCCATTTACTAATTAAGCTTCAAAGATCCTGGTTTTTGTTTTCTATTCTTCTTTTTTCCATGTTTAAATCTAAAGGAATCAAATTTTCTATTGATACAAAATTACAGGAGAACACTAGACAACACTTTTTAAATTTTTTTTACGTTAGTATCTACTCTTTAATAAATTTTCTAAAAGTAAACAAAAATATTAAACCTAAACCTAAATTTCTGCTGTCTTATGGTTGTCAGTTGCTTTCACTACTGGCGCAATCGACGCGCTTGACCGGTAGACTCCTTTAGGTAGAGAGGTGGTGGCAGTAAAAAATTAATAATTTCATCCCATTTGGTCAAGCCATGATTGTAATTTAAGGCTTAAAATATTTTAGCATAATGTAAAGGCGCAATGACACAGACGAACATGCTCAAATAAAAGCTCGTGCAAAAGATCTAAAATTTTTTGCGTGAACATTTTTGTGAGCTTTTCTTTGAACATTTTGTTCGGGTAAATTTTTGAGCAAATTATTGCTATCTATTTTGGAAACATATTTTTAAAGATGAGAATAAATAAAATTTCACATCAGTGATCAGTGATCTCAATTCTTTAAAAAAATGGAACACCAACTTTTATTTAAAATTTTTATGAAAAAAAAGCTGACGGGAAGCCAAACATTATTATTGGCTCTACTATCAGTTTTGTCACATGGATTAGGGTTACTTATAATATTTTTTTCTTAGGGTTTTTCCCAGATTTGTTTGCCAGGGTTTTTTTTTGGATTTTCTTACGAGTTTTTTTTATTTCCTAGGGTTTTTTTTCTAAAGTAAAAAAAAAACCCAGGAAAATTTTTCTTTTCCAAAAAAATTTTGAGTTTTTCAAATATCGGCAAAAAACTCAAAACTTGCACTTTTAAGCGGTAATCCGCATCTCACCTCACGACTATGAGGAGTGGTGGGGAGGGGATTTTTTTTAAACATATTTTTGTGACTTGGCTTTACCCTTAACTTTGATTGTGTTTTTTTTAATTCCCCACAACAGATTTACTTAGTTAGTTTAAGGCCCCAACGGTTGCTTAAAAAAGCAAAAGGTTCATGAAAATGCTGAAGATAGATATTTACTGTCAATTTAATGTAATAATCAAGGTCGATTACTGACACTGAATAAACAATATGCAAGGGAGCAACATTCCGATTCAGAAGTCTAGTCTATTACTGCTAAATTATATTTTTTTAGTCAAGGGTCGGGATCGTAGGATTGTAAAAGTGGGTAACAAACGGGTATTATTTAGACCGAACGTGCTTTTGTTCATATATTTGAGATTTAATAAAATGTATATAGGTTTTTTAATTTGACTTAATTATTATTGTATTGTGTTTTAAACTAGGAAGTAAAATAAAGAGATATTCTTTTAAACGTAAATTTTTATCATTACATTTTACAGGCAACAGCAATAAATAAGTGCCATTATTATTTATTTATTCTCGTTTTTTTACAACCCCACAAAAGTTACAAGTATACTGGCATATCCCCTATAAAAATCAGGTCAATCGAAGTTGCTTATGAGGTAAAATGTAAATTTCGACATCAAATCGTTTTTCCGTGGGAAAGCACTTAATTAAAAATACCTTGTTTTAAAACTTAGTCTTTCTATTTTCAGTACCAACATTTCTTCAAACAAATTTTGCTTAACATTCTCTCCAAAATTTACGTGTGTTTTTTTGTACGAGATTTTGCTCGAACATTTCTTTGAGCATTTTGCTCAAGAGGCTCGTGTAAATGTTTGTCGGCATTTCCACATCAAAGGAAAGTTTGTCTGTGTAAATGCGCCTTTAGGGATAACGTTTTTGGTTGAAGCAATTATTACTGTGTTTTTCACATTTTTATGCCATGATATTGCCTCAATTTAATGCTTTCTTTCCAAACTTTCGATTTTTAGAATATAACACACAAATTTTTTATGTTTCGACTGTTTTTTAGGCGTTCAAAAAAGTACTGCCATAAAACATTTTTTTTCTGTTAAAATAAAAAATATTTAGAGAGAGAAGGCAGAATTGTTTACTAAAAATTTTTGTTATGTCATTTGTCTGTCATCTTGATTTTTATTTTGCCATTTTTATCCAAACCAGAGCAAAAATTGTACTTTTTCAAAGCGTAAAGTATGTAAAACATAAGGTGGTATTAATTTCTTGCAATCAAAGTTCCTTACAGTCTTTAAATTAACCAAAAAACGCGTCCAACTAAAGAATATTTTAGCACATCTAAAAATAATTTAACAGGTATAAAATAAAATACACTTTAGTAGGACACGTTTTTTGGTAAAATTAAAGTTTGTAAGGAACTTTGATTGAGAGAAATTAATAGCACCTTATACTTCCGCACGAAAATTTGGCGAGGTCAGACGCCTCCAAAAAAATCCTAAAAGGGCCGCGGCCGCGTTGTGTCTCCACGTTGTGAAGCAAGAAGAACACGCAAATTGGTAAGTGGTCCGTTATTGATTGCTGTAAAATCTTCCATTTCCCTGTTTTATTTTGTTTTTTCTGCCTTTCAAATGAGTCAGTATTCCCACACGGGGTGAATTTATTTTGGGGTTTTCATATTCTAAAATTTCATTACCCAGTCGAAGGAACCTAGGACATACATTGCGGTCAATCAATTTTGCAACCAAAATCTTAATCTTTTTAAATCCCTGAATAATTATTAATTAAAATTGTGTAAAATTGTGTGAAATCATTTGGTCACCCTCTCAAAAAAATGATGTAATCAAAACCCAGACAACCAAAACACTTCTATACCAGGTCGAGAAGACGTCAAAAATTCGGTCAATCGCGTGATTTTTGCGACGTCTCTTCGACAAACAGATCAAATTCGTGTAATTTGTATCTTTGATTTCCTGAAACCCAAATTTCGACGTAAGTTCGACGTCACTTTAGTCACGTTGAATCACGTGACGTGACGTGACTGGTTGCCTGGGAAGGTTACTCAATTTAAAAGTCAGATAAAGTGCAGGCTTTAGCAATTGCAGGCCAACTTTTATGTTAAATTTATTTGTTCTTTTGCGACATTTGTATTGTATTATTTATTTTTCTTAAATACCCATTTAAAATTTAATTTCTGTCTTTGTGCAACAATCGATTGTTCTAAAAGTACATTTATAAAGAAGGGATATCTTGCAATACTTTTTCTTATGGAGGGACCTTATTTTACATTTTTGTCCGAGGGAGCAAAACTGATAGAGCCGGGCCTGGACTATTTTCCCTTTTAGCATATTTTCATAAAATTCTCAAATTGAGACGGCCTAAACTTAATATTATTCGCACGACATAAAATTATTTAGTCTACTTGCGTCTTAAACTAAAGTCCCAAAGAGACCGGCAGTAACATTTGACGTTATCAGCGTGGCGGGTTGGTAGCGGAGCGGTTTTGCCACCGACACGTAGCACTATTTAAATACCCTGGAGAATTTTACCTCGATAAGGAAAACTACATCCTACAGGGTGAATTAATGAACAATAATTACATAAAAAGATCAACAACCATTTCTGTTTAGTTAAACAGATAAACCGCACATCAAAAATTAACAAAATTTTGCACAGCGGAGGGCTACAATAATTAGGTAAAAAACTTAAAATTATGCAAAATCACGTACAATGGTTCCGGGATAATGGTCTAAACTTTTACCGTACAAAATTTGATTAACAGTTTATTAGATTAAGTAATTGGAAGAAGCGCATTTTTTATTCAAATTTACCCTTAAATATTTTAAAGAAATTCCTGGTGTTGGCTTCTAACCAAATGATTTAGATAACATATATCCAGTTTTTAGATTTTTTTCTGTTTGTCTGTATGTCTGTCTGTTTATTCCAGCATTACGCAAAATCTAATAGACCTATTTTAATGAGACTTTTACTGCTGCGTTCCGTGGCCTCCTGGGGAGTACCAACATAGGCTTTATTTCATCAAAATCGGTTCACGGGACCAAAAGTTTTGACCGTTTAAAGCACATGCACATGCAACAAAGGCAATATAAAAATCACACAAATAACCAGAAACATGTTAAAGTTAAATTGTTAACTCCAAATTGAGTTTATAAGTATTAAAATTGATAAACTGCAAAATTGAAAAAACCCAAACGGTGTAAACTTCGATAAGCCCGAGTTAATTCCAGCTTCTTAAAACAACCTTATAATTTAGACACAAAAAAGTTTGGTTAGGCAGCCAAAACAGCTGATAAACGCCGCTGGACTGTGGACTTAAATCTTGGCCATTTTAAACTTATGCGCGGCGCAATGGAAAGCGAACTGAATGGTTTTTGCGAAATTCCTACAGTTAAAATTTATCCACGGTATAATATAATCTGTTAGAATTAGGACAGATTGTGACTAACAAAACTGAAGTTAAAAGTTCCATAGTCCAAAGCACAACACTCTTAGCCAAGGATGAAATAAGAAATAAAAAGAAAGTTTCGATGACCGATAAAATCTTTGAGCTGATGGATAACAAACGCAGTAAAAAAAGCAGCGATCAGTACCATGAAATCAATAGAGAAATAAAAAACAAGATATCGTCAGCAAAACGAGAATAGATAACAGAGCAATGTCAATATGACGAATTTAATTTACACAAACGGATACCGGAAGCAGCCGGATTATTTAATAAAAGTCAAGCTGGAATACTTGTGGACAATCAAGGCAAAATCATACCGGAAAAAAACATAGAACATCTCTTTACCGATAACCGATCCGAACAGCAAGAAGAATTCTCAAAACAAGGCATAGATATTACACCAGATGGAGTACAACACGCCAGCTAAAAACAGAAGAGCGGTAGGGCAATACGAAGTATACACTGAGGGTTTAAAGCTAATAAAAACATGAAGATCTGGTAAATACGCTGGTTAAACTTTTTAACTTGATTTATAGCAGTGGTTAAATCCCTGATGACTGGTTAAAAGCAACCTTTGTTGCACTGCCTAAAAAATATTTACCAAAGAAGTGTAATGATTACCGCCTAATCACCCTAATGAGCCATATGTTAAAAATATTTTTAAAGATTATCTGTAGTAATATGAGTAAATAGTGCATGTCAGATTTCCAGAAAATTTTGTTTGAAGCCAATTTTTTAACAAAAGCTTAAATGGATGCGATGTGAAAAAAATCCCGAACCCGTGGGGTGAGGAATTTTTTCTAACGTCATGTACGAAAGCCTTTGTTAAAAAAAATTGGCTGAAAATGTTTTCAAATGTTTACGAGAAGGAAATTTGACATGTACGCATTATATTTTGACGGAGAATATACCGAGTGAAACTGCATATTTCCATCAGAGGACAAATTTTATTTAAAACACTCGAAAATCTAATATAAAGATATAAGATGCGATTTCCATGGAAATTTTTGACATATTTCATGCGATTCCCAAAGATTTCCAATTACTAATCCAGAAAAAAATTTCCAGTTATTAATATGCACAAGGTATATTCTCCATAAAAGGATTTATGAAAAATGGGCGAAACGCAGTTTGGATTTTGTGGTGGTTTCGGGACAAGATAGGCCTTGTTTGGCATTCAAGTCTTAGTTTAGTGGTCTAGTCGCTGCCAGTATATGCCTGTTTCATAGACTATGAGAAAGCGTTTGATCGAGTCCAACACGAAAAACTTATAGAATCGCTAAAAGAAGTTGGCCTAGATGACCGAAATCTAAAGATAATCGCTAATCTATACTGGAATCAGACCAACAATCTACGATATGCCGACGATACTGTCATAACAGCAGACACGCTGGAAGGCCTGCAAGAGTTTTCTAATCAAATTGCTACCAAAAAACAAAATGGGTGGTCATATCCAAGAAAAAGAACATCAGAGGCATGTTAGAAGTAAATGGGCAGCAAGTGGAAGGCGTTGATTCATACAAATACTTGGGTTGCCTTCTCAATGAGAACTGGGACAACAGCAAGGAGTTCGTGCAAGAATTAAACAGTTCAGATCATATTTTATCAAAATAAAATCAATTTCGTGTAGTCGCGATCTTAATACCGCTCACCGAATTCATGTGCTTCGATGATATGTTTTTAGCATCTTATCTTATGGCATGGAAGCATGGACACTGACTAAAAGGCATTCGAGATGTGGTGTTATCGTAGCATACTAAGGATATCTTGGATGGATAGAGTAACTAATGTGGATATTTTGCCTCGAATAAATAAAGATCTTGAAGTTTTATTTACCTTAAAAAATAAAAACTTGAATATTTTGGCCATATTTTGAGAAATGACAAATTACTACTTTTAAAATTGATAATAGAAGGCAAAATTGAAGGCAGAAGAGGTCCGGGTCATAGACGGATATTATGGCTTAAAAATCTTAAGCAATGGTATGGTGTTAGTACTACGACACTTTTCCGAAAAGCAGTGGACAGGGTAAAAATCGGGCTGATGAGCCAACGTTCGAAGATTTTATAATTTCCACTTGACAAATCGCACCTTTTCTGTAGGTGCGTTTGGGTAATGCATTCACTCTTTTTCACTTCTTTTCACTCCTTTTACATACTCCAAACCATTCGGCCATTTAAATCGGAGTGAAGAGTGCAGTGCCTTTTAGCGTTTGGATATGGGAGTAGAGCAAGAAACTAACATCATATGTCCCACCCTGCAAAGGTGGTGTGCCGGTGCGGGTATTCACAGTTAATCTTTCTACCAAATTTTGTGCCTTTTCGAGGCTTTTTCTTTAAATTATTTGAGGAATCAGAGAGGGAATATTCGGAGAGGAAGTGTTCGAGCCGGAACACCTTCCGACGCTGAAATAGTCGGATATCCTGAACTTTATTCAAAGGACGGGAAGGTTCGACCATGGTGGAGTGGGAGCGTGAGGGAGAAGCTCTGGGAGATGGCGAAAAGGGCTCGCGTAGAGCCTAGTCGCCGGACCGTGAGCCCCCCCCCTTATTCTACTACTACTACTACTACTAATAAATGAGCAGAATCACAATCCAGCCGAATCGCTATTGGGCATGCGTTAAATTTAAATCTCTAGAGCGCCGTAGGCCCTGGATTGCGGCGCTGACAAGTTTTTCTATTTGGAAGATGACATGGGGATTTTTTTTATGAAACGATTGTATTTAACTTTACAGTTTCTGGCTGTCTAACTGTCAAATCTTTCGATTAATTTTTGTAATGTAGGTCCGATGACAATACAATATTTTAAAGAATTTTGGGAGTAGAGGGTGGTTGAAGAAAGTTAAGGGGGTAAATTTATACAATATCCCAACTTACTTCGACTCTTCCCTACTGTAGACCTGGCAACGTTGCAATTGAATTCGTGGCTATCGGTTCAAATCATTTTCAGCCAGATTGGGGTTCTTGAATTTTGTGGTTCGGCATTATTATATTTCTATCAAATTATTTTCGTTAAAAATATTTTTTAACAATTTGTGTTTCTTTAAAAATATGTTTCGTTTGAATTTAATTCTATGCATATATTTTCCAGAGATTTTATTTTCGAGACAATTTTTTTTGGACCAATTATTATTTATTTTCTTTTAAATTCTGACAAATTATGTTCCTGCCAAATTTGGTTTCGGGTTTTTTATAGGGATCCATACAATTTTTTTTTTGGAAATCCTCAAAATGCCCTCAATATGTGAAGGGTTTTCGAAAAAATCCTTTTAAAACCAGCAAAGTTTTTTGATTATTGACCAAACGAAAATACGTAGAAAATACCCAATTAACGGTTAGGTAAGCTCGCAGTTTACACTTTTCACTTCGACACGTTCGTCTATTACAATTCCACCCCAAAAATTCCCTCTCCCTCTCCTCTCCATACTTCACTCCTACACCGTAACACTCTCAACTCACTCTTTAATATTACCCGAACGTACACTTTTCTCCACATAAAACTGGTACAGCAGAAGTTAGGAGCCTGTTTAATTTTTAAAATTTTTATAGTACGGCATTGTCTTCCTGAAAGTGACAATGTCACAGACTCCTGACAACATCATGATGTCAGTGTCATCCAAATTTAAAAAAATGCTGCCGCATCTTTCCGAATTTGATAAAGCTCTAATCTTAGCAAAACTAGACGGTGGTTGGTCTATTCGGCAAGTGTTGTTCATTATGGGAGAAGCAAGTCTACGAGAGTAAACATAAAAAACCGATTTCAAGAGGAGGGAAGTATCCACCGAAAGGAAGGCACCGGTTTGACGAAAGTTAGTAGTCCTGAGAAAGACCAAGAAGCAATCAATTTTCTGGAAAGTCATCCGTTTGCCAAAGCGAAAGAACTAAAAAGTAAATCAAATTTTCCAGGATCCATAAAAACAGGCAGGAGCATTAAACGTTCGAGCCTAAGATGTCGCATTGCGGCAAAAAAAAAACTAAGTGAGGAAAAGAAGCAGTCTCGATTAATTTTTGCGTTGAATTATTCTCTGAGAGACGAAGAATTTTGGCAGCAGGTAGTTTTCACAGATGAGAAGATCTTTAATTCCAACAGCGATAAAAAAAAATTCTGCTTTATCGACCGCCAAGGATCCGATACAAAGAACAATATATTGCTGAAAACGAAGACCAGGCAGGAAGATCTTCGGTAAATGTTTGGAGCTGGATATCGGCTAGAGGACATGGCGCTCTATTTAGAATTAATGGACGATTTACAGCCAAAGTTTACGTTAATATTCTGGAAACTGTAATGCTTCCAGAGGTGAGAGTCCTTATACAGATAATTTTGTATTCCAACAAGATAACTGTCCAGTTCATAGGGCCAGAATTGCGCTGCGATGGTTCCAGGATAATAATATCGAAGTTTTGCCTTGGCCTGCAAAAACCCCTGATGTGAATCCAATAGATAATGTTTGTGGACTTATCGCAAAGAAATTAGCAAGTTTTAATATCATTCCCAGGAATTCAGAACATCTAATGGAACTCGTCGTAAGGGCACATCGGAAAGTTATTGCTGAAAATCCAAACTTATTTGAAAATTTAGCCAATGCAATGCCCAGAAGACTACAAAACATCATTGCAGCCAACAGTGCAATGACGCGCTATTAAAAATAAGTATTTTTTTCATATGCTTTTAAACTTGTTATTTTTTTTTTATTTTATTTATTTTGATCTGGCCTTTTAATTGTTTTGGGCTAGTAACTTTCGTCAAACCGGTGCCTTCCTTTACTATGTAGCTTTTGTTTAGTTTAAAATGACAAAGTCAAAAAGTCAGTGTTTCACATTGGAAAATATAAAAAATCGTATTTGCAGCTACCTTCTGCTGTACCAGTTTTATGTGGAGAGAGGTGTACCTTAGGAGTATTCAGGCAGTGACATCTATAGCAAAGCATCAATGTCACTGAGATGGAAAAGATTCAGTTTTTAATTTCAAAATTAGCAACAATCTTGGACTGTGGAAAAGCGGATTTAAATAACGGCCTGATTATGAAAATCTGAGCAATTTCTGAAATTAACTCTTGAACCTTAAAAAAACTATAACAAGTTTCCTTAGCATAAAAAAATGAGATTTAGTAGGATTGGGACACAGTGTACCAGTCTCCATTTTAGCGTTCTAGCCAGAAATTCGCTCCGGATATGACCAAATAAAATATATAATTACCTGAAATAGTTGGAGAATGGAAATTCCGCGTTCAGAATTTCGCATAGTTGCGAGGCAAACAAGAAATTTCGCTCGGAAGACGGTGCATACAGATAAGCTGCTGATTTATTGGAGACGATATTTTCTACGAGGCGAAAGGGAATGTTTTATGTCTTCTTGTACGTTTTAAGAGGGTTTCAAGAAAGGCTTAGCGGACCTGAATATATATAAGCATTTGGACGTAAGGATAGTTATTTAACTTGCACTTTTCCGCACGTGACGGCAATTGCACAAAAGCACAAAAGTCTTATGAGCTCTTATAGCTTTCAAAAATGTCATTTTAAAAAAAGAAAACAGTAGTCCTTTTCCTTAACAATTTTTTCAAAATTTATTCACTAATGCCTATTATCCCTGACGCGTATCAGAACCTTTAGAACCTTTCAAGAATGTAAAAGATCATTTGAAAATGGCCTTATAGTCCACTTCTTTTATAGTAAACAATTCAAGAAAGATAGAAGTCAATATTTAATCGTACGTAATTACGTTATTTTTTTTTTTATTTTACCGCACTTATTTGCATGCAGTAATAGGTAATTAATCACTAAACCTGCGGCGACCTGTAAAGACATTTTCTGGTCGTGTATCGTACTTACTTTTTTTTTGAGGATCAGAAAAAATATTTTAGTACCTACTTTAGTACTTTCGTCAACGCGTAGCCGCCTTACGTAATGTATGACCAGTCCCCTAATAAGAAAGTGTTAGCCTTCTGCTTCTTGTTGGCTAGATAGCCATTGCCGCTAAAGCCAGTAGTGTTTAAGATCAAAACTAAAGAAAAGCAAGTAAACTTTTGTGGTTAGAAATTTTTTTTTAACTTGTGCAAAACTCTAAAAAACATTAGAAAAATTATAGGGTAGTGCCTATTATCAAATTCAGTGATAACTGACGACCAGTTATGGCCGACCATGGCCAACTTATCAAGCAAAATCGTGATAAAACAACTCGTTAAAGGCCGATCTCCAAGTTTGTCCTTTATTTACCCATATTTATAGTATCCTTATTTTGAGCATTAAAAATGTGGAGTCGATTTTCCTGAAAAATATGCCAGCAATACATCTGAATTAATTTTTTTAACGTTTTTTTAATTTGCACGAGTATATGAACGCATCAAAGTTCCGCTGGTAGCGCTCTTTAGATTTTTCAGGCAGAAAATCGAAAGTGACTCTTGAAGCAGCTTTTATTATTTTCTGCGGATTCATCTCATTTTATATATCTGAGTCCATTTTTGTAAACAAAGCTTTTGAAACAAATTTAAAAGAGCTGTCTTGAAAAAGGGGTTTTGCGCACGGAGAACACGATCTGAAAACGGCATTTTGCGCACGCCGTGTGCAAAATGTTTTGCACACGTTTACGTCATTTTTGCGCACGCTTACGTCTTTTTTGCCCACGGGTCTCCCGTCATTGTGATTTTTTTTGTTCCATAGCAACCGTCACGGCCCTTTGTTTTGTTAATTAGATACTTCAAATAAAATGTTATAAATTTCATTAATAAAAACGAGTTAAATTGAAATTTGATTTTTCTGGTCTCTGTTTATTTGCAGTCGTATAAAAAGTATCGTAAAAAAGTCGTTTGAAAATCTCTTTGCTCACTCCCTCGACTCCTGGAACTCGCCTTCGGCTCGATCCACTAAACTGTCTCGATCGTTTCCAAAACTTGTTGTTTAAATAATATTTTGCAAGTGTCAAAACTGCCAAAAAAAAAACCAAAGCTAAAAGCTGTCAACAAGAAGTCCTAGCCAACTTGGGGACAAAATGGGACCGGAAAAGGATCAAAGGACCGGAAAATTGAACAAAAAGGTTCTTTATTAAGAGCGGAAATATTTCGAAAGAACATGCCTTGTAATGTACAACTTTCCGAATCTTACCATGTTTTCTTTGGACGTTGGCTAACATCAGCGCTGTTTTTACATTGCCTATTGATTTTTTGAAAACTGTAAAAACTCGCAAAGATTTGTTTTTTGATGATGAATAAAACTTGAAGAACATTTTATATTGTGTCAATCAAATATATTTTTATCATTCTAGTATTACGGTGACCCCTATCCGCCAGCTCACTTTTCACTTCGCACTTCTGACGTCACAAGTGGGAAATTTCCTAGTAGTTACATGTATGCTGTTTAAGATGTTCGGGATTTTAGAGGGAGCATTGGACCACTGCGCATTCAAATTTCGTGGGACGCACTAATCGCAGCCATTTTAAGACGCAGAATTAAATTGTCCAAACTTTTTTTTGTCAACTAACCCCAACTTACTTTTTGACTTAATTTTCAACTTCATAAATTATTTCTATTTACTCAAGAATGTTGAAAATGTTTATCCAACACATGACAGTTATGACTGGCATTATTAATGTCATTTTAGACAAGTAAACTATCAAATGGCGCACTAGTGTGTTATAATCCATAACTCACTAGTTATTTATTTATTACTATTACAAGCAGAATTCACATTGATCGTCAGGAGCTTTATTCAAAAACTTCTCTATTTCAGATGGTTCCAATGTCTAGGACTTTTTGGTTTATATCCCTGTGATTTGCTTCTCAAAAAGCTCCGTAGTTTGCCATATTTTGAAATGTTGATTTTTTTATAAAGGTGAATAGTCGAGCGAAGCACCGAGTATTTGGTCTATAGCGACGATGGCGCTAATTTTTTTTGCAAATGTAAAAAATAAGCCAATAGAACATTTTCATCGATACCTTTTATGATCCGTGAATCAATCCAAAATATTTTGAACTTCTTGTCGTAAGCACCTGGGGACTTTTCTGGCAAAATCTGCATCGCTGCTTCATCCTCTTCCGTAACGATATCCTCAGGAACGTAATTCTCATCAGTTTCTTCCATTTTCTATACGGTTTTTTTCTTCAAAAAAGCTTCCCTTTTCTGCACTGAAAACTCAAGTGTCAAAATTTATTTAAACATTTTCTAACAATGTATCATACCCGTGGCAACAAAACAAACAACCTACTTTGACCAAAATGTAAAAAAGTAACTGTCAAGTCATTCTGACATTTACAGGATAATGAGATGCAAGTAGCTTTGATTTGATCAAAAAGTTTATTAATTATTATCTCATAAAAAAACGATTTATTCCACTTGTTGGGTAAAACATTGTATTCCACTCGTGTGTTATGTTTCCTAAGACACTTGAGAATTTATACTTTAAATCTTTCTCGCGTGTCTTATTTTCAACATAACATACTCATACCATAAGAAACAATTGTTTACATAAAATTCAGTCAAGGTTATTGAAATCAGCTGTCAACGGATACTTGAGTATTAAAAAAACAGGTCATTTTACCAACTATCGTTACCAACACACAATTTGTTTTTAAACATTTCCCTAGCAACTGTCAAATGCAGTTGCTCACAGGGCCTCTAGTCACGATCATCAGTACCGCGCAAATTTTTGCCGCGCTCATTTGTACCAGATCCTCCTCTTCTGTGTCCCTTTTTGTAACTGCCAAAACAAAAAACGACCTGTTAAGTAACCTAAAAAAAACCTCGGAAAACGTGCCATGATACCCCATTAGAGGGCCGGAAAATGCGGCTTGTAAAACCGTCGTAAATTTTCTCCCGGTTTTTCTAAACGGGGTGAAAAATGGCCGGACACTTTTAAAGTTAAGTGAATTTTAAGCGCGCCAGATTGTTTTACATTATTTAGATGTCAGCGAGGACTAATTCGTTTTTTTTCGGAGGGTTTTCGAGTAAATAATTGCTTGAAAAGGGGGATGTTGTTTAGGTTGTTTTTAGCTGGATTTTTGCGGTTTTCCACGTAACAAGTTTAATTAGGTAAAGAAAAATGGTTTTACTTGTTGATTTCGGAAAAATAAAATTGGGAAAAACATGCGCGTTCACGTAAAAATTTTTTGCAATTCGTTGCTTTGAATTTTTGACAAAAGTAATAAAGAGACTACAACAACAGACACAATAATAAAAAAAAAAGTTTCGTTTTGTGAGGGAGAAAAAGGTGGATGTTTGTTTTTGATTGAGTATTTTTTTTAATGAATTTTTGTGTTCAAATACTTTCAATTCTTGATGCAGAAAAAATAAAATTGGGAAGCACATTAACAGGAACGTAAAAGAAGTTTGGGATTACGACGTGATGGTTTGGATGTTTGGTAGTAGTAGTATAGATGCGGCCTATGGGCCTGGCAGTTAGCCCTCTTCATGAGCTTTTTCTGCCATACCCCGCTCCTTACCGCTATGCCCCTTCTTCCGCTGCAACTTTCTCTCCGGGTCTCCCTGTCTTCTTTACGAAGTTCAGCAGCCTTGATCTGGCGTATGCATCGCACCCTGCTATTAAGTGCTGCGACGGATTTTTGGTAAATTATTAGTGATGATTATTTAAAAGAGTATTTGAGAAGTTTTGGTATAAATTGGTTTAAATTTTTTTAAAAAATATTGCACAAAGGATCAGTTTAATTTTTTTTGGAGGGTTTTCAACTAAATAATTGCTTTAAAAAGAACATTAGCATCACTGGAACTGATGTTTGGGATTATATTGGTTTAAATTTTCCAAAAGAATATTAAAGCAAGGGCTATTTAATTGTTTTTGGTGTTTTTAAGTAAATAATTGCTTGAGAAGGTTGATGTTGTGTAGGTTTTTTTAACTATTTTAAAAAGGTAGGTTATCTTTTGGAGGGTTTTTGAGTAAATAATTGCTTAAAAAGGGGGATATTTTTTAGGTTGTTTTTAGCTGGATTTTGCGGTTTTTCACGTAACAAGTTTAACAAGTTGTTTATTTCGGAAAACTAAAATTGAGGAAATTGGGGAAAGCATGCGCGGTCATGTATAAAAGTGTTGACATTCGTTACTTTGAATTTTTGACAAAAGTAATAAAGAAACTACAACAAAGGACACAATAATAAAAAAGATCGTTTGGTGAGAGAAAAAAGGACGATGTTGTGTATCTTTTTTTTTTCTATGAGCGTGCGGAAAGTGTCACTTTTTCGCAAGCATTTTAGTTTTCAAAGTGCCCTTTTCTGCACTACTTTTCCGCACTCTCTTGAAAAATCTGAATCGGTATGTACCTTAATAACAATTTTTTCGGTGTCCTTATAATCACTCAACTCTCAAATAGTTGTCAAAAACTAGTCACAATTTTAATGCTGTATCCCCATGGCAACAAGATTACAAACTAAGAAGTGCTTGAAAATGGACGCGTCAGGATCCAAAGAAAATCTTCCAGAATCTATAATAAATACAGCAAGAGACCTTGATCGCCTTCCTGTGAAATCGAAAACAAGGTATGAGAAGAAATATTTATTTTGGTGTGGTGTAAGGAGCAACAAGTTAAAAGCTTCAAGGAGGAAGTGTTCCTTGCCTATTTTGTAAAACTTAGTAATACCTGCAGACCAAACACGATGTGGTCAAGATACTCGATTCTGAAAACAGTACTTAAAGTTCAAAAGAATGTAAATATCGGCCAATATTTCAAGCTCACGGCGGCGTACCTAAAGAAGAAAAATGTGGGGTTCCAACCAAAAAAATACAAAATTTTTACGAAACAGGAAATCGCCAAATTTTTGTCTGAAGCACGTGACGAAATATATCTTATGATCAAAGTAGTAGCAATCTTCGGATTTGCCGGCACATGCCGTCGCGAAGAACTTACAAAGGTAACTGCTAACGACACACCTGACTCAAAAAACCATACCAGCCGATCTTTTGTAATTTCTAATGATATAAATGGCGGAAACTATTTAAAGCTGTACAAAAAATATGCCAATCTAAGGAAACCTGGTACACCACATAATAGATTTTTTGTACATTACAAAACCGGAACCTGCACCATTCAAGCTGTCGGAATAAACTCTTTTGGAAAATAACCATCTGAAATAGCAGCGTATTTGAAACTTCCCAATCCCGAATCCTACACAGGTCACAGCTTCCGCCGTTCTTCGGCCACAATGTTAGCGGACCGTGGAGAAGGAATAACAAATATTAAAAGATTGGGCGGATGGAAGTCGACCGCAGTTGCTGAGGGATATTTGAAAGAGTCGACTCAGCAGAAAAAATAATTTTCAAACAAGATATTATCATATCCCTCAACATTAATAGTCCTGCCCCTAGAACATGGAACAACAACGCAGAAGTTATTAGCATCAGCAATAAATCTCTAAAATGCATCTAATTGCAGTTTCACTATCAATATTACCAATAAACAATAGTTATAGGCACTTATTATTATAAAACTTTAGATCAATAAACGTTTCTTTAATTCTTTATAACTTTATTTTTTACGTTTTCTTTTCCGCAGTTGATTGCTGGCCGAACGACGCGTGCGGAAAAGTGACACTTTCCGCACTTGTTAGGAAATATACTATTATGAATTTTTGTGTTCTTTCTACGTAACAAGTTCAAAAAGGTGGAGACAGATAGTTTTAATTCTTGATGCAGAAAAAATGTAACTGGGAAGCACATTAACAGGCATGCAGGCATGTAAAAAAGTTTTGGATTACGACGTGACGGTTTGCATTTTTGCTAAAATATTAGTGATGATTATTTTAGGGTTTTTAAAAAGAAGGAATATGTTTTATATCTAACAAGTTTAAAAACGTAGAAAAAATGGTTTCATTTGTTGATTACAGTAAAATAAAATTGAAATCAGGCGTCCAAATGAAGTTTCTTAAAAAAATATTGGGGCAAGGATGAGTTATTTTAATTAACATTAGTGGAAATTAATTTTGGCATTATATTGGTTTAAGTTTTCCAAAAGAATATTAAAGCAAGGGCTATTTAGTGGTTTTTGCAGTTTTTAAGTAAATAATTGTTTAACAAGGTTGATGTTGCATTGGTTGTTTTTAACTAGATTAAAAAGATAGGAAAAATGGTTTGACCTGTTGATTCCTAAGATAATAAATTAAAAGGAACAATAACAAGCGAGTAAAACATTTTTGGGCCAAATGGTTTCAAATGTTTTTCAGGTTAATTTAAGTGGAGTTTGTGGTTTTTACCAGTGGCGGTCGCAGCCATTTGAAAAGGGGGGGGGGCGGTTTCGATACGAAAAAAAAAAATTAGAATAAAATCATAGCTTTTATAAGGAACATATCAATATATGCAAACAAAACTTAGTAACTACAAGCGCGGATTTGCCCTCAAATCTAAGAGGCGGGGGTACTCAGATTTTAAATTGTTTATTTCATATATTTTGTATTTTAAAAAATGTTTAAATGCGCCGAAAATTTGAGAAAATTGCATTAAAAATGCAATTGAGTTAAATTAAACTAAAATCGTAAATATCAACGTATTGTAGCGCCGCAGGCGAAAATTTTTAATAAAGTGACACTACAAGTGCCATTGTTAACACAAAATTAAACTAATACCGTAAATATCAAATGTGTTATAGCGCCTCAATTTATGCCCTACTTTTGATTTTCTAAATATTTTTATACCTACCCCCCTGAAATCCGCGCTTGAGTAACTACGTATAATTTTAGCAGTTATAAAAAAAAACATAGATAGCAAACAAACCACAAACAAAACCTAATAGCTAAATACTTTTTTTTAGATCTAAAAAGGTTTTTAGGTTGAAACATTACCTTTTATATTGTATATCTTAAATATAAAATGCCTATCTGAAAAAAAGTTCGTTTTCAGTTTTTTTGGGTAAAACGATCAAACTCGCTCAGTGTCAATTTGAATATGTCTGTTGATATATAATGAGCTTCAGGCTACTGCGAACAAAGGGGGAATTAAGTCCAATTTACTCGACGTACGACCGAGGTAGATTGGAAGCACGCTGCGGTGTTATCTTTTGGAAATTTATTTTGTTTTTAGTATTTTGTTTTATTTCTACCTTGCTCGAAAAACAGATTGATAAGTTAGTTCTTAAGTGAAATAATATATTTTAAAAAGTAAAAATGGATGTCTACGAAGTTGCCGAATAAGTACAGATAGTCAAATGGTACTATCAAGGCAGACCATTGAGACTTATTCAAGAACTTTTTTTGGAGAATTTTGTAAATCGCCCAGAACCTAGTTATCAACGATCCATAGGTTTGTGCAGAATTTTGAAAAGTTTGGTTGTGTAGCGCCAAGAAACCATAAAAAAACTCACTGTTTTAAATAACTAGCAGGAAGTACGAGGTGTGATGATTTGCACTGCAGTGGAGGAAAATTGAAAGTTAACTAGCCACCAAACTGCCGAAACAGTTGAAACGCTTCAGCCACTGTCTTACGTGTTCTCAAAAATAATGGTTTTCATTCTTACAAAGCATCAAAAACGCATCAAATTTTTCCCGAGGTCAACTATCGTCGTATGGAATTTTGCGAAACAATGTTAGAAAGGGCTAATCGTGCTGAAAACTTTCTGAGATCTATTCTTTTCACAGACGAAAGCACTTTTCCATTATTGAATCGTCATAACCCAACACACGTTCGATATTGGTCGAGGGAAAATTTGCATTTGTATTTTGTTTTTTTTTTTTTAATGTTTGGGGGAGTATTGTAGGGGAACACGTAATTGGGCCATTTTTTATTTACGGCAATTTGAATGGTCCTAGATACTTGGATCTACTGCAGCAGCATATTATGGTTTCAACAAGATGGTTGTCCCACACACAAGGTTGGCCTTGTTAGGGCATATCTTGATAATGAATTTTGTAATCGGGTTATAAGTACATGGGGAACTATTTTATGGCTAGCTCGATCACCCGATCTTGCTCCTAATGGCTTCTATCTGTGGAGTTATATCAAAAATAAAATTTACGGTCATGAAAGGGCTAATAATTTGGAAGAACTTCGGATTAAAATTGAAGAAACTTTTTAAACGATCATCCCTAACATGCTTGGAAACGTTAGAAGGGGTTTTTGTAATAGGCTTGGATTTTGTCTAGAATTTTCGAACATTTGCTCCAATTTTTTTTGGACTTTGAGAATCTTTTTGGTTTTTATAATGTATTATTTTATTTTGAGAACTTGCTTTTATTTTGTTTCTTCTTATTATTTTCATTGTAATACGTTGTTAGTGATAAATCTGAGCAGTTGGAAATAAAACGCTCTAATTTATCAGTTACAAAAAACAAGAAAATTACGTTATAAAAATTTTCGTATTTATTGTCCAAATTCCGGTTATATTGACTACACTCCTCACAGCAACGTGGTTAGAGGCGTACTAAATACAAGCCGCGAACGGCGGCGAATGGCGATCGCACGCCTGAGTGTTGGTTGCTCCACTGATAGGTGTCCGGTGTCCCTGCATGTACGTACACTGGCAAATTGGACTTCTTCCGGCCTATGTTCGCAGTAGCATGAAGCGGTCTGTATATGCAGCAACGCTAAGCCCGTCAGAAGAATTTCGGTCATAGTGTTTTTAATTATTTATATTTTCAATCTTCTGTGGCAGGAGAAGCTTCTTTCTGACGAAGCATTACTTACTGACAAACATCCAAAAATGTTTTTATCAACGTAAAAATATCGCCACACTTGTTTATTGCCTAGCTCGAAAACGTTATCATATATGTTTTGATTTAAGCTTTTGCCTACTTGTAACCAATATTTTATCCAAATACTGACTTCTCCCAATAAAAGTTCAAGAATTTGTGTTCTGTATTAATCAAACAGTTTATAGTATTTGGAAACGACATTAGTTAATTTTGCTCTGATTTTGGCTTCACGTTGTATAAAACTTGGTATGAATATACTTAGAGTCTCGTTATTGAACCTTGATTTTATGTCCGAAATCATTTTGTCTAAAACTTGTTTATAAATTAAAACTCTATAATACTGTTCTGTATTTCTAATATCATGGATTTCGTCTGTTTCAAACTGTCCCAAAATACTGTGGAGGGATTCTAGAATGTCTTTAAAGGAACGTTCTGCAATTTCTCGTTTTTTGCCCAAAGACTTCAGGGTTTTACCACCAGCATCTTTGCTGTCTTTTTTTTTCTGGAGGAGAGGGGGGGCGATCACCCCCCGCCCCCTTCCTGGGACCGCCACTGTTTTAACTGTCTTGTTATGGATTTCGTGGAGTTTCTTATAGTTGGCTGCAATCATTTATTTCTGACCATATACAGTATGTTTATGCTAAGAATGTATCATCAAAGAATCCATCTGATGCGGTGTACCGCAAGGCTCGGTATTGGGCCCTACGCTTTTTTATATACATTAATGACCTACTTCAACTTGATATTTCCCGGAAAATTTGCTGACGATGCTACGGTCTTATGGAGCAACACGAGTCTTGCAGAACTAAAAACTATTATAGAAGCTGATTTCTTAAAGATTAAATCTTGGTGCATTTCTAACAAGCTTTGCTTGAATGTTTCTAAAACTAATGTTATGGGATTTGTGTAGATAATCTTATCGCAGGAAACGAGACAATTAATTCGGTAGGTAATACCAAATTCCTGGGTTTGGAGATTGACGAAAAATTAAAATTTCAGCAGCATATAAATAGACTCAATAAAAGACTAGCTTCAGGATGTTACTCGGTCTGAGTGAGCTTTCGTGAATTGGGGAAAGATTTTGCCAGAAATGTTTACTTTGCAAACATTGAGTCACACCTTAGATATGCTCTACCATTTTGGGGAGCGAGCTCTTTGTACCTCCTTAATTCCGTTTTTGTTCTTCAAAAAAGAGCAATTAGAAACCTCTGTCAGGCATTACCAAGGACACATTGTAAACTTCTTTTCATCAAGAACAACATCTTGACTCTGGCATGCCTATTTATCCTTGAGACAGCATCTCTCATTCATAAAAATAGATCTCGACTTCCTACCCACCAATATTCATATGATACTAGACAAAAAAACAATGTGCCTTTACCGATGCCATATTATGGTATTTTTCAAAAGTCTTTTGTTTACAAAGGGGTCAAAATTTATAATCATCTCAGCATGGAGTTGCGAAATATCCAGAGAATGGAACGCTTCCGGTCTCAGTTAAGACTAATTTTGACAAAAAAAGCTTATTATACTGTAGAGTTTTTTACAGATATGTAAGAAGGAAAGCTCATATTTATATATTTTGTAGGGTAATATATATTTTTATTTTATGTTTTACATTAATATTCTTTTCGCTGCCTAAATTACGTATTTCAGATTTTATTGATCAAGGCGGTATAAACGTTTGTTATTTTATGTTTCTACAAGTAATTTGTATTTTGTAAAATTTTTATTTTTATGGTTTACAGTAATATTACTTTTACTAATGCGTGTAATGTTCTATTCTTCTTTTTAATTTAATTTTAAACACCTGCTTTGTCAATTAAAATTTCTATTTTATGACAGTAAAGCTTTGTTGAACTTGAACTTGAATTTACGTACCAAAATAAAAAGATAAGGAAAACTAAAATCGGAAATATTAACAGACCTGTAAAAATAGTTTGGGATTACAACGACGGTTTGATTTTTTTGAAAGAATGCAGTACGAGTGAAACCGATGTTATAATGGCTGTACGGAGGAATTTAAATTATTTTGATTGTGATATCAACGATATCGATAGATTTCGAGTTATAGAAGCATCAGCAATTTTCATTTTAAACAAATACTCTCTCCCGTAGCGCAGTAGGTAGCATATCGGCCTGCCGCACGGAAGGTCTCGGGTTTGAATCCTGGCTAGGTGCATGGATATTTTGTGTTTGCTTTTAACTTTGCAAAACTTGCCTAAAAGTGGGCATTGATCCTATAAGGGATGGAGAGTCCCAGTATAAAAAAAATAATTTGTATCGGTATAAAAAACTTCTGTGCATTGAATTTTGTTTTTTTTTGGTGTCGGCTTCTATCCAAACGATGCAGGTACCAAAAATCCATTTTTAGAAAGCTCGACATCAAAATCGGTTTAAGGAAACAAAAGTTATGACAATTTAAAGCAAAAACTAACAGGAAAACTGCTAGAAAAGAGCGTATTCGACTGGATAGAGGTTTGAGGAGAAGGAAGGGGGCGTAAATGGGGTTGCGGGACGGCAGAGCCGTGCCTGTGTATGAAGCCTCCCCCGGGCAAAGCACAAATATTGAAATTAAAAGGGATAAAAAAGAATTTTAATAAAAAATACTAACCAACCAACTAAAAAAACTATCTATGGATTGACTTCAGCTACTTTAGAAAATTCCAAATTTCACCATTTACCCAACCATTTTACCAAAATGCAAGCTAAGTTAAAAAATTAGAAAAAATGCAAAGTTATAAAAAAACAACTTTTAAGATATGGAATAAACTTAAGTGCTTAAGGCTTTTATAAGCCATTTAAAAGAAGAAGTGGAGAGTCAGAGCATATTTACTGAAACTATGTACTTACTTCAAGAAACCGGCGCGTGGACAAACTCGATGAGAACGCGAGGCGTGACGATTTATTTTAGCAAAAACTTAAAATTGAATCCCTAATTATGAAAATTTTGAGAGCTCTAACTTCTCTCTCTCTCTAACTCCCATTCATTGGAATGTTGCCTTTAACGTACCACAGCTTCTCTAGCCCCTCTCTTACTTAATAGGGCGTACTCCTATTATAGTTGCCGACATAAAACAATGACAAAAAGAGCAAAAAAAAACAATGAACAGAAAAGGATAGAATGAGATGGTAATCGGGATTCGGTGATTTTATCCCTACTGCTTGAATTCTGTTAAGAAATTGCAACTCACCCCAAAAGAGAATGATTTTTGACTAACTAGGACAATCAATTTTGAGAGTTATACCAAATTACTCAAATTTTAAAAGAACAAGCCGAGCCTGACCATTTTTTTAAATAAAATTAGTAACTAAATAACAAATTACAACTTCTCTGAACAAAAGCTATTTTTTTGGGTTTAACTACAACCAAGTAACGAAAAAATACCAATTAAGGTTTTAAGTTGGTCCGCAAAAAAAACTATATTATTTGTTACAATATAAAATTTATAGGCCTACAATGAATATACAAAATACATACAACCATCCGGGCCGGTTTTGTTGACAAATAGTACACTTAAAAACCATAAATGTTATATACAGGCTCCTGGTACAATCAATATCACTAACTAACTATTTGGGGAAACTTCAGTCAAAAAATGCTAGGTAACCTTGAAATTACTCAAAAATATATTATAAAATTAATGATGTTAAAAAAAAACGTATTCAACCGAGCCCTTTTTTAAAGATAACAAACTATTGTCTTTAAGAGAACTGTACACAGAAATGACAATTAAATACATGGTAGGACATTCAAATTACAGAATCCCAACACAAAAACAAATTTCATCACTAGGTATAATTTACTGTCTTTCATAAACACCTAAAGTAAACGGGATCAACACTTTATAACAAAATGCCAGGAGAACTAAGAAATAAAGCATATAAAAATTAAAAAAATATTAAGTGAATGGATAGTTAAAGAAAGCGTAGTAATTAATATCTAATTACCACAACCTCCAGCCTCTGACTAAATTAAAACATAAACACATATTGTAGAATAACTTTAGCATTAAGTTTTTGCACTAGTTATATTAATTTATATTTATTTTAAGTTAATAATAATAATATTTAAACACATATTTAAAACAAAAGGAGGTTCTTGTAAATCCCCAACTTGTAAATGTTATGTTATTATTATAAAAAAGCAACCCAAGCAACAATTATAGTCAATTTCACTGGTGCCATTGTCATGTCTACCAAAAAAGGGTTAAAGCGTAGTAATATTTCCTACGAAAAACTATTTATAGGAAAAATTACATTATTTTCACTTAGTATGCTCACTATTACTGTAAAAAATTACCACACTGTCGTGAAAATATAAAGTTATACGCGAAAGTAAAATATTCCACTATATAACTATATAACATTACTAGAAACACGAAACAGTGCGGGGCTTACTTCGTAGTTGTCACATTTAATTTCTTTAATATTACTTTTACGAGGTAACGACTCTGACTGATATTAATTTGGTTGCAACTCAGTAGCGCCTACTCAATACAAAACTACAAAGTCATGGAGTCTACACGGTCGCCTATCTACCACGCAGTAAGAAATAAATTTGCATATAGTGGAAAAACGTTACGAGTTATCGCTACTTTACTGACATTGTAAATTACTGCACCGTCAACTGGACGAGTGACGCCGCCATGTTATTTACTTCTACTAAACATGGAATTCAAACGAAAATTTAAAAATACCTCATTAAATCATTGATTAGTAATTGCATATATCAATAAAAGTAAAAATATTAATATTTAATTAATAAACCATATTAAAACTGAAAATACATTTAATTTGAAAATCCTAACCTCAAATAATTCCGATTTTTTAATTTAAAAATCAGCATTTTTAGTCAGTAAAGTACTTTGCGTTTATAAATTTAGGATGTTGTGACTTCAGAAAAATGGTTAACAAAATGGTAATTATTAGGTATAGGTTATGATATAGATAATATTTTTGTTTTCTGTCATGTCTTCACATATTTTATAGTGTGTGTCCTGGTGTAGTTTAGAAAAAGATCAACATATTTTTAATTAATAATGTGGGAAACAGAAAATCTATAAAAACTCTAAAAAGTCAGAAATACTACTTTATGTGGTAAACAGGACGTCGGGCTAACGTGCCCGTTTACTACCCGTGACGACATAATTCCTATATCAAGAGTAATCTTTACTGTCGCGATGTAGTTGTATAACCGTCCCAATGCATTCCGAAAAACGGTGAATACCTCGAGGTATAGTAGTAATAAAACCGTCGCCGTGATATGCCCCCAACTCTATTAGAGATAGGGCGTGGAGACGGCCACCGCGTCGCGACTGATTTTGTTGCTTGGGAATTAAATAGCAAATTTTTATTATTGAATCTAGAGTGTCTTACACTATTTGGCCTGCCTTTTGAAAGTAGCCTCTGGGGCGTCTCCCGTAATAGTCCAGCAGCAGTCGGCTAACATCTCACAGTTAAATTTTTTCTGATACCTTCCTTTCATTTTTAAAATATCTTGATGGAACCTCTCACCGTGGTCGTTACTAACAGCACCACAATTTTCCGGCAAGTAATCCAGTTGAGAATCCAATAAATGATTTTTTAACGACATGTTATACCCTAGCTTTTGGTAAAACAAAAGAAGTTGTGTTTTCCTAAAAATTGCAGCCATTTTAAATGTATTCCAAGCATCTTTTTACTTACCTTGAAGTATGAAATCGAATTGCGCGTCTCCGAAAAGTTTCCTAATCTGGGGACCCACAAATATTCCCACTTTAATTTTAGCATCTCTGATTCTAGGGAACTTTTCTTTTAAATAACTAAAACATTTTCACAAAAATTTTTATAATTAAGTGGTGGTAGTAAAATCTTTTCTGGCGGAACTAATGGCGCTAGTTACATTTTTACTCCCTAGCTCATAAGACCATCTTAGTTTACTAAAAGTTCGCTCTCTTAGATAAATTTCTAACAATATTATATAAAAATATAACTAACAATTTAGGATTTACGTTATAGGTATTAAAACGCCTTATAAAATATAATGGTGGTGGTGGTCGAATTTTTCCATATATTAAGAGCAGATATAATTATCATAATTGCGAAAAAACTACCGCGAAAACCAAAACCGCGCGATATAATACCGCGCGAGTAATTGTCGCGCTTGCCTTAAACTGCGCAATGAGTAGAATCGCGCAGCCTAAAACCGAGTACGTAATTACCGCGTTTGTGTAATACCACGATTTACAAAATCTGCGCATCGTTTATCCGCCCACGTAATTCCCGCGTTTTTCTACAAATGCGCATGGAGAACTATCGCGAAAACCAAAACCGCGCAATACAAAAACTTGAGTGTGATTGCCGTGGGTTAGGTTGGGTTAACTCACCGTGTTATGGGCAATGTGTGCAAACGAAAAAAAAAACTATTATTTTACGCTCGAAATGTATTTTCGAGCAGTATTAAACCAGCACGGTAATTACTTTCGAATTCTACTCTTTACGTGGTTTAAGAAAAACGCGACAATTACTCGCGCGGTTTTGGTTTTCGCGGTAGTTTTTGCGCGATCAATGCCGCAAAACAGAAGCAATTGCTGACTTGACATGTTTTGATAACATCTCATCATGTGGACGTCTGTACAATATTAACAAACACTAAATTTAATGTCGGAAAACAGAGAAAGTTCAAATGAGTTATTTTTAAAAAAATACCAGACATTAATTTAAAAACACTTTACTGAAATCTCTGTTACACTGGCATTGAATATAAATGACAAAGATGTTCGATAAGACTAATTGTTAATGTTTACGTTATGTGCCTGATATTAGACAGTTTAAGTTGGTTATAGGACCTACGTGGAATACAGCGCAATATTCTGTCTTTATTTTATCTGGAAAAAAAACGAAGACTTCCAGAGTCCAATCTCTACGGTCCAGCGTTAAGCTTTTTTTTTATCGAGGTCAAGTTTTTAGCATGTGTAACGTTCAGACCAGACGCAGGCTTACGTTTTATAACGTTTTATATGGGACAAAACGCAGCTAGTTTTGCCAAAGTGAGTCAAGGAATCAATAGATTTGTAATACGAACGGCCGAATAAAAAAAAGCAATAAGTATTTACGTCACTAGACCGAAAAATTGGTCTTTACAGGTCGATGCAGGAAATTTGCAGGGTGACCCGCAGGCGAATCCTGTAAAACTGCGGAGATTAGTAAAGACACTTTCCGGTCGTGTATCGTACGTAATTTTTTTCTTAAAACGATCAGAAAAAACATTTTAGTACCTACCATTTTCGTCAACGCCTAGCCGCGTTACGTAATTTATGAACAGTCCCCTAATAAGAAAATGTTAGCCTTCTTTTTCTTGTTGGTTAGATAGCCATTGCCTCTAAGGCCAGTAGTTTTAAAGATCAAAACTAAAGCAAAATAAGTAAACTTTTGTGGTTAGAAATTATTTTTGTACCTTCAACTTGTGCAAAATTGTAAAAAACATTAGAAAAATTATAGTGTAGTGCCTTTACATGGCTAATTCAGTGATGACTGACGACCAGTTATACATGGCCGACCATGGCCAAATTATCAAGCAAAATAATGATAAAACAACTATTTTATGGTATACTTACTTTGAGCATTAAAAAAGTGTGGTCGATTTTTACAGAAAATATACCACCAATACAATACAATAACATTTTTCAGTTCACACCAGTTTATAATCGCATCAAAGTTACGCTGGTAGTGTTCTTTAGATTTTTCAGACAGCAAATCAAAAGTGAGACATGAAGCAGCTTCTATTATTTTCTCCGGATTCAACTCGTTTTATAGATCTGATTTCCTTTTTGTAAACAAAACCTTTGAAACAAATTTAAACGAGCTTTTTAAGAAGTGTGAAAACTGTCCAAAAAAATAAAAGCTAAAAGCTGTCAACAAGAAGTCATAGCCAACTTGGACCGGAAAAGGATCAAGGGACCGGAAAATTGAAGAGGAAGGTCCTTTCTTGAGAGTGGAAATATTTCGAAAGAACGTGCCTTGTAATGTAGAACTTTCTTCACGAAAAATCGTACAGAAAGTGACTATTTTCCGGTCGTTTGAAAAAAAAAGACAGAAACGTCCAATGCGGAAAATTTCACATCTATAAACGGATAAGCTCCTCGATGTGTCATGATCAGCCTTCGCTGGCAGCTTTGCTTGCCTTACTCTTGCAAAATTTCGCTTGCAAAAGTATTTTTGGCACCACATTTTATTATTGCAAGCTTTTATTTAACTTGCAATGTATAGTCCAACCAAATTAAAATAAAAGACAAAAAAATTTTTACCAGGAGTTTGATGACTGGAAATGATAAAGGGGCTTTTGATAAACGTTTTAAAAAAAATGCGTGAGTGGGGCTTTTGCGGGGTGGATTTGGTGGGGGGAAAGAAGGAGAAAAACGGTATTATTGTAGTTTCCGGCAAAACTAAACGTTATAGAGTATAAACATCAGTACAAGAATTGTAGACGTTGCAAAGCTCTATAACTTTTGTGAATGTCACTTTTTCACATAACCTCAAAATCTTCGAGAGCGAAAAATCGTAATATTTTTATTTTTTCGTTTATTATTTTTCATTTCCGCAAAAATAATTGTATTTTCAGGAAACTATGCCAAAATATACCCCTCTGTGTTTTAATGCCTACAATTTTTTTTATGTAAAAAAGTTTTTTTTTAAGATATGAATTTTTTTCTGTCCAAATCACTTTCAAAAATTCTACTCAAGAAAATTCTCGTAGTATTTTTTCACATTGCTCGTTTCTTTCGTTTTGACATATGCTTTTTGGTAGAATAATAAAAAATTATAGTTACAATTTAAAAACATGCTCAGAATTGCAAAAAAAACAAATAATGGCTTTTGCAACAATGAATTTTTCAGCAATTGTTGATAATTTCCTTCAATAAAAAAAATTTAACAACCGATTACAACATCTATTTATACGGAAAAAATACAAAGGAGACGGTATTTAATTTACTACGTTTAGACGCGCCTAAAACCGGTTTTAGATAAGAACGGTTTTAAATAAAGTCGCTTTCTCCTTCATTAAAATCGTTTTCTAACAGCTGATCGATGTACTGTCAATCCTCTTACCTTACAGTTTACCAAAAATTAAAACATATATATTGTTATATTAAAAAAATCTTACATTGCATTTGTTTAACTGCAAATAAAACAACTAAGTTAACCATTTTTTTGTTATCCCACCAAAAAGTATATGTTAAAGCAAAAAAATGAGCAACGTCAAAAAATACTATGAGAATTTTCCGGAGTAGAATATTTGATTGGCAAAAAAGTGATTTCGACCGAAAAAAATTAATACCTCAAAATTTTTTTAACCTTTCTATCTAAAAAAAAGTTGAAGGCCTTAAGTACACAGACAGGTATATTTTCACCAAGTTTCGTGAAGATGCAATTATTTTTGGGGAAATGAAAAATAAAAAACGAAAGACCGAAGTTTTTACTCTATGATGTTCAGTTTTGCCGGAAATTGCAATAATACTATTTTTCTCCCCCTTTCCTCCCAAATCCACCCCGCAAAAGCCCCACTCACGCATTTTTTTTTAAAACGTTTATTATAAGCCCCTTTACCATTTCCACTCATCAAATTGCTGTTAAAAATTTTTTATCTTTTCGGTCTAGTATGTAATAACGAACTGTTTGTTCGGGTGGAATCTTGCAACTTAATTTTGACCAACTTCCCGACATCCGATCGGTTTCAAATTTGGCATGCTTTCGTAGTTTCGGTGATAATACAAGGATATAGTGTGATAAAATTGACAGCTCTCCCCTACTCGAAAGGAGTGGAGGGGGGTACAGTTGAAGTATGCCCGATTTCGTTGAAATTTGGTGTGTTGGGGCATTTGGGGATAAGGAATGCGAATTTTTAACCAGATTTTGAAATTTGTGTAAGGTAGATTCAAAATGGACGATTTTTGGTTTGGTTTTACTAATCAGTTTTAACTGACACATCCGATTGTGTTTAAATTTGGTATGCGTTTATAGTTCCCGAGAAAATAATATGGATTTATTTTGTCCGATTTAAATCAAAATTAGCATACAGGGGTTTTTAAGGAGGGGGGTATAAATCTAAAAATTAAGGGTGTGTGTTCAAATTTGGTATGCGTTTATAGTTTTTTTCGGGAAGGGGATATGAATTTTTAACAGATTTGGAAATTTCAGTATGACGGATTTTTAAATGCACTCAAAACTAGGAAATAATTGTTTATCTTTATTATACCATAATAAAAGCGATGGGCGCAAATTAAAAATTTTAATTTTACGGTGACAAAGAGAGAACTACAAAATAAGAACTAAATTCTTCTTCTATTCGAATGATGAACATATTGCTTTCATCTAAAGAAGCTGAGAGCGGGTGAGAGTGCCGTGCTTGCCAAGCCTTTGAAAATGACCTAAGGTTATAGAGCAATACATCTGTTTCTTATGTGAATCGTCGATGTGACCGATATACGATACCTAAAGTTAACATTTTTAATTTGCGCTTATCGCTTTTATTAAGATATAAGAAAGATAAAAAATTATTTTCTACTTTTGAGTGCATTCAATAAAAGCTTGTTTTCTATATTTTTTTTTTATGAAAATTTATTTCTATCAAAATACAGAAATTTTTCAAACATTTTAGTCTAATTTTAAATATAAAGCTTGAATTTAGAGTTTTCCATTGTATTGTATTTATTTTTATCTTTAGCTACCGCACTTACATGTCTAGACATGTCAAAAATAAACTATTACAAAAGTAAACATTAGTAAATAAAGTAAGGTAAATTAAATTACTTCCTAAAAATCTATACATATAGGCTTTAACCTAAGTTAAATTTGTTAATAAATATGCATATATAAATTAGATAGAGAATATGACAATAAAATTAATTATTTACATAAGTACAAAAAGACATTACTAGACTATTTTAAAATACATGGCAAGGATATGTTATTAATTATTGGGTACTTATATTTATTTATAGTATATAACCTTGGACAAACTTGTTCCTAAAAGGGAATATTACAACATACACACTATTTTAAAGAAATTTAATTAAGTTTTTCAGTCTGAATTATTAGAGTAATTTATGAATTCATTTATATCATAAAAAACATGAAATATTAGGTAAGCTTTTAAAGTTTTTTTAAATTTTTTATTGGACTGGATATTCTTAAAGGATTCAGGCAGAATGTTATACAGGTGACATCCAGCATATATAGGTGATTTTTTGTAAAAGGTATGACTGTTTTTCTGCAGATAACGATTATGTTTTTTTCGGGTATTGTACTGATGGTGTTCTTTTTGCAGATTTTTTCTATTTTTATGAATATACGTTAACAGCTTTAAGAGATAAATTGATGTAAGGGTTAGTATTTTTTTTTGTTTGAAGGTTTCTCTGCAGGTATGTAGGTACGGCAAATCAAGTAACAATCTAACTATTCTTTTTTGTTATAAAAACACTCTATTTACTTCGCAAGCCTGGCCTCAGACTGCAATATTGTAAGACAAATGGCTATGTGATAAGGCATAATAAGTAGTTACAAGAGATTTTTGATCCAGAGTATTTTTTAAAACTGAGATGGCGTAGTATGCTTTGCCCAATTTATTACACACGTGATTAATATGATAATTAAAAGATAAGTTTTGGTCAATATAGACACCTAGAAATTTTGCGACATTTTTTGTTTCTATTTCGGTTTGATTTAGGTCAAAATTAAAGTTGTGGGATGAGCGATGCGTATTAAAAGATTCTACACATATTGTCGTGCTGTAATTAATGATAAGGTTGTTCCTTCCGCACCATCTATCGAAGTCCAACAAAACACGATTTGCTTTAGCATAGGCCTCCTGTGAATTTTCTGCATTAATGAAAATACATGTATCGTCAGAAAAAATGAATATGTGTTCCCTAATATGTTCTGGTAGATAATTAATGTATAATAGAAATATTAAGGGACCCAACACACTTCCCTGCGGAGTTCCTATGTCAACATCATAGATTTCGGAAAAGTATTTATTGATTTTAATTTTGAACTGTCTTCCTGTCAGAAATGACATAGTTAGATTGTTTGGGATACCTCTAAAGCCTAATTTTTCAATCTTCTTTGAGATAAAGTTAATTTTAATTGTGTCAAATGCACGAGTGAGTTCAAAAAATATTGATATAACACAGTTATTCTGATCCATTTTCTCATTTACAAACTGAATATAATCAATGCAGGCAGTTTCTGTTGACCGGTCTTTAGTAAATCCACGCTGTGAAGGTATAAAAATATGATTAAATTCCAAAAATTTGTTAAATTTTGAAACAACTATTTTACCAATAATTTTTGAAAACGTACTCAAAACCGAAATTGCTAGCTTTTGCAATTTTTGTCTAGTCGTGCAGATACGATCAGGCAAAAAAATACGTCATATTTGGATCCATATTTCACAAAAATGAATGTCAAAATTCAAAAGCTTTTACCACAGGACCCAAGATTTAAGTTTTATCTTTAAAATGAGATGGAAATTTTTGAAACACTTCTGTATTTGGATAGAAAAATGTGGTGCCAAAAATACCCTTGCAAGCGAAATTTTAAATGAGAAAGACAAGTAAAGTTACCAGCAAAGGGCTGTCTAACAAATTGTCAAAGTCAGCCATTAATCACGTGACGCCCCTTGAAAAGTAGTGACTTTCCCATAAGCCGTTTCCATTAGACGTAATGCTAATAAAAAGATTCAGATCAAACAAACTGACTATTTTATAGAGTAATCCAGGGCGTGTTAAATGCCCCCGCCGCCCTCGCAAGGCGGGCGGGCCCATGGCATATTGGGGGCGTCTTAGCCGCCTTGCCTTAAGAAAAGCAAAAACAAGAATAAAATATATAAAAACAAATACGCACACAAATACCTTTCGGCTGCTTTAAAATTGCATACATTTCGAATAATAATATATCTAATATATATATACGATCGTTATATACATACTAAAAATCGCCGGTTTATGATAAAAACAGTAAAATTTTTGATAGTTTTTCAAAAATTTTTTCCCGCAGCGCTCTATTTGTTTGAAAGTTACATTTATGCTTAATTTTAGAACTTTTGCAAAAAACTTTTCCTTTGCTTTTACAAAATTTTGCACTCACTGCTGCAACCGCCACTGGTACATGAGACCCATTAGTGTGTTGGTTTTCTTTATAGTTAGTTTTATTATATATTATAAATATTTGTAATAATAAAATATAGGTTAAAATATCAAGGTATAACATTAAAGATGGCCTCCGCATTAACTTACTTGTTGTCGAAAAAAAATCGAGTAGAACAGGGGAGAGCCCTAAAAAATTTTGCAGGGGGCCTCAGAAAAATCTGACACACTTCTGGAGTAATCCTTTCTGAATCGGGGAGAAACAGGCACTTAGAAATAATCTCAAAATTCGTAGTTTAAACTTTTATCTCTCTCGCACTTGCACAGTGTGGATAGGCATCGTCTCTCTCAGTTCAGCGTGAAGATCGGGCCAGATCGGCTTGAAGATAGAGAGCTGCGCTATCTGATTTGAAAGAGATGACGTTATCTGTAATTACACGGGTGCGACAGAGATAGGTAGATGGACATTTCCACGTTTAATATGGAATTTTGAGTTTATTGTCAAAATTTCAGAAAAATGCTTGTTTTCCCCGATTCTGAATGGATTTCTCTATAAAAAAGATCATTTTGCTCAATCTGCATCTTTTTCCACTTTGCCAAGCTTTTGATTTAAGTTAGAATTACGTCTAATGGAAAAACGCTTTGTTTACTCTACACCGGCCATATTGGAACTGCCCTAAACTCTTAATAAAAATGCGACCTGGAAATAAACGCACATGCATCATTAAAGACCCAAAAGCCTTATTCATCAATGCCAAAACTTGTTTATTTCAAATTTAATTTAAATTTCATTGCGGGAAAACGACTGGTTTTCTTGAAAATGGGCTCCCTGTAATATAGAGTTACTCTTATCGCATTTGGAGGTAATACCAAACCTTTGTAGCAATACTGATTGCTGGGTCAGTTTGCCTTTTAAAATTTCTCTCTTGGTATGAAAGATATCAAAATGTAGTGCTTTTCCAGGGTTTCCGTAAATTTTGTGTGGATATATTTTTGTTGAGCCAGGATGGAATAAATCCAAAAAGTGACCTTATCTAATTGGAGCGTTTTTTTAGTCTATTTAAAAAGTTTGTATATAGGGCTACCCGTATCAAGCCTAAATTTTGATTTTGAACTTCGTTTTAAAGTAGTATAATCCAATTTTTTTATGAGCAGACCGACGTCAGTTATGCCTCTCAAAACGTATTTCTTTGTTGTCAGCAGTTTGCATGTCAATTAATTTGTTGATGTCAATTTGAAGTAGCAGTTCAGTCACTCAACGACATGTCTTTTTTTTACATATTTATTGTCGCTGTCTAAAACAATGTACCAATTAGAGATCCAAAAAAATGACGTCAGTCCGCTCATCAAAAAATTGGACTATATTATAATTGTTTACACTAAAAAGACTTTTTTAGAAGTTTTACATAAAGCGCTGGTGATTATTCAAGTTATCCCACACTAAATTCAAATTTTTAAATTATTTTAAAAACGCTATTTTACGTAGGTAAAATATATGCTTTAAAAATCTATTTGAAAAACTGGAAGATTTTGCTTCTGGCGACGTTATTATTTGACACTACACCGATAAAAACGTATGAAAATATACGATTGCTTTTAAGAGACTCTGACGATGACAAACAACATGCATAAGAGATATACAATGAGCTTCAGGCTACTGCGAACATAGGGGAATCAAGTCCAATTTACGCTCCGTGCCGTACGACCAAGGTGGATTCGAAGCACGCTGCTAAAACTAAAAATGGATGTCTACGAAGTTGCCGAATAAGTACAAATAGTCAAATGGTACTATCAAGGCAGACCATTGAGACTTATTCAAGAACTTTTTTTGGAGAATTTTGTAAATCGCACAGAACCTAGTTATCAACGATTCATAGGTTTGTGCAGAATTTTGAAAAGTTTGGTTGTGTAGCGCCAAGAAACCATAAAAAACCCACTGTTTTGAATGACGAGCAGGATGTACGAGGTGTGATGATTTGCGCTGCAGTGGAGGAAAATCGAAAGTTAACTAGCCACCAAACTGCCGAAGCAGTTAATACGTCTTCAGCCACTGCCTTACGTGTTCTCAAAAAGAATGTTTATCATTCCTACAAAGCGTCAAAAACGCATCAAATTTTTCCCGAGCATAACTATCGTCGATCTATTCTTTTCACAGATGAAAGCATTTTTCCATTATTGAATCGTCATAACCCAACACACGTTCGATATTGGTCGAGGGAAAATTTACATTTGTATTTTATTTTTTTTAAATGTTTGGGGGGGTGTAGGGGAACACGTAATTGGGCCTTTTTTTATTTACGGCAATTTGAATGGTCCTAGATACTTGGATCTACTGCAACAAGATCGTTGTACCACTCACAATGTTGGCCTTGTTAGGAAATATATTGATAATGAATTTTCTAATCGGGTTATAAGTACACGGGGAACTATTTTATGGCCAGCTCGATTACCCGATCTTGCTCCTAATGGCTTCTATCTGTGGAGTTATATCGGGCATGAAAGGGCTAATAATTTGGACGAACTTCGGATTAAAATTGAAAAAGCTTTTCAAACTATCACCCCTAACATGCTTGGAAACGATAGAACGGGTTTTTATAATAGGCTCGGATATTGTCTAACCGAGCAAGGAGGACTTTTCGAACATTTGCTCTAAATTTTTTTTGTCTGGGAGAATATTTTTGTGTTTTAGAATGTATTATTTTATTTTGAGAACTTGCTTTTATTTTGTTTCTCCTTATTATTTTCATTGTAACACGTTGTTAGTGATAAATTTGAGCAGTTGAAAATAAAACGTTCTAATTTATCAGTGACAAAAAACAAGAAAATTACTTTATAAAAATTTGCGTATTTATTGACCAAATTCCGGTTTCATTGACTACACTCCACATAGCACCGTGGTTAGAGGCGTACTAAACACAAGCCGCGAACGGCAGCGAACGGCGATTGCAAACCTGTCCCTGCATGTACGTACACTAGCAAATAGGACTTCTTCCGGCCTATGTTCGCAGTAGCATGAAGCGGTCTGTATATAATACGTGTTGAATTTTACTTTCTTAATGTAAATTTATGTTTTACCTACGTAAAATTAAAAATCTACACACATAAATACACCCTGTCGCGTACGTATATTGTAAGGGAAATTCACAATATTCTTGGAAAATTACATGCAGCAAGTAAGTACGACGCACTAAATACGCAGAAAATCGGGCTGGGTCAAAATCGCTGAAATTGATGCATGTGGTAGTCCATGGTTCCCTGATAGTATCCATGCAAAAAACGAAATAGGGACAGGGTGTCAAAGTTGGCCATGGACGCTATGCTTTAGCATTCGAAAGCTGAATACGTAAAACATTGGAAATCAATATATTAGAGACATAAGAACCTTCGTGAAGGAAAAAAATCTTATTGACCCCCCCCCCAAATAGATCAGGAAAATTATCCATTTATCACTTGCTTAAGTTAGTTAAGCCATTCTATAACTGCAACACATTGTCGCAATAGGACTTGACCACTTTTTGAAAAGCGGACTGTTTCTAACTCCCCCCTCCCTTTATTTCAAACCAGGAAATGAGGGTTTTTTACTACATTTTTCACCTGTTTCGGTTAGTTATACCATTCTAAAACTACAAAATATTATCTCTATAAAACTTTTCGAAAAGCACACTGTTTTCTGGGTCTGTAACTCCATTTATCACCTGTTTGAGTTACTTATACTATTCTAAAACTAGTTACAAAATATTAGGGATATTTTGGAATGCTTCAAATTTTTACAACTTTGACAGCCGCTGTGGTAGTGTTCAACAACTACCACCACTACCTCGCATCGATTTTACTAGAGTTTCTGGAACACATTCAAAACTGTCATTTGTAAAAAAATTTAGAGATGAGAAAAAATAAAAAATTGGGCTTAATTTTACAGAATAGGTGTTTTATATGATGGAAAATCGTAATATTTTATTAGTGTTATAGGGAAAATTAATTGCCCCAAAATTCTCTAAAATTAACTAGAAAATAACCACAACGAATGACAGCAGTGGTAGTGGTTAATTATCACAACGGAATGACGTTTAGCTATTGCGCCGATGCAGTAATTACCACAACCACTACGAAGTGTCTGAAACTTTCTGAAAAACCGACTGTTTCTAACGCTCCCCCTTTAAAAAAAAAAAACAGGAAATGAGGGTCTCTGTTGGGTAAACTCTATTTGTCACCTGTTTGGGTTAGCTATACTATTCTCGAACTAAAAAATATTATCTGAAGAGGACGTTACAACTTTCTGACTAGCAGACTGTTTTTAACCACCCCTCTCCTCTAAATAGATCAGGAAAGTGAGGATCTCTGATGGAAAAACTCAACTCCGTTTAGCAACTTTTCAAGTTACTTATTTGAGACAAAAACTATCTATGTGTTTGTGTCCTCTTCCTCATCAAATAGACCAGTAAAAAATAAGGGGTACCAGGGTTGCATTATTTGTTGAAAAACATATTTATTAGGATCTAATGCTTTTTAAATAAAAACTAGTACATGGGGTGCGATATCCTGTTCTGGATCATATATGGATAAGAAATATACCTACCTGTTGTACACCATATGAAACCCCTAAAAACTCGTTGATATACATGCACTACGTAGAGAAAAATTCTAACCGTATAGCAGGTAAAGATAACCATGCAAGTAAAGGCTATTTCACATCACATCAACAGTTTCTATGTTTCTCAAGGCGAGATGATTTGAAATTCAGCCATATAATTAAGAATTATGAACTGATTAATATTAAAAATATATTAAAATTAACATTCCAGAAGAAATTTAAATTCTGAATAAATATCACGAGGAACTATAAAGTTTGAGTAGTGAATATCAAGCAGGATTTTTTTCTAAAAGAAACACTTAACGTACGTAGGTAACCAAAAATGTAAGAGTGTGTCCACAGCATCTAAATGAAAATGGTTCCCTATACCACCAATAGCTGTTGCCAGTTATTCGAGATCTCTACCCTTTTTGTCATCTTAGACCGCAGGAAAATAGACAAAGATATATGTCAAAAATTAAGCAGTTGGGTCCTGATGATTTTTTTTCCACAGTTATTGGCTATTGTTCTCCTAGACAAAATTACATCAAACAATAATTACCTATATAGGACAACACGTAGCATAATTCAGTAAAACACTTTTCAATCTTCAGCCTGCCAACCAAAAAGCTATAGCGTGATAGATACCCCCTTTCCGGACTGTCGAAATAATGATACTGTAACCATTACTCCAGCTCCAGCTAGGTATTGACCATCGAATACCTACCACGGGAGAACATCAGCAGACGTCAATTCAAGTAGTAGTTTTAAAATGGCATAACTAACTTAAACAGGTAATAAATGCAGTTTACAGAGGGGCAGAGAGGGGGGTATTAAAATTAGTCTGTTTTTTTTAAAGAGTTAACAAGTCCTATAGGGACAATATTTTGTAGTTTACGAATGGTAAGTACCTACCTTTAACAGATGATAAATCCATCAGCACTTTCCTGGTCTAATTGGAAGGAGCGCGGTTAAAAACGGTCTGTTTTCCAGAAAGTTGGCAAGGTCTAATGAAGTATTATTTTTTCGTTTAAGAATCGTATATCTAACTTACACAAGTGATAAATGGAGTTTACCCTCGTTTTCCGAGTCTATTTAGAACGACGGGGGAAGGGGGAAAAGGAAGAAACAGTCGGTTTTTCAGAAAGTTGGCAAGTCCTTTAGAGATAATATTTTCTAGGTTTAGAAAAATATAACTAACCGAAATAGGTGAAAAATTTATTTATAAACCCTCGTTTCATAATTTATTTGGAGAGGGGGGCGAGTTAGAAACAGGCTGCTTTTCAGAGAGTTGTCAAGTCCTATGGGGACAATGTGTTGCAGTATTAGAATGGTATAACTAACTTAAGCAGGTGATAAATAGAATTTGACCATTAGAGACCCTTATTTTCCTAGTCTATTTTGGGGGGGGGAGTCAATAAGATTTTTTGTGCTTCGCGAAGGTTCTTATGTCGTTAATATATAAGTTTTTAATTATTTAATTAACCCGATGTAAAAATATTCAACTTTCTATGCTAAAGCAATGGACACTATCCATTGCCAACTTTGACATCTTGGATCTCGAAAACGGCCCGATGTCCCTATCTCGTGTTTTGCGTGGATACTCTCAGGGGACCGTGGAATACTACATACATCAATTTCAGCCATTTTAAACGAGCCCGATTTTCTGTGTATTTAGTTCTTTGTACTTTTACAGTACCCCACTATGGTCACATATGGTAACTAATGATTGATTGTGGAAATTGAATAATCTATAAGTATTTTGACAAATCCGAGGGATCGGTCGTCATTTTGTGTACACCAAAAGGTATTTTTTACCTGATTATTCTGTTAAAAATGCCTCAGATTGCCTTAAAATGCTTCTAAATTTCCTCAAAATGCCACGCAATTCCATCGGCGTGCATACCAAAGTGCATTACCGAGCCACCCCTCGGAAAAAAAACACGTTTTTTCATAACTGGTCAAAAACTACTACTAGACATATATGCATAGTTAAAAATAGACAAATTGAGTAACTACTATGCATGCACTCTAACCAGCCAGCCACATGGGCTGGCAGAAATTGTTCTTCGCTGGGAAAGCTATTGTTGCCATTTACTTTAGTCTTTGAAGACGAGAAATTTCTAGAGCACTTTAAAGTTTGGCTTGTTCGAGGTACTAATTTTACTAGAAATTGTCTCTTTGCCTATAAAGACGCAAAATAATTGCTTATGAAAGGAAAGGAATAATTTGGTTACCTTTCGCCTTTATGCCACTTTGGCGAACAGTTTTTTAATTTACTTGAAAGTTTTGTTTACTCCAAAACATTTTACATTAAATATTATTATTTTTAGAATTCCCTTGAATGCGATTTATGCAAAGGGTAGGTGCCTCGCAATGCCCCATTGCCTCGCAATACTTCCCAATGCCTCGCAATGGCAAGGATATTTACATTTGCTTAGATAGTAGGGCTGCACTGTCTGCTATTAGGTCGGACAGGGTTAACTCTGCCCTTGTATTGGAGTGCAAACGTATCTTGACAACTATGGCCGATGGATTGGCTAGACAAGGATCATCAATCGATCCGGTAGGTCCGGAACCCATACTGAAAAGTGACTTACGCAGGCGCTCTGAGGAGCTCTGGAATGCCACATAGGACATGAAAACAGAAAAACTCCTGATTAGTGAGGTGAATGCCAAAAAAAAACAAAGTCCGTGCTCCACCTAGGGCTAGCAATAGGGCTTTTTGTTAGAAATGTTTACTTACATTTGATTGTTTTGAAAAGTTCATTCGAGGTTAAGGTTATAAATTGACAAATGTTTAGAGATAACAGAAAAAGCATGGCGTGTGCAGGATGTAGTTTGTTTGGTTGTTGATAGGTGGAGACATAGGTTTTTACAGATCGGGGAGTTTTTGGAGATTTTTGTAGTTGTCCGCTATTCAGAATTCTGTATTTTACTTTTTCGTAAAATAAAGTTAGTTTTGTACCGTTTAGGTGACTTTTTCCTAAAACAATCTTATTCGCGAATCTCTGTTAAAACTCCCAACAGGACACTGTCGCCTTAACAAGCACCTAAAGACACTGGGAATTGCTCAGGACTCGGAGTGTCGATGGTGCATGGAGGACGAAGAATCTTCCTTGCATCTCCTGCTGGAGTGTCCGGCTCTAGCCAGGTTAAGAGAGTCGCATCTTGGGAACTGTCTGCTGGCCCTAGGCGATGTAAGAAGATCAGAAAAATCTGTTCTTTTGCGAAAGTGGTAGGCTTCCAAGGCTAAACCATGAATAGTGAGCGTGCAACGGGCTCAGCAAGGTGGCCTACGTACATGGGAATTGTCCCGCCCGCGTTTCTATATTCATTCATTCATGCCTCGCAATGCGTCTAGGCTGTACACCAAAATTGCTCATGAACCTACCCTAGAATATGTGGATCTTTTTCTAAACTATATAAAATATGTGAAGTCATGATAGAAAACAAAAATATTAACTATATCATAGTCTATATCGAATAGGTAATTACCATTTTATTAACCAGTTTTTATAAACGCTTTTTGATACCAAAAACGCGCGCCCTCTAGTTTTGACTTAGTTTTATCTAAAATGTTGATAAAAAATCTGAATTAGGTATTTGGGGGTAGAATTTCAACGTTAAATGTCTTTCCAGTTGTAATATGTTTTGCTTATTAAATATTAATATTTTTACTTTTATTGATACATAAAAGTGTATAATATATACGGACTATCAGCTAAAATGCCTAAGAACTTCAAAAGTACGACAACTTGTCATATTGTTTAAAAAAGTTCTCTAAAACTGAAAATATTTTTTTACTTAAATTAAAGGCAACCTTATTTTTATATTAAATTTTGCATAATACTAAAAAATCAGCAAAAATAATGTTTTAGTAAGTCGTTATTAAACAATATCAAATTATCACTCAAGTAACGGACGAAGGCTGTTCTATAAAGAGGGCGGTAACCCATTTTGGAGTTGATAAAATAACAATAATACGATGGAAACAGCGCTGGATTGAAAACAATTCGACGAATAAGAAACTCGGATTAGTACAAAAACGATGGTACACTTAACACTAATTATTTTAACTTAAAAAATAACTAAAATAAATAATTTAGTATTTAATAGCATCACTATTTTTGTCTATTACAAGCTGCAAACATCTAGCACTAAACCAGCCCCACATGTTTACAGAAAAATGTCCAGCTTTTTTAATTTGGTTTGTATATTCGGGTTCAAATCTAGAATTTGGTGGACGATAAACTAAAATTCTCCTGCTGCTTGAAGATGATTGAAAATTTTTTTCGTCAGTGAGAACCACTCTCTCCCAGGAACCATTATCACGAAGCACGTTGTTCAGTGCAAAAATCACTCTGGCCTGTTTTTGTTTTTCTGTTAGAAAAGGCTTCTTTGCAGCAACTCGACAAGAGACTTCTGATTTCGTTACTCTTCTATTTACTGTTGCTAAAGAACCCCGAAATAATGTTACATTAGCTGCTTCAACCGACGTTGAAAAAGGATTTTGTCTGAGATGGTCAATAAGTCTCTCATCTTGCACTTCAGAACTTACTTTTGGTCGTCCTGATCCATCTTTCCTATCTGTAGAATTATTTTCAATCCAGCGCTTTTTCCATCGCATTATCGTCTTTTCTCAACTCCAAAATGGGTGGCCGCTCTTCTTATAGACCAGTCGTATTATATAACTCGAGTGATAATTTGAACTTTTGTAAATGTTGATATCTGTGGCATTTTTAAGGATATCACACTGAATTTTAAGCTGTCAGGCTTACTAAGCTTACTAAGCCTTATAATAGTATATACTAATGGAAAGCTAAATCTTGTGGCATAGAAAGAAATGCATGTATCAGTTTTTTTTAATGAGGTATTTTTGAATTTTAATTTGAATTCCATGTTTAATAGAATGAAATGAGATCCCGCCGTCGCGCATCCGTTGTGTGTAGGCAACGTTTTTCCACTATATGCACATTTATTTCTTGCTGCGTGGTAGGTAGGTGACCGTGTAGAATCCATAACGTTGTAGTTTTGCATTGAGTAGGGGTTATTCCAGCTTGCAACCAAATTAATATCAGTAGAGTAATTACCTCGTAAAAGTAATATTAAAGAAATTAAATGAGATAACTATGAAGTAAGCCTCGGACTGTAAATTTTTTTTGTGCTTCTAGTAGTGATATGTATTTATATAGTGGAATATATTACTTTCGCGAATAACTTTATATTTTTACGACACTGTGGTAATTTTTTGTCCGCAATAGTGACAAAACGTGACAATAATGACATTTTTCCTATAAATTGTTTTTTATAGGAAATATTACTATGCTTTAACTCATTTTTGGTGGCAATGACAATGGCACCAGTGAAATTAACTATAATTGTTGCTTGGGAACGATTATCGGTCTAGTTTTATAGAAATGTGGTTCAGTTGGTTAATTGATTTATCGTCTACTAAGGGATTCGGAATTTTTGACTTGCTTGTTAAATAGGCAGAATTTTTACGAAATCGGGATTTTTATTTATGATTAGATGTGAAATCTCTTTCTTGAGGCCTAATTCACTTGAAAACTAAATGCAAATAAAATACTGTAAGTCAGACGATTGTTTGTATGAAAGGAACCTGCAGCCGACTAAGGGGAAATTTTGGAAACATTTCCTTTAATTTCATTATCTTATAGGGACGCAAAAATGCTCAAGTCATATGGGTCAAGACCCATATGGCTTTTTAAGGCTAAAGTCAGGCATATACTTATAAACTTAATATACTTACACGCACTGGACTCGAAACCATTCTGGGACTGCCGCCGCTTCCGATCTGGATCAGAAAAGAAGCGCTGGCGACCCACCTCCGGCTGAGAGATAAAGGTCAATGGAGAGGAAGAGGGGAAGCTGCAGGGCATCTTAGGATTGCCCAAATCGCCGAGAGAGAAATTCCAATGGCAGCACCTAAACGGTACAAAAACACAAAGACCAAAAAACTCCTGGAGATTCAACAAGAGGTACAAAGTAGTCATCCCAGACAGGGAACTATGGCAGAGTGAAAACCTCCGCGAACAGTTCGAGGAGAACGCCGTGATTTGCTACACCGACGGGTCCAAACTGTCGGAGAAGAAAACTATAGGATCGGGGCTTTGCATAGAAGACCAGGAGGTTCGAAAGAGCTATCCGCTCGAAGAGCAAGCCATGGTCTTTTAGGCAGAGGTGTATATCATAATAATGGCTGCAACCATGGAGGAAATAAAGGACGGTACGGAAGAGCATGTTTATATATGCTCCGACAGCCAATCGGCCCAAGATCAACAACACCCTGGTGGAGGAATGTGAGAATGCACTAGAATCTTTGGGAGAGGGCAAACAAGTGACACTTATGTTGGTACCGGGACATATGGGGGTGCTGGGGAACGAGAAGGCCGACGAGCTCGCCATGATCGGGGCAAGCACCCAGTATGTAGGAACCACCCCTTGGAACAACCAAGAGGCAATTGTAAAGTCGACTCAATAAATGGGCCAACGATGCCATGGTGACCGCTTGGAGAGAAGGAACAGGATGCAGACAGACCAGGGACTTCGTGAAGGGCCCGGATGTAGCCCGACAAAAATGGCTTCTGGGGCGATCACGAAGGGACGCTGGTCTGCTGACAGGAATCATAACAGGTCACAACCGACTAAGGAAGCACATTACCCGAATCGCGGTGGAGAATGACTCGACCTGCCGGGCCTGCGGGCGGGCAGAAGAGACATCTCGACACGTTATAGCGAACTGCGAGGCATACCAGAGGACGAGATATCAGGTATTCGGTTCCCCGACCCTGGATGAGGAGGACCTGCACCCACTCAAATGGGATAAAATACTGGACTTTGCAAAAAGAACAGTAAAACCAGATGAGCAGACTGCCAGACCAGTGGTGCAGGCGGCGGACTAGGGGCAGGCTCAGGGTAAGGCAGAAAGGGCCCAGGGTGGCCTACTTTCCAGGCTTTGCGCCGCCCCTTCTCTACTACTGCTACACGCCCTGGAAGTGGCAATCTTGTTAGCAACATATCATGGTCAAGTGGGACAAGGATTTGAACCCACTGAGCTACCGAGGAACTGGGGTTTTGACTGGCTATTCTGAAATACTTTCGTCCGATTCATCTGTTAGTAGTGGGCAGATCTTTGAAGCCTACTGCAGCTTTAAAAACCTAGAGATGTTTTAAAGACGTCTTGTATAAAGATGTCTTAATAACATGTCTATGTTTTTAAAGCCGCAGTAGGCTTCAAAGATCTCCCCACTAATAACAAATGAATCGGACGAAAGGATTTCCGAATAGCCAGTTAAAACCCCAGTTCCTTGGTGTCTCAGTTGGTAGAGCATTAGACTGGTATTCTAGAGGTCCCGGGTTCAAATCCTGTTCGAGCAAAAACTTTTTTCCGATTTATTCCTTCACCCTTTGCTCTCTATGCCACAAATCTTTTCTGAAAATTTATTAGGGCGCTAAATTTTTCCTTCATTTCAAAATAAAGTTATTAATACAGAGAAAAATAAATACCTGCAAGGTTTTTGTTAGCATCCAGAGAAAACATCTTGAGCGGCACATATTTTTACGTAAAAAACGAAAACTGCTTGGTTTTTGAAATGTAAACACTACTGTCGACGTGAAACGTGACAGCGCAGTGAAGGGCATCGCGCATGAGCAAAACGGCTAAAATTCCAAAAATGTTCATAGCCTCCTGGATTTAGATAAAATTATTCTTGCTTACAAAAATTTTCACGGGAATGCATTGCAATGCTGTGTGTGTATATTAAGTTTATAATGATTTCTGTAGTATACAATTATAACACACACTTTTTAGCCGACTAGTTCAGTGCCGTACATAAAAATACTAAACATTATTAAAAATATGTCGTTCCTTTAGCATAGTCTAAAGATGAGTTTCCCCAAATTATGGTCGAATTTGGTACTCCTCTTACATTTGACCTTATTAGCAAAACTGGAGTCACTCTTTAAGTATGTTGGGGGCTAGCTTTGAGTATTCTTGGAGGGCTAATTCTTGAATCGGCAGAAAGAAAGGTGTTTCTTCCTTGTTCCAAACTAGCTCTCCTGGTACACTTAACTATTGAAAGCTTCTTGCTATGCACTTCTTTTTATCAGTAAAAAATTAGGCCCTTGGGCGGGGGATAACCACAACATTTATATTCTAATGTTTGTTTTTTTTTGTTTTAGAATTCAGATACCCACAAACCTTCAAGATACATTGGATTAACATTTCTGAACAAAAGCACTAAAACCTACGACAGAAAGAAAGTTTTTTTCGACTAAAATGTAAAGCTGTGGACCTTCAGAAATCGGGCTCAAGAAGTTTCATATTTTATTAGAGTCCTACAAACAACACAACAACTTTTTAATTCTCCAATTTTTAAACCTCCAAAAATTTTTAATTTAATTAGCCGGAGCCACTATTATGTCAAAAAATTGTTAGCGACAGCTACTAAGGGAAAACAATGCTACCTAAAAAAATTACATTTCATTTTCACCTTAAAAAACCTTTCAAAAAATCGTGTCCAGGATAAAGTTTTGAAAAACAAAAATAGGTCAATTAACAAATTCATAGGTGCACAACAAATATTACAAAAATATATAGTTTTATACCATAGTAATTATAATAGTAGACAACGCTGACACAATGCTTTGATAAGTTTTAACAGAAAATTAAAGAAAAACCTTGAGACAATTAAAATTTAAAAAAAGGTTTTTTTAGTTTGGGATTTTAATAAAAATGAAACGAATATTTTTTACTAAAGGTAAGCAAATAGTTTAGTATCGAAATATACCTAATTCCACCTGTACCCTATTAGGGCCCGGTTTACTTTTTTTAAATTCATTCATTCGAAATTATGCTAAGCAACAAAAAATATAAAGGATGTGTGCTTTTATAAGAACTTTTTCTATGCTGAAAAATTGTAGATACCATTCTTAAGAGGAAAAACTAAAAAAATAAACTAAGATTTTGCTATAGTTGCCAAGAAAACAAATTAGGATAGGCAATTTTGATAAAAATTTTCTGAATAGAGGAAAAAATTAAAACCCAAAATTTTGTTTCATTTCATCACCTCCTCGGGAACTGTTATTTCTAACCTCCACAAAACTTTAAAAAAGAGTTTTTCTTCGATAACTTCTAAACGGTGACAGACTGTCAAAACTCACAAATAAGAAAAATGTTGCAAATTTAATTCTCCATCAATAAGTAAATCGTTATAGTGTAGCCTAAACCACTATTTCTACCAGAAAAATTTAAAATATCCAAGCAAAAAAATTTTTCTTGCATATTCCTTTTTAGCATTTATATCAAGATTTTTTAACCTACGAGTACCAAACTGGGCAGGGTTGATCTAGAAGCAATGGTCTAAATTGTATTAGAAAATTAAGTTTTTCCAGTAGCGTAGTCTGATTTTCTTAATTAAAAAATTTCAAAATCTACCAAAATTCTTTGATACGCCACTGTTACTGAAATATACAAAAAAGACCCCGATTTTCACTGGATCTTATATTAGATAAAATTTTATTTCCAATGACACATTTTGCTTGTATTTGCTGCTTCTAGTAATAAAATAAGAATTTTTTTAAATCATATTTTTTATATTTTTTTTTTAGTAAATTTCTTAAATGAAAGAGCCAAGGTCCCCTACTCTTCCAATACTCATTATGCCATGACTTTTAAAAATTCTTATTTTATTAATACAAGCAGCAAATATAAGCGGATTTTTGGTACATTTTGAAATTTTCTAGTTTAGAGTATTTTCAATTTTTCTGGTAGGAGTGGTTAAAGCTATAATATCATTATTTGCCTATTGATAGGGAATAAATTTTGCAACATTTTTCCTTTTTGTTTTATTTGACAATCTGTGAAGGAAAGGAAATATCCAAGAAAGACTCTTTTGGAGATTTTGGAGGTTAGATATGACAGTTCCCGAGGGGGTAGGAATGGGGACTTTTAGTATGTTAAACGGTGAACTTCCTGAGCTTGTTTATAAAAAAAATATGGTTCTCATTTTTTCCTCTATTTTTCCTATGTAGCTTAACGAACGTACGTAGTGATGGATTTACTTGCAAGTAAAAAAAGCCTTAGTAATACCAAAATACCTACTTATTATTTATTGTTGCGAATTTCTATACTAATCCTTAGTAGTTTTTCAATTAAAACAAATGCCTTTTTGATTTCAATATGCTCAAACGGTAAAAATGGAGGTTTTTCGAAATGTCTTTTATTTATTTATAAATCAATATAAAGAAACATTTTGATAATAAATGAATGAATGATCGCGGTCTTAAATTTTTCTACAATTGATCTAAAATCTATTGGATTGCCATGATCCAAACATATCGTGGATCTCTTTACGTAGTAGCGTAACTAGCATTTTATATATTTTACTTACGAACAACCCATAATACTAGTTTAACGAGCATCCTAACCTGACTGTAAAGGACCATTTACGCTCCTAGGATAATAATGAAGCTTAGACGTAAATCGTAAGATGACGCGCCAAGCGATGAAACTTTATTTCATAAGAACACTGATTGACGAAAAAATTTAAATTATTTTTCTATATTTTTTACAAAATAAATATCTATTAAATATACCGGGTTTCTAAGATTTTCCTTAGGGATAGGATTTCAATAAATCAAACAGAAATGGCATAGAAAGTTCTGCGCGCACAAAAGAAACATGTATATTGAGCAATGGTGCCAGGTTGTTATTGTCTCCGGACTGCTTTCATGAGAAAAAATCGTCGCCACTCTTTCATTGTGAGCATAAATCATAGTTGCAATAATAACCGTTGACAAGATGTCCGCAAATTCCGCTAGATGGCGGCCACACCATGAGATGATCGAGGAAAAACTGGGATTCACAGGCATTGCATTTTTATTTCCTTTCGAGTTGCTTCAGTTTCGTAAATTTTGTGTTTTTAAAATTGGGCTTTTTGTTTTTGCGTTTCCAGATCGACCGGTTCCTGTGGCTCAAAGTGTCTACAACATTTATTATCGTTTTGAAAGGTACTGGTGCATAAATAGTTGTAGAAAGTGTTACCACGACGGCGAAATACCAGAGCATCCCGTTCTTCCACACAGGGTAGAACGAGACGAAATGGTATGCGCTTACGTTGAGACACATGAACCATGTTCTACGAAACCGATGGCGGAGGCACTGGATATTCCCAACAGTACTTGCCAATGGATCCTAAAAAAATACGGCTACAAGTCGTTTAAGATTGGGAAGTCGCAGGAATTGCAGCCAGGTGATTATTTTCGCCGGTTAGAATATTGTGAGGTTATGAGGGATAAATGTGACAGGAACGAAAATTTCCTATCAAAAGTTTTGTTCAGTGACGAGAAGACATTTGAACTTCATAGCTCTCACAATCCACAAAATAGCCGCTATTGGTCCCGCGAAAATAAACATCTGCACGCAAGTGTTAGAACGCAACATCCTCAAAAATTAAATGTTTGGAGCGGTATTGTCGGGAATCACATTATTGGACCCTTTTTCATTGAAGGGAATTTGAATAGCCAAAAATATGTTGATCTTCTCCAACACCAGGTTTTACTACGGTCGAGGGAACTCAACATAAATTTGAGCGAATTGTGTTTTCAGAAAGATGGCTGTTCATCCCACAATTCACGCCAGGCTACAAATTACCTTATATTTGGTGATAGAATTATTTCCACGTATGGAAATATCCGATGGCCTCCTCGATTACCAGATCTTGCGCCAAATGACTTTTTCCTATGGGGTTGTTGGCACGACAAAATTTTCCAACACCCTCACTTACGGCCTACGACTATATAGGAGTTGAGGGCGAAAATTTTGGAGGCGGGATATTGTGAGGCTCAAGAAGGGGACAGATTTGAACATCTAATCTAATTAAAAATTAGATGTTTTCAGGTCCAAACCACAGCTTTTTCTTGCTTAAAGGAGGCGGCAGGGCCCATTATTTACGATACTGAGCGATAAACTCGTAAGGTTGTTAACATTAGAAAGAAATATCTTCGCTTTTAATTAAATTTCTTTCCATTCTGTTCTACTAGTGACATCTATCCGGAAACGGCCAAACCATGCAGCTAGCACTAGCAGCCAAAGAAATCAATAAACGGCGCTGTTTTTCCTGCAGAGCTTTTTGCTTGCGATATTACTGATTTTAAATAAAGCTGGCCCTACACTACATTTGATATTTTCGAGGTGTTTTATGACATGATCTCGAAACATGTAGCGAACCAATTCTTCAAAACTAGCGGGAGGGTAAAAGCAAAAAATAAGGGGCTGCCAATATTTGTAACACCCAAAAAGGGGTGAAAAGATTTATTTTGCTCTGTTTCTTTACAAAAATCGTTTTTTTTACGAAAAACTTGAGCTCTGCCACTTTTTTTATTTTTTTCCTCAACTTTCTCGAAATGTTCGTCATACCGTAGAAAAAAATTATTTCCCCCATGGTCATACTCTACTTTTATTCGAAAAAATTTTGAAATAGAGACGGGATCCGTTTTCCTAAAACGGGGGATCTTGGTTTCGAGTGAGAAGATAAAGGCCGCAGGCAAAAATTTTTCAATTAAATTAGCCGAACGCAAAAATGTTAGAAAAACAAAGCGCGAAATAAAAATGGCGCCGCTTACAATTTTTTTTTCAAAAATATCAATTTTCTCGCCCTCCTCCACTGGGACTACAGGGGCCGTACACAAATTACATAATGGTCATAGGGGGGAGGGGGTTACAAAACGTTACATAGGGGGGAGGGGGCTTTTCGACAGCGTTTGCATTTGTGTGAAACTAAGAAAATTTGGAATGAAAATAAGTGAAAAGCTTTGTTTTTTTTTGGGGGGGGGGTCTTGAAATCATCACGTAATATTAGGGGAGTGGCGTGCCAAACCGTTACAAAACATTACATAGGGAGGGGGTCAAAAATTGGTAAAATCACCGTTACGTAATTTGTGCACGGCCCCACATCTGACTGTTCCTTCTTTTTGATTTCGAATCAAAGTGCAAAACCCGGGTTGGACGTTCAAAGGATCCGTCCTATTTGATTCTACGGAAATATCTCAGTCGATTTCTCTAGCCGTGTATGAACGCTTTAGGTTAGGCATTTGCATGTATCTCAGTCCCCAGCCTGTAAACAGTGCGTAAGGACAATGGTTACAAAATGAAAAGCCGAAAAATATTTTTTTTACGATATCTTTCATCAGTTTGGTATTAAAGTCGAGCAAAAACAATTTTTATTCCAGTCCTAAAGGTATGAAAATGGAAAACATTAGAAAACAACAACCTGGAATGGATTTACTACGTGTAAGATGTAGTGACAACATCGCCCCATGCCCATCCTTTTCTGCCTAATGTGCTTTTCCGTTTGTCTGCGTCTTATACACGGCTGGTTGGCCCCCTAAGGATTTGCTTAGGAACCCTGTATATAAATTTTCAAGACTCAATACAAAAACTAAAATTTTCAGAATTCCAACAAAAAACACAAAATTTCCAAAAATTGCCAAAATAAAAAAAAAAAAATTCTTAGATATTTAAAAAATCTAAATATTTTCAAAATCCCAAAACAATTACAAAAATATCCAAAATTCATATCTCTATTTTCAAATTTCAAAATTTTATGAAATTTTCAAAAACTTGAATGTCACAATTTTGTCCTTATTCTTTTAGAAACAGTAATGTTGCATAAATAAAACAAAGTAAGTAGTGTTTAGATATGGTATTTTTAAACATTTTTGATATTTATTATAAAATTTTCATTGCTCGTAGTATAGTACACCAACTCGCATGTTCTAGTCATTACACGCTTAGATGAATTAAGACACTCGCCTTCGGCTCGCGCCTTAAACTTTGTCTCCGCGTGTAATGACCATCATAACATGCTTGTTATGTAAACTACTATTAACAGAAGAGGCAAAAAACAAAAATAGTATCAAAAAAACTACACGTTGAGGAAAAGGTTTTAATTTCATCCTTAAACCTGTTTTTCTAAATGCTGAATAGGGCTTGAAATGTTCACCAAGTTTTTTCTGGGGATCCGTTGCACGCAGAAAGTTTAAAAACGGCGTGTCATAAAAATCGTTAATTTTTTTAGCTACGCCATTACGTAACTGACGATCTGACTAAATTTTGTTGATTTAATGGTAATCATTATTTAATAAACACTTTTTTTTAGACACACATACAACATCTATCCGGCCAACTTTTTCTCAAAACCGCAAATATTTTAAAATCTCTACGGTCACCGAGAATAGGAGACAAAATAATTTGTAGAAAAATCGAAATGTAAAAATGAAAAAAAAACAAGAACAAAGAAAGATATCAGATAAATATTATTGACAAAGCTTATCCCTGAATAATTCAACCATCTATGAAAATTGGCAACTCGACTGAAGAAACAAAAGAGCAATAAAAAACAACAAAACGTTTTTGAGACCTGCAGGAAAACCACCTGTTACCACGCTGAATAAATGAATTTTAAGAAGAACATACAAAAAAAACGCCTGAAGGAGTGCAAAAACCGGACAAAAAGAGAGATTTATTCGAAGTAGCTGCATAAAATATTATACTTGCTTAAACACCTCATATCAAACGAATTAATAATAGAAAGGAGATAAGGAGTAAAAAAAATACACACACACATGAATAAATACATAACGATAAAGACAGAGCAGCTTTAATACAATGCTTGAATAGATCAGGTGGATTCAGACAGACAGAGTGGATGCTAATATGTTTTTTTATCTGCATGCTTGTTTTTGTCTACCTGTACTACATATGAATTATATAGGTAGGTAGTTTAGTAGTTAGGTCTTATGTCACTTTGATTTGAATATCTTTAAATATTCTTTATAGGTGCCATGTTTGTTTCAAAATTATATGTCAATTAGTTCTCGAGATATTTATGATGATATAACAAAAAATAAAATAGTAACGAAGTAGAGCCATCTTTTCTGGAAGAAATTCTGCAAAATAGTACATTATAAACCTAGGGACTAAAGTGCTACTTTTAATCCCTAGGTTTATGTACTATTTTATGCACTTTAGGAAAAGATTATTGTTAAAATCGCGTTATTTCTACGCCAAATGGTTCGTCGACTATAAGAAAGGGTGCTAAGAAAAAAAACTTGGCCAAGAGCAAGTGCTATTTGGCTTGACTTGCGCTAAATTTAATAATAACTTTCCAGGAAATAATTTGTTTTTAATCCCTGAGGGATTAAATTTACTTCTGATCGCTAGACTGAGGGATAAAATTTCCTTTTAATTCCCTAGGTATTTCTTTTATCCCTTAGGGATTAAAAGTGTTACTTTAGTACTTAAAAAGAGGGATTAAACATACATACATGCATAAAGTGCATACAATAATTTAGGGATGCCAACAGGACTTCTTGAAACATTTTCCTGACTTTCCCTGACCACTTTCGACTCCCCTAACTTAACGCTAAACGTGAATTTCTTGGCACGGTCGCGATTCTTCAAATACCGTCAGAAAATCTCGCCCTTACAAAAAATCCGAGGATTTTTAAACACAAGTTTACACTTAATGCTTTTTTGTCAGGACTATTTTCTAATATTCCTTAAATATTTTTATGTGTAAACAAACCTTTAAAACTTTTAACATACAAAACCATAGATAGCCATGGAATATTTCGCTGTCACTGTTCAGAAAAGTCAGACAAATTCTGTCTTTCCTTTTACATGGTGAGAATTTTTGACGTTTATTGGTACGCGTAGTAACAATTTAGCTCCGCCATAAACTAGTCCTGCAGAATATCTTTAAAATATTAAATTTACAAAATGTTAATAAAAAAATGATGCAGTTTCTCTTACAACGTTAGGATAAATATGAAGGTTGCTGTGTTTTTATTTTAAATGAGGCCATAAGTAAAAATCGCCACTTTCCAGATTCCTGACGGGTGAGATTTTCTGTCGTTTATGAAGAATGGCGACCCATTTGACAAATGTTGACAAATTCAAGAACTTCAAATCAATGTGAGATGTGACCCATGTTCCCGGGCTCTCTACACTTGGGCAAAGTTTACCCGCTTAGATCACGCAAAAATTAAATGTGATACAAAAGTGCCAAAAATATACTCTATAAAAAACAAACTCGGTTTAGTTTTTCGTCCATTCTATTTCAATTTCAATATAAATTTATATTTACAAAAGATTCCTAAGAGATTTACTTAGGAGCTCTTCACTTTTAAGATAGATTAATTTTTCACTTTTATAATTTTTCTACTAAAATCTTGAAAAAAGCCTTCAATTTGGGTAAAAGTAATAACAGAAAATATTTTTCATTACAAAAAAAATAGTTTATCATGATCGGAAAGTCTGTAAAAAATTACTAAAGATTCGCTTTTAGCTTTTTTTACAACCTCTTCTCCAAAGTCGCTAAAAGCTCCGTTCCATTTAAAGAATCCACCCTATATATTAAACCCAATATAATATAAAGTGCCAAAAATATACTCTATAAAAATAAAATCAGTTCATTTTCTCACCCATTCAATATAAATTTATATTTACAAAAGATCCCTAGGAGCTCCTCACTTATAACATAGACTAATTTTTCTACTAAAATCTTGAAAAAAGCCGTCAATTTGAGTAAAAGTAATAACGGAAAATATTTCTCATTTAAAAAAAAATACTTGGTAGGCCCTGGGCCTTCAGTTGAAGGCCCCAAATTTTTTACGGACTTCCTGCCCTAAAAAAAAATTGAAAGCCAACTGAAGGCCCAGGGCCTACCAACTATTTTTTTTTTTAAATGAGAAGGTACCGCTTGTGGCACATTTTTGGAGAGCTTCTTAAAAAAGAAATTAACTCGCCAGTTTTTTGACATCTGTCAACCAATGTGTCAAAAATTTAAAAAGACTTATTTTTTTGTCAATTGTTTTAGCTTCAAAATAAGCTGCATATTTCTCTATTTAATAAGCGAAGTAAAGAAAATACCACACAAGCACATTATTGGTGGCCTATTTGGGGGCCCTCACTAAAGGCCCAAAGCTTACCAACATTTCTGGTAGGTACCACTTGTGGCACCTTTTCGAAGAGCTTGTTAAAAAGAAATTCGAATAAATAATTATTAATAATAAATATTTTTACATCTGTCAACCCATGCGTTAAAAATGTAAAAAATACTCTTTTTTTAATTGGTTTAGCTTCAAAATAACCTGCATATTTCTTTATTTACTAAGTGGAATAAAGAAACTAACACAAAAGGATATTATTGGTTTAACATTTTAAACACACGGGTTGACAAATGTCAAAAAAATGTATTTAATCGAATTTCTTATTTAACAAGCTTTCAAAAATGTGCCACAAGTAATACCTCCTTATTAAAAAAAATGTTGGTGAGCCCTGGGCTTTCACGGAGGGCCTCTAAATGGCATGTGTGGCATTTTCTTTATTTCGCTTAATATATAGTGAAATATGTAGTTTATTTTGACGCTAAAACAATTGCAAAAAAAATAAGATTTTCAAATTTTTGACTCACTGAAAAAGGTGCCACAACTGGTACCTTCCTATTTAAAAAAAAAAATAGTTGGTAGGCCCTGGGCCTACAGTTGGGGGCCCCAAATTTTTTTTTATCATTGGCGGAAAGTCCGTAAAAAATAATAAAGATTCGCTTTTAGCATTTTTTAAAATCTCGTCTCTAAAGCCGCTAGAATCCACCTTGTATATGTGGTCTTTTAAAATTTACATTTAAGTGCATAAAGATTGGAACCTACTTTAGTATGTAAATCTAATATACTACTACTATAAAAATTTACACCACCGACGTTTTCATTTAAAAATACCCACGGTTCCTCCAAAATCGGTATATATTTTTTATTTTTATGTTTAGTTTTTATTATTTTGCTTTATTTTTGATCAAAAAAATGACAACAATAAATTTAAAAAAAACAAAAATATAAAACAATTAATATATACAAACTCATTCTCACACGCACACAAATCTAAACGCAGAAAACTTCCTCCATCCCTGCCTCCTCTGGGTTATGAAGCCATAAGACTGGTCAGAAGGCTATGTCTAAGATCAGTCTCTTAGCGTCATCACACCAAGGTCCATAAGTCTCGACCACAAAGGGCACAAAAATAAAGTGATCTAATAATTCACCATATTTTTTACGTCTCTTGTCCTCCAAAAGAGTAGAAGTTGCACCAGATGATTTTGAAGTATTGTCCAAATTTAGTTTAGTTTAAAAAATATGGCCAATGTAAGTTTTAAAATTATCACCGTCGTCTATATTGCACAATATTTCTGATCATTACGTATTAGAGCTTGTAACAACATACCTTTAATGTAAAAACCCATCACGATTTACGTACTAATAAGTTTTTTTTGTGTTTTAGGAATTAAATCAACTTCGGTATAATAGTCAAAAAGCCTTTAACATTGACGATCAACATTCAATCAACGGAATAAGTGAATGTACGTAGACCTCGACGTAAATCTAAGGCGATTACATGTCGTTACGTGACATTTTGTCTTTAAAAAACAATAATAATAAATCGATCAAAATGGTCTCCCTAGTAAATAACAAACCCGGTTTTGAACAACATTAGCATAATTACTACGTGTACATGTGAATCAGATTGGTTTAAATTGCGATCCTTTTGAGTATTGAGTTCAACTTCGAAATAGCATTTTTAGTAAGAAATTGGTTAAAATATCCTTTACATAGGATAAGACCATTTTCCTGTACAAATTGAATAGGGACTAAATTACGTAAAAAATTCCACCATTTTACCTAAGTGGAGATAGAACTGACGTAAATTTTTCCAAAATTGGTCACGGTAGTTAATTGTTCAGACATGTCAATATAAAAATATGTTTTAATAAATTAATCTTTTAAAGAATAATAGGGACTTATCGGTACAAGTCCTGACTTTAATAAATTTAGCACTATTTTCGACAGTTCTGCATAAAGGTAAACAACTACTGTTGTCATCTTGTTGTCATCTATATAAACAGGCTCATATTGTGCCAGCCAGCGCCACCTAGACGAGAATTTTTTTTCTCTTGAACTAGCCTGGGCACTCCCGTTTGACAGTGAATACACTCTTCACAGCTGATCTATATCAAAATCATTGTTAGGGTCAGTTCAATGTTTTCGTTTGGATTTTTTATTTAAAAATTCAGTTTTTGGCAATTTTAAGAACTTTTTTGTGTTGGTTTTTGTATCGTTCCTTTCCAAAAATGTTTGTACCCTGTTTTACGTGTATGGATAGTCGCCAACGCTCCAATGTTGAATAAGTGCTGTTGCATAAGGAAAATCATTTTAGTTTTGCAAATTATTGTTTATTATTTTACTTTAGGCTTGGTTCATGTCTTAAAAAGCCATGAATGCACAATTAAATTAAATGTGTTTGATTATAATTTAAGCCGGATTCAGAGTTTAATAAGGTAAGCAGTAATTCGCAAGGAAAATAAACTATAGCAATGGCATGCTGCTCTTACCCCTTACGGCTTACGGAATACTATGAACAACAGCATACCAAAAATAATGTGGTTAATTTAATTATACATGTAAATTCCTACCTTACCTCTGCCGACCTCTTACCAGGCATAATAAATTAAATATTTATTTTTTATTCCAAGCTTTCTTTTTACGGCTATTTAGCCAACTTTTCAGTGAATGGTAACTAATAGATCCATGCTTTAGACACTATAAATCATTAAATAGGGTAAAATATTTTTGCAAGGGGACGAGGCAAAATTCAACCCGAAAAACTTATGAAAATTCTCGAAAAAACGAATTTTTAAATAAAAAATCCAAACGAAAACATTGAACTAACACTGGCATTGTTTAGATTTCGATTTTGACATCGATCAGCTGTGAAGAGTGGATTTACTGTCAAACGGGAGTACCCAGGCTAGTTCAAGAGAACAAAATTTCTCTTCTAGGTGGCGCTGTGCCAGCTATAAAGTTGCCATAACTACAGTTAATGCCAAATATTATGAAAGTTGGCATTATTTTTACATTTGACCTTGATCAAAAATAGTGTCTTATAAGTCAGGCTATGTCATTTTACATACCGATAAGTGATGCCTACTTATTTAAAAAATTCAGCCGAGATCCACCTGGTACACAAATTTTTCTTATATATTTCAATATTTTTTCTCTAGAAAACACAGGCACCCTTAAAACACGCAGATTGTGGACATTTTTTGAAGAAAAATCAATATTAAAAAAAAATCAAAATTACGTTTTTTTTGGCACTTATACATTTTAATATACTTTTAGACACTTTTTAACAGTGTTTTGTTTGTTTTTTTCGAAATTTTAAAATTACTGAAAGTCGATATAATGAAATGGCGGCCGATCAATATTTGACCTGACAAGAAGAATTTCACATATTTCTTGCATCAAAAGCTAACTAACGGGACCATCCAACATTAGAGTTAAAAATAGGAAATTTGTGACTACTGAGGTTAGCCAAAAAGTATCTAACTATAAAAGCAAACTCCTTCGTAAAAAAGTGCTTTATTCTGAATCTAATAGCGTTTCCTTTCGATGTACTGGGGCAAAACTAAAACTGACCTGGTTGCTGTTAGTATGGAATGCACGGTTTTTGAGCAGATTTTTTAGGCTATTTTATGCAGTGGCCCACCGGAGGGGAGGTTTGGGGTTAAACCTCCCCCCCCCCCCCGAGAAGCCTGGTTATATACAATTGGCACAATCAAATAACAGGAGAAATAAAATATATAGGGAATAAAATACAAGAGCCTGAACTTTACTTTTCAACAAAAAATTTTAAAAAATAAAAAATTGCAAAATAAAAAATTTCAAAATTTTTTCGATTTCGTTCGTTCATGACCGCTATAAAAATTTTTGATTTTTTTAATTTCTTTTTAATGTGCATCACCATCAAAATGGTCTTTTTAATGTAATTGTTTCAAAACATTTTGCCTGCGATTTGGTGTCAAAAATTGCATGTTAAGTGTCGTTTTCGCGAAACTTTTCGCCTGCGGCGCATTTTAGCATTTTTGCAAACAAATTAAAGGTAAATACACAACTCAAGTTCCTAAAACCCCACCAATATTTACGATTTTAGTTTAATTGTAATTCAAAAATTGCATCTTAAATGTTATTTTCTCAAAAAAATTTTGGATGAATAAACAATTTTAAATTTGGTTAACACCCCTCCTCCCCTTTCTACATTTGAGCCCAGGTCCGCGCTTGTAAGTACCTGTTTTCTTGTTTTATGGAACCCTAAAAAAGGTATTTTCAAGGGTTTAGAGATTTCATATTTATATACGGAGGTAGATTTCAAATCCCACAATTCCCAAATTCAATGAAAAGGGAGTAAAACATCAACGTCGATAGATAATCTGGTTTCTCCTTTACCCTTTTTTATATTATATGTGCTCAATTGTAATAATAAATATATTAAAATGGTCATCCCCATCGACAAGCTCTGCTTAAGAAAAATAAGTCTTCATCTTTATCATCACGCACATTTAAAATATATTCTTTTTTTTTAATATTGGACATTTTAAACAAAGGTATGATCAAAATCTCAAAAAAACTATAAAAATAAACTATACGGTCCACGAGATTTGGCGATCACGCAAGAAAACGTGCATTCAGGGCAACATAACCTGCATTCGTTTTCAAATTTCGAGTAGTGCAATCAAGTCGAAGACGAATATTGCACTCGGTGCGTACCAATATTTGACCTATTTTCGGCTCAGCATAGTAATACTGTTTTTGAAAGGTTCGTAAAAAAAGAGTAAAAAAGTAATAATGGATGCTTGGGCTTCAGTCCAAGTTCGAAATTTCTTCGTGAAAACGCCTTTTAGGGGTCCAATTCTTTAATCACTCCACTTTTAGTCGTATACGAATCACATTTTAGCAAAAAATTGTCGAAAAAGAGTAATTTTTTATTAATTCGGATACCAAATATGCCCGAAAATTCTAACTCGTAAGCACAATGCACAGTATTTAATTAAAATAGACCCAAAATTTAAATATTGCATTTTTGGCGGGAAAAATACGACGGTTTTTGACGCTTAGATCAAGTGGACAGAAGCAATCGAGGCAAATCCGAGCGAATATAATATACGAACATCAAAACTTGCGAAAAAAAGCGCATCACAAACGTAAAATTGTAATTTACGGCGAATTTGATTTAATATTACAGAATTTCTGTACAAGTTCAATATTGTTTGACCACTTTTTTCGTCAGTTTTTTGGTAAAATGTGATCTGTATATGACTGAAACTCGAGTGATTCAAGAATTGGGCCCAGAAGACCCGTCAGTCATCAAATTCACGTCTGTCCGCCAGGGGGCGATCCGATCCAACATAACCTCAGAAAAGAGTGATGGTGAAGGTATAGTTGCTAGAAGCAGCAGAATTTAGGTTAGAACATAAGGTTACAGCTGGCAAATTTCCAAACTATTTTAAAATAATCTGAAACCTGTCCAATGAGTTGAGTCACATGTATGCATGGTGAATATTGTCTATAGGTAATAAATGAGCGTCAGATCGGTCATTTTATTAATTTTGTATTTACGTTTTATTTAGCTAGCATTAATATTAGGCGTGCCATCATCATTCGCATAAAAGGGTCAAAAATCGAAACCTTCTCCTTTCAAGAATCAGAAAACTCAAGAAACTGTGCGCACTGATGGTAAACTTTACTTCCTCCTCTCTCACTTTCTTTAACTTCCCCTTCAGGGTTTACCCCACTATTGGAGCATTCAGAAATTCGTAAAACGAAAATATGGAAAGAGGGGAAGGATCTGTAAAAATCCTGTTTTTTCTTAAACGACGTAATAGGCGCTTTTTTCTAACTCGTATTAGACATGCATAACAAAAATTTAAAAAGATCCCATTTAACTAACCATGTCTTGTGTCTTTACATCTTTAAAATAACGTGGACAATACTTGCAAAATAACGATAACAATAAAATGTCACTAAATTCAAAAATCATATAGGATTATCTTGGTTTACCCATCTCAATCTACAAGCAATAAATTCTCTTTACAAATAACGTAATAGTAAATACACCTGTATTTTTAAATTTAAAATAATTTATAAAAATATCAAGAGTTCAGTATAACAAAAACCGGAATAAGGGGTAAAAAGGGGACTCAAAGACTCCAGAGGATGGTAAGAATGAAAGGAAGGGGGGAAGGCAAGTAAACTCTAAGGGTGTGGCCTGAGCGAAAGTAAGAAATCGATGAATATAAAGGGTAGTTTTGTGGGGTTGTTGGAGATAAAAATATTAGATAAGGGGTTTGGAGTGGAAGTTTCAATGGAGAATAATGGAAATTTTCTTGCCTCTAAAGATATTAATTAAACAGCGAACCTAAAAAAATTTAATTTTATTTCCAAAATTTTTTTTGGATGTAAATAGGTCACTGAGGCACAAAACACCATTGGTCTTTGCACATTTTTTTAATTTGTAGTTTATTTATTTCAATTGTTCTTTTAAACAAGATCACTGGCAATGGAAGAAGTGATCTAAGTAGAAAAATTGAGATTTGTTTGATTTAGCAACCTTATTTATCACACTAAATCTGTTTTAGAATTAAGTCTAAATGATCGACAAACCCTAACAAAAATTATACATGCGAAAGTTTGTATATTTCTGTGTGTGTGCATGTTTGTCCTTTGATCACGCCAAAATGGCTGAACCGATTTGGATGAAATTTGGTAATGGACTAGCGCGTCATCTGGATTAAAACATAGGACAGCTGTCAAACGACATTTTTTTTATATCGGGGAACCCCGCGGGACGATCGCTAGTAGAACATAAAAGACAATCTTTTTGTACGATGTGAAAACATACTAATAATATCCTGTAAAACTTCTAACCGACATTAAATAAAAGTACTAAAAGATCTACTTTAAAGTACTTTAAAATGTAAAAAATAATACTAAACAACACAAATGAACCTTAAGCAACTTTTAACTTTTTTGATTAAATAACAAACTCTAATCACAGTTTTAATATTAAAATAGCAAGAGCTATACTATACTGCTGGAAGCCGAAAAGCTCCTAATTTCACCTAAAGTGAGTACTTGGCAACAAAATTTAAGCAGCGTTGAATTTAAAATTTATAGAATTAAATATGAGGCCAGGATACTTAATTCGACTTTAAACTGGTGATATAAGTAAGTACAGTCGTGTTTTAAAAGATTGTGACTCATGTAGATTCAAGCGAAAATTTTCCCAATTTTTGTGTAAAAGTCTTTCTCTATTACTTTTCCCTGGCAGCTTTCCTTGTTTTACTCATGCAAAATTTCGCTTGCAAGAGTATTTTTGGCCCCATATTTGTCTATCTAAATTGTTTAAATATTTTAGTTTCATATCAAAGATAAAGCTAGGGTTATCTAGTTGTACCTTCTGCAATTTTTGTCTAGTCTTTCAGCTAGAAGCAGCCAAATTGCGCCCTGTTTGGATTCACAAAAATGAAAGCCGAAATTCTAAAACTATTAGTAAGGGACCCTAGATTTAGGCCTTGTCTCTAAAATGAGACTAAAATTTATTAAAAGTTCCTGTATTGGAATACAAAAAAGCTGAGTCCAAAAATACGCTTGCAAGCAAAATTTTGCATGAGCAAGGAAAGCTGCCTGCGAAGGCTATACTCTTTAAGTATTGTTCATACGAGGCATAGTCATAGTCTTAAAACCACTGTTTTTTATGAAAGTGTTTATGCAATGCTTTTGATTATGCTTTATCGTAGGTTTAATCATAGTTCGCAAGTGCGCATGCGCGTGTTCCAAATTTTAAGTATGGCCCCCAACTTTTCAAAAATTTTATACAAGCACATTAAAATAAGAAAACAAGATTTTTAGTGTTTTGTAGTTTCCAAAAAAAATTGTTTCTATTTAACCTTATTTTTTTTACAAACAAACTAAAAAATGTAAAAGTAAACAACACATAAAAAAGTGAGGCTATAACAAAGAAAAGTATGAACAGTGCGCAATTTTTAAGACTAAAACTATAACTAACAATATAACAAAAGCAAATACTCATCAAGTGACTAAGCCTATGCCTAGTATTAACGATCCTTTAATTAATATATTTTATAAGGATCCTTTTAATATTTAAACTATGAAAATTTTTTGCGATAGTGCCAAAAACAAATCTCTAAAATTACGCGCTTCGTTATGGGAAAATATATCATGCCAAAATATTTTTAGCTTGACACTTATTAGTAAAATTTCAATACATAAATCAGATAAAATTTAACATGGGTATAAAATCCAGGCAAATGATCGATACGTTTGGGAGGAGAAAGAGGGGGTTGAATTGAAAATGATTATTTAAAATAGAATGGTCGTATAGATAGAATGTATGCAGTGAAAGTTTTTAATCCAATCATAATTGTTGCTTCTTTGAAAATAAATGACCTACCAAAAATATGTAAAATCAACGTTAAAAGGTCCAACCTTTCATAAAAAGATTTTAAAAAGTTTTACATTATTGCCGATGTATAAAATTTGTTAAAAAACAGTATGTCTTTAAAGAAACATATGGGCATTGGCAGGAGACCCTATGACTTGCCCATTTGCATAGGCAAATTCCTGCTCATTATAATATATTAGTATACAGATCGATCTAAAACCAATATATTAGAAACAAAATAAAATATGAATTATGGACATTCGTTAACATTCGTTTGACAACTTTCATATCACAGAAAAATTTTATGAAAAATCTACTGATCTACTCAGATTTAAAAAAAAAAATATTTTTTTTTCCGTAAACCGAAACTAATTTTTTTATTTAAAATGCCTTTTTATATACATCAAGCACTACGCTTGCTATACCTATATGATAATAACAATATAATTTATGCATGGCTTAAATAACAATATAAATAAAATTGGTTTGAAATTAGTTTTTAATTAGCAGAGATAATTGAAACTAATTAATTGTAATAATTAAAATTTAGCATATTCCTATTATATTATGTAGCATTATTAGGGATTACATTTAATGCATTCATCCTTGATCCTTTTTACAATCACACCAATAAAAATGTCTATTTCTAGAAAATGCTGAGTGACCATGCAAGCACAACAAGAAAAAATAAAAAAAAAGTCCCGTTGAGTAAAACAAAAAGAAATCTATGATTTAAAGTAAATTTATCACTCAAAAATGGCAATAAAACGCCGACGTGTCGTAAAGCCCACAAAAATAAAAAAATAAAAGGGTTTAATTAACACTGATCGAAGGGTAAAAATGTGAATAACGAATTAAGGAAAAAAGAAAAAAAAGCAACCCCAATCTGTTGAAAAACAATCAAACAAATCAAAATTTCTCCCCTAACATATCAACAGATTAACCACTTAGCCTTCTAATTGCCACAAAATGTAAATGAACTGGATAAAAAAAACTGGCCTCACTTCTCATGACAATGACAGATTTTAAGCATCTTTGATAAAACTAAGAGCAACTCAGTCGCATACACAGAAATTGTTCCTGCGAGATGGGAGGGTGGGGAGGGATGAAGGGGGGAGAGGGAGACTTGAGTAACAGAATGGTCTCAGATTTATAATTTTATTGGTGGGAAGATTCAACTTTTAAATGATTAATTATTATTTGCAGCTTCAACAGGTTTTTTGTGGTAATACCAGAAGAGCTTAAAAAGTACCCATAATTTTTCGTGCGTGTTTTCTATAATTTTGCTAGTTCTCAGGAGGAGTGAAATATCCAAAGAAAACACATGTCTGAAAAATTATTTGGTTAATTTTAAAGCTTCAGTGGTATTAAGGGAATTATTTCAAGAACAAAAATAAAAAACAATAATTATAATGAATTTACTGATCGGCCTAAACAAAACTTTTTGTTCGATTTACTTTCAATAACATATCTGTAACAGCTTCCAATGACTCACTTCATGAAGTTAAAAATTAAAAAAATATCAGAATGTTCATTGATTAATAAACGATCGCTAATAATAGCAATTCAGTTTATAATAATAAGAGATAAATTATCGGGGTAATTGCGTACGTGCATCAAAGTTACTAATAATTTATTTATAGTATTTTTTACAATTGCAAGAGTTTTTCCTCATTTTCAGGGCATTTTCGTCAAATATGAAAACAAACCAATGAAATTAACACATTGAATACAGAAATTATCTGGTTCATTTTGAGCACTATCTAATTTATATTAACAGCAGCCAAAACGTAAAGAAATGGGAAAATTGGTTGTAAAGATTTATAAAAATATGATTGAAATCGAATTTTTGATCTACTGTCACCTCATTAAATTTACAAATCAAAAAGATAACAATGTAATCTGCCATCTATATCGCAATTCTTCAAAAACCGTCAGATAATCTCGCTCTTACAAAAAATCTCCGATATGCCAATTTTAATTTTTGTAGTCAGGTTTTGTGAAACGCCTTTTTATTCAAAAATGTATTTTATTAAGCTTATATTTGTGTGTGTAAACAAACCTTTAAAACTTTTAGCATACAAAACCATAGATAGCCATGAAATGTGTAGCTGTCATTGTTCAGAAAAGTCACACTTTTGGTACGCGTAGTAGCAATTTAGCTCCGCCGTAAAACTAGTCCTGCAGAATATCTAAAAATGATGCAGTTTCTCTTACAATGTTAAGATAAATATTAACACAGAGAGAGAGAGAGAGAGACAATAACTAAAAATCGCCACTTTCCAAAATTGTGACGGGTGAGATTTTCTAGCGTTTCTGAAGAATCGCAACACTATTGTCAGAAGCTGACATATTTTCGTTTTCTACAATGCAATTACCGGTGTAGGTTTGCGAAAATTTCATACCTCTTATGTTGTTCAGCACATGTAATTTTGATGACGAAACTTCAAAAACATTATCGCTGTTATTTTCAAAAATGACACCTGTCTTATGGGACTTTTAGCAAAACAGTGAAATAATCATCACTATTTTTTGTGGAGAAGAGCTAGAGAGGCTAGCACTCGGTTCCCACCTATGCGTTTCCCATGCGTGGTCACCCTGACTAAAAAAACAAGTGGTGCGACATGAACTTATATAGGCAAAGCACGTGATGCATGTTTTAAGTCAAGGGGGCCGCATAAGAAACGTATAGATGGAAACCGGGCTTAAGTCATAATTGTTTTCGCTTCTTGCTTTTAAAATTGGTACTAACCTGAGTGAGTAATGGGAGAAAAATAAAATAAAATTGTTATATTTGAATATATTTTTGTTTTTTTATTTGTTAATTAACCTTATTGAAAATAAGCAAATTCGAAGCATACAGTTATTTTTAATTTACCTCCTCAAAAATATTTTTATTAGTTTTTGTGCACTGTCAAACTTTATATTATGTGCATTTAACCAAGTGTGTATCTTTTTTAGGCGTTGAGGTTTTTCCCTAAATGCTAACATATTGTATCCTTTAAAGCAAATGGCTCATAATAAAAACAATATTACTTAAAACAATTTTTGAAAATACCTCCACTATAGATCTCATTCCAAATTAAACACAGAAGCTAAATGGAACTGTCATTGTCAGTGTCAAAAAACTGGTCCGCAGCAATTTGGAATGAAGTATAACTTTACTTGTCGTAAACACTTTTTCACTCTCCGTACCGAACTTGAAAGAAGCAAAATTGTCTCCACTATACCTCTACGTGTCATAAACACTTTTAAATTTTCTATGGCGAACTTTAAAGAAGCCTTAGTATAAGAGGGTACAAAACAAGATATTTAAATCGTTTTTAGATAAATATTGATATTCTATAATATATGTAAGTTCCGTAGTCAAACAGGAATAGATAAATCAAAAACAAATTTGAGTCTGATAAACAATGATTTTGCTAGTAACAAGAAAATCTTTAAAGTAAATGCGTGAGGAGAATTTAAGCTCTCACCAATTTATCTTAATTACCCATTAAGCAGGACCAGCCAACTAAAAAAGACTTGTCACAGTCATGTACAATTTGTAGCCCAAAAGAAGTAAAAAACGAAAAAAAAACCTGTTGATGATGATTTTTCCAGCTCCGTTTTCACCCCTCAATATAACCCTTGCTAATTGTTGATTGTCGCAGTTTTTTTAGCAAATGAAAAAGTCCGCGCGTGCCAGAGTAGAATAAAAAAAGTTTTGGGTACAATGAAAAAATGTAAACAATGAAATTGACAGTTCTATTTAGTTTATGAGTTTATTTGCTACGTTTGATGCTTTTTCGTCCTTTTGGAACAAAATAAAGTATAAGAAAATAAAATAACAATAAATGACAGCATTTATAGAAAAAAATTTAAATTACTCCACAAGTCTCCCATTTTTTGTCGTTCATTGTAGCTAATAATAGCACTTTTCACAAGTAGTCGCTGGGCTCGTTGTTTAAAAAATCCAAGAAAAACAGGAAAATACTTTTAAAAATCTCGAACGAAGAACACTTCTGCCAACACACCATCTTTACATTATAAATCACGGCGGCTGGTAAATGAAATACCAATGATTTCCAAATCGATGTGCCTTTTAATCGCTGACATTCATTGTTGAGACCTTTTAATCTTTGACATTTTGATATTTTGACGATGTTTTTAAATGATTTTTTCATAAATACTTGGTGAAAACTGGCAGAAATGGCTTAATTTTTAGGCAAGAATAATTAGATTTTTTCAATATTACTATTTTCCGCTATTTCTCTTTAATTTTGGGTAAAAACGGACAGAAATCTTTTTTTGCACCAGAAACCAAAAAAGCCATGCTTTAGTTATCGGCAGACAGTTACTTTTTTAATTAAATTTTAAAGAAAAATTACTTTAAAATCTGTTAGATTGATTAAATTTTGTAAATTTTATAACATTTGAAATGCTAAAGCCTTGATAGCCATTAAATTTTTATAAAATTTGTTTTTTTTTAGAAAAAGACTCTTAAATATGTATTTGTTGGGCAACAAGTGGTTCACATTTTTTCTACTGACAAAGACAAATCATTCGTGATTATCCCTTCTCGTTTTTACTGAGGTTTTAGCCCCCATAAATCTGTTAAAAAAGCGTGGTAAAGAGTTCGTAAAAATCTGCTAAAAAAGCTTTCTAAAAAGCTGTGGTTTAGCTCGTTTATTTTGAATTAAAAAAGGACTCGCGAGATTTGGTGCAAAAGAGAGTTAATTATTGCTTGTTGAGGGAGCTGTTAGCAAGATTAATTTAAAGTAATTTTATAAAACAATCCTCTAGTGGACGACAGAGGGGATAAAAAAGGGGAAGGGAATAGCCAATTCACAAATTGAAATTTTAAATAGTTTTTTAAAACTTTTTGTTTTGGTGCTTTTCTAGATGAAAATGTCTTTTTTTACTTTCTAATACGTTGATCATTATAACATGAAACTAAGATATTTATTTTAAGCTTTTATTAAAAAAAAAGAATTGGAATACTAAAAAATTGTTATGGAAAGTCATATATTAAATGAATTTAGAATGTGGATTCAGTGTTAAAATTACTTCTTGAATGGGATTTTTTTAAAATTTGGTCACATACAATATAAATTTAATATGTTTCAACTAATTGAATTACCACAATAGACTGTGAGAGTTTCTAAAACCAAATTGGCGATTTACCTGTGTATTCTTAATTTAATTTAATTTAATTTTAAATAAAATTGGGTCAGTTTCTATTTTTTTAACACTTGGGTTATGATGATGAAGGACTAAAGTTGTCCACGCTAAGTTCTCTCAAAAATGTTTTGTTTATTTCGTCCTATTTTAGATGTTTTTTATTAGAACACTTGTTCACATTCAGTTTAATTTTATAAAAGACTAACACTTCCTCAACTTTGATAAAAAAAATATCTAAAAAGGACCTAATGTAGAATTCTGATATCTTTCTTTTAGACAATGATTTTTTAATTCAATTATAAGTTATCTTATTTGCTAAAAACTATTGTTATTATATTAATGGTTTACATCAATGACTTTTAAAAATCAAAACCGCTCTGCCATAAAAAAAATTGTAAAACATTTTAAATGATAAGTATGTTATTGTATGAGACTCCTTAAAAATATAACAGGAATTAGGTAAAATGTTTGATTTGATTAAAAAAAAATAATATTACTAAAGAGAGGGAATATATAATGTAAAAAAATAAAATATAACAAACACACAACATCACCGAATATGACTAAAAAAACTGACAACAAAATGTTAACACCTAGTGTGTAGTAATTGCTTAAAAACAAAAAAAATTGTTTAAAATGCAGGTAAAAAAGTTTTGTAAACCAAGGCCAAAAATGTAAAGCTTTGGTGGTTGTTTAAAATATTCGGGTAAATATTGTTAAAGTTAAGTTGTAAAAAATTATTCCAAAATGGAAATTTGGCGATAACACATAAAAAAATTATAAACATTTGACTACGGTTATCCCTCTACCAAACACAAAAAAATTGATATTTTTATTGATCCTTTTCGAATGGCATTAACAAAATAATGAGTGGATAGCCAAAATTCCAAAACTCTGGAAAAATTTTAATTTTAATATCGTTTTCAGGCAAAGTTTTTTGTACTGACTTTAGGAATTGTTTCAGATTTAATGTTAAATTGTATTATTTTTATTATATCATGTTTAAGTTTTTCGGAACATTTTTGTTTAGAGTTTAGGCCCTGTAGTTGTAGTACATGTACCGCTGTTTATTGAGATGTAAACCTGAATAATTTTAGGATTATATTTTTTGTAAAATAGAAAGTAAGAGGTTTTTATATTTACCCGATTAATATATGACTGTAATAATTTTAAGTTTTGTTCTGTATTCTGGTTTAATATTTCTATTATTTTTTGTATTGGATTTTTTTTTGAGAATAAATAAATGAGAAAAACTGTCAAACTTTGTAATTTTTTTTTAAACTTATTTGGTTCACCTGGTGAAAATGTTGTGAATGAGTTTCTAAATAAACTTCATGTAAAAATTAAAAACTTAACTGGATCTCAGAAAAAAAAATACGCCCACAGATTTCAATAATTTTGGGATTTTATTGTAATATTTTTTGTATACTCTAATTTTTTCTTTGTAATAATGTTAAGACAAAGGCTATATTCTTATTCTAGGGCATAACCTGCAAAAATCCATTAAGAATAAGGGAAGATATTTCTGTTTTGTATAAAATTGTTCAAGTTTCAAATTAGTTGGTCGAATCTTTAATGTTTACCATAGTTTGGTGGCAGCAACTTTGTTAAAAAGCTTGGCGGTCAATGTATTGATATAGGGCACACAGGTTCAACTTTTTTACTGTTTTGTAACAAGTAATGTTGTGTAAATTAGGATATTACTTAATAGAATCGAATAAGAAATAAAGGAGATATTTTTATTATTGTAAAATGCTTCTATCCATCATAAAAACATACTTCACGTTAAGAGTTTGTATGATATTTGGGAGAATATTAATAACAATATCTTCTTTATTTTTTAGTCGATTTCGGTTTGTGATATCTTATTTCACTTATGTATAATTTTACTTTCACAGTGTGGTAATAATAAATAACGTTAAACAGTGTTCCCTAAATCAGTGGCGGTCCCAGCCATTTGAAAAGGGGGAAAGCGGTTTCGATACGAAAAAAAAACCAGGATAGAAGCATAGCTTTTATGAGGAACATATCAATATATGCATACAAACTTAGTAACTACAAACGCGGATTTGGCCTCATATCTAGGAGGGGGGCTACTCAGATTTTAAGTTTTTTATTTCATACATTTTTTGTTTTAAAAAATAGTTAAATGCGCCGAAAATTTTTGAGAAAATTACATTAAAAATGCAATTTTTGAGCAAATTAAACTAAAATTGTTAAAATCAACAAAAATCAATTTTTTAAGAAAATTGCAATAAAAATTGCATTTTTTTATTTAAAATTAAACTAATTAAATAAAAATATAAAAAATAATAAAATGACACTACAAATGCCACTTTTAACACAAAATTAAACTAATACCGTAAATATCAAAGGTGAAAAATATGGCCACATTTGTTCACTTGTTTACTGCCTCGAAAATGTTATCAGTATGTTTTGATTTAAGCTTTTGCCTACTTCTGAATAATATTGTTTCCAATTACTTACTTCTCCCAATAAAAGTTCAAGAATTTGTGTTTTAGATTAATCAAACAGTTTATAATAGCATTTGGGAAACGACTTTTGTTAATTTTGCCTTGATTTTGGCTTCACGTTGTATCAAACTTGATATGAATATGTTCAGGTCAAAAATACGTTTTATGTCCAAAATGATTTTGTGTAAAACTTGTTTATAAATAGAAACTCTATAATACTGTTCCGTAAAAGTTCAAGAATTTGTGTTTTGGATTAATCAAACAGTTTATAATAGTATTTGGGAAAAGACTTTTGTTAATTTTGCCTTGATTTTGGCTTCACGTTGTATAAAACTTGATATGAATATGTTCAGGTCAAAAATACTTTTTATGTCCGAAATGATTTTGTCTAAAACTTGTTTATAAATAGAAACTCTATAATACTGTTCCGTATTTCCAATATCGTGGTTTTCGCAGTAAGTACTTGATGCGTTTGTTTATTCTTGGTATCAAGAATTGAAGTTCAAACTGTCCCAAAATACTGTGGAGGGATTCTAGATAGAATGTCTTTAAAGCAGGGTTGACTTCCTAGTGGATAACCCAAAAAAGCCCACTGGGTTTTATGGGTAAAACCCACTTAAAAAACACGTAGGGCTTTTTTAAAAGTGGGTTTTTTCATTATTAGTAAAATAAATAGACGCAAAAAACGTATATTATTACCAGTCGTTTAAATCTGATCGTAAGGATTCATAAACTTGAGTTGCAAAGCTTTTTCTAATCCCAAACAATTTCTTATTTTATTATTCCAAATAAGCCTAGCTGGGCAACAATGCAAATTATAAAAAAAAAACGATTCTGGTTCAGTATTTGCAAACTCTACTTTTATTACTGGATTTTAAAACCTTAGTCCATTCTGAAGCACTCTTTTCACCGCTACTCTTAGGCATTTTCGTTTTTAAAAAAATGGTTTAAATTTAATAACCTCAAAAAAAACGAAAACTTGAATCGTATACTATCATATCATACTAAGTAAGCAGGTACTTACAGTGTAGTCGATATACAAACTCCATAAATTATTTTCTTTAGGTTTGTTTACATTAAAAAAATATGATACGGACATCGCATCCGCATAAAGCGGTGGTCAAACTAAACCAAAACTGCTTTGATTTATTAACAAACAAACAAACTGTCGATTTCTGTATTCCACCTATTTGTATATCGGATTTTATAGTTGATAAACGATCACGAGAATAAGTCCTAATTTTAAAGAAGAACTACAATCTGTATATATTATAACAAGAAAACCATAAAAAACTCTATAAAACCCATTTATAAAACCCAAAAAAGCTCAGTGGGTTGAGTATTATATAAAAAAACCCGGGTTTTTTCTAACCCTGCTTTACAGGAATGTTCTGCAGTTTCCCGTTTTTTTCTTCAAAGCCTTCAAGGTTACCACCAGCATCTTTGTTGTCTAGTTTTTTCTGGAGCAAAGGGGGGGGGGAGATCGCCTCTCCCCCCCCGCTTCCCCCTGGGACCGCCACTGCCTAAATAGTACAGTAAAATTGACATCAGAGGTCGAAAAAAATTCGAGGAAGCTGTGTTTTTGGTATGTTCTTTCGGGGGGTCTGAAAGTAAACCGCCCAAGTTTGTATGTCCACTACTCCTCGGGAACCATCCACCATTTTGAAAAATCTTTGTAACCCACTTTTCTCCATTTCTATTGGTCGAGGCGAAAAAGTCTGAGAACAAAAATATTCGGCAAAAAATTTGCAACATTCATGGTCAAATGCTCAACTTTCTGTAGTTAGTTTCCTAAAAGTTAGATGGCGCCAAAGTTACTAAAAATCAGTTTTAACGTTTTTTGACCAACAAAAAATGTTTTTTTTAAAAATTTTAAACAAGAAAGTTTTAAATCTGGGAAAAATCCTATAAAATAAGTATATTATTTATAATTAGTTACACTACAGCCACTGAAAATCGGTAAAATTCTTTAAAAACCGCTTTCTGGGCATGCATGAAGTCGCGTGTTGCGGATTATATATTATTATTTATAATAAAAGCACTATAAATGAGGTATCAAATTAAAGCTTGTGATGTACGCTACACAAATGATCCAGTCTGACAGACTGGCATTTATTCGGGTATCGATAGTCGAGTCCTTTGATTGGAGGGATCGGAGTCGTAGGTAGAAGTATTATTAAGTTCCAAAAGGAAGGGGGAAGAGGTTGAAAAAATATTATAAATTGTTGCAGGGGGGAGGGATCAAAATTGCGAAAAATGATTTTACATAATTGATGGTAGTACAGTAAAATTGTTATTTGAAGTAGAAAAAAAACCGGATAGGCTGAGGTTTTTGTATTTTCTTTGGAGGCTCTGAAGTTAAAATTCCGAAGTTTGTGTTTCCCCCATTCCTCGGGAACTATCCGACATTTTAAAAAAACTTTGGAACCGATTATCTCCATTTCTGTTGGTCTTGAGCAAAAAAGTGTAGAAACAACTCTTTGCCATCAAAGTTGCAATATTTTTTTACAGGTTCAACTCTTTGTAAATGTCAGTCTGTCAGATACTTTTGGCAATTTTCATGCCGACAGACCGGGTCATTTGTGTAGCGCACTACACAAGCTTTAATTTGATACCTCATTTGTACTACTCTTACTATAAATAAAAATGTATAATCCACAATACGCGACTTCATGCATGCCCAGAAAGCGGTTCTCAAAGAATTTTACGGACTTTCAGTGGCTGTAGCTCAGAGACTTTTCAATTTATTATAAACTATATAAACATTTTTATAGGCTTTTTCCGAGATCTACTTACAAATTTTTTGTTTAAAGTTTTTAAAAAAATACTTTAAAATTGATTTTTTGAAACTAAGTACAGAAAGTTGAGCACTTGGACAAAAATGCTAAAAATTTTATGCCAAATAATTTTGTTCTCAGACTTTTTCGCCTCCGACCAATAGACCATAGAAATGGAGAAAAGTCCGTTACAAATTTTTTCTAAAATGGCGGATGGTTCCCGAGGAGTGGGGGAGACACAAACTTGGGGATCTTACTTTTAGATCCCACCAACAACATATTAAAATTTGCGCGTCCCCGGATTTTTTTTGAGGTCCCCCCTTATTCATGACAATTTTAATGTACTAAAAAATAAGAAGATGTTTTGTTAAGTTTAGTAAAATTTAGACGCCATCAGCATCTTATTTTTTTTGTCATTGTTATTTTTCTACATTTTCTTGTAACTTTTTCATAATAACTTTTTGAAATTTGCTGTGAAAACTGTTTTAAGCACTAAATCGATTTTGTTTTAAAGCGATTTAAGAAAGTGGTTTATCGCTTTAAAACCTATTTTCAGGGTCGGTATAAACATTTTAAAAACGCTTAAACCTAAATAAATACACAATCCTGATTTTACCAAAAAATCTGTTGTTAACTTAGTTATTATATTTGTTTTCTTTTTAAACTGACATTTAATGATATTTAATGATATTTAATGATATTTAGTGATATTTAATGAAGGACGTATGAACCCTCGGAGAAAGCGATTTAATTTAAAATTGTCCTTACATAAAAGCGGCTTTTGGTGCATATAAACATAGTAATTGATATAAAAATATTCCTAACTTTCGTTTCTTTTATGACTAGATTTTCTAGTCGAAAATAATATGATGGTAAACAAAGCTGATGGGCCATTGGCATTTTGGATTTTTATAAGAGTCATTTTCGCTTTCCACAAATTTTTTAAAGATAACCATTAAAATAAATGTTTTCGTCACTAGACCGGAAAATTGGTCTTTACAGGTTGGCGCAGAAACCTGCGGAGATCTGTAAAAACACTTTCCGGTCGTGCATCGTACGTACTTTTTTTTTAAACGATCTGGGGCTCGATTGTGTACTTTACAGCGTTTCTTAAAACTCCACTCATTTTCTTTTTTTATATTTTATTTTTCAATTTTTTTCTATACCTACATCAAAATTTCAAACATTTTAAAATTCACATTATTTTTTAAAAAAATGCTCAAATATGCAGAATTTTGTTTTATTATTTTTGCATTTTCTAAAAACCTTAAACCAATAAAACATTTTACGTGACTGCGATTTTTTGCGATATTTTGAGCTAGGTCAGTAACAAAGTGTTTACGGACACGACCATAAAATCTTTGCACTGAATTTTAAAACACCCTGTATACATGTACGTAATTTAGTTCTGACATGATCCGTCATGCCCAATTTTGACATAGTGTCATTTTTATCTAAAAATTGACATAATGTTTTTCTTGTTAATTAAACTGAATTTTATAACTACAAGTTGAGTCGCTGTGCGGCGTCCTACTCTGAAAGGCGGTCAAGTTTGCCATAGCATGCGCATTAGCGAGTAAAATATCAATGGGTCACGTGATGTTTTCGTCCAATAGCGTGCTCTGAAATCACCCGACTGGCGTTTTCCACACGAGCTTTCCTACAAGTCCCAACTACTGGGTATAATAGAGAGAACGGCTTCACTCAAAAATCGTTATTTGAGGCAGCTCTGCGCGTGCCCATAATAGTTTTTTTTCAGGCGAGCGATCCCATCCTACGAAACGCGTTACGTAATTTATGAACAGTCCCCTAATGAGAAAATGTAAGCTTTCTGCTTCTTTTTGGCTAGATAGCCAAGGCCGCTCAGAAAAAACAAGTAAACTTTTTAAAAAATAAACGAAATATGGCTGTGGCACTGTAAATCTAACGAAAAAACAAGAGTTTTTTATACTTCAGTGCAAAATGAACTTCCTGACTAAGTAAACAAAATGGCAAAAAACATTAGAAAAATTATAATGTAGCGCCTATTAGCTTCACACAGCTAATTCAGTGGTAACTGACAGTTACACAGTTAACAGTTGGGCAGATTTCTAGGTTTGTCCTTTATTTATTTGTAGAGTATAGATTACACAAGCTTGTTGACTATAATGTGGTCGACTTTTCCAAAAAATGTGCGACCAATACATCTTCATTAATTTTCTTAACATTTTTTAATTCGCACCAGTTTATAAACGCACAGTTGGTCTAGAGAGGGGTTTTAAGAAAAAAAATATATAATCTTTAAAACATACACTTTTGATTTTGATCCATTCCCAACTACTATTTACCGTAAAAAGTAAAATCCTCTATGTAGCCCTTTTCTGGGGGGCTATTTTTGGAAAATATTCTGGGAACCTTAAATAGCAATCCCCTATTTTGACTTCATATTTGAATTCTCGCTGAAATTCTCTTTTCAATGGTACCCCATAACATAAGGTTTACTTTACTAATTTTCGAGATATTGCCCTTCAAAATGTTAAAAATTCAATTTTCAAAGGCCCATATCTTAGAAACTAAACAAAATATCTCTATTGTGTTTATTATCGATTTTAGAGGTTTTTTACAAGGAAATAAAAAACGATGATAGTTTGACAATATGACCTTCTACTTCATATTTTTTGAATAATATCGTCAAAATCACTGAAAATCAATAAACTGTAAATAGGAATGTGCAAGCGTCAAGCTATTGTCATTTTTTATTTGCTTTTATAAAACCCTTAAAATCGATAATAAACACAATAGAGATATTTTGTTTAGTTTCTAAGATATGGGCCTTTGAAAATTGAATTTTTGACATTTTGAAAGCAAATATCTCGAAAATTAGTAAAGCAAACCTTATGATATGGGGTACCATTGGAAAGAGAATTTCAGCAGAATTCAAATATGGAGTCAACATAGGGAGTTACTATTTAAGGTTTTTAGAATATTTTCCAAAAATAGTCCCCCAGAAAAGGGCTACATAGGGGATTTTACTTTTTACGGAAAATAGTAGTTGGCGATGTATCAAAAAAAAAATCTATATTTTAAAGATAATATATTTTTTTTCTTAAAACCACTCTCTAGACCAACTGTGAACGCATCAAAGTCGACGTGATTCTTAAAGCAGCTTCTATTATCTCCTCCGGATTCACCTCATAAAAGACCATTTTTAAAAACGTCAAAACTGCCAAAAAAAACAAAAGCTAAAAGCTGTCAACAAGAAGTCATGTCTAACTTGTTCAAAAATGGGACCGGGAAAAGATCAAGGAAAATTGAACAAAAGGGTCCTTTCTTGAGAGTGGAAATATTTCGAAGAGCATGCCTTGTAATGTAGAACTTTCCGTAAGAAAAATCGTTACGGTGGTTTGAAAAACAAGTATTTCGGTTTCTTATGGCCCATCCTTTATTTACAAAAGCAAAATACGGAACTTTAGTCCAAACTAGAAATCTGATCAATAGGTATAAGAGCTCTATTTTACCAAAACACATCTAGAGATTTTAACAGTGGAGCTTTAAAATTTTTAAAACAAAAAGTATTTTTTTTTTATACCTTTATCAAAAACATGATTTTAGTAACTGCCTGCAGATAACTAAAGCATGGCTTTTTTGATCGCGGGTGCAAAAAAAGATTTCTCTCGTTTTTTTACCCAAAATTAAAGAGAAATAGCGGAAAATAGTAGTATTGAAAAAATCTAATTATTCTTGCCTAAAAATTAGGCCATTTCCGCTAGTTTTCACCAACAGTGGAATTTACTAAGATCTAAAATAGTATCCCTCACAGAGCTAAATATTTACACCTGTGGGGGGGTAGTAAATTTTAAAACCAAATTTGAAAAAACACTTACCCATACCGAAAAGACACAAAGTTATCCATTATTTTCTATTATTATTGCAAAATACCATTTAAAAATAGCTCTTTCTCTAAAAATATACCACATTTTAGGAGAAAATGCCTCAAAAACTAATTTTTTTTGACAGGCTTGAATATGGCATATGGTAAATACGCCAAAAATTTGGCACATAATAGCTTCATTATCTGTGTTTGAACTATATTAATTTATTTACAAACTGAAACTAAAACATTGAGGTTATCTAAAAGTTCAGTCAAAATAACTTTCCTTACGCAAAGCCCACTCATTTTAAAGATGTAGCTTTCATCAGTAGAGGTTGGTGCAAGCCAAGGTGCAATCAGAGGTAAAAGATCCGAACTCGCAGTTTGTGATTGAACGCAGCGGTAATATTTTTAAACTGACATTTCTACAGTGACAGAAATGTAAAATACACTTGCATTGAAGTTTTTTAATACATTTCATAAATAAAAACACCTTTTTAAATAAATACAAAATTAATCTACTCCTTATTTTATTATCACCCATCTAAATCGTTTGGTGACATCAAGTATTAATTGGAAAAATCAATTATCAAGGGTAAGTTTTAATTAGAGTGACATATAACCTCAATTTTAATTTGTTCTACAGAGTGTTTAGTATTTAAACCCCGCGTGGGTTTCAATTTTTAAATTTTATTTTCTTCTAAATTGAAACTTTCATCTTAAATCCAACAAAATATTGTGTTAAGATGATTATTCAATAAAATTCTTCCTATAATTCAAACTGTCTCCAAAACTCAAGGAGGGTTGGTTTAAAATGCTTTAAACCAAAAATTTCACTTAAACTTAGGACCGTTCTAAAATAGACTAAACCCTTTTAGTAAATCCCACCGCAAGTGTTTACGAAAAAATCATTTGTGAGTGTGTGCCCTTCGTTCGAGATTTTTAAAAGTATTTTCCTGTTTTCCTGGATTTTTTGATAAAGGTGTTAAAAAAAAATAGTGTCACAACTCGCGGCTAAACTGTGCTTTTTTTACTCGCGTTTTTTAATACCTCGCTGTGCTCGTTTTTTAAACCAACGCTTGCGGTGCGGTTAGATTATTTCCATTATAAGGCAAAACAGTGTCGTACGCAAAAATCGGTTTCTGGGAGGATAAAAAAATCGAAATATAATGGCTCTGCAGGGGGCCACGTGGGCTTGAGCCCCACACGTTCGCCCCTGAGTAAACTTTTTTTTTTCAGAAATATCCTGGTGACATTTTATTAAAATTTTTACAGTTATTCTTTGCACTGTGCACCATTTCAATTAAATATTGCGTTTGAAAGAAAAGTACTAAACATACCTAAACAACTTGAGAGTTCTAAGCTAAATGCTTTGATCAAAGATGAAATTGGAAATAAGAAATTCCTAGAAACTTGCAGATTCACTTACAGCGACTCATTAGGTATCTAACTTTAAACTCAAGATTAAATATAATAGTTAAGAGCTAAGTGAAGTCTAATGTCAAGTCATCAGTTAAACGTCACCATTCTTAATTAACGCATTAAAGTGAGGGTAAAAGCTATAGTCGAAGTTTAGGGGGTGTAAGTTAGAGCCAGGCTATAAGTGTTTAAAATTCTTGATTCTTATACATGCGAAAGTTGCATAAAATGTGTGTATCTCATTTTTTCTCTCTGTGCTAGTTTTTTTTTAATTAATTAAACTCAATAAAGCTTTACATATCAGATACTTAATTCTGTTTTTAAACTTTTTTCTTAAAAAAATATTTTATCCAATATCATTAAAATTAAAAATAATGAATATTACACTAAAACAACTATTATTACCCAGCAAACCACGAAGTGGCGGTAAACAGTCGGCCGCTAAGTGATACCGGCGGATTTCTGACTGGATCTATAAGCACTTGCAATGCAGCTGCTAAAATCGTCCTGTATTTCGGAACGTATTTGGCGTTCGCTAATTTGAATTTATTCTGAGGTTGGTTAAACGCCACAAAAATGCGTTTTTTAACGAGTAGGTTGTTTGATTGCTGAAAAACGTCTGACCGTATTAAGCGTTTTGTCGCTTCGTGGGCGTCATCTCTATGCAACCCTTCTCGCGGCGAGTTCGCAAGATAGAAATAAATCGGTTGAAGTTAAAAGACAGATTTGATATAGAGTAGTATCAGACTCTCACCCGGGACGCGCAACTTCAGATACCGGTTGCGTCCAAAACTTTTTTGTTTAAATACAGGTCAAATACTCGCGCCCACCCGCCTGTCGGCCGACACGTGACCAAGCAGTCATGGGCGGTATATATGCCGTGGTGCCCCAAGTTGTCGAGCCGCCAGGTGCCTTTCGAAAAATTTTAAGAGATGCGCTAGCGTCTAGACCACATTGAGTTTGTTGGGTAGTTCTCTATCTCCTAAAAGATGATCTCAACCTTTGAAATTTAATTAGGGTAGATGAATAAGAATAAGTCTTATTATCTAATTGATCAATTTTTCTAAGCGAAAGAGGAACAGTACCAAACGTCAGAAAGCGTTACATGTGGTTTTAAAATGAGACAAAAAAGGCATATGTGCATGAACCCTTATCTTTGACGATTTTCGGGTAAAATGATAAAACTTTTTCCTTCGACCCCATATGAAAAGGATGTATTTCACACGATTTGCATCCTTAGCAAACGTTAGATTTCACCCGTGTGCAGAAATTTTTCCGCATATGTATGTAAAAGTACTTTTACGCACATATGTGAAAAAGTATACGATGACCTTAACTGTCACCATACTTTTCCGCACATGTATTGCTAAGTACCTTTTCACAAACACGCATTAGGTAGATACAGTTGTCAATTTTTGAACCACCCTTGGGGAGTGGTTTAAATTTATATCCCTCAGAATGCACCGTTTTTAGAATCCTACTTAGTTGTTCATTAACCCATATAACACCAATTTTGTCCAGAAAAACGTTATATTTTAAACCCTTTTCCCAACAAAATATATATTAATGAGGCAAAAAAACATAAATAAAGGTCAATGACTATGCATGAAAACTATAGCAATTCATTACTAAAATCGCACACATTTCAAAGCTGCAGCTTTCATCAGTACAGGGATGGTGCAAGCATAGATAAGAGATACAAACTCGATGTTTTCGACGAGTTTGTAACAGTGACAGAAATATAAACAAAATGTGCGTTTAAGTTTTTTAATACTTTTTAAATAAATACAAATTTAATCTAATCTTTATTTTATTATTACACGTACACATTTAAATTGTTGCGTGACATATAGTATTAATCGGGAAAATCAATTAGCAAGGGTAAGATTTGATCAGATTGACATAAAGCCCCACTTTTAATATTTAATATATAGTAGTTTAAATTTTTTAATTTTTTTTTCTTCTAAATTGAAACTGTCTTCTTAGATCCAACAAAAGATGGTGTAAAGATTTTTCAAATTAAAAAAATTCTTCTTATAAATAAAAACTATGTCCGAAATTCAAGAACAGTTATTTTAAAATGCTTAAATAAAACCAAAAATTTCACTTAAATTTAGGACCCTCCTAAAATAGGCTAAACCGTTTTAGTAAATCCCGCGGCAAAAGTTTATAGAAATTTATGCAACTTTGGTATTTAAATATTTTTTGTAGCTTCTGTGCTAACGGATATAATAGTGGTGGATGTAAGATATTATAATAATCAGTGTACCTATCATTCTTGGGTTCAAAAAATCATCTAACAAAACTATTAAATCTGTCAAATACAATAGCTCTCGAAAGATTTAAAAAAACTCATTATTAATAAATAAAAATATCATAAAATTAAAAACTTTTAAAAGGCTGGTTAAAAGGTTATATTATATAGCGTAACGCGACCGTTTGTAAAAAAAGAGGATCGATTTTACGTTTATGTTTTAGATAAGGACATGGTGCTACCTCTATTATATAAACCCCAAACTAAACCTAGAACAGGGGTAAATCAATAAAACTTTATACATTGCATAATTCTGCTTTGATAGAGCCTCTGTTTAGGAATAGAGTTTAAAAAGGGTTAGCTTTCTGTAATACGGGGTTGCCTTATTGATTTTTGGTAGTATCTTGAGAGCCTTAAAATTATTTTACCTGAATATTTTTTGTGAGTAAAAATTTCAAGGGGATTTTTAAATAAAGGAACTTTTTGTGGAGATACAATCTCATTGGTTTGGTTTTTGTATTCCATTGGCAGGCACTTTTTTTATTTTTCCTGTCCCACTCTGTAACTGTGGCACCGAGTGCCGCTTTTTCGTCACCGGGTCTGAGGATTCGTGAGGCACCCAAAATTGTTTTCCACCATTAACAATTCCAATTGCGAACAGCGAGAATGGTAAGGGTCAGAGATTTCTGTACACTTTCTTCGCTGCTGAGTAGTAGCAGCGATGAAGACCACGAAGAACAATTTTGTGCCATACATCATCGCACAGAAACCAAAGAAACTAAAATAAACTAGAAGGCGGAATCTATATATTAAAAGAAAATTTTCCAAAACAGTAACTAAATCTAAGGAAATTGCGTAGGACTGTTCATGGCAACATTGGAGAGTCGTGTTTTGATTGGTTTTAAAGTAATATTTAAAATATGTCGGTTTCATAGAGATGTGTTGTTTACCGTGGAAAGATAGTTCCGGTGATTTTTCAGCACTTTTTTCACCTAAAACACACTTCTTGCCTGTGGCGTGCTGCTGGACCTTTCGAAAGCATTTGACACAATTAATCACAAAATACTTATGACAAAACTAAACGCGTATGGGGTCAGGGGTGTTCCACAGGATTTATTTCGTTCATATCTTGCTGAGCGCCATCAGCGGACCATTGTAAGTAGGGGTAATAACACAGGATCCTGCGGCGATAACTACCGGCATTCCTCAAGGAAGCATATTAGGGCTTATTCTTTTCATTATATATGTCAATGACTTGATAGATATAAGCGAAAAAAAACGTCATGGCAAACTTTGCGGACGACGCAAATACAATTATCCCAATAAGTAAGCATGATAACTTGCAGGAAAAACTAACAACTACACTAACAAAAACCGATTAAAGAAATCAATTAGTCCTTAACTCGGAAAAAAACAAAGTTGATACTGTTTTCAAATATCGATGTTAAAAAGCCCGACGCAATAACCTTTAAGGATGACAAAATAAAATTTGTGGAAACTACAAAAATACTGGGTATAACATTGGATACAAAATTAACATATAACACCCATATCGAATCCTTATTTAAGAAACTAAGTCGAACGTGCTACGCATTTAGGATGCTAGTAAAAACCTTTGAAAGCAAAAATTTTCTGAGATCAATATGTTACGGAATGTTTTATTTAAACATAAGGTATGGGGTCACACTATGGGCTAGTAGCAGTCATCTGGAAAACATCTTTAAAGTTCAAAAGATAATAATTAGAATAACGTTTAAAAAGGCAATATCGGAAAGTTGTGTCGGTATTTAAAAAAAAAACAAAAAAAAAACAGTTGCCGGCTTTTACATACTCGAGTGTCTTCTTTTCTTAAAAATAAATCCCGATATGTTCAAACCATACCTCTCTTACCACACATACAATACTAGGAATCAAAATGAACTATACATCTACTCACATCATAGATTATAAATAACAGAAAAGGGCCCCATCTACTCCGCATTAAAGTTTTACAACCACTTGCCAAAAAACGTCCAAAACATTTTAAATATCAAACGTTTTAAAAAACTTTGTTTCGAACTACACACCACTTGTTCATAATAATTCACATACAGAGATTAAGTCTATTTTTGTCTCCATCCCCATCTATGTTGTTTTATCAGGTAACACTATTGTCTATTATCATGTATGTAAGAAATATTTTATTTGCACTTTTAATGTTTTTTTATATATTTATTTATTTTAAAAAAATTTCAGGTAGATTTTATTTCTATTTTATACCCATACTAGTCTATGTTATTTTTGTCAGGTAACAATGTTGTTTTCTTTTTATCGTGTGTATACAACCAAATTTGTTTGAGAAAAATCGCCTGTACATTTGATTACTGTATGCTCAAAAAGAAAAACATATTTAAGTCTTTTATTTTTTACTGTCTTCTATTATTATTTTAATTTACTTACCTAAAGATTAATTTCTAGTAGCATGACAAGGTCTAATTAATGTAGACTTGCTATATCGATTATTACATTAGTCTCTTTAACTATAATTAATTAAGATGACGATACCTGTATATATGCATTTTATATGTATAAATAACTTGGCAATAAAGAACTATTCTATACTATACCATGCATTTTTATAAGTCTTAAAACAAACATATATAAGTATGGTAAATAATAATTGCATAAAACACATAAACCAAACAAAAACCCGTCGGATCGGTCGGACATAAGATGGCAACCGTGCCACGATACTCAGATTGTCCTAACACTGATTTGAATAATGATGTCTGGAAGATAAAACAAAACATTATATCAAGTAAACTTTCTCATGCCTTTTAAACTGAGCTTCTTCGGCACTATACCTACTTTATCAGAATAATGTCTTGTATTTACGCTACTTATTGCTAAATTACATAATTATGGGAAATAAAATAAGGGAAAATTATGGAAACACGGCAACCGTGGTCAACATTTCCGGAATTTGCGCCGAGATGTGTAATTTGCATCAAGATTTTTATGCGGTAAAAACATCGAAATATGGTTTGTGGGTACACTTGATTTAAAAAAAAAACGCATACATGCAGTCACAAAATTGACCTTTCTAAAAATGTATAATATATACGGACTACCAGCTAAAATGCTTAAAAACTTCAAAAGTGCGACAGTTTGTCCTATTGTTTAAAAAAGGTCTCTAAAACTGAAAATATTTTTTACTTAAATTAAAGGCAACCTTATATTTATAGTAAATTTTGCATAATACTAAAAAATCAGCAAAAATAATGTTTTAGTAAAGTCTTTATTGAACAATATCAAATTAACACTCGAGTAACGGACGAAGGCTGTTCTATAAAGGGGGCGGTAACCCATTTTGGAGTTGATAAAATAACAATAATACGATGGAAGGAGCGCTCGATTGAAAACAATTCGACGAATACAAAACTTGGATTAGGACAGAAACGATGGTTAACTTAATACTAATTATTTTAACTTAAAAAAGAACTAAAATAAATATTTTAGTATTTAATAGGGTCACCATTTTTCTCTATTACAAGCTGCAAACGTCTGGGCATTGAAAAGGTTAAATTATGAAAATACTGATGGTCTTCTGAGAGCTGATCCAATGCGCGATAACAGGGCCGGCGCCAGGGGTGGGGCAACGGGGCGCCTGCTCCAGGCGGCCGTTTTTGGGGGCGGCCGATTTTGAATTTATGAGTATCTTTTTATTGTTTAGTACCTATCCCGTTTATAAATCGTTGTGCTATGTAGGATAAGTGCGATGCAGTAGAATTCAAATGCACGCGAATTAAAAACACGCATGTCATTGTCGGCGGCCGCGGCGGCGAAACTGCGTTGCGGTAGGTTGATCTATTTTAGTCGGAAGTCTGCGTTCTTCTCCTGACATAAAAAAATCTGCACACAAATCAAATTTAACAATGTTGCAAACATAAGGGGAAAATATGTAGGAGTTCAAAAAAGAATTTTGGATTTAAATCCTAGTGTAGCGCTTGTACCATGCGCTACACTCTGAATTTGGTAGTGAACGATGCAGCAAAATCCACACTAGATTCGGCAAACTTCTTTTCAACAGTTCATGCTGTATACATTTTTTTTGCTGCATCCACTCAACGCTAGGTAATCTTAAAATATAAAGTACAAAATCTAACCCTAAAAGCCCTTAGTGAAACTAGGTGGGAGAGTCGGGTGGGTTCAATAAAGGCTTTAAAATATCAAATTGGTCAAATATACGATGCCTTCATCGAAGTTTTAAATAGAAACGACGTTGAAGCGAATGTTAGAAACGAAGCTGATGCGTTGGCTAAGAAAATAAAATCTTTTAGTTTCTGCGTATGTGTTCTCATTTGGTATGAGATAATAAATAATGTAAATACAGTCAGCAAAATGTTACAAGATCCTGCGATTAATCTTTAGGATTCAGGCAAAACTCTTGGAAAGTTACTAGATCACTTCAGGGGGCTTAGGACTGACGAATTTTCTTAGTTAATGCTACTCTTCTTCCTGAGGAGCTGGAAATTTCGTTGATTTTCACCCAGGAAGTACGATGACGACAAAAAAGGCAATTTAATTACGAGGGTGCAGATGAGCCTATCGCAGATTTAAAAACAACATTTAAAATCGAAATATTTTTTGTTTTGTTGGATACCATAATTCAAGCAATAGAAGATAGGTTTCTTTTAATTCTTTTAAAAAGCCAATTAGATCAGTTTTCTTTTCTTTACAATATATATAATATATCTTGAAACCGTTTCAAAAGATGATATTATGAAGCACTGTATGGATTTGGAAATATACCTCACTGACGGTGAAGAGAAAGATATATTTGACATAGTATTAAGAGACGAAATTCTCTCTTTGACAGCTATTGCTTCAGATTTAAATTCACCACTAGCCACTTTCAAATATATAGTTGAACATGATCTAGAGGCAACCATGCCTTCAGGATACTGATAACTCTTCCAGTATCAGTGGCTGGTAACGAAAGGAGTATTTCGAAACTAAAAATAATCGAAAATTATTTGAGAACATCTATGTTACAGGAGAGGCTAAATTTATTATCTCTAATATCAATAGAACATCATATTGGCGAACAACATTAGGCGAGTGTACTGGACAATTGTCCTGCTGATAAACGAAGTCATTATTTTCATGTAAAGCCTGTACAGTATTGAATCTTCCTTCGATTCTCCAAAAAAAACCCAAACCTCTAGCACTAAACCAGCCCCACATGTTTACAGAAAAATGTCCAGCTGTTTTAATTTGGTTTGTATATTCAGGTTCAAATCTAGAATTTGTTGGACGATAAACTAAAATTCTTCTGCTGCTTGAAGATGATTGAAAAATTTTTTCGTCCGTGAAAACCATCCTCTCCCAGAAGTCATTATCAAGAAGAACGTTGTCCAGTGCAAAAATCACTCTGGCCTGTTTATGTTCTTCTGTTAGAAAAGGCTTCTTTGCAGCAACTCGACAAGAGACTTCTGATTTCGTTACTCTTCTAGTTACTGTTGCTAAAGAACCTGGAAATAATGTGACATTAGCTGCTTCAACCGACGTTGAAAAAGGATTTTGTCTGAGATGGTCAATAAGTCTCTCATCTTGCACTTCAGAACCTTCAGAACTTACTTTTGGTCGGCCTGATCCATCTTTCCTATCCGTAGAATTATTTTCAATCCAGCGCTTTTTCCATCGCATTATCGTCATTTTATTAACTCCAAAATGGGTGGCCGCTCTTCTTATAGACCAGCCTTTTATAACTCGAGTGATAATTTAAACTTTTGTAAATGTTGATATTTGTGGCATTTTTAAGGATGTCACACTGAATTTTAAGCTGTCAGGCATACTAACCTGGTGATGCCTTATAATAGTGTACACTAATGGAAAGCTAAATTTTGTGGCATAGGAAAAAATGCATGTATGAGTTTTTTTTTAATCAAGCGTACTTCAATGGTTATGAAGTTGAAAACACCCCGTTTGGCAAACGGACGTGTAAATATAGCAAAAGGGTCGCAACTTGCAATTTTATAAATAATTGCAACACAAAACCAAACCAAAATTTCATTCCGAAAATGTGAGGTTAACGGTTTGCCAGTTCCGCGGTTGCAGCCGTGTTCCATTGAAACTGCACCAGTGCCGGTGGTGTTACATTGAAACAGCGCCAGTGCGAAACTTGAAACAGGCGAGTGCGAAACTTGAAACAGGCGAGTGTGGAACTGGATTTTACAATGGAATACCTCGTGGAATACACCGTTAGAAATACAGAACTTAAAAAATTGTGAAAATATAGTTTTATTTTATTTGGATAGAATAGAACCCAAATATATCAGGTATTATTAAAATCACCTTAACCAGAGTTCCTTTTTGTAAAAGAGGGGTTTATTCGACCAGCACAACTTGACCTGTTTTTAAAAACCAGATATATACAGCAGTTTATCAGGAAGTAAACTTGAATGTTTACATTTTAACTGTGAGAATATTAAAGTTACTGATCGAAATCAAAATGCCTTTAAAAACCGGTACACTTTGATGAAATGCAGACTTCTTTAAACATAGTATAATAGACTACAAATATCCACTTCTTAGTTATTTGCTCATCTCGTTGCTTTAAAAAAATATATGTTTTTAACACGTTCAGACCCACAATGCAACGGGTATCCTCCAAATCTGATTTGATAAGAAGCAGAAATTTCTCGCAAAAATTGGGTTTTAAAAAAAAGTGCAAAAAAAATGAGGCATCACTTTGATACACTTTGACCAAAATAGTAGTTTTCACAACTATTAGCTAAAATAGTAGTTTTTTACAAACGTGGGTTTAAATAACGAGTGCCGTGAGGTATTTTAAAACGCGAGTAAAAAAAGCACAGTTTGGCCGCGAGTTGTTAACACTATTTTTTTTAATACCTTTATCAAAAAATCAAAGAAGAACAGGAAAGTCTCGAACGAAGAGCACTTCTCGCAACACACCATCTTTACACCATAAATCAACGACGTGACGTTCATAGTTGCGACATTTTAATTTTTTACAGTTTGATATTAGTTTGAACTGGCGGAAATTTTTAGGCAAGAATAATTATATTTTGCAACATTACTATTTTCCGCTAGGTACTAGTCTTTAATTTTTGGTAAAAAACGGACAGAAATCCGTTTTTGCACCTATGATAAAAAAAAAGTTTTTTTGTATCGGTAGCCAAAAAAGTTATGCTCTAGTCATCTGCAGACAGTTACTAAAATCATATTTTTAATGAAGGTATAAAAAAAAATGTGTAAATGTAAAGTGGCCCTCATCTAAAGTCATTAAAATCCTTTAGATTAGAAAAAAATATATTTTTTTAATTCACCGTTTTTTTTTTCTATAATACTCTCTAGATTAGTCATTATTACTTATACATTTTTTAACATTTAGCTTCCTTGAAATAAACAAAAACTCATATTTTGTTTATTTATTGATGGATTGAAAAACCGTGTTTTAAAACCCCATCGACATTTTCGATTTTAGTTTAGTTTTGTTTTGTGGTATTTTTGGTGATTTTTTTTTTAATTTCTTTCACAATTTCTGTTCAATTTTGGGTCAAAAATAGCATTTTTACTTTCATCCTCTTAAAAAATTTTTGCCCACAAATGTACAGTTAATAAAAAATTTAATCACCCCCTCCCCTAGATTTGAAACCAGGTGCCTGCTTATTTATGATCCTAATATTATTATTACTCATTATAAATTTTTATAGACTTTGGAAGAGTTAACCACCTAAATATATTTTTTCTAAAATTCTATTTTTAACCTAAAAATTAAAGTAAAATCGAAATTGAATTGAAATTATCAATGTCAGCGCGGCAGGCGAAAATTGTTGCAATTTATATATAAAAAGCAAAGGAAATTTTGAAGATTGGCATACTTTCCAGAAAGCATCAACAAGAAAAATCAGCTGACTTTTAGTTTTGTTTATATTTTTTTTTGTATTTTGCATAAAATTTCTGAACTGTCGAAACTACCTGTAGATTTTACGTCTGGTAATAGGTAATTACCAATTTTGAACCAAAAATGTCTCGCTGTCCAAAGGTTCAAAGTCGCCGGAACTATCTTTCCACAGGTAAACATCTGTATTAAACGGCCACATTTTATTTTCTGTCAGTGACCTTAGCTTAGAAAATGTCTAATTGCCAATGGCACCGTAGTGAACAGCACCATAAACCTGGTTTAGATTTAATTGATGTTTAGAATGTGACACCTTTATGTTTCAAAAGCACATTCTAAACATCAGTTATTTTTAAATCCGATTTAACGCTGCGGTGCAATTGGCAATGAGTGACATTCAAATTCAAATTTTTGGAATCAAATAACCATCAGAATTCACTAAACTTTGAATGGAATGCACATTTTGTAAAAACTAAGACATGGATCGGGGTACTTTTTCGCCGATTAAGCTAAAATGTCTTTCTCAAGCCACCGATTCAAATGTTTGAAATGGTTTGAAAGTCACTTCGACATTTCCTGAACTAAGGTCACTGATAGAAAGAAAAAACTTTACTCTTAAATATTTATTCAGAACGCAGCTATACAATAATGCCATAACTGGTCCTGTGTAATGATTCTGCCTGGTGCCTATTTAGCCAATCTTGCTAGGCCCGTATTCTTGACGGCCTGTGAGGAGTAATCACCGGTGATTATTTGCCTCTCTCACTTTTCACGTGGTTTAAAACAGGTGAGAAGTTCGAAATTTGTTCACACTCACGGGCACGGGTGTCAAGAATACAGGCCCTAGAAGAAAAAAGTAGCTCCAGTACAACAAGAAAACTCAGTTAAACTGGCAAAAAAGGTTTTAGCAAGATTGTTTGGCTAAATAGGCGCATTTTTCTCATTGAATATTTGCCTTCAATATATGGAAGACGCCCTCTAGTTGTAATTTCTTTGGACTAAACTTGTTAATAAACTGTAAGTTTAGTTTGAGTTGATTAGCATCAAATTAACCTTTTAAATGTTAAAAATTTTATTTTATTTGCTAAAATTTAACCTGATAACTGAAAGTAACTTGACCTATCAAAAGAGCCAAATTTATATTTAGTAAGTACCTTCCGTAAAACATCCGTAAAATAAGAAATTTTGCTATCTTTTATCCACCGATTTAAAACCATTTTTATGAAAATATATTTCCCCCAGAATTTCCAGAAATATTTAAATCCACTTAATCAGAAGGGCTTTTAAAAAAAGGGGTGACGATTTAGAGAGCTTTATCATTTCAAGACTGACCGACAGAACTTGACCTGTTTTTACCAAACCAGAAATACCGCAAACGTAGGCAGTTTATGAGAAATTTAACTTGAATATCTACATCCAGACTGTGAGAATATTTCTGATCGAAATCAAAATGACTTTAAAAAAGAAACAAGCATTCTTTGATATAGAATTTGAACAAAGGGGTGTTTAAAATAATGTCTGGTCAAACGTACGCATGTTAGATAAAAGATTTTACCTAAAGGCCTCAAATTTTAGTATATATACATACAGGGTGGATTCTTTAAATGGAACAGTGCTTCTAGCGGCTTTAGGAACGAGGCTTTAAAAAATGCTAATACCAAATCTTTAATGATTTTTACGGACTTTCCGCCCATGATAAAAAAAAAATTGGGGCCCCCAACTGGAGGCTCAGGTCGTAACAACTATTTTTTTTTAAATAGAAGGTACCACTTGTGGCACCTTTTTGGAAAGCTTGTTAAAAAATTAATTTAACGCACTGGTTTGTATGACATCTGTCAACCAGTGTGTCAAAAATTTAAAAACAACTTATTTTTTTTGTTAATTCATTTAACTTCAAAATAAACTACAAATTCCTCTATTTACTAAGCAATATAAAGCAAATAGCACACAAGGCCATTATTCGCGGCCCATTTGGGGCCAGGGTCTACCAAAAATTTTTTTCGTGAGGACGTACCACTTGTGGCACCTTTTTGGAAAGCTTGTTAAAAGGGAAATTCGAATAAATAATTTTTTTTGACATCTGTCAACCCTTGTGTGGTAGTTTCTTTATTTCACTTACTAAATGAAGATATATATAGTTTATTTTGAAGCCAAAACAATTGACAAAAATAGGTTTTTTTTTAAATTTTTATTTTTTATTATTATTATTATTCGAATTTATTTTTTAACAAGCTTTCCGAAAAGGTGCCACAAATGGTACCTCCTATTAAAAAAAATGTTGCTAGAGCCTGGGCCTTTAGTAAGGGCTCCCAAATGGGTCGCCAATAATTTCCTTGTGTGGTATTTTCTTTATTCCGCTTAGTAAATAGAGAAATATATACAGGTTGGATTCTTTAAACGAAATGGTGCTTTTAGCGGATTACAATTTGGTTGAATAAAAAAATCCAAAAACAGCTCAACTAATATTTTTAATTTCCTTTAATCGCGCTATCGTAGATTTTGTCTATGTCATTTAGTTTACGAGATATGGCAATTTTTTATATTTTTTAAATAGGACACCCTGTATATTTTGAAATTTTTAAAATCTGCAAACAATTCTCTCTTCAGTAATACCACACAGTAGGATCTATCTTACTATAATTAAGATATTTTTATCGAAATCTGTATGGAAAATTTCGATATTCATTCAAATATCCCCCGTAAAACAGGGCATAGACAACAATTCCAGTTTAAATGCCTCTATCTTGGAAACCATTAGAGATAGAGTATTAGTGTGTGTTATTGTCAAAAAGACAATTTTTTTTAGAATATTTAAACAAAATATTTTTTTGCCATACCTCGTAAACAAAATGACACAAAAAAATCCAAGATATCACGATTAAAGAAAATTAAAAAGCTCAGTTGACGTGTTTTTGGATTTTTTTATAAAACCAAATTCTAACCCGCTAGAAGCACCGCATCGTTCCGTTTAAAGAATCCACCCATATTATATACCCACATATTTTAAGCCATGTTTATGAAAATTGCTTTTCTGATTATTAAGACCAACGTAACCAGAAGATGATCTTATAAAAGGTGCGTCAATTGTGGGGGGGGGGGGCAATTTCCCCCTCCCTGAACATTAGCACCCAAAAATCAATCAAACATGGTTAATGAGTTGGACTTGGACAAACTAGTTGACAAATTTATGAGAAATTGAACTGGAATATCTACATCTTGTATGTGTGTTTTTTTATGTCTCGACAAATTGTAGCCCTCTATTGATTCGCTCAGGCTACAACCTTTTCGTCTCGGGATAAAAATGTCACTCTATTCCCTAGATATATAATGTACTATTATTTACTTACAAGGTGATTATTTAGAAACGTGCACCAAAAAAATAAATGAAAAAATAAATGAATGAAATTATGTAGATCCTTTTATTGTGGTTTCAGCTTTAAAAAAAAAAACACTGTACACGCAAGACGGTGGACCCAGAAAAAGGTTTTTGGTACCTTACGTAGGTGCTTAAGCTCCCCAAGTCCCCCCCTTTGGGTGTGCCTATGCATGAGATCATTCTTATTTAAACGGAAACTTATGATTTCCAAAAATGTCTAATATATGTTAAATTTGTCTTTAAGGTACAAGTCATTGAACAAATTGAAAAAAATCGCTGCCATAAGAGCCACATGTTGAATCATCACACAAATTATTTTTCCTTATCCCGCAGTTTGCTAGTATTTATGATTTTAACTGAAATTGTTAAATGCCAAACCCAAAATATATCTTTTGATCTGGCAAAAAAGTTCGGACAGATTTCAAAAAATTTATAGGGTGTTCTTAGACTTAGAGCTACTGACGAAAATTCAATGTCATCGGGTGCATAAATTTTGATACCAACGATAGATGTGCGGTATTGTAAGTAAACAAAAACGACAAGTCTACCAAGCCAGACCGGGGACATAAAGGGGGGGGTAGGCCATTAAAGATGACCGACAAGGGTCTTATTCAAGAAATCATAACTTTTTTATTTATTATCCGATTTTTCTAAAACAATTTTTATTGTAATTATTAGTAAAACGGTCTTTTAAAATAATTATCAGTACCTTGTATTTTTACGTTATTGTAACGAAAAAAAATATTTTCGTAAAACCATTAGTTGGTTTATATATATTTTTAGTTTTCGTTACGGAACGGTGTACTTTATAAAAAATGTTCAAATAAAAAAAAATGGGTATTTTTAAGACTTTTTTACAAAGGTTACCAGTTTGGCGTTAGGTTTGTTGGTTCTTGAGAAATACTTGTAAATCCGCAAATTTAACTTTTTGACGAAAGTCGCAGAGGCAATGTCATTTTAAATAAAATAAGACTTTTCTACTAAAAATTGATGGTATCGTAAATATGATGGTCCAAAGATGGCTGACATGCTATACGAAATAATTATTGGTGTGTATTTCTCATGTAAAGCTAATGACGAAAATTGTATATAACAGGTTATGATCTTCCAAGCCGGACCGAAAAACTAGAGTGGGATTAGGCCCATAAAGATGGCTGACAAAGGTGTCTTCAAAATCATCGCTTTCTTATTTATTTTTCTAAAACAAACTTTGTTTCAATTCTCAGTATAAGGATGTTTTAGAATCATCATCCCTAACGTGTATTTTTACGTTTTTGTATCGAAATTTTTTTTGGGAGACCATTGGTTTGTCTATATGTTTGTTTAGTATTTTTTTACGAAACGGTGTACTTTATAAAAAAATGTATAAATAAAAATATTGCGCATTTCTAAGACATTTTTATAAAGGTTACCAGTTTGGCTATAGGTTTAGTGGTTCTTGAGTAATACTCGAAAAACCGCAAAATTGGCCCTAGACACAAAAATTAAATTAATTATGGGGTGCATTTGCCATATAAAAACAACTCCTAGGACGCTAAGAGGTACAGCGAGTTAAAGTTAATTATGGTAATTCTTAAAATATTTAATATTATTGTGCGTCAAATTAATATTTACAATGGCCCCACTACAGCCAACTAAAGAGACTAATGGTCCCGAATCTGAGGCGGTTCTGCTTCGCTGCAGTATAGGAATTTGAAAGATTGCCGATTGGGTATGTTCAGTGCTGCAATCTTCAGTGATTCCAGTGCATATGGTACCTGATGTATCTTCGTTTAAATAAAAACGATGCCCAAGAGTGCAAAAAAATATTATACATACCATGTGACTAAAGTATCATTTTATCCCTCAACATTTCGCCTCGGGATAAAAAGTACCACTTTAGTCCCTAGGTATATAATGTACTATTAAATAACTGTATCTCTTAACTTAAGGGGTTATTTTTATATGACAGATGCACCCCAAAATTAATTTATTTTTTGTACCCAGGGCCAATTTTGCGGTTTTTCGAGTAATATTCAATAATCACTAAACCTCTGGCCAAACTGGTACTCTTTATGAAATTGTCTTAGAAATGCGCATTTTTTTATTTAAACATTTTTTTATAAAGTACACGGTTTCGTACAAAAATACTAAACAAACATATAGACAAACCAATGGTCTCCCAAAAAAAAATTCGATACAAAAACGTAAAAATACACGGTAGGGATGATGATTCTAAAACATCCTAACTAAAAACTAAAATACATGTAAACAATCCAATGGTTTTACAAAAAAAATTGTTTTGATACAAAAAAGTAAAATTACAAAGAATTGATGATCATTCTAAAACACCCTTATTCTGAGAATTCAAAGACAGTTTGTTTTAGAAAAATCTGTTCTTAAATAAGAAAGCAGTTTGAAGACAACTTTGTCGGCTATCTTTATGGGGTTACCCCCACTCTAGTTCTCCGGTCTGGCGTGGAAGATTTGTTGTTTTAGTTTTCTCATAACCTCTTACATCGATGGTAGGTGACAAAAGTCTTATACCCAATGGCATTGAATTTTCTTAACTAGCTTTATATAAAATACACTTCAATAAAAATTTCGTATCACGTGTCAGTCATATTTGGACCACCATATTTACCGTACCATCCATTTTAAGTAGAAAACATTGATTTTATTTTATTTAAAATGTCAGTGTCTCTGAATTTTTATTGTTTGATGGAGAATTTTTTGACTTTCGTCAACAAGCAAAATTTTGTGCCTGCGGTTAATTTTGCGGTTTTTCATGTAATTCTTAAGAACTAGTGAACCTAACGCCAAACTGGTACTCTTTATAAAAAGGTCTTAAGAGTACGCATTTTTTTATTTAAACAGTTTTTTTGTAAAGTATACCGTCTCGAAACAAAAACTAAAAAAACATTTAAACAAACTAACGAAAATATTTTTTTTTTCGAAACAAAAACGTCAAAATAGTATTGATAATGATTTTAAAAGACCCTTTTACTGAGAAACACAACAAAAATTGTTTTAGAAAAATCGGTTAATAAATAAAGAAAGTTTGATTTTTTGACTAGAACTCTTCTCGGCCATCTTTAATGGCCTACCCCCCCTTTATGTCAGTGTTTATAAATTCAATGAGTCTGGGAGTGGGGCTGAAACTTCTGTGTATGTCAATGGATAAATCGCGATATAAGATATTAGAGACCCCCATCAACAAATTTAAGATATGTTGAGTGTGTTGCTTTTCCCAGAATCTAATTAAATCAGACAAAATTAACTCAAAGAAACTGCACATGTTCGCTTTCAAAGCCTTCTCTTCTCGTCTATTTTCGATTGGTTCCTCAAACGAAAGATAGGATGTTTCAAAGTCTCAGAATTTCAACTTCTAAGAGCGCTTCGTTGCCTTGCTCAAGAGCGATGCAAATTTCGTTCGTGCAAGATTAAACTCGACATCAGACGGGCGAACCCTTTTATAAAATCTAAAATGGCGCCCTTAGAGACGTTTGCTCTTTTAGAAAATATTATTGAACGCAAGGTCCCCGCAGGCCCGGCGCCGCTGCTGAGGTGTTGGCCGCCCAAGGCAGTTTTTAGCAAGGCAACATTTTTTGCTTAAGCAGATAATTTTTTAAAGCGCCGCAGGCGAACATTTTAAGAAAATTATGCTAAAATAGCAATTTTTTACACTCTTTACAGTTATTGACTAAAATTGACGATCAATATTGTTATTACGCCGCAATCAATTTTTTTTTTAAATATAAAATATTTTAAAAATTGGTTTGTGTTGGGTGTAGGGGGGTGGGATAGCCATCTTTTTCGACTATTTAGATATCTTCTCAGGAGCACATACAGATTGTCCAAAAGAGGGCGACGCGTGTCCTCCTTTTGGACTGTACGTACCAGAAAACATTGTAAGAACCTAGCGTGTAATTTAATTTTTTAAGCAAAAATTATGCCGCGGGAAAATTAAAAAAAAAAGTCAGGAATATCCATTTTGCCGTACGGAAGGTCCCGAGTTCAAATCCTGGCTAGGTGCATGGATATTTTGTGTTTGCCTTTAACTTTGCAAAAAACTTCGCGAACACTAGGCATTGATCCTGTGATGGATGGATAGTCCCAGTATAAAAAAAAGAATATCCATTTTAAATAAATGATGCAACATATTGCGATGCTGAGGCAAATTTTTATTTTTTTATTGAATACCCTAATTTTTTTTATTTTTTGATTGCTTTTTTAATTTCCATTAAAACGATGTGCCTCTTAAAAAAATCGGATAAATAGTTATGGAGATATTAAATATTTTCCATAAATCATATAGTAGGATGTGATAAAGGCCATATTATTAAAAAAATCTAGAGTGCCTTGGTTGACAATCTGGACATAAAATATAGGTATAATAATTTATTATTGATATAATAGTAGACCTTGAATTCAGTTAATTAGCAAAATAGCTTTCTATTCCTTCGTAACAAATTATTTTTATCATCTCAGAGTGACCACCTTGGCACTCTAAATTTAATAAATATTTTATAACTCAACAATTATTCATCCGATTTTCGTAAGAGGCACATCGTTTTGAACGAAATTAAAGAAGCATTCAAAATATATAAAAAAATTGTGGTGTTCCATAAGAAAAATACCAACTTTGTGTTAATTATATCTAGAAAAACTAAAAATGACTCATGAAATCTGATTTATTAATTAAGTTTCAGTTTAAAAAATCTTCAAAAATGCAATTAATACTACGAAGATATTTTCATAAATAAAGGAGTTATAGGACCTATCCCAAAATGCAGAGTTTTCAAAAAGCTAATTTTATCTCGAAGACGAAATATTTTTTTGAAATTTGTGCCTCGCAAAGGGGTACCGAAACCCCCCAAAATAATCGAATTTTGGACACCCTGTACAGGGTGTTTGTTAATAACTGGAACACTCAGTATCTTTTTTATTAATGAATATAAAGGGTAGGTTTGAATTCAAAAATTTCTTGGCAAATTGCAACGAACTTAAGCGCTATAACAACTTTTTTTTGTTCCCCTTGTCTTTATTGCCACAGACTGTATATCAGGGGCAACAAAAAAATGTTAGCGCTTAAGTTCCTTGTAATTTGCCAAGAAATTTTTGAATTTAGACCTACCCTTAACTTTCAATAATAAAAAAGATACTGAGTGTTCCAGTTATAAACAAACATCCTGTACAACTCATCCTAACTAATTCAATATGCAATAATAAACAACAAACAAAACAAAGAAAAGAGCCATATCTTTATTTATGGAACTTACAATACAAAAACAAACACTACTAGTCTCGATCACAACTACGTTTACATTTGAACGCATAGGTAAGAAAAAGTTCGATCGTGCAAATACCGCCTTTTTCGATTTCGAGGGCGTAACAACAAAAGCATAACACCATAATTACAAGAAAAATGACATCTATCATCGCGTTTTCAGATAAAAATTCGAATGCATTTTCAACTTGCTGAAACTGCATATTTAAATTTAAACCTTTTCACCATATTTGCAACGTTTGGTGTTGGTTTTGTGGAATGACGCCAAATTTCCACCGCAACGTTTGAAAAAAAACGAAAAATTTGTAATATGCAGGTGACAGAAGATGTTTATAATAAAAAGAGACTAACAGAAAGATAGGGCCGCGCAGGAACTACGTTCCTGTAGCGCATAGCGCATTGCGGTGGAGAGTGAAAGTAATACTTGTATTAAGTAAACTCCTACCTTGGCCCCATCCATCTCTTTCTATATAATCATAAAAGAATGACAGAACATTTTTCAATGTCGAAATATATTTCACACGTACCTGCCTATTTGTGCCACCGCTTGTCAAAGTCTGTCAAGCCTGGCAAGCGGTTTTTTTAGATTTTCAAAAGTAAGTTACTTTAATCAAATTTGATTGGACATCTCGCGAATTAATGGGATTAGCTACATAGTGAATTAAGAACTTATTGTAAAGTCTAAAATGCCATTCAAATCAGGCTGGATCACTATCATTAAAGCTAGAGAGCATGGGACAATTTGAAGAGTTCCGAAAATTGGGGTACAGACTTTTGCGAACCAAATCCCCGAATAAAATATTGTGATGCTTTATACAGAGTTAAGCTATAAGATAATAGATTAAAATACAAAAAAAAAAGATTTACGTAGAAACATTTATACTGGGATTTTTTCCTAATTAATAAAACAAAATAACATAATAAAATATTGTTACCTTTAATATTTAATAATATTCCTCAACATAGTTATAACCCCCTTCTCCTATTTTAGATTTTTAAAGGGTCCAAAAAACTTTTTGTAAGGTAAAGAAAGTTTTTTAGCTGCATGGAACAGTACAAAGTTGGTGAAGTTTTGTATAGAGCTAAAACCTTTCGCGAATGCATTGCTTTTTTAACACTAAAAGTATGGAAAAACTGCGCCTATTTATTATTTAATAAGTAAGTATCTGTAAAATATTAACCAAAAGAATATATGGATTTTATTATGCGTCTGGCTGTACAAGTAGTTCCTTCCTGTAGCCACCGGCCCAAGCCATCAAACCTCTTTTAGGTGAAATAATAGAGCAAAAGATACAATAAGCAATAAACAGCAGTGTCAGGGAATCCCTAAACCTTACCTTCCTGTATATAGTAAGTCAATCAATTAATCTAGGTTTACGAAAATTACAAAACAATCCTGTTTAATTTATACTAAGTATAAGCAAAATGTAACGCCCGAGGTTAGCGGTGGGTATCCAAGGGGATACTGCTGAAAAACAGTAGATTGCTATATAAATAGCGAGAATCCTCCACTGAGAAAACAGGGTCTACCCACGACCGTGGGTTGAAAATTTGGGGCTACACCAACCCACACCGTGCGTTACTATAGCACAAGATCTGATTCTCCCAAACCATTTTAATTTGGGAGAACTCAGCAAGTCCTAGGCTACCACAATTCAGGCATAAGATTGCCCCAGCCCAGTTCAATGTATTAACTTTTTGGGTCTACGATAACTCATGATCATGGTTTAATTTTTAGTAAAACCCAGGGATTCACACGTGTGGATCCGATTATAGGCGGTGGTTGCCGAATGTCGAATTTTGCACATATTCAGGCTTGCGGTTGGAGCTTCATTTCCAGTTGTGATGTAGTTTGTGTAGGTCATATATGTGCGCACGGGTAGCCTGGCCGGTGCAACGGGTTCACGAGTGATGTTATATAATGGCGGAGAACCACTTTGAAACGTTTTCAAACGCGATATTTTAGATTTTTTTAAAGTTTTTTTTATGTAAGGGGTTAGCCAATTTAAACCTTCGTCTTATCTGAAATTTGACATTTATAGTTTACAGATTGCATAGATATGTTTTGTTATTTTCAACGTAATTAACATCTTGTTTATAGGCAAAGATCAGTTCCACCCTTACCACACACTTTATCATCATGCAGCATCACGTGGGGCGTTTTTTTAACTTTTAGGTAGGCACCCAAAAAGTAACGAATAAAAAAGATATTCTTTTTGCATTTAGGTTCTCTTTGGTAATTTTGTGGTTCTTTGCTCCTCATTGTATTTTTTATTTTTGTATTATTTATACGTTATATTTTAATAAGTTGCCAGTTTTTTACGGCGATGTTATGGGTTGCACATGTTATCAGAAAAAAAACCGCAGAACGACTTTCCAAATAAGACTAAGTAAAAATATGGTCACGAATTTAAGAGGAATCTAAAAATCTAGTTTAGTTTTTGAGTTATACAGCATTGTTGGCAAGGGATAAAGCCTGCTTGGCTAAAAATTACACAAAATACAGGGTGTTTCATTTAAAGTAACAACATACATTACAAAACCTAAGCATTCTAATATAAAATTTGTCAGAAAAAGTGATGATTTCTTTTGAATGCCCTTTTAATCTTAGATCAAGACTTAAAAATTCTATACCTACTTATTTATAATGGATAGCGCTGTATACTTAGCTATTTATTCATTATACTTTGTATACAGTCAGCCGGGGCGACTTGAGAGTTAATGCTTCGTTGGTTTTTTTTCACAGTCACAAAATCTGTTTTTCGAGAAAACCACAGACCAGATTTTTAATGCTCTCTAGTTGACGGTATTTTTTTATTTCTAATTGCGTTAGCGCTGGAGATAAAAATCTAAAACATTTTTAACCTTTCTGATAAAAATAAGGATGAAACAGGTCTGTAGGTGTCTGGATTCTCCATTAGAAATTGGAGGCCTGGTCGTAATGAAGTGAGAAACAAAAACGCCTTATCCGATATTCCACGAGTGTTACTTTCATTTTTATTTGCGGACACGAAATTTATTTTGTTTTTTAAATATTTTGGCTTTTTAGTTCTGCGCAACAAGCCTCCTCCGGAGCGATTGCTTGCTGATGCCTTAAAATTAGGGCCACGTAGTATGAAGCTCCAATTGGGAGCGGTGCTGCTGCGAACGTTACCTCTTTTTAAGAGTCATGTTACAGTGACCTTATACTTTTACAGGTTTCTACTTTATAACCTGCTGAACGGTACAGGATTTTGAATTGACGGTGTCCTGCACTTTTCAATATTGATGTTTTTGTTTCTCGGTTTATTCGACAGGTGGCGCACACAGTTACTACGTCCCCAAAGATTACAAACTTTTTGTTTTAAATTCTAGAGGTGTGCGTGGTCACTGTGTAGCTTCAACTGCCAGGTAAAATCCTGTGATTCCCTGATGATTCCTAATAAGGATGAAACAGGTCTGTAGGTGTCTGGATCCTCCAGTAGACATTGGAGGCCTGGTCGTAATGAAGTGAGAAACAAAAACGCTTTGTCCGATATGCCAAGAGTGTTACTTTCATTTTTATTTGCGGACACGAGATTTATTTTGTTTTTTCAAAATACTAGTACAGTCATTTGGGGTAACTTTGATCCACTATGGGTCACTTTGAGCAACTAGGAAAATTATATGTTGGAACTTTTCGTGTGTCTTAGCGGAAGTTTTCGTGTGTCTTAACGGAATTTTCCAAGTGACTCAAACTGACTGTACTACAACCCAGATGCTGAGTTCTGGTAGCCCAAAGGAAGGGTTCTCCCAGCCCAGACCATGAGTTATCACAACCCAGGCGCTGGGTTTTGGTAGCCCGACAGCAGGGTTCTCCTAGCACAGATCATGAGTTACCACAACCCAGATGCTGAGTTCTGGTAGCCCAAAGGCAGGGTTCTCCCAGCCCAGATTATGAGTTACCACAACCCAGATGTTGAATTCTGGTAGCCCAAAGGCAGAGTTGTCCCAGACACAACCTGAGTCAACACAACCTAGATGTTGAGTTCTCATATCCCAAATTTCCAGAAAAATACATTCAGTGTTTATGCATATTTTGGGCTACCACAACACACGAAACGAATTTCCCTGCAATTTCTTGGATTTAGTTCTCACAGGCCAGAGGTCTGGGTTGTCGTCTATTGGCAACATGGCTGGGTCTAGGAGAACTCATGTTTGAGTTCTCGTGGCTCACCATTTTTCTCAGTGTGCGTATGAAAAGTATAACAGGTGGTTTCTTTGAGCTTCTACAACAAAAGTTTTTGTTCTTTTATTATATTTTAAACCCATTCTTCATTTTTATAGTTCTGAATGGCTCACAGTTAACCCTTCATAAGGTAAAACGTCAAAAATCCTGTAAAATTTCCAATGCAATGACGCATCTCCGCATATCAGAAAGGGGGCATGCCAAGGTTTACTACTGGTGAATTTATGTTTGCTTCAGTTCCAGGACGTCATTGTAGTGGAAGCTAAAAATAAAGAAATATTAATTGATAGTATGGAGTGATAAAGGTGGTATATATTTTACATTGTCAAACGGGTGATTTCTTGTAAGAATTTGAGGAGGTATAGTTAAATTAGATGACCACGGGACGGGAATGAGTATTAAATAAAAAAAACAAAAAAAGTAAAAGTTGTCTATTTTGCTCGAAATCAGTGACCAAAATATAAACTCTTGCCTTATTTACTTAAAACCGATAACGTTTCTGCTTTTGCATACAATTTATCTAAGGTAAAATGTTTCCTTCGTTTCTCTAACGTTGAAGTTGAGGCTAAGAGATATTTCCTGCTTGTGTCAACCGATGCGACAATGTTTAATGTTTCATTTTAATCCTGTGGGGATTGGGATGTTTGACAAGTAAAACGAAAACAGGATGACGTAGGTAACCCTATGTATGGGCTACACCATCAGACTTTGTTATAATGTTTTGATATAAACCCATCGCTGTTTAACTTAACAAGTGACAAAATTGCACTTTGTTGCACGTGACAGCTGTTGACCCATCTAAGCGTTGCCACAGACAAAATCTTTTAACAATCAAATCGTCAATCAGAAAATTACGAAAAAATGTATATCTAACTAATAATCTTGAGGAGTCGATTTTCAGTGACTTTGTGGGGGGGGGGTACGAATCCTTTAAGTTCCCCCCCTCAGCACACGCCTTTCTTTATTTTTAAAAAAATTTTAAAAAATGTTGCTGGCACTTAAAAATCCCAAACTTGGCTCTACTGCTTTTTTCACCGTCATACAACCCAAAGTAACAAAATAGGGTTTCGGTAGCAAGCGAAGGTCCTAAAGAAAAACGCAGATATCACTAAGCATAACTAATTTTTTACTGACAACCTCGCTACTGCCCACATGACACAAAGCAAAAAGACGTGAAAAACACACACTTTTTTAAGTTTAATAGGTCGATTTTTCACGTTATTTTTAAAACCACTTCGAAATAACGTTGTTTTGAGAATAACGTGAAAAATTGACCTATTAAACTTAAAAAATGTGTGTTTTTCACATCTTTTCGCTTTGAGCTATGTGGGTGATCCGAGGGGTGGTCAAACTTATTTTGTTTGTAAATGATCGCAACACTTTTACGCGGGCCAAGATGGCGGCCCAGTATATCGTCCATTTCAGTGGCGCAACCAGGAACTGACTTCGGGGGGAGGATGGTTAAGTATAAGAAATAAAGAAATTTAATTTTAAATAAAAATGTGACCATAAGCCCCCTTGGTGCGCCACTGGTCCTTTAAATTATATTTGAGCGGTCAAATTCGGAACACCATGCATATCTAATAAATGAATTGACAAAAACTCGTACCGTGCCAGAAAGGCAATGAAATTATTCGTCATTATTTCTCTAGCCGGATTTAAAGATCTAAAATTTTAGAGCCAGGGCTCCAAGATAATAAGTTTCTATAAGCTCACAAGAGACATGCCACCCATCATGCCACCTCCTCCCTGTGAGTAAGGACACTAATCCTAGAGCAAGCTCTAGCTAGCATTTTTGATTTGTTTGCCTCGCTTTTGTCTTGGGCGGCTCGTTCTTATTTTAAATATTTTAATGAATGATAAATACGATAAGAAAGTATTTCTCAAAAGCACGACTAGTCCATTATCATACAGTCGCGAGTTACTAAAGTAAAAAATATACGCAAAAATTATAAATTTAACAGATTTAACTCTTATTTTGGGTTCTCTGTATTTTGATAAAGAAGTAAAAAGACAGGCATTCAGAATTACTAAAGTTATGAATAAATTATCAATACGAAAACTTGGGTAAACCCTCTTTAAAACCAGACAAAAAAATTTTCAGGTAAGTACTATTCACAGGAACTTCTTTGCTTCGAAAATTATGTTTTAAAAAAAATATTAACACCTCTTTTAAATATTTAAAAAACTAAAGCTTTTATTAATTTGAACCAAACTGCAGAAAAATGTTTATTTCAAAGTTACAATTTTTTCAACTATTTCACACTTTTCTCTTCCTAAACCCCCATTCTATCCAATATTTACTTGGTGGGTGGCCAAAAAAACGCTTTGGTACCAAATTTTGGTTAAAATCATATTAGATAATGCCTTCATCATCATATGTGCAGACCGACAGAAAATCCTTTTTTTTGTAGATTTAGGTGTTTTAGGACCCAAATAGCAACTAATAACACATATTGTGTCACTGTGTTTCAAGTAAGAATTAAAACCGTTTTTCTCTTTCTTTTGACTATTATATTTATACTTATACGTTAAAAACTAATTATTCCGTAATAATTACAAAAAACTAATTAAAGTTATCTAAATTATTCAAATGAACTTAAAACTACATTAGATTAATAATGTTTAAATCTTTTACCAATACAACGCATTTTTTATTTACAACGGGTTTTCCTAGTAAAAAGTAGTTATAACTGTTAACTCTACATTAGATTAGATTAGACTAAATTATATAAGTTTAGATTAGATTTTAATCTGATCTAATCCAACTGACCTAATCTAAACTAGTTTTCCCTAGGAAAACCAGAGTGTAACTGAAATCGGGATTTTACGGTAACATATATACAGACCGCTTCAAGCTACTGCGAACATAGGGCGAAAGAAGTCTAATTTGCCAGTGTACGTACATGCAGAGACACCGCACGCCTATCAGTGAAGTAACCAACACTCAGGCTTCCGATCGCCATTCGCTGCCGTTCGCCGCCGTTCGCCTTGTATTTAGTACGCCTCTAACCACGGTGCTGTGTGGAGCGTAGTCAATGAAACCGGAATTTGGTCAATAAATACGCAAATTTTTATAACGTAATTTTCTTATTTTTTGTCACTGATAAATAAGAGCGTTTTATTGTCAACTGCTCAGATTTATCAGTGACGACGTGTTACAATGAAAATAATAAGGAGAAACAAAATAAAAGCAAGTTCTCAAAATAAAATAATACATTCTAAAAACCAAAAAGATTCTCCCAGTCAAAAAAAAATTAAAGCAAATGTTCGAAAAGTCCTCCTTGCTCGGCTAGACAATATCCGAGCCTACTATAAAAACCCCTTCCAACGTTTCCAAGCATGTTAGGGGTGATAATTTGAAAAGCTTCTTCAAAAACAGATAGAAGTCATTAGGAGCTGATCGAGCTGGCCATAAAATAGTTCCCCGTGTACTTATAACCCGATTAGGAAATACATTATCAAGATATTCCCTAACAAGGCCAACATTGTGAGTGGAACAACCATCTTGTTGAAACCATGTTTCACCAAATCTTACACCTAACAACTGCCTAGCAGTTGGAATAATGTGCTGCTGCGGTAGATCCAAGTATCTAGGACCATTCAAATTGCAATTGCCGTTAATAAAAAATGGCTCAATTACGTGTTCCCCTACAATACCCCCCCCCAAACATTTAGTTTTTGGGGATACTGTGTTCTTACGTCAAAATACAAATTCAAATTTTCCCTCGACCAATATCGAACGTGTGTTGGGTTATGACGATTTGACCATCTGCACTTTTTCGGCAACTTCGTAGACATCCATTTTTAGTTTTAAAAATGTATTATTTCAATTAAGAACTTACTCATCTGTTTCTCGAGCAAGGCAGAAATAAAACAAAATAATAAAAACAAAATGAATTTCCAAAAGATAACACTGCAGCGTGCTTCGAATCCACCTCGGTCGTACGGCACGGAGAGTAAATTGGACTTGATTCCCCCTATGTTCGCAGTAGCTTGAAGCGGTCTGTATAGGCGAATACTTGCCCCAAAAGAAGTACTTATATTCTTACCATAAACCAAATAACTATAAACCTATGTCTTTAAAAAATTATTTTTTTACCAAGAATAGCTAAACTCGACTAATGATCAACTTTGATAACACCGTAATAATTTTTTTACTAATATTGGATATAAAATGGGACACACAATTTCACACACCAGGCACGCAAATACACAAGGAATCGAATTTATACTTCCACTTTATTAAGAACTATCGTCGGGTCAAAAATAGGTACTGTTATAAAACTTGCCTCACAAATCATTACATTTTCATACTGCTTAAAGTCTTGTCCGAAGGCTTCCAGCCAAGCTCTCCTTCTATATTTAAATCGTTTGATAAAAAAACTATTTACAATAATAACGAGCCGCCGATGACAAAAGCGACGCAAACAAATCAAAAATGACAACGCAAGTGTCAAAATAAGTGTCTGGTTTCGCTTTCTTTAGAGCTTGCTCTAGGATTAGTGTCCTTACCTGTGAGCCCTGTGAAAACTGTACGAAGCGAAGACGTCGCAGGAAAAACTGCCTAACAAAGGCTTCGCGCGCGGTAAATAGACAGCGCCTTCTCATTGGTTCTCGTTAATAACTTACAAGACGAAGGAAGACGGCTGAATTAATGAGTTGTGCATGTAGAAACTTAAAGCAAGGCATTGTATTTGTGACAGCCCGCACGACGATGCCGAGAAAGGGTGGGTGGCTTTGTCACCCATCGTCAAGGAAACTTTTGTAGTCCGGGCGTTTGGGCACGGAAATATTAGGGGGTAATTATTCACAAAACCTCGATAATTCAGTATAAATGCGTATTTTCTCAAAACAACAGTGAGATTTACTAAGATCTAAAATAATACTCCCCACCGCACAGGTCTAAATTTTTACACCTGTGGGGGTACTAAATTTTAAATAAAATCTATATGTTTGTGGCGGATTCATAATGTCGAAACTACTTTTTTTGGGTTTTTCGCCACTAAGTTCAGGAAATTTTTTCAAAAATATGTTAAAACCCACTGCGTATATTCCTAAAGAAAAAAATTTGTTCGTTTGTCAGTGGTTTTTAAATAAGATAAAAAATTTGCCTACACACACGCAAATCCTAACTAGAATCTAAGTACGTATCTGACGTTTCGGCAGAAATTCTACTGCCGTTATCAAAGAATTTTATCCTTTTCAAAAACTTTTTTCGATTCTTTTTTAAAATATCTGTCTGTTGTCATACAACTGACCGACTTTGACTGATATATATTTCAAATATTAACTTGACAGTTTGGTGCGTCGATAGTAGACAACAAGGTATTGGGTGAATTTAGTAAAATTTAAAATCAAAATTATATTTGTTTGAGTGTTTTCGATTTTAGATTACTTTATAAAAATACAAAATTTTTATTTTAAAATATCAATTATAAAAATTATCTTTTGACTAACTTTAAGAAAAAATATATTAGAAACCCAAAGAACATCAATGCTATTTTTTAATTTATTTTAAAAAAACCTTTTTGAAAATCTTGTTTTAAAATTGGAAGCCAAACTGTATTTATATCAACTGATATGCTAGCTATGCATTCATCTTCGTTAAGATAGATGCAAGCTGCTTCTTTGATTTTTCGTTTAATTTTGTCTGGTTCCTTTTGTAATATACTGGTTTCTTCCCACATTACTCTATGATCATTTTCAAAAGAATGTTGGCAAATTTTAGACTTCTCCCAGTCTCCCCTTCTGAGGTATTATGGTCATTTATTCTAACTTCAAGAGGCCTTGAAGTTTCTCCAATATAAAATTTACCACACTCGCAAGGAATTTTATAAACGATATTTTTTGAGTTTTGCTCAGCATTTAATGGTTTTGTTTTGGTTAGAATTGATCTAAGAGTATTTGATTTTTTAAAAATTGTTCTAATATTATTTAGTATTAGCGATTCGTTTAATTTTTTCCGAAATACCTGGTATAAAAGGAATTATTAAATTTGTTGGTTGTACATTATTATATCTACGCGTTGTCTTGGAAATTCGATTTGTCTAAAAGAATTTTCGATGAAGTTATTTGGATACGAATTTTTAATTAAGACCTCTTTTATTATTTGTTTTTCTTGTAAAAATGTGTTATTGTCCGAACAAATAATTTTAGCTCTATCGTATAGACTTTTTATTACTGCTTTTTTAACCGATGAGCAATGATTTGAGTTAAAATTTAGATATCTATTTGTATGTGTTGGTTTTCTATAAACTGAGGTTTGTAATGTATTTTGTTTGTTTACTAAAACATCTAAAAATGAAATTTTGTTATCGTTTTCTACTTCTAAAGTAAATTTTGTTGTTGGTTCTTTACCAATTTACGAAGTAGGTTTTAACATATTTTTGAAAAAATTTCCTTAACTTAGTGGCGAAAAACCCAAAAAAAGTAGTTTCGACACTAAATTTTAAAACCAATTTTCAAAAAACACTAACCCATACAGAAAGGACACAAAGTCATTGATTATTTTGTATTGTTATTGCAAAATACCACTGAAAAACTGCTTTTTTTCTCAAAATATACCATATTTTAGGAGAAAATGCCCTAAAACTAATTTTAATCAGGTTTCAAAATGGCAAATGGTGAGTACGCCAAAAATTTGACATAAAATAGCTTCATTATCTGTGTTTGAGGTTATAAAGATGGTGATTTTTAGACCACCTCTGGGAGGTGGTTTAAATTTATAGGCCTTAGAAATGATTGTTTTGTGCCAATCGGTAATAAGTTCGTTTATAATTTCCTTAAGTAAACGTTTTTACAAATATTAATTTACCTTATTTAATATCCCAAGTTATTCATTAACCAATAAAACACCTTCAATTTTGTCCATAAAAACGCCATATTTTAAACAAGTTTTCAGCACCAAAAATATATTTTTTTATACCTTCATCAAAAACATGATTTTTTTAACTGTCTGCAGATAACTAAAGCATGGGTTTTTTGGTTACCAATGCAAACAAATTTTTTTTTTGATCACGGGTGCAAAAAAAGGTTTCTGTCCGTTTTCTCTAATTATTCTTGCCTAAAATTTAAGTCATTTTCGCCAGTTTTCACCAAGTATTTACGAAAAAATAATTTAAAAACATCGTCCAAATATCTAACTGTCAAAGATTAAAATGTCGCAATAGTGAACGTCATCGAGTAAAAAGGCATATCGCTATGGCAACCGCATTGTTATTTCATTTACCAGCCGCCTTGATTTATAGGGTAAAGATGGTGTTTTGCGAGAAGTGCTCTTCGTTCAAGATTTTTAAAAGTATTTTCCTGTTTTTCTTGGATTTTTTGATAAAGATATTACAAAAAATTGTGTTAACAACTCGCGGCTAAACTGTGCTTTTTTTACTTGCGTTTTTAAATACCTCGCTGCGCTCGTTATTTAAACCAAATTGTAAAAAAAGCACTATTTTAGCCACTAGTTGTTAAAACTACTATTATGAGCGCACTACGAGGCAAAGCAAACATAAGTGAAGGTCACTGATTATGCACGAAAAATATACCAAACAGAAAACCCAAAACTACTATATAAATTTATTTACAAACTAAAATTAAAATATTGGGGTTATCTAAAGTCTTAGTCAAGAAAGCTTTCCTTACTTACAGTCCACTCATTTCAAACTAGAGAGGTAGGTAGAGGTTGGCACAAGTCAAGGTACAAGCAGTGGTAAGAGATCCGAACTCGCTATTTGTGATTTGAACGCAGCTAATATTTTGAAATTGCCATTTCGACAGTGACAGAAATGTAAATAAAACTCGCATATCAGTTTTTTGATACATTTCATATATAAAAACACTTTTTAAATAAATATAAAAGTAATCTACGTCTTATTTTATTATTATTTTTCTACTTCTAGTGCCTTATCCATCTAAATCGTTGTGTGAGATCAAGTATTAATTGGAAAAATTAATTAACAAGGGTAAGTTTTAAGTAAAGTGACACATAACCCCAATTTTAATATGTTCTACAGAATGTTGACTATTTAAACCCTGCGTGGGTCTACATTTTTTAATTTTATTTTCTTCTAAATTGAAACTTTCTTCTTAAATCCAACAAAAGATTGTGTTTACTAAAATTGTTCTTATAAATCAAAACTCAAGGAGGGTTGGTTTAAAATGCTTAAAATTAAAAATTTCACTTAAACTTAGGACCTTTCTAAAATAGACTATTCTCTTTTAGTAAATCCCACCGCAAGAGATTATTTTGATATTTTGGTAAAGGCGCCTACCTCCAAATTTTCTGCTTAAAAATAAAATATGTTGAAAACCCTGATGTACCCGTGTAAATAAGGCAGAAGCGTACACTTTGACCGATTCGCACAATCTGGCAACACAGGTACTTCAAAAACGTACCAGTCGCATATAAACAAAAGATAGGTTATGTAACATATTAAATTTTTTGGCACTAATTAAAAGTAGAATTTTTTTTTTCGTCAGTGACTTTAGCTCAGGAAATGTCGAAGTGACGTTCGGAATGGGTTCTGAAATATCCATACTTTTTGGAGTCAAATAAACACCAGAATAGTCTGAACTTTGATTGGAAAGCTCGGAGCACTTGTTCGATTTTTTGCCGAATAAGTAAAATTTTTTTCAAGGCCTCTAATTCGAAATATTCAAAAATTTGTATTGGTTACCTTAAAAAGAAAATATGGCTTATTGGGCAAAAAATCAAAAATGGTGCTTCGTGCCGTGTCTTAGTTTTTTAGAAAATGTGCTTTTCCACATAAAATTGGAGGAATATTCATGTTGTAGGAATATTCCCTCAAAGTGATTTTTGAAATATTCTATTGCAAATATGACAGTAATGTTACAGACTTATTTTTTGTTGAATATTGTTTAAGAGTTTTTCATCGACATAATGGGGATAGACTGATATAGCTACCATGAATTTTCAGCTACAGTCTTGCACTTTAGTTGAAGACTAATCCATATTTGATAGATATTCATGTGGATATCCAATCCAATCATAGGCATACAATATTCAAGGGATATCCATATTTGTTATGTGGATATTACCATCATTTTTCGAAGAATATGACTATTACATTACAGGAATGTATAATTGTTATGTGGGTTCCACTCAAATTTCAGCCAATTTTGATGTTCATTGGACTCCAAAAAGTATGAATATCACAGAAACTTGAAAGATTGCTGACAGATAGAGTTTTAAGTGTATCTACCAAGTAAACAAAAAACGACAAAAAATAAGAATAATTTGTCAAAGATCTTCGGCAAATGGCTGCAATATTGTGCACAATCTAAAAAATCCTGTTCTTCATTTGTAGGTAGGTCAAACGTCAATATAGTCACAATTTTGAAATTTTGCATAGATCCCTTAAATTGGTTATAAAAGTTACAAAAAAAAATAAAAACGTAAATTAGAAACATCCAAGTAGCCCGCGCTATTCGACTCATATAGCCTATGTGCAAAATTTCAAGATTATAGTAATTGCCGTTTCATCTAAAGATTAAAAATACGATTGAATGGGGTACCTACTGCCTTAAAGATAAACTTAAACTTAAAAGTACGGTAGGTGTGGGTTTTTGAACATGTAAAACACCTATAAACGCTTGAAAAGTTATTACACGTCAGTGCTCCAAGCCCGGTTTCCATCTAGGCGTTCCCCATGAGGTGCCCATACTGACTCTATAAACGCGTCACGTTGTGCTACATGGACTTGGATGGTTTTTTAAGTCACCATTTCCGAGAAACAAAAAAAGCCAAAATATTTTTTTGTAGATCTCTGACAGCGACTTGCAAGCCGATCCATCGATCTAGGCTAAGAGGTCGCGTTGCATTGTATAGTAAAGAAACGCAAAACAGTGGGCTTGTTTCCCCCGTAGTGAGCAACAGTGGGCTTGTTTCCCCCGTAGTGAGCTTTGTAAGTTTATTTTTGCAATAAAAAGGTGGTAGGCAATGTTGATCTTGAGAGTAAGTTAGAGTTTCGAACTTCGATTTTTTTTTTCACAACGTTTCGAATGCTTATGTATCTTCAATCATCATCAGGTGAATACTAACAAAAACTAAGACTACCTAATCTTATATATTAGTATGTGTTCAGTGAACCATGAAGTTACACAAAAAACTAAGACTATCTTATCTTTCGCAGTTAAAATCTGTTACCTCCAAATAGTATGGGTTTCCAAATATCCTTGATGGTGACGCTTTGTTGAGGAAACACATTATGGTTCCTCTGTATAAATGCAGTTTCTTTGCACTTCTGCTTGACTAGATTTTCCTTCTGGCGACGATCTTTGTCTTTTTCCATTTCATATGTTGTTGATTGTCCCAGCAATATCTCCGACTTATAATCTTGCTAAATATCTTCTACTTCAAGGAAAGTCACCATCATTCGTCAAAAATTCAAAGCACTTCGTGAACCTCCTTAGAGACATCAGCCTACATCCTGACGACCAATTTGTTAGTTTTGAAGTCTAAAGTTTGTACAAGAACGTACCACTTAAAGAATCACTCAAAATCATTCAACAGAAGCTACTGAAGGACCACCACCTCTCTGATAAAACCAATGTTTCAATCAATGTCATTATGGATTTATTAAAATGCTATTCACAGAATTCTTACCTCCAGGAGAAAGACAGGTATTTTCGACAGGAAGATGGTCTGCCCATGGGATCTCCACTTTCGCCGGTAGTGGCCAACATCTTTATGGAATCCTTTAAAGAAGAAGCGACATTTTTATTATCTGGATCACTATAACAATTCTTCCATCAGTCAACAGTATAAGAAACTGCATCACATTAACTCTGGAAAAAGAAGAAAATTATCACCTCCCTTTTCTCGACGTTCTAATCACCAAAAAGAATTCAACTATAACTACTTCCGTCAACTCCACGTCAACCAAACTGAGAATTGCAAAATCTCTTATAGATCGAGCCACCTACATCTGCAATTCGGAAAAAGTTTTAAATAAAGGAAAAGCACGGTTTCTCCAACTACATGATCAATACAACTCTTCAGACCACACCAACACAAAGGACGACAGACGTAAATACTGAAAGGAAAGCGGCACTTATAATTTCATACATCAAAGGAATCTCAGAAATGATACAAAGAATAGGCAACCAATACGATCTTCGGACTGTGTTCAAAACGACCGCAACAATAATAAGTCAATTAAAAAAAACTAAACCACAACGCCACGCCACCAAGAACTGCATCTACCAGGTACCATGCGAGTGTAGGGATATCTATATTGGAGAAATCAGCCGCATGGAAGTTCGCCTTACAGAACACAAACGCAAAACTCGACAAGGGGATACAACTGGATCAAAAATAGCTCATCATTGCTGGGACAATCTACACCATATGGAATGAAAAGAGGCAAGGATCGTCGCCAAGGAGGAAAAAATATTCAAGCGGAAGTTCAAAGAAACAGCATTTATGCAGAGGAACCATAATGTATTTTCTCAACAAAGCCTCACCATCAAGGATATTTGGAAACCCATACTTTTTGGAGTTAACGGATTTCAACTGCGAAAGGGCGGAGCCAACCAAGTGTAAACTTCATGGTTCACTGAACAGATACTAGTGTACAGGGTGTCTTAATTGCCATGGGCCACTATTGCTATCTGGGTAACTATAAGGACTACAAGGTTGGTCAAATTAGACAAAATGTGCAATTTTTGAGGAACATTAAAAATCTGGTTTCAGATTTAAAAAAAAATATTCTATCCCGAGCTAAGGGCTTTTTCGAAAAATTTCTGAAAACTATTTTATCAAATATCTCAAAATGTATAATTTTTACAAAAAATTGCTTATAAATTGCTTATAAAAGCCTATGATACGTAATACATCTGTCAAGGTACCTAAGTTTAAACCAACACGAGCGTTTTCAAAAGGTGAAAAATTATATTAATTTTTTTGTTCTGCAAAAGCAGTCCGAAATGCTGAAAGAGCGCTTGAAATGTATCAAAATTCGTATCCTGAAAGGCGCGTAAGAAATCTAAAATTTTTTACAAGGTCAGAGATTTTTCCATACGGGGTTTTATCAAAGATAAAGTTTATAAAACTGCCCCTCGGGATTTGGACGACCTAATTCATAGAATAAGGCAAGACTGTAACCAAATGACCCCTACGATACTAAGCCAAATCCAAAATAAAAAGAAAACGAAAAGAGCGCGCTTCTGCTTGCAACATAATGGTGGACATTTGTAGCATTTGGATAAGTAAATTGGTTTAGATTTAAAAAACGAATTAAAATAATAATAAATACTGTTAAATAAGTTTCATATAATTAAATGGTGTAAAGAGTTTAAATATTTAAAAAGTTGTTACATAATAGTTAAATAAAATAATAGTTAAATTATAGTTACGCGGATAAAATAAAAAACTGTTTATAAGAGATAACTTTGATTTACTCATTATAAGTTATTATTATAATTATTAAGTATAGGTAATTATTCCTTGTTAAATATTTAAGCTTTTAGTTAGGTGGCAAATACTAAATTCTCATGAGGCACACATATCTATTGATACATGCTGCTTTTTTTTTGCTAATGTATTTTTTTTTTTATATTGTGAAGTGTTTGTAATTTATAAATAAATAATAAATAAATAAGTTTTTTCATTAGACGCTGCATCAGTCTGTTTATGTTATTAAAACAGGCAATTGTTTTATTGGTCTTCTTTTTAAACCCAATAAAACTGAAATTTTATTTTTTTATCATTAAACCAGAAACAAATATGGACATGTAATACATCGTTAAAATACAAAAAAAGTTCTTTAAAAAAATGGAATAAAAAATACAGGCCCGTATTTAAAAAAGTAAGTTGATGTTAATATCTCGAAAACTACACGTGGCAAATTTTCTGCAAAACTACCAAATTGAAAAACGTCAAAAATTAAAAAAGAAAATTATTTTACGAATTTCTCGCAAAAATTATACTTTTTAAGATATTTGATTAAATAGTTTTCGGAAATTTTTAGAAAAATCCCCGTAGCTCGGGATAAGTTTCTTATTTTTAAATCTGAAACCAGATTTTCAATGTCCCCCAAAAACTGCACATTTTGTCTAATTTAACCAACCTTGTAGTTCTTATAGTTACCGAGATAGCAATAGTGGCCCATGGCAAATAAGACACCCTGTATTATTAGGTCGTCTTCGTTTTTGTTAGCATTCACCTGATGACTATTGCAGATACATAAGCATTTGAAACGTTGCGAAAAATTTTACAAGTTAAGACAATGGAAGTACAGTTGGTTTCACATAAAATACGTACATGAAAAACCCAACTACGTTTTTTTTTCAGTGTATTTAGCTATACCTACGCTTTCTGGTATGCACCTGGGACACTACCTGCTAATTAATGTATTTCTATTATTGTTATAGTTTACCTATGATTTTAAAAAAAATTTAATTAACCTAATTGATAAAAACTGCAACTATTGGAGGATTATTTATTATTTTGTCAGTACCTAATTTAAACTTCTGAGCAATAGAAAATAGTATTTTTAAACAAGGCTAAAAAACTAACAACTTTTTGTCACGAGCGAGGCAAGTTAGTGGACTTAGTCAAAAGCGAACTACACATGCATGCGTTTTGTTTTCATAAACAAACAAATTATTTTAATTTCATGTAAAATTAAGATAAAAACCAAAGAAAAACTAATACTTAATGGCGGCTACATTTTTTTCAATAACCATTTCCAATCGACGTAGCATGGAATAAGACAAATTTCGACAATATTCTTCAACGTTAGAAACCATAACCCCATGCATTAAGTATAGCATTTAAAAGTTCTTCGGCATTTTGCGGCCTGCAATTATGTTCATGTATTATTTTGACTAATCTTCCCCAAGTATTTTCGATGGTGTTAACGTCGGGACTGTTCGATGGCCAAAGCAGCACTTCTATATTTTGGTCTTGAAACCAGTGACGCACAACATTAGCTGTGTGAACAGGACAATTGTCCTGCCGAAAAATTATTTCATTGTTTGGATAGCACCATTACCCCTCCTAAAATTTCCAAATATTTAACTGCGGTAAATCTTCCTTTAATTTGCCAGTAAACACATAACCCTCTAGCAGACATTCAACCCCACATGTTCACTAAGAAGTGTCTTGCTCTATTAACCTGGTGGGTAAATCGCTCAATAAATCGACTTCGAGGTGGGCGGTATACTATCCGAAGAAGATTGAAAAAAAAAATCAGTAAAAATCACCCTTTCCCAATATTCCTCATATTGAGAGCAAAGATCAGTGGTGCTTGTTTTTGTTGTTCTGTTAAGAGAGGCGGCTTTGCTGCAATGCGACATTTAAGCTCAGAATTTTTTACTCGTCTGCATGCTGTAGATCGGGAACCTGGAAAACCATTTGTTTCGATGACTTTGACAGCTGTGGAAAATCGGTTTTCTCGCAAATTATTCAGTAATTGTCCATTCTGTTCCTCTGTGGTCACCTTATTTTGAAAAACCGGTACTCCGCTTTTGATCCAAAGACTGACGTTCTTGGCATTGATCGTTTCGAAATTCTGACCACAGTGGCTTTATTAATATCAACATTTTCGGTGACCCTTCTTACTGACCATCTATCTTGCAGTCGAGTTATTATCTACGATTTCGTAAAGGCCGAAAGTTGCGGAACCATTTTCAAACAGTAACTTGACTAAAATCGCATCAAATGTCGCATCTACACGAGGAAAAAACGTTTTATTTTGTATTTCCATGTACGCATTTTATCTGAAATTAACTGTACATACCAAAAGTCTAACTTACTCTCATGTTTGGTTTAATATAATCAGCCCCCTTATAAAATTGTCTAGGATTTCTAGTGACTTCTAATCCAGGTTTTGTTCAGTGGTTAACTTTTATCCAAAAAAACGATGCCACGATCAGGATTAAGATTATAGTCTTCCCTAGCAACATTCCTTGTTTTACTTATGCAAAATATAGCTTGCAAGGGTATTTTTGATCCCACATTTTGCTATCCAAATTTTAGTCTCGTTTTAAGGGTAAAGCTTAAATCTAGGGTTCCCTACTCATAGTTTTTAAATTTCATTAATGCAAAAGTCGAGGTAAAAGTACTACTAGACAACACTAGATTTAAGATTGCCTTTAAAATGAGATTAAAATATTTGAAAAATTTTTGTATTTCGATAGAAAACCTTTATCGTTCTCTACAATAGTATTATCGGAGTATAGCAAACCACACAGTAGCGACAGCTTGGGTACACTTTCTGAGGGCACATGCGCGAAATAAAGTTCAATAAAAGATCCTTTATTTGGTCCGAGAGTGGATGACTCTTTTTATTTTCTAGCAGTCGTCGGACAGAAAACTAGCGTAGTAGGCCGGGAGTTAGGCGTTAATTTACTGATAGGTATAAATTTAGGTTTTGTTAATTGATTTAATTTATGTGTGATTTTATAAAAGAACCCCGCACGGAATACATGGCATTTTGGTTCATTGCAGAATTTAATGAAATTTTGGTATGTAGTAGATCTCGACCTACTGATCACAGTTTAAACAGACCATAATCAAATCGTATGATTAGTTCCAAAGACGCAAGGGGTTTTCTAAAGTAGTTACTAATAAGTGAAAAAATCGTCATGTTTCATTAATAAGATTTTTGTGAGTTTTCTAACAATATTTAGTTGAGTGTTGGCATCAGTATGTATGAGCACAACCGTCTTTAATTAGAGGTGATATTTAAGTGTACCGAGATCATCACAAAAGTATTCAGTTTAGAGAATTTATGTATAGTTATTATGTGCATACTAACTGATTAAAACCAACCATCAGGCAGGTTATCAAGAACATGCTGTTCGTAATTTTAGTTACAGGGGAAGTAAGGAAAGTACTAAACTACATTTTACAGATTAATATTTGGCGTGGAAAGTAAGTAAGTGCTAGAATTTTAATTAAACTTGTTACTTGATTTTCTTGAGACGTCTTTAAAATTAAAATAATAAAGGAGCCGGTTGGTGATTGATATTTATAGCCTCAATCAGTTACTCAAGTATTTTTTTTAAAAAAATGTACCTAATAATGTAATCGATATGAAAGTGCTAAAAAATAGGTACAATTTTAGAGTAATGACTCCGGTAAATAGGTAAATATACCGCTTATAGTTACTGTGATCTAGTAAGTCATGACCATAGTTTTTAAAACAAATGCGTTTGCTGTCGCTGTCAGTCTTAGCAACGCCAGATATTAATCTGTTAAATGTAGTGTGGCACTTTCGGTACTTCCCCTGTAACTAAAATTACGAAAAAAATATTCTTGATAACCTGCCTGGTGGTTGGTTTTAATCACTTAATATGTACATAACAAATATATATAAATTATCTAAAGTAAATACTTTTGTGATGACCCCGGTGCACTCAAATATAACCGCTAATTAAAAACGGTTGTGCGCATACATACTGATACCAAAACTCAATTGAATCTTTTTAGAAAACTCACAAAAATCTTATTAAACAAGACGGTTTTTTCACTTGTTAGATCTACAACATACCAAAATTTCATTAAATTCTACAATCAACCAAAATGCCATGTATTCCGTGGGGGGTTCTTTGTTGTTACTTACTTATTATTGATTTTTTTCTTAGTGGTTTAATTTTTGTAGCTTAAAATTTACCAAACCCGAATTAAAATATAAAATATCCGACCGAAAAGCTGTTAGAAAATTAAAAGTTTTATCCAACATTTAGTATAATATGTTTATTTGTACTAAGTACATTATTTTTTAACCACTACTTTTCATCCCGGGGACATTTTTTCTTTCTTGTTTCAGTACGATATTTATTTTAATTTTATCATAAAAGGGCCGGTTAGATATCACTTTTTTTAAAATGGTAGGTATGTTTCTTAAAATATAAAAGTCAACTTTTCTTCTAAAAAATATGGTAAATGTCAAAATCCACTTCTTACCATACACTCAATTATTTTATGTTGAAAGGAAATGAAAATATCTCGAAAACTGTAGCTTTGAATGATTTGAACCTTATAACAAAATTTTTGAGTTATATTTACGAAAACCAAAATCTGAAAACCGCATATCAATAGCTGCTTTACTTTTAAAGTTATGATTTTTTTTTATATTTTAACGTTTTTTCAAATAACTCGGAAACTAAAGATTCCACGAATATGGACTATAAAACAAAATTTTTAGTCCATATTTATGGAAACTTATATCTGAAAACCGTATATCGGTACTTGCTTTTGTTCCTAAGTTTAAATTTTTTTAAATATTTTATCCCCCTTTTCCCCCTTTAACCCCCTTCACTCTACCCAAAAGTTAATCATTTCATGGTCAGCCGATAAAGGATTTTTGTACCAAATTTTGTTTATATCGATTAAGGCGTCCTTGAGTTATTGTGTATACAGGCAGACAACAGACCGATAGGCCGACGATTTCAATAATCCCCATACCATATATGGTGGACTAAAAAATTGGCGACTCTAAGGCTTCATAAATAATTTTTTTTGGGATGAAAATTATGGTCAAAATGGATAGGAAAGACAAATTATAATAACATACACACCTTTATTAATAATAAAATAAGTACCTTATTGACAAAATAGTTTAATTTTAATAATAATGATAATAATTAATAAATATTTGTAAAACATAATTTAGGCCATTCATTAAAAACTTTATACCTAATATTGAATTTTAATCTGAAAAATTTCTTTGAAAATTAACTTTGGAACACAGTCTTAATATCAATCAAAAGATGAGCAGTATAATGGTGGGAATTCCACTCATATCGCTTGCGAAAAATGGCCTTCAAACGTCAAAGGTACTGACGGGTGCCGTCGCTACTCTGTGGTTTGTTATACTCCGGTATTATTTTAAATGTTGTTTACTCCGGCATGCGGACTATTGAGAGCTCTAATTTCCATTTAAAGTCTTTGCGTTGTTAAGTGAGGTGCCGTAGCTAATGGAAAACGTATATTATGATTAAACGAGCTTTTCAGAAATTTAATGTAAACTTAAATTAATTAGTTTATTAATTAAATATTTCTCTGACTTTATAAATGGTTTTAGGTTTGGTTTTAGTTAGAATTTAATTAAACCAAGTTAAGTTAAAAGATTGACACTAATTCAGCAGGATTTTTTTTATAATATTTAAATAAACAATTTTTATAACAGAATTTATACAGAATATCGGAAAGTTCAAAAATACTGTTCATTCCAAATCCTCTAGACCAATTTCAATATGGCATTTAAAGACAGAAACTAAATGATACCGTCACAGTCACTGTCAAAAAATTGACTCAACTGAAATGAGCGATTTTTTACACATTATTTTACTATAACCAGTACTCTCTCCATACAGGCCGATCAACTCCTACCGATGTAGTGTCCTTTAATCCACCTTCGCCACCGTTTTCACTTAAAAGTGCCAGAAAATTCATTAGTTTTCTGTCAATATGCCGGCGAAAGTCGAGAAAAGGACACTATAACGGTAGGAGTTGATTGGCCTATGTGGAGAAGGTATTGCTATAACTTAAGGGTAGAGATTCTTTTCTTTTTGGTGACCATACTTTTGGAGTCAAATAAATATAAGAATTGACTGAAATTTAAATGGAAGGCCCATTTTTTGGGTTTTCTTTTTTTAAGGCCAGCGAGTCAAATGTTTATATATTTCGATTTTGTGGTCTTAGAAAAAAATTTTAGCTTATTCGGCAAAAAACCCTTAGCTTAGCTTAGTTTTTACAAAAGGTGGCTTCCATTTAACGTTCAGCAAATTCGGATATGTATTTGACTCGAAGAAGTATGGATATTAGACACTTAAAGTTACATATAATGTTGTACGCATGCTCAAAACGCCATACGGAGTTAGGTCTCACCCGTAAACATTTAAAGTTGCACATAAAAAGGGTGCTTAATCGTTGTCGTATCTTAGTGCGCATGCTCAGAACGAATACGCCGTACAACAGCGGCCACGTCTCACCGATCTCTACGATCCTCCTTGCAGTATTCGCAAGCATTTAGCGCATAATATCGGTACGACAAGTAATAAGCACTCTTTTTATATGTAACTTTAAGTGTCTATTTCATAACCCGTTTTGAACGTTACTTACAGTATATTCCACTCGAAATTTATACACATTGATTGACGTCAACTGTCAACGAGAATTTTCAGTCACACGTTTATTTTTTTGTTTCCCCCTAGATTTTTGGCGACACTGATCACAGTATAGACAGAGCCTCAGTCAGGAAATTTTCAATTTCGTTTAGTTTAAATTTTATCATGAGTTGATTGTAATAGAGTATTTTTAAACCATTTTTTTGCCATCTTGTTATTGTTATCGTAATAAGACAATTGATCACAGTGTACTAGATATGGAGAGGGCCGCAAGTGTTGATCCAATACATAAACGTAAATAGTGCGATCTCTACACATTATAGAAGGGACTGGTTATGAAATCTCAAATTAATGAAGCTCAGACATTGTTTGGGGCACAGGCATGGTGAACCCACGCATTGGTCATTTTTAGGGCACATTAGACATATAGCCGCAAGAGTAGCAAGATCGATAGAAATCTGTTTCGTCACAATTCCCTCTAACATTAGGAAGTAATTTGTTATTTTAAATCTAAAAACTGCAAATTCGTAGCAGACTTATGAATTTTTGATCAGATTTGAAAATTTCAATATGGCGGATTCAAAATTGACGATTTAGGGTACAAATCTAAAAATTAAAAAATAATTATATCTAAAAAAAAGTTTTTGAAATAGAAGCTTTTATAAAATAAAGGGTCCCCGGGAAAAAGGTGAAATGTCAAATTTTTTTTTCAGTTTTAAGTTAAATATGGCAACAAATCTGTAGGAGATTTATATGCCGAATTAAAAAAGGGAAGAAACGCCATCACAGCGTAAACGTGATCTGAAATTATCCTGTGCAGTAAAAAAAGGCGTAGAGTCCATGCAAAAAGTGGAATTTTCTCAAAACAATGTCGGAAGGACATTTCGCTTTTCTCCCGTGGACTCTGCAAATATAAAGTTCACTAAAAACTAGAAAATAATTTTTAGCATTCTGATATCATAATAATAAAAGCGATGGCCGCAAGTTAAAACTAACAATGTCCATCTATATATCAGAGAAATGTTAGGGTAGCTTGGGTCGAGTTGGGTTGAATTTAAGTGCCGTTGCATTTCTCTGCTTTGTAATTTAGTTGTTTTTGTTCTATGGAAAGTGACGTTATGTTTTGTCTAAATAAAAATGGAATGGACTGTATATATTTCATGAGCCAAGGTCACTGACAGAAAAAAAAAGTACTACTCTTAAGCTAATATAATATATAAAATAGTGCATCAACCCATAGATTTATTTTATAACGCCAACGGTGTCGGTCGACCCAAACGTCAACGTAAAATTAACAAATCAAATCTGCAGTAAAAACTTAACAAATATGAAAGTTATTATATGAACACAGTTGAAAATAACTAACAATTGGATCTATGTAAAACTTCTTTTAAAATAAACACAAAATTAAGCACAAATTGGCGAAAACATTGATGGGTAAAACAAATAAACAAAACCATCAGCTTTATTTTGACAGCAGGCCGCAACTAGTATATTCCAAGTAAATGCTATATTTTACAATCGACCAAGCGTCTAATTACGGCACTGGAATTCACTGTGATGTCACTTCAATTCTTTTTGGACATTGCTAAGGCCAGTGAATCGATAGTTATACATATTTTTTTTCACGTAGAAAACGTTTTCGGAGAAAAAAGTATATAAGTGGTGTTCTTTGACCTGTATGTTCATGTATAATCAGGAAATTTGTGGCAAGTATTTTACTTACTGACATGCCTTATGTCTCGGTTATTTTTCATCAGAAAACCAGCGGTCACATTTAGTGTCCTTAAATAAATGAATGAATGTAGAAATATGTAGGCCACCTTGCTGGGCCCGTTGCACGCCCATTATTTTTCGTTTAATCCTCGACGCCTGCGTCTTTCGCAAAAGAACAGATTTTTCTGGGCTGTAGGCTTCTTACATCGCCTGGGGCCAACAGATAGTTCCCAAGGTGCGACTCTTTTGACCTGGCCAGAGACGGACACTCCAGCAGGACGTGCAAGGACGATTCCTCGTCCTTTATGCACCATTGACACTCTGAGTCTTCGGCAATTCCCATAGTCTCTAGGTGCTTGTTAAGGCGACAGTATCCCGTTAGGAACCCTGTTGCTAGTGTCAGATCCTTCCTACCTTGGTGGAGCAAGGACTCTGTTTTCTTGGCGCTCACCTTACCAATCAGAAGCTTGACCTTTCTCATGCCCTGCGTGCTATTCTAGGGGCTGTATTCTTGAGTATCTTTATCCCCTTCACACTTCTATATGTAGTAAGTTCTCCTCCCGGCAGTTCAAGAATAAAAGCCCAGAGCGCCAGTCTAAGTCACTTTTCAGGGCCGTTATGACTTGGCATACCGAAATACTTAGTATGGGTTCCGGACCTACCGTATCGGTTGATGATTCTTATCTAACCAATTTATCGGCCTCTTCATTTCCCGGTACACGTTCATGTCCCAGGGTCTAGAGGAGATTGACCTTGTTCTGTCTTGCCATAGTTGTTAAGACACGTTTACACTCCATTACAAGGGCAGAGTTAACTCTGTCCGACCTGATAGCGCCCTACGATCTGAGCAAATGTATAAATATCTTTGCCTGAAGTGCACATTTCTAGATTTTTATATCCAGAGCCTGAAAAACAGTCGCGTACCTTCCTAAGGAGAAGTGGAACTTCACCCTCGTGCTTTTACAATACACTACCGCTCACGACTTGTCCCCCATTTTTGAGCCGTCTGTGTACCAGACTGTCCCATTCGGGGGGCAAGGGACACACATCCATTCCTTCCAGACTTTCCTATCAGGCGTGTAAACCTAATAGGAAGCTTCGAACTTGTTGTTTGCATCGGTATTCTGTCCTTGTTCATGCGTAGCACTGGACAGATCTCCGTGACATTCCTAGAGAGTGCTGTGTAACTCTTGGGATCAGAATTAAGACATGTTCTATGAGTGTTGTGTATGTAGTGTATATAATAAATTTTATGCACTTTATAGATTAAAAGTGCACTTTTAATCCCTCATTTTAGGGATAAAAGGGACAATTTTAATCCCTTAGGGATTAAAAATTATTTTAATCTCTGGGGGATCTAAAGTAAATTTGTCCAAATTAAAAAATAATTTTATTGAAATTTTATTTATTTGTTAAAATTTATGAACGAAAAAAAGGTAATTATGCAGTATATGGTTTTCTGCCATTTTTTAAGATTTTCAAAAAATTCCCTTACAGACGGTTAATATGCCTCGCCAGAAGTACGAAACCGTTTGCGCGTCAAAAAAATTCTTTTTTTTTCAAAAGTTACAGGCATAAAAAATTACAAAAACAACAAACTTCGGGACAGCGGAATGAATAGGGGTGCTGGGCGGGGCACCCCCTTCATCTAAAACACTGTAAAATATGTCAAAATGTAGGCAAAGGGTTAGCCTTTATTCGTCATTTTTTTGTTTTTTTTTTAACTTCAATTTTCCGAAAAATCATCGAAAGAAAATAACATAATATTTTTAGATTTTTCCAACAAAACACGACATTTAACGTCAGTTTAGTGTTGCCAACCACGAAACTGCGTTATTTGCAAAGAACCAAGAAAGTTTTAGTAGCTCATCCGCACGGGCATCAACTTCCCAATTTAGGCGCGTCATTTAAACTTTTTTTTCAATTTAAACAAAATTTAGGCATTTGGATTTGGAAAGGCAGGGTCGGGTTTCGTTGGGTTGAGTCCGGTTTCATAAAAAAAGGGTTGGGTTGGTTGGGTTGGGTTTGATTTCATAAAAGAAGGGTTGGTTTCGCTTGGGTTAAGTTTTCGAAAAGAGGGTTTGGACAGTCTTTAGCCCAGACATTTTTTTTTTATAGCGAAGGAAAATCTTCAAAAGATGCCGGCAAAAATGGTCCTCCGCACATGCCCGATTCAGCGTCTCTAGAGGACCGCCTACGGACTAACCCAACCCTTCTTTCCCAAAACCAAAAACAATCCAAACCCCGCCCGTGCGAATGACCGACCAACAAAACATACGATTTTTTGCAAATGGCTCCCAACCCTTCTTTTATGTAACCCAACCCAAAATAAATCAAAACAACCCAACCCAACCTAACCCTTTTTTCTCAAAACCAAAAACAATCCAAACTCCGCCCGTGCGGATGACCTACCAACAAAACACATGATTCTTTGCAAATGACGCAGTCTCGTGGTTGGCAACACTGAAATGATGTTAAATGTCGTGTTTTGTTGGAAAATCTAAAAATATTGTGTTGTTTTCTTTCGATGGTTTTACGGAAAATTGAAGTTCAAAAAAAAAACAAAAAAGTGACGCATCAGGTTGATCCTTTGCCTACATTTTGACATATTCTACAGTTTTTTAGATAAAGGGGTTACCCCGCCCAGCAACCCTATTCACTCCGCTGTCCCGTAAGTTTGTGGTTTTTGTAACTTTTTATGCCCGTAACTTTTGAAAAAAAAAAAAAATTTTTGACGCGCAAACGGTTTCGTACTTCTGGCGAGGCATATTAACCGTCTGTAAAGGAATTTTTGAAAATCTTAAAAAATGGCAGAAAACCGTATACTGCATAATTACCGAAAAAAATAATTAGCATATGCATTACTTAAATCTAGTTCTTATTATGATATATATTTACATTTACATTTACTTGGGTGCAATTCGCAAGGCTTACGAAGGGTGGACAGTTGGAGGCAACATTTTTAGTTATAGGCGTATTCTGCACATACGCAGCAGTCGCCGCTGTCGTTGTCGTCTTATTTTCTGAAATTGATCTTCCTATATGAAGCTGTATGAAGTATGCCAGGAGCAGGAACACCTTTTCATCCGTAAAATTCTCTGCATGCTGTTCAGCGCACCATTTTCGGTAATCACGAAACTGTTTCTTGTAAACCTCGCGAGATTTTGTGGAAGAAGGCTAGCGATGGCCTCTTCCGCGGCCTCTTCAATGTTCATTTTCAAAAAAAATGCTGTACGATTTTTCTGGACTCACCGTTTGGTGACGCCGTTTGATAACAACAACTGACTGACATTTGTTTTGTGCTATAGCAACACTTCCATGGCACAATAAATTTTGAGTGAATACACCATGCCAACAACAATCAATGACAACTATCAGTAATACGAGCTGTCAATCTTGAAACTAGAGTACCGTTAAGTGGTCTACTGTTAGTTTTGTGATTTTCTGTTTTTAGTTTCTCGCATTCTAAAGTGCATGAAATAGTATACAAACCTCGTGACTAAAGTGTACTTTAATCCCTTGGCGAATTGTAGTCCTCCCTACGGTCGGGCTACAAACCTTTCGCCGCGGGATTAAAAGAGGCACTTTAGTCTCTAGGTTTATAATGTACTATTTTAAAAGAGCGTCGATAAACATAGGCATTAATTCTAGGTCAATTGCCTTTTTTTAACGTACAAGCCTACAAGAGACTTCGCCATTATGTAAAAAAAAATGGATAGAAGGGCTCTTCCTGCGGGGCTGCTAAGAATAGGGCACATGCAATGTACGGCCTACGAACATGGAGTTCCGATATGCGATAATTGTTAGGAAAATAATGACTAATTATTTCCATCGGTAATTTTTTTTGCCTTTTATTTTTATTACAATATTTTTCTTTGCGTTTACTCGCTTCGTTATGTAGCACTTATAATCGCATTAGGGGTCTGCGCAATTATATAAGTTTTTTTGAATAGTTGTATAACTGTTTTAAGTTTGTTTTCAAAATATTAAAATATAACAATTATTCTTTGCCAAATCAATTAAGTTATTTATATTTGCTCAGTTGACCCGAATGTGTCTACGTCATTAGGAACAACGATTTTTTATATTTTTGGGATTTTTCATAAAAATACCAGTATACTTATTTTGTTTGACCAACCTGTACTCCTAATAAATCATGGAAAACTCTTTAACCTCCATTTAGAAACGAAACTAGAGCTGTAGTGTACATGACATGTTTTTTTTTCTTCTAAATTTAAAATTTTCGGTTCCTATCTATAGATAGATATAAACTATAAAAACTTAAATTAAAAAGGGGTAGACATCATGCTTTCCCCAACACGAAAAATAATCCTTTAATCCCGTACCGCCCCCATAAAAATATGTCCTAAAATAGACTTAGCTAGGCTAACGTGTCGGCCATAGTTATGAGGGTGGGATTTTGTTCACAAACTTTATTGTATTCATTTAAAGTTCACGGGGAAGGATGTTTAGACTAACTAGTCTTCCACAGATACTCATCCGATATTGAATATGCGTCTGGTTCCCATACATTTTGAGTAGCGCCAGCTACCAATTAATTTCGTGGTGGTAATTTTTTTGGTCAATTTTAGAGAATTTGGGCGCGATTAATTTTAAAAATAATAAAATATATCCTGGTCCCAACTAACACTTATTTTGTAAATAAAGCCTAATTTTGTGTAATTTCTCATCTGCAAATTTTTTTAAATGTGACAGCTTATAAGGTGTTTCAATAACTCGGGTACAATCGGCGCGGCGTAGTGGTAGTGGTTGTTGAACACTGCCATAATGGCTGTCAAACTTGTCAAAATTTTAATCGTTCCAAAGTTTCTCTAATAATATAATAGGCAATTCTTCCAATCGGCGCGGCGCGGCGTAGTGGTTGTTGAACACTGCCATAATGACTGTCACAATTTCTCTAATAATATAATGAGCAATTCTACGCGCGATGAATGTTTCTCGCATTTTTTTGATTTTTGTATCCAAAAAAACACTAGTATAACCATTTTGGATTTTGGAATTTTTTGACATGTTGTATGCCTGGACAAGGGCTTTAAAAAATGCATTTGGTTTGGCTACAGCGGCGTATCAAATGTGGGATAAAATATAATTGTGAAATTATATTTTCCGAAGAAAAGATGCGAGTATTTATTTCATTTTTAAAGGATAGTGTAAATGTACATTCGTAGATTTTTTTGCAATGTTTTCTGATAGATTGGGTCAGTGGCGCACCGTAAAACTATTAAAATACGTTAAATACAAAAATTTTTCATTAAAAGCACAAATTCAACGACATTATGTGGTTATAAAATGATAAATCAAGGTTGGGAGAGATACTTTACGCGTGAAGATATGCGTGCTGTGGGTCAATAAACGGAGAGAAGTTGATGGATGTATCCGTTCAGAAAAAAAGAAGGCAAAAAAAAATGTTTTCGTAACAGCCCAAATTTTTTGAGGCAAATTCATTAAAAAAAACGGAACAAAATAAAAATGTCAATATATTGTACATCACGCTACTCCGCCACGATTGACAACTATGACATATAATAGCTAGCAAATATCAAAGTTTAAACTACTACTAAATAATATTTTAATATTTGGATGTTACACCACTGATTTATCTTTTTATAAAATATACTAAAAAAAAGCACGAAATACATACACACCTAATATCGTTGAGTTGGCCCTTTTAATGAAAAAATAAAGAGTAGTTTAATAATTTTACGGTGCGCCAATGACGTAATCTGTCAGAAAACATTACGAAAAAATCTGCAAATGGACATATACTCTATCTTTTAAAAAATAAATAAATATCTGCTGGTTTTCTTCGGAAATTAAATGTTATTTTATCCCACTTTTGATACGCCGCTGTAGCCAAACTAAATGCCTCACCAACTTTTAAGGCGCATTTTTTAAAGCTTGTCCAGAGCTACAACATACCAAAAAAATTTCCAAATCGCCCGATGTCTGGGTTACATGGGCCGGTGTGCGGTGTTCTTTATGAAACTGAAATGAAATTAATTCTGAACAATTTTTATTAATGCATCATTATTAATAGTTTGAATTATTTTAAATATTTACAGAGGCAGCATCATGTAAATCTTCGGATATATCTTTGGGGATTCTCGCAGCTATTTTTATTTTAGTCAAAGACCTCTAATAAATAATGATTAATCGATGCCGTACATCAGGAATTTTAGCCATATTTGGCGTTTCATGAAAGAAGTAACACCCTTTGAACACTAGCGCACCCAGGAATTGACTTCGGGGGGAGGGTTTTTAAATATAAATAATAAAAAAAAACTTAATTTGAAGTAAAAATGTGACCATCACCAGACTTCTCGGGGGGGGGGGGCGTTAACCCCAACCCCCCACCTCGGTGCGCCAGTGCTTTGAATAATTTTATATAGGAACCCCCGATTATTTTAGAAAGACCCACCTCCCAAGTCCTCCACCCTTTTGCGGTGGGGGACAAATTAGCCATTAAATGTACAATATTCCAATATTTCAAAAACCTTAACTGTTACAAAAATAAGTTTTCAACATGTTTCAGCATTTTTAAGGGGTTGATTTAATCCCTATTCTTTTCCAAAATTGCAAAAACAACGGTATTCTTAAAAACAAAAGATCTTCTTTTTGGTGATATTAGGAGTTCAAAATTAGTTCTTAATGTAGCTTGACATCCGGCTGCCCCTCCCCCCCATTTTGAATATAATAAAAAATCAGCAAGGAATGTGGTTCAAAATTTTTAAAAGTGGTTTAAAATTGGTTCGCAATTATAAGCATATCAAAACTCGAATATCTTTCGGAGGTGGGGGGGGGTGTGGCTTGACTGACCTCCGTATTTGTAATTTGGTACTAAAGGGCCCGAAAAACATTTATACCAAATTTGATTATTCTATAATTTCGTGTTAATGACATATTACATATTCAGTGTGGCTTTCTCTGTATAACCTCGGGACTTGGGACTTTTTGGTGACCCCATATCTTAAAAATTAGTTCATGAAGCGGCAAATTTTAGTGCCAAATCTGGTAGCTCTATTGCTTTTTGGAGAGTTGCTACTAATAACTTGTTTTTTTTTTCCTTTTTTTGTTTAACGTTAAGAGTTAGTAATCGAGTAACAGATGTTAAAATGCCGCGGGACCTTAATTAATATTTTTGCCAAATTTCATCGCTTCACTGTAATTTCTTAAAATTCTAAAGAAATCTGACGTCTTCTACGTACAATATATATTTTCTCGTCCATTTTATTTTAATTGATTCAAAAGAAACTTACGGCTTTCTTAGAATTTTTTTTATTTAATTAGTTATACCAACAGCCCTCGTTTCGGTCCTAAGTCAGGACCATCATCAGAGCTAGATAAGTAGAGTTGTAACACAAATTATTTTTATTTTATTCAACATTCTCATATAGTTGCACGAAATTGTGTGGTACTGCCAGACTAGTGACCGAAACGTTGACTATTGGTATAACTAATTAAATAAAACGTTGTCCAAGAAAGCTGTAAGTTTGTTTTGAATCGATCTTCTACATATCTCAAAAATTACCTAAGGGTCCACTAAGTATGCGTCATAAGTTTAAATTTTTGCAAGGTACTATATAGTGATCCGAAGCATCGATTATCTATGGCGTAGTCTACTTAATCTAAAGGGGGGTGGATATAGTAGTTTTCTCTAACTTTCATAAACCCTCACTTACCCCCGCTTTAAAATTATGGTTGCCAAAAACACCCTTATTTGAAAATCAGGGGTTGAGTTGGTTCGGTTTCCATATTGAATTAGATGCGTTTTATGTGACGGGGGTGGAGAGTTTAATATTGGGGTAAAAATGTAGGCATTTACTGGTTCTAAATAAATGAAATACGATAACTTATGTTTAACTGCACGGAGGATTAAAGACGTTACTTGCTTTCTTAATTAGAACACTTTAATAAGCTAAATTTACTTTAAAAACCTTTAAGGCCACAAAAACAGCATAGATTTTACAACACTGCTTTGCTATTTTTTTGAAAGGTCAACAATAGGTGGCATCACTAAGGCCATTTCAGAACACGGTGCGAACATCATATGTAAGGAAAAGTAAAACTTATTAAGAAAGTAAGAAGAATAACAAATTTCCGTATTATTTTTATCACTGGACATGTGTCAATTTATTGGCCGAATGTTCCATTAGACAAGTGGCCAGTGGCTATATGGAACCTGAATTCCAATACTCCAATCGAAATCACTTCAGTTTCCTTCGGCCTACTAAATTACGTGACCTTGGATCCACCCCTCCACCCTTTTGCGGTGGGGGACAAATTAGTCATTAAATGTACAATATTGCAATATTTCAAAAACCTTAACTGTTACAAAAATAAGTTTTCAACATGTTTCAGCATTTTTAAGGGGTTGCTTTAATCCCTATTCTTTTCCGAAATTGCAAAAACAACGGTATTCTTAAAAACAAAAGATCTTCTTTTTGGTGATATTAGGAGTTCAAAATTAGTTCTTAATGTAGCTTGACATCCGGCTGCCCCTCCCCCCCATTTTGAATATAATAAAAAATCAGCAAGGAATCTGGTTCAAAATATTTAAAAGTGGTTTAAACTTAGTTCGAAATTGGTTCGCAATTATAAGCATATCAAAACTCGAATATCTTTCGAAGGTGGGGGGGGTCTGGCTTGACTGACCTCCGTATTTGTCATTTGGTACTAAAGGGCCCAATAAACATTTATACCAAATTTGATTATTCTATAATTTCGTGTTAATGACATATTACATATTCAGTGTGGCTTTCTCTGTATAACCTCGGGACTTGGGACTTTTTGGTGGCCACATATCTTAAAAATTAGTTCATGAAGCGGAAAATTTTAGTGCCAAATCTGGTAGCTCTATTGCTTTTTGGAGAGTTGCTACTAATAACTTGTTTTTTTTTTTCCTTTTTTTGTTTAACGTTTAGAGTTGGCCACCATCGAGTAACAGATGTTAAAATGCCGCGGGACCTTAATTAATATTTTTTCCAAATTTTATCGCTTCACTGTAATTTCTTAAAATTCTAAAGAAATCTGACGTCTTCTACGTACAATATATATTTTCTCGTCCATTTTATTTTAATTGATTCAAAACAAACTTACGGCTTTCTTGGAATTTTTTTTATTTAACTAGTTATACCAACAGCCCACGTTTCGGTCCTAGGTCTGGACCATCATCAGAGCTAGATAAGTAGAGTTGTAACACAAATTATTTTTATTTTATTCAACATTCTCATATAGTTGCACGAAATTGTGTGGTACTGCCAAACTATGCGTCATAAGTTAAGTAAATTTTTGTAAGGTATTATATAGTGATCCGAAGCATCGATTATCTATGGCGTAGTCTATTTAGTCTAAAGGGGGGTGGATATAGTAGTTTTCTCTAACTTTAATAAACCCTCACTTACCCCCTCTTTAAAATTATGGTTGCCAAAAACACCCTTATTTGAAAATCAGGGTTTGAGTTGGTTCGGTTTCCATTTGAATTAGATGCGTTTTATGTGACGGGGGTGGAGAGTTTAATATTGGGGTAAAAATGTAGGCAATTACTAGTTCTAAATAAATGAAATACGATAACTTATGTTTAACTGCACGGAGGATTAAAGACGTTACTTGCTTTCTTAATTAGAACACTTTAATAAGCTAAATTTACTTTAAAATCCTTTAAGGCCACAAAAACAGCATAGATTTTACAACACTGCTTTGCTATTTTTTCGAAAGATCAACAATAGGTGGCACCACTAAGGCCATTTCAGAACACGGTGCGAACATCATATGTAAGGAAAAGTAAAACTTATTAGGAAAGTAAGAAGAATAACAAATTTCCGTATTATTTTTATCACTGGACATGTGTCAATTTATTGGCCGAATGTTCCATTAGACAAGTGGCCAGTGGAACTTGAATTCCAATACTCCAATCGAAATCACTTCAGTTTCCTTCGGCCTACTAAATTACGTGACCTTGGCGTTTCAGAATTCCGGCGGAATCTCGCTTATAAAGAAAAAAACCATAACTTCCTTCTATCAGATAATAGGATTTCTAAAAGTCTACAATTGTATCTAGAGGATTTTTCAAAATTTGGTGTATTTTTTTTCCAAAAATAAAAAAAATGAAAAAAATGTTGTTACAGATTTCTGTATTATCGACGAGGCTGAAGAAAAAGCTAGGTAAGATTTTTGACTATTGTTAGCCGTGTTTATTTTATTTCGGGAATGAGAGAGTCCAGCAAAAAACTGTCTGGATACGGTTGTGAGGAATCCAAAAATAAATATTTCTGCGAAATTTCAACAGATTCCGTTTTCTCGTTTCCGATGTTCTGCCCGGTAAAGATTGGCCCAAAAATAGCAATGCAGTGCTGTCAAGTCTATGTCGTTTTCTGTCAGCAATTGCCTACTGTTTTGCGGAGCGTTCTTCAAAACACCGGGCGCTTTAAACTCCGAAAATATAAGGTGGCTCAAAAAAAAAAAATATATTTTGTTTTCGGCTGTAGTTTGGCTACCGTAAGTTTGATTTTTGTGATTTTAGTTTCTGCGAAATCTAAAGCTTCAGACTATATGAAAATTTTGTTAAAAATTGACATTTCGTTAAAATCCAAGATGGCGCATGTTTTTTTAAATTGCCCTATTTTTAACAACCCACGTTAAAATTTTATGTGCGCCACTGTACTCGATTTTAGACATTAGACACTTAAAGTAAATATTTCAACGCATCCGTATCGGTATACGTAACTCGTTCAAAACAAAGTCAAAATACACTACATTTTTGACTTGTTTATGCGATGTTTCGAACGATGCCCGCTTTTTTGAAGGGTGCGATTACAGGACTGCTGATTGAAATCGTTGCGTACGTTCGTGGGTCCCTAGCGATACGTACATCTTTCCGTACGCAACGAGATTCTGTCATCACACTCGTCAAAGAAGCTGGCATCGTTCGAACGCGTTACGTATACCGTAACCGTTGAAATATGCCTTTGCCGTGCACAGAAAAGTATTCCTTTTAAAAATCGGAATAAAAGAAGTAAAGCTCAACGCCAACGAAGTAAGTGGTGTATTAACCCTTTGTAATGCAGAGGTCTCAAAACCTCTAGTTTTTGTTCTACTAGGGATTTACTATATACGCTATCCTGCCAAACTTTTTTGTAAGCCCATTTTGCTGATTTAAATTATCCAGAAAGTCACGTCCTTTCAGTGTACAAAGAGGTATCATTCGTAAAAATCAGACAAACACTAAAAATGCTTTGCTTAACGAAAGAGGTGCTGTTTTTAACCCTGTAAACAGTGTACCAAAAACGAGGGGTGGCTTGGTAATACACTGCTTTGAGGCAATTTGCAGAATCTAGTAAAAAATACTTTTTGGTTTACACCAAATGGTGACCGAACCACCCCTCGACCTAAAAACACTATTCTATTAAATCCAATCTAGTACGCCATTGCTGCTTTTGTCAGCACTACGTTGACATGTCATTTTAGTTTTCTGGACACTCTGCATAAAAAAACAAAAATAAGCAAAATAAAAATTTTCTTCATTTTATCTATTTAACACAGGTTTAAAAACAGCCCCACTTTCGAGTCTTTAATGCCCATGTGCACCACTTACTTTTTGCACTTGTTCAAGTGCCGCTTGAACTGAGGGTGACCCTTGAGATTTACTTGGTTTGCAAAGGTTCCGAATATGTGCCACTTGGAAAAAGTAAGGAAATTATTGGCAACGTGGCAATTATCTGTAGTTTTTTGTGTGGTGATTATGATTATTATCTGTCAGGTGTCAAAAAAAACACGTAAAATTTGAGGTTGTTTTAAAAAAATAAATTTTATTGATGTTTTATGATTGTATGGAGGAAAGACAAATAAAACTACTATAATTGGTTAACTATAAAACCTGACTATTTATTTAGTATATATTTTCACATAGTAATCAACGTATTCTATGTTCCGACAAAGAGCCTGACATATAAAGAACAAGATGCTTGATTTTCGATACGTATTGAATACGATGTGAAAACATACTAATTATTACACCACCAGACCAGCCCAACCCATTTTTCAGTTTCGTTACAACGAATTTTCAAAAAAAAGGTGAATTATTCGCTTAGAGAAAAAAATATGATTTTTTTTGGACATTCTAAACCTTTTGTAAAAGGTATCTTCATGTCATTTTTTGAAAAATCCTTCTTGGTAGGTATTACATTAATTACAAAGTCTTATTCTTCATCTTCTTCATCATCCCAAAGAAGTTCCATTTTAAGCACAGACCACTATTACAATCACAGAAATATTTTAAGGCAACGGAACAGTTTTATAATCTGACTAAATTAATGGCTTTTGTTTAAAACCATAATCAAAAAAATACCTCGCATAACTTAAAAATGCGCTTAAGCCGAAGTAATTCTACGGCTTATCTTAACTACAGCTTAAGTGCCACTTACATGATATTCCACACCCTTGCAAAACAAAACTAAAGCTAAAGCCGAACTCGTGCACACGGGCATAAGTAGCTTCCCGCAGAGCTCAAAATCTAGAGAATCGGAGGAGATTTAGGCGCAATTTTACAACTTATTGTTAAACGTCAAACCACAGTTTAAACCACAGATGTCGACTTTTTTACGTTTTATAGGTGCAGTTTACCAACAAACTTCGGTTTAACCATTACCGTTAGTCTGGGTGATTGTTAAACTTCAGTTTAATAGTTACCGAAAGATTCTAACCTCGAAATAGTTATTATAAATTTATTTAGAATTTGTTAATGGTAAAAACTTGTAAGTATATAGTAAAATCGCTATGATCGATGACTTAAAATTAATTTTTGATCAAGTGGATGAAGATGATGACGAAGTTATTGACATTGTCGAAGCACCAAGAAGACCAAAAATTATTCGTCCTAGAACAAATCCCTTGGAGAAGCACGATGATGTAGATTTTAAAAAGATTTAAAAAGATTATTAAAAAAGAAAAATTGGAACATCCCAAAGACTAGTAAGTTTTATTCTCACACCGAGCTCACACGTATACATACATATATTCTGTATATCTTTGCGTTTCTGACAATTCTGAAAATTTTTTCTTGAGGCGTCTGGCTGTATATCTGTCTGTAACCAACGCTGATATGTCAAAGACTATTGCTTTGACTGATTTTTATCAGATTTGGTGACCATTCTGGGTTTGGCTCTAGTTAATTGGTGCTATTTTAAAGATATGTTTAAATTAGAAAAAAAAACTTGGATTAAACTGAAGTTTAAACTATGGTTTAATCTCGAGTTTTAACTTTTGTTGTAAAATCAGACCTTAACAAATTTCTAGTAGAACAAAATCTAGAGGTTTTAGACCTATATTTTACAAAGGGTTAAAACACCACTTACCTCGTTGGCGTTGAGCTTTATACTTCTTGTCCGATTTTTAGAAATGATACCTCTCTGTGCACGAAAAAGACGTGTCTCTATGGAAAATACTAAAATCAAGTACAGTGGCGCACATAAAACTTTGGCGGGGGGTGTTAAAAAATTTAAAAAACATGCGCCGTCTTGGATTTTAACGAAATTTCAATTTTGACAAAAGGTTCATATGGTCTGAAGCTAATAATATATCTTTTTACAAAAAAAAAATTAGTTTATAACAATTTAAAAAAAAATTGATTGTCAACAGATTAAAATAAAACGAATTTCTATACAAACATTCCCACACACTTATTCCTAGAATCGGTGATGCCGACTTAGGGAATTTTTCCTTAGTTTTAGAGATTTTTTGGTGCAATAGGGAATTTCACTTAATACCTAGGGAATTTTTAACTGGTTTTGAGTTTAAATAATTAAATTTTACCGTTTTTCGTCTCTTTTGTTTAAATATCCAATCAGAGCCTAAATAAACGAACGGCCACGACCCTAAACTTTGGTGACGTCACACACCCCACAATCATGACGTAGTTTGAAGGCAGAATTATATTTTCACTGACAGCTGCTAACGAAATTACGTCGCGAAGGTGTGGTGCTTGACGTTACAAAAGTTTAGGGTCGTGCATCACCTTCTTAACTAACTAAAAAGCCAATGAACTCATTTTAAAATGGCCGCCTAGGTTAGCTGATATGACTTACAGTAGAATAAATACAAATCCTGACAGTGAAAAATCTTTTTAAAATATAGTAATACTTAACTTTTTATACTTTATATACATACCTTGATGTCCTTGATGTACTTTTATGTTTTAGCACACACAAACTGAACATAATAACTGGTGTACAAGTAAATATTAAAAAAAATATATATATCTTATGCACTTTAGGGATTAATTGATCTTTTAATCCCTGGGATTGAATTTTTACTTTATTTCCCTCCTTGGTTATTACTTATGTGATATAAAACATGATTACCAGTCGAGGTATTTTTCACAAACCTTAAAATAAACAATTTAAAATTTTACCCAACAGATTATATTTCAAAATCATAAAAAATAATTTAGAGCATGTATACATGTCTACGTTGAGGGGTAGGTGTTTGTAAGACCCGCAAAATTTTTGAACCATCACCATAAACTATTTCAAGGACTATCTTAGCACTGGCATTGATTAGGAGTAATGACCGCCTGTATGGTTTATTAATGCTTGATTTCTAAGCCTTACAACTTCTTTCAAGTGTTGTTCTAAAACACACGTATTTTTTCTTATGGTTTTTAACCACATTCATTTTCTAAGGCATTTGAAGCCAAGAAAATAAAAAAAAAATAAAACTCAACTCTACAAAAACGCGACTAAAAAATTGGTCTAATAAACCTAAGTATAAATAGACATTAAACAAAAACTAGTCAAGCCATGATGGTAATTTTGTGCTATGTTTTTTACATATTCCGAAAATTCGATTTCTAGAATAAAACACTCATATTTTTCAAGTTTTCACTGTTTTTTAGGCGTTCAAAAGAAGTACTGCCAAAAAACATTTTTTCTCTGTTAAAATTCTCTGTTAAAATGGAAAATATTTAGAGAGGGAGGGCAGAATTTTAGAGGTAGATGGAGTGATATTTTAGTAATGTGCAAAAACATTTAAGGTTGTTGAAGAGAGACAGCAGGTCATAAAAAAGTATTTTAGAGAAAGATAGACATAATTTAAGGCTAATTTGTACTAAACATTTCTGTTATGTCATCTGTCTGTCATCTTGAGTGGTGTCGTGCATATGTTTTTTATTTTGGAATTTTGATACAAAGAACACCAAAAATTGGAATTTTTAAAAGTGCAAAGTGTGTAAAATATAAGGTGGTATTAATTTATTTTAATCAAAGTTCTTGACAGTTTTTAAATTTACCAAAAAACGTGTCCTGCTTTTGTATTTTAGCTCCTCTTAAAATAATTTCAGGTACTTAACAAAATTATTTTAAGTTTCATAATGGCTCTACCATAACAAAAAGAAAAAAAAACAGTATTTTCTTATAAGCTATAAAACGGACAAATTGTTTCTAATCTCACCCTGGAATTCTTCGTGATTGCAAAATCCTTCCTTCTTATAGCATACATGGATTTTTTGGTTTGATGGAAAGTCAACAATGGAAACCTTTGGCCTCCCATCGTAAATCCCGCGGCACATTAGCACGCAGCACTTCAACGGCATAATGTTTTTACTAGTTTATTATCGTTTTTAACAATTTATAAACCACTTTTCACAATTTAATGGAAAAACCATAGAAAATCCATAATACACAAAAACAAATCAAGTGAAAACGTCATCCAAACTTCGAAGCCATATTGATGACGTCCGATCGAGTGCAGTAGCTGTTTAGTTGAGTACGGTGTTGGGTTGTGGCGCGTCTACTTAGGTAGGCCATGATTTAATTAAATTTTAACTTAGGGAATTCTAGGGATTTTTCCACAAGAAAATTGGTAATTTTATGCAAACTCAGTTGGCAACACTGCCTAGAATAGAATAATAGAAATTGCAAAATTTTAGTTTTGTTTTAACTTTATTTACGAGACCAGTTAATGATTTTACGCAGGTAGGATCAGTAAATTTATATTATGTTTAAATTCTTTTTGAAAAGCAAACAAAAAGGTGGGATTCATAAATAACTATAACGTTTTGCAAATGAGTTATAAAATTAACTGAATTTTTTATGTGTCAATTTTGCATAGTGATGTCTCAATTTTGCATACTGGTGTGTCATCTGCGCACGGTTTTTTAATTTAGTAAAAAACAACAACGATTTGGTTTTTAGTCGCAGTCGTATAAAAAATATAATAGAGCAAGAGTTCAAGGTATAAAATATGATGGATTGGTAACCCTCGCTACTTTTTGATTAAATGTGCATTTCCTCCTGTACCTCAAAATTGTGGATAAGAGCTCGGAACACCAATCCAAACGTGGGCAATTTTAGAAAGGGTAGGGTAACCCCTACCATTTTCACATATATGATGTAGTAGAAACCCCAACTGGTATGCCGGACCTCATTCATGTGTAAGGGTTTGGCACACCACTCTAAAAATGCCAACTTTTAGAGTGGTGTGCCGAACCCTTATCCATGAATGAGGTCCAGCACACCAGGTAATTTTTGGTATGGTGGTACTACTACATCATATATGTGAAAATGGTAGGGGTTACCCTATCCATCACGTGACCTCTAAAATTGCCCACCTTTGGATTGGTGTGCCGAGTCCTTATCCACAATTTTGAGGTACAGGATTGTCCATTTCGTATTGAGGACGAGAAAATGCACATAATTTTGACTGCGAACGCTTGTAATATAATGAAAAACTCGTTTAACAACCTCCTTGCACACTCGTTCGACTTCTGGACCTCCTATTTGGCTCAGTCCACCAACATGTCTCGCTCATGTGTAAGAAGTCGTTTTTAAACGATGTAGTTTTATATACTAATGGACAGTGGCGGCCCCAGCCATTTTAAAAGAGGGGGGGGGGGCGGTTTCGATACGAAAAAAAAAACTAGAATAATCAATATGCAAACAAAACTTAGTAACTGGAAGCGCGGATTTTGTCTCAAATCTAGAGGGGGGGGGTACTCAGATTTTAAGTCGTTTCATACATTTTTTATTTAAAAAAATGTTCAAATCCGTCGAAAATATTTCAGAAAATTACATTAAAAATGCAATTTTTGAGTCGAATTAAACTAAAATCGTAAATACCAACGGTATCATAGCGCCGCAGGCTAAAATTTTGAAGAAACTTGCAGTAAATTAAACTAAAATTGTAAATATATCAATAGTTTCAAAGCGCAGCAGGCGAAAATTTTCAAGAAAATGACACTACAAATGCCATTTTTCAACACAAAATTAACTAATACCGTAGATATCAAAGGTGTTATAGCGCCGCAATATATGCCCTACTTTTGATTTTCTAAATATTTTCATTATTTAAAGCAAGGGAAGGGGGGGTTAACTATCCCCCTATCCCTATGAAAACCGCGCCTAACTACGTCTAATTTTTCCAGTTATAAAAACATAGATAACAAATAAATCACAAACAAAACCTAATAGCTAAATACTTTTTTTTGGAGGTCTAAAAAGATTTTTTAAGTTGAAACATTACCTTTTATATTGCATATCTCAAACATAAGATGCCTATGTCAATTTCAATATGTCTGTTGATATGCAGCAACGTGTTCAGACGAATTTTTGTCATAATAATGTTTTTAAGTATACCTACTTTTGTTTTCAATCTTCTGAGGCATGAGAAGCTTCATTCTGACGAAGCATTACTTACTGACAAACATCCAAGGATGTTTTTATAAACGGCAAAATATCGCCACACTTGTTCATTGCCTTGAAAACGTTATCAGGTATGTTTTTATTTAAGCTTTTGCCTACTTCTGACCAATAGTGACTTCTCCCAATAAAAGTTCAAGAATTTGTGTTTTGGATTAATCAAATAGTTTAAAGTATTTAGAAACGACTTTAGTTAATTTTGGCTTCACGTTGTCTAAAACTTGGTATGATTTTGTCTAAAACTTGTTTATAAATAAAAACTCTATAATACTCTCCTGTATTTCCAATGGTTTTCGCGGTAAGTACGTCATGCGTTTGTTTATTCTTGGTGTAAAGAATTGAAGGTCAAACTGTCTCAAAATACTGTGGAGGGATTCTAGAATGTCTTTAAAGGAACTTTCTGCAATTTCTCGTTTTTCTCCAAAGACTTCAGGGTTACCACCAGCATCTTTGTTATCTACTTTTTTGATTTTCTTGTTTTCTTTTTTTTCTGGAGCAAAGGGGAGGGCGATCGCTCACCCTCCGCCCCCCCTAGGACCGTCACTGTAATGGACCGGACTAAACAAGGCGTTCTTAAATAGGACATTTTTATTTATTTGTTTTTCAAGCGACCGCAAAATAGCCACTTTCCGTACGAGTGTTAGTACGGAAAGCTCTATAATACAAGGCATGTTCTTTCGAAATATTTCCACTTTCAAGTAAAGACCTTTTTGTTCAATTTTCCGGTCCCTTGATCCTTTTCCGATTCCATTGTTGGCCAAGTTGGCCATTACTTCTTGTTGACAGCTTTTAGCTTTTGTTTTTTTTTGGCAGTTTTGACATTTATAAAGAAGCTGTTTGAAATTTATTTCAAAAGTTTTAATATAAAAAATGGACTCAGATCTAGAACATGAGTTGAATCCGGAGGAAATATTAGAAAAAACTGCTTCAAGAGCGCTACCAGCGAAACTTAGATACGTTTATAAACTGGTGCAAATTACAAAATTAATGAAGATCTATTGGTGGCATATTTTTCGGAAAAATCGACCACATTAAGTCGGTAAGCTTGTGGAATCTATACTCTACAAATAAATAAAGGACAAACCTAGAAATCTGCCTTTCATGAGTTGTTTTATCATTATTCTGCTTGATAAGTTGGCCACGGTCGGCCAGAACTGGTTGTCAGTCACCAATGAATTAGCTGAAAGTCAGCTTTGTGCAGCTAATAGGTACTGCACCATAATTTTCTAATGTTTTTTGCAATTTTGTACAAGTTAAAAATACAAAAGTCATTTCTAAGCACAAAAGTTTAATTATTTTTCGTTAGTTTTGATTTTAAAAAGTACTGGCCTTAGCGGCAATAGTTACCTAGCTAACAAGAAGCAGAAAGCTAACATTTTCTTGTTTGAAAGTTTGAGACAATAATGTATTTGAAATTAACTCTTTTTTTCGGAATTCCATTATCTATATTTTATTTATACACGACGTTTTGATCAGTACAATCTCTGATCGTCTTCAGGTAAAAACTACCTAACGTCGTGTATAAATAAAATATAGACAATGGAAGTCCGAAACGCAGAGTTAATTTCTAACATTTTCTTATTAGGGGACTGTTCACAAATTACGTAATGCGGCTAGGCGTTGACGACAAAAGTGGTACAGGTACTAAAAAATATCTGCATGTTTCCAGGACTCGCCTGCGACTTGCACAGTAAATTTCCTGTAAAGACCAATATTCCGGTCTAGTGTCGTAAATACCTAGTATCAGGCAATGATTGTTGTTCCGATCCCATATTGAGGCAATTTGGCAATAACTTGTGCTCAGTCAAATTGACATGCTTTTAAATTTTGCTATTTAAGTTTTATTTACCAAAATGAACTTATTATTTAAAAACATATTAAAATTTAAAAATTATTACAAGGAGCTTTAATAGTGTCATTTGATTTGCTGCAAAAACTAACACTAATGTATTTCTAGTGGTTGGAGGTAAGTTTCGTACATAATTTTTAATGTTGTTCTACTACGTCGGTTTAAAAAAAAAATACATAAGATACCCAAACAAAAAATGACTTACCGGTCTCCACGGATTTACATGGATTACTTACGGCTTGCCCTGTAAAGTTCATGTTCTATTGAAAGGTATGAGTAATAAGAAATTTAATTCTTGTGCAGTAAATGAATACAAGAAATAATTTTACATAAAAAAAGGCGTCTAAATACGAGTTTTTATAAAATATAAGAAGCACTAAAAAGTCCAAAATAATTTCGATAAATTTATGTTATTGATTATACAGGGTTCCTAAGATTTTCCTTAGGGATAGGATTTCAATAAATCAAACAGAAACGGCATAGAAAGTTCTGCGCGCCACAGAAACAGGTATATAGCAATGGTGCCAGTTTGTTATTATCTCCGGACTGCTTTTATGAGAAAAAATTGTCGCCACTCTTTCATTGTGAGCATAAATCATAGTTGCAATAATAACCGTTGACAAGATGTCTGCAAATTCCGCTAGATGGCGGCCACACCATGAGATAAAAATTAGATGTTTTCAGGTCCAAACCACAGCTTTTTCTTGCTTAAAGGAGGCGGCAGGGTCCATTATTTACGATACTGAGCAATAAACTCGTAAGGTTGTTAACATTAGAAGGAAATATCTTCGCTTTTAATTAAATTTCTTTCCATTCTGTTCTACTAGTGACATCTATCCGGAAATGGCCAAACCATGCAGCTAGCACTAGCAGCCAAAGAAATCAATAAACGGCGCTGTTTTTCCCGCAGAGCTTTTTGCTTGCGATATTATTGATTTTAAATAAAGCTGGCCCTACCCTACATTTGATATTTTCGAGGTGTTTTATGACATTATCTCAAAACATGTAGCGAACCAATTCTTCAAAACTAGCGGGAGGGTAAAAGCGAAAAATAAGGGGCTGACAATATTTGTAACACCCAAAAAGGGGTGAAAAGATTTATTTTGCTCTGTTTCTTTACAAAAAACGTTTTTTTTACGAAAAACTTGATTTCTGCCACTTTTTTTATTTTTTTCTTCAACTTTCTCGAAATTTTCGTCATACCGTAGAAAAAAATTATTTCTCCCATGGTCATACTCTACTTTTATTCGAAAAAATTTAGCAACAGAGACGGGATCAGTTTTCCTAAAACGGGAAAAAGGGGATCTTGGTTTCGAGTTAGAAGATAAAGGGCGCCGCAGGAAAAAATTTTTCAATTAAATTAGCCGAACGCAAAAATGTTAGAAAAACAAAGCACGAAATAAAAATGGCGCCGCTTACAATTTTTTTTCAAAAATTACTTAATTTCGGGAACGCAAAGAAATAGGTCTAAAGAGTATAATTTTTAAGAAAAAAATATCATTTTTCTCGCCCACCTCCACTGGGACTACAGGGGCCGTGCACAAATTACGTAATGGTCATAGGGGGGGGGGGTTACAAAACGTTACGTAGGGGGGAGGGGGGTTTTCGACAGCGTTTGCATTTGTGTGAAATTAAGAAAATTTGGAATGAAAATAAGTGAAAAGTTTTTTTTTTGGGGGGGGTTGTGGTCTTGTTGGGGTTGGACGTTCGAAGGCGTCAACCCGTCCTATTTGCTTGATAAAGTTTCTACGGAAATATCTCAGTCGTTTTCTCCGGCCGTGTATGAACGCTTTAGGTTAGGCATTTGCATGTATCTCAGTCCCCAGCCTGTAAACAGTGCGTAAGGACAGTGGTTACAAAATGAAAAGCCGAAACATATTTTTTTTTACGATATCTTTCATCAGTTTGGTATTAAAGTCGAGCAAAAACAATTTTTATTCCAGTCCTAAAGGTATGAAAATGGAAAACATTAGAAAACAACAACCTGGAATGGATTTACTACGAGTAAGATGTAGTGACAACATCGCCCCATGCCCATCCTTTTCTGCCTAATGTGCTTTTCCGTTTGTCTGCGTCTTATACACGGCTGCTTGGCCCCCTAAGGATTTGCTTAGGAACCCTGTATTATGATATATATGATACTATAAAGCAGAGAAATTCAAGTGTAAGTAAATCCAACCCAACTCGATATTGTTAGTTTTAATTTTTTTTTAATTTTAATTTTTTCCCATGGCTTTTACTATCATGATAAAAGAATGCTAAAAATTATTTTCTACTTTTTAGTGCACTTTATATTTTATAAAAGCTTGTGTTTGAAAAGCTTCTTTTTATATAAAATTATTGTTTAGTTTTTAGATTTGTACTCGTCTCTGATCAAAAGTTCATAATCCAGTTCCCTAAAAATCCCTGTAGGCCAATTTTGATTGAAAACGAACAAACTAAATATTTTTTCCCATCCACATTCCTCGTTAGGGGAAGGTGGGTACCTAATAATATCATCATCAAATTTGAAGAAAAACGGATGTGTCAGTTAAAATTGGTTAGCAAAACATAACCAAAAATAGTCAAATTCGTATTCCATATCTCCAAAAACCGGCGTATACCAATTTTGGTTAAAATCGGACAAACTTAGGTGTTTTCCCCTCCACTCCGTAGGTGGGGGAGGAACTGGAACTATAAAAGCATACCAAATTTGAAGACAGTCGGATGTGTGTAAGTCAGTTAAAATTGGTTAGCAAAATATAACCAAAAAATTTCCATCTTTATTCTTAACCTCAAAAATTCCGGTATAGTAATCTTGGTTGACATCGGACAAACTTAGGTGTTTTCCCCATCCACTCGGAACTATAATCGTATACCAAATTTGAGTTCAATTGGACACCTAGAAGTTAGTCAAAATTGAGTGGCAAGATTTGACCTGCTTGTAAAAACAAAACAATGTGTTAAAATCTATACGCTTTTATTAAACTGACTCAAAATTTTTTGCAAATTTTCTTACTTTTCTTTTACTCAGAGACCTTAGAACTCTTAACGAAAATGAGGAGAATATTGAATTCTCCTATCTTGGAAGAGCCTATACTTTCCAATGAAGAAACCAAATTTTAAGGGGAAAGAGGGGAGAAAGAGGAGCTTCGTATAGAACAATCGATCGTCGCTCCGCATTGTTGAGAAGCTAATTAAGGAAATTTTCAATTTGGAAGGAGTTTCTCGGCTGTGGAAGGAAGTGAACGTTGAAGGCAAACTGCCAAGTTTAATGGATGAAACTTACCAAAGCTTAATTAATTATCTAAAATTTACCAAATTATTTTTACTTGTAGTTTGAATTTGTAGTAAAAATTACTCGGGTTACCCAAACCTTACCCCGACAAAATGTTTTTATATATTTTTTGTCTTGATTATACAGTGTCTAGCCCTACAAAATTTAAATAAATATTAATTCAGTTAAAAATGAAAAAAAAAACTAAGACAGTAGATGAATTATATCGTGTTTTCATTTTTTACTTATCTTACAAAAAAAATTTGTTGTATTTTGAAACCAACCTTTTCTTTAAATAGTTACCGCCATTTACATCTGCAAATAGATTGCGCAGGTTTTGTTTAGAAACCTGATTAATAAAAATTTATGGAACGGAAATGGGATATATTACTGGTTCGGGTTCATTCTGTTTGGGTGTCTGTGTTTTGTGTGATGGTTGTGCGTTATTTGTCAAAACTTGACTAACTTGATTTTTTTTCTAAAGCACATTAATCTAAAAAGCTGTGTGTTTAATTCAAAAATTTCCATTTTTCCGAACTCATGTCATGCTCAAAATAGTTATTTATCTAACAAGTGCGGAAAGTTATACTTTTCCGCACGCACCAGCGTTTGCACGAAGGACGCGCCAGCGGAGTCCGGGCAAGTTGTAAGTGCGGAAAATATTTTCCGCACGCATTAGGTACAACATTTTTCCTACGAGCGTGCGGAATATCAAAATATTTTGTCATAAAGGCACCTGCACCAATTATGCTATTGTGTATTGATGGTAAATTCACAGGTTTTGAAATAAATTTAGAATCTTCCAGGGTAACTGTGTCTAAGTTATTAATAAGGGAACATTTTTTTATATATGTCTGGGCCACATCAGGATGCTCACTTTTTAGCTTGTTTAAATAGTCTTTCATTGTACAGTTTGGGTTAAATTGGGTCTGTTGGTTTAGTGTAGTAACACAGAAGCGTTTTCTATTTAAATCTTCCTCTAAATTCCTACAAACACTGTGACTTTTGGCACGGTTTTTTGGCTCTTCCTGCAAAAATCCTCTAACAAACTGCCTTTATCTGCATTTTAAAAGGAACAAACTATAATAAAAATGCATATTCAATCAAGCGACAGCAACAGATCGTTGGACTGACCTATAGTACATAAACCGAAAAACAGCCAAAAATAACGATTTTCACCTTTTCAAAACACGAAAAACGACCTGCTACAAAATGTAAACAATCAAGTGTCACCTCGACCCTCGACACCATGTTTCTATCGATTTTTGAAGCTGAGACGCTTGCCCTTGAGAACGTATTGAACTGACACATTCAGTGTGGCACCGAGTGCCGCTTTTTCGGCAGCGACCGGCTCTGAGGGCTCGCGCCGGACCCAAAACTCTTTTTCGCCATTAAAGATTCCAATTGCGAACAGCGAAAATGGCAAGTCTGAGAGATTTTTGTACATTTTCTCGCTGCTTAGTAATAGCAGCGATGAAGACGACGAAGAACAATTTTGTGCCATACATCATCGCACAGAAACCGCAAAAATAAAAATATCGAAATATGGTTGATAGGTACTGTTTGACAATTTGATAAAATAACCTAAAAATTTACATTTATTTCCAAAAGAAAAAAACCGGTTATTATTTTAATGTGTTGATTTTAAAGTGATTAATGTTTCTGTGATATTGTAAATTGTCCACGCGTAATGTTTTAACCTCTGTCATAAAATGTACAGTTTTTAAACTTCCAAATCAGTTCCATCAACCGAAAAGAATCTAAAAAAAGAAGATCAAAAGATCTTGGGAAGAAAGAACGAAAACTCAAAATTGGATGAGTGTCCCACAAGGAACACACAAAAGGCCAAAGCGAAAGGAGAAACAATTAAACGATGTTTCGCCCGGGGTGACCAGCGTGGGCTCATCAGTGGATTCACCGGTCACCCTCAATCCAGACATCATTTAACACTATCGGACACTGACTTCCAACTCTAAATCACTCACAAATAGGCATCCTTCCGCATGGTACTTATTATAAGTCACCTGATACGGGTTCGTCCTGGCGTGTTAATCTTTCCAATAGGAATATGCTCCTAAGACAATTAAAACAAGAAGTTAAACTTCCAAATCAGTTCCATCAACCGAAAAGAATCTAAAAAAAGAAGATCAAAAGATCTTGGGAGGAAAGAACGAAAACTCAAAATTGGATGAGTGTCCCACAAGGAACACACAAAAGGCTAAAGCGAAAGAAGAAACAATTAAACGATGTCACCTCAATCCAGACATCATTTCGTCGTTCCGCATGGTACTTATTATAAAAAAGATCTTCTCTTTTTAGATTCTTTTCGGTTGATGTAATTGATTTGGAAGTTTAACTTCTTGTTTTAATTGTCTTAGGAGCATATTCCTATTGGAAAGATTAACACGCCAGGACGAACCCGTATCAGATGACTTATAATAAGTACCATGCGGAACGATGCCTATTTGTGAGTGATTCAGAGTTGGAAGTCAGAGTGTGCGATAGTGTTAAATGATGTCTGGATTGAGGGTGACTGGTGAATCCACTGATGAGCCCACGCTGATCACCCCGGGCGAAACATCGTTTAATTGTTTCTCCTTTCGCTTGGGCCTTTTGTGTGTTCCTTGTGGGACACTCATCCAATTTTGAGTTTTCGTTCTTTCCTCCCAAGATCTTTTGATCTTCTTTTTTATGTACAGTTTTATGGAAGGAAACGTTTTTAACCTCTGACAAGTAAGTAATAGCGGCTCGATTCTCATAGTAATTAATACCTAATTTTAAAACAAATGAATAGGGCCCGTTCACTAATCTCTCTTGCTACTCCGAATAAAATTATGACCGTTATCACTTACTTTCAGAGTGGTCTGAAGATGGCTTGGCACAAGCCGAAGACGTTCCACTGCTGATAGAAATATATTTTTAAAAAAATTACACGGAATACGCCTTTCTTTACTCAACTTAATTTGAAACGTGTACACAGCGACATAAATCAACAATTGTATATATGCCGCCAAGCCATCCAAATGGTTATACGTTATTGTGAAACAAAATTAGCGTGAGTAAAAGTAATTTTTACGTACGGTGCATAAAAATCACTTTTACGCACGCGACGAGGATATTTTTTTTCTTTAATTAATGATGTTTATATAGGGTGGCAAATAAAGAACCGCACATACTTTTTTAGAGAATAAATTCGCTACCACTTGTCCGATTTAAAACAAATTTATTTTACTGGAAATCAAAAGCTTCAGACTGTAGAATCTTGTCATCAGGAGTGACATTTCGCTAAATTTCAAGAAGGCGGACGGTTTTAAATAATACCAATTTTTCGCCACTCCTGTCAATTTTTTATGTGCGTCACTTTCTTTTCTGACTAACGTAAGCTAAAAGGCCATACCCTTGGTTGTTCATGAAATATGAAAGATGCAAAGATAGGGTTCTACTATACTTTGGAAAAATTAACAGAAATATGTTTGTAAATTAGTAAGTCGCACCAATAGTCAAGGGAGTAGTTTTTTGGGGATATGAATTTGGATCTATTGTCAATGTAATGCCAAAAACACCCAACAACTTTTAATAAGGCCAAAAGCTCACTCTATTAATATTATTCCATTTTTCTTGAACACGACAGGAATGTGGCTTTCTAATTGACGTTAGTCAGGAAAGACACTGGCGCACATAAGAAATTGGCAGGGATGGCGCAAAATTGACATTTTTCAAAAGCGTCCGCCATCTTTAATTTTAGCAAAATGTCAATCCTGGTGACAGCATCCTATAGCTTAAAGCTTTAGCTTTTTAATAAAATTTTGAAATCGGACAAGTGCGCACGAATTTATACCATAAAAAAATGTGCAATATTTTATTGTCCACCCTTTAATTCATAATTAATAGGAATACTGGAAAATTAGTTATATTATATATTGTTTTGTCCACAAGCTCCTGATTTTCCTTCCAAAACTTTTTCTGAACGTGAACGCTAATATAACAAAACTGAATTGAATTGAAAAATAGTAAAATAATACATTTTACACTAAACTAAAATAATTGTAAGCATACAACAAAGTAAAGTGTTTTTTAGGTATCGGTCGGTTGGAAAGGTAGGTAACCAAAAAAAAAACAAATAAATGGACTTAAAATTAAAGTAAATTAAAGTTACTAGCTGTGTAATGTAAAAAAAAATTATAATTGGACAACTAAACTCAAAAAAGGAAATACCTACCTATTCAATTTGGGGTGAATTTGGTCTCCTGCATAATTAATTTTTTTAATCATGATTTTATTTAATTCATCCGTTTTATTAAAAATACACTTTCCTCGCCACTTTTGGACAAAACTAAAAAAATCTTTAATATAAAAGTGGTACCTATATTAAACAAACCTTCGAGGTAGGTATATACCGGGTGTAACAAGGGATAGGTACGGCAACTTAGCGCCTTTATTTTTAAGAATAGAATTCTGAAATTTTGGAACTTTACAGAACCGGTAAAAGCTCAAAACTGTGTCCTATTGACACATGTCAAATTGTTATAGTTTCAAGGAAAATGAGGTTAACTTTTGATTTTTAATTGAAATACTCTGTGTATGTCATCATACCTGAATGTCATTATAACAAGTTTGAAAATTTCTTTTTATATTTTACAATTTTCTTTCCAATATCCAATTCTTTAAAATACAGGAGATATAAATAGGTAAAGGTTTAATTTACATTTTTGTACTTCAAGACGAATGATAGCCCTTTGGTATATCTACTTTTTCTGAAACGACGTTTCCTTACACATCAAATTTAGTTTTTAATTTAAGTTACAATAAAAATTTCTTAATTTATATAACTTATTTAATTTTTACTAAGTAAACAACATGGCACTGTCACCAAGAAAGAAAGACAGTGAAAATGTTTAATTCATTAACCTAAAATCCAACCCATGCTTAACTAAAAAGCCAGTTAACTCTTTTTCGATTTAGTATCCTTTAGCCTATAATAGCGGCCATATTGGCAACCAACTGACAGAAAATCCATGTTTTACCTGTCCATTTGGTAATGGGGCTGAAGGATACTGAAGAGATAAGAGTTAACTGGCTTTTTAGTTGAGAATGGTGTTGCTAGAATCATGGCATCTCGAACAAGAGAGAGTGTCTTTTTTTCTGGGTGACAATGGCGTGATGTCTACTTATTAGAAATTTCGTTAGTTTAAATGTTTTATCTTTTATTACTCAAGTAATTCTTATCATAAGTTAAATCAGAAAACTCTAACTAATGTGGAACAAAACGTTACTTCAGAAAAAGTTAGGGTACCAGACCAGAAGATTTTCATTGGTCTTAAAGTAGAAAAATGCAAATGAAACTTTTAGCTATTAATTTTTTCCATATTTTAAAGATTCCTTTGAAGCCATAGGTGTTGGTAGGCGTTTGCGCTGCCGCCAATCGAAAAATATTAGAAAAAACGGTAAAACGTAAAAAAATAAAAAAAAATTTTTTCAAACTTCAAAATTACATATGGATAACAAAAACGTTTTTAGAATGCCTTCACGTCTTCAGGCATAATGCCATAAACTGACCATTTCATTTATAAATCAAAAGTTGACCTCGTCTTCATGAGAGTTTGATATATATCAACAGGACACAATTTTGTGCTTTTATCAGTTCTGCAAAATTCCAAATTTCCAGAATTCTATTCTTAAAAATAAAGACGCTAAGTCGCCGTCCCTATCCCTTGTTACACTCGGTACAAGAAATCACTAAAAATTAAAAAATAAAAACTTTCTAAGAAAAAATTGAACCGATTTTAAAAGAGTACACTAAAAAGTATAAAATAAAATAGTTTCTATTTGTATATGATAAAATCTTCTATAAATTGCAATAAATCGCGTATCTTTGGCGCTCCTACAGTTTCACTTATTGCCTTTTTCTTTTAATTTATGATGAACAACAAAGAAATAAGTTATAGATATAGAACACATAAGATGTTGGTTAGTAGAAATTATTGAAATCATAATTGGTGCTAAAATTTATAAATGCGAAGCAGCCAACCCAACCCAACCCAACCTCCCCTCGGTGAGCCACTTAAACACATGTCATTAATGCACCGCAGGCGAAAATATTGTTCAAAATATACTCAAAATGTCGTTTTTCATACGTAAATGCCGCTGACAAAAATTAAAAATAAACCAAATTATAACAGTCAATGTGTAGCGACGTAAGCAGAATTATTTGCTGTAAAACCAGAAAATTTTTGAAAAATTAAACTAAAGTTGTATTAATCACAGACTTTTTGTAAATTCTTTAAGAAAATGTGGGTTTTGTTAGCTACGAGGGAGAGAGCGATTGCCACCCCCCCCCCTTCCGGATTCCGCCACTGTTTTATTACCTTAATGATTTTTTGTGTGTAGTGTATTTTTATATAAAACTACGATCCCCCATCTACCCACAACTGAATATTATAAACTTAATAGTTAATATTCTTAGCGTTAATCCCGTCCCAAAATCTTTAAGACCCCAAACTTGCTCGTTCAAACAATTTAGTTGGCCAATACCATATATGTATTAGGAGCTTTATGGGGAGGTATATACTTACTCCTGGGCTTGTTTACTTGGATTACACCACGAATATACCCGCAATGTGTTAGCAATGAGCATTTATTTCAAGGTCATTCTTGAGTACAACAGTATATTACGGGTACGTTAACATTTTCTAATCCCCTGAAAAAGCGACAATCTTTGAAAATTTTACTAAAATGTACAGTGGCCCTTCTACGCCAGCTCGCTTCTTACTGACCATTTCGCACATCTGACGTCACAAGCGTGAAATTTCTCAGTTGATACGTGCCTCTACCCATTTCTGCAGTCACAATCGCGCTTTTGACGTCACATATATGAAATATTTCTGCCTACTTTACGGAACTATGAATCCAGCTTTATTAGTTACTTACATAATAGGGACAAAACCAGTAAAGTTCTCTTGATTCTTTGATTGACTCGGGGTAATGCCCGCGCAGCGCTAGGCCTTTTTCGGAGGGCGACCGCACACGCGGAGTGGTTTCATATTTGTTTTAGAACAATGTTTTTGAAAACACATTTTTGAAAGATACATAACCTCGAATGGTTTTCTGTCAGAAAACGTAAAAATACTCTTCTGTCCCATTGCGACCCGATTTAAAGTTTGTTGACAAAACACCTGTAGTTACCATGGAATCGTATAAATTCTGCGATCTATCGACCAACACTTGAAATGCGTGTGTCTCCCAAATTCAATCAATGTGATTGAGGAAATTGCGAGTATTTCTCTATTTTTTTTTTAAATAGGGTTTGTTCTAAACCGCAATTATTTTGAGGCTTTTGGGATAGATGACAGCACCAGAGCTTTCATTTTGAAGAAAAAATATTTGAGAATTTTAAAAAATCCTTCAGATATTTTTGTTAAGCATTTAAAACTGATCACCCCTGCAACATTTCAGTTAATTCTGATGTTTAGTTTTCCCTGTGCACTCTGCCAAATGATTAAAAAATTAATATAGAAGGCGTTGCCAGTTGTACATTTTTTTACTTAAAATATGGGGAGAAAATATAGCCTTAATAAGGGAACGAAATGTACGCCCAATAAGTCCCTGTTAGCGTCATAACCATACGTAATTTAGGGAGAGTCTTTTAGGTGCCCACCCAAAACAATATAACGATGAGATACTATAATGGCCCAAGTGTCGCAAAATGTGAAATAATAATAACCTTGAAAAACAAAGAAAATAATTTAAAAATCAAGGTTGACCCTGGGCAAGGCGAAAGGGGCAAAATCTTATGCGCATACCTGACGTAATCTGCTCGCGCTCACAAGAGTTTTTGGCTCTGCATTTTTTCCAGGCTCACTTGTTTGGGGAACCATATAATAGACACTTAAATTTTATTTTCATTTTTATCAGCATCCTTATCTCTATCGAGTCGTCCAATCCATCAGGTGCACTTTTAAAATCATGGCGAATGCGTGACAGCTCCAGATGATTAAATGCACGAAAACCTCGTTAGGTACGATAAGGGAGTCATAACGACCGTCCCTGCATACGAAATGATGTTTTGACGTATTTGATCAGCTGGAGCTATCACGCATTCGCCATTAGTTTAAAAGTACACCTGCTCGATAGGTCGACTCGATAGAGATAAGGATACGAATGCCGATAGACCCGAACTATAACTTTAAGTGTCTAATTATGAGATATATTAGACACTTAAAGATAATTTTCGGGTTTATCGGCATTCGTATCCTTATCTCTATCGAGTCGACCTATCGAGCAGGTGTACTTTTAAGCTAATGGCGAATGCGTGACAGCTCCAGCTGATCAAATGCGTCAAAACATCGTTCTGTATGTAGGGACGCTCGTAATGTTACGACTCCCTTATCGTACCTAACGAGTTTTTCGAGCATTTAATCAGCTGGAGCTGTCACGCATTCGCCATGATTTTAAAAGTGAACCTGCTTAATTGGTCGACTCGATAGAGATAAGGATACGACTGATAAAACTGAAAATTAACTTTAAGTGCCTACTAACGGCCCTGCCCTTACATTTTCTCTCTGCAACTCTCCTAATCAAGTTAGCAAATTAAATTTTTCGCTTGTGGTCTTGCCCAGGGCCAACCCTGATTTTTACACTATTTTCTTTGGTTGTCAAATTTATCAGTGGTTGAATTTGATGGATTTTGGGTTAAATAAAACTACCAATTTTTTTTTTAACTCTCCGACGTTTCGTCTAATTTATAGGCATTTTCAAGGAGCTAAAAATACAATAAAGACCTTACCTTGGTACAATTAAACAAATATTTTTTTTGAAAAATGACAAGATATAAACAGATTTAAAATAATAATGTGGCGTACATGTGACAGGTTGAAATAACAAACGTAAGAATAAATACAAAAATAAAATAAAAAACTATTTAACAGTTAAAATAGAATTAAAAAAAAATACTAGAGATGTCAAGAATATATGTACATAAAAAAATCAGTCAAAGGATGTTTTAAAAACTTTACCCACGAACGTACGCAAAGATTTCAATCAGCAGTCCTGTCATCGCACCCTTCAAAAAAGCGGGCATCGTTCGAAACATCGCATAAACAAGTCAAAAATGTAGCGTATTTTGACTTTGTTTCGAACGCGTTACGTATACCGATACGGATGCGTTGAAATATTTACTTTAAGTGTCTAATATCTTATACCTACAATTTTTGAAAAAAAATAGTTCATTACATAAATTTTGTAAAAGAAAAATATTACAGGATAAAGTTTTTAAAACATCCTTTAACTGATATATTATTTTTTTTTGGAATTCTATTTTAACTATAGTTTTTTTTATTTTGTTTTTGTATTTATTCTGCTATTTCAACCTATCACATGTATGCCACATTAATATTTTAAATCTGTTTATGTTTTGCCATTCTTCAAAAAAAAAAAAATATATTTGTTTAATTGTACTAAGGTAAGCTCTTTATTGTATTTTAAGCTCCTTGACAATATCTATCAATTAAACGAAACGTCGGAGAGTTTTACAAAAAGTTGGTAGTTTTATTTAAACCAAATTCCACCAAATTCAACCACTGATTTAAGAGTGGGTTACGAAATCAAACCAACAGAGCATTAGTGAAATTTATTATTGTTCCGCATTTTTCGATCCTGAGGCCATTATAGTATCTCATAGTTATATGGCCAAAACTAACTTTTCTTGAGAGTCATAATCTCACCCAAACGGCAATAAACACGGTCTATGGCCGCCATCTTATAACATAGCACACTGTGTTGTCTTAACGAAAATACATAGCACTTAACCCATTTATATATTATTGGATCCACCTAAATGTTAGTTAGCAGAAGAAAATTTCATATAAAAAAAATTCTACATAGTCTTGATAGTTTTTTTTTGCAGTGTTTTTTTGATTCATTAATAAAATATTATTAAAGGAAATTAACAGAACAACCAACGAAAATAAAGTTCTAAACATGATAAATTTGATTTAGTCGTAGAATGTAACAAAGCTAATGGCTACTTTTATTAAAAATATTGACTTTATTATGTTTGTAAGAAACGTTCCAAAGAATAGTTTCTCCTCTCCTTTAAGATGATTAAAAGGTGCAAGAAGGTAAAGATCCTCGTAAAGATCCCATTAAAAACTTTAAAGCCCTATCCCTAACATGATACAAAACAAAGAAAACACAAAATTATGGATGTGTAGGTTTATGGGTTGAAACGTCCTTTTTTTGAAATGCCAACGTTTCGCAAAATTTATTTGCTTCTTCAGTGCTATTCAAGACGGCCGTTCAATATGTCGATTCTATTGCCAATAGACGTCATGCTTCGGTAAAAAGGCATTATCTTTACACAAGTACCGTACAATTTTGATTAAAACTTTTAATGTGTTGGTTTATGCCTTTTTAAAAGTTTTTAATCAAAATTGTGCGGTACTTGGGTAAAAATAATGTATTTGTGTGTCTGTGTATGTAAATAAATTTTGCGAAATGTTGGCATTTCAAAAAAAAGAACGTTTCATTAATAAGATCTCTCAACCCATAAACCTACACCTTTAAAAAAATTAAAAATAGGATCGCTAAACCATTCTACAAGTATTAACAAAATTATGGATTTTAGTTTTATTATATATTCTCTTTTAACTTTGTAAGATGATGGCGAATAAGGAGATTTTGTGTCAAGATTTAATAAGTGTAATAAACGCTGGCAACATCGCAGAAATATGTGTATGAAATGATGTATTTGAAATTAACTCTGTATTTCGGACCTCCATTGTCTATATTTTATTTTTACACGACGTTCAGGTGCAAACTACCATTACTACTACGTAGTTTGCACCTGAAGACGATCAGAGATTTTCCTGATCGAAAAGTCGTGTATAAATAAAATATAGACAATGGAAGTCCGAAATACAGAGTTATTTTCATCGCAGAAATAGTTAAAATGAGTCAGGTCAGTAAATTATATTTTTTGTTTTTGTTGACCCTTGTTTTTCTTTTTTTTTTTCGTTTTGTGAAGTGTCCGTAGTAAACACTAAGCCAAAACATTGGCCTATGTACAATAAAAAAAGTCTATTTAAGTTGCACTTAACCCTTATGTTATAATGCTCTTCGGTGCAAATAGCCGTTTAAGTCTCCATACGCCCTTAAGTTTATTCTAAGTCGGTGTGTATGTATATCCAGTGTCTTAAGGAAAACACAGAGCAAAGTTAATATATAAGTTATTTGCATTTATATTGAGTTATGGAGCTTTTGGAGGCGCTCTATGGTGTTCGCCTTCGCGCTCTGTTGTGTTGTTTAGTATTAGTTTTAAGGCACAATACGGTAATAACTATTATACCGTGTTAGCATAAAGTTTTACAATTTCCTGCTTAAGGCCGGGCATAGGCGTTTTTATAAGTCGTTGGAATGATTGATTCTAACCACATTGGAACAGTAAAATTAAAGTGGCAGGTGGCACAAATATAAACAGTGGCGGTCCCAGGGGGGGTGGAGGGGGGCGATCGACCCTCCCTTTGCTCCAGAAAAAAGTAGACAATTTTTTGATGAGCGGACTGACGTCATTTTTGCCTCTGAAAACGTATTTCTTTGTGGTCAACAGTTCGCATGTCAAATAATTTGTTGTTGTCAATTTGAAGTAACAGTTGAAACAATCAACAGAAAGTTCCTTTAAATACATTCCAGAATCCCTTCATAATATTTTGGAACAGTTTGATCTTCAATCCGTCAGACCAAGAATATACAAACGCATGACGAACTTCGGACATAAAAAAGTATTTTGGACCTGAACATATTCATACCAAGTTTAACATGAAACCAAAATCAAGGCAAAATTAACTAAAGTCGTTTCTAAATACTATAAACTGTCTTATTAATCCCAAACACAAATTCTTGAACTTTTATTCAAGTCAATATTTGGAAACAATATTGGTCAGAAGTAGGCAAAAGCTTAAATCAAATCATACCTGATAACGTTTTCGAGGCAATGAACAAGTGTGGCAATATTTTTTCGTTGATTAGACCATTCTTGGATGTTTGCCAGTAAGTAGTGTCTCGTCAGAAAGAAGCTTCTCATGCCTCAGAAGATTGAAAACATAAGTACTTAAAAACACTATGACGGAAATTCGTCTGACGGGTTTAGCGTTGCTGCATATCAACAGACGTACTGAAATTGCCATTGAGCGAGTCATTGACCGGTTTGCCCAAAAAATTGGAAATTATTTTTTTTTGAGATGGGCATCTTATGTTTGAGATATGTTATATAAAAGGTAATGTTTCAACAAAAAGCTTTTTAGACCTCAAAAAAAAAGTATTTAGCTATTAGGTTTTGTTTGTGGTTTGTTAGTTATCTATGTTTTTTATAACTGAAAAAATTTTACGTAGTTACTCAAGCGCGGATTTCAGGAGGATAGGGGGGTAGTTAACCCCGCCCCTCCCTGGCTTTAAATTTCTTATGAAAACATTTCGAAAATCAAAAGAAGGGCATAAATTGCGGCGCTATAACACCTTTGATATTTACGGTATTAGTTTAAATTTGTGTTAAAAATGGCATTTGTAGTGTCATTTTCTTAAAAATTTTCGCCTGCTGCGCTTTGAAACCATTGATAAAAAACGCATTTTTTAGAGCAATTTTCTTAAAAATTTTCGCCTGAGGCGCTATAATACCGTTGATATTTACGATTTTAGTTTATTTCTGCTCAAAAATTACAGTTTTAATGTCATTTTCTCAAAAATTTTCTTATACATTTTTTTAAATAAAATATGTATGAAATAAACGAATTCAAATCTGAGTACCTCCCAAATCCTCGCTTGTAGTTACTAAGTTTTGTTTGCATATATTGATATGTTCCTCATAAAAGCTATGCTTTTATTCAATTATTTTTTCGTATTGCAACCGCTCCCCCCCATATTCAAATGGCTGGGACCGCCACTGATATAAAGTACATATAGCACTGGACTAAGGCTTCGCGTTATGTCAGTAAAGATTTGTATGTATAATCTGGATATTCCTGTAACTTATTTCGAATCATTTCTAACGGTGCACCTTATTTTCGCTAAAATAGCCATAAACAGTTTGCCTAAAAAAATCCTGATCACCGGCATCAAGCTTTTTGAGAATTTGGCCAACTCTTTTACGCTTTACAGAATGATCGATCACATTTCCTGCTCTAATAATCCTGTAAACACTGGTCCGACTAAGTTTAGTCAATTGATTACCTAGAGAGCTATAGCTTTCTTCTTTTAAACATTTGTAAATGTTCAAAATAAGCCTTTGAGTCTGTACATGTGTGTATTTATTTGCAAATTCGGGAGATTTCACTCCCACAGACTCTTCAACAAGGCTCACCACGGGCTCCTCAACAACCTGAAAGTCGCACATCGCCATATTTCGCAAAATAATTCAAGAACGATTTTACTAAAATTTGTTTCAATTAACCATAAACTTGTCACGTCACTCACTAATAATAAGTAAATAGGGATTAAGTACCTGCCTATCACCCACTCAATCAGAACCCCGTACACCTTTTTGGTGACCAATAAGCCTTTTTCTTTGACCTGATTGTGTTTGACGTAAGATGTTTAATCCACGTGGAGTGCCATAAAAATCCATAAAAATATACGGGGAACGTCACATGTATTTTAAACGTTTAGTTCAATGGACATTTTTTCAAAATTCTATTATTTTAGAGTAACACTGTAAAACTAGGTGGTCCAACTGACATTGGAAGCATTGCTTAGCAGAATACTATAAATCCAACATAATTTATTATTTTATTTTAATCAAACCTAATTTAGTACTATTATATAAGTACAAAAAGTAAAAATAAAAAGGGTGCGTTTTTTCCTGAGTTTCGTGCTTTTCTACGCCTATCATTTTGTAAATTCTATATATATCTCTCTCTCTGTTTATTGGGTTGCTTTTTCCAGCATCACGCGAAATACTACTTAAGCGATTTTGATGAGTTTCACTACTGCATTTCTTCTTCTTACATAAAAATCAGTTTAGGGTAACAAAAGTCGTGACCATACATAATAAAAAATCTCTAAATTATATCTCTCTCTGTTTGTTCCATCGTCACGCAAAAAGTACTAAAGCGATTTTGATGGGAATTTCCCACTGAATTCCTTAAATCTTTCGGTAGGACTTAGGCTCTGTTACATCAAAATTGGTTTACAGTTACAAAAGTTATGAAACTTGCCATTTATCAAGATAAAAGGTGACATGGTATGATGGGACACATAACCTAGGATTTATGGACGGATTTATACTAACGCTAAATCCATCCTAAGTCTAATTTAATCCTATGTCTGTTATTTTTCTTTGAGAAGATCACAATAGGCGAGGTATAGGTAGTAGACTTAGGGCGGGTTTATTTTTATCAAAGAGTCTTCGGTATATGTACCTAAACCAACCCAGCTAACACCATTACGTAAATATTACGTAAAAGTTTTAACACATGATTACTTTGTTGCATAAATTCTAGGTAAACTGGAAGTCATAACAAGGTAAAAAGTAACTTCCATGTTCTGCATAATGCCGTGCACAAAGCTCCCTACTTTTTACGTAAATAATATGTAATTGAAATAACGTAAATAATACATCTTCTTCTTCTTCAAGTACCATGCTCTCTTCGAACGTTGGCTATCATCAGCGCGATCTGCACCCTATCCACTGCTTTTCGGAAAAGTGTCGTATTACTAACACCATACCATTGTCTAAGATTTTTAAGCCATGATATCCGTCTACGACCCGGGCCTCTTCTGCCTTCAATTTTGCCGTCTATTATCAATTTTAAAAGTTTATATTTCTCATTTCTCAAAATATGGCCAAAATATTCAAGTTTTCGTTTTTTGATGGTAAATAGAACTTCAAGATCTTTATTTATTCTAAGCAGAACATTCACATTAGTTACTCGGTCCATCCAAGATATGCTTAGTATTCTACGATATCACCACATCTCGAATGCCTCCAACTTTTTGCACATGGCCTCAGTCAGTCTCCATGCTTCCATGCCTTAATATAATATGCTAAAAACATAACACCAAAGCACACGAATACGGGGAGTGGTATTAAGATCGCGACTACACAACACTGATTTAACTTCTTGAATGTTGTCCCAGTTCTCATTGAGGAAGCAACCCAAGTATTTGTATGAATGCACGCGTTCGACTTGCTGCTCATTTACTTCTAACATACCTCGGATGTTCTTTTCCTTGGATATGACCATCCATTTTGTTATTCCAACATTTAAGTTAAGCCCGAATGGCGAACTTTTGGCAGCAATTTGATTCAGCAACTCTTGCAGGCCTTCCAGCGTGTCTGCTATTATGACAATGTCATCGGCAAATCGTATGTTGTTAGTTTTTATGCCGTTTATGGTTAGCACCTCTTCGCAGTTATGAAGTTCATTATCTATTATTTTGTTACTATAGATATTAAACAACAGCGGAGACAATATAAAACCTTGGCGTACTCCTCTCCTTATTTGGACCTCTTCGGACAGTTGGCCCTCAACCTTTATTTGAGCAGATTCCAGTATAGATTAGCGATTATCTTTAGGTCTCGGTCATCTAGACCAACTTCTTTTAGCGATTCTATGAGCTTTTCGTGTTTGACTCGATCAAACGCTTTCTCATAATCTATGAAACAGTATATAAACATATATATACATATATCGACACATCCCTAGACCGCTGAACTAAGACTGGAATGCCAAAAAAGGCCTCTCTTATCCCGAACCCACCACGAAATCCAAACTGCGTTTCGCCCATAAAGGTTTCGCATTTCCCATAAATTCTTTTGTGGATAATCTTTAGGAATATTTTTAACATGTGGCTCATTAGACTGACTAGGCGGTAATCACTACACTTCTTTGCTGAATGTTTTTTTGGCAGCGTAACAAAGGTTGATTTTAGCCAGTCAGCAGAGATTTACCGCTACGATAAATCAAGTTAAAAAGTTTGACCCGTGTATTTAGCGAATCTTCCTGTTTTATTGGCTTTAAAACCTCAGTGTATACTTCGTCTTGCCCTACCGCTTTTCTGTTTTTAGCTGAAGATATGGCGTGATTTACTTTCTTTGGTGTTATATCTATGCCTTAGTTTGAGAATTCTTCTGGCTGTTCGGCTCGGTTATCGGTAAAAAGATGTTCGCATTCTTTTAGTTTTTCTTTGGTGTCTGGTATGATTTTGCCCTGATTGTCCAAAACGATTTCAGCTTGTCTTTTTATTAAATAGTCTGGCCGCTTCCTTTATCCGTTTGTGTAAATTGAAAGTGTTATGTTTAGAATCTAGATCTTCTATTTCTTGACATTGCTGTGTTATCCTGTCTTGTTTTGCTGACCTTTTCTTGTTTTTTTTTTAATAACACATGGCAACAAAAAATTGGAAAACGGCAGATATCGATTAACTAGTAAGTAGAAAGTAAATCGGAAAGTAAAATTGAGGTATTTTTTTACATGGTATTTGTATTTCTCGCAAGTAACATCAAGGTAAACTTGAAGTCACGTAAATAACGTACTCTTTATGTAACTACTATAAAAATTTATAATATAAATGTTATATAAATTTGTATAGCAGTAAAATTAAAGTCATATTGTGTATACAATATTTATATACTTCTAATGTCACAAAAAGGTAAAAAGTAAATTCCATGTCTGCATAATGCCATGCACAAAATTCCATAAGTTATGCTATGTTAATACTACGTAAATTTTATAAAAACATTTTGTAAATTTTTAACTTTAGATTTACGTAAATACTATGTTAATGCAAAACAGATTATAATGTAACAAGAAAAAAAAGGCTATATTTCGGACATTCCACATTTTTTAAATGAATTTTTGACCCGGTTTCTGATCATTTTATTACAAAAAAAGTAATTAAAAATGTATTTATAATTGCGATTTTGATAACTCTTCAACCAAAAACAGCCAGCGTAAACCCGAGAAGTGGCTCGGTCGTCATTTTGTGTTTACCAAAAGTCATTTTTAACCAGATTTTTCTGTTAAAAATGCCTCAGAATGCCACACATTGCCCCTCCGAAATTCCTCGAAATAATGCTTTAAAATGCCAGAGGCGTGTACACCAAACTGTAAAAATAAAGTAAAAACAAAGTAAATATTGACAAAGCCATACTTAATAAGTAAGCATATACCACAAGTTAAAAACGAAATGGGTTTTAACACTTAGCACTTAACTTGACTAGGTAAAAAATTGTCATTGTCACATAATTGGAAGACTAAAAAATATATTACGAAACACATTAGACAACAAATTAAAAAATTTAAAGGAAAATTAAAACAGATCTGAAAAAAATTCATCAAGGGTATAATAAACCTTGTTTTACTCCTAAATTTTTTAATACAGCATGTTTTCTTAAGTCAATGTGCAAATAGTTAAACATCTTTTTTGAATTAAAAATAAGGAAATTTTTAACAAGTGTGGAATGGGGAATACTGCCGTCCAAAGGAAGAACGCAGTAAGTCAAAAAACCTCGTTTTAAGAAAAATGAAGAAATCGTTTTTGGGCTAGTTTTTTTGAGAATCTTGATTTTTTTAATTTTGTATGTTTAACACTAATCAACTGAAATAAACAAACTTTTTGGTATAAGTTTTGAACAATTTTGACAAGTTTTAAGCATTTTATTTACATTACTGCGTTCTACCTCAGTTTTTCTTACATTTTTTGGAAAGCCTTACAAAAGAAAAGCGCACTAAGTATGTATCCCAGTTTAGAACGTAGTAAGTCTGTCTGCTCGCTAGTCAATAAAAACTACTAACTGATTTCAGATAAAAAAACAATTCTCCGTAGAAATACAATAATAATTATTATTACAAAAATAAAAACGAATGAATTTAAGACATTAGAACATTTTTAATTATTATTTAAACAAGTACAAAAAATAATCAAAAAATTAAAAGATTTAACAACATTTAGTACTTATAAAAAAATACACTAAAACTAAACAAACAACTGACAGATAGGTAAAAACATACTACTTATCACCTAGGAATAAATAATTAATACTATTTATGGCTTATGAAAGGAAAAATTTGAGGAAAAATAGTATTTATTATTTGATCAAATATAAATAGGCACACAAATAATACTTCTATTCCATAGAAATATTTAAATCATTGGATGATTGATTATCCCAGAGCTCAGTCCAAAATCTTTTGCGATCTTCGATGATTTTTTTTTTTCAGTTGAAATACCTCGGGGTTCCGTTCTTGATGCTGGTAAAGAAATAGCATTTTTTTGAGCTTTAATTTTCAAAAACCCAATTTTTTTTATGTTCTCAAAATTATAAATTTCTGTATAATACAGGTAGGTTTCCCCTCTTTGTACCATTACAGAGGTAAATTCTGATAAGTATGGTCTAGGCTGAATCTTTTTTATTTGTGCCTGAGCAGATAGATCAAGCCAGTCTTTTTGGACATCCATTTCTATGACCCTTGTATTTTTTATACTTCATGGATAGTTCAACCTGGTGATGGAAACAACCATCGGCGCTCATAAAGGTATGGCCCGGCTCAAAAAATTCAATTATTATTTTATTTACCCTCATCAGATCAGACTTTACAATAAATATCAAATACGACATGAGCGTCCAGTTCTTATTTTGAGCGGCGCAATTGTTGAGCCAAACTGTTATTTCTACAGCGTCTCTGTTGTCTAAAAAGAATTAATGGAAGGAGCTGATTCGATCTTCCTTTTTCCTCCCTGCTGTAGCCTCGTGCCAAATCACAGCTATCGGCTTCAAATGTGTCTGTTTGGTCTCAACTGGAACAAACGACTCATTAAATCCGATGATACGTGAGATGGAAAGGACAATTTCAAAGTGTATACGAGGGAGCACTATCACGTTTTGCAAGTCTGCAGAAAAGCTGAAACTAATAAATGTGACCGAAAGGTGTCCATTTTCGACTTACTGCAACTTTCAAAATCGTTTATTTTGCAAAAAAAATTATTTACAAAAAAAAATTTTTGATAGACGCAAAACTTAGTTCTGTAACAAAATATCAAAAAATCTCGAAACCGCAGTGAATCGACTTACTGCGTTCTTCCTTTGGACGTCATTTATTTAATTTAAATGGAACAAACTAAATCTTTTCCCCTTTCCGCTTCCCCCGTTAGTGTGTACCTAATAATACCATAATATTATTGTATTGTCGCCGGAACTACCAACGTATACCAAATTTGAACACACAGCCTTAATTTTTAGATTTGTAACCTTAATCGTTCATTTTGAACCACCATACTGAAATTTTCAAATCTGATCAAGAATTCATAATCCCGCTCCTTAAAAATCCCTGTATGCTCATTTTGATTGAAATCGAAAAAACTAAATCTTTTTCCCCCTCCACTTTCCTCGTGAGAGAGAGGTGGGTACCTGAGAATACCATATTATTGTATTTTCACCGGAACTATAAACGCATACCAAATTTGAACAAAATCGGATGTGGATAAGTCAGTTAAAATTGGTTAGCAAAACCTGACCGAAAATCGTCCATCTTGAATCCACCATATTGAATTTTCAAAATCTGATCAAAAATTCGTATTCCTTATCCTCAAGAGCCCCCGTATACCAATTTTGGTTCAAATCGGAAAAACTCCCCGCGAGGGGTGCCTAATAATGAAGTATTATTGTATTGTCACTGGAACTATAACAGCATGCCAAATTTGAAGGCAAACGACTGTGTACAAGTTAGTTAAAATAAGTTAGCAAATGATGACCAAAAATCGTCCATCTTGAATCCGCTATATTGAATTTTCCAAATCTGATAAGAAATCCTCAAGTGCCCCAACACATCAAATTTCAACGAAATCGGGCGTACTTCAACTGTACCCCTCATCACGCTATATTCTTGTATTGTACCCGCAACTATATAAGCAAGCCAAATTTGAAGCCGATCGGATGTCGGGAAGTTGGTCAAAATTAAGTTGCAAGATTCCACCCGAACAAGATCCCCCTCGCGTAAATCCAGCTTAAAAAAACGACAAAATATCTGAAACCCTCAGTTTTTCTGTCGCTTGTTTCTTATAAGATACCAGCACTAAATAATCTGTCTTTAAATTGAGGGCACTCCTAATTATCTAGAGAAGGCATCTAACGTTATAGTTTATCTTTAGTACACCCCGTTTACTTTATAGCCATATAATATTGGAGGAAGCACACCCGAGCAAAGTTGTTTATTTATTAGAACTTTGGGAGAAGGTTTGCTGCTTTGGTAAGATAAGAAAGTTTTGAGGGCCTGGGAAAACGTGAACACGTTTAAGAATTAAAAGCTTGGGTTAAGAAGTTTAGGATTAGATCACGTTTTATGATAAGTAAAGGTGGAGTTAGACTGTGGTAGTGTAGTCGTCGTTGCATTGCAGCTTTAATGAATTTTTTCCATAGATAATTCAGAACAGGATATTTTACAGATATATAGTTAACAATATTTTTTGGTACTCACTTTTTAACATAATTTACCTTAATGTTTTAAACAAATATTGGTGATAATAGACCCTCTTTCAAAATTTTTGAACATATTAAACATATTTCTTATTTCTTTTGTATTAACCGAGAAAGTTCCGTTTTTTCTTAATATAAGTTGAAAAACGCTTTAGTTTTAAAATTAGGGTTGATTGGGTACCAAAGATGGAGAAAATAAAACTTGGGGAAGAAAAAAATATGGTAATTTTGTATTTGCATACATACATACAGTCAATAGTGTGTTCAGCGGTATTAGCGATAAATTAACAAGGTACTATAAAAGTTATACTGATACGCTGATTAATCATTCTGTTCTAAGTGACAAAAAGCGCTTACTTTTAGCATTACTTCGCTTCCATGGACAAATTATATCAAATAATTTACCTTCTTAATCTTATATATTGCTTTAGTAATAACCTTTGGAAAAGTTATAGTACAGTATTATCAGCGGTGCAGGGTGGTTGTAGTGAAAAAAACTCACACAGAGATAGGTAGATATTTTCGGGCCGCGTATGAAAGAGATGGCATGAATACACCAACGTTAAGCATGGGAGTGATTTCGTGGAAAAGCATACAGTCGATCTTTTGTAATAAAATAAAATGAAGAAGGTATTATATTTACCTATGTCCCCATCCCCTGACCAACCGATGCTAATAATATTAATGATACTTACCTACAATACGCAGTACAGTAAACCCCCCCCCATTTTTTTACATTAAACTATTAATTTTCTTAAATTTATTGGTACATTTATTGGTGAATCTCTAATTTCTGTACATTTTTAAACCAAAGAATATAAATACCTATATACACACTGCAATACCTACAGCTATCAAGTAGAGGTGACCAAACTTTTATCTCTAAATTTATCTCTTTCATCACTCTATCAAAATAGCAATTGCAATATTATAAATAAGGGGGTCGTGTTATTTTTATTACCCATAAACAAGAACTTAGTAGGTACCGGCTATGTAGTAATCTAGAACTCTATTTTTAGCCATCCATACTATAGTATAGGCTAATGTGATCAGCAAAAGAAAGAACTAAATATAAAATTTTTTGATGGTTTCTGTCTGTCTGTTTGGGAGAGAATTAGGCAAAATACACTGAACCGAAATTTTATGAAATTTGGAAAAATCGCCACTTATTCCCCTGACTATAATTAGTTGTTTATCTATATATATAATAAATCTCTAAAAGGACCATTTCTGTACATTGAATTGTACATTGATTTCTTTTTATATTTTATTGTTTGACCAAACGAGATACCAAAAATGCAATTTTTACAATTTTTGTCTGTATGTATGTCTGTTTGTTCCAACATCACCCATAGACCACCCTGCTGATTTTGATGGAACTTTCACTATTGCATTCCTTGTGTTCCTAGGCAATACATAGGCATTTATTTTTATCAAAATCGGTTTACGGAAACAAAAGTTATGGCATTTAAAGGAATAAAAGCGGGAAAAATGGGTAAAACCGCGGCGGTGTCTAGTGTGTAATAAAAGTAATATATCTAGTGGGTAATATAAGTAATATTTAAGGGAAAATGTTCTTTAAAAAAGTTACTTTTTTAAAGAACATTTTCATAAACAATTTTAGAAAATTACTAGTTTGACCTAGAAAAGGGGAGAGAGGTAATATAGCGCCGCTGTTTATTGTAGGTAGCTACCATTATTAATTATTAACTTCGGCTGGTCAGGGGATAGGGACATAAGTAAATATAATACATTGTTTATTTATTGAAAATATCGACTGTCTGCATTTCCGCGAAATAACTCCCATGCTTAAAGTTGGTGTGTTCATGCCATCTCTTTCATATGCGCTCGAAAATATCTACCTATCTCTGTGTGAGTTTTTTTCACTACAATCACCGCGCACCCCTGATAATACGGTACTATAACTTTTCTAAATGTTATTACTAAAGCAATATATAAGATTAAGAAGGTAAATTATCTGATATAATTTGTCCATGCAAGTGAAGTAATGCTAAAATTAAGCGCATTTTGTCACTTAGAGAGAAGGCTCTAATTTCTTCGCAATTATAATAAACCAGAATGATTAATCAGCGGATCAGATATAACTACTATAGTACCTTGTTAATTTATATCTAATACCACTGAATACACTATTGACTGTACGTATGTATGCAAATACAAAATAAAAAAATGTTTTTCTTCCCCAAGTTTTATTTTGTCCATCTTTGGTACCCAATCAACTCTAATTTTAAAACTAAAGCATTTTTGAACTTATATTAAGAAAAAATGGAACTTTCTTGGTTAATACAAAAAAAGTAAGGTGGATCTTTTAACATGTTCAAAAATTTTGCAAGAGGGTTTATCACCAATATTTCGTTAAAACATAAAACAAGGTAAATTATATTAAAAAGCGTGTAGCAAAAAATATTGTTAACTATTTATCTGTAAAATATTCTGTTCTGCATTATCTATGGAAAAAAATTCACTGAAGCTGCAATGCAACGACGACTACACTACAACAGTCTAACTGCACCTTAATATAAGGTTTGATTGATATAATCAGGGATTTGTTTGATACCAAAAAAGTCCATGCTCAATAAAACGTAAACTCACAAGATATACGGAAAGATATAACAGTACAAACCTATAAATATACAGAGTGGTACAATAAGACTGGCATCTGGGAAAGGTTTAAGAGTACTATAACTAGGGCTTCGAAAGGCTGGGCCGCACAAAACTATTTTTTTTCCAAACCACCGGAAAATAACCACTTTCCGTAAAATTTCGAAATATTTCCACTAGTAAGAAAGGACCTTTTTGTTCAATTTTCCGGTCTCTTGATCCTTTTCCGGTTCCATTCCGGCCATGACTTTTTCTTGACCGATTTTAGCTTTTCTTGTTTTTAGGCAGTTATGACACTTCTAAATAAGCTCCTTTAAATTTGTTTCAAAAGTTTTGGTTACAAAAATGGACTCAGATCTAGAAAATCAGTTGAATCCGGAGTACTGACGTTCTCACTTGATCCATTTTTCTGTAAGCTACAAATAGGGCCCGATTAGTGAATTCTGTTTCAATTTGTTTCCAGACCTTATTTTTTTTTTCATTTATGCCCCATACTAAACAATATCTCTTTTTTAGCTTGATTAAAATTCGGGGTGCAGTTATTTGACATTATTTTTTTTTTATGAAAAATTTAAAAAAATATTCCTCTTTAACAAACACCAAAATAATAAAAAAGTAGGGTTATATGGCCTAAATAACACACGTATCCTACGATAAGCACGCAAAGGCCGGAAAAATTCTATAACTTCGGGGTTGCCACTTTTCTGATCTGGTTTGCTCCGGATTGGAGTGCTAAAACGGTGCATTTGGCCTTTAGTCGCCTGTAAATCCTTTTAGTTCCACCCAAAAACCAAAAAAAAAATCATTCGCGTTGTCGAACGCCAACGCAACGTTACGAAAGAAACGCAACTATATAGTTATAGAATAGATTAAAATAAACATATAAATCACCGTTTAATTGTTATAAACACTTGTATCTTACTGGACATGTAATTCCGCCCACCTATCCGGTGGTCAGTCTTATTGATCCACCGTATATAGTAATTAAATTTGTATTATTATTTAAAAAAAAATATATATATACGTTTCGTTTATTTAATAAAATATAAAAATAATTTGTATAGGTATTTAAAAATATGAAAAATAGGCATTAACTGAAAAACATTCAAAAATTAATGAAAAATAAATATTATAAATAAAAAATTTGTTCTAGACCTGATTCATGAGGAAGGGTCCCTATCACCGAAGTTGCATTTTCACGCTGTATTGCTAGACTTATTCTTGGCTTGAGGAAACTCCTGAAGTCCTGGTCCGAAAGTCTCCACAGCAAAAGGAGTATTTAGTATTTTTTATATTTTTACAAGCTTTTATTTAACTTGCAATGTATGTAATAACAACCTATGTTTGTTCGGGTGGAATCTTGCAACTTAATTTTGACCAACTTCCCGACATCCGATTGGCTTCAAATTTGGTATATTTATATAGTTGCGTAGACAATACAAGAATATAGTGTGATGTAATTGACAGCTCCCCGTACTCGAATGAGGTGGAGGGGGTTACAATTGAAGTACGCCCGATTTCTTTGAAATTTGGTGTGTTGGGCACGAATTTCTAATCAAATTTTGAAAATTCAATATGGCGAGTTCAAGATGGACGATTTTCGATCATGTGTTTCTGGTTCCGGTGAAAATACAATAATATGGTATTTTCAGGTACCCACCTCCCTCTAACGAGGGCAGTGAAGGAGGAAAAAGATTTAGTTGGTTCGATTTCAATCAAAATTGGCATACAAGCATTTTTAAGGAGGGGGATTATGAATTTTCGATCATATTTGAAAATTTCAATATGGCGGATTCAAAATGGTAAAAATCTAAAAATTTAAAAATAAATAAAAAAAAAAAAAACTTTTAAAGAACAAGCTTTTAATAAATGCACTTAAAAGTAGAAAATAATTTTTTATCTTTCTTATACGATAATTAAAGCGATGAGCGCAAATTAAAAATTTTAACTTTACAGTGACAAAGAGAGAACAACAAAAGAAGAACTAAATTCTTCTTCTATTCGAATGATAAACATAATGCTTTCATCTAAAGAAGCTGAGAACGGGTGAGATTGCCATGCTTACCAAACCTTTAAAAATGTCCTTAGGTTATAGAGAAATACAACTGTTTCTTAGGTGAATCGTTGATGTGACCGATATACGATACTTAAATTTAAAATTTTTAATTTGCGCCCATCGCTTTTATTATGGTATAAGAAAGATAAAAAATTATTTTCTACTTTTAAGTGCATTTAATAAAAGTTTTTTTTAATAAAAATTTATTCTATTTCGGCTATCCTAGCGGCCATTCCTGCTTTTTTAGCTGTTTATTTTAAGTAAGAATCAGCTAAAGAGTGCCTGCAAGTAGCGTCCCAAATATTACTTTAATTGTATTGCCTTAAATCTTTGTAAGTATGTGGCATGCCGGCTGTTTTTAGTGTTAAAAATTTACGGTAGTATTTTAATCATTCAATTCAAAGGACAGATTTCTCTCATGTCAACACGAGTGTGGTTTAATGAAAAGGTATCTTTACTTGCTGGTTGAAATTTTATCCTATATAAACTTAAGCGACCAACATTTTTATTAAATTTTGTTTTATTTGACAGACATGCTTGTTTGGTTTCTGGTGCCAGGTGTAGGCTGCTGAAAACGAGCTGAATGTGTCATATTTACACCAATAATGCCCAAAGATAAAAAAAAACTGTGTTTAAAATTAGACGAAAATTATCAAAAAATTACTTGTTTAAGGTAAAAAGATTTTTGTGCCTTTAAATCAGAAAATTATTTTTTTTAAGACTTTTTCAGTGAGATTTAATAAGATCTAAAACAGTAATCCCCACAGGTCTAAATAGTTACACCTGTGGGAGGTACTAAATTTAGAACCAATATTCAAAAAACACTTACCCATACAGAAAAGACACAAAGTTATTGATCATTTTGTATTGTTATTGCAAAATACCACTGAAAAACTGCTTTTTTTTCTCAAAATACACCATATTTTAGAAGAAAATGCCCTAAAAGTAGTTTTTTTTTACAGGTGTCAAAATAGCAAGTGGCGAATACGCCAAAAATTTGGCACATAATAGCTTCATTATTTGTTTTCGAGGTTATAAAGTTGGTGATTTTTTAGACCACCTCCTGGTTAAAATATATAGTCCCCAGAAAGTTCGTTTATAATTTCCCTAAGTAACCGTTTTGACAAGGATTAATTTACCTTATTTAATATCTTCATTAACCAATAAAAAACCTCCTATTTTGTCCAGAAAAAAGCCATATTTTAAACCTGTTTTCAGCACAAAAAATATATTTATGAGGGCACTACGAGGCAAAACAAGCATAAGTGAAGGTCACTGATTATGCACGAAAAATATATCAAACAGAAAAACACAAAACCACTGTATTAATTTATTTACAAACTGAAAGTAAAACATTGAGGTTTAGTCAAAAAAACTTTCCTTACTCAAAGCCCACTCATTTTAAAGCTGTAGCTTTTATCAGAGGTAAAAGATCCGAACTCGCTGTTTGTGATTGAAAGCAGCGCAGAAATGTAACAAAAACTTGCATCTAATAAAATAAAAACACCTTTTAAATAAATAAAAAATGAATCTACTCTTTATTTTATTATCACTCATCTAGATCGTTGTGTGACAACAAGTATTAATTGGAAAAATTAACGAATAAGGGTAAGTTTTAATTAAAGTGACATATAGTCCCAATTTTAATTTGTTCTACAGATTGTTTACTATTTAAACCCCGCGTGGGTTTAAACTTTTTAAATTTCTTTTCTTCCAAATTGAAACTTTCTTCTTAAATCCAATAAAATGGATAGTGTTAAGATGATTATTCAATAAAAAAATTTACTAAAATTCTTCTTATAAATCAAAACTCAAGGAGGGTCGGTTTAAAATGCTTAAAACCAAAAGTTTCATTTAAACTTAGAACTGTTCTAAAATAGGCTAAACCCTTTTAGTAAATCCCACCGTTTATGTTTTATACTCTTTAAAAAGAATATTGAGTCATGTCGTCGATGCGTTTAAACAAAAGAGTTTCCAGAAGCAGGAGGGGTAAAAAGGGGAAGAGAGACGTGGGTAAAGCAGAGAAGTAAGAAGGGTAAAACGGGGTGAGAAACGCGAAGCCGCATCGCTTTCTACCCGCGCCATCTTAAATCAATATTATATAAAATGGACGAATCTCAGCGCGGGCTCATACCCTTTTGCACTGGAATCAGAATAAGGAAAAATGCATAGAACAACCCAGACTGCACTAAACTTTTTAAAAGTTTAATTTTCTGGTTTAATTCCCCATTAATTTAAAATTTAAATCACAATTCAAGGGATGCTATGGTCTTATTTCAATCGGCATAAGAGCATCCAAAAGCCATAAGAGCATCCAAAAAGAACTATCCAATAAATAATTTTTTGATATCCGTGCATCATGAGGAATAAATAATAAATAAAAATTAAATATATAAATAAATAAAATTAAAAAAAAATTACCAAAAGAAAAACTATTGGATTATTAAAAATAAACTAAACTAGAGTTACGAACTTTTATTTTTTACTTTTTTTCAACGTGATGACGATTGCGCATACATGAGCAATGAAAACGTTATAAAAAATTTATAAATAAAAACAACGGAAGTACGACACTCAGTTTATTCTCCAGTTCAAAATTGTGTACTACCTGTAAGCATCAGATAAGAAAGAGTTGACCAAGGGTTTAAGTTTTAAACTTTTGCGGTGGGATTTACTAAAAAGGTTTATTCTATTTTAGAGCGGTCCTAAGTTTAAGGAATTTTAATAAACTGGGTTATTGAATAATCATCCTAACACAATCTTTTGTTGGACTTGAAATTTTTAATTTAGAAGAGAAGAAATTTAAAAAGATCAAGCCCATGCGGGGTTTAAATATTAAACACTCTGTAGCATAAATTAACATTGGGGCTATATGTTACTCTAATTAAATCTTACCCTTGTTAATTAATTTTTCTAATTAATACTTGATGTCACACAACTATTTAGATGAGTAATAATAAAATAAGGAGTAAATTAATTTTGTATTTATTTAAAAGGTGTTTTTATTTATGAAATGTATTAAAAAACTTAAATGTAAGTTTATTTACATTTCTGTCACTGTCGAAATGTCAGTTTAAAAATGTTAGCGCTGCGTTCATTCAGAAACAGCGAGCTCGCATCTTTTACCTCTGCTTGCACCAACCTCTACTGATGAAAGTTAAGAAAATTTTTTTTGACTGAACTTTTAGATTATCTCAGTGTTTTATTTTTAGTTTGTAAACAAATTAATGTAGTTGTTTTGGGTTTTTTTGTTTGGTATATTTTTCGTGCATAATCAGTGACCTTCACTTATGTTTGTTTTGCCTCGTAGTGCCCTCATAAATATATTTTTTGTGATGAAAACGGATTCAAAATATGGCCTTTTCTGGACAAAATAGGAGGTGTTTTATTGGATAATGAACAAATTGGGATATTAAATAAGGTAAATTGATCCTTGTGAAAGCGGTTACTTAGGGAAATTATAAACGAACTTATTACAAAATGCCACAAAACGATCCTTTCTGGGGGCTATAAATTTAAACCACCCCCCTGAGGTGGTCTGAAAAATCACCAACTTTATAATCTGAAACACAAATAATGAAGCTATTATGTGCCAAATTTTTAGCATATTCACCATTTGCCATTTTGAAACATGTCAAAAAAAATTAGTTTTAGGGCATTTTCTTCTAAAATATGGTGTATTTTAAGAAAAAAAGCAGTTTTTCAGTGGTATTTTGCAATAACAATACAAAATAATCAATAACTTTGTGTCTTTTCTGTATAGGTAAGTGTTTTTTGAAAATTGGTTTTAAAATTTAGTACCCCCCACAGGTGCAAATTTTTAGACCTCTGGGGGGTACTAATTTAGATCTTAGTGAATCTCACAGCCATTGTCTATATTTTATTTATACATGACGTTTCGATGAGTATAATGTATACATATCTCTCTTCAGGTGCAAACTACAATCTGTTCCCTACTTATATACTATGGGAAATCACTCTTAGTAAATCTGACTGTTGAAGAAGAGCAAAATTTTGCTACGTGCTGCATGAGGAAAATTTATAATAAGTAAATGAATATTAATTTATTTATTTTTAAGTTCTAAGTACTCTCATATTCTATGGCATAGACAAAGAAAAGCCGCAGCCAAGAAGCACCTTAGAAAAGAGGAAAGGGGAGACTGGGGCTCAAAGAGGACGGAAAACCGTATAATGAGAAAGGAAGGGGAAAAAGGAAATTTAAAATATATGTAAGGGATGCTGCGCCACCGGGATAGATGAGAAAGGGTGGAAAGGGCAAAGTTAGGTTCTGAAGTACAAAATCTATATGTAGAACATTAATAGGTCTTAAAAGCAATAAAATACCATTTAGTTTATTGCCGTACTAAGAGATAATGAAGTAACAACTTTGCTTTTGACAGGCCTTTACAATAACGAGTTAACCACTTTACGTGCGTGTTAGATAATTTTTTTTTTATTTTATTGCTTCCAAAGATATGAAAGACCATCTGAAAATAGCCTTATAGTGCACCAATTAAGAGTACAATTTGCTTATATATACATCTTGCAACTATATTGAATAATTTTGGTAGGCATAACTCTTTAGTTGTATATGTAGGCGTAAAGAATTAAAGTTTAATTAATTCCTTTCCAGATCTTGTGTATGCATTTTCAAAATTAATTTTTCTCTTATTAAAATTATGATTTAAATAATATTTTGGGTTTGGGCTATTCTAGAAGTTTTAAAATTTATGTTTTGAGTCGTATTTTTTTTGTATTTTATGTGCACAAAAGTGCCCGCTGAATGAGGTTTTGGTAATTTTGGCGGTACTGACTATAAATTGCCTGCTAGACAAATTCTTTATTTATTTTTTTTCCATTTATTTCACAACAAAAATAATAAAAACCTAAGAAATGTTATTAAATATTGGCCAAATTATTTGTTTTGGGAATCTTTTTCTACCTTTTTCAGTTTGATTCCGATGTCATAAATGTGTTATAAATTCTCAAATTGCATTTTTTTAAAACTATACTCTATGTTTTGTTTTAATTAGTCCAGAAGCTTTTAAATTTAAGTTTTGAGTAGTATTTTGATTTTCTTGTATATTATTTTTGGAAAAAAAGTAACCGCCGAAATTACCCACAGCCTAAAAAATGGTGTGGGTAACTTCGTTGACACTGCCGAAATTGCCTGCAGGAACAGTTTTAATTCAACAACAAAAACAAACAAAAACACCACGAAATAACCACCCTCCTATGCCGAAATCATGTGGGTAATTTTTGCATTTTGTTATTTTGTATACAAAATTGATAATTAAATTCGAAATCTAACAGCCCTAAACTAGTTTTGGAAACAAACTAGATATTTTTATTAGATTTACTTACGACCAACACATAATACTAATTTAACGAGCGTCCCAACACGACTGTAATAGACCATTTACGCTCCTAGGATAATAATGAAGCTTAGACGTAAACCACAAGATGGCCTGACAATCGATGAAACTTTATTTTTTAAGAGAAACTAATTGACGCAGAAATGTTAAATATTTTTGTATATTTGTAAGACAATAAATATTTACAACATTTTTACGTATTTACAACCAAACATAAGTCCCGTTAAATTGGCTTTATAAATATGTTTAAGAAAAAAACCCTGTCGTTAAGAGGATACAGGAAATATCCCTTAGTAATCTTATTTGTTTTGACGTTTTAGATAGAACGTCATTGAAACTTCAGGTTATGAAGGTTGTTGACTTAACAGTGTTCGTGTTTGGTATTTTTAATAATTTCACTAACTCGCATGTTATAGTCATTACACGCTCAGATAAATTAAGACACTCACCTACGGCTCGCCTCTCAAACTTCATCTTCGCGTCTAATGACCATCATAACATGCTTGTTATGTAAACTACTATAGTTTAGAAGTACTCGCTCTCCTAGAAAGTCATTACTTGTGAAACTAGAGCCTCATCCGAGTAGAGATTATTTTTTTTTAAATGACCTTAGCTCCGGAAATGTCGAAGTGACGTTCAAAACGAGTCATGTGATATCTATAATTTTTCACGGAAAAAAATTTGAAACAAAAACCATTTTGTAAAAATATTATTCACGAATTGTGCCAAAAAACTACATGTTTGTTAAGATTATTTTTAGAATTGGGCACAAATTTGATACAAATTGTTCTTGGTAAAAATATGTGTAAAAATTTTACACAATTGTAAACAATAACTCCACACATTTTTCCCAGTGTTGGAATCAAATAAACATCAGAATTCTCTAAACTTTTAATGGAGCATTTTCTTGATTTTTTCTGAAAAAGCTAAAATTTCTTTTTAGGCCACCGATGGAAATTTTTAAATATTTGGAATTGGTGGCCTTAGAAAGAATGTCAATGACCAAAAAAAGATTATCTACTCTTAAACCGCAGGAGATACCCCCCTTACTTATAATAATATATTTGGTTATAAATAATAAAAATGGTATGACAAAACAGGAATTTGATATAAAAAATACGTAAAAGCAAAATAGTTAAAGAGTGCGATAAAGGACTACTTCGTATAAATTTTGTGTATTTCCAAATTAATTTGCAGGCACGTTATAAATGTTTGCTACAGTTCATCCAAATTCTCCGGTCCAATTTCAATATGGCGGCTGACATTTATACACAAAATCGAAGAGGATTAAATTTTGAATGAAGTGTACTTTGACATTTAGTGGTTGACAAGTTTATTAGTTGGTTTTCAATATATAACTAATGGCTAAAGGCCCTGCCCGTCAATTCAAACCATACGAAATTATTCGCATGCGACTACGTCCTTCTTTTCCTATACCGTATAGAATATATGCTGCCCTCCACCCACTCGTGCAATATTGATTTAAACCAGTTGAATTCGAACGCGGTCCACACATACCGGCTTATCTTTTGCCTCTCATTTCACACGGTATAGAAAGAGACTGACATAAAAATTATCTACTATTTAGTATACGTATACGGATATTTTCGTACGGATTCGAAAATCAGACCCCTAATGTACGAAAATGCATTAATGACGAACTCCAATGCGCATGCGCCAGCTACTCGAGCAGGCTCAGATAGAGGATAGGATAATTATTGGCCACGTCATGGCAATCTATATTTTGACCCTTGCCGATACGATTTTCTCGTATCCCGGGCCTTTATATACCTAATAGTTATATGGTATCCAAGAGGTATTTTATTGTTTTAATGTTGTTGCTATAAAACTATAACTAATACACAAATATAATGCAATGCAGTGCATGTTAAAAGTTCAACCTTGCGTCCGCAAATTTATCACAATTGTGCCACCAGCAATTCTAGTTTGCCATGCATTCTATTTGTTTTCCATTGTTTGGGCTTTTTGACACTGACATGTTGTAATAGTGTAGATGTCGTTATTTTTGACTAGAAAAACTTAGAAATTTGAGCAAACAATTTGAAATTTTTGGAGTTTAGTCTATTTTAGAACGGTCCTAAGTTTAAGTCAAATTTTTTGTTTAAAGCATTTTAAACCAAGCCTCCTTGAGTTTGAGACATAGTTTGACATATAAGAAGAATTTAAATAAATTTATTTATTAAATAATCATCTTAACATCAATTTAGAAGAAAAGAAAATTAAAAAATTTATACCCACGCGGGATTTAAATAGTAAACACTCGATAGAATGTCACTCTAATTAAAACTTACCTTTGTTAATAAGTTGTTTCAATGTTTGATGTCACACAACGATTTAGATGGGTAATAATAAAATAGGAAGTAGATTAATTTTATTTTTACTTAGAAGGTGTTTTTATTTATAAAATGCACTAAAAAACTTAAATGCAAGTTTTGCTTACATTTCTGTCACTGTCGAAATGTCAGTTGCAAAATATTAGCTGCGTTCAAATCACAAACTGCGAGTTCGGATTTCTTACCTCTACATTGGCTTGCACCAAACTCTACTGATGAAAGCTACAGCTTTGAAATTAGTGGACTTTGAGTAAGGAAAGTTTTCTTGACTGAGCTTTTAGATAACCTCAATGTTGTAATTTTAATTTTTAAATAAATTAATGTATTTGTTTTGGATTTTGTTGTTCGGTATATTTTTCGTGCACAATCAGTGACCTTAACTGATGTTTGTTTGGCCTCGTGGTGCCCTCATAAATATATCTTTTGTGCTGAAAATGGGTTCAAAATATGGCATTTTCTGGAGAAAATTGGAGATGTTTTATTGGTTAATGAACAACTTGCGATATTAAATAAGGTAAATTAATACTTGTAAAAACGGGTACTTATCATATTACCAATTGCTACAAAACGATCGTTTCTGGGGGCTATAAATTTAAACCACCCCCCAGAGGTGGTCTAAAATATCACGAACTTTATATCCTCAAACACAGATAATGAAGCTATTATGTGCCAAATTTTTGGCGTATTCACCATTTGCGATTTTGAAACCTGTCAAAAAAAATTAGTTTTAAGGAATTTTCTCCTCAAATGTGGTACGTTTTGAGAAAACAGCAGCTTTTCAATGATATTTTGCAATAACAATACAAAATAATCAATAACTTTGTTTCTTTTCTGTATGGGTAAGTGTTTTTTTTTTGAATTGGCTTTGACATACAGTACCCTCCACAGGTGTAAATTTTTAGACCTCTGGGGGGTACTATTTTAGATCTTAGTAAATCTCACTGCCATTGTCTATATTTTATTTATACATGACGTTTCGATGAGTATAATGTATACATATCTCTCTTCAGGTGCAAACTAAAATCTATTCCCTACTTATATACTATGGGAAATCACTCAACAAGCTTAAGAAGTTGGCTCCGCCCAAGGAGAGGCTTCCAAATATTTGGAATTTCCACACTTTGTTTACTGAAAATACCCTGATTCTGCCCAATACAGGCAATACAGCTTCAAGGAATTTTCGTATCTTCCAGTGTAATTCCTTGTGCAAAATCTTTGCTTCTCTCCACTTCATTTGGTGTTGTTTTGACCATGAATGTTCGGCGTTTCCTGATTTCGTTATTTCACCTCTTTGGGTATTCATCTGATGGTCACTTACAGGGAACCTGGTAAATGCATTCCTTATTTTGTTTGTTGTCCAGTTTTGTTTTACTAAGAAGGCTTTAAATTGTACTATTAGATTTAAAAGCTGTATTAATATTGAAGTTGTTCGCTACTCTTCGAATTTTCGCTGATACTCCTTTAACGTATGTAATTGTAAAAAATGAATTTGGCTGGTTTTGGTCTTGTAATCTCTGTCCTGTTTGCTGAAGTTTAGAAATAGTATTTGTTATAAGTTTAGATATTCCTTGAAGCTGCTTATTGGGTAGAATTAGGGTATTTTCACTAAACCAAGTGTGAAAATTCCAAATATTTCGAAGCTCCTCCTTGGATGGAGCCAAGTTCTTAAACTTTACGGTTGAGTGATTTCCTATAGCATATGAGTACGTAGCTCTAGGAATAGATTATAATTTGCAGCTGAAAACGATCAGAGATTGTACTGATCGAAACGATGTGTATACATAAAATATAGACAATGAAAGTCCGAAACACAGAGTTAACTTCAAACACATCATTGTCTCAAATTTTCAAACAAATGATACTTTTATCCCCCAAATGCAAAAAAAATCAGTACATAACAATTTTATTAACACGCACAATAAAAGCAAAACTAAAGAAAATAATACGGCACTGACCCAACTATGACCGGCTGTTTTACTAGGGAGGAAAAAAATTACTGAAACTCAGATCGAAAATTCTCGTTTAAAATTGGCGGCAGTTAAATTTGTATAAATTCTGGTTGGAACATACTGTACTTAGCTTCAAAATGTAAGTATAAGATGTAGAGGAATATAATTGCGCTCGAAGTCGGGAGTTAAATTACACATTTCTCCTCCTTCGTTCTTGGAAAGCGCTGCCAGGCATAAATAATGACTTACGCTTCCTAAATTCGAAATTCTCAAAGGTATTAATCTAAGTTAGCGTGCAAATTTGACTTCAGCTAGCGCGCGACTTTAGATTACCGGGAGTTTAATATATTCTAAAAGTTTAACGTCTCTGGTATAAACCTTCGTTTGGCACTAATCTTTAAAAAAATTAATGTTTTAAATATGTTGCAGAGAATACCGGAGAACAAGAAGGAGAGAGTAAGTAAGTATTGGAGCTGGAATCTCGAACTCACAAAGCCGATGGGAATGCTGACTGAGCAAACTAAATGTTTCATCATGCCTCAGAGGACATATTTTTTGGACTTTGGTTTTTAAGTATGGAAACTTGCCGCGTTTATGCCCTTATGCTATGCTTATTCGAAACCGCGCGGATCCTGTTTTGCCTTTTTTAAAATAAAAACTGAGTTTAAGACTTCCAAATCAGTTACATCAACAGAAAAGAATCCAAAAAAGGAAAAGATCAAAAGATCTTGGAAGGAAAGAACGAAATTTCAAAATTGGACGAGTGTCCCACAACGAACACATAGAACTCCAAAGCGAAAAGGAAAACAAACGATGTTTCGCCCAAAAGATTAACACGCCAGGACGAACCCGTATCAGGCGATTTATAATAAGTATCATGCGGAACGATGCCTATTTGTGCGTGTTTCAGAGTTGGAAGTCAGAGTGTGCGATGGTGTTAAATGATGTCTGGATTGAGGGTGACTAGTGAATCCACTGACGAGCCCACGCTAGTCACCCCGGGTGAAAAATCGTTTGTTTCTCTTTTCGCTTTGGAGTTTTATGTGTTCCTTGTGGGAAACTCGTTCAATTTTGAAATTTCGTTCTTTCCTTCCAAGATCTTTTGATCTTTTCTTTTCTGAGTTGTTGTTGACGAATTTTTTATTAAAATTTGTATTGTAACTTTTATGTAGGTATTTCGTTTAGGTGGTTTAATGGTTTAAAATTCACCCTTCTGTCTCACAAAATAGTAGTTTTCACAACTAGTGGCTAAAATAATAATTTTTTGACAAGCGTTGGTTTAAATAATTAGCGCAGCGAGGTAATCAAAAACCCGAGTAAAAAATGCATAGTTTAGCCGCGAGTTGCTAACGCTATTTTTTTATTACTTTTATCAAAGAATTCAAGAAAAACAGGAAAAAGCTTTTAAAAATCTTGAAGAAAGAGCACTTTTTGCAACACACAATCTTTACACTATAAATCAAGGCGGCTGATAAATGAAATAACAATGGTTTCCATAGCGATGTGCCTTTTACTTGGTGTCATTTTAACATTTAACTACCTAATTCAAAAAATTAAATATAGGACAAACAATGTTTTTGTTTCTCGGTTTATTCGACAGGTGGCGCACACAGTTACTACGTCCCCAAGTATTACAAACTTTTTGTTTTAAATTCGAGAGGTGTGCATGGTCACTGTGTAGCTTCAACTGCCAGGTATAATCTTATGACTCCCTGATGATTCCTAATGAGGTCTGTAGGTGTCTGGATTCTTCATTAGACATTGGAGGCCTGATCGTAATGAAGTGAGAAACAAAAACGCTTTGTCCGATATGCCACGAGTGTTACTTTAGTAAAATTATTATTTATTTTTATTTATTTATTTTAATTTTAATCTTTAACAGTTTGATATTTTGATGTTTTTAAATGATTTTTTCATAAATACTTGGTTAAAACTAGCGGAAATGGCTTAATTTTTAGGCAAGAATAGTTAGGTTTTTTTAATATTACTATATTCCACTATTTCTCTTTAATTTTGGGTAAAAAAAGGAGACAAATATTTTCTTGCACCAGTGATAAAAAAAAGATTTTTTGCAATGGTAACCAAAAAAAAAAACATGCTTTAGTTATCTGCAGACACTTATTAAAATCATGTTTCTGATGAAGGTATAAAAAAGTACTTTTTTCCGAAAAATATTTTCTGAATATACACACACCTTTGATTGTATTCCGCTTAAAAACTCTTTCAATTAAAGACGTATATAAAGGAAACTTTCTCAAGAAAAACATGCAATTTTGCACCGTAGTTACACCTTGTATACCGATATCAAAAAGTTACATCAAAAAAATGTTTTCTTGCCTAAAGAAAACCCTTAGATTTGTTCGTTTAAGGTAGGGATTTCTTTGAATCAAGATAAAAACGCTTCTTTGAAGAGCTGTTTGGTTTTCATGAGACCTTGTTTTACGATATTAATTTTTAGTTTACCCTATCAGTATGATATGGGGACTATTAAAATTGTGAAATTTTGACTTTTTTTAATTTTATCAAAAATGAGCTACTAAAGTTCCAAAATACCTTAAATCGACGAAAAAAAAAAAGTTGCCTGTCGGTCTGCGGGTCTGATGGCTGTCTGTAAACACGATAACTCAAGAACGCCTTAATTGATTTTAACAAAATTTGGTACAAAAATCCTCTATCGGTTTTTCATGAACTGATTAACTTCTAGGTAGAGTGGTGGGGAGTTGAAGGGGGGTAAATACAGATAAAATATTAAGAAAAATTGTAACTTTCAAACAAAATCAAGTAGCGATATACGGTTTTTAGCTTTAAATTTCCATGAATATGTACCACAAATTTTGTTATAAAGTCCAAATTCATGGGCGCTTTGGTTTCCGCGTTATTTAAAAAAAACGTTAAAATATATTTTAAAAAATCATAACTTTAGAAGTAAAGCAGCAGTATAAGCAGTTTTCGTAAATATGACCCAAAACTTATATAATAAGGTTCAGATCTTTAAAAGTTTCGAGATACTTTCATTTCCTTTCAACATAAAATAATTTATTGTATGGTGGACTATCCATGCTTTCTAGCAACAATTTTTTTAGTTTATTATCTCTAATACAATATTCTTTAAAAATCCGTCTTAACTTAGTTATTTAATTTATTTTTTTTAACTGAGTTTTAGAGGCATTTAATGAAGGGCGTATAAATTCTCGGTGGAAGCGATTTTATTTAAAAACATCCTTATATAAAATCGGTTTTCGATGCTTATAAACGTAGCAATTGTTCCTCTGACATATACTTTTTTTTTCGTAAGTCGACATGTAAGTGATTTTTTACTTTGGTAAAATTATATTAGTTTTATTTTATTAACTTGGTATATTTTAGTGGTCATTGCCAGGGAAACTTTATATATTTATGTAGGTTGCCCTCGTATCTGTACAACATCTTCTTGAATCTTATATCTGTTTTTGGGCGGGATTGAAATATATCTTATGTAATTACCTAGTTAAATCTAAAAAGTAAATATGGTGATGAAAAAAAAAAGTTTTGACTTACCAACAACTTACAAAAGTTTTTTAAAAAGGAGGATAGGGCGGGTTATTTTGCTTTCAACCTCCTCCCTTCAACCCGCAGCGTACGACTCTGACAGGAACTTTTTATTTGTTTCATAAATAACCACTTTCCAATTAACCGAACAATGCACCTGTAAAGAACAAATACAATTTTCTTTTGATAATAAACAATGCATGATAAACCAAACCCACACTTACGAAGAAAATCGTGAGAAATAAATTACTCATGTTCAAATTGCTTTTACGCGCACCCGTCGAACAGCAACTAACTCACAACTGCGTAAAACCAAAATCAAAATTAAAAAGACCCAAAATTCTACTTTTATTTCCCACGCACTTTGAACCAGGTGAACCAATAATGTTAACACCAAAATCACGAAAACCTGTACTCTCTTTTCTAGCTTTTTACCCTTTTCGTCTTGTTACACCTTCTTGTAAATACCTATTAAAAAAAAACAAGTTCAGCATTGAAACCAATATTCCCGCTCTAATGCAAGTAGCGCATTCAATTCCCACACTTCAATTTAATTCAAGTTTTAATAGCAAAAGCAAGAAAACCCGTACTTTCTCTAGCTTTTAACCCCTTGATAAACCTAACACTTTCTTTCATGAACCTATTTCCAAGAAAACAAGTTTTATATTTAAACAAATCCCTGGTATTCTTTTATTCGTGGGTAAGTAATAGATCTTTATTTTTACAAATTTTAAAAGTGTAGGCTTTTTTTAGATTTGTTCGATTGAAAACTTGTTTTCAAAAAGGGTTGAAAAAAATTTTTTGTATGGAATATTTTAACCGTTCAAATAGTTCTTTCCTACATGGCTTTGAATTTTCAGGTAAGCTGTTGTTTGAGAGTAAACTAGAATTTCGAAATTTCATTGTCTTTATTTTTTTAAATTTTTGGTTAAGATGTTGTTTTGAAAATCGAGTAATCAATTTTTATTCATATCATACCAATACCCACTACGTTAACAGTGGGATTTACTAAAAAGGTTTAGTCTATTCTAGAACGGTCCTAAGTTTAAGTGAACTTTTTGGTTTTAAATATTTTAAACCAACCCTCCTTGAGTAATAGACATAGTTTGATTCATAACAAGAATTTTAATAAACTTGTATATTGAATAATCATCTTAACACACTCTTTTGTTGGATTTAAGAGGAAATTTTTAATTTAAAAATAAAGAAAATTAAAAAATTTAAACCCACGCGAGGTTTAAATAGTAAACACTCTGAAGAAAAAATTAACATTGGGGCTATATGTCACTCTAATTAAAACTTACCCTTGTTAATTAATTTTTCCAATTAATGCTTGATGTCACACGATTATTTAGATGAGTAATAATAAAATAAGAAGTAGATTAATTTTGTATTTATTTAAAAGGTGTTTTTATTTATAAAATGTATTAAAAAAATTAAACGAAAGTTTTTTTTTTACATTTCTGTCACTGTCGAAATGTCAGTTTAAAAATATTAGCTCTGCTTGCACCTTGGCTTGCACCAACTTCTACTGATGAAAGCTACAGCTTAAAAATGAGTGGGCTTTGAGTAAGGAAAGTTTTTTTGACTGAGCCCTTAGATAACCTCAATGTTTTACTTTTAGTTTGTTAATAAATTAATATAGTTGTTTTGGCTTTTTTGTTTGGTATATTCTTCGTGCATAATCAGTGACCTTCACTTATGTTTGTTTTGCCTTGTAGTGCCCTCATAAATATATTTTTTGTGCTGAAAACGGATTCAAAATATAGCGTTTTTCTGAACAAAATAGGAGGTGTTTTATTGGGTAAGGAACAACTTGGGATATTAAATAAGGTAAATTAATCCTTGTAAAAGCGGTAACTTAGGGAAATTATAAACGAACTTATTACCAGATGCCAAAAAACAATCCTTTCTGGGGACTATAAATTTAAACCAGCCCCCTGAAGAGGTCTACAAAATCACCAAATTTATAACCTCAAACACAAATAATGAAGCTAATTATGTGCCAAAATTTTGGCGTATTCACCATTTGCCATTTTGAAACCTGTGAAAAAAAATTATTTTTGGGGTATTTTGCAATAACAATACAAAATTATCAATAACTTTGTGTCTTTTTTGTCTCTGTTTGAAAATTGGTTTTAAAATTAAGTACTGCCCACAGGTGTAAATATTTAGACCTGTGGGGTGTACTATTTTAGATCTTAGTAAATCTCACTGTAAATGTTTTCGGTGAGTAGGTAACCATAGGGAACGCCTGAGTCGAATTGCCTTGCATAGTCTAAATTGGCAGTGTTGTAGCACTAGAATTTGCAACACCGTAACTAAAAGCAAACAGAATCAGCAAAAAAAAATTAACTGTGTGTTTCGGACTTCCATTGTCTATATTTTATTTATACGCGACGTTTCGATCAGTACAACCTCTGATCGTCTTCAATTTGCCTAAAGACGATCAGAGATTTTACTGATCGAAACGTCGTTTATAAATAAAATATAGACAATGGAAGTCCGAAACACAGAATTAATTTCAAACACATCATTGTCTCAAACTTTCAAACAACAAAAAAAATATTGCAAGAATTTCAATCACTTTTGTACAGAGCAGCAACTCTGTCGTATAAAATGCGCTTAATGACATTAGTGTCAAAAATAGCGCCGACTTAGCCCATCCTATTATTGCCAATTCGACTTTTTGAGCATTTTAATTCTCGACAAAACAGCAAAATGAAAAATAATGAAAAATACCTATTGTTTAATTAATATCTTAACCTTTATACCATTATCAATTTTGCAAAATTATACGAAAATAAATTGGCAACATTAACTTAAATAACGTTCTCTTAATGGCGCTTTGCCTGGCTCCATACCCCTTTTCGAGCAAATTGAGGACATAGATCAACAGCATCAATACAACCCTAATAACCGTCGCGTCGGGTAAAACCGCTAGAAAAAACCAGGTGTATGGGGCGCTTAAAAGTAAAATTAAAAAGTATTTTTAATTTTAGTAATTTGCTGTTATATCTTTTTTACACCGTCTTTTGTAAAGTTTTTTCTTTCTTTAGTCTTAACAGTTGAAAATTGCTTTATTCACAAAGTGCAAAATATTTGTTATCCGTGCTGAATGTTCCGGGGCCAATTTGGTTGTGATTTTCCCTGAGCCAAACTTACTTTGTCCGGTCCTGTTTTTGAGTCATTTGATTTACATTTGTATATACAGGGTGGATTCTTTAAATGAAACGGTGCTTCTAGAGACTTTAGGGAAGAGGTTTTAAGAAAACCTAAAAGTGAATATTTAATGATTTTTTACGGACTTTCTGCCTATGATAAAAAAAATTATTGGAGCCCCCAACCGGAGACTCAGGGCCTATCAAGTATTTTTTTTTTAATTAGAAGGTACCACTTGTGACACCTCTTTGGAAAGCTTGATAAAAAAGACACCTAATGCACTAGTTTTTTTTACATCTGTCAACCAATGTGTCAAAAATTTAAAAAAACTTATTTTTTGTCAGTTGTTTTAGATTCAAAATAAACTACATATTTCTCTATTTACTAAACTGAATAAAGAAAATACCACCCATTTGGTAGCCCTCACTGAAGGCCTGGGGCCTGCCAACATTTTTTTCATGAGGAGGTACCATTTGTGGCACCTTTTTCGAAAGCTTCTTAAAAGAGAAATTCGATTAAATAAGTTTTTTTGACATCTGTCAACCCATGTGTTAAAAATTTTACGCCAATAATATCATTGTCTGGTAGTTCATTTATTTCACTTAATAAATAAATAAATATGTAGTTTATTTTGAATCTAAAACAGTTGACAAAAAATAGGTTTTTTTCGAAATTTTTGAAGGGACCATATTCATATAGCAAACAAGATTATAAAAAAATAGTGCATTTATTATAAAAACCCATAAAATATTATGAGCAAATCAGATTATCAAATGCCCTGAAAAACCCATAAAAACTGTGGATATATACCGGGTGTCCCAAGGTGAGTAACCTATTAGAATATTTTGGAAACTATACCATATAAACTTTTCAAACTTTTTATTCTAACATAAGTCCATGTAAGCTACCTTTATGAAATACTCTTGGCAACAACTTTCTTATTTTAAACTAAGCACCCTGTATATTTTTGGATATTACCAAATATTTTAGGTACATTTTGTATACAATATCCTATACCTCTGTTCAACTGTTTTTAAAATATTGACAGGTGAAAATTGACATTTTTTAACTTTGACAGCCCTTAACTTCGAAACGGTTAAGGACAAAGCAAAACGGTCTTTACATTCCTATCTTGGTTTTTCACAAGCTATCGTCTTATACTATTTTTAACACAGAGTTAAACTAACCTTGGGATATTTTAACCCTGGGTTTAGATTGTGAAAAACCAAGATAGTAATGTAAAAACCGTTTTGCTCTATCTTTAACCGTTTCGATGTTACGGGCTGTCAAATTTAAAAAGTGTCAATTTTCACCTGTGAATATTTTAAAAACAGTTGAACATAGGTATAGGACATTATACATAAAATGTACCTAAAATATTTTGTACAATCCAAAAATGCAAAAATATACAGGGTGTTCAATTTAAAATAACAAAGTTGTTGCCAAGTATTCCTGCAAGTGGCAACACTGAAATATGAAAGTATTTCATAAAGATAGTTTACATAGACTTATGTTATAATAGAAAGTTTGAAAAGTTTCCATTGTATAGTTTTCAAAATATTCGAATAGGTTACTCGCCTTGGGACACCCGGTATACCCATAAAACCTTAATAAATTTTGTGAGTTTACTTGACTATCAAATTTATAGAAGGGCATATAGAAACTTATGTTCTTACTAAAAATAAAAAATGTGCTTATATACAAACCCATAATACATTACAAAAAACAAGAATGTAACAATCGAAACATATTATATTTACTAGGATGGGTTAGGGCTTAGGACTATGGGACACATGTGGCTAACTTGTTAATTTAAATCATATAAGTGATATCGCAAGGAAAAAACAGAGGTTTCCAAAAATTTGGCGGAAAAAGTGCAACACATTTTTAATGATGAAAAAATTAAATTAATATTTTTAATTCATATATTTTTATTGACTGACAATTGTCAAAACACTTAACTGACGTTTCGCTCGCTGTTGTTTTGCTTAAAAAGGACTTTTTCGCACTTTAGGGACTAAGGTGGTATCTTTACTAAAGTAAAAAGTGTATGATGATGTTGAAGGAGGTTTGGGGAGGGTGACCAGTGGAACCACTGATGAGCCTACGCTGGTTACCCAAGGCGAAAATCATTTGATCGTATCTCTTTTCGCTCTGGTCATTTGTGTGTTCCTTGTGGAATACTCATCCAACTTTGAATTTTCGTTTTTTTTCAAATAAAGATCTTGTAATCTTTTAAAATTGTGATGGTTTTGATATTTAAAGCAGATAAACCAGCTCTTGGAGGTGGTCTATAATTTTGGATGATTTTACTTGAAATATGACATCTCGTGTCATTTTGACAATTCTCAGATTTCTTGTTTACCTAGATTTTATAAATGTTTATGGATACTGTTTTAAGGAAAAATGGATTTAAGATAAATTTTTTGATCCCCATGGATATGTCAGCTTTCAAACCAAACTTTCGTTAAACCATAGACCTTAGCAAATATCGCCATAAAAGAATTCCGTAATTTTTTAAAGTCTCCTTAATTGCACCTCAAGATCGCTTGGGTAGTTTTCCTAACATAATCGAAAACTCATTGGTGCAGTTTCTACATGTCCTTTTAATTTGGCTCTCCCACCGGGACTATAAACTCATTTTTCCTCTGCCTTTTCTCCCATTCTAGTCCCTTTTCCATCTAGCTCTTTCTCTCGGTCTTTTTAAATAGCCAAACCCTCTTAGAGTGAGAGGAAAGGAGTACAAAATACGAAAAATTAAAGAAATAAACCTTTTTCTGTCTTTGTCACGCCCATAATGATTTTTAATAGGAGATATGGATGAAAAGAGATAGATGTACGTTATTTAAAATACGAAAAATAAAAGAATGAAGCCATATAGCGCATGTGTCGGCGGAAAAAGGTGAGATATAAGTTTTCACAGTGATACAGTCTACAAAAAAGATAATGTTCAATATTTTTGAGACTTATACATCATATTTTATTAAAAACATTCTTGATTAATGTTTTGTTTTAAAAACTTTTTGAAAGGCTTTATAAAATCAGTAAAAAGACAGAGACCTGTTTCTGATTTTTTAACTTTTTTATTTAAAGTACATTAATTTAGACGGTATATGTACATCGTATCCCTTCTTTTAGTATTTTTTTTATATTATCAGCCACATTTGACCAGTTCTTTTCAGTGACGAATTGATGTAAAATGATGTCGGATTTTCTCGGAACTTTGAAAAACTATTTTTTTTTTAAAGAAATATTTTTGTGCGCAGGTATGCCGGTTTTTGTTCCAAAAAAGGATATTTTGAGGTTTATCCCTGAAAGGTAAGGACATATTTTACTTGTTTTAGCACAAGGGGGGATCATATTCACGGTAGTCCAAAATGTGACAATACTTTAATTCATTTTGACGCTGTTTGATTGATCAGTTTTATTACGATTGTGACAGGTGGAGGTCAAAATATTAGTTTTGATAACTAGTGGTTAAAATAGTGCTCTTTTTTACAAGCGTTGGTTTAAATAACGAGCGTAGCGAGCTATTTAAAAGCACGAGTAAAAAAAAGCACACTTTAGCTGCGAGTTGTTGACAATATTTTTTTAATACCTTTATCAAAAAATCCAAGAAAAACAGGAAAATACTTTTAAAAATCTTGAACGAAGAGCACTTCTCGCAACACTATAAATCAAGGCGGCTGGTAAATTAAATAACATTGGTTTCCATAGCGATGTGCCTTTTTACTCGGTGACTATCATTGTTGCGACATTTTAATATCTTGACGATGTTTTTAAATGATTTTTTTGTAAATAGTTGGTGAAAACTGGCGAAAATTGCTTAATTTTTAGGCAAGAATAATTATATTTTTTTATTATTACTATTTTCCGCCATTTCTCTTTAATTTTGGCTAAAAAACGGCCAGAAATCTTTTTCTGCAGTCGTGATAAAAAAAGTTTTTTTTGATGACGAGTCATGCTTTAGTTATTTGGAGACAGTTACTAAAATCATTTTTTTTCTTTAAAGCGAGGTATATCTCAAGCCGGTGCAATTTCTCAGAGACTTTTTCGAGTTATGAAAATTTTAATGGTGTAGCCTCACTATGCCACAATTGTAGTTTTTTTTTCTTCTGTGGAAAAATCTGACTCTTGAGTTGTTTGTTTGCAATAATAGAACATTTTCGAATATTTTATTTAGCCTCAAATGATCTGTCTGCCGTCTTCCTATCAACCGATTTCAATAAAATTTTGTACACTTATATAGGTTCGGTCAAAATACAAAATTTCGTTAGTCGGAGGTGATTAAGGGAGGAGCGGTGGATAATACATATGAAAGTTCAAAAATTCCTAACTTTTGAACCAAAGCTGCCATGAATATGCTGTTTTCAGATGTGTTTTTTATTAGATTTAATGCGGGTTTTTGGGCAGGGTGGTCGCAATTCTTTAGAAACGACAGAAAATCTCACTCGTCAGAATTCTGGAAAGGGGCGATTTTTACTTATCATCTTATTTAAAATCAAAACACAGCGTCCTTCATATTTATCCTAATGTTGTAAGAGAAACTGCGTCATTTGTTTTAATAACATTTTGTAAATTTAATATTTTAAAGATATTGTGCAGGACTAGTTTTTGCTGGAGCTGAATTTTTACGCGTACGCGTACCAACAACCATCACAAAGTGTCGAAAATTCCCACCATGTAAAAAGAACAGAATTTGTGTGACTTTTCTGAACCAACACCGTTCTCAACTAAAAAGCCAGTTAACTCTTACCGCCTCAGTGCCCTTTAGCCTACTGTGGCTGCCATTTTTATAACCAAATTGACAAGTAAAACATGGATTTTCTGGCCAAAGGATACTAAAATGAAAATGAACTAACTGGCTTTTAGTTGAGAACGGTGTTTTCTGAACAGTGACAGCGAAATATTCCATGGCTATCTATGGTTTTGTATGTTAAAACTTTTAAAGCTTTGTTTGCACATAAAAATATGCTTAATACAATACATTTTTAAATAAAAAATGTGGTTTTCAGAAAAACAGCCTACGCCTACAAAAATTAAAACTGACATTTTGTTTATTTACTAGAATAGTATTAAGAAACTAAATTTTAAAGAACATTAGCAAATAGTCCTGATAAAAAAGCATTAAGTGTAAACTTGTGTTTAAAAATCGTCAGATTGTTTTGTTAGGGCGAGATTTTCTGACGGTTTTTGAAGAATCGTGACGGGTGTGTCATATAAAATACAGTTTTCCTGAAAAACAAAGCAACATACAAAAAAATTCATTAAGCCAACATCTATAGGCAACAAAATTTTCCAAAATTTTAAACATAAGAAAAATAGTAGCTTTTACAACTAGTGGCTAAAATAGTGCTTTTTTACAACCATTGGTTTAAATAACGAGTGCAGCGAGGTATTTAAAAACGCGAGTAAAAAAAACAAAGTTTAGGCGCGATTTTTTAACACTATTTTTTTAATACCTTTATCCAAAAATCCAGGAAAATACTTTTAAAAATCTCGAACGAAGATCACGTCTCGCAACACACCATCTTTATACTATAAATCATAGCGATGTGCCTTTTTACTCGGTGACGTTCATTGTTGCGAAATTTTAATCTTTATCATTTTGATATTTTGGCGAGGTTTTTATATGATTTTTTTCGTAAAAACTTTGTGAAAACTGGCAAAAACGTCTTAATTTTTAGGCAAGAATAATTAGACTTTTTCAATATTTCTATTTTCCACTATTTCTCTTTAATTTTGGGAAAAAACGGAAAGAAATGTTTTTTTTCAGCCGTGATCAAAAAAAGTTTTTTTGCATCGGTAACCAAAAAATCTGCAGACAGTTACTAAAATAATGTTTTTGATGAATGTACTTATTAAAAAAATTTAACTACTTACTAAACGTTTAACGTTGTCCTATTAAAAAAATATATATATATATATATTTGAAGGGTGCTGGTTTGGAGGATAATGGAGGGTTTGATATATTGTTTTAATCATAACTTTTAAACCAAAAATGCTACACATACGCAGTGTTTAGATTTGAGCTCCGCGTAATATTTTATGATTTTACTACTTTGGTAGGAATGGTTAAGGATGTGAGAGGGGGTAGTAATATTTGAAAATTCATGGCTTTTATTCTAAAGCCGCTAGAAATATGCAGTTTTCAGTTCTGAGTTCAAATTAATTATTATTTTTACTTTTATCAGAAAACATTACATTGGGAGGGGTTATATATTTAAATATTCGTATTTTTTGATGAACGAAAGCTGGTACGAACCTTGATCTTTTGTTTATAGATTCTTTTTGGTTGAAGTAACTGATTCGGAGATTTTTTTAACTTCTTTTTCTTCTTTTTGTTTTAATTGCCTTAGGAGCGTAACCCTATTGGAAATGCCAGGATTAGATAAGTGCAAGTGCAGAACGATGCCTATTTCTATGATTCAAAGTTGGAAATCAAAGTGTGAGATGCTGTTGAATAATGTTTAGGGAGTGTGACAAGTGGAACCACTGATGAGCCCACGCTGGTTGCCCAAGACGAAACATAGTGTGATTATTTTTCTTTTTGCTTTGGTCATTTGTTCGTTCCTTCGAAGTTTAAATATTAGTTTTTTTTCTCGACCAAAGATCTTCTAATCTTTTGTTTTTAATACGTTGTACGTTGTAAAATGTCATTAAAGTAATCGTTTATAAATTCCGAGCTCGGCCTTTTCCGTAAACATCTAGACACGTAGGGGCTTGTAAAAGAATTAACTATTACTTTAGAGGATGGTATAGAATTTTTTTCAATACTTACTTTTTACATCTATTTAAAAAAAAATAAATTCGTATTTTTTTAACAAATTTTTGTTGGCGTTCTTATTAGCACTACCTGAGTACAATGCAAATGTCAATAATATCGTGATCTATCTCAATCGGTGACATTTTGTGAATAGATTACAGTAGAATATTTTAAGATTTCTTTCTTGATTTGTTTTATATTTACTTTATCTCACTCATCAAGTGCACAAAATAGTAAATAATCCACGTCACTAAAGCGAATTTTTATCCAACGGAAAAAACTTTTTGTGTAAAAATTTTTTTGTATTTTGGGTTTTTATTTCGGCTGTCGCTTCTCCGTTTGCTGGAAGCTAATCAGAACAATTGCTGCATCACAGATACGCTTCGACAGAGACCCGCGGCACTAACAAAATAAGAACTTACTTAAAAACATTATTACAAAGGTCTTAGTTTTTTTTAATTAAAAATAATTTTCATTTTTCTATTCAGTTTTAGTGTTTGTGGGATAAGTTGAGGCTTTCACAGTCTTTTTGATAAAAATTAAAATTCTAATAATTTTATCATATTATTATAGGGAGTTATCGGTATAATAAGTCGGCATAGCCTGACTTTAATAACGTCAGAAAAATTTTTGATAGTTCCGCACGAAGTATAAAAAGGTCAGTCGAGCCACACCCCCCCCCCCCGAAAGATATTCGAGTTTTGATATGCTTATAATTTCGAACCAATTTTAAATCTTTCTCAAGATTTTAAACCACACTCGTTCCTTTCTTTTTTATATTCATAATGGGGGGGGGGGGGTACAGACGGACGTCAAGCTACACTCCCCTCATTTAAAGCGTAGAGAAAAATGAAAAGCAACTATTCCAAAATTAAGAACTAATTTCGAACTCTCAATATAACCAAAAAGAATTTCGAAGAATCCACTAATAACCTTGTTTTTTTTTAAATATGGTGGGGGGTGCAGTTTGACGTCAAGCCACAGCCCCGGCAAAAAAATTTCGAACTTTAACATGATTATAATTTTCAACAAATTTCGAACTAATTTTGTACAACTTTCCAAAATTTTAACCACCCTAATTTCTGTGATTTTTTTTATTTATTCAAAATGGGGGGTTTAGCCAATTGAAATTCAGTCAGTTTAGAAGGCCTAGAAATATACTAGAAAGGACTAGAAAACACGTAAGAAAAACTACTTCCATCTTTGTTGGACTTTTGGTACCTAATATGTGCATGTGTAAAGCACCTGATTTTTCCAATGGTGCTTCTTAGCTGATGCGGACTACATGAGCAGGGAGATATTTATTGCGCATCCAAATTAACAGTGGATTTTTCGAAACTTGTTTTAGTGATATTTGGAGTTCAAAATTTGTTCTTTATTTCAGGTACGCTTTAAATGAGGGGGGGTGTAGCTTGGCATCCGGCTTCGCCCCCAATTTTAAATATAGAAAAAAACCAGGAAGGAAGGCAGTTCAAAATTTTTAAAAGTGGCAAAATTAGTTCCAAATTGGTTCGAAATTATAAGCATATCAAAACTCGAATATCATGCGGGGGGGAGGTGTGGCTTGACTGACCTTTTGTTTTCGAGGGAAGTTTCACAAGTGCATCAAAATTCCGGATAATGTTTGTATCAAACGTGTTTTTTTATAATTGCATGAGTTCGTTTTCATATTTGTGTGAAAAAGCCCCACTCCGCAGATGGAGGGCATTTTCGTACAAGATCAAAAGAAGAACAGGGATATGCTAAGGATGTTCTAAATTAACATTGGAACATCTTTAGCATGTGCTAAGAATAGGTTACGTTCGCCCTAATCACATGCTATGCAGGTTCTTAGGATGTGCTAATAGATATTCTTATCAGATGATTACCATCTAATTAGCACATATAGCAACGGTTCATCCTTAGCACAGTTAACTCCTAAAATATGGCTTTACATTAAATAAAAAGTATATTTTTGAGATCTAAAAAATAAAAAAAAAGCGCGACGCGCCAACAGGGTTCGAACCCACAACCTGCAGGTTGAGAGACCAAAGCTATATCCACTGTACCATGCGCTTATAAAGAAATAGGTTGAAACCGCGGAATACAAGCGTTTTGGCGGATTCTTATTGGTCGACTTAATCAGAGAATTTTCGCGTTTGGTGGAAATAGACGTCGTTGAAGTTGGATTTGGATTCAGATTTAGATTTGTAAATATTACAGTGGACCAAATAAATCAAGAATAAATATTTTAAACGCGTTTATCTCTGCAATCAACTGCCCGATTTTGACGAAATTTGCAGGATAGTCTCCAAATACCTCTCTCCTCATAAATGACGAGTGTAAGGTTGATGCGAGTTCGCGTACGAGCAGCAGGCGAGTAACAACTTTAACTGGATTTTAGGCTTATGGGACACAAAATTTTGACTTGTATATATCCGATCGGCTTCAAATTTGTCATGCTTATATAGTTGCGATGACAACACAATATTATAGTGTAATGAACTTGATGGCTCCCCCCACTCGAAGGGGATGCAGGGGGGGTACAGTTGAAGTACGGCCGATTTTGTTGAAATTTGGTATGTGGGGGCATTTGGGGATGGCGATGACAAATTTCTAATCAGATTTTAAAAATTCGGTATGGCGGATTCAAGATGGACGATTTTTGGTCATGTTTTGCTAACCAATTTTAACTGACTTATACACATCCAATTGCCTTTAAATTTGGCATGCATTTATAGTTCCGGTGACAATACAATCATAATTATGGTATTATAAGGCAGCCCTTCCCTTTCCACGAGGGGAGTGGAGGGGGGGAAACACTTACGTTTGTCTGATTTCAATCAAAATTGGTACAAGGGGGTTTTTGGGGATAAGGAATACAAATTTTTGGTCATGTTTTGCTAATCAATTTCATTTTTGACAATTTTGAAAAAAATGCATTTTTTCAATCTCGACGTTGTCCATAGAATTTGATTTTTGGCTTTGATAGATACTTTAAATACCTTTTAAATGACGTACGATATCGCCCCCCAGCGACCGTCCTTAACCCCAAAAAATGACATTATATTGTAAAATAATAAATTTTGAAAACAACATGCATTTTTCAATCTCGACGTTGTCCATAGAATTTGATTTTTGGCTTTGACAGACACTTTAAAGACCTTTCAAATGACGTACGATATGGCCCCCCAGCAACCGTCGTTAACCCCAAAAAATGAATTTATATTGGAAATTAGGACAATTTTGAAAAAAATGAATTTTTCAATCTCGACGTTGTCCATAAAATTTGATTTTTGGATTTGGTAGATAATTTAAATACCTTTCAAATGACGTACGATATGACCCCCCAGCAACCGTCGTTAACCCCAAAAAATTACATTATATTGTAAAATAATAAATTTTGAAAAAAACATGCATTTTACAATCTCGACGTTGTCCATAGAATTTGATTTTTGTGTTTGATAGATAATTTAAATACCTTTTAAATGACGTACGATATCACCCCCCAGCAACCGTCCTTAACCCCAAAAAATGACATTATATTGTAAAATAGTAAATTTTGAAAAAAACATGCATTTTTCAATCTCGACGTTGTCCATAGAATTTGATTTTTCGCTTTGACAGATACTTTAAAGACCTTTCAAATGACGTACCATATGACCCCCCAGAAACCGTCGTTAACCCCAAAAAATAAACTTATACTGGAAATTAAGACAATTTTGAAAAAAATGAATTTTTCAATCTCGACGTTGTCCATAGAATTTGATTTTTGGCTTTGATAGATACTTTAAGGACCTTTTAAATGACGTACGATATCACCACCCAGCAACCGTCGTTAACCACAAAAAATGACATTATATTGTAAAATAATAAATTTGGAAAAAACATGCATTTTTCAATCTCGACGTTGTCCATAGAATTTGATTTTTGTGTTTGATAGATACTTTAAAGACCTTGCAAATGATGTGCGATATGACCCCCCAGCAACAGTCGTTAACCCCAAAAAATGAACTTATATTGGAAATTAGGACAATTTTGAAAAAAATGAATTTTTTAATCTCGACGTTGTCCATACAATTTACTTTTGCGGTTTGATAGATACTTTAAAGACCTTTCAAACGACGTACGATATGGCCCCCCAGCGACCGCGTTAACCCCAAAAAATGAACTTATATTGGAAATTAGGACAATTTTGAAAAAAATTAATTTCTTAAACTCGACGTTGTCCATAGAATTTGATTTTTGTGTTTGATAGATAATTTAAATACCTTTTAAATGACGTACGATATCACCCCCCAGCAACCGTCCTTAACCCCAAAAAATGACATTATATTGTAAAATAATAAATTTTGAAAAAAACATGCATTTTTCAATCTCGATGTTGTCCATAGAATTTGATTTTTGTGTTTGATAGATACTTTAAAGACCTTTCAAATTACGTACGATATCACCCCCCAGCAACCGTCCTTAACCCCAAAAAATGACATTATATTGTAAAATAATAAATTTTGAAAAAAACATGCATTTTTCAATCTCGACGTTGTCCATAGAATTTGCTTTTTCGGTTTGATAGATATTTTAAAGACCTTTCAAATGACGTACGATATGGCCCCCCAGCGACCGTCGTTAACCCCAAAAAATGAACTTATATTGGAAATTAGGACAATTTTAAAAAAAATTAATTTCTTAAACTCGACGTTGTCCATAGAACTTGATTTTTGGCTTTGATAGATAATTTAAATACCTTTTAAATGACGTACGATATCACCCCCCAGCAACCGTCCTTAACCCCAAAAAATGACATTATATTGTAAAATAATAAATTTTGAAAAAAACATGCATTTTTCAATCTCGACGTTGTCCATAGAATTTGATTTTTTGCTTTGACAGATACTTTAAAGAACTTTCAAATGACGTACGATATCACCTCCCAGCAACCGTCCTTAACCCCAAAAAATGACATTATATTGTAAAATAATAAATTTTGAAAAAAACATGCATTTTTCAATCTCGACGTTGTCCATAGAATTTGCTTTTTCGGTTTGATAGATACTTTAAAGGCCTTTCAAATAACGTACGATATGGCCCCCCAGCGACCGTCGTTAACCCCAAAAAATGAACTTATATTAGAAATTAGGACAATTTTGAAAAAAATTAATTTTTCAATCTCGACGTTGTCCATAGAATTTGATTTTGGCTTTGATAGATACTTTAAAGACCTTTTAAATGATGTACGATATCACCACCCAGCAACCGTCGTTAACCCCAAAAAATGACATTATATTGTAAAATAATAAATTTTGAAAAAAACATGCATTTTTCAATCTCGACGTTGTCCATAGAATTTGATTTTTTGCTTTGACAGATACTTTAAAGAACTTTCAAATGACGTACGATATCACCTCCCAGCAACCGTCCTTAACCCCAAAAAATGACATTATATTGTAAAATAATAAATTTTGAAAAAAACATGCATTTTTCAATCTCGACGTTGTCCATAGAATTTGCTTTTTCGGTTTGATAGATACTTTAAAGACCTTGCAAATGACGTGCGATATGACCCCCCAGCAACAGTCGTTAACCCCAAAAAATGAACTTATATTGGAAATTAGGACAATTTTGAAAAAAATGAATTTTTCAATCTCGACGTTGTCCATAGAATTTGATTTCTGGCTTTGATAGATACTTTAAAGACCTTTCAAATTACGTACGATATCACCCCCCAGCAACCGTCCTTAACCCCAAAAAATGACATTATATTGTAAAATAATCAATTTTGAAAAAAACATGCATTTTTCAATCTCGACGTTGTCCATAGAATTTGATTTTTGTGTTTGATAGATAATTTAAATACCTTTTAAATGACGTACGATATCACCCCCCAGCAACCGTCCTTAACCCCAAAAGATGACATTATATTGTAAAATAATAAATTTTGAAAAAAACATGCATTTTTCAATCTCGACGTTGTCCATAGAATTTGATTTTTGTGTTTGATAGATACTTTAAAGACCTTGCAAATGACGTGCGATATGACCCCCCAGCAACAGTCGTTAACCCCAAAAAATGAACTTATATTGGAAATTAGGACAATTTTGAAAAAAATGAATTTTTTAATCTCGACGTTGTCCATAGAATTTGATTTTTGGCTTTGATAGATACTTTAAAGACCTTTCAAATAACGTACGATATCACCCCCCAGCAACCGTCCTTAACCCCAAAAAATGACATTATATTGTAAAATAATAAATTTTGAAAAAAACATGCATTTTTCAATCTCGACGTTGTCCATAGAATTTGATTTTTCGCTTTGACAGATACTTTAAAGACCTTTCAAATGACGTACCATATGACTCCCCAGCAACCGTCGTTAACCCCAAAAAATGAACTTATACTGGAAATTAAGACAATTTTGAAAAAAATGAATTTTTTAATCTCGACGTTGTCCATAGAATTTGATTTTTGGCTTTGATAGATACTTTAAAGACCTTTTAAATGATGTACGATATCACCACCCAGCAACCGTCGTTAACCCCAAAAAATGACATTATATTGTAAAATAATAAATTTTGAAAAAAACATGCATTTTTCAATCTCGACGTTGTCCATAGAATTTGATTTTTGTGTTTCATAGATACTTTAAATACCTTGCAAATGATGTGCGATATGACCCCCCAGCAACAGTCGTTAACCCCAAAAAATGAACTTATATTGGAAATTAGGACAATTTTGAAAAAAATGAATTTTTTAATCTCGACGTTGTCCATACAATTTGCTTTGCGGTTTGATAGATACTTTAAAGACCTTTCAAACGACGTACGATATGGCCCCCCAGCGACCGCGTTAACTCCAAAAAATGAACTTATATTGGAAATTAGGACAATTTTGAAAAAAATTAATTTCTTAAACTCGACGTTGTCCATAGAATTTGATTTTTGTGTTTGATAGATAATTTAAATACCTTTTAAATGACGTACGATATCACCCCCCAGCAACCGTCCTTAACCCCAAAAAATGACATTATATTGTAAAATAATAAATTTTGAAAAAAACATGCATTTTTCAATCTCGATGTTGTCCATAGAATTTGATTTTTGTGTTTGATAGATACTTTAAAGACCTTTCAAATTACGTACGATATCACCCCCCAGCAACCGTCCTTAACCCCAAAAAATGACATTATATTGTAAAATAATAAATTTTGAAAAAAACATGCATTTTTCAATCTCGACGTTGTCCATAGAATTTGCTTTTTCGGTTTGATAGATACTTTAAAAACCTTTTAAATGACGTACGATGTGGCCCCCCAGCGACCGTCGTTAACCCCAAAAAATGAACTTATATTGGAAATTAGGACAATTTTGAAAAAAATTAATTTCTTAAACTCGACGTTGTCCATAGAACTTGATTTTTGTGTTTGATAGATACTTTAAAGACCTTGCAAATGACGTGCGATATGACCCCCCAGCAACAGTCGTTAACCCCAAAAAATGAACTTATATTGGAAATTAGGACAATTTTGAAAAAAATGAATTTTTCAATCTCGACGTTGTCCATAGAATTTGATTTTTGGCTTTGATAGATACTTTAAAGACCTTTCAAATTACGTACGATATCACCCCCCAGCAACCGTCCTTAACCCCAAAAAATGACATTATATTGTAAAATAATAAATTTTGAAAAAAACATGCATTTTTCAATCTCGACGTTGTCCATAGAATTTGATATTTCGCTTTGACAGATACTTTAAAGACCTTTCAAATGACGTACCATATGACCCCCCAGCAACCGTCGTTAACCCCAAAAAATGAACTTATATTGGAAATTAAGACAATTTTGAAAAAAATTAATTTTTCAATCTCGACGTTGTCCATAGAATTTGATTTTTGGCTTTGATAGATACTTTAAAGACCTTTTAAATGATGTACGATATCACCACCCAGCAACCGTCGTTAAGCCCAAAAAATGACATTATATTGTAAAATAATAAATTTTGAAAAAAACATGCATTTTTCAATCTCGACGTTGTCCATAGAATTTGATTTTTGTGTTTGATAGATACTTTAAAGACCTTGCAAATGACGTGCGATATGACCCCCCAGCAACAGTCGTTAACCCCAAAAAATGAACTTATATTGGAAATTAGGACAATTTTGAAAAAAATGAATTTTTTAATCTCGACGTTGTCCATAGAATTTGATTTTTGGCTTTGATAGATACTTTAAAGACCTTTCTAATAACGTACGATATCACCCCCCGGCAACCGTCCTTAACCCCAAAAATGACATTATATTGTAAAATAATAAATTTTGAAAAAAACATGCATTTTTCAATCTCGACGTTGTCCATACAATTTGATTTTTGTGTTTGATAGATACTTTAAAGACCTTTCAAATGACGTACGATATGACCCCCCAGCAACCGTCGTTAACCCCAAAAAATGAATTTATATTGGAAATTAGGACAATTTTGAAAAAAATTAATTTTACAATCTCAACGTTGTCCATAGAATTTGATTTTTGGCTTTGATAGATACTTTAAAGACCTTTCAAATAACGTACGATATCACCCCCCAGCAACCGTCCTTAACCCTAAAAAATGACATTATATTGTAAAATAATAAATTTTGAAAAAAACATGCATTTTTCAATCTCGACGTTGTCCATAGAATTTGATTTTTGTGTTTGATAGATACTTTAAAGACCTTGCAAATGACGTGCGATATGACCCCCCAGCAACAGTCGTTAACCCCAAAAAATGAACTTATATTGGAAATTAGGACAATTTTGAAAAAAATGAATTTTTTAATCTCGACGTTGTCCATAGAATTTGATTTTTGGCTTTGATAGATACTTTAAAGACCTTTCTAATAACGTACGATATCACCCCCCGGCAACCGTCCTTAACCCCAAAAATGACATTATATTGTAAAATAATAAATTTTGAAAAAAACATGCATTTTTCAATCTCGACGTTGTCCATACAATTTGATTTTTGTGCTTGATAGATAATTTAAATACCTTTTAAATGACGTTAGATATCACCCCCCAGCAACCGTCCTTAACCCCAAAAAATGACATTATATTGTAAAATAATAAATTTTGAAAACAACGTGCATTTTTCAATCTCGACGTTGACCATAGAATTTGATTTTTGTGTTTGATAGATACTTTAAAGACCTTTCAAATGACGTACGATATGACCCCCCAGCAACCGTCGTTAACCCCAAAAAATGAATTTATATTGGAAATTAGGACAATTTTGAAAAAAATTAATTTTACAATCTCAACGTTGTCCATAGAATTTGATTTTTGGCTTTGATAGATACTTTAAAGACCTTTCAAATAACGTACGATATCACCCCCCAGCAACCGTCCTTAACCCTAAAAAATGACATTATATTGTAAAATAATAAATTTTGAAAAAAACATCCATTTTTCAATCTCGACGTTGTCCATAGAATTTTATTTTTGTGTTTGATAGATACTTTAAAGACCTTTCAAATGACGTACGATATGACCCCCCAGCAATTGTCGTTAACCCCAAAAAATGAACTTATATTGGAAATTAGGACAATATTGAAAAAAAATAATTTTACAATCTCGATGTTGTCCATAGAATTTGATTTTTCTGTTTGATAGATACTTTAAAGACCTTTCAAATTACGTACGATGTCACCCCCCAGCAACCGTCCTTAACCCCAAAAAATGACATTATATTGTAAAATAATAAATTTTGAAAAAAACATGCATTTTTCAATCTCGACGTTGTCCATAGAATTTGATTTTTGTGCTTGATAGATAATTTAAATACGTTTTAAATGACGTTAGATATCACCCCCCAGCAACCGTCCTTAACCCCAAAAAATGACATTATATTGTAAAATAATAAAAAAAAATTTGAAAAAAATTCTTTTTTTTCAAAATTGTACTAATTTCCAATATAAGTTCATTTTTTGGGGTTAACGACTGTTGCTGGGGGCTCATGTCGCACGTCATTTGAAAGGTTTTTAAAGTATCTATCAAACACAAAAATCAAATTCTATGGACAACGTCGAGATTGAAAAATGCATGTTGTTTTTCAAAATTTATTATTTTACAATATAATGTCATTTTTTGGGGTTAACGACGGTTGCTGGGGGTCATATCGTACGTCATTTGAAAGGTATTTAAATTATCTATCAAAGCCAAAAATCAAATTCTATGGACAACGTCGAGATTGAAAAATTAATTTTTTCAAAATTGTCCTAATTTCCAATATAAATTCATTTTTTGGAGTTAACGACGGTTGCTGGGGGGCCATATCGTACGTCATTTGAAAAGTCTTTAAAGTATCTGTCAAAGCAAAAAATCAAATTCTATGGACAACGTCGAGATTGTAAAATTAATTTTTTTCAAAATTATCCTAATTTCCAATATAAGTTCATTTTTTGGGGTTAACGACGGTTGCTGGGGGGGTCATATCGTACGTCATTTGAAAGGTCTTTAAAGTATCTATCAAACACAAAAATCAAATTCTATGGACAACGTCGAGATTGAAAAATGCATGTTGTTTTCAAAATTTATTATTTTACAATATAATGTCATTTTTTGGGGTTAAGGACGGTTGCTGGGTGGTGATATCGTACGTCATTTAAAACGTATTTAAATTATCTATCAAACACAAAAATCAAATTCTATGGACAACGTCGAGTTTAAAAAATTAATTTTTTTCAAAATTGTCCTAATTTCTAATATAAGTTCATTTTTTGGGGTTAACGACGGTTTCTGGGAGGCCATATCGTACGTCATTTGAAAGGCCTTTAAAGTATCTGTCAAACCGAAAAAGCAAATTCTATGGACAACGTCGAGATTGAAAAATGCATGTTTTTTTCAAAATTTATTATTTTACAATATAATGTCATTTTTTGGGGTTAAGGACGGTTGCTGGGGGGTGATATCGTACGTCATTTAAAAGGTATTTAAATTATCTATCAAACACAAAAATCAAATTATATGGACAACGTCGAGATTGTAAAATGCATGTTTTTTTCAAAATTTATTATTTTACAATATAATGTCATTTTTTGGGGTTAACGACGGTTGCTGGGGGGTCATATCGTCCGTCATTTGAAAGGTATTTAAATTGTCTATCAAAGCCAAAAATCAAATTCTATGGACAACGTCGAGATTGAAAAATTCATTTTTTTCAAAATTGTCCTAATTTCCAATATAAATTCATTTTTTGGGGTTAACGACGGTTGCTGGGGGGCCATATCGTACGTCATTTGAAAGGTCTTTAAAGTGTCTGTCAAAGCCAAAAATCAAATTCTATGGACAACGTCGAGATTGAAAAATGCATGTTGTTTTCAAAATTTATTATTTTACAATATAATGTCATTTTTTGGGGTTAAGGACGGTCGCTGGGGGGCGATATCGTACGTCATTTAAAAGGTATTTAAAGTATCTATCAAAGCCAAAAATCAAATTCTATGGACAACGTCGAGATTGAAAAAATGCATTTTTTTCAAAATTGTCAAAAATGAAATTGATTAGCAAAACATGACCAAAAATTTGTATTCCTTATCCCCAAAAACCCCCTTGTACCAATTTTGATTGAAATCAGACAAACGTAAGTGTTTCCCCCCCTCCACTCCCCTCGTGGAAAGGGAAGGGCTGCCTTATAATACCATAATTATGATTGTATTGTCACCGGAACTATAAATGCATGCCAAATTTAAAGGCAATTGGATGTGTATAAGTCAGTTAAAATTGGTTAGCAAAACATGACCAAAAATCGTCCATCTTGAATCCGCCATACCGAATTTTTAAAATCTGATTAGAAATTTGTCATCGCCATCCCCAAATGCCCCCACATACCAAATTTCAACAAAATCGGGCGTACTTCAACTGTACCCCCCCTGCATCCCCTTCGAGTGGGGGGAGCCATCAAGTTCATTACACTATAATATTGTGTTGTCATCGCAACTATATAAGCATGACAAATTTGAAGCCGATCGGATATATACAAGTCAAAATTTTGTGTCCCATAAGCCTAAAATCCAGTTAAAGTTGTTACTCGCCTGCTGCTCGTACGCGAACTCGCATCAACCTTACACTCGTCATTTATGAGGAGAGAGGTATTTGGAGACTATCCTGCAAATTTCGTCAAAATCGGGCAGTTGATTGCAGAGATAAACGCGTTTAAAATATTTATTCTTGATTTATTTGGTCCACTGTAATATTTACAAATCTAAATCTGAATCCAAATCCAACTTCAACGACGTGGAAATAGACACTTCACTTGGGATGTCGTAAAAGTAACCTTTTTTAAGGGTATTTCATTATATAGTATATGCTAAAGAAATACTAGAATAACATTATTTTGATGTGCTGCTTTTACTCTACCAGAATAGATTGTGCATTAAATAGATCAAATAATGTTTTAATAAGTGATATATACTTTGCATATGATAAGGATGTTCTAATAGTAACCTTCTTTAGTGGTATATCCTTAGGATACGCCAAGAAAATTATTATATGGTACCAGAGTAGCGTGTGCGCATAACTGACCAAAATTTTTTTTTTAAATTGATATATTCCTTGCATGTGATAAAGATGTACTCAAAAGGACCTGCTCAGCTAAAGATGTGGTCAAAAGGAGGTTTAACGCATATGCTATGCATGTAAATGTTCCTTTATCGCTATGTTGCATATTTCCTCATTCAGAGACACGGCAGTCAAAATTTAAAGAAATGGAAATATTGGTTTAACTAGTGTGCTCAAAGTTTAAAGAAAATGTGTGACTTTCAATTTTTTATCTACTCTCGCCTCATTAAAAACAACAAATATAAATTATAACAATGTAATTCGGACATTTATTTTCAGAAGCTGACGTTTTGACGTTATGGAAACAATAGGAACATGCGGTTTGTGAAAATTGAACACCTCTTATGGGAGTTTTAACACATGAAGGAAATATTCATCTAAACGTGTCATCTAGACATGCTCTTATTGTGCCACCCATAAAGTTGCCATAATTAAAGTTAATGCCGTCTTTTAATAGGGACGTATCGGTAAAAGTCCTGACTTTATAAATTCAACACTATTTTTGACAGTTCTGCACGAAGGTAAACAACTACACTATTGTCATTTTGTTGTCATCTAGATAGGTATGTTCAAATTGTGCCAGCTACAAAGTTGACATAACTAAAGTTAATGCCAAACGTTATGAAAGTTGACATTTGCTACGTTTTCATGGGAATTGAGTTCGTTCTGAAAATGATTTCAATCCGATACCGTCCATGAAAACGCCTGTTTTTCCAGTATTCAAATCGATTTCAATCTAGATCCGACCTTGAAAATTTTTAGGGTTGGATCAAGATCGTATTGAGATCGAAATACCGATTTTCCATGAAAACGGGGATTGACTTTACACATGCGTATTGCGTCGGATTACCAGACAGCCGCCAAATTATATTTTATTGCTCTCACTCTTTTTGAGAGAGAGAGAGAGAGAGAAATAGAAGTGAAACTGTGGAACCGGCATTCTAAAATTTGGTGGAGTATATAGAAAAAAGAAGATTAATAAGATAACCTTACTTAAATAACTAAAAATTTGTTTTTTTAAAGACTTAAAACAAATTAATTATGGAAAATAAAAGAAATATTTGGCTCGAAAGTCAGTGCCAGTCCAGCATTTCTTTCTTTACTTCCACTTGCAAAACAGAGTAGCAATTAAAATTTAAAAAAAAATATGTGGCAAGGGCCAACATCATCTTTTGAATAAAATACATTTAAAAAAAAAGTACCAAAACTCAAAAATGAATATTTGACAACTATGACACATGTCAGCTGCCAAATATCAAAATTTGAAAACCGTTTTCAAATCGATTCAAAATCGATTTGAAAACCTGTCATGAAAACTCATGAAAAAAAAGTTTTCAAAACATATTGAAAACGAATTCAATATCCATAAAAACGTAGCAATTATTTTGACGTTTAACCTTTATACAGAATTGTCAAAAATAGTGCCAAATTTAATTTAAGTCAGGCTATGCAGTTTTATATACCGATAAGTCCCTATTAAAGGTAGGCACAAACATTATAAAAGTCGACAATAGGGACTTATCGGACTTATAGTTGATTATTTTGAACTTGTTGTGTTAGTCTTGATTTTTAAAATAAAAAGCCCTGTCTTAGGCATAAGTTAGTTTAAATAACGCAATTCACAATATAAATACTAGACAACAAAATAATTTTTTATAGCTCTAGGAAAAACAAAAAATGATCAAAATTTGCTATTTTTCAACGGACTTAATTAATAAGTTGCCTCAGAGCAATAAAGATGCTTGCTTTAAAAATAAATTAAGAACATATTTACTTAAAAGATGCGATATATACATTGAGTAGCTAGGTTTTGTTATTAGACACTTAAAGTTAATTTCAGTTTTATCAGCATTCGTATCCTTATCTCTATCGAGTCGACCAATAAAGCAGGTGCACTTTTAAAATCATGGCGAATTCGTGACAGCTAGGTACGATAAGGGAGTCGTAACATTACGACCGTCCCTACATACGAAAAGATGTTATGACGCATTTGATCAGCTGGAGCTGTCACGCATTCGCCATTAGTTTAAAAGTACACGATAAGGATACGAATACCGATAAACCCGAAAATTAACTTTATGTTTGTCTCTTGTTATTTTTTGGTTGTTCCATATGCATATATATATATAGTTTAGTCTGTGTTTATATATATTTTTTTTATTTTTATTTTGCTTTTATTATTATACATATGTGGTATTGTTTTTATGACTATTTTATAACTATTTTTGATATGTTACTTTCTTTGTTTGACTATATTAATTTTAACTTTGTACAAAAATTTGTATTTTCTGTTACCTGTGTTTTTACTGGTAGAGTGTATTCGACGAATTTTATTTTATTATCCTTTTTATTGTTATTATTATTATACATAAACTTTTTTCATTTTATGTCTTTTTATTTTTTTTTATTTTGCTTTGTTTGTTTTTTCTATACATATATACAGGGTAGAGTCTTTAAATGGAACTGTGCTTCTGGCGGGTTAGAATTTGGTTGAATTAAAAATATCCATAAACACGTCACCTGAGACTTTTAATTTCCTTTAATCGTGTTATCTTCGATTTTGTCCATGTCATTTAGTTTACGAGGTATTTTTTATTTTTTTCTTCAGCAATACCACACAGTAGGATCTATCTTTACGATAATCAAGATATTTTAATCTAAATCTGTATGGAAAACTTCTATATTCATTCAAATATCCCCCGTAAGAGAGTTCCATGCAAGTTTAAATGCCTCTATCTTGGAAACCACACGAGATAGAGTATTAGTGTGTGGTATTGTCAGAAAGATAATTTTTTTTACAATTCAAAAATGTCAAACTATACAGGGTGTCCTATTAAAAAAAATATATTTTTTGCCATACCTCGTAAACAAAACGACATAAAAAAAATCCAAGATAGCGCGATTAAAGAAAATTAAAATTCTCAGTTGATGTGTTTTTGGATTTTTTTTTATAATACCAAATTCTAACCCGCTAGAAGCACCGTTCCGTTTAAAGAATCCACCCTGTATATTTTTTGTATGAATTCATTAATTTTAACTTTGTATAAAAGTGTTTACTTTTTTATACCTTTTTTTATTGTGTTAGGCTGTAACAAAATCTTTATACTTTTTAAAATGCTTGAATTAACTCTACTATTGTTCTTAGCCAAATAAACGATGATTATTATTAATAAAGTCGGCACTATTTTTGACAGTTCCACACAAAGGTAAGCAATTACTACACTGTTACTGTTATGGGACGGCGGCGGAGCAGGGCTCTTCTTGGTTGCTGTGGCTATCCAAAACCCACCTTTGGGCTATTCATAGGGTTGCCATATTTTTTTTTCAAAAAGCGGGAGTTTTAAAAATGTATAACTTACTTAATTTTGATTTTAAGAAGAACCAATTAGGCATCTTGCTTTTTTTACCCTTTTATACTTTGTGGTTTGCAGTTTTTGACCAGTAATAAAAAAAACTGCAACTGCACAGCAGATCTTGTTAAAATAGCTTGCACATTCACCATTATTTAAGGTAAAAATCTGAAAACTGCTCAGAGCAGGACTTCAGTGAATGTGAATAAATAGAAAGGTATAGTCAAAAAAAGATATATATTTAGAAAATAATTTAGAAAAACTGTATATTGTGTACAGAAATTTGTTATTACTGGAAACAACAAACCAACGAAAAACACAAATAAATGATAAATTATTGTATATCATTGAAAAATATTTGTTGTTATATTTAACTTTTTCAAAAAGCGTTTTACCTGCCTTTTTTAAATATTTGACAAACTCGGGACAAGTGAAGTTGTAATTATATTTGATCATGAGTTTTTATTCCGGTGTTTCAATATTTAGCTTATTCCTCTCTTTTTGCCAGGCCTTAACCACCAAACTAAAAACCCTCTCACTCATTGCATTTGAGTGGTGTAAAGAAAACACAAATCTTGCAATTTTTGAAGAAATAGGGGCCTTGAATTGTTTAAAGAATAAAACCCACTACTCATCAACAGGTTTCTCCTCTAAGTATGAATTGGAAAAAAATTATTTTAAACGTATGTATTCATCAAATAAGAGGTCTTCATTAATACGAATATGAAATTGCGTGGATATATTAAAAAATTCTTTCAACCCAAGCATGCGCCTTCGGTTTGCATTTTCCCATCTTTTTTACATTATGTCACAAAGAGGGCGAGTATTATTAAATTTCTGAAAACGAATCAGAGATCAAATGTGTGTAGTGTGTAAAAGTGTAAAAGACTACTTTCCAAACTTATAGCAAGAAAAGGGTGTGTGGTTATTAAGAATACTGTTCTAGAATGCTGGAGAATGTTCAAAAATGGAAAACCATCTCAGACCGTGCACATAATATCAGGCGGGAGGCGGGAGGAAATTCAAAAAAGCGGGAAACTCCCGCCTAAATTGGGAGGGTTGGCAACACCAGCTATCCAGCCAGAGCTTTTTTGATGGCGGCCCTGTGATGATAATGTTGGCTTAACATAATATTTGTCCCTGCCTTTAGTAAAGGACGAAATTAACTTTAAATTATCAACTCTATGGATGGCACAATATGAGCATGTTTAGATGACATGTTTATATGACAAAAATGTCAGAAACATTTTAACCTTCGTCCGTAACTGTCAAAAATGGAGTCGAGTCAGGCTATGCCGACTTTATATATCGATTAGTCCCTATTATCTTGATAGCACCGCGCATAGAAAGCTGTGCCGGAACGTAGTTTTAGGAGAGCCCCGGCACCACACACTTTATTAAAGTCAGCCTATAAACAGAATTTTTTGCTTCGGAATAAAAAGTACCACTTCCGTCCCTATTCAATATTTTCCCCACAGTCCTGCAGTGTTCAAGAAAATGTTGTTCTCATTGGCCATGTACGTTAGGAAATACATCTCTTTGAAGCCGGTTTCTCGCTGCTTAGTTGAAACATCTAATATTATCCAGATGCCTTTTTACTCCGAGAGTTTCTATCCAACGTAATGATCCAGATGCCTTTTTACTCTGAGGGTTTCTATCCAACTTAATTAGCGTTTCAGACATCTCTAGGAACAAGAACAACATCTTCAGTCCTTATTAATATGCGCGATATTATTCTAGAATTTCTCATTTCGTACAGAGCTGATGTTGGGGCTGTCAAAGAAAATAATTATTTCTGAGAAATGGGGGAGCTTTCGAAGCTCCCTTTTATGTATTAGGCTGTCTTGTTCGTGGGCCTGAAAACCGAATCCTTGCCTTTGTAGAATTTGTTTATCAGAACTTTTACAAATTTGGTAATCTTGCAATAACGTCTATTTTTCCGCAACAGACTTTTCCGATCGATAAGGCGGTCTATAAAAGGATCTTGACTCACAAGCTAAATTCAGTATCTACATAATGAAAATGTGTTTTTTCAAACGACCCGTACGATTTTCCGTACGGAAAGTTCTACAATACAAGGCATGTTCCTTCGACATATTTCCACTCTCAGGAAACGACCTTTTTGTTCAATGTTCTGGTCCCTTAATCCTTTTCCGGTCCCATTTTGGTCCAAGATGGCCATGACTTCTAGTTGAGAGCTTTTGGCTTTTGTTATTTTTTTGCAGTTTTGACGCTTCTAAAAAAGCTCTTTTAAATTTGTTTAAAAATTTTTGGTTTCAAAAATGAACTCAGATCTAGAAAATGAGTTGAATCCGGAGGAAATTATACAAGCTGCTTCAAGGGTCACGTCGATTGCTTCCTGAAAAATCTAAAGGGCGTTACCAGCGGAACTTTAATGCGTTTATAAACTGGTGCGAATTAAAAAATGTAAAGAACATTAATGAAGATGTGTTGGTGGCATACTTTTCGGAAAAATCGACCACATTAAGGCTATAGCTTCTCCCCAGATTTTAAGTAAAAAAAAGTACAACTGGCAACGCCTTGTTCTTTAATTATTTAATCTTTTGCCAGAGTGCACAGGGAAAACTAAACATCAGAATTAGTTTGAAATTTTGCAAAGGTGATCATTTTTAAATGCTTAATAAAAATATCTGAAGGATTTTTCAAAATTCTCAATTATCTTTTCTTCAAAATAAAAGCTCTGGTGCTGTCATCTATCCCAAAAGTCTCAAAATAATTGCGGTTTAGAACAAACTCGATTTACAAAAAAAAATAGAGAAATACTCACAATTTCCTCTGGATTACATTTTTCCTTTTATATTTCCTTGCTTTAGCGAAAATAAAAATTAAGTTTCCTTTTTTCTGAAAGTCTGTGCACACCGGAAAAAAAACCGATTAATCAATCACACTTCATTGAATTTGGGAGACAGACGCATTTCCTGTGTTGGCCGATAGATCGCAGTGTTTTGTCAACAAACTTTAAATCGGGCCACAGTGGGACAGAGGAGTATTTTTACGACTTCTGACAGAAACCCATTCGAGGTTATGTTTATCTTTCAAAAATGTGTTTTCAGAAACATTGTTCTAAAACAAATATGAAACTACTCCGCGTGTGCGGTCGACCTCCGAAAAAGGCCTAGCGCTGCGCAGGCATTATCCCAAGTCTATCAAAGAATCAAGAGAACTTTACTGGCTCGCTGGGATTGCTAGGAATCGCATAGAAACATTCGGCGGTCATAACCCAACAAAATTTTATTTTGATTCAACCATTTTTTTTAATTTAAATTAATGCGGCATAGTCAAGTGCAAGTGTACTAGTTAAATCTTGGAGTGTAAAGGATAGATTTTAGAACCTCAGTTTCAAAAACACACGGATACTTGGGTACTAACAAAACAGGTCAGTAAAGCTCCATTTAGAGGTTGGAAAGAGTCTTGCTGGTCGTTGCCGTTCCTGTTTAAAATAGAATACGATTATTTCGTCTAGCGCCAGTAGCCAATTTTTAAATCTGCATGCTTTTAAGTTAACCTATTGTTGGTATCAGCTAGCGTATATGCAACCTTAAACATTACATCCGGTTACTTTAATGCGTAGTTGGATAGCTTTTTTTTATCAGGTAATTCTGCAATAAAGGATTTTCTTTTATTTTAGTATTTTAATTGGTTTTTTAGCGGCGTAGAACGCGAAAAGTCAAAATAAGTAACCTAACCCCAAATTTTTGACCCGGTGCTAAAAAATCTCTGGTGTCCCACTGTGGTAAACATAAATAAAGTCTCCGTGGTGCCATGGAAAACAAATTCCATGACGCAAAATTTTGCAGAAAAATCAGGTCGACATAGCTAAATTGATTTCCCGTACAGTGTTGTTAAAACCAATTCCCCAGATTGCAACTACGACCTTAAAGTTATCAAGCTTCTATGGACAAATCGACTTTCGTGTGCAAGTCGTGCTAACTTTGTGCCGATAAGCTAAGTTTGTTCGGGGTGGCCCAAAGATCACGTTTTGACTTGTTGTCATTCTGGTAAATTCGTTTTGAAAAAAATATGGCGGATTCAAAATGGCGGAAAACTGTATATTTTAAAAAATTGTAATTTTTTTACTTTTTATCCGATTTAGATGGAAAAAAATTTGGAATACTTCGTTTGTAGTATATTTTATGAAAAAAAAAATTATAAATCTGAAAAAATAGAAAACTAAAACAAGTTTTTTAAGTTTTCTTTTGAAAATTATTGATTTAACAAAAAAAAGTTTGGATAGAAAAAGATAGCCCTTTTTATTCTGAGTTCAAATTAGGTTAAAAGATTCCAGTCGGTTCAGTAGATTTTGAGTTCTGTTAAAATAAGTGGTCAAAAAATGGGGTTTTTGGGCTATATTTGGGATTCATGATATTACCCAAAACTACAAGAACTTTTTGCAGACAACTAAATTTTTTGAATAGACTTAGTATATCAAGTTTAAACCACTTGTTATTTTAGCATGTTCGTTTTTAAACAAATAAGCCGATTTCAAAATGGCGGAAAGGTGTATTTTTAAAGTATTTATAATTTTTTTATTTTTTATTCGATTTGGTTAAAACAAAGTTTAAGATACTTGGTTGTAATATTTTTATGATAAAAAAATAAACAGTTATAATTCTTATACAAAAATATAAAAAAAAACAAAAACAAAAAGGTTTTTTATTTGTTTGGTATTACGAAAAAAAAGTTCATATAAAAAAGTAGCTATTTTGACACACACAAACATTCCAAACGGTTAAGTAGTTTTTGAGTAATGTTAAAATAACGCGTAAAAGTGGCGGTTTATGGGATGAAAAACATTTGGAAAGTAATCCAAATTTATAAAACAGGCCCAGATCAGGTTTTATGGCCATCCCAGAATATGTATATTTTTTAACAAATGTGGAAATTTCAATATGGCGGAACGGCATTTTTTTAAAAATATTTAATTATAATAAAATATGGTTTTCCCAACAATATTTGTTTATAAGAAATTAATAAAAAACTAAAATTAAAAATAGGTTGTACTTATTTAAGACATATTAAAACAAAGAACCCTGCACAAATTACATTTGGGATGGCTTTCGGCTAAATGTAACAATTTTTTTACATGTTGTAGTACTCGATCAACAAAGCACAAAAATAAAAAAACCAAGATAGGGAGCAGAATTACATTCTGAGATATGGAGCTGGATAAAGTTGACGTGTTTTAAGGCTATATTTTCGGACATGGTGCAAGTTGTTTCCCACAACTTTGTTGATTACCGCCAAAATAAAACGATTAGTTTCTCTATTTGTCCTGAATGTATCACTTTTTCCATCCATGTAAAAATCTTTAAGTGTTTTTTGGTACCACCAGAAAAGTGAATGATTTGTGAGTTTTAAAAACGAAAGAAAATGACCGCTGTTAAAAAATTGACAATTTTTATTTTCTTTAAAACGAACGGTCAGATTTTAATAATTTTTACATATGTTAATAAAAATAATGAGAGTAAGCTAAAAAAAATATTTTTGCCTGAGTGGTACCATTAATTGAAAAAATGGTAGGTACCTTTAATATTTCTAAAACATTAGTGAAATACGAAAAGTGATTTAAAATAACTTATGGGTCGGCTATACAAACTTTTTCTGGATAAATTCAATTTAAAAGCTTATTACGAATATGTTGGTACCGATAGGTATCCATTGGTACCTGTATTTGACCAATCAAATTGCTCGTGTGTTATATGCTTTTAGGCTAACTTGGGGTTGCTGGTAACGAAAATGATAATATTTTTCTGGTTTTTGTCACTGTGTTTCCAATAGAATGAAATTATCTGGCAATAAATCGCCATTTCTTCAGCATAAGTTTGACGTTTCAAGCCTACTTTGATTTTAAAAAAAAATACAAAGCTGCATGAGAGTTTTAACTTTTTGCACTCAAATGCATGCGTAAAAACCACTTTTCCGCACTTAAGTATGAAAAACACTTTACCTACTTTTTCTTTCTCGTAGAAAAACGGTAATAGTAACCGGAAAAATGTTATCAAATTCGTTACCGGCGATCCCAAGTTAGCCAAAAAGCATATACCACACGAGCAATTTGATTGGTCAAATACAGGTGCTAATGGGTACTAATTGGTACCAACATATTCGTATTAAGCTTTTGGATTGGATTTGTTCATAAACATTTGTTATAACTTACCTATAATATATTTAAAAGCACTTTTCGTATTTCTTGAATATCAAAAATATTAAAAAACATTAAAAGTGCCTACCATTTTTGAAATTTATGGTTCCACTCTCTAAAAAATTTTCCTTTAGCTAAGTGGCATTATTTTTAATAAAATATGTGAAAATTTTGAAAATCTGGCCGTTCGTTTAAAAGAAAATGAGAATTATAATTTTTTTTTAAATGGTCGCTTTCTTTCTTTTTTAAAACCTACAAATCAGTGACTTTTCTGGTGGTACCACAGAAACCATATAAGCATTCTTCTTTCTTATCAAAATAAAGAGACAGCCAATTTTAAACATATTATCATGCGTCTATCTAAACAAAACCATTTTTTACTTAATTAAATTTTTCAAATTTAAATTTACTACTTACATGCTTTTTTCGCATTCGTCTACATAACTGATGTACTGTAATAAAAGGCAAACCAAAAGTATCGACCATAACACAAGAACTTTTAAAAAACGCCGAAAATATCTCGAAAACCTTTAGGCAAATTCTCGGAGTAAGCTTCCGACAGTTGCTATACACTGCGCTTTTAAATCGATTTAATTTGGTAAAACTTATTTCCTTTTTTTATTTGTATGCACAATTTTAAAAGTATGTACTCAACCAGAAATTGAAATCACCTTTTTTCTCCAGATTAAATGGGACCAAATTTGGCGTTTGGTTTTCATCTAGAAGTAAATTAAAACTCAATTTAAACTCTAGAACAAACGTAGCCTAAATAGACTTTAGAAACAGTTGGTTTTGACAAGCCTAAATATTTTGGTATCCCGATCTTTGGTAACCATCATGCATTGGGTCCGTAGAATTTGTAATGAGCTGTATAAATACTGGTAAATTCACGATAGCAGTTATTTATTGCCACAAATCTAAAGGAAGATGTTTTTATTATTTTTCCGTCCCAAGACATTATTTATTTATTCAAATATTAAAATAAAGATTTTAATTATGAAATGAAAGGTATTAATTGTTAATTACGTGATAATCAATCAATAATGCGATTATTGGGGGTAATACCATAAGTGCTTTGAGAATTATCGATAATTCTGAAAAAAAACGTGTTTTTTGAAAACTGCACGAGTTTTTGCTTCCAAAGTTGAGGTAAGCCATAACCGTTTTGAACCGGATTATTAGTTGTTAAAAGCTATTCTATTTTGACGTGGTCTAATGTAGATAAATAATCACTTAGCTTCTTTTTTGTTATGGAGAATCTACCTACGAGTAATTGTTACAGTGTTTTGAAAAAATGGCATTTAAATTATTTCACTTTATTACTCTACAAAAATTAGTAGAAAAAGGTGCAAAAAATGTATTTTCCAAAATTTTATAATAATTCAATTTGAGATTTAAAAAAATGGTCCAGAAAGGTCACCGAGATATGTGTACTATTATTTCCCCCATTTTATCTATCTTTTGGCAAAATTAGTAGTTTTTTATAAATCTTCATATTTGATGGTTTTGACTTCCCTCTTTAGGAAAGTGTTGTAATCAGTCAAAAATCATATTTTGAGATTTGAACATATTTTTGCGTTTTGGAGTTTCCATAATAGAAAAAAACCCATTTTCGGAATTCCTTTGCCCTGTCTGTTGATCCGACTGTTTTCGCAATAACTCAAAAACCGCTAATCCGGGGGAACAGAGGGGGAATATTTTAAAAAATCATAACTTGGGAAATATAATAGCTATCGAATTGCGGTTTTCGAATTCGAATGCAGATAAAGAATATGCACAAATCGGTGTATATATATAAAGTGAGAAACACCAAAGCTACTCGCTGAGTTTTTTTAAATTAAAATTTTGAAACTATAGTGTCTATTATGATGAGGTTTTTGGATATGGTTAAAAAATAAAACAACAGATAAAACTTGCATATTATATGCCAATCATTGGACTCCTAAACTCACTAATGTATTTTCTAATTAATTACAATTTGGATATATAGGATGTTTAAAAAAACCGGACTTTTTCGATTGCCTACAACTTTCATATTAATTATCCAAAATTTAAAGTGTTTTGAAAAAGAAAGCTTCAAGCTTCATAGATCACACATTTCTTTTCCAGGGGGGTTCACATTGGGCCCATATTTTTTGTTCAAAATTTGCTCTGCACTAGTGCGGCTCTGACTTCCTCGCATTTTATCGACGATCGCCTTCGTCCATCTGCAGATAGCCCGCGATGGACTTGGAGCTAGACCTGTCATCTTTATAAGTTTCTGTTCAGCCACTCCACTTTTTGCGAGATGAGACACAGCATTTGCCCTCAGTGAGTGATTTATAATCTTTTTTTCTTCACGTCATCTGCATTGTCCACTTTAAAAAACTGCAACTTGGCCCTGCAGCCTTCTTCTCCTCTCCAGGCTACTTCATAGGATAACACAAAGAACAGCTTCTTTTGCTACCCGTCTGGTGTCCCTTCATCACAGCTACTCACTAGTTTCTGCATTTCATCAAATTTCAAGGAAGTTGCGCTTAGTTTTCTCTTGTCCTCTTCGGACTGCAGATCCCGTTGTTTTGCGTTTTTTGCTTCTCTTACAGATTTGAAAATTATATCTTGAAATGGGTCAAGCTTCATGCGATATTTTTCATAATATTCATCTATGATTAATTTTACTGTGACGTTTTAAATCGTTTTTACAGTAGTTTCTTTATACTCCTCACCATTTCCTTTCTTCATATTTTGTGTCCAATCCTTCAAAATTTTTACAATCTCGCTCACCGGCGTTTCCTGCTTAAATTAATTTTTTCTGGTTTTGCAGAACTCCATAAACTGGTTCCAGACAAACTTATTATTTTTGGTGATATGTTTTTTTTGTATGTGCACGTCGATTTCGGTCTCGGAGACCCGAAACGGTTCATTTTGTATCAAAACTCGGAAAACTCGAAAACTCAGCGCGTCGGCGAATTTGTTTACTCCAGATACGCGTTGCTAAGGCCGTAAGTCGTTCTGTTTATTCCATAGCAATGGTGATATCCATATAATGCTTTGCGATAGGGTGGAATTGTCACCTACTGGGGAATTATCATTTATTAATTCAGCAATAATTCGACCCCTCTTATGGACAGTTTTACATATGATGGAAATTTTTGGATAATCGATTACGTCAAAAAATAACTTTTTCTAAAATTTTAAATGAAATTTTGAAGAAACCTTTATATTTTTTCCAAAAAAATAGTGCGCAGACCAAAATTAAAAAAATAGCAACGGCTTTTCTTGAAATATTTACTAAAAATAGCAACTTATGCGACGATTTGCAAGAACGTATGTATTATCTATTTATGGAAAATGAAGTGTACCTGCCTTTGCAGATTTAGATTAAAATTTTAGTTTGAAGAGGGGAGAATTTTACCTTTTGTATCCCCCCTAAACCCAACCCAACTTAGGTTTTGAAAAAGCTAAAAGCGATTTTTTCATGATTATTTACGGACTTTCTGCCCATGATAAAAAAAAATTTGATGCCCCCAACTGGAGGCCCAGGGCTCAACAACTTTTTTTTTTATGTAAGAAGGTACCACTTGTGGCACCTTTTTGGAAAGCTTGTTAAAAAAAATTTATCTAACTAATTATTTTTTTGTCAATTGTTTTCGCTTTAAAATAATCTACATATTTCTCTATTTACTAAGCGGAATAAAGAAAATACCACACAGCGACATTATTGGGGGCCCTCACTGAAGGCCCAGGACCTACCACCATTTTTTTTTATGAGGAGGTACCACTTTGCGCACTTTTTGAAAAGCATGTTAAAAAGAAATTCGATTAAATAACTTTTTTTGACATCTGTCAATCTATGTGTTAAAAATTTTTTAAAATATATTTTTTGTCGTTAAAGATGGTTGAGTGAAAAAGAAAATCGATGTCTGCTTTAAAAAAATGTAATTAGACTGCGCCCCCAAATAGGGCGTCAATAATATCTTTGTGTGGTAGTTTATTTATTCCACGTAAATAAAGAAATATGTAGTTTAATTTGAAGCCAAAAATATTGACAAAAAATAGGTTTTTTAAAATTTTTAACACATGGGTTGCTAAATGTCAAAAAAAAGTTGTTTTGTCGATTTTTTTTAATAAGCTTTCCAAAAAGGTGTCACAACTAGTACCTCCTCATGAAAAAAATGTTGGTAGGCCCTGGGTCTGCCAATAATGTCCTTGTTCAATTGACAAAAAAATATTTTTTTTTTAATTTTTGACACATTGGTTTAACAAGCTTTCCAAAAATGTGCTACTGGTATCTTCTTATTTAAAAAATAAAAATTGGAGGGCCCTGGGCCTCCAGTTGGAAGCCCCCAAATTTTCTTTTTATCATGGGCGGAAAGTCCGTAAAAAATCATTAAAGATTTTTAAAACCTCTTCCCTAAAGCCGCTAGAAGCACCATTCCATTTAAAGAATCCACCCTGTATATGTTATGCTTCTTTGTAGCACATTTTATATTGCCGTTTCTTAATTTTAAAAATTATGTTCAAAGGTTTCCTTCGCATAATACAAAAAATAAAAAGAAAATATTTTTTTTCCAAATATCCTGGACTAATTGCAGCTGAAGATGACGGATAGTGGTATTCTCCCCTTATCATTGATTATTTTCTGCGTAACGATGTCTATTTGTGAGTGATTCAAAGTTAGGAATCAAAGTGTATGATGGTGTTTAATGATGTATTGTGGAGGGTGACCAGTGAAACCACTGATGAGTCCACGCTGGTTACCCAGGGCGAAACATCGTTTAATCGTTTCTCTTTTCGCTTTGGTCCTTTGTGTGTTCCTTGTGGGATGCTCATCCAATTTAGAATTTTCGTTATTTCCACCCAAGATCTTTTGATCTTTTTTTTTTAGTTTTTTAATTTCTTTTTTTATTATTTTAATTCCCTTGGGAGGCGACCAGTGAAACCACTGATGAGCCCACACTGGTTACCATGGGCGAAACATCGTTTAATCGTTTCTCTTTTCGCTTTGGTCCTTTGTGTGTTCCTTGTGGGATGCTCATCCAAGTTTGAATTTTCGTTATTTCCACCCAAGATCTTTGTTTTTTTGTTTCTTTTCGGTTGAAGTAACTGATTTGGAGGTTTTTTAACTTCTTTTTTTGTTTGAACTCCATCTAGTTTAATCTAAAAGAAGAAACATATAGTAGGTAATTGATAATCTATATTGAATCTATAATCATTTATATTATCTAGCTACTAAATCTACATCATAAAAGACAACATTTTCTTTGTAAATATCCTGGATTATTGGGTGTAATGTCTATTTAATTAGATGTTTTAGTAAAACAAGGTTATTGCTAATGCAAAATATTTTTTGAGGACTCTCCTAGAGGATACTGTTTATTACAAGCTATTGAGACCAATCTCAATATAGAATCTGACATTTAAACATAGAAAATATTTTTTCGGGCCGATTTCCATATGGTGGCTGATATTTAAATACAGGAACTAAATGACACAGTCATTTTGAGTGTTAAAAAATTGGTCAGATTAAATTTGGAATGATGTTTGTAATTGGTTTTTTGAGCTTCTGTATGTCATCTTCTCGAGAATCTTGAAATTTTGCATACCTATTTGTTTTAACGTACTGTTTATTCTCCTGATATTTAAATACTGAAACTATATGACACAGTCATTTTTAGTGTTCAAAAATTAATCCGATTAAATTTGGAGTAAAGTTTGTAGCTAGTTTTTTGAGCCTCTGTGTGTCACTGTTTAATTCCATTTTTATTTTAACGTCTTGAGCTTCAAAACTGGTTAAATAAGAAAATCTGGTCAGTGAAACTTGTATCTTAGCTTTAACAAGCATACATCATCTTCTCGAGAATCTTGAAATTTTGCATACTTACCTCTTTTTTTCCACGTACTGTTTATTCAAAGGTTTTCGGAGCGATTTCAATATGGTGGCTGATAGTTAAACACAGAAACTAAATGGCACTGTCATTTTCAGTATTCAGAAATTGGTTCGATTAAATTTGGAATGAAGTTTGTAGTTGATTTTTGAGTCTCTGTATGCCACTATTTAATTACATTTTTCTTTTAACTCTTGAGCATCAAAACTAGTTAAACAAAAAAATCAGCTCAATGAAACTTGTATCTTAACATTTACGAGCACACAGCATCTTCTCGAGAATCTTGAAACTTTGCATACCTATTTTTTCCAGGTACTGTTTATTCTGCTGATATTCAAATATAAAAACTTTATGACATATGAGTAAAGTTTGTAGTTGGGTTTTTGAGCCTCTGTATGTCACTGTTTAATTCCATTTTAATTTTAACGTCTTGAGAAGCAAAATACCTTTTTTCGGTTGAAGTAACTGATTTGGAGGTTTTTTAACTTCTTCTTTGTTTTAATTGCCTTAGGAGCATAATCCTACTGGAAATATTAACACGCCAGGACGAATTCGTATCAGGTAACTTGGATAAGTAAGTACCAGTGGGGAACGATGCCTATTTGTGAGTGGTTCAACGTTGGAAATGAGCCCACGCTGGTTACCCAGGGCGAAACATCGTTTAATCATTTCTCTTTTCACTTTGATCTTTTGTGTGTTCCTTGTGGGATGCTCATCCAAGTTTGAATTTTCGTTATTTCCACCCAAGATCTTTTAAATCGTCTAATGTTTTGAAAACAAAGGGAGAGTATGTGAAACCTGTCAGTGGCGGTACATGCCGGTAGGTACACAGAAAATAATTTTTTTTTTTTTATGAAATATACTTAAATTAGTTTTTCCTTAGATTAAACACGATTAAGTTTTTCCTTATATTAAACAATGAAGTAGTTGATGCGCAAATAAGATATTTTCGAAGGTTTTATTTATAAAGACTATAAAATAAAGGTAGGTAAAGTCCTTCAACCAACTTGCAAACAACAATAGAAGTTAATTCACATGTGTTCAGGTTTGTAAGAATATTGAACTCCTAGCTCTTATCAGAATATTAAGGTTGATTTATATTGCCGCCGTTGCTATCTGCGCTCGCCCTTCGAATTGATATTTAAATATTTTTGTCTGCCGTAGATGTCTCTATATACTCTAAGCATTATTGACTTTATTGTATACTGAAGAAGTCAGTAATAAGTAGGTTTCTGCTAATGACCAGAAAAAATAACAAAAGTAGCAAACACGATAACATAATTTTTAACTAGTAGGTAATATTATATTTTTTTTCTTGATATTCCAGGTGCTATGAACTGTTTTTCTTTGTTTTAATGTTTGGCATAATTTTATTGTGTTGAAAATTGAAATTGCTATAAATCATATACAAACTTTGTAATAAATTTATTTTATATAAAATTATACTACAAACATTTTTTGTTAGGAAGCTTCCAAGGCTCAAATTGGCAGAATTAGTTTTTGCATGTTTTTTAAATTATCTTGCAGATTTCATATTATAGTAAATTTTGAATAATATAATCCATGTTTAAATTTATATTTAAGTAGGTACGCCACTGGTGTGTTTACTGTAAATAACAGAATGGTAAACATTATTCTATAAAATAATATAACTAAAGTCTCCGCAAGTGTCAGGTATCTTATCTCTTTTTAATCTAAGGATTTTCTGGACAATCTTGAAATTTTATATATATTTTTTTTTCCAAGTAATGTTTATTCCAAGTTATCCGGACCAATTTCAATATGGTGGGTGACATTTAAATACAGAAACTAAATAAAGTTGTGTCAAAAAATGGATCTGGTTGAATCTCGAATAAAGTTTAGTTTTGTGAGCGTTTGTATGCCACTGTTTAATTCCATTTTTATTTTAACGTTTTGAGTATCAAAACTAATTAAACAAGAAAATCTGCTCGGTGAAACTTGTATCTTAACTTTCACGAGCACACAGCATCTTCCCGGGAAACTTGAAACGAGCTTTCAAAATGGCTTCTACCGCCATGCAAATTATTCAGAAAACTTAAGACGCGGCGCGTTGGGTATTGAGTTATAGCGTTGTTTAAATTTTATAAACGAAAAACGCCCTTAAACTTACATCGAATAAGGCCGAGAATCGGATAAAGTTTAGGTTTAAATTGATTTTATATTCTGCTGGTTCTTTGAGGCGTTAATATTGCAGAGTGCCGTCATGAAACGATAATAGTAGTCTACATAGTTAGTGTACTCTACTTTACCTACGATCAATAAAAATGTCAATGTAAATATCAAAAATAATTAAAAATACCACATTTAAACACTCCTAAGTACATACTGTATTATTTATGCAACACTACTGTTTCTGAGAGAATTAAGACAAAATTGTTACATTCAAGTTATTGAAAATTTCAACGAAATTTGAAATTTGAAAACATTTGAATTTTGAAATTTTTTTGGAATTTTGAAAAATTTTAAATTTTTGAAAATATTAAGAAATTTTATTTTTAAATTTAGGGTATTTTTTGGAATTTTAAAAATGTGTAAACTTTTTAAATTTATTTTTCTTTGTAATTTTGAAAATTTATATAATTAATAAATATTTATTTTGTTCAAAATAATTTACATTTTTGCGTCCATCGGTGTCCTTATGAAAGAAAGTTTCATTGCTTGGTGCGCCCTCTTACGATTTACGTCTAAGCTTCATTATTATCCTAGGAGCGTAAATGATCCATTACAGTCGTCTTAGGATGCATGTTAAACTAATAAGTATTATGGGGTGGTAGTAAATTCTTAAATAGTTTTCCATTCTTATTTTGCTTTGAGACGCGTTTTTGTATTTGGTGTGTAATAAAAGATAGTTTTTGGTCGTTCCCAAAACGCCCAACGACTAACGCTATTTCACACTGTTAACATTTGAACACAGCCTTAGAGTAGGACTGAGGCCAGAAAAAAACTTGGATAGTTTATTAACATTAGGGGTATGTAATCAAAGGGTTGGTTTAAATTAGTAGGAGGTACAATAACTTAAAACCTAGTCCCTGAAAAATTTGAATACATTTTTAAGGAAGCATTTGATAAATTTATCCTCATTATGAAATGCGTGACTGAGAAAAGCGCGAGGAAGATTCGGTAAAAATATTTCCCACAAAGCAAATAAAAAACATAAACTCAATTGTATTAAGCTCTTTTAAGACCTCTTTTAACCTAGTCCCTGAAAAACTTGCATATATTTTTTAGAAAGCATTTGATAAATTTATCTTTATTATAAAATGCGTGGCTGAAGAAAGCGCGAGGAAGATTCAGTAAGAATATTTCCCAACAAGCAAATAAAAAAAATAAAAGTAGCAAAGTAGAAAGTGCAACTCCTACTGTAACTAAAATTTCTTGAAAGTTGCCTTGACAAAACAAGAAACCGATTTAAGTTTTATTTGGATCGACAAACATAAAAAATTTGAAAAGGGTCGTCAATTTTATCAAAAAGACTTGAATTTCGAATGCTTCAACTTGGGAATCTCAAAGTCATAAAGTCTCAAAATACAAATTTATTTAAAATTTGGTAGGTTACACGTGTTTCGCCTACATAGGCATCTTCAGACCTGGTATGTAAAACGTCACGGTTAAAATTAACATTTAAAAAATATTATAAAAGTTAAAAAATAAAAAACATTTAAACAAACAAGAGACTCGTTCTACATTTTACAATTTTTTGTTTGTAAAATGTAGAACGAGTCTCTTATTTCTTTAAATATTTTTTATTTTTTAACTTTTTTAATGTTTTTTAAATGTTATTTTCAAACGTGACGTTCTATATACCAGGTCTGAAGACGCTTATATAGGCGAAACACGTTTAACCTACTAAATTTTGCAACCATAAAAAAATTCAAATATATTGCATTAAAGAAATATCAAAAATCTATGGCTCCATTGCGCTTGCTCAGAAGCGACTATAGAGCGAAATCCTGGGAAGGAGTTAATGTCCAAATTTTTTTTTATTTTTTTTAAAACTAGTAAACATGCATGCTTTATTATTCAATTGTCTTTTTAAATAATCCAGAGAAAATTAATGCTTAATTTAATAAAAAATTACCACATCATATCTCCACAGCCTAAGAGCAGGACTGAAGCAAAAATAATGTGAATCGTTTATTAATATTACGGGATATATAATCAAAGTGTTCGTTTAAATTAGTAAAAGAGAAAAAATCACTTGTAACCTGTTCCCAGAAAAATTGCATGCATTTTTTAGGAACCATTTGATAAATTTATCCTTATTGTAAAAGGCGTGTCTGAGGAAAGCGCGAGGAAGAGTCGCATATTTCCCACAAAGCAAATTAAAAAAGAAATGCAAAATTGATTGATGTAACACCGTCCTCAGCTCTTTTACGACTGTAAAAAAAAGTAGAAAGTGCAGCCCCCTCTGTAACTAATATTTCTTGAAAGTTGCCTTTACAAGAAACCGATTCAAATTTTATTTAGATCGATAACCATAAAAAATTATAATATATTGCATTGAAGAAATATCAAAAATCCATGGTTGTATTGCGCTCAGGACCGCGAAAAAATTGTAATTTTTTTAGAACTGACAGACGTACGTGCTTTAATTTTAATTAATGTTAATTTAATCAATAAACCACAACATTTTTAGTACTATTCCGATGGGTATATTTGTAAATCTACTCCATCGGTTAGTTGAGATAAAGTTTTTTCTCAACTAGTCAGTCGCGACTAGCCATCAAATCTAGGTATTAGGTAATTTTTTAAGAAAATATTTTTCCTCACGTCACTCTATGAGTTCAGAGTATTAAACCCTCTCTTCTCGCCTAACGTTAATATTGTTTGCAAAGTTGGATCTCGTCAAATATACTTTGACGGAGTTCGGGTAATGGAGGGTTCTAAAGCTTGTTTTAGATTAGGGAATAGTTAAAATTTTCGTTGAAACCTTTCTGTAGCATAGGATACTACTACTACTACCTAGTAGACTTTATGTAACCCGATCATGCCCCAATACTGACCCTTGTGCCAACACAACATATCAATCCAACCCAACCCAACATAACCAACCTAACCCAACCCAACATAACCAACCTAACCAATTCCAGCATAACGAACCCAACCCAATATAACCAACACAGGATTTTCGCATTTTTATTGAACTATTGAATATATTAATATTTTTATGCTTATAACCTCGAATTTTTTCCATTTTTCGCTACAACGAAAATAGCACTTTTTTCGAAAGGATTGGCACTTAAATTGCTCTTTATTTTAAAATAATTAAAATTTGGGTTATCTGAGAGGGCACCTGTGGGACCGCTAAGTTCATGTAAAGCTAGCGGTCCCTGCTTATTTTTTTGCGAACATACCAAAAAAATTTTTTTCAAAGTTTTGCTTTAATATTAGGGGAGTACTTAAATAGCACCTAATTTGTAAATAGCAACATTAAATTTTTCTCTAAGAATTATGGATGGGACCGCAAGCTTAACGTTAACCTAGCAGTGCTACCGTTTTTTTAATTTTCTGCTAAAACTAGAGGAGTATTTAATTTTTAGTTTGGGGAGCAGAGTAGCACCTAATTCTGGCACTATCGCTTTTGGATTTTATTGAGGTGGGACCGCCTAGTTTATGTAGGTATCCTGCACGGAAAGAAATAATTTGATAAAAATCATAAAACTGATTAATAGAATCTATAGAATGCATTTTAGTGGCTATTAGTCCCATATTTACCGCTATTTATAACTTTTATATTGATACAGTCAGTTTTCGACTAATCTTATAAAATAATGTTGGACTGATATCAGAAAATTTGGATAGAAGGCTTCCACCGATTTTACAATAAATTAGATATATTTTACTCATTTTTGTATTATTTCAACAATACAGATAATTGGTTCTATATTTCCTACTATTAAATATGTCTGTTAAAGATAAATACATCCTAAGGGTTTATCATTCTTTGATAATGTGAATCATATTTTGCATTACTGCATGTCTATTTTTTAATGACTAAATCACCATAATGAAAAGCTGATTTTATTTCTTTTGGAATTGAACTTTCTCCGTAAAAATAATATCAACACAATATTTAACAAAATAATCATATTTTTGATTAAATTATCCAAAGAAACGGTAATTTAGTCCGAAGTTGTTCTATTTGTTCTTATTTTTAAGTACATTTTATTCTAAATCGAGTGGGATCGACCCAAATATTGAGTGATTTTTACTCAATGTCAAGTTTTAATTGACTAAATCACCATAAAGAAAAGACGATCTTATCGTTTTTGGAACAAAGCTATCCACATAGACTTAAAATCAACATAAATTTTGATAAAACAATATCATTATTCTTGATTAAATTATCCAAAGAGCCGGCAATTTAGTCCGAAGTTGTTTTATTTGTTCTTATTTCAAATAGATTGTATTCTACATCGAGTGGGATCAATCCAAACATTGAGTGATTTTTACAAAATGTCTATTTTTTATTGAAAAAATCACCATAAAGAAGTGGTGATTCTATTTCTTTTTTGATCGAGCTCTGCGTACAGAATTAAAATCAATACAATATTTGATAAAATAATATCATTTCTGATTAATTTATCGAAGGACAAGGGGATTCTATTTCTTTTTGAATAGAGCTATCCGCGTAAAAATAATATTAACACAATTTGGATGAAACAATATCATTTTTAATAATAAAACTCCAAAAAGTCGATGATTCAGTCCGAAGTTGAGTCGATGGGTAAGAAACGCCAAAATCTGCAGGGACTGGGTGGGATGTTGATACTATAACTATAACACGTGCAGTTCAACGGAGTTTATAGCCTGTGGCGAAGTGTCTTTGGGAGTGCCAGAGTTACAACTCATAAGGACTTGTTCTCGGATTAGTTTTGATATAGATAGAGGTAAGGGTAGGTTATGATTAATATTATTATTATTAATATAATATTTTAGGGCTACAAAGTTCTCGGACTACCTACTTATTCATTTTTGGTACCTCAGTAACGAGCCTATTAAAAAATTCATTTAATTTATTTTAGTTTAGGGAACAGCCTTAGCCCAAAAACTCCCAGACTACCTACATTTTTGGTACATCAGTAACAAGCCTATAAATTACCGGCAACTGGGAGAAGAACCTTGACTTTCATATATTTTATAAAAATTATGTGAGGGGGAAGAGCAATCTACTTTGTAATTCTATTTACTTTATTTAGCAATCAAATAGCTCGCTTTCCATTTTTATCAGATTGTTATAGAATTCATTTAATTTGATTTATTTTAGGGACCCCCCGGACTAGGTACCTAACTTATACACTTTCGGTACATCAGTCACAAGCCTAAGTAACCGGCAAATGGGACAAAAATCTTTGATAGAAATTGTCTGAGAGTGCAACAGCAACAGCTACTGTTTAAGTCTATTTACTTTATTTAGCAATACTAACAACGTGGGACTGGGACTAAGTAAACAAATAAATCAAAAATACAAAAAAAAAACAAACTTTTTAAAATTTAATTTCTAAAACTATCAAAATATTAATGTAATAACAATTATAATAATTGGTACGATGTTCAACTGAGCATTGATATATTAAAAGTAGGTATTCATTTTCTTTTATTTATTTTAGATAGACGATACCTGAAAATCTAAAAAATATCCTTTAAAAAAATATCCTTTACCTTTGCCCACCAGTCAAGGTTGCAACGTTAAAAAAGAAGAAATGGCAATTTAGGATTTTGGACAGTGATTCTTTTATTTTTGTCAGTTGAAGTTTCTAAAATAATTTCGTTAGAATGATTTTGTAATCGAAATATATTTTTTTAATTATACGTTCTTATTAACCAAAACTGTTTTTTTTATAGTTTGACAGGAAATTTTGAGATTTTTTTTTCCATTTTGGAAACAAAATTGTCAGATGATTGATCAAATTCAGTAAATTATTTGATCATTTTAACTATCATTTTAAACAAAAGCACTCAATTGGGGATAAATTTACTCAAGTAAAGGATAAATATTATTCCTACTTTTATGAATTTGATCAAACCGGTGACAAATATTAGCAAAATTACCGACAAATATAGGCTAAATATAGGATAGCATCAGTCCAATACGTGTTGGATATTAGTAAAGAAATGATTAATTTTAGCTTATATTAAATGCCATCTATAAATATTTTTATAGACTTTATCAAATTAGCGACACCTTTAATTTAATATATTTATAGAACGATCCTAATTTAAAAAAGGTTTTAAACCAAAGCCTGATTAAAGCTATAAAAACTCTTTATCAATATGATTCAAGACCTTATTAAATTCAATAGTTTATGTTTTATGATATTGATTCAGGTAAGACTAAATCTACTCAATGCCAGCTTGCTTGAGGTGACTAATCAAACCAATAGGTAAAACTAATAGAATTTTGGACTACTGCTATATCAACTCAATTTTGGATAGAATTAGTCCTTGTAGGACAAATAGCATCCTAAAATTCTTTCCATTTGTTTGCTGAGGAATATCATCCCACTGTTCATTTTATGCGAAATTTCAATATAGACGCCGATATTAAATACAAAAATTACTTAAATGGTATCATTGGCAAAAATTGCTCTGATGATGATCACTTTTTCACTTTTATAAATAGGTATTAGGACATATGTCTGAGGGAAAATAAAGGTAACTAAGAAACATACGGTATAATTTATGGAATTTCTCTAGCCAACTAACTTGGTAATGTCGTTTTATCATTTAAATTGGGCCCGTTTCTTGGGCCGTTAACTGCGAATTGTCCATCGCGTCAAAAGTAGTCAATTTACGTGCAAATCTAAGCTTAAACTATAACGAAGGTAATAGGATACTTCCAGCGCTGCATCATAAAATTTAATAAACATTTTTGGATATTTTTTCGAAAAAAATCTATTTGAAGTTGTGCAATAATTTCATTTTATTTTTCTGATTTTTATTTTTTGACTGATTCCTTTCTTTATGTTTTAATCCTGGTTAATTGATTTGATTAATCCATTTATGAGTGTGCCAGTATGGCACTGTCCACTGTGACCACTATTGTGTCTATTGTGGCTCACTTTTTACATTTTTTGTTGCTACAGAATATTCAGCCCCTTAAAGAGGCTCGCAAATTGCTTTGGTAAAGCATCATTGAGATCCAGTCCGTCGATCTGTGGTTTACCGAAAATATCGTTGACAACACATGTCTGGCCGTCTCGTTATACTCCATACAGAGCCTACAATCGGTATCCTGACTTAGACCCATTCTGTGTAATGGTACTTTCAGCCTGCAGTGTCCGATGTATAGGTCAATCATTGTTCAAATCTCCTGCCTGGTGAGCTCAATGAGTCTCCCGGCTCTCTTCCTGCAGGGTCCTGTAATAAACTTTTTCGAATGTGCCAGTCCCGGCAATTCTCTCCAGTATTGGTGGAACTTATTCTCCATCCAGCTTGAAAGAGCAGTGTTAATTGTGTTGTATGCCATTTTAAGGGCCTGTTCGAGACGACAGACACAGACACATATTTCCCCGATGCCCAGAATATCCCGGAATCCATACCAGCGACACAGTGTTTGTCTGCCCCTAACGGTTCTCGTTGAGCACCTATAGGATTCAAGAGCCTTAAGGGCCGCTAGACTTTCGGAAAGTAGCTTTATTGATCTGTTGCACCAGTTATGATCTATCATCAACGTGCGCTCATTTTAATGGCGAAGAGTTCCGCCTGGAAAATTGTAGCTATCTGTCCAAGACTATGTATAATCTTGATATTTTCCCGTCTGCAATAAGCTCCGGATCCAACGACTGAAGGCATTTTGGATCCGTCAGTGTACCAGCAGCTATCTTCATTTGAGAAACTTATTCTGTTTGACGACCAGTCCTCCCTATCTGGGAGAATAGAGTTGTATAGCTTTTTGCTGTTTACTGTTGCGGGCATTAGATCTGATAGCAGCCCTAGAATGCAGTGGCTCCATTACCCGCGTTAAAGGGTTTGCTTCTGCCTGAAAAAAAAACTGCGATAGCAGACACTTAAAGTTAAATTTCGGGTCTATCGGCATTCATATCCTTATCTCTATCGAGTCAACCTATCGAGCAGGTGTACTTTTAAACTAATGGCGAATGCGGGACAGCTCCAGCTGATCAAATGCATCAAAACATCATCCCGCATGCAGGGACGGTCGTAATTTTACGACTCCCTTATCGTATCTAAAGAGGTTTTCGTGCATTTAATCAGCCCGAGCTGTCACGCATTCGCCATGATTTTAAAAGTGTACCTGCTTGATTGATCGACTCGATAGAGATAAGGATACGAATACTGATAAACCTGAAAATTAACTTTAAGTGTTGTGTCCAGTATTAATAGGACTTTCTACCATATTCCTGCATGGCAATAAGACGGTGTCTTAGTGAGATTTTCTTTATCAATAATTCAAAGTCACTCAAGTCACCTCTTATTGATTTAAAGGGACTTTGTTTAAGATAATCCTAGTTGTCATTTAGGAATATGGATATTTACTCCTATTCACCTCCACGCAAAATACATATTCCGAAGAACAAGAATCGTTCAATATTCTGTAATGCAATATTAAACTGGAAAAGTCAGTTTTTTAACGAATAAAAAATTAAATCCATAAAATCTTTTGTAGACAAAATTTTAAATATTTCCATTTTTAAATCTAAATTTGTATTTTGTAAAATAAAATAAGTAAACGCATATCAATAAGAAAAGGCAATAGCAATATAGGTTTACATTAATTTAAAAATCGCCAATTTCAAAAATGCTGTTACTCTTTTAATTCCGAAATCTTGTTTCCTTCTCTGATATTTTATATTTGGAGGCCGTCCATGTATGTGATTTTTTGTATTCATTTATGAAAAAAATTAAAAGAAAATCTATTTTAAGTTAAAATCCATATGAAACGTCAAATCTGGGAGGAGGGGGGAGGTGTGAGTAACCGCCGCGTTCGCCGATTTTAAAAATCGTCGAATTTTTATAGAAACATGGCCGCTCCTCTTTGCTGTATTTTCCCCTGTTATTTATAGCAAACATCTCTTTTGCAAAAACTTGTTTTTCTACTAGCGATTTTTCGTTTTGAAAGTTGTACTTTTCCGTACGATTTCTTTACTTTTCTTGAATTCAAGATATGAAATTTCTATCTATGGATACTACTGTTCATTAAGAAAATTAAAAACTCACATGCAGGCACTGCACTAAAGAAATCGTGCAAAAAAGTAAAATCGTACGGTAAAGTAACTTTTCCGCACTAGTGCTAAAAAGTTACTCTTCCGCACGATTTTTGTATTGTTTAAAATGATGATATTTAAGACTAATTAAATGATTTAGGTAACTATTTTACCTTCTGTGTTATTTTATAGCACTCACTACGTTTATTTGCACCTAAAAGCGCTTTTGTTCAAAAACAGTTTTAAATAAAATCGCTCTATCCTTCACTAAATGTAATTAAAGCTGCCAGTTTAAAGAAAAATAAATAAAACAATTTAGCAACAGATTTTTTGGAAAACCAATGTTAAGTATTTCTTTACTTTGGAAGAAATACGCTGAAGCGTTTTTAAAGTAACGACCCTAAAAAATGATATTACGCCATAAACCGCTTTCTTAAATCGCTTTAAAATAAAATCGATTTAGTGCTTAAATCGGTTTTAGTGTTGTTTAAACAACAATATTTTCAAACTTTCCTTACATAAAAGCGCTTTAAGAGGCCCATATAAACAAAGTAATTATTATAAAATCTTTGCATATTAAACATTTTTTTTTGATAAATAAGATGGACAAAAACACTCGTATTATAAACATTGTACCTAACTCTTGCGGAAAATGTCTTTCCCACCCTTGACGGCTTGCCCGAACTCCGCTCCACGTCGTTCGTGCAACTGCCGTCGCGTCCAGAAAAGTACCACTTTCCGCACTTGTTAGGTAAACAACTATATCCTACTTCATATATAATAAAATCAAAATCGCTTTTCTTACAAAAGCAAAGAACAAAACGGAAACAACAACTCCATTCAAAACAAATATATGCCTCGTTATCTGCCATTTTTCGCAACTCCTACATAAATGCCTTGGCATTGCATATGATTTTACCAACCCAAGTCTAGAAGGAATTTTACTTGAAATATTATCGTTTTGTGATTAACTTTGGGTACGCGTTTTAGTTGTAGGGGAGTTGGAAATTTATCTAATTTTGCAAGGGTTGTTTTCGAATATATGGGTCTGCAGAGATTTTGCTAAATGCCTATATCGTAAGAGTTTAAGCACGTATCACAGTTGCAATACGGCATCGGCAATTAGGTGAAATTATTTCTCCCGTGACAAGGAAGAACCTAGTAAAGTCACTTACTAGGTGGTTGCTCCGTTTCATATTTTTGAAAGATATAACGTCCTCTATCGATTGGTATAAAAATTTAAAAAAAATGCCAAATATCTAGAAATTTATTAGAAATGGAAAAACCGATAGTAAGTCGCCAATTTTTAAAAATTCAGTACGAAAAACCTAGCAAACCACTAATTGACTAGCAAGTAACTCTTATTATGGTAAATTCTGACTGAGGTCCTGAGATTATATCTATAAAATATTTCGAGCCGGGCCACTCTTACATGAAAGCCGATAGCGCACATGGAAATACTGGCAAAGCATGGAAAGGAAAATCAAACATATATGATTTCAATGAATTAAATGAAAAAATAAAATTCTAACTCGAAGATTTTTCCAGCTTTTAAGACGGAACGTATAGCCATCCATAAAATCGTAAAAAAAATAAAAAAGGAATTTTTTTAATTTTGCTGATCTCTGACATACTTTAACATTGATGATATAGTTTTTGTTGAAAATATAATTAGGTATCTAAATATTAAAGCCGTGTGTCCCTAGCTGCTACAGTTCGTGGGTTACGACTTTTATAAGTATATTTTTGTTAAAATCTCAAAATTAAATATCTCAAAAACTACGAATCTGACAGCCTTTATCATAAACATAGTTTTTATACAAAATATAATTATCCATCCTAGCGCGTGCTACGGTTCGCGAGTTATTTGTAAAAAGTTTAACCCCATTTCTAGCCCCTTCGCAATCCCCTACCCCCACCAAAAACTAATCAGATCAGTGCCTGGCGCCAGAGAATTTTCGTGCCAAATTTGATAAAAGTTCGTTAAGCGGTTTTTGAGTAATCGTGTTGCAGACAGATACACTGACAGGCAGACTCCATGACAAAATTTTGTATTTAGGCCTTTTTTAAACCCAAATACATTATTTTTAGTAGAAATTAAAAGAAATTGACGAAACCAATAGCCTCCATACCATATATGGATAAAAAATATAGGCTCGCGGGTAAATTCCAAGAAAAAGGACAAGAAAATAAAAGACCTGTTGCCTTCAATGCCAATCCAAAAAGCAACCTTTTCAAAAATCGTATATAATTTTATGTTTTCTACTTTTTAGGTTTAAACAGTTTTATAAGTTTGCTTATTTTCATTTGAGATTTTCGCAATCAAAACACGCCATTTTTAGTTGAAGCTAATATATTTTTAGTTAACTTACCGTGAATTAAAATGAAATATCTAATATAATTTTCAAATATATGCATTTAATTTTTCTTGAGGTCCAAAATTATTATTTAAGTGGTAGCTAGATACTTTACTAAGTTTTCCTGGATAAAATGTAGGAAAAAACTACAGTAAAATATGAGAAGATAATTAGTAAATCACTAGGTTTTTTCGAAATATAATTGGAAGCTTGCTTTAATAAAAAAAACTTTTTTTATACCTTCCTCAAAAACATGATTTTAGTAACTGTCTGCAGATAACATGGCTTTTTTGGTTACCGATGCAAAAAAACTTTTTTTTGATCACAGGTGCAAAAAAAGATTTCTTTCCATTTTTTCCCAAAATTAAAAAGAAATGGCGGAATATAGTAATATTGAATTCCGCCAGTTTTCACCAAGTATTTACAAAAAAATCATTTAAAAACATCGTCAAAATATCAAACTGTCAAAAATTAAAATTTCGCAACAATGAACGTCACCGAGTAAAAAGGCACATCGCTATGGAAACTATTCTTATTTCATTTACCAGCCGCCTTGATTTATAGTGTAAAGATGGTGTGTTGCGAGAAGTGCTCTTCGTTCGAGATTTTTAAAAGTATTTTCCTGTTTTTCTTGGATTTTTTGATAATGGTATTAAAAAAAATACTGTTAACAACTCGCGGCTAAACTGTGCTTTTTTTTACTCGCGTTTTTAAATACCTCGCTGCGCTCGTTATTTAAACCACCGCTTGTAAAAAAAAGCACCATTTTAGTCACTACTTGTTAAAACTAATATTAATTGACATGAAACGGGAGATTTGTAGTTACTAACCGGACATTTGATATCGATAAGCAATCATACTACATGATTAGTAAAAGTCTGATTTTAAAAGTTTTGTGCCGCACCGAAGGTCTCCGGTTCGAATTGTTGTGTTTAACTTTACAAAAACTCGGTTAATACTGTGCATTTATTCTATAATAGATTGAAGTCCCAGTATAAAAACAAATGTTAATATATTCTTAAACAAAAACTGTGTATATGTATGATGGGAACCACGGGCAAATCGGCAAAATAGGGTATAAGTGTTAATTGTTCCTCCATCTGTATAAAAACCTAAAAATGTTGTTGTAGGGAAACCTATTTCCTGACTTTTCTTAAACCACTACTGCCTTTATTTTATCTGTAATCATACAAAAAGTAATAATTTTAAGAATGTTTAATAAAAAAGTAATTTTTACAAATTTCAAAACTCATATTCATAACCCAAGACAGTAGGTATAGTAAGTCCTTGGTGCTGCAACATATTAAAAAATTACCAAAATTAACAAAGGCCCCTCTTTCTATGATTTAGTCGCTGTCTCTTTCCTCAGAAGTTTTTTAACCCAGGATAGTTTTGACCAATTTAAACCAAACATGGAATTATCTTATTGCTTTCGTAATATTCTACGTGACTGTTTTTTCAAGGGTCATCATACTTGCATGACTTCTTTCCTTTCCCAGCTATTTCGGATACAAAATTTCAATCAAATTTCCAGATAAACAGGTTGTCTTCATGTATAACATTGACAGAAAAAGACTAGGTGATTAAAGTAGGACTACAACTGACCGGTGGTCAAGGTGTACGTCGCCTTAACTTGGGAATTGACCCGTATTAAGTTTAAAGTTATCTCACGATCGAAAAATACCAGTTATCTTGGACAATAAAATCTTGAAATAATTTTAATAAAGGCGAAGGTAATATAGTTCATCGGAAATATTATACTATATTTTTATCTGTTTTAATTTAGGTTTTTTATTATGTCTAATTTCGCCTCATAAAGACTATTTGTTTGGCGCTTGGAGTTATTTACTAAAATCATTTTTCCCAATACTTATAGCGGCATAGGCATAGCGTATTCCGTGGGACTTTTGATGGAGATTTTACGAAACCTGTTTTAGTCGATTACTAATGAATCTACCAACACTTTACAACCTGTTAACAGCCCCAAAAATGCTAGTGTCAAAAAGTAAGGTTAGGGTATTTTAGCTAGCTAGCTAGAGTAACGAAATTTGGAACATATGTTGGCCTTCTGGCAACGTACCATCAGGTCATAAAAAAATACATTTGTGGCCCCTAAGGGGCAACAGGGGCCAAATGTGTTTTTGAACGATCTCTCAAACTTACCTACAAGTCTACTATACCGAAAAAAATTTCGCGGCTGTTAGCAAGGCCCCTAGGTTAGGAACTAAAAATTTTATCGATTTTAATTGAAAAGGACAGAAGAAATATTATGAAGTATAAAAATCTCAAACTCCAGGGGCGACCCCTAAATACAGGCTAAAATTCAAATCTCGAACAACTTGTTCAGACCTTACTGCATCAAATTCAAAAAGTGCAAAATTTTTTGGCAATTAAAAGTTGGAGTTAAAACACTTACATTTTAAGAGTCTATATTTTTTACATCCAACTTTGCCCCAGCCCCTAGGGACTGCACGGGGGCAAGATTTTTACCATTTCTATATTCCAGAAAACCACACAATATGCACATCTAAACCTCATCAAAAAGTATGCATATATGCATATGAAGTGTTCTCTAGAATATGAAAATGGTAAAAATTAGATCCCGCCCCCTCACAGTCCCTAGGGGCTGGGGCAAAGTTGGTTGATTTTTTTTTTTGACATAGGGTGAAAGATAAGTAAATTATTTTAATTTATGAAATGAATTAATTATTAAATTATAAAGATTTCTTAAGTAAATACATTTTTGTTCCTTTTTGTGTGGAAACTTTTGGACCTTGGGGGGAAGAAGCAAAAAAATTAATATCATGTTTGGGAAAAATAATCCAAGCCGTAACGGAAGAGAAAAGATTAACTGACTTTCTAAAACAACAAATCAGTATTGCCATTCAATTCGGAAATGCGGCGTCTGTCCTTGGAACAATTCCTTCTGAAGAGGATTTGACTGAAATTTTTTAACTAAATTAAATTTTTATAGGTTTTTGTATAATTTTGCGATTTTACCTCTAAGTTTTATTTATAAGTTATTAAATTTTTAAATTTAGTATTTTATCAGTAGTAAATTATAATAATTCAATTGAAATCTACAAAAATATTTAGCCTCTAACCTAGGGGGTTGTTAACAGCTATGAAATTCCGATATACATTTATAAATCACTTAACTATGTTAAACTATACTTAAAATAAATTTCCTACTAATAGCGAAACCCATTCGTATCACACAAGAAATGGAAATAATTTACGAGTAAATAACCACTCAAGTGCTCATTATCAAAAATCTATAAACTATTTACCAATAAAACTATACAATAAACTACCACAGCATATCAGGTATCCTAAGGATTGTAACTCATTTAAAAATACATTACGATTATATTTACTACAAAATGCATTTTATAGTATTGAAGATTTTTTATCAATGTAGAAATTATACATAACAATTATTAGAATTATTTATTAAGCATTTTTTTTTAGTGATATATTATAGACTCTACAGGGTTTTTGTTTATAACTGGAACACTCATTATTTTTTTTATTATTGAAAATAAAAGGTAGGTCTAAATTCAAAAATTTCTTGGCAAATTACAACGAACTTAAGCGCTATAACAACTTTTTTTTGTTGCACTTGGTATACAGTGTGTGCCAATAAAGACAATTTTTTTTAAATAGAACACCTTGTATATTTTTGCATTTTTGAATTGTATAAAAACTTTGCTTTACAAAAATATCAAACACCATTTCAATATCTTTTTTAGTTCCTGAGGTATTTGCGTTTAAGTTTTAATAATTGTCAAAATTAAAATATATTGAAAATTACCAACTGATCAAGCTACCAAGTGGGAAATAAATGCATTTTTTTATTTTAACAATATAAACTTAAAAATCTAGCGGCCTTTAAAAAAAAAACGATTGAAGGCAATATAGCTTGATCAGATGGTCGTTTGTAATGTGTTTTATTCAAACTTTAAACGCAAATATCTCAGAACCTACAAAAGATATTTCAATCCTGATTGGTATTTTTGTAAAGCTAATTTTTTGAAAAATTCAAAAATGCAAAAATATACTGGGTTTTCTATTTTAAAAAATTTTCTTTATTTCGACACCCTGTATACCAAAGAGAATAACAAAATTTTTGAATTCAAACCTACCCTTTATTTTTATTAATAAAAAAGATACTGATTGTTCCAGTTATAAACAGACACCCTGTACCTACCTGATAAACATTAAGTTTTTACTTTTTAAATTGACAAATTGCTTTATTTTATTTGACTATTTCCATATTGTAAACTACAATTAACGGAAAATAAATGAATTCTATTCTATTCTATTCTAATCTCCCTTTAGAGAAGTTATAAGTTACATTTATAAGTTATATAAAATTAACTTTACCAAATTTCGAAACCACTTTAACACTTCGTAACACTTTTCCCAACTAACATTTAAAGTTGTCACGACATAACCGGCACGACATAGAATTTCCTGAAAGTAACCGCAACTTGCCCCCGCTACGTGCCTGTATACCATACCGTGACGTAGTAATTCCCTAAGTGGGGAACAATTTTACGGTTACGACTTTAAAGTTAGGTACCAAAAACCACACTGCTATGTCGCAACCACGTTCCTGATACGTCGTGGAGGCACTTTTTTTATCATGATTGTGTCGAAAAAGGAGCGGATTAGTTCCAAAATTTCTATTCGGTTCTTTTTGGTAGCACAAATTCATAGATGACAAAGTGTTTAACAAAACAAACGATTGCGTCAAATTTTTTAGTTTTGGGTAGTATGTATTATATATCTTGCCTGCAAATGAAAAACCGTATATCTTCAAAAGTATTAGATTTTGCTACCAAAATATTGAAACTTACGTAAAAAACAACAACAAATAATAATAATATAAAAATTACATAAATAAATTATATTATATATTAACATTATGCTGTATTACAATGGTAAAATAAAATAAGATATCATGTGTGGTTGTTTTTTGGGTGACACGATAAAAATAATTAATTAGAGGTCAAAAGTAAAACAGTTTATAGTTGCTTGTTTGATTTTTCCATGGGTGTACTTACTAAAAACGAGATTTTATGCAAAGCCTAAACGTCATAAGAACGTCATATTGCATTTTACCTCTGGAAAGTCTAAAAAAACGTGCATATATACGATTTGGACACCAATGAATCTCCGTAACTAACAAAGATAGAGACAAACCAAAAATAGCAGCATGTTGAGGATGAAAAAAAAAAACACTACTACCCTCAAGCTTAGGAGCCTACAGGGAACCATATGCAGAGGGATAACCGGCGCTATGAAGACGGCACCTATACAGGCACTCGAAACCATTCTGGGACTGCCGCCGCTTCCGATCTGGATCAGAAAAGAAGCGATGGCGACCCACCTCCGGCTGAGAGATACAGGTCAATGGAGAGGAAGAGGGGAAGCTGCGGGGCATCTTAGGATTGCCCAAATCGCCGAGAGAGAAATTCCTATGGCAGCGATTAAAACACAAAGACCAAAAAACCCCTGGAGATTCAACAAGAGGTACAAAGTAGTCATCCCAGACAGGGAACTATGGCAGAGTGAAAACCTCCGCGAACAGTTCGAGGAGAACGCCGTGATTTGCTACACCGACGGGTCGAAACTGTCGGAGAGGCAAACCACAGGATCGGGAGTTTATGTGGAAGACCAGAAGGTTCGAAAGAGCTACCCGCTCGGAGAGCAAGCCACGGTCTTTCAGGCAGAGGTGTATGCCTTAATAATATCTGCAACCATGGAAGAAATAAAGAACGGTAGGGAGGAGCATGTTTATATATTCTCCGACTACCAATCAGCCCTAAAGGCACTAAGGGCGCCCAAGATCAACAACACCCTGGTGAAGGAATGTGCGGATGCACTAGAATCCTTGGGAGAGGGCAAACAAGTGACACTTATGTGGGTACCGGGACATATGGGAGTGCCGGGTAACGAGATGGCCGATAAGCTCGCCAGGATCGGGGAAAGCGCCCAGTATGTAGAGCCGGAACCACTCCTAGGAACAACCAAGAGGCAATTGCAAAGTCGACTCAATAAATGGGCAAACGATGCCATGACGACCGCTTGGAGAGGAGGAACAGGATGCAGACAGACCAAGGACTTCGTGAAGGGCCCGGATGTAGCCAGACAAAAATGGCTTCTGGGGAGATCGCGAAGGGACGCTGGTCTGCTGACAGGTATCATAACAGGTCACAACCGACTAAGGAAGCACATGACCCGAATCGCGGTGGAGAATGCTCAAATGGGACAAAATACTGGACTTTGCAAAAAGAACAGTGAAACCAAATGAGCAGACTGCCATACTAGTGGTGCAGGCGGTGGATTAGGGGCAGGTTCGAGGTAGGGCAGAAAAGGCCCAGGGAGGCCTACTTGCCAGGCTTCGCGGCGCCCCTTCTCTACTACTACTGAGGATGAAAAAAGCAGTGTTGTGAAAGGTACAAACCTAAGATCGTATATGTGCTCATATACGGTTTTTTTTTTAGGCAAGATATGCGATCAAAAAGTGTAAAGTGTTACAAGTATATATAAAGAGTCAAACTTTAAGTCCGAAGGAAATTTTAATTTGAAACATGCGTCACGTCTATTGCAAAAAACAAGCACGTACTCACAATTCTGTTATTTTCTTGTAGCTGATGAAATCTTTTAGATGTGATTTTTGGGGTTATGTTTTCACAACCAGCAGCCTCCCTCGCAAAATGTGTTGGATATCGACGTTTTCTGATCATAATTTAATTAGGGTATAAAACAATTTATTTTTTCAATATTACAGCTCAAAAAAACTAAATTAAAAGAAGGCAGATTTCCTGTCCCACGAAAAATCATGGCCGACAGAGCATGATTCTCCGATAGCAGAAAATGTTACTTTAAAAGAAATGCGACTTAGAAGTGGTTATAAAAAGTTACTTCCTCCACAGTGCCACATTATTATTATGATGCTGCAAACTTTTGTAGTGAAATTTAAAGTCATTTCCTAGTTGTGGCTTTCAACGTCGGCTTCTTTAATGAGGCTTAAATTTGTTCGAAAGTTTGAGACAATGATGTGTTTGAAATTAACTCTGTGTTTCGGACTTCCATTGTCTATATTTTATTTATCCATGACGTTTCAAACTCATCATTGTGTCAAACTTTCAAACAGTAGTTTGCACCTAAAGACGATCAGAGATTGTACTGATCGAAACGTCTTTTATAAATAAAATATAGAAAATTGCCCAGCAAACATCGGATTACTAAAAATGTAAAATATTCACTGTATAAAAGATGTACTAATTTGGAACATGGCATTTTATTATTTTTTGTACATTTGCACTTTGCGGTGCCATTACAAATAAAGCAATATTTTAGTACACTAATTAATGTCCTTTATGCCAGTGCAATATTTACTCTTTTTTTGTATTGTTGCTACGCATTGCAGCACAAATTGTACAAATATTGTAAAATGCCGTGTTGCAAATTAGTACTATTTTTGTACTTGCGATATGTTTGCTGAAGGAAGACCGAAACATAGAGTTCATTTTGAGGTTTAAATTTATTGAGGAAATTAAGTAACGAATAAAAGTCGGGGATACTACAAATTCACGAATAAGAAAGGGGATTGTGCCATGGAGGTAAGGAATACTTTCAAATGACCCTATAAAAGCATACAACTAAGAAGTCGTTTCTGGGGTAATTATTACGTAAGGTGCATTTTTACGTGATACTAGAGAGTATTCCAAACGTATAGGTCCCAAATTGTTCTTCTGACGACCACACTCCTACTATAGGCATGTAGTGAAGCCTTTACCCATGTATCTATTACAATAAATTTTAGTTGAGTGACATGCCCCCCCCCCCCGCCTGAAAAAAGTACTACATGAATTTATAATAATCCATTAAATCCGATTCATTTTTGATCCAAAAATCTTTTTAAAAGTTTCTTTCTTTCTCTAAACTGTTTTCTATGGAAAGTTAAGATCGCTTCACTCGTTTACATCTTAATAAAAACAAGCGTTTTGTACCATAAAACGTAAAATCATCAATTTTGCTATCAAAATTATTGTTTGCTAGTATTAGTTCCTTCTTTATTTCCTTTAAAAAAATAAAATTGGTATGATTTTTCACATTTTTCACAAAAATCCCTTTTATACTGTAAAATCCCCACACCAAAAAGAACCATTTTGATAATAACCAATCTGATTAAATCAAACAAAACATCCTTTTATGCGATTTAGGAAGAAATTAGAATTTGGTTAAGTGTTTTGGTGGATGTTACTGCATGCATAAAGATCTTTTGGTCAATAAAATGTAAACCATTTAATTTTTTTTTGGGAAAATGTTTGTATTGTACAGAAGCATTTTTTGCCACCCGACTCTTAGAGGTTGGTAAGTACCTAACCCATAATAAACTAATTAACGTGTCTAACTTTTTTCTTAAAAATTTCTGGTTTTAAGAAATCTTGGGAGGAAAGTTTTAAAATGAACACCCTCTGTCTTTAAAATATTTAAATATTTTACTTTTTCTTCTTTCCTTATCCCCGCTCCTTCTTTTTCAGTACTTTGACCTCCCTTCCCCCTTTTCGCGTTACATAGTCTAAAAATGGCTCCTTATGTTCTGGGAGGTCCTCGAGCAATAAAACCATAGCAAGTTTTGGAGAAGCGTCTGAAGATTTTCTTTGAAAATGTACGACGTACAGTTTCTAAGATTGCGGTGTAACTGGGTGAGGGTTTAAATGTTCTTTTTTTTAAAGGTTTTTTTAACTTCACTAGTATGTATATTTGTATTTTGTCCAACTTCCACATATCCGATCGGCTTCAAATTTGGCAGGCTTATGTAATTGCGGTGACTACACAATAATATAGTGTGATGAAATTGACAGCTTCCCGCTACTCGAAAGGGTTGGAGGGGGGTACAGTTGAAGTACACCCAATTTCGATAACGAATTTCTAATCAGATTTTGAAAATTCAATATGCTAGCCAATTTTAACTGACTTATACACAGCCGATTGTCTTCAAATTTGGTATGCGTTTATAGTTCCTGTGACAACACAATGATATGGTATTATTAGGCACCCCCTCTCCTTCTACAATGGGAGTGGAGGGGTAAAACACCTTAGTTTGTCCGATTTCAACCAAAATTGGTATTCGGGGGTTTTTTGTGGATAAAGAATATGAAGTTTTGATTAGATTTTAAAAATTCAATATGGAGGATTTTTGGTCATGTTTTGCTAACCACTTTTAACTGACTTATACACATCCAATTGTGTTCAAATTTGGTATGCACTTATAGTTCCACTGACAATACAATCTCATACACACCTCCTCCTAACGAGGGAAGTGGAAAGGGAAAAAAATTTAGTTTTTTCGATTTCAATCAAAATTGGCATACAGGGGTTTTTAGGGAAGGAGATTATGAATTTTTGATCAGATTTTGAAATTTCATTATGGCAGATTTAAAATGGACGATTTAGGATATAAATCTAAAAATTAAAAAATAAGTTTTTAATTAAAAAAAGGTTTTAAAGAACAAGGTTTTATTAAATGCACTAAAAACTAGAGAATAATTTTTATCTTTCTGATACCATAATTAAAACGATGAGCGCAAATTAAAAATTTTACCTTTAAGGACATTTCAATTATTTTCTGCTTTTTTAATAAAAATTTATTTCAAGAGAAACGAGGTCAGTAGTCAAAAATGCTATTGAACAATTTTATATTGATAGTAGTAAGTATTTTACAGGTCTATTCCTTAGGACTATTTAATATATTTTTTGTCAGCTTTTGTTAATTAAAATTTATCACTAATTACTTCCCGGTCTGAAGTTGCCAAAGTTTGATGAAACTTCTTCCTGAATTGGGTCTCCATTATAATATCCAAAAGCGTCAATTTTGACGCAGTATTGATTAATGGAAGAATCTTGATGTAATAAAGTTCGGTTTCTTGGTGTTTTCAACAGGGTGGAGGCATAAACTTAAATGATAACAGTGGGATTTACTAAAAGGGTTTACTCTTTTTTAGAACGGTCCCAAGTTTAAGTGAAATTTTTGGTTTTAAGCATTTTAAACCAACCCTCCTTAAATTTTGGACATAGTTTGAGTTATAAGAAGAATTTTAATAAATTTTTTTATTGAATAATCATTTTAATACAATCTTTTGTTGAATTTAAGAAGAAAGTTTTAATTTAGAAAAAAAGAAAATAAAAAAATTTAAAACCACTCGGGGTTTAAATAGTAAACACTCTGCAGAACAAACTAAATTTGGGGTTATGTGCCACTCTAATTAAAACTTACCCTTATTAATTAATTTTTTCAATAAATACTTGATGTCATACAACGATTTTGATGGGTAATAATAAAATCAGGTATAGATTAATTTTGTATTTTTTTAAAAGGTGTTTTTAATTATGAAATGTATTACAAAACTGCAAGTTTTGTAATATTAACTGCGTTCAAATCACAAACAGCGAGTTCGGATCTCCTACCTCTGCTTGTACCTTGGCTGGCACCAACCTCTACTGATGAAAGCTACAGCTTTGAGATACGTGTGAGCTTTTAGATAACCTCAATGTTTTAATTTCAGTTTGTAAATAAATTAATGTTTAGGTTTTTTTGTTTGGTACATTTTCGTGCATAATCAGTGACTTTCACTTATGTTTGTTTTGCCTCGTAGTGCCCTCATAAATATATTTTTTGTGCTGAAAACGGGTTTGAAATATGGTATTTTTCTGGACCAAATTGGAGGTGCTTAATTGGTTAATTAGAGAAATTATGAACGAACTTATTTCCAATTGACGCAAAACAACTCTTTCTGGGGCCTATAAACTTAAGCCAGTGGTCTAAAAAATCACAATCTTTATAACTTCAAACCTGTTAAAAAAAAAATAATTTTAGGGCATTTTCTCCTAAAATATGGTATATTTTTAGAAAAACAGCAGTTTTTCAGTGGTATTTTGCAGTAACAATACATAATATGAACTTTGTGTCTTTTCTCTATGGGAAAGCGTTTTTTGAAAATTGGGTTTAAAATTTAGTATCCCCCACAGGCGTAAATATTTGGACCTCTGGGGGTACTATTTTAGATCTTAGTAAATCACACGGTAATAGTTTAAAATTGATTAAAAAATATTGTTTAAATTAACCAGAAGTAAGTTCCTGGAAAGTAAAATTATTTCCTAAAAAACTAGTTTGATGTCGTCACATCTATCTATAATAGAAATTATGATATGAACTTGCAGGAAATCCATATTTTATATGTTAATTGGGTTACAAAAATGGCGGAAACCGTAGCCTAAAAAACGCTAAAGCAGTAAGAGTTAACTGGCTCTTTAGTTGAGGCGGTGTTCCACTGGTTATTTTTTCCCATGTAAAAATAAGGAACAAAATATCTCGAATTTTTACTTTGTAATCAGTTTATTTGTAACCAAGTCCAAATATATCAATACAAGTACAACACGCGCAAAAATCTTTTATGGCCAAAAGTAAGTGTGTAATAAGTTAATTTATTTATCAAGTTTATAAAATTGACCATTTTTCAATCTTTGAAAACTCGTTAACTATTCGATGTATGAAAAAAATGTTCGAATAATAAAAGTTGCGTTTTCGTATGAGCTCACCGGAAAAATTATTTTTTTTTTGTTATTTAACTCATGTATTTAACTTGGACCAATATTTTTTGTTTCTTTTAGTTTGTAAATATTTAGAATCATTTGATTTTCAAAGTGGATCTCGGAATACTTTACGAGATATTTCAATTATAACAGAATTTAACTCTAGACGTCCTGCGATAGAAATGTTACAATTGAAATATCTCGTAAAGTATTTCGAAGTAAACTCTAAAATTTTTACACAATCTTCCCAACGTGATTCTAAATCTTACAAAACTAAAAACAAAAAAAAAATTGGTCCATGTTAAAAAACATTCAATTTGTTTATAAGAATTGCAGAATACATGAGTTAAGTAACAATAAAAAATATTTCTAAAATTTTTTCGGAGATCTCATACGAAAACGCAACTTTTATTAATCGAACATTTTTTTGTTCAATGTTCAATTTTATAAACTTTGAGAAATCAAAATATCATAACTTGAGAAAAAAAAATATAAAAAAAAATACTTGTCAATTATTTTTCTCTAGAGAGTGCGAGAAAAAAATTTCGAAGAAATTAAAAATGTGGTTGTAAATCTGACGTGGAATTACCCATATATATAACGTAATGTCTGAAAAAACAATTGAGGTTGGTAAAAAAATTCGCATCGGTGTAAAGTTGATGTAGTCGTTGTAGAAAAATTAAAAGTTAAAAATTTGCTACCAAGTTTAAAGCACTTGTGAACACATTAGTATTGTTTGATAAAAATGTTTTCGATAGGATTTTTTTGACATTTTTATCTACTTTTTCCACTCCGTAGTTGTTTACACTGCAATATTTTTTTTAAAGCTGAGACTTTCCATCCCTTGATTGTAGGATTAATGCCCAAAGTTGCTAGAGTGAGTGTAAAGTCTTTAGAACAAACAGAATATTTCCATGCACCTAGCCGGGATTCGAACCCGGAACTTTTGGTATGGCAAAATCAGTAAATGTAACGTATATACACTAAAAAAACCAAAATAAATATTTACTTGATATACGCCAAATAAATTGTTTATTTGACTCCACTAAATATTTATTGCAATCAATTAATTATTATTTAATTGGCGTATATCGATCGTATTCTTTTCAGTATAGTAATATAGATGATTTTTGTCAAATTTTACTGGTTTTGATTAAAATCATTTCTTAGGGTGTCAGTCAGGCACTTTCTAAAACACTACATATCTGGCCGCCTAGTCATCTTCCATTTAGAGTCCACATTTGGTATCCCTGCCAAAAAAAACACTTCAAAACTCTTAAAAACTGATCAAGTCTTGATGAGATTTTAAGAGATTTTATTGGTTTCAAGAGAGGTGACCTGATAAAAATATATGCCACATCAAAACCGACAAATTCTTATGATGTTTCATGATGTTAAACCAGTCACAATTTTCAAATAATTTCTGAGTATCTTGTGAATTTTCACAAGATTTCATTATGTTAGACCAGACACATGAGATTTCATAAGGTTTTTTACAAGATTTCACAAGTTCAAAAGAAGGGACGTTTTTAAAAGATTTTACAAGATTTCATGAGAAATAGTATAAAAGGTGGTGAACATTTGACAAGAACATATAAGTATTAAAGTGTAGAATATAGACATGCAAGTACAACTAGGTTTGAAAAACCAGATGAGAATTTAAAAGATTTTATGAGTACCTATAAACATAACTTAATAAAAAGAATATATAATCAAAATTTAACTATCAAGATATTTTAAAAATATTTCGTAAGTTTATATCAGACACAGGAGATATAATGAAATTTAGCAAGCAGAATTTTGATGAGATTTTAAAAGTCCAAATGAAAGAATGTTTTTAAAAGATTTTAGAAGATTTCATTTTGGATATCTTTTAAAATACAATCTGTATGAAATAAAAAGTGTTCGACTTATTTTGTTCAAGATATTTAATGAGTTGTTCCACGATTTGGCCTAAAAAGTGTCAACTGACTGGTCCATAAGGTTGTCCAATTTTTCTATATATCATACAAACAATGATAATTAAGATATAAATGTATTTACCACAGGCTTATCAATCACTTTTAATATGGATTCGTATAAAATTTAATAATTGGTGAATCTGAATGTTGTTTCTCTAAAAATCTGTTAAAAACATGTGATTTTTTCCATGTGAACTTGTGACATCTGATGGAGGCTGGGTCTTTTTATAACTGCTCAAAACTGCTGAGAATATGAGAAATATCATGAAATCTTATTAATATTATTTTATATTTCCATTAAAATCTGTTCAAAACTGCTGAAAACATGTAAACTTGTTAAAACTATGAAACCTTATCAACTTGTTTCTCTTAAAATCTGCTGAAAACTGCTAAAAACATGTGGATTTTCTCATATAATCTTGTGAAATCTGATGGAGGGTGGTGCTTTTAAAAACTGCTGAAAGCATGTGTATTCTCATAAAACCTTGTAAAATCTTATTATCGTTGATCTAACTTTTGGTTAAAATATACTCAAAACTTAACAAAACCAGTGAAAGCAGAGATTTTAAAATAGTGTGGAAATCTTATCAACTCTTATCATAAATTGTTTTAAAAACTTTTCAAAACTCCTAAAAATTCATGATGTTTGACGAGTTTTGAATCTTTTTCCAACATTGAAAGTTCATGAGATTTCACTCGAAAGTTGTGTTTCATAACCGCATGAAATACCGCATGAAATACCGACCAGAACTTGTGAACTTTCACTAGTTCTTTTTTACGAGTTTTGACGCGGTATTTTTGTCAGGGATCTCAATAAATGGTGAATAAAAACGAATTTGCTGGATCGATGATAGAATTTTAGATGTACGCAAAAAGTTCCCTCTGAAAGGCTTAGTTGCCGTATATAGTATTATTATGCAGCTTGAGACCTAAGAATATAAGGTTTTTCATATTTAAAAAAATAATTATTTGGTGTCCGGTGTGGGCTTGCATCCTAAATCTTATATAATTACTATACCTTTACTTAATGTAAAAGTAAACCCTGTACGAAATGATATACTTACTATACCAACTTATTGTAAAAATTTGGAACTATATTACGAAAATTTTAGTCTCCACCCTGTATATGAGCTAAGGAAGCCCTGTATGAAATGAGTTTTCCAACAATAACTTTGCTTCGGTTTAAGCCTTGTTTAATTTAGTTCCGTCGGGCCCATAATATTATGTTATATACGAGAGGCAGAAATACATAAGCGTGTCTGACATTTCTAAAATAAATAAATCGTCGAAACAGTCGAGCATCAAAACTGGAAGAATTAAAAAAAAACACGATTATGGGAGTTTCAAATAAAATTGTTTAATATGTGTGGTATTTAAAAGATAAGTAAACTAATATTGGACGGGTTTTTTGAATTCCCTCGCTAACATTAATAAATGTTATTAATCTTCGATGGATTTTACTAATCCACCAGTAGGTAACATTTTTAAATCTTTGGACGTTTTTTTTGCTGTTGGTACGTCACTGACTTTAATCTTAAAGGAAACAACTGCCGTGCAGCTTCTACTGGCGTATGTAAAGGATGATAAACTTTGAAATTAATTTCATTACGAAGTTTCGTAATTTAGTCTGTCACGTGAAGACAAGAAACTTTACTTTTTAAGTACATACAGTCGCGGATCGCATTGTTGTATTGTGCTTACCTATGAAGTTCGGTGATCATATTTTTTGCCGACGCCCTCATCTTTTGGCATTTAAAATGTCATAATCTGAAAAGTTTTGTGTAGTAACCAAACGATGTTTGAATTTGACGTTTTTCTTTTTATTATAATATTAATTTCCCGCAACACATTTTTTAAAAAAACCTCTTTTCGTGTTTACGCGATTAATTTAATGTCGTTTTTAACCATTTAACCATGAACTACTATAATGGTCCAAGGATGTCAAAATGTGTAACAAAAATAATTTTGAAAAACAAAGAAAATAATTTAGAAATGAGGGTTAGTGCTGGGCCAAAATAGTATAATCTACTGCGCATGCCTGACGCAGTCCGCTCGCGCCCAGAGTTTTTAACTCTGTGGTTTGTCAAGGCTAACTTTATTACTACTGTTATTTTTGGTCAAGTTTTTTATCAGTCTGTTACCCTTACCTTTATTCTGGGCAGGCACAGTAGCGCTCTGTCAGGCTGTTACCTTTATTAAAGGCAACCACTGGCGCTCATTAGCTTCGAATAGCGGCTACCTTTACCTTTAAAAAGACAACCAACCAAACTTGATGTGATTTTGTGGTGGGAGATTTTTAAGTTATAAAAGTTTGCTTTGTTTTACAAAAATTTTGTGTATTTGGATTTTGTTTTTTACCTTTTTTTTTGGTAAACAGGTGAGTAAGTACAAATAAGTTTGCAAAGGCTCGTTTTCTTCTATTACTCCACCAGAGATATCTTGTAAAATCATTGACTAAATTTATGTTGGGCTGCCCATCTCCCAGTCCCATCAAAAAAAAGACTTGAGAAAAAAACAACAAGAGTCAATAAAAAAGTACGGTTATGTTTACCGCCAAACGATTGACTACATTCAAAAGCTTTATTTTCAACCTCTTAAAGTTATCTTTTTTTACGGTAAGGGTAACCATAAGAGTAACGAAATTTGCCCTTAAGGACTTTTGGCGGAAAGATCTCAATATGTAGCACTGATGTTTGAAAAGGATCAAATAAGGCAAAAAATATTAAAACCGGCGCTCCGCAGGGATCCGTGTTAGGGCCAATTTTATATTTTACTTTATGTAAACGGAATAAGAAACATTTTTTCCAGCGAGATCTACTTAGTGTCTTTTGCGATGATAATAATTGTGTTATATCTCACGAATCTCCAGAAGTCCTGCAGCAACTATGCAAAGAAAATCAGAAACACCCCGAGACCGATCAATTGTGTTTTTTGCATCGGTAACCAAAAAAGACATGATTTTTTTATTTGTGGACAGTGAAGTGTTTTTTAATAAAGATATGAAAAAGTAGTTGTTCAAGCACAGTTGAAAGATCATGATACTGTATTAGAAATTTTTACAGATTATTTATCATTTAAAAGTATCACTCAAAACCCGTTTTTGTCTCCAATTTAATAGTGGTCTACACCTATCTATGAATAAGAGTTTTAAAGGAACTTTATCCTACACACATTTTAAAGAAATTACGGCCCGGCACTAATCAGGCCAGGACCTATTTTGAAGCTGTTGACAGATACGCATGCGCAAAAACTAACACTAATAAGATTAGGGCCTGCCCTTATTTGTGGAGGAATTATACTGGACCGCTATTCTCGTAATACGTAACGTTTTGAAGTCGCTAAGCGAAACGAATAGCGAGCAACTCGCTCAGCGGCATGCTGACCGACGACTTTTCGTCTTTCGTTTTGCCAAACGCGCTGCTCTGCGAGCAGACAGAATCAAATTTGCTTATCACATCCTGGCATCACCGCATTTTGCATATTTATTTCTTGTTAGCCTTGTCGTTCCTTTTCTTTTTCTATCTGTAAAAAAGAGGCCCTTACGTGATCGATTTCTATCCGAAGTTCGGAATGGGTAAATCAAATGGTGGTTAAACTAGTAGGCAGAAATGCTAATTTTTGATCAATTAAATAAATTTTTTTTGACTTGCACAAGTGTTGATCGCTCAGTTGATCCTTTAAAAAATTGTATTTTTACATGATGGTTTGGTTAAGTCCAGTTAAACCCGCTCTTTAACCCCGTTATGTAAACTAAGTAGCACATTACCGTACAGTGTGCGGGAAAAAAGTTAACCCGAGACTTAACCGCATTCTTACAGAAAAATCCTGCACTCAGTGTTTCCCGCACGGTCGTGTATTGATATTGATGCTAATAAGAGATCTTAATTTTTTTATTATTAATAAAAACGCAATGAATACTTCAGAAAACCAACTACTAATTTTTTTCACAACACTACACAAAGCAAAAAAAAAGAAGTAAAAAAACCTCGAAATCAATTCAGAAGATCAGAACAGAAGATCAAAAGATTTTGGGTGGAAATAACGAAAATTCAAACTTGGATGAACGTCCCACAAGGAACACGTAAGAGACCAAAGCGAAAAAATAAATGATTAAACGATGTTTCGCGCTGGGTAACCAGCGTCAGCCTCCACCATACAATACTAAACACAAATAGCGTGTTAAATATTTCCAGTAGGATTATGCTCCTAAGGCAATTAAAACAAAAAAGAAGTTAAAAAACCTCCGAATCAGTTACTTCAACCGAAAAGAAACTAGAAAACAGAAGATCAAAAGATCTTGGGTGCAAATAACGAAAAAAGTACTTTTGATCTTCTGTTTTTTAGTTTCTGTTTGGTTGAAGTAACTGATTCGAAGGTTTTTTAACTTCTTTTTTGTTTTAATTGCGTTAGGAGCATAATCCTACTGGAAATATTAACACGCCAGTTCGAATCCGTATCAGGTAACTTGGATAAGTACCAGTGCGGAACGATGCCTATTTGTGAGTGACTCAAAGTTAGAAAGTGTATGATGGTGTTTAGTGATGTATGGTGGAGGGTGACCAGTGGAACCACTGACGAGCTCACGCTGGTTACCCAGAGCGAAACATCGTTTAATAATTTCTCTTTTCGCTTTGGTTCTTTGTGTGTTCCTTGTGGGATGCTCATCCAAGTTTGAATTTTCGTTATTTCCACCAAATATCTTTTGATCTTCTGCTTTTTAGATTCTCTTCGATTGATGTAATTGATTTGGAGGTTTTTTAACTTCTTTTTTGACTATACAAAGTATTGCAGGGTAGGAAAATCGTACGCGCGGAGTACAAAACAGCTACCATATAATAGGTGTGTAAATGGTCGCCACGTGCTGAGCGCCTTTCGTCTACGCCTTGAGTTCAATATACGTAATTACCATTCTTGTTACTTTGGTGACGTGGTATGTGAATATTATCACACTTTCAGCGAGTACGAAACGCCGCGCGCCGAGCGTATTTACGGTCCTGGGCCTGGGCCTCATCTTGGCTGTATTAACCCTACTTTCGGGAATTTTTTGTGTTGTGACAGCCAAAAAAGCAAAAATTGGGCACAAAATAGTTATTTTTTTACGAAATCGGGTGACATGGTAGTCGAAGTGCCAGAACTTAAAATATAGGACCTCATAAAAAAATGGGCTAACACTTTAAGATTTTCATCCTATAAACTAGAGCATCACAATATGGCAACACTGTAAACATTAAAACTTTAAATTGCTTTATTTAAAAATCCATAAGTCCTACTTGAAAAATTTTTTCTTAGTATTTAAGCTAAAAACTAAACTGCCCCTTTAAACGGAAAATAACAAAATTGTCATATGTTATCAAAAAACAATTATAATATGTCATCCAAAAAACTGGAAGGACCATTTTTTCATGATTTGTAGAACGATGCCTGTCTAGGAAACAACGATTGCAATAAATTTTGTTTTTATTCTTTAAACTATTTAAGCAATTATTATAAATAGAAAAAAATGGGGGTGCCACCTGAGTTCACTTTGACGAGTAATTGGCGGCCATTTTAAACTCGCCTTGTAAAAACATCATAAACGCCACTATCTCCTATACTATAAACGCTACGACAATAAATCTTTTTTGTTCGATTGGTATTTTCTTTCTACATAAAAAAACTTTTATACGTTTACTTTAAAAAATTACGTTTGGGCAGTGAAATATATAAAAAAACACATTTTTTTAATGGAAAAAAAACAAAAAATGACTTTTTTTAAAAAGTCATTGGCGTAAAAAACCCCTCCAAAATGAAAAATTTAACGGGTTTAAAGTGAGCTAAAAATAGGTTTAATTGTTTGTGATAAGTCACGTTCACACACAAGGAGTCGACAAAAACCATATTTTTTTTTAAACACATCTCTGTTATTAAATTTGGTAACAGCTTTAAATTCGCTTTAAAGTCAAACAAGACATGAAGATGGTTACAAAAAGTGTTCTAAGTAGAAAAAGTAGAGGGTTGCATATTAAAAGACTGTGCTACGTGGTTTTTTATTCTTTTCAAAAAATTTCAATTTCGTTTTAAATTTATTTCAACAAGATATTTTGTGAAAACGTGAGACGGCTACAATAAATTGTCTCGTAGAGTCGGGACTTTAGCGTTACTGGTCATGGGAAGTCAGGCTCAGACTTTTCGCAGCGGTATTGAAAGAGCAACCTCATCGCTAGTAAAAGTTTGTGAATAAATGGGCATTGTAATTAATTTAAATTTTAATTTTAAAATAACAAAATACTCACAATCACTGTTTTACGACCTTTGAAGGCAAAATTTATCGTTACATTTGACGGGATCTTACTTGGGAATCTTTTAGTTAATTGTGGGTGATATCGGCAACAGCGTATCGCTTTTTATAAAGTTTATTATCTCTTTCGCTCTCATTTACTAGGCATTGCGCTTCTTTTTCAATACACGCTATTTCGGCACTAAAGCGTTAAAGTTTAAGTGAAACTTTTCTGAAAAATGCGAGGATTTGTTGAAGTGCCTAAAAACAGTGGCGTAGCCAGAAATCGACTTTGGGGGGGGGATCATTATTTAATAAAAATCAACTACCTACCTATTGAGTTGAGTTGAGCCCTTGAACTGAAGGGAGGGGAGAGGGGCGCCTTAGTAAGTGTGTTGTATACGAAACAAATATACTTATTTTTGATGATGTTGACAAAAAAATTGCTTAAAATTAAACAAAATTGTAACAATATTCATTATTGGAATAGCGCCGCAGGCGAAAACTTTAACAAAAAAAATTCTTTAAAAATTTTAGGGTTTTTTGTAAAATATTTTTGGAAAAGTAGATTGAGTTAGATGCCAACAAGGTTGCAGTGCTATTTATAGATTTGTAGCCAAATCATAAATGCGCCGCAGATGAAAATTTGAAGAAAAAATATACTACGAATGCCATTTATTACAAGTTTTGAATGCTGGTGAGAAAAATTTCGTAGAATGAGACTTAGATTGTTGTTGAAATTAATGAAGTTATAGCACAGTCGGTAAAATTTTTAAAATTTAAGAAATCACACCAAACACAGGTCAGAAACCAGAGTAAAGGATCATAAAAGTGGGGGAGCTACAGCTCTTCCGGGGGCCCTTGATTATGATTAATTTATTGTAGACTAGGTTGGACCTCCTGGGGGGGGGGGAACCCCCAAACCCCCCCTGGCTACGCCACTGCTAAAAATAGGTAGTATAGTTGTTCGAGCTTCTTGCGTAAAATAGTGCATAAGTGCAGACTTTATTAAGGTCAGGCTATGCCGCCAACTTTACATACCGATACGTTTCTTTTATTTTTTTTTTAATTAACAAACTTAAAACGTGTGGGAATTTAGAAAATCATTATATAAAAGCATCTCTGTGTATTCGTGATACCATTATCATCATAATGACCTCAAAACTTGTTTTATTCTCAAGTTTTAATACAGGTACCTGACTAGGAGGAGAAACTTTATTCTAATATCTGGAAAAGTAATATTTCACTGTTAGCCAACGGGTTTCTGACAATTTTAAACAAAGTTTTGCAATTTCCCAGGGCAAAATTCCACCTCGCCGAAAACTAAAACTAACCCGGCATAAATTTAATCAAAAACAGAACACATATTAGAAATTCAATCTCGGAGAAACAGCCCTAAAGGATAAGGGACTGGAGATCGACAAGGGCTACTAAGTTATAGGCTGAAGAAATTAACAACAAAATGAGGAATAAATTCCCAATGTCCATGGTGGAATTAAATATAAAAATAAATATAATAATAAAAATTTGATATTTAACCCCACCATGGACATTCGTATATATCGTATCGTCAAATATTTGGTTCACCATAACTAAAAAACTACTTATCCGAGGTTTATGATTGATATATTTATTTTTATATGTTCTGTAAAAAAAGTCTCATATGGCGGCCGTGATAGGTTAAAATCTGTCAAAAATGTGTATTTTCGTTGTTCTACCACAACTAAGAAACTCCTTATCCAATTTTCACGAATGGTACGACATTAGCGCCATGGGTAACATAGGCTAAATGTTTTTTAAGAAATTCATTACGACGATCGTGACAGGTAAATTTTGTTCCTCCAAAACTAAAATACTACTCACGCGAGGTTCAAGTTTGATACGTCATTTTGCTTGTATTGACGGGTGACATGACCTACAATATTTTTTTTAATTCAATATGGCGCCAGCGACAGGTGTCAAAAATTCATTATTTTTTTATTTTTAGAGCTAAAAAACTACTCAGCGGATTTCCACGATTAATATGTATTTTGTTCATTGTAGATACCATTCATTTAAAAAAATTCAATATGGTAGCGGTGAGAGCTAAAATAACTAAAATATTTGCCGAAACCAGTTGATTTAGTTGTATTTAAACAGTATACAGTAATCCTAGCCTGCCCTGTGACCGTCCAACTTTGTCTCACCCAGTCCCAGATTGTCCTATCATGTCCCACCATGTCCCAACTTATCTCACATTGTCCAAAATGCGTTCAAAGGGTGTCCCACTTTATCTCAAAGGTGCCCCACGTTGTTCCAAAAGTGTCCCGTGTTATCCCACGATGTTCTAAAGGTGTCTCATGTTATGCCAAAGTGTCCCGCGTTATCCCACATTATCACAACTTATTCTAAAGTTGACCCACCTTGTCATTGCACTGTCCTAGCTTGTTCCCTTTCGTATTTAACTAATACTAAAAGGTCCTTATTGTGTTCCCTAACTGCCCCAGGAATGCAAAATTACAATAGGAGCAGACTGCGATTACATTGCTGCCAAAAGTAGCAGATCTTTTCCTTATTTAAAAAAGGAGTGTAGTCAACTATAAGTACATATATATATAAACATAGAAACTAAATAAATCTGTCATTGTCAAAAAACTGGTGCGATTGATTTTGGAATGAAGTGGAGCTACCAGCACCGATGACTATTAGATTTGCGGAAACAAAAACTAAATATGTCAGAAATAATATAAATTTAAAAAAAAGTTACAATAAAAAGTGGGAAACAAGATTTTCATATATTTATTCATAAAATACATTTTCAAAATTTTATTCTAGATGGATGGAGTCGCTCGTCGGACTGCCAATTGATATATGATCCACGTTTTTTCTAAAGACCTTGAAGATATTATTTGCTAAAAAGAATTAAGTCTCTTTTTGGTGACTTTCTTAAGCGACGCCGCTATGCGACTACGCCTATTTAGAATGAAATTTTAAAAACGTATTAAATGAATAAATATTTGAAAAAATATTTTTTCTTACTTTTGAGTGTAACGCAGCGTGGGCGGGCTTTATTTTCTTATTTATACTCTTTTGTTTTGCTTTGCTTACCAAACATTTGTTTAGGACTGGTTAATATCATCATTCGTCTTTGTCTATAAAAACTAACGGAGCTCTGATGAGTCTTTAATAAGGGTAAAATACGCATCTGCGTCTGGTCTTCAAGTAACACCAATAGTACGCAGTTTTTGTTTAACTTGTTCCATCATGTTTTGGACCTGGTCTAAACCAGTGTCTCTTATCTTCTACAGTGGCGTATGCATAAATTGTTCCTGGGGGGGGGGACTTGACGGACAAAATAGTTTCAGATTATTTATTTAAATAACCCCGCACAAAATACATTGAAAAATTATTTTGGTGAAATTTGATAAAATTGATAGTATGTAATAGTAAGTTATGAGATAAGAAAAATGTGTAAATATAAAATAGAGAGATATAGACGGTTTAAAAAACATTGTTGTGAGGTATATTGGGCACGTTCAAAAAGGCATTTCATGACCGAAATAAAATAAGTTATTGACGAATGTATGGTACTGAGGAACCAAAGATGAGCTTTCTTACTAATATTTTAATAAAATGTTATCAGGTTGTATACAGGGGCTAGTAAAAAAATCATTTTTTGACAATTTTTTATTTTCCCTGATATAAAAATAAAAGAAAAATTGTTTTAATATTTTTTAGATAAACTGAACAAGTTTTTCTTCCCAGTAACAGTTACTTTGTGTTACATGTTTTTTTTACCATAAAAACTTGACAAAAATTATTTTTTACTAGGAAATAATTATTCTTCAACTTAAAAATCTAAACATTCATTTGCATTCAGTTAAGGTGATGAGTATTTCAATAAACTTTAAATAAATTGAATTTTATTTTTTAATTTTTTTCCTAGCTACGAGGTACATGCAAAAAGTTCTATATCATTATTTTTTACAAAAAACAAATCAATATTTAATTTCTTTACAACTGATAGAGAGATTTTACATTTAATTTTGCGTATGGCTTTATCATACGCTTATTTACCACAGGGTGCAATTTTTTTATCACTTTTTTATTTTTTGCATCTAAGATGATGATTCTTAAAAGTTTTCTCAATGCTCCCTAAACTAAATAATAACACTTTTGGTGGGAATGAATTATCAAAAAAACAATAATATGCCATAAATTAATAAACATACACAGTGGCGCAGCCAAAAGGGGGTTTTGTTGGTTACAACTCCCCACAGGGCCTAACCCATATTAATGAATGTAACCCTGTAACCCTATAAAAGCGTCGTTAGTTAATTACTAAATGACGAAACGTCTCCTACATACTAGTCAAAGTCATTGGCTTGTCCGAAGAAGGGTGAAGAATTATTATCATAAAGAACAGTCAAAAAATATTCCACTCATAAAAGTAATTATCATCCTAGATGTAAAACATAAAATTACAAAAAAATTGCACCCTGTATTAGATAAAAGTATGGTAAAGGCGTACGCATAATTAAATTAAAATCCCTCGATCAGTTTTAAAGAAATTAAATACTGATTACTTTTTTATAAAAATTAATGATTTACTTAAAGTTTATTTACTCATCACTTTAACTGAATGCAAAAGAATATTTAAATTTTTAAGTTGCCAAATAATTATTTCGTAGTAGAAAACATTTTTCGTCAAGTTTTTGTGGTAAAAAAAATAAAAAAAAATGTAACACAAAGCAACTGTCACTGGGAAGAAAAACTGGTTCAGTTGATCTAGAAAATACTAAAACATTAATGTAAAAGATTTGTGGCGTAGAGGGCAAAGGGTGAGGGATTAAATCGGAAAAAAGTTTTTCCTCAACCAGGATTTAAACCCGGGACTTCTAGAATACCAGTTTAAAGTTCCACCAACTGAAATGTTTGCTTAAAAATATATTTTTTTTTATTTTTATATCGGGGAAAATAAAAAATTGTCAAAAATTGATTGCTAGCCCTGTATACAACTTAACTGGTTGTATTATCAACATAATAATAAGAAAGTCCATGTGTGGTGCTTCAGAAACCCAGATTCGTCGACAACTTATTTTATTTTGGTCAGGAAATTTTATTTTGAGCGTGCCCAATATATCCCAAAACGACGTTTTTTTTTTAAACTTTTCCGTCTATATCTTTGGAACTAGACACAGAAATAATTTTATATTTACACATTTTTCTTATCTCATAACCCACTATAACGTACTAAAATTTTATCAAATTTCACCGAAATAATTTTTCATTTTGTTTCGTGCGGAGTTCTTTATTATTGTTTTCCAAAACTTATGAGACACACGTTACATACTTTATTAAGCTTATACCACCAATGGTAAATGTTTTGGTGGCAGTAGCTCAATAGAGCCGGTAAGAGATTTTAAACCGGTGGCTTAATAAATTTGGTAGTGGTGAACTTTTTGCTAGAAGTAGCTAAATAGAGCTGATAATAGTTGATTTATTGGTGGCAGTATAGCCGAATGGACCTAAAAACAGTATATTTTTGAGTAACAATAGCTGAAAAAATCTGGTACTATAGTGATGATTTTGTCGGTAGTAGCTGAATTGAACTGGTAGGTAGTGGTTATGTCTTTGATGGTAGCTGGTAATGGAACTGAAAGAAAGTTAAAATTTGAATTAAAGTGCCTACATCAATGACATAGGTAACAAATAAAATGTTTCTAGTATTAAGAGTAGAGAGAGTAGTGGTAAGTAAAGTTTTTCTTTACTCTATACACCCAACTCAGTTACCCTGGCTTGAACTTATTAGCCCTAAGTGATTTCTTATTGACTCTAAGTGAATTTTCTGTTTGTCTTTATCATTTAACCACTTATCTCTATCTGTGGTAAACAAGAAACTTTATAAGCACAAGTGACCAAATTATTAACTAAATAACTTTGACCATTAATGATTTTTCTATTTACCAAACGATTTTCTGTTTGTTTTGACTTATTCTGCGCCAAGAGAATCCGCTAAAATGTTTACATACTGTGAGTTTGGCACCTTTCATATAGAAGCCGCAATGGTGCAGTGGTACAAGCTTGACCTGGCTATTTTTTATTGTATTTGAAGCCATATTTTATGATTTAATTAGTTCTTATCCGACTGTGTTGCTAATAAATAAATAATTTAAGGTAAGTAGAAAATGTATCAACACCAAATTAAGTTTTTATTTATCATAAATAGTTTTTTATTAACCATAAACAGTTTTTCTTTATCCATAAATAGTTTTTCATTAACCTTAACTAGATCGGTCCTTTTGCCCTAAATAGATAGATATTTTGCCTCGTATTTAAGTGAAGTGTCTATTTGGGGTAAGTTAATTCATATAAATGGTAAGTGGGAATTTTTCTGAGTGTTGTTTCAGTATGATCGTGGTAACTAGAGATTTTAAGAAAAAACTGTTTAGTGCAGTGTGTCTGCTTGTGTAGTTTTGGTTTGTGGAAAACAATCATAACTTTGTTACTGATTATTAAATTAGGTGGTACCGGTACAGTCTACTAATGCTAATTAGTGGATTATATTACACTATGGTCCCGGTTTATTATGATAAAAATTAAGATCGTTCGCAAATCAAATAAACTGAGCTAATCTTGACCCTTGCGTCTCAAAAGTAAGTACACAAGTTTTCAGCCTAAAATTCTTTAAGCGGCCTTACCCGCAGCTCCGGCATGCCTTAAAATATTCCCTTTTACAACCCCCCGGCTCTACCTTAGCTCGAGAAACACCGAACGCCGTTCTCGTTCTCTACACTCATAACCACTCCTTAACTCCTCCTCCGATTTTTCAAAACGCCTGCAGCCCCTATCTCAAGCTATTTTCGCCCTTACTACCCCCGAAAATCCGCTAAACAGCCCCCGTAGCTCATTTCTTAGATTTCTCTCTTCATTTATCGTTTGGCAAAGTGAGACCGCATTTTGCCCAGACAAGGCGAGGTGAATAGGGACGATGAAACGAAGGCGCGTGGAAACCATTCTTACGTCGCATCGTAGTTAGCCTAGAAAACAGAAAAGTTGTAAGACGCCGCACCGCGCGGCGAATACTTATATCTCATTGGTTTAGGCGACGTTACCTAGGAAACCGCGATGGAGGGAGGCGCCTTTTGCTCAACATCAATACTTCTAAGAAAGCGTCCCGGTGCACGGTGGCGGCTATATAGCTAGCTAGATGGAAATTCTAGCTGGTGGAAAGCCCTGGAAAAACTATAGCTGACTAGGCAAAAGATACATGGAATATAAGACGATCCGGGGGTGAATAATATCTTCGAGCTAGAGGGTTGGGGATCTTTAATTAATGCGATGTTTAAAATTTTGAATGGAGGTTTTGGGCATTAAGGTGTGAGACCTTTCGAGATACACAAGAAACCCTTATAGAAATCAGGAGAAGTATAGTTTCAAGAAGATGGGTTGCTTGTTTCTTGCTGCTTTATAATTTATGCGTTAATTAGTTATTAATAGGATAGGCAATTTAGATATAAATTTTCTGAATGGAGTAAAAAAATTAGGACCCAAAATTTTTATTCGATAACAAGCTTAGGAAGGTCCACCATTTAACATATTAAAATTCTCCATTTCTACTCCCTCGGGAACTGTTATATCTAACCTTCAAAAATATCCATAAAAGGGTTTTTCTTGGATAACTCCCAAACGGCGACAGACTGTCAAAAGTAACAAATGGAAAAAATGTTGCAAATTTAATTCTTTATCAATAAGTAAATAGTGATAGTGAAGCTTAAACCGCTTCCTCTATCAGAAGAATTAAAAAAATTCAAGCAAATATGATGCCAATTTGGACAATCTCTTGCATATTCCTTTTTAGTGTTTTTACCAAAATTTCTCAACCTACGAGTATCAAACTTGGGAGGGTTGATCTGAGAGCAGTGACTTAAATTATAACAAAAAAATAAATGTTTCCAGTGACGTAGTAGTAGATGAACCAAACTCTTGGATACACCACTGTACTGCTAACATATACACTTATATATACTTGGCTCTTTCATATAACAAATTTACTAAAAGAAATATAAAAAATTAGGAATTTAAAACATTCTTATTTTATTACTGGAAGCAGCAAATATAATCGGAAGATGCCGTTGGAAATGCAATTTTATCTAGTATAAGATCCAGTGAAAGGCGGGGCCTTTTTTGTGTATGTCAGTAACAGTGGCGTATCAAGGAGTTTTGGTATATTTTTAAATTTTCTAGTTAAGAAAATCGGACTACGCCACTGGAAAAATTTATTTTTCTGACTTAACTTAGGTCATTGCTCTTAGATGAACCCTGCGAAGTTTGATATTCGTATGTTGAGAAATCTTGATGAAAATGCTAAAAAGGATTATGCGAGAAACTGTTCAAATTGGCATCATTTTTTCTTGGTTTTTTTCAGTTTTTCTGGTAGAAGGAGTGGTTTAAGCTACACTATTACAAGGTACTTATTGATAGAGAATTAAATTTTCAACATTTTTCCCATTTGCCACTTTTCACAGTCTGTCACCGTTTAGAAATTATCCAAAAAAACGCTTTTTTGGAGGTTAGAAATGGCAGTTCCCGATGGGGTAGGAATTGGGACTTTTAGTATGTTGAACCGTGGAAGCTTGTTGGGGTTCCAATTTTTTCCTCTATTTTTCCTATGCTTAGGATAAACACGAACACAAAATTATTGTCCGAACAGTATCCCAGACAGAAAAGCTTACTTTTTTACACAATTCCGCAACGCAAAGAAGGGTTATTTTGTACTAAGAACTTTCCGTTTAATGTAGGACTAATGCTTAGCTAGCCTAGTTACTGTAAGTGTGAAAAATGCCATTGGCAACACCGAATTATAAACTGAGAATCGAACCTGGCTCGTCTGCGTGAGAAGCTAATACGCTAACCGCCTCACCAAGGCCTTATTCATACCTGATGGACGGTAATGATACAGCTTGACCTCTGGTTTTAAATGTCTTCTTTAAGAGATACGTATACGGCTATGGTAACTTAGTCAGTTTTTCGGAAATGGACCCAGCAAACATCGATCTACTGGTACTTTACTGGCACCGGTAATGATGTGCATTTTTTAAATTATTTTTATATGGCGGAGTTTGCATATTTTAAAAAAGTGTCAAAAAAGCAACATTTTAGTACTATGTTTCTAATGAAGCAAGAAATTGCACTTTATTTGCAAAAAAATCTTAGTGCAGCCAGAGTTAATGGCAATAAAACCTTCTTTAAATATATCCAAACAAGCGATTTAAAAATATTTTGGTATATCTAAACAAAAAATAAATAAACTTCCGGAAGTAAAAATAGATCATGTAAAAACTTGTACAAAAAAAAATCAAGCATACTACTATTAGTATGTACTTTCTGCTTAGTACTTATCCGTTATTTTTTTACCATTATTAAAAAAGCGCAAAGAAAAAATTTAAGTAAAAGTACAACTTTTTTGTACTAGATATACAGGGTGATTCACGACGAAATGCAAATATTTTAATGTTAAGCATTACAGGCTTGGGGCAACTCATATCCAATGCTTAAATTTTTTTTTATATTAAAAATATATATATATAATGTACAGTGTTATTTATTGAAATATTGCAAAAATAAAAAAGGACATATCTCGGAAACCAATAAATGTATTTACTTTAAATTTGGCACACATAAGGAACAGGAACACTAAAAAAAAAAAAAAAAACACCTTGTGTACTGCAATTTCCAAATTTTGGCATTACCACATAAAAGCTAAAGGATGGTGCTATAATACCCTTTGATTGCGTTTAACGCGTTATGATTCAGTTTTTTATAAAAAAAAAATAAACTATCCAAATTCCGATCTTGAGATATTAGGGTTACAAACAATATCACGTTCTAAATAACTAAAAACGTATTTTTGGGTTAAAATTAATTTAGGCATAAATAAATCAACACCTACCCTACCCAAGCAAAAAACAGGCAGGTACAGGGCCTGATTAATATTTTTTAATTTACTTTTATAAAATATACAAACACATACTTCTAAATTATAAATTAAAAAAAAAATATATTAAAGATTACAACTAGGGGATAATATACAGGGTGAAAATTGACAAGTGTTATTGCAAATGTCAAATTTTGACATAAGGTTTCTTATTTTAAGTAAAACATCCTATATTTTATCGAATTTCTAAATTCCTCGTTTTCTTTTGATTTAAAAAACTTTTGTAGAATGCATAATAACGGAGTAAAATAGCGGCGGCATTTATGGTGGATCATCCTGTACATTTTCCCCTGGATGATAATCAAGTTAAAAAAACATTTATAGCAACATCCTTTGCCTTGTATATTGTATATTATATATATTGCAATAACAATTCCGAAAACCGATTTCAAATTAAAATAGGGTTTATGAATAAATGAAGAGTACGTATTTGTATATTTTAGAAAAATAAATTAAAAAAATATTATTCCGGCCCTGTACCAACTTGTTTTTTTCTTGGGTAGGGTGGGTGTTGATTAATTATGCCCAAATTAGTTTTAAGCTAAAAATACGTTTTTAGTAATTTAAAACGTGATATTATTTGTAACGCTAATATCTCAGGATTGGAATTTGGATTTTTTTATTTTCTTTTATAAAAAATTGAGACTTAACGCGTTAAATACAATCTAAGCTTATTATAGCACCATTCTTTAGCTTTTATATGGTAATACCAAAATTGCCAAATTGCAGTATACAAAGTGTTGTTCTTAACAAAAATATATAATACTATTTTTTTAGTCCGGGTCTGGATTTATTTTCTTTTATACATTGTTAGAAGTAGCTTTTAGAGCTCCTTTTGTGTGCCTAATTTAAAGTAAAATCGTTTATTGGTTTGCAAGATATGTCCATTTTTATTTTTGTAATATTTTTATAAATCACACTGTATATTTGACAAAAAGACTCAAAAAAATTTTTACCATAAGATATGAGTTGTCCCTGTCCTGTAATACTTACCAATAAAATATTTGCATTTAGTCGTGAATCAACCTGCATAAATGCTGGTCTGATGTAGGCCGTTGTTCCAAATCAATGCTAACTATAAGTACTTTCTACTCAGTACTTTGCCGTTATTGGCAGCACAAAAAGCAAGTACTTAAAAAGTACTATACTTTTTAATTCATGTTTGCTGGGGAAGGTTCCTGGGAGGGATGCCAAACAATGCCCCTACCAATGTTACTGTTCATGGTATTTGTATTGAACAAATAATAAGCGTTATTTATTTAATTACAGTTATATGTATTTATACCATCTATTTATTTATTAGGGATATTCATCAAATGTTTCTTTTTTGTATACATAGGTGAATAACATTTGTATGTTAAGTTGCATATGCGAAAATTAACATAAATATTAAATAAAAAGAGAGTTTTTCCAACAGAAAACTGTTGGATTTTTCGCCTTCTCTACCAATTCTTCTACAAGTATTAGAGTTAATCAGTCATTTTATTTTGTCATAGTTCCAAAGTGAAAAACATGTACATTAAAGAAAATAGAATTAAACATGCTGAGATTAATAAGCAATAAGATAAAAAAAAATGAAGAGCATAAAAAAATACTTGGTTTTAAAATATAAAAAAACTTTACTCTCTCTATCTTTTACGTTATTATTTTAAGGGGTGGTGTTATTATATTATAAAATGCAGATTGCAGCCATCACTAGTCAGACCCGTCCGTTTTGAACATCACTTCGACATTTCCTGAGCCTAGGTCACCGACAACTTATACGCGGGAATTTCAGTCTCAAATAAATGAACCCATTTTCTCCTTTATGTGATTTTAGTATACAGGAGTCCTTCAAGAAGTAGCTGTCCCTCCAACGATTATGGGGTACTTTTAAATATGGAATGACATGGGGTTTAATGGGTATATCCGTTTTTTGAAGGGTTGCCACTTCGTAGATGGGGAACATCCCCAGACTAGAAGCCCTGTATACGATTTTTGACAGTTATTGTTTTACCAGAGGTGAGCAACTGGATTTGACAGTTGCTAGGGAAATATTTAAAAACAAATTGTGTGTTGACAATAATAGTTGGTAACCCCTGACAATAAATAATTTTGTCACTGTCACATTTTTGATTAAAAAACTTCCGGTTTAAAAGTGGAATTTTGCTGTGTCAAAAACTGTAAAAACATGTGCCTCGACGAATTTGCATTGTTCCGTTGTCCATCGGAGAAAGAAACTCAAGAAAAGTGGAAAGAAAACATGCATTTACCAAGCTGAAAAATTAATAAAAATAGTCGAATTTGTGAGGTAAGTGAGCTATAAGCAGTAGGTATAAACATACGCATTTAGCACGTACTTTGTTTATAAATAACACATTATGTTTTCGTGTTCTATTGTAAGAAAAATAGTAACAAAAATATAGATAAATAGAAGTCTTTATATTTTACCTATTATTTACATTGTTAATATCCGCGTATATATTCACTGTTTGTTTTTGTTTTTTTTTTGTCAAAACTTGATATATTTTACTAACCAAAGAAAAATCAATCTTTCAAAAACTGTTTGGGTAAATTATAAAAAGAGACAACAAAACGTCAGTCCATTTCATAAAATCGCCTTTACATGCAAATATGAAAAAAACTAGAAAGAGAGGGCAATATGAGTTGCCCACCTCTGGTAAAACAATAACTGTCAAATGTATAGAGCGCCTCTACTCCAGACCACCCTCCGTCATACGGTGTTGCGAGATTGTGTACAATTTCCTAAGAGAAAACGTATACTTATGCTATAGTACATTCTTATACCTACTTAAAACATGTTGTTGGGACACTCTGGACTCTGTTATGTGATACGCCAATTTAAAGGTCAGTGTAAGGGTTAAATAAGTAAGAATTTTTACAGAAACGAATTTGTTTGGCAGAGAGCATTTTCATGCAGAACAGTGGATTCAGAAACTTTAGTTATTTAGGTAGCTTATTTAGTTTAGACAATATAGCCAGTGTAAGTTTTTAAATGATCACCTGTACACTTTTTAATAGAAAAATATATCTTGTCATTTACTTCTCCGAAACCTAATACTTAATCCTCACCCCCTTTTAACCTATGGTTATGACCGCCATTTTTTGGTCATTTCGTTGTTTTTTCTTCAATTTAAAAAATGTCTTAAAAATTACCAACGCAAATGGTTTTCCACCATAGAATAAATTTATCAAAATTACACACATTTTTTACCTGACCTGTTTAAATCAGTTTCTAATAGACCACTTAACATCGCCCTATCTGTGAACATTTTCAAAAATGCCGCGGTCAAAAACTAGGGTTAGAGTGTCAGAATATTTTATTAAAACTGGACGGTTCGACCCATAGCAATGAATTTTAATGCAGATATTGGCCTCCTAGCATCAATATATTATAAATTTAAACTGCGAAATGTATTTTTCGATTATCTCCTTTTGTATCAACTCAACAGCTAACATGTGTACCAAAGTTTATTGCCATGGGTCGAAACTTTCAGATTTAAAACAATATTTTGGCACTCTAACCTTACTTTTATCTGCGACACTGTTCACAAAGTAGGATGGCATTAAGAGTGCGTTCGCGTAGAAAATCCAAGCGCCCGGAGATCCACTTTTCCGTTCGAGTTGACGTTCGGGGTCCGATCCGTTGCGTTCGAGATTCCACGGAGAACAGCGAAAATCTTACAATGTACATAACCTTACTTCTTTATTAACATTTTTTGAAAGTTTTGAAGATTCGACATCATCGTTAACAGCTCGGTCATAAAATGGCAAATTCGGCATTGCCCTTCCTCCATATCAGCTAAAAGCCCTGTATCCAACCCTCTGTATACATAACATAAATTACATCCACACCCCTCTTACCAGGATCCTCACAACTGCAGACAAATCCACAATCTAATAGTACACAAACATGACACATTTTGCCACCACACACTGAACTCACCCAACAAAATCACTCAACACCAACACATGCAAACACACTTTCACAAACACACACATCAAACATCCCTCAAACAAAAAGGCCAACCTCACATCATCCACAAACATACTCCAAAATTCCTTACATACCACACGTTTCAGAGAACATAAGAAGTACCCTCAAACACACCACAAAAATAGCGTTTAAATAAAAAAATACCAGAAGTAAAAAAATCTACAGCAAACTTAAGGACTCTACACCAAAAGAACAAAAAGCAAACGCAATTTATGAAATAAATAAATACATAGGTCAAACGCAGAGATACTTAAAAACAAGACCCCTAACTCTATAAATAAAAGGACTGACAAAAAAACCTTAAATAACTTATATTTCGATATAATTAATAAACTAAAATAAGAACATAGGAAGGGGAAACAAAACAAAACAAGCACCTGCTGCATATCAGTTTAAAAATTAAATGCGAACGAAATACTCGCCGTAGTAATAATATTTTAATGTGTTTGTTGTGTTGTCCTTTTAAAAGTTTTTAATTAAAATTTTACGGTAGTAGTCTAAAAATAATGCCTTTTTACCGAAGAATGACGTCTATTGGCAATAGAATCGACATATAGAACGGCCGTCTAGAATGTAAATCTGTTTTTTACTTTTTGTCTTTGTTTTTTTTTTCTCACATTTTTTACATTTGATTGTTGTTATTGTTGTATGTTTATTTTTGTCTTCTCAAACTTATACTAAAAAATAAAAAATATAACGTTTTACTTTTTAAACTTTTGCTGGTTGTATAGTAACATTTTCTTTAAAAATAATTCTTTTAAATCCACAATATTTTTATTGTACATTCAACTTTTAAACTTCTCAAACTTATACTAAAAAATAAAAAAATTAACGTTTTACTTTTTAAACTTTTGCGGGCTGTATAATAACATTTACAAAAATTCTTTCATAACTACACTCTTTTTATTGTACATTCAGTTTTATAGCCGTGAAGAAGCAAATAAATTTTGCGAAACGTTGGCATTTCAAAAAAAGGAAGTTTTATTAATAATATCCCTCCACCCATAAATCTACACCTTCAAATAAATTACAATATTACATGACAAGAAATCTTCCATTTTACTCCTGTTTTCTTGTTATGTAATATTATTTACCTAGGACCAACCCATAATACTAATTTAACAAGCTTCCCAACACGATTGTAATGGACCATTTACGGTCCTAGGTTAATAATGAAGCTATAATAAGAAGCAAGATGGCGTGAGAAGCGATGAAATTTTGTTTTATAAGAGCACTAATTCACGCAAAAATGTGAAATAATTTTCTATATTTTTAAGACCATAAATATTTATTAAACGTAAAATAAATACAATATAATTTTAGTACCTAAACAAAAATAAGTCCCGTTAAATGGACATATTAGGCATTTCTAAGAAAAAAAAGCCTTGTCTTTAAAAAGATATATGAAAAGTCCCTTAGTGGCCTTATTTATTTTGACGTTTTAGATAGAACGTCATTGAAACTTCAGGTTATGAAGGTTATTGACTTAAGAGTGTTCGCGTTTGATATTTTTGATAATTTTTGATATTTATGATGACATTTTCAGTGGTCGTAGGTAAAGTATAGTACAATAACTCGCATGTTATGGTCATTACACGCTCAGATAAATTAAGACACTCGGCTGCGGCTCGCGTCTCAAACTTCATCTTCACTTCACTTCATCTTCGCGTTTAATGACCATTATAACATGCTTGTTATGTAAACTACTATTTTCTATTCTATTGTTCTTATTACAATGGACTTCGGGCCCATAGGCTCCAGCGTCCAGATGCTTTTTACAATAAATAACTTATAAAATAGTGTTTAGGAATCTTCCAAATGGCAGTCAGATAAGTTGAAGCAGCTCGTCATCCTAGTCTGACAATCAGCGGCGGCCGCTAATGTCCTGACTTATTTTCAAATTTACTCACAAAATTTTCATGGGCCCCAAAGAGAGAATTCGGGGAAAAATATTTTTTAAATAACACATTTTTTTTCACATACATTTTTTGCGAGATTTTTTGCTTTCTTTTTATCCCCGGGACTAAAATATTTTAGTCCCGCTCTATATTATCAGGCTATATAAATTACCTTTGCCGCAAGCAGCTTCGATTGAATAATGAGCCCAAACTGTTGAAGCCTTGAGGTAATGCCAGAAGTACTTTTTCCTGGGTTACATCAGCAACATCTTGAGATTGACACCAATAAAGGAAATAGTTGTACTGTTTTTCATATATTTCTTCTGATTTGGTGGGCAGCAGCGCTTTCATTGCATCTGCGGCAGCTTCGTCGATGTCCATTTTTTCCACTTTTGGATACGCTCGCAAAAATCTTGACAGCTATAGGCTTTGTTTGTATCTTACCATTTGTTTTCTAGTACACACCCTGGCAACTAAGTAGCATCAGATAAATATGAATTAACTTAACGTCAGAGAGTGAGCGGTAGTTTGGTTGTCACATGTTTATAGGACAGTATAATAAAGATCTGTTTTTTTTTCAATTAATAAAATTTAATAAAAACGGTGCCCAAAAGTGCAAAAAATAGTATGTATACCATTTTATCCCTCAGCAAGTTGTAGCCCGGCCGGAGGGAGGGAGGGAGGAGACAAACATTTCGCCTCGGGATAAATAGTACCACTTTAGTCCCTAGGTATATAATATACTATTTTTTGTTCTCAACAAAAAATATTTTAATTCAAAGACATGTAACAGAGAATTTGATCTAGTTTGAACATGTGGACGATAGAATTCTATTCTGTTCTGTCTATTCTATTATATTATATTTTATTATATTATATTATATTATATTATATTATATTATATTATATTATATTATATTATATTATATTATATTATATTATATTATATTATATTATATTATATTATATTATATTATATTATATTATATTATATTATATTATATTATATTATATTATATTATATTATATTATATTATATTATATTATATTATATTATATTATATTATATTATATTATATTATATTCTATTTTATTCTGTTCTATTCTATACTATTCAATACGAATTGAATCATCATGAAAATATTTACTAAAGAACCCTGTTTTTTCATATGTTGTATGTGTACTTCACTACAAATCTCAATTGAACCAATTTTTTAACAATGACAGTTAGTTATTAAGTTTATGAGTGTAAATGTCATGTATATATTGAAATTTACAGGTCAGTCAAGCCCCCCCCCCCCCTCGAAATATATTCGAGTTTTGATAAGCTTATAATTTCGAACCAATTTCGCACTAATTTTGAACAACTTTTAAAAATTTTGAACCACACTCCTCCCTGGTTTTTTATATTCAAAATGGGAGTGCAGCCGAACGTCAAGCTACACCCTGTCATTTACAGCGTAGAAAAAAATAAAAGGCAACCATCCCAAAATTAGGAACTGATTTCGAACTCCTAATATCACCAAAAAGAATTTCGAAAATTTCACTAGTAATACTATTTTTTTTTTAATCTGGCACCCCCCTTAACAAAATTTCGAACTTTGATATGCTTGTAAATTTGAACTAATTTCGAACTAATTTTGTACAACTTTAAAAAAATTTTAACCACCATAATTTCTGTCATTTTTTAAAATTTACTCAAAATGAGGGGTTTAGCCAATTGAAATCCAGTCAGTTTGAAAGGCAAAGAAACATACTAGAAACGACTAGAAATCACGTAAGAAAAACTATTTCCATCTTTGTTGGACTTTTGGTACCTACCCAATATGTGCATGTGTAAAGCACCTGATTTTCTCCAATGGTGCTTCTTAGCTGATGCGGACTCTATGAGCAGATCTTTATTGCGCATCCAAATTAATAGTAGATTTTTCGAAATTCTTTTTGGTGATATTAGGAGTTTGGAATTGGTTCTTAATTTTGAGATATTTGCTTTTTATTTTTCTCTACACTTTAAATGAGGGGGTGTAGCTTGATATCTGGTTGGACTTCCATTTTAAATATAAAAAACCAGGAAGGAGTGTGGTTCAAAATTAGTTTGAAATTGGTTCGAAATTATAAGCATATCAAAACTCTGGACTAACCAAAATTTACCCGTTATTAAACTTTTTTGTTGATGTTGACTCTAACTGAGATTTTGTTTTACTTCGGTCGCAACCCTTTTTGGTAACCAGCCTGTCAAACCAACACCGTTCTCAACTAAAAAGCCAGTTAACTCATTTCCATGTTTTACCCGTCAATTTGGTAATAAAAATGGGGGTCACAGTGGCTAAAGGTCAGTTAACAGGCTTCTTAGTTAAGACGGTGTTGGTCAAACTTGGAAATTGGTCAAAATTGACCGCAATAAGCTGATTCTTTTACAGCAATTACTGGATCTCCTGTCAGATATCTGAGATCGTGCCACAACTGTACGCAAGGGTAGTGAAAACGACTTTTTGTTCATGAACGAGAGATTTTGGTGGACTGAGCCTAAAGCAATTTTCATAAGCCAAGGAGTGTACAAAACGAGTTTTTTACGATATTTTTTACACAACTGCAAAGAAAAACCTGTTTTTTAGTAAATTATAAAACCGATCTTCGTAGCACAGTAGGGGGCGTATCGGCATGCCGCACGGAAGATCTCGGGTTCGAATCCCGGCTAGGTGCATGGATATTTTGTGATTGTCCTTAACTTTGAAAATCACTTGGCTAAAACTGGCCCTTGATCCAATAATGGATCGAAAGTCCCAGTAAAAAAAAATTAAAAACCGTACACAAAGATACACATCAGTGTGCAAAGATAACACATACGTGCGCAAAATGCTTTGGGTATGGTATGTGCAAAGTGCCATTTCTGATTTGAGTTTTCCGTGTGCAAATCCTTCTAGAGCATTCTAACAAAAGACTCGACAAACCCAGTTTCTATTTAAAAACTGCGGTTTGCCTTGTTGTCAAAATCATGCTAATTTTTTATCTTTATTTCTTTGCCTCCATTTCGCAAGCGCGTTTTTATTTAGCCACAGCACGACGCGCGACAAGAATAATTAAGCTTTTTTCCTTTTTTTGTCGTATAACCAACATGTTAATCCTCTTTTACAAATAGAGTCCACAAGGTTTGTATTTACCCTTTGCGGTCGTTTTCACCCCTTTTTATTTTCTTTCCTTCCATATAAAAAACAACCCCTATTATTTTAAATCCCAAGCATTATAACGGTAACGACATCTATAGTCAAAAATAATTCCCACACACTTTCAGTTAGGGTTGAAGTTCATCGATTTACGAAGGGTAGATTCCTGCAATGTTAAGAAGGGGCCGGTAATGCAAACATTTTAAATTGATTTTTTTTAAGGGCAGAAAATCGGCTTAGTGTAGACTACCTGCTCATAGATGTCACTTTGGTTGTTTTAAAAAATATTCTGCTAGAATATAAAAGCTAACCAATGACTTTATAATGAGGAGAATAAAAAAATGATCCACAAATATCTGGAAATCTATGTTGTTTTCTTAAAAAGATTAGCTATCTGACTAGCTGACTAGAGGAAAAGTTTCTTGGATCGGCGAAAGCACGTGACCTGATATGAGGAGAATAAAAAAAAAGATCCAGAAATATCTGGAAGTCTATGTTCTTTCCTTAAGAAGATTTAAATAGGTCGAAACTAGCTGACCAGAAGAAAAGTTTTTTGGATCGACGAAAGCACGTTTGAGGGGGTGACTTCGGCTGTCTGTATCGACTAAAGGAAAATGAGTAAAATTGTTTGTTTGTTACTTATTCTGCATTAATCTACTAATTTAACTAATTAGTTAACTAATTTATTAACCCAAGCCTGAGATTTTTCTACACCCCGAAAAACATTTGACTGTTTGAAAGTTTCTAGAAACCCACGTTATCATGAGGGGCAAACGAAAACAAAACAAAAAACAAAAGGTCAATAATTTTTACGTAGGCCTGTCCTAATCCGACGTAATATGGATATTTTGGAACGCTTCAAATTTTGACAACTTTGACAGCCGCTGTGGTAGTTTTTAACAACCACTACCAACCACTACCTCGCATCGATTTTACCAGAGTTTTTGGAACACATTAAAAACTGTTACTTGTAAAAAAAATTTAGAGATGAGAAAAAACGAAAAATTGGGCTGAATTTTACAAAATAAGTGTTTTATGTGTTAGAACCTGGTAATATTTTATTATTTTTAAAACTAATTGCGCCAAAATTCTCTAAAATTAACTAGAAAAATAGCCACAACCACAACGAAATGGATTCGTAGCTTACGGCAGTGGTAGTGGTTAATTACCACAACTAAATAACGTTTAGCTATTGCGCAGACGCAAATAAGCGTTCCAAAATATCCCTAATATTGTTGCCTGGGTCCACAAGTTGGAAAGAAAATGTCGTGCTCAATAAATTATTCCATTTTAGTGGAAAAATCTGTACTCTTACAGCTATAGAATTTTTTGATCACACTTTTTCAATGCGGTGAAAGTATTGTTGAAATGCTATTAAAAAAACCTGTAAAAAATCTCATTTTGTTTCCTGAAACTGAAATTAAATAAAAACTTCTAATTCGATTCAAGACCATTAAAGAGCACTTTAATTTGTTTTTATGGAAGTTTTCCATTCTCCTTTTCCAAGGAAAACGGACGATTCTGCAGTTGGCTAAAGTGTTATTGGTGTAGTTAATGGGATGGTCAAAAAGTTACTATAGTAAATAGTTTTCACTACAATCATGAATTTAACCCTATAAATGAGACTGTCCAGATAGTCTCCAAAATGGTATTTTGGTGGCGTAAGCAGATTGTCCCAGGGGATTGATTCTGGAAGCCGCCTTCTTAGATAAACCCATGGTCAGTGCATGGGCTATAATAATAATTGAGGATTCCAAAACATTCTCTCAAAATTCTTACCATGCATAGTGTCTACCACAATAGACGGGGACATTTACTTTATTACAGAAGGGAAGGAAAAATTTTCTATTAGTGCAAAGTTTTTATTGAATGGTGAGCGTTTTCGGCTAGTTTATAGCCATCATCGGACCATGAAAGGCTAAAATTAATTACGTATAAGTAAATGTAAAACTTGGTATTTTTGTAGTTGATCTTACCTGTCTAAAATCTACGTCGTCAAGACTAACAATTTTATTAAAAATTGGATCGAAATCAAGCGATAATTTAAACAATTTCTATAATTATTTTATTTTTAATATTGGAGTTGAAACCCCAGTGTTTTTATTGGTTGGTTGAGCATGGGATCGAGCAAGAGATCTCATATGAGAATCTGAAATGATCAAATGTCTTAGGTCTAGATGCACAGTTAAGTGCCCACGGTGCATCTAAACCTAAGACGTTTGAAATGGCTCCAGTGAAAGCATCACTGGTATCAGATTCTCATATGAGATCTCTTGCTCGATCAGCAGGTCAGTCTTGCCCATGCTCAACCAATCAATAAAATCACTGGGGTTCCAACCCCAATATTAAAAATAAAATAATTGTAGAAATTGTTTAAATTATCCCCTGATTTCGATCCAATACTTAATAAAATTGTTAGGCTTGACAACGTAGATTTTTAGACAAGTAAGATCAATTAAAAAATAGTAAGTTTTACATTTACTTATACATAATTAATTTTAGCCTTTCATGATCCGATGATGGCTATAAACTACCCGAAAGCGCTCACCATTCAATAAAAATTTTGCACTAATACAAAATTTTTCCTTCCCTTCTGTATTCATACAAGTGCATGTAAACAACCAACCCTCTCATTAACCTTATTGGCAAAGTTATGCAAGGAACCTACCCTCTGTTTGAAAGTTTGAAACAATGATCTGTTTGAAAATACCTCTGTGTTTATACACCACGTTTCGATCAGTACAATCTCTGATCATTTTCAGGTGCAAAATACAATCTATTCCTATGGCTACGTACTTATATACTATGGGAAATCACTCAACCGTGAAGTTGACTCCGCCAAGGGGGTGCTTCCAAATATTTGGAATTTCAACACTTGGTTTACTAAAAATACCCTAATTCTGTCCAATAAAGGCAGCTTCAAGGAATTTTCGTTTTTTCCAGAGTGACTTCTTGTGAAAAACCTTTGCTTCTGTCCACTTCATTTGATGTTGTCTTGATGTTCCTTAAGCCTAATAGATACTGGTGTTTTTGTTTTGCCTATGTATGATTCACCGTTCTCACAAGGAACTTGGTAAATGCATTCCTTATTTTGTTGGTTCTTCGGTTTTGTTTTACTAAGAAGTAACCTACCGTCCTTTTGCCAGTGGCGGTCACAGAAAAAATTAGACAATAAAAATGTTGTTGGTAACCCTAAAGTCTTTGGAGAAAAAACGAAAAATTGCAGAAAGTTCCTTTAAAGACATTCTAGAATTCCTCCACAGTATTTTGGGACAGTTTGACTTTCAATTCGCCACACCAAAAATAAACAAACGCATGATGTACTTACTGCGAAAACCATTGAAAATACCGGACAGTATTATAGAGTTTCTATTTATAAATAAGTTTTAGAGAAAATAATTTCAGATATAAAAAAGTATTTTTGACCTGAACATATACATACCAAGTTTTATACAACGTGAAGCCAAAATTAAGGCAAAATTAACTGAAGTCGTCTCTAAATACTATAAACTGTTTGACTAATCCAAAACACAAATTCTTGAACTTTTATTGGGAGAAGTCAGTATTTCGAAACAATATTGGTCAGAAGTAAGCAAAAGCTTATATCAAAACATACCTGATAAGGTTTTCGAGGCAATGCACAAGTGTGGCGATATTTTTCCGTTGATAAAAAGATTCTTGGATGTTTACCAGCAATTAATGCTTCGTTAGAAAGAAGCTTCTAATGTCTCAGAAGATTCAAAAGTACTTAAAACACTATGACGGAAGTTCGTTTGACGGGCTTAGCGTTACTGCATATCAACAGACATATTGAAATTGATATTTAGCGAGTCATTGACCGGTTTGCCCAAAAACACTGGAAACAATTTTTTTTTTTGAGATAGGCATCTTATGTTTGAGATATGCAATATAAAAGGCAATGTTTTAAGCAAGCTTTTTAGACCTCAAAAAAAAGTATTTAGCTATTAGGTTTTGTTTGTGGTTTGTTATCTATGTTTTTTATAACTGAGAATATTATACGTAGTTACTCAAGTGCGGATTTCAGGGGGATAGGCGGGTAGTTAACCCCCCCCCCCTACACCGGCTTTAAATTTTGTATGAAAACATTTATAAAATCAAAAGTAGGACATAAATTGCGGCACTATAGCACCTTTGATATTTACCGTATTAGTTTAATTTTGTGTTAAAAATGGCATTTGTCGTACCAGATATATTTACAATTTAAGTTTATTTCAAATCAAAAAATGCATTTTTTAAAAATTTTCACCTGCGGCGCTATGATGCCGTTAATATTTACTAATTTAGGTTAATTCGACGCACAAATTACATTTTTAATGTCATTTTCACAAAAATTTTCGGCGCATGTAAATATTTTTTAAAACAGAAAATGTATGAAATAAATGACCGAGTACCCCCTCCCCTAGATTTGAGACCAAATCCACGCTTGTAGTTACTAAGTTTTGTTTGCATATATTGATATATTCCTAGCTAGAATAAAGCTATGCTTTTATACTAGTTTTTTTTTCGTATCGAAACCGCCCCCCCCCACTCTTTTGAAATGGCTTGGACCGCCACTGCTTTTGCTTTCTATAAACAGGAAAAAAAAAGTCAAAAAGAAAAGTAATATATTTCCTCCTAGCCACGACAACACAGTTGTTTAAAAACCAAAAACAAAAGAACACTTCTTGGAGAAACAATTTTGAAAAACGACCAACTTTTGTTGCCTCGCTATTAGGCTACAAATTGCGAGCGTTTTAATTTTAGCGCCTTAAAGATAACTTTTGACAATCCACTGAATGGCGAGATTTATTAGAGTTTTTATGTTCTTGTGGTATTGCAAAGTGGCCCTGCTTATCTTTCAGGTCCTTGCGAAAATTTCTACCCTTTCTTTACAAAAATTCGCAAGCTCTTTATAATCTCAGGGTCTGTTTAATATTTTTTTGAAGGTGTAGATTTATGGTAATATTGAATGTACAATTAATGTATGCGGATTTAAAATAAAAATATTTTTATGTTATTATACAACCAGCAAAGTAGTAAAAATTCAAGCATGAAATTTTTTAGTATAAGCTTGAAAAGACAAAAAAAAACACAACAATAACAACAATCAAATGTAACAAATATGAGAAAAAAGAAACAAAAAACAAAAATCAGACTTTTTTAATTTAAAGACGTTTATTAATCCGAAAGAAATACAATAGATTAATTGGCCATTATGGCAGCCTCTCAGGCTTTACAACCTAGGTGCTGTTTAAGCCGTTAGAACCATATTTTCAAACATTTTGTTCTTAACTTAAGCACTTCTTAATCTAATGACAAGCACTTGAAGCTAGCATTTTACAATATGAGTTTTTCTACTACTACTACAACTACATAAGTGTAAGCCTTAGAAAATAAAAATTTCATACTATTTTCAACAAATTTTAAAGAATAAAAAAAGCAAATCACAAATTTGACAAAAAAGAAAACATGATTTTGGACATTTAAAAATAAAATAAAACTGTCCCGAGAATAAAGTGATAGAAATAGCGTCATTTTAGCTAGATTATATTATAAATTTAGATGTATTATAAATTATAAGTTCGTTCGCTGTTTATCGAAAATTATTGATTTCAATTTTAATTTAAAACTGTTTATTGTGTAGGAAAAATTAGTAATTTTGTATTTGTTAAGAAGAGTTGCTGCATTATAAGAAAAGGAGCGTTTAAAAAGCTCTTTATGATGCCTTGGAATTGAGAACGGAACTTAAGTTGTGATCATGAGATTGAGAAATAAAATGTATTTTTGTGAAAAGATAAGATGGGGCTTTAGTTTTAATAATTTTGTAGAAAAAGCACAACGAATGGTGTAGGCGTCTGTTAAACATGTTAAACCAATTAGCGTCAATAAGTTTATGGGATATTCCTTGACGGCGACGAATTCCATATATAAATCTTAAACATGAATTCTGAACTTTTTGTATTCTTCTGGTATTTATAGAGTCTAACGCTGGACCATAAAGACTAAAGACTAATAAAGAGAGACAAAGACTTTCACATAACATTTTTTTGGTACTTTGATTAAGATAATGCCGATGTGAGTATAATGATTTTAATGCAGAATAAGCGTTCTTAAGTTTGGCGGAAATATGTTCGCTAAATCTAAGTTTATAGTCAAAGATAACCCCCAAATTTTTTGTCGAATTTTGAAAAATGATAGGTGTGGTATTAACTAAAATTTTTAGGTTATGAAGAAGATAGGTACGAATAGTATCACTGCACAAGAGAATTGCAGTTGACTTGGTGGGATTTAATTTTAAACGATGTACCCGAGACTCTCCAAATAACCTAGCCAAGTCCTGATTTATACAATTAACAGCGTTGGTAACATCAGAAGGTTTAAATGAAAATATTAATTGTGTATCGTCACAGTACATGTGATAGTCACAAAAAGTAGACATTTATAAAAGTTTTTGGTGTAAATTGAGTACAACAAAGGACCTAATATGCTCCCTTGGGATACACCTTGTTCTATGTTGCGTTTTTCTGACGTATTTTTGCCCAAAACCACAGACTGTGTCTGGCCTGTCAAAAAAGAGCAGATTAAGTTAATATATTTTAAACTAAAACCAATAAGTTTTAAGATAGATAAAAGAGTTTTATGATTTAGCATATCAAATGCCTTGGTGTAGTCTAAGAGAATAAGCACCACTGCTTTACTATTATCTAAGCATTGATAAATATTATTTGAAACTTCAGATAAAGCCGTTACACAACTATGACCAGCTCGAAACCCGGATTGTTTCTCAGGAAGCAGGTTATTTTGATGTAAATATAAATTAATTTGTTTTTCTATGATTTTTTCAAGGATTTTAGATAGAGTTGGTAACACTGAAATACACCGAAGATGAGAAAAATTTTCTGGGTTGGATTTTTTAGGTATGGGGCGTACTAGCGCATGTTTCCATGAAGTTGGGAAAAAAGAGTGCTTAATACAATAATTAAAAATGTGCGAAATAAAAGGAATAATGGTAGGGCAACAAAGAAGTAAAAGGGTTATATTTATGGCATCAGCGCCAATTGCTTTCGATTTAATATTTCTTAGGGTTTCATATACTTCAGTCTCATTGGTAGGGGTAAATTCAAAAGTGCTATTTGTGCAAGTATGATTTTCATAAAAGTTCAAGGTTTCTCGATCTGGTGTGAGGTTATTTTGATCTACTTGGGTAAAAAAATTATTTAATTCATTAACATTGCCAAGATTATCAGGAATAATATTTTGTTTTTTTAGCGCAACTTTATTTTTTTTCAATTCTCTCCATTTTTCTTTTTGGGAACAATTTTGAAATTTATGATTAAGATACGCTTTTTTTTTCAAATCTTATTGCAGAAGTTACATAATTCCGAAGCTGTTTATAATAGTCCCAATAGGCGGGATTTTTTGTTAATCGAAATGTTTCTAGGGCTTGATTTCTTAGTTTTAGCATAAACTTAACATTCTCAGTTAACCAGGGAGCATAAAGTCTTTTTTTGTTTAAAATAGTTTTGACAGGAGCGTGCTTCTCAAACAAAACCAAAAGGTTGTCATTTAAAAAACTGACTTTTGCGTCAGCCGAGTCTAGTAAATATAAAGTCTGCCATGATATACGAGAAAGGTCATAATTAAAATTTTGAAAATTTATATTTTTTAAAGCCCTGTAAGAAAAACTATGTGTTACTTCAACATTTCTTTGAAAATCTATCTGACAGTAAATTAAGTACTTACATTTAAGACGGCCGTTCCGTATATACATAATTTTCAGTTTTATTAGCATTCGTATCCTTATCTCTATCGAGTCGACCAATCAAGCAGGTGCACTTTTAAAATTTTGGCGAATGCGAGACAGCTCAAGCTGATCAAATGCTCGAAAATCTCGTTAGGTACGTCAAGGGAGTCGTAACGCTACGACCATCCCTGAGTACGAAACGATGTTTACACTCATTTGATCAGCTGGAGGTGTCACGCATTCACCATTAGTTTAAAACTACACCTGCTCGATAGGTCGACTCAATAGAAATAAGGATACGCATGCTGATAAAAACGAAAATTAACTTTAACAGTGGGATTTACTAAGATCTAAAATCGTACCCACCACATGTCTAAATATTTGCACCCGTGGGGGGTACTAAATTTTAAAACCCATTTTCAAAAAACCCTTACCCATACAGAAAAGATACAAAGTTATTGATTATTTTGTATTGTTATTGCAAAATACCACAGAAAAACTGTTTTTTTTTTCTCAAAATATTCCATATTTTAGGAGAAAATAATACCCTAAAACTAATTTTTTTTGACAGGTTTCAAAATAGCAAATGGTGAATACGCCAAAAATTTGGCACATAATAGCTTCGTCCTCTGTGTTTGAGGTTATAAAGTTGATGATTTTTTAGACCACCTCTCGTGGGTGGTTTAAATTTATAGCCCCCAGAAAGGATTGTTTTGTGGCAATTGGTAATAAGTTCCTTTATAATTTCCCTAAGCAACCTTTTTTAGAAGAATTAATTTACCTTATTTAATATCCCAAGTTGTTTATTAATCAATAAAACACCTCCAATTTTGTCCAAAAAAACGCCATATTTTGAACTCGTTTTCAGCACAAAGAATATATTTATGAGGGCACTACGAGGCAAAACAAACATAAGCGAAGGTCACTGATTGTGCATGAAAACTGTCTCCACTGAAAAGAATCAAAAACAACTGTACTTATTCATTTATATACAAACAGAAATGAAATTAAAACATTGAGTTTATCTAAAAGCTTAATCATCAAACAAAGCTTTCCACTGAAAGATCGTACTCAAAGGTCTCAACTCTGCAGCACCGAACAGTTCGTTGAGCCGACATGACTCCTTTGCGAACGCATCAGTTGGATTTAGATCTGTTTTTAGCTGCATTTTTTTTCATGACCTACTTTGATAAAATATTTTTATTTGTGGTTTGCGATTGCGATGGGTTTGTGTTTGTAAAGTTTTTTCATACTTTTGATAGATAAAAACCTCTTTTAAATAAATACAAAGTTACTCTAATTCTGACTTTATGATTACATATCGAAATTTTTGTCACAGTGAGTATTAATCGCGAAAATCAACAAACAAGGGAAAGTAGTAAGAGTAACATATAACGTCAATTTTAATTTGCTCAACAGAGTGTTTACCATTTGGAGCCCCCCTTAGGGTTAAAAAAACTTCTTTTAAATAGAAATTTTCTTCTTTAATCCAACAAGAGATTGTGTTAAGATGATTCTTCACTAAAAAAAAAACAATTTAAATTATTCTTATAAATCAAACTATGTCCAAAACTCAAGGTATATATTGGTATAAAATGCTTAAAACCAACAATTTCACTTAAACTTAGGACCTGTCCAAAATAGGCTAAACCCCTTTAGTAAATCCCACTGTAAGTGTCTATTATTTTTACACAAGTACCGTAATTTTGATTAAAAACTTTAAAAAGACATATCGTAATTCTTCTTAAATGTAAGTCTGTTTTTTGTTTTTTTCTCACATTTGGTTGTTGTTATTGTTGTGTTTTTTTTTGTCTTGTATAATAACCTAAAAAAAACCTATTTTAAATCCACACCTTTTTTATTATACATTCAATTTTAGAGCCCTGAAGAAGCAAATAAGTTTTGCGACACGTTGGAATTTTAAAAAAAAAGACGTTTCATTAATAAGATTGCTCACCCGATAACCCTACACCTTCAAAAAAATTAAAAATAGGATCGTTACACCATTCTACATATTTCTTTAATATCCTTGCCTCAATGGATTTTTTTTATTTTAATGGTGACGTAGAATATTCACTTTTTAAGTACGTTTTTTTGGAATATTTGTGTTGCACTACATAGTTAAACTTTATTTGCCCTTCAAGATAAGAAGGTACTGTCGTAGCTTAAGAGAGAGGACAACGTTACTTTAACTTCTTTAGTAGTTTTGCATACTTTCGGACGTTTTATTTTCTGTTCAATGTGTTTCGGTTTTTGTGAATTCGGTTTTTTTGTGGATTCCCATTTTGTTGAACTACTTCTTGTAGCAAGCAACCTCCATTAACCTAATGACCCCACCTCAAGAAAATCAAAATTTAGTCACACCATAATTATGTGCTAATTTCGTCCCCAATCAAAAAATTTTGTGCTCCTTTGGTTTCTGAGATAATCGGAAAAGAAAATGGGGTAGCTAGGTTAGTATTAACTTAGCAACCCCACCAGGAAAAATGAAGCCAAACTAAAAATTTTTGTTTTAAAATTATGTGCTCGACGAATATATGAGAAAAAATTCGAATTTTTCGTTTTAAATTATGTTGTTTTTAAAAAAAGGGTAGGGTAGCTAGGTTAATATTAAGTTAGCGACCCCACATGTTTATGTATCACAGAATTTAAACATTTCAAAAACTATGTGCTAATTTCGTCCATAATCAGAAAGTTTTGTACTCGTCTGATTTCCGAGAAAATCTACAAAGAAAATGGGTTAGCTAGTTTAATAATAAATTAGCAACCCCACCAGGAAATATGGCGCCAAACTAAAAATTATTGCTTTTAAAATTATATGGTAATTTTGATGGTAATTCTTACATATATTTAGGGAGCATTTTTACTTTGGAATCGTACTTGCGAATGCTAGGTTATTACAAATGATGTAATGTAATATCCTTTATATTGATTTTCCCGGAAACCAGACAAGTACAAAATTTTCTGATCATGGATGAAATTAGCACATAATTTGCAGATAATTCTGGTTTTTGAAATTTTTAAATTCCAGGCAATGAAAAAGCTGACGAACTTGCAAGACAAGGATTGTCAAAAAAATACATCGGACCGGAGCCAGCCCTGGGGGTACCAAAGTGTACAATAAGATCCCAGGTCAAACTCTGGATAAGGGAAGAACATGAAGCCACTGGTTGGGAAGACAAGGGCTAAGATACAGCAGAGCCTTTATCAAAGGCATAATGCTTTGCTATAGTAGGATGCAAGTGAGAACTATAATAGGAATTATGACCGGCCATATGGCGGTTAAAGTTCACCTAAACAACATGGGCCAATGCGAGGCACTGGATCGCAAAAGGCATCTAATATTTGGGGTAGTTAAACTAGACCCAATATTGACTGGGGACTACTCCCTTAAGGACCTGTACAAACTTGCGCAGGGGATAAAACTAATGGAGTGGTTAGCCTAGGAACTAAAAGGGTGCACAATAAGCCAGTGCAGTGACTGTGGCTTGCCACCTAGCAGGAGTCACAATCCAGGGGTTTTAGTCGGTAGGAATCCGACACTACCCGGGCTCTCCTGGTAGAGGAGAAATGACTCTGGCAGGCAGGTAGTTCGGGCGTCTTATGAAAGATTTCCCCTTGATACCCTTGAAAAAAAGAATGAGCCGATGTAATTTTGTTAGAGATACTGTTCATAGTTAAGTAGGTGGTGGCAATGGCAAGATATATGATTTTATCGTAATTAAAACTTATATTAAACTTTAGTCTACAACCATACGAATAAAAAAAAAATATTGTGGTAAGGAGGCTGGGATTTTTTTACAAAGAAACTCTGAACAGAGTCATTTTATCGCATTTTTTATGAGCGCCCCACAAGGCACCAAAAAAATAACAAAAAAAAAGCACAAGTCTAAATTAAAAGTTTTCCATATGGAAGCACCAAAACAAAATTACCATATTCATATCATTTCGTCATGTTTTTATCATTAATAATATGATAAGAGCCCCTCAAATATAACCTACCTATAATTTACATTCGAGACTCTCTGTAGAAAAATCCCGTAGCTAGTCGAGTGATATATTTTTTAAACTCAACATTTATTTACAACTCTATCATTTTTGTGTATACTGAGTCCAATTTAGGACCAACTCCCAGTTTGCCAAGCTAAGTTAATGCCTTTTTAATAGAAAAAGTACATTTAACACCCAATCACTAGCCAAAAATCGAATGTATTACCACGGCTCTATGATCCAGTAGAAAAAGTTAGATACATTCAGAGTGAATAGTCCGGTGTCTTAGCTCCAAGAAAGAAAAAAAAACTTCAAACTTGGATGCATCTGAGATTTTTAGTTTTGCTTAAAGAAATCTCTTGGGGTCCGAAATAGGGCGACTTCCGTCATAACCGCTAAACCCGTTGTTATACAGGTTCTGTCTCGGAAGTTTTTTAAAGCACCAGGGCTCTACTTTTACACAAGAAAAATCTCAGATGCATCCATGTTTTAAGTTTTTTTCTGCCAAGACTATAAGGGAATTTCCATCCTTGGATTTTTCAAGGCCTCCCATCGTGAACATCAAACAATCCGCGGGAGTAAAAGAGGCACTCTCCTCCCTTGAAATATGTAAATTACAGACGCTTGTACTTAACTTTACACAACTATATAGTACCTAAAATAACGCTTCTTACAAGAGGCAGTTACCAGAACAACTGCTTTAAAAAAACACGTTTTTTTAATTCGTCCAATAGAAAAACAAAATAATTGTCAAGGGAGACAGGAAAACTTTAATTTGTAGTGCCCTGCGTTACACGCTCTCCTACCTCAGTGACCTAACTGTTCTATTTTTTAAAAGTTTATAATATTTTCTTGGGAGCAGTTTCTCACCAGTGAGCGTTAACTTGACTATGTATCATAATAAAACAAAAAAGGAAGCTAAAAAACCTCCATATCAGTTACTTCAACCGAAACGAAACTAAAAGCAAAAGATCAAAAGATCTCTGGTGGAAAACAACGAAAATTCAAACTTGGATGAGCATCCCGCAAGGAACACACAAAGGACCAAAGCGAAAAGAGAAATGATCAAACGATGTTTCGCCCTGAGTAACCAGGGTGGGCTCGTCAGTGGTTTCACTAGTCACCCGCCCCAGACAACATTCAACATCATCATACACTTTGATTTCCAAATTTGAATCACTCACAAATAGGCATCGTACCGCACTGGCACTTATCACCTAATACGGATTCGTCCTGCCTCCTAAGGCGGGTGACCAGTGAAACCACTGACGAGCCCACGCTGGTTACCCAGAGCGAAACATCGTTTCATCATTTCTCTTTTCGATTTGGTCCTTTGTGTGTTCATTGCGGGATGCTCATCCAAGTTTGAATTTTCGTTGTTTTCCATCCGAGATCTTTTGATCTTTTGTTTTTTAGTTTCTTTTTGGTTGAAGTAACTGATATGGAGCGTAAACCTATTGGAAATATTAACACGTCAGGACGAACCCGTATTAGGTGACTTAGATAAGTGCCAGTGCGAAACGATGCCTATTTGTGAGTCATTCAAATTTGGAAATCAAAGTGTATGATGATGTTTAATGATGTCTGGGGCGGGTTACCAGTGAAACCACTGACGAGCCCACGGTAGCTCCCCAGGGCGAAACATTGTTTGATCATTTCTCTTTTCGCTTTGGTCCTTTGTGTGTTCCTTTTGGGATGCTCATCCAACTTTGAATTTTCGTTGTTTTCCACCCGAGATCTTTTGATCTTTTCTTTTTTATGTATTACAATGTTGTAAAAACTATTGAAATGCGGGTTAAAGTTAACGTAAAAAAATATTGGACTTCAACAGCAAAAAGCTGAGATTTATAGCCCGAGTTAATTTTACTCACTGCTAAGCCGCTATTGAGAAATCAGCCCTTAAAGAAAAGGAATTGCATTATTCTTGGGTAAAAATATTAAAGATTTGTGAAAAATATGAAAGTATCAGCAATTTAGTTTGGAAAGAATGTGCCAACTTGGGTTGCGATTCTTCAGAAATGACAGAAAATCTCACCCGTCAGATTTCTGGAAAGTGGCGATTTTTACTTATTGCCTCATTTAAAATAAAAACACAGCAACCTTCATATTTATCCTAACGCTGTAAGAGAAACTGCGTCATTTTTTTATTAACATTTTGTAAATTTAATATTTTAAAGATATTCTTCAGGACTAGTTTATGGCGGAGCTAAATTGTTACTACGCGTACCAATAAAGGTAGAAAATTCTCACCATGTAAAAGGAAAGACAGAATTTGTGTGACTTTTCTGAACAGTGACATTGAAGAAATATTCCATGGCTATCTATAGTTTTGTATGTTAAAAGTTTTAAAGATTTGTTTACACATAAAAATATTTAAGGAATATTAGCAAATAGCCCTGATAAAAAAGCATTAAGTGTAAACTTGTGTTTAAAAATCGTCAGATTTTTTGTAAGAGCGAGATTTTCTGACGGTTTTTGAAGAATCGCGACCCTTGTGACAAAATATAAAAGTTTTAGGGTACCATACCTTATAAATAAGGACGTTGGTTTAAAATTATCCATTGGCTTAAACTATTGTATAATGTGATAGTTTGTGTTTTAGTGACAATTTGTGTTGTTTAATAATAACAATTAATAAAAAAGTTATGCGAGTGGCCAAAAATACAAACTTGTTTGAGCACTTTCGCTAACATTAAAAAAGTATAAAAGTAACCTATAATAAGTCGTCTTTTAAACCTTCATGCACCCCTAAAATTGAAACGAATCATTTCTACCCTTATATTCCCCTCTGATGCCTGTTTTTTCACTCCTTAATTCTTCCAGCCCTCTTTTTTATTTCTCTCCCCTCATTTTTTGCTACCCCTCCGCATTCGATAAGTTTTTTACCCTCTTTTTGCCCCCACTTTTATCGCTTTCTTTCAGTGTTGTCGCCCCTCGATTTGTCCTTTGGAAACTTTTTCTTACAGCAGAGGGCTTGTGTTTTTGTTTTCAGGGTATTAGCGGCAATGGGTGCATTGCAATTATGTTAGGTATTTTAAATATCAAATTTTTTTTTTTTAATACGGTATGTAAGGCATTCATAGTTCCAGAAAAATGTTGACGTTGTTTACATTTATGCTTTCGCAATAGTTTCCCTTCCATAAGTCAACCACTAAAAAAAATTGTTCCAATGAACGCAGCAATAATTTGGTTACTAAATTTCGTTTATTTAATGTTCTTTTAATTAACTTTACTAACATTTTATAGTAGTAGTGTTGTTGTGAGAACAATAATTTGGGACTTTTAAAGTATCGTTTGAAGATATTCCTTACCAATATGGGACAATATCAAGTACCCGTTCCTTTAGGGTTTTTTCTTATTCGTGAATTTATAGTTGGCCCGGCTTTTATTCGGGAAATTAGTGAAATAAATTGTTTTAAACCAAAATTTAATTATGATCAGCAAATGTCGATACCCAACACATTTTGAGAGGCCCAGCTGCTAGTTGTGAAAACATAACCCCAAAAATGACAACGAAAAATATTCATCGGCTACAAGAAAATGGCAGAATTGTGAGGGTGTGCTTACTTTTTGCAATACACTTGACCAATACCGCCTCCACGGAAGGTCAAGAATTGGATTCGAAATTGCCGCCACTTACGTTCCCACACAAAACTGCATTTAATTGGCAGTTTTTAAGAAAATACATACAAATAAAACCGTATACCTAATGAAAAAAAATAAAATTTGCGTTTTTATTTTAACTTTATATGAAATATGTAGTATCACACTGTATAGTTTAATTTTTTTGAATAACCAAAAAAAAAATCCTTTTTAAAAATTGCTTCAAAATATTTTTGACAGTTAGACACTAACCAATTTTTTTACTGGAGTATACGTATATTATTCGCCTACTTTGGTTTACTACTGACTCGATACCTCCGTCTTGTGTCTCTTTCTTTTTTTGATACTCTGTATCATCTCTCTACACATACACTACTCTCAGGGCGCAGCCAAAAAGAACACAGTAGTCTTAAAAAAAAATACCTAAATTTTTACCATTATTCAGTATAGTTACTTAGTTGACCCCTTGTAAAAAGGACTCTGCATGGAAGAAAAAACTTAAGAATAAAAAATATGTAACTCAAAGATAACTTAGCGGCCTTTAAACGAGGCTTTAATAAAGGAACTTCCAACAGATCGCCAGTGATATTTGGCTGAACGTTCAATTTCTTCAGTTTTAAAAGGCACTTCACATACCTAACAAAAAAAAAACTTTCAGTACCCTAGGTAGGAACAAAGTTTTCTCGTTTTATGACATGCGTCCATTTCTTTGCAAGTTCTTCATTTCTCGGAACTTAAAAAAAAGAACAGTTGATGGACTTTGGCCCTTGGCTTTGGCAATTTGACACACAGCTCGTAGTAGGCATTGCTAAAAGATCTAAAAACAATTTAATTATATCTTCACAAGATTTATAAATGCACTGTTATTACTGCAAAAATTGGTGGATTTTGGGCCAACTCTTAACAACGCCCACTTTTATACGATTAAGTAAACTTTAATCGATAAACTGATTTAATAAAACACGCTTATAAAAAAACAGAAACCACTTAAAATCCTGTATCAATTCTCTAAAAAATGCACTATAACCCTAAAAACACTGACGATAAAAAAAGCACTAACTATCGTGAATTTCGAGTCAAACCCTAAATTACCTGTAAATACTCATACGATAAACATTTTTACCATTTGAAACATTTAAATATAAAAATAATCAATAAAAACTCATTAAAAGCGTCTATTGAAGACGCGATTTCGCGATGTAAACAAACAGACTGAATGTGAAACAGTAACGTAAGACGGCGCCATATTGTTTTTATTTTGGGTTGATCCCACACCTTCGAAGTAGGTCGTATTGACTTGACGTATATTTCACATTAGAATTTTCTTCGGCGTTGAATTGTAACTCTCTATTTGTAAAATTTTAAACTTTACACTTTTTGATCGCATACTTTCACGTTAATTTATGCTAATTAAAATAACCGAATAGAAATTTTGGTACTAATCAACTTCATTTTCGACCCCATGATATAAAAAAGCGCCTCCACGACGTGTCAGGAACGCAGTTGCCACATAGCAGTGTGTGGTATTTGGTACCTAACTTTGAAGTCGTGGCAACGTAATAATTACCGCAAAATTGTTCATTACTTAGGGAATAACTACGTCGCAGTATACAGGTACGTAGCGGGAACAAACTGCGGTTATTTTCAGGAAATTCTATGTTGTGCCGGTTACGTCGTGACAAATTTAAATGTTAGTTGGGAAAATATAACTAAACCATTTATATTTAATAACACATTAAACCAATAAAAAAGTATATTGAACAGATGAAATGAAATTTTGATATTGTTGATATGTACGCGTGCGCAACAGTACCTGGATTTAAGGGCATCGCAAGTAACGTTATTGACACAGTATATCGAATACTTATATACTTAAACCAGTGTTGTGTAGTATTCGAGTTCAAGGTAGGTACAAAAAAATAGTGGTTAAAACTCGCGGATAAACGTTTTTTGTTTACTCGCGTTTTAAAATCACTCACTGCACTCGTTATTTAAACCAAAGCTTGTAGAAAAACAATATTTTAGCCGCTAGTTATAAAAACTACTATTTTCTGGAATTTTAAACAGAAATATGAATTAAGAGTAAAATAAATGTATAGGTTATTTTTAGGTGTGTTGTTTTTTTTTCAGTGGTTTTTTTTTAGTTTTAATTTCAAGTACGTTCCAGTTTTTTATTTTTATGTGTACACTTATTTCAATTTTTGCGAGATTACCCCATTTGTAGAAACATTTGAATTGGCATGCATGAAAAGTACAAGAATATCAGTCAAGAACTCTTGTGGGCACGAGTCAACTGCGTCAAATGCGCAGTAGATTTTTTGAGTTTGACCTTGAGCAGGGCCAACCCTGATTTTTAAATTTTTTAAAGTAACACAGTTTTCAATCCTTGGGCCATAATAGTATCTCATTGTTATTTGGATTCAACTGATTTATCAAAAATACCAAGTAAAACAATAAAATGTTATAAGGTAAATCAATACGTTCATCCAGAAATAATCAAAATTTGAAACAATATAGGTGTAATAATATACCCATTGTTACACCTTATTATTCCTACAATATTTCAGCCTACTTTTTCCTTCTAGCACATATTTGTTTAAATTGTCATAACATTAGGAAAGTCTTGTTTTTTGATTCCTAAAAGCTTAAGGTTTTCTCTTTCGGCCATACCTAGTAAAAAAAAAAAAAAAATATTAAAGAGCTTTTTAATAAAGGTTTATCGTTTTTTTTTAGGTAAATTTGTGGGATTGCTTTCTTAAGGGAGAATTTGAATCCTCAAAAGAGTTCGTTTAGTTAAACAGATAAACTGCACATTTAAAATTAACAAAATTTTGCACAGCGGCTTCTGGTATCCCCTACAGACCATTCGCGTCGTTTTTCAAAAAAAATATATATATATATATATCTTGTTTTTATTTAGTTTTTTAACGTAATCGATAATTTTTACCGTGAACGAAACATTTTTAGGATACGTAAAATTATGTATAAAACTTAAAATTATACAAAATCACGTGAATAATTCACCCTTAATCGCTCATGTGAAATCTATTATAGAAATAAGTTTCATATATTTTATATAAGTTTTTTAATATTTTTTCTGGTGAATTTTACTTAGTATAAACTACAAAAGTTTACAAAAATTCTTCTATCGTTTTTTCATTATTCAATCTCTTTTTGATGGCCATACTTTTCAAATTTCCTTAACGGCTGAAAAGTGTAACATTATTATTGCCCTGCCTCACGTTATACAGCAAATTCTTCCCCTCCTCCCTCCAGGGGTCTGTCAGTTCCATTCCTGTGAAAAATGAAAGCGTATTTAAGAATTCTGCTGGGGAAATTAGACTGTGATTTTTCAAGTTTTCCGCTCCCAAAGAAATGAGGGGGTCGCCTCTTTTTCGAACTGAAGGGTGCAAAAGTTTTTGTGTCTGAATATGAAGGGTCGCGGGGAATAAGGATCCAAGTCCAAAATTCTATTGAACAAAATTTCTTTGCTACAGAAAATAATAATAAAACTACTATTTTGGTACAAGCAAGAATAATGGTGCCATTATTTTATTATATTGACCAAAAATGGACTTTGATTATATTATTATTCGCCGCGATCCTTCAAATATAAAGGCGCCGACTTTTCGTGAAAAAATCCCCTAATTACCACTGTAGCTTTAAAATTAATTAACTAAACTAACCAATTTTTCACTCGTGTATATTTTCTTTGCAAATTTCACTCTTCCTGCTGAGCAGAAAACACTAAATTGTGAAAAATTATTAGTAATTTTAAAGCTCTAAGATATTGCCGCCGAAAACGAATAGTAGTTTTGACAACAAGTGGCTGGCAGTTTTTTAAATACCTTTAATAAAAAATCCAAGAAAAACAGGCAAATACTTTTAAAAATCTCGAACGAAGAGCACTTCTCGCAGGACCCTATCTTTAGACTATAAATCAAGGCGGCTGGTAAATGAAACAACAATCGTTTCCATAGCGGTGGGCCTTTTGACTCGGTGACGTTCATTGTTGCGACATTTTAATCTTTGACAGTTTGATATTTTGACGATGTTTTTAAATGATTTTTTCGTAAATACTTGGTGACAACTGGCGGAAATGGTTTAATTTTTAGTCAGAAATAATTAAATTTTTTCAATATTACTATATTCCGCTATTTTTTAAAAAAAAGTTTTTTTTGCATCGGTGACCAAAAAGGCCATGCTTTAGTTATCTGCAGACAGTTACTAAAATCATGTTTTTGATGAAGGTCTAAAAAAAAGTATATTATTTTATACTTATCAGTGATTTTTTTAGGTAGGTTTAGTTCAGAGCCGATGTATTTATGTGTTTAGGGTTGATGATAGGGAATAAAATTAGAGTTTCTTTTACAAGTAAAAATGCTTGTTGGGTCTATTTATAAATTTCTAAGCGTCAAAAAACCCACTGGGTTAAAGTAAAAAAAACTAAAGGAAATAAAAATATTGAAAAAGGCTCTGGTTGACTCACTTCATATGAGTCCCCTCACCACAAATATAAACTTTTTTTTTGGTAAGGTCTTGTGATGTAATTAAAAAACAGGTACAAAAAGTATGACGATCCTTTTTTATGGCCAAAGTGTGCGCATGACAGGTGAAGAAAAGTTATTGTTTGGAGAAGATTTTTTTTTGACGGCTATAATTTGGTAAAATTAAACCATCCTTTTCTGCAAATATTCTCTTTAAATTGGTGGATATGGATAAACAAAATTCTCATCTATACCCACCCCGCCCTAATATTTATAGAAAAATTATATTTGGTCATAACAGTAGTTCTTACAACTAGTGGCTAAAATCGTGTTTTTACAAGCGTGGTTATCAAAGACGAGCGCAGCATGTAATATTGAAACGTAAGTAAAAAAGCGCAGTTTGCCGCGAATTGTAAACAAATATTTTTTAAAAAGAAAGATTCAAAAGACAGAAAAAAACATACAAAATACTAAAACACATAATCCATTGAAAAATCACCATTTCTACAGCGCGTAATTCGTTTGAAAAATCTCCCATACAATTTACTTTTTTTATGTTTGGGTTAAAAAAATTGCATACCTAAACAACTTTTGTTGTCGTGTTATTTGTGGACATTACGTAAAATCGAAAAGTTGTATAATTTAATCAAATTCATCAAAATCTTAACACTTCCGGTTTTTTATATCTCTATCTTTTTCACTTAAGAACTTAGGCGCTACGCCGAGCTTTCAAAGAAACTAACGAATTCCAATTATATACAAAATTAAAATTCAACTCATTGAAAAAGCGTAGCAAACGAAGTGAGTTTCTATTAAAAGTTTTTAAGAGAATTTTCACCCTTAAGAAACGCACAGAAAAGAAGCGAGATTCATTAAAAAGTTAAATTGCCCCTAACCAACGATAGTGGACAGTGTTCAACTTCGATTTATTTATCAAGGTTACTTAGTTTTTAAGTTACTAATTTAATTAAAAAAGAAATGTGGGTGTAGGACTGTTTACCCACATTCAGTTTAAACCCTTACTATTTTTATTTCTTCCTAAAGTATTTTATTAAATAACAAAAAAGTGTTTCCTTATTCAAGTGAAAAACCTATGTCAAAAAATATTTCTCTTTTAATCTAGTCTAGAAATTATGTACTTCCCTCTCTAAGGAAAGTAATGTATTCGTCTAAAAATCGCACTTCGAAATTTTGCTGAATCTCCAAGAGTTTGGTGGTTCCGAATCCAGATAAGCAGAATCCAGACTCCGTCGCGTCGCTCTGTCTGTCTGACTCTCTCACTTTGTAGCCACTATAACTTAAAAACTCCTACACCAAACGAAATTTGACATAACGTTTACTTGTGTTGATGCATAGACCCCTATTGTTTTTGACCTTTCTCTACTTACACCCTTTAAAGCTACCCCCAAAAACTTAATACCTAAGAATTTTTGACAACATATCCCAAAAGTTCGAGTCCACCCTAATATCTCCAAAACCAAAAGATGCAGAAAAGTTAAATTTCACATAATTAGATGGTTTACAAAGAAGTATCTTTTTGTATGCTAAGCATCGCAATCGTCATTAAGGAGGCGAAGCTATGGCGGCGACGACATCTTTTTTAAATGAGATACCCTGTATATTTTGGAAAATGTAAATAGAGATTTTCCTTCTGTTTCCAAAAACACCAGTGGGATTTACTAAACAGGTTTAGCCTGTTTTAGACATGTCCTAAGTTTAAATGAAATTGTTGGTTTTAAGCATTTTACACGAACTTCCTTGAGTTTTGGACATAGTTTGATTTATAAGAATAATTTTAATTATTTTTTTTATCGAATAATCATCTTAACACAACCTTTTGTTGGTTTATTGATTTTCGAGATTAATAGTCACTGTCACAAAACCTTTTCGATACGTAATCATAAAATAAGGATTAGATTAACTTAGTATTTAATTAAAAGGGGTTTTTATCGATCGAAAGTATGAAAAAACTTTACAAACACAAACCCATCGCAATCGCAAACCACAAATAAAAATATTTCATCAAAGGAGGTCATGGAAACAAATGCGGGTAAAAACAGACCTGAATCCAAAAATCATTCACTGATGCGTTCCGAAAAGGGTCATGTCAGCTCAACGAACTGGACGGTGCCCGGTTCTCTGGTAGAACATTAGCGAAGTGTCCATGAAAACTGCAGCTTTGAGACTTTTGACTGTGATCTTCCAGTGAAAGTTGATGATTAATTGATTAGTTTGTAAATAAATGAGTAGGTACAGTTGTTATAATTTTTTTCATTGAAAACTGTTTTCTTGCATAATCAGTGACCTTCACTTTTGTTTGTTTTGCTTCGTAGTGCCCTTATAAATATATTTTTTGTGCTGAAACCGGGTACAAAATATGGCGTTTTTCTGGACAAAATTGAAGGTATTCTATTGATTAATGAATAATTTAGAATATTAAATAAGGTAAATTAGTTCTTGTAAAAACGGCTACCTAGTGAAATTATAAATGAAGTTATTACCAGTTGCCCAAAAACAATCCTTTTTGGGGGCTATAAATTTAAACCACCCCCCAGAGGTGGTCTAAAAAATCACCAACTTTATAACCTCAAACACAGATAATGAACCTATTATAAGCCAAATTTTTGGTGTATTCACCATTTTCCATTTCCAAACCTGTCAAAAAAAATTAGTTTTAGCGCATTTCCTTCTAAAATATGGTACATTTTGGGAAAAAAGCAGTTTTTCAGTGGTATTTTACAATAACAATACAAAATAATCAATAACTTTGTGTTTTTTCTGTATCGGTAAGTGTTTTTTGAAAATTAGTTTTAAAATTTAGTACCCCCCATAGGTGTAAATATTTAGACCTGGGGGGGGGGGTACTATTTTAGATCTTAGTAAATCCCACTACTAATGTGTCACTTTTTTCTCTAACGGTTTTTAAATAAAATGGGAAAATCACCTCCATAAGACCAATGAGTTAAATAAGAAAACAGAGATTCGGTGATTCTTTGTCTACATCATTGCTCTTATTGAAAAGTTTTTGTCATTTTATTTAAAAACCGTTAGAAAAAAGGTAACATATTGGGAATTTTTTTTTTGGGCGGCGGACGAAAGATCGAAAAATAAAAGGTCGAAAGACAAAAAGGTCGAAAGACAAAAAAATCGAAAGGTAGAAGATACCAAAGGTCGAAATTACGTAAGGTCAAAAATACAAAAATCGAAATTAGAAAGGGTCGAATGCAAGACGGTCGATACTACAGAAGGTCGAAACTACAAAAGTTCGAAATAACATAAGATCGAAATAACGAAAGGAAGAATCTCAATAGGTCAAAAATAAAAAAGGGCAAGGTTCTGATACCCCCCTCCTCTTGCTTAGAATATGTATAAAAATTATTATAAAAACTATTCAGGTATGTTAAGAAGTCTATTCGGATTAGGGTTGGATTAAGAAAGGATAGGGTTGAGTTAGGGTTGTATTAGAATTGGGTTAGGGTCAATTCAGTATGTTTTAATATTTTGACCTTTGTATATTTTTGATCTTGTGTAATTTAGATCTTTTCATGTTCGATCTTTTATAATTTCGACCTTTTGTAAATTCGACCTTTTGTAATTTCGACCTTTTGTAGTTTCAACCTTTTGATATTCGAACTTTTGTAATTTCGATCTATTGTAATTTCGACCTTTTTTAGTTTCGTCCTTCTGTAATGTCGACCTTTTTGCATTCGACCTTTTGTAATTTCGACGTTTTGTAGTTTCGAACTTTTGTTGTTTCGACCTTTACATTTTCGATCTTATGTTTTCGACCTTTTTGTCTTTTGACCTTTTTTTTTGATCTTTCATCCGCCGCCCTCAAATTTTGTAAAATACATTGAAATACACTTAAAAAAGTATTTTCTCCGCCTTAGCTCCCCCCCCCTATACTTTTTTGTAAACCATCTTATTATGTGAAATTTTACTCTCTGTCTCTTTTGGTCCTGGTGATATTAGGGTGGATTCGGATTTTTAGTACACCCTGTATATAGCACCTGTGTGCCTTGTAATTCATTTCTTTGAGCGAATTGACTCTATTTTCTTATAAAATTTCATCAAAAGGCCCGTTTTTGCGAGCTTAACATAGTTACTATTGTTTTCAATATCTAAATGTATTTGTCTAAGAGAGATCCATACGTCGACGGGTGTGCAGGCTTGTATTTTTCCTGGTATGGGTAGTATGCTGGATCTCCTTCAGACGCATTTATTTAGAAAAAGAGTACAATAGTTATGTGTTATGTTAAGCACGTAAAAACGAACCTAAAGTCAGTTCAGCCGTTTTCGAGTGATTGATCGATAAAAATCTTAGTTTCAAGCTCCACAATTTTTGGCAACATATATATATTGAACTTATAAAATGTAGTAGAAAAAGTCCAGGTACACCCTGGAAAAGTCTGGATATACCCCGGAAAAGTCTGGATGCGCCCAGGAAATGTCAGGATTTCCCCTGGAAAAGTCTAGATAGACTCTAAAATATACAGATATATACCCTGGGAAATTCTGGATACACCCCGGAAAAGTCTGGATACACCTAGGAGAAGTCTAGATATATCCTGGAAAAGTATGTATTTTTTTTACCGTGGAAAGTTTTAAATTAAAGCTTGACTCAAATATTCGTTAAAGGATTTTTTTTTAATCTGTATTAATTACGTTGAACATTGCATCTTTTTACAATAGATAGTTTTCGGTCATGCCCAAAACCCCGACCACTAACCAACTCTGTTTCATGAATAATTAAGTAGGTACAGGGTGTCCCGCTATGTTTTGACCCCCCGCCAGTAAGCGCCGTTATTATTAATGTTAGAAAAAAAGGTTAAATAAAAAACTTGTATAACTGTTTGCATACTTTAAGAGTTACCTGTCTAAAATAGCTAAATGTCATTGCAAATGTCAAATTTTGACACCAAGTTGGTCATTTTAAATCAAACACCCAGTATTTTATAAAAATTCTGAATCGGCCGTTCCATTCTGATATGGTACCTCTATCTATATTATTTAGGAAGAAAAGTGACAAAATCCTTACCATAATGCCAATGTGCCAGAGGGAATAATGTAAGCTTTAAACTTTGTCTAACACATTATGCTTATGGTGAGGATTTTTGCATTTTTCTTGCAAACTTATATAGATAGAGGTAAATTGTTTGGTACTTTTGAAATTAGGAAGGAAAGGGCGATTCAAACGTTTAACAATATACACGGTTTCATTTAAAATAACAAAGTTGGTGTCAAAATTTGATATTTGCAATGACATTTAAATAGCTACTTCAGACAGGTAACTCTGAAAGCATGCAAAGAGTAATACAATATTGGGCTAGTTTTTATCCTCTACTTTCTCGGAACAATTATAAAGGTATAAATTTTGGCTTGGAACCGAAACTCACAGTAAAGCAATTTTAATTTGAAAATTAAAAACAAAAAGTAATAATGTCAATGTCAAATAACCGGACCGTCAACGTAAAACCTGTACCAAAAAGAATATCTTGAACTGGCAAATAGGTCGCGATTATTCAGAAGAGACAGATTTTTACTTATCGTCTCATTTAAAATAAAAACACAGCGTCCTTCATATTTATCCTAACGTTGTAAGAGAAACTGCGTAATTTTTTTAATAACATTTTGTAAATTTAATATTTTTCTGCAGGCCTAGTTTATGGCGGAGCTAAATTATTACTACGCGTACCAATAAACGTCAAAAAGTGTCGAAAGTTCTCACCATAGACGTCTATTCGCGACCGATGATTTCGAAACCGCTTTTAAAACATGCGTAAAATGTTATTTAGGCGACGAAACGGTGACGTCACGGTTCAAAACATTTCAAAGGATTTCGAAAGCGCCTCGGGCGCCGTTTCGAATACGGTTCAATATGGCGGTACTTGGCAATTTTTAGCAATAACGAAAATAGGCCAAGATTATGTAGCAGCGACAAAAAAAGGCTCACATTTCGAAAAATCACAAAAAAACTTCCAAATCCAAAAAACGTGAAGCCACACAAACACAGCTGATTAATGTCATTCAATCGAAACGGTGAGGGTGCGGTTGAAACGGTGACGTATGTTTTCAAAATGTGCTTTCGAAAACATCGGTCGCGAAAAGACGTCTCTAGTAAAAGGAAAGACAGAATTTGTGTGACTTCTGAACAGTGACACCAAAATATTCCATGGCTATCTATGGTTTTGTATGTTAAAAGTTTTGAAGGTTTGTTTACACAAAAAAAAAATAAGCTTAATAACATATATTTTTAAATAAAAAACAGGGGTTTTCAGAAAAACACCTACAAAAATTAAAACTAACATATTGTTTATTTACTAGAACAGTAATAAGAAACGAAATTTTATGGAATATTAGCAAATAGTCCTGGCAAAAATGTGTAAACTTGTGTTTAGAAATCGTCAGAGGGCGAGATTTTCTGACGGTTTTTGAAGAATCGCGACCAGACTGTTAAATTCAGCTTAGATTAATTTTCGTTGTCGAAACTACTTTTTTTGGGACGACATTATGGATCCGCCACAAACATATAGATTTTATTTAATTTTTGTTGTCCACCGAATTAGAAGACCGTGGACAAAAATAAGTAAAAATTACGTTCCATTTTTCCAATTCTAATTTTTGGATGCGCCAATGATTCCCTCAAAAAGGTATATAAAATGCTTAACCTCAGACAATCAGTGCACCCTTTCAAATCCTAAGCCTCTGGGGAAGCTGATACAAAAATCTCCTTATTTCCTGAGCTAAATCCTGCCTTGATTAGAAGAAATGTACATAATCTTAAGAAATTTATCTCCGAAATTCTTATCTTTCTTTAGGAAAATGGCGTCCTTTTTAATGGGGTGCAACAAAAATCGCTCTCCAAAATTATTTTGAGGGTGGCTCTCCGTTAAAATTTATGGCCACAAAGATAAGGGTTAAAGATCTGTGAAATGGTGTATTTAAATTGGGTGTGTAATAGGCACTATTTGTATGATGTTTATGCAACATTTGAAGTTTCGAAAGCAGCAATCGGTTTAGAAACTATTTGAGAAGTAAATTGGTAGCAGATTTGGGCGTTTGTTACGGTTGAGTTTTTAAATTGGCATCCTTCCACACTGGGAAAAATGTGTAGAGTTATTGTTTGCATTTGTGTAAAATTTTGACACAAATTGTTCTTAGATTTTTTTTTAAATTTATTAATTTATTTATTTATGTAATAAGCACATAGATATCATAAAATAGAGATATAAAAAAATAGTTATCTTATTAAAAAAAAATCAAAAATGGATATATAAAATTAAATTTAAAATTAAAATTAATATCTATTTAATAATAATGGTTATGAAAGGTGACAGTCTGCTCAGAATTTACCCACCTAAGCCTATGGCTTGTGTTCTATGTTTAAAATTTACTTTCAAAATATTAATCTTAATTATTTTTGGATATTGAAAAAGTTTATATATTTTTTTTATTAAACAAATATGGTGTACACTGTAGCATTATTCTCTCTAATAAATGACTTAAGCTTCTTTTTGTACAGACTCAATCTTAAAATTGATTTGATCTCACATGGTAGGTTTGCATCAAGAACAATTTGTACCAAAATTGTACCCAATTATAAAAATATTATTAACAAATATGTAGTTTTTTGCACAATTCGTTGATAATATTTTCACAAAATTGTTCTTGGTGCAAATTCTTTTCCGTGCATTAACTATTCCTTACTACTACAGTAAAATTGTCATCTGAGGTCGAAAATATCCGGGGAGGCTGAGTTTTTGGTTCGTTTTTTCGGGGGATCTGAAAGTAAATCTCACAAGTTTGTGTTTCCACACTCTTCGGGAACCATCCGCCATTTTGAAAAATCTTTGTAACCGACCTTTCTCCATTTATATTGGTCGAAGGCGAAAAAGTCTGAGAACAAAAATATTAGGCACAAAATTGCAACATTTTTGTCCAACTTTCTGTTGTTAGTTTCCAAAATGATAGAGAGTGCCAAAGTTACAAAAAAGTGATTTTTTTTTAAACTTTAAATAAGAAAGTTGTAGATCTCAGAAAAATCCTATACACTGAACCAAAAAAGGCATCGTTTTTGTATAAGATTTTTGCTTCGATGATCATAATTAAGTTTACATAAATTTTATAGCCAAAACGAGTTATTGATTTTACTAACAAAATCAATGAATAGCGAGCTTTTCCTCAAAAAAGGTAATGGTAACCGTAGATCCGGATTTCGCACTTGTGGTGCTCATCAGTAAGGTGCTAGGAATTAGGAAATGAAATGATGAAATGATGATGGAAAAATATGACACAGGATTTATGTAAAAGACAACCATCTGTCAAATTGCAGAATCGGCAGATGTACCTTCATTTTGAAGGAAAATTAAGCGTCTCTACGGAGACAGATACAATTATCTTTACAGACATCCCAAGCCCTGGAGTTAATAAATTTAAAAAGGGATTTAGTGAGGATGAATAAATAACAAAATCAGTGAATAGCGAGCTTTCCCTCAAAAAAGGTAATGGTAACCGTAGATCCGGATCCAGATAGAGACGCTTAATTTTCCTTCAAAATGAAGGTACATCTGCCGATTCTGCAATTTGACAGATGGTTGTCTTTTACATAAATCCTGTGTCATATTTTTCCATCATCATTTCATCATTTCATCTCCTAATTCCTAGCACCGTACTGATGAGCACCACAAGTGCGAAATCCGGATCTACGGTTACCATTACCTTTTTTGAGGGAAAGCTCGCTATTCATTGATTTTGTTATTTATTCACCCTCACTAAATCCCTTTTTTAATTGATTTTACTGCTGCAACTCACAGTTTCAAAAAAAAGTTGTTACAATATAAAGAGTCTTTAAGAATGATTTTTATGAAGGCTGTTATGAAATGAAGGATTAAGAAACAGATTTTCATAGATTTTTGTTACACCTAAGAATGAATTTAGTAAAAGACTGTTACGTACATAAATTTCATAACTTTGTTTATTATGTAATTTGTATGCCCGGTTCATAATTTTCATAAACTTGACCAAACATTCCATAACAACTTTTAAGCGACAGTCAATGCTCGCCATTTATTAAATTTATTTAGGGCATTCATTAAAATCGTTAACATTTTTTATTTATTTCATATGCTATTTTATTATCTCCATAACCCGTACATACTATTAATAACAACTGTCTATAAAATGTCAAGAAACATTTTTTATTGATTTCGTAACTTACTTTTATTAATTTTATTACTGTATATGACAATTTTTATAACTTTCCTCTGATTTTTGTAACAGTTACGTGCTATCGATGTAAAAATGTCTATAAAAAATTAATAAACGCCTGTTATATTACGATATTTTCTTCAGTGTAAAAATAACAAATAAGGTATCAAATTAAAGCTTGTAAAGTACGCTACACAAATGGCCCAGTCTGTCGGCCTGAAAATTGCCGACTGACATTTAATAGGGTACCGATAGTCGAGTCCTTTTGGGTAACGGGCCATCCATCGCTTACATAAACGCGACAAGAGGAGCTGGGAGGAGTAGGTAGAAGTATTATTAAGTGCTAAAAGGGAGCGGGAAGGGATTGCAAAAGTATTGCAGGGGGAGAGGAGGGTCAAAATTTGGAAAAATGGTTTTACATAATTGATGGTAGTAGAGTAAAATTGTCAATTGAAGTCGAAAAAAACCGGACAGGCTGAGTTTTTTGTATCTTGTTTGGGGTGTCTGACAGTAAAATTCCTAAGTTTGTGTTTTCCCCAATCCTCTGCAACTATCCGCCATTTTGAAAAAACTTTGGAACCGATTTTCTCCATTTCTGTTGTCGAAGGCAAAAAAAGTGTAGTTAGTTTTTAAAAAGGTATAAGGCGTTAAAGTTACGAAAATGTCAGTCTGTCAGACACTTTCGGCAATTTTCATGCCGACAGACCGGATCATTTGTGGAGCGCACGTCACAAGCTTTAATTTGATACCTCAATTGTACTGCTCTTACTATAAATAATATTATATAATCTAGTGACGCACCCAGAAATCTGCTTAAAGGAGGGGGGGTTTAGGATAAATAATAAAAAACAACTTTATTTAAAGTAAAAATGTGACCAATAAGTGATGCAAGGAAACAGGTGCTTACAAGAGCGGACCTGGGCTCAAATTAAAATCGCAAATCGCAGGCAAAATTTTTTGAAAAATTACATTAAAAAGACCATTTTGATGGTGATCCAAATTGAAAATAAATAAAAAAATAAAACATTTTTATAACGGACATAACCGAACAAAATCGTAAAAATGAAAGGTGTTATAGAGCCGCAGGCGAAAAGTTTTCAATTTATGATTTTTTAAAAATTTTTTGTTAAAAATTGAAGTCCTTGTATTTTATTCCCTATATATTTTATTTCTTCTGTTATTTGATTGTGCTAATTGTATATAACCAGGCTTCTCGGGAGGAGAGGGTAACTCCAAAAGCTTCCCCCCTCAGTGCGCCATTGTATTGGTCTCAAATTATTTTACCGCCTTTCAGTCGCTCTAGCTTTGAGAGTGTTTAATTAATTATAAACAATATACATATTTTTTAGGATTTTTCTGAGATCTACAACTTTTTGATTTAAATTTTTTTTTTTAAATCAATTTTGTTGGTCAAAATACGTTAAAACTTATTTTTTGTAACGCGCCATCCACCTTTTTAGAAACTAACGACAGACACCTCAGAGAAATATGTTGAAAATTTTATACCGAATATTTTTGTTCTCAGACCAATAGAAATGGAGAAAAGTCAATTACAAAGTTTTTTCAAAATTGCGGATGGTTCCCGAGGAGTGAGGGAAACACAAACTTGGAGATCTCACTTTTAGATCCGCCCCAACAACATATAAAAATGTTAGTTTCCCCGGATTTTTTTCGAGGTACCCCCCCTTATTTTTATTTTACTGTACTATACTGAAATTCCGCATACAAACTTGGACAATAGACATTAACAGTGGTATTTACTAAGATCTAAAATAGTACCCCCACAGGTCTAAATATTTACACCTGTGAGGGGTACTAAATTTTAAAACCAGTTTTCAAAAAACACTTACCCATACCGAAAAGACACAAAGTTGTTCATTATTTTGCATTGCTATTGCAAAATACCACTGAAAAACTGCTTTTTTTCTTAAAATATATCACATTTTAGGAGAAAATGCACTAAAACTATTTTTTTCTGACAGGTTTCAAAATGGCGAATGGTGAATAAGCCAAAACTTTGGCACATAGTAGCTTCATTATCTGTGTTTGAGGTTATAAAGTTGGTGATTTTTTAGACAACCTCTGGGGGGGTGGTTTAAATTTATAGTCCTCAGAAAGGATTGTTTTGTGGCAATTTGTAATAAGTTCGTTTATAATTTCCCTAAGTAACCGCTTTTACAAGGATTATTTTACTTGATTTAATATCACAAGTTTTTCATTAACCAATAAAACACCTCCAATTTTGTCCAGAAAAACGCCATATTTTGAACCTGTTTTCAGCACAAAAAATATATTTATGAGGGCACTACGAGGCAAAACAAACATAAGTGAAGGTCACTGATTATACACGAAAAATATACCAAACAAAAAAACCCAAAACAACTATATTAATTTATTTAAAAACTGAAATTAAAACATTGAAGTTATCTAAAAGCTCAGTCAAGAAAACTTTCCTTACTCAAAGCCCACTCATTTCTCCACTCATTAGAGGTTGGTGCAAGCCAAGGTACAAGCATAGGTAAGAGATCCGAACTCGCTGTTTGTGATTTGAACGCAGCTAATATTTTGGAACTGACATTTCGACAGTTACAGAAATGTAAACAAAACTTGCATTTAAGTTTTTTAATACATTTCATAAATAAAAACACCTTTTAAACGAATACAAAATTAATCTACTCCTTATTTTATTATTACCCATCTATATCGTTGTGTGACATCAAGTATTAATTGAAAAAATTAATTAACAAGTGTAAGTTTTAATTAGAGTAATATTTAAACCTCGCGTGGGTTTAAATTTTTTAATGTTCTTTTCTTCTAAATTGAAACTTTCTTCTTAAATCCAACAAAAGATTGTGTTAAGAACATTATTCAATAAAAAAATTTATTAAAATTCTTCTTATAAATCAAACTATGTCCAAAACTGAAGGAGGGTTGGTTTAAAATGCTTAAAACCAAAAATTTCACTTAAACTTAGTACCGTTCTAAAGTAGACTAAACCCTTTTAGTAAATGCCACCGCGAAAGTTGTACAAATAGAGAGTGCTTAATCGTAATCGTATCTCAGTACGCATGCTCAGAATGGATGCGTCGTATAACAGCGACTACATCTCACCTATACCTACGGCCACTCTTGCAGTATTCGTAGACAGCTAGCGTATCTTAACCAGTTTGATATCTGTGGGTTTTCATAAATGCCTGATCCACAGTTTCAGTCCTTCTATTTTCCATTCTAGTGTCCTCTCACTTTTATTGACAAGGAAGTAAATAGACGTGTGCGGCGTGAAATAAAAATGTGCATCAAGCACTGAACAAGAATTGGTTTGATTACGCCGTACGATGTAACACGGACGTAAAAATAGGTGAAATTTCACAAAAAGGACCGCCTTATGTAGGTGACAGTTTTAAGCCTCAAAGAACGTGGTCACATCAATCGAATCGACTTGATTTTTTTTTTCTGATGTGTCTTCCACAATCAGTAAAAGGAATTTTTTATCATGACTTTTCGGAATACATTAAAATTTTAGGTTTTTAAATTTTTGGTAATAGAAAAAGTAAAGTTATATCATTTTTAGATGGGTTCCAAGTCCCACTGTTAACATGATATACATTTGCGTTCGGGAAGTTGCATTTCCCGCACGCCGTGCAGGAGTGGATTTACCCTGTGTTTTTTTTCGCGCACGGCATGCCTAAAAAGTACTTTTACGCACAGCTTTTTTATCGATTTTTTAGATCCAATTCGACTTTTTAGATATCTTTTTCAACTCAAATATAAAGAAAATACACATAAAAACAGTTTTTTTGTTATTTTAATACCTAAAAATTAAAATATAATATTGTCTAGACGGTCTTTACGCAAGTAGGACAAACTTTGTACCTGAAACTTGCGAAAAGTGTGTTCTCTGCCCTTGACGGCTTGCTCGAACTCCGCTCCACGTCGTTCGTGCAATTGCCGTCGCGTGCGGAAAAGTATCACTTTCCGCAATTGTTGATAAATATTTTTAAGGATGCTTTCGCAAACGCATCAAAGATACGCTAACAATAAGGAATTAAAAAGAGCTGCCCACTTTGTGTCTAATACCTAAAACAATATTTTTATGAACAAATGTAAGTACTTAGTAATTATTTAGTATACGACTTTGGTCCATATTAACTTGCCGTTAATATAATTCGCCAGATGTACAAAACCGTTTCCGCGTCAATTTTTTTTTGCTGCTGAGTTGGGTTAAGTTTAATTGGGGGTTTAGTAAATAAAAATTGAAATATAAAGTTTCAGTGGACGTAAATTTGGACACCTTACTCTCATAAACGAAGCCAGCGAAGCGTATTCTAAATCAGGGAAGAAAAGAGTTTAAAAAAATTTTTAGGTACCTTCCACTCTCCATTTATTATATTATATATATATTTAAAATTATTATTTAAAAAAATTAATATCTGGAAAACGAAACACATTGAAGATTATGAAATGTTTGGCTTTCATACTTATTTTTTTCAATTTTTGCAATGTTTTTTGGCGTTTAAAACTTAAAATAATAAAATTAAACTTGTTAAAATCGGTTCGCTGGTTTTCAATTTATAACGCTTTTTCTGAAAAAATGGGCTAAATTTGAAGGTCGATATCTCGGAAACAAAGAATAAATGTGTTGTTTTCTATCGAAAACTGTATCCAAAAATTTCTTTCACCTGATTTGCGTCCTGTATCCGGAACTTACGAAATCGGTACTCCATTCGGGTCAATAGAAGCAGGTAAAAATTCCAGCAAATTCTTTTTGTTGCACCACTGCGCACTGGGTGTATCTCTATCCTTTATTTTGATACAAAATAGAAAATGATAGAGATACACTTAGTGCTCACCAGTGCATCAAAAGGAAAACGCTATTAGTAGAAGGTAGTACCTTAGAATATTGAACTACTAGAAGGAGCTTTTTTTCAGACCTAGGGCAGGGTGTTTGAGTTCAACATCTTCATCCCATGATCGTCATGTTAACCTAATACGTTTTTTCCTCTTTTTAATATTATTTAAAATACCTTCAATAATTTTTAGTGCCGTTTAATTACATGGTCTAGATGTAGTAATAAAAATCTAAGCTTCTATAAAAAAAAAACGAAAAATATATTCAAGTAGGATGTACAACAATAAAAATAAGAAAAAGGTGCTATGGAAATCCCTATTTACACTGAAATTAATGACAAGCCGGCAACACAGATTTGCTGCCTTTGTTTACCAAGAATGACTAAATATGATGAATTCTAACCTAATATTTAGTTAATATTTTAATTTAACGTACCTGTGAAACGAAATACTGCGGTCCCCCGGCTTCTGTTTCAGCTTGCATATAATAATGCACTTCGGAACCATTTTTCGCCACCAAATTTTCACAAAAATATAAAAAAAAAACTATTGACAAGTGCTGAAACTTTCACTTGCGAACCAATAATCACATTCCAGGAAAAATCGAGAAACCGCAATAAACAATCAATGTTGCCACGTGGACTACAAAAGAAGATGTTTAAGGAAAACACATGTTAAATTTTCAAAAAACGTCGAAAGTTTTAAATAGGTTGTGAGTATTATATATTGTGTATATAAGCTTTTTCACCATATATCTTAAACCTCATTAATTAATTACTAAATAAGCGTCAAAACTTAATCCAAATTTAATAAGTTTTTTGTTGCATAATTCTGTTATTAAAATTGGCAACACAGATTTCTTTCTCCCCTTTCCCCACTGTAGATCTTGCACTCAAACAACCAGTGTAACCAGACAGACCAGACTCCTTCTAGTAGTTCAATGTTCTAAGGGTAGTACCTTAGAGTAATTTTTGTTGATCCAGGCCGTCTATATGAGTCCAAGGCACTCATCGGGTGACCGTACATCAACTGTTTCCTACATAATGATTTCTTACTAAAGAGCTAAAGTAAAAGAAAGCCGCATACTAAATAACTAATTATCAGGTTACCTTGAGTACTAACTTTTTTTGAACGGCGGCGCAGAGCAGTTTTGCCGTGCCATAAATATTTCATATATTAAGGCGCATTTACACAGACAAACTTTCCTTTGATGTTGAAATGCCGACAAACATTTACACGAGCCTCTTGAGCAAAATGTTCAAAGAAATGTTCGAGCAAAATCGCGTACAAAAAAACACACGTAAATTTTGGAGAGAATGTTGAGCAAAATTTGTTTGAAGAAATGTTGGTAATAAAAATTTCTTACAAATTTAAATTTTATAGTTTTATGGGAATTCATTGAACTTAACTGAAAATAGAAAGACTAAGTTTTAAAACAAGGTATTTTTAATTAAGTGCTTTCCGACGGAAAAACGATTTGATGTCGAAATTCACGTTTTACCTCATAAGCAACTTCGATTGATCTGATTTTTATAGGGGATATGCCAGTATACTTGTAACTTTTTTGGGGTTGTAAAAAAAACGAGAATCAAAAAAAATAAAAATTGGCACTTATTTATTGCTGTTGCTGGGTTAGGAGAAGGTAAAAACCGTAGACTAGTGAGAGGGAGTTTTGGTCAAATGAACATTGACACACAAAATTACAGCAGTATTTGACAGCGCTGCGTTCCGACTGTCTAAACCTCCCTATCCCCCCCCCCCCAGGGAACAACTAACTACTCTCCAGAACAGTTCTCTAAAAATATTCACCTGCATTTTAAAAAGTAATTACTTCGAAGACATTTCCGTTTTCTTTTTATAATGAAAGAAAACCAAAAAAGTTAAAGAAAAGAATTAAATGTTATTACCTCCATCATTAACTATTTTAACATTGCATATGACAAAACTAATAGCCAATAATAATGTTTCGCTTGCCGTCGCCTTTTTTTCACAAAAGTTTAAAATAAAAGTTGGTGTTCCATTTTTTTAAAGAATTGAGATCACTGATCAATGATGTAAAATTATATTTATTCTCACCTTTAAAAATATTTTTCCAAAATTGATAGCAATAACTTGCTCAAAAATTTACCCGAACAAAATGTTCAAAGAAAAGCTCACAAAAATGTTCGCGCAAAAAATTTCAGATCTTTTGCACGAGCTTTCATTTGAGCATGTTCGTCTGTGTAATTGCGCCTTTAGAAAGAATTCATTTTCTCGAAAAATGTTTTAAAGAACAAAAGAAAAAGCTTTGCCATTAAGGCGGACGAGAAGAAAAGAGTACAATTTACATAAAGAAATTGCCTTTCGCCCTCCTTTTTCCCAATTCAGATAAAAAGCTCTTCTACATAAAAGTTTTATGGTAGAAGGAAATTCTGTACAGGGAAAATCATCAATTATGATCCTTGGAGGGTGTCATTGTGGATTTTTATTGAATAAGAACTTTTAGAGAAATGAAACCACAAAATTGCTCCCAGGGTCTTTTTCCCACAGTATTTATTTCAACGGTAGACCGGTTTCGCCTAAAGAAGCATCTTCAGTACCAAATACTACAAGTGAAAAGAGGGGATTTTTTGTAAAATTTAAAAACAATGTAAGGAAATATAAAAAAAAATAATTAATACAAATATTTTAACAGTCGAACTGTGTCAATTGTGGAAAAACCTAGGTATAAATATATATAATCAAATCTAAGACAAAATGGAGGTTTTTGTAATATTACGAAAACAAGTTTTAAAAAGATACCAAAAAATATACGAAAAATGTATAAAACTATATGGGATCTGTCATTGGCTAGAGTCTTACCTTAAAAAAATCAACAGCATTGAGTCCATTGTAGGGCGTTTATCGACTGCGTGTTCGTCTTTGGAAGAAGGCAAATTAATATTTTGAAGTGTGGTTGCACTATTTTAAAAAGAAAATTCAGCTTTAAAAAAAGTACTTTTATTTATATTTTAGAAAAATCATGAAAGACGTGTAATTCTTCTTGTCATCGCTTATATTATTTTGTTTTGTTTGGTTAAGTGGTGTGCAGCGCCATCCTGTATGAATATTGGTAAATATTGATTATGCCTACCTACTTCTAGGTAGTACCTTAAAAAATATTTATTTTATGAATTTAATCAAAACTGTCGCGAACTATGTAGACTCCTTTGCCCTGAAGTTTGTCCAATGTATCTTTCATATTTAAAACCATGCTGCCAAGTGTATCTTTTGACCGGAATGCCACTCTTAGCCAGGGCAAAGGAGTCTTGTCAGGCCGCTTATGTGGGTAGGACCATAAGAAACTTTAAAACTAGATTTCTGGAACATTTTAGAGATATCCGCCTAAATAGAGAAGACGGTAGCAATTTTGCCTCTTATATTCTGGAAACGGGACACCCACCCGATATTCAATCAGACTACAAAATACTGCACTTTAGCAGAAGTTTAGACACCCAAAAAACCTTGAGGATTTGGAAATATACACGTTGCATAAGAATAACCCGCAAAAGACTTTAAATAGACAACTCAACCTCGCTAACAATAGTATTTTAAAAATATTCTTTGATACTTAAAACTTTTTAAGATACTTCTTCCTCCTCGTCATAAATAATTTTCTTTACATTTGTTACATACTACTTTTATTTCACGTTTTTGGATGTTTTCTGTTTTCTGTCTTGTGTGCTTATTTCTAGTGGTGCGCTTCCACGCCATTAGCTAAATTTTTGGGAGTTTTACTGATGATTAATATATATATATTTTTAGCAATTTTGTAAAATAAATCTTTTAACGTTTTCTAATAAATTTAAAATAATTTTTAAGGACGTCTGCTTGTACCTGTAAATGAAATATTATATGTAGGATTTGCCATCGGTCTTGTGGTTCTGATTAATAGTTCGCGACAGTTTTGATTAAATAAATAAATGAAATCTTTTTTAAGGTACTACCCAGAAGTAAGTAGGCATAATCAATATTTAACAATATTCATACATTACCAAAAAAAACAAAATAATATAAGCGATGACAAGAAGACACGTCTTTCGTGATTTTTCTAAAATATAAATAAAAATGAATTTTCTTTTTAAAATAGTGCAACCACACTTCAAAATATTAATTTGCCTTCTTCCAAGGACGAATATGCAGTCGATTATCGCCCTACAATGGACTCAATGCTGTTGATTTTTTTTAAGTTAAGACTCTAGCCAATGACAGATCCCATATAGTTTTATTTATTTTTTGGTATCTTTTTAAAACTTGTTTTTGTAATATTAAAAAAACCTCCATATGGTCTTAGATTTGATTATATATGTTTACACCTAGGTTTTTACACAATTGACACAGTTATTTTTTATATTTTTTATAATTCCTTACATTGTTTTTAAATTTTACAAAAAATCACCTCTTTTCACTTGTAGTATTTGGTACTGAAGTGGAAATAAATACTGTGGGAAAAAGACCCCGGAAGAAATTTTGTTGTTTCATTTCTCTAAAAGTTCCTAATCAATTAGGATATTTTGCCTTAGAGGGCAAAACCTTTGGATGTGGGACTTGAAAACTAAGGTCAATGGGTTGGTTCTATTCCTGTTTAATAAGTCAGTATACACTGTTGTTGTATTTTGGGCTAGTTAGGCTAGCTTTGGCTAAATAATAACAATCATTTTATTCTTATTAGATTGCAGGCATAAATAAATTTTAATTTAATTCACTTTAGGTTTATCGACCGATATCGAAATAGTACATTATACACTGTGGTGCCAGATACACCCTGTATAACTATAATATTGTTGATACACCAACTCTTAAATTATAAAAGTCTATATTACTTAACTTAGTAATCACGGGTTAGTTAACCAAACATTACATTAGGAACTAAAGTGATAGTTTAATCTCCTCCGCCGACCGGAGGGAGGGCCATAATTCCCCGAGGTATAAGAAGACACCTTTGTCACGTGGTTTATATATACTATTTTTTGTGCTTTTGGGGTCTGTTTTGCTTTTTCTTTAAAAAATTGTTAATTTACGTCTCATTTATTGTGAACTGGCAGCAACGTAAAAGACGATGCAACATTTCTTGCATGCAATATTTATTGCATTCAATATTTCTGGATTCTATATTCAGCCCCTTGATATTAAAAGTGGTATTTTTAATCCCTAGGGACTAAAAGTGTAATTCTTAATTCCTAAGGCCAGAATTACCATTTTAGTCCGTAAAGTGCAAAACATATTTTTTATGCACAACCGGGCGTTAAAGTGCACTTTTAGGCCCGCATTTCAGGGCATAATAAAGCACTTTAACGCCCATGGTCGTTAAAATTACCACCTGCCGGCGTTAAAACTTATTTTAAGGCCTGCATATATTAAATATAGGGGCTTTTTTAATTATTCATGAAAAGCAGCCATTCTATAGTTTTTTGTAATATTCTTTTCTTGAATTTGTAGACGAAAAAATTCAAATTTTTGTTTCAATAATTTTTATTAAACGAACCCAGCAATAAAATTACCTATAGTAAAAAAATAAAAACTATAATAATAATAACTCCATAGGGAAGACGGCTTATGTTATTTCACTTTTTCGTTGAAGTATGCAAGTAAGGCGTCTTCATTTACGATTAGGTTGCTTTCCGGAATGTTTTTAACAGTACACCACAAAACATAATCTTTATAGGTTTTTTCGTATAGTTTTCTTGATTTGGCCGGCAAAAGATTCGTCTTCGCCTCTTCAGCGGCCTCCAGTATATCTCTAGGGATTACCTTTTCTTCAAATTCCATAATATTTTACAAGAAAAACGGTAAAAATAGCGACATTCTTTATGATAGCGACTAAAACGCAACATTATTTGTAATGATGACTTTGTTGATATGGTTGCTAATGACAAGCAACTGTTTGTGTCTCAGATTGCTTGATTGTAAATGATAGAACAGGTCACTTTCGAATACCTAACTATATGTCAACTGGTGATTTATCTATTGTAAAAATATTAGAGAGATTTTGACACCAAAAAAATGCGATTGTGCAAAAAACATTGTATGTATCTCAGTCATAAAATGCGTTTAACATAGTCAGCGTGTAAAAACCCTCGCCTGGCGGATCCTGTTTTTATTTTCACGCCGCGGGCGTTAAACGCCTCCTTTATGACCTAGTTAAATAAATAGCTATTAAAGAATACTATGTAGTACTAAAGAGTTATAAAAATATAAACTTTATATGATAGTCGCTAATGATATTTTATTTATGTGCTAAAATCTTAAGCCGCGTACACACTAGGCGAACGAACGCGAACAAACACATTATGGAAGCTTGTCGCACGTAGACGTTAGAAGCTGCTTGATATACTTACCGTGAGACGAAGGCGAAGTCAACTTTTTACCGGTGGCGCTGCGCGTCGCCGGCGATTGGATTGATACGAATTGTGTGCTATTGCTAACTCGAAAATAGTATTTTTTTAAGTGAGAATTATGGCGATTCTTCAAAAACGACAGAAAATCTCACCCGTCACAATTCTGGAAAATGGCGATTTTTACTTATCTCATTTAAAATAAAAATACAGCGTCCTTAATATTTATGCTAACGCTGTAAGAGAAACTGCGTTATTTTTTTAATAACATTTTTTTTAAATTAATATTTTAAATTTATTCTAAGGACTAGTTTACGGCGGAGCTAAATTATTACTACTCGTACCAATAAACGTCAAAATGTGTGAAAAATTCTCACCATGTAAAAGGAAAGACAAAATTTGAGTGACTTTTCTGAATAGTGACAGCGACATATTCCATGGCTGTCTATGGTTTTGCATATTGAAAGTTTTACACAGAAAAATAAGCTTACTAACATAAATTTTTAAATAAGAAAAGGGTTTTTTCAGAAAACTAACATACAAAGAGGACGAGTTTGTAAATCCACCAACAAAAGAGTTCATAATTTTTAGATGGATTTCACCAGTCCAACAATAGAGTTCCTAAATTTTTCGATGGATTTCACCAATCCAACAAATGTTGGCACCGATCGAAACCGGCTTCGAGAGTCGGTGGAAAATCTTCGTTGGATTAAACATAACCCTACTTTATGGTTATTTATTTTTTCCAGTTTTTTTTATAACTTATTCACACCAAGATAATTTTTTGCATTTTGGTTGATACAAGGTACAGTACAGGATGCTTAATGGAGTGGTGAGCCAATATTAATGCAAGACAGTTCAAGTGAAGACTCTGATGATGAGCTAGACATCATACTAAATTTGAGCAAAAAACGTACTTGCATTGAAGACTATTTTGAAAAAACTGTCCAGAAGTACAGCATAAGTGCCTTTAAGGATGTTATTCATAGTCGTTACACAAGGCTCCTTCCTTCGTCCATAAAAAATTTAAGTTTCCCAAGGAAGAAGGGAGACTTGGGAGCGACTATGAATACGGCCCTTATAAGTCACATTTCCGATTTTCTCGAGCCGAAGTTGAGATATGATTTTATTCTTTTAAGTGTGGTTATTGGCACTCAGCTGTTTACACCACAACGCGTTTTTTTTTGTATTCGATGGAACAACGACATTTCATCACTGCTAGATCTCAGATGGATGTCAAACCCATCTGTCAACCGAATGTTGGCACCGATGTTCCACCGCTGTCAAAAAAATGTTGAATTTACAAACTCGCCCAAATTAAAACTGACATATTGTTTATTTACTACCTAGAACAGTATTAAGAAACTAAATTTTAAAGAATATTAGCAAATAGTCCTGACAAAAAAGCAGTTAGTGTAAACTGGTGTTTAAAAGTTTAAAGTAAAAATTTTAAAATAAAAAATTCATATATCTAACATAGCTACTAGCTAAAGATTCGCAGCTTTGCCTGCGCTTTTACCCTTTTACCGCTCGGTTTAAAGCGAACACCAAATAGTTCTATTAAAATTATTTTTACTTAATGTACCGAAATAGTCTATCAAGAGATTTATTATATATTTAAATATAAATTATATAAATATATATAAATTGTTAAAAAAAATATTAAAAAAAGATAAAAGGAAAGTTCGTGGCATATCGGACACACATTCGATGTGCCGATATGCCACGAACCTTTCATTTATATATTTTTCACGGATAATAAATCTACTCTTTAATAATTTCAAAAGTTTAAAAATTGCGTAAAAAAACCAGTATTAATTTAAAGTTAAAAGTGCTTTAGTTACTAGATGATTTTGATGTAAGAATGACACTAAAATAATACTACAGAAGAAAGCAATATGTTTCTATTAATTAGTAGTTGGTCTCAGTTAATACGTTAAAAAGCTTATTAAATATTATGCAACACACCCTGTACATGACAGGCCATTTTTCCCTCCGATAAAGAAGAATAAGAAGAAGCAGCATTTCGGGCGCTCAAGAATATAAAACAAAAGAAAAAGCGACACTTAAACAAAAGGTAGTTAAGGTTGTGTTTTGTTCGATGCGGAGGAAACAAAAGAATGGCCAGGCCGACTCGGGCGACGTTTCTCTTTCGCAAAGAAATAAATGAATGTCGAGGATAAGGCACTGACACTAAACTAAATAAGGACCTGGAATAAAAGAGAATTTGCCTGTTTCTTTTTATTATAAGGCTTATCTTAACTTAATAAAAAATTTGAAGGAAAAATATAATTTTGTCAATTACTTAATAAAAAAATCCGTCCAGTACAACTTTGATACACTCTCCGGATATGTTTCATATAGTTTTACATAACTTTATGTTATTAACAATTTCATGTTTATTTTTAAAAAATCCGTCTATGCACAGTATAAGTTTGATCCATCATGTAATTTTACCTAGTCTCGTTATTGCAGAAATAAAATTTTACTTTTTTTCCAAAATCTTAAACTTTCCAAGGTTCTAAACTTAATTTTAGATGGATTTCGGTTAAAACAAAACTTTTTTAAAGTTTATTACAGATATTTAGCAATAAAAAGAGACCCCCCTTTTAGGCGCATCAAAATATATTTTTAAACCCAGTGTCTTAGGAATTACAGGTCATTTTAGTTGAAGGTACACAAAAAGAAACGCGGTGATAAAAAATGAAGAACTTATTCCTTATTAATCCTAAGAATAAGTAGGTATAGGTATTATTAAGGAAGCGATCTGGAATTCTCCAAAACACATCATTGTCTCTTGTCTAACTTTCAAACAAATGTTGAAGTCTGGTTCTATATTTTTGATATTTTAAATATCTGTTGGTTTGTATATAAAAAAATTTGAAGTTTCTGGAATTCTATGATCAAATCGCAAAAATCGGAAAGATGCACGAGTTTTATTATTTTTTTGAATTTTGGAAAGACGTTCGTGCCAAAATCTGAAGATACTAGGAAAAATAAAGGAGAACAATTAAAGACAGCAAAGTGCGCGCGCGCGGTAACTTTCCTTTCCGTAATTTTAATATTTCAATATGGCGGCCGACAACTAAACACAGAAGCTAAATGCAACTGTCATTGTCAGTGTCAAAAAACTGGTCCGCAGCAATTTGGAATGGAGTGTACAGGGTGTCCCATTTTCGATGAGATTCAATAGGAAACTCCGTTGTTATTGAATATAAGGACATGCGGTTTTCGCACTAGTTTTTTACTTTTTTAAGCTTTAAAAAATGGCATTAACAGATTTGTTCTGTCCCTTCCCATACCATTTTTTAAGCTCAAAAAAGGTAAGACAGTAATGTGAAAACCGCATATCTCTTTCTTCATTATCAACGGAGTTTCCTATTGAATCCCATTAAAAAAAAAATTATAAAAAATTGGGGCCGTTGATAAATTAGAGCAAGGAGCCAGTGTACATTAGTAGACTGTGCCGTTACTAAGCATTCTAATTATTCAAACAGAATTTTTCACGTATTCACAAGGAAATTATTTTAAAACTACAGAACAAAATAAAAAACGTCAGTAATTAAAATTACTGCATTGTAATGTTACCATAGAAACCATATAACTATGAGATATTATAAGGGCCCTGCCCTTGCATTTCGAAAAAAGAGCCGTAGCGATAAAACCCAGCTCAGTCACGCTACACCCCTCCCCCCCCCCCCGTTCGACGAAACTCAATTTGGCTATTGCAAAAATTATGTACTAATTTAGTCCCATTTAAAAAAAAATTGTACTTAATGAATAACGGAGTTATTCGCACTAAAAAAGGGGGGGGTGTGGCTAAGCGCCAAACTGCATCCCCCCATGGTTAGGAGATAGATTTAATGAAAGTTGATGTCATAATTTTGTACTAATTATGTACTCTTAAAGGGTACTTTTAATTTACAAAAACCATCGATTCCTAAAATTTTTGTTTGTTTGTTATGGGGTGTGTAGCTTGATATCAAGGTACACCCCGCCTCTGCCTAGGAAAAAGATTCGACCAAAAGTGAGTATGCCAGAATTTGGTATTAATTATGTACTAATTAAGTCCCTTTCTAAAAAATTGCCTACTCTCAAGATAACTTGATTTTTTTTTGTTTGTTATGATGTGTGTAGCTCGATATCAAGGTGCACTCCCTCTGCTTAGGAAAGAGATTTCAAAAAAGTAATTATACCATAATATGCTATCAATTATGTACTAATTTCGTTCTCTTCTAGAAAATTGCCTACTCTCAAGATTTGTTTTTTTTGTTTTTTTGGGTTGTCTAGCTTGGTATCAAAGCACACCCGAAAGCGCTCTTTTTATATATATATATATTATATATATATATATACAGGGTGTTTCCAATTCCTTAGGAGATACGAAAAGGTTTAAATTAGGTCAAAGTTGCCCAATTTTATGCTTCGCTCAAAATTTTAAAAAAAATACAAATTCCGGATAGTTCCGGAGATAGGCGGAAAAAACCGAACTCTTGATTTTTATTTTTATTTTTCTGCGCCCTTATTCTTAAAGCTGTCAGAAAACGCTTAACACTTTCTACGTGCACTTTTTTAGGATATAACTAGTGAGAGGTTCATTTTTGAAAATTGACATATCAGTGTGACAGGATCACTGTCAAGTTAATTTTTCATCACATCCTTTTTTTCTCCTGCCATTTGCTTTCTACATTTTGCAAACTTATTTTGACAAGTCACCTGACATTTTGGGTTTTTTGGCCATCATCAGCCCAAATTTAATTTTTGCTTTTAACTTACTCAAGATATTTTGGAAATCCAATTGCAGTAGTTTTTTTAACATTTTTACAATGACAGTTTTTTGACATTTTAAAAATTACTGTTTTTTTATATTTTGTTATTACAAAATAACTTTATCTAACATTTGAAAAATTATTTTTTTGTCTTTGTTTTTTAACCTTCGAATTTGGGCTGATGATGGTCAAATAACTCAAAACGTCAGGTACTTGTCAAAATGAGGTTGCTAAATATCTGTCATCCTTTATGAATCAAACGGCAAGAGAAAAATGCATGTGTCCATAAGAAAAAATGAACTTGACAGTGCTCCTGTCACCCTGAAATGTTAAATCTCGAAAACGGACCTCTCATTAGGTAGATTTTAAAAAAGTGCCTGCAGAAAGTTTTAAGCGTTTTTTGACAGCTTTAAGAATAAGGCCGCAGAAAAATAAAAACTAAAAATAAAGATTTCTGTTTTTTTTTGCCTATCTCCGGAACTACCCGGAATTTTTAAACTTTTTTTTATATTTTGAGCAAAGCGTTAAATTGCACAACTTTGCCCTAATTTAAACCTTTTCGTATCTCCTACCGTTTAGGAGATCCCCATGTTTAAACTTTACTATTCCAGACTTTTGGGACACACTATACACAGTGTTGTTTGAAGGTGGTAGACAATGTTGAGAAAACAAGAGTTTCGAACTTCTTTTGTCTTTATTTTTTACTTTTTCACTACGTTTCGATTGCTTATGTATCTGCAAACGTCGTCAGGTGAATACTAACAAAAACTGAGACTACCTAATCTTATACAATGAGCTTCAGGCTACTGCGAACATAGGGGGAATCAAGTCCAATTTACTCTCCGTGCTGTACGACCGAGGTGGATTCGAAGCACGCTGCAGTGTTATCTTTTGGAAGTTTATTTTGTTTTTATTATTTTGTTTTATTTCTGTCTTGCATTTTTAAAACTAAAAATGGATGTCTACGAAGTTGCCGAATAAGTACAGATAGTCAAATGGTACTATCAAGGCAGACCGTTGAGACTTATTCAAGAACCTAGTTATCAACGATTCATAGGTTTGTGCAGAATTTTGAAAAGTTTGATTGTGTAGCGTCAAGAAACCATAAAAAACCCACTGTTTTGAATGACGAGCAGGAAGTACGAGGTGTGATGATTTGAGCTGCAGTAGGGGAAAATCGAAAGTTAACTAGCCACCAAACTGTCGAAGCAGTTGATACGTCTTCAGCTACTGTCTTACGTGTTCTCAAAAAGAATGGTTAACGTTCTCACAAATCGTTAAAAACGCATCAAATTTTTCCGGAGGACAACTATCGTCGTATGGAATTTTGCGAAATAATGATGAAAAGGGCTAATCATGATGAAAACTTTCTGAGATCTATTCTTTTCAAAGATGAAAGCACTTTTCCATTATTGAATCGTCATAACCCAACACACGTTCGATATTGGTCGAGGGCAAATTTGCATTTATATTTTTTTTTAAATGTTTGAGGAATTATTATAGGGGAACACGTAATTGGGCCACTTTTTATTTAGGGCAATTTGAATATTCCTAGTTACTTGGATCTACTACTACTAACATGCTTGGAAACTTTAGAAGGGTTTTTATAATAGGCTCGGATATTGTCTAGCCGAGCAAGGAGGACTTTTCGAAAATTTTCTCTAAATTTTTTTTGACTGGGAGAATCTTTTTGGTTTTTAGAATGGATTATTTTATTTTAAGAACTTGTTTTTATTTTGTTTTTCCTTATTATTTTTATTGTAACACGTGGTTAGTGATAAATCTGAGCAGCTGAAAATAAAACGTTCTAATTTATCAGTGACAAAAACAAGAAAATTACGTTATAAAAATTTGCGTATTTATTGACCAAATTCCGGTTTCATTGACTACACTCTACATAGCAGCGTGGTTAGAGGCCTACTAAATACAAAGGCGAACGGCGGCGAACGACGATCGGAAGCATGAGTGTTGGTTGCTCCACTGATAGGTGTGCAGTGTCCCTGCATGTACGTACATTGGCAAATTGGACTTATTCCGGCCTATGTTCGCAGTAGCATGAAGCGGTCTGTATACTAGCATGTGTTCACTGAATCATGAATACACTTGGTTGGTTCCGTTCTTTCGCAGTTGAAATCTGTTACCTCCGAAAAGTTGTGTCCCCTTGTACAGTTTTGCGTTTGTGTTTCTGTAAGGCGAACTTCAATGAGTCGGCTGATCTTTCCGATGTAGATATCCCCACACTTGCATGGTACTTGTTTAGTTTGTATTTATGGAATTACAAGTGTCGCTTTCCTTTCAGTGTTTACATTTTTCGTCCTTTGTCTTGGTGTGGTCTGAAGAGTTTTATTGATCGTGTAGTTGGAGAAACCGTTTCTTCGCAGATTGGATCGAATTTTTGCCTTTTCTTTATTTAAAGCTTCTTCCGTATTTATCATCTGGAAAAAGGACAACAATATACTAGAACAATTCTTCAATCATATCAACATACCTGGAAAAAGAAGAAAATTGTCAGCTCCCTTTTCTCGACGTTCTAGTCACCAAAAAGAATGCAACCATAACCACTTCTGTATATCGCAAACCTACTCATACTGGACAATATCTAAACTTCAAATCAAACCACTCCGCATTAACCAAACTGGAAATTGCTAAATCTCTTATAGATCGAGCCACCTACATCTGCAATACAGAAGAAGCTTTAAATAAAGAAAAGGCACGCTTTCTCCAATTACACGATCAATAAAACTCTTTAGACCACACCAACACAAAGAACAACAGATGCAAATGCTGAAAGAAAAGCGACACACCATACATCAAAGGAATCTCAGAAAAGATAAGAAGAATAGGCGACCAATACCATCTTCAAAACGATGACAAAAATAAGAAATCAGTTAACAAAAACTAAACCATATCCCCGCAACACCAAGAACTGCATCTCTACCAAGTACCATGCGAGTGTGGGTATATCTACATGGGAGAAACCAGCCGACCCATCGAAGTTCTCCTTACAGAACAAAAACGCAAAACTCGACAAGGAGACACAACTAGATCAAAAATAGCTCAAAATTGCTGAAAAAATCAACATCTTAAGGAATGGAAAGAAGCAAAGATCATCGCCAGGAAAGAAAATCTATTCAAGCGAAAGTTTAAAGAAACAGCATTCATACAGAGGAACCAGAATGTATTTTTTCAACGGAGCGTCACCATCTAGGATATTTGGAAACCCATACTTTTCGGAGGTAACAGATTTCAACTGTGAAAGGGCAGAGCCAACCAAGGTTATTCATGATTTAGTGAACGCATGCTAGTATATAAGATTAGGTAGTTTTAGTTTTTGTTAGTATTCTGATGATGGTTGCAGATACATAAGCAATCGAAACGTTGTTAAAATTAAAAAATTAAGACAATGGAAACTCTAGTTTACTCACTGTATACAGTGTAATTTTATCAAATTAAATTGGTCGCACTTGAAGAAAAATTAAGATAAAAAATATATCTCAAAGTTCCTAATATTGATGTTGATAAAAATTTTTCGAAAACTGCATACATTTTTTGACAAAAAATTGATTTATTGCTATATAGTTCAGAGGAAAAAACGGTAAGGGCCGACTCCTTTAAAAAGATATCACAAAAACACTATTTACATTCGCAAGTCTTTTGTCTTCGGGAGGGGTGAAAAATGAGCTAAAGAAGAGGGACAGGGGTGATAATTATTGATACTAGAGGATTTCGAGTGTTTAAACACTCTGCTTAAGATTAGCGAAAGAAAAGCTGAGCGTCTTATTCTAAAGTACGGACGAAGGCTTTTTATTTAGATTTTAAAATTTAATGATATTAAATGTGCTAAGAAACAATGTTTCCTTATTTTCCATTCCTGCTTTTAAATCCTTGGTTCGTTATTTTGTGTTCTCTCGGTCACGATTTCAATAGGTATTTAATTGAAATACGTGATATGAGAAAGAAAATTTAAGAAAATTATTATTGTAGCCATATAACTATGAGATGATAGACACTTAAAGAACATATTTCAACGCATCGGTATCGGTATACGTATCGCGTTTGAAATAAAGCTAAAATACACTACATTTTTGACTTGCTCATGCCATGTCTCGAACGATGCCCGCTTTTTTGAAGGGTGCGATGACACAAAAGCTGACAGCAATCGAAGCGTACGGAGTGATGAACGTCCATCTTAACGCACGCATCGATTGCTGTTAGCAGTTCCGTCATTGCACCTTTCAAAAAAGCGGGCATCGTTCGAAATATCGCATAAACAAGTGTGTGTAGTGTGTAGTTTGGATGCGTTGAAATATTTACTTTAAGTGTCTAATATAACGGCCCTCCCCTTGTCCTTTAAGTTGGCCTGGATAAAACCAATAGACGAGAAGTGTAATGGGCAGACGCGTCGATTGCGTCAGTAGTGAAAGCAGCTGACAACCATCTGACACCAAAAATGTAGGTTTATGTTTAATATTTTTGCTTACTTTTGGAAAATCTATTAAAAAAGTGGACACTACCGTAAAAAAAAATGAAAAAGTGTTGTCCATAAAGCATATGCCGACTCGGTCTCGAAGCTCACGAGACAAATTGCGCCGATGACATCTATCTTAATCAATGTCCATCAATGTCATCGTCTTTTCTTTCTTTTCATGAGCGCTTTTTATTGAAGTTTTTTAGTTTTGTGTGTTTTTGGCCTTTTTTGAACCAGTAATAGATTTTTGTAATAAGTACAATTGGAAAACTATGCACAAGTGTGTGATCCTCTGCTTCATCGCTTTCCACACCCTAGAGATCAAGCTCGCCAAAGACAATGGTTTGTCATCTAAAACGCTTTATAGGTTTAGAGTATGCACCCGACATTTTAAATCAGAAAACTATTCAAAAAACTGTGAACGAAGCCTTCTAATGCGGCATGTAATTACATCCTTGCATTTATCGCCAGAGTCTGAAACAGACTTTAATGGTAAGTACCGGGCAAGGTTTCTACATACCAGAGGAAAAACGGCCTATTTAATACCCACACAGCAAAATTTGGATGGATATTGTATGGATATGACTTTGTGATTCAAAAAATGTCTATATGGCCATGATATGGATATACATGGTATATTTTAGGATATGCAGTGGATATCCTCATAAAGATATGCACTGAATATCCACCGAATATAAATTAGTCATCTATGGATGGATGCAGTGCATATCTTCATGTGGATATCCACAGCATATCCGAAAATATACAATGTATATCCGTCTCGTGGCCATCTGGACATATTTTTAATCACAAAACCATATCCATACAATATCCATCAAAATTTTGTTATGTGGGTAGAGAGTTAATAGACCACTAATTTATCGTCACCTTATTTGCTTACCGTATTACAGTAATTGAGATTCTAAAAAGAGTTTTTATAGCACAAACATAAATTACCGTGACCGTATTCTTTTGCCCACATGCAAACTCACTTTCACAAAAAAATTAAAAACCTAACTAAACAAAAAAACGAATTATCTCATACCACCTGCAGCAGAAATAAATCTGGTTGGTTGCAAGAAAAAACCGAGCGGGCCCCGTTAAGCCTCCGTAAGTAACGTATTTCGGTTCGGTTATTTTTGGATACGGGAGAAAAATAACGGTATCACCAATTTTGATGTTCTATTAACTCTCTTATAGGGCATTTATTTAGTCTATTTGTTAATTATATTTTTTTAGCATATTCCGTTCAAAAATGCTGATGGGTAACCAGTTACACCGAATCTTTAAAAAATGAAGAAAACTCACAAGTCTTAAAAGAAACTGCTGCTATTGAGGCCGACATGGGAAGCACAATAAATAGTTTATTAATAAATACATTAGTTTCTGTACATATCTTCTTGAAAGAATAATGTAATATATTAAATACGACGCATTTCGTTTATTTCTTAAATTTATAGTCGTTAGAATCAACAATATTTTGGAAAATAAAATGAATTATTGATGAATTAGGTTTTCCAAAATAATGTTGTTTCTAATGAACTGAAATACTTTAAAAAATGCCTCAATTAAAATTTCCCGGCGCCGACGCCGCTACCCTAATTCAAGCTTCGAGACCGAGTCACTAGAGGCGCAACGGTAGCAAAAAACTTATAACAGGGCCCTAAGTCGTCAGATCGCCATTTATACCCGTAGGTACATATTTTGTGGTGTTGTCTAGTGTTTCCCGTAACAACGCACGCAATCACAAAACATACCGCCACAAAATTTTAAAACACAAAAACTCCACAATAACTTAACAAAATGACAAAACCATACCTCGTCAAAAATGTAAACTTGCAACAATGCCCAGTTTTTTCAGGAAGTGGGTTCGGCACTTGGGTCCATGTCCTTGTGTAACGTGTTTTCCTTTTGGATTGAAACCCTCGAGTAAGGTTAAATTTGCGATTGGAGATGTTTTATCAATAATATAATAAATAAATTCAATTAAATAAAATCAAAGTTTTCGGACAGATAATGTCGTTGTCACAGTCACTCATATTAATACCTTGTCATTAAATTATCGTAAGGCCACTACGACACCAGGCATGGATTTTTTAGTGCATACGCAGTAGATTTTTGGTTTATGGCCTGATTGACCTGGTGGCCTAAACAGTTTCAAAGGCAACCGCGATTTTGAATTTTCTTCTTTGTTTTTTAAAGTTCTTTTCGTTACACATTTTGCGGCACTTTGGCCGTTATAGTATCTCATAGTTATATGATTGTAGCTAATATGCAGGGTGGTAATTTGAAAACTTTTCACCTCGACATTATGAGAATCAAAAGAGATATGTACATATTCTCAAAAAGGTATAAAAAACACTGGTAGGTGAAGCCTACGATGAATGGGTGCGCGGGGGCAAGTCTTTGAATGCATCATTGGCCTAAACAACTAGTTAGGTACACCATACCAACCAAGTATTTTCATAACAATATGATAAATAGAGTTTTAAAATTAAATTTTTTTAATGGGTTTCAATAATTTTGTTATAACAGTGCAAAAAAATATTTGACCGAATGAGAAATAAATTCTCAATGTCCATAGTGTTGTTAAATATAATTAAAAAGAGAGTTTTACCAACACAAAACTGTTGGATTTTTCGCCTTCTCCACCAGTTCTACCACTGACTGGTTTCAGACACAGTCCATCTACCAGTCGGGCTTTCTACTATGACGAATCGGTAGCAAAAAAACCGAACTTTATAAAATACACCGGAGTACCACAAGAATACATACCGGGTGCGACTTGGAGACTAGACGCAGACACGTGTTATACTCTTGCCATGACTTGTTGATTAGATCTTCATATTATTCGACTATAAAAACTTATTTCGCACTGATGATCTCTAACAAGAGTGAAACACGTGTCTGCGTCTAGTCTCCAAGTCGCACCCGGTATGTATTCTTGTGGTACTCCGGTGTATAGTAGAAAGCCCAACTGGTGGATGGACTGTGTTTGAAACCAGTCACTGGTAGAACTGGTAGAGAAGACGAAAAATCCAACAGTTTTCTGTTGGTAAAACCCTCTTTTTATTTATATTTAACTCCACTATGGACCTTGGGAATTTATTTCTCATTCTGTTAACTAATGTTGTGCCGAACATTTGTCCATGACTTGCTGATTAGATCGTTCATATTATTCGACTATAAAAACTTATGTCGCACTGATGTTCTCTAACAAGAGTGAAACACGTGTCTGCGTCTAGTCTCCAAGTCGCACCCGGTATGTATTCTTGTGGTACTTCGGTGTATTTTATAAAGTTTTTTTTGCTATCGATTCGTCATAGTAGAAAGCCCGACTGGTGGATGGACTGTATCTGAAACCAGTCAGTGGTAGAACTGGTAGAGGAGGCGAAAAATCCAACAGTTTTCTGTTGGTAAAACTCTCTTTTTATTTAAAAAAAAAATTCCGCACCGTGCCAGAAAATCGATTTTCCGCACCCTCGTAAAAAAAAATGTTGTTGGTAAAATTAATTAAATATTATTATTATTATTAATTAAATTATTATTATTAAAAATGGTAGTGTTTGGACCAAATTTTCAAATTTTCATTTTAAAATATGTGTTCATTAAAACTAATTTTTGATGAAGAAAGTCATCAAAAATACCCGTAGGAAAAAAATTGTACTTAATTCTTGCGGAAGTGCCTTTTTCGCTCTTGACGGCTGGTCCGATCTTCGCTACGCGTCTTTCGCGCAACAGCTGCCTCGTGTGTATAATGTATTGAGTAAATAGTGGTTATAAGCCACGGCATGGCGTAAACGCATCGTACGTTACGCAGAGAAGATACGTCGCTTAATTACGACGAGCTAACAAAGGCCTTAAGCAACGCTTCTTGCATATCTTGTAAATTGGTTAAGTAGTCGAGCAGAGGGCGCTCTCATTTTTTTTTTTTTTTTTGATGATGTCGATGAAGAAAATGATGACATCGGATACCGTAGATTGCCATAGAATAGAAATTTGTCGGAAACTACACTACTCTGGGGTTACGCATTTACGTACGATACGCGGTGTAACGATATGAATTTACTGCACATGCGCACTTGATTGAAACTTACGCTACGTCGAGTTACGTGCTGTGGCTTATAACCCCTAATAACTACTGTTGCGCATTGTGACGTCAGCTGCCTACGTGTGTTTTTTTAGGTAAAAACTGTTGCTGTTCTTATAAAGTATTGTAGTAGTAGTAGCGTTCACAGCAAAAATTGAACAATTGAAACTTTTGCAGTAAGATTTTATTTCAAAAGCGACTTTTTCTACTAGGTAATTGTTAATTTTTTTTGAGAAAGGTGTAGTAAAATATAAGTGCTAATTCTAAAATATTTAACTAAATAATTTTTTTTTTACCTGAAACAGAATCTTGGTAGTGAATTAATCTAACATAATTTTTGATCCAAAAATTGCAAGGCATCGTTTTAGGCTTTATTTTGTCTTTCGAGGCACAAAATTTCTATTCCTTATTATACATTTATTTACATTTGATCCCTAAAATAACAATTTAAAAGTACACTTTTTACTGAAGAAGATACTTTAATCACGTAGTATATAATACACTCTTCAATTTTTAAACTTTTTTGCACAAAATAATTTTAGGTATTGTAAGTTTAGCATTCAGGTTTAATTATCCAACAAAAGGTCCCACAACTGTCAGCTACTTACTTTCCATCTCTGTTTTGACACACAAGGATAAAGTGTTACACTTTTAGCTTTAGAACAAGGGATAAGATGTTCACTTTTTATCTTTAAAGTTTAAAATTAAAAGTAGTATATTTAAAAACTTAAAAAATAAATAACAATAACTAATTCGTTAAATAAAAGTGCAAAGTATTTTGTTATATACATACATGGAAAATTTTTATCAACGCTAACATCGGATCTTGTAACATGGCCTCCTACGTACGTCTATGATGGTAAATCCTTAATTTTACTCCCCGCACACGCATATTTATGATAACTTATTTTTCTAGCTACCCTTCAAATTAAAACGAAAGGGTGCCGAAAGAGGCTGTATTGGATTATACAGTTTTAAATCGAGATTATGCAACCCTCTACAAGTTTTTGACGGTAGATATATTTTAGACAAAAAGTCAGTTAAAAAAAATTAAGGTACAGATTTTTTGGTTACAAAAAAAAATAAAACTGGCTTTTATTTTAAGTATATAAATGAATTAAAAACTTATATCACAAAATATTAAACCAAAAGCCAAACTCATTTTTATTCCTTAGCATTCAAAAAAAAATGATATACATTGCGCGTTTTATGGGAAATCGCAAAAGTGAGATAAACCGATTTAAACCGAAGATTTGAACCAATGAGATGCACAGTAGCATCTCATTGACTACTATGCATCTCATTGGTCCAAATCTTCGGTTTAAATCGGTTTCTCTCACTTTTGCCCGATATTTATCGAAAGTAATTCTATTGGATTTTACTAAGAGAATTACTTTCGATCAATACCGGGCAAAAGTGAGAGAAACCGATTTAAACCGAAGATTTGGACCAATGAGATGCATAGTAGCGAGAGAGTTTGACTTCCTGGGAGCAAATTTTCTCTCGATTCAAGAATAGACCCCCCTGATAGAAATTCTGCTCCTAGAGTGTCAAATTCTTTCGCTACTATGCTTCTCATTGGTCCAAATCTTCGGCCTAAATCGCTTTGTCTCACTTTTTTCCGACATTCTATTGGTCTTGCTTAGGAGAATTACTTTCGATCAATATCGGGCAGGCAAAAGCGAGGGAAACCGATTTAAACCGAAGATCTGGACCAATGAAATGCATAGTAGCAAAAGAATTTGTATTCCTGGGAGCCGAATTTCTATCATGTGAAGAATAGAGACCGAGAGGGAAGTGCAGGAAAGTGTAGAAAGGTTTCTTCGATACACAGCAATCGGGTGAGGTTCGGCCGCGGTCGGATAAGTTTCCAATGACTCGTGTTAGCTTTAAAGTCTGTTTGGCCTACATTAGGGAGGTGAAAGTTCCCGTGCCGCTTTTCTTACGATATTTAATTAACAAGAAACCCTTGACTGTTTGTGGGACTTCACTATTGCGCCTAAAAATCATATTTTGCACCTCAACTAGGTATATCTTCTATCAAAATTTATTTCAAATATCCTATAAATGAAAACGTCAAATATTTTCAGATACTCTAGGCCTCGCCCTCGACATCTTAAAGTGCATATTTTTATTTATTTCACCCAACAGCGAAGGCACCGGGGTTGGAAAAATTAGATTTCTTTGATGTAGCCTCGAAGATATTAAGACATAATTTAAATTGTAGATTGGTTTTCTTTAAGACTGCAGGGCAGCCTAAGGACTGCAGGAGGGGTCAAAATGAGGGTTGATGGAATTTTTTAATTAAAAATAACACAGAACAGTTTTTTTTCCAGTCCGGTTTCAGTTGGTAAACTCGTTGGGACATTTGGCGTTCTAAACTTAAAATATATATAATTTTTAAAACATTTTTTTTTGAAAAACATATATTTTGAGCTATTATTTGCAAAAAAAATAAAATCGCGTGTGTAGCCCTTTCCAGAAATACCACAAAATTATTTTTCAGCCATACATGCATGGTATGGAGGATATTGGGATCGTAAAAAAAAGGTGTTTCTCCTAAAAGTTATTTGGTCAAAACACACCTAAATACAAAATGTCTGATGTCTGTCTGTCTGTCTGTCGGTAACACGATTACTCAAAAAACGATTAACCGATTTTTATCAAATTAGGCAGAAAAATTATTTATCATCTGATTAGTTTTTGATGGGGGTGGGGGTTTGGCAAGAGGGTAGAAGGGGGGATTAAACTTTTAAAAAAAATTTAACTCACGAACCGTAACTGTCACACTTCTTGTGTAATTTTTTATTTTTTTATGATTTTCTTTTTTTTGCTTATTTATATTTTCTAATACTTTCTTATTTACTTTTTTACTCACTTTCTACAATATTAGAAAAAAAAATAAAAAAAAATTAACCTATTAAAACTAGCGAAAAAAGAAATAAAAAATTATATAAAAATAAAGAAATCCCAACTTTGCATTATATCTCAAAAACTAAAAGAGACAGAGAAAATCCAGTTTGGCAGCCTAATTCTGTTTCTAAATTCTAAATTAATACATAAAAAAGTTGTCTAAAATAAAAAATAAATAAAATAAAAAAGTTATAGATCCTACCTCAAAACGAAGACTTTAAAAAAAGCGCGTGTGTAGCCCTTTCCAGAAATACCACAAAATTATTTTTCAGCCATAAATGCATGATATGGAGGATATTGGGATCGTAAAAAAAAGGTGTTTCTCCTAAAAGTTATTTGGTCAAAACACACCTAAATACAAAATGTCTGATGTCTGTCTGTCTGTCTGTCGGTAACACGATTACTCAAAAAACGATTAACCGATTTTTATCAAATTAGGCAGAAAAATTATTTATCATCTGATTAGTTTTTGATGGGGGTGGGGGTTTGGCAAGAGGGTAGAAGGGGGGATTAAACTTTAAAAAAAAAATTTAACTCACGAACCGTAACTGTCACACTTCTTGTGTAATTTTTTATTTTTTTATGATTTTCTTTTTTTTGCTTATTTATATTTTCTAATACTTTCTTATTTACTTTTTTACTCACTTTCTACAATATTAGAAAAAAAAAATAAAAAAAAATTAACCTATTAAAACTAGCGAAAAAAGAAATAAAAAATTATATAAAAATAAAGAAATCCCAACTTTGCATTATATCTCAAAAACTAAAAGAGACAGAGAAAATCCAGTTTGGCAGCCTAATTCTGTTTCTAAATTCTAAATTAATACATAAAAAAGTTGTCTAAAATAAAAAATAAATAAAATAAAAAAGTTATAGATCCTACCCCAAAACGAAGACTTTAAAAAAAGCGGGTGTGTAGCCCTTTCCAGAAATACCACAAAATTATTTTTCAGCCATAAATGCATGGTATGGAGGATATTGGGATCGTAAAAAAAAGGGGTTTCCCCTAAAAGTTATTTGGGTCAAAACACACCTAAATACAAAAATGTCTGATGTCTGTCTGTCTGTCTGTTGGTAACACGATTACTCAAAAAACGATTAACCGATTTTTATCAAATTAGGCAGAAAAATTATTTATCATCTGATTATTGATGGGGGTGGGGGTTTGGCAAGAGGGTAGAAGGGGGGATTAAACTTTAAAAAAATTTTAACTCACGAACCGTAACTGTCACACTTCTTGTGTAATTTTTTATTTTTTTATGATTTTCTTTTTTTTGCTTATTTATATTTTCTAATACTTTCTTATTTACTTTTTTACTCACTTTCTACAATATTAAAAAAAAAAATAAAAAAAAATTAACCTATTAAAACTAGCGAAAAAAGAAATGAAAAATTATATAAAAATAAAGAAATCCCAACTTTGCATTATATCTCAAAAACTAAAAGAGACAGAGAAAATCCAGTTTGGCAGCCTAATTCTGTTTCTAAATTCTAAATTAATACATAAAAAAGCTGTCTAAAATAAAAAATAAATAGAACAAAAAATTTATAGATCCTACCCCAAAACGAAAGATGTCCCAACTAGAAATTTCTCGACGACTCAACGTTGTGCATTGCGTGCCAACGTTGCAACGTTTACTTTCACTCAAACATCACCCACTTTTGCACCAATTTGGTGGATGATTTTTTGGTTGAGTCAACGTCGCCATCGCGACTACAGTTGAAGTAATAGTTCAATGGGTTTTGGAGTACAATTATTTATTCAAAATATTATTCATCACGTAAAATGATAAATAAACTATTCGACTACAAATTAAACTATTTCTAACACCATAATATTATTAAAATAAAATGATGTTACATATCATGTTTTGCGTCATCATAACATGCGAACCAATGCCAAAATATATAAACAGACGGTAGTTTACTGTCAAATGTACAGTTCGTAGCTCTAAAAAACAAGCGCGCCCTGGATTAAGATGATTTTATGAAATTAAAAAAATCGTGATGTAAAAATCGCTTCGAAAAACCTCTGAAGATGTTGCTTAGGATTCCTAAGAACAAAATACGGATTTTTACATGCAAAAAGATCTGAGTTTATTGTAGAAAAAAGCAAAAAAATAATCTTTAATGTTTGTTTGCAAATTAGCATACAATGGTTTTACCAATAAATCATGGCGGCACTTATTAGTTTCTATCACAACTACTTAACTGTGTTTTAAACAGATCCCCTAACTTAAAAGACGCGAACACGCCTCAATTTTTACCCAATCGAAAATATCGAAGAATATTTATTCCTTTTCATAGTGTCAAATGTTCCAACAAAACTAATAGAAACTTTACAAAACACTTCTTAGTTACTTTTACTGAATTAATTGATGTTTGTATGACAGAGAGCAGTGCTCCAAAATTGGTTAGATGAAAACAGGCGCGGCTGCGTCTCCAACAAACCGGCCAGAAAACGTGGAGCAAATTGATCAGTTTTCGATTTAGCACACGCCGGTTTGTAATCGGCGCCTTCAGAACTAATGAATTACTGTTAGTATAGGTAGGGGTTGAAGGGGAAAAAAGAGATAAAATATTTAAAAAATGGTAACTTTGGAACAAAAGCAAGTAGGGATATACGGTTTTCAGGTTTAAGTTTCGATGAATATAGACTACAAATTTTGTTATAAAGTCCAAATTCTTGGGAGCTTTAGTTTTCGAGTTATTTGAAAAAACGTTAAAATATATTAAAAAAATCATAACTTTGGAAGTAAATCAGCTATTGATATGCGGTGTTCCGATTTTGGTTTTTGTAAATATTACCCAAAAATTTTATTATAAGGTTCAAATCTTTCAAAGCTACAGTTTTCGAGATATTTTCATTTCCTTTCAACATGGACTATCCGTGTTTTCTAGCACCTATTTTCTAGATTAAAAAATGTCATTTTTTTCTAATCATTAGGCGTTCTCAAATGGTTAGTACAGTTAATTTAGAGTGTGTTTCTCTTTAACGTGAAAATAATTTGAAAGGTCCTTCTTTGTTTTACAACCTGAGCTATTATATCCTCCCGCTAACTCTCCAGCAAACAGTTGCCCTTAAAATGGTTTGAGGATTTACTTGAAGTCTTATAGGAATTTTTAAAACTTTTTATCGGGGTATAGAAACTATGTGCTGTTAAACCGTTTTTAACTGATCTATCCACCGAAAAAAGAGATTGGTGATTCAAATAAATATTGGTTTTATAATAGTACACAAATATTTTATTAATTCATATAAACAAAATTTTTGAATTGATGTGTGATTCTGTTGAAAACAATAGAAAAATTTGTTGTTTGTCCATTATAAAAGGAATACTTAGTTGAAATTAATGTTTTTTTTTCTGTGTAAATACCATTCAAACTTCACTGGTAAAAAAGTATGGAAATTTCCTATTGATTTTTATTCTATCAAAAAACCGCATTAAATCTCATAAAAATCAAAGTAAAAAACACATCTTATTTTTATAAGTTCTAATATGGTTATAAGCTTTTGTGAGGTAAAATTTTAGGTTTATTAAAGTTTGTAATAACTTATGATGTCTTTGATTTTGGTAAGATTTTGTGCGCTTTCATATAACTGTTTTTATACCTGATCCTATTACAGAGTGTTTCAAATTCGATGCTCAACATGTGGATCTCCTAAACGGTAGGAGATAAGAAAACGTTTAAATTAGGGCGAAGTTGCTCAATTTGATGCTTTGCTCAAACTAAAAGAAAAGTTTATAAATTTCGGATAGTTCCGGAGATGAAAAAGAAAAACGCTTAAAAATTTCTACAGGCACTTTTTTAGGATCTACCTAGTGAGAAGTCCGTTTTTGAGACTTGACATTTCAGTGTGACAGGATCACTGTCAAGTTAACTTTTTCTTCTGGACACATCCTTTTTTTCTCCTACCGTTTGGTTCACAAAGAATGACAGATAACATTTTGGGCAAGTTTTTAAAATCATCTAAAATTCATCTAAACGTTGGCACCGATGTCAACATTTGATTGAACATCTGATTTTGAAAGCCATCAGTAATGAGCCCTCGGAGCCGATTGCAATTGTTGGCATCAAGTCGGTTGCATCGGAAATCCAAAAGAACGCGCTTGATGGCATTGGAACATTTCAAGAAGTTGTTTGATGCAGCGATTGCTCAATCGATGAGATTACAAACTCGCCCTTTGCAAGCTTATTTTGACAAGTCACCTGACGTTTTGGGTTTACTAACCATCATCAGCACAAATTTAATTTTTGCTTTTAACTTACTCAAGATATTTTGGAAACCCGATTGCAGTAGTAAGTTCCGTGGCATTATTTATTTTTTTATTTTTTTTTATTTATTTTTACGGACAAGAAATCTACTTTTCTTAAGTTTTTTTAATATTTTAAAAATGACAGTTTTTTTGACATTTTGTTACAAGAAAATAACTTTAACTAATATTTTAAAAATATGTTTTTTTCTTTGTTTTTTAATCTTTGAATTTGGGCTGACAATGGTCAATTAACTCAAAACGTCAGGTACTTGTGAAAATGACGTTAAAATATCTGTCATCCTTTATGGACCAAACAGCAGGAGAAAAAAAGTATATGACCATAAGAAAAATGAACTTGACAGTGCTCCTGTGACACCGAAATGTCAATCTAGAAAACGGACTTCTCATTAGGTAGATCTTAAAAAGTGCCTGCAGAAAGTTTTAAGCGTTTTTTGACAGCTTTTAGAATAAGGATGCAGAAAAATAAAAACCAAAAATAAATATTTCGGTTTTTTTTCGCCGGAACTACCTGGAATTTGTTTTTGTGTCTCCTACCGTTTAGGAGATCCCCATGGTGAGCATCGAATTTGGAACACCCTGTATATATATCTGTCAGATATACTAATATATATAAAATTTTATATTACAAACGTTTTATTTTTAAATATTTCATACATTTTTAAAAGAACCGTTTGCTAAGAGACTTTATAATCAAACAGACTTAAGGTTTCTGTAATTACACCCTTAAAACAAAGTTATGATTGTTTTCCACAAACCAAAGCTACACTTCTTTGCACTCGACGCGCATTTCGCTAATAACGTTAGCATCATCAGGAGACGATAAACAATAAACTAAATTAACCTACGCTCTAAGAATCTTTTAGTTGGCGGAGATAAGACTAATAATTTGTGATTGATCACGATCTATAATCCTATCTCCCCTCAATTAAAGAATAAAGTGTACTAAACGGGATGGGTCCTCTTTCTTTATTTAAACTATTTCTGGATTTAATGATTTCCATACTTTCATATGCATTCAAATGTCTTTTGTTTGGTACACTTTTTAGAAGTTTTAGGTTATCTAATGTGAATCTATGATTGTTTTCAAAAGCATGCTCGGCTACACTTGACTTTTCTGTTCTTCCGTATTTTAAGTATGCTAAATGTTCTTTAAAACGTATTTGAATTGAGCGTCTCGTTTGGCCAACATATTTTTTGTCACAATCCATGCAACTAATTTCGCAAATTTCACTTTTTTCTAGAACAGTAGTTTTATCCTTGGGATTTCCTAGTAAACTTCTTATTGTGTTACCGGAATGATATACTAATTTAAGACCGGTGTTATTAAATACTTTTTGTAATCCTTTCGTATAATTAGGATTATAAGGAATTGATACAAATTTTGAGTCGCAGGTATCTGAAAATCTGTCTGAAAAAAGTGGAATTCCGAAAGGTCTTTTGAAAAGAATGTCTATTTATCAGCTAATTTATTACGCCTTCGTCGTAATCTTTTTCGCCAGCTATATTCTTATCCTATCCTTTTCTGCTTCAAATCTTTCTTTGTTTAAGGGGAAATTTACTAATCTATATGTTAAAAAGTGCAAACTTGCAAGCTTATGTTGTAAGCAATTTAAGCTTTTCTGTATAGGTCGAAGTCCAATTTATTTTTATTTCTTATAACTAAAGTATCTAGAAATGGCAATGTACCGTTGTTCTTTGTTTCATAAGTAAATTTAATTGTGGGAAATTTGTTATTTATTTTTTCCATAAAATTTTCAACACTAGTTACTTTAGTGTTGAATACTACAAACACATCTTCTACATACCTGAACCATACTCTGGGGAAATACTCAAATTCTTTACTTATATCTGATTCAAATTTGCTCATAAAGAGGTTTGCGATAAAAGTTGATAAACTATTACCCATTGTGGTTCCTTCTAATTGTTGGTAGTAGTTATTTTTATATTGAAAGTAATTTTGATTCATGCAGAGTTTTGTTAAAGATAGGTATTCTAAAGTATGTTTGTCTTCTAGATTGTTTTTTCTCAGTAGTTTCTTCAGGGATTGTAAGGTATTGGGGATCGGCATACTAGGGAACAACGAACTAACATCAAACAAGATTAAAATTTCACCTTCTTGGAGTGAAACATCTTTAACTTTGTTGATAAACTGTATTGTCTTCCGAAAATCCACAAGCCTGGAAAATCGGTTAGACCTATAGTTTCTGCTGTAGGATCACCTACTTACAACATTTCGAAATGGCTAGCAAACGAGTTTGAAAATTAACCTGTAAAGGAAAAAGGTTTTCCTGTTCAAAATTCCCATGAATTTATCAACAAAATTAAAGATATTTCATTCCAAGAAGGTGAAATTTTAATCTCGTTTGATTGAAATGACAAATTTCCCACAATTAAATTTACTTATGAAACATAGAAAAACGTTACACTGCCATTTGTAGATACTTTAGTTATAAGAAATAAAAATAAATTGGACTTCGACCTATACAGAAAGGGAACGCTCACCAACAGGTATATTCCAAATGACTCTTTTCATTGCTTACAACATAAGCTTGCAAGTTTGCACTTTTTAACATATAGATTAGTAAATTTCCCCTTAAACAAAGAAAGATTTGAAGCAGAAAATAATAGGATTAGGAATATAGTTGGCGTAAACGGTTACGACGAAGGCTTAATAAATAAGCTGATAAATAGACATTCTTTTTAAAAGACCTTTCGGAATTCCACTTTTTTCAGACAAAAAGATACCTGCGACTCAAAATTTGTATCAATTCCTTATAATCCTAATTATACGAAAGGATTACAAAAAGTATTTAATAACACCGGTGTTAAATTAGTATATCATTCCGGTAACACAATCAGGAGTTTACTAGGAAATCCCAAGGATAAAAAGTGGAAATATGTTGGCCAAACGAGACGCTCTATTCAAACACGTTTAAAAGAACATTTAGCACACTTAAAATACGGAAGAACAGAAAAGTCAAGTGTGGCCGAGCATGCTTTCGAAAACAATTATAGATTTACATTAGATAACCTAAAACTTCTAAAAAGTGCACCAAACAAAAGACTTTTGAGTGCATAAAATATGTATAGTATGAAATCATTAAATCCGGAAATAGTTTAAATAAAGACCCATCCCGTTTAGTACACTTTATTCTTTAGTTGAGGGGAGATAGGATTATAAGTCGTGATCAATCACAAATTATTAGTCTTATCTCCGCCCACTAAAAGATTGTATATAAGATAGAGCTTAGGTTAATTTAGTTTATTGTTTATCATCTCCTGATGATGCTAACGTTGTTAGCGAAACGCGCGTCGAGTGCAAAAAAGTGTAGTTTTGGTTTGTGGAAAACAATCATAACTTTGTTTTAGTGCAACTAAAGGTTCCAAATTCCCAACATAATTACACCCTTGTTTTTGTTTTGTTTTTTGTAAAAGCACATTATTTATGAGACTTGGGAGATTTTATGATCAGTCAGACTAACAAAATTTTAAACGTTTCTATGAACATCTTTTTTTATTAATGGTTTGCTATGGGTTGGCAAAAAGACAAGTTTTTTTAGGTTTTCTTATAAATTCTCTAGTCAGACAAAAAATATGTTTTTATGGGTACATGTTTAAAAAAATATATACTATGCTTTTGAATATATCCACAATGTTTATAGGTTTTTTAGTACATTTCATAATCCAACAGGCTCATAATATTTTATCTATGATAAATTTACTATTCTTTTATGATCTTAGTTATGTACTATATGTCTAAGTTCTTTAAGAAAGAAAAATCTCATAAAAACTCCATTTTATCGACCACTTATTATAAACAAAGTCTTACAAAATCTAGAAATTTGCTAAGGTAATAAGATCTTTCCTGCCCTAACCTATATGCCCTTTGAAACAAATATTAACCCAAGCAACAATTTTGGTTAAATTGTGTACATTTTGACCATCACAGCTGACCATGACTCCCTTTGAGAAGGGCAAGTTGTTGGGAAATATCCTGGCATTTTCCCATTTTGGAGAATAAAATGAAGGACATTTGGAAGTAAAAAATTAGTCATGAAGATTTTTTATTCCTTGGTATTTGAGGGCCAGTTTCCTCTGTATTGGACATATTGTGGTTTTAAAGAAGACAATTTTCCCACAGATTGTCTTTAAAATATCTTCATATCAACTAATTGATTTGAAGAAGGAAAAATTAAGAAAAAAAAATAGGAAATTTTACATATCCACTTAAAAAATATTAATGATTATGACCATATTCGAAACAAAAATCACTTACCATGGAAGTTTTTTCCAGCAAAATCGCATTACGCTCTTACAAATTGAAGAGGCCTCTTATATAACTTCTTATTTAAAAAAAAAAAGATTAAGAAAAATCTTTTAAATGCTCAAAATATCTCTAAAAGTGCTTGTTAAAACATAAAAAGGATTCGTTATGCATTTTAAAACTCTTCAAACCACTTAAATTGAAAATTAAATACTTTTATTTACAAACCTGTTTATGAAACCAAAAATAAAATGGCTGCAACAATAGGGATGGAGCCCTGTGGTTCATAATGAACCTCAAAGTATTTGACAACTAGGGGCCAGGTCAAAGTTTCTATATATTTACAAAAAATGTCTTTTAATAAAGGCCTCCATTTCCCACATTTTTCAAATTTTTACGAAAAGTTCACTATTATCTCAAACGTAAAAACAAAAATTTGGTTAGAAAAATTATAACAGCTCTTCTTCTGAAATTCTGACATTCAGCCATGGTTTAGGTCAATTGGCCAAAAAGCGGTGGTTATCGCTTGACTTCCATAAGCTTTTCTATTTCTGTTTTCTTTTCCAAACTAAACAAAATGTTATTATTTTGGAGTTCATTAACGGAAAGAAGTTTGCGGAGGTTTAAATACACAGAACAAATCAAATTTTACTAAAAATATAACTTAGAATTTAAAAATAATGAAGTCTTTAAAAGCTATTTCCATTTTAAAGCACATTTGACTAAAATATGTTGTTCATTTTGTGTTTACCCTCTACAGATCATAGTCAATGCGCTTTATTTAGGTTGAACTATATTATATTATTATTATTTTAAATGGATGCATTTTATTATAGTCAAGTTTTAAAATACACTTAAATATTTAGTATATCAAACAAAATGTATTACAAATAACTATACAAAGTCATACTTTTTCTTATACTTAATAACTAATTATAATTATTCATCCAATAGTCCACTCGGTCGCAGCTCAAAAAGGTTTATCTGGCCTCTGCAGTAGCCTGAAACAAAGAAAAACAATAAACTTACATTTATTATATCAAATTCTAACCCCGTCAACTATTTAAGCGGAAAAATAAAGTACATAATAGGGTAATTTTGAACGCTTGTTTGACACTTTGTTGTGGTTATGGTAATTAACCACTACTACTGCTGTAAGCTACAAATCCATTTCATTGTGGTTATTTTTTTTGGTTAATTTTAGAGAATTTTGGCACATTTAATTTTAGAAATAATAAAATATTACCAAGTTTGAACATATAAAACACAAATTTTGTAAAATTAAGCCCAACAAGTGACAGTTTTTAATGTGTTCCAAAAACTCTGGTAAAATCCATGCATGGTAGCGGTCGTTAAACACTTAGTATGTTTTCACAAAGTATTGCCTTCTTTTTCTTGCATAGTGTGTTCTCCGTTCTGACAAAAAGTGTGAAAAAAATGAAAAAACTAGATGCTTGATTTTTCATACATTTTGAGTACAATATGAAAACATATTCATTACCACCGCGGCTGTCAAAGTTTTCAAAATTTTAAGCTTTGCAAAAATTTCCCCAATAATACAGTCACTTTTATAAACCGTGTAAAAAAAGGAAACTTAGTTTTATTGTGTACATATTTACTAGAAACTATTGTTGGTCCAGTTGTTAAAATTTTTAAGTTCCTCTCATTTTCATATAAATCGAAGGGGTTAGTCATCGTTAATTCTTGAGGTTGTGTAGTAGTCGTGTTGTGTAAGGGCTCCTTATATTTCCTAAAAATAACAGAAGCAGGGTAATCTCAAATAATATGATATTGATTATACAAAATGCGGCAATTATGCAGTACATGGTTTTCCGCGATTTTTGATTTTTTATGAAAAATTCTTTATAGGGGCATCTACTAGGGTCCCTAGGACCCCAAATCCGCCTGCGCTGTTTTTTGTTAAAGAGAAAAAGGGGTGCCAGGGGGGGCGGGGTTGTAATGTGTTTTTTTTATTGTTTTGGGTTGGGTTGGAATAGGTTGTGTTGAGCTGTGTTGGATTGGGTTGTTTTAGTGAAAAAAAAAAAATAAAAAAAAACACAACAAAAATAAAAAACAACCGGCGCAGACGGAGTTGGGGTCCTAGGGACCCTAGTAGGTGCCCCCACAAAGAATTCTTCATAAAAAAATGGCAGAAAACCGTATACTGCATGATTACCCAAAATGCCTCTACCTTTGTCGTCAGTTTGGAGGTCAACAGTCCTCGACTTCCTCAAGGAGCCTTGTCCACTCACTGAGAGCTGGGCCAGATCAAATTTGGAGCATCTCGCCTGTCTTTATATGCTTGTTTTTACTTAAAGTTTGACATTTCCTGTGCTTTATACACGGATTGTGTCCAAGTCATTGGGTAACATTTTGATTCTTCTTTACTTTTTTTATCTGAGGCCTGGTGAGGCAATCATCTGCCTTCTTACCACTCGGAACTGCCCTAAAAGCGCAAGAAATACGAAATGAAGGAGAAAAAAAGAAAAGGTCAAAAGATCTTGGGTGGAAATAACGAAAATTGAAACCTGGATAAGCATTCCACAAGGAACACATAAAGAACCAAAGCAAAAAGAGAAATGATTAAACAATGTTTCACTCTGGGTAACCAGCGTGAGCTCGTCAGTTGTTCCTCTGGTCATCCTCCCCATACATCAATAAACACCATCATACACTTTGATTTCCAACTTTCAATCACTCACAAATAGGCATCGTTCCGCACTGGTACTTATGAACACATAAAGAACCAAAGCAAAAAGAGAAAAGTATTAAACGATGTTTCGCTCTGGGTAACCAGCGTGAGCTCGTCAGTGGTTCCACTGGTCACCCTCCCCATACATCGTTAAACACCATCATACACTTTGATTTCCAACTTTGAATCACTCACAAATAGGCATCGTTCTGCACTGCTACTTATCCAAGTTACCTGATATGGATTCGTCCTGGCGTGTTAATATTTCCAATAGGATTATGCTCCTAAGGCAATTAAAAATCAAAAAAAGAAGTTAAAAAACCTCCAAATCAGTTACATCAACCGAAAAGAATCTAAAAACAAAAGATCAAAAGATATGGGTGAAATAACGGAAATTCAAACCTGGATGAGCATCCCACAAGGAACACATAAAGAAACAAAGCAAAAAGAGAAATGATTAAACGATGTTTCGCTCTGGGTAACCAGCGTGAGCTCGTCAGTGGTTCCACTGGTCACCCTCCCCATACATCGTTAAACACCATCATACACTTTGATTTCCAACTTTGAATCACTCACAAATAGGCATCGTTCCGCACTGCTACTTATCCAAGTTACCTGATATGGATTTGTCCTGGCGTGTTAATATTTCCAATAGGATTATGCTCCTAAGGCAATTAAAAATCAAAAAAAGAAGTTAAAAAACCTCCAAATCAGTTACATCAACCGAAAAGAATCTAAAAACAAAAGATCAAAAGATATGGGTGAAATAACGGAAATTCAAACCTGGATGAGCATCCCACAAGGAACACATAAAGAAACAAAGCAAAAAGAGAAATGATTAAACGATGTTTCGCTCTGGGTAACCAGCGTGAGCTCGTCAGTGGTTCCACTGGTCACCCTCCCCATACATCGTTAAACACCATCATACACTTTGATTTCCAACTTTGAATCACTCACAAATAGGCATCGTTCCGCACTGGTACTTATCCAAGTTACCTGATACGGATTCGTCCTGGCGTGTTAATAATTCCAATAGGATTATGCTCCTAAGGCAATTAAAAATCAAAAAAAGAAGTTAAAAAACCTCCAAACCAGTTACATCAACCGAAAAGAATCTAAAAACAAAAGATCAAAAGATCTTAGGTAGAAATAACGTTATTTCCTATATAAGTCTTAAACGGTAAAGGTATGTTTTACCTATGGAAATTTACATTTTTACAAAGTATCAACATTGAAAATCTACACAAATAAATGTGAATATTTACTGTCAGGAATGTAAATTTTAAGATAAGTTCACAATCTTTTTGTAAAATTACACACAACTTGTACCAATATTTGGTTGGGTAAATTCACTAATATTTTTTAACAGTATTCTTAAGAGTGTAGTCTTCGCTGGCAGCTTTTCTTGTCTTATTCTTGTAAAATTTCGCTTGCAAAGATATTTTTGGCCTCACATTTTTCTATCCAAATACAGATATTTTTTAGAAATTTGAGTCTCATTTTAATGATAAATCTTAGATCTAGGGTTTTCTAGTAACATTTTTTGAAATTTGACTTTATTTTTTGTGAAATATGGATCCAAACATGGCGTATTGCATATTGCCTGGTCATATCAGCAAGACTAGACAAAATCGCGAAAAATACCAATAGAGAACCCTAGCTTCAAGCTTTATCTTCAAAATGAAACTAAAGCGTTTGAAAAACGTATTTAGATAGAAAAATGTGTGTCCAAAAATACCATTGCAAGTGAAATGTTGCATGAGTAAGACAAGGAAAGCCGCCAGCCAAAACTAAGGTAAATTCACCTATTAATGGCGTACTTAAGGAACTTTCACGTCTAGAGTTCAAAATTAGGGATAAATAAATTGAACATTCTTTTTTTGGTTATGGTTTGATAACTTTGATAAATATAAAAATTTTCTTTACCGGCGTAGCTCAAACTGCATTATTTTAATACCGGCGTACTGCTTATCTTACTCCGGCGTAGTTGCAAAAGACATAATTTTTTGGTTAAATAAGGCAAATTTCTTTATTAAAATTAAAATACTAATATTTAATAAAAATAAAATATAATATTTTATTTAAAACGTAACATTTTGGTTTATAACCTAAAACTATAAACCATGGCATTCTTAAAAGTGAATTAACGAAATGGTTGTAACCATCGTAACTAAGTACATTATTTTTTAAATTAATTTACTTATGTAAATGAAATATAACTTAACTTAGGAATTAAAAATGAGACTCTCTTGTTTATTGCCATAGGAGGATTCATTTTTGTAAAAATTTCGTCAAAATCGTACCATATAATGTATTCATGTTGAGGCCACTTCCAATGAAACCCAACCTTTTCCATAGATACGTAATACTTTTCTTCTTTTTTTGTCCATTACTTGACCTGGAAAATATTCATTTTTTTGGTTAAAGTAACATATTGGTGTAGATTGTTTTTTTTTCTTTTTTTTTAACAGATATCTTTTTCCTTTGAGAATCTGGCTTTTTATAATTTTCTTTGTTCTTTCTGTTTTCTACATTAACTCTTTCTTTTGCTCTTTTGCCTCTTTTTTAAAATCTTTAAAATTTTTTAACCCGTTTTCTTAAAACGTATATTTCTTTTTTGGAAAGTAACGCAAACACATTATTATTTTATTTCAAAAAACTGAGCAATTATTTATCCCTTTAAAGTAGTTTTTGAAAGCCTATGTTTAACATGTTTTTAAATCAAAAAATCATATAACTTTTAATACGCCGTTAATTGAAAAATCTCTGTATTTAGATAGAAAAAAAAAACATTCTTCCTTTACCGTCTTAAAGAGTTTTTTTTATTTTTTGAGACATTTTCAATATTATACTCAAACCTAATTACAAAACAAAAATCTATACATTTTTTGTCTATAGAGATATTTAAATTTGCTATTTTAACTCGTAAATTTTTAAACTTCCTAATAATTTTTGTGGTGAAAAAAGTATACGCCGTAACTGGATTATTACAATCGTTTATATGTTAACTATTAAAAATTAAAGAAAACATTTTGTAACAGTAACATTTAAGCAAGAAAAAATTATTTAGAAAATTTTTCCAAAGTTTATCCACAAAAACTAATAACAAAAATATGCAAAAAATATTTTTGAGTATTGCCTAATCCACTATAAAACAAAGTTATGCAAAAAATACTTAGATCTATTTTATTCTTTAAAGAATCGTAAAATATGCAAAAAATATTTTTGGGTATTGCCTAATCCACTATAAAACAAAGTTATGCAAGAAATAATTAGATCTATTTTATTCTTTAAAGAATCGTTAAAGAGATAAACTAACTAACAAAGTTTGGCTCTAAATTGGACACCTACACTGACCTCTCCCACTTCAACACTGATGCAATTGTCGGCACGGGCTCACATTTCCACAAAAGTTGCACAAATCAGATGACCAGTAAATTTCCTTCTGAGAAAGTGGCGCCTCGACCTAAGATTAGTCGCCAAAATTAAATAAAACACAGTTTAAGTTCGAAAAAAGAGTTACGCCGCACTGTGGAACGACCCCATGTAAAGCCCATAAAACATTTCCGAATAAACAAAGTATTTTAATCTTAAAACAAAAACCATTGAATAGTATTTAGTAAAGTCCACTCTATTTATTGGCATATAGCTTTTATTTGATTTTTGTTTTTTTTTATAGTTAAAATGGCTAACAAATGCGATTATATATTATATATATTTTTTACCGAAAAAAAACACTTATTTTAAAAATATATATTTCTGTGAGTTTTACCAGTGTTAATTTTTTTTTCTCGCAATATCTAGACTGATTCTTGTTAAATAAGCTTCTTTGAATTGAACCTTATTCTTTCTAGTAGTCATTTTATTTCAAATAAGCATAAAGGAGGTTGGGTATTCGCAGGGAAAAAAAAGTCATGTATGAACATATTGCTTAGTTCATGGTGATCATGTCTAATGTAAAGACCTGCCCCCCCACTCCCCCCGCCTCGAGAGATAAAACGTCGTACATTTATATATGTACCCCTGCATTGTTTATTTTTCTAAATGCATTTTTAGGATTTTCTCAGTTGTTCATGTAGTTGAGTTTTAATTTATTTTTATCTCGATTTTAAATACTTTTATAATATAAATATATTATAAAAGAAATATAAAGCCTAGTTAAATAATTTAGTAAGATTTGTCCTCTATGTCCTAAAAGAATAAAAAAAACTTTATCCTAATACAGGGTTCCTAAGAAAATCCTTAGGGGGCCAAGCAGCCGTGTATAAGACGCAGACAAACGGAAAAGCACATTAGGCAGAAAAGGATGGGCATGGGGCGATGTTGTCACTACATCTTACATGTAGTAAATCCATTCCAGGTTGTTGTTTTCTAATGTTTTCCATTTACATACCTTTAGGACTGGAATAAAAATTGTTTTTTCTCGACTTTAATACCAAACTGATAAAAGATATCGTAAAAAAAATATTTTTCGGCTTTTCATTTTGTAACCATTGTCCTTACGCACTGTTTACTGGCTGGGGACTGAGATACATGCAAATGCCTAACCTAAAGCGTTCATACACGGCCGGAGAAATCGACTGAGATATTTCCGTAGAAACTTTATCAAGCAAATAGGACGGGTTGACGCCTTCGAACGTCCAACCCGGGTTTTGCACGTAACGGTGATTTTACCAATTTTTGACCCCCTCCCTATGTAATTTTTTGTAACGGTTTGGCACGCCACTCCCCTGATATTACGTAACAATTTCAAGACTACTACCCCCCCCCCAAAAAAAAAACTTTTCACTTATTTTCATTCCAAATTTTCTTAGTTTCACACAAATGCAAACGCTGTCGAAAACCCCCCTCCCCCCTACGTAACGTTTTGTCACCCCCCTCCCCCCTATGACCATTACGTAATTTGTGCACGGCCCCTGTAGTCCCAGTGGAGGAGGGCGAGAAAATTGATATTGTTTTCTTAAAAATTATAATTTTTAAACCTATTTCTTTGCGTTCCCGAAATTACGTAATTTTTATTTTTCTAACATTTTTGCGTTCGGCTAATTTAATTGAAAAATTTTTGCCTGTGGCGCCCTTTATCTTCTCACTTGAAACCAAGATCGCCCGTCTTAGGAAAACTGATCCCGTCTCTGTTTCTAAATTTTTTCGAATAAAAGTAGAGTATGACCATGGGGGAAATAATTTTTTTCTACGGTATGACGAAAATTTCGAGAAAGTTGAAGAAAAAAATAAAAAAAGTGGCAGAGCTCAAGTTTTTCGTAAAAAAAACGTTTTTTGTAAAGAAACAGAGCAAAATAAATCTTTTCACCCCTTTTTGGGTGTTACCAATATTGGCAGCCCCTTATTTTACGCTTTTACCCTCCCGCTAGTTTTGAAGAATTGGTTCGCTACATGTTTCGAGATCATGTCATAAAACACCTCGAAAATATCAAATGTAGTGTAGGGCCAGCTTTATTTAAAATCAATAATATCGCAAGCAAAAAGCTCTGCAGGAAAAACAGCGCCGTTTATTGATTTCTTTGGCTGCTAGTGCTAGCTGCATGGTTTGGCCGTTTCCGGATAGATGTCACTAGTAGAAGAGAATGGAAAGAAATTTAATTAAAAGCGAAGATATTTCTTTCTAATGTTAACAACCTCACGAGTTTATCGCTCAGTATCGTAAATAATGGACCCTGCCGCCTCCTTTAAGCAAGAAAATGCTGTGGTTTGGACCTGAAAACATCTAATTTTTAATCTCATGGTGTGGCCGCCATCTAGTGGAATTTGCAGATATCTTATCAACGGTTATTATTGCAACTATGATTTATGCTCACAATGAAAGAGTGGCGACAATTTTTTCTCATGAAAGCAGTCCGGAGATAATAACAAACTGGCACCATTGCTCAATATACCTGTTTCTTTTGTGCGCGCAGAATGAAATGGAACCCTGTATAATGTTTACACAAGCTTAGTCTCTGGTTACAGCAGGTAATCGATTTGCAAAAATCCATTAAAATCGGATAAATACTAGTTCTGATCTAACAAGAATACTACATCATCATCCAATACAATATGATAATAGATATATCAATTTTTAGTATTTTTTTAATATTGAAACAACAATGGTTTTTTACTACATTATATTTGTAAAATTCAACTGTAAACATATTTTAGTGTAAGAAGAATTAAATTTTGTACGCCTTTTTAAAAGTCATTTTTTGTTTATAATAAACAAAATCCAAGATTTTTTAACGACTACTAAGCTATATTAAGGAAAGGCAATCGAAAAATCACTGCTGGAAAGACTTGTTTCTTCTTAGTATAAAAATAGGTATTAATTTTAATAAAATCGATTCAGTATTTATTTAGATATATTAATAATAATAAATATTTTTTCAAATTAAGTTACTAATTAATTATTTAAATTACTGTAGATAAAGAATACTAGGGATTCTCTTTGCACGGTTTTACACATCTTTCCATCATGAACTTTTTAACCGATGCACCAACTTTCTTAGGTTTAAAATCAACCAAGCTTATTTTTTGTTATATTTTTTGCAGCCAACTTTTAAGTAGCATTTCATTGTATGTAAAAATCCGTAAATTTAAAAAAATCGTTGTTTATTAAAATCGGTATATCTTAAAAACTACTGAACCGATGTTAGTAATTAATAACTTTTTGAACAAAAAAGAACAAGGCTTTTTTTCAGTAATTATTTGGGCTGTTTAGTTTTTAATTTTGTCCGCCATCTTGGATTTCATAATGGAATTTCAAAACTTATTTAAAGAATTATTTTGTACGGTTTTTATGGACCGCCCGGTATACCGACTGTAGTCCTCTTAATTTTGTTTTTTAATTAAGAAAAGCATATTTAAGTACATTCCAATGAAATTACCGAGTCAAAAAATTGTAGTTAAGCTTTTTAATTAATTCTGGCCGGTAATAATACATATTATTTTTAGCAAGGACTCGCCATTTTATAATCATATATATAAAATACAGGAAAGGCTGTTGCCTAAACTTTCCAAAAATGTATAAAAGATTAAAATCGGATAAAAAAACTGTCATTACAGAATTTTATTTTGAAATGTCCGGGTTTCCCTATACCTCGCTCAACTGTGCGCCGGTAATACCTTAAGGTGTTCCATATGCCGTTAATAGCTTAATTTACTCTTAATAGTTCTGATTTGCTTTATCTTTTTTCTCTTAGATTATAGATATTTTTTATAAATCATTTTCTTTATTAAACTTTTTAATTAAATTATTTTTTGGGAAAAAAACGTATTAATCGCTTCAATCGCTCGGCAAAAATTTTAATTATAATGGCCAAAGTCGTTTTTAAATGTCGTCCTTGCCCTCTCCCTCTCGTCAGACAGGCATTACTCAAACCCTCTTAAAGTATTCGAAATTGACTTTCCTAATTAAAAGTTCTGGAAAAGTCTTGTGAAAAATACCCCGGGCACCTGTAGACACCCTTTAAGCAGACAGTAATTCTCAAATTTAAGATGGTTTACCAAATAAGTAAAGCAAACGTGTCAAACAACGTGACAACACTGTGGTCAATACTATACAGGGTGTCCCAACGAAAACGAAACAGAGGCGTTTTTGAAAATTTAGAGTACGATTTTCAAAAAACCCTCGAACACGTCGATTTCTTATTTAAGGGATGCACTTTGCGTATATACTGAAATTTTCGTAGGACAAACCCCTTTGAAGGATTGGTTTTATCACCAGAAATTAAATAGGGAAAGTGGGTCAAGTGATACCTTGTTTTGAAGGTCGTTTAAGTGCCTTCAGAAAACTGTCAAAATTTTAAAAACTCAGCTAATAGTTTCCGACATATTCACCTTCAAAATAAGCTCAAATTGTACAGCTAAATTTTGCTTCTTATAAGAATGTATCCTAGAAGAAAAAATGCAATGGTAAAATGTACTATTAACGGTTCCCAGGATTTGTCAAAAAAAATTTAATTTCGTTAAAAAAAGGAATTTCGCATCGGTCCATGCATTTTTAAAAGTGAATATCTTGAAAACTAACTGCTAGATTTAAAAAATTTTCACAATTTTGTAAAGGCATTTGAAGGATGTTTAAAATAAGGTATTACTTGACCCATTTTCCCTATTTAAATTCTGGGAATACACCTCACTCCTCAGAAGGAGTGTGTCCTACGAAAATTCCAATATAGCTAAAAAATCACTCTTGGATATCAAATCGACGTGTTCGACGGTTTTTTGAAAATCGTACTCTAAATACGACACCCTGTATAGAGACCTCTAAAATTAAATTAAATAGGAAATGAATTATCTATCTTAATGTGAAAACCGCCTGTCGTTAGCTACTACGATTCGTGAGTTACAATTTTTAAAAAAGTGTAATGCCCCTCCCTACCGTCTTGCCAATCCTCCATCCCCATCAAAAACTAATCAGCTCTGCGTCAGGTGACAAAGAATGTTTGTGCCAAATTTTATAAAAATCGGTTAAGCGGTTTTTGAGTAATCGTGTTACCGACAGACATACACCATGACAAAATTTTGTATTTAGGTCTTTTTTAACCCAAATAACTTATTTTTGTTGGAAATAAAAAACTTTTTTTTTACGATCCCAACCCAGTAAACACCCTTTTGTAAATATTACGTAAAATTTACATAACAGATTTACCTTGTTATGTAAATTTAAGGTCACTCAGAGGTCACAATAAGGTAAAATTTAAGTCACATTAAGGTGCGAAAACTCTGCATAATGCCATGCGCAAAGCCCACCTAATTTTTACATAAATGTGATGTAAATAAAATGACATACCTTATATATAAATATTATATCCACGTTACGTAAGAGTTAAGTAAAAACTACGTATATTTTACATAACAGGTTTAACTTATTATTTAAATTTAAGGTCACATAGGGGTCACAATTATTTATTAAAAAGGTAAATTTAAGTGACATTAACTTGCATGACATGCGCAAAGCTTTAACTATCTAAGTCCGACATGAGCATGCAGCTTGAGGCGGGCCAACGGAAGGTCAGGTCCGTCGGTGGTTGCTTGACACGGTCTGATATTGGCAAACATGTGGCACACTACAAAGTTAACCAGGCGGTCTGGTTTAAGTGGCGGAAGAGGTGATTCTTATAGAGAACTTGTCAATACCTCAAAGTCCTCATCCTAATTTTGAAATATCTTTGCTCTTTATATATTATCCACTGTACAGGGAACATAGAGCCATCTCTACCTACTAGGAAGAAACTATTAAGCACTGGTAATTTCCTTCATTTTTATAATATTTTTGTAAATATTAATGTGACGTAAATCGCATTATAGAGCGTTTACCTCATTTAGACGATATGAATATTACAAAAAATGTTTTATATAATAGTTATGTAACATTTGAAATGTAAACTTACGGTTCAATTGACTATATAATAATTATGTAAAATTTAGGACTTTAATTTGACTTAAAACATTTTACAAGGAATTTATATAACTCGAAGGACATAATTAATACATAAAAGATGTTATGTAGCAAATATGTAAAATTGTAAATGTAAAGTTAAGGTGCAAACTATTCCATATTATTTATGTAAATTTCAAAATTTCAATAGGACGTAAATCATGTTATAGTGCGTTTTCGTAATTTAGATGATATAAATACTACGTAAAATGTTTTATACAATGCTTATGTAACATTTCAATTGTAAACTTTAATTTGACGTAAATAATTTTAAACTTAGATGACATAATTAATACATAAAAATGTTATTTAACAATTATGTAAAATTTTAAATATAAACTTAAGGTTCACATTGTTTCATAATATTTACGTAAATTTAAAAATTTTAATTTGACGTAAATCATGTTATAGAGCGTTTACGTAATTTAGGTGATATAATTATGTAAAATTTTAAATGTAAACGTAATGTCTAAATTGTTACAAAATAGTTATGTACAGGGTGACTGTTTATAAAGTTCCACCTGAGAAAACTTTTTTATTATTCGTCACAAAACGATAAACAAAAAAGTGAATTACTCGACTACGACCACTTTAGGATTTAATTCGTATTTTTTATTATTATTAATTTTTTTTAGATTTTCATCTCAAGAGAAGAAAATATTTTCTTCTCTAGGGACGAAAATGGTTTCGGTTTATTTCCGACATTACTACAAATCGTAGCCTTCTAGATACCTACATTTTCGTTACTAGAGAAGAAAACATTTTCGTCTCTAAAGATGAAAACAAAATTCATATGCGTGTGAAATATAAAACTTTATGAGGCGTTATAGAGTGCAGATTTGGCTACTTTGCTTTGGTTTATGCATTTTTAAAACTGAAAGACATTTTAGAGACGTTCAAAACAATCAGTTAACCCTGGACTTGACCCATTTTGCCCCGTTAAATTTGGTGGTAAAACTCACCTCACACTCTACAAAAATTCCAACATAGCTACGACCCGGACCTCTTCTGCCTTTAATTTTGCCTTCTATTATCAATTTTAAGAGTTTATATTTATCATTTCTGAAAATACAGCCAAAATATTCAAGTTTTCGTTTTTTGATGGTAAATAAAACTTCAAATTCTTTATTTATTCTAAGCAGAACATCCACATTAGTTACTCGGTCCATCCAAGATATCCTTAATATTCTACGATAACGCCACATCTCGAATGCCTCCAACTTTTTGCACATGGCCCCAGTCAGTGTCCATGCTTCCGTGCCATAATATAAGATGCTAAAACATAACACCGAAGCACACGAATTCGGAGAGTGGTATTAAGATCGCGACTACACAACACTGGTTTCATTTTGATAAAAGATGATCTGGCCTGTTCAATTCTTGCACGAACTTCTTGCATGTTGTCCTAGTTCTCATTAAGAAGACAACCTAAGTATTTGTATGAATCCACGCGTTCGACTTGCTGCCCATTTACTTCTTACATGCCCCGGATGTTCTTTTCCTTCGATATGATCATCCATTTTGTTTTTTCAACATTTAAGTTAAGCCCGAATTGCAAACTTTTGGCAGCAATTTGATTCAACAACTCTTGTAGGCCTTCCAGCGTGTCTGCTATTATGCTGCATATCGTATGTTGTTAATTTTTATACCGTTTATGGTTAAACCCTCTTCGCAGTTATGAAGTGCATTCTCTATTATTTTGTTACTATACATATTAAACAACAGCGGAGACAATATACAACCTTGGCGTACTCCTCTTCTTATTTGGACGTCTTCGGACAGTTGGTCATCAACCTTTATTTGAGTAGTCTGAGTCCCGTATAGATTAGCGATTATCTTTAGAACTCGGTCATCTAGACGAACTTCTTTTAGCGATTCTATGAGCTTTTCGTGTTGGACTCGATCAAATGCCTTCTCATAATCTATGAAACAAGCATATAGTGGCATCGACACATCTATAGAACGCTGAACTAAGACTTGAATACCAAACAAGGCCTCTCTTGTCCCGAACCCACCACGAAATCCAAACTGCGTGTCACCCATAAAAGATTCGCATTTCCCATAAATTATTTTGTGGATAATCTTTAGAAATATTTTTATCATATGGCTCATTAGGCTGATTAGACGATAATCACTACACTTCTTTGCTGAATGAATTTTACCGCTACGATAAATCAAGTTAAAAAGTTTGACCAGCGTATTTAGCGAATATTCGTTTTTTATTAGCTTTAAAACCTCAATGTATACTTCGTCTTGCCCTACCGCTTTTCTGTTTTTAGCTGAAGATATCGCGTGTTTCACTTTCTCTGGTGTTATATCTATGCCTTGGTTTGAGAATTCTTCTGGCTGTTCGGATCGGTTACCGGTAAAGAGATGTTGTTTGTAGCTACACCATCCTTTTAGTTTTTCTTTTTTTTCCGGTATGATTTTGCCTTGATTGTCCACAAGGATTCCAGCTTGTCTGTTATTAAATAATCCGGCCGCTTCCTTTACTTGTTTGTGTAAATTGAAAATGTCATGTTTAGTTATGTTATGTTATATAGTCTTGTTTTGCTGACCTTATCTTGTTTTTTATTGCTCTATTGATTTCTTGATACTGATCGGTGCCTTTTTTACTGCGTCTTTTATCCATCAACTCCAGGATTTCATCGGTAATCCAAACTTTCTTTTTATTTCTTGTTTCATCCTTGCCTAAGAGTGTTGTGCTTTCGACTATGGCATTTTTAACCTTTGTCCAGACTATTTCTGTATCTTGTTCGGTAGACTCATTAATATCTTTAAGCTTTTTGTTAAGTTCGACTTTAAGTTTAGTTGCTATCATGTTATCTTGAAGTTTGTCCAACCTGGGTGTGGGTTTATTATTTGGAGGATGATTTTTCTTGAGGGTAAATTTAATTTTCTCCACAGCTGGATTGTGATCCGAGCCTACGTCTACACCAAGATAAGTTTTTGCAGATTTAATAATGTTTCTAAATCGTTTATTAATTAACATAAAGTCTATCTGGTTTCTAATGATATTCTCAGGAGTTTCAGTGTAAATGCGTCTAGCTGGAAGTTTAAAGAAAGTATTTGACACGATAAAATCCCTTTCCTAACAGAACTGGAAAAGACGATCTCCACGTTCATTTGATGTACCAAGACTGTATCTCCCAACAATATCTTCTCTTGTCAGTCTTAAATGTGCTATACTGGTACTACTGACTCTATAATATACGTCATTGAGATTTTATCTACTACCAGTAAATTATATTTTCAACCTGCAGCTACCTGTAATACCTAAGGATTCTTGCTGCAAACTAAATCGGTCTTATATTATTTGTTACTGTTGGTATTATTAGTTAAGATAGATAAAATCAGATATATTCTTCTGAAGTGAATTTCCTCTCTTGATTTTTTAAAGCCCTTCTGACGTAGGGTATCAAAAAAAACCACGGTGGGAAAAGTGACACTTTCCTTCTTTGGTATGTAAATAACTATTAAACACACTAGCAAAGTAAAACTACTATATCTAGTTGGAAAACTGTAGGGTACTGGCAGAAACTTTTTTCCTGCTTCATTAATTTATCGCAACATATTTTTAAATATTACTACCTGATAGCCGGGATCTACCTCTGAGACGTATATATATTTCGTAACACTCCCAGGGATGAGGGGGCTGATGTACGCCTTCAAAAACATTACAAAGTACTTATTTAAACTTAAACAATAACAGTGGGATTTACTAAGATCTAAAATAGTACCCCCCACAGGTCTAAATATTTACACCCGTGGGATGTACTAAATTTTAAAACCCATTTTCTAAAAACACTTACACAAACAGAAAAGATAAAAAGTTATTGATTATTTTGTATTGTTATTGCAAAATACCACAGAAAAACTGCTTTTTTTCTCAAAATATTTCATATTTTAGGAGAAAATGCCCTAAAACTAATTTTTTTTACAAGTTTCAAAATGGCAAATGGTGAATTCGCCACAAATTTGGCACATAATAGCTTCATCATCTGTGTTTGAGATTACAAAGTTGATGATTTTTTAGACCACCTCGGTTTAAGTTTATAGCCCCTAGAAAGGATTGTTTTGCGGCAATTGGTAATACGTTCCTTTATAATTTCCCTAAGCAACCGTTTTTACAAAAATTAATTTACCTTATTTAATATCCCAAGTTGTTTATTAATTAATAAAACACCTCCAATTTTGTCCAGAAAAACGCCATGTTTTGAATCCGCTTTCAGCACAAAGAATATATTTATGAGGGTACTACGAGGCAAAACAAACATAAGCGAAGGTCACTGATTATGCACAAAAACTTTCTCCAATGAAAAAAATCCAAAACAACTGTACCTATTCATTTATTTACAAACAGAACTGAAATTAAAACATTGAGTTTATCTAAAAGCTTAATCATCATACAAAGCTTTCCATGGAAAGATCGCATTCAAAGGTCTCAACTCTGCAGCACCGAACAGTTTGTTGAGCCGACATGACTCCTGTATGAACGCATCAGTTGGATTCAGGTCTGTTTTTAGCCGCATTTTTTTTCATGACCTACTTTGATGAAATATTTTTATTTGTGGTTTGCGATTGCGATGGGTTTGTGTTTGTAAAGTTTTTTCATACTTTTGATAGATAAAAACCTCTTTTAAATAAATACCAAGTTAATCTTATTCTGACTTTATGATTACATATCGGAATGGTTTTGTGACAGTGAGTATTAATCGCGAAAATCAATAACAAGGGTAAGTTTTGATAAAAGTAACATATAAAGTCAATTTTAACAGACAGAGTGTTTACCATTAAGATCCTCCCTAGGGTCAAAAAGAAACTTGTTTTAAATAGAAATTTTCTTTTGAAATCCAACAAAAGATTGTGTTAAGATGACTCTTCACTAAAAAAAACAATTAAAATTATTCTTATAAATCAAACTATGTCCAAAACTCAAGAAAGTTGGTATAAAATGCTTAAAACCAACAATTTCACATAAACTTAGGACCTGTCTAAAATAGGCTAAACCCTTTTAGTAAATCCCACTGTAAGAGTTTTAATAAAGCAAAAATGTTTTACATCTGTCTTTGTGCCGGTATCTTCAGAAGACCTTTTATATAAAGAAAACGTTTAGCCTCCTCCATGAAATATGGGTTGAAGGAGGTAAAGAGGGAAAAATCAAACTTTTCTAGACATTTTACAGCAGATAAAAAATCCTACGCCACTTTGTTGTTTTCATAGGTTTTAAAGCAATGCTTTAAGCAATAACTGAATATTTGAGCAAGTTGTGTTCGGCACCTCTTAGAATTCGGCGCCAGGCGCCAAGAAACCATCATGCTAATGCATAAAAATAAATGAAGAACTTATAACTAGTATTTTAAACCATTTCTAGTAATTTTTCAACTTATAATCTTGCTAAATATATTTAACCAATCATCCAGCCTCTTCAAGGAAAGTCACCATTCTTCGACAAAAATTCAAAACACTTCGTAGACCCCTTTAGATACATCAACCTACAAACTGATGGCCAGTTTGTTAGTTTTGATGTCGAAAGTTTGTACACGAACGTACCACTGGAAGAATCACTTCAAATCATTTAACAGAAGCTACTCAAGGACAACCACCTATCTAACAAAACCAATTTACCAACCAATGCCATTATAGATTTGTTGAAATGCTGTCTGCAGAATTCTTATTTCTAAGAAAAAGACAGATATTTTCAACAGGAAGATGGTCTGGCCATATGATCACCACTTTCGCCGGTAGTGGCCAACATTTTTATGAGATCCTTTAAAGAAGAAGTAGAAATCCAAACTATGGCTAGGATATATGGATGACATATTTATCATTTGGGAAAAAGATAACAACATCAAATTCACTCTGGAAAAAGAGAAAAGTTTGCAGCTCCCTTTTCTCGATATTCTAGTCACCAAAAATAATTCAACCGTAATCACTTTCGCATATCGCCAACCAACTTATACTGGACACTCTTGATTTCAAAGTAAACCACTCCACATCAACTAAACTGGCAATTGCAAACTATCTCATAGATCGATCCACCCACATATGCAATATAGAAGAAGTTTTAAATAACAAAAAGTAAAAAGTTCGATCCGATCTGCGAAGAAATGTTTTCTTCAACTACACGATCAATAAAACTCTTCAGACCACACCAAGAGAAAAGACAACAGATTTAAATACTAAAAGAAAGGCGACACTTATAATTCCTTACTACAAAGGAATCTCAGAAAATATAAGAAGAATACCATCTTCGGACTGTCTTCAAAACGACCACAACAGTAAAAAGTTAGTTAACAGAAACTAAACCACAACGCCACGACACCAAGAATTGCATCTACCAGGTACCATGTGATTGTGGGGATATCTACATCGGAGAAATCAGCCGACCTATGGAAGTTCACCTTACAGAACACCAACGCAAAACTCGACACAACTGGATCGAAAATAGCGCAACATTGCTGGGAAAATCAACATCTTATGGAATGGAATGAGCGAAAGATCATCATCAAGGAGGAAAACCTCTTCAAGCGAAAATTCAAAGAAACAGAAGAAACCCACAATTTTTAGAGGTAACAGATTTCGATTGCGAAACAGTGGAACCAACCAAGTGTAAAACTTCATGGTTCACTGAACACAAGTCAGTTTAATGGTTCACTGAGCACATGCTAGTATATAAGGATAGGTAGTCTTAGTTTCTGTTAGATTCACCTGATGACGATTACAGATACATAAGCATTGGAAATGTTGTGAAAAGGTATAAAAAATAAAGACAATTCAAGTTTGAAAGTCTAGTTTACTCCTAAGTTCAACATTGTCTAACACAAAAAGAAGTTAAAAACCTCCGAATCAGTTACTTCAACTGAAAAGAATCTAAAAACCAAAGATCAAAACAACAGTTAGTATTTTAAAATAAAACATAGTGACGTCAGGTTGCGTTGTACCGACAACTTCGTTAATTGTAATCCGAAGATATTTTCAAAAGTCTGATTTTTGCCTCTTGTCATACCCCTCTTTCTCATGTTTCATGAAGGACCAAATGCGCTCTTTTCTCAAAATACTTTATTTACTGTACTAAAATTCACGACACCATAGTTTTGGCAAACGCGACCACTCTTTCATGCAATATAGGAGCTAGACTTATCTTTAAAAATATTACCAAGCTAGGTTAGTATAAATTAGACACTGACAACACCCAATTACCAGCCGAAAATGATTAACAATAACGTTATTTTTGAATTATTTATTGATATACCCCACCTAATTTTCAGCAATATTTAAAGCACTTAAGCATTCTTCCTTAAGATTATTCAAATAGTTATCAAAAAATTTTGTTTATTATGTGGTTATTGTTTCACTGAAACAGTTATGGCGTTACCCCCGGGAAATCTGAAAATAGACTCGTCTTTCAAAAACCTTTTCATTTTGTACTTCAACTAAGTGCAAGTCACTAAAAAAGCAAAAGCACCCTTCTTGAGCCACTTCTAAAGTGCTCTGATTTGTTTTCATCCCCTTTTCTTCGCCACTCATTAGTTTGTATCAATACAAACGTTTGTCATGTTACGGAAAAGAAACCGTGATTAACGATTCCATCACTTACGGATATAGAAACGTTTAACAAAAAAATGCATCGCATAAAATTTACTGAAAGGAACGCCCATCTCATGGACATTTAAAAATTGAATTATTATTTATATTACCATACCAAGGAAGGAAATGCACTTTACTCCAGAGGCATATATCTGATTTTATCTACTACCTAATAATAGATACACTAACAAAATAATACTTCCGGTCGATTTATTAAATTCCCACTTTTCGGCAAGGATCACTACGCGGTACGGTGAGGTGAAGTATTGTTTATTGACAACAATTAAAATCTAGTAGGCTTGTTGCTAGGATTCTAATGGTTGTTATTTGTCTGTGTTAGTTCGTAGATCTCTAAAAAATGGAATTTTCTGAAGAACACCAAGATATGAAAGAAAAAGCGAAGCTTATCGTTCTGGATTTGCTAACCCAAAAATCAAGGGAAAGGTATGAAAAGGAATATGGCCTGTTTGAGAAATGGATGATAGAAAATAACGTGAGAAAAGTTTCTGAAAGTTCTGTTCTTGTGTACTTCTCCATGCTGGCAGAAAAACTGAAGCCGTCATTATTATGGAGCAAATACAGCATGCTGCGGTCCTGCATTAGCTTGAAAGAAAATGTTAACATAGATACCCCAAGCTTATTGCCTTTATGAAGCGTCAATCTCCAAAAGAAAGCCTCTACTTTCACAAGCCAGACTTAGGATGAACATTTCTTGTACATGAAGGTAAGGTAGACTAGTTTTTATTTTTGTAAAATGTTTAGCTATAAAATTGCATATTAGCGGGAAACTAACTAAATGTTCTATTATTTTCAAGTAGCATTAATTTTTGAAATAGCGGGAGCTTGCCGTTGCCATGAGTTGTTCAACATGATGGTTAGTGACATTGATGATCGGAGTAATATGTTGTTCGTCAGAATACCGGATTCAAACACCAAAACAAAAAGAACGTTCAGGGTCACGAATTATAAGTTGGGAGGGGTTCCTGTGCTGGATCTGTAGATGAAATACGCATCACTAGGACCGAAAAATGTGACTCACCAACGGTTTTTCCTTACCTCTCAAATTGGGAGGTGCTCATCACAGGTTATAGGGAAAAATACCATGGTACAAATACCTAGTCAAATAGCAGAATTTTTGAAACTGTTGAACAAGGAGAGCTATACTAGTCATGCATTTTGCAGAACTTCTGCCCCCTATTAGTGAATGCAGGTGGAGATTTATTTACACTCAAGTAACACGGAAGCTGGAATTCTTCTACAGTGGCCAAAGGATACATAGGCGAGTCTCTATCGAAAAAATGCGAGGTTTGCCAGTCGCATAATAACAAATATTCCCAACAATCCCACCTGCAGTGAGACATGGAAAAATGATACCCCGAGCACATCACATTCATCATAACAAAGTTTTAAATATTTATTCTTCTGCACCATTCAACAATGGTAACAACAGTGCTGGTAACTGTCACTGTAACTTTCAATAATAATAAATAATTATTTGAGAAAAAACGACTAGTCTTTGTTATAGGCGGTACGGGGAGGTAAAGCTGTCACTTTACCTCCCGCTGGCATTTTTCTGACAAGGTAGTAGATAAAGTATATTATTTTTTTCCTAAGCTGTAAAACTTGGGTTTGGAACGCCGAATAATAAAGAAAAACTTTTATCAAAATTGCCAACGTTTCGATTGAGTTAAAAATTTTACTCAAATACTAAAAAACACAAAAGTGACCAACTAAAAATATCCAAAAAACAAAATCAAATCACACAAATAGAATTTTACCTTAGTGTAGCTATTCTTGAAATCAGGGAGAAAACAATTATTTCCCTAAAAAGTACAGATGCCATTGGTGGATGCCGCTAATTTACCCGAAAATTACACTAATGATACGACTTTTGATAAAATTTGTTTCAACTGGTCTTTATCGTGAGGACTAAAAGACACCAAATTCTATTTAAAATATGTAAGAGAAATCAGTGATATCGATCAACGAGAACCACGCATTTGTGGGGAAATATTTTCTTTTCCTTGATCTCAATAATACCAAGACTCTACTTTCCTTCCTTATATGGTTGCTTATCCCTACCTTTACGTGCTACACACTCAAACTGGCCAAATCCTTTCGAATATGAAGAAAATCCTACGAGATTTGTAAATGGAGCCTTAAAGGCTTTTCCTCGAGGACCATGGTAACTCGTTTTGGTTACTCTTCATAGGGTCCCGGTTACTCCCAGTGGCCGTGGTCATGTCATAATCATTCACAAACTTTTTTTTTTATACTGGGACTTTCCATCCATTACAGGATCAATGCCTAGTGTTAGCCAAGTTTTTGTAAAGTAAAAGACAAACACAAAATCACCTAGGAGGAACTCGAACCTGTCATCTTCCGTGCGGCAGGCCGATACGCTACCACGGATACGGATTCGTCCTAGCGTGTTAATATTTCCAGTAGGATTATGCTCCTAAGGCAATTAAAACAAAAAAAAAAGTTAAAAAATCTCCAAATTAGTTTAATTTTAGTTTAGTAAAAAACACAAGATCAAGAGATCTTGGGTGGAAATAATAAAAATTCATCCAACTTTGAATTTTCGTTACTTCCGTTCAAAGTTTGAATTTTCGTTATTTCCACACAAGATCTCTTGATCTTTTGTTTTTTAGTTTCTTTTCGGTTGAAATAACTGATTTGGAGGTTTTTTAACTTTTTTTTTGTTATAGTCTGATTACTTATGTCATCCTAGCTTGGGTCACTTTGCGGTGAAAAACTAAAAACGAGTAACCAGGTTACCTAATTACTTGTTGTTACTTCATGGAAAAACCATTCTAGATTCCTTCTGGTTATAATATTATATGAATAGGACTAAAACGGACTTTGATAGAGATTTAAAAAGATTTGTTTTGATCTAGAAAAACGTATTTATTTATCCAAGCTTTCCTGAAAAAATGGAAAGATAGAAAGGCAATTCCTGTAAATTTAAGAAATGTTTTTTAATAAGACTTTGAAACGTCTAATGATGTGCACTACTAATACGAAAACCTTGAAAAAAATCCATTACATAAAGAGTATTATGTTAAAGTCTAAAAGCTATAGTAAAAAAGCCGTTCCCGCTAAAAATTAACAAATGAAAACCAAAAAGACAACGTTAAAGAAATACTAAAAATTATAAAATAAAATAAATTTTTATATCTACCTAGATGCTTATTCTTAAATGACCCGGAAGGGGAACGCTCTCGGGAGTACTTCCAGGAATTACTGGTCACATCACTACCCCGAAAAAAAAATAAGTCGTATTCTTGAATATTCAAATCACACATGATCCTTCACGTTCATTTAAAAAGAATTAAAAAAAAGACATGAAAAAACTTTCGAAATAAACAAATACGTTACTGAATATTCGGTTATGTAATACCGGGAAGGCATTTTTTCCTTGTAAGTGGTGGAGAACCTTGAATTCCTGTGAGCTAGTTCTCACCGTTAACTTCTTTAGGACGAAAATGGGCTTTGATAGAGATTTAAAAAGATTTGCTTTGATCTCGAAAAACGTATTTATTTATCCAAGCTTTCCTGAAAAAACGGAAAGGTAGAAAGGCAATTCCTGTAAATTTATGCAAAGTTTTTTAATAAGACTTTTAACCGTCTATTGATGTGCACCATTAATACGAAAACCCTGAAAAAAATCCATTACATAAAGAGTATTATGTTAAAGTCTTAAAGCTATAGTAAGAAAGCCGTTCCCGCTAAAAATTAACAAATAAAATCCAAAAAGACAACGTTAAAGAAATACTAAAAATTATAAAACACCTAAGTTTGTCCGATTTTAGCCAAAATTGGTATACGGGGGCTTTTCTTGATAAGCAAAGTTTTTTAATAAGACTTTTAAACGTCTATTAATGTGCACTACTAATACGAAAACCCTGAAAAAAATCCATTACATAAAGATTATTATATTAAAGTCTTAAAGCTATAGCAAAACTGCCGTTTCCGCTAAAAACTAACAAATAGAAACCAAAAAGATAACGTTGAAGAAATACTAAAAATTATAAAATAAAATAAATTTTTATATCTACCTAGACGCTTATTCTTAAATGACCTGAAAGGGGAACGCTCCCGGGAGTACTTCCAGGAATTACTGGTCACGTCACTACCCCGAAAAAAAATAAGTCGTATTCTTGAACATTCAAATCACACATGATCCTTCACGTTCATTTAAAAAGAAATAAAAATAAGACATGAAAAAACTTTCGAAATAAACAAATAAGTTACTGAATATTTGGTTATGTAATTTCCGTGAGCTGGTTGTCACCGTGAACTTCTTTTTTTAAAGAATACGGCTTTTTCAATTTTTAGGGACCCTTTGCTCACTTCACGAAAAGTTCTCCTCCCGGATATTCAAGAATAGGCGTCAGAGTATCCCAATGTGAGTGATTATAAATTAATATATCAAATAATGGGTCAAATATCGCTTGTTACCCGACAGTCAAATTTGGACTAAACAATATGACACTAATAAATATCTCAAAAACGGTTTAAGGTAGGTATAAGAAATGCAAATAATTTAAAAATATTATGGAGAATCAGGAAATAAAGAAATATATCTATATATATTTAATATATAATAACAAAGTTGTTTTCAAGTTTATGTGCAAATAGCAACATTGCCAATGTAAAAGTATTTTGGAAATGTACCTTATATTAGCTTATGTCACTACACAAGTTTAAAAATTTTCTGTTGTATAGTTTCCAAAATAATCTAATAGGTCGTCAATCATCATCATTTGGTGATTTTCAGGCATTTTATAAAGATTGGAACTTTCACTTTTTAGTGTAATTGATTAATTCACTTTAGCTTAAATAGTTGAACCCGCTTCAGTCTACAGAATAATCCACACAGAATGAACAGACTCGTACAAAAGCTCGGGCAAAAAGTCTGAATTTTTTGCGCGAACATTTTTACGAGCTTTTCGTTGAACATTTGGTTCGGGTAAATGTTCTAGCAAATGTTCGTGCAAATCTTTTCAATCTTTTTTGAAAAAATAGATGAGAATAAACATGTTTTTGATGTCACATCACTGATCTCCATTCTTTAAAAAAAATGGAACACCAAAAATACTTTTTTTAATTTGTCTCAAAAAAAAAGCCGGCTAATAAATAAGTTTGTAATTTTTGTCACAACTATCATTAGTTTACTATTATATGAAAATGATAAAATTATATTCTATTCCACCAATTTTTTGGGTTTGTTTTATTAAAGAAGATAACAAAATGTATCCTTCGAAGTAAATACTTATTAAAATGTAGGGAAGTTTTTTTAAGGCACCGTTTTGGAGAGTATGTAGTAATTTTTTTTGGACCCTGAGAAGAGGTTAAATTTCAAAATAATTACATTTTTACCTTCTCCTTACCCCAAGCACTGTAGTACTCTTTTATCATTTCACAGCGCCATTAATTACTATTTTCCCTCTATCTTTTTTTGACAGCCCCAGAGAGTTAAAATATAAACTGACCTTTCGTGGGTTATCTTTGGGGTAAAAATTAAATATCTGCATCAAATCGTTTTTCCGGTCTGAAAACACCTTATTCAAAACAGATAATGTTTTGAAACTTAAAAATTTAATTTCTAAGTTTTCCTATTTTCAGTTAAGGTCAATGATTTCCGATAAAAACGTAAAATTTAAATTTTTAATAAATTTCGATGATCGATCCGAACATCCACAAGAATTCTCAAGTCAAGGCTTAGATATAACACCGGAAGAAGTACAGCATATCTTTAGCTAAAAACAAAAAAGCAGTAGGGCAAGACGAAGTATACACGGAAATTTTAAAACTTATCAAAAACGAAGAGTCGCTGAATATTCTTGTCAAACTTTTTAATCTGATTTATCGCAGTGGGAAAATCCCAGCTGATTGGCTAAAATCAACATTTGTTACATTGCTTTAAAAACATTCAGCAAAGAAATGTAGAGATTACCGTAAAATTAGCCTAATGAGCCATATGCTAAAAATATTTTTAAAGATTATTCATAAGAGAATTTATAAAAAATGCGAATTCTTTATGGGCGATACGCAGTTCGGATTTCGTGGAGGCTTCGGGACAAGAGAGGCCTTAATATGGAATTCAAGTCTTGGTTCAACGGTCTAGAGATGTGTCAGTGCCAGTATGTGCCTGTTTTATAGATTATGAGAAGGCCTTCGACCGAGTCCAGCACGAAAAACTTTTGGAATCTCTTAAAGAAGTTGGTCTAGATGATCGAGATCTAAAAATAATTGCCAACCTATACTGGAGCCAGACAGCTCAAATAAAAGTTGATGGTCAACTGTCCGGAGAAGTCCGAATAAAAAAGGGTGTTCGCCAAGGCTGCATATTGTCTCCGCTGCTATTTAATACCTATAGTAATAAAATCGTCGAGAATGCACTTTACACATGCGAGGAGGGTCTAACTATAAACGGCATAAAAGTTAACAATTTGAGATATGCTGACGACACCGTCATAATTGCGGATACGTTGGAAGGCCTGCAAGAGCTGATAAATCGAGTCGCAGCCAAAATTTCACAATTTGGGATTAACTTGAATGTTGGAAAAACAAAATGGATGATTATAGCCAAGCAAAAAAACATAAGAGGCATACTGGAAGTAAATGGCCAACAAGCCGAACGCGTAGAATCGTATAAATACCTGGGCTGTCAGCTCAGTGAAAACTGGGACAACATGCAAGAAGTCCGTGCAAGAATTGAACAGGCTATTCTTCGAATTCGCGTGCTTCGTTGTTATGTGTTTAGCATTTTGTATTACGGCGTAGAGGCATGGACACCAACTGATGCCATGTACAAAAAATTGGAGGCATTCGAGATGTATTGCTATCGTAGAATGTTCAGGATATCTTGGGTGGACAAAGTACGTAACGTGGATGTTCTTCTCAGATTGAATAAGAATCTTGAAGTTTATTTACCATCAAAAGACGTAAAAATTAATAATAGAAGGAAAAATTGAGGGCAGAAGAGGTCCGGGTCGCATCTTAGACAATGGTATGGCGTTAGTACTACAACACTTTTCAGAAAGGCAGTGGATAGGGTGCAGATCGCACTGATGATATCCAACGTTCGAAGAGAGCAGGGGACTTGAAAAAGAAGAAGAATAAATTTCTATACCCGCTTATCTTCAAAGAAATTTTGCCCGAACAGTCTCGCGAACATTTCCACAACCTTTTTTATGAGCTTTTGCGCAATCTTTTCCTCAAACATTTTACACCTTTAAACTTCATTCAGAATGAATTTGTTAGCGAAGTGGAAAGTCGGTACGGGACTCACCGAATTCGCCCATTCACAATATCCGTGCCAGCACATGCGCATTTTGTATGTTGTTTTTAAGGAAGAACAGATATTCGGTGCTAATTCATTTCAAAGTAAAAACAGACTTCTTCTTCACACAGTTTAAGGTCAAAAAGCTTGTACATTGCAAAGTTTCCAGCGCACTTCGGCATTCATGGCAGCTACAAATTTAATTCTGAACGACATTTAAAAAACACAGGGAATTCTTCCATGCTAAATTTGCTAGCGAATTGATTGTGAATATAGCTGAAATCACAAATCCAAACAACCATAATTTTATCGATCGTCCTGTCCAAATCGCAGTGGCATCATCCATTTTAAATCAGTAGCGAGACCCTTTTCATTTTTTTGAACCAATTTTCCCTTCTTTAATAATGCAAGGGACTCGCCGATTTCTTCTCCCCGCGTAGTCCGCGTTTTGATCAATCATATTCTTTCTTAACAGTGGCGTACATATACTTTAGTAGCCTTATCGAAAACACGATTTTATTTTTTGTCCGCAAAATAAAAAACCACGTCTTTTTTGCATGGTTACCAGAATTTTTTTTTTACGCAAACAAGTTTAAAGTTAGCTACGCACCTATTACCCATTTTTGAAGGGTATCGGGACATAATACAAATACTCGCATTTTTCAGGAGTTTTACTTAAATTTTTACTCACTTATAGGAAGAAAACAGTTGTTTCTATCAGCACTGATTTTTGTGACAAAAATGAATCTAGACCGCTCTTTTCTTGCTAGCCATGTAATCTTTGTTCAAAAAGTTTTTTTAATTCTCTTTTTTCTTTCAATATGTCGAAAATATGAGGCTTACACACCACTAAACTTCTCAGAGAGGTTTACCCCCCACTAAACTTCTTAGAGAGGTTTACTCCCCAATAAACTTCTCAGAGAGGGTTCTCATTTTCCTCGATATTCTCAACCTTCTCTTTTAAAGACAGCCATTTTTTCTTTTTAATAAAATGATTTGAAGAAAGTCAACATTAAACTGAAACCATATCGGTAAAACCAAAACGCTTTTTTTCAAGTTCAATTTGTCTAATTCCTTAAGGTTAACAATAATGGCGGTATCCACTATATAGAGGCATCCACTATATAGAGGTGTCCACTATATAGAGGTGTCCACTATATAGAGGTGTAAACTATATAGAGATATCCACTACATAGAGGTATCCATTATATGGAGTTGTCCAGTGTATAGAGATGTCTACTATACATAATTTATATACGATTTCTTGTACATGCAAAACTGTTCATTATTAGAGGTGTAAACTATATAGAGATATCCACTACATAGAGGTGTCCTCTACATTGAAATATGGCGAGGTAAATACAGGATTTAAAGGTCCATTAGTGGACGCGTCCGCCATAGATAGATTTTGTTGTACGTCTTTTAAGATTGTTTACAATTTATTTAGTATATTTAAACACAAATATATTAGTTTGCTCCTTTTATTGATAGGTACAAAAATATTTTTTTAGCTTTTTTAAAAATCTTGTTAAAATAGATATTGTTTAACTCCATTTATGTCCACTATAGGAAGGTTAAAATACATATAAAATAATGGGGACAATTTCTTTGGAGTGTCTACGTCCACTATACAGAGGCGTTCACTTTAAAGAGGTGTCCACTCTATAAAGGTATCCACTATAGGAAGGTTGCTACGCAAAATTTAAATAAGAGCATTAATGGAGATGTCCACTACATAAAGGTGTCCATTATATGGAGGTGTCTACTCTATAGAGATGTCCGCTATATACAGGATTTACATAGGATTTTTTGTACCTGCAAATTTGTCCATTAATAGAGGTGTTCACTATATAGCGATGTCCACTACACAGAAGTATCCACTGGATAGAGACGCCCACTATATAGAGGTATCTACTGTAGGAAGGTTGCTATGCCGGATTTACATAAGACTACGTAGACCATTAATGGATATGTCCAAAATATAGAGATGTCCACTACATAGAGGTGCCTATTATATGGAGGTGTCCACTATATAGAGATATCCACTATAGGCATGTCGCTAAGCAGGATTTACGTAAGACTACATCGATCACTTATAGAGATGTCCACAATATAGAGATGACTACTACATAGCGGTGTCCATTATATAGAGGTGTCCACTGTATAGAGATGTCTACTATACAGGATTTTTCTCAAAATTAATGTGGAACTGCCTTCAAACTCTCCTAACCCTAGCGAAACACAACAGAGTCACCCTTGCGTGGATGCCGGGGCACACAGGGGTAGTAGGCAATGAACACGCGGATTCTTTAGCAAGAAAAGGATCAGAAGGACTATTTATAGGACCTGAACCTACATTTGGAATTCCAAAAACCTCGATACGTGGCTATGAGTGCACGAAGAACATCGAAACCACTGGCATTCAATATCGAGGCAAAACCACAGCAAAATAATGGTGGCATCCCCTTCAGTACCACTCACCTGTGAAATCCTTAAACTAAATAGGAAAGAAATCAGACAAGTGACGGGGCTACTAACCAGTCACTGCGCACTGAGATAACACCTGCACAGGATGGGAATCTATAGAGATGAACCCACCTGCAGACTATGTGATTAGGATGACGAATCAGTCGCTCATATTTGAACACAGAACACAAAACCTCCTGGAGGAAGACCCCTCCAGAGAAGCTAACTGCCAGAGAAACCTAATAAAGGGGCTACTGCTCCTCGCGAGGTCTTCAACCCTCTTAGACACAGCAAGAGATACAATAAGCCAAGAAGCTGCAGTGTCAGGGATTTCAAGACCTAAACTTGCTGTTGAGACAAATCAAATCAAATCAAATACAGGATTTACTTAGGATATTTTGTACCTGCGAAACTGTCTATTAATAGAGGTGTTCACTACATAGAGGTGTTCACTACATAGCGATATCCACTACATAGAGTTGTCCACTACATAGAGGCGTCCACTATATAGAGGTGCCTACTATCTAGGAAGGTCGCTATGCAGGATTTACATAAGACTACATCAACCATTAATAGAGATGTCCACAATAGGATTTTTTTACAGCTTTTTTAAAAATCTTGGTAAAATAGATATTGTTTAGCTCCATTTATGTCCACTATTGGGAAATCAATTTAACCGTGGCGACCTGATTTTTTTGCAAAACTTTAAGTCATTGCATTTGTTTTCCATGACAACGCGGAGAGTTTATTTATTTTTGTCCACAGTGGGACACCAGAGCTTTTTTGGCACCGGGTCAAAAATTTGGGGATAGTTTACTTATTTTGATTTCGCATTCCGCGCCGCTAAAGTACATAAGTTTTTTTTTACATTCGCTTCCGTGTAACTTATGATGCGGTGCTGTAGCCCGAACTTGCCTTATCATTACCGCCGCTGTACGGTACCACCGCGCAAATATACCTTTATGTCCATGTGACTGCGTGTTTATTTTTCAGACAAAAACAATAAGTTTTTCCATTTGTGGCTTGGTTTATGCTAATGTAGTACATTATTTGCCTCTTGGTGTGCTTAAAGACTCCGAAAATATGCAATGGATCAAGAAAAAATAAAAGAAAGCAAATTCTTAAGGTAAGACCTCTGGTTGACTATACATTTTTTGAATAAGTATTGTTGTCTTTATATGGGTTTTTCCCTTGGTTTTTCCTTGAAAGGTGCACTATACGGTTTTCCGGCATTTTTGATTTTTTTATGAAAAATTCTTTATGGGGGCACCTACTAGGGTCCCTAGGGCCCCAAATCCGGCATAATTACCCCTTGAAATAACTACCTACAAGTGACTAGGCAACGTTGTTAGTTTAAGGAAATTTCTTCCTTTTAGATACTTTTAAGCTGTATTCAGAGTTCCATAACTATAGCATGCATATGCTGCTGTCCTCAGTTACTATGTTTATATGCACCTAAAAGCGCTTTTATATAAGGATGGTTTTAAATAAAATCGCTTTCTTCGAGGGTTATGTCCTTCATTAAATGTCAGTTTAAAGAAAAAACATATAAAACAACATAATTAATTAATTAATTAACAACAGATTTTTTGAAAGACTAGGGTTTAGTATTTTATTTAGATTAGAAGAAATGTACTAAAGTGTTTATAACGACCCTAAAATTGGCCAACACTGTTCTTAACTAAAACAATCAGTTAACTCATTTTCATTTTAGTATCCTTTGGCCTATGATCAATGCCATATTGACACCAAACTGACAGAAAATCTATGTTTTACTTGTCAATTTGGTTATAGAGTAGGCTAAAGGGCACTGAGGCAGTAGGATTTAACTGACCTTTTAGTTGAGAATGGTGTTGAATGGGCTTTTGAGTGATAAACCGCTTCCAAATAAAATCGATTTAGTGCTTAAATCAGTTTTAGTGGTGTTTATATGACAACATTTTCAAACCATCCTTATATAAAAGCACTGTAAGAGGCCTATATAAACAAAGTAAGTGTTCCGTAAGGCACAAGCGGTATGCAGTAAGAGCAGCAGGCATTTGTTACTGTTTATTTTCCTACAGAACTCTAAATACGCCTTTATTCCTCTGGAAAACCAGTTATTTTATGTAGGTACCTATATATAATAACTATGTTTTTCCTTTTTGAAGGGTGGACTACTCAGTTGACTACCACTAACATATGTGGAATTAGGTACCATACAAATTAATAGTCCCACAGCCCATAACTTAAACTGTTAAAACCTTGTCGGACTTTGCATAATATTTATTCTTTATGTCCACTCAGATGACATTTTAAACATATATATTCTTTAATTTGGAACTTTTTTAACAAGAAATGGACAAACATTTTGTCAAAAAAATATATTTTGTCATTAAGCCCCTCTTGATAGCATCGAAAAGCTAAATTAAGCTCCTCACAGCTGATTTTTCAAGGATTGCTTTATAAGTATTTAAAACACATGGTCACATTATCTAATTTAAAAATTTTCGAGAAATTCTGTTGAAAGGACCTTAACTTAAGGGCTCAGTTAAGGGTTAAGTTTGGAGGGGTCTCTAAAAATACCAATACATACAAAGTCTCAACGGTGAGGTAGTCATAAATTTTCGTAGGCCTGGGCTCACGGACTATAATGAAAATATTAGGGAAAGAATAAAAACATTATACAAAAAAATAGTGAGGCACATTTTGCTCACTTTGGCTCATTTACTTATTTCTAAGTTTTCTCTACAGTAAAGCTAGAGAAAGTCCAGTTTTTAATACCTACCTCTATGAACTTTTTAAGAGTTGAAAATAAAATTAGGACCTGAATATTTTTGTAAATTTAAGGTGTCCAAGATAAAGGACCGTGGGGTGAGGTGAGCGAAATTCCCCTCACGTTTGTTCAAGAATAAGCATACTGGCCTGAGGAAACTGTCTAGGAGGGAAGGTTCCTGAAAATACTAATAAGAAGGCGGCTCCACCTGGCAAAAAAACACCTATGTGAACAGTAGAAAAGAATATGAATGAGGGATTTCCTAAATCATGCCTTATTGTAGGAAAGAAATCTATCAAGGTGGAATGACACTGCTTTTCTTGTCTTCAAGGTATATATATAAAATTAAAAATTAAAATTCTTATTGTAACAATTTTAATCAGTCAGAGTATGTATGGAACGAAAAAACCGAGAAAAGTTGAGAAATTTATTCTTTGAAAAGGTCAGGAAATTTGACAAAAAAATATACAAAAACAAGGAAAATCTGGAAGCCCATCTGGAAAAAATTGATTTAAAAACCAATTAGAATCATGAAATTTGTCAAAATAAAATTTTGCAGCTATTTTCTTTTATACAAAATTCTTGCAAAAATTATGATAAGTTTTTTACAAATGGTTAGGAAAAACTGGGAGACATCAGAGAATCCAATTAAAGGTTTTCTGTAAAAACTCTGTTATTGACCTTATGTACTATGCCTTTCTCATTTAAATCCTTTACCCAAAATTATTACTTCTTGTGCAAACTCAAAAATAAATAATTCAAATAAAATCCAAAAACTTAATATTTAATATGCTTGCACACATAGAAATACTACCTATTTATTTTTGTTGGCATATAGGTAGGTACCAAATGTAATGTTACATCTCTTGCTATCTTTTATGTAAACTTGTGTTTTCTGTTAGTGAATCATTTATTGTGTAAAAATTTGAAATGTGTAGCTTCTGAAAGAGATACTTACAGGTCCAAAAATCTCTATAATTTTCTAATAAAAGATCCTTTAACTAAAACTCTAATTACCAATGCCCGATGTAGTTAAAAATGCATAAGATAAGGTTGCGGCAAAGATAGGGTTGCAGAAATACTTTCTCTTTTTTGGAGTTCTGTTTTGGTTGTAAGTGAACATTTATTAAAGCACTCTTTACTAGTACTAAAAAAGGCGTTGTAGCTAAATTAGACAAATGTTTACCTCTAATTTTTTTTATTTTCAGATTTTGGAATTTAGGCAAGAAAACTACCAGAATGAATAATACAATTTTTTTACATTTTAGTTATTCACAGAACAATAACAACTATATGGGTAGAATACTATAGCATTTTTGTGTCGTAGAAATATTTTTAGCAATTTTAATTAACTATATATAATAAAATTTTAAAAAATATGCTGAAAAATTAAATTTTTACATATACACCTCATTCCAATTTCTCCGGACCCATTTCAATATGGCGGCTGATAATTAAACACAGAAGCTAAATGGAACTGTCATTGTCAGTGTCAAAAACTGGTCTGCAGCAATTTGGAATGGAGTGTAATAAATATTTCAATGTAAAACATAATTAAATTTATTTGGTGGGCATTTCTATTTCACGTCTCAGGACCGCGTGCCTACCGATGGTCACAAAACAGTGGAGGATTTGTGTCCACCGGTGGGCATCTGGTCCTTGGAAGTAAAACTAAATGCACACATGGCTCAACTTGTTGAGGTGATTATGGCCACAACATTATAAACACGTATAGATATGCAATTAAATAAATTAATTTAAAAACTTATCTCAAAAATACTTATTAATAATCATTTAAATTAAATCTAACTTAAAAAAGAAAAGAATAACATGTTATTTTTTCCTTCTTTGGAACCGCCAATTAGTAGCTGTAGTTTCAAATATCAGGCTTCACGTGGTTAGGTTCTGAAATTTAAAAAAAAAAAACAAAAGTATAAGTGTATGAACTGAAAAAATATTTTCTTTATAGAAAACAACAAAATTGAAGAAAGTGCTTGATAACAGATATTTTTTTACTGATTTTAAGGAACTTGAATCCAGATATTCAAGGTGGTGACCATTTTTTAAAAATAACTAATAAAAAAAAATAAAACAAAATATTCAGGGGTTTTTGGGTTCCCGTAATCCATTTATGTGATTTCAAAATTCTTAGAAGTATCTAAGGGTTCTAGTAGCAGTTTTAAATGTAAACATTTTTTCATGCATGGTTGACTAATTTCAGTTTTTTTAGTGGATTTTAATTGGTACAGGTGTACATTTTATGAATCCGATTAATGCCACTCTGATACCCTTGTAAAACTCAAAATATTTAAGATGGGAGACAAACATTTTAGAAGAAACCAGATCAAATACAGACATATGATATATCACATTGAGGGTTTTGGGATCCACTGATAACATTCTTTGGATAAAAAAAAATTCTGGAGATAATAGAAAGACTTCAGGACAAAATTTTGGGACCCATCTCAAACTTATATTACCTCTTAACATATATACAACTTTAGAAGACTTAAAAATATCCAAATCGATATATTTCCCTAAAACTACCTCTAAATCCTCGTCTGAATCCCTATTGTAATAACTGGAACACCAAAATTAATTTTGGAAGACCCAAAAAACCCCTAAGTCAATATGTCACATATCTTTTACACCAATAATTTTTTTATGTTGCACATTCAGGCTCCTTACATTACCCCTAAAAACTGTTTAACCCCCAAAATGAATTTACTTAACCCCAGAATTTCCAAAGTGATGTCTTTCTATCAATAGTATGTTGTTTTTACCACTTTACCCCTAAAACTCACCCTTAGGCCCCTTAAATTACCCCTAAAAATTTTTTTTGACACCAAAAATTTATTCACTTGATCCAAAAATTTCCTTATTGAGTTTTTTTGTCATTTACGATTATTTTTGCCCCTAGGAACCTTAATTATATTATTCCCAAAAAATGTTTATTCTAAAAAATGGAATCAGTGTTTCCAAAAACCCTGAGGTTAATGTATTATACGTGTGTACTTGATCTAGTTTCTCATCGAAATTTTGTGCTTTTAAGTCGCCGTCATCGCCATCTGGAATATTTAGGGTGTCAAAAAAAGTATATATTCCGACAAAAATGGATTTATATATAGTCCATTTTTGATGTGTTTATTTAAAAAAATATTTACTGTTAAATCTGTTCTTAGAACTATTATGGTGCCTATATTATTTTTTATTTTTTGGAGTTATCCCAAAGGAGCCAGAGTTTCATCACTTGGATTTGTTAGCTTAGCTACCAAAATCCGTCAAAAAAACTTTATTATCAAGCGCTCTCTTCAAACATGGAAAAAAGCCCATTGGCATCTTGACTTATGCTTGATATAATTCATGTTCAATGAAAATATAACAGAGGTGTTTTTGAGTATTTGGTGAACACTTGAAAAACATTATACAATTTTAGTAGTCTAGAAATTACTTTTTAATATATTTTTTTCCATAAACAGGCTTTTTGGGGGTGACTTGAGGGATATGAGTTTTTCCAGGAGAAATTATTTAAAAAAAAGTGTCTCGAATGACATCTTATTTAGAAGATCGTTTAAATTGCTTTACAAACATGCAAGATATTAAGTTTAAATTTGTCAAGGAGCGACAAATAAACGATTTCTTGCACAAAAGTCAGGAAAAAACGTTGGTTTTAAAGTTACATTTTTCATAATAAAATAGGGAATAAACATTTCATGATTTTTTTCTGATTGTTTTCTCAAACATACCATCCAAATAACCCTACTATTATTCTTTAAATTTGGTGGTCAAACTGATCCGCTGAAAAGGTTCAAACCTTTTCTTCATTCCATAACAAATTTAAAAGCAAATATCTTAAACACCAGTCATCCTAGCTTTTTAAAATTTTGACATAATTAATAGTAAAGACGTTTAAAAGACCTTTCCCTTTTTAAATTCCAGAGATAAAAATTACCCTATGAAATTTCCAACAGAGCCAAAAAGTATCTGTGAGTGTCCCCCTCCAAAATAGTTCCCTGTTTTGTTCTTTGTGTATAGTTTTTCTGTTTTTCCTAATGAAATTGAAATAGATGAGGGGAGGCTCAAAATATGTCCAGAAATAGGTCCAGAAAATTTGCAATAAACAATAAGAGTTAAATTAATTTTTAATATCAGATCTAGACTATAATAAATTTTGTTTATTTAAGGAAGTTTTACCAAATATAATTGAAATCAGAAGCAAAAACTTACTTTGAGTTTATAGATTATTATTCTTTGTTTGGTGCTGATAGAACCATCTTGTTTTGCTATACATTTTAGTTGGCAAAATATCCACCGCTCTGTATGTTTGGGTACAAATTGTAGACTTTTTAATTTATAGATTATTATTCTTCTCTGGGTGGTGGCAATTTATAATCTTCTTCTTTTTCATTTTAGGTAGTTGCCTAAATATTCACTGCTCCATATGTTTTGTTATTATATACAGCTCCTAAAAGAATAATAAAAATAACAAGAAATATTCCACCTCTAAATTTTTTTTCTATATTTTGCACTTTAGGCGAGGACAACCCATATTTCTTAAACATTTTGTTTTGAGTGGCATATGTTTATAAACTGTTTAAAAGATTTTTGCATAATAATTTTTTAGTTACAGAAGCAGAGGTTTGGTTTTGTTATCTAAGTTGTAAGTTAGAGACAAAAGTATCAAGCCAAAGTAAATCAAGTTTTGTAATCTGCTGTTTTATTTTCCTGTGTTATATGAGTTTCAAAATCTCAGCAGGTTCACAGTGCATGATCCAACTTTCATAGAAGTGTTCACTAACCACCAGTTATGACATACACACATAGTATTTGATCCTGTGTATTTCATTTATTTGAAAGATGAATGAGCAACTATTTATATTTCTCAAAAGCGAGTTAGGAGAAATCAGATTAAAATTAACTCCAGGATAACCAGGGCTTCATGGTGAGGGTAAGTTACCTTACCTCAGGGTTAACCTAAAAAAAATATTGGCTTAAAAACAGCAAGAACACTGGGATTTATAGCTCGCGAGTTACTTTAAGTTTCTGATAATCCGCTATTGAGAAACTGGCCCTAAGAATAACTTTTCAACAGTAAAATTTTCCACAGTATTATTTCATACTGCTCACTTAATATATTAAGGCTAAACGGTATTAGTGTAGTAAACAGTTTTCTTTAGATACCTATTTAGCACTTACCTGAGCCCCTAGGAAGTTCAAATTTACCAGTGATGAAACTTTTTCATTGTTTTTAACTAAAGCGGGAACTAAACCACCCAAATCCTGAACTCAAACCAACCCAGCACTTTTTAGCAATTCCAGCGCTCATAAATTTTAACTCTTTAAGGACCCTAGTCAGTGCCTACATACAAGATTTTTTTCATAAAAAACCAAGTAAAATTCTGAAATAAAAAAAAAACCCATTTACTGCAGAATTACTTACTAAAAAAACGCTACCCAACTACATATTAAAGTAACTGGGTGTAGTGTTTAAGGTTGCATTTACAAGTGCATTTATAATTGAATTTGAAACACTCCTGCTAGCTGTTACCACTGATTTAAGGACAACAGGTTAACTTAAAAAGCATGCAGATTTAAAAATCGGCTGCTGACGCTAAACGAAATAATCATATTCTATTTTAAACAGGAGCATCAACGACTCTCTTCAACCTATAAATGAAGCTTTACTGACCTGTTTTGTTAATACTCAAGTGTCCGTGGTTTTCTGAAACTGCTGTTGGGATCTAATCTGCACATAACTTATGCCGCAATAATTTAAATTTAGAAAAAAAATTGAATCAAAATAAAAACATAATTATGTGAAGTTATGGGAATGTTTCTAGGCGAATTCCTAGTAATTCCAGCGAGCCAGTAAAGTTCTCTTGGTTCCTTGATGAACTCGGGGTAATGCTCGCGCAGCGCTAGGCCATTTTCGGCGGGCGACCGCACACACGGAGTGGTTTGATATTCGTTTTTGAAAAAATATTTTTGAAAGATAAACATAACCTCGAATGGTTTTCAGTCAGAAAACGTAAAAATACCCTTCTGCCTACTGCGGGCCTTGTTGACAAAACACCTGCAGTTGCTATGGTATCGGGGGCTTTAGGATAGTTGGGGGCTTTAGGATAGTTGGGGGCTTTAGGTTAGAGGGCGCTTTGCTTATTTTGATTTCCCAATAGGAAAGTTAAAATACATATAAAATAATAAGGATGTTTTTGTTGGAGTGTCCACGTCCACTATATAGAGGTGTCCACTATATAAAGTTTTTTGCAAACTATCCATTAATAAAGGTGTCCACTATATAGAGATGTCCACTACATAGAGATATCCACTATAAGACATCCCTATAATATAGAATGTTTTTGTACCTGCAAAACTGTCCGTTAATAGAGGTGTCCACTATATAGAGATGTCCACTACATAGAGGTATCCGCTATAAGATATCCCTATAATATAGAATTTTTTTGTACGTGCAAAACTCTGTAGGTGTCAACTATATAGAGATGTTCACTACATAGAGGTGGCCACTATGACGAGGTAAATACAGGATTTACATATGATTTTTTTGCACCTGCAAAACCTTCCATTACTGGAGGTGTCCCCTATAGAGTGGTTTTGCTGTACGGCTTTTAAAATAGTTCACTCTGTATTTAGTATATTTAAACACAAATATATTAAGATTTTTATTGACAGGTACAAAAATATCCACTCGGCTTTTTTAAAAATCTTAGTAAAATAGATATTGTTTAGCTCCATTTACGTCCACTGTAGGAAGGTTAAAATACATATAAAATAATAAGGACGTTTTTGTTGGAGTGTCCACATCCGCTATATAGAGGTGTCCACTATATAAAGAGGTCAACTAGAGGAATGTCGCTTTGCAAGGTTTACATAGGACTTTTTTGTACCTGCAAAACGGTCCATTAATAGAAATGTCCACTACATAGAGATGTGAACTATGTAGAAGTGCCTACTATATAGAGGGGTCAATATGGCGAGGTAAATTTTTTTTGCACCTGAAAAACCGTCCATTAGTAAACATGTTCACTCTATAGAGCAGCGGCGTCAATTCCTTCAAAATAAATATTCAGGATAATAGCCCCCCCCCCCCTCTGAGTGTCTGCACAAACAAAGATCAAAATTTGGCTTTTACAAATAAAAACACATTTTCAAAACCATTTTTAACTTAAGTACACCTACACGGAAAAAAATTTGCACCAAGAACGATTTTGTGTAAATATTGTTAACAAAATGTTATAATAAACTACATTTTTGGTGATAGTTTTATAGAATTGTGTAAATATTTTACACAAATTGTTCTTGGTGCAAATCCAAAAACAATTTGTGCAAAAATTTTACACAATTGTACAAAATAAATCCACACATTTTTTCCAGTGTACAGTTTACCGAATCGCCGTTACCAACTAAACCATTAATTTAAGTCTTTGCTTTTTTATTGTTTTTTTTTAATGTATGTTTTACCAAAAAATTTGTTTTGTTTTTTATGTTTATTTGAGTTACTTTGGCATCAATAAAGTGTTTTTTCACCCGCGCTAATTCCCTTTGAAATATTTTTTTTTCGATATTTTTTTTTTAATTAGCTATGCCCCCCCTCCCATGAGAAATGTGAAAATGACGCCGCTGCTAGAGAGGTTTTGCTGTATGTCTTTTAAAATGGTCCACCCTGTATTTAATATATTTAAACACAAATATATTTTTCAAAATTTGAAAAACAAAGTAGCCACAAGGAAAATTGTAACCACTATTCGATTCGCCTGCCGTTTAACCATTTTTTTTTCGTTTTCCTTGCTTTTTCCCGTGAACCGATTTTGATGAAATTAAAACCATGTCCGGCCCAGGACTTTAAGGAATCCAGTAGTATATTCAATAATTTTTGGGTGTTGCTAAAACAAACAAACAGACAGAAATTATAAAAATTGGATTTTTGGTATCTATGTATTTTCTAGAGATTTATTATATGTATCGATATTCCTATTATAGCTACAAAATAATATGTCCAGTAGTAACGACGCTACTGAAAATATTTTTTCTATAAAATTATGAGAGAGAGGCAAAAAAGGGGTGAGCAGCGGCATCAAGAAGCAGGAGAAAATACTTATTCAGGACTTTGATTATAATTTTTGATGATAAATAACGATATTGCCTAAAATTTGTGCACCCAAACAAAAGCAAGTTACACGCTTCAGTGTATGCATTGCTTTCGCCTTTTGTTTATATCTAATTAAAATCTTTTGATTTTTGATCCTAAAATTTGTTTTGGGCCTCCTTTAATTAAAGGCATATTTTAATTTTATAAACAAATGACAATATTGTAATGGAGCAGCTGTAATTTAGACAAGGTAGACTGGATACCAGTTTAGAGAGCTATGCTGCACGAAAATATTCCGATTGCCAAACATGTCATTTTTCAGCACTCAGCGGTTGTTCTGAGGTTCAGACATAACTTGTGGAGTAAAAAGATAGTTTCTGGTCGTGCCCAAAACCGCCGACGACTAACACTATTTGACACTGTTGATATTGGAACGTCATACCCACATAGCAAAATAATGTCCACTGTATATATTATGTATACAGTGCGCTTCAGGCTACTGCGAATATAGGCAATTTGCCAAGTGTACGTACACGCAGGGACACCGCACACCTATCAGTGGAGCAACCAACACTCAGGCTTGCGATCACCGTTCGCGGCTTGCATTTAGTACGTAGTCTAACCACTCTAATTACGGTGCCATGTGAAGCGTAATCAATGAAACCGGAATTTGGTCAATAAATACGTAAATTTTTATAATGTAATTTTCTTGTTTTTTGTCACTGATAAATTAGAGCGGTTTATTGTCAACTGCTCATTTGTCATTAACAACATGTTACAATGAAAATAATAAGGAGAAACAAAATAAAAACAAGTTCTCAAAATAAAATAATACATTCTAAAAACCAAAAAGATTCTCCCAGTCAAAAAAAAATTAGAGCAAATGTTCGCAAAGTCCTTCTTGCTCGGCTAGACAATATCCGAGCCTATTATAAAAACCCCTTCTAACGTCTCCAAGCATGTGAGGGGTGATACTTTGAAAAGCTTCTTCAATTTTAATCCGAAGTTCTTCCAAATTATTTTTGATATAACTCCACAGATAGAAGTCATTAGGAGCAAGATCGGGTGATTGAGATGGCCATAAAATTGTTCCCCATGTACTTATAACCCGATTAGGAAATACATTATCAATACCAACATTGTAAGCGGGACAACCATCTTGAAACCATGTTTCACCAAATCTCACAACTAACAACTGCCTAGCAGTTGGAATGATATGCTGCTACAGTAGATCCAAGTATCTAGGTCCATTCAAATTACGCTATTACCCTATACTTTGTGGATATGAATACCCCTTATTGATATTGTATGGATATTATTTTCTGATTCAAAACATGTTCAGATGGCCACGATACGGACATCCGTGGTATATTTTCAGATATTCTCTGCATATCCACATGAATATAGCTGAAAATTTATGGTAGTTATATCAATGTATCACCATTATGATGATACTATACTTGATAAGAGTAATTAAAAGATAACTGTTTAAATAACGTTTTGCTGTCATATATGTATAATAATAGTACCTACTACATAGGGAAAATATTGATTCTAGTGCCATCTACCTACAATGGACGACATTGAACTACATTACAATTTAATCTGAAGGACTTATTAAAATGTAGAGCCTAAATAGACATCCATAAGAGGATATTTTCGGAAGATCCAAATAAAAAAAGTAATTTCAGGACGTTTTTATTGCAACCCAGAGATATTTTGGGATTGCTGGATATCCAGTGGACATAAGTTTATGTATATTAATTGAGTGGATACATTTGCATGTATTGTATATCCTTTACTGGAAATACAGAGGATATTCAAAAATTTGAACTGTTTTGCACAACGGGGTATGTGCTCAATATGCAATGGACTATGTTAATTTTGCCGATACATTCACATATCCGGTGGATATAAGAAATTGTGACCTATTTTGTTAGATATCCAATGGATATTCAAAATTTGTGCTTATTATACACATACCCCGCTCGGCTTGCCCATCTCAAAACACAGTAACTGAATTTTAAAAAAATATGGAGAAAAACCGATTTTTCAAAAATTTCCAGGCCGCAAAAAATTATTAAAATTAATTGAGCATAGACTTTTTAAGATAAATAAACAAATTAGCTTATATCAAAACACAATAACTGCACTTGCTGGATTTCGTAAAAATACTCTATTCCAAAAACCAGTAACTGTCATAACTGTAACAACAGTTAAATTCATAAATTTAACGGAAGGAACGAACTTTAAATAAATATAGGTACGTATAGACAGCGCTTGGTAACTATATTTTTATAACTTATATTGGTAACAAAACGAAAACTGAAACTAATGGAAGGGAGAAAATTAAACTTTACAAATCGGATTCGAACGCTTCCATTTATTCGTGATTGATTAAATATAAAAAATATGCGATTCTTCTAAATTTTGCCAAAATTTTTTTCTATTTTGTGGCATTACTGGCACGAAATTTTTTTAAATTAGAGATTTTTTATTACTAGAAATTCCACAAGTATTTAAAGTTTTTGGCGTAAAAGTAATAATCATAAACATTTCTCTTTCCATCAATGCCATCGGCAGTCGTGTGTGTGTCCCTTTGTTAGGTACTTTGTAACGATTTCTTTTGGCCCGAGTGCACGATTTAGTTCGGGAATTAAGGAATTATATATCAATGTCTTTCTTTTCGTAAAGCCTCCAAAAGAGCATACACTGAGAAGACATGGTCAAGTAGGATTCCTACTTAACATTTTCCACTAGTGGCAAGTGAAGTTTCTGTTTACCCTAAACACTCATTTACCTTAAGCAGATCCATCTACGTAGCTTGAACTTTTATTAGCCCTTGGTGATTTCTTATTGGCTCTAAGTAAATTTGTTATTAACATTTATTCAATTAACTTTAATTGATAAAAGCGGTAAAAGAAGTATCTAGCTGTGGTAAATAAGTAACTTTATAACCACAAGTGATCAAATTATTCAACAAATAACTATTAACTCTTAATGATTTTTCTATTTACCGCTAAAGGATTTTCCGTTAGTAACTCTGTAACCACAAGTGATCAAATTAATGATCAACTAACGATTAACCCATGAAAATTTTTCTATTTAGTGCGAAAGGATTTTCCGTTTGTTACAAATAGGTATAATATGATTTAATAAATCTAATAAAAATACAAAATATTTCTCCAAAAATAAATAGATCGGTCCTTTTACCCTAAATAGATAGATCTTTTGTGTCATATTTATGTGAAGTATTTATTTGGGGTAAGTTAGTTCTTATAAATGGTAGGTGGGAATTTTCCTGAATGTGCTCTCGCAGGGCAGCATTCCCTCGCCTTGGGATTTGGAGTCAAACGGGCTTAAAAGCGCGGGGTGCTAGCAGTTACATGGTAATTATTATGGCGGGGGCAGCACTTTCTATAAAAATTGGAGCAGAACTACAAAACCTATTTCAAAATCCAGTAACTGCAAAGTAGTTACTTGGTTTTGATATGGGTTTTGTTAGTTAATGTGTTTTGAAATGGGAAAAGACTCGGCTGGGTGTTTTGCACCTAAAGTATCTTCCTTATTTATAAACCGATTTTAGATTTGAAAATACCCAAAGATAGAGCGAAAGTCCGTAACCTCAAATTACTAAAAAATCTCAGTTACTGTATTTTGCAATGTACCATACGCCTACATATATTAGTTGGGTAGATAGATTTGCATATTTATTGGATATTTATAGTTGTTATAGTTGACAAGTTGTGACCTATTTTGTATTTCGACGTTTTTAAAAAATTTAACACGTGTTTTCCTTAAACATCTTCTTTTGTAGTCAACGTGGCAACATTGATTGATTATTGGGGTTTCTCGATTTTTCCCGGAATGTCATTACCGTTTTGAAAGTGAAAGTTTCATCTCTTGTCAATAAAGTTTTTTTGATATTTTTGTGAAAAGTTTGTGGCGAAAAATGGTTCCGAAGTGTATTATTATATATGCAAGTTGAAACAGAAGCCGGGAGACCGTAGTATTTCGTTTCACAGGTAATCGTCATATTTGGGCATTCTTGGTAAACAAAGTCAGGAAATCTGTGTTGGCGGCTTGTCATTAATTTCAGTGTAAATAGGGATTTCCGTAGAACCTTTTTCTTATTTTTATTGTTGTACATCCTGCTCGAATACATTTTTAGGTTTTTTTTTATAAAAACATAGATTTTTATTGCTTTATTTAGACCATTTAATTAAACGGAACTAAAAATGATTAAAGGTATTTTAAATAATATTAAAAACAGGGAAAAACGTATTACGTTAACATGACAATAATGGGATGAAGATGTTGAACTCAAACACCCTTCCCTAGATCTGAAAAAAAGCTCCTTCTAGTAGTTCAATGTTCTAAGGTTTAAAGTCAATATTTTTTTAGCTTGATGTAAGGTAACTACCCTGGAGTTAATTTTAACCCGCTTTTTAAAGATTTTTACTAGGTGAGAAACCGGCCCTTAATGTTTATTTCGTTATTATAGAGTACAAAAAAATATAACTTCCTTTTTGGCGATTGATTTTTTTTCAATGTGTCTTTTATCTTAAAATAAAGATCGTCTAAACCATATAACTATTAAATATATAAAGGACCAGGATGCGAGAAAATCGTCGCGGCAACGGTCAAAATATAGATTGCCATGACATAAAGACGGCTCGATCTGAGCCATTGGCAACGGCCAACTTGGTATTTCGCAGGGGTTTTCGCGACGTTTTTTATCATAGGGAAATACACGGGCAGGGCTTTTATAGTAATCCATAGTTATATGGTTTAAACGCAAGCAACAGTAGAGACTTATTGGAATAGTGATTGACCTTAAGTTGCTTGCGAAATGGAATGGCGGTTCTGCGATCGGCCTTATTCATAAACTAATTTTTTTTTCGCTTCTTCTTATTATTTTCTCAACGATTTTTGTATAAACTGATATTTTAAAATCCGTAAATATTTAACTTGCAATGTATGTAATAACGAACTATTTTTGTTCGGGTGGAATCTTGCAACTTAATTTTGACCAACTTCCCGACATCCGATCTATTGTTACGATGACAATACAAGAATATAGTGTGATGAAATTGACAGCTCCCCCTACTCGAAGGGGGTGCAGGGGGGTACAGTTGAAGTACGCCCGATTTCGTTTAAATTTGTTGTGTTGGAGCACTTGGGGATGGAGATAACGAATATCTAATCACATCCGATTGCCTTCAAATTTGGCATGCATTTATAGTTCCAGTGACAATACAATAAAATATCATTATTAGGCACCCCTCTCCCCTATGAGGTAAGTGGAGGGAGGAAAACACCTAAGTTTGGCCGATTTCAACCAAAATTGGCGTACAGAGGTTTTTAAGTAGGGGGATTATGAAATTTTGATCAGATTTAAGAATTTCCAACAAATCTAAAAATTAAGGGTGTGTGTTCAACTGCTGCAACTACAACACAATAATATGGTATTATTGGAAGGGGATATGAATTTTTGATCAGATTTGAAGATTTCAATATGGCGGATTCAAAATGGTCAAATGGTACAAATCTAAAAATTAAAAAATAAATTTTTAATAAAAAAACTTTTTAAGAACAAGCTTTTATTAAATGCACTGAAAAATTGAATATAATTTTTTATCTTCCTTATACCATAATAAAAGCGATCGGCGCAAATTAAAAATTTTAACTTTACGGCGACAAAGAGAGAACTACAAAAGAAGAACTAAATTCTTCTTCTATTCGAATGCTAAACATAATGCTTTTATTTAAGGAAGCTGTGAACGGGTGAGATTGCCGTACTTACCAACCCTGTGAAAATGTTCTTAGGTTATAGAGTAATACAAATGTTTCTTAGGTGAATCGTCGGTGTGACCGATATACGATAACCTAAAGTTAAAATTTTTTAATTTGCGCCCATCGCTTTTATTATGGTATAAGAAAGATAAAAAATTATTTTCTACTTTTGAGTGCATTAAATAAAAGCCTGATCTTCAACAGTTTTTTTGAATAAAAATTTATTTAATTATATTTTTAAAAATGTCAAAATAATATCCGATTTTAAAACTTCTATAATGTAAAAAAAGTCAAGCCGTACCAGTATTACGGCCGATGTTAAATCTAATTGCTGCTGTGCACGAGTGTCTGTCAACAATGTCAAAATACTGCAAGGCCCTAATAGTGCCTGGCTAATAAAAATGCAATAAGTCCTTAATATTGCATTTTTTACACTAATCAAAAGTCATGAATAAACTTTTTCGTTAACCCCGTTGTGGTGCATATTTTTTAACAATAGCAATTGTACATTCAATTTTAGTAGAATTGAATTGAATTTTAAAATAAATCGTTTGATTTTTATTTTCTTTATGCTAATATAAAATAGGTTACAGTATTTAGCATACGTAAATGACCCTTTAATATTTATTAAACCCGGTAATCGATATATCTTTTCGGTTAGAATTTAAATTAGAAACAACGAAAAAGATATAGATTGGTTTCAAATACATGTCTGTTTGATAATGGACAAGCAAACATTTATTTATCAAATAGGGAGTGCTTGCGTGTTACGTGCATTTTAAGTCTAACGATAAAACCGGAGTTTCTTGTACTTAGTGCAAAATGCACATCCTGATCTTCGACTTGCCGCACAGAGGGTAGAACCTAGGATGACGCCGTTTCATCCATGTCAGACACTCATCAGCAAGGTGTACCACAACGACAGACAATTACGCTCGCGCGGAAAAAACTCCTTTGAAGCATCGACCACAGTGTCCTCTTTGGGACACTCCGACCAGTACCCTCGCCAGATAGGCCGATCAACTCATACTGATTTAGTGTCCTTTTATCCACCTTCGCCGCCATTTTCACTCAAAAGTGACAGATAATCCATTAGTTTTCTGTCAAAATGGCGGCGAAGGTGGATAAAAGGACACTAAAACGATAAGAGCTGATCGGCCTATGTGGAGAGGGTAATGCTCCGACAATCAAGAATAGTAGTATTTCTCTTAAATAATTATGATTTAAAACAAATAAAAAATATGTTATATTATCCACGAGTCTTTTTTCTGTGTATTAAACCGGCGCTCCAAGATGCTATGAACTCTCGCAAACGTTGGAAGCTTGGCAGTTCGTCACATCGTGGGACCGACGTTCGAACCTACGAGCTATGAATCCAACGTTCGCGTTTGGTCATGTTCCGTCTACTGTCGGTATTCTTGACTAGAATCAAAGGAATCGCTCCAACCTTCAAAGGAAAACATTCGCTGATTTGATGCACGGCTACACGACTCGTTCAAACTAGTGGCACTACACGAAACAGTATAGTGCTTTATTTTTGTGGACAGCACAGAAACTTAATAGGGACTTATCGGTACATAAAGTCGGTATAGCCTGTCGTTAATAAAGACGGCACTATTTTTGACAATTCATCACGAAGTTTAAAGGGATTCTGACATTGTTGTTGTCTAAATATGTCATCTTGCCTTTAATAAAGGACGGCATTAATCTTAATTTGTCAACTTTAAGAATGGCACAATATGAGCATGTTTACATGACAATAATGTCAGAAGCCTTTTAAGCTTCGTGCGGAACTGTCAGAAATAGTGCCAAGTCGGGCTATGCCGACTTTATGTACCGATAAGTTCCCAATAACTTAACGCAACTAAAAACTATTACCGCTGCTGCTGCAATAGCAACGCGTGTATCCTCCATGGTTAACGGACACAAACGTTTGTACCACACTTTAAAATAGATCTGTGCTTCGAGCATTCGTAACATCGTGTAGCAGATACATTTGCCAATGTCGAACTTTTTGACTTGACATATAGCGCCGGTTTAAGCCACATCAGTGAACTGAACTTTTTTTAACTATTTCGATGCTGTGAAAATGATGTTATAATGCCCCCTGCCTGCTCTCAGGCTGTGGTGATATGCTGTGATTTAAGAAAACTAATAAATGTCCAATATCCATTTCTGTAGTAACTACTGCTTCAAATATTAAAAAAAACAATCAATTTTAAAGTTGTTCTAAAGAGACTAAAAAAGATCGTGTATGAGTGAGAAAATAGTTCTGGAAAAGATATCGTCTTAAGGCCACAAAGACGGCATAGATTTGACAACACTGCTTTGCTGTTTTTGGGCTGATCTTTACCGGGCAGAATATCGGAAACGAGAAAACGAAATCTGTTGAAATTTGGCAGAAATATTTACGTTTACGAATTCATGACAACCGTATCCAGACAGTTTTTTGCTGGACTCTCTCATTCCCGAAAAAAAATAAACACAGCTAACAATAGTCAAAAATCTTACCTGGCTTTTTCTTTAGCCACGTCGATAATACAGAATTCTATAACAGCAATTTTTGGATTTTTTAGTTTTTGAAATACATCAAATTTTGAAAAATCCTTTGGATACGGTTGTAGATTTTTATAAATTCTATTATCTGATACCAAAAAAGTTATGGTTTTTTTCTTTGTAAGCAATATTCTGCCGGAATTCTGAAGCGCCAAGGTCACGAAATTTAGTAGGCCCAAGGAAACTAAAGTGAGTTCGATTGGACTATTGGAATTCAGGTTCCGCATAGCCACCTAATGGAAAAATATAACGGAAATTTGTTATTTTTTTGATGTTGAATAATGATTTTTTCGAGATATTGCAATTGATGAAGCATGAAGCCGAGTATCAAAACCTTTTAAAGAAGCAATAATAAATTGTTATGTTCCTAATAAGTTATACTTTCCCTCATATATGGCGTTCGCACCGTGTTCTGTACACTTCACTTTTTACTCGAAATGGTATTAGTGATGCCACCTATTGTTGATCTTTCAGAAAAATAGCAAAGCAGTGTTGTCAAATGTATGTCGTTTTTGTGGCCTTAAATTAATTAAATTTATTATGTGGCCTTTACTTTGGTCAACGGACACCTTTAAGAAACAATGGTCCTTGTACAAACGCCGAAATATAACTTGATCAAAGCGTAATTTTTTCTAATGTAAAATTAACGAAAGTTAATAAATAGACCCACAAAAGTACAAAATCGTAAGAAAAACGAAAATATAAAGAAAGAAAATAATAGTATTGGACCGTAAAAAGATCCAAACGTAAAATGATCAAACTGCAATTCAACCAAACTGTAAAATAACAGAGCAGCAATTTGGCCGAAGAAGGCGGAGCCTCCGCGAAAATACACCTGCAGTCTTGCCAACCTCTGAGAGAAATCCTTTCCTAGTTGTTTTTTTTTTAATGGTGAGCTGGGATCTTTGAATGGATTTTGACGGGTGCCTATGGTTTTTTAAACCAGGAATTCATCATACTGTTTTTAATAAAATTTTTCATGGTAAGAACGATTTACTAAAAGAATTGCAATTCGTAAAACCAATTTTTTATCCGAACCATATTTCCTTAAACCTATTCAATATCAAATTCTGAAATCCTAAAACCCTTTTATTATAGGACCATTCTTAATCAAATTTGTTAGAACTTTTGTTTGTCAGATCTGTTCAAAATCAAACTCTTAATTTGTAAAACCAATTTTTATTCAAACCATGGTAAAACCGTTGTTTGTCCTACAAGTTTCTGCTAAATTTATTGAGCATTAGCCAACAACCAAACCCACCCAACCCAACCCCGTAACAAGAGGTTTGCGTCTATTGTTGGCAAATGCGCAATAAATTTAGCAGGAATTTGTAGGACAAACAACGGTTTTACAAACAACGGGTTTTAGGAATCCCGAGTTTGTTTTTGAATAGATTTGATGCAAAACTGTTTAGAAATAGTTTGATTAAAAATGGTTTGATTAAAAATTGGTTTTACACATTACAAATTTGATAATGAATGAGTTTGAAGAAAAAAGTTTCGGATAAAAAAATAGATTTTACAAATTGCAGTTTTTATAGTGAATAGTTCTATAATCAAGCTTTCTTTTATTTAGCGCCCTTCGCCTTAAAAATGATTTTTTTTTACCTTAAATTGCATTGCATGCGTACTCGAAATATATACAGTGCGGACGTAAAAAGTTCCTCCCCCCTGCTAACTCTTAAGCGGATTCAAGTCTGGACTCCCAATAAACGACATGTTTTTGCAACTTTCTGACATATTTTTCATAAGCGTCATAATGACTAAAGACTATAAGGTCACCAAGTACTTTAAGATTTTAAATAAAAAGGGGGATCGAGTAATAAAATAGGTTTACTACTTACAGACTTATGAATATTTTCGACTATAGTTTGCGCACCTCCCCTTACTTTTGAACGAATTCAGTTATCGACTACTTCAAATATAAAACATGTTTAATAATAACAATTTTACCACTTTTTGAAGTAAGAACATAAGGTCACTGACAACTTAAAGTTTTTCATATTGTTCAATAATACTTTGTTGTTAAGTTAATAAAGAGCATTTTCAACACCATCCAAAGGAAAAGGAGTTGCACGAGCTATAATCGAAAATACTTTGTAAGTAATGGTCTTTAAAAAAGTTGGATAATTTAAATAGATAATTAAAACGACTAGTCACTCAACCTCTTTTTCTATTTAAAATTTTAAATTAGATAGTGGCCTTATAGATTTAAGTCAATATGACGTAACAAAGTGTTATCATTAAACATGGTTTGATTTAGTTCAAAGGAGGAGGTGCGCAAACTATAGTAGAAAATGCTCATAACTCTGTAAGGGTCAAACCGATTTTTAAAAAAATAAAATTTTAAATGCGGAATGGAAATACCTTTTCTTTAAAATTTTAAAGTAGTTAGTGACCTTATAGTCTTAACATACCTTAATCCGCTTAAGATTTAACAGGAAGAAGGGACTTTTTACGTCCGCACTGTATAATCAACCATAGTCATGACCCAATCACCATAGTAAAAATTTTAATAAATTTTTGGCCGCCATTTTTAAAAAAATGGCATTTTAGCGAATCCTGATGAACTTTTCTTTGGTTTACTTGGGTTAAATCTCTTAAAATATCCTTCTTAATAATCGCCCCAAATTTTATGCTTGTAAAGCAATTTGGCAGGTCAATGAAGCCACCCCGAACGATATTCGAGTTTTGATATGCTTATAATTTCGAACTAATTTTGAACCACTTTTAAAAATTTTGAACCACACTCTTTCCTGGTGTTTTTTTAGCTTGACGTCCGGCTGCACCTCTCATTTTGAATATTAAAAAAAATAGGATCAAAACTGTCACGAAAATATTTTCGTTTTTTTTAAGTTTTCTCATTTTACAATTTCATCAAATTGTTGTTTGACTAGTTTCTTTTCGACAACATTATATTTCCACTTTTGTGCCACTGTCATTATTTTCTATTGCGCGTTTATCAAAATATTTTTATAACTTATAAACGTTGGTAATTGGCATTAAACAAAGAAAAGTTTGAAATCTCTTTTGTTGTATTTAATCGTTTTTTGGGTATCAAAATATCGAGACGTAAGGAATATTAAAAAGGTTTTCTTATTTAAAACACGCCGAGCGCGGCATAACGGGAACGAAAAAGTTTGCCGGTCCCCCGAAATACACCCCCTTTCTCATCCCTTCTTTTTATTTTTAATTGTAGTGCAGGTCAGCTAAAATAGCTTTTTCTATATAACTATAAGTAAGAATTTAATAACTTTTGGCCTTGTACATGAGCCAAGTCGAAAAATCTACTGCTCGTGCGTCACGCAATCGACTTCATTCAGAAGCGACTAAAATCCACTTTGGGTTCCACGATTTCATTGGCCGACTCAAGGTTATATGTTTGAGAGTTTAGGGCTTTTGTGTTTAAATCTTTCTCACCATAAACTTTTATTTTCAAATACACCCCAGCAGGATTTATTTGGTTAGATTGCAAAAAGGGTTAGGCTCTGGGTTGGACCGTGTTGGTTCGTTGGGTAGGATTGGTTTTGGTTGGATATTATTTGTTTTTTTTTAATTTGTAGGGGGAGAGAGTTAATAAAAACAAAATATATCTTTAACCTCACATTCATGTAACCTTGAGTCGACCGATAAAACGCAAGTGGGTTTTAGTCTCTCATCAAAAGAGTTTGTAACTTTGTATGTTTTCTAGGCCGACTTGATTGGGAGAGTTGCTATCGGTACAGATTTTTTTCGAAAAAGCCAAGGTCAAGATTTTTCAACTAAAAAAAACCCCTGCACCCTTATTCATCATTTGTAAAAAAGTTCGATAGAAAGGAGTATCTTCTCGCAGATGTCCACCAATCATAATCATATAGCTCTACAAGCTGTGACGCGTTGTGCAAGAGCCAATAAACACGACTAGGCTACTTAACGACGGGCTTTCAGGCAACTTGTGACACCGTCTATCGAATTTTCTATATTAAACCAAGAATAAGAACCCTGCACTAGAATTTTTGAAAAAGTGAGAAGGAACAGCGGCCTGAGAGATGAGGAGTCACTGGTGAGTAATTACCATTCTTTTCACATGGTTCAAGGCAGGTGAGAATTGCGAAATTTGTTCACATTTACGGGCACGGGTGTTAAGAATACAGGCCCTGGTCCGGACCAACCAAGATCTCTGAAATGGGTGAAAACGCATGCGCATCCTTACTTTCACTCAAATTTCTAAGAGTACCTACTCTATAGGTACGATTTCAAAAATACACTGATGGGTTGGGTTTCCCGCAAAGTATTCCCATAAAAGCATCCACAGGTTAAGGTTTGGTATTAGGAAGCACAAATTAATAGATACAGACCACTGTTAACCAATTACTTTTCTGGCTAATGCCGAAATTGGTACCCATTCACTTTCCTTCTCTCTTCCACTTTGTCGACTGGTTTCTACCAGGTTACGGTTCCACAGAACATCAAAAATTTCTTAAGCTTCAAAATCAAACTATACTAAGTAAGTAAAAATCTCGGTAAAAACCCAATCTTTTTTCAAGGTGTTCAAACACTTTTTCAGCATAAAGTTCTTAAGTCAATAGTAAAATCATTTGTCTTTTTGATGTCTTTACCGGCACCGGTTGAAAAATGGGGATGGTAAGGTAATTACCGATCTGATTTTTACTGAAATATGAACTAAAATCTAATTCTTCTTACTCAATAAGAAAATTAGGCATCGAAACCACGAGAAACTAGCAACCTGACAAAAAATAAAATGATCAACAGTGTGAGGTCACTAACTAAAAAAACGCGATTTATTTTTCTTTTATAGTATGAAAATGATGGCCCGTCAATGGTGGTTGGTTTCGAGTGTTTGTTAAGTATTTTTTTGTTTTTATTTTTAGATTTTTTGATAATGGTAACTTCTTGATCGAAATCTTCTACATAGGATTGCTTAAACCAAAGATGTTAACTAAAAAGTGTGTTGCCTGGACTAACGTTTGAATTTGGCATCATTTTTCTCCCTCTTTTTCGACCCCCGAGTCCTCCAGAGGCCGAGGCGGTCCTCGGCTCTTTTCTCCTTCGTCGATTAATTTCTTTACTTTGCTTTTAAAATGCCATTAATTCTCGGACGAAATTAGAACGAATCGAGAAAATTTTCTCTTTTCTCTCGTTATTTTCTTCGATGGAGCAGACTTGAAAAAAAAGAGTCTCAAAACTTATTTAAAACTTTAATTTATTATGACAAAAGATCGACAGCAAATTTACAATAGAATGTCGGATCGCGCGTCTGTTTTTTAATATTATTGTCAATATTTCTATCTTGCTCTCTGTAGAAATGTTAGTGGAAGAAGCTTATGGAACGGCTAAAATATGTTTGTTAAATACCTCTTAAAATATTTTTTGCTACTATCGTGCGAAAGTTGCATTTCCCGCACGCCGTTCGGGAATGGACTTACTCTGTGTTTCTCCCGAACGGCGTGCGGAAAATAGGTCCAATATAAAGAATACCTAAAAATAAATATAATATTGTCTAAACGGTTTTTAGACAAGTAAAAAAATTTTGTACCTGACACGGGCGAAATGTGCCTTTTCTGCCCTTGACGGCTTGCCCGAACTCCGCTCCGCGTCGGTCGCGCAACTGACGGCGCGTGCGGAAAAGTATGACTTTCCGAACTTGTTCGATAAATAAATATTCCTACTAGCGTGCACGTTTATGCGCGCATTTGCGTGCGGGAATGGATTTACCTTGTGTGTTTCCCTTGTTAGGTTAATTTGTAAATTGGCGTGACAGGTTTTTAAAAAAAATATATGTATTAAAGTATCTAAATCATCAGGATTTTGTTAAACTTTTGTTGCCTTCTTCGTTTTCTAAAATTTAGGCTCTTGCACCAGTTAAGTTTAAATCATTTTTTTTATATTTAAGAAATTAAACTTTTCATAAGCTCTACAAAAGAATTCTTAAAATCTGGTAGTTATTATTATAGTTATAATATAATTTTTCCTGCAGTGTTTTCTCTTTCGGAAACGTAAAAAACCCATATTCATTTGTAGAATTGTTACAACAACAACACCTTAATCGACGAAAAAAAAAGTTGTCTGTCGATCCGTCTGTCTGTTGTCTGTCTGAATACACGATAACTCAAGAACGCCTTAATCGATTTTAACGTAGTTTGGTCCAAAAATAATCTATCGGCTGACCATGAACTGATTAACTTTTGGGTAGGGTGATGGGGGTATGAAGGGGGGAAAGGGGGGGAAAAGGGGAAAAAGGGGGGGAAAGAGGGATAAAATATTTAAAAAAATTGTAACTTTAGAACAAAAGCAAGTAGCGATACGGTTTTCAGATTTAAGTTTCCATGAATATGGACTACCAATTGTTTTCTTCTTCTTTTTCTTCTTTTTCTTTAGTTTCCGAGTTATTTGAAAAATCGTTAAAATATATACAAAAAATATTAACTTTAGAACTAAAGCAGCTATTGATATGCGGTTTTCAGATTTTGGTTTTCATAAATATTACCCAAAAATTTTGTTATAAGGTTCAAATCTTTCAAAGCTACAACTTTCGATATATTTTTTTTCCTTTCAACATAAAATAATTGTTTGCATGGTGGACTATTCTTGCTTTCTAGCACCAATTTCTTAGTCCACCATACCAATATGGTATGTGGGAGTATTAAAATCCAGAAATTTTGACTTTTCTTAATTTTATCAAAAATGAGTTACTAAGCTGCCATTTCCCAATTTTTTGTTACCATGTATTATTTACGCTAAATAAGGTGCCAAAACACCTTAGTCGACGAAAAAAAAAAGTTGTCTGTTGGTCTGTTGTGTGCGTCTAAACACGATAACTCAAAATCGCCTTAATCCATTTTAACGAAATTTGGTACAAAAATCCCCTATCGGCTGACCAAGAACTGATTAACTTTTGTTAAAGTGGTGGGGTGTTGAAGAGGGCGACAGGAAGATAAATTATTCAAAATAAATGTAACTTTGAAACAACAGGAAGTAACGATATTCGGTTTTTAGATTTAAGTTTCCATAAATATGGACTATAAACTTTGTTATAAAGGCCAAATTCGTGGGAGCTTTAGTTTACGAGTTATTTGAAAAAACGATAACCTACATAAAAAAAAATCATAGCTTTAGAAGTAAAGCAGCTATTGATATGCGGTTTTCAAATTTTGGTTTTCGTAAATATTACCCAAAAATTTTTTTTTTAAGGTTCAAATCTTTTAAAGCTACAGTTTTCGAGATATTTTCACTTCCTTTCAACATAAAATAATTGATTGTATGGTGGACTATCCGTATTTTCTAGCAGAAATTTTTTTTTCTACGTTCAGTGTCAGATAATAAAAAGGGATCGTTTCTCTTTCTAAACACGGACAGTAGAGTATTTCCGACATATCCATCTCTATTACTTTGATAACGTTGTGTCAACACTTTTTGTCACTGATATCTCTCACATACAGGGACTCTGGTTATTATAGCCTAAGGAATAACTTTCCGGTTATCCCAAAAACCGGTTGGCAATGCACACCTCAATTGCCTTTAACGTGCTTGCGGTTTACCCATTTTAATTGCACCAAAGAAACAATCTTTCAATAGCCCTTTTAATTCAGCATCCACTGAATAATTTTCAAAATTAAAAATCTCTCCATGTGTGGTGGTCATTCAATTTTCTACAAAATTATTTTACGCGTATTGTTAGAGTTGGGTTAAAGGTCTCCAGCTAAGATTCGTTTTGATTAGCGTGACAAAGAGTTCAATAGTGACCTTTTTATATTTTGTACGGGTACAAAAATGTATACTAAAGTGTACCGAAGGTATCAAAAGGGTTAAAAAAGGGGGTCAATAATAACAGATGACCGTTTTAACATTGAAAGGCTATAGTCCAATTTTTTGATGAACGGACAATAAATATGTAAAAATAAATATTTATTAAAAAAAACTTTTTAAGGACAAGCGTCTATTAAATGCACTCAAAATTAGAAAATAATTTCTTATCTCTCTTATACCATAATAAAAGCGATGGGCGTAAATTAAAAATTTTAATTTTACGGTGACAAAGAGGGAACTACAAAAGAAGAACTAAATTCTTCTTCTATTCGAATGACAAATATAATGCTTTCATCATGCTTTAAAATTTTCGAATTAAAAAAATTCGAATGACACAAACTTTTTTGAAAAATATTGACGGGGGGGGGCAAACTTGATATTTTCAGAACCCTCGTGTGGGTTAAAGAGAGGTGTGCAAGGGAAAAAAAAGTTATGTATTAACATATTGCTTAGTTCATAATGATCATGTCTAATGTCACCACCCCGCCTCGAGAATAAAACTTTATATATGTATACGTACCCCTTTTTTGTAGGGTGCAACCAACGGATATGTGCAGATTATGCGACGTAGCCTTCTTATTACTTATAGTAGAGCAATAAAACTAGGCACGCTTATATCTTGTAACGCAATTTAGAAACGTATTAGGTTTTTTCCCTGAGTACCGTATAATGTTATATGGGTAACCAACTTTTTCAGAAATGAAGTGCTTGTTGATTTTCTTAGAACTTTTCGATTTTGGTTACCTTTTACGGATGTAACGAAACCTCAGATCCCCCTCAAAAATTACATAACGCTGCACCTTTGGTCAACCAAAATACAAATAAATACAATATTTAAAAAAAATTCTACAGTTTATTTTTGAATGAACTTTTCTAAAAATGAACATTTTGTCAGGAATACTTAAAACTTTTATAAAAAAAGTTAATCACACAATTTCTTAAGACCAGTTTAACTCAAGAATTATTCTAAAACAGGGGTAACTCGCTATTGATAAACCGGGCATTGGGGCCGATTTTACACATTAAATCTTTCTAACCTAACTTTTTAACCGATGGACCATTTTTTATGAAACAAACTCTGTTAGGTTTAAAATCAACTAAACTTATTATTTGTTATATTTTATGCAGCCATCTTTTAAGGAGTATTTTATTATGTGTAAAAATTACTAAATTTAAAAAAATTGCTGTTTATTAAAATCGGTGTATCTTAAAAACTACTAAACCAAATTTCGTGATTAGTAACTTTTTTACCAAAAAAGAACAAGGATTTTTTCCAGTAATTATTTGATTGTGAAATTTTGTAAAATTAAAGCAACAAGCACGAAAGCTGGGTAGTTTTTGATTTTTTCCGCCATCTTGAATTTCATAATGGCGGGTCAAAAAATACATAAAGATAAAGGCCTCATCGAAAAAGCAGTTTATTTTACTAAAACTGATTTAGAATATCCGAGAGAATTTCGAAACTTATTTAAAGAATTATTTTGTACTGTTTTTATGGACCACCCGGTATACCGATTGCAGTCATGTTAATTTTGTTTTTTAATTAGGAAAAGCATATTTAAGTACATTCCAATCAAAAAACCGAGTCAAAAAATTGTAGTTAAGCTGTGAAGGCTGATGCGTAAGCTCTCCAAAAAAGTATAAAACATTGAAATCGGATAAAAAATTTTCATTACTGAATTTTATTTTGAAGTGTCCGGGTTTCCCTATACCTCGCTCCACTGTGTATTTGGTGGCGCGACCAGAAAAATGCTGCATTCTTGACTAGTATAAGAAGATGCTGCGTTTTTCTTTAGAAAAGCGTGACGTTTTTTTCTAGAATTTTTTTTTTATTTTTTTTTTAGATTTTACACAATAATATATAAAAATCTCAAAATCGAAAATTTGAAAGTTCATGCGTTCTTCACATGGAAAGCAGAATATCCTACACCTAAAAAAAATATCTTTCAAGTTATTGATTTACTTTTTATAAGAAAAAAAAAGAAGGGGTCTAAAATGTAATTAAAAATCAGTTTTAAACACGCAACGAGAAAACGAGAGCAAAAAAGAAGGAAATAAGAAAAAGATTCGAGCGGAGCAAAAAGACGTCCGAGAAGGACGAGGAAGGGGCGCGAGGGGGCAACGGGCAAAACAGACCCCCCGGCAATAATGTAAATTTTCTGCTTTAAAATATTCCGTTTTAAATTTCTCGCAATAAAGACGGCTATTCTACGTTTTAATTTTTCATTTTAATTCAGTTTTAGAGCGCCCATTCATTGATCTCAATTTTTCAAACAAAAAAAAACGTTTAACGAAACTTAGCCTATTTCACACCAGTAAATAGATAAGAAAATTGCTCTTCTGACTACCCCGCCAAAAAAAAACGCATCAAAACTCTTAAAACTTGTTCAAGTCTTCAACAGATATTATGAGATTTGATCAGCTTAACGAGATTTCACCAGTCAGATTTTTGCGTCGTGAAAACTTGTGAAAACTAATAATTTTTGGCCCTCAAGAATTGATAAGATTTTAAGAGATCCTATGAGGGATGTTTCACAAAGCGCATTAAAAACATATTAAATCTGGTAAAATCTTGTCAAAGAACCCTGCACAAATTACATTGGGAATGGCTTTCGGCTAAATGTCATAATTTTTTATTATGTTGTAGTACTTGATTACCGCCAAAATAAAACGATTCGTTTGTCTATTTGTCCTGAATGAAACATCCTTTCCATCCACGTAAAAATATTTCTATAAAGGGTCTTTGCTACCACCAGAAAAGTCACTGATTTTTAAATTTTAAAAAAGGAAAGAAAATGTAAATTTTTATTTTCTTTAAAACAAACCGCCAGATTTTAATAGTTTTTAAATATGTTAATAAAAATAATGGTAGTAAGCTAAAAAACATTTTTGCTTGAGTAGTACCATTAGTTGGAGAAATGGTGTAGGTAGATTTAATGCTTTTTAATATTTTTGAAATACTAAAAGTGATTTAAAATAACTTATGGGTAGGTTATACAAACTGTTTATGGACAAATTTAATTTAAAAGCCTGATACGAATATGTTGGTACCGATAGGTATCGATTGGTACCTATATTTGACCAATTAAATTGCTCGTGTGTTATATGCTTTTAGGCTAACTTGGGGTTGCCGGTAACGAATAAGATAACATTTTTCTGGTTCTGTGTGGTCCCAATAGAATGCGTAAAATTATCTGGCAGCAAATGACCCCGTTTCTTAAGCAAAAGTTTGACGTTGTCAAGCTTATCTTGACTTTATTAATAATAGAAAGTCACTGCATTCCGCTATATTAAACATATCTTAAGGGTTTTAACTTTTTGCACGCAAATACATGCGTAAAAACCACTTTTCCTCACTTTAGTAGGAAAAACACTATACCGCCTTTTTTTCTCGTACAAAAACGGTAATAGTAACCGGAAAAATGTTATCAAATTCATTAACGGCGACAAGTTAGTCTAAAAGCGTATACCAAACAAGCAAATTGATTGATCAAATACAGGTACCAGTGGGTACTAATTGGTACCAACATATTGGTATTAGGCTTTTGGATTGGATTTTTTCATAAAAAGTTTTTATAACCCACCTATAATATATTTAAAATCACTTTTCGTATTTCTCCCATATTAAAAATATTAAAAAACGTTAAAGGAGCCCACTATTTTTGAAATTTATGGTACCACTCAAGCCAAAAATTTTTCTTTAGCCAAGTGGCATTATTTTCAATAACATATGTAAACATTTTTAAAATCTGACCGTTAGTTTTAAAGAAAATGAGAATTGTAATTTTTTTAAAAATAGCCATTTTCTTTCTTTTTTAAAACATATAAATCGGTGACTTTTCTGTTGGTTCCAAAGCAACCATATAAAATAGTAGTTTTCACAACTAGTGGCTAAAACAGTGCTTTTTTTTACAAGTGTTGGTTTAAATAACGAGCGCAGCGAGGTATTTAAAAACGCGAGTAAAAAAAGCACAGTTTAGCTACGAGTTTTAAAAACTATTTTTTTAATATCTTTATCAAGAAATCCAAGAAAAACAGGAAAATACTTCTAAAAATCTCGAACGAAGAGCACTTCTCGCAAAACACACCATCTTTACATCATAAATCAAGGCGGCTGGTAACTGAAATAACAATGTTTGCCATAGCGATGTGCCTTTTTACTCGTTGACGGTCATTGCTGCGACATTTTAATCTTTGACACTTTGATATTTTTACGATGTTTTTAAACGATTTTTTCGTAAATACTTGGTGAAAACTGGTTGAAACGGCTTAATTTTTGGCAAGAATAATAAAATTTTTTCATTAATACTATTTCCCGCTATTTCTCTTTAATTTTGTATAAAAAACGGACAGAAATCTTTTTTTCACCCGTGATAAAAAAAAAAGTATTTTTGCATCGGTAGCTAAAAAAGACATGCTTTAGTTTTCTGCATACAGTTACTAAAATCATGTTTTTGATGAAGGTATAAAAAAATAGTCGTTTTCACAACTAGTGGCTAAAATAAATTATTTTTCGTAAATACTTTGTGAAAACTGGCGGAAATGACTTAATTTTTAGGCAAGAATAATTAGATCTTTTCAATATTACTATTTTCCACTATTTCTCTTTAACTTTGGGTCAAAAACGGATCGAAGCCTTTTTTTGCACCCGTGATGAAAAAAAAAAGTTTTTTTGCATCGGTAACCAAAAAGTCATGCTTTTTGATGAAGGTATCAAAAAAACATTTTTATATGGGTGAAGGGGTATTTTATTCCAGAAAAATATAGATTCGAATTATTTTATTTCGGCGGTAACTAACAAAGTTGTGGAGAAAAACTTGGACTATGTCCAAAAATATACACTAAAAACACGTCAACTTTAAAGCTCCATATCTCAGAAAGTAATCCTGTTCCCTATCTCGTTTTTATTTTTGTGCTTTGTTGATCGAGTATTACAACATATAAAAAAAATTATGAAAGTTCACCAAAAGCTTTTTCCAATGTAATTTGTGCAGGGTTTTTTCTTCAAGAGATTTGATGCGGTATTTTTGGCAAGGCAATGTCTCGATAGGTATTGATTTACAAACAGTTCATATACAGTAGCGTTCTACGGTCAAATTACAATATCTGTGTGATACAAGAGCTTTAAAATTAGCGATAATTTTTCACAATTGTGTTTTCTCTATAATTTGCAAAGAAAACACGCATGAGTCAAACATTATTTGGCTAATATTAAATCGAGTGGTATTTAGAGGAATATTTCACGATCCAGAAAACAAGAAACATAAAATGAATAACTTATTTACTAATAACCGGTTTACTTTTAATAACAGTTTGTTGATTTCGGTAACAACTTGAGAACTGTTCATTTAAGAGATTAAAAAAATTGACACAAACAATTCAATAAAAAACTCGTAATATTGAAGTAGTTCCTACCTTTGACAAACTCGATTTTTGTCAAATATGGTAACAAACGAATGCAATTTGTAATAAAAACACGTTGAAAACTTATCTGGTTCATTTTACATATTATCCGAATCAGAGAAACATCAGCCAAAATGTAAAGAAATGGGAATATACCCTAATGGTCGTATTTGTGTTGTCAAATAAAAAAAAATAAATGTGATTGGCATTAAATTTTTAATCAACTGATAGATTAAGAGCTCTCATCTACATTATACTAGTATAGAACTGTAGTTTACATCCATACGAATTAAGTAAAAATATTATGATGCCCAGGTGGTGGGTTTTTTTTACAGGGAGGCCCTACAGCTTGCAAAAAATAATAGTTCTATGAAGTCATGTCATCTTTATTCTGATTAGTTGTATTACGGTAAGGGCTACACCAAGATAACAAAAAAAAAATTGAACACCTCTACTACAAACAGAACACCTGCCGCGTTTTGGTCACAGTTCAGAAAATATTCACGACGATTCATAACGATTAAAGAAACTTCTCTTGTAAAAAAAATTATCAGAGGCAATTGCACAAATTCATCAAATTTACCGATAATTATACATGCAAAAATTGTCTGGTCAAAGAAACAGCAGCCAAAATGGAAGAAAATGAGAATAAAAATGTAAGGAAATGAGAATATTGGTTGTACTGTTACCTGATTAAAACTAATATTTCAAAATTATAAAAATGTTATTTTCACATTTTGCTGGAAGCTGACATGCGGTGCAATTTTTAATAGTACAATTACCAGTAGAAATATAACTAGTGCATAAAATATTTTCGGAAATATCATAACAACGTATGTGCTATGCAGAAATGCTTTATAGGTGTGTTATTATACAAAATTATAAAATTTTAAAAGAATTTTTTTCTTAAAGTTTAGAAGTTCATAAATATAGAATAGAATAGAATAATGTTTATCGAATAAATACTAATTACAAAAAAATATTAATCTTATTTCATTGTTCAGCCGCAAATAAACATTTTAAAGGCATTTTAAAGCCTCAGTGGCTTGTTTGTCATGATTATAACACAAGATCAAAAAAAGACTTTCAAAAATTTCCTCGAAATTATTCATACGTAAATCCATCTTTAACAAAGAAGCTTTAAAAAAATGAAAAAGTTTTAAGTTATATCCCTTTGTTAAAAATTAGAACTATTTTTGTAGCTATTGTAGCAATATTCAAAATAAGCTTTAAACTAAACCTAACTATAGAATTTTGCTTGCGATGCTTGTAAAAGGACATTTTAGTACCAAAAACTACACAACAGTCTCTAGGGTTATAAGATAAAATCAAAATCAATTAAAAATTCCCCACGCAAGAAACTACAATGAGCTTCCTGCCGAACTAAAGAGATCAATAGATTGGTTTAAAGCGAAAACTAGGCTAGAAATTTACAAAATGATAGATTTAAAAAATATGTAACTGTTTTCTATTATTTTGTTTTTGTTCTTCTATTATTTATATGCGATTTAAAATCAGTTTATTCCAGCCACACAAGTTTTAAGCTTAAGATGACTTTTATAATATTTATTCATTTGAATTAGGCATGGCATTTGTTATTATTATTATTAGTATTGTACTTTTTTTTAATAAATATTATGATTATTATAACACAAACATTGTAGATGCCAAAAATGACAATTGTGTAAATTATTTTTTTGACATAATCGATAGGTACGATAAATGATACTTTGACGTATTTGATCATTATTAGTTTAAAAGTACACCTGCTCGATAGGTCGACTCGATAGAGATAAGGATACGAATGCCGATAGACCCGAAATTTAACTTTAAGTGTCTAATCGCACTAAATTTGAACTTTTTTATTTTGACAGATAAATGAAATCAAACGAACACAATTAACAAATGCATTGGCCAGCATGAAAATAGAGTTCAGTTCCATCCTTTGGCTCGCTATTGGCTCTCGGAAGTGAGCGGAACGATGAAAGAAATAAAAAGAAAAGCGAAAATAAAATGGAAAAAGAGGAAAAATAGAATGAAAGTTGGCGTCTTAAAAGAAAAGCGCTCTCCGGGACTTTTTATCGGACGATAGAAAATGCTTGGAAAAAAAGAGAAAAACAGCTTACGCCACGGCGGAATTAATGAAAAATCCGGTTGAGGTGAGTTCAAAAAGAAAGTCTGGGAAATTAAAGTCTTTAATTAAAAATGCTGCAATGTTTATAGGACACTAAGATAAAAAAATAGTTAATTTTTGGGTAGTCAGTTATTTTTAAAGCAGCAAAAAGTAATAAATGTAATATTTTAAATAAAAGCCCTTTGTACCAATAAGTTAACAACTTAGTCTAACTGGTGCAAAGTATGTACATTACTTCAGTTAACTATAGTGAGTTATGGATGGCTGGATGAATATATCTTTTATTTGATGTTTTTTAATAAAGGTAATATATATATCTGTTTCAAATAAAGTTAATTAAGAAAAAAATTGCTTTAAATTCAAAAATTCTGCAAGAATGGCCAAACATAATAAAACCCCGATAATTTCTAAGATGGCCGCCTCAGTCAAGCGAAGCAATCAACTTACTTTTCCAATGTAAATTCACCCCCATTTTTCAACCCTCTTTTTTAGTCACCCACCCACCCAACACCCCCTTCAAAACCCTCGCTTTTATTCATTCTTTTTCGACCCTACTTTTAAAGATCTCAAAAGGGTGCCGGTTTTGGGAAAAGGACGGTTTTACGTAAGTATTAAGTGTGTGAGAGACAGAGGAGAAAATTGTCCAAATGTACAGCAAGGAAGTATGAAAGAGAATTTTAAAAGATTTGTGAGATTTTATTGATTTGGTAAGGATACAGGAATTAATTCACAAACTCTTAAATGTAATTTTTAGAAATATCTAAAATACATATGATAAAAATGATAGAACAACTCTTGCATTAGATTAAATGCATTGCTTCTAAATCGGATTGGTAATAAATATTTAGGAAGGGTTGTAAGTTGACTGTACAAACACACCTATAAGGATATTTTTTTTGTCATCCAAGGTACGAAATATTCTATTTTGTAGCTTTATATATAAATATTGTAAATTAGAAAACAAAAGTGAGTCGTATTATTTTTATTTTATAGTAATTTAGGTATTATTTAAATTATACGCAAATTAGTTTCTAGAATAAATATATCTTACATCTGATAACTAAAAAATATGTCGTGTGTCCTTTTACATATATGGATCACAATAATATTTTTATATCTTAAAAATTACTTTATTTTCGAAAATCTTCAACTCTTAAGCGCCATATTTTTAGAAAATCCAATTTATTTTAATTTTTATTCTGTAATTAAATAGAAGTTTTAATTTAAAATATATACATTTAAGTACTAAGTTTTCACGACTAGTGCCTAAAATAGTGCTTTTTTTACAAGCGTTGGTTTAAATAACGAGCACAGCGAGGTATTTAAAAACGCGAGTAAAAAAAAGCATAGCTTATCTGCAAGTTGCTAACACTATTTTTTTAAATACCTTTATCAAAAAATCCAAGAAAAACAAAAAATTATTTTAAAAAATCTCCAACGAATAGCACTTCTCGCAACACACTATCTTTACACTATAAATCAAGGCGGCTGGTAAATGAAATAATAATAGTTCCCATAGCGATGTGCCTTTTTACTGGGTGACGTCCATTGTTGCGACATTTTAATCTTTGACAGTTTGATATTTTGACGAGGTTTTGAAATGATTTTTTCGTAAATACTTGGTGAAAACTGGCGGAAGTAGCTTACTTTTCAGGCAAGAATAATTTTCTCTATTATCTGTAATTTTGGATAAAAAAAGGACAGAAATCTTTTTTTGCACCCGTGATAAAAAAAAAATTTTGCATCCGTAACCAAAAAAGCCATGCTTTAGTCATCTGCACACCGTGACCAAAATCATGTTTTTTACCAAGGCATAAAAAAAATAATATTTCAAATCTTACTTATTTTTTACCCGTTTACCTACTTTTAAATCCCTAATATATTTTTGATATTGCTACCCGCGTTTATATTTGATAAAGATTAAAAATAAACAAAGTTGAGAATACCTAATATTAATAATAAAGCACTGAAAATAATAACAACAATTAGAAAACACATCATTGTTATATTTTTTTTAAAATACTGCACACAAAAATTATCGGAAGGAATTTAACATATTTGTATTAATATTTCTTAAACATACCTAGTAACTATTAAAAATTCGCGTTTGTTTTTAACGCTAATTACCTACTCCAAGGTCCACCATCACCTCACACTATTCAGCATATAAACACAAAGGAATTAGGTAATTCCTTTGTGATATAAATAACTAAAATCACTTAAACATAAGTACTTTTATTAAAAAACTTTTCTGCAACATCACTTCTAATCACACAAAATCTATTTCCGAAAACTTTTTGTTTTTCATGTGCAGATCATATAAATTACTAGAACACACACAATATTGCATTTAAATATTCTGCAAACTTCACTATCCTCTATCTTCTATCCCCATTACAGTTAAGGTACAAGTAATTTCAGAACTTATCCATGACCTTTTACAAACGGTCAACTGTTAAAATGCCGTTCCCTCCGGCCAAAAAAGGGAGAAAAATTATCCCTAGAAAAGGGGTCAGCCGCTCTAAGAACTGGTCATACCAGTATGGTAATTTTTCTGCATCAATGAAAGGGTCATCAAAAAAGGACTATGGGCATTTTTAGGAGAACAATGATTTTAGGAGCAGCTGGATATAATTTCAAGTTTTTAAAAATTATCTACGTGCAAGGGTACCTAGTAAACTATAATAATTAGAGATCACTTAGCATATGCTAAGGAAATAACATTAAAGAAGGTAACTTTTAGAACATCTCTAGCATATGCAAACTATTTGTTCCTTTTAGCGCATAAGCTATTCTGGTAACGTAAAAGAACATCAAAAGAATGTTATTATAGTATTTTCGAAGCATATAATAATGAGATATCATTAAAGAAGGTTAATTTTAGGACATCTTTAGAATATGCACAGGATATACCAATTATGAAATAAGTTAAAAAAAACTCTAAAAAAAAAACCGATGACCGGAAACGAACCCTGTAACTCTTGGTTTAGAGATGCTTGTCTATATATATCCACCAAAAATTCTCTGATTAAGCTTTAACACTTTTCAGTCAACCTATAAAAATTCAAAACAAAGTTATGATTGTTTTCCACAAACCAACATTGTTTATCGTCTCCTGATGATGCTAACGTTGTAAGCGAAACGTGCGTCGAGTGCAAAAAAAAGTGTAGTTTTGGTTTGTGGAAAACAATCATAACTTTGTTATAGTGCAACCAAAGGTTCCAAACTCCCAACATAGCTATACAAATTCGCCAAAACGCTTACATTCCGCGGTTTCAACCTATTTCTTTATAAGCGCATGGTACAGTGGATACAGTCTATCAACCTGTAAGTTGTCAGTTCGAACCTCGTCGGCGCCTCGCACTTTTTTTATTATTTCTTTTTACTTTTTTTTCTTAGGGTGTAGTGTGTGGATACTATTAGCTACAAGCCTACCGTACCGAAAAAAAATTCCTTGCTGTTAACAAGACTCCTAGATGAGGGGCTAAAAATTTATAAATTTATCAATTAAAAAATTATATTTTACTTATCTTTCGCCCTATGTCGACAAAAATGTGGGCAGGATCTAGTTTTCACCATTTTCATATTCCAGAAAACACTCCATATGCACCTATGGTTTTCTAGAATATAGAAATGGTAAAAGTCTTGCCCCCGTACAGCTCCCAGGGGCTGGGGCAAAGTTGGATGTAAAAAATATAGTATCTTCAAATGTGAGTGTTTTGACTCGAACGTGTAATTGCCAAAAAAGCTTCCACTCGTTGGATTTGGTATAGTAAATTGTGAACAAGTTGTTTGAGATATAAAATTTTTATCCCTATTTCTTACACCAAATTCATGAGTTTTAAATATGCATATGAAGCGTTTTCTTTAGTAAATTAGATCTCGCCCCCTTACAGCCCCCAGAGGCTGAGGCAAAGTTAGGGGTACATATAATTGAAAAGTTGTCCACTACTCCACTGGTTGTGCATTTTTGTTGACATTGGCTCAAAGATAAATGAAACATAATTTTTTAATTGAAATCAACAAAATTTTTAACCCCTAACCTGGGGCCCTTGTTAACAGCAACGAAATGTCTTTCGGTATAGTAAACTTGTAGATAATATTATGATCTACTAACTAACTGAGATTCAGATGTACAGGTTCATTAGTGTGGAAGGTATGAGGGGTAGTTTAAAAACACATTTGGGGCCCTGTTGCCCCCTAGGAGCCACATATGTAATATTTTATGGCACACTAGGGTACGCTGCCAGAAGGCCAACATATGTGCCAAATTTTATTGCTTTAGCTTAAACCGTCTGAATTTAAGAAATAAAATTTACAACCTAACCCCACTTTTTGACTGCAGCATATTTGGGGCTGTTAAAAGGTTAAACAGTGTTGGTGGTTCCATCAGTAATCGATTAAAACAGGTTCCGTAAAATCTTCAGAAGTCCCACGGAATACGCTATGCCCCCTAACGGGTACTGTGAAAAAGTCTGCTATGCAAAAATTTTGTCAATTTTTGACGTAGAACTTTCGGAACATTTTTGTTGCGGGGCTTTTTTTTCCTTTATCCAATCCCCCCTCAATATCCCACATTAAAACTGAAAAATTAACCCTGTATAATCTTACACCCTGTATAATCTTACACATTATGACCACCTTTTCAACCGCTCTAAAATCTAAACTTTGGGATTTTAACCCTTACACTCTACTACAATAAGAATTACATAAAAAATTTTCCCACACTGGTCAGACCAGTATTCAAATTAAGGGTCACTGTTTTAAAAAAAATCTAATCTAACCCTTTTTGAAGAATTGGTCAACCGGTTTTCTGGGCCTATTTTTATTTTTAGGGGTCATCTTTATTGGGATAAGAAAGGGGTTGCATCGGGTATTGTCTAAGAGGGATGGTATGTAGGGTTGTCTGGGGATGATGCTGGGATGCTTTTTTAACGATCAAAATGCGCAGGTAGGTGACCTATGTTTCTGTTGGACCACGCTGGTCCAGAGGTATGAACGAGAGTTTTGATTTTTTGTGTCTTAATTTGCCAACGATTTGTATGACACTGGTTTGTTTGTGGCAATCAAACCGTATTACGAATTGGTAAAAACCGGTATTATTTTGACATTCAAATTTTTGATTAGGCTTCTAAAACGACAAACATTCAACAAAATAAAGGGAATAAAAGGTATAGATGCAAAAATTCATAAACCAATCTCTAAGAAAATTATACGCCGATTACTAGGTACAAACGTTTATTGGACCCATATGAACATTTTAAGAAGAGAAGCCATCTACCCTTCCCCCCTGGCAGGAAGGGGGGAGCCTCCTTTAAAGGTTCATTTTGTCAGTGTTTTGCGCCAAAACTATGTACTTTATCAAAAAAGTAGTGGTATAACTTTTTCTAGAGCATAAAAGTCCCTATCGATTTCATGTACCACTTGTCGTCCTGCCTCTTACCTAACTCCTAAAACATAACCTCAAACTTGATCCATATTTTAAAAATACACCAAAAAACGACTTTTGGATGGGATATTTTTAACAAAACACAACTTCATTAACTCAACGAGATGTCTAGCTTATTTAGACATAATTTTGAATAAACCTTAAGAGAAAAAAAATGATTCCCCCTCCATTTATGTTCAATCTTTTAGTGTTAAAACTTCTCTGAAACGGGGTTTTGTGTTTGTTGAACCAATATATAAGCATTTTAAGAATGAATTTGAGTCCTTAATAAAAGTTTATTTACTTAAACAGATAAACCGTACATCAACAAAATTTTTCAAAGCTGAGGTTTCTGATATCCCCCACAGACCATTCGGGTGGTTTTTCGAAAAAATATATATACCTTGTTATTATTTAGTTTTTTAATATAATCGATAACTTTGAAAGGGAATTAAACATTTTCAGGATACGTAAAATTATGTAAAAAACTTAAAATTATGCAAAATCCGTAAAATGTTTCCGAAATAATGCTTTAGCTTTCAAAGTACAAAATTTGACACAAATTTGATTAACAGTTTTTTAGATTATAAGTAATTGGAAACAGCGCATTTTTCATTCAAATTCACCCTAAAAGAAAAAATGACAATACAACATTCAATATTATATGTAAACTGACAATAGTTATTTTCCTATCAAGGGCGCAAAGCTATACTTTCCCAAAAGCAGTTAGACAAACGACGCGGAGCGGAGGTTCAATAAGCTTTAAGTGCGTAAAAGACACTTTGCACATGCGTAAGGAACAATATTTTTTCTACGAGTGTTAAAAATTGTCCAATTCCAGAATAAATAAGAAAATTATATTTTATTTGAAAAGCACGAAGAAGTTTAGCATCCTAATATCATTTAAAATGAAGAAAATGTTAGTGGCATAGAGGGCAAATACTGAAAAATAAAACTACAAAACTAGGGATTTGAACCTTATCCCAGTAAGATGGAGGTCCCGGGTTCAAATCCCGGCGGAAAAAATAGTTTTTTCGTTTTATTTTTTACTATTTTCCCCCATGCCCTCACTGAAATTTTCTGCATTATATAAAAATGTTTGAATTTCGGTTGATACATCAACACAACAGAAAATATATATATATTGACAAAAAAAATCTTGTGAAATGTACAAAGGGACTGACAGAACTCCGCTTCGAACGCATGCTCGTAGAAAAAATATTTTTTATACCTTTGTCAGGAACACTGTCAGAAAATTTAGTAGTATATAAGGCTATAGCGTTTCATTTTGTCACTGGTTTACACAATGACAGACAAGCCCAAAAAAAATTTGCCCCAAAAATTTAAGTATGTAGTTTTTTCTCTTGACTGGTTGCTAAAAAAAGTTTTCGTATGACGTGATAATACTGTAAGTTAAACAATTTTACAGAATCAATAAAACGCCAATATGGATTTGCTGTACATTATACTTTAATTTTTTCCAATAGCGTTACAAACACTATTTTGCTACTAACTGTAGAAGCTGTAAGTATCCTCTTTCAAAATATAATTACTTACTTAAAATATCAGGATAAAACACAAATACACGCACTATACGTAAAAAAACTGCCTTTGTTTACATAAGTTTCAAGGGATTTGTCGGAAAAGTCGTGCTGCCTAACTTCCAAAACAAATCAAGTTATAATTTACTAGAAGTGAATTTATACATTAAAAAAGAGGGGGTCGTGCGGAGGAGTAAAACGAAAAAATTCGAGCCTATTTCTTTTTTATAGGTTAGTTTTTTTATTAAAATCCACTAGAAAAATCCAACAAGAGGTACTTACAAATTTGATGGTGTGGGGGAGGGTTTAACCACCCACCTGGGGGGCGCGAAGGGGGAGGGGTGGAAGCGACTTCTTCCCCTCCTAAAATAAACGTTCGAGTTCAATTAACGGTTGCTTTGAATTTTTCCATCAAAGGTTAAATATAACTTATAGTACTTTGAAAATTAGGGAGGGGAAAGCTTTTTGTTTAATTTTTTTATTGAATATTTCAGAAAAAAGAAAGAAAAAGCCAAGTATCTTTTTAAGTAAGTCTGTTATTGGTTTGGCCAAGATATCTTATCCAAAAGTTGGCTTTTGGTGTAATTTTAAAATATTGGTAAAATTTGAGGTTATGTTTTATGTGTTAGCGTAGAAATATAACAGAAATACATTAGATTTAATTTTATGCTCTATAAAAAATCATACCACAACTTTTTCGATAAAGTCTATAGTTTTTATGTAAAATGCAAAAAAAACGAAAAACTGCACCTTTAGGGATCGCTCGGTGGTGCCAAGTGGCTTGCTTTCATCACAAAACGCCGTATCTTCTGTATTCTATCACTGAGTATAAAAAGTTCGAATATCCAAGTCAATAAATTTTTTTTTAGTGCAAAATTTTGAATCTAAACTTAATTTACTTTTATTATGCAAGAAGAAAATTATCTTTATTTTTCTTTTTTTTTCTTCGTTTTGTGTTTGGTTTTTAAAAGTTTTTTCTTAAGACATAGAAGAGTTTATCTTTTAGTTGAAAGTGCCGTCTATTTTTGAACTAAAAAAGTTTAGTTAAAATAAGAATTCAAAAAATGTTGCAGCTTAATACTAATCTTGAATATCATTACAATACGTACTCTGTGTCTCATAAAAACACGTACCACCCAGGATTTCTTGAGAATCGCTAAAAATTTAGAAAAACCCTGAGACATACCTACAGGGTTGGCCATATAAAAAGGTTCACCTGGATTTTTTCAAGAATTGGATAAAATGCTGAAACACGTCGATTTTGTTTGTAAGAGCAACGAAATTTTCCGTTAAACTGTCTGACCAAAATCTCTTTATAAGAAGGGAATGACTGATAATAGTATTCTCCTTTTCAGAAAAATGCTCATGATAAAAAACATATATTTTGGCATTTTTGCAGTAAATTAACATCTAGAACCGGGCAAGGTTTATTTTAATGCTGAGAAGTGATTGGTACCTTTAGGAAAGGTAAGTACCTATGTATCCAATCCCATCTATCTACCAATATGGTAAAATTCTAGGTACGGTGATTGAAAAGTAAAAACAATATTATAACAAAAAAGAAGAACATTTTGTAGGGATTGAAATAATCATAAAACATCCTATCCTCCCGCTTTTTTCTGTGTTGCCAAGTTATTTCGCTTGTATCCTTGTGCCTTATGTATCAATGAGCCCCCATTACCCCTACTTTTATTTATTTATAGATAGTGATGTTCTAATCTAAAAGAAAATGGAAATTAAAAACGAAAACTAAACTTCCACAAAATTAAAACTTTTTAATTTTGTTTTTCCGTGAGCGAGGGAAGTTTTGGGTTAACTCTTTGGTTTATTTATTTTCTCTTATTTTTTAATAAGGTAGCTAATATGTAGCTATGCCAGTATTTTTATTAAATTTTAGTTTCCAACGAGAAAACTATTATAATGCTACAAATAAAATAAATAGAAGCAGTATTGAAATTTCCAATAAAAATTATTTCCATTCTCGACTAACAGAAAAAAATAACTAATTTTTCTCGAACATTGTATTTTATCGGCTAATGGGTCATAGAAATAGTAGTTTCCACAACCAGTGGTTAAAATAGTGCTTGTTTTCTACAACCGTTGTTTTAATTAACGAGCGCAGCGAGGTATTTCAAAACGCGATTAAAAAAAGCATAGTTTAGCCGCGAATTGTTAGCACTATTTTTTATCAAAAAATCCAAGAAAAACAGGAAAATACTTTTAAAAATCTCGAACGAAGAGCACTTCACGCAACACAATCTTTACATTATAAATCAAGGCGGCTGGTAAATGAAATAAAAATGGTTTCTATAGCGATGTGAATTTTTAACCGGTGATGTTCATTGTTGCAACATTTTAATCTTTGACAGTAAGTTTTTAAATATTTTTTTCGTAAATACTACTAAAATCATGTTTTTGATGAAGGTATAAAAGAATATTTCATAACGTGTAAAAAATTGTAATTTTTTTATTTGTCGTCCATCTTGAATTTTGAAGAAATATACTTTTTGATACAATTCTGTAAAATGTGTTGTCCTGTTTTTTAATGTAATTTTTTTTTAATCCTACTCGAGATCCGACCGTTGGGTCCCAAAACTATGATAATAGGGAGTTCACAAATGACATTTTTATTGCCCTTCCCATATTTAGACACTTCTCTATCAGAAAGGTACCCGCGAAAAATTTAATTTCTTATAACACAAAAAATTCTTTAGAAAAAAATAAAACTCTTAATGAGAACCAAAACTTTTTTCGTATTATCTTTATTTTTTGATTACTATGTGTGTATTTAAATGTTTTTCTATGTTATTTCACTGTGTCATATAGTTATTTTTCCATGTCTTGACAAACTTACTACAAAACGATTTCAAAAGTTTCAAAATACTTGCTGCCGTTTTGTCTTTGGGCTAAGCAAGTTCGATAGGGTTTCTATAAAACTAAATGAGCTTGGGTGGTTACGAGATGAAAATATTTTTAAGTACCATTTGGGTGTATTTGTTCGGATATTTATTTTATCTTCATCCACTCCGTACCTTAGCAATACATTGCAACCCAGAACACAATTTTACAATGTTAACTTAAGAGCAGTAAACATGCTTGCTATGCCTCAGCATAGGCTAACCATTTTTCATCGAAGTTTTATTTACAATGCCGTTAAATGCTACAATAATATTCTTTTATTACTTAAAAATCAAAATTGCACTGTTGCCACCTTTCGGAAAAATTTTAAAAGTTATATATTGAATATTCAAAAATAAACCCACAGAAAGGATTAAATTGACATATTAATTGTCTTGTAAGCGCTGTATTCTATCTTTCTATTTTTTAGATATCGCAGGAATTTATAAAATGTAATAAACTATATATTCAATTTTTGATATCAAATTTTCTTGTTTTTGTTTGCTTTATTTTTGTCATCAAATGTACTTAAACAATTAAAAATTATTTAAATGGTAATTACAATTATTTTAAAATTGATATAAATTTAAATTAATTTTTTTAAATGTAAATTTAAGGGTTAAGTAGAGTAGCCATTGAGCTAAACTTCGCCTTTGTAATTATTTATGATTACAATAAAGACGTTTTCTATTCTATCTATTCCATTCTTATATCAGATGGAAGTATTGGTCAATAAAGGAAATTTCGGTAATTGGCAAACATACATAAAACAGTAATTTCTTTTTAGAAATATTAAAGTTTATTAGTGTTGCCGCATTACTGACACTTACAGAATGCTGTGTTTGGAATATTTATTCGTAAAACTTTAGGATTAGACAGTCGATCTAGTATATAGATATAGCGCCCTTTCCATTAAGAATCAATACCTACCTACCTTCTTCTACTTTAACTCTATTATCGTTTAACAGAGGGATTAGTTTACCCTTTGATTTTTACTTCCTTTGCCCTCCACTATTTTAAATTTGTCGCTAGCAGTCGGAAGGGAAAAGTTCACAGGTTTGCCGTACAATAATTTTGGCGCCAGCTGCTGGAAGCATATTTTTGTTGTGATTCATAAAGCAGAGGCGTAGCAACAGCTAGTACTGAGTTATTTCTGTGTATTGAACATAATTTTTAAACCGATGTTGAAACTGCATTTATTGGATTCCTAAGGAGCACAGGGTTCTATTATTAATATTACTCGCACTTTTCTTCGCTATTATGCATGCTACAAAAAAGTATTAAATCAAAATTTGTATAACTTTTTGTCAAATGTCATTTCGTATATTTAATTTTGGCACCAGCTTTCTTATTTTAAATATCCTTCATTTTCTTGCATTTTTATATTCCTCTATTTTTCTAATTTCAAAAATACACAAATCTTATAATCAATATTTTTTTAGATAGCGCATTAATATTTGACCGCTAAGGTGGCTGTGATCTCATCTATCATATTTTTTCAAAAGTCATTCAAATTACAGTGGATGAGATCATAGCCACCATAGCGGTTAAAAAAGGTTACAGTAGATGAGATCATAGCCACCATAGCGTTAACAAAAATTTAAAAGGTATTAAAACACAGGGTATTGTGTTCAAAATAAGAAAGCTAGTGTCAGAATTGGACATTTGTAAAGACGGATGAGTTTGTAAAAGAGTTCATAAAATTTAGATGGATTTCATCAGTCCAACAATAGAGTTCCTAATTTTTTCGTTGGATTTCACCAATCCAACAAATGTTGGCACCGATCACCACCGGCTTTGGAAGTCGGTGAAAAATCGTCGTTAGATTAAACATAACCCTACTTTATGGTTATTTATTTTTTACAGTTTTTTTATAACTTATTCAAACCAAGATATTTTTTTATGCATTTTGGACAATACAAGGTAATGTACAGGATATGTAATGAAGTGGTGAGCCAGATAGCCATAATATACTCGGCAGCAAAATTAACGCATAATTGTATTTTTAGCTATAAATTTTTTTAGGTTACTGTAAATCCCCTTTAAATATTTTGGTCAATATTTCTTTAAGAAACAAAGTTTTTTTGCATGTCTGATAAGGATTTACCAACAATTTTTACAATCTCTCAAAAAAGGTAATTTTGGATATTGCAGTATTTCGTTCATTTGAAATTCTTTGTCTTTTAAGAGCAAGATTTTTCGGTTTAATATTTTTTTTTTAAAACATTAAAATGAATGTTTTTCCACGCCACAATCGTAACCACACACACCTAAAGAGTGCGCTGCAGCTGTTGCTTTGATAGAAGAAGGCTTATCTTCGATCTCCCGAGTTTTAGGAAGAAACTGGAAGTAATCAAAGGAGACCTGGTCAGGGTCGTGGACGAAACGAAAATCAAGATCGATTTTTGCGTCTTGAAGCACTTCGGGAAAGATTTGTGACTTCCACTTTGCTCCGCCACAATTTTGTAAGACGATACAATCAACAAATAAATAATGATACCATTAGACGACGTCTCAGAGAAGTTCATTTAAGAGCTAGAGTTCCCGCACGAGCACCGGCCTTAACCCCAGCACACCGAAGAGCCCGGTTAGAATTTGCTAGAGAGCATGTGGAATGGGATAACCACCAATGGTCAAATTTATTGTTCTCTGATAAGTCTAGATTTTGCCTGTATGGCAATGATCGACGTATGCCAGTGTATAGAAGGCCGGGAAAGTGATTTGTTCAATGCTGCATACAGCCAAAGCATGCTTTTGGTAGTGAGTCAGTTATGGAGAGAGGTCGCATTGATGCTCATAGTTACATTACAGACATTTTAGAACCTCATGTTGTACCTTTTGGTCCATTTGTGGGTGAAGATTTTGTTTTTATGCATGATAATGCACATTCGCACATCGCAAGGGTTGTGCAAAATTACTTGCAAGAGATAGAAATTCACACAATGAATTGGCCAGATCTTAATCCGATCAAACCCATTTGGGATATGTTCAAAAAGGGTATTAGAGCGCTACGAAATCCATCCAACAACAAAAACGATCTGTCCTTACGACTAGCGGAAGTTTGGGAAAACATTGATCAAAATGAAATTCGAAATGAAATTTTAAGATGCCAGGCTGTTATTCGAGCTGTTTTCAAAAATTTTCAAATTATACTTTTTCGTGCTTTTCTTTATACCCCTGTTACTTCTTAGGTAGGGACTGAATACTAAAGAAACTTTCTTTGAAAACCTGCTTTCTTCTTAGCCCCCGAAACCACATTTTTTGTGTCTTTAAATGTTTGTTTTTTTTTACAGAACCATATTTTAAAAATATGCGTTAAGCGATTGTATTAATGCAAGACAGTTCAAGAGAAGGCTGATGTTGAGCTAGACATCATATTAAATTCGAGGAAAAAACGTACTTGCATTAAAAACTATGTTGAAAAAACTGTCCAGAATTACAGCATAAGTGCCTTTAAGGGCGGTACTCATAGTCGTTCCTCAAGGGTCCTTCCTTTCTTCCTTCGCCCATAAGAACTTACATTTCTTAAGGAAGAAAGGAGCCTTGGGAACGACTATGAATACGGCCCCTATAAGTCACATTTCTGAGTTTTTCGAGCCGAAGCTGAGGTACGAATTTATTATTGTGTGGTTATAACTCAACTGTTTACACCGGAACGCGTTCTTTTTGTATTCGATGGAAGAACGACATTTCATCACTGCTAGATGTCAGCTGGATCTCAAACCCATCTATCAACCGAATGTTGGCACCGATGTTCCACCGCTGTCAAAAAAATGTTGAATTTACAAATTCGCCCTATATTTGACAAGTTTAGCATAAGTATTTTGAAAAATCGCACGAAGTTATATAAATTTTGTATTTAAAACTATTTTGTAGAACCCATAATAACAGGGAAAAGTGGGGGTGATTTTTATAATAGAACACCAGTTTCCTTTGATTTAAATCGTTTCACGAAAACAAAAGTATTGACTATTTAAAGCAAGAACTATTGATACAAATTTTGAAATTATTTATTAAATTAATTTTAAAATTATTTACCCATAATTTGATGGAAAAATTATGCTTCAATGCGCCCCAGGCAAAATTTTTTGAGAAAATAACACTTAAAATGCCATTTTTGACTTAAAATCGTACGTATGGATGGGGTTTTGCTAGTTTGGGTTATTAATTTACCCCTAGTTTGTTTATAAAAATGCTAAAATATGGCGCAGGCAAAAATTTTTGAGAAAATGTCACTTAAATGTTATTTTTGACACCAAATCGATTGCAAAATGTTTTGATCAAATTACATTAAAAAAACCATTTTGTCACGAAATTGTAAAAAAATAAATTTTTTGCAACTTATAATTTTTTTAGAGATTTTTGTTAAAACTTAAATTTCCGGCTCTTTGTTCTTTCTTTATTTCCTATATATCTTATTTCTGCTGTTATTTAATTGTGCCAATTGTAACAAGGCTTCTCGGGGGGGGGGGGGGTTAACCCGCCTTCCTCGGTGAGCCACTGAAAGTGGGGGTGACTTTTATAATAGGACACCAGCTTCCTTGCATTTAAATCGTTTTACGAAAACAAAAATAATTACTATTAAAATCAGGACTGCGGGTATTCAGCTAGTAAATTAAGAATTTATGAAATATTTATTTATCCATGTGCTCAAGGTAGCATTCTTTCTATTAAAAATCGATACCTATAATATTTTTTTTTAACTTTATCTTCATCCAATAGAGGGATTAGTTCCTTTTTCGATTTACCACTTTTTTACCTTCCACGATTTAAAATTGATCGCTAGTGGAAAAAAAATCAATAGTTTTAGCATCTTCTATTTTAACTCTAACACCATCTAATAGAGGGAGAACTTAGTCATCGATTAGCTCCATCTTTTAAGGGTAAAAGTTCACAGTTCGTCCGCACAACACTTTTGGCGCCAGATCTTCAAAGAACTCCTTTTCGGGATTCATAAATCAGTGGCGTGCCAACTGTGTTACTTAAACTACATTAGTATTATATGTTTGACTTTTCCTTCTAGAAAACTTAAAATGCTTCAATACAAATAATTAATAATATTAACCCTTTGGATTTCTAAACGGTTTTAGTGAAGCCCGTAGAAGATATAAGCCATATAATGTGGAGCGCGAAAGAACGTTGTGGTCTCCACAACGTCAATGTGGAGTTTTTTCGGTGCCAGGCTCCAGAAAGACCAAATATCCGTATTTCAAGTTTGTAGGTGGGCTTCACATTGTATCGTTTATATCCACAAATAATGTACATTAGTTTCTAGGTTTCTTATTTAGGAGGCGCATTTAAAACGTGTCTTTTTTAAACAACTCGTAATGGAGCCCTAAATATGGCATCGCTGCTAAGCTTCACAAGGTGTGCTTAATAAAAATGACCACTCACTACTGGGACTTACAAAATATCCTTCGTAAATAATATTAGCCTTTTTAACCCTTTTGCCTTTTTTACGTTGTTTATCGCTTGGTTAAATTTTCTCTTGCTCACATTTTTATTAAAAATGTTTTAATAACTTTATACAAGTTTTCAAACCAAAAATTAAATTTTCTAACTTGACTGTGCCCTTCCTACAATATTTTTTTAAAAAGGTGTATATTACCTTAAAGGTGTAATTTTGTACAAACTTGTATACCTTCCAGAAGCTCTAATTATTGATATCAAGAGAACGAACGATTCCACAAGAGAAGAGATTAGTCCCGAGGATGTATCCCATCCTCCAAAACAAGTCGCCTTTTTTTAGTGGTCTTTAAAATTTTGAGTTAGAAATTACACCAATTTTTTAAGCGCTATGCACAGCAACGCGTGCCCACGCAGGGTTTTTTGACGCCAGGGGCTTTTTGAAGCGCGCATGTCGACCTTGAAAATAAAGGGTGAAAAGTGGCATGCCTTTTCTGTTCACACCTCCATTTTTACACATAATAATAATAGGTTAAATCTGGTGAGTTTTCTGGTTCCAAATATTGATCAATAAATGGATTTTACCACAAATGTGAATATTAAAATTTTATAAAAATAAATAAATGGTTTACTTATTATTTTTATTAAAGGGCTAAAATATTTTAATAAATATTATATTTTATTTTTTAATTTTTTTAGTATTATAATAAATAAATAAGTAAACTACCTAAAAAGAGACACAAAAAATATAAGTACCTACTTTTCAAATTTTAATTTTTAGTACAATTTTGTATCCACCGAGTGCGGTAAAGCGCCAAAACGTTATTTTTACCGCACTGAGTTCGGTAAAGTACTACTTTCCAAACGCAAATGAGTGCGGTAAACTACACTTTACCGCACGCGAGTGAGTAAAATATTATTTTATATAAAATATTGGCCTATTTAGTCTTCAAACCCAGGCAAAAGAAACCACATAATTTATCATGAAAGTTGGTGATTTTTTGTATGTTTTATAGTTGTAAAAACTAATTGATGGAAACAATCTGCACTTTATGAGATTTTTCGTAGTTTTTACAAGTTTGTTCCACATACCACATAAAAAACATATAAAACCTGGTTTTTATAAATATAGATATTTATATATCAATATATTTAGTCATAATTTAAATAATATAGATATAAACTCATCCCAGTTCTGTTTTTGTTGTTGATATGCACATTATGGAGCTGATAAATACTACATTTTCACAAAATTACAGTTTTTTGCTTTCTTTCTATCTTACTTCCTGGTTTTTAAGTTGATACATAATGACGACATTGTAAAAGCGGGTTTATTGTGATGACAGGAATATACAATTATAGTTCTAAGTCTAAAAATAAAAAAAACTACTTTTAAAGGAACACATCACCCGGTAAAACTCTAGTGTCAGTACCATGTACGCATTTTTTAGATATACCAAAGAATAATGAAAAATCAAAATTATTTTTCTGGAAGTAGTAGAGGTACCAGAAGTGTATTTAACAGTTAACTGGAATGCGTCTTTAGATTTATGCACTGGCTTGGTTAAAAACGAGCAAAATAGTCCGAAAATATTTACTTTTGGGATAAAAAATACAGTACCAAAATAAGCACCGCCAAGCTGACTATAGGTCTATATCACGACTCAAAACCATAAATCGAGCACATTTGTGCAAAACAAGGTAAGCCCTAGACTGTACCCACGACGCAAGCGCCTGACGTCGGTTCGTATCGTATGAATCGTATCGTATTAACTTAGGCCCCATTTATACCCAAAAAAGAATCTATTTGGTTTTGTGTTGGTTTTGTTTGAAATGGAAGCGGTTTTTAATATAATCTTATGTAGTGTATGTTAGTAATAAGTAAGATCATATACAAAAAGAAATAAATGAACGTCAAAATGGAAAAAATAGGAAATTAAAAAGGGTATTGACCACTAATTTGAAAATTGTATTTCAGCAGATTTTTGATTCAAATTAATTTTATAAACAGGATCTTTGTGCAATGAGGTAATTTAAACAATTAATGTATTGGTTATTCATGGCAGTTGTAGCGCAATAATATGCGAAATAACTAAACTAAATTAAACCCATCTATTTTTGATCATAATTTTAACTTTTTTAATCTTGGATTTTATTTTAGCTAAAAACCAATTAATAAAAGTATTAAACTAAAACTATTTTGATAAGAGCCGAAAATACTCAAAATTCATAGATATTTTTGGAAATAGATCTTTATTTTTTTCGGGGTCCGATCTTGATATTTAAGTAATGCTAAAGAGTAAATTTATTACATCTATTCTTTCAAATTAACTCTGTGTTTCGGACTTCCATTGTCTGTATTTTAATTATAAACGAAGTTTCGATCAGTACAATCTCTGATCGTCTTTAGATGCAAACTACGACATCAATTCTTGTTTCTAGAATGTTTTTGTGAACATTTTGAGACATCTCAAATACATATATTTGCAGTAAAATGTTTCAATTTTTAAATAACACAAAATATCAATTATTTTCAGAATTTTTCACACTAAATTTAAAAGATTTATTAGAAATAGGCCGATAAAAAAAATTATTTATTATTTATTAGTTTGCTTAAAAGCATACGAAGCAACGAATTTTGAGCCAAACACCATTAATTTAAATTTAAATTAGGAGAAAAAATTTCGTTGCAGATATTTTTGAAACTTCATCGTTATTCTCTACGTCGTTTTATATAATATTTTCAATGCTACATTGTGTAGCCTTTTTGTAGCTATTTTGTTACGGTTAAATTAATTTTGTTGCTGTATCCGTTTTCGAGAAAATGCAACCCTCCTCTTAACCGTTAAGCTGAGGGACCAATCCATAACTTAAGTTCTGCTAAAGCTAGATAGTTCAAATACACGCCAAATTTTGTAGCTCGGCTTGTTCGAGGGAAACACATATTAAAATTTTTAAAAATATTGCTAAACTTTTTATTTAAAAAAAGCGATTTTTTTTGTTTAAAAAAAAACGATTTTTTTTATTTAAAAAAAAAAAACGATTTTTTTACATTATATATAACTTGTTGTGGGATTCTTCTTTTAAATCGAACCGGCAGGGAGCAAAAAATAAACGGAAAGGCAAATTTTGTATATGATCTAACAGTTGACTGTTACTCTAACCTAAGCCAACGCAACTCAACCAAAGTTATAGGGTGACCCTTTATCTGAACCGATAAGCCACTGGGAGTGGTTTTCTTGGAAACGGCTGCAGCTACAAAAATAATTTAACCGTAACAAAATATCTACAAAAAGCTGAAACCAATATACTTTTTATAATAACGCCACAAAACAAGTTAAGCTCTATGATTTTTTTTTTCATTAAAAAAGCCCTAAAAATATTTTAAACACTTTTATTATGTGATCCCCTCGAACATGCCGAGCTACAAAATATGCTACAAAATGTAGCATTGAAAATATTTGAGCCCCCTACGATGCTCCTCCGAGGTAAACTGAGTTTTATTTTCTTTGGTCGAAATAATAATATGCAACATATATGTTTTCTTCTCGCCTCCAATTTACTTGCTTAAGGTATTCACAATACAAAGAAGTATATATACACTTTTGCTATATTTCTCACTTTTTCTCAATTATTTTTGAAAATTAATTTTATTCAAGTTTAATAAAAGAATGTGCATAATGTCTCCATAACTTACTACTTACTTGTACTTCTAGTTAAGAAAGATATACCCAATACAATTATTTAAAAAAAATAAATACATAAAAATTTTACAAAAACAGTAAAATTGTGCTGTAAATTTGGCGACTGTGTGTATCAATTTTTCTTACAATTTCTGCAAATTAAAAACTGATTTGAGCAAATACCAGCTTGAAAAATGTTAATATTTTTATAAATTTACATAAAATAAAAATGATGTCCTTTGATGAAAAAATAAGTTTATTATTTTGCTTAATAACTAAACTGTAAAAAATAAAGGAAAATCAAAATTATTTTTAATTACTTTTCAAGATTACTGCAACCGTTGTTTGGACAGTTCAAACAAAGCTGTAAACAATGAGCTGTGTATTTTCATTCTTTTTCTTTTAATGAATTTCTAAAACAAGAATATTATTTTTCAAAACATACTTAAACGCATTTTAGGGTTTGTTCAAAAATTTTAGATGCTCTCGTGCTCTCAACTCTTTCGCACTAACTAAGTATTAGTTAAATGTCCTTTAAAAATAAAAAATAAATTGATTTGAAAAGTACTTTTTGGCAACAAGCAATCATTTTAATATAATTTTTATTTATAAATAATTCAAATTGAATTTATTATGGTAAGTTTATATATATACAAAGTAACTTAAATTTTAAAAAACAACTGAGAGTTTCACTCAGAATGTATAAAATTTTACATAAGTTATGTTTATTGTTAAGGTGCTCTGCTAAAACCACCACCGTATATGTTTTGGGTAAATAAATAAATAAATTAAATAAATCTATTGTTACTTAGGTAAATTGTTAGAGGTTTTCCTTTGGTATATCGTACATTAGTTATATTCTGGAAGAATAAAAATAAATTGTAGTTTTATGTATTATCACATCAGTACTGAAATTTTAAGAGCTTGTCTAGGCTATATTGACCGGTGAGCAAAACTTTGCTAATTTATTGTCAAGTTAAGGTGCATCCATTAATGTAATAACGTTTAATTAAAATAAGGAAGTAGTTCTGCCAAATATTTACGAGTGAATTGAGGAAATAAAAATTAGATGACGTACGTGTGAATAATACAGAATTGTGCAAATAATATTGAAAAGTGTATGATTCCAAGATATCCATTTTTCTGATAAATACGTAAATTCAAGAATTTTTGTTCTTTAAATATTTGAATCCTATGACTATCTGATGATTCCTAATAAGACTGAAACAAATTTGTAGGTGTCTGGATTCTCCATTAAATATTGGAGGCCTGTTCTTAATGAGTGTCTGGATTCTCCATTAAATATTGGAGGCCTGTTCTTAATAAACTAAGAAACAAAAACGCTTTGTCCGATATGCCACGAGTGTTATTTTAATTTTTATTTGCGGACACGAGATTCACTTTGTTGTTTTTTATAAAATAAATTACCAAAATTATAAAAAATTTATAATTTTTAATGTTTTAATTCAAGTTTCTTTTTAAAACAAAACTGCATATACATAATTTAGAAAAGAAAGATAAGTTTTAATTTTTAATTATTTTGTGTATACTTAAAGAAAGTTATAAACGAAAAAGAGATGGAAAAAAGCAACATGTTTTCAGCAAAATATATATTTCTATTCTTCTTTTACTTTATTTAAGTAGTTGTTTTTATCTATGTGCTAAATAATAAATCTTATAATAATTTACCAATAAATGTGTGTGCATGATATGTACCTACATATAAAGAGCATAATTTTTAAATTAAAATTTAGCTTATTTATAAGGGTGTCGAGATTTAAACTAGAATTAAGATTTAATTTAACAAATATTCGTTATTGATATTTCGTTTTTTAAAGGATTTCTACGAACCTATTAACAAAAAAATGTATTTTTCTTGTCCCAGAAAACCAGATTTTTTTTATTTACGCGGAAGGTATACGGTATTTAGAACACCATTTAGATTTTCTTTGAAAACATCATCAATACTATTATTATATTAGTATATTTCATATTGAAGTACTTATTTAACTTTATATATAGGGGATTCAATTGGCTGCTCTTTGGATATGTTGTAGATTTGCCTTTCTACTAAACGTTTCTTTTATCTCCTTTTTGGATGGATTTTTGAAATTACCGGTTTTACATTTTTTCATCAAAGTTATAAGTGACTACTGTAGTAGTGACTACTGTAGTAGTCACTTATAAGTGACTACTTTCTATGTCCTTTTCAGTTGAATAGTGGTTGTAATCTTTTTTGTGTCGGCTATCAAAAATTTATTGTTTTATATAAAGTACAAAAGAGTTTTTTCTTAATTGGAGCAATATAATATGATACTATCTTCAAGATGGCGGTCCCGCAAATAGGGTATTTATATATCTTCGATATACCACACAATATGCAATTTATATTTCGAATACTCTCCAAAAATGCATGATTGATCGTTTGAACTCCCTTGATTGAATTTACCTACTACAAGGACTGTTTCAGTCATGCAAAACACAACCATGGAATCGACTCTACCCACTGTCTAGGGCCAACTTACTTGATTTCAAACTGCATTCTACCGGTTCATAAACCATTGTTTCGACTTTTTCGTTTTTAGGAAAATATAGCCGTGGTACAACATGCCCCGCATCGCAACTTGCCCCGGTCCCCCCTACTTTAAATTTTGAATTAGAATAACAATCGACTTTATGAGTATAAAATTTAAAAGTGGGTCAAAGAATGTTAAATTTTTTATTCAAAAAGCAGGTTGCAAACATTATTAAAATTGGGCACTTTGACTTGTTTAAGCCAAAAATGTGCTAATTTTGTACGAAATATGCAATTATTTGATTAAGCCTAGTGTCATTTTTAAATAAAACCACACCCTTTGCTTGACTTATTATAATAAATAGTTTTTTGGTATTTTGAAGACAACAATGTTGCAACGCCCAAACAACGGTAACCTTTCCATGATCCTGTGCGAAAATCTGCTACCGAGATTCGAGAAAATTCAAAAATGCACATACGACAAAAAAGACTTGGACTACCCTTAGCATTTGTACCTCTAAGAAAACGACATTAACGTGACAAGTGAGGGCAGTGAAATTGTGAATTTTTTTCGTGGAAAAAATTTGTTGGTGACGGGTGCAATAGGTTTTTTGAGAAAGTTTTTTATAGAGAAGTTGTTGCGGTCCTGTGACGATATGGTTCTGTTTCTTATTACCAAAGAGAAAAAAAAGCATTGAAAGCAGAATAGAGGAGATGCTTAATAGGTACGTAAGAAAATTATTTTGTTTTTTAAATATTTGTACAATGTTAATAATAAAGAAATTACTACCCAATTGGCACACCTTCTCGTTTTTACAGCTAACCAAAGGCTGGGAAAATGTTTTCTTACCTGAAATTTATAGCCAAATCGTTGGCTTTTTAATTTTTTTTTTTAAACATTTTAAAAACCCAGTTTCAAAACCAATTGAGTCTGAAAATATTTTAAGCGCGGGTATTTTAACAAGGTAAACTCATATTTGTTAGTACACAGTGACACCCGCAGGAAAAACCATACTATATGGTTTATGCTGTCACACATAGTTAAAAAAGCAGAAAAAGCGATATGGTTTTTTAAAGGTACCTTTTAAAAGCCGAAAAAGCTGGAAAAAGGTTTTCAAAACCATCTAAACAGTTTGTGCGAGCTAAAAACATGTAGTGGCAGAATTTAGCTGGAAAATGGTTTTGCCAACCGTTTAAAAGCAACATGTGCTACTTGGATACCTAAGAATAACATGTTGATAGAAGAAACACCTAAAGACTATCAGGGGACATATTTAAAAACATCCTATGTGGGATGTCCCGAGCAGAATCCTTGGTATGTCCGAATAATTTTCGGTACATTGAGACATTAGACGCTTTAAGTTGGTCACGACACGTACAGTTTTCTTCTTTATAACTTGCTGAAAGGTGCAGGATTCTGTATTAACGGTCTTCTGTACTTTTCAATTTTGAGGTTTTTGTTTCTCAGTTTATTCGACAGGTGGCACGCACAGGTACTACGCCTTCGCGGATTACAAACTTTTTGTTTTAGAGGTGTGCATGGTTGCCTGTGTAGCTTCAACTGCCTGGTACAATCCTATGACTACCTGATGATTCCTAATAAGGATAAGCAGGTTTGTAGGTGTCTGGATTTTCCATTAGACATTGGAGGCCTGGTCGTAATGAACTGAGAAACAAAAACGCTGTGTCCAATATGCCACGAGTGTTACTTTAATTTTTATTTGAATTTGGCTGGAAATAGGTTTTGCAAACCCTTTAAAAGCAACATGTGCTACTTGGATACCTGAGAATAAAATGTTGATAAAAGTAACACCTAATGACTATCAGGGGACATTTTGAAAACATCCCATGTGGGATGTCCCGAGCAGAATCCTTGGTATGGCCAAAAAATTTTTGGTATATTGAGACATTAGATACTTTAAGTTGGTATAAGTGAAATTTTTCGGCTCAGATGTTTCTGTCTTTTACATTTTATTACCATGTATTTCTATCTATACCCGAAATAGAAGTTTCTTTTTTTTTTTAATTAGTACATTGTTTGTTGTTCTAGCCATAAAAACAAAATGGTTTTATTACAATATATTATACTTAACAATAATTGGCTGTGGTTAATTACATAAATAAAAAGAAATTGTATTATACTGCACATTTTGTTTTATAGTTAAACAATGTATTTATGAAATATTTTTCGCGCCCACTTGTCTCTGCGCCCAGTTGGCCAGGCCTACTTTGCTTCGCGCCCAGTTGTCTCTGCGTCCAGTTGGCTGCGTCTAGTTGGCCGCATCGAGATGGCCGCGTTCAGTTGTTCCAGACCATTATCGGCGTTGTTTTAATTATATTCATTTAAACGGCTTTGTTTCGCCTTTTGTTACGTTCAAAAAAAAGGGAGAGCCTTACTTTCTTTAAAACAAAATAGAAAAGATGACAACTTCAGAATGTGCTATACTTTGGGTCCTATCGAGCCTTGCATTCTTGCCAACTTGAGCAAGCAGACGGTTGTGGGGCACTTAGCAATGAAACACCAGGTTTTATACAGTCTCAGAATATATTGTTGTAAAATAGTGTAAATTGCTTGTTGTAATCTTAAAGGTTAGTAAAGGCATGCAATATTTGTAAAACGTTAAGTGTAAATTTTAACAAATAAAATAGTTTTTAAAACATTATAGGGGTCTTTCCTCTTGTTTTTATGATTAATATCAATGATGGAAAGGTCTTTTATCAGATGAAAAAGTTGAAATGGTTCTCATATTAAAAAAATGAAGTTTAAGCTTATTTTGATAAGATTTTATAAAATTTTACGAGTTTTTTTATAACTGTATTTAAAAACGGATTAAGATGAAAAGGTTTGGAAAGGGAAATATTCCTTTTCTGTTTCCACCTAGCTAGCCGACGACAGGGCTAAACATCACTGGAACAGGTACACAGGACCCATGACTGGACTAGGCATCTTAGGCCAGGGCAAAGCAGCACTCAGAACGGGAATCGAAATGCATGGTGTTAAAAGTCTGCACTAGGACCACCCATGGCTGTGCACCGGAACCAAGCACCCTAGACAAATATAAAAACAACCTTCTAGAACAAGGGAGAACACCTTAACGTACCATTTATACCTAATTTATAATAACGGGCATGTATTTTACACAGGTAAAAAATAAGAAGTAAAAGAGTAAGACAAAAAAACTACTGTTTACTTATTGTACGGGGCATGCCTGAGGGGCAACACTCAAAGTACATACGCCAAAAAAGCATAAAAAACATATAAGCCCACACACTATTGTATAGTGGGTACCACGGACGATAAAACTAAAAATTACTTAAAACGACAAAAACAGTCTAATTTCTTACAAGGGCAAAAATAATGAAGGTACACACGCAGCAAATATTTACCTTAAATCATCCTGAGGGCGACAACCAGGTAACCTAATACCTCTCAGGCGAACACTGGAGGGAAAACGCTTAAAAAAAAATCGAAAATAATTACCATAGATCGGCTGATAAGCCACGGTCTAGCCGGCCATTGTCGTCCGTAAACTATACGAAAAGAAGGAGATCTTCAAAAATGGCCACCATCAAACGCCAAACACAGGCATCGGGCACTTTCACGAAGACTCTTCTTTTGACGGGACCTAGACGGATTCCGTCTTGGACAATTTTAGCTTTCCAAGGTCGCCATCGGCGCGACTTTTTCCGGTATTTTTGGAAAAGAGAATTTATACGTGGCACTCAAAACGCTGCCGGAAAAGAAGTGTTTCCTTCCCTCCAGGAAATTTCAGACGCTAAAATAGAAGCTTCCTGCGGGCAAACGATTGGTCAAAAACCTCAGAGGCATGAAAACTACAGTCAAAAATCGCTTATCCTGATTACCACAATAGGTGATGTTGCTGAAAATGCATTACAATTGGGCGATCTTTCTGATATGGGCAAAAATCGATAGGGGCTGGGGTCCAAATTCTACTTTTCGAATGCGACAGTTTCAAGTCGGAAGTCTCTATTCATCAACCTAAGACAGGCCAAGACAACGAAGCTGTGTTGTCAGATTTCCTTCTGTATCAGCGGAATACGAAGAGATCACGTGATGAACAGAAGTTAACAACAAGGCATTGGTGCCGTAGTGAGCAAGAAATAGACTTTATCTTTTTGGGAGACACAATAAACAAGACACTTGGTTGTCTCGAAAACGACTCAGAAGTAACGTAATGTGCAACTGTAAACCACAGTTATGTGACGTGAAGTTAGTCACTGTATACTCCCAGGATTTCGCCTATGATAATCTGGCAACGTCGTCCCAAACGTCACGGTCAGCTGGCGGTCGAATTTTATTTAAAAAAACCATAAAATGCCTAAAGAAAAACACAGATTTTCGCCAAGAAAAAGACCACTTTCCGGCCCTCAAAGCCTTCCTAAATAATCCAGGTGGGTCACAGTTTCCTTCCGTGTAGGTAACATACGGATCCTTGACCAATATCTCTCTCCCCTTTACTGTTTGTTTACCTTTTTAGAACGACTATAAACCTTCTTTATTTCGAATTTCTTATACTTTTAGGCCAGTATCGAGTCGTATGAGGACAGATGATCGCCTCCTTTGAATAAATAAACTGAATATCTATCGAAATTTAACCTGTTAAAGTCTGCACCGCCTATCGTATAAACCACAAGAAATATGGAACCTACAGACCAACAATGCACACAGAGACAGGCAAGACGGTCCAAACTTGATATGGCCAGGCTGTACGAGGTTGGGCAATGCCCTTTAAGGAAGTCACGCATACTTGAAACCAAAATAAAACCAACATAATTCGTGACAACCTTGGTCCTGTTATTTTTAGGACTTATTGGAGCCCTCAAGCCTGAAATGTGCAAATGGGGGACCGATCAGTAACAGAAACTGCCAACCACCGACACATTACTAGTGACAAGAATCTACCACTTAACAAATGAACCGACACTAGTTTCTAGTAAGTACTAGACCGCTAAGTCTTTTTCTGTTTGAAACGGTTTATAAAACTGTTACTGTTAAGTAGTTGACGGGAGGAGAATTTGATATACTGAGTAAAAAATCAAAGGCTTACTAATCTAGTAAGTTGGAGGTTTAACCTATGCACTAGAAAGACCGTTTTGGTGTTAAGTTATGTAAAATTATGTTATATTTTCCTTGTTTCAGGTTACTGCAGAGCGAGAGCAACCTTTCTTGGACTGGTTAAATTATACAAGAAAGTTTCGTTGAACTGTAGACTGTATATCATTAGTTAATATAACAAAAGATGGATGTTATAATGATATTTTTGGAAAACTTTATTGGTTTATTAGAAAGGGTTCAATGGTGTTTTATTTGAAATATTGAGGTTTGCTTTGTTCTGAAAAAAGTTAACCAAAGTAAAATGCCTCCACATAAAATAATCATAATTCTAGTATAATTCAACCTCAATCCAACAGTAAATATTGTTTTTCCAGCGCATTAGTCATGAACTAGTAGGATATAGAATAAACATCATGCTCAGACATAAAGTAAGATTTTGCCAGGGTATTAGTATTTTAAAGAATTATTTTTTTCTATGGGATATTTTTAGGAAAATATTGAACCGTTGAACTTTGTATTTTTTAATCTATTTTGTGGATCCTATAGATAGGATTATTTTAGACAATGATGTATTGGAAATTTACTCTGTATTTCGGACTTCCATTGCGCATTGCAACAAAGATGATTCTTTCTGTAAATGGTAGGTGACATTCTCCTTAAAAACATACCAAAAATATACATCCGCTACCTTGAAAACACATAAATAATTAGAACAAACATAAAATATCATATGTGGTATCAAATTACAAAAAATTTTATGCTGAAAAATTACATGTTAATAATTTTAAAAAATAAAGAAAAATATCAAAATGCTGGCCAAGATATAGAAATTTTTTTTAAGTGTTGAAAAAAGTCTTTTTATTAAAAATATATTGAGCAAAACAAAATTAAAAATTTAAAATAACGAAGGGTTTCTATAAAATAAAATCATATTTTATTAAATTAAATCTCCCCGTTATCTTCATCAAAACCTTCTCCTGTGTTTGAACAATTTTTCAACAACAGTTTTTACAAACTACCTAACATTTCGTTGTGTTATATGGTTCTTCAACTGTAGTTTGGCAGGTAAATTTAATCATATTCAAGAGTTTGCCTGGTGCTGGTTTCAAGTCTGTTAATATCGGCTGAAATTCTTCATCAACCAACTATCAACCCCATAGTGTTAGCAAATAAATATTTTTTCATATAAACACTGCAAATTCACTCGAAGTAAATGGTATTTTACTGCATTTTCTGTGGGAGGCAAACGAGCTATATCAAATTCTTTTTTGGCTAAAGAAATTTTTTTAATGTATTACTCATAGCGAAGCACATTCAGGTTGTTTTCATCGATGTTACCTCCATAGTGACACAACAGCTTTACAGTCAATTTCTACTAAATCTTTCTTCATAACATCTTCACATGGTGATCCAAAGCGGGAGGTCCATTTGCAAAAAGTTTTGATTTTATTATACTTTTATCAACAGAAGATTTACTTTTGCCAAATAACGCACTAGTGGTACCACACCCTGATAATAGGTAAACAAAATGCAACATTTTGCAAGCTTTCTCTCCAATAGAAATTTGCATAGCTTGAATATCGCCAATCTTATCCCTTTGAGTAGCAAACTGCATTAAAATATTATATTAAAGAAATTTTTTATTTTTATTGATGATTACCGAGAAGGGCGTAAGAACGAATATGAAGAAGGAATATGTCTGAAAATGCATGGTGTTTTTATAATGTAAGCACTTATTTTTATAATGTTTGAAAAGTATATGTGCGTTATTTGACCAAAGATTTTACTATGGGGTGGGAGGACCTATTAATTCAATCAAGTGGTAACCATGTAGTTCAAAGGAGAATATAATGTAGGTATAATTTTGGTTGAAATTAACTCTGTGTTTCGGACTTCCATTGTCTATATTTTATTTATACACGACGTTTCGATCAGTACAATCTCTGATCGTCTTCAGGTGCAAACTACAATCAATTCCTAAGGCTACGTACTTATATACTGTGAGAAATCACTCAACCTTGAAGTTTAAGAAGTTGGCTCCGCCCAAGGAGGGGCTTCCAAATATTTGGGATTTCAACACTTGGTTTACTGAAAATACCCTGATTCTGCCCAATAAAGGCAGCTTCAAGGAATTTTCGTTTCTTCCAGTGTGACTCCTTGTGCAAAACCTTTGCTTCTGCCCACTTCATTCGGTGTTGTTTTGACCATGCATGTTCGGCAATTCCTGATTTCGTGGTTTCACCTTTTTGGGTATTCGTCTGATGTTCCTTAAGCCTAACAGATAGTGGTCTTTTAGTTTCGCCTATGTATGATTCACCACACTCACAAGGAACTTGGTAAATGCATTCCTTATTTTGTTTGTTCTCCGGTTTTGTTTTACTAAGAAGGCTTCGAATTGTATTACTAGATTTAAAAGCTGTTTTAATATTAAAGTTTTTCGCTACTCTTCGAATTTTCTCTGATACTCCTTTAACGTATGGGATTGTAAGGAATGCATTTGCCTGGTTTTGGTCATGTAATCTCTGTCCTGTTTGTTGAAATTTAGAAATAGTATCTGTTATAAGTTTCAGGCTGTAACCATTCTGCTGCAGATCCTTCTTAATGTTTCTTATTTCGATTTCCAAGTCATGAGAATTGTTACAAATTTGAACGGCTCTGTTATACAAAGTTTTGATTATGCCTCGTTTGGTTGTAGCAGAATGATTTGAACCTTGATTTAAATATTGTCCTGTGTGAGTGGGTTTACGATAGACTGTTGTTCTGATGTCGCTTTCTACTCGTGTGACAAGTACATCAAGAAAAGGAATTTGACAATTTTGCTCCAACTCCATTGTGAATTTAATGGTGGGTCTTATGTTATTTAGGTGGTGAAGAAATTCTGAAAGTTGTTGGTCATTCTTGGTCCAGACAATAAAAGTATCATCAACATATCTCAGCCAGAGCTTAGGTTTATATGTTGCGGTATCAACCGCGTGTGATTCGAACCACTCCATGTAAATATTGGCCACCACTGGCGAAAGCGATGAACCCATTGGCAGACCGTATACTTTGTATAACAGAGCCGTTCAAATTTGTAACAATTCTCATGACTTGGAAATCGAAATAAGAAACATTAAGAAGGATCTGCAGCAGAATGGTTACAGCCTGAAACTTATAACAGATACTATTTCTAAATTTCAACAAACAGGACAGAGATTACATGACCAAAACCAGGCAAATGCATTCCTTACAATCCCATACGTTAAAGGAGTATCAGAGAAAATTCGAAGAGTAGCGAAAAACTTTAATATTAAAAACAGCTTTTAAATCTAGTAATACAATTCGAAGCCTTCTTAGTAAAACAAAACCGGAGAACAAACAAAATAAGGAATGCATTTACCAAGTTCCTTGTGAGTGTGGTGAATCATACATAGGCGAAACTAAAAGACCACTATCTGTTAGGCTTAAGGAACATCAGACGAATACCCAAAAAAGGTGAAACCACGAAATCAGGAATTGCCGAACATGCATGGTCAAAACAACACCGAATGAAGTGGGCAGAAGCAAAGGTTTTGCACAAGGAGTCACACTGGAAGAAACGAAAATTCCTTGAAGCTGCCTTTATTGGGCAGAATCAGGGTATTTTCAGTAAACCAAGTGTTGAAATCCCAAATATTTGGAAGCCCCTCCTTGGGCGGAGCCAACTTCTTAAACTTCAAGGTTGAGTGATTTCTCACAGTATATAAGTACGTAGCCTTAGGAATTGATTGTAGTTTGCACCTGAAGACGATCAGAGATTGTACTGATCGAAACGTCGTGTATAAATAAAATATAGACAATGGAAGTCCGAAACACAGAGTTAATTTCAAACACATCATTGTCTCAAACTTTCAAACAAACATATAATTTTGGTATCATATTATAAAATAAAATATTGATCTTTCTCATAATTTTCTCATTTAGGTACAGACCAGATGTTCTGCAAAAAAGGAATTATGAGGGAAAAGTGATAAAGTATATTTCAGTAAGTCAGGAATATGGGCAGTGGCGTAGGTATCTTCTAAAATTATTGGTGAAGTACTGAAGTACCTGTATACAAATATTTTTTTTAAGATTTTATTTTTTAATGACATTATGATTCTATATCTCTATTTAAAGCATTTAATTTTCTTCCGACTAAAACAAAAGTTACGAGAATTAGTTAAAAAGATTTCTAGTTATAAGGACAAATGGAATTACATGCATTTTCAGACATACTTCTTTGAAGGCTTATATCTTCTATCGCAGACACACATCTTCTAATAATAATTTGATTCTTACGCCCTCCCCCCCCCCTCTAAAAAAAATCGGTGGACTAACGCACCTATGCTTTCAAAATCCATATTCTGATGATTTGTATAAGTTTTTACATTTTAAATAAAGTACACCCCTAGGTCAAACTTCAAAAAACTAACAGTTGCCTTTAGAACATTCAACATTCTTTCGATCAAAACCAAAATTATGAAAATGGGTTAAAAACTTTTCCAGTTATAAGGAAAAATGTAATTAGGTTCATTTTCAGACATACGTCTTTGACGACACGTACCTTCTATCACAGACATACGATCTCCTAATAATTTCACTATTTTAGTCCAAGGATCGATAGCTTCAAAATATCTGAATATGGTCAACTTTTGAGGAAGTCCACTTTCCCATGTTGTCCATGCGGGATTTTTTGAACACAAAATGCATTTCTCTTATTCTATTTTTTTAAGTTTATTTCATCACTCTGAACAAAGACAAAGGACATTTAACTAATATTAAAACGCGTATTTTAAATGAAGCCGGCTTCTATGGTTGGTGCGATGACAGAATAGCTGACTCGCTATGTATGTATGGACCTCAACAAATTCTGTCATCGCATCCACCATAAAAGCGGGCCCAATTCAAGACATTGAAAACATTGAATAAACAAGTAAAAAGTACAATTTGTACGTTTTGGACGCGTTTATATTCGTATGAGGAAACGTCTAAATAATGTCTTGATCATATACCTGAAAAAAGCTATAGAAAGAAAAACAAAATAAGACGCAAAGAAATATTTATAGTTGTTTTGTAATGAATATCACACTTGATTTTTAAAGATATTTTTTTATTTCTTCAAGATGGCAGCCAAAAAAGTCATTTCGCGCAACATTAAAATGAGAGAATTTTTAAATGTTTACTAATACTTCAGTACTTCACCTATCATTTTTTAAACAAAAGATCAAAAGATCTTGGGTGGAAATAACGAAAATTCAAACTTTCACACACAAGGAACATACAAAGGACCAAAGCGAAAAGGGAAATGATTAACGATTTTTCGCCCTGGGTAACCAGCGTGGGCTCATCAGTAGTTTCACTGGTCACCCTCCACCATACATCATTAAACACCATCACACACTTTGAGTTTTTATTTTATTCCACTTTTAACCCTATTTCTACGCCTTTGCTTGTGTTGGGTTGGGTTGGGATACAAGCATTAACCCGGCCCAAGGGGCTCCGGAGCTCCCTTCTCTGAATTTTGGCACTACAATAAAAACCCTCCTCAGGGAACTAGACGCACTCTGTTGGGTATAGCCCCTTCCCTAAAGTGCTGGAGAGGGGATTCTAGCCGGTTTACTCGTATGTGAGGGAACTCCAGAAGGACCCTCAGACGACTAGGAGGTAACACAGGGATCCAAACCGGTACCCAGTGGAGCCTCTAAAGATAAGGATCAACAAGGAACTATTCAAGGACCCAGTAGATTATCTTCAATAAGAGGCCCGACAGGGAACTGCCCAAGTACCCATCGGACACTACAAACGCATCAGAGGCGCTGGGAATCTCCGAAGACTCAAGGGAGTCGATGGTGCATGAAGGACGAAGAATCGTCCTTGCATGGATATGCAAGGACGATTCTTCGTAGCAGGATGCTGGAGTGTCTGACTCTGGCCACGTCAAGAGAGTCACACTTTGGAAACCATCTGTTTGGTCCCAGGCGATGTAAGTAGGTTGAAGCCCAGAAAAACCTGTTCCTTTGTGAAAAAGGCAGGCTTCTTAGGCTAAACCATGAAAAGTGGGCATGAAACGGGCCCAGCAAGGTAGCCAACGTACATGGGAATTGTCCCACACTAACTAGACAAAATGTGCCCAGACCTTAGGAAGAGAATTGTTGCAGTAACTGAAGATGTCGCAGTTCAGGGGTTGTGAGTAACTAGAGAAAGTAGAAAGATGTTAACAGAAAAGGTACACTGGGAAAAATGCTAGGAGTATTTTTTTTGCAATTGTGTAAAATGTTTACAGTAGTTGTTCTTAAATTTGCACGAATAACAATTTGTGTGGAAACTATACAGAAGTCTAAAAATAAAATCACTAAAATTGACCTTTAATAAAAATCCTTAATAATTTCTTAACGATTTGTATCATTAGACACTTAAAGTTAATCTTCAGTTTTGTCAGTGTCACATTTTTTATTAAGAAACGTAGGTACATCAAATTTTAAATTTGATTAATTACATGCGGTTTAAAAATCGAATATTGCAGTATAATGGTAGAGCCATGATGAACCTTAAAATAATTTAGTTAAATACCCGTATAATTTTTTTTAGATATGCTAAACTATACTTTTGGTGGGAAACGTTTTTGGTAAATTTAAAGACTGTAAAGAACTTCGATTGAAAGAAATTTAAACTGTTACACACAGATAACAAAACAGACATTTTTATTAAACAATTGTCTTAAAGTATTTCCATCTTTCTCTAAAATACTTTTTATAGCCTGCTGTCCCTTTTCAACAAATTAAATATTTTTCATTTTAACAAAGAAAAAATGTTTTTTGGCAGTACTTTTTTTTGAACGCTCTAAAAACAGTGAAAACTTAAAAAAAGTGAGTGTTTTATTCAAGAAATCGAAAGTTTGCAAATAAAGCTTAAAAATGTAAGCAAAATTTTAAATTATGCTAAAATATTTTAATGACTTTACCATAAGAAACTGTAAAAATACTCGCACCTACGATTTTGTATTGTTCCGTTATTGTCCAATGGAAAAAGAAATGCAAGAAAAATGGAAAACTGAAAAATTAATAAAAATAGTCGAATTTGCGAGGTAAGTAAGATTAGTTATATTTAAATAATTTTATATATTATTATTTTAAGAAAATGAGTAACAAAAAGATAGACCAATCAAATGTTTATATTTTACATACTACATACATTTTTAATACATATGTGTATCTACACTTCCCAACACATAAAACGCATACAGCAGAAGTTAGGCACATGTCTATATATCAAAAATTTAGCTTGCTTATTGTTACCGACTTTTGTAGGTTAATGCTTTTAGACAAGATAAAAAAATTTTATTAAGGAGACTGAAAGCATTCTTACCGATATATACTGGTTCTATAGTTTTAAAGTTGCTGTTACGAAATATACAAAAAACTCTTAAAACAAAATTTTTATTATAAATAAAGCAATTCAATCAAATTTTGATAGAACTAGAAGAAGGTTGGCGCATTTGTTAAATAGCCTGTCAAAATCGATGAAACAAGTCCACTATAGTGCGACTAAAAGAAAAATACAAAGAAGAAAGAACAGGATCAGTGTTATAAACAAGAAAATATTAAAAAACAAGAAGAAATAAAAAAACGCCTTGGCATGGAGTCTGCTAAATTTTCAAATAAATTTGGATTTTCTTCAACGATCTCTTCATAAGCTCTAACTATTAGCTCCATCAAATGGTCAGCATTTCGTGGTAGAATATTAAATTTTGATAACTTTTTTGTAATGAGCTGCCAGACGTTCTCGATGGGATTAAAATTTTTTTCATCGGTAAAAGCTACCTGTAATCTGGCTTGATTTTCTTCACTTAGTCGTATCTTTTTAGCTGCAACTCGACATCTCAGCCTCGACTTTTTTATTCGTCTTAGTGCAGTTCTTACCGTGTTAATTTTGCTTCTCTGGCCGTGGAAAATGAGTGTTATTCCAGGCAATAAGTGACTAGCTAATCCTGTTTGAGCATGCTAACTTTGGTCAAGCCAGTTCCTTCCTTTTGTCTTACAGTTCCTTCTTCTTTGTATTTTCTTTTTAGTCTTAGTATAGTGGACTTGTCTGGTCCATATAATGATCGGCGACCCGACAAACAGACCAACCTCCACCTAATTTTGCTAAAATGTAGTTATCGAATTCCGATAGCTGTCGTGACATTTTTGAGTTGGACAAAACTGTGACAACAAAACATGACAATGAGTGGGCTCTTGACACTTTGTTATAGAAAAGGCTGCTAAATGGTAAAGAACATAATGCATATAAAATCGGCGTATGCGTTCGATGTGTCGCGAAGTGTTCCTCATGTTTTTTTTTATTAGTTTGACATATTTTAACAATCAAAAAACTGATCTTTATTCAAAAACTGTCTGGGGATATTATAAAAAGAGAGGCAAAATTAGTTGCCCACATCAGAACCACAACTGTCAAATGTATAGAGGGTCTCTAGGTACAGCCTAGGAGGTTAATCTGATTTGTACTAGATTACATAGAAGTTACTATATTTTCGTTTTTTAGCAACCTAAGCAGCCGGTTTTTTTTATATGCTAATCTCCGTAATTTTATGAACATAAAAACCATTCTTTTTCTGAACTTCGATTGGCTCAATTAGAATTTTGATTAAGTCAACGGAGAATCTTTTATTTCATACAGTATTGTAATATACTCCATTAAGTTATCAATTTCAGTCTTGGAAAATATACATTAGATCACTAGTCCGGTAAAGTAACTAAAAAAATAAGGCCGTGAAATTTCATTAAAGTACTCTTCCTTGTAGCGTCAATTACTATTTCGGGATTAAAATTATTTTCTTGTATTTTCCTCTTTCTTATTCCTGCTGTATCGTCGCGATCTCACCACTTTCTACCAAAAGTGCAGTAGACACGTGACTTACCGAAGACCAGCTGGCGTCTACCTTTGACGAGCGAAGTAGCAGTCTTTACGGATGTTGTATCGAATGGTATCGATATTGGTATCACTTAATATTTTTTTAAAACGGTATCGATTCTCTTCGATATTGGTATCATTTGATATTTTTCTAAAACGGTATGGATTATCTTCGATACTTAGCTTTGAAGTATTGATAAGCTTAAGAATCGACACTTTAGCTTAACTAACAACCATAAACTAGTAAATGACCTTCGTAAAAGTCGCCTGTTTCTTAAGTTTAGGCCTTTATTTTGGCCTTCAACTAGTTTGAGGATTTTCTCCGTAGAGTAGTCCTCGCTTCCAGGGAATCGCACAACCAAGAGTCAGAATGAGGAATTTAATTTTCCTCTACCATCTCTGCCACGCTCTATAGCCACTGCTTGGTGGCTATGATTTCGCATAGTAGTGCGAGTCATTCGGGTCTATTGTGGGCGCTGAGAAACTTCGGCTTGACTTTACTCTCCGAAGTGACTTCGTACACTAATTTGTCCATGATTGCCTCTTATGTGGCTTATATTTGATCCACTGTCAAGAAACATTCGGGAAAGCTTGAAGGTAGTATGCCCACGTTCATGCCTCCAGTCATCTGGCTGAAGCTTGGTTTAGGAGCTTTCACTCTTCTTGCACTGCTGCTCGTTTCCCTATTTTTAGAAGGCGGACTACTGCTGCTTGTTTCCTTCTTTTTAGTAAACAGGCCACTTTTGCCTGTTTCATTTCTTTTTACTCTTTTCTTGTCTTGAGCTTCTGGGGTGTTCCCATCTAAACGGGCTCTTTTAGACCCTTTTCCAGAAGGTACAGCCTCCTGGGTTGTTTTTTCATAGAGCCCTTTTTTCGTAAATAGGAATTTCATCCTTTTAGCTCTAGGGCATTCAGATCTTTGTTGAGTTCGTCGGGGGCAGATTGGAGAAGCGCTGAGTCGTATTTCGTGCTGGGCCCTTTGAGACTTTTGGACTGAAGTCAATATCTGACAGTAGGAATTATAACAAAATTGTGGAGAAGATGGAGACATAACAAAATAAATATTAGTTATGAAGTTTAACTCAACCACTTATCGTAAATAGTCATTTTAAGGACTTACCGGTGATCAATTCTTTGTGCGAAAGCTTGTTTATGAATGAATGGATAACCGGAAAAAATGTGAATAAACCAGAATTTGAGGTTGCTTGATCCAGAAATACCAGAATATAAGCAACCGTGTAAACGCGATCGAAAGTACAGACGGAAAGAGTTCTTGATTAAGAAGTGTCTTGCATGTACGGCAGAAGACGCGATATTCAGACGATTATCGCATTTGTTTTGGCTGTATAATTTTTAAAAAAATAAAATTTGTTTCCCTTTAGTCAGCGGAGACTTATCTTTTATTTTAATCTGCCTTACATTAAAATATGCGTAAATGAAAATAGCTACGTTACAGCAAAAACGTAGCAGCCACAACGTATCTAAAGCTATGGGTTGGCTGTAAAATCTAAAGTATCTAGCCTCTGTTACGTGGCCGATCAAAATGAACCCGACCCAACCTTAACAAACCCAGCCAAACCTAGCGAACCAATAGCAAAAAGGAGCTGTACTTGATTTTTAGCAAAATGTCAGAAAAGCACGAGGCAAACACTGTTTCATTTTTCTTTATGTAAATAAAATCGAATTTCAGGTTAAAATAAATTTATAATTTTTTAATTTTTTTTCGAAAAAGTGGTATTTATTATAGAAAACGTATTGAAAATAAGAAAACCACCACTATAAATTACCTATCTTTTTGTAGTTACCTATTTGCTTTAAAGCAAAATGAACTTTTCAATAGAAATGAAAAATTATTTTTAGGCATAACTTTTTTGTTTTTTGAGGTGCAATAATATGAGGCCCCAAATTTTGAAGGTTTAAAAATTCTAGATATTTGTGTATAAAGAGGGTTGTCAATCGTTTTACAGTCCCATAATCGACACCCTGGGGAATTTATTTTACATTTGTTTCATGGTTTTCGTTCTTTTAAATCTGCGCATCATCGTTTTGCTGTGCTATTAGAGTATTTGATCAAAATTCCAAATCAACTATGTATGACACCAGTAAATTTTGATAAATGTTATTTTTTAAAAAATTATTAAGTTTATCTCAGTCTACAATAATAAACACTTAAAGTAAATATTTCAACGCATCGGTAGCGCTACACGTAACGCGTTCGAAACAAAGTCAAAATAAACTACATTTTTGATCTTTCGAACGATGCCTGCTTCTTTGATGGGTGTGATGACAGAATCTCGTTGCGCACGGAAGGATGTACGTATCATTACGGACCCACGAACATACGCAACGATTTCAATCAGCAGTTCTGTCATCGGAACCTTCAGGAAAGCGGGCATCGTTCGAAACATCGCATAAAAAAGTCAAAAATATAGTGTAATATAGCGTTACGTATACCCCTACCGATGCGTTGAAACATTTACTTTAAGTGTCTATTAGCTCCATATTAATATTTTTATAGATACACATAATGTAGCTGCCAGTGTCCTCTTCAGCGATGTTCTACGTGAAGCTCTGCAAACTAATACCTTGGGAACTAGCCAAAGAATGTCAAAATTTGGATGCCTTAGCGTACGTAAGCACAGCTTATTCAAACTGTGACCGAGATGAAATAGCTGAAAGATTTTACGAACCCAATTTGACAGCAGAGCAATTGACTAAACTTCTAGAAATGTTTAAAGATGAGGTCTTGAGGAAAATAACGCCAGGGTAAGTAATAGAGTGTAGAGTAAAAATATCGTTGGAAAGGAACACGCACGGATCTTATGGACAAATAAAAATTATACGATTTTCATGAAACAGATATGTTGTATTCCTCGACTTTGCGATCAAAAGTTCTCATAGGCCCAAAAAGATCCTATGACTAGTTTCGGATATACAAGGGCGGGTCGGTGGGGTTGTACCGAAAAACTAATCTTATTCGTACTAGAAAACTATTCCACAAAAAGCGGTTCGGATGATTTATATGCTAAAGATTTGAGTAAAACACTGGTATATAAACAAAATGTCATATGCTTGGTCCGGGAGGGGGGGGATGATCAAACATTTTAAGTGGCGTGCGCAGAAATTGTTCCTGGGTTTGGGGATATTGAGTAACAGGATATTGGTGATTTTTGAGTACACGCGTACGCCGGTGCAGTCATGCAAGATCTTAAGAGAGTAAGTTAAAATTTCGAACTTCCATTGTTTTTATTTCTTTATTTTTTCACAACGTTTTGAATGCTTATGTATCTGCAATCGTCATCAGGTGAATACTAACAAAAACTAAAACTACCTAATCTTATCTATAATTATCAATGAGCTTCAGGATACTGCGAACTTAGGGGGAGTCAAGTCAAGTCCAATTTACTCTCCGTGCCGTACGACCGAGGTGGAGTCGAAGCACGCTGCAGTTTTCTTTTTTTTAAATTTATTTTGTTTTTATTATTTTGTTTTATTTCTGCCTTGCTCGAGAAACAGATTGGTAAGTTCTTAAGTGAAATAATACATTTTTAAAACTAAAAATGGATGTGTACGAAGTTGCCTAAAAAGTGCAGATGGTCAAATGGTACTATCAAGGCAGACCATTGAGACTTTGTAAATCGCCCGGAACCTAGTTTATCAACGATTCATAGGTTTGTGCAGAATTTTAAAAAGTTTGATTGTGTAGCGCCATGAACTCATAAAAAACCCACTGTTTTGAATGACGAGCATGAAGTACCAGATGTGATGATTTGCGCTGCAATAAAAGCCACCAAATTGCCGAAGCAGTTGATACGTCTTAAGCCACTGTCTTACGTATTCTCAAAGATCTATTCTGTTCACAGATCAAAGCACTTTGCTATTACTGAATCGTCATAACCCAACACACGTTCGATATTGGTCGAGGGAAAATTTGCATTTGTATTTTGACATAAGAACACAGTATCCCCAAAAACTAAATGTTTGGGGGCGTATTGTAGGGGAATACGTAATTCGGCCATTTTTTATTGACGGCAATTTGAATGGTCCTAGATACTTGCAGCAGCATATTATTCCAACTGCTAGGCAGCATATAACTATGAGATACTATAACGGCCCAAGTGCCGCAAAATGTGTAACAAAAATAACTAACAATAACAAAGAAGAAAATTCAAAATCGCGGTTGACTTTGAAACTGTTTGAGCCGCCAGGCCATAAACCAAAAATGTACTGCGCATTCACTAACAAATCCATACTTTAATGACAAGGTATTATTTTGAGTGACAGTGACAACGACATAATCTGTCTGAAAATTGTATTTATTTATTATATTATGGACCAAACATCTCCAACCGCAAGTTTAACCTTACTCGAGAGTTTCAATCCACAAGGTAAACCCTTTACATGAGGACATGGCCCGAGTGCCGAACCCACTTCCTGAGCATTGTCGAAAAGTTTACATTTTTGACGAGGTATGGTTTTGCCAGTTTGTTTATGTTATTGTGGAGTTTTTGTGTCTTAAAATTTTGTGGCGATATTTTCTGTGATTACGTGCGATATTATTACGGGAAACACTAGACAACACTTTTTAATTTTGTTTACGGTAGTGTCCACTCTTTTAATAGATTTTCTAAAAGTAAACAAAAATATTAAACATAAACCTACATTTTTGCTATCAGATGGTTGTCAGTTGATTTGACTATTGACGCAATCGACGCGCCTGCCCATTACACTGCTCGTCTATGGGTTTTTTTCTAGGCCAACTTAATTGGGAGAGTTATTATCAGTACCCATTTTTCTCGGGAATGGTAAGGGGCAGTTATATTATCTCATAGTTATATATGGGGTAAGCCATATAAGCATGAGATCCCCATCAAGTTAGCCTGGAAAACATGCAGATCCAAAAACTTATCTGGGCGTGAGCAGACTGCATCAGGTATGCGGAGTAAATTTTTCGCCTTTGGCCTTACCCAGACCAACGTTGATTTTTACATTATTTTTTTTTCAATTTACCGGAAAATAGCCACTTTTCGTACGATTTTTCGTATGGAAAGTTCTACATTATAAAATCAGAATCAGAATCAAAAGTAGCTTTATTGTCAGAAATATAAAGTAAACATTGACAAAGCCATGCTTATTAAATAAATATATATGTATAACACAAGTCAAAAACGAAATAGGTCTTATGATTTAGTAATTAAGTATAAATAAAACTAGGTAAAAATTTTACATTTGAATCAAGTAAAACTGTCAATAATAATTAAAAGTTTAAATAATAACATTAAACACATTTGACAATAAAAAATAGGAAATATTAAAACCTATCTGAAAAAAATTCATCTAGGGTGTAGTAAGCCTTGGATGTCAAGAACTTCTTTGTTTTACTTCTAAACTTTTTAATGCAAGTATGTTTTCTTAGGTCAATGTGTAAATGATTAAACATCTTTTTTGCATTATAAATAAACGAATTCTTAACAAGTGTCGAATGTGGGATAGGCAAATGTAACATTCGAGAGCGGCGAACACTATACTGCCTTTGTCGGTCCAATTCATTTTTATATTTTTTGAAAACAACACATACACTTTCAAGAATAAAAAGACAGCAAAAAGTTAAAATCCTGTGTTGCAAAAATAGAGGCCTACACGAAAACCTTCTTTTTACCCTACAAATGTTTCTGAGAGCTCTCTTTTGCAAAACAAACACTGTTTTAAAAATAGAGTTTATACAAGACCCCCAAAAGCAGATCCAGTAGGACAGGTGAGATTGAACCAGAGAAAAATATGCGTTTTATTATTTATTATTATCTGAAATTACTCTCAGTGCATAGCAGCTAGAAGCGATTTTTTTGTCTATTGTTATACCAAAAAATTTATTTAATTCTGGATTAGAAATATTTTCGTTTTCTAGCTGAATGCTATTAATGTCGCATTTAAAGTTAATAATATTAGTTTTCGAAATATTAGAAGATTACCTATTTGCATTACACCATTCTTTGATTAGGGCTACGTCCTCCTGAATAGTTACAGCAAGTCTATTTGTCTATTGTCTGATCATCTGCAAAAGCCGTAAACTTCCCTTTAATTGGAAGATGACAAATATCGTTGATAAATATTAAAATTAGGAGGGGTCCAAGAATCGACCCTTGAGGCACGCCTACATTTATAGGTTCTGCAGAAGAGCTCTTATCATTAAAAATAACTGATTGTGTTCTCTCGCACAAATATGAACGAAACCATTCTAATGTCAGCCCTCTTATCCCGTAGAATTCGAGCTTTCTAAGCAGTATTCCGTGATCCACACAGTCAAATGCCTTGGATAAATCACAGAATACTGCTGAAGCCCTATCCCCAGAATTAAGTTGCTTGAAATCCAAATTGTGTGGCACGAAGAAGGTTATGTTTATTTAAAAAGGATGTGAGTCTTATTTGTACTAGTTTTTCTATTATTTTGGATAAAGTAGGAAGCAGTGCAATGGGCCGAAAGTTGGAAGGAAGATTATGATTTCCCACTTTATAAAGCGGCACAATAAGTGCTTTTTTAAGACAATTTGGGAATTTTCCAGTACTAAAGGACGTATTAATAGCCCCTGCCAGTGCATCCAACACTGTATCTGGAAGAGACTCAAAAACCCTTAGAGAAATTTTATCCCAGCCAGAAGAATTTTTATTTTTTAGTTTTTTAAATATATTTTTTATTTCAATGGATTAAGTTTGAGAAAGAAAATGAAGTTGAAAAAAGAAAATTATGTAAGTAATCAAGCGGATTTTTATTGGAGGTAATTTTACCAGATATACTTTCTGCAACGTTGCAATAAAAATTATTTAACTCGTTAGCTTTACGATCTGAATTAAATGAAGAAGAAGTTTTACCTCTTAGTTTGTTAACGATTTTCCAGGATTCCCTATTTTTATTAGAAGATTGTGTAATTTTATTTTGATAATATATTCTTTTGGCCGTTTTAACTGTCTTTTTGTAAATTTTACGATAATTAATGAAATAAGTCATAAAGTTGAGGTTATCTCCGGCAAATTTTTTTATGTATTGCAAAGATCTCATATTTGTAGCTGATACTCTTAACCCTTTAGTGTACCAGGGACATCTTTTTTTACATTTAATATTGACAACAGGAAAAGGTGTATTAAATTTATTATTTATAAGTATATGAAAATGTTCTAGAGAGTCTTCACTTGAAAATATTCTATTTCAATTTGTTTGGGTACATAATATCTTAAACTTTCTAAAATTTTTTCTTGTAAATAACCTACCCCTTTTAATTTTTGTTTTGTTTTAGTAAAATAAATTGGGAAAGAACAGGATATTGCCTCGTGATCAGAAAGTCCAGCATGAAACGTCTCGCAATGTACTTCATCCTGACTAAAGGATGAACAAATATAATCTATCATTGTAGAAGTAGTGGAGGTTATTCTTGTAGGCTGGTCAACATGTATAGAAAGATTATAGGCTCGAAAAATGTTTGTTAAAAAGTCAACATCCCTGCAAGACTGGTACAATAAGTTAATGTTAAGGTCACCTGTAAGAATAATGGAGGCATTTATAGGTATCTGAGAGAGCATTATCTCTATCTTCTCAAAAAACCGTCCTACACCTGCTCTGGGAGATCTGTAAAAACCTAGAACATACAAATTTAATTTACTACAGAAAACAATTGAGAACTCACATACTTTTTCCTCAAAGAGGTGGTCAAATCTGCTTATTGGAACAAACTCAAAGTCATTTAGAAAATCCTCATACACTAAAATTAAAGTACTTCCATGGGAGTGTACTGACCTTGAAAACATACAAACTAAAAAGTAATTTGGCACATAAATGGGTTCTTCGGGTTTTAACCAGTGTTCAACAATAATAACTATCTTAGAAAAGTTTGAGTCATCCAAGAAAAGTAAAAAGTCATCTAGTTTCGACCGCAACGATCTAATATTTATTAGCATTAGGTTGCAGCTTCTCTTTCGACTTGCTTTACTAAAAAAGACTGGGAAGTACTACCAACACTTTTGGGTTCTAAAACGTTCACGGTTGAGCCGTTTGATAGTGTTTTTTCACATAAATTAGATCTTCCCTGTCAGGTGTATCTTCATAATAACACTCGTCGTTACTACCGCTACTAATTCTGTTGTTGATTCTGTAAGCTGCAAGATTTTGTATGCTATTACCATTTGTTTTTTTGTATTTGTTTTAAACAACTGCAAGAACTTTCAGTGTTAAAATTATGAACTAATTTTTTCACTAAATGTGCCACCTTGGTAAGGCCTTTATTGTTAAGAAAAATACTTTTATTGTAATCCGAATATCGACATCTACTATAAAGATCCAGAAAGTTTATATAAGTTGAGAATCGCCTTAAAACATTAACAGTATTAATTATTTTTGCATTAATGTGTTCAGTATTTTTATGAGAAACATTCCCTTCGTATTTTGCAGGTAAGGTACATAGGATCAGGTTCGTATGAAAACACATATTTGTCAGCAGTGTGATGTCATTTAACTTAATGTCATGATTATTTAAACGCGCTAGCACTACAACAAAATCTTTATCTGTAAGCAAAGCAATGGACGTCTCCTGACCCTGAATTACATTCATAAAGGTTGCGTTTGGTTTACACACAACTTGAACCTGAAAATCTGGTAACAATATTTTCTGAAAAAAAGGTAGAATATACTTTCCATATTCATCCGTCAGAAGCAGAATTTTTCGTTCTTGGAGATCTTTGCTTACATTGATGTTATTGTTGATGCTATGGTTATTGCTACTAATGGTGTTAGTTTGTTTGTTTTTGATGCCGTTATTTTCGATTTTGTTGCTGTTTTTGTCACCATCCAAAGATTTATAATTAATTTCATCCAAACCTGAAACAATAATTTAATTTTTCATCTGAATTTCAGTGCTTTTAGAACAATTTTGAACATTGATGTCAGAATTAAGGTACTGTTGTAAGAAAATTAAGTCATTTTTTATATCGTGTACTTCACTGGACACTTGGTTTTCTTCACTGGATACTTGTTTGTCTTCATTGAACAGTTCATTTGGGATTTCTACGGTTGTATTAATTGTCTTCTTTCGGCTCCTCACTCCTTTTTGTCTTATGCTGTTTAACTCTTCAACTAGCTTTCTATTTCTCTGACGTTTTCGTTTTAATTTTCTTTTGTTAGAATTATATTCTAAGCACTTCTTTTCAGATGAATCCTGCACTGTAATGTTTGTAGTTTCAGTCTGCCTGCCACTCTCTCTAAGGTTACTTGTGTTTGTTTTTGTTAGTTTGTCCGTTAATGATTTGTAGATTTTTAATTCATTTTCCATATTTTCTAAGGCTTTTGTCAGTTGTGTATTTCTTAAACGCAAGTCATTTCCTTCTGGTGTTCTGTCTGTTAGTCTATTTCTAAGATCGGTCATTATAAAAGTTCTGCTTTTTAGCCTGTCATCATTGTTGTCGTCCTCATTAAACATAGCTGGGGACATAATTTCGATGTAGCTGTTATTTAGAGGTTTAGGGTTAGGCGTTTGTAATTTTGCAGCCAATGTCCTTAGAGCGTTTAATCTAGTTGTTGGTGCCATTATCAAGTAACTAAATTACCTAATAATTAAAATACTTTTAATTTGAACTTTCTGCTTGCAAATAACACGATTTAAGTTTTATTCACCCTGTGTATATTTTTAAATGTTCATATGTCCAAATAAGGCTTTTTTAATTTACTAAATTAAATTGATAAGAAATAGTGGAATGCTGAGGTCACCTGGGATCAGTTACTCAAACTTGTCGGCAGTCTAACTGAATACATTTTATTAAATTAGCGTGCTTAATTATCTTGCTTCTAATGTATTTTTGTAGAGTTTGATTTTAAAAATTTTTCACAGACACCTACACATAGTCTATTTTAATATATACAACAATTAACTTTTTAACAGGCACTATTAAACTATAAAAATACACATATACGTTGACGAACTGAACTGGATACGTTTATATCTGGTTAGATATCTGGAGAGATGTTCTTTCGAAATTTTTCCACTCTCAAGAAAGGACCTTTTTATTCAATTTTCCGCACCCTTCATCCTTTTTCAGTCCCATTTTTGACCAAGTTGGCCACGACTTCTTGTTTACAGCTTGTAACTTTTTTTTTGGCATTTTGACACTTCTAAAAAAGCTCATTTAAAGAACCACACACAATTTAAATGGAAACTGGATCTTAGTGGAACATCAATGCCGTTTAAGAATGTTATTGGAACACTTCATTTTCTCTCATAGACATAGGTGCCGATATCTATAGGGTGAGTCAATAATAGCTGCCAAAGTTTGGGATGAGCTTATTAGTCGCATGCCTATAATGATCGATATCGGCAAAAAAATCATCAATTCCCACTAAAATGACAACGCTGAATTTAAAAATTATATTTATTTTGACATCTGTCAAGCCCTGTCGAAATGGCGAAAGAATAATTATTAATAAAATTGAAGTTTTTGGAAAAGCGAATATCTTCATTTTACTCTGCTGAAAACATTAAATCGGAAACCGTAAAAAAGTGACAGTTGTCTTAATTGTCATTTATCGTTATGAGGTAAACCACTGGTGCGATGACACATATTTACGAGTGGGGACTCGAACTAAAATAAATTAAGATCGATGAACTCAAAAATATTATTAGTTTTGACACCTGTCAAACCCTGTGAAAATAACAAATAATTTATGAATTTTTGGAAAAGCTAATCTTTCTTTTTACTATTTTAAAGTTAAAAAATTGACCCTTTTTTTTAGGTGCAATTTATCGTATCGAGTAAATGACTGTTAAGCCAACTTTTTTTACGGTTTTCGATTCGATATCGTCAATAGTCTTTTCCTAAACCTCCATTTGTTATTTTACAGGGTCTGATAGATGTCAAAATTAATAACATTTTTTAAGTTCATTGAACTCAATTTAGTGTAGTTCGCGTCCCCACTCGTAAATATGTGTCATCGCACCAGTGGTTTTCCCCATTACAGTAAATGACAGGTAAGACATATGTCACTTCTTTTACAGTTTCCGATTTAATGCCATCAGCAGAGTGTGTAAATGTAATTTTTAATTTCAGCGTTCTCATTTTAGTGGTAATTGATGCCTTTTTTGCTCATCCCAAACTTTGGCAGCTATTATTGGCTCACCCTATAGATATCGGCACCTGTGTCTATGAGAGAAAATGCTCTCATGTCCCAATAACATTCTTAAACGGCATTGATATCCCACTGAGATCCAGTTTTCATTTAAATTGTGCATGGTTCTTTCAAAGAGCTTTTTTAGAAGTGTCAAAACGACAAAAAAACAAAAGCTACAAGCTGTCAACAAGAAGTCATGGCCAACTAGGTCAAAAATGGGACCGAAAAAGGATGAAGGGTGCGGAAAATTGAACAAAAAGGTCCTTTCTTGAGAGTGGAAAAATTTTGAAAGAACATGACTTGTAATGTAAAACCGGCTATTTTCCAGTCGATTGAAAAAAAATAATGTAAAAATCAAGGGCAGTGTAATGGACAGCAAAAATGTAGGTTTATATTTAATATTTTTGTTTACTTTTGGAAAATCTATTAAAAGAGTGGACATTACTGTACAAAAAAATTGAAAAAGTATTGTCTAGTGTTTCCCGTATTAATAACGCACCCAACCACAGTAAATATCGCCACAAAATTTTAAGACACAAAAACTGTACAATAACATAAAAAAAATGGCAAGACCATACCTCGTCAAAAATGTAAACTTTTCGACAATACCCAGTTTCTCAGGAAGTGGGTTCAGCACTCGAGGCCATGTCCTCGTGTAACGGGTTTACCTTGTGGATTGAAACCCTCGAGTAAGGTTAAACTTGCGGTTGAAGATGTTTTGTCCATAGTATAATAAGTAAATTCAAATAAATAAAATCAAAGTTCTCAGACATATGATGTCGTTGTCACTGCCACTTAAATTAATACCTTGTCATTAAATTATCGTAAGGTCAATACGACACCAGGCACGGATTTGTTAGTGCATGCGCAGTACATTTTTCGTTTATGGCCTAGCGGCCCAAACAGTTTCAAAGCCAACAGCGATTTTGAATTTTCTTCTTCGTTATTGTTAGTTATTTTCGTTACACATTTTGCGGCACTTGGGCCGTTATAGTATCTCATAATTATATGGCTTATCCTTACACTGAAAAAAAGGATCTCTTGCCTAAAGATAAAGCGGGCCAACCTTCTTGGATTCTGGAGAGAATGATATTTTTAATAGTTAGGATCATAAAGTAAGCATTTATTTACTTTATGGTTAGGACTCTTACCAATCCCCGTTTCGATTGCTTGACGAAATTGGTTAAATCACAGATTCCAAAAATGTAGATCCTCAGGACATATGATCTGCTTATTGAACTTATGGCAAACGCATAATAAAAAAATATGGCCGTGCAAATATGGCAGTCAAGCCTTTTGCTTGATATTTTTAAAAAAATCGTATCTTTACTGGTATTTAAACGATTTTGTAGAAATAAATTTTATAGAGTTTAACATATAATGGACTTTTTAGAAAAAAAAAGTTTAAAAAAAAACCGGAGACATGTTTTGTATCAAAATAAAAGCTATAAAATCACACTTTTCTTTAGATCTCTGTAACTTTGACAAATCCTATCCGATTTTAAGAAACTTTACCGGGTTTTAATAAGAAAACTTTGTTTAAAAAAATTGATTGTGTTGTTGGATTTGAAATTTATAAAAAATTCAGGATGTTAGCTATTGAAATAAAAAAATTTGTCCCCACTCCAAAGAAGAAAACGAGAGTCACTGCATAAAAATACCAAGACCTATAAGAAAGACACATCCTTAGTAAATACACCAAAGTATCAATTGTAAAAATCGGTCTAGAAATAACAAAGCTATAGCGCAGCAAAATCAGTCTGTTTTAGTAATGATTAGCTTTGTAAAAGGTGTAATTTGACACTTTTTGTTTAGATGTCTGTAACTTTGCAAAATTTTATCCGATTTCAATATACTTTACTGCAGAAAACTTTATTCTAAAAAACTGTGTTGTTGGATTTGACATTTATAAAAAATTCAGGATGGCGGCGGCTATTGAAAAAAATACTAAATATACCTCCACTCTAACAAAAAAATGAGAACCACTGTGTAAAAATACTAAAACCTTTAAGAAAGGCATATCTTTGGCAAACACATCGAGGTATCAATTATAAAAATCGTTCTAGAAATAGCAAAGTTATAGCACAGTAAATTAAGTCTGTTTAGGTACCGGGTTTTTTTTTTAAATAAAAAATATTCAGGGGGAGAACCTGGGGGCGGCTCGGGGCGCTATTATATAGTAGTAAACGTTACCAAAACTTAGAAAGCATATTTCCATCTTGTTAAATAAAACATCTTTAAACTTTAGGAAAATTTTAAATTACTTTTTATCCCTGATTCAAAAAACACCTATAACTATGAGCGTGCGGACTTTTCCGCATGATTATACGTTTTGAAAGTTGTACTTTTCCGTATGATCCGCTGCTACCTATTTTTAAGTAAGGAGTGCGAACTCTTCTTTTTGTCGCCCGTAAATACATTAGATCTATTTATTATTTATAGCTATCTATGTACTGTAATTATTATTAAGGCCTAATGAGTATATAAAGCGACAATAAAAGCATTTAATAATAATAATAATAATAATAATAATAATAATAATAATAATAATAATAATAATAATAATAATAATAATAATAATAATAATAATAATAATAATAATAATAATAATAATAATAATAATAATAATAATAATAATAATAAAGTTACACTTATTGACATTGCCATCCCGAACTCTCACAACTTACGCGAGAAGCATGCTGAGAAAATTGCAAAATACCGGGACTTAGAAAGTCAAATAAAAAGACAATGGAATATGCAGAATGCCGAAACAATTCCAATTATTCTGTCAACCACCGGAATCATACCCAAAATACTGCTTACTAACCTGAAGGCACTTGAACTAAATAAAAACCTCTATATCCCCATACAGAAGTCGGTGCTGCTTGGAACTTCAAGAGTTGTTAGAAAATTTATGGGAGAGAAATCAAAAATAGGACCCGTAAGGGCGCCCACCGAGCTCAATCCCTCTGATATCTAGATATCTGGGATGAGTAAATGTTCCCCTCAGAGGGAGTGCGAAATGACCAAGAGAGGTCAAAATCAAATAATAATAATAATAATAATAATAATAATAATAATAATAATAATAATAATAATAATAATAATAATAATAATAATAATAATAATAATAATAATAATAATAATAATAATAATAATAATAATAATAATAATAATAATAATAATAATAATTATAATAATAATAATAAAAGCGGAAATTGAACTAGGAGTACGAGACCAAAACGAAAACCAACCCCCAGTAGCAGACGCGGATGTGAATGTGATAGACGAAGACCAGGCACAAGTGAGAGAAAAGTTTGAAGAAATATACATCAAATACAATGGCACTACACCGGGAATGAGGCCCAGAATAAAGAAACTAAAGACAAACAAAAACACAAACCGAACATTAACCCTCATAAATGGCATAATAGCAGAAAAAATCAACGATGCACACAATCTTCTCGACATTCACACGATAATCTACGTTGGCGCAATGACCGCGATTGAAATAAACCAAGAAACGAGCCAGAAACCGAACAAAGTCACCCCAACCTCAGGAGAGTCTCAACCACCATGGGAAAGACGACTCATTAAACGAATCGAGGAACTCAGAAAGCACATAGGACAATTAGAACAATCTATGAGAAATACAGCAAATGAAAAACTTAAACGAAAAGCAAAGAATCTAACAAACAAATACAAAAATGAAAATAATAACATCAGCCAAGAAATACTCGATCTACTTAAGCAGCAACTAGCGGCTAAAGCAAAAAGACTTCGAAGATTCAAAGAAAGTCGCCAGCGAAGACAGGACAACAATCAATTTGAGGATAACGAGGGAAGATTTTACAGGCAACTGAATTCAACAAAAAATAACAACGAAGATGAAAAACCAGAAAAAGAAGACACAAAAAGCTATTGGAAAAATATATGAGCCGTTCCAAAACAACACAGCAAGAAAGTCAAGTGGATAACAAAAGAAAAAGAAAGGATGACAAATAAAAGGAGAATGATTAACCATATGGTAACACTGGAAGAAGTCGAAAAGGTGATCAAAAGAAGCAAAAACTGGAAAGCTCCAGGCATTGATACCATACAAAACTTCTGGATTAAAAAATTTAAAAGCACACACAACATACATACATACATACTGGAAAATAGAATTGAACTACCAGCGTTTATGACAAAAGGAATAACCTTCTTCTTCTTCTTCTTCACCCAAAAATTTCACCTACGAGCAAAAATCCTAGTAAATACCGTCCCATCGCATGTCTCCCAACATTGTACAAGCTACTGACAGGAGTAATAGCTGAAAAAATATATAAACACCTTACCGAAAACGAAATCCTAGCAACAGAACAAAAGGGATGCACAAAATCAGCAAAAGGATGCAAAGATCAACTTATAATCGATGCCATAATAACAGGTAACGCAAAGAAAGATAAGAAAGACCTTTTCACTGCAGAAAGCCTTTGACAGCGTACCACACACCTGGCTCCTAGAAGTACTTGAACTTTATAAAATTGACCCGCACATAATAAAACTCCTAGAAAAAACAATGAGAACATGGAAAACAACATTAACAATCCCAATCAAAAACAAGCAACAAGTAATCGGAGACATACCTATACAATGCAGAATTTTCCAGGGCGACGTGCTGAGTCCTCTGTGGTTCTGTCTGTCTCTTAACCCGCTCTCCTTCAGCCTGAAAGAACAAAATAAAAGTGTAAAGTTAGAAAATAACAGAACACTCACCCATCTCCTGTACATGGATGACCTCAAAACATATGCATCATCCGACCAAGACCTGGAAAAAATCATTCAGTTAATAAAAAGGTTCAGTGAAGACATTGATATGACATTTGGCCTAGACAAATGTCGCATCAATATCATGGAGAAAGGGAAATTGAGGAAGCATCAAGGAGTGGAAATGGGAAAGGAAGCTGGCATTATAGAAGGAATGGAAAAGAACGAGTTGTATAAATATTTGGGATATCAGCAAGCACGTGGGATAGATCAGAAGCAAGCCAAAGAAGCAATCTCAGACAAAGGCTCAAAATGATTATGAGGACGAAGCTGCGTGGAGGGAATATGGTGAAGGCGATTAACACATATGCAATTCCAATCCTAACCTATAGCTTCGGCATCATATCATGGACGCAAACAGAGCTAACCGAACTCAATCGCACAATACGAACAGTAGCCACCAAGCACAGGTTTCACCATCCAAGAAGCTCTATGGAGAGATTTCACCTTCCCAGGGAGCAAGGAGGATGGGGAGTGTTAAACATTGAAGAACTACATCAGAAACAGATAAAAAACTTAAGAAGCTACTTCCATAGAAAAGCGGAAGAGTCCGGACTATACAAAGTAGTAGCAGAGAATTACATGGACGATACCCTGCATTAATCAAACAACAACACTTTATTGAGAAAGCGTCATTGGATTGGCTTAAGAAGGGACAACTTTTTCCAGAAACAGAAGGATTTGTCATGGCTATTCAGGATCAGGTAATCCTCACACGTAACTACCAAAAATACATAATGAAACAACGCATAGAAATAGACAAATGCCGAATGTGTGGAGAACAAACAGAGTCGATAGGTCACATAATGAGTGGTGGCACAATACTAGCTCCTAATGAATACACAAAAAGACCAGACAACGTAGGAAAAATCATATACCAAGAATTTCTCATAAAAATTAAACCTGATTTGCCTCACACTCCATATTATAAACTAAAACCTGACCCTGTGAATGAAAATGAGAACTACAAGCTATATTAGAACAGACAAATAATTACAGATGTACACATACTACATAACAAACCAGATATAGTGCTTGTTAACAAACAAACAGAACAAACGTATATCATAAACATAGCAATCCCGCTTCCAACAAATGCCCAACGAAAACATCAAGAAAAAATAAACAAATACTTACCATTAGCAAATGAGATCAAGGACATGTGGAACCAAGATCGCATCATCATTGTGCCAATAATCTTCGGAGCTACTGGGGAAGTACCGTCAGCAACAATTGAGGGCCTCAAATAGATACTAGTGGAATCGTACGTAAAGTTCTGAACAGACCTTAGAATACTTACCTAAACCGTAGACCAAACTTCGAATCCTATATGCAACTTGCGGAGAGAAGTTGTAACCAGGAAACCCTGTGGAACCTGAAAATAATAATAATAATAATAATAATAATAATAATAATAATAATAATAATAATAATAATAATAATAATAATAATAATAATTACCGCTTAAACGTGAAATTAAGTACATGTGGAATACGGATAACGTTAAGATTATGCCCGTTGTGCTGTTTGCTCTAGGAATCATACCTAAGAAATTAAAATGTATATTAAGAGAGTTAGAATTAAACGAAAATACTATAATAATATAATAATAACAATAATAATAATAATAATAATAATAATAATAATAATAATAATAATAATAATAATAATAATATGCATCCAGCAGTATCTTCTTTGCTACGGGTAACGACGTAAGACCCGGACAGCCAGCCTCGCCTGCATGGGGGGCCTATTAGGTCACGGGATTGCAACCCCGCAGACCCCAGCAACCGATGTATGGGCCAGCAACCCCTACATCGTGAGAAATAAACGCTGTCAATACTAGACGCAAAAGATATTCAGGCGGGCCGGGGCAGCAGGACCCGGGTTGGACCCGTCGGGAGGATTTACCTGCAACCGACCTATAGCATGCACATGGAAATACGAGACCGATTCCAGAACACAAGCAAATACCAGAAACCGCAGGAAATGTTGCACAGGCAGCCACGCCTGCGCCCACTCAAGCGGTACCAACCAAACGGAGGACGAAATGGCCACAGGAAATAAACGAATTTGTCTTTCGAAGTTACTATTTAATAACGCAAATAGAAACTGCTACAAACCCATATGGAGCAGAGCTCCACAAACGAGTTACCGAAAAATACTCAGAAATGCGCAACAAGACACTGCAAAACATATTAGACCAACGCAGATCCATCATGACAAACAGGCGATTAACGCCAGAAACATTAAACAGGATCCGGAACGAATTAGCCAGAGAACTGGGCCTACATCAAGAAAATATAGCAGAGGGGAACGAGCAAGAAGAGCCACAAGACAGAGAAAGTGAAGAAGATAAAGAAGAAGTTGAAGACCAGATAATGAGAAAATTTAGAGAAGCATAAATAAAATATGACCTCATTGATCTACTGCTTAGACCTAGACTGCTAAAACTAAACGAAAGCCCCAAAACAAAAAGTTGCATAAAGCGGGCTAACGAAATACTCCAAGAACACGTGAACAACATATACACAATAGAGGAACTACACACATTAATATATATAGCAGGACATGCGATACTAACGTGCAACGGGCAAAAAGTAGAGCGAGAAGAGTCACCCTCAACAACAAAACAAAAGAAAAAGCCATGGCAACGAAGACTAGAAAACAAAATTGAAAAACTAAGAAAAGATATAGAATGCCTAACACAAGCTCAAACTCAAACCCCCAGCAATAAAGTAAAAAGAAAAACTCAAAAAATTGTTGAAGAAAATAAAACTCAAACTGTAACAACACCAAGAGAAATACTCGAAATGCTCAAACAGAAGTTAGCGGCCACAAGTAAGCGCTTAAAAAGATACAAGAAGAGTGAAGCCAGGCGAAACGACACTGCCCTTTTTGAAAGATCAGAAGGATTGTTCTATAAAAAACTTCAGGATGAGAACACCCAAGAAGGCGCAGATAAATACCCAGATAAGAATAGAGCCTTGGAATTTTGGGGAAGCATATGGGCAAAGAAAGAGTCACATAGAGATGGAACATGTATACAAAATGTAAGGAGAGAAACAGGTGATATCAGGACCATGACCGACAACACAATTACTATGGACGACCTTAGAAAAGCTTTGAAAAAGGCTCCTAATTGGAAAGCGCCTGGACCAGATGGGATACAAAACTATTGGCTAAAACAACTTACAGCTATACATCCAACCATGACTCAAATCTATAATACAATCCTCAACAATACCGAGCAGATCCCTTCTTCCCCGCTTTATGACTCACGGTACCACAGTCTTAATACCAAAAACAAAACCATCGCAAGAAAACCCCGCGAAATATCGACCCATAACGTGCCTATCGACGACATACAAAATTCTTACCTCAATAATCGCAGACAAAGTATATAATCATCTAGACCAGAACAACCTATTCCCAGAAGAACAAAAAGGATGTCGGAGAAACGCAAGAGGATGTAAAGAACAACTACTCATAGATACAATAATAAGTGAAGATGCCAAGCGCAAGAAGAAAACTCTACATACCGCTTATATTGATTATAAAACGGCCTTTGATAGCGTGCCTCATAGCTGGTTACTAAAAGTTCTTGACCTCTACCAGATCGAAGAAAAAACATGCAAGTGTATCCAAATAGCTATGAAAAAATGGAAAACAAAACTAATAATAAAAAACAATAATCAAACTATGGACATAGAGGAGATTTCAATACAAAAAGGCATATTTCAAGGCGATTCACTAAGCCCACTGTTGTTCTGTATGGCGTTGATACCACTCACGACGCTCCTTAACCGAACTAAAAATGGCACTCCACTAACTGAAACCAACCAAACTAAACTCAAACACCTCCTGTTCATGGATGATTTAAAAATATATGCACAAAGAAAAACACAACTACAACAACTGCTGGACATAACAAGAAAATTTAGTCAGGATATAAAGATGGAATTCGGATTGGATAAGTGCAGAACACAAACAATGGCAAAAGGAGCATGGGCAGAGGATGCTGGGTATGACATCGGGAAGGAAGGAAAAGTAGATGGAATGGAGAAAGACGAACTATACAAATATTTAGGGTACGAACAGAACCGGGGAATAGATCAAAAGAAATGCAAAGAGAAAATAAGAACTCAATACAAAAAGAGACTGCGAGTACTGAGAACGGAGCTATCGGGAGGAAAAAAAGCCAGAGCCATAACGGCGTACGCGGCTTTAGTACTGACATATAGCTATGGGCTACTAAACTGGACCAATACCGAATTGCACGACATTGATACGCAAACTAGAGTTGAATGCACTAAACATCGAATACATCACCGCCGTGCAAGCGTCGAAAGAGTTCACCTGCCACGAAACCTAGGCGGACGGGGTGTACCCGAAGCATTTGTGCAAAACGCTCGACAGGTTGCCAACTTGCAAAAGTATTTTATACGAAAATCTGCAACAAGCCCTCTGCACCGTGCAATTGTGGCAATGGACAAGAAACTTACCCCGCTTAACTTGTCACAAGCAGACCAAGATACGCCAGATGTATCGAAAAAAGATACGAAAGAAAAAATAAACAAGTGGAAAGCAAAACAAATACACGGAAAGTACCCTACTATCATAGCAGACAGAACTATAGACTCTCAAGCAACACAAGCTTGGCTTACGCGGTTAGACTTATACGCCGAAACAGAAGGCTTCATGATAGCCATTCAAGATCGAATAATAGCCACCAGAAACCATCAAAAGAACATATTAAAAATTGAAATTGAAGATAAGTGCAGAATGTGTGGTGAGAACGGCGAGACAGTGGAACATATTATAGGAGGATGTCAGGCTCTTGCGGCTCGGCAATACACAGAAAGACATAACAATGTAGCCAAGATTATACACCAAAAACTATGCGGAACGTTGGGATTGGAAACATCAACCGACCCATACTATAAATACCTACCTGAAAAATTAGTTGAAAATGAAGTGTGTAAAGTACTATGGGATTGGGACATACCAACTGATGGTACAATCCAACACAACAGACCTGACATAATTGTGCACAATAAACAAGAAAAAAGAGCCATTCTAATCGATATAGCAGTACCTATACCTACAAACCTAGACAAAAAAAATAGGGAAAAAATAGAAAAATACCTACCTCTAGCTGAAGAACTCCGCAAGATGTGGAAACTGGAAAAGGTGGAAATCGTTCAGATAGTCCTTGGAGCCACAGGGGAAATACCTGTAAAATTAAAAGAAAACTTACAAAAAATAAACCTAAACCCTAATATTTACCTTCAACTGCAGAAATCTGTCATGCTAGATACTTGCAGGCTGGCACGCATGGTACTGGGACCGCAGCAGCATGCCGAGACCGAGCGCTGAGAAACTTGTCTCCTGGAGACCGTACTCAGTGGCAGACCCTGAAAAGGAGAAAAAAAATAAAAATAATAATAATAATAATAATAATAATAATAATAATAATAATAATAATAATAATAATAATAATAATAATAATAATAATAATAATAATAATAATAATAATAATAATAATAATAATAATAATAATAATAATAATAATAATAATAATAATAATAATAATAATAATAATAATAATAATAATAATAATAATAATAATAATAATAATAATAATAATAATAATAATAATAATAATAATAATAATAATAATAATAATAATAATAATAATAATAATAATAATAATAATAATAATTTCAAGGCTACGCAAAGCAGTCATCAACTTGGATGAAAACTTATCGCCTCTTAAAAGAAAGGGAATACCGATGTGATCAGGAATACTCCATTACAACGCTCCACAATAGATGAAAACAGAAAGAGCTACATGGCAGATACCCCAACCTCCTTAGCAATGATTACATTGATAGCTCAGCTACATTTAAATGGCTAACATCGAGCAACATTTTCCCAGAAACTGAAGGATTCCTGTGCGCAATCCAAGACCAAGTCATCCCAACTAAGTCTTATCTGAAATACATTGTCAAAGATCCGAAAATAACTAATACAAGATGTCGTATGTGCGGCGAAGGAAATGAAAACACCGAGCATCTCCTAAGTGGATGTAAAACAATGGCACCACGTGAATACACCACCAGGCATAACAACTCTCTCATTGAGAATAAATTGCCGTACTATCAGTACACACCGCAGACAATCCTAGAAAATGCACACGTTAAAATCTATTGGGACAGACAAATACAAACCGATAGACAAGTACAACACAATAAACCAGACATTCTTGTACACAACAAGCAAGAACGAACCATCATCTTAATAGACATTGCTGTTCCCTCTCCCATTAACATAGAAAAGAAACAAAAAGAGAAGATCGAGAAATACTTACAGCTTGCCGAGGACATGAAAAACACGTGGGATGCTGAGTCTGTAAAGATCATTCCTATAATAGTAGGGGCCACAGGAGAAATTCCAAAGAAGCTCAAAAAGATCTTGTAGTCATAGGACTGCAAAACTCTCTCGCCATGCAGCTTCAGAAAGCAGTAATTTTATCAACCTGCAATATAATGCGAAAGGTGTTAAATAATTCATAATTACAACAGTAAAACCAAAACTTCTATGCCTTGTGGTAATACACCACCGGCATTGAAATCAAAACCCGCACTAGTGCGTGAAGAAAAAAAAAAAAAAAAAAATAATAATAATAATAATAATAATAATAATAATAATAATAATAATAATAATAATAATAATAATAATAATAATAATAATAATAATAATAATAATAATAATAATAATAATAATAATAATAATAATAATAATAATAATAATAATAATAATAATAATAATAATAATAATAATAATAATAATAATAATAATAATAATAATAATAATAATAATAATAATAATAATAATAATAATAATAATAATAATAATAATAATAATAATAATAATAATAATAATAATAATAATAATAATAATAAAAGGGCAAGGAGGCAACCAAGAACAACGCCTGGATATTAGCAACACCCCCCTGTACCCCAGCTGCCAGGGTCAAATCGGATCGGCAACCTGCAACACAGGTGACCCGCAAGGATGAAATTCTGCTTGTCTTAAATTTCGACCGGGGGCTGACCAGGGTAACCTCCTGCCAATCCCTTAGCTCAGTTCCAAACCCAGAGGAACGAGAACGCCCCCACAACCGACCCCGTCGGATGAGGGGTCAGAGGCAAGGTGGAGAGGCCCAACCGGATGGATTGCCCGACGACAACCGCAATGACCAAGGACGCTTTGAGTGGACAGATGATCTGAGAGACGATCTGCTGGAATGCTATGAGAGCAGTAGCCCAGGTCGAAGAGGATATATGGTTCGTATGCGCGAGCTTTGGAATGATATGTATCCTGAGCATAATACATTTACTGCCCAGAGCCTGCGAGACTATGTATCTTATCTTCGGCGAAGGGGATATGTTAGAAGACCTCAATAGCCGGCAGTACCTGAGGAACAGGAACCGCAGATACATGTAGCTGAAGAGGAGCTTCCCGTAGAACCGGAAGAGAGACTCCGAGATCGCAGGGCGCTGCACAACACTAAGTGCCCGAACCCACAAGACCTAGCTAGAGCGGACGCAGAATTGTTAAATGCTTTAACAGAAGAAGCTGAAATCTGGCGTATTAATTACGCCGTCTACGAGGCAGCTTGGTCCGTGTCGCCCAGGGTGCTCAACAGGGACCCCTGCGTCGACAAGGCGCAACGCCGAGAAGATGGAAGCAAAAGTCCTCTCAGCAAGGCAGCAAGTCTCCCGTATACAGTGTGTGTTGGAATACAGAGTAGCAGGCAGGCCATTTACGCCAAAAGTGCGCCGCATAGCCACCAACCTGCGACGCATCCACCACACACTGAACGAAGCGCTGTTGCAGACCATCAAGCAGCAGTGCTTTTCGAAAACCCCAGTCGCATATTTCAGACGCCGCCGAGGATTATTGATTATTGATAATCCTCCAACCGCTGAGAGGGTGGAAAACTTCTGGAGGGGTACTTACGAGATAACTCGCCCGCTTAACGTAAACACACCAGCCCTGGCACAGTTCGAAACCTTCGTGAGGGGGTTTCTACCAACAGAACAACTGTGCCCACCAATAACTGTGGAGGAAGTTCGAGGTGCTCTTATGGGTGCTAAGAACTTTGCTGCCCCTGGACCTGATGGAATTAACGCCTAATGGTGGAAGAAATTTCCGTCAACCCATGAGGCCTTAGCCCGAATTTTTGAGGGGCAGTCAATCCCTTCCTGGTTTATTGAGGGGCGAACCGTCCTACTCACCAAGAACGGAGACTTGTCCGACCCAAAGAACTACCGCCCGATAACATGTTTAAACGCTTGTTACAAGATTTTTACGCGATTCTTGTACCAGCGGATATTCCAAGTCCCGTGTTTAGTGAAGTGTACGAGCAGCGAGGGTCAAAGAAAGGCGTAGCCGGCTGCAAGGAGAATCTACTAATAGACCACAAGACTCCTTCCAGTACAAGCGAAACCTTTTGATGACCTGGATAGGTTATCGCAAGGCCTTTGACATAACTTCTCATGAACTTATTATTCACTTTTTGAGAGGCCTTGCGGTACCGGATCCTATAGCGAGATGCATTTCAGGAATGATGCCACTTTGGAAGACCCGATTTACCATAATCACGGGTAACACAAGGGTGTCGACTGAATTGGTATCGTTCCGCCGGGGAGTATTTCAGGGAGATTCTCTAAGCCCACTCCTCTTTTGCGTCTCGCTACTTCCGTTGTCCGTTGCTTTGCGGAACACAAAGGGATACATGTGCGGTGCTCCTGGCCGTAGAACACATGGGTTACCCACCTTTTTTATATGGATGACCTTAAGTTCTACGCGTCGACGAAGAGAGATCTTGACCAAGCTCTTCGGGTAGTGCAGGAGTATACTCATGCGATTGGAATCGAGTTCGGATTGGATAAGTGTGCGACGGTTCAGCTTAAGAAAGGACGCCATGCGGATCACGCCGAGGACGCGCAACTTGTAGATGGGAGCATACTACGCCATCTGGATGCCGGAGAGACCTATACATATCTGGGTGTTCCCCAAGGACACATACGTAATAGTGTCGCAGTAAAAGGGTCTCTCCACGACAAGTATCAGCAGCGACTAAGACAAATCTGGAATTCAGGGCTATCTGGAAAGAACAAAGTTGCTGGGTGGGGGCATTTCTTTTTAAAGCAGCACAAAGGGCATCGGATGAGCTCCAAATAGTTTTTGACAAGAGTCGACGGCAGGAAAACTCCATTACAGAGTTGACCAGCCAAAGACTGAAAAACCACCTTAAAGAGTGCAGAGGTAGACTACTTAATGCGTCTACATATGGATAAGCCATTGCACAGTGTTTTCTTTAAAACCATTGAAAACACTGGCTTATCCACAAAGTTAAGCTTTGCATTCTTAAGGTCTGGTGCATTAAAAGTCGGAAACTGAGGGGTTCATCGTTGCTTGCCAAGATGGAGTCATCAACACTTTGGAACATTGAAGTCGCGTGATGGGTATACAGGTTCCTGACACAAGTTGTAGGGCCTGTCATAGGGCACCGGAGACCCTATATCATTTGCTGTCTGCTTGCGGGCGGTATGCGGTCTCGGCGTATATTCATCGACACAATGCGGCGTTACGGGTGCTGTATTACCACCTAAGGCATTCGTACGGTGTTGATGATACTCCAGTGTTGCCATATGTCCCCTCTGATATTCCGTCCGTAGTGGAGAATAATAGGAACCAGAATTTACTGGAATTTCGCATTACCCACTCTCCGGCTTTTAAACGCTAACAAGCCGGATATAGTACTTCTTGACAAGAATGATAAAATTATGTATGTCGTTAAGTTCTCGGCACCCGCCGAGACAAACATCATTGTCAAGGAGAAGAAAAGCGGACGAAATATCAGGATCTTCTCTTTGACCTTCGTCGAGTGTACCGGGGCTAAACAGTCAAGCTAGTGGTTTTGGTAATTGGAGCTCTCGGAGGTGCACGGCAAACACTGCTCTCAGCTCTCAAAACCTTGCCAGCCTGCAGTGACAAGGCAGAACATCTTGCTGGCGCAATGCAGAAAGCGGTCATCCTCGGATCATTGCGTCTGCTCAGAGCACACGATGCGGAACATCGTTTTTACTAACCTCGCGGTTGGTGGGGAGTAGAATGGTGAATGGAACACCTGGCCTATCTGCACCCATGTAAGTCGGAGCCGCGGGACCGCAGATAAGGTAAAAAAAAATAGTAATAATAATAATAATAATAATAATAATAATAATAATAATAATAATAATAATAATAATAATAATAATAATAATAATAATAATAATAATAATAATAATAATAATAATAATAATAATAATAATAATAATAATAATAATAATAATAATAATAATAATAATAATAATAATAAATAATAATAATAATAATAATAATAATAATAATAATAATAATAATAATAATAATAATAATAATAATAATAATAATTAGATAGAGACGCCTTTACTTGAGAACATAGAAAAGTATACCGGATTGGACCCATAATCAAGACCGCATATCCCAAAAATTCGAAATGATCGCAACACAAGGCAAGTAATTAAAAATATAGATAACATGATAAATCAAAAAGTTAACGACTGCCAAAATATCCAAGACCTGCACACCCTGATATATTGCGCAGCACAAGCGGCAGCTACGCTATGCAGAAACACACAAGTCCAAAACAAAAGCAACAAACCTAACAAACCTAACAAACCAACCAGTAGACGCAACCCGATTGGGAAATCAGGCTTGAAAGAAAAATAGAAAACTTTAGAAAGGACATAGGACGCCTCACAGAATACCTTAACCACAACCTCACAGCCAACGTTTAAACAACAATGCAAAGGGCATAATTAAACAACACTGCAATCAAGAAAATAAGTCAGCCCAGAAGTGCTAGATCTTCTCAAACAACGACTATAGTATTCGCCTGTCGATTAAATATAATACAGAGAGACATACCAACAAAGAATCGACAACAAAATGTTTACCCAAGATCAACGAGGATTTTACCGAAAAATCTCCTCCACTAACAACAACCAAAATGGAGAATATCCCGAACCGTAAGATATCCGAACATTCTGGGGAAACATTTGGGAACAACCTACAAACCACAAATTGACCGCCGACTAGATAAAAGTCGAAAACAGAACTCACGATAAAATACCGATAATGGCACCACCAACAATCACGGAAGAAGATGTTAATGAAGTTATCCTAAAAACTGCCAATTGAAAAGCACCAGGACCGGAAAAATTCAGAATTTCTGGTACAAAAAATTTTAGTCAATAAAACCTAAGTTGATTCCTGCAAAATCCAGAAACTGTTCCAGACTTTTTAATGAAAGGCAATACTTACCTGCTTCCGAAAACAGACCAACCGCTAAAAGATCCATCAAAGTATCGACCAATTACCTTCCTCCCTACTATGTATAAAATCTTGAGTGGAGTAATCTGTAACAAAATTTACACCCACTTAAAATGCCATAACATATTGGCGGAAGAACAAAAAGGATGCACAAAACGATCCCAAGGATGCAGAGAACAACTTGCCATCGACAGTGTCGTAACAAAACATGCATAGTCAATAAAAAAGACTTGTACACAGCTTTCATTGACTACCAAAAAGCTTTTGACAGTGTACCGCATTCATGGCTTTTTGCAATGCCTATCCATATACAAGATAAGCCCTTGTATAGTTAGCTTGTTGAAAAATATGATGACCAAATGGAAAACACACCTAACCATGACAGAAGATGCAACCCAGAGAGAAAAAATCGAAATCAACATCCAGCGAGGAATCTTTCAGGGTGATGCACTCAGCGCTTTATGGTTCTGCATCGCAATAAACCCGCTATCAACAGGTCTTAACGACCTAAAGAATGGCTATAAGCTTAATGACACTACAAGGCTAGCGCATCTACTGTATATGAACGACATCAAATTATACTCCCCCTCAGAAAATGGACTCAAACAACAGTTACGATGTGTAGAGAGATTTTCAAACGATATACGCATGAAGTTTGGCATAGAAAAATGTAAAACTAACAGCATGAGACGCGGCAAATGGTTCCAAAATGAAGGACATAAACTTACCCAAACATCGAGATGTAAAACAATATCAAGCATGGAGAAAAATGAGACTTATAAATACCTTGGATTTGCTCAGGCTCGTGGAATTAAAACAGATGAAGTAAAAAGCCAACTTATTGCAAAACTAAAAAACAGAACTAAGCTCATCCTAAAAACCAAACTTTCTGCACAAAATCTTACCACAGCTTTTAACTCCTATGTTGCTCCTGTAGTAGCTTACAGCTTTGGTGTCATAACATGGAAGAATACAGATTTTGATGAAATTAACAGAATAACGCGGGTCAACTTCACAAAATATCGAAAACATCACCCCAAAACAAGTAAAGAACGCTTTCACTTGTCACGAAATAGGGGAGGCAGAGGAATCACTGATATGCGACTTCGATGCAAGAAACAGATAGAACTGCTAAGAAAATATTTCTACAGCAAAGTGGATGAATTGCTTGTACATAACGCCATTGTAGAACTAGACCAAAACATGACCCCATTAAATCTTCAAAACCAGAACTTCCAACACGATAGCGACTATACGATAGCCACGTTGGAAAACAGATGGAAGAAGAAAGAACTACATGGCAGGTATCCAAACATACTCAGTAATGAACATATTGACAAAACAGCAACTCTGGACTGGTTAACAAAAGGAAACATATTTGCTGAAACAGAAGGATTTTTAACTATGTTGGAAATTTGGAACCTTTGGTTGCACTAAAACAAAATTATGATTGTTTTCCACAAACCAAAACTACATTTTTTTTGCACTCGACGCGCGTTTCGCTAACAACGTTAGCATTATCAGGAGACGATAAACAATGAACTAAATTAATCTACGCTCTATCTTATATACAATCCTTTAGTGGGCGGAGATAAGACTAATAATTTGTGATTGATCACGATTTTTAATCCTATCTCCCCTCAACCAAAGAATAAAGTGTACTAAACGGGATGGGTCCTCTATCTTTATTTAAACTATTTCTGGATTTAATGATTTCCATACTTTCATGTGCATTCAAAAGTCTTTTGTTTGGTACACTTTTTAGAAGTTTTAGGTTATCTAATGTGAATCTATGATTGTTTTCAAAAGCATGCTCGGCCACACTTGACTTTTCTGTTCTTCCGTATTTTCAGTGTGCTAAGTGTTCTTTAAAACGTGTTTGAATAGAGCGTCGAAAAGTGTTAACTAAACCTGTAAAAGAAAACTAAAATTAACAAAGAAAAGTTGTCAGTTTTTGTGACTTACCTCACTGACTGATAACTATCCAACCGTTAAAACAAAAAAAAAAGAAAAAAAAATCATAATAATAATAATAATAATATCAAAGAACAACTAGTTATTGACGCCACAGTTATGTACAACGCAAAAAACACACATTGCTCACTTCACACTGCTTATATAGAGATCAGAAAGCGTTTGATAGCATACCGCACTCTTGGCTGCTTGAAGTTTTAGACCTGTACAAAATAGATAAACACGTTAGCATCTTTTTAGCACACGCCATGACAAAGTGGAAGACTAGGCTGTTAGTTACTTCTCCCGAAGGTACAATTGACGCTGGGATGATAGATATTAGAAAAGGAATTTTTCAGGGAGATGCCTTGAGTCCTTTATGGTTCTGTCTTGCTCTACGACCACTTACTCAGCTGCTTAATAAAGAGAACAAAGGCTACAACATCAATCAAACGGGTACATATGGATGACCTGATACGGTTCGCACCCACAAAACAAAAACTTGAAGGTTTACTTACCTGCGTGGGAAAATTCAGTTCGGATATTCATATGAAATTTGGCCTTAACAAATGTAAAATAAGTGGCATGGAGAGAGGCACATGGACACCACATGGAGGGATTGAAATAAACGAAGAAAAGGGTTTTATGGAAGGGATGGAGGAATCGGAAAAATATAAATATTTAAAATATCTACAAGCTAGAGATATAGACCATAAGCCAGCAAAACAAAAACTTATAGATACATACTTAAAACGAATACGATTAATTCTTAGATCAGCCCGAAATGTTGCTAAGGCAGTAAACACCTACGCAGTATCCGCCATCAGCTACAGCTTTGGTGTAATCAAATGGACTGACACTGATCTCGAAGAATTGAATATAAAAACAAGAAAAGAATTCTGCAAGTACCGATCTCACCATCCCAGATCCTCTGTCGAAAGATTCCACTTGCCACGAAAACTAGGGGGTAGAGGAATACCAGATATAAAAGATAGACATCATCAGCAACTTCGTAACCTCAGACAGTACTTTTACAAAAAATCCGAACAAAGTACATTACATAAAGCGGTGGTGAAAACCGACAAAAAAGCAACCCCACTACATCTGGCTGATAAAAAACTTAACTTTGAAAACCCTACAAATGAACAGCTTCTTGAGCAATGGAGAAGCAAGGCTCTACATGGCAACTATCTGGCAAGAATCGGAGATGATGCAATAGACACAGCTGCATCACTAACATACCTTATACAAGGCAACCTCTTCAACGAAACGGACGGATTCATTAACGCGATTCAAGATCAGGTAATTCCCACAAAATCCTACAAAAAACGCACTCTTAAGGAAAACCTACAAAATGCGAAATGCCGAATTTGTAATTCAACAGAAGAAAACCTGGATCACGTTACTGCTGGTTGTACAGTGCTTGCTCCGAAAGCTTACTTAGATCGCCACAATAGAGTAGGTCCAAACTCCAACCGTTTGCGAAAACGACGACGTACGCATCTACTGGAACAGGAAAATATAAACAGATAGAACAATCCCTAATAATATACCTGACTTGGTGCTGACATTTAAGAAGGAAAAAAACCTTTGTGTTTATTGTGGTTTTGCCGTACCCTTAGCTACAAAAATCACCAAAACTTACATAGAGAAAGTCAACAAGTACTTACCGCTCCGCGACGAAATAATGGAGATGTGGCACATAGATTCCGTCACTATCGTACCGATTGTAATAGGAACCTTAGGTGAAATACCCAAAAAATTAAAAGACAGTCTCTCCGCACTTGACATCGAATGGGATTTATACAAACCAATCCAAAAATCAGTGGTACTGGATACGTGCAGCATTGTGAGAAGGGTTATTGGCCTGAAATAGGATCATCTTGTTGCTCACCGACCGATGAAACCTATGGTGATAGCACTACTTAGTGTGACTTGAATTCAATAATAATAATAATATTAATATTAATATTAATATTAATAATAATAATAATAATAATAATAATAATAATAATAATAATAATAATAATAATAATAATAATAATAATAATAATAATAATAATAATAATAATAATAATAATAATAATAATAATAATAATAATAATAATAATAATAATAATAATAATAATAATAATAATAATAATAATAATAATAATAATAATAATAATAATAATAATAATAATAATAATAATAATAATAATAATAATAATAATAATAATAATAATAATAATAATAATAATAATAATAATAATAATAATAATAATAATAATAATAATAATAATAATAATAATAATAATAATAATAATAATAATAATAATAATAATAATAATAATAATAATAATAATAATAATAATAATAATAATAATAATAATAATAATAATAATAATAATAATAATAATAATAATAATAATAATAATAATAATAATAATAATAATAATAATAATAATAATAATAATAATAATAATAATAATAATAATAATAATAATAATAATAATAATAATAATAATAATAATAATAATAATAATAATAATAATAATAATAATAATAATAATAATAATAATAATAATAATAATAATAATAAAAATAATAATAATAATAAGGATAGTAAAATCCAACCCCACCTCCACGTGGTGCTAGCTGGAAACCGTTTGACGGCTAACGGGGCAATGGTACACCATCCATGGGGCTAGCAACCCCACGGATGAGATTCTCTCTTGCTGTGAATACAAGAAATAAGAGATACTCAGGCGGGCCGGGGCAGCTTGACTCGGGTCGGAACCGCCTTAGACCTACCGCAAATGAACAAGGCAACGGACAAGGACAACGAGCACACAACGCGCAAGAACCGCTCAATAACGAGCAAGATGAAACCCATAATGCAGCTGCTGCTGAGGCTGCGCCTCAGCCCACTACATTACAGGAGAGACCAAGGCAGGGAACAAAATGGACAAACGCCATGAATGAATTCCTATACGGACGCTACCTTGTTCTAAGCAAATTGGAAACCAAAAAGACCGGTTACAGCAGAGAACTACATGCACAAATGACACCGCAGTTTCCTGAACTTGCGCGTAAAACAGTACAAAACATCTTAGATTAAAGGCGAGTACTACTAACCTCTAAAGCAATAACAACCGAAACTGGCTAACGCATAAGAAGAGAAGCGGAAATTGAACTAGGAGTACGAGACCAGAACGAAAACCAACCCCCAGTAGCAGACGCGGATGTGAATGTGATAGAAGAAGACCAGGCACAAGTGAGAGAAAAGTTTGAAGAAATATACATCAAATACAATGGCACAACACCGGAAATGAGGCCCAGAATAAAGAAACTAAAGACAAACAAAAACACAATCCGAACATTAACCCTCATAAATAGCAGCAGCAGAAAAAATCAACGATGCACACAACCTTCTCGACATTTACACGATAATCTACGAAAAGCAAAGAATCTAACAAACAAATACAAAAATGAAAATAATAACACCAGCCAAGAAATACTCGATCTACTTAAGCAGCAACTAGCGGCTAAAGCAAAAAGACTTCGAAGATTCAAAGAAAGTCGCCAGCGAAGACAGGACAACAATCAATTTGAGGATAACGAGGGAAGATTTTACAGGCAACTGAATTCAACAAAAAATAACAACGAAGATGAAAAACCAGAAAAAGAAGACACAAAAAGCTATTGGAAAAATATATGGGCCGTTCCAAAACAACACAGGAAGAAAGCCAAGTGGATAACAAAAGAAAAAGAAAGGATGACAAATAAAAAGAGAATGATTAACTATATGGTAACACTGGAAGAAGTCGAGAAGGTGATCAAAAGAAGCAAAAACTGGAAAGCTCCAGGCATTGATAACATACAAAACTTCTGGATTAAAAAATTTAAAAGCACACACAAGAAAATCGGCGACATCTTCACAGACATACTGGAAAATAGAACTGAACTACCAGCGTTTATGACAATAGGAATCACCTATCTTCTCGCAAAAACTTCACCTACGAGCAAAAATCCTAGTAAATACCGTCCCATCACATGTCTCCCAACATTGTACAAGCTACTGACAGGAGTAATAGCTGAAAAAATATATAAACACCTTACCGAAAACGAAATCCAACAACAGAACAAAAGGGATGCACAAAATCAGCAAAAGGATGCAAAGATCAACTAATAATCGATGCCATAATAACAGGTAACGCAAAGAAAGATAAGAAAGACCTTTTCACTGCATACATAGATTACCAGAAAGCCTTTGACAGCGTACCACCCACCTGGCTCCTGGAAATACTTGAACTTTATAAAATTGACCCGCACATAATAAAACTCCTAGAAAAAACAATAAGAACATGGAAAACAACATTAACAATCCCAATATAAAACAAGCAACAAGTAATCGGAGACATACCTATACAATGCGGAATTTTCCAGGGCGACGCGCTGAGTCCTCTGTGGTTCTGTCTGTCTCTTAACCCGCTCTCCTCTACCCTAAAAGAATAAAATAAAGGTGTAAAGTTAGAAAATAACAGAACACTCACCCATCTCCTGTACATGGACGACCTCAAAACATATGCATCATCCGACCAAGACCTGGAAAAAACATTCAGTTAATAAAAAGGTTCAGTGAAGACATTGGTATGACATTTGGCCTAGACAAATGTCGCATCAATATCATGGAGAAAGGGAAATGGAGGAAGCATCAAGGAGTGGAAATGGGAAAGGAAGCTGGCGTTATAGAAGGAATGGAAAAGGACGAGTTGTATAAATATTTGGGATATCAGCAAGCACGTGGGATAGATCAAAAGCAAGCCAAAGAACACCTTAGAGTCAATCTCAGACAAAGGCTCAAAATCATTATGAGGACGAAGCTGCGTGGAGGTAATATGGTGAAGGCGATTAAAACATATGCAATTCCAATCCTAACCTATAGCTTCGGCATCATATCATGGACGCAAACAGAGCTAACCGAACTCAATCGCACAATACGAACAGTAGCCACCAAGCACAGGTTTCACCATCCAAGAAGCTCTATGGAGAGATTTCACCTTCCCAGGGAGCAAAGAGGATGGGGAGTGTTAAACATTGAAGAACTACATCAGAAACAGATAAAAAACTTAAGAAGCTACTTCCATAGAAAAGCGGAAGAGTCCGGACTATACAAAGTAGTAGTACACAAAGATATCAAAATCACGCCCCTGAATCTACAAAGCAGACAGCTACCGGCAGAAGAACCCATAAATCATGTTGAAAAATAGCTTAGCAAAGAATTACATGGACGATACCCTACATTAATCAAACAACAACACTTTAATGAGAAAGCGTCATTGGATTGGCTTAAGAAGGGACAACTTTTTCCAGAAACAGAAGGATTTGTCATGGCTATTCAGGATCAGGTAATCCCCACACGTAACTACCAAAAATACATAATGAAACAACGCATAGAAACAGACAAATGCCGAATGTGTGGAGAAAAAACAGAGTCGATAGATCACATAGTGAGTGGTTGCACAATACTAGCTCCTAATGAATACACAAAAAGACACGACAACGTAGGAAAAATCATATACCAAGAATTTCTCAAAAAAATGAAACCTGATTTGTCTCACACTCCATATTATAAACTAAAACCTGACCCTGTGAATGAAAATGAGAACTACAAGCTATATTGGAACATACAAATATTTACAGATGTACACATACCATATAACAAACCAGATATGGTGCTTGTTAACAAACAAACAAAACAAACGTATATCATAGACATAACATTCCCGCTCCCAACAAATGCCCAACGAAAACATCAAGAAAAAATAAACAAATGCTTACCATTAGCACATGAGATCAAGGACATCAAGTAGATTAAAACCCTGGAACTAAAAGAAAATCTTTTTAGTCTAATGCAAAAAATCACTGTGATAGAAACTACTGGAATCGTACGTAAAGTTCTGAACTTACCTTAGAATACTTACCTAAACCGTAGACCAAACTTCGAATCCTTGTACGCAAGTACCGGAGAGAATTTGTAACCAGGAAACCCTGTGGAACCTGAAAATAATAATAATAATAATAATAATAATAATAATAATAATAATAAAAATAATAATAATAATAATAATAATAATAATAATAATTATAATAATGATAATAATAATAATAATAATAATAATAATAATAATAATAATAATAATAATAATAATAATAATAATATTAATAATAATAATAATAATAATAATAATAATAATAATAATAATAATAATAATAACCAGACGCACAACAGAATGAACAACCAATACAAGCCATGCAACCCCAAGACCATGAATATCTGGAGAAGTATGCAGGTATGGACCCAGTAGCAAAACCTAGCATCCCGAGACTGCGGACGAAGAAAGAAACAAAAAGATAATAGAGGCAATGAATAATATACTTAAGGATAAAATCAAAGAATGCCACAATATAACGGATCTGCACGATCTTGTATACTCCGCTGCATGGGCAATACTCCAGCTTCATAACTGGAAACCAAGATCACTGGTACAGCCAAAAGAAGGAAATAAAGAGCCTAAGTGGGAAACGCGCCTACAAAAGCAAATCTCAGAGCACCGAGGACAGATAGGCATCTTAACTGAATTTATCAAACCAGGACATAGCAAGAAAGTAAAGAAGAAATCCCTTGACATAATTAACCGACACAAAGATGAAAATAATAAGACAGAAACTGAGATTCTAGATCTTCTAAAGCAAAAGCTTAAGGTTAAATCAAGCAGGCTTGCAAGATACAAAGAATCATACCGACTAAGGACAGACAACGCACTCTTTAGTAGCAACCAAAAGATGTTCTATCGTAAGCTTGACACAAATAAAACAAGTGATCAGAAGGGACAATTTCTGCAGCCCAAAGATATCAAAAAATACTGGAGCAACATATGGGACAACTCAACTACTCACAAGGCGACTGCAGATTGGAACATACATGAGAGGCGAATGAGGGACAAAGTACCAATCATGAACCCGCAAAATATCTCCACCGCAGACATCCAATAAGTCTTAAAAAACACCGCAAACTGGAAAGCTGCAGGCCCTGATAGGATTCAGAACTTCTGGTACAAAAAACTTACGTCTGTCTGGCCGAAACTCGCTGACTATCTCAACGACATCCTGCACAACCCCGATAGTGTACCAAACTTCCTAACAAAGAGAATCACATATCTCCTCCCAAAAACTGAACAACCAAGTGCATTCCCATCCAAATATCGACCCATTACATGCTTACCAACAATGTACAAAATTCTAAGCGGAATAATCAGCAAAAAAATATACGAACATCTACGTAAAAATAAACTTTTAGCGGAAGAGCAGAAAAGATGCAAATCAGGCTCAAAAGGATGCAAAGAACAACTCGAAATAGACGAGGTGGTTACACAACACGCTATTAAAAACAAAAAGGACCTCTATACAGCCTATAGAGACTATAAAAAGGCATTTGATAGCGTACCACACTCCTGGCTTTTGCAGAGTCTCGCAATATATAAAATAAATCCCACAATTGTCAATCTGCTTCGAACTCTGATGAGCAAATGGGAAACAAGACTCGCTGGGAACGACGGAGCAAAACAAGACGATGAAATTGAAATAAAAATAAACAGAGGAATATTTCAAGGAGATGCCCTAAGCGCTCTATAAATCTGTGTTGCTCTAAACCCACTAACTACCACACAGGTTGTGGATACGACGTCGGAAACAACACTTCGCTCTCTCATCTGATGTACATGGATGATATTAAATGCTTCTCCGCAACCGAAAAAGGTCTAAAGAAACAACTCAGGTGCATTGAAAAATTTTCCAACGACATAAGGATGACCTTCGTATTGGACAAATGCAAAAAGAACAGCATACGAAAAGGAAAATGAACTGACGCCGAAGATCACCTGCTCACCCAAGCATCAGGCGGAGGAACCATCAGCAACGAATCGAGGCCATCCTAAAAACCAAACTGTTAGCGCAAAATACTGTTTTGGCTATTAATGCCTACGCTGTCCCTGTCGTTGCCTACAGCTTTGGTATCATCACATGGACGACAACTGAATTGGAGGACCTCAATCGCACGATCAGAATATGTTTTACTAAACAACGAATACACCATCCCAAATCATGCCAAGAAAGATTTCATTTACCGAGAACGATGGGAGGAAGAGGGATTACAGACATGCGCCTACACCACAAGAACCAAGTGAAACTTCCCAGGAAATACTTTCATAGCAGAGAAGACTCGGTTCTCCACGTCGCCATAGTCAATCTTGACAAGAACCTAACACCTCTTAAACTAAACTCGAAAACCTACGAACCCGATGAAAGATATTCCATTGCAACCCTTCAAAATAGATGGAAAGAAAAATAACTCCATGGCCGATATCCAAACACTCTTAACAACGAACATATCGACATGCCCACTACTATCGAATGGCTAACCAGGAGCAATATTTTTCCTGAAACAGAAGACTTCCTATGCGCGATTCAAGATCAGGTAGTGCCAACAAGATCGCACTTAAAATACATAGTTAAGGATGAGAGAGTTACAAGCACGAAATGCCGTATATGCCACGAAGGGCATGAAAATATAGAGCACCTCCTAAATGGATGTAAAATAATGGCACCCCGTGAATATACCACCAGACACAACAATGTAGCCAAAATAATCCATATCGAGATCTGTCAAAGTATAGGACTCACAAACAACAAATTGCCATACTATCGATACACCCCACCAGCCATACTAGAAGATACACGATACAAAGTTTACTGGGATAGATAAATACAGACAGATCGACAGGTCCAACATAAGAGACCGGACATCCATAATAAGGTAAAAAAAGAAATAACAATAATTGACATTGCCGTGCCCTCCCCAATCAACATACATAAGAAACACCTAGAAAAAATCGAGAAATACTTACCCCTTGCAGAAGACATGAAACAAACCTGGGGAGCGGAAAGTATCCGAACCATCCCGATTGTTGTCGGCGCGACAGGCGAAATTCCGAAGAGGCTGCTAAAGAATCTTAAAGCTATTGGTCTGAATCCCACATTGCGGCGAGAACTTCAGAAGGCCGTTATTTTGGCGACATGCAACATAATGCGAAAAGTGCTAAACAATAATGCATTCACTGAAAACAAAGGTGACCCGCGAGGACAAAACTCTGCTTCTCCTAAATGTCGACCAGGGGCTGGCTAGGCCAACACCGTTCTCAACTAAAAAGCCAGTTAACTCATTTTTACGACTACCTAAAGTAACTCATTTTTGTTTTAGTATCCTTTGACCTATGATCGGTGCCATATTGACACCAAACTGACAGAAAATCCATGTTTTACTTTTCAATTTGGTTATAAAAATGGCAGCCACAATAGGCTAAAGGGCACTGAGGCGATAGGAGTTAACAGGCTTTTTAGTTAAGAACGGTGTTGGCTAGGCTAACCTCCTACCAGTCCCTTAGCTCGGTTCTAGACGACAACCGCAATGAACAAGGACGCTTTGAGTGGACCGATGATCTGAGCGATGATCTGCTGGAATGCTATGAGAGCAGTAGCCCAGGTCGAAGGGGATATATGGTTCGTATGCGTGAGCTTTGGAATGATATGCATCCTGAGCATAATACATTTACTGCTCAGAGCCTGCGAGACTGTATCTTATCTTCGACGAAGGGGATATATTAGAAGGCCTCAACAGCCGGCAGTACCTGAGGAATAAGAACCGCAGATACATGCAGCTGAAGAGGAGATTCTCGTAGCACCAGAAGAGAGACTCCGAGACCGCAGGGCGCTGAACAAAACTAAGCGCCTGAAACCACAAGATCTAGCTAGAGTGGACGCAGAACTGTTAAATGCTCTATGAGAAGAAGCTGATATCTGGCGTATAAATTGCGCCGTCTACGAGGCAGCTTGCTCCGTGTCGCCAAAGGTGCCCAACAGGGACCCCAGCGTTGACAGGGCGCAACGCCGAGTAAAGAAGATGGAAGCAAAAATCCTCTCAGCAAGGCAGCACGTATCCCGTATACAGTGTGTGGTGGAATACAGATTGGCAGGCAGGCCTTTTACGCCAAAAGTGCGCTGCATAGCCGCTAACCTGCGGCGCACCCACCACACACTGAACGAAGCGCTGTTGCAGACCATCAAGCAGCAGTGCTGCGAAAGGATACGGATGCTAGTGACTGCCAAACAAAATCTAATTCGGCGGGCGAGGGGCATTTCGGAAAACAAGTTGTTTTTCGAAAACACCTGTCACCTATTTCAGACGCCGCCGAGGATGATTGATAATCCTCTAACTGCTGAGAGGGTGGAAAACTTCTGGAGAGGTATTTGCGAGATAACTCGTCTGCTTAACGTAAACACACCAGCTCTGGCACAGTTTGAAACCTTCGTGAGGGGGTTCCGACCACCAGAGCAACTGTGCCCACCAATAACTGTGGAGGAAGTTCGAGGTGCTCTTATGGGTGCCAAGAACTTTGCTGCTCCGGGGCCTTACGGAATTAACGCCTACTGGTGGAAGAAATTTCCGTCAACTCATGAGACCCTAGCCCGAATTTTTAACTCCTGGGTTAATGAGGGGCAGCCAATCCCTTCCTGGTTTATTGAGGAGCGAACTGTCCTACTCCCCAAGAACGGAGACTTGTCCGACCCAAAGAACTACCGGCCGATAACATGTTTAAACGCTTGTTACAAGATTTTTACGCGACTCTTGTACCAGCGGATACTTTAAGCCATGAGTCCCGTAATTAGTGAAGTGTACGAGCAGCGAGGGTCAAAGAAAGGCGTAGCCGGCTGTAAGGAGAATCTACTAATAGACCGATGTGTCACACATGACTCCTTCCAGTACAAGCGAAACCTTTTGATGACCTGGATAGATAATCGCAAGGCCTTTGACACAATTTTTCATGAACTTATTATTCACCTTTTGAGAGGCCTTGCGGTACCGGATCATATAGCGAGATCCACTTCAGGAATGATGCCACTTTGGAAGACCCGATTTACCATAATCACGGGTAACACAAAGGTGTCGACTGAATTGATATCGTTCCGCCGGGGAGTTTTTCAGAGATATTCTCTTAGCCCACTCCTCTTTTGCGTCTCGCTAATTCCGCGGTCCGTTGCTTGCTTAGAACACATAGGGTTACCCACCTCTTTTATATGGATGACCTTAAGTTCTACGCGTCGACGCCCCTGGCGATGGGGTATGCTCGCTGGTCTAAAAACCAGAGGTCATCGGGACAATAAAATACTCGGGGTCGATAAAAACCAGACCGCGACGTATGAAATGGAGCAATGAGCTCAATATGGATATAATGCGCTCTTATTTTAGAGTTACAAACCTAGAAAACGACCTTCTTCTGTATAGAGCTAAACTCTATCAAGATATTACTCAAAGACGACCTGAACTTGCAATAATATCAGAACAAAGAATTGCTGATCAACGTCGAACTATAGTAGTACGCAACCTTTTACCACAGCCAACAATTCAACAACTAAAAGGCGAAATACGACTAGAACTACAAAGACAAGCCAACATAGAAAACGAAGCAGAAGCACGTAATGAGCCTGGTACAGTCAAACACGCCACGGAGATGCAAGTAGAGGATTAGGGACCAAGGAATACAACCCTTGATCCACATAATTTTGATAACTGCTTTAGAGCTTGTCTTACCAAATATGACCGAATAGACCCTTGCTAACGTCCGAAACTGCCAAAACTGCATCATAAACCTACCACAAAACAACTAGTATGGGCGGCTAACGATTATCTCTCTGTTCTACTTACCGAGACCGAGGAGCTTAATGAAATCCACTACTACATATATTGTGCCGCAGTGGCAACTATAGAACTAAATGGACAAAGAGTTAAGCCAACAACAAAACTTTTACTAAAAGCACTATCCTGGAAAAAGCGCCTAGAGAGTAAAATTGAGAACCTAAGGAGAGATATCGGCAAAACGCAACAAATTGTGAATGGAAACCGAAAGTCAAAACTTACAAAAAGCTTACCACCATAAAAAAAAAATAAGGACGTTAAACGAAACACAATGTCAGAACATGTTAGTTGATGACCTTGAAACTCTCAAAAAAAATTAGCAGTCTTCTGTCAAAGATTGGCGAGATATCAAAAAAGCAACAAGAGAAAAGAGCAAAATAATCTCTTTACAACGAGCGAGAAACACTTCTACCGAAGTTTAGAAGAAAAACCCAACCAAGAGATAACACTACCATCAAAAGACACAGTTAAAAACTTTTGGTCTGATATCTGGTCCACTTCATTTCAGCACAATGAAGATGCGCATTGGAATATCAACGAAGCCCATAAATACGCAGAGCAGAAAATGGATCCAGTTGTATTTACCAGACAAAATGTCTCAAACAGCTGTAGACAAATGGCCAAATGGAAAGCACTGGGCTCGGGTGGTATTCAAAATTACTGGCTTGAGTCATTTTCCAGCGCACATGGTCACCTATCTAAGGCTTTCAATGATATTCTTGCTAATCCCATCTGCATGTTAAGATTCATGACACAAGGTATCACACATCTGCTACCCAAAAATGAAAATACACAAGACCCTTCACAATATAGACCTATCACCTGCTTGCCCACCATGTACAAACTTTTCTCATCACTAATTTGCAACCATATCTATACTTACGTGAAGTTGAAACTAATACTTATCTTTGAACAAAAAGGCTGCAGACGTAAGGCTATAGGATGCAAGAAACAAGCGGTGATTGATTCGATAGTGCTAGAACAAGCCAAAACTAAATGCATAAATATTAATATTGGCTATATAAACTATCAAAAAGCCTTCTTTAAAGAATTCATGAAAAATTGGTCAACCTGTTTGCAAATAAGATCTATGGAAGGGAACATCGAAATTGGTAAGATAGAACTAAAACGTGGAATCTTCCAAGGAGACAGCTTTCGCGCACTTTGGTTTTGCCTCGCGTGAAATCCCCTGTCAAACATAATTAACTCTACGAGCTACGGCTTCAATATAAAAACCAACGGTAATAGCAAAACTATCAGCCACATGGATGACATAAAGATATATGCTGCCACTAAGAAACAACTAGAAACAACTATGAAACTAGTTTATAAAATGAGCAAAGACATCGGCATGAAACTAGGAGATAGGAAATGTCAAACAGTTAAAGGGCACAATGGGAGACCTATCGAAGATGAAGAAATGCACCTTGATGAAGAAACAAGTGTGGGGGCTATGTCAAGGGACACATATAAATACCTTGACTATCTTCAGACAAATAGAGTTGAGCACAAATTCATCAAAGAAAAACTTCTTAAAAAATTCCAATCCCGGCTGATATCTCTACTTAAAACAGAGCCGACGTCATCGCGACTCACGAAAGCAATTAACAGCTACGAAATTTCCATGCTGTCATACTCATTTGGAGTTGTGAAATGGTCCATACTGAGCTGGAAAACATTAACAGAAAAATACGAACCAGAATAACTGCCCACAGAAAACACCACCCTCATTCTTCTAAGCATCGTATAACGCTCCCACCCGAAGAGGGAGGAAGAGGTGTTTTTGATTTGGTACAGCTATGTGCACAACATATTTTATCTCTACGAAAGTACTTCCAAATATGTTGACTAAAGAGCAAAAAAAGAGAGCTTCTGGGTATGGAACTTCATGGAAGATTCCAAAATGTTCTTCAGAGAGAGGCAATTGACAAAACCGCGTCGCTATTCTGGCTAGAAAATGGTGCAATCTTTCCTTATGCTGAGCATTTAAAATAATGTTGTAAACACTAGAAACCACCGCAAATACACATTGAAAGAAAACATTGATAAGGACAAATGCAGAAAAAAAAACTCCGAAACAAAAGAGCACATCATCTCTGCTTGTCAGTGTTTAGCAAACAATATATACCTGGAGAGACATAACAAAGTATCAGCCATAGTTTACCAAGAACCCTAAAAAAATACGGTTTTGCACAAGAAAGCCAAACTCCCTACTATAAACTCAGCCCACCACCTCTAGCAGAGAACGACAGTGTCAAGATATATTGGGACAAAACACTACTTACAGATAGAATGGTGGAACATAACAGTCCAGACATTACAATTGTAAACAAAAAAGACAGAACAGCTTACTTGGTTGACATAGCAATACCCAATAACAATAATATGGACACAAAAATAAAAGAAAAAATAAACAAATACTTACCGCTGTGCCAAGAAGTAAAAGGGCTGTGGAAACTGGAGAGCGTGGAAATCGTACCGCTTATCATTAGTGTCATGGGACTGATACTTATAAACGTAAAGACAAACTTATCAAAACTTACGATCCCGGAAAATTCTTACCACCTTATGCAAAAATCAGTAATTCTTGATACCACGCATATAGTTAGGTCGTTCCTAGAAACGTGACCACAGCACCTGTATCTAGCATTAAAGTCCGATACATGCCTGTACAGTACCGATTCAAATCGTGCTAATTAAAAAAAATATATAATAATAATAATAACAATAATAAGAATTAAAAAAAAAACTAATCAAATACTTCAAAAATAAAAACTTACCAGTTATCAGAAGCATCATCCAGGCAGATCAAAACCTTAGCTGCTTGAATCTGTCACGACCGGAACGCCAGAAATACGCAGAACGATGTCTTCAAATGAAAGAAACCTGGAAACAAAAAGTATTACATGGTAGATTCGCAGCCAGCCTTGAAAAAGACTATGTCAGCAAAAACCACACAGTTACTTACCTTAAATAGGGGTACTTGTTTCCGAAAACCGAGGGAGCCATATCTACCATACAAATCCAGGTATTACCAACTCGAATCTACCGAAAACACATCCTAAAAGAAAACATACCTGTTACAATATGCCGGACATCATATCAGGTTGCACAGCGCTGGCGGCAACAGCATATACAAATAAACACAATAATATGGGAAAGGTAGTTCATCAAGCGATATGCCTAAAGCTTGGAGTAACTCAAACCAAAGTAGAAGACTATAAATACTCACCAAATTCACTCGCAGAAAATAATAAATATAAGGTATATTGGGACACAGAAAATATTACAGATCGGCCCACGTCACATAATCGCTCAGATATACTTGTTGTCGACAAAGACGAAAAGTCAGCAGTGATAATAGATTTTGCAGCACTTTCGAGGGAATTTAGAAATATGTGGTAGCTAAGGATGGTGAACACATTGCCTATGATCATCTCTGCAAATGGGTTAGTGCATAATAAATTATCAGCTTATCTAGAGAAAATTGAGATCTCAACACAAATCATCTCAGCTATGCAAAAAGCTGTTATACTAGGAACGACAGCAATAGTGAGAAAAGTTATGTCTCCTTGAAAAAAAAAGTAATAAACCTGTAATCTTGCCCTCAAGATCCGGTTATAGGAGAAACCCGGGGAAAAACCTTGTGAAAAAAAAAATAATAACAACAATAATACTTTTCCACACTATATCTAAAAAAAGTATCAAATTACACCTTTTACATGACTAATCAGTGCTAAAACGCACTGATTTCGCTGCCCTATAACTTTGTTATTTATCTACCGATTTTTAAAATTGATACTTCGATGTATTTGCTAAAGACGTCTCTTTCTCGTGGGTTTTAGTATTTTTACGCACTGGCTCTCGTTTTCTTCTTTGGAGTGGGGGTAAATTTAGTTCTTTGTTTTAATAGCCGTAATCTTGAATTTTTTTTTATGTCAAAACCAACCACACAGTTTTTTAGAACGAAATTTGTTTATTAAAACTCAGTAAAGCTTTGTGAAATCGAATAAGATTTGCCAAAGTAACAAACATCTAAAAAATGTATGAAATTACAGATTTATTGATGATAAATTTTTTGGAAAAACTGTTGGCGCTTGATTTAAACTTTTAATCTTATATCAATGATAAAGAAATTTTATATAGAAAGTAAGTTCTTTGGACAGAGGTTATTTTTTCACTAAGAAAGCTAACCTAAAAAACAACATATTTTTTCGCCGTCGGCCATTTCTGATCGGCCACATTTGACACAATAATTACTTTTTGTAAATTTGTCCCATCTAGATTTATTTCAATTCATAACACCTTTTCACTTTACAGGGTTGTCAATAGTTGTCACGACTTTCATCAAAAAGTTAGGCCTTAACCCTAGGCCAATTTTGCAGTTTTTTGCTCGTAAAGTACTTGACCTATCCTGAATTTCCCTTAGAAAGCTGAAATAAGAATGGTTTTCTTAAACCAAATAGCTTTTGAGAAAAAATAAAAATACCGCCCAAAAAAGTCACCGTTTAAAGTAACATAATATAATCAAATTTATTTCATCAAAATCGTTAAAATACCAGTAAAGATACGATTTTTTTTAAATACCGTGCAAAAGGCTTGACCGCCATTGAACGGCCATACTTCTTTTTATTATGCTTTTTCCAAAAGTCCAATAAGCACATCATATGTCCTGAAGACCTAAATTTTTAGAATCTGTAGTCAAACCAATTTCGGCAAGCAATCGAAACGAGAGCCCTTTTGATCAAGTAAGAGTCTAGACTATAAGTCAATTGGAGGATTGGCCCTATTCAAGATCATTAAACCGATTCAATATGTATTTTTTTTCAGTGTGGTTATGTTTTCTAACCGCGTAATTAAATGCATCTTGGAGCACAAGAATTTCAAAAAACCCGTTTTTTCCAAGGGTCCCATTCTCAAACAAAAAAAGAGCGAGATAATAAAAAAATTGTTGAAAAAACAAAAAATGGGCCCTAAACATTTAGAGGACCAATTTTCAGTCTTTAAAATTACATTTACGTGTTTCAAATAGCTGGAACAAGAACAAAAGCGATCAAAAAAAAAATTTGGTAATTGAACCGTTTTTAGTTATTCGTGTAAATCCAGCTTAACCTTAAACACTCACCTTCTTTCCCCTACTTAATTTTAATTGCATTTGTTGAATATTTTCGATAATAATTTTTTCCAGTCATGCATTGTATTCCTCTACAAAAGAGAATAAGAAAATATTGGAAAAAATAATTTATTTACTAGATAAAAAGCGTGTTTCGAATAAATCCAGTAGGGAGCCCATAATGTGACCAAAAATTAAAAACTCGAAATTTAATTTTGTCGATCAAAAATTTGTCGAACTACAATTTGATCCAATCGTAAAATGAACAAAATTAAAAAAATTGATTTTTTTAAAAATATAAAATGATGGAAAATAAAACATATGGCGTAATCCTAAAAATGTCGAATTTATAATGCGTTTGCGTCGTGCTGGACCAACAAGTCTGTGAAGGGAATTTCAAGCGCGGATTTCGGTGGAGGATAGGGGTTGATTAGTCCCCTGGAATTAAATTTTAGGTTCAAGTTCATAAACAATTTGAAATATGATAACCTTCCCCTAGATTTAAGGTCAGGTTCGCGCTTAGGGTATTTGCAGAAGGTATTCGTGTTTCAGGTGGGTTGAACTTACGTATTCGGTTGGTTGGATTGAATTGGGCCACGTTCGCTCATAGACGAGTCAAAAATCCAGTGCCTTTTGGCTTTGTTTTCGATGCGTAAGAAATGCGTATACGGATGCGTTTAAATAAAAGCTAGAACTACCTAGTAGGTAGTCAAAGCCACGCCACTCTACTTGAACGTATCGTACGCCGACTTCCAGCAACCTCATTGGTCAGATCCACCAGAAGTTGTCAATCGCAGGTCCAGCGAGACTGATTTTCATGAGATACGGGCGCTAGGTGGTGTATCGTTACGTCGAATCGGTCGTGTCGCCTGACCCGGTAACGCCCACTTTTGACGATTTTCACCAATGAGAGCGCTGGATTTCAGAGCTACGTTACGTTTACGCGGTGGTTTGGCTTTTAGTCTCTAAAAACACACCGACGAAACCGTATTAGGTGACTTAGGTACAAGCGCATAAAGATGCCTAACTGTGAGTGATTCAAGGTTGGAAATCAAGGTTTATGATGTTGTTGACTGTGGTTTTGGAAAGGGGTGAATAGTTAGCATAAACTGTATATTTAAGAAAAAACAAACTACAGATTTTTGAGATAGACACACTCCTAGCTTTAATTACAAATAAAAATAAAAATCTTTGATGTAGTTATTTTTTGAGGGACATTTTTGGGGTAATACTAGTTTTGTTTGTGCCATCTCCTGTTTTTGATATCAAATATTAAGTCCTTAAATTACTTCTTAAGGATATCTCATATGATAGGGTTCGCATATCTAGTTCTCGAAGTATCTGCAAACAAAAACCTAAGATTTCAATTTTTGAAAGCGATTATCTCACGAACTAAATGAGGAAAAACGGAAACTAAAAAAACCTCCATATCAGTTACTTCAACCGAAAATAAACTAAAAAATAAAAGATCAAAAGATCTCGGGTGTATAACAACGAAAATTAAAACTTGGATGAGCCTCCCACAAGGAATACACAAAGGACCAAAGCAAAAAGAGAAATTATTAAACGATGTTTCGCCCTGCGTAACCAGCGTAGGCTCGTCAGTGGTTTCACTTTGATTTACAAATTCAAATCATTCACAAATAGGCATCGTTCCGCACTGACAATTATCTAAGTCACCTAATACGGGTTCGTCCTGACCTGTTACTATTTTCAATAGGTTTACGCTCCTAAGGCGATTAAAACAAAAAAGGAAGTAAAAAAAAACCTCCATATCAGTTACTTCAACCGAAAAAGAACTAAAAAACAAAAGATCAAAAGATCTCGGGGGAAAACAATGAAAATTCCAACTTAAATGAGCATCATACAAGGAACACACAAAGGACCAAATCGAAAAGATAAATGATCAAACGATGTTTTGCCCTAGGTAACTAGCGTGGGCTCGTCAGTGGTTTCACCGGTCACCTGCCCCAGTCATCATTCAACATCATCATACACTTTGATTTCCAAATTTGAATCACTCACAAATAGCCATCGTTCCGCACTGGCACTTATCTAAGTCACCTAATACGGGTTCGTTTTAACGTGTTAATATTTCCAATAGGTTTACGCTCCTAACGCGATTAAAACAAAAAAGGAAGTTAGAAAAACTTCATATCAGGTACTTCAACCGAAAAGAAACTACAAAACAAAGGATCAAAACATCTCGTGTGGAAAACAACGAAAATTCAAACTTGGATGAGCATCCCACAAGGAACACACAAAGGACCAAAGGAAAAATGGAAATGACCAATGAATTTTCGTTATTTTCCACCAGAGATCTTTTGATACCCTATGATGTGGGGTGTCATTTAAAAAAATTTTTTTTGAGAATCTACATCTAACATTTTTGAAATTAAGCATTGGTATGACCAAAAATGGATAAATTGTATATGTAAATACATAATCGCGCAAATAGTACACCGATCATCCTAGAGTACCTTTTAAAAATTGAAATTTTAGTACTTTGATTACTGGGATGGGCGTAGGCACCTCAGGGTGGGGCTTCGGTTGAGCAAGGCAATCTGGAAACGCGCTGTAAAATATATATTTAAGAAAAAACATATATAAACTTTGAACTACAGATTTTTGAGATAGACACACTCCTAGCTTTAATTACAAATAAAAATAAAAATCTTTGATGTAGTTATTTTTTGAGGGACATTTTTGGGGTAATACTAGTTTTGTTTGTGCCATCTCCTGTTTTTGATATCAAATATTAAGTCCTTAAATTACTTCTTAAGGATATCTCATATGATAGGGTTCGCATATCTAGTTCTCGAAGTATCTGCAAACAAAAACCTAAGATTTCAATTTTTGAAAGCGATTATCTCACGAACTAAATGAGGAAAAACGGAAACTAAAAAAACCTCCATATCAGTTACTTCAACCGAAAATAAACTAAAAAATAAAAGATCAAAAGATCTCGGGTGTATAACAACGAAAATTAAAACTTGGATGAGCCTCCCACAAGGAATACACAAAGGACCAAAGCAAAAAGAGAAATTATTAAACGATGTTTCGCCCTGCGTAACCAGCGTAGGCTCGTCAGTGGTTTCACTTTGATTTACAAATTCAAATCATTCACAAATAGGCATCGTTCCGCACTGACAATTATCTAAGTCACCTAATACGGGTTCGTCCTGACCTGTTACTATTTTCAATAGGTTTACGCTCCTAAGGCGATTAAAACAAAAAAGGAAGTAAAAAAAAACCTCCATATCAGTTACTTCAACCGAAAAAGAACTAAAAAACAAAAGATCAAAAGATCTCGGGGGAAAACAATGAAAATTCCAACTTAAATGAGCATCATACAAGGAACACACAAAGGACCAAATCGAAAAGATAAATGATCAAACGATGTTTTGCCCTAGGTAACTAGCGTGGGCTCGTCAGTGGTTTCACCGGTCACCTGCCCCAGTCATCATTCAACATCATCATACACTTTGATTTCCAAATTTGAATCACTCACAAATAGCCATCGTTCCGCACTGGCACTTATCTAAGTCACCTAATACGGGTTCGTTTTAACGTGTTAATATTTCCAATAGGTTTACGCTCCTAACGCGATTAAAACAAAAAAGGAAGTTAGAAAAACTTCATATCAGGTACTTCAACCGAAAAGAAACTACAAAACAAAGGATCAAAACATCTCGTGTGGAAAACAACGAAAATTCAAACTTGGATGAGCATCCCACAAGGAACACACAAAGGACCAAAGGAAAAATGGAAATGACCAATGAATTTTCGTTATTTTCCACCAGAGATCTTTTGATACCCTATGATGTGGGGTGTCATTTAAAAAAATTTTTTTTGAGAATCTACATCTAACATTTTTGAAATTAAGCATTGGTATGACCAAAAATGGATAAATTGTATATGTAAATACATAATCGCGCAAATAGTACACCGATCATCCTAGAGTACCTTTTAAAAATTGAAATTTTAGTACTTTGATTACTGGGATGGGCGTAGGCACCTCAGGGTGGGGCTTCGGTTGAGCAAGGCAATCTGGAAACGCGCTGTAAAATATTTATTACGAAAAAAAACGTATTTTAGAACGTTAAAAGTATATTTCAGCTAACATAAACATATGTCAACATTAACCTACTAGATAAGCCTTGATAAAACTTCTTTGTCAAATTTATCCTTAGCCTCAATAATCCTTTTTCTATGCACACTCATCATACAAAGGTTGATAAGTCTGTTTTGATCGCAACCAAGTTTTAACCCTGCGGAGAGTGCGGAAGGATCGTTCGATTGTACACGCCATGCATAAGTAAAACAGCTTAAAAAAATTATTATAAAATAATTTTTGTTCTTTTAAGTGTTTTTATCCTTTTTTAAATTGTTGTAACGTCCTAATTTAAGCTTAGCAGCGGCTCGTCTATGTGGTTCAGAATTCCAATGGTTAGATTCTCTCGTTTTGTAGCAGCCAACCCTGACGACGATGCTGAAGATTCCTGAGAAGTAAGCGAAAGATCTCCATCGGCTACTAATATTTAAATTTTTTGCACGAAGTAGAAATTTTTTTCTACTTCATACTAATTTTTTTATTGGTTTCTATCTCTTGTTGGTGGGCAGAAACCAACTGTATATCAACAGGTATTTTTTCGACAAAATATTTTGCTGCGATTGTCAAAGTCTGTCAAGCCTTGCAAGCGGTTTTTTTTAGATTTTCAAAAGTGCATTATTTTAATCAGTTTTCGTTGAAAATCGCGCAAGTTTATGGAATTAGCTATTATATATAAGTAGTGGATTAACAACTTATTTTAAATTGTTAAATGCTATTCAAATCAGGATGGATCACTACCATTAAAGCTAGAGAGCATGGACTATTTGAAGAGTGCCAAAAGTTGGGGATCAGAGTTTTGCGAACCAAATCCCTAAACAAAATATTGTGATGATTGATACAGAGTTAAGCAAGAAGATAGTAGGTTCAAATAAAAAAAAGATCTACGTGAAAACCTTTATCCTTGTATCCACCAACGCAATAGTACGACCATAGATCTAAGAGAGTCATTATAAATGCTAATCCCTTACCCTAATAATCACATATTGTTCGGGATGTGAAAGTAAATAAAAAAAAGCTGTAAACCTGCTACCATTTCTGAGGATTACAGAGGGTTATTCTTGAATCGAGAGAAAATTTGCCCCCAGGGAGTTAAATTCTCTCGCTAATATGCATTTTATTGGTCCAAATCTTCGGTTTAAATCGGTTTCTCTCACTTTTGCCCGATATTGATCGAAAGTAATTCGATTGGTCTTGACTAAGAGAATAAATTTCCATCAATATCGGGCAAAAGTGAGAGAAACCGATTTTAGCCGAAGATTTGGACCAATGAGATACATAGTAGCCAGAGAACTTGACACCCTGGGAGCAAATTTTCTCTCGATTCAAGAATAACCCCACACAGGTGGGTATTCAAAAATGTGTAATTATTTTTTAATAAGTACAGGATTTTGGTCAAACTACAATTTACCAACTTTATGACTAATTACGAAACGTGATAACATTAAGGTTTGATTACGTTACAAATTAATTTTCTTAAAATAATTAGGACAGGCTTAACATACCAAGCTGATTTGTAGTTTTGAAAATCAGTTAGCATTTGGTGTTTGGTTACAAAAGAAGTTATTTGTTGTTAATTGTGATTGTATGAAAAATTTTTCGTCCGTGGAAGAAACAACCGAGTACGTCACGTGGAGATACGGGGAATAATGGCGTTATAAGAGAAATAAGTGATAAAAAAATTTAAACGCAATATTTTACGTTTATACCACCCTTCTTGAGCGTGGGTTATCAAAATTTAGTGCAGCGAGGAAGCGGCAGCTTTAACACGAAGATCGGTAAAAACTGTGTGGCGTGTAGTAAATAAACCGATAGTTGAGAAAAGAGAAAGGAAGGATTCTAATACTTCTAAGAAATATCATTCGTAGAAAAATATATCAAATATATAGGGAACAAATGATACCTACTTTACAAACATTAATTCAAAGATTAAAAAAGATGATACAGGAATACAGTGTTGCCTTGAGACTCTGCGAAAATACCTTTATATTTTTTAATATTCCTTGTTGTAAAAACGATCTAACATTTCCCCAAAACCTTATTTTATTAATTATACTACATGACACTCTCTAAGACTAAATCTTAAAACAAAAAATTAACTGACAATGGCTGACAGGCGCCAACCTGTTCAGAATGGCGAATTACACAGGCACGGTTGATTCGAGAAATTGTCAGATTCACATGGTGGGCGGCCGGGGATTTGAGGTCTCTACAGCGAAGATGCCAAAAGATTTGACCTATGCTTTCGGGCAGTGGGAATATTCCAAGGCAGAAAGCTGAGACTTTCACCAATTTCAATGCAGAAGGTAGCCGGAATCCCGCCAAGCTTAGGGTGTCCACAGCGTGGATGCCAAAAGATTTGACCTGCGTTCTCGGGCAGCGGGAATATTCCAAGGCAGAAGGCTGAGACTTCGAGCACTTTGGATGGGTGACTGGCTGGACTTTGACCATTCTGAGTCTGAAAAAACCTCCGACAGCGAAACCAGGGTTGCATCGCCTTCGATTTCCGGGTCAAGACACATATGACTTCGAGCTGCTGGGAAGAAATAGTCTACCTTCTAGACCAAGATCTGCTGGGAGGGTAGCGATGTTAGATAGATGCAAGTCCAACATGTAGCAGAACCACCATTCGTAGGGGGTGTAAAGCTGGTGGTCTTCTGTGTATACATGCTACGCAGTTTAAAGATCCCTGCCCTCAACAAATAGGTCTAAGGTAAAAATTAAGTCCTCTTGGAGAAAGAAAACTTGCATCCTAAGGGGTACGTGCATCAGTCGCGGGTGCATGGGGGTATAGCAGAAAGGGTCTATTATGCGGCCTAATTGCCAGTCCTACGGCCGCCCATCTATTACTACTACTACTAAATGGCAATATGCTTTTGCCATCGATCTTGGAGACTCATTATTATTCATGGCCAATAAGCATTTATTGAGACTTAGCGGGTATTCGAATGGAAGCAAGGACGCACTTAGTGTTATAATAGATCAGTGAATTTCCACCAGGGATCACCTTAAAGGTGAAGAAGGTAATATGTTTTATTGACGGTTCGGTCTAACAATTTTTTCTTTAAATTAAAAAATTACTTTAATCTAATAGACACATCCTACACCTACTAAATATATTTGCTCATAGAATAAAAAACACAAACATAAGTTAAATTTATAAAATCGAGTTTAACAGGTACATATATATATATATATATATATATATATATATATATATATAGTACAAAAAACAACGGGATAGTAAAAAAAATAACAAATTTAAACCTAAGTCAGTTTCACTGTCACTGTCGTCAATAATTAATAATTATAATTTTTTCTCTGGGTAGCAAATCTATGTTTACATATGATTTTTCTATTTTATTGACATGAGCTACGCAATTTTCCCAGCTTCTACTTAAAATATTCTGTTCCGTCGACCTCATTAAAGCTACCACAGAAGAATTTAAAGTTCACGAAACATTATTTTAAGGTCTTCCGCCAAAGTATCACAATAGTATTGTTTTTATACTGAAAATGCTTTAATTATTTCAAGCAATTATTTTTTGGTGTAGCTATCCTCAAAATACATATTATTTTCTAACATATAGTCCTGAATGGTAAGTTCTGTGTCATTTGAACACCAAACTTTATTTAGCCTTCTACTGTGGTAGCTCGAATTATCCATCACAATTACACTATTTGGATTTATATTGGGTAACAGTTTATTCTTGAACCAGTCTTCAAATAATTCCGCTGTGGTATCGCATGGTAGACTTTTATGATACGCTTTCCTTTATTTGATGGGGCTTTAGTTGTGCAGTGACCAGACGAATCTACCCAACCTTTATCTGGAACTTCATGGGTGTCAAACCAAGTTTCATCGAGGTAAACAATTTCCCTATCACTTTCTCTATACTCGTGTATTGCAATTAAATTTTCCATCCTCCATTTTTTTAAATGAGTCGAATCCATAATCACTTGCCGTTTATTATTTTTTTTTTATTTTAAGACTGTTTTTTAAATACATTTTCTCAGTGTCTCACGGCAACACTGTATTCCTGTATCATCTTTTTTTAATCTTTGAATTAATGTTTCTAAAGTAGGAATCATTTGTTCCCTATATATTTGATATATTTTTCTACGAATTATATCCACATCACCCATGTCCAATTTTCTAGAAGTATTAGAATCCTTCCTTTTTCTTCTCCTAACTATTGGTTTATTTACTACACGCTACACTGTTTTTACCGATATTCGTCTTAAAGCTGCCGCTTTCTTCACTGCACCAAATTTTGATAACCCACGTTCAAGAAGGAGGGTATAAACGTCAAATATCACTTTTTTTGTATCAAGTGACAAAATATCGCGTTTAAATAGTTTTTATCACTTATTTCAACGCCATTATTCCCCGTATGTCCAAGTGACGTACTCCGTTGTTCCTCCCACGGACGAAAAAGCTTTTATACAATCACAATTAACAACAAATAACTTATTTTGTAACCAAACACCAACTGCTAACTTATTTTGTAACCAAACACCAACTGCTAAGTGATTTTCAAAACTACAAATCTGCTTGGTATCTTAAGCCTGTCCTACTTATTTTATGGCCACTTGCACCACCCAAACCTAGAGCACACCTGAATAGGTGCCCCCTAGTTCTAGGGAAACCCTAACCCGTCACCTAAATTGAAATGGGATGCTTGGAAAATTTTAAACGTACCCCTGGTTAGGTGAGCAAAATATTCGGCAACGTCGCAAATTCTGTCAAAAAAACGTCGTTCCTTGAGTTCTCTACCATTTCTCTCTGCCTCCGTCGCCCAAATTTTTTAGCAAGTACTTAAACAGATGAAAAATTGTTTTCCTGAAGATATATGGCTGACATTGATTTTTCAGATTTTTCTAATTTATCGCAATGTAAAATGTTACAGAGAGGTTATGCATACAGGCAGTATTTTTATGCCTGCCTGTGTGTGTGTGTGTGTGTACATTTTTGCTATGTAGTTACAATATGTTTTTTATGATTATGACATTCTTTCAGCGAGGTGGTGCGTTATGGTAACAAAACCAATATCCTATTAACCCTGGATTTATAAACTTGATGGTATTGTTCAGGCTTATTTACCTAACTTTTAATGCATAGTGCTTAATTTTTGACCTCTTTCTTTTAGTATGCTGGAAACAGATACAGATCTAAAATTAATACACATTAAGCATTAAAAATTCAGTTAAAAGGCCTTTACTGTTCGACGGTGATGCAACCGTGACCGTTTTTTTTTGCTAAGAGAAAAAGAGACATATTTATAGTACATTAAGTATATAATCTTGACCGTTGAGTTTGTAAATCCGCAGGGCTTACCGGTTATGAGAATACTCCAGCTTATTTTCAATCTGCTCCAAAATTAACATCACAGTTGGTTTCGTTAACCTAAACCTTTGGAAAAAAGTTAAGTTGTCCATATCCTCAAAATGATTGGACCTGTTATAAACTTGACATGGAAAGCCATTCTCAATTATTTCTAACAGCTCCAGGTCATCGTCCCACGCCTCCATATCAAAAAAATTCATTTTTATAACACAGTCACAAAAAAAAGATTGTGGTTAGTTAAATTTTAATGTTATATTATCAATAGGTAAGGGTAAGGTGCGAGCTAGGGACCCAAAATCGACTAACCAGATTTAGGGCTAACCTAACACGTTTAGGACTTACCTAAATGCTTCAGCTAGTGAAAACTGACACCTACCTAAATTTAGGGAATACCTAGGGCTAGGTGTATCCTTAAAACGTTGGTGCAAGTAGCCATTAAGAAAATTAATTTGTAACGTAATCAAATCCTAAGGTTATAATGTTTTGTAATTAGTGATAAAATTGATAAATAGATAGTTCGGCCAAAAACGTGTAAGAAATAATTACACATTTTTAAATCCGCACCTGTAATCCTTAGAAATGGTGGCATGTTTACGGCTTTGTTTTATTTACTTTCACACCCCGAAGAATAGGTGATTATAAGGGTAAGAGATTAGCATTTATAATGAGTCTCTTAGATCTTTGGTCGTACTATACATCTAGCTTTATTTATTAAAGCTTTAAGCCTTTTAAAAATGATTTCGATAAAAGTAAAAATGTGACATTCAAAGTTTTCGCAGTGTGCTGCTGCTGATGCAACTTGCATTTGATTATGCTAGTCATTTTCTGACGTAATTTGAGTTTTTACTATTTATGGTTCAGTTTTGAACTTAAATGAAAAGTTGTAAATTGAATGCAAATAGTCTGTCAGTAGCACTATAAAACTACCGTCTAATTCGTCGAACGTATAATTTACCAAACAGATAATTTAACATAACTTGTGTATTTTCTGATTTAACGAAAATACAAAATAACTTTAAGTGTGTTTAGGGCCGGGTTCGCAAAGAATTCCACTAGTGTTTTATGGTGTCAGATAAGCAATAGTTTTTTTGTTAATGTGGTCCCTCTTGAATTACCAGCATAAAAAAGAACTTTTTTCGATAGATATTGATTTCGGTAAAATACACACTTTTTAAATTGTTTTGGGATAACCATAAAATCTAAAAAACAAATCTGACCAACCCCTCTTTTAATTTAAAAATAAAAATGTTGCCTGTAAAAAATAAAAGTGGGATACTACCAATGGCTCTTAGAGAAAAACTTCCAGCTCGATTCGAAAAAATCAAAACCAAAAAAATTACGGAACACCACAAAGATTATGCTTTGCACGTCTACCTTCAAGATAATGACATAACTGTACAAAAAGAAAACAGCGAAATAGTGGCTTTTCTAGAGGGCAAACATGTGCTGGTCACGGGGGCAACAGGATTTTTGGGAAAACTCTTTGTAGAGAAACTGTTAAGATGTCGTGAAGACATTAAGGTGTTTATATTAGTGAGGGAGAAGAAAGGGAAAAATGTCGAACAAAGAGTCAAGGAAATGCTCGATAGCTATGTAAGTTTGTATTGATTTTTTTCCATTGATATGTTCAGGGCCTACATGAACGAACAGGTCACGACCAGAAACATTTGTGACGCCACACTACCCCGCAATCGTGACCTTATAAAATGTTGCCGCCAACAAAACAAGAAATAGTGAACCTGTGGCCCTTTTTTTATTTTGGGTCTGACATAATATCTAGAGAAAACAAAAATATTTCACAAAACGTATGTTTGGAAAAAAATTGGTCATTGATATTGTTGCGATTGATAGGGTGAGCGGAAGATAACACATTTGAAAAATTTATGATTTTTGAACCAAAGTTGCTACGGATATGGATTCCCAATGTTAAGTTTTACTTGATTTTTTTTTAATATTATTTGGTGAGGGTGGCTTGCAGAATGTGAGAGAAGGGTTGATATGATTGAAAATGTATAATTTTTAAAGAAAAGCTGGTTCTACGTTTTCAGATTTAAGTTCCACCTTGTTTTGGAGGAGATCGTGGTTAAGTGCGTGAAACGGGGTTACGACATTTGAAAATTTTTCTCCTTTGAACCAGATCAATTTTAAAGGAACATATTACGTAAACGGGAGAGTAGGGGGTGTGAGAGAGGATTAATATATTTATAATTACATAACTTTTAAACCAAAATTACTACAAATAAACTAACTTAGTTTCACTAATTTTTTTTCTATTTTATGGAGAATAAACGGCGTTGGAGGGGACGGGTTGGAACGGTGGTAAAGGCGGTAGATATATTTGAAAATTTACAACTTTTTAGTGGAGGCTGCTGTGGACATGCAGTTTTTAGATTTCAAATCCATCTAGTGGATTTTATAGTTTTAATAATAGAGACTTATCGGTACATAAAGTCGTCATAACCTGACTATTTTTGACAGATGCGAAGGCAACATTATTATTATTATTACTGGAACAAATCGTCGCATTTTTCGTATAAATCCCTCTCCCCCTTGTAACATTTTATAACGCTTACACCCATCCCTCCCCTCCACCTTGCTGCGTTTGTAATCTATGGATGGCCCCTAAGTTGACTACCTAACGTTCTTGCTACTATTTGTGAATTTTTGTCATCTAAAAAGGTTTAATTGAGCCAAATATATATTTGGTTCCCATGGTCCAAACAAGTATATATTTTAAATTTTAAAAAACAAATGGAAGATGGCTGTGGCACCGTGAATCTAACGAAAAAACAAGAGTTTTTTGTACTTTAGTGCAAAATGAACTTCTTGGATTTCGATTGCTCACACAGAGGGTGGAACCTAGGACGACGCCGTTTCGTCGGTCACGCTTATGTGCCAAAGATCACGGCTCAAGCGGAGAGAATTTCTGTCGAGTACCGACCATGGCGCCCTCTATATGAATCTCCGGCAACCAAGAATAAAACCCACTGCATAAGCAGTAGGTGCATGGCGTAGCATTGTTTTTTAAATCATGCAGTACGGCACTTTAGGTTGTTTTGCGGTTATAATCGCATGCTTGTATACGAAACCTGCATACTATCTCTCTCGCAAGATCGATGCTACGACATGCACCTACTGCTTATGCAGTGGGTTTTATTCTTGGTCGTCGGAGATTCACACAGAGGGCGCCATGGTCGGTACTCGACAGAAATTCTCTCCGCTTGAGCCGTGATCTTTGGCGTGACCGAGGTTTTCTGTTGTTGTGGTACACCTATCTGACGAGTCTCTGATAAGGACGAAACGGCGTCGTCCTAGGTTCCACCCTCTGTATGAGCAATCGAAATCCATGAAGTTCATTTTGCACTAAAGTACAAAAAACTCAAGTATTTATTTGATTCAAATAAATATTTATATCTGCCAAGCAAGATTTGTAATAGTGCCGACTTTATGTACCGATCAGTCCCTACTAAAGGTCGGCACAAACATTATGATAGTCAACAATAGTTTGATAACACCGCGCACAAGAAAGCTTTTTTCGGATAGCCTCGGCAACCAAAAAGAGCGCCATCGCATAACTGATGCGTAAAATGCCTAAAATATATAGTAGTCGTGCGTTCTATAAGTTCCTATTAACAGTAAAAGGTAAAATTTGCACTAAGAGGAAAAATGATAATCGATGTATTCTACTAAATGAAGCACTAATTTAATATTATGACATAAAATTGTGGGTGCTCTAAAGTTTTTAAGCTGACATATGTGGATGAGGAGTAGTTTGCAGTTCAACTCTCAAAGCAACTGCAGTTTTTAAAATAATATTTAGCTTTTCAATTAATTATGACCAGGCCTCCAAGATCTAGTAGAGTCCAGAAACTTTCAACTCTAATAAGACGACGCTGCACTAAAAACAACTGCAAATATATGTCGCGCTATATGATATAGATAAATGGAAACTGTGTGTTTTAGGAATTATCAGGGATTCATAGGACTGTACCTAGCATATAACTATGAGATAGTATAATGGCCCAAGAGTCGCAAAACATGTATCAATAATAACTTTGAAGGCAAGGTCAAAGGCGAAAAATCCACCGCTCATGAATCAGTATACTCGCGACCAGAAGAGTTTTTGACTCTGCATTTGTTCCAAGCTAACTACATTGGGAGACTTTTTATCGCTACGGTTTTTTTTGGAAAATGCAAGGACAGGGCCGTTATAGTATCTTATAGTTTTGTGGTCTCTGGCATACGAAGCAACAATGGCAATTACACTTATCCAATTTAAACGAATTTTGCCGTAAAACGTGATGCTATGACACCAAAACTAAAATGTGCACTTTTGAGTAGGAAAAAAGAAACCTGCATGTATAAGTTTACTAGAACCGAACTGCAATATTGAAGATTTTTCAACTACTATTTTAGGTTTTCTACAGACTTTCAAAAATGTATCCAAATTTCCGAGAAAACGTTGTTGCTATTAAAGGAGATATATCTTTACCCAATCTTGGACTAACAGAAGAATCAAGGAAAATTTTAACAGAAAAAGTAGGTACCTAACTATAATAATTGATCAAGTTAAATGGTTTTTAGCCAACACTGCATGCATGTCGGTACTTCTTATAAAACGCCAGTTAAGAGTAGAGATTATTTTTTTGTGTCATTGACCTTAGCTTAGTAAATGTCGAAGTGACATTCAAAATAGGTAATATGATGTACATACTTTTTGGAATCAAATAAACTTTAGAATTGGCTATTTTGTAAAAACTAAGACACGAGTATATTAAAGTCGTTTTAGCAACTTAGAATTCAAAGCACTTTAATAAGACTTATTATTTTTTTAACATATTATTATGCTAGATACTGCATAGATTGTAAATTAGGCTAAGTTCAAAAATAAAACTTTGAAAACAAACTTCCGCTATCTCGAAAGTTAACTGGCACAGTCGGTATGATACTTGGGTATCTATTCGAATCATCGAATAAACGACTATCAAAGAAAAGTAATCGATTTGTTGAGGCATTGGACAAATATTGTGGCATCCAAGAAAATCGGTTAACTGTTTAGAAGATAACTAGAAACGGGCCGCAAGTTATGTCGATTTGAATACGCAATTATTATTATTATCACTTACTCACTAAGCTACAACTTATAGATCGATGACAGCGATGGGAGAAAAACTTAAGTAAAGATAATAAGAAGATTCAGTCGTTTAACGTAAGTGCAATTTAATGTTAGTTAATAATTTATTAGCTTTAGTCTTCCACAAATCTTATATCCCAAAGTAGTTCAAGTTCAAACAACTCTTTAAACGATAGGGGTTTGCAAAAAAATTCAGAAATTTTTTTCGATAAAATAGCTTAAACACAATGGCACAATTTAAACCAGAATATTTGTCTTGTGTGCCACATTTTGATGGAAACCCAAATCAGCTGAATCGTTATTTAACTACTCTTATAGATAAATTTTACAATATTACTGACCCTAGTGATTTAACAAACATATTTCTTATTAACTATTTGATTGTAAAAATATCAACAAAGGCTAAGTTAGTTTATAACGTTCAAACATGGGTCGAGCTAAAAGACGCTTTTGAATGAAATTTTGCCGACAATCGTGATGAACCTTGCCTAAACAAAGATCTTATAATGATGAAGCAAAATGCCAATGACACCCCCATAAATTTTATTACAGAATTTTAGAACATCTTGATTTATTGTGCAGTTATGTCGATTTGAATACGCAAGGTAACACCGAAATAAAAAAGCGAAAACTTTATACTTCCTTTGCATTAATTTTTATCAGAACTTAAAGAACTTAAACTATCATATTATCTTAAAATTGTTAATTTAACACATAAATTACTGGGAACAGCTCATTAAAGAATTACAAATAAAGTAAAATATTTTTAATCAAAACTCAATCTCTTTGGACATTAAACATTAAAAAGTTTAATAAAACTATTTAGCAGGTTAACCATAACAAAAAATTCTTGGATTCAAAAATAGCCCAGATTAATTCTACAGTACAACAGCAAAATTCGTATCGCGAAAATATCAATTTTACTAAGGATATTTAACCAAATAATTTTTTTTTCAGGTTTTTCCACAATAACAAATATATACCATTACAAAAGCCAAAAACTATAGTTTTCCGTTTTTGTATTTTTTTTTATTTTATTTAGTGATATAATAATAAAAATGTATTATATAACTTAATTTTCTTTGAGCTCCTCTGACTCAAGCTCCTTCGTCCCCAAAACGCTGATTCCGTTTCCTTGTTGAATAGCTTTGCTGAGACGCTGATACACCCAATCGCCTTCTTTTTTTTTGCTTCAATGAGCATTTTGGAGATTTTATCTAAAAACTGCCTACATACAGGACCTTCCCCACCTAATGTTGCAAAACCGACAGCATTCTGTATTTAATGCTTTTTTTTATTTCTGCTTCTTCAGCGGCCTTACTGTTTTCCAAAGATATCTTCTTTAAGTAGCATTCTGCTAAAGTGTCTACGATAATGACGTCCCAAACCAAAGATTTTCCGCATTCAAATGGAATAAGTGTCATACCATCTGGTCGTTTGCCATCCACTCTAGCGTTTAGTAGACTAGGTTCTAGAGTGGGATGGTGCCCTGTTGTAATGAGTGCTTTTTTAATAATTTCGTTGCATTCCTTATGTTTAGAAAATCAGCCTTTGCTATAAAGGCATGATAAATCATGTGTTCCTGAACAATCCACCATAATTCCACATCGACATATATGAGGCTCAATAATTCGACATCCTAGGCGAAGTCCAATGGCAATTCGAATAAGTTCTCTGTTAAGAAGAAGACCCAAGTTGGGAACTGGTAAAGCATGCAGCCATGCATATGAAAGTTTGGAAAATGATGCTTTTAATCTGGCTTGATCCTTCACATCTTTAGCGCTTTCTAAAACTTGTGTTTTTGCTAATTCCGTGATTGGAACAGTCCATTCTTTTTGCGTTTTTAAATCAGGGGTTTGAATAAGGTTATTGGTTATTATTTTCCAAGATTCTATAGCTGGTTTAAATCCATCAATATCAATGTTTCCAAAATGATCTACTATGTTTTTAATCAAAGTTGTTGATTGTTGGCATGAAAAAATAAAACTTGGTAAGGCAAGGTCCTCACATCTACGTAATTCTAATCCTCCCGAGTTCGCTGGCAATGATGCTTGAAGCCATTGATCGGACGTTAAATGAATGTTTAGAATTTTAGTGAAGATTTGTTTGATGGATTCATCAAGTTCGCCTAAAAGTGGGTTTTCATTGAAATTAGTCACTCTGAGTAAATATTGTAGACGTGACAAAGATAAACAGTTTCTTAAAAGGTAAAAAGCTTGATGGGGCTTAAGCATTAGTAATCGTTTTTCCAGGAATTCTAAACTGTTTACTTTGATTTGCAACAAATTATTTTTGGTTTCTTCATTTAAAGGAGCACCAAGAATTGTAAAATTTTTGGAAATATTAAATTTGGTTTCTTTAAGGGTATCCGGAATTTTGACATATTTATTCAAAGTGATTACTTCGCATTTTGCTCTATTCAAAAACAGTCCAATTTTTGGACTATCTTTTTCGATCAAAATTCGATATTCAAAGTAAAGGTCCAAGCGGGTCTCCTTGTTGAACGCCTTCTTCTAAATTTAACATATGTTTTCCATAGAAAAGTAGAGACGGTGAGCTATAACTTGCGGATACATAAGGAAGGATTTCAGGAAATTGATTTTTGACTTCTTTTAGAACAGCACTACTTTTAATTAAATTCAATGCATTTTTGAAATTTTGTTTTTAGAAAAAGTTTCTTTGCTTTAAAATTTGATGATATTATCGTTTTAACTGAATGCGCAATCGATTCAGCGCCCCTACTTATTCCAAAGCCTAGTTGTGTTTCAAGAAACGAAGTTGCTTTTTCTTTAATTGCGATAGAAATGCATTTTGAGCAGAGTCGTCTAAGGGTTAAACCAATTGGTTTCATAAAATTTGGAACGTTTCCTAATAGCACCATATTAATAAATTTAGTCAAAGTTGTTAATAGTTTAACATAGTATTAATATTTCACATCGAAAACTCCATTGCATTTTCAAAATTGGCCTCTTTTCACCCAAAAACCGACAATATTTACCAAGAATTACTTAAAATTCAATAGAATGAAGAAAAAAAAATACCTATAGAAGTTACCTTAGATAATATTCTGCTTTATAAAAAAATAATTAAAATAAACTCTTAAGTCTTTAAAAATAAAATTACATATTTGTTGCAAATTTAAATTACATTCTCCTACTTTGCCCTATATTCAATTCCTGTGTATTGCTAAAGTTTATTTGTTTGTTTCTCAAGATAAATACGTATAAAAAATCAATTGCATTTATTGGTGATAAAAGCCAGGAGATGCTACCTTGTTACTATATTTGCAAAAAAGTCGGCATATAGGAAATTCAAGAACACAGCCCTTGTGAAATATCCCTCGGAAATTACAGTAAAAAGACAACAGAGCCATTTGCCAGGCAGATAAATCTGATCAATGGATATTAATTTCGTCGCAAGGAACCAAAGCAAACTTTTTCTGCGCGAACCAAAAGGAAACACAAAATCGTTTATTAACATATTAAGTACATATGCCATTAGGATGCAGACTTTCCATGAACAATGAAATAATTTTCTATATCCCCACCGATACCATACCAAAGAACGAGGATAGAAAAACGAAGATGGAACTCGACCAAGTTCGCCGTGTCTTAGCTTTTACAAAATGCCTTCCAATGTTTCAAAATTCAGTAAATTCTAATGTTTATCTGGCTCAAAAAAGGATGGATGTCACATGATCCGTTTTGAACGTCACTTTGACATGTCCTGAGCTTTTTCTGTCACTGACTGAGAAAAAAAAAGAATAACTACTCTTAATCCGTTAATAGAGGTTAAAAGTGGTTGCATTAATTAACCGTATCTCGGGACTCGTTTATGTTAACAATTAAATGGTACCTGAGAGAGATCAAGCTTACCGGAAAATACTCCCCCTGCACCTTTTTCTCCTTAAAATAACTATATTCTTCGATTAGTTACAACTGACAGATATACGAGTTCGAAAGATGTACAGGCGGATCTGAAAGGTCATTGTCCTGGTATGGTTTGAGATGCTGGATCTCTCTCAGACGAATGCATTTAGCAAAAGAGAACAATAACAGTAACTATAGTAAGCTCACAAAAAATTTCTAATAGAAAGACCGATGTTGATTTGGGTGCATTTACGGAAAGCCGTAGGTAAGAATCCGTTAACGTACCCTCTCCATATCACGTAGTAGCTTACGTAAGGTGATTTACCGCGATGGACAAATTTGACAGGTACGTGTGACGTTTTGGGCCCCCACTCTACAAGAACTATAAACGAACGAACTCATGGCGCAAACGAATTGGTTATATAAATGTTGGTTTATGAATTTTTTTGTTTTCTGGACCTGTATTCTTGAAAGTCATACGATCCGGTCTTACTCTCGGGCGATGGGATCTACCGCATGGGATCTATCACCTTCCACGATCGAAAAGCAGTTTAGGAAGCAATACATTCCAAAAAAAAACCTCTTTATTGCGCAAGCGTCACTAGATTCAACGCTGTTTCCCGATTTCATGAGATCCGTAAGATCAAATCATCGCTCAAGAATATAACGTGTTCATCCTATGTGATCATTCGCCATAGGTCTATGCCGCTCCCTGTTCAAGAGTACAGGTCCTGGTGTTTAATTTTTTTAATTCATTTTTGCGATCTCATTAAAATGGAGCTAGTTTTTATCAGTTTTCTCACAAAAGAAGTCAATTTTTAAAAAACACTACTGATCTGATGTGCAGGACCCTCAGTTAAAAAAAAAACTCCTGCGTAAAACAAGTCCCCCGCTGGTCATAAATTAGCCTTAATAATATTGCCCACACTTTTTTTATAGCCCACTGCTTTGTTATTTAAAACTATCTGCTATTCCTCCATTTTTTTAATTTTTTTTCAATTTGCAAAAAAAACAAACAACGTTATCATAAAAATTAAAACCGGAACATTGACACAGGTCCAAAGTGCGGTTATAATTGGTTTTTACAAAGCAAAACAGCTGATCAGTGACACCACGATTTACCCTACTTTGGTTTCAACTGGGGTCGCGGAAATGCATCGGTAAATACCAATTATAATCGTTCCATCGCGGTAAATCATCTGTGGTTACTTAGCATATGCGCAGCTCGATACGCTAACGGATAAGTGATTAGAGTGGAAGGTGCTTTTAGTTTCTATTGACCTTGACCGTATACACCCGAACAGCACTGCGATCTACATTACAACCCTTGAACTAGGTACGCATTCCTCTCCAACTCAATGAAAAGAGTAACTTTTAAAAAGCAACAATAATTATCGATGCCTAATTTTCTTTACCAGGGTGCCCAAGCTTTTTTAAAAAAAATCCAGTCGTTATATTGCACTAAAGGTGGGAAAATATAAAAAGCATATTTTTCATAATTTTCCTAAATCGGATATGTTCTAAACCACAATTAGTTTGAAACTTAAGAGAAGGATGAGAGCCACATGATCATCTGTTTTTTTTTTACTTTTTTAAGTAGAATTTCCAAATTTGTTATGAGTTGTTAATGCTACCTTATCAACAAAATTTTTTTGGGATGGGTGGCGCTGCGGACGACGAGCCATAGAAACATCTAATATTAAATCTGATAAAATTTAAACTTTATTAAATTTTAAATCAGATATATCTATGTCACGTCGTCCGCAGCGCCACCTATCGAAACATTTTTAGTTGATAATGTAGCATTAACAATTCGTAAAAAATTTGAAAATTCTACTTTAAAAAGTAAAAAAAAACAGATGATACTGTGGCTTTTTTAAAAATCTTACTAAACCAACCACCCTGTACGAAAAAAGTCACTTAGGAGGGATGTGTTGATGTCAGGTTAAAATTTTGAAACAAGACTTGTCACCCGTTTTTTTTTTATATACTCAAAAAACAATTTAGGCGACCAATGATCACATCAAACTAAAATTATTTTTATAAAAATCTACATACTTCAGCTATACATAATCGATTATTTTATTAAATATGCATGTCTTATCTAAGCTATTAAAAAAATATGAATATTTATCAAATTTAAAATCGGAAATTTGGGTGCCAAGTCGTCCGTAGCGCCACCTATCCAAGCATTTTTTAGAATATCAGTTGACCTTCACAATTGTAATAATCATACTAAATTTGTCATTTTTTCCTTAAAAACTAAAAAAGATACGAATGATAATGTGGTTTTTTTTAAAAATCTTACTTTTACTGGCCTGGTATAACTAAACCAATCACCCTGTAAGCAAAAAGTCAATTAGAAAAGTTATTTTAATGTTCTATCTAAATTATGAAGTTACAACAAAAGACCTGTCGCGGCGTACTAAATTATTGTTTCCTATATTCTTATCCTATCCTATTTATTCCTATTTATTATTTACATTATACGTTTGTTTGTCTTATTTTTACAACTTTTTTTATGTCTTGACCTGTTTTTAATTTTAGTATTTTAAGATATTATTATTTTAAACACTTTTAATTTTCATGTTTTATTGAAGTGAAGATCTGCTACAAAATATAACTGTATTAACGTAGTCAATAAATATATTCTATTCTCTTCTATTCTATATATCCGATCATCGATTCCTCGACTAAAATTTTAAAGAATTGTCTGACGAATAAGTGTGCTAAATTTCATGCTTTCTGCAAACAATGAACAATTAGGGAACTAAGCCGGACAACTAATAGAGGTCGAAACTACATTTTTTGGATTTTTCCCCACTAAATTAAGGAAATTTTTTTCAAAAATATGTTAAAACCCACTGCGTTAATTCCTAAAGAAAAAAATTTGTTCGTTTGTCATTTTTTAAATAAGATAAAAAATTTGCCTACACACAAGAAAATCCTAACTAGAATCTAAGTACTTATCTGACGTTTCGGCAGAAATTTTACTGCCGTTATCAAAGGAGTTTATTCTTTTAAAAAAATTTTTCGATTCTCTTTTAAACATATCTGTCTGTTGTCATACAACTGACTGACCTTGACTGATGTATATTTCAAATATTAACTTGACAGTTTGGTGCATCGATAGTAGCCAACAAGGTATTGGGCGAATTTATTAAAATTTAAAATCAAAATTATATTTGTTTAAGTGTTTTCGATTTTAGATTATATTATAAAAATACAAAATTTTGTATTTTAAAATATCAAGTATAAAGATTATCTTTTGACTGACTTTAAGAAAAAATACATTAGAAATAAAAAATTAAAATTGGAAGCCAAACTGTATTTATATCAACTGATATGGTAGCTATGCATTCATCTTCGTTAAGATAGATGCAAGCTGCTTCTTTGATTTTTCGTTTAATTTTGTCTGGTTCTTTTTGTAATATACTGGTTTCTCCCCACATTACTTTATGATCGCTTTCAAAAGAATGTTGGTAAATTTTTTCTTAAAGTCAGTCAAAAGATAATCTTTATACTTGATATTTTAAAATAAAAATATTGTATTTTTATAATGTAATCTAAAATCGAAAACACTCAAACAAATATAATATTGATTTTAAATTTTACTAAATTCACCCAATATCTTGTTGGCTGCTATCGACGCACCAAACTGTCAAGTTAATATTTGAAATATACATCAGTCAAAGTCAGTCAGTTGTATAACAACAGACAGATTTTTTAAAAAAAGAATCGAAATTTTTTTTTTAAAAGAATCAACTTCTTTGATAACGGCAGTAGAATTTCTGCCGAAAAGTCAGATAAGTACTTAGATTCTAGTTAGAATTTGCGTGTGTGTAGGCAAATTTTTTATCTTATTTAAAAACCACTGACAAGCGAACAAATTTTTTTCTTTAGGAATTTACGCAGTGGGTTTTAACATATTTTTGAAAAAATGTCCTTAACTTAGTGGCGAAAAAACCCAAAAAAAAGTAGTTTCGACATTATGAATCCACTACAAACATATAGATTTTATTAACTAATAGAGGAAAAAAAACTATAAGATTGTTAGTTTTGAAGTTTCTGTACGTTACAAGTGCTCCTGCCTACTCAGTGTTTTTACTATTTCGTTTGTAGCATTTTTTTGCACCCTTTTGCAAAATAGTAATTATTTTTGTTTAAATTAGTGTTTTTTTCCGAGCGTTGTTTTAAGAAAAACGCAGCAATTGATTAGAAAACGCGAGTAAAAAAATACAAATTACATACAAAAATTATTGACAAGTCATTATTTATATACTATAAGTCAAGGGCGGCTATGACGCAACACAGGAATGTTTGTTAGTTAATCAAAAACCATTGGTTTCGTTATGTTTGGACAATAATCGAAATCGTGTTTTTAATAAATATATAAAAAATACTAATTTTTAGGTAAATTTAATCTACCATGTTGCAGCGACTGTCCGTTTCGACGAAAAGCTAAAGAAAGCAGTTCAAACAAATGTTTTAGGAACTAAAGAAGTAATAAAACTAGCAAAAGAATGTAAACAATTTTCAGCCTTGGTTTACGTTAGCACAGCTTACTCCAATTGTAACCTGGAAGTTATTGGAGAAAAATTCTATGAACCAATATTAAATGCCGACCAGTTGATTCTGCTCACGCAAGTGCTGCCTGAAGAAACTTTGGACAAAATAACTCCTGAGTAAGGAATCACTAACTAGTAGTAAACGAGAGATTGACTCGCCCTCCTCAAACTTTTCCAAAAAAGCATGTCATAAGCTAACAATGTGCTTTATCTAAAAACGTTTTTTAAAAGCTGATTATTAAGTTCTAAAAACCGGTTTAAAGATGCATGTAAACCAAGATGTAAACACTCGAACCGTTGTAAAGATGCAGTTAGACTGTGGTAGTGTAGTCGTCGTTGCATTGAAGCTGTAGTGAATTTGTCTTCATAGATAATGCAGAATAGGATATTTTACAGATAAATAGTTAACAATATTTTTTGGTACACACTTTTTAACATAATTTACCTTGTGTAATGTTGTAAACAAATATTGGTGATAATAGACTCTCTTGCAAAATTTTTAAACATGTTAAAAGATCCACCTTACATATTTCTTTTATCTTAACCGAGAAAGTTCCGTTTTTTCTTAATATAAGTTCAAAAACGTTTTAGTTCTAAAATTAGGGTTGATTGGGTACCAAAGATGGACAAAATAAAACTTGGGGAAGAAAAAATGTGGTAATTTTGTATTTGCATACATACATACAGTCAATAGTGTGTTCAGTGGTATTAGCGATAAATTAACAAGGTACTATACCAGTTACACTGATCCGCTGATTAATGATTCTGGTTTATTATAATTGCCAAGATATTAGTGCCTTTTTTCTAAGTGACAAAAAGCGCTTACTTTTAGCATTACTTCGCTTGCATGGACAAATTATATCAAATAATTTACCTTCCTAATCTTATATATTGCTTTAATAATAACCTTTAGAAAAGTTACAGTATAGCATTATCAGCGGTGCAGGGTGGTTGTAGTGAAAAAAACTCACACAGAGATAGGTAGATATTTTCGGGGCGCGTATGAAAGAGATGGCATGAATACACCAACGTTAAGCATGGGAGTGATTTCATGGAAAAGCATACAGTCGAACTTTGCAATAAAATAAAATGAAGAAGGTCCCCATCCCCTGACCAACCGATGTTAATAATATTATATGTTACCGACCTATAATACGCAGTGGCGAGGCAGTAACTCCCCCCCCCATTACATTAAACTATTAATTTTCAAAAATTTATTGGTACATTTATTGGTAAATCTCGAATTTCTATACATTGAATATTTTTTAAACCAAAGAATATAAATACCTATAGCCTTATATAGTCAATATACATACTGCAATACCTACAGCTCTCAAGTAGAGGCGACCAAACTTTTTATCTCTAAATTTTTCTCTTTCATCACTCTATCAAAATAGCAATAGCAATATTATAAATAAGGCGGTCGTGCTATTTTTATTACCCATAATGTAGTAATCTAGAACTCTATTTTTAGCCATCCATACTATAGTATAGGCTAATGGAATCGGCAAAAAGAAAGACCTAAATATAAAATTTTTTGATAGTGTCTATCTATCTGTTTGGGAGACCATTAGGCAAAATCCACTGAACCGAAATTGTATGAAATTTGGAAAAAACTCCACTCCAGTCAGGGGGTTGACTATAATTAGTTGTTTATCTATACAAATAATAAATCTATAAAAGGACCAATTTTGTCTGTATATATGTCTGTTTGTTCCAGCATCACGCATAGACCGCACAGCCGATTTTGATGGGACTTTCACTATTGCATTCCTTTTGTTCCTAGGCAACACACAGACATTTATTTCATCAAAATCGGTTTACGGAAAAAAAAGTTATGGCATTTAAAGGAATAAAAGCGGGAAAAATGGGTAAAACCGCAGGCAAAGCGGCGCGGCGGTGTCTAGCGTGTAATAAAAGTAATATGTCTAGTGGGTAATATAAGTAATATTTGAAGGAAAATGTTCTTTAAAAAAGTTACTTTTAAACAGTTTTATAAACAATTTTAGAAAATTAGTAGTTTGACGTAGAGAAGGGGAGAGGGGTAATATAGCGCCGCTGTTTATTGTACCATTATTAATTATTAACTTCGGCTGATCAGGGCATAGGGACATAAGTAAATATAATACTTTGTTCATTTATTGAAAATATCGACTGTCTGCATTTCCACGAAAAAACTCCCATGCTTAAAGTTGGTGTGTTCATGCCATCTCTTTCATGTGCGCCCAAAAATATCTACCTATCTCTGTGTGAGTTTTTTTCACTACAACCACCGTGCACCCCTGATAATAAGGTACTATAACTTTTCTAAAGGTTATTACTAAAGCAATATATAAGATAAATTATTTGATATAATTTGTCCATGCAAGCGAAGTAATGCTAAAATTAAGCGCATTTTGTCACTTAGAAAAAAGGCTCTAATTTCTTCCCAATTATAATAAACCAGAATGATTAATCAGCGGATCAGATATAACTACTAAAGTACCTTGTTAATTAATAGCTAATACCACTGAACACACTATTATGTATGTATGCAAATACAAAATTACCACATTTTTTTTTCCCCAAGTTTTATTTTGTCCATTTTTGGTACCCAATCAACTCTAATTATAAAACTAAAGCATGCTTGAACTTATATTAAGGAAAAACGGAACTTTCTTGGTTAACACAAAAGAAATATGTAAGGTGGATCTTTTAACATGTTCAAACATTTTGCAACATTAAACAAAATATATTGTTAACTATTTATCTGTAAAATATCCTGTTCTGCATTATCTATGGAAAAAAATTCACTAAAGCAATGCAACAACGACTACACTACCACACTCTAACTGCACCTTAAGTCGACGATGCCAACTCCATCACATGCACCAAAATAAAACTCACAAATTTCGTATTTTTAAGGGCTTCTTTGGCTGGAGTGTTGTAATAAAAAAATACAGCGGGAGTAATCTCTTACAGCACTTTTAATAATATGGACCCAGTACCAAAAGAGCTTTATTGAGTATAGTATTCGCTTTCAGCTTCCCTTGTCTTACTCATTTGCCCGTCAATTTTCCCCCTCTAGTGTACTCTTTGCAACTTTTGTCTGTAGACTCGAGTAGGAAAAATACGCCTTATTTGGATCCATATTTCACAAAAATTAAAGTCATAATTCAAAAACTATTACTAGAAAACCGCAGATTTAAGCTTTATGCTTAAAATGAGACAAACATTTCTAAAACATTTCTTTTTGGATAGAAAAGTGTGGGGCCAAAAATACCTTTGCAAGCAAAATTTTGCATGAGTAAAAAAAAATCTGCTATTTTTGATTTTTTATGAAAAATTCTTTATAGAGGCACCTACTAGGACCCCAAATCCGATGGCGTCGGTCCAGAGAAAAAAGGGTGCCGGGGGGGGGGGTTGTAATGTGTTTTTTGATTGTTTTGGGTTGGGTTGTTTTAGTAAAAAATTTAAAAAAAAAACAAAAAATTAAAAAAAAAACATAAAAATTAAAAAAAAAACAATCGGCGCCGGCGAATTTGGAGTCCTATGAACCCTAGTAGGTGCCACCATAAACAATTTTTCATAAAAAATCAAAAATGCCAGAAAACCGTATACTGCATAATTACCAAAAATTAGTCTTTCCAAAAAAATCGATATGCTTCACAGATTTTTATTGGGGCAGTTTCCTGTGAAAAATAAAGCAACACCATCAGCCTTTCGAAAATTCATAGTTATTTAAACACTTCAGGATTACTGCAATTTCATTTTTTAAATAGGTAAGTATCAAAAGCAATCCAAGTGTACCATGATATAATGCTACCTAACAAAATTTATGAATAATGCCGGGCAACAGGAAAATTATAAGATACATAGATAAGGAACCTTTTCACCAATGTGTCATCTGTTTTGATAATAAAAAGTTCTTTGTTAACGACCACTGCATACTCCAGCATTATTACTTACACCCACATAAATCTGTATATCTATTGATATGAAAAAATCAGAGATATGGAACGCCCACTTATAAACTCGACGTTGGAATCCCAGATAAGGGTCAACGTCGAACGGTAACGTCGGGTTTATAAATGGGTAAGTAAAATGCGAAAAAAATAAAACTGCTATATATTAAGGACTCTTAGATATATATAACTTTTTTTGTCGGCTTTTTAAAATTTTTGATGGCCCGTGGCTCACTTTATTAGAATAATTTATAAATACAATGAAAATGCACAAAAAAGTGTATTTTCAAACTGCAAGACTTTATCAGCCAACACAGACCTCACCAAGTGAAGACCCCCAAACCTCATTTTCAAACTACAATCACAAACCAAATGCAAGAGGTAGTTTGCCAGGTTAGTTTGGTCTGACGTCATGGTAAGAAAACCTACTCGAAAAAATTCAATTGATTTTGGTTTGGAAACCACACACGCGAAAATACGAGTGGTCTGGATAACCATAACCATGGTATAAATAGTTTACTACGAAAAATTCGCCTTAAATGAACAGGTGAATAGCAAAGTGACCGTCCGTTTTGCCGCGGCCATTCTTGAACTGTGAGCATCCGTTTGATGTGCTTTGGCTGTTGAGTGATCGAAAATTAGGTCCCAAGATTTCTCAGATATTAATATGACCAAAGTCTCCGTAATCATCGGGTATCTTTAAGTAGTTCATCTAAGGCACAGATGGTGCTCAAGCAGTTACTTATTATTACCTATCAACGTTTATTGTTCTAGTTAAAATATAGAGTTTTATTTTTTTTTTTTTTTCTAGACCTTATAATGAGAAGATTTTTTTGAAATATTATTTTGTTTTTTGTTTGAACATGCTTAATATTAATATATTGATATTTTAATGTTACTTAAATATATAACAATACACTGTAAGCAATACATAAGATATAACCGTTTTCCCGCAGAAGGAAAGAAAACGATTATTTTAGGTCTTGCCAATGCTTGACCCAAGTGACCTCTACCCGTAATAAGTACTGAAAAGCTTCGCGTTCCACACTTGCCGGTTGTACGCTTGAAGGGGATCTTAGACACACATAGGAGAAACAAGCAAAGAAATAGCGTAGATTACACAAGCATTAACCCTTGGCAAGACCTAAAATAATCGTTTTCTCTCCTTTGGGGGGAAAACGGTTATATTTTTTGTTTCTTTCTATATCAGAACTTTCAACTCCGTCTTTCCCTGATAGTAGTGTCAAAGTGATTAGACAATATGATCTACAAAAGGTTTAAGAATTAATTTATAATTTTTTTCAGACTGTTGTCACCAATGCCAAATACGTATACTTTAACAAAACAGACAGCAGAAGACATTATTAAAACAGAAACAGCAGGTATACCTGTTTGTATTTGCAGACCCTCTATAGGTAAGACAAGGCTTAACTAAATTATTTTTTATCGCTTAAGGATAAGTTTAGAGTATTAGCTTTCGAAAAAAAAACGTTTCATCCCTACATGCTGAAGCAATCCTACTCAGTGCAATGCTTAAGAAATAAGCTACGGAACCCATCAAAAGGAAGAATTCCGAAAAAAGGAATTTTGTCCAACAGCAGTGTTCGCGTTAACTCTGCGCATCGTCTGTAGTCTCCGAAGTAGCATGTTTGGTCAGAACTTGGGTATTATAGCCCCAACAAAGGATAAGACTCTTTTTCTATACGAATTAAGTTGGGTCTAAAATACATTAAAAAATCCACTTTTTCACCTAACTGGGGACAGAACTCACGTAAATTTTCCCTCCAAAACAGGTCACATTAGTTGTCCAGATAAGTCAAAATAAAAAAAGAACAACGCTGTTAATACAAAAATAATGAATCCTATTGAATTAAAAACGAAAAAAAATATTTTAAGTTTCCTTATATATATAAATTGGCTCAAAAAATCAAACGTTGTTTGAGAGATACTAACACGGAACTTGTTTTTTACAATATCCACTCAATCTTTCTTTACAAAACTTAAAGACCCTACTACTCTAAGTAAAAAGTCTAATCTCATTTATTGCTTACCGTGTGCGTGTGAGAAGTTTTATATTGGACAGACGAAGCAATATTTAGAGAAGCGGTTACAACAACATAAAAACGATTGCAGAAACGATAAAATGTACGACGCAGAAAAAACTGGGCCCTTTAAGCATCATTTTGATAATTATCATAGTTTTTAATTCCAAATTACCACTGTTCTGGATAGTGAACCTAATTACAGATCTAGTTACATGATACAGTAAAGCTAAGAACAGATGTGAGGGGTCTCAGTATTTTGTATTGTTATTTACTTAATAATACAAAACTAATTTAAGTACCTGAATTAATAATAATTAACTTTTCTTATTGTGATGGATACTCTGTTATAATTTCTGTGTTTTATGTGATTTACATTAATTCAGCTATTATGTAATTATATTAAAGTGTTTGTTGATGTTTTAGACTAAAATCAAAAAAATTTTATTAATTTCTTTTAAATTGTTAATAAATAGTTTAAAATTTACATAGGTACTTTACAGATTGTCATGGTATGTTTTAACGTTTTTTTTTACTGTCTCTTTTTTTTCCTTCTAAAGCGTATGTTTGTAGTGATTGTTGGAGAGGGTTTCTGGTTTATTTACTATGGTAAGGTTCGCAAAAAAACAGTCTAAAGTGTGAAACTACCTAATTTTCGTACGAATTGAATGCACCTAGTGACCAACGCAAAATATACATGCTTGAACTAAAATGCAGCAGACCAAAAAATTAAACTATGCCCCTAACCTCAAGAAATTATAAATGACAAAAATTTCTGTTGCAAATAATTTTGCCAATTGTTTCATGAACTAGAATAATAGAATGCTGTTTAACCAAAGGCAAAGTGATGGATTACATACGCACCACCAACAGGCTTTTTGATGAATATTTCTAGAGTAAGTTTTTTCAAAAGAGTTTTTTACTTTGTTTCATACTTGGTCATTACAACCTTGTTAATGAAACAAAGCACAAAATAGTTATTGCTTATTGTTGTTAGGTTAAATAATTACGTTGTGTTCTGTCTTTAGGATTGAAAAAGCTTAAATATAGAGGCGAAACCTCCCAAAGAAAAAAATTGTCTTTTTCTACGGCGAAATCCCATAATCCATGAAATTAATATAAAAATAGCCGTTTATAAAGTAATTTTGTAACATTAGTGAAGCAAAGCACAAAATAGTTATTGCTCATTGTTGTTAGGTTAAATAATTACATTGTGTTCTGTCTTGAGGGTTAAAGAAGCTTCAATATAGAGGCGAAGCGTCTCAAAGAAAAAAATGGTCTTTTTTTACGGCCAAATCCTATAACCCATGAAATTAACATAAAAAAAAGCTGTTAATAAAGTAATTTTGTAAGGAATAATAGTGGCTACCTAATATAATTTGACGACACATAATTATTTATTGGTTTTCAAAGAATCCTATTCACAAAATTCAGCTGAAATCCACCTGGCAAACACTGTCTATGGAATTTAAATAATTTGTCTTTAAAAATACAAAGCGTTATATATTTTTGAAAGAACAAACAATTGTTAAAATATCACAAATGCCGTTTCTTGTATCTGTAACTGAATTTTGAAAAGTTTTGCCTGTTTGTGGGATATTTGTCGGCCGAGAAGAGATCCAGGTAAAAAGTCGGACAAATATTATTTAATTTGTTTAAATAATTTCGACACATACAATTTGCCTTGTTTTTTTTGGGGTTCAAAATTCGTTAAAATTGGTTTGGTTGCAGCAAAAAATATATTTCGTGAAGAATTAAATTAAAATAATTCATCAATTTCTCGTGTGAAATATAAGAAAAATAAAAGGATTTGTTTCGCTCGAATTGGACGCGTTTTTATTTTCTTATCTCGCATATACTTTTGCTCGAGACTTTCTTACCAATTTATTTGATCTTTTTGAAAATTGTTTTCCCTTTTTTTGCTAATAAATTTTGAAAATTAAACCGTGAGTAGTTTGGATGCATGCCTTTTAACTAAAATAAATAAAGTGGTCAAATAATACCAGAAATGTTAGTGGTTTGAGAAAATTTTGGTTTATTTTGAGTTAAAAATGCCACCTGGTCAACTTTCTACTGCTAATACAGAGAAGTTAAACAAACTTACCTGCAAAAGGGGCACTTCCTACCAAATTCTTAAGGAATCTTATAGCGTTGCACTTAAATCTAAAACCGATAATAGTTTGATTCATGAAGTCAAGATATGAGAATGCCCTTGCAGAATAGGTGAATTTTGGGGAAATTCATATTCAAATAATTGGGATTGCGTCTGTTTTGGTGGATGAGGAATTTTCTAAGCTGGATGAATTTAGGGTCAAGACTTTTAAGGTGTTTTATGGGTTTAAGGCATTACACAACGAGCTCATTGGTAGCGTCGCCGTTTCAACTACCCAGGGCAGCGCGAAAAAAAGCATAAAATTGGAGCCATTGGGGGTTAAAGTTTTCTCTGGCGACTACCAAGAATAGAGAACATTTTTTGACATATTTAATAGTTGCGTTCATAATGATAGCCAGTTTTCTCATATTGATAAATTTAGGTATTTGCTCAAATATTTGGAGGGGGAGCCGTTGGCTTTGGTTCGTTTCATGCCCCTTACGGAAAATTACTATTCTATTGCGTATAACGCATTAATAAAAAAGTATGAAAGTCATAGATTAACAGAAAATATTTGTGGCGTAGAGGGCAAAAGGTGAAGGAATAAATCGGGAAAAAGTTTTTCCTCGACCAGGATTTGAACCCGGTACCTCTAGAATACCAGTCTAATGCTCTACCAACTGAGCTACCGAGGAACTGGGGTTTTAACTGGCTATTCAGAAATCCTTTCGTCCGATTCATTTGTTAGTAGTGGGGAGATCTTTGAAGCCTACTGCGACTTTAAAAACTTAGACATATGTTATAAAGACAAGGAGGTAGACATTCACGATTATTAGTTGTACGAAATTTCTATTTATCTATCAACCAATTTTGTAAATATGTTTGGCTGAAATTATTAGTTGGAAATTCGCCATCTGACACCTTTAATAAAACGCTATATGTCGTGTATCGTTGGTTGATAGATAAATAGAAACTTTGTACAACTAATAATCGTGAATGTCTACCTCCTTGTCTTTATAAAATGTCTAGGTTTTTAAAGCCGCAGTAGGTTTCAAAGATCCTTCCACTACTAACAAATGAATCGGACGAAAGGATTTCCGAACAGCCAGTTAAAACTCCAGTTCCTCGGTAGCTCAGTTGGTAGTGCATTAGCCTGGTATTCTAGAGGTTCCGGGTTCAAATCCTGGTCGACGAAAAACTTTTTTTCGATTTATTCCCTCACCCTTTGCCCTGTACGCCACAAATCTTTTCTGTAAATTTATTAGGGCGCTAAATTTTCCCGTCATAGATTAATTTGTACCAATTTCTGGAATGAAATTTATTTTTTTTCTGAATTTAAAAAATGATGATAACCTTACAGAATTGAGTAAACTTCTGAATACCTTTTCTGAAAACTTGGAAGTGCTCAAAAATATGCAATATCCAGTAGAAGATTGGGATTTTGTAACTTTTCACTTACTTTTGTATAAACTACCGAGCAATACTCGGAGTAGGTTTGAGCTAGAATTTCCACCAGTTATTATTATTATTATTAAAGATCTTTATTCATTTTTGGAGGCTCAATTGCAAGCTATGTAAACTTCTAATGCTATTCAAGCTGCAGTTAAAAATAATAATAGATAAAAACTTTCGCCATCAAATAATAATAATTTTTCGCGTTCTCAATATTCGAAAAATCAATCGGCGTCCTTTTAAAATGAAAAATTTAATAATAATAAAAAATGCGATTTAAATCCTAAAGTGATCGTAGGAAAAATAGCGTACACAACTCGATAGAAAGTAACTTTCTTACACTCGCGTGTTGTTTCACTCGACTGGCGCCTCGTTCACAACATTCACGCTCGTGTGAAATATGTCACTTTTTTCTATATACTATTTACATACTCTCAGGCATCAGAATACCAGCCTTGCATTCTTCACGGTATAGGAAAAGACGGAACTATTCGAAAGCGAATATTTTCGTTTGGTTTCGACAATATGACTCCACTGCAGGCTAGACAATAATCTGTAGAAAGTGGGTAGCATCGAAGACCCAAAACCCCAAATTGCAGGAAATACACTAAGCAGCGCTTTGTAATTCAAATCCAACAGACTGTCCCTTAAATTAGGAGAGTTTTGCATTTTTAAATTTTAAGAAGAATTTAGTTTTTCTTTAAGAGTAGATTCTTTTTTTTCTGTCAATGACCTTAGCTCAAGAAATGTCGAAGTGCCGTTCAAAATGGATCATGTAGTATCAGTGACGGTCCCAGGGGGGGGGGGCGGGGGGATTGCCCCCTCCCCTTTGCTCCAGAAAAAATTAGACAACAAAGAAGCTGGTGGTACCCCTGACGTCTTTGGAGAAAAAAATGAAATACAGAATCATTTTGGACATAAAAAATTATTTTTGAATTGACCATATTCATACCAAGTTTTATACAACGTGAAGCCAAAATCAGGGTAAAATTCACTAAAGTCGTCTCTAAATACTATATAAACCGTTTGATTAATCCAAAACACAAATTCTTGAACTTTTATTGTGAGAACTCAGTATTTGGAAACAACATAATAAAATAAAAACATTCTTGGATCTTTGCCAGTAAGTAATGAGCGCTTCGTCAGAAAGAAGCTTCTCGTGTCTCAGAAGATTGAAAGCATAAGTACTTAAAAACAATATGACGGAAATTCGTCTGACGGGCTTAGCATTGCTGCATATCATTCATATCAACAGACAGTGACCGGTTTACCCAAAAAAACCGGAAACGACTTTTTTTTTAGATAGGCATCTTATATTTGAGATATGCAATATAAAAGTCAATGTTTCAACTTAAAAAGCTTTTTAGACCTTAAAAAAAGTATTTAGCTATTAGATTTTCCTTGTGGTTTGTTTGTTATCTGTTTTTTATAACTGAAAAGATTATACGTAGTTACTCAAGAGATTTCAGGGGGTTAGGGGGGTAGGTAACCCCCTACCCTGGCTTTAAATTTTTTATGAAAACATTTAGAAAGTCAAAAGTAGAACATAAATTGACAACGCCTTTGATACATACCGTATTAGTTTAATTTTATGTTAAAAATGGCAAACCATTGATATATTTAAAATTTTAGTTTAATTTTAAATCGGCGCTATGAGACCGTTCATATTTACAATCTTAGGTTAATTCGACTCCAAAATTGCATTTTTAATTTAATTTTGTCAAAAATTTTTGGCGCATTTAAGCATTTTTGAAAATATAAAATGTATGAAATAAACGATTTGAGACCAAATCCGCGCTTGTAGTTACTAAGTTTTGTTTGCATATATTGATATGTTCCTCATAAAAGCTATCCTTTTATTCGAGTTTTTTTTCGTATCGAAACCGCCCCCCCCCCTTTTGAAATGGCTGGGACCGCCACTCTGTAGTATCCATACTTTTTGGAGTCAAATAAACATCAGAATTGGCTAAACTTTGAATCGGAGGCACATTTCCTAAAAACTAAGACATGACTCAGAGCTTTTTTTTATTTTTGTCGAAGAAACTTAAATTTATTTTTAAGGCCACCAATTCGAAATATTCAAATGTTTGATTATTGGTGACCTTAGGCAAATATTTTAGCTAATACGACAAAAACAGCAAAAAAATCGCTGATCGTCACACCCAGTCAAAAATTAATCCCGCGCACTTAAGAATCAAGTTCAAACAATCCTTAAAAGGTCAAACCCCCTGGATTCTTGATTTAAAACTATCTAGGCTCTCCATACAATGAGCTTCAGGCTACTGCAAATATAGAGGGGAACTAGTCCAGTTTACTCTCTTCGTGCCGTACGACCGAGTTGGGGTCGAAGCAGGCTGCAGTGTTATCTTTTTGAAATTGATTTTGTTTTATATCTGCCTTGCTCGAGAAACAGATTGGTAAGTTTTTAAATGAAATAATACATTTTTAAAACTAAAAATGGATGCCTACGACGTTGCCGACAAAGTGCAGATGGTCAAATGGTACTATCAAGGCAGACCATTGAGACTTATTCAAGAACTTTTTTTGGAGAATTTTGTAAATTGCCCAAAACCTAATATCAATGATTCATAGGTTTGTGCCGAATTTTGAAAAGTTTGGTTGTGTAGTGCCAAGGAACCATAAAAACCCACTGAATGACGAGCAGGAAGTACGAGATGTGATGATTTGCACTGCGGTGGAGAAAAATCGAAAGTTAAATAGCCACTAAATTGCCGAAGCAGTTGATACGTCTTCAGCCACTGTCTTACGTGTTCTCAAGAAGAATGGTTATCATTTTTACAAAGCGTCAAAAATGCATCAAATTTTTTCGAAGGTCAACTATCGTCGTATGGAATTTTGCGGAACGATGGAAAGGGATCATGATGAAAACTTTCTGAGATCTATTCTATTCTTTTCACAGATGAAAGCACTTTTGTTTTATTGAATCGTCATAACCCAGCACACGTTCTTCGATATTGGTCGAGGAAAATTTTGCATTTGTTTTTTGACGTAAGGACACAATATCCCCAAAAACTAAATGTTTGGGTCCTAGATACTTGGATTTACTGCAGCAGAATATTATTCCAACTGATAGGCAGTTGTTAGGTGTGAGATTTGGTGAAATATGGTTTCAACAAGATGGTTGTCCCGCTCACAACGTTGGTCTTGTTAGGGAATATCTTGATAATGTATTTTCTAATCGGGGTATAAGTACACGGGGAACTATTTTATGGCCAGCTCGATCACCCGATCTTGCTCTTAATAACTTCTACCTGTGGAGTTATCTCAAAAATAAAGTTTACGGGCATGCATGGCTTTTACCCCTAACATGCTTGGAAATGTTAGAAGGGGTGTTTATAATAGACTCGGATATTGTCTAGCCGAGCAAGAAACATTTGCTCTAATTTCTCCTTAATAAATCTCCTTATTATTTTCATTATAACACGTTGTTAGTGATAAATTTGAGCAAATTTGCTCCACTGATAGGTGTGCGGTGTCCCCACAGAGTACCGACCCTGCGCTCGCAAATTGGACTAGTTTCACCCTATGTTCGCAGTAGCCTAAAGCTCTCTGTATATTAGCACGGCTTTTGCTCAGACTATATTTTAACTTGTTTTAAGGAAATCCTGTCCCTGAACTAAGAAATCCAGGTGGGTTGGACCGTTGCTCTTTTGCCACTTGTACGCTAAAATTGTGTGTGGAGATTCCAAGCAGTCAAACTGGAACAAGGTTGACGTGAGAGAGGGAAGTGTAGCCAAAATCAAAGTCACTACTCTTAGGGCTGGTTTTTCAATAGGGGGTTACCAGTGAGTTAAATTAACTCGGGTTATAAATCTTAGTTGTTTGCTGTTCATGGCCAATATTTTATAGATTGGGTTTGGTTGGGTTGGTTGGGTAAGATAACTGACCCTCGCCTTGTAGCCACGGTTACCCTGGAGTTAATCTTAACTTGCATTTTAATGATTTTTACAAGGTTATGTTGCTGAAGTTAACTCACCATTGAGAAAACGGGCCGTGTCACCCAACCTTTTTTTAGTACATTTCACCTTGGTGTTTTTGTTCTTTAAAACATGGATTTTGTTTTCTTTTAGTACTATCAACTTGGAAAGAGCCCTACAGAGGTTCGGGTGACAATCTATTTGGCCCAATTGGTTATATCGTAGCCGCGGCACTCGGCATAGTGCACGTGCAAAAATGTTGTCCTAACAAAAGGAGCGATATGATTCCGGCAGATTTTGTCATTAACAATTGTATTGCGGCTTCGATTAGAACTGCTCAAGAAGGGTAAATTAAAAATAGAAATAATAAATTAAAGACAAAATAAATTAAAAAATGGAAATATATAGGCACTTCACAGGGTGGCCCAAATTCAAGGGAATCGTAGAGTTTTGAGTATTTCTAAGGGAAAAATTAAAGAAATTAAAGATGGTGAATAACGCATATCAGAGTGTCAACCCGTTTTTAAGCTACGGGGGCTTTTTGAAAAATATCTGTTTTCAAATTTTTTTTAATGAAAATTTCTTTTTGGTGGAAATCGCTCTTCTATAGATAATTTAAAGTAGAATTTATTTGTCAAACTCGATTTTACCTGTAGCGTTTAGTTCTTATACAATTACCTATATTTTGCTAGATTTTTGAAATCCCAAATAAAAATTTTAAAGAATCTTAGAATCCTAAATTATATTAATATCTACTTATAGCAAAAATATATTAATCTACACAGAATAGCCTAAAGATCAGCGGTAGCTAAATGTGTTTTTATCTTATTAGTAGCAGTAGTAGTAGAAGTAGTACACTTTCTACCATAACCCCCGTGCACCATCGACTGATGCACGTGCCCCTAAGGATGCAAGTTTTCTTTCTGTAAGAGAACTTAATTTTGCCTGGCACCTCTTTGTCGAGGGCGGAGATCTTTAGACTGCGTAGCAAGTATACACAGTGGACCGCCGGCTTTATATCTCCTCCGAAGGGTGGTCCTGCTACGTGTTGCGTCTATCGCTACTCTCCCAGCAGAACATTGTCTAGAAGGTAGACTATTTCTTCCCAGCAGCTCGAAGTCATATATCTTGACGCGGACATTGAAAGCGATGCAACCCTGGTTTTCGCTGTTGGGGATTTTTCCACACTCAAAGTCCAACCAGTCACCCATCCAAAGTGCCCGAAGTCTCAGCCTTTGGCCTTCAAATGTTCCTCGCTGACTAAGAGCGGAGGTCCTATCTTCTTGGCATCTGCGCTGTGGAGACCCTAGACTTGGCGGGATTTCGACTACATTCTGCATCCAAACTGGTCGAAGTCTCTGCCTTCTGCGTCGGAATATTCCCACTGCCCGAAAGCGCCGGTCAAATCTTTCGGTATCTTCGCTGTAGAGACCTCAATTCGGGATCCCCGGTCGTCTACCATGTGAATCCGAAAATTTCTCCGGTCAACCTGCTTCTACCTCGTTGCGGTTACGCTAGGCAAAGCGTCGACCACATAGCTGTTAAGAAGTGGGGAGCCGCCAACCGCCTCGTAGAATCTCCTGCGATGTTGTATGAAGCAGTACTTGTGTGTACGAGATGCGATCCTGCAGTGTTCCGTTCCGCAGTCCAAGAAGCTGTTCACTAGTCCACGGCGGCATCGGCACCCCGTTTTTACCATGATTTTATTGGTTGTTCGACTGCATCAGTATTAATTGAATTTATAAAAGTTTTAAGGTACCATTTAAATGAACTAATATTGCCTTGCCTTGTATTGTGGCTCTGCTTTATTTTACGAATTTCTTGTTTGTTTTTGTATAGATACAGAATGTTTTTTTTTTAAATGAAACATCCAGATTCCTTATAAAGCAAGTTTGATGGATAAGTCCTTTCTTTTTAAAAATAATAAAAAAATATATTTTTGTGTAACTTCTAATTTTTTCAAATGTGTATTAAGTACACCACCCCACCCTAGAATATCATATTGAAGTCTTGATTGTACCAATGCATAGTAAATTACTAAGAGTTGTTTAGTGTCTAGAATGCTGATAAAAAGTTACTCCTAAATATTTTGTGTAATCAGTTTTATAAATTATATAAATTTCATCATCAATTTTTACATTTAAAACTCTAAAATTTGGCAGACCCTTTTTGGTAGACGAAAATGGCATAAAATATGTTGTTTTCTTGGTTAACTGTTAGCGACATTTGATTTGAATGTTTTTCCAAGAGGCTACTTCATACCCAAGTCCAATATAATCAGCAAATCCAAGAATAAGTGATGATGATGATATTTCAAAAATGCTATTTACATATAATATGAACAAAATTGGACCTAATACCGTTCCTTGTGGTAAACCATACTGTATCGTTTTTTTCGAACTATAAACATCATCAACCAAGGTTTTTTGTTTTCTATATTCCAAGTAACTTTTAAAAAGCCTTTGGGAATTATCGTGAACTCCGGAGTCTTCCAAGACTTTCAACCTGAGCTTGTGGTCAATCTTGTCAAAATCCTTGAATAGGTCAAAGAACACTGCTAACAACTTTTTATTATTTTTCAGTGAATTGTGAATATGCGTAGTTAGTGCTGATATGGTGTTTTCTGTTAATTTTTCCCTCTCTGAACCCGAATTGTTTTGAACTTAAAATAGAGTTGTCTTCCAAAAAAGCTACCAACCTTTGGTTTAAAATTTTCTAAAATATTTTAGTTACATTGCTGATAAGTGAAATCGGTCTGTAATTTTTAAGTTGAGTTTTATCACCCTTTTTAAATATGGGTTTTACTATTGTTATTTTTACATATATCTGTTTCAAACATTTTATTCATTATAAAAAATATCGGTTTGCAGACCTCCGGACCTATGTTTTGCAGTGTTTTGGACTGTAAGCCATCAAATCCTGGTGCTTTTTTTTCTTTAATGTGCTTATTGTTGTTATGATTTCTTTAGACGTTGTTGGTTTTATTATGAATATTTTGTTAGTTGTGTTTTTGTTAAAGTTTTTGCCCTTAGGCTTTTTTATTTTTTCTGCCAGGTTTTTTCCTACATTTACGTAATAGTCATTAAACGTCTCAGCTATTTTTTTGTCGTTATTTGTAATTTTATTTCTATTCATTTTTATTTCAGTAATTTTATTTGTTGTATTTTTTTGTAAATTGAATTGACTGTTGTCCATAGTGCTTTTGCATTTGCGCCGTTCTCTTTTATTTTTGTTTTTTAGTGGTTCCTTTTTGCCTTTTTATCATTCTATTTAAAAAGTTTCTATATCTACCGAAATTTAAACGGTATCTGTCCGGATTTTCTTAAAAAAGTTGAACAATGTGTTTTGCTACACAGATGTGATTAGACTTTTTGTCATCCAAGGTTTTTGTTCTTTAACTTTGTTGGCAATTTTTAAATTTTTTGCATGGTAGTTAAAAGGATGTCAAAGAAGGCTTTTGTTGACTTTTTGACATCGTCTTATTAGTAAATAGTATCCCAATTTTGTGTTTTAGGTTGGATTCCTAAATTTTCATCATTTATATAGGTTTTGTTTTAATTCTGAGGAGCGCCCTTAACCGATTTTAATGAAATAAACATTGATACTGGCCAGTGATCAGTTATTTGTACCCCTACCAAATAAGATTGTATTTGCTCAAGTAAAGAGTCATTGTTGCTTTTCAAAAAAAAATTGTCTTAGCATCCCTTTACTTCTCCTTGTTCTCTGGTTACCTGGTTAATCATTGATATATAGATTTTTTCGCTTAAAATATTTAAATATTCACTTATGATATCGTTTCGTTCTTTTATATTTATAATATCCCCATTTATGATGTGTATATTTGAAATTTTGTCTGGATTTTGATATAGCTGGTGTTCTAGATTTTCTGTAAAGTGCTGAAATCAGTAACTTATTGCCATTTAAGTTTTTAATCAAGACATCAATAGCTTTAATTTCTTCAATTTGTATTCATTTAAAATCAAACTCATGTTTTTTGTTAATAAATATTACAGTGCCATCGTTCCTGTTTATATCTCCCAAATTATAAGTCAACTCTTAGCCTGGAATATTAAACAATGATATGCCGGATATTTTGAAAGTTTTAGTAAAGATAAAACAATCAAATTCAAAATTAATTTGAGATAAATTAAACCAAAATTCATCAATATTTTTGGAATAACTATAAATATAAATTTAAAATTTTGAAATCGGTTTCGTTTTTTTTTGTACAATCAAATCAGATAAGTTTTTCTCTGACTGAAAATCTGACCCCCACTTGTGAGACTCGATTTTCAAGAGAAGTTTGAATATGAAAATTGCAACTTAATATGTGAAGCCGTTGACAAGCTACGGCGGGGTTTTGAAAAGTTTGCATTTTGGGATAGGGTCTATAACTTCGTTATTACTGAAAATTTAATTTTGATGTAAAGAGCTTTTTTATAGACTTTTTGACAAAAAATTTAGCTATCTTTCCTGATTTTTTCCACCGCCTTTAGTTTCCAAGATATAAACCGGCCATGGCCTACTGTAATAATTAGTATGTTTTCATATCATACTTTGTACGCTCCTAAGGCGATTAAAACAAAAAGAAGTTAAAAAACCTGCGAATGAGTTCCGTCAACCGAAAAGATCTTTTTTGATCTTTGGTTTTTAAATTCTTTTCGGTTTTAACTTCTTTTTGTTTTAATCGCCTTTACTAATAACTATAAACATAAATTTAAAATTTTGAAATCGGTTTCGTTTTTTTTGTACAATCAAATCAGATAAGTTTTTAAAGTTTTGGATTTCTAGTGCTTTTTTTGGCAAAAATGTGATGTCTCTCAAATAGTTATCCATTTTATTTAAATTATCTTATTTTAGTGCCTAAATTATTTTTATGGAAAATATTTAATATTTGAAACTATTACACTAAGAGAACACAAAATTTTTTAAAAACCAAATAAATTTATAGGCCAGTTAATTAATACTACTTATTTTACTTATAGAAGGTAAAAGGGGGGGTAATTGGTACTTTAAACGAGTTACAATACGAAATATAAAATAAAAATTAATATGTACAGGGTGTCCCAAATTGGGCAGGTTTGGGGGGTTTAAGGTACTTCCAGGCGAGATAGAAAAAAACTGACCCCCACTTGTGGGACTCGATTTTCAAGAGAAGTTCGAATGCGAAAATTGCATTTTAATATGTGAAGTCGTTGACAAGCTACGGCGGGGTTTTGAAAAGTTTGCATTTTGGGATAGGGTCTATAACTTCGTTATTACTGAAAATTTAGTTTTGATGTAAAGAGTTTTTTATAGAATTTTTGACAAAAAATTTAGCTATTTTTCCTGATTTTTTCCACCGTCTTTAGTTTCCAAGATATAAACCGGCCATGGCCTACTGTAATAATTAGTATGTTTTCATATCATACTTTGTACGCTCCTAATGCGATTAAAACAAAAAGAAGTTAAAAAACCTGCGAATGAGTTCCGTCAACCGAAAAGATCTTTTTTGATCTTTGGTTTTTAAATTCTTTTCGGTCGAAGGAATTGATTCGCAGGTTTTTAACTTCTTTTTGTTTTAATCGCCTTTACTAATAACTATAAACATAAATTTAAAATTTTGAAATCGGTTTCGTTTTTTTTTTGTACAATCAAATCAGATAAGTTTTTAAAGTTTTGGATTTCTAGTGCTTTTTTTGGCAAAAATGTGATGTCTCTCAAATAGTTATCCATTTTATTTAAATTATCTTATTTTAGTGCCTAAATTATTTTTATGGAAAATATTTAATATTTAAAACTATTACACTAAGAGAACACAAAATTTTTTAAAAACCAAATAAATTTATAGGCCAGTTAATTAATACTACTTATTTTACTTATAGAGGGTAAAAGGGGGGGTAATTGGTACCTTAAACGAGTTACAATACGAAATATAAAATAAAAATTAATATGTACAGGGTGTCCCAAATTGGGCAGGTTTGGGGGGTTTAAGGTACTTCCAGGCGAGATAGAAAAAAACTGACCCCCACTTGTGGGACTCGATTTTCAAGAGAAGTTCGAATGTGAAAATTGTATTTTAATATGTGAAGCCGTTGACAAGCTACGGCGGGGTTTTGAAAAGTTTTTTTTCCCACCCAGGATTTTTTTTGATCTTTTGTTTTGTTTCTTTTTGATAGCTTGTCAATGATCTCAATTGTTTATTATTTGACAAAAGCTTGGTTACTAATTTAATATTCCTTCAGTTCATTTTCACAAAGTGTGATATGTTAAAAGCAATGAAAATTCACAACAAGCTGGACAAATATATTTTGAAAGCTACCCCGAACGAAGGCAGCCATTTACAGATATTTTTCGCCGCCTGAAAAAAAATCTGGTTTAATATAAATCCTTTTCAAAACCTCGTAGGATGATTTATGATGTTAGGAGTGACAGAGAATTAGAGGAATTAGGACTTCTTGTTAATAATAATAGATCAATAAGACGGCTAGAAGCCGATACAGGTTTCGCCAAATCAACAAAAATGGTTCAATGATTTATTTTTTATAAAGGTAATACACTAAATATCTACTTTTTTAAAAGTTATTACCTATTACTTGAAATGTGCTTCTATAAATATAATGTTACATTCAAATGAAAGATTTGTAATTTTAAAAAGCAGGCCATGACTGGAAGCAATTTAGACTTTTCTAATACTATGGCCTATTTGCAGAAAGAAACAGGTACCATTAACATGGGGAAAAAGGCCAAATTCGCTGAAATTTTGATATGTTTTTGTACTTGGATTGATTAGGAAAAATTTAAAAAATTAATCTTTTCTATAGAGTCGTTTTTAAGACACAGGGTGTTTAAAATATCATGTTTTCTGTACATTTTCCTCCTTTTAAGCCAGTTTATGTAATAAATCCATTTCCTTTTTTAAATGTTTTCTTTAAGTTAATTTTCCTGATTCTTTTTTAGAATTTATTGTTATAATAATAAAAAGTTATAATATGTAGGTAAAGTTTTTTTTTCATTTTGGGCAATTTTTTTAAAACATAGAATAAACACTTTAAACATGTTTTAATCGAAAATATTATCATAAAATATTCATAATATCTTAAAGAAATGCAATATACAGGGTGCCCAAAAATTGATTTTTCTTCTTTTTGTCCCATTTCAAGCCAGGTGAATATTTGATGTAAAATTGACCCTACGAAAAACGTATATTTATGACAGATTAACTATAAAATATTTTTAAGTTTGTAATGCAAACCGCAAATAGAAAAAAACGAACGTTAAAAAAAAGGAATATTTTAAATGTAACATCATAATATAAAATTTAAGTCAGGACATACCCTGTATTTTAAAACCTTGTGTATTATTATTTCTATCGTCGAAGATCTTAACGAAGTAAAAGAACAAATCCATTAGAAGGTGAGTTATATCATTTAATAAACCATGCCTAAAATAGGCCAAAAATAAGAAAAACTTAATAACAATTTTTGGACACCCTGTATAATATAATTTACTTTATAAATGTAAGGATTTTTGATATGACCATTTTTAAAGCATAAATACTAAACTTGTTTAAAAAATTGCCTAAATTAAACAAAAAAACTCTACCTACGTATAACTTTTGACGCCCTCTGTATCTTATATCCCAGTACAATTTTAATTATACTGGCCAAAATTCTAGAGAAGAATCAGGAAAATCAATTTAAAGAAAATATTTAAAGAAGGAAATGGATTTATTACATAAACTGTCTTAAAAGAGGAAAAAGTACGGAAAACATGACATTTTAACTGTATGTATCTGTTAACTGTATCTTAAAAACGGCTCGACAGAGAAGTTTGAATTTTTTTAAAAAGTTTTTTATGAGATAAAGTACAAAAACATATAAAAATTTCAGTGATTTGGCCGAGACCTTTTTCCCATGTTAATGGTACCTGGTTCTTTAATGACGTAAATCACTGCGAAGCTATCAAAATAAAGTCACAGCACACTAGACAGAAATGAAAAATATTTAATATCTCAAAAACGGCCCAACAAAACTACCGCATATGCTGTACTGTTTAAAAGGAAATTGTATCACAAATTCAAAAATTAAATAAAATATAGGGTGTACCATAAGCAAAATACTAACTTTGGCTTATATCTTGGAAACTAAAGACGGTGAAAAAATATGAAAAGACAGTTAAATTATTTGTCAAAAAGTCTATAAAAAACGTTTTACATCCAAACAAATTTTCAGTAATAACGAAGTTACCGACCTTCTCCCAAAATGCAAACTTTTCAAAACTCCTCCCCCCCCCCCCGTAGCTTATAAATGACTTGACATATGAAGATGCAGTTTGCACCTTCGATCTTCTCTTGAAAATCGAGCCTCGCAGGTGGGGGTCAGTTTTGTTCTCGCTTGGAAGTACCTTAAACCCTGTACGTACGTACCTCTTTTTGTTTACGTTTAATACACAGATTTAAAAAGTTTAAGATAACTCTTTTTTTACATTCTAGCAGTTATTGGCACCTCTTTTAGAGTGATTTACACATACGATTATGACAGTCATTGGTACTTAAATAAAACTGTGTTTCTTGAAGTAAATATAACATTTTAAATAAACAAAATTTTTTTTAAAATTTATAGTGAAAAAAATTAAAATAAAATTGTATTTTTTTAATAATATATTTGCTTAATTCGTTAATTTAACTTGGCTAAAACTGGGCATTGATCCTATAATGGATGAAAAGTCCCAGTAAAAAAATATATTCTTTGTAGGTTTTTTTTTTAAAGCAAATTTTGTGGTATGCACGATTGCAATTTTAACATCAATATTTTTCGTAGACATATTTTTTACGCATATGAAGCATAAACCATTTTGAACTATAATGTTGTTTTCTGGAAGAACAGTTTCTGTAAGAATATTTTCTGGAAGTGTTTCCTTCATATTATTTTCTGGTAATAATTATGTTTTGTGCTTCTTTCTTCGCATTACTTTGCTTGCTGCTTTCCATGGTTACTTTCTATTTGTTGCCATATTTGTTAATATTTATGTTTTGTTATTGCTTCTTCGCTTCCTGTTTATCGCCATTTTGGTTCAAATTTGTATTTACTTCTTTTTTTTACAATGCACTGATTTTTTCTTTTCCCTTTTTTTTCTGCCGTTGCTTTGATATTTTCTTCATGTTCTTTTGCTTTAAGTTTCCTTTTTCTTTTATTTTTAGTTTTAGGATTTTATTTTTCGGTTTTGATCAATCGGAATTGCAGAGTAACTCTGGGGATGTCAATGCTTGTTGCACCTCTGCTTTCGTATACCTTTTCGCACATTTATGTTTTTTTTTTCTTTTTGGCATAGAAAAATACAAAAGAAAGAAGTTACTATAGTCTACCATAAAAAACAATTTAAAGTTAAAGACTCGAAACTTCAGATCTTATAGCTGCATTTTTAGGTAACATTTGTAGGAAAAAAAATTAATGATACTTGATTTTACTAGTCCATTTTACAGATAGGTAGGCAGGTAGGTATAATAGATTAAAACAAAAAAATATACAAAAATTAAAGCTGTGTGTGTAAAGTAAAGTGCCAATAACTAAACCGATTTCAATATGTAAAAACTAAGTTTTTGGCACCTGTGCCAGTAGGGACTTATCGGTACATAAAGTCGGCATAGCCTGACTCTGCACTATTTCTGTCAGTTCTGTACGAAGGTTGAAAGGTTCTGACATTTTTGTCATATAAATATGACAAATTAAAGTTAATGCCGTCTTTTATTAAAGGCAGGCACAAAAATTATGAAAGTCGACATTATTTTGATAGAAAAGATGACATATTTAGACAACAACAATGTCAGAATCCCTTTAAACTTCGTGCGAAATTGTCAAAAATAGTGCCGTCTTTATTAAATTATGCCTACTTTATGTACCGGTAAGTCCCTTCAATAAATAAAAACAGATTATTATTTTTGTAATAAAATATAAGATTAAACCTTTTACTAATTAACTGAATATCTATCTTTAAAAAAAACTTAACTGGGGCAGTTTAAACTTCGTTTGAAAAAAACTATCTTCTGGGAAATTCTGTATAATTCCTTACATTCACCGAACACCACGTGCTTCTTTTTACGAGGTCAAGCGCATACTGGTGAAAGGTTACCTACAAGTAACATTTTTAACACAATAGGTTGTTGCCAAATTTGTCTTTTTGACAAATTCTCCCAGAAAAAGCATAAAAACATAAATATTAAGGAAAAACAGAGCGAGTGCCAATAGCTCCTCGAATGCCAATAGGGACTAATCGGTACATGAAGTCGGCCTAGCCTGACTTAATGAAGACTGCACTATTTTTGACAATTCCGCAGGAAGTTTAAAAGGATTCTGATTGTTGTTGTCTAAATATGTCATATATAGCTATCAAAATAATGTCGACTTGCATAATGTTTGTGCCTGCCTTTAATAAAGAACCGCCTTAACTTTAATTTGTCAACTTTAAGAATGGCACAATATGAGCATGTTTAAATGATATGTTTATGTAACAAAAATGTGAGAAACCTTTCAACCTTCATGCGGAACTGTCAGAAATAGTGCCGAGTCAGGCTATGCCGAATTTATGTACCGATAATTCCCTAATAACTGCTATGCTTACCCTACATTGCAAGTTAAATAAAAGCTTGTAAAACGGTTAAAGGCCAAATTATAAAACATTTTTTAAAAAGCCCCTGTAGATTAAAAACGGGTTGATACACTGACATGCGGTTTTCACCATTAATAATTTCTTAAACATCGAGCCTGTAACATGTGTATATATAAGTTTTTTGCTATCTCCCTTAGGTTCGTTACTGCCGGTAAAAAAATGGGATTTCCATGCAAAACTAATCGTTTTTTAGGGTATTTTGGTCTTGGTTAAAAGATAATAAAAATTCTACTAAGGGACTCAAATATTGCAAAAAATATTCTTTTTCTTGGACCCATTTCCTGAACATAGATGACTAAATTAAAAAATCTACTTCCAAAGAATTTTATATTTTGGTAACTTTTTTCGGCTTTTCAAAAACCGAAAAGCATATCAACACATTTATGCATTGCAATCTAAAATTATGTGTTAAAATTTCATCAGTCAAACTAGGGCAAGGCTGAGGTCACAGAGGAGGAGAGTGTAGGTAAAATATAACTTTTTAGCAAATCAAACGTATGTTTTAGAATTCAAAACCACTCACCAAAAATATACAACTGTGTATCCCAAACTAACCCAATTTCGTGGAGATATGCGTCGATGCTTGCTAGTCTCCATGGACGCAATTTTGGAAGTGTAAATGCCATATCCGACTATTACCTGTTCTACACGTCCAATGACTTTTTGATCTTATTTATCAAGATTTTATGTCACAGAATACCGGCTTATATTTTGGATTTTGCAGCCGTATGTATGGGAAAGACAATTAGGTAAAGTATATACCGGATTGTAAATTTACCTCCGCAACAAAAATTAATAAAACCAGTCAGAATGATGATATTGTCAGATTTCTCGCGATTCTTAAGAAACGACAGAAAATCTCACCCGTCACACGTCTGGAAAGTTAGTTACTTATTGCCCCATCTATCTATACTAACAAAATAACGGTAGTCAACATAATCAAAATCGTTAACTATAGACGCACAGGAGTTTTGTGACGTAGGCACTCTCTAAGAAAGAATTTTAGAAAATATTACCCCTAAGAGGGTAAAAATAGGGGTTGACTTTTGAAGAAGTTTTCTTTATCTCATAAACAAAAAGCCGGAGAGGTCTGAAAATTGGTGTGAAGATTCTACTTATAAAATAAGGAAACATGTTATTTGACGTTTTTTGAAATATTAACTAGGAGTGGAGAAACAGGGGTAATTCGTTTTCGAAGGAGGTAAAGGGATCTCCTGTATCTCAGAAGAAAAAAGTCACAGAGGTTTAGAAATTGGTATTATAGACTCTACTAATAAAATAGAAGAACACGTGTTTCAGCGTTTTTCTACCAACCTTCTGTTAATAGAGGGGCTTATCCCGCATATTTGATAGAAATTTTTATCTTTTAAAATATGGGTTGTGGGGAATTAAACCGAAGGAAATGAAGCCCTGAATTGAAAAAAGTATTTTTTGTATTAATTTTGGCAATTTTTATATCCTCATCCCCTCTATATTTGATAAAAATATTGACCTACTAACATATGGATTGTGAGGTATCAAATCGAAGAAAATGGAGCCCGTAATAATAAAAATATATATTTTTTTAAATAATTCATGCAATTTTTTCTTTTCCCCTCCGCCACTCTTATATTTGATAAAAATATTGACCAAGTAAGATATAGGTTGTTTTAATTTTTTTATTAATTCCGCCGCTAGCAGCGGGTGATATGCTAGTTTTTTTTTATAGCGATGAGATATCTTCATAGACACCAACCTCTCTTGAGGACGCCTACGGACTAAACCCCTCCGCTGTGGATTCGAACGAAATAGCGGACCCATTCTCAGGAATATAACGTCACTGTTTCGACGTTCACTGTTTTGGTCTCTTAGGTGCGTTCGTCTTCGTGTTTAATTTTTAGAATCGTTATTATCATATAATTTCTTTAAAGAGGTTCTGTATGATTTATCTGTAGATCGTGCCTTGTTGTTTCGCGGTAGTTCTCAAATCTTGGACAGTAATTTAACGTATGTTCTGACAGTATCTACATATGTCGTCCGTTTTTCCTATTCGCTTTATGTATGTCCTAAAAGTTCCATATCTCGTTAGAGCTTATGTCATATAGTAATTCTTTTTTTTTGTGTTTGCAGTCTATTCATGTTTTAATGTCGGAAATAATGCTTTTCGTCCCTCGTCCTTTTTCGATTTTTCGATCCCATCTTGCTTACCAGCATTCCAGTATTTTCTTTTTTGCAGTTTCTTTGCTTTCTTCTCTGTGTCCATTTTTATCTTCGTATATAATTTCTTCGACAATTAGGTGTATGGTCGGGGTTCTTGTTATAACCTGAATAGCTTCCGTTGATATCGTTCGGTAGCCGCAGGCTACTCTTAGTAAGACTTTCCGCTCTTAGTAAGACTTTCCCCTCTTATCAGCATGTTTTTGTACTTCTTTGTGCGCAGTACTGGACTCCATATGTCACGATTGATTGCTCGTACTGGACCCATTTATGTTGGGCATAAGTCTTTGTAGTTCAGCGAGTTTTTTAACGGGTGTCCCATAAGTTTTCGCACAGAGTTCACGGGGCTCAAAAGAAATACCTAAGTTACTTACCAAGTTGGCTTTGGTAACAAAAGTTTCCTTGTTTCCTAGGTTTCAATTTGACATATTTATGTTTTAAGTCAGTTTGTAAAAATTTTTTTACAAATTGGAAATAAGAAAATCTATTTATAATTTGGTTGGGCAAATGCCCAAAGCTGAAATAGTGCGAATCTTTCAACACCAAGATATATCCAGGAGAACCATTTATCGAACCCTATTGAAATGCGAACAGAGTAAGGAATACCCTGTTCGCATTCCAATAGGGTATGAACCTCCCGAAAAGTAGAAGATCAAGATTTTTCACCCCCCCCTCAGTGCAACAGAGTGGTAAGGTTGGCTAAAAACAAGGTTGGGTGTAAGGAAGCTAGCGAGAAGAAAACAAACTTCAAAAAGTACTATTTGTAGAATTTTGAGCAGAAATGGTCAAAAATACCTCGATGATGTCGTGCTCTTCAACGTGTTCATTTTGCGAAAAACAAATCTATCATAATGGACGAAGAAAATTACTCCACTTTTGAAAACCCAGAAATTCAAGGCAATCAAGGATTTTACACCGATAATATAGAGGAGACTCCGGACAACATAAGATTCCAAGAAAAAGATAAATTCGCCGACAAAATTTTAGTGCGGTGTGCAATTTCCGAAAGGGGTATAGCAAGACCATATATACGACATGTACGGGGCGAAGCATTAACTAGCAGAGGTTATATTGGTAACTGCCTAGTGAAACTCAATGAGTTTATTCAAGAACATCATGCTGGAGACGAAATTATGTTTTGGTCCGACCTGGCATCTTGCCATTATGCCAGGGAAACACAAAATTGGCTTCAAGAGCATAATATTCCATATATAACAAAAAATGACAATTCCCCTAATTTACCCTTGGCTAGCCCCATTGAAGACTTTTGGACCCACTTGACAAGGGAAGTGTACGCCGGAGGCTGGACTGCTCAAAATGAAGGCTGCACCGCAGAATTTTAATCAAGTGCAGAGAAATTAATATTGTCACCGCCCCTTATGAGAGGTGTCCGAACAAAGTTGCGGCTTGTTGAGGAACACGGACCGATGTATATACTAAAATAGATAAATTATATTCATATAAAATCAACTTATTAAAAAAGTATATAGAGTTTAGATAAAAGTTTGTTCTTCAAAAAGTATACGATTTTTTATTTTGTGCCAAAACTTATGGGACACCCGTTAGTTGCCTTTTTAGTGGTTTCTTATATATGCTTTCCGAATTTCTGGTTTTCACCGATGTGGATTCCAAGATATCGTACGCTCTTTTGCGGTTTTACGAAGACTCCATTTAGTCGAAACTCAATGTTTTGCCGGTCTTTTTTAAATTCTCACCATGTAAAAGGAAAGACGGAATTTGTGTGGTTTTGTAAAGGTTTGTTTACATACAAATATAAGTTTTTCTCAAAAACTGCCTACTAAATTTAAAATTGACATATTTTGAAGTTAATGGAACAGTATTAAGAAAGTAAATAAGTCCTGATACAAAAACAGGTAGTGCTTAAACTTGCATTTAAAAATCGTCAGATTTTTTGTAAGAGCGAGATTAGATACTTAAAGTTGGTAAGCTATTTTTTGATTCCTTGTTGTTAGCGTATCTTGGATGCGTTTGTGAAAGCGTCTTTAAAAGAATGAGTTAAAGTTGTGCTTACAACGTACGACGTAACCAAACCAATTCTTGTTCAGTGCTTGATGCAAAGTTTTACTTCATGCCGCTCACTTCTATTTCCTTCCTTGTCGAAAAAAGTGAGAGGGCAATAGAATGAAAAATAAAAGGAGAGAAACTGAGCATCAGGCATTTATGAAAACCCTAAGATAACAAAACGCTTACGATACGCTAGCTGCGTACAAATACTACAAGGGTGGTCGTAAAGACAGATGAGACATAGTCGCTGTTGTACGACGTATCCGTTCTGAGTATGCCCACTGAGATACGATTACGATTAAACACTCCCTATTTATGCAACTTCAAGTGTCTATTTTCTAATGGTTCTTGAAGAATCGAGACCATTTTGACAGAACTTATATATCAGGTCATTTTGCATAGCTGCGTTTTCCGGCGGGCAACCGCCCAATCCCACAAGCTTTAAATGATTCAAAAGATTACTAAAAAATCAAACTAATTAGCTTTTTAAGACTGAAAATATAATTCGTTTACCACATTCGCGACAAAACTAAAAAAATGTTCCTTATGGAACGGCGGTAATTTTTTGTAGGTTTTACACATTTCTAAGACATAATTTAGCCACATTTTATACTTTCTTTCAAAAAACTCCAATTTTGTCTCGCGTTAATAAACAAAAATAAGTTTCCCCCTTCCTCCTTCCCACCTTCTTGGCCCAACTGAAAAAAATTTTTATCTTCCAAATGGCTCAACAGATTTTAATAATTGTTTTTATACGATTAAAAGAGCTTTAATTTAGTTCCGTTTCATTTTAAAAAAATGGCGCCAGCAGGCACGTATAGCTCCATAAAATCTTTTAAAGAAATAATGTTCTTTTAATTTTTTTTTCTTGAAAGTGAATATATATCTATTTTAATGTGAAAACCGCGTGTTGCTAGCTGGTACGGTTCGTCAGTTCCAATTTTTTTAAAAAGTTAATCCCCCCTTCTACCCTCTTGACAACCCCAAGAATTTTTGTGCCAAATTTGATACAGACAGACAGACAGACCATGACAAAATTTTGTATTTATATCTTTTTTGACCCAAATAACTTTATGGTAGTATGAATGGCTAATAATACCATCCCACCACTTTTACAACAACGCTAAAAAAATCTACAATGTATAAAAGGCATGCTAAAAAAATCGCAAAAGGTGGTTCAGGAAAGCCTCTTACCAATAAAAATTTAAAAATAAAAACTACATTTTTGTTTGAAACCCAACTTTTTGAATTCCGTGAGGCAGGCAGGACAGGGGTGGAGGTGTAGGTATTTACGTGAAAAATCTGTTTAAATGTTCTATTATCTATGACTTACCTGTAACAAAACCAGATTTCGAACATATCTGAATTAAAACAAGTTACTTTAAAAAAAACATATATTTTTAGTTGCATATACGAATCTCCGTCTTCCGACAACGAATTTATTAATGACTTTGAAACTGTTTTGTCCAACATCATCCCTAGAGCAGATTTTGTAGTTTGTTTTGGTGACCTCAGCATAGATCTCCTTAACCTCTCGTCAGCTAGGACAAAAAAGTTTTTAGATGTTATAGATATACTTGGCCTAAATCAAGTTATTGATACCCCTACAAGAATAACAAATACTAATCGACGTCATTCTAACTACTCCAAGCGTCGAACTTTGTTCATCACGAATGTGTAACTGTCGATCTAATAACTTCTAGCATGCCTAAAACAGCGGTAATTAAAGAATATAGACCACTAAAATATTTGAATTGGCATCAGTTTTATCAAGATTTGAAAAGCATTTCATGGAGAAATGTTTATGATTTGCAAGACATTGACTCTAAAATAAATTCCATAAACTGTAATTTTAAAGCTCTTTTAGACATACACGCTCTACTATCACGATCTAGATTTACGAAAAACAATGAACCATGGATTACTAATTTTGCTAAGAAATAAAAAACTGTAAAAATTCAAACGAACAAAAAATAACACTCACTGGGAGGCTTATAAAGAACTGATAAATCTAACTACTAACACAATTAGGCGCGAGAAAAAAGCATATATAAATCATAACCTAGGAAACTCTTCAAATTTATGGAAAGACTTTAAAAAATTAAGTATTAACTCGAACACATCAAATCATAATATTCCAGAGCACCTCTGCGATCCAGAGACCATGAACACAAACTTTCTAACATGCATACCATCAACAACGGTAAACTATGAAGACCTTCTAAAACACTACACTGCAATGCGTAAAAATCCAGATGGACAACATTTTAAATTTAGGGAAATATCAGAAATTAATGTCCTCAGAGTTATTGAGTCTATCAAGTCAAACGCAAAAGGGCACGATGAAATAAACATTAAGCTCGTTCAAATCTCTTGTCCATTCATTTTGCCTTTCCTTATCCATGTGTTTAATTTTTCCATTGAAAACTCAGTTTATCCAGATCTATGGGAAAAGGCCCTTATAATACCTTTGCCAAAAATTTCGCAACCTGAAATCTTACCATGTTTAGCTAAAATATTTGACAAAATTTTAAATAAACAATTAACAGAGTTTGTAGAAAACAACTCCATTTTACCGAAAGTCCAGTCTGGTTTCCGCAAACATCACAGTTGCTCAACTGCACTAGCGAATGTTACTAATAATATTATTGAAGAAGCTGACAATGGTAAATTAACTGCTCTAATTTTGCTGGACTATTCGAAGGCATTCGACACTCTAAACCACGACATAATAATAGGAATTTTGCACTACATAGGCCTTGACGAAACTGCAATTTCTCTTCTACGAAACAATATCCAAAACAGGTATCAGTCAGTATAAATAAATAGCAAATCCTCATCTCTTCAATTATTAAAACAAGGAGTCGTTCAAGGCTCTCCTCTTTCTCCACTAATGTACGCTATATATACATCAAATCTCAATTCAGTCTTAGATCATTGCTCTGTTCAATACTACGCAGATGATTCCCAGCTGCGTATCTCTTTGCATAAAGATAACATCCAGGAACCTAACTCTTTAATCTCTCAAGACTTGGAAGCTCTAATAAATTATTCCGTGAAGCATTCTTTACACCATAACCCACAAAAATGTTGCGTTTTATTGTTCGGATCTAGTACTCGAATTGTTGAACAGTACCAAAATTAGATTTCAATTAAATTAAATAATCTTAATTTACCAATAAAAAATGAAGCAAACAATCTGGGATTGGTGATGGACAACGGTTTGAGATTTCATAAACATCTTTCAATATGCATGCAAAAAGCATTAATAAGACTAAAGGCAATCTATAGTAACAGACATATACTTAGTAAAAAGCTTAAAACACTTTTATGTGACTCGCTGGTATGATAAATGTATATCCTCCTTAGACAAGAGAAGAATTCAAAAAATGCAAAATAACTGTCTGCGTCTGATACATGGGATCAGGAAGTACAGCAGAATTTCACATAAACTTCTCGAAACTCAATGGCTAAATATGGAAAATCGTCGAAAACTGCACAAAGCTTGTTTCTACCATAAAATAATAACAACACAAAAACCTTCTTATCTTTATCAAAAAATCTGTTTAAGATCACAAATTCATAATTTAAATACGCGTTACAAAAAAAAGCTTGACAATCCAAAACCTAAAAGATCTTTTTTTCAACGGAGCTTCACACATGATATAGCGAAACTCTACAATTCCATACCAGAAAATATCAAATGTAAAACTAGTATCACAATATTTAAAAAATCCTACAAACAACACATTTTAAATCAGCAAAATTCTCACGTATCAATCTTATAAATTAGCAACTGAAATTCCATTTTACAAGCAACCCTTACATTAATATTTATATTTCATAGTATCTTTGGCACATCCTTTTTATTTATTTTTTTAGCTATTAATTCTTTTTATTTTTTTTTGTTTTAGTTTAAATTATTCCATAAACAATAGTTAAGATTTTTACAAATGTAGAAACTTTTAAAAGTATAAAAATCTATGGGAATTACTTATGTATCTACATAAAGGGCAAAATTGAAAATTTAAGTTTTTTTTTTCTTAAGGTTAACTGATCAGAGCTATTGGCAACTAGTTGTTGGTAGTGCTGAATTTCGCTTTTTTCACAATTTCTCCTTTTTAAGGGTTAATCATAGGAAACAAAGAATTATTGTAAATTATTGTTTTTTCTTAATTGTGAAATAAAGACATTAATTATTATTATTATTATTATTATACCGTTTATAAAAATAAAAATTATTTTTTGTTAAATCTATAATTTTAAATACTTTCTTGTAGCTCGCTTACGTAACATAAATAACTTATATGACCTCTTGTGAAAAATTTCATGCTTCTAGATTCCGAGTTTAGGCTGTGCCTTCTTGTCTGTCAGTCTGCTAGTGTTAAAATTTTATAAAGTAGATAAGCAATACAATTAAGCAAGAACGCAAGCAAGCACTCAATCAAGCAATCATTCAATCAGGCAAGCTGCTTTCACGCTAGACCCTAGAATTTACTACACTGTAACTGTGCACTGGTCATACATCCAATCATGCTAGTATAAAGACAATGTACCATTTTATTATTAAAATTTTTTTCCGTTGTAATATATTACTATTCTTAAACTTTTAAAAGTTGAACGCAAACAATGACCATAAATACTGTGTGAATATAACTTTATTCCATTGATAATAATTATAATTGGTCAATTTAATACAATAATGAAAGGCCAACTTTCATTGGAATGTTTATAAATAAAATAAATTAGTAGTAACCTTATCTCAGAAAATGTTGAAGTGACGTTAAAAACGGGTCATGTGATACGTATCTATACTTTTTGGAGTCAAATAAACATCAGAATTGGCTGAACTTTGAATAAAAGGCACATTTTGTAAAAACTAAGACACGACTTAACGAACGAACTAACCAAGTCTCGTTTTTAAAAAAAGGTTTATTTTGGATTTAAAATATTGACTTAATAGCTACTTGCTCTCAACTGAATAAAAATTATATAAACATTATAATTAAAGAGAAACAGGAATCTTCTTGCTGACAGTGCATCTTCTGGGAATCCTCATATATTAGCATAGGGATGAATAACATAACACCTCCCTCCTCAGGAATCAACTCTACGCAATGCGGGGGAGTTGCACATTTGACATATTGATTCCTTGTTGGGTTTCTGGGTCTTCTCGTCTATGCTGTGAGTTTGATAGCTTTTTATAGGCAAAATAGCTACCAATGCTTATCAATAATCCATATATGATGATCGTCCAATAACTTGAGATGGTAGATAATGTATTGAACGATAAATCGGGCTAGTTGTTGATGATTTGGCTCTTGATTTTTTGAAGTTCGTCGAGCTTAATATTTTCTATTCCAAGTGCAGGACTGATAATAGTGTTTTCGGTCACTGCGATATCGAGACTGGGAAACAATATCGGCTGATTGATTTTTATCAATTTTTGTTTATTAGTAATGATTTGTTGATTCGAAGAAACTTCCATTAATTTTGACGATTTCCTCTTGGTCTTGACAGTTCAATTTTATTTATTGTTTTTGTGGAAATATTCCGATCCATTGATTGGAGTTATCGATTGGCTTGAAGGTTGATCTGGTGATTTCCATATTGGTTTGTTTGCATGTTGAGGTGTTTCTATTGGAAAGCAACTAGATTTCGCAAGGGCTGTCTTATTTTTCCTCTTGCAGGCTTTGTTTCTCACAGAAGTAGTTCTTTGACGTCATTTCGGTATAGAGTTCGCTCATGAATGCGTAGTAAAATTCGTTTTTTACCAAAAATTTATTTCGCGGTACTATAACCTGAAAGTAACTCTCAGAAATTACAGAAAATAAATGATATATTTCAAAATTATAAGGAAGCATTATTGGAATATGTAACAAATAAGTTATTTAATTGTCAAAAATATAGCTTCTTATTTTTACCAATTTTTCAAAATACAATTTGTTCTGTAAGGAAATTTTAAGCGGTAGTTGTTTTGGATTGACTCTTTTTTCGATTTTTAAAGATATTTAACTTTGAGAAGGCAATTGAATTTTCACTTCGTAAATATTTAATATTTTAATGATTAAAGTTTTGATAAAGATAACATTTTCCTCTCTAGCCCTCTGTTCCACAACGAGTGCTACTTGTTTAAGTTTAGATTCTTAAAGCATTATTATTTATTATTTCTAGAGATATGGAATTTTTCTTTACAATATTTGATGACAGTTTGCCTTGATTTGTTTGCAATTGTTTTATTAAAAACTCGTATCGCTGGCCGTCGGTCGAATTCAATTTTCCTGTTATTGCTTTAAAAAAAGGATCCAATACCATTGATTAAACCTCTTTTTGACCTTTGTGGATGTGGTAATATTTCTGTCAATTTTATTTCTCCTTTTCCCTGGACTAGTTTTAAAATTTGAACGTAGTTGGATAACTCCACGGCATAATCTTTATTTTTTGAAACCAGCTTAATAATGTTTTGTGATTTAAATTGTAATTTATTGACTTTATCGATTATTGGATTTAAATCGTATAAGTATATAAGTGTGTGGGTGTAGTCTTCTATTTTTTCGTTTTCCAACTTTAGTGGTAATAATCCAGGATTATTTTCTAAATTTCTGATATTGATTTTTGAATGAATCCCCAGAAGGTAAATTATTAATCTAAAACAAAAGGTTTATCTTTTGAATTTGTATGTTTTCTTAAGGGGGCGCTTAAGAATGTCCATATGGACTTTTTCTTGTTTTTCGGTTAAAACAGATTTTTTTTTGAGAATTGACCTTTAGGACCGTAGCCGGTCTATTGAATTTATTAGAAAGTTTTTGTCTGAGTTGTTTTTTCGTATAGACAGCCTCTTGATTTTCGAAAATTTGGGGGTCGTCCCGATTTATGTTTTTAATCAATATTAATTTTTGTTTTTCATGAGAAAGTTTTTAGTTTAATTTCGCGTACAAAATATTCGTCTTGTCTTTATGGCTAGAGACATAATTACTCATTAAGATCTGATTTATGTTAATATCAAATTAATCATGACTTTCAAAATGACCATAAATAACTGTGTTTTTAATTTTGTTAAATAATGTATCGTGTGATGGCAAGCAAGCATCGCGTATCGCATTTTTACTTGAATAGATGTTTTGAGAAATCCTTGTGTGTTAAGTAATCTGATCTGCTTTATCAACGTCGAGTGTAATCTTTCGATCAAGCCTTTTCATGACGGATGGTTCGCGCAACAAAAGTGTACTTTTAACTTATGTAATTCTAATAACTCTGAGATAACAGAGTTTCTGAACTACGAGCCATTGTCTGTTGTGATTAAACCAGGGACCGTATGGTGGGAAAGAATGTTATAAGTCCGTCAGCTATGTCAGTGGCGTTCAAGGACTTTAATTCATAGGCCTGACCGAATCTCAAAAATTCATCGATAATTGTTAAAAACTTAGTTTGTTCCAGAGTAAGCGTATCTACATGGATCATTACCAACGGTTATATTGGCGTGGGTGTAATATTCATTTTTACGTTAAATTACCTTTCGTATTGAGCTTGTTGGCAGATTTCGCATTCGTTAATATAGGTTTAAATAGAATTTTTTTTGTTGGGGCCAATAATATTTTCCTTTAATCCGATACCATGTTTCATCGATTCCTTAGTAATTCGCAAAACGGCGGGTCGTCTTTCTCGTTTTTGAAATATAGGTGATATTGAATATTAGGGGAAATGTACTCTTTAATAAAATCTAGCGCGTCTTGCTCAAAATTATTTTTAGAAGGCTGAACAAAAAATCGTTTTTTATTCCCAAATATTTTGGTAGACTTTACGCTGGCAAAAGAGTGTAATACGGAGAAAAAAATTACTTGATTTAAACAGGTTAACGGGGGTTTCTGAAGTACGTAATTCGACCTCCAAATTTTGGTCCGCGTTTGTGTGAACCGTCGCATTTTCGTCTACAATTGGGTCTCGGGACATTTCTAAGATACCTTGGTCAGGTTCGACCTGGTTCGAATTGGGGGTGTAATTTAAGTTCTACTTCGAGGAACAAGGTACGCGGGTGCTGATAGGATCAAAAACAAAGTCCTTTTTCGGATTAATTTTTTTTTCTTTTTTTGTTCTTCTTCAAGTTCTCTCGTAAAGTCTTCTATGTATTTATTTAAACTCGTTAAGCTTCGTATTGACCTGAACATTACGGCGAACAACAAGCAGAGCAACGAACCGAACCGCGATCGGAACACTAATTTGGACGGGGTTACAAACGCGTTTGAAAACATGCTCGCAAATCCTGACCATTCGGCGAATGGTTCGCGGTGTTCCCATCAGTTGTCGGTTTTTTTTTGCGGCATCAAAGGAAATGCTCGCGAATATACTCGCAGGTTTGGACGGGTTAAAACAAAACAGCGAACAGAACTTTGGTAGGGAGCACTTCAGCGTAATTTTTTAGTTTTGCTTATGTATTTGGAGTGAGTTTACAAAGGAGTGGACGGAAGAAAAATGCATAGCGCTGATTAACGGGTATAAACAAAAAGAATTGTTGTGGAAAGCTAAATATCCACACCACTAAAACAAAATTAAAAAGCAATACGCTTGGGTTGAAATATTCCAAATTTTAAACATTGACGTGGAAGAATGTAAGAAAAAAATGGGGTCCTTATTAGCCTCTTTTCGGCGGGAACCCATAAAAATTAAAAAAAGTCAAAGAACTGGGTCAGGTAAGTTAAGGTAATTTAGTAATTACTTAAAATTACTAAATTAAAATTTTCTGCACTCCTTTGTGCATAAAAATGTGTTTGCCACCATCTTCTTGTCTTTCGCGTTTTTTTTCGGCACATGAATAATAAATATATATGTACGCTGCTGCTGCACTTTTACTCATCTTTAACCAATAAAAGAGGGTCGATTATCTTGAACTGACAAATTTCAACCACCGAGAACATTTATGGAAACAACACAAAACGTTCCGTTTGTTGTTTAACGGTTATAGAAATCGTTTTTACGATGTTTACTGTGTGATTCGAAAGAATTTTTTTATTTTGCCAGTTAATTTAGTAGTGTTTGTAAAAATGAAGTCAATGTTTGTTTGAGTACCCACTAGCTCATCACCATTTTTTAAGGCCGCGAGCCGCCGCGCTGGTCGACATGGGCGTAGGGTTTGCGAAAACTGGGTTTGGATTTGGTTCAAAACATTTTGGGGTTTACCAAAAACCTGCGAGTTTGAAAAGTATTTTTGCGGCAGAATATTTTGTCTAGGCTGCACATTGCACAAAGCGGTTGGGATTTTGCTGGAAAAAGTATTGTGGGTAAAAATTCAGCGCTCGTATTTGTACCGGTAAATTTGTGTGTAAGGGTTTTGTAACCTGAGAAATTTTGTTGCCCGGATGCGGGTGTTGAAGATAATTAATATTTTCTTCTTGAATAACACATTGCAAGGCGATGCTTAATTTGTCAGGTTTCATACACCTTATAGTGGTTCCTAATGGTCCCCTTAGGCCTTAAAGCTAAATCCGTATAAAGAGTGCGTTTGAGGTTTTTATCGGTGTCCTTTTGTTCATGCAAATCGACATAATTTATCATCAAACTTACATTTTCTACTCTATCGTAAAAATGTTGAGCTTTCTCGTTAGGGTATTGTTTCAGCATGACCATATCGCGATTTAAGCAAGGGTCATCTCTTTGATCCACAAAATTTATTGTTAAAGCTTCTTCGACTTCTTTCCAAGTACCTATACTTTGAATATTAACGACAGTTCGCAAATGACCGATTAATTTGCCTGCCCAACAACTTATGTATCTATTTAATTCTGATGGATTTCCATCGTATTGAGTAACACAGTTTAGATACTCTGGAGTAAATTGAGCCATATTATTATCTTTGTCATTTTCTGATTCAGAAAAATTGTTTAATGAATTTTTGGGAGTTGAAAGAAAGTAGAAACTCTAACTATCCTACAGACTGCGCCACTTAATGAGCGAACTAACCAAGTCTCGTTTTTAAAAAAAGATTTATTTTGGATTTAAAATGTTGACTTAATATCTACTTGCTCTCAACTGAATAAAAATTACATAAAACATTATAATTAAAGAGAATCAGCAATCTTCTTGCTGACAGTGCATCTTCTGGAAATCTTCATATATTCGCATATATTAGCATAGGGATGAATAACATAACACACGGCTGGAAGTACTTTTTAATAATAAGCTCAAATTTCTTTCTAATGCCACCATTTCGAAACATTCAAACATTTGAATCGGTGAGCATAGAAAGGAATGTTTGCTTATTTGGCAAAAAATCAAAAAAGTGCTCCGAGCCGTGTCTTAGTTTTTACAAAATGTTCTTTCTATTCAAAGTTAAGCCAATTTTGATGATGACCCGTTTTGAACGTAACTTCAGCATTTTCTGATACAAGGTCCCTAACAGAATAAGAAGAATCTCTACTTAAATTAAAACACTTTATTAACAAGTTAGTAAGCCTAAAAATGGACTTTTTGAACTGCCAAAAATTTTCAACGGTCGGATTCGTGTGAAAACTTAAATTTCTTTGAAATTAAAGGTGGTAGATCATTTAAAAAATAGCAATTTTTTACGCCTCATAAAAATTTTATTCTGCGCCTGAATGAAGTCTTTTTTCTCGGTATATTTGTCATACTTTGCTATGTATGTATGTAGTTAACTTAGGTCTTTAGTTTGGCTATAATTTGATAAAGGTTAAACCGATTTTAATGAACTAAAGTAGTTTCAAAAGTCGATTCCTTCTTAGAGACTTACAAAATGGCGCACATTAATACTTGATTTTTTTTATAAAATTGTACTCTTTTTAACTTTTTTAGTACATATAGTAAATGGTTTTGAAAGATGAAAAATGTTTTGTTCGGAAAAGATGCAGCTCTCTAGAAAAAGGTATCATTTTGGTGGCAGCAAAAAATGCTATGAGAGGTGAAAAACTGCTAGAATTTTAAATTGTCCACTGTAAAATTTGAAGTACATACTTTCCGGTTATGTATTTGTTCTTTAAATGGCATTGGTGCCAAAATAATAGGCAATACAAAAGTACCAATTTTATGGCCCACCCTATCAACCAAACAGTTTTGTGCCAAATACAAAAGACTCATATTGGACTTTGTCACTTTTTGCTAGATCAAACTGATCGCGAAAATGAAACGGAAGTCTCTGAAAGCTTCTGCACCTATTGAACGATAGGTACACTTGATTTAAAAAAAAACGCATACATGCAGTCACAAAATTGAACTTTCTAAAAGTGTATAATATATACGAACTACCAGCTAAAATGCCTAAAAACTTCAAAAGTACGACAATGTGTCATATTGTTTAGAAAAGGTCACTAAAACTGAAAATATTTTTTTACTTAAATTAAAGGCAACTTTATTTTTATAATAAATTTTGCATAATACTAAAAAATCAGCAAAAATAGTGTTTTAGTAAAGTCTTTATTGAACAATATCAAATTATCACTCGAGTAACGGACGAAGGCTGTTCTATAAAGAGGGCGGTAAGCCATTTTGGAGTTGATAAAATAACAATAATGCGATTGAAAACAATTTGACGAATAGGAAACTTGAATTAGGATAAAAACGATGGTAAACTTAATACTAAGTATTTTAACTTAAAAAAGAACTAAAATAAATAATTTAGTATTTAATAGGATCACCCTTTTTCTCTATTACAACTGCAAATGCCTGGGCATTAAAAATGTTAAATTTTGAAAATACTGATGGTTTTCTGAGAGCTGATCCAATTAACTCTTCAGCATTTCATGGTCTCCAATTCCCTTGGTATATTATTTTAACGATTCGACCCCATATATTTTCCATTGGGTTAAGGTCAGGGCTGTTGGATGGCCAAGGAAGTATTTCTATGTTATTATTCTGAAACCATTGGCGAACATCATTAATCGTGTGTACTGGACAGTTGTCCTGCTGATAAACGAAGTCATTATTTTGATGTAAAGCCTGTACAGATGGCAGCATAACGTTTTCAAGGATTTCAATATATCGTTCACTATTAAATCTTCCTTCGATTCTCCAAAAAAAACCCAAACCTCTAGCACTAAACCAGCCCCACATGTTTACAGAAAAATATCCAGCTTTTTTAATTTGGTTTGTATATTCGGGTTCAAATCTAGAATTTGGTGCACGATAAACTAAAATTCTCCCGCTGCTTGAAGATGATTGAAACATTTTTTCGTCAGTGAAAACCACCCTCTCCCAGAAGTCATTTTCACGAAGAACGTTGTTCAGTGCAAAAATCACTATGGCCTGTTTTTGTTCTTCTCTTAGAAAAGGCTTCTTTGCAGCAACTCGACAAGAGACTTCTGATTTCGTTACTCTTCTATTTACTACGTTGAAAAAGGAGAGAGAGAAAGAGATGGTCAATAAGTCTCTCATGTTGCACTTCAGAAATTACTTTTGGTCGTCCTGATCTATCTTTCCTATCCGTAGAATTATTTTTAATCCAGCGCTTTTTCCATCGCATTATCGTTATTTTATCAACTCCAAAATGGGTGGCCGCTCTTCTTATAGACCAGACTTCTATAACTCGAGTGATAATTTGAACTTTTGTAAATGTTGATACCTGTGGCATTTTTAAGTATGTCACACTGAATTTGAAGCTGTCAGGCATACTAAGCTGGTGGTGGCTTATAATAGTATACACTAATGGAAAGCTAAATTTTGTGGCATAGAAAAAAATGCATGTATGAGTTTTTTTTTAAATTAAGTGTACCTCCAGTATTAAAGTAATTGTTAAATTTTTATTTTTATAGATTAAAACCGGTATATGACAAAGTGGATAAATTGGGCGAAGTGCTGTCGTTCTTTAGTATGAATGAGTGGTACTTTGAAAACCAAAACACAGAGGAACTATGGAGCTCTTTAAACGAGGTTGACAAGAAAAATTTTAACTTTGATATAAAAACTCTAGATTACAAGAAATATTTTACAATATTTTTATTGGCTTTAAGAGAGTTCATACTGCAAGAATTTTTGGACAATATCGATGAATCTAGAAAGCATGCATACAGGTAAGATTTCTATTTCACAGTCGTCAAGCACCATAGAGGTTAGGTATAGTACAAACTATATGTGTACTAACATTATAAAGGCAGACAGACACCTAGGTATTCGGATCTAGTCATTTGGATAACGCTACTGGAAACTAATCGCATATTAAGTAAAAAACATGAAAACAGAGTACAAACCAGTGAAGATTTCATATTATATAAAATATTAACCCTAATTTTGCCAGCTAGACGCTGGGCCAGACCCGAAATCCGAGGTGGCTGTGCCTCATTATAAAATTAGTTCACATTTTCTACGTTTATGCGCGCCTTCTACCTAACTACCCTAACCTTAAAGAAACTAAATAGGTGGGGTTGCGGAGCAATTATTATGCTTTTTTTTCAACAGACTGGAAAGTGTAACTTTACAAAGATGGCTACAATCGGAAAATAAAACAAAGACCGGAGAAGGAAGAAGAGACCGGAAGATCATCATTTTCCGGTTTATGTTTTATTTTCTTGTCCATTTTTAGTCAAGTTGGCTATGACTTGTGTTGACAGTTTTAAAACTTGTTTTAATTATTTTTTATATATGTTTTGGGTTTTTTTAATGTTTTTTTAATTTTGTTTTATTTTTTTTATATCTTTTTTCTTTAAATTTTTGTGTAAATTTTTTTTTTGTAATTTTTTTTTATTAATTTTTTAGTTTTAAACTAAAAAGTTTATTAATGACCTCTAGGTTGGGTGAAAAAAGGTTACGTACGATACATGAGCGGAAACTCACTTTACAGATCTCTACAGATTTACATGTCTCGTCTACGGCTCACCCTGTAAACTTTCTCTGTCTGTGTTTGTAAAGTTTTCTTTTCCGACCTAGTAACGTAAATAGCTATTAATTTGGTCCCTCGTACTACGTTTTTCACGAGAGCGGCAGGAGTCCATTTATTGGTATCGTTTTTTCTAAAATTTTTCATGGTCATATTTTCATGTCAAAACTTTGATTATGGAACCGCTAAAGATAAGCAACCTAAAGCGAAAAAACCACCCACATTTCCTGATGTCCTCTGAGTACCGATTCTGGAAGTCATAGGAAGTGATCGTTCGCCTGAGAGAAGAAAAGTAGTTTCAACCAATAAACGCGCTTAAAAGCAGTGACGAGACGATCGAATAATCACAAAACTATTATAGGCACGCGCAGAGCTGCCACGAACAACAATTTTTGATCGAAGCCGTTCTCTCGACTAGACCCAGTAGTTGGGAGTTGTAGGAAAGCTCGTATGAAAAACGTCACTCGTATTATTTCAGAGCACGCTATTGGACGAAACCATCACGTGACCGAATTCGCTAATTCGCATGCTACGGCAAACTTGACCGTCTTTTACAGTAGGACTCGCACAGTGGTCGATTGTTGTACAAACGCGGATATTAAAAATAACTTCCACATTGTAATTTAATCGTACAAAATATTTAGTTTTAATAAAAAGATAAATTAATTCTTATTTAGCTAATACACAGGATGATCGTGTGAATTTTCACATTTATCTTAAGACATTTTTAAGAGGTAAAAGATATATATTTATTAATTAGCTAAAGAACCCCGCACACCGGCCGATGTAACTCAGACATCGGGCAATTTTGAATTTTTTTTTATATGTTGTAGCTTTCGACAAGGGCTTGAAAAAAATGGGCCTGAAAAATTTGTGAGGCATTTAGTTTGGCTATAGCGGCGTATCAAAATAACATTTAGAAATGATATTTTGGAAAGAAAAATAAAAAAAAATTTTTATATTTTTTCGCAATATTTTCTGACAGGGTAGGTCATTGGCGCACCTTAAAATTATTAAAATACTGTTTATTTTTTCATTAAAAAGGCTAATTCAACGATATTAGGTGAGTATATATTTTGTATTATTTTATAGTTTCCTTTAGTATATTTTATAAACAGATAAATCAGTGGTGTAACATGAAAATATTATTTACTAGTATATTGTCTTGAATCCTTTTTATAATTTTGATATTTGCAAGCTGTTATATGTCATAGTTGTCAATTGTGGCGTAGTGGCGTAATGTAAAATATGTTGACATTTTTATTTTTTCTGTTTTTTTTTAAATGAATTTGACCCAAAAATGATGTTGGCTGTTACGAAAACATTTCCTTTTATGTTATGAAATTGCCTTCTTTTTTCCGAACGGATACATTCACCAACTTCTCTCCATTTATTTACCCACAGCACGCATATCTTCGCGCGTAAAGTATCTTTCCCGACCTTGATTGCTTGCCCGAACTCCGCTCCGCGAATGTAGGGTCATCAGCAGTCGCGTGCGAAAAATACAATTTTCCGCACTAGTTAGAATAATAACAATTACTTACTTCAGACATTCGTGAAACTAGCCGCCTTAAGTTTCATAAAAAAAAATATTTATTGGTCACCCTACGCCACTGGAATATTTATATTAAAGCTAAATAGAAGATAAGTAAGATTCTATAATAATAATTAATAAGTTTAGTTATCAAATAAAATAGTAAAAGTATAAGTAGTATTTTAATATTTTGATGTTACACTACTGATTTATCGTTTTATAAAATATATAAAAAACCATAAAATAACTCAAAATACGTACATAATATGGTTGAATTGGTGCTCTTAATAAAAAAATTAACAGTATTTTAAATAGTTTTACGGTGCGCCACTGACCCAACACCGCGAAAAAATCTAAAAATTTACACTTACACTATCGTTCAAAAAAGAAATAAATATTTGCGTGTTTTCTTCGGAAAATATAATTTCACAATGATATTTTATCCCACATTTGATACGTCGCTGTAGCCAAACCAAATGTCTCACCAACTTTTAAGTCACATATTTTTAAAGGCCTTTTCCAGGACTACAACATATAAAAAAAATTCTAAAATCCCCCGATGTCTGGGTTGGTGGTGTGAAGCTGATCTACGAAGGACATGTAGATTGAAAGACGATTGGAGCTTGAATGGGTTTTATTTAGTGACGTAACTATTTAAAAGTGTCCAGTCAAGTGATAATTTTAGTTACAGTTAAACTCACATGATATTTTAATTTTAATCTCACTTTACAAAATTAAACTAAAAATGTTAGTTTAGAACAATCAAATTTACTTTAAAGTAATTGACACAATATATACATGTTACAGTATACTAGAATATTTTTATGTATATAGGGTATATTAAAAAGAATGCCAACCGAGAAACTTTCAAATTCTAAGCATTTTTATATAACGTTCCCTATGTCGATCCTTAACTGTTTTCGAGATATTAACAGTTGAATACTGTCATACTCTGGGTCTTCTATTTGAAATTTGATGTTGAATACTGATACGTATAATGTCAAACTCGTAAAAAGCATAGTTTACTCTTCGGCCAACTATTCGTCTAGTATCTTGACAACCATATAGGGGCAAATTTTGAAGTTTTTAATTTTTTTATTTATGTCCGCGTTTTCCGGAAAATCGACCACCGTGCGTCGTTCGAATGACTTTTGTGCGATTGATCACTTCTCAGGGTATGATCGTTCTATTACGCCCAGAATCGAGCCCCAGGTCTGCTCTGAGGCAGTGGTGATAAACTCAAGAACACTATAGTCTCCGGCCCCCAAACCTACTCTTTGGCTGATCGGAAGAAGGGCTGAAGGCTGCAAAATATGTGGTCCGTTTTTTAGCATTAAGTTGCTTAAGATAGAAAGCACAATATTACACGAATCAAAAGAAAAACAAAAGAAGTAGCAAAAAATATTTTCATTTCTTTTTAGGTTGTATATTATCAGAGTAGTCCTTCAATCCTTACTAATGTCGTTGGGAGCTTTGGTTCTATATAAGTTAATTTTAGTTTTATTTAATATAATTTAATAAATACCACCTTATTTTGAACCATTATTTTTTAGTATGTGTTTCGGTAAGGATAATTGTTTTGATATTAATTTGTCGCTGTTAAGTCATAGAAAAAATTAATTTGCAAAAAAAGCGTTAAGTTCAAACCATATACTTATAAACTTGATATACACGGCATTAGCAATGCATCCCCGTGAATATTTTTGTCATCAAGATTAGTCATCTAAATTCAGGAGGCTACGCAAATTTTTGAAATTTTAGCCGTTTTAAGCCCTTTTCTCATTATGCATTTTCATCTTGAGAAGTTGCATTCAATTTTGGTGCTCATACCATGCATTTTCCGCAAAAAAGATGCATGGACTCCAGATTTAAGAAATAAAACTTGTTCTTATTTCAAAGGATGCATGCATTTTGGGGAATTTTCTAGTGAATTTTACTGCGACAACATAAATATTATGTTGGCAAGCATATATCAGCTGTTAAACTAAGATTAGGTTATTTTTTTGATGCACAGTGTTAATAAATTGCTTTTGAATTTCATGCATCTAGCAAAAGATGCATTTGCAAGACTCATGGGAAAAATGCACATTGAGAAACAGGCTTAATGTCACGTTTCAAGTAGTGTTTACTTTTCAAAAACCAATGTATTTGTTTTTCTCCGTATAAATAACTTTATTTTGTTTAAATGCCTGACATAAACATAAAAGCTAAAGTAAAATAACAGTTTACTATAGTGTGTGTACTGTGAGTAAAATTAAAAACCAAAAAATCACACCACTTTTGGAATCAAAAAACAAAACAAACCAAAATGGCGTCAGGAATAACATCAATCCAACGCACTTGCGCAAGACGGCCGTTTATCATTATTTTCATGGCCTAAACTTGACCATGATATGTTGCTAACAAAATTGCCACTTCCATATTAAGTTTATATAAGTAAGTATAGTATAGTTTTTATAAGTATATGGTTCAAACGTATTAGTATACATTAAGATCGTAGTTACAATCTGGGGAATTGTTTTTAGCTGCTGTACGGGAAATCAATTTAACTATGTCGACCTGATTTTTTTGCAAAATTTTACGTCATTGAATTTGTTTTTCATGGCAACGTAGAGACTTTATTTATGTTTATCCACAGTGGGACTAAAGCACATAAGTACAAAATGTGTAAGGTTGCATTTTAAGGTGCATTTTTAATTGAATTGGAAACTCCTGCTACCTGATACCGACAACAGGTTAACTTAAAAGCATGCAGATTTAAAAATCGGCTACTGGCGCTAGAAAAAATAATCGTATTCTATTTTAAACCGGAGCGTCCACGACTAGCAAGAGTCTTTCCAACCTCTAAATGGAGCTTTACTGACCTGTTTTGTTAGTGCTCGAGCATCCGTGTGTTTTTGAAACTGTGGTTAGGATCTAAAATTTACCCTTTGCACGCCAAGATTTCACTAGTACTCTTGCACATAACTATGTCGCAATAATTTAAGTTAAAAAAAAATGGTTGAATCAAAATAAAAACAAAATTATGTGGAGTTATGGGCGCCGAATGGTTCTATGCTAATTCCTAGTAATTCCAGCGAGCCAGTAAAGTTCTCTTGGTTCTTTGATAGACTCGGGGTAATGCCCGCGCAGCGCTAACCTTTTTCGGCGGGCGACCGCACACGCGGAGTGGTTTCATATTTGTTTTAGAACAATGTTTTTGAAAGATAAACATAACCTCGAATGGTTTTCTGTCAGAAAACGTAAACATAATCTTCTGTCCCACTGCGGCCCGATTTAAAGTTTGTTGACAAAACACCTGCAGTTACCATGGAATCGTATAAATTTTGCGATCTATCGGGCAACACTTGAACTGTGTGTGTGTCTCCCAAATTCAACGAAGTGTAAACGTTTATGATTGATTGATCGGTTTTCTTTTCCGGAGTGCACGAGCTTTTAGAAAAAAGGAAACTTAGTTTTTATTTTCGCTAAAGCAAGGAAATATAATATTTTTTTTGTAAATCGGGTTTACTTTTTGAGGCTTTTGGGATAGATGACAGCACCAAAGCTTTTATTTGAAGAAAAAATAATTGAGAATTTTGAAAAATCCCTCAGATATTTTTGTTAAGCATTTAAAAATAATCACCCCATTTTAGCTAATTCTGAAGTTCAGTGTTCCCTGTGCACTCTGGCAAAAGATCAAAAAATTAAAGAACAAGGCGTTGCCAGTTGTACTTTTTTTTACTTAAAATATGGGGAGAAATTATAGCCTCAAATGCTTTCGTAATAAAGCTAAAAGACATAAACAACATTTTGAACATGTTTATGGCCATGTTTTAAACGAGGCTGACTGCATTTCGTTGCGTTACGACGGAATGGACGTTAAGCTGCGGGCACAGCAACGTACGCAACAATTGTATTCAGCTGTTCTGTTATCGCAATCATTATATTTGTTTTGGAGATTGCTAGGCTTTTGTAGAAAAGATGATCCGTTTCATCAATATATGGAAGTAGATCCAACAATTTTTTTTCTACTAGCTTGCGAAAAATTTACTTTTGCGCACTCGTCTTTTGAAAGTGCCACTTTTCCACACTAGTGTGAAAAATGCGTTTTTCTGCACTAGTGCTGAAAAGTAAATGTGCTTAGTTTTTGGATTTAACTATTTAAAGGATATATTTATATGTATGGTTGTGGTTTATAAAATATGTTAAACATATTTAAATTTATCAGAATTGTTCTATAATTTTTAATGAAATAAAAAAACATGCGTCAAATATGTTAGCATAATTTTTTAATGACCTTGGTATACTGCCCTTCTTAATTACTATTAAAGTATACTGAGAAAACAGCAAAAAATAACAAATGCAGTGGTCTATCCCATAATGTTTTTAACAGTTTAAGAACGGTGTTAAAATATTTAGATAAAGAAAGATGGTGTGGCCCAACCTTCGAAGGAGTAAACAAGTCACTACGCCCAGCGCATTCAGTGTTTCTTGCCGTTTTCTCAGATTACTTAAGATTGGAGAGGGTAGGATTATGCTCCTAAGGCAATTAAAACAAAGAAGAAGTTAAAAAACCTCCAAATTAGTTACTTCAACCGAAAAGAAACTAAAAAACAAAAGATCAAAGGAACACACAAAACATCAAAGCGAAAAGAGAAATTAATAAACGATGTTTCGCCCTGGGTAACCAGCGTGGGCTCATCAGTAGTTTCACTGGTCACCCTCCACTATACATCATTAAACACCATCATACACTTAGATTTCCAACCTTGAACCACTCACAAATAGGCATCGTTCCGCACTGGTACTTACTTATCCAAGTTACCTAATACGAATTCATCCTGGCGTGTTAATATTTCCAGTAGGATTATGCTCCTAAGGCAATTAAAACAAAGAAGAAGTTAAAAAACCTCCAAATCAGTTAATTCAACCGGAAAGAAACTAAAAAACAAAAGATCAAAAGATCTCGGGTGGAAATAACGAAAATTCAAACTTGGATGAGTATTCCACAAGGAACACACTATTTGTGAGTGGTTCAGGGTTGGAAATCTAAGTGTATGATGGTGTTTAATGATGTATAGTGGAGGGTGACCAGTGAAACTACTGATGAGCCCACGCTGGTTACCCAGGGCGAAACATCGTTTATTCATTTCTCTTTTCGCTTTGATGTTTTGTGTGTTCCTTGTGGAATACTCATCCAAGTTTGAATTTTCGTTATTTCCACCCAAGATCTTTTGATCTTTTGTTTTTTAGTTTCTTTTCGGTTGAAGTAACTGATTTGGAGGTTTTTTAACTTCTTCTTGGTTTTAATTGCCTTAGGAGCATAATCCTACTGGAAATATTAACACGCCAGGACGAATTCGTATTAGGTAACTTGGATAAGTAAGTACCAGTGCCGAACGATGCCTATTTGTGAGTGGTTCAAGGTTGGAAATCTAAGTGTATCATGGTATTTAATGATGTATAGTGGAGGGTGACCAGTGAAACTACTGATGAGCCCACGCTGGTTACCCAGGGCGAAACATCGTTTATTCATTTCTCTTTTCGCTTTGATGTTTTCTGTGTTCCTTGTTGAATACTCATCCAAGTTTGAATTTTCGTTATTTCCACCCAAGATCTTTTGATCTTTTGTTTTTTAGTTTCTTTTAGGTTGAAGTAACTGATTTGGAGGTTTTTTAACTTCTTCTTTACCACTGGTTTCTTGATAACAACAAGAGAGTTGCGATATTAATAAAGTTGATCCTCGTGATTCTTTTCTACAACCCACATAAAATTTCCCAGCGTTACAAATTGGCGCCCAACGTGGGGCTCGAACCCACGACCCTGAGATTAAGAGTCTCATGCTCTACCGACTGAGCAAGCCCGGCTAGCTCAGTCGATAGCATGAGACTCTTAATCTCAGGGTGGAGGGTTCGAGCCCCACGTTGGGCGCCAATTTGTAAAAATGTGTTATTTTATGTGGGTTGTTTAAAAGAAGCAATGATTTCAACTATAACTGGTTTATTGATAACAACAAGAGAGGTGTGGTGAATACTCGTTATCCTTTCTACAACTAAATAGTCCGGAATTAATTTACTGTTTTCAAACCAATTAAATATACAATTTTAGTTACCAAAAGGAAATATTAATAAAATCACATATTCTTACTAGAAAACCACCCCAAATTTGTAAAAATTTCACAGCATAAACCGCATTTAATTTTTATTTAGTTTCATAAACTCTTGTGGAAAGAAAGCAATGTTGCAGCCAAAACCAATTTTTTGCGCTAATATTCACATTTCGTTTATTTATTAGCATCATCAAATAAACCTCTGTATCTTTAAAACTAGTCGTAGGTTTTTTTTTTGGTCAATGTAAAGTGTGATCAGTACCCCAACATCTAAAACATACCAATTTTTTTTTTAATCCATTAAAAAATTAATCCAGTACAGATTTACTCCCGAACAGTTTACAGCTGATTCAGTAAGCAACTACTAGCTCAAATCGCAATCGAAAATGATTCAATCTACCAAACCTGTGAGAGGACAGGACGTGTATTGTTGAAAGTCATGCAAACCGATCTTTCTCGCGTGCGATGGGATCAGTCACCTCCCACGAAAAGTAGCTTAGGAAGCAATATATTTTCTCCGGTTCCAGACCATGCGAGAATCTATGATTTTTATAAGATCCGTGAGATCGGATCATCGCTCAAGAATATAACGTTTTCTTCCCATGTGGTCATTCGCCATAATATATGCCGCTCCCCGTTCAAGAAGGAGGCCCACGGTTTATCAGAATTTGAAAAATCAAACCTGATAGTTAAAAGAGAGTTTAATCATTGAATCATTCACTATAAAAATTGCAATTCGTTAAACCAATTTATTATCCAAACCTTATTTCCTCAAACCCATTCAATAACCAATTCGAAATTTATAAGACCCGTTTTTAATTGAACCATTGTTCATCAAATTTATTCAATATCAAACTGGTAATTTGTAAAATCCATTTTTATATTAAACCCGAAATTTGTCAAACTATAATTTTTTAAAACCGGAATTCGTAAAACCCGTTATTTATCAGAAAATTTTTGCTAAATTGATTTCGCAATCGCCAGTAATATATGAACCGAAGGCGTAAATGCAGGTGACGTGGCGGCGCGGTGTTAAGATGCATTTGTCATTCAATACTTTGTGTATACAGACCGCTTCAAGCTACTGCGAACATAGGGGGAATCAAGTCCAATTTACTCTCCGTGCCGTACGACCGAGGTGGATTCGAAGCACGCTGCAGTGTTATCTTTTGGAAATTCATTTTGTTTTTATTATTTTGTTTTATTTCTGCCTTGCTCGAGAAACAGATGGGTAATTTCTTAATTGAAATAATACATTTTTAAAACCAAAAATGGATGTCTACGAAGTTGCCGAAAAAGTGCAGATGGTCAAATGGTCAAATCGTCATAACCCAACACACGTTCGATATTGGTCGAGGGAAAATTTTTGGGGTGGGGGGGGTATTATAGGGGAACACGTAATTGGGCCATTTTTTATTAACGGCAATTGCAATTTGAATGGTCCTAGATACTTGGATCTACTGCAGCAGCACATTATTCCAACTGCTAGGCAGTTGTTAGGTGTAAGATTTGGTGAAACATGGTTTCAACAAGATGGTTGTTCCGCTCACAATGTTGGCCTTGTTAGGGAATATCTTGATAATGTATTTCCTAATCGGGTTATAAGTACACGGGGAACTATTTTATGGCCAGCTCGATCTCCCGATCTTGCTCCTAATGACTTCTATCTGTTTTTAAAAAAGCTTTTCAAATTATCACCCCTAACATGCTTGGAAACGTTAGAAGGGGTTTTTATAGTAGGCTCGGATATTGTCTAGCCGAGCAAGGAGGACTTTTCGAACATTTGCTTTAATTTTTTTTTCACTGGGAGAATCTTTTTGGTTTTTAGAATGTATTATTTTATTTTGAGAACTTGCTTTTATTTTGTTTCTCCTTATTATTTTCATTGTAATACGTCATCAATGATAAATCTGAGCAGTTGACAATAAAACGCTCTTATTTATCAGTGACAAAAAATAAGAAAATTACGTTATAAAAATTTGCGTATTTATTGACCAAATTCCGGTTTCATTGACTACGCTCCACACAGCACCGTGGTTAGAGGCGTACTAAATACCAAAGGAAAGTCATGCAATGTGATCGCAAGCCTGAGTATTGGTTGCTTCACTGATAGGCGTGCGGTGTCTCTGCATGTACGTACACTGGCAAATTAGACTTCTTTCGCCCTATGTTCGCAGTAGCTTGAAGCGGTCTGTAGATGTCACTCTATTATTCTTAACTAGAATGCAAGTGATATCAATACGCAAACGCCGCGCCATCTACGTGTACGCCTCCGGTTTATGTATTATTAGCGAATGCGCAAATAATTTAGCAAAAATTTTCTTATAAACAACGGGTTTTACGAACTCCGATTTCAAAAATAATGGTTCGACAAATTCCAGGTTTTATTAAAAACGGGGTTAACAAATTACGAGTTTGATATTGAATAAATTTGATGAACAATGGTTCGATTAAAAACGGGTCTTATAAATTTCAAATTGGTTATTGAATGGGTTTGAAGAAATAAGGTTCGGATAATAAATTGGTTTAACGAATTGCAGTTTTTATAGTGAATGATTTAATGATTGAACTCTCTTTTAATTAATAGGTTTGATTTTTCAAATTCTGATAAACCGTGAGCCTCCTTTTTGAACAGGAAGCGGCATATATTTATGGCGAATGATCACATGGGACGAAAAACGTTATATTCTTGAGCGATGATCCGATCTCACGGATCTTATAAAAATCATAAATTCTCGCATGGTCTGAAACCGAAGAACATCGGCGAATTTAGTGACGTTTGCACAATAAAGACGTTTTTTTTTTAAATATATTGCTTCCTAAGCTACTTTTCGTGGGAGGTGACTGATCCCATCGCACGCGGGAAAGATCGGATCGCATGACTTTCAACAATACACGTCCTGTCCTCTCACAGATTTGGTTTCGATTGCGATTGGACCTAGTAGTTGCTTACTGAATCAGCTGTAAGCTGTTCGGGAGTGAATCTTTACTGGATTAATTTTTTAATTGAAATTGAAAAAAAAATTTGGTATATTTTAGATGTTGAGGTGCTAATCACACTTTACATTGACCAAAAATCGTACGACTAGTTTTAAAGATACAGGGGTTTATTTGATGGTGCTACTAAATAAACGAAATGTGAATATTAGCGAAAAAAATTGGTTTTGGCTGCAACATTGCTTTCTTTCCACAAGAGTTTATGGAACTAAATAAAAATTAAATGCGGTTTATGCTGTGAAATTTTTACAAATTTGGGGTGGTTTTCTAGTAAGAAAAAAGTGTTAAACTTTAACCTTGTATCCATTTATAGGTGAGTTTATTAATATTTTCTTTTGGTAACTAAAATTGTATATTTAATTGCTTTGAAAACAGTAAATTAATTCCAAACTATTTAGTTGTAGAAAGGATTACGCGTATTCACTACACCTCTCTTGTTGTTATCAATAAACCAGTTCTAGTTAAAATCATTGCTTCTTTTAAACAACCCACATAAAATAACACAGTGTTTTAAATTGGCGCCCAACGTGGGGCTGGAACCCACGACTCTGAGATTAAGAGTCTCATGCTATCGACTAAGCAAGCCCGGCTAGCTCAGTCGGTAGAGCATGAGACTCTTAATCTCAGGGTCGTGGGTTCCAGCCCCACGTTGGGCGCCAATTTGTAACGTTGGGAAATATTATGTGGGTTGTAGAAAGGATCACCAAGATCAACTATAATAACATCGCAACTCTCTTGTTGTTATCAATAAACCAGTGGTAGTTGAAATCATTTTTTCTTTCAAACCACCTAAATAAAATTACCTATTTTTACAGTATTATATTTAAATGTACAGCTGGGTCCTTCAAATTTTAGGACGACTCCTAAAGCAGTTTTTTTCTTGAATTTGAGCAGTGTATTTTATTTTATTTCAATTTAATGTCAGTCAAATTATAGTGTCATTCTACTTCAAAAATTTATTTTCAACGTCAAAATCCAGTCACATAAAATTCTTAAATTTATTCAAGAAACTCAGATCATGGCCCCACACACGACGAAGGAATTGACAGTACGGATTGCAACGAAGCTGGAGGACGGATGGTCTCTTGCAGCTGTGGTAGAACATTTGAATCTCAAGCGAAATACTGTATTCTTGATTAACAAAAGGTGTAGTGAAGACAGAACGCTAGAAAGGAGAGGAGCCTTTTTAACAGCAAAACAAGCAAGGATTTCGTCTCAGTTCCCAGGATGCAAGACAACTGCTTTCAGGAGAATAAAGAAATCACACTTAAATTGCCGTGTTGCAGCTACTAAAACTGAGCTCGCTTGCTTTTTGCTCTGAATTATATCAACAGAGATCAAGATTTTTGGAACCGCCAGATAACGCCAGATTCAATCCACAGTATGTGAGTCACTACCGAGCAGCCGGTCATTTTAGTGTGAATGTATGGGGATGGATGTCAGCGAGAGGATTGGGGGTGATATGGAGAATTGACGGAAGATTTGTGGGACCAACACCGTTCTCAACTAAAAAGCCAGTTAGCTCTTACCGCCTCAGTGCCCTTCAGCCTATTGTGACTGCCATTTTTATAACCAAATTGACAAGTGAAACATGGATTTTCTGTCAGTTTGGTGTCAATATGGCACCGATCATAGGCCAAAGGATACTAAAACGAAAATAAGTTAACTGGCTTTTTAGTTGGGAATGGTGTTGGTGGGACAAACCTATTTAGAGATATTGCACAATGTCATGCTGCTAAGTGTGGAACAGGTTTTTCCAGAAAACAATTTTATATATCAACAAGATAATTGTCCGATTCATACCGCGAACATCATAACAAGGTGGTTACAAGAAAATAACGTTGAATTGCTTCCTTGGGGAAGTTACAGCCCAAATATGAACCCAATAGAAAATGTTTGGAGTGTTATTGTATACAGACTCCAACAACGCAAGTTCTTGCCACAAAATGCGGAACATTTCTGGGAAGAAATCACAACGATATGGGAAGACCTTGCAGGCCAAGAAAATTTCACGGTGTTTTTCTATGAATCAATGTTTCGCAGATTACAAAACGTTATCGACGTAAACGGAGACATGACAAAATATTGATTTTTTTGTAGTTTTTTGTTATTATTATAACAAATACATAGACACAAAAAAAATGTATTCATTATTTTTGGTACAAAAGTATTATAAATAAAGTAAACAAAATAAAAAAATAAAGAAGACCTTAGTGTAAGAAGTATAAGCAGTTCCCTTAAAGAAACATAGATCATCCTGTAGTTGTAAATAACCTAAAAAATTTTTTATGTCAACTTAATAGTATAAACTGCTCAAAATAATCAAACACTTTCTGAAGTCGTCCTAAAATTTAAAGGACCCAGCTGTACATTAGTTTACTGTGTCGATGGGATGTATACCTGTGCTAAAATTAATGTGAAGCAACCTTCGAAGGAGTAAACAAGTCAAGTATCATCAAGTAAGTGTTACACAATAACAAAAATCTGGTATTTTGGATTTGGCTGTTTTCACCATGGCAAAAAATTAAAATTAAGCCTGTCACACTACACTCTCTTATGAAACCCAATTTTGCGGTCGCCACTTAATAAATGTTTATTTTGCGTTAACTTTTAAGTTTTTCCCTACACGTCTGTAGTGTACCTAGGGGGCTATTCCAGTGGCTCATACCGATATCGTTACGTAGCGAATTCGTTATCGCGGCAACACCGCGGTTTGTTTTGTTGTTTCACAATGGCCGCGGCCGTGTCAATTCAACTTTGACAACTAAACTCGCACAAAAATATAAGTTTTGATTTGATTGAGAAAAATTAACATGATTTCTTCTTCGATGGTTGCAGACATCGGGAAACAAAATACTTTTTATAATTCCTGCTGCCTAGTTTCTCCTGTGATCTTGTGTTCTCCAACCACCCGAATGGAAGACGAAAATAAGTTCACACCATATTTGGAGCCCACAAAGAACAACACAGTAAGTAAAACTAGCTTTTGTTATGGGGAAATATTTGTTTTACTTATCCCAAACTTGTACATCACTGCTATTTTAAGCTGGGTTTATATTTTATACTCTTCTGTAAAGGGAATCGCAAGCCCTTATGATAGAATATAGATAAGCATGGCCCAACTAGTTGAGTTTATCACCCACTTAAATTAAAGTCTTGGCAAGAATGTGATACATTGAGTTTATTTAAAATAAAAACTACTGACTTAGATTCTTGCAGTTCACCAAAGAAAAAATAACTTACTTAAAGCTGTGATCAGATTTTGGATAAGTACTATTTTGATAAAACTTAAAGTGTATACTTCTTTTTAGGTATAACATGCTAGGGTATGTGAATGGAGCTACATGTAAGAATCATTCTAGTAGGATAGTACCGCACAAGACCACAACTTGGGCCACAAATTAACTATGGATAGATTCAAGTAAGACACAGACCAACCTTCCAAGGCACTAAATGAAACTAGACAAAGATTCGATGTTCAATAGACATATTGAAACTAACTTTCAGAAGAAACTGATGCAATATACATGTATGCTAAATGTTATTTGTTCTCCCATTAAAAAATAATAAGATAACTTTTAATGAATTAAAAAGTTGTGTAAAATATAGTACAGAAATAACATTTTATTATTTAATTCTGTTAGGTTACATTTGTTTAAATCAAAAAATTTAAATGTCACTTAAGTGATAGTTATAGAACATTGGACCTATTGTAACTACGATTTTAGAACTTTTTCAAAAAAATTCGCAGATTTTCTGGGGGAGTCATCGAAAAAGTGTGGGCCACTATATATTATTTTAAGTTATTGCAAACTTTTTAAAATAAGGCAGAGTTTTTTTTCAAGAGCCTTTAGATTGGTTTGGTGGGGTAAGTTAAGTACAGTATTAAGTTATTTCAAGCTCTGATTGCTATAAAAAAGAATTGATGAAGATGTTTTAAAAAATTGGACTGATGTGATTTAATACCTAAATGATATTTCTTCATTATTTTACATCCATTTTTAAATTACCTAAATTATATTTATTCCCACACACACATAGCATTGCTTGATATTTATATAGCAGTTGGCTAATTAAGCAAATTATTTAAATTTTGAATACATGAGTAATATAATTTAAGAAACCTACTTAGTACCTACTTCAAATAAAGGGCATTAAATGTATGCTGCATTTTTAAATTAACTCTAAAGTTTTACTGACTGACATGGCAAGTTTTTTACAATGCATTTAGATACATTTATTTTTTTGGCTAGATTAATACTTTATACTAGTTTTTAATTTAATATTACCAATTTAGTATATTACAAAGAAAAAATTGATTTGAGTTGATTTTGTCACTCTTAACATTGCTATTAAAAAATAATAAAATTTGGGATAAAAAAAGTGATTTATTTTATTTATTGGTTTAAATGTTACTTAGAATTACAAATTGTTTTCTAATATTTCAATAATTGGTGGATTGCATCTTTTCTTTCATCAGCTTGGGCACTGCTAACCTGAAACAAAAAATAAGATGTATTTCAAAATGTAAGCCAGTGAAATGGCTACTTAAGATTGAAAGCTTTCAGGTTTGGTTTATAAAATCAATCAATTACACCAATAGTAACTTTTAATCACCTCACCCTTTGAACAAGAGTATAATCCGACTTATTAGATTTACATCGACTATATCTCACCAATTTTTTGGCCACCAGTTTTATTGCTGTCTGCCAATTTAGATTCTTTTAGAATAGTACGGACCAAGTTTTACATTACATTCTACTTTGAAAATTTTATTATTGACTATCTTTTGTTTACCCCACATCTTAATATTTAAGGTAAAGTAGAAACTTAAGTGATGGTCAATGCTTGTGTGAATTTGGTCCAACGCACTTTGATTTAGAAACTAAGGGAGAGGATAAAACAACTTTCTGGCTAAGGTCGTAAAAAAACTTGCCTGTTAAAAAAAACGATATGAATTTGGCCCTTGTATATATTATTTAGAAAAAGTAATGTAAACTGTCGATCAAAAAAACTATCAAGATAGTGAATAATAATTAAAAACCTTGGGAAAACAAAGGGAACAAGTTCAGAAAATCTAACAAGTTGGGATCCAAGTGGAAAAAGACTTGAGTTTTTCTTGTAAATTAACGAAATAAGTGTGGCGTATCCCCTAGTTACCCCAAGATCTTTAATTGTTATTTAATGTTTTTTTTTTAAATATTCTGTGGACATAAAAATTTACCTTAAAACTTTATTTCTCCTTGAATTTTACTAATTAAATTTGAAATATTTAGGTTTTGGTGGCTAATAAAAATAGTAGAAAACAAAAAAAACGAAAGTAGCCAATTTTTTTAATTTTACTGATGAATTTTTGGATTTTAAAATGTTTTCTTTTTAATGTGAAGGTAGCTTACCCTATGTGTTTTGTCCTGCTAAAATGTTTAGTTGCGTAGGTGGGGTGGGGGTGGGGTGCTGCCTGCTTACATGTTTTCATCATACATCTTAATAATTACGAGAAATCATTGATCTGAAATTAAATTTAAAGTAATTTATTGTAGGTGTGATGTATGCAAATCTATAGTCTAATCAGCTAACCAGTTAGTTCACTTGAATTAATATTTCAGACAATGGCAATACCATGTGCTATTTTTTTTTGTTTTTTTTCCCAATATTTTTACAATTTTGTGCCAAATTTAAAGTTAATCTTCTCATCTAGGCCTGAATCAAAATGAATGAATGACCTTTCAATACGAGGAAAAAAATGAGCTAACTTTTTCATTTAAAAAGTTTAGATTTTTATAACATATTTTAGGTACTGTATTATCAATTTTACTTATTCTTTTTATTAGTGACATCCATAAAATCTGCATAAAATATGTAACGTGAATTAAATAATCCAATTTTTTAAACGTTATCTAACAAAAATGCATAAGATTTGTTATATAGGTGTATATGGTTACCCAGTGGCGTCCCAAAGGAAGGGGGAGTCGAGGTAAAAACCCTCTGACACCGGTTAAAAAACGAAATTATCTGAAATTATCCCAATAAAATGATTTCTGAGTAAAATTACAATTTATTATTATTAAATTTTTTTAACTTTACTAATTTTGTGTGATGATGGGTTAAATAATTTACTGATAAGAACTAGTAAACTTTGTAAAACAGTAGATAAAAACTAAAAGAGTTTTTAAGACAGGAATTTGATCAACAGTAGAGAGTTTGAAAAGTTAAAAGTTTTATGCATTTTGAAACGCAAAGGTTAAATATTTAAAAATGACTATTTATTACTGACAATTGTGAAACTTAAAATGATGTTTCGTCAAAAACCACAATACTCTACTTTTACACAAAAATATTATATTTACACAAATTTTTTTGTTTACTAGATTTAAGTAAACATTTTTAAAACTCAGAATCTAAAACCGAGAGGCCAACACCTCCAATAGGTGTACGAAAACTCGATAATACCTGACAATACTTGACTGTATGGGACAAAATCTTAGGATAGTTTGCATTACTTGGCAATAGGTGTACCTACAAATTTAAAATCAGGTGTTGGAATTGAAAACTTACCAAAACTGATTTCTATGGATAATTTATCAATATACATTAAGCAGCTACTGTAAGTGTTTATTCCCAAACTTCATAATTTATTTTCTCTCTTATTAGATTTTCAACAGTTGACCTAAAAAAAGAACAGTAAATTATATTACATTAAAACTTTGAAAATCTTAAAAAAAGAAAATGTGTACATCAAAATTTGTTTTAGCAAAATCAATTTGAATATATGAAAGTTAGGTACATGACTCTTATCTGTCTGTCAGAGGGAGGAAGTTCAAAAGAAGGGGGGACAGTATGAGAAGGGATGCTAAATTTTTACTTGATCGTGCATAGCAGTTCAGAATCAGCCGCCTCTCTTCAACTAGGTACTCAATGCGGTGTATTGTAAGTACTATTATTTATACAAGGCATAATATTTAGTAATTTGGCTATAACCTCAAAAAATACAAACATAAACTGTCCAAATAAATAATTGATTTTTTCTCGATATATAGGTAGATATTAGTTGATGTCAGATTTTTTTTAATAAAAAGTCAGTGTAATAACCTTGGATCAAACAAATCCTGCATTCTTGAATTTTCAACTTTTTTTTCTTATAATGTATGAATATTTTGTAAAATTATTTTTCGGTTTTCTGGCCACTGGCTCACGTCTTTTCAAAATGTATAAACTGAACTTAAAACGGACCTACTATATCTTTTTGTTTACATTATGTAAGTAGTGTTCTTTAAGCACCAAAAAGAACAGAATAGAATATAAGATAAAGTAAATATAAGTACTTACCCAAACAAAAAATCTGGAGGCACTTCCACACAAGGCCCATGTGGATTTTTCTTCACAGAGAACGTGGCTTTTCTAAACAAAATTCAATAACGGTTGACCACCATCACATTGTGATCAGATTTTTAGTCCATATTGCGTGCAAAAAGCTCATGAAAATTATTATTTTCCCGAAATTTCGCCACAACAAAAATCTAAAAATCTAAACAAATTTGACTGACTGTCGGCATTTGACAGTTGTTTTGGGAAAGTATTGCTGGTTGCGTGCCATTTAAGCCTTCTTTTTAATTAATAATAAGCGATGTTGCCGTAACAATGAAAATAATGGCGATAGCGATCGTTATCTCATAACGATAGCCCACTGGAATTGCCCCCCTAACACGCGCGTAAAGTGACTTATCGTTATTTTGCAAAAATAACCAACCCGATGACCAATTGCTTAAAGAAAAATAACAGAATGGGAGAATTCATAGAAAGTTTTAGTACATGCAAAGTTTCTGATTTCTCAAAACCATTTGAAATGAAAACATACGGATCCAACTATGAAATTTTGGCAATTTTATCGCATTAGTTAAACATTAAGAACGTTAAAACCTGCTGAAATCAACACCTCGACAATCGACAAAGAACTTTCAGCAATATTTCCGCCATTATTTATTCGAACACAAATTTACCATATATAGTGACCACCAACCTTTGAAATGGCTAATTAGTTAAAAAGAATGAAATTGAAGACTAACAAGATAGAATTTATGTTAGAAGAATACGAATATTTCAAGAAACCCTGTGGACTTAAATGCATTAGAAACGGCATCGAAGTACAACAACGCGGGAGACACGAACGAAGCCGTAACAGCGTTTTTAGAACATCCGAAAAAGTTTGTTAACTTCCTAAATAATGATAGTGAACAGTCTCAAGATGTACCTCCGAAAATATTCCATAAAAATCTTCCAAAATCAATATAATGTCCAATATCCAAGTCCAAAAATCATATACAGCAAGTTATCGAAAAAAACGCTGAGTCAGATTCTGATACAGGGCATATGTCATTGGAAAATCCAATATTTACATTTTCCATTTCCGAACGCCCAATCAATATGTACAGAAATCAAATCATAATCACTACAGGCTCCATAGAAAATATAAAACTAAAAAAGCAAAAAGTATTTGAGAATTCCAGGATTTACATAACAATTTCCGAGAAAAATCCCGTCCCACACATATTAAAACTACTCAAAGAGTATGTTAAACCTAAACAGAGGTATGCACTATTTTTTAGAAATACAAGCCTTGCAAGAATCTTTACAATAACATTACAAAAGTACATTAAAAATGCCTCGTAAATTGTACTTGCTTTTTAGAGAACATACAGACACGTGAGGGACAGTTGGAAAAACTAAATCTTTATCACACGACAAAGATATGTCACAGAGGCATGAATGAAATGAAAGCCGCTTTAGCTCAAAAATTTTATTGGCCAGGTAATGCAAATAATATTGAAAATTTTGTAAACAACCGTGAAATTTGTCAAACAAGGAAGTACGATCGATAAAACTGATAAAATTTAATTCAACTCCAACCTCGTCCAAACCATTTGAACATATTCACATCGACACTTTTAGAATAAATCACGAAGAGTGCAAAAAAGATTTCTAAATGGTATTATTGTTTTACAATTCATTCGCAACTATTATATTAAATATTTATTACGTTGGTGTGTGCATGGAAGTACCCAGCGAAAAAGTGAAAAGCATAAAAGGTTGTGCTGGAGGTTGATTATTAATTCCAAATTCAAACAATTCAATTTTTTGACACTGACAATGACAGTTCCATTTGGTTTCTGTGTAAAAATGTCAGCCGCCATATTAAAATTGGTTCGGAGAATTTGGAATGAAGACAACACTACTGTAGAAATATTTTTGGAGTTTTCTTTCAGAAGTATTTAAGGTAAACATTTTGCTAATCATTGTATTAGGTAATTTTAGCTTTTATAAGGTACTTTTAGCTATTTTTTAAACGCATCCGTACACTTATACCTAACGCGTTCAAAACAAACCCAAAAGCCATTAGAGTTTTTACTTATTTGTACCATTTTTCGAACCAGACTTGATTTTATAATGGACGCGATGGCCGAACAACTGACAACAATTGATGCGTGCGTGGCTGTGGTTGCACGCAACGATTACAGTCAGCCGTTCTACTATTACATCCACCATAAAATAGAGGGCAACATATTTTTGAATGTTGCCCTTTGGCTTTGTTTTAAATGCGTTAGGTATAAGTATATGGATACGTTTAAATAATAGACATTTAAAGTAAATATAGGGTGGAGCAAAAAATATTGCACACTTTTAAATTTACTGTAACTTTTGATTGAATAGCTCGATTTTAATTTTTCTAAACTTTTTTTAAAGACAAGACATGAGACGTTTCCGATCCGGTTCAAAATTTGACAGTTCGCAAAAATCCCAGGTGGCGGATTGTTTTAAATATCGGGTAATTTTCACCCTCCCTCCCTGCAAAAAAATACGTGCGGCACTAGAGAAAATCTAAATCATTGCGAAAAAAATCTTATGTATTCTCTCTATACCAAGGCATTACTTAATTAAATCGGTTAAGAGACAAAAAGCTATAAACCTCTGAAATAAGTGGTTTTTGACTCGTAATTGTCATTTGCAAAAAAATCGCAGTTTTTGCATTTGCTTTAACTTTTGATCGGATTACTTGATTTTAAATATTTTTACATTTTTGGGTTAACAAAGCTTGCGGCTTTGACTTTTTTCGAACGTCCAAGATGACGGACAGCTTTAACACGCTTTAGCCATTGGGTAATTTCACTCTCCTAAAAAAGTAACAAAACAAAATAAAGGCCATTCTACCTCCCATCTATGCTAGGTATATGGAGGTATCACTTTTTAAATTAGTTAAGAAGTAAACAAGTTAGTGTCATCATTTCCAGCGTTTTCAATAAAAAATTTTACTTGTAATAGAATTACAAAAATTGCTATGGTGTCAAACTACTGATTTTTTAGCTAGAGTTGCATGTATTGGTTATTTGGCCGAGCTTAAGCTGAGTTTACTTTGTTATTAACCATCAGACACTTATATCTTTAATAAATTTTTTTACACACTTATACTTTTAAATAAAAATAACCATTAGTTAACGTATAATAATCTTGATCGGGCTACTCAGATTTTCTAAGCTGATCCCCATGTGTTCTTAAGACAGTACGCAAATCGTTACGCCATTTATTAAAAGCATTGGTAATGTTTCTTTTGGGTAAACTTCGAGGGGCTTCTGTGATGCCTTGACACACTTCGTTAATGTCGCCGTAGCTGCGCCCATTTCTGTACATTTCTTTTTCTAAATCTCTCCAATAATGGCTCTCTAGCAGATTCAAATCGGGCTGTTAGCAGGCCACTCAAAGGGCCTAATAAAATCTGCGAAATTTTCCTATATGCAGAAACATGCAAATTTTAAACAAAGGGGCATTTAGTTTATGTCACCATACTTGATGATCAACTTTTAATTTCTTAACCGATTTAATTTAGTCATACCTTCTGAAATGCAGCAGGGAGGGAAATTTGTCGCAATAATTTAGATTTTGTTCAGTATAGATACCAAACATAACTTTTTTTTCGGTGCAGACGGGGAAGGGGGGGAGCGAAAATATCCATTATTTAAAAATGTCCGTTATCGTGGATTTTTGAGAATTGTTAAATTTTGAACCACAACATAAAAGCCTTAGGTCTTGTACTTCTATCTTCTATCTAAAGTTACAGCAAACAACTCCACTCAATAGAAAAGCCGGTATTTTTTTTATTTCTTAACCGATTTAAATAAGTAATACCTTAGTATAGAGAGAATACAAAATGCTTTTTTCACAATGACTTAGATTTTCTCCAGTACCGCACATATTTTTTTTGCAGGGGGGGTGAAAATTTCCCGTTATTTAAAACGGTCCGCCATCTTGGATTTTTAGAAAATGTAAAATTTTGGACCGGATCGGAAAAGTCTGATACCTTGTATTTCCAAAAAAAAAAGTTATAGCAAATTCAAAAGTGTGCAAGATTTTTTGGCCCACTCTTTATTTCAACGCATCGGTATCGGTATACCTAACGCGTTCGAAATAAAGCCAAAATACACTACATTTTTGACTTGTTCATCCCATGTTTCGCACGATGCCTGCTTCTTGAACGGTTGCGACGACAGAACAGCTAATTCCACTCGTTGCGTACGGAGGGATGTTCGTAACATTACGGACCCACGAACGTACGCAACGATTTCAATCAGCAGTGCTGCTACCGCACCCTTCAAAAAAGCGGGCTTCGTTCGAAACACCGCATAAACAAGTCAAAAATTTAGTGTATTTTGGCTTTATTTCGAACGCGTTAGGTATACCGATACCGATGCGCTGAAATATTTACTTTTCTAAGTGTCTATTTACTTTAAGTGTCTAATAACTAAATGTCCCGATTTAAACGCATCCGTATACTTATAGCAAATGCGTTGAAAACAAAGCCAAAAAGCACTACGTTTTTTATTTGTTTTGCCATGTCTAGAGCAAGGCTCGATTTTATGGTGGATGCAATAGTAGAATAGCTGACTGCACTCAATGCGAACGTCGGGAGGAACGTAACGTTGCTATCACAACAACGCACGCATCGACAGCTTTTAGATATTCGGCCATCGCCTTCACCATAAAAGCAGGCTTCGTTCGAAAAATTGCATAAATAAGTTAGTTGTGCCTTTTTGCTTTCTTTTGAACGGGTCTGGTATAAGTACACACATGCGTTTAAAAAATAGCTTCTAATTCCTATTAATAACTTATTATATAGTTATATGATCCCTTAAAGATTGATATAAATGTACAGTTGGTTTCACATAAAATGCGTACATGAAAAACCAATCTACGTTTTTTTTTAGTGTATTTAGCTATACCCACGCTTTTTAGTATGCACCTGGGGCACTACCTGCTAATTGTATTGTACGTAAGATATTTCTATTATTGTTATAGTTTACCTATTTTTTTTTTTGTTTAGGCTAAAGAACAACTCTTTGTATACACCAGCAAGGCAAGTTCATGGACTTAGTAAAAAGCGAACTACACGGAGTGGTTTACGCATGCGTTTTCATAAACAAACAAATTATTTTAAATTCATGTAATATAAAGATGAAAACAAAAGAAAAACTAATATTTAATGGCGGCTCCACTTTTTGCAATAAACATTTCCAATCGACGTGGCATGGAATAAGCCAAATTTCGACAATATTCTTCATCGTTAGAAACCAAATCCCATGCATTACGTATAGCGTTTAAAAGTTGTTCGGCATTTTGGGGCCTCCACTTACGTTCATATATTATTTTGACTAATCTTCCCCAAACATTTTCGATGGGGTTAAGGTCGGGACAGTTCGATAGCCAAAGCAGCACTTCTATATTTTGGTCTTGAACGGGACAATTGTCCGCTGTAAAATTATTTCATTGTTTGGATATAAAAAATCAACTGACGGCAGTTATCACACACACACATCTAAAATTTACAAATATATAAATATAGTAACTTATAAAATAAAAAGACACGAAAAATTAAAAAAAAAACTATTTAAAAGTAGTAGGTACATTGATATCACATTCTTTTTTCCACATTTTACTAATAAATAATAAAAACAAACAGAGACAATAGCAGTTACTTATGCAGTCATACAATACACAAGTTAAAATGTAACCTCTGGTACTTTGTCATTTTTTAAAGAATTTCTTTTACACTTTGATTAACAAAGAAATCTCCCACACTATAATATGATTTGGACATAAGGAATGACTTAATTTTAGATTTTATATTTTTTGACGATATTTCTCTTAAATATATTGACAAATGGTTCCAGACTTTTAATATGCTATGCTTGACATTTTTTTGGATGTAATTGTATTTTGCAACTTCAGTTTTAAGATTGCTGGACTCCACACAATTCAAATTTCCTACATAAGATCTCATGATCGACGCTGTCGAAGGCCTTAGTTAAATTGTTAGTTAAAAGTTGTTCATAGATTCTAATATTTTTTCTAGTGCAACATATACTGCTCTAATTGTTGAGCGACCTTTTCTAAAACCATTTTATCTGTCATTTAATATATTTTTTCTCTCAAAAAAGGATATTAGTTTTTTATAAATTAAACGTTCAAACACTTTGCTTAGGTTTGGAAGTAAAGAAATTGGTCTATAGTTTTTTATTTAATTTTTTGGACCTTTTTTATGAATAGGTTTAACTAAAGCAATTTTCAGTACCGATGGAAAGACTCCAGTTTTAAATGACAGATTAATTATGTATGTAAGTGGATCTATAATTTCCTCAGCGATTTCTTTAATGAGACAAACAAGCAACTCATCATGGCCAACTGACTTTTTATTTTTTAAAGATTTTATTACCTCCATAACTTCTGAAGGAGTAATCGGACCAAAAACCAAGCTTTCAGCACACTCCGGCAGTCCACCGTAGTCAACTGGACACCCTTAATTCACATCTGGAAAAGTTGTTAATATCATTTAGTAACTGTTCTTCACTTATGCAAGGCATGTTTTCAAATAATACAGGTTTGTTTCTTGATTCTGTTTAAGTTGTTTTTTTTTATGACTGACCAAGTTGCTTTTATTTTGTTGTTAGATTGCATAATGAAATTTTTGTTACTTAATTTTTTTGCATGTTTTGATACTTTTTTAAAAATTGACGAGTATTTTTTGTAGAAACTTCTACTAACTTGCCCTGATCTGACTTTTTCAAGAAGATCTCTCTTGTTTTGAGAAGATATTTTAATGCCAAGCGTTATCCAGTTAGTAGTTTTATTTTGTTTTTTATTTCTTGTTTTTAGTGGAAAAATTAAGTTTAGTTTATCTTTAAGGTTTTGACTAGAAATTCGTTATAGTTTGTGCTCTTTTTATCATCCGTTTTTAGGGTTATAGTGCATTTTTCTAGAGAAATGTACAGGATTTTGAGCGGTTGCTGGTTGTTTATAAGCGTGTTTTATTAAATTATTTTGGCGATTAAAGTGTACCTAATCGTATAAAAGTATGCGTTTATAAATCTTGTGAAGGTATAATTAAATTGTTTGTGTATCTTTTAGCAATGCCTACTACGTGCTGTGTGTCAAATTGTCAAAGCAATTACAAGGGCCAAGGTCCATCAAGTGTTTCTGTTTTTCAATTTCCAAGAAAAGAAGAAATTGCAAAGAATTAGATGCATGCCATAAAACGACAAAACTTTGTTCCTAGCTAGCGTACATGCGTAAAATACAGGTAAAAAATACACCGAAATTATGGTACTGAATTTTTTTTGTTAGGTGTGGGAAGTGCATTTTAAACTTGAAGAAGTTAAAAATAATAACACTGGCGATCTGTTAGAAGACCCTTTATTAAAGCCTCGTATAAAGGCCGGTAAGTTATTTTTGAGTTACCGACATGTTTTTCATTCTGAAGTTTTTTTTTATGCAGAGTATTTTAAAAAGGGCATTTTTTTTAAAAACTGCTGTGTACTTTTTGGTAGCGCCAGAAAGGTAGTGCATGTGTAGCGAGATGGTAGAGGGTATCGAAAAAAGGTAGGGTCAATTTTAAACCAAAGTAGGCGACTGCAGTAAAAACAATTGGTTAGTATCTAACTGTCAAAAATATTTTGAAGCTATTTTTAAAAAGGATTTTTTTTTGGTTTATTTAAAAAAAAATTAAATTATACACGGTGATATTATATAATTCAAATAAAGTTAATATAAAAACCCAAATTTAAATTTGTTTTTGCATTATGTGCCCGGTTTTATTTATTTGCTTTTGCAGGTCCTTACTGAAACTAGAGAGGCAAGTAATAGCTTGTTGCAAAGGTCTTTAAAAAACCTTTCATACGATATGTCATTGAGTGTATCATATTACCTAAATTTCACAAAAATTATATAAATTTTTTTTATATATCTTAAATATTCTTTTTCATTTTTTTTATGTAGATGGTTTGCTATGCTATATAGGCAACCTAGTTCGAAAACTGTGAGTAAAAATTATTATTGATGTGAAGAAACTACGTTATAGTTTAATTTCTATGTTATGCTTTTTTGTGAACCAATATAAAATGTTCAGTTTGATTTTTTTTACAAAAATAGATATAATTGTGTTTTTGTAATTTTTCCTAGGATTAAAAATAAATATCTTTGTTATTTTTGTTCATAGAATAAAAGCCCTGTGATAAATCATATGAAGGGTTTTTAAAAGATATTTAAAGCAAGGAATCCATCACTTTTCTAGTTTAAGTAGATTTTCTGATCCCTATCAATTGCACCCAAAATCATCAATGTTATTTCTAAAGACTAGTCTAGCTTATTGACTTGTATACTCCTTCGGAGTAGACTTGGAATACCATTAATAAAATGCAATTTTGTTGACTCCTTTGTATAATTTTTATTTTTATGAATAAAAAAAGGACAGACATATACATATTTTTAACTAATGTTTTGGTTTGGATCAGCGTTTTGCAACATCGCTTTTTCGTTACATGCAAGTTTGTCTGAGATTGATTATCTACAAACAAATCATTAGCAGTGGCGGCGGGGACATAAGAGAGGAAATATACAAATATTCTTAATTTTTTTACAAAAGGGCGTGAAATTTATTATAAGGCGTTTTCCTTGAAATAACTTTAGGTAATCTGGTTACTCGTTTTAAATTTTCCAGCAAGGTTTACTGATTTCTGTAAAGGGAAAAGGCTTTTATATATATTTTCAAAAATAAAAAAACATTGGATTGTATTTTAATTTTATTGCACGAATAATTTTTCATTTTTTTAGCAGTGCAAATGGAACAATATAGCAAAATAAAATGTAATAATCCAATTTACCTCCTTACTGCCTATGCGTGCACAATTTTATCCAAGATGATGTGCATGCACCTTTATCAAACTAATATCATATGAGGTTTAGTTTATTCATAAATTAATATTTGGTCTCTAAGAGCTTAAATAAATTATAATTTTAATTATAACATTTAAAGTATTATGCCTCAATCAAAGCTATTGATTTTATTTTACCACTACACAACAAAGTTTACTCTATAATTACTTCTTTCCAACAATTTTTTAATTTCTTTATTGCAGTTAAAATAAGGCTTAGATTTAATTTAAACTGGCAAACTATTGTATATTTTAACCTGTATATAACTAAATTATTTTAAGAGTCATCATGTCTTGACCATATTATCTGTTAAATGATTTTTAGATGTGCTTAAATTCACTTATAGTTTGATTGAAAGAAATTAATACCACCGTATGTCTCACACACTTTATGCTTTGAAAAATTACAATTTTTGCTGTTTTTTGTATAAAAGTGGCAAAATAAAAATCACATGCACGACACCACTCAAGGTGACAGACAGATGACATAACAAAAATTTTTAGTAAATAGTTGCCTTAAATTATATCCATATTTCTCCAAAATACGTTTTTATAGCCTGCTGTCTCTCTTCAACAACCTTAAATATTTTTGCACTTCACTAAATTATCTCTCCAACGACCTCTCAAAGGATTTTCTTTTTACTATTGGTCGTGGTTCTGGTTGAACCAGAACCGCAACGGGTCCTTTCGTTTTAAAACAATGACGTCACAGTTGCAACCCGGTTATGAAATTTTAGAACCAGCCTGGGAGGTTGGTTCGGCTCTTTGGTTATAAAAATAACCCCTAAAATTTTGCAAAATTATAGATAGTCCTTTTTTGAGTAAAATCAAAGGTATCTTAATAATATTTTAAATGACGTCATTATTTTAGAACCGCTGTCAAAATTTATGTGAAAATAATGTCAACCAGAACCAGGACCAATTCTTAAATCGAAAATCCTTTAAAATTCTGCCCTCTCTCTCGGAATATTTTTCATTTCAGAGAAAAAATATTTTTTGGCAGTACTTTTTTTGAACGCTTAAAAAACAGTGAAAACTTAGAAAATTTGACTGTTTTATTAAGAAAGCTTTAAAATTTGAGCGAAACCATGGCATAAAAATGTGAAAAACATAGTAAAAATCGCTTAAACAAAAACGTTACAATTTAAATTATGCTAAAATATTTTAAGCCTAAATTACCATCATGGCAATGGTTACTAAAACATTTTATTAACCATTGATCATGATTCTACCATTACGAACTTTCATGAGATCCTATGCGGTTTTCTATTAGGGATACGACACTGGAATTTACGCCACTTACCGATGAAATGACGTTTTCCAATCTTCCTCGTACCGCTTATCCAAAAAAAAACTCGCGTACCATTATGTTGTCAATAGTTTTCTTTCTGAAATAAAATTATTAAACTTTAAAAATCTGTACAACTCACTAAAAAAAAAACTCCAAAATACGCACAAACCGCACAAATGAAACACAACCAGTCAAATGTCAAGTTTGACTGTTGTCAAAGATCAGCTGTGTTTACACTCACAATACAAGCGTCTGAGAGAGATAGATACTACTTGAGATAATATGAGATCGTGGAATTATGAAAAAATAATTAAACAACTTTTTTGTCTCTTCCTATCTCACAAGGCTGCATTTTCCGGCTTTGTTTAGTTGTTTCCGGAAAATCCGTGATAAAATTAAGTTTTGTATATCAGGTCGTCAGTTATTTTATTAGTAGTTCCTCCTCTAAGCCTCTGGCTTATGGAATTCAATGGTCTAGCCTAAAGAGAACTGATAAATCCTATAACAAGTTAAGAAAATTTAAAAAAAAATAAAGTTTAATGTTAAAATTTCAATCTTTTACTTCAAGCTAAGCAAAAATTTGAAATTCCCGCTATTTGCCCATTTAATGCAGTGTTGTGTGGGAACGTAAGTAGCGCCCATTTTGAATCCGATTCTTGGCCTTCCGTGGAGGCGGTATTTCCTATAATTATGTATAGATTTTGTTTTCTATATATATTTATGTTATTCTAATATGATCTTGTAGTGTTGTCTTTAAAAAAACAACCATAGCAGATTGGGTTTCTTATTTTAAAATTTTTTAATAATTAGATAATTTAATAATTTAAGCACAAAGAAACTACATACGGAACAGAGAAATAAAGCTGCAATCCACTACTGATTTAGTCGGCAACGTTGCCGTTGATACAAAAATGTTCTAATTTTCTGTGAAAATAACTCGGCTGTGTCTCCAGCGATCCCCCTAGCCTGATAAACAAAATCAAACTTAAAAATAATTAGTTTTGACCTCTTCAAAAGATATTTATGTTTAATATAAAAATAAATTAAAGTTTAAAAAGATATGAAAATAAACCTGCCATTTTTCGATTTAAAGCCACAAAAACGGCATAGATTTGATAACACTGCTTTGCTATTTTTTTGAAAAGTCAACGATATGTGGCATCAATAATGTCATTTCGGATTTCAAGTTATGGTGAAGGTGCCAATCTTGGAGGACAGTTTGTTATTCCTCCAAGGTGCGAATAGTTCTTTCATTGTTTCACTCACTGACAGACAAGGTCAAATTTCAAAACCCGCGCGGAAAAAAAGCTTATGGAAGTTCAGCCTTAGACAAGTGGTCAGTGGCTATGCGGAACCTGAATTCGAATACTCCAATCGAACTCACTCGGTTTCCTTGGGCCTACCAGATTACATGACCTTGGCGTTTCAGAATCCCGGCAGAATCTCGCTTATAAAGAAAAAAAAAACATAACTTTCTTATTATCAGATAATAGGATTTAAAAAAATCTACCATCGTATCCAAAGGATTTTTCAAAATTTGGTGTATTTTTTCAAAAAATTGAAAAAATCCAAAAATTGTTGTTACAGATTTCTGTATTATCGACGAGGCTAAAGGAAATGCCCGCTAAGATTTTTGCCTATTGTTAGAGTCCAGCAAAAAACTGTCTGGATACGGTTGTGAAGAATTCAAAAATAAACATTCCTGCCAAATTCCGTTTTCTCGTTTCCGATATTTTGCCCGATAAAAATTTCCCCAAACATAGCAAAGCAGTGTTGTCAATTCTATGCCATTTTTGTGGCCTTAAGGGCGCAAGAACAATCCAGAGATAATATAAACTTGTCAATCGATTTCAATACGTCATCTACCACTCATTATCTATCTCTGGTTTCTTTACTGTATTCTCCTGTTCACAGATTGCGCCGCGAATCATTGGGGATTAGGGTCACTGGATCCTAAAACCTGCGGCTGGGACCGCAGGTCTCACGATCTAGTGACCCTATGGGGGATTGTTTATTTATCACCTAGGTGATCGAATTGAGAGCAGTGACAACTAGTCAAATGGCCAGTTTCTCAACTTCCACTTAAGTTCTAAGTGCTAGTTATGGTGTCTCTTTTTCACTTTTTAAAAATGTATTTGGCAGATTGTAGGGGAAATTAGGGGCAAGGGCCCTATAAAGAAAAATCATGTCACATCAAAGGAGATTCACAAAAAATCTTTAATAAATTTATCCTGGAGGCAGCGCCTAAGTTAGTCGCCTCATTACCACATCATACAGCACACTTCATCCCAGGGACGTACATTTGACGTCGCTACGTTCCGGGACCAATTACGAACGTAATATATATGTTCGTACAAACGTGTAAGTAGTACATACAAATATGTACATAAATACACGTATAAGAGCGAGATGTAAAAACCTTTATAAAGTATATGTCACAATCTTAGCAGTTTCCTACGTATAGGTGTTGGTCTAGTGGTAGAGTATCTGGGTCTCAGCCGGGAGACTCGGGTTCAATTCTCGGAATCTCCAACACTTTTTTTTTTAAATTATCGGTGAAATATCCTTGCCTGGCCCAAGCCCACGTACACGTTCGGTTTTGATCCCACGTAGGACCTAAATTATATATACGTACGTACATAGGACGTATATAGTACGTACAAATCGTTGGAAAATGTATGTCCCCGATACGTACATAGTACGTCCTTGTGCGTACTAGGGACGTGACGTATGTCCCAGCAATTATCTACTACTTGAGAAATCAGCCACCAAAATCACTGGGTAAGTTGCCAAAACTGTATCACTAATTTACCTATGCCACAAATTTACCTTACCTCACCCTACTAGTTTTGCATTTTTGTTTTATGAAAAAGTTTAAAAAGCAAGTTCCTGTAAGGACTCTTCCGGGAACACATAGAATATAAGAAAATGTCAGGAATAAATATAGTATTTGATTACCTATCCTATATTTCCATTATTTTATGAAATAAAAAAATGTTTAAGCCTTATGTAAAATGTGTTTTGTCTAAAAGACAGTTTTTTGTTTGACTATGTTTATAGAAAAACAATTCAATAGCAAAAAGAAAATTAATAAAGCCTGGATAAGGTACTTCGTTGGATGGTAATTATTTACTAACATACTATAGTTACATGCAAGTTAAAACAGAGCAATAAATAATAACACCAACATAAGCTTTAATAATAATTATTACATAAATCAATCAAGATACAAACTTTTTTTTCCTCCTGAATTTGTTTGAACCTTTTTTGTCCAGTGAGGCAGCCTTTTGTGAAAAAAGGACACTGCTATAAGTGTTGGCTCTTATGATGACTGATTATCCAGCAGTATTTCAGTTGTCATTAATTTTTTTGGACGGCAACTACTCGTGAGTTTTTAAATTGTTGCAGGAATACACCTAAAAAAGAAAAAATATAGTTCACAGGAAAAACTTAGGGACCTTTCTCCACTTGGTATTATCCAAGGATATGTATTGGGGCTATAAAACATACCAGGGAGTTCGCAGATGTTTATTTTTGAGGACGGGCTCCCCAGTCTCCCTCATTCAAGAAAAAGCACTTAGGTGCTAAGGCTATATTTTTTGTTTTAAATTTTAGATTTATATTTGATTATTGAATTTGTATTTCTGTGATTATTTTTTATATTATATACAACCACCGGCCTTCATGGCCAATGTTTGTAATTTTGAATAAGTAAAGTCCAGTAAAAAATATCAGTCAGAGTTCAGGTATATATTTTATCTCGAAACTTATTTGTGCCGGCCCCCAGGGAGAATTTCGACTATTGGTAATATATTTAAAAAGGGCCATGCAACTTTTTTGCTATAACTTTACCCCCCCTCCTTGAGAAGAAAATAAAAAAAAATACATGCAATAGTAAATATAAAATACCTCATAGCAGCAAAGCTAGAGTGGTGGGCCTCTTGTCTAACCATAATCTGAACATGTTTACTAACCAACTGCGTCAAGATTTCGTTTCTTAAAATTTCGTTCATGATAACCCTAAAAAAATGGCAAACCGTCACCGTCGCTCATTCCACACTAGAGAACTTAATGTTTCATTGACATGTACACAAAAGATTTAATTAAATTAAATTAATAATTAAATCATTACCATTTATTAAACAAGTATATGTGTTATTCCACCAAAAGTGTGCATTGTTATTGTTAAAAAACCGAAAAGTAATCTAAAGTCATTATATTTGAAGGTGCACTAGAAAAACCTATTAATAATCACATATTTAGGGAGATTTTTAGATTTTTTTAAAACGACTCCACACAGGAATGAAGCTTAACATGGCAATGACACGGGAATTATTTTTTTAACATGATAATGATGCACAATTCGGTTTTTAAGTTTTATTTACACAAAAATAAGTTGACTGAACATGGACTAAACTGAACAACTACTTATTGTTAACTTATTTATTTTAATAACTCAAATTATAAAAAATACAAACTTATAGTAATCCTGTTTCCTTTTGAAATTATATTTGTTTCATTAAGTTTAAAAAGTTGAATATCACTATCTTCATTATCAGAATTTTCACAAACCCTTAGAAATGTGACTTTTACATCTCAATCAATCAAGTCAATGTAATTTTGGCATATTGCTACATATAGATAAGTTGCTGTTTTTTTTGTGAATTTTGTGTTCATATTTGACCAAAACATAAGCATCTCTCGGCTCTTGTTTCTAGAGTTAACATAAAGCAAGCTTGGTGGTGTCTGTGGTATGCTTAGACACGAATAAACGCGCTCAAGGCAAGCTCTTCTGCAGTGGTCAACGTTATCAATGAACCTTCCCACCACTTTTTTTCAAGGATAAACGCCGCGTGAGCTTGAGCGCGTAAATACCCAGGGACAGAATTTAGGCTCAGTTAAGTTTGCCCCCCCCAGATCGATTTTCTCAAAAATTTTTATGCCAAAATTTTGCACACATTTTGCACAATTTTGCACACCACAAATCAAATTTTGCACACCTTCCTACGAGAAACTACAGCCCATTTTCTGTGGGGGGGGGGGCAAACTTGACGTTGCCCCCCCCAGTCAATATTTTTCAAAAATTATGATGTCATTTGAAAGGTCTCATTTTGCACAATTTTGCACACCCATTTTAAAATTTTGCACACCTTCCTGTAACCCACACGAGGGTTCTGAAAATATCAAGTTTGCCCCCCCCCAGTCAATATTTTTCAAAAAGTTTGGTGTCGTTAGAAAGGTCTTATTTTGCACAATTTTGCACACCCATTTTAAAATTTTGCACACCTCCCTGTAACCCACACGAGGGTTCTGAAAATATCAAGTTTGCCCCCCCCAGTCAATATTTTTCAAAAAGTTTGGTGTCGTTAGAAAGGTCTTATTTTGCACAATTTTGCACACCCATTTTAAAATTTTGCACATCCCCCTGTAACCCACACGAGGGTTCTGAAAATATCAAGTTTGCCCCCCCCCAGTCAATATTTTTCAAAAAGTTTGGTGTCGTTAGAAAGGTCTTATTTTGCACAATTTTGCACACCCATTTTAAAATTTTGCACACCTCCCTGTAACCCACACGAGGGTTTTGAAAATATCAAGTTTGCTCCCCCCAGTCAATATTTTTCAAAAAGTTTGGTGTCGTTAAAAAGGGCTTATTTTGCACAATTTTGCACACCCATTTTAAAATTTTGCACACCTCCCTGTAACCTACACGAGGGTTCTGAAAATATCAAGTTTGCCCCCCAGTCAATATTTTTTAAAAATTTTGGAGTCATTAGAAAGGTCTAATTTTGCATCATTTTGCACACCCATTTTAAAATTTTGCACACCTCCCTCTAACCCACACGAAGATTCTGAAAATATGAAGTTTGCCCCCCCCCACCGTCGATATTTTTCAAAAAATTTTGTGTCATTCGAAAAGTCTATTTTGCGCAATTTTGCACACCCTTCAGTACCCCACAAGAGCGTTCTCAAAAAAGTTTGCCCCCCCCCAGTTAATATTTTTAAAAAAATTTATGTCATTCGAGAAGCCTAATTTTGCACAACTATTTTTAAATTTTGCACACTTTCCATGCCGTTTTGCCTTTTGTGGCGTTTACGGTTAAACTTGGTCCTAAAATTTCCCAGAAGTATAAGCAAACGAAAGAGACCTCGATTGTGTAATATCTTTGAATATTGTTTAAATTTACAGATAATTGTTTATGTTTACATTTGTATATAATCAAAAGTTTTTTATTTTTATGAATTTCCGGATTATACTTAAATTTTCATATCAAAAATGAACAGAAAAAATCGATGTAGACAGCGCATCCTGTCATGTTCGATGCCTTGAGAATCGGAACCAGCCTATTTTGGCGGTTCAGAATGGTTGCGGTTCTCAAGGTATGGATCTTCACAGGATGTGCTATCTACGTCCATTTGTTAGATGATGTCATAGCATGTGAAAAATTAAGTATAATCCGGAAATTCATAAAAATTAAAAACTTTTGATTATAGACACATATATGTAAGCATAAGCAATTATATGTAAATTTAAACAATATTCGAAGATATTACACAATCGAGGTCTCCTTATTTTGCTTATACTTCTGGGAAATTTTAGGACCAAGGTTAACCGTAACCGCTACAAAAAGAAAACAGCTCCAGAAACTAGTAGGTAGATATATGCACCTATATCTGAATTCGGGACAGGTATCCGCGGGAGGCGGGAGGTTGTACGTGCCGTAAAGTGGAATGCGTGAGTACCTACACCTACCACGCGCGAAGGCCTTTTATGTAATATATTGAAATGTGTATTTTAAATGGTGGCGTTCCATTTCGGCAGGAAAGTCAATGTGAACGCCTCTATTTAAAATACATAACATTACGTAACGCCTGGTTCTCACCTATGCGTGCCCACCCTGACTCTAAAAATGCATCACGTGATCAGCCATGCATTTGCCGATTGTTTAAATGTGTCGCGTGATGCGTTTTTAATGTCAGGGTGAGCACGCATAGGTGGCAACTAGGCGTAACGCTTATAGGGGTTATGTAGGGGTGAGCGGGGTTTCGCGGTTCCGTTACGTAACTCAATTTTTAAATTATTATTGTGAAATAAAACAACTTTTTGGATTTTTCGAGTGAAAAAGAAAAAAAAATAGGGGGGTCTCTGGCAGCAAAACGTTTTGTTATTTTAGACTGGAGTAGTCCCAAACGTTACAAAGCGTTATATAGGGGGTCGCGGGTTGGGGTCAAAATTGGGCAAAATAAGGGTTACGTAATAAGTGCACTACATCTCAGTTTACGCAATTACTTTGTGGTTATCGGTAAATATAACCTAACGTTCTTACTTACTTTTTATTTTTTTTAGTCGATGATACGTACCTCATCAATCAATTTTCCAAAAATATTACGAAAAAAATAAAATAACGATAACCATAAAGTAATTTCTCCGGAAATTCCGAAATCTGTTATGGAACTGCGCAGTCGCAGAATTAACAATAATAATAAGGAAGGAGACAAAAACACTGACCAATTAAACAAAGATCTTAAGTGTGAATGGAACTTTAACTTTCTACCTATTGGTGTCATCCCATTTGCAGCAGGCGTTGTTTCCGTCTTTGAGTTGAGAATTGAGTCAAATTTACATGACATATATTTTGAATTCGATTTGATTTTTTTTTCGATCTATAAAAGGAATAATAATTTTTTTCTTATTTGCCATTTTAAGTGCATGAAATACAAAAACAAAATGTCTAAAATGTTCATGTGTAGAAATAAATAAACGACTTCTTCTAATTATAATTATTGACGGACGGAATTTTTTGATGTAAACCTAGTTAATGACACAGCAAGACGCCAAACGCGTGGTGTGAACTGCAAAATCAAGGCGGCCGTCATTACCGTAGCCGCTGTCCGCAAATAGCAAGGTGTGATCCCACCATTATCCAGATGAAAATTTTCGGACGCACCCATGAAATCGGAGGCGCGTTCGACCTCGGGTGAAACTTGCCCCAAAATGGGTAAGTGCAGCCCTCTAGAAATTTGATAAGCCTTTGGTATTCTTGACATGTAAAAGAGAAAGATAGAAATGCGGCGTTATAGGCGTTCTTAGTCATTTTCGGTAAGAGCTTCATAGAAAGTGACAGTTTCCTCGTCCTTCACTCCCCAAATGGACCTACCTAAATTTTTGGGTGTTCTGCACCAAATTTTGACGTTTCTTGGACCTTGGTCATCTTGTCTTTACACTTTGCAGTGTGTATTTGTGGAAGAAATGAATTTAATGGACGAGAAGCACGAAAACGTCTGGGCGTGAAAAAAATTCTGTTTTTTTTTATAAGTTAACTATACAGGTTAAAAAAGTGTAGGTTGTATAAAAACAAGCTTACGGAACCGTGGAGTGAATTAGGGCGTACTCCTATTAACTCCGTGGTCCCGTAAGTATTATATATATATATATATATATATATATATAATATAATATATATAATATATAACTTTTATTTTGGTTTATTATTGAAGTAAAATATGCGTGCGGGAAAGTAGAAAGATCTAAAAGAAAACAAAGCGTCGTTTTTTTTTCAAAGAAAGTGTTTATTTTATCTATCAACGAAGTTTACTATTAGAAGTGCAACAACACGCAAATACGATTTACTTACTTTCGACTAACTTACGTGACAAAGACTTTTATGGAACTTAAAATTACCGTTTTTATTTTATTAGACACTTAAAGCCAATTATCAAAGTTAACACTATCCTAAGACGTATCTCTGTCGAGTGGACCAATCAACCATGTACAGTTTTAAATATATGGGGAATGCGAGACAGCTCCAGCTGATCAAAGTACCCCTGGATACCCATTCTTCAGTTTCGAGAGAAACTTTCGTGTAGGAACGATCACATCCTTTATTTCAACCATTAGGCAAGCCCCAATGCGGTTACGAAACGTTCGATAAGCTGAAAAGCTCCACGGCGCCCGCGCAGGAGAACCCGCTCTCTTCCCCATAACCAGCAGATGTAAGTTGTAGGAGAGTTCTCTTGATATGCCGTAGCCCGGTAATGTCCGGCGGTGCTCGACTGATATCGGATGGCTAGTGCAAGCAGTCAAACTATCCTATTGGTCCAAATCACTAATGTGAGCATTCCTATAGGAGTGTTCTCTCGAAACTGAAGAATAGGTATCCTGTCCTGCAATACGTGTCAGGATAACACGTAAGAAGACGTGACGTTACGTAGTTTTCACCCAAGACGTTGCTCTATCAACAAAAACGTGTTATTTCGATCAGCTGGAGATGTCATGCATTCGCCATAAATTTAAAAGTGTACTTGGATAATTGGCCGACAAGATAGAAATACGTCTTAAGATTTTTTTAGGGATGAGGTATTTTGGGGGTAGTTCCGAAGGGAGAAATGGAGGAAAGTTCAAAAACAATAGGGCTCCGCGCGTCAATACGCGTAATCGTTGTGTAAAATTTCGTTATGATCGGTGCAGGAGTTTCATCCTGTGAAAATCCATACCTTGAGAACCGCAACCATTCTGAACCGGCAAAATAGGCTGGTTCCGATTCTCAAGGCATCGAACATGACAGGATGCGCTGTCTACATCGATTTTTTCTGTTCATTTTTGATATGAAAATTTAAGTATAATCCGGAAATTCATAAAAATTAAAAACTTTTGATTATATACAAATGTAAACATAAACAATTATCTGTAAATTTAAACAATATTCAAAGATATTACACAATCGAGGTCTCCTTCGTTTGCTTACACTTCTGGGAAATTTTAGGACCAAGTTTAACCGTAAACGCCACAAAAAGAAAACGGCATGGGAAGTGTGCAAAATTTAAAAATAGTTGTGCAAAATTAGGCTTCTCGAATGACATAAATTTTTTTAAAAATATTAACTGGGGGGGGCAAACTTTTTTGAGAACGTTCTTGTGGGGTACTGAAGGGTGTGCAAAATTGCGCAAAATAGACTTTTCGAATGACACAAAATTTTTTGAAAAATATCGACGGTGGGGGGGGGGCAAACTTGATATTTTCAGAATCTTCGTGTGGGTTAGAGGGAGGTGTGCAAAATTTTAAAATGGGTGTACAAAATGATGCAAAATTAGACCTTTATAATGACTCCAAAATTTTTAAAAAATATTGACTGGGGGGCAAACTTGATATTTTCAGAACCCTCGTGTAGGTTTCAGGGAGGTGTGCAAAATTTTAAAATGGGTGTGCAAAATTGTGCAAAATAAGACCTTTCTAACGACACCAAACTTTTTGAAAAATATTGACTGGGGGGGGCAAACTTGATATTTTCAGAACCCTCGTGTGGGTTACAGGGAGGTGTGCAAAATTTTAAAATGGGTGTGCAAAATTGTGCAAAATAAGACCTTTCTAACGACACCAAACTTTTTGAAAAATATCGACTGGGGGGGGCAAACTTGATATTTTCAGAACCCTCGTGTGGGTTACAGAGAGGTGTGCAAAATTTTAAAATGGGTGTGCAAAATTGTGCAAGACCTTTCAAATGACATCATAATTTTTGAAAAATATTGACTGGGGGGGGCAACGTCAAGTTTGCCCCCCCCCCCACAGAAAATGGGCTGTAGTTTCTCGTAGGAAGGTGTGCAAAATTTGATTTGTGGTGTGCAAAATTGTGCAAAATGTGTGCAAAATTTTGGCATAAAAATTTTTGAGAAAATCGATCTGGGGGGGGGGCAAACTTAACTGAGCCCAGAATTTAAAGAGGGACAGAGTCAAAATTATTTTATATAATTAATTTTTTTTTAGTCAGGATAAAAAGCTAAAGTATTTTATTATTATTGGTTTACTGAAAAATAACTTTTTAAACCACTATTAAATTTTGCTAAGGTGCATTTTCTATTACAATTTTGCGTTGGGGACATGACATGGGAATGACGTTTGCGGGATAAAAATAACAAATTCCTATACTTTTTGTAAAAGCTTTAAGAAATAACATTGTTCTCAATAAAATTTTAAATTAAAAACCGTATTTTTATTTATTTTTTGGCTTTTGACCCTTAGGGACTAATGCACATTTTTGGTGGAATCATTCATATACAACTGTGCTAAAAAAAAAGGTTCACAATGACAAAAAAGTAAAATCATGATAATTCTTGACATAAGAGTAAACTAGAGTTTTAAACTTCCATTGTTTTTTACTTTTTCACTATGTTTTGATAGGTTATGTATGTATCTGCCATTATCATCACGTAATTGTCAGTTGCAGAGACATAAGCAGTCGGGACATTGAAAAACAGAGTTAAAAAAAATTGTCAATGGAAGTTACATTCACCTTCGAATAACAATTCTTAACATGACATGTATATTACTTTTTTTGAGCACAAGTCTAAACCAAGGTGTAAACATAGTTCCTATGTTTTTCTTGACAGTTATTAAAATTTGTGGAATGTTACAGCAATGTTAGATAAAAGTGGACACATTTATAAGAGCAAAGAATACCTACCTATGTCCATGATATTATTAACGAAAAATGGGGACTTTACCAAACTAAAAACTTTGGTATAAATTATAAAATTATGAAAACCAACCTTTTTATATCAAAATATTACGAGATGATCGATAAGCTTCACCGCTCTTCGTATGTTGATTTTTTCATTATTTCTTCCTCGCTTTTTGTGTATCTAAAAAATTTACAAAAAAAAACAAAATTAACAAAAAATATAATATTTTGAATAAATAAAATTAAGGGGCATCTGTATTGATACCAGTAGGGTGATTTTTGTTGGTTGTTTGGCTACTCTGTTCATGTTCAGCCTTATTCTGCCTGCTGTAGTAAGGCCCTGTCATGTTGTTAACTTTAATAATGATGCAAGGGCACTTTTGTTTTGTTGGATCTCTGTTATAGTTATGTTTATTCTGTGGAGAGCCATTTTTTGTTGTGCTGTTAACTTAAAAGATAACCACACACACTAATTACAGCCACAAGACAAAAACAAACCAAAACCACTTTAAACTAATGGTATGACTTATGTAAGTATTGCTTAAGGGTGCCTACATAGAATAAAAATAAAGGTAACAAAATGACAAACAATCAACCAAAAGCATCCTGGTACACCTTTGGTTAATAATGTAGTTCCGGTTAGCGTTTGCAGTTTGGTTTTGAGAATCAAGATTCAGATGAAATTTGTTCTTTTTTATTACATTTCTGTTCTTAACTAATTTCCATTCATTTTTATGTAAACTAGATTAAAAATTTAAATAGGTTGCAAAATATTCTTTACTCTGTCAATTTATATACTTGAAAACTTGCAAATATCATCTCAAATATCAAATTATGACATTAACTTTTATATTTTAAATGAAATACTCCTATTTTTTTTTTTAAATTAAGGTGGTTTTTTTCTTAATTCCAAAAAATACAAATAATAGATCAGGTTTGTGGTTTACCTTTGTTGGTTTTCTAGTAACTTATAAATACTGTCCCATTATCATCTTTGGCTTTATCAAAAATGTAAGTTTCAGAATAAATATGACAGTGCAGCATACTAACCTGTAACTGTGAATGGTTTTAATAAATGTCAGCTTCTTCCTCTTGGTATCACTGCTGCTGGTTGATGTATAGCTGCTTTGAATTTCTTGATTTAATCTGAAAAAAGTTTAAAGCAAAATAAAGCGGAATATTGTAGTTAAAAAATCAAACATTTTGAACAGGAAACTCTTGACAGGAAAAAACTAAAGTAAATAAATAAAAACTGAATTTTAAGTAAGGTAGCAGTAACATAAAAATTAGGTAAAAATAGTAAAAATACTAACAGTAAAATTAGTTTAAAAAATGTGGTTTTCTATATCATAACAAATATCAGAGAGCAAAAATTACTTTCTTTTTCTTACAATTCTTTTCAATGTCTTTTCCTTAGAAATGCTCCCTGATGAAGACGCAGATGAAACAGCTATAGGTGCATTTTGTGAAACTTGACTTATGCTTGCATCTGAACTCATCAAAGTTGAGTTTTGTGATATATCACTGATGCTGGTACTATGCAGACTTAAATATTGAATTTCTATGTCCAAAAGTAAGGATGGCACAGCATTAAATTTAGGCATCTTTCTCTTCTATTTATCTGATAAGAAGTCTTCAACTTTAAAATGCGTGGAGCACACTAATTTGTTCCTGTTCCTTTGCTACTCTTCAGGATTCACTTGAAGTGCCTGACGCCATATTTTGGATATCGGACCTTAGTTTGGAATCCTAAAAAAATGTGAAACCTTTTGTTATTGAATTATTCACAAGATATTTTGTAATTGTTTAATTACAAAACCAATGTTACATTTTTTGGTGGAAAGGACATTATTTTTCATGATAAATGCAAACATACTAAAAATTGATAAAAAAAACAAACTAATGTATCAGTTTATCGCTGTGTATTAGCTAGGTAGGTACCTACACATATATTTTATTTAAAATTTAGCAATTTTAAACTGTTTGGTTTGTATAATTATATTTATTTCCTCTAATTACTTAATTTGCAGTGCCTGTATGGAAACATTTACTTGTCAAATATCAGTCTGACACTAGATATACAAAAAAAAACTACCAAAACTAACTGGGTATGCATGATTTTTTTTTAAAGCAATGTTTTTCTTGTATTTATTATATTTTTTTATAAGTATGTTTTCCTAAACCAGAAAATTCAAATTGTCCAGCATTTTTTTGTGCACCTAAACTATTAATGTAAAAGTAAATGAAATGTCCTTGCTTCTAGTTGCACTTTGTTGCCAAAAAATAAGTTTGCTGCGCACAAAGTATGGTTAAGTGAACCCACAACATTTAGAGCACAAATAAAAAACAAAATACTTATTGTATCAGGCAACCGAGGGGGATTTCACTTTTTTTTGTAGAGTTTGCATGTTTTTACAAAATGTGAAACAAAGGAAAAAAAATAAGGATTTTTTTTGAAACTAGAATGAAAACTAAGAGAAAAAACAGAAAAATATTTAAAATAATGTAAAAAAAATCAAGTTAATGTGCACCAAAATGTACATATATACCTGCCAGTGAAATTACCCTTGTACGCAGGCAACTTTACACTCATTTTCTTCACCAATTTTTACATTTTTTACAAAAATAAAATAATTTTGGGGGTATTGGCATTGCCTACCTATTTCATACATGACAACTAACCACCATTTCTAAAAATAATGTTATTGTTCCTGTCACCATGAACAGCAACATCGAGTTTGTAACGGTGATACAAAAGACCTTGTATTTAGGCACATCACATATTTATGAATTAGGTACTCTACTTGGTACTCGATGGGATTAACACATTAAAACTTAAGGTAATGGGGTCTTAAAGGTCCAGTCATGGTTCCATAAAGTACCTAAGAAGTAAGATATAAAAATTATTAATTTCTTACTGTAAGCTAAGCTGTGAACTATTAACAAATGCATGTATAGTATGTAGTTTATTTTTCTTTGCATCTTGCTTCTTCTGCTTAATTTACGGAACAATGAATCCAGCTTTAAGATCAATTTATGCTTGTATCTTAGATCAACAAGCAGTACAAAGTTTGCAGGTTGTTTAATTACCCTGTAAAAAATCCGCAAAGAATGTCTTAGCTTGATCTAAGTAGCGAGCATAAACTGACCCTTACATTTACTTGTGAAAAGAAACGTTGACGTCCTCCGTCAGCCTCCTTATCGATTTACAATTTTTCAGTGCACAAGTCATATTCTACAAATACACACAGACCACTTAAGGGTTCTAAAAAGTAGCTTTACACCAAAGGAAAAATTATTAAATAAAACACAAAAACCAGGTCGACCTACTCCAAAACAAAACGACAAAACTAAGGTTATGAAGAATGTCAGGCAGACACACTGACATTGGTTAGTTGCAAATACAGTGAGTCGACCAATTTCGATGTTTGCATGGCCTAAACTTTTTTCCTGGTAAGGGGTGTTACCTAGGTATATATGTTGGATCTCTCTTAGCCGAATACATTTAGGAAAGGAGAACACCAGAAACTATGCCTAGGGTAAGCTCACAAAAAAAAGACGTGGGTGGTTAATTTTGATGGTGGCGGTATCTATAATATAACCATTTAGGTACTTTTTGATGCTAGGCATATAGCTAATATTGATAGGTAACCAGTATAGTTCATGTTTTTACATTTCCGCATGTTTTAGCTTTAGAGGAAAATAATACTCAATTTGTTTTTTATTAGAGGAAGAGGATTACAAAGCTTATTAATACAATCTAGAGGGTTTTTGAAATTAGGTGTCCATTATTTGGAAAATTACAAATATTTCCAATTTAGTTTTACAGGTCTCTATAAAGGGTGTTTCTGACGTAATATGGGCGCGCCAATTTTGAAACACCACAAAAGTTAAAACAGTTTTTTTCAAAAAATAAACAAAATTTTAAAAAAGTACCAAGATTTGATGGAAGAACATAGTCCAATAAACAATTTAGGCAAAATTTCAGGCCATTTGGAAGTCCCGTTTCCGAGAAACATGCGGAAAAAGAATTGCCTAATAAATGGACCCAACAGCGTTGCCGGTTTAACGATGTAATTGGGCCGTTAATTAAAATACGAATTCGTCAGAAAATGTATATACATATGAGATGTTGAGGGGTTCTGTCAAGTTTTGACTTCCCACAAATTAAATAATAATAATATTTCTTTCCGAAAGATTCGTCTCAACAAAATTAAACTCACGTCTGTCGTTTACTTTAAAAAATACAAGAAACTGAAGGTCGTCAGTCACAGGTTATAAATTGCGTTGCGCGGCACGCAGCTATATGGGCGAGAATCGTATGTAATCCAGGCCCCATCGTATACCCCCGCAAAAAATCTAGGTCCCAGATTTTGACTTTTGATTCATGTTCTTGGATCATTGTAGAAGTAATTTATCTTGGGTAGACATTGATCACGCAGGCCCGGCTATTTTAGTGATCACCCTGTATTTTTGTAATAAAAAGCCTAAATTTGCATTTTTTTGTGTGTTTCCTTTGTGGAAAATGACTAAATATCAAAAAGTACTCGGCCAATCGAAAAAAGAACACCACTGATCGAAAGATAATTTCTTTCTACGTTTTATGTAATATATTCTATGTATAAAATTAACTCTGTGTTTCGGACTTCCATTGTCTATATTTTATTTATACACGACGTTTCGATCAGTACAATCTCTGATCGTCTTCAGGTGCAAACTACAATCTATTCCTAAGGCTACGTACTTATATACTATGGGAAATCACTCAACCGTGAAGTTTAAGAAGTTGCCTCCGCCCAAGGGGGGGCTTCCAAATATTTGGAATTTAAACACTTGGTTTACTGAAAACACACTGATTCTGTCCAATAAAGGCAGCTTTAAGGGATTTTCGTTTCTTCCAGTGTGACTACTTATGCAAAACCTTTGCTTTTGTCCACTTTATTCGGTGTTGTTTTGACCATGCGTGTTCGGCGATTCCTGATTTAGTTGTTTCACCTCTTTGGGTATTCGTCTGATGTTCTTTAAGCCTAAAAGATAGTGGTGGTCTTTTTGTTTCACCTATGTATGATTCACCACATTCACAAGGAACTTGGTAAATGCATTCTTTATTTTGTTTGTTCTCCGGTTTTGTTTTACTACTAAGGCTTCGAATTGTATTATTGGATTTACAGGCTGATTTAATATTAAAGTTGTTCGCTACTCTTCGAATTTTCTCTGAAACTCCTTTAATGTATGGAATTGTAAGGAATGCATTTGCCTGGTTTTGGTCGTGTTATATCTGTCCTGTTTGTTGAAATTTAGAAATAGTATAACTGACCCTGTACAAAAATTTCAAAATTATTACCTTTGGAAAAAAAAATAAATTCCTGGTATTACCTTAAAAAAATACTTTTATTGTGATACTCTTCTTCGAATCTCAATTTTAGCGGGTGCGATTAAGCCTATTTTCAAACGTTGTTTTTTTGGTCATCCCGAATATACAAAAAGATAAGTGCCAAATAAATTATTGATAAAGGAATATACAATCATATTTCGACGGGAATTTGTTATAAACTTTATAGTTTTCTCATATACCAAGGGCCAAAACGACCATTTTGGGAAATTTACCCTTCATCGCTGGCTCACCTTGTACAATTACAGAGAAACGGTAATAACAAAAAATGTTTATTAGGACCTTCTCTATCACATCTTAAAAAATTACAAAAATTGAACAATATTTTAAAACCTTTCATTTAAAGTTATTTTTTGGATACCCTGTATAATATTATATTGAAATTTATGTTGATTTAAATATAGTTTTTTGGAAAACGTACATAATAATAATAAACATAATACATAAAACATAGAAAGAAATGATCATTCGAACCGTGGTTTTGTTTTTTCGATTGGCCAGGTACTTTTTGATATTTAGTTCTTTTCCACAAGGGAAACACACAAAAACATGCAAATTTTAAGCTTTTTAATACAAAAATACAAGGTGGTCACTAAAATAGTTTGGCCCGGGTGATCAATGTCTACCCAAGATAAATTATTGCTACAATGATCATGTATCAAAAGTCTAAATCTGGGGACCTAGATTTTTTTGCGGGGGTATACGATAAGGCCAGGACTACTAAAACTATGTCCACAAATAACCAAACCAAGGCTTTTTTGGTTATGTATGCAAAAAAGAATTGCTCAGACATCCAAAATAGTAGCTTTCACAACTAGTGGCTAAAATAGTGCTTCTTTTAGAAGCGTTGGTTTAAATAACGAGTGCAGCGAGCTATTTAAAAACGCGAATAAAAAAAGCACAGTTTAGCCGCGTTTATCAAAAAAATCCAAGAAAAACAGGAGCATACTTTTAAAACTCTCGAACGGAGCGCACTTCTCGCAACACATCATCTTTACAATATAAATCAAGGCGGATGGTAAATGAAATAACAATGGTTTCCATAACGATGTGTCTTTTTACTCGGTAACGTTCATTGTTGCGAAATTTTAATCTTTGACAGTATGAAATTTTGGCGATGTTTTTGAATGATTTCTTCTGTAAATACCTGGTGAAAACTGGCGGAATAAGCCATTTCCGCATTAGGCAAGAATAATTAGATTTTTTCAATATTACTCTTTTTAGCTATTTCTCTTTAATTTTGGGTAAAAAACGGACAGAAATTTTTTTTTGCACCCGCGATAAAAAAAAGTTTTTTTACTTCGGCAACCAAAAAAGCCATGCTTTAGTTATCTGCAGACAGTTACTAAAATCTCATTTTTGGCAAAAGAAATTGGGGATTTTATTCCTTATTTTGAGTTTTTTGTACTAATGCAAAATGAATATCCTGATCTTCGACTTTTCACACAGAAGGTGGAACTTTTGTCGTTATTAGAGACATAAAGCTATTTGTAACTCATCGCGGTATACGTATCCGCATCTAGCGAGAACCAAGCACACTGACTGGTCGGAAACTCGCAGCACGTTCGAAAAGAGCAGATATATGCTAATTTAAGGTGTTTCTGAACGTAATAGGTGCTGAGATACGATACGTGTGTCGTAACGATACGTGATACCTAACGCATCTCAACACCTATCGCGTTCAAGAACACCTTAGATTAGCATATATCTGCTCTTTTCGAACGTGGTATAAGTTTCTGACCAATTAATGTGCTTGGTCCTCGCTAGATGCGGATACGTATACGGCGATGAGTTAAAAAAAGCTTTATGTCGCTATTAGGGACTCATCAGCTAGGTTATTTAAAACTACTCTTTAGGTTATTTTCTATAAGACCCTTAATCAGCAAAAAAATTATTAATTTGCGTACAGTTAATTTTCTCGCCTTTTAAAATGCACGTAGTCACTTTCACTTTTCGGTAAAGTACTTTCGTGTCATAACGTTAACTTTACCGCACTGGGTGCGGTGTCCGGTATCCATTGTGAAACATGCAGAGAATGAAATATGTTATGGAATCCTGGGCTATAATAATTTGCATCGTAGGTATTATATAAATAAATTGTTTTAAACATTACATTTCTGGTCAATATATTGGCATTTTGTTCTGGGACTTTTTATCAGAAATATGCTTTCAATAGAAGTCTTGACAAAAAAATAAATAATAAGTTAAAATTACAAGTGATTCATACAAATACTGGGTGATTCAAAATAGTCTAGAAAAATTTTAACAATGGTTAGATATCACTCATCTAAGCATTTTTTCGCGTTAAATTTATATGTATTTCGGTTTTTTAGAATCACCTTTAAAATTTTTACCTTTTTATTTAACTTGAAAGTAAGTAGTCAAGCACCAAGCAAAGTCTACTGACAATTTGTCAAGAATATTGACATTTTTAAATTTTTGCTGCCGGTTAGAAACTAACACATAGGTAATTTGTGCTTTTCAGTAAATAGTACGCAATAAAAAGTGGAAAGTTTGATTCATTCAAGTTCTTTTTAGTGAAAAAATATCTCACTAAAAATTTAGTTTAAGTGATTCAAAATAGCCTAAGGTAACTCAGGATTGTGTGAAAGGTTAATGACATGGACAAGTTTAAACAGTGTGTCATTTGTGTCCACAAAAATTCAGTTTAAATGTCAAAAAATTTCACCAATTCTTTAACGAAATTTTTGTCAAAACCAATCGACGAAATATGGTGGATACCATTGACACAATTAGCAATTTTTTGTGTGCTTACTATAGTTACTATTGTTCTCTACTTTTAATTGCATCGGTCTGAGAGATATCAACCTTACCAGAAAATGCTCCCCCTGCACTCCTCTGCCCATAAAACATCACTATCTCCTTGATATTAGTTATTGTTAGAGAAAAATAGTGACTATGGTAAGCTCACAAAAATTGGCTAAATATTATCGCGCGGAAATTCAATTATTTACTTCCCCCCCCAAGCCCAATTTCCTCCCCCCCTACTTTCTCTCATTACTCAATTGTGCGGAGGTCAAAAGTAACCAACATATTATTGTTTACAATTAGAAACCAGCAGGCGTTATTCAAATTTTACCGAATATTTTAAAATTTACGCAATATTACAAATTCAAATACAGACAATTGTGGGTTTGTGTCCTTATATAAAATTTAAACTATGGATTACCATATTTAATAATTTTGAATTACATATATAAGGTGGACCACAAAAAACCGGACTATTTTGTTTTAATTGCAATCTATTGTGGAATTTTAACACAAAAAAAAGTCCCCGGGACTAAAATATTTTACTCGCGGGGTTAAAAAATACCATTGTGGTCCCTGTAATGAGGGAGTAAAATACGTTTTTAGTCCCTGAAGTGCAAAAAAAACAAATTAATTAATTAAAAAATATTAAAGAGAAAAATTAGATCGAGAATGTCATGAAACAAAAGAAACTGCGCGTCAGAAATTTCAGTTAAGTAAGCTCGCTGTCCTTGTCAACAAAATACTAAATCTGGTTAAATTAAAATATTAGCACTTTTTATTTTATGGAAGAAGTTACTATACAAAAACATTCATAGTTTTTTTATTTCTTAATAGAATCTATCAAATGATACATCAGTTTTCAGATAATAGAGAGAAGTTTTTTGTAATTGCAAAAAAAATATACAAAGTGTCTCAAAAGAAACCCAACGGTTTAAGATGCATAAAATTTTTGGACACCCACAAATTTTTAATTTTTTATAAATGTAATATTTTGACATTTCTGTAAAATGTCTGTTGTTTCACCTTTGCAAAACTTTTTTTTGTGTTAAAATTCTACAATAGATTGCAATTAAAACAAAATAGTCCGGTTTTTTGTGGTCCATCCACCTTATATATGTAATTCAAAATTATTAAATATGGTAATCCATAGTTTAAAGTTTATATAAGGACACAAACCCACAATTGTCTGGACTTGAATTTGTAATATTGTGTAAATTTTAAAATATTCGGTAAAATTTAAATAACGTCTGCTGGTTTCTAATTGTAAACAATAACAAGTTGGTTACTTTTGACCTCTGCACAATTGAGAAATGAGAGAAAGTAGGGGGGGAGGAAATTGGGCCTGGGAGGGGGAAGTAAATAAATGAATTTCCGCGCGATAATATTTAGCCAATTTTTGTGAGCTTACCATAGTCACTATTTTTCTCTAACAATAACTAATATCAAGGAGATAGTTATGTTTTATGGGCAGAGGAGTGCAGGGGGAGCATTTTCTGGTAAGGTTGATATCTCTCAGACCGATGCAATTAAAAGTAGAGAACAATAGTAACTATAGTAAGCACACAAAAAATTGCTAATTGTGTCAATGGTATCCACCATATTTCGTGGATTGGTTTTGACAAAAATTTCGTTAAAGAATTGGTGAAATTTTTTGACATTTAAACTGAATTTTTGTGGACACAAATGACACACTGTTTAAACTTGTCCATGTCATTAACCTTTCACACAATCCTTACCTTAGGCTATTTTGAATCACTTAAACTAAATTTTTAGTGAGATATTTTTTCACTAAAAAGAACTTGAATGAATCAAACTTTCCACTTTTTATTGCGTACTATTTACTGAAAAGCACAAATTACCTATGTGTTAGTTTCTAACCGCCAGCAAAAATTTCAATATTCTTGACAAATTGTCAGTAGACTTTGCTTGGTGCTTGACTACTTACTTTCAAGTTAAATAAAAATGTAACAATTTTAAAGGTGATTCTAAAAAAAACGAATTACATATAAATTTAAGGCGAAAAAATGCTTAGATGAGTGATATCTAACCATTGTTAAAATTTTTCTAGAGTATTTTGAATTACCCAGTATTTGTATAAATCACTTGTAATTTTAACTTATTATTTATTTTTTTGTCAAGACTTCTATTGAAAGCATATTTCTGATAAAAAGTCCCAGAACAAAATGCCGATATATTGACCAGTAATGTAATGTTTAAAACAATTTATTTATATAATTTTTTCACTTTTCACACTGGATACCGGACACCGCACCCAGTGCGGTAAAGTTAACGTTATGGCACGAAAGTACTTTACCGAAAAGTGAAAGTGACTACGTGCATTTTAAAAGGCGAGAAAATTAACTGTACGCAAATTAATAATTTTTTTGCTGATTAAGGGTCTTATAGAAAATAACCTAAAGAGTAGTTTTAAATAACCTAGCTGATGAGTCCCTAATAGCGACATAAAGCTTTTTTTAACTCATCGCCGTATACGTATCCGCATCTAGCGAGGACCAAGCACATTAATTGGTCAGAAACTTATACCACGTTCGAAAAGAGCAGATATATGCTAATCTAAGGTGTTCTTGAACGCGATAGGTGTTGAGATGCGTTAGGTATCACGTATCGTTACGACACACGTATCGTATCTCAGCACCTATTACGTTCAGAAACAACTTAAATTAGCATATATCTGCTCTTTTCGAACGTGCTGAGAGTTTCCGACCAATCAGTGTGCTTGATTCTCGCTAGATGCGGATACGTATACCGCGATAAGTTACAAATAGCTTTATGTCTCTAATAACGACAAAAGTTCCACCTTCTGTGTGAAAAGTCGAAGATGAGGATATTCATTTTGCACTAGTACAAAAAACTCCCGTGTTTTAACTTAATTTTAACAAAATAAGGAATAAATTCCCCAATTTCTTTTGCCAAAATTTTGTTTTTATACTTTCATAACAAACATGATTTTAGTAACTGTCTGCAGATGACTAAAGCATGGCTTTTTTGGTTGCCGAAGTAAAAAAACTTTTTTTTATCACGGGTGCAAAAAAAAATTTCTGTCCGTTTTTTACCCAAAATTAAAGAGAAATAGCTAAAAATAGTAATATTGAAAAAATCTAATTATTCTTGCCTAATGCGGAAATGGCTTATTCCGCCAGTTTTCACCAGGTATTTACAGAAAAAATCATTCAAAAACATCGCCAAAATTTCATACTGTCAAAGATTAAAATGTCGCAACAATGAACGTTACCGAGTAAAAAGACACATCGTTATGGAAACCATTGTTATTTCATTTACCATCCGCCTTGATTTATATTGTAAAGATGATGTGTTGCGAGAAGTGCGCTCCGTTCGAGAGTTTTAAAAGTATGCTCCTGTTTTTCTTGGATTTTTTTGATAAACGCGGCTAAACTGTGCTTTTTTTAATCGCGTTTTTAAATAGCTCGCTGCACTCGTTATTTAAACCAACATGCATACATATCCAAAAAAGCCTTGGTTTGGTTATTTGTGGACATAGTTTTAGTAGTCCTGGCCTTATCGTATACCCCCGCAAAAAAATCTAGGTCCCCAGATTTAGACTTTTGATACATGTTTTTGGATCATTGTAGCAATAATTTATCTTAGGTAGACATTGATCACCCGGGCCAAACTATTTTAGTGACCACCTTGTATTTTTGTATTAAAAAGCTTAAAATTTGCATTTTTTTGTATGTTTCCCTTTTGGAAAAAAGCTAAATATTAAAAAGTACTTGGCCAATCGAAAAAACAAAACCACGTTTCTAATAATCATTTCTTTCTGTGTTTTATGTATTATGTTTATTATTATTATGTACGTTTTCCAAAAAACTATATTTAAATCAACATAAATTTCAATATAATATTATACAGGGTGTCCAAAAAAACGACTTTAAATGAAAGGTTTTAAAATATTGTTCAATTTTTGTAATTTTTTAACATGTGATAGAGAAGGTCCTAATAAACATTTTTTGTTATTACCGTTTTTCTGTAATTGTACAAGGTGAGCCAGCTATGAAGGGTAAAGTTCCCAAAATGGTCGTTTTGGACCTTGGTTTACGAGAAAACTATAAAGTTTATAACAAATTCCCGTCGAAATATGATTGTATATTCCATTATCAATAATTTATTTGGCACTTATCTTTTTGTATATTCGGGATGACCAAAAAAACAACGTTTAAAAATAGGCTTAATCGCACCCACTAAAATTGAGATTCAAAGAAGTGTATCACAATAAAATATTTTTTTAAGGTAATACCGGGAATTTCATTTTTTTCCAAAGGTAATAATCTTGAAATTTTTGTACAGGGTCAGTTATACTATTTATAAATTTCAACAAACAGGACAGATATAACAAGACCAAAACCAGGCAAATGCATTTCTTACAATTCCATACATTAAAGGTGTTTCAGAGAAAATTCGAAGAGTAGCAAACAACTTTAATATTAAATCAGCCTTTAAATCCAATAATACAATTCGAAGCCTTCGTAGTAAAACAAAACCGGAGAACAAACAAAATAAAGAATGCATTTACCAAGTTCCTTGTGAATGTGGTGAATCATACATAGGTGAAACAAAAAGAACACTATCTTTTAGGCTTAAAGAACATCAGACGAATACCCAATTTTTTAACATGTGATAGATAAGGTCCTAATAAACATTTTTTGTTATTACCGTTTTTCTGTAATTGTACAAGGTGAGCCAGCTATGAAGGGTAAAGTTCCCAAAATGGTCGTTTTGGACCTTGGTTTACGAGAAAACTATAAAGTTTATAACAAATTCCCGTCGAAATATGATTGTATATTCCATTATCAATAATTTATTTGGCACTTATCTTTTTGTATATTCGGGATGACCAAAAAAACAACGTTTAAAAATAGGCTTAATCGCACCCACTAAAATTGAGATTTAAAGAAGTGTATCACAATAAAAGTATTTTTTTAAGGTAATACCGGGAATTTCATTTTTTTCCAAAGGTAATAATCTTGAAATTTTTGTACAGGGTCAGTTATACTATTTATAAATTTCAACAAACAGGACAGATATAACAAGACCAAAACCAGGCAAATGCATTTCTTACAATTCCATACATTAAAGGTGTTTCAGAGAAAATTCGAAGAGTAGCAAACAACTTTAATATTAAATCAGCCTTTAAATCCAATAATACAATTCGAAGCCTTCGTAGTAAAACAAAACCGGAGAACAAACAAAATAAATAATGCATTTACCAAGTTCCTTGTGAATGTGGTGAATCATACATAGGTGAAACAAAAAGAACACTATCTTTTAGGCTTAAAGAACATCAGACGAATACCCAAAGGGGTGAAACAACGAAATCAGGAATCACCGAACATGCATGGTCAAAACAACACCGAATGAAGTGGGCAAAAGCAAAGGTTTTGCACAAGGAGTCACACTGGAAGAAACGAAAATCCCTTGAAGCTGCCTTTATTGGGCAGAATCAGTGTGTTTTCAGTAAACCAAGTATTTAAATTCCAAATATTTGGAAGCCCCTCCTTGGTCGGAGGCAACTTCTTAAACTTCACGGTTGAGTGATTTCCTATAGTATATAAGTACGTAGCCTTACGAATAGATTGTAGTTTGAACCTGAAGACGATCAGAGATTGTACTGATCGAAACGTCGTGTATAAATAAAATATAGACAATGGAAGTCCGAAACACAGAGTTAATTTTATACATAGAATATATTACATAAAACGTAGAAAGAAATTATCTTTCGATCAGTGGTGTTCTTTTTTCGATTGGCCGAGTACTTTTTGATATTTAGTCATTTTCCACAAAGGAAACACACAAAAAAATGCAAATTTTAGGCTTTTTATTACAAAAATACAGGGTGATCACTAAAATAGTCGGGCCCGCGGGATCAATGTCTACCCAAGATAAATTATTTCTACAATGATTCAAAAACATGAATCAAAAGTCAAAATCTGGGACCTAGATTTTTTGCGGGGGTATACGATGGGGCCTGGATTACATACGATTCTCGCCCATGTAGCTGCGTGCCGCGCAACGCAATTTATAACCTGTGACTGACGACCTTCAGTTTCTTTTTGTTATTTAATTTGTGGAAAGTCAAAACTTGATAGAACCCCTCAACATCTCATATGTATATACATTTTCTGACGAATTCGTATTTTAATTAAGGCCACAAAAACGGCATAGAATTGAAAACACTGCTTTGCTATGTTTGGGCTAATTTTTATCGGGCAGAATATCGGAAACGAGAAAACGGAATTTGGCAGGAATGTTTATTTTTGAATTCCTCACAACCGTATCCAGACAGTTTTTTGCTGGACTCTAGCAATAGGCAAAAATCTTACCGGGAATTTTCTTTAGCCTCGTCGATAATACAGAAATCTGTAACAACAATTTTTGGATTTTTTCAATTTTTTGAAAAAATACACCAAATTTTGAAAAATCCTTTGTTGACAAGGACAGCGAGCTTACTTAACTGAAATTTCTGACGCGCAGTTTCTTTTGTTTCATGACATTCTCGATCTAATTTTTCTCTTTAATATTTTTTATTAATTAATATATTTTTTTGCACTTCAGGGACTAAAAACGTATTTTACTCCCTCATTACAGGGGGACCCGGGACTAAAATATTTTAGTTCCGCTCCTTATTATCAGGCTATATAAATTAACTTAACGTCAGAACGAATGAAGGTTTGGTAAAAACGCATTTTAGGAACATTTATATTAATTTGTAACATTCGAAAATAGGCATGAACACCATATCAAAAAGAACTAACCTAACTTATAAATTCTTAAACTATTTGATATAATTGTGCATCACTTTAATATTTACAATAGCCCCATTACAGCCAACTAAATGGACTAATCTGCCCTACTTGTGAAGAACGCAGTAACTTCTAAATTTCTTCGTCTTAAAAAAAAAATTAAAGAAATAATATTTTCTAGAAAGAAACGCCTAAAAGATATGCAATATCTACAAAACGACACGCTTTTCTAGAGAAAAACGCAGCATCTTCTTCTACTAGTCAAGAATGCAACATTTTTCTGGTCGCGTCATTATATTCTGCACTTCTTAGAGGAAAGCAGGCCGCGGCTCATGGTTTTCTAGTGAAAAACGCAGTGTCGAAACTTGCGACACTTTTAACTAGTATGTGATCGCGTTTCGTCATCAATTACTATACAGGAATGCAGTATTTTCAATCTTAAGGACATTTCAGCATTGTGATATCTTTATTGTGAGTTTTTTTTTCAAAAATTGTTCAGTTTTGGAGAATTTAATAAAAAAACAATATTAAAATTAATAACCAGAGACCCCACAAGTCGTTGAATTTTTGTTATCTTAATTCGTGTTTTTTTTGCAATTTAGAAACTAAAAATAGTTTAAGTGTTCACACTAACGCAAATTTTGTAAGATTAAATCAAAAAATGCAACTTATACTGTGTCCAACCCAAATTTTTGATTAGTTTGTTAGATAACGGTTTTTTTATTTTTTAGCTCACACGTTACTATAATTATCTGAAAGAGCCCAACCCAGAAGAATTAATTCAGGAAAAAAGTCGATATTAATCAAGAAACTCTGTCCCCTGATGAGTACAGACAGACAAAAATTTTGGGATGAAATGCCAGCAAATAACTCATTAAGAGATTTGAATACATCTATCGAATAAATTTTAACTAATATTTTTTTTTATATCATCATATGGTTTCTTTTTTTTAATCCATTTATTTAATTAGTATTTTTGTATATTTTTATCAGTATTTTCGTTTCGTGTCAATATTTTCTTAACATTATTAAATATTTATTTACATTACAATGTTTTTTGTCTAAAATATTTTAGTCCCCGGGACTAAAATACTTTAGTTGCGCTCCTTATTATCAGGCTAACCTAACCTATAAATTATTAAACTATATGATATTATTGTGCGTCAGAGTATTATTTACAATAGCCCCACTACAGCCAACTAAATGGACTAATCTGCCCTCCTTGTGAAGAACGCAGTAACTTATAAATTTCTTCATCTTTAAAAAAAAAATATTTTCTAGAAAAAAGAACGCCTAAAAAATATGCAGTATCTGCAAAACATCACGCTTTTCTAGAGCAAAACGCAGCATCTTCATATACTAGTCAAGAATGCAGCATCTTCTTATACTAGTCAAGAATGTAGCATTTTTCTAGTCGCGTCATCAAATACTGCACTTCTTCCTAGACGAAAGCACGCAGTGTCGGAACTTGCTACACTTTTAACTGCTATGTGATCGCGTTTCGTCATCAATTACTAGACAGGAATGCAGTATCTTCAATCTTAAGAACTTTTCCGCGTGGTGATATTTTTGTTGTGAGTTTTTTTTTTAATTGTTCAGTTTTGGAGAAGTTAATAAAAAGTCAATATTAAAATGAATAACCGGAGAACCCACAAGTCGTATGTAAATTGAAATTAAAATATTATTTACCTAGTGCCTGTGAGTATTTTGAATTTTTGTCATTTTAATTTGTTTCTCTTTTTTTTAATTTAGAAATTAAAAATAGTTTAAGTGTTCACACTAACGCAAAATATTAAGATTTTGTAAGATTAAATCCAAAACGCAAACTATACTGTGTCCAACTCAAATTTTTGATTAGTTCGTTAGATAACGGTTTTTTGATTTTTTAGCTTACACTTTACTATAATTATCTGCAAGAACCCAACCCAGAAGAATTAATTCAGGAAAAAAGTCGATATAATCAAGGAACTCTGACCCCTGACGAGAACAGACACACAATAATTTTGGGAGGAAATGCCAGAAAATAACTCATTAAGAGATTTATATATCATCATATGGTTTCTATTTTTTTAAATCCATTTATGTAATTAGTATTTTTGTATATTTTTATCAGTATTTTCGTTTACTGTGTCAATATTTTCGTATCATTATTAAATATTTATTTATATTCCAATGTTTTTTGTCTATTTTTTATACACTAGTAAAAAACAACAATTTATCTGTTAAGCTAACTATTATTATATTGCATATTACATATTGCATTTATATCTAGTTTATACGGCATAGTTTTTGTTAAGCAACGCCGATACGTAGCTCTAAGTAATACTATAGACAAAAACGCAGTATGCGTAATAAAATCTTTATTTGTGTTCCAAATGCACTCAAATCTATATCAAAAAAATTGTTTTAAAATTTCTAATGAATCCGTCAAAAAAAAGTTAGAAATATCCAATAAGAAAAAAATACAAGCCAAAAACGTTTTTCGCGTTTTTTTTTAAACTAAGGTTATGGAAGTTACTGCGTTCTTCACTAGGAGGGAACTAATGTTCCCGAATCTGAGGCGGTTCCGCTTCGCTGCTGAATTAGAGTTTGAAAGATTGCCGATTGGGTATGTTCAGTGCCGCAATCTTCAGTGATTGCAGTGCATATGGTACCCGATGTATCTTCGCTTTAATAAAAACGGTGCCCGAAAGTGCAAAAAATAGTATATATACCGTGTGTCTAAAGTGTCTTTTTATCCCTCAGCGAATCCTCCCTCCATCCGGTCGGACTACAGACATTTCGCCTCGGGATAAAAAGTACCACTTTAGTCTCTAGTTATATAATGTACTATTTATAAGTTGTTTAACGTTTTTTCGGTTAAAAAGACAATGTAAATGACAACATTTCTTTAAAAAATATATTTTCTTGGTCGCAGGTTGTAGCAGCCAATATCTTAGGTGATTAAGGTCGTAGTTACAATCTGGGAAATTGTTTTTAGCGACACTGTACCGGGTCAAAAATTTGGGGTTAGGGGACTTATTTTGGCTTTTTGCGTTCTGCGTGTAATGTTTAAGGTTGCATTTACAGGTGCATTTATAATTGAATTGGAAACACTCCCGCTAGCTGATACCGACAACAGGTTAACTTAAAGGCATGCAGATTTAAAAATCGGCTACTGGCGCTAGACGAAATAATCGTATTCTCTTTTAAGCAGGAGTTTTGTTTTGTTACTATTCAAGTATCCGTGTGTTTTTGAAACTGAGGTCCTAAAATCTATCCTTTGCATTCCAAGATTTCACTGGTACAATTGCACATAACTATGCCTCAATAATTTAAATTAAAAAAAAAAAAAAATTCAAAATAAAAACAAAATTATGTGGGGTTATGGTCGCCGAATGTTTCTATGCGAATTCCTAGTAATCCCAGCGAGCCAGTAAAGTTATCTTGGTTCTTTCATAGACTCGGAGTAATGCCCGCGCAGCGCTAGGCCTTTTTCGGCGGGCGACCACACACGCGTGGTTTCATATTTGTTTTAGAAAAATGTTTTTGAAAACACATTTTTGAAAGATAAACATAACCCCGAATGGTTTTCTGTCAGAAAACGTAAAAATAATCTTCTCTCTCACTGCGGCCCGATTTAAAGCTTGTTGACAAAACACCAGCAGTTATCATGGAATCGTATAAATTCTGCGATCTTTCGGCCAACACTTGAAACTGCGTGTGTCTCCCAAATTCAATGAAGTGTGATTGATTGATCGGTTTTCTTTTCCGGAGTGCACAGGCTTTTAGAAAAAAGGAAACTTACTTTTTATTTTCGCTAAAGCAAGGAAATATAAAAAGTAAAAGTGTAATCCAGAGAAAATTGAGAGTATTTCTCTATTGGTTTTGTAAATCGGGTTTTTTCTAAACCGCAATTATCTTGAGGCTTTTGAAATGGACGACAGCACCAGAGTTTTTATTTTGAAGAAAAAGTAATTAAGAATATTGAAGGATCCTTCAGATATTTTTGCTAAGCATTTAAAAATAATCACCTCAGCAAAATTTCAGCTAATTCTGATGTTTAGTTTTCCCTGTGCACTCTGACAAAAGATTAAAAAATTAAAGAACAAGGCGTTACCAGTTGCACTTTTGTTTACTTAAAATCTGGGGAGAAACTAAGGCCTTAAGAAGAAGGTTCAAACTTGATCGTACAGTAGATCAGCGTTTAAATCTTGCTAAATCTAATAAATTTATTCTTACTTACATATCTGCATTTGACGTACGTACTGAAATATTTAGATTATATACCATATGAAGAGCAAAATAATTTTTTTTGGCACACGCTTAAAACAGTCTAAAAAATAACAACATTTTCTTACTTTTTGAAGCCATGAGCTAATCCAAAAAATAAAAAGTAACGAAAATACGCTCCGATTGGACACAAAAGGTGTATCTAGGGAACATTTATGAATTTTCTGTTCGTGAAAGCAGCGCGATAATATCAGATTCTTTATTTTGCAGGACCAGTGTGCGCCGTAGCGCAGTGAGCAGCGTATCTGTCTGCCGCACGGAAGGTTCCTGGTTCGAATCCCGGCTAGGTTCATGGATAATTTATTTCCCAAAAATATTGATACATGGCTCTCACTTTGGCAATACTGGGCATTGATCCTAGAATGGATGGAAAAGTCCCATACATTTTTTACACAATTCTGAGTTAACATACACTATTGTGAGTGACCTTTCACTCTATTTTGAGTGAGATATTTTTTCACTTAATGACCAGTGAGTGAACCAAAAATTTAATTTTTTACAGTGTAACAATTTTTAGATGAAAACATCCCTAATACCAAAGGGTTTAAAAAATATAAAAGTAAAACTCGTGGCATATCGGACAAAGCATTTTTGTTTCTCACTTCATTACTACCAGGCCTCCAATGTCTAATGGAGAATCCAGACACCTACAGACCTGTTTCATCCTTATTAGGAATCATCAGGGAGTCATAGGATTATACCTGGCAGTTGAAGCTACACAGTGACCATGCACACCTCTAGAATTTAAAAAGTCCCCAAGGATTACAAACTTTTTGTTTTTAATTCTAAAGGTGTGCATGGTCACTGTGTAGCTTCAACTGCCAGGTATAATCCTATGACTCCCTGATGATTCCTAATAAGGATGAAACAGGTCTGTAGGTGTCTGGATTCTCCATTAGACATTGGAGGCCTGGTCGTAATGAAGTGAGAAACAAAAAAGCTTTGTCCGATATGCCACGAGTTTTACTTTCATTTTTATTTGCGGACACGAGATTCATTTTGTTGTTAAAAAATATATTTTACTAATTCTTGGTCAGGAGAACAAATTCTAACAGCACTTAAAATTTTTCCAGGTAATTTTGAATTACCCTGTATTTCGAATACGCTTTTAAAAATTTGTCTAGTATTTAAACAAACGAACTGCAGAACTATAGGCAATAGAAAAGTTATTCAATAGAATGCTTTGCAATTATTAAAATGCACATAATTTAAAATTACAAGCTAGTTTTCAAAAGAAAGTTCACAGTGTCACAAAAAGTGAGTGGCAAGGTACAAAAGAAATAAAAATCTGAAAATAGATTTACATACATACAGAAAAATAAGTGAAGTAGTTTATTTTACCCGTGTTAATCACAGTCAGGTAGGTTAGAAAAGTCTGTTACCAGTAAAAATAATTAAATAACTTCAAAATGCTATTTTTTATACCTTCATCAAAAACATGATTTTAGTACCTGTCTGCACATAACTAAAGCATGGCTTTTTTGGTCACCGATGCAAAATAACTTTTTTTTTTGATCACGGGTGTTAAAAAAGATTTATGTGCGTTTTTTTCCCAAAATTAAAAGAAAATAGTAATATTGAAAAAATCTAATTATTCTTGCCTATATGTTAAGCCACTTCTGCCAGTTTTTACCAAGTTTAAAAAAAAATCATGTAAAACCATCGTTAAAATATCAAACTGTCAAAGATTAAAATGTCGCAACAATGAACGTCACCGAGTAAAAAGGCACATCGCTGTGGAAATCATTGTTATTTCATCTACGAGCCGCCTTGATTTATAGTGTAAAGATGGTGTGTTGCGAGAAGTGTTCTTCGTTCGAGATATTTAAAAGTATTTTTCTGTTTTTCTTAGATTTTTTTTATAAAGGTGTTGAAAAAATAGTTTCGTGGCTAGTTTTTAACTCGTGTTTTTAAATACCTCGCTGCGCTCATTATTTAAACCAACGCACCAGTTCTGAAAACTACTATTTTGTGTGTGCGGTTAATCGGTTAAAAAGTGAAAATTGGTGTTACGTTTCACAGGAAAATAAAAAAATAAGCATTTCGTTTTAAATTTAAATATGCTAGAAATAACATTCTATGGTAAAAAAAAATATTTACAGTGAAATAGGACCAACTACTTAAGTGGTTCCTAAATCCACTTTACGGACTTTTTTCAAAAGCACGTTAGTTGTAAGCCCCAATTATTATTTTTGTATATTTTAATTTGTGTATCTTGCCATTAACTTCACTCTAAGTTTTCGCACAACGCAGACGTGACACTGATCGAATTTGCGTAAGTTTTGCATTTGCATGACTGGTCTATTAAATTTGATTAATATATAGACATTATTAAACACTCATTGTATAAAATATTTTATCTAGAACCGTGCTGTAGCCTTCCAAGCAATCTAATATCAAATCAAAACCGTTTTATATAAAGAAGGTATTTTATTTGCAACGGTGCGTTATTTCCCGAAAGAACCAAAAATAGTCTTAAAACTTGGCAAAATCGTGCAGTAAACCCTAGTTATCAAACGGTTGTAGATAAAAAAATATTAAAAAACTTGTCCTCTTCTGCTTTTAGTCTAAAACTCAGCATTTTATCTTTCTTCTTTTAGTTTCTCCTTCTTTTTGACTTTGTATATTCCTTGACCCGGCCTTTTAGTTTCAGATTTTAAAAGGAACACATATTCAAAATGAAGGAAAAAGACATACCCACGATACTGAGAGAAGATATTCCTAACTTTTTGAAAAAAATAAGAGATACACCACATACCACAGATCATACAGATTTTCCTGTTCATAGGTAAGTAGGCACAACTCATTCCACAAACTCCATAAGCACTTTTTCTTATCACCGTTTTATTTTAAAAACGTTCTGAAACATCCCTTGATAGAAATAATATTTTACCTACTCGCGTACGGGAAAGTGCACTTTGAATGTGGAGGAATGTACTTTACTGCATACTGTGCGGTAAAGTAAACGTTGTGGCACTTTACAGCACACTGTGCGGTAAAGTGACTACGTTTATTTTAGAAAATTAAAATACATATGTTTATATTTCTTTTTTGGGAATTTTTAAGGTTTATAGGTACTTTGTACCCAACACATGCGTAAAGTGTCTTTACCGCCCTTGGTGGCTTGATCGAACTCGCTTCGCTTCGTTCGGTCAACTGCCGTCGCGTGCGGTAAAGTATCACTTTCCGCACAGGTGAATAACTATTATAGGGTGTAGCTACTCCCATGTATTTTTTTCCTTTGGTTAAAATTCTTTACTTCCAATTTTTAGCCGTGTGCCATGAACTAACGTTACTTTTTGAGATATTTTTTTTCTAAAGCTTTAAAGAACCCCGCACACCGGCCCATGTAACCCAGACATCGGCCGATTTTGTAATTTTTTTTAATATGTTGTAGGTCTGGATAAGGGCTTTAAAAAAATGTCACCTAAAAGTTGGTGAGATATTTGGTTTGGCTACAGCGGCGTATCAAATGTGGGATAAAATATCAATGTCAAATTATATTTTCCGAAGAAAAGATGCAAGTATTTATTTCTTTTTTAAAGGATAGTGTAAATGTACATTTGTAGATTTTTTTGCGATGTTTTCTGACAGAGTAGGTCAGTGGCGCACCGTAAAACTATTAAAATACTCTTCATTTTCTTAATAAGAGCACACATTTAACGACATTATGTGGGTATGTGTTTTGTGTTATAGTTTTTTATATATTTTATAAAATGATAAATCAGTGATGTAGCATCCAAATAGTAAAATACTACCTATACTTTTGATAATTTGATAATTGAACTTATTAATTAAATCTATGTGCTTTAATAATAGAATCATACTCGTCTACTATTTTGCTACCCATAAATTAGGTTTTTTTTATGAAACTTAAGGCGGCTAAGTATCATGAATTTATAAAGCAAATAATTGTTATTATTTTTGTAACTAGCGCGGAAAATTGTATTTTTTCGCACGCGACTACCGATGACCCTAAAGCCGCGGAGCGGAGTTCGGGCAAGCAATCAAGGTCGGGAAAGATACTTTACGAGTGAAGATATACATGCTCTGGGTCAATAAATGGAGAGAAGTTCGTGGATGTATCCGTTCAGAAAAAAAGAAGGCAAAAGGAAATGTTTTCGTAACAGCCAACATCATTTTTTGGGTCAAATTCATTAAAATAAAACGGACCAAAATAAAAATGTCAATATATTTTACATCACGCCACTATGCCACAAGTGACAACTATGACATATAATAGCTGGCAAATATCAAAACTACAAAAAAAACTTAAAATAGTATAAAATACATACACACCTAATATCGTTGAATTGGCCCTTTTAATGAAAAAATAAACAGTATTTTAATAATTTTACTGTGCGCCAATGACCTAATCTGTCAGAAAACATAACAAAAAAATTTACAAATGGACATTTACTCTATCCTATAAAAAATAAATAAATACCTGCAGGTTTTCTTCGGAAATTAAATGTTATTTTATCCCACCTTTGATACGCCGCTGTAGCCAAACTAAATGCCTCACGACTTTTAAGGCACATTTTTTAAAAGCCCTTGTCCAGACCTAGAACATATCAAACAAAATCCAAAATCGCCCGACGTCTCGGTTACATGGGCCGGTGTGTGGGGTTCTTTACTTCAATTTAAAAGAAGAAACTTCTAATATTAATTTTAAGTTGTCAAAGTAATTTTTCTTCACCTCTTTCTCCAAATGCTTTTTTTTATTAATAAATTAGTGGGTATCTTTCCACTGGTAATTTTTTCTAAACTAGGTGCGCTAAAACATGTGTAGTCGCGACCCAAAAATCTAATAACGCCACTGGCGTCTACAAAGATACAAAATCTATTTTACCTACTTGCGTGCAGAAAGTAGCGATTTACCACACTGAGTGCGCTAAAGTGACTATGTTTATTTCAGAAAATTAAAATACAGATATTTATATTTCTTTTTTGGGAATTCTTGAGGCTTGTAAGGAAAATCTTGTACCTAACACATGCGTAAAATGCCTTTACCGTCCTTGCCGGCTTGACCGAACGAAGCGAAGCGAGTGCGTGCCGTTTCGTGCGGTAAAGTATCACTTTCCGCACTTGTTAGGTAAATAACTATTCCAAATTTTTTTTTAAATCTTATAAAGAATATAAAAAGTACAAAAAATAAATTGTTGGGAATTCATATAAAAAGCTTGGAACAGAGGTAAAGAATGTCATTAGAGATGATCTTTTTTTGAATAAAAATAACTTATAAGTTTATAATTTTTAATTGTAAGAAACTTGCAAGTTTTAAAACCGGATATCATAAAATTTAATCAATCACTGGTTACCGTGTGGCTATTGGGAAATCAAGATAAGCAAAGCGCCCTCTAACCTAAAGCCCCCAACTATCCTAAAGCCCCCGATACCATGGCAACTGCAGGTGTTTTGTCAACAAGGCCCACAGTAGGCAGAAGGGTATTTTTACGTTTTCTGACAGAAAACCATTCGAGGTTATGTTTATCTTTCAAAAATATTTTTTCAAAAACGAATATGAAACCACTCCGCGTGTGCGGTCGCCCGCCGAAAATGGCCTAGCGCTGCGCGAGCATTACCCCGAGTTTATCAAAGAACCAAGAGAACTTTACTGGCTCGCTGGAATTACTAGGAATTCGCCTAGAAACATTCCGATAACTTCGCATAATTTTGTTTTTATTTTGATTCAATTTTTTTCAAAATTTAAATTATTGCGGCATAAGTTATGTGCAAGTTTACTAGTGAAATCTTAGAGGCCTAAGGATATATTTTAGATCCCAACAGCAGTTTCAAAAACACACGGATACTTGAGTATTAACAAAACAGGTCAGTAAAGCTCCATTTACAGGTTGAAGAGACTCTTGCTAGTCGTTGATGCTCCTGTTTAAAATAGAATATGATTATTTCGTTTAGCGTCAGCAGCCGATTTTTAAATCTGCATGCTTTTTAAGTTAACCTGTTGTCCTTAAATCAGTGGCAACAGCTAGCAGGAGTGTTTCAAATTCAATTATAAATGCACTTGTAAATGCAACCTTAAACACTAAACCCAGTTACTTTAATATGTAGTTGGGTAGCGTTTTTTTAGCAAGTAATTGTGCAGTAAATGGTTTTTTTTTTATTTTAGTATTTTTACTCAGTTTTTTTTATGAAAAATATCTGTATGTAGGCACTAACTAGGGTCCCTAAAGAGTTAAAATTTATGATCGCTGGAATTGCTAAAAAGTGCTGGGTTGGTTTGAGTTCAGGATTTGGGTGGTTTAGTTCCCGCTTTAGTTAAAAAAAATGAAAAAAGTTTCATCACTGGTAAATTTGAACTTCCTAGGGGCTCAGGTAAGTGCTAAATAGGTATCTAAAGAAAACTGTTTACTACACTAATACCTTTAGCCTTAATATATTAAGTGAGCAGCATGAAATAATACTGTAGAAAATTTTACTGATAAAAAGTTATTCTTAGGGCCAGTTTCTCAATAGCGGATTATCAGAATCTTAAAGTAACTCGCGCACTATAAATCCCAGTTTCCTTGCTGTTTTTAAGCCAATATTTTTTTTAGGTTAACCCTGAGGCAATGTAACTTACCCTAACCTTGAAGCCCTGGTTATCCTGGAGTTAATTTTAACCTGATTTTTAAAGATTTTTACTAGGTTATTTTGCTTAAGTTAACACAAACTCGCTTTTGAGAAACCGGCCCTTAGTCTCTCTTGTTTTTTGAATAAAATAGGTTAGTGACTTGAAAATTGGAGAATATTAATCAGGAAAAATTCTTTAAAATATAAATAGTTGCTCACTCATCTTTCAAATAAATTAAATACACAGGATCAAATACTATGTGTATATGTCATAACTGGTGGTTAGTGAACACTTCTATGAAAGTTGAATCATGCACTGTGAACCTGCTTAGATTTTAAAACTCATAACACAGGAAAATAAAACTGCAGATTACAAAACTTGATTTTCTTTGGCTTGATACTTTTGTCTCTAACTTATAACTTAGATAACAAAACCAAACCTCTGCTTCTGTAACTAAAAAATTATTATGCAAAAAATCTTTTAAACAGTTTATAAACATGTGCCACTCAAGAGAAAATTTTTAAGAAATATTGGTTGTCCTCGCCTAAAGTGCAAAATATAGAAACAAAATTTAGAGATAGAATATTTCTTGTTATTTTTATTATTCTTTTAGGAGCTGTATATAACAACAAAACATATGGAGCAGTGGATATTTAGGCAACTACCTTAAATGAAAAAGAAGAAGATTCTAAAGTGCCACCACCCAGAGAAGAATAATAATCTATAAATTAAAAAGTCTACAATTTGTACCCAAACATACAGAGCAGTGGATATTGTATTATATTGTATATATTAAAATGTATAGCAAAACAAGATGGTTCTATAGAGTCAACACCAAACAAAGAATAATAATCTATAAACTCAAAGTAAGTTTTTGCTTCTGATTTCAATTATATTTGGTGAAACTTCCTTAAATAAACAAAATTTATTATAGTCTAGATCCGATATCAAAAATTAATTTAACTCTTATTGTTTATTGCAAATTTCCTGGACCTATTTCTGGACATATTTTGAGCCTCCCCTCATCTATTTCAATTCCATTAAAAAAAAAAGAAAAACTATACACAAAGAACAAAACAGAACAATTTTGAAGGGGGAAACTCACAGATACTTTTTGGCTCTGTTGGAAATTTCATAGGGTAATCTTTATCTCTGGAATTTAAAAGGGGAAAGGTCTTTACTATTAATTATGTCAAAATTTTAAAAAGCTAGGATGACTGGAGCTTAGGATATTTGTTTTTAAATTTGGTATGGAATGAAGAAAAGGTTTGAACCTTTTCAGCGGATCAGTTTGACCACCAAAATTTAAAGAATAAAAGTAGGCTTATTTGGATGATATGTTTGAGAAAACAATCAGAAAAAAATCATGAAATGTTTATTCCCTTTTTTATTATGAAAAATGTAACTTTAAAACCAACGTTTTATCCTGAATTTTGTGCAAGAAATTGTTTATTTGTCGCTCCTTGACAAATTTAAACTTAATATCTTGCATGTTTGTAAAGCAATTTAAACGATCTTCTAAATAAGATGTCATTCGAGCCACTTTTTTATATAATTTCTCCTGGAAAAACTCATATCCCTCAAGTCACCCCCAAAAAGCCTGTTTATGGAAAAAAATATATTAAAAAGTAATTTCTAGACTACTAAAATTGTATAATGTTTTTCAAGTGTTCACCAAATACTCAAACACACTTCTGTTATGTTTTCGTTGAACATGAATTTGAATTATTTCAAGCATAAATCAAGGTGCCAATGGGCTTTTTTCTATGTTTGAAGGGAGCGCTTGATAATAAAGGTTTTTTGAGGGATTTTGGTAGCTAAGGGGGTCTATTTTACAAATCCAAGTGATGAAACTCTGACTCCTTTGGGAGAACTCCAAAAAATAAAACATAATATAGGCACCATAAGGGTTCTAAGAACAGATTTAACAGTAAACATTTTTTTAAATAAACACATCAAAAATGGACTATATATAAATCCATTTATGTCAGAATATATATTTTTTTTGACACCCCAAATATTCCAGATGGCGATGACGGCGACTTAAAAGCACAAAATTTTCATGAGAAACTAGATCAAGTACACACGTATAATACATTAACCTCAGGATTTTTGGAAACACTGATTCCATTTTTTAGAATAAACATTTTTTGGGAATAATATAATTAAGGTTCCTAGGGGCAAAAAGAATCGTAAATGACAAAAAAACTTGTGACCTCAATTAAGAAATTTTTGGATTAACTGAATTCATTTTTGGTGTAAAAAAAAAATTTTAGGGGTAATTTAAGGGGCCTAAGGGTGAGTTTTAGGGATAAAAACAACATACTATTGATAGAAAGACATCACTTTGGAGATTCTGGGGTTAACTAAATTCATTTTGGGGGTTAAACAGTTTTTAGGGGTAATGTAAGGAGCCTGAAAGGGCAATATAAAAAATATTGGTGTAAAAGATATGTGATATATTAATTTAGGGGTCTTTTGGGTCTTCCAAAATTAATTTTGGTGTTCCAATTATTACAATAGGGATTCAGACGAGGATTTAGAGGTAGTTTTAGGGAAATATATCGATTTGGATATTTTTAAGTCTTCTAAAGTTGTATATATGTTAAGAGGTAATATAAGTTTGGGCTAGGTCCCAAAATTTTGTCCTAAGATCCTTTTATTGTCTCCAGATTTTTTTTTTTATCCAAAGAATGATATCAGTGGATGTCTGTATTTGATCTGGTTTCTTCTAAAATGTTTGTGTCCCATCTTAAATATTTTGAGTTTTACAAGGGTATCAGAGTGGCATTAATCGGATTAAAATCAACTAAAAAAACTGAAATTAGTCAACCATGCATGCAAAATGTTTACTTTTAAAACTGCTACTAGAACCCTTAGATACTTCTAAGAATTTTTAAATCACATAAATGGATTAAGGGAACCCAAAAACCCCTGAATTGATGTATCAGATGCCTATATTTTGTTTTATTTTTTTTATTAGTTATTTTTAAAAATTGGTCACCACCTTGAATATCTGGATTCAAGTTTCCCAAAATCAGTAAAAAAATATCTGTTATCAAGCTCTTTCTTCAATTTTGTTGTTTTCTCTAAAGAAAATATTTTTTCAGTTCATACACGTATACTTTTTTTTTTTAATTTCAGAACCTAACCACATGAAGCCTGATATTTGAAACTACAGCTACTAGTTTGCGGTTCCAAAGAAGGAAAAAATAACATGTTATTCTTTTCTTCTTTAAGTTAGATTTAATTTAAATGATTATTAATAAGTATTTTTGAGATAAGTTTTTAAATTAATTTATTTAATTGCATAGGTTTTTATAATGTTGTGGCCATAATCACCTCAACAAGTTGAGCCATGTGTGCATTTAGTTTTACTTCCAAGGACCAGATGCCCACTGGTGGACACAAATCCTCCACTGTTTTGTGACCATCGGTAGGCACGCGGTCCTGAGACGTAAAACAGAAATGCCCACATGTGAGCATGGGCAATGTGTTAATAGGAGGGTGTCAAATTCTAAACACCAAATACATTTAATTATGTTTTAAATTGAAATATTTATTACACTCCATTCCAAATTGCTGCAGACCAGTTTTTCGATACTGACAATGACAGTTCCATTTAGCTTCTGTGTTTAATTATCAGCCGCCATATTGAAATGGGTCCGGAGAATTTGGAATGAGGTGTATATGTAAAAATGTAATTTTTCAGCATATTTTTTAAAATTTTATTATATATAGTTAATTAAAATTGCTAAAAATATTTCTACGACACAAAAATGCTACAGTATTCTACCCATATAGTTGTTATTGTTTTGTGAATAACTAAAATATATAAAAATTGTATTGTTCATTCTGGTAGTTTTCTTGCCTAAATTCCAAAATCTGAAAATAAAAAAAATTAGAGGTAAACATTTGTCTAATTTAGCTACAACGCTTTTTTTAGTACTAGTAAGGAGTGCTTTAATAAATGTTCACTTACAACCAAAACAGAACTCCAAAAAAGAGAAAGTATTTCTGCAACCCTATCTATGCCGCAACCTTATCTTATGCATTTTTAACTACATTGGGCATTGGTAATTAGAGTTTTAGTTAAAGGATCTTTTATTAGGAAATTAGAGATTTTTGGACCTGTAGGTATCTCTTTCAGAAGCTACACATTTCAAATTTTTAAACAATAAATGATTCACTAACAGAAAACACAAGTTTACATAAAAGATAGCAAGAGATATAACATTACATTTGGTACCTACCTATATGCCAACAAAAATAAATAGGTAGTATTTCTGTGTGTGCAAGCATATTAAATATTAAGTTTTTGGATTTTATTTGAATTATTTATTTTTGAGTTTGCACAAGAAGTAATAATTTTGGGTAAGAGATTTAAATGAAAAAGGCATCAGTACATAAGGTCAATAACAGAGTTTGTACAGAAAACCTTTAATTGGATTCTCTGATGTCTCCCAGTTATTCCTAACCATTTGTAAAAAACTTATAATTTTTTCAAGAATTTTGTATAAAAGAAAACAGCTGCAAAATTTTAGTTTGACAAATTTCATGATTCTAATTTGTTTTTAAATCAATTTTTTCCAGATGGGCTTCCAGATTTTCCTTGTTTTTGTATATTTTTTTGTCAAATTTCCTGACCTTTTCAAAGAATAAATTTCTCAACTTTTCTCGGTTTTTCAGTTCCATACATACTCTTACTGATTAAAATTGTTACAATAAGAATTTAAATTTTGAATTTTATATATATACCTTGAAGACAAGAAAAGCAGTGTCATTCCATCTTGATAGATTTCTTTCCTACAATAAGGCATGATTTAGGAAATCCCTGATACTGCAGCTAGTTTGCTGATTGCAAGGCTTATTGTATTCCTCATTGCATATTCTTTTCTACTGTTCACATAGGTGTTTTTTTTTGCCAGGTGGAGCAGCCTTCTTATTAGTATTTTCAGGAACCCTCCCTCCTAGACAGTTTCCTCAGGCCACTATGCTTAATCTTGAACAAACGTGAGGGGAATTTCACTCACCTCACCTCTCGGTCCTTTATCTTGGACACCTTAAATTTACAAAAATATTCAGGTCCTAATTTTATTTTCAACTCTTAAAAAGTGCATAGAGGTAGGTATTAAAACTGGACTTTCTCTAGCTTTACTGTAGAGAAAACTTAGAAATAAGTAAATGAGCCAAAGTGAGCAAAATGTGCCTCACTATTTTTTTGTATAATGTTTTTATTCTTTACCTAATATTTTCACTATAGTCCGTGAGCCCAGGCCTATGAAAATTTATGACTACCTCACCGTTGAGACTTTGTATGTGTTCTTCAAGATGTTCTAAGGGGTATTTTTAGAGACCCCTCCAAACTTAACCCTTAACTGAGCCCTTAAGTTAAGGTCCTTTCAACAGAATTTCTCGGAATTCTTAAATTAGATAATGTGACCATGTGTTTTAAATACTTATAAAGCAATCCTTGAAAAATCAGCTGTGAGGAGCTTAATTTAACTTTTCGATGCTATCAAGAGGGGCTTAATGACAAAATATATTTTTTTGACAACATTTTTGTCCATTTCTTGTTAAAAAAGTTACAAATTTAAGTATATATATGTTTAAAATATCATCTGAGTGGACATAAAAAATAAATATTATGCAAAGTCTGGCAAGGTCTTAACAGTTTAAGTTATGGGCTGTGGGACTATTAATTTGTATGGTACCTAATTCCAAATATGTTAGTGGTAGTCAAAAAGGAAAAACATACTTATTATATATAGGTACCTACATAAAATAACTTGTTTTGCAGAGGAATAAAGGCGTATTTAGAGTTCCGTAAGGCAAGTGGTATGAGGTAAGATGCAAGGAAAATAAACAATAACAAATGCATGCTGCTTTTACTGCATACCGCTTGTGGCTTATGGAACACTTACTTTGTTTATATAGGCCTCTTAAAGCGCTTTTATATAAGGATGGTTTGAAAATGTTGTCATATAAACACCACTAAAACCGATTTAAGCACTAAATTGATTTTATTTGGAAGCAGTTTATCACTCAAAAAAAGCCCATTCAACACCATTCTCAACTAAAAGGTCAGTTAAATTCTACGGCCTTAGTGCCCTTTAGCCTACTGTGGCTGCCATTTGTATAACCAAATTGACAAGTAAAACGTAGATTTTCTGTCAGTTTGGTGTCAATATGGCATTGATCATAGGCCAAAAGATACTAAAATGAAAATGAGTTAACTGGTTGTTTTAGTTAAGAACAGTGTTGGCCCATTTTAGGGTCGTTATAAACACTTTAGTGCATTTCTTCTAACCTAAAGAAAATACTAAACCCTAGTCTTTCAAAAAATCTGTTGTTAATTAATTAATTAATTAATTATGTTGTTTTATTTGTTTTTTCTTTAAACTGACATTTAATGAAGGACATAACCCTCGAAGAAAGCGATTTTATTTAAAACCATCAATAGTATCATCAACGTAGTAACTGAGGACAGCAGCATATGCTTGCTATAGTTATGGAACTCTGAATACACCTTAAAAGAATCTAGAAGGAAGAAATTTCCTTAAACTAAAAATGAGTACCTAACAACGTTGCCTAGTCCCTTATAGTTATTTCAAGGGGTAATTATGCAGTATACGGTTTTCTGCCATTTTTGATTTTTTTTTTTAATTTTTTTTCACCAAAACAACCCAAACTAATCCAACCCAACCCAAAACAATGAAAAAAACATTACAACCCCCCCTCCAGGCGCCCTTTTTTCTCTTTAAAAAAAAAAATCGGGCGCAGCCGGATTTGGGGCCCTAGGGACCCTATTAGGTGCCCCCATAAAGATTTTTTTATAAAAAATAAAAAATGGCAGAAAACCGTATAGTGCATAATTACCTTCCAAGGAAAAACCAAGGAAAAAACCCTTATAAAGACAACAATACTTATTCAAAAAATGTATAGTCAACCCGAGGTCTTACCTTAAGAATTTGCTTCCTTTTATTTTTTCTTGATCCATTGCATATTTTCGGAGTCTTTAAGCACACCAAGAGGCAAATAATGTACTACATTAGCAAAAACCGAGGGACAAATAGAAAAACTTATTGTTTTTGCCTGAAAAATAAACAGGCAGTCACATGGACCTAAAGGTTTATTTGCGCGGTGGTACCGTACAGCGGCGGTAATGATGATGCAAGGCAATTTCGGGCTACAGCAACGAATCATGAGTTACACGGAAGCGAAAGTAAAAAAAACTTATGTGCTTTAGCAGCGCGGAATGCGAAATCAAAATAAGTAAACTATCGCCAAATTTTTGGCCCGGTGCAAAAAAAGCTCTGGTGTCCCACTGTGGACAAAAATAAATAAACTCTCCGCGTTGCCATGGAAAACAAATGCAATGACGTAAAGTTTTGCAAAAAAATCAGGTCGCCACGGTTAAATTGATTTCCCAATAGTAAGTTATGAATTAAATTAAGATCCAGGACCCCCACGGCAAATCGTATTCTGGAAATCCTGGCCAAACAAAAAGTGCTAGATTGCTGAAATTTTGCACACATACTAATTATGTGACTCCCAATGGCGCTACAGAGCCCAATGTGCCTAATTTTAATTTTGGAATTTATTTTTTTTAATTTGGATTTTTGGAAGTGAAATTTTAGGCCTCTCTATAGAAAATCTCATTTCTCTCAAAGTAACTTTTCCGCAGGATTTTTCGTTTTAAAAGTTATACTTTATCGGTCGATTTTTACTCTTCCGCACGACTTTTAATGTAACGCACGATTTTCACTTCAAATGACAATATTTTAATTCAAGATATACTTTAAATCAAATTACTATCTATAAATACCATTTTTCATTCTGAAAAATCATAAGCATTACTAAAATAATAGTGCGAAAAAGTAAAAAAACACAAATATCGTGCTGAAAAGTAACTTTTCCGCACTAGTGCTGAAAAGTGACTTTTCCGCACGATTTTTGTGTTGTTAAAAATGAAGATATTTACTACTAATTAAATGATGTAACTATTTTATCTTATGTGTCGTTTTGTAGCATAATTATAAAAAAAAAACTATTATTATTCGCTCTAAATGTTTTTAGGCGCGGTTTTTGGCTGTAATAACTTGCGCCATATATGCCTAGCGCGCTGCTTGTAAGAGCGACATTTTTGTAAGCGCGGTTATTACTTTCCGCTGTAAAAACTTGCGCGGAATTCGTAGGCGCGCTACTTGCTTGAACGCGGAAAAGAGTTTGCGCTGTAAAAACTTGCGCGATTTTGTGTCGCGCGGTTTTGGGTTTCGCGGTAAATTTTTCGAAGTCGACGCCGCGAATCAAGGAAAAATGAGTGTGAAGTTTACTTTTAATGCGTACACGTGTGAAGCAGGTGAATTTGACATTAAAACGATTATATATTAATACTTTTTGCTATTTGTAAAGGTTACAGCATAAAGATATTTATTTCAAAAAAAGATTAGTGTTGTTGAAAAATTCACATATATTCTGTGTTGAATATTATAGGGGTAAAAATAGAAAAAAAGGTGCAGCCTCACAAGAAAATATGCATTTATGTGCTCTACAATTTTTTATTTTATTTATAGTATTATAAATATAAATTTCGTAAATTGGTCGCGATTCTTCAGAAACGAGAGAAAATCTCACCTGTCACCATTCTGGAAAGTGACGATTTTCACTTATTGCCTCATTTAAAACAAAAACATAGCGTCAATAATATTTATCCTAACATTGTAAGAAAAACTGCGTTATTTTGTTGATAACATTTTGTAAATTTAATACTTTAAAGATATTTTATAGGACTAAAAAACAAAAGATCAAGAAATCTTGGGTGAAAACAAAGGAAATTCAAACTTAGATGAGCATCCCACAAGGAACACACAAAAGACCAAAGCGAAAAGAGAAATGATTAAACAATGTTTCGCCCTGGGGTGGACTCATCAGTGGTTTCACTGGTCACCCTCTACCATACATCATTAAACACCATCATGCACTTTGATTTCCAACTTTGAGTCACTCACAAATAGGCATCGTTCCGTACTGGTACTTATCCAAGAAACCTGAGAGAAAAGAAAAGAAAAGAGAAACGTTGTCTCTTTTCGCTTTGGTCTTTTGTGTGTTCCTTGTGGGATGCTCATCCAAGTTTGAATTTTCGTTATTTTCACCCAAGATTTCTTGATCTTTTGGTTTTTAGTTTCTTTTCGGTTGAAGTAACTGATTTGGAGGTTTTTTAACTTCTTTTTTGTTATGCCTCAGAAGCATAATCCTACTGAAAATATTAACACGCCAGGACGAATCCGTATCAGGTTTCATGCTTGTCTGCTCTTTTCGTTTTGGTCTTTGGTGTGTTCATTGTGGGATGCTCATCCAAATTTGAATCTTCGTTATTTCCACCCAAGATTTCTTGATCTTTTGTTTTTAGTTTCTTTTTGGTTGAAGTAACTGATTTGGAGGTTTTTTAACATCCTTTTTGTTATGCCTTAGTAGCATAATCCTACAGGAAATATTAATACGCCAGAACGGTGGTCTTTTGTGTGTTCCTTGTGGTATGCTTATTCAAGTTTGAATTTTCGTTATTTCCACCCAAGATTTCTTTTCTTTTCTTTTGTTTTTTAGTTTCTTTTCGGTTTTGGAGGTTTTTTAACTTTTTTTTTATAGGACTAGTTTCACAGCAGAGCTAATTGCTACTACGTATTTCAATAAACCTCAAAAAGTGTCGAAAATTCTCACCATGTAAAAGAAAAGCCAGATTTTGTATAACTGTTCTGTAAAAATGACAGCGACATATGCCATGGCTATCTAGGGTTTTATATGTTAAAAGTTTTAATGGTTTGTTTACATACATTTTTACACAAAAAAGGGTTTTTCGCAAAAACTGCCTACAAAAGTTAAAATTGACACCTTTTTTGTTTACTGGAAAAGTATTAAGAAACTAAATTTGACGGAATATTAGGAAATAAGTTCTGAAAAAGCATTTAGTGTAAACTACTGTTTAAAAATCGTCAGAATATCTGTAAGGGCGACATTTTCTGACGGTTTTTGAAGAATCGCGACCATTGTGTCAATTTTTTTTTATATCACTTACGGGGACACGAACTTATAATTTTTGCCATCGTAATGCCCCTGTCATGTCACATCATCTCTCCTTTTTCTTTTGAAAACAAGTGTATATATGAAGTGGGACCCAAAATATGCAACTTTATGAATAAGCTGTAACTTTTGATCTCCACTCCGATTTTAAACGTTGAGGACTTTTTCGATAGGAAATACATTTTTTTCCTACTAGCGTGCGTAAAAGTGTACTTTTACCGCCATGCCGTGCGGGAATGGATTTACCATGTGTCTTTCCCGCACGGTTTAAAATTCTGACGATTTTTAAACAGTAGTTTCACTAAATGGTTTTTTGCCAGAACGTATTTCCTAATATTTCTCTACATTTGGTTTCTTAATACAGTTCCAATAAATAAAAAAGGTGTCAATTTTAATTTTTGTAGGCGGTTTTTGTGAAAAACCCTTTTTTGTGTAAAAATGTATCTTATTAAGCTTATTTTTGTGCGTAAAAAAATAGTGTAGGAATATGTCGATAATTCCTATCCCGTGGGATTTTGAATGAAGGAGTTTTGTTACTATGTGGGATTGATAGATCTTTAGTCACTCAATCAAGTGTTAGCGAGTGTTTTGTTTACATTCGTGTAGAAGGGGTTGATATGACGTCAGGTGGTGTAAAAAATACAACTTTCGCAAAAGGGGCATGATTACACCCGATGACATATAATTCGAGGACGAGGATTCCAAAAAATTAACTTTTAAGGTCATACGATCTTAAATGACCTTGAAAATCGCTAAAAACAAGATTTTTGCCATTTTCTCTTCAAAAAACCTTATAATAATAACACACTAACTTTAAATGTACCTCAAACTATTAGGCTTATATGCCGAATTCGATCCTTCGAGATTGATGCAGTTTGAAGCTTTATGACCTTGGAATGTACCCCAGTAAAATTCACATATTGCCAAAATAACTAACTAAAGGGCGCTATTAATCAATTATTAAAGCGAAGAGAACCAAATTTGGTAGGAAAGATAAGAAGGTTGAGTCCAGTAACATTGTGAAAAAAATTTGGTTCAGCTATAATGCGTTTCAATATGGCGGCTAATATATCAAAATGGCGACCGGCAACCACATTTTATTTTATATAATTTCGTAGAAAAGCAAAAATGACAAGGTGGCCATAAATTGTTGTTGACTTATCGCCGCTTACTATAAAAAAAAAGTTTAGTTGATGTATGACCTTGATTAACCTTAAAAATACCATGTACAATTAAAAAACTAGTTTTTTTTAGTGTTTCTTCCAATTAACCACTACGCAAAAACTTTAGGTACCGGAGATAAAATTTACATCTTAGCCATAACTAAACACATAATTTTAAACCTCCCTATTATTTTTTTTTTGATCTGGCGTCCAAGGTGTGTATGCTATATTCAGGTAAAAATGAGCTATATGTCGTTTTTATTAAGGGTCGGAACTATGAATTTTCTACTCACTTGCCTAGCCAACAAAGTCATTTAAATTAACTATAAGAGAGTTAGCAGAAGTTAGACATTACCATATATAGGTATTTTAGATGCTATTTTCCAAAATGGCGGTCAAAAAAGCATAAAAAATTCTAATTATTCCAGTAGGGCATGACTATACTTATTTATTAACATTCATAATTATGTTTGTTGTCTGTTTATCGTCTCCTGATGATGCTAACGTTGTTAGCGAAACGCGCGTCGAGTGCAAAAAAAGTGTAGTTTTGGTTTGTGGAAAACAATCATAATTTTGTTTTTTTGTTTTAACATTCATAATAAAATTCAAGGATGAGGTTACAGCTACTTAGTTCCACATGTGCCACCGGGTGTTTTTTTCGCATCTATTTTTACCGAGGTATAGCATAAACATCATGGACGCCAGATCAAAAAAAAATGGTAGAAAGGTTCAAAATAAAGTTTTAAGTTATAACTAAGATGTTAATTTTATTTCCGGCACTTAAATTTTTTGTGGCAAATTGGAAAAATTACAACAAAAAGCAGATTTTTCACTTATACATGGTATTTTTAAGGTCAATAAAGGTCACGCATCAACTAACATTTTTTTTTATAGTAAGCGGCGATAAGCCAACAAGAATTGATGGCCACCTTGTCATTGTTGCTTTTTTACGAAATTGAATAAAATAAAATGTGTTTATAGGTCGCCATTTTGATATATCAGCATATCATATATATTTTTTTTAACAATATTGTTGGACTTATCTTTCTTACCAAATTTGGTCTTCTTCCCTTTAATAGTTGATGAATAGCGCCCTTTAGTATGTTATTTTTGCAATATGTTAATTTTACTGGGGTATTTTGCACGGTCATGAGGCTTTAAACTGCATCAAACTTTTAGGATCGTATTCGGCATATATGCCTAATAGTTTGAGGTATATTGGAAGTTAGTCTGATAAAACGTCGATTTATTAAGATTTTTTTGTAGAGAAAATGACAAAAATCTGTTTTTTTGAGATTTTCAAGGTCATTTAAGCTGGGATAAACCTGAAAGTATTTTTTTTGGAATCCTCGTCGTTGATTTATATGGAATCGAGTATAATCATGCTACGGTTGCAAAAGTTGTATTTTTTATGATTTTTGGTCGCCATCTTAAAAGATGACGTCATATTAATCCCTTCTACGCGGATGCGAAAAAAACACCTGACAACAGTTGATTATGCGACTAAAGAGCTAGTCCCACATAGTCACAAAATGCCACGAATTTACCCATGCCCCTTCACTAAAAACTTTTAACATGCAAAACCCTAAATAGCCATGGAATATGTCGCTGTCGCAGAAAGTCATACAATGGAGGGGGCACTAAATACATTGTTTACCGGCATTGGTGAAGTGGCTTGGGGTTGCAATATGTTAGAGTCCTGACCTTCCTCATATTTTTAAGAAAAAAATTTGGGGGGGTCCCCGGTTTTGTTTTTGAGCTATGCCCATTTAAAAGTACGCCCCTGGAAAATAAGAACATATGCCATGGCTTACTATATTGGCAATATCTTTTCAAAAAAGAGAAAGAGAAAAGCAAAATTCATACTGTATTATTAGGAATATATTTCCAGGTCAGATTTTATTATTTTTTGCTATAAAACTAGTTAAAATATTAAATTTACAAAATGTTATTAAAAAAATGACGCAGTTTTTCTTACAATGTCAGGATAAATATTATGACTCTATGTTTTCCAGAATTGTGACGGGTGAGATTTTCTATCGTTTCTGAAGAATCGCGACCAATTAACGAAATTTAAATTTATATTACTATAAATAAAATAAAAAATTAGAGAGCACATAATTGCATATTTTCTTGCGAGTCTGCTCATTTTTTTCTATTTTTACCCCTATAATATTCAACACAAAAAATATGTAACTAACCTACTAATCTTTTTTTTAAATAAACCGCTTTATGCTGCAGCCTTTACAAATAGCAAAAAGAATTAAGAAATAATTTTAAGGTCAATTTCACCTGCTTCTCACGTGTACGCATTAAGTGGCATTTAAACAGGCGACTATTCCTTTGATCTTCGAAATGCCGACAAACATTCGCGCGAATTATTTATTTAAAGATTCGCGCAAAAAGTTCGGGTCAAAAGGTTTGGGATTCGGGGTGTCCCAATTTAATTTCAAGAATTGAGGTCACTGATGTGAGACCAAAAATATATTTCCAAAAAATCTCGCGAAAATTTTTCCGAATGTTCGTGGTAAATGTTCGCTGCAAATGTTTGTTGCAAATGTTCGAGAGTTCGGACAAACATTCGTCGAAAAAGGTTCACCAGATCTGGCCCGAATTTTTGGACGAACCTATTCGCTCTGTGTAAATCCGTCTTTAAAAGTAAACTTCAAACTCATTTTTTTTTGATTCGCGACGTCGACCGCGAAAAATTTACCGCGAAACCCAAGTTTTTACAGCGAAAACTCTTTTCCGCGCCCAAGCAAGTAGCGCGCCTACGAATTCCGAGCAAGTTTTTACAGCGCCAAGTAATAACCGCGCTTACAAAAATATCGCCTTCACAAGTAGCCTGCAAGGCATATATCGCACAAGTTATTACAGTCAAAAATCGCGCCTAAAACATTTAGAGCGCAAAATAAAAGTTTTTTTCCCGTTTTCACACCCTCCTCATTACACGGTGAGTTAACCTAATCCAACCCAACCCAACCTGCGGAAATCACACTCGAGATTTTGTATTACGCGGTTTTGGTTTTCGCGATAGTTTTTCCTGCCCATTTATTTACAGGCGCGGTTGTAGAAAAGCGCGGTAATTACGTGCGCGGATTTTGTATATGCGCGGTATTAAACAAGTGCCGTAATTACGTACGCTGTTTTAGGCTGCGTTATTCTACTCATTGCGCGGTTTTGGTTTTCACGGTTGGTTTTTCGCAAACCATTTTGTGTATTTTATTATTAATATTATTATTAAAGGGCTTTTATTGATCTTCAAAAATACATCTTAGGTAAATAAATAATAAATAAATACAAATGATCAATAGGGCGAGATTCAGATCATCCATTTTCCAGGAAAAACGGATGCTCTGTTCTTCCATCTAACCCAACACACCTACTAACTATTGCACAAAAATAAAAATATAAGTAAATTCCTTTTTTTTATTTAACAAATTTTTCAATTTAAAAAAAAAATGTTTATGCATTTTCTTAGAACAGAAAAGTTTTTAAATTTTAAAAAAATTACAACTAACGAGTAAACGAATTAAAAAAAGAGAATAGAGAAACAAATACACAAAGAGAATGTAAAGTTTAAAAAATAAGAAACATCGATACATACAAAAGTGTAAAAATAAAAGAAAAGAAAACAACAAATAAGCACAATATTTTTTTTGGCTTTCCCTACCGCTCACTTATAATTTTATTGCAAGGGTATTTTCTAAAGGAAGTAACGCTTTTATGTTGTAATATGTTTGCAGGCCTTTTGCTTATTGTTTGAACAATTTGGTATGAAAATGATCTTTTAACGGCTTACATCGATGTTTTATCTATAGAAAGAGACTAGTTGATTCCTTGTAAGTAATTTACATTCATATTGGAAAATTCTGCCCTAATAACACACTTTGTCCTCGGAACGTCCCCTGTAGGCCCCGTAGGTCGATAACGGCGCTGATCCAAATAGTACGTGCTAGTAACGTTTCCAGCAGCGGTCTAGGGAATGTTCCGAACGAAACGTTCTGAGTTTTAGAATTTATGTCCTGTGAACGTTCCCGCCAGCGGTTCACGGAACGTTTCAAATAGAACGTTGAGGGAACGTCCGTTTTAGACTAAAGATAAATCTCGCACGCCAATTTTTTAACCTTTTTAAGATTTTGATGGAAAAAGTATACCTATACTTTTTTTTTGCGTATTTAATTTATGGTCGTCCCCTTCCCAGCGTTGAAATTTTGATTCCTTGTCTCAGAGCAAGATGACGTCATGGCATAATCTCTCTAAATAATAAGTTCATTGGTTATTCGTTTCATTCGGCTAGTTTTTTATTGCTCTTTATCTAACACATGACATTTGATATCTCGTCTTCTCCTACTAACGCTAATCGTCCTCATCAGACCGGGTGGGGGACGTAAAAAAACAGGTCTCAGGGACGTTCCAACAACGTCTATGTAACGTCCCAAGGGACGATGCCGGTACAATGTTTTTGGAAACATCACTAGTTCCCGAACGTTACCGGAACGTACGGCGACCAAACAGGTCGTTCCCGGAACGTACTGTAAGTTCTGGTGGGACGTCGCAGGTACGTTCCCGGAAAAGTTAAAAAAATGCTTATGTCCCTTCAAAAAGTCGATGTTGCCTACTGTGCGCTACTTATTTTAGAAGTTTTTGTTGAAAGAAACACCATGTTAACAGAACTTTTAATCAAGTTTGCGGATTCTCGGTACTAACTAACTAACTAAAACAGATAAAAACATTGAAACAAAAAAAATATTTTCCAAAATACAAACCTCCAATGGGTCAAGCTTTACACTCGAAACTAATTATTTATTATTATTAAAAACTGCTAAAGCACTTCTGCTGTTGAGCTGTTCGAGCTAAATTTCAAGTCTTGAATATTTGAAAGCAATATTTTTAAAATTAACAATAAATTCAAAGCCATTTTTCTTGTCAAGGGCAAACTGCAAACTAGGATTATTATTTGTTGAGCATGTGTAGCGAGTAGACGCTTGGCAAACGTGCTCCGTAAAATATATCAAAAGTAGCTGTCATTTAATGTAAAAAACAGTGATTTAGAGTACCAGTGACGCAGCAACCTGTAAGTAACAATTTGCTCTACTTCTTACTACGATTTAATTAAAGTTGGTTGAACAATTAGCAATTAAAGTCCTAGCCAATCAGATTACTCTGTATCTCTACCGGTCCGACTTAATCTTCGCTATTTCATTAAAAGAATCGAGCACTGCACAACAATGGGTATGGATGAAAAAGCTATGGAAAGACTCATTAACAAGGTCTGTCAAAATTTTGTTGATAAGTTGGAAAAAAAGATAGATCAACAACTCAGAATATTTGAGGGAGGACTGACAAATATTGTGAGCAAAATGGATGTTATGAGCTCCAAAATGTCCGAGGCCGAAGACCGCCTTGATAACTTGGAACAACAAGCAAAGAGAAACTCGTTACGTATTACTGGACTGACAGAGAGGGAAAATGAAAATTTAGCAGATGTTGTGGCAAATTTTGTTACAAATAAGATTAAGGTTGCTTGCAACAGTCGTGATATAGATTATGTGTTTCGAACTAAGTCAAGTTCTGCGGACAATAAGAAACCTCGTAGCATTATCGTTAAATTTACAAGAAACATAAAAAGGAATGAGGTCTTTCTAGCTAAGAAACAGCTGAAAAGCAGTGGCTGTGCCATATTTGAGGATCTGACTTCTACTAGATTCAAAACTCTTTCAGCAGCTAAAAAGAAATTTGGTGTCAAAAATGTGTGGTCAATAGGAGGTAACATTTTCTACTGGGATGAATCAACTAAAAAAAAAGTGGCTGTTACAAATGATTTACTGCAAGATGTTCATGAATAAATAAGCCCGGACGAGCCACATTGATATCCACTTAGCGTTTATACCTTTTTCTTTAAAAAATTTATTTTATTTCATTTTATTTTATTTGGGAACTCACAGCATATACCTACCTTCCTTATCTGTTTCGACTGTTGGTTTTTTTTTTAGAAGGACTTTTAATTTTATTCTTAACATTAGGAAAAACGATGATCCTTTATTTTATAGTAAAAAATATATTGAAGAGCTTTTATTTAAATGATGTTTCATATTAATTGCAATATCATATCATTATATACTTTGTCAGATTACTACTTGACCTTTATTAAAAAAAATTTTTAATTATTTTGATTTGTTATAATTTTAATTATTTTTTTTATTTTTTTTTCCATTTTTCACCTTAATTAAAATATAATATAACTACATTTTCTTTTATGTTATTTCTCTATTTGACCTTTTTTCCAAGATTTTTTTGAGTTTATTTATTTATTTGATTTAATTTATATATTAATTATTTTTAGTTTTTATAATTATTTTTTTTTATATATATTTTTTATACGGAGCACAAAAGCCTGCTATACATTATAAAAAAGATGCAAAGAGGATGGAATTCAGATAAATTCACAGTGTCATTTTTCAATATTAGGTCCTGCAATACTAAATTTGACAAGTTTGTAGAGCATGTTGGGGGAGAGTTGTATGATGTGGTGGGCTTATCAGAAACCTGGTTGCACGATAAATTACCAGATAAACCATACTTCATTCCAGGGTATAGATTATTAAGAAAAGACAGAAATTCAAGTGGAGGGGAGGTGGCATTTTACATCAAAGATTTCTTAAGCTACAAAGTACTTCCTACTCCAAACGGGGTCAGCGACCTGGAGTAGCTCTGGATAAATATTAAACTTAAAGGAAAAAAAATTTGCTTAGGTTCGCTGTATAGACCCCCTGATAAAAATTTAAAAAACTGCCTTGATGATTTAGAAAACGTCTTAACTGAATTTATACCTGCCTACGACTGTGTCATTTTTGGGGGAGATTTTAATGTGGATCTGAGTGGTGGGGATAGAGATGGGTCCAGATTAACAAAAAACTTGCTGGAGAAGTTTAGTCTAACACAGATAATCAGTGACTACACTAGAGTCACCGGAAATTCAAAAACTCTAATTGACATCCTGGTTACTAGTTCTCCAGATCTGGCTCAAAACTCGGGGGTTATGGGGATGGGTGATATCTCAGACCATCATTTAATTTACGCAGAAATAAAAATTGATAAACCAAAACGTCCAATAACGTATCGAACATACAGAGACTTTACTTATTTTGATAAAAATATCTTTTTACATGATATCTTGTCTGTAAATTGGGATTTAATCTATAGCATGGCCTGTGCAGATGATATGGTCTCCTTTTTTAACAGTAATTTAAATAAAATACTTGACGTTCACGCGCCGTTTAAAACGAGCAGGATTACGAAGCCTCCGGCGCCGTGGCTAACAGAAAATATCCGGTTTTTGATGAATCTAAGAGACAAAGCCCTTTCCAAATATAAATTAACTAGAAAAGACAGTTTTTGGTCAGAATATAAAGATTTAAGAAATTATTTAACGATGGCTATTCGCAATGAAAAAAAGGCTTATTTGCAACATAAATTTAAATCTGATCCAAAATCTTTCTGGAAGACGCTAAAGTGGCTTAATCTTGGTGCGCAGGCGCAGTCCCCTCCTACTAATAATTTGGGTGATTCAAACTCATTTAATAATTACTTTATAAACTCACTGCCTCTTATCGCTTCAAATAATGAACAGTTTCTGGATGATACTTATAACAACAGACTTTATCCGGGGGTAACGTCCAAGTTTAATTTTACCTTGGTTTCTACCCGCGAAGTTGAGTCAATTATTTTAAAAAAAATCAAAACTAATGCGGTGGGCATCGACGGCATTAGCATTAAAATGTTGCTACTTATAATACCCCATCTCAGCGACCACTTAACCTTTATTATTAATCACTGTCTTTCCTCAGGCGAGTTTCCTACTGAGTGGAAGAGTGCAATCGTGGTTCCTATTCCAAAGGTTACCAACCCTAGTTCAGTCTCAGAATTTCGGCCCATTAGTATCTTGCCTGCGCTGTCCAAGGTATTGGAGAGGATAATTCACTACCAATTGTTTGAGTATTGTACCAAAACAAAAATTATACCTACGACTCAATCTGGTTTTCGACCTTACCATAGCACTACTACAGCTTTGCTTAATGTCTCCAACGATATCTACACTGCTTGCGACCAAGGTAAGATTACCTCTCTGGTACTTTTGGACTATAGCAAGGCATTTGATACGCTTGATCACAATGTGATGTTTACTAAATTAAGGTACTTTGGATTGGACATTACTCCTTTGACACTCTTCAAAAATTATTTTGGGGGCAGAAAACAAAATGTTAGACAGGGTGCGGAGGTGTCGGAATGGCTGCCGTTAAGCAGGGGCGTCCCTCAAGGGAGTATCTTGGGGCCTCTTCTTTTTTCTGTGTACACGTCGGATTTTTCCAAATTTCTAACGTCATGTAAGTCACATCAATTTGCAGACGACTATCAAGTGCATTTTTCTTGGAGGCCTCAGGACTCCGTAATCGCTCAAAACAACATTAACAATGACCTAAAAATTATTAGTCAAATATCTCAATATCATTGTCTTTCTCTTAATCAAAATAAATCTCAGCTAATACATTTTGGATCTCCAGCAAATTTAAACAAGCTTACTGATATAAATGTTGAGATAAAGATTAGTGATATTATTTTAACTGCCAAGAACACTTGCAAAAACCTTGGCATCATGTTTGACTCGACACTTAGATTCAAAAATCATGTTTCTAATCTATTACAAAAATCATTTTTTAAGCTAAAAACGTTTTATATGCACAAAGAATACTTAACAACAGACATTAAACTAAGGCTATGTGACAGCCTTATTCTCTCACAATTAACTTACTGTGATATCATGTACTGGCCGGCTCTTATAGCAGAAGACCGACAAAGTTTGCAAAAACTTCAAAATGCGTGTTTAAATAAAAAATTTGATCATGTCTCACCCCTCTTACTGGCTTCCGGGTGGCTAAATCTGGACGAACGATATACGGTCCATCTAGCAACCACCACATTTAAAATTCTTACTAATAAACAACCTGGTTACCTTTTTGATGGATTCATAAAACACAGTCAGGTACACGGCAATCAAACTCGAAATCGACATAAGTTTATCCTACCGAATCACAAAAGCTCCATTTTTCAAAGATCCTATTTATACAACGCTCCTAAATTATACAACTCTCTCCCAGAAAATCTACTATCATGTACTTCTATAGTTAACTTCAAAAAGGAAATTAAAAAATATGTTAAACAGAATAGAAATTAGTAACTAACAAAAATGTAATTAATGTGCTATTTTAGTTTATATCTTAAATTTGCTGGTTTATATCTAAACATTTATTCTTATTTGTCATATTTACTTAGGGTTTGTTTAAACTTTTTTGACACTGTGTAGTATAGGTTACATTTTTTTTTACTTAATATTTTCTATCATTTTAATTCTATTAGGTATTCTATTAGGTTAGCTAAATCATGCTCAACTTTGATATAGCAAATTAGTTTAACTTATTATTTTTTTTGTTACTTTTATTTTGCTTAATTTTTTATCTTTACTGAGGCGGTTAGATATGAGTAGCCCTGCTAGATCTTGCCGTCGTTTGTATTAATATTTGTAAAAATAACTTATTTTTGAAATAAAGACACATTGTATTGTATTGTATTGTATTGTATGTTTTAAATTGTATCCCACAATCTGGGCGGTACCATAAAACATATTAAAGTTAGATATAATTTTGATCAAAATATACTTGTTTTTCATAATATTTCACCAAAATAAAAACGTTTTCGCATAACTTAGAAACCACCAATTTTATTTACGTCGTTACTCAGGTTTTTTTTACATTAAAAAAAAACTTGCACCACTAGAACATTTTTACATTTTAGAAAGCAAAATTTACATCGAAGGCTGCTTTTATCAACAAACGCGCGTTGAGGGCTTATGTTTACAAGAGAACATACACCTTACTAAATCAGCTTTTATTGATTAGTAAATAAAATAAATGCTATTGTTGGTTAAAAAAGTAAAATAAAACGTGTGAAATTTCTTTTCGGATTTCTTATATTGGTTGAAGAAATTAAAGTCAAACCAGAGCACGTGTAAACGTGTGAAATTGTAGTCGTCTCGCTAAAATGAAGACGTAAAATTACACCTTTCATATGATTTATGTCAAAGTTTACACATATGTTGTAAAAAAATGAAACTGATCTGTAAAAAGCAATAAATAAAAAGCAATCGCAAATTTTCAAATTTTTTTATCAGCTACTTTATTTACACCACTACCACTTCCACTAAAACCGTTTTAGACACTAAATCAATTTTATTTTAAAGCGATTTCAGAAAGAGGATTATCGCGTTAAAACCGATTTTAGGTCTGGTATAAAAACTTGAAAAACTCTTGCTCCCAACTTAAGGATATACTCAACCATGGTTTTACTGAAAAATCTCTTTTTAACTTAAAAGCTTTTTCCTCGAGGACAATAGTAACTTGTTTGTGTTATTTGTCATGACGTCACGTTTACTTTCAGTGACCTTAGTTATGTCATGTAATGCAATGGAACCGCACTTTAACCTCACATTGTTCAAGAAACCACATCCTCTAATCTGGTAACATTTTCTGATTATTTTAAAGTTTGAGACAATGATGTGTTTGAAATTAACTCTGTGTTTAGGACTCCCATTGTCTATATTTTATTTATACACGACGATTCGATCAGTATAATTTCTGATCCTCTTCAGGTGGTCTATTCCTCTTCAGGTGGTCTATTCCTAAGGCTACGTACTTATATACTATGGGAAAATCACTCAACCGCGAAGTTTAAGAAGTTGGCTGCGACCAAGCAGGGGCTTTTCAACACTGAGTTTACTAAAAATATACTGATTTTACCCACTAAAGGCACCTTCAAGGAATTTTCGTTTTTTCCGGTTTGACTCCTTGAGCAAAACCTTTGCTTCTGTCCACTTCATTGGGTGCTGTTTTGACCATGCATGTTCAGCGATTCCTGATTTTGTTGTTTCATCTCTTTGGGTATCCTCTGATGTTCCTTAAGCCTAACAGAGAGTAGTCTTTTTGTTTCATCTATGTATGATTCACCACACTCACAAGGAACTTGGTAAATGATTTCCTTATTTTGTCTGTTCTCCGGTTTTGTTCTACTAAGAAGTCTTCTAATTGTGTTATTGGATTTAAAGGCTGTTTTAATATTAAAGTTGTTCGCTACTCTTCAAATTTTCTCTGATACTCCTTGAATATATAGAATTGTAAGGAATGGAAATGCATGGAAATTGAGAAATAGTGTCTATTATAAGTTTAAGGCTGCAACCATTCTGCTGCAGATCCTTCTTAATGATTCTTATTTCGATTTCTAAGTCATGAGTTTTCTTCTATGGGTGTCTATATCTTTTTTCACCCAATAATGATGGTTCTTGCAGTGTCGGTGGTCGATAGGCTTTGTGGCTGTTGGTGGCCGAATTTCCTTTGGTGCTTCGCTTGCCAAGTCTATTGTAGATGGTTGCAGCTCTATAGTATTTTCTCGAATCTTTTGAAAACTTTCTTGCCAAAGGAATTAACTTTTCCATCGTTCCTAAGAAGATATCCACTATGATATCATCACCGCCATAGAAAGTCACCCTTTTCCACGACAACGTCTAACATAACTAAGACAGAGGAAATCGCGTTGAAGCATCTTCAAAAGGCCAAATCTCTTAAAATCTTGCTACCGACAGACAAGGGCAATGAGTGATTTTGGACACGGTAACCTATGACCTGAAAGTTAAAGAGGTACTTGCCAAAGGAAACTATAAACTTCTCCCAAAAGACCAGACGCAATCAATCGTAAGTAAGGTTTATAGAATTTTCTGCAAGCCTCCTCATCTATACGGACTTTTAAAAATTCACAAAGATGCAATTCTCCTACGCCCAATCACAAGTTCCAGAAATTCCCCAACAAGCAATCTCTCTAAATTCCTTTTGAAAATTATTCAACCTCTTGCAGGCAAGACTGCTTCATTTGTAGAAAATTCTAACCATTTTGTTAATATTCTTAAATCTTTTGTTTTAAGACCCGAGGATAGATTTGTCAGTTTTGATGTCAAAAGTCACACCACTGTCCCGATAAAGGAATCGCTAGATATTATTAGACAGAGACTGGTTAATAACGAATCCTCTTATGAACGTACCAGCCTGCTGCTGGAGGGAGTGATGAAGTTGTTGGAGTGCTGTATACATAACTCTTATTTTCAGGTGAAAGGTAGGTTTTATGCTCAGAATGACGGTCTGCCAATGGGTTCATCGCTTTCGCCAGTGGTGGCCAATATTTACATGAAGTGGTTTTAATGACACGTGGTTGCTACCGCAACATATAAACCTAAGCTCTGGCTGAGATATGTTGATGATACTTTTATTTTCTGGACCGGGAATGACCCACAACTTTCAGAAGTTCCTCACCATCTAAATATCATAAGACCCACCATTAAGTTCACAATGGATTTGGAGCAAAATTGTCAAATTCCTTTTCTCAATGTATTTGTCAAACGAGTAGAAAGCGACATCAGAACAACCGTTTATCGTAAACCCACTCACTCACACAGGACAATATTTAAATCAAGGTTCAAATCATTCTGCTACAACCAAACGAGGCATAATCAAAACTTTGTATAACAGAGCCGTTCAAATTTGTAACAATTCTCATAACTTGGAAATTGAAATAAGAAAAATTAAGAAGAATTTCTAAATTTGAGCAAACAGAACAGAGATTACAAGATCAAAACCAGGCAAATGCATTCCTTACAATAACATACATTAAAGGAGTGTGAGAGAAAATTCGGAGAGTAGCGAACAACTTTAATATTAAAACAGCTTTTAAAACTAATAACACAATTCGAAGCCTTCTTAGTAAAACAAAACCGTAGAACAGACAAAATAAGAAATCCATTTACCGAGTTCCTTGTAAGTGTGGTGAATCATACTTAGGCGAAACAAAAAGACTACTCTCTGTTAGGCTTAAGGAACATCAGAGGAATACCCAAAGAGGTGTAACAACAAAATCAGGAATCGCGGAGCATGCATGGTCAAAACAACACCGAATGAAGTGGACAGAAGCAAGGAGTCACACTGGAAGAAACTTCCTTGGAGCTGCCTTTATTGGGCAAAATCAGGGTATTTGCATTAAACCCAGTGTTGAATTTCCAAATATTTGGAAGGCCCTCCTTGGGCGGAGCCAACTTCTTAAGCTTCGCGGTTGAGTGATTTGCCATAGTATATAATTACGTAGCTTTAGGAATAGATTGTAGTTTGCACCTGAAGATGATCAGATATTGTACTGATCGAAACGTCGTGTATAAATAAAATATAGACAATGGAAGTTCGAAACACAGAGTTAATTTCATAGTCTGATTATTCGGGACGTCATGGCTTGGGTTACTCGAAGAAAAATTGAAAACGAGTAACCCGGTTACCTGATAACTTTTAGTTATTTCCACCTTTTAGTTGTTTTAATTGTTTGTTTTTTAAACTGACATTTAATGAAGGACGCATAAACGTAGAACATAGAAAATGATTTTTTTTGAAACCGTTCTTATATAAAACCGACTTTGGGCGCGTATAAAAGTAGTAAGTTTAACGATTATGACTTAATACACTTGCCTAAAACGCATTGTTGAGGCAGATTCAAAATTTAAAAAAAAAACAAATAATGCCTTGTCAAGTATTTATTTGAAATATTCTTGATCGTATGTACTTTTAAAGATATTTTATTCTTATTTATTTTGCTTATTTTGCCTTTTTCTCTTTTATCTATATTTTATCAATAAAAACATTGACCAGTTTAATACTTTTTTGTATATATTTATAAAGAATCTTTGTTCTATGTATTTGCGTGTTTAAAAATGTATGTTTGTTTATACTTTATTTCATTTAAACTTAAATTTTTCTATGAAATATTCAATTTTTTTTACTAGTGCTTTTTTTTATTTGTCCTTTTTTTATTGTTATCTAATATTTGTAGGTACCTAAGAAAAAATGACATTACAATCGACCCAACCGATAGTGAAATTATTAGTTTTCTAAACGGAAAAAATATTCTGGTCACTGGAGCCACAGGCTTTTTGGGAAAACTCTTAGTTGAAAAATTACTAAGGTGCTGTCCGAATATTGGGGGCATTTACGTTATTATTAGAAAAAAGAAGGATAAAAATATGGCTGAAAGGATTGATGAGTTTTTGGGACATGAGGTAAGAATCTGTGGCTTTAAGTCCGATAAACTCAAATACGGAATTGTCTTATACCGTGCAAAGCTTACACAAAATTATAGGAAAATTTTTATATTTTGTACCAAATTTAATTTATTTTAATTATTTTTTTTCTTAGTGAACATGTTTTCGGCCTAAGGCCATCTTTAGCAGCAGGAAACACTATAAAATTTGGGACGACTACATTTAGTCCTGGCCCCATCGTATACCTACGCAAAAAAATCTAGGTCCGGAGATTTTGACTTTTAATTCATGTTTTTGGATCATTGTAGCAGTAATTTATCTTGGGTAGACATTGAACACCCAGGCCAAACTATTTTAGTGACTACCCTGTATTTTTGTATTAAAAAGCATAAAAACTTTCTCTTGTGGAAAAAGGCTATTTTTCAAAAAGTCGTCGACCAATCGAAAAAAGAAAACCACGGATCGAAAGATAATTTTTTTCTGCGTTTTACGTATTATGTTTTATATCTATTAAAGATAAAGATTGCCATGGAAACCGAGATAAACAGGATGATTACACCAAACTATGTACGTTTTCCAAAAAACAATTCGTAGATTCAAGATAGCTTTTCTGATTTTATTTATTTTTAGGGATTTTATTCCTTAATCCAAGATAAGCTATATTTAAATCAACGTAATTTTCAATATTATACAGGGTGTCCAAAAAACGACTCTAAGTGTAAGTTTTTAAAATATTAGTCAATTTTTGTAATTTTTTAATATGTTATCAAGAAGGTCCTAAAAAACATTTTTATCATTACTATTTTCTTGTATTGTCTAGGTTGAGCCGGCATTGGTATATGAGAAAACTATAAGGTTTATAAAAAAAGTTCCCATCGAAATATAATTGTACATGTCATTATCAAATTTTTATTTGGCACTCATCTTTGTATATATTTGGGTGAACGCAAAAAAAAAACTTTTGAAAATTCCCTTAATCGCACCCTCTAAAATTGAGTTTCAAAGAAGAGTAACACAATAAAAGTATTTTTTTGTGTGTCAGCCAAAAAAATGGTTTTTGGAAGTCGCTAATAAATTACATATCGAATTTTCAAACATTTTATATATGATTCTCTTGACCACGATCTACATATTTTTATTTATATTATTCCTCATTTATGTTTAGATTGGGAAGCTGAAGTTACCACCTGTAGAAAAATTTATATTATTCAAAATTTTTAACCCTTATTTAGCAAAAAATACAAATTATTGTATGATAGTATAAATACATACAATGAGCTTCAGGCTATTGCGAACATAGGGGAAATTAAGTCCAATTTACTCTCCGTGCCTTACAACCGAGGTGGATTCGAAGCACGCTGCAGTGTTATCTTTTGGAAATTTATTTTGTTTTTATTATTTTGTTTTATTTCTGTCTTGCTCGAGAAACAGATTGGTAAGTACTTAAGTGAAATAATACATTTTTAAAACTAAAAATGGATGTCTACGAAGTTGCCGAAAAAGTGCAGATGGTCAAATGGTACTATCAAGGCAGACCATTGAGACTTATTCAAGAACTTTTTTTGAAGAATTTTGTAAATCGCCCAGAACCTAGTTTATCAATGATTTATAGGTTTGTGCAGAATTTTGAAAAGTTTGGTTGTGTAGCGCCAAGAAACCATAAAAACCCCACTGTTTTGAATGACGAGCAGGACGTATGAGATATGATGATTTGCGCAGCAGTGGAGGAAAATCGAAAGTTAACTAGCCACCAAATTGCCAAAGCAGTTAGTACGTCTTCAGCCACTGTCTTACGTGTTCTCAAAAAGAATGGTTATCATTCTTACAAAGCGTCAAAAACGCATCCAATTTTTCCGGAGGACAACTATCGTCGTATGAAATTTTGCGAAACAATGATGGAAAGGGCAAATCGTGATGAAAACTTTCTGAGATCTATTCTTTTCACAGATGAAAGCACTTTTCCATTATTGGATCGTCATAACCCAACACACGTTCGATACTGGTCGAGGGGAAATTTGCATTTGTATTTTGACGTAAGAACACAGTATCCCCAAAAACTAAATATTTGGGGGGGGGGGTATTGTAGGGGAACACGTAATTGGGCCATTTTTTATTAAGCAGCATATTATTCCAACTGCTGATATTTGGTGAAACATGGTTTCAACAAGATGGTTGTCCCGCTCATAATGTTGGCCTTGTTAATGTATTTCCTAATCGGGTTATAAGTACACGAGGAACTATTTTATGGCCAGCTAGATCACCCGATCTTGCTCCTAATGACTTCTATTTGTGGAGTTATATCAAAAATAAAGTTTACGGGCATGAAAGGGCTAATAATTTGGAAGAACTTCGGATTAAAATTGAAGAAGCTTTTTAAACTATAACCACTAACATGCTTGGAAACGTTAGAAGGGGTTTTTATAATAGGCTCGGATATTGTCTAGCCGAGCAAGGAGGACTTTTCGAACATTTGCTCTAATTTTTTTTGACTGGGAGAATCTTTTTGGTTTTTAGAATGTATTATTTTATTTTGAGAACTTGCTTTTATTTTGTTTCTCCTTATTATTTTCATTGTAACACGTTGTCAGTGATAAATCTAAGCAGTTGACAATAAAACGCTCTTATTTCTCAGTGACAAAAAATAAGAAAATTACGTTATAAAAATTTGCGTATTTATTGACCAAATTCCGGTTTCATTGACTACGCTCCACACAGCACCGTGGTTAGAGGCGTACTAAATACTAAACGCAAGTCACGCAAGTGGTGATCGCAAGCCTGAGTATTGGTGCGGTGTCCCTGCATATACGTACACTGGCAAATTGGACTTCTTCCGGTCTATGTTTGCAGTAGGCTGAAGCGGTCTGTATATTTATGTCACCGGTTAAGATATCAGACCATTATCTAAATATTTTTTGCCATCCTACACAAATATATACTGCTATAAATGCTTTGACACTGTTCTCAATTTAATTTTGAGCAGCCGTACTTTTGTCTTTTCCTTATCACAAAATGGACACTGAAAGACAAATTTAGAAGTAAGTGATTTTAAATAATTTCAGTACAGTTTTTTGACATAACCTGTATATATTTATAAATACTATTTCTTAATAACATAAAGAAAAATAAGTAGATCGTGGTCAAGAAAATTCACATAATAAACATTTGCAAAAAGGATTTACAATTTATTTAACGACTTCTAAGGTCTTTTTTTTTGGCTCGCCATGTAGACAAATTAATAGATTGTTACCTTTTAGAGGGTGCGATTAAGGGTATTTCCAAACGTGGTTTTTTTGGGTCACCGGGAATATATACAAAGATAAGTGCCAAATAAAAATTGTTGATAATAGCATGTGCAATCACATTTCTAAAGAAATTTTTTTATAAACTTTATAGTTTTCTCATAAACCAAGGTCCAAAACGGCCATTTTTGGAAATTTATCCTTCATTGCTGGCTCACTCTGTATAACTACAGGAAAATGGTAATGACAAAAATGTTTGCTAGGGTCTTCACTGTCACATATTAAAAAATTATAAAAATTTTCCAATGTTTTAAAAACTGGTTTTTTTGACACTCTGTATATTATTGAAAATTACGGTAATTATAAAATGGTTTATTTTGGCTTAATGAATAAAATTCCTAAAAATAAATAAACTCAGAGAAGCTATGGTGAATCGGCGAATTTTTTTGGAAAACGTACATAATTTAATGTAACCATCCTGTTTATTTCGGTTTCCATGGCAACCCTTATCTTTAATAGACATAAAACATAGTACGTAAAACGCAGAAAGAAATTATCTTTCGATCCGTGTTTTTTTTTCGATTGGCTAAGTACTTTTTGATATTTTGTCTTTTTCCACAAGGGAAACAAATAGTGCGGTTAAAAACACGCGATTTCAATTTTTGCTGGCATAAAACTTCTAGGGCAAAGAATTTTTGTACACAGCTAAAGTAGACTCTGGCGCATTGTTAATGTTAAAATCAATCACCCTCCTCTGTAAGAAAAATTTTTGTGGGACTTAGCTGAGTATTTCTTCCCCAATTCAAAATACAAAATTGAAAAAAAATTATTGTCACTTTTTTTACATATTTTGAATTAAAAAAAAATTATACCTTGCGCATTTGTACGATTCTGAGTTTGAATATTTGTTTATGAATCCTATAAAACCACAATTTTAATTCAGGCCCGACCCATAAATCTGAAATAATTTTTTGAAAATCGATCTTAGCCGATTTTTAAGGAAATTTCGATTTTGATAGTGGATTGACAATTTCCATTATAGTTCGTAGAAATCCGCGCACAGGAAAATAATTTTAATTTTGTGATATTTAGCAGAAGCCAACCTTTCCAAAAAGTTTAAATTAAATCATAGTCATGATCAATTTTAAAAAGCGTTTATCAAAAATCGTGAAATAGTGAAAAAACTAAAAATTGAACCTTATGAAAAAGTCATCCATTTTTCACTCTTTTGCATATTGCAAAGTTACTGAGAGGATAATTTTGTTAAAACTGCACCAAAATAATCTACATGATACTCTCTAAAAGGTTCTGTCACAATTTTGTTCAGTTCTTATCCATGAAGCCGACACGAAGGTTGCCCTGCACGCTGTGTTCGAGTACATGGAATTTGGACGAATTTCGACATAACGACACATTCTTGTATTACAAAAATATTTCGGCAATCTTTTAAAAATTGTTGGAGTCGGTTCTTTAAGAGAAATTATCGGTAAATCTTTGGGTTTTGGTAGAATTTGGATTATTTTCTCATTTTCTGAGTAATCCCTTTCCAAACACAATTTTTAATTTCGTAAATTTTCGGAAAAAAATCTGAAATTTTACTGATTTTTGAAGGATCGTCTTTATGAAAGAAAGGGCATTTCATGTCGATTCTAAAAATGTACAACGTACAATATTAGCTTAACGGGATGTCAGGGTTTGATTTCACTTTTCTGTAAGGCACACTTTGAAACTCCGATACCTCAAGATTGGAGAATAAGCATGTGCATAAGCTGCACGACTGAATTTAATTATTCCTTTAACCGACTGAAAGCACAAATATGATCATGTAAAACGTTCTTTTGTACTATTTTGAATATAGCTCTCCAACAAGTATGCACAGTGCTCAAAAATTCAAATGGTTAATGTTGTTTCTTACATTTTTTCTACTATAACTACCTGCATAATAACAATTTTGGAGCATATTGTGATCTAGTTTTGAATGTATACGCTGCTTGTAAACTGTTCATAGGATGCAGAACAAGCGAGCGCACGCGCACAGTGGTTCAGAAATTGAATGATAAAATTATGAAAATGAAAGTTCGTTAAACTATAATTTATATCTACGTATTACCTACCTTACTAATCGGAGGAATTACTATACACGAGTGCCGAAAATGTTTTAACTTTAATCGATTTTATATGTATTGCCAAAAGCAACTAGTTTTAAATTTTAATGAATTCGCCCTACTTATTTCAAAGAAAACTGGAAAATTTTTACGCATCAAGTGTAAATTATGAAAAAAATAAATAGTAAATAACTTTAACTTTATTTATAACCGTCAAAAATCGAAATTTTCTGTGTCAATGAACACCAATAAAAGGCTAAAACAAGTTAGAGCGTAATTTTTGGTAGCAAGAGGTACATGCTATATACACGAGGATGATTTTATCATTCACGTTCTGGACCACTGTGCGCTCGCTTGTTCTGCATCCTATGAACAGTGTACAAGCAGTGTATACATTTAAAACTAGATTGCAATATGCTCCAAAACTGCTATGTCAGGTGGCGCTGAACACGCGTTCCAAGTGTTGGCCGATAGATCGCAGAATTTATACGATTCCATGGTAACTGCAGGTGTTTTTTCAACAAACCTTAATTGGGACTCAAGAGTATTTTTACGTTTTCTGGCAGAAAACCATTCGAAGTTATGTTTATCTTTCAAAAATGTGTTTTTAAAAACATTGTTCTAAAACAAATATGCCGCGTGTGCGGTCGCCCTCCGAAAAAGGCCTAGCGCTGCGCGGGATTACCTCGAGTCTATCAAAGAACCAAGAGAACTTTACTGGCTCGTTGGGGTTACTAGGAATTCGCATAGAAACATTCGGCGCCCATAACCCCACATAATTTTTTTTTTATTTTGATTCAACCATTTTTTTTTAATTTAAATTATTGCGGCTTAGTTATGTGCAAGTGTAGTAGTGAAATCCTGGAGTGTAAAGGATAGATTTTAGAACCTAAGTTTCCAAAACACACGGATACTTGAGTACTAACAAAACAGGTCAGTAAAGCTCTTCGTAGAGGTCGGAAAATCTCTTGCCAGTCATTGACGCTCTGTTTAAAATAGAATACGATTATTTCGTCTAGCGCCAGTAGCCGATTTTTAAATCTGCATGCTTTTAAGTTAACTTATTGTCGGTATCACCTACCGGGGGTGTTCAATTTAAATGCACCTGTAAATGCAATTATGAATGCACCTGTAAATGCAACCTTAAACATTAAACTTTAATACGTAGTTAGGTAGCGTTTTTTTTGCAGGTAATTCTGCAATAAATGGTTTTCTTTTATTTTAGTATTTTACTTGGATTTTTAGCGGCGTAGAATGCGAAAAGTAACCTAACCCTAAATCAATGAAAAATCTGCAAAAAAATCAGGTCGACATAGTTAAATTGATTGCCCGTACAATGTTGATAAAAACAATTTCCCAGATTGTAACTACGACCTTAAACAAGGTGCCACTCGACGCTCTTTTATATTTAAAATTTCAAAATAGTTAGTGACCTTATAGACTTACGTCAATATGACGCTTGTAAAAAATACTTCAAAAAACATGGTTTTTATTTGAGATCAATACCTCGATCCGTTTAAGAGTTAGCAGAGTCTTAAGGCGCAATTACACAGACGAACATGCTCAAACAAAAGCTCGTGCAAAAGATCTAAAATTTTTTGCGTGAACATTTTTGTGAGCTTTTCTTTGAACATTTTGTTCGGGTAAATTATTGCTATCTGTTTTAAAAACATATTTTTAAAGATGAGAATAAATCAAATTTTACATCAGTGATCAGTGATCTCAATTCTTTAAAAAAATGGAACACCAACTTTTATTTTAAATTTTTGTAAAAAAGAGCCGACGGCAAGCGAAACATTATTCTTGGCTATCAGTTTTGTCAGATGGATTAGGGTTACTTACAATATTTTTTTCTTAGGGTTTTTCCCGGATTTTTTTGCCCGGGGGTTTTTTTGGGATTTTCTTGCAATTTTTTTTTATTTCCAAGGGTTTTTTCCTAAATTCAAAAAACAACCCAGGAAAATTTTTCTTTTCCAAAAAAATTTTGAGTTCTTCAATATCGACAAAAACTCAAAAATTGCACTTTTAAGCGGTAATCCGCGCCTCACGACTATGATGAGTGGTGGGGAGGGGATTTTTTTTTATATATTTTTGTAACTTTACTTTACCCTTAGCTTTGATTGTTTTTTTTTAATTCCTCACACCAGATTTACCTAGTTAGTTTAAGATGAAGATAGATATTTACTGTCAATTTAATGTAATAATCAAGGTCGATTACTGACACTGAACAAACAATATGCAAAGGAGCAACATTCCGATTCAGAAGTCTAGTCTATTACTGCTAAATTATATTTTTTTAGATAAGGGTCGGGATCGTAGGGTTGTAAAAGTGGGTAATAAACGGGTATTATTTAGATCGAACGTGCTTTTGTTCATATATTTGAGATTTAATAAAATATATACAGGTTTTTTAATTTGACTTAATTATTATTGTATTGTGTTTTAAACTAGGAAGTAAAATAAAGAGATATTCTTTTAAACGTAAATTTTTATCATAACATTTTACAGGCAACAGAAATAAATAAGTGCCAATTATTATTTCTTTATTCTCGTTTTTTTACAATCCCAAAAAAGTTACAAGTATACTGGCTTATCCCCTACAAAAATCAGGTCAATCGAAGTTGCTTATGAGGTAAAATGTGAATTTCGACATCAAATCGTTTTTCCGTCGGAAAGCACTTAATTAAAAATACCTTGTTTTAAAACTTAGTCTTTCTATTTTCAGTTAATTTCAATGAATTCCCATAAAACCATAAAATTTAAATTTGTAAGAAATTTCTATACAAACATTTCTTCAAACAAATTTTGCTTAACATTCTCTCCAAAATTTCCGTGAGTCTTTTTGTACGAGATTTTGCTCGAACTTTTTTTTGAACATTTTGCTCAAGAGGCTCGTGTAAATGTTTGTCGGCATTTCAACATCAAAGGAAAGTTTGTCTGTGTAAATGCGCCTTTACGTCCGCACTGTAGGTGCACGCAACCACTCACACAATTTTAGACATAATTACCCAGATAAAAGGTAAAAACATTAGGGGTTTTTATAATAATAGGGAGTTTTTGAGCCAGCGAAAAGAAGATCAAACTTGACAGTTGTTATGATTATTAGTGATGCATGTGTAAGTCAGTTAATAAAGGAGTTTTGTGACTATGTGGGAATGATAGCTCTTTAGTCGCACAATCAAATGTTACCGGGTGTTTTGTTCGCATCCGTATGTTGATATGACGTCATCTTTCAAGACGGCGGCCAAAAATCATAAAAAATACAACTTTCACTCGAGGACGAGGATTCCAAGAAAATTACATTTAAGCTCATCCGACATCAGATGATCTTGAAAATCGCTAAAAACAAGATTTTTGTCATTTCCTCCTCAAAAAATCTTAATAATTCCACGTTTTGTCAGGCCAATTGCAAATGTACCTCAAACTATTAGGCATGTATGCCAAATTCGATCCTTAGAGTTTGATGCAGTTTGAAGCTTCATGACCTTGAAAAATACCCCAGTAAAATTAACAAATTGCAAAAATAACATACTAAAGGGCACTATTCATCAACTAATCAAGCGAAGAGAACCAAATTTAGCAACAAAGATAGGAAAGTCAAGTACAACAATTTTGTTAAAAGAATTTTTTTCAGCTATGACGTGTTTCAATAAGGCGGCTGATATATCAAAATGGAAACCTATAACCACATTTTATTTTATCCAATTTTGTAAAAAAGTAAAAATGACAAGGCGGTCCTCAATTCTTGTTGACTTATCTCCGCTTACTATAAAAAAAAAGTTTAGTTGATGCCTAACCCGGATTGACCTTAAAAATACCATGTAAAATTGAAAACCCCGCTTTTTATAGTGTTTTTTTCCGATTTACCACTATTCAAAAACCGGAGATGAAATTAATATCTTAACCATAGAAAAACACTTTGTTTTAAACCTCCCAACCATTTTTTGATCTGGCGTTCCAGATGTTGGTGTAACAAAACGTTAAATTATGGAGATTTTTTTAAAGAGAATATGGCAAAAATCGTGTTTTTTGCGATTTTCAAGGTTATTTGCGGTCAAATTACCTCAAAAGTAATCTTTTCGGAATTCTCGACCTTGAGTTATAAGAAATCGAGTATAATCACGCACCGGTTGCAAAAATTGTATTTTTTTTATGACTTTTCGATCGCCATTTTGGAAAATGGCATCTAAAACATCTGCTCCAGAATATGGTAAAGTATATCTAACTTCTGCTAACTCTTTTATTGGTAATTTAAATGACTTTTTTGGCTAGACAAGTGAGTAGAATATAAAATTCACAGTTTCGAAACTAAAAACAACAGGCATATAAGTCATTTTTACCTAAGTATAGCATAAACATCTGGTACGCCAGATCAAAAAAAATGGTAGATATAGGTTTAACATTGAGTGTTTATTTCTGGCCAATATGTTAATTTCATCTCCGGCACTTAAAGTTTTTGCGTAGTTGTAAATTGTAAAAAAAATACAAAAAGCTGGTTTTCAATTTTACATGGTATTTTCAAGGTCAATCAAGGTCATACATCAACTAATTTTTTTTTCCATATTAAGCAGAGATAAGTCAACAAAAATTGACAGCCATCTTGTTATTTTTACTTTTTTACGTAATTAGATAAAACAAAATGTGGTTATATGTCTCTGTTTTGATATATCAGCCGCCTTATTGAAACACGTCATAGCTGAACAAAATTTTTTTTAATAAAATAGTTGGACTTGACCTTCTCATTTTTGTTATCCAATTTGGTTATTTTGGCTTTAATAATTAGTGAATAGCGCCCTTTAGTATGTTATTATTGCAATTAGTTAATTTTGGTGGGGTATTTTTCAAAGTCATGAAGCTTCAAACTGCATCAAACTCTAAGGACCCAATTTGGCATGCGTGCCTAATAGTTTGAGGTACATTTGGAGTTGGTCTGACAAAACGTCGAATTATTAAGTCTTTTTGAAGAGAAAATGGCAAAAATCTTGTTTTTTCCGATTTTCATGGTCATTTAAGGTTGGGTGACCTTGAAAGTAAATTTTTTAGAATCCTAGTCCTCGAGTTATATCGAATCGAGTATAATCATTCCCTGGTTGCGAAAGTTGTATTTTTTATAATTTTTGGCCGCCATCTTGAACGATGTCATATGCCCCTACGCTATATTTTTATTAAAGATAACGATAACATTAGACATATTTTAAAGAGATTTTGGGCAGATAGCGTGCTTTATTATTTCTTCTCTTACAAATTATAACATTTTTTCGCATATTTTCAAAAATATTGTCAAAATCAAAATATCATATAAAAGTTTAAGGTTAGAAATAAGCACCAAGCCCGTGTCTAATTAAGTTTGTCTTTATGACTATTTCATTAACCTCCCCTCTTTTTGCCAAGTGCGCAGCCGCACAAATAAGCATAAGCACAGAAAATGTTTTATTTTAGGTGGTCCAAAAGTCCCTAATAATAGACTATACACTTTTATTTTGATGTCTTTTACTTTATCGATTATCTTGGGAATGCGTCTTCGGATCGTATTTACTAGTGTACCGGGTGTATCATTATATTTTGTACCCCCTGTTAAGTCGTTTAATATAAGACAAAAATTTTAAATGTAAAAGTTCAATAATTTTTTGAGTGCTTTTAGATTTACCTTGAAAAAGAGATAATTGTTATTGTGAATGCAAATTTAGACACCTGTTTTGCATTTTTAAATAAAACATCCTACGTTTTATTGCACTGTTGACTCAGTCTTTATTTCTTGATTTTAAAAAACCTAAACACGATGTTTATACAGACCGCTTCAAGCTACTGCGAACATAGGGCGGAAGAAGTCTAATTTTCCAGTGTACGTACATGCAGAGACACCGCACGCCTATCAGTGAAGCAACCAATACTCAGGCTTGCGATCACCACTTGCATGACTTTCCTTTGGTATTTAGTACGCCTCTAAGCACGGTGCTGTGTGGAGTGTAGTCAATGAAACCGGAATTTGGTCAATAAATACGCAAATTTTTATAACGTAATTTTCTTATTTTTTGTCACTGATAAATAAGAGCGTTTTATTGTCAACTGCTCAGATTTATCAGTGACGACGTGGTACAATGAAAATAATAAGGAGAAACAAAATAAAAGCAAGTTCTCAAAATAAAATAATACATTCTAAAAACCAAAAAGATTCTCCCAGTCAAAAAAAAATTAAAGCAAATGTTCGAAAAGTCCTCCTTGCTCGGCTAGACAATATCCGAGCCTACTATAAAAACCCCTTCTAACGTTTCCAAGCATGTTAGGGGTGATAATTTGAAAAGCTTCTTCAAAAACAGATAGAAGTCATTAGGAGCAAGATCGGGAGATCGAGCTGGCCATAAAATAGTTCCCCGTGTACTTATAACCCGATTAGGAAATACATTATCAAGATATTCCCTAACAAGGCCAACATAGTGAGCGGAACAACCATCTTGTTGAAACCATGTTTCACCAAATCTTACACCTAACAACTGCCTAGCAGTTGGAATAATGTGCTGCTGCAGTAGATCCAAGTATCTAGGACCATTCAAATTGCAATTGCCGTTAATAAAAAATGGCCCAATTACGTGTTCTCCTATAATACCCTCCCCCAAACATTTAGTTTTTGGGGATACTGTGTTCTTACGTCAAAATACAAATGCAAATTTTCCCTCGACCAATATCGAACGTGTGTTGGGTTATGACGATTTGACCATTTGACCATCTGCACTTTTTCGGCAACTTCGTAGACATCCATTTTTGGTTTTAAAAATGTATTATTTCAATTAAGAACTTACCCATCTGTTTCTCGAGCAAGGCAGAAATAAAACAAAATAATAAAAACAAAATGAATTTCCAAAAGATAACACTGCAGCGTTCTTCGAATCCACCTCGGTCGTACGGCACGGAGAGTAAATTGGACTTGATTCCCCCTATGTTCGCAGTAGCTTGAAGCGGTCTGTATATATTGTGGCTTGCAAGAAAATTGAAAAACTTCTTATCATAAGCATAAGGCGAATTTTTCATGATCCTAACCACTCTGTGGTTTGTTATGATAATAACGTCACGGTTAACTCACACGTTCTGTGATTTTCTCTTCTTCTAACCTCACTTCTATGTAAATAAAGGGTTGGACATACCAGAACTACTACTAGATACTACTATATGATGCTGCCTTACCAACCTAAAGACAGTTATGCAAATATGTCAAAAATGCATACCCACATACAATTTCAAAATTACTATTGTAAATTCAACAGCATTTAGAGGCACGTGGGCCAGGAAAAAAACAAGGGGACCAAAAATGAGTAAAAAAATTAGGTAATTATGCAGTATAGGGTTTTCTGCCATTTTTGATTTTTTATGAAAAATTCTTAATAGAGGCACCTACTAGGGTCCCTATGACCCCAAATCCGCAGGCGCCAGTTTTTTTTTTCAAGAAAAAAGGGTGCCGGAGGGGGGATTGTAATGTATTTTTTGATTGTTTTGGGTTGGGCTGTATTGGATTGGGTTGTTTTAGTAAAAAAAAATATAAAAAAACACAAAAAAAATAAAAAAAACAACCGGCGCCGGTGGATTTGAAGTCCTATGGACTCTAATAGGTACCCCCCATAAAAAAATTTTCATAAAAAAATCAAAAATGGCAGAAAACCGTATACTGCATAATTACCAAAAATTAGTCTCTCCAAAAAAAATCGATATGCTTCACAGATTTTTATTGTGGCGATTTCCCGTGAAAAATAAAGCATCACCATCAGCCTTTCGACAATTATTCAAACACTCGTATACACCTTCAGGCACACTGCAATTGCATTTTTTAAATAGGTAAGTATCAAAAGCAATCCAAGGGTACCATGATATATGCTAATTTACGAATAATGCCGGACAACAGGAAAATTATAAGATACATAGGGAAGGTACCTTTTCTTATAATTTCAAACACAATAGGTCATCTGTTTTGATAATAAAAAGTTCTTTGTGAACGACGACTGCATACTCCAGCATTATTACTTAAACCCACATAAATCTGTATACCTATTGATGTGAAAAATTACGAGATATGGAAAAGAGCAAACCCCCACTTATAAACTTGTCGTTGGAATCCCAGATAAGGGTAAACGTCGGACGGTAACGTCGGATTTATAAATGGTGGGTAAAATGCAAAAAAAATAAAACTGGGATATATTAAGGAATCTTAGTTATGTATGACTTTTTTTTGTCGAATTTTTAAAATTTTCGATGGCCCGTGGCTCACTTTAAAGAATAATTTATAAATACAATGAAAATGCACAAAAAAATGTATTTTTGAACCGCAAAAATTTAATTGACAACACAGATCTCAGCAAGCGAAGTCCCCCTAACCTCATTTTCAAACTAAATTCACAAACCAACTGCAAGAGGTAGTTCGCCAGGTTACTTTGGTTTCACGTCATAGTACGAAAATCCACGCGCAAAAATTACATGGTTTATGGTTTAGTTAAGTATGACGTCACACATGATGCGCCATTTTAAATACCATTGATTGTGGTTTGCAAACCACACACGCGAAAATACGAGTGGTTTAGATAACCATAACTATGGTATAAGTATTTTACTACGAAAAATTCGCCTATAATGTGTTGGAGAGAGATTAAAGCACATAATGCCTATGAAAAGGCTTTTGATATATTTCTCACACAGTGGCGTAGGGGGGGGGGGGGGGGTTAGGGGTTAACCCCCCCTTGTTTGAGGGTTAATCCCCCCCCAGGAGGTTTAGCATAATCTAAAATAAATTAGTCATGATCAAGGGCCCCAGGGAGAGCTATAACTTCCCCACTTTTTTGACCCTTTACTCCGATTTGTGACGTGTGTTTGGTGTTATTTCTAAGGTAACCTATAATAAATGGCATTCTTAGTAAATACTTTATTAAAATTTTCATCTGCGGCGCATTTATGAATTGACAACAAATCATATATATCACCACAACCCACCCCTTCTTGGAATCTTTTTCAAAAATATTTTTTAAAAACGAAAAACCTAAGAGATCAAAATTTTTAAAAAATTTCTTGTTTCTTTGACAAAATTTTCGCCTGCTGCGCCATATCAATATTAAATATCAACACAAACTTTTTTAATTAACGCATAAAAAATAGCATTTTACTTTAGTTTTTTAAGTTAAGGGTTAATTTTGAAAAATATTCGCAAATAAGACTTGCTTGTAAAAATAACTATTTTTGTTTCGCATACAGTAACTTAACACCTATTAAACCGTCCCTCTCCCCTCCCTACAGTTCAGGAGCTCATGGCCCTAATTTGACGAGGCGTACATCATAAACGTACTGACTATGTGTATAAAATGAAGATAGATATATTTTTTTAGATTTTTATTCCCCTTTCAAGAATATTTCCAGATTATAAGACAAAAATAATCGGGATTGAAGGCGATCTTCAGCTTTCAGGATTGGGACTGTCAGATAAATCAAGGCAGACTCTGATCGATAAGGTAATTTGATTCTCTTAACAAAAATACAAGTGTGAGATTTTTAATTTAAAAAATTAAGGTTAAGTAAATGAAATATTATTTTCCTACGACGACCGAAATGATGGATTTCACACGAAAACGTTAAATTTCACCCGTATGCAGAAATATTTCCACACATGTGTTGTGAAAAAGTGTACGATGACGTTTACTGTCACTATATTTTTCCGCACATGTGTTGCAAAGTACTTTTTCATACATCTGCGGAAAAGCAGTTTCATGTGATTTGTGCAAAATTAAAGACCAATTTTTAAAAAAATTAACGCAATTCATCAGTGTTAGTAGGAAAAATAGCGCACAAGCACAACTCGAAAGAAATTAACTTTCTTATACTCGCGTGTTGTTTCACTCGGCTAGCGCCTTGTTCATAACATTCACGCTCGTGTGAAATGTGTCATTTTATTCTCTTGTTATGTAATATCCTATGTTATCTTATGTCAGTATCGCAGCCTGTCATATTTTGTCAAGGCATACAGGGTGATTCACGACGAAATGCAAATATTTTAATAGCAAGTATTACAGGCCAGGGGCAGCTCATATCCAATGCTGAGTATTTTTTTCCAATATACATGTGATTTATGAAAATATTGCAAAAATAAAAACGAACATTTCTCGGAAACCAATAAATGTATTTACTTTAAATTTGGCACACATAAGTAGTTGTGAAAGCCACTTCTACCAATGTATAAAAAAATAAAATTCCAGGTCTGGACTAAAAAAAAATAGTATTATATATTTTTGTTAAAAAAAACAGCCTGTGTACAGCAATTTGCAAATTATGGTATTACCATATAAAAGCTAAAGGATGGTGCTTTAATACCCTTAGATTGTGTTTAATGCGCTACGTCTCAGTTTTTTATCCTGAGATATTAGGGTTTCAAACAATATCACGTTTTAAATTACTAAAAACGTATTTTTAGGTTAGAACCAATTTAGGCATAAACAAATCAACACCCACTCTACCCAAGCAAAAAACAGGCTGGTACAGGGCCGAATTAACATTTTTTAATTCATTTTTATAAAATATACAAACACATACACTTAATTTATTAATAAACTCTTTAAAATCCGTGTTCGGAAATGATTTGAAGAAATAGTCAATCATTAAAATTTGAGGCCCGGATTAATATTTATTTGATTTTTGTCCTTATTGGAAAACAACATTTTTTTATACTTCATTTGGAGATTTTGATATCAAAACATACAACGCAAGGAATGTTGCTATAAGTATTTTTTTTAAATTGATCATCATCTACAAAACCATCCAAAGATTACAACCACAGGATAATGTACAGCGTGATCTATCATAAATGGTACCGCCACTTTTCTGTGTTATTAAGCATGCTTTAAAAAGTCTTTGGTGTATAACTTTTTCCAGCCTTTTAGAATATGTATGCCAATGTTGACAAGTGTCATTGCAAATGTCAAATTTTGACGTAAGGTTCTTTATTTCAATTAAAACATTCCATATTTTATCAAATTTTTAAATTCCTCGTTTTCTTATGATTTCAAAAACTTCTTTATAGCATGCATAATAACGGAGAAAAATTGCGGTGGCATTTATGGTAGATTACCCTGTTCATTATCCCCTGGTTGTAAACTTGGGATGGTTTTGTAGATGATAATCAATTTAAAAAAATGTTTATAGCAAAACCCTTCCCTTCTATGTTGTGATACCAAAATCTCCAAATGAAGTGCAAAAAAATGTTGTTTGCCAATAAGGACAAATAAAACCAAATAAATATTATATAATATAAATATTAGTCTGGGCCTGAAATTTTAATGATTTGACTACAAGTTCAAATCAATTCCGAAAACGGATTTCAAATTATTATTTAGTTTATTAATAAATTAAAAGTATGTGTTTGTATATTTTATAAAAATAAATTAAAAAATATTAATCCGGCCCTGTACTAGCCTGTTTTTTGCTTGGATAGGGTGGGTATTGATCGAGGTATTGATTTGTTTATGCTCAAATTAGTTTTATCTTAAAAATACGTTTTTAGTAATTTAAAACGTGATATTGTTTGTATCCCTAATAGCTCAATTACTATTAGAGCATCATCCTTTATATATAATACTATTTTTTTTTTAGTTCGGACCTGGAATTTTAGTTTTTTTATACATCGGTTACATTGGTAGAAGGGGCTATTGGGGCTCCTTATGTGTGCCAAATTTAATGTAAATACGGCTATTGCTTTCCGAGATATGTCCGTTTTTATTTTTGCAATATTTTCATAAATCACACTGTATATTTGACAAAAAGGCTCAAAAAAGTTTAGTTTGTTCAAAATCAAAATTGGAATACAGGGGTTTTTCGGGAAGGGGATATGCATTTATGAACATATTTGAAAATTTCAATATGACGGATTCAAAATGGTCGATTTAAGGTACAAATCTAAAAATTAAAAAATTAATTTTTATTAAAAAAAACTTTTAAAGAACGTTTTTATTAAATGCACTTAAAAGTAGAAAATACTTTCTTATCTTTCTTATACATAATAAAAGCGATGGGCACAAAAATTTTAACCTTACGGTGACAAAAAGAGAACTACAAAAGAAGAACTAACCTCTTCTTCTAGTCAAATGATAAACACAATGCTTTCATGTCAAATGTCTTTAGGTTATAGAGTAATACAACTGTTTCTTAAGTGAATCGTTGATGTGACCGATATACGATACCTAAAGTTAAAATTTTTAATTTGCGCCCATCGCTTTTATTATGGTATAAGATAGATAAAAAATTATTTTATACTTTTTGAGTGTATTTAATAAAAGCTTGTTCTTTAAAAGTTGTTTTTTATTAAAAATTTATTCTATAAATCTCTTTCGTTTGTTATTAGGTTAATATTATCTTCCATATCGCAGCAACAATTCGTTTCAACGAGAAAATTAAACTTGCCACCAACATTAATATAAGAGGCACCAAAGAAATTATAAACATAGCTAAGCAATGTAAAAATTTTGCCGCTTTTGTACACATGAGTACGGCTTATTCTAACTGCAATCAAAAGGTTATTGACGAAAAATTTTATGAGCCCGTTATTCCTCCAGAAGATCTCATTAATTTGACTAAAATACTCGAAGAGAAGGTTTTGGATCGGATTACTGCCAAGTAAGAAATATTACAAACAGCCTGATAAACTTTTTAAATTAAAATCAAGTTTGAGAGAAACCAGTTTGTGCTAAAAGTGATCTGGAATTTCTTTCTCGCTAAAAAATTATTACTTTTACCCACTCACGTGCGGTAAAGTGGACTTTATAACACTCTTTTGGATGTGAGAGATTGTGCTTTACCGCATACTGTGCGGTAAAGTTAACGTTATGGTACTTGCAGTAAAGTGACTACGTTTTTTTTAGAAATTTAAAATACAGATATCTATATTTATTTTTTGGGAATTTTTAAGGTTTATAGGTAAAATCTTGTGCCTAACATATGTCTTTTGCAGGCTTGACCAAACTCGCTTCGCTTCGTTCGGTCAACTGCTGTCGCGTGCGGTAAAGTATCACTTTCCGCATTTCTAAGGTAAATAACTCTTTTAAAGTAACACTCGTGGCATATCGGACAGAGCGTTTTTGTTTCTCACTTTATTACGACCAGGCCTCCAATGTCTAATGGAGAATCTAAACACCTAGAGAGCTGTTTTATCCTTATTAGACGAGGCCCTAATTTCAAGCAAGCAATCACTCCGGAGGAGGATTGTTGCGCAGTACTAAAAAGCCAACGTATTTAAAAAAACAACAAAGTGAATCTCGTGTCCGCAAACTAAAATTAAAGTAACACTCGTGGCATATCGGACAAAGCGTTTTTTGTTTCTCACACTTACACGAAGTTTGTAATCCGCGGAGAAACTTGTGTGCCTCACCTGTCGAATAAACTGAAACTGCGAACTGTGTCTCAGTTTATTCAACAGGTGACGCACACAGGTACCACGGATTACAAACTTTTTGTATTAAATTCGAGAGGTATGCATGGTTACCTGTGGAGCTTCAACTGCCAAATACAATCCTATGACTCCCTGATGATTCCTAATAAGGATGAAATAGGTCTTAGTTGTCTGGATTCTCCATTAGACAAACAAAAACGCTTTGTCCGATATGCCACGAGTGTTACTTTAATTTTGATTGGCGGACACGAGATTCACTTTTTAAATAACTATTTTGTATGTTTTAGTCTTTTGGGAGATTTGCCTAATACTTACACCTTTACAAAACAAATTGCAGAGGATGTAGTTAGAAAGGAAGCTTTAGGACTACCAGCGTGTGTTCATAGACCATCTATAGGTAAGTAAATATGATTTGAATCAAAAAGAAAAAAAGGAATTTTGATTTTTTAAAATGAGATTTGGTGGAATCAATTCCATATCTCTATTTCGAGACCATTTTTACCAATTATCAGTTTTATAGTAACCTCACTCTTTTTTCATAATTCCGTTTAAAAACTCCACCAAGTGGCACTTGGCTTATCTCTGTTCTTTTTTTTAAGTTTACAAAACAAACTTTTAGTGTTTACAACCAACAAAGAACCTGTAATTGGTTGGTCAGACAACCTTTTTGGACCAATAGGCATCTTTACAGGAGGAGGAGTGGGTGTGCTGCATATCATGAAAGCACAACCTGACAACATAGCAGATATTGTGCCCGCCGACTATGTCATTAACAGCTGTATAGTGTCAAGTTTTAGGACGGCTATGGACAGGTAAGTTATTAAGCTTTTACATTTTTCAGCTACGGGAAAATATATAGAAATACTTGCCAAAAAAGTGAAGGGCCTCTAAGACGCTCACCTTTTGTGGATTCTTTACGGGAATGCAAATTTTGAAATAAGATAAAATTTTGAAGGATTGTTCATTTAACCGGTTTCATTAAATCTATGCACATATTTTTTTAAATTATTATGTTTTGTTCTCGAATTTACAAAAATAATTGGATAGTAGTAAAAGTTTAGATAGCAATGTTTAATTAAATGGTTCCATGAAATTTCTTTCCATTTCAACACTCCGTTTCCTCCTGCCATTAGTATGTAACTAATCAAGGAGGTTCTGCATCAAAAATACAAGTGGTATTAATTTTATAGTAGAATCGATGGCAAGTGAACTTCGTTTTTTGATATCACTGTTATTAATCGAGACCTTCGCCGACATATTGACAGAAAACTAATGGATTTTCTGTCACTTTCGTGGGTGAAGGTGAAATAAAGGACACTAAATCGGTAGGAGTGGATCGGCCAGCATGGGGAGGGTACTGATCGAGATATTCAGTTTTGAAAGTTAAATCCTATCACAGGGAAAGAAATAATGTCCTAGAATTCAGTAAATCATGTTATCAATTTTAGTGTGTGTGTACTTGAATTTAGTACGGTCTAACTAAGATCAATCTTTGGACAGTATTTAACGCTATTATAGGCTTAAAAGACCCTAATATTTGATTTAAACTTTTACAGTGAGATTTACTAAGATCTAAAATAGCACACCCAGAGGTCTAAATATTTACACCTGTGGGGGGTACTAAATTTTAAAACCAATTTTCAAAAAACACTTACCAATACAGAAAAGACACAAAGTTATTCATTATTTTGTATTGTTATTGCAAAACACCACTGAAAAACTGCTTTTTTTCTCAAAATACACCATATTTTAAAAGAAAGTACCCTAAAACTAATTTTTTTTTGACAGGTTTCAAAATAGCAAATGGTGAATACACCAAAAATTTGGCACATAATAGCTTTATCATTTGCGTTTGAGGTTATAAAGTTGGTGATTTTTTAGACCACCTCAGGGGGGGTGGTTTAAATTTATAGCCCCCCCTTTTGGTAACAAGTTCGTTTATAATTTCCCTACGTAATAGTTTTCCCAATAAAACACCTTCTATTTTGTCCAGAAAAACGCCATATTTTGAACCCGTTTTCAGCACAAAAAATAAATTTAATAGGGCACACTACAAATTGAAAGTAAAACATTGAGGTTATCTAAAAGCTGAGTCAAAAAAACTTTCCTTACTCAAAGCCCACTCATTTTAAAGCTGTAGCTTTCATCAGTAGAGGTTGGTGCAAGCCAAGGTGCAAGCAGAGGTAAAAGATCCGAACTCGCTATTTGTGATTGAATGCAGCGCTAATATTTTTAAACTGACAGTTCGGCAGTGACACCTTTTAAATAAATACAAAATTAATATATTCTTTATTTTATTATTACTCATCTAAATCGTTGTGTGATCAAGTATTGATTGGAAAAATTAATTAATAAGGGTAAGTTTTAATTAGAGTGTCATATAGCTCCAATGTTAATTTATTCTACAGAGTGTTTTCTATTTAAACCCCTCGTGGGTTTAAATTTTTTAATTTTCTTTTCTTCTGAACTGAAAATTTTCTCTTAAATCCAACAAAAGATTGTGTTAAGATGATTATTCAATGAACAAATTTATTAAAATTCTTCTTATAAACCAAGCTATGTCCAAAACTCATGGAGAGTTGGTTTAAAATGCTTAAAATCAAAAATTTCACTTAAACTTAGGACCGTTCTAAAATAGACTAAACCTTTTTAGTAAATTCCACCGTAAAGCACTAAACTCTAGTACAGCTGCTACTAAATATAATTAAAAGAATATATTGGTTCTAGTATTCACCATTGAACTAACGATACGCACAAAAGTACTGAATACTAGTACATAAATATAGCAATAGTTTTTATTCGTTATAAAAATTGGTATTAGTAAATTATGTTACTACCACTCAGAATATCAATGCAGGTTTTTTTTTAAAACCCCATAATTAGTAGTAGTAGAGAAGGGGCGGTGCGAAGCCTGGCAAGTAGGCCTCCCTGGGCCCTTTCTGCCCTACCCCGAGCCTGCCCCTAATCCACCGCCTGCACCACTGGTCTGGCAGTCTGCTCATCTGGTTTCACTGTTCTTTTTGCAAAGTCCAGTATTTTGTCCCATTTGAGCGTGTGCAGGTTTTCCTCATCCAGGGTCGGGAAACCGAATACCTGATATCTCGTCCTCTGGTATGCCTCGCAGTTTTTAAAGAGATATTTAGAAGGCACATTTTGCGTATGGTCTGATTGATGCACAAAAATGGCTTATATCCAGATTCGGTACTTTTTTCATAAGGGTCTTTTTTTCAACCCCATAAACTCTGATATATAAAAAATTTATTTTTGTTTTTTAAAGGGCTATTTCAAAGGCACATTTTGCGTATAGTCTGATTGATGCACAAAAACGGCTTATATCCAGATTCGGTACTTTTTTCTCAAGGGTCTTTTTTTCAACCCCGTAAACTCTGATATATGAAAAATTTAGATTTGTTTTTTAAAGGGCTATTTAGAAGGCACATTTTGCGTATGGTTTGATTGATGCACAAAAACGGCTTATATCCAGATTCGGTACTTTTTTCATAAGGGTCTTTTTTTCAACCCCATAAACTCTGATATATAAAAAATTTATTTTTGTTTTTTAAAGAGCTATTTCAAAGGCACATTTTGCGTATAGTCTGATTGATGCACAAAAACGGCTTATGTCCAGATTCGGTACTTTTTTCTTAAGGGTCTTTTTTTCAACCCCATAAACTCTGATACATGAAAAATTTATTTTTGTCTTTTAAAGAGCTATTCAGAAGGCATACTTTGCGTGTAGTCTGATTGATGCACAAAAACGGCTTATGTCTAGATTCAGTACTTTTTTCTTTAGATTCGGTCCTTTTTTCATAAGGGTCTTTTTTTAAACCCCATAAACTCTGATACATAAAAAAATTATTTTTGTTTTTTAATGGGCTATTTCAAGGGCAAATTTTCCGTATAGTCCGATTTTTGCACAAAAACGGTTTATGTCCAGATTCGGTAGTTTTTTCTTAAGGGTCTTTTTTTCAACCCGATAAACTCTGATATATAAAAAAATTATTTTTGTTTTTTAAAGAGATATTTAAAAGGAACAATTTGGGTATAGTCTGATTGATGCACAAAAACGGCTTATGTCCAGATCCGGTACTTTTTCTTAAGGGTGGCTGTTTCGACCCCATAATCTTTGATAAATAATATTATTTTTCAATAATTTTAAAGATCATAACAACAGAAATATTTTTTGTCCTACACAGTTTTATGCAAAATCGCATTTTAAGGAAGTTTTATCTATTTTTATTATTTTTAAGGTTTGGGGGTGTTTTGCCCTCTTAGAATAATTAAAAATACGATTGGGTTGTCTTAGGCCTTTCTATGGATGGCAAGTATAAAATATTGGCAATAATATATAATAAAATCACGTTATTTTTGTCAAAAACTCTAAAAATAGTGTTGGGCGCAACTATTTATCTGGTCGACTGTGATTTCGCGAGACCGGAGCTGTTTTCGAATCTAAATCCAAATCCGTCTTCAGTCACATGATGTTAGTTATCCCAAAACTTTCACGGGTGCATGTTGTCCGAGTTATTGTCTTTCATAGCACCGTTTTCGCTTGCAAAATACGTGGTATTTGTTTTCACTTTTGGACAGGAAAACACTTTTTATTTAAAGGTATGTTAAACAAACTATTTAAAATAACTATTTTTTTTAATAATTACGAATTTCATTATGTAATTTTTTAAATTATTATTCATGTTTTTTTTTATTTTAGATTCAAGGAACGTTTTCATTGTCGAATTGTTTACAATGCAGTATGCCCATCGATTTACTACGACGCCAAAGAAAATTTAGACCTGCCGATGACCAGCAATACAGGACTATCTATCTGAATTTAGAACAACGATCGAACCAATTATCCTGGTAACGAGTAATTACAGTAATACCCTTACAAATCCTTAACTTGTATTATTTAATAATTCTATATTATATATTTTTTGTCCGTTACCGATAAAATTTAATAATTGTTTTTAATGTCAGAGAACAATACTTATTTATATATTAAAATTTAGTAAGCTTGTACTTAAATCTACAATAAGCTTATATGTAGTGCAAAAACAACTGTAATTTAGTAAAAATAGTATTATATATTAGTATTAAAAGGCATTTATGGCACTAAAAGCTGGAACAATAATTACTACCGTTTTAGTTTAAAAAGAATAAATATTAGTAGATGTAGATGAGATTTTGTACAGCAAATACTAAATACTATTATTAAAAGTACTGACAAAGAGTTATTGCTAGTACAAATTTTCTTAATATTAATGCAATCTGCACTTTTTCAAAATAAATATTAGTGAGGCTTTATACTAATATTTACTCTTAAAATACTGATTTATAGTTCAAAATCAGCGAACCTCAAGATCAGTTAACTTGTACTAATATTAAATACAAATGTTATTGACGCTGTATTGATCCCAATATCCCTATCCCTAGTTTTTATGAATAGTACTAATATTTAGGACATATTTTTTTCCGTGCACTCTTTCGCCATTACTTATATCCTTAGACATAACTAGACGACCTGTATACGATTTTTCACAGTTATTGCTTTACCAGAGGTGAGCAACTGGATTTGACAGTTGCTAGAGAAATGTTTAAAAACAAATTGTGTGTTGGCAATGATATTTGGTAACCCCTGACAATAAATAATTTTGTCACTGTCACATTTTTCATTAAGAAACGTCCGGTTTAAAAATGGAATTTTGCTGTATCAAAAACCGTAAAAACTCGTGCCTCGCCGAATTTGTATTGTTCCGTTGCCCAACGAAGAAAGAAATTCAAGAAAAGTGGAAAGAAAACATGCATTTAACAAGCTAAAAAATTAATAAAAATAGCTGAATTTGCGAGGTAAGTGAGCTATAAGCAGTGGATACAAACATACGCATTTAGCATGTACACTTCCCGACACATAAAACGCATACAGCAGGGCTGCGTTCGGAATGCCCACACCCAGTGTAAAAAACGCACCAGTGCGTGGTGTATCGCCGTTCAGGAATATGAAAATGACCGGTGCGTCTAATTTTTGTCGTTCAGAGAAGGTGGTATGTCTACTGGTGCGTTTAGGCCATCATTAGCAAGGCTAATACAAACATTAACGTTAATAACAATTAAAGCAACAAGTAGCTAATATTTATGTAGGTAATATTGGTGTAGATTTAATATTGTTATATTTTAGTATTACATGGTTTTTAATGAAACAATAAAAAAAACACTTGTTTCCGTCACTTTTTACTCTAGTCCCTCAGGGACTAAAGTAACACTTTAGTCCCTGAAACAAGGGACTAAATTAACCACTTTAGTCCCTGAAACAAGGGACTAAATTAACCACTTTAGTCCCTGAAGTACGAAATAGTATATTATGTAAAAAACAAAAGTTCAAAAGATCTTGGGTGGAAAAACCGAAAATTTAAACTTGGATGACCATCCCACAAGGAACACACAAAGGACAAAAGCGAAAAGAGAAATGATTAAACGATGTTTTGCTCTGAGTAACCAGCGTAAGCTCATCAGTGGTTTCACTGGTCACCCTCCCCATATCATATCCATCATATCATACACTTTACACCACCAAAGCGAAAAGAGAAATGATTAAACGCCAGGACGAATCCATATCAGGTAACTTGGATAAGTACCAGTGTGAAACGATGCCTATTTGTGAGTAATTCAAGGTTGGAAATCAAAGTGTATGATGGTGTTTAATGATGTATGGGGAGGGTGGCCAGTGAAACCACTGACGAGCTCACATTGGTTACCCAGAGCGAAACATCGTTTAATCTTTTCTCTTTTTGCTTTGGTCCTTTGTGTGTTCGTTGTGGGATGCTCATCCAAGTTTGAATTTTCGTTATTTCCACCCAGGATCTTTTGATCTTTGTTTTTTTTTTTTTCGGTTGAAGTAACTGATTTGGAGGTTTTTGTCGCCTTTTTTTTTGTTTTAATTGCCTTAGGAGCATAATCCTATTTGAAATATTAACACGCCAGGACGAATTCGTATCAAGTAACTTGGATAAGTACCAGTGTGGAACGATGCCTATTTGTGAGTAATTCAAGGTTGGAAATCAAAGTGTATGATGGTGTTTAATGATGTATGGGGAGGGTGACCACTGAAACCACTAATGAGCTCACGCTGGTTACTCAGAGCGAAACATTGTTTAATCATTTCTCTTTTCGCTTGTGAATTGCTCATCCAAGTTTGAATTTTCGTTATTTCCACCCAAGATTGATCTTTTATTTTTTGGTTTCTTTTCGGTTTAAGTAACTGACTTGGAGGTTTTTTAACTTCTTTTTTTTGTTTTAACTGCCTTAGAAGCATAATCCTATTGAAAATAATAACATGTTAGGACGAATCGGTATCAGGTAACTTGGATAAGTACTAGTGCGGAACGATACCTATTTGTGAGTAATTCAAGATTGGAAATCAAAGTGTCTGATGGTCTTTAATAATGTATGGGGACGGTGACCAGTAAAACCACTGATGAGCTCACGCTTGATACCCAGAGCGAAACATCGTTTAATCATTTCTCTTTTTGCTTTGGTCCTTTGTGTGTTCCTTTTGGGATGCTCGTCCAAGTTTGAATTTTCGTTATTTCCACCCAAGATCTTTTGATCTTTTGTTTTTTGATTTATTTGCGGTTGAAGTAACTGATTTGCAGGTGTTTGTTTTTTTTAGTTTATTATGTCTTATGAAACTTCTGCACGTGCGTCTATTGAATTGAGGCGTACACCTTGACCCGGAAGTCGAGGACCAAGTTCTCTTACTTGTTAGAAGAACGGGAACAGTCTTTCATTCTTCAAAAATACTGCACGAGAAAGATCGGTACCGACGGGTGAAAGTTCGCACGAAAAACCACACGCTCCCAGCTCAAAAATTAGCCCCCAGCCCGGAAGTTGGGGATCAAGTTCTTTTATGAGAACATTCTTCAAAAATACAGCACGGGAAAGACCGCTACCGACGGGTGTTCGGTCGCACGAAGAACCACAAGCTCCCAGCTCAAAAATTAGCCCCCTGATCACTTAAGATTTGCCGGGCAGTAAAGGCCTAATTTTGGGTTTTCAGACATGTTAAATGGTTTCCGTTTGCGTTTGTTATTGTAGTATAAGTAGGTTAAAACAATCAATCCCACACATTTAACTGTGTAATTTGTTGCCGTTTTTGTTTCTATATCTAGAAATACGCCCGACAACTACTTTTAGTTTTACTGCTGCCCAAGCTATATATTGGAGTAAATTCCTAGTGATTTTCAAGAGAAAGCAGAAGAAAGGCTATATTTTTTATATTTGGCATAATGATACCAAAAGCTAAAATTCCAGAAACCAAGGTTGCGGCTGTCAAAGTTAGGAAAAAATGTGTTTTCTACTCTATGAGAAAAATCCAATCGATATCATTTGGGTAATAGTAAGGAGGTCCCAATTATTCCAAAAATAAAAAAAGTGACATATGTCTCTTCAAAACAAAATAGCGGCCAGATTTTAAAAATTTAATTTTTATTTAATTTTTTTTAAAATTTTTAAGCGATGATCTTTTTCTCATATTAAAGCTACTGACCGGCTTCTTGATCTCACAATAAAAAAAATTATAAGCGGGTAGATGATGCTTGATAGAGACCTTGGTAACCTATAGACAACTTATTAGATTATTAGATGCTATTAGTGATGAGTTGCTAAAATTTTTAAAAACATTTGATTTGACATTTGACAAAAAGTAATTTTTCCCTTCTGGTATGGTATTTACCCTAACGTCATACAATATATCAATTTGATTATTAAATTGATGACGCTCGTCTCAAAAATTTAAAAAAAACTGACACATGTCATTCCCAAATCCAGATAGCACGACTAAAATTAAGAAACGTCATCATTTTTCTGCACGTTAGCAATTTTGAACAGACCAAAGCAGTTTTAGGATAAATTTAATTAGTTTTAAATTTTTCTGTTCAAAAACCAAATTTTAATGCTTCAGTTTTTTGTCTTTTCCTTAAGTTAAACAAACACAAAGCATTTGGCAAAATACTGGGTTACGCTAAGTAAGACATAGCCCTTCCAAAAAAAAGTGACTTATGTATGTATTCACAAATCAAGATGGCGGCGACTAAAATAAAAAAAAGCAACTTTATTTTTTAGTTCGGATACATTTTTTCACATACAAAAGCAGTTTTAGGATAAGCTAAATTAGTTTTAAATTTTTGTGTAAAAAAAATCAAATTGTATTACTTCAGTTAAAATGGCGGACGGTTAAGTAAAAAAAAGTTTTTATTTTTTAATTTTTTCTTAAGTTAAGAAAAAAAATATTAGATTTTTTTATATTAAAAATACAGATTTAAAAAAAAAAATTGAGACATGTCGTTTTCGTGCCAAAATGGTGGCGATTAAAATAAAAAAAAACACCAGTATTTTTCTGCCATTAACATTTTTTCACAAACAAAAGCAGTTTTAGGATACGCAAAATTAATTTTAAATTTCAAAAATTTAATACCTCAGTTAAAATGGCGGACAGGTTAGTCAAAAGAAAAATGTTTTTTTTTTCGTTTTTTTCGTAAGATAAACAAAAAATCTCGCAAATAAAACTTGGCAAAATGTTTTTAAAACAATGATATGTCACCTTAAAGACAGATATAATCGAAATTTCTAAATATTCATACGCGGTTGCTCAGGCACTGGATACTTGCTAAAACCTTTTATATATGATATGTTTTCCAAAAAATAATATAGCCCTAATTGTAACATTGCGTTATTCTAACTAATATGAATTGGGTTAAAGAAAAATAATTTTTTTTAAATCTTATTTGCATATTACCATATTATTCGGTTGGGAAAAATCAATTCAAGTGCTTTTTTTGAGAGAATTTAAAACGTGATTTGACCAACGTGTCCTCAATTTTGCAAGAGTCTTTTGTTTATATTACGAAAATTTGTGTGTGTCCGCCATTTTAACTGAGGTATAATTTTTTTTTACATAAAAATTTAAAATTTATTTAGCTTATTCTCAAACTGCTTTTGTTTGTAAAAAAATGTAATCGAACAGAAAAATAATGTTATTTTTTTATTTTATATTTGTGAGTGATATATGTCACTTTTTTTTCATTTTTAGAATGGTTATATCTTACTTAGCACATTCCAATATTTTGCCAAGAGCTTTGTGTTTAACTTGAAGAAAAAACAATAAAAAACACTTTTTTTTACTTGATCGTCCGCCATTTTACCTGAAGCATTAATTTGTTTTTTTTTTACAGAAAAATTTAAAATTAATTGAACTCATCCTTAAACTGCTTTGGTTTTTATCAAATTGCTCACGTGCAGAAAAATAATGACGTTTATGAATTTTAGTCGCGGCCATCTTGATTTGGGAATGACATATGTCATTTTTTTGCAATTTTTGAGACAAGCGTCCTCGATTTAGTACAAATTCATATATTGCATGACGTTAGTGTAACTACCACACCAGAAGGGGAAAATTACTTTTTTCTCGATAGTTTTGCTGCCGTTTTAAATATCAAATGTAAAACCAATTGTTTTTAAAATTTTAGCAAATACAAACTAATAGCATCTAATAAAAAAAAATATTTTTTTTAAGTTTTCTATAGGTTACTAAGGTCTCTTATATCTTTGACATATCAAGCGTCATCTTTGTACGGGCGAGTTTGTAAATCTACTGGTGGTCCACGGGTGCCAACAAAAGAGTTCATAAGTTTTAGATGGATTTCACCAGTCCAACAATAGAGTTCCTAAATTTTTCGATGGATTTCACCAATCCAACAAATGTTGGCACCGATAGCCACCGGCTTCGGAAATCGGTGGAAAATCTTCGTTCGATTAAACATTACCCTACTTTATGGTTATTTATTTTTTCCAGTTTTTTTATAACTTATTCAAACCAAGATTTCTTTATGCATTTTGATTAATACAAGGTACAGTACAGGATGCTTAATGGAGTGGTGAGCCATAATATTAATGCAAGACAGTTCAAGTGAAGCCCTGATGATGAGCTAGACATCATACTAAATTTGAGCAAAAAACGTACTTGCATTGAAGACTATTTTGAAAAAACTGTCCAGAAGTACAGCATAAGTGCCTTTAAGGATGGTATTCATAGTCGTTCCTCAAGGCTCCTTCCTTCCTTCGCCCATAAAAAATTTACATTTCCCAAGGAAGAAGGGAGACTTGGGATTTTCTCGAGCCGAAGTTGAGGTATGATTTTATTATTTTAAGTGTGGTTGTTGGCACTCAGCTATTTACACCGTAACGCGTTCTTTTTGTATTCGATGGAACAACGACATTTCATTACTGCTTGATCTCAGATGGATGTCAAACCCATCTGTCAACCGAATGTTGGCACCGATGTTCCACCGCTGTCAAAAAAAAGTTTAATTTGCAAACGCCCACCGGCTTATAAACTCTAATTTTTTTATTGTGAGATCAAGAAGCCAGTCAGTAGCTTTAATGTGAGACATTAAAAAAGATCATCACTTAAAAAGTTAAAAAAAAAATGAAAGAAAAACTAAATTTTTAAAATCCGGCCGCCATTTTGTTTTAAAGTAACATTTTTTTTACATTTTTGGATAAAGTGAAACACTATTACCCAATTAATTTCGTTTTGATTTTTCTGAAAGCGTAGAAAACACATTTCTTTCCTAACTTTGACAGTCGCCAAGTTGGTGTCAGTGCCCGGGAAATGGAGGATCCTCGACTGAAATTTTACCTTTTGGTATCAAGTATTACTAGGCCAAAAATAAAAAATATAAACTTTTTGCAGTTTCTTTTTACGAATTTACTCCACTATTAAGGTTGCCGCCGTTTTAATATTGCCTTTATTTTTCCAGAAATTTGACTGCCGTTCCCATCTACAACTACGTCTCTTCGCCTCAAAATCCTGTTAAGTGGGAACAAGTAAGAGTAACTCCAGCAGAATTCGGTCGAAGAATCTACAGCCTCAAACCTGTTTACTATCCGTTCCTTATGTACACCCGGTCGGAGATAAGTTTTAAAATTATGAATTTCTTTTTGCACCGATTCCCGGCCGTCGTTCTTGATTTTGTTGCAAAAATTAGTGGACGAACACCCCAGTAAGTACAGTTAATATATGGTTTGTTCGGGTTCGTCGAAATTTCCTGTTCTAAACAGTCCGGAGCATGCGCGCTTAAAAAAAACGCGTCCTGGTTCGACCACAACTGTTCTGAACTGAAAAGATTTTTGTTCGGATTACTACCGAAAATTTGTCCAGGACCGGTTCAATACTGTTCTGTAGGGTGGTCGAAATTCGAGGGACCTCGATTTTCACGAGAACTCGAAAACTAAAAACTGCATTGCGATATGTCAAAGCGTTTCTGAGCTACAGGGTGATTCTCAAAAATGTGCGTTTCTAAAAACCCTCTACAACTTTTTTATTTGTAAAGATAGAGATTTTCATTAAAAACATTTTTTGACGATTTTTTAAGGACAAATCTACCTGTTTCACCAATACCCCATTTTTTTTTTAAATTAGTTTTGTAATCAAATTTCCTATTAAACGATATGTTATACACCTATTTTCATTAAGTAGTTAAACGGATATCTCCAATTTTTAATAATTACCATAGTAGGCTGTGTTTAACTCTGACCTATGCAGTTTAAGGGTATATATCTAGGTAGCTATGACCAAATAAAAACAGTTGCCATGACAAACGAGTCCAAGTGTCAAAAGTGGCGTCTTCGTCAAGATATACAAATTTTTGAAAACTTTGAAAAGTACGACATGATAAAATGTTATACTGAAAGTAACGAAAGTCGACAGACGGCGTTAAATCTATATTTCCAGAGATATCCGGAAAGAAGACAACCTAGCTCAAAAATATTTTTGAAGTTAAAAGGTCACCTACAAGAATACGGATCCTTTACAAAACCGCGGCCTAGGACGTATAGAAGCTTAGCCAGAGATAGAGAGTTGGAAGAAGTAACGGTTCTGGGAGAAATAGAAATTAATCCGAATACTTCTACCAGGGCTATGGAGAGAAACACTGGAATTCCACGCAGCAATGCCGTTCGGGTGCTTAAAAAACACAAGTTTGGGCACTATCGACACTTACGGGTGCACCATTTACGGCAACGAGATTTTGCTCCATGACGTGCATTTTGCAGGTGGTACGTACCTAAATAAAATCCAAGAAGACCCCGATTTTGCCAGAAAAATTATTTGGACGGATGAGGCAACGATTTCAAGTGATTGAATATTTACCAAATATAACTGCTATTACCTACTGGAAACAGCAAAATCCCCATATTATGGTGGAAAAAGCGAATCAGGGAAGGTTCAGTTTTAAGGTATGGGTAGGCATCTACAGAGGACAAATTCTTGGGCTATATATTTTTGATGGAAATTTAAATGCCGAAAGATACCAACAAATTTTAGAAGAGCAGGTGATTCCGTTTAACGACAATTTGCCACTTCATCAAAATAATGAGCTATACTTTCAACATGACGGTACACCTTCTCACAATGCACGAGACAATACGAATTTGCTAAATATTGTGTTTGCCGAAAACTGGATCGGAAATAAAGGTCCTATATAATGGCCCCCACGTCTCCAGACATGACCCCTTGCAACTTCTTTTTGTGGGGGAGAGACCTTGTATTTCGAAATCGCCCAACTACTAAAAGAGAATTGGAAGAGGCACTTCGTACTGCGTCAAGAGAAGATGTAGGAATTGTTAGATGTAGATTGTAGGTGTTACATAGTTTAATTAATAAAAATTTTCAATAAAAACTTTTAATAATTTTATTTTTGTTTATTATTTTAGGGTTGGTAATTATAGTAAACTAGTAGTTAAAGTTCGAGGTTGCTGTGTCCCCTCGTGTCGTAGCCAACTTGATTTTGTATGAAAAAAAAAAACAATAAAATTTTATTTACACATTTAGGGCGCGCACAGCACCTACTATGGTAAATATCAAAATATGCAAATATCTTTTAAACTATTTAATAAAAATAGGTGTATGGCACATCGTTCGACAGGAAATTTTATTAGAAGACTGATTTTTTAGAAAAATTGGGGGTATCCCATTTAAATAAATAAAACTTTGTGTGATATCTCGGGAACTAAAAGCTTTAAGAGAAAATCGGTGAAACAGGTAGATTTGTCTTTCAAAAAATGTTTTTAATGAAAATCTCTATCTTTAAAATTAAAAAAGTTGTAGAAGGCTCTTAAAATCGCATATTTTTGAGAATCACCCTGTAGCTCAGAAACGCTTTGATTTGATTTTTTCGATTTCTCTTGAAAATCGAGCCCGTAACATGTATATTAGTTTTGGGCTAACTATGCTGCAAAAGCCCAAAGCTATAGAGGCCCCTCGAATTTGGACCACCCTGCAGTCCCGTGAAGCCGGGCAGAATTAAATGTAAAGTTTGGGCGAAAAAATAATTTGTTCCTTGAAAATATACCCAAATAAATGGGTTTTTACGAAATATAATAACAAGCCAGAGTGTAATCTTGTATTATTTTATTATCCGCGTGTATTTTTATAAGGGTTTTGTCAAGGATTTTGTATGGTGTGACCTAAAGAAGAGGAATCCCTGCCTAACTCAAAAATTCAGCTCTTCAGTGTTAAATTTCTGTTCCTTCCAAAACTGCAGAAGAAGAGAGAAGAATTAAGGCAAGATTCTACCTCGTCATCAAGTAGTGGTGATGATGAAGCCATTGGCAGATTTTTAAATGCAATGTAGACCTATATGATAAGAACCTATTCATGAAAAATTTTCGGTAAAATATTTATTTTATGCTAAAAATAAAGAGATAAACTTAAGACACTCTGGATCACATCACGTGCGTCTTCTTCACCCTATTGTTATGGCTTGGTATTAATGTAGAATGCGGCAATTTTATGAAAATGCGTTCGGGTTCGTCCAAAAATTGTAAACTGTTAAGAACAGTTCCGTCGATTGCGCAACTATCACGCGTAGTTCTAAAACGTTCTAGGACAGTTTTAAAATTCGAACAAACCAATAAAATTATCGAAACGTTTAAATCGAACTGACATGGGCTCGGTCGAAACTATTTTTGGCAGTAGTCACAGACAAGATAGGGTTGGAGCTCTATATGACAAGGACTTATATTCTGGGTAAAGTTAGAAAAACATTAGTCTGACCAAAGGACATTCATGAAATTGATGTGCAGGCTGAGAGGAATTTCGGTACTTATTTTTTATACATCAAAGTACACTTTGATAATAAAAAATACTAAAAAAAAAGAACAGCTTTCTCTAAATCCCCGCCATGGACCATGAATTTAACAAAAAGCGTAAGAGATGAAAAATTTTTGGCTTAAACTTGCCATCAGCATACAGGATATGATATACGGGATAAAAGCAAGTGTGCAAAGCTGGACATGCTTTGTCCAGGATGCCGAAATACACTGAAAAAAAATGGCAACAGTAATGGAGCAATGGTGAAAGAGACAAAAGTTCGGCAAGCGCATAAATATTTTCAGTGTATATCTAATAATACTAATCGGGTTGCGTCATAAATAATTGTGTAATTTATTCCGTCCCTCACTAATAAAATACTAATCGGTGTCAGTGGCGTGCGCACGGTGTGAGGGTTAAGGGTTATAATTCTTCCCCTCCCCCCAAGGATCATGGATCGCCCTCCCTTAAAGCTTACGCAACCCAACTTTTTTTCAAATATTTCGCAAAAAACGTCAGAAAGATCACCTATTTTAAATAATTTTTGGCATAAATTTTAAAAGTTTTTCCTGCGGGGTCATAACGTTGTTGATTGTTCAATTTTCCTTATATTTTGAGCAATTTTTGTCCTCTGTATAAAAAGATATTAAATATAGTTTTTTCAAAATTTTTGCCAGCGGCATATTTATGATATGATTTTGGGAACAAATCCATTATTAAGCTATATATTTAATAAAAAACGTAAGGGGATCAAATTATTTAAATAATTTTCTGTTTAAATTCCACAAAATTTCGTCTGCGGCACTGTAATATCATTGATTGTATCAATTTTAGTAGATATAATTTTAAGAATTTTTTTTTTCAACAACATTTAAGAGGTCTAGAAAGTGACGTTGTTAGTATAACTCTCTCCAAATCTCTAATTACGACTAGATCCACCTTGCTATTAAATATAAAGAAATCTTTTTTTTTTTGCATACACTAATAACATTGGGCGACAAGATTTTTGTAACCTTGGACAGCTCTTTATTTTTAAAATGGAAATAACCTTGTAATAATGGAAAAAATATTCCTAAGGCCCTAACACGTACCAGTTTTCAATAGCTTAATAAGACCATTTTACATTAGCAGCTAGTCAGTTTTATCAGAAGACGGTTAATAGATACATTTTATAACAAAAAATTACCTAAACTACTACTTTTTTAGGTCAGTCAAGCTATCCCCCCCCCCCGAAAGATATTCGAGTTTTTATATGCTTATAATTTCGAACCAATTTCGAACTAATTTTGAACCACTTTTAAAAATTTACAACCACCCTCTTTTCTGGTTTTTCTAATATTCAAAATCGGGGGTGCAGCCGGACGTCAAGCTACACCCCTCTTATTTAAAACGTAGAGAAAAATGAAAAGCAACTATCCCAAAATTAATAACAAATTTCGAACTCCTAATATCACCAAAAAAAAATCCAAAAACACATTAGTAACCCTGTTTTTTTTTTGAAAATATGGTGAGGGTGAAGGTTGACGTCAAGCCACACCCCTTCCCCCTCCCGGAAAGATATTCGAGTTTTGATATGCTTACAATTTTGAAAAGCTAAAAAAAAACCAGGAAGGAGTGTGGTTCAAAATTTTTAAAAGCGGTTCAAAAGTAGTTCGAAATAGGTTCGAAATTCTAAGCATATCAAAACTCGAATATCTTTCGGGGGGGGGGGGCGTGTGGCTTGTTTGACCTACTTTTATGATTTCGCTACAAAAGCCGCCGTGACCTTGGCATTTAAACCGGTTATGTGCAACGTTGTTTGTGGGACAGTCGTGCAGTAGGTCAACAATATTACAAAAATTTGGTAAGAAAGAAGTGAATTTTAAGCAATCTCAAAATGTTAAGTTTAGACCTCTTGTAGATCCCAAAAATGTCCTTTTGCCTCCTCTTCACATTCACTTGGGCTGACGAAAGACTTTATGTGACGGTTATGGATTCAAATACGTAAGACAAGATTTTCCCCAGCTAAAGTGATGTCAAATTAAAGGAAGGCATTTTTATTGAGCCACAAATCAGAAAATTACTGGACCCCTATTCTTCAAATGATAGAAACTCTGCTCCCAGGGAGGCAAATTCTCTCGCTAATTTGCATCTCATTGATCTATTGGTCTTGACTAAGAGAATTACTTTCGATCAATATCGGGCAAAAGTGAGAGAGACACTGATTTAAACCGAAGATTTGGACCAATGAGAAGCATAGTAGCGAGAGAATTTAACTCCCTGGGAGCAGAATTTCTATCAGTTCGAGAATAGGGGCACTGGTGGAACCTTTCACTCTGCTCGTCTCTAACAGCTCCCAAATTTTCAGAAAAAAATGACAATGGGCATGAAGGAAGTGAATTTTTAATGACATTCGGGGACCAAGCGATTTGTAGTAATGACACTAATCCTAGAGCAAGCTCTAAAGGAAGCGAAGTCTGACATTTATTTTGACACTTGCGTTGTCATTTATGATTTGTTTTCCTCGCTTTTGTCATCGGCGGCTCGTTATTATTGAAAGTAGTTTTTTTATCAAACAATTTGATTATATTATTTATTCCTGTTGTGTGCCAGCCTGCAAAAAATAGTCCTGCAACGGAGTTCAGCTCTTTCAAGTATCTATTAAAGGTAAGTTATAATGAGTGAAGAAGTATTTTTCTTAGGGAAATTAAACAGCAATAGGAGGAGAGCTTGGCTGGAAGCTTTCGGACAAGAGTTTAAGCAGCACAAAAATTTAAGGATTTGTGAGGCAAGTTTTATAACAGTACCTATTTTTGCCCCGACGATAGTGCTTAATAAAGTGGAAGTATAAATTCTATTCCTTGTGTATTTGCGTGCCTGGTGTGTGAACTTGTGTTTCCCATTTTATATCCGAAATTAGTAAAAAAATTATTACGGCGTTGTAAAAGTTGATCTTTAGTCGAGTTTAGCTATTCTTGGTAAAAAACAAAACATTTTTTAAAGATATAGGTATATAGTTATTTAGTTTCTGGTAAAAATTTAAGTACTTCTTTTGGGGCAAGTATTCGCCTGTATATATGTTACCGTAAAACCCCGATTTCAGTTACAACCTGGTTTTCCTAGGAAAAACTAGTCTAGATTAGGTCAGTTGGATTAGGTAAGATTAAAATCTAATCTAAACTTATATAATTTAGTCTAATCTAATCTAATATACAGTTAACAGTTATAACTAGTTTTTACTAGGAAAAACCGGGTGTGTGATAAGAATGCATTGTATTGGTAAAAGATTTTAAACATTATAAATCTAATGTAGTTTTAATTTAATTTCAATAATTTAGATAACTTTAATTAGTTTTCTGTAATTATTACGGCATAATTATATTTTTTTTACTTATAAGTATAAATATAATAGTCAAAAGAAAGAAAAAACTGTTTTAATTCTTACTTGAAACACAGTGACACAAAATGTGTTATTAGTACACCATCATCATATCAACATATGGTACGGTAGTTCATCAGAAATTTAGTTGCTATTTGGGTCCTAAAACACCTACATCTACAAAAAAAAGGCATTATGTATTATGATTTTAAATAAAATTTGGTACCAAAGCGTTTTCTTGGCCATCCACCAAGTAAATGTTGGATAGAATGAACCAGAGCGTTTTTTTGGCCATCCACCAAGTAAATGTTGGATAGCATGATGGAGGTTTAGAAAGAGAAAAGTGTGAAATAGTTGAAAAAATTGTAACTTTAAAATAAATATTTTTCTGCAGTTTGGTTCATATTACTAAGAGCTTTAGTTTTTGAAATATTTAAAAGAGGTGTTAAATACGTTTCCAGATTTTAGTGAATAGTACTTACCTGACAATTTTGTTGTCCGGTTTTACAGAGGGTTTACCCAACTTTTCGTATTGATAATTCATAACTTTAGTAATTCTGAATGCCTCTCGTTTTACTTCTTTATCAAAATTCAAAGAACCCGGACTAAGAGTAAAATCTGTTAAATTTATAATTTTTGCGTATATTTCTTACTTTAGTAACTCGCTACTGTATGATAATGGACTAGTCGTGCTTTCGAGGAATACTTTCTTATCGTATTTGTCATTCATTAAAATATTTAAAATAAGAACGAGCCCAAGAACATGACAAAAGCGAGGCAAACAAATCAAAAATGACCACTTAAACTTTCAAAGTAATGTCACGCTTCGCTTCCTTCAGAGCTTGCTCTAGGATTAGTGTCCTTAATTTGTAGGCATCTAAAAAAGTTCATTAACTAAGTGTTGGGAGTTTACATCCATACAAATGAGTTCCATGCTCTGAGTTCCTGCCTGGTAAGCTTCTCTGTAAAGTTAACATGGTCCAGTGCCCTTATTCTTGAACTGATAGAAAAGGGAGTCAAATTCTCTCGTGACTATGCTTCTCATTGGTCCAAATCTTCGGCTTAAATCGGTTTCTCTCACTTTTGCCTGATATTGATCGAAAGTAGTTTTATTGGTCTTGACTAAGAGAATCACATTCGATCAAGTGTTACAAAAAATAAAAAAAATTGTCGTAATTACCCAAATCCAATACCAGAAAAGCTGTTACCGCCCCTGGGAATAACGTTGAATATTTTTCCTCACGTCACTGATCGGTGTCTAGAATGGACTATTTTATATTTAGATCTTATTTGAAAAGACCCATGAATAAATTTTTTACCGTCCGTCACACTGTTTAGGTCTAACACGTATAAAATAAATATTCTTAAAAATTAGGACAAAATTACACAGGATGACAACACGTTACAACATGACTCCAACGTATTACGCATAGGATTACAATTACACAATATTACAACTATAACATGTATTACACCTGATTACAAACTTTACTTCTAACCTTATTCTGTGCTTTTTGCTTACTTTTGATGCAATGTGCAATAAGGGTTCGTGTTAAAAGCATTCTTTATGATTTTACTAACATCTTTTTTTTGTTATCTATTTGGTTTTGCCCTTCGTTCTGGTAAGACCTTAATTTTTTTAATAATGGCAACATAGGGAAAAGTATAAGTTGCGTTTTTTCGGCAACGTTGTGGTGGAAATTTTAACGTCATCCCACCAAACCATTATATATGCAATTTCAGCAAGTTAAAAATGGATTCGAATTTTTATCTAAAAACAGAATAATCGATGTATTTTTTGTAGTATGTTTGTTGGTTATTCTGTACAGCTATTGTTCTCGTATAGAGTTAGTAGGAATAAGCCCTTATATTTTAAAAAATTGAATAAAAGGTACACTTCCCGACAGAATTTAGGCACAGGTCTATATTTTAAAAACTTTGCTTGCTTATTGTTACCGCCTTTTGTAGGTTAACACCTTTAGATAACATAAACAAATTTTGTTAAGGAGATTGAAAGTATTTTTACCGATATTTACTAGTTATAAAGTTTTAAAGTTGCTGTTACGAAATAAAAAACACTTTTAAAACAAAACTAGAAGACGTTTAGTCTCTTTGTCAAATATCCGATCAAAAGGGACGCAACAAATCCACTATAATGCGACTAAACGGAAAATACGAAAAAGAAAGAACTTATAAGGTATTGGCTTATGCAAGCTAGATCAATACCCGTCAACAGGCTCAGTGTTATAAACAACAAGATATTGAAAAACAAATAAAAATAAAAAACCTATCGATAAACAAAAATCAAAAATATTAACTTCAGTATTGGTCATTGCACCATATGCTTGAATAATTTTTTCTAAACGCCTTGGCATGGAGTCTGCTAAATTTTCAAATAAATTTGGATTTTCTTCAATGATCTCTTCATAAGCTTTAACTATTAGCTCCATCAAATAGTCAGCATTCTGTGGAAGAACATTAAATTTTGATAATTTTTTTGCAATGTACCTTCATACGTTCTCTATGAGATTGTCATCGGGGATCTTTACTGGACATGGCAAAAGTTCAATATTATGCTCCCTGAACCACAGCTGAGAAATCCTGCCAAGCTGTCTTGTTGATACACAAAACCATGAGGATATAAAGTTGATATTTCCGGAAGCATAATATTTCTTCATCATGTTGTATATTTTTTCATCATGTTCACATAAACCTTCGCTATAAACCTTCCTTCAATTCTGAAAAGCGCACCATGCTCTCTTGCCGAAATCTAACTCTACACGTTGACAGTACTATATTGTGGACTTGTTTCATCCATATTGATCGGCGGCCCGACGAACAGACCAACATCCATCAAATTTTGCTAAAATTTGGGATTTATCGAATTCCGGTAGCTGTCGTGGCATTTTTAAGTTGGACAAGACTATGACAACAAAACATGATAATAGGGCAGTCTAAGAAAACAGCTGGTAAGATGGCCGCCGTGGGGAAAACAATAAACAAACATTTTTTTAGTTGGCCGTGTTATAGAAATAACCTAAAAAAATTAATATTTTCAAAAAGTTCTTATTTTATTTAAAAGATATTATGATTAGTTCTACGTGAATTGCTCGAACTTAGAACAAGTTTTGCCGGTGATAAATAATTATGAGTGACTATCTTCTTAAGTTGGAAATAGAGAACCCCCTCGCAGCTGGGAGGTATAAAGACAAACTTATACCCTTAAATGGAATGGACACATTTTTCTCTGGACGAGAGGAATTTAAAAAAATAGTTCAGATTTACCTCCCATTACAAATACGGATAAAGTATCCTATTTAGTTTTGACAAGAAGTTACTACACTCGAGAGGAAATGAAGGCGTTTAAAAGCTTATATGCTTTTAAATATTTTGAAACTGGTTTTGTTACTGGATGTGGAATTATCAAAGTAAACCACAGTGTTGTTATGGTTTGCAAGGTAAGTGCATATTTAAAAAATAATTTTTTTTGTGAAAATTAATATATGGTCTTCTACCAAAACAGTGTTGGCACACTGCTTATATCTTCATAAGTGGCAGTTGTTAGCTTAAGTTGCTAAATTTATAATTTAAGTAATGTTTTCATAAACTAAAAACTACCTACAATTATACCCGATTCACACTAGTGCGTGCCCATGCGTGCCCACGTATGGCATCACATGACTCTGCATTTAAAAATCACTAAAAATACATGTCCAGTCACATTGTGCGTTTTTTGAAGCGGGGTGGGCACGCGTTGGTATGCAACGAGCTTTTGATTTGATTTGTCTCAACCGCAAGTTTAGATCTTGAAATCCCTGACACTGCAGCTTCTTAGCTTATTGTATCTCTTGCTGTGTGCCTTCCTAATTTAAGAGGTTTGACGACCTCGCGAGGAGCAGCAGCCCCTTTATTAGATTTCTCTCGCAGTTAGCTTCTCTGGAGGGTCGTCCTCCAGAAGGTTTTGTGTTCTGCAGATGGTTAGTGCTAGGCTTTACTCTTCAGGGGACAAAATATTTTTTTCCAAATGTGTCAATTTTTTCAAAAAATTACAAAATTTTGTTTGTGAAAGTTCGTTTTTAAACCTTAGTGCACCTCATCATTAAGTGATCTTAATTTTTTTCAGGCAAAGAATGAATTTGCCTCCATTACGAGTATGGATTGTCTGCCAAGAGGATGACAGTATTACCACAGCACACTGCATGTGCATGGCAGGATTGAAGGAAGTATGCAGCCATGTCGGTGCTGTACTCTATGCCATTGAGTACATATTAAGTCAAAAGCAAAATACGTCTTCCACAGATGTCAAAGCCTTGTGGAATATACCTACTATGTCCAAGGTAGAATATAAGGATTCAGGATATGGACTTTGGAAGAGTTATACCTGCTCCAAAAATAACCAATAAGGTTCCAAAATTAACAAATAATGAAATTAAAAGTCTTTTGTCAAAAATTGAAGAAGCACCCATTTCTTCAGCGTTAATGACAGTTGTAGAACCATTTTCCAGTACTTTAGAAAAAAATTGGATCTAGAGCAGTGATTGATGAAAATCCATTTGCATCATTATATAATGAAGCCTATGCATCAAATTCGTTGAAAGAACTGCAAAATCTTGCATCCATTCAAAATATTCAAATTACTGAAGAGGACTGCATAGCTGTGGAAGAGGCCACAAGGGATCAAGCATATTCACCCATATGGTACCAACACAGAACAGGAAGAGTGACAGAATCAACTTTTAAAAGAGCCACCAGAACCTCCGTAGGCAAGCCTTCATTATCTTTAATCAAATCAATTTGTTATCCTCTTAAGGTTCGCTTTAAAGCAGCAGAAACAGAATGGGGCAAAAATCATGAAAAAATTGCTGTTGAAAAATATGTCCAAAATCAAGTACCATTCCATGAAAGTTTGCTTGTTATGCCTAATGGGTTGTGTAGGGATCCCGAATATCCAATGTTTGCAGCTACCCCAGATAGCCTCGTGAGATGTGACTGCTGTGGTAAAGGATGTATTCAGGTGAAGTGCCCTTACCTTTTAAAAAATATGTCAATAAAAGAGTACTGCAAGTCTGAAAAATCATGTTTGGTGATAAGCAATGACGAAGATATTTCACTTAACTATAACCATGAATATTATTTTCAAACTCAGCAGCAAATGGCTATAACAAGACGTACCTATACTGATTGCATAATATGGAGTCCAACAGAATTATTAATTGAGAGAATCAATTTTAATGAAGATTTTTCGTTGGGAGAAAGTGCTAAAAGCAGCAACTTTCATAAGAAACTTATAATGCCTTAGTGGGTAGGCAAATATTTCACAAGAAATGTCATTTAAATTTTAAAAACAGTTTAATGTATTTTAACACAAAAAATGATGGTACAGGACACGTTGATTTTTTATAAACGCACACACCCTCTAACTTTTTTAATATTTATTTCAGAAACATAAAAATGACTAAGTAAATTACTCATGAAATTATGTAGATTTCTATTAGGTTTTTTTTTTAATCACACTATATAATATGTTACCTTTGTCTTTGTCAGTCATTAAACAAATGGGCAAAAACTTTGCCATAAGATTAATTTGTTGAAAAAAGAACAACAACAAAGTTGATTTTAGAAAAATAAACCGTGATAGAATTCTATGTTAGTTTATGAGTAATTTTTGATTTAAATTAATAAATTTAAAAATTAATAAAATTATAAATTTTCTTTTGAGGTGGATTTGGGGTTTTGAATGATAACTTAACGGGTGTCCCATAAGTTTTGGCACAAAATAAAAAATCGAATACTTTTTGAAAAACAAACTTTTGTTTAAACTGTATACATTTTTTTAATAAGTTGATTTTTTCTGAATATAATTTATCTATTTATATATGCAGCGGTCCGTGTTCCTCAACAAGCCGCAACTTTGTTCGGACACCTCTCATAAGGGTCTTGGCGGTGACAATATTAATTTCTCTGCACTTGATTAAAATTCTGCAGCGCAGTTGGCCTTCATTTTGAGCAGTCCAGCCTCCGGCGTACACTTTCCTTGCCAAGTGGGCCCAAAAGTCTTCTATGGGGCGAGCCTGGGGCAAATTAGAAGGATTGTAATTTTTTGGTACCTAAGGAATATTACGCTCTTGAAGCCAATTTTGCGTTTCTCTACTCATCGAGTTTCACTAGGCAGTTATCAATATAACCTCGGTTAGTTACACTAAAATTTTGTTGGCGAATTTGGCTTTTCTTTTCCTTGATCGCCTGGAATTTCTGCGTTTTCAAAAGTGAAGTAAGAGAACGGCAACATCCGGGCAAGCTGATTAGGGGGTGTATTTTGGACATGTTTGCCTTTTGCGGTATTTTTGACCATTTCTGCTAAAAATTCTACAAATAGTACTTTTTGAAGTTTGTTTTCTTCTCGCTAGCTTCCTTACAGACACCCCGACCTTGTTTTTAGCAAACCTTACTCTTACTCTGTTGCACTGAGGGGGGGGGGGGGTAAAAATCCTTGGTCTTCCACTTTTCGGGAGGTTCATACAAGAAATACCCTGTTCGCATTCCAATATGTTCGGTAAATGGTTCTCCTGGATATATTTTGGTGTTGAAAGATTCGCACTATTTCAGCCTTGGGCATTTGCCCAACCAAATTATAAATAGTTTTTCTTATTTCCAATTTGTAAGATGTTTTTTACAGACTGACTTAAAACATAAATATGTCAAATTGATACCTAGGAAATAAGGAAACTTTTGTTACCAAAGCCAACGATTTTGAGCTCCTTGAGCTTTGTGCCAAAACTTATGGGACACCCGTTATTAGGGATTGTGATACTGTACAGGTATTGTTATCTGTGATATAGTATATGTAGACTAATCTGTTGACTTTTGTTGTTTATTATAAGGATAAGTAATATTCTGTAAGAAATTATTTTGTACTTTTAAAGCAAAATACATGTTTATTTTGCTTTATTTTTTACTTCCCTTTGTAAATAAAATAACTGGACCTTTTGTTTTTGTTTTATAAAATTTATTTAAAGCCACAAACAAATTACCAAAATCAAAATTATTACTATAAGTACCATATATAATATCCAAGAAAAAAATCCTAAACGTATTTAGTTAAAAAAAATTATTGAATAACTTGTAGTGGTAAATATACTTAATAATATATAAGCCTCCTTTTTTAATATGTACTTTGAAATTTTATAACAGTATAGAGCACTACTATCCCCTCTGTCAAAAAACAATAAGAATTTGTGATGTGTTAAATATATTTATATATTCTGGTACAACAGAGGGGCAAAGGTTTATGAGAGCACAACAAACTAAAACAATTTCATCTCACAATTTCATCTAGCAGAATTTTATCTTCTCCACCTTGACTGCAAAGCAATGTAATAGGTAGAGTACCATCCAAAATTCTATACTTCTGCCTGACCGAACTAATAATTCTTTCTACATGTACAAGTACATGTGCAATAGCTCTGGTTTTCTCTAAGTCTACTGCATCCAATTGGGTTTTTCCTTTGGTAAATGCCGGTCATCATCATCATAGGCAATCACTCGATACCGAGTATGATTTTCCTCTATTCTGTATCGTCGCTATCTGTTGTGTATTTTTTGATGGCTATGTAAGCCAATTCTCGAGCCGCACACCCTTCCACAGTCCTGGCACACCCAGTCTCCGGCAGCAGCCGGGTGTTGTTAGTCATCCATTCTTCCATTTTGTCGCTCCTTTCTACGTTCTTTCTTTTCCATCTCTAGTCTACGTCGTTGCTCTTCAAAAGTTTGTGCTTCCTCATAGACTGTTCGGCACCATGAAGCCCTATCGTTTGCCGTGGTCTCGAAGTTATTTATATCGATGTGACCCTTCATCATATTGCCTTTGAGAACGTCCTTGTACCTTTTTTGTTGATCTCCTTGATTTCTCTTTCCCTCCTTCAGTTGTCCATAAAATATCTGCTTTGGGAGACGTGTTTCGGGCATGCGGATAATGTGACCAGTCCAAAAAAGCTGGTGCTTGAAGATAAGGGCTTCTATACTAGTTGTTCAGGCTTCTTCTAAAACCCTTACGTATGTTCGTCGGTCTTGCCATTTGATTCTCAGTATTCGTCTTAAACAACTTTGGTGATATTTTTCTAGTCGTTTGACATGCCTTTTGTAGGTGGTACACGTTTCGCATCCGTATGTTAAAGTTAGTATTATAAATGTGTTGTAGACACGAAGCTTGGTCTCCGCATTGATGTCGTGATTGTTGAAGACTCTCTCCGAAAGCCATCCAAAGGCTGCGATAGCACATTTTAGGCGATGCTGTGTTTCTGCGTCAATAGTTGCATTTGATGATAGGTGGCTCCCAAGGTATGGGTAATGTTCCACGTTCTGCAGAGGATGGCCGTTTATGGAAATGTTTGGAACTTGGGGATTCGTACCTGGTTCTGGATGGTGAAGAATTTGCGTTTTGGCAAGATTGACCTCTAGGCCAATGCTTTTGTAGGCTTGGTTAAATGCGTTGATTACCAGCTGTAGACCTTCCTCTGTATCGATAATAACGACGTTGTCATCGGCGTACTGCAGTTCGATTACCGAGGTCATCGAGACCTTAGTTTTTCCTCGCAGTCTGCCTAGGTTAAGTAGGCCACCGTCGAATCTATATAGAATTTTCACTCCCGGCGGTAGATGTTCCTCAACAAGGTGAAGCATGGCACCTAATAATATAGAGAATAGGGTGGGCGCAATAACACACCCTTGTCTAACGCCTGTCGTAATATGGAATGACTCTCCTGGTCCATCGTTGCTCAGAACTGTTGCATTCATATTGTAGTGTAGTAGTCTAAGAATTTGAATATATTTTTGAGGGCATCCCGCCTTTCTAAATATTCCAAAGAGCTTCTCTGCCTATGCAGACCATAAAGAGAGGGCGATTTTGTTCTCTAGATTTCTTTTGCATTTGTCTGGCACTGAAAATCATGTTAGCTGTGCCTCGATTGGGCCTAAATTCACACTGTGTCTCTGGCAGATTTTGTTCAGCAATCGGAATTAATCGGTTTGATAGTATCCGTGCAAGTATCTTTCCAGCAACAGAAAGCAGAGATATACCTCTGTAGTTTCCACATTAAGCCTTGTCGTCTTTTTTTGAAACTATAGAGGCGTTTCTGAGTTCGGCAGGAATGATCTTAGTGGTCTATATTTTACTTATTACAATGTGCAATTGGGAATTAAGTGCAGGACCCCCTTGTTTGTAGAGTTCAGCAACGATACCATCTGTGCCTACTGACTTGTTATTCTTTAGCTGTGTGATTGCCTTTTCGACCTCCTCTAATCTCGGAATCTCACATAGGTGTTGTTGTATAGTTTTCTCCGGAATTTTGTCGAAGATGTCATTATCGACCTGAGACTCTCTGTTGAGTAGTTCTTGGAATTGTTCTTTCCACCATGATTGATAGAGGATCTGTCTTTAAGCAGCCTTGTTCCATCTTTGGATCGTAGGGGGTTGATACCTTGTGTAGTGTGACCATATATCATCTTAGTAGCTTGAAATAAGGCTCTGGTGTTGTTGGAGCTAGATTTTGAATTTCGTGTGATTTTGTTGTCCACCATTGGTTTTTTAATCTACGGGTTTGCCTTTGTACTTCTGCTTTGGCCTCTTGATATTGCCTTTTTTTTCGTTAGAGTTAGGGTGGCTTTTCGAAGCATTATGTGCTTTTCTGCTCAATAAGGTCTTGAATTTCTTTGTCGTGCTCATCAATCCAGTACTGATGTTTTCTTTGTGTCTAGCCGACCGTTTCTTCGGAGGCAGATGTTATTGCTGTTTTCAACATTCTCCAGTGATCGTCAATATTCTCCGGGTATTCTAAAGTACCCAACTTTTGATTCAGAGAGACTTGGAATTTTGTTCTGGTTTGATCATCTTTAAGGCGTTTTACATTGAATCTTCTTCTGATTTGCTTTTTTTGACGGGTACTTCTTGGTGGAATGTGCAAGTTCATTTTGGCTCGTATCAGGCGATGGTCTGTCTAGCAGTCGTTTGCACTCGTTATTGCTCTTGTCTGGTCTTTTTGGTTTGAATTCGTACCAACTTGAGCATTTAAATCACCTAGGATGATATGTTTATCAGATTTAGGTACAGATGTTATGGCTTCACTAAGTTGAGAATAAAATTCATCTTTTGGTTTTCATCAGCTGCAGGAGTTGGAGCATAGGTGCTGATTATAGTAGCGTGTTGGTGGTTGCTAAGGTTTAGGCGCAATGTCATCAATCTTTCACTTATTCCGGATGGAAATTCGGTTACGTGGTCCACAATACGAGATTCCAGAAAAATGTGTAGCCTCCTTCGTGTTTTTTAAGTTGGCATTCGCTTGCTCTTCTAGTTTCACTGAGAGCAGCGATATCGATGTTATATTTCCTTAATTCACGTGCTACTATTACCGTTCTTCTTTGTGGTCTTGTGGTTGTGCCTGTATCCATAAGTGTACGCATATTCCATGTGACAGAGTTTTGACCGCATTTGGTGTACCCACTGAATGCGGTTGTCCAGTCGGGCAGTTGTTGGCTGGCTATGTTTAGGGCACCTTTTATAATCCCTTCTCTTTCATCCTAAATGCTGGTATCTTCACACTAGCATGAAAAAGTTCGACAAACTCTTTCATTAAAACTCCCCGTCAAAAATTTGTCTGATGTTCTCCCTCCCCATCCTTCGCTAATGAAACAAATAGAGCCTTGAGGGGTTATTCCTATTAGATATTTTACAGTTTCAGAATGTTTGTAATTTGGCCATGCCTCGGCTGCCGTGCGTAAATTAGATGGTCTTTCACACCTTATTTCAAGGCAATCTATAATAGTTATAGTTTTCTTATGGAATGATTCTTTAAAACACTGGGGCATGGTTTTAAAAAGTATTGATCTCTCTGGCCAAAAAACTAGACTCTCAGACCTTTGTGACATAATATTAATAATGTTTTTGAAGTATGTTGAAGCAGTTGTGGGATGAATATAAAATCTGTATCCAAGGTACCTAAAATCAAGGTTCTTCCACCAATAGGGTGGTATTTCCGTGGACTATAACAAAAGGTTTTATATAATGAACCAATTCTTTAAAGACTTTGTAATTTGGAAGTCCTGTATAATATTTGGTTTTTGTGATCATTGTCCTTGATAGCCCTCTGCTGTAATGTTTTTATCAAAAGTTGTAGCTGTAGTTAAATCAACAAATAATAGGCTCAACTCCGCCGAATCAATATCAGTTTGACTATTTTGATTTTTAGTTTCCAAATTTTTTAAATCCAAATTTTTTAAATTTTTTTTATTAAAAGTTCTTTCGAATTAATCAGTTTTTCTATCTCATACAAAACTGCCCGTGAAAACTCCAGGCTAAATATAGTCAAACTATAAAAACTCTCACTTTCTATGAATTTAGAAAAAGGACCAGAGATATGGCATCTAGGCTCACAAACAAACATCCGCCATGACAAAAAGGTTTGATGATTTTATCACATTTGTTATGCAGTATGTGAAGCAATGTCATAAAAACCGCGACAAATCTCAGAAAATATGGATTTTTTTCTCTCAGTTTTCATAAGGGAAACAGTTGAGCTCAAAGAACCTCACAGACTTATTAACAAAGTCCATTAGTGTTTCCATAAGGTCCTCTTAAATATTTAATGCATGTGAAAGTATATGCTAATAAATAGAAAAAAACCTCCCTTCAGTATGAAAAACAACTTGGTTTCACTTACCAGATTTGGACCAGTATTCTCGTAACTAAATATGCTCCGCGTTTCGTACTCGCTGACCGTATGATAACGTAATATTCGCATACCACGTGACCAAAGTAACAAAAATGGTATTCACGTATATTGAACGCAAGGCGTCGACGAAGTGCGCTCAGCGCGTGGCGACCGTTTGAGAAACACCTACCATTTGCCAGCTGTTTTGCCATCCGCGCTTACGATTTTCCTACCCTACAATACTTTGTAGAGTGCTGCAGAAAATATAGTAGTTTTTTCAGTTTGCGTTTTTATTAATAATTAGAAAAATAAAAATCTCTTATCAGTAGCTTGGAGACGGGTGAAAAAAACATATACATCAACCTTACTATTTGATGCTCTATGTAAGACAACTTTTTCTCCAAAAAATTGCAACAAAAATTTTTCTTATTAAAATCGACATCGAAATAATTGAGCATCCGTATAATACTAGAAATAGAAGCAATCAAAATTCTGTAAAACCAAGGGTAAAAAAGCCATTGATCAGCGGTGCTTTTTGTATCTTTCATCGGATGTGTACCAAAAAATATCTGGTTTTGTTAGGCTCATGCCGGGCATGCCCATTAATCGTTTTCTTTCAAAAATAAACTAAAAATTTTCATATGAAATATGAAGTTAGCAAACATGAAATAAATAGCTTAATTGATATAAAAAATAATTAGTAAACAATGTACTATCTTTCTGTATTTTCGTCTGTATTTTCTTTACTTTTCTGAAAAATCGCAGTTTTCATATTAATCACTAATTTTATGTTTTTTATCTTTTGTCATTTTATTTATTCATAACTGTACTAAAAATTATTATTTTCTTTTTTTAATTAAACAGTTCCATGAAAACATACATTTTTCCACGCACGAGGTTTCTCTTGTGTATATATGAATTCTGTGTTTGTTGTTGAATTGGTTAGGTTATTTTTTGGGTGACAAATACCTTAGAGTTTTATTTTCTGTTTCTTAAAATGTAGTATACGCATGTTCACAATAATTATAAGATATAACTTACTAGATATATAAGTAACTATTGTGAAACCATTTTAACAATAAATGCTACATAATAAAGTATCAATATCAATATACGACCGTGCCGGAAACACCACTTTCCCTGACTGAGTGCCGGAATAAATTTAAATTTTTCCGCACTGAGTGCGGAATTTTTTTGTAGGTGTGCGGTTAAGTCACGGGGTAAACTTTTTCCCGCATACTGTGCGGGAACGTGCTACTAGTTTATATCACACGTCAAAGGACGGGTTTAAATCAGCTAAACCAAACCATCAAGTAATTTTTTACAGGATCAACATACACTTGTGCAAGTCACCATTTGATTTACCCTTTCTGAACTACGGATCGAAATCGATCACGTAATGGCCTCTTTCTTACACATAGAAAAAGAAAAGGAGCGACAAGGCTAACAAGAAATAAAAATGCAAAATTCGGTGATGCTAAGATGTGCTAAGCGAATTTGATTCTGTCTGCTCGCAGGGCAGCACGTTCGGCAGAGCGAATACGAAAAGTTGTCGGTCAGCGTGCCGCTGAGCGCGCTGTTCGCTATTCGTTTCGCTTAGCGACTTCCAAACGTTACGTATTACGAGAATACCGGTTCTGAAGTGTGTTGACATTATTAGAGCAGAATTTGGTAAATCCTTCTTATTAAGTGATTCAAGCCACCTCTTTCTTCTTATAGAACTTTTGGAATCCGAAAAAACTTTAAATTCATATCATAATATTTATAACTATTACAGTTTAAAACACAGCATGGGGTAGGCATATTAGTTTGACCAGTAAGCACGACACAAAAATTTACGGTATTCTATGAAACGACCTTAAGCATCAACAAACAAAACACCTCAAGAAAACCATAAATTAGATATATTTCTAAAAGTTTAGACTAACATGCGTTTCGTAAAACAAAAAAAATTGTTCAAAAAAGTCACAAACTTTTTCAAAATATTTATTTTTTTTAGGTTATTTCTATGACACGGACTACTAAAAAATGATTTTATTTTATTTTTTTATTTTAGCTTTATTCTTTAAAAAACACGTGGTTTTATAACAATGAGGCTTAAAGTTAGCGAAAAGAAAAAGTTTATATACCGAGCTACAAATTAACTAACAACTAAAAAAATAAAAACTAATAATAATTGTTTTGACTACCTAAAACTAGAATCAATCGAGTAATGTTAATCTAATACCAAAAACAAATAGCGAGGAACATTACTCGTTTAGGATGTTTACAATAACCGATCAGATTTGGTTTGCAATCTGTGGGTTGATATGATTTAGGGTGTTAATAAGATCATCTGGGGTTAGGAGAAAAGGGCATAAGATTCAGATGGGTTTATATATTGGGCATTCAAACAGAATATGAAAGAGAGTTTCCTGAGTATTTAGATTATATATGGTACAAATTTCCTGGGTATTTATCAGGTAGGCCGAGCCCTGGTTTGTCAATTTAATGAAATATTTACTTGCAGGTGGTGTATTATTCGAATGATGTATAGTGGTACTTTCATCAGGAAAAATGGTTGGGCGTGTTTTGAGTAGGTTAGATGTGGATAGATTGTTAAAAAAGTAGATCGACATACTTGATTTTTATCCAGTTTTTGTTGTTGTTGTTGAGTTTAAAAAACTAAAACTATGTTTGCTTATTGCTTTCCCCACGGCGGCCATCATGTCAGCTGACTTTGACAATGAAGTTATTTATCTAAATAAAATCAAAATCAACTTAAAGCCTATTTTTTTTCCACTTTTTGAACGTCGGCGATTCTTATTGGGCTCCTTCAATATAAATTCAATGTCTCGCCAAAATTAAAATCTTGTAAAAAGCAAGACGACGACGAGTCTCTGCTCTTGTAAAATTAAAAACAAAAAATTCTAAGCAAAAATTTACCAGCCACCGCAACGCCAATGACTTAGAGTGCTGGTTGAAATAATCAACGCTAAAGTATGTCCGCAAATTTAAAGTTTTGGTCAGGAAATGCTTCTTTCTTTTACCATTAGTATGACAAAAAAAGATAGAATGAAAACAACGACCATTTTCCGCAATTCTTTGACATACTTTTTTTTGACATCGGCAAATAAATAAAAGTAATAGTTCCATCACAGTCTAATAAATGATTTTAAAAACAAACTTGAAAACTTTAAAAATATGTTTTTTAGTCGCGTGTGAACATATCTTAATTCCAACAAACAAAAAACGCAACTTTGCGGAAAAGACGCAACTATAGTAAAAACAAAATGTTATATAACCTATTTAGTTTATATAACATTAGTTAGTAACAGTGCTTTCCAAATTCTAACGTCAATGCCAATTCGTCTTAAGTCTTCCGATAACTCACTATTTTTACGGACTCATGGGATACTTTAATAAGTAAGGAACGGTAGTAAAAAGGGAGAAGTCCCAGCGGATCAATTAGTTCTTTCTACCAAGCCCCCGTGCACTGCGACTCATGCCGTGCTGCTTAGGATACAACTTTTTTTTTTCTAAGAAGGGATCTGAGTGCGTATCAAAAATACACTCCGGCTTTACAACGGCCTCACTGGGTGGTCCTTACTATTTCAGCAGAAGATGGTTCAAAAGTCATATGCGTTGACCTGGAAAATCGAAGTACATGCACAATTTTACTGGGAAGGGTTCTCCGTACTCAAATTGAGCGGTCCCGCTGCCTGAAAGTCCAAGTAACACCCCGGTTACCTCCTGCATCCAAATTCGAAGTCTCAGCAGCGTACCTTGGAGTAGTTCTGCGGTCCGAAAAAACAGGACACATCTTTTGGCAGGGTCAACCGTGCCTGCTTCTACCTCATTTTGTTGTCACTCTATGCACAACTTGCCCTGCAATGGTCATTAAGCTGTTGTGTGGAGAATTCTAGCCTTGTAAAGCCATAATCTGGGTAGCTTCTGTTCCCTTGTCTAGTGTAAATTAAAATTACCATACCTACATTGATAAAGGGTACGGAGTGAAGGCGGTAATACATGCAGCAGGCCTGGGTAGGTAAGGCTGCGCTGCACGACTTACGGCAAAAGGGTCTATGGAGCAGCGTAATTGCCAGCCGTGCACAGTAAAAACTGAAATTGAAAAATATTTTACTCAAAATAGAGTGGAAGTCACTCATAATAGTGTATATTAACTCAGAATTGTGTGAAAAGTTTAGGACATTGATAAGTTCACAATGTTGTTTACAAAAATTTAGTTTAAATGTCGAAAAATGTCACTCAATATTTCGTTGACTCGTTTTGACAAAAAATGAGTAAAATTTTTTACCATTTACACTGAATTTGTGTGGACACTATTGACACAATGTTTGAACTCGTCAATGTCATAAACTTTTCACATAATCCTGAGTTACCTAAGATCCGGTTCCCACCTACGACTTTTTCGTGCGTGCCCGCTCACAAGTCACAAAATTTCGTATTGACATCATGTGACGTGTGAGTGAGTGTGAGTGAGAGAGAAAGTCGTAGGTGAGAACCGGGTGTAATTTTTTACTGTATGCGAGTCACCCTCTACAGCTACTCGTTCTACTACTACTACTTATTTACTACTGGACCATTACGGTTTATTATATAACAAACATTTTATTTTAGATTAGGCAAAGTCTACGATAAATTCGAAAATTTCATCTCGGTTTTGGAAAATTTTACCATGAACGAATGGAAATTCAAAAACCAAAATACTCAAAATTTGTGGAACAAGATGAGTGCCAAGGATCAGGAAATATTTCCTTTTGACCTGAAAAATTTTGATTGGACAGACTATTTCTCTATCTTTTTTATGGGCGTTAGGGAGTTCATTCTGAGAGATTATCTGGATACTATTGAAGAGTCTAAGACGCGGTATACAAAGTAAGTAAATCCCTCGATAAATCTTTAAAAAGAACCAATTATGTTTATTCAAATAAATTTGAGAGTGATTGGTTATAATTGTTCCATATAATAACTTTCTTTCTAATATCCGCAGAGAAATCAAACAGTAAGTGGTTGAAAGAGCCAAGACCTAAAAATCAATAATTAAACTTAATTAGTTTAAATGTTTACAGGGTATACCAACAAGTTATTTTTTTCTTATGAAACAACTTATATTTCTACATTTTTGAATTCTCCAGAAAATCAGCCTTTTAAAAATAGGTCTGCGTGTAACCGTGTAAGAGATAATTAAAATTAAATTGTTAAAGTTTTGCATCATTTTATTTATAATAAAGTATAAGTAGGCAGACCATGCCAATAATAAATATGATCACAACAATAAAATAGCTGTCAATGTAACACGTTTGTCAAATAAAGGGTTGACTAAGAAAAAAAACCTATTGTGTCATGTCCTACTTAGGCTTTATTATAATTACTACGATTTAAAATTGAATACGTTTTTAACACGATTAGCATTGAAACCTGGGCCTGCTCTGATAAACAGAGCGCCATGTTGGCTTGGTTACCGAGGATGTTGGGCTGTTAATATAGTAAACATCACTGTGCTACCTGTCAGTTTTTTTCCAATGAAAGACATAATCTTAGGAACTTCTTGTTATAGAAAAATTATATTTTTTCTTAAAAACAATAAAGGTTAAGTAAGTAAGTAAGTAAGTAAGGTTACCGAGGATGTCCGCCTGGGCTATGCAGTACCGATTTACGACATCGTACAAACCTAATGGGCGTTTTCACACCGGACGACATATCGTCGTCGTGTCGATGCAGGCGACGACAAGTCGGTGGACAGCACGCTTCCCACTCTTCTCGGCCCGATTTTTTTATCTTTTTGTTCATTTGTCTCAGGGGTGCGTTTTGTTGGAGAATTTTATCACAATAAAATAAAAAAATGCCGGGTTTCTGATCGTATGGAATTTGGTTTAAGTAATTTTTTTTATTGCTTTAATGTATTTTACATATTAATAATAAACGCGAGCCTTGGCGCAAGATTATTCAACAAATAATAATTTAACTAGTTTAAATTCGAGGGTCAAGAGTGAATTTGAATCCCATTTTTTATTCAGTTCATTTAGTTAAACAGATAAACCGCACATCAAAAATTAACAAAATTTGGCGAAGAGGAGGCTTCTGATATCCCCCATAAACCATTCCCTTGGTTTTTCAAAAAAATATGTGTATGAATTTTTCATTTGGTTTTTTAAAATAATGGATAATTTTTACCGCGAATTAAACATTTTTATTATACTTAAAATTACATAAAAAACTTAAAATTATCCAAAATCACGTGCATGGTTCGGGGATAATTGCTTTAAACTTTCACGGTACAAAATTTGATACAAATTTGATTAACAGTTTTTGAGATTAAGTGATTGAAAGAAGTGCATTTTTTAATCAAATTTACTCTTAAAGAGGTGCAGATAAAAAAAAACTTTGGTTTTTAGCGATGTGTTCTGACACCTGACAGATGACGTCATAGCACTATTAATCTGAAAATTTAAGTAAAATTATTTACGTAAAATATAACTTTGTGTAACTAGAATTTTTTAAAATATTAAAAATAAAATTTAGTTGGAACAACTACCATATATTTAGAACTGCCTTCATTTATTTTTATGTTTTATTTAGTTAAACATTCTTCATATTACGTTAATTTGAATAACTTTGCTTCATAAACATTTTACTTATTTCAAATTAAAATACTTACTTACGTAGCTAAATGCAATGTTTCCAAAAATCAGAGTTACATATCTTATGCAAGCCGCGGACACTATTGGATTTCCTTAATTTTTGCCTATATAAGATGGCTAAACATTGTTTTTGTTAAAAAGGCGGAATTTGAATCCCCGACCTCTAGAATATGCGGTGAACCGTAAACAAATTATTTGAACGCTGCGCTGTGGGAAAAAATTGGCATTACCCAGACTTCCCGAATTATAGTGTGCATTCCAAATTCTCAGGACCAACTTCAATATGGCAGCTAACATTTATTTTTTAGTGTCAAAAAAGTGGTCCGATTGAATTCAGTATCACCTAAAGTTAAAATGATATTTTTTGTTTGTTAAAACTTTGCATTTGCATGTTAAAAGAAACAGTTAATACATAAATGAAATGCACAAAAGAAAGAAAAACTTATAAATTCCACGGGCTGACCAAAAACAAAATAAATAAACTAAAAAATCTGCTACAAAACCTATTACCCCTTAACTGATTTGCTTGCAAACTAAGTAATATTAACACTTTTTTGTTTGTTTTGGGCATATAAGTATAAGATTCTTCAAAACCTGTCAGAAAAATAGTTTTTTTCATAATTTTTAATGTTACGTACTAGGTGCGAGTTTCTAAATTCACCGATAAGCACCGATGAAAACAATCGAGTTTGCAAATTCATCTATGATTCTTGGTAACATTCATCGGGTTCTTAAATTACCCGATTGATTTCACTAATTCACCAATTGATGGCATCGATGCTCACCGACTCTGGAGGACGGTGATCCTTTCCGATAAATGTCAATAACGCCATTTAATCAGCTGTTTTTGTTATGCTAAGTTTATAAGCAAAATAAAATAATATAAGAATAAGAACACCCAATAAAAACCATATTTGTGATCACATGATCACGTTTGACCAATCCCTAAGCTAATTCTTATTTATTCTTTTATTTTATTTGCTGTATAAACCCAGCATAAGGAGATATATAAATCTTCAATTTCGGCTCTGGTATAAGTGCTATGTTTTGATGGATATTGAATTCGTTTTCAATATGCTTTGAAAAATTTTTTTTCATGACTTTTCATGACAGGTTTTCAAATCGATTTGTAAAAGATTTTCAAATTTTGATATTTGGCAGCTGACATATGTCATAGTTGTCAAATATTCATTTTTGAGTTTTGGTACTTTTAAAAAAAAAAATGTATTTTATTCAAAAGATGATGTTAGCCCTTGCCACACATTTTTTTTTAATTTTAATTACTACTCTGTTTGCAAGTGGAAGTGAAGAAAGAAATGCTGGACTGGCATATATGCATAGCACATACACTTGCGAGCCAAATATTTCCTTTATTTTCCATAATTAATTTTTTTAAAGTCTTTAAAAAAACAAATCTTTAGTTATTTAAGTAAGGTTATGTTATTAATCTTCTTTTGGTAATTATGCAGTATACGGTTTTCTGCCATTTTTGATTTTTTATGAAAAATTCTTTATGGGGGCACCCACTAGGGTCCCTAGAGCCCCAAATCCGCCTGTGCCGCCAACCTAATCCAAAACAACCCAAAACCATAAAAAAAAACACATTACAACCCCCCCCCTCCCCCGCTTTCATAGAAAACCGGTATTTCGATCTCAATACGATCTTAATCCAACCCTAAAAATTTTCAGGGTCGGATCGAGATTGAAATCGATTTGAATACTGGAAAAACAGGCGTTTTTATGGACGGTATCGGATTGAAATCGTTTTCAAAACGAACTCAATTCCCATGAAAACGTAGCAAAGATGGACATAAGTTTTATCCTCGCCATATCCTCCTGAAGCCCTACGAGGTTTTTTCGTTCGTCTTTATTGTAATATATGGGATTTTTTCTAAAAAGCACAAGAACGAGGATATTTTAAAAGTATTGTCAAAAAACGATGTAGTTTTGAAATATAAAGAGGATCGTATGTATGTGATAGGAGATACAGCTTGTCAAAATACGTATGTTCTGCTATGCACAGGAAATATTTCTACATAGATTTCCTTGAATATCTCGAAGACTTCTAATCCGTTTTTGACATTTTTACAATCTTTCGGTAGATATTTTAGCAAGCAATGTGTACAAACTCAAATATTTTATACAGCGTGTTATTGTAATCATATATTCTAATAAAACCTCGAGAACAAAATATAATATGAAATACAAAAATAAACCTTTATATTTTTATTACGGTGAGAGCAAGCTTTAATAACTATTATACAGGGTGTTTGACCTAACCTAAACCCATTTTTAATTCAGTAAATTAACTATTTGGGGCAGCATGTTTCTATCAGCTGCATCATTTACTTCATTGATAATATAATTTTGTGAATAACTAATATTTTGTTGGTGTCTGGCATGTCCTAAAAACCATAATACACTAACCACGTGACAACAGGTATAAACCATTCTGGCCCTAGAATATCAATTATCTTCAATTATGTGGATAATATTGCACATGTCGTTTTGAACCCAGGACGGTTGGTACCTAGTGTCACGTGTCTATAGTGTATTATGGTTTTTAGGATATGCCAGACACCAAAAAGATATTAGTTATCTACAAGATTATACTATTATTATTGCCGCTCATAATACGATCTTCACCGAAGGTCTAAAATTATTTAATTATCTTAGTAGAGAAGTGAAAGAAATTACAAATTTTAATCAATTTAAGAGGGAATGTATAAAGCATGTGAAAAGTACAATAAAGTTTCATTGGATATAATGGATTGGATTTCGCATATGTATTGTGTATGGTTTTATGTTAATAGGTTGGTTATTTTGCTGTGTTATTTGTATTGTATTACGTTAAGTGACTTTACCTAGCATTTTTTGTATTTTGTATTTTATTTTTTGACTAGTTATTGTAAATATTTATTGAAAAGCTTTGCTAATAAACGATTTATTATTATTATATGAAGTAGATGATGCTGCTGATAGAAATATGCTGCCCCAAATAGTTTAATTATTAAATTAAAAATAGGTTAAGATATATAATAGTTTCTAAAACATGCTTCCAACGTAAGTTAAAAATATAAATGTTTATTGGTGTACTTAAAATTATTTTTTGGTTTCGAGATTTTATTAACATATACGATTACAATAACACTCTGTAAAAAATATTTGAGTTTGGACACATTGCTTGCTAAAATGCCTACCGAAAGATCGTAAAAATGTCAAAAACGGATTAGAAGTCTTTGAGATATTCAAGGGAATTTACGTAGGAATATTTCCTATGCATGCTATTATGAAACCTTTAAAATACTGAAATTTTGTTGAAATTCACGAGGGCCTATTTTCAATGTTAATTGTGCCTTTCTGAGTTGGAAAAAAAATCTATGCTATAACTACATTCTGATTCTTATCCCGTCTTTGTAATTTTCGATGACTCATCAATTTTTCGATGACTGATCAACGAAATGGAATGTCAAATTAACGTCATATTTCATTGTCAAAAAACCAATGACATCGGTGAAAAAAATCTGATAAATTTACAAACTCATCCTAGGTATACTAGAGACCTTGGACACTTAAAGATGGCAAGCTATTTTTGATTCCTTGTTGTTAGCGAACCTTTAAATGTCCTTTAAAAAAGAGTTAAAGTTGTTCTTACAACGTACGACGTAACCAAACCAATTCTTCTTCAGTGCTTGATGCACACATGCCGCTAACTTCTTTTTTCATTCTGGTCGTGGTCGTAGAGATAGGTGAGACGTAGTCGCTGTTGTACGACGTATACATCCGTTCTGAGCATGCGTACTGAGTTACAATTACGATTAAGCACCCTCTATTTGTGCAAATTTAATGCTCGTATCCACCAACGCAAAAATTTCCCGATTAGGCTTTAATCGAGATTACTTACTAATCGGTGTTTAGAATTTGGTGTTTTGCATTGATTAATGTTTAATCGGACAATTTTCACGTTGGTGGACATGGACATAAGTGTCTACTTAACCGATTTTCATTGATATCGCTATTCGCATCTGCACTCCCCCCCCTCCCCCTATCGCGTCGATCAATCAGACACACTTTTAAACTTATGGCGACTACGTGACAGCTCCAGCATCAGCTGTGTTTCGTTCATCGAGCGTTCCGCACGTGTAAATTGCGTAACGTTACGTTGTTCAAACGCACCGTACCTCAAGCAAGCAGAAGTCTGTCATGTTGATCAACTGGAACTGTCACGAATCCACCAAAAGTAACTGCACAAAGTGACTTTTTTTACGTGAATTTCAACGAATGGTGTGAGTCTAAGTGTACAATGTTGAAATACTGATTTCATAATGCAAATATTTTACTTGTTTTAGGTTTATGATTCTGCACTATTTTATTACAGGAGTTGTTGTGCTTCTCCTGCTATGGTTGGTAAAAGCTATTGTGTCATTTATTTTCTTTTAGTTATATTTACTTAGTTGTTGGCTAATAAATATTTTTTAAATAATTAAATAATTAATTGTTGTTTACAGAAACTATTGTCTTTTTAATCTTGTGTACTCACCAAAGCGGACACTTTAGAAAAAATGTAAGTGCCCATTGAGCGACAATAAGAAAAACGCACTTTGTGAGAGAGGAGTACTATTTTAAATGATAGATAACGCATAAGAAGGGAAAAGTACCGGCTTGGATTGAGAGTACAGGTAGCAGGAAACATTACAAATAATAAACACTCGTAGCATATGAGACGAAGAGTTTTTGTTTCTCACTTCATTGGACTTGCCTCCAATGTCTAATAGAGAATCCAGGCACCTAAAAACCTGTTTTATCCTTATTAGGAATCATCAGGGAAATATAGGATTGTATTTGGTAGTTGAAGTTAGTAGTCCCAGGGGTAGCGACACGAGTCACGTGACCACACTCGTTTTTCCATGGACGTTCGGACGTTTTTATACAGTCTGACACTTTCCACTAGAATAACTGTTTTAATAAAACTCAGTTGTATACAGCTTAAGAAAAAAAAAATGTCATTTGTTGTGTAAAATTGTAAGGTGTTATAATAATATAATTTAGGAGATATTTGGAAATTTTTTTAAAAATTTCTAGAAATAATTTTTTTTAATGATTATTTCTTTGCTCTATAGAAAAATGTGTGCTAAAAATAAACAATTAAAAGAGACACACGTTGAAACTTTATTAATAATTAAGTATAATCTAATCTAACCTAATACTGTATTAAAAATATTCAATACTGCAGGTTTTTCTTATACCGAATATCCAAAACTATATAAGATAGGTACCTACATCTTTTGTTATACAATCGAACTTCTGCAAGGTCAAAACTACATAGAAAAATATGAAAAAACCTAAAATGTAGGTTGGTAGTTCGTAATGGGTTTTGGGATAAGGCTTGGTGTGACGTGTGGTGTGAGACAATACAAAGGTTTTTTGGTAGTGATTGCGATATTTTATTCATGTACTTAAAATAATTTCACAAATCCCTAATGAACAACCCTACATGTATAGCAAAAATGTTGATATATTGCGTAAATATTCTAGGAATATATGGAAATGTCCAAAACACACCCTGTGAATGTGCGTATCCATTAAATCTTCAGTAGTAGGCACTTGGTTCTGTTAACTTGCTTGTACGATTATATTACTTGTCCAAACTCTACGTCAAAACATCCTTATACCGAAATTATTCCAATAATTCTTGTGTAATACTAGCGGCATTGTCTTGCATTGACGCGAAAATATAGGGTTCCTAAGATTTTCCTTAGGGATAGGATTTCAATAAATCAAACAGAAATGGCATAGAAAGTTCTGCGCGCACAAAAGAAACAGGTATATTGAGCAATGGTGCCAGTTTGTTATTATCTCCGGACTGCTTTCATGAGAAAAAATTTTCGCCACTCTTTCATTGTGAGCATAAATCATAGTTGCAATAATAACCGTTGACAAGATGTCTGCAAATTCCGCTAGATGGCGGGCACACCATGAGATGAATTTAGATGTTTTATTATTTACGATACTGAGCGATAAACTCGTGTCGTTGTTAACATTAGAAAGAAATATCTTCGCTTTTAATTAAATTTCTTTCCATTCTGTTCTACTAGTGACATCTATCCGGAAACGGCCAAACCATGCAGCTAGCACTAGCAGCCAAAGAAATCAATAAACGGCGCTGTTTTTCCTGATGAGCTTTTTGCTTGCGATATTATTGATTTTAAATAAAGCTGGCCCTACACTACATTTAATATTTTCGAGGTGTTTTATGACATGATCTCGAAACATGTAGCGAACCAATTCTTCAAAATTAGCGGGAGGGTAAAAGCGAAAAATAAGGGGCTGACAATATTTGTAACACCCAAAAAGGGGTGAAAAGATTTATTTTGCTCTGTTTCTTTACAAAAAACGTTTTTTTTACGAAAAACTTGAGCTCTGCCACTTTTTTTATTATTTTCTTCAACTTTCTCGAAATTTTCGTCATACCGTAGAAAAAAATTATTTCTCCCATGGTCATACTCTACTTTTATTCGAAAAAATTTGGAAACAGTTTTCCTAAAACGGGGGATCTTGGTTTCGAGTGAGAAGATAAAAGGCGCCGTAGGCAAAAATTTTTCAATTAAATTAGCCGAACGCAAAAATGTTAGAAAAAAAAGCACGAAATAAAAATGGGGCCGCTTACAATTTTTTTTCAAAAATTACGTAATTTCGGGAACGCAAAGAAATAGGTCTAAAGAGTATAATTTTTAAGAAAAAAATATCAATTTTCTCGCCCTCCTCCACTGGGACTACAGGGGCCGTGCACAAATTACGTAATGGTCATAGGGGGAGGGGGGTTTTCGACAGCGTTTGCATTTGTGTGAAACTAAGAAAATTTGGAATGAAAATAAGTGAAAAGTTTTTTTTTTGGGGGGGGGGGTAGTGGTCTTGAAATCGTTACATAATATTAGGGGAGTGGCGTGCCAAACCGTTACAAAACATTACATGGGGAGGGGGTCAAAAATTGGTAAAATCACCGTTACGTAATTTGTGCACGGCCCCACATCTGACTGTTCCTCTTTTTGATTTCGAATAAAAGTGCAAAACTCGGGTTGATCAACCCACCCTATTTGCTTAATAAAGTTTCTACGGAAATATTTCAGTCGATTTCTCCGGCCGTGTAAGGACGCTTTAGGTTAGGCATTTGCATGTATCTCAGTCCCCAGCCTGTAAACAGTGCGTAAGGACAATGGTTACAAAATGAAAAGCCGAAAAATATTTTTTTTTACGATATCTTTCATCAGTTTGGTATTAAAGTCGAGCAAAAAACAATTTTTATTCCAGTCCTAAAGGTATGAAAATGGAAAACATTAGAAAACAACAACCTGGAATGGATTTACTACGTGTAAGATGTAGTGACAACATCGCCCCATGCCCATCCTTTTCTGCCTAATGTGCTTTTCCGTTTGTCTGCGTCTTATACACAGCAGGATTTGCTTAGGAACCCTGTATAAATAGGCACTTAGATGGATACATGCGAATGACGATGCTTAAGTATTTTTTAATGTTTGAGGATTTTTGAATGTATAGGTATGAAAACGCGCGCGGATAAATGTATGGAAATGTTTACAAAAATTTCATGTCAGTTTTGACAAATCTGTTGTTTGCATCAGTCAAAAGTGGTCAAAATTTATTTTATTTTTTTTTAAATCGCTGCCTGTGACAGTGTCAAATTTGAGTTTTGCGCGAATTAGGTTATGTTTCATGTCGCTACCCCTGGGACCGCAGGTTTCAGGATCCAGTGACCCTAAGACGTGGCACCTGTAAGCGCCACCTGTAGGTGGGAGACTCTTTAAAAAAGTAACGTTCGTAGTAGCACCACCCCCCAAATTGGAGCTTCATACTACGTGGCCCTAATTTTAAGGCATCAGCGAGCAATCGCTCTTGGTCCAAAATGCCGCGAGTTTTGCCTTTATTTTTTTATTTACGGACAAGAGAAAGTTTCACCAAAATGTTGCGCAGACATTTAAAACTAATTTTTTTTATTTTTGAAATAATTTTTAGTTCAAATAATATTTTGTGTTTTTATGTTGGTTTTCTTTAAATTGCTAAAAACATTGCATTTTCCACATTTATATTAATTTTTTTATATCTTGCTTTTTTGGTTACCGATGCAAAAAAACTTGTTTTTCGATCACGGGTGCAAAAAAGGATTTCTGTCCGATTTTTACCCAAAAATTAAAGAGAAATGGCGGAAAATAGTATTGTTGAAAAAATCTAATTATTCTTGACTAAAAATTAAGCCATTTCCGCCAGTGCTCACCAAGTATTTACGAAAAAACCATTTAAAAACATCGTCAAAATATCAAACTGTAAAATATTAAAATGTCGCAATGATGAACGTCACTGAGTAAAAAGGCACATCGCTATGGAAACCATTGTTATTTTATTTACCATCCGCCTTAATTTATAGTGTAAAGATGGTGTCTTACGAAAAGTGTCCTTCGTTAGACATTTTTAATATTAGTTTTCATAACTAGTGACTAAAATAGTGCTTTTTTTACAGGCGTTGGTTTAAATAACGAGCGCAGCGAGGTATTTAGAAACGCGAGTAAAAAAAAGCACACTTTAGCCACGAGTTGTGAACACAATTTTTTTTAATACCTTTATCAAAAAATCCAAGAAAAACAGGAAAATACTTTTAAAAATCTCGAACGAAGAGCACTTCTCGCAAAACACACTATCTTTACACTATAAATCAAGACGGCTGGTAAAGGAAATAACAATGGTTGCCATAGTTATGTGCCTTTTTACTCGGTGACGTTCATTACTGCGACTTATTAATCTTTGACAGTTTGATATTTTTACGATGTTTTAATTTATTTTTTTCGCAAATACTTGGTGAAAACTGGCGAAAATGGTTTAATTTTTAGGCAAGAATAATTAGATTTTTTCATTAATAATTTTTTTTTTTTGCATCGGTAACCAAACAACCATGCTTTAGTTATCTGCAGACAGTTACTAAAATCATGTTTTTGATGAAGGTATAAAAAAAAGTATTTTCCTGTTTTTATTGAATCTTTTGATAAAGGTATTAAAAAAAATAGTGTTAGCAACTCGCGGCTAAACTGTGCTTTTTTTACTCACGTTTTTAAATACCTCACTGTGCTCCTTATTTAAACCAACGCTTGTAACAAAAGCACTATTTTAGCCACTGGTTGTAAACACTACTATTTTTATCTACTTTAAAATGAGTCGAATTTTTTACATTAACTGGAAAGTACTTTTTTATGTTTATCTTTTTGTATTAAATAGATTCACGCACTTACGTTGAAAGTAACAGAACCTATGCATGGGCAAAGGCTTACTCTTTAAATCCTTCGCTTGCAAACTAAGTAATAATAATATTTTGAAAGTAAAACTCGTGGAATATCGGACAAAGCGTTTTTGTTTCTCACTTCATAACGACCAAGCCTCCAATGTCTAATGGAGAATCCAGACACCTACAGACCTGTTTCATCCTTATTAGGAATCATCAGGGAGTCATAGGACCATGGGGACGTAGTAACTGTGTGCGCCACCTGTCGAATAAACCGAGAAACAAAAACATCAAAATTGAAAAGTGTAAGACACTGTAAATACAGAATCCTGTACCGTTCAGCAGGTTATAATGTAGAAACCTGTAAAAGTATAAGGTCACTGTAACATGACTCTTAAAAAGAGGTAACGTTCGCAGCAGTACTTTCATTTTTATTTGCGGACACGAGATTAATTGTTTTTTAAATAATATTTTATTTGTTTTTTTTTTGGGCGTAAGACTATAAGATACTATATCAGGTCAGTCAAGCCACACCCCCTCCCCCCAAAGATATTCGAGTTTTGAATGCTTATAATTTCGAACTAATTTTAAACCACTTAATTTTCAACCACACTCCTTCCTGGTTTTTTTTTATATTCAAAATGAGGGGTGCAGCTGGACGCCAAGCCTCCTCATTTAAAGGGTAGAGAAAACTGAAAAGCAATTATCCCAAAATTAAAAACTGATTTCGAACTCCTAATATCACCAAAAAGAATATCGATAAATCCACTAGTAATCCTGTTTTTTTTTTTTAATATGTTGAAGGGTGCAGCTTGTCGTCAAGCCACACTCCCCTCAAAAAATTTTGAACTTTAATATGCTTATAATTTTGAACTGATTTCGAACTAATTTTGTACAACATTAAAAAAATTTGAACCACCCAAATTTCTGTGATTTTTTATATTTATTTAGAATGGGGGGTTTAGCCAATTGAAATGCGGTCAGTTTGGAAAGCATAGAAACATAGTAGAACGACTAGAAATCACGTAATAAAAACTATTTCCATTTTTGTTGGACTTTTGAGCAAAGAGATCTTTATTACGCACCTAAATCAATTTTTTGGTGATAATAGGAGTTAGAAATTAGTTCCTTATTTTGGGATAGTTGCGTTTTATTTTCCTCTACGCTTTAAATGAGGGGGGTGTAGCTTGTCGTCCGGCTGCACCTTCCATTTTGAATATAAAAAAACCAGGAAGGAGTGTGGTTCAAAATTTTTTAAAATGATTCAAAATTAGTTCGCAATTGGTTCTAAATTATAAGCATATCAAAACATGAATATCTTTCGGAGGGGGGAGGGGGTGTGGCTTCACTGACCTACTATATCGGCCCTGACCTTCCATTCTGCGAAAAAAAGCTTTACCGAGAATAACTCTCCTAATCAAGTAAGCCTGAAAAAATTGCAGAGCGAAAAACCCTTCTTCTGGGGGTGAGTCGACGGCGTCAGACATGCGCAGTAAATTTTTCGGCTGTGGCCTTGCCCAAGGCCAATCCTAATTTTAAAATTATTATTTCTTTGTTTTTTATTGGGTCATTATAGTATCTCACTTTAATGTTTTACAACTAGGCTTTTTACTCTTTCATTTAATGCTTCAGATTCTATGTTTTGGTAACATAACTGATTTTTTAAATAGCTTTAATAAAATGACAGTTACTATCATAGCCCACATGTTTTAATAAAAAAACCTTTTTTTCTCTTAAATTACCTTTAGCCTTATTTCAATTTATGATGCAGTGCAGATCTTATTTAAAAAAGCTATGGGAATATCTTGGAGCATTATAGCGCATTTCACTATACCGCACTTGGCTCGAATTTTCGAAGCCCTAGTTCAAAATTGAACAATAGGTTGCACGGTGTTAGCTTGTCCTCGGTCTCGAACGGAGAAAATTCGAACTTGCACAATGCGACGAACTAAAACCGTCGAAAACCACAGCTCTGAGAAGCTCGAATTTTCCGACGTTCAGAGCGGCTAGTGAAATCGAAAAGTACAGGGTGTTTCAAATTGGACACTGTTGGGGGGTTAAGGTACTTCCAGGGAAGATAGAAAAAAACTGACCCCCACTTGCGAGACTCAAATTTCAAGAAAATTTAAATCGTGAAAACCGCATCTGGATATGTCAAGCCGTTTTCGAGCTACGGGGGGTTTTCCAAAAGTTTGCGTTTTGGAAAAGGCGTTATTACTTTGTTATTTATGAAAATTTTGGTTTTGTGTAAAAAGCATTTTAATAGTTTTTTTTATAAGGAGTTTTTTGATGGTAACAGTTTTTCTCTAGCTTTTCTATTTTTTTGAAATACATCATAAAATTTGTATTTGTCTTATAAAATTACCCTTATTTTTTTTACTTTGTAAAATAGATATTTAACTTTTTCTTTATTCCAATAGTAGGCTATTCTTATACTTTTTAGTTGCATTGGGCATAGACTTTTTTTAATTAATTTCAGTTATAAAAGCCTGCTTAAATAGGGGGATTCAATAACTTTTTCCTCATAATATGAAAATAAACAAAAAAAACATAAATTTTTTGATACTATATTTTTAAATAAGTTATTCTACTAAGATAGTTTTTAAATACGACACTAGTTCATTAAGACAGAATTTAAACGATAAATAAATTAATAAAAAAGTAACTATAACAGGTGTTCAAAATGACGACCATTTTGTCTTATGCATAAACGGTTTCTCTTGGAAGCATTTCTTGCGGCATTAATTAATTCAATATTTCTTATTGAATCAAGGGTGTCTAATAAATTAATCTCCAGGTCCTGTCTGTCTTACGGGCGATGCCTAAATGTTTTATTTGTTATGGTTTCCTATAAATAATAATCACAGGGAGTAAAGTCCAGTGTTCTTGGAACAGTTCGTTTAGATAATTGATTACCGGTCGCAGTATATGAGTAGGTGCCCCATCTTGCTGGTAGTAAAACCGTTCTGCATAATTTGCCAGGGGCAAATTTTCAAAAAAGGGTTCCGCAAAAAAATCACACAAAAATCTCGTGGATATATCTTTGATGATTCAAATTGTCATCAAAAATGTATGACCGTACTACTTGTCCTCTAAAGGCTCCAGCCCACACGTTGAATCCAAAGCGCTTTTGGTTAAACATTTCTACGGTTACGTGTGGATTCTACTAGACCCAAGTATGGTTATTAAAACGATCAAAGACTCCGTTGCTTAAATGGTGAGCTTCGTCCGTATACATCACATTTAGTGGAACGTCTGCATTTCCCTTAATTCTTTCTAAGAACCAGAATCTTCTTCTTCGGAAACGTTAAAAATGATTTTTTTTCAGAATTCGGCGAACTGTTTAATAAGGCACACCGGTTTCTAATTCTAAGTGTCTTACCCCTAAATTCACCGTAGGCACTTAATCGCGATTGGCTGGCTAATCCATTCTTTTTCTCTCTTGATCCCACATAAATGAACAAAGGAAGCATGGATTAGCTAAACTAATCCGAATATGTTTACGGTGCATCTGGGGGTCAGTGAAACACTATTATTTTGATGGATCTCACCAAGCACATCAATTTCCTCCAACTCTCTGTCACGCCTTCACGCCTAAAATTTACACTTTTAATGCGCCATAAGTTAGCAGGTTCCTTTTAAGTCTTGGAAATATATCTTTCGATATACAGATTTCCTGCATCTTAAGGTATTTCGTTTAATTCAAGGAAGCATTTTAGCATGTCGAATTTTTCTACATTTTACAAAGCTAAAGGGATCTCAAAACTAGACAAACTGTAATGTCTGTCAAATCATAGTTGGCTTGATTAATTACTCACCTCCTTAAAAACGGCAGAAAATCAGGGCCTACTATAAGTTTCTGAAAATTTTGCATAGATAATAATTCCAAACGTTTGCTGTATTAAGGAGACTTTAAAAATTAACATCAACCATGGGATTGTTTATTTTAAAGATCATTGCCCGCTATGATTTTACCACATAACTATGAGATACTATAATGTTCCAAAATGTGTAACGAAAATAACTTTGAAAAACAAAGGAGAAAATTCAAGATCGCGGTTGGCTTTGAAACTGTTTGGGTCCCCAGGCCATAAACTTACAAATCCATGCCTGGCGTCGTAGTGACCGTAGTGACCTTACGATAATTTAATGACACTTTCACTGCTGACGCAATCGACGCGCCTGCCCGTTTACACTCTGCGTTTATCGGTTTTTTCCAGGCCAACTTGATGAAGGGTAGGGCCGTTATAGTATCTCATAGTTATATGGATTTTACAAAAGTCTATCAGTACCAACTAAAAAAGAAGCATAGCCTACTATTGGAATAAAGAAAAAGTCAAATGTCTCTAAAACTACTACTAGTTTGATACATCATTTTTAAGTAAAAGTTAAAAAAATAAGGGCCATTCTATAAGAAAAATACAAACTTTATGATATATATTAAAAAACAAAAAAGCTAGAGAAAAATTGTTGACACCAAAAAAACTCCTTATAAAAAAATTTATTAAAAATCTTACACAAAATCAATATTTTCATAAATAACAAACTCCCCGTAGCTCGAAAACGGCTTGACATATCAAGATGCGGTTTTCACCATTTCATTTCTCTTGAAATTTGAGCCTCGCAGGTGGGAGTCAGTTTTTTTTATATCTCCTCTGGAAGTACCTTAAACCCTCCAAAAGTGTCAACAAAGTGAAAATATCAACAGTGACTTACCTTACTTTATTATTATTTTAGAATATATTCGTTTTAAAATATTTCTACATGCTTTTCGTTTTTCGAAGTTAATTCTTTTGTTGTTTTGCATGCATTCATTGTGTATTCTACTACTGTTGTTTTTTTTATTAAAAATGTTCGCAGATATAATCTTTGTGATGATTGTGGTTTTTTAAATGTTAGTTTATACAGAGTGTTATGAATTTAATGTATACACAGGGTTTTATTATTTTTATTTAGTATTTAATAAGATGTTTGTAAAATGTTACTTAAGTTGTCAGTGTCAGATCTAAAGTTTACTGCTTTTGGGTGTTGTGTAATTTGTATCATTTCCTCTATTCTTCTTTTATGATAATTGTTTTCTTTTACCAAGATATCTGCATTTTGAAAGGCAAAATTATGAAGCTCGAGTCGCGGCTTGAGTCGGGTACTGAAACATGCAAAAGCTCGAGCCGCGACGTCATAGTTCGAATAATTGTGCACCGGGGCAGGTAGTGAAATTCGATATTACTTAAACTATTTAATTCTAGACAGAGAATACACAAAATTTAAAATTAAAAAAGTGCGCGGGTACTCATAAATGGGAACCGGACTTTACTTCTACTCCTTATTGAGACTGTATCTATTTAACCAAATTCTTGTAGAAGATGTAGACAACTGGTAGTATAAAAACAAATGTTAGGATCCATCTTAAATACATCAGCCTAAAATAAAAAGAAGAGTATAAATAAGTAAGTTGATGATATGGGTGGAATGGATGGATCCAAAAACTATTTTTGGGTGAATCCAAAAACTTTTTTGGTGCCAAATAAGCTTTTAGCTCAGTATATACTATTACGATATGGTGATCGTACCAAAAACAAGAAGAAAAAGTTGCTCCGATTTGAAAATGTTTTATATATCTTCGCGTTTCGGACCATTCTGGACATGTAACATAAATGAAAAACTATTTGACCGAATTTGAGAAAATTTGGTACCTATGCTGGTTCTATTTAAAGATGGTTCAAATCAACCTCCATATAACCCTGCTAAAAATGCCGTGTTCAAAATTATAAAAAAATACTATTTATAGTATAGTATTATAGTATTTTACCCATACCCATTTTTAAATTCTGAACTTTAATGTTTCTCTATATCATCAATCAGATATTAGTATGATTTAACATATGACAATTCATAAGGGCACATAAATATTATCTTATTGCTTATGTGATATATCCTGTCAACAATTAACAATTCTTTAAGGGTAATTAGCAAAAGCATATGCCAAACGTAAAATCTCTTGTAAATTAATAAGAAACATATCCTTAGATTATAATATTATGTAAGTAGCATAAAACATATGGAAAAATGATATTCCTCTATATGATTTTACATATTGCATTTTTCTTAGGTAGCCTTAAACACGTAGAGAAATTATGGTATTCCATATGATTTTACATATTACTTTTTTTCTACGTAAAGTGCTATTGTTTTGTAAATAGAGTATCGTTAAGTGGCATTTTGTTCTCTTTTCCTATGTTAAAGTGCATAAAATACTAACCACGTGACTAAAGTGTATTTTTACACCCCAACGAATTGTACCTCCACTTCGATCAGGCTGTAAACTTTTCGTCCCGAGTTAAAATGTGCTACTTTAGTCTTTAGGTTTATAATGTACAGGGTGATTCATTATATTTGGACAACCCGGTTATAGCCGTTAATATTAGAGATAGAAAAAATGTTTTAATGTAAGATTTTAATAATTTTATCCAAATTTTTTGAAAACTTTGACAAAAGCTGTCAAATATCATTCCATATGTCAAATTTTGACATTAACCTACTTATTTTAAATTGAACACCCTGTATTTTTTTATTTTCTTAAGTTTTGTTTTCCTTTCTTATTGCAAAAATATATCAATTGTCTAGGTGCCGTAAACAGTTTTCGAGATATTGCATATTTTTGGTGGATTTTTGCACAACCGTTAATGCTCTTAATATTAAAGATAGAAAAAAAGTTTAAAGGCAAAAGTTGTTCAGTTTTTATGGACTTTATTTGACATCATTTGACAGCATTTGCCAAAGTTTTCAAAAAATTTGGACAAAATTATTAAAATCTTACCTATGCCAAAACTGACTACTTACATTCATTTTTATGCAAGAGGTTATGTCATGTTTTTTATGATATTTTTATTGTCACGGACCTTTACATCAGCGTATCAAAATTCATTGAAATCAAGGAACGAGAAAACCGTTAAAAAAATGAGAACCAATTTATTAGTCACCCTGTATAGTCTATTCTACTTTCTAAAACCTAGTTTTATAGTCACAAGTACACATCATTCCTAATTGACTAGGACCAATTTTTGAACACTGACAAAGACATTACCATTTAACTTCTGTGTTTACACGCAGTGGCGGTCCCAGGGGGTCTTTGGAGAAAAAATGAGAAATTGCAGAAAGTTCCTCTAAAGACATTCTAGAATCCCTCCACAAGATTTTGGGACAGTTTGACCTTTAATTCGTCACACCAAGAAAACCATTAGAAATATAGAACAGTTTTATAGAGTTTCTATTTATAAACAGGTTTTAGACGAAATCAATTTGGACATAAAGAAGTATTTTTGACTTCAACATATTCATACCAAGTTTTATACAACGTGAAGCCAAAATCAAGGCAAAATTAGCTAAATTCGATCCAAAAACTATAAACTTGATTAATCCAAAACAAAAATTCTTGAACTTTTATTGGGAGAGGTCAGTACCTATTTGGAAACAATATTGGTCAGAAGTAGGCAAAAGCTTAAATCAAAACATACCTGATAACGTTTTTGAGGCAACGAAGAAGTATGACAATAATTTTTCGTTGATAAGAACATTCTTGGATGTTTGCCGGTAAGTAATGCTTCGTCAGAAAGAAGCTTCTCATGCTTCAGAAGATTGAAAACATAAGTACTTGAAAACACTATGACGGAAATTCGTCTGACGGGCTTACCGTTGTGCATATCAACAGACATATCAAAATTGACCGGTTTACCCAAAAAAATCGGAAACGAATTTTTTTTGAGATAGGCATCTTATGTTTGAAATATGCGATATGAAAGGTACTGTTTCACCAAAAAGCTTTTTAGACTTTAAAAAAAAGTATTTAGCTATTAAGTTTTGTTTGAGGTTTGTTTGTTATCTATGTTTTTTATAACTGAAAAAATTATACGTAGTTACTCAAGACCGGATTTCAGGGGGAGAGGGGGGTAGTTAAGCCCCCTTCCCTGGTTTTTAATTTTTAATGAAAACATTTAGGAAACCAAAAGTAGGGCATAAATTGCGGCGCTGTAACACCTTCGATATTTACTGTTAAAAATGGCATTTGTAATGTCATTTTCTTAAAAATTTTCACGTGCTGCGCTTTGAAACTATTGATATATTTACTGTTTTAGTTTTTACTACTTTAATTTTAATTTTTTAAATCAAAAAGTGCATTGTTTAGTGCAATTTTCATTAAAATTTTCGCCTGCAGCGCTATAATACCGTTGATATAATGTAATAAAAATAAACGACTTAAAATCTGAGTACCTGACCTAGATTTGAGACCAAATGCGCGCTTGTAGTTACTATGTTTTTGTTCGTCATAAAAGCTATGCTTTTATTCTATTTTTTTTTTCGTATTGAAACCGCCCCCCTCCTTTTCAAATGGCTGGGACCGCCACTGTTAAACGTCAGCCGCCACATTGAATTTGGTCCTGAAAATTTGAAACGAATAGTAGATTCGGAGAATTTTGAATAAACAGTATGGCAGCTGACATTTAAATACAGGAACAAAATGGGACTGTCATTGTCAAAAAATTGGTCCGGTTGGTTAAGGTTGAATAGCTCTGGGTTAATGTTGAATAGCTGGCATGAGTTTTACCAGGTCAAAGCTAGACTTCGCCTTTTGAAAAATGCTTTAATATTTTGATTTGCTAATGATTATCACTATTGTAAACATTTGTTTCAATAAAGATCATATTTATTTTTTACTTATTTAGTATAAAAAACTCAACAGATTTTTGTCTAAATGATTTTAAAGTTGAATAATTTAGGTGCTAATATCTACCAGAATTTTAGAAATATTCATGTCTAACTTTAACCATTTTACAATAGGGCCATTTCCAAATAAATAAAAGTAAATATTTCCCATAAAACCTCTAAATTTAAATAAATTATAAAAAAAATTACAGTGATTTTCTTTGAGTTAAAGATTTAAAAAACACTTGGTAACAACGCGTTCGTTTTGAAGGTTGTCAGTCGCGTGAATCTACGTGACGCCATTATTTTCGTGAGTTTTTTGCAGTTTGGTGTGAAATTAAAAATGAACTCAGTGAAGTGAAGCAAGCAGAAACTCAAACGTATCGCTACAGATTTCCCCAGTGGCTTAAAAGAAGTGTTTCTACTCGGTTTTTTGGGTGTTTTTTAAATAAAAAATTACAAATTATAAACTGCGTGAGAGGTGTTCTTAATTTAAAAAAGAAGAAGTGTGCCCTACAAGAAGCAAATGCTTAAGGTCGCAGTTACAATCTGGGGAATTGTTTTTAGCAACACTGTACGGAAAATCAATTTAACTATGTCGACCTGATTTTTTGAAAAATTTTACGTTATTGAATTTGTTTTCCATGGCAACGCACAGACTTTATTTATGTGTATCCACAGTGGGACACCAAAAATTTTTTAGCACCGGGTCAAAAATTTGGGGTTAGGTTACTTATTTTGACTTTTCGCGTTTTGCGCCGCTAAAAAAACCAAGTAAAATACTAAAATAGAAGAAAACCATTTATTGCAGAATTACCTGCTAAAAACGCTACCCAACTACGTACTAAAGTAACTGGGTGTAATGTTTAAGGTTGCATTTACAGGTGCATTTATAATTGAATTGAAAACACCCCCGCTAGCTGATACCGACAACAGGTTAACTTAAAACCATGCAGATTTAATAATCGGCTACTGGCGCTAGACGAAATAATCTAATTCTATTTTAAACAGGAGCGTCAACGAATAGCAAGCAAGAGTCTTTCCAACCTCTTACTGACCTGTTTTGTTAGTACTCAAATATCCGTGTGTTTTTGAAACTGAGGTTCTATGGGCGTCGAATGTTTCTATGCGAATTCCTAGTAATCCCAGCGAGCCAGTAAAGTTCTTTTGGTTCTTTGATAGACTCGGGGTAATGCCCGCGCAGCGCTAGGCCTTTTTCGGCGAACGACAGCACACGCGGATTGGTTTCATATTTGTTTTAGAACAATGTTTTTGTAAACACATTTTTGAAAGATAAACATAACCTCGAATGGTTCTGTCCCACTGCGGCCCGATTTAAAGTTTGCTGACAAAACAAAATAAAAGTTACCATGGAATCGTATAAATTCTGCGGTCTATCGGCCAACACTTGAACTGCGTGTGTCTCCCAAATTCAATGAAGTGTGATTGATTGATCGGCTTTTTTTTTCCGGAGTGCACAAGCTTTTATAAAAAAAGAAACTTTTTTCGCTAAAGAAATGAAATATAAAAAGGAAAAATGTAATCCAGAGGAAATTGTGAGTATTTCTCTATTTTTTTCGTAAATCGGATTTGTTCTAAACCGCAATTATTTTGAGGCTTTTGGAATAGACGACAGCACCCGAGCTTTTATTTTGAAGAAAAAATTTGAGAATTTTGAAAAATCCTTCAGATATTTTTGTTAAGCATTTAAAAATGATCAACCCTGCAAAATTTCTGCTAATTCTGATGTTTAGTTTTCCCTGGCAAAAGATTATAAAAGTAAAAAACAAGGCATTGCCAGTTGTACTTTTTTGACTTAAAATCTGGGGAGAAACTAAAGCCTTAAAACAAATGACAGGTGTCGTACTTTTTTATAATAAAAGTGGACCAAGGAAAACTTTATCTCTATACCGAAAAGAACTTTTAAATAAACTATTACATCCAGTCGAGGCGCTAAAACCAATTTTTGGTAAGTACGCATTTATTGCTTTGCTTTCTACTATTTTTAAATAATCAATATTTTGTAAGATGTGAAAAAAACCATCTTAAAGTTGGTATACCTAATCTTTGTTGATAATTACGTTGCAGCCCGCCGTGCGGCACTTAAAAGCGCATTGTTGCCAAACTGTGTTTAACTTAAAAGAATAATCTCCGAAACCCCATATTAGGGATATTTTGGAACGTTTAAAACTTTGACAGCCGCTGTGGTAGTGTTTAACAACCACTACCACTACCACTCATCGATTATACCAGAGTTTTTGGAACACATTAAAACAGTCACTTGTAAAAAAATTTAAAGATGAGGAATAATAAAAAATTTGGCTTAATTTTACAAAATAAGTGTTTTATATGTTCGAACCTTGTAATATTTTATTATTTTTAAAATTAATTAAGCCAAAATTCTCTAAAATTAACTAGAAAACTAACCAAAACCACAACGAAATGGATCCGTTATATGAAATTTTCTTCTTGTTTTAGCCCCCCTATCACCCATTTAAATAATGACTATCATATTTGACTGTTTAAAAACTCAGTTAATAGATAAGCTAGATTTTCAAGCCTTTTACAAAATAAATAATATCTTTGACAATAAATTAGTATTCTCTTACCTTTTGGTATGTGCTCTTCCCTTTTCGATATTTTCCATGGGTTCTCCCAAAATGAACTCTTTAGCTCCTCCAACGAGCATACAAAAATAATCGTACCACTCGTATGAAGATATATTAAAATTAAAGTTCCTCTTGTCCACCTCGTTGAGGGAATTGTAGAGTTTTATCGTGTTAGTGTTTTTAAAGTTAAAATCGTTTGCTATAAAGAACATCATGAGGTTTTGGAATTTTTCAAGTTTGGCATAGCCTTTCTGTAACCTAAAAAGCATGTATAAATTGATACATTTGCAGAGGAATTTAAATTTTAAATAGAATTTCTTGTTTCAAAGTATATAGATGTTTCCATTTTCAATAACGTGTCATTAAAAGGGTCATTCTCAGTCCAAATGAAATTCCATAGGTACCCTAATTCTCTTCCGCACTTTTCAAAAAGCAATTTAATTTAATCTACTAATATGTCGTCTCCTTTCTGTGCTGGGATTAATTTAGTTATACAGACCGCTTCAAGCTACTGCGAACATAGGGGGAATCAAGTCCAATTTACTCTCCGTGCAGTACGACCGAGGTGGATTCGAAGCACGCTGCAGTGTTATCTTTTGGAAATTCGTTTTGTTTTTATTATTTTGTTTTATTTCTGCCTTGCTCGAGAAACAGATAGGTAAGTTCTTAATTGAAATAATACATTTTTAAAACCAAAAATGGATGTCTACGAAGTTGCCGAAAAAGTGCAGATGGCCAAATAGTCAAATCGTCATAACCCAACACACGTTCGATATTGGTCGAGGGAAAATTTGCATTTGTATTTTGACGTAAGAACACAGTATCCCCAAAAACTAAATGTTTGGGGGGGGGGTATTATAGGGGAACACGTAATCGGGCCATTTTTTATTAACGGCAATTGCAATTTGAATGGTCCTAGATACTTGAATCTACTGCAGCAGCACATTATTCCAACTGCTAGGCAGTTGTTAGGTGTAAGATTTGGTGAAACATGGTTTCAACAAGATGGTTGTTCCGCTCACAATTTTGGCCTTGTTAGGGAATATCTTGATAATGTATTTCCTAATCCGGTTATAAGTACACGGGGAACTATTTTATGGCCAGCTCGATCTCCCGATCTTGCTCCTAATGACTTCTATCTGTTTACATGCTTGGAAACGTTAGAAGGGGTTTTTATAGTAGGCTCGGATATTGTCTAGCCGAGCAAGGAGGACTTTTCGAACATTTGCTTTAATTTTTTTTGACTGGGTTTTCAGAATGTATTATTTTATTTTGAGAACTTGCTTTTATTTTGTTTCTCCTTATTATTTTCATTGTAACACGTCGTCACTGATAAATCTGAGCAGTTGACAATAAAACGCTCTTATTTATCAGTGACAAAAAATAAGAAAATTACGTTATAAAAATTTGCGTATTTATTGACCAAATTCCGGTTTCATTGACTACGCTCCACACAGCACCGTGGTTAGAGGCGTACTAAATACCAAAGGAAAGTCATGCAAGTGGTGATCGCAAGCCTGAGTATTGGTTGCTTCACTGATAGGCGTGCGGTGTCTCTGCATGTACGTACACTGGCAAATTAGACTTCTTCCGCCCTATGTTCGCAGTAGCTTGAAGCGGTCTGTATACTAAAAAAAATAATTTTGAGGAAACGTTTCTTTGGGAAGCTCCTGTCCGCTAAAAAAATAGTTTTTATTCTCTTACGGCCTTCCCCAGGCAACCAGTCACGTCACGTCACGTGCATTTGACGTTTTTTCTGGGACTATCATTCAACGTGACGTCGACCTTACGTCGAAAAACACGAATTTGACGTGTTTTTTGGGGTTAACATTTGACGCGACATTAATGACGTTGAATTTTAAGCTCTCAGGCATCCCCGTCAAGAACTCGCTCATTAGGCATCGGCCACGGGAGTACCTAATGAAAGTATTTGAGGTATAACTGTTTGGCTCGAAGTTGACCACAAGGGCGTAAAAGTATCATTTTACGCCTTGATTTGCGGTAATTAATATATTGTAAATCGCCTGTTTAAACCAATATGTCATTAATGTTACGACAAATTCACGTAAATTAATTCACGTCAAATTCACGTGACTAAAGTGAGGTCACAAAGCGGATCAAACCCACATGATACAGACGTCGGAGAGACGTTGCAAAAATCACGTGATTGGTCGAATTTTTGACGTCTTCTCGACATGATATAGACTTTTTTTGTTGTCTGGTTCATTATTTGCTATTTAAATTGCTATGCCACGGATATTTTGACATTTTCTGAGGCCTGTATTACAATGACAAAAAGAATGTATTTCTTTATGATCAAAAAGATTAAGTTTAATTTCAGCATTGTAATACAGAATTGAAGTTAAATAAATTCACGAATTTCTTCACGGATTTATTCACGGAATTCTCTAATTTTGATAGAATAAACAAACCGCTGTTAAAATTTCCAAACACGCCTTTAAAATGTAGACAAAATGCGACGTTTTTTGCTTCATTAGAAAACACAGACCTGTGACAAGAGATAGTGGTAATTGCTATTGCTTTAGCGAAATTGTTGAGGTGTCCCACCATAAAACGAAAATCTGCTGTTTATTTAGGTCAACATTAATTACCTGATATAATTCCATTTTATATGTATTGTATCCTCGGTTACCTTATAGTCGTCCGGCTTAGGCCCCCAATTGTTCATTTTGTGCAGAAAGCGTGAAATTTGGCACATTTATTCTTTAGACAATTCTTTTTGCGCGAGGAAATCGATGATCGTATGTATAGGAGCGAAGATGGCGGCGATTTTTCCAAAATGGACGTCTATTTTTTTAAAATTGTAGGTTGGCCATCAGAACAACATTATACTCGAATCCATATAATGGTGTGGTGGTTACATTGATGTATGACCTTTATCATCCTTTATTTAAAAAAATGCATTTGCCGTCCCGACAGGTCTTTTGTTGTAATTTTGTAATTTAGAAAGAACATCAAAATAATTTTTCTAATCGACTTTTTGCTTACAGGTTGATTCGTTTAGTTATACCAGGCCAGCCAAAATAAGATTTTTAAAAAAAGATACATTATCATGCGTATCCTTTTTATTTTTTCGGGAAAAAATGTCAAATTTAGTACGATTATTACGATTGTCATGGTCAACTGATTATTTAAATATTTTTTGAATAGGTGGCGCTGCGGACGACGTTGCACCCAAATTTCAGATTTTAAATTTGAGAAAAGTTCATATTTTTTTATTAGCTTAGATAAGATATGCATATTTAATAAAATAATCGATTATGTATAGCTGAAGTATGTACATTTTTATAAAAATAATTTTAGTTTGATATGGTCATTGGTCGCCTCATTTTTTTTTGAGTATGTAAAAAAATCGGGGTTTTCAAGGTTTCTTCAATTCTTCCTAGCGACCAAAAATTTGGCTGGATATAAACATTGATAACTTCTGATGAATAAGAAGACCCCAACAAATTGATTCAGGTATGAAATTCCAAATTCTATCGAGCTGTTTTTACGCTATAGGCCAGTAAAGTTGACCTAACATGTGGTTAGTCGCCCCCAACAGTACTCTAATGTACCCTATTGTTCATTTTTTGCGGAAAACACCAAATTTGGTAAGCTTACTTTTTTAACAATTCTTTAGGATTGTGGTCAAGGAAATTTATGATCGGATGTGCAGAAACCAAGTTGACGCCGAATTCTTCAAAATGACGGTCTTACATCGAAAGTTACTTATCAAAAAAAAATATATATTTGAATCTATAGAACTTAATGAAGAGAAATTTGACAATATTAGTTAAACTAAAGGCAACCTTCGATGACCTTGAAAAATGTAATTTTATTTAAAAAAAATATTTTTCCACAGCCTTTTTTTTAAATGTTTTATAATTATGAAAACGGCGAAAGGTTTTATAATTTTAACATCGCACACATCCGTCCTAAGTGACTTTTTGCTTACCGTAAGTTTAATAAGATTTTTTAAAAAAAGCCACGTCATCTGTTTTTTTTACCTTTTAGTAGTAGTAGTAGAATTTTCAAATTTGGTACGAATTGTTAATGCTACCTTATCAACTAAAATATTTTTGGATAGGTGACGTGCCATAGAAACATCCAATATTAAATCTGATAAAATATTTTTTAATTAAATTTAATAAGATTTTGTTAGGCACCCACGTTAGCACGTCGTTCGCAGCGCCACCTATCCAAAAAAAAATTATTTGATAAAGTGGCATTAACAATTCGTAACAAACTTGAAAATTCTACTTTAAAAAGTAAAAAAAAGCAGATGATAATGTGGCTTTTTTTTAAATCTTACTAAAACAATCACCTTATAAGCAAAAAGTCACTTAGGAGAGATGTGTTGCTGTCATGTTAAAATTATCAAACAAGACCTGTCGCCGTTTTCAGAATTATAAAACATTTAAAAAAGGCTCTGGAACGGTATTTTTTTCAAGGTCATCGAAGGTTGCACGTCAATGTAACTAGTATTGTCAAATTTATCTTACTTATGTCCTATAGATTCAAGTATAATTTTTTTTTTTGATGAGTTACTTTCGATTTAAGAACGTCATTTGAAAGGATTCGCCTCCAAGTTGGTTTCTACACATCCTATCATAAATTTTCTTGACCACGATTCTAAAAAATTGTTAAAAATGAAAGCGTACCAAATTTGGTGCTTTTCACAAAAAATGAACAACAGGGTACATTAAAGTACTATTCGGCGCGGCTAAACACAAGTTAGGTCAACTTTACTGGCCTATAGCGTAAAAACGGCCTGATAGAATTTGGAATTTCATATCTAAGTCGATTTCTTTCTAATTTATCAGAAGTCATCAACGTGTATATCTAGTCAAATTATTGGTCGCTAGGAAGAATTGAAGAAAACGTTGAAAAACCCGTTTTTTTTAGATACTCAAAAAAAAAATAGGCGACCAATGACCATATCAAACTAAAATTATTTTTATAAAAATCTTCAGCTATACATAATCGATTATTTTATTAAACATGCATGCCTTATCTAAGCTATTAAAAAAATATGAAATTTTATCAAATTTAAAATCAGAAATTTGGTCGTCCGCAGCGCCACCTATTCAGAATATCAGTAGGCCTTTGACAGTTGTAATATTCTCACCAAATTTGACATATTTTTCTCAAAAACTAAAAAAGATACGGATGAAAATGTACTTTCTTTTAAAAATCTTACTTTGACTTACCCGGTATAACTAAACCAATCGCCCTGTAAGCAAAAAGTCAATTAGAAAAGGTATTTTGATATTCTTTCTAAATTATAAAATTACAACAATAGACCTGTCGCGGCTTACTAAATTATGAAAAATTATAAAAAAAAATCCTCAAAATGCATTTTTTTAAAATGAAATGTCACTTTTCAAGGACGATAAAGGTCATATGTCAATATAACCATTTTTTTTCCTACAATTTTAAAAAAATAGACGTTCATGTTGAAAAAATCGCTGCCATCTTGGCTCGTATACATACAATCATCGATTTTCTCGATCAAAATTCTAAGAATTGTCTAAAGAATAAGTGTGCCAAATTTCATGCTTTCTGCACAAAATGAACAATTGATTGTTATTTGGGACAAGCCGGACGACTATTAAATGTATATTTAAATATAATTTCATATCAAAATTTAATGGGACAATTTTTGCGTTATCATATTGCTATTATCCCGTTTTAAACTCTTTGGGCGTTTTCTGTTTATACGATGCACGGTTGCGCCCTAAAAGTGTTCTCTCTCCTTTTCCAGCTTGTAAAAATGAGAAGAAAAGAGATACAATCAGTGGGCAAAAGTCAGACGCTATAAAGCTTTAAAAAATCCTTTTTTTTTTCATAGAAATAGCACGTAGCACCTTGTTCTCAGCATGCGCAAAGGTGCTATGGTCGGCCACCTTGTTCGGCGTCATCATGTCCTCGCTTTCATTTCAAGTCGCTGTGTGTGCTATTCGCCATTTTTTCTCTTTAATCGGAAAATTACCGTAGTAATTTTTTTGTAGCAGTGTGCGAAAGTTTTAGACACATTATGGATTAAACTCTACGGTAAGTAAATAAACAAAACAATTACTGGATTTCTTGTAAACTACCGCACACTGATTTTAAGAAAAAAAATATACTCTTTTCGAAACTTATATTTTTGTGTAGGTATACGTCCTACTGTCAAAAATATGTAATTTTTTTCCAAAATGTAAAAAAAATATTTAAAAAAACTAAAAACTAGGGCTTATAGAGCATTTCATTTTAGACAAAAAAAGTCAAACAAGCATTTTTGTAGTACTAACCGTTTTTTTTATAAACGTCATATAAATGTTTGAAAAATGGTAAAAATTGCCACATTTTGAATTTTAATGCCGTTAATTAAAAAAATTAAATTTTCTGAAAAAGCGATGTGAAACCTGAAAGAGAACATATTTTCGCTAAAAACGTTACAATGATTTTTACATCACTTATAGTTTCTATATAAAAATAAAATTACTTGAAGAAAATGCTAAAATCATATGGATTGTATTGAACGCCTTTGCACCAAAATTTTTCTATAAACCTAAACTTCTAAAAAAAATACAATTTTGTGCTAAGTAGGTTGTCTTATTGCCTATCAAACGACGGTAAAAAAGTTTTGACTTTCTTATGTTTATTAAGTAAATATAATAAATAACCAAATTTCTACAACATAAGAAAAATAATTTTTTGAATGACCTTAATACTGACTAGTACATGATGCTTTGTGCCCTGATATTTTTTTTAATTGTTCTATAAGACCCTTCGAACTCACCGTGATTAAGGGGGCAAGATAGAAGCAGGAATAAGGGAAGTACCTTATATAGTCAATATTTGTTGTTATTTTATTTTATATAAAAAGATGTCTTTCAGAGACCTGCTCTTATTTAATTCCGCCAGAGGTTACCTTTGCTTTTCAAATCTAGTCGAAACTTTTTTACTGTCGTTTGATAGGTGATAAGAGTAACTATTTAGCAAATAGGGACTTTTTAGTAAGCACACAAAAATAACAACTTTTGTGGCTATCGTTATTTGACAAACCATCAAGAATAGTAGATATGCTGTTGCGGTTCTACTACACTTAGCGTTAACGTTAACGTATGTCCATCTGTCTGTCTGTGTTGAAAATCTCTAATGGCTGAAATTCCCTAATATCACGTGCGTGTAAGTGACGTCAGAAGTGTTATGTGATCACGTGACTTGTGTTCTACAGAGTGTGTCTCTTTGGGGATTCTACAGGGTGCTCTATGTCCAAGGGGGTTGTTAGGGGGTTGCAAGGGGGTTGTAAGGGGATGCCATAATGGCCTGTGTGAATAGGGGATATGATCACGTGACTTTTGTTCTACAGAGTGAGTCTGCTTGGGGTTTATACAGGGTGCTCTAGTGTGTATGAGTGACATGCACCTGTCATATAGTCATCTGTCATTTGTGCCCTCTAGCCAAGCTGTCAAGTGCCACAAGGTCTTAGATTACTTAGCGTTAACGTATGCCTGCTGAAATTCTATAATGGTTGAAACTTCCTAATATTAGTTGCCCATTCTCGGTCACAAGTGCCAATGCATGGAGTAGAAAATGACGTACACCTGTTATGCATAGCATTGGGGCCTTATTATTTCAAGAGTGTCAAAGGGGCACTATTTGAAAAATGTTGAGATGAGAGAGATTACTATCAGCCGGTATACCAAAGGTACTTTTTCCGCTATGTGTGCACGTTTTTCTCCTATGGTTTCTGTAAAAGACTAATTTTGGTTTGCTGCGCAGGGGACAAAAGACCTTAGTAGTTTTCTGCGAATATCTCGAGTTGTATGTGATCGATTTAAAAAATTAGTTTTTGCTAGACTGATGTCTTCCATTGCTATTTATTTTTGGAGAGATGGGGAAGCCAAAAGGGCATTAAGTGGTGAAAGAAAGACCTTAGTAGTTTTCTGCGAATATCTCGAGATCTAAGTGATCGATTTGAAAAATTATTTTTTTACTGGATTGCTGTGTTGCAATGCTATTTATTCTTAGAGAGATGGAGAAACCAAAAGGGCATTATTGTGCTTGACATTAGTAGTTTTCTACGAATATCTCGAGTTGTATGTGATCGATTTAAAAAATTATTTTTTTGTTAGATTACTGTGTTCCAATGGTATTTATCCGCACAGGCATGGGGAAGCCAGAAGGGCATTAAGTGGTGAAAGAAAGACCTTAGTAATTTTCTGCAAATATCTAAGTGATCGATTTGAAAAATTATTTTTTTACTGGATTGCCGTGTTGCAATGCTATTTATTCTTAGAGAGATGGAGAAGCCAAAAGGGCATTAAAGTGCTTGACCTTGGTAGTTTTTTCCGGATATCTCGCGTTATAGCGATGGGATTTGAAATATTCTTTGTTAGTGTTACAAAGGGGGAGGGCATGGCAAAAAGGTTGTATTATGTGTGTGACCCAGCTGTGCAGCTCGAGTTAAAAGGCTCTTATTTTTACGTTAAATAATATTATTATTATATGGTTTAAAATGATCAAAATGCGCGCTTTTGTGAAGACAAAATCGAGTATAATTAAGATAACCCATGACCCCTGTTTATCAAGTATTTTAAAAATAACATGTTTACGTAAAGCTTACTAATGATCTAATTTTATACATTTTTACAACTGTCTAGTTCCACTGCGAATTGACAATGACGGACTCGTATGTTAACGTTACTGATCAAATTGGAAGCTTTTATGGAGGCAAAGTAAAGTATACAAAAATAAGTATACTCGAGATAACCTGAACTTGTTTTTCACAAATTTTGCCTGATAATGTTTTATGTATCCAAAAAACACAGTTTCTTGGGATCTAAAATATAAACACATATTTATTTTTAGAAAAAAAAAATGATTTATAAATTATGTTAAGGGCATGTTCTTAAAACAAAATATTTTTTATACACAGATTTTTATTTTATATTTTTTATTATTTGTCTTTTGACAAAAACAAAACATTTTATTGCAAACGGGGCAAAATCTGGAACCAACATTAAAAAAATTCATATAGTTTTGACAAAAACATTTCTCCTTTTGCAATAAGAACATACATAGTCCTTAAATGTTTGCTTGTATGTCCTTCTTCACCACAATAATCTCTTTTTGCATTTGTAGAAGGCATATTTTTTTAAAGTTAAAGGTAAATTGTGTGTTTGTGAATCCTCTGATGAATATTTTCTCTCCAGTGCTTAAATTGGAATGAAACAACAAAAACCATATTTAAACTGTACAGTTATATGTGTATAAAAATAATACTTTTTAAATTTATTTAAGATAATTTATTTAAAGATAATAATTCTCACCCTGGTTATGCGAGTCCAATTTTTAAAAGTTCTCAGTGTAAGTATTAGATGCCCAGAACCTTAAAAGATGAATGAAATATATAGAATGATTAAAAATTCATGAGGAATCTAATTACTGGTGTCCCCATTCAAGATAGCTGTTAAATGTAATTTTTCTACGTGAAGCCTTGTTCACCCCTTTTACCCTCATGCTAACATTGAAATTTTGTAGTCTTCTCTTATTTCCTCTTCAGAAAGATCCTTCTGAATCAACTTATTTTCAAGATTTTTCCACGTGAAGCCTTTGTAGTCTTCTCTTATTTCATTTAACATTTACGTCAAGTGGTTAGATTTCGATTCTATTCACAACAGTTAGATTGATGCAGAAAAAGATGTGGTATAAGGATATATATAAACAAGATATATTTATAATAAGCTGAATTAGTAGTAAATTGATACTTGAATAGTGTGGTTCTAAGAAAATGGTGACACGAGAGGCTGCTATACAAGCAGACGCTATTGTTTCAAACGCTGAGCAGTTTTTTAATAATGTTAGAGAGACTGCTATTGAAAAACTTAAAAAATTATTAGTATCAGGATATTGTATGGCTAAAATAACTTTTTCACTACATTTTAAAAGAACTAACGGAACGTACAGAGAAATAGAAAGTTCAAAAATGGTTCTTTGGCACCTTTCCAATTTTGAAGAAATTGAGGATGAGTTGCTAACGAAAATAAGATGATTGACTTGGAAAAATGTGTCTCAAACACCTGAACTATTAAATTTATATAGTTTTAGATTACCATACTCGTTTGAATTCAATAAATGTAAATTTTATAAATATTTTAACTAACTGATTCTCATGTTATCCAAATAAATAGGATATGGTTCCCTAATCCATTTAATACTTAGGAGAAATGGTCTTGGTACTGGCGTAGATTAGAGAAAAAATATGACGAAGTGGTATTATCTTATCAGTTACACAATAGAATGTAAAAATAATACTACAACTTATAAACTAAAACTGATGATCCTAAAGATCAAGATATGACTGGTATTCCCCATATCAACTAACAAATTCTACTATACCCACCGAAGAAGACATCTATTGTATAAATTGAAATGGAAACGTTAACTTTTATATGCAAGTTCGTCTTTGTTTTATTATCACTTAAGTTTTACATCACTGTATTGCATTGTATAGGAAAAGTAATATGTAACATTAGATGTATGTTAAAAATTATTATACTTTGTTATCTACTTTCAGCCAATATGAACGTAAAAGATTTATCAGCTGATGTCATTTTATCATATTAAAAAGTAAAAAGAGATTGGTAGATTTAACTGATGAAGAATTGCAATTGCAAGACAAGGGCATATGATCTCTTAGAAGTGTGGGGAAGACTACCGAAAATCTACAGATCTAACTCTTCTCTAGAAACAAAGCTACCATGTTTTATTCACTACAACAGACATGAATGGAAGAATAGGGCACTCACATCAAACAGAAACAATGTCGTCTTTGTAACGAAATTTTACCTATTGTTATTAAATAATAAATAAATGTTTTTAAACCGCACTTTCAGTTTTATTACTGTATTTTATGTAGTACCTGTCAAGTTATTTGGTATAGGAGTAGTACCGAATTTAATACGTTTTTGGTTTTTCAAATAATTTAAATAATATTTTAAAAGAGTCAGATTTGCTTCTAGTCTGAAAAAACTCTGTACACAATCAAGCTTATTTTTTAAATAAGTTTTTATGTTCGAAATTAAATTTATAATAAAAAAAATCCAATAATTAAATTCTTCTTTTGTTTTAGTTAGTCTACATACCTTTTCTATCTTTTTAACGGATTCGAAAATCACCATATCAAACTTGTCATAATATATGTAAAAAAACAATGTGAGGACTATACAGGGTGTGTGGTTTAAGTTTTAATCTGAAAGGTTAATTTCACAGTGATAGGATGCTCGTTATGTTACTATTTTTATTATACCATATGTAGTAAATATGATGTAGAGTAAAGTACTGCACCTATAGTATAGAATATGTTTTTAGAGTAACCCTGTAGCGTTTGTATTTTTGAAAATTTATGAAAATAACAAGAGTGACTATTTTAAACGACGCCAGTTAGACTGTAAAAAATACATGAGTTTGACCTAATCAGTGACCTATCTTAGATCTTGCAAAACAACATGTATAAAAAAACAATGTAAGGACTATACAGGGTGCGTTAAAAAGTATTGGTTTAAGTTTCAATCTGCAAGGTTAATTTCACAGTGATAGGATACTCGTTATGTTACTATTTTTATTATACCATATGTAGTAAATATGATGTAGAGTAAAGTACTGCACCTATAGTATAGAATATGTTTTTAGAGTAACCCTGGAGCGTTTGTATATGGAAAATTTATGAAAATTACACGAGTGACTATTTTAAACGACGCCAGTTAGACTGTAAAAAATACATGAGTTTGACCTAATAAGTGACTTATCTTAGATCTTGCAAAACAACATGTTTTGAGAGTTTTATAAAAATGTCTTATATCAAGCAAAAATGGGGTTTTTATGCTAAAAATAGTTTAGTCTGCAGTTAGAGCTAAAATTAAAGATCTTTTATAGATTTATCTCATCAAGATTCAGTTAAAAAATTATGTGTGCTAGGAAGTTAAAATCTACCTAAATACAAAATATCAAGCGAAAAACAAAATTAATAATAAGTACTTTAAATAAAGTGGAATGTTCACCCTGAATGGTGTATAAGAACAGTTTTAACTAAATATTTTAATTTTTTTATTGTGTGTCAGTTATTTAGTATTTAAAATTTTAGTTAGCTTATCTCATTGTTTATTTATAACTTTTTAAAAATTCTTAAACTAAATTAAAGAGTGGCAATTTTAAAATCAGTAGGAAAATGATTCTAGCCCGCTTCCATTCCTGTAAGTATCCTGGTCACAACTGCCTACCTATATGGTAAATGATATTAACATACCAGAAGAGTTAACAATTAAAGTATTGAACCAATCAAAATGTGGCATCTTGTGCAAAATAAATAAATTATAGACCATTCAGACTTAGATTAATATTTCTATCGTTTGCTTATAAAAAGGCAATTGATCATGATTGTAACCAAAATAATTTTTTTTTTGAGAAAACTAATTTTTACTATTTATTATTTTGACTTTTACTTTTTTCCTATTTGTCCAATATTTAAGTTTATATTTTATTTAAAATGTTTATAATTTTTATTTAAAATATTTATTTGCTCTGTGGTAATCAAATTTTTAGCCTAATAAATTAATTAAATTTGAGTTTGGCGCGTTAAATAATATTAGATTTTTTAAATTTTTAACAACTCAAAAATTAATTAAATTATACTTAATATGTAAAAAAGGTTTTTTATTGATGTGAAGTATGTGCTATTATCAGTAGCGGTCACCATCTACTGCCATTCCCATTTCTACAACTAAACCATTCAATATTTCACAGAAAAACGTGCAAGAAATAAAAAATTTGTAAGATTTTTGTGCAAAAATTAAAAAAAAATATTTTCTGCGGCTCTGTATTTTAGCATTTATTACGTGTAAGAATTAGCATTTTTATTAAAATATTTTCAGAGTTATAGCTTGCGCATTTTTGACTAAATAAAATTGAGACTAGATCCCACCCCCTACCTAACCCTTTTTGACAGCTTTGGAATTAAAAATATTTTTTCTACTCGCATGTGCACTCATCGGTTGAGCCAAGTTGAAATTTGCGTACGCTTTTTTTTGTTAGGATATTTAGTGCGTTTTTAAACGATTTTTGTGTATTTTTATGTTTTCTAAGAAAAACGTGAAACGCAATGTTCCAAAATGGTCTTACATTTGTTTGAAAGTTTGAGACAATGATGTGTTTGAAATTAACTCTGTGTTTCGGACTTCCATTGTCTATATTTTATTTATACACGACGTTTCGATCAGTACAATCTCTGATCGTCTTCAGGTGCAAACTACAATCAATTCCTAAGGCTACGTACTTATATACTGTGAGAAATCACTCAACCTTGAAGTTTAAGAAGTTGGCTCCGCCCAAGGAGGGGCTTCCAAATATTTGGGATTTCAACACTTGGTTTACTGAAAATACCCTGATTCTGCCCAATAAAGGCAGCTTCAAGGAATTTTCGTTTCTTCCAGTGTGACTCCTTGTGCAAAACCTTTGCTTCTGCCCACTTCATTCGGTGTTGTTTTGACCATGCATGTTCGGCAATTCCTGATTTCGTGGTTTCACCTTTTTGGGTATTCGTCTGATGTTCCTTAAGCCTAACAGATAGTGGTCTTTTAGTTTCGCCTATGTATGATTCACCACACTCACAAGGAACTTGGTAAATGCATTCCTTATTTTGTTTGTTCTCCGGTTTTGTTTTACTAAGAAGGCTTCGAATTGTATTACTAGATTTAAAAGCTGTTTTAATATTAAAGTTTTTCGCTACTCTTCGAATTTTCTCTGATACTCCTTTAACGTATGGGATTGTAAGGAATGCATTTGCCTGGTTTTGGTCATGTAATCTCTGTCCTGTTTGTTGAAATTTAGAAATAGTATCTGTTATAAGTTTCAGGCTGTAACCATTCTGCTGCAGATCCTTCTTAATGTTTCTTATTTCGATTTCCAAGTCATGAGAATTGTTACAAATTTGAACGGCTCTGTTATACAAAGTTTTGATTATGCCTCGTTTGGTTGTAGCAGAATGATTTGAACCTTGATTTAAATATTGTCCTGTGTGAGTGGGTTTACGATAGACTGTTGTTCTGATGTCGCTTTCTACTCGTGTGACAAGTACATCAAGAAAAGGAATTTGACAATTTTGCTCCAACTCCATTGTGAATTTAATGGTGGGTCTTATGTTATTTAGGTGGTGAAAAAATTCTGAAAGTTGTTGGTCATTCCCGGTCCAGACAATAAAAGTATCATCAACATATCTCAGCCAGAGCTTAGGTTTATATGTTGCGGTATCAACCGCGTGTGATTCGAACCACTCCATGTAAATATTGGCCACCACTGGCGAAAGCGATGAACCCATTGGCAGACCGTCTTCCTGAGCATAAAACCTATCTTTCACTTGAAAATAAGAGTTATGTAGGCAGCACTCCAACAACTCCATCACTCCCTCCAGCGGTAGGCTGGTACGTTCATAAAGGGATTCGTCATCAACCAGTCTCTTTCTAATAATGTCTAGCGATTCCTTTATTGGGACATTGGTGTATAGACTTTCGACATCAAAACTGACAAGTCTATCCTCGGTTCCTAAAACAAAAGATTTAAGAATATTAACAAAATGGTTTGAATTTTCTACAAATGAAGCGGTCTTGCCTGCAAGAGGTTGAATAATTTTCAAAAGGAATTTAGACAGATTGCTTGTTGGAGAATTTCTGGAACTTGTAATTGGGCGTAAGGGCATTGCATCTTTGTGAATTTTGGGAAGTCCGTATAGATGAGGAGGCTTGCTATAATGTGGTGTAAGTTGAGATCTTGTATTGTCCGGAATATATCTGGAATACTTTTTCAAAATTCTATAAACCTTACTTTCGATTGATTGCGTCGGATCTTTTGGGAGAAGTTTATAGTTTCCTTTAGCCAGTACCTCTTCAACTTTCTGGTCATAGGTTTCCGTGTCCAAAATCACTGTTGCATTGCCCTTGTCTGCCGGTAAGATTTTAATTGATTTGTCCTTTTGAAGATTCTTCAACGCGATTTCCTCTGTTTTGCTTATATTAGAGGTATGCTTAATAGGTTTGTCAATAATGGTCCTTACCTGATGTCTGAACTCGTCGGCGTCTTGTCGTGGAAGAGGATGACCTTCTATGGCGGTGATGATATCGATGGTAGGTATCTTCTTAGGAGCGATGGAAAAGTTAAGTCCTTTGGCAAGTAAATTTTCTTCTATGGGTGTCAATGTCTTCTTTGACCCATTAACGATGGTTCTTACAGCGTCGGTGGTCGATTGGCTTTGTGGCTGTTGATGGGCGAATTTCCTTTGGTGCTTTGCTTGCCAAGTCTGTCGTAGATGGTCGCAGGTTCGTGTAATTTTGTCCAGAATCGGTTGATAATCTTCCTCCATAGTATATTCTCGAATCTCCTGAAACCGTTGTCTCAGTTCTTCTGTCAGTAAGGACTTGTTCCAGCGATGAAAGCTGATTTGGGACCGTATAAGCGCTTTACTGGCGCCATCTAGAATCCGCTGAACTCTTTGTCCTGGAAATGATGCCTTAAGACAAAATGCAACCGGAATAATGTTGCTGTCTCTTGCTTGGCATAGGAATTCGATGTGCGTGTCTTCTTTGGTATGCTTAATTAAAGTTTTCTCGTAGCCTCGAAAAAGATCGCTGATACCGGGTCCGTACCGGGATTCCAACGTTTGTTTGAAAGTTTGAGACTTTTTATTTTGAAAAAGTATTCCAGATATATTCCGGACAATACAAGATCTCAACTTACACCACATTATAGCAAGCCTCCTCATCTATACGGACTTCCCAAAATTCACAAAGATGCAATGCCCTTACGCCCAATTACAAGTTCCAGAAATTCTCCAACAAGCAATCTGTCTAAATTCCTTTTGAAAATTATTCAACCTCTTGCAGGCAAGACCGCTTCATTTGTAGAAAATTCAAACCATTTTGTTAATATTCTTAAATCTTTTGTTTTAGGAACCGAGGATAGACTTGTCAGTTTTGATGTCGAAAGTCTATACACCAATGTCCCAATAAAGGAATCGCTAGACATTATTAGAAAGAGACTGGTTGATGACGAATCCCTTTATGAACGTACCAGCCTACCGCTGGAGGGAGTGATGGAGTTGTTGGAGTGCTGCCTACATAACTCTTATTTTCAAGTGAAAGATAGGTTTTATGCTCAGGAAGACGGTCTGCCAATGGGTTCATCGCTTTCGCCAGTGGTGGCCAATATTTACATGGAGTGGTTCGAATCACACGCGGTTGATACCGCAACATATAAACCTAAGCTCTGGCTGAGATATGTTGATGATACTTTTATTGTCTGGACCGGGAATGACCAACAACTTTCAGAATTTTTTCACCACCTAAATAACATAAGACCCACCATTTAATTCACAATGGAGTTGGAGCAAAATTGTCAAATTCCTTTTCTTGATGTACTTGTCACACGAGTAGAAAGCGACATCAGAACAACAGTCTATCGTAAACCCACTCACACAGGACAATATTTAAATCAAGGTTCAAATCATTCTGCTACAACCAAACGAGGCATAATCAAAACTTTGTATAACAGAGCCGTTCAAATTTGTAACAATTCTCATGACTTGGAAATCGAAATAAGAAACATTAAGAAGGATCTGCAGCAGAATGGTTACAGCCTGAAACTTATAACAGATACTATTTCTAAATTTCAACAAACAGGACAGAGATTACATGACCAAAACCAGGCAAATGCATTCCTTACAATCCCATACGTTAAAGGAGTATCAGAGAAAATTCGAAGAGTAGCGAAAAACTTTAATATTAAAACAGCTTTTAAATCTAGTAATACAATTCGAAGCCTTCTTAGTAAAACAAAACCGGAGAACAAACAAAATAAGGAATGCATTTACCAAGTTCCTTGTGAGTGTGGTGAATCATACATAGGCGAAACTAAAAGACCACTATCTGTTAGGCTTAAGGAACATCAGACGAATACCCAAAAAAGGTGAAACCACGAAATCAGGAATTGCCGAACATGCATGGTCAAAACAACACCGAATGAAGTGGGCAGAAGCAAAGGTTTTGCACAAGGAGTCACACTGGAAGAAACGAAAATTCCTTGAAGCTGCCTTTATTGGGCAGAATCAGGGTATTTTCAGTAAACCAAGTGTTGAAATCCCAAATATTTGGAAGCCCCTCCTTGGGCGGAGCCAACTTCTTAAACTTCAAGGTTGAGTGATTTCTCACAGTATATAAGTACGTAGCCTTAGGAATTGATTGTAGTTTGCACCTGAAGACGATCAGAGATTGTACTGATCGAAACGTCGTGTATAAATAAAATATAGACAATGGAAGTCCGAAACACAGAGTTAATTTCATGGTCTTACATGTTTTTGTCTTTTTTGTAAAAATTTAGATCGGAATGTCAAATATTTGGGAATTGTTGCAACGACCCTTGTAATGTTAACTAATTTAATAAATAATAATATTATAGATATGTATGAGTTTGGTTGCCTCAATTTAAAAAAGTTGAAGAAAGTCCACATAAATTTTCACTGTTTTATGCATTCTAATAATTTTTAGACTATGCAAAAGAAAATATATTATTGTTAAATAATTACTTTGTTTTATTTTTATCAATAGATGGTGGTAAAATAATCCCTTTGGGAATGACAGCTCCTGCGTGCAGTATGACTGCGCACCCTGAGATACTACTTCTATACCAAATATCTTGACTGGTATTGTACTATTTTTTTAGATATATGGTTTACACCATCCACTACTCCTCTGTAAAAATTCTGTAACAGGTATTCTGCACCACTTACTACTTCTATGTGAGAAACCTCGACAGGAATATGAGTCATGTACGTAAGCCGTTTCTAGAGTCACATGCTTTAAATCGTCTGCTATAATTCGTCTTGTTAACATTTGTTTATATAACTATTAATAAAAAAAAGTGTATTTCATTTAGGGAGTCTAACCGGCGATATATGCTGCACAAGACCTTACGGTGATCGGTTAAATGGTGTGTATTGGGAGATTGTTTCTAAAAAACATATGATAGTATTGGCTAAGGGCTATTCTTATAGGGTAAGATATCTATATAAATAGCAAAACGTATACTCAATATTCATTTGAATTATAAGTACTGACCATGAAGATTATAATATTCTTGCTACTGATACTCTTATTTGTAAATGGTAAAAATATAGAACTTACCTTGGACGAAGCCAAAATTTATTTAGAAAATTATGGATATCTACCTAAAGGTCTAAACTCATCACTAACCTTAATTAATGATGCAATATTGGAATTTCAAGAAAAAATGGCTATTACAGCTGATGGTGTGTTAAATGAAGAGACGAAAAAACTGATGGCAACCTCCCGATGTGGTGTAAAAGATAATCAGGGTGATTATTCTTTGGCAAACCCAATACATATCAAATGGAACAAGAGTGACACATATTGGAAAATTATTCCCCCAACATATAACATCAACACATATAAGCAATTAGCTTACCGTGCCTTCAAGAACTGGGAAAAATATACAAATTTAAGATTTAGATACGCCTATCATAATGCAGATATTATAATGTATTTGTAAACTTGACCTGTTTTTTTCAAGGCTCTGGCGTTCTGGCTCATGCCGATTACCCTTCTAGATCACAGTTAGAGATTCACGTCAACAAAAATATAAGATTTAATTTAAATATAATACCAAAATTTGGGGAGATTAGTTTAATACATACTCTGACTGAAATTGGACACACATTGGTTATTTCACATTCTTCACATATAGAGAGCATTATGTATCCCCTCTTGGACTCCAATCGACAAACTACAGAGCTGTCTCAAGATGATATCTACGCAATTCAATATTTATATGGAAATAAACTCATATCTACTACGACTACAATACAAATGGAAGAAACCACCAATACTTCAACAATTTCCACACCAACAACGAGAAAAAGCAGTACTATAGAAAAATACCACCCAGCAGAAGAAACACCCAGATTATGTGATTTGAACTTTAAGAAAATTAATACATTTCTAGTGGTAAATGGAAAATTATATATATTTTATAAAAAATATGTTTGGATAAAGGACTTAAAGTCTAATTTAATTGATAGTTGCCCGATTAAAATAAAAGATTTTCTTAAATTTTTACCTGAGAATTTCTCGAGAATTTCAGCCATATATCACAGACCTGTTGGAGATGTTGTAATCTTTACAGATAAAAAAATGTATTTTATTAATTACCCATCTCTTGCTTTAAAACATGAGAAATATATTTCAGATTTACAGTGTTTTCACCAATCAACAAAAATTTATCGTGTAGATTATACCTATGAGGGTCAGACATTTTTATTTTATGATAAGATATATTTTGTTGAAATTAACGAGTGTAGTTTTTCACCAACCAGATATGGCTTACTTTCAGATAAATTTCAGAGGGTACCAGCTAATTTTAACTCTGTATTCCGCTACACTAACAGGTTGCTTTACTTCTTTACAACTGAAAATATATATTACGAGTATGATGAATTTTCCAACACAATGAAAAAGATTGTGAAAACTTCTTTAGATTTTTTTGATGTTCTTTGTCCAACCCCAAATTTATTGGAACAGTTAAAATTATTGTTAAATTCAGTAATTACCAAAATAAAATAATATACAAGTAATAGATATACCTAGTGCAATTAACATAATAAATAGTATTAAAGTATTTTATAGGTCTTTTTTTAAATTTATGATCTGAAGAATTGACGGCACCATATTGCCATTGTAAAAATATATGATAGTTTCAAACATCCAGCAAAGATCTGTGGTTTTTGACTAGAAATACCAACTTATAAACGGCTTACAGCTCTTGAAAATAAATGGCAACAGGTACTTAGGAGAATCACACAATACAAGTCAGAAAACCTCATATTTCATGTATTATGACGTCAACTCACTTTATGGAAAAGCAATGCCTTTATTGTTACCTTTTGGTGGCTTTGAGTAGGTCTAAATAGCAGTATGCTTAGAGGCGGATATTTTTTCTGATAGCACCCATAGAAAATAGGTGTACATTATCCCCCCTGAACTATTTGATGTGCATAAAGATCTTCCCGTCTGAACGGAACATAGAATTCCACCCAATTCTAAAAGAAAGTTACCCAAATTAATGACCACACTGTACGATAAAGAACGATACATTATTCAATACAGAAATTTAAAACCAATTCTTAAAAAAATTCATGGGGGTCCTAAAATTTAAACAGTCTTTATGGTTATGCCTTATATTGACTTAAACATTAACATGCCCCAACAGAGCAAAAACAGTTTCGGAAAACACTTTTTCAAATTAATGAATAACGCAGTATTTGGTAAAACCATGGAGTATGTTGGTAAATATAAGAATATGAAATTGGTGACTAAATGGTTTGGACCTATAGGTATGTACATACGTGCCAAGATATTTTCGAAACTAGTTAACCGATTTGAATAAAATTGCCATGAAAAATGTTAATTAGATATATCCTGCACTGGTTTTAAGGATTGTAAATGAAGACGTCATGATATTAATGATTCTTAATTGATCAGGTTACAACAACCATATGGTATTTAAATGGGATGATATGGATTTGCACCTATACTTTTGCTATTTGTTTTTTATGATGACTCATTTTATAAACGGTTTGTTGGTAAAGACTCCATTTCACTTTTTATTCACACTCAGTGACGTCATGGAATATTTCCGCTTCATATGTCTTTCTAACGACAACCTTGATCTCCTCCAACAAACATGATCATATCCACATATGTCAACAATTCCAGTTCAATGAAATGATCTTTGATTCTTAGAAACTTGGGGTTTGTACCCTTCTGGTTGCTGACTAAAAATATAAATTTCCCCTTCCAAGCTATAACTGTGAAAAATATTCACTAAAAATGTTAAGATGTTGGTCTGTATGAGTAGTACCTATAGATACGTACATGTACATGTACCATGATATATCCAAAACTAGTAAACCGATTTGATTAAAATTTCCGTGAAAAATATTAATTGCGACTAGTTTTTAAGGGATCGTAAATATTGATGGTTCCTAATTAATTAAGTTATTACAACCATATGGTGTTTGAATGGAATGATATGGAAAGCGCTTAATTTTAAAAAACTTTTACAAATTACTAAAATTGATTCGGTTTGAAACGCAAACTTTTATACTTAGATATACATAATTGATCAATAGACAGATGCTGATAATGATGGTCGGATAGTTGTCATAACTGTTTTGAGGCCCAATTAGAACAAAACTTGGGGTGTCTTATGTAAAAGTCAGGAGAATTGAGGGTGCGATATAAAGGTTTGAATTTTTCTTTGCAACGAGGTGTAAGGGTTCTGTTGTTACCGAGATTCAAATATTGCGAGAACGCAGCGGAAACACTGTAATTCAATGCCGTCGTGACATTAATCTAGGGAGGAGAAACAGGTATATTATGTTCTGTTAATTCCACGAGAAAAATGAATTTTTATCACATTTTCTCAAAAAACAAATGCGGTTAATATTTTTCTTTCTACCTATCAAACTGTTTTAAAAGGTGCATGCTCAATAATTTGTTGTCTTGTTTTTGTTTACCATATAACTTTCTACAACTGATAACTTTGGGGTCAAGTATAAGCTAAGTTTGAACTATTATCAATTGCTTTTCTAAATTTATTGATTATATAGGCAATCATTTATTAAGAATTATACATGTGTTAAAGCCTTATTAATTTCAACTAAGTAAAGAAAAAAATATTCTTTCCTCCTCAGTTTTTGCACTGCTACGGATCGTACGAAAGGAGGTAAATGGATATTAAAAGATTACACCATATTACGTTACAAAAATATAAAAATTTTTGAGGAAAAAAATGTATGTCTTTAATCAAACATCAAAAGAAATTGGTGGTATTTCTTTAGAAAATTATAGTAATCATGGCATGTAGTAGATTATTTTTCAAAGACATAAGGGACCCACAAGCACATCAATAAAAATAATGTAAGCACCAGATTTTATTCTATATTCAATATAGGTAAAAATGTTTTGTTTCCATCAGTTTTCAGTTGCCCATCATGGATTATATGATATATGATACAAATGCCTCCCAGGACGCAACATCAGCCACATTTAGACTTGAAGAGAGCTCAACTTTCATAAAACAAGTTAGCGATATTTGCATACCAATTTTTTTCCCATACGATTCATTATTTAATAACATTTTATTTATTTTGATGAAAATTATGGTGCTATTATGACAGAATTTGAAGGATTGTGCTCCAATCTTAAGACTTTTAACTAATAAAAAATTAATTTAAAAATCGTGAAAATAAGTTGATTCAGAAGGATCTTTCTGAAGAGGAAATAAGAGAAGACTACAAAATTTCAATGTTAGCATGAGGGTAAAAGGGGTGAACAAGGCTTCACGTAGAAAAATTACATTTAACAACTATCTTGAATGGGGACACCAGTAATTAGATTCCTCATAAATTTTTAATCATTCTATATATTTCATTCATCTTTTAAGGTTCTGGGCATCTAATACTTACACTGAGAACTTTTAAAAATTGGACTCGCATAACCAGGGTGAGAATTATTATCTTTAATATAGGAAAAGTAAATTTAAAAAGTATTATTTTTATACACATATAACTGTACAGTTTAAATATGGTTTTTGTTGTTTCATTCCAATTTAAGCACTGTAGAGAAAATATTGATCAGAGGATTCACAAACACACAATTTAGCTTTAACTTTAAAAAAATATGCCTTCTACAGGTGAAAAAAGAGGCTATTGTGGTGAAGAAGGACATACAAGCAAACATTTAAGGACTATGTATGTTCTTACTGCAAAAGGAGAAATGTTTTTGTCAAAACTATATAAATTTTGTTAATGTTGGTTCCAGATTTTGCCCCGTTTGCAATAAAATTTTTTGTTTTTGTCAAAAGTCAAATAATAAAAAATATAAAATAAAAATAATATTTTGTTTTAAGGACATGACCTTAACATAATTTATCAATCATTTTCTTTTTTAAATAAATATGTGTTTATATTTTAGATCCCAAGAAACTGTGTTTTTTGGATACATAAAACATTATCAGGCTAAATTTGTGAAAAACAAGTTCAGGTTATCTCGAGTATACTTATTTTTGTATACTTTACTTTGCCTCCATAAAAGCTTCCAATTTGATCACTAACGTTAACATACCAGTCCGTCATTGTCAATTCGCAGTAGAACTAGACAGTTGTAAAGGCATTTGACCGTATAAAATTAGATCATTAATAAGCTTTACGTAAACATGTTATTTTTAAAAAGCGCACATTCTGATCATTTTAAACCATATAATAATAATATTATTTAACGTAAAAATAAAAGCCTTTTAACTCGAGCTGCACAGCTGGGTCACACACATAATACAACCTTTTTGCCATGCCCTCATGTCAATTCGCAGTGGAACTAGACCGTTGTAAAAATGTATAAAATTAGATCATTAGTAAGCTTTACGTAAACATGTTATTTTTAAAATTCTTGATAAACAAAGGTGATGGGTTATCTTAATTGTACTCGATTTTGTCTTCACAAAAGCACACATTTTGATCATTTTAAACCATATTTTTAAAATTCATGATAAACAGGGGTCATGGGTTATTTTAAACCATATAATAATAATATTATTTAACGTAAAAATAAAAGCCTTTTAACTCGAGCTGCACAGCTGGGTCACACACATAATACAACCTTTTTGCCATGCCCTCCCCCTTTGTAACACTAACAAAGAATTTTTCAAATCCCATCGCTATAACGCGAGATATCCGGCAAAAACTACCAAGTTCAAGCACTTTAATGCCTTTTTGGCTTCTCCATCTCTCTAAGAATAAATAGCATTGCAACACGGCAATCCAACAAAAAAATAATTTTTCAAATCGATCACTTAGATCTCGAGATATCCGCGGCAAAAACTGCTAAGGTCAAGCACTCTAATGCCCTTTTAGCTTTTCCGTCTCTATGCGAATAAATAGCATTGGAACACAGAAATTCAGTAAAAAAATTATTTTTCAAATCGATCACTTAGATATTCGCAGAAAACTACTAAGGTCTTTTGTCCCCTGCGCAGCAAACCAAAATTAGTCTTTTACAGAAACCATAGTAGAAAAACGTGCGCACATAGCGGAAAAAGTACCTTTAGTACACCGGCTGATAGCAATCTCTCTTGAAATAATAAGGCCCCAATGCTATGCATAACAGGTGTACGTCATTTTCTACTCCATGCATTGGCACTTGTGACCGAGAATGGGCAACTAATATTAGGAAGTGTCAACCATTAGAGAATTTCAGCAGGCATACGTTAACGCTAAGTAGTCTAAGACCTTGTGGCACTTGACAGCTTGTCTAGAGGGCACAAATGACAGATGACTATATGACAGGTGCATGTCACTCATACACACTAGAGCACCCTGTATAAACCCCAAGCAGACTCACTCTGTAGAACAAAAGTCACGTGATCATATCCCCTGTTTACACAGGCCATTATGGCATCCCCTTGCAACCCCCTTGCAACCCCCTAACAACCCCCTTGGACATAGAGCACCCTGCAGAATCCACGAAGAGACACACTCTGTAGAACACAAGTCACTTGATCACATAACACTTCTGACGTCACTTACACGCACGTGATATTAGGGAATTTCAGTCATTAGAGAGTTTCAGCACAGACAGACAGACGGACATACGTTAACGTTAACGCTAAGTGTAGTAGAACCGCCACAGCATATCTACTAAGAATAAAGTTATTACGATTTATTTTCCTAACTGTTTTTACGCTTACACATAAAGAAAATATTCTGCATCTTCCATAATCAAAATCTAACAATTCCAAACATTCGTTTTGAAAAAAATTGCCACAAATACAAAGACTTTGACGCGGATTGATAGAAGTAAATATAAACAAAATAAAGTTAACAACAAAAATTACGTACTTTTGCCGCTAATAAGCGCCTTGTTTACCTTTATCTACAAATTTTATGCTTATTTCCATATTCTTCTGTCAATCAATTTCAAAGTCTTTGTATTTTAGGCATTTTTTTCAAAACGAATGTTTGGAATTGGTCGTTTTTGATTGAGGGAGACGCTGAATACATTATTTTGTAGGTAACAGTCGAAATAGTTAGGAAATAAACCTCGCGAAATAACTTTATTCCTAAAGGCTTGTCAAATAACGATAGCCACAAAAGTTGTTATATTCGTAAACTGCTCAAAAAGGCCCTATTAATTGTTTTTTTTTAGAGTTTAGTTTTATAGAAAAATCTTGGTGCAGAAAAGTTCAATACAATCGACATCATTTTACCATTTTCTTCAACTTACTTTATTTTTGTATAGAAATGTGTGAAAAAAAAAAGTTGTAACGTTTTTTTATCGAAAATATGTTCTCTCTCAAGTTCCTCATCGCTTTTTCGGAAAAGGTATTTTTTCAACTAACAGCATTAAAATTCAAAATGTGAGAATTTTTCCATTTTTTAAATATTTAAATTACGTTTATAAAAAATGGTTAGTACTACAAAAATGCTTATGTGACTTTTTTTTTATCTAGAATGGAATGCTCTATAAGCCCAAATTTTTAATTTTTTAAAAATATTGTTTTTTACATTTTGGGAAAAAATTACATATTTTTGACAGTTCTGACAGTATTGAAGATTTTAATTGTTATCAGAATAACTAATTAGGGACGTCATCTACACAAAAATATACCTTTCGAAAAGAGTATATTTTTTTCTTAATAAATCAATCAAAAAGTGAACTCTGACCTAAACGTCGGAGAGCGTCCCTTTTTTCCCTATTTTACAAGATTTTATTTAACTTGCAATGTATCTGAAAGAAACTAGATATGCTTGTTCTGGTAGAATCTTGCAACTTACTTTTGACCAATTTCCCGACATCCGTTCGGCTTTAAATTTGGCATGCTTATATAGTTGTGGTAACTACATAAGAAGATAGTGTGATGAAGTTGACAGCTCCCCCCTACTCGAAGGGGGTGGAGAACGGGTACAGTTGAAGTACGCTCGATTTCGTTGAAATTTGGTGTGTTGGGGCACTTGGAGATGGAGATAACGAATTTCTAATCAGACTTTGAAAATTCAATATGGCGGATTCAAGATGGACGATTTTTGGTCATCTTTTGCTAAACCAATTCTAACTAACTTATACACAGCCGATTGTCTTCAAATTTGGCATGCATTTATAGTTCCGGTGACAATACAATAATATGTCATTATTATGAACCTCTCCCCCTACGAGGTGAGTGGACGAGGGAAAACACACTAAGTTTGTCCGATTTCAACCGAAATTGGTACACGGCCAATTTCAACTGACTTATCCACATCCGATTACGTTCAAATTTGGTATGCCTTTATAGTTCCGGTGAAAATACAATAATATGGTATTATCAGGTACTCACTTCCCTCTAACGAGGGAAGTGGAGGGGGAAAAAGATTTAGTTTGTTCGATTTTAATTAAAATTAGCATATAGGGGTTTTTAAGGAGGCGGATTATGAATTTTTGATTAGATTTAAAAATTTCAATATGGCGGATTCAAAATGGACGATTAAGTTTACAAATCTAGAAATTAAGAGTGTGTGTTCAAATTTGGAATACGTTTAAAGTTCCGGCGACAATACAGTAATATGGTATTATTAGGTACACACTTCCCTCTAACGGGGGAAGTGGAGCGGGGAAAAATTAAGTTTGTTCGATTTAAATCAAAATTGGCATACAGGGGTTTTTCGGAAGGAGATATGAATTTTTTGATCAGATTTGAAAATTTCAATATGGCGGATTCAAAATGGAAGACTTAGGGTACAATCATTTTTTATTAAAAAAAACTTTTAAAGAACTTTTATTAAATGCACTCAAAAGTAGAAAATAATTTTTTATCTTTTTTATACCATAAAAAATTTTAACTTTACAGTGACAAAGAGAGAACTACAAAAGAAGAACTAGATTTTTCTTCTATTCGAATGATAAATATAATGCTTTCATCTAAAGAAGCTGAGAGCGACTGAGATTGCCGTGCTTGCCAAGCCTTTGAAAATGTCCTTGGGTTATAGAGTAATACAACTGTTTCTTAGCTAAAGTTAAAATTTTTAATAAAAAATGATCTTCTATGTTTAAGTGCATTTAATAAAACCTTGTTCTTTAAAAGTTTTTTTAATAAAAATTTATTTGATCACCCATCCTGCATTATCTTGCAGGTAGCCTCGTTTGTAAATCTTTATATAATTGCGAGGAAATTTGCTCGTATTTTTCCGAAATTAATTCATTAATTTTACCAAAACATTTTTTTAATGGATTTCCTGTTACTTGCGTTGGCTTCCGCACTTGCTGATAGGTAATAATTTGTCTGCTGTAGTGAAAGGTTTCGAAAAATGTATTTTGGGTTGATTGAAAAATATGTGTAGTGTACAGAAACCTTTTTTATTTCAGTAAACAGCCCGTGGTGAAACGTTCCATCACCGCAAAATATAGTTTTATGTTAGAATACTTTAAATATACTTCTACTAAATATACTGCCTTGTAGCAAAAATAATTTATATATTTCATACATCTTTGCCAATATTTGATCTTTTTGCGGTCAAGAATAGTAATACAGTTTACGAAGGATTCGTAAAAGGTAAAATAAAAACCTTACATATTTAGGTTAGGAGGAGTAAAGTCTGTGCTTTATTTACTCTGATTAAATTTGATTCACGATCAAATTCTAATTGGTGTTTAGAATGGGTGATAAAAAATAAAATTTTAATAAAAAGTATTTTATTCTAAACACCGTTTGATCATGATTCGAGCTTAATAGGGGAATTTTTTTTGATTTTTAGATGTGCTTAAAGACACTTATAATAGGACAGGTTTTTCGGTAAATTTAGACTGTAAAGAACTTTGATTGAAAGAAATTAATACCACCTTATGTTTCACACACTTTATGCTTTGAAAAATTACAATTTTTGCTGTTTTTTGTATAAAAATGGCAAAATAAAAATCATATGCACGACACCACCAAAGATGACGGACAGATGATATAACAGAAATTTTTATTAAACAATTGTCTTTAATTATTTTCATCTTTCTCTAAAATACACTCTTCAACAACCTTAAATATATTTGCACTTCACTAAATTATCTCTCCATCTACTTCTAAAATTGTGCCCTCTCTCTCTAAACATTTTTCATTTTAACAGAGAAAAATATTTTTTGGAAGTACTTTTTTTGAACGCTAAAAAAAACTGTGAAAACTTGAAAAATTTGAGTTTTTTATTATAGAAATCGAAAGTTTGGATAACAAGCTTTAAAACATGAGCCTTAAATTACCATCAAGGCTTTACCATTCTATGCAATTATAAATAAGTGAAATTTTACCTGGGTTTTTTTCCCATCATCCTTGCAAAATTGTCGACAAAAAAAGCTGGCGCAGTGTGAAACAGGAAACTTAAAATACTGTAAAGGAAGTCATTGGCTATGTAGAGAAAAAATGGATCAAATATGGCGCTCATCAATCCGAAATGTTTGACCAAAACAGTTTTGGCGTTTACTTCCTGCCAAACAATAGGGTTCTGGGAAGATGACACATAGTTAAAAACCGGAATCTCCTGCAAATTCCTAAAAATATATATTATCCATGGTAAATAGTCTTGTTTAAAAAAAAACTCATACCATATACCATAGAGAAAGTAATAGCTACGCGAGAGTGACTGATACTGTGTTATACTTGGGGAACATTGTTGTCGGCGACACGAGCGCAGCCAGTGGCTACAGGAAGGAACTACTTGTACAGCCAGACGTATAATAAAATACATATATTCTGTTGGTTTTTATAGACATTTACTTATTTAATAATAAAAATATAAGAAAAAACTTAACATGCGCAGTTTTTCCATAATTTTTGGTATTATAAAAGCGATGCATTCGCGAAAGGTTTTATCTCTATACAAACCTTAAACAGCTTTGTAGTGTTCCATGGAGCTAAAAAACTTTATTTAGCTTACAAAAAGTTTTTTGGACTTAAAAAGTCTAAAATAGGAGGAGGGGGTTATAACTATGTTGAGGAATATTATCAAATATTAAAGGTTACAACATTTTATTATGTTCCCAGCATAAAAGTCTTACAGATTTTATAATGTTTTAACCTATATCTCTCTAGCTTTAATGGTAGTGATCCAGCCTGATTTGAATGGCATTTTAGACTTTACAATAAGTTGTTAATCCACTATATAGCTAATCCCATAAACTCGCACGATTTTCAACCAAAACTGATTAAAATAACTCACTTTTAAAAACCTAAAAAAATCCGCTTGCCGGGCTTGACAGACTTTGATAAGCGGTGGCAAAAACCGGCAGGTACTTAATTAAAATTGTGTGAAATATATTTCGACATTGAAAAATGTTCTGTTTTTCTTTCATGATCATATAGACAGAGATGGACGGTGCAAGGTAGGTGTTGACTTAAAACAAGCATTACTTTGACTCGCCGCCGCAGTGCGCTATGCGCTACAGGAACGTAGTTCCTGCGTGGCCCTATCTTTTTGTTAGTCTCCGTAAGTTATTAGGTTGTCTCTGGTGTATACTCAAAGACACCACCAGCTTGTAATGAATGACAGCATTAAATTCGGTATTACGATGATATTATTTTATATTAATAAAATCAAAAATAATAAAACAAATACCCTTATTACCTGACTACGCAATGCAATGGTTTTGAGTTTAGTTTCTTGTTTCTAAAATCAATATTTTAATCTCGGATATAATTAATTAATGATATTAAAAATCGCCATTTAAACAGAAAATAAATATATTTAAAAATATTCTTTATTGCAGAAGAGTAATTATCACTCGAGTTACAGAAGACGGCTTGTCTGTAAGAAGAGCGGCCATTCATTTTGGGCTTGATAAAATGACGAAAATAAAATGAGAAAAGCGATAAATTCAAAATAACACAATGGATTGAAAACAACTACATACTTAATAATACTTAAAACAACAACAAAAATTAGTATTTAGTGGGCGCACCATTCTTTTCAATAACACTCTACAAAGGCCTGGGCATTGAAAAAGTTAAATTTTGAAAATATTCTTGACCTTCTGAGAGAACCTCCAATGCGCGATGAATTGTATCGCTTAACTCTTCAGCATTTTGTGGTCTCCAGTTTCTCTGATAAATAATTTTGACAAGTCGGACCTATATATTTTCCATTGGGTTGAGATCAGGGATGTTGAATGTCTAAAAAAGAATTTCAATATTACGGTTTTCAAACCACTGGCGAACAACATTAGCCGTGTGCACAGGACAGTTGTCTTGCTGGTAAACGAAGTCGTTGTTTTTGTTAAAACATCTGCACAGATGGCAACATAATATCCTCAATAATCTCAACATATCTTTGACCGTTGAATCTTCCTTCGATTTGCCGAAACATAACCAAATCTCTAGCGTTAAACCAGCCCCACTTATTCACTGAAAAATGTCCAGCTTTATTAATTTGGTCGGTGTATTTTGGATCAAACCTAGAATATGTTGGACCATACCCTAAAGTTCTTCTATTGCTCAAAGATGACTTATTTTCATCAAAAGTAATCCTGGCCTCTGATTGTTATTCCATTAGAAATGGTTTTTTGCAGCAACTCGACAGGAAATTTCAGATTTTGTTTAATGCTTCTGTTAATAGTTGATAAGAAACCTGGGAACATCGTTAAATTAAATGCTTTAACGGATGTGGCAAAAGGATTTTGTCTGAGGTGGTCGATAAACCTTTCATCATGTATCTCAAAACTCTATTCATCGAATTATCTTGTATCCAGCGCTTCTTCCATCGTCATTTTATCAACCCCCAAAATAAGACTCAAGTGAAGATAGCTGCTGGTGCACTCACGGATCCAAAATACCTTCAGGAGTTGGATCCGGAGCTTATAGTTACAATTTTCCAGGCGAAACTCTTCGCCATTGAAATGAGATCAATAAAGATTCTCTCCGACAGTCAAGCGGCCCTTAAGGCTCTTGAATCCTATAGGTGCTCATCGAGAACCGTTAGGAGCTGCCAGGACGTACTGAACACCCTAGGGCGAATAAACACTGTGTCGCTGGTATGGATTCCGGGACATTCTGGGCATCGGGGAAAGGAGACTGCCGACCAGCTGGCGTCTAAAGCGGCGTCTACCATCTTTATTGGCCCCGAACCAGTCCTTGGAATAGCATACAACACAATCAACACTGCTCTCTCTCAGGCTGGATGGAAAACAAGTTCCGCCAATACTAGATAGAATTGCCGGGACTGGCACATTCCGAAGAGTTCATTATAGAACCCTATAGGAAGAGGACCGAAAAACTCATGGAGCTCAACAGGTAGGACATCCGGATAATGGTTGAAGTATACACCGGACACTGCATTGCACAGAATGGGTCTAAGTGAGGACACCGAATGTAGGCTCTGTACGGAGTATGATGAGACAGACATGTGCTGTGTGAATGTCCGGCCATTGCACGTCGGCGTCAACGTATCTTCTGTAAACCACGGATCGACGGACTGGATCTGAATGATGCTTCACCAAAGCAAGTTGCCAGACTCTTTAAGGGGCTGAATATTCTGCAGCAACAAAAAAATGTTAAAAGTGAGCCACAATAGACCCAATAGTGGTCGCAGTGGACAGTGCCATACTGGCACACTCACAAACGAACCAATCAAAAAAAAAATCAATCCTTATAGGCCAACCGTCTAATATGTGTTGCTTTCGTAAATACTGTAATTTGCTTCATTTTTGACTATTTGACTTGAAAATTATTATATAGCTGTAACGGCCCTGCCCTGTTAGTTTTCGGCTTTGCCTTTGCCCAGGGCAAAGAGTTATTTTTTTACATATTTTGCAATCCTTGGGCCAATATTATTATTAGATAACACTAACACTCAAGCAAACAAACAAAACACCTCCCAATGAGCATTTTCAGAAACCCCTGGTGACAATAGTTTATATAAATATTATAAAGAGGGTTTGAGTTTGTATATTTGTTTTATTAAAGGTTCTAAATTGATGGTACCCTAAAGTAACATAAAACTGGCGCTAACAATATTTCCACAGACATCTTTATAAAAATTAAAGTCATCGGTAACAAGTGTTATATAAATTGGTGTTAACAATGTTTCCACCAACATATTTATACAAATATTAGTCATTAGTGACAAAAGTTATATAAATTGGTTTTTGAAATCTTTCTGTTAGCCCATCTATAAAACCGTAAGTAACTATTAATTAAAGATATATAGATTGGTTTTTAAAATGTTGCTATCAACTCACTTATAAAAACTTAATTAACCAACAAAAAAGAGACACTTATAAAAACTTGGGAAATCACACACAATAATTATATAAATTGGTGCCTGTAATATTCTTATGAAATCATTCATAAACCTTTTTTGCCCATTCTTTCTATAATGTTTTTATTAATTTCTTTGTATAGTGGTTATAATACCACTGTTTTTACAACAAAAAACAATTTTAATTTATAACAAAACAAACAATATTTTTTTAGATTAATTTTGTGACATCAAAAGGCTCGTTTTTGCGACTTTCAAAGGTGCGTTTTTGCGATATCAAAAGGCGCGTTTTTGCGAGATATCATACCATCATTATCTGGTTTTAATTACATCAATCTGAGAGAGATAAGAGATCCAAATCTTCTTAAGATAGTTTTCGATGACAAATATCGGGATCGAATGCATTCTACACCCGATTCCGACCAGTGTTTCCCATGCGCGGCCACCCTGCCTCAAAAAACTCATCACGTGGACCGACATGAACTTATATAGGCAAATATCGCTTAGACTACGTCATCTGTGTTTTGATTCGGGGAGCCCATGCATAAGAAACCCATAGGTGGGAATCGGGTTTTAGAAAAAGAGAACAATATAGTAACCGTGCAAAAATGCACCGTGAAACTTCGAGTGCATACAGTGCGCACGGCTGGTCGGCGGCAATTGTGAACACATCACCTTACGACGCGACGGAATGCAGCCTCAAGGTCCGTTTCTGCGAGTTTGACATAGTTACTATTATCCTCTTTTTCTAAATGCATTCGTCTGCGAGAGATCCAGCATACCAGGGAAATACCTGCCTGTACACACTTCGACCCCGCATTCTAACTATTTCTTGAGATAGTTACCTCTGACAGTTATGCGGGGTTAAAGGGTGTGCAGGCGGGTATTTTTCCTGGTATGTGTAGTATGCTGGATCTCTCTCAGACAAATACATTTAGGAAAAGAGAACAATGGTAACTATGTTAAGCTCGCAGAAACGGACCTTCAGTGTTCAACACTGCGCCATCTGCAGCCTTTTGTTCCAACTAGCATCATGTTTTAAAACGTTGATAAAATAGTGTTGAAAGGGGTAAACAGTGGTATAATTGTATTGTTTTTTTTATAGAATTGTCGTAAATTTTCGCCATTTTGGATTCCAACAATATGTTTTTGACCAAAATAAAAACGTTATTTATGGGGTTTCAACATGTGTTTTAATAGAAATATTGCTTGTTTAGGGTTAAGAACAAAATACGAAATTCAATATTTCTCCAAGAAAGCAAAAAACATATGTGGAAGAAACAGTATTATTTAAATAAATATTTTTTTCCCGTTTTCTCAAGTATTTTTGAAGCCCATGAAAATTTTGTAAGTGTATTCGAAAACTATACAGTACATACGGGACCGCAGCTGATTATCAGAGTAGGATGACTTGGAAAACAGCTTTTATTTGTCCTATAGTATATAAATATTCATATTCCTGCTTCAACTTATCTTACTTCCATTTTAATTTATTTTAGAAGATTGGTAAACACCATTTTATAAATTTTTTATTTTAAAAAGAAAAAGAATAATACATAACAAGCAAAGGGAATAAAGATGGAAACTTTATATTTCTAAATCGATAAAAACCTTTAATTTGTTATGTAGTGTTGTTAGAACAGTTGTAAAACCTTTTTATAATAATATCTAAAATCTATATACCACCAACACTAAATAATATAACTTTTGGTTATTTTATGAAGGTTTTATATTATTTGCTGTAACTTCTATATAGAAAAAGTGCTCATTGGGCTGTTACCATAAAATATTTACCTTTCTGTGGCAGTTTGGTAAGAAGCAGCAATTATATTATTGACAACAAAGTCGGCCGGTACTAATTCAGCCCTATTATCAGGAAGAGCTTTGCTAATGTGGATAACTCCAAGTCCGCAGGCTATCATGTATCCCATGGCTCCAAATACTTGCTCGCTCCAACCTGGAATTGGCTCTCTAAAGGTGCTTACCACTAGAAAAGAAAGCTTATTACAATGGTGGGTTGGGCCAAAAAAAATAGTACTTAGTAAAGATATACCTTTATGCATAACCGGGCCTAAAAGTGCACTTAAACGCCCACATTTTCAAGCGTGAATTAGTAATTTAGCGCTCTAGGGCGCATTTTAAGCTGGTTCCGACCCACGACTTCGTGCGTATTTTTTTGACTAATTAATATCATTACAAAAAAACAAGTTAGTAAAGAAGTTAAAAAACCTCCAAATTAGTTACATCAACCGAAAAAAATCTAAAAACAAAATCAAAAGTTTATGATGGTGTTTAATGATGTATGGAGAGGGTGACCAGTGGAACCACTGACGATCCTACCCTGGTTCCCCAAGGCGAAACATAGTTTAATCATTTCTCTTTTCGCTTTGGTCCTTTATGTGTTCCTTGTGGGATGCTCATCCAGGTTTGAATTTTCGTTATTTCCACCCAATAACAAAATTAGTATGTTAGCTGTTTTAACACACTGCAGGCGTTTAAGCTGTACTTTTTGAACTAAACTTATAAATAACCATTCAATAAGAGCTTAAGAATTTTGTTTTTCAAAATAGAGAGGGAGCAGGGAAATTTCCTCCCCCCCCCCAGTGCCAAATTATATAGGTAAATTAAATCTGAAAAATATACGTGTTACATAAACAAAATAAAAAAGACAAATGCATGTCTGTTTCAATAAAAAGTTTTAGTATGCAGTGGCATTTTCGCCTCTTCTCGTCTTTCTAAGTCATCTCTGATTGTTGACAAAAAAATGCTTTGCTTTTTGTAGGATAGGCAATTTCGATATAAATTTTCTGAATAAAGGAAAAATTAGAACTCAATTTTTTTTTCATTAACAAGCTTAGTTAGCTCGGAAACTGTCACTTCTTACCTCCAAAAAAGAGTAAAATAACTCCTAAATAGTCACAGAGTGTCAAAAGTAACAAATTGGAAAAATGTTGCAAATTTAATTCTTTATCAATAAGTATGTATTGGTAGTGTAGCTTAAACCACTCCTTTTACCAGAAAAATTGAAAATCCCAAGCAAAAATAATGCCAATTTAAATAATTTACTTTTCTCTATTTTTCGAATTTTCATCAAGATTTTCTAACCAACAATTACCAAACTTGACACGGTTGAAAATTAAATTTTTTCAGTGGCGTAGCCCAGTTTTCTTAATTAGAAAATGTCAAAATGTACCAAAACTCTTTGATACGCCACTGTTACTGACATATACAAAAAAAGGAAAAAAGGCCCGCTTTTTACTGGATCTCCTACTAGATAAAATAGCATTTCCAATGATATCTTCCGCTTGTATTTGCTGCTTCTAATAATAATATAAGAATTTTTTAAATTTTTTATAATTTTTTAGTAAATTTCTAATTGAAAGATCAAACGTCCTCTACTCTTCTAACACCAATTATCGTTTTAAAAAATTCTTATTTTATTACTAGAAGCAGCGGAAGCCCAAGCGGAAGGTGTCGTTGGAAATGCAATTTTATCTAATATAAGATCTAGTAAAAAGCCGGTCAGTAACAGTGATGTATCAAAGTCTTTTGGTACATTTTGAAATTTTCTAGTTAAGAAAATCGGACTACGCCACCGGAAAAATTTAATTTTCTGAGATCTTAGATCTTAGATTCTTAGATCAACCCTGCCAAGCTTGGTATTCGTAAATCTTGATGAAATTGCTAAAAAGGAATATGCAAGAAATTGTTCAAATTGGCGTAATTTTTGCTGGTAGAGGGAGTGGTTTAAGCTATATTCCCACTACTTACTTATTGATAAAGAATTAAATTTGCAACATTTTTCCTATTTGCCACTTTTAGCAGTCCATCACCCTTTAGGAGTTATCCAAGAAAAACGCTTTTTTGGAGTTCTTTGGAGGTTCGAAATGACAGTTCTCGAGGGGGTAGGAATGGGAACTTTTAGTATGTTAAACGGTGGACCTTCCTAAGCTTGTTAATAAAAAAAATTTGGGTTCTAATTTTTTCCCCTATTTTTCCTGTGTAGCTTATCCTGTTAATGAATTCAAAGAGTTGGTTCATATTTAAATTTTAATTTATTACGCACTAATCGACAATATTCTGGGCGGATTCATTTCACTATCTGTTTAATAGGTTGTCAGTACAAAAATATTTAAAAAGTTACCGTTTTGTTATCAAAGGTTGACAACAAAACTTCTCTTTCCTCGGAATTTTTGTGCTGGTAAACTAGAACATAGTTAGTGGAATATTGTTAGAAAAAAAAATTACATTGCCCAAGGAAGACGGTAGCTTTGAGAACGACTATGAATATGGTCCTAAATAAATTTAGGTTCGACAAAATTAAAGACTGTCAAAATCATGCCTCTTATAGGTGCTAAAATTTTCACTTTCTTCTTTTCCCGTTTCAGGGTTTGGACAGAAAATGAGATTGTATTGTATGGGATGAAATTTTGTAGGATTATTTCCTTTCCTTATGAAAAACCATTAAAATGATCTATACCAATAAACTTTAAAAATTCGGAACGAGGGAGTTAATTTACTAGTTCGACCATAATTGTTATGGTTAGTAGAAATAGGGTGCCTATCTCGTGCCTTCTCCTATCTTCCCACTATCGCCACTTCGAGCACATAATGATAAAAGCAATATTTAAACAGTTGGTTCGGTAATTTCTAACACCAGAAAATCAAAAATTTACAGCACCTGTAGCATTTAGAGACATTAAGGAAGCAGAAACTAAAAAAAATATGCTGCCCAAAGGATCGATAAAACTATAAAGACAAAATCATCTTTGTTTTTTTATGCGTTGTAAGAAGAAGTAAAACCTAAGATAAAAACCTTACTGTCTCCGGATAAAGAATAAAATTAAGACATTTTGCCTTTGTTTTTCAGAGGGTACAGAAATTTAAAATAAACTAGAAACCACAGAAAAATCCCAAGGCAAATCTCACACGCGTTCTCAAATCTCACACGCGTTGTCAAGTCTCCATAATTATTCTTTATTTTATTTTCTATAATTATCTAAGATTGCAATTGGTAGCATAAAAGTAAGTTATATATGAGTGTAAGCCGGGCGGGGTATCGCGAAGGACCGAGGCAGTTCGCGAATGGTCTAAGCGCGTGTATTCTTGAGTTATCGGGACTATTCCGTCTCCCAATATAAAGCGCAAGTGTCGCGCCCACGATAAGTTTTAATTTAATTTTCGAGTAGCAATGCTCTAAGGTAAGTGAAATACTTGTTCTAAAAAGGATTTTAATAGAGTTGGTGATTTTTGAAACCCCCTGGTTTATTTAATGAAATAATTCGTTAGAGGTAGTAATATTTAGTTGCAAGAAGATAGTTACACCAAGTAGGATGACAAACAAATTAGAACTCAAGAACACCACCGGATTTAATACACAAATTCAGAATTAGAAGAAGATATTTGAAAATTCTACAAAATTCCAAGAAGTTCTATTCGAAAACTAAAAGAGATAGAAAGAATATGGCTTCACCACCGGATTTGAACTCCAAGTAAAGAATTATAAGGAGATTACGATGAAATTCTAGAAAATAAGATATGGAAAGAATCTGACTACACCACCGGATTCGAGAACCAACGGAAATAGCAAAGGCTTGATTACCGGACTTGACATAAAAAAGAGACCATTTAATGCTTAACTACTAGGCTACAAGCAGCAAAGAACAGAACAAAAGTCTGGGGGGGTCAGTATCCAGATCATGAATTTTACAAAACTTGAGGATCAACTGCGTAAAATATTGCTCCTGCTTGTACAGGGTGCAAAAAAATATGTTCAATTCAAAAGTTTAAAAATATACGGGGTGTTCATTTTGAAAAAAACAGACTTTATTACAAGTTTGTAAATCGCAAAAGAAACTATACGCGCCTTGTACAAGTGGGAGCAATATTTTACATATAATGGAACAGGCCAAAGCATTTTCTGTTAAAGTGTTAAATTTTTTATTTATGTGTCAATTATTAGGTGACATATCGCCATTTTTGTAAATTCAAATTCGGAGTAAAAATTACGAAATTATTAAATATCTCCAAAACCGTTTAAGATAGGTCTAGAGAAGTAAGAAGAAGTGTGGAGGATTAGAAAATAAAATAATATACCCAGTGTTTAATTTAAAATAAGAAAGTTATGGCCAAGTTTAAGTGCAAATGACAACATTCCAAATATAAAAGTATTTTAGAAATGTACCTTATGTAGGCTTATGTCATTATCCAAGGTTTAACAATTTCCTATTCTCTAGTTTCCAAAATAATCTAATAGGTTACTCACCTTGGGAAACCCGGTATAGAATTTGTTTCCGTAGAAGGTGCACCCACGTCATAAAAGTGCCGTTAAAAAACCTGGTCACGACCACAAAATAGTATGTTAATTATGCTGTTCACTACGAACACAATTGCTGTTCACTGTGAGCAAAATTGAGGTTCACTGTGACTACAGTTGCTGTTCACTGTGAGCCAAAAACTAGTAATAAATACTAAATAACCTAGATAACCCATAACTACATAATAGAGTAGTAGTTATCAGGCGGTGTGGTTAAGATGACTAGAAAGTTTACTTGTAGTTACTAAATATCCTAATAAAACTTGGTAAGGGTTACTAGATACCTTAGTAACCAAAAGTACTTGATCAGATTAATGTGACAATCAAAATGTTGGTTCGTGACTTTTTTCACCATAGTTTCCGATAGGTTAGTTTTTTGTGTTTTTGCAATTTGTTTTGAGACTTACAAAAATGCATGTGAAATGAATGAAAAAATCTGTATTATGTCAAAAAAATGCAATAATGTGGCAGAGACTCTTTTTTCATGGCTAAAAAGCTAAGTCGAACGCGAGTCTACAATATTGCCATGAACACTGATTTGGAAAAATTGCCTTAAAATCCACTATCGTACCTATAGCTGGCCGGCAAATACAGGTTGGAACCGCACCCAGAGCATCTTCTTGTACGACATATTCAGCTATCTGTTTAGTAAAGCAGTAAGTGTTTGGAACAGTACCTAATATTCTAAAAAAAAGGGAAATTATTATTTTAAAATTTTTTCCAAACAGCCCTAAAATGTTGTCAAGTTTCCTGTAAGTTACTTATATCTATTAAGTATAATGAGTGATAAAAGACAGTTTAATTTAATTTTAAATGAGCGTAGAGCGGAATGAAAGCCACGTAAAATAATAAAAAAAAAATCGTGAAATTCCAATTTGAGCTGTTCCTTTTGCTCAAAACGGTTAAATTGTCATTACTAATGGTAAAACTTTCTTGTTTTCCATGATGTAATTTCCAGTAACAGAAATGCAATCTTTCTTGTTTGCGCCATGATAATCAGTTGCCATTGGAAAAAATGTTTATGGTCAAGGTAGATGCAAGAAGTAGGGTGAGGGTGGTAAAGGGGTAGGACCATTTAAAAACAAAACATTGGTATGTAAAGTATAAGTTGTGAGGTATCAATGGAAAAGTAATTCAATTTCTGATTAGAATTTTTTTAAATCTTCTTTGAGGGGTACAGGAGGGGGGCATTGAAAAAAAAGCACATATTAATGTTTAAAGTATGGGTTGGGTTGGGTATCAATAAAAAATTTTAATTAGGAAAAACTGTTTAAATTTTTTTGAGTGGCACAGGAGTGAGGATAATCAAAAAACACACATATTGGCTTTATTAGAGGGGCTCAATGATTTTTGAAATACCCATATTGCTTATGACCTACAATTATAGGGAGCTACAGTGGGCATTCTTCAAAAATTAAAAATGATAAAATATCCTTCTACTGAAAATAATATCACACTCTTTGCAAATTAAGAAGAGGTTCCAAAGAAAACAGTATTTTTCGGAGCCGATGGGATCATTCCCCGGAATTGTTATTTTCCCTTAAAATTCAAGAATTAGGCTCTTGGAGTATTCGACGGATAGGCGTATGTGCAAAAAATTTACGTTTCTGGAAATGTAAAAGTCATTGAGGTAGAATAAAGAGGAGACGACATCACATCAAACAATTTGCATATTTATTGATCGATCTGACGACTTAGGGCCCTGTTATAAGATTTTTTTCTACCGTTGCGCCTCTAGTGACTCGGTGCCTAAGCTTGAATTAGGGTAGCGGTGTCGGCGCCGGGAAATTTGAGTTCGGGTATTTTTTAAATTATTAGTTCATTAGAAACAACATTATTTTGGAAAACCTAATTCACCAATAATTCATTTTATTTTCCAAAATATTGTTGATTCTAAAGCCTATAAATTTAAGAAATAAACCAAATGCCTCGTATTTTATATATTATATTATTCTTTTAAGAAGATATATACATATCAAAACTATTGTATTTATTATTAAACTATTTATTATGCCTCCCATGTAAGCCTCAATAGCAGCAGTGTCTTTTAAGACTTGCGAGTTTCCTTTATTTTCAAAAATATCGGTGTCACTGGTTACTCATCAGCATTTTTGAACGAAATGAGCTAAAAAAAATGTAATTAAGAAATAGGCTAAATAAATGCCTTATTAGAGCGTTAATAGACCATCAAAATTGGTGATACCGTTGGCAAAATCAGTTACTTTTCGCCTGTATCCAAAAATAACCGAACCAAAATATGTTACTTACGGAGGCTTAACGGGGCCCGCTGGATTATTTTTTGCAACCAGCCAGATTTATTTCTGAGCAAAAGCTGCAGCTGGTAGGTGATAATTAATTATTTTTTTTGTTTAGTTAGGTTTTTATTTTTTTTTTAAGTGAATTTGCAAAAACAGGAATTGTTGTGTTTTCTTTTTTATTTTAATTATATTGGCAGTTTGTGTGTGGACAACAGAATGCGGTTACGGTAATTTGTGTTTGTGGTTTAAAAAATCTTTCTAGCATCTCAATTACGGTAATACGGTAAGCAAATATCTGTTATGTAGAAACATTGCCCGATACTTACTATTAAAGTCTGTTTCAGATGTTTCAGACTCTGGTGGTAAAATCAAGGATGGAATTACAGGCCGCACTAAAAGACTTCGTCCACAGTTTTTTGAATAGTTTTCTGGTTTAAAATGTCGGGTGCATACTCTAAACCTATAAAGCGTTTCAGATGGCAAATCATTGTCTTTGGCGAGCTTGATCTCTAGGGTGTGGAAAGCGATGAAGCAGAGGATCTCTGGGACACTCTGGGATACAACACTTGGGCACAGTTTTCAAATTGTACTTATTACAAGAAATTGCTGTAGCAGTTCAAAAAAAGGCCAAAAACACAGAAAACTAAAAAACTTCAATAAAATGATCTCATGAAAAGAACGAAAAGACGATGATATTGATGGACATTCATTAAGATAGATGTCATCGCGGGAGCTTCGATTCCGACTTCCCAGAATCGCAGTAACTTGTTTTTTGCGATGCTCTTACTAAGAGTTTTTTCTAAGTCCGTAGGTATATGCTTTGTGCCGCTTGCCAGGCTTGACAGACTTTGACAAGCGGTGGCAAAAACCGGCAGGTACTAAATTAAAATTATGTGAAATATATTTCGACATTAAAAAATGTTCTGGGCTGCGTTCAGAAAGCCCACACTATGGTGTCAGCGCACTTGGTGTGTCCGCACATGTACACACCACCTATAATCTGTCATTTTTGTCTAATGTCAGCTAATTTACAAAAACAAACCAAAGGGATGTTGGGAGAAATGATAAAATAGGCCTTTTGTTTCCGCTCATTTTCGAAAGTTTGGTTGTCTTCTGGGGTTGCTTTTCTTGTGTCACATTATCATATAAGTCATGTCATATTATCTAATAAAAAATTAGTCAAAAACATACCTTTTTTGGGCTGCAAGTGGGTAGAAAAATGTAAAAATATATGCTTTTTGTCCTCTCTTATTTTCGAATGCTGGGTTTTCGGTTGGTTTCCCGGGTTACTTTTTTTTGTGACATTATCCAATATGAAATGACCCAAAAAAAGTATGTTTCAGGTTACAAGTGAGCAGAAAAAGGTTGGATAGTTTTTAAAACCGTCCCCACCACTTTTTTATTTCCTAACGGATCCTTTAAATATGAAGTCATTGAAAAGCTACATAAACATCCCAAAATTTGGAAAAGTATCAAGTATCAGCTAGAACTTTTTGAGACCCGCTATAAAAAAGTATACGTACTAGACTAATAAGATATCACATTTAAAAATAGAAAGAATAATAAAAAAAGTCACGTTTTTTTACTTCCCATACTTATTATGTGTATTGGCTTAAAAACGACTCTAGAAAAAAAATCATTAAAAACCATATATTATACAGGGTTAGTTGAAAAAAATTAAATAAAATCAAATTTTGGAACAGGCTTGTCATTAAAAATTATCAAAATTTCACCATATTATAACCTCATTCAAGCACACCAACCATCGCCCAAGTCCATACTGGGGTGACGGTGTGGTGTGATAAGCTCACTAAAATAGACATAAATATGTGCAATTTTGACCCTTATTGCCACATGTTAGTGGCCTTGCTAATGACGCTATAAACGCACCAGTAGACACATCACCTTTCCTGAACGACGAAAATGAGACGCACTGATCCTTTTCATATTCCTGAATGGCGACATACCAAGCACCGGTGCGTTTTTTACACTGGTAGGTGTTTACTTAATACAAGCATTACTTGCACTCTCCGCCGCAATGCGCTTTGCTCTACAGGAACGTAGTTCCTGCGCGGCCCTATCTTTCTGTTAGTCTCTATAAGTTATTATGTTGTCTCTGGGGATATCCCCGAAATGATGCATTTGGGATGTTCAAAATATCCCAGGGAATAGAGATTTCCTAAATGTCCCACAGCAATCCCATTTATGTCAAATCCCAACCCGCATAACTCCACAAATGAGGGTATGGGATGTATCACCATCATATTTCCATTTAATTCCCAGTTCTTGCTGTCCAAACAAATATATCTACTAGTAGGTAGTATCTACTGTGGAGCAAAAATATTGAAAGTAGCGCCATCTACTTACAATAGATGCAAGCTAACTATTTTGTAACAAGATGTAAGTGTTTGCCACTCCTAATAATATGCTTGATTTTTGTATTTTTTTGTACAAATTTTTACATGATCTATTTTTACTTCTAGATGTTTATTTATTTTTTGCTTATACCAAAATATTTTTAAATCACTTGTTTGGATATACTTAAAGAAGGTTTTATTGCCATTAACTCTGGCTGCACTAAGATTTTCTTAAAAATAAAGTGCAATTTCTTGCTTTATTAAAAACAAAGTACTAAAATTTTGCTTTTTTGGCAAATTTTTAAAATAAGCAAACTCTGCCATACAAAAATAATTAAAAAAATGCACATCTTTGCCGGTGCCAGCAGTTGCCAGCGGTCAAAGTAAAATATTAGTAAAGTACCAGCAGATCGATGTTTGCTGGGTATATTCCCTGGGTAAATTTGATTTCTGGTTTACTTTTTCTTTTGTGTTGTTTAGTTTTTAAAGTTGAAATTTCTTGTGTTTTTGTTTTCTCTTAAACATCTAATAAATTGCTCCATTCCAACTTTTAGAGTTGTCCTGCTTCGCGGATTGTATAAAAATTCCATAAATTCTAAGCTCACTTGCTAGCGTAAATCACTCAAAATAAAAAAAAAATCTAAGAAAATTATTGCCATGAAAATAACAACAACAATAAAATACGCCATTTTGAAAAGCCGTTGTCATCCTTGTGTCAAAGCTTAGAAAAAATGACGTTTCCCCAACCGTTATGCCTTTTTAGCTATGAAACTGTCAATCGCATCGTTACCCCTAATTTTTTAGATTGGTCGGTTGGGATATCCATTCCTATACAATTCGATGCTATACAATTCGATGCTCACCATGGGGATCTCCTAAACGTTAGGAGATACGAAAAGGTTTAAATTTAGGGCAAAGTTGTGCAATTTGACGCTTTGCTCAAAACAAAAAAAAAAGTTTAAAAATTCCGAGTAGTTCCGGACATAGGTGAAAAAAACAGAAATCTTTATTTTCAATTTTTATTTTTCTGCGCCCTTATTCTTAAAGCTGTTAAAAAACGATTAAAACTTTCTACAGGCACTTTTTTAAGATGTACCTAATGGGAGGTCCATTTTCAAGATTTGTCATTTCAGTGTGACAGGAGCACTGTCAAGTTCATTTTATCTTATGGACACATGCTTTTTTTCTCCTGCCGTTTGGTTCATAAAGGATGATAGATATTTTACAGCCTCATTTTGACAAGTACCTGACGTTTTGAGTTAATTAGCCCTCATCAGCCCAAATTCAAAGATTGAAAAACAAAAGTTCTTTTGAAACTAACTCTGTGTTTCGGACTTCCATTGTCTATATTTTATTTATACACGACGTTTCGATCAGTACAATCTCTGATCGTCTTCAGGTGCAAACTACAATCAATTCCTATACTTATATACTGTGAGAAAATACTCAATCTTGAAGTTTAAGAAGTTGGCTCCGTCCAAGGAGGGGCTTCCAAATATTTGGGATTTCAACACTTGGTTTACTGAAAATACCCTGATTCTGCCCAATAAAGGCAGCTTCAAGGAATTTTCGTTTCTTTCAGTGTGACTCCTTGTGCAAAACCTTTACTTCTGCCCACTTCATTCGGTGTTGTTTTGACCGTGCATGTTCGGCGATTCCTGATTTCGTGGTTTCACCTTTTTGGGTATTCGTCTGATGTTCCTTAAGCCTTATCACTCCCTCCAGCGGTAGGCTGGTACGTTCATAAAGGGATTCGTCATCAACCAGTCTCTTTCTAATAATCTAAGCTCTGGCTGAGATATGTTAATGATACTTTTATTGTCTAGACCGGGAATGACCAACAACTTTCAGAATTTCTTTACCACCTAAATAACCTAAGACCCACCATTAAATTCACAATGGAGTTGGAGCAAAATTGTCAAATTCCTTTTCTTGATGTACTTGACACGAGTAGAAACCGACATCAGAACAACAGTCTATCGTAAACCCACTCACACAGGACAATATTTAAATCAAGGTTCAAATCATTCTGCTACAACCAAACGAGGCATGGAAATCGAAATAAGAAACATTAAGAAGGATCTGCAGCAGAATGTTACAGCCTGAAACTTATAACAGATACTATTTCTAAATTTCAACAAACAGGACAGAGATTACAAGACCAAAACCAGACAAATGCATTCCTTACAATCCGATACGTTAAAGGAGTATCAGAGAAAATTCGAAGAGTATCGAAAAACTTTAATATTAAAACAGCTTTTAAATCTAGTAATACAATTCGAAGCCTTCTTAGTAAAACAAAACCGGAGAACAAACAAAATAAGGAATGCATTTACCAAGTTCCTTGTGAATGTGGTGAATCATACATAGGCGAAACTAAAAGACTACTGTCCGTTAGGCTTAAGGAACATCAGACGAATACCCAAAAAGGTGAAACCACGAAATCAGGAATCGCCGAACATGCATGGTCAAAACAACACCGAATGAAGTGGGCAGAAGCAAAGGTTTTGCACAAGGAGTCACACTGGAAGAAACGAAAATTCCAAAGCTGTCTTTATTGGGCAGAATCAGGGTATTTTCAGTAAACCAAGTGTTGAAATCCCAAATATTTGGAAGCCCCTCCTTGGACGGAGCCAACTTCTTAAACTTCAAGGTTGAGTGTTTTCTCACAGTATATAAGTACGTAGCCTTAGGAGTTGATTGTAGTTTGCACCTGAAGACGATTAGAGATTGTACTGTAACACAGAGTTAATTTCAAACACATCATTGTCTCAAACTTTCAAACAAAAAGTTATTTTGTTATAACAAAAAATCAAAAAAACTGACATTTTTAAAATGTTTAAAAAAGTACTGCAATCGGGTTTCTAAAATATCTTGAGTAAATTAAAAGCAAAAATTAAATTTGTGCTGATGATGGTCAATAATCCCAAAACGTTAGGTGACTTATCAAAATAAGGTTGCAAAATTTTATCTGTCATCCTTTATGAACCAAACTGCAGGAGAAGAAAAGAATGTGTCCATAAGAAAAAATGAACTTGAGAGAGCTCCTGTCACTCAGAAATATTAAGTCTCAAAAACGGACTTCTCACTAGGTACATCTTAAAAAAGTGCCTGTAGAAAGTTTTAAGCGTTTTTTGACAGCTTTGAGAATAAGGCCGCAAAAAAATAAACACAAAAAATGAAGGTTTCGGTTTTTTCCGCCTATCTCCGGAACTCTCAGAAATTTGTAAACTTTTTTTTTAGTTTTGAACAAAAGATGAAATTGCACAACTTTGCCCTAATTTAAACCTTTTCGTATCTGCTACCGTTTAGGAGATCCCCATAATGAGCATCGAATTTGAAACACCCTGTATGCTCTATTTTCCCTGACTAAGCTCTTCCTAGCGGTACCGTTATTTGTACTCCCCTTTATTCTCTCGATGGTAAAAACTAAAAAGTTTTCAAAATAATTGCCTGTATACTTACGCAGGTGTGATTCGATTTAATATATCTTCGGGCATTGTGTCTGTCAAAGTAAGTAAATCCTGAACGTTCATAAGAGGCTCGTAGATTTCTTCAAAAATATCCCGTCTATGACAGTTTGCGAAAGCCGTACTAACATGAACTAGAGCTTTTATATTCGTGCACTCTTTCGCAAGATTTATGATCCCTTTGGTTCCCAAAATATTCACTCGAACGGCGCTCTTTAGGGGTTCGTCAAAGCGGGTTGTGGCTGCTACATGATAAATTATATTTGTCTAAAACAAAAATTCTACATTATTTATTTAAAAACGGTTTTTGGCAACTTTTTTGACAAAGAAAAACAAACGATGTAACGAACCAATTTTAATAAAATTTAGTAGCAATATTAAGGAACAAAGTTACACAGTTTAAAAAGATTTCACCCGCCACTTCCTTAAATAAGAGCGGTAGGGACACTCATTACCTGGCTTATATTTGAATGACTGGGTCGCCGACCCAATTTTAATGAAATTTAGTAGGAACATTTACAGTGGGATCTACTAAGTTCTAAAATAGTACCCACCGCAGATCTAAATATTTACACCTGTGGGGGATACTAAATTTTAAAACCAAATTTAAAAAAACACCTACCCATACAGAAAAGACACAAAGTTATTCATTATTTTCTATTATTATTACAAAATACCATTGAAAAACAGCTTTTTTTTCTAAAAATATACCATATTTTAGGAGAAAATGCCCTAAAACCAATTTTTTTTGACAGGCTTCAAATTGGCATATGGTGAATACTCCAAAAATTTGGTACATAATAGCTTCATCATCTGTGTTTGAGGTTATAAAGTTGGTGATTTTTTAGACTACCTCTGGGGGGTGGTTTAAATTTATAGCACCCAGAAAGGATTGTTTTGTGGCAATTGGTAATAGGTTCGTTTAAAATTTAAGTAACCGTTTTTACAAGAAGTAATTTACCTTATTAATATCCCAAGTTGTTTATTAATCAATAAAACATCTCCAATTTTTTCCAGAAAAACGCCATATTTTCAACCCGTTTTCAGCACAAAAAATATATTTATGAGGGCACTACGAGGCAAAACAAACATAAGTGAAGGTCACTGATTATGCACGAAAAATACACCAAACAAAAAAAAAACCAACACAACTATATTAGTTTATTTAAAAATTGAAAGTAAAACATTGAGGTTAACTAAAAGCTCAGTCAAAATAACTTTCCTTACTCAAAGCCCACTCATTTTAAAGCTGTAGCTTTCATCAGTAGAGGTTGGTGCAAGCCAAGGTGCAAGCAGAGGTAAAAGATCCGAACTCGCTGTTTGTGATTGAACGCAGCACTAATATTTTTAAACTGATATTTCGACAGTGACAGAAATGTAAAAAAAACTTGCATTTAAGTTTTTTAATACATTTCATAAATAAGAACAGCTTTTAAATAAATACAAAATTAATCTACTACTTATTTTATTATCACTCATGTAAATCGTTGTGTGACATTAAGTATTAATTGGAAAAATCAATTATCAAAGGTAAGTTTTAATTAGAGTGACATATACCCTCAATTTTAATTTGTTCTACAGAGTGTTTACTATTTAAGCCCCGCGTGGGTTTCAATTTTTAAATTTTCTTTTCTTCTAAATTGAAACTTTCTTCTTAAATCCAACAAAAGATTGTATTATGATGATTATTCAATAATAAAATTTATTAAAATTCTTCTTATTGTTCAAACTGTGTCCAAAACTAAAGGAGGGTTGCTTTTAATTGCTTAAAACCAAAAATTTCACTTAAACTTAGGACCGTTCTAAAATAGACTAAACCCTTTTAGTAAATCCCATCGTTAGGGAATAAGATTACAGAAATTTTAACCCCATATTTCTTGTAAATGTACATTCTATATGTCGGTAGAATGACCCAGTAATTCAAATATATACCGTGTTTTGTGCTGTCCTCTATTTGGGGGGGAGAAGGGTTGAATTTTTTTCTAGGTGTGCAACTTTGTTTTTGGAATGTCCGCACCGACTTTTATAAAAATTGTCCTGGGTGCCGATTCTTGACTCTTGTAGGAAAGGTCGCACCAGAATTGTCACCTCCTTGATATGGACCAATAAAGTACTTTAAAGCTATTACGAGTTATCTGAAACCTATCCGACCACGGCCGAACCTCACCTGATTGCCGTGTATTGAAGGAACATTCTTACGCTTTCATATACCTACCTCTAATACCCTTAATTGCGGGGGGGGGGGCAAGGATGATATCTTTGGTTCCATAGTATCAAAGTGCGCACAACTATAAACTTCTAGTCATTGGAAGCAAGTTTCTGGTCAATATATTAGAAACCCTTGATAAAAATTCGCAAATAATTTTGACCAATCTAAGTTTAGGATAAATAAACTTAACAATATCAACATGCGCTCTTGAAAAACGATAATCAAGTCAGCTTTTCGTATCTTACAAGGTTGGTAGCTTCTGAGCCTTGTTATTGGTCGAAACGAAGGATGTGAACGTTCCCAGGCGACTATTCTCTCGAAATTCAAGAATCGGCACCCTGGTAGAACGACCCAGTCATTGAAATCTTTGTTAATTATTGGTCTTTTTACCTCTAATACCCTTAATTGCGGGGGGGGGGGCAATTTTTTAAAGGATGATATCTTTTGTTCCATAGTATCAAATTGCGAACAACTATAAATTATAACTTTCTGGTCAATATATTAGAAACTCTTTTATTTGATAAAAATTCTCAAATAATTTTGACCAATCTAAGTTTACGATAAATAAACTTAACAATATCAACATCCTGCGTTATTTGAACGACAAAATTTGTTTACATTCTCTGGGTGTGGTTCCTTATGTTATGCTTCGTACGCCAGGTAAAGTCCTTTGTAACTTAGATTAGATTAGATTCGATAAGAATGTGGTGGTGTAGACACTTGGCCACCTCGACCTTCTCAGATCAATTGTGGTTCTCCTTTCTCCTCCCCTGCTTTGCTAGAACTACAAAACATGTTGCAGTCCAGTGCTTGTTATGAAACCCAGAAGCTTTGCCAGTATGTCCTGTATATAGCTTTCTGGCCGCGGACATTCTAGGTCCTCCAGTAAGGCTCTGGTTCTACCTAGGCCGGCACATTGATATAGGACATGTAATGAGGTTTCTTCTACCAATGCCATTTCATACAAGTGCTTATTGAGTTTGCAGTGACCTGTTAGAAGCCCCGCTATTTGTCTGACAAGCTTCCTTTCCTTACCACGAAGTTCTGCAGTCACCTTTTTGAACGTTCTTTAATGAACTGTTTGGACTGTCTTTATCCAAGCGTTTGCTCCACAGACCGGTCGTCTCATTGGTGAGCCACTGTTTAATAGATTACTAGGCTCTGGATTTAGCGATCTCACAAATTGGTTTAAGTCCTGTGCCATGAAACTTTCCGTTTATTTATTTTCCACGGACAAGAAATCTACTTTTTTTTTGTTATGTCAATTGTTTTGATTCAACTCCTTAATACGTCAGGACTGACAGGGCAAGAAAAAGCGTCCATCAGAGATTTAGTGCACAAATCGAAAACGCTATTATTGTTATTCGGGTTCTCCAAAAGTGATAAAGTGATGCAAAAAAAAGTTTTTTTTTGTTCTAGTTTTAACCCCTTTGTTCGCTGCCAAGGCCATTCCCGGGAGAACTTCCTGCTTAAAGTGGATTCCGACCCTCGGTCCTCAAACTATACCTCTACCCCTACACCCAGATTGCTCCAAAACGGTCTTTGTCGTTTAGTCTACCGACTGATGGGCGTATAACCTTATCCTTTCACAAGATATCTGATCCCATCTGGCTTGGTTAACGCCGTAATGGAGGGGTACAGTCTTTGAAAAAATTACTGTACATGACGGGGATCGAACCCGCGAACATCAGCAATCACGAATTCCTTGGTTGCTCGTGTCTCTCTCTTTCTCTCTCTCTCTCTCTCTCTCTCTCTCTCTCTCTCGGATAGTTGCAAATTGACTTGCGTAACTTAACGCCCGTCAATTATTTACCCAGCGAACCAAGCAGGCGCACCGTGCTGGGACCCATCCGCATGTTTTTATTTTTTTTTTTCTAATTCGGTGGCATCGACTGATAGATAGATGAATTAATAGTGACTTTTGCGTGAAAGCCAAGGGATAGTTTTTAAAAGAATAAAATAAGTCACGACAAAATTGGTGACTGTCATAATTCTACAGTGCTAGCACAGCGAATTTTAAGTTGCAACGAAATCCCATCGCGGTCTTGCATTGAGCAAGATCAACTTTGCGGCATGTATTACGTTCAAACCAGACGTTAACCAACGTTAGTTAATGGAGACATGAAGCAGCATTTCAATCATCACTTGTCCGCATTCTTATCAAAATGCGCATGTCCAAATACGATACGTCTGCTTTGATACGTTACGTGAAACTTATCGATCCGGTACATGTAACGTATCGCGATCCCAAACCAATCTACCTATTCTTTGGTCATATGCCCAAAGAAAAATATGTGGTCGGCTGAATAAAGTAGAGATACGTTACGTAGGCTGTGTTTTTTACCTTCATTTGATAGGTCACTTATATTTTTGCGATACTTATACGGATAGGGATAAGTGTTGAAATTTATCATGTTGCTTTATGTCTCTTAACATCTGCGTTGTTGCTAGCGCAGCAAGTTTTTCCGAAGAGGTTTCTAAAAGTCGGTAGAATGTTAATACGAACGGCCGAAGCAAAGAAAGCAAGATAGAAATAGTTCTTTTAATTTCCTATTTTTCCAATGAAAATTATTCCTTATAACCTTAATTTTTTTAATAATAGTTAATAGGGATATTTTGGAATGCTTATTTGACACTTCGTAATGGTTGTGGTAATTACTGCGTCTGCGCAATATCTAAACGTCATTCCGTTGTGGTAATTAACCATTACTACTGCCGTAAGCTACGAATCCATTTCGTTGTGGTTCTGGTTATTTTTTTGGTTAAATTAAACCAAATTTTTAATTTTGTCTCATTTCTAAATTTTTTTAGAAGTGACAGTTTTTAATGTGTTCCAAAAACTCTGGTAAAATCTTTGAGTGATAGTGATTGTTAAACACGACCACAGCGGCTGTCAAAGTTGTCAAAATTTTAAGAATTCCAAAATTTCCCTAATAATAATATCCTATTTTAAAAAATTGGTTACTAGTGAAGGGGCATGTGTAACTCCGTGTGATTTTTAATGAAGGAGTTTTTATTGATTGATAGCTCTTTAGTCACATAATCGAGTGTTACCGGGGGTTTTGTTCGCATCCGTGGAGAAGGGGTTGATATGACGTCATCTTTCCAGATGGTGGCCAAAAATCATAAAAATTACAACTTTCGCAAGCGGGGCATGATTATACTCGATTACATATAATTCGACAGGGATTCTAAAAATTTACTTTTATGGTTATCCGACCTTAAGTGACCTTGAGAATCGCAAAAAACGAGATTTTTGCCATTTCCATCCATCTTAATAATTTGAAGTTTTTGCAGACCAATTTCATATGTACCTCAAACTATTAGCCATGTACGCCAAATTCGATACGTAGAGTTTGAAGCAGTTAGACGCTTCATGACCTTGAAAAATGCCCAAGTAAAATTAACAAATTGCAAAAATAACATACTAAAAAGCTTTATTCATCAACTATTAAAGAGAAGAAGACCAAATTTGGTAACAAAGATAAGAAAGTCAAGTCAAACAATTTTCCTAAAAAAAATTTTGTTCAGCTATGACGCGTTTCAATATGGCGGCTGATATATCAAAATGGCGACCTATACCCACATTTTATTTTATCCAATTTCGTAAAAATCAAAAATGACAAGACGGCCATCAATTCATGTTATCTTATCTCCGCTTACTATGAAAAAAAAAGTTAAGTTGATGCATGGTTTTAATTGACCTTGAAAATACCATATACAAATGAAAACCCAGCTTTTTGTAGTGTTTTTTTTTTAAATTTACCACTAAGCAATGATATTAAGTGCCGGAGATGAAATTAATATCTTAGCCATAAACACATACTTTGTTTGTTTTTGTTTTAATATTTATTTATTCATCATAAGAATATAAACAAAAACTACAATTCCTTTTTAAATGTATAAATAAATATAGTAAAATGATGTAACTTTTGATTTTGACAAATTGTTTGCTTAAGTGTTTCAAAACTTGCACGTCAAATCCACAAAGTTCTGTAAGAACTTGTCTGTAGTATTTGACATACAGTTGTAATACACTGAAAGGCTTGTTTTTAACATAAAAACATAAAAAATAAAAAATACTCTAGCCCTATCCCATTTAGAAACCTTCTTTTTGTGTGTGATTGCCTTTTAAATTATTAATCAGAAATTTAATACCGAAACAAGATGCATAGGTATTACGTTAGTAATAATTGATTGAGGTTTATTGTAAGAAGCCTTTCTTTAATTTTTTTATTATATAGTTTTTTCTGGGAGATGTTTTTAATTTCAGTAGGAACGATATTATAGATTTTTTGTCCAATATAAATGAAATATGATTGCCCTTTAGTGGTAAGCATTTTTGGTAACACTATTTGATTTCTGTGCACGAACCTGGTATTGTGTGTGTGTTGCTGTGACTGACCAATATTTGTATTAGTTATGTAACATAATGAATTTTTGTAGTAAAGATTCCTTATACTAAGAACTCCAGCTAGTTTAAACAACTTTTTTGTCTTATATCTGAGAGGCACTTTGCAAATTATTTTAGTATTCTTTTTTGTGTGACTTCGAGAGGGCGCATGACGTTTTCATAGGCACCACCCCAGGCCACGATTCCATAATTTAAAATAGACTGTACCAGTCCATAATATACCATTATGCATATTTTAAAACTAACAATTTGTCGTGTTTGTTTAAAAAGATAGATAAGCGACCGCAATTTTTTCTTTGTGTTTTGTATTTGAATGTCCCATTTTAAATTTGTATCTAGCGTTATACCGAGATAGTTAGTGGTATTTGATCTACAAATTGTTATGCTTATATTTCTGCATTCTATGGGTATTTCAAAATTTCAAAATGGTATAAATATAGTTTTGTCGGGGTTAATAGTTAATCGGTTCATGTCTAACCAGCCTATTATTTTCGAAAGTGATTTCTTAATATTTCTCTCCACCTCCTCCCAAGTATCTCCATCTGTGAAGTATACCTGGTCATCTGCGTAGGCGAATATACTGCCATTTAGATCCAGTCTTAACAGCCCATCAATGTAAATATTGAAAAGCATTGGAGATACGATAGTTCCTTGTGGTACCTCAAAGTTGGTAGTTTTTTCGTCGCTATAATGACCTTGTACTTCTACTTTTTGCGGCCGTTCGTCGAGATAGCTCTGAAATAAAGAATTTGCTGTTCCGCGCATCCCAATGTCGTTCAACTTAAGCAATAGTCTGTCATGGCACACTGTATCGAAGGTCTTTGATAAGTCAATGAATACTGCAGCGCATTTTTTGATTTATCGAGTAAATTGTAAATACGTTTTGTTAATTCAGTTATTGCATCGTTCGTTGACATTTTTGGGCGGAATCCATATTGGTGAGGTGATAAAACGTTATATTTATTTATAAAGTTTACCATATGCGATTTTAAGGCTTTTTCGAAGACTTTTGATAAATTAGACATTAGACTTATAGGTCTGTAGTTAATTATTTGCTCTGCTTGCCCTTTTTTATAAATTGGTTTTACAATTGCTAACTTAAAATATTTTGGACAATAGCCTTGCGTAAAGATTAAGTTTGTTATGTGCATCATGAATTCAGAAAGTACCTCTGCTGATTGCTTTAAAAATTTAATGGTGATACCATCGTCACCAGGCGCAGCGTCATTTTTTAGTGAATTTATTATTGTTATTATTTCATTTTTAGTTACTGGAAATAGTGACATATTTTTCGCCATGTGTGTGTCAGTTTTAAAGTTGTTTGGTGCCATGCTTATCTCACTTATTTCCATAGCCATTTTGGTACCGATTTTCGAATAGTGTTTATTGAAAGTATCAGCGACAGTTATCGGGTTTTGAATTACTTCGTTTTTTTCATTTATTATTTTGGTTGGTGTAATTCTGTTTTGTTTCTGATGTTTATTGTTGTACGTGTTGATTGTTTCCCATAATTTTTTATTATTGCTATAATTTTTGTTGTGTTGTTTCTTAATATTTTATATTGTTCATATGTGCGCGGATTTTTGTTATGTCTATGTTTATGATAAATTTTATCCCGAGCTTGCATAGCTTCAATTATGTCATTGGTGATCCATGTTTTTTTTTATTGTGTATTTTTATTGTTTTTGTATATGAAGCTCGATCAGTTGCTGTTTTGATCCACTGAATTAACGTTTCTGTGCATAATTCTATATTGGTTGAGTTATAAATATCTATAAAATTGTTTTTTTTAAATAAATCGCTAAATTTGTTATAATTTATATATTTTTTATTTACGTGCATAGTTTTTTGTTGCTGAAAGTTTTCTATAGGATATTTAAAAATGATGGGGTAATGATCGAATATTTTTGAGTGAAAAATTATTGGAATTACTTTTTGGTAATCTAGATTTGTGCTTTTTAATAATATATGGTCTATGCACGTTTTGCTGTCGCCCGCAACTCGAGTGTAAATGAAGTAGTTATTGGAATGTTCTGAATCCTCCAAAATGTCCAGGTTAATGTCTCCTATGATAATTTCAGCTTCATTTTTGGGTATTCTACTTAGATATGAATACAATTTCTCGATAAAGGTTTGTTTATTGCAGCCATGCAAGTGGTATATAGCAGTGATACCTATGTTTTTTCCCTGTATTTTTGCGGTTATTCGAAGACAATTTAATCATGATATTTTTATTATTTCACTGCAAAAGGAATATTTATTTTGTATATAGACTAATGCATCATCATTTTGATTGTTGGTACCATTACTGTATGAAAGGGAATAGAGTAGTCATGTAAGTTGAAGACATCGGGGTTTTGGAGGATTCTTGTTTCGGTTAAAACTATAATATCTAAGGGCTCTTGGAATTGTGTAAGTATTGTTTCTAGTTGATTATAATGCTTCTGTATACTACAACTACATATGTTAGTATGAAATAACGTAAAACCTGTTTGTTTTGACAAGATAGTATTTATTTGAGGAATCGTTCCTACTTCCATTGTGTTTATCTCAAAAGTATTTAAGTCGGCTATCCAATGTTTAAGATTTTTGTTTTATTTGTATAAAGTATTTATGGTTATTACAGAGAGTAAAACAATTATATGCTTTTTAAGTGTTAAATTTAAAAGGCAATCAAAGAAATATCAAAATAAAATGTGAAATACAATTATAAAAGGTATTTATGACCTATATGCCTGTTGTTTTTATTAAGTTTCGGAACTGTAAATTTTATGTTCTACTCACTTGTCTAACCAACAAAGTCATTTAAATTACCTATAAATGAGTTAGCAGGAGTAAAATATACATTACTATATTCTGAACCAAGTGTTTTAGATGCCATAAAAAATTTTAGTTATGCCAGTAGAACATGACTATACTTGTTTATTCAAAAAGCTGGTTTTTCATTTTTAAATGGTATTTTCAAGATCAATCAAGGTCATGCATCAACTAAACTTTTTTCTTCCATAGTAAACGGAGATAAGTCAACAAGAATTGATGGCCAACTTGTGATTTTTGTTTCTTACGAAATTGGATAAAATAAAATGTGGTTATAGGTCGCTATTTTAATACATCAGCCACCATATTGAAACGCGTCAGAGCTGAAACAATTATTTTTTTTTTAATTGTGGGACTTGACCTTCTTATATTTGTTACCAAGTTTGGTTATCTTCGCTTTAATAGGATCGAATTTGGCGTACATTCCTAATTATTTAAGGTACATTTGAAGTTGGTCTGACAAAATATCGATCTATTAAGATTTTTTAAAAAGAAAATAGCAAAAACTTTGTTTTTTGCGATTTTCAGGGTCGATCGATTATAACCGTGTCCTGGTTGCGTTGTTATGATTTTTTGCCGCCATCTTGAAGGATGAAATCGTATCAACCTCTTCTATACGGATGCGAATAAAAAACCCGGTGACACGTAAATGTCTGACTAAGTAGCTGTTAAATCCTCATCCTTGAATTGTATTATGAATGCTAAAAAATATGTATAGTCATGCCCTACTGGCTTAATTAGAATTTTTTATGGTTTTTTTACCGCCAGAATATGGTAATGTGTATCTGAATTCTGCTAACTTTCTTATAGGTAATTTAAATTACTTTGTTGGCTAGAGAAGCGAGTAGAACATAAAATTTGCAGTTCTGAAACTTAATAAAAACAACAGACATATAGGTCCTTTTCACCGGGGTATAGCATAAACACCTGGAATGATAGATTTAAAAAAATATTAGGGAGGTTTAAAATAAAGTGTTTGTTTATGGCTAAAATGTTAATTTCATCTGCAGCACTTAAAGTTTTGCGTAGTGGTAAATCAGAAAAAAACACTATAAAAAGCTGGGTTTGCATTTGTACACTATCGGCATCATAAAAGTGGTACACAATACTTTTTGTTGTAATACCTTGGTCTATTTTTACAAACAAAGTCACCCATTATTGTATTTTTAGTAAACTGTCAAAGTATGTCATTCTGACAAATAATTTTAAAAATGCCTCCACAAATTTCTTTATTTCATAAAGCCCAACTTCTGGCAAAACTATAACTAGGATGGTCAATTAGAGACATGGCTAGACATTATGGATGCTGTAAAATTACGATTATAAAAATTAAAAAACAATGGGAAGAAGATCAGACAATAGAGAAAAAACAAGGGACTGGTTTAGATTAGAAGATTATGACCTTATCGCTTTTCTGGAAGAAATCTCTTTTGCATCTGTTTCCCAGGCAAAGAGATCAACCCAATTTCCAGGATGTGTAAGAGTGGCACGAATTTAATTTAAGATGTCGTGTAGCTCCTAAAAAATAAAAAAAAAACAAGGCACGTTACTTTTTACCCTTAATTACTCTCTAAAGGCTAAAGGTAATACTTTCCGATCAAAAATTTTTCCAGTCCTGTAGTGACAGAAAACAAATTCGGGTGTATCGTCCACCAAGGACGCGCTATGAGGAAGGAATATTTTCGATAAATATGGAAGGCTCACATCACAGGTTTGCGTGGATATTTTAGAGAACACCATGCTTCCAGCCATCACAGAACTTTACCAAGACCAGTTTATTTTTCAACAAGACAACTGCGCTACTCATATGGCCAGAATTTGCCAAACTTGATTTCGGGAGCAACATATTGAAGTACTGCCTTAGCCTGCGAAAACCCCAGACTCCAATCCTATGGAAAATATCTGGAGTTTAATTTCAAAGAAACTGGAAAGCTTTAATGTTGTGATGGAAAATCAATATCACTTGGTCCAGTGAGAACGGTGTTGGTCCAGTTAATAGTCAATGCTTATGAAGAAGTGATTGGTGAAAATGAAAAACTTTTTGAAATTTTGGCCGATTCTCTACCAAGAAGGTTAAATGGTATAATTGAGGTGAATGGCGTAATGACTAGATATTAAAGTTTATATGTTTCTGTTGTTTTATAATTTTCGTTACAGTTGTGTTTTTTAATTTTTGTTACAGTTACTTTATGCGTTAGCGTATTATTGTAATATAAAAACTATTTTTGAAAGCAATCTTTGATGTCAATATTTTGACATTTTAGTACAAGTCCGTCACAAAATATAATCCGGTAGTTAACCATTAAATTAAAAAATACATATGTTTATCATGTACCACTTTTATGATGCCGATAGTGTACATGTTATATTCAAGGTCAATCAAATTCATGCTCCAACTAAACTTCTTTTTTTATAGTAAGCGGAGACAATTAAACAAGAATTGATGGCCACCTTGTCATTTTTGCTTTTTCACGAAATTGGATAAAATCAAATGTGGCTATAGGTCGCCATTTTTATATATCAGCCGCCATATTGAAACGCAACATAGCTGAATTTTTTTTTTAACAAAATTGTTGGACTTGGCCTTCTTATCTTTGTTACCAAATTTGGTCCTCTTCGCGTTAATAGTTGATGAATAACGCCCTTTGGTATGGTATTTTTGCAATTTGTTAATTTTACTGGGGCATTTTTCAAGTTCATGAAGCTTCAAACTGTATCGAGTTTTAAGGATCGAATTTGGTATACATACCTAATAGTTTCAGCTATATTTGAAGTTAGTCTGAGAAAATGGTAAAAATCAGTTTTTTTGCGATTTTCAAGGTCATTTAAGGTTGGATAACCATAAAATTAGATTGTTTAGAATCCTCGTCCTAGAATTATATGTAATCGAGTATAATCATGCCACGGTTGCGAAAGTTGTATTATTTATGATTTTTGGCCGCCATCTTGAAAGATGTCATCATATACCCCTTCTACATGGATGCGAGCAAAACACCCAGTAACACATGATTGTGTGACTAAAGAGCAACCAATCCTACATAAACACAAAACTCCTTCATTCAAAATCCCACGGGATAGAAATTATCGACATATGCCCTTACACTATATTATTTTGATTTCAAAATTTCAAAATGCGATTAAAATAAGCGTAAAGCATTTACAGGATGTTTTTAATTTTTGTTCCATCTTGACCAGCTGGATTTAAAAAAAATTAAAGCAGTCAAAATTTGACATATATGGGGTAACGTGCAGAATGTTTCCAGGAATCCAAAAATGTCAAAATATACAGGGTGTCTCATGTAAAAATAAAAATTTGAGAGGTCATTTTCGGTGAAACTGTCAAAAAACGTCAAAGTTGACATGATATGATATCTCCGTGTTTCAGCTGTCTATCTTAAAAAATGCAGAAGAAAGGGGTGGTTTATTTTTGGGACAAGAGTGGAAAACTGTTTAATTCGGTTTTTGAAAATACTTTAATATAAGTAACTAGTTAATCCTGCAAATCTTCGACAGCAATGCAAATCTTTTTTTCATTTTCTTGTTTTTGGCCATGAAAAAAATAGGCTAAAATTGATATAACAGTGTTGCCAGATGGTCAAAATGACGTAAAATTTGTGGCGTTAACTTATTTATACCTTCTTTATGAGAGTTTTCCTGGATTCCTTAGAAAGTCCAAGGTCAGAAGCTAACATATCCCCATCTATTGCAATAATATTTTTTCTGAAATTGGGACGTATCACAGAAAGTTTACAAAACACCTAAAATTAAATAAAATAAAAATGTCAAAAGGCAAGATTGGTATACTACTCGTTAAAAAGAAAAATCGTTAAACACTAACTAAGTAGGTACGTATACAAAGGCATCATTTATCTTTAGCCCAAAACAGTTACCATTTTTGGCGAGGGGTGGCTCGGTCGTCATTCTGCGTACATCAAAAGGCATTTTTACCAGATTTTGCCTCTAAATGCCATCGGCGTGCATTACCGAGCCACTTCTCGATTTTTAGGAAAGTTTTTCTGGACGAAGCTGGATGTTTTAAAGATATTTGTTCATCCCTGAAGTAGTTTGAAAATTTATTAAGCGATTTTTCATAAGGACACTGATTGACGCAAAAATGTAAATTATTTTTCTATATTTTTAACAAAATAAATATTTATTAAATTTATAAATTCTCAAAAGTCAAAACAAAAATTTTAAAAAATGTAAACATTTTCAAAATTTCAAAAAAACAAAATTTTTAAAAATTCTCAAAATTCAGAAAAAACTTAAAATTTCTTAAATATTTTAAATCAAATATTAAAATTCCAAAAAAAATTTCCAAAGTTTTCATATATAAAAATGTTATAAAATTTTCAAAAACATGTCACAATTTTGTCTTAATTACTTTCCAAACGTCTTATAAACAGTAACATTGCTTATGAGTGTTTAGATGTGTTATTTTTAATCATTTTTGATATTTATAATGAAATTTTTATTGGTCGTAGGTAAAGTATACTACATTAGGTCGCATGTTATAGTCATTCCACGCTCAGATAAATTAAGACACTCGCCTTTGACTCGCGCCTCAAACTTCATCTTCGCGTGTAATGACCATCATAACATGCTCGTTATGTAAGCTACTATTAAACTATAGGGTGGGCCACAAAATTCCACACTTTTTGGATTGACTATTACTTTTGACATAAGTGCTCGATTTTTAAAGGTATTAGTTTTTTTAGATAGATGAAACGTGATAATTTTTCAATTCAGTTGAAAATTTAAAATTTCTCAAAAATCCAAGATGGCCATGTAACTTCTTATTTCCCAACTGATTTAATTAAATGACACTTCAATATACAGATAAACAATGAGCGTTTGTAGTGAAAGCTTTAGAGTTTGTTCAGTGTCGCACATACATTTTTTTCAGGGGGGGGGGCTGAAAATTACACATTTTCTAAAACTGTCCCCAATCTTGAATATTTTGAAAGTTGTAAATTTTTAACCGAATCGAAAAACTCTAACGTTTTATCTTTTCAAAAAGCCAATATATTTCAAAATCGAGTAATCATGTCAAAAGTTATAGCCAATCCAAAAAGTGCGGAATTTTATGGCCCACCCTATATAATGCTTTCAGACTCATATCACCCCCAGCCGGAGCAGTCACGTCACAAATCTGTTCGGGAGTAATCTGAGGGCGATTTCGAATCCGAATACGAGCTTTTCGTGAGGTCTTGTAGGGTGTTCTTGCAAAATTCAATTCAAAGCTTTATTTTACCAATATTTTGCCAAAGTTCATAATTTTCGGCTTTTTTTGAGCTTAATGTTCATAAGCTCGACTTTCTCTCCATTTTTTTTTTAAAGATGCTATAAACGTTTAAAAATAAAAAGAACAATATTTCCAGACGTTTGGAAAGAAATGTTGTCAAAAACTATAGTTTTATCAGTAAATTGTGTACCTTTTCAAAGTTCTTTGAAAAACTTGTATACCCATATATTTTTAATTTTTTAATAGGTGATACAGAACAATACGGTTTTCTGTAAAATAAGAACTTGATGCTTTCTGTCAGGTAGATGTTATCTACAAAGATTTTAGTAAAGCATTCGATAAAATCTGCCATAACCTTTTGATCGAGAGGCTGGCGGAGATGGGGATCGGTTGTGACCTTCGTAGATGGTTTAAGACCTGTTTTCTTAATAGAACAATGTTTGTTGCGTTCTTGATCTTTTGTTCAGGGAGATTCTCTCCATCTTCCGGGATCCCTCAGGATTCCCATCTTGGCCGTCTTTTGCTTGTGTTCTACGTTAATAACATAAAGCTCTGTTTTATATACTGTCTTTTTCTCTGTTATGCTGATGATTTAAAGATATTTCTCAGGATTAGCTTAATATCAGACTGTTAGACCCTTCAAACAAATATAAATAATTTAATACAATTTTGTAACAAAAATCAATTAATTATTCTTGAACTTTGATAAATGCTCTATATTATCATCTTTACGTGGATTTACAACATTAAAATACGATTATATATTGGGAAATACTTCTTTGAATAAGGTTTCCTATATTAAAAATCTGGCTGGGGGTCCTGTTTTATTCAAAAATGATATTTCATCTGTACATTGATAAATAATTCAATGAATGTAATACAATTCTCCGATTTATAAAAAGGCAATGCCGATTTTCACCACGATAAGATAAATATAACTCTTTACTATGCATATGTTTTCAGTAAACTGCAATTTGCTTTAGTTGTATAGAACCCCATACATAAAAATTTAATTAAATGGCTGGAAAAAATTAAAAACAAATTTTTAGGATTTTTTTTGCTTTAAAACCTATTTTTGCATTGTAGATCATAACTACTTAATGGCTCGATCCCACTTAAAAATTCTCGAACTGGACAAAAAGGCGTATCATATCTAATATTCTAACAATGTCAGTTACATCTTTAACTGTCTTATTCATACTCGTATTCTTTCAAAAATTAAATTTAATGTACCTCTCGAACAAAAAAAAATAGGAGAGTGAGGGAACCCCAAAACCCATAGAGGTGGAACCCGTGGAGGAAGGTGACAAGGAGTCATCGGGTGTCGATGAAGACACTCTCCTGCTGTCAGGCGGAGGAATGGACACCCTACCTGAACCCAAAGGCCGACCACCCACCGCCTGAAGTCCAAAAGGCTACCACAGAGGAGGTGGTCCAGAGTACGTCGAAGCAGGAGAGAAGTAGGAGGCACAGACAGAGGTAGGCCGTCAACTGATTGCCCTAGGAAGGATGCAGATCGCTGCCGGGGGAGGAACCGGAGACAAGGGAAACCTTGACTCCCACTCCTCGGGGAGTGAAGCTGCACCTGGGGAGAAGGCTGACCCACCGTCCAGTACGGGCGGTCAAAGCAAGAAGCCAAGTGGTACCCCCGCAAGGGGGAACCCGAAAGCGGCGAGCCGAGGCCTAACGTCTAGGCGCGGGAGCGCTTCATCCCGTGGGAGCACCTCAGCTCGCAGTCCACCAAGGCGACAATATGAGAAGGCGGCCAGGGAACTGGCCAAAAAAGTAGCAATGACCAACCTGCCGACAGAGCCAAAAGGAGTGTCGGACAGCACCAGCTAGAGGACCCAAGCAGGGACCTCTGGGTTGTAGCCCGCCACCCCAAAGCGCCCCCGATCTGAGCAGCAGACGGCGCCTGAAAGACTGGGCAAAAAGTCAAGAAGGGACGTAGTCTTGAAAGGCAAGGGAGACGGGGAAAACAGGTCGCCTCTTTTAAGGGACGACCTGGGTTCCCAACAACCCAGCACAGAGACTGCGCCCCGGAAGACACCCAGTAAGAAGGCGATGAAGATTGTCTTCAGGTCGGACAGAGTCGGAAGCACCATTACGGAAGATGAGGCCAAAGAAGTGCGCGGCCAACTTCTGGAAGCGATGCTCAGGACCATGCGGGGATCCCCCCCAGGACCCGAGCTACGCTTCTTGAACTCAGGCCTAGTAGAGCCAAGATGGCTACTGGTAACGGTGGACGACTCCGAGGAGACCAGAGAGTGGCTCCTTGGTCAGGTGGCGACGGTCGGAGACGTCACCTTCAGTGCCATCAGGGCAGACGAGGCGCCCTGGCCAGAACGAATCTCGTTCTGGCTAAGAACCCAGGAGGAGGTAGACGAGGCCAGGCTAAGGGAGTTCCTGGATTTCCAGAACTGCGCGCTTGACATGTCGCAGTGGCGGCTTCTGGGGACCGTAGGGGGCCTCGGCGCTTGGCGCCTAACCTGGATGGTAGGAGCAGACACCATCAGGTACCTGGAGAGCGTCAATTGCAGACTAGCGTATGAGTTCGTCACCTTCGCCGTGTCGGGTGACAGAACTCATAGCGTCGCTACTCGACGCCCTTCCCGGGGGCCCGGTGGCGACCCCTCCGCCAAAAGGCAGAAGTAGGAGGTTCCCCCACTCTCCACGATGCACACGGCAACGGGAAAACTGCGGGTGAGTCAAATCAATCTGCATAAAAGTTTGGGCCCTGCGGGGGAACTCGCTAGAACCCTGACTGGCACTAGTGCCAGGCAGATTGTTTTGATACAGGAACATTATATTTTAACAGGGACCCCAAGAGTAGGAGCATTAGGAAGCACCAGCCTAAATATCACGGTCGGCACAAAAGAGGCAGCACCAAGAAGCTGCATACTGACATCAAAGGACCTGAACGTTGTGGAGCTTCCACAACTAGGAACCCGAGACGTCACAGCAGCTATCCTGGAATTAAAGGTAAGAGATAGGACCATAAAGGTGGTTATATGTAGCGCGTACCTTCCGTACGACAGCGTAGGTCATCCTCCTTCAGAGGTATGTTGGGAATTTGGAGCCTTTGGTTGCACTAAAACAAAGTTAGGATTGTTTTCCACAAACCAAAACTACACTTTTTTGCTCTCGACGCGCGTTTTGCTAACAAGGTTAGCATTATCAGGAGACGATGTTTATCGTAGTTAGGTTTGTGGAAAACAATCATAACTTTGTCTCCTTCAGAGGAATTAGCGCGGGTCATCTCATTCGCGGAGAGTAAAAGACTTCCAGTAGTCGTGGGGTGCGACGCCAACTTACATCACGTAGCGTGGGGTAGTAGCGATGTGAATAAGCGTGGGGAGACTCTTTTTGAGTTTCTGACCACCACGGAACTGGAAATAATGAACAAAGGGTGCGAACCAACGTTTGTCGGTAAGACCCGACAGGAAGTTATCGACATAACACTGGTCTCGCGGAGTATATACCAAGACGTTGTCAACTGGAGAGTAACAGAGGAGATTATTACGTCCGATCATCGCGTGATCAGGTACGAGATAGACACCGACGAGAAAATCTAGGAACAAAAAAGGAACGCGCATAATACGGACTGGAGACACTTCTTAGCGACCCTAGACCTGAATACGGGTATCCTAGAAATGAACATCGACAACTGTGAGGACTTAGAAGAGGCAGTCGACAGGCTTAAAACTGTCATAAAAACAAGTTTCGAAGAGGCGTACCCCCTAAAAACCCAGTCGACCCGACGAGTGCCATGGTGGAGCAGCAAGCTAGACAGGCTTCGCAGCAAAACCAAAAAGGCACTAAACAAGGCGATGAGGGATGGGGAGAATGACTCTTGGGAAATATACAGAGAAGCTAGAAAGGAGTTCAAAAAAGACGTAAGAAACTGCTAAAGTGACAGTTGAAGGAAATACTGCGAAGAGATTAATTCCCTTCCAGAGACCTCCAGACTTCTCAAAATCCTAAGCAGCGAGAATAAACAAAATCTAACATCCTTAAAAAGGTCAGACGGGAGCTGGACCGCCTCATGCGAGGAGTCAATACGACACCTGCTCGAGGTTCACTTCCCGGGAGAGGGCGGCGAACGGGGGGTGCAGAAGACCGCCGGACCCCGGGAGGGACAAGACCCTGACTAGAGACTGGCGGACCGAGTGGTCTCGGATGCTACCATCTCCTGGGCAATCAACAAGTTCAGCCCCTACAAGTCCCCGGGGCCTGACGACATATTCCCGGCGCTCCTGCAAAAAGCCCAAGAGATACTCCTACCTTTTGTAAAGAAAATCTTTAGGGCCAAATCCTTCAGACCCATTAGTCTAACATTCTTTTTGATGAAACCATTGGAAAGAATGGTGGACAGACACGTACTAGGGGGAGTCCTAACCAACCAACCTTTCCAAAGAAACCAACATGCATACGTGGAGGGAAGGTCTACCGACACGGCCCTACACGCAGTAGTGCATAAGGCAGAAAAAGCCCTTCAATTCAGACAGTATGCCCTGGTAGTATTCTTTGATGTCGAAGGAGCTTTCGACAAGGCGAAAGTGCAGGTAATAACAACAGCCCTGCAGAGAAGGGGAGCCGAGTCTCTTATCTCCGAATGGGTAAAATCTGCACTAACAGAGAGAAAGATCCAAGCCAATCTAGGGTAGTCCAGGGTCAACATAGAGGCAACGGGAGGCTGCCCACAAGGTAGCTGCTTATCCCCACACCTGTGGTGTCTGATCATGGATATTCTCCTACAAAGCCTAACAGAGGAAGGATACGACGCCCACGCATACACCGACCACGGTATCGTGGAGGTGGTAGGTCACCACCTAAACACCGTCTGTAACAGAATGCAAAGGGCGGTACGAATCATAGAAGACTGGTGTCAACAAAACGGTCCCTCTGTCAATCCAAGAAAGACAGAGATGATCCTGTTCCCAAGAAAGAGGAAAATGGAGGGATGCAGAGCACCCAAGATGTACGGGAGACCCCTGACTTTGGTTTCAGAACTGAAGTACCTAGGGGTCACCCTAGACAAGGGGCTCACCTGGACACCACACGTTGTGAAATTGCCAATAAGGTGCACCTGGGGTTTGAGCCCCAAAAACCTCCACTGAATGTACACCGAAGTACTAAGACCAAGGATCCAGTACGGATCCATAGTCTGGTGGCCAGCAGTGGAGAAGGTCACTACTACCCTCAAGCTTAGGAGCCTACAGGGAAACATATGCAGATGGATAACCGGCACTATGAGGACGGTACCTTTACAGGCACTCGAAACCATTCTGGGACTGCCGCCGCTTCCGATCTGGATCAGAAAAGATCAATGGAGAGGAAGAGGGGAAGCTGCGGGGCATCTTAGAATTGCCCAAATCGCCGAAAGAGAAATCCCTATGGCAGCGATTAAAACACAAAGATCAAAAGACCCCTGGAGATTCAACAAGAGGTACAAGGTAGTCATCCCAGACAGGGAACTTTGGCAGAGTGAAAACCTCCGCGAACAGTTCGAGGAGAACGCCGTGATTTGCTACACCGACTGGTCGAAACTGTCGGAGAGGCAAACCACAGGATCGGGGGCTTATGTGGAAGACCAGGAGGTTCGAAAGAGCTACCCGCTCGGAGAGCAAGCCACGGTCTTTCAGGCAGAGGTGTATGGCATAATAATGGCTGCAACCATGGAAAGAAACGGTAGGGAGGAGCATGTTTATATATGTTCCGACAGCCAATCAGCCCTAAAGGCACTAAGGGCGCCCAAGATCAACAACACACAACGAGATGGCCGACGAGCTCGCCAGGATCGGGGCAAGCACCCAGTATGTAGGGCCGGAACCATTCCTAGGAACAACCAAGAGGCAATTGCAAAGTCGACTCAATAAATGGGCTAACGATGTCATGGCGACCGCTTGGAGAGGAAGAACAGGATGCAGACAGACCAGGGATTTTGTGAAGGGCCCGGATGTAGCTAGACAAAAATGGCTTCTGGGGAGATCGCGAAGGGACGCTGGTCTGGACTTTGCAAAAAGAATAGTGAAACCAAATGAGCAGACTGCCAGAACAGTGATGCAGGCGGTGGATTAGGGGCAGGCTCGGGGTAGGTCAGAAAGGACCCAGGGAGGCCTACTTGCCAGGCTTCGCGCCGCCCCTTCTCTACTACTACTACTGCTCGAACACTTCAAAACCACGACCTGTTTTGTATACCATATTTTAGAACAAATTATTATCAAAATGCAACTTTTCCATGCATCAAATTTTCTAATCACAGGTTAAAAGAGGACACAATCGGCTTGAGTCTTCTTTTAACCTGTTATTAAAAAATTTGACGCATGGAAAAGTTGCGTAGTACAAAGAAGGCATTTGGCTGTATTGTGGTAATAGTAATTTAAATATATTTGCAACAAATCTGTTAAAATTCAAAAATTATCTCAAACTTAGGTTTCTAGAATAGACCTTCTATGTGATATGTAACTAGTGATAACATCTTTTAGTACTCTTCTAATAGTAATATCGGGATACTACTTTTGAAACTTGTTGTGTTGGTATTCCAGAGATGTTAATAAATAAATAAATAAACCAGAAATAAAAACGTAAGCTTATGTCTATTGTTGTGATACAACCCGTTGCTCCGTTAAGATTGACGGAGCAAGAAAAAGCGGCCCACCAGAGATTTGGGGTAAAAATCCAACACGCTTATCTTGGAAGGAGCGTGATTCTTAAATCGAACAGGCAAAATAAAAGTACCTTTTTTTAAACGATGAAGAAACAAAATAAAATCACATTTAAAAGAAAAAAGTTTTGATTAAATATCTTTAAAACTAAATTCATATGTACATCACTGGTGATCTCTTGGGGGTGGGAGATAGGGGGGGAGCCTCCCCTCCCCAATGTTGATTTAAGTTGCTTGCAGTTGAGAAATATGAAGGTTCAGTTGGAATATTTAAGCACATTTTACAAAACATTTTGTATTTCTAATTTCTTCAAAACAACAATAAAAAAATAGAAATGTTTCAGGTAACTTGCGAATCGCTTTTAATATTAGTTGGAAAAATGACCCTTATCCCCCTCCTAATCAAATGCCTGTTAAATTTTCTTTCTGTTGATGGATTTCTATAAATTTGCATAAAAATCAAAAAATTAGCATTTTTAGTTTTTTTTAGTAAACCTAACCAAGAAAAAAAATTAAGTTTTACTAACACAAGAGAAATTAACTTTTAAGTAAAAAGTAAAATTTGGGTACTTAAGGAGTTCATAATGACGGTTATGATATTTTTTATGCTGTTATTCAAACAATTTCGTCATAAAAAAAGCTTGAATTATTTCCGAAAATTTTTTCGAAGTGCGAATTTTTTGAAAATTTCCTGAGGTATCAGCCGAGGGAAATTTTCTTATAAAAATTCGCAACAGAGAAAAAATTTACGGAGATTAATTCAAGCTTGCGGGAGATTCGGTAGGAGAATTTTAATTTAATTAAATTTAAAATTTAAATATTTGACAATTTGGCAAGCGTTTATTTTGCTTTGAGGTTTGGTGTTTTAATAAAAGGTGGCTATTTAATTACTTTTTTGACACTTTGAATGTCTGTGTTACCTATATTGTGGCTATACACTCATTCAACTATTATTTTTACAATTCTCTGGTACTCTAGTAAAATAAGATTTGCATCTTTGTATCAAATTGATTATATTCTATTTAAATTACACAATATCATAGTACTAGAGGATAGGGAAAAATAGGTGTATAGGCACATGTGTTATATTGGACGCTAGGTGGTTTGTATTTTAAATAGTTTGAATTTGTTTTTTTTAACTTTCCTTTTGCCCTAGTAAAAAAAAAACGATTCTCGAAATCCCGAAATGAACACATTTCTTCATACTGTAATAATCTTATACTACTAGAGAGAAGGGAAAATTAATTATTCTCTTGCAAACTCGATGACAATTTAACGCGGTAAGTATTTAGGTAGGAAACATGAAATCTGCGAAGTGACGTTTCACCAATATCTTTCTTTTGTTTATTAATTATTATTCGTCATATTAAATTTTGTTGTCGCAAAGAAAATATCATAAAATGAATAGAAAATTGTACCTACGCCTCTTTTGTTATTCTGACATCTGCACGTGACAGCTATTAAGCCATGGAAATTATCACTTATTAATTTTTCAACTAGGTCACGTGACCGCAAAATTTTTCGAAAAATTCAGATTGTTGCCATAACAACCTGTGAAAAACAAGGCATCTGATGGGCTTAAAACAACTGGTATAAAATTTTCGTAGAAAACACCTTTATGGTGGAGTAAGTTTCACCACCAGAACTTAAGTAGTAAAAGTAAGCCTAGTGCTACGATATTTTGGAGGTCTTTCAAATGCTTTTAAAGAATTTTAAAATTAAAATTTAAATGTATCCTAGAAGAAAAAATTAAATGAAAAAATGTATTATTACCAAAAATAAAATAAGCATGTCCCGGGATTTCTCAAAAATATACTTTAAAACTGAATATCCTAAAACCTAATCGTTAGATTTTGAAAATTTAAAACTTTACAGTGAGATTTACTAAGATCTAAAATAGTAGCCACCCACAGGTCTAAATATTGACACCTGTGGGGAGTACTAAATTTTAAAACCAATTCTCAAAAAACACTTACCCATACAAAAAAGACACAAAGTTATTGATTATTTTGTATTGTTATTGCAAAATAACACTGAAAAACTGCTTTTTTTCTCAAAATACACCTTATTTTAGAAGAAAATTCCCTGAAACTAATATTTTTTGACAGGTTTCAAAATGAAAAATGGTGAATACGCCAAAAATTTGGCACATAATAGCTTTATTATTAGTGTTTTAGATTATGAAGTTGGTGATTTTTTAGACCACCTCAGGCGGGGGGGTGGTTTAAATTTATAGCCCCCAGAAAGGATTGTTTTGTGGCGTTTGGTAATAAGTTCGTTTATATTTTCCCTAAGTACCGTTCTTTAATATTTAATATCCTAAGTTGTTCATTACCAAATAAAACACTTCCTATTTTGTCCAGAAAAAGGCCATCTTTTGAACCCGTTTTCAGCATAAAAGATATATTTATGAGGGCACTACGAGGCAAAACAAACATAATGAGGTCACTGATTAAGCACGAAAAATATACCAAACAAAAAACCCAAAACAACTATATTAATTTATTTACAAACTAAAAGTAAAACATTAAGGTTATCTAAAAGTTCAGTCAAAAAAACTTTCCTTACTCAAAGCCCACTCATTTTAAAGTTGTAGCTTTCATCAGTAGAGGTTGGTGTAGGCCAAGGTCCAAGCAAAGGTAAAAGATCGGAACTCGCTGTTTGTGATTGAACGCAGCGCTAATATTTTTAAACTGAGATTTCGAGAGGGACAGAAATGTAAAAAAAACCTTGTATATAATTTTTTTAATACATTTCATAAATAAAAACACTTTTTAAATAAATACAAAATTAATCTAGTCCTTATTTTATTATTACTCAACTAGATCGTTGTGTGACATCAAGTATTAATTGGAAAAATTAATTAACAAGGGTAAATTTTAGTTAGAGTGACATATAGGCCCAATGTTAATATATTCTACAGAGTATTTCCTATTTAAACCCCGCGAGGATTTAAATTTGTATTTTCTTTTCTTCTTAATTGAAAATTTCCTCTTAAATCCAACAAAGGATTGTGTTAAGATGATTATTCCATAAACATATTTACTAAAATTCTTCTTATAAACAAATGTACAAAACTCAAGGAGGGTTGGTTTAAAATGCTTAAAACCAAAAATTTAATCTAAACTTAGGACCGTTCTTAAATAGACTACACCTTTTCAGTAAATCCCACCGTTAATTTTTAGTTGATGTTTCTACTTCAGAAATATTATTTTTTCAGTAAAAAATAAAGGCAGTCTTAATGACGCAGATGTAAGCTTTTTCAAAAATATTTATCAGACTACTGAAACTGCTTTGTCAAATCTAATTAATTCTTCTTTGGAAAAAGGCGTCTTTCCAGATTTGTTAAACCTTTCTAGTATTGTTCCGGTAGAAAAAAAGCAAACACTATCGAGGCCAAAAACTTTCGTTTTATCAATACTTTGCATGTTCTTGTAAAAATTCTTGAGAAAATAATGTATCTCCAACTTTTAGATTATCTGGAGCACTGTAATTTTATAACTTAAAACCAATTGGGATTTCGTAAAGGTCACAGCTGTGAAACCGCGATACAGTTTGAGCTAGATAGCTGGAAGGTTGCTTATGACGATGAGAAATCCACAATTGTTGTATTCTTAGATCTACAAAGAGCATTTGAGACTATCGATCGCAAGATTCTGCTAAAGAAACTAGAAAAAATTGGTTTGTCTGGAAGAGTTTTGAGTTGGTTTAAAAGTTAATTCAGTGATAGAAAGCAAAGGGTGAAGATGAATGGTAGAATATCTCAGTGTGTGCATAATGAGTGCCGCGTTCCTCAGGCAAGCATATTAAGGACCTTTGCTGTTTGTGTTGTATATAAATGATATTGTAAATGTTAAAAATGCTAAAATATGCGTTTTTTTAATCATGAGCATTTTTCTGGAAAGGAGTACTATTACCAGTCAAGCTCTTCTTATAAAAATAGACAATAAGGTATTTTTGGTCAATGTTTTTCACTCTTCGTTATAGTTATCGTTATTTATGTGATTGAGCAGTTGCTAAATTTAATTTCGTAGTGGTTATTAACCATAACAGAATCCAGAATCTAAGGAAGAATAACTTTATAGTCGTTATAGTGTCGTTAATTTTATTTACTTGTTTTCGCAATATTTTGAGAACCTATTTATAAAAAGGTGCTTATCATCGTCTTAGCTTTCTTTAATTCAAAATAAATCGGTAAAAAAGTAGGGTTATATTTAAAAAAGACGAAGTTATATTTTTTCTTTAATTCGAAAAAAATCGGTAAAAATGTTATATTTAAAAAGAAGGGGTTATATTCAACGTCATCTACACCACTGGATCTGACCAAAAACTCTTTGTGCGAACATTCCGTTATCGTCATTAAAAATAAAAATAAGCATAACAATAGGGAGATTTTGGTCAGACAGTTTGACGGCAAATTTCGTTACTCTTATGGTTACCTTTACCATAATAAATAAAAATAATTTCAAAACCCAAGTAACACGAGGTGCTGAAAAACTCTACTATTGTGTTTTTGCTGTTGTCTGCCACAACGTCTAGCCCAATTTGGCAATCATTTTTTGGTCAATGACCATTGCAGTACTTTCTGCAACCGATATAGCTTTTTCAGTTAACTTTAGTTAAAAAAAAACATTTCTTACAAAACCCGAAGAAAAAATGGCAAAAAACAAAAATTTTTATACAAGTAAATGGTTGATGCGGTTTTGAAAACACAGGTATGGATGATGTGAATATTTATTAATGCACACACTTAATATCGGATGTTGGCTTCATCCATAGGCCAAATTGACATGCGAAGGCCAGTTTACCGATAATATTTATCACGAAACGTCACCAAAACACGCGCGCTTCACATATTAAAAATATTTAAAGTTTTTTTACTTTAATTTTTAGGTTACATTTTTTTGTGTTTGGATTGGAGCCAAAATAACCAAAAAAAGATTTATCTCTCCCTTAAAACTAGTTTTAGTTTAAAAAATCCAATACTCTTTTTATAGAATTGGTCATTTTATTTTGGAAAAAATAATGTTTTCTTTTAAAGTTGTTTTTGTGTAATGGCCGCCTAACAACGCGACCTAACTCGACAGATAATATTGATGTAAATGATGTTTTTTTTTGCACTATTTTTTCTACTTAATATGAATAAGGGGCGGGGCTTTGTTCGCGAAGTAAGCCGAAAGAACCCGATGGCTAAAATTACTGTGTTTTAGCTGAAAATGTTTTTATGTAACTATTTTTACAACTTCCTCCGCAAAAAGCACATTATTGTCGAAACTACCCGAAAGAACCCGACAGCTTAACTTGCTGTATTGTAGCCAAAAATATTATTTTCTAATTTCACAAATTTATTGCTCCAATTTAGTTTTTATTGGTGTCAGAACTGATTTAAAAAAGCTACAAAGTTTGGCTTTAATATATAGCCAACATTCTGCATATTTTTTTTAATGAATACTTTTGCTTTTAATACCAGTATGGTCATCAGAATGGGTTGCACTTACATTATGAAAGCAAAAAGAATTAGAAAAAGGTAAGCTTTAGTTTGGTCATAAATTCTAGTATGTAAAATGTGTGTTACTTGGCGTAGGTAGGGTGGAGAGAGACCATGTTACTCAAGCCCCCCCTCCCTAGACAATTTCTGCGAAAGCCACTGTATTTTCGACATTCTTAAAATTACCTATAGTACTTGTACTAATCATATCAAAGGCGCAGCACAAATTATACAGCTCAATTGTCTGTAATGTAATTCTTTCTGCAAATGTGGTAATGCTTGGGTCGTATCTTGGAAATTACGTGACTTATCAAAAAAAATTAAACCTATTTTTAACTCACTTTAAACTCGTTGAATTTTTCATAATGGGGGTTTTTTTACACCAATTAGTTTAAAAAAAAAAAGTAATTTGTTTCATTTTTTTCCATTAAAAAATGTGTTTTTATATATTTCAGTGCCCAAACGTAATTTTTTAAACTAAACATATAAAATCTTTTTTATGTAGAAAGAAATTACCAATCGAACAAAGAAAGATTTATGGTCCTAGCGTTTATAGTATAGGAGATAGTGGCGTTTATGATGTTTTTACAAGGCGCGTTTAAAATGGCCGTCAGTTACTTGTCAAAGTGAGCTCAGGTGGTACCCCCATTTTTTTCTGTTTATAATAATTGCTTAAATAATTTTAGGAATAAAAACAAAATTTATTGCAGTTGTTGTTCCCTAGGCGTCGTTCTAAAAATCACAAAAAAATGATCCTTCGAGTTTTTTGGATGACATATTTCAATTGTTTTTAGGTGACATATGACAATTTTGTTATTTTCCGGTTAAAGGGGCCAGTTTTAGCTTAAATACCAAGAAAAAAATTTTCAGGACTTAAAAATTTTTAAATAAAGCCATTTAAACTTTTAATGTTTACAGTGTTGCCATATTGTAGTGCTACACTTTATAGGTAGCAATGTTGTATTTTTGGTATCCCTAAATATACCCCTACCTATGGTGAAAATCCTAAAGTGTTAGCCCATTTTTTTGTGAGGTCCTATATTTTAGGGTCTGGCACTTCGACTAGAATCCCTGAATATATTAATTATGAACGAATTATTGATAAATTTGCCAACGAGAAAGCTCGAAAATAATTTTTATAAGTAGACCCCGATAAATATAGGAGTGAATATAAAAGTGTAAGAATATGTTTTTTTTTATATAAAAACGTTATGCTTTCTGTTTGGTTTATTTTTGTTTTAATAAATGTTAGTATCATTTTTAATTCCTAACATTTTTTTTGTTTAGGTCCGAGAGTAGAGGAGGGGCCCGCTTTTCCAATGGTGCTAATAGTCAGGGGTTTTTTATATCTTTTTTCCAATGTATAGAAAGATTTTTGGTGATTTTGATTTAACTCGGTACACGCTTACGTATGACTTCGGGGACCACTAAATGAATATTAGATTTTTCGACGACGGCGTACGTTAGGCGTCGCGAAGCCCTAAACTTTTTCTTAGGACATAGGGTAATTTTGACAGCTGTGTCTCGGTCAACTGTCAACACTTTAAAATTTTGGTTAAACCTATAAAAAGGCTATGAAATGGCCTTTGATATGGAATGCAAATCATGATATTTTACTTCCGGTTGATTGCATAAAAAAATAATCAATTTGAATTAAAAAAAATTGTATCTTTTATTCCTAAAAATTTACAAAATTAATTCTATTCTCTATTTATGACCCGGAATTTTGCAAAATAATTTTGAGGTAACTATAAGAGGGTCCTAGCTATTCGTCGATATAAAAAAACTGCAAATTCATGCCACCGAAAAATAACAAAAAAATTAGAAATTGACGCATGTTCAGAAAATTTATAAAATCTCAATTTTTTGACCTCGGCTGCTTAACTTCAAATATTTTAATCCACATTCTCTTTACAAACCCGCCAAATATGTTCTGTAAAAGGCTATATAACACGCTAGAATATTAAATATTAAGTCACGACGGGCCCTTAAGTTTTAATAAAATTAAACAACATACATTAAAAAAGCTTTTTGCTAAAATCTTCAAAAATAACAAAAAGTATCTCATGCTTTATATTAAGAAATTTTTTCGGGATATTCCGTAAGTTTTTACAGCTGCTTGAAGGCAATGAATTATCCTTTTAAAAACACCAAACTTGAATCTTGGACGCCTTCAGGATTTTTTTCTGTGAGCTGTTTTTTTTTTACTTACACACACTTATAGTTTTGAGCAGGTAAGTATTTTTTATCGGTATGGGTGCACCTAAGCGGCAATACGTACATAAAAATAACATTTTTTACCGCCCCCTCTTCACTCGTCTCTCCCATTTGATGGTTTTTTCTATAATAATATATAGGAAGAGCCAGAAAATCTTGGACCGATGTAATTTCCTAATTAGTTTTTAATTCCTTAGCCAAATTTTATAAAGTTTGGCATTTTATAAAGCTAAAAAAAACAAAGTAAAATGTCAAAAATTCAAGATGGCGGACGTTCTCAAAAATTTAGTCTGAAAAAAAATCTGAAACTTTTTTTCGACCTCCCTGTAATTTTGTATTGCCAAAATAGAAAACCTTATGCCTTTTCACGTCTAACGAGGTACCACACATAAAATTCGGTTAAGTAGTACAAAAGTTGCATTGGCTCAAGATATCGCATAACGTTCCCACCAACAAATTATGTCTCTTTTTATTTACCAAGAACTTTCTTACTTCTCATCGGATTTTTACAGGTGTATCCTTTCCGCAAAAACAAATTAACCCAGTCAACATTCCAAATGTTAAAACCCAAGATTACTTTTCCAAAAAAGCTAATTTTAACGAAAACGACGATTCCTATATTTTTGTATTACTTAACCGAATTTTATGATTGATATTTCGTTAAACGTGAAATGCTTTTCTAGATTTGCAATAAAAGAAAACAGGAAGGCCAAAAAAGTAATTTTTTGCTATGTCCGCTACCTTGGGTTTTTTGACATTTGACGTTTTGATGGTTCATTTATCTTTCCAGAAATAATATAAAATTGTAAAAATCGTATAAGAAATAAGAAAGTTCTTCGAACACAAAAAGAGACATTATTTTGGGCTGGTTACAATTAGCGAAATTTTGCGCCAATGCAACTTTTGTATTACCTAACTGAATTTTATGTGTGCTACCTCGTTAGACGTGAAAAGGCATAAGCTATCTTATTTTGGCAATAAAAAATTACAGGAAGGTCGAAAAAAAGTTTCAGATCTTTTTTTCCAGATTAAATTTTTGACTACGTCCGCCATCTTAAATTTTTGACATTTTACATCTTTTGTACAAAAATAGCAACCTTTGTTCTTTTAACTTCCTAAAATGCCAAAACTTTATAAAAATCTGCTCAGAAACAAAAATGTAACTAGAAAATTAAATCAGTCCAAGATTTTCTGGCTCTTCCCATGTTTTATTATGGATTAAACCATCAAATGGGAGAGACGAGTGAAGAGGGGGCCGCAAAAAATGTTATTTTTATGTATGTATTGCCGATTAGGTGCACCCACACCGATAAAAAATACTTACCTGCTCAAAACTGAATAAAATAACAAAAGAAGCAATTGCGTTTTAAGTAAAATTGGATTACTTGTAAAATCCTCTAAGTTTGACAGCTCACAGACAAAAATTCTAAAGGCGTTCAAGATTCAAGTTTGGTGTTTTTCAAACTCTATTCCATTGTCTTCAAGCAACTGTAAAAATTTCAGGAATCCCCTGAAAAAGTTTCTAAACACACGACAAAATATAAAGCGTGACATAATTTTTGTTATTTTTGAAGTTTTTAGCAAAAAGCTTTTTTTATGTATGTTGTTTAATTTTATTAAAACTTTGGGGTTCATGGTACCTTGTTACATTTAATATTCTAGCGTGTAATATGGCCCTTTGAAAAACATATTTAGAAGATCTGTAAAGGGAATATGGATTAAAAAATTTGAAGTTAAGCAGCCAGGGTCAAAAAAATTGAGATTTTGTAAATTTTCGGAACATGCGTCAATTTCCGTTTTTTTTTGTGATTTTTCCGTGAAATAAATTTGCATTTTTTTGATATTGCCGAATATTGAATACGATTTTTTTTTTAAGTAAAAAAAAATAAAATATTTTCAAAATCGTGTTTTGTATATCATATTAAAGGCATTTCATAGCTTTTTAAGAGGTTTATCTAAAATTTTAAAATATTATTACATGACCGAGATACAGCTGTCAAAATGATCCTATGTTCTAAAATAAGTTTAGGGCGTCGCGACGCCTAACGTACCCCGTCGCCGAAAAAATTTATATTGGTTTGGTGGTTCCCAAATTAGAACACCAAAAATCTTCCTTTAGGTTTGAAAAAACCCCCGACTATAAGGGCTCCGTAGACCCTGGAACCCGCGTTGTGTATAATGTGGAGACAATGCCTAACCTCGATTTAGAGAGATTATTTTTACATTTTATGAGGGCATGATGCTTCTGTATACTTAGTTTGTGATTAAGGATTTTCCTCGTGGAAATCAAAGTTCGGCCACAGTAAAATTGATTTCCGATTAGACCTAATTATTACTTACAAGGAATTGTTATATCGTTATTAAAAAATCGAGTTCGGCTTAAAAAAAAATAAAAAAGTGGGTCCAACAGTCAGTAAAATCTATCCAATCATGCAGGGTGGTGCAGCAAAAAAAATGTTGGTCATATTATTTTAAGGCAACATTTGTTTTTGTTTTTTATATTTCAAGATGACGAATAAATTTTAAAAAAAAATCTGTTTCCACTTCGCGATTGTTTTCGTCTACATCATTTCGACGAGGCGAAAAAAGTTGCGTGCGGTAGGTTACAACTGATAGTGTGCAAAGTTGCGTTTTCCTGCACTCGAAAGCAGTTAGACAAACGACTTGAAGCGAATTTTGTTTTTTAACGAGTGAACTGAAAAAGCTACTTTGCGCACAATTTTGCATATTCAAAGTAACTCTCCCCTCGCCTTTTCCGCACAGTGTGTGGAAAAAAATTTACTTAGGAAAAATATATTTTTTTTTAAGTTTTCGCCATTTTAACTGAGGTGTAAAAATTTATTTTTTTGACACAGAAATTTAAAACTAATTTAGCCCATTCCAAAACTGCTTCTGTTTGTAAAAAAATGTAAGCGAACAGAAAAATGAAGTTGTTTTTTATTTGTGACTGACATATGTCACATTTTTTATTTTTGGAATGGCTATGTCTTACGTAACGTTTATTTTATCAAGTGCTTTGTGTTTAACTTAGAAAACAATGAAAAAAAATCCCTTTTTTTTAGCTAATCGTCCGCCATTTTAATTGAAGCATTAAAATTTGTTTTTTTTTTACACGAAAATTTAAAACTAAATGAATTCATCCTAAAATTGCTTTGGGTTGGGCAAAATTGCTAACAGGTCTTAAATGTGTTATTTTTTTTGCAATTTTTGAGACCAGCGTCCTCGATTTACAGCAAATTAATACATTGCATGACGTTAGTATAAATACTACACCAGAAGGGCAAAATGAATGTTTTCTCGATAGTTTGCTCGCCATTTTCAATATCAAATTTTAAGAGAAGAACTTATCGTTAATAGCCTTTAATTACTAAAAAAAATTTTTTTAATATTGTCTATAGGTTAATAAGGTCTCCTATGTTTTTTACATATATCAGGCGTCATCTTTGTACCCGCTTATAAACTCTAAATATTTTTATTGTGACATTAAAAAGCCTGATATATGTAAAAAACAACAAAATTCTGTAAATTAACTGGCACCCCTTCACTCTTACCACATTGATTTCGATTTAGTTTTTCTAAAAACGTACAAAACACCTTTTTTCCTAACTTTGACAGCCGCCATCTTGGTTTATGAAGCCGGAAAATGGAATATCCTTAACCGGAATCTTAGCTTTTGGTATGCCAAATATGAAAAATTATACCCTTTTTGCAGTTTCTTTTTACAAATTTACTCCACTATTACGCATGAGTTTTGGTAAAGCCATGATGACCCTTAAAATAATTTAGTTAAATACCTGTTAAATTATGTTTAGATGTGCTTAAAAACACTTAGAGTAGGACACGTTTTTTGTTAAATATAAAGACTGTACCACCTTATGTCTCTACACTTTATGCCTTTGAAAAATTACATTTGCTGTTTTTTGCATAAAAATGGCAAAATAAAAATCATATGCACGATACCACTCAAGATGACAGACAGATGACATAACAGAAATTTTTATTAAAGATTTGCCTTAAATTATTTTCATCTTTCTCTAAAATACTTTTTTATAGCCTGCTGTCTCTCTTCACCAACCTTCAATATTTTGGCACTTCACTAAATTATCTTTATATCTAACTTATTTTAATAGTAGGATTCCAAAAAATATACAACCTTTCTGTTTTTTAAAATTATTTTAATATTTAAAATTGTTACTCAACGTTTCGCCCTTTTTGGGGACTTTTTCAAGAGGGGGGGAGGGATGAACATAAAAACGTGGACAATAATATCTTTCGTCAATCTTAAAAGAAGAAAAAACAGGGGGACCAGTATCTTACAGTAATACTAAAATTAACAAATTAATACAAAATGGCTTACCATCAGTTTGACATCATTTTCTCTTTATCAGGAAACTTGGCCAGCCGTCGTTAATAGAGCAAGAGTTTAAGGTATAAATTATGATAGATAGGTAACCCTCGCCATTTTTTGATAAGATGTGCATTTTCTCGTCCTGAATACGAAATGGATAATCCTGTACCTCAAAATTGTAGATAATGGCTCGGCACACCAATCCCAAGGTGGGTAATTTTAGAGGGGGTAGGGTACCACCATTTTCACATATATGATGTAGTAGTACCACCAGTCTAAAAATCACTTGCTGTGCCGGAACTCATTCATGGATAAGGGTTCGGCACACCACTCTAAAAATGTGATTTTTGGTCTGGTGGTACTACTACATCACATATGTGAAAATGTTGGGGGTGACCCTATCCATCACGTGACCTCTAAAATTGGCCACCTTTGGATTGGTGTGCCGAGCCTTTATCCACAATTCTAAGGTACAAGATTGTCCATTTCGTATTTGGGAGGAGAAAATGCACATCTTATCAAAAAATGGCGACGGTTACCTATCCTATTTTTACTGCGAACGCTTGTACTAAAATGGAAAGGAACAATTGTAGAAGAATTTAGGTAGTTCATTTTGCAACGGATTCTTTTGGTGTATGTAAGTTAATCATCTGATGCTAAAGTTTAATGCTTTTAAAGAGCAAGGAAATTTTTTTTATAAAAATGTACAGGTTCCGAAAAAAACCAGAAGAAAATGGCCGTAGCCTGAATGACCCTGAAAAAAATTGATAAACAGAGCGCTCTATACATCCAAATTTGAATTTCTTAAGGAGCAGTTAGACTGTGGTAGTGTAGTCGTCGTTGCATTGCAGCTGTAGTAATTTTTTTTCCATAGATAATGCAGAACAGGATATTTTACAGATAAATAGTTAACAATATTTTTTGGTACACGCTTTTTAATATAATACCTTGTTTATTGTTTTAATCAAATATTGGTGATAATAGACCCTCTTGCAAAATTTTTGAACATGTTAAAAGATCCACCTTACATATTTCTTTTGTATTAACTAAGAAAATATAACTTTTTTAAAGGTTATTACTAAAGCAATATATAAGATTAAGAAGGTAAATTATTTGATATAATTTATCCATGCAAGCGAAGTAATGCTAAAAGTAAGCGTTTTTGTCACTTAGAACAAAGGCTCTAATTTCTTCGCAATATATATATAATATAATATACCACTGAACACACTATTGACTGTATGTATGTATGCAAATACAAAATTAGCACATTTTCTTTCTTCCCCAAGTTTTATTTTGTCCATCTTTGGTACCCAATCAGTCCTAATTTTAAAACTAAAGCATTTTTGAACTTATATTAAGAAAAAACGGAACTTTCTCAGTTAATACAAAAGAAATGTGTAAAGTGGATCTTTTAACATATTCAAAAATTTTGCAAAAGGGGCTATTATCACCAATATTTGTTTAAAACATTAAACAAGGTAAATTATAATAAAAAGTGTGTACCAAAAAATATTGTTAACTATTTATCTGTAAAATATCCAGTTCTGCATTATCTATGGAAAAAAATTCACTACAGCTGCAATGCACCGACGACTACACTACCACAGTCTAACTGCACCTTTTCATATCCAAAGAATGCGATGTCACACTGTTGGTATTACAAGAAAACTGTACCTAAAAAAGACCTGTGGTATTGATTAGAGTAAATTTCCAAAAACAAGTTTCGAAACAACCACATAGGTGTCGCGACCTGACAAATCAGAAGTCAGTCTCCATCTACCCCTGCGGCTGCTCTCTCTCTCTATAACTATTTTTTATTTTAACACAGAAAAAATGTTTTGTGGCAGTACTATTTTTGAACATTAAAAAAACAGTGAATACTTGAAAAATTTGAGTCTTTTATTCTAGAAATCGCTTTAAAATGTGCGCAAAATTTTGGCATAAAAATGTGAAAGACAGAGTAAAAATTGCTTAAACAAAAAAGTTACCTCTTAAATTATACTAAAATATTTTAAGCCTTAAATTATCAACATGACTTTACCATTAGAATCAATATTTTTTCTACGATCGGCTGACTTCGCCAACAATAAAAAATCCAAACTGCTTAAAGTCAAAAGACAATGGCATTTTGTAAAACCTGCATCACCTTATAGATAGCAATGTTCAATAAAATGACATTTTAAAAATGATGTCCTAATTATGTACTAATTTAGTCCTATTTTAAAAAGTTTTGTACTTAATAAATAACGGAGTTATTCGCACTTAAAAGGGGGGGGGGTGTGGCTTGGCCCAAAGCTGCACCCCACACGCTTGAACAACCGGAGGTGAAAGCTGAACCAGGTTCATCCTTGAATCAAGTTCACTTGAACCCGCAGTTGAACCTTGATTGAAGAACCGGGCCAGAGACCGCTAATAAATTGATATTTCCTACAAAATGACAACTCCAAAAGTTTGAAAATAATGTAATGGAAATTTTGAAGTAATAGATAAAACAATTATAAACGACATTTTTTTTGGAATATCTATTGTCACTGACTTATCAAAAATATATATATATTTTTAATATTAATAAATAGTATATTTTCACATCGTATTTAATATGTATCGAAAATCAAGCAACTTGTTCTTTCATATATCACGCTCTTTATCGGAACAGAGAACATGCTCTATAAAAAAAAAAGAAAATCTTTTCAATACGTATTTAGTACGATGTGAAAACATTAAAAATATAAAACAGGATGAAATATAACGTTGTACGATACATACGACATTAAAGTACTCGTCTAGAAATTGCAGACTCGCCTCCTTCATCACCTTGTCCGTAAAAATCTAGAGTCATCATCATCAGTACGAATATATTGTTTTGCTAGCAAGGGGAAAATTCACTTTTCCTACGAGCGTGCGGAAAAGTTACTTTTCCGTACGATTTTACTTTTGCGCACAATTTCTTTACTTTTCCGTACCATTTTCACTTTTCCAAACGATTTTTAATAACGCATGGTTTAAAGAACAATGGGTACCCTGTTGCATTCAGAAAATTCATAGCCCATAAACCATTAAACTTAAAAAGTCGCATGCAGGTACTTTAGTAAAAAAATCGTGTGGAAAAGCATTTTTGTATTGTTAAAAATGAAGATATTTATAACTAACTGAATAATTTATGTAACTATTCTATCTTACATGTCATTTTGTAGCATTATTATAAAATCTTCGCGTACTAAAAACAATTTTTTTCATAAATAAGATGAACAAAATCACTCGTAGGAAAAACATTGTACCTAATTCTTGCGGAAAATGCCTTTTCCACCCTTGACGGCTTGCCCGAACTCCGCTCCGCGTCGTTCGTGCAACTGCCGTCGCGTGCGAAAAAGTACCACTTTCCGGGCTTGTTAGGTAAATAACTATTTTCACAGTTTTGCGTGCGAAAAAGTTAACTTTATGGTAATTTTCCGCACTCCACCAAAAATAAAAAATAAATATATTGCTATATTTAAAAAAAAAATCTTTTTTGTGTTAGGTAAACATTTTTGTCACGATAAATAAAGAGTAACATTAGAGGTAACATTTTTAAAATTCGTTTTATTGGGTTAAATGAATACTTAAGTCAAGCGAGTAGAAAAAATATTGTACCTAACTCGCGCGTAAAGTGACATTTCCGCACTCCGCTACCGCGCGCGCGAAAAAGTGGCACTTTCAGCACTAGTTAGGTAAACTACTATTTCCTCCCACAGCCCGATTTTGTAAACTGCTAAAAGTCAAAAGTCTCTGGCATTGACATATTTTTTGTAAGGATGTATACTGTTTGTCGACACAATAATGTTCAATAAAGCGATACTTGACTGCGAGAAAATCTCGGGGTAAATGTATTTATGCACTTAGTGGGGAAAAGTGACACTTTCTGAACTAAAATGCGTGTGGGAAAGTGGTGTGTCCGGCACGGTTGTAGAAAATAATTATTATTTTAACTAGTGCGAAAAGTTAACCTTTCCCACACGCGACTGCGGTTGCACCAAACGACTTGGAGCGGAATTCGAGCAAGCAGGCAAGGCCGGGAAAAATACTTTCGTACGAGTTGAGATTATTTTTTCTACGACGAACTTAAAATAAAAAAGCACCGATAATGAAAAATCGAAACCGCTAAAAGTAAATTTATTCCCGCACTTAGTGTAGGAAAGTTACACTTTCTGAACTAAAATGCGTGCGGGAAAATAGTGTAGTCATCCAAACTAATAAATACCTCTGTTTTGACGCCAATTTTTCGCTGTTCCCAAATACTTACATGGCTGTCTATCATTTCGTCAATTCGGCTATCCAGACTTTTTTCCTTTTTCTCTCTCACAATCAAAAATATTTTTACATCTTCACATGCTCGCAAAATTTTCTCAATTAGCAGCTTTCCCAAAAAGCCCGTGCCTCCGGTAATTAGAATATATTTTCCTCTTAAAAAATTCACGATTTCGCTGTTTTTTTCTTCAACTCTAATTTCGGATGCTTGCAAATAAAAATGCAACGGGTAATCCGGATCATCTTTGCTATATTTTCCATTTTTTATTTTTTCAAAGTTTTGAGGCAGTTGCGCACGCAAGTGTAAAGGTACAGTCTTATTGTTGTCGGTTAAATTCATGATTGTTTTTAAGTGACTGAATGTACGCTGGATTAATATTATGGTTTTAACTAAAACCTATGAAAATAAATTTTCTAGCAAACAACATAAAAAAACTAATTATCGTCAAGTGATTTTATTTAATTGCTACATAAAAAAAATTATATTTTATGCCTGTACAAAGCTTTTTTGAACATACCAATAAAAACTTATATAATATTTTCTAAGTTCATTTACTGGTGTAGTTAATCTAATAAAGTGATAAAAACGCCTTTATTCAGTGGAGTAGTCAGAAATCGACTCTGGGAGGGGGGGGTTCATCATTTAATAAAAATCAACTATAGCAAATTTTTAAAAATTAGGTAGGTGCCTATTGCTTGAGCTCTTGAACTGAAGGAAGGGGAGAGGGGCAGTTTAATAGGTGGTGAGTTAGTGTATACGAAATAAAAATACTTATTTGTAAAAGCAAGTCTCGTCTAGTCTCATTTGGAAAATTGTTCGAAAATTAACCCTTAAATGCGCCACAGGCAAAAACTTTGAAGAAATTACACTAAACTGCTATTTTTTACGCGTTTAAAATGTTATTGATAAAAAATTGCTTAAAATTAAACAAAATTGTGACAAAATTTAATATTGGTCTACCGCCGCAGGCGAAAATTCTGACAAAAAAAACAAAAACTTCTTTAAAAATCTTATCTCTTAGGGTTTTTGTAAAATATTTTTGGAAAAGTAGATTGGGTTAGATGCCAAGAATGCCATTTATTACATGTTTTGAATGCTGGTGAGAAAAATTTCGGACAATTAAACTAAAATTGTTGCTAAAATTAATGACGTCATAGCACCGCCGGTAAAATTTTTAAAATTTAAGATATCACACCAAACATACGTCACAAACCGGAGTCAAGGGTCAAAAAATTGGGGGAGCTATAGATCTCCCGGGGCCCTTGATCATGATTAATTTATTTTAGATTGGATTGGACCTCCTGTGAGGTGTTTAACCCCTAAAACCCCCTTGGCTACGCCACTGCTTTATTTTTAACTCGCCGAAATTCAGCAGGGGGCCGATTTAGCGCATGTAGACAAATATTTGTCTGTAACTTTTTTTATCTACTAGGTACTTCTTGAATAAGTTTACCTGTTCAGTTTGGACCGACTTTAATTATGATGCTGTGAAAATTTTCCTCGTATTTTTTTGAAATTCACGACTGCACTTTTAATATATTTTAGTTTTACCCTTAACTTGCATTAAGTTAATCTTTTAATCATAAAAATACTGTAAAAATGAGCCATTCTGTATAATTTATAATCAATTTGATCACACGAAGTAAACAAGCAAGCCAAATTTTTCTTATTTAAGCAGTGTTGTCAAATTTTTATCTACTATTTTTGCCTACTTTTAAAAATATAGTAATATATATAGTAAGGAAATTTTGTAAAGGTGGCTAAGTGGATAGGGTTTTAAACACTCGTTTGAATAATCCTAGTTCTTGTCCAAGACCGTGAGTTCAAAACTCGTTTCGACCAGATATTTTTTTTTGTTTTGAAAACAATATTAGTAGGTTTATTTAACTATATAACTGATTTTTTAAATTCATTAAACTTGAATTATATTTTCGTTAAAGCAAAAACCTAAAAAGCAACACAAAAAAGAGAAATTCTGCCTTAGAAAAGTTTTAGTTACGTTGAAAATAGCTCTTCAGTTTTTTTAAATATCGCAGCAGTTTGCACCTTCATAAACCAAACAAACGCAAATTGATAAATGAACACCCTAAAATGAAACGAAAAATAATACACTAGCTATCATATATTACTGAACACCTAGGTACATAAGATGTAAGAAAAAAGACTATAATTAGTGTGTAATAACTCATATTATTATAAAATGTATAACAACAATAATTACTACATAGGAAAACTATATAATTTTAAAATCCAACTCGACAAAAGGTAAAACAAATAATTAATATATATAATTATATACATAAATTAAAAACTAGACTTATTTTAACATAAAATAGATATTTTCCTAACAAGTGCAGAAAATCCACTTTATTGACCAAACAACGTAGGAGTTCGGTCATTGCCAAGCAGTCGAGTGCGGAAAAAATTATTTTCGCAAGCGTTAGGAACCATTGTTTTTCTAAGTTAACTTAGCCTTTATTTTAAAAAGTCCTAATATTTTAAAAAGATCATAGATTTTTCTCAAGAAATTTTTTTATATACTTTAGTTTTTTCTTTTAGCCTTTTGTAAATAAGATAATTAGAAAAACTGTGTTACTAATTCACCCATATTTTCCATTTTTATTTTCGAGGTAAGTTCCTTCACTTGCAGAGAGTGCATCTTCTAAAGCCAAAACAAAAATAAAAAAATGTTTCAAAATTTCAATATTGGTGCGTATTTTGAAACAGCCAAAAAAATATTTTTCCCAAAAGGAGAAATCATCTGTGTGGTTTTTTGAAGTCTCAGAAGAAAGTACTTATCGGACGTCGAGGAGCATACTTCACATCTCAACATTTGTATATTTTTACGTATTTTCATTTTACTATGTCTATTATTCTTCTGTTTTTGGATCTTTTGTTTAGTATCTGAAAGAAAGAAAGAGTTTATAAAAAAAGGCTATGATATAGATGTGATTGAAAACGAGGCTTTCTTTATTTATTATATTTTGTTACAAAAGTGAAAATTAAAATTATTTTTCTCAGATAAGGATTCTCATGCTGTTCAGAGATTTGCGTAAGGAAATTCTTTGACTTTATTTGCCTGAAATTTTTATAATTTTTTTTTTTTCGTTTGGTTTTAATTTTACATTATTCATAAAATTTTAAAAACTTAGAAAGTTTGAATAAATTTCTGACATAAAAAATTGTTTTCTAGTTTTTTTCCAACGAAATATTTATTGTCTACAAACTTTTTGTTCCGGCGTTATTTTAAGCTAACATTTTTTGCCAAGGTTGCATAATAGACCAGTGGCCCAGAGGCAAACTACCCCCTCATTGAATAAAAAAATTTCACTTGTGGCATTTTAAAGAATTTACCATTATTAACCAAAAACCATTCGTCTGCCAGCGATCGGCACTAACCCACTCCCGAGGCCAACCCTTAAAAAAATTAGGGCATATCATACTGTTAAAATAAAATATATATTGTATCTTTTTACATTAAGTGGCTGATTCCAAATCTGTAATCGAAATTTAATTAACCACCATAGTTTTTGACATATTGGTCAAAATGTGTAGAAAAATGCAAAATACAGACCATTTTCAAAGAGCCCGCAAAAATTTGCGGATCTAGTAAGACCTGCACTTTTTTTTATAAAGTGGCCTGTTTCTATGTACGAGACAAAAATATGAAAAAAATTCTCCAAGTTAAACTGCTGATGTTTGAGGATTTTTTGGGGAGCAATACAAAATCATTAAATTTTTCACAATCTTCGGAGAGTCGCAGTTCCCCGACTACTGAACCAATTTAAATGAAACTTAATATTGTTGCAGGATAAAGTTTCTGCCACCATAAAATCAAAATTTTATAGTAAAACTCCCATTTTTTATTTTTGAGACTCTCAGACTCAATTTTTTTTTAACATTTTGAAAAAATCTCGAAAACTGTTAGAGTTAGGTAAAATTGGTTTGCAGAATGGGAATCAGCGGGTTAAGGTAGTATAAAAAAGATCCATTACAATTTATATTTTTTAAGAGCAGTTTAACGACCCTCAATTCTTTTTGGGGGCGTGGCCAATGAAGCGGGCCACCACCGATCGCGCTGTCAGACGGATGGTTTTTGGTTAGAAATGGTAGTCTTTTGTACGTGAAGGATAAAGGGGGTTAGTTTGCCTCTGAGTCACCGATTTTTATTAAATTTACCTGCACGTTCAGCAAAACTTTTCTTTATCTTCAATTGATTTAAAAAAAAAACTCAGGAATGACTGTAAACTCAAATCCAGTAATTGTGGTGTAAGTACTCCTGTTGAGCAGTTTTCCTAAAAATATATTTAAAAACAATTGTTATTTATGTATTCGAAACTTACCACTTACGGTGTGGTCCTATTTGTGCCTAGGAGTCAACTGAGATTTTGAAATTATTTATTAAGATACATACGAGACAGAAAAATAAAACTTCTGCAGATTACAAATTAAACTTAATTTAGTCTTAAAAACTTGTCTTTAACCTAATTTTTCCAGAATTATTTGATGTTTGTTTTATTATTGTTATATTTATTATTATTAACAAAAAGCGGTTTTTTGAATCATTTGGTATACTTTGCAACATACCAAAAGTTTACTCGAATTTTACCACTGGAATAAAGTTTTTTTTAAATGGCTGCCAAAAAAAACGCATTTCTTTTTATTTAAAAAAAAACAATTAAAAAAAAGTTTTTTTTATTGTTATAGTTGAAAATGTAGTTATCCATCATAAATATGAAAAATGCGTATGGCTAGCTGCCACAGTTCGTGAGTGAGAATTTTTTACAAGTTTAACCTCCCTCCTGCCCTCTTTCCAATCGCCCATCCCCATCAAAAACTAATCAAAATCAAAATTTGGTGACAAAGAATTTTTGTGCCAAATTTAATAAGAATCGGTTTGGCAGTTTTTCAGTTATGTCAGACAGTTTTATTTAGGTCTTTTTTGACCCAAATAACTCATTTTTAGTGAAAATAAAAAAAACTCTTTTTTTGCCCATCCCAATAGCCTCCATACCAGGCTTCATACTATGTATGGAGGGCTAATTAATGTAATCAATAAATTAATTATTATTAATTAATTTTTAGTGGTCAAACTTTGGTTACCTTTTGATATGTTTTTAAGATACCTATCTTCATAATAATGCGTTAAAATTAGTTGGTAGTTTTATATAATACAAATTTTGGTCGCCACATGCATACGAAATCACCGTGCTTTTGAAACATATACCTATGGCGTGGAAATAGAGCATGTTCTTATGTTCATGCGATTTTCATTAAATCGTATTATATGAATGCCGAAAAAGTAAGGCGATTTGCAAGCCGCGAGCAAATCGGTTCCAAAAATCGCATCTTCAGAAAGTGGTAGACCCTTTTTTTTATTACAGCAGTCTACTAATGGTCCTGTCTGTTCATCTCTCGCTCTGCGTTTGCTGAAATTGTAAACCCATAATCACCATTTTTAAACAGAAGCAGGCAACTTTTAGTCTTCTTGCAGTACACAGATATTAATAGAGGTAATGCTTTTTAACACAACAAAATAATTCGATAAATGATTAAATGCAAAAATAACCAGTTCACATAAGAATATAACCTCAAAATTACTCTGACAGTTTCTGTCCGATAGGTCATGGCCTGCTTGATGGTGTCTTTTTTGTAGTAATTTGATTTTGCGGCGTAGCCAGTTTGTACCATTAGTAGATAGGTACTACAAGTTGTAGACATATTTTTGTTTAGATGCGCTAAATCGGCCCCTGGTGTTGCATTTTTTTTGTTCTCAAGGATATTATTTTTTACGAAAAACATTTACTGAAAATTTTATGCCAGTCACGTGACCTAGTTGAAAAATTAATAAGTGATAATTTCCCTGGCTTGACAGCTGTCACGTGCAGATGTCAGAATAACAACAGAAGCGTAGGTAAAATTTTCTATTCATTTCATGATATTTTCTTTGCGACAACAAAATTTAATATGACGAATAATAATTAATAAACAAAACAAAAAGATACAGGTGAAACGTCATTCCACCAATGCGCTGCAGTAGTCACAGCCAACTTTCTAGATTTTATGTTTTCTATCTAAATACTTACCGCGTTAAATTGTCGTAGTGTGTGTAGTGTAAGATTATTCGAGTAGGAAGAAATATGTTCATTTCGGGATTTTGTGAGTCGTTTTTTCTTAACTAGAGCAAAGGGAAAGTGAAAAAAAAACACAAATTTATGTGCACATGTGCCTATACACCTATTTTTCCCTATCCTCTAGTACTATAATATTGTGTGATTTAAATAGAATATAATCAACTTGATACAAAGATGCAGACCAGAAATTTTCAAGAAATTCGCACCTCGAAAAATTTTTCGGAAATAATTCAAGCTCTAGGGAGATTATAAGTGAAACAAAAATAAGAAAATTAATTAATTAATATCAAAATAATGTCGGGTAGTGGACAATTTGGACTATATTCGAAAAGTGCGCGAAAGATTTGGTTGCCAAGGTATTTGTGGTGTAAAAAATGCAAGGCGTAAATAAAGTTTAATTGCCAACTAAATTTGTTTGCATAAATCCTGAAATCGTGTCACTAAACCTAAAAATGGACATAGAAGCTGCTACTGAAGCAGCAGTCAATAGCGACGAAAAATCTTCATAGACAGCGGTCTTTGGTGGTCTACCGAATGTGCCCGATTCATCCTCTCTTGAGGACGCCTACGGACTAAGACCCTCCGCTGTAGATTTGGTCGAACTAGCGGAACCATTCTCAGAAATATAACGTGGGTTCGTCTTCGTGTTTAGTTTTAGAATCGTTTTGATCATATCATGTCCCTGGTTCCATTTGTCTACGTCTTGTATCATTTCTTTAAACATGTTCCCTATGGTCATATTCTCTATCTGTGGATCGTGTCTTGCTGTTTGGTGGTGGTTCTCAAATTTTGAACAGTAAATTAACGTATGTTCTGCGTCATCTATTCTTTGACAATACCGACATATTCGTTCGTTTTCCCTATTCGCTTTGTGTATGTTCTGAAAGATTCATGTCCCGTTAGAGCTTGTGTCATATAGTAATTCATTTTTTTGTGTTTGCAGTCTCTCCATATTTTAACGTCGGGAATAATTCTTTTCAATCATTTTCCTTTTTCGATATTTCGGCCCCATCTTGCTTGCCAGGATTTTAGTGTTCTCTCTTTTGCAGCTTCTTTGTTTTCTTCACTGTGTTTATTTTTTATCTTCATCTACAATTTCTCTGGGCGGGATTCCTGTTATAACCTGAATAGCTTTCGTTGATGTCGTTCGTAGTAAGGCTTTCCGTTGCATTTTTATCAGCATGTTTTTGTACTTCTTTCTTTGTGCGCAGTACTGGGCTCCATTCACTGCATAATTATATATGTCTACGAAATCTACGAACAACAGTTCAAGTAGTTTAAAAAATGGTGCAAGTGCAAATATATTGAAAACGACATCAACGAGAATGTCGATTCTTTGGTTAATTTTGCTCATTGCAGTGGAGTTAATATAAACAATACGTTAAAAACAATTATTGCAACAAGTAGGCAATATTTATGTAGGTAATATCGGTGTACATTTAATATTGTGTTACATTTTAGTATTATATTGTTTTTAATATAAAAAAATAAAAAAATACTTGTTTTTGTCACTTTTTACTTTAGTCCCTCAGTGTGTGTTTTTACTTTAGTCTCTTAATCTACGGACTAAATTAACCCATTTAGTCCCCGAGGTGCGAAAAAGAATATAGACCACTTGAATAAAGTATCTTAATCCCTCGACGAATTGTAGCCCTCGCTTCGGTGACTACTAAGCTTTTGATCTCAGAATAAAACGTACCACTTATGCCCCAAGCTTAGAGTGTGCTGTTATATTGCGACTTCCAAAATATGTGGACAAAATTGCCAATATGCTCCAAAGTTACCAATATGCTCCACGAGGGAAACTTTAAACAAAAAAAAGAATTTTTGTAATATTTTGTTGTTGCTAAGGTATTTGTGATGTAACAAATGCGAGGCAAAAACAAAGTTTAATTGCCAACTAAATTTGTTTGCATAAATCTTTAAATCGTGTCACTACGATATAGTGAAGGTAGAAGTTGACATCATTTCATTTAAAGGCTCTCTGAACTCCAAGGCTGAAGTTACATATAGCATCCGTATATTGATATTTTAGGCTTAATTGAGCTCCAGCCTAGTTGCCAAATTTACTTTTAACATTAACATTTATTTATTATTTAGTTTCCGCCAATTTACAGTACCAACGAAAATTCAGGCAGTCAAATATGCGCGAGAAAAATAAGATATATCAATGAGTTTGACTAAATAAAGGAACGGAAAGAGATTTTATGGGTCGCGGAAAATTGCCTAAAAATGGACATGGAAGCTGCTACTGAAGCGGCAGTAAATGAACTTTTGCCAGAAAAGTCTCGGAATATATATATATATATATATATATATATATATAAATGGCACCCGGCCAAGAAACATTCCCAGTTGGCATCCGGCCTTTACACACCATCACTATTCATACGATATAGTGACGGTAGAAGTTGGCATCATTTCATTTAAAGGCTCTCTGAACTCCAAGGCTGAAGTTACATATGGCATCCGTATATTGACATTTTAGGCTTAATTGAGCTCCAGCCTAGTTGCCAAATTTACTTTTAACATTAACATTTATTTATTATTTAGTTTCCGCCAATTTACAGTACCAACGAAAATTCAGGCAGTCAAATATGCGCGAAAAAAATAAGATATATCAATGAGTTTGATTAAATAAAGGAATGGAAAGAGATTTTATGGATCGCGGAAAATTGCTTAAAAAAATTAGTTCGAATTTTTTTTCGAATGACATTCACTTGACCAATGACCAGACGTTTACAGTAGTCCGATTTTAACGAAATTTGGCACAAGTATTTTAAGGATAAAAAGATATAAACCCTAAAAAAATTGATCCTCCCACTGCGCGCAATTAAGCGTAGTACGGGTAAAAATACCAGGCCGATTTTGATAAAATCCAGTGCGAACATTCCAAAAACTAAGTTACACATTTAGAAAAAATTCAATAACCCCCCCCCCCAAAATAAGGGCGGTAGAGACAAAAAATGACCGGCATATATTTGAACCACTGGGTCGTTCTACCGAACCAATTAAAATGAAACTTAGTAGAAACATTTAGAGAACCAAACTACACATTTGGAAAAAATTTCAACTCACCCATCCCCTCAAATAAGGGTGGCAGGGACAAAACATTACCTAGCATATATTTGAATGACTGGGTCGTTGTACCAAACCAATTAAAATGAAACTTTGTAGAAACATTTAAGAGACCAAGCTCTTAATCCCCTACCCCCTCAAAATAAGGGTGACAGCGAAAAAAGATTACCTGGCATAGATTTCAATGACTGGGTCATTCTATCAAACCAATTAAAATGAAGCTTACTAGAAACATTTAGAGAGCCAAACTACACATATGGGACAAATTTCAACCCCCCACCTTTTCAAATAAGGGTGGTAGAGACAAAATATTACCTGGCATATATTTGAATGACTAAGTCGTTCTACCAATCCAATTAAAATGAAACTTTGTAGAAACATTTAAGGGATAAAACTACAGATTTGATCCCCTACCCCCTCAAATAAGGGTGGCAGAGACAAAACATTACCTGGCATATATTTGAATAACTGGTTCGTTCTACCAAACCAATTAAAATGAAACTTAGTAGAAACCTTTATAAAGCGAAGCTAGATATTTGGAAAAAATTTCAATCCCCCACCCCCTCAAATAAGGTTGGCAGAGACAAAACAATACCTGCCATATATTTGAATTACTGGGTCATTATACCAAACCAATTAAAATTAAACTTTGTAGAAACATTTAAAGAACCAAGCTACACTAATTTCAACCCCCCACCTGTACAAATAAGGGTGGTAGAGACAAAACATTACCTGACATATATTTAAATGACTGGGCCATTCTATCAAATCAATTAAAATGAAAGTTTCTGGGAACATTTAGCGAACCAAGCTACACATTTTGAAAAAGTTTTAACCCCCCACCCCCTCAAATAAGGGTGGTAGGAACCAAACATTACCTAACATATATTGGCTTGGGCGTTCTACCGAATTAAGTAAAATGAAACTTAGTAAAAACATTTAAGCTGCACATTTGAAAAATTTCAACACCTCACCGTTTCAAATAAGGGTAGTAGGGAAACGTGTAACTTTCCTCCCTAAATACGTGTACTAAATTTAATCTTAATTATTTCGCTATATCGACCCAGTCATTCAAATATATGCCAGGTAGTATTTTGTCCCTACCACCCTTATTTGATGGAATGGGGGGGGGGTTAGTTTTTTTGCTAAATATGTAGCTTGGGACCTTAAATGTTCCTGCTGAATTTAATTTTTATCGGTTCGGTAGAATGACTTACTCCTTCAAATATATGCTAGGTAATATTTTTTTCCGTCCACCCTTATTTAAAGGGGTGGGGGGTTGATTATTTTTTAAATGTGTAGCTTTGTTCCTTAAATGTTCCTAATAAATTTAGTTTACATCACCCTCATTTGAGAGAGTAAGAAATTGACATTTTTAGCTTGGTTTCCTAAATGTTTTTACTTAGTTTAATTTTAATTGGTTTGGTAGAATGACCCAGTCATTCAAATATATGTCAGGTAATGTTTTATCCCTATCACCCTTTTTTAGAGGCTTGGGGGTAGGAAATTTTTAAAAATATGTAGATTGGTTTCTTAAATGTCCCTTAAATTTTTTCAAAATATGAACCTTGGTTCCCTTAATGTTCATAATAAATTTAATTTTAATTGGTTCAGTAGAACGACCCAGTCATTTAAATATATGGCAGGTAATATTTTTTCCTACCACCCTTATGTGAGTTAGCGGGGGGTTAAAATTTTTTTTAAATGTGTAGTTTTGTTTACTAAATGTTTTTGCTAAATTTAATTTTAATTGGTTTGGTAGAATGACCCAGTCATTCAAATATATGCCAGATGTGTGATCATGATATGTCCCGACCACCATTATTTGAGGGCGTGGGGGGTTGAAAAATTATTTTGGGGGGTGGTCAATTTTTTCTAAATGTGTAACTTTGTTTATAGAACGTCCGCACCGAGTTTTATTAAAATCGGCCTGTCAGAACGACCCAGTCATTGAAATATGTGTCAGAAAATGATACTTTTGCTTCGACTACCCTTAATTGCAGGGTGAGGGGTCAAATTTTTTAGGGTTAACATCTTTATATCCCAAGTTTCGGACCACTATAAACTTTCAGTCATTGGTCAAGTGACTGGTCAATAAATTAGAAACTCCCGTTAAAAATGTGGCGTTTTTTATAAGCAGAAGTGTGCGTGAGCGAAACATCTCTACCAAAAATACTGCATCAAATCTGTTGAAAAAGTTGTTTGATAAAATAAATCGTCAAAACTCGCCAAGTTTTATGAGAGTTGAAGCAGCATTTTTTGCAGGACGCCGCAGGATCTATATATACAGCATCTTTGGCTTGCAGCAGAATTGCCAAATTTACGGATGCCATGTAGCTTTAATTCTGATCAGTTCATACACTTCGTGTATATCTGAAACTCGGTGGTGGCGCCACCACCGGTGGACCCTGAAAACGCTTCAGAGTCCGCCACCGGTGGACTCTGAAGCGTAGACTTACAAAACCGAAAACAGGTCAAGTGAACTCCGACCTAATAATTGTTTTGGGGGGTTCACGGTGATCTGGTGGACCATGCGAACAGACTTTCTCGGTTTGGTTATTTTACTTCCATATACCGGAAGCCATCTGAACAGCGGATGCCACTTGAACCTACAATTTAACATGGGCGGATGCCAAATGGTACCCTATATATATATATATACGTTTTTTTAACAAGCTGAGATCCGAATAAAACTTGGACAACCCGAGATCCACCAGAAGGGACAGAGATTTTAAAGTATATATTTAAAATACTTCCTACCCACCTTAAATATAAGAGGAAACCGCTGAGAGCGGTCAAGAAAAACGGTTTTAATTTTTTTTAATAAAATTAAGGTAGACTGAGATCCGATTTTAATTTACGCACAAGTATAAATAGTGTGTATAAATAGTGTATAGCAAGGTACGGACTAAATTAACCCATTTAGTCCCTGAGCGGAAAAGCATATAAACCACTTGAATAAAGTGTCTTAATCCCTCGAAGAATTGTAGCCCTCGCTTCGCTGACTACTAAGCTTTTGATCTTGGTATAAAACGTGCCATTTAGGCTCCAAGTTAATAGGGTGCTGTTATATTGCGACTTCCAAAATCTGCGGACCCTTTCTTCCATTATCCAAACAGGGTGTTTTGGTCAGTTTTTTGCTATTCCGTCGTCTTTACTTTAAACTGCGCAGGTGCAGTAGCCATGTGAATTGCTGTTTATTAATATACTAGCGTTAGAGTGCTTTTATACTGAGAAAAACCTTGGGTTGGCATAACTTAAATATAGGTTTTAATAGCCCGAAGCGTGTTACAAATAGGGGATAGTTCAGACCTGTGTATTACGACAGACCAATCAACTGAGTTCTGATGATCTTCCATTCATGAGTCGAGTAAGCCCCGAATAGTGGTTAAATTTACGCAATTATTTTTTGTGGTTCGGAGAATTCATAAAACTAAAACTACTACAACCCTTAATCTGGGATACATAAACCCACAATTTGGATTACCACAACAACTTCAAGCTACCAGAACTGGACTCTGGGCTACCAGAACCCATATTTTGGGCTGCTTGAACTCGACTTTGAACTACCAGAATTCAACTCTGGATTCCCAGAACCCAAATTCTGGACTACTAGAACTCGACTTTAGACTGCAGGTTCCACTCCATAAGGACTAGTTTATAGGTTTCTTGTGCGATTTTGCAAGCTTGGACACCCATGGCTCGTTCATCGAAAACGGCCGCATAATAGGCAGGTTGGATTAGATTCAACCAAAAAAAATGTCGTCCGACCACTTACGTCAGACGGACCGTGCGGCGAACCTTGCGACTAACTCACTTTCCGAGATGTTGTGCTGCAGGCTGCCGAATCGTAAATGAAATTAAAACAGGCATGCAATTCAGCTCAAAGATTACCTCGGCACTTTCCGCAGCTGTTCGGCTAACCATTTATGAGTTCTTGCAGCCCCAAAAGAAAAAGACTATACTAACACAGAATGTGGGTATCCCTTACACATACAATGGTATTTCCAACCAAAAAACAGGTTACCACAATCCATATACATGGATTAAAAGTCTGGAGTTGTGGTAGTACAAAATCCAGGTAAATTTTAAGACAACATATTTTGTTGGTTCCCCCCAGATCAAAAAGAAGAAGTTACTGCAGCCCATCCCAAATGAGTTGCAGCTATTTACATGGTCAGCTAGAATAACTCATTATAGAAACTTTCACTTTTGTCGACAAATCGTGTCGCAGTCGGAGTCGTATTGGCTAGTCTAAAAAAAGTTCCTTAACCTATAGTCTAAAAACGTAGTACGGATGTAATTAGCGCGAGTGGTTAAAGAGTAAACGTAACAAAAAAACGTCCTCTAGTAACTCGGTCTTAGAAAAATAGTTTAACAGCTTTTTAACCACTTGTTGTTAATTAACAATTATAATAATTTTATTATTTTTATAAGATAAAAAATACGATGTTTTAAAAACTTTTTATTAAACCTTAATCGTTTACAAGGTTTGAGTACATGAAATAAATTTATTGAATTCAACAAATATTATACTTTTTTTAGTTTTTTGCGCATTTCTTTCTTTTTAAACACCCATTAACTGTTAAAAAAAGAAAATCAATCCATTTTACTAGAAGTGTAAGTACAAAATGCCGAAAGATACCAAAAATTGAAACAATTTTTATGCCTAATTTCGTGGAAAGTCGATACGATTTGTAAGACAGAGGCACCTCAAATTTCTGTTTTTATACTAATTTTATACTACAAATTTCTTGAAAATCCCATGTGCGATATACCTCGAATGGCTTCTTAAATATTGATTAAGCCAGGGTATGTCTAATTTATTGACCAGTCACTTTACCAATGACTGGACGTTTACAGTGGTCCGCTTTTAACGGAATGTGGTAGCAATATTTTAAGGATAAAAAGATATAAAACCTAAAAAAATTGGCCTCTCCACCCCGCAATTAAGGTTAGTAGGAGTAAAAATACCACTATCTGAAACTCGATGCGGACATTCCGTAAATAAATTTACACATTTATAAACCCCTCCACAAATACGGTTAGTAGAGACAGCACAAAACCTGGTATATTTATGAATGACTGGGTCGCTCTACCCACCCAATTAAAATGAAATTTAGTAAGAACATTTAAGGAAACAAGCTACACATTTAAAACAAATGTCAACCTCATTCCCCACCCCCTAAAATAAAAGTGGTTACCTGGCATAAATTTAAATGATTGAGTCGTTCAACCGTACCAATGAAAATTAAATTTAGTAGAAATATTTAGGAGACGAAGCTAAACATTTAAAAAAAATTTCAACCCCCCATCCCCTCAAACAAGGGTGGTAGTGTAGTGTAAGGATATTTCACATTTTAAGGCGTACCATTTGTAAAGAAGTTACTTTATTTTTGGCATTTAATCTTAGTTCAGGCAACATAAGCGGTTAAAATATTAGGCATTTTCCTTTCATATACATTTGGCAGGTTATTTTTATAGGTCAGGCAACTGCCCCGGTTAAATAATAATCATTTTCTGATCCTACACCTTAGGTCTTTAGTCCTAGCCATAAATAAAGAATGATTGCTAGTTAATTTACCGTGAAACATTGGAAAATATCACATGTGTGCTTTAACTTACCGAAGGCAATATGCAGCCCAAATAGTCAATCCCTTTTACTTTGTTTTGGTGCTCAAATGTGGTCTAGGTTATGTGGAAGGGAAGGAATAATGATGAACCAAGAATTTCCCAGATTTTATGCGGGTTTTCCGAGTTTTCCTTTTTTATTTTTCTCTATTGTTTGTAGCAGGTTTTCTTCCACTCACACACAGAAAAGATACCAGGAAATATTTTGTTGGTTGGGCCTTTATTGTACATTAATTTACAGTTACTATGGTCTTTGATTTTCCTGTGAAAACTTCGATTTTCCCGCACCTAAGTTTCCACCTTTCTTTCCTTCAAAAATAATGATTTTTCCATATATAAAGGTACCAAGACTAGTAAACTGGATTGCCTACTTTCACACACATATGAATTTTCCCGAATTTCCCGGTAAAAAAGCGTCATTTTCAACATTTGTGTTCGGCTTTCACTTCGGGTGTTTCCGTGGCTAAACGTTGGTACCCAACTACTGTTTTTTTGGTGGGGAACATTTTACTATAAATTGCCGGTTCCCTCAATCAAGAAAGACAGTCGATACACAGTACCTGTACTAGTACGACAATAAGAAATTTTAAGGTTAAAAACTACCGATTTTCCGCCGCCTTTTTCTCTATCTTACTAGCCCTACAAGCGATCATACCGATTCCGCTTCAGCCGCCAGTTTTTGTCAAGCTTACCGAATAAGACCGACCGCAAGTGTTGATTTCACCAGGTAAACCTTAAACCTCCGTTTAATTTTCTGCTCTGAACCCACGAACGGGATATATTTTTGATAAAAATAGTCACTACCGTTCGAACCAGTTTTAGTTTGGTTGTGCAAATAAATCCTACTTGGAGTAATCCGTAATTCGGGATGCAAGTAGTAGCAAGAACTATTGTTTGGACTAATCCGTAATTCGGCAGGCAAGCAATACTTTTTAATTTTATTGGTACAAACAATTACAACTTGGACTAAGCAGCACATCGGGAAGCAGGTAGTACCGTTTGAACCAGTTTTAGTTTGGTTGTGAAAATAAATCCTGCTTGGACTAATCCGTAATTCGGGATGCAAGTAGTACAGATAATTACAACTTGGAACCTCGGCCGACAACGCGTCGGTAGAATATCGCCGTAATGAAATTCTCCTATAAAACCCATGTGGTTTTAATCCCGTAAACAGATTTGCATGATCTTACCGGTGTCACTGTTATTTTCTTTTTCTCAGGACAATAACATTGGCCGTTATCAATAGAACAGGATAGTGACAGTGAGCCCGGGGTCATACGGAGATTTGTTTCTTTGAGAATACAAAGGAGCCCACGAAACGTGCCGTCAGTTCATAATTTGGTAATTCGCCTGTGTGATCGCAAAAACGGGTCGTTTGTTTGATTACCGACACACGTTTCGTTGGCTCATGCGAGTTCCGGGCACGTTCGCAAACCTCGTCTTAGTATTACACCGCCGTTTATCGAACACAAAAGTAACAGAGCACAAGGTTGCGTATTTACATGCTGTCTGGCGCTGAGTTAGTTTGCTATCCCTTACCCGCTTTATTTTGCTTACGCATGTAGTCACCTTTTAGTCGCATCCGCTTTATATTTCATGCATCCCCGTCCGCTATGCCTGTTTTACCCGCTTTCTTATATTTATTTTAATTTAAACTGCCTGTGCTAAAATGGAACTATAAGGGAAATATTAGAGGGGTTGTTAAGTTTAGTTTCTAAAAATAAATAGTACCAATAGTAATAAATAGATGTTGTAAATGATAAAAACACGAAATAAATTAGCTTTATTTTTTTAACTAAATTTGGTATTTGTTTCTGGGCTAAATTTCTTAGCCTACTTACCTGGATTTCTCCACTGTATAAAAGCTTACTCGAGGGGACTCCAAGCCCCTTTTATTTCTTGGAGTGGCGCTCGAGGCAAATTCCTATCAGTTTTTCAATTAAATACATAATTGACAGAAGTGATAGGAAACCACACCCTTACACATTGGATTGTTATTAAGTAGAGCTAGGTATTATGTCTAGTAGCAAGTATTTAGAATAATTAGGGTATATTTTATTTATGTTAAGGAACTATGGTTTTAAACTAGCTTTTGAATGCTTATGTATAATTTTACCGTTTTTCAATAGAGAACCAATTTATAACTCAAATGAGTAACATGTAGATTTTTCCTATTCAACGTAAGATCATAACAGTTCATGGCGATCCTGCCACTCGTTTCAGAAAGTTATAGTGAAGTTTCTAGTGCTATTTTAATTAAATATGGGAAAAAGCAACTCTAAGCACGCTGAGACGACGAATACCGTTATCTCGAATTTTATAGTAGAGGAACAAGGTATTTAAGTGCCTCAAATTAATTATATTATATGGATAATGCAAATATGGAATAATGGTATATTAGTAATTACTAAGTGTAGTATGGTAAAATATAATATTGCTGATGGAATAATGTCAAATATGGGACATACAGTATATAAAGCCAAAAAGAAGTTGGATATGTATTAGCAGAATTTAAGGTATTTGACAGAAATTAAAATAAGGATCCCAGTGAGCGTAGGAATTCGAATTTAAGTAATACTCGTAAATTAAATAAGTTAAATAGGATTAAGTCAGAGCTAAGTAGCAGTAAGGATAAATTTTATAAGAAACAGTATAGCCTAGAGACTATTATTTTAAAGATCAGTTAGTACATATAGAAAAATATTTAGGAGCTATTCAGGATATTTTAAAAAGTAGGTTAGGAAAGTTAGGAATACAGATAGAGACGCTAGAACAGGGATCAGGTACCTCAAACTCAGACCGAGAATTTTCGGATTTTTCTGGGGGAAATAAGACTCAAAATATCAAAATGGGAGATAAATTTGACCTTAAAACCGCTTCCACTTTAATTCCGCTAATGGATGGATCAGAAACAACAACAAAAATTTTAATCGATGCAATTACGTGGTATGAATCTCTCTTAGACACTGATAGGAAAACACTTCTAATCACGTATATCTTGAAAACTAGATTAACTGAGGATGCAAAAATAAGATTAAAATCTTCTTATAATTCATGCAACACTCTTATCGAGGATATAAAAACTCATTTTATAAGTAAAAAATCGGCATACTCATTATCTTCTTAATTAAACAACAGTAGACAGTAGACATTAAACAACAGTAGATGGAAAATCTATTGAGGAGTTAATGGTTGACTTAACTATTTCACAGGCGGGAGGTAACTCCAACTCTCTTGAAATACTTAGGCCGGTAAACAAAAAAATTGCTATTCGCCATCATTAAAGCGAGAAATTATACGTTACTAAGCGAGGCGATTAGCGGCGCAAAAGACGAGGAAAATTCGCAAAATACCCCTAAAACCTTGTTTCACTTTCAGAAGAGAAGGAGAAATTTTCAAAACCAGTTTATCCAAAATAGACAAAATTTTATAGGTAGGCAAAATACGACTTTTTATAGGGGCCCACATGACAATAATAGGGGCGTAAGACCTCAACACCAAAATAGGTTTTTCCAGAGGCCAAATAATTTTAATTTAGTTAGAGGTAGAGGTCAGAATATAGGAAATTTTAGAGGCTCTAGTAATGGCAGTTATAGGGGGTCTCATAGAAGTTATTATTTTAATAGAGAAATGACAGATCAGGTTAGTTCAGATAGTCATAAGGAACCGCAGGCACAGGAATCCGAAAATCGAGAAACATTTTTTCGAGTCCACTAAAAATAACAAATTAAATAATTTTAAACAAACTTTTAATATTAATGGGTTAAATTTTATTTATGTTAGGTATAAAAATAGTACTTTAAAATTATTATTAGGCACGAGGGCATCGGTAAGTGTTTTATTTCAAAATAGTGTTAATTGGTTGCAAAACATAAACACTGCGAATAGCGTTACAATAAAAGGAATCTCTGGGTCAATGATATCGCAGGGATCAGCAAATTTTGAGTTTTACTTGAGCGACGTAATAACTTTTTATTAATAAATGAATTTGACAATAACATACAGTTTGTATTAGGAGCTGATTTGTTTCAGAAATATTTAGCCAAAATTGATTTTGAAAATTTTACCTTCTCATGCTTGGTTAATGACAAGAAAATATTTGTGTCTATGCAGTGTAATCAAGAAAAATACACAATTATTCCTGCTAGATGCGAAGTAATTAGATATTTTCAGGTTAATTCTGACAGCGATTGCATTGTTCTACCCGATGTAATTTGTCAGGGAATATTTGTTGCGGGAAGTTTAGGTAAACCTATTTCAAATAATATACCCGTCCGAATTTTAAATACCAGAGAACAGGATATAACAATTACAAACTTTTGTCCAAAAATGGAACCTATTGAAAAATACGAAATTTGTCATTCTGATTTAAAAGCAATATTCTGCTATATTTCATTTAGAAAACATTATCGACAACTAAAATATATAAACAACAAATCCATTTTCAGCCATCAGCAAGTGCAGTTTATGTCAAACCTTATAGGTTGCCTCATTCTCAGAAACAAGAAATTGAAAATCAAATTAATGAAATGTTAGAAAAAGGTATTATCGAGGAAGCCAGATCTCCTTCGTCATCACCTTTACTAGTTGTATCTAAAAAAGCAGATGAACATGAAAATAAAAAGTGAAGAATAGTTTTAGACTACCATCTTTTAAACTCAAAAATTCAGGATAAAAAATTTCCTTTAGCGTGTAGTTCTACAATTTTAGATTCACTGTCAGGCGCGGTGTATTTTTCGCATTTAGACCTCTCTCAAGGCTACTATCAAATTGAGTTAGAAAAAGACAGTATATCGTGCACAGCATTTGTAACAGATTCGAGACAATATCAGAAGACTTCCTATGGGTTTAAAAATAGTTTTTTTTCAGAGCAATGTCAATAGCTATGTCAGGGCTAACTTAATCCGAATGCTTCATATATTTGGACGACCTTATCGTTTTTGGGAAAAATCTAATCCATTATAATAAAAATTTGATAAAATTTTTTCAGAGGTTACGAGAAGTAAACCTCAAATTAAATCCACAAAAATGTATTTTTTTTAGAACGTGAGATTCTTTATTTAGGTCACGTTATTTCGAAAGATGAAGCTTTTCCAGATCTAGATAAAATAAAGGTCGTACAGAACTTTCCAGTGCCGAAAGACGCCAATGAAACAAAGAGATTTGTTGCATTTTCGAATTTTTACTGAAAACATATTCCAAATTTTGCACACATAGCTTCACCATTAAATCATTAATCCAAAAAAGGTGTTCCATTTCAGTAAGATATCCAGTGTCAAACAGCTTTTCAAACGCTTAAAAAAGCATTTGTGATTCCACCTGTTTTGCAATATCCCGATTTTTCTCCTGAAAATAAGTTTATCGTAAAGGCTGATGCATCGAATATGGCCGTAGGAGCAGTTCTTTGCAATATGGATCGTAGACGAGTAGCATACGCGGGTCGAAGTTTAAGCAACGCAGAAAAAACTATCCAATAATACAAAAAGAACTTTTAGCTATTGTTTTCTCTATTATAACCTTTAGAAGCTATCTTTATGGAAGAAAATTCACAATTTTCACTAACCACAGACCTTTGCTTTATCTCTTTGGTATGACCAAGTAGGTTGTTAGAAGAATAGGATTTCATAGTAAAATATTTGAGAGGAAAGAGTAACGTTACAGCAGATGCTTTATCTCGAATTGAAATTTCATCTGATGAGCTTAAAAATATGTCTAAACAAGTAGAGGGTACATTATTAGCTATTACAAGAGAGCAAACTAAAGACAAACACCTAAAAAGGGGTTAATCACGGTAAGATGTACGAAAGGATTGATCACCCAGGAGTCATCGAGCTATTAAAAACCCTCTAAAAATTCTTTTGAAGCACACTATATATCGGAAAAGCAATTTCAGGATTGTTTAATGACTAGTCATGATAATAAATACTCCACCAAAAATATTATTTATTGCGAAATAGAAAATTGTATAAAAATTAAGGAACCTCGATCGGCGTTGGCATTTAGTGCATCGTTGAGAGACCATAAAAATATTTCTAGTAAATTTAATATTCAGGAAATTTTTATTTTTAAAAATATGGAAAATGCGCATTTAACAAAGTTAATATCACGTGATATATTAGACATTAGAAAGGCAAATATTAAAATAAAAATTATAAAAGACGTCGAGAAAATTTAAAATTTAGAAATGAGACAAAGAATACTGAATGATTTTCATGTAACACACAGAAACCAAGTAAACTCCTTTTGAATTAGTTTTTGGGAAGAGATGCATTTTACCTTCAAACATTACTTTAAGATAGATCCTTTATGCTTTTTTGATAATTACTTGTTAGAGCTAAAATTTCGTTTACAACAAGCATGGAATTATGCAAAAAATAATTTGATATCTTAAAAACTAAACAGAAAAAATAAATATGATTGTAAAAGTAATTCTATGTCATATGAAAAGGGACAAAATATTTTGCTAAAAAATGAATCAGGAAATAAAATGGAAGAAATATATAAAGGTCCATATGAGGTTATTAAGGACAAATATTCTTATAAAGATAGGAAACAAAAGTATTAAAGTTTACAATAATTTATATCATGATGGGTAGACCAATCATTTTTTTTGTTTTTTTTTTTGTTTTCGTAGGAGGTGTAGTGTAAGGATATTTCACAGGAATTTTAGAAATATCTAAAAATAAGTAAATTTGGTATTTTAAGGCATAAAATTGGATTGTTTGTTAAGTATAGCTAGATATTATGTTTGGTAGCACGTATTTAGGGTATATTTTATTTATGTTAAGTAACTATTGTTTTAAACTAGTTTTTGAATTCTAATGTATAAGTATACTTCGATTGGGCACATCCTATTAGATATACCTGGAAGTGATACTTCGTAGCACGTCGGACCAAAAGTTTAAGAGATAAGAAAAACATACCGACCTGCAGCCTGCCTGATCTCCGCTAGATACTTCAGTATACTTCTTGCGCTGTCACGCGACAAGTGAAGACGGTAGCGAATTGTAAAAATACGCTTTTAAAGAATAACTCTAACAAAAGAAAACATGAAAAGCAAATTTCAAGTAAGAAAGATATAAGCAAACTGTCAGTTTTTAAACAATGGAGTGTTTTGGCATGGGTTTTTTATTCTGTAAACACAAATTCGTTTTTATTACTCATAAAAACTTAAACCCTGCATAGTTTTTGACTTAGGCCCGCTAAATTAGTCTCAATAAAAAAAAACTTCATATGTTTACTTAAAGAATTACTAATAATTAGCACGTCGTTTTTGATATATTATATGTGACGACGAATCTGACAGTTAAATGAATAAAATGCCGAAAAAATGTAACAAAAGAAAAAGTGAAAAGCAAATTGATTAACTAAAGAAGAAAATGAGGAAACTGGAAAAGGAAAGCATCATGATTCAAGTAAGTAACGCTCATTGTCAGTTTTAAACAGTGGAGTGAGACAAATATTAGGCTATTGGCTAATATTTTTTTGGTATGGGTTTGTGTATTCTGTAAACACACTTTTGTTTTTATCACTCAAAAAAACTTAAACCCTGCATAGTTTTTGACTTATGCCAGCCACATTAGTCTTAATAAAAAACTCCATAATGTTAATAAAATCCCTTTCTAAAATATCACATTTTAATTTCGAGAATAATTATTATAACAAAAATCCTTCACCCGTCGTAATCGTTTTTCATATTATTATATGTTACGATGAATCTGATAGTTCCTCAACTCGTTAGACACTAGTATTTCCTCGAACTCTAGCATAGAGAGGCACCCCTTAGAAAGTATAATAGGGGGGACAGATGATAGTATATTGGGTCCAGACATATCAGCAGAGCTAGCTTGCAGATAGAAGAAGCACCTTTCTATGGGAACAGATAAGGAAACCAAAAATAATCTCCTCGAAAAATACGAAAAAGAACGTAATCTTGTCGAATAAAATTTTTTTTCAGAAGAGTGGAATGAAATAACTCAAAATAAATTAACTTTGAGTTGGACAAAAGGTTGCAAAATTCCCTTTGTGGACAAACCTTTTCAAGTTTTCACCCACAAAACCTCAAAATTTACCAAAAATGGGTTAAAAACTTATTCGAAAAGCATACAACATTTTTAAGTAGGAGCAGTTAAAACTGTTAATAAATGTCAAGATCAGTTTTTGTTAAGCTATTTTTTAAGACAGAACGATAACAGGGGATTTTAGGTTTATCTTTAATCCTAGAAACCCAAAAAAATTTTTTCGCCCACCTTATTTTCAACTGGGAGATATTAGAGAACTTAATTACTAAAAACTGCTTCCTTGCGACATTAAATCTTAAAGATGCATATTTTTTAGTTCCAATGTTTGATGAATATAAAAAATATTAAAGATTTTCTTTTCAAAACAAAAGTTGAATTCCAATGTTTACCATTTGGTCTAGACACTGCACTTTTTTATTCCAACCTTTTTAATCTAAGGTTTCATCAAATTACTCACGCCTGTTTCTCTTATCTAAAAGATTAAGTTTTTTATTAACAATTAAAAGGCCGTACACAAGCGACTCAAGAGATACAATTTTTAGAATTTATCCTTAATGCAAAAAGGATGTGGGTATCTATCGCACAAAAAAGAGTAACAAAAATAAAAACAGACATTAAGATTATTTAAAGAAAAAAAAAAGGAAATAAAATAATAATTAAAGAGGTTTAGCTAATTATAGTAAGGCTAGTCGCGGTTTATGACGCTACAGAGTACGGCTTGTTATACGTAAAAATCCTTGAGACCGAGAAAAATATCGTGCCTTAAAGGCTAACAGGAACAACTATAACAAAAAGATGCTTGTTAGGTTCTTAGTTAAAAATGAACTTGAGTGGTGGTTAAAGCCCATAGATCAAGCCAAATATACTATTTTACAGCCTAATTATAACATCAGTGTTGCAACGAAAAGGAAGCAAAGGGAGTTTTTTAGCTGAACAGCAAAAATGCATAGACATTCTTTAAATGATTGCAGCTTTTTATGGCTTAACAAGCTTTGTAAAAATTTTTAAAAAATTGTCATATGTTACTAAGAAGTGATTCCTGTTGGAAGAATAATGTGGCAGTGAGATTAGGTATACTTTTTGTATTTGCCACGTACATAAATAGCGGACAAAAAATCTGGTACAAAAATTATATATTTGTAAGCTATCTGAACAAAAAATGCCACCGGAAAGACCTTAATTCTTATATTCTTCCTTCCTCACTATTTCCAAAAAAAAAATTGAAAACGATAATGTGATATGTCTGGTGATTTATTCTATTTGGACTCAAGCATGGTATCCAAAATTAGAATCCATGATTCGCTTAAAAGTTATCGTTTTAAATCCGAAAGTTGATTTACTCTTAGCCTCGTTTAGGGAACCCCACCCACGAAAGAATCTTTCCCTGGGGGTAGCAATCTTATCAAGTTGGCCTATAATAAAAGGGGCATTTGGGAGGATGAAATTTATTTTTCCAAATGATGAAAGTTTTGCGACAATAATCTTGAGACCATCTTGCACCCTAATGTAAATCAAGTTGTATCCTTTTTAGAAACAGAATCTCAAAATACTGGGAAATATTCAACTCTTAACACACATAGGTCTGCCTTAAATTTCACTTGCGATCAGAAAAATTGGAAATGGTAGACAGGTTTATGAAAGGCATTTTTAAGCTGTGCCCTCAGTTTCCGAAATATAAACTTGGTAACTGGAACCAGTGTTACCTTATTTAGGTAACTTGTACCCTTTGGTCAATTTAACATTCGGGTTATTAACTATGAAAATGGTACTTCTTTTGACTCTGCTCAAAGAGTTCAGACATTTTCTATACGTTAAGTAACATCAAAGCTAACGAAGAAAGCATAGATATAATTCTTAAAGATATTTTAAAAATATCTGGACGCAGATGAATTCAGCCTTGGCTTAGGTTCTCTTTTTCAAAGAAAATTTACGGTTCTATTTATGTTTTACAATTATATATTGCATACAGAAAACAAAACTACTTCGAGAAACAGAGGATACACTTATTTTAACAATTAAAAAGTCTCATAAACCCGCTGCATCCTAAAGCATTAGCAGGTGGATTTAAAAAGGTCTAAAAAACGCAGGAATATCAAATTTTAAAGGACATAGTACAGGACATGGGGTATCTTCCGCAGCATTAAGATTTGTTGCATCAATCAAAAGTATTAGGCTGTGGGATGTTCCGAAAAAAGGAAAACGTTCAATCGATTTTATAATAAACCTTTAATTTCGAAAGATTTAACGCACACATTTAAATTTTAGACATTGTGGCTTCCTTATTATTATTTAACTTTTTAACTAATGTCACCATATTCTCTAAAAAACTGCCAGGTATATCTAATAGGATGTGCCCATTTGAAGTATAATTAAGGATTAAACGACTTACCTGTAAGGAAGTTTAATCCAAATTATACGAGATTTGTCACATCCTATTAGACACCCTCCCATTTATTCTATCTATTTAAGTACTAGTCAACCCACCCTTGGTAATCTTAGTATTTCAGGAAAGCTTTAGAAGTATACTTAAACTTGCGTATGACGTGCTACTAAGTTTCACTACCAGGTATACCTAATAAAATGTGACCAATCTCGTATAATTTGGATTGAACTTCTTTATAGTAAGTTTTTTAATCCTTAATTTTACTGTTTTTCAATAAAGAACCAATTTATCGAAAATATATCTGGACAAAATTTCATTTTAGTCGCGTCGGTAGAACGACCCAGTGATTTATATATATGCTAGATATTATTTTTTCCCTGCAACCCTTATTTGAGGGGGTGGGGATTTATTTTTTCTTTAAATGTATTACTTTATTCCACAAATGTTTGTACTAAATATAATGTTAATTGGTTCGCTAGAACGACCCAGACATTCTTATATAAGCCAGGTAATTTTTTCCCTTATATGAGGGGGTGAGAGTTTTTTTTAATATGCAGATTCATTCCTTAAATTTTCCTACTAACTTTCATTTTAACTGGTTCTCTAGAACGACCCAGTCGTTAACTATATGGCAGATAATTTTTTGTCCCTACCACCCTTATTTGAAGGGGTGTTTTTTTTTTAATGTATATTTCTGTTCCTTAAATGCTCTTACTACCTCTAATTTTAATTGGTTGATATTTTTCTTAATTGTGTACCTTGATTTCTTAAATGTTGCTACTAATTTGCATTTTAATGTAATAGGTAGAACATAGAACAACCCAGTCATTCAAAAATACACCTACCAGGTTTTGTGCTGTCCCTACTATCCTTATTTGGGGGAAGGTCATTGGTCAAGTGTCAAGCGTATTTTGGCGCATATTTTGATCATTCAGACCCATAAAAGTATAACTTAAATAGAGACATTAGGGACTTATCGGTACATAAAGTCGGCATAGCCTGACTCGGCACTATTTGTGACAGTTCCGCACAAAGGTTGAAAGGTTTCTGACATTTTTGTTATGTAAACATATCATCTAAACATGCCTATATTCTGCCATTCTTAAAGTTGATAAATTAAAGTTGATGCCGTCCTTTATTAAAGGCAGGCACAAACATTATGAAAGTCGACATTATTTTGATAGCAAAGATGACATATTTAGACAACAACAATGTCAGAATCCCTTTAAACTTCGTGCGGAATTGTCAAAAATAGTGCCGTCTTTATTAAAGACAAGCTATGCCGACTTTATGTACCGATAAGTCCCTATTATGTTTACCACTGTTGCGATCAGACATGAGGTAAACAATTTGATAACAATGCCAGATTGCGCTGAAAGTTGTATCTCTATACGTAATTTTTTTACAAACATTTTATTTTAATAAGTTTTTTTATCATTTACCTGCAATTATGCAAATTCTCCGGTTTGTTTTTTAAAACATGGAGAAACACCTTATTTTTATTCAAATATATAAAGAAATTTAGATATATTATATGATTGCATTTATATTTCCTTGAATCTTCACAATTTTAAATTGATATACGTTATGGTATTTGAAATATAACTCACTTTTTCGTTCGAAATATTTAACATACCTGATATTTTGACTGAAAGAATAATTCATTTTATTTCCGAATATATATCGGGAATAGAACCTACAACAATGTGACAACCTCGCAGTTGTGGCGGGTCAGCCATATAACCGTTTGTACGCTGCTCCATTCATAATTTATTGTCGGCGTTGTAGCTTTAGCATAATCGAGGTTTTGGTATATTTTACCGACTGTTGAACAGTTTTTATTATTACATTTTTAAGTGTTTGGCAAAAGTGATATGACAAAGTACGTGGTATGGCGAAAACTGAAGATTGCAGGTGTAAACCAAAAATTTCATAGGTTAGTTATCATATATTTTCCGACGCCATCTTTCCATAGGCGTGCAACTAGTGTTGCAATAAATACAAAATTTAATTAATAAATATAGGAAAGAAATAAGTTTTTTGGGGATATTTTTGCAAATTTTTGATAAAAACAATATGGTAAGCAATTTAATGACACTATATTTGGTATAATGAACTAACCCCAGCTTCGATATTTTTAAATATCCTATTTGAGTAGCAAAAAAATGTAAGAGGTACGTCTGATATTTATTTATAACTACATTCACAGTTTTAATACTATCTGTAGTCAGCTCATTTTTTTCTGTTTATAAATAGTACAAGCGTTCCCAGTATAAATTATATCAGACAAGATAAAGAATGTTTGTTTGTTACAACTTTTTATTTATAATATTTACATAAGTAGATACTCCACATAAGATTTTTTTTGTACTTATTAAAAATGTAAAGATACTTTTCTACGTATTAAATAAAAATACTATCATTTTGTGTATAAATTCCATTTTTACACAATGAAAAATAATTTAGGTATCTTCTTTTTTCAAAATACCTCTATATGTAATCGAATTTGCTCATTTTTTCCACATTGGTTTTTTGGTAATTTGCCTAAACAGTGCGGAAAGTGATACTTTTCTGCACGCGATGGCCGTTAAGGGCGAAAAAGGCACTTTTGACTCGTTTTTAGTACAACAATTTCCTACTTGCATAAAAAGCTTTTTCCTAAGGTTACATATATTTGTTATTTTCGAAATTAAAACCAAAATACAATTTTGTTTCCATTTTTAATTTAATCTAGTTTATAAATGTATCTAAAAACTTCAATTGGACTTAAAGTTCAAGCCGTGCTAAAAAAATACTTTTACCTATGCTAATCTTTTAATAAAGTTTTGCAGGTCACTGGACATTAAATAGGTAAATAATAACTTCGCAAATGCGTCTGAAAAAGTCTACTTTTACATACCAATTTTAATGTGGAAAGTTCAACTTCCTACATGCCGCGCGTAAAAAAAATAAGTACGGCGTGAATAAAAAACTATCCTATCGTGAGTAAAAAAGTTTTTTTAACGCACTCAATTTTTTTTTAAATGGTACTTTGAAATGTGTATTCTAAAAACAAATTTTTGATCAAGAAAGTCATCATAAACACTCGTAGAAAAAAATTGTACCTACCTCTTGCGGAAGTGCCTTTCCCGCACGAACTCCTTGCGTGCGTAAACGTATGACTTTCCGCACTAACTATCTGGAGAACATTTAAAAAATTAATATTTTCTATGTTATTTCTTTACATAAATATTTTCACAATGAGAAATTTAATACCTCTCCATACCTCGGTATCAATTACTAAGTATAAAAAAAATAAAGATTTTATTTCCAAAAACATTTAACAAGTCTGAAAATAAGACCAAACCCTTTTACATTTATAAATAACGAGCCGCTTCTGGTCGCTGGTAAACGTGACATGGTATGGCCTGGGCCAGCATTTCCAGTCGAAGATAAAATGGTTTTCACTAAGTCTAACGACTGATTGCGTTTCAAAGTGATTTATGAATGACTTGGTGGGTCTATTTTAGTTGAATGTGTTTGTTCAGACCATAGTGCGTCGTTACGACATGAAAACGTTTGATCATAAGGTTAAAACTGGTTCGTAATAACGTCGACTACTAGTTGGCTACCAACTTATCCAATTAAATATTATATTTATCAAATTTTGATAGGATTCGTCCCCTTGCATTTTAAACTGATTTGACTTTGTGGATTATAGGGGTGCGGATTATCAAGAAAACACTTTGGTTTTTGGCGACGTTTCGTGACTCAGTGATTGTCACTTTTTCAAGCCTCAAATCGTACGTGTTTTATAGATCCGTGCAGGTCTGTGAACAAACTCCAACTCCACAAAAACATTGTTTATTTACAATAAAAGTTCTTAACAATTTTTGTAAACAATTTTTTTCCTTTTGTTGGAAAACCTGATTTTTTTTTAAATCAAAAAGAAAATTTTCAGGTTTTCCAACAAAAGGAAAAAAATTGTTTTAAAAAAATTGTTAAGAACTTTTATTGTAAATAAACAATGTTTTTGTGGAGTTGGAGTTTGTTCACAGACCTGCACGGATCTATAAAACACGTACGATTTGAGGCTTGAAAAAGTGACAATCACTGAGTCACGAAACGTCGCCAAAAACCAAAGTGTTTTCTTGATAATCCGCACCCCTATAACCCACAAAGTCAAATTAGATTATATTTATCTTCTAGAAATAATTTTGGAAATCAGGATTGTGTAAAGTTTTTGTGTAATTGTCGATTTCTTTGGTTTGCCTCTGATGTGATTATTACACGAGCTATTACATTAGTTATGTAGCAGAATTTTGAGGATGAGAATGCTCCATTTTTTTTATTTTAATTAATTTTATTTAATTAAGAAAAAAACTCAGAAATTGAAAATCTAATTTGTCGTAAAATTTGTTACAGAGAGTATTTCTAAATTAAATATTTAAATTTTTAGTAATTCATTTTTATGAATATTTGGCCAATAAATAAAGCTTTTATTAAAAACACAGTTGGGTCTGTCAGAATATGCGCCCCGACTAAACGTACAATAAGAAGACAGTAAGAATTTATATTAAGTAAACAGCAAAAAGTGGTATATATACCAGCAAAGTGTCTTTTTATCCCTCAGCGAATTGGAGCTTTGGCTTTGTTAGACTACACATCTTTCGCCACGGGCTAAAAAGTGCCACTTTATTTCCTAGATATATACAGGTTGTCCCTTTTAAAACTGTCAATGGGCTATAACTTCAAAATGAAAATGAATGAAAAAAAAATGAAAAATCTGTTTGGAAGGTTGGAAGGGGGAACCATTTCAAGCTACTTTTCAACCCACCCCGACCGACCCCTTAGGGGGTAGCTACCCCCACTTTAAAATCTTAAATAGGAAAATGGGTCATGTGGCACCTTTTTCGAAAGATGTTTCGATTCTCTAAATAGTGGTGTAATTATTTTTTTTGAGTTTTTTTTTTAAATTCCATAAAAATCTGGTTTTGAAGGTGAGTGTTTGGAAAACAAAAATCTTTGAAAAAAATGACAATAAAAATTAGATTTTGCATAAAATAATTATTTTTGAGATATTTTTCAACCCTCCCCAACCTACCGTTTAGAGGGTAGCCACTCTTAAAATAAATTTTTGAATAAAATTATGGATAGTTTGATACCTCTTCCGAAAGGTCTTTTGATTATTCGAACAGAGGTGTAATAATTTGCTTTTTGGGTTCAGGTTATTTCTTTAGTTTTATAAAAACACTTTTTTTTAATTACAAGTTATTTTCAGGAAAAGCAAGCCTATAAAAAAGAGAAATGAATTTCAAACAGTGTTCTGATTGAAAAAAAATAACCTTTCGGAAGAGGTACCACACGACCAACTATCTTATTCAAAAATTTATTTTGTGTTTTTACTTTCAAGCTCTCCTGCATGGTCAGTTACTTTATTTTGACAGTTTTTTATTTTGATATGTTTTTCCCGTTTTTGAATTTTTTGATAATGGTATAAATTCTTTTTAGTTTTTTCACATTTTAACTGTCCTTTATAATGTAAAGGTACTACTTATATTACGACTAATAAGACAAAATTTTGTTTTTTTTTTAATCCGTGGTTTATTTTTTTTTAGTTTATTTTATGATTATGGTGTTTGTTTTTTTAACAAATTTTTGTATACTGACTTGCAGCTTGACTTGTGGAAGCGTTATGGCACATTTAGCATCAATAAAGAATCTGGACCTTTCTTTTATATATAAAACTTATTTATTTCATAAATATACAGTACAATACATTTCCTAAACCTACAATAGAATCTGAAATAAAAATAATCTATAATAAAATTCGCGGCTAAGCTGCCCCAACGCTTAGTCTCTAGTTCTAAAAACAACGGATCTTTGAAAAAATAAAACATTCTGAAAGATAACAAAAACATATAGTTCAGCAGCCTATGTTGATTCAGAGATCAATATTTTCGATGGTGGAGTAATGACACATGCCGATAAGTAGGTCATGATGTCATCAAAGATGGCGATCAGTTTGGTCCAGGAATTTGTCACCCTCGGGATTTTTTTTGAATAACTCATGGCTTGCTTTACCAATGAACACCAAGATTTACACGGTTTTGAACCAGTCACCAAAATTAATTTTCAAAAAACTTGAGCCCAATTGGTCCAGTACTTTAGCTACCAGTGATGTTGAAAAAGTAACAAAAAAGTATTAATAATTTTCAGTCACAAAATATATGACCCTCTCTCACCGGTAGCTCTTGAAACATATGTCATCAAAATAGACATTTTTATTATATAGGATTGCCTTCAAACTTACCATTTTCGATGATGGAGTTGCGAGATGTTATTCGTAAGGCGTCCTTGGCGCCATTGAAAAGGTGGTCATAATTTAACCCTGTAAATTGTCCACTTTTGATGACCCTTCACCTGCTTTACCTACAAACACCAAATTTGGCATAAAACTACAAGACATACCATATTTGATCACCTTGAAATTTTATTCAAATAAAAGATTTTTTGTGTAATTAAAAAACACGTTCGGTTTTTAACCGTGCAATTTCGCCAAAATATATATTGATTTGACTTGTCCTTCACCTGCTTTACCTACGGACATCAAATATGGCACAGTATTACAAGCTTTTTTATTGTTATTCGCAAATTTTCCACCAAATACGTGAGTATATATATATCATCAAACTAGACATTTTTATTATATAGGATTGTCTTCAAACTTACCATTTTCGATGATGGAGTTGCGAGATGTTATTCGTAAGGCGTCTTTGGCGCCATTGAAAAGGTGGTCATAATTTAACTCTGTAAATTGTCCACTTTTGATGACCCTTCACCTGCTTTACCTACAAACACCAAATTTTGGCACAAAACTACAAGACATACCATATTTGATCACCTTGAAATTTTATTCAAATAAGGGATTTTTTGTGTAATTAAAAAACACGTTCGGTTTTTAACCATGCAATTTCGCCAAAATATATATTGATTTGACTTGTCCTTCACCTGCTTTACCTACGGACATCAAATATGGCACAGTATTACAAGCTTTTTTATTGGTATTTGCAAATTTTCCACCAAATACGTGAGTTAGTTTTTATATCAAGCTCGTTCACAAATTTTCAAAAACATATTTAATATTTTTATTTGCCAAATATTTAACACTCTTTCACCCAGTAGCAATTATACTTGTGCTAAAATGTAAACGTTTTCTGGTGAAGTTGCCAGATGTCATTGGTTATCTTATTTAACATAACCTATTCACTAAGAATATAAGTAGGCCGTTTCAAAATATGAAGCAGCCTACTTTACGACTAAAACAGGTTAAAATAAATAATAGGTCAGTCCAATGATCTGTCGCTGTCGCTTGATTGACAAGTCACGGACAACAAACAAAGCGATTTTTCGTAAGTCGTAGACGTTATTTGTGTTTTAAGGAAATTAGAGGAAGATTTCAATAGAAAATGCCGTTTTCGTGTTACATTGCGAATTGTTGTAGTACAAATCTACGAGATAAATTGAGGTTTTTCCGAATTTAAAGTTTAGGACATTAAAAATTGTGTTACTCTTGGAAATAAAGCAAGTCTACTACTACTACATTTGTATATGAAACAAGAATTTGAATATTATGTTATTCCTTTCGCGTTTTCAAAAATAGCTGCAATGGCTGCTTTTAAATCCCTTGATTTCTTTAATAATAAGGTTAGTAAAAATACTTACTTTTTCTCTAATTATGTCTTTATTCCCACATTGTAAAGTTCCACAGCTTTGAATAAAGCCTGCTTTAAAAAATTCAAATGCTACAATAAATCTAGAATCGTTTACGATAAATGGGTCTAAGTTATTAATAAGGGAACATTTTTCTATGTATCTCTGATCCACATCAGGATGCTCACTTTTTAGCTTGTTTAATAATCTGTCATTGCACAGTTTGGCTTAAGTTAGGTCTGGTGGTTTATATTTTCATCAACTGTGGAATTGGATATCTATTTTTTTCTAATTTTCAATGACACCAAAGACGCCTTATTAACAATATCTCGCGATTCCACTATCAAAAATTACTGATATTTGTGTCCCAATCGCTAGTGGGTGAGAAAGTATTAAATATTTACGGTGGAAATTCAAATCAATCAATCGATCAATCAAAATGGTTTATTTATCAAAACAATTGAATACAGCTGTTACAATATTAGTTACAATAAAGATAAATAAAACAGTTTAGTGCAGAAGCAGCTGCGAAAAAAATTAAAACTATCTTTTATACGTTCGTCCGGTTCATTGTATCCCACAGGGCTATTTATTTTTGTTGCAAGATTTTTGCCAATATCGCTAAAGAATTTATTAAAATGGTTTGTTATTTCAAGAGGATCGGTTACAACTTGAGAATCTTGTGTTTTCATTTTGTCAATTATTGTTTTGTTTTTTGTTTTGTTACAGATTTTATTGACAGCTTGCCATAAACCACTACTGTTATTTTCATTTTTTCAGATCATGTTTTGGGTAAATGTTTTTTTCGCTGATTTTATTTCTTTTTCTATTTGTTTTTTGCAATCTGTATATCTGTTCTTTAGTTCAAAATCTTGCGTTTGCGTTTCTCGTGATTTTAATAATTTTTGTGTTTTTTCCTATAAGTAGTTGTAGTTTATGTACAAAATTTGATGTTGCTAAATTTAAATCCGGGATTTGGTAAACTTCGGTCCATGGATCATTTGAAATGTCAGCTTTTAGCTGGTTGTAACTATTATAATTTTTTGTCATAAGTTGAGGTTTGTTTTGGATCTGATTTTTGGATTTCTGAGTACGATTTTATAATTTATAACATAGGATTCAATATTTGCAAAATCTTGATCTCCTTTAATGTAAAAATGATCCACACAAGTTGTTGAAATTGGTCTGGTATATTTATTAATGAATGATGTAAAGCCGAAAGTTGGCAAAGTTGTCTTATATCCCTGGATATTTTGTTTGTTGTTCCTAAGAATATCAAAATTTATATCACCTGTCAGAATGTGCTTTTTATAGTTTTTTGTTAAGTTTAAATATTGCACCAAGTTTTCTAAAAACACGTTTTCATCAATTGATGGTGATCTGTATATACAGGTAATACGTAATTTTTTATAATGCTCAATTTCGAGCTCTATACATTTTACTTCGCCTATATTTTTAAACTTATAACTATATTTTAAAGAATTTTTTAAAAATACTTATATTGTTATTATAAATTGATTGGTATCCATTTATGCTAAACAGGTTTAATCTATTTTAGAATGGTCCTAAGTTTAAGTAAAATTTTTGGTTTTAAGCATTTTAAACCAACCCTCCTTGAGTTTTGGACATAGTTTGATTTATAAGAAGAATTTTAGTAAATTTGTTTATTGAATAATCATCTTAACACAATCATTTGTTGGATTTAAGAGGAAATTTTCAATTTCAAAATTAAAAAATTTAAACCCACGCGGGGTTTAAATAGTAAACACGCTATAGAGTAAATTAACATTGGGGCTATATGTCACTCTAATTAAAACTTAACCTGGCTAATTATTTTTTCCTATTAATACTTGATGTCACACAACTATTTAGATGAGTAATAATAAAATAAGGAATAGATTAATTTTGTATTTATTTAAAAGGTGTTTTTATTTATGAAATGGATTAAAAAACATAAATGCAAGTTTCTTTTTCCATTTCTGTCACTTTCGAAATCTCAGTTCGGATCTTTTATCTCTGCTTGCACCTTGGCTTGCACCAACCTCTACTGATGAAAGCTACAGCTTTTAAATGAGTGGGCTTTGAGTAAGGAAAGTTTTTTTGGTTAAGCTTTTAGAGAACCTCAATGTTTTACTTTCAATTTGTAAATAAATTAATATAGTTATTTTGAGTTTTTTTGTTTGGTATATTTTTCGTGCATAATCAGTGATCTTCACTTATGTTTGTTTTGCCTCATAGAGTCCTCATAAATATATTTTTTTTACTGAAAACGGGTTCAAAATATGGCATTTTTCTGGACAATAGGAGGTTTTATTGAGTAATTAACAACTTGGGATGCTAAGGTAAATTATTTCTTGTAAAAACGGTTACTTAGGGAAATTACAAACGAACTTGTTACCAAATGCCACAAAACCATCCTTTCTGGAGGCTATAAATTTAAACCACCCCCGCCCACCAAAGGTGGTCTAAAAAATCACCAACTTTATAACCTCAAACACAAATAATGAAGCTATTATGTGCGAAATGTTTGGCTTATTCACCATTTGCCATTTTGAAACCTGTCAAAAAAAAATCGTTTTAGGGCATTTTTTTCTAAAATATGGTACATTTTGAGAAAAAAAGCAGTTTTTCAGTGGTATTTTGCAATAACAATACAAAATAATCAATAACTTTGTGTCTTCTGTATGGGTAAGTGTTTTTTGAAAATTGGTTTTAGAATTTAGTACCCCCCACAGGTGTAAATATTAATGCTGAGTTTATACAGGAAACCATCAAAAAGTTCTTAGCTTTAATTTTATTTTTAATTTAGATTTATTCTTAATTTAGTTTTAATTTTTGCTGTATAAACCCAGCTCTAGACCTGTGTGGGGTACTATTTTAGATCTTAGTAAATCTCACTGTTAAATTTTAAAAACATTTTTGTTAATTTTTGAATGACCCTCGTATAAAAACTAACCCCCATAATTAGTTCGAAAATTAGTCAAAACCAAATCTGAACCAACTTTTAATTTTGTGCCACATTTGATGTCCGCAGGTAAAGCAGATAAAGGACTAGTCAAGTTAATATATATGTCGAGAAAATTGCACGGTCAAAACATGAACGCGATTTTAAATGACACAAAACATCCCTTATGAATATAATTTTGCAACTCCACCATAAAAAATATTAAATTTGTGTTCAATCTCACTACAAATATGTTTAGTTTGATTTCATATGTGGCAAATACTACTGGTGAGGTAGTGTTACATGTTTGGCACTTTAAAATTTTAATTAATTATTTTTATTTTTTGAATTTCACTGGTATAAAAATTTACACATGTATTTGAATAATATTTTATGGTGATCAATTATGTTATATCTTGTAGTTTTGTTCCAAATTTGGTTTTCGTAGGTAAAGCTGGTGAAGGGTTATCAAAATCAATATATATGTTGGACAAATTACTTGGTTAAATTATAACCTCCATGTTCAATGATGCTAAACACGCCTTATGAATAACATCCTGCAACTCGACTATCAAAAATGTTAAATTTGAAGGCAATCTTAAAATAAAAATGTTTATTTTGATAATATATGTCTCAACCGCCATCGGTGAGAGAGTGTCATATATTTTTTGACTAAAAATTATTATTTTTTTTACTTTTTCCACATCACTGATAGCCAAAGTACTAAACCAATTGGGTTAAAATTTTTCGGAGATTAATTTTAATGATTGGTGCAAAACCGTGTAAATTTTGGTGTCTATAAGTAAAGCAGGTCAGGAGTTACCTAAAACAACTTCCGAGGTCGACAAATTCTTGGACCAATTTTACCGCCATTTTTAATGACGTCATCGCCCTACTTATCGCCATGTGTCATTATTCCATTAACAAAAATATTGATATCTGAGTAAAATACTACAAGAAACTGTAGAAAACGGAACTTTAGGCTTCTAAACTAATATTAGCGGAGACAAAAATAACTTAAGTTATACACTTTAATACATTCCAAAAATTTTTAATGAAATGTAAAAAGTGCTTTTTTACCTTTAAACATTTTTGCTTTTTATAGATTTTTGCACATAAGAAACATAAAACACTCTTAAAAACAAAACAAAGTAACTAAAATACATTAACAAAGACAAAACTAAATTTAAATAACTAGTACTACACTCTAAACCATTTCTAACATACTGAAAGGTCTTAAGATTTATAAAAATGCCTACCACCATTTGTAAAATTTGACAAAAAGTAATAAGAGCGGCCAAAATGCTAGGCAATTTCATTTTTAAGGCGGTTATGGCATAATATAAGTACATAATAGAATGTACAAAATAGTTAACAACTACATAATACCTTGCACTAGCTATGTACTCTGTATAAGAAAACCATGTGTACAAAAGAACCGTTACGTGGTGGTACCAATGTAAAAATATTAATGGTTTCTTTCTTAGTACTATAAAAATTGTATCACCTAGCTCTGGAACCTTAGATAAGGTAAATAGCCAACCCCAAAAAGCGGTCACCTGATCTTTTTCTTTAATAATATTGGTTTGGCATATGGAATAGTATAAACCGTGATTGTTTAAGATATACCAAAGCTCTGGGATAGTTCTAAAGGTTCCAATGATGCTAAAGAGCGCAAGAGATCCACTCCAAAGTGCCAGAGAGTACCTAAAATATCAACAGACAAAAATGTCAAAGATATGATAAAAAAAACTACTAGGAATTGAGCCGCTTGCTATTCAGCTCATCTTTCCACTTTTTTTAATAACAATTCTTTGATAAATGGCTAAACTTATCAGTTTCAAACTATTTTAGTAGAAAAGGTTTTTCAAGAATACTAAAATTCTTCTTTTTAGGAAATTTGATGTTGTTTTATCTTTTTTTGGCTTTTTCAGGTTTAATTAATTAAGTACACTTAGTTGCACAGAAATTGCGTACATAGAAATTCAGGTGTCAGATGACTTTGGCTTTTCTTAAGTAAAACTTCAATTAATGTTGACATAAATCACAAGATTCAAAATATCCCTTGTAAACATTTTTTTTGTAACTGAGAGTACCTGTAGAAAAGTTTATAGTCCGATTTTTTAGCAGTTGCCCTGACGTCATAGTAGCGTCTAGAAACGTATTTCACCTATTACAATAACACATTGTGCTAACAAAAGAAACCGTTCATTTTTTATAGGTACTGTATAGTATATAATTCATACAACCAGAGTATAACAAACCAACGAGTAGCGACAGCACCCGTCGGCAACTTTGATGTTTAGGGGACCATTTTATTTTATTGCTCAACTTACGATTTACGGTCGGATAAACTGATGAAACAAATGTTAATATACCGTTTTATTGTGCTATAGCCAAAATTTATATACACTGCCGAAAAATTAAGACTCTGTTGTTAAGTTAATTTTCAAGGAAATTTTTCAGACTAAAAGTCAATATTAGGTATAAAGATTTTAGTGAAATGGACTAAATTATATTTTACATATATTTATTGGAAACAGTTAACTACTTAAATGACTATTCAATTAAGGTTCACTTAATAGTGTAGGGGCATATGTCGATAATTTTTATCCCGTAGGATTTTTGAATGAAAAAGTTTTGTGACTGTGTGAGATCGATAGCTCTTTAGTCACACAATCAAGTGTTACCTAGTGTTTTGTTCGCATCCGTGTAAAAGAGGTTGATATGACGTCATCTTTCAAGATAGCGGCCAAAAATCATAAAAGATGCAGCTTTCGCAACCGGGACATAATCCGACCTTAAATGACCTTGAAAATCGCAAAAAACAAGATTTTTGCCATTTTTTTCTTCAAAAACTCTTAATAATTAAGCACTATTAGGCATATATGCCCATCCTTAGAGTTTGATACAGTTTAAAGCTTCTGGACCTTGAAAAATACCCCAGCAAAATTAACACATTGCAAAAATAACATACTAAAGGGCTCTATTCCTCAACTATTAAAGCGCAAAGAACCAAATTTGGTAAGACAGAAAAGAAGGGCAGGTCCAACAATATTGTTAAAAAAAATTTGGTTGAGCTATGACGCGTTTCAATATGGCGGCTGATATTTCAAAATGGCCACCTATAACCATTTTATCTAATTTCGTAAAAAAGCAAAAATGACAACGTGGCCATCAATTCTTTTTAAATTATCGCCGCTTACTATGAAAAAAAAGTTTAGTTGATGCATGCCCTTGATTAACTTTAAAAATACCATGTACATATAAAAAACCAGCTTTTTGTGATGTGTTTTCTAATTTACCACTACGCAAAAACTTTAAGCGCCGGAGATAAAATTAATATCTTAGCCATAAACAAACACTTCATTTTAAACCTCCCTACCATTTTTTTTATATGGTGTCCCAAATGTTTCTGCTATACCCCGGTTTCTTAAAAAAAGCAAAAATGACAAGGTGGACATCAATTCTTGTTTACTTTTTGCCGCTTACTGTGAAAAAAAAAGTTGAGTTAATGCATGACCTTGATTGACCTTTAAAATAGCATGTACAATTGAAAAACAAGCTTTTTGTAGTGTTTTTTTCCAATTTACCACTACCCAAAAACTTTAAGTGCCGATGATGAAATTACCATCTTATACATAAGCAAGCACTTCAGTTTAAACCTCCCTATTATTTTTTTTGATCTGGAATCCCAGATGTTTATCCTATACTCCGGTAAATATGACTTATATGCCTCTCGTTTTTATTAAGTTTCGGAACTGTGAATTTTATGTTCTACTCACTTGTCTAGCAACAAAGTCATTTAAATAACCTATAAGAGAGATAGCAGAAGTTAGATATATATTACCATATACTGGACCAGTAGTTTTAGATGCCATTTTCCAAAGGTTTAAAATGAAGTGTTTTTGTCTATGGCTAAGATGTTAATTTCATCTCCGGCACCTAAAGTTTTTGCGTAGTGGTAAATTGGAAAAAACTACAAAAACCTCATTTTCACTTGAGCATGGTATCTTCAAGGTCAGTCAAGGTCGTAGATCCACTTCTTTCATCCATTTTTTTTCAGAGTAAGCCGTAATAAGTTAATAAAAATTGATGGCCACCTTGTAATTTTTACAAAACTTGATAAAATAAAATTTGGTTATAGGTCGCCATTTTGATATATCAGCCGTTATATTATACATGCATCATAACTGAACCAATTTTTTTTTAATAATATTGTTATACTTGATGCTCTTATTTTTCTTACAAAATTTGGTCATCTTCGCTCTAATAGTTGATGAATAGCGCTCTTTAGTATGTTATTTTTGCAATATGTTAATTTTACTGGGGTAATTTTCAAAGTCATAAAGCTTCAACTTGCATCAAATTCTAAAGAATGAATTTGGCGTACATGCCTAATAGTTTGAGATTTAAATTTTGAGTCTGACAAAACGTCGAATTATTAAGATTTTTTGAAGAGAAAATGGCAAAAATCTTGTTTTTATCGATTTTTAAGGTCATTTAAAGTCGGTTGACCTTGAAAGTGAATTTTTTTAAGGCCTCGTCCTCGAGACATGGATGCAAACAAAACAGCCAGTAACACTTGATAGTGTGACTAAAGAGCCATCAATCCCACATAGTCACAAAACTCCTTGATTTAAAATCCCACGGAATAAAAATTATCGACATATGCCTCTACAGTAGATACAAAAAAAAATGTTCCTAAGACGAAAAGTAATGAATAAAATGGGTGTGAGGAAATTTAGTAAGAAACCATGTACTTAGTACAAATAAAAACATTATACTAAATATGGGATAAAACTTTTAATTAATAACAGCTTTTCGGTAAGATATTTTATTTTTTAATATCCGATTGGTACATTTTAAGCCTAAATTACGAATTGCTTTAAATCAAACCAGAGACAAACTCACTACTAAAGTCATGAAAGCAAAACACTTACCTTATATATAATTACCTTGGAGCTACTGGTATTTAACTGGAGGGTGAATTTACGGATATATAATCCCCAACCCATAAAATTTGACTCATTTTCTAATTTTTCAAATAAAAAAAGTACTTATAATAATCCTAATGACGGTTACACAAGAAACTCTGCCTTAAAATAAACTAGTAAGAAAGAAATCAATAATAAGAACAAATTTTATGAAATCACACATAAAATAAACTCTATATTTTGCACTAAAATGCTCGTAATTGTTTAAATATTGCATTTATTAATTGTTTAATGCACATAGTTCTATAAGGAATCTTATTATCTACAAGAAATGACTAGACCTACTTTCCCGTAAATTGCATAATTAAGCCGGAAATCGCGAAAAACAAACGCACCCCCAAATCCAAGATGGCGGAAAAAGTCCTGGACCCTAATTCTTGAGCAGAGAACGACGTAGATTTGTGTCCCCGACTCCAAAGCCAGGGATCGGTCCCATTTCTTGGGCAACCATACATGTAAAATGATTAATTTTCAGTCTAAAATTTTGAAGAGGTTTCAAGGAAAAGAATATTTTTTTCTGGGATGGGATCAATCCCGGGGAATGATCTTGAGGGATTGATCCTTCTCTCGAGATTCATGAATTAGGCCCCTGGGGGGATGAAGTATAAAACGTAGATTTATCTTCTCGCTTATGTACCCAAACTACCCACAAAGTTTTAATGAGCCTTCTCTTGTACGAAAGTAGTTCTGCGAGATTCGGTTTATAATATCAGCCGCACCACGCTCGACTTTCAGGCGCTGGGGGTGAGCGCGCGCGAATTCGGAGCGCAAAAAAGTTAAGAGATATAAATAGTGTCGAGCTTTTCAAGGTCTACATTTATCTCCTGATTATATTTTTTCATAAGTGGCACAGGACTACATGTAAAACTGAAAAAGGGGTGGATCGTAACCAGCCTAAATGAATTATTTCTTTATCTGAGTCTTCCTAATTGTCTTAAAATAATTATTGAACAACACAACATAAAATCCATTTTAAAAAATGCATTAATAAAAAAATAGGTCTTTAAATAACCTTAGTAAAGTGATGGAATCTATCGGATAATTTAAGAAGCCGATGAAAAACAACTAGAATTATAGAATAATTTACGAAATTGTATCGAGCTTGCCTAAAAATTTACAAACTCGCCCCATCAGAATCATCTCTAGAAATACAGATGAACAAAATTATGCTTTTAATTTCCATCATTTTGTCAATCCTGGTCTTGTTCTTATGTAACCTCTTACCTTAACTCAAACCTTTTTCTATTATCCATCCATTTTTGGATACCAAACACCAAAACTAAGTACACTCCTGTGTAGAGAAATCCCCAAATCCAATGTTGTTGCATCCATTTTATGGTGGGTAAAAGCTCAAATTTTTCTTCAAACTCGAATATTGGCGGAGTAACATAAAAGTTTGCCATTTAGACCATATTTATTTAATTTTTAAAGAAACGTGTTTTTTGCTTTTTAAATATTTTTAACAAATAAGCCAGTTTTAACAATAAGTATTAAGCAGTAGCAGAGTATAAAATTTAATTGTAATTTTTATTGGTTTTTATTTCGTATAAAGATTGGATTTATTATTAACCTTGACTGAATTTTAACTGCGTTCAAAAAAAGTATAAGGATACCTCGAGGGATACCTACCATTTTTAACCAAAATCCGTGTATTTAGTGACTGAGCCTAACAGGTTGATTCCATTTGTAGGTACATAGAAAACTAAAAATTAAAACAAAAAATGCAAAATCTTAACACTAACAAAATCAAATTAGAAGTCAAAACTTCCAAATCAGTTACATCAATCGAAAAGAATCTAAAAAAGAAAAGATCAAAAGATCTTGGGAGGAAAGAACGAAGTTTCAAAATTGGACGAGTGTCCCACAAGGAACACACAAAAGTCCGAAGCGAAAAGGGAAACAATTAAAAGAAAGAAAAAAAAAAACAATTAAAAGAAAAGAATAAAGGAAAGATTAACACGCCAGGACGAACCCGTATCAGGCAACTTATAATAAGTACCATGCGGAACGATGCCTCTTTGTGAGTGTTTCAGAATTGGAAGTCAGAGTGTGCGATGGTGTTAAATGATGTCTGGATTGAGTGTGACTAGTGAATCCACTGACGAGCCCACACTAGTCACCCCGGGCGAAACATCGTTTAATTGTTTCCCTTTTCGCTTTAGACTTTTGTGTGTTCCTTGTGGGACACTCGTCCAATTTTGAAATTTCGTTCTTTGCTCCCAAGATCTTTTGATCTTTTGTTTTTTAGATTCTTTTCGGTTGATGTAACTGATTTGGAAGTTTTGACTTCTTGTTTTAATTATCTTAGGAGCATATTCCTATTGGAAAGATTAACACGCCAGGACGAACCCGTATCAGGCGACTTATAATAAGTACCATGCGGAACGATGCCTATTTGTGAGTGTTTCAGAATTGGAAGTCAGAGTGTGCGATGGTGTTAAATGATGTCTGGATTGAGGGTGACTAGTGAATCCACTGACGAGCCTTGCTAGTCACCCCGGGCGAAACATCGTTTAATTGTTTTGCTTTTCGCTTTGGACTTTTGTGTGTTCCTTGTGGGACACTCGTCCAATTTTGAAATTTCGTTCTTTCCTCCCAAGATCTTTTGATCTTTCCTTTTTTAGGTTCTTTTCGGTTGATGTAACTGATTTGGAAGTTTTGACTTCTTGTTTTAATTGTCTTAGGAGCATATTCCTATTGGAAAGATTAACACGCCAGGACGAACCCGTATCAGGCGACTTATAATAAGTACCATGCGGAACGATGCCTATTTGTGAGTGTTTCAGAATTGGAAGTCAGAGTGTGCGATGGTGTTAAATGATGTCTGGATTGAGGGTGACTAGTGAATCTACTGACGAGCCCACGCTAGTCACCCCGGGCGAAACATCGTTTAATTGTTTCCCGTTTCGCTTTGGACTTTTGTGTGTTCCTTGTGGGACACTCGTCCAATTTTGAAATTTCGTTCTTTCCTCCCAAGATCTTTTGATCTTTTCTTTTTTTTTTTCTAAATCAAATTTTTTCACATTTATCGACAATTTATGTTTGTTATAATCTTTTTATTATTTATTGTTTTTTATTTTTTAGTCTTAAGCTGTAATTAATCCCTAAAAACAAAAAAGTTTTAGTAATTTAATTGTGCATATTCTCAAAAAAAATATTTTATTAATTTGCTTTAAATATAACCTTACTTAGATACGGATTTTAATTTATACTAACAAATTATAGATAGGTTCCAATCTTGCTGAAGAGATTTGAGAGGTACTATGAAGAGACCGCACGCACAAGAAATGCCCTTAGTGGGTTATTTTTATTTTATTTGCCATGAATTTCGAAAAGCAGATACAAATATACAGTAAAATAAAATATTTAATTATTATTTATTTATTTATTTGTTAACTTGTTAACTTGCAACCCCAATCATTAATAACAAAATATTTAAGATGTTCCATAAAAAGTACTTTTCTGGTTATCCCCAACTTCGCAAACAATGATCAATAAAACGAAGTTAAAAAAAATTAAATCCTTTTCGAAAAAAAATACGAAAATTTTGTTGGGGACAAACGTAGTGGATATAAAAAAATCAATTGTAGATAATAATTTTTAATATTTTACAGTTAATTACATCATTCTTATTTCTTAATTATTTCTTATGCTTTCCATTAGATCGTCGGCCAATCTTTGACTTTCCAAAAGGGTACTGTGGGTTCCCTCATAGGTTTTTACTTCAACCGGATTCTTGGTAAACCTTCCTAGCCCATAGTCCTCCAATTCAAACTTTAAGCTTGCCACCGAAGGTTTACATAATCTTATTTTTGTTTTTAATCTTGTAACATTGGGTTTGTATAAAAATGATGCCTTGGATCGCAAAACGGTTGATTTAACCACTTCTTTAATGATGTTGTCGCTTTTCATTGCTGTTTGGAGATGCTCTAATTTATCTTCCAAAGTCGGACACGGTGCGATGTTTTCCTGAAAAGAGAACAGAGCCATTATACAGGGTGTTAAAGGTATGAGTGCACATATTTTAACTCGCGATAGAAAATTATAAAATAAGTGCACCATATAATCAATTATTTTATGTTGAAAAGAAATGAAAATATCTCGAAAACTGTATCTTTGAAAGATTTGAACCTTATAGCAAAATGTTTGGGTAATATTTACGAAAACCAAAATCTGTAAACCGCGTATCAACAGCTGCTTACTTCAAAAGTTTTTTTTTACATATTTTAAAGTTTTTTTCAAATAACTCGGAAAAAAATACAGAAATTAAAACAAAATTTGTTCATTCATTTGTTCAATTCATGGAACCTCAAATATAAAAACCGTATATTGCTACTTGCTTTTGTTCCAAAGTTACAATTTTTTGAAATATTTTATCCCGCTTTTCCCCCCTTTAATTCTTCACCACCTTACCCAGAAGTTAACCAGTTCTTGGTCAGCCGATGAAGGAATTTTGTACCAAATTTCGTTAAAATCGATTAAGGCGTTTTTGAGTTATCGTGTATACCGACAGACAATAGACCTACGGACAACTTTCTTTTTTCATCGATTAAGGTGTTTTGAAAACTTAGTAACTCATTTTTGATAAAATTAAGAAAAGTGGTGGACTAAAAATATATATAGTATGGGTCTACACTCTTCTTTTTCGTCTTGAAGATATTTGGTTTTTAAAGTTCGAAAAGTGGAGAAAAAAGAACATTTTAAAAATGAATTTTAATTTCTTCCAGTGTGACTCCTTGTGCAAAACCTTTGCTTCTTCTGTCCACTTAATTCGGGGTTGTTTGTTGTTGAACATGCATATTCAACGATTCCTGATTTCGTTGGTTTAACTCTTTGGGTATTCGGGTGATGTTTCTTATGCCTAACAGATAATGGTATTTTGGTTTTGACTATGTAAGATTCACCACACTTACAAGGAACTTGGTAAAGGCATTCCCTATTTTGTTTGTTCTTCGGTTTTGTTTTACTAAGAAGGCTTCGAATTTTATTATTAGATTTAAAAGCTATTATTTAATATTAAAGTTTTTCGCTACTGTTAATAATTGTTCTCACGTTGTATATTATTATGTTGTGTTGACATGTTGATGTCAGATTGGTTGAAATATAGTTATTTGACAGAAATAATTTTATAGTCATTTATACAGATAAAAAGAGAAATAACTAAACAAAATACAGAAATTATATAAAACTTTAAAGAACAAATAACATTTGGTCCTTCGAGAACCGACTCAGCCTTATGGAGAACAATCCAAAACATGAATAAAATTTCTATTGAAGCAAATATTATTGAAGAAGTAAATAGTAAAGAAATTAATAGTTTAGACCAGACCAACACATATAGAGGTTTTAAAAACACAGAATTAGATAACAAAAGTAAGTCATTCAGCGGCCAAAAAAGCACAGGCCAAAAAACTAATAAAATATCGTCAAGCAAAGGAAGATTACGGATAGAAATTAAAAAGAAAAAGGAGTTGGCTATTTTAAAAAAACAGGATAATTAAGATAATATTGAAGACAAAAAATAAGAGAAAAGCGGCAAAAAGGTAGAGAAATTCAAAAAGATATAATAGAAATAGAATATCAATTAAGTTTAAATGAAGTAGGATCATCATCTGTAAGTCAAATGGGTGCTGATAGATTGGATTCCAGAAGCAGTCAATTTGGTGTTTTCGGCACACTTCTAGAAGAAGACAACTCACCAAAACCTATGGCTTTATTTGCAGATATTAAGAAAATGAATTCGTAATGAAGTGAGAAACAAAAACGTTTTGTCCAATATGCCACGAGTGTTACTTTAATTTTTATTTGCAGACACGAGATTCACTTTGTTTTATTAAGGAAATGTTCCACCAGGTCTTAGTTAGAAGATAAGACCAGAATGCGCAAAGATTTTTATTTAGAAAGAGTCCTAAAGAACCACTAGATACCTACGCGAGTTGGCGCTGTTTCATCACCTTAGAGCGCACAATATATCAAAAATATAAATGCATTAAAGTTTATAAGGTAGTATCCTGAGGCACTGGAGGGGATAGTTTATGGACATTATATGGATGATTATTTAGGCTATAAAGCAAATTCATGAAGTAATAGAAATACACCAAGCAGGTGGTTTCGCACTTGCCCATAAATAATTTTGGGTTTAAAATGGGAATCGAAAGAAGACAATTTAATCTTTCCATTATCTCTACGTAAAGTGTCTGCAGAAATCATTTCAGGGGAAAAGATACCAACTAAACGAGAACTATTGAGGGTCATAATGTCTTTATTTGACCCTTTGGGACTTCATTTCGTCATTAAGGCAAAAATTTTGATGCAAAATGTATGGAAGAGTGGAATGCAATAGGATCAAGAAATTACCGATTTACAGTTGAAGAAGTGGTCAACATGGTTATGTGGCTTGGAGAAAATTAAAGAACTCAAGATATCTAGATGTTATAACCCACAATATTTTGATGTAAGAAACATTGAGCTACACATTTTTTGTAACGCAAGCAAACAAGGATGTTGAACTATGGGATATTTTTGATTCGAATTTCAAGAAAAAGTTATTATTAGTTTAGTTAGGGCAAAAACAAAAGTTTCACCATTAAAATCTCAACTGTACCAAGAAAAGAACTTCAGGCAGCATTAATGGCTAGCAGATTAGCTAAGAATATCAAAAGTGAACATAAACTTAAAATTAACGGAACATTTCTATGGTCAGATTTAGTTACAGTTTTATGTTCGCTAAGATCGAAAACTAAAAATTTTCCCAATTTTATCAACCATCGAGTGGGAGAAATTTTGGAAAACACAAACGTTTCACAGGAGATGAATTCCTTCTAAATTAAATATAATTCAATGGTCCAAAATTTTTGCTTCAACTGCCATGTTTTTGGCACGAGAAAGAATTGCTATCGGTCATCAACAAAAACAAGCAGTCATTTTACAAGAATTGCTTATTGGTCATCAACAAAAACAAGCAGCCATTTTACTCCTCCATGTTCAGGAAAAAAATGTGTCTACAAGAAGCAGCCAGATTTTCTTCATATCTAAAGCCAATTAAGTCAATAGTATATGTTCATACGAAATAATAATAAATAGAATGGTTTTACTCAAAAATATTTCGTGCAAAGGAATTACTAAAGCAGAGAAGATTTGGCGTCTTAAAGTTTAAAAAGAATCATTTGAAGAAGAATACAAACTATTGTCCAAAGGAAAATATGTTGATAAAAGCAGTAGAATTTATAAGTTATCACCCATGATAAATAATGGATTAATTTGTATTGATGGTCGACTTGACAACTCACCTGAATTGGCTATCGAAACAAAGTGTCCATGATTCTGGACAACAAACCTGAAGTTACGAAACTTTTAATTGATTACTTTTATAAGAAGAACAAAAATGCTTTAATTGATTTAGTTTTTAATGAAATAAGACAACGGTTTTGGATAATCAATGTAAGAAAGACAATTAAATGTGTAACAGATGAGTGTTATTTGAGATTGTGGATAGTTTGAATACTGACTCAGCTTTGCTAGCCATAAGAAGATTTGTATCAAGACTTGCTCAGCGTGTAGTTATGTATTCCGACAATGGAACAAACGTAAAAGCAGCGGATAAAGAAATAAAACAATAAATCAAGAACGTTAAATCATTCTTAAGGAACAGCATCCAAGATTTGAAGTTTTAAATAGTCCTTTGATTGAGGTAGAACATACGGTGAACAGCCGACCTCTAACCTACTTTTTAACTGACTAACTTTTTAATTGGAACTTCCAGTATATCAAAACCTATGGGTATATTTCCAGAGAAAATTGATTTAAGAAAACATTGGCGTTACTCGCAACAACTTAGGACATTTTTGGATTAGATGGGTCAAAGAATATTTACCAACTTTAATAAACAGATCGAAATTGTTACAAAAGAATCGCAACATTCAAGTAGGAGAATTGGTAGTGGTAATGGACAATCAGTTACCAAGAAATAACTGGCCACTTGGAAAAATTACAGCAACATATCCAGGAAAGGACGGAAAGGTTCGAGTGGTAGACGTTAAAACAAGTACAGGAGAATATAGACGTCCGGTAGTCAAAATCAGTCCTATAGACAAGTTAGAGATGGTTGAAAATGAGTAATCTTGAGGAGATTACTGAGGGAGAGAAATATTAATATTTATTCTCACGTTGTATGTTCCTAAGTTGTGTTGACATATTAATGTCAGATTGATGGAAATATAGTTGCCATGATAACCCTTAAAATAATTTTCTTAAATACCTGTTAAATTATTTTTAGATGTGCTAAAATACACTTTAGTAGGACGCGTTTTTTTGGTAAATTTAAAGACCTTAAAGAACTTTGATTGAAAGAAATTAATACCACCATATGTTTTACACACTTTATAATGAAAAATTACAATTTTTGCTGTTTTTTAGATCAAAATTGCAAAATAAAAATCATATGCGCGACACCACTCAAGACAGACAAATGACATAACAGAAATTTTTAGTAAACATTTGCCTTAAATTATTTTCATCTTTCTTTCAATAACTTTTTTGCAACTTTAAAAATTTTTTCACGTCACTAAAATATCTAAATATTTTTCATTTTAACAGAAAAAAAGTTTTATTCTAGAAATCAAAAGTTTGGAAAGAAAGCTTTAAAATGTGAGCAATATCATGGCACACAAATGTGAAAAACCTAGTAAAAAATTGCTTCATCAAAAACGTTACCTCTTAAATTATGCTAAAATATTTTAAGCCTTAAATTACCATCATGGCTTGACCATTATATAGATAAAAAGAGAAATAACTGAACAACATACAGAAATTGTATAGAATAAGGAAAAACTAACAGCTACTCGTCGAATGTTCTCTGATACTCCTTTAATGTATGGAAAGCAACTGTTTGCCAGCAAAATACCCATTAGACACGATATATGAGGAGCACGCAAAAACTTTTATAATACCAAGCCAAGATAGACATACTGCCTCAACATCGAAAACCACCCAATCATACCAAATCGCACGAGACAATAATAACCAAGTAGTTGAAAACATTGAAGATAAATGTGCATTATGCAAAAAAAGAATATAATATAAAATTAGTATTTATCGGCTGCTGCATCTGCAATAAATGGTACTGCCTGAACTGTTCAGAACTAAAGTGAAAAGGAACAACACAGCTAAAAAAACAAAATCTCCTATGGATATGTGACTTCTGTGAAAAAAGTAAGAATGATAAATCGAAAATACCTCTAAATACATTAAATTTAGAAACAAACATTGTTAAATGAAGAGATATTATTATAGATATAACTGAAAAAAATCAAGAATTAATAAAAAAAATTGAAGTATTAGAAAAAAAATCAGTTTTAAAACGTCTAAATGTTTTCGAGGAAAAAATTGATAAACTTACTACTACGCCAAAAAGAAAAGGGCAACTTACCAACAATCACAGTTAAATCAAAAAAACATAAAGACATAAATAAAAGTAAATTGGATATTACAACAACCGTAAACCCTATAGACGTAAAGTCCCCAATTAATATCACATATTGTAATAAGTGGAATGGATAAATAACAATTAAAACAAACACAAAACAAAGTTCAGAAGATTATAACATAGGAAAAGAAAGACTACATAAAAAATTGAAGTGACCCATTACCAATTGAGAAAACCAACTTTGGCAATTATAGGATTAAACAAGGAATATGAATCCGAAGAATTATTAAAAGAATTAAAAATGCTAAATCCAGATGTTTTAAATAATGTATATAAATTAGAAATTACAAGAACGAAGAAAATGTTTAGACACATCAAAATTCATAATTCACATCAACGTTTCTCAAAAAACTTATGCAAAATTAGTAGACAAAATTTTATCAATTGGTTGGGGATCATGTAGATGTGTAGAAGTTCTTAATATTAAAGAATGTTATAGATGTGGAAGATATGGCCATAAATCGTCCGAAAGCAAGAAGAGTCTGTGCTGTACATATTGCACTGGAACGGACCATACCAGAGAACAATGTAAAAGTACGAGTTCAAAATGTATTAACTGCTACTTTATTCAACAAAATTTTGATCTGACAAGATTCACAAACCATAACCCAAGAGATGAAACCACATGCCCATTACGCATCAAAAAAATTAAAATTGTAAGGGAAAGTATAGATTGTAATGTGGAAATATAATTTTCATTACTAGAAAAAAAAACAAAGTCAAATCTTCACCCTGAAACAAAAAAAAAGTTTTATAAGAATTTTACATTTTAATCCATTCAACACTTAAAAAATATGGTAAGAAATATTTTGGACAATTTAGGCAATATTGGAACTACATCACCAACTAAAATCATAGAAACTTTTAATAATCAAAACATTATATTTGAAAATTATAATGATTTATGTTTAGACTTTCTAAGTTTAAACATAAGTAGTTTACGTAAAAATTTTTCAACTTTTTTGTTATTCTTAGACACTCTCATGGACAAACCAAAAATTATAACATTATCAGAAATATGGACTACGAATTTTGAAAAAAATTTATATAATATCCCTAATTACACTGGGCTGTTTTCATGTAATTATGATTACAGAGCAGAAGGGGTAGTTATTTTTAATCAAAATTATGTGAATATATGAATAGTGCAGACAATCTCTATATTGTCTACAACCACATAAAATAGTTTTATTTTTAGAATAACTAAAAAAAACATAACTAGTTTGAAATTTAAAGATTCGGTTATTACTGGTGACATAAACAGAGACATTTAAAAAAATACAAACAACTGCAAAAAATACTTTTACATCAATAATTAATGAAATAACTCGTTGGGATAAAAATAAATCAAAAGAAGCATGTATTGATCATTTTTTTGTTAGAAATCAAAATGTTTTTAAAATATCATTAGCAATAATAAAAGTAGATATAACTGATCATCACATAACAACCACACAAATTCATATTAATGAACAAATTAATATAAATAAAGAAAATTAGCGATATCAATTTAGCATAAAACAATTTCGAAAACGGGATAAATTAAATAAAAAATATAAAGCAAATTCTAACAACTTACAAATAAAAACAGAATGTCTTTCCTAAAAAAAAACTTTATAAAAATTCATTTGGTAAACTAAATTAAAATATTATGAAAACAAAATAATACAAGAAAGCTGTATTAAAAAACATTGGGAAACGTTAAAAAAACTAACAGGCTCTAAAAAACAAGATATAAAAATAAATAAATTACATATTAATAATAAAATAAATCAAAATGAAAAAGAAATATTAGAAATTCTTTTCTAAGTAAGACGTATTAAAAAATTTAAAATGATTTCAAAGAGAAAATTATCAATTCAGAATTCAAATGGAAAGATATAACTGAAAATAAAGTTTTTGAAACCATACAGACACTTAATCACTATAAATCTCCTGGAATTGATAAAATTAAAGTTAAAACAATAAAAGAAATAAAACAATTTATTGCAACACCAATAACACATATTTTAACCTGTCATTAAAAAACTGAATTTTTTCAGAACGACTAAAATCATCCTTATTAATTCTAATCTTTAAATGTGGCCATATGTGTATATATATATATTTTTTAAAACAACAACACTTTTTTTCAAAATGCCAATATGGTTTCCTACCAAAAAAATCAACCGAAATTGCATTAGTTAATTTTACAAATGAAATTACTTAAAATTTGGACCAAAATAAGAAAGGGTGTGGATTATTTATAGATATCGAAAAAGCATTTGATACAATTTCACATAAAAAATTTATTACATAAGCTTTCATTAATAGGAATAAAAGGAAAATGTTTAGAATGGTTTTCCAGTTATTTAGAAAATATAATTCAAATTAAAAGGATAAACAACAATACAATAAGCGACAGTAAACCAACGAAAAGGACGAAACGGCGTCGTCCTAAGTTCCACCCTCTGTGTGAGCAATCGAAATCCAAGAAGTTCATTTTGCACTGAAGTACAAAAAACTCTTTTTTTTTTCGTAATAAATTATTGACCTAAAAGGATTCCCACGTATCTTTTTATACTTTGCTTATATTTACAAATTAAGCTATTTCCTCTTACCATAATTTCAACGACTTCATATTCTTTAAATTGCAATCTTAAACATCCCTGAACAATCGCATTTTCCAAATCGCTTAAAATTTCATTATCTCGGTTGGCTTTCGAAATACTGCCCACTAGAGTTTTTATAAAATCGGGAGAACCATCTATGCATGTCAAAGTGCCCGTGTGTCCTTTATTTTCCAACAATTTAATTAACTCAATAGCTACAACTGCCCCCGTGCTGTGGGCTACTATATGGAATTTTTTTGAGTTTTGGAAAACAGCTTGCGCATGCTAAAATACGAAAAACAATATAAAAAATTTAAGAAATATAGATTTCTTGTCCGTGAAAAATAAATAAAAAGAAAGACCAGGCCTCCAAGATCTAATAGATAGTTTAAAAACGAACAGGCCTATTTCATCCTTGTCAGGAATCATCAGGGTAACATAGGACTGCACCTGGTGTATGACGCCTAACATAAGCAACCACACCCAGCGAATTTAAACAACTTTCGTCGTCAAACAACGCGGGTTGTTAGTCTGGCTATATGCAGCGCGCCGCCTCTCGGAATAAACTGAAAAGCAAAATGTTAAAGGAAGGAATAACAATGAAATTTGTAAGCAGGACATAAAAAAGCGGAACCTGCGAAAATGTACAGGTTACTGAAGACCGGTTACTGAAAGAAGAACGTTGTATTTTGGACGGTCTTTTTTCAGTAACTGGTACATTTTCGCAGGTTTACTTTTTATGTCCTTCTCGCAAATTTCATTCTTATTGATATTTGCAGCCTTCAACATGTTGCTTTTCGCTTTACTCCGACATCCTGCATTATTTGACGTCGAAAGTTGTTTAATTTCGTTGGGTGTGGTGGCTTATGTTATGCTTCATACGCCAGGAGTACAGTCCTATGTTACCCTGATGATTCCTAACAAGGATAAAACAAGCCTGTAGGTTTCTAGACTATCTATTAGATCTTGAAGGCCTGGTCGTAATGAATTGAAAATAAAAATGTGCGTCCGATCCCACGAACCTTTCTTAATATCAAAAATTGTTGATTGTTTTATAAAACGCACAATTGGTGCCACATTTTCTTAAACCAAACAAAATGTTTACGAAGACAAAAAGGTAATGGCTAAAATAAACACATGAATTGCACTAAAACATGTCGGGCTCATTTTTTTAAGCTGTAATTGCGTTTTTATGCTTTTCTTACTCATCAATAATAAAACGATATCATTATACACTTACAGGATAAAGTGACTCGGCCATATCTTCAATAGTGTCTTTTTGCTCGGACCCATAGTACTGGAGACAATACACTTTGGCATCTATAAGGTGCGCCAAGTTTTGAAACTGGTTGGCAACTCCTTCAAGTCCTATAAATACACAAGAAATTTTAAATTTTTAATATTTTGAATTTTTGCTTATTATTATTTCAAATGATGTTAATAATTACATGTAACAAATATCAATCTTTTTTTAATTTATTTTACCTGGTAGTGCTAATACCGTAGGTCCATTTTCAGATTTACTACGAAGTTTAAGCACAGGTTTATGTAAAGTATCGACATTAGAAATATATTTTAGTACATTGTAAATATCAGTATTATCTTCTCCGAGTGTATACGTGTGTTGGTCCGGGCTTGATTTCTGTAGGTCTTGAAGACTAAAATAAGGAAAATATTTTATTATCTTTTTTCGTTCTACTCGGATGTCGGGCCTCTTTTAAACCGTAAGATAGTAAAACTGTGACACTTATTCACTAAGTGATTTGTAGGGTACTGTTGATAGAACATCGAAGTTAAATTATTATTTAATTAATTTAATAATAATTAATTAATTAAGTTATTATTATTGTTGCACATTTTGCAATCCTTGAGTCATTATAGTATCTCATAGTTATATGCTCATCACCCACGCAAAGTTTATTTTATTATAATTGGGGAGGGTTAGAAAAGATTGCAAGCAGGTTTACTCTAATTTTGACTCTATCCGCTAACATGCTAGGGCTCTTAATGCTGCTAACAAGGATCATCACATTGTATGTGTTTTCTCTGTAGTAATATCACAAAATGGGCATTTTTATTTTCTCGACGTTATTTGGGAAAATATAAAATATGTACGTGTTATCAGTGAATCGTGAAACTCACCCTGGCGACTTTCGCCTATTAATTAGGTGAAAATCTAGTCGCTTTTACGATAAATGAGGTAAATAATTAATAAAATAAACCATTTCATAATTGACCACTTTCAGTCTTACAATGCAACATTGTCCCATTAGGGAGCTAATCGCTATACAGAGGCGTTTTCAAATTTGTAGAGTATAATTTTCAAAAAATATCGATGTTTTATTCGGAAGTGGAATTTTCGTAGGACCCACCCCATTGGAAGGGTGACTTTCACCACCAGATCTTAAAAAGGGAAAGTGTATGTATTTGCATTCTCAAGGCTATTCAAGCACGGTCGTTCCAAGTGTCACATATAACATATTTCGAAGGAAAAATATATACATTATGGTATGGACCAAATTCTTAAAAACAAACGTAGGTAACAAAAAAAACCATAAACAATACTCATTTGTTGTAGTACTTTGACTATACGAATCGAAATGATAGTCAGTTCGTGCTTGAATATCCTTGAGAACCGTTGGCATTTTGAAAAAAAAACATTTCTTTTTATTTGATCCACTTACCCGTTTAAACCTACAAAAAAGAATTAATCAGGACCATTCTTAATCTTCAAAATAAGGTATCATGGTGGTAAAACTCACCCCTCGAAAAAGGTGTGTCCTACGAAAATTCCAATAAAGCTAAAAAGTGTCTCTCTTGAATAAGAATCTCACGTGTTCGACGTTTTCTTGAAAATCGTGCTCGTCTCTGTTTTATTGTCGTTGGGAAAATATTGCTTACCTTGAAAATGTTAGATTTCTCACTTCAGATGGTGTCAAGAAGATTCCAAAATCTCTTTCCAAAGTCTGCTTTATTTCAACTGCATTCATAGAGTCCATTCCTAATTCTGCAAGTGTTGACTGACTACTGACAGCTTTTAAATCATTAATTCCTAAAAAATATACTTGTTTATTATACATAAACAGACCCAAGTGGTAGTTTTCATTACCCCAGTTGGGCTACAATTCATTGAGGGATAAAAAGACACTTCATTTCCGTTGTTTATGCGCTATTTCATGCACTTTAGAAAAAGAAAAACCCATAAAATAACGAAAAACTACTAAGCGATAGCTTCTCAAGAATTTCCCCAGAGCCATATCCTAAAGAATTAATTTTTCTTAAGCGCCTTCTTATTCCTACTAGAATATTTTTCAAGTCCTCCTTCTACCTGAATATTTTTTTTTCTAAAGTAAGGTTGCTTATTGTATTATCTGTGGTATTTCTTCTTTGTCGTCCTTAACCAAGGAAAGTCTTACCAATAATTGATTGTGACCTGATTGCTTATAAGTTTTTCAATTTTAAAGCACAGTCATGACAACAGAAATAGTTTGATTTGAGCTGCATAAGAGTTGAGAATACCTAAGATATCTGCTACAGCCTCAAAAATATTATCAGAAGAAGAAGCTAACTTCTTCTCGGCTACAACGATGCTAGAAACTATGGCGCTCTCTTTCTGTCTCATTAAGATATCCATGCACTGCAAACAATTGGCGATGCTCTGTTGGAGGGTGCCACCAATCGCTAGTTCAATGTGCTCTTCTTGCAACTCTGCGACTAAACCGACCTGAAAAGAGAACGAACGATTGACAAGATCAGGTCAGTTGAAGAGAGATATAGAAATGCCACGTTTCTTTAAAACTCTTCCTATAAAAATATTAGTAAGTAAGGCAAAATCTTTAATAAAGAATTATTTGTTTTTACCCTTGCCTTTCCAGAAATCTCAGAATCCTTAAAAAATTTGAAGTTCTGGCATCGGCTAGCAGAAGTTTTCACTTACTAAAACGTAATGCTTGCTTACCTCTCCTATAGCTCCCCACTCTATAGCAAGAGCTGGTAATCCTTCATTTCTTCTTTTTTCGCAGATTCTTTCCATAACAGAATTTGACATTCCATAATTAGACTGTCCAGCGTTTCCTCTTCCGCAAGACACAGACGAAAACACAACAAACTCTTTAAGTTGAGGACAGAGTGTTCTTGTAACCTTAAAATAGAGGATAACAAAAAATTCAACGACTACTGATAGATATCTTAAATGATTAAAACACGTGTGTTTTTATATCCATGTCAAAAAAAATCTATTGGTGACCAAAAACGTGAATGTTTACCTCATCCAAAATTTGTGTAGCATATGCTTTAGGTCCAAACGATGTCTTGAACATCTCGGGCGTTTGATTTTCCAAGATGGCGTCTTGCAAAATGACAGCTAAATTAAAAATACCTTCCACTGGGGCCAAGAAGTTCGCCGTTTCGACTAATGCTTTACAACCAGATTTTGTTGTTATATCTTCGGTGCAAACCGATATTTTGCAACCATATGACCGCCAAATACTAAAAAAACAGTGTAATTAATCAAAATATTTGATCCTTTTCGGTTTTAAGGTTTTAAGGATACCATACAAAGAGTATAATTCCGGGCCCACAAGACTAACTAAGCTATTTTACTGGGTTCCATATAAAAGTTTATTTTTTTTTATTTTATGTAGGTAGTCTTTAGTGTCAATAAAAAAAGTACGTAATCAATTTTGTAACACACACCAAACCGTTAACGTTTAAGAAGCTCATGATAAATAATATGAAAAGCTGCTTTGTAATAATAGTTTGTCTCTTGCACTATACAAAAGTATATATTATTATAAAAAAGAATACTGTCATTTAATATTAAAAAACAGAAATAGATAATAATAAGTAGCCATAGGATAAAATAAAATAAATAAAAAATAAAACTGCATATTACCAAAAAACTGAACATTATTACAAACTTTAAAAAAACCAAATGAAACAACATAGAAATGAAAAAAAAATTAAAATCGAGTTTAATATGGTTAAACTGTAAATATTTAAACGAAATGTAAAAACACTAATTATATTAAATATATCTTTCAAAATCAATCAAACAGGCAGTATATTTTAGTTGTTATAAAGGGCATAAAAAATCAAGTGTTATTAAGTTCTGTTCACACTTTGCATATCCCGCAGACCTCCTGGCAAACTATTCTAAAACTTAAGAGACAAACAGACTAAAGTCGGTTGTCTGTATGAAGTCCGATATCGGATTAAATCTCCAAATGATGTTATCGCTTTTTGAACAGTAAGTTAGTTAAGTTAGAATGCCCTCGCTGTACTTGATCGTAGTAGACATCCCACTGGTTTACTGTATTCGGCAAAATATGAGGCTAAATCAGCGGTCTTAAAACAAAATTATTTAAGAATTACGCGTTATACTTATACCACGATAAATATTTCTATTTTATTTTATTTTTCACTTATACTTTTCAAAACCTTTTTGCGTGAAAAGTTAAAGATTTTGACAGGTATTTTTTCCGAGAATTTAATTATTTTGCGGTTATTATAGGTAAATCTAGAGCGTTCGTCAATGCTAATAATCACTATTTTCCAAGAAACAATTAAAATTTACTCCAGTTGGGGATGGTATGTTCTATTTTAAATAAGTAGGTATGCTTTTATTTGCTTTTAGTTTGTTTCTAATTAGGGATATTTTGGAAGGCTTCAAATTTTGACAATTTTGACAGCCACTGTGGTAGTGTTTAACAACCCCTACCATTACCACTCATCGATATTATCAGAGTTTTTGGAACACATTAAAAACTGTCACTGGGAAAAAAATTTGGAGATGAGAAAAAGTAAAAAATTTGGCTTAATTTTACAAAATAAGTGTTTTATATGTTGGAACCTGGTAATATTTTATAATTATTAAAATGAATTACGCCAAAATTTTCTAAAATTAACCAAAAAATAACCACATCGGACAATGGATTCGTAGCTTACGGCAGTGGTAGTGGTTAATTACTACAACGGAATGATGTTTAGCTATTGCGCAGACGCAGTAATTACCACAACAACTACGAAGTGTCAAATAAGCGTTCCAAAATATCCCTATTGTGTATGAATTATGGAATTTAAAGCAGTTATAAAGCAAAGTTATGGAAAATGTTTAGCTAGGTGACAGACGCCTAGAAGGTGTTTATTTCCAGGTGAACGCCGTTTGCTATTACAAGTGAAACGTTATTTTACGTTAGAAAAAAATAACTCGGGCCCATTAGTGTCCGTTTTGGCAGTGCAAAAACGAACGTCTGATGCTTGCGGCACTTCAGATAAGACTTTAAGAAGACTTAAAAAACAGAGTGAAGAGGAATTGGACAAATCATATAAAAGAGTTCGACATCATTCAAAAACCTTTGATGTATCCCAAGAGATTAAACTATCGATTAGAAATAATGTTTATGATATGTATAAGTTAAAGGAATATGTTATTCTCAAAGCTATTCTAGAAAAGATAAGGGAAAAATAACTTTGCGATATTGTAATTACCAGTTTGTCCAAAATTTTAAAAGATATGGGTTTTAAATATAAAAAAAGAAACAACAGAAAAGTGCTTTGCGAGCAATCCAATATTGTGTCAAAAAGATTACAAATTTTAAGAGATTACATAAAAAACACTCGAAGAGAAATTTCTTACAAGCAGCTGGAAAAAAGAGGAAATAAGAGAGTGGTTGTTAAAAAAATCATAAACCATGAAAATTTATTTTAAAAAAATGATCTTTTAAGCAAGTGTAAAATATGTTGTTGAGGAATTAGCCCTTAAATATGGACATCACGTTTTGAGATTACCACCCTACTATTGCCATTACAACGCAATTGAATTGGTATGGGGTATTAGCAAAAATTATTATGACAAACATGCCTGTAAAAATATCGGTGAGCCTAGCGTTATGAAGTTGTGGGAGGAGGCACTTAGCAAAGTGGGCAAAGAAGAATAGCGGAAATGCATTGAACACACGGAAAAAATTATTTTTGAATCTTATGAGACAGAACAGGTTATAGACGAAGTAAGACCGTTAATTATTACGGATGATGATAATGATTCTGAAAGCATGGATGATGATATTTCAGATGTAGGGGAAGACTATTTTTAGCGAGAATGCAATATCGGTTCTTTTTAGAACCAAAACTTTATAAAAAAGAATTCGTAAAACTAATTTGCCTAAACTGACTTTCCTAATTACCGATGCAAAAAAAAAATAATTTTGTCTGAGCTTGTTATTTTAACCAACGCTTGTAAAAAAGCACTATTTTAGCCACTAGATGTTCCAAAGACATAATTTATTGTTTGAGAACCACCGACTTACTTGATCAAGAGGTTTTATTGCTTAGCGGACTTCTTACAACGAATAGACTTTAGACCCTTTTCAGTTGTTGATAATTAATCAATGAGATGGGTAGATATATAATTCATTTTGATTCCGTGCATTGTGAGATATATTGGTCGGAAATGTCTGGGTTTTTTCTCAGAAGAAGATAACAATCTTTAGATAGTTGTTGTTTTTAAAAAGTCCACAAGAGTTGTCTCGAAAACATAGTCTAAACAGTACTTTAGAAGCTCATTTCTGCAATATAAAATTGCTCTGAATGCCATGCTAAGCAGTTTTTTTTACAAAAAATGTCAACGTGTTCATAGAAATTTGTTGTCGATAGTCACTCCTAAAATGTTTGCAGATTTGACAATTTCATGTTGAAATTGTTAAAACTATCAGATATGTCTACGTCTACGTTAGGCAAAAGCATGAGTTTGGTGGAATTTAAAATGAATTGGCTAATATTAATTTAATTCGTAACCTGAAAAGCTTTTGTTTTTTAGTGTTTGCTCAGATTAATAATTTACCCTGAATTAGTTGGATACAAATAAAGAGATTTACAATTTTTATTGTGTATGGTATAGGAAAGAAGCATTTACTGAAATGTGATTTTCTTGTAATCGATTTGGGGCAGTATCTACGAGATATTTATTCATATTGCTAGCTAAAATTTGACAGTTTTTAGCATTTGTTGGTTTTGGCTTTATTGTCACTTGATTCAATGTTTAACAAAAAATAATGACTTTTGACTCAATTTTTCTTAGTGCCATAGAATTTTAAGTATTCTATCCTTGTAGTGTAATTTGTTTTGAGGCATAACTTGAAGAGCGACCAAGGTTTGTTTTTAGTTTGCTGAGTTCTGGAGTAAACCGTTAATTTTTATTAGCTTGCTTTTAGTTTGGTTTTTGACAATTTTTGTGAGAGAAACAGCATTCAGAATTGTTTTAAAAATATTGGAAAATTGTCCCAGAATTCGTTTACATTTTCCGATTTTGTATGGTAGAGTTCGGTCCAGGCTTTTTCTCTTAGCCTACTATAAAAAGAATCCTAAATTATGAAAAAAATCTTCCATATTTAGGAGGTTTTTGTAGTTTCAGTTGATTCGTTTAATATAAGAGTTAATAGTTGAGCTGTATGATCAAACTTTACCATTTGTATAACTTTTGTATGAATATCAAATTAAATATTATCAATGCATGACTTGGTGGTGTTTTTTATTCTTGAGTATTCTGTCACAGATACTTCAATTTTATAAATCTCAATTATTTTTTTTGTTATATTTGTTTCACTGCACGTTTTGTCAAAATATATGTTGAAATCCCTTGTAACTACTATTATTTTATTTCCTTTAAACAATTTTTCTAAAATCTTTAAAAATTTGTCTGGTTTGCCCTTTAGTCCTAACCAGTAAATGCAGATAACAACATATGACTTATTATGTAGGTTAAACTCGATAGCAGCACATTCAATTCTGTAGAGATTTGACAATATTATTCCTATTTCCTGTTGTCAATTTAGTGTGGCTCTACACGGTAGTTCTTTCATGTTTTCGCATTGTCAGGGTTTAGAAATGCAAATTATGTCTGGATGTTCCAGTTCTTCAATCAATTCCTCAAGTTGTAGTAACCCATTTCCAAGCTATTGTTAGTTGTGGTAAAAAGTTTGCAGTGTAATCAATTTTTTTTTTACTTCTAGCTTTTGAATTGGTGTTATGGAAGGGCATAAAAAATGTTCTGGTGCTTGATTTGTCAATGAATTTTATTGAGGGGTTGCACTTGTTGGTATTGATTATGTTTGAAGAGTGCATGCCTATTTCGAATAGAGCTTCCTGACATAAAAAGAAGATAATAACAATCGCATTTGATAAACAACATTGTCTAATTTTTGTTTTATTGTACTGATCATTGATGTTATTGGTGTCTAAAAGGTATTTGTTGTCTAGACGCCTTTTAAATATCTATTGGAAAAGTCGTACAACGGCTCACTGAGCACTAAACAGATCAAGTGACAAGTCTTAAGAATAAAATAGTCAATTAGTTCCCCTCATACAATTTGACGTTGTAAAGTTTTGTAAGTGCTGCAGATATATTTCTGCCAGTAATTTGACATTTTCTCTTATCATTTTCCCTCCATTACCACTAACAACAAGAACATTTTTTTGTGCTTTTAGGCTCACATTAGGAACCGTATGTTTTATTTATTTCGGACATGACAATTTTTGTATTTGCTGAGGTACATTTCCGTAGTCCAGGTAGTTTGTTTCTGATTCGTGTGTTCGTTTTACAATCAGCTTCAACTTTTAGAACTTCGTCGGTTTCTGTTTATTTTTCTGATGTTTCACTTTAAAGGGCTTTCAACATCAAGCCATTGATTTTTTTTTTATTTTTGAAGTTCGTTGTAACAATTTTCTTCTTTTAAATTTTGATTTTTAAGATGTGGTGCTCGGTTTTCTTTTATTCTTAACTATTTTTTAAGCTGCATGTTACATTTTTTAAAACATTGTATTTTCTTTAATAATTCTTCATTTTTTTATTGGAATTTCTCTAAAGTTCTGATTTTGCTTGCATGTCAGTCACTTTCGTACATTTTTCATCTACCCTGTTTTTAAAGTCCTGTTTAACGTAATCTGCTATTTGTTATTTGTCATCCTATACTTTTCTCATCGTGTACCAATTCAATATAACTATTATTTAATGAACCGTTGAATCTTAGACCCCTCTTTGCCTGTTCCTTATATAAAAGTTTTAGCAGCTGTTTGCTTTAGAGCCTGTAGCCTTGTATTTTAGTACCTTTTATCGTCTGACGTTCATCACCTATCAATCGAAATAAAGCATGCCTGCTTCTACTTCGTACAGTACTATCCATTATACAGGGCTGACTATTTAAAAGGGTTCACCTGGATTTTTTCAAAAACTGTAAAGAATTAAAGAAAATGCTGAAGCACATCGATTTTTTTTTGTAAGGAGGACCTTTTTTTAAATCTCGAAATTTTTATAGTGTGCATCCCCTTTGAGGGGTAAATTTTACCCTATAATATTATTTATGTTTTGAATAAAGAATGTGGGTCTAGTGGTACTTTGTTTTGAAGGCCTCCTGAATGTCTTGACAATCATGTAAAAATTTCGAAAATCTATTGATTCGTTTTTGAGATACTTACTTTCAAAGTAAACCCAAATTGTACAGGTAAATTTCATTTCTCAGAGGAATGTATCCTCGAAGGAAAAATGCAATGATAAAATGTACTATTAAAAAAAGCAAAGTCGACGTGCTCCGGTATTTTTCAAAAAATTAAAAAAAAAAACAAAATGTTTTCGTATTTATCCACGCAACTATGAAAGTGAATATTTTTAAAACTAACCGATAGACTTTCGAAATTTTTACATGATTGTCAAGCCATTCACTCGATCCACTTTCCCTATTCAAAATATAGGAGTAAAGTTTGCCCCTCAAAGATAGCCAACTAGTGTCCCCTTTACAAAAAAAATCTGTATGTGGACACCCCATCTAAAAAAACTGGTAAAATATGATTGCTTCAAAATTTTCTAGAACACAAAAATATTTTGCCTTTTTTAAAATTAAAAATAAGTATCATTCTCCATTTTTTTCCTAAAATGTCAAAGCAGTAACATTTTATTAAATTTTTGCTTGAAAGTCCTAGAGCTAAAAATAAATGCTCTAGATGGGGTGTCCACATATAATGGATAATACTGTACCGTTTCCAATGCAAATTTTATACAGCGTGGATTCTTTAAACGGAACGGTGCTTCTAGCTGGTTAGAAATTGGTTGAATAAAAAAATCCAGAAACACGTCAACTGAGATTTCTAATTTCCTTTAATCATGCTATCTTGGATTTTTTTTATGTCATTTTCTTTACGATGTATGGCAAAAAAATATTTTTTTTTTAATAGGACACCCTCTATATTTTGCAATTTTTTAAATATGCAAACAATTTTCTCTTCAGCAATACTACACAGTAGGATCTATCTTTTAGGCTAATCAAGATATATTTATCTAAATCTGTATGGAAAACTTCGATATTCATTCAAAAAATATCCCCCGGAAAACAGGGCATAGACAACAATTCCATGCAAGTTTAAATGCCTCTATATTGGAAACAAAAAGATAATATTTTTTAGAATTCAAAAGTGTTAAACTATACAGGGTGTCCCATTAAAAAAAAATATTTTTTTGCCATACCTCGTAAACAAAATGACATAAAAAAATCCAAGATAACACGATTAAAGAAAATTAAAAATCTCAGTTGACGTGTTCTTGGATTTTTTTGTAAAACCAAATTCTAACCCGCCAGAAGCACCGTTCCGTTTAAAGAATCCACCCTGTATAAAGACAAATATTTTCTACCTGGTAGAGCTTCCTTTAACTGCAGTACGTGTTAGGCAAGGGTACTCTATTTTGTTTATTAACTGTGAATAATATTGCCTTATTGATTTGATATTGACTATAGGGATAATAGTAATATTCATTGTTTTCCTAATAGCTAAAGTTCTAAAGCGATGTAGTTTTATATCCACTGATTCTCCATATCTGACTCAATAATTTTACACTAAATCTGCAAATTTTCATTAAAGAAAAGTTCCAAATTTTGCTTAATAAACATCGAACGAATAAGCGTAAAACCTCTGGAATACCTATTTAAGACTTGAAGAGTCCACGGGAGAAAGACGAATTGATAAAATTCCACATTTTCCCTTTTGCCTTTTTTTTACTGTAGAAGATATTTTCAGATCACTTTTACGCTGTGAGGCTTCGCGTTTCTTCGCTTTTTCAATTCGGCATATAAATCTACTACTAATAGCAGACTTGTTGCCGTGTTTAACTCAAAACTGAAGAAAATGTGACATTTCGCCTTTCTTCCGTAGACTCTTCACTTATTTTTAAGATATCTACCCGTTCGTAACATTAAATTTAAAACCATCATGTGGTGTATTAAATTTTATCATGATTTGTAAACTTACGAAATTCTATAATTCTGGTATCCAGTTGAAACACCTCTTCGGGAAGTGAGAATCAAGTTTTTAGCACCTCTGAGAACTAACCAGTCGGCCAATTCTAGCCCAAAGCCACCAAGTCCTCCACATATGATATACGAACGGTCTGGATTACAGCAATATCTAAACAAAGCGAAAATTAGAGAAACAGTTTTATGAGTTAGCTTTTACATATTGCTATTGTCCTGTAGTCCAGTACAAGTATCAATGAGGCTATGTTATAACTAAAACAGATTAGAAACCAGCTGGTTTTTTTCACTTCTTAAGGTGCATTTTTTAAATATTATTAAATAACTAAAAAAAAGCTCCAAATATTTTAATTTTCAATTAATTTAACTGTATTTAATAAGACGATTCTGAAAATCCATTATATGTGCAAATTATACGTATTTCATAGATATGAATGTGCAATTTAAATTTATTGCATGGATGTCCATCTTGTAAGTCATAGATACATTTTGGTCATCCACAGGATATTTAGTAACACAGATGCATTTTCGGACACATATTGGATCATGGTGAATCGCTTGGATCATAGTGAATCGCGTGTACATACAGGGATTCGAGGAGGAAACTTTTTTGCTATCTTGAAATTTTTGTAGCACGCACCCTCTTCTAGGGGTAAACTTTGCCCTTATATTTTGAATAGGATAAGTGGGTCGAATGATGCCTTGTTTTGAAGGTGTTTTAAATGTCTTTATAACCGGGCAAAAATGTCGAAAATCTATTAATTGGTTTTTGAAATATTCATTTTCAAATTAAACTCAAATCGTTTAGGTAAATTTCCCCCTTTGTAGAAATATATCCTAGAAGAAAAAATAAAATTATAAAATCTAATATTAACCAAAACAAAATCGAAGTTTTACAGGATTTCTCAAATATCCAATTTTAATTTCGTAAAAAACGATTTTTGCATTGGTTCACTCAGGTTTAAAAGTGAATATCTCGGAAACAAATTGCTGGATTTTTAAAATTGTAACACCTTTGGCAAATAATTTAAATAAATTTAAAATTAATTAAAACTAGGTATCATTCGATCCACTTTGTTAGAAAATGTTGAACTTGGGAGTCTTTGTAAGTGGTCGGAAGGTGATCTTGATGACGGTATTGGCGTTGCTGATTTATTTTTCTTTCTTTTTGTACTAGATTTTTCTATTTCTTATCCTGACTCCCTTATCGTACCTAACGAGGTATTCGTGCATTTAATCAGCTGGAGCTGTCACGCATTCGCCATGACTTTAAAAGTGCTCCTGCTTGATTGGTCGACTCGATAGAGATTAGGATACGAATGCTGATAAAACTGAAAATTAACTTTAAGTGTCTAGTAACTTTCTAAGTCAAAAATGCCGCAAATTACAAAATTTGCGAAAGTACAAAGTTCTGAGATACAAGATAATAGGCTTATCGACCACCTCAGACAAAATCCTTTTGACACATCCGTTGAAGCATCTAATGTAACGATGTTCCCAGGTTCCTTATCAACTATTAACAGAAGGGTTAAAAAATTAAGAAATTTCCTATCGAGTTACTGCAAAAAACCTTTTTTAACGGAAGAACAAAAACAGGCCAGGGTTATTTTTGCATTAAATAATGTTGTTTATAATGATTAGTTCTGGGAGAGGATGGTCTTCATAGATGAAAAGATATTTCCGTCATCTTCGCGAAGAATTTTATTGTATCGTCCACCAAATTCTAGGTTTGATCTAAAATACATCAACTAAATTAAGAAAGCTGCCTACTACAGCAGCCATATTGACACCAAACTGACAGAAAATCTATATGTTCTTTGATCTAAGATTGCGATCTTTTTAAAGCTTTCCAAAAAAAATAAATTATTTCATCTTTTTTAGTCCTCGTGAGTCGTCGAGAAAATATGGAAATCATGGTTAATAATGTTTCTTTAACACTATCAAATTTTGTGCCTGCAAGCTAGCAACGCAATCTTTTCAACGCTAAAACGCCTAAAATCCTGGCTGAGGTCCACCATGACCCAAGACCGGTTGGTTGGTTTAACCCCTACTTTTGCACTCATTAAATTTTCACTGTTCGTATGATTTACCAGTATTGCACATAAAATGATAATTTGTGTAGTTTAAAATCACATTCGAACATACCTTGGAACAGCACAAAACTTCAAATTTTTCTTTTCTTCTTTCTCGTCTCTTATTTTAATCAACACTTTTCCCATGTGCTTTCCACTGCTCATAAATCTAAAGGCTTGTTCCAATTCGCTTTGTTCAAACACATTGTTGGTTAAGGGTTTTACAGCGCCTAGTTCAATGTAGCTTTGAACAAGGTCATTAAGGACTTTTTTGACGTGGGGAGGCTCATTAAAAAGCTTGTCCAACATTACACCTACAAACATAAGTCAATTTTACTTACTAAGGACATTTTGGAACGCTTATTTGTTGTGATAATTACTGCGTCTTCATAATAGCAAAATATCATTAGGTGGTAGTAATTTATCTAACTACCACCACTGCCGTAAGGGACTAATTCCTTTTGTTCTGGTTGTGGTTATTTTTATTGTTTAATTCTAGATAATTTTTCGCGGATAATTACAAAAATTAAAAATATTACCAGGTTCTATATTAAACACTTATTTTGTAAAATAAAGTCCAAATTTTATTTTTTCTTCAAAGTTGTCAAAATTATTATCAGTTACAACCGAATAAATATTACAGACATACCAAGTCCCGTCAAGTACTTAAAGATCTTGCCAGAACTGGCACATTCTGATTTATATTTGTGCAAAACCGGAGGCATTTTAGGTTTTACGGTTTCTACGGTAACATTTTTAGAAAGTTATCGAGAAACAATAAAACAAAAACAAAAGGTGGAGAAAGCCTCACCTTTAAAACCGAGTGTCCTTTTTTTGTTCTTTCTACATTACACACGAGTGTGTGATAAAGTCGAGCAAAGTCTAGTAAGTAGCATTTTTGACAATAATTGGGAGGTATTTCTTTTATCTGTGTTTTAAACGGGTTCAATGAAGTTGAGTATGTTAAAAGTGGCAGAAAATACCAACTAAATGCATAGAAGAAAAAAAATAAATTTCAGTGGTTACCGTATACAAAATAAATTAAATAAATAAATTTAATTGACTATATTAAGAAATAAAAGCCAATGAATTAGTGAGTAATAGTTTCGTAATAGAAATAAGGTAAAAAGCACATTAATTGGTCAGAAACTTGTACCACGTTCGAAAAAAGCAGATATATGCAAATCTAAGGTGTTCTTAAACGCGATAGGTATTGAGATGCGTTAGGTATCGTTACAGCACACGTATAGTATCTCAGCACCTATTGCGTTCAGAAACACCTTAAATTAGCATATATCTACTCTTTTCGAACGTGCTACAAGTTTCTGACCAACCAATGTGCTTGGTTTTCGCTAGATGCGGATACGTATACCGCGATGAGTTACAAATAGCTTTATGTCTCTACTAATAGCCATCGTCAAAACGTATCTGTTTCCCGTAACCTAAATAGTACCTCCCTCAGAAAGTGTAGGTAATCATTTCAGATTCTTTTAGAACAAATTATTCCATTCTCTTTCTTCTTTACATAAGTTTAATCACCCACAAAAAAAAATAAAAAAAATTTAATAATTGACTATTTTTAGGTAATTCAACGTAATGCTAAACTGCACTCTCCAACTGGGTAGAATACGTTGCAAAATGTTATTAAATCCTGTAGGAAGAGGGCCAAGATATTCATAAAGCTATAGAAAGTCTATTTAAACCAAAAAATTGCATGCTGAACATCAGATAACCACTGAAAACAGCTATGGAGTACGATCGGCCACACTGTCAGTCACGGGGGTGGGGGGGGGAAGAAGGCTTAAAAGACAAATTTTTGGCATATATTGCAAAAATTTTGCCTGCAGCGCTATATCTTCATTAATTGGTTAAGCTTTTTAATTAATTTTAAGTATTTTAAAAGGTTTCCTGTTAAATTTCCAAAATTTTCGCATCCGACGCTCTACCATTATTATTGTTATAATTTACGTTTAATCTTACATAATTTTTTGTCAAAAACGCATAAAATATAACATTTTTGGTCGAATTTTCTAAAAAAAAATTACATTTTTTTCAATTTTCGCCTGCGGCGCTGTTTTAAGTAAAAATTTTAAGACAATATAACAAATTTTTTGTATTCGCCGCTATTTACATAAAAGTATCCAGCACCTTACACTTCTAAAAAAATCTCTTGTCGCCCCCCTTCCCCCCCCCCCTTGGAGAAGCTCTGACCGCCACTGCCCACCGTGCGCCAGTCCTTATAACGGTTTAACGTGACTATGCTTTTTAAAGACCTCTATAATATTATTTCCTCACCGTGGTAACTGGCCGCCTTTCTTAGCGCCCACAAGCTCATCTCGTTATCGTTTGCCAAGTCAAACTTTCCAATTTCCAAGAATCTTCCATTTTTCGCCAAACAGTGGAGAGAAGCAAACAGTTTCTCTTCGGCCAAAGAGTTTAGAACGATGTCGACGCCGCGACCGTTGGTCTGTTTTAGAATTTGAAGTTGAAAGCTTAGGTCTCGAGAGTTACCGATGTGTTTTTCTGAAAATAAATATATACATCATTTAAAAAACTGTCGTTTTTCATAAAAGTGTAATCTTCTAGTTTTTTTGGTTTCTTATTAAAACTTGTCTGCACTTACTTGCTCCAGTAAAATTTTACGGAGGGGTTTACTAAAAGGGTTTAGTCTATTTTAGACAGGTCCTAAGTTTAAGCATTTCAAACCAACCCTCCTTGAATTTTAGACATAATTTAATTTATAAGAAGAATTTTAATAAATCTGTTTATTAAATAATCATCTTGCCACAATTTTTTGTTGGATTTCAGAAGAAAGTTTCAATTTAGAAGAAAAGAAAATTAAAAAATTTAAACCCACGCGGGGTTTAAATAGTAAATACTCTGTAGAACAAATTAAAATTGAGGTTATGTGTTACTCTAATTAAAACTTACCCTTATTAATTACCCAATTAGCATTTGGACGTCGTTTCGACGTTGGCGTAGACAACCTGACGTCAGGAGTTTACGTCAGATCGACCGCGCACCGACTCAAATTTATACCAAAATGGGGAATACAAATCCGGGTTGTACCGATGTCGCCATACGTGGATTCCATAGACAGACTACAGAAATTTGTACTACAAATTAAGTCGTGCTTACAACTAACTTAGTTAATATTTTTGTCCAAATTTAGAAAACCCCTACGCTTTGATTCAAAGTAACAACCAAAGGTCAAAAATATATTCTTAGATTTTTATAAGTTGGAAGACAGAAATAAGATGCCGTCAGTGTTTCATGTCAAAAATATTACATACCCCATGAGAACATTGAGACGTGTAACTTGTACGAGCTTGAAAATCACGCTTAACACCAAAAATTACCAACGCACTTCACTTTACTGACACACATGAGCAATGCAGGGCCGAAAATACACGATCGCCACGAATATTCTCACTTTTTCAATAAAAAATAAGATTTATTGAACAAAAAACTTTACCTTTTTTTTAAAAATATGCCTAAAGGATGTATTTATATTTCGACAATATTTTAAAGCAAAGTAGATGGGATATCATGATATTTCATACAAAAATACAAAATTTCCGATCGGCTTTATTATTTATTCACAACTACTAGTAAAAGATGGCTACGTCAGAGAATTCTAGTAAAATTGCCCAATTTCTACTGAAATTCAAATTTTATTTTTCAAATCTGACTGGTCCTGACCCCTAGTGAATTTTTGTTTACTTAATCGGTTGCCCATTCTGGTTTCATCTAGAATTACGCCACTGCAAAATCCTAGAGGTCGCCAGTCGTGTAAGTTTGACTCGATCTGGTGGGTCTGACCTCTGGTGGTGTTTGGTTAACTTAATCTGTTTAGGGAACTTTGCTTCGGAACAAGAACCAGAAAGCAGCAGTGACTTTTAACGAAATGCCAAAAATTCTAACCTGAAAAATGTTGTGACAATTTTTGCGTCTTTTCCAACTACCTTTCATTTTACCTTCCATTTTCTGTTTTACATCACACAATGGTTTGTGGTAAATTGCTGTAAGGCCTAAGGATAAACGTGATTTTTGGGCGAGCAATTTAATTATTTTTCTGTAGAATGTGGTAGAATATTTGAATTGGATTTTCCTTGGCATTATTAATTATGACACAAAAATGTACCGCACGCACGAAAATACAAAAAGGAAGTCTAATTTTCATACATTGAGTACATTTGTTGCATCCCGGACGTGGGACGTACGTCGTTGTTTTTACTGATTGCAACGTTGGCAGGACATACGTTGTACCGTCGTCAGAAAACTTTACTAACACAAGTACTACAAGTTAACGACATCGAAGCGTTGTCGGTAATCTGCACTAAACTACACACAACGGTTCCAAGCGTTTCGACGACTTATGTCCGTATATAAAAGTTGAGACGTCGTAACAACGAAAGGTAAAGTATAATCCTTGACTTAAACCACTAGATTTGTCAACTATATTTTATACTTCCTCTGACCCTAGATGCCGTACAAAACTAGTCGGAAGATGGAAAAATGCTATTTGGGTAATTTTTCCAATTAATACTTGATTGTCACACAACGATTTAGATGGGTAATAATAAAATAAGGAGTAGATTATTTTGCATTTATTTAAAAGGTGTTTTTATTTATGGAATGTATTAAAAAACTTAAATGCAAGTTTTGTTTACATTTCTCTCACTGTCGAAATGTCAGTTCTAAAATATTAGCTGCCTTCAAATCACAAACAGCGAATTCGGATTTCTTACCTCTGCTTGTAGCTTGGCTTGCACCAACCTCTACTGATGAAAGCTACAGCTTTGAAATGGGTGGGCTTTAAGTAAGATAAGTTTTCTTGAGTGCGCTTTTAGATAACCTCAATGTTTTCATTTCGTTTTGTAAATAAATTAATATAGAAGTTTTGGGTTGTTTTGTTTGGTATATTTTTCATGCATAATCAGTGACCTTCGCTTATGTTTGTTTTGCCTATTAGTGCCCTCATAAATTTTTCTGGATAAAATTGGAGGTGTTTTATAGGTTAATGAACAACTTGTGATATTAAATAAGGTAAATTAGTCCTTGCAAAAAAGGTTAGTTAGGGAAATTATAAAGGAACTTATTACCAATTGCCACAAAACAATCCTTTCTGGGAGCTATAAATCTAAACCACCTGCCAGAGGTGGTCCAAAAAATTACCAACTTTATAACCTCAAACACAGATAATGAAGCTATTATGTGCCAAATTTTTGGCGTATGCAACATTTGCTATTTTGAAACCTGTCAAAAAAAATTCATTTTAAGACATTTTCTCCTAAAATAGTGTATATATATATATATATATAATAACAATAAAAAATAATCAATAACTGTGTATGTGTAACTAGTACTCAGATTTTTACATCGAGTTTGCTTTTCGACTTTTAAACGAGTTTTCAAAAGTATAAAAAATATTTTCTTGTTGGTAAGTTTAAATAAATAAATTGTGGTCTCCGTAGCACAGTGGGAGTGCGTTTGACTTAATAAGGATGACTTACTTTGATTAGATTTTTACATTCAGTTTCCGTAGCGCAGTGGGAGTCCGGTCGACAAATTTAGCACAATTCATTTATCAAAATTTAATAGTAAAAGTTTATTGTTACCATTAATTTGAGGAAAATGCTTCTTAATAAATTCTCTTTTTTCTGGAGTTCCAACAGTTGTAAAGACCGTACAGCCCATGTGAAGACACAGATTGATAGCCGCTTGGCCAATTCCGCCTGTACCGGAATGAATTAGGACAGATTCGCCTTTTTTAATTTGTCCAATCTAAAAGAAATAATATTTAATCAAAGGTAAACCAACAACTCAAAATCCGATTTAAATATCAACATGTTTTTTTTTAACAGGCTTACGACCGCCACTACTTCTGTGTACTTAATCTATACATATAAAAAATCTCTAGATATAAAATTTTTTATATTGAATAGTTCTTAAAACTGTTTGGTGTCGGCTTCTAGACAAGCCATATAGATACCAAAAATCAAATTTTTTGAATTTTTGTCTGTTTGCTGGTTTGTTCCAGCATCATGCAAAAATTACTGAACGGATTTTAAAGGGAGTTTCACTACTGGATTCTCTGGAGTCCTGAGCAGGACTAAACGATGTCAGAGAAAAGAGTTGAAACACTATCCCTCTTCTTATGAGTCAAAAAGAGAAAAAAAGTATTTCGAATGGAGTCCTGAGCAGGACTAAACAATGTCAGAGAAATGAGTTGAAACACTATCCCTCTTAAAGAAGAAGTTAAAAAACCTCCAAATCAGTTACTTCAACCGAAAAGAAACTAAACTAAACTTGGGTGGAAATAACGAAAATTCAAACTTGGATGAGCATCCCACAAGGAACACACAAAAGACTAAAGCGAAAAGAGAAATGATTAAACGATGTTTCGCCCTAGGTAACCAGCGTGGGCTCATCAGTAGTTTCACTGGTCACCCTCCACTATACATCATTAAACACCATCATACACTTTGATTTCCAACCTTGTTTTTTTTACTATCCCTCTTCTTAAGAGTCAAAAAGAGAAAAAAAGTATTTCGACGCCGTCATCTTCTTCTGTTTAAAGTTTAAAATGGAAGGAAGCGGAGGCACTTTTTCCATCCGCATTGTATGATACAATGTTATGCTGAATACATATTTTTTTTTATAGTATAAGAAAGGACTTTCACGAGAATTGATAATTTATGAAAATTCAAGATGGCGGACATTAAAAAAAATATGTATGACCAAAAACTTAACTTTTGTGTGTAGGACTTACTCTTTCCCGATTGTAATGATGTATAGCTTGTTAAAATCGGGTAAGACATAAGAAGGTAATGAATTATTGTTTCTGCAAAAAAAAATGGACGGGGCGGGTAAAATTTCCCCCATCTGGGATTTTTATAAATTTTCAATTAGGTATCAAATTGAAAATTGCTAAAATTTTTAAAATCGGCCAAAATATTTTTTAATAATTGACAGTAAAAAAGGTCCCGTTTTTTTGGCCACCCTATTTTTTTACAAAAAGGATAATTATATGACTTCCCTTTTTTTGCATTTTTACCATGGGTACACCTACTTACCACTACTAAAGCATATAGACATGTCCCGTAAACTACCGGCACAGTCGCCGCTTGCTTCAGAGTCCAATTTTTTGGAACGTCCCAAAGTAAGCTGTCGTCTGCTTTCACTAGCGTAGCTAGAGCTCCTTGGCTTACCATGCCCATTACTCTTCTTCCACTAAAAATAAGATTTTAAACATTTTATTTAAGAGTGGAGATTCTTTTTTTTTGCTGTCAGTGACCTTAACTCATGGAATGTCGAAGTGACGTTTAAACCGTGTCATGTGATAACCATACATTTTGGAGTTAAGTCTATAGTTTCTCCCCAGATTTTAAGTAAAAAGAAGTAGAACTGGCAACGTCTTGCTCTTTAATTTTTTAATATTTTGCCAGAGTGCACAAAGCAAACTAAACATCAGAATTAGCTGAAATTTTGCAGGGCTGATCACTTTTAAATGCTTAACAAAAATATCTGATGCTGTCATCTATCACAAAAGCCTCAAAATAATTGTGCTTTAGATCAAACCCGATTTACAAAAAAAATATAGAGAAATAATCACAATTTCTTCTGGATTAGATATTTCCTTTTTATATTTCCTTGCTTTAGCGAAAATAAAAACTAAGTTTCCTGTTTTCTAAAAGCCTGTGCAATCCGGAAAAGGAAAACGATCTATCAATCACACTTCATTGAATTTGGGAGACACATGCAGTTCAACTGTTGGCCGATAGATTACAGAATTTATACGATTCCATGGTAACTGCAGGTGTTTTGTCAACAAACTTTAAATCGGGCCGCAGTGGGACAGAAGAGTATTTTTACGTTTTCTGAGAGAAAAAAAATGTGTTTTCAAAAACATTATTCTAAAACAAATATGAAACCACTCCGCGCATGCGGTCGCCCGCCGAAAAAGGTCTAGCGCTGCGGGGGCATTACTCCGAGTCTATCAAAGAACCAAGAGAACTTTATTGGCTCACTGGGATTACTAAGAATTGGCATAGAAATATTCGATGCCTATAACCCCACATAATTTTGTTGCGGCATAGTTATGTGCAAGTGTACTAATAAAATCTTGGTGTGCAAAGGATAGATTTTAGAACCTCAGTTTCACGGATACTTGAGTACTAACAAAACAGGTCAGTAAGACTCCATTTAGAGGTTGGAAAGGCTTTTGCTAGTCGTTGACTCTCCTGTTTAAAATAGAATACGATTATTTCGTCTAGCGCCAGTAGCCGATTTTTAAATCTGCTTGCTTTTAAGTTAACCTGTTGTCGGTATCAGCTAGCGGGAGTGTTTCCAATTGAATTATAAATGCACCTGTAAATACAATCTTAAACATTACACCCATACGTAGTAAGGTAGCGCTTTTTTAGTAGGTAATTCTGCAATAAACGGTTTTCTTTTATTTTAGTATTTTACTTGGATTTTTAGCGGCGAAGAACGCTAAAAGTCAAAATAAGTAACCCAACCTGAAATTTTTGACCCTTTGCTAAAAATTCTCTGGTGTTCCACTATGGATAAACATAAATAAAGTCTCCACGTTGCCATGGAAAACAAATTCAATAACGTAAAATTTTGCAAAAAAATCAGGTTGACATAGTTAAATTGATTTCCTCTACAATGTTGCTAAAAACAATTTCCCAGATTGTAACTACGACCTTAAATCAACATCAGAATTGGCGGAACTTTGAACAGAAGGCACAGTTTATAACAATAAGACACGCCTGGAAGCACTTTTTTATATTTTGGCGAATAAGCTAAAATTCCTTTCTGAGGCTACCAGTTCGAAATATTCAAAGATTTTAGCTTATTCGGCTGAAAATCAAAAATGTTCTCCGAGTTGATCGCTACTCTTTACTTTAATTTGTTAACAGCTTTTAAATCTATTCAAAGCATTTTTAGTAAAACAAAACCGGAGAACAAACAAAATAAGGAATGCATTTACCAAGTTTCTTGTGAGTGTGGTAAATCATACATAGCTGAAACAAAAAGACTACTTACTATCTGTTAGGCGTGAGGAACATCAGACGAATACCCAAAGAGGTAAAACAACGAAATGAGTAACGTATGGTCAAAACAACACCGAATGAAATGGAGAGAAGCAAAAGCTTTGCACTGAAAGAAACGAGAATTCCTTGGAGCTGCCTTTATTGGGCAGAATCAGGGTATTTTCAGTAAACCAAGTGTTAAAATTCCAAATATTTGGCCTTTCCTTCAGCAAAGCCAACTTCTTCAACATCATGGTTGGGTGATTTCCCATATGGATTTAAATATGGCGTAATTTGCTTGCTCGTATCTGCAAGACTGGACAAAAATTGCAAAAAGTACCCGTACAAAATCCTAGATTCACGCCTTCCTTGTCTTTAAAATGAGACTAAAAAGTTTAAGAATGTGGAGCCAAAAATACCCTTGCAAGCGAAATTTTGCATGATGAAGACAAGGAAATTTGCCAGCAAAGACTATACTGTTTACCACTTCACTTCTCTTAATAGCCTGTATGTTAAAATACTTGTCTTAAAAAAAAGCAGAGGGGAACCGCTCGGCTCAATATATTTTTATATTTTTCCAACAGATCTTGACAATTTTCTACGTCAATCGGTTATTCCAAATATTAGTATAGCTGGCACACACCAACTGTCAAACCTGACTTACGCGAACGATATTCTTGATCTAGCAGACACCCGTATCAACAAAAAAATATAGATGCCCTTTACGAATACACTTAGGCTGGAATTTATAGTCGATCCTCAAAGCCTCCTTGAGGATGAGTAGTCTTTGAGGATGCCTTAAGATCAGAAATGCATTTTTATAGTCGCTACCTTAAGAAAGCCTTGGGTCGTGTTTTTCAGGTGCAGGTTTTATGTGTTGTTGTTGGTGGTGTGATTTTTTGTGTGAATAATGGACGAACTTCAACATTTCTTGGACCAACACCGTTCTTAACTAAAAAGCCAGTTAACTCTTATCTCTTCAGTGCCCTTTAGCCAAAAATTGCCGCCATTTTTATAACCAAATTGACAGATAAAACATGGATTTTCTGTCAGTTGGGTGTCAGTATGACTACTATAGTAGGCTAAAGGATACTAAATCGAAAAAGCGTTAACTGGCTTTTTAGTTAAGCAGGTGTTGCTTGGACTTACTTGGAGTATCAGGATATGGTGGAAGTAGAAAAGCCCCTCCCACCATATCAGCGAGTTAAAAAGAATACCTCAGGGATTTTGACAACACCTTCGAGAGGTTTTCTGAAAAGACGTTCAAAAAACGATATCGTTTTTCTAAAACTACAATTCAAAATTATATACACCCAATTATATGTGATGAATTAAAAAGAGATAATGGAAGAGGGCAGCCAATAGAACCGATGATTCAATTACTACTCAATTTAAGATATATGTGCAACTTTAAGTAAGTAAAACTCACAACATACACAAATGGACCCATATTTAATAAATGGGTCCTTTATTGGCTGCGTGCAGAGTTTGTATAAATTGAAGTAAAAGGGAGTTTTTTATTTTTGTACAAAATATTTAATTTTGAATAATCAGCGAGTGCTTTCGGGCGTTGGCCCATCCTCAGCCTGCTATCGCCAGTCACAGGAACATTTCACTGAACGCATATTGACTAGGTACATATAAACATTAAGTTGACGTGCACATTTAAAAGTTACAATTATGTAAATAAGTTAGTTTTTAAACAAGATTTCTTAATTTTTTTTTTAATTTTTATGTTTTTCGATTCTGTCGAAATATTGTGTGAAGTTAGTTTTTTAATAAATCTACATGTTTATATGTACCTAGTCGATATGCGTTCAGTGAAATGTTCCTGTGACTGCCTTTCACTTCAAATATTTAATAATTAACCGTCCTTCATAAACATTCATGAGGCTTTGTTCATACTCGTCCAAGTTTTTGTTATGTAAGAATGTGTAGAGAGATAGCAAAAATTAAGACTAAGCCAAGTATGAATGGGAAAAGGAGTTCTGTCCTTCTTTCGTTTTTTCATGGCTTATAGCTTTAAATCAGTAAAATCACACAAACTAAAAAATGACCTAAGATTCTTGACAACCACCAAAGTTAACTACACAAAATCCTGTTTTGGCTCAAACCGTATAGCGGGCAACTATGAAAAATGCAAAAATGCGACGTTGCCAGAGAAGCCTTCAGCAAGCCTTTCTCGAGGAAGGCTTTAGAAAACGGACTCAATGAGGAGCCCTCAAGAAATCCTCACCGCAGGAAAGCCCTAAGGATCAACTATAACTTCCAGACACACATATACCATTTGACAGTTAAAAGTAGAGATTTTTTTTCTGTCAGTGACCTTAGCTCAAGAAATGTCTAAGTAATGATCAAAACGGGAATTGGCTGAACTTTAAAACTAATCGGAGCACATTTTTGATATTTTGCCGGCAAAGCTAAAATTTGTTTCTAAGGCTACCAATTCAAAATATCCAAACATTTGAATCGGTGTCCTTAGATTAAATTTTTAGCTTATTCGTCAAAATGTTAAAAAAGTGCTCTGAGCCGTGTCTTAGTTTTTACCAAATGTGCGTTCCATTCAAATTTCAGCCAATTCTGATGTTTATTGGACTCCAAGAAGTATGAAAATCACATCACTTCAACATTTTCTGAGCTAAGGTCACTGACAGAAAAAAAGAATTTCTACTCTAAACCTAAATACAACAAAAGCTATGATTTTTTCCAGAAGTGAAAACTCCGCAAAATATAACTTTAGTTTTAAAAATTCCTCTTCTGAAACAATAAGTGCATTTATATATCTAGGGGCAGAACAGGGGTCACATTTAGGGCTATATTCATAGTCCCACCTTAAAGTGGGTCTTGAGGTTTCCTTGCCGAAGGTGGCCTTTGAAGTGTCCTTCGATTTCGTATTCACAGTCTCTTCCTTCGGCAAGGACGACTTCGAGGGAGACATGAACAGGCAACCTCGCAAACACTAGCCCGTCCACAAGTCCTTTCTTTTTCTTTGGCCGCCAGGGGTATCTCCAACCCCAAATGCGAAAAAAAGAGATGGAATGAAAAAAAAGAAAGTTCAAAAGATCTTGGGCGGAAAAACAAAAATTGGAAACTGGATGGTTATTCCACAAGTAACACACAAAGGACCAGAGCGAGAAGAGAAATAATTAAACGATGTTTCGCCCTGGGCAACCAGCATGGCTCCATCAGTGGTTTCACTAATCACCCTCTCCAAATATCATTTAACATCAACATACACTTTGATTTCCAACTTTAAATCCTTACAAATCGTTCTGAACTTGTAGCTAATATTAGTCACCTGATACAGGTTCATCCTGGCGTGTTAGTATTTCCAATAGGGATATGCTTTTGAGGCAATGAAAACCAAAAAGAAAAAGAACTTAAAATTTCTCCGAATCAGTTACTTCAACCGCATAGAATCTAAAAAGAAAAAAACTTGGGTGGATAGACAAAAATTTAAAATGGGATGGGTATCCCACAAGGAACAATTTGTGTGTTTGCAACATGTTTGAAAAAGAAACGCTTCCAAACATTCTTTTTCAATGTCCACTATATACATATTTCAGATAAAGGGATACACACAGACACACACCCGAAATTGCAAAATAAATATATACAACACACTTTTACACATTTTAAGGAGTCGATGAGAGAAAGGAATAGGGAAAAGGGTCTTTTTTCTCTTGTATAATTTTATGCTATGTATATTTTTGCTACAGACAGATTAAATTATTGTTTATATTGTTTCCTTTCTTTTTTTTATACTGGGACTTTTCATCCGTTATAGAATCAAAGATGTTTATTACAAGTTATATAATATCAAAATACGCTTTTTTATAGTACTTCGAACCATTTTTTTCCAGTTGCATTATTGGTCACTAGGATAATCAAGAAGCTTACAATATTTTGTCAATGCTCTTTTAGCTTAGGCGCCTCCTTCGACAACGATAGGCCTAGGGGTACTACTCATACATTGGGACGTCTTCATGGATATTTTCGAAATTGTGATAAGTAAGACGAGCTTTTTATACTTACATACTTTATTTTTATATCTTCGTTTTAATCTTACTTGAATTTCGACGAGTTATCAGTAGAAACATACGATTATAAATTTACCTTAGAGTTTTTCCAGAGAACTCAAACCCTTGCACACACTCTTGCTCTCGTCGGTCTCTAGTAATGATATCGGCGTTAATTTTGCCAGAAGCTGTCATTACGTCTCTAAAGTTCAACGATGAATAGTGTACCTGTATAAAACGAGACTTAATTAGCATTCTGCAAAGGTTTTCTATCGACATAAATACGGCGATATTTACTAAGGATTATAGTTTAAGGAAAGTTTTGGTTGAAAGCTGACATATACACTTCCGGCCACATAAAATGCGTACAGCAGAAGTTAGCTGCAGGTCTGTTGAATTTAAGTTTTGCTAATTGCGTTGCTTATTGCAACTGACTTTGACGTTTTCGAATTACAGGTTAGATCTTTTGACATTGTAAACACAAAAAAATAAGGAGACTGGCCACACTTTACTATGCTTTACAGTTTCTTCTTCTTGATACTTTCTTCTTATTCTTACAATGGGCCGCTACTCTTTTAACCGACCAACCACCATCTAATTTTGCCAAAATTTGGACTTTTTCGAATTCGTTTAGTTGGAGCATTTTTTAATATAAGCGTTTGACAACAACAAAACCTGACGGTGACATTTTTTGTCAATTTGAAATACCTAAAAGGTTACTGACTTTCGAGACCTACAATACACTATATAAAATCGGCGTACGCAATTTATGTGGCCGGAAGTGTACACGGGTATCTAAAAATTGATTTTATGTCCAACCGCAATTGATAAGGTATTTTTGCATGGATGAGCGTCAAAATGCACTGGAATGAAACATGTAAGGCGTAACATTCCAAATAATCCGTAAAAGTTAACAACATCAGGGAAATTTGAGTAAAATCATCGTATATAATAGACCACTACCAAGAGGTGGCTTATCTACTTTAAATTTTAAAACAACGATTTTGCTGATGGTTTTTTCAAAATGTAAATTTTGATTTACTTAGAAAAAAATCAAATTTCGAGCTTTTTTTTGTTTAAATCGCTATTCTGGCCCGTTCTTTAAGTCAATAGTCAATTTTTTAAGGTTTACAATATCGTTTTTTTTTTAAATATTAAAAGTCTCATACAACATGTGTGCACTCCAGACCCAGACAGACCTAATCTTAACGCACTTGAAAAACGAAATGTGTTGTTGTCTAAAAGATGGAAGGGCATTGATCCATGCACTGCCTTCTGGGGCTTGGAGAGCAAGAAGACGCGCTTTTTCTGAGCTTGTTTCAGCTAAAGATATTAGAATGTTTTTACGTATTATAATATTGGTTAATTATTTTTAGTTTTTCAAACACATTTTTATCGTTTCTTATACTGTATACTTTGTCATCCGCCTATTTCGAGATGCCATCATCACTGTTAACGGAGTTAAAAAATTCAAAATTTCGATCGATAAGCTTCGTACGATTATTTCTTGTAATATAATTTAAACATATTTTCTATTTTTTATATCTCAAAAATGATAGCAGTGTTTTAGGCTTTTTACATTTTTAAGCTATAATATTTATTACGCCTATAGGTTTCTTGCTAAAATTTAAATTTTTATAATAAGAGGCTAGCCTTTTTAAAATTTCCATAATTCGTTTGACGTTTATAAAAAAATATTGGAACAGCACCCATAAATATTTTTAGCTTCATCGTCACGTTTCAGAAAAAAATTATAGCGAATTTTAGGTAGTTTTAAGTTGGTCATGACAGGTAGGAGTTGCCCAGCGGTATACCTGGAATTTTTCGTCTCGGATGTTTCTGTCTTTTACATTTTATTGCCATGTATTTCTATCTTGCTTTTTTTGGTTCGGCCATTCGTATTACTAATCTATTGATTTTTTGTATCCCTTCGGCAAAACTCGCTGCGTATTTTATCATATTTTCACGTTAGCAACATGCCTGAACGTTATACGTGCTAAAGACGTGACCTTGATGAAAAAGCTCAACGATAGACCGCACAGATTGGACTTTGATATCTGTATCCGAGCTTTGCCTTTTTATAGATAAAAGGAAGACAGAATATTGCGCCATATTCCAAGTGTGCGAGTACGTCCTATGACCAACTTAAAGTGTCTATTATCGCCTAATAGCATCTATTATATTGCAGCGGTTGCGCATACTCAATTTAACGTAAAATTGCGTTGTAACAATAAAAAACAGAAATTGCAGGTTAAAACGTTCGTTCGGTTATTTTTAAGCGATAACTTTACTTTATTTAGGCTTTTCAAAAAGTTCCTTATATATAGGAACGTATGAGCTTTAAGTTGATTCAGGATCATCACTGCCCTCTTAAATCAAGAAAAAACCTTTATCATATATAAGCTTAAAATTAATTTTAAGTAATTAAAGGAACAAAAAATCGCGGTAAATAGTTTGCGCTCTATATGCTAACGCGGTAAAAAATTGCGCTGTAAAAAACTTGCGGTCATTTTTGACGTACAAACCGTTAATGTTTAGCAAGCAAAAATCGCGCATGCTATTACATCGCAAATAGGACCATCTCCGCCCAAATAATTTAGGATACATAAAGACTACAGCGTAAACTAAATAAAATCGTATGGTAAAAATATGTATAATAAAAGTTCCGCTTGTTTGAAAGTTTGAGACAATGATGTATTTGAAATTAACTCTGCGTTTTGGACTTCCATTGTCTATATTTTGTTTATACACGACGTTTCGATCAGTACAATTTCTAATCGTCTTCAGGTGCAAACTACAATCTATTCCTAAGGCTACGTACTTATATACTATGGGAAATAACTCAGCCGTGTGTATTAAGAAGTTGGCTCCGCCCAAATTAATTAAATTTCAGCAAACGGGCCAGAGATTACAAGACCAAAACCAGGCAAATGCATTTCTTACAATTCCATACATTAAAGGAGTATCAGAAAAAATTCGAAGAGTAGCGAACAACTTTAATATTAAAACAGTTTTTAGATCTAATAATAATAATAACAAAACCGGAGAACAAACAAAATAAGGAATGCATTTACCAAGTTCCTTGTGAGTGAGGTGAATCATACATAGGTGAAACAAAAAGACCACTATCTGTTAGGCTTAAGGAATAACAGACAAATACCCAAAGAGGTGAAATAACAATGAAAACAGGAATCGCCGAACACGCACGATCAAAACAACACCGGAGAAGTGGACAGAAGCAAAGGTTTTGCAAGGAGTCACACTGGAAGAAACGAAAATTCCTTGAAGCTGCCTTTATTAGGCAGAATCAGAATATTTTCATTAAACCCAGTGTTGAAATTCCAAATATTTGAAAGCCTCTCCTTGGTCGGAGCCAACTTCTTAAACTTCACGGTTGAGTGATTTGCCATAGTACATAAGTACGTAGCCATAGGAATAGATTGTAGTTTGTACCTGAAGACAATTGTTCAGGACAGTCATTTATGGTTAAGTGTTCTTAGTATGTAATGAAGATGTGCCCTTAATGTTGTTAAAATAAGAAATATAAGAGGAGTTTTCGGTAAAATAAAAAATGGTCTCTAGAACCGGATAATTATAGGAAATTGAAGAAATAAGTTTTATGGCAAAAGAACTCAAAATTGTGTATCGTAGTTGGCTAAATTCGTCGTGTATTTGATCCAAAAAAGCAATTTGAAGTTTCGTTTGATGTATTGACATATTTTGATTTTTCCAAAAAAGTTTTCTGAATTGAGTAAGAAAATTTTGGAAGCATATATTGGTAGAAGTAAACATTGATTGGAATGAAGCATTTATTGGATTTTAGAAGCATTTATTGGATTTTAGAAGAATTTATTGAATTTTAGAAGCATTTATTGGATTTTAGAAGCATAAATTCAATTGAAAAAGCATTAATTGGATGCAATAGTTGAATTGGAAAAGCATTAATTGGATGCAATGGTTGAATCGAAAAAGTATTAGTTGGCTTTAAAAAGCATAATTTGTTGGTATTTATTGTACCAATAAGGGGTAAGTATCTTTCTACTTTACTTTTGTCTTTTGTTTAGCATTGTTATTGGTTTGTGTCAGTGAATTGTGCTGATCCTTGACAAAGCACACCTTTTAATCGAATAAAAGTATTCGCAGGTTTTTCGTATAATAAAAATAAAGTTTTTGGTCATTGTCGTTTATTTATTTGGTAGCTTATTTTGGTTGTAGAAACAATGGATGTTTCAAAAGCAAAAAGAAGGAGAGGCTTAGTGAAAAAAAGATTAACTTTATTCGAAGAGTTCGTAAAAGAGTTTGAGGAAAAAATTAAAAATTTGGGTACTAAACAGCAAATGAATAAGACAGATGTAGTGGATTTAGAAAATTGGTTAAAGGATTCGTTCACATATCTGTCTTCTTTTAATGAACAACAAGAATGGTTAGAAGAAAATTATGATGAGGATAACTTACAGGTACATTTGACAGAGCGTAGAGATTTTCAAACAAGATTTCATAAAATTATTGCTTTACGACAAACACTTGTAGAAGAATGTAATTCATCCGAGAATCAGTCAGATGCTGCTTCTGTAAATAGTAACTCCAATGAAAACATTACACAAACCAGCCCAAAAATACCGTACGTACCGATACCTAAGTTTGATGGTTCGTTGGATGATTGGCTTGAGTTCAGGGATGCATTTAAAACATTGATTCATAAATATCAAAGGGTAAGTAAGGTAAACAAGTTTCATTTTTTGAAAGTTAATGTTACTGGTGATGCAAAAGAGAAAATAAATTCATTTGAAATTTCTGTGGACAATTATTTAATTGCTTGGGACTTTTTAAATGAGAGATATGACAATAAAGCATTATTAGTAAATAATCATATAAAAGGGTTGTTTAATTTAAAATCATTAGAAAAAGAGTCGTTGAAAGAGTTACGAAAATTGCATGATAAAATGACAAGACATTTGAGATCTTTGAACATGTTAGAGTTAAAAAAGTGTGAATGTATGTTGTTCGAAAAATTGAATGAGATGGATGAACAAAGTTTTAGAGGGTTTAGACAAACATGTAATTGTTGAATTGATGTTGATATAAATGATGACAAATAAACTAGATGTTGTTACCAGAAGGGAATGGGAGCAATGTAAAATAAAAAATGCTAAAGATAAACCAAAATTTGAGGATTTTAAGTCATTTTTAAAGGAAAGAGCAGATATATTGACATCGTTTGAAGCAAATGACTCGAATAGTTTCAAAGTACTCCGAGTAAGAGTAGAGGTAATTGTAGAAACATGAGAAATACAAGAAGTTATTTGAGCAGAGATTTTGAGAGTAACGAGAATGAGTGTCAAGAGACTCAGACTCACTTTGCTACTAGAAAAAATTATTCTTTATGTAATGGCTCACACCATATAAGTAGTTGTAAAGATTTTTTGAAATTAAATAGCTTTCATAGATTTCAGGAGGTAAAAAGATTGAAATTGTGTCTTAATTGTTTGATGTTTAACCATAAAAGTGATACTTGTTCAAAGAGTGGATGTAAGAAATGTAGTTTGAAACATTCAACGCTATTGCATTTTGAGAAAAATGGCAATCTAGGACAAAATCTGCATCAGGTCCCTGGTAATATATATAGTAGTAATTATAATCAACGTGCACAAACGAGTGGTACTCATATAGTCAAATAACAACAAAATAATGTTGAAAATAGTGGTTCTGCTTGTAATGTAGTTTCATTGTCAAATAACGTGTCAAGTGGTAAAATTATAGAGAGTGAGTGTTTGTTGTCAACAGGTTTAGTTAGAGTAATGGATAAAAATGGAGATCCCGTAATTTGTAGAACTCTGTTAGACAGTGGTTCGCAATCAAACTTGATAACTTCATTATTATGTGAAAAATTGGGTCTAGAAAAACAGAATGTAAAAATTTTATTAAGTGGGATAGCTCAAAGTGTAACAGAAATTACCAAAAAATGTTAAGTTAAGTTTCAGTCAATGCGAAATTCATATAAAAGACTGATATCCTGTTTGGTGGTTTCAAAAATAAATGTTGAAAAATTGGAAACTCCTTCAAACATAAAGTTGGCAGATACAGACTTCTATCGATCTGGTCCAATTAATATGCTGTTAGGAGTGAATTTGTTTTATGAGCTCTTATGCATAGCTCAGATAAATTTTGGACCAGAGAAACCTATCTTACAAAAACAAAATTATGTTGGGTAGTGTCTGGATCAGTTGGTTGTTTAAATAACGAGAATAAAACCGTTAAATGTAATTTAGTCACGAATTTTGATTTAAATAGACAATTGAGTAATTTGTTCAGAAGATGACAAAAAATGTGAAGACATTTTTCTAAAAACAATGCAAAGAAATGCAGAGGGCAGATTTGTAGTCAAGATAACTTTCAAGATTGCTCGAAATGAGTTTTTTCAGTTAGAAAAGAGGTTAAGCAAAAGTGAAAAAATGAGGAGTATGTACACAGAATTTATGAATGAATATATTGATTATGATGATATTATTAGAGTAGGTGGAAGGCTACAATTGTCTTTTTGTGATTTTAATAAAAAAAACATCCAGCGGTAATAGCAGGGAATCGTAAGTTTACTGAATTATTGTTTGTATCTGAACATCAGAGATTGTTGCATAGTGGTCCTCAACATTTATTGGCAACAGTAGGAGAAAATTATTGGTTTGTTGGTGGTAGAAGGTTGGCACAAAAGATAGTGAGAAATTGTGTGCGATTTTTAGAGCCAATCCTCCACAAACTACTCAAATTATGGGTATTTTATCAAAGATGCGAGTACGTCCTATGCCTACATTTTATACAACAGGGTGGATTATGCTGGTCCTATAATGATAAAAAATAAAGAAGGACGAGGATGCCAATTGACCAAATGTTATATTGCACTTTTTATTTGTTTTAGCACAAAAGCAATATATTTGGAATTGGTAACATCTTTAAGCGCCGAGGCTTTTATTGTTACGTTTCGTCGCTTTGTTTCTAGACGAGGCAAACCGACAAATGTTTGGTCGGATATAATAATAATAATCAATTAAAGGAGTTGGGTCAATTTTTACAGAACCAGCAGGAATATTTAAGTCAAAAAAGTGAAAATGACGGTGTTCTGTAAAGGAGCTTTTTGGTGTATTAACGATACCCCTATAATTAAAATTAAAACACACACCGGCTTAACTTGATGCATATAATCAACAACAGTAAGTAGTGAGCTTTAATAACAAAGTCTTTCATAACTTAATATTCTTAAGACTAAATCCAATTAACTAGCATGGACTATTTTGTATCACAGGTTGTTGCAGTTTGTTATTAATCGAAATTATGACTTAAATGACTGGGATTAAGGCTAGGTCACCTGGCTTATAAACTACATGTTTAAGTACATAGAATCACCGAGTTATACCTCTTTATACTGGGGTTTACTTGGCCAAGTAAAGTTTTTCCTTAATAAATAACAAAATTAGGGTTTATTTTACACATCTTTAGGTTTTGCTTTGGTTTAGGGAGGTTGATGGATACGTTAATTCATTACAGTTACTTATCTGTCTATCCTGATTCGTTGGCGCAAGTAAGCCACACTGCTCCTGGTGTCTGGTATAATGGGGCGCTGGCTGAACTAGGGGTTACTAGGATGGCCTTATTCTAGTGCCGGTAATGGCACACGAGGATGTGAAAGTATGTCACAACGGCTTTTGTGAAGTATGTCAAAGCATGATGAAGGAGGACGAAGTGCGATGAAGGAGGACGAAGTACGACGAAGAACGATGAAGAACGACGAAGAACGATAAAGAGCGACGGAGAATGACGGAGAAGGCCTAGAAATAACCAAAAAGAAAAGAGGGAGTTAGAAAAACTACCATATACCATTTATGAGTGAACTCAGTACTGGCGTATTATAAGCTAAGACTCACCTAGCGTTGTTGAGTGGCCTTAGGCGAAACAGGGCACGGTCATGCGAGCTCCTGTAGCGGTCGGTTTTTTTATGGTCATCGGTGGTTGGACCATGGCTTAATGTGTTTTGAAATTGAGCCTGCATAAATCCAAAAGGCAGAGACTTAGTATCGCGGAAGACTATGAGATTTTGAATGATATGCAAAAAAAGAACAAAGGACGCTTACCTGATAAGACACTGATTCCTCAAAAATACGTGGTTCCTTCGCCGAAAATGGCACTAAAGACTGGCACAGCTGATACCCACACTAATGGGCTATCAGAGAGCGGAAGGCGCACGAGGAATGCCCTTAAATTGCTTTTAAAATATAATTTTAATTGCACGTTTCGCTAGAAACTTCTAGCCTAAACCGCGGGCTTGTGTGTCTGTCAAGAATATTCGCGGTTCTTCCTCAGCTGACGGATGACCTTGACCGTGACTGGGAACAATCTAAATAATAGAATTTGCGCTCGAACAGCTGATTTACGTTGCTGTAAGCCGATACAAAGTCTCAGGTTTGGTTGAGCAAAGGCGAGCGGATTCGAAGACACCTTTCTGTAAACCGTTGCACTTGTCGCACTCAGGAGTGCCATGTTGTCACCTCATGACAACTTGATTGCCGAAAATCTATCCTATTATAAAAACTGACTTTTCTTAAAGGGATTTTAACGGCCGTAGGGGCCTTAGGGTCATTTATACAGAACTACAACAACGGGAATGGGCTCTGGAAACTGAAAGTCAGATTTACAGGCAGAACTTGCCGAGAGAGAATCGCTGAAATCATTTCACTTTTATAGACAGTGCCTACAATCCGGCAACATAGGCAAATCGTTATACCGGGTTAAGCGGATTCCGAATACCATGACTCGAGTGATGGAATGTGGAAATTTGTTTGTTTACAAAATGTGACACACAGAAAAGCAGTGAAATTTCAGTAAACATGCTAGTTTTTCTGGAGAAAATTCAGTCAAGTGATTTCTTGGAATTATGTCAAACCGGTAGGTTAATGCTGGCTGTGAAAAGTGAGCCAAACTTAGGCTATGTTTACATTTCTTGCAGAAGCAGAATATTCCGATTTTCCACGTATTTTCCAACAAACAGAAACCAGATTGGGACCAAAACAAGGGTTGCTAGCCAGGGACAAAACATACTTATACTAAGAGGACTGCCTGATAGGTAAAAGCCAAAACAAGGACTTAAAACTACACAGCTAAATGTAAGGTTAGTTACCGAGTCTCAAACATCTACGACTGGCAAAAAAAAGGCAGCACCCGGGGTGCAAGCTATATAACACCCGGTAATTGGGCTACATATATCAATCAATATCTTTTACGCGCACTTCTAAATTTGAAATGTAATTATTTATGACTTAAAACTAATTTTGCGAAACTTTATGTAGAATGTAGCATTTTATCAGGGGAAATAGGAAAATAGAGGTTTGGGAATTTTTGACCCGTTACAACACGTCCCCTTCTTAACAAAATTTTTTCCATAGAAAAATTTTCATCAGTCAGGTAAAAGTTTAACCAGATGTTCCGTTCAATGAGAAAACAATATTTTGTAAACGGGGAAAAGATAAATGGCCTTACGAATCGGAAGTAGAGGTTGGCTCGTCAGGAGGGCGAGCTTTTAAGTCTTTGATGTTCCATACACCAAGTTTTCGACCACTGGCATCCACAAGCTCATATGACCAAGGACTCAGTAGCTTAGATATTGTGAAGGGACCAGAATAGTTGGGGTGAAGCTTTGCAGCAAAGTCTTTGGAAGCGTCAGATATTTTAAAGTTGCGTTTATATACTTGTTGACCAACTTGGAATCGTATGTCTCTTCGCCGAAGATTATATGTGGCACGAGAGGTCTTAAAGGCATTTACCAGCTTTTTCTGAACGTCATTAAAGAGCTTCTTGAGAAGACTTGATCGCTCGTTCGGAGTCGGAGGCTCGTCTTGGGGTAACGCATCAGTAGGTTTATTAACGTCAAGTTCGCTCCGAAAACGAATCTCTCTACCAAAGTTTATAAAGTTGGGGGTATGTCCAGTGACATCATGAGTTGCAGAACGGATGGCGCAAGCAAGTTTTGGCATAATCTTATCCCAGGTTTTATGATTATCCTTGACATAACAGGCTAACATCGTTTTTAGAGTCCTATATACTCGCTCTACAGGGTTCGCTTGAGGATGATAGTTTGCTGTATGATGCAGCTTAATGCCATACTCACTCATAAGACTTTGAAAAGCGCCACTTTTGAACTGCGTTTCATTGTCCGCGATGACTTTCTCAGGAGTACCATTGACGAGAATGACATAGTCTTCCCACCATCTAACAATGCTACTAGCAGTGGAATTTCTTAACGGAAAGAAATAGACATACTTTGAAAATGCATCACAAACGGAGAGAATATATTTGTACCCTGAAGTTGACCGGGGTAATGGTCCGACTAAATCTGTACTGACTACTTGCCAGGGACGGCTAGCGGTGGGCTGCTGACTAAGCATCTGTCCAGCCGGAGTTTGATTAGAAGATTTAACCTGTAGACAAATATGACAACGTCGAATATATCTGGCAATGTCCTGACGTAGACTGGGCCAAAAATACTTCTTCCCAATACGCGCAAAGGTTTTTGCGACACCCAGGTGTCCACATTGCGGAGGATCATGGTTCTCTTCTATTACTGTACTTCGGAGTTCATTCGGAACAACAATTAACCACTGATCTTCAGGGAACGTAAGACCGGGGTATGAAAGTTTGGCTCTTTTAAATAATTTGTTATCTTCTATCCACCACAGAGGGTATTTTGACGGAAACTTCGCCACTCTGACACGCATCGACTTATACCACTTGTCGGTAGTGTTTTTCAATGAGTCGTCGAAAGAAGGATTTTCGGAAGCAGAAACAGTCTTGACAGAGTCGACAAGAGGGACACATCTCGACAATGCGTCCGGGACAATATTTTCTTTGCCCTTCCGGTGAACAATATTGAAGTCATATTGTTGCAGTCTTAGGGACCATCTGGCGAGACGCCCAATGGGGTCCTTGATTGAGTTTAGCCATTTGAGGCTCCAGTGATCCGTTATGATTGTAAATTTGGTTCCTTCGATATAGGGTCTAAGTTTTTCGATGGCAAATAATACCGCTAAAGCTTCCTTTTCGGTGGTAGTAAATTTTCTTTCATTGTTGGTTAAAGACCGGCTTAGATAACATACAACGTGTTCAACTCCATCTTGAACCTGGGTTAAGACTGCGCCGAGCCCATAATCGGACGCGTCACACTGAATTGTAAACGGAAGCTCAAAATTTGGGCATGATAAAACAGGTGCTTTAATTAAATGTTCTTTGACTGCACGGAAAGCAGAATCACATTCTCCAGACCATTCGAATTTAACATTCTTACGAGTAAGAGCAGTAAGAGGAGCTAAAAGGGTAGAAAAGTTTGGAACAAATCGACGGTACCAAGAGGCGAGACCTACAATCCGTCGAACTTCAGACACATTACGGGGAGGAGGAATTTGAACAATAGCCTCCACCTTTTCGGGATCAACCATTAAGCCTGAAGAATTCACCACATAACCTAGGTATTTTAATTCCGGTTTACAAAAATTACACTTATCTTTATTTAAAGTTAGACCCGCCTGGAAAATTCGACTAATAACCTCTTTGAGAACTCGTACGTGAATTTCAAACGTAGGTGTCGATATAATGACATCATCCAAGTAAATAAAGACATAGTTACTCAAGTCACCAAAATTTCCAACAACACGATCGATGAGTCGCTGCCAAACTGCAGGGGCATTCATTAGGCCGAAAGGCATACAAGTGAATTGAAATAGTCCTCTGGAAGGAACTGTGAAGGCTGTGAGAGGCTTGCTCTTGTCAGATATTGGGATTTGCCAATAGGCAGATTTAATGTCGAGCGTACTTAGGTACCGAGCATCTCGCAACTTATCCAACGTTGCGCTGACGTAGGGGATTGGGTACGCGTCTGGCGTAGAAACCTTGTTTAATGCCCTAAAATCTACACAAAAGCGCCAATCTCCGCTTTTCTTTTTGACCATCACAATGGGCGATGACCAGGGAGAATTTGACGGTTCCACAATACCATCGGCCAGCATCTGGTCTAATTCTTTATGTACTTGTTTAAGTAAAGCAGGAGAAATCGGATAATATCTTTGCTTCAAAGGGGGCGACTCTGTTTTTATGTCAAGTTCGACCAAGTTCGTACATCCCAATTGGTCTCCCATTAAAGAAAATGACTCTTCGACAATCTGGTCTAATGTCTGTCTTTGATCCGGTGCAAGGTTATCAAGAGATTGTATTGCCGAAACCTCCACCACATCAGAATTGGATCTGAAAGACCACTCGTTGGCGAATAAGTCGGGAATAAGTCCAATGCGAGACCAAAAATCAATTCCAAGAATAAGAGTGTGGTACATTGACGGTACCACTAAGACATCCAAAACAACAACTTTGTCCCGAAGACAGATAGGTAAAGACACGGATCCAAGTGTCTCACAGGATTGTCCATTGGCCACCATGCAGTTAATCTTACTGGCAGTATGAATTTTACAAACAGGTTTTAAAATTGACCATCCGGCAGCACCCAAAATTGTGCGTGTCGATCCACTGTCGAGGAGACCTAAAAGATTCTTACCATAAACTGAAACTTCGAGAAAGGGACGTTGATCACCTTTGGCGTGTGTTAAGACATAATCGAGAATAACTTTGCTAGTCACAGATCGATTTGGTACTTGGGCCTCTGGCGCTTGGTAAGAAAGTCGGCCTTCTAACTTGCGCTGCGCACGTTTTTTGTGCATCTTGGGCAATCGCTAGCTACAGTGTTGTCATGGCCACACTTAAAACAAAACTTTCGGCGGGGTTTGTCGCACTGGCGAAACCCATGTCCCATCTCTTTACAGTTGAAACAGCCACGTGCAGACACTGCATTAACTTCAGGAGGTTGTTCTATTATTGGTGACGGTACAGAAGAAGTTAGTTCGGAAGATGTTGCTGACTGTAAAGCCCTAGCAGTAGGTTGTGATTGTGTAACTGGTAAAGAAAATGGTCCTATTGCCGAAACTGAATGATGAGCGGGACGGCGATATGCAAAATCGGGTTCCAAAAGTGTTCTATAGTTAGTGGGGGGTGGGACGAATTTCTGAATTCTCACTTCCGACTCCTCTATTGAACGAGCATAATGCAACAGTTCTCTGACTGTTTGAAATTCTGTTAAAGGTAATCTACTTTGGAGGTATGGTAGGAAATTTCCTTTAATGATATGGATTCTATCTTTTTCCGGTGGGAGTTCTGGTAGCATTCGAAATAATTTTTCAATCGCAACTACAAAAGTGATAACTCGCTCTTGAGCACCTTGAGTACGTCGGTAAATTTCTGCCCAAATCTCAGTTTTATAATTATGAGATTGGAAATGTTCTCTAATTTGGATAACAAAGTCATCCCACGATTCGTAATAGCCGAGAGAATACCAATCTAGGGCTTCTCCTTCAAGAAATTCAGGTGCTGAACGCAACATTTGTGTTTTTGAAATTCCTCTTGCTATTTTTAAGTCTTCCAAACGTTGTAGAAAACGATTTACGCTTGAATAGCCATTGTACTTAAGTGTCCATCGACTCATATCAAAAAGTCTGGAAGGGGGTGATTCATAATCATGATCATACTGTCTATTCGAACGGCATGAAATAGCCATGCGATCCTCTGGTCTGACACGAATTGTTGAGCGGAACAGTTCGTTGGGACGTCCCGAAGAAGGATCGAAACGAGGGTGTTCTATATCATCAGGTTGGGCATGTCTAGCTGAAGGTCTTCGTTCATCGAAATTTTCTCTGACAATGTAAGTTTCATTCAGACGACGTTGATTTCCATAATCAGATCGAGTAAAATTACCCTGAGCGTTTTGTTCAGTTGACCGTTGGTCTTCTCTTAAAACGTGCCTACGAGCTCTACGAGAATGATCCTCGTAATCAGATTGAGTAGCTCTGACTTGGGGTCTCTGTTCGGTTGGCCTCTGATCACCTCCGTAAAGGGGAACGTGATGGTCCTCAAAATCAGTTTGATAAAATCTAACTTGGGGTCTTTGTTCAGACCTTTCATAATAAGAATGAGCAAACCTAACATCTGACCGCTGTTCAGCTAACCTTGGATTTTCTCTGCTAACATCCGTTCCGCTTGGACGTGGTCGTGTATCTCTGTTTACGCTTTGAACCGAGCGCAATGATGAACGTCGAGAAGGGTCAAATAACGTTTCATTTGGCTGTCGAGGTTCTAACAAATACGGGTCATCGATCCTATGTCGGCCTTCTCCAACTGGATTGTAAGAGGGGTGTTGGGAAAGTAGACTGGAATTATGGTCGACTTGCGAAGGTCGATCGTATCGACGCTGTTCCGGAAAATGAGGTGGTCTAACTCCATGAGCAAACTCTACATTAGGAATTCGATCGTGTGTTCGCGAGGAATGTTCAGAACCATTAAGGTTAACTGTATGAGCTGTAGCTGAAGGATTGGGGACAACTACTGGTCGAGGGGGAAGTCCAACTTCTTCGTTAATTGGCCTCAACGATTGATGATCTCTAAAATTTGGTGGGGGGTCTCTGATCTCACCGTTTGGTGCAAGAATCTCTTCCACTCTGTGTACTGCTTCACTGAGGTTTCGACGCAATGATGCTGTTGTATGTGCTGGGGGATCTTCATTGGCTGGTGTTTGATTCTGACCATTAGCAACTGATAAGCTTTGAGACACCAAATTAATTATTAGATTTTCATCGTCACGATTCTTTGAAATGTCTGGATTTATTTCTACTGGTTCTTGTTGGGGGTTTGGTTGTTCAATATTTATCCCTGTTGAATGGTGTGGGCTTCTTTGGTTAGCAAGGTTCGCAAATGGGTTCAAGACGATCTCCGAATCAGAGTAGTAAAACCGTTTCCTAGCCGTACCGGCGGATCTTGAAAGATCCAAAGGTTGGTTACTTCTTTTCTCAGTTTTTGGTTGCCTTTGATCTTCATGATTAGATGACTCATCACTTGATTCACTGTGTGAGTTTCTATTATTCCAAGGGTTTTCTGCCATTCTGAATTTGTTTGTTCCGTAGGGTTAGGAAGAAGGAAAATAAAACACTAGTTCCACACAAAAAGAACGCGCTTTGTTTTGGTAGTTTGCTCTTGTGTATTAACACAACCCGCCACTAAATACACAAAAAAAAACGAGCAAAAAAAAAGACGATAACCAGGGGTTGGTGCACAAGAAAAAAAAATTCTTCTTGAGGGCGCCCTGTATATTTTGTGCCAACAAACACAAAAAAAAACCGCCAAATTGCTCAAGAAATAAACTGGGATTTTTGGGACACCCTGTATAGGACAGGAATATGAGGGCGCAAAAAAACAAAGAAAATTTATAAATAATGGATATTTTGCAAAAAAGAAATACGCGGGCACCCTATGAAACACGTTAAAACGCTAAAGAAGCAAGCTGAGAAAGATAATTCTAAAAGAATTAAAACCAAAAAAAAAAAAAATCGTTCTGGGCAAATTCACGTTAATTTCGTTTCTCAATTTATTTTTGGGGCACCCTGTATAATAATCATGGATTAGGGTCATCAAAGGTTGCACTAACAAACCACGTTTTGTGGAAGTTTCACGCTTCACTTGCTATTTTTTTTTTTTTTTTTTTCTTTGTTTTTTGTTTTTGGGATACCCTGTATAGTAGAAACAGGACTTTGCGGACGCAAAAAAAACAAAGAAATTTATCTTTACCAAATAATGGGTATTTAAAAAATATATGCAGGCACCCTACCACGGTACAATGCCAAAGTAGCAAGGGACGACTCAAACTGAGAAAGGGAATTTCACAAAAATTTCCACAACAAAACAAAATTTTCCTGCAAATTTACATTAATTTGGTCCCTTATTTTATTTTTGGGGCACCCTGTAGAATAAACGTGGATTAGGGTTATCAAAAGTTGCAAGAAGAATCGACGTTTTGTGGAAGTTTCGCACTTAACTTGCTATTTATTTTGTTTTGTTTTTGGGATACCCTGTATATACAACAAATCAAGACAACGTTTTGTGTAAGTTTTAATGAAGCTGGTTTCCTAGATCGTTGACCGTAAGTATTTCAGGTATCCAGTAAAGTTTGGTTTTTGGAACATTCTGTATATTTAGGTGATAGGGTTAACAAAAATCAGAAAAGAAAACCTGGTCCAATTCTCATTTCAATCTTTTTTTTTTTCCTTCCTTTTTTTGTTTTAATTTTGGGACACCCTGTATATCTAAGGTCTGGGATTCAACAATAATCAACAATTCGAATTTTTCTGTTGGTGGGACACCCTTTATACTGCAAGTGTTAATGTGTAAACAAGGAGGTCACCAAAAAAAAATTTACTTATACAACTATGGGCTCCAAGCAATTCAAAATGCTAGAATAGCAACCAATACTTAAAAAAAACATCCACTCAATTAACAGTCAGTTAATAACCAAAAAAAATTTTAACATCAATAATCACCACTCTCTTGTTTGTATTACTTCACCAGCTTATCACAGGTTTCGATAAACAAAAGTCTGTTCATTATGTTTTTTTTTTCCAGTAAAACAAACCGCAAACCCAAAGGGGTAAAAAAGTTGTGGAGGGGGGCTACACCAAAAAAATGACTGCACTTTTGAAAATTATATAAGTTAACCAAAGTGATTCTATCTATTTATTCAAACAAAGTGTCAAACTGCAACATCCCAAATGACCAAGAACCTACTAACTAGCTAGAGAAATCCAGGGGTGGTTCAATAAGAAGGGCGCCAATTTGTAAAGGGGCTTTTTGGTGTATTAACGATACCCCTATAATTAAAATTAAAACACACACCGGCTTAACTTGATGCATATAATCAACAACAGTAAATAGTGAGCTTTAATAACAAAGTCTTTCATAACTTAATATTCTTAAGACTAAATCCAATTAACTAGCATGGACTATTTTGTATCACAGGTTGTTGCAGTTTGTTATTAATCGAAATTATGACTTAAATGACTGGGATTAAGGCTAGGTCACCTGGCTTATAAACTACATGTTTAAGTACATAGAATCACCGAGTTATACCTCTTTATACTGGGGTTTACTTGGCCAAGTAAAGTTTTTCCTTAATAAATAACAAAATTAGGGTTTATTTTACACATCTTTAGGTTTTGCTTTGGTTTAGGGAGGTTGATGGATACGTTAATTCATTACAGTTACTTATCTGTCTATCCTGATTCGTTGGCGCAAGTAAGCCACACTGCTCCTGGTGTCTGGTATAATGGGGCGCTGGCTGAACTAGGGGTTACTAGGATGGCCTTATTCTAGTGCCGGTAATGGCACACGAGGATGTGAAAGTATGTCACAACGGCTTTTGTGAAGTATGTCAAAGCATGATGAAGGAGGACGAAGTGCGATGAAGGAGGACGAAGTACGACGAAGAACGATGAAGAACGACGAAGAAAGATAAAGAGCGACGGAGAATGACGGAGAAGGCCTAGAAATAACCAAAAAGAAAAGAGGGAGTTAGAAAAACTACCATATACCATTTATGAGTGAACTCAGTACTGGCGTATTATAAGCTAAGACTCACCTAGCGTTGTTGAGTGGCCTTAGGCGAAACAGGGCACGGTCATGCGAGCTCCTGTAGCGGTCGGTTTTTTTATGGTCATCGGTGGTTGGACCATGGCTTAATGTGTTTTGAAATTGAGCCTGCATAAATCCAAAAGGCAGAGACTTAGTATCGCGGAAGACTATGAGATTTTGAATGATATGCAAAAAAAGAACAAAGGACGCTTACCTGATAAGACACTGATTCCTCAAAAATACGTGGTTCCTTCGCCGAAAATGGCACTAAAGACTGGCACAGCTGATACCCACACTAATAGGCTATCAGAGAGCGGAAGGCGCACGAGGAATGCCCTTAAATTGCTTTTAAAATATAATTTTAATTGCACGTTTCGCTAGAAACTTCTAGCCGAAACCGCGGGCTTGTGTGTCTGTCAAGAATATTCGCGGTTCTTCCTTAGCTGACGGATGACCTTGACCGTGACTGGGAACAATCTAAATAATAGAATTTGCGCTCGAACAGCTGATTTACGTTGCTGTAAGCCGATACAAAGTCTCAGGTTTGGTTGAGCAAAGGCGAGCGGATTCGAAGACACCTTTCTGTAAACCGTTGCACTTGTCGCACTCAGGAGTGCCATGTTGTCACCTCATGACAACTTGATTGCCGAAAATCTATCCTATTATAAAAACTGACTTTTCTTAAAGGGATTTTAACGGCCGTAGGGGCCTTAGGGTCATTTATACAGAACTACAACAACGGGAATGGGCTCTGGAAACTGAAAGTCAGATTTACAGGCAGAACTTGCCGAGAGAGAATCGCTGAAATCATTTCACTTTTATAGACAGTGCCTACAATCCGGCAACATAGGCAAATCGTTATACCGGGTTAAGCGGATTCCGAATACCATGACTCGAGTGATGGAATGTGGAAATTTGTTTGTTTACAAAATGTGACACACAGAAAAGCAGTGAAATTTCAGTAAACATGCTAGTTTTTCTGGAGAAAATTCAGTCAAGTGATTTCTTGGAATTATGTCAAACCGGTAGGTTAATGCTGGCTGTGAAAAGTGAGCCAAACTTAGGCTATGTTTACATTTCTTGCAGAAGCAGAATATTCCGATTTTCCACGTATTTTCCAACAAACAGAAACCAGATTGGGACCAAAACAAGGGTTGCTAGCCAGGGACAAAACATACTTATACTAAGAGGACTGCCTGATAGGTAAAAGCCAAAACAAGGACTTAAAACTACACAGCTAAATGTAAGGTTAGTTACCAAGTCTCAAACATCTACGACTGGCAAAAAAAAGGCAGCACCCGGGGTGCAAGCTATATAACACCCGGTAATTGGGCTACATATATCAATCAATATCTTTTACGCGCACTTCTAAATTTGAAATGTAATTATTTATGACTTAAAACTAATTTTGCGAAACTTTATGTAGAATGTAGCATTTTATCAGGGGAAATAGGAAAATAGAGGTTTGGGAATTTTTGACCCGTTACAGTTCATTGGAAGTTAATTCCTGCTAGTTCCTCAAATTTCGGTGGGCTTTGGGAAGCAGGGGTAAAGTCTTGCAAACATCATTTAAAAAGGGTAATAGGTAATGCTTTCTTTCCATTCGAGGGTCTGTACATTTTGCTGACGCAGATTGAAGCAGTGTTGAATTATCGGCCCTTTATTCCTCTTTCTTCAAACCCTAATGATTTTGATACTCTAACCCCTGCTAAGTTTCTTATTGACTGAAGACTTGTGTCGTTGCCCGATTCAGATGGACAAGATCTCCCTGATAATCGGCTGTCGAAGTTTCAAAAACTGCAGAAGCATTTAAAAATGTTTTGGACAAGATGGTCATCAGAATATATTACAGAGTTACAACAACGTCAAAAATGGAAGGTCAACCAGACAGATTTAAAGGAGGGTCAATTAGTGGTTATGAGAGACAATTTACTTCCTCAATTAAAATGGAAAATTGGTCGAGTTGTCACAATTATTAGAGGTCCAAATTCAAAATATAGAGTTGCCGAATTAAGAACTCAAGATGGAATAATGAAGCGATAAATATCAAAGATATGTCCCTTCCCATCTCAACTTTAATGTTTTTCTTTTTTAAAGTGTTGTTACACCCTTTCAAAGTAGGGAGTTATGTTCAGGACAGTTATTTATGGTTAAGTGTTCTTAGTATGTAATGAAGATGTGCCCTTACTGGATGTCAAGAGGAAGTTCTCAACATCACAGCTGCCATCAAGACGTTAGAAAATTAGGAAAAATAAAATGTAATTAGAAGAAGAAATCAGTGATAATAAAAGAGTATTCGGTAACAGTGACCAGAGATTGTACTGATCAAAACGTCGTGTATAAATAAAATATAAACAATGGAAGTCCGAAACGCAAAGTTAATTTCAAAAGTTCCGCTGATTTAACCGCGCAAGCCAAAAAATTAATTTTTGGGTTGTTAGGGATTTGTGTCATTCAAATATATATTTTTTGTCTCATTTTTTTGGGGTGGCAATGCGCGGTATAAATATTTTGCGGTAAATTCTTGCGCGCTAGGAGCTGGCAAATTAACATGTTATTTTAGAAATTCTATTAAATATATTTAAGAAACTTCGGAGATTTTTTGCAGAAGCCGTAAAAGAACACTCCCCCTTCCTGCATTTCTTCCAGACGTTGCCTTATGCCTATAGATTGCAATTTGTTGGTAGTGTTCAAAAATTACGTAACGCAGCTTGGGAAAGTAGGTGAAGAGTTACGAGACGGGGGGGGGGGGAATTTCGAATCTGCGATCCATTACCATTTTTTTTCTGAAAAATGATAACGAAAATAATAAAATAACTAATACTTGAAAATATTTGTTACCCAATTTAAGAAGGAGGGGTGGAAGGTTTCGAAAATATCACAAAAAAAAGAGAGGGTCGAAATTAAAAATTGGTGTTAGACGTGTTTCAATAAGATCTGGATAAAGGCTATTTCATTTAAGAAGGTAGGGTTCTCGTCCAAACGTTATCGAGCGAAATGTCAGTTAAGTTTGTTTTGACAGTTTTTAATTATTCTTCGACAGTGGCAAGCTCTTGCAGGCAAGACCGCTTCATTTGTAGAAAATTTCAACCATTTTGTTAATATTTTTAAATCTTTTGTTTTAGGACCCGAGGATAGACTTGTCAGTTTTGATGTCGAAAGTCTATATACCAATGTCCCGATCAAGGAATCGCTAGATATTATCAGAAAGAAACTGGTTGATGACGAATCCCTTTATAAACGTACCAGCCTATCGCTGGAGGGAAAGATGGAGTTGTTGGAGTACTGCCTACATAACTCTTATTTTCAAGTGAAAGATAGGTTTTATGCTCAGGATGACGGTCTGCCAATGGGTTCATCGCTTTCGCCAGTGGTGGCCAATATTTACATGGAGTGGTTCGAATCACACGCGGTTGATACTGAAACAAATAAACCTAAGCTCTGGTTGAGATATGTTGATGATACTTTTATTGTCTGGACCGGGAATGACCAACAACTTTCAGAATTTCTTCACCACCTAAATAACATAAGATCCACCATTAAATTCACAATGGAGTTGGAGCAAAATTGTTAAATTCCTTTTCTTGATGTACTTGTCAAACGAGTAAAAAGTAACATCAGAACAACAGTCTATCGTAAATCCACTCACACAGGACAATATTTAAATCAAGGTTCAAATCATTGTGCTACAAACAAACATAATCAGAACTTTATATAACAGAGCCGTTCAAATTTGTAACAATTCTCATGACTTGGAAATTTGCAGCAGAATGTTTCAACAAACAGGGCAGAGATTACAAGACCGAAACCAGACAAATGCATTCCTTACAAATCCATACGTTAAAGGAGTATCAGAGAAAATTCGAAGAGTAGCGAAAAACTTTAATATTACAATTCGAAGCCTTCTTAGTAAAACAAAACCGGAGAACAAACAAAATAAGGAATGCATTAACTAAGTTCCTTGTGAGTGTGGTGCATCATACATAAGCCATATAAAAAGACCACTATGTGTTAGGCTTATGGAACATCAGACGAATTCCCAAAAAGGTGAAACAACGAAATCAGGAATCGCCGAACATGCATGGTCAAAACAACACCGAATGAAGTGGGCAGAAGCAAAGGTTTTGCACAAGGAGTCACATTGGAAGATACGAAAATTCCTTGAAGTTGCATTTATTGGCCAGAATCAGGGTATTTTCAGTAAACCAGGTGTCAAAATTCCAAATATTTGGAAGCCCCTTGGGCGGAGCCAATTTCTTAAACTTCAAGGTTGAGTGATTTCTCACAGTATATAAGTACGTAGCCTAAGGAATTGATTGTAGTTTGCACCTGAAGACGATCAGAGATTGTACTGATCGAAACGTCGTGCATAAATAAAAAATAGACAATGGAAGTCCGACACACAGAGTTAATTTCTAAGGTACTACTATTAAAATAGATGTTTTAATTTTGGTAAATTTAGGTATATCATAAGTACCTTTCTGAATAGTTTATATGTATGGATTTTAGACTCAAGAAGTCTGTAATCGGCAATTTTTGCTATTGATATATAAATAAATAAATAATTTTTTGAGTCACATAATTATCCGAATTGGCTGAACTTTGAATGAAACACACATTTTGTGAAAAAATTTCACAGAAGAAAGGCGGAGTTTGCCTGATTTATGTAGAAATCCAGTATTTTCGAAATTAAAATGTCAAATTTAACAGTTCACAGTTATGGATAAAATTCCGCCATTCTTTATTTAATTTTGCATTCTTGTACTCTTTGTTTGGACTCATCACTAAACTCGTTTTACTTACGCTAACCGTCAGTCTTAATGTGAAAAATAATCTCCATAATCTATATTTAGTATATTTTTAGGATAATCTTTAAATTTTACTTTTTGATATCAAAAAAATGATTGTTGTAGCAGAGTAACGCTTTAGTATTACTTACCTCCACCAATGTATCTTTAGAGACTATAGCAGATTTAGAAGATAAGGGACCTTCAATCCATTTTAAGCTGGAAAGATCTCCTCTTACTGTGGTATTGGCATATGAGTGTTCAGATTCTGTTTTGTTAAGCTCACCTAAAAACCAATACATACCATCTTTAAAGCTAGCTAAACCAAAATTCTGCAATAAAATACAATCGGTATATTTAACAATACATGATTTTATAATCGTCTTTTGTTTCTCAGCTCTTATTCCAAATACCACTTTAAGCGCCGGCATTATTACCAGAAAATCTAAATTTGGAATTATTTCAACTCGGTGACTTATTTAAAACAGGTAACTTTAAATCAATTCACAACGATCATTCCAAAATGTTGGGTTATAGACCTGCTTTTTATTTTTCGAACCATTCACCGTTGCTGTCATTATGTAGTTTGAGACTTACTCAGAAGTAAATGCCTATACGTCCCCCATTCTCCATTCTTTAAAACATTAATTGCCATTTCCTTATTCAGTTGCTTTTTAAAAAAGTCCATTTTAGGGTCAAAGTGAACTTTTTCGTCTACAATAAATAGAGCTTTAATATTTTCACATTCGGGTTCTCTTCTTATACAGTTTACTAGGCCTATTATGCCATTGAGAGGTTCATTTTGAGAATAAAGTATTACTTCCAAGTTGGATTTTCTGGCTTCTTGAACTTTGGGCAACCTAAATGAAAACATTTTAATTGTTTTTAAATGTGCCGTTTGTATTTGATTTTTATTACCTACTACTTTTTTACTGTTTGTATATTGGTTATTCATTTATAATTTTTAAATTATATATCTTTATTATGTCTATCTTGTACTAACCAAGAAAACTCTTTATCGTTTTCAGAAACTTTAATTAAAATAGTTCCTTTCTTTTTATGTTCGACAATTTTCTTGGCAAAAACCAACTGCTCCTCAGTGGTTTTGTATACATTTGTTATGGCTATGTTCGATATATTTACGGAATCTGGATTCCAATTTAACGGTTCTCGAGATATTAGATAGCCAAAATCTGCAGTAGCTCCCAGAGCTTCTTTAAGAACCTACAACAAAAACAGTTTAGAAGGTCTCATAAATTAACTGGCAATTGGCAAGACACACTTTTAAGTTCTAGGCTCGCATTAGGAAAATAACCTCAAAAGTACTGGATGTTTTACAATATTGGTAAATGACAATATTAGCTATAAGAACAGATCAAGCTATACATTTTTTAGAGGGAAAAACTCTTACCACAGGTCTATCAAACAAGCTGCTTCCCACCACAATAGTACACTCAGTTTGCGTAACGAGCTTTTTATTTTCAACATTGAGTCCCAAATCTAAATTTCTAGAACTTAAGACTGTAATATCGGACTGTACTAAGGGTTGATCTTCTAGAATTTCTTGCATTATTGGAGACAAAAGTTCTGAATCATCTTTGGCAGCATCGTCTAGCAATTCAACAGATTTGACAGGTAACCCACAGTTGTTTTCAAGAGCAATTTGTAGAATTACCCTAAGGGCAGGCTCCAATGATAAAACTGATTTATTTGGTACAAACTGATACTTTTCCAATACTGGTAAGCCGGCGTACTTTCGACGAGCGATTGAGCTTGCGTTTATACCTTGGATTGTAACTCCTGCACATCTGCAATATAAAAATAAAAAATGGAACAACAGATCCTTAACCCTTATTTTTCCGTCAAGAAATTTAAAACCAAATAAAGTTTAAAAACACGCACACTACCTAAGATTTTTTATACCTTTGCACTGCTAGCTCAAAATTTTTACGTTATTTTGGTTAAGAGGTATGTAATGTAAAGATCTATTTATTTAAGATGTCAAAATAATAAAACTTAAAAGCTGTTTAAACAAATTATGGCCAGCTTGGTCTCTTTTGAAATTATCCTGTAAAGTAAGACTTTCCTTACAAAAAATTCTATGAAAAGTGCGTAATTTCTTATCGATGAAACAAACTAAATTACATTTGTTTGAATGTTTGAGACAATGATGTATTTGAAATTAATTCTGTGTTTCGGACTTTCATTGTCTATATTTTGTTTATGCAAGTCGTTTCGATTAGTACAATCTCTGATCGTCTTCAAGTGCAAACTACAATCTATTTTCAACGTACTTATATACTATGGGAAATTACTCAACCGTGAAGTTTAAGAAGTTGGCTTCGCCCAAGGAGGTGCTTTCAAATATTTGGAATTTTAATACTTGGTTTACCCTGATTCTGCCCAATGAACTTTACATTAAAACTTTAATATAAAAACTGCTTTTAAATCTAATAATTCAATTCGAAGTCTTCTTAGTAAAACAAAACCGGAGAACAAAAAAAATAAGGAATTTATTTACCAAGTTCCTTGTGAGTGTGGTGAATTATACATAGGTGAAACAAAAAGACCACTATCTGTTTTAAGGAACATCAGACGAATACCCAAAGAGGTGAAACAAGGAAATCAGGAATCGCCGAACACGCATGGTCAAAACAACACCGAATGAATTGGAGAGAAGCAAAGGTTTTGCACAAGGAGTCCCACTGGAAGAAACGAAAATTCCTTGAAGCTATCTTTCTTGGGTAGAATCAGGGTATTTTCAGTAAACCAAGTGTTGAAATTCGAAATATTTGGAAGGGCCTTAGACTTAAACTTCACGGTTGAGTTATTTCCTATGATATATAAGTACGTAGCCTTAGAAATAGATTTTAGTTTGCACCTGAAGACGATCAGAGATTATACTGATCGAAACGTCGTGTATATATAAAATATAGGCAATGGAAGTTCGAAACAAAGAATTAATTTCAAATTAAATTACCTAATGATTCCAGCATCCAAATTAACATCAACAGGCAACTCGAAATTCCTAGTCTCTTCAACTTTGAGTTTCTCAACAATTTCTCTCTGCCTAATCGGATCTATAGTCATCTTAGCAATACTTGTCGGCACGAAAAGTAGTCTGGTATCTTCTCCAAGAATTTTGATCTGAAGCATGTGGTCTATAAAGGCAATCCAGTTGTCATACCATTCTATTTTTCCTTGCGAGCCATGTTTGTTGGATTGAGTTAAGCCTCTAAATAAACCTCTAAAATAAAACTCTTAAATTATTAAAAAATTTATTATGAGAAACTTAAAGTCGTACAATTCATAGAAACGTTAAGGCTTAATTACTCAAAAAGATCTATACCTATGTCGTCTGTGTATCGACGTTAAGGTAGTTTAACGCCTGCTAACTTAGTAACGTGCCGAACCAAGAAAATCGTATTGTATTTCATATTAAAGTCAACAGCTCTTGGTAAGATGAAAACGGCAAATACATAAACGGTCATCTTATGCCCAAGGACCAGACATAAAAAAAATTAAGCATAGGAAGCACGTAACAGGTAAATTGCCTCTTGAACTTAAAGTAAACGTTATTACATCAATATTGTAAAATAAAGATAGTAGAAAAGGTGATTTACAATACATGATTTGCGAATATTTTTGAAAAGTACAAATCGCCAAAATGATTTTAGGGCGCGCAAATCAACAGAGAGTGCTCTATGTGACTTTCTTTGAATATACTTATTCCATTGTTGACAGGAGAGAATAAGTTGGCGCCCTCTTTATTGATCTGTCCAGGTCATTTTACTGCATATACTTCTCCCAGGGTTCCATATTAGCGATTTGACCAGTCATGTACCTGAGGCAGACTGTACTATGCTTTTTGCAAACGACACTACTGTCACTTTATGCTGAAAAGCTTCAAAAGCATCTTAATCAGGTTGCAGATCAGTTTGCTAAATGGTGCTGAAAAAACCAGCTAATTGCAAATCTTAGTTAAACTGATGTAATTAGGTTTTTCAAGCGTCGACCAATAGTAGAAATCATTGGTATATCAGTTAACAATCTCGACTTCCAATTGACATACAACAAATGAAATGACAAACAAATAACATGAACATCAACCTAATCTTAATTAAACAAAAAAGAACAATTAATGCTTAATAGAAAACAGAATGGAAACAGTTCCTTCTTTAAATATTTTTTCTTATTTAGTGTTCACTAAAGAAAGCACGAACCAATTTAAAACGCTTTGACAACATCATAGATATCTAGCACGTTCAGAGCCGCGTTTGAGCTAGGGCAGTCAAGCTCTCGTAACGTAACTTAAATAAAACATAAAGAATTTTTTCATTTGTGTATTGCGCATTTTATCAAAAACCTTTTAACTATTTTATAAATAAAATTTAAGACAAAAAATAAGAAAAAACTACTATTTTGATCACGGCCAAAAATGCCGTATGTCTGAGACATGCATGACACTGCCGTCTTTGACTAATATTTAATTAGGCGCGCGAAAACTTATGTCGCAGTTATTTCCCATGTTCCCCGCAACTGCCCCTAACTGATTTTTGAAGCTTTGTAACACCGGTTTGAGGATCGCAAAAATTTGGTATTTTTCGTTTGGTCTTTTCCATAAAACTCAGACCCCTGTCACACTCAATGTCGTGCCGCTTATGTTGCTATTTATTTTTTACATGGCAACTTACTAAAGCATTATCCAAATTTTAGAAGGATGGATTTTACCCTTTTATGGCTAGTTGCACCCAAGCTCAAAAGGGGCTCAGGTCATACGCTTAAAATTTATAAACATAAAACTAGTCTATTTGAACGATCCCCGGTAAATGTGATTTGATAAGGTACTGTATAATAATTTACCAAAATCCTGGGAAACCATGCCTTCCATCATTATTTTTAAAAACAGGCTAAAGCATCACTTGATTAATGATCGTTGAGTGCTATTATTCATTGGAATAATGCCTGAATGAAACAAAAGAACTATTTAAAACGTTAACTGAATGTTAGTACACAGTAGTAAATATGTTTGTTTGTTTTTTATTTTTATTTATGTTTTATTATTATGTGTATTTGTTAATTTTAACAAAAACAATATTTTTATCGTCTATATAGTAATTTTAACTATTAAGTAAATTATTGGCATAATCACAGGAAGCACCAATGGAATAACTGGTTCGTAAAAAAACTCGCTTTACCGAATATATACTTAAACTTACTTGTAGTGGTATCCTCTCAATCTGAGTTCCTTATAGATATCTCGACGGTTAAGCAAAATATCGTTGTCTGTTTTCAGTGGCGAGGGAAGAGTGAGCTGGTCTTCGTCTTTTAATAATCTTATGGTTCCTGTGACCACCGGTACGTCTCCTTCGGTAATTTCAAATTTTCCAGTCACTCTGCCAAAAATAAAAATCTGGATAAATTATCTGTATTGCGAAATGCATTTGATAAAACTACCTACTTACCTTTGATACAATATCATTAAATCCAAACTACCCTGACTTCCGAGCTTTGGTGTAGTACATGCCCTTTTAAATTTACAATTTTCAAACACCACTTTTAAATGATTAATATCTGTGTCTTTGATCTGACCCAATGTCAGCCAAGCTAGATAGAGATAGCCTGCTGCTGGAAACAGGTCTCTGCCTAAAGATAAAAATATATAGAGTCATTAAGGTTTAGGTAACTAAGATTATAAGATTTTAACCTTTAAGAATTATTTACTGTTTGTTGTCAAAAAAAGGCCTTGGTTTTACTAGAAAACAACAAAGTTACTTTGTGCACCAAATTTGTGAGTGAAAATTTAAAACAATTGTTTGCACTAGATAGAGACGATATTTACTTCACCAAAATATGACTGATGTCAGAGAAGGAAGGTCTACATATCTAGCTAAATTTAAAATCAAAACTTGTTTATAAGAAAAATCGTACCATCAATACAATGTCCAGCCAAATAATCCCATTCCTGCATATCTGACGAAATTTTAAACTGATTGACTTCCTTGGCGCTACTAACTTCAAAGTTATTGTAAACTTGGACAACTTCGTGTGTTCTAGTGTGCTCCCATCTAATATTTGGCGAAATCATCGGAGTGCCTCTACTCACAGGAAATTCTACGTTGGGGTAAAGCTTGTGGGTCTGAGGGTTAAGACCTAGCTCGTATAACCTAAAAAGGATTTAAGGGCATGGAGGGAAAGATGAACATTGCTTTATAAATTATAACTTGTAGTTGATCTTTGATACATACCTGCGGACGTAAATCTGTTACTTATCAGAAATAAATAGGGTGATTGAATGATGCATGTTACAAAAAAGTTTTAAAACTTTTGGTGACCTTTTAGAATACGTATGCCAAAATTGTCAAATGTCAAATTTTGACAAAAGCTTTCGTATTTTAAATACAATATTACATACAATATAATATAATTTTTAGCTAGTAGATAATATTATATTTTTTGTCTTAATGTTCCGGGTGCTGTGAACTGTTCGTTTTAATGTTTGGCATAAATTGTAATTGCAATAAATCATATACAAACTTTGTAATAAATTTATTTTGTATAAAACCAGTGCCAACATTTATTATTAGGAAGCTTTCAAAGCTCAAATTGGCAGAATTATTTTTTGCGTGATATTAAAATTATTTTGCAGATTTCATATTATATTACAATTTTAATAATATAATCTATGTGTAAATATATATTTAAGGAGGTACGCCAGTGGTGTGTTCACTATAAACAACAGAAAGGTAAATATTGTTCCATATAACAATATAATCAAAGTCTCCGTAAGTGCCAAGTATCTTGTCTGTTTTTAATCTAAGCTTTTTTTAAAAAATAGATTCAAAAAAAAGCTTTTTAAATTACAGACTGCCCGATGAAGATGGCTTATCGACCGAAAGCGCCTAGGCCCAAATTTACATTTACATACTTAGAATCTGTGCTACATTGCTGCCTTTTAAAAAAAAATAATGATTTTGTTTGTGTGTGTCTGTGTCTTGATCTATAGTGTATTTAAGAAGCCCTAACTTATCTATTATCTTAATTTTAAGTCGGTCAAAATTGAGTTAAGTAACAGAAAAATCCAGCAGCAACTTTTAAGATGATTATTATACAAACACTAAACATACAAAAAAACTACAAGCAGTGTTTTTATATAGAAGTTTGTTTAGAATAGGTATAGAAAAACCTATCTAAAATCAAATAATTAATTAATAAAAAGTGCCACTTATTTCATTCAGGAAATCCAACAATTTGGTTCCCGATTTCGTCCAAAAAGGTTGTATTAGTTACCTATAAATTAAACAATGGTTAAATATAAACACTGCCGCAATCTTCTTGCTCTTACCTTCCGATACTTTCTAGAATTCCATTTAATCCTTTCCCGTGATCTACGGAAACAGTTCTACAGTATTTTTTTTGGGTCGGAAGTAAGGACTGACCGCACTCCCAGATTATAGAATTCCTTGGAACGTTTATTGGACCATTTTGGCCATTATCGAAGTCCAGCTGGTGGTCGTGATGATTTTTGGTAGAAATCGCATATCCGTTTTGAATATTTATATTATTTTTCTTGAAATTTTCAAATTTTACTGCAATTAGATGCTTTAACTCCTTGTTTAGTTCCTTTTCTGTAAAAAATATTAGACCGGTTTTTCTTTGCTATAAGAATACCATATTTGGTTTTCATAAAAAACACACTTTTTACAATTTTAAGTTTGCTAACAAAAAAAAATTAAGATGGTTAACCATTTCAAAAACAAGGGTTTTCTTACTACACTTTTTTTTAAGTGGTAACTACTACTATTATGAAATAGAGACAATAATCCGAAAAATCATTTAACGTGCGCAAAAGTGTCACTTTTTCAAGTTGTTAAAGAATTTGGTTCTATAATATGCACGAACACCATATAACATTACACTACATTTTCTTTATGCACGGTGTACTTTAAAGAGGTGAAGATTTCCGCTCGAAATATAAGATATCGAGATGGTTGAGGTAGGGAGCTTTTGGCAATCAAAGATCAAACTTGACAGTAGTTAGGCTTATTTTGAATAAAAATAAAGTTAACATTAGACACAAAGGCGTTGCTAGCCGGCGAGCCAGAGAGGAACAGCATAGAAGAACTGAAGAAAAAAAAACAAAAAGAAGAAGAAAAGTTTTATCAGTTTTATTATTCACAAACCAATTTAAAGTCGTCTTGTGTTGCTTGCGAATTTGTTGGTTACTTTGTTTATGAAATCGTCTCATCCCATATTTTTTTCCAAAGTTTTATCTAATTCTTGTTATTCGAAATACCGTCAACTTTTCTGAATTCCTCTTATGCTTCTTCACGTTCCAAAGATATGCTTTTCATTTGTGCAGAGTGTAGTTTTAATAGAGCAAATGATGGTTTATTTTCTTCAGAGAACCTTATTCCGAGAAAATCTATAATCGAGTCTAAATAAGGAATTTTTATGGATCTCCGCCATAATTCTCAAGAGCGTCTTTCAACAGTACGGGGTATGGATTTAATATCTTCCGCCAGTCCAATTTTTTCTGCACTAGCAGTAGCATCTTTGATAATATCCTCTGTAACTTTTCGGGATAGTCATGGTGGTTTTTGTTCACTTGTAAAATGCGACCAATATGCTGAGATGCCTAAACCGTGTCCAAGGATACTGATTGGAGGTTCTATAATGCCAGAATATTTGGCAATACAAGGCTAAAAATAAACAAAGCTTTGGAAAATGCCGCATGGAGCTGATAGGCATGTTTCCTTGTCCCATTATTTCCTTCTCGAGACAAGGTTTCCAAAGCTTCCATTATAGCACAAGTGTTTTATTTGTGTTGTTCGCTCCACTCCACCTTGTTTCGCGTAACCGGGAAATATTGGGTATTCAATTCCTTCTCAGAACCGATTCTCGAAAAAATGTAATTATTATTTGATATTATTGATGGTCCCAACGGTATTCCGGATGTCAGGCATGGCATTCAGGTCATTGATGCAAGATTGAGCTTGTGTGACGAGTAATGAAAAAATAGTGCTTTTTTATATTTTTACGCCTGCACGCCACCTACTTTTTGTGGAACAACCGTCGAATCCTAGACCTACACATTTATCTGGATCGAGATCTTCTTTTGTTAGAAACTCGTCTATTCCTTTTGCAATCCATTTAGTGCTTATTTTGCGTCCGAGGCTTTAAGCTGAACAAGTCCAATGAATACTTCTTCCAATGTTGTTGGTGTCCTCATCAAAATGTCTTGTGCCAAAGGATAGCTGTTCAGTACCAGAGATGTCCGCCCAGGTGTACTAAAATGCCTCTGATTTTCACCACAAATACTGATAATCTTATAATGGATATCAACCGATCGATAACTTGCATTCTTTTTTCCTTGGTCAAGGTGGATTTGTGAAAGCCATGTCCCCAGCTTTAATTTGCATCTTACCCAACCTTTCCAGAATTCCATAATTTTAATTTGCTCCTCATAAAGCTAGGTCGTGGGATCTGCAAAAATAAATGGAGAAAATAACCGATCTTATGATTATTCTGTTTTTCCTAAAACTTTTCTGAGAGTATTCGTTAATTTACATATCGAGTGAAGTGAACCGTTTCGAGCTGCTACGCGCCACCTTTTATATCTTCTGGAAACAAGCCCAGTATATTCTATACCTCACTGGATCTACGCTGGATTGCTTATTTTATCTCTAGCACTCTCTATTATTTTCTAGCTTTTTCTGCATTGCTTGTTTGTTTATTTCTATTCGCGCTTTGTATAGGGTGGCCATTCTTGAGCTTAACATAAGGCAAAAATACTTGTTTGCTTTATTTTTCTCAACAGGCTCCAAAGTGAGCGTTATTGTTAGCCAACAAATTAGCCGAGTGAGCGTAACTTTTAATTCTCTTAAGCCGTATTGGGGGGGGGGGGGGCAGCTGCCCTGCCCTTTCTCACGACGCCCTTGATTAATCACATTTTCAAGACATATTGGACACGTCCAAAATTTTAAAAATAACGCATTGTCATCCGTCAAATAGAATTAATTTAACTATTGATAACGAGTTTTATTTATTCGTCTAAAACATTAATGGTAATACATATTAGAAAATGTATTATGAGATTTTCAAAAACATTGTCAAAATTAAAATATCTAATAAAAGTTTAAGAATTAAAACAAAGGTCTCGTTTTGCTTAATGAGCAGCCACAAAGGTAAACACAAGCACAGAATATTTTATTCTAGACGCTCTAAAACGTCACTACTGTCTAAGATATATTATATTTCTTCAGTCTCTTGATAATATAGGTACTTACCAAATTTGCTAGGTGGCGTTTCTGTAATAGACTTGTTATATGGATCTGTATTTTCCACCAAATTTGCAACAACATACGCATAGTTTACATATTCTTCGAAGGTAATATTCTTTTTAAAATAGGCACTAGCGAACTCTCCATATGATTTTCCATACACAACGTTGGGTTTTATTTCAAGTTCTTTTAAGATTTCAACTATGGTCGCTTGACTTATGAACATGACAAACGTTTCCGTAAAGTCGTTTTTTTTGGGATTCTCAAGTAATTTTTTAAAGTTGATTTTAAGCTCGGATAGGTAGGTGGTAAGTCTAAAATTAGAAATAATTATCAAATACTCAGTAATTTTCGTTATGCGAATACGTTTCTACGATCCATATCATTTAGTTCATTTTTAAATGTATATTGTGTATTTTTAAAAAAACCAAGCTACCCCGGTTTATGCGCAAACCGATTAGAGATTTTATTATATTATTTAAATTTCGAACCCTAGATATTAGACCCTTCATAAAATAAGTACAAACATTTCTAACCTTGTATTGTTTCTAACATACTATAAATATAAGAATTCTTCTCTGATTTTTATGGCACCACATTACCTGTTCTGAAAATTTGTTAAAATAGGTAATTTAAACCATTCCAATGCCATTTTCACATTGTCTGTCGTAAATCCTCCAAAGTAGATAAATAACGGTCTTTCGTTATTGGGACTAAATGTTGTAGATCTCTGCAATTCTCCATTTTTAGATGATATTGTGAATCCTCTATAGAGGTAATTACCTATGTTTTTCCTAGAATAAATAAAAAAACTCTTTTAGCAACTTTTAACCTTTCAACAAGCCTATCCAGGCCATGTAGTGATCTAATATACACCTCATTCTAAATGGAACAGTCATTATCAGTGTCAAGAAACTGGTCCGCCGCAATTTCGAATGGAGTGGGCAACGTGGGATTTTGAATGCAGGAGTTTTGTAACTATGTGGGATTGATAACTCTTTAGTCACACAATCGAGTGTTGCCGGGTGTTTTGTTCGCATCCGTGTGGAAAATACAACTTTCGCAACCGGGGCACGATTATACTCGATTCCATATAACTCGACAATGAGGATCCCAAAAAATGTACCTTCAAGGTCATCCAAACTAAAATGACCTTAAAAACCGAAAAAAACACGATTTTTGCTATTTTCTCTTTAAAAAATCCTAATAATTCGAGGTTTTGTCAGTCCAACTTCAAATCTACCTTAAACTATTAGTCATGTATTCCAAATTCGATCCTTAGAGTTTAATGCAGTTTGAAGATTCATGACCTTGAAAAATAACCCAGTAAAATTAACATATTGCAAAAATAACATACTAAAGGGCGCTATTCATCAACTGTTAAAGCGAAGAGGACCAAATTTAGTAAAAAAGATAAAAAGGTCAAGTTCAACAATATTTTCAGAAAAAATTTGGTTCAGCTATGACGCCTTTTAATATGGCGACTGATATATCAAAATGGCGAACTATCTATAAACACATTTTATTTTATCCAATTTCGTAAAAAAGCAAAAATCACAAGGTTGCCCTTAATCCTTGTTGACTTATCGCCGCTAACTACGAAAAAAAAGTTTAGTTGATGCATGACTTTAATTGATTTTGAAAATAACATGTATAAGAGAAAACCCAGCTTTTTATGATGTTTTTTCCAATTTACCACTAGGCAAAAACAAGTGTCGGAGATGAAATTAACATCTTAGATATATACAATCACTTAATTTTAAATCTACTTATCTATGGCGTCTCAGATGTTTATCTATACCCCGGTAAAAATGACCTATATGCCTGTCGTTTTTCTTAAGTTTAGGAACTGTGAATTTTATATCTTACTTGTCTAACCAACAAAGTCCTATAAGAGAGTTACCAGTAGTGTTCGATTCCATTTTCCAAAATGGCGGTCGAAAAAACATAAAAAATTCTAATTATGCCAGTACGGTATAACTACACTGGTTTATTAAAATTAATAATAACATTCAAAGATGGGAATTTAACATCTTAACAACAGTAGAAGTTCCGAAACTTAGTAACAACGACAGATATATAGGTCATTTTTACCGGGGTATAGCATAAACATCTGGGACGCCATATCAAAAAAAATAGCAGGGAGGTTTAAAATAAAGTGTTTGTTTATGGCTAAGATGTTAATTTCATGTTCAGCGCTTAAAGTTAAAAAACGTCACAAAAAGCTGGTTTTTTACTTGTACATGGTATTTTTAAAGTCAATCAAGGTCATGCATCAACTAAACTTTTTTTCATAGTAAGCGGTGATAATTCAAGAAGCATTGATGGCCACCTTGTCATTTTTGCTTTTTTACAAAATTGGATAAAATAAAATGTGGTTATAGGTCGCCATTTTGATATATCGTCGTCATATTGAAACGCGTCATACCTGAACCAATTTTTTTTTAACAATATTATTGGACTTTCGTTTCTGTTCTGTCTTACCGAATTTGGTTCTCTTCGCTTTAATAGTTGATGAATAGCGCCCTTTAGTATGTTATTTATGCAATGTGTAAATTTTACTGAGGTATTTTTCAAAGTCATGAAGCTTCAAACTGCATCAAACTCTAATGACCGAATTTGAAATATATGCCTAATAGTTTGAGGTGCATTTGAAGTTGGACTGATAAAACGTCGAATTATTAAGATTTTTTAAAGAGAAAATGGCAAAAATCTGGTTTTTTGCCATTTTCAAAGTCATTTAAGGTAGTATGACGTTTAATGTAATTTTTTTGGAATTTCCGTCCTCGAATTATATGGAATCGAATATAATCATGCTCCGGTTGCGAAAGTTATATTTTTTATGATTATTGGCCGTCATCTTGAAAGATGTTGCAATATCAACCCCTTCTACACAAATGCGAACAAAACACTCATTAACTATCAATCCCACATAGTCACAAAACTCCTTCATAAAAAATCACACTCGTAGTTTTTGTATAAGAGTAAATATTGGTACTTCAGTGTATTAGTGGTAGTATGATCCGTGCATTTCATGAGTATGTACTTTACCTGAAAATGTTTTGAACGAGTCTTATATGCTCAACATCAAATTTTTTCACCACGTCATCCAATAAAACTTTCACAGCGCTTTCTGTCCTGCCACTGACGCACACTAGCCTCGGAAGGTCATCCAGGGGCTTTCCTTGATTTTTTTTCGACTTTGGGTTCCATTTGAGGAGAACGTGAGTGTTGGAACCTCCAAAGCCAAAACTGCTTACGCCTATAAAAAAAAATAGAAACCCAAAAATGTTAATATAGAAATACAAAGTGATAATCCGAGACCGTTAGCATTTTTTGGGCAATTTTTTTCGATAAAAGAAAGCTTCCTCTCGATGGACGCTTGCTTCCGCCGTCATCTTGGATTTAATATGGCCAACAGGGGTATTACTCAAAAAATCATATTTTTCTTATTTATTAATCAATTTTTCCACACAATACCTTGAATTTTTAACGGTTGTGTACCGAAAATATTTTTTTCCTTGAAGTCATTATTTTTTTTACGTGCCTTTTAAGGTTTTGAACGAAACCGTATACTTTATAAAAAAACTTAAGAGTTACATTTTCAAGTAGTCAAATCTAACATTTACTAGAAGTACCCTGCGACAAAGTCCTTGGAAAACAATCTTGCATCCTAATGCTATAAGAAATTCAATTTCCAATTTTAACAATGAAACCAGTGGCGGTCGCTCTATAACGCCGCGTGGCGAGCGCCCCTCCTAGTAATTTTTATTAACACACAATTTATATATTAAATTTTCGTAAGGTGCTAATAATTTCCATAATTATATTTTAAATTTTAAATTACCTATGAGACCTTTTTCATCTTGAAGTGGTGTGTTGTCAGTTACGATTTTCATACGGTTTTCATAAAATGCCGGAATGTTTTTTCTTGGAGTTTTAATGTTTATATTTGGCGGTATCACTCCGGTTTCTAAGGTAATTAAAACCTAAAAAGATAAAAAATACCAGTGTTAACTAGGGGTATATTTTTAATCAAAAAATAATATTTTAAATAGTAGCTAGTAAACTGCTTTGTGTTCGACTGCAGAAACAGTCATTATGTAACACTGTTGACGAATCCCTTTACGTACCAGCCTACCGCTGGAGGGAGTGATGGAGTTGTTGGAGTGCTGCCTACATAACTCTTATTTTCAAGTGAAAGATAGGTTTTATGCTCAGGATGACGGTCTGCCAATGGGTTCATCGCTTTCGCCAGTAGTGGCAAATATTTAAATGGAGTGGTTCGAATCACACGCGGTTTATACCGCAACATTTAAACCTAAGCTCTGGCTGAGATATGTTGATGATACTTTTATTGTCAAATTCCTTTTCTTGATGTACTTGTCACACGAGTAAAAAACGACATCAGAACAACAGTCTATCGTAAACCCACTCACACAGGACAATATTTAAATCAAGGTTTAAATTATTCTGCTACAACCAAACGAGGCATAATCAAAACTTTGTGTAACAGAGCCGTTCAAATTTGTAACAATTCTCATGACTTGGAAATCGAAATAAGAAACATTAAGAAGGATCTGCAGCAGAATTGTTACAACCTTAAACTTATAATAGATACTATTTCTAAATTTCAACAAACAGGACAGAGATTACAAGACCAAAGTCAGGCAAATGCATTCCTTACAATTCCATACATTAAAGGAGTATCAGAGAAAATTCGAACAGTAGCGAAAAACTTTAATATTAAAACACCGAATGAAGTGGGCAGAAGCAAAGGTTTTGCACAAGGAGTCACACTGAAAGAAACGAAAATTCCTTGAAGCTGCCTTTATTGGGCAGAATCAGGGTATTTTCAATAAACCAAGTGTTAAAATCCCAAATATTTGGAAGCCCCTCCTTGGGCGGAGCCAACTTCTTAAACTTCAAAGTTGAGTGATTTCTCACAGTATATAAGTACGTAGCCTTAGGAATCGATTGTAGTTTGCACCTGAAGACGATCAGAGATTGTACTGATCGAAACGTTGTGTATAAATAAAATATAGACCATGGAAGTCTGAAACACAGAGTTAATTTTAAGGTATTTTTATTTAAATATTGTCGAGTTAAGTGGTGTGATATGGCTGAGGGATTTTAATGGACGCCAAAATTATTTTGACGTGAAAGTGTTAGATTTGAAGATGGCAGATAATTCACATTATTGCTCTTATTAGAAGTTTTAACTGGCAGTATGTTACGTTTGGACAATTATATTTTATTATTTAAGGCATATTAGGTATTCAACTATTTTTGTAAGAATATAGCAATTTTAGTAGGTACTGGTCGTACCTCATGCAGGCCTAGTGTTATAGAATAGGAACGTCCTATCCCAACGTTTACTATCTTTTTATTGCTAGAATTGTTGCTAACTTAATAAGGTTTTCGATTGTCATAAAAATGAGGGAAAACTAAAGTACGTTTTAGAAAATCTAAAAAGTTTTTCAAGTAATCTACAGTGTTTTATCTGGACTTTGTAGTTTCCATTCATACCCAGACCCATTGAGCGGGATAGGCCTGGGGTGAGTTCAAGCAATATTGTTCAGAAAAAGGTATAAAACTACAATATACTGTTGTGTACACCCCACAACAAAACGGGGTTGCAGAAAGGTTTAATCGAACAATTTTAGAAAGATCAAAATATTTGGTATATGAACCATATGTAAAGAAAGAATATTGGGGCGAAGACCTAACTACTGGTGTGTATTTAATAAATAGAACACCAACGACAGTTCTAAAAGAAAACAGATCGCCTGCTGAAATTTGGTATGGGTATAAACCAAATTTGGAAAAAATAAAAGTATTTGGATGCACGGCCTATGTACACATACCAAAAGAAGAGAGAAACAGTAAGTTAGATGCAAGATCAAAGTTGATGTTTATGATGGGATACACAGATAATGGTTACAGATTATGGAACACGCATAAAGAGAAGATAATAGTTGCAAAAAATGTTGTTTTTGATGAACAAAGAATAAAAGAAAATTTGATTTTGGATTTTCTTCAGGAAATTGAAAGAAAAGAAACACCAAGACAAGAAAGCAAAGAAATATCTAAAAAGATAACCAAGACCCCTATTGAGATAAGGTCTACCTAGAGACAAGCCCTATTGCCTATGAAACACCCAAAACAAGACCACAAAGACAGAGATCCCTACCAAAATACTTACAGGATTTTAATTTAGATCAAACTGATGACTATCAGCTTGTTCAAATATTCCTGAAAGTTTTGATGATGCAATGCAGAATGGTTGGAAAAATGCCAAACAAGAAGAAATTAATTCACTTATTGAAAATGAGACATGGGACTTAGTACCAAGACCGAAAGACGAATAAATAATTGATTCAAAATGGGGTTTCACAGAAAAGGAAAGATCTGGTGAAGTAATAAAGAAAGCCAGACTATTTGCAAGAGAGTTTCTTCAGTCGATCATCGAAGATGACCTTTACTCTCCAGTAGCTCGTATGCTAACTGTTAGAATTCTGTTGTCTATGTGTCCTGAAGATTCATCAGTTGGAGTCAAATGCGCCGTTTTAAATGGAGTTTTGAAGACACGAGTTTTCATGGAAGTTCCTGATGGCTTAGAAGAGAGTATGACATGGTATGTAGATTAAAGAAGTCTTTATACGGTCTAAGACAGTCAACAAAGTTGTGGTTGTAATTTGTATGAATTTTTGACTAGTATAGGCTTAGATAGGTCTAAAGCTTATATTTGCTTATAGATGTTGAATATTTAATAATTTTGAGTTTTGAGAGATTTAACTTCTAAAGATAAATTAAAATTTTTGGGCTTAGATATCACAATAAATAAAGATTCCATTTTAATAAGTCCAAGAGATCTCACAAATAACATTTTGAAAACTTTTAAAATGACAGAGGCAAAGCTAAGCTCAGTACCGATTCAGCTAAATTTATGTTTAACATTTGACAGCAATGAAATATATCCATATAAACAGTTAATTGGTCATTTAATTTATTTAATGTTGGGAAGCAGACCTGACCTTAATTTGCAGGTCTCTTACTTCAGCCAATATCAGAAATGTTTTAATCAGAGTCACTGGGCTAATTTAAAAAATGTTTTACGATATCTTTTATTGACTAAAAATTATATTTTGAAATTTACCAAGTCTAATGACAAAAAAGATATTCTGACAGCTTTTTTCGGCTCGAAAAAGCATTTCTGGTTTAATAATTAAATATTTTGAAAATGTAATATTTTGGAAAACAAGAAAACAAGTTACAGTAAGTTTGTCAAGTGCAGAGTCAGAATATATTGCTTTGTGTACATGTATTCAAGAGTGTATTTTTGTAGCGCAAATACTGAGAGAAATTTTAAATACTGATGTGTTTCCAATTAAAATTTTGGAAGATAAACAATCGTGCATTAAAATGGCAAGTGCAATTGAAACTAAACGAACAAAACATATTGGTATTAAAAATCATCTTGTGAGGGATTGCGTTTTAAATAATAAAGTAGTACTTCAGTATGAGCCTACAGAATATCAATTTGCTGATATTTTGACCATGCCGTTAAATAAAATTAAGTTTAGTTATTTTGTTAAACAGCTTAATATAATAGAACTTTTAGAGGAATAAGTTATATGGTGTTTATGTATTATATATATATATTTAAGTAGTGTATTTTGTAAGCATTACTTTTATAATGTATTAATGTTAATAATTAATGTTTATAGTAATGTAGAATTGAAGGGGGGTGTAAGAATATAGCAATTATAGTAGGTACTGGCCGTGCCTCATGCAAGGCTATTGTTATAGAATAGGAACGTCCTGTCCCAACGTTTACTATCTTCTCATTGTTAGAATTGTTGCTAACGAAAACTAAAGTACGCTTTAGAAAATATAAAAAGTTTTTCAAGTAATCTACAGTGTTTTATCTGGACTTGGTTTCTATCCATAAGCAGAGTCACTGAGCAGGACAGGCCATCTGGAGACAGGTATTCAATAGAAATAGGGTGTCTCTAGGTTGCCAAACTTTAAGATTTTATGCTTTCGAGTGGCTATTGCCAAAAAGTGGTCGCTTAACAGTTACTGCCCTAACAAATTCAGAAAGCGGCACTTTTCCGCACGCAAGAACAACAAACAAAACATCGAGGGGAAAAAGGCACTTTACACAATTCGAGTACGCACCTTGTCAAGGAATAACTCCACAAAATAACAACTTTGGGTAGAATTGAATAATGCAGCAGTGTTGGCATAATATTGCACGTGTAAATCTGGGGACAGGACTGTAGGAACATGTTCCCATAGTGCTAGTGTTGTTTGGTTGTTGCCCAGAATAGCCATGTGGTTTAACCCTTTAAAAAATGGCCTAAATACTTTTTTTTATATATTATTGGATTTTCACTCACTCTTTAATTGAGTTTAAGTGCATTTCGTTATTTTAGAGATATTTAAATATACTTCGTTTCAGGTGCATGCAAATTGTCATTTTACAGTTTCTTTACGACTAATGCATTAAAACCATAAAATACTTAAATAGTATGCTTTAAAATAATAATACAATTTACCGAATGCATCATACTGCTAGTTAAAGCTTGTAATAACAGCAATAATATGAAATGTTCACCATCTTAAATTATTACACTTATAGGTCAAAATAATTAAATGACAATGCAATTTCCTATTTGCAGTCCATTAAAATCCCTTAGCTAAATCACACCCCTTAACCCCTTAAATAAAAATTAAACTATATATAGTAACCATATTAGACATCCCTAAAAACCCATGAAATAATATATCACATTCCTACATACGTTCTTATTGACTTTCTGCTAATTTTAAAGGGGCCCTGCAGTGGCGACTTTAAAGAGCCGTAGCTCTCAAACACTTCCATTTTTTTTTTGCTTTTATCTCTAGAGGATTTATAGGACTACAACATACTATAATACAAAGCAATTTGACCCTGACCGGTTTTCAATGTATTTAGTACGTCTTTTTTTCAAAATTAATTACAAAGTGACAAAAAATTATTTAAAAAAACAGCAAAATACAAGAAACTAATGGCACAAATAACCTCCAAAACTGGGCTACTCATTTTAAAATTAAAAAAATGCAACGTTGTTGCGTCTTACTCAAAAATTACTTAATTTTATAATTTAATGTCTTTTTTACCTTAGATATTGAACACAAGCCCGAAGTCGATTCAGAATGGCCAATATTCGATTTAACGGATCCTACCAAAAGTGGACTTGTCCTTGTTTTTGCAAAAAATTCGTCTACGCAGTTCATTTCTTCTGGGTCACCAGCTTTCGTTCCTAAGGATTAAAAATGAAGTTTAAAACTATATTATTTTTATAGGCACATGTACATGGTGTTTGTTTATAAATGGAACACTCTGTATCTTTTTTATTATTTATTTTTATTTATTAATTTGTACAATTTAGGACACAAACAGGTTAAAAAACCCAAAAAAACCGTATCCCCTAATATCTTAAATATAAGTTTACAGTTCAATTTAATTACAAATTAATATCAATAATAAATATTAACCGAAAAATACAGAAAATTCTAAGCTAATAATAAAAAGGAACCCTTTTATATCAATGAGTGAGTAATTGAAAATATCAACATTGAAATATCGAATTATAGGCGCCACACAACCTGGCGAGTGGACAGTTCTGACATTAATTACTATTTGAAAATTCAATATTAAAGGTACTCCTTAATCCTGTAACTCTAGAGGGAACATGAAAGCTTAATTGCGATAATAGTGATGGAGCGTCATACATGGAGTTTACTATTTTAAATAAAAACATTAAATCTGACGTTTTTCTTGATATCTCTAGTGTAACTAATCCCAAACGATATCTGGTTTCTGTAATACTTTCTACATTGTATACCCCATTCACCCGCAAATTCAAAAATAAATCTGTTTTGAAGGCGTTCCAGACGTAAGATATGAACCTGGTAATGAGGGCTCCACACTATACTCGCAAAAGCTAACCTACTAAAAACAAATGCAAAGTACACTGATTTAATAGCGGCAGTGAAAACAAGGAATTTCTGGTGTTTTTTTGACTCCATCGAACCTATCCCTCCAAATAAAAATTATTGGGTCGCTAACCAACTAAGAAAATGTACAATTTTTTTTTTTGAGTTGACACTCGCTTAGGCATACAATGGGACATTTAACGAGTCATAATAATGGCGTTGTTTGTCATTCTTAAAAATTATTTGATCTGGCGGAAGAAACCACATATTGCATCTATCCAACAAGAGGGTCACCGCCAAAACTTTTGGGCAGCACAAGGAGAAGACAAGCATTTTGAAAGAACAAGGCATCAAGGATAATTACACTGCCCTGGAAAGTAAAAATAATATTTAATTTTGATATTTAAATTGATTGAGGCGGGATTGACATACAAGGGTAACTTTCGGTTTAAAGTCAACAACCGTCCTCTAGAAGTTGTAAACAATTACGTCTATTTGGGAATTTCGTTTTCTAATTCAGGTTGCTTTAGAGGTTGAAACCATTCCGCTATTTTAGAAGCAAAGCAGGCTTCTGGCACATCCTTAAATACACTGACAAACGCCAAAGCAGGACATATTGCTAATAAAAATCTTTTTCACTCATGTATCTTGAGTACCTTTTCCAGCTGCCTCCCTGTCTGGGGTCCTTGGTATTACGAGACCATTTGGACTGGAAATCGGTTCTAGCCATATAACTTTCTTTATATTTAAAGTAACACTTAATTTTTTTATTAAACTCCTTTCAATTACTAATAGTCGGTTACCAAAAATTTGTCTTAACAGGTAGATCGCTCTATTCGGCTTCAACCCATCACCCAGATTTAATTGGGCCTATAACCTTAAAAAATGGTTACTTAACCCTTATACATTAAAGCATAATCGCACCATAATCTTGGATCGTCTCAAAGAAAACTTATATCGAAAAGACCTAGCCATTGCGAACAATGCTAATTATACAATTTTTTATAGCGCCCTAAACATCCCTGCTGATGGGGCAGCATATTTCACTTTTACATGTCTGCTCTCATTCCTTAGACTTATTGTTTAGATTAGGGTTTCTACAAAATTCGTTTGCGGCTTTTCTTATAAAGGAATTTGCTACCGAATAAACCAAGAGAAGCTGTTTAGTGTTTGTAACATGCTCACAGATGAGACACTCTTTCATGTGCTCTTTATTTGCTTATTATATAGGTATCTTAGACCTTCGAGTTGGAATTTCTTCTTCTCCTTCAAGTGCCATGCTCTCTTCGAACGTTGGCTATCATCAGCGCAATCTGCACCCTGTCCACTGCTTTTCGGAAAAGTGTCGTAGTACTAACACCATACCATTGTCTAAGATTTCTAAGCAATAATATCCGTCTACGACCCGGACCTCTTCTGCCTTCAATTTTGCCTTCTATTATCAATTTTAAGAGTTTATATTTGTCATTTCTCATAATACGGCCAAAATATTCAAGTTTTCGTTTTTTGATGGTAAATAAAACTTTAAGCTCTTTATTTTTTCTAAGCAAAGCATCCACATTAGTTACTTGGTCCATCCAAGATATCCTTAATATTCTACGATAACACCACTCGAATGCCTCCAACTTTTTGCACATGGCCTCAGTCAGTGTCCATGCTTACATGCCATAATATAAGACGCTAAAAACATAACACCGAAGAACACGAATTCGGAGAGTGGTATTAATATCGCGACTACACGACACTGGTTTCATTTTGATAAAAGATGATCTGGCCTGTTCAATTCTTGCACGAACTTCTTGCATGTTGTCCCAGTTCTCATTAAGGAGACAACCTAAGTATTTGTATGAATCCACGCGTTCGACTTGCTGCCTATTTACTTCTAACAGGCCCCGGATGTTCTTTTCTTTAGATATGACCATCCATTTTGTTTTTTTAACATTTAAGTTAAGCCCGAATTGTGAACTTTTGGCAGCAATTTGATTCAAAAACTCTTGTAGGCCCTCCAGCGTGTCTGCTATTATGACAGTGTCGTCGGCATATCGTATGTTGTTGATTTTTATACCGTTTATGGTAAAATCCTCTTCGCAGTTATGAAGTGCATTCCCTATTATTTTGTTACTATAGATATTAAACAACAGCGGAGACAATATACAACCTTGGCGTATTCCTCTTCTTATTTGGACCTCTTCGGACAGTTGGCCATCAACCTTTATTTGAGTAGTCTGATTCCAATATAGATTAGCGATTATCTTTAGATCTGGGTCATGTAGACCAACTTCTTTTAGCGATTCTATGAGCTTTTCGTATCGAACTCGATCAAATGCCTTCTCATAATCTATGAAACAGGCATATACTGGCACCGACACATCTCTAGAATGCTGAATTAAGACTTGAATGCCAAACAAGGCCTCTCTTGTCCCGAGCCCACCACGAAATCCAAACTGCGTGTCACCCATAAAAGATTCGCATTTCCCATAAATTCTTTTGTGGATAATCTTTAGAAATATGTTTAACAAATGGCTCATTAAGCTGATTAGGCGATAATCACTACACTTCTTTGCTGAATGTTTTTTAGGCAGCGTAACAAAGGTTGACTTTAGCCAGTCAGCAGGGATTTTACCGCTAAGATAAATCAAATTAAAAAGTTTGACCAGCGTATTTAGCGAATGTTCGTTTTCTGTTTTTAGCTGAAGATATTGCGTGTTTTACTTCCTCTGGTGTTATATCTATGCCTTGGTTTGAGAATTCTTCTGGCTGTTCGGATCGGTTATCGGTAAAGGGATGTTCTATGTAGCTACCCCATTCTTTTAATTTTTCTTTGGTATCCGGTATGATTTTGCCTTGATTGTCCACAAGGATTCCAGCTTGTCTTTTATTAAATAATCCGGCGGCTTCCTTTATGTGTTTGTGTAAATTGAAAGTATCATGTTTAGCATCTAGATCTTCTATTTCTTGACATTGGTGTGTTATCTAGTCTTGTTTTGCTGACCTTATCTTGTTTTTTATTGCTCTATTGATTTCTTGATACTGATCGCTGCCTTTTTTACTTCGTCTTTTATCTATCAACTTTAGGATTTCATCGGTTATCCAAACTTTGTTTTTATTTCTTGTTTCGTCCTTACCTAAGAGTGTTGTGCTTTCGACTATGGAATTTTTAACCTTTGTCCAGACTATTTCTGCATCTTGTTCAGTAGATTTATAGAGTTGGATAGTTTAGCACCTAGCGACGTCAAGCAGATATGCAAAGCCCTTTTAAATGTACTCAAGTTACATGCTTTTTTTAGAAATGAGTAAAGACGTCTCTTTGCGACCGATGATTTCGAAACCGCTTTAAAGACATGCGTAAAATGTTATTTTGGCGACAAAACGGTCATGGTTTAAAACATTTGAAAGTATTTCGAAAGCGCCTCGGCCGCCGTTTCGAACACGGTTCAATATGGCGGTGCTTGTTAATTTTTAGCAATAATGAAAATAGGCTAAGATTATCTAGCGGTGACAAAAAAAAGGCTTACTTGTGGATCTAGGACATCTATTTCGAAAAATCAGAAAAAAAACTTCCAAATCCAAAAAACGAGAAGCCATACAAACACAGCTGATTAATGTCATTTAATAATTGTCATTTTGGCGATCAGTGGCGATGGTTCGAAACGGTGACGTTGCGGTTGAAATGGTGACGTATGTTTTCAAAATGTGCTTTCGACAACATCGTTCGTGAAAAGACGTCTTAAGTTACTCGATAATAAATAAATTGTTTTTGTTTTTTTTGGGCGTCTAAATACAGTATACCTACCTACTTAATAATTTTTCGAAAAAAATTAAAGTTTAGTAACGCAAGTTTCTTGAAATTGCAGATAGTTCAAAAGGAAGTTGGTTAAATGATATTAGTTTAAATAGTAATTAGTTCGAATAACATTTATTCAAATGGAAATTAGGCCGCTGGTTTATTAAGAAAAAAAGTTGATTTACTTACCATTTGAACCTCTATATCTTTTTAACTAGTTAGCAATGTTTTTTGAACTAATTTTTGTTAAAACCAATAATTTTTGGACTTTGTTATTTCGATCAAAATTTTAAAATATTTTAAGTTTTTTTATGTGGCTTGTGCATCTACGCTTTTGGTCCGCTATTATACCTGTTTAACGTCACGGTATAAAAATTTTCCCATGGCCGTTGAGTAAAAAAAAGATATAGGTAACCAAAGGAAAATAGCCAAGCTATTTATAAAAACATAAGCACGGTAAGTCTGACCATCGATCTAGGAGACTCATTATTATTCATGGCCGATAAGCATTTATTGCGATTCAGCAGGTTCGAATGGAGGCAGGGACACACTTAGTGCTGTAATATATCAGTGAATTTCTACCACGGATCATCTTAAATGTAAAGAGGATAACAAAATATATTTGCTCATAGAATAAAAAACACAAACTTAAGTTAAATTTATAAAACAACAGGTACATACATATATAGTACAAAAAAACACGGGATAGTAAAAAAATTATCAAATTTTAACTTAAGGCAGTTTCACTGTCACTGTCGTCATTAAAGTCTATGATAATTTTTTCTCTGGGTAGCAGATCTACATTTATATATGATTTTTCTATTTTGTGAACATGAGCTACGAAATTTTCCCAGCTTTTACTTAAAATATTCTGTTCCGCCGACCTAATTAAAGCTACCATAGAAGAATTTAAAGTTGTCGAAACAATATTTCTTATAACCGCTGCTTTTAGCTCATGCCATATGTGTTCAATTGAATTAAACATGCAATGGAAAGGAGGAAGGTTCAATACTGTATGGCCCATTTCTTTCGCTAAAGTATCACAATATTATTGTTTTTGTACTGAAAATTCCTTAGTTATTTCAAGCAATTGTTTCTTGGTTCTGCTAGCATCAAAATACATATTATGGTAAGTTTTGTGTCATTTGAATACGGAACTTTATTTAGCCTTCTACTGTGGTAGCTCGCATTATCCATCACAATTACACTATTTGGAGGTATATTGGGTAACAGTTTATTCTTAAAGCAGTCTTCAAATAATTCCGCTGTGGTATCATCATGGTAGTATAAACCCATTTTGTTGCTCCAGCATGAATTATTGTGATACGCTTTCCTTTATTTGATAAATCTTTAGTTGTGCAGTGACCAGACGAATCTATACAACCTTTATCTGGAACTTCATGGGTGTCCAACCAAGTTTCATCGATATCTTTATTACTTTCTCTATACTTGTGTATTGCAATTAAATATTCCATCCACCATTTTTTTAATGGGCCGATTCCATGATCACTTGCAGTTTACTATTTTTTTTATTTTAAAACGGTTTTTTAAAATACATTTTCTCATTGTCTCACGGCAACACTGTATTCTTGTATCATCTTTTTTTAATCTTTGAATTAATGTTTGTAAAGTAGGAATCATTTGTTCCCTATACATTTGATATATTTTTCTACGCATGATATCCACATCACCCATGTCCAATTTCTTAGAAGTATTAGAATCCTTCATTTTTCTTCTCCCAATTATCGGTTGATTTACTACACCTCACACTGTTTTTACCGATCTTCGTGTTAAAGCTGCCGCTTCTTTCACTGCACCAAATTTTAATAACCCACGTTCAAGAAGGGTGGTATAAATGCCAAATATCACTTTTTTGTATAAAGTAATTATCTTGTAACGCCATTATTCCTCGTATCTCCCCGTGATGTACTCGATTGTTCCTCCCACGGACAAAACATTTTTCATACAATCAAAATTAACAACAAATAACTTCTATTCTAACCAAACATCAACTGCTAACTGATTTTCAAAACTACAAATCTGCTTGGTATCTTAAGCCTGTCCTAATTATTTTAAGAAAATTAATTTGTAACGTAATCAAACCCTAATGTTATAACGTTCTGTAATTATTCATAAAGTGGATAAATTTTAATTCGGCCAAAAACGTGTTCTTATTAAGAAATAATTACACATTTTTAAATCCGCACCTTTTCTTATTTACTTTCACACCCCGAACAATAGGTGATTATTAGGTTAAGAGATTGGAATTTGTAATGCACACATATCTATTAGGCTTATATTTCTTAAAATATTTTTTTTATTTTTTTATTAGAATATATTAGATTAAATAATGGATCTACATTGGTGCAAGTATCTAAAAACATACCACGCGCGACTTCGGTCTTTGTGGTTTTTTCTTTGTTTGCACAATATAAATTCATTTTGCATTATGTAATTATTAGTTGTACGTTGCAAATAAATAAATAAAAAAAATAAAAAATCTGTATTTCGTAATGAGCGGGTACAACATTTTTGGCAAAATCGATATTCTTATAGATACGGACTGCTTAAGTTAATTTAACCCTGGATGGAATTTTACTATATTAAAAGTTAGCGAATTCACAAAACTCGCATATCCCGGTATCATTTGAATCCATAAAGGCATAAAAATAAGACTAAACCTGTGTTTTTAAAGAGTTAATACTTATATCATTTGTTTGTTCTTTTGTACTTTTTTTAACGTCTTCAAATGTAAGTTTAAGATCGAGTTTTTAAATTACCTAGTTTTTTTTTAACGGACCGCTCACAGACCGCCCTTCTCTACTACTACTAACAAGTTTTTTGTTTTTGTTGTATCCATGGTAATTTTATATTTTTTTGCTTAAAACATTAACTAATAGGGTAGGTAGTATCAAGAAATATATTTGTCTAATTGAGAAAATTTTTAAAAATCGATCAAATAAAATTGTTAGTTCGTTTAAAATTTTACAGTGGGATTTACTAAGATCTAAAATAGTACCTCCCCTAGGTCTAAATATTTACACCTGTGGAAGGTACTAAATTTTGAAACCCATTTACAAAAAACTTACCCACACAGAAAAGATACAAAGTTATTGATTATTTTGTATTGTTATTGCAAAATACCAAAGAAAATCTACTTTTTTTCTCAAAATATTCCATATTTTAGGAGAAAATGCCCTAAAACTAATTTTTTTGGACAGGTTTCAAAATGGCAAATGGTAAATACGCCAAAAATTTAGCACATAATATAGTCCAAATTTTTGATGAGCGGACTGACGTCATTTTTGTCTTTGAAAACGAATTTTTTTGTTGTCAATAGCTCCCATGTCAAATAATTTGTTGATTTCAATTTGAAGTAACAGTTGAAACAATCAACGCCATTGTGCATATTTATTGTCGCTGTCTAAAGCAATGTATCAAATAGAGACCCAAAAAAAAGACGTCAGTACGCTCATCAATAAATTGGACTATAGCTTCATCATCTGTGTTTGAGGTTATAAAGTTAATGATTTTTAGAGCACCTCTGGGGGGTGGTTTAAATTTATAGCCCCCAGAAAGAATTGTTTTACGGCAATTGGTAATATTTTCCCTAAGCAACCGTTTTTACAGGAATTAATTTAACTTATTTAATATCCCAAGTTGTTAATTAATCAATAAAATAGCTCCAATTTTGTCCAGAGAAACGCCATATTTTTAAACCGTTTTCAGCACAAAGAATATATTTATGAGGGCACTACGAGGCAAAAAAAACATAAGTGAAAGTCACTGATTATGCACGAGAACTGTCTCCAATGAAAACAATCCAAAACAACTGTACCTATTCATTTATTCATAAACAGAACTGAAACTAAAATATTGAGTTTATCTAAAAGCTTAATCATCAAACAAAGCTTTCCACTGAAAGATCACACTCAAAGGTCTCAATTCTGCAGCAGTTTTTATCGGTACTTCGCTTATCATGTTCTACTAGAGAACCGGGCCCCCCACAGTTCGTTGAGCCGACATGACTCCTTTGTGAACGCATGACTTGGATTCAGGTCTGTTTATTTTTATTTGTGGTTTGCGATTGCGATGGGTTTGTGTTTGTAAAGTTTTTTCATACTTTCTATGGATAAAAACCCCTTTTAAATAATTACAAAGTTAATCTAATTTTTATTTTATGATTACATATCGAAATGGTTTTGTGTTAATCGCGAAAATCAATAAACAAGGGTAAGTTTTGATAAGAGTAACATATAACGTCAATTTTAATTTGCTCAACAGAGTGTTTACCATTTAGATATCCCCCTAGGGTTAAAAAAAACTGCTTTTAAATAGAAATTTTCTTCTTAAATCGAACAAAAGATTGTGATAAGATGATTCTTCATTAAAAAAAAATAATTAAAATTATTCTTATAAATCAAACTATGTCCAAAACTCACGGAAGTTGGTATAAAATGCTTAAAACCAACAATTTTACTTAAACCTAGGACCTGTCTAAAATAGGCTAAACCCTTTTAGTAAATCCCACTATTAAAGTCTAAAAAGTCGTATAAAGTGGAGTGAGAAAGCCAAGCAAAATCTATAACAGAACTTCTGTTATTTGGGTCTTTGGGCAGGCGTGTATATTGAGCAGGTCTATCAGAGGGAGATCTACCACTTAAAACGTAAAAAGAGTTATTGCACATAAACTCATTAAGCAACCTACCCCTAGTTTTACCTAAATTATGAAGAGAATATCGTTTTTCAAAGACGTTTATACCCTTAAGAATCTCTGCTGAAATATTGTTTAAGTTCTCGTTGTACAGTTAAAATCACCGCCAATTACGTAAGGTAGATTCCTATCTTTTTTTGACAGTATCCTCAAACATATCAAGCAAGTCTTGGAGGTTATAATCAGGTTTAAAGTAAATAAAACAGATAACTAAACTATAATTTTTACAAGACAGTAAAGAGATTATCCATCAAGGAGATTAAAAAGACGATATTGAAAGAGGCAAGGAACGTGGGAGTCTCCACCAGTTCGTAAGTTAACCAGGTTTCGCTCGCACACAATAATTGAAACTGATCATGTTCTTGGACAAAGTCACTGACATTGCTATAGCTTTCACAATTTCAGAACAATATTGAGAATGATTGTTACCATTGGGAGGGGTTGGCGCACTGGCAAGTTTTCATCTTGTTTGGTAACTTTAATGAAATGTTCTCTAACTGGTGACATAAAAGATGATCTGTTTCTTTTTCGAAGTTCAGCAGTGAAAATTATTTGTGGTATTTTATTGATATATTTAATAGTCAAGTTAGGTTTACAATTTTTCTGCAAACTTTCTAGATCATCTTTAAGACCTTTTAAATTCTTGCTTTGCGTTTCGGTAAGATTACATTTTATTTTAACCCTTAAAAAATCAGTGCCTTGCGACCTTTTTAATAGAGTTTCAAATGCTTCTTGAGGCGAGTTCAAGACATCTTTCAGCAGGCGAATTTTTCCTGCTATAACTTTTCCAAGACGCTGGATACTAAGTTTAAGTCATCGCTGTTTTTAAAGTTTTCCGAGAGACCAGCTACAATGAAATGTTTTTCTTGGTGAATTCGTTCAAATATTTCTTCTTGCATCTCTTCGGTAGAGGTAGCTGTAGTGCGACCCTCAACTGCATTGACTCTGTTTTTTATAGATGAGTTCTTCTTAACATTTAGAGCATCTATGTCTCTGATACAAGTGTTAATTAAATCAGACTGATCAGATATTAATTTATTTACTGATTCTATGTTAGCGTTGCATATCTCAGTTTTCGTATCGCAGGTACCGATATTATCGCTACATGATTGAATTCTATCATAACATGATTGAATTCTATCATTATATGATTGAATTCTACCATTACAGATGTCAATTTTTTTTCGAATGGCAATATTCCACATTTATGTTACACGCTTCTATTTTATTGTTGCAAAAAGATAAAGATTGCTAAAGGTCTTATAGTTGCTTAATAATTGTATTAAAACGCTGCTCTTCGATATCAGGTGACAGCGCGGTTTTCTCGTCGTCTACAATCCATTCCATTTTTATTTAGACAAAACACAACCTCACTTTCCATAGAAAAAAAAAACCAGATTTTTAAGTTGCCAAAAACAAACGCCCTAGGTTTTGGTAATCGGTATTATAACTACCCTGCTAACATCAAATTACTCCGAATAACCCCTTATATTACGCCTTTATATCAATGAAATGCACCAAAGTGAAACAACATAATGCCAGAGATACTTTAAATTTTAAAAAAATGAATATGGGTGGTAAAGCAGCTATGATATTCGTTTTTATTTGTACACCGAACATAACAAAGAAAACGCGATGCAGACCCAGTATTCGTGATAGAGACATAGACTGATGAGCGAAGTCGCCCAAAAAATAATGAATTCAAATTAAATCAAAATGCAGCACCTGCTTTTAATTTTGCCTATTTTTTATTACAAGCTTTTATTTAACTTCACCTCTATGTATGTATGTTTATATGTTCTCTTGCAACAACATTTTGACTACTTCTAGATGTTCGATTGAATTCAAATTTTATATGCGATTATGCTTCCGGTGACACTGACCATAATATCAATATGGTGAATTCAAGATTGACGATTTTTATCAGGTTTTGCTAACAAATTTTAACTTATACACTTTTGACTTATACACATCCGATTCTCCTTAAATTTGGTATGCGTTTATAGTTCTGGTAACAATACAATACTATAGTATTATTAGGCACCTCCCTCCCCCCCTACGAGGGTAGTGGAGTGGGGAGGGAGCTAACCAATTTTAACTGAATTTTACACATCCGACTTTCTTTCAATTTGGTATGCGTTTAAAGTTCCGGTAACAATACAATAACTTGGTATTATTAGGCACCGCCACCCCAAATACGAGGGTAGTGGAGGGGGAAAAACAACTAAGTTTTTCCGATTTCAACAAAAATTGGTATACTAAGGCTTTGGGGGATAATAACGAATACGAATTTTTGATCAGATTTTAAAAATTCAATATGGCAAATTCAAAATAAACGATTTTTTGTCATGTTATTCTAACCAATTTTAACTGACCTATACACATCCGAGGGCTGTGGGGGAAAAAAGATATAGTTTGTTCTATTTCAATAAAAATTTACGTACAGGGGTTTTTAGCGATGGAGATTATGAATTTTTGATCAGATTTGAAAATTTCAATATAGCGAATTCAAAACGGATGATTTAGAGTAAAAACTTGCCTTGAGGCTGCTAAGAATTTGCAGTTTTTAGATTTAAAATAACAAATTACTTCCTAAACACTAATGTGCTCCTGAAAATGACCAATGGGTGGGTACGTCCACCATGACTGTGCCCCAAACAATGTCTGAGCTTCATTCATTTGAGATTTCGTTACCAGCCCCTTCTATGATGTAGAGTTTGCACTATTTATGTTTATGTATTGGATAAACACTTGCGGCTCTGGCCATATCTAGTGTGATCAACTGTCTTACGGTAACAATAACAAAATAGAAAAAAATGGTTCAAAAACCCTCTAAATTAATAAATAAATAAATGAATCTAAACAAAACCGAAAATTTTCGGAATGAGACCCTGTCCATACTACGATCAGTGTGGCCAAAAATATAAGGAGAAACAAAAAAATACAGGTCAGAATGAAAATTCTCGTTAACAGTTGACGTTAACAATGTGTATAAATTTCGGGTGGAAAATACTGCAGCATGATGTACACGACTATACATCGAACGTTGCAGGATTACTATACAAAGGCTGTGGAACCGTGACCTTTGGTCACTAATCATAGCCTATCAATCAACTGTTGATATTGGTTTCTTCAGTCAATATCAGTCAGATTATATTTTTTAGGTTACCCAATATTATTGTCATGTTTATTGGTGTTTCATGAAAAATAAGAAGTCCGTCATGTAATTAAGGACACTAAACATTTGCTTATAGGCTAATCGTTTTTACATTATTTATTCTTTACGTTTTACCTATAGGTACCTATGTATTATTATAAAGAAACAGTTTAAAGTACGTACTTTCAAAATCTTTTAATTTCAATCTAGTTATAAAGTAAGTAATACTTTTTACTTATAGGTATACCTATGTATTAATATAAAAAAAACACTTTAAGTAGGAATTTTTAAAATCTCTGTCTTTTAATCTAGTTAGCAGTTATTAAGTAATTACATAGCTAATAATAATAAACAACTAATTCTGATTCTTCCTAATGGTACCGATAAAACTTTTCCCGATTTCTCATCAAAACTCTTCATCGATGTTATGAAGTCGCTTGCTTTGAAATACAACTCACAAAACTATGAAAATAGAGATTAAAATTTTTGTTGTTCATAAGAGGTTGATCAGGATTTTTTCTACCTATATATTGTGATATAAAATAATAAAATAAGTAGTTACTATTGTAGGTAATTGTTAAAATTATATTTCTAATTTTTTGTTCTAGTGTGTAGTGTTTATAAATTATTTTTACTATAGGAATGGATTTTGTTGTAATTTTGTTCGGCACAAAATGTGGTCGCTCTATGGCATTGATCCATTTTCCACAGATATCGGGATCATTTGAAAAGCAAACACTGAAACCTTTGGCCCGAACCTATAATTGCAATTAATAATACGCATTTTTTGCACAAATTTTAAGAAAAGATGGACTTGACAGTGACTTTGAAAAATGAAAAAGAATTTTGTTATTTTTTATAGAAACTTCTATCCACAGCTGATTGATTGACAACCGAGTTGGTAGGCTATAATTAGTGACCGAAGGTCATGGTGGAATGCCGTGAAACAGTCGACGGCAGGCCGAACAACACAATACGCCTTGATCATCGGTCGCAGGAATTACTTTTAAACAAGCGCTGCATTTACGTTTGGAAAACAACAGTTCTCCAAGTAGTCTGTTCATTTCGTAGTGTGCAAAATTATTAAGGTAGTTAGCCAAATGGATCTCAAAGTTTGTTGACAAAATATTAATAAAAAATTTCTTCTTGGCAAGAAAAGAACTTTAGTTAGACTTACTTACTGCTTAACCAAGAAGTTGCATCCTGGTGTCAAGGGACCTGAACGTTGTGGAGCTACCACAGCTAGGGACTGAAGACGTCACGGCAGCACTTCTAGAGGTAAAGGTGAGAGATAATAGCTTTAAGATTGTAGTTTGTAGCGTGTACCTTCCGTACGATAGCGAAGACCCTTCAGAGGAACTAGCGCGAGTAATTACGTTCGCAGAAAGTAATAAATTTCCGGTGATCGTGGGGTGTGACACGAATTCGCATCACGTAGTGTGGGGTAGTAGTGATGTGAACCAACGTGGGGAGGCTCTATTTGAGATTCTCACCACCAAGGACCTAGAAAAAGCAAGCAAGGGATGTGAACAGACGTTTGTCATTAAGGACCGAGAGGAAGTCATTGATATAACATTGGTCTCACGAAGTATATATCAAGACATCGTCAACTGGAGAGTACCGCAGAAGATCTTCATGTCTGACCATCGTATGATCAGATTCAAGATAGACACCGGCAAGAAACACCAGGAACTCATAAGGAACCCGCGTAACACAGACTGGGGACGCTATCAAGCGATCCTGGACCTTGGTGGAGCGGCAGGTTAGATAAGCTACGTCACAAAGTCAGGAGAGCCCAAAATAGGGCGACGAAGCGTGGGGAGGAGGGCTCCTGGGAGGAGTACAGGGAAGCCAGCAGAGAATTCAAAGGAGAGGTAAGATGCTGCAAAAGGGAGAGCTGGATGAATTACTACGGAGAGATAAATTCTCTCTCAGAGACTTCCAGGCTTCTTAAGATCCTAAGCAGCGACTCAAGGCAAACGTTAACGTCGTTAAAGAAGTCAGATGGAGGCTGGATCGCCTCAAGCGAGGAAACGTTGCAGCACCTCCTAGAGGTTTACTTTCCCGGACAGGGAGGCGACCGTCAGACGCAACATCCAGCTGGACCACGGACAGGCGTACAACCTGATTGAGGACTAGCAGATCGCGTGATAACGGACGCCACCATCATCTGGGCGATCAATGAGTTCAGCCTCTATAAGTCACCTGGGCCAGACGGTATATTTCCGGGGCTGATGCAGAAAGGCCAGGAGATACTCCTTCCATACATGAGGAGAGTCTTCAGATCCAGTATCGCACTAGGATACATGCTGATGCTGTCGGCTGAAGGAAGACAACACAGACAAGAAAGACAACACTGCAGCGAAATCCTTCAGACCAATAAGTTTAACATCGTTTATGATGAAGGCAATGGAAAAGATGGTGGACAGACACCTCCTAGGGGGAATCCTTGCCAACAATCCTTTCCATAAGAACCAGCACGCATACATAGAGGGCAGGTCGACCGACACAGCCTTACACGCAGTTGTGCACAAGGCAGAGAAAGCAATTCAATTCAAAATGTATGCCCTCGCGTTATCCTTTGACGTGGAGGGAGTTTACGACAAGGCAAAGGTGCAGGTCATAACATCCGCCCTTCAAAAGAAAGGGGCAGAACCCCTCATAATTGAATGGGTAAGATCTGCACTAAAAGAAAGGAAGATACAAGCTAAACTAGGTGAATCCAAGGTACAGGTCGAGGCTACGGGGGGACGTCTCCACACCTATGGTGCCTAATTATGGATACCCTTCTGAAAAAGCTGACAGAGGAAGGATGCTACGCCCAAGCGTATGCAGATGACGGAGTTGTGGAGGTGATAGGTCGCTTCCTAGACAGCGTCTGCAGCAGAATGCAACGAGCTGTACGAATCATAGAAAATTGGTGCCAACAGAACAGCCTCTCTGTTAATCCAGGAAAGACAGAAATGATCCTGTTCACTAAGAAGAAGAAAATTGAGGGATTCAGAGCACCCATAATGTACGGGAAACCCCTGACTTTGGTCTCAGAGCTAAAGTACTTGGGAGTCAACCTGGACAAGGGGCTCACCTGGACGCCGCATGTTGTCAAAATGACCGAAAAAGTCCAGGCACTAATGTGGCCATTGTATCGGATGGTAGGTGGGACCTGGGATATTACACCCAGGAACCTTCACTAAATGTACTTTACCTGAAATACTAAGATCTAGGACCTAGGATCCAATATGGATCAATCGTCTGGTGGCCGGCAGTGGAGAGGACCACTATATCCGAAAAGCTCAGAAGCCTGCAAGGGCTAATGTGCAGGGGAATAACCGGCGTCATGAGGACGACACCAATCCAAGCACTCGAGACCATTCTGGGACTGCCTCCGCTACCAAATTGGATCAAGAAGGAAGCGATGGCAATCTATTTGCGTCTAAGAGACTCTGGTCAGTGGAGAGAAAGAGGGAAAGCTATTGGACACCTAAGGGTCGCCCAAATGGCAAGGCAACCCGAATTCCCTGGAGATTCAATAAGAGGTACAAAGTCGAAATTCCCGATAGGGAATTCTGACAAAGGGAGAACCGTCAGCAACAGTTCGAGAGGAACGCTGTGATATGCTACACCGATGGCTCCAAGCTATCGGAGAGGCAGACAACAGGGGCAGAGGTCTACGTGCAAGACCGAGAAGAAGTTCGTATGAGCTACCCACTCGGAAAGCACGCTACGGTCTTCCAAACCGAGGTATACGCCATTATAATGGCGGCAACACTAGAAGAGATTCGCAATGGTCCGGAGGAGCATGTGTACATATGCTCCGACAGCCAAGCGGCCCTAAAGGCACTCAGTGCGACAAAAATTGTCAATACTCTGGTGGAAGAGTGCGTAGAAGCACTGGAAGCGTTGAGTCAAGACAAAAGAGTTACAGTGATGTGGGTACCGGGATACACGGGATTGTCGGGCAACGAAAAGGCGGATGAACTCGCTCGGATCGGCGCCAGCACTCAATACGTGGGGCCGGAACCACTCTTAGGTATAACAAGGAGACAGCTGCAAAGTCGACTCATTAAATGGGCTAACGATGCACTGGCGGACTCCTGGGAGAATGAATTAGGATGCAGACAGTCCAAAGAATTCATCGACGGATCGGACGCGGCCAGACTCAAATGGCTCCTAGGAAGGACACGAAAAGATATTGGACTACTGACAGGGATACTGACCGGCCACAACCGACTCAGCAAGCATATAATTCGCATCGGGGTTGGGAATGACTCCATCTGCCGTGCCTGCGGGAGGGCAGAGGAGACATCCCGGCACCTCGTTGCGGAGTGCGATGCATACCAGAGGACCTACGAGCTCTCAAGTAGGCCAAAGTACTGGACTTCGTGAAGATAACAGGAAGGCCCGTAGAGCCCACTACCGTACAAGCGGTACAGGTAGTGGATTAGGGGGCTGGGCTGGGGTAAGGTAAAAAGGGATCGATTGGGCCTACTTGCCAGGTCTTGGGCCGCCCCCTAGTTACTACTACTACTACTACTACTACTACTACTGCTTAATCTGGCTGATATAATTTTAACATGTACTTTCACGAAAAGTAAAACAGTTTGAGATTAATGACAACAAAACATGTGCTCGTAGCATTAGTTCGAACAACTGCTTTCCAGATTTTGTTGGCAACTCGATAAAACAGTAACTTACAAAGAAATTTTGCGTTTTACCTCAAAAGTTGTTTTTATCGATGACATTAATGACGTATGTTAAAATCTTTACGAAGTTATTCCCGAAACTTCTACCCAATTAGGACTGATAAAAGAGTCAAGGCCCTGTCAATATCAAAAACTAAATGCGCCGTGGGTTAATCATGACTGTCTTATACGAAGAAAGCAACTCGGCAAGCACTAAAAAACTGCAAATTAATGAACTTTTGTCCTAGATCTAAACGTGATTATCTTGAAGCCAAACGTCAATATAAAAGATTAACAAAGTACAAATGGAAAATGTATCACCGAGATCTGGTTCCAAAACTATCAAATTGCAGGGACCCCAAGACATTCTGGACTACTGTGCGTAAGTTTGGGAAACATAATGCTTGCTTGCTACTCTCGGCATACACCTGGGAGACATTTTACAAAAGCACTTACCCTCCTAGAAATAACGATAAGACCACCTTTTTTTGTGTCAAACACCCATACTTGGATAGATCTATATCGCCCGACGGAGTTTGCAGCATTTTATGCAAATATCAAAATATTTAGATCCCTGGTAAAGAAAACATCCCATCTGAGTTTTACAAAAATATCTCCTCCTTCTCTTCACTTCCTTGTTAAATAAAATCTTTCACACTCAATTCCTTTCCCTAATTTGAAGCAATATTTCAATCATTACTCTCCATAAAAAAGATCCATCCAATGATCCGGTCAGTTTTCGAGGTATGCACTTATCAATTGCCTAACCAATATATTCACGCACGCCTGGATACCTGGGTCAATGAACATTCCCCTCTTCGAGAATCTCAATTAGAAGAACATGCTCACACTCTTATAAATACAATTCTTATAATTACGCTGCTGATGTGTGGGGAGTGTGATCAGTGGGTGATCAGTGGAACCACTGACTAGCTCACGCTGGTTACCCAGAGCGAAACATCGTTTAATTATTTCTCTTTTCGCTTTGGTTCTTTGTGTGTTCCTTGTGGGATGCTCATCCAGGTTTAGTTTTCGTTATTTCCACCTAAAATCTTTTGATCATTTGTTTTTAGATTCTTTTCGGTTGATATAATTGATTTGGATGTTTTTTAACTTCTTTTCTGATTTTTAATTGGCTTAGGAGCATAATCCCATTGGAAATAATAACACGCCAGGACGAATCCGTATAAGGTAACTTGGACAAGTACCAGTGCGGAACGATGCCTATTTGTGAGTGATTGGAACCACTAAGGAGCTCACACTGGTTACCCAGAGCGAAACATCGTTTAATCATTTGATTGATTTCCTTTGATCTTTTGTCCTTATAATTACAATATATTTGCACCTGAGACTACCCAGATGTAAAATCTTTATTATATTTGTAGATTACAAACGTGTATTCGACTCACTAAATCATAGATTAATTTGGTAAAAACTCTATAGCATAGGCATTTCTACTACTTTTATCAACCCGATTAGGTCTCTTTATCAAAACGCTTCAAAGCAAGTATAATGTTCCGATGGTCTTACAGACCCAATCGATGTTATGAAGGGTGTCTTAGAAAGGTGTTCATAGCTGACATAAAAACTTACTTCAGAGAAAAATGGGCCACCGGTGTGAATATAGATAACTATTGGTTTGCTCTTGTTATTGTATTGCAATCACTTGGCTATTGTATGTGACTCTAAAATGGATGTATGAGAAAAATTAGGCATTAAGCAGATGAAAATCTGCTAACCGTAAACGTCTCTAAAACCAAAATAGTTCGTTTTAGTAGAGGTGTTTCGCACAACATACCTGTCGAAATAGCCTAGTTCTTATACTTATCTGGGTATACACTTTGCCTCTTCTGGGATGTTTACGCAAATGACAGATTTGGCGGCAGACAAATCCAAGCAAGCTTCTGGAAATATATTATCAATCATTTCCAAATACAAAATGAACGCATGGAGTGTCAAAACACAATTATTCGACTTTCTTGTTTTGAGCATACTTTCTAACTATCTTTCCGTCTCGGGTCAAAACTACCTCGATATCATCAAAAGAGTTCAAATAAGTTTTTTTAAAAGATTACTTCATCTCCCGAGAAACACCCCTGATTCCATAGTAAGGCTAGAAGCCAATTAAGTTAAAATCTCTTACATTGTCTTTAAATCCACTTTGAACTGGCTGATCAAACTTCTTGCGGCGAATCTGTTTTTAAAACAACTACAATTTAATATAAAATCTATATGTTTGGGGCGGATTCATAATGTTGAAACCACTTTTTTTGGGTTTTTCGCCACTAAGTTAAGGAAATTTTTTCAAAAATATGTTAAAACCCACTGCGTAAATTCCTAAAGAAAAAAATTTGTTCGTTAGTCAGTGGTTTTTAAATAAGATAAAAAATTTGCCTACACACACGCAAATCCTAACTAGAATCTAAGTACTTATCTGAATCGAAATTATTGTAAGACCCATGATCGACCGCCAAGTGGTCTGGTCGGGGATCGATCCCGTCGCCGACCGATGACCATAGGTGGTAATCGGGCTCGTACGACGATCGGCCCGAGAGCCGACCGCCTAGTAAAGTCACATTGTTTTGAGCCTTTCGACTCTCGGAACTCCAAGAGATATCGTTGCCACCTTTGACTAGAAAGGATATGGCCTTAGAGGCGTTCAGGCATAAACCAACGGATGGTAGCTTCACACCATAGCCCGCTCGAGCTAGTGCGTGAACCAAATGTCCGAACCTGCGGTTCCTCTCGTACTGAGCAGGATTACTATCGCAACGACGAGTCATCAGTAGGGTAAAACTAACCTGTCTCACGACGGTCTAAACCCAGCTCACGTTCCCTATTCGCGGGTGACCCCCCCAGATGCAAAAAATTCCCGCGCGCCTCTGTTCAAAGCCGTTTTTATTTTTCCGCTACTACGCTTAATAACGGTACAGAGTCCGTTCAAAACCCATCTCAAGTCCGCTGTTAACAATTAACCAAGACAACGCGAACATAGACATAATATTGTACAACCAACAAATTTAATAATTCCTTTTATACGAGGTATTTCGGAAAAAATTAAACACATCGCTAATAATTATAATATTAGAACAATTTTTAAAAAATCAAATACTCTTAGATCAATTCTAACCAAAACAAAACCATTAAATGCTGAGCAAAACTCAAAAAATATCGTTTATAAAATTCCTTGCCAGTGTGGTAAATTTTATATTGGAGAAACTTCAAGGCCTCTTGAAGTTAGAATAAATGACCATAAGGGGTACCTCAGAAGGGGAGACTGGGAGAAGTCTAAAATTTGCCAACATTCTTTTGAAAATGATCATAGAATAATGTGGGGAGAAACCAGTATATTACAAAAAGAACCAGACAAAATTAAACGAAAAATCAAAGAAGCAGCTTGCATCTATCTTAATGAAGGTGAATGCATAGCTAGCATATCAGTTGATATAAATACAGTTTGGCTTCGTATGTATGTATTTTTTCCTAAATGTATGTATTTTTTCCTAAAGTTAGTCAAAAGATAATTTTTATAATTGAAATTTTAAAATAAAAATTTTGTATTTTTATAATGTAATCTAAAATTGAAAACACTCAAACAAAAAAAAAAATAATTTTAAATTTTACTAAATTCACCCAATACCTTGTTGGCTACTATCGACGCACCAAACTGTCAAGTTAATATTTGAAATATATATCAGTCAAAGTCATTCAGCTGTATGACAACAGACAGATATATTAAAAAATAATCGAAAAGAGTTTTTGAAAAGAATAAAATTCTTTGATAACGGCAGTAGAGTTTCTTCTGAAACGTCAGATAAGTACCTAGATTCTAGTTAGGATTTGCGTGTGTGTAGGCAAATTTTTTATCTTATTTAAAAACCACTGACAAACGAACAAATTTTTTTCTTTAGGAATTTACGCAGTGGGTTTTAAAATATTTTTGAAAAAATTTCCTTAACTTAGTGGCGAAAAATCCAAAAAAAGTAGTTTCGATACAATTGAATAGTCCGAAACTAAAATATAACTGGGCAGCTGAGGTTAAAAATCTATTTGCCTTCTTGAGCATCGAAATTCCATGGACACCAAATAATTATGTCCAGACAATTTCTTAAACAAAACAGAATCAAATTTTTAAATATTTTTTATACCAAGTTAAAAACGGAAGATATCAGTCAAGCAGCGCGATAAAACTTCTTACCTATAGAATGAGCTTTAGGCTACTGCGGACATAGGGGGAATCAAGTCCAATTTACCCTCCGTGCCGTACGACCGAGTTGGATTCGAAGCACGCTGCAGTATTATATTTTGGAAATTTATTTTGTTTTTATTATTGTGTTTTATTTCTGCCTTGCTTGAGAAACAGATTGGTAAGTTCTTAATTGAAATAATACATTTTTAAAACTAAAAATGGATGTCTACGAAGTTGCCGAAAAAGTGCAGATGATCAAATGGTACTATCAAGGCAGACCATTGAGACTTATTCAAGAACTTTTTCTGAAGAATTTTGTAAATCACCCAGAACCTAGTTTATCAACGATTTATAGGTTGCAGAATTTTGAAAAGTTTGGTTGTGTAGCGCCAAGAAACCATAAAAAATCCACTGTTTTAAATGACGAGCAGGAAGTACGAGATGTGATGATTTCCGCTGCCGTGGAAAAAAATCGAAAGTTAACTAGCCACCAAGTTGCCGAAGCAGTTGATACGTCTTCAGCCACTGTCTTACGTGTTCTCAAAAAGAATGGTTATCATTCTTACAAAGCGTCAAAAACGCATCAAATTTTTCCGGTGGAGATCTATTCTTTTCACAGATGAAAGCACTTTTCCATTATTGAATCGTCATAACCCAACACACGTTCGATATTGGTCGAGGGAAAATTTGCATTTGTATTTTGACGTCAGAACACAGTATCCTCAAAAACTAAATGTTTTGGGGGGTATTGTAGGAGAACACGTAATTAAGCCATTTTTTATTAACGGCAATTTGAATGGTCCCAGATACTGCAGCAGCATATTATTCCAACTGCTAAGCAGTTGTTAGGTGTGGCATTTGGTGAAACATGGTTTCAACAAGATGGTTATTCCGCTCACAATGTTGGCCTTGTCAGGGAATATCTTGATAATATGTTTCCTAATCGAGTTATAAGTACACAGGGAACTATTTTATGGCCAGCTCGATCACCCGATCTTGCTCCTAATGACATGTATCTGTGGAGTTATATTAAAAATAAAGTTTACGGGCATGAAAGGGCTAATAATTTGGAAGAACTTCGAATTAAAAAAGAAGAAGCTTCTCAAACTATCACGTTAGGAGGGGTTTTTATAATAGGCTCGGATATTGTCTAGCCGAGCAAGGAGGACTATTCGAACATTTGCTTTAATTTTTTTTTGACTGGAAGAATCTTTTTGGTTTTTAGAATGTATTATTTTATTTTGAGAACTTGCTTTTATTTTGTTTCTCCTTATTATTTTCATTGTAACACGTTGTCAGTGATAAATCTGAGCAGTTGACAATAAAACGCTCGTATTTATCAGTGACAAAAAATAAGAAAATTACGTTATAAAAATTTGCGTATTTATTGACCAAATTCCGGTTTCATTGACTACGCTCCACACAGCACCGTGGTTAGAGGCGTACTAAATACCAATGAATAGTGGTTGCTTCACTGATAGGTGTGCGGTGTCCCTGCGTGTACGTACACTGGCAAATTGGACTTCTTCCGGCCTATGTTCGCAGTAGCTTGAAGCGGTCTGCATACAAAATTACTTACAATTTAAAACTTCTCTTGCAATTCCAAAGAACTATAGCACAGCTGAGAGTTGCAAGCATTTATGCCACCAAATTTACTTATATGGGCTCGACATACCGAATTAACCCTAATATCGACTGCTCAGTCTGAAATATGCAAGTCAAGGAAATGTTAACTCATGTTCTTTTTGACTGTTCTATCTACATTGGCAATACAGAAACTCGAAATAACCACCTAGTTACAATTAATGACTTGGTATCAAATCTTAACAACAAATCTGAAACATCCTTTTAATAAGATCTTTTTGTATCGTAGAATAGCCAAGTGAGTCTTTACCTTTCTTCAATCTTTTAGTCGCAGTTCCAGGCATAATTTTTGGGCGCCTATATTTATTGAATTATAATTATTTTGGTTGGTTACTTTTAATAAGTTTTTTTTTTAACTAACATTTTTTGTACTTTTTTAAAATATTATTTATAAAAAAAACATATGTTGCAAGGTACTTTTGCACACATGTGCGCAACAAGCCTCCTCCGGAGTGATTGTTGCTGAGCCTTATTATAAGGCGACGTAGTATAAACTCCAATTGGGGGCGGAGGAACGTTGTATTTAGAACATTCTTCTTTCAGTACCCGGTAAATTCTCGCAGGATCTGTTTTTATGACCTGCTTGCAATTTTCTTTCTTTCTTATTGATACATAACATTTTGCTTTTCACTTAGTTCCGACAGGCGGCGCGCTACATATATCAATGCTAGATCCCATTATTTGACGACGAAAGTTATTTAAATGCGCTGTGTGGTTGCTTATGTTATACTTAATATGCCAGGTAGAGTCTGATGATTCCTAACAAGGATGAAACAGGTCTGTAGGTTTCTGGACTATCCATTAGATCTTGGAGGCCTGGTCGTAATGAATTAAAAAGCAAAATTTGTGTCCGATAACCACGAACCTTTCTTCTTATTCTTAAATATTATTTATGTTTTCCCTTTGTTAATTAGTTTTTTCAGGGCCTTTGTAGTATCATATTATTATGTAATATTTTAAGGCCAAACTCACTGTTATTGAACCTAGGGTTTATAGAAACAATAAACGTGAATCTGAAATCTTAAGAATATTAATTTACATTACAAGGCCGGGAAATGGTCATTTAAATTACAAGTCTAGATGTTTAGAATATCTAGCCGAATATTTTAATGACATTTCACGGCCGTGTATCATACAACGTTTTATTTCATACTGTTTTATTTAATTTAAAATAAAAATAATTAATTTTTTTTGAGAAGACAGCGACAATCAATATATCAAAACAATTTTCCATCAAATTATTGTCAAAATTTTGAAGTCCAGTCATCCTTGAATTGGCTGCTAACAGAAACAAAATAAAGTTTATTTGTTTCTGCCACGTAAAGCAGTGAAAATGGACGCAATTTTGAAAAAAAGTTCAGCCGCAACAGAAAAACTGATTCCAGCCAAATCTTCAGTAAGATATAAAAAAGAATATGAAACATTCTGCGAATGGAGAAAGACTTTTAATGTGGAAAATACCGTCAACGAAAATGTTATGTTGGCCTACTTCTTAGATGTGGTAAGTGTTAAATTAGTTTTATTTAAAAAAATGTGTTAAACACCTACTTTGTAAAAATACGTCGTATTTTCGTAATTTTTAATTTCCTTACTTTCTCAGTCACAAAAATTCAGCAGTTTAACGCTATGGGCAAAATACTCGATGGTGAAATCTATGTTGGTAGTAAAACAGCTACAACCGAGAAATTTTTGTTAATTAAGGTAAGGTTTTTGGTTTCCATTAAATAAAAATATATTTTTTTAACTGAATTTACGTAATAGGCAATTTACACAGGAGGATTTAGTATTTATACTTTTCTGCCTTTTCTAAATTATTATTTTTTGTATTGTTTCAGGTTGTGGCGCTACTAGGTATTTCCGGAGGGTGTCAAAGGGAGGAGCTCTACAACCTAAATGACGATGATATTCAAGATACAGGGACACAGTTGATTGTAAGCATAAACCAAACAAAAACTTACATCAAAAGAGTAAACACAGTCATTGAAGGATTATTTTTGAGCATATTCCGTAGTTATCGTTTTTTTCGGCTACAGAAAAGGAAAACGTATTAGCCAAAGAGTGGGCATCCATCGAAAAATTTCGGAATATTTGAATTTGTCCAATCTTGAAAGTTACAAGGGACACTGCTTCCGCAGAACGTCTGCCACGCTATTAGCAAACGCGGGAGCAGATGCTAATATGCTAAAACGTCACGGCGGCTGGAAGAGCACCTCTGTGGCCAAAAAATATGTCGAGGAGTCTTTAGAGACAAAAACAAAAGTAGGTAGAATAATCCAAATTTACTCTTCCTCGCGAAAAGGTAACCCCGAAAAAGATTGCTCGGCTGCTGCCCATGTAATTTCAAATAATTCCAATTGCACAATTAATGTGAATATTTATAAGTAATTTTTAGTAGTTTATTGTATAAAATATTTCTTTTTCATTAATAATAAAGATTTGTTCTTCATTTTGCTTATAAAAATTCAGAAATTTAGTTTGAGTCCGGTGATGTTATTTTACCGGACTAGTGATGTAATAGGTCATTTCCCGGACTCAAATTAATTCCGTAAGAGGGAACATTACAATACAGTATGAAATAAATATATTTTTAGGATTGTCGCCTCTGGTTGTGTAAAGGTTATTAAGGTCGTTTGTCCATCAACATTTTTCCCCCTTTGTAATTATCGCCTTAAATTTGGGTACGTAAAATAAAAGGTCTTTTAATGGATTTTTGTCAGTAGGATATAATAAAAAATAGTATATTACATATCAAGAGAAGAAACTGACAAATTTCGCATGACCGTGAATTTTGTTAATGAGGCGCCAGTCGAGTGTGTGGAATTTACTTTCTATCGAGTTGTGTACGCTATTTTTTCGACTTAAACTGATGAATTGCACTAATTTTTGTAAAAATTGGTCTTTAATTTGGCACAAATCAAATGAAACTGCTTTCCCACACATGTGTGGAAAAGTATTTTGCAACACATGTGCGGAAAAGTACAGTGATAGTTATCGTCATCGTACACTCTTCCATATGTGCGAAGAAATTTCTGCACACGGGTGCAATTTAACGTTTTCTAAGGATGTAAATCGTGTGAAATCCATCATTTTCATATGCGGTCGTAGGAAAAAGGCATTTTTCATTATATTCCATTTTCGGGCAGCACAAGGGTAAGCGATCTTTTAATTTTTGGTTATTGCTTTTTCTAAATAGCGTAGGTCATTTTAATTAATAATGTTTGATTTTTAATGCTTTTAATATAGTCGATTCTTAATTCTACGAATTTCCTTTATATGTTAATAAATACGTTTATTGATACTTATTGTGGTGCTGTTTTAGTCATGCATTGACAGTAGTTTTAACAAATTCGTACTATCTATTTAAAACCCTCCGGACTAATTTCGATACGGTGGCTGGTATTTAAACACAAACTAAATGGAAGTATCATTATTAGTGTCAAAAAATTCATCCAATTTAGTTTGGAATGAAGTAACCTACCTGTACCATGCGCTTCCAAATAACTTAATTCGATCGGATTCACATCACATTCCGAGTAAACCTCCTCCAACAAAATTTTTTGAACTGAGCCATTGGGATAGGTAATGCCTTGTTCTTTGTAACTAAAAATTGAGTTTTAAAAATTACATATTGTAAGTTATATTTTGATGGTAAGTTATTTTCTGCCGTTAATCGTTCGTAGTCGGGGCCGACATAAAAGAAGTAAAACCTTTGTACAATTTTTAAGTGTTTGAGATTTCTTTTCGAGTTTTTGATTTTTGAATTTTGATGTTACTATTACTAGGATCCTGGCTAGAGTAAAATTAAGTTATTTTCTGCCGTTGATCATTTGTAGTCGGGGCTAACACAAAAAAAAACTACAACCTTAATCGTCGGTCGTCGAAGAGTCAAGTTTGTAAATAAAGAGTCGCCATCTGAATTTTAAAGTTTTTGAATTTTTTTAAATTTTTGACTTTTTTGAATTTTAAAGTTTTTACGTTCTTTACTATGTTGGCAATTTGGAACCTTTGGTTGCACTAAAACAAAGATATGATTGTTTTCTACAAACCAAAACTACACTTTTTTGCACTCGACGCGCGTTTCGCTAACATTATCAGGAGACGATAAACAATTTTGACGATAAACAATTTTGTTTATCGTCTCCTGATGATGCTAACGTTGTTAGCGAAACGCGCGTCGAGTGTAAAAAAGTGTAGTTTTGGTTTTTGGAAAACAATCATATCTTTGTTTTTTTTGAGTTCTTTACTGTTACTACGATACTGCTTTGAGAAAAACACAGTTAGCTGGTATTTTCTGCTGTTGATCGTTCGTGGTCGGGGCTAACACAAGAGAAGTACACTTCTCTCCACATAAAACTGGTACAGCAGAAGGTAGCTGCAAATACGATTTTTTTATATTTTACTATGTGCAACACTGAATTTTTGACTTTGTCATTTTAGATTATATTTTTGGTATATATAAACTTTTTATAAACAGACTGCTTGTTTATTTTTTACTAATTCAAAACATAAAGCCAATAAAAATAAAAACCACATATCAAAAATGCAAAAATGCATTAACTAAAAATACAAAAAAGTATACTTATTTCGTCATTGCAACGTTGGCTGCAATGATGTTTTGAAGTCTTCTGGGCAATAAATTAGCTAAATTTTCAAATAAGTTTGGATTTTCAGCAATAACTTCCCTATATGTCCTTACGATGAGTCCCATTAGATGTTCTGAAAAAACTCTATTGGATTCACATCAAAGGTTTTTGCAGGCCAAGGCAAAACTTCGATATTATTATCCTGGAACCATTCCTGCGTAATTCTGACCATATGAACTGGACAGTTATCTTATGGGAATACAAAATGATCTGGATAAGGGACCCTCACCTCTGGAAGCATTACATTTATCAGCATATTAACGTAAGCTTGTAAATCGCCCATTGTTTTTTATCGCTGTTGGACTTTAAAGATCTTCTCATTTATGAAAACCACATGCGGCCAAAATTCTTTGTCCCTCAGAGAATAATTCAACGCAAAAATTAATCGAGACTGCTTCTTTTCCTCATTTAGTTTATTTTTTTACCGCAATGCGACACCTTAGCCTCGAACGTTTAATCCTCCTGCCTAATCTTGTTATGGATCCTTCTAAGTCTTGCTCTGGGCTACTAACTTTCGTCAAACCGGTGCTGGTGCCTTCCTTTCGGTGGATAGTTCCCTCCTCTTGAAATCGGTTTTTTATGTTTACTATCGTAGACTTGCTTCTCCCATAATCAACAGCTACTTTCCGAATAGAGCCACCACCGTCTAGGTTTGCTAGATTTGAGCTTTATTAAATTCGAAAATATGCGGCGGCATTTTTTAAAATTTGGATGACACTGCCATGCAAAATATGATGTTGTCCAGGGTCTGTGACATTGTCACACACATAAAAATTAAACAGGCTGTAACTTCTGCTGTACCAGTTTTATGTGGAGATAAGTGTACCACCTTAAACGTTGCTCGTTGAAGAGTCGAGTTTGTATATCGAAGGTTGTCATTTGAATGCTTACATTTTTAATTTTCTTTTGAATATTTCAATGTTTTGAATTTTCGGATTTCTTTTTGAATTTTTGAATTTTAGACTTTTAGAATTTTTGAAATTTTGAATTTTTGAATTTTTGAATTTTTGAATTTTTGAATTTTTGAATTTTTGAACTTTTGAACTTTTGAACTTTTGAATTTTTGAATTTTTGAATTTTTGAATTTTTGAATTTTTGAATTTTTGAATTTTTGAATTTTTGAATTTTTGAATTTTTGAATTTTTGAATTTTTGAATTTTTGAATTTTTGAATTTTTGAATTTTTGAATTTTTGAATTTTTGAATTTTTGAATTTTTGAATTTTTGAATTTTTGAATTTTTGAATTTTTGAATTTTTGAATTTTTGAATTTTTGAATTTTTGAATTTTTGAATTTTTGAATTTTTGAATTTTTGAATTTTTGAATTTTTGAATTTTTGAATTTTTGAATTTTTGAATTTTTGAATTTTTGAATTTTTGAATTTTTGAATTTTTGAATTTTTGAATTTTTGAATTTTTGAATTTTTGAATTTTTGAATTTTTGAATTTTTGAATTTTTGAATTTTTGAATTTTTGAATTTTTGAATTTTTGAATTTTTGAATTTTTGAATTTTTGAATTTTTGAATTTTTGAATTTTTGAATTTTTGAATTTTTGAATTTTTGAATTTTTGAATTTTTGAATTTTTGAATTTTTCAATTTTTCAATTTTTGAATTTTTGAATTTTTGAATTTTTGAATTTTTCAATTTTTCAATTTTTCAATTTTTCAATTTTTCAATTTTTCAATTTTTCAATTTTTCAATTTTTCAATTTTTCAATTTTTCAATTTTTCAATTTTTCAATTTTTCAATTTTTGAATTTTTGAATTTTTGAATTTTTGAATTTTTGAATTTCTGAATTTCTGAATTTCTGAATTTTTGAATTTTTGAATTTTTGAATTTTTGAATTTTTGAATTTTTGAATTTTTGAATTTTTGAATTTTTGAATTTTTGAATTTTTGAATTTTTGAATTTTTGAATTTTTGAATTTTTGAATTTTTGAATTTTTGAATTTTTGAATTTTTGAATTTTTGAATTTTTGAATTTTTGAATTTTTGAATTTTTGAATTTTTGAATTTTTGAATTTTTGAATTTTTGAATTTTTGAATTTTTGAATTTTTGAATTTTTGAATTTTTCAATTTTTCATTTTTGAATTTTGAATTTTTGAATTTTTTTTAAATATGGAGGAAGAGCAGGTTGACGTGAAGCCACATGCCCCTCAAAAAAATTTTGAACTTTAAAATTTTGAACTAATTTCGAACCAATTTTGTACAGCTCAAAAAACATAGAAATTTACTAGAAACGACAAATCACGTAAGAAAAACTATTTCGATCTTTGTTGGACTTTTGGTACCTAATATGTGCCTGTGTAAACTACCTTTTTGGTGATATTAGGAGCTCAAAATTACTTCTTAATAATTTTGGTGTAGTTGCTTTTCATTTTTCCACACGCTTTAAATGAGGAGGGTGTAGCTTAACGTCCGGCTGTACCTTCCCATTTTGAATATAAAAAAACGGTTTAAAATTTTTTAAGGTATGAATTTTTGATTTTTTTATCTTTAGATTTTTCAATTTTGATATAACTGTTACTAAGATCATATTTTGGGTAAAGTTATTTTCTGCCGTGGATCGTTCGTGGTCGTAGCCATTACAAAAGAAGTAACCTTAAACACTAGTTTTTTGTATTATATTTAAAAAGAAGCGCTTTAAAGAACGCGTTGAAAACCCCTCTAGAAGGCAACAAAGTGGGTTTAACCTCCTAGGGGACTAATTCTTGAACCTCGAAACAAGAAACGCTCCCACAAGAGAAGTCCCGGGGGAAGAGATGCTTTTCCTTGAAATCTCTTCGAAATTTTAGATTGAAAAATATACATTTTAAGCGCATGCTTGCCTTAGAAATGGGACCGATCCCTGGGTTTAGAGTCGGGCAGCACGAATCCCCAATTTTTTGTAGAATGGAATGAGCGAACACATTTCAAGAATACGAAATTCGTTCGACGTGGGATCATTCGACATTAATCCATGTCGTTCCCTGCTCAAGAATTGGGGCCCAGGACACAAAACAGTGGGAAAAGCTTCTCAGGAAAAAATAAAATTGAACAAAAACCCTCAGAATGAATCCTTGGGTACCTTTTAAAAATATCGCGTGATTTAATTTGAGACTTTTATAGATTTTGTCAATTTAATTATATCGTACAGAATAATAAAAATGACCACATTTGGCATTTTGACAAGAAAATAACATAACAAAAAAATATCACTTTCAGTGTTGTCGCGTCTCTTTTCTTTAATAAATGTCATACATACCTACCTGGTAATTACTGTAACTAATTAAAGGAGGTATTTATATTGTTGTACACTTCTCTCCACATAAAACTGGTGCAGCAGAAGGTAGCTTCAAATACGATTTTTTATATTTGCCTATGTGCTACTTTTTGACTTTGTCATTTTAGGTTATATTTTTGGCTTATATAAACTATAAGGAGACGGCTTTTTTATTTTTTACTAAATCAAATTATAGGGTCACTAAAAATAAAAACCACATTTCAAAAAGCTCAAATGTTTTATTAACTAAACATAAGCTACACAGTAATTGGTCTATTCGACTAGCTGATTATGAAGTAAGCAGGTCTACGATAGTAACCATAATAAATCGATTTCAAGAAGAAGAAACTCTCCCGCGAAAGGAAGGCATCGGCACCGATATAAAAAAAAACAAAATTAAAAACATACAAACAAAAATACTTCTTTTTACTATTGCATCATTGCACCATTTGCTGCTATTATATTTTGAAGTCTTCTGGGCATTAAATTGGCGAAATTTTCAAATAAGTTAGGATTTTCAGCAATAACTTCCCTATGTGCTTTTATGATGAGTTTCATTAGATGTTCGGAATTCCTGGTAATGCTATTAAAACTTGCTAATTTCTTTGCGATAAGTCCTCAAACGTTCTCTATTGGATTCGCATCAGTGGTTTTTGCGGGCCAAGGCAAAACTTCGATATTATTAGCCTGGAACCATCGCTGCGCAATTCTGGCCGTATTAACTGGACAGCTATCTTGTTGGAATACAAAATGATCTGGATAAGGGACTCTCACCTCTGGAAGCGTTACATTTTCCATAATATTAACATAAACTTCGGCTGTAAGTCGTCCATTAATTCTAAATAGAACGTGTCCTCTAGCCGATATCCAGCTCCAAATATTTACCGAAAATCTTCCCGCCCGGTCTTCGTTTCCAGAAATATATCAATCTTCGTATCGGGTTCTCTGAGGTCGATAAAACCAAAATTTGTATTTTATCGCTGTTGGACTTAAAGATCTTCTCATCTGTATTCATATCATAATTAAACCCACTAATTAATCGAAAATGCTTCTTTTCCTCACTTAGTTTAATTTTTTTGCTGCAATGTGACACCTTAGCCTAATGTTGTTATAAATCCTGGAATATTTGATTTAATTTTTACTTCTTTCGATAGGGCAAACGGATGATTTTCCAGAAAATTGATTGCTTCTTGGTCTTCCTCTGGGCTAGTAACTTTCGTCAAACCGGTGCCTTCTTTTCGGTGGATAATTCCCTCCCCTTGAAATTGTTTTTTTTTGTGTTTACTATCGTAGACTTGCTTCTCCTATAATGAACAGCTACTTGCCGAATAGACCAAACACTGTCTAGTTTGGCTAAGATTTGAGCTTTATCAAATTAGAAAAGATGCGGCGGCATTTTTTTAAATTTGGATGACACTGACATGTAAAACATGATGCTGTCATTAACACTAATAGGAAGACAATGCCGTACTATAAAAATTTTAAAAATTAACCAGGCTGCTAACTTCTGCTGTACCAGTTTTTTGTGGAGAGAAGTGTACATAAGACTGATAATTTAACCCCTTACCCGTCAGAATTTGACTTGGCGTGAACTATTCGAGCATAGATTCTGTTGCTGTCTTTAGCTTTTTGCAAAAACATTGCCACCGCTGCTTCCGATCGAATGTATCCAGTACCATCCTCGTCAAACACACGACAGTAGTCATCTTTGGCGAGTACGCCTAGTCTAAAAAAAATTAAAAATGCCTAACCAAACCCGTTCATTGGGCGAGAGGTTCGCAAAAGGTCCACAAGATCCCATATTATATTGTTTTTTTTTTCGTCATAAATGAATTTCTTTTAGCGTTATGTCTTTTTCCTTCAATTTAGAACTTAGCATTCTCCGAATAAGATTCCTAATATCTTTGTTTTATCCATGATAGGAGTTCTTCTCCCTAGAGACAAGTATCTCAATGTTCGGCTAGTTACCGAGCATACTCGATCCGCGAAGTTGTTCTCATATATTGAACGGTGCGACGGCTACCCTGCCACCCGTCAATCGATAGTCACTAGTCAGATGCCGGCCATGATAAGATCAGACGTGTTTGTCTGTAAAGGCGGGACATCGAAGGGTCAACATCGATATTCAGTATCGATGTTAACATTGACACCTATTCATCATTCATCGATCCCAATCATCGATGTAAAAACAACGTTGTTTTGTCAAAATCGAACATCGATGTTTATTATTTGAAAAATTTGTAATCGTCTTTTTTAATATATAACAAATGTTGAAAAAAAATAAAAACCGACAAATATTTATTGCTTTAGATAAATACGACTTCCCTAAAACTATTTTAATATTTAACTTACGCTACTAATAAAATATAAAAAAATACCTAACAATAACATAATCAAGCATGGAACATTTAAAATGGCAAAAAGTTGAACTTTTATAATTAAGAAGCCTTATTTGCTCTAAGCATACCGTGTGGTATTAGCTGCATAAAAAAAAATTAACATCGACAGAAAAAATTCGATGACAATATCGATGTTTTTGATCGCTAGCATCGATGGAAAAACATCAAACATCGACCCCTCTAACATCGATGTTTCAAAAACATCGATAAACGTCGCCCACCACTATGTGTTTGTGCAGTTGGTTGTAAAAGTAGGTAGGGTGAGAACCTAAAAAATGCCGTGGTTGGAAGAACTGCTACATGTGCACTAGCACTTGGAATCGAAATTTGGAGGTAGGCATATAATATTTTTTGAGTAATTTAAAAAAGATATTGCTAGAAAACAAGGTGGCGTCCATGCAGGAAACGCCTTTCTGATTTCTTCCATTTAGAGTTTAAAAATTTGTATTTCTGGTCTTTTGCAAGGTACAGGAATCATACCTGAACCCTTGTGTGTAGTAAATTTCACAAATTTTTGATTGTATAGCTGACTAATTTATTTTGTATATCGTGTTTGAATTTTGACTAGATTTATAAACCAATCCTATTCTCAAGAAAATATGCTGTTAAAAGCAGACTATTTATTATGCTATGATACAAATAGTTCAAGGTATAAGATTAAATGTTCTTTGCATAGGACTTTTAATCTCAAATGAGTTTAAGAGGATGAAGATCTCGTAAGAAGAAAATGGGGACATTGCACATATCGAAAGTCATAATTATCTTAAATTAACTTAATTTTTCGTAACACTAAGAGATACTTTTTATCAGTGCACTCTGCGCCGAGTAAAAGTCATGCTTGGCATAGAAGTAGTGTTTTTTTTTCCTTTTCCTTTTACTTTTCCTTTTATTTCCCTTTTCTTTTCCCTCTACCTTTTCCTTCTCCCTTTCCTTTTCCCTTTTCTTTTCTTTAACTTTCTTTTTACCTCATTCTCTTTAGGCGTAGATGAGTCCCACGTCTGCTGCCTTAATCTAATTTTTCCACCATTCTTCTCTGCAGAATTGCAGACTAGCCGAAAGGAATTCTCTAATGCCTGTAAAGTGCTTGCCCAGACATTTATGCCCAATCAGCATTTTTTTCAACCTCAGTCATACTATACGATCTGCATAAAACCTGCCAAAATCAACATACTTACTTACCTAGCAAATTGCAAGGAAATATTTGGATGTATACATAAATTCGCACCAACCACAATTGCCATGTCAGATTCTCCAGTCCTTATGGACCTACAAAGAAATATATTAATTTGCCCACAGCATAAAGTAAGTTTAGTTACTTACTTTATGCCACAGGCACTTAAAATCATTGATAACATAGATTTAATTCAGGATATCTTAAGACGTCTACGAATTAAATTCCTACAAATTACCAGAAATTATGGTACAAAATAAATGAAATTATATCCAAATCAAGATGTTTCTGAACGGGTCCGTTTCAAAAGATCGACATTTAAATTAGCGACGTTAAAACAGCGACGTATTAAAACAGCGACATATCAAAACAGCGATATTTAAAACAGGCGACATACCAAATCAGCGACATTCAATAGAGCCATGGAAAAAATACAAAATTTATCAATGTATTAGCAAGGGTTCACTTACTTTTTTTTATGGAGTGGGTTAAGTTTATTAAAATAATATCGTTACTATATATTAATATTAATTAATTATTTTGTTAAACTTACCCCACTCCATCACAAAAATTGAGCGAACCCTTGCTAACTCGGCTAGTTGGGTTAGCCAGGGTTTGCTCAGCTTTCCTTTTGAAGTGATGATTTTATTTAAAATTGTCCATTGAAATGTCGATCTTTTGAATGTTGCTCTTTTGATATATTTAACTTTCCGCACGCAAGTAGGAATAATTTTGCGCTGTCAGAAAAATCTAAAACCTAACCTTAATTTGGAAAATAAATCAATCAATATTTTTTTTATTTTTTTATACTGGGACTTTCCATCTATTATAGCCCAGTTTTAGCCAAAGTTAAAGACAAATACAAAATATCCATGCGTCTAGCTGAGATTCGAACCCGAGACCTTCCGTGCGGCAGGCCGATACGCTACCTACTGCGCTACGGAGACCGGCCTTAAGGCCACAAAAACGGCATAGATTTGACAACACTACTTTGCTGTTTTTGGGCCAACATTTACCGAGCAGAATATCGAGAAAACGGAATCTGTTGAAATTAGGCAAGAATTTTTGTTTTTGAATTCTTCACAACCGTATCCAGACAGTTTTTTGCTGAACTTTTTCATTCTCGAAATAAAATAAACACGGCTAACAATAGTCAAAAATCTTACCTGGCTTTTTCTTTAGCCTCGTCGATAATACAGAAATCTATTAAAACTATTTTTGGAGTGATTTTATTTTTTTTTAAATTTTATGGATAGGGTTGTAGATTTTTATAAATCCTATTATCTGATAACAAAAAAGTTATGTTTTTTCTCTTTGTAAACGAGATTCTGCCGAAATTCTGAAAACGCCAAGGTCACCTTATTTGGTAGGCCGAAGAAAACTGAGTGAGTTCGATTGGAGTATTGGAATTCAGGTTCCGCATAACCACCGGTCACTTGGCTAATAGAACATTCGGACAATAAATTGACACATGTCAAGTCAATAAGTCCTAATAACTTTAAATCACGCACAAATAGGCATCGTTCCGCAATGGTACTTATCCAAGTTACCTGATACGGATTCGTCCTGGCGTGTTAATATTTCCAGTAAGATTATGCTCCTAAGGCAAATAAAAATTAAAAAAAAAAGTTTAAAGAAAACCTCCAAATCAGTTACATCAACCGAAAAGAATCTAAAAACAAAATATCAAAGGATCTTGGGTGGAAATAACGAAAATTCAAACACACTGCTGTGTTCTTTGTGGGATGCTCATCCAGGTTTAAATTTTCGTTATTTCCACCCAAGATCTTTTGATCTTTTGTTTTTAGATTCTTTTCGGTTGAAATCACTCAAAACGTCATTAGTGATGCCACCTAATGTTGATCTTTTAAAAAAAATAGCAAAGCAATGTTGTCAAATCTATGCCGTTTTTGAGGCCTTAAACTAAATCAATCAATCAATTACCTATAAGCTTGATCAAAGGCGGCCATAGAACTGTTGCAAGCTGTATCCGCTGTTGTGGAAATACCTTTTAGCTTTAGGAAGTAAGCTATGCGATCAATGTAGACTGATTTTTCATTTCTAAAAGGTAAGTACTTATAGGTATTAATATTTAAATCTGGAGGAGAGTCTGATACAGTTCACTTTTTGATTGATTTTAAGGAAAAAGGTACATTTTTGTGTAGATGACGTCCCCAAATAGTTGTTATGATAAAAATTATAAGCTTCCATATACGTCCTACTACTTTTTTGCTTATAGAGCATTACATTATAGACAAAAAAAGTCACATAACTGTTTATGTAGTACTAATCATTTTTTATAAACGTAATTTAAATATTTATAAAATTAAAAAATTGTCACATTTTCAATTTTAATGCTGTTAGTTAAAAAAATATATTTTCCGAAAAAGCGATGAGGAACCTGAGAGAAAACATATTTACGATAAAAAAACGTTACAACTTTTTTTGCATCACTTATAGTTTCTATACAAAAATAAAATAAGTTGAAGAAAACGGTAAAATACTGTCGATTGTATTGAACTTTTTTGCACCACGGTTTTTCTATAAAACTAAACTCTGAAAAAACACTTATTTGCTAAATAGTTACTCTTATCACCTATCAAACGACACTAAAAAGTTTTGACTAGATTTGAAAAGGTCACCTCTGGCGGAATTAAATAAAAAGAGCTCTCTGAAAAACATCTTTTTATATACAATAAAATAACAACAAATATTGACTATATAAGGTACTTCCCTTATTCCTGCTTCTATCTTGCTCCCTTATTCCCGGTAAGTGCGAAGGGTCTTATAGATCATTTAAAAAAAATATCACAGTACAAAGCATCATGTACTAGTCAGTATTACGGTCATTCAAAAATTATTTTTCTTATGTTGCAGAAATTTGGTTATTTCTTATTTTTACTTAATAAACATAAGAAAGTCAAAACTTTTTTACTGTCATTGGATAGGTAAAAAGACTACCTACTTTTAGAAGTTTAGGTTTATAGAAAAATCTTGGTGCATAGACGTTCAATACAATCGACATGATTATAGCATTTTCTTCAACTAATTTTATTTTTATATAGAAACTATAAGCGATGTAAAAAACATTGTAACGTTTTTTTAGCAAAACTATATTTTCTTTCAGGTTTCACATCGCTTTTTCAAAACATATATTGTTTTTTAATTAACAGCATTAAAAATCTAAAATGTGACAAAAATGCTCTATAAACCCTAATTTTATTTTTTTTTGGCATTTTGGGAAAAAATGACATACTTTTGACAGGTTTTGACAGTAGGACGTATATAGAAGATTTTAATTTTTATCAGAATAACTATTTAAGGACGAAAAGATTATCTTTTTTTTCTTAAAATCAATCAGAAAGTGAACTGTGAGCCGGCACAATACCACGTTAATTTTTTTTGTAGAGCGTTACAAAACAATACAACTGGAATGACGCTAACGTTATTTTAAGTCCCAACGTTTTAGTAAAAGGCAAAAAACGTTCGGGTTAAAGAGACGATAACATGGCAAAATATTTTTATTTATGTGCTACGATTAACCGACGTTCCCTCCTAAGTTTATTGTTACAATTAATATGATAAATATTTTGATTCGTCTATGATTTTTGAAAGTCCTTACCCTAATATACCCCAATACTGAGGCAAAAATCGATCAAAGTACCACTTAAATTCTGCTTCGCAGTAGCAAAGCCCGCCAAAAACGCCAGTTCTTGTCCCGGCTAAATCAGCCGGATTTACGCCAGCATCCAATATTGCTTCGATTACTTTTTCCAGCAACAATTTACCTAAGGGTGAAAGAGATTCGACTTGTCTTGGATGGATCCCTAAGAAAGAAAAATAAAACGTAGACGTGTCATTGGCAGAAAAATAATGATGCCGTTCATTTACTACGTTTATATGCGCCTAAACCGGTTTTATAACGGTATTACATAAAATCGCTTTCTCCGTTCTTCATTCAGCGTTATAAAATGGCAATTTATAAAGAAAAATAAAAAATAATTTAATAACAGATTTTTCGAAAAACTGGAGTTGAGTATTTCTTTAGGTAAGAGTTTATACCGATCCTAAAATCGGTTTTAAAGCAATAAATCGCTTTAAAGTAAAATCGATTTAGCACTTAAAACCGTTTTGGTGATGTTTATACGACAAAATTTTCCAACTTTCCTTAATAGAAGCGCTTTAAAATGCCCTTATAAAGAAAGTAATTGGTTCGGTGTGGTCAAGTTTCTAAAATCAACGCTTTTTTGAGTTCGGTGGCATCGACTAATGGACAGTTGAATAGATTGGCCATCAAACGCCGAATAAAAAAACGTCACGGTACATGGCATTTGACATAACCTTAATCCTTTTTACAGTTTTTTCGTAACGTAACGAAATCACCGCATAAAAAATAGGGGTTATTGGGCGTACATTTTCCCATTCCCTTATTAAGAAAAATTGACATTTGACATCTGAGGATCCGCGTGATCTGCAATTTTATTAAGGGAACCGTAACAAAATACGGTGTTTCCTTAATTCGCTACAGTTACCGTACGTCCCTTATCTTCAAACATAACCTCAATTAGCATGGATAATAGTGATGGTTGGTTTGTTTTTCGATACGACTTTTTAATATTCTTTGCATTTTTAGTTTTTGTTGTGAAATAATGAATAAATTGGAGAACCCTACGAGGTTGAGGTTCAGCTACACTGACGATATAATTCTTTTGCGAGAATTTATCAGGGAAAATCCCTACAAGATTAGAAATTTTAGGTTAGGAATAAGGAAAAGTAATGCGACTTCCAGTAACCCTTTTTTTAAGTATTGTATTGTTTTATAGCATTGAACAACATAGATCTTTGATACAGAGTAGTACGATGACTAGAAACGGTAATTTTTTTGCCTGTAACGTAGATTTATGTTGTGGATTTCATTTCTTGGAATAAGTCGTTTTTTTAAAGAGTTCAGATATATTGGGGGAGTTAAGAAGTTTATGAATATAATTATTAAGATGTAGTAATCTCTTGTTACTCGTATCCAACCAGCCAAGCTCCCTGATTTTGTCGGAAATGTGGTCACGCCTTCTGAGATTGTGTATAAGAAGCAGCAAGAGTTTTAAATTTTTGTATACGCCTACTTGTAACTGAATCCAGAAAGCCTCCGTAGATTTGATCATATTAGTTAAAATTAGATAACAGAAGCGATTTAAAACGGAATTTTGTGTCTATTGTCATACCTAGGTTTCCTGCACCCTTGACAAATTCTAATGGTATATTATCAATTCTAAGATTAAGATTATTTTTTAATTGTTGAACCCTTGGAGGACTGCCAAACAGCATAACGTTAGTTTTAGTGGAATTCAGTATCAGGTTGTGTTTTAGAGATAGCTCTTTATTTCTCGAAATCTCTGTATTGATAACATCACTGGCCTGGAGAAAATCTTCAGCTTTCAATATAAATTCCAACTGCGTGTCATCTGTAAATGCCTGGGCACTACAATTGTTTACAGAGTTGAGAATGTCAGTAGTGTAAATGATAAATAAAAGCGGCCCCAGGACAGATCCTTGTGGTACACCAGAGAAAACGTCAAGATAAGATGATTGTTTGTCATTCACGGTGGTCAAAACTAAGTTAAAGGACAAGTGAAAATGCCAACCAAAACTGATTGCATTTTTTGGTTGTGGACTCTTTTGGGACCTCAAAAAAGTATTTATCAAAATCCCAGCTGATCCTCTTTTGAAATTTTGCACCTTTTCATTTTTTAATCATTTTGTCAAATTGAACAAAAACGATATATCAAATTTTATTAAACCTGGCAAATTTGAACACTTGGGAAAGAAATACCTATAATTTTTCTATGGTAATATAACGCGACTTATGCCAACAATGCCGGATTTTAACATAATTGTTAATATTGCTAAAGAAAAGTTAAGAAATATGCAAGAATGTTTGTGGTACATTTGTAAAACGGCAAGATTTAAGGGGCATAAAAAAACTAAAATAAAAAAGGAAGAGGGCATTTTAGGCTTTCGGTGCAGGAAAATTGTACGCCCAAAGCTAAAGTTTTAGTATGTTCTGCCTGTCTTGGGAATATAGGTACAGATAAAAAGCATGTTTGTACAAAAAATGAAGTCTAAAGAAATTTCGTTTCTCTGTTGAAAAACATCGCACAAATTACCAGAGAAAAAGTAGTCTCTTCGATCATAAAAGAGAAACTTGACGTTAAAAATAAATCTTTTAAAAATTTGCAGCTACATTTTTATCAACGCAAGGAAAGAGCTCCAGAATAATTTTAAATTCAATAAAAAATAATGAATAAAGTAGGGCAACTTTTTATCATGAAAATGTGGACAAGTTTCAAATAAACTTAGGAAGTTGCAATAAATTAATTAAAAAAATTTCAAGTTTTATAAGATTGTCTGCAAGAAAGTCATCAGTGATCCCCAATTATGAAAAACACCTTTCCGATAAAACCAAAATGTAAGTCATTTATATAAAACACAAAGTCATGAATTTGGCGGTGAGGGGAAATTGGGTAGAGTCAAAAGGCCCATAGTATTTGCCACAGCTGAAGAGTTATTGGAAGAAGTGCTCAATAAAAGAAAGATTGTTAGACTTTACAAGGTTAAAATAACAGCCGATGGAGGGCAAGTATTTTTCAAAATTTGTTTGTCAATAATTCGTAAAAGTATGAAAATCTAAAATGTACGAAAAACACTGAGGTTCACAAAATTATTGTTTTTTGCATCGTTCCAAATATTGAAGAAACCCATAGTAACATAAAACTGCTTTTTGATCTTATAAAAATAAATAATATTTATTTTATATTTGTGTCCGGTTTTAAAGTGATTCTACTTGTCAATGTCTACCAAACAGCCTCTTTAGTGTATTCATGTTTTGTTCCTAAAGCAGATTTTAAAACAAACCTTTTAAGCCTCCAAATAAGAGACGACCTAAAAACAAACGGAGACATTCACAAATTTCATGAAAGAAAAAATTGTGTCCTATCATGATGGTAACAAAAAACTAGCCAGAGAATGCTACAGCATCGTTAATGAACCTCTTTTTGAAGAAAATGCTGATATGTTGGTCATAGAAAAATATGTAATTCCTGAGCTTTACGTACTGCAGGGTTTCGTCAACCACCTCTTTTAAACTGGCATAGTTCCGGTACTTGGGTGAGAACAAGCCTTAATATGGCCAACGAAACTTAATCTTATATTAAAAGGATTTTATTATCAGGTAAATTACGATAATTCTTATTGTTTTTTTTCTTCATATTAAAGTGATGTTACCTCCTTTCTAAGTTTTTCAATTCTGTATTTTTGGCCCCCGTCCGTGGTGCAGTCAACTCAAACTCAATTGAAAATCCAAGATACCCCAAAAATTTAACAAAAGCAGTAGTTGACTTCGCCTCTAAACATATTTAGGAATTTATGTTTTTACCAGAATTTGTTCTTATTAAAAGAGTAATAGTATATCGCCATTATTATTTTATATAATTAACGTCGCTATCAAGAATTTAAAAAAAGAAATTGCATTTGCATTTCTATAGTCAATATATAAAATCAAAGAAATAGTATTACACAATATCTGGAAAAGGCACGTGTCGACTTAAAATGACAAAAAGTGTTCAAAATGTTAAAAGACGATCAGCTGGGATTTTGATAAATAATGTTTTGTGATGCCAAAAGGGTCCACAATTAGAAAATTCAATCAGTTTTTGTTGGCATTTTTGTTCGTCTTTTATCTTAGTTTTGCCCACCGTGCATTGTAAAAAACACTTTGTCTACATTCCTCAAGATATGACTTTGTCAGTTTTATAGTCTAAAGGTCAAATCCTGAAAATTTGAATTTTGACAGTAACAATTTATGATTAATAGTATCAAACGCTTTAGAGAAATGTAGCAGCGTTAGCACAGTCACCGACCCTTTGTCATAAGCCTCACAGATTTCATTTGTGACATTTGCTAAAGCATCAGTTGTTGAAAAATTTGCTCTAAAACCATTCTGACACTTAGGAAAAAAGTCATTAAAAGCAAAAAAATGAAAAATTTGTTTATATAAAATTTTTTCAAATATTTTTGATGCAACTGGAAGAATGCTTATAATGCGAAGGTCTGAATATGTTTCTGGATTCGTTTTTTTTGGCAAGGGACTCCCAATAGCTTGTTTCCATAATTTTGGGAAATAACATTGTTTAATACAAGAACTTATCATATGAAAAAGGAAAATATCAATAAACGGACTGTAATATTTTAACATACGGAGTGATATATTGTCACAACCAGACGATTCTTTTTTCAAATAGTGTAAATTAGAGTGAGCTTCCTCGCAGGTTGACATTTTAAATTTAAACTTTTTGGAAAGACTGTTAGCCATGTTATAAGAATCAATAAGCTCCGCGCAATTATTATTCACATCTTGGAAAAATTTTGCAAAGTATTGATTGATTTTTTGCGGTTCAGATAAATCTGATGGTATCGAACTTTCGCTCGGACTATTCCATATTTTTTTGGAATTGTTTTCGCTACTTATAATATTTAGATAATTTTTTTATTTTGCCTAAGTTTTGAAACGACTTCATTACGAAGAGATTTATAGTTATTCCAGTCTGCGATCCATTTTGATTGTTTAAATGTAGATAAAATATTATCACGTTGCACATTAGATTTTTAAGATCAGCTGTTAGCCACGGCGCTCTTGGTTTGGTTACCTTAACAGATATATTGGGAGCATGCTTGTCAAACGTTGAGATAATAAATTCATTAAATATTTGCAGTTTTTTATCAATATTCGGTTCAAAAAGTAACCTTTGCCAAGGAAGCACGCTTAAGTCATTTAAAAAATAATCTTGGTTTAAATTATCGAAACATTGATAGCTAACAAATTTTGACTTCATTTTGAGATTATCGCTAATTAGATTACAAAAAACTAGTCTATGGTCTGAAATGTGATCCGCATTTTTTACAATCAAATTATTTAAGACAAAGACTGGATCAATTAGTTTGCTGCTACTTTGTATTATTAGTGGGATATTTGATAACTTGGGTTTGTAAAAAGTTTTTATTGTAATCACTCAAAGACGGTATCAAAAGAGCTACAAACTACAGACAATGCATCATCAAGAAACTGGTATAGATTGAATCTGGGAGGTCTATAAACCACACCAATGGCAATTTTTTTTTTGTATCATAACTTTAAGAATCAATATGTTCATGAACATCAAATCCTATATCGATAATTAAACAATTGTGTTCAGGTTTTACATAAGCTCTCACTCCCCCTCCACGTGCAAATAATCGATTTTTATTACAAAAATTATATCCCGGAATATTGAGAGTATGATTAGGAAATTGCTGTTGATTTATCCAAGTTTCGCTAATTACTATTACATCGTACTCGTTTTGTTGTACAATTGCACAGAAATCATTAAAGCTCGTTAAAAAGTTGCTAAAAGCATTAGGTAGAACGTTTATAGTTTTATTTATTATTACAAATAAATCGATACCCAACAGAAAAGAAGCTATATAAATCAACAAGAAAGGTGATACAATAAGATTAATTAGTTTAAAGAGGAAGTAAGCCCTATAGGTATTTATGAAAAGAGAAGTTTTTTTTCCTTCTAAAGAGGAAAAAATAGCAGGAAAAAAAAACAAATTCAAATTCTAAATAAACACGTCCCCGTATGGGCGACAATTATTATAAAAATAAAATAAAAAATTAATTGAATACGTATTGCTTATAAGTGATTTTTACAAAATTTTAAGTGTACCCAGAAAACCCTTAAACCTTATAATCTTTGCAATGTATGTAAATATAAAGGTTATTACAAAAAAAATGGACCATTAAACTGCGATAGTACTTACAGCTTTTTTTATAGAAAAATAATACTTTTTCTTTACAAATCCAACAGGTGGTCGAGATCGTTTTTACATTTTACCATTTTACGTTCACCCTCGATATCTACGTAAACTAACTAAACTGTAACTATAAGTCCAACAAGCTTTTCCGAATCTTTGTTTCACTAGCTTAAACAACACTAAATTTTTATTAATGAACAACTCCGTAATCATCATTTTGGAATGTTTTAAAAGATTTTTGTTATAAAAAACAAGATCACGTTTCCACTGTTGACAAAACTCAACATATAAGTCGGGGGAATTTGTTTTTTGTACCATTTTTTCCCAGATGATAAATAATGTTGATATTATTTTTTGATAATTCCACATTAAGTTTATTTTTAAATATATTTAGAATTGATTCGTATAAAATGGGTTTTTAATCCGATTCGGTAAGGCCATGTACTAGCAAACATTTAGGGTTATTTTTCAAGCGAAAACTATGATATTTTTTATTTAGATTTTCTACGTCAGCTTTTATAGCTGACATAGCATTGTTCGTAGATCGCTGGAACGTTTCGAATTTCTCTACAAATTCCTCATCAGGATTTGTCGCTGTTGATTGCTGTTGCTCAATCGAGTTGCGCCTAGCTGTCAGCTGCTTTTTGAACTCATCCATTGAATTTTGGAACGTGCCCGCCAACTTGTCAATGCGGCTGCTGACACTTTGTAGCGATAACGACAAAATAACTGATACTTTTCTTATATTAGCAGATGAGGCACACTTTGGAGAACTTATGGTACACTTTAAGATAATTATTATTATATAATTTAGCCCAAAAATCGGGAACACGTGTTCGAGAAATCTACTCGCTTTGAAGCGCCATCTACTTTCACACTGGGCATGAGGGGGGGGGGGTGGAGTTGATATTTTGTAAGGTTAAAAATTTATCAAATCAACTTTCGGAGTCGGTGGGTATTGTTGGAATCATTCAGTGAATTGGTAGGGGTTAAAAAATTTTTTTTAGAAAAATTTAAAAGCAGGTCAATTAAGATTTTAGCAGCTAAATTTTCGGCAAAACATGTTTGTGAACGCATCCTCAGAAAGGAGTCTATTCACATATAACTTTTTTTTTAAATGAGAAGACTCCAATTGTGGCACCTTTTGGGAAGGCTTATCGAAAAATAAAAACGCTCGTGTATTTTTTTGACATTTGTCAGTTCATGTGTCAAAATCCTCAAAAAATGATTGCGTTGGACTTCAAATGGAATATTGCCCCTAGCGAATTTGTTTTTATAAAAATCCAAAAACACATTAACTAGTATTTTTAGCAATAAAAATGTTCGTCCTAAAATTTTTGTGAACTTACCATCAGAAAGGGGTTTACTCACATACAACTATTTTTTTAAAAAGGAAAAAACAAATTTCCAACCCGCTAGAAATAATGTTCCATGTGAAGTCCGACACAATATTTTTTTGAAAATTTTTGACACATAGATTGACCAATGTCAAAAAAAATTACACGAGCGTTTTTCTTCTTTAATACGCTTTCCAACAAGGAGCTACGAGCGAGGTCTTCTCATTTAAAAAAAAAAGGTTTATGTGAATAGACTCATTTCTGAGGGTCCGTTTACAAAAAATGTTTGCCGAAAATTTTAGCTGCTAAAAATCTTAGTTAAAGTGTTTTTGGATTTTTCTAAAAAACATTTTTTTAACCCGCCACGGCCAATATTCCATTTAAAGTCTCCAACCAGTGCTTATACACTTAATATACACAGCATTGCAATGCATCCCCGTGAAAATTTTTGTAAGCAAGATTAATCATGTAAATCTAGGAGGCTATGAAAATTTCTGGAATTTCAGCCTTTTTAGGCATTTTAATGTTCGAAAAATTAATAAGATGTGAAAGGCATGTTTTTTCTGGATGATACCAAAAATTTTACAGCTAAGTTTATTTTTCCCTGTGTAAATTTATAAGTATATGGTTCAAACCATTTCAAACTTAACTGTGTGTATACTATGAGTAAAATGAAAAACCGAAAAAACCGACCACTTTCGTTATCAAAAATCAAAACAAATAGAAATGTTGTGTGTTTATTTATTATGCCATATCTTAAAATTTTTAATTAAAATAGCGTTAAATTCAAATATATGCAGAAAACCAATGCTTAAGTAATTTCATATAAAGAGAATATATCTTAAAATTTTTAATTAAAATAGCATTAAATTCAAATACATGCAGAAAACCGATGCTTAAATAATTTCAAATTAAGAGAATATTTTTACAAAAATGTTTTGGAATTTTTAGACTTTTTAGAACTGCCGTGGCGTGAGGGCAAGGAGTCGATCATTTTCTGTGAGAGAGCTAGGTTTATATTAATACCAGATATAGTAGATAGAAAGGAAGAAATGCATGAGCCTATCCAATATATAATTTAAAGGAAATGAACAAAGGAACAGATAGGTGTTTCACTTCCGACAAAAAAAATCACTTTAGGTCTCTAATTTGATGGAGTAACACTTTACTTTTTATCCCATGAGATCAAAAATATGAAAAAGGATAAAAATTAAAAAAAATGGTTAAAAAGTAAGAAGTACAAAAACTATTAATTAGCTATCAGACAGTGTTTTTGACATTTTGGCAGATTACCTATTTGGTGCCTATATGATTGTCACATAGTCTAAATAATATCTTAAAGAAGTATAATAATAAAAAAAAACTCTGTACTAAATTCTCTTATATCTCTCGATGAATTGTAGCGTGACCGTCTCGGGATAAAAAAGAACACTTTAGTTCCTCGATTTATAAAATACTAACATTTTTATTTAATTATGTTTTCAGCACACGTAAGGCATATTAATTTATTCGATAAAATAAAATGTAAAGTATGCTTACCAAAAAAACCACCGTCAAACTTATCAATAGTCTTAAGCATTCCCAATCGCTTGGGAATTTCAGGATATACGTGCTCCCATCTCCTGGGTTCTCCACTAACCATGTCTTTTTTGTTGAATAGATTTTCCATAAGTTCTTCCACATTATCAGATTCTGGATAGCTTCCAGAGTATCCTATGCAAATTACAATACAACAAGTAAATATTTCATAATAAATATTTATTTACTTAAATTCTAAGATTTATGTAACATCAATAAAGACCAACAGCCACCGGTATGTACATAGAACTTTATGCAACTAGTGACTAAACATGGTGCCTTTTTACAAGTGATCTAGCTCTTCCCTTTGGTTGCGCTTGGCATGTCAAAAAATAGTGGCAAATTTCGTTAAAAGAAAAACTTAATCTGGTGCCGAATTAATAAAACTGAACATTACTTCTTTCGTAAAAATGTTTGCTTTTTTCGGTTTAAAACCGATATTCTGTTTTTTCAGAAATGCAGTGAGCTTATAAAATTCAGTAATATCGATGTCTCTTTTTAATTTTATTATATTTTTGGCCTTAAATATTTTAAACACATGTTAGGTTAAAATTCTTGGCCTTAAATATTTTAAACACATGTTAGGTTAAAATTCTTTGCCTAACTTAACAAAGTCTGCTAAAAGTACCTCTTCCTTTAACGTTTTTATCTCTTTTGGTTCGCGTCATTTAAAAAACTACTTTACTGTTTCTCGTACTTATCTCGCAATTTGGCAGGCAGCAATGACAAATTAGCCATATTCGCAGCTTCTAGGACATTTTCTAGAAGATCTTCAGCGATATCCATTTTAAAACAGTTTTTTAGTCCACCATGGTATGGGGGACTATTAAAATCGTTAAATTTTGACTTTTCTTAATTATATCAAAGACGAGTTACTAAGGTTCTAAAACATCTTAATAAATGAAAAAAAAGTTGTCTGACGGTCTGTCGGTCTGTTGTCTGTCTATATCATCATAGGCAATCACTCGATACCGAGTATGATTTTCCTCTATTCTGTATCGTCGCTATCTGTTGTGTATTTTTTGATGGCTATGTAAGCCAATTCTCGAGCCGCACACCCTTCTACAGTCCTGGACCCAGCCTCCGGCAGCAGCCTGACGTTGTTGGTGATCCATTCTTCCATTTTGTCGCTCCTTTCTACGTTCTCTCTTTTCCGTCTCTAGTCTACGTCGTTGCTCTTCAAAAGTTTGCGCTCCCTCATGGACTCTTCGCCGCCATGAAGCCCTATTGTTTGCCGTGGTCTCGAAGTTGTTTACATCGATGTGACCCTTCATCATATTGCCTTTGAGAACGTCCTTGTACCTTTTTTGTTGAACTCCTTGATTCCTCTTTCCCTCCTTGAGTTGTCCATAAAATATCTGCTTTGGGAGACGTGTTTCGGGCATGCGGATAATATGACTAGTCCAACGAAGTTGGTGCTTGAAGATTAGGGCTTCTATACTAGTTATTCTGGCTTTTTTTAAAACACTTATGTTTGTTTGTCAGTCTTGCCATTTGATTCTCAGTATTCGTCTTAAACAACTTTGATGATATTTTTCTAGTCGTTTGATACGCCTTCTGTAGGTGGTCCACGTTTCGCATCCGTATGTTAGAATTGGTATTATAAATGTGTTGTAGACACGAAGCTTGGTCTCCGCATTGATGTCATGATTGTTGAAGACTATCTCCGAAAGGCGCGCTAGCACATTTTCGGCGATGCTGTGTTTCTGCGTCAATAGTTGCATTTGATGATAGGTGGCTCCCAAGGTATGGATAATGTTCCACGTTCTGCAGAGGATGGCCATTTATGAAAATGTTTGGAGCTTGGGGGTTCGTACCTGGTTCTGGTTGGTGAAGAATTTGCATTTTAGCAAGATTGATCTGTAAGCCAATGCTTTTGTAGGCTTGGTCAAATACGTTGACTACCAGCTGTAGACCCTCGTCTGTATCGGCCATAACGACGTTGTCATCGGCGTACTGCAGTTCGATTACCGAGGTCGTCGAGACCTTAGTTTTTGCTCGCAGTCTACCTAGGTTAAGCAGGCCACCGTTGAATCTATATAGAATTTCCACTCCCGGCAGTAGATGTTCCTCAACAAGGTGAAGAATGGCACCTAAAAATATAAAGAATAGGATGGGCGCAATAACACACCCTTGTTTAACGCCTGTCGTAATCTGGAATGACTCTCCTGGTCCATCGTTGCTCAGAAGTCTAAGAATTTAAATATATTTTTGAGGGCATCCAGATTTTGCCAGTATTTTCCATAGAGCTTCTCTGTTGACCGAGTTAAATGCTTTGACTAGGTCTATGAAGGCCATGAAGAGAGAAATCTAGAGAACAAAATAGGTTCTCTAGATTTCTCTTGCATTTGTCTATCACTGAAGATTATGTCAGCTGTGCCTCTATTGGGCCTAAATCCACACTGTGTCTCTGGCAGATTTTGTTTAGCAATTGGAATTAATTGGTTTGATAGTATCCGTACAAGTATCTTTCCAGCAACAAAAAGCAGAGATATACCTTTGTAGTTTCCACATTGGGCCTTGTCGCCTTTTTTGAAAATGGTAACTAGAATGTGCATTTGGGAATTAAGTGCGGACTCCCTTGTTTGTTAAGTCGGAATCTCACTTAGGTGTTGTTGTGTAGTTTTCTCCGGAATTTTGTCGAAGATGTCATTATCGACCTGAGACTCTCTATTGAGTAGTTCTTGGAAGTGTTCTTTCCATCGTGAATTGACAGAGGATCTGTCTTTAAGCAGCCTTGTTCCATCGTAGGGGATTGATACCTTGTGTAGTGGGACCATATATCATCTTAGTAGCTTGAAAAAGGCTCTGGTGTTGTTGGACTCAGCTAGATTTTGCATTTCATGTGATTTTGTTGTCCACCATTGGTTTTTTAATCTACGGGTTTGCCTTTGTACTTCTGCTTTGGCTTCTTGATATTGCCTTTTCTTTTCGTTAAAGTTAGGGTGGCTTTTTCCAAGCATTATGGGCTTTTCTCTTCCTCTCAATAAGCTCTTGAATTTTTTTTCTCATGCGCATCAAAACAGTCTTGATGTTTTCTTTGTGTGTAGCCGACCGTTTCTTCGGAGGCAGGTGTTATTGCTGTTTTCAACATTCTCCAGTGATATTCTAAAGTACCCAACTTTTGATTCAGAGAGAATTGGAATTTTGTTGTGGTTTGATCATCTTCAAGGCGTTCTACATTGAATCTTCTTCTGATTTGCTTTTTTTGAGGGCTACTTCTTGGTGGAATGTGCAAGTTCATTTTGGCTCATATCAGGCGATGGTCTGTCCAGCAGTCGTCTGCACTCGTTATTGCTCTTGTAATGTTTACCTCTTTTTGATCTCTGGAACGTACAATAATGTAATCAATCAGATGCCAATGTTTTGACCTCGGGTGTTGCCAGGAGGTCTTGAATTTGTCTTTTTGTCGGAAAATTGTATTTGAGATTATGAGGTCATATTCCGAACATAAGGTTAATAGGCGCAGTCCGTTTGAGTTCATGTTTTCAGCACTTTCCTTGCCAATGACGCCCTTCCATAAGTTTGAACTCGTACCAACTCGAGCATTGAAATCACCTAGGATGATAATTTTATCAGATTTAGGTGAAGATGTTATGGCTTCACTAAGTTGAGAATAAAATTCATCTTTTTGGTTTTCATCAGATGCAAGAGTTGGAGCGTAGGCGCTGATTATAGTAGCGTGTTGGTGGTTGCTAAGGTTTAGGCGCAATGTCATCATTCTTTCGCTTATTCCGGATGGAAATTCGGTAGGTGGTTCACAATCTCATTTTTTATAGCCAAACCCACTCCGTGAATACGTGGTTCATCTTCTTCTTTTCCTTTCCAGAAAAATGTGTTGCCTCCTGCGTGTTCTTTAAGTTGGCCTTTGCCTGCTCTTCTAGTTTCACTGAGAGCAGTGATATCTATATTAATTTCCTATATAAACGATATCTCAAGAACGTTTTAATTCATTTTAAAGAAATTTGGTACAAAAATCCTTTATCGGCTGACCATGAACTGATTAACTTTTGGGTAGGGTGGTGGATGCTTGAAGGGGGGAAAAGGGGCATAAAATATTTAAAAAATTGTAACTTTGGAGCAAAAGCAAGCGCTATATGGTTTTTAGATTTAAGTTTCCATTAATATGGACTACAAATTTTGTTATCAAGTTCAAATTCGTGGGATCTTTAATTTCCGAGTTATTTGAAAAAACGTGAAAATTTATAATATAACAAAGCAGCTATTGATATGCGATTTTCAGATTTTGGTTTTCGTAAATATTATCCAAAAATTTTGTTAAACGGTTAAAATTTTTTAAAGCTACGCTTTTCGACATTTTTATTTCCTTTCTACCTAAAATAATTGATTGTATGGTAGACTATCCGTGCTTTCTAGCATCATTTTTTTTATTTTAAATACGTGAAATGCCAGTAAACATGCCGGTGCAAGTGATGACCCCTACACTGCCATGAAAGCGTTCTATGACAATGTATTTTTTGCTAAGGAAACAAATCGCATTTAACACAAAAATACCGATCAAAGAACCGAGGTATGTTCAACATCGTTGTTAGTTGAGACGGTGTTGTATTGTGTAATCAAGATTTTTTTAAATCTGCATTATTTTATTTGCAATGAAAAAAATTATCCAATTTCTTCACAAAATTTTATTATAAATACTTTAAAAACTGTTACAAAGCCTCAACGCGTTTCGAGTCTTAATTGCTCGTTACCATGGGATCAATAAAACCTAAAATAAAACACAAAGCAGAAGTAAGGACAAACAACAGTAAAAAGACATTCACATACAAAGTTATTAAAAATATTTAAAAAAAACTTATTATATTGTTCAAGTTAAACAAAAAGTATAATACTTTCATACTCTGTATATTACTAAAAAAATTATAAAAAAGCACAATGTGCAGAAAAAAGTGCTACTTTGCATATGCAAAAGTGTCACTCGTAGAAAAAAGTGGTTCGTTACGAAAGCCGAAAAATAAATATATTAAAATGTAAAAAGTGCATTCGGTGACTCGGAAAAATCTGTAAAAAAATCTTTTTATACTTTTATTTTAATTCTTTCTAAATAATAAAATATATATTTTTGTAAATATTTAAACCAGTAGTTGACATTGCAAGTAATTGAAACTCTGGGTATATCTTTGAAAACTTTGTGTTTTTGGCACTACAAGTTTTTTATTGAAAGTTTTATCCATAAATTAATAACACAAAATCTAGTCGCAGTATGCTTCTTCCATGAACAAAAAAAACATTGACCTACTCGCGTTCGGTAAAGTGCACTTTGCCGCTCTCATTTGAATGCGGGAAGATGCACTTTACCGCTCTCATTTGAGTGCGGGAAGATGTACTTTACCGCACTCAAAAAAAATCTCGAAACGAATAAACTCTTGTTTTCACACTTTTACAATATATACTCTTTTTAAAATTAACAATCCTAAAAAACAAAATTTGTTAAAGTTATTCAAATGATTATGTTTTTTAAAGGGTATAAGACCCTAGTAGGTAAAATTTTGTACCTAACACATGCGTAAAGTTTCTTTACCATCCTTGACGGCTTGTCCGAACTCTGCTTCGCATCGTTCGTGCAACGCCTGTTGCATGCGCTAAAGTATCACTTTCCACACTTGTTAGGTAAATAACTATAACAAAATAATGTAAGAAACAATAAAAAAAATCCCATAAAATATTAGCAGCTTAATTAAGGATTTGGTTTTAATTTTTAATTTATATTTTTATGGCATTGTCGCCGCACCGAGGGAAGGGGTTTTGGGGTTAAACCCCCCCACCTCCCGAGAAGCCTAGTTATGGTCACATTTTTACCTCAAATTAAGTTTTTTTTCTTATTTATCCTTAACCCCCCCCCCCCATTTAATTTTATTATATATATATTACTGGCGTACGCAGAAATGGTTCCTGGGAAAGACTTGTGGTTTCTGAGGAACGGAAAAATTCAATCTGTCGGAGTTAATATTCAACGGCTTTTAAAGGGAAGAGCCCCTAAGCTGCCCCCTCTACTTTACGCCAATGCCTTATTATTCCTTTTATAATACACACAATTTAATTTTATCATTTTTGGCCTTAAACCAAAATATTTTGTTCTTTTTTCAAAGAGAAATAAATTCATTATTTTTAAAATCATTGACAATATGTCTTAACAAAAATAGAACGTTTATTTCTTTAAAATTTTCAAACAATGTGTAAGATTGACACCATGACTATATTACAATTAAAAGTTACATAATTTCGGCGCACGTCCCTTAGGGGGGCGGTAACCGAATTTTTAATAAAAATGCAGAAAATCTAAGCATTGCTCAAGTTTTTCATGAATATCTTAAAAACTAAGACATCCATTTACGAACAATTTTTATTGCCACTAATTATTTATTTATTTTAAAAGTTATTCGTTTTTATTTAAAAGTCAGTGGGACGAAAACACTAGCAGCTCGTTTTGGAAAAATGTTAAAATTACAGCTTTTTTAACTTCTTTACAAGTTCCTTTCCTTTGTTCTGGTTTTTACTTTAAAAATTTACTCATTACCTTGCCTTTCTTATGCTGCTTTTTAAAATATTTCATGGTACAGATTACGCTACCCGTGGCTTTTTTAGCACAAAGGGTACCGAAATAATTGTTTTTTTTTTTAAATCTGCAGCATCAGGGACATTTCTTTTTTGCTTATAGATATGTTGCCACTTTTATTGTTGTGCATATTTTTCGAATAATTTTTATTTTTCTTTTTAGTCTTGTCATATTTTGTTCATTTTTTTTTCATTAGCCTCCTCAGCAGCGTTTAAAATTGAAAAATCCACAAATTAGAAATTGAGAAAGAGTTTAAATTAAAAAGAAATAATAACTATAAGTAGACCCTTAGATAATCTTTGATAAATTTTTGCTACCATAAAGTCTTCTGAAAATGACCCCTATTTCAAAAAATAACAAAAAAAATTTACGGTGAAGCGCTAAATTTATCACAAATGGTCATTAAAGACGCAATTTCTTTTTTTCGTGTGCTACTTAATCGAGGTCTCTCACCTAGGACCCCAACTCTCGACGTTAAACAAAAAATATGAAAATTTTAATAACAGCCATCCAAAAAGTGATAGAACTATCAGAATTAACCCAAATATTTTCCATTATGTTAGCTTAAATTAAAAAATAAAAAGTTCTATGTAGAAGGCCACAATTCTTGAAGTTTTTCAGAAAAACAACATTTAATATTACCTAAATGCATAACCATAGCGCGTTACCTTAAGATAAGAAAGTATTTTCTTCTCTAGAGACGACATATTTTCCTCTTAAGAGTGAATTTGAATCCTAAAAACTGTTCCTTTAGTTAAACGGATAAACCGCACATCAAAAATTAACAAAATTTTGCACAGCGGAGGCTTCTGGTATCCCCCACAGACCATTTGCGTGGTTTTTCAAAAATATATATTTATCGTACTTTTATTTAGTTTTTTAAAATATTCGATAATTTTTACCGTGAATTAAACATTTTTAGGATATGTAAAATTATCTTAAAACTTTAAAATTATGCAAAATTACGTGAATAGTTTCCGGATAATGCCTTAAACTTTTGCCGTACAAAATTTGATACAAATTTGATTGACAGTTTTATAGATTAACTAATTGGAAGAAGCGCATTTTCTATTTAAATTCACCCTTAAGAGTATTTTCTTCTCTAGAAAGGAAAATATATGAAGAATATACTGTGAATCAGATTCCTCAATAGAGAAGAAGTTACGTTCGTATCTAGTAACGAGAATAAATATTAAGAGCCAGGATCCCCTGGCCAAATCGTATTCTGAAAATCCTGGCCAAACAAAAAGTGCTGGAGTGCTGAAATTTCCTTCTAAAAAAGCTCTCTGTAGCGCATTTGAAAGTGAAATTTTAGGCTTGTATGCAAAATCTCATTTCTCTAGTACTCCTCATTTGGCTATGATTTCCATAAAATGAAAATTGCTATTTTGCAGAGTGGTCACGAGTCTTCAAAAACCGTCAGAAAATCTCGCCTTTACAAAAAATCTAAACACAAGTTTACACTAACTGCTTTTTTGTCAGGACTATAATAATATGCTAATATTCCTTCAAATTTCGTTTTTTAATATTTTTCTAGTAAATAAACGATATGTCAGTTTTAATTTTTGTATAGTTTTTTTGGAAAAACCTTCTTTTATTTAAAAATGTATGTTATTAACATTATTTTCTTGTGTAAGCGAACCTTAAAACTTTACATACAAAACCATAGATAGCCATGGAATATATCGATGTCACTGTTCAAAAAAGTCACACAAATTCTGTCTTTCCTTTTACATGGTGAGAATTTTCGACATTTTTTGACGTTTGTTGATACGCGTAGTAACAATTTAGCTTCCCGTAAACTAGTCCTGCAGAATATCTTTAGAATATTAAATTTACAAAATCTTATTAAAAAAATGACGCAGTTTCTTTTACAAAGTTAGGACAAATATTAGGGACGCTGTGTTTTTATTTCAAATAAAGGCAATAAGTAAAAATCGACACTTTCCAGAATTGTGCCGGGTGCAGAGATTTTCTGTCGTTCTTGAAGAATCGCGACCAATATGACAAGAATATGGCAACCACTGCTTAAGGTATCTGAAACACTAAATTTTGATTTTATTTCCTAGATGATGTTCACTTGGTTTGTCTACACTTTTATTTTAATCGTAAACAAAAAAAAAATAAAACCCAGATTATCAGTTTACTTAACCTGATAGTGGCTGAAAACTTTGTGAATAAAGTATCCTTATTTCTGAAGGTGTCACCAATGTGGCAGACATTTTTAGTGCGACTTTGTTAGTGGTGGATAAAATAACGTAAATGTTCATTTTTCACACAAACGTTACCATATTGTGGATGTGCTATATAGTGGGGTTCCCCTCTCTTAATGTGCGTGTGAACTGTGCTATTCTATTACAATGATCTATTACGTACTCGCGCTTAGGAAATGGTATTTTACCGCATGGTTTTAAGTGCAAAAATAGCGTTTAATGGCACAGCGTATGGTAAACGGTAAACTTACTTTTCCTGTGACCATATAGGAAAGTAGCGAAGTTTCTTTACTTACCATTTACGATATTTAATTACTATTTACTGTTTAGAAATCATGCTTATTTCACACGCATATGTTTATTCTCGTCACAAGATACGAAAATATTTTCTTCTCTATTGAGGAAAAGATTCACAGTATCCATATATTTTCCTTTCTAGAGAAGAAAATACTCTTAAGAGAAAATTATTTTGTCTCTAGATAAGAAAATACCTTCTTCTTGTAAGGTAACGAGCTACGCTTCTAGGTAAACTACCCAATATACTAAGAGTTAACGTTGAATGAAATATATGTTTTCGAATTATTAATGTATATTGTCCAGTAATTTTAAAACTAATTGTTAAATTAACAAACCCGTTAGTAAAACAAAAGTAATTGTTTCCGAATTATTAATGTAGATGAGTATTATGTCTAGTAATTTTAAAACTATTTTTTTTTAAAAACAAACCCGTCAGTAAAACAAAAGTTGTTTTATTTTTGAAAATAGGGGCCCTCTGTTCTGTTAAAACACGGTCTGTTAGTTTGAAGTTTTTTGGTGTACATTTTCTAAAATTAACTTCGGGAGTAAACGTCATTGCAAGTGATATTTAATTTTGTTTTTTCAAAAAACTTCTACATAAAACTTTTTATTTTTTAATTTAAGCTAATATATTTTCCTATTTTTTGTTTAACGCCAAGAATTGAGGTCCTAGACGAGAAACTTTGAATAAGTAACATACGGCAAAAAAAAATTGCGGCGTCAAGGACCATTTGTGTCAAAATTCATCGCTCCACTATAATTTCTAAACCTTTAAAAAATATTGGGGTGTTTTCGGAAATAGGGGAGACTTTTGAGAAGAACTTTTATTTGCAACATTTATCAAAACTTATCTAAGGGTTTACTTATTATGCAGGTCAAGTTTCATTGCTTATAATTATTACTTATTCTTAATAAAACTCCTCATAGTCCAGACTAATATGCATTTTTGTACGAGCTTTTGACTTAGCTCTACCCCAATTTTTTTGCATATGTAATAGCAGCTCTATCAAAAGCTCACAAAGTTTGTAGAAATGCCAGCCACTGGATTTTTCAAATTTAAGTGTTGCTGAGGACAATACTGGAAAAAAAATTAAACAAAATGTGACAAAATTAAAAGGCAAATTTAAACGTTATTCGAAAAATATACATAGGAATAACTATAGGAACATATTATTTTCTATCGGCAAACAAAAAAAAATGTCCTTGATGCGACAGATTAAAAAAATAACAATTAATTCGGTACTCTTTTTGCTAAAAGGACCACGGGTAGCATAATCTGTACAGGGAAATGTTATAAGAAGCAGCAAAAGAAAGTTAAGGAAATGGGACAATTTTTAAAGTTAATAAATATAATTTCGGAATTCAAAGCTATAAACCAGAACAAAGGACACTAACTTAAAAAGAAGTTGAGAAAGCTGAAATTTTAACATTTTTCCAAAATGAGCCGCTGCTTTTTTCGTTCCACTGACTTTTAAACAAAAAAGAATATAAAAATCAAGGTTTGTGGCATATCGAACACACACTTTGCTTTTCAATTCATTACGACCAGGCCTCCAAGATCTAATGGATAGTCCAGAAACCCACAGGCCCGTTTCATCCTTGTTAGGAATCATTAGGTTAACATAGGACTGTACCTGCCGTATGAAGCATAACATAAGCAATCACACCCAGCGAATTTAAACAACTTTCGTCGTCAAACAACGCGGGATGTTGGATGGCCATATGCAGCGCGCCGCCTGTCGGAATAAAGCGAAAAACAAAACGTTAAAGTATGCAAATATCAATAAGAATAAAATTTGCGAACTGGACAAAAAAAAGAAACCTGCAAAACTCTATCGGTTGCTGAAAGAAGACCGTTCAAAATACAACGTTCGCAGCAACTCCATCCTCAATTTGAGTTTATACTACGTCGCCTTATATTAAGGCTCAGCAACAACCACTCCGGAGGATGCTTTTTGCGCAAAACAAAGCCAAGTAAAATATTTAAAAAAAGGAATTTGTTGTCCATGAAAAATAAATAAAAAGAAAGATTCGTGCATATCGGGCACACATATTGCTTTTCAATTCATTACGACCAGGCCTCCAAGATTCTTGTTAAGAAAATACACTCTGGTTCCTTTGTATTCATATATATTCCATCTATATCAATCTAGTTGGGTCCTATTCACGAAGAACCAGAATATATTTTCTAGAAAAAACAGGGAAATGTGTTAGTATTCTAAACATAAGAAAAAGTAAAAAATGAAGACAATGGAAGGTCAAAACTCTATTTTACTTAATGTATTCAATCTCATACATTATTTACAAAATCATTGCTCTTCCAAGTATTTTAATGTAACACATAAACAATTCGGCTTATAAATAAGGTTACTCTGAATGTTTAAATTGACCACAGTTTGCCTTAGTTTACATTTATACATTTAGACATTTAAAGCAGATTATTTTTTAACCCAAATTAAATTGAAGAAATATGGTTTTGTAAACTGATGTTTGATATTGAGCACAGTGTTGCACACAAAGTTTTTATGGGGGTGTCGGATATGCCTATTTTTTAAACAGGCCCACTCCGTCAACTTGGATTTTAAGTAAATGTCCGTTTTAACAATGGTTCTATAGATATTAAGATTTGTACTATTCAAAAAGTCTTAGAGTATCAAAATAAGGTTAATTTGGTAGGAAAAATACTCCGCTATGTAAAAAATGAATAGGGCTTTGTGTCCGACGTTTGAGATTTAATATACTCTCGCGTCAAAAACACCTATTTTCTCACATACAATTTTTGAAAAATAATCATGTTTTAAAAGACTTTCTGTACAACACGGTATTCAATTTTTGTTTGAAGTTGGTAGACAATGTATTTTTTTGAGAATAAACTCGAGTTTCGAAATTCCCTTGTCTTTAGTTTTCAATTTTTCAAAACATTTCGAATGCTTATGTATCTGCAATCATCATCAGGTGAATAATAACAAAAACTAGGGCTACCGAATCTTATATACTACACACACAACACCGAATACGACTCGAGACGACGACGGGCGGTCCCACTTCTCAGCAGGGCTGCGTTCAGAAAGCCAACACCATTGTGTGAGTGCCCGCACTCGGTGTGTCCGCAAGTGTACACACCACCTACAATCTGTCATTCTTGTCTAATGTCAGCTAATTTACAAAAACAAAACAATGGGATGTTGGGATAAATGATAAAATAGGATTTTTTTTCCTCTTATTTTCGAAAGTTGGGTTCGTTTCTGGGGTTGCTTTTCTTATGTGACATGATCTAATAAGAAATGACCCAAAAAATATATTTGTTTTGCGCTACAAGTGGGTAGAAAAATGTAAAAATAGGCTTTTTGTCCTCTCTTATTTTCGAATGATGAATTATCCAATGACCCAAAAAAGGCTACACGTGAGCAGAAAAATGTTGGGTAGTTTTTAAAACCATTCCCACCATTTTTTAATTTCTTAAGGGATCATTTAAATACGAAGTCATTGAAAAGCTATATAAAAACATCCCAAAATTTTGAAAATGATCAGCAGGAACTTTTTGAGACCTCCTATAAATAAAGTATACCTATATACTATACTAATAAGACATCACATTAGAAAGAAAAATAAAAAAAGTCACGATTTTTTGTACTTCCTATACTTGTTAGGTGTATTGGCTTAAAAACGACTCTAGAAAAAAAATCATGAAAAAACCATATATTACACAGTTAGTTAAAAACAATTAAATAAAAGTAAATTTTTAAACAGTCTTGTCGTTAAAAATTATCAAAATTTGAACTCATTCAAGCACACCAACCATCGCCCAAGTCGAAACTGGGGTGACGGTATGGTGTGATAAACTCACTAAAAAATAGACATAAATATGTGCAATTTTGACCCTTGCGCACTAGTGGACACACCACCTTTCCTGAACGACAAAAATGAGACGCACCGATCATTTTCATATTCCTGAACGGCGACACACCACGCACCGTTGCGCTTTTTGCACTGGTGAGGGCATTCTGAACGCAGCCCTGCTACGCAGTTGACGTTGTGCATAGAATAACAACAAACGAGGTAGAAGTAGGCAACACGGTTGAAACTGCACCGAAAAACTTTGCGGATCTCAAAGGTGGACGGCCAAGGACCGCTCCAAATTGGGTAGAGGAGACTATCCGGTGACCCAAAAAGGACGGCCTGGACTTCTCCGAGATCGAGACGCGGATGGACAACCTATTTGGCAGCGGGAGTCGACAGAGGGTGACTTGGAAAGAGGCGGTAGCACCTTCGGGTATAGGGACCACTCCAAGGAATACGTCGGAAGATTCCGACAGCGACCTCGACCAGCGAAACCGGGACCTCAATTTTCGGGTCAACCTATATGACGGCAGGCTGCTCGGGAGAAAAGTCTACCATCAACCAAGTTCTGCTGGGACGGTAGCGATGTTAGATAGATGCAAGTCTAACATGTAACAGGACCACATTTCAGAGGGGGTGTAAAGCCGACGGTCCACTGTGTATACTTGCTACGCAGTTTAGAGAGGTGTCAGGCAAAAATTAAGGCCTCTTAGAGAAAGAAAACTTGCATCCTAAGGGGCACATGCATCAGTCGGAGGTCCACGGGGGTATGGCAAAAAAGGTCCATAATGCGGTCTAATTGCCAAGCTACGGCCACCCATCTACTTCTACTACTATATACTAGCATGTGTTGATTTTGCTGACTTGGCTTTCTAAAAAGTTTAGTAAAATGGTAAAGTCATGATGGTAATTTAAGGCTTAAAATATTTTAGCATAATTTAAGATGTAACGTTTTTATTTAAGCAATTTTTACTATATTTTTCCTATGTATGATTTTGCTGATAAAGCTTTCTTTTCAAACTTTCACTGTTTCTTCAGCTTTAAAAAAAGCACTTCCAAACAACATTTTTTCTATGTTGAAATGAAAAATATTTAGAGAGAGAGAGGGCAGAATTTAAGAGGTAGATGGAAATATATTTTAGTGACGTGCAAGAATATTTAAGCTTATTGAAGAGAGACAGCAGGCTCTAAAAAAAGTATTTAAGAGAAAGATGAAAAAAATTTAAGGCAATTGTTTAATAAATTTTTTTTTAAGTGATCTGTTGGACATCTTGAGTGGTCTCGTGCATATGATTTTTGTTTTACCATTTTTATAGAAAAAACAGAAAAAATTGGAATTTTTCAAAGCGTACAGTGCGTGGGACATAAGGTGGTATTAATTTCTTTCAATCAAGATTCTTTACAGTCTTTAAATTTGCCAAAAAACGTGTCCGACTATAAGTGTAATTAAGCACATCTAAAAATCATTTAACAGATATTTAACTAAATATCCAAAATATTTAAAAAACAACAAAGGGAATCTCGTGTCCGCAAATAAATGCCACGAGTGTTATTTCAATTTAACTAAATTATGTTAAGGGTAATCATGGATTTACCATAATAAATTATTTTAATGAAACAGAAATTCCCAGTCCAAAAATATATTTTATTCCTATGGTTCGTTTAACCGTTTGCGAGAATAAAATGTAATGTATATTTTTTTTTAAAGTTTGCACTAAAATGAAATTATGGTCCATTCATAAAGAAGAGAGAGTAATAAAACGATTTAAAACCCATTTTCTCGAGCGTACCATTGGCGTAGGTGTTTTGCAAACATTCAAATTTAAAAAAAAAAATAGAAAAAAGACAGCAGTTAAAAATATGTATTATTATAATCTGATAGAGAAATTTTTTATTATACGTGTTCTGTTTTTGCACTATAATACGTAAGTATGCAGATAATGCCATACTTGTTTCAGGTGCATAATTAGAGAATTATTAAATTAATAATTAGAAAATTAAGTGAGGGTTAAATACCAATATAAGTAATAATATAATGTTATGATTTTATGACTTTTAGATTATTAGCAATTTTTGTTTCTTCCTGGTATTATAGGTACTTATGAGTTGGTTCTAAATATTATTTTTATGGTAATTAAAAGTAATTCTCTCTGAAATATTAAGGTTGACTACAAATCTGCTTTGCTTATATCCTCGTTGGTTAAAGCGTGTTATTGGTCGATATCAGGGAGGTGACCGTTCTCGTGCGACCTTTCCTACGGAATTCAAGAATCGACACCCTGTCAGGCAGAGAACAGATTTTTACCTTACCAATTTCTACGTTGTACGGGTTCTCTGTCTAACAATTTCTTTGATGTATATTTCTACCAAAAACAAGTTTTTTTCTTTAAATAACGGCTTTTTAACTTTTTTCTTTTTCTTATTTTATACCCCTTCAATTTAAAAAAAGATAAGTAACAGATCCAAAAGATTAAAATGTATCAGCGGTAGCTGTCTTTGGACACCAAAATATAATTTTATTCCAACTATTTATTGAGATATAGGCTTTCAAACATGGTCAAAATATAATTGATCACCTTGTACTATAAAAACTATAATACCTTTGTGCATTTGACAACTAATATTTATCGCAAAAAAATGTGTGTCAAGGAGGTGCCAACTACAGAGCTCTGGAATAGCATAAAGAAAAAGATTCGTATCATTTTTAATAAATAATTTAGATTGAACGACTCTTTAGATCATCTATTGGGGTTACTTAAGTTTTCAATTTTTTTGATAAAATAACACTTAAAATGCAACTTTTGATTAAAAATTAAACTAAGATCATAAATATTGATAGGGTTTTGGGAATTTAAGTTGTTTATTTACTTTTAATTTGTTTGTGAAAATGCTAAAATGTACCGCAGGCGAAAATTTTTGCGAAAATGACACCAAATCGCAGGCAAAATGTTTTTGTAAAATTACATTAAGAAGGCCATTTTAACACGAAATCGTAAAAATCAATGGTGTTATAGCGCCGCAGGTGAAAAGTTTTTAAACTTATGATTTTTTAAAGATTTGGTTAAAAATGAAAGTCCCAGGCTCTTGTATTTTACTCCCTATATATTTTCTTCTGCTGTTACTTTATTGTGCGAATTGTAACCAGGCTTCTCGAGAGGGAGGGTTAACCCCAACACCCCCCTCCTCGGTGCACCACTGTTTGTTTAAAACCGTCTTTATATAAAACCCGTTTGACATAGGTTAATGCAACCCTGCCAAAAAATACCACATAACACTTACAAGTTTTGATGATCTACGCTCACATAAATTTATGGTATTTTTTAATTTTTGACTAGTGAAACGGAAACGCAAATCCCTCATAGGATTTAATCATATTTCGTCAGCTAGTTGGTTTATGAAAGATTTTGAATATGACAATTCCTCATAAAGGTTTAAAAGATTCTATGAGACCTACTCGCAACATTCTAAAATAAAAACTTACGGCAAAATTTTAGTAGTAAAAGTAATATAATATGGATTAATACAGACAAACTAAACTATAACCTAACCTAAACTCTAAACTACGTCGACCTAATCACTATAATATGCACCTTGGGCTTTCACAAGCTCTACATATCTAATACAAGATTTTTCTCATATAAGTACTTATTTCACACCAGAAGCTGTGGGAGAGTTGTTACTTTGATAAGTTTCTATGAGATTGTTTGAGGCATAGTTTATAAAAGCCTAGCCAGCTGTTTCAAAGGCCTTAGCCATATAGCAAGTAGGATTATAAAAAAATTCTAAATTTTTTATAGAAACATATAAAATATTATGAGCCCGTCAGAAAAAGAAACTTATGGATATATTTAAACCCATAATATTAATTTTTTTAAAGATGGACACACAAAACCTCATGAAATATGGTGGGTTTGTCTCACTATAAAATCTGAATCTCCCGAAAGTCTCATAAAAAATTTGCTGATACAAACCCATAACACATAATAAAAAAACAAGGGCGTAACCATAGAAACCTACAAAGTTTAATGAGACTGATTAATCATAAAAGGCGCTTTTATGAAATATTTGAAAATAAAAGTATATTATACATTATAAAATCTTATGCACTTTTATAAGTCTGTCAGATCATAGGATCGGAAATAACTTATAAACTATTACAAACTTTAATAAACCTGCTTGCTCTGGGATTAGTGTCCTATATGAAACAACTTATAGAAAACTTGTTTTATCTATAGTTTTTAGGAGTTAGTAGTCCGCCTATTCGAATTTTTTTGACACGTCCTCAGCAAAAAAATATTTTTGTCTTAAATGCGAAACTAGACTTTTTCTTAATTTATCTTAAATCAATTACTAAAAGATGAGGGTCTAATAAATCTTAGCCCACAAACAAATAAAATTCATACCTGAAATTACTACTTCATCTCCTGGTAATGGGTTGGCTAAAAATTTTCCAAACTTCTTAGAGTTGTCCATTTCTTCTATAATGCAATTGAAATTCTTTTGATCTTTCATATTTAAAATACTCAAAACTAAATTCGCTGCATAAAAATTAAATCAAGACTAACTCTAGAACGTCCTTATTTTGCGTGTTATATACCTTATTTTGCGTAACATGTAAAAATTATTGAGGTAGTGAACTACTTTATAATAATTAATACATATTTAAACACCATCTAGACAATTCCTATTTATGCATTTTTCATATAAACTATTGTTAATAGGTTAAATATGTCTTATTGTAATAAGTGCATGGTTTTGGCAAACAATAAGGAAAATTTGGCATATTTTATTGTACAAAAGAGGAGGCACTAATTATATTGATTACCGGGATGTGTGAAATTGGCTGGGCTTGTAATATGTTAGAGTTCCGTTTTTAAGTTATATTAATTTCAACGGACGCCACTGGGAATGCGAATAATACGACGCTTTATTACATTTTCTTAAATAACAACTTAAATAACTAGAAATTCAAAATTGTTTTTTTTTTACCGATTGTATCAGTTTTTGGTTGTTTACATATTTTAAATGCATACAGAGTGAACCCAAAATCTTATACATACCTATATAAAAATATGACTGCATTTTATTGTATAACTTTTTTTTAAATCACGGAAAATAAGATGATGTTGCTTTATTTCAAAAAGCGACTTTTTTTAAATATTTAACATTGATTTCATCTATACTAATGTATATACTTATGTTCCCTAATGACACAGTAATCGAAAATAATAATAAGTGACGCTTTAGCAATAACTTACGTTTTTTCTTAAATTGATTCATTAGGGTTATAAGACCAACAATAATTTTTATTTAATTAAATAACCCTTAACTATAATATAATTTTATCGAGCATATTATGCTAGCTATTTAGAGGGTGGTACAATCATCATCATAATTGGGAATTAATAACCGCAAGAGTTTACTACGTTAAATAAACAAGTAACTACTTATAACCAGATAATTAAAAAAAATCTACATCAACCAAAATATTTCTGTCGTGCTTATTAGCTAAATCACCTTGTAATATCGAATAGCAGGATTATTCGAACATAACACAGGCCAACACACATTTTGGTGCCGGCGATTTTTTAAGTGTTCCTGGGTAATTTTTGGGTGGAGAATCCGAAATAGCCATCAGATTTTGTCTATCGGATCTAGTTTTAAAATAGGAATTATTTACTTTTTTAACCTTTATATATATTTCACGTTATAACTATGACTATTACCAGTATATAATTAAATATTTATTATAAAAAGTAGAAACATGTTAGTCACTATCACCTACAACTTTTCTTTTATACGACTTTCTAGCATGAAGTTTAATGGTGTAGTCTCGCTGAAGGCTCCAACAGTAGTTGGCCCATCGTCCTTGATATCAATCTTCTATAGTTTTAATATTCTGATGAATCTTTCTTCCTGTTCTTCATTACAGTCGCCTAAATTTTCTGGAAAGCGATCTAGGTGGTTGTGGAGGTAGTGAACTTTTATACTCATGTTACAACCAGGAATATGAAAATTTGAAAGCATAGTTTTCACTATGTAATTGTCTTAATTTCAATCTCATTCATTGATGTGGTGAACTGTGGATCTTTAATAAGTTAGTTCTTTAAGTTATTTAAGAACCATCGAATATACCAGCTTTTAGTTTTTCCGTGCTAATCCCAGGAAACTTACGTGACAAGTACCCAAAACAATTTCCATCTCGATCTAACGCTTTCACAAACTGCTTCATAAGCCCCAACTTGATATGTGAGGGTGGTAGTAGAATTTTTTAGTAGCATAGTATCTCTTAAAGTCCAATTCTCTTATTCCAGTGCTGATCTTTAGCTGTGCTGTTTCAAAGACATAAAAATAGGGGTATTTTGTATATCCACTTTGCTGTCCAAGGAGAAAGTTCACCATTTTCAAATAAACACAAATTGCCCATTGATGTTCTTCGTATTTAATTTGTTTGAAAACTTGTGCTATTTTTTTATAATCCTCTTTCATGGTAGTAGAATGTCCAATAAGAATTGAGGCATATTTGTTACCGTTATGTAAAAGAACACATTTTAAACTACGTTTTGAACTGTCAATGAAAAGGCACCAATCATCTGAAGTGTATTCTGGCAAACCCATTTTTTCCAAGAGTTCTTTTATATCGTTACAGAATACCAGCTTATTATCCTGAGTGAAAAAAGGCAGCAGATCCTTTTCTCTCTTACGATAAAATGTAACATTAGTGCCTAGATACAGAAGGTTCTTTTCTTTTAATCTGGATTCAAGTAATTCTGCACACCTCTTTGAGAGGTACAGGTCTCTCAAGAGATCGTTCAGTTCTTGTTTGTTCGGATCGTTTAGTTCTTGTTGTTATTGTTAAAACACTGAGTTGTTAAATTTACTTCCAATTCACTGTCGTTTTCTGATTGCATTCTTTGAACTTCATCAGACGTTGATGTTTCTGTATCATTTTCCGGGATTTTAGGAAGACTGCTGAAGGTTGGAATGGGTATTTCCTTAGAGTGCGGTACAGGTCTTCTTAAAAAATCCTATTTATACCTTTAATATTAACGAGACAAAATTAGCAGTCGTCATAATGGTTACGTGGTTCCCTGCAAATTATTGGTACACCAAATTTCAGGTACTTTCTGTTTCCAATTTTCCACTGTCACAAATGTTCAACACATGGTTCTGATGATGCGTAGCGAAACCGGTTAACCAATTTGGAAAGAAAAATCTGTGGGAATAAACAAGACAACTTTAAGCACTTAGTGTTTTTTCAATCTTCTTCAACCTTATGTTAAACTTTACCCCACATGGATACCTTACAAGAGAAAAAGAAAGTCGAGAAGGATAAAGGTAGATAAAAGGTACTATGTTTCCACAACCAATTAGTCGAGGTTGAGCAGGTATGAAGATATCGGATCATAGGGAATTCCAAATATAAAATAGCTAATAAAATTATTAGGATTAGAAGTAATGGAGGTTAACCAGGTCTAGGAATATTGGTTTACGGATAATTTCAGGTACATTTGGCTAACTAGATCCTAGTTTTGAATACCAAATTTCTATTTTGAATTTTAAAGAGATATTGATTTATTTAATTTTGCCTTTTATTACAACTAAATTCAGTTAGTCTCTATCTCAAAAACTAGAGCTGATAGAAAAATCTGCTGCCAGTTTTAGAATAAGCAGATTAAGTTTATTTAAAATCAGTTCTTGGAAATCAGACACCAATTTTTTTTTATTTTGTTGACCTTTATAATCTTCTTCTGGATGTCACAAAAAAAATATATTTACTGTTTGATATATTTATTTAAAATCATCAGCCACGATTGAGAACAACATTTTGAAATCCACATACATGAGGATAAACAAATTGAAAATGTTCTAAGAGCTAGGATATATTCAAGATTTGGAAATAATACCAAATATCTACTGTAAATAGAATACGATGAGGACAATGTCCGAGATATTATCATTATATATATCGTTATGGTTAAGAGGATCAATTTTTTTAAGAGGACCGAAGTCCATTTTTATAAAACAATAAATATTATCAGAACATAATGGATTTTAGGATTAAATTTTGACTGCGTGCACATGTTTTGCAAAGTTATTATTATTAGTATTATTCAGGCAATTAAAAACTTCTTTTTTGTTTTTAAATGCCTTAGGAGCATAATCCTAGTGGAAATATTAACACGCCAGGACAAATCCGTATCAGATAACTTGGATAAGTACCAGTGCGGAACGATGCCTATTTGTGAGTGATTTAAAGTTGTAAATCAAAGTGTAATGATGTATGGGGAGGGTGACCAGTGGAACCACTAACGAGCTTACGCTGGTTGCCCAAGGCGAAACACCGTTTAGTCATTTCTCTTTCCCCTTTGGTCCTTTGTGCGTTCCTTGTAGGATAATCATCCAGATTTGAATTTTCGTTATTTCCACCCAAGATCTTTTGTTTTTAGATTCTTTTCGGTTGATGTAACTGATTTGGAGGTTTTTAACTACTTTCAAGTGTTTCATATGTTGCAACGTGGAAATATTTTATTATTTTTAAAATTAATTGTGCCAATATTCTCTAAAATTAACCAGAAAAATAACCACAATCACAACGAAATGGATTCGTATCTTACGGCAGTGGTAGTGGTTAGTTACCACAAAGGAATGACGTTTAGCTATTACGCAGACGCAGTAATGACCACAACCACTACGAAGTTTTTTTCCGTTTTAAGAGGTATAGAAAAAACAAATTGGTAACAAAATTATTTAATTCTTTGTATAAATATATAGGTAATAATAATAATATAAAAAACACTTAAATGAAAGGATGAGTAACTTTATTCTTTACTACAACTTTTCATAAGACAATAAGTCTATTTCTTCTTTGGGTTTTTTCAGAGTCTCTGATGATGGTAGTATAAACTGCCGAAACATGTCGGGTTTTTATATTGACAAATAAAATTTAGAGGAGAAAGACCATATTTGTTTAATTTAATTATCAACTCCACCATCATGGACTACTTCCACAATTTCTCTTTTCGTTTTGGTCCTTTGTGTGTTCCTTGTGGTATGCTCATCCAAGTTGGAATTTTCGTTATTTCCACCCAAGACCTTTTGACTTTTTGTTTTTTTAGTTTGTTTTTGGTTGAAGTAACTGATTTGGAGGTTTTTTAACTTCTTTTTTATCTTTATTATTATTGTTAAAAGTTTCAACTCCATGAGAGGCAGCTGACCCCTGGGTTAACCGTCACCACTGTTTGCTACACGGACACGTCATGGTCCCTCGCTCATGTAAAACACAGTAGGAATGATTTTATTTTTGTTGATTTAACTTCTGTTGATCGTTGCTCACCGAACCAGTAAACCAATTTCAATAAAGTTTCCTGACCCAAAATAAGATCGTTACAGCTGACCCACATTTTTTTAAATAATTTACAAAAAAAATCACTAAAAAATTAAAATATGTACCTTGCGACGCTCTAAAGTCGTTGATTGTTAGAATTTTAGTTTATCTTCGATTTCACAGCAAATTTAGCCTACAGCGGTACGATACATTGATTGATTGATTCAGTAAAAAAATAGTATATTTTTACAAAATCTTTGTCTGCGGCGTATTAATGACATTATTTTAGCAACAAATCTAGTATTAGTAACAGATCGCAATCCAGTTTTTTTATATTTCCTAAAAAACTTCAAAGAGAACAAAAGTTTTGAAGAACTTTCTGCAACTGCAAAAAAATTTTGCCTTTGGTGCTATGACACATTGTTTGCTATAATTTTAATTTTACCTTTTAGTATATTTTTACAAAATTTTCGCCCACGGCGCATTTATAATATAATTTTATCAACAAATCTAGGATCAAAACCATTTTTTTTTACATGAGTTGAGTTAACTTTTTTCACAATGTCTGCCCCAAGTAAAAATCGTATCTACACCCTTGTGTTACAGGAATATATCTTTCTCGATACAATTATTTGTATTCTCTTAATGTACCGTTAACGTCATTGACATTTTGTCGTAAAGGTCTCAATATTTCTGCGAAATATTCGAATTTCCAAAAAATGTAGCAAGAATATTATAGATATCGCTTGACATAAGATAGATTTAAAATACATTACAAAATACTGAGCAAAAAGTATGTAAACCCCAATATTTCTGAAGATTAGTTATTTTTAAAAAACTTAAAACAAGGAACCTAATGGTGACCTGCAACTTGACCTTGAACCTCAATTTTAAGATCATTTGAGGGTCAACTTACTTTTTAAAATGGAAACCTCAATTTTTTATCTCGGATTTGAAAAGAGCGGAAAATTCTACGTTTAGATGCAAGTTCAAGGCACAGGTTTGCGTGACCTTTGGCGGACAAATAAAGGTCAAAACGCGCTACCACCACAGAATCTCATAGAAATTTCGTGGGGATTGTAATACAGAAATGACTGAAAGATGGTTATCCTTAAATTTGACCTTCAATTTAATGAAAGATTATTTATTCAATCGTGATTATCCTTCTTTGAGCTTAGAAACAAGGATGTGGACGTTAAATGATTCTGTTTTCTTCAGAATTTTTTCTGAAATGCCTTTGCTTTTCTCTTTGGCGTGCTTTTTGGAGTGAGTTTCCTTTGTATTTCACTTTTAAGGTGCTTTTGAGAGTAAATTTCTGTTGCTTCTCACTTTACAAGAGAGTTTACAGTCACTTTCTTGAACTTCTTGACACTAACCCATCCTTTTGTGAAATGTGTTAGTTTTGTAAACGCGATCTTTTAAATAACCTCATAAAAAATAATTTAAAGATATGTCTGAGGACCTCGGAGTCCATTCTGCCGAACCGCTTCTACTAATCTATCTTCTGTCAAACGTTCCGTCCAGAAAATGTCTGATATTAATACCATAATGTGGTGGTGCATGGTTTGCTTGAAACCACGTACTGCTTGTATTGCTGAAATTATTTGGTTTTTCAATAATTGTTCATATCTTCCTGCATTTAAATTTCTTTCAATGAAAATGACCAATTATTGTGTCATCTACGATGCCTACTCATACGCTCAAGTTCTGTCGATTTTGTGTATGGCCTTCTTTTGTTCAGTAAGCGTTAGTATCAGAACAACAAACGCAGTTGTGTCTCTTGACATTTCCATTCAACATAAACGTTGCCTAATCGGAAAACACAATAGTTCTTAGAAACTGTGGATTTTGAGTCATCATTTCTACCATGGTCTCACAAAACTCAAGACAACGATCCTTTTTAAGAAAAGCTGCAGAACGGGTCGACTCATGTGGATTCTCTATAGAGGATTGCAAAACATCTACTCTAACAAGAACATGTCGATTTTGAACGGATCCTGTTTCTTCAAAATGCATCCCAGTCTTTGAAACTGTTCCTTTGGATAAAGGAGAAAGCCCTGTCGAAATGTTTCATTAAAAAAACACCAACGTCGTTACAAGATCTTTGTCGATCACTCCAACACCGTTGAAATTTATGTGGAAGAGATAGAAAAATAAGTATCATATGTATTAATATTGGCTAGTTAATTTCGATTTTCGTAATATTTTTTAAACCCATAGTTCTCCCAAAAAAAATATAAAGAATTAGAGAAACGTTTATTGATCTATAGTTTTATAAAAATAAGTCCCTATAACTATTGTTTATTGGTAATGTTGATAGTGAAACTGCAATTAGATGCATTTTGGAGATTTATTGCTGATGCTAATAACTTCTGCGTTATTGTTCTATGTTCTAGGGGCAGGACTATTTCGTGATTTTCAATATTTTTAGCAGCGATGTCATTTTTGGAAGGAGAAGGGACACTGCTATTGGCTGACGTTGAGGGATATGATAATATCTTGTTTGACAATTTTTTTTTCAGTTGAGTCGGCTCTTCCAAATATCCCTCAGCAACTGCGGTCAACTTCCATCCGCCCAATCTTTTAATATTTGTTATTCCTTCTCCACTGTCCGCTAACATTCTGGCCGAAGAACGGCGAAAGCTGTGACCTGTGTAGGATTCGGGGTTGTGAAGTTTCAGATACGCTGCTATTTCAGATGGGTATTTTCCAAAAGATTTATTCCGACAGCTTGAATGGTGCAGGTTCCGGTTTTGTAATGTACAAAAATTATATCATCATCATAAATTTATATCATTAGAAATTACAAAAGATCGGATGGTATGAAGTCAGGTATTTTTACGATTAATAGGTCATCTCTTTTCAAAGTTATGTCGTTAGTAGTTACCTTTGTAAGTTTTTCGCGACGGCATGTGCCGGCTAATCCAAAGATTGCTACTACTTTGATCATAAGATATATTTCGTCAGGTGCTTCAGACAAAAATTTGGCGATTTCCTGTTTTGTAAAAATTTTGGATTTTTTTTGTTGGAACCCTACATTTATCTTCTTTAGGTACTCCGTAAGCTTGAAATATTAGCCGATATCTACATTCTTTTGAAATTTAAGTACTGTTTTCAGCATCGAATATCTTGACCACATCGTGTTTGGTCTGACTTCGGATCCTGACGAGTCCATTTTCAAGCACTTTTTAGTTTGTAATCTTGTTGCCATTTTCCTTACGTGCGAAGGAAACATGTTGAAACTAACGCGTGCGGAAGGCATGTTGTCCTTAGATTAAAAAAAAAAGATATTTGGACGCTTATTCTTGACGGCTCGTGAGGTGAGATGAGCAAAAATTGTCACATCTACGGGTGAACTTACTGTCACCACCTATGTCCACGTGGAAAATAATCCGCTGGAGTTCTTGTGACGTTTGTAACCTTAGTTTATTTGGTGGTCAGTTTTTTTGGAAACCTTTTTTTTAAGTGTTTTGCAACTTCACGTCAACGTCACAACAACTCGCGGATTTATTTCCCCGTGGAAATAGGTGGTGAAAGTAAGTTCATTTGTGGATGTGAGAATTTAGCCCACCTCACCTCACCTCTGTAATAAGCGTCTTGGTCCAATGAAAACTCCTTGGCAAATAATAACTACTGTTTATTTACAAAATTTGCCAACACCTGACAATATATGATGATTGGTGGTCCAAAACCAAGCAGATCACTGCTCGGCAAAAACTACCAGGCGTCATAACTTCAGCAATGAAGGCAAGCCCATTGGAAGCAATGGAAGTAAATAAATAAAATAAATAAATATATCCTTTATTTTCCTTGTGGCGATTTACAAATTGTATGGAATAAGTTAGAGTATTTACATACTAAATAATGCTCTACAGTCTAAATATAGTAAAATTTAAAAAGTAAAAAGTATCTATTCATACTTAGTTTCCCAAGAACTCGTCTAACGAATAGAAAGTTTTCATTTTTAAAAAATATTGAAATTTTATTCCAAACGAAACTTGAACTATTTGGCAACATCCTACCTATTTCGATTTTTCTAAATGGAATTACATAATTGTTTTGATTTCTTGTTGATCTGTGATGAACATCAAATTACCTAATAAAACTGTCTAAAAAGGAGAAGATCAAAAGATCTTGGGAGAAAAAAAACGAAAATTCAAAGTTGGATGAGTGTCCCACAAGGAACACACAAAAGACCAAAGCGAAAAGAGAAACGATTAAACGATGTTTCGCCCGGGGTGACCAGCGTGGGCTCGTTAGTAGATTCACTAGTCACCCTCAATCTAGACATCATTTAACACCATCGCACACTCTGACTTCCAACTCTGAAACACTCACATATAGGCATCGTTCCACATGGTACTTATTATAAGTCACCTGATACGGGTTCGTCCTGGCGTGTTAATCTTTCCAATAGAAATATGCTCCTAAGGCAATTAAAACAAGAAGTTAAAACTTCCAAATCAGTTACATCAACCGAATTTAATAAAACTGTGTTAAAAGGTCATACAAAGTAAAGATGCCTAATGATTTACAAATGTCATGATTGTATCTGGGGCACACCAATAATGCTTCTTATAACCCTTTTTTGAGCTACAAATACATCATTTGCTGCTGCTGATGTCCCCCAAAAGCAAACTCCATATCTAAGAATACTTTCCACTTTCCTATAGTATACAGAAATTAACTGTGCCTTGAAAAAAACTTGTTTTAAATTTTTAAACAAATAACGGTTTCTATGTGAAGTAGACACAACTTTGCTACACTGTTCTTTCCAATTTAAATGCTGGTCAATTCTATTACCCAAAAAGTTTAAAGAATGAGTTGCATCAATTCTATGATTATTTACCTGAATATTTAGTTGTAGACTGGTTTAAGAATCCTATTTTTAATTCTTTTGGAGGTGTAGGTTTATGGGTAGTTACGTACCCGTGTTCATCAATCCAGGAAAATTTAAGCATTATCAGCAGAAGCTTTTCTTGTAATTTTAAGATGAGTAGTTTGTGTAGCGATGAGAAACTTTTAGTTTTAAGATCATTCTTTTGCCTTTTGTCTTACTGTAAAGACCAAGTAATTTTGAATTTTTTGAAATAAAAATTTTTAAAAACAGACCTTCTGGTTTCGAGTACGTAATTGGCGCAGTCGGTAGGATTGTGCCAATAGCGGTTTTAGTATCCCGTCGAGTTTTCCGTCGCCGAAAAATCGAAGTGATTATTAAACTGGACTAAATCGTTATTTGGAATATCAGTTCCTTAAGGTGTAATCCCACAGAACTTAGAGACCAGAAGGATCCGTTCAAGGGCAACCAGAAAACTGAATCGAGAAGGATTTGAAGTTACAAGTAGGTTCCATTTCCTATTGCTCCTTTTCCTGTATAAGGCTTGGGGGAATAATTAGCATCAGTCTATCGAAGACATTTATTTATAGGGCAGTCTATTTCAGACAATAGTTATAGGGCAATCTATCGCAGACATTAGTTGTAAAGCAGTCTATCGGAGACATTAGGTTAGGAAATAAAAAAAAAATTCAAAAAATCTTTACTTCATGAGTGATTTAGAAATAGAGGATTTTGCTAGTTCGCTTTTTAATCAATTAAATCTTGACACAACAACCTCTAGTAGTAAAAACACGGTTAAAATGCCAGAAACCGGTAAAAACAGCACTTTTACCACCCCTCCTAACAATGGTGGTATAAATTGGAACCTTTTTAAATCTCCACTTTTAATGACGCAAATTTAAATCAGCATGTTTTTGATACCATTCAAGAAAAATTAATTGGGAAAGCTGAAATTATGGTAAGGAATCGATCGGAAATCAATAGTTGGGATAAATTAAAAATTGCTTTAGTTGAATGCTTTTTAGATCGTAGAAATATTGATGGTCTTGTACAAGAATTAACGCGCGCGAGACCTTTTAAAAACGAACATTTGCTCGATTTTGGTAACAGAATACAATTGCTTAAAAGTAAAATCGCATAGAAGAATACCAAATTTCCCACTACGATAAAACTGCATTAAGTACGTACATAGCCGGGTTTTCGGGTATTTTGCGAAATAATTTATATCTTAAAAATCCCAAAACGATCGAAGACGCTATGAATTATGTATTGGAATTTGAAAATTGAAAAATTTGAAACCCTATTAATAGATCGTTAAATCAAAATACTTCACCATCTCATTCAACTCATTACCAATCACAAATCTATCAACGGCAGTTTTCCTCTCCACCGTTTAATCAAATGCAAAGTCGACAACCTTTTAATTAATCAAATTTTCATAACTTTTCTAATGCACCTTCTAGATTCGCCTGGCCAAGGCAACCTATAAATATTCAACCAAGGCCAATGCATACGGAAAGATTTCCAACAAACCGCGATGTTTTCGGCCCACCAAAAAATGTGCTTAGACCAAATCAGATACCGGAGAGTCAACTCCCAAAACCTACCCCAATGTCTGTGGTTTCGAGAAACACAACAGCCTTACGAGAAATACCCAAATTAAAAATCCAAATTATTTTAAAAATACCGGAAATCAAAATTTTGGCTCTGAAGAACTTTACACGACTGATTATGCCAGCGGTGACCTAATAACCGACGATCAGATCAATTTGCAAAAATAACAAAATTTTCAGCCATTTTATTATAGCGATGAAAACTATTATTTAAATCCGGAGGATTAAAATGAAACCAATTACTCCCAAAATTCTGATTTTGAACAAAACACACAAAACAACGGCGAACCTGTGGTCACGAAAATTTTCAAGTAGCCGGTCCCAGCAAAGATCAAACATAATAGAAATCAATTTATCAGCTTATAGCGCACTACCATATATTGAAATTAATCAACCAAAATACAAGTTATTTATATATACTGGTAGTTGCTATCTATTATAGCAGAAAACTTTTTTCCACACTGTATATTCCATTCTCAGAATACTATTAAAACAACCACGGGTTGTACCGAAGCGCAATTCGAAGCAGAGATTCCTGCCTTTGCGGAATTCGGTAGAAACTGCAATATCAAATTTATACGTTTTGACTTCCACGATTTCTTTGATGGGGTCATTGGAATAAATGATTTTAATCAACAACTGAATGGGTCCAATATTTTGATACCTTTTAATTACAGGCAAAAATCAGATACAAATTCTACCATTACGTTAGATCCTTACGAAAGAGTACTAAAACTAAACACAAGGCCAGGGCGAAATTTTGACATACGAAACTAAACTCAATGAACTTATTGTACCGTCTATTTTCTCTACTGTAACCAATGTTTGGGCATATGTAGAAGTTCAAAACCCGACTGATAGGAGTATAGCCCTAACATTTCAGGCACCCCTGCACGTCCAATTCTTTGAACAAAACTGCTTTGAATTATTTTCTTTCGAAAATGTCGTCAAAAATTATAAACAATCAGAAATCAATAATCAAAAAAATATTTCACAAATAATTCGTACTGACCACATGAACCCCGAGGAACAATCACAGATCACCAAATTATGCAAATCATTTTCGGAATTTTTTTTATAAAGAGAGAGATAAATTGACTGTTACATCGAGAATTAAGCATAAAATAAAAACCACTGATGAGATACCAGTGTACACTAAGTCTTATAGGTATCCATACGTACACAAGGATGAAGTACGAAGGCAAATTCAAGAAATGCTAGAAAAAAATATTATAAGACCATCCTTGATCTTCGCCAATATGGATCGTACCTAAGAAAATAGACGCATGAGGTAAGCAGAAATGGAGGATCGTGGTTGACTACCGTCACGTAAACTTCAAATCGATATCTGATCGTTACCTAATCCCAAATATATCTAATATTCTCGATAAGTTAAGAAAAGCTCAATACTTCTCTACTTTAGACCTGGCTAGTGGATTTCACCAGATAGAGATGCACGAAGATTGCATAGAAAAAACAGCATTCAACGTTAAGAATGGGTACTATGAATATTTACGAATGCCGCTTGGGCTCAAAATTGCACCCTCAACATTCCAGCGAGCGATGGACGAGGTACTCAAAGACGTCCAAAATAAAATATGCATGGTTTTTATGGATGATGTTATCATTTTTAGCACCGGCCTTACCGAACATTTGCAAAATTTAAAATTGGTTTTTCACAAACTGCGTGAAGCAACTCTTAAAATACAAATGGACAAATGCGAATTCTTACAAAAAAGCGTGGAATTTCTATGTCACGTAATAACACCAGAGGGCATTAAACCCAACCAAAATATGTTGGGAATTTGGAACCTTTGGTTGCACTAAAACAATCATAATTTTGTTTTCCAACCAAAATAAAATCGCCGAAATATCTCGATTTCCTATTCCTAAAACCCAAAAGCAAATAAAATCATTTTTAGGGCTACTTGGGTATTATCGTAAATTCATTAAGAATTTTGCAAAAATAACCAAACCGATGACTAATTGCTTAAAGAAAAATAACAGAGTGGAACACACAAAAGAATTCGTAGAATGTTTTAGTTTATAGTTTGGGGATGTAAATATTTCCGGCCTTATTTATTCCATCAAAAATTTACCATATACAGTGACCACCAACCTTTGCAATGGCTAATTCGTTTAAAAGAACCAAATTCGAGAATAATAGGATAGAAGCTTAAGCTAGAAGAATACGAATACGAGATCAGGTACAAAAAACCGAAAAATAATCAAACTGCTTACGCCCTTTCAAGAAACCCGGTGGACTTAAATGCATTAGAAACGGCATCGGTGGACAACAATGCGGGAGACACGAACGAAGTCTTTTATGACTGAGTTTTTGGAACATCCGGAAAAGTTTGTTAAACCCCTAAATATTGATATTGAACAGCCTCAGACAAGTACCTCCGAAAATATTTCATCACGATCTTTCAAAATCAATATAGTGTCCAATGTCCAAGTCCAAAAATCATACATAGAGCAAGCGAACGAAAAAAGCGCCAAGTCAGATTCTGACACAGTGCATACGTCCTTGGAAAATCCAATCTTTGTATTTTCAATTTCCGAACGACCAATCAATATGTAAAGAAATCAAATCATAATTACTACAGGCTCCATAGAAAATATACAACTAAAAAAGCAAAAAGTATTTGAGAATTCCAGGATTTCCATAACAATTTCCGAGAAAAATTCCGTCACACACATATTAAAATTAGTTAAAGAGTATGTTAAACCTAAGCAGAGGTATGTACTATTTTTTAGAAATACTTGCAAGAATCTTTACAATAACATTACAACAGTACTTTAAAAATGCCTCGTACACCTTAGTGTATGGTACTCGATTTTTAGAGGACATACAGACACGTGAGGGACAGTTGGAAAAACTAAATCTTTATCACACGACAAAGACATGTCACAGAGGCATAAATGAAATGAAAGCCGCCTTAGCCCAAAAATTTTATTGGCCAGGTATTGCAAATGATATTGAAATTTTTGTAAACAACTGTGAAATTTGTCAAACAAGCAAATACGATCGAAATCCGCCAGTGATAAAATTTAATTTAATTCCCACCTCGTCGAAACGATTTCAACACATTCACATTAGAATAAATTGCGACGCCTTTGTAACAATATGCACCACGGGCTGCCACTCACAATGACCTCAGATTCGGGGTCGGAATTCAAAAATGAAGACCTAGAAGATTTTTGTAAGTTGCATAGAATACCATTGCACTATACGACAGCTAGAAACAACGATTCAAACTCGCCAGTGGAGAGATTTTACTCTAACCTTGTCGAAAGTTATCTGTGCCTTAAAGAAAAAGACAAATCAATGACGTCAGATCAAATAATAAAAAGAGCTGTTTTGGGTTATAATAATTCAATACATAGCGTCAAAAAATTTACTCCCTTTGAAGTGATTTCAGGGCACCTAAAACCAATAAGCCCATTTGACCTTAAGGACAATGTCATTATTTTTACATACTTTAAAAATCATACGGAAAATTCGGAAAAGTGGTACAAAAAAATCAAAAGTCGAAATCAAGAAATAAAGGAACAATTAATTTCCAAGAAAAATGAGACTAGGTCAAATCCACCTGATTTTTCAAGCACAAGCACCGGGCAAAGCACCTTGCCAAATACAGAAAATTCACGGTCACCGGACAGTCAGGCATCAAATTACATACAAATAAAAATAGTTATCACAATATGGATAACCCTATCCTCTCCATTAAGTTAGGAAAATCCAGGTTAGTTTATAGTAAACATACGTTTATACACTACGTAGACCTAAAATACCTTTTTGGTCAGGTAGAACAAATCGAAAAATCCTTTTTAGACGCTAAAAATTAAAATAAATTTCAAAATTCAAAAAATTATATTTCCTATCCTGATTTATCGGAAAGTTTATTGTTAAGAACCGAATATTTAATACAAACCACTATAGGCAAGCTTCAAAATCTCCATCCGCACAATATTCAAAAACGCGGATTACTTAATGCAGTGGGTACCGTAAATAAATGGCTATTTGGCACTTTAGACGCCGATGACGTAGAAAAATACAACCAAGCAATTTCTAGCCTGGAATCAAACCAAAAAAATATTGCGACGAATTAAATTTGCAAATTTCGCTTTCGAAAAACTTAATCGGTAGCTATAATAAAACGATTTTCACTTTAAGTAAAAATCAAGAAAATATACAACTTGAATTAAAAACGCTCCAATGGTCAATTCAAAGCACTATTAGCGGGTTACAATAGTATTTAAGTTTTCAGGGCATTTTGACTCAAATAAATTTAGATTGTCAAAATTTAATTATGTTTTTAATTAATTTAGAAGACGCGATTTTATTTTCAAAATTAAACACTTTGCATAATAGCATTCTTTCAACTACCGAACTTCAAAGCACAATGGAATACATGCAAAGATTATACGCAAAATCAGAAATACCAATTTTTAAAAATGTGTTATCGTTTTACCAATTTTCGGGAACTCAAGTTAATTTTTTGGGAACTAAAAAAATCAATATTTATCCTGCACAAAGAGAAAAAAGAAGACAGTTCACCACCAACATTTGCCCTGGCCCTGAAACCTCGTATTTCTGTCAAGAAGAATTTCAACCGTATGATCAATATCTCGAAAACCTGCTAAATGGTTTCACACACCTTGATAGCTGCCCAGTTGTCACTGTCAATGCCGAAGAATCGATTTCTGAACAAATCACTCAAGATTTGGTTTTTTTTTATGCCAATGAAATCCGAAAAGCTGATAGCAAAATGCAGCACCGATCACTATTTCCAAATTATGCAGTCAGTCCTAATCAAAATTCCCGAAACCTGCGAAGTTAAAGTCAATGACCGGAAGTTTATCAACGACATCAAGATCCAGCAAGGAAAATCGCTAATTTTACCTAAGATCCACCTAGACATTGTAAACACTACAAAATTTTTGGTAATGCCAAATATTACCAAAATAAATCTTGCGAATATCTACCGCCTACAAGATATTGCAAATATGTTATCACCTGTCAAACAAAGCGAATCAGACTATCATAGATCAATAGTTACAGCCCTTATAGTCCTCTGCATCTTGTTTGACTTGCGGCTAGTTATCAGTCAATGAAAGAAAATTCAATCAGCATGGAAACGTGTTACAAAGCCAAAAGCCATCGATGAGCCAAAATCGAATGAGATCAATACCAATTCCAAGGTTTCGAAAAGTCATTCCATTATTTTCGAAACTTAAGGAGAGAGGAGTTACCCACATATACGCCTTGTATGTTACATGTATATTATATATATATATTAGAAAAAAAACATGATTCGTTTTTAAAAAAAGGAAACATGCATGGATATTTACTGTATATTCAGTGTATATGCGCTATCGTACATCCTAAATATATGTTTTTTGTGTATAAGCCTTATATTTTGTAACCAAATATCAGTTAATATTTTAAAATAAAATATTACTCAAATATTCGTTTTTTAATATAAACTAAATATATAAATTTTATAATTATCACGTAATATTCTCTAAAAAAGGTTTTTAATGTTTCCCTCTGCATTTAAAATGCTACATATTTTTTACCTAAAATTTATTGCAGAAAATTATATAAAAAAATATGAATATTTTCCCAATATTCAGTGTGTATCCGTTTGAGTATATTCTGTTTATCTGTTTTTTGAATTTAAGGCAGACATATCCTAGCCCAATATCATTTGAATATTTGCACAATAAATATACCCAAATATTTGTTTTGTGGAATGGAATACTTTATTAAATATATTATTCTTATAATATATAATTATATAATTATTTTTTTTTAGCATTAGAGATCACAACATTTTTCTGCTTTTTTTTAAAGCTTTTTTTTTAAATGTACGTAACCCAGATCCTCCTTGTTTTATATATCTTTAAAAAATCGTAGGTATATTGCTATAGTTAACATATTTTTTTCGTGGGTTGTGACTTACCATCTTGCCAAAATTTGGCGAATCACAATCTTTCCGAGTGGCCACTTAACTTGTCGGTGCACATGGTCCCTAGTCTTATATATATTTTCTTATCTCAGTGAATCAAAAACCACAAAAACCACTAAATTGATTAAATGTATTGAATGATTCCTTTAGTGAAGGAGCCTTAAATAATAACCACTTAGCGGTGTATACGACTCTACGAGTTCGGTGTTCCTCTACGCATTTTGATTCGTTAGCTCGTGTACCACGTGGTTTCCATTCAACCAATCAAAAAAGAGATTAATAAATCTTTCCTCTTACAAATACGGAACTAAGCTTGTTTCGCTTGTGTGCAGTGAATTTGTGCCGTTTTCTAAAGTTTTGTAGCAAAAAACAATATTTTTTATTATCGGTTTGGTAAACTACAATGGACTATCCCCCTGGGAATTGCTATCTTACATCTAGTTGTTGCAGGTAAGTAGTAAACGCGATTGAAGTTGTTTTATTCGTGTGGGCTCAAAATGGTGGCGTCAGATGAAATAAATGCATCTATATATATACGGCTGAATTTCAACTTGACGATATATGTTCCTTTTCGTCGTTGACGCACTGTGTAAAAAAGGGACAGAGAAGGGTCAATGGCAATCAGAAACAGCAGGTGTTATGTTATCTAAAGCTAGGTTTATACTGTAAAATTAAAAGAAACATTGACCTATATATGGGAGGCAGTGTATTTTGCATTTTTTTTCACAGTGTCTAAAGTTACGACGGTTATATCTAGAGTGAAATCAACCTCTTTTAGGGTTGAGTTGGGTTTGCTGGGGTTGTATTGCTTGGTTTTCTTGTGAAAATGTAAAGAAACTAGTTTTTGTGTTTAACAAATATTAAATTAGAAAGCTAATAAATCACCTTTGTTTTTTGTTTGTTTTGTTTTGTGCTGATTACTTTAAAGTTATTTGCCTATATTTTTATTTTATTTATTTATGTGTATTGTAAAAAAAGAATCCTTTTAAAACTTTTATTTTTCTGCTTTTCTATTAGACATCTAAAAGCAAATATATAAGTTGTAGGTTTTATTTTTTGTTTCAGATAAACACTTGATGAAAATTTCGTGTGTTTTTCCCACCATCTTTGGTAACTTTACATCTCTTTTGGAGACTGCAGGGTGAGTAGATAAAGCCAATTAGTTTTTTAATTCATAAATGGTGGAGTTAGAAAAAAATGCACCTTGGCAATTTTTTTCATACCAAAAATCAGGCCATTTTATAAACAAAAATAATTTAGGTAAACATTTCAGTCTGATCCAAATCTGGGCGAGGTTTTAGGAAATGAAATACGTACCTAAATGGAGACCCACGAACAATATTTAATATTAATTGATTATTATTTCAAAGTTGTAATTTTTATTTCTTCTCTATTTTTTATCCAAATAAATAAGTGACTTTAGCAGTACATAATTCATTTTCTTTAATTATTTGTGAAAATTCCCTGTATAAAATATTATTGTTTTATTTTACTATTAGCAACAATTTAAGGATTTTGTGAAATTAAGACAACTCAAAAATAACTTCTGCCCTGATAAATCCGGTAGGAATGCTAACTGTTAATCACCAAATTTCTATTTCAGGTGGACTTTTGATGGAAATATGGGTAGTTTTTACCATGACTGACTGTGTTTTTAAATAAGAAAAATTATATTTCTGGTGCCTTTGCATATAAAAAGACAATAATCCTGCCGGTCATCTTAACATCTAGACTTAAACCAAAATTGAGACGCGACAAAAGATTTTTTGTGTATTTGTTTTTTTATAGACTGTTGTTTTTAGTTTTTTATATATTATTTTTGTTAAAAACTAAAAAGATGAAGTCCGAAAGGTTCTATATAAAAGTGCTCAGGATATTCACGCATAAATTTGCCAGAAATTGGCATAATCATTTTTTGTTGAGTTTAGAGATCTTGTATAATAATTTTCTTTACTTATATTTGTTACTAAAGTGAAACATTACTTTTTTAAAAGTTTTGATTTTATATTTTTTTATAAACTTAATTTTTTCTAAAATTTTTGTTTTACAGCATTGTATTTAAAATATTAAAATACCACATTTTTAGAAAATTTTTGCCCATGGTATTTTTATAGTTTTTTTTTTATTATAAAATGTTGGTCTGTACCACCAGAAAACTGAACAAAAACGCATAAAAACTGATTAAAAAAATGAATATGCAATGTATTATCTGTTTATAAAAATATTTTATTTCCAGATGTAGCTGCAGCAAGAAGAAATTTCCTTTCTTTACGCACCCCACGAATACAAAGCTTCATATTGTCATAGAAAGAAAGATATCAACCACCAAAAAGAATAGAGCTAAACATGAGGATATGTACTGGTAATAATGCGATATAGTGCCTGCAAGTCTTAATATACTGCTTTGCTCTCTTTAACTTAAACTAAATTTTATAATGGAAAGCTTAATTCTGTATTTTCTAAATAAAATAAAAAAAATGTAATTCAATTAACTGCTTAAATTAAAAAATGACGAAGAAGTGTTTGTTTATTATTACAAAAACCTTTAAAAACTTGAAACTATTGTTGTTAAAAATTTTTAGCTGTCCAAGGCGTTTTTATTTTAAAAATTTTTTTGGCATTTTAGGTTTTTTACTAACAAACAGCACTTTTTTACGTGATACCGTATATTTTTTGAATATATAAATAACATAAAAAACGATATTTTCTACCATTTTAAAGTACATATAAAAAATGCTTATTTATCTGAGAGCATGTCACGTTAATTTTTCTAAATTTAAGATGCAACCTATTATTGTTATTGTGCTAAGTGCGTATATTGTTGTAATATAAATGACAATATATTCAGTACATCAGTGTTATAAGGATTAGTATATTGCAGTAATATAAATTTTTATATACCCTTAATAAAATATTATGGATACGAAAAGAATATACTTTTATGGATATACCATTGTTATATATAAACTAAAATTTGGACAAATATACATTTTGTATATCGTGACGGATATCGACAGGATATAATATATAAATATATACCATAATGGATATACCATACAATATCAAATTTAGTGTAATAGAATATAACTCGAATATTTTTGTGGAGTAATTAATACATGTTTTCGGAGCTCCTATGCACGTCAGGTGAATATCTGGGTGATATCCAGGGCAATATCCTTCTCCGTTTCCGTATATACGCTGAATATACATGCAATATTTTTTTCTATGTGGGTACGTACCCGTGTTCATCAATCAAATTTAAGCATTATCAGCAGAAGCTTTTCTTATAATTTTAAGATGAGTAGTTTGTGTAGCAATGAGAAACTGTTAGTTTTAAGATCATTCTTTTGCCTTTTGTCTTACTGTAAAGACCAAGTAATTTTTAATTTTTCAAAATAAAAATTTTTAAAATCAGACCTTCCGGTTTCGAGTACGTAATTGGGTTGAGGGATCTTATTAATGAAACGTTGGAATGCCAACGTTTCGCAAAATTTTTTTGCTTCTTCAGGGCTCCAAAATTCATTGTGCAATAAAAATAGTGTGGATTTTAAAGAAATTTTGTTAAAAAATGTTATTATACAACCAGCAAAACTTTAAAAAGTAAAACGTTACATTTTTTATTTTTTAGTATGAGTTTGAGAAGTAGTGTGGATTTAAAAGAATTTTTGTTAAAACAAGAAGAAAAGTTATTATACAACCAGCAAAGTTTAAAAACTAAAATGTAAAATTTTTTAATTTTTTTAGTATAAGTTTGAGAAGACAAAAAATAAAGAAACAACAATAACAGCAATCAAATGAAAAAGTTTTTTGAAAAAAAAACACAAAAAGTAAAAAACAGACTTACATTCAAGACGGCCGTTCCATATGTCTATTTTATTGCTAATAAACGTCATCTTTTGGAAAAAAGGCATTTATTTAAAAACTCATAAAAAGACATAAATACACACATTAAAATCTTATTACTACGGTGACTATTTCATTCGCATTTAATTTTATCACTGATATTCAGCAGATGCTTGTTTTGTTTTTGTTTCCTCTGCCTATGTTATTATTTTAGTTTATTAATTATATCGAAATATAAGATATTTAAGTTTTTTATGTCAGTCCTTTTATTTATAGAGTTAGGGCTCTTTTTTATGTGTAACATCACCGAGAAAATCCTCTTTTTGTAATTTTGTTGAGGGTCTAGGATTCTTGTTTCCTGGAAGTTAAATGTGTGTCCTTTTCCTTGAAAATGTTCAAAAAGCGCCGTTTTGAGCTTGTGGGAATTAATATTTAGTGCTAGATTATTTTTGTTCTGCGGATAGTAATGCTTCATATTCCCTCGCTACACATCTGCGTGGGAAGGGAGGCAAAAGCAACTTTAGCAAAATTTAATACCTTAAATCAGGAGCATCCTGGTCAGGCATTGGGAAAGTGTGCAGAGCTAAATACCAAAACACAACTTTTAAAAATCGTTTTAGTAGTAGTAGCAGTAGTAGTAGCAGTAAGGGGCGGCCCGCAGGCCTGGCAATTAGGCCTCTTCATGGGCCCTTTTGGCCATACCCCGCCTCGCACCCTTATTCTCCCACTCCCTCTACATATCCTACTAGAGAGGTCTCCGGGCCTTCCTGACTTCCTTAAGAAGGTCAGCACGTCAGCCCATCTTAAAGAGTGTAGCTCCTCCTCTTCTATCTTCTATCTGTGGGGGCGGCCCACGTCTGCTGCCTCAATCTCGCGTACCCGTTACACTCTCCTATCAGATGTACCGCTGATTCCTCTGCTCATCCACATGCTGGGCAGGCAGAGTCGTCCAACACTCTGATGCATGTCAAGTGGTTACGCAGCCGATTATGCCCTGTCAGTATTCCTACTAACAGTCCAATGTCCTTGCAAGTTTTTCCCAGGAGCCATTTAGTTCTGGCTGCGTCTTGTCCACTCACGAATACTTTACACATTTATTGAGTTCGCTCTGCACCAGTTTTCTTGTGATACCCAAGAGCGGTTCCGGTCCAATATATTGGGTTTCGGCACCAGCTCTGGCAAGTTCGTCCGCCTTCTCGTTCCCTGGTATTCCCTCGTGGCCTGGAACCCACATCAGTGTCACCCTCTTGTCTTCAGCCAATGTCTGTAGCACGTTAATGCACTCCTCCACTAGGCTACTGACAATTTTGGGTGAATTAAGACTTGAGTGCAGCCTGGCTGTCGGAATATATGCAAACGTCCCTCCTGCTATTTCTGACCTCTGGTAGGGTTACCGCCATGATAATGGCGTATACCTCCGCCTGAAAGACCATAGCGTGTTCGCCAAGCGGGTAGCTTTCTTGAACCTCTAGGTCTTCCACATACACTCCTGCGCCTGTTATTTGCCTGGCTGAGAGTTTTGATCCGTCAGTGTAGCAGACCGTCGCAACTCTGCTTAATTCGTTTCGGAATTCTTCTCTCTGCCACCAGTCCCGTTCAGATATTGTGACTTTGTACTTTTTATCAAACCTCCATGGTTTCGAAGGAGTCTCTACTAGCATCTTTAGAAGAGACAACTCTTTTATTACCAGTTCCTCGATTGCCAGATGACCCACTTTTTCCCCTCTGCCCTTCCATAGGCCCTTGTCTCTCAGTCGTAGGTGCGTCGCCATCGCTTCCTTTTTGATCCAAGTTGGAAGCGAGGGGAGACCCAAAATGGTTTCTAGGGCTCTAATGGGGGTATTCCTCATTGAGCCTGTTATTTCCCTGCAGAAGAGCCCCAACAGACTCATGAGCTTTCTGGAAGTGGTCAGTTTATCCACTACAGGCCACCAGACCATTGACCCATATTGAATTTTCGGTCTTATAATGGCCATGTATAACCAGTATAGTTTTCTGTGGGTGATCCCCCAGGTTCGACCGATCACTCAGTGCAATTGCGACATTTTTGCCTGGACTTTTCGTCCAGTATGACCCCTCGATACTCAAGCTCTGATACTAAAGTTATGGGTCTGCCGTACATTATGGGAGCTCTGAAATCCTCTAGTTTCTTTTTTCTGGTAAACAGGATCATTTTAGTGTTTGCAGGATTAACTGATAGGCCGTTCTGTCTGCACCAGTCTTCTATGACAATGGCGAGGAAGCGGCAACCACCTTCACCACGCCGTCGTTTGTATATGCTTGCACGTCGAATCCCTCCTATGTCAGGCCACTTAGGAGGTCGTCCATTATAAGGTACCATAGATGAGGAGAAAGGCAGCTCACTTGAGGGCAGCCCCCCATCACATCCACCTTGACCTTGGACTCTCCCAAGCTTGCGTGTGCTTCCCTCTCTGTTAACGCAGAATTTAGCCATTCGGTCAGACGTGCTTCAGCTCCTCTTTCCTAAAGGGCAGATGTTATTATCTGCGTTCTTGCCTTGTCGAAGACTTCTTCTACATCAAAGAATACCATGAGTGCGTACTCCTTGTACTAAAGGGCCTTTTCTGCCTTGTGCACTACTGTATGGAGAGCCGATTCCGTTGATCTACCCTCTCTGTATGCGTGCTGGTCCTTGTGGACTGGTCTGTTGGCCAGTATTCCCTCTAGAAGGTACCTGTCCACCATCTTCTTCAGTGATTTCATCATAAATGACGTGAGACTTATAGGTCTGAAGAATTTAGCCATGGTGTAGTCTTTTCTTTTGGAGATAAAAACCAAATTGGCTCTCCTCCATGCAGTTGAAACGTAGCCCAGAGCTACGCTGGCCCTAAACACTCTCTTCGTGTGAGGAAGTAGTGCCCCCAAGCCTCGCTGCAGCAGTGCCAGGAAGATCCCATCTGGACATGGTGACTTGTACGGAATGAACTCGTTTATGGCCCAGGATGTATCATCCGTGACTACGCGTTTTAGGTTCTGTTTCCAATGAGAGAAGAATGGGAGGGGAACATAAATCAACTTACCAAAGCTGACCACGTTTGGTATACAGACGGTTCAAAAGCTGCAATTTTAGTTGGACTCGATAACCTTGCTACCATCTTCCAGGCCGAGGTTTATGCTATAGAGCTCTGTGCAAGAGAAATAGCCGACAAAGGCACCTCTTACAGAAGCATCAAAATCATATCAGATAGTCAAGCTGCTCTGAAAGCAATAAGCTCAAATAAGATCCAATCACTTTTAGTTTGAAATTGCCTTCAAGGTTTGCTTAAGATCTGTGGAATAAAAGTACTCTTTATGAGTCCCGGGCCACACAGGAATTGAAGGAAACAAAAAAGTCGACTCTCTTGGTAAGGCAGGAGCGGAATCTGCGTTCTTAGGGCCAGAGTCCTACTTTGAACTAATTAAAACCCCGGTGAATAGGGAATTATCCGAGTGGCTTGAAAGAAAAGGGGTGCAGCACTGGCGCTCAACTCCGGAAGACCAGCACTCCAAACCTTGGAGGAATAACAAACTGATGGAGGGTGATTGGCTCGATTTGTTATTATCCAGAGATTCAGTCACGGTATACACACTGTTAGGGCCGGCCCCAGGGTAGGGCGATCCGATCGGCCGCCCGAAACGCAATGATCTAGGGTTGCCAAAATCATGGAAAATGAAAATAAAAAATATGAAATAAACTAAAAAGTAAAGAATTAAATATTGCATTGTGATCGGACCCTTGTAAGTATACAAAATTTCATTGAAATCGGTTTACGGGAATTTTCTCAAAAACGCGTTGCAAGATATGAATGATAGTTGACAAGTTTAAGAGGCGGCACGCGGAATTTATCATTTTTATTTCTAAACATTAAGGCAAAATCTAGTAGAATTGATAAGTTTTTCGGCCCGTGTCAACACGACTGTACAGGAAACAACAATTTTGAAACCAAGCGAAGTAAGATCTAACAGCCCTTTTTAACTGCATATAAAAAGGAAGTAGACTTAAAACAATGCATTATTTGCCACTAGACTTCGGCTGATGCGAAATAAAATACTTTGTGTACATTTTTAGTGCAAAAAAGCTTTAAAAAAGTGCTTGTGCAAATTGTCTAGTGCGTTTGGCTTCTGTGAACAGACATAAGCCATAGAATTCGGATCAAAACATGGCTTGTGTGGTATCAAATGAAAGGTAATTGAGTCTGGAGTTGAATGAAATACAGTGACGAATAAGGGGGAGGATTTCGAAAATTAGAGTTTAAATCAAATCATGGCTTGTGTGGTATAGAGTGAAAGGCAATTGAGTCTGGAGTTGAATAAAATACATTTTTTTTAAGTCAGTGGCGCACAAGGGGGTATTTCAGATATTATAATTTGAATCAAATCATGGCGTGTGTGGTATCAAATTAAAGGTAATTGAGTCTGGAGTTGAATAAAATAGATTTTATTTTTTGTAAGCCAGTGCCGTACAAGGAGGGGTATAAATTAATTTTAATAAAAAAATGTCTTGTGTGGTATCAATTTTTTTTTGGCCAGTGGAGCTACTTACATTGAAGGGGGGATTTGGTGTTAATCGTGTAAGCTTAGGTACCCATAAATTGGCGGAGTATTTTTCATTTAGTTTCTTTTAGTTTGTCCTTCGTATTAAAAAAAATTGGGTAGTATATTACGAATATAAACATAAATTGTAGAGAGTAGGGACCCCTAAAATTATATAGCGTAGGGCCACATAAATTGTAATTCCGTCGCTGCATAGTGTGCATTCTTTTGAGGGCTAACGAAATATTACTTTATAAAAATGTCAAAAAGAAAGCTGTTTTATACAAGCGGTTTTCAAAGCACACGGCAGCAAGTGCTTAGAAGTAGCGAGTAGAAAATAGCGTAGTTTTGGCACAAGTTTTATACAATATTTAATCTTGATCAAAAATTTAAAAAAAATAAAAAAAGTGCCGCAGGCGTAATTCCTAACAAAAATATATTTTACACAAAACCACCAAATAAGAGACAAAATACAAATTATTATTTTTTTGATACCAGTATTATTTTTAATTTTAGTTAATTTGTTCCAAATACCAAAATGTCCGATGCTAAGAGAAAACCCTCTGGGAGCGAATTTAAAAAGCGGAGATTGAACAAGGAAACACAGCTTCAAAAACAGTCAGATGCGCTGCAGAACTTCTTGAAAGAAGGTAGTTTTAATGCTCCCACAACCGACCAACATTTGAACAACGCCCAGCACCTAGATACTGACTTTCTGGATATAGATCCCCCTTTGGACGCAACCGTCAGCATTACTGAGCTGGGTAACTCATCTCAAACGAGTTTGGCGAGTAGGGATGCAGTTCCGTGCAGTTACCAAAATCAAAATTCGCAAGTTGTGCAGAACTTAGAAAAACATTTAGAAAAGGCTACCGTACAAAGTATCTCTTCGTACCCAGGATTATGGCCCGAAATCATGCATGCAGCAGATAGTTTTTTTAGTTAAACGTGGTCTAGCTGCACCTTTGTATAATTTTGATTTTCCTTTTGATGATTAGCATAGAAGATTCTTACCAAAATATTACAAGAAAAGGCTTAGAAATGGAGAAGAGGTTTTAAGAGAATGGATGGTATATTGCGTATTTCAAAACGCTTTGTTCTGTTTTCTATGTCGACTTTTTGCTACACCATCTAGCTGGAGCGCTCTTGGCAATCGGGGATTTAAAGAGTGGAAGCATTTAGGGGACTCTTTAGCACATGAAAATGCTAAAACTCATATAGATTGTTTGAAATCATGGCATGAATTGAAGCAAAGATTGAAAATAGGTGAAACAATAGATGCAGTTTCTCAGAGACTCATTGATTCTGAGATAAATCACTGGTCTGAAGTTTTTTTTACGCATTATATCAGTCTTTAAAATGCTAGGTGAGAGCTCTCTAGCTTTTCGAGGAACAAGCGATAAACTGTATGAACACAATAATGGAAACTTTTTGAATCTAATTCAGTTATTGGCTGATTTTGATCCAAAAATGGAGGAACACGTTCGCAGAGTCCTTATTAAAGAAGAAATCAAAGCTACATAACTAGGGCAAACTATACAAAATGAAATAATTGAATTATTGCATAACAACATAAAGCACCACATCATTGAGCAAGTTCAAAAGGACAAATATTATTTCGTGATTCCTGACTGTACTCCCGGTGCAAGTAAAGTAGAACAGATGACATTTGTGGTAAGATTTGTCTCCATACAGGAATCAGAGCCTGAAGTTCAAGTTAATATCAACGAACATTTTTTGGATTTTTTACAAATTGCGAGATCAACAGCTAAGGAATTGTCGGAGGTTTTACTAGAAGAGCTAGAGAATAGGCTTAAAGTAGAAAACATGCGCGGTCAAGGGTATCACAATGGTTCCAATATGAGAGGAGAAAAATCTGGAGGTCAAAGAAGAATCAGAAATATAAACCCCAGAGCATACGATATGGCAAAATCCTCGTTTGAGGCAGCCAACTTCTTCAATATTGTTCAAAAGTTATATACATTTTTTTCTTTCTCAGCTTCTCGTTGGGCAATATTACTGAAATATATTGATACTTACACCCTAAAACCATTGAGTGATACGCGATGGGAAAGTCGAGTCGACTCATTAAAAGCTTGGCGGTTTTAAATTGCTTCAGCATATATGAAGATTCAGAAATCGATAATATGATCAGAAACGAGGCTAGCGGATTATTAAATAATTTAAAGCAGTTCAAATTTATATGCTCTGTTGTGATCTGATACAAAATTTTGAGTCATATTAACCCCATCAGCAAACTTTTGCAAACCGTAAATTTTGATATGTCACAAGCTATTGATATGCTTAGCGACTGCAAACTTTTCTTTGGAAACTTGAGATTAGATGAAGCTTTTGAAAGCATCATTTTAGAAGCAACTGAGCTTGCTTCAGAGATTGAGAGTGGAAGCTAATTTCGAAACCACCACAATACGTCATCGTTTCAGAAGCAAAACCAGAACGTTTTTGTATGAGGGCCCGGATGAACCCGTTCAAGACCTCAAACAAAAATATAAAATAGATTTTTTTTCACACTGTTGATCAAGTAATAAATGCTTTGGAAACCAGATATAATTTGCTAAATAATCACAGTTATTATTTCAGCTTTTTGTATAATATTTTTGGTCTAAAAGACATGCTCAGAAATGAGCTACTGGCTCATTGCACAGATTTGGAAGTAGTTTTAACTGATGGAAATTCAAGCGATCTTAAAGCCCTGGAACTAGCCGATGAAATAAGCCATTGTTTCGTCATTATTAACAAAAAACGAAACCCCTGTTGAAGTTGTCAAGTTTATCGCTACATTTAAATTCGCACCAAACCTCAGCATAGCATTAAGAATCCTATTTACATTGTCAGTCACTGTGGCTTCAGGGAAAAGAAGCTTTTTAAAACACAAAATAATAAAAAATTATCTCAGAACGATGCAGACGCAAAATCGTCTCAATGGATTGACAATGATAGCTATAGAACACCAAATTAGTGACAAATTAGATTTGAAATCACTGGTTCGTGAGTTTGCCGAAAGAAAAGTTAGAAAAAGGGCATTTTAATTAATTTAGTTAGTTAGAATTTATTTATAATATGGGATATTAGTTTAGTTAGCATTACTACATTTTAATTTTTGTTATTTTGCCTTAAGTGCTAAATTGCTTATCTTGTTATCTGATGATTGAGTTTTTAATAAAACCCTTTTTGTATTTTTTTTCAATGTTTTCTTGATTTTCTGATATGGTCGCATGAAATTTACTTTTAAAAAAAACAGAGGGAGGGGGGGCGCAAAATTAAGGTTATGCCCGGAGCGCCAAAATATCCAGGGCCGGCTCTGACACTGTTTACGTCCAGTCAATGCCCCAAGCTAAATACTAATATTATCCAAATCAACCACTGACTATCTTCATTTAATACATACAAATCAGACAAGGATAAAAACTGATTTCATCACCTTTCCCTAGTATCATGTCACCTTTCTGTGAATTGAATACCTCTATAGAGGTACTTAATTCAACATATAGTATCCTTTATGCCGGTCGGGCCGGTAAATTTCAACTCCTCATAGACCTTTTCTTCATAAAATGCAAAAATACAAAAAAACCGTTTACTACATAATTACCTTTGATAAAAACTATTATAATTTTCAACTAGTTTTTTTGAATTAATAAATTTAAAAATTGTTTTTTCATTATTATATTTGTTTATGTTTATTTCTGGTTATTTCTAGATTTCCATAAATTCGATATGATATGATGCTTCAAAAAGTTGAACAGACACAGACTCATGTTTCTATTTTCTTCAAATTTGCACGGCCCTTTAGTTTAAGGTCCTTCATGCATGTATTAACAATCATTTGGTTTTGGGAGGAAAGAACAAAAATACAAAATTGGATGAGTGTCCCACAAGGAACATACAAAAGAGCAAAGCAAAAAGGGAAACAATTAAACGATGTTTCAGCCGGGGTGACCAGCATGGGCTCGTCAGTGGATTCACTAGTCACCCTCAATCCAGACATCTTTTAACACCATCGCACACTCTGACCTCCAACTCTGAAATACTCACAAATAGGCATACTTATATAAGTCACCTGATACGGTTTCGTCCTGGCGTGTTAATCTTTCCAATAGGAATATGCTCCTAAGACAATTAGAATTTTCGTTCTTTCCTCCCAAGATCTTTTGATCTTCTCTTTTTTAAGTTCTTTTCGGTTGATGTAACTGATTTGGAAGTTTTTAACTTCTTGTTTTAATTATTTTAGGAGCATATTCCTATTAGAAAGATGAACAGGCCAGGACGAACCCGTATCAGGTGACTTATAAAAAGTACCATGCGGAACGATGCCTATTTGTGAGTGTTTCAGAGTTGGAGGTCAGAGTGTGCGATGGTGTTAAATGTTGTCTGGATTGAGGGTGACTAGTCAATCCACTGACGAGCCCACGCTGGTGAACCTGGGCGAAACATCGTTTAATTGTTTCTCTTTTTGCTTTGGTCTTTTGTGTGTTCCTTGTGGGACACTCATCCAATTTTGAATTTTCGTTCTTTCCTTCCAAGATCTTTTAATCTTCGCTTTTTTAGATTCTTTTCGGTTGATGTAACTGATTTAAAAGTTTTTAACTTCTTGTTTTAACCATTTGGTTATTTCGCAAAAACTATAAATCTCGGCAATACTAGCAAGCCTACTTTATTTATTTTCTATAAAATGGAAATGGAAAAACATATTAAAGGAAATAATTTAGGCTGACCTTTTAATATGAAAAAACACCCAAATTTTATGTTTTTAACATTTCTTTACCGCAAAAAACATTTTAAATTACTTTTTTTAGTAGAAACAATTTCAGCCTCTGGAGACAAATTATAAAATATGAAAGTGGTCACAGAATGGCTGTTACATATTTTGATCACACATTTTTAGATTTGCTTTTTAAAGAAATCTAACAATTTATAATTTTTATTTTTTATTGTAGATTTCCAGGCAGTACTGAAAAAAGATATATTTAGTCTGCTCGGTCGGTTTGACAAATAATGATTTAGCTAAATACTCTGTTGTCTGCTCCAAACATTTTTAGGTTTCATTGGAGACAACATTTCAAGGTAAAATTGAAGAAAACAATTCTACATATTTTTGATTTCACAACTATTATTATTACTACTGCAACCACATTAAAATCAGTTGCTTAGAGCTAAGAAAGATTCAGGCTTTAATCTTACTCCAAGAGTTACTTCAGTTTTTAGCCACCCCGTATTTTGTGGGATCAACTTTCGTTTACATGAAATAGGATATTGAAAACCCCTGAGTTTGAATATAAAAGCAAAAATTTGCGGAAACGTACTATCACATTTCTACAAAAAGTGGCCTCTTTTCACTTTTTTTTTCAAAAACAATGCATTTTCGCAGATTTTGATTTCCATATTTGCATTGAGGACAAGTAGTTAAATCTGGAATTGTTTCAATGGCACAAAGTCCAACCTAACCCACAAAAAATTAATCGTAATCAACGGTCCCAGGGAAAGCTGTAGCTCCCCCATTTTTTTGACCTTTTACTCCGGTTTGTGATGTGTGTTTGGTGTGATGTCTTAAATTAAAAAAAAAATGTCTACGATGCTATGACGTCATTAATTGTTACAATTTTAGTTTAGTTCTAAAGAATTTTTATTACCAGCATTTAAAACGTGTAATAAATTGCATTCCTAATATAACTTTTCTTAAAATTTTCATCTGCGGCGCATTTATGATTGGACAACAAACCTATACCCAGTAAACACACTTGTGACTTTAATCTATTATTTATATAAATCTAAGGTTCATATATTTATGTACAATATCTTGCATCATATTTAACGCCGGATAACCGGCGCTATGACGACGGCACCTCGAAACCATTCTGGGACTGCCGCCGCTTTCGATCTGGATCAGAAAAGAAGCGACCCACCTCGGGCTAAGAGATACAGGTCAATGGAGAGAAATAAGGGAAGCTGCGGGGCATCTTAGGATTGCCCAAATCACCAAGAGAGAAATTCCTATGGCAGCGATTAAAACACAAAGACCAAAAAACCCCTGAAGATTCAACAAGAGGTACAAAGTAGTCATCCCAGACGGGGAACTATGGCAGAGTGAAAACCTCCGCGAACAGTTCGAGGAGAACGCCGACAGGTCCAAACTGTTGGAGGAGCAAATCACAGGATCGGGGGTTTACGTGGAAGACCAGAGGGTTCGAAAGAGCTACCCGCTCGGAGAGCAAGCCACGGTCTTTCAGGTGAGGTGTATGCCATAATAATGGCTGCAACCATGGAAGAAATAAAGGACGGTAGTGAGGTGTATGTTTATACATGCTCCGACAGCCAATCGGCCCTAAAGGCACTAAGGGCGCTTAAGATCAACAACACCCTGGTGGAGGAATGTGCGGATGCACTAGAATTCTTGGGAGAGGGCAAACAAGTGACAATTATGTGGGTACCGGGACATATCGGGGTGCCGGGTAACGAGATGGCCGACGAGCTCGCCAGGATCGGGGCAAGCACCCAGTATGTAGGGCCGGAACCACTCCTAGAAACAAACAAGAGGCAATTGCAAAGTCGATTTTATAAATGGTCCAACGATGCCATGGTGACCGCTTGGAGAGGAGGAACAGGATGCAAACAGACCAAGGACTTCGTGAAGGGCCCGGATGTAGCCAGACAAAAATGGCTTCTGGGGAGAGCGCGAAGGGATGCTGGTCTGCTGACAGGAATCATAACAGGTCACAACGGACTAAGGAAGCACATGACCCGGATCGCGGTGGAGAATGACTCGACCTGCTGAGCCTGCGGGCGGGCGGAAGAGACATCTCGACACGTTATAGCGAACTGCGAGGCATACCAGAGGACGAGATATCAGGTATTCGGTTTCCCCACCCTGGATGAGGAGGACCTGCACACGCTCAAATGGGACAAAATACTGGACTTTGCAAAAAGAACAGTGAAACCAGATGAGCAGACTGCCAGACCAGTGGTGCAGGCGGTGGATTAGGAGCAGGCTCGGGCTAGGGCAGAAAGGGCCCAGGAAAGCCTACTTGCCAGGCGTCGCGCCGCCCCTTCTCTACTACTACTACTACTACTACTTACATCATATTTACGTAAATCTCACATAAAAATATTTTTATAAAAAATTTATGTAAACATTACGTAAAACGTTGACTGTACGTTTAAGTCAACATAAGCAATGTTAATTTTACGTAAATGATATGCCTTTATAAGTAAATTCTTAAAATTTGCGTAAATATTACGACCTTAATTTTACATAAAAATTATTACATACCTATTATATAAAAAATTATATGTAATATTTAAGTAATCTAATTTACGTAAACGTTACATAGGTTTAAATTAAAAATTTTACATAACTATTATGGAAGACATTTTATATAATATTTATATCATCTGAATTACGTAAAGGGTCTATAACATGATATATGTCATATTAAAATTTGGAAATTTACATTAATATTATGAAACAATGCGAATTATAAGTATATATTTAAAAGTTTACATAATTGTCACATAAAATTTTGTATGTATTTATTATGTCATTTAAGTTATGCAATTTCTGTGTAAAATTATTTACATCAAATTAAAGTCCTAAATTTTACATAATTATTATATAATCAATTGAACAGTAGGTTTATAATTGAAATATTACATAACCATTATATAAAACATTTTACGTAGGATCATCTAAGTCACGTAAACGGTATATAACATGATTTACTTCATATTAAAATTTTGAAATTTACATAAATATTTTGAAACAGTTGGCGTTGATGTCACTATTTTTCCTGTACCGTGGATGATATTATTATATATATAAAAAGAAAAGATATTTCAAAATTACAATGCGGACTTCGAGGTATTGACAAGATGGTGGTACTACTCTATAAGAATGACCTCTTCCGCACTTAACCAACCTGCCTGGTTAACTTTGTAGTTTGCCAATGCCGGACAATGTCAAGCAACCACCGACGTTCGCCCACTTCGAGCTGCATGCTCATATCGGACTGAAATTTTACCTTATTAACAACTTATTGTGACATTAAATTTACATACCAAGATAAACTTGTTATGTAAAATATAAGTAGTTTTTACTTAACTGTCAAATGAATTCTTATCTCAGAAAGCTTTATGAAACAGGAAAAACATGTGATCAAAGAAATAAAATTCATATTGTTTTCCACTAAAATAATTAATTAGTTCAATACTTTTTAAATTATGCTTCATAATAACAATGTCCTTAACGTAATTTGGAGTACGAGTACCGATTTTTATGGTATACTGTGACTTGTTGTCTGATTAGTAAACGATGCTAGTTTTTAATGGGAATGAAATCTCCATCAGTTTGTTATTCCTCCAAGCTCCAAACCTTTCTGAATAATTTAGACAAACGTAGAGCAAAGCAGCGCCTGCAATTACCAAGGAACAGCCTGAGAATAATCACAGGTCTGTATACAGGCCAGTGCCGACTCAGCCAACACATGAATAGAATTAGAGTGAGCATTACACCGATTTGTAGATTCTTTAGAGGAGAGGGGGAAATGCCAGTACAGTCCATTCCATTTTTATTTAGACAAAACGTAACCTCACTTTCCATAGAACAAAAACCAAATTTTTACGATGCCAAAATCAAACGACCCCACGGCATTATAACTACACTGCTAACTTGAAATTACTCCAAATAACCTCTTATATTACGCTTTCATATCAATCAAATGCACCAGAGTGAAACAGCAAGATGCCAGAGATACTTTATGGATGAAAAATATATTATTACGTAATATGCCTGTTAAGACGGCCATGATATTCGTTTTATTTGTACATCGAACATAACAAAGAAGACGCGATGCTGACCCAATATGCCTGAGAGAGACCCAGACTGGTGAGCGAAGTCACCCAAAAATTAATGAATTCAAATTTCATTTAGACGTTTAAAAATGCTGGACCGGCTTTATATTTTGCGTATTTTTTATTATAAGCTTTTATTTCCCTTTACCTCTATGTATTGTATGTTTATATGTTCGGGTAAAATCTTGCAACTCAATTTTGACTAACCTCTACATGTCCGATTGAATTCAAATTTGGTATGCGATTATAGTTCCGGTTACAATACATTATTAGGCACCCCCTGGAGGGGGAAAAACGGCTAAGTTTTTCCGATTTCAACAAAAATTGGTATTCGGGGGTTTTTGGGGATAAGGAATACGAATTTTTTATCAGATTTGGAAAATTCAATATGCTGGATTCAAGATGGACGATTTTTATTCATGTTTTGCTAACCAATTCTAACTGACTTGTACACATCCGATTGTCTTTAAATTTGGTATACTTTTATAGTTCCGGTAACATTACAATTATATATTATTATTAGGTAACTCCCTCCCCCGTACGATTAGAGTGGAGGGGGAAAAACACCTAAGTTTGTCCGTCAACCAAAATTGGTATACGAAGGTTTCTGGGGATAAGGAATACGAATTTTTTGATCAGATTTTGACGACTCAAAAATGCTGGATTCAAGATGGACGATTTGTAGTCATGTTTTGCTATCCAATTTCAACTAAATTATACACGTCTGACTGTCTTTAAATTTGGTATGCATTTAAAACTCCAGTAACAATATAATAATTACCATATTATTGTATTGTCACCGGAACTATAATCGCGTACCAAGTTGGAATTCAATCGGACTACAAGTTAGTTAAAATTGAGTTGCAAGACTTTTACCCGAACATAGAAACATATATAGATAATAGAGGTGAAGTTAAATAAAAGCTTGTAAGAATAAATTTAATGTTTTATAATTTTGAGCCTTAAGGCTGCTACGACTTTGCAGTTTTTAGATTTAAAATAACAAATTACTTCCTAATATTTTTATTTCTTCTTCTTTCTATCGATCTTGCTACTCTTGCAGCTATATGCCTATATATTGTGCCCCTGAAAATGACCAATGGTTGGGTGCGTCCACCATGCCTGTGCCCCAAACAATGTCTGAGCTTCATTCATTTGAGATTTCATAACCAGTCCCTTCTATGATGTGTAGAGTTCGCACTATTTACGTTTATGTATTGGATCAAAACTTGCTGCATTGGCCATATCTAGTACACTGTGATCAATTGTCTTACGATAACAATAACAAAATGGCAAAAAAATGGTTCATGAGGCCCTGTCCATACTGTGATCAGTCAACACCGTTCTCAACTAAAAAGCCAGTTAACTCATTTTCGTTTTAGTATCCTTTGGCCTATTATCGGTGCCATATTGACACCAAACTGACAGAAAATCCATGTTTTACTTGTCAATTTGAGGGGATAGGAGTTAATAGGCTTTTTAGTTAAGAACGGTGTTGGATCAGGGTGGCCAAAAATCTAGGGAGAAACAAAAAATAAACGTCACACTGAAAATTCTCGTTGACAGTTGCCGTCAATCAATGTGGATAAATTTCGGGTGGCATATACTTGCACATATCCTATGCCACTGCGTAGCATCAATGAGAACAAGGGCGAAAATATTTGGCCCTGGTGTGAAAGTGCCCAAAGATTTGGAGAAACTCTCACCAAATAGACTGATTTTCTTTATCCGGGAAGTTGGGATGAGTGACTTGTAGACAGGTATGAGCCACAATAGAACTCTTAGGTAGCAGTGGATGGTGCAGTATTGCACCACTCATAACAAACCTAACACCCGACAAAACCAAAACAATCAGTTGGAATAAATTTCATATCTTTGTAAACGTTTAACTAGGAACACACATGCAACTTTTCCATTGTTATTAGAAAATTTTATGCATGAAAAAGGTGAATCATATTTTACTAGCTTAAGAGAGGGAAAGCGACGGAGATATGAACTATGAGCATACATTTGATGTGATTTGGCTGTTGAGTGATCGATTCCTCTAGCGGCTTCGAAAATTAGGTCCCAAGATTTTTCAGACAATAGGAAATTATTGAAACGCAGTTAGGGCCCTAGACTAAAAAGGCCAGATACTATTTTGGCGCTGTTGACAGATACGCATGCGCAACAACAACATCACTTCGTGCCGACACTAATAAGGTTAGGGCCTGCCCTTGTTTGTGGAGGAATTATACTGGGCCGTATCTTGGCTTTGTCTGGCTGTATTTGATGTTTTTGATAACTATTCGCCATTTTTTTTTTTCTATCTTAACCTCTACTTTCGGCAATTTTTTGTATTGTGACAACAGAAAAAGCAAAAATTGGGGCCACTTTTATGGTTTTCGTTTCTCATATTATTTAAAATCACAAATTTCATCAAGACCACTGCTTCCAACACATCTTTCATGCTTTTCAATCACTCAAAAACACTTTTAAATTTTTTTTAATTATTTTCAAAAACAGCCAACACAGAAAAGACCTTTTCTGAAAATTTTAAATAATTTTTCTAGTAGTTTTTGGTCTTTTTGGATTGCTTACCGCATACGTAGAAAATAAAAATGCCAAGAGTTCGCGGTGTCGCCAACAATTTCATCATTTAAACGACTTCAAGAAAGGACGCATCGTGGGTATGAAAGAAGTTGGTTTTGGTTTACGAGAAATTGCAAGAAGTGTTAATGCCAATCCATTAACAGTATTAAGATTTTGGAGAAGGTGGTCTAATGATGAGACTTATAGACGTCGTGCGGGTTCTGGACGCCCTAGATTATTACAAGGTCGTGATTTACGGCATCTCAGACTCCTTGCTCTCAGAAATCGACAAGAGAGTATACGCCAAGTAAAAGATGTTCTAGTTGCAGTTACAGGACGAGTGTTTTGAAAGATGACAGTTAATCGAAGATTGCTTAGTATGGAGCTGAGGGCTTACCGTCCGCTTTTGGTGGTACCTTTGACCCCACAACATAAGGTTCACCGCTTGGAGTGGTGCAGAGCTCGGCAAAACCGGAATGACGAATGGAATATCATAAACTTCAACAACGAATCCAGATTTTGTTTAGGCGGCCATGATGGAATGTAGACTTTTCTGTTGAACGTGATACAGCAAGACAGCAAAGTATCATGATATGAGGTGCTATATTTTTAGGAAGCAGATCAACTCTAGTCCTAATCAACGGCAATCAATTTTACATCCCTACCTACAAACTATCCCAAATGCGATCTTTCAACAAGATAATGCCAGACGGCATATTGCACGTGAAAAAATGGACTTCTTAAATGAACTTGGCATAAAGACTTTTGAATGACCAGCAAGATCGCCTGACTTGTCGCCTATCGAACACGTATGGGATATGATAGGGCGCAATCTTAGTCGATTACCACGTCCCCCTGCAAACTTAGATGAACTCTGGCATGCCTTAAGGAGGATTTGGATGAATGTTCATTAACATGATGTAGAACATCTTATTTGGTCAATGCCCAATAGAACAAACGAGTGCATAAAATAAATAACCATGGAGGAGCCACTCATCATTAATTTTTTGATGATTATAGTAAAAGGGATTTTCCAGTTTTATGAGTTTTTCTACAGCTGAAGTAAAGTTTGCAGTAAGCAGAAAAACAGTCTTTTATTTCCTCAATTAGCCAAGAATAAAATGCAGCTTCGAAGCCGCATTAAATTTAGTTTCTCGAGCAGACATTTCTGCATTTTGCACTGGGAAACAAACCAAAACCTTTTGCAAGTATGCAACTCAACTGATTGATGCAATTAAAAAACAAACCAAAATCCAGATTTTCTATTGGTCAAAGCGCAGCAAAACTCTTGGTGTGTTCTCTATATCATGAGTTACCTACATATTCCTGCACTAATTTACCAAAAATTTGATACGCGGTTTGTATAAGGAGCTGCCTAACTATCCCATGTGAAAATGTACAGGGGAAATATCAAAAGTTAGTTTACACTAAACTTAAAATATTCAGTTTTGGGTGCAAATTTTATGACAATATTGAAATTTTATGGATTCATAAAATTTTATGACAAGTGGCCACCCTGTAAATATATTTCCTTAATAAAAATTCACACTTTATTCAAGTATTACATATTTATGAAAGTATATTTTAATTGAGACTTCAAATAAAACTATATTCTAACTATAATCTTTTGAACACTATTTCTTATATTAACATTGTAAAAAACAATCCAAACAAACTTTACAATCTCAAACCTATTAAATCAATCAAATTATGGTCACAAGTAAAAACACTTGTGAAGTAAAGAGGCTCTAACAGCCACAGTCGTTTTTTGCTGCATCTTTTTTTTTCGAGATGCTGGGTTAAGTTTTTCTCAGATCATTTATTTAATGGTTTTTATGAAAGCTATCTACATATTTTTGCCAACGTTTTTTTTCTCACAATAAAATACTGAAACAAAATGAAATTTTATAGAAATATTTTGATAACAACGCCCCAATGGTAAATAAACAATCTTGTAAAATTTATGCAGGTTGGTAGGGTACAGACTCTTTTAGCATTTAATAGGAAAGGGAATGTTGACTTTAAATATTTATAAACATGTTTTTGCATCTTTTCAACCTGATTGACACGTTCTTAGATTAAAAAGAGACAAGATACCTGACTCTTACGGAGACTTTAGTTATATTATTATATGGAACAATGTTTACCTTTCTGTGGTTTACAGTAAATATATCAGTGGCGTACCTACATAAATATAAATTTACACATGGATTACATTAATAAAATTTTACTATAATATGAAATCTGCAAAATAATTTAAAAAACATGCAAAAAATAATAACTCCAATTTGAGCTTTGGAAGCTTTCTAACAATAAATGTCTGTAGTATAATTTTATACAAAATAAATTTATTACAAAGTTTGTATATGATTTATAGCAATTTTAATTTACAGCACAAGAAAAATATGCCATAAATTAAAACAAAGAAACACCTGGAACATCAAGAAAAAAATATCTTATTACCTACTAGCTAAAAATTATGTTATTGTTTTTACTTATTTTGTTATTTTTTCTGGTCATTAGCAGAAACCTACTGTACTTCTTCAGTACAAAATAAAGTCAATAATGCTTAGGGTAAATAGAGACATCTAGGACAGACAAAAAGATTTAAATATAAATTCGACGGGCGAGCGCAGATGGCAACGGCGTTAGTATAAATCAATCTTAATCTTCTGATAATTCTTACAAATCTGAACAGATGTGAATTAAGATCTATTGTTGTTTGCAAGTTGGTTTAAGGATTTTACCTACCTTAATTTTAAAGTCTTTATAAAAAAAACCTTCGAAAATATTTTATTTGCGCATTAACTACTTCATCAAAAGCATGCTTTATTTTATCGTCTTTATAAAAAAAAACCTTACAAAAACGTTCACCTGCTCTCCCTTTGTTTTGAAAACATTGAAGGATTTGTTCCAAAATATCACTTTAAATACACTGAAATATTCTCCTACTGGTAAAGAAACACACTATAAACGCTTTTTGACAAAATGTGGTTTTAAAACGACTTATAAACTGCTTAAAACATCCTGAAATTTTAAAATAAATAGCACGAAAAAACTTATGTCAATAAAAATATCATCCGAACGTCTGCGCTCTGCCCACCCACAAACAAAATCACGACCTAAAGTGGTTGAGGCAGAATTCTCTGTCCCTATCGTTCTAACGTCGTTTAAAAGGATAGAAAAATAATCCACATTTCTCACCTTTGTTTTGCTGTGATTTTATTTGTAAATAAACAGTAGTGGTTATTGTTTGCCAAGGAGTTTTCGTTGGACCAGATATCTCGTCTCTTTTTAAACTAAGAACACGTTGTATGAAAATCTCAAAGTCGACCCTTATTTTATTTAATTTATTTGGCATCAGTGACAGTATATTCATTAGTTATAATTTTAATTTGTTTTTGTCCAAAAAATTATCTGATTTCAATAATAGTTTAATATAAATAAAATTGCTTATTATTATTTTTCAAAAACTTATCTATTTTATTCTTAACCCTAAACTTATTTAGCTTGTACTTCACTTTGAGCTCTATCTACATTAACAATTAATTCCTTTTTGTTTTCTTTTGAATCCCCCTCAAGTTTCTCTTGTGCGACCCCACCACTGATGATTTCGTTTATCGCCACCGCTATTTCTAGATTATCTAATATGGTCACGTGATTGCCGTTAAAGGTTTTAACGTCTACTGGGTGCTCACAGATTTTGGAGAGTCCGTAGTCTTTATTTTCGAGCTCGATACTGACATGTGTTGGTCTGAAATATAAAAACAAAATATTTACACAAAATTCAATTTATAGGTGACTCCGACATTTAAATATTTATTAGATCTTAGAATACAGAGGTTTTTGCCTTGCCTTTTCAGAAGATACAAGAGAAAACAGTAAATTAATGGAAAAACAAGAGTTTTTTGGACTCGAACTTCTTAGATTTCGATTGCTCACACAATCGCAAAACAACCGAAAGTACCCTACTGCATGATTTAAAAAACAAATGGAAGATGGCTGTGGCAACGTAAATCTAACGAAAAAACAAAAGTTTTTTGCACTTTAGTGCAAAATGAACTTCGTGCATTTCGATTGCTCACACAGAGGGTGTAACCTAGGACGCGCCGTTTCGTCCTTATTAGGGACTCTTCAGCTAGCGTGACCGAGGTTTTCTGTTGTTGTGGTACACCTAGCTGACGAGTCCCTAATAAGGACGAAACGGCGTCGTCCTAGGTTCCACCCTCTGTGTGAGAAATCGAAATTCAAGAAGTCAATTTTGCACTAAAGTACAAGAAACTTTTGTTTTTTCTTTAGATTTACGGTGCCACAGCCATCTTCCATTCGTTTAATAAATTAATGACTTAATTCGGTAAACATATAAAATACAGGGCATCAAATTTAAAGTTATGCACCTGAACTTTCTCGTAAACTATTAGCAATTTTTTAATAAAATATTGACCGAACTATAGCTCCGAAGGCTTGAAATTTTTCAGGTTGGGACAAAAACTAGTGTTGGTGGATCGTGATTTTCAGATTCATATTAAAGAGGCTCTCCACTTATTTCACAAGTTGTGCTTATTTTGGCGTTGATTACTCGGATAAAATTATTTTTTGATATATCCATTTATGACGGAGATAGCTAGTTATATGCATTAAGCTTTGTAACTGTGATATCACAGGCGTAACTGTGATATCACAGGGGTCTTAATTGTTAAGTGGGATCGATTTACCATTAAACTTATGTTTTTTAAAAAGTCCTCACGTTGGATAAAAGTAATAACAGAATATATATAACCCATACTCGTTTTACTTTGGTGTTTTTTAAAATTCACATTTAAGTGGATAAAGGTAAGAGAGCAATAGAATTAAAATTCTTATTCTAAAACCTTTGAATTTATTATTTTAATGAATTACAGGTATATTTTTAAAAGTTCTTCATAGATCCCGCTCTCCACTCTCTATAAGATATTTGTCACACTAAAAAAAATATCGTACATAGTATCAATAACACGCGTTTCTTAATTTTTTTATAGATATTTTTACATCAATAACACGTAACTGTTACAAAAATCGGGGAAAAGTTATTAAAATTGTCTTAAATTAATAAACGGAATTTACGAAATCAATGAAAAAGGTTTCTTGACATTTTATAGAGAGTTGTTATTAATAGTATGTACAGGTTATGGAGATAATAAAAGAGCATATGAAATAAATAAAACTTGTTAACGATTTTAATCAATGCCCTAAATAAATTTAATAAATGGCGATCATTGTCCTCATTGTCGTTTAAAAGTTGTTATGGAATCTATGGACAAGTTTATGAAAATTATGAACTGAGCATACAAAATACATAGACAAGGTTATGAAATTTATGTACGTAACAATCTTTTACAAAATTCACTCTTACGTGTAACTAAAAGCATATCTTTAAATCCTTGATTTCATAACACCCTTCATATAAATCATCATAAAAGACTCTTTATATTGTAACAACTTTTTTTTGAAACTGTGTCTTGCAGCGTAAAATCAATAACTCGTTTTGGCTATAAAATTTATGTAAACCTGATTATGATATTAATAAAACTTTACATCGGAGCAAAAATCATGTACAAAATACATTGGCTCCATGTACTTTTTTTAGAAAACTGTGACTTTTTTGGTTCAGTGCACATGATTTATATACAGTATGTTCCATAGAAATTTACCTCTCAAAGGGGTGCGGGCTACAAAAATATTAAGTCAAAAAGAATTATCTTATTTAGTTTGTATTCCCACTATTTATTCATCTTATCCATCAATAATAGTCTTTTAAATTGTTAGGTTTTCCTTGCAGCAAGAGTATTCTTATATATTGTGCGTAATATATTCACACACAGGAATTCTTCTATATTTCTTAATCTATTAGGTATTTGCGATTTTAGTTCTGTCAGCAAATTTTTGTTTGCTACCCTATGCCATTTATGAAGGAAAAAGCGAGAACCGTAATATATCAGAAAACAACAAAATTTGACAAACATCCGAAAAAAGCCGTCAATTACTACGGTTATACGCACCTAAAACCTATCTATACGTCCATTATTAAATGTCATTAAATATTTAATTTTAAATAAGAAACAAATAAAACAACTAATAAGCATTTTTTAGGTTAAAATCAATACTATACAGCGTTTTAAGTGTTTATACCGAGCCTAAAAGTGGTTTTAAAGTGATAAAACGCTTACTTAAATTGATTTAAAACAAAATCGATTTAGGGCTTAAAACGATTTTAGTCATGTTCTGTACGACAAAATTTTCAAATCGTCCTTATATAAAAGTTTTAGGAGGGCCGTATAAACAAAGTAAATGTCACAGTTACAAAGCTGAAGGCAAAAAGCTCGCTTTCTCTGTTATAAATGGAGGTCAGCGAAAGCAAATGTTATCTGAGTAACCACTGCCTTCTCTTCTACAAAATAAGCCTAACTTGTAAAAAAGGTGGAGAGCCCCTTTAATTAAAATGAATCAGGTAAGACACGATTTTTGAATACGTAGACTCGGCAGGGTTGCTTTAGTAAAAATAGCAGGGGTCACCCCAAATATTTTTCAAATTTCTTACCTAAACAATGAAATCCTAGACTTTAACTTATAGGTGGGCTCGTAATTTACCAACGCTCTCAGTCTCTTGTAGATGGATACTGCGCAATCGCGTTGATGTTCTGGAGAGTGGGGCGTGTTATTTCCAGCGATATCCTGCGCCATCTTGATTCTTTCATCAAATGTGTTGCATTTGAATAAGGCAGTCTAAAATATAAAAATTATGAGTTGAGGAAAGTTCCATTTTCGTCTCCCATCCAAAAATAATATATAAATAATATAATTTTAAAAAATATGTATTTTCCACCTAACACTAAAATATTTTTTTTAAAAAAGTCTCGTCTACGCAAAATTTTTAGGTTTTTAACAATTCTAAATAGCGGCACCTGGTTTCTTTATGGGAACATTTTTAGAATTTAAAAATAAATTATAAAGTTTCCAAATATGACCAGATCACCCAATCAAGTATTATTTTTTGACGATTTATTTACAAACAAAGAATATTCACAAATAATCCAAATTTGAAATAAAAAACCTTTGAAACTTCTGTAAGTTTCTGAATAATAGGTATTACAATACTCCAAGGATCTTAAGAGTTATTCTTATTCAATTTAAAATGCCCAAGACAATCTAAAATTAACACCTTGAAGTATTTTTAGTGTCCATATTTGAACTGCATATGAAATAGGAAAATGTTTTAGTAGGATCATAGGATGCTTTTTAACTTTTTAAATTTTGCATGAAAAAATTGGCAGAAACAGTTGAATTTAAGATATGCCATAGTCCAATTTTCTGATGAGCGGACTGACGTCATGTTTTCCTCTGAAAACGTATTTCTTTGTTGTCAACAGTCCGCGTGTCAAATAATTTGTTGTTGTCAATTTGAAATAACAGTCAACGACATAACACATTTTTACATATTTATTATCGCTGCCTAAAAAAACTTATCAAATAGAGATCCAAAAAAATGGTTATTGCTTAATAAATAAATTATTTTAAATTAAGAATTAGCGTATATCTCCTTCTTAAATACCACCCATATTTTAAACAAGTCTATACAATAACAATTTTAAAGCTTTGGTAGAAATACCTCTTAAATGAAATATAAATTTTTTAATTCAGCTACCATCATTTAAAGAACAGACTATAACAAATTAAAAACCGAAGTTGTTAACATCTTTAAAGATGTACAACAGAATGGATACACCAATGAACTTAGAAGAACAGATACCATTACCAAAATGTAACAATCACAAAACATCTCTTGACGCAGCACAGCACAAAACAACTAAACAAAATATGAAATTTAACTTCTAATCATCTTTAACATCAAAAGAACATTTAAGGAGATTGAAAGAAAATCAAGAGTATTTAAACATACGACTTTTATATAAACACGACGAATCCTACAAACAAGATGTCGCAAAAGTCCGACTCCACCCTAATATCTCTAAAGCGAAAAAAGGTAGAGAATGCTAATGATTTTACCAGTCATTAAATGCGCGGATCTAGGGCGCAACGATATTTATTTTAAACGGGATGCTCTATATATTTTGGATTATTTAAATAGAGCTTTTCCTTCTGTTTCCACAACTACCCAACATGTTACTTTTTTCTCTAATGGTTCATAAATAAAATGGGAAAATAATCTCCATATGTCCAATGAGTTAAAGAAGAAAAAAGATATTCGGTGATTCTCTCTCTCACTCATTAATTATTATTTAAAATTTTTGCCATTTAATTTAAAAACCGTTAGAGGCAAGGGTAACATATAAGGTATTTCTGTAAACAGAAGGAAAAATTCTACTCAAAATATACAATACATCTCATTTAAAAAAACCTATTTTGTATGCCCAACTTCCGCCCCTTAGCAAGATTAGCATCCAAAAAGACATTTTTTTGTAAACCATCTAACTTTGTGATATTTTACTCTTCTGCCTCTTTTGGTTCTAAGGATATTAGGGTGAACCCAGACTTATGAGACACCGTGTATATTGGTGAAACAGTAAAACCACTCTCCGTTAGAATCAATCAGCACATTACTATACATATAGCAATATAGCTTTCACCACAATTGTACCTAAACTCGGAATATATTGCAAACATTTGATAGATATCATTTTCATAAGATAGTTTTTAATTACGCTTCATATCTAAAGTATCGTTGTAATTTTTTTTTCAACGAAATTATATTTTAAAAATTCAAAGTGCAAAATTCTAGTTTTTCAGTATTAAAAAAACTTACCATATGTTGGCTAATGACATCAAAAGATACATGCATTGACATTAAATGTATCAACAAACTTGTCTGAAACTTATCATCAGATTCTACTTCCAAAATTTTGGTAAGACTCTTTAAATAATCTGGTGAACCATCTATGGTGATCAGATGTCCAACATAGCCTTTCATCTCTAGTAGGTGGAGAGCTTCCAAAGCTACTACTGAACCAAAAGAGTATGCAAAGATGTAGAACGGGGAATTTTTGCAAAGTTTTTCTTCCACAAACTAAAACAAAATTAGTTATAATAGAAATAATAATAGAATAAAGTAATTGTTTTGTTTTTAAAGTGCTAATTTATTAATTATTATCAATTGTCCGCGACTTTGTTTGCCTGTTCAAAATTGTAGCTACTCCTTTCTTCTCACCACCTCTCCACTTTTTGTTAGTTAGTTCTTTAAAGATTTTTATACATAATAAATTAATTTTCGTTGTTAAGAAAGTAGTGGGATTAAATTCAGAAACAAATATATATTATATATATATATTTAACATTGTCATCTCTTGCGTTCTTCCTAGAGCTCATAAAAATATGTTTTATCTTAATTCCTCTGTATTATATGCTACTTACAGGCAACACTGAATGGGCCATTCCTACTATGGTATCTGCCTGATTAAAATTACAATACTGAAGTCCTAGAAGATCACCTTCTACATTCTTATAGGTTGGTTCCAATACTGTGACTATACCTTCAATACCGGGAAATAGCACCACGACTGGTTTAATTGGTTTATCTGTTGGTTTTCCTACGAGGGAGAGAAGGTATATGAGTATCTATTAATACTAAATATGCATAGGTGTGCAATGCAATACCCTCAACAAAAATTATATTAATAATAAAGGTGATGTTCTAGGCCATGCACAGAGACTCTTGTAGAGTTTCAATGGAACATCGGGCTCTCTCCTGATTTTAACGGACGTCAATTTTTTTTATTATATCACAAACAAAAGAGACGGAAAATACTTTTGTCCTTTTTTCGTAATTTGAGTTTAGAATCGTTTAAAGGGTTTATTCTTTATATGTATATGAATTAGACAATTAAAGTAAATATTTCAACGCATCGGTATCGGTATACGTAACGCGTTCTAAACGAAGTCAAAATACACTACATTTTTGACTAGTTCATGCCATGTTTCAAACGATGCCTGCTTCTTTGACAAGTGTGATGACAGAATCTCGTTGCGTACGGAAGGATATACGTATCGTTACGGACCCACGAACATATGCAACGATTTCAATCAGCAGTTCTGTCATCGCAACCTTTAAGAAAGCTGGCATCGTTCGAAACATCGCATAAAAAAGTCAAAAATGTAGTGTATTTTGACTTTGTTTCGACCGCGTTACGTATACCGATACCGATGCGTTGAAATATTTACTTTAAGTGTCTATTATTGTTTTAATTTTTTAAACTTTATTTAAAATGAAAAAAAAAAATATATTAAAATAAAAAAATTACTTTGTCGTTATCCTTTATAAAATTCGAGCTAGAGTGCTGAAATCTATTTTCCCTCGACCACGTACGAAGTTTATAAATTTCAAACACTTAATTTTAAATAAAACCCTGTAAGTTTCTTAAAATATTTAATGGCCTTAATTTCCTGATTCCAAAAATATATGATACGTAGTCAGTCAAAGTCAGACAGTCAAAGAAAAAATATTTATTCATAAGATAAATTAATAATATTTATTTATGTATCTAAGTCTTAAAAAGAAGCGTTTAACGCCCGCGGAATGGAAATAAAAACATGAGCCGTTAAACGAGGATTTTTACACGGTGATGGCCTTAATTTAACATTTATAAAAAATAAATAAATAAATTATTAATAAAATTATATATACATATATTTGACAGGCACTTTTGTGCTAGTTCCACAATGATTGTTTTGCCTTATGTTTGAGTTAATATTTTTAATTTAGTTAGTTTAGTAGTTATTAAGGTTTGAATAATTTTTTGATTGGTTTGATAAAACTGGTTTAAGAAGGAAAGTTTTTAATTGTTTTCCACAAACCAAAACTACACTATTTTGCACTCGACGCGTGTTTCGCTAATAACGTTAGCATCATCAGGAGACGATAAAAAATCATTGTTTATCGTCTCCTGATGATGCTAACGTTGTTAGCGAAACGCGCGTCGAGTGCAAAAAAGTGTAGTTTTGGTTTGTGGAAAACAATCATAACTTTGTTTTAGTGCAACCAAAGGCTCCAAATTCCCAACATAGTAAAGGAAAGTTTTGTTCAAGGTCTGCAGTACTTACAGTAGGACCCAACTTTGGAACGCGTGCCATTTGCCTTATAGATAAAAATACGTTGTAAAATTACATAATTTTATTAGGCTTAAATATATTGTTGTTATTATTTGCGTTATTATAACTAACCAAACCGAAATTAATAGTTAATTAATAGGGCCGCAATAACTGTATCAAGTCGATTAATTCCTGAGTTAGCAATTTTTTACGAGATACTACTTATTAACTTAACATCACAGGTTAGGGGTTACGCCATTACTATCGGGGTTACGAAAGTTTTTATACAAGTATTAGAATATTGCTCGTTCCGCAAGTTTTGTGTTTTTTTGATCAATAAAATTTTCATGTTAGAAAAATGTTTAGCGGTATCTTACTTTGGTGTATTATTGTCTTATCGCAGCATATTTTGACCCATATTTACATAGTACTGTTATTTCTTACCATTCACAGGTAGGACAGGAACATTGGCTGTATCAGCATCGCCCATAAGTCTAAGTATCATGTCCATACCAGCCAAAGCTCGTTCTTTACCACCATCCGCACTTTCAGTGTTCTTCTCGTCCTGAATTTCACGTAACCTAAGAAAAATATATTTTTTTTAGAGGTGAACTAATAACTTATAAGGCTTTACTCTCTGGCACTTTTAAGCAGGAGTAACCATTTTAGGATTAGACTAGCAAGATTTTCAGAACAACCCCCATAATAATATCTACGAAAAAGTGAAAATTTGGTTTTGGGTGTAAGCTATCACAGGTCTATTTGTGTTATGGAGAGTATAGATTAGGTCAGTTTTGGATTTGTTGAAAACCTATTACACTTCGGTCTTATAAAATAGTTTAAAAAAAATCTATTTACCTTTTAACTGAACAAGGGTACTTCTAAGAGCTGTAATTTTCTAAGAGTTATAAAAAAATCAATATTAAATATTCTTAGCTTCAATTAAGTACTTAAAATATGAACAGTTTCAAATCTGTTAAACTTAAAAATACCAAAGTCCACTCAGCTGCAAAAGAACAACAAAACAATAATAAATATTTAAACTAACAAGAGTTATAAAATACAATACGTAAAGTGTAATATGCTTGTTTGTTTTTGCAGATTATTAGTAAAATATGTCCTTTGTTATATTTTATTTACCCTATCCTGTTATACAGGGTGAATTCTTTAATTGGAACGGTGCTTCTAGCGGCTTTAAGGAAGAGGTTTTAAACAAGCTAAAAGCTAATGATTTTTTTCGGACTTTCCGCCCACAATAAAAAAAAATTTGGGACCCCAACTAGAGGCCCACTAACTATTTTTTTTAAGTAAAAAGGTACCACTTGTGGCACCTTTTTGGAAACACTGTTAAAAAAGAATTTAACTCACTAGTTTTTTTTACATTCATCAACCAATGTGTCAAAAATTTAAAAACATCTATTTTTTTTGCAATTGTTTTAGCTTGAAAATACTATATATTTCTCTATTTTCTAAGCGGAATGAAAAAAATACCACACAAGGACATTGTTGGTAGCCCATTTGGGGGTCGTCACTGAAGGTCCAGAGCCTATCAACAAGCTTGTTAAAAAAGAATGTCAGAACATGTGTTAAAAGTTTTGAAAAACCTATTTAATTTATTTTTTAACAAGCTTTTTAACCTGTGCCACAAGTGAAACCTTCTAGTTGAAAAAAAAAATAGCTGGTAGGCCCTGGGTTTTTATTTGGGGGCCCCAAATTTTTTTTTTTTGTAGGAGGAAATTCCGCTAAAAATCATTAAAGATGCGAAATCCACTAGAAGCGCCGTTCCATTTAAAGAATCCACCCTGTATATGTTATGATCAGCTTACCTGGAAAACGTCATACTTTTAATGTCCTGCGCGTTAAGGAAAACTTCGAACTCTCTTTCTAGAGTTTGTTTGATTTCGACAGCTGTCATCGAGTCCATACCCACCTCGGCCAGAGTGGCTTGCATGCTAATAGCTTTAAGGTCTTTTATGCCTATAAAAAACGAAAAACGTTGCTTTTAATTATCAGTAACGTACAAAAACTGTACTGAAAAAAAAAACATGTAACTTCCAGTGTAGTTAAAAAACTGTTCATATTAAAGTTTATAGCTCCGCAAGATTTATCTACATTATCCGTAGTAGTGTATGATCTAAATTAAATATGTACTACCTAAAATATTAGCTACAGCATCCACGATGTTATCAGCCCCACCAGAGCCAGATTTCTTCTCCGCCACGACCATGCTTGAAACAATTGCCGCTTCGTCTTGACGAAGGAGGCCATCCAAAACTTGTAAACAGCTAGAGATTCTTTGTTGAAGAGTACCACCGATTTCCAGTTCGATGTGTTCTTTCTGCATTTCCGCGACTAAACCAACCTTTTTGCAAAAACAAAAAAAACACTAAAATTACAAAACTTTAGATACGATTAGCTAAGTAGTCGCAAACACACAGAAAAAAGACTAAATATTTGTCTAAAAACTAAAATATTTTTCCCTTCTAAACCTATTTTTTTAATTTTAAAAAGTTTTAATCATTAAATCCTGAGCTAAGTGCTTTATAGGATCTTTTGTAATTTGTTATGAAAATTCCTATTGTTTTACAAAATATTTGAAAAATTTAGTTACAAAATTTCTATCTAGGCACAAAAAAATAAAACAGTTAATGAATATAAAATTAAAATTAATTAAATATAATTAATAGCTCCTACATAGTGCTTTAAGCGTTAAACGACTTTGTATACTCCTGTGTAGCTTTAGACCATATTCTAAGTAAATTAATTAAAATAGGCTAAATGGTATTTGAAAACTCCTATACCAACCTCGCCTACAGCACCCCATTCAATAGCTAATGCAGGCAAACCTTCATCTCTTCTCTTTTCACAAATCCTTTCCATTATGCTATTGGCCATCCCGTAATTACTTTGTCCAGGATTTCCACGACCACAGGAAACTGAAGAGAAGATCACAAAGTCCCTGAAAATAAAAAAAAAACTGTAATTAAGTCCGGTTAAACTAGGTTTTTTTACTATTTTATAAACTCGTGTCTACGATATCCTCTTGGAATATTAGCTATTAGTGCCGACAGTCATCCATTACAAAATAAATTACCTTAAAAGGGGACACAATTCTCGGGTTACTCGATCCAAATACTCAGTAGCTCTTGCTTTAGGACCAAATGACACCTCATACGCCTCTACACTCTGGTTTTCCAATATGGCGTCTTTAAGTACGACCGCCAGATTAAAGACTGCATGTACCGGAGCCAGTTTGTTAGCTTGCCTGATCAGATTTGTACAGCCTTCCAAGGTGGTAATGTCTTCAGTTGATATTTCGACGTGACAGCCATAGGATTTCCAGATTCTGCCAAAAGAATTGGAGACAAATATAAGTACACTGCCCAAAAAATACCAAATTTCAGAGCTTAAAAGACTTTGGTAAAACACACTTTGTATGAAAATATTTAAAAGCTTTTAGCGAAGAATTATTGTAAAAAATCAAAGTTGAATATAAAGTATAAATTGACAAAGCCCTTTACTTTTTGTTTATAAGAAATGCATGTATTATTCTGTAGAAAACAATAAATTCCATCTACCTATTATAATATAATATTAAAAAGACCTCATCCGTGTGATCATTGAGCAATAAAAGACGCACCTTATTCTATATGCTTGATATCCCGTTTTGACTCCATTTCTCGACGTAAGAATCAACTTTTTGCACCCTCTTAGAGCCAACCAGTCAGCCAATTCAAGGCCAAAGCCTCCAAGACCACCGCAGATAATGTAGGTGTAGTTTTCGTTGCAATAATACCTAGAAATAAAGAAATCAAGTAATTATCTGGCTAACACAAAATTTGATTTTACGTTTAATTTGTTCGATGATCCAAATTCAATAGGAAAAGTTTTTTGACACTGATAATAAAACTCCTATTTAGTTTCTGTGTAAAAATGTCTATGGCTGAAATTTATAGTCGATCCTCAACGCCTCCTTAAGGCTGAGTAGTCTTTGAGAATCCCTTAAGGTCGTAAATGCGTTTTATATTCGCTGAAGGAGGCCATAAGTTTAAGTAAAGGCCAATGTAGCTCGGGAGCTACCTTAGGGAGGTCTTCGGTCGTGTTTTTTAGGTTAGGTTCAGGTTTTATGTGTTGTTGTTGGTGTGATTTTTAGAAAGTAGTTTTTTTGTGTTCTTTTTTGAAGAATAATGGACGAACTTCTAGATTTCTTGCACTACTTGGAGTATCAGGATATGGCAGAAGTAAAAGAACCCCCTCCCAACATATCATATTTCCCATATTGTCCCAGAGTTTTTTCAGCTGTTTTATTGTTCTTGCAGAAAAAATGCTGTTGTAATATTTGATTATTTCTTCCCATGCCCTTTGTTTCCTTTGAAGTGTAGTGGCATCTGTTTTTTTTAGATTCCAATATGAAAAATTTATCCACCAGTGAACACAAGTACGCCTACTCCTTTTTCCATGGTCTATAGCTTTACAAACTACAACACACACTAAAAAATACCCTAACATTCTTGACAACCACCACAGTTCACCACATAAAATCCTGTTTTCCTCAAACCTGACAGCGGGTAACAGAAAAAAGCAAAAATGCGACGTTGCCACATATTACGCATCCTCAGAGTGTCCTTCAGCAAGCCTTTCTTAATGAAGGCTTTATAAAGTGGACTCAATGAGGAGCCCTCACCGGAGGAAGGTCTTAAGGATCGACTATAAATTCCAGCCTATATGGAAATTAGACCAGAGCGGAGGATTTGGAACGAAAAGTATCTTTTATTTCTAAAAAGAATACCAAAAACCACTTTTTTTAAAGAAATATTGTTATAGCCCGCAAAACTGCTTCGTCGTATTTCTCCGCTAGATTGCGTCATCCGCAAACACGCAGTTTGGTGGAACTTGGTGTAACACTTAATAGCATGTTATTTTATTATTTATAAACAACTAAGCCCTAAAGATGGCCCAGAATTAGGGCCGAAATGATGTGGTGGTTGATTTTAATAAAAAACGTCCTAAAAACTTATAAAATAAAAGGAAAGCTGTCATAGAACCGGATTTACCTGCACGCTTTTAGTTTTGGAAGCAGGGCACTAATAATTTTTCTTTGTTTTGTAAAGCGTTACTCTATAAGTAAGTGAAAAGTGAAAAGAATTCTAAGTTTGGGGGACATAGACCATCAATGACTCGGTGCAGATCACAGAAAACCTATTTACATCAATGAGGCTTTAACAGCGGAAAACCGAGCACTTTTTGCTAAATGCAGAGAGTTCAAGAAATCAAACGAAGGAAAGTTCTTATGGGTTAGGAATGGAAATATCTTTATGAGGAAATCTGATCGTGTGAGCGTATTCAAAATAGACTCTGTAACCAACTTAAGCGATGTCCATTAAACGTAAGCCGTTTATATTCAATATTTACTACCAAAACGTGCAAAGAATTTCCAGCAAGTTGAACGATTTTAAAATTGCATTATCACAATCTGATTACGACATTATTGTATTAACAGAAACGTGGTTAAATTCTTCTGTGTATGATTATGAATTTTTTGACAATAGGTATTAGATATTGTCATGTGTGCTGTTTATATTCCGCCTAGCTCAAAAGTCGAGCAATATGAATTGTTTTTTGAAAGCATTAAGCAGGATTTACTAACAAACGCAAAACTTCTTATAATGGGAGATTTTAATATTAAAACTATTTGCAATATAGAAAATGGACAAAGTCTTACAAATGCGGTTATTCGATATAGTTTTGAGTAGCCATAGATTAAAGGTTTTTCGATGTTCTACACCTTTGATAAGAGAAATCGCTGACCACACAGCTCTTCAAACTTCTGGAGAAGTATTCACTCAGTTTGACAACGAAAGCAAGAGTTTTTCTAGCGGGTTCAATTACCAAAAAGCACATTTTCAAAAACTGTATGAACAAATGAGAATTACAGACTGGGAAGAGCTCTGTAGTGATCAAGACGTGAACGAGGCTGTAAGTCACTTTTATCAAATTCTTTTAAGAATCATATGAGTGTGTTACTCTTGCAAAACACACCAACAAACGATATCCAGTTTGGTTTACAAAAAGCATCATACAAGATCTGAAACGTAAAGAATTCTATCATAAATAAAAAGGAATCAAAAAAGACATAAAAACGCACATAGACAATACATTTTGGGAATTGAAAAGACTATAAATTTTGATGTAAACAATTTTTGGAAATATATTAAAAATACAAAAAAAATATCAGATAATTCTTTATATTCTATGAAAGCATATACTCTAAGCAACCTGCCGATTACGTTGTTAAACAAAATAATATGAGATATACAAATATTGTTTTTGATTTGGAAAGGATTGATAAGAGTGATATTTTTAATGCTATTTTAAAGCTAAAACCTAAAAACTCATGCGGCCCAGACAATATTCCACCCTTCTTCTTTAAGGGATGTAAAGAGTTTCTGGCGAGACCTCTGGAAATTATTTTTAATTTAATACTGCATTCACAAACTTACCAAGGTCTGTGGAACATATCAAAAATTTGCCCAATACCAAAAAGCGCAAACCATGAAGATTTAAAAGAATACCGACCAGTTGCTTTAAATTGTACACCTAGCAAAATTTTTGAAATAATACTTTATGGCAAAATATTTAACCACGTTAAATCAGCGATTGCGGAGGAGCAACACGGCTTCACAACAAAACGATCTACGGTCACAAATTTACCTTGTTTTACCCATTACATTAGTTCAGCTTTAGATAACAATACTCAGGTAGATGTTCTGTATACCAATTTTGCTAAAGCTTTTGATGGATTGGGCTTTCAGAAAATCTTCCTAAATGGTGTGTATAATACATGAGCTTTCGAAAACAGTATGTAGTTTATAGAGGAACCGCTTCAGAACTCTTTACGGGGTGTTCTGGAGTTCCACAGGGTTCGAACCTCGGACCTCTGTTTTTGATATTCTTATTAATGACATGTCTGGATCGCTGCACAATTCGATTGGCTTATTTTTTGCAGATGATTTTAAATACTTTAGGAAAATTCAGTCTCAACAAGACTGTGAATTGTTACAAAAAGATATCATCGAAATCATAAAATGGTTAGAAACTAATTCTCTCAACTTTAATGTTAACAAATGTTATGCAATGACTTTTACCAGGAAATGTTTAAGAAAAGAAATATGGAATGCGAGATCTTGTTGTGATTTTTGATTCTGAATTAAAGTTTTGTAAGAACATTCAGCAAATTATTTCAAAAGCATACTGAATTTTGGGGTTCGTGGTTCGAATCACTCATAGATTCCAAAGCAGGGAAACCTTAATTATTTTATACAACATCTATGTTAGAAATGCATTAGAGAACTGTTAAATTATATGGGCTCCATTTTTTTCTGTATATAAAAATAATATTAAAAAATACAGAAAAAATTTTTGAGATATTTATATTTCAAAAAATATAACATATATTATTTCGATATACCATATGCAGTTCTAATTGATGAATTTGGCATCCATACACTTGACCAGAGGCGTAAAATAGACGAAGCCAGATTTTTATACAAACTATCTTACACGAAACAATATTACTTTTGAGCTCCCTAGAGCTAGTATAAATTTAGGTAAAAACAGTGTAATTTATAGAATGTCCAGTTTAATAAATACAGAATTAAGAGATATTAATATATTTCAAATAAGTTTTCACAGCTTTTGCACAAAAATTTCAAATAAAATTTAATTTATTCAGTTTTGTATTTGTAGTTTAGTACAATAAATAAAAAAGTGTTTATACTTTTTCAGAGTTGGGTGTTCTTGGGTTTAGGACAGGAGGTGCTTCAATTATTCTCAAACCCAAGAACACCGAACTCTGTAAGAATCGCAAGGACAAGAATCTACCGTTCGTTTTTATATTTTTTTTAACTAATGTAGGACTTTGTAAATTATAAGCATCTATTATGTGTAATTTATTATATAATTGTAATCTGTTATTGGGCGCAAGCCTGTTGATTACTTAATAAATAAAATAAAATAAAATAAGTACCTTGGAATTCCATTATAGATCGCTACGCTAGGTTTAACAACTTTCTGTTTTTCTTCTTTTTTAACTTGAAGCAAAACTTTGCCCATGTGTTTGCCGGACGCCATAAATCTAAAATGAAAATAAAATATAGGTGAGGATGTCGCCGTGGAAGAAATTCTGCTCTACTTGGCGTCTTAAAATTTTTCCGGTAAAACATTAAGTTTTTCCGCTATTTTTTGGATTATTTTGTATTCTACCTGAATGCCTTTTCAGCTTCGTCCATTTTAAAGACATTTCTGTTTAGAGGTTTGGCACACCCAGAGTCAATTGCATCCTGCAGTAGTTCTTGAACATGTCGCTTTTGAGTAGGCTCTTCGTAAAACAACTGGTCCAACATAACACCTAAAAATAATTGGTACTTAGTAATCAAGAATTTAGGTCAAACAAATATACGGTGAAAAATTTTAAGAAATAGCAAATTTTCACACCCCTGAAACTTTTTCTGTGTGCCACTGACACAAAGATAATTTTTTTTATAAAGGGGGCTTACATTAAAGTTGATTTTTTTTGCAAAAATATGACCTAATTTGATAATATTTACCTTTTTATTTCATTGTCGATTTTTAAAAGTGACATATTTTTATAGTTGTGTTGTAAAAATTGCAACTTTTTCATATATTATATTTATATATTCTTTTCAGACATGTACTTATTTTTTTTTGGTTCCAAAATCCAAAAAGTAAAATTTTTTTTGTGGCCCATCCTAAATCAAATATTTTATTATTCGACGATTTAGTGGGTGTGGATCCCCAAACGGTCACACATTAATTTTATCTTAAATTTCTTTCATTGGTAATGAAAATGTTTTCTTAACAAATATAAAAAAATAAGTACTCACCGTGGAAACTGGCCTGTTTCTGAAACAATACCAGTTTTAACTCGTTGTCGTTTGCTAAATCAAATTTTCCAATTTCCAAAAACCGTCCACCTTTCGCCAAACATTTTACTGAAGCAATTAATTTTTCTTCCGCAAGAGAGTTTAATACTATATCTACTCCTTTTCCTTTTGTTATTTTCATTATCTGAGTTTCGAATGTAGTATCTCGCGAACTGTAAATGTTCTTATCTAAAAAAAAACACCTAAGATATATTTCTGTTGTGTTAGGGATATATGATAACTCCAAATACCACAGTTTTTAGGAAAAGCATTTTAAGGTTTAAAATAGTAATCAACTTCATGGGATATAGAATAATTTAGACCAAATGAAAGTATAGCGAAATTAACTAAAAAAGCATATTTTTGGAGCTGTCATATGAGTCCCAAACATCACAGATTTATAGTCCATGCCATAAAATTAAAACTTGTAAATCAGAGTGGAATTAAACAATGTCTAACCTGTAAGCTGTGGAAACCGCTTTTTTAGATACTCTCTCTTTTCTTGAGTACCAACAGTAGTAAACACTGTACAACCCAAGTGTAATGCTATGCTGATACCAGCTAGACCAATTCCCCCCGTACCAGAATGAATTAGTACTGATTGGCCTCTGGCAATTTTGCCCACCTGTCAAAGAAAAAAAACATCGTCGATGATTTTAAGAAACACTTTCAAGGAATTTTAGGTACTAGGAATAATAACTGATCCTCACCTGCAAGGCTCAATTTTCAAAAGAAGTTTAAGAAGAAAACTGCATTTTGATGTATCAGACGGGGAATTTTTCAAAAGTTGCCATTTTGAAAGGAGGTCCAGAACCTCTTTTTTTATTAAAACGATATTTAAAGCAACGCTTGTAAAAAAGCACTATTTTAGCCACTAGGAAAAATGATTTTAAAACGATAGTGGATAATTTAAGAAAAAAAAATATCCATTTCACTTTTTTTATATCCTGTGCATAAGGGTGCTATTATAAGAGTATAGAAACTTCTATTAAACATCATCACCCGATTAGTACTAGAAAGGAGGTTGGAATCACCGGATTCCAGTAGCACTTTTGAAATCAAACATTTTTCCTTTTTCTGGTTTTCGAAAATCATCTCCCTATGAATGGGAGGCGATTTGGACTCAATAAAGTATAACAGTTTAGTCCAAATCGAATGAGGTAGAAGTGTGATTTTGGAAAATCGACAAAAGGGATAATGTTAAAGTTAACTAATAGAATTTTATGATTTGACTTTCCTATAACACCTTCACCGATAAAGTTGAATAAAAAACTTCTGTTCTTAAAGACTAAAAAAATTTGCTGAATTTGTTACGGGATCCAAAACTACTAATTATTTTTTTCCTTTATGATTTGCGACCCAGATCAATTTTAAAGGTAGGATGTTGTTGGAAGAGGTAAAAAAACACTAAATATCTTTTTCCTTCAGTACCGACGTTTCGACTTTACAAGATCATCATCAGGACACGAGAAAGTTAGATTTCCCTAGTCATTTTTAAATAATAGATTTGTTTCGTTTGTCTTAACATTTCTCTGTACTATTAGTTTCCTTGTAAATATTATATATATAAATATAATATTATTATTATTGCACGCGTTGTTCTGCGTTGCTATCACACCCACAAAGTGACTAGGGAATTATAACTTTTTCGTGCCCTGAGGATGGTTTTATAAAGGTCGAAACGTCAGTACTGAAGAAAACAGATTTCTGGTGTTTTTTACCTCTTCCAACAACCTCCTACGTTTATTATTAATTATTATTGTTGATTTGTAGGTTCAAAAGATTCTATTATTTGGGCAAAATGCCCAGTGGCTAAAAAATATTAAGGGTCGTGAATAAAGAAAAAATTAAATATCTCAAACTATAGTAAACCGAATTTAATTTATATCACTTTTAAGAAAAAATTTATAGATGATTTGTAATAATGTTTTTTTTTAATTATATTATTAGGACGCAAGTTTCCTTAAGGGTGAATTTAAATAAAAAATGCGCTTCTTTCAATTACTTAATCTACAAAACTGTTAATCAAATTGGTACCAAATTTTGTACGGTGAAAGTTTAAAGCATTATCCCGGAACCATTTCATGAATTTTGCATAATTTTAAGTTTTTTACATAATTTTAAGTATCCTAAAAATGTTTCATCCACGCTAAAAATTATCGATTATTTTATAAAACTAAATAAAAACAAGATATATATTTTTTTTTGAAAAGCCTCCCGAATGGTCTGTGGGGTACACCAGAAGTCTCCGCTGTGCATTTTTTTTTTAATTTTTGATGTTTTTAGGATTAAAATTCACTCTTAAAACAATTTGGTTACTTAGTTATTGGGTTTGGACTTTAAATGCAATTTTTTGTTATTTACAAAAATTTAGAAACTACTTGTATAACTCACCGACTTTAAGGCAAATAGACAGGTACAATAAACAACAGGGACTGTGGCTGCCTCCTCCAAAGACCAATGGTCCGGTACTTTCCACGTTAAATATTTATCTCCTCTTAAGATTGTGGACATCGCTCCTTGAGGGAAAATGCTCATAACTCTTCCTCCACTAAAAATTTTTTATTCTATATAGGGTCTCCGGAAAAAATACAAGTTGTATTTATTTCGTAGCCTAGCGCAAATTTTTATGAGGCTAGCGGTGTAATTGATTTTGTTATATCTTTTTAAATAATAGTACGTTGGCTACGTCAAAGATTCGTGCATTTTTTGAGTGAGATATGCCACTTTCTGGGGTAGTAGTTGATGCAAAAAGAAAAACTTTTTAGATCCAGAGCCATCTCTGATTTTTTTTGTTTGAAAGATCTTCTAAAAAGGTCATTGCTTGTCACTACTCATTGAGTTTGGCATCCATACAATTATGGGTTAATTAAAAAATTATTTTTTTCTAAACCTATTTTAAATTTATTTTCATTGAAAAATTAAATTTGAATAAATGAATGATTCGTCAGCTGAAAAGAAAATCAGAAGTCAAGTTAAGGTAAGTTTGAATCAGACCTTAAGTGATTTGAATTGAGTCAGAACAAAATTTAGTAGGTATTTATTGTTATTAACAGAACATTCCTTGGATTCAGTAAAATGACGCCTAGCGCATGCCTATTACTCATCGCGTCATGCTACTGTCGTTGCCTAGGTACAAACCTTTATTATGAACGCATGCTTTTGCTCAGTGTGCCATGGAAAAAGACAAAAGTCTTACAGTAGCTTCCAAAACAATAGTTGTCAAACACAAAAATTCTTGTTTGAAAGTTTGAGACAATGATGTGTTTGAAATTAACTCTGTGTTTCGGACTTCCATTGTCTATATTTTATTTATGCACGACATTTCGATAAGTACAATCTCTGATCGTCTTCACCTATATACTGCAAAAAATCACTCACCCTTGAAGTTTAAAAAGTTGACTCCGCCCAAGGAGGGGCTTCCAAATATTTGGGATTTCAACACTTGGTTTACTGAAAATACCCTGATTCTGCCCAATAAAGGCAGCTTCAAGGAATTTTCGTTTCTTCCAGTGTGATTCCTTGAACGAAGTAGGCAGAAGCCAAGGTTTTGCACAAGGAATCACACTGGAAGAAACGAAAAATCCTTGAAGCTGCCTTTATTGGGTAGAATCAGGGTATTTTCAGTAAACCAAGTGTTGAAATCCCAAATATTTGGAAGCCCCTCCTTGGGCGGAGCCAACTTCTTAAACCTCAAGGGTGAGTGATTTCTTACAGTATATAGGTATGTAGCCTTAGGAATTGATTGTAGTTTGCACCTGAAGACGATCAGAGAATTTTACTGATCGAAACGTCGTGTATAAATAAAATATAGAAAATGGAAGTCCGAAACGCAGAGTTAATTACAAAAATTCTTGTAATATAGTTTTTTGTCGTCTTTTTAACAATACATTTGATCCACCATTTTGATTTAAAGATTGGCAGCCATTTTTCAAAATGCGATAAAAAATGTTATCGACTAGGCTATCAATCGATAAAGTCGGTCTTAAACTGTTTAAATTTATTCCGGTTTTTTGAGATACAAGGTATTTATTTGGTTCACTTCACGAGATTACCCTGCAAAGATAAAAATATATTATTTTCATAAAAAGCTTTTAAACAAAAAAAAATGATTGAAACGGACCACTAGAAAGAAAGATGGCTTCAGAGGTGGCTTTTGGCATCAACTTTTCTTTTCGATATTAGCGGCGTACCCAACGTACTATAACCGAGATTTTTCATTTCAAAAATTAAAGCGGGTCAATATTTCGTCATCATACACTTCAAAACCATACAATATCGTTATCAACTAAAAAGCCAGTTGAATCCTACTTCTTGAGTGCTAGCCTCCATTTTTATAACCGAATTAACAGGTGAAACATGGATTTTCCGTCATTTTGGTGTCAATATAGTAGGCTAAAAGTACTAGGGTTAGCTGCTTTTCTAGTTAGGAAGGCGTTAAACAATATAACTATGAAATATTAGAAACTTAAGGTTGGCAAGCAATTTTTGATTCCTTTATGTTATAAAAGCGTCCTTAAAAAACAGTTAAAGTTTTGCTTCCAACATACGATGTAACGAAACAATTCTTGTTTAGTGCTTGATGCACAGTTTTACTTCATGCCGCTCACTTCTATTTCCTTCCTTGTCGAAAAAAGTGAGAGCAGGGCAATAGAATGGAAAATAGAAGGAGTGAAACTGTGGATCAGGCATTTATGAAAACCCACAGATAGCAAAATGGTTAGGATACGTTAGCTCCGTACACATACTGCAAGGATGGTCGTAGAGCATGCGCACTGAGATACGATTCGATTAAGCACTCTATTTGCCCAACTTTAAGTGTGGCTCTGCCCTTGCGTTTTCCCAAAAAAGCCGTAACGAAGCTCCCTCAATAAAGTTGGTCTAGAAGAAATGCAGAAGCAAGCTACGTTCACATTAAAACGTCGGGCGAAACGTCTTGTTGAGTGGATGACGTCATGGATAAATCGTCAAACGTTGGGTTAACAACAAGATAACCTCAAAAATTTATTTTAGTGAAACATTGATTTGGTTGGGAAAGGGTCAATTAAAAAACAAGAAAAGCTTTTTTTAATATGCGAACGTTTCGATTTATTTCAAATCATCATCAGCGCAGCTGAAAGGAAAAAGGGAAGTTTTTATATAGAATGATAAAATATCATGGCTAAGAGCCTTACTCAATAATTATTATGTTTAACTTTAAATATTATTTGTAGGGGTTAACATATAAAATATGGATAAAACTTGTACCTAACTAAATACAACATTAAAATGTAAAATAGGTACACACAGAAGCCACAAAAATAGTTGATTGATACAGACAGAAAATTTTTAAAATGGTACTGGCCTTTAATTTGCTTTTGTGACAACAGAAAAGCGAATTAAAGATCAGTACCATTTTAAAAATTTTCTTTCTTTAACAATCAACTATTTTTCTGACTTCTATGTATACCTATTTCACGTTTTAATATTGTATTTAGTTAAGTAAAAGTTTTCTTTATCCATATTTTATATTTTAACCTCTAAAAAAAAATATTTGAACTTACACATTATTGACTAAGGCTCTTAGCCATGATCTTTTTTTAACACGTGAAACTAGAATTGGATCATTTTGTATCTTTCATATGCACTGATAATGATTTTAAATAAATCGAAAGTTTAAAAAAAGTATTTCTTGTGTTTTAATTGATCCCTTTTCAACCAAATCAACGTTTCATAAACATTAGGGTCACGAACTAGCCCTAAAAAATTTATTTTAGTGTTTTGCTATTTTTTTGTTGCCTTACGCATGTGCATGTGATTTTTATGAGAAAAGAATAGTTTGATTATTTATTAAAAATACCACAGTGTCTGCTTGTAAACAGTATACCAAAACCAAAATTTTCTCTCCAGTCCTATGGATTTGAGTCGCTTCACAAAATTTTCAAAATTCAAAATGATTTAAAGGTTGATTTTGGTTAGGTTTCAATGTTTATAAACCTACTGCGCAAGCCGAGCGATTTTTAACCACTTCCTAGATCAGAGCGTAAAAGGTGGATCGCCGGACGATATTTTTATCAGATGTGAACGCAATGTAACTTTCATCCAGTGTTTGATCTGAATGCTTTAGAGCGCACCCGACGACACCCGACATTTTGGTTTTTGCAGTTCACCTCTGCGGTTGGTTTTCTGGGTTTTTGTAATAAAAATTAGTGGAAAAGGAGGCTCGGGCGTTCCTTTTAAAAGGAAGGCCCCACTAAACACAATCCAAAAAAAATGATTATAGAATTCATAGCCAATCACCCGAAACTTCGAGCAGGAAATTTTTCCAACTATTTTACCTACAAAGCGGCTCAAAAATTGTGGGAGCCTCTCGTTGATTTTCTTAATTTTAACTTCTAAATTTATCCTCTTAAAAAAACACAACAGACACAAATTAAAAAAACAAAACGAATAATAGAGGTTAGAAAATCTTGTGTTCTACGCAGGCGTCTCTCGAAAAAAACTGTGTTCTTTCACTTGAAACCCGTCGGATCGGATCTCTCACTTTTGTGTTGTAATGTGAATCGTTCAAAAATATATCACGGGATAGATCCCTACCGACTGGTGATCATTCGCACAAAAAACCACACGTTCCCGTTTCAAAAATTGGGGTCCTGAGCGCAAGTAGACCTCGTCAGGCATGCGCAGTAGATTTTTCGCCTTTGGCCTTGCCCAATGCCAACCATGATTTTTACATTATTTTCTTTGTTTATCAAAGTTAATATTGTTAGAAATTTTGGGACACACACAAATTTATCAGATTATAAATCAGGTAAAAAACAGATATATAAAACCGGACAAAATCTTACCTAAACCAAAGACATAACTCATAACTTATTACAAACTTTAATAAAGCTAAAATTTTACCTTATAAAAGCTTATAAACATTATACAAACTGATAAAAATCAGTTTTTTGTGCAGGGGAAGTAAGAGATCTGAACCACATGTTTTCGAAAAATTTGTGATAACCTAAAGAACCGTTTTTATAAGGATTAAATAACCTTATTCAATATCCCAAGTTTTTCATTAACCAATAAAATCAACCAATTTTGTTCAGAACAACGGCATATTTAGAACTCATTTTCAGCACAAAAAATAAATTTTTGAGTGCACTACGAGGCAAAACAAACATAAGGGAAGATCACTGATTATGCACTAAAAATATATTAAATAAAAAAAACCAAAACAACTATATTAATTTATTCACAAACTGAAATTAACACATTGAGGTTATCTAGAAGCTCAGCCAAGAAAACTTTCCTTACTCAAAGCTGTAGTTTTCATCAGTAGAGGTTAGTGCAAGCCAAAGTACAAGCCCAAGCAGAGGCAAGAAATCCGAACTCGGTGTTTGGGATTTGAACGCTGCTAATATTTTGAAACTGACATTTCGACAGTGACAGAAATGTAAACAAAATTTGCATTTAAGTTTTTTAATACATTTCATAAATAAAAACACCTTTTAAATAAATCTACTCCTAATTTTATTACTACTCATTTAAATCGTCAATCATTATCAAGGGTAAGTTTTAATTAAAGTGACATATAACCCCAATTTCAATTTGCTCTACAAAGTGTTTAGTATTTAAACCCCGCGTAGGTCTAAATTTTTTAATTTTCTTTCCGTCTAAATTGAAAATTTCTTCTTAAATCCAGCAAAAGATTGTGTTAAGATGATTATTCAATAAACAAATTTATTCAAATTCTTCTTATAAATCGGTCTGTATCTAAAACTCAAGGAGGGTTGGTTTAAAATGCTTAAACCAAAAATTCAACTTAAACTTAGGACCGTTCTAAAATAGACTGAACCCTTTTAGTAAATCCCACCGCAAAAGTTCACTTAAACTTGGGACCGTTCTGAAATAGGCTAAACCCTCTTAGTAAATCCTAATATAGATTTTATTTATAAAGCCCTACACACAAAAGTTAAATTTTTCATCAGTGGCGCAGATGAAAAAATTGCAGGGGGGGTCAAATATATATTTTATATATATATATATATATATATATATATATATATTGGATTTTTAAAAACTGACCAATTTTTTAAATTGGACAAAAACTTTTTAAGTAGCACATGGCGACTCAAAAAAGGCCCGTTTTTTTGGGTCACCCTACGGATTATAGTATTTGGCCTTTTTCATAATACACAAGATTATTTTAGTTTATTATAGCTTTTTTTAAATCGAATATAATATACTTACTCTAAGGTCCTTCCTGCCACCTCAAACCCTTGAACGACCTCCTGACACCTTCTGTCTCTTGAAATAACATCAGCCTGAATACGACCCGATGCAGTCATAATATCTCTGAAGTTTAAAGCAGCATAGTAAACCTGTCAACATACATTTTTTTTAGAATGGTAACTGTACTAGGCTTAGCAAACGTTTAGAAAGATTCCTAAAGTGTTAATAAAGAACCGCGCCAAATTCTTATGGCATGTAGACACCCGTTAAATTGTTTCAAATTTTAAGATGTTATAGGGGAGGGTCCGACAAATTATTTTTATTATTGCCACCCGCTCCAATGGGTACAGGGTGAGTCAGAAAATAAGGTTAAAGTTCAAAAGTTGAATGTTTTGTACCTCACTCAATCGTTGTTTTTACGCAAACTATGAAATGGAGAAAAGTGAGTTTTAAGGCTCTTTCTCTCCCCAGATTTTAAGTAAAAGAAAGTACAACTGGCAACGCGTTGTTCTTTAATTTTTTAATCTTTTTCCAGACTGCACAGGGAAAACTAAACATCAGAATTATCTGAAATTTTGCAGGGGTGATCATTTTTAAATGCTTAACAAAAATACTTAAAGGATTTTTCAAAATTCTCAATTATTTTTTCTTCAAAATAAAAGCTCTGGTGCTGTCATCTATCCCAAAAGCCTCAAAATAATTGCGCCTTAGAACACACCCGATTTACAAAAAAAATAGAGACTTATCGGTACATAAAGTCGGCATAGCCTGACTCGGCCCAATTTATGACAGTTCCATACGAAAATTGAAAGGTTTCTGACATTTTTGTCATATAAATATGTCGTCTAAACATGCTCATATTGTGTCATTCTTAAAGTTGACAAATTAAAATTATGGCGTCCTTTATTAAAGGCAGGCCCAAACATTATGAAAGTCGACATTATTTTGATAGCAAAGATGACATATTTAGACAACAACAATATCAGAATTCTTTTCAACTACGTGCGGAATTGTCAAAAATAGTGCCGTCTTTATTAAAGTCAGATTATGCTGACTTTATGTACCGATAAGTCCTTATACTCACAATTTCTTTTTTCTAAAAGCCTGTGCACTCCGGAAAAGAAAACCGATCAATCTATCACACTTCATTGAATTTGGGAGACACACGCAGTTCAAGTGTTGGCCGATAGACCGCCGAATTTATACAATTCCATGGTAACTGCAGGTGTTTTGTCAACAAACTTTAAATCGGGCCGCAGTGGGACAGAAGAGTTCGTTTTCTGACAAAAAACCATTCGAGGTTATGTTTATCCAATACCCTCCCCACATAGACCAATCAACTCCTACCGTTTTAGCGTCTTTTTCAGAAAACTAATGGATTTTATGTCACTTTTGAGTGAAAATGGCGGCGAAGGTAGATTAAAGGACACTAAATCGGTAGGAGTTGATCGGCCTGTATGGAGAGGGTATTGGTTCATCTTTCAATTTTCATTACACCGAGTTTATTAAAGAACCAAGCGAACTTGGCTCGCTGGGATTATTAGGAATTCGCATAGAAACATTCAGCCCCCATAACTCCACATAATTTTGTTTTATTTTGATTGAACCATTTTTTTTTTAATTTAAATTATTATACTAGTGAAATCTTGGAGTGCAAAGGATAGATTTTAGAACCTCAGTTTCAAAAACGCACGGATACTTGACTACTAATAAAACAGGTCAGTAAACCCCCATTAGAGTTTGGAAAGAATCTTGCTAGTCGTTGACACTCCTTTTTAAAATAGAATACGATTATTTTGTCTAGCGCCAGTAGCCGATTTTTAAATCTGGATGCTTTTAAGTTAACCTGTTGTCGGTATCAGCTAGTGGGAGTGTTTTCAATTCAATTATAAATGCACCTGTAAATGCAACCTTAAACATTACACCCAGTTACTTTAATACGTAGCTGGGTAGCGTTTTTTAGCAGGTAATTCTGCAATAAATGGTTTTCTTTTATTTTAGTATATTACTTGGTTTTTTAGCGGCACAGAACGCGAAAAGTCAAAATAAGTAACCTAACTCCAAAGAACCCTGCACAAATTACATTGGGAATGGCTTTCGCCTAAATGTCATAATTTTTTTATATGTTGTAGTGTAGTCCAATTTTTTGATGAGCAAGTCAAATAATATGTTGTTGTCATTTTGAACTAACAGTTGAGACAAACATCGAAATGACTTTTTTTTTACATATTTATTGTAGCTGTCTAAAACCATGTATCAAATAGAGATCCAAAAAAATGACGTCAGTCCGCTCATCAAAAAATTAGACTATACTCGATCAACAAAGCACAAAAATAAAAAAAACGAGATAGGGAGCAGGATCACTTTCTGAGATATGGAGCTTTAAAGTTGACGTTTTCTAGGGCTATATTTTTGGACATGGTCTAAGTTTTTTTTTTACAACTTTGTTAATTATCGCCAAAATAAAACGATTCGTTCGAAAATACCCTTTCCATGCATGTAAAAACATTTTTATTAGGGTTCTTTGGTACCACTAGAAAAGTCACTGATTTGTAAGTTTAAAAAAAAAGAAAGAAAATTACCGTTTTCAAAAAAATTACAATTTTTATTTTCTTTAAAACAAACCACCAGATTTTAATAATTTTTACATATGTTAATAAAAATAATGGTAGTAAGCTAAAAAAACATTTTTGCTTGGGTGGTACCACTAATTGGAAAAATGGTAGGTACCTATAATGCTTTTTAATATTTTTGAAATATTGGTGAAATAAGAAAAGTGATTTAAAATAACTTACAGAAAGGTTATAAAAAACTTTCTCTGAACAAATTCAATTTAAAAGCTTAATAAGAATATGTTAGTAACAATAGGTATCTATTGGGACCCGTATTTGAACAAGTTGCTCGTGTGGTATATGCTTTTAGGCTAGTTTGGGGTCGCCCGTAACGAATTTGATAACATTTTTTCGCTTACTATTACTGTTTTTCTGGGAGAATACGGTAAAGTGTTTTTTCTACTTAAGTACGGAAAAGTGGTTTTTACTCATGCATTTGCGTGAAAAAAGTTAAAACTCTTACGATATGTTTAATATGGCGGCATGCAGCGGCTTTGTATTTCAAAAAAATCAAGGTAGGCTTGATAATGTCAAACTTTTGCTTTAGAAACGACCTCAGATAATTTTACGCATTCTATTGGAAACACAGTATAAACAACCGGAAAAATTTTATCATATTCGTAACCGGCGACCTCAAGTTAGCCTAGAAGCATATATCACACGAGCAATTTGATTGGTCAAATACAGGTACCAATGGGTACTAATTGATACAGAGATATTGGTATTAAGCTTTTGGATTGAATTTGTCCATAAACATTTTTCATAACCTACCTATAATATATTTAAAATCACTTTTCGTATTTCTCCAATATCAAAAATATTAAAAAAACACCTACCATTTTTTAAATTTATGGTACCACTCAAGCTACAAATTTTTTCTTTAGCTAAGCGGCATTATTTTTAATAACATATGTGAAAATTTTTCAAATCTGGCCTTTCGTTTTAAAGAAAATGACAACTGTCATTTTTTTAAAAATGGTAATTTTCTTTATTTTTTAAAACTTACAAATCAGTGACTTTTCTGGTGGTACCGAAAAAACTATATAAAACTTTTTTTATTTGGATAGAAGGAGTGTTTCATTCCAGACAAACAAGGATTCGAATCATTTTATTTCGGCGGTAATTAACAAAGTTGTGGAAAAGAACTTGGACCCTGTCCAAAAATATAGCCTAAAAACACATCAACTTTAAAGCTCCTTATCTCAGAAAGGAATCCTGCTCCCTATCTCTTTTTTGTGCTTTGTTGATCGAGCTCTACAATGTATAAAAAAATTATGAAATTTAGTCGAAAGCCATTTCCAATGTAATTTGTGCAGGGTTCTTTTTGACCCAATGCTAAAAAATCTCTGGTTTCCCACTGTGGACAAACATAAATAAAGTCTCCGCGTTGCCATGGAAAACAAATTCAATGTCGTAAAATTTTGCAAAAAAATCAGGTCGACATAGTTAAATTGATTTCCGTACAGTGTTGCTAAAAACAATTCCCGAGATTGTAACTACGACCTTAAGTATGTTGCTTCGTAAAGCACAACTAACATTTTTTGTATTTACGCTTTAGCACGTATTTATACAGGGAGGCTGAAAAGATTCAAAATTGGTCAAGAATCGTTATTTTTGCGAAATATTTTGTATGGTCTTCAAAGCAACAATAAATAGTTGTCAATTTAATGTCTATGTAAGCAGTGGGGTACCAAAAAGACTTTTCTTGAGAGGGTTAGGGGTTCTACCGGCTCATATGAAAATATTAACTTTTCTTTTACCTACTGGGATAACAAGTAGGTCGTTATAAATACAAACTTTACGTTGACTGCATAGTAATCTTTTCACAAAACGTTAGTAAGGGAGGGGGACTCAAATATATTTGAGTCGGATCGTAATATTTAATTATTACACATTGGCGTAGCCCAACCCAATCTACAATAGTGAAAAATAAAAACAAGTATATGTTTTTCTTTTTAACCTGTTTCAAACAAACCAGTAAGTTTAAAAAACAAAAAAAGTCATTTTTGAAAAATTTGTGAGTTGCGGGGTTTTTGCTTCTGACGGTAATATAGCTCCCCCACTTTTTTGACCCTTTACTCCAGTTTGTGCATGACGTGTGTTTGGTGTGATGTCTTAAATTTTAAAAAAATTTCCTGCGGTGCTATGACGTCATTAATTTTTATAATTTTAGTGTAATTCTAAGAAATATTTATCAGCATTCAAAACGTGTAATAAATGGTATTGTTAGTATAATTTTTTTTTTTAATTTTTATTTGTGGCGCATTTATGATCTGCCAACAAATCGATATATGCCACCGCAACCCACCCCTGGCATCTAAGCCAATCTACTTTTTCAAAAATATTTTATAAAAAACCTAAGAGATCAAAATTTTTAGAGAATTTTTTGTTTTTTTTTGTCAATTTTCACCTGCGGCGCTATACCAATACTAAATATTGTAACAATTTTTTGAATTTTAAGCAATTTTTTTATCAACAAACTTGAGACGCGTAAAAAATAGCATTTTATTGTAATTTTTTTCTAAATTTTTGCCTGCGGCACATTTAAGGGTTAATTCTGAAAAAAAACTGTAAATGAAACCAGATGAGACTTGCTATTAAAAATAAGCATTTTTGTTTCGTATACACTAACTCAACACCTATTAAACCGCCCCTCTACCCTCCTTTCAGTTCAAGCAATAGTCACCTACCTAATTTTTGCCATAGGTAGGTAGTTGATCTTTATTAAATGATGACCCCTTCCCAGAGTCGATTTCTGGCGATGCCATTGTATTACACAATGATGTTACATCACGTACCTACGTCTTAACCTTTACTAAGGGTTTTTTTTAAAAGATGGCTACAGAGAAGACGTAAAGTTTGTATCTTTATTTACCTACTTATAATCCCACAGTAGTTAAAAGAAAAGTTCATATTTTCATCGCCGTTAGAACCCCACCCCCCCAAGAAAAACCTTTTTGGTACGCCACTAACACACATGAAATTGACAACCACTTATTGTTTTATTGCTCATAATACCATCAAAAATATTTTGCGAAAATAACGATTCTTTACCATATATGAAAAATTTGTTTAGCCTCCCGGTATAAACACAGGCTAAAGTGTAAATACAAAAAATATTAGCTGTACTTTATTAAGCAGTATACCTGAAAGTCAGTTTTCTTCGTTTTCGAATAGTTTCCGTAAAAACAACGATTTAGTGAGATAACAAATAGTCAATTTTTGAACTTTAACCTTATATTCTGGCTCACCCTGTACCCATTGGGAGGAGTGACGATGATAAAAAATATTTGCCTGACCCTCCTCTATAACATATTAAAATTTGATAGAATTTAACGGGTGCCTACGCGCCATAAGAAACTGGCGGGTTTCTTTAAAAAAATATTCGTTTTCATTTTGGGCCGTCTATTTTTAGGCGTTAACCCCGACACAAACCTGCCTACTTGGTGTTGGGGTTAACGCCGTGACTTTCAAGCAGGAGATGCCGGGTTCACCCTTCCGGTCTTGCACGTAGTCTACTTGGACTGTTTCCTATAAAATTACAGAATTTTGCAAGGTTAAGGTAAAACGCAGTATGAAGCGGAGTAGGCCGAGTTAGCTAGAAGACAGGCTAATTCGACTCCATACCGTCCCTCAGAGAGGACGTTAAGAGGACGGTCCCCGTTAAAGATCCCTAGTCCCGACAAAGGGGTTTAGATCTAAATCCCTCTAGGAAAAGAAAACTGGTGAGTGGGGTAGAGGGACTTAAGCCACAATAGAACTCTCAGGTCGCAGTGAAGGAAGCTGTAAATTACACCACTCATAACAAAACCTAACCTAAGTAGCATTTGGACTTCAAACTGCGTCCTTTACTCGTTGGCTTAAAAACCCAGACGTTGGCAAGCGGACTAAAAATCTCATTCCATACGACCCCAATCCGACCTAAATGGGGAATACAAATTCGGGTCGGCTAGACGTCGTGAATTGTACTTCAATGGTATAGTAGTTTACCTATGACGATGTGATAATACGTCTTACGTAATTTGATATTATTTAAATGATTACTTAATATGGTACTTGTTTAGTAAATTTTAGCAACAATAAAAGTTACGTTATTAAAAAGGGCACTTTAACGAGTAATCTAGAGCGAAATATTTCTGCAAGGGCCACTTTACTGACAAAGTTAGTCAATATGGAGCAAAAAATAACTCCCCTTTTTCCAAATTAGCACAAAATAGCAAAAATAAAAAAATATAAAAAAAATATATTTTTTAAAGCACTATTTCGATTGTAATTAATACTAAAATCACTCAAGAATAAAGGCATTAAAAGCTAACGTTACACTACATAATATGTGCCAACGTTCAGTATCCACCTCTATTTTCCGTTTTTCCTTGTTTTTTCCCTAAAAACATGGATTATTCTAAAATTGTATGTATTAAAGCACTGAATGAGCTCGAACCTGTCTCGCAGATGTGGGAAGAGGATAAAAATTGTTGGTTCCACATAAAAAAAGCGACATTAAACAATATCAGTGTGACCACACTAATGCTCCAGATAAAGTGGACTGGAAGAAATATAAATGCGAGCTAAAGTTCCATCAGATTTTTGGTTGGCAGCAAGCCAATAAATTGTGCAATTTGATGTCCCAGATGCAAAATTGTAGGTTAAGTATCCTTCTTTTTCTGCGTTCCTTCTTTGACAGGTATCCCAATAAGGGCCCTGAAATGCGACGTCGATTAAGGTAACAAGGCCGACGATGTTTCGTGGTCGATTTAGGTATAAGCAAACAGTCGACTTTGAAACGTAAACTGATGTGAATCCGTCTGGTCAAATATTTGCACAAATTATATTGCCTATTTTGACGTCGTTTAAGTTTCGCATATGTGTACCTGCTTCGTAAACGTCGGATTTTATTAAAAAAGACGTTTGTCGTTTGACTTACTGGTTATTTTGTACCTAATACGACGTCGTTTTATGACAGATTAGGTTGGAAGACGGATAAATGCTACTTGGGTTACAAGTTATTAGTCCTCGTAAGCATATTTGCTATAGGGATAGGAATCAGAATTTTAAGTACCCGGACCCAGGGTTGGTGAGGAATCGCTTTACTTTCCTTTAATTTTGTGGGTAAGCTTTAATGAAATGAATGGTGGGGTTGGTGTTGGCGTTGTTTTCTCGAAGATATTTTCTTTGCTGGCACCCAAACTGCGGTGCGCACACAGTGGTTCTCAAACAGCGGTGCCCAAAAGTCCTGCTTCCAAATAGTCAGATACAGTCGCGGATTTTATGTAAAGGGGTAGCCCTGCCTCCGCACCTCCCTCTCATTCGACGGTAGTTTTTTTTAAATCTAATTAGTGAAAAAAAAATGGAATTTTAACAAAATATTTGTTGTTTTTATTTATAAAATCAAAAAATTGTTATTTTTGGGTTTTTCAAACTCTTGCCCCCCTTCCCTTCGGAAAATCCTGGGTTCAGCGCTGCGTGAGATTAAATCAATCTTTTAACAAAAACATAAAATAGTTTGCTTCTATAAACTTACAGATATCATTAGCTCTTCAGGTTCCAGTTTAGTATTTGTCTTATAAGGACCCTCGACCCATTTCAGACTAGATAAGTCCCCTCTTAAGGTTGAATTAAGATAGAAGTGTTCACCTTCGACTGAGTCTGATTTTTCTAAGAGGAGGTGCCTATATAAATAAAGCAAATATTAAAAACCACCTTTTAGATTTGTTAATACTAGATAGATACTATAGGGTTGGCTATAACTTTTGACATAAGTGCTCGATTTTTAAAGTTATTGTTTTTTTAGAAAGATAAAACGTGATACTTTTTGGGTTCAATTGAAAATTTAAAACTTCCTAAACATTCAAGATGGCGGCCAGTTTTGAAAAATGTGTAATTTTCACCCCCCTGAAAAAAATGTACGTGCGACAATGAACAAACTTTAAAGCTTTTATTACAGACGCTCACTGTTTATGTGTATACTTGAATTTAATCGGTGAAGAAATTCAGAAATTATATGCTTTTAGATTATGAGTGTTTGGGCTTAACATTGGAAAAAAATCACAAAATTATATATTTTTTCAATTTGCTATAACTTTTGACCTGATTACTTAATTAAAAAAAAATATTGTTTAAAGAGACAAAACATGAGAATTGCGTCCGTTTGTTCATAATTTGACATTAAAAAAATTCAAAATGGCGGATAGTTTTTCTTTAAATAAGTTTTATACGCCTTATTTTTTTTAATGTAAGACACTGGTTAAAATAATAATTAATTCGGATATGCTTATTGCTTTTCTTAATTAAATAATTAGGTCAAAAGATATATCAATTTTTTTTCAATGCGAAGCGAAAACACTTGTAGGCAAAAACCTTATAACTTTTTTATTTCGAAACTGATTTAATTAAGTGATACTTTATTATGCACATATTTTTTCAGGGGGTGTGAAAATGACAATTTTTTTCCGCCATCTTGAATTTTTTAGAAGTTTTAAATTTTTAACCGAATCGAAAAACTCTCACGTTTTATCTTTCCAAAAAGTCAATACACTTCAAAATCGAGTAATAAAGTCAAAAGTTATAATCGATCCAAAAAGTACGGAATTTTGTGGCCCACTTTATATATTTTGATAAAAGAGAGACGCGTCAACCCCATTAAACTCAAGTTTATTCAAAAGGATAGAAATATTCATTGGTCCTCTATTATACTATAGCATTGTTTAAGGCTGTATTCATAGTCCTTCCTTGAAAGGCACCTTAATGTCTCCTTACCGAAGGCGGCCTTCAACGCGTCCTTGGATTTGGTTTTCCTTAGCAGAAGTAGGCCTTAAAGTTTCCTCAAGGCGCCCTTGCGCGACTATGAATAACGGTTTGGCCCAAAAAGACCTTAAGGATGCCTTTTTTCTCGAAGGAAGGAATATGAATAATGCCCTTAGAGAGAGGGCATATTTTTTCCTTGTTTATTCACGTCGGAAAAGAGGAAATTGTTTTCTCTTTTGCCAAATGTGTTTGTTTAATTTTTGATGTTCGCCTCCGTCACCTTAAACAAAAATTTTTTAACATATTATTTTTTTATATTTTTTGGAATTTTGGTTGAAGCTTGCTTTATAAACACTGGCGTAACTAGAGAGGGGCCTGGGGGGGTCGGGGCCCCCCAGATCCTTCCAGGCCCCTCTAGAAAACTATAGCCTAGTAGTTGTCAGTCATATGACGGGACTAGTTTAATGTCTGAGAAACGTAAGGACATAAAAGGTTTAATAAGAGAAGAACATCCTTCGGCAATACACTTACATTCATTGTTTGGCACATAGACTTAATTTAGTTGTTGTTGGCGCATGTACAAAAGTTGCATCCGCAGCTTTTCTCTTTAATACACTAGAGGAATTATATGTGCATTTTTCGCAACCAGGAAATCATGAAAAACTTAAAAAGGTTGCAGAGAGCTTCGGTATTACATTTTTGGAAGTATCTAAATTTTCTACTAATCGCTGGGAATCTCGATTTGAAAATTGTAAAGCAGATTTATTAACCTTTAATTGGGGCGAGTAAAATAGCACTAAAAAGTGAAGTAACTGATAACCAGGATAGACATGCCCTTAAAGTTGTTGGACTATTTGCATCTATTCAAAAACCCGAGTTTTGCATGTGCCTGCACATTCCATACTTTGTGTTATTACGTATCAACGTTTTGAGTCAGTACTTTCAGGGTAAAGATGCTACTCTCGGCAAAGCAAATTTAATAATAGATGGTACGCTACAGTCTGTAGAAGAAACTAGAAACAGTTTTTAAAATATTTATTCTGAAATCCAAGACTTCGTCGACAACATGATATTTCTTCAGAACCTATCAGAGTATCAAAGCGGAAACGACAAATTGCTGCACAAACTAAAGATCATGTAGTGGAAATCGCTCTTGGACAGCGCGATAGAGTTGCCATCAGATGTAAGTTGCCTAGAACTGGAAAATAAACATGCACTACCTAATAATGGATAATTTAGCAGCTAATTCTAGGGAGAGGTTTTTCAAACTTGCTATTGGCTACATCGGTAAATGTTTTATTTAAGTAACCTTGAATCTTTGCTTGAAGTTGATATCTTGGTAAAAAAAATATGATTACTTGTAAAAATTTAGAAATAAATTTAAAATCTACAAAAGATTCTATTAGACAAGAGTGACAAGACTTTTGTCCTAACCTCAAGAAATTATTTCAGATTGCTCTTTTTTTCTATTAAGTTGTTAACGAAGCTTCTCTGCGATGCGTAGAATAAAAATTTGGACCAGAACTACAATGGGACAAACCCGATTTTCTAGTGTTGTCAATTACTAACATCCAGAATGATTTAATTAAAGAAGAGACTACAGCAGAAGACGTTGTGGAAATATTTTCACATAAGACAAGGAATAAGGATACGGTTAATTTTAGTTAAGGTAATAATGCATAATATTCAAAATAATATTAAACAGTTTTGATAAAAACATCATTACCAAGCAGTGTCAGCTAGGCCCCCCCTAGGCCCCTCCTAGATCCGAGAGCTAGTTACGCCTATGTTTATAAAAAAAAAAAACAAAAAAGCTAGCGGCTTTTTTTTTTTGTTGTCCACAGTTTGGCGAAAAAAAGCGAGCCGTTTTTGCGCGTGCATGAAAGAAGAATGCTCCCTTCTTTTGGCAGGAGTATTCAGAGGGTGCACATAAAATCGCTTTTTTATTTTAATTTGTTTTGTTGCCAGTCTCCGTCGCAAAATGGCTCTTTTGATTTTATGTCGCCTCCCCCACATACCAAAGCCATCTCTTTCTCCATTTTATAAATAAAACTGACAAACGAAAGATAATAAACAAAGTGAGGTTAGATTTCCAGCATTTTCAACAAAAAATGCAAAAAAGTTGGGCGACTTCCTACTTCTTGACGGCAAAAGTTGTCAAATTCAAAATATTCTCTCCTCTTTCTATTAGGAAAACAAATAAAACAAATATGCAGAATGGTTTAGAACTACTTCAAAATTAGTATACAAAAAATAGTGTGTCTATAAACTCAACGAAAACAGAATATATAAATTTTACTTTAAGAAACAATTATAAATTTTCTAATCCCTTAAAGTGTCACTTAAATTGTAAAAATAATCAAAATTGTAATTGTGAAATAATAGAACAAAAAAATAAAGTTAAATATGTAGGAATAATATTTGATGAGAACCAAAATTTTAAACATATTAAATATGTAACAAATAATTTAAAATATATTTTGAGTAGATTTTTCTTTATAAAACATCTCATACGAGTATCGTTCAAAAGAACATTCTATTTTGCAATGGTGCAATGGATATTAAGAAGCTACGTTATATAATTTAAAACTTATTCAAAAATCTTTTATTAGAATTATAGAATTATAAAAAATTTTAAAATTTTCTGAATTATTCTGCATAAACGTTTGTAAGATTATTAAAAACCATAGTGAATTAAATCTCAAAAGAAATCATAATGATCAAAATTATTTTATACCACGAGTAACAAAAACACATAGTCAAAGGATGTTTATGTATTTATCACCAAAAATATTGAATTCAGTTCCAAAAGAAATTAAAATTTTACCGTTTAAAAAATTTAAAATAAAGATAAAAGAATTATTTTTTTTAAAACTCCATAGTAGAAGCAATTTTAAAAAGACAATAAACAAAAAAAAAGAGTGTCTAAATAATTAATTAGCAATAATTTTAATTTGTTTAAATTAACATTTAAAAAATTCTATTTTTTACTAATTTTAAAAAGTACACAGGATTAATTTCCTTGCTTTTTGAAATGAGAAAATACTATGATTATGAAAAAAAAAGTTCTTCAATGGTTTAACAACAAAGTTCATTCTATTCGATTCAACATCGAATTAGTATTGGCGAAACAACTTTGTGGGCAAATTTACTGATATTTGTCACCGATCCACAAATAATTTCCTTCACAGTCACTCAAAAGTCATTCAGGTATCCAACCAATGAAGAACCATCAGAAATCCGTCACACCTTGTTTATAGGGAAAGAAGAGAACCAGCCGTCTTTTAACAGTTGGGTAAAATGCCTAAAATATGTAGTAGTTGTCCGAAACTTTCAAAACTAATACCGACTTTATTAAAGTCATGTATAGGATGTACCGATAAAATAAATAAAAGAAAATAAAATACGAAAGAAAAAAATCGCAAATAAAAACTGTTTACGTAATAAATAACGCCGATCGCATAACCGCTATTCCAATAATTTCACAAGAAATTTTAAGTCAGTCACTATTAGTGTAAGGTCGGTTCTACTAGTGGCAGTCCGTACTCCAATAAGTCCCTAAGAAGTGCCTTTTAGTAAAACGAACTTATAGAAGGCTCTTTTCAAAAATGACAGTCGGGTGATGACGGGTCATGCTGGGGTAAATGTCGAATATCATGACTTTTAAAGCAGTTATTGGACAAAATTAACGAGAGAGTTCACTTCTTTTACTCGATTGATCATATATCAAATTTCTGGATGCGGTGCTGCAGGTTAAAATATAGCCTTGGTGTATCTTTTTTAGTATTTACCTGTATGTTCCCCATTCTCCATTTTTAAAAACATTCGCAGCCAAATTTTTCTTCAATTGTTCGAAATAGAAGGGATTGTTAAGATTAAATTTGGGTGCATCGTTCACCATAAAAAGGCATTTTATCGGTTGTCCACCTGTCAAACAGAAAAACAATGGATGAGTGGTTTAAAGAATGTGAAATAAATAATTATATATGTTCTCGCTAAAGGTCTAGTAAGACATACCTAAGGACACTAATCCTAGAGCAAGCTCTAAAGGAAGCGAAGCCTAACATTTATTTTGACACTTGAGTTGTCATTTTTGATTTGTTTGCCTCGCTTTTGTCATCAGCGGCTCGTTATTATCGTAAATAGTTTTTTTATCAAACGACTTAATTTTATTATTTATTCCTGTTTTGTGCCAGGCTGCAAAAAATAGTGCTGCGACGGAGTTCAGCTCTTTCAAGTACCTATTAAAGGTAAGTAATAATGAGTGAAGAAGTATTTTTATCAGGAAAATCAAACAGCTTGGCTGAAAGCCTTCGGACAAGACTTTAAACATCACGAAAATTTAAGGATTTGTGAGGCAAGTTTTATAACAGTAACTATTTTCACCTCGACGATAGTGCTTAATAAAGAAGAAGTATAAATTCGATTCCTTGTGTATTTGCGTGCCTGGTGTGTGAACTTGTGTGTCCCATTTCATATCCCAAATTAGTAAAATTATTACGGCGTTGTGTAAGTTGATCTTTAGTCGAGTTTAGCTATTCTTGGTAAAAAAATAATTTTTTAAAGATAGGTATATAGTTATTTAGTTTATGGTAAGAATGTAAGTACTTCTTTAGGTCAGTTGGATTAGGTCAGATTAAAACCTAATCTAAACTTATATAATTTAGTCTAACTAGTTTTTACTAGGAAAAACCGGGTTTTAACGGTAACATATAGGTACTGTGATAAGAATGCGTTGTATTGGTAAAAGATTTTGAACAAATTTAATGTAGTTTTAATCAGTTTTCTGTAATTATTACGAAATAATTATTTTTTTACGTACAAGTATAAATATAATAGTCAAAAGAAAGAAAAAAACTGTTTTAATTCTTACTTGAAACACGGTGATTCAAAATGTGTTATTAGTACATCATCATACCAACGTATGGTACGGTAGTTCATCAAAAATTTAGTTACTATTTGGGTTTTAAAACACCTACATCTGCAAAAAAGAAGGATTTTCTATCAGTCTGTACACATGATGAAGAAGGCATTATGTATTTTGATTTTAACCAAAATTTGGTACCAAAGCGTCTTTTTGGCCACCCACCAAGTAAATGTTGGATAGAATGATGGGGGTTTAGGAAGTGTGAAATAGTAACTACATTTTTCTGCACTTTGGTTCAAATTACTAAGAGTTTTAGTTTTTGAAATATTTAAAAGAGGTGTTGAAATATATTTTTTTAAAACATAATTTTTGAAGCAAAGAAGCAGATATCAATATACGTTTCCAGATTTTAGTTCCTGTGAATAGTACTTACCTGAAAATTTTGTTGTCCGGTTTTACAGAGGGTTTACCCAACTTTTCGTACTGATAATTTATTCATAACTTTAGTAATTCTGAATGCCTGTCGTTTTACTTCTTTATCAAAATACAGAGAACCCGGACTAAGAGTAAAATCTACAATTTTTGCGTATAGGTATTTTTTGCTTTTGTAACTCGCGACTGTATGATAATGGACTAGTCGTGCTTTCGAGAAATACTTTCTTATCGTATTTATCATTCATTAAAATATTTAAAATAAGAACGAGCCGCCCATGACAAAAGCGAGGCAAACAAATCAAAAATGACAACTTAAACTTTCAAAGTAATGTCACGCTTCGCTTTCTTTAGAGCTTGCTTTAGGATTAGTGTCCTTAGACATACCGCGTGTTTCACAAGCATGTTTCACCCCTTTTTTTTGCATTTTTCAAGGCAGAGAAAGGAAATTTGAGGATATCATATAATGTCAAATTTGACGTTTTTTAACAAGTCACGTTACTTCCGGTAATTTTCGGTATCACCGAAAACAGCCTCAACTTTTGATTTCCAAATGAGAAACTCTGTGTATTTTTTTATTTTAAATAGGACAATAATGTTTTTACCCTATTATTAAAGAAGTTAAGGTTATAAAGAATAATTTTTGGTGAAAAAATAGAACATTTATTTGTTTTTGTTTTTAACTCGTAGGCTTGTTGACAGTTGAGAAAGTAGTGCAGCAGTTTAAAAACAAATAAATAATTTAGAAGTCTTTTTTACATTGACAGTTCAATTTAGTTTCTGTGTTGAAAGAAAATCTATATGTTTGTGGCGGATTCATAATGTCAAATCTACTTTTTTGGGTTTTTCGCCACTAAGTTAAGGAAATTTGTTTAAAAATATGTTAAAACCCACTGCGTAAATTCCTAAGGAAAAAATTTTTTGTTCGTGTGTCAGTGATTTTTTAATAAGAAAAAAAATTTGCCTACACACAGGCAAATCCTGACTAGAATCTACGTACACTTGATTTAAAACAAAAACGCATACATGCAGTCACACAATTGACCTTTCTAAAAGTGTATAATATATACGGACTACCAGCTAAAATGCCTAAAAACTTCAAAAGTACGACATTTTGTCATATTGTTTAAAAAAGGTCTCTAAAACTGAAAATATTTTTTTACTTAAATTAAAGGCAACCTTATTTTTATATTAAATTTTGCATAATACTAAAAAATCAGCGAAAATAATGTTTTAGTAAAGTCTTTATTGAACAATATCAAATTATCACTCGAGTATCTGACGAAGGCTGTTCTATAAAGAGGGCGGTAACCCATTTTGGAGTTGATAAAATAACAATAATACGATGGAAACAGCACTGGATTGAAAACAATTCGACGAATAGGAAACTTGGATTAGGACAAAAACGATGGCAAACTTAATACTAATTATTTTAACTTAAAAAAGAACTAAAATAAATAATTTAGTATTTAATAGGATCACCATTTTTCTCTATTACAAGCTGCAAACGTCTGGGCATTAAAAAGGTTAAATTTTGAAAAAACTGATGGTCTTCTGAGAGCTGATCCAATGCGCGATAAATAGCATCGCTTAATTCTTCAGCATTTCGTGGTCTCCAATTCCTTTGGTATGTTATTTTAACGATTCGTCCCCATATATTTTCCATTGGGTTAAGGTCAGGGCTGTTGGCTGGCCAAGAAAGTGTTTCTATATTATTATTCTGAAACCATTGGCGAACAACATTAACCATATGTACTGGACAGTTGTCCTGCTGATAAACGAAGTCATTATTTTCATATAAAGCCTGTACAGATGGCAGCATAACGTTTTCAAGGATTTCAATATATCGTTCACTATTGAATCTTCCTTCGATTCTCCAAAAAAAACCCAAACTTCTAGCACTAAACCAGACCCTTATATTTACAGAAAAATGTCCAGCTTTTTTAATTTGGTTTGTATATTCGGGTTCCAATCTAGAATTTGATGGAAGATGATTGAACATTTTTTTTGTCAGTGAAAACCACCCTCTCTCAGAAGTCATTATCACCAAGAACGTTGTTCAGTGCAAAAATCACTCTGACCTGTTTTTGTTTTTCTGTTAGAAAAGGCTTCTTTGCAGCAATTTGACAAGAGACTTCTGATTTCGTTAATCTTCTAATTATTGTTGCTAAGGAACCCGAAAATAATGTTACATTAGCTGCTTCAACCGATCCATCTTTCCTATCCGTAGAATTATTTTCAATCCAGCGCTTTTTCCATCGCATTATCGTCATTTTATCAACTCCAAAATGGATGGCCGCTCTTCTTATAGACCAGCCGTCTTCTATAACTCGAGTGATAATTTGAACTTTTGTAAATGTTGATATCCGTGGCATTTTTAAGGATGTCACACTGAATTTAGTATTACTTAGTATACACTAATGGAAAGCTAAATTTTGTGGCATAGGAAAAAATGCATGTATGAGTTTTTTTTTTAAATCAAGTGTACTTCCTTTACTAAGGAATTATTCTCTTCAATTTTTGTTTTCCATTCTTTTTTAAAAATATCTGTCTGTTGACTTTGACTGATGTATACAGTTTGGTGCGTCGATAGTAGCCAACATAGTATTGGATGAGTTCAATAAAATTTGTTTGAGTGTTTTCGATTTTAGATTACATTAAAAAATACAAAATTTAAAATTAAAAATAAAGTTTAATATTTTGTTTTTTGTTTTAGAATATCAAGTATAAATATTATCTTTTGACTGTCTTTAAGAAAAAATACATTAGAAACCCAAAGAACATTATTTCTTTAGGAATTTGCGCAATGGGTTATGACATATTTTTGAAAAAAAATCCTTAACTTAGTGGCGAAAAACCCAAAAAAAGTAGTTTCGACATTTTGTGTTGAAATGTCACCGATATATTTAAAATTGGTCCAGAGAATTTGAATATACGTTTTTATAGCTAATGACAAGTAACACACTGCAATTATCCCGTATACCCCTAACTTTTTATTAACAAAAATATTAATTTTTATTTTGAACTTTCAAAACACGGTCAAATTAGGCGTTAAGCATTTACAGGGTGTTTTTACTTTTTGTTAAATTAATTGAGGTAGAAATGTAACATTTGAGATACCATTGGATGAAGCATGTTTCCATAAATCCAAAAATGTAAAAATATACAGGGTGTCTTACAATATAATATAATCAAACTTAATGAATTTTTAATTTTTGTGTGTTAGCTGTTCTGAAGGCTCTTAAAAATACCAACTGATACGATCTGCTTGCCTTATTCAAGGTAAAAATTACAAAGTTTTCTTCATATTCTAAAATTAAAAGGTACGCACCTGGTTCTCTTCTTATGCAGTTAACCAAACCCAAAATACCATTTAAGGGTTCATTTTCTGAGTATATCAAAACATTTCCGTCTTTTTTGACCGTCGTTTGCAACTGCTTCAGCCAACCAAAATCGTTTTGGTTTGTAACATCCACCAAACTGGGAGTTTTATAATCGACGGTTTTTCTAAAATAGACTAATTTTTCTTTGTCGGTAGAAAATACTGTGACGACGGATATGTTCTTTTGTTCGTATCCAGAAATGTCAAAGTCTAATGGTTCTCGGGATAGGATAAAGCCATTTTCTTTAAGCGATCCACATGCAAGTTGAAAAATCTAAAAAATAAGGATATGATAGGTAATGGCTCGTTTAGAATAAAAATTTGCAAATTCTCTCAAAATCTGACAGAAATTAATATTTTGTTTCAGTAGAAATAAACGTTCATTTAACCTTTAAAGCAAACTCTACAGAGCGACTTTCCTACCACCGGTACAGCAATTATTCCATAATTATTTGAATTTGGGCTTTATAATTAGCTGTCAGATAACTCTACAGGGTGTAAACAATACCATAGACATCCTTTTAACTGATAAAAGAGCAAGTCAAAACAAGTAAAAAAACTATATGACTTATTGAGCAAAACTCAACAGATTTTTGTCTAAATGACTTTAAACTTGAAAAAGTTTAGGTGCTTAAATCTACCAGAATTTTAGAAATATTCATGTCTTACTTTACTCATTGTACAATAGGGCCATTCTCAAATACATAAAAATTAATATTTCCTCTAAATCCTCTAAATTTAGAAAAAAATAATAATTTCCTTTGAGTTAAATATTTAAAAAACATTTGGCAACAACGCAATTCGCTGCATACGTGAGTCTCTGACCTCCGACCTTCTCTCCTCTCTACAGCATAGTGCATCTTCCGCTGTTCGTTTTGAAGTTTGTCAGTCGCGCGAGACCACCTGAAACCATTATTTTCGCGAGTTTTTTGCAGTTTGGTGTGAAATTAAAATGAATTAAAATTGTTCTCCAATCAGTAATACATTGACGTGCTATTAGTACACGCAGCTCGCAGAAACTTAAATCTTGCAGCTCAAATGTATTGCGACAGTATGTGTGTCCTACAAGTGTACGAACAAATCGTTAAAAGAAGTGTTTTTTTGAGTGTTTGCCAAAAAACAATAAACAAAGAGTTTATAGAAATAAAAAGAGCTACTCAAGCTCAAAAAACTGGGTAAACGAAGAAATAAAACAAAAAAGTAAAGAACTTAAAAATTTGTTTTACTTGTTAAAGTCAACAAAATGTCCAAGTTTAAAAAAAAGTTATAGAGAACAAAAGAAAAACTACAATAAGTTACTTAAAACTACAAAAAGGGAATATTTCTCAAAAAAATTAATGAAATCAAAAAACAGACAAAAAGAAATTTGGAAAATTATAAACTCGCAAACCGGTAAAAAACTAAAAAAACAAGACTTAGGGTCTTTTAGGTTATCAGATAAAGTAATCAAAACACCAGAAGATATGAGCGAAAACTTTGCAAAATATTTTTCTACAGTGGCACAAGACAGTCTGGAGAAACATTATAAAGGAAAATCGTCAGCTAACTGTACCCTATCTAATCTAGTAGAATCCTCCTTTAATATGGCACCAGTAACCCCCGAAGAAATAGAAAAAAATCTAAAATTATTAAAAAATAAATCATCAAAGGTTAAAGACGGAATTCCTATGTTTGTATTAAAACGAGTTTCAAAATATTTAATAGAACCTTTGACGTTCTTAATAAATTTAAGTATAAATAAGTGTTCGTTTCCAAGTTGTCTAAAGGTTGCGACTGTCACCCCAGTTTATAAAAATAAAGGCTCTCCGCAAGATTTTTCAAATTACAGACCCATATCAGTTCTTTCACCGTTTTCCACGCTTTTTGAAAAAATTATTACAAATAGATTGTTTAGTTTTCTGGATCGATTTAATATACTAATACCAAACCAACATGGATTCAGAAAAAATAAATCGACAGAAACTGCGACAAACGACACCTTAAATGTAGTTTATTCTGAGCTTGACAAAGGTAAACATGTTGCTGGAATATTTTTTGACCTAAGTAGAGCTTTTGACACTTTAAATATTAATTTTTTATTAAGTAAACTTTATAACTGTGGTGTTAGAGGAGAACTTTTAGACTTTATAGCGACGTTTCTTAAAAATAGACATTTAAGAGTAAAGATGGAAGGAAAATTTTCAAAGGAGTACAAATGCGACACGGGTGTACCTCAGGGGTCTGTTTTGGGACCGCTGTTATTTTTGTTGTACATAAATGATCTTGCTCAACATAATAAACTGGGTTTCTGCACTATTTTTGCTGATGACACAACTATAATTATATCAGCAACTTCCTTAATAGAACTTGAAAATCTAATAAGTCAAGTAGTGTCTGGTTTTTTAGATTGGTGTTTCAAAAACAAGCTTATTTTAAATGCAAGTAAAACAGAAATTGTTTATTTTTCAAAAAGGCGAGCAAGACCAGAATTTGATTTAGCAAAAAATATTAAATTTACAAAGTCTGTTAAATTCTTGGGTACATATACTGATGAGAATCTATGCTGGGATCTTCAGATTGATTATATTTGTAAAAAACTTGTAGGTACATGCTATGCAATACGCCAACTTAAAAACTTTGTTACAACCAAAGACCTACTCACTGTTTATTACACATTAGGCTACTCATATTTAAGTTATAACATACTTGCATGGGGAGATTCCTCAACTGTAAGTAGGGTCTTCATTCTACAAAAGAGATTAGTGAGAACTATATTTAATATAAATCCTAGGGAATCCTGCAAAAACTATTTTATTAAAAATAATATCTTAACAGTCTACGGTATATATATATATAAAGCAATAAAATATGCTAGGTCAAAAATAAACAACTCTCCATCTCAGTTTACAAAAGTCTCTGATATCCACGAGCACAATACTCGAAATGGTCAACTTTTGCGCTTGCCAAAACATCAAAATTCATTTTTTAAGAAGTCTCCATACTACATAGCCATTAAATATTACAATACCTTACCAAATGATTTAAAATCTATAGTTAAGGACAGTATGTTTTATAAAGAAATTAAGAAATATTTAGTGGCGAAAGCTTTTTATTCATATAATGAATACTTAAAACAATAGCGCTTTTTTTCCCCTAATATTTTCGTTCTTCGTCACTTCTGCTTCTCTTGTATTTTTTTTAAATAATTACTGTGTAGGTGTTTATGAAATTAAAAAAAAACTCTTGTTATGTGTATTTAATTATACGAAAAAATAATTATGTTTCTTAAGCATGTAACTGTTAGTGCTGACTTTAAAAAGTGTATTAGTCTATTTACTCATTTACAATTATGACACGGGCACCCTGTGCTTAAAATTTAAAATATAAGTTTGACATGTATATTCTATAACATTTATAGGCCAAAGTACAGAATAAATTGAAATGAAATGAAAAAAAGAGCTTTGAAAATTGTGTGACAGGTGTCATTTTTATAATAAAACATTTTTATAATAAAACTTTGTATTGCTTTTTAAAGGAAAACTTTATTTCGATACCGAAAAGGACTTTTAAATAAACTTTTACAACCAGACGAGGCGCTAAAACCTATTTTCGATAGTAGTAGTAACTAGGGGGATGATGCCTCATCCTTAGGTATGCATCGCACTCCGCAACGAGGTGCCGGGATGTCTCCTCCGCCCTCCCGATGCGAGTGAGATGCTTAGTGAGTCGGTTGTGGCCGGTCAGCATCCCTGTCAGTAGTCCAATATCTTTTCGTGTCCTTCCCAGGAGCCATTTATTTTCGGTAAGTACACATTTATTTTTTTTGCCTTTTACTATTTTTAAATAATTAGTAATTTGAAAAAAATCATCTTAAAGGTAATATGTTGATAATAACGATGCATCAGCCTGCCGCACCGCTTTAATCTTTTAGTTTTCTCGCACCTAAAAGAGCATGGTTGCCAAACTGTATTTAACCTTAATGTCGTAAATCTCCAAAACCTCACAGTTTTGACGCCCATATTATATGAACATTTTTGTTTGTTTTGGCCCCCTATCACCCATTTAAACAATGATTATCATATCGTTTACATCCTGCATAATCTCAATTTTAGCGGGAGCCAATCGAAAACTTTAAATTAAAAGATAACAGTACAATCGTTTGGAGTTTATCTTTAAGGGAAAATGTGCTAAATTGATATAATTTATAAAAAACCATTTAATATTTAAGTAACTAAGTGTTTCTTACATTAGTCCTTTGTAAAATTTTTGATCCAACAACTAAGCTACAATCGGTTTGGGTCAATAACTTTCCATCTTCTACTTTAACATTTTTCAGGTCGTCCAAAGGAGTTTTGGACAGAATTGTAATATCTGGTTGAATAAGAGGCTGGTCACCAAGAACATTTAGAATTAATTCACCTGTAAGATATAAAAATATTTTTAGTAATAAATTAATTGTTTTTCAATTTAAAACGTGCTTTATGGTCGAAGAAAACGAGTACAAATCAGTTGTTTCTTATTGACAAAGCGTTCAGGTAAGCCTAAAAAATCAACTTAAAAAATCATCAGTCGTATGAACAAGTAGTAGTAGTAGTAGAGAAGCGTCATATGAACAAAGTAAGATTTCAAAAAGAAAAATTTTCAAAGTAAGTTAAAACATATTTAAAAAAGATACATGATTTAAATTGGTGTGTTGTTCTGAAGAAATCCCTTTAATGTATAATATGCTTTTCCCAATTAGCAGTTGCTAGCCAGCAATTGCAATATTCTCAATGGGATTACATTTACAACTTAGAAGTTGTGTTTTTAACATATTAAAATACAATCTGTTTGCATGGCACTAATCTTTAATTTGCTCTAAGTCATTTGCTATGATGTAGGGTAAAGCGTCGCTATAATGTCTTCGAAACAATTGTATTGTTATCTGCAAAAGTAATTAATTTTCCAGATAAGTCTAAACCAGTTAAATCTTTGATGGGTAAAACATTTTTTTATCAATTAGGGATTAACCGCTATTAATTTATTTTATAAGTATCAAATATTATTTGTTGCAACATTTTTTTTTTGATAAATAAACTAAACTTTACTTTACTTTACTTAAGTAAAACGCATCTAAAGGACAGTCGGCATCAAGAAATATAGACAAGCTGTCGCTATAAAGTAGCTGACACTAAAAGTCGCATCCAGAAAACATTTTAGTTTGACGAAACTACGCTACTACATCAGAATGAACAATATCAAACTCTCTAAATAAAAAAGGTTCCGCTATAGAAGTATTCATTATAAAAAGTTTTCATACAAACTTTAATTATTCAAACACATTTAACATCAAACTCGGGACTTATAAACCCATTTTTCTTCAAATCCGAAATTTTTGATACTTTTATGGCAAATGAAATTGCTGTTAATCAGTTGAAGATCAGCTAATACTTAATACGTGGACCTAAAGCGTATATTCTGGGGTCTGTGTTATTGGCGAATACTAATAACTACGGGTTTGACAAATTCCTACTTTCATTTTGAATTGATGTGGCAAACAATGGTTTAAAAAAAAAAACTAGTTAGTTTAATATTGAATGGATTTGAACAATTTGGGTTCAAATAAAAATGATTTCACGAATTGCAGTTTTTAAGGTTATTATAACGATAAAATCTTCTATTTATAATGGTTTGCTAAATGTCTCTTTTCATAAACCATAGATGTTCAGGTGCAATAGCCTTGAATGTTGGCTGTAATTTTTTTGTAAATATTTGATATCAATCATAGTACAATGGTATATAAAATAATTCACGCCACTCCGCTTTATGCAGTTAAATATATGTTATATTATTTAATTGCGAACGTTATTTGCTCAACACCATCTCTATAGCGGACCCTTAAACAATTTTAAATAAATTCATGATAAACTATTTTATTTAACTAAAAATCATTCTGACTCAAACTTACCTAATGGGTTGCCAAACGTTTCTTCATCAATTAACTCAACTGCCTTAACTTTAATACTGAAAAGATTCTCCAATAAAATTTGGAGGTTTACTCGAACTGCCTGTTCGAGTTGAAGTTTGGCACAATTTGGTACGAAGACGTACTTCTCCAAGACCGGTGTACCGAGGTACTTTCGCCGCGAGATGGCACTAGCATTTAGACCCTTAATTTCGATGCCTCCTGATCTGAAAGTTTTAAACAAACATAAAAAACAGTGCAGTGTAATGTAACATTTTAGTTATATAAAGTATTTAACAGCTCTCCTAAAGTTTCTTATAGTTTTAAAAAGGATGTACTCAAATAACTGTCTAGCATTTTAATTTTACAAAAATGTTAACCGCTATTTTAAGGTCTCTTTTAGTTTTAAAAAGGTTGTATTCAATTACAAAGCATTCTAGTTTAACAAATGTTTTAACAGCTTTCTGAGAGTGTCTTTTGGAAGGTTTTTCACAACTCGCAAAAGTTTTTAAAGGGTTAATTATGAAGCATTTTTTTTATATATACTGGAATTTTACATCCATCTTTGGAACAATCGGCCAGTTTTACCACGTCACTAAATACAAAGTGACCAACTTTAAGAGATAAAAAATACAGTACATTCCCTCTACCCCCAGGATGACATAAATAAAAAAACATTTTTAATATTTTTTTTTATTAAAAACTATTAAACTAAATAAATATTGGTTTTATAAAGCTACATCATGTTTTAATAAAACTTCATAAAATTCTAAACAAGTCAAATTCGCATTGCACTTTGTAATTATGGCTGATTTCAAGGTAATAATATGAAGCTTAGTTTTTTCACTGCTCCAAAAGTTGTTTATAACTGAAAACACGCTTTCTTCCTCTGCAGTGGTACCGTAAGGCAAGGGCAGTTGGTTTTTTGTTAAATTATTGAAAACTTCACGCCATAGAGCACCAACATTGGTACTATTAGCTTGCCAATCTTCCAGCTTTTCGTCAGTTACATGCCTTTTTATTAAAGTTATTTCGTCAAAGAGTTCATCTTCAGTTATTTTTGTTCCAAGTTGCTTTAAAGTAATACCCATTTAAATGTATTTAATATTTGAGAAAATGGTGCATCCCATTGTACAAGGTATTCCTCGGCTGTTTGATAAATTCAGTTATCGTTCTTTAAATGGCATTTTTTTTTGTAATTAAGTGATTAACTGAAGCATATTTCTTAAAATGAGAGGAATAAAGGTCTTCTCTTTTCGACCTTTAATTTTTTTCTTGAGTTCTATATAAATTTAAATTTTGTTACGTTACAAAATTTGACCGTTATAAAATGCCGTTTTATTTTAAAGATATTTGACAGAATAAAGAAAAAATCTATATAACTGGATTTAGTAGCAAAAGCAGGGCATTCTTTTAGATAGTTTACCTTAAGAAAAATACAATTTCACCCTTGAAACCCTATAGTTATTTTATATTTTTAATAGTCCAAAACCATTCTTTATTTATTTATTTTAGGGAATAGTTAGAGGTTGTCTATGAATAATTGGCATTGATTTTGACTTTTTAATTGTTGATAATTGGCGTGAAATAGTTAGGACAAAAGTGGCTTAATTATTGATTGCTAACATCTTGTGTTTTGGCAAAAATGAAATAGACCTTAACCAACGATTCTGGTTAATGAATTTTCACCATATTCACTTAATATTTGGTCACGGTTAATTTATAATTAATCATTAAAAAGCTGTTTACATTGGATTCACTTGTATCACACACATAAATAATTCATTTTAAGCACTAATTTTAATAATCTAGATATACAGTGTTTTGCACAATGTAGTACCATAATTAGCGATTAATTTCCACGTTAATAATCGTCAAAAAGTTCAGTAATTTCTTAGTTATTAATTAATTTGGTTACTGTTTTGAAAATTCGCGAAAAACACCTGCCATGATTTGCATACTGACAGGATCTTTGCTTGTCCATTTATCGCATAAATTCGGAAAATCGTTATCGCTTTACCTGATAAGAGTTGAACGTAAAATTACTTTTGTCTTTCTTCAATTTATGCAACTAAATTTATAAAAATAAGAATAAAATACATTTTTGATTTATTGTTTGACCACTTTTGGTCATCCGGGTAATTTATAAATATTGTTCCGATTTCGGCCAAAAATCAACGCAGAAAAGATGCTCAATTAGGTCCCTCACAGACGTATCTTTGAATTTGTGTAGTAGGTTAATTGAGGTAATTAAGAGAAAATTAATTAGACTTGTAACGTATTATTATGTTCATATAAAGAGTAAGTGTTTAATATAAGAATTGGCTGGTAGTAGTTTCTACCAATATTGGAGTTATTTTTGTTTGCAAAATATTATTTGGAAAGTGAAATAATCTGGATAACGAGTCATCAATGTCTTAGGTGCGCCCTCAAATTAAGGTGAAATTAGAATTTCGACTTCGGTCCATATCGTCTTCCTGGCATGAATATTGCACCTTTACCAAAATTTTACCATCACTTTTCCTTTGCCTTTCATAGAGGTTCCGACTAAATATTTAACATATTGGAAAATCTTCATCCATCCGCCCTGGGATTTCGTCAAATATAAAAATAAAGGGAAATTTAGTGGCTGTTTGGTGCTGTTATTTTATGGGCATGGATATTTTCGCTGATAATTAAAATTCACACCTTTATTGGGATTTTGTCAACCTTATGGTAAGATTGCATTTTTTAAGAAGTCACGTGATCATTTTTATCGTAATTTTTCCTGCAACAACGTTTTTCTTTTCCATTATAGAAAGCAAATTAAATTGCCTAAACACCTAAGAGGCCTAATACTACCATATTTTGACTTTGTTGATTGGCGACTAATTGACCTGATTGACGATTAATAGTAGGTTGAGTAGAAAATCAACGGGATTTTGTGTTGAGTTGTGGACACGTTATTGTGAAGAAAAGGTATGTTTTAGATATTATTTCTTTCCTTTGTTTATAAAAATAATTTTACATAATTAGTATTTGATAAATTTTAGTTGGATTTTTATAAAACTAAAACAAAATATAAATCCTCTTTAAATTAAATAAGGTTTTCAAAAAAATATTACGTTAAAAGAAAATGAGCAAATAAAAGTAATTTCTTATTTATACTTTAAAAAAAATTAACAAAAGGTAATTGGCATTCTTTAATTTATTGTAGGGTAGTTGTACCAGAATCATACTTATACAAAGTGGATAGACAAGCATTTGTACCAGAGATTCATGAGCCTACCGATGTTTTATGCTGGGGATAGATTACAGTAAATCTAAAAAAAAATAAAGTCCTTGGGACAGGACCTTTGGCATGATAGCAGATTAATCCCTTACATACACACTTCTAAATTACTCGAGTGAAAACCAGTAGCAGATAAGAGATTATTCTATACTAACCATGATTTACTAACATTTTTTTTCAGCTCTAAAATTGTTTTCCTATTTTATAAAAGAAACCCAGTTAATTTTTTTTTTAAATAAAAAATGTGAACCCTTTGGCCAACGAGTATACTACATAACTATTAAACTAAAGTTTCGATACAGAAATAATCATTTTCGAAATTATAGACATTTTCTACACTAAGAAAAATAAAAGAGTATTTTATTAAATTATAATTTTAATTAAAATATTTTATTACGTTTATGATGTATAAATCTGCTGGTTTACTAACTGAAATTATACATTGAAAAAAAATAACTTTTGTCCTTTAATGATAAATCTGATAGTCAAAATACTTTACTTGCCCTTTGATATGTCTTGTGCCATACTAAGAGCAGTTGTTTAATAATTTAAATTTGAGCTAGTCTAAGCACTGTTTTGTGTCGGCCTTTTGTTGTCACAATTTATAACTAGACTTGTTTTATGAAATAATGCGGCAGCATTATGCACAATAGAAGCAAAAATTCTATTTCCAGATTGTTAAAATAATTTTTAATTATTAAAGGGCATTTTGGTATTGACAAAAAGTACGACTTAAACGCGGGAAACAATTGAAGGACAACAATTCTAACCATGTAGGTATTAAAAAAATTAACTTTAATAAAAAAAACTTCTACATCTATGGATAAAATGTTACAGGCTGATTTTATACAATTGCTACGTAACCAACTCCAATAATATTTTTATTATTAGGTCCCTGTTTTACTTTGGTGTACATATTATTCTGCTCTAACCAGCTAACACCACCAAAATTTGAATTAGTATTATCAGCGTATAAAGCAACTATTTTTTTACTAATATTGTGTTGAGACAAAACTTTAATCAAATATTTACTGACTTGGTCTGAGGTTTCGCCAGGTAAATCTTTCAGCTCTAAAATTTGTAGTTGGTTGCCATTGGTAGGTAGAAAATATCTAATTAGAATTGGTAGTTTTGTATTTTTATATTAAACGCTTTAATTATCGCTTCCGATTTTGTCCGTGCGCTTGCGTATCTAGGTTCGAACATCGATTGAATTAATTTTGACTCACAATCCGCCGATCTGAAGCTATGATTATGCTGTGTATAGTAATAAGCCTAGGTGCCCTCCGCAGCTAATATTTTTCTTGTTTTTTCATCCAACGTACTAGATCTGAAGTAGTTTACCATACTACTCCTACCAGCAATAGCAACAACATCAGTATTATGCTTAGTGGTTTTTATATGCGCTTGAATTTCACTAATACCTCCAGATTTGATTGGAAAATTAGACCAGCATAAACTGCCGACAATCCTCGAATTATCTTGCCCAAATTTTTTCCAAAAAGAGATTCTCATTGAACACACACTTTTGCCTTTTTGCAGACATAAATAAAAAAGTATTTTCTTATTCAGACTGGTTTTGAGGAATAAAATCGTCGTGCTCTATCTATTTTTGTATAAGCATTAGCTCGACTGATTTATGTGTAGACTGACCTCTTTACGCTTTGTCCTCCTTTTATTTACCCGTGAGATAGAACGAAACCTACCGAGAATATTCAAGCATCGCCTGCTCGCGTGAGTTCTCGAATTTTCCTGTTCGAACTCAGAAGTTCGTGCGCTCTCTCTCCCGCTTAAAGCGGAGTGCAGCCATAGTCCTCTTGCGAGGCTATCTGCTGCCACAACTAAACCAAGAGTTTTCAGTTAGAGCGGAGCGCGTTGTTAAAATAACACAGAATAAAAAAAAGATCAGATCTTAGTTAAGGTAGGTAGAAATAGATAAAACATGACTAAATTAACAATTCAGTACAATCCAGTACATGTAGATTTTCCAGTACGGTTGCCCAAAATCCTGAACATGTACTGGCCAATCCCGTATGGTTAGTCACCTTGCTAAATATGACTCTAACAAATAACCAGTTGCCAGTTTTTTTTTACTCTGGTAGGGGGAATATTAAAGTATTTCTTAATTTTAAAAAAGTTATAAAAACCATCATAAAAATGTTAAATTATTTTTAATTAAGTTTTGCTAAATTCCCTACATCAAAAAATATTAAAGATATTAATTGCTTTTTTTTATAATCACAGATACCTTATTATCCCGGTATATCTGTCAACATAAACGGGCAATTTAGGGTTTTCTCCAAACTGTTGCGCATATTCGAGATGTTTCTTGGCGTCAATGTACAGTCGCTGAATTTTCGTTGGCACATAAAGCAACCTGGTATCTTCCTGTAAAAAAAAATATTAAATGTTTAAAACATTTCAAATATGTTAAAAATTTGAAGATCCTGTTTAACGTGAACTACAAATCAAGCAGCTTAAGGTCGCTCATAACGATTCTTTAACCTAGCACATTTCCAAATAATGTGATGACAGATAAAATCACGCTTAATAGGTAGCGTTCCAACGTTTCTTTTGTCTCAAAAACACATTTTTTTACGTGAAAAATACGTTATTTTTCCGAAAAGAAGCCGTAGCGATAATAACTCTCTGTTTCAGGCATGCGCAGTACATTTTTTGCCTTTGCCTTGTCCAGGGTCAACCCTGATTTTTACATTATTTTCTTTGTTTCTTTAAAATTATTTTTGTTACACATTTTGTGACACTTGTATGGTTAGAACGCTACCTATTAAGTGTGATTTTCTTGGTTTAAATCACAGTTTGTATTGTGCTGTGAAGGTATCGACAGAAAACAACTAATAAACAATCAAAAGCATTCACGAGACGATCGAAGAATGTCGGGATCGAACCCACCGCCACGGAGTTACTCTCAGTTCTGTCATACCTTGAAACTACTCAGGCATGAACCATCATAAATATTAATCTTTATGAGTAAATGATTACATATTCTACAAGCCTACAGTAAATTTCTGTGACCTTTGTAGACCTTAAAGCCCACCACAAGGGTGGGCAAGGTGGTGCGCCGCACAAGACCGGCAAATTGCTGTTCGATGTACCGTTCTTTCGTAAAAAATAATTGTTTTGCTTTTGACCCTCCCTCGACGACGATGCTGGCGATTAGAATATAAATTCTGATGAGGCTTTGTCCCGCTCCCGCCCTCCTATTACTCTTATAGACATACGATGGCAATTATTCCCTAATTTTATGTGTAGGAAACTGCTCTTTTTTTATATAAATGAATTTTTTTCTCATGTTTCCCTGATTTAAGCAAAAAGAAAATTACCAGTTTAATTTTCTCATTTATTATATCCATATAGTTATATAATTAAGTATTGTGCATTACACAATAGCCACCTAGAATCATGGATTAATTTGAAAAAAATGCTTCTTTTATAGAAAACCATAAATTGTGGAAATTTACGAATTATGAAATCCGAAAGCAAGTATTGGGTCTATGTACTTCAGAGAATTATCGTTGTAATAAGGTTTCCGTCTGAGCAATGCCTCGCGTTGCGTGGTTCTTCTAAGAGACTCTTTGCTAATGATAATGAAAACTTTCTAAAAAAATCGTACATTACCTGGGTGATAAAATGCAGAATGCAAAACTGTTAAAAACCATTTTGGAGATCGTACGAAATTCCAAATATTTTTCAATAATCTTGGGCTGCACGCCCGATACAAGTCACATAGAACAAGTGAGTCAACAATGATACTCGACAAATTGAAATAGTAGAAAGTTTTGTATCCTCCTTTCCAATTAACGATATCACTGGATACGACAATGGGAGCAATATGAAAGAAAAAAAACATTAGTTTGCAAAAAAAATATTAGACATAAATCCTAGAGCATTTTTTGTGCCTTGTTCTGCTAGCAGTCTAAATCTGGTTTTAAACGATGCTGCCAAAGTTTCATATGAGACACTACATTTTTTCAATATTATTTTAAGAAATGTATGTATTTTTTCAGACTTCTACGAAATAATGGGACCTTATTAAATGGCATTTACTTAATGTGAATCTCAAAGCATTGAACGATATCAGCTGGTCCAGTAGAATCGACGCTGTCACTCCTTTGCGACTTTATGTACCAGATATCTTTGAAGCGCTGTTGGAATTTCTCGAAAACCAAAATTTTCATTGGCAATAAAAAATTTAAAGTTTTTATATATATTTTTAAAAAAATTAACAATGTGAGTAAAATGCTGCAGTCACCCAAATTAAATTTAAAATAATGCTCTATCCAGCTTAATGCTTTGATAGAGTATTTTAGAAAATACAGGTCTGATCCATATTTTGAAAAAGTTGCAGAAGCCAAAATTATCGCAGAAAAATTCGATGCGGAAACATAATTTACCAACATAGAATCGATTCGAGTTCGTAGAAGATCAAAAAATTTTGATTATGAACATCGAGACAACATAACTACAGAGTAAATTTTTTCAATACAGTCATTGATCAAACCGTGATATCTCTACAAGAAAGATTTACTAAACTGGCCATATTTGATGATAATTTTGGATTTTTGACAAGTTTTGGTACAATAACTGATGAAAATTTGTTGAAAAGCTGTATGGACTTGGAGCAAAAATTGACTCAGCACGAAATAAACGTGATATTACTGCACTAGCGCTTAATTTAGAGCTTAAAACCTTCAAAGACCTCATATTGTTATCTTACGAACAATTGGAGCTGCTCCAGTAGGTACCTTTCTTCTTCTTTCTTCAGTAGCCTTGCGAATTTATCTGACTTTTGCAGTTGCAGTTGCCACAGAAGAAAGATCATTTTCATAATTGAAGATAAATAAGAATTACTTGAGGTTCACCATGGGACAAGAAAGACTCTCCAATTTGGCTATTTTAGCAATAGAGTATGACACAGTTTTGGCGATTGATTTTGATGATATTATTAAGGAATTTGGTAATATCAAAAGTAGAAAGTGTGTTTTGGCGTTAACATTTTGTTGTTTTTCGTGTCAAGTTTGTTAACTTTTTAGTTTTAAGTATTTTTGTTCCTACCTAGCTATTCGAGATATATGTTCGCGAATTAAATTATGACCCACTTATTAATTAAAAAGATATTTTCTGGTCCATAATGGCTGTCAAGAGGGATTTGTTCCTACCAAAAATATTTTTTCCACCGTCGCCGTCGTCGATCGCAAATATAACAAAAGAGGGGCGTCATTTTCTAATCTTGCACCAGGGCGCCATTGAACCTTGTGGCGAGACTATGCGTTTCTAATGTACCTGTAAAATTTTCATTTGAAGCATATTATCCATGAAGGTGATCCAGTTACCGTCCCAGGCGATTTCAGCCACCTGACAACCATTATCGCAGTTGTCCAGGTTTTGGAATTTACCCCTAAAATAAAAAAAACATTTTGGTGTTCTTAAAACTAGCCTCGAAATTAATTTGGATTTTCCTAAATTATTTGGATTGGGAGATATAGTGAATAAAAGGAAATATAAGTATAATTTTTTGTGTTTTCATGCAACTTATCTCCTAGAGAATTTTTCTTTGTTTTGCACTAAAAAAATATTCAGATTTATTCGTCTCCTGATCTAGGTACCTTTTTTCTTTTTGCAACGATCGGTGTGCGTCCTCACTCTGATTAATCTTCAGAATAATCCTTAGTTTCAAAATCTCAAACGCTAGTAATTGCCTTGTTTAATTTCAGCATTTTTTCTAGTTTTTTTTAATTCACATTGCTACCAAAGTTTTTAGTATAGAATAGTTTCGAGTCTGTAAGTTCAGTGTCGTTTAGTGTATTGTCAGCTTCAATATTACTTACTTATAATTGTATCCCCTCAATCTTAATTCTTTATAGATATCTTTCGAATTTAATACTGGTAGATCCTTCGTGTTTTCTCTATTGGCAATAGGTATCGCAGTAAAGGTTTCATTTGGATCTTTGGTAATTTTGCCCGAAACGACCGTTACTCCACCTTCTATTACCTCGAAGTTTCCGGAAACTAAAAGAAAATAGTCTTTTCTCTCTCTTGTATGTATCCAATATATTTTTTTTACAAAATTGTCAAAAAATAACATTTTCGACCCACGAACGGAACTTTCGTTTACTTTACCTCCCTCTATCGCACAGATTTAATTATTTGTAGAGCTACATTTCATAATTTTAATAGATTTGTTGTTGAAAAAACATTGAACGAAGTTATTTTCAGATTTAATCAGATACCTCCGTCTGGAGTAAAGTGCTTTCCCTTCTTGGATTTTTATTGCCTTCGTCGGGCATCAAACAATCCGCGGGTTGAAAAATAGCACTTTCCTTCCTTCATAGGTAAATAATAACTAAAAAAAATAACAAGTTTTTCCGAGATATTAAACACAATTTTAAGAAAACGGTAGATTCTTGTCTTTGCGATTGTTACAGAGGTGGGTGTTTGGTTTCAAGACAGGGGGTTCTTCAATAAGACACTTGCACTAGGCTTACGCTTCGAGTATATTTTTACTCTTCTTCAGAGGTAATTCCTAGTCTTCTGCACAAAGAACACAAAGTAGACACTATAGGTAACATAACTGCATTTTTTACTTAGAATACTTGGGTAAAGCCACGATGGTAATTTAAGGCTTAAAACATTTTAGTATAATTTAATGAGTAAGGTTTTTATTTAGGCATTTTTTACTATGTTTTTCACATTTTTATGCAATGATTTTGCTCACATTTTAATAGTCATGTTTTTGGATCATTTTAGCAGTAATTTATCTTGGGTAGACATTGAACACCCGGGCCAAACTTTTTCAGTGACCACCCTGTATTTTTGTATTAAAAAGCTTAAAATTTGCATTTTTTAGTGTGTTTCCCTTGTGAAAAAAGGATAAATATCAAAAAGTACTTGGCCAATCAAAAAAAGAAAACCACGGGTCGAAAGATAATTTCTTTCTGCGTTTTATGTATTATGTTTTATGTCTATTAAGGATAAGGGTTGGCATGGAAAATTATGTACGTTTTCCAACAAAAAGATTCGCAGATTCAAGATAGCTTTTCTGATTTTATTTATTTTTAGGAAATGTATTTGTTAAACCAAGGTAAACCATATTTAAGTCAACGTTATTTTCAGTTATACAGGGTGTCCACAAAACTACTTAAAATGCAAGTTTTTAAAATATTAGTTAGTTTTTTTATTTTTTTAATATGTCTTAGAGAAGGTCCTAGCAAACATTTTTTGTTATTACCATGTTCCTTTAATTCTACAGAGTCAGCCATCAATGAAGGGTAATGTTCCAAAAAGGGCCGTTTTAGATCTTGAACTATAAAATTTGTAAATAAACTCCTTTGGAAATATGATTTAACATGCTATAATAACAATAATAACAACAATTTTTATTTGGCACTTATCTTTGTATATATTCGATCGGAGTGACAATGGATTTTAAAAGTGGAGTAACACAATAAAAGTTTTTTCTGACATAATGCAGGGCATTGTAAAATATTTTTTTCCAAAGGTAATCATCTATTAATTTGTGTACAGGGTGAGTCAAAAAAAGCCGTTAGAAGTCGTTAAAAAAAAGAGAAATCCCATTTGCAAATATTTATTATGTGAATTTTCTTGACCACGATCTACTTATTTTTCTTTATATTATTGAGGAATAGTATCGTATATATACAGGGTGAGTCAAAAAATTGAACTGAAATTATTTAAAATCGCCTGATTCTAAATTTGTCCATTTTGTGATAAGAAAAAGACAAAAGTACGGATGCTCCAAATTAAGTTCAGAACAGTCTAAAAGCATTTATAGCAGTATATTTTTGTGAAGGATGACAAAAAAAAACGTTTCATAATTTAAATTGAAAATATAAAATCCTACTAGATTTTCCTTAGCGTGTATTCTGGATGACCTATATCAGAACAGTGATAACTATTATTATATTTGACCCAATTTAAAAATATTATCCATTTTTTTTAAAATTTGTAAGGACGTTCCTACTTTGTAGAAGTTACCGAAGCATATTAAGAGAAGATATTAAAACACTATCATACATTAATTTGTATTTTTTGCTAAATAAATAATTTTGCTAAAAATCCTGAATAATATAAATTTTTCTACAGATGGTAACTTTAGCTTTCAAATTTATAAAGGGCGTAGTTTGACCTGTAATAAATAAAAAATAATATAAAGAAAAATAAGTAGATCGTGGTCAAGAGAATCATATACAAAATGTTTGCAAATTCGATTTATAATTTATTTAGCGACTTCCAAAGACCATTTTTTTGGCTGACCCTGTACACAAATTTGGAGACCGTGAGTTTTGGAAAAAAAATATTTTCAAATTCCTGGTATTACCTCAAAGAAATACTTTTATGTTGTTACTCTTCTTTGAAACTCAATTTTGAGGGTATTTCAAACGTTTTTTTTTGGGTCACCCCGAATATATACAAAGACAAGTGCCAAATGAAAATGTTTGATAATAGCATTTGCAATGATATTTCAACAAGATTTTTTTTTATAAACCTTATAGTTTTCTCATAAACCAAGCTCCAAAACGGTCATTTTTGGAAATTTACCCTTCATTGCTAGCTCACCCTGTACAATTAGAGGAAAATCATAATGACAAAAAATATTTGTTAGAACGTTTCCAATCACATAATAAAAAATTAAAAAAATTGACTAAAATTTTAAAAACTTACATTTAAAGTTGTTTTGTATAACATTGAAAATTACGCTGATTTAAATGTGGTTTATCTTTATCTGCGAATCTTAATAGACATAAATCATAATACATAAAACGCAGGAAGAAATTATCTTCCTATCGGTCGTTTTTTTTTTATTGGCCAAGCACTTTTTGATATTTGGTCTTTTTCCACAAAAGAAACTCACAAAATAATGCAACTTTTAAGCTTTACAAAAATACAGGGTGGTCACTAAAATAGTTTGGCTCGGGTGATCAATGTCTGCCCAAAATAAATTACTTTTACAATGATCCAAAACTTTCTTTCCAAACTTTTGATTTATAGAATAAAACACTCAATTTTTTCAAGATTCACTGTTTTTTCAGCTTTCAAAAAAAGTACTGCCCTAAAAACATTTGTTTTCCTGTTAAAATAAAAAATATTTAAGGTTGATGAAGAGGGACAGCAGGTTATAAAAAAGTATTTTAGAAAAAAAGGAAATAACTTAAGGAAATTGTTCAATCAAATTTTTGCTTTGTCGTCTGTCTGTCATCTATGGTGGTGTCGTATTTTTTTTTCAAAGCGTAAAGTGTGTAAGACATATGGTTGTATTAATTTCTTTCAACCAAAGTTCTTTACAGTTTTATTAAAAACATTCTACTATAAGCGTATTTTGGTATATCTAAAAATAATTTAACAAGTATTTAACGAAATTATTTTAAGGTTTGTCATGGTTCTACCATAAGACAAATTAAAAATTATTTAAAAAAAAAAGGATATTGTTCCCTTGTCAGTTTCCTGCCGTACCCGACAAGTGAACAATATTCTATTATTTTAAAATAATTTTTAATTTGTCTTCTTTGTGCAAAAGACCAGGAGAGATAATTAGGGGGGGATTGCCCCTCCCTGAGTATTTTCACGCAAAAATCAATCAAGTAGTAGTAGTGGTAACTAGGGGGCGGCCCAAGACCTGGCAAGTAGGCCCAATCGGTACCTTTTTGACCTTCTCATAGTCCAGTCCCCTAATCCACTACCTGCACGGCTTGTACCGTAGTGGGCTCTCCGAGCCTTCCTGTTCTCTTCCCGAACTCTAGTTCTTTGGCCCACTTGAGAGCTCGTAGGTCCTCTGCATCCAGGTTCGGTTGTCCGAGTACCTGATGCCTCATCCTTAGGTATGTATCGCACTCCGCAACGAGGTGCCGGGATGTCTCCGCCGCAGGCATGGTAGTCATTCCCGATCCCGATGCGAGTCAGATGCTCAGATGCTATCTTTTCGTGTCCTTCCCAAGAGCCATTTGAGAAAATCAATCAAACGTGGTCAATAAGTTTGACCTGGACAAACTAGTTGACGAATTTGTGGCAATAAGGCGGTGCCGTTACCCACTAAACCATTAATTTATTAATTAGGTCTAAGCCTTTTTCTTTTTTTTTAATGTATGTTTTACCAAATAATTTGTTTTGTTTTTTATGTTTATTTGAGTTATTTTGGAATCACTAAAGTGTTTTTTTTTGTTCATATATTTTTTTTAAGTCACGTATGCCCCCCCAAGAGAAATGTGAAATGGCGCGCCTGAAGAAGACTAGGAATTTGCTCTGAAGAAGAGTAAAAATATACTCGAAACGTAAGCCTAATTCAAGTGTCTTATTGAAGCACCCCTGTCCTAAACCCAAGATCACCCACCTCTGTAATATTTTGAGCTTAAACTTAATGTAAAAAAATATATACCTCTCTGTACCATAAAATTTAGCTCAAGCTTAGAACCTTCTTTGGGCACCGAGCAAGCTCGCTTAAATTTGCAGTCTTCGAACAGGACCTTCATATCAGAAGTCATGAGACCGTGGACATGGGCTAAGGTTTCCCAGACAAATTCCAGATACCCAGTGGCGGGAAATAGAATCCTACCTAAAAAATTAAAAACAAACCTTTAAGCATATAAACTTATAATCAATACTAACTTAATCCAGAAATTTGACAATGTACCTAATTATTATACAATGAGCTTCAGGTTACTGCGAACATAGGGGGAATCAAGTCCAATTTACTCTCCGTGCTGTACGACCGAGGTGGATTCAAAGCACGCTGCAGTGTTATCTTTTGGAAATTTATTTTATTTTTATTCTTTTGTTTTATTTCTGCCTTGCTCGAGAAACAGATTGGGAAGTTCTTAAGTGAAATAATACATTTTTAAAACTAAAAATGGATGTCTACGAAGTTTCCGAATAAGTACAGATAGTCAAATGATACTATCAGGGCAGACCATTGAGACTTATTCATCCTTGGAGGATTTTGTAAATCGCCCAGAACCTAGTTTATCAACGATTCATAGGTTTGTGCAGAATTTTGAAAAGTTTGGTTGTGTAGCGCCAAGAAACCATAAAAAACCCACTGTTTCGAATGACGAGCAGGAAGTACGAGGTGTGATGATTTGCGCTGCAGTGGAGGAAAATTGAAAGTTAACTAGCCACCAAACTGCCGAAGCAGTTGATACGTCTTCAGTCACTGTCTTACGTGTTCTCAAAAAGAATGGTTATCATCCTTACAAAGCGTCAAAAACGCACCACTATCGTCGTATGGAATTTTGAGAAACAATGATGCAAAGGGCTAATTGTGCTGAAAACTTTTTGAGATCTATCCTTTTCACTATCTATCCTTTCACAGATGAAAGCACTTTTCCATTATTGTTTATTCCGTATTGTAGGGGAACACGTAATTGGGCCATTTTTTATTTACGGCAATTTGAATGGTCCTAGATACTTGGATCTACGGCAGGAGCATATCCCACTCACAATGTTGGCCTTGTTAGGGAATATCTTAATAATGAATTTTCTAATCGGGTTGTAAGTACACGGGGAACTATTTTATGGCCAGCTCGATCACCCGATCTTGCTCCTAATGGTTTCTATCTGTGAAGTTATATCAAAAATAAAGTTTACGGGCATGAAAGGGCTAATAATTTAGAAGAACTTCGGATTAAAATTGAAGAAGCTTTTCAAACTATCACCACTAACATGCTTGGAAACGTTAGAAGGGGTTTCTATAATAGGCTCGGATATTGTCTAACCGAGCAAGGAGGACTTTTCGAACCTTTGCTCTATTTTTTTTTTTTTGACTGGGAGAATCTTTTTGGTTTTTAGAATTATTTTATTTTGAGAACTTGCTTTTATTTGTTCTTATTATTTTCAGTGTGACACGTTGTTAGTGATAAATATGAGCAGTTAAAAATAAATCGCTTTGATTTATCAGTGACAGAAAACAAGAAAATAGAAAAATTTGCGTATTTATTGACCAAATTCCGGTTTCATTGACTACACTCCACATAGCACCGTGGTTAGAGGAGTACTAAACATAAGCTGCGAACGGCAGCAAAAGGCGATCGCAAGCCTGAGTGTTGGTTGCTCCACTGATAGGTGTGCGGTATCCCTGCATGTACGTACACTGGCACATTGGACTTCTTCCGGCCTATGTTCGCAGTAGCATGAAGCGGTCTGAATAATAAATTTATTTTCATTCAAATAATCTTGGTATTGACTTCAATTTAATGCTTCATATCTTACAATCTGTACTTTTTAGCTAAGATCAGCAAAATACCACTCGTTTGGTATGATAAAGGGATTTTCCCACTCGTGTGTCAAACGTCTCATCAGACACGTTTGATTTTGGTAAAAACCACACTTTCGTCAACTGATAGAAATTATAATGATTATTTACCTCATTTTTTTATGATATATAAATAGCCAACATTTTATTTTGTTTTTGTGCTGTTTGTTTTTTTCATTTAATCTTCAAAATTAATTTAATTTTTAAAAACTACTCTCGGGCAAACCCTCGAATTTCCCCATCCCTTAGTCAATTACTACAGATAATTCTTTTCTTGGATAATATACTAATTTTTTATACAAAAAAATGACTTTCGTTTTTCAAAGATGGTACTTTCTTATTACAAAAAATAAATTGCTATTGGCAACCAGGTTTTTTTATTGAATTGTTTGTGTCAGCATTCTGACGGTTTCCATTTTTTTTATATTGCGTAAATACATCGTTTTGGAGTTCCCTAAATAACACTTTATCTTCAAAATGAACCAAATAATATTTTACTTATGTATGCGTATTTTCTTTGCAAATGTCACTCAACACGCAATCGTGAAATATTATCGGTAATTAATCTCTAGTGGTATTAAAAGTCCGATAAGATAAGTGTCATTCTGGAGAAGTACAGACAAACAAATGGTTTCCGTTTGTCAAAGGTGGTACCTATTTATTATAAACAAAAACTGAGTTGCCATTGTCAACTGGATTTTTCATTGAATTGTTTTAGTTTGACTGACAGTTTTTGATTTTTATTAAAATTTCGTAAAATAGATCGGTTTGGAGCTTTTACAGAGGATTAAATCAACCAAATGTCATTAAAACTAAACCGAATAGTAAATTTATTATTTATGTTATGATTTTTGTATTATCATTCGTAAAATAATCCCCTAAATACCACTCGAGCTTCAACATTAACCAAGTAATTTCTCATTCACGCATATTTTCTTTGCAAATTTTACTCCTCCTGCAGAGTCGTAAGATTATGGAAAACACGCAATTGTGAAAAATGATCGGTAATATTAAACCTCTAGTAAGTGGAATTACTCCCGATAATTTTTTCTTGGTTGTTATTGTAACTTTCATTTTGATCGTTACAAGTTTAGCGTCAGACCTTGGGAACGAAACTACAATAACTGCCTAATAACTCGCTCGAATTAGACCTAACCAAAACTGACTGACTGCCATCTCGTCTCTCTCTTTTACGACAAAGATCTCTGCCTATACAGGGTGATTCACGACGAATGGGACATAGTCAAACCATAGGGACTATGAACTAGGCTCATTCCATATCTGGTAATAAATTTTACTTGGTGGCGTTTTTAACATATATACTGTTAATTTTAATATCTCAAAAACTAACCAATCAAAAGTTATTAAATTTTGCACCCTTTGGAGTTTTCAGTTCCGCACTTAGTTTCTTCTCATTATTAAATCCAACTTAAAAACAACACCCTGTAACTTACAATAAATACATTTTCTCATTTTCTCTAAAAAGACTAGGATTAGTGCTAATTACTAAAGAAAAAAAAGTTAACGCGCTATTTTTTATTTTTGCTAATAAAAAAAATGTTTTTTAAAAAATGTGTAAATTTGCCCGGTGCCTTTCTGTAACATAGATTTACCAGTATCATTTTAAATACAAATCATCAAATTGACACCAAACTTAAAAAAACGGGGTTATTTAAATAAAGTTTAAATACTTTTTCTACAAAAAGCAAAAAATATCCAGGTCCGGATTTATGATTTTATTTATTTATTTTCTTTCGATATCTACATAACTTTACAGCTTCATTTACACACACATCTCCATATTGTACCGCAAATTATGAAGAAGGATTAATCATTTTGCACAGAAGAAAAAAAAGGGAGCCGATTCCAAAAGAATGCTCTGGTTGCACCCCAGATTGATGAATACATTGACCTGATCATTCATTAGGATGTCTGAAGAAGTGTAACGGCAATTTAAAAAGTTGCAGAATTGTAAAAAAAATCAAATTTTTATTTTTTTAAGGTAAAACAAATAATTTACTTTATTTTTAAATTTTAAAATGTTTTTATTTTTTTTAAAACTAAAAAAAAATTACTTCTCGTCTCTTTACTTTACTAAAATATGTGATGTGTGTATGTCTGAATTGATGCTGTAATATTTTGTAACGAAAGATAATAATTAAATAAAATCATAAATCCGGACCTGCATCTTATTTGCTTTTTGTAAAAAATACTTTATTAAATTTTATAATTTTTGTAATAATTTGATGATCTGTATTTAAAATGATGCTATTAGATCTATGTAATATAAAGGCAACGGGCAAATTTACACATTTTTTAAAAAACAATTTTGTTGCGCGTTAATTTTTTTTTTCCTTTAGTACTAATCCTAGGCTTTTCGGAGAAAATGAAAAAAATTATTTATTGTTAGTAACAGGGTGTTGTTTTCAAGTGAGATTTAAAAATGAGAAAAAAACTGTGTCCAGACCTGAAAATACCAAATTTTTAAAAACATGTTTGTTGAACTTCGGGAGCGTAATTAGCATGCAAAATTTCGTAATTTTTGGTTGCATAGTTTTTGAGATATTAAATTGAACACTTTTCGCATATCTTGATAAATTACCCTGTATATCCATGAAAAACGCCACCAGGTAAATTTTATTACCAGATGTGGAATGGGCTAAGTCCGCGGTACCGATGGTTTCACTATGTCCCATTCGTCGTAAATCACCCTGTATATCGCTAAAATGCAGAACCGCCTAATTTCATCTCGTTTTTTGGTTTTGATTCACCTTTTTAAACTCACTTTCTTGTTATTTTCATAATATTTCTTATGAAAAATCCCTAGGCGGAAGTGGCGTTGACACATCTCTTTCCATAAAAGTCATTGCTGCATGGTAAGACGTCTTTTCCATCTGTAGAAGTACGTTCCTACAGACCTCCACCGCCATGTTAACAGTCCAAAAAAAGTTCTTTGGAACTGCGCTTTATGCGGAAATAGTGAAACAAAGTTAGCTTTGTGATCATTAGTTTAGTTGCTGCTATTTAATTGTAGTGGTTAGCGATGGCATGGCGTGGAGAACTGCGTGAAAAAAGCGCCGAACACCAGGCTTTTATTGTGGAAGTGGATTCTCCTTGGCAAGACTTTTACTGGGAGGACTTTTACTGCGACAAATGAATTAGATTACCATCATTTCATGACGTCCTGCCGCCAATTGTGCCAGTGAGGCCAATTCTTCTAGATCTTTTGTCAGACTTCGTATCTTTTATGTGGAGAGACCTTTTCTTTGCGTGTGCTGCTGGTCCCCGATGTTTGACAGCTGTACAAAACCTTGCCTCTGGAGCACACTTGCTGCTTGCTGGTCACTGTAGAATCAAAGCTAAGCGCTTTTTTGCAGCTTTCATCTTTCGCTTTATGTAGTTTGATTTACGTTTTTTTGTTTTTTTTGCCACAACTCATGTATTTTATGGTTAACGGGGGCTTTCTTGTGGCTTTTAAAACACAAATAACTCGATAGAAGTAGGCGTTTGCCGAACACAAGATCTAAGGATCATTTTTTATAGACTCATTTATACTGTAGACTTGTATTAGTAGTGTTTAGGAAGATTGTGCCAGGTGGCCTTATTTTTAAAATTAAGTATTTGCCGGGTGGCGTTGAAATATATTTCGCTTGCTTTGCGATTTAGTTTAGCCAATTTTTGTATGCGATCTTGTTGTTACTTGTTAATGATTTATGTAGAGTCTTAAGTTTTAATTCCCAAGCTTTTCCTTACTTTTGGCATAAGTCAAACTTAATACCCTGCTACCCTGTAATTTTTGCCCATTTAAATAATAAGTAGTTCCTTATGTCCGTTAGAAAATATTCATATTAGAAAACCCATGTAAATTTTAAAGTTTTGAAAATAAAATATATTTCATTATTTAATTGCCTTGCTTTATATTTTATAGAAGGCCCAAAAAATAGAACAGAGATTAGAGAAAGATTTACCCATCACAATTGTCGCAACCTATGTTAAAAATTTTGACTACACATCACAAATTTTGGCGCCCAACGTGGGGCTCGAGTGTCTCTGCCGCTGGGTGTTGCAAAACATTTGATTTTTTAAAGAGATTGTTGTTTAAATAATGACACCATTCAACGATAAATCGGAATACGTTAATTGCTTTTTATCTTTGGCGTAAAGCAAAAAAAAGGAAAAAAGGAAAATGAAATACCCGCAGAGGGTAGATCAAAATATTATTGGAAGAAAGGGCCGTGCAAAATAACTAAAAATATCCAAAAGTCTAAAAAAACGAAACAATTTAGAACAAAAACATGGAAAGCAAAGCAGGGTTGTCAAATCTATGCCGTTTTTGTGGCCTTAAGTTTTTTACCAGGGCCACATTTACAGCGTCTGTATCGACGCTTACTTCAAGTAGTTTAGAGTACATTCTGAACTGTCAACGCAGGAGTTTTGGCGAAAGGAAACCCGCGAAGTGTCCCGACAATATTCAAATATGCTGAACTAAAGAATGAAGATGGAATTACTGGCATAGAATATTTAGAAGTCGTACTTCACTTACCATCGATGGTATGGCCTTCCATAAACGCATACCCAGGATCCTTTAGCATGACACCAATAGTTTTCTCTTCCACTGAAAGTTGCTCGTCGCATTTATACATAGTGACGTGCCATTTTTCGTCGTGGTTCCACATGATTTTGGGAGAAATCATTGGCGTGCTGCGGCTGACGGGAAACTCGACTTTGGGGTAAAGTTTATGAAGTTGAGGATTGCACCCGAATTCATAAATTCTATAAACATGGAGTATAATTAGGTTAAATAAAATCTACACAATTATTAAATTAATATTGGGTGAGCCAAAAAACAGGTCTTTTTTGATTGAACACAACTATTTCGTGAATTTTAAAAATTGAAAGAATTTAATATTTTGTACGTAATTTTGTATGTGCGCCATGGGTGAAAACTAAACTATTATGTGCAAAGACTCATCTGCCACAATAATGGTACATATAGTAGTATTATAGTTTAATAAAAAGCCCTTACCTTCCTAAAGATGTCAAGAATTCCTTTAAGCTGCTATTGGTGCTGGCAAAGATTTTATTCTCGTTATATCGCAAATGTCCTTTAAGGCCACTTATTAGTTCTCCATTACCAATTTCTAGAAATCCAAATTTGGTTCTTTTAGCTCTTTCGAATTCCGTAACGTCCTTAAGGATATTCCTCTTGCCAAAATTATTGATGATGTATGATGAAGAGATTTCCGCAGGACTGGAGTCAAAGATAACTTTACTGGTCAGACGACGTGGTTTTTCAAGAATTTTTGTAAGGTCTCTGGTCAGTTGGTTTGCTAAAACATTAAAAAATAATACTACTAATAAGGCAGCCATATTTGTTTATTAGGTATTGCCATTTATGCAAGACTAAGCCACTACATAGGATGTCTTGATACAGATTTTAATAACTACCATTAAACCATTTTTTTCAATGACTGACCTAGACAGGATTTAGATCAAATAAATGATTAATATAAATTTGTACATACTTTTTTCAGTGGTTTAAACACTTTTTGGTTAATTTTAAAGAAACATTTATGTGAAACAGTTTCGAAGGCTTTATCTTAATCTAAAAAATAGAAATACATGGAATTTTGCATGTCTTGAATCATAAATTGTATTTAATTGATAGTATATTGCTTGATCAGTAGATTTATTTTTTTGGAAGCCAAATTTAAATCTTAAAATTAAATAATAATCTTTCTTAAAATTTTTAGTTTCATTTTAGGTAAATCAATATTTTTTTTGGTTTTTCAGGTTCAATTACTTTTTTATGTATGGTATATGAGATAGCAGCACCGTAATTTTTTTTAGGAGTGTCGCTTTTCATCCCTTACTGTATAGTATACTAGTTGAATATTTCTAGTCCATCTTGTTATTTTTATATATTTCTCTTCAAAACAAATTTTAAATAACTGTGGTTTTAACAAAGGAAAGGCCTATTTCCTTTTTCCAGTTTTTTACGTGTTTTTTGTCTGTAATAATTATGCTTTTATTTTAAAAACGTTTTGACATAGAGGACCAATAATTTTCGGTAAATTTTTAATAAATTTTTTAAACACTGCAACACTTTTATATTATATACCTACCTATTTACCTACTAATTAACTTTAATCAATATCAATTTATTAAAAACTAACCTATATACATTTACAAACCTACCCAGACGTGAAAAATTATTTCTTTTGATGAATAATTGTGTTGTAGAGCCCTAAATGTGGCACAATAAAGTGTCTAAACGTTGCGGTGAAAAATAAGGGACCACGCACGGATCTTATGGAAAAATAAAAACTATTGAAATGTCATGAAACTCAGATATGTTGTAGTTCTCTACCTACCAATAAAAAGTTCTTATAGGTCCGAAAAACTAATCTTATTCTTACTACAAAACTATTCAACAAAAAGTGGTCCGGGTGATTTATATGCTAAGGATTTGATTAAAACGATGGTATATTATGGAACGTACAAAGTATGTTTCAGGCTAATAAAGTCCACAATGTCATCAGAGAAATGGAATGATTAGAGATCCTGGGAGTTATCGAGGTAAGATGGCCTAACTCAGGTAAATGTCAGATAGACGGCTACCATGTCTACTATGCAGGCAATGACGGACAAAATCACTATAAAGGCGTAGCAGTCATTTTGAATAAAGAAAATGAAAAATCCGGTATCTCTTTTGTTCCAGTGTCGAACGAGTCATATTTCTTCAGCTAAACTATAAGCCTTTCAAAGCCAATATTATTCAAGTATACGTTCCAACCAGTAAATATTCAGATGATGACGTAGAGGCATTCTACGACCAAATTTAAACTGCCCTTAGTTTTGCAAAAAAGACAGAGCTCACCATTGTTATCGAGGACTTCAACCCAAAACTTGGAAACGTCCCAAGAGAAGACATTGTTGGAAGGTACAGTATTGGTACATCAAATGAACGTGGAGATCGCATTTTCCAGTTTTTTTAGGAAAGAGATTTTATCGTGTCAAATACTTTCTTTAAACTTCCAGCGAGACGCCTTTATACTTGGACTTCTAAATCCGACACTCCTGAGAGTACCATTAGACACCAGATAGACATTATATTAATCAATAAAAGATTTGAAAACATTATTAAATCTGCAAAAACTTACCCTGGCGCAACAAACGTAGGCTCGGATCACAATCTAGTTGTGACGAAAATTAAATTTAGCCTCAAAAAGCTTAAAGATATTAATGAGTCTACCGAACAAGATGCAGAAATAGTCTGGACAAAGGTTAAAAGTGCCATAGTCGAAAGCACAACACTCTTAGGCAAGAATGAAACAAGAAATAAGAAGAAAGTTTAAATGACCAATGAAATCCTTGAGTTGACGGATAAAAGACGCAGTAAAAAAGGCAGCGATCAATATCAAAAACAAGATTAACATGACACTTTAAATTTACATAAACGGGTAAAGGAAGCGACCGGATTATTTAATAAAAGACAAGCTGGAATCCTTGTGGACGATCAGGGCAAAATAATACGGGCTACCAAAGAAAAACTAAAAGAATGGTGTAGCTACATAGAACATCTCTTTACGGATAACCGATCCGAACAGCTAGAAGAATTCTTAAACCAAGGCATCGAAATTAAAGCAGAAGAAGTGAAACACGCAATATCTTCAGCTAAAAATAGAAAAGCGGTAGGGCAAGAAGAAGTAAACACTGATGTTTCAAAGCTAATAAAAAACGAAGATTCGCTAAATACGCTGGTCAAACTTTTAAACTTGATTTATCGTAGTGATAAAATCCCTGCAGACTGTCTAAAATCAGCTTTTGTTACACTGGCTAAAAAACGATCAGCAAAGAAGTGTAGTGATTACCGACTAATCAGACTAATGAGCCATATGTTAAAAATAATTCTAAAGATTATCCATAAAAGAATTTATGGGAAATGCGAATCCTTTATGGGCGACACGCAGTTTGGATTTTGTAGTGGATTCGGGACAAGAGAGGTCTTTTTTGGCATTCCAGTGGTGATCTAGCGATCTAGGGATGTGTCGGTGACAGTATGCGCTTGTTTCATAGATTATGAGAAAGCATCTGATCGAGTAAAACACGAAAGGCTCATAGAATCGCTAAAAGAAGTTGGTCTGCTCAAATAGGGGTTGATGGCCAACTGTCCGAAGAGGTCCAAATTAGAAGAGGAGTACGCCAAGGTTGTATGTTGTCTCGGCTGTTGTTTAATATTTATAGTAACAAAATAATAGAGAATGTAATTCATAACTACGAAGAGGGTCTAACTATAAACGGCATAAAAATTAACAACATACAATATGCCAATGACACTGTCATAATGGCAGACACGCTGGAAGGCCTGCAATTGTTGTTAAATCAAATTGCTGCCAAAAGTTCGCAATTCGGGCTTAACTTAAATGTTGGAAAAACAAAATGGATGGTGATATCCAAGGAAAAGAACACCCGAGGCATGTTAGAAGTAAATGGGCAGCAAGTCGAACGCGTGTGTTCATACAAATACTTGGGTTGTCTCCTCAATGATAACTGGGACAACATGCAAGAAGTTCGTACAAGAATTGAACAGTTATCAAAATGAAATCAGTATTGTGTAGTCGCGATCTTAACACCACTCTTCGAATTCGGGTGCTTTGGTGTTATGTTTTTAGCATCTTATATTATGGCATGGAAGCATGGATAATGACTGAGGCCATGTGCAGGAAGTTGTCGTAGACAATGATACAGTGTTAGTACTACGACACTTTTCCGAAAAGCAGTGGACAGGGTACAGATCGCGCTGATGATAGCCAACGTTCTAAGAGAGCATGGCACTTGAAGAAGAAGAAGATGGTATATATGCGAAATATTATTTATTGTGTACGGGAAGTGACTAAAAATTAATTTAGTTAAATATAGTGAACCGTTTCATTAGAGAATTTCAACGCTTCCAACATATAACTGTTTGGTTTCGGAAATAGTGTAATGTGAGATGGTTGCTGTCAGGAACTTTCCGTAAAAATTACTAAACTGTACAAATCGTGTCATCATCAAAGATATTTGAAAACCCATACTTTTCAGAGGTAACAGATTTCAACTGCATAAGGGCGGAGCCAACCAAGTGTAAACTTCATGGTTTACTGCACACAGGTTTTTTATGTAGTCTTGGTTTTTGTTAGTACTCACCTGATGACGATTGCATATATATAAGCATTCGTTGAGAAAACATAAAACAACTAAGAAACTCTAACTTACTCTCTTAAGATCTTTCATAACCGCATTGGCGTACGCAATTTTTCCCCAAAAATCACCAATATTCTGTTACCCAATCCACCCAACCCCCAAGAACAATTTCTGTGCACGCCTCTGAATGTGTTTGACCTTGTGGTGAGCTGATACGAGTTTATTCAAAATACATCACTCCTTCTTAAAAGCAACCGAAAACTTTTTCGATGACGCTGCTGTTTCTAGAAATCTACAAAAGAACGTTAAAAGTCGCGTGGTATTTGCTGAAAATATACATTTATCAAAAACTGTAACATATTGTATTTTTCTAAATGTTTGATCTCCTCAAGAGAATAAGATTAACTTTTCGGTACAACCCCACCGACACGCCCCTGTATCACCAAAACTAGTCATAAGATCTTTTTGGCGCCTATGAGAACTTTTGATCGGAAGGTCGAGAACTACAACACATCTGAGTTTCATGATAATCGTATAATTTTCATTTTTCCATAAGATCCGTGCGTTTAAATAATATAAATTCGGATTAAATAGTCGGAATTTTTCGGTAAAAATTAAAATATTATTTAAACTAGCAAGAACTAATTTAGTTTCATATAAATTCTTATCAATACTTCTTATATTATTGTGTTGGATTTTAAAATTATTACCGCATTTTTAAAATTTTGAATGTTATACAATGTTTGCAAAATATACAATAAAATATAATTTCGTTACACACTTTTGTGACCAGTACAGATACAGATATTAGGTGTAAAAATATTCCGGAATTTATATAGCATATATACATTTATTTGTATTTATGCAAAATTTATTTTAGTGATTCTAATGAAATATAAATTAAGGAACACCTATCGTCACTGACCCAAAATCTGTAAGCAACCTGTGTAGATATAGTCAAATAATACAGCCACCATCAAAATTGGTGACACCGTAGGAAAAATCGGCTATTTTCCTTCTGTATCCAAAAATAACCGAACCAAAATACGTCACTTACAGAGACTTCACGGGACCCACTCGGTTGTTTTTTACAACCAACCAGATTTATTTCTGTGCAAAAGCTGCAGCTGGGATAAGTGGAAAGTGAATTTGCAAAAACAGAAATTGTTGTTTTCTTTTCTATTCAATTACATTGACAGTTTGTATGTTTGAATACGGTTACGGTAACTTGTGTTTGTGGTTTAAAGCCTATTTTTAACATCTCAGTTACGGTAATGCAATAAGCAAATAAGGTGACGATAAATTAGTGGTCTATTAACGCATTGCCCTATTTTTGATTTTCTTTTAACTTTTCTTCGCAGTCAGTAATGAGTATATCCTAAAGGCATTGTAAGATTTTGCGGGGCAATAAGGAGCATATCTTCAAAAATATTTACTGAAAATAGTGAAGCAGGCAAAAAACGTTTTTATTGTTAGGACTTAATTTCTGTGCAATATTCCTGCAAAATGTTACTCCCTGTTTCATCGCAGTTTACAAAAATTTGCAAAAGTAGCTAAATTCCCACTTACCAATTTTTGAGCTTTTAGCTATTAAAACTCCTAGTTCCTCAACACTGGTTCCATTATTTTGGGTAGCTAGGGTCGCAGCATTAGCAATGGCCAAAGAACATTCTAACAACTCACTGAGAGTAATGGCTTCATCGGCATAAGCGCAAATTAAGGTACCTAAACAGATATAATAACAATGAGAAAATAGTTTATGTTTGGTCGGTTATTTAATATTTATTTTAGGGAATCAATTATATTAATTTAAAAAAAATATACTTCTTTATAATATATCTGATTACCTAATTAATATATATATATATATATATATATATATATATATATAATTTTATTTTATATACACGAAAAAAATTGTATGACGTATTAAAAAATATACTAAACGTAAGTATATTTTTCTTTCATACATCCTGTTCAATACAATACATAGCCTGACTTTAGTAAAGTCAGCACTATTTTTGACAGTACGAAGGTTAACGAACTAACAATAGGGACTTATCGGTACATTTATAGGCTGACTTTAATAAAGTTTGCGATATGTAAAACGTACGTATTTTTTCGTATCAGTTCTGACGTGAAAGACAGCTTGGCTCATAGAATCTTATAAGGTTATAGTTTAGGATAGGCGTCGTGTTTAAATGTAACTAATCAAGTATTTGAACCTATTGCATCGAGAAAAAAGTCTAAATTGAAGAATTAAAGTAAGTAATTCCATAATAGCCCAAGATTGAGTGCTTTGCAATTTAATAAAAACATTTGGATCATTGTTATGAGCAACTCCAATATTTAAGTTACGATCTAGGGAAATAGTTTTCAGCAACACTGCATGCGTCTCGGTAATTACCATGAAACGGCAGTATATCCGCCACATGATCTCGACCGAACATCGAAACAATACTGCGATCTATATTACAACCCTTAAACTACGTATTTAAAATATAACTATAAACTTAGAAAGCAAGTAATCATGGATTTCTTTGGCCGGGTTCCCAGATTTTCAGAAAAAAGGAAATCGAGTTTTTTGTATTATCGATATTTCTGCAATTTTTTAAAAATCGTATTTGGAAAGTGCGAGAAAGATGTTATTAAAAGAGCTTTTTTTAAAAAAAAATACTGAAAGTTTTGAAAAATCCTTGAATTTGAAAATAATTTTATGTAAAAAAAATCTTTTCAAAAGCAAGGTTTAGTAAAATGTAAAGTGCACTAAAAAGTACAAAATAATAGATATAATAAAAAAGCGATGGGCGCATTATAGGAAATTTGGCCATAGCATCCTAACATTTCTCTAATATATGGATGGATATTGTTAGTTTTAATTTGCGTTCATCGTTTTTATTATTATATCAGAATGCTAAAAATTATATTCTACTTTTTAGTGCACTTTATACTTTATAAAAGCTTGTATTTGAAAAGATTTTTTTACATAAAATTATTTTTTAATTTTTAGAGTTGTACCCTAAATCCTCAATTTTAAAATCGCCATATTGTTACTTTCAAATCTGTTTAAAAATTCATAATCCCCTTTTTAAAAACGTATGTATGCCAATTTTGATTGAAATCGAACAAAATAAATATTTCTTCCCCTCCGCTTCCCTCGCTAGGTGGACCCCACCTCCCCTTTGTCACCGGAAGTATAAACGCATACCAAATTGCAGGTGTGGTAAGTTGGTTAAAATTGATTAGTAAAACATTACCATAAATCTTGAATCCGCCATATTGAATTTTCAAAATCTGATTCGTATTACTTATCCCCAAAACCCCCGTATACCAATTTTGGTTAAAATCGGACAAACTTAGACGTTTTCCCTGATCCACTCCTGTCGTAGGGGGATGGGGGTTGCAAAATAATACCGTATTTTGTATTGTCACCGGAACTCATCGGATTGAATTCAATCGGATATCTAGAAGTTAGTAAAAATTGAGTTGCAAGATTCGACCCGAACATACAAACAAACATAAATAGAAGTTGAGTTGAATAAAAGTTTGTAATGAAACACCGCGCAAAATTTCGTAGGGGGGAGGGGGTGCATAATAATACCGTATTTTGTATTGTCACCGGAACTTATCGGATTGAATTCAATCGGATATCTAGAAATTAGTCAAAATTGAGTTGCAAGATTCGACCCGAACATACAAACAAACATAAATAGAAGTTGAGTTGAATAAAAGTTTGTAATGAAACACCGCGAAAAATTTCAGCTAATTTTAATGTATAATTTTCCCTGGAAACCCTGGAAAAGTTATGCAAAAAGACGTTGTTAGCTGTACAATTTTTTATTAAATATCTGGAGAAAAACTATGCCCTTAAAAAAATGACAAAATATTTTTGCTTTAAATAACTTCAAATCTCATTACATTAATAACATATGTATGTATTAAATTATTGAATGAAATTATGTAGAATAAAAAAGAATAAAGAAGATGAAGAATAAAAAAAATTCTAATTATGAGTAAAAGCATATTTTGTTCTCATTTTGAAATGCCACACAGTTAACTTACCCTCACCTTAAAGCCCCGCTTACCCTGGAGTTAATTTTAACCCGCTTTCAAAAGATTTTTACAAGGTTATGTTGCTCGAGTTAAAGCTAACTCGTTATTGAAAAACCGGCCCTCATTTTAGGTATAAGTTGGTGTAAGCATTGTAATCCCACGATCCCTAGAACAAATACGGTCTAGTAATTTTGCCCCACTCTTCGACGCGATGACGACACAAAGGTAGCAGCTGATTTTTGTCCGCCATTTAAAAGCCTTGACAAATTGAATAATTTTTCGGATTTTTCTTATTTTTTGTTTAAATGATTAATGCAAGACCTATTTTTTGCTTGTATCTTATACAATAACTTTTTGTCTTTAGGTAAATATGATTTTTTTTTGGCTTGCATGCGTTCATCGGATGAGTTGGAGTTAGTTCTTGTTCATAGTTCAGAAGTTAGGTTATGTTGTTATTTTTCCTGTTTTGGAAGCCATTTTATTTTGTACTTGATTTTTGCCAGGCATTTTTGGGAGAGTGATTATTTTGTTATTTACAATGAGAGACTTGTTGTTGCATACTATATGCAATAAATCTGATAACAAATTTAAAAATATAGGGTGCCTTGTTTTTTTTGGTTTTTTAATTATTTAATGATGAGCCTTTTCAGTAAGAAAACGCACAAATGCAGCTAACTATGACGAAAATAATGTAACTAATACCACAGGGTATTTAACTAGTGCCAGAAGAAAAAAAATGATGAAAATATGCAATATTTATTACAAAAATTTATGCAAAAATAATATAACCTCAAATTTTACCCATCAAAAAATCAATAAAAAAGCAGGTGATATCTTTGTGTCGTCATCAGGTGGGTGGAGCAAAAAAATTACTAGACCCTGTTTATTCTAGACACCATGTTGTAATCCTCAACACCAACGTATTATCGAAACCGTGTAGCAATTGAAAAATCGTTTACCCAGAGAAAATCCCAACGAAGCTCCAAATATCTTCTCAGGAACTACTTCCAATTCTTTAAGAATATGCCAAAAAGCAACTTGAGTGGAAACGTTGAGCAAAACAGCCTGTAATATCGTGTCCACCTTGTTCGTCAATATATCCGTGATACTGATCCCTTTCGTCGACAGAAATTCTGAAATTCTAAATAAAAATATATCGGAAAACTCTGTTTTTTCGTTTTGTCCCTTTTGAGCCTCAAAGCAGCCAGAGACATCAAAACCAGAATTGGACAAGTGGGCGCGACCCAGTGGGCTCAACGACAACTGAACGCAAGAGCAGGAGGGCGCAGCCAAGTGGGTGCAGGAACAACTGAGCGTTAGTATTTTTTCCAAGTTGAGTTGGGTTTGGGTTAGTTAATTAAAACAAATTTTTGATATTTTTTATTCTGGAGGGTTTTTTCCGGGATTTTTCTAGGCTTTGCTTCCTATATTCTTCTTTTAAATGATAAAGGAATGGATTTTAAATTTAAAAATAATAATAATAATAAAAAAGTATTCTGATTTTCATCTGAATTTTTCTATATGCTCTATATGCATAGGAATTACTTGATATTCAGTTTTTAAATTTAATTAAATACTGAAAAATTACTTTTTTGTCCAGTTATGCCCTCGCCTACCTGTCCTAAATAAAGCAAAATAGAACCAAACCAATGGCGGGCCACTTAAATTCGTTTAATAAAACAAAATTAAAATACACAAAAATAATAATTTTCACGATCATAACTAAATAAATTTGAAAGAAATTTGGTAAGTGTGTAAACTGGGTTATGGCTCTACCTATAGATGGTCCTACTTCAACTTATAGTAACAATTTTATATAAGGTTTTGCGCAAGTTTCAGTTTTGAACTTTAGGCCAGCGCATTTTAGGTATTTTATGGAGAAAACTACAACCCAATTGACTACACTTTTTTTTTGGTTTTTGTAAAGGTAAAGGCTCTCAGGCTTATAATTAAGCCGTTCCTAATTTTCTTTATAATTATTTGTGATATTTTCTTACATTTGATGTAGTATTGTTTTTTTACACTTTTTTCTTGTGCTTAGTTTATAATATTCATTTTTATTTTAATTTAAATCATATTTCATTTTGATTTTATAGAAGACCGCAACCAATATACATTTTTGTATCATATTACAAGGTTTCAGATATAAAAAAAGTGTCAAAATTGACAAATAAATACAAGAAGGCGGACAATGTTAAAAACCTAAAAAGACTATATTTTCGTGTGAAAACAAAATCTATTTATTTGTTTTATTTTAGGTTTTTTAAAAAGACCCACTATCCATTTTTTTTTTTAACAAAGATATTATAAATGTTTAAAAATAAAAAGAACAAAGTAAAGTTACATCTATTGTTGTTTTGATCCCACTCCTTGATCCTTCAAGATTGACGGGGCAAGAAAAAGCGGTCCGCCAGAGATTTGGTACACAAATCGAACACGTAGATCTTGGCAGGAACGTCATCCGTTCACTCAAATCTTTTTCGGATTGATCTCAGATCGCTCGGGAGCGGTTTTTGAGTGTATATAAAGAACGCTATTAAAGAAGACCAAGATCACGCTTCTACCGAGATTTGAGGGTTCGATTTGTGCATGTAGGGTGGTCCAAATTCGAGGGGCCTCTATAGCTTTGGGCTTTTGCAGCATAGTTAGCTCAAAACTAATATACATGTTACAGGCTTGATTTTCAAGAGAAGTCGAAAACTAAAAACCGCATTGCGATATGTCAAAGCATTTCTGAGCTACAGGGTGATTCTCAAAAATGTGCGTTTCTAAAAACCCTTTACAACTTTTTTATTTGTAAAGACAGAGATTTTCATTAAAAACATTTTTTGAAGATCTTTTAAGGACAAATCTATCTGTTTTACCGATTTTGTCTTAAAGCCTTTAGTTCATGAGATATAACACAAAGTTACATTTTTTAAATGGAATACCCCAATTTTTTAAAAAAAGTTAGTTTTGCAATAAAATTTCCTGTTAAACGATGTGTCATACACCTATTTTTATTAAGTAGTTAAACAGATATCTGCAATTTTTAATAATTACCATAGTAGGCTGTGTTTAACTCTGACCTATGCAGTTTTAGGGTATCTATCTAAGTAGCTATGATCAAATAAAAACAATTGCCATGATAAACGAGCCCAAGTGTCAAAAGTGGCGTGTTCATCAAGATATAAAACTTTTTGAAAACTTTGAAAAGTACGACATGATAAAATTTTATATTGAAAATAACGAAAATCGACAGACGGCGTTAAATCTATATTTCCAGAGATATCCGGAAAGAAGGCAACCTAGCTCAAAAATATTTTTGAAGTTAAAACGTCATCTACAAGAATACGGATCCTTTACAAAACCGCGGCCTAGGACGTATAGAAGCCTAGCCAGATATAGAGAGTTGGAAGAACTAACGGTTCTAGGAGAAATAGAAATTAACCCGTATACTTCCACCAGGGCTATGGAGAGAAACACTGGAATTCCACGCAGCAATGTCATTCGGGTGCTTAAAAAACACAAGTTTTTAGTTTAGGCCCTATCGACCCCGACGGGTGCACCAATTACGGCAACAAGATTTTGCTCCAAGACATGCATTTTGCAGGTGGTACCTAAATAAAAGCCAAGAAGACCCCGATTTTGCCAGAAAAGTTATTTGGACGGATGAGGCAACGATTTCCAGTGATTCGAATATTCATCAGATATAACCGCTATTACTGGAAACAGCAAAATCCCCATATTATGGTGGAAAAGCGAATCAGGGAAGGTTCAGTTTTAAGGTATGGGTAGGTATCTACAGAAGACAAATTTTGGGACATATATTTTTGATGGATATTTAAATGCCGAAATATACCATCAAATTTTAGAAGAGCAGGTGATTCCGTTTATCGACAATTTGCCACTTCAGCAAAATAATGAGCTATACTTTCAACATGACGGTGCACCTCCTCACAATGCACGAGACATTACTAATTTGCTAAATATTGTGTTGCCGAAAACTGGATCGGAAAAAAGGGTCCTATATATTGGCTCTTTAGGTCTCCAGACTTGACCCCTTGCGACTTCTTTTTGTGTGGAGAGTCAAAGACCTTGTATTTCGAAATCGCCCAACTCCTAGAAGGGAATTGAAAGAGGCACTTCGTACTGCATTCAGGCAGCTTCGTGCGGTAGAACTTCTTAATGCAGAAAATAACGTCAAGAGAAGATGTAGGATATGTTTACAAGAAAACGGCCGTCAATTTGAGCATTTGTTTTAGAATTAAAGAAAATTGTTAGATGTAGATTTTAGGTTAATAATTTTAATAATTAATAATTTTATTTTTGTTTATTATTTTAGGGTTGGTAATTATAGTAAAGTAGAAGTTAAAGTTCGAGGTTGCTGTGTCCCCTCGTGTCGTAGCCAACTTTTTTTTTGTATGAAAAAAAAAACAATAAAATTTTATTTACACATTTAGGGCGCGCACAATATGCAAATATCTTTTAAACTATTTGATAAAAAATAGCTGTATGACACATCGATCGACAGGAAATTTTATTAGAAAATTGATTTTTTAGAAAAATTGGGGGTATCCCAATTAAAGAAATATAACTTTGTGTGATATCTCGGGAACTAAAGGCTTTAAGAGAAAATCGGTGAAACAGGTAGATTTGTCTTTAAAAAATCTTCAAAAAATGTTTTTCAATGAAAATCTCTATCTTTACAAATAAAAAAGTTGTAGAAGGCCTTTAAAATCGCACATTTTTGAGAATCACCCTGTAGCTCAGAAACGCTTTGACATATCGCAATGCAGTTTTTAGTTTTCGACTTCTCTTGAAAATCGAGCCCGTAACATGTATATTAATTTTGGGCTATAACTATGCTGCAAAAGCCCAAAGCTATAGAGGCCCCTCGAATTTGGACCACCCTGTACACTGAGAAAAATATCCACTTATCCTGAGTAAGAATTCATTAGCCCCAAGTAGAAACTTTATTTAAATATGAGACAAGTGAACTGTCTACTTACCTTAAGTCACCATCACCTACTTAAGGTTATAAAATAGCATATTAACCATAATTAAAAACTTCACGTACCGTGAGTGAAGTATCTACTAACCGTTAGTAAATCTATAGTAGCACAAAACCAGTATAACTGCTAAAATATGGCTTTAAATAAAATTAAAAATATATTTTTGATCTCTAAAAACCATGTCCTATCACAATACAGCCTAAGACAGGGTTCGAACCGACAACCTACCACTATACCATGCGCTTATAAAGAAATAGGCTGAAACCGTGGAATATAAGCGTCTGGGCGGATTCTTATTGTCGACCGAAAAGTGTTAATGATCAGAGAATTTGCGCGTTTGGTAGATATTTATGGACAAGCATCTTTAAACCAAGGGTTACCGAGTTCGTCGGTTTTTTCCATTTTTTTTAACTTATCTCTCTATAAAAATAACAATGGGAATGTCGAATTATCCTTAAAGTATAAGAGCCAGGACAGCTACTGGATCTAATGCCCGCAACAGTAAACAGCAAAAAGCTATACAACACTATTCTCCCAAATAGGGAGGACTGTACAACAAACAGAATAAGTTTCTCTAGTGAAGATAGCGGCTGGTACACTGATGGATCCAAAATGCTTTCAAGCGTTGGATCCGGAGCTTATTGCAGCCGGGAAAATATCAGCATTAAGTCTTGGACGAATGTCTACAAATTTCCAGGCGGAACTCTTCGCCATTGAAATGAGCGTACGTTAGATGATAGACCATAACAGGCGCAACAGATCAATAAAGATACTCTCCGACAGTCCAGCGGCCCTTAAGGCTCTTGAATCCTATAGGTGCTCATCGAGAGCCGTTAGGAACTGTTAAGACACCCTAGGTCCAATAAACACTGTGGCGCTGATATGGATTCCGGGACATTCTGGGCATCGGGGAAATGAGACTGCCGACCAAAGCGGCCTATGCCGTCTTTATTGGCCCCGAAGCAGCCCTTGGAATAGCATACAACACAATCAACACTGCTCTCTCAGGCTGGATGGAAAATAAGTTCCACAAATACTGGAGATAATTGCCGGAACTGGTACATTCCAAAGAGTTTATTACAGAACCCTGCAAGAAGAGGACCGGGAAACTTATTGAGCTCACCAGGCAGGATATCCGAATACTGCTTCACCAAAGCAAGTTGAGAGCCTCTTTAAAAGGCTGAATATTCTGTAGCAACAAAAATGTTAAAAGTAAGCCACAATAGACTCAATAGTGGTCGCAGTGCACAGTGCCATACTGGCACACTCACAAACGAATCAATCAATAAGAGCCAGCGGCCGAATGGACTAAGGTGTTTTAACAAGGCTAGACTTTTGTAAACATATGTTTAAATAGTAGTTAATAAAAATGGTACTGACTTGGCAAACCATACCGGGTTACGTTCTTGAAAAATTAATTTTTCAAAATTAAAAAAAAAAAACTAAACATTATTTTACTTTAACAAATCTATAATTTTATTATGTTTTACAGTGTCTACGTCTGATATCAAAAAACAATAAACAGGCGATGTCGATGGTTGCATCTCCGTGTTGCTGTAACAAAGCTACAATTTATAGGAGATGTTCATGCATCTATGCATCTATTACAAGGTACTATGCAAAAGGACTGACGATTCTGCTGGTTACAAGTGACTGATAGGCGAGTATATTTTACAGTAGGTTACAGGGGAATAATAGGTTGTTTGAATATTTAAGGGGATAAATCCACTTTTACTTAATACTCCTTTTTGTCTAGGGAGGGGGGCTTGAGACTTAAGGTTAGGTCAGGGGGGAGGGCACCTCAAGTTTTTTTCTGAAAAAATGCAATATAGTAAAGATAATAAAAAAAGTCATTATGTAAACGTGAGCCAAAAATTACGCCGTAGTTGAAAAATATCGCGATAATGGCCTTAAAATTAAAAATTTTAAGAAAAAAAATGTAAATTAGGACAGGAATTGTGCCACAGGCGATAAATTCGCAAAAAATACTGTACAATGTGCAGAAAATAATGTCGTAGGCGATTTTTTTTGTAATTAAGATAGGAATTGAGGCGCAGGCAAAAATGTTTGTAAAAATTACTGTAAATTTTGCAAAAAATTACGTCGTAGGTGAAATTTTTTTAATTAAAGATTTAGCTTTCAGGAGCTCTGGGTACGCCCCTAAAACTGATTTACATTTTAAAGTAGTAGGATAAATTATTATTTTAACATGTTAATAAAAATAAAATATTTAAAAAAATAATTATGAAACATTTTTTTAATAAAAAAAATACTTATTGAACATTTTTCGGTGAAAGGGTGAAACCCAACACCATTTAGTTTTTTTAAACGGCAAGATAATACTTGTAACATCTTGCTGAAAAGCTCTTTAAAAAAAAATTACTGTAAAATGTTTTTTTAAATTTTAACTTAATAGGCACCTAATATTTATAAAAAAATATTTTTTTAAAGAAAAATTCTTGCCTGTCACTCACTTATAACCACCAAAATCGCCAGTCCTTTTGCATAGTTCCTTGCAAAAGATGCATGAACATCTCCTATAAATTGTAGCTTTGTTACAGCAACATAAAATATAGTGACCATAGGGATCTCCTAAACGGTAGGAGATATAAAATTGTTTGCTTAAAACCAAAAAAACAGTTTACAAATTCCGGATAGTTTCGGAGAGAAATGTTCATTTTTAGTTTTTATTCTGCGCCCTTATTCTTAAAGCTGTCAAAAAACGCTTAAAACTTTCTACAGGCACTTTTTTAAGATCTACCTAATAAGCGGTCCATTTTTAAGATTTAACACTTCTGTGTGACAAGAACACTGTCAAGTTCATTTTTTCTTATGAACACATGCTTTTTTTCTCCTTCCGTTTGGTTCATAACGGATGACAGATATTTCAGAATCTTATTTTGACAACTACCTGACGTTTTGAGTTAATTGACATTCATCAGCCCAAATTCAAAGATTAAAAAACAAAGAAGAAAACGGATTTTTAAAATATTAAGTAAAGTTATTTTGTATTTGTATAACCAAATATCTTGAGCAAGTTAAAAGCAAAAATTAAATTTGGTCTGATGATGGTCAATAAACCCAAAACGTCAGGTGATAAGGTTGCAAAATGTTATCTGTCATCCTTAATGAACCAAACGGTAGAGAAAAAAGGATGTTTTCATAAGAAAAATTCAACTTGACAGTGCTCCGGTCACACTAAAATGTCAAGTCTCAAAAACGGACCTCTCACTAGAGAGATCCTAAAAAAGTACCTGTAGAAAGTTTTAAGCGTTTTTTGACAGCTTTAAGAATAATAAATAATTTCGTTTTTTTCCGTCTATCTCCGGAACTATCCGGAATTTGTAAACTTTTTTTTAGTTTTGAGCAAAGCATCAAATTGCGCAACTTTGTCCTGTTTTAAACCTTTTCGTATCTCCTACCATTTAAGAGATCTCCATGGTGAGCATCGAATTTGAAACACCCTGTATGCCCGCCTGTCACGGAGGTGCAACCATCGAAATCGCCTGTCCGTTATTTTTTGCTATTAGACATAGACACTATAAAACATATTAAAATTATAGCTTTGTTAAAGCAAAATAATTTTGATTTTTTTTTGAATTTGGATAATTTATTTTTCAAGGACGCAACCCGGTATGATTTGGCAGGTCAGCATCATTTTTATTAACAACTATTTAAACAACTGGTATATAAAACGTCACGATAGAGATTAACAGTTAAAGATTATTACAAAAGTTTAAAAATGTAAAAATAAAAAAAAATTAAACAAACGAGACTCGTTCTATATTTTACAAACCAAAAAAATGTTTTTTTGTTCTGTAATGTTCTTTAAATGTTAATCTCTACCGTGGCGTTTTATATACCAGGTCTGAAGATGCCTATCTAGGCGACACACGTGTAACCTATCAAATTTTGAATAAATTTTGTATTTTAAGACTTTATGACTTTGAGTTTCCTAAGTTGAAGCATTCCATATTGGTAAGTAGATAAGTCACTAAGGGTTAAAAAACTAGTGGAAAAATTTACTAACCCTGAGTGAAAGGAAAGTTAACTGACTTAACAAACTAGTAGAAAAATTCAATAACCCTAAGTGAAGGGAAAGTTAAGTCGCATAATGGCAAGTAGATAAATCACTAAGGGTTAACAAACTCGGGTCTTATTAAGTCGTTTTACTTGCAGCTATTGAATTCATCACTTGGGGCTAACAGAAAGTTCACTTAACACTAACAAAAAAAGTTAAGCAGACACTTAACTTGGGATGATTTCTGACCGTATAACGTTCAGATCAGAGGCAAGCTTACGGGACAAATCGTAGCGAAATATGTCAAAGACAGTCAAAAGATCAATAGATTGGTAATACGAACGGCCGAAACAAAGAAAGCAAGCCGATGCCTCCGATAGCAAGCATGTCTATGGCTAGGAACCTCGAGCGTGTCAGGATCAACTTAAACTGTCTAATAAAGGTAAAAAAACTAACTTACCTATGAATAGTTCCGGAATATATAGCCATTTCCAAAAATTCACTGGCCATGTTTGGAGTGATGTTTTCGAACTTTCCAAAAGCCACAACCAATGGCAATTTAATATCTTCGTTGCAGTGAGTGGACCTTAGTATTTCCTTATTTTTAGATATTAGAGAGTAGCCTCGGAACATGTGGCCAGTTACGTTTTTCCTACATAAAAATAAAATCATGCAGCTCTCAAATTATAAATTTTGGAAACTTAAGAGACAAAATGTGGAAAAAGCTGAAATATCAGAGGCACCAGAACGTGTATTCTTGAACGGGGAATTATATTCTTAAGCGATGACCCAAATTTACGAAACTTATAAAAAAACATATTGAATGATCCGAACCCTGGAAAACAACGTCGAATCTATAATAGTGACGCTTGCGAAATAAAGAGGTTTTTTCTTGAAATGCATTATTTCTTAAACTGCTTTTGCCCATGGGAGGTGATAAATCCCATGCAATAGATCCCATCGCACGAGAAAGACCGGCTCTTATAACTTTCAAGAATACACGTCCAGGGGCCTAATTCTTGAATCTCGAGAGAAGGAACTATCCCTCAAGAGAAGGAATCAATCCCTTCGAAAAAATATTGTTTTTCCTTGAAACCTCAAGAATACAAAATGCGTTCGACGTGGGAACATTCGACACAAATCTATGTCGCTCTCTGCTCAAGAATTAGGGCCCAGGAGAGCAATAAGTATCTAAACAAATTAAGTGCCACACCATATAAGTGCAAGAAGTGTGCAAAGGAACTATGATCAAGATGTTTATCGATTATTCCATAGTAAACCTGTTTGCGTCTTCCCAAGCAGCACAGAGCACGCCAGATTAGAATTTTGCTGTAAAAATGTTTTCACAGAGACATTTATAGCCTTCATCGTTTTTGCTGTTGTTTGCTGCAACCTGTTTAAAGCTATATTAAGAGGTTATGGAAAACACTCTGACATAACATCATTGCTTTGCCATTGCATTATAAAAGCCGAAATTCGCTTTTTGACAGGGTTTGGCTTTAAGTCTTAAGCAAAAATAATATTATAAATATAAATGTATAATGCTTCGTGACCCAAATACTAAGAAAATAAAGGGGTTAATCCTATGACAAAATTCTCTTGTCATAGATAGTTTTCTGATAAAAGTTAATAATATACTTCATTAAAATACTCGCCCCTAAAAATTAAGCGAATTCAAGTTTTTTTTAAAATTTATTATTAAAATCCCATCGATGATTATTTTGAGTTTTGTTTAAATTTTCTTTCAAAAATGTTTTTGTAATTTTGTCGCACTTTTTAACAAATAAATCAAGCATGCTTAAGCAGGCTGATTCCCATTTTATACCTTTAATAAACAGCGTTTTGACTTGAATTTGATTATTTTTAGATTTCAAAAACTCCTTTTCGGTGTATTTATGTGTTTCTATAACGAAATGTCTTTATAGCCTATGGTTTTATTTAGGCTTTTTTGTTAGTTGCAAACGAACAATGAAAGCCAGAATTATAGCAGTTTAAATATAGCAAGATACAGTCCATTTTTAGATCTATTTTTAGTTTTTTTGGCGGACCAATACAAAATTTGGTTTTTACAGATATTTGGAACGTAAGGCTGAGTTATTAAAACATTGTGAAGAGTAAAACTAAAACAACAAGAATGCTAGCCATTTTACAACAAAACAAAATTTTGGCAAAAAAATCTATTATGGGTAAACTGTACTACTTGGCTTTTCAGCCGTTTAATGGCTTTTTGTACTACAAGAATAAAAATAATATGAAAAAAAATTGATGTAGGACTTAAAAGAAGTGCGCAAAATTTGAGTTTTATTGAACTATATTTATTTTTTGATCAGACTTTCACAACTGCCCCGCAAATCTTGTCAGTCAGCACCTGTACAGTGTTGCCAGGTCCATTTTTAGAATAATAGTATATCAGAGACAAAAATAATATTAGATTCCCGAATTTTTATAAACAAATAGTAGTTACAAAAAAACTTTTATTAATAGAAACTGAAAAAAAAATATTTTAGTCTATCAACTCATACTAAACTTTATATATAAATTGTTTCTTATCTCGCTTTAGTTTAGAACCATAAAAAGGATAGGAGTAATGCGGTGCGATCTACGTTCCTTTTAAAACATTTTTTGCTGGTAAATAGCGCAGCGGGAGCTTTTTTGTCACCATAATATTGACTGTTTATCGAGCAGTTTTTGGTGTCTATTGCTGTGGTAGACTTTCAGTCAAAGAAAAGTATAATAGTAGATTTTCACTTAAGAATAGTAGAATAGTAGACGTGGGTAAAAAGCAGTAGATCTAATATTAAAATAGTAGACCTAACAACACTCGTAAGCACCGTCACTCACAGTGACCATGCTACTGTTAATACGATCATCGTTTCGAGGGGCCACAAAAGTATTTGAGGCAGGGCAGTTCGAGTAGAACTGGCAGTGGCAAAATAAAAGTAAGTTAGTTAACTATAAACAATATGGCTAAATAGTTTAACAAACTTACTATACTGGTACCGAATAAAGCTTACCTAAATACATTTTGCAAAAGCCGAATATGTTCGACGTCACATCCGTTTTCAATGACGTCATCCAACAAACAATTTACGGCCAGTTTGGTCCTTCCACTTATGCATAGCAACCTAAATAGTAGATTATACATTAAACTCAATTTAAAGTAAAAAAGTGGCCTTTCTTTCCGATTCCAAAATTTCAATAGTACTTTTACTACTATCCATAGCAACTTTGGAGTAAACTGAAGGGACTAAGATAACCATAATATTTTATATAGGCAAGCACTTTATAGAATGGTATCAGGAAGAGAAGCTTTATTGATGTTTTCCGGTTTTGATAAATGACCAAATTCAGAACTTCCCATTAATCGATTTTTATGAAATTTGGCTCAAGTTAAGTTCAAACCATGGCAGCTTAAAAAGTCAACTACTTTTACCTTGGTAGGTTATCCTTAGCTTTGGCACGGTTTCCTTTTTCTTTGAAATTATGTCGAAGTAGAACATGGCAATTACCTCCTCCGAAGCCAAAACTGTTGATTGCTAAAACATTTATATCTTTTTTACATTATTTCCATTCGAATGTAGTAATTTTGTGTGCGCTTTTATTAAGTTCCGAAGGAAAGAGCGGGGTTTTGTTGTTGTCATACGCTTATATTTAAAAATGCTTCAATTAAACGAATTCAAAAAATCCCAAATTTTGGGAGTATCAGACGGTGGTGGATCGGTTGGAAGAGTAGCGGCCCATAATGGACGAAACAAGGCTACAATTGTAAGAATAAAAAGAAAGTATCAAGAAGAAGGATCTGTTCGACAAAGGCAAGGCACTGGCTTGCTTGCTGCAGCAGGATCAGCAACTGATCGACTTTCCTGAAGACCACCCATTTGCGATGGCCCCAGAGGCAAAAATTGAAGAACATTTTCCTGCATCTATAAGATCAGCGCGTAGATGGATAAGACGTTCTAGGCTTAGATGTCACGTTGCTGCCAATAAAATCTTACTTATTGCGGAAAAGAAGCAAGCCAGAATAATTTTTGCACTAAACTATTCACTACAAGAATATAGCTAACAAATTTTGGTATATCGTCCGCCACAAACACGAATAGTTATTTACCTAACAAGTGAGGAAAGTGGTACTTTCCGCCTTAATACGCAAAGATATTATAATAATGCCCCAAAATGAAACATAAGATAGAATAGTTACATAAGTTATTTAATTAGTCCTAAATATCTTCATTTTTAACAATACAAAAATCGTGCGGAAAAGCACGATTTTTTTAGTAAAGTACCTGAATGTGACTTTTTGAGGTAAATGGTTAGTCTCTGAATAAATAATAGTATATCTTGAATTAAAATATTGTCTCTTTTAGTGAAAATCGTGCGTTACATTAAAAATCGTGCGGAAAAGTAAAAATCGGGCGAAAAAGTAAAGAAATTGTGTGGAAAAGTAAAATCGTGCAGAAAAGTACAATTTTTAAAACGAAAAATTGTGCAGAAAAGTAACTTTTTCGCCCGTTCGTAGGAAATAGTTATTTACCTGACAAGTGCGGAAAGTAATACTTTTCCGCACGCACCGGCATTTGCACGAACGACGCGCCAGCGGAGTTCGGGCAAGCCGTAAGTACGGAAAATACTTTCCGCACGCGTTGGGTACAACATTTTTCCTACGAGCGTGCGGAATATCAAAATATTTTGTCATTATTTTAGTTAAACCTAGCACTATAAATGAAAAAATAGTCAAAACCACGAATTTTATGTTTTATTCAGAACTAAACTTTATCAAGCTTAAAAAATTAATTTTTGGTAATTATTAATCACGGTAACATTGAAAGTATCACTGCGCATGTTGCTTAATGCTATCGTCGACTTCAAGTCTTCCTGATTCATCACTGAGCAACAGCGTGCTCAACAGCGTGCGTAAAATTTTTTTTTCGCCCACGGCGTTCAGACTAGTGGCACTTTCCGCACGGAAATGAGTGCAAGAAAAGCGTTTTCCCGCACGCTCGTAGGAAAAATATATTGCTGGGAACGAAGACCGTACTGGAAGATTTTCCGTGAATGTGTGGAGTGGGATATCGACCCTTTTTAGAATCCATGAAAAATTTACGGCTGAGCCTTATTTTGATATGATGAAAAATATTATGCTTCCAGAAGCATTCTTTATCCCAGAAGGTTTTGTGTATCAACAGGATTACTGTCCTATCCATACCGCACGCATTTTTAGACAGCGATTCCAGCAAAACAACATCGAGGTTTTGTCATGGCCGGCAAAAACTAAATATTGTTCGCAGAAATTCCAACCACTTAATGGAGCTCATGGTCAGAGGGTACGACGAAGTCACTGTTTCAAATTCAAATTTATTTCAAAATTTAGCAGATTCCATGCCACGAAGGCTGGCAAACATTATCGAGGCTGACGTTGCAATGACACGCTATAACTGAATAAACGTTTTTTTATTTTTTTTTAATTCACCTAGTGTTTTTTTAGTAATTTCTTTTTGATTTTGAACATTTTTGGTTATCTGCAAAGACTTAAATTACTCAAATTTACCGATCCTGCAGAGATGAGCTGACTATGATTAAGTTATTGCTTTCCTTTCACCAAACAGTTCCTTCCTCTTAATACTTTTTTCTTATTCGCACAATTGTTGTCTTGTTTCGTCCATAATGAGCTTTAAGAGTAAGTTTTTATAATAAAATGTGGCCTAATTTAAAAAAATTGTTTTATTTATTAATAGATTAGTCTTATTTTTGTCTTTACAATGTCAAAATATCTAACCTGTAATTCGAAATCATCAAAGTCAGTTACAATTAGCAACGCAATTAGCAAAACTTAAATTCAACAGACTTGCAGCTAACTTCTGCTGTACGCGTTTTATGTGGATGGAAGTGTAGAGTAAATTTACAATGTAGGATTTTTGCAATGACGTTCAGACAAAAAAATACCGTTTTTCTTTTATTTTTTATTTTTAGAACTTTAAAATTTATCTGTACTAAACTTGGGATCTTTGGAATCCAAAATATATTGCTTTTTCTTCAAGTTAAAATACTGTAAGTTATTAGGGAATTTTTGGAACGCTTAAGGGCATTTATTACATAGCGAAACATAAAACGTTTCCCTTTCCTATGTTGAAGATAATTAAACTGATAGAAATTGACCTCAGACAGCAATAAACAACCATAAAACTGTAAAAATAAAGTTACAAAATTAAACTTATATAAAATTAATTTGTCTGGTAGGCCAAACTAGTGTATTCCTAACTTCAAACATAATTTATAACAATTTTATACAGAGCGACAACCCTACCGTTCTAACTGCGCTTGCGCATCTGTCATTAGTGTTAAAAATAGTGCCGATTTAGCTTATGCCAATTCGCCTTAAGCCTTTCGATAATTCTCTATTAAGGCTAAGTATTGCAAAACAAGATCAGCATGAAACTTTGAACGTCCAGAGAACAAATCAAAAACTTTAAGCTTTTTGAATCCACAAAGAAAACACAGGCTCATTATTTTTTGAATAGTTTTCAAATATGATGTTTTTGATTAAAAAAATGTGCGCCAACTTTATTGGTTGACCCATGCCTTGTTGGTATGGTTACCAAAAACCGAACAAGTCACCGCTCTGACCAAACTTAATAAGGTACAGAGGCTGATCTGTCTGGAAATCACAGGGACATTTCCAACCTGCCTTACCACAGCCTTGGAGACACTGCTATACCGGGTCGGTCATAATAAACCGGACCAAATGTTTTCTGTTATAACCTTCGAATCATACCACCGATTTTAATGCAACAAACTGCTCTTTGCAGGGAATTGAGCAATAATTTGAGTAAACATGTCTTTGTCCGCCATCTTAAAATCTAAAATGGCGGAAAGAAACAAACTTTACTCTTATGTTGAGGAAGATTTTTGGATTTTTTTATGAATTTGTAAAAAAGCTCTGTTTCTGCCACGCAGAACGAGGTACGAATCATTAAAATCGGTTAAGTGGTTCCCAAAAAAAATAAAAAAATTTCAATCAGTGTTTTACGGATTATGCGATTGCCGTCTCAATTCTGTCTGCATACATTTTCTCATAAATTCATTATTAGAAAACCGATTTAAATAAAATAAAAGGAATCATGGTAAAAATCGATTGTCTTTTAACCACTGCTATTAAAATTTGTTGCCATCTTGAAATCTAAGAGGCTCGTTTATTCATATTTTCTGAAAACTTTAATTTTTTTTTATTCGTAGAAATGTTCTGCTTTCTGCACAATGATGTATAAATCATTAAAACCTGTTTAGTGGTTCTTAAGAAATTAATTTTTGTTTCCTTTACTGTTTTCAAAATTATACGATTGCCTTCTCTATTCTGTCTGCATTAATTTCCTCATAAATTCATAACTACTGAACCGATTTGAATTTAATAAAAAGCATTATGACAAAGATCGATTAAACTACTTAACCCAAGACTGCGGGCAAAATAAAATTTGACCCTTCAAAGACACTCGATTATTCTTTTGTTTCGAGAACTTTTTCGACTTTTTTTAAATTCGTAAAAAAGCTCTGTCTCCGTCGCGTATAACTAGCATTTCTCTTTTGTGATTTTTGTGAGCGATCGGTTGTTACCATGATGCTTTGTATGTTGCAGAGATGCAAGAGTCTAAAATGCAAACAATCGTTAAAGAAAACACTGATATCTTAAGAACTACTAAGGCGATTTTCGTTATGAATGGCGCGGGGCGTGGCAAACCTAAAAAATGAATATAAATTCAAAAAAGGATAAAAAGGGTAAAAAAAAGGTAAAAAAGAACGGCTTTTTTAAATGGTGGCAAATTTCAATGGCGATCTTTAAAGAGAAATTGATTCTTATCATGATGTTTTTTATTTTATCAAAATAAGTTCAGTAGTAATGAGTTTTTGAGAACCACTAAACCGATAGATTCGTACCTAGCTATGCGCGTTGGAGAAAGAGCATTTTTAGGTTCTTAAAACCTAAGAATAAATGAGCTTCTTTGAAGAGATAAATTTAATTGTTGTTTCTGATCTTCGTCATGATCTTGGAGGAATAACAAAAAGTCATGATGCTTTTTATTTTATTGAAATAGGTTGAGTATCAATTTGAGAAGGCAATCGTATAATCTGGAAAACAGTGACGGAAACAAAAATTAATTTTTGGGGAACCACCAAACCGATTTTGATGATTTGTAACTCGTTGTGCGTGGCGAAAGCAGAACTTTTGTACCAATTTAAAAAAATATTTAAAAGTTTATAGAACATATAAATAAACGAGCCTCTTTAAAGGGACCAGTTTGATTTTGTCCGTCATCCGATCGGATTTCTAGTAGTTAAAGAAAAATCGATTTTCGCCATGAGACCTTTTATTTCATCAAAATCGGTTTAGTAATAATGAATTTATGAGAAAATGTATTCAAACAAAATTGAGACGGCAATCGCATAATCCATAAAACACCGATTGAAAATTTTTAATTTTTTTTGGGAAACACTTAATCGGTTTTATTGATTCGCACCTCGTTCTGCGTGGCAGAAACAAAGTTTTTTTACGACATCATAAAAAAATCCAAAAAATTTCCATAACATAAGAATAAACGAGGCTCTTTGAAGGGTAAAGTTTGTTTCTGTCCGCCATCTTAGATTTTAAGATGGCGGAAAAAGAATATCTCTAATCAAAGTCTTGCTCAATTCCCTGTAAAAAACAGTAGGTTGCATTAACATCGGTGGTATGGTTTAAAAGTTATAACGGAAAACATTTTGTCCAGTTTTTTATGGCCCAAAAACGAGGCTATTCACGATAGGTAGTTCCAAGCCTGGAGATCTGAGGAGTCACCTCCGTATCGTCAAAGAAATAAAACTGCCAGCAAACCAACCGACCAAATGATTGTAAACGACCTCCAATCATGGAAAAGTAAACAAATACCACAAGTCGAAAACACCTCCTTCTGGTACACTGAGCGCTTAAAACTTGAGAATGGAGACTGTGTAAATATCCCACCATATTCCAAGCTGAACTGCTTGCAATCAACATGTGTGCACAGGAGTGTCTCAACCAGAGCCTCAAACAAAAACGCATTATGCTCTTAGACAGTCAAGCGGTTTTAAAAGCCCCAAACACAAAGACAAGCAAAAAGGTTCATCACTACATCAAAAAAAAACAGAAAAGCTCATAACCCTGAACAGAAAAGACATCAGACCACTTACTCTGTGAATGCCCCGCCCAACTCTGGAAGAGACTTAAGCACCTCGAGGGGGTATTGCCATCTACCCAAGAAGTGGGCCAACTATCCCCCAAGAAAATATTTTCCTTTGGAAGAAGCCATAAATACCTGGACACGAACTAAGACAAAAAGTCATGCACAAAATATCTGCAAAGGAAGCAGTGCCGTGCAGCCAAAAGAGCCGATACGACTCCCCCTGCAATCTATAATCTACAATCTAAATACTTAGATTGGCAATTAGCTTACCTACAAGACCTCTGTTGTCTTGAAACCTGGTTTTCTCTACCACCACTTTTAGCCTTCCATCCTCAAGAGGTTTTATTCCTGCCCTGGGGGTTTTGTAGTTTATGTTGGGCGGTATAAAGCCAGTTTCGAAACCTATTATCACCTGAAATATTTTTATGGATAATTAGTTCAGAATGTCTGATTTTTTCTATTCATAAAAACGTTCATTCAATTTTTGTGGTTTAAAATAAGCCTCTTTTCTTCGCTGGAGGTAAAATTTTTACCTCCCGGTGTAAAGAGAAAAGCAAATACTTTACCGACTGCTTTTGAACCCCGCCTATTTCTAGCTCTTATCTTATATTCAGTACAATAAAAATTTAGACATAGAAAATCAGGGCACAAAAACATGGCGTACCCATAAATAATGGGTATTTATTAATAAAAGTCGTTTTATTATCTAGACTTGGCCCATTAAAGTTGGAATAAAACAAGAAAAATGCTTAGATGCTTCTTCTGTATAAAAGTTGATCCTTAATAACATATTTAATTTTTTTATTTATTATTTGTTGTTTGGTTTAACGTGCCCTTATTGCACCATGTGAGCCCTACCTTGGTTATAGAGCACAAACCACTAGCAGGTTCAGTGTGACCAATATTGGACTTGACAGAACCCAGAAGTAAGGGGATGGGTCGGTCCTTTAAAAATATTTCTTCTATAGCTTGTAGTTCTTCTGGGTCGCCGACTTTTGTACCTAGAAGAAAAAAGCAAAACTAAGTCCGATAAAGATAGTCTTGAATAAAAAAAATGGTCCGATTCAAAGGAATTCTTTACCAAACGCAGCCCTTTTTGATATAGCCTATCCCTTTGCCCAAGATTTTCTAAAGAAAGGCGATAGCATATCGAGTAGCATGTAAATATTGCAGTGACCTCTAATAAAAAGAAACAATATAGTCCAATTTACTCTCGTCGGCATCGTGCCATACGACCGAGGTGGGGTCGAAGCACGCTGCAGTGTTATCTTTTTGAAATTTATTTTGTTTTTATTACTTTGCTTTATTTCTGCCTTGCTCGAGAAACAGATTGGTAAGTTCTTAAGTGTAATAATACGTTTTTCAAAATATTACCCCTAAGATGCTTGGAAATGTTATAAGAGATTTTTATAATAGGCTCGGATATTGTCTAGCCGAGCCAGAAGGACTTTTCGAACATTTGCTCTATTTTTTTTACTGGGAGAATCTTTTTGGTCTTTAGAATGTATTATTTTATTTTGAGAACTTGCTTCTATTTTGTTTCTCCTTATTATTTTCAATGCAACATGTTGTTAGTGATAAATCTGAGCATCTAGCCGCTTTCATTGTCTTACTGATATAAAATTTCGCTTGCCAAGAGTCTTTTTTGCTCCACATTTTTCCATCCAAACTCATACATTTTTCAAACGTTTTATTCAAATTTTAAATTTAATCTATAAATCTAGTGGTACTTTTTAGAATTTTTGTCTAGTCTTTCAAATATGATCAGGCAAAATACGGCCTATTAAGATCCATATTTCATAAAAATATATAAATATAAAAATAGGAGAACCCTAGATTCAAACATTATTTTTAAAACGAGACTAAAATTTTTGAATTTGGAGAGAAAAATTTTGAATTTGGTAATAAAGATGTTGGACCAAAAATACTCTTGCAAACGATATTTTGCATGAGTAAGACAAGGAAAACTTCCAGCGAATACTATGCTCTCTAAGGTAAATAAATTAGTACCTGAATCGAGACCTAAATAAATAAATAACTTTTAACAGTAAAACAGTTAGTAGTAGTAGTAGTGGTAGTAATAGATAGACGGTCATACCCGTGGCAATTAGGCCGCTTAATGGACCCTTTCTGCTATACCCCCCCCCCCCCGTGCACCCCCGACTGATGCATGTGCCCTTAATGATGCAAGTTTTCTTTCTCTAAGAGAACTTAATTTTGCCTGACACCTCTTTATCGAGGGCAGAGATCTTTAGACTGCGTAGCAAGTATAAACAGTGGACCGCCAGCTTTACACCCCCTCCGATGTGTTGACCCGGAAATCGAAGGCGATGCAACCCTAGTTTTTTCACACTCAGAATGGTCAAAGTCCAGCCAGTCACCCGTCCAAAGTGCTCGAAGTTTCAGCATTCTGCCTTGGAATGTTCCCGCTACCCGAAAACGCAGGTCAAATCTATTAGCATCTTCGCTGTAGAGACCTCAAATCTCCGGCTGTGTGAATCCGACAATTTCTCTGATCAACCGTGCCTGCTGCTTCTACCTCGTTGTTGTTACTTTATGCACAACATCGACCACACAACCGCCTCTTTGAATACAAAGTTTCAAATCCTTATCAAATTTGCTTGTTAAAGGTAAACCCAAAATGGATAAATTGCATATGTAAATGTGCAATTGCCCAAAGCATATAGTCGAGGGGCATAGAGTCGGAATTCGGCCTCCGTGGGCCTTTTGATGATAAAACAAAGTTATAATTATTTTCCACAAACCAAAACTACACTTTTTTGCACTCGACGCGCGTTTCGCTAACGACGTTAGCATCATCAGGAGACGATAAAAAATGAACTAAATTAATCTACGCTCTATCTTATACAGACCGCTTCAAGCTACTGCGAACATAGGGGGAATCAAGTCCAATTTACTCTCCGTGCCGTACGACCGAGGTGGATTCGAAGCACGCTGCAGTGTTATCTTTTGGAAATTCATTTTGTTTTTATTATTTTGTTTTATTTCTGCCTTGCTCGAGAAACAGATGGGTAAGTTCTTAATTGAAATAATACATTTTTAAAACTAAAAATGGATGTCTACGAAGTTACCGAAAAAGTGCAGATGGTCAAATGGTCAAATCGTCATAACCCAACACACGTTCGATATTGGTCGAGGGAAAATTTGCATTTGTATTTTGACGTAAGAACATAGTATCCCCAAAAACTAAATGTTTGGGGGGGGGTATTGTAGGGGAACACGTAATTGGGCCATTTTTTATTAACGGCAATTTGAATGGTCCTAGATACTTGGATCTACTGCAGCAGCACATTATTCCAACTGCTAGGCAGTTGTTAGGTGTAATATTTGGTGAAACATGGTTTCAACAAGATGGTTGTTCCGCTCACAATGTTGGCCTTGTTAGGGAATACCTTGATAATGTATTTCCTAATCGGGTTATAAGTACACGGGGAACTATTTTATGGCCAGCTCGATCTCCCGATCTTGCTCCTAATGACTTCTATCTGTTTTTGAAGAAGCTTTTCAAATTATCACCCCTAACATGCTTGGAAACGTTGGAAGGGGTTTTTATAGTAGGCTCGGATATTGTCTAGCCGAGCAAGGAGGACTTTTCGAACATTTGCTTTAATTTTTTTTTTGACTGGGAGAATCTTTTTGGTTTTTAGAATGTATTATTTTATTTTGAGAACTTGCTTTTATTTTGTTTCTCCTTATTATTTTCATTGTAACACGTCGTCACTGATAAATCTGAGCAGTTGACAATAAAACGCTCTTATTTATCAGTGACAAAAAATAAGAAAATTACGTTATAAAAATTTGCGTATTTATTGACCAAATTCCGGTTTCATTGACTACGCTCCACACAGCACCGTGGTTAGAGGCGTACTAAATACAAGGCGAACGGCGGCGAACGGCAGCGAATGGCGATCAGAAGCCTGAGTGTTGGTTGCTTCACTGATATGCGTGCGGTGTCTCTGCATGTACGTACACTGGCAAATTAGACTTCTTTCGCCCTATGTTCGCAGTAGCTTGAAGCGGTCTGTATACAATCCTTTAGTGGCGGAGATAAGACTAATCGCAACCAAAGAATAAAGTGTACTAAACGGGATGGCTCCTCTATCTTTATTTAAACTATTTCTGAATTTAATGATTTCCATACTTTCATATGTCTTTTGTTTGGTACACTTTTTAGAAGTTTTAGTTTATCTAATGTGAATCTATGATTGCTTTCAAAAGCATGCTCGGCCACACTTGACTTTTCTGTTCTTAGATATAAGTAAAGAATTTGAGTATTTCCCCAGAGTATGGTTTAGGTATGTAGACGATATATTTGCAGTATTCAACACTAAAGTAACTAGTGTTAAAAATTTTATGGAAAAAATAAATAACAAATTTCCCGCAATTAAATTTACTTATGAAATAGAGAACAACGGTACACTGCCATTTCTAGACACTTTAGTTATAAGAAATAAAAATAAATTGGACTTTGACCTATACAGAAAAGGAACGGCCACCAACAGGTATATTCCAAATGACTCTTTTCATACATTTCAAACATAAGCTTGCAAGTTTGCACTTTTTAACGTATGGATTACTAAATTTTTCCTTAAACAAAGAAAGATTTGAAGAAAATAATAGGATTAGGAATATAGCTGGCGAAAACGGTTACGACGAACTTAATAAATAAGCTGATAAATAGGCATTCTTTTCAAAAGACCTTTCGGAATTCCACTTTTTTCAGACAAAAATATACCTGCGACTCAAAATTTGTATCAAGTCCTGATAATCCTAATTATACGAAAGGATTACAAAAAGTATTTAATAACACCGGTCTTAAATTAGTATATCAATCCGGTAACACAATAAGAAGCTTACTAGGAAATTCCAAGGATAAAACTACAGTTCTAGAAAAAAGTGGAATTTACGAAATTAGTTGGATGGCTTGTGACAAAAATTATGTTGGGCAAACGAGACGCTCTATTCAAACACGTTTTAAAGAACACTTAGCACATTTAAAATACGGAAAAACAGAAAAGTCAAGTGTGGCCGAGCATTCTTTTGAAAGCAATCATAGATTCACAATAGATAACCTAAAACTTCTAAAAAGTGTACCAAACAAAAGACTTTTGAATGCATATGAAGGTATGGAAATCATTAAATCCAGAAATAGTTTAAATAAAGATAGAGGACCCATCCCGTTTAGTACACTTTATTCTTTGGTTGAGGGGAGATAGGAATAAAAATCGTGATCAATCACAAATTATCTCTGCCCACTAAAGGATTGTATATAAGATAGAGCGTAGATTAATTTAGTTCATTGTTTATCGTCTCCTGATGATGCTAACGTTGTTAGCGAAACGCGCGTCGAGTGCAAAAAAGTGTAGTTTTGGTTTGTGGAAAACAATCATAACTTTGTTTTACTGCAACCAGAGGTTCCAAATTTCCAACATACCTTTTGATGATGATTTTACGAAACCTATTTTAATCGATTATTAATAGACCACTTAACATCATCTTGCTTGTGAACAGCCTCAAAAGTGCTTCAATTAAAAAGTGAGGTTAGGGCGACAAAATATTTTATACGATGATGAAATTTAGTGCACATATTGGCCTTCTGGCCAGATTAAATAATATTATTTAAAAAATCTCATTTAGTGCATCTAAGGGCCGGTAGAGGGTAAAATGTGTTTTTAGATTTTTCTCTGTATCTCCTGAAAGAATTATCTTGCACACTTGAAACTATGTGGTTTTGTAGTACATACTATTACCAATCAGCCTAATATCACAAAAAAATTGTTTAGCCTGTGAGCAGAGGGCTCTGTCGTTCGGGAGATACAGGGAAAGTCGAAAACGACATTTCGCCCCCTACCGGCTCCTAGAGGTATTAAATGTTATTTTTTTATTTTCATGATAGAGTCTGGCCCGAAGACCAATATGATTACCAAATTTCATCATCGTAGGTCAAACGGTTAAGATTTAAAAAAATATTTTCTCACTCTAACCTCACTTTTGGCCTGCAACATTTTTGAGGCTATTCATAGGTGGAGAAATATTTAATGGTCTATAAGTTACCGATTTATGTAAATTTTCGAAGCCCTTAAGTTAAGTTTGAGTAAATAAAAATGGCGTCCGTTCAAGGCCGTCCGCTCACAGGCTAAAAATTTTTTTTGTGATATCAGGCTGATTGCTAATAGGTTGTACTACAAAACCACATAGTTTCAAGTATGTAGGATAAGTCGTTCGGGAGATACAGGGAAAAATCTAAAAACATATTTCGCCCTCTACCGGCTCCTAGATGCACTAAATGTTAGTTTTTAAATTTTATGATACAATTTGGCCAGAAGGCCAATATGAGTACCAAATTTCATTATCGTAGGTCAAACCGTTAAGATTTAAAAAATATTTTGTCGTCTTAACCTCACTTTTTGACTGCAGCACTTTTGAGGCTGTTCACAAGAAGAGTGATGTTAAGTGGCCTATTACTAACCGGTCAAAATATGTTTCGTCAAATCATCAACAAAAAGCCCACGGAATTCCGTATGCCCCGCAAATAATACCATTTCCTAAGTTTCTTTAAAAAAGGGGGTTCGAATATCTAGTTTTCAAGATACCTTCTAATCAAAGTTTTAAAATTTCAGTTTTTAAAAGTGATTATCTCGCGAACTAAATAAGGTTTTCCAGGATTTTCTAGAAAGAATTCAGAAATGGTATACTTTGGGCGAATGCACATTAACGTATTTTTGGTTCATTCTGACGTCATTTATTAATAAGCGCTGATACAAATGCTTAATTTGAAAAATGTTATTATTTGTATATTCTCTCAAAAATACTCTTTAAAGTGACATGCAACATCATAATCGGGTATCTTATTTATTTTGTGAGATAATCGCTTTTAAAAACTGAAATTTTAAGACTTTGATTGCAGAAATCTTGAAAAATAGATATGAGAACCCTATAATATTAGTTATGAGGAAGCAAATTTTATATGGATTTAAACAAAAACAGGAGATCGCGCAAAAAAAATATAAATGCCCCCATTTTTTTTAAAGAGGGATTTATTATTAATTTCTGTAATTTCAGATGGAAGAAGATAGATAATAAAAACTCAATCGTTTTATCCACCTCAGGAACTACAAATTTATTTCTATTAGCTCTTGTACTACAAGAGCTTACCTTGTAACTGAATTGCTGTTTACTAATATGAATAGTACTTGGTTTTATAAAAAAATCCAAAAACACATCAACTGAGATTTTTAATTTTCTTCAATCGTGCTATTTTGGATTTTTTTTATGTCGTTTTGTTCACAAGGTATGGCAAAAAAATATATTTTTTAAAATAGGACACCCTGTATAGTTTGACATTTTTAAATTCTAAAAAAAATTATCTTTTTCACAATACCACACACTAATACTCTATCTCTTATGGTTTCCAAGATAGAGGCATTTAGACTTGCATGGAATTGTGGTCTATTCCATACAGGTTTAGATAAAAAAATATCTCGATTATCGTAAAAGGCAGATCCTACTGTGTAGTATTGCTGAAGAGAGAATTGTTTGCAGATTTCAAAAATTGCAAAAGATACCGGATGTCTTATTTAAAAAAATTAAAAAATTTTCGCCATACTTCGTAAACTAAATGACATAGAAAAAATCCAAGATGGCACGATTAAAGGAAATTAAAAATTTCAGTTACCGTATTTTTGGTTTTTTTATTCAAATTCTGACCTAGAAGCACCGTTCCGTTTAAAGAATCCACCCTGTATATTAAACAGCAGATGCCCCAGAGCTGTTCCTTGGGGAACATCACAGGTAACATTTTGGTTAGCACTGCACTTTGGTACCTTTCAGAAAGATAATCCTTTAAAAGTTCGAAAAAAAACACCCTTAAAACAATATCTTTCACAGCAGCTGCCAAGTGCGTTGTGGTCGACCGTATCAAAGGCTTTTCTTAGATCAACAAGCACAGCTAGAGTTGGTAGTTTAGCATTGATAGCTTTATAGATGTTAGTCGTAACATACAAGAAGTCGTCTTCTGTTGATATGCTTGCTTTAAATCCAAATTGCTTTATTTTTTATTAAAAAAGGTTCCATTCTATGTTTTACAATTTTTTTCAAGTATTTTTGCAAGATTAGATATTAAAGAATTGGGACGATAGTTGTTTGGATTTGATTTTTTTGCCACTTTTGTATGAAGGTTTAACAGTTCTTTCTTTCAGCATACAAAGAAAAATACCATCGCGAAGAGAGCCGTTTATGATATAAATTAATGGCGAGGCAATTTGTTCGGATACTTCATTTAAAGTTTCAGACTTTATATGGTCAATCCTTCGGGATTATTTATTTTTTAAGATCTTTATAATTTCAATAACCGCAGTGTAATTTGTTTCTTGGATATAAATAAAACTTATGTTGGTTCTAAAGTTAGTTTATTGTTACATTTTTTAATTTCCCTCGCTAAATATGATGCAATATTGGCAAAGAAGTTCGAAAAATGGTGTGCTATTTCTTATCTGTTGTAAAATTCTTGATATTCTGAATTTATAATTCTATCTATAGCATTATCGCCTTTTTTATTCAAAGATATTTGTTTGGCACAGTCCCATATTTCCTGTGATTTCCCTTCGCTTAGCTCAATCTTATTTTGATAGTAAGCTTTTTTTCGTTTATGATTGATTTAAAGTGTTTTTGTATTTTTTGTGTTTATTAATATTTTCCAAAGATGGGTTGATTTTTGTAATCTGATACAATTCTTGTTAATTGATTGAAGCAAAGCGGTAGTTATCCAAGGTGTTTTTTTACTCGCGAGTTCTTTTGTAAAATAAAAGAATTTTTGTCTATATATTGTTGTAATTTGGACAAAAATATATTTAGAAAGTAATGGGAAAATTTAGCGCCCTAATAAATTTACAGAAAAGATTTGTGGCGTAGAGGGCAAAGGGTGATGGAATAAATCGGAAAAAAGTTTTTTCTTGACCAGAATTTGAACCCGGGACCTCTAGACTGCCAGCCTAATGGTTCTACCTATTGAGCTACTGAGGAACTGGGGGTTTGACTGGCTATTCGGAAATCCTTTCATCCGATTCATTTGTTAGTAGTGGGAATAAAACGCTATATGTCGTGTATCGTTGGTTGATAGATAAATAGAAATTTCGTACAACTAATAATCGTGAATATGTACCTCCTTGCCTTTATAACATCTCTGGGTTTTTAAAGCCGCAGTAGGCTTCAAAGATCTCCCCACTACTAACAAATGAATCGGACGAAAGGATTTCCAAATAGCCAGTCAAAACCCCAGTTCCTCGGTAGCTCAGTTGGTAGAGCATTAGACTGGTGTTCTAGAGGTCCCGGGTTCAAATCCTGGTCGAGGAAAAACTTTTTTCCGATTTATTCTCTCACCCTTTGCCCCCTATGCCACAAATCTTTTCTGTAAATTTATTAGGGGCTAAATTTTCCCTTCATTTTGTAAATATGTTTGACTGATACTATTAGTTGGAAAGTCGCCATCTGACACCTCCAATAAAACGCTATATATGTCGTGTATCATTGGTTGATAGATAAATAGAAATTTCGTACAACTGATAATCTTGAATGTGAACCTCCTTGCCTTTATAACATTTCTAGGTTTTTAAAGCCGCAGTAGGCTTCAAAGATCTCTCCACTACTAACAAATGAATCGGACGAAAGGATTTCCGAATAGCCAGTCAAAACCACAGTTCCTCGGTAGTTCAGTTGGTAGAGCATTAGACTGGTGTTCTCGAGGTCTCGGGTTCAAATCCTGGTCGAGGAAAAACTTTTTTCCGATTTATTTCCTCACTCTTTGCCCTCTACGCCACAAATATTTTCTGTAAAAATATATTTGTTGCATTATTTGCATTAACTTCATAGTACATACTGTGCCAGCTTTCAGCTTTTAAGTTTTTTTTAAAGTTTTTTAAATTTAAGTTTTTAATTTCATGAAAATATCTTTCATTTAGTTTTTGCTCGTCATTAAAACTTATCTGAATCAAGGTTGGGTAATGGTCTGAAATTTTGTCCTCCAGTATAACTGGCCTTATTTCACCATAGTTTTCATGTTTTTCTTTTATAAATGGTCTTGTTACTCGATTGATTGTTGAAATAATGCCGGCTTCGTAGAGGATATTTAACTAGTTTTCAGTTTCTTCACTGGTTTTTTCGTAGATTATGATATATCCAGAAAAGATGCAGTGTCTGTAGATTGGTAACCTATAAAGACCAGTTACGAGTACTGGCCTGTTTTCTATTTTAAGATTTTACTCAATTGCTTTTATTTTCCCGCCAATATTTACAATTTTCTAACTATATATCAAGGTATTTTTGACGTAAATTGCAGATGTTACTGTCGTTGTAAATAATACTGGCGAATCCTGTGCATCAACGACTGGTTCCACAGCTGACTCGTTATTTTCGGCGTCAAGCTTTCTGGTAGTAAAGATGGTGGGTGTACCAGGAGCGCTCATAGATAATCTAGCGGGAGTGGGAGAAGGCAACGTTTCACTAGCCTCGATCACGGGTGTCTCAATTTCCAATAGCTGTTGATATGTATAGCAGTCGTTACCAATGTCTAAGTTTTGCTTTTTTATCCTCCCGACGGATCTAGATATTCGTGACCCTTAGCTGAGAGACCTTGAAATTAACAACAGGTTTTTCGGAAAACCAAAGTTGAGTATTTATTTAGGTTGAAAGGAATGCGCTAAAGCGTTTTTATAAATAAATAAATAAATTTAAATTTATTTGCATAAAAAAAAAGGTACAATGATCTTTTAGAGTGTTTACCCGCATAACATTAGAGGAATATTCATGTTATAGGAATATTTTCTCAAAGTGATTTTTGGAATATTTTATTGTTGAATATTCTTTGAGAGTTTGTGGTAGTTATATTTCTGATGGCCCTGGAATTAATATATTCTCTATGTAGCAGGTAATATTATTATACATATAAGATAGCAAAATGTTATTTAGGTAATCTTTTGATAACTAATCTCAAGTAGTACATCAACATAATGGTGATACATTGAGATACCTATATCCATAGACTACTCCATAATTGCACTTTAGTGGAAGACTAATGAATATTTGGTGAATATTCTCGTGGATATATATCCACTCCATATCTTAGGATATCCGTCTCGTAGTCATCTGGACATGTTTTGAATCATAACATCATATCCATGCAATTACAGTCGGTATCCAGGTGTATCCCAATGAGCATTTTCAGAAACTCCTGGTGACAGATATTTATATAATTATTATAAAGAGGGTTCCATTGATACCCTAGGGTATTTAGAAGTTTCCTACAAGAATTGAGTTTGCATATTTGTTTTATTAAAGGCTATAAATTAATGGTATCCTAAAGTAACATAAAACTGGCGTTAACAATATTTCCACGGACATCTTTATAAGAATTAAAGTCTTCAGTAACAAAAGTTATATAAATTGGTGTTTGAAATCTTTCTGTCAACCCACCTATAAAACTGTAAGTAACTATCACTTAAAGATATATAATAGATTGGTTTTTAAAATGTTGCTATCAACCCACTTATAAAACTTGATTAACCAGCAACAAATTTATATAAGATAAGATTGAAAATATTTCGAGAGACACTTATAAAAACTTGGGAACTCACACACAATAGTTATATAAATTGGTGTCTGTAATATTCTTATGAACTCATTCATAAACCTTTTTTGCCCATAAGGTTTTTTCTATTGATTCCCCCTATGTTCGCAGTAGCTTCAAGCTACTGCGAACATAGGGGGAATCAAGTCCAATTTACTCTCCGTGCCGTACGACCGAGGTGGATTCGAAGCACGCTGCAGTGTTATCTTTTGAAAATTCATTTTGTTTTTATTATTTTGTTTTACTTCTGCCTTGCTCGAGAAACAGATGGGTAAGTTCTTAATTGAAATAATACATTTTATACAAAAGTGCAGATGGTCAAATGGTCAAATCGTCATAACCCAACACACGTTCGATATTGGTCGAGGGAAAATTTGCATTTGTATTTTGACGTAAGAACACAGTATCCCCAAAAACTAAATGTTTGGGGGGGGTATTATAGGGGAACACGTAATTGGGCCATTTTTTATTAACGGCAATTGCAATTTGAATGGTCCTAGATACTTGGATCTACTGCAGCAGCACATTATTCCAACTGCTAGGCAGTTGTTAGGTGTAAGATTTGGTGAAACATGGTTTCAACAAGATGGTTGTTCCGCTCACAATGTTGGCCTTGTTAGGGAATATCTTGATAATGTATTTCCTAATCGGGTTATAAGTACACGGGGAACTATTTTATGGCCAGCTCGATCTCCCGATCTTGCTCCTAATGACTTCTATCTGTTTATGAAGAAGCTTTTCAAATTATCACCCCTAACATACTTGGAAACGTTAGAAGGGGTTTTTATAGTAGGCTCGGATATTGTCTAGCCGAGCAAGGAGGACTTTTCGAACATTTGCTTTAATTTTGTTTTGACTGGGAGAATCTTTTTGGTTTTTAGAATGTATTATTTTATTTTGAGAACTTGCTTTTATTTTGTTTCTCCTTATTATTTTCATTGTAACACGTCGTCACTGCTAAATCTGAGCAGTTGACAATAAAACGCTCTTATTTATCAGTGACAAACAATAAGAAAATTACGTTATAAAAATTTGCGTATTTATTGACCAAATTCCGGTTTCATTGACTACGCTCCACACAGCACCGTGGTTAGAGGCGTACTAAATACCAAAGGAAAGTCATGCAAGTGGTGATCGCAAGCCTAAGTATTGGTTGCTTCACTGATAGGCGTGCGGTGTCTCTGCATGTACATACACTGGCAAATTAGACTTCTTCCGCCCTATGTTCGCAGTAGCTTGAAGCGGTCTGTATAGTGATTATAATACAACTGTTTTTAGAACAAAAAAAACAATTTTAATTTATTTTGGCAATTACAATAACAAAACAAACAAGATTTTTTAAGGTTAATTTTGTGACATCAAAAGGCGCGTTTTTGCGACATCAAAAGGAGCGTTTTTGCGACATCAAAAGGAGCGTTTTTGGGAGATACCATACCATTATTATCTTGTCTTAATGACATCAATCTGAGAGAGATAAGAGATCCAAATCTTCTTGAGATAGTTGCCGATGACAGATATCGGGATCGAATGCCTTTTACACACGATTCCCACCAGGGTTTCCCATGCGCAGTCACCCTGACTCAAAAACTCATCACGTCATCCGACATGAACTTGTATAGGCAAATGACGACGCCTACTTTGCCTGCTTTAGGGCCGATGACGGTCCGATTGGAACTTTGTTTAATCAGACGAGAATCGGCAACTGACGATGGCCCGATTTACTATAGTCGACATTATTTCAATGCCAACCTTATCTGCTTTAGGGCCGATGACGGTCCGATTGGAACTTTCTTTAATTAGTCGAGAATCGGCAACTGACGATGCCCCGATTTACTATAGTCGACTTTATGCAGACGCCCACTTTATCTGCTTTAGAGCCGACGACGGTCTGATTGGAACTTTGTTTAATCGGATGAGAATCGGCAACTGATGATGGCCCGATTTACTATAGTCGACGTTATGCCAATGCAAACCTTATCTGCTTTAGGGTCGATGATGGTCCGTTGATTGGTCGAGAATCGGCAACCAACAATGGTCCGATTACGTCACCTTAAAATTTGTAAACTGCTTAATAGTTTCTTCCTAGTGTGTAGAGATGGCGCTAATGTCACTATTTTCCCTGTACAGTGGAAGATAATATTATATATATAATGAGCAAAGATATTTCAAAACTAGAATGCGGACTTGACAAGATGGTGGTACTTCTCTACAAGAATCACCTCTTCTGCCACTTAGACCAGCCCGACTCGTTAAGCACGCGCATTATCGAAACTTTGTAGTTTGCCAATGTCGGGCCGTTTTCAGCTACCACCGACGGACCTCCGTCAATCGCCGACGTTGGACTGCTTTAGGAAACCAATGTCGGACTTGAATAGTTTACCGTGTCGGGCCGAGACCAGCTTGCCTACGTTAGACCGACTAATTTAAGCAGTTATGGGCGGATGTTCGGTACCATGTGGTCAAACCATATCGGACCTTAATCGGACGGAGACGGTATGCCGATGTCAGCAAAAAGTAAAATTTACCATTGGTCCGACGGCGGGCTACAATCTAACGCTGCGTCGGCAAACATACATTGGGCCTACATCGCAAAGCGGACAAAAAATACTGCTGGTCCGATGTCGTAAATCGACATCGTGCCGATGACGACAAATTCGCCAATCGACATCGGACCGACGAAGGCCCGAGGGAACCGTGTTTGCTGGGTCATTATTATTACACATTTTGCGACATAGGGAATACAAGCACCAAATAGTATATTACATAACGAGAGTAGAAATTGACAAACAACACGCAAGTGTAAGAAAGTTACTTTTTTTCCAGTTGTGTACGCTATTTTTGCTACGAACACTGATGAATTTTAGTCATTTTTGTAAAAATTGGTCTTTAATTTTGCACAAATGAAACTGCTTTTTCGCAAATGTGGGGAATAGTACATTACATAACAAGGGAGTAAAGTGACAAATTTCACACAAGCGTGAATATTGTTAATGACACGCTAGCCGAGTAAAACAACACGCTAGTGTAAGAAAGTTACTTTTCATTTCAGTTGTGTACGCTATGTTTCCTACGAACACTGATGAATGGGATCAATTTTTGTAAAAATTGGTTTTTTATTTTGCACAAATCAAATAAAACTGCTTTTCCGCACATGTGTGGAAAAGTCCTTTGCAACACATGTGTGGAAAATTATGGTGACAGTCAACATCATCGTACTTTTTTCCACAAATGTGCGGAAAAGTTTCTGCACACGGGTAAAATTTAACGTTTTCTAAGGATGCAAATCGTGTAAAATACATCATTTTCATATCTGGTCGTAGATCGTACTTTGCAACACATGTGCGGAAAAGTATGGTGACAGTTAACGTCACCGTATACTTTAACGTTTTGTAAGGATGGAAATCGTGTGAAATCCATCATTATCATATTATGTGGTCGTAGGAAAATACATTATCCAATAATTGACAATCTATAATGTATTTGGGGTTTTTCTACCGCTTTGTCCAGTACTTATACACTTTTTATGAAAGAAAAAGTGAGAACAAAGCTTAATGCATATAGCTCGCTTTCTCAGTTCTAAATGGAGATCCTAAAAAAAATCTTATCTGAGTAATAAGTGCCTGTTCTTCAACAAAATAAGCCCAACTTGCAAAATAAGTCGAGTGCCCCTTTAACTACGACTTCTACTATCTCGGTCGCCATGGAAAATTTATTACTGAATGTTGTACATCATATGGTTGTTCGACCTTTAACATTTAAAACAGTGCTGACGCACTTAAAAAACAATGTATACAAAACAATAAAGAGCAGATTTTTTTATTTTTGCATACAATTGCAGAAAAGTAGTTGCATCTTACACTATCACGACTTTGTTTTTTTTTACATACGATCATTAATTATGCTGAAATAAACTTCTATTATCAACTAAAGTATTGACTACAAAAATGTTATTCTTTTTTCGGAAAATTTCATAATTAGTCAAAAGAGGTAAACTTTTTTGTAGGTCAGTGAAGTTGCCCCCCTCCCCCCAGTGATATTTTTAAAGAAAAAACACTGCACTAAAATGCACCAATTATGCACCAATATGCACCACCATTCAAATTTTTGCACCAGTCTCTCCGAGAAACTACTGCCCCAGCCAGTGGTATTCTTTAAAAAAAAATTGCACTAGGCTGCACTATTTATTCATCAATAAGCACCACCAATAAAACTTTTTGCACCTCCTCTCAAGAGAAGTTAAAGCTGATTCTTTACCGCCCCCCCCCCCCAATGATACATTTGAAGAAAGATATATTGCACTAGACTGAACTATTTATGCACTAATATAAACCACCAATAAAACTTTTTGCACCCCCTCCCAGGAGTAGTTGGACCTGTTTCTTTACCGTGAAGTCCCCTTTTAATGATATCTTTGAAGGAAAAAATATCGCACTAGAATGCAATAGTTTCTTGTTTTTTGAGTGCGGTAAAGTACAAATTTCCACACGAACACATCTACAACTGTCCTTTACCGCACGCGAGTGGATAATAGTTATTTACCGCATCTTCATTAAATAAGTTTTAATAATCATAAATTGTTAATAGCATAGAATAGTGACATAGAACATTAAATATAATTTATGAAAAACTTTTCAATACTAGTGCGGAAAGTTAATTTTCCGCGCGATGTTTCAATGCAGTCAAAAATAATAAACTCGATATATTCTACAGAGTACATACTAAAATCATATTTGCTGTTTTTTACGGTGGAAAGTATATAATACTATAGTCAAAAATGAAGTTGAAATAAATCACCAGTTATACTTCATTCCAGATTTAATCGGACTAATTCTTTGACAAGTTCCTGTGATAGTTTCTGTAGCACATATTGAAATTGTTGCGGAGAATTTGGAATGAACCAGTAGGAACTGCACCCTCTAGTTGTTAGGATTGGCAACGCTGCAGTCAGAAAAACCATACCGGGGAAAAGAGCAGAAAAGACCATTCTTATGTGCGAATAGCTCATTACATTACAAACCTCCTTTCTTTTCATCTTGCATTAATAGAAAAAGATGTTGGATAGATTAGAAGTGTCTAATTAATATAGGATACCTATAAGGAATAAAAAAGGATTTGTTGGCAAAAAAAACTGCTCAAAGAAAGGCATGAAATAGTATATCACATCACATCACAACGAGAGAAGAGGCACTAGCCGAGTGAAACAACACGCGAGTTTAAGAAAGTTACTTTCTATTTCTAGTTTTATTATTATTAAATTTTTTTCATTTTCATCTCAATAAAAGAAACTATTTTCTTCTCTATCATCATGGCCATACATTGTTTGGATGCTTTGCTGTCATTCATTTTCGTCACTAGAGAAGAATACATTTTCGTCTCTAGAGACGAAAATAAAATTGATATGCGTGTGAAATATAAAACTTTCTGAGGCGTTATAGAGTGCAGATTTGGTTACGTTCGTGTGCAGTCGTATGAAAAAAGTTTTACTGGTAGTGCATTATAAATACTGCAGTCTATCTATATCATTGAAGGGGGTAAATTTACGATAAAAGAAATAGGTATAACTACTGATGGAAGAGAGTGCACAAAGTTTTATTGGTGGTGTATATTGGTGCATAAATAGGACAGTTTACTACAATATGGTTTTCTTCAAAAATATCATTGGGGGGGGGCTAACTTCACGGTAAAGAAACAGCAGCATGGAAGATGGTATTTATTTATTATATTATGGATAAAACATCTCCAACCGCAAGTTTAACCTTACTCGAGGCAACACCGTTCTCAACTAAAAAGCCAGTTAACTCATTTTCGTTTTAGTATCCTTTAGCCTATGATCGGCGTCATATTGACAGCAAACTGACAGAAAATCCGTGTTTTACTTGTCAATTTGGTTACAAATAAAGGGCACTGAGGAGGTAGGAGTTAACAGGCTTTTTAGTTTAGAACGGTGTTGCTCGAGGGCATGGCTCCAAGTGCCGAGCCCACTTCCTGAGAAAACTGGGCATTGTCGAAAAGTTTACATTTTTGACGAGGTATGGTTTTGACATTTTGTTTATGTTATTCTGGACTTTTTGTGTTTAGAAATTATGTGGCGATATTTTCTGTGATTGCGTGCGTTATTCTTACGGAAAACATTAGACAACACTTTTTCAATATTTTTTTACGGTAGTGTCGACTCTTTTAATAGATGTTCCAAAAGTAAACAAAAATATTAAACATAAACCTACATTTTTGCTGTCAAATGATTGCCAGTTTCTTTCGCTACTGACGCAATCGACGAACCTGCCCATTACACTCCTCGTCTATGAAGTTTTTCCAGCCCAACTTGATTGGGAGAGTTATTATCGGTACGCATTTTCCTCGGGAAAAGCAAGGGAAGGGCCGTTATATTTTCTCATAATTATATGGGCGAAAGCAAGAGTGCGCGTGCGTTCTCTTCTGCGTTTTACGGATCTCGGTTGGTCCGGACGAGATGTGAGTACTCTCTTCTCACAGTTTCAAGAATACTGGTCCAGAATGGTTTTGGCTGTGCATTTTTTTCAGGCTAACTTGATCAGAAGAGTTATTATCGCTACAGGTTTTTTTCGGAAAATGCAAGGGCAGGGCTATAGTATCTTATGTTTGTTGTTTAAGACGAATGCTGAGAATCAAATGGCAAGACCGACGAACAAACATAAGTGTTTTAGAAGAAGCCAGAACAACTAGTATAGAAGCCCTTCTCTTTAAGCAGCAGCTTCGCTGGACTGGTCACATTATCCGCATGCCTGAAACACGTCTTCTAAAGCAGATATTTTATGGAGAACTGAAGGAGGGAAAGAGAAATCAAGGTGGTCAACAAAAAAGGTACAAGGAAGTTCTCAAAGGCAATACGATGAAGGGTCACATCGATATAAACAACTTCGAGACCACGGCCAACGATAGGGCTACATGGCGCCGAACAGTCTATGAGGGAGCGCAAACTTTTGAATAGCAACGACGTAGACTAGAAACAGTAAAGAGAGAACCTAGAAAGGAGCGACAAAATGGAAGAATGGATGACCTACAACACCCGGCTGCTGCCGGAGACTGGGTGTGCCAGGACTGTGGAAGGGTGTGCGGCTTACATAGCCATCAAAAAACGCACAACAGATAGCGACGATACAGAATAAAGGAAAATAATACTCGGTATGGAGTGATTGCCTATGATGATATGATGAGTATCTTATAGTATGGTCTTTACACTTTTACTTTGATTTTATACTTTTTGTTAACCAGTAAAAAAGCATGGGGCACATTTAAGATAAGATTCTGGCAAACAATCAAAAATTGAGACAAGTTAACCAGACAGCAGACATTGTCCATCGGACAGCCATTTTTTGTCTAAAACCGACCTCATTGTCCATGGACCATTTATGGACATCCACTGGACAAAGGTTTTTCATGATACAGTGAATGGCACAAAAAAGTCCAAAGGATCAGTTTTTATCCATAAAAAACAGCTTTTATTTCAGTCATTTTTTGGATATACAATGGATAACGATTTATTTTTGTCCAACGGATCAAAAATATAGTATATCCGGCAGACGTCCATTTTTTATTTAGCAAAAGTGATGTATTTTATAGTTTTTTGACGGACATTCATTTTGGACATGTCTGCTTCTTAGTCCAATAGACCTCAAATAACCTGTGTCTACCGGACTTCCATATTTGGCCCATTTATAAATGTCATTTAGCAGAATAATTTTTGAGGTATACTAGAAGTTCTTTTTTTTACACCACTGAACACAAAAAAATCATTATCCATGCATGGGACACAGTGTTAACGTCGATTTTAACTGGATAGAGTGGATTACAAAAAACAACTCTAAAAGATTTCCATTTTTAGGGCATTTTTATTTATTTTCCTTTTACTTCACAGTTTTTTTTAAATTATTATTTGTTAAAGAAAGTTTGTTAACGAATTATTTTTTCTGTTCCATAAGAACAAAAATAAACTATAACCTGTGGACATCATATATCATTTAATGATATCCATTGAAAATGTCTATTTTTACTCCATTTAAAATAAAAAAGCCTGTCCATTGTACATATATATATTGAATCTATTTTTTTGGTCCAACGGACAGCCATGCTCAACTAAAAAGCCAGTTAACTCTTACCTCTTCAGTGCCCTTTAGCCTACTGTTGTCGCCATTTTTATAACCAAATTGACATGTAAAACATAGATTTTCTGTCAGTTTGGTAATGTGACCGCTTAAGGATACTAAATCGAGAAGAATTAACTGGCTTTTTATATGAGAAGGATTTGATTCATTAATCAAAAATGTGACTGTGAGAAAATCATTTATTGTCGTTGTTTGCCAACTATCACCGCCAACACACAAAAAAATTGTCAACACAACTCCCAAAAATTATTTCTTTCCCTTTCCAATGACTTGAGAAGCTGAAATTAGGTCACGCTCAACTTCTGATTAAATATATTTTTATCGAAAACTATGATCAAAATATCAAAAAGCCTAAAGTGAGGGAAATCAATTGTCAATTATCTTAATATTATCTGACTCACCTGTGCCGTGGGCTTCTAGGAAACTTAACTCGTTCGGTTTAACTTTGTCGCATTCCATATAAAATTCTCTAAGAAGCCTGATTTGCATCTCTCCCGAGGGATAGGTTATTCCGGAGTCCTTGTAACCGTCACAGTTTGTTTTGGCATGAAGAAGAGTTGCATATATCCTGAGAAAACACAAAAAGCAAATGTTTTGACACAACTTATGTTCATTTCTTAAGCTCGTAACTACTGAAAACAATAAGTGATTTAATACCAAAAAGTATAGCGTTATCCATTATAAATGTTACTTCTTCTTTTTTCTGTTATTATGCATTGTACAAAAAATAGTCTTTAACAAAAGTTGCATAAGTTTAAGTAAACACGCATATTAAATATGCATATCAAAATTGTCCTTTTCCAGCAAACAGTGCTGGTCCGGGTTATATCCGGCCGAGTCCCGTCAACGTTGGGTAACCATCTGTATGTGTAAAACTATATCGGCCCCCTGCTTTTTTACATACGAGCTACCGGTCCGGATAAAGAACGCATGGGCTAGTAATGGCCGTTTTTGCTCAAAGAATTTTAAGAGCCTCCTCGCCTAAACGAAAAGCAAAGTGTTTAGTGCACTTTAGATTAATTCAAAGAAATAGCACTGTTATTGCCAAAGACGTTTAACTAAAATAGACCCATCAAGTCATTCATAAATTGCTTTGAAACGCGATCAGTCGTTAGATTTAACGAAAACCATTTTATGTTTCACTGGCAACGCTACACCAGACATGCTCCTCCTCACACATGCTCCAACCACCTTACGTTTAGCAGCGGCCAGAAGCGGCTCGTTATTTATAAATGTAAAAAGGTTTGGTCGTTATTCTCAGACTTGCAGTTTTTAGAACACACATTTCAAACTCAAAATTTAAAAATTTGGTCCATAAAGTACCATTTAAAACAAATTGCGTGCGTTAAACGTTTTTTCACGCACGCTATGACAGTTTTTTATGCACGCCGTGCTTATTTTTTTACGCACGGCATGTGGGAATTGCGCTTTCCACGTTAAAATTGATATGTAACAGTAGACTTTTTCACACGCATCTGCGAAGTAGTTTCTTTACCTATTTAATGTCAAGTGACCTGCAAAACTTTATTAAAAAATTAGCATAGGTAAAAGTATTATTTAGCATGGCGTGAATCTTAAGTCTAATTGGAGTTTCTATATGCATTTATAAACTAGATTATATTAAAAACAAACAAAATTATTTTTTGATTTTAATTTTAAAAATACCAAATATATATAACCTAAGCAGAAGCTTTTTATGCAAGTAGGACACTGTTGGACTAAAAACGTATCAAAAGTGCCTTTTTCGCCGTTAACGGCCAGAAAAGTATCACTTTCCGCACTGTTTAGGCAAATTACCAAAAAACCAATGTGGAAAAAATAAGCAAATTAGACTAAAAATGGCGGTATAGTCTTATATATACTATATGATGGTTTTTCGCTGTGTAAAAAGAATGGAATTTATACACTCTACTATAGTTTTTATTTAATACGTACAAAAGTATCTTTACATTTTTAATAAATACAAAAAATCTTATGTGGAGTATCTACCTATGTAAATATTATAAATAAAAAGTTGTAACAAACATACATTCTTTATCCTGTGTCTGACATAATAATGTCTAAAAATTTATATAGTATAGTATTAAAACTGTGAATGTATTTATAAATAAATATCATGCGCACCTCTTACATTTTTTTGCTACTCATATAGGATATTTAAAAATGTCGCAGCTGGAGTTGGCTCATTATACCAAATACAGTGTAATTAATTATAAGTGCTTTCCGTATTGTTTTTATCACAAATTCACAAAAATATCCCAAAAAAACTTATTTCTTTCCTATATTTATTAATTTCATTTTGTATTTATTGCAACACTAGTTGCACGCCTATGGCGGCCTATCACAAAATAGCGTTGAAAAAACATATGATAACAAACCTGTGAAATGTTCGGTTTCCACCTGCAATCTCCAGTTTTCGTCACACTATGCACTTTGTCACATCACTTTTGCCACAAACACTTAAAAATCTCTCGATTAATCTGTAGAATATACCAAAACCTCGATTATGCTAAAGTTTCAACGCCATAGAGAAATTATGAATGGAGCAGCATACACACGTTTATATGGCTGACCCGCCACAAATGCGAGGTTGTCACATTGTTGTAGGTTTTATTGCCGATATATACTGGAAAATAAAAAGAATTATTCTTTCGGCCATAATATCAGGTTATTTTTATGGTATTTCGATCGAAAAAATGAGGTATATTTCAAGTTCATAACATGTACCTCCACATTATAATCTTTATTGATTTAAAATTGTGAAGATTCAAGAAGAATAATAAGGTGCTTCTCCATGTTTAAAAAACAAACCGGAGAACTTGCATAATTGCATGTAAATGATAAGGTTATAAAAATAATATATTTTTAAAAACATTACGTGTAGAGATACAACTTTCAGCGCAATCTGGCATTGACGCCAAATTGTTTACCTTATGTCTGATCGCAACTGTGGTAAACATAATGTCTATTTAAGTTATACTTTTATGGCTATTGCCAATTGCACCAACGTTAAGTTTGTGTTTTTAGTCTGACCTAAAAGTTTTGATACATATATCTCTCAGAAGCACGTAAAAAGAGAGAACGAGCGAGAAAACTTTTAAGTCAGACAGGAAACACAGACTTAAAGTTGGTGCAACTGGCAATTAAGGTCGTATAAAATACAGAAAAATTAATTCGGTTAGTTTTTGTGGAGCATAGAGCTCAAAATATGTTACTTGTTGTTTAGGTAAATCAACTAATTTATTAACAAGCATTTTAAAAAAAAGTAAAGGGCCAGCAGGTGGCCATTGTTGTATATAGCATTGTCCCATATTTGGCCAAATGGCTCCGGGCCGCAATCACGGAGCTATCAACGGGCTGGTCCGGCAAAGCATCTGTCGCCCGGTACAGGATTCTTAACGGCCCGGAGTGAACCTAGCCGACCCGGCAACCGGACCGGCAATCTAACTGTGGCCCTATACCGTGAAGTCCGGGGGACAAGTATCGGACCAATACTGAGCCATCAATTTTTGTTTGCTGGGTTGTCATCGCATTGTCAAATTTGGACATCAACTTCCTATCGCATAGTGGAGTAATTCGTAGGGATTTTTGAGAGAAAGCTGCAAAAAGGGTATATCTTTTTATATTTGGCATAGTGATACTTAATACAAAAAGCTAAAATTCTAGTCGAGGATCCCCCATTTTCCGGCCCAGAAACCAAGACAGCGGCTGTCAACGTTAGGAAAAATGTGTTTTCTTCGTTCTCAGAAAAATCACATCAAAATTAATTGGGTAATAGTGACGGGTCCCACTTACTCCAAGAATATGAAAAAAGTGGACATATGTCACTTCAAAACAAAATGGCGGTCAGATTTAAAAAATTTAGTTTTTCTTTGATTTTATTTTTACTTTTTAAGTGTTGATCTTTTTTAATTTTTCATATTAAAGCTACTGGCCGGCTTTTTAATCTCACAATAAAAAAGATTAGAGTTTATAAGCGGGTACAAAGATAGCGCTTGATATGTCAAAAATATAAGAGACCTTATTAACCTATAGACAACATTAAAAAAATATATTTTTTAAGTAGATACTATTAGCGATGAGTTCGTCGCTGCTTAAATTTTAAAAAACTTTTGATTTGACATTTTATATTCAAAATGGCGACCAAACTATCGCGAAAAAAGTAATTTTCTCTTTCTGGTGTGGTATTTACACTAACGTCATGCAATATATCAACTTATTCTAAACCAAGGCAGCTTGTCAATTTCAATTCAATTCAATTTATTTAATGTTCTTAAAAGAAAATACATTCTTATGAACATGAGTTCACAATAAAACGGAAAAATTAAACAATATAACTAATGCGAAAATATAGAAATAGGTAATGTTGAATAATAATAAATAATTGACTAAGACTAAAGCAGAATTAAGTTCAAAGTGCAATAATTAAGGAAAGAAAAGAGAAAAAAAGTAATAATGAAATTTTAGTAATTAGTAGTAAGTAACTAATTGTAATACTATAAATAAATAATAAATAGCACTCTACTCGTTTCGCAAAAAGGATCTAAATTTTAAAACATTTGCAACAGTGTTATAGACCTCCCTCGCGGAATCTTGGGTTAGATTATCTAAGGCTATGGCAAAATTGTTGTTGTTCCAATTTAAAGGACGCAAATGTTTATATAAAGGGCATATAAAAAAAATGTGATTAAACGTCTCCGGTTCATGCATATTGCAAACAGAACAAAGATCCTCCTGCCTAAACTGGTATGAGATGTTTTTTTATATTAAATTTGCAGCAGAATTTATTACAAGTGAGAATTTGTCATATTAATCTAGCAACTGAAAAATCGCATTTAAAGTCTAGATACTTAGGGTGAGTCAGTATAGTTCGATCAAAAATACTATAAAACAGTGTGTAGATTGCATTTGTTGCTACGCTGATATCGGATTCAAAATATTTTTGCCGAAAAAGATTTAATATTTGAGAGCGGTTTTGTTTTAAAAGATTGGGATTAAGGGTCCATAGCTCTAAAAGCCCCGCTTCTTGAAACCAGTTTTTTAATTGGGAGATCCAGTTGTACTTGAGTGAGGGTTGACTAGTATGTAAATAAATCAGCCGATTTATACAAATTTTTGTGAGCCTATCGTCACCCATAAAAAGTAATTTGATTAGGAAGTTTAAGGTTATTTTAAAAATAAAAAAAGACAAATGGAGTACACCGGCTTCCAGTCTTACAATTGCTGAGCTAGTACTTCTTGGAAGACGTAGCAAGAATTTAAAAAAGCTGGTTTGGATTTTTTCCAAGATGTCTTGATACCTCAAACCCCATACTGTCAGGCATCCAGTGAAACAATTTAGTACAGAGGTTTGAAATAGTTTTTTATTCGGTGTGAAAGATCCGACTCTCACCTTGGATGTCATGTTAAGGGTCGCTCCCGCTGCTTGCTTTGCTCGTAGTACAGTCAGTTCAGATATATTTCTAAAACGGGCAGAGCCAGAAAACAATACCCCTAAATACGTATATTCATTAACCACCTCAATAATGTTGGTACCTATTCTGAAGTTAGCGATACTTTTCTTACCCGAACGACTAAAGCAAAGGATTTTTGATTTGTTGTAATTTATTTCTAGCTTATTTTCCTCAGCATACTCCCCCAAAATGTTAAGTTTTCTTTGAATATCGGCCACAGAGTCACCAAACAGGACGAGATCATGAGCGTATAACAACATTAAAATGCAGTGCAATGCATCAATACTAATCCCATTTACACCTCTTTCCAGAAAATAATCCTCATATGCTAAACAGGGTTGGGTTTAGGGACTCCACTTGTAAAACTCCTGAGTCAATATCAAAAGATTTTGTTGTTCCATCACTAGCTTTAACTTTAACACAGGCCTGATCATACAAGTTTTTAACCGCGCACTAAATCCAAACTTAAATAGCTTTGACCACAAAAAAGAGTGACAAATAGTGTCAAATGCACGCCTAAAGTCAATAAAAGCAGCATATATTTTCCGTTTTTTAAGGCGAAGGTGATTTTGAATCAACAAACATACAACAAAAACATTATCAATGCAACCTCGTTTCTTCCTAAATCCCGACTGAGATTCCGGGATAATTGCATGCTGCTCAAGCCACACCGATAATCTACTAAGCAATATTTGCGTAAAAATTTTTAGTGTGCAGGTAATCAAAGCTATTGATCTGTAATTACTTGGATCGTCACGATCCCCTTTTTTACACATCATAGAAAAAGTGACCTGTGTCCACAGCTTTGGAATTTGGGAAGTCTCAAGTATTTTTGTAAATAAACCGCAAAGGTATAGTTGCCAGTTCTGTGGTGCATTTTTTAAAAACTCATATGATATGCCGTCAAACCTAGGAGATTTTCCATATTTACATTTATGTAAAACTATGGACAGTTCTCCCAGTTCCACGGCAGGGTCAAGTATAGGATCAAAAGTTCCAAGAAATAAAAAACTTTGAAGTTGTTTCTCAGTGTAAACTTGAGAAAAGTAATTTTCCCAGGTGTCCCTGTTGAGATTAAAATTGCATGATACACCCTTTAAAGTTTTGGGATCTCTAAAATCAGAGAGACTATCTGCCAGTTTAAAATTATAATCGCGTTTTTTGTGTGCAATAAGGGATTTAAAAAATTTTTTAGCTGCCAGATAGTGCGCTTTTTCAATAGGAGAGTATCGCGATTTCTTATATCTTTTAAATGCCTGCCAAGTAGCATACTTTTGTTTGTTGCATTGAGCGTCGTACCATGGTTTGTCAATTTTATTCCGCGTTTTTTTTCTTTTATATGGAATAAGCATGTTTGCAGTATATGCCGATTCATAAACCGCCTCGCAGAAATTTAAACAATAAGTATCGACGCTTCGCGCCTCGAGCGCCTGATCGTCGTTAAGCACGCTGCCGGTCGACCTAGGCACAGCTCCTGCGAAGGTGGGAGAGACTTTGTTCGAAAAACGCATCGCATGTACATATGCGTTGCATCCATCTTGAGTCCATCTCAAGGAGCGTACCAACTGCTCGCATAAATTTTCGGTTTTACTATTTTCTTGTACTACTTGTGTTATTGTGTTAAATTCTATACATACTGGAAAATGAGTGGAAACATTAATGTCGCATATAACATGTAAATTTTCAATATATCTTATACCTTCAAAATTCGATAGAAAAAGATCTATAACACTGTTACCTTGAGATGCACAGAAAGTAAATTCACCTGGATAGTCAGATAAGGAACGACCATTAACAACAGAAAGGTCATTAATTAAAGCAAAATCTAAAAGAAGTCTACCTCTAGTGTTGATCCTTGTTTCTAAAGACAATCGTGAGTGCAACAGTTTTGAACCCTCAATAGTCTCCTCGCATAATATATTGGTACTCTCAATTCTTGCATTAAAGTCTCCGCATACATAAAGAGGGACATTATTTATAGTATTCTGAAAAATATCTAAGACTATATTAAGATCAAGGCTAGGCTTAAAGTATACATAACAAAGAAGCATAAAAATATTATTAGTAAAAGTAATTTTTATTAATAGCCACCAATTACAAGAATCTACTAACTGCACTTGGTTAGATTTCTTTACAAAAATTGCCAAACCGCCACTTGCGCGACCACGTGCTGCGTCTTTTGTGGCACTAGAATACAAAATATTAAAACTTGATGAGAGCAGCGGGTAGTACAATGTTCCAACACACCATTGTTCAGCTAGGCACAATATGTCAAAATCTTCATAGACATCAAGAAGATGGCTGAGATTTGAGATGCCATCGAGATTCCACATAATTAATTTAAATGGTTGCTATTCCTTAGCCATCTTTGATGAATGCCCTAACCCAGATTCTGGAGAGAACGCGGTATCACGTACACGTTTACTATTTTTAGCAGTTTGAGTTACAATTTTTGGAATGTTTTTTACGTATTGGATTGTTATACCATTCTCCCCATTTAGTCTTCGTTGTTCTAGTTCTTGACGCAGAGATTGTAAATGGGCAGTTTGTTTTTGGGTAACATCTGCGCGAATTTTAATATCTTTGTATTTTGGATGGGTGCTGATGCAAGATTTATTTTTTAGGGTTTTAAGGACGAGGTCAGGAGATTTTAATACAACTTTTAGCAGTCTAGGCTTGTTTGGTTGGGAAGTTCCAATTCTAAAAGCATTAGGCACAGGTGAACTTGTATCAATATTGGTATGGATAGCTGCCAAAATTAGTTTGACTTCAGCTACGTTATTTGTGTTTTCAAGTAAGTGCGCAACAATCAAATTTGACCGGCGCGTCTCGCGTTCTTTTGATTCTAACAAAATCTTTTCAAGGTTGGAAGAATCGGCAGAAGCAACGTTCTCAAGCTGAGCGATCTTGTTATGAAAAAGTATGTTTTCTTTTTGTAGAGATATGATGTCTTTTTCGCATTTTGCCAAAAATTCACCCTGGCTATGAATCAGCGCAGTTAGTTGCTGGATATTTTGGTCGCAGGAGTCGATTTTCCGATCGCAGGATGTTATGTTAGTATTAAGAGAGGACAGTTGGGTCATAATGGCTTGAAAGTGGTGACGTGTCATCGCTCCTGTAGAGCTTAAATGTTTACATTTTGGACATGTCCATGCAGTCGTTGCGTTCCCTTCGGCAGTAGCAATCGTAAATCCTTCGGGACTGGAATTGCGAACACACATCTCATGTGCACCCAAAAGACATACTAAACAGGTGACACGAACAGAGAACGGCTCGATACGATTACTACACAAAGTACAATTTACTGAAGTAGGGGTCATCGCCCGTGAATTAAAATGTTTTAAGGTTATGTTTACGTTTACTTCTTTAAGATTGCCTCACTATTACTCAATTGATTTCGATTTAATTTTTCTAAAAAACACATTTTTTCCTAACTTTGACAGCCGCCATCTTGATTTCTAATGCCGGAAAATGCGGAATCCTCGACTGGAATTTTAGCTTTTGGTATTAGTTATTAATATGCCAAATATAAAAAATATAGCCTTTTTACGAATTTACTCCACTAACAATAAAAAATAAAACCATAATATAAAACCTAACATATAAACAAGAATTATATGATAAACCCAAAGCGGAGGACGCTTCATGCAGTGAACTAGAGACAGAACACCCCGTCCAAAAGCTGTAAGTCCTGCAATGTTCCCAAAACAGACGCCGCAGACTTTTGAATTGCAAGGCTAATTCTCTGCCTCAAAAAATAGGTGGCTCTAGGTTCATGGCTAGCTAAACGGATTCTAGCACCAAGTTCTTTTACGAAAATTTTTGTTTTTTCCCCCCAAGGACCAAATGTTTCGGCACAAAAAGGAATAGATAAATAGTTTGGGAATATTTCAGAATACTTTATAATTTTTATTTTTTCGGAAATTGCTGCTGCTTTACCAGCTTTTTTCATCCCAATTATTTTGCTTTAAGAAATTGTCAGGATAAAATTTATTTTCCCACAGATTAGACCAGTTTTGCGATGCTTCAGAAAAATACAGATCTGGTGAATTATAAACGTATAAGAGAAGACGGGCTTTTACTACGTAGGCATTATTAGAAGCGAGAAAAACAGAGAGGCATAATGAAGAAATGTCAAGTTTTACAGGTAGTTTGCAAAACGACCAAGCTGCAGAGGGATTAAAATTGCAATTTGTAATGACTTCACAGATATTTTTTAAAAGAAGATTAGATATATTAAGTAGGTCTGGTTCTTTCCAGCATGAAGTACAACGTATAATGTATGACATTCGAGGTATCAGGCCCCGCTCTATGGCCGGACGAACCGGGCATTTGGCCGGGGCGGCAAATCTAAGGGGCGGCCATTTAGCTGTGAATGTGACAAAATATTGATAAGTTAAGTAGTTTCTAATTAATCATCCATTTTTTTGACGAATATTAAAACGATCTTTATATTTCGTGTTTAGAAACTTCCATTATGTATAACAGTAAAGTATACAAAAGTTGTGGTAATACTGGTAATCTATAATTAAAAAAAAACATAATGATAGTTTTAATTAAATAAGAAAAAGATAGATAAAAGAATATCTTGTGCAGCGCTGCAACTTGTTTGAAGCAGGAATTTAAAAAAATAACATGCATTAACTTGTTTATTTCCTTGAATTATAAAGGGGCAGTTTCGTTACGCAATAGCATTATTTATGCTAATTACGTCGTGTCACATAGACAAGGTGGTGGAAAAATGTGTTAAAATAATTTGTTATGCTAAAGAAGCTGTTTAAAAGAAAAATTGAGTTAATTTATAGTGTGGTGTACTAAGTTTTGAAGGTAAGTAAATCTATTAATTTGTATTTGAATAGATATAAAACAGGTCAAAGCACCTACTAAGTTGATATAGAAAAAAATATTTTCGGGTTCTGTACCCTTAAGTAATTTTTGTGCCCAATTTCACTAAAATCGGTTAAGCCGTTTTTGCGAAATCGTTTATACAGACGCACACACACATACAGACGGAAAAAAACTTTTTTTTTATTGTTGATTTAGACCTTTGTTGACCCAATTACACATTTTTCATAAAATTTGCAAAAGTTAATTTTTTGGTGAAACCAATACCTCTAGTCTGGAGAGGTAAAAACTGGTTTTGGGTAAGTTAAGATTATATTTTTCGTAAGTAATTTAATTTTTTTCCAAGGGCCTAGGTACTTATTTTTTTTAATTGTGCAGGGTGTCAAAAATTTTATGGTTTTGAGGGGTTAAGGGTATTTCTAGAAGAGATAGAAAAAAGCGACCCCCCCATTTGTGGGGCCTAAATTTTAAGTGAAGTTTACAGATGTCATCGGTATTTCAATGTGAGAACCCTGTAAGGGTGTTTCTGAAAAGTCTGTATTTTGGGACACGGCCTATAACTTCTTTATTGTAAAAATTTTGACATTGTGGTGAACCTATTTAATAGACTTTTTAATTTAATTAGTTTTTAATTAGTTTTTTTCTGTTTCGAAGATATAACACAAATAATTTTTTTTCCTTATAGGACACCCCATATTTAACTCGAAAATGTTTGGGGAAGTGTGGATATGATGGCCCCCTTTTTTTCTTTAGCATTTTTTTATGGATAAAATAAGTAATATCAATACAAAACTTAGCGTATAGTTAGTTTTCAGTATACTTTAATGAAAAACGCTTCATATTGAACAAAATCGGTTATCAATTTTTATTTATTTTACGTCAAAGGTGCCATCATATCAAACTACTTGATATGATGGCATACCATATAAAAATAGCAAATAAAACCTAAAAATCTTAAATGCAACTATTATTAATATAAAAAAGGGAAGATCAAAAGATCTTGGGAGGAAAGAAGGAAAATTTAAAATTGGATGAGTGTCCCACAAGGAACACACAAAAGATCAAAGCGAAAGGAAAAACAATTAAACGATGTTTCGCCCAGGGTGACCACCATTGGCTCGTCAGTGGATTCACTAGTCACCCTCAATCCAGACATCATTTAACACCATCGCACATTCTTTCTTTCGTTTCGCTTTGGTCTTTTGTGCCCACGCGGGTCACCCTGGTGCGAAACATCATTTAATTGTTTTTCCTTTCGCTTTGGTCTTTTGTGTGTTCCTTGTGGGACACTCATCCAATTTTGAATTTCCGTTCTTTCCTCCGAAGATCTTTTGATCTTCCCTTTTTTAGATTCTTTTCGGTTGATGTAATTGATTTGGAAGTTTGACTTCTTGTTTTAATTGTCTTAGGAGCATATTCCTATTGGAAAGATTAACACGCCAGGACGAACCCGTATCAGGTGACTTATAATAAGTACCATGCGGAACGATGCCTATTTGTGAGTGATTCAGAGTTGGAAGTCAGAGTGTGCGATGGTGTTAAATGATGTCTGGGTTGAGGGTGACTATCCACTGACGAGCAGTGGAGTCACTAGTCACCCTCAATCCAGACATCATTTAACACCATCGCACACTCTTTCTTTCGTTTTGCTTTGGTCTTTTGTGCCCACGCTGGTCACTCTGGGCGAAACATCGTTTAATTGTTTTTCCTTTCGCTTTGGTCTTTTGTGTGTTCCTTGTGGGACACTCATCCAATTTTGAATTTTCGTTCTTTTCTCCCAAGATCTTTTGATCTTCCTTTTTTTAGATTTTTTTCGGTTGATGTAACTGGTTGGAAGTTCAATATTAATATATTATTGAGAGCTTGGGGTGCCATCATATGAGAATAACACAACGGTATATGAAGCTTAATTTAACGATTCTAACATCAAATTAAAAAAAAATCATAACTTGTAGGCCTATTCCAATGCTATTAGCTAAGTCTTAAATATTTTGGAAGTAACTAAGCATAAAAAAATATTAATGGAAAACAAAAAGACAGTAAGATATATTAGACATACCAAAAACAATAAAAATGTTTCCCGACCACTGTCAACTAAAGATTTAGCTGAGTGCTTCATAGTAGATCATAGGTGACGCGAACTATGCTACTAGAAATTTTTTAAATGGTCCGTAGATTGTTGATCGAGTAAATTTAAAAAATATAATAAAAAAATTTGCAGAAATAAAAGTTCGAAAGAAAAGTTTCTTGTAACTTTAGGGTACCTAGGTAATTGATGTTATTGTGCTTAGTTTTTATAGAATATTCTTGGCTTTAGTTTGTGCATTTACACGTTAATGATTTTCATTATGAAAAAATGTGAACTTCCGTGGTGTCGTAAAGTTATACCTTTATGTGTAGTAGGCAGTATCTCCGGTTCACACACGGAAGTTCCCGGGTTGGATTCCCGGTCACGGCGAAAAAAAAAAGTGGTCACTGGTTGTTTTTGTGAATGTCCAATGCTTTAACATGGCGTATCTTGGCAAACACTGGATAGTTGATCCTGATTGGATGGAAAATCCCAGTATAAAAAAAATATATGAAAAAATATGCATGTATGATCTAAAGGACTGCATTTTGTCATTTTGTCCGGGGCGGCGTATGGGCTAGAGCGGGCCCTGGAGGCATATATAGCGAATGAATTTTTGAGCAACTAAAATGCTGAATGAGAAGACAGATTTTGTAAATTAGTTGCAAATTTTTGAAGAGTTGATTTTTTTCTGAAAATCAATGGATAAGCTGTATTTTCCAAGAGGATATCCTAATAAACTAAATTCGTCTTTGGAAACTATCTTGATATCTAAGGCAATAGAAATAAATTCGTTAAAACATGAAACATCCCGACTAGGGAAATTTAATGTGTAAATCAAGGATATTTCACATTTCCTATAATTTATTTCCATACAGTGGCAGATCCAGCAATTTCACCAGGGGGGAGGCGCAAAAAATACTTTTTTATGGTCATAATTCCATAACCCTTCCCACTAACCAAACAGTTTCCACCTACATATGTTCTTAGTTGCAAGCTTGAGCCGTTGGTGGTGACTAACAGATACTACCTGATACAATCAATCCTTAATTCTTAAAAAAAAACAAATCATTCAGTATTAACATTCCAACATGATTATCGTATTAAAAAAACTTTTAGTTATATAATAAAATTAAGTTTTCTTTTTTGCTATGCAAACCTATATAAGATAGATTCTAAATCCAGGCTCATTGAATGATATATTTAAAAAAGCGCCAAGCCATTAAGTTTCTCTTCTCCTACCATGGACCGAAGATAAGTTTTCAAAAGTCTTAAAGTGGGGAACCTTCTTTTGGCGGTAGCAACCGAAACAAGTCGAGGAGAACCAATTTTTAATGCGTTGTAGATATTGGGTTAATAACAGAGTCAACGCTGTTAAGGCATCGTCGCATTTACTATTTAAAATTTCATTTTTAAACAGTGTTAACTCTCCTGTTACCACTGTGTGAGTGAGAAAGGTTGTTAAAAACTGTGCCAAGTTTTTCTATAATTTTTGTTACCATACCTGATATTTTTTCTGCATCGCATCTTTGAAGGGTCGTTGAAATGCATAAATTTAATACAGAGATTTGGATCGCCTTCTGTATATATGTAAATATGACATTTAGAAGACAGTTTCATGAAGGGTGCAAATTACAATACTTAATATTTCCCAACAAACACAACATGGTTTGGACGCTAGCGCATCTCTTACAATTTTTTGGAAGCCAGCTGGCGATGGCGTCTCGACAATTTGGTGCACCGCGGCATGTATACCGCTCATGACCGCTTGGGCACGTATCGGCCGACAGGCGGATTGGCGAGAGTATTTTACCTGTAATTTAAAAAAAAAGCATTGGACACAACCGGGATCGTAACATGCACGTCCCGGGTGAGAGTCTGATACTCTACCACCAAGCCACGAGAGTAGTTTATTTCTAAGTTGCGAACCCGCCGCAAGAAAGGTTGCGTGGAGCTGGCGCCTACGAAGCGAAAAAACTGTCAATATGGTATATCAAGCAGAGAAGAACCTACTCGGTTGAAAGCGCATTTTGGTGGCATTTAACCAACCTCGGAATGAATTCGAATTAGCGAGCGCCAAATACGTTCTGAAATACAAGACCATTTTAGCGGCTGCATTGCAAGTGCCTATACGTCCCGTCAGAAATCCGCCGACTGTTTACCGCCACCTTCTGGTTTGCTGGGTTGTCTCGACTACTCACAAAATATTGTGAACCCGATTAAGCCACCTAATGTAATTTTTTTAGGCAAAAGGAATAGTCTAATCTTAAAACATATTTTCTTATGAAGTCGTTTAAGTTACGCAAGCCAAACCTAATTTTCTTCAGATTGCCAAAATAGCTTGAATTTTTTTTCACTGTCCTCAGCATAAAAACTAAGGCATCCGCGAACAGTAACAATAGACTCTTGGATACAGCTTGTATTCTGTTTAGCAATTTTAGCCACTTTCTTTTCATTTATTCTAGAGACACCCGTATTTTCTTAATTGAAACAGAACAGTGGTTATTTTTCTCACTTTGATAGCGGATATCTCAGAAACTGGTAATAGAAACAAAATAAAAATTACCCATTTTCTTAACTAGCACTAGTTATACAACATATTCAAAATTAGTTGAAATCGACTGAGATATGTTTTATAGGAGTGTCCAGTGCGTGGTTCTTCAATTTTTTAAAAACTTTGATAATGTTCCGTGGTTCGCCACTGTTTCCATACCTATTTTTGAGCAATATTCAATTAAGGATTTAAAATCGATCAATACAGAAACAAGATCTCTACAGAGAATACCATCATCAAGGTACCATAGATTAATGATGCTCTTTAGAGATTTGAGTGTTGATCAATCTGTATATTTTTTAAAATTTTGATAGATCTTTTCTTCCTGATTGCAAAAATATACCACATGTTATTTTTGTTTTGGATGGTCATCGAAAAAATTCAGAAAAACGTTGCCATAAGAGCAATGTGTTGAACAAAGAACCACTTAAACTATTTTTCCTTGGCTAACACATTGCCCTTATGGCAAATTATTTTTTATTTCACTCGAGAACCGCTCAAGATAGACCCTACATATGGTATATTTTTGGAAGCAGGAAGAAAAGATCTATCGAAGTACATATGTGTCCTTTAAATTTTAGGACGACTGTTAAAGCAGTTTTTTATTGAATTTGAGCAGTGTATTTTATTTTACCTTTTCTATCTCAGTTAAATTATAGTGTCAGTCTACTTCAACAATTTATTTTCAACGTCAGTCACATAAAATTCTTAAATTTAGTCAAAAAACTTAGATCATGGCCCCACACACGACGAAGAAATTTAGACCATGGACTGTAACGAAGCTGGAGGACGGATGGTCTCTTGCAGCTGTGACAGAACATTTCAATCTCAACCGTGGAGGTAAGAACGAATGCTAGGGAGGAGAGTAGAATCCGAGAGAAGCAGGTAGACCCGCAGTTTCCAACCAGGATGAAGATGCAGCTCTCATTCAAAGACTCGAAGAGGACCCTTTTTTAACAGCAAAACAAGCAAGAATTTTGTTTCAGTTCCCAGGATGCAAGGCAACTGTTTTCAGGAGGATAAAGAAAAAACACCTGAATTGCCGTGTTGCAGCTACTAAAACTGAGCTTACACCGCAACAAAAACAATCTTGCTTATTTTTGGATCTGAATTAAATCCACAGAGATTAAGATTTTTGGAACCGCGTAGTTTTTATGACCAGACAACGCCAGATTCAATCCACAGTATGTGAGTCACTACCGAGCAGCTGGTAATTTTAGTGTGAATGTATGGAGATGGATGTCAGCGAGAGGATTGGGGGTGATATGGAGAATTGAAGGAAGATTTGTGGGAAGAAAACTATTTAGAGATATTGGACAATGTCATGCTGCCAAGTGTGGAACAGGGTTTTCCAGAAAACAACGATATGGGAAGACCTTGCAAACCAAGAAAATTTCACGGTGCCTTTTCTATCGATGAATCTCGCAGATTACAAAGATTTATCGACGTAAACCGAGACATGACAAAATTTTGATTTTTTTTGTATTTGTAGAATATATATTTTTTGTATTTATCGTTGTTTAGTATTTTTATTACTTCTTTAATTTAACAACTACATAAACAGACACAAAATATATTTATTATTTTTGGTATAAAAGTTAAATAAATCAAGTAAACAAAATAAAAAAATAAAGAAAATGCACAACCTTAGTGTAAGAGGTATAACCAGTTCCCTTAAAGAAACGAATATTTCTGTAACGGAGACGAAACAAAACCATTTAAAAAAATACAACCAACATTTTGATCTTTTCTTTTTAGATTATTTTCGGTTGAAGTAACTGATTCGGAGGTTTTTTTAACTTCTTTCTTTATTTTTTTTTAATTGCCTTAGGAGCATATCCCTATTGGAAATATTAACACGCCCAGAGAGAACCCATGTCAGGTGGCTTAGATAAGTATCAGTGCGGAACGATGCCTATTTGTGAGTGATTCAAAGTTGGAAATCAAAGGGTGACCAGTGTTACCCACGGCGAAACATCGTTTAATCATTTCTCTTTTCCCTTTGGTCCTTTGTGTGTTCCTTGTGGGATGCTCATCCAAGTTTTTTTTTCCACCCAAGATCTTTTGATCTTTTGTTGTTGTCAAATATCATTGTAAATGTCAAACTTTGACACCAGCTTTCTTATTTTAAATACAAGCCTCCAATTTGTCGCATTTTTGAATTCCTCTAATTTTTTTCAAAAATTCAATTCAAAAATGTATAATATATTATTTCAATGCTATGATATAGTCCAATTTTTTGAAGAGCGTGCTGACGTCATTTTTTGGATCTCTATTTGATACATTGTTTTAGACAGCGACAATAAATAAATATTATGTCAACTGTTACTTCAAATTAAAAACAACAAATTATTTGACATGCGAACTGTTGACAACAAAGAAATACGTTTTCAGAGGAAAAAATGACGTCAATCCGCTCATCAAAAAATTGGACTATAAATATTTTTTGAGATGAAGCGAATTATATTTTGACCGGTGAAGTATAGTGTTTTATACACAAAAGTTACAGATTATGTATGTCAAAGTTGTAAAAAAGTCATTAAAATTACGGTAGATGAGTTCATAGCCACTCATGCGGTCAAATTTTAATGCACTATTTTTAAAACAATATCTATCATGGTCATATTTTATATTTTTAATCAGAAAAAAATAGCAATTTAAAAATAAGATTGAAAATAAGAGAGCTGGTAACAAAATTTGTCATTTGACATACATTCTCTAAAAGATCGCCAAAAGTTAGGGAAGAGTGGGGCAAATTGAAAGGAAATTTTGTTTTTTTCTGTGTTTTTATCGTGTCAAATATTATTTACGTTATATTTATTTTTATGAGATTTTATCCTAAATTTATGTGCTTAATTTTGATTGTTTTATCAGGATTTGCCATATAAAGTATTTTATGATCAAAAAGGTCGTTGTCCCTTTGAAGAGATTTAATAAGATTTTATAATAAGTTTTAAGAGATTTTATAAGGAAGCTTCTAGGTGTCAAGTATTAAATAAAATAATTAAACGGGATTATTTTAAAGTTTCTATAAATAAATAATTGACAAATAATTCAAAGTTTTGTTTTACCATCAAAAATTTTAAATGTTAATACTTAGTTTAAGTTATTTTCTAGCAACAACTAGTTTCTAATATTCAACGTTAAGTAAGGTTAAGTAATTCAACAAGTTATTATTGGAGTAATATGGAGATCTTTCAATAAAAAGTAAGTACTAGAAGCCTGTACAAATCAAATCTTTGTAATGAAAAACAGTGGTCGAACTTAGTAATAATTTTTTTCTTGATTAGGGTCCATTTACTTAAGTTTTAATGCCTAATGCGTTACTTTTTATTTCTACTTTTGTCTATTTCCCTTCAAAAAGTAGAGAGAGAAGACAAAATTATGCATTGAGCATTATCCATTAAAACTTGAGTAAATAGGCCTATACATATTTTTAAAACCATTATAATACTGTTTTTTGAAGGTCGTAGACAACGTTTCAAATGCTTATGTATCTGCAATCGTCATCAGGTGAATACTAATAAAAATTAACTTCCACACTTCGTGGACCTCCTTAGAGACATCAACCTTTGTTAGTTTTGACGTCGAAAGTTCGTACACAAAGGTACCACTGGAAAAATCACACCAAATAATTGATCAGAAGCTACTCAAACACGACCACCTCTCTAACAGAACCAATCTACCAATCAATGCCATTATATAGGGTGGGCCAAAAAATCTTGCATACTTTTGAATTTGCTATAACTTTTGATAAAATCGGTCGATTTTAAAATGTTTTTACTTTTTGGAAAGACAAGACATGATACTTTTCCGATGCGGTCCAAAATTTGACATTTTCTAAAAATCCAAGATGGCGGACCGTTTTAAATAACGGGAAATTTTCACCCACCCCTGCAAAAAAAATATGTGCGGCACTGGAGAAAATCTAAGTCACTGTGACAAAAGCCTTATGTATTATATCTATACCAAGGCATTACCTTATTAAATCGGTTAAGAAGTAAAAAACTAACTTTATATAGAATATTAGAAATTTTGAGCTTTTTGGAAGTACAAGACTTGGCTTTTAAGTTGTGGTTCCAAAATTCTTAAAAATCCATGATGGCGGACATTTTTAAATAATGAGTAATTTTCACCACCCCCCCCCCACCCCTCTTTCCCGAAAAAAAATTATGTTTGTTACCTATACTGAACAAAACCTAAATTAATGCGACAAAATCTAAATTAATGCGACAAGAGTTCCCTACTGTATATATAAAGGTATTACTAAATTAAATCGGTTAAGAAATTAAAAATTGAGCTTAAAATTTGCCTGTTTCTGTATATTTGTACCATTGATTCTAAGCATACAATGATAATGACATTAAAAATCAAGCTAGCCATGACATTACAAAAGTTATTGTTTTGAAAAGCAATTTTTATTGAAAACGCTGAAAATCATGACACTAACTTGTTTACTTCTTAATTAATTTATTTAAATTAAAAGTTACAGCAAATGAAAAAACTGCGATTTTTTTTGCAAATGAAACGTCGCGATTCTTCAAAAACCGTCAGAAAATCTCGCCCTTACAAAAAATGTGACAATTTTTAAACACACGTTTACACTTAATACTTTTTTGACAGGACTATTTGCTAATATTTCTTAAAATTTATTTTCTTAATATGGTTCTAGTAAATAAACAATATTTCAGCTTTAATTTTTGTAGGCTGTTTTTGTGAAAAACCTGTTTTTTATTTAAAAATGTATGTTATTAAGCTTATTTGTATGTGTAAACAAACCTTTAAAACTTTTAACGTACAAAACCATAGATAGCCATGTAATATTTCACTGTCGCTGTTCAGAAAAGTCACACAAATTCTGTCTTTCTTTTTACATGATGAGAATTTTCGACACCTTTTGACGTTTATTGGTACGCGTAGTAACATTTAGCTCCGCCATAAACTAGTCCTGCACAATATCCTTAAAATATTAAATTTACAAAATGTTATTCAAAAAATGACGTAGTTTCTCTTAAAACGCAATGTTAGGATAAATATAATGAGGCGATAAGTAAAAATCGACACTTTCCAGAATTTTGACGGGTGAGATTTTCCGTAGTTTCTCAATGATCGCGACCATTGAGTCAAAAACCACTTACTTCAGAGGTTTATAGTTTTCCTATATTTTTTATTTTTATCTCTTAACCGATTTAATTAAAAGTAATACGTTGGTATAGAAAGCATACATAAGGCTTTTCTCGCAATGACTTAGATTTTCTCCAGTGCCGCACGTATTTTTTTTGCAGGGGGGTGGGTGAAAATTACCCGATATTCAAAACGGTCTTGCCAAAAAAGTTAAAAATTTTGAAATCGATCTATTCGATCAAAACTTATAGCAAATTTAAAAGTGTGCAAGATTTTTTAGCCCACCCTTATATTTGTTAAAATGCTATCTGCAGAACTGCAGGAAGAGGACAGATATTTTCGACAGCAAGATGGTCTACTCATGGGATCCTCACTTTCGCCGGTAGTAGCCAACTATGGCTGAGATATATGGACGACACATTCATCATGGAAAAAGAACAACAACACACTAGAAAAATTCTTCAATTACGTCAACAGCATAAGAAACTGAATTAAATTCACTCTGGAAAAAGAAAGAAATTGTCAACTCCCTTTTCTCAATGTTTTAGTCACCAAAAATAATTCAACCATAATCACTTCCGTATATCGCAAACCAACTCATACTGGACAATAGCTTGATTTCAAATCAAGCCACTCCACATCAACCAAAATGGTAATTGCAAAATATCTCATAGATAGAGTCACCTACATCTGCAATACAGAAGAAGCTATAAATAAAGAAAAGTCCGAAATTTCATCCGATCTGCAAAGAAATGGTTTCTCCAACTACACGATCAATAAAACTCTTCAGACCGCACCAACACAAAAGATAACAAACATAAATACTGAAAGAAAGGTCACACTTATAATGTCATACATCAAAGGAATCTCAGAAAAGATAAGAAAAGTAGACAACCAATAGCATTGTACCATCTTCGGACTGTCTTCAAAACGACCACAACAATAAGAAGTCCATTGACAAAAAATAAACCACAACACCATGACACCAAGAACTGCATCTACCAGGTACCATGCGAGTGTGAGGATATCTCCAAAAGGAGACAGAACTGGATCGAAAATAACTCAACATTGCTGGGAAAATCAACATCATATAAAACGGAAAGATGCGAAGATCGTCGCCAAGGAGGAAAAACTATTTAAGCGAAAATTCAAAGAAACAACATTCATTCTAAGGAACCATATGTATTGTCTCAAACAAGCGTCATGATCAGGGATATTGGGAAAGCCACACTTTTCAGAGGTAACAGATTTCGATTGCGAAACAGCGGAACTAACCAAGTATAAAATTTCATGGTTCACTGAACACAAGTCAGTTTTATGGTGCATTAAACAAATGCTAGTATAATAATACAAGGCTAGATAGTCTTAGTTTTTGTGAGTATTCAGCTGATGACGATTGCAGATACATAAGCATTCGAAACGTTGTGAAAAAGCAAAAATTAAAGAAAATGGAAGTTCGAAACTCTAGTTTATATAATATATCATTACAGGGATTTTTCAGAATTGGGTGATTCAAAATTTCCTAAAAAGACTTTAATTGTAGGTAGAATTTGTTGTTCTGAACAAGAATTAGTAAAATATATTTTTGTAAACTCTTTCGTTTCATAGATATTTGCATTTAAAAATTGTAATATTTTCTGAGAAGCACCCTTTACTACGTGGTAGACTTGCTTATAAACTCGTAGACTGGCTTGGTGAATTATTTTAAAGACGATTAAGTTTCTAGTTTTAACGTCTTTTTTTCGTTCGTTTTCGGATAAAACAGATTTTTCCATGATTTTCTTTTTAATTCATTCGACCCGACCCAATCCCATGCAAATCAAATCAACCCAACCTCACCAAACCCGGTAAACCAACCGCGTGAAGGACTCGTGCTTGACTTTTCGCAAAAAATGCCAAAAGTAGATCACCAACCCTGCTCACTGACCTAGAACCATACTTCTCATATATAGTACCTAAAAATATCAAAGGACCATCGAAAAAAGTAGACGACTAACTACTTGAAATATCTTATAGTTATATGTGGTACACAAACAACAGTATAATGGGACTCCTTACTAGCTGGTACTGATATACAAGAGTGTACTCCTTAGCCCAAATGATGGGTATCTAAGTGTAAGATTGGTGGTCACTAAATAAACAAATAAAAATTAAACAGAGCACTACAACGTTTTAGTATAACTAGTCTCTGGATGTGTCTCGTGTTCCTAGCATGAATATCGACGGATATAATTAATTTATTGTATAGATAAGTTGGAAGCTTATATAGATTAATTTAAAATAGGTATCTGACTTAACAAGTGTAATTCCAATCGATCGTATAGCTTAACCCAATTTGAAGTTCTACGTAGCGCAGATGTAGTTAAATTTTCTGATGTTATAGGATAGACGCAATCAACAATTTTGCAGTTTCTGTAAACTATTGTTTTCAGATTGCAATAAGGGTAACCAGTAAACAGTGTGACAGTAGTTGAAATGAGACAAGATTAAATAATCACGAGTTTAAGTTTAAGATTAGATCATTACGAAATCATAACCAGTCAAAGACAGGCGGATGAATAAACAACGACTTTCCGAAAAAAACAAAAGCCTACAAATAACGTTAACACTTATAGAGGTATAAAGCACTACCATCCAAAATCATCACTTATCCGCATCAGTATCGAAATATGCGCATGCGTAAACACGATACGACTGCTTCGATACCCTACATGAAATGAATCATATCGCGATCCGTGACCTATCCAAACCAATGTACCTATTCTTTGGTTCCAATTTATGATCTATGGTCTCACTCAAAATATTTAGTCGGTTGAATAAAGTAGATACGTTACGTACCTATGCATTTAGGGCCAAATTTTATTATAGTCCCTTTTCAAGGTACCCTTGTTTCTTCAAGGAGACCTTCGTGAAAGGCACCTTGGAAGGAATCCTTACATTAAGGTAGATATAGAGCTACCTTCGGCCTTTCTTGGTAGATAATTTGAGGTTAAAAAAGAAAAATATTTTTGGGTTTGTTTTGATAATCAATTTTTTGTCATTTTGTGTGTTGCTTTTTAAGATATCTTGAATATAATGAATGATTTTTTTGGAATTTATTGATCGGGTGGAAGAAAAAGTCCCTGATCATCATGGTCGCCTTTCAAAGGGATAGATACGAGACATGCAAAGTCCCTTTGAGTTCTTTACCTTGTTCTGGTATTGATGTTTATTATACTTTAAATAAAATGCTTGTTAAAAATCAGCAAGAGGTTTTTCCATTTCTCAATTATTATAATATCTACTTATTTCTACCAAGGCCCCACACAGATAGATTATAAAAATGTCCCTGCATGGGCACCAAAAAGCTAACTACGAGCATGTGCGCAAAAATATACAGCCCATCTTTATACATTTTACTATAATGAACGTCCTCATATTCAGAGAAAAGGAGTTTTTGGCCAAATATAGATTATTATAAAACATTACACTGCACATTATACTACCCATGATCGAAGATAAATTTAATCACCCAAACAACCGGGGTCTTCCAGTGTCCCCAATGTTGGCCTTGCTATGTTCCCTATGGTATTATTATGGCACTAAAAGTATTCAAGTAGGTAGCTAAATAATATAAGTATCTTTTATAAAGTTGGATTCATAGTTCTTACATACATTTCTTTGTTCATATGTGACCGCAATGTATTCTTATATCTTTCAATCAGTTCAGCGGGGAAAACCTTTTCCTGGCTAGTGTAGGATCTTAAGGAGGATTCAGAGTTCCATAAGGTAAGAGGTATAAGGTAAGACAGCAAGGAAAATAAACTATAGCAAACGCATGTGGCTGTTCACAGTATTCTTGCATCTTACCTCATACCTCTGCTTACGTGTTGAACTTTATGATGTTGCTTATCTATTGTTTTTTATTATTTATTGCTTTAAGTATCTAAGAATTCAAAGAATATTTATAGGTTGTGTTAATGTTATATCTACAAAATATTTTTTTTTTGTAAAATCTGTCAACAAAAATATTCTTACCTGTTAGCATGCTTCGCTTTCTGAAGAATGATAGCTGTTATTGCCTCAGATCGGACGTAGCCGTTCCCCGCGTTGTCGAAAACTTTACATATGCCGTCCATACTTAATACACCCAATCTAAAAAGGAAAAACATTTAAATGGGTTTTTTTCGAATATGAGCAATCCTCAAAACTTGTTGTAAAATTATGTACGCCAAGTTCTAAAACTTTTAAGAAAGTGTTAGTTTTCTTTGAAATATTAGGTATCTACCTAAATTACTCTTATTGAGTTAATAGTCGTGGGTTTTTATATCTTTTTTGCCAATATATGTTTTTTAAAAGGCTATATAACACGCTAGAATATTAAACGTAACCAGTCACGATGTGTCCCCAAATTTTAATAAAATTAAACAACATACATAAAAAAGCTTTTTGCTAAAAAACAACAAAAATTATGTCACGCTTTATATTCTGTCGTGTATTTAGAAATTTTTCAGGGGATTCCTGAAATTTTTACACCTGCTTGAAGGCAATAAATTATCCTTTTAGAAACACCAAACTTGTATCTTGAACTCCTTCAGGATTTTTGTCTGTGAGCTGTCAAACATAGATGATTTTTACAAGTCGTCCGATTTTACTTAAAAAACCATTGCTTTTTTTGTTGTTTTATTCAGTTTTGAGTAGGTACATAAGTATTTTTTGTCGGTGTGGGTGCACCTAATAGGCAATACGTATATAAAATTTTTAATCCATAATAGTATACAGGAAGGGCCAGAAAATCTTGGACTGATTTAATTTCCTAATTACTTTTCTGTTACTTAACCGAATTTTATAAAGTGTGGCATTTTAGAAAGCTATAAGAACAAAGTTTACTATTTTTTTACAAAAGATGTAAAATATCAAAAATACAAAATGGCGAACGTAGTCAAAATTTTAGTCTGGAAAAAAAGACATGAAACTTTTTTTCGACCTCCCTGTAATTTTTTATTGCCAAAATAGAAAACCTTGTGCCTTTTTACGTCTAACGAGGTACCACACATGAAATTCGGTTAAGTAGTACAAAAGTTGCATTGGCTCAACATATCGCATAACGTTTTCACCAACGAATTATGTCTCTTTTTATTTACCAAGAACTTACTTCTCATCGGATTTTTACAGGTGTATCCTGTCTGCAAAGGTAAATAAACAAAGTCAAAATGTCAAATGCCAAAAATCCAAGATGGCGGACATACCTACTCAAAAATTACTTTTCCCAAACAAAGCTAATTTTAACGAAAACGACGATTCTTATAATTTTCTACTACTTAACCGAATTTTATGAGTGATACCTCGTTAAACGTGAATTGCTTTTCTAGATCAGGAATAATATAAATTTGTAAAAGTCCGATAAGAAATAGGAAATTTCTTGGGAAACAACAAGAGATATTATTTTCGGGTGGTTAGAATATGCAAAATTTTGCGCCAATGCAACTTTTGTACTACCTAACCGAATTTTATCTGTGCTACTTCGCTAGACGTGAAAAGGCATACAGGGAGGTCGAAAAAAAGTTTCAGATCTTTTTTTCCGACTAAATTTTTGACTACGTCCGCCATCTTGAATCTTTGACATGTTACAAATCATGTTACATCTTTTGTACAAAAATAGTAAACTTTGTTTTTTTGGCTTCCTAAAATGTCAAACTTTATAAAAATCTGCTCAGGAACAAAAAAGGAATTAGAAAATTAAATCAGTCCAAGATTTTCTGGCCCTTACCATATATTATTATGGATTAAACCATCAAATGAGAGAGACGAGTGAAGCGGAGGCGGTAAACAATGTTCTTTTTATGTACGTATTGCCGATTAGGTGCACCCACACCGACAAAAAATACTTACCTGCTCAAAACTGAATAAAATAAGAAAAAGAAGCAATGGTGTTTTAAGTAAAATTAGACGACTTGTAAAAATCTTCTATGTTTGACAGCTCACAGACAAAAATCCTAAAGGCGTTCAAGATTCAGGTTTGGTATTTTTTAAAAGATATTTCATTGTCTTCAAGCAGCTGTTAAAATTTCAGGAATCCCCTGAAACGATTTCTAAACAACCGACCAAATATAAAGCTTGACATAATTTTTGTTATTTTTGATGTTTTTAGAAAAAAGCTATTTTTTATGTATGTTATACAATTTTATTAAAACTTGGGAGCCCATCGTGCTTTGTTACATTTAATATTCCAGCGTGTTATATAGTCTTTTAAAAAACATATTTGGCAGATCTGTAAAGTGAATGTGGATTAAAAAATTTGAAGTTAAGCAGCCGAAGTCAAAAAATTGAGATTTTGTAAATTTTCTGAACATGCGCCAATTTCCGTTTTTTTTTATTTGTCTGTGGCATAAATTTGCATTTTTTTGATGTCGGCGAATAGCTAAGACCTTTTTACAGTCACGTCAAAATGAATTTGCACAATCTCGTTCATAAATAAAGAATAGAATTTTTTCTTAAATTTTTAGAAAAAAAACAAATTTTTTTAAAAATTTTCAATTGATTCATTTTTTATGCAATCAAACAGAAGTAAAACATCATGTTTTGCATACTATATTAAAGGGTTTAACCACACACATTAAGCACTAGTGGGAGATGAATCCTATTTATTTTCAGAAAACATCGCCCTAGATGTGAATGGAACTAATCCACATGGCACTACTAAAATGGTTATTTTTTTGTTTGCTATCATAGAAAAAGTAAAGAAGAAATAAGGTTTTGGGATTAAAGCCTTTGTCAACATAAAATATGGACATTTTTAAAGTAGTTTCTATTATTAACTCAAAATTGAATATTTTGTGGATTAGGACTATTCACATCTAGGGCGATGAAAAATCGAAAGAAACGGCAAGTGCAGCAGAGAAATGGAAAAAAGTGTCAAAAATATACCTTTTTAAGATGTAACTCCATTTTTCTGATCTAACTGTCTAGGAAGTTGACTAATCATTTTCAAATTTTGCACGAATTAGGCCTCAAGTAAACTAATGAAGAATACTGAAAATGGACTAAATCGAAAAAAGACAAAAGACTCATTTAAAAACTTTTCTAAAGGCCCGCAGGGCCTCATTTTACGCAAAGAACCCCGCACGAAATATATTGAAAAATTATTTTGGTGAAATTTGACAAAATTTTAATATGTTATAGTGCGTTATAAGATCAGAAAAATGGCTAAATAAAAATTGATTTCTATGACTAGTTCCAGACGGTCAAAATTTAAAAAAACGTCGTTTCGGGGTATAATGGGTACGGTCACAAAGGCATTTCCTGACCGAAATAAAATAAGTGATCGACGAATATAAGGTACCGAGGAACCACACATTAACTTCCTTATTATTTTGTTGATAAAACGTTAACAGGTTGTATACAGGGCCTGGTAAAAAAAAATAATTTTTTTGACACATTTTTATTTTTCTCTATACAAAAAATAAAAAAATTATTTTTGAGCAAACATTAATGTTTTAGTATTTTTTAGATAAACTAAACACGTTTTTCTTCCCAGTAACAGTTACTTTGTCTTACATGTTTTTTTGAATTTTTTTACTATAAAATCTTGACAAAAATTGTTTCCTACTACTAAATATTTATTTTGTAAATAAAAAATCTAAATATTATTTTTCATTCAGTTAAAGTGGTAAGTAAATAAACTTTAAATAAAATAGATTTTATTTTATTATTTTTTGCCTAGCTACGAGGTACATGCAAAAAGTTCTATATCATTAATTTTTATAAAAAAGTAGTAAATATTTAATTTGTTTAAAACTAATCGAGGGATTTTCATTTAATTTTGGGTACGCCTTTATCATACTTTTATCTTATACAGGGTGCAATTGTTTTATTGTGAGCTGTCAAACATAGAAGAATGTTATTTTATTTTATGTTTTTCATCTAGGATGATGATTTTTAAAATGTATCTCAGGATACTCTAAACTTACTGTTTAACACTTTTGTTGGGGCTGAATTATCAAACAAACAATAAATTACCATAAATTATGATTATGGGTAATTGCTCTCCGTTATACCTACACAGTCGCGTAGCCAGAGGGGAGTTTTGAGGGTTAAAACCCCCCAGATGGCCCAGATTCTGTTTTAATGTAGTCGCTAATAGGCTAATTAATAATAATTTAAATAATAATTAGGTTGCTTTTATTCGTAAAACGCTGTTATTTTTAGGGAAACCTTTGGCGCTAGTGTTTTTACGGTAGTTTAACCGAGCGCAAAATTTTAGGTTTTAATAGTTTTTCTTTTTTTCTTGTTTTTTTCATCGTTAATTGATATTGTTAATCACCGATTACTACAATTTACCTATAGCTTTTTTTATTTTTATTTTCATCGTTACTTAATTATTGTTATGTTGAAACACCGATTATTACTATTTTGCTACATTAAAACAGAATCTAAGCCCTCTGGGGGGTTTTTAATTTAATAGTGTATTTCGTGCGGGGTCCTTTTCCGGAATTTTTGTCGATTTTTAAAATATCTCAAATTTTGTACGCTTATAAGGCAGAATGTGTGCTCAGTGACTGTATAGTTGATTTTTGAGATTAGTTTTTGAGTTTTGAGGATTTTTGAAAAATCATGTAAAATTTTTACAGTTAAAGAGATTTTTTTGATTCTTTTTTTCTGATGGTCCTTGAATCGCTATTTTCTTTAAAAAGGTCCAAAATAGATTCTAAATAAGTTTTGAGTACACTAGGACATACCATTTTTGAGTTTTAGAGCAAAACATCCAAAAACCCGCCATATCTCAAAAACGGCAAGCTCTAATGTGATGAAAACTCCACAGTAATTTTTTCTGGTTGATTTTGTTCTAATTTTTTTTTTTTTTTAAAATTTTCAATTGATTCATTTTTTATGCAATCAAACAGAAGTAAAACATCATGTTTTGCATACTATATTAAAGGGTTTAACCAAAATTTTAAAATGTTGTCACTTCACCGAGATATAGCTGTCAAAATGACCCTAAGTCCTAAAAAAAGTTAAAGGCGTCGCGACGCCTAACGTACGCCGTCGCCGAAAAATGTTATATTGATTTGGTAGTCATCCGGAGTCATACCTAAGTGTGTGCCAAATTAGAACAAAATCACCAAAAATCTTCCTATAGGTTTGAAAAAACCCCCCACTATAAAGGAAGTTTGAAAGTTTGAGACAATGATGTGTTTCGGGCTTCCATTGTCTATATTTTATTTATACACTAATATAAAATATATACATTGGAAGTCCGAAACATGGAGTTAATTTCGAGTTAAAGGATGATTTACAAAAAAGTGGCTCCACACAAAAGTTGTGTCATTACAAACTGTAATTTTTCTGGGAACTAAAAACGAGCAAGCTGAAATTTTGGGAGTAGGGTATCACTGCGAAAGCTTAACTATAGATTTGCACCATTCTCACCCCCTTAACTTCCTCGCCATCTTCAATCAAATGGTAAAATGGGTTTTTCGCTCATAACTAACTGTTAATTTTGCAGTAGAATATCCTACAAAACGACTCCTTTCAAAATTACAGTAACTTTTATGTTCATACTCAGAATTCCATTATTTAAAGAAAATTAGCATAATGAAGTTTTTTTCACTATTTCTAATTTCCTGTTACACTAATTAAATTTTTTTTAACAAACATTGTAGAGCAGGTCTACATTTTATGTTCGAACATTTTGTTTCTTAAACTAATTCTTTTTGTTACACCGCGCCAAATATTCAACAAACTTCAACGATCCTGCAGTCGCTCTGCACACGATTTATAACGTATTCCTTTGGTAAAACTAGTGCACAACTCATTCGGTGCATCTGTTTCATTGGGGTGAACTTTCTCAATTTTATTGTTTCATTGGACATATGACAATTTTAGTTTTGCACTGAGTGCAGCATTTTCTGCACCCGGTCTGAGAGCCGGTGTCGCACCGAAAACTTTTTCCCGCCATTTTATTTTTAAAAATCATACTTAAAAAAAATGGCCAGAAATGCGAAAAGTAATATTGCCAAAGATTTTTTTAAATTTTCTAGTTTTTATCGGGAGTAGTGATGATGACGATGACGAGGAGTTTTATGCGTTATTACATATGTTCGTAAGGCAACCCCCAAAATCAAAAACCTTATTGAAAATGTGAAACATAAGTACAATGACAAGAAGGTAGGTAGGAATGATATAGGCCTACTATATAAAACTACTATAAAACAAAAAAAAAACAACGAGTAACAATAAGGCAACAACTACAACAGAAATAAGTTCTAGCAGGTCGCAGGACCCAATGACCCCTCTTCTGTGTTTGCATGGAAAGATATGCAATATAGTTCATTAGTCACATTTAGGGTCTGTTTATGCTACCTATACGCTTAAGCTCTTATTTATTATGCATTCAGCTAATATTCGTAGCAACAAAAAAGATTCTGGCATAGGGAAAAATGTATGTTCCATTCAAACTGCGCCGGACGAGTGGTAGTGCACAACTGGCTGTGCACCGGTGGTGCACTTAATTTTATCAAAGGAATTCGCTATTAAATAAACTAAAAAGGACGAGAATTCCTTATGGCATCTCCTTTTATGACCGTTTTTCGTCATTTGTTTACTTAAGTCTCATTTATAACTCTAATGATGTGTGGAATGTGGCCGTGATAATGATGACATATGTATTTTAAAAAATATTTAAAAATTTTTTGTGTGTTATGATTCTAGCCCGTTTTGACAAATATTAAATGAATTACGTCAGCGTCATCTACAAAACGGGTGAAACATTTGATTGATTCTTATGTAAAAACACTTCCAGAAAAAATTACTGTGGAGTTTTCATCACATTAGAGCTTGCCGTTTTTGAGATATGGCGGGTTTTTGGATGTTTTGCTCTAAAACTCAAAAATGGTATGTCCTAGTGTACTCAAAACTTATTTAGAATCTATTTTGGACCTTTTTAAAGAAAATAGCGATTCAAGGACCATCAGAAAAAAAGAAGCAAAAAAATCTCTTTAACTGTAAAAATTTTACATGATTTTTCAAAAATCCTCAAAACTCAAAAACTAATCTCAAAAATCAACTATACAGTCACTGAGCACACATTCGGCCTTATAAGCGTACAAAATTTGAGATATTTTAAAAATCGACAAAAATTCCGGAAAAGGACCCCGCACGAAATACACTATTAAATTAAAAACCCCCCAGAGGGCTTAGATTCTGTTTTAATGTAGCAAAATAGTAATAATCGGTGTTTCACCATAACAATAATTAAGTAACGATGAAAATAAAAATAAAAAAAGCTATAGGTAAATTGTAGTAATCGGTGATTAACAATATCAATTAACGATGAAAAAAACAAGAAAAAAAGAAAAACTATTAAAACCTAAAATTTTGCGCTCGGTTAAACTACCGTAAAAACACTAGCGCCAAAGGTTTCCCTAAAAATAACAGCGTTTTACGAATAAAAGCAACCTAATTATTATTTAAATTATTATTAATTAGCCTATTAGCGACTACATTAAAACAGAATCTGGGCCATCTGGGGGGTTTTAACCCTCAAAACTCCCCTCTGGCTACGCGACTGTGTAGATATAACGGAGAGTAATTACCCATAATCATAATTTATGGTAATTTATTGTTTGTTTGATAATTCAGCCCCAACAAAAGTGTTAAACAGTAAGTTTAGAGTATCCTGAGATACATTTTAAAAATCATCATCCTAGATGAAAAACATAAAATAAAATAACATTCTTCTATGTTTGACAGCTCACAATAAAACAATTGCACCCTGTATAAGATAAAAGTATGATAAAGGCGTACCCAAAATTAAATGAAAATCCCTCGATTAGTTTTAAACAAATTAAATATTTACTACTTTTTTATAAAAATTAATGATATAGAACTTTTTGCATGTACCTCGTAGCTAGACAAAAAATAATAAAATAAAATCTATTTTATTTAAAGTTTATTTACTTATCACTTTAACTGAATGAAAAATAATATTTAGATTTTTTATTTACAAAATAAATATTTAGTAGTAGGAATCAATTTTTGTCAAGATTTTATAGTAAAAAAATTCAAAAAAACATGTAAGACAAAGTAACTGTTACTGGGAAGAAAAACGTGTTTAGTTTATCTAAAAAATACTAAAACATTAATGTTTGCTCAAAAATATTTTTTTTATTTTTTGTATAGAGAAAAATAAAAATGTGTCAAAAAAATGATTTTTTTTTACCATGCCCTGTATACAACCTGTTAACGTTTTATCAACAAAATAATAAGGAAGTTAATGTGTGGTTCCTCGGTACCCCATATTCGTCGATCACTTATTTTATTTCGGTCAGGAAATGCCTTTGTGACCGTACCCATTATACCCCGAAACGACGTTTTTTTAAATTTTGACCGTCTGGAACTAGTCATAGAAATCAATTTTTATTTAGCCATTTTTCTGATCTTTAACGCACTATAACATATTAAAATTTTGTCAAATTTCACCAAAATAATTTTTCAATATATTTCGTGCGGGGTTCTTTGCGTAAAATGAGGCCCTGCGGGCCTTTAGAAAAGTTTTTAAATGAGTCTTTTGTCTTTTTTCGATTTAGTCCATTTTCAGTATTCTTCATTAGTTTACTTGAGGCCTAATTCGTGCATAATTTGAAAATGATTAGTCAACTTCCTAGACAGTTAGATCAGAAAAATGGAGTTACATCTTAAAAAGGTATATTTTTGACACTTTTTTCCATTTCTCTGCTGCACTTGCCGTTTCTTTCGATTTTTCATCGCCCTAGATGTGAATAGTCCTAATCCACAAAATATTCAATTTTGAGTTAATAATAGAAACTACTTTAAAAATGTCCATATTTTATGTTGACAAAGGCTTTAATCCCAAAACCTTATTTCTTCTTTACTTTTTCTATGATAGCAAACAAAAAAATAACCATTTTAGTAGTGCCATGTGGATTAGTTCCATTCACATCTAGGGCGATGTTTTCTGAAAATAAATAGGATTCATCTCCCACTAGTGCTTAATGTGCCAGGATTCATCGCTCTAGCTTTTTTGTAGTTAAATAAATAGAATTTTGAATATTAACAAAAAAGCTACTATAATTTTGAAAGGCGTCGTTTTGTAGCTATTGTTTTTCGCTACAAAATGCTTTTTTTATTTTTTTTCTAGTGCAAAATTACCGATTTAACCCTTTGATTCAAGATGGCGCCGAAGTTGAGGGAGTGAGAATGGTGCAATTCTATAGTTAAGCTTTTCCAGTGGTACCCTACACCCATGCAAAATTTCAGCTTGCTCCCGTTTAGTTCCCAGAAAAGCATTGTAAAAAGTATAGTTTACTGGACTATAATTACAGTGCAGTGTAGCTCCATTCATGAAGAAATATTCCTGAATATTTTAATGATTTCGTTTTGAAACTTATTCTTTCGGTATTAGTTTATTGTACTTATAAATACAGTGAAATACTTAGCACACCAAACCTAAAAAAGCGAGGATTCTAAATTGTTAGAAGCAATCTAGAATAAACCTAGTTCGGGAAAGAGCAGCAAACAAACTCAGCTAGATGTTTTAGCGTTTTTTATTATCAGACAAATATCACACCTTGGGACACCCGGTATACGTCAGCTACAAATAAAGTGCTTTTTTTATTGTTTATTATAATAATGATAATTATTATTAAATTAATATTTGTTGATTGGTTATTAAACTTTTCTCACAGTGAACACAACTTCCACTGAGAGAAGGATTTTCGGACACAAACAGGCTTTTTTGAAAATTACTTTAATCTTAAACTAAAAGAAATATTTGTTGTCAAAATTGCTCTAATTTAGTAAATTTTCTTTAATTTGAGGTAAATAAATCTAACCAAATCTTAAAAATTATCTCTTCATTAAATTTTGACTAAAAGAAATATTTCTTATTAAAAATTTCTCCTTTTTTGTAGAACATTTTTTGGACCAATAAATATTTTTTTCTGCTAGAAAAATTTATTTATGAGTTTCTGCTAAACCAAGATCTGTAAATCATATTCAAATTAGGGACGCCCATGGTTTATCAGAATGTGCAAAAACAAACCCGTTAAATAAAAGAAAGTTCAAACATAAAATCTACTATAGAAACTGCAATTATTTAAAGCAATTTTTTATCCGAACTGCAAACAAATTCGAAATTTAAAAGATCAGCAAACTCATTCTAATTTGTAAAGCCCATTTTAAATAAAACCCGGAATTTGTCAAACCATTATTTTTCAAAATCGAAATTCGTAAAACCCGTTGCATATCAGAAATTTTTTTCTAAATTGTTTGCGTATTTGCCAATAATACATGAACCGGAGGCGTACACGCAGGTAGCGTGGCGGCGCGGCATTTCGATGCATTCGTCGCGGCTACGCACTCATACTTGTAGAGGTAGCGTTCAATAGTTTATGTACAGATGTCACTTGTATGCCAGTTACAAACAATAGAGTGAAATCTATACACAAAGTATTAAACACTACCTATGAATGCTTTTAGCCAAGTGTGCGCACATAGAATGAAAAATGCATCGAAACGCCACGCCGCCGCCGCGCCACCTGCATGTACGCCTCCGGTTCATGTATTATTGGCGAATTCGCAATTTCTCATAAACAACAGGTTTTACGAATGACGATTTTAAAAAATAATGGTTTGACAAATACCGGGTTTTCCTAAAAATGGGTTTTACCAATTACGAGTTTGATATTGAATGAATTTAATGAACAATGGTTCGATTAAAAACGGGTCTTATAGATTTCGCCTTTGTTACAAAAAGAATTTAAAGAAACCTCCGGATCAGTTACTTCAATCGAAAAGATTCTAAAAACAGAAGATCAAAAGATCTTGGGTGGCAAAAACGAAAATTCAAACTTAGATGATTATCCTACAAGGAACACACAAAAGACGCCCTGGGCAACCAGCGTGGGCTCATCAGTGGTTCTACTGCACACCCTCCCCAAACACCATTCAACACCATCATACACATTGATTTTCAACTGATACAGGTTCGTCCTGACGTGTTAATCTTTCCAGTAGGGTTACGCTCCTAAGGCGATTAAAACAAAAAGAAGTTAAAAAACCTCCGAATCAGTTACTTCAACCGAAAAGAATCTAAAAACAAAATATCAAATTAAGGAGGGTGAGCAGTAGAACCACTGATGAGCACAAGCTGGTTGCCCAGGGCGAATCATAATTTGATCATTTATTTTTTCGCTTTGGTCCTGTGTGTGTTCCTTGTAGGATACTCATTCAAGTTTGAATTTTCGTTTTTTTCCACCCAAGATCTCTTGATCTTTTGTTTTTAGATTATTTTCGGTTGAAGTAACTGATTCGGAGTTTATTTAACTTCTTCTTGTTTTAATTGCCTTAGGAGCGTAACCCTATTGGAAAGATTAACACGCCAGGACAAACCTGTACCAGGTGACTTAGATAAGTGCCAGTGCGGAACGATGCCTATTTGTGTTGAATGTAGTTTGGAGAGGGTGACCAGTAGACTCATTGATGAGCCCACGCTGGTTGACCAGGGCGAAACATAATTTGATAATTTCTCTTTTCGCTTTGGTCCCATGTGTGTTCCTTGTAGGATACTCATCCAAGTTTGAATTTTCGTTTTTTTCCACCCAAGATCATTTGATCTTTCGTTTTTGGATTATTTTCGGTAGATAGGTTTTTTTAACTTCTTTTTGTTTTAACCACCTTAGGAGCGTAACCCTACTGGAAAGATTAACACGCCAGGACGAACCTGTATCAGGTGACTTAGATAAGTGAGTGATTCAAAGTTGTATATCAAAGTGTATGATGGTGCTGAAAGATGTTTGGGGAGGGTGACCAGTAGAACCACTGATGAGCCTACGCTGGTTACCCAGGGCGGAACATCGTTTGATCATTTCTCTTTTTGCTTTGGTCCTGTGTGTATTCCTGGTAGGATACTCATCCAAATTTGAATTGCCTTTTTTTATCCAAGGTCTTTTGATCTTTTATTAATTTTAACACATTTCAGTTTTTATGGTGAATCGTTCTTAAAAATTCTTGGCTTGATAAACCATAGGCGTTCCAAGTTAGTATTTGTTCGTGTAAAACAAATCTTTCTTTCAGTTTTAATTGACTTTTACAAAATAAATACTTATATAAACTATTATAAAATTTAAACAACAATTATGTGATGCCAAACAAGATAATTTTATTGTTGAATAAGAAGTTATCATTTTACTTTGGTCTAAATTGTTTACCAAAAATGTAAGTTTCCTGGTAACACTAACAAAATCTTTGGATAATACTGTAAAATACGAAATTTGTTTAAACTCACAATTTAATTTTATAAGTGTGTTCTACTAAAATGACGAATATCTCTAAAACTATGCTTACCTAGCAAACTGCAAAGATACAAAAGGATGCAGACACACATTGCTTCCGCACACGATCGCCTGCTCGATTTGACCCAACCTTATCGCCTTGTAGGCATGCTCAAAACCATAGAGGGAGCTACTGCACGCTGTGTCGCATACGAAAGAGGGTCCCTTTAGTTTCAGGAAGAAGCTAAGTCGATTCGCTATCATTGACCGCATACATCTACAAAAATAACCTATTTACTAATTACCGCCAAGAAAGTAAAAAAATTGTAATTATCTACATTTATTTTTCTGTAGATATTTATCTACAACCGTACGGGTACTAACGTTTACTGCACGATTTTGCGTACTACATTAGCGACATAAAGCTATTTTTAACTCATCGCCGTATACGTATCCGCGTCTAGCGAGAACCAAGCACATTAATTGGTCAGGAACTTGTACTACGTTCGAAAAGAGCAGATATATGCTAATCTAAGGTATTCTTGGACGCGATAGGTGTTGAGATACGTTAGGTATCACGTATCATTACGACACACGTATCGTATCTCAGCACCTATTGCGTTCAGAAACACCTTATATCTGCTCTTTTCGAACGTGCTACAAGTTTCTGACCAATCAATGTGCTTGGTTCTCGCTAGATGCGGATACGTATACCGCGATGAGTTACAAAAGTCTCTATTATCTCATGATACACGGTAAAATTAAATTACAGCACGGCACACACTGGTCCAGAACCTGATATTATCGTGCGGAAATTTAAAAAAAAATGCTGCTTTCATGAACAGAAAATTAATAAAGATTTCCCAGACACACCCTTTGTGTCTAATCGTAGCTTATTTTTTTTACTTTTTATTTTTTGGATTAGCTCCTTGCTTCAAAAAGTAATAAAATATTGTTGCTTTTTAGACTGTTTTAAGCGTGTGTCAAAAAAAAATAATTTTGCTATCCATATGTTACATAATCTCAATATTTCAGTACGTGTTTAAAAAAGAGAAGTTTCCTCTTAATTTGAAATGATTTTAGTTAACTTTGGGTTTTCAAGCCCCTGGGTGCAGCCCTACAAGAATCGACTAATTTGATGAAAATTGCACAAATTGTGTAAATAAAAAGTTTATTAGATTTAGCAAGATTTAAACGCTGATCTACTGCACGAGCAAGTTTGAACCTTCTTCTAATCACCTAAGGTCAATATTTACTTGGAGTGGTTCTAATAACACGCGGTTGATACCGCAACATATAAACCTAAGCTCTGGCTGAGATATGTTGATGATACTTTTATTGTCTAGACCGGGAATGACCAACAACTTTCAGAATCTCTTCAATTCCTTTTCTTGAAGTACTTGTCAAACGAGTCGAAAGCGACATCAGAACAACAGTCTATCGGAGACCCACTCACACAAGACAATATTTAAATCAAGGTTCAAATCATTCTGCTACAACCAAACGAGGCATTATAAGAACTTTGTGTAACAGAGCCGTTCAAATTTGTAACAATTCTCATGACTTGGAAATCGAAATAATAAAATTAAGAAGGATCTGCTGCAAAATGGTAACAGCCTTAAACTTATAACAGATACTATTTCTAAATTTCAACAAACAGAAGAGAGATTACAAGACCAAACCCAGGCAAATGCATTCGTTACAATTCCAGACGTTAAAGGACTAAAACAGCTTTTAAATTTAGTAATACAATTCGAAGCCTTCTTAGTAAAACATAACCGGAGAACAAACCAAATTCCTTATGATTGTGGTGAATCATACATAGAAGAAACAAAGAGACCACTATCTGTTGCCTAAGGAACATCAGATGAATACCCAAAAGGTGAAACCACGAAATCAGAAATCGCCCAACATGCATGGTCAAAACAACATCAAATAAAGTGGACAAAAGCAAAGGTTTTGTACAAGGAGTAACACTGGAGGAAAAGAAAATTCCTTAATCTGAATATTTTGGGACAAATCAGGGTATTTTCAGTAAACTAAGTGTTGAAATTCCAAATATTTGGAAGCCCCGTTTTGACCGGAGCCAACTTCTTAAACTTCACGGTTGAGTGATTTCCCATAGTATATAAGTACGTAGCCTTAGGAATTGATTGTAGTTTGCACCTGAAGACGGACAGAGATTGTACTGAGCGCAATGTCATGTATAAATAAAATATAGACAATGAAAGTCCAAAACACAGAGTTAATTTCAAACACATCATTGCCTCAAACTTTCAAACACCTAAGAAGAAGAAAATATTTTTTTTTTTAAAGAAATGTTGTCATTTGGAGTAAGCCAACAAACATTACAAAACTTATAAAAAAATATTATTTGTTAGCAGACTATTTTACTCCCGAAAAGTCAAAAATTATATCGAGAATGACATGCAACAAAAGAAAATGCGATAGTTGCACCAGAAAGTAGCAATTACTGCGTTTATACGCACCTAAAAGAGCTTTAATATAAGGACGGTTTTAAATAAAATCGCTTCCTCCGAGGGTTTATACGTCATTAATTAAATGTCAATAAATATGTCATTTTAAATAAAAAACAAATAAAGCAACTAAGTAACCAACAGATTTTTCGGAAAACCAGGCTTGAGTGTTTCTTTAAGTTGAAAGAAATACGCTGAAGCGTTTTTAAAGTGTTTATAACGACCCTAAAATGAGTTTTTAGGCGATAAACCGCTTTCTTAAATCGCTTCAAAATAAAATTAATTTAGTGCTTAAATCGGTTTTAGTGGTGTTTATACGACAACATTTTCAAACCGTCCATACATAAAAGCGCTTTAAGAAGCCCGTATAAATAAAGTAAGTGAGGAGGAGGACTAATTAATTTATACGTCATTCACTAAATGTCATTTTAAATAAAAAACAAATAAAACAACTAAGTTAACAACAGATTTTTCGGAAAACCAGGCTTGAGTGTTTCTTTAAGTTAAAAGAAATGCGCTGAAGCGTTTTTAAAGTGTTTATAACGACCCTAAAATGAGTTTATACGACAACATTTTTAAACCGTCCATACACAAAAGCGCTTTAAGAAGCCCGTATAAATAAAGTAAGTGAGGAGGAGGACTAATTAATTTGGGTTAAATATAAAATTTTATGAGAATATATGTTAATAAAAATTATTAAATATAATAATCCATAGTTTAAAGTTTAAACAAGGGCACAAACCCACAATCGTCTGTACTTGATTTCTTAATATTGTGTCAATTTTCAAAAAAATTTGAATAACCTCTGCTGGCCCCTAATTGTCAACACCAATATTTTGGTTTATTGTGAATATTTTGGTTTATTGTGACCTCTGGACAACTAAAAAATGAGAGGGGGGGTAGTCATAATAATTTAAAAACATTTTGATAGCATATAAAATATTTTTTATTTGTATCTAATAAATAATTGAATTCCCGCGCGACAATATCAAATACTGGACCAGTGTGCGGCGTGCGATAATAAAAAATTTACAGCACACCTTTATTTTGCTTTAATTTTTGGATGATGCTACCCAAGGGCGACTTAACGTTACGTGAAATCAGCATATTTTGGAGGTGGAGATTTTTTGAGTTGTGTTGACGTTGCCTGCGACTAAAGTCGCGTGCAACGTTTCTACACTGTCGTCGAAGCGACTACGACTGAAGTGCTTTCTGGATAATATTTTATTGATATTTATATTAATAGCTAATTAGCAGCATTTTGGCGTTTTTGATCCGTCGTTCGTTGTGATCGTTAAAAACCCCACAATATTTCAGTAAAAATAAACGTTGTTAGAGGTTTGCCAAATTTACCCCAGTTGATAACAACGGTGTGGCATCGTTTTCTCGTCCATCATAGCGGCCGTTGAACAAATTACTAGTTTTTGTAAGTTACACAACGTTAATTTTAATGTATTTTTTAGTTATGACAACTAAGGTAACTACAAATTGTTACTTGAAGAGCTTTCTCCGAGGGTCGAAATTTACCCCAAAAGAACATAGCAATACAATTCACAGGATCTTGGCGACTTACCGAGAAGATTTTTGGTAATTGGAACTTTTGCTTGGCTTTCCGGATAATCCAAAAGTCATCCCCAATATCTTAACATCTTTGGTATTTAGATTAGTGGTGTTGAAATAATCAACCCTGTATTTTTTTAACATGACAAAGGACCCCGCACCCGATTACACAGGGCTTATGGAGAATTAATATAATTTTAGTGTGTTGTAGAGGACAACAAACTGATAAAAAAAATATTAAGGGTCAAGAAAAGTTCTATGTACAGTTTTTGAGATATTAGGGGTCAAATTTCGAAAAAAGGCCAAAATGCTGTATGTTTTAAGCATTACAACTCTGACGTATTGGCCAAGGAAATGTTAATTGTTACAAAAATGATTTGACAGAAGGTCATATGCAAACCTAGTCATTTTTGACAGTTCATCAGATAATGTACAGGGGGTGGTCAAAACGTAATATTTTTTATGTTTGTACTACTACCGAATTTTGCAAATAGCAGATTAAATTTTGACAAAAACTAATAGTTTTGGTTAATACTTAAGGAAAAAAATAAATGTAATTTTTTGGTAGCCCTTAGTATTATTGTTATTAATTTTTGTCTCCTAGGTCAATTTTCCTACAAAAGAAAATTGACCTTTCGTCAGTCTCAAATTCAATTTGTGAGGAATAAAAGTTGATTTGTAAATTATTTATCATTTATTAGGTAACAACAAACGATCTTAACAGAAAAAAACAAAATCGGTTACTTTTGGTTCACTCCCTGGGTCTACTCAAAAAAATATAAATAAAAAAAGTTGAATTTGCTCTAAAATGGTTTTTCAATTATTTTTGGATAACGGCTCGGTCAAATTTTACATAACTTTGCCAGAATAGTGTCAAGACTTGGTACTACCCCAATACAAAAATACATATTATTTCTATGTCTGGTTTTAAAAATATCAATTTTTATCTTTTCACTTTTTGCATATCTGAACAACGCGCTTAATACGCTTGTTATAATGGCAACGACCAGTTTAGTAATCCTTTAGGTTCATTTCAGTTTCGCCATTTTGAATATTAATAATTACAAATATTCAGAACAGAACCGAATACAGATGTCAAAAATTCCAAAATATACAGGGTGTTTTATTTAAAAAATACATAGGTGTTGGACGTTCCTCGTAAACAAAATGACGTAAAAAGATTCCGAAATAGCCATCTCAGAAGGAATAAAAAATACTAATTGGCATGTTTTTGGAATTTAGTGTATGGACGTAAAAACACTGATTTAATATATTACTTAATTTTTTTGTGTCTTTCATTTTAATCGACATAGGTATAAAACAGGGTTCTGCTACCCATTTATTACCTTTTTAATCAGCACAGGCGGCCATTTTTAATATTTTTAATTATTAATATTCAAAATGACAAATTGAACGTAAAAGATTAATCAACTGATATGCAAAAGGTTAAAAGATAAAAATTGATATGTTTAAAACCAGACATAGAAAAAATCTGTATTTTTGCACTGGGGTAATACCAAGTCTTGACACTATTCTCGCAAAGTTATGTCGAATTTGACCGAGCCGTTATCCAAAAATAATTGAAAAGCCATTTTAAAGCAAATGCAACTTTTCTTTTTTTTTGAGTAGACCCCGTGACTGAACCAAAAGTAACCGATTTTGTTTTTTCCATTAAGATCGTTTGTTCTGACCTAATAAATGATAAATAATTTACAAATCAACTTTTATTCCTCACAAATTGAATTTGAGACTACCGAAAGGAGGCAAGGTCAATTTTTTTTTTGTAAGAAAATTGACCTAGGAGACAAAAATTAATAACAATAATGCTAAGGACTCCCAAAAAATTAAACTTATATTTTTTTTTAAGTATTAACCAAAACGATTAGTTTTTGTCAAAATATAATCTGTTATTTGCAAAATTCGGTAGTAGTGCAAACATAAAAAATGTTACTTTTTGACCACCCCTTGTATAACTAAGTTTACATATGACCCTCAGTCAAATCATTTTTGTAACAATTAACATTTCCTTGGCCAATAAGTCAGAGTTATAATGCGTAAAACATACAGCATTTTGGCGTTTTTTCGAACTTTGACCCCTAATATCTCAAAAACTGTACATAGAACTTTTTTTACTCTTAATTTTTTTTTATCAGCTTGCTGTCCTCTATAACATAATAAAATTATATTAAATTCCATTGAGGCAAAAATTCTCCATAAGCCCTGTGTAATCGGGTGCGGGGTCCTTTGTAATATTTTAATACAAACAAATTTTTTATTGATAAATAAATACGCCTTCAACCATTTTTTCTAAAATTCTAACAGTTTAAGGCCACAAAAACGACATAGATTTGACAACACTGCTTTGCGGTTTTTGGGCCAATCTTTAACGGGCAGAATATCGGAAACGAGAAAACGGAATCTGTTGAAATTTTTCAGGAATGTTTATTTTTATATTCCTCACAACCGTATCCAGACATTTTTTTGCTGGACTCTATCATTTTCGAAATAAAATAAACACGGCTAACAATAGTCAAAAATCTTACTTGGTTTTTTCTTAAGCCTCGTCGATAATAAAGAAATCTGTAACGGCAATTTTTGGATTTTTTAATTTTTTGAAAAAATAAACCAAATTTTGAAAAATCCTTTAGATACGGTTGTAGATTTTTATAAATCCTACTATCTAATAACAAAAATGTTATAGTTTTTTTCTTTGTAAGCAATATTCTGCCGGAATTCTGAAACGCCAAGGTCACGTAATTTAGTAGGCCCAAGGAAACTGTAGTGAGTTTGATTGGAGAATTGGAATTCAGGCTCCGCATAGCCACCGGCCACATGTTAAGTGATAAAAATAATACGGAAATATGTAATTTTTTTATGTTGAATAATGATTTTTCTTTTGATTATTTTTAATTTCGAGACGTTGCAATCAAAATATTTTAAAGAAGCATTAATAAATGGTTACATTCCTAATAAATTATACTTTTCCTCACATATGCTGTTCCCACCGTGTTCTGAACAGTGCACGATCTCACTCGAAATGGTATTAGTGATACCATCTATTGTTGATCTTTCAAAAATATAGCAAAGCAGTGTTGTCAAATCTATGCCGTTTTTGTGGCCTTAAGGTTACTTAGTATTAAGGTATAAAGTAATTAAAATTGGTGCCTTTAATAGCGATTTGTAAGAACCACCAGTAAATATAAAAAATGTTAAGAGTTTAAAGAGATTTCTGGTTTATCCGGAAAAGCCACACAAAAGCTAAAATTACGAAAAATGCTTTTCTGAAAGAGGATACAAATAAAATCAAAAATACTTTATTTAGACAACAAATAAATATAAATTTTAGTATAAATAAATACATAAATAAACACTGCAATAATTTTATAAGATCCAAGTTATTTTTTTACGAAATTAGTTAAAATATTAAATTAATATGCACACATAAAAATTAAATTCAACAATGCAAAAATATACACAATTGCAAAGAGTTTAAAAAAGAGATATATAAATTTTAACATAAATAAATACACACTGCAATAATTTAATAAGAAACAGGTATTTTTTTAAAATATTAAATTAATATGCACACATAAAAATTAAATTCAACAATGCAAAAATATAAATATAAATTTTTAATATAATTAAATAAATAAACACTGCAATAATTTAATAAGATCCAAATTATTTTTTTTGAAATTACGGTTGATTGCCTTGACCTTATGTATCCAGAAATACGTTCCTGAATCAGGGCATGGGTCGGGTGTCATCTTGATTTAAAGGTATTTAATAAATAAAAATAGACACTTAAAGTTAATTTTAAGTTTTATCAGCATTCATATCCTTATCTCACGGACGGAAATAGTATAAAACAAGATTTTCAGAAACAGATCTGCAACTTCTTTGTGAGCACCTGGTTAACTTTTTTGATAAAAATTAGAAAGCCTCTACCATTCAACGTTTACCGAAGTATCACTCATAAAATTTGCGATTCATTTTTGACACACTTCTCGTGAACCGATTTTAATGAAATTTGGAACAGTAATGTAGGTCCGATTACAATACGATATTAAGAAAAAATTTGGGGGTAGGGTGTGTTTGAGGGATGTAAAGGGGGTAAATTCTACTGCCTGCTGTAAGCCTGACAACGTAGCAATTGAATTCGTGGCTATCGGTTCAAATCATTTTCGGACATATTGGGGTTCTTGAATTTTGTGGTTCGGCATTGTTATGGTTCTATTAAATTATTTTCGTTAAAAATATTTTCTGACATTTTGTGTTTCTACAAAAATATGTTTCGTTTAAATTTAATTCCATGCAAATATTTTCTAGCGATTTCATTTTACCGTCATTTCATTTTCGACCCAATTTTTTTCGGACCAATTATTTTCCGACTTGTGAAAAATTCATATTTTTTAATCTTCTACTACTACCGAATTTTGAAAACAAACATGTTATATTTGAGCAGAAAATAATAGTTTTAACCCATTTTTAAAGAAAAAATTAGCTTGGTTTTTTAGTTTGCTTCTTCTTTCTTAGACAATGACTTTTCTTTTATAGGTCAATTTGTCTGCTAAATAAAATCGACATCATTTGATTGTACCTCTAATAAACCATTTTGTGAATAACAATAGTGATTTTCTTAGTTACACTGGGTTAAAATAATTCGCAGCAATTCGTTTACCCACCAAAAATTGTTGTATATCCTTTTAATTTATTTTTTAAAAACGACTCGGTTAATTTGAATAAAACGTTACCTGATTACCTCTGTATCTATCCTACACCATACAAAAAAAAACATATTCATTTTGTATGTCTGTATCTAGAGATATTAATTTTTATATTTCAGATCATTTTAAGACTTACGTCGAGACGAATAAAGAGAATTACCTATTCTGCATTTTTACTGCATATTTTAAAATAGTATATACTCTCTAATATAAAAATCTAAAAAATATTTTGAAAAAAGCAAAATAATCTACAAGGTCCGTCAAGAAAATTTTTTTTTATTCTATTTAACTGATTAAATATTAAAAATTGCATTTCATTTAGAAGGACATTATTTCTTTAATGTTACTTAATTAAAATACAAAAATAAATATAGGGAGACAAGTTAATTAGTTTAACATTACGAATCTTAAACAAAGTAAATTCGTGGAGGTTGAGTTTTAATACTGCATTAAGTGCAGCATTTCAGTTTACTTACTTTTTACCTTTTATTGACGGCAGCTACTATGGCTATTTGGTCAGAATCTTCCATCCGGCAATATTTTTAGACTGATACTGAATGTGTATACCTCCCTACCCCACTCACCAGACCGGTCTGATGAGCACCCCCCAGGAAGGCAGTTTTCTTTTTCTGGAAGGATTTAATTTAGCCTAAACCCCTTTGTCGGGTCTAGGGATCTTTAACGTGCTCCACTATCAACATATGGATCACACGGGACCGTCCTCTTAACATCCTCTCCGAGGGACGGTATGGAATCGAATTAGCCTGCCTTCTAGCTAACTCGGCCTACTCCGCTTCATACTGCGTTTTACCTTAATCTTACAAAATTATGTAATTTTATAAGAAAAAGTTTAAGTAGACTACCTGATGCACGATCCGGGGCTTGAACCCGGCATCTCCTGCTTGAAAGTCGCGGCGTTAACCTCTACACCAAGCAGGCAGGTCCATTTCAGTTTAATTAAGTGGATTAAATAAAAAAGCTTTTCTATTCCCTATAGATACAAAATTAAATTAAGTTGTTTACCTGTATTTTTATATGTTTTTTAAAACTAACTTTAACAAAAGAACAATGATATCTAAATGTCCTGCATTTCTATTTATTTAATTGTTTAAAATAAAACACGCTATCCTCTTAACGAACCCTGTAGATTATTTTGCATTTTTTTAACATATTTTTTAAGATTTTTATATTAAAGAATATATATTATTTTTAAATGTTCAGTACAAATGCGGAATAGGTAGTCCTCTTTATTCGTCTCGACCTAAGTCTTAAAATGGTCTAAAATATAAAAATTAATATCTCTAAATACAGACATATAAAATATATTTTTTTTTATATGGTGAAGGATAGATATGGAAATAATCAAGTAAAGTTTTATTAAAATTGACCGAGTAGTTTTTATAAAATAAATTAAAAGCCATATACGGGCAAAAAGTAAATACTTCAAATGTTTTTGAATAGACCCATATCTAAACCAAAAACTATACAACAATTTTTTGGTAGCTAAACGATTTTCTGCGAATCATACTATATAATAATAAATATAAACATAATAAAACTAAAAAAATTACTATTGTTAATCACAAAATGGGTTTTTATAGGTACAATCAAATGATGTCGACTTTATTTGGCAGAAAAATTGACCTATAAAAGAAAAGTCAATCAACTGTCATAAATGACATCATCATCATGGGGTTTGTCTACAAGCTTCTACTATTTTAATTTTATGATAACTTACTTTTTTCAGATAACTGTTAGAACATAGCCGAAAACAGCCTTTTTTCCAACTTTCACCATTTATATCTCAGGAACTTTTATAATTTCACATTTTTTTAGTTATATATCCCTCTATAACATATCATATGCGGGGTTCTGTGGTTTCGGATTTTTTATAGGGACCCTTATTATCGCTACGGCTTTTTTTTCGGAAAATGCAAGGGCACTGCTTCTCCTGTATGTTTTTAAACTTACCCAGTAAGGGCGAACGTTTGTGGGCTCAACTTATCGAAAAACCAACTTTTCTCGTTTTCACTAAAACAAACGCCTACAAACAATCCAGTTTTGGTGCCGGCGAAATCGGATGGGTGCATACCGGCGTCGAAAATTGCTTCCGTCACTCTTTCCAAAAGTTGACGAGCCATAGGGTCCATGCTGGTTGCTTGGCGGTAATGGACCCCTAATTAAATTAAAAGAAAAATTTTATAAAAAAATAAAACTAATATTTTTGGAGAAAAATTTAAGAAAAAGCAAGTGTAACTTTGACTCTTCTGCGTCGCTAGTTGCGATATTGATTCCCGATGGGGCCCTGTACGTACAGGGTGGCTAACCGAAAGGGCTTCTTGCGTAGAAAAGTGGTGATCCCATCGCCCAGTGGGTCAATTCTTGAATCGAGAAAAAATTTGCTCCCAGTGAGTAAATTCTCTCGCTACTATGCATCTCATTGGTCCGCTTAAATTGGTTTCTCTTACTTTTGCCCGATATTGATCGAAAGTAATTCTCTTAGTCAAGACCAATAGAATTACTTTCGATCAATATCGGGCAAAAGTGAGAGAAACCGATTTAAACCGAAGATTTGGACCAATGAGATGCATAGTAGCGAGAGAATTTACTCCCTGGGAGCAAATGTTCTCTCGGTTCAAGAATAGACCCAAAGAGAGAAATATCTGCCGTCATACAACCAAAAATGGGTTGTCAAACCGAAGCAACAGCTCAGTGCTACCCCCTCAACAAAACTCAATTTGGATTTTGTAAAAATTAGGTATTAATTTCGTCCCCTTTCAAAAAATTTTATACTTAATGAATAACGGACTTATTGGCACTTAAAAGGGGGGAGGGGGTTTGCCTTGGTGCTAAGCTGCACCCCCCCTATGCTTAGGAGATAGATTTAATGAAAGTTGATATGTCATAATTTTGTACTAATTATATAATCTTAAAGAAGGGTACTTTTAGTCTACAAAAACCATCGGTTTTTAAGATTTTTGTTTGTTTGTTGTGGGGTGTATAGCTTGATATCAAGGTACACTCTCCTCTACTTAGGAAAGAGATACGACCAAAAGTGACTATGCCAGAATTTGGAATTCGCCTCCTTCTAAAAAATTGTCTACTGGCAAGATAACTTAATTTTGTTTGTTTTTATGGGGTGTGTAGCTTGATATCAAGGCACACCCCTCTGCCTAGGAAAGAGATTTGAAAAAAAATAATTATGCTATAATTTGTTACTAATTATGTACTAATTTTGTCCACTTCTAAAAAATTGCCTATCCAGCTATACTCCCACCCCCTTTTAAGTGCCAATAACTCCCTTATTCATTAAGTACAAAATTTTTTAAAAGGGAACTATAAATTAGTACATAATTAAAACATAATTTTTACCACATCCAAATTGAGTTTCGTTGAGGGAGGGGTATAGCTTGACTGAGCTCGAAGCAACAGTAGATGGTTCCTAAGCCAAGAGGTGAAGAATGCGAGATTTGAACCGTCATCCCCCAAAGTAGTTCCTGAGAGGAAGGATCAGTCTAATCAGGGAATTTTTATCAGCCCTAAGATAAAACGTTAAGTACCGTCCTCTGATCGTCTACAACCTAGACCAGGGGATAAGTTGGTTCAAATATGGGTACAATAAAGAAAGGAATAAAACAATAAGCCTTTCATGCTCACGTGTCGGTGGAGACTTTCGTGGACTATGTGTGTTGACATAGATCAGGGGTTTCCCCCACAAAAAAAGAATCAAAAGTAGGCCAACTCGCCAGAGCAGGGACCGGAATTAAATGCACCTTTTCGAAAAACAAGCAGACACATACAAAGTAAGTTCAAGAAATGGGCAAACAATTAGAGAGGGTAGCAAAAGTCGGGACAGACATTCCAAACTATTTGCGGGGGTCCGGATGCAGCTAGGACAAAATTGTTCTTGGGAAAAAGTCGCAAGGAGATTGAACTGCTGATAGGAATGCTGACTAAGCATAATCGGCCAAGTGATCCCTTGCCGCGCATCCAAGTAGCAACTGTATGACGCACGAACGCCTATGGTTTGTCAAACCAGGAATTTATAAGACCGTATTTAATAAAAATGTTCATCGTAAGAACGATTCACCATAAAAACTGCAATTTGTTAAACCAATTTTTTATCCGATCCTTATTTCTTCAAATCCACTTAATAACAAATGCGAAATGTACAAGATACGTTTTTATTGAACCATTGTTCATCAAACTCATTCAATATCAAACTCGTAATTTGTAAAACCCAATTTTAATCAAATTCGGAATTTGTCAAACCATTATTTTTCAAAATCGGAATTTGTAATGCTCGTTGTTTGTCAAAAATTTTTTCTTAACTGGAATGCATGGCAAGTGACATCTACACACAAACTATTGAACGCTCCTTGTACAAGTATGGGCGCGTAGCAGCGACAAATGCATCAATGTGCATCAATCATGCGTGTATGTCTCCCGTTAATGTATTATTGCCGAATGCGCAATCAATTTAGCAGAAATTTCTGATAAACAACGAATTCTACGAATTGCGGTTTTGAAAACTAGTGGTTTGACAAATTCCGGATTTTATTAAAAATGGGTTTTACAAATTACGAGTTTAATATAAATGAATTTGTTGAACAATGGCCCGATTAAAAACGGTTCTTATAAAATTCGAATTTGTTATTGAATGGGTTTGAAGAAATAAGGTTCCGATAAAAAATTGGTTGAACGAATTGCAGTTTCTATAGTGAATGATGTTATGATTGAACTTTCTTTTATTTACCGGGTTTGATTTTGCATATTCTGACAAAACGTGGGCGTGCTGACGCACACGCCAGATTGAGATAGATAACGTAGGGCTGGGGCTCACTCATAAAATATAAAAGTTAAAATTGTAGAAGGCGCTGACTAAAATAATTAAATGATTAAAAATGGTGTCCTGTGAGTGGTTCTGGATTGTTTTTATGTTTTTATACCTTTATCAAAAACATGATTTTAGTAACTGTCTTCAGATAACTAAAGCATGGCTTTTTTCGTTACCAATGCAAGAAAACTTTTTTTTTTGATCACTGGTGCAAAAAAAAAAGATTTCTGTTAGTTTTTTACCCAAAATGAAAGAGAAATAGCGGAAAATAGTAATATTGAAAAAATTTAATTATTCTTCACGCTATGGAAACGATTGTTATTTCATTTACCAGCCGCCTTGATTTATAGTGTAGAGATGGTGTGTTGCGAGAAGTGCTCTTCGTTCGAGATTTTTAAAAGTATTTTCCTGTTTTTCTTGAAATGGTTTTCACAACTCGCGGCTAAACTGTGCTTTTTTTTACTCGCGTTTTTAAATACCTCGCTGCGCTCGTTATTTAAACCAACGCTTGTAGAACAAAGCACTATTTTAGCAACTAGTTGTGAAAGCCACTATTGTTTTATACCTTCATCAAAAACATGATTTTAGTAACTGTCTGCAAATAACTAAAGCATGGCTTTTTTGGTTAGCGATACAAAAAAAAAACTTTTTTTTATCACGGGTGCAAAAAACGAGTTCTGTCCGTTTTTTACCCAAAATTAAAGGGAAATATCCGAAACTAGTAATATTGAAGATATCCATTTATTCTTGCCTAAAAATTAATCCATTTCCGCCAGTTTTCACCAAGTATTTACGAAAAAATCATTTAAAAACATCGTCAAAATATCAAACTGTCAAAGATTAAAATGTCGCAACAATGTACGTCCCCGAGTAAAAAGGCGCATCGCTACATATGGAAACCATTGTTATTTCATTTACCAGCCGCCTTGATTTATAGTTTAAAGATGGTCTGTGCGAGAAGTGCTATTCGATCGAGATTTTTAAAATGATTTTCCTGGCTTTACCATTAAAAGGGACAAAAATTCATTTTTGACAGTACTTTTTTAAACGCTAAAGCAACAGTGAAAACTTAAGTAAGAGTTTTTTGTTATCCTACGAATTGACATTTTGGAAAGAAACTAAAATATGGTTAAAATTATGGCTTAAAAATGTGAAAAATCTACAAAAATTCTGATAAACAAAAACATTACCAAAAAATCAATGAATAGCGAGCTTTCCCTCAAAAAAGGTAATGGTAACTGTAGATCCGGAATTGGCACTTGTGGTGCTCATCAGTACGCTGCTAGGAATACTGATGAGCACTACAAGTGCAAAAGGTTTTTTAAAAAAAGAGATTTAGTGAGGGTGACCAAATAAAAAAATCAATGAATAGTGAGCTTTCCCTCAAAAAAGGTAATGGTAACCGTAGATCCGGATTTCGCACTTGTGGTGCTCATCAGTATTCCTAGCACCGTACTGTGGTGCTCATCAGTAAGGTGCTAGGAATACTGATGAGCACCACAATTGCGAAATCCGGATCTACGGTTACCATTACCTTTTTTTGAGGGATTTTTTTATTTGGTCACCCTCACTAAATCCCTTTTTTTAAAAAACCTTACCGTTTAATGATAACGCCATGATGAACCTTAAAATAATTTAGTTAAATACCTATTAAGAAAAAAATTATTAACGATTTTTTGAAAAAAATTAAAAATAAAAATAATTTAATACAAATTATTTTACGCGGTTGTCATAACACTAAACCAATTTTTCCTGGAATTCTTTATTTACCTTATTATCATAAAATGTATCATTCATAAATACATATTTATATAGTTTAGCATTTTCTGGTAAAATTATTTATAAAAACCTTCTTTTTATATATTTTCAGTAAATTACGCTAATTTTTTTATTTTTCTGTTTTCTAAGAAGTCAATTTTAAAAAATCTCCATCCTTCTCTAAAATACTTTCCACTTCACTAAATTATTTTCATCTACCTCTAAACTTCTACCCTCTCTGTCTAAATATTTTTCATTTTAACAGAGAAAAAATGTTTTTCAGTATTTTTTGAACGCGAAAAACACAGTGAAAACTTGAAAAATGTTAATGTTTTATTCTAGAAAAAAATGGTTAAACAAAAACGTTACCCCTTAAATTATGCTAAAATATTTTAAGCCTTAAATTGCCATCATGGCTTTATTTCATTATTTCATTAAAAAAAATTGTTGGTCTAACACGTACTAACACCGACGTTTTTTTAATTGTCCTTTAATTAATTCTGTCCTTATCAATGCGTGCGCAAGATATGCAAACATCTGGTATCCTTTTTGCACTCATTATTAAAGAGAGATTTAGTTAAAAGGCTATTTAAAAAAAAGTCGGTGCAAGTGGCCGTAAAGCTCTCTAATATTTTGACAACACACGAATCACTGTCAGTAAGCGGTCGGCCAGACTATTCATGTCACTTTTTAATCAAGTAATCTGACAAAAACATTGAATAATGCACCTAGCAACATGTAGCAACCAAATAAACAAACTGAGCGTCACTTGAGAAGTTTTCTCTAAAGCTGGGTTCATACAGAAATAAAATAACATACGATAAGAAAAAATAAAAAATAAAATAAAAAATAAGAGTTCACCTTATGGGACTGCTTAATGGCGTTCATACAAACCGAAAAATAAGATAAGGTAACATATCATAAGAGAAAGATGGCAAACTTTTATCTTCTTATTTTATTTTATCTGAAATCGCGTTCCCCGCATGACCATGACGTCATTGCGACGAACGAATGACAGGAGACAATAAAGTGATAGTAAAATTCAAAATCGCATGCGCAAAAATTTGCATTTTGATTGGCTGAAAATGATTTCTTATTTTAGGTTATTTCTCTGTGTGACAACCCAATTTTTTTATGTTATCTTATGTTATTTTTAACTTATCTTATCTTATGTTATTTTATGTCTGTATGAACCCAGCTTAAATTTTCATGCAAACTGCATTGTTTTCGCGATTTTAATCAATATCGAGGAACACAGTTCACTAAGTCTCCCCAGGGAAATCCTGGATGCCGCCGAATAGGCAACGAAGGACCTTTTGCCCGCGAAATCCAGAAAACTTTACGAAAAGGTATATAAGGACTATTTTTTGTGGTGTTCAGAGAAGAATATTGCTGAAAGTGGATGCCTAAACCTAAAAGAAGACACTTTGCTGGCGTACTTCAAACTGCAGCAACTGCATATTTAATTTTAAGTTGGATTGACTTTTATCTATAATTATGTAATTTATTTATTGTTGAAATAAAAATTGAAAAAATAAAACAAAAGCTTGCTTTTCAGTGCTGTTACATCTATGAAAAAACGAAAAAAAAAACATATCTAGGTAAAAAACCTCTTTATTTTGGACGAACAAAATGCAAGCCAAACAGAAAAAGCAAAATTACTATCAAATTTCCTCAGGCGTTAAGTGAGCTCTAGGGCGTTAAAGCGCTGGCGGTAAAAGGCATTTTAACGCCCGGTTGTGCATAAAATATTTTAAGACTTAAATTACTCTCATGGTACCATGAAAGTTAAGCTATTTTAATAAGTGTTTTACAAGTATTCACAAAATAACAAACGTCAGAAATTAAAATAACCGAAAATGAAAGGTTACCGTAGAAACCATCCTTGTGTCATCCACGGCCGGCTTGATTTATCGTATAAAAATGACGAGTTAGTCTCAGTGGATGTTGTGTTCCAGATTTATTTTTGAAGTTTTTTGTTTTTTTTAGAATTTTTTGATATAGGTTTAAAAAATAGTGTTTACAACTTGCGACTTAACTGTGCGTTTTTTACTCGCTTTTTAAATCACTCGCTGCCCTCGTTATTTAAACCGCTAATTTTAAAACTACTATTTTTAATAAATCACGAAACAAAGTAAGTGTTCTAAAAAAGGACAGATAGGCATTGTAAATATCGTACCAAAAAATCCAGCATCGAATTTCTCCAGCTCGTTAAGTTTACCAGTCCTTTGGGGAATTTCCGGGTGGCCTGGTTCCCATCTTCTGTTGTCACCAGACACCATGTCGACCTTGTTAAACAGATTGTCTCGGAAGTGATGAACGTCATCCGAATCGGGGTACTTTCCAGCTATACCTAAATCATAAACAATAAGTAAAATTATATATATTTTGGACTGTTTTCATTTTCAAATAACTTTTTTGTTACTTAACCGATTGTTATAAATGTTAGCTTCTTGGAAAAGTAACTAAACAAGTTTTATAATTTTTTAACAAAAACCGTCATATGTCAAAAATCTCAGATGGCAGAAAAAAATAAAATCACATTTTTTAAAAAAGAGTTGCAACTTTTTTTACCACCCAGTATTTTTTTATAAAGGTAAGAAATCTGACACTATTTTACGTTTAACGAGGTACCACTCATAAAATTCGGTTTACTTGTACAAAAGCTTCGTTTGTTTAAATTTTTTCTAAATACAAAACCTATTCTAAATATCAAAAAATGTTTTGTTAAATATCTTCTTATAGGATTTTTATAGAGTAAGCCTTTTTGCAGCCACAACTGTTCAAAATTTACGATTTTTATATAAAAAATGTCAAATATCAAAAATCCAAGATTTTGAAAAACAGATCTGCAACTTTTTGGTGAGTACCCTATTAACTTTTTAATAAAAATTATAAAGCCTGTACCATTCAACGTTTAACGAAGTGTCACTCATAAAATTTGGTTCATTTATGCAAAAGTTACGTTGACTCAAATTTCCTAAAAATACAGAACTCAGAAATCGGATTTTTATAAAGTAAGCGCTTTGCAAAGACAATTGATCTCACCCTATATTTTTTTAATAAAACTCCTGACAACTTTCCGCATCACGAGTATAATATTAAATATCTAGATATATTTACCATTCCCACTTGGCACATCGCACGTTTTTTTCTCACGTTCACATGTTTTCACATAAAAAACACGTGATTTGAGAAGAAACGTTATAACGCTACCTATTAAGCATGATTTTCTTTGTCTAAATCCCGTTATTTTGCAATGTGCTATTTTTTCAAAAAGCTACTACCCCATTTGCTCATACCTGGAGTGATTTTGGTTACCTAACGAAACTGACCCAAGTATCACAAGGTGCAGAAAACTTTTGCAAAAACGATATGACCGAAAAACTCCTCTACTATTGTGTTTTGCTGCTGTCTGCCACGACGCCTTGAAAGTGTTGATAAAACGTCGCCTAGCCCATTTTGGCAATAATTTTTTGGTCACTGCAATGACTATTATAGCACTTTTACAACCAAGAGAGCTTTTTCAGTTAACTCAATTAAAAAAAAAAACATTTCCTACAAAACCCAAAGAAAAAATGGCAAAAAAAACAAAAATAGATTTTTATACAAATAAATGGTTGATGCGGTATGGATGATGGGAATATTTATTTTGACACACACTTAATATCGGATTTCTCGCTTCAACCAAATTGACATGCGAAGGCCAGTTTGCTGATAATATTTATTACGAAACATCATCAAAACACGCGCGCTTCACATATTAAAAATATTAGAAGTTTTTTTTTAATTTAATTTTTAGGTTATATTTTTTTGTTTTTGAATTGGAGCCAAAATAACCAAAAAAGATTTATCCCTACCTTAAAACTAGTTTTAGTTTCAAAAATCTACTCTTTTAATAAAATTTTTGATTTTATTTTGGAAAAAATAATGTTTTTTTCAAGGTTGTTTTCGTGTAATGGCCGCCATTGAAACTAACAACGCGACCTAACTCGACAGTTAATATTGCTATACTTTAGCAAATAATGTTTTTTCCACTATTTTTACTCAATATAAATAAGGGGCGGGGCTTTGTTCGCGAATCAAGCCGAAAGAACCCGACGGCTAAAATTACTATGTTTTAGCTCAAAATATTTTTTTCTAACTATTTTTACAACTTCCTGCACAGAAAGCGCATTATTGTCGAAAAGGCCCGAAAAACCCCGACAGCTTAACTTGCTGAATTATAGGCAAAAATACTATGTTCTGTTTTTACAACTTATTGCTCCAATTTAGTTTTTATTGGTGTCAGAACTAATTTAAAAAAGCTACAAAGTATGGCTTTAATGTATAGCCAACATTCTGCATATTTGCCTGCCCAAAGAATAGTATTTTTGAGCAAAGTTTAATAAATACTTTTGCTTTTAATAACAATATGATCATCAAAATGGCTTGCGCTTACATTTTGAAAGCAAAAAGTATTATAAAAACTAAGCAAGCTAATTTACAACCAAAAAGGTGCTGACAAAACGTTTTCACAGCTTTACTTTGGTCATAAATTCTAATGTGTACAATGTGTGTTACTCGAGGAATTAAATTAGTAAAGAGTTTAAGTTGATCATGATGCGTAGGTGCCTGGCGTGAAATTTTCAGGACCAGACGTTTCTGTCTTCTACATTTTATTATGCACTATTTGAAGCAATTAATCTTGTCTACAAACATTTGGACAATAAGTGTTACACTGTAGGGATAGGGAAAGCTTTTGATTTGGTCAATCATAAACATTTAGTAAAAAAACTTGAATCATATGCCATTAGGGGGCCACCCCTGGAATGGATTATCTCTTACATTACTGACAGGAAGCAATACGTACAATTAATCAGCACAAAAGGCGATATAGTTAATAATCAATTTAAAACAGCCACCAAGTCAGTGAAGTACGGGGTTCCACAGGGGGGGATTCTTTCTTGGCTTTTGTTTCTGATTTTTTGTAATAAATTATCTGAAATCTTTGAGAAGGAGTCCGGTGGATTATACCAGTTTGCCGATGATACCAGTTCCACTCAATATGATAAAAACTACTCTACTTTGATACAAAAAATGAATCATAATTTTAGAAAAATGGCAAATTGGTGTCAGTCCAACGGACTACTTTTAAACCCACAAAAGTCAATGACAGTTTTGTTTGAAAACCTAAAGTCAATTTCCCAAATTCAGAACCAACAATCATCACTAGGGTATCTCAATGGCAAAACAGCCCCAAATGTTGATAACACCAGGTTTCTGGGAGTAGATATAGATACTACCCTAAAATGGGATATTCATATAAGTCGGATCGCAAGTAAATTAGCTTCATCCTGCTTTGTATTAAACGGTCTGAAGAAAGAGGTTGGCACAAATACTTTGCTTCTTTATATACACTCACATGTCATGAGTCACCTGGCATATGGGATCATAATATGGGGCTCGGATCGGTTGTTTTTGTTGCAAAAAAGAATTGTGAGGAAGTTGGACTCTGCGAAATGGGATGACCATGCAGCACCAATATTTAAAAAATATGGTATCATGACTGTGTATTCTCTGTATTACTACAGATTACTTATTTTCGTTAAAAAGTACCCATTTTATCTTTTAACAAACAGTGACCACAATATAGGTATACAGACAAGGTATGCATCCCATTTCAGCTCTCCCCCACACCAGACTGCTTTGTTCGAGAAGTCACCCCTTTATATGGGCATAAGGGCGTTCAATAAACTCCCTAACAATATTAAAAAAATAGAGTCTTTTAAGAAATTCAAACACACGATTAAAGTTTTGTTGACAGAAAATGTTCTTTATAGTCACAATCAGTTTAACAACATTAAGTTATGTGCCTCTAACGTTTTTTGTTATATTTCTGCGGTAGCAACATAGAGCGGACGTTATAGAACGTAAGCTTTTACTTCTGGTGTAACTGCTAAAAATGTGATCTTGATGTATATTAGTGCCATGATCTCGTGTGAAGTAAAGTGGAAGGGAGCGGTTAATTAGTACTAAATGTGCCTTCCATTCAAAGTTCAGGCAATTCTAATGTTTATTTGACTCCAAAAAGTTTGGAAATCACATGACGCGCTTTGAACGACATTTCCTGAGCTAAGGTCACAGACAGAGAAAAAGATTTTCTACTCTTATGCAAAAAATTTCTCAAAATTTTGGTCTTTTTACGTTTTTTTCGCTATGGTCTAGGATTGAGCTTGCTAGGTATCACCTAATTCTAGGTAGACCCTAAGGTAACCCCTAATTCGAAATAGTTTGCTGGACAATTGGCATCGTCGCATTTTTGTGGCTAGTGGGTGGCAAATTCAACTAATTTTTCATTTTATTATTGGTAAAAAGTCAAAAATTTTTTGTGTGATAAATATTTTTATATAACATCAAACCGAGCATCGAACTATATTATAAAAATAATTTTGTATAATTATTTATGTTTTCACTTTACTTCTGCCTATTGGCTTCTTGGACAAAAGGGTCAGAAGTTCGCGCCCGCACCAGTATTCGAGAGGACATACATATAATACTTGTACTACTCCTTCTTTTTCATATATTAGCTGTTTTAGTAACTGGTGTATCAAAAAGATTTAAAAAATCATCTCGAACGGCAAGGTGAGACGACAACGGCGACTATATAAATCAAGCTTTATTCTTATTAATACCATGTATTTGTCCAGGAAATCCGTCAACAACAATCTCCTAATAATAACCAGAGGTTCTCATGAAACCGTTCTATGCCAGTACACCCTAATAAGTTAGAACATTCTTAGAATATTCTGTAAAGATTCTCCAGCAAACACGGTTCCCTCGGGCCTTCGTCGGTCCGATGTCGATTGCCGAATTTGCCGTCATGGGCACGACGTCGATTTACCACATCGGACCAGCAGTATTTTTTGTCCGCTTTGCGATGTAGTCCCAATGTATGTTTGCCGGCGCAGCGTTAGACTGTAGCCCGCCGTCGGACCAATGGTAAATTTTACTTTTTGCTGACATCGGCATACCGTCGCCGTAGCTGGTTTAACCACATGGTACCGACCATCCGCCATAACTGCTTAATTTGGTCGGTCTAACATAGGCAAGCTGGTCTCGGCACGACATCGGTAAACTATTCAAGTCCCATATTGGTTTTCTAAAGCGGTCCAACGTCGGCGATTGACGAAGGTCCGTCGGTGGTTGCTTGACACGATCCGACATTGGCAAAATACAAAGTTTCATTAATGCGGGTGCTTAACCAGTCGGGCTGGTTTAAGTGACAGAGGAGGTGATTCTTGTAGAGAAATACCACAATCTTGTCAATTCCGCATTCTAGTTTTGAAATATATTTGCTCACTATATAAATAATATTATCTTCCACTGTACAGGGAACATAGTGACATTAGCGCCATCTCTACATACTGGGAAGAAACTATTAAGCAGTTGGAAAATTTTAATGTGACGTAATCGACCATTAAACAAAGTTCCAATCGGACCATCGTCGGCTCTAAAGCAGATAAAGTGGGCGTCGAAATAAAGTCGACTATAGTAAATCGGGCCATCGTCAGTTGCCGATTCTCGTCCGATTAAATAAAGTTCGAATCGGACCGTCGTCGGCCCTAAAGCAAATAAAGTGGGCGTCGGCATAAAGTCCACTATAGTAAATCGGGCCATCGTCAGTTGCCGATTTTCGACCGATTAAACAAAGTTCCAATCGGACCATCGTCAGCGTCGGTCCTAAAGTGGTGCCGGCATTAAGTCAACTGTAGTAATGTGGACCTCCGTCAGTTGCCGATTATTGACCGAAAACTGAAAATCGAAATCTGTCCAACATCGGGCCAGAGTGTAGTCGCCGATGCCGACACACTGCCGACATTGTCGACATTGGCCCGATTCAATGCCGACGATTTGTGTTTGCTGGGATAGAATTCAGACGATCGCAACTTAGTTTATTTTATAGATGGCCATTTGGAGCAACCAATTTAGGGTAGCCTTAGCACTAGAGAGCCTCTAAATTTAGTTACGAGTCAGTTTTCGTTTGCTTGAGTGTTTAGGTGATTCCTAAACCCTCTAGACGATACCTAAATTTGGGAACTCGGTTTCGACCGATCCTAAACCGATGATGGTCCGATTGGAACTTTGTTTAATCTATGCTAAGGAAATACCATTAAAAAAGTTAACTTTTAGAACATCTTTAGCATATGCAAAGTATATATCACTTATTGAAACATAATTTGGTCCTTTTAGTGCACAAGCTATTCTGGTACCGTAAAAGCAGAACATCAAAATAATGTTATTCTAGTATTTCCTTAGCATATACTATATATAATGAAATAACAATAAAGAAGGTTACTTTTAGGACATCTTTAGCATATGCAAAGTATATACCAATTATGGTACAATATTAAGTATATCTATATGCATGATACAATAAAATCATGAGCAATTCAGTGCACTCAGAAAACCATCTCAAGTGAGTGTCTACTTCCAGCAAACGCGAAAATTCTCTGATTAAGTCGACCATAAGAATCCGCCAAAACGCTTATATTCCGCTTCTCAACCTGTAGGTTGTGTGTTCGAACCCCGTCGGCGCGTCGCACTTTTTTTTATTATTGGTTTTAATTTTTTTTTCTTAGAGTGTATTGTGATAGGACATGGTTTTTAGAGCTCAAAAATCTATTTTTTATTTTATTTAAAACCATATTTTAGGAGTTAACGGTGCTAAGGATGACCCGTTGCTAAATCTGCTAAGCACATGGCAATCATCTGATAAGAATATCCATTACCACATCCTAAGAACCTGCATAGCATGTGATTAAGGCGGAACATCCTTAGCATATCCTATTTCTTCTAAAAGATATTCTGTGCACGTGCTAAGGATGTCAAATTGCTATGTGGGAACCTTATTTCCTTTGACGTTTTAGATAGAACGTGATTGAAACTTCAGGTTATGACGGTTGTTGACGGTGTTCGCGTTCGATATTTTTAATAATTTCTAATATTTATGATGACATTTTCAATGGTCGTAGGTAAAGTATAGTACACCAACTCGCATGTTATGGTTATTACACGCTCATATAAATTAAGACCATCGCCTGCGGCTCGCGTCTCAAACTTCATCTTCGCGTTTAATAACCATCATAACATGCTTGTTATGTAAACTACTATAAAACAATTCCTACTTTTACTCATTTTCCTTTTTTTTATTTTCAGTGCGATATTACATATTTCTTAACCCCATTGAAAGACTCAGGCATAATTCTCATTGCCAGTGGCTTTTGGGGCAATTTCACCAAAAAGTTGCAGGGTTGGTAGAGTTTCATAGAGATAAGTCGTTTGGTAGATCCATATAGCTAAGCTATGTATAGAAATATAATAATAGGGACATTTTGGACCACTTAAAATAACATTTTCTGTGGTTATCGGTATCGTAAAGAGGGAAGGCTAATCAAATAAGGACTTTATTTACGCCAAATGGGCAGTGGCGGCTTGTCAGATGAGGCAATATTGAAGGAATCTAATTATTCTTGCCTAAGAATTAAGTTTTCACAAAGTATTTACGAAAAAATCCATCGTCTTGATTTATAGTGTAAATATGGTATGTTGCGAGAAGTTCTCTTCGTTCGAGATTTAAAAGTATTTTTCTGTTTTTCTTGGATTTTTTGATAAAGGAATTAAAAAAATTGTGTTAACAACTCGCGTCTAAACTGTGCTTTTTTTTACTCGCGTTTTTAAATACCTCGCTGCGCTCGTTATTTAAACCAACGCTTGTAAAAAAAGTTCTATTTTAGCCACTAGTTGTTAAAACTACTATTTTATTTTAATATTAGAGTGCTATTTCTTTTATGTCATTCATTTCTTATTCTGCCTTGCTTTTTCACTCCTGTCGCGTCGCTTTCCCACTCTGCAACGGTTTTGCTTCTATCAACGCTGTCCGAACAGCGTTGACGTTTCGGTACAATTGTACTGAATTCAGTACGTTTCTGACCAATTCAGTACGTCAGTACGTTTTTCTTAGAAAAGGGGCAAATTTAGTACGGAATGACAAAATCAAAAATTTCGGTCAAAATAGTCATATTCCTCCCATAATATTTCTATAACTGTACGTAAGAAAAAAGCTAAATATAATCGAAATATACCGAGGGCGACGCGAAAATAAATGCGATGTTAATATTTTAGTGAACGCGCTAGTTAACAATAAGTTTACAGTTTACGTCAAATTTGATCACATTGAAAAAAGAGGCGAAGTATTCTCTATTACTATTGCAAGAGTATGTTAGGGGGGGGGGTTAAATAAGATTATATTTGACACAAAAAAAATCAGTGCGATTTTTTTGAATTCAGTACGTTTTGGGCAAGAAATTCAGTACGTTTCATTTGACAGGCGCGGTAATGCTGTGTCCGAGACCCTGCCGAAAGCGCGCGGTGGCTGAGTGAAGCGAGAATGAATTCTCATCTTGTGTGCCGCATCAAGCCTCGCTGGCCACATTAAAATTTTGCAAATTAAAAAACGCGAAATCCCGTTTTTGTTATTGCAATTATAAAATCAACAAATCGTAAATTTAAAAACCCTTTTTTTCTTTGTATAAAGCCTTGCGATGACTTTTACTTTTTCTAAATTATATGGCAACATGAGGCGACTAAAAGATCCGCTTCACGCATGCCTTGACAACTCACTCTATAATATGTGCATCACGCTTGTAGGTGATTATATATATGCAAACATTTTAATTTTCTTACAAACAAAAAAATTGTGGAATGAAAATGTATAATAACTATTTATGCACAAGCGTGAGAGGATCACTAGTGTTTAGAGTTCGGGCGTTAAAATACAAAAATTCAATGTTATTTGAAATGTTGTGGAATAATGTCATTCTATATAAAAATATAAATTAATTTTTTTAAATGTCAAAGTAAAAACGTATAAAATAGTAAATTGAAGAATAATTCTTTTTATCTTAATAAGTTTTAGATTTTACATTTGCCCAATATTATTCTCAATTACGGTGTTTTTTTAACATTTTTGATCTTGGTGCCTTATCAGCACCGGCGTAAATAAGGGGGGGCCTGGGAGAGCCGGGCCCCCGGGTCCCCCCCCCCAGATCCTTCCAGGCCCCTCCAGAAAAATATAGCCTAGTAGTTGTCAGTCATATGACGGGGATAGAGTAATGTCTGGGAAACATAAGGGCTTAAAAGTTTTAATAAGAGCAGAACATCCTTCGGCAATATACATTTATTTTTTGACACATAAACTGAAAATTGTTGACGCTTGTAGAAAAGTTGCACCAGCAGCTTCTTTCTTTAACACATTAGAGGCATTGTATGTGCATTTTTCGCAACCTTTTTCCATACCTTGGGTATTAAATTTTGGAAGGATCTAACCTTTCTCCTACTCGCAAAAATTGTAAAGCAGTTTTATTAAACTTTAGGGCGATTAAAATGGCACTTGAAAGTGAAGTAACTGATAGACATGCCGTTGAAGCTGTTGGACTATTAGCATGTATTCAAAAAGCCGAGTTTTGCATTTGCCTGCACATTCTATACACTGTTTTATTACGTATCAACGTTTTGAGTCAGTAATTTCAGGGTAGAGATGCTACTCTCGGCAATGTAAATTGAAAAAAGTTGATATTTATTTAGAACCTATCAAAGTATCAAAACGGAATCGGCAAATTGCTGTACAAACTAAGGATTATATAGTGGAAAGCACTCTTGGACATGACAGCGCGATAGAATAGCCATCAGGTGTAAGTTGCTTAGAATACTGGAAAATAAACCTTTACTACCAAATAATGGATAATTTAGCAGCTAATATTAGGGAGAGGTTTTCAAACTTGCTATTGGCCAAATCGGTAGATTCTTTATTTAAGTTAAACGTCAAAGAAATTCATGATTTTACTAAAAATTACTCTGATAGTAAAAAATTTGATTACTTGTAAAAATTAAAATTAGAAATAAATTTAAAATCTATCAAAGAGTATATTAGACAAGACTAGAACGAAGCTTTTCTGCGATGCGTGGAATAAAAAATTGGACCTGAACTACAATGGGAGAAATCCGATTTTCCAGTGTATCAATTATTAACAACGATAATTATTTATTTAAAGAAGATATTACAGCAAAAAACATTTTGGAAATATTTTCACAAAGGACAAGGAAGCTGCAGTTAATTTAAGTTCATTTATATTAAACTGCTAAGTTGAGTTATATAGAGTTCAAAGTTGTTCATACAATGAGTTAAGGTAATAATACATAATATTAAACAGTTTTGAGGAAAACATCATTGTCTTTTATTCCTCACTATCAAGCATTGTCAGCTGGACCGTCCCCTAGGCCCCTACTAGGTCAGAGAGCTAGTTACGCCGGTGTTCATCACTGTTATAAGTCACGAGCCGCCACTGCAAATGGGAATAACGATTTTTGTGGTTATTTTATCACATCCTAAAAAATAGGTAGTTAATTCATTAATTTTTTCGTATGAACTGAATTTAACATTTTCTGTCTATACATATATTCTAAATAAAAAGAAAAAATGCACAAAATTCACATCATGCACTAACATTACAAAAGTTAGGTTAAGTTTAATTTAATGAAATTTTATGTTATCTCCGTTTACATTCCAAAAACCGTTTTAAATTTGACAGTTGTTATTCTTATCGTTAATTACTGAAACCACAAAGTAGTTATTGTTGCTGCCATTTCAGATGGTCCAAAATATCCCTAATAATGTAAAAATCACGGTTGACCCTGGGCAAGGCCAAATTCGAAAAATCCACTGCGCATGCCTGATGCAGTCTACTCGCGCCCCCTATAGATAGATTACACTATCCCATGATACTGCCACATTTAAAACAGTGGCGTATGCAGAAGGGGCTTAAAGGTTCTTTCAGAGCCGATACACATTAACTGAATTTTCTCTAAAAATCAAAAATAAAATAGATATCTGAGGCTATTGAGGGGAGCTGCTATAAGGTAAGTTGCAAATCATTTGTAATGAAATAACTTCAAGATAAAATAGTTATTTACCTAACAAGTGCGGAAAGTGAAAAGCAAGCCGTCAAAGCTGGAAAAGACACTTTTCGCACGTGTCAGGTAAAAAAATTTCCTACTTACGTAAAATAGTTATTTAAATTTTATTTTAAATAAAAAAAAAAATGCGTGCGGAAAGGAATTTTTCTGCACGGCGTGCGTAAAAAATACTTTTACGCGCGCCTTTTTTTATCAATTTTTTAGCTCCAATTCGACTTTTTAGATACCTATAGTTTTCAACTCAAATGTAAAGAGAATGCAAAAAAAAACCTTTTTTTGCTACTTCCGCACTTGTTAGGTAAATAATTATTTACACCCCGATCAACAATGATGATATTTTGTTTTCTTGGACTGTTTGTTCTCAATTTTGAAAAATTGGGAAAACAAAACTATAGGTGAGACGTTTAAGAACCAATGGGTGGTTATTAAAAAAATACGTTTCCTTCAAGAACTTACTTCATATTTTTCAGAACGTGACAAAAATGACATTTTTCGAAAAATTTTAAAAGTTGCAATTTTTCACCCCTCAAAAACCTTTTGTGGGCGCCACTGACTTAAGAAATATATTTTTTTTTAATACAAACATGAAAATGTATTATAAAAATCGGTGATGAAATAAAGACGTTAAAAATTATTAAATTAAATCCCATTTTACTTAAAAATCAACTTTAAGGGAGCCATCTTGAAATTTCTAAAAATGTCAAATTTGAAAAATAGTTTTATAGGGGGTGAAAAATTGCTATTTTTTTAGAATTATGCACCCTCTTGAATTTTTAGGAAATGTCATTTTGTTACATTTGTTCTAAAAAATACAAAGCATATTCTTTCCAGTTATGTAAATTTTGTTTGAATCGAAATATTGGTTTTAAAGTTACAGATAAAACAAAAAGTCTAATTTTTTGTGGCCTACCCTATATACGCTTTATAGGATTTTTTCAATTGTGTGAAATAACACCCTGGTTTTCTAAAGCTGATGCTGACCTATGGTATGTCTTACAAACAAGTCGCAGTTTTAAAAGTCAATGTTTTAAAATGTGTAGGTACTTTTTCACCAAAAAATACTTCTTTTTGTTGAACAGTATTATTTTTTATATTATTTTACCTGTTATAACAATCTCCTCGCCTTCTGGTGGACTCGCCAACAACTTTCCAATTTTAATAGATGGATCTTCTCCATTGATAGTTTCTTGATTTTCAACTTCTCCGTTTTCCAAGATAGAAGCCATAATTACTTATTGTAACTTAAAAATGAATAAATTTAATAAGATAGATATGTACTTGATAATCTACCGTAAAAACAACTTTACACCGTTGTAGAGATGCGTGATATAAATAATAAAAAAAATGTTTGTATCTTAGGAATTTAAATAATAGGTTAAAACACTAAGAACGAAAAATGAAATAACTTAGATTCCAAACTGAACACCAAATGATTTAAAAAAAAATCTTCGAACTTAAGAATATCCCCAAATATATACCGAAATATGTAAAATTTACACCAAAATATCCGTCACCTAATTATTTGTAAACTATAAAAAATGATAGAAAATAAAACACTCAACGCTTACACTAGTAAATATCGGAAAATGTGCAAGGGGGTCGAACTAAGTGTGGCCTTTTATAAAAATTTTAGAATTTTGATTATTTTATATTTGCATACAAAGCAATAGGGTATTAATTTATAAAGTTTCAATATATTTTGGGTAAAAAGCATGGTATTAAAAAACTTAAGGTTTTCTTTAAACATTATGTCTAAAACGATTTTAGTAGGATTATGCCCCTAAGGCAATTAAAACAAAAAAGGAATTAAAAACCTCCAAATCAGTTACTACAACCGAAAAGAAACTAAAAAAAAAATGAAGAATGAAAATGAATTTCCAACCAAGGTCTTTTGAACTTCTCTTTTTTAGTTTCTTTTCGATTGAAGTAACTGATTTGGAGGTTTTTTAACTTCTTTTCTGAGGTAGGTTAGGTTAGGTTTGTTATAAGTGGTGCAATTTACAGCTCCTTCCAGTGCGACCTAAGAGATCTATTAATTATTGCGGCTCATTCCCCCCTACCCGCTCGCCAGACCGGTCTGATGATGAACATCACTTAAGAAAGGCAGTTTTCTTTTTCTAGAGGGATTAAGACCTAAACCAGAGCCTAAACCTCTTTGTCGGAGCTAGGGATCTTTAACATGCTTCATTATGAATATATGAATCACACGGTACCGTCCTCTTATCGTCCTCTACAAGGGACGGTATGGAATCGCGTAAGCCGGTCTTCTAGCTAACACGGCCCATTCCGCTCCATACGGCGTTTTCTTTAATCTCATAAAATTATGTAATTCTGCGAGAAAAAGTCCAAGTAGTCTCCCGACGCACAGTGCGGCCTACTGTGGACAAAAATCGAACTCAAAGGCACTGAATATGAATGAGCGACAACCAAAGCATCCAAAAATGGTGATAATAGACTTCCAAAGATCCGCGTGTTGGCACGGGCAGGTCTTGACTTGCAGCATCTGACTGGTTTGTTAGCCAGATAATATGCTAGCGATTCGCGCAGTCTTAATTTGTGTGCCGAAGCATACAGTGATTACAGACAGAAAAAATTGGACTATGGCAGCAGGTAGTACAGGTATGTCTTTTTGTAACTGAACCTAAGTCCAATTGATACTTCAGATTATACATGTAAAAACGTGACATCATAAGTTATGTTGCAAATGAGTAAACTGTGATGAAGTCACGACTTCGAGGAAGCTTTTAAGGGTAAGGTTTGTCTCTCCGTAATTTGAAAAATTTTGTGATGCACTTTCCAGCCACTTCTCGTCGACCGATTTCAATGAAATTTGAAACACTTATAAAGGTCCAACAGAATACACTATTAAGTAAAAGTTACGTTAGCTTTAGGGTTGTGGAGGGGATGAAAAGTGAAAGGGGGTTAATTTATTCAAAAATTCATAACTTTTGAATCATAGCAGCTAAGAATATGCAGTTTTCTTATTTCAGTTCCACCAAATATTTCCTATTTTCGAGAAATATTGAGACGTATCAGATTACTTGCCATTAAGTACTCCTACGGCTATTACATGTCATATACTAATGAACATACATAATAAGCAAAATATGGTAAGCAAACGTATTTTTTAGGCCAGTATCGGCGTTCTACCAATGCCAATTTGTTTGAAGACTGGATAGGCAGCTGAAAGTCCGAGAAGGGTGTAAAAGTTCTAGAAAGACTAAAATCTTTGTTAAACATCGTAGAATGATCCGACGCGCAACATGCAACGCTGAAAAAGCTTTGTGATGGCTATTGCCTGGCTCTTAGTAGAAAGTGGAAGAGCTGTTCCCGTAACAAACTTTTGTTATTGCAACGACACGGTGAGTAGTTAAGTAAAGAAATTCAAATACCCCTCGACATAAGGAGGGAAGTACCGATAACAGTCAACCAACCTCAACCAGGACCGAGTGTACAAGATTTGGTTTTTAGCAGATCTCAAGATGAATTATTGTATACAGCGCATCAGGTAAAATATTTCAAAGTAAGCGAGTCAACATTACACCACCCTCCAGTACCAGTGAATAAGGTTCTTGCTCTTTATCTAGACCTAGATCTTTCCGAGCGAAAGTACAATATCTTGCAAAGGTTTTTAACAGCCTGCATAAAGATTGTCCTCCTATTATAAAGTCCATTCGAAAATTTAAACAGTCATTATTGCCTTCGATTGCAGACGTTACAGAAACATCCGCTGCGGTAGATGTTCAAGAGTTACTCAATGTTACTGCAAACAGAATTACAAAAATTGTAGAAATTCCGCAGAACTGCACAAACCTACAGCTCGTTTGTAAATGGGGTTTTGATGGTAGTGCGGGCCACTCAACTTATAAGTAACGTTTTTCAGACGAAAACCCTACGACTACAGATGAATTCTTATTTCTAATTGCCTGTGGACGAAATTTATGTTCATTAAAGAAACTGAACAACGCATTCGAGAGCAAGAAGCCTTAATAAATGATGCCATTAAAAACTTATTGCCATATGAACTCATTTTGGATGACAAAAAGGTGCAGATTACTTATGAAATGCATTTTACTATGCTAGATGGAAAAGTTATCAATATACTGTCTAACACAAATTCTGCTGCAACCTGCTACATCTGTGGAGCATCGCCCAAAATAATGAATCTGTCAACAGTTACTGAACGACCTGATCAAGCCGCTCATTATCGCTTTGGTTTATCCACGTTGCATGCCTGGATAAGGTGCTTCGAATGTCTGCTACATATTCCCTATCGTTTGCCGTTCCAAAAATGGCAAGTGAAAGGTCCAAATAAAGAAGCATTTGCAGAAAATAAAACCAGGATTCAGCATGAATTTAAGACTCGTCTAGGTCTTGTAGTGGATAAACCGAAACAAGGGTACGGCTCGTCAAACGACGGGAACACAGCGAGGAGGTTTTTTGAGGCTTCCGGAATCAGCTCGTAAGTTAAGTTAATAGATAACTTTTATGTAATTCTATATATATCAAGCGGCCACAAAATAAAACTCAACAAATTTAGCATATTGTTAAAAGAAACATTCGATCTCTACCTAAATTTATACAGCTGGTATTACATGCCTAGCAGCATACACAAAATCCTAGTACATGGTTGTGATATCGTTGAGTACTTCGATCTACCTATACGACTTTTGTCGGAAGAGGCTTTGGAAGCCCGTCATTAAGACGTTCGAAAATATAGGTTGGATCACACTCGTAAAATAAGTAGGGAATATTCAAATACCGACTTGATGACTCATCTTCTAGTTACCTCAGATCCTTTAATTTCCAGTCATCGTAAACCTACTTCGACAAAGTTTACAGGGACGATGGAAGATATTGAAAAATATAATGAAATTCCCGAATCAGTTGACACTTCCACCCATTTAGGAATTCCTGATAATCTTCAGTTTAATGATAGTGAGCCCGAATAAATGCTTCTAAAATAATATGTTGTACAAATATACTAAACAAACTGTGACATTGACAAAGTGTAATTAGTAGTAGTATTAGTAGTAGGTAGTTTAACTAGAAGATATAATTTTGTGTCAGTTACGAAGACTAAACATATCTACTTCACATTTTGGGTGTTCAAGTTAAATCATTAATTATTTGTTCTATAAGTACATGTGTTTATTATTCTGTACATAAGTATTTTTAGGTCAGTTTTGATAATTCTGTTCATTATATTCTCCATAATAGATCTCCTCTAAAATGTGCATAACCGAACTTGATTTTCGACTTCTTTCGATTTATGTCCAATAACGCCATAAGAGTGCCGCACTGTGTGACGGCCCCGGAGATAGAACACGAGACCTTCCGTACGGCGGGTAGATATGCCGCCCACTGCGCTACGGCTGCCGATTGTTTTAAGCTCAGTCCTCAACGAAACTCAATTTGGATATTGTAAAAATTGTGTACTAATTATGTACTAATTTAGTCCCTTTTGTACTTAATGAATAACTGAGTTATTCGCACTTAAAAGGGGGGGGGGTTGATATGTCATAATTTTGTATTAATTATTATATGTACTCTTAAAGAAGCGTACTTTTACTTTACAAAAACCATCGGTTCCTAAGATTTTTGTTTATTTGTTATGGGATGTGTAGCTTGATATCAAGACACACCCCCCTCTACCTAAGAAAGAGATTTGGAAAAAAGTAATTATGCCATAATTTGCTACTAATTATGTACTAATTTCGTTCCCTTCTAAAAAATTTCCTAGAAAATTGCCTACTCTCAAGATAACTTCTTTTTTTTTGTTTTTATGGGGTGTGTAGCGTGATATAAAAAAAAATCAAGTTATCTTGAAAGTAGGAAATTTTTTAGAAGAGGACGAAATTAGTACATAATTAGTAGCAAATTATGGCATAATTAATTTTTTCTAAATCTCTTTCCTGGGCAGACGGGGTGTGCCTTGATATCAAGCTACACACCCCATAACAAAAAAACAAAAATCTTAGGAACCAATGGTTTTTGGAAACTAAAAGTACCCTTCTTTAAGAGTACATAATTAGGTACAACATTTTCAAAAGGGACTAAATTAGTACATAATTTTTACAATATCCAAATTGAGTTTCGTTGAGAGGGGGGGGGTAGCTTGATTGAGCCGTCCTTTAAAAAAACTACATAAATATGTTAAAGCATAGATAATATACTTACGCTTCGCGCAGAAGCCTGCGATCCACTTCGGTCCGCTTTGTGCCTCTGTTCCGTAGGTATATTACTTTATGGTTATACATAAATTTTTATTAGACCAGCGACATCGTATGATGTCGCCTTCATTACCCAAGTTTCAAGCCAATACATTTACTACGTTTATAAGTGCCTAAAACCGGTTTTATATTACAACGCTTTTAAATAAAATCGCTTTCCCCGTGGGTTTATAAGTCCTTCATTAAAGTTTAAAAAAAAATAAGTAAAACACCTCAGTAAAAAACAGATTTTTCGGTAAGACTAGGGCTGAATATTTCTCTACGTTGGAAGCTATGTGCACGCAGATCTGACCTGTGCACAGAAGCGCTTTTCGCAAGGATACGCGCAGGAGTCTGCGATCCACTTCGGTGCGCTTTGTGCCTCTGTTCCGTAGGTATATTACTCTATGGTATTATCACAGAACAGGTTAGTTGTTCTGTGGTATTATACACGGAAAAGAAGCTCTTCTTCGAACAAGATTATTAATCTTGATCCAAGAATAGCTTCATCTTCTATATTCTCAACTCTAGTTATTCTTTATTCAAGTAACATCCTATTCTTAAATATAATAAATGACTAGCGTTGAGACAAGTGTAATTTATATGATAATTCAAATATAGGTCTATACTTATTTTAAGAAAATGTGGTTTTTTACTTTAAGCGGACGCTACACTTAATTCAAATTTTCTCTTTGCTTGTTTCGAACACTGCTTAGGGTTGTATTGATATCAAATACTATTCGAACGAGAATAACATGTTTTGCGTGCGTAAGCCCGTCACATGCAAAATAACCCTTCTCCTATAACCATGCTGATTCAGTACCGTAGCAGAATCAAATCAACATGATTATTGTATACAAATTGAAGAGTCACATTTCCATAGGCGGATTATGTGGTGTCCTACCAGTGCTGAGTTTCTGCGGCTCACGCATATATCAGAAAACTTCCGCAAGCTGCCAGCGAGATGTTATGACCACAATTTCGAACCGACTCTCGCGAAAGCACGCTCTGAAGCGCTCTTGCAAAAGAGGTATTTAAGACCGTGCCAGACAATAGGTGCTTTCGCCACTTCATCCACACTTCTTAACAACCGTCGGTATACATAATGATACTCGGTTTCTCCTATTAATATAAGGAAAGTATTTAACATTTTAGGCGTTTATAATAATCCAAACCTTTAAACTAAAGATATAGGAGTATAGTTTTACCTATATTAAATGATAGATGTTGAGATAAAAACCTGAAACTGAAGGCGATTAAGTCTTTGTTGCCCCCATACCAAACAACAAAGAGGGAGAATGGATTTGCCAAGCGGTCTTACGGTGCGATTCGATATTAGGATATTTCTTGTTTTTAGTACAGCTCTTCTTATTTTAAAAATAACTAAGGCTTTATAGCAATAATAAAAGTACTTCCCAACTAGCAATTTTTAGTTGTGCAAGTTGTAAAAATTAGAGTTGCACTAATTTTAAACGTTGTTTTACGGATAAAGAATAGTTATCATGGCGACCGTCGACAACTTCGACTATTATACGACGCCTAAACGTTTATCACAACTTCAGTCACTATCACAACTATTTATGACCGTCTATTTTACTAACAGTAATTCCTTAGTTGTGAAGGCGTCGACTGCAAATCGGTGTGTGCTAAACCGAAAATTGATCAATTTGACCCACGTTTTCTGGCCCGTTTGTTGGAGACGCGGGCACGCCTGTTTTCATCTAACCAAGTTTTCTGTTACGTTTGCAACAAACCAATTTTGGAGCACTGCTGTCTGTCATACAAACGTCAAAAGTGTTTTGTAGACTTTCTATTAATTTTGTTTCAACATTTTGCGCTATGAAAAGGAACAAATTGTATAAATATTCTTCAATATTTTATCGTCGCAGAAGGCTTTAGCCTAGCATTTAGCTGATATACTGGATCAAAATGTGTCATCTTCTGTGTGGCGGAAAAGAAAAAGGAAGGTCCTGTGTAAACAACAAGGACGGAAATTAAGTGAGCAGCAGAAAGCCAAACTGTGGAGCAATTTCGATTGGGTAAAAATTGAGGCGTGTTCGCGTCTTTTAAGTTAGGGGATCAGTTCAAAACAAAGTTAAGTAGTTACAGCGGTCGAGATACGGGACTCCTTTGGTTGTCATAGAAACTAATAAGTGCCGCCATGATTGATTGTAAAAACCACTGTATGCTAATATGTAAACCAACATAAAATGTTTTTTTTACCTTTTTCTACAATAAACTACGATCTTTTTGCATGTAAAAATTCGTATTTTGTTCTTAGGAATCCTAAGCAACACCTTCAGAGGTTTTTCGAAGCGACTTTTAAGTCATGATTTTTTTTTTAGTTTCATAAAATCATCTTAATCGAGGGCGCGCTTGTTTTTTAAAGCTATGACCTGCACATTTGACAGTAAACTACCGTCTGTTTATATATTTTGGCATTGGTTCGCATGTTTTGATGATGCAAAACATGATATATGACATAGAATATCATTTTATTTTAATAATATTATGGTGTTAGAAATAGTTTAATTTGTAGTCGAATAGTTTAATTATCATTTTACGTAATGAACAATATTTTGAACAATTAATTGTACTCCAAAACCCATTGAACTATTACTTCAACTGTAGTCGCGATCGGGACGTTGACTCAACCAAAAAATCATCCACCAAATTGGTGCAAAAGTGGGTGGTGTTTGAGTAAAAGTAAACGTTGCGACGCAACGTTGGCACGCGGTGCACAACGTTGAGTCATCGACAAATTGCTAGTTGGGTTGATACAAATTGAATCTTTGTAGTTAAACTAAGTTTAAAGTATAATTCAATCAATTCGTAACATATTTTAGGTCAAGATTTATCTTTTTCTTGTAACAAGTTTTTTTTCAACTTGGTTTTAATACGTTTTCGCTTTGAAAGAAGAATTTATGGTTTTAGTCCAAGTAAACTACCTGTTTTTTTGAGAGAATAATAAACTCTTATCGGTTTACCTCTAGAAGTTATTTAATTTCATAATAGCTTTGGGTTTGATTTATATTACCGTATCTTCTTATTTAAGATAAATTTGGTTTCTATTTAAGTATAAGATCCTTCGTAGATCAAGAATAGGTAAATGCTTAATTCTAATAATCCCTATTCTTATACTAAAAATAATATACTTAAATCAAATGTAATTTTTCAAGAATAGAGCTATTCTTAAATATAGAATAGATTTTTTTCCGTGTATATTCGGCTCGGCAAGCACTTGCACACATCGGGGAGTAGCGAAACATCACATCCGATCAAAGCTTGGGAGTGGGCAGAGCCACTATCGCGGCACCTTGAGTGAGATGCACATAGCAGATTAAGGTAGTTGAAGGACATATTCAAGTTTATAGTCGTTTGGTGTAGAACACGGTGCTTGCGGCATTTCGAAATATAACGTCATCGGTTGAACCACAACGTCATCGGTCCTTGCTCGCCAAAATGCAATTCCCATTTTGTTTTTGCTATCCCCGGTTTATAAATCCAAGGTTATTTTGATGTGTAAACCCACCATTAAATAACTTATTTGACGAAAGCTGCCTGGGCACAATGTCCGAATATACCTCTAAGAGCAATTCTCCCAATTGAATTTGGCACATCACCAAATCAGACTCCACCATTTTATCATTGAAAAAACAAAACAAAAATACCCGGTGCTCAATAACCTAAACGCTAGCCGCGTTTTTTGACAAATGATAACTCCCGCCATATTGAATCGTGATTGAAGCGAGTACGAGGAGCGGTTTTGAAATCCTTTGAAATGTATTGAACCACACAACTATAAGATACTTTAACGGCCCAAGTGCCGCAAAATGTGTAATGAAAATAACTTTGAAAAACAAAGAAGAAAATTCAAAATCGCGGTTGGCTTTGAAACTGTTTGGGCCACCAGGCCATAAACCAAAAATCTACTGCGCATGCACTAACAAATCCATGCCTGGTGTCGTAGTGACCTTACGATAATTTAATGACAAGGTATTAATTTGAGTGACAGTGACAACGACATCATCTGTCCGAAAACTTTGTTTTTTTTTAATTGAATTTATTTATTATATTATGGATAAAACATCTTCAACCGCCAGTTTAACTTTACTCGAGGGTTTCAGTCCACAAGGTAAACCCGTTACACGAGGACATGGCCCCAAGTGCCGAACCCACTTCCTGAGAAAACTGGGCATTGTCGAAAAGTTTACATTTTTGACGAAGTATGGTTTTGCCATTTTGTTTATGTTATTGTGGAGTTTTTGTGTTTTAAAATTTTTTGCCGGTATTTTCTGTGATTGCGTGCGTTATTATTACGGGAAACACTAGACAACACTTTTTCATTTTTTTTTTCACAAGTAAACGAAAATATTAAACATAAACCTACATTTCTGCTGTCAGATGGTTGTCAGTTGCTTTCACTGCTGACACAATCCAGGCCAACTTGATTGGGAGAGTTATTATCGGTACGCATTTTTCTCGGGAAAAGTAAGGGGAGTGCCGTTATATTATCTCATAGTTATATGTGTTGAACCGTGACGTCACCAGTTCAACGCCAAAATGATATTTCTTGCGTGATTTCGAAATGGTTTTGAAATCTTCTCACGACAAAAAACGACTTAATATAACACATGTATCACTCTATATATGACCTTACTTACCGATCCAAGCAACTTTGGTGTCAAGCATTTTATCTTTGTGGGATTATTGTATGACAAATATTTAATTTGTAGACAAAAATTAAGATCAATAATTTTTGGAAATTTAAATTTAAAATTTTACTTTTTTTTACCTTTCATCATAGAATTACCTAAAGTTGCGTCATAAGGTCAATGTCTTGGGTAATTTGGATCCTTTTCTCATTTTTGAACTATCTACGAATGCAGATGAGTCTGACAAATTTTAAAACTGAATAAAGGAAAAAATCAAATTTGGGTCGACGGTACCTTAGAGCAGGGATTCTTGCAGCGCAAGGGTAGAACACTTCACATCAGTATGCAAATGAAGCCAAATTAACACCAAACAAATGGTAGCTGACTAAAATTATAAGGAAAGTATCGGAACGCTTAAGATGTGATATCCAAAGTTAAAATTTATTTTAATTTGCGCCCATCGCTTTTATTTTGGTATCAGAAATATAAAAAAATTATAAAATTAAGGGAAAATTTAGCACCCTAGTAAATTTACAGGAAAGATTTGTGTAGAGCATTACACTGGTATTCTAGAGGTCCCGGGTTCAAATTCTGGTCGAGAAAAAACTATTTTCCGATTTATTCCCTCACCCTTTGCCCTCTACGCCACAAATCTTTCCCATAAAAAATTATTTACTACTTTTGAGTAAAAAAAAGCACAGTTTAGCCGCGAGTTGTTAACACTATTTTTTTTAATACCTTTATCAAAAAATACAAGAAAAACAGGAAAATACTTTTAAAAATCTCGAACAAAGAGCACTTCTCGCAACACAGCATTTTTACACTATACATCAAGGCGGCTGGTAAATGAAATAACAATGGTGGTTTCCATGGCGATGTGCCTTTTTATTCGGTGACGACATTTTAATCGTTGACAGTTTGATATTTTGACAATAATTTTAAAAGATTTTTTCGTAAATACTTGGTGAAAACTGGCGGAAATGGCTTAGTTTTTAGGCAAGAATAATTATATTTTTTCATTAGTACTATTTTCCGCTATTTCTCTTTAATTTTGGGTAAAAAACAGACCGAAATCTTTTTTTGCACCCGTGATAAAAAAAAAAGTTTTTTGCATCGGTAACCAAAAAAGCCATGCTTTAGTTATTTGCAGACAGTTACTAAAATCATGTTTTTGATGAAGGTATAAAAAAAAAGTTTTTTTTAATAAAAATTAATTTGTTAATTTTTAGATTTGTACCCTAATTCTTAGGAGAGAGATATAATTAAAGTTGATAGGTCATGATTTTGTACTAATTATGTACTCTTAAAGAAGGGTACTCTTAGTTAACAGAAACCATAGGTTCCAAAGATTTTTGTTGGTTTGTTATGGGGGGTGTAGCTTGATGTCAAGGTACACCTTCCTCTGCTTAGGAAAGAAATTCGACCAATTGAATTTAGTACTAATTACGTATTAATTTTGCCTCCTTCTAAAAAATTGCCTACTCTCAAGATAACTTTTTCTTTCATTTTATGGGGTGTGTAGTTTGATATTAAGGCACACCTCTCTCTGCCTAGAAAAGAGATTTGAAAAAAAATAATTATGACATAATTTGCTACGAATTATGTACTAATATCGTTTCCTTCTAAAAACTCTCGATAACTTCTTTTTTTTTTATATGGTGTGCCTTGATATCAAGCTACACACCTCATGTAAACAAAAAAAATCAACTTGAGCGTAGGCAATTTTTTAGAAGGGGACGGAATTAGTTAATAAATAATTAGTAGGAAATTATGACATAATTTCTTTCTTTTAAATCTATTTCTTAAGCAGAGGGGTTAGCCTTGATATCAGATTCAAGCTACACAGCCCATAAAAACACAAAAAAGAAGTTATCTTGATAGGAGGCAATTCTCTAGAAGGAGACAAAATTAGTACATAATTAGTAGCAAATTATGATATAATTACTTTTTTAAAATCTCTTTCCTAGGCAGAGGGGGGGTGTGCCTTGATATCAAGCTACACTGCCCTCCTTGTGAAGAACGCAGTAACTTTCATAACCTTAGTTTTGAGAAAAACGCGAAAAACGTTTTTGGCTTGTCTTTTTTTTACAGATTCATTAAAAATTTTCAAACAATTTTTTTGATATAGGTTTTATAACGCATACTGCGTTTTTGTCTAGTATTACTTAGAGATACCTATCAGCGTTGCTTAACAAAAACGCAGTATGCCGTATTTACTAACTATAAATTCAGTATGTGAAGTCATATTATTATAATAATAGTTGGTTTAACAAATAAACTGTTGTTTTTTTACTAGTATACAAAAAAATAGACAAAAAAAACAATAGAATGTAAATAAATATTTAATAATGGTACTAAAATATTGAGACAGTAAACGAAAATAGTGATAAAAATATACAAAAATACTAATTAAATAAATGGATTTAAAAAAAGTAGAAACTATATAATGAAAAATTATTACAAAACAAATAATCATACTTAAAATTTATTCGATAGAGGTGTTCAAATCTCTTAATGAGTTATTTTCTGGCATTTCCTCCCAAAATATTTGTCTGTTTGTACCCATCAGAGGACAGAGTTTCTTGATTAATATCGACTTTTTTCTGAATTAATTTTTCTGGGTTGGGTTCTTACAGATAATTATAGTAACGTGTGAGCTAAAAAATAAAAAAACCGTAATCAAATGAACTAATCAAAACCTCCAGTAGCAGTACTACCCACGGATGCAAAATTTTGATTCTCTACACCGACATAAAATTTGGGTTAGACACAATATAAGTTGCGTTTTGGATTTAATCTACAAAATTTTAATATTTTGCGTTAGCATGAACATTTCAACTATTTTTAGTTTCTAAATTAAACAAACACAAATTAAAATGAGAATAATTTAAAATACTCACATGCATTAGGTAAATAATACACAGCACACAAACAAAGCGTTTTTGTTTCTCAATTCATTACGACCAGGCCTGTTTCATCCTTATTAGGAATCATCAAGGAGTCATAGGATTATACCTGGCAGTTGAAGCTACACAGTGACCACGCACACCTCTCGAATTTAAAACAAAAAGTTTGTAATCCTTGGGGACGTAGTAACTGTGTGCGCCACCTGTCGAATAAACCGAGAAACAAAAACATCAAAATTGAAAAGTGCAGAACACCGTAAATACAGAATCCTGTACCTTTCAGTAGGTTATAAAGTAGAAACCTGTAAAAGTATACGGTCACTGTAACATGACTCTTAAAAAGAGGTAACGTTCGCAGCAGCACCGAGAGGTGTGCGTAGTCACTGTGTAGCTTCAACTGCCAGGTATAATCCTATGACTCCCTGATGATTTCTAATAAGGATGAAACAGGTATGTAGGTGTCTGGATTCTCCATTAGAAATTGGAGGCCTGGCCGTAATGAAGTGAGAAACAAAAACGCTTTGTCCGATATGCCACTTTAATTTTTATTTGCGGACACGAGATTCATGGTGTTGTTTTTTAAATAATATTTTAATTTAAATTTGTATATGACTTGTGGGGGTCTCCGATTATTATTCATTTTAATAGTGATTTTTATTAACTTTTCCAAAACTGAACAATTTTTGAAAAAAAAACTCACAACAAACATATCACAATGCTGAAAAGTTCGTTAGATTAAAAATCCTTCATTCTTGTCTAGTAATTAATGACAAAACGCGATCACATACCAATTAAAAGTGTACCAAGTTCCGACACTGCGTTTTTCACTAGAAAACCATGAGCCGCGGCGTGCTTTCGTCTAAGAAGAAGTGCAGTATTTGATGGTGCGACCAGAAAAATTCTGCATTCTTGACTAGTATAAGAAGATGCTGCGTTTTTCTCTAGAAAAGCGTGACGTTTTGCAGATACTGCATATTTTTAGGCGTTTTTTTTTCTATAAAATATTTTTTTTTTCAAAATTTTTTTTTTAAGGTGGAGAACAAACACCATTTTACACAATAATATGTAAGAATCTCAAAATCGAAAATTTGGAAGTTACTGCATTCTTCACAAGGATAAAAACAAAAAAAAATAAGTTATCTTGAGAGTAGGCATATTTTTAGAAGGGTGCGAAAATAGTAAATTATTAGTACCAAATTCTGGCACTGTTACTTTTCGTCGAGCCTCTTTCCTAGGCAGAGGGGAGTGTGCCTTGATATTAAGCTACACACCCCATATAACCAAAAAAAAAATCAAGTTATCTTGAGTGTAGGTAATTTTTTAGAAAGAGGGGAAATTATTACATAATTGGTACCAAATTCTGGCATAGTCACTTTTGGTCGAATCTCTTTCCTAAGCAGAGGGCGGTGTACCATGATATCAAGCTACACACCCCATACCAAACAAACAAAAATCTTTGGAACCGATGGTTTTTGTAAACTAATAGTACCCTTCTTAAGATTATATAAATTATTAGTACAAAATTATGACATGTCAACTTTCATTAAATCTATCTCCTAAGTTTGGGGGGCGGTTCAGCTTAGCGCCAAGCCACACCCCCCTTCCCCTTTTAAGTGCGAATAACTCCGTTATTCATTAAGGGCAAGATTTTTTAAAAGGGGACTAAATTAGTACATAATTAGTACATCATTTTTACAATATCCAAATTGAGTTTCGTTGAGGGGGGAGGGTGTAGCTTGACTGAGCTCCTTATGGCCAAATCGTGGTCCAAATCGTTAAATATCTTAAACAAATTGAGTCGAATACTTTTCATTTCATACAGATTTTATTTTAAAACCCTGGTTTCCAAAATAAAGTCTGCATGAAATGAAGTTATAATTTGAACCAAAAAAATTATCAAATGTTTTGTCCATAAGTTTTGCCGACTAAACTTTAAAAAAATATTTTGGAACTGAAACCCGAGGAGTAAAATCCGAATCTTAAAATCCTTGTGACCTTTGGTATAGGTATAATTGTTATGATAATGATTTTTTTGTTAAAAATTTTTGAATGTGTGTAATAATGTTTTAAGGGGCCAGCGACCCAAAATGCAAATAGGATATTCAATCAATGAAATAACAATGAACGTAGTTTTAACATTGACAAAGACAAAAGGTAATGAACTCGTTACCTTTTTTAAATAAATTGTAATAGCGTAGGAACGTTTTAGATACATTGCAAATAATTTCATTTTAAATTATATAATAAAATTTGGTTGTGATCTATATTATGCATCTATTAAATCTCTAGATAGACCATATCATTTAAAGCAAAAAAAAACGGAAAAAACCATAGGCAAAGCGGGTATACGACGGGGAAGGGCAGGGACGTGGTGAGGTGTACGGAGAGGGAGAAGCTACAATTTTAAACACGCGAAGAAAGTCACGGCCATAGCTAGTTATACAATGACATTCAGGCTACTGCGAACACTGGGGGAATCAAGTCCCATTTACTCTTCGGGCCTTCCGATCGTGGTCAATTCGAAGCACGCTGCAGTGTTATGTTTTGGAAATTTATTTTGTTTTTATTATTTTGTTTTATTTCTGCCTTGCTCGAGAAACAGATTGGTAAGTTCTTAAGTGAAATAATACATTTCTAAAACGAAAAATGGATGTCTACGAAGTCGCCGAATAAGTACAGATAGTCAAATGGTGCTATCAAGGCAGACCATTGAGACTTATTCAAGAACTTTTTTTGGAGAATTTTGTAAATCGCCCAGTTTATCAACGATTCATAGGTTTGTGCAGAATTTTGAAAAGTTTGGTTGTGTAGCGCCAAAAAACCATAAAAAACCCACTGTTTTGAATGACGAGCAGGAAGAACGAGGTGTGATGATTTGCGCTGCAGTGGAGGAAAATCGAAAGTTAACTAGCCACCAAATTGCCGAAGCAGTTGCCGTCTTCAGCCACTGTCTTACGTGTTCTTAAATAGAATGTTTATCATTCTTACAAAGCGTCAAAAACGCATCCAATTTTTCCCGAGGACAACTATCGTCGTATGGAATTTTGCGAAACAATGATGGAAAGGGCTAATTGTGCTGAAAACTTTCTGAGATCTATTCTTTTCACAGATGAAAACACTTTTCCATTATTGAATCGTCATAACCCAACACACGTTCGATAGTGGTCGACGGAAAATTTGCATTTGTATTTTTTTTTAATGTTTGGGGGGGGGTATTGTAGGGGAACACGTAATTGGGCCATTTTTTATTTACGGCAATTTGAATGGTTCTAGATACTTGGATCTACTGCAGCAGCATATTATGGTTTCGATAAGATGGTTGTCCCACTCACAATGTTGGCCTTGTTAGGGAATATATTGATAATGAATTTTCTAATCGGGTTATAAGTACACGGGGAACTATTTTATGGCCAGCTCGATCACCCGATCTTGCTCCTAATGGCTTCTATCTGTGGAGTTATATCAAAAATAAAGTTTACGGGCATGAAAGGGCTAATAATGTGGAAGAACTTCGGATTAAAATTGAAGAAGCTTTTCAAACTATCACTCCTAACATGCTTGGAAACGATAGAAGGGGTTTTTATAATAGGCTCGGATATTGTCTAGCCGAGCAAGGAGGACTTTTCGAACATTTGCTCTAAATTTTTTTTGACTGGGAGAATCTTTTTGGTTTTTAGAATGTATTATTTTATTTTGAGAACTTGCTTTTATTTTGTTTCTCCTTATTATTTTCATTGTCAAACGTTGTTAGTGATAAATCTGAGCAGTTGAAAATAAAACGCTTTAATTTACCAGTGACAAAAAACAATAAAATATAAAAATTTGGGTATTTATTGACCAAATTCCGGTTTCATTGACTACACTCTCGAACGGCGGCGAGCGGCGATCGCAAGCCTGAGTGTTGGTTGCTCCATTGATAGGTGTGCAGTGCCCCTGCATGTACGTACACTGGCAAATTAGACTTCTTCCGGCCTATGTTCGCAGTAGCATGAAGCGGTCTGTATAATAAAATTTTAACTATTGTCTTTTTTTATCAAAAAAATTAAAAAACGTAAAAAACATACAAAAAACTACGACACAAACTACTAGGAAATAGCTATTTGTGTATTAAGAGGGTTTGCCGCTTGAGAAAAAAGTTCGACGCGGGGAGGCAATGTTTTAAAAGCGGCAAAGTTAAAAGTAGTTGCAGCCGCAAGCGTTTTTTTACTATGTCGGTCGCCGAACGGCAATTGGGTTATTTTGCCGCTCGGCGAGCGACAAAGTTAAAAAACGCTCTTAATTCGACACTGGCTACTCCGTTTTTGTGGCCTTTTGCTAACAAGATGTTTTGAATCGGTAACCAATAAAGCCGTGTTTTTGATAAAGGTATAAAAAAAACTTTTGACCAGGATTTATTGTGCACTGGTGAGACCATAACGAGGCCAAAATACGCGTGTGTGCGTTTAGTTTTGAGTCGAATATATTTCCATTGTTAGGGAGTTCGAGAGGAGAATATAGTAGTTTACCTAACTAGTGCGGAAAGTGCCACTTTTCTGCATGCGATTGCAGATGACCGAACGACGAGTTAGCGGAGTTCGGCCAGCAATTCAGTGCGGAAAAGTCACTTTACGCGCGAGTTAGATACAATATTTTTTCTACTCGCTTGACTTAAGTATTCAGTTAACCCAATAAAAACGTTACGTTTTATTTATTGTGACTAAAATGTTTACCTAACACAAAAAAGAAAATTTTAAAAAATATAGCAATATATTTATTTTTTATATTTTGGTTGCGTGCGGAAAGGTACCATAAAGTTAACTTTTCCGCACTAGGTAGACAATAACTTACAAACGCCTGTTAGTTGGGTTTTTTCATTTGGTGGTGTCATTTTGGCAATATTTTTTTTTTAAACAATTTTTTTCCTGACCTGCAGATTATCTTTTTTCCGGCCTGGGTCAAGTAAAGTGAAGTTTTGGAACCAAACTAGTTTCAATCGTTTGGCGGTCGTTTGGTAATGTTTGGAGTTACTTTTTCGTTTGGTGGTACTCGCTTTATTTATAAAAAAATAAATAAAAGTAGTCTGAAGTTAGCACCCACCCCAACATTCAAATTGAACTAAAAAAATTAGTAACATTGTAGACAATTAGTAAGGCAGATGCTCCATGTAAAACAAATTTTACTGTAGGCTGGAAATGCCCTTTTAACAGGAGGTCCGGGACCCTTAGCTAATTTCTTTTTTTACATATAATGTATTATATTTCATAATTTATATTTCAAAAACTGCTTAACTAATTTAGTTAAAGATAATATCGGTTGGAAGGTTATACTTGCCGCAAAACATGTGACAAGTCTAAAGCTTCAGCAATAATCCCGGAAGCAGCCACAAAATTACAAAATTTTCATTTAAAAAACCATCAATCTAAGTTTGATTAGAAATTATTATTTATAAATATATTTTTTGTGCTTCCCATTAGTTGGCCAAAATAAAAATAGAAAAAAAAATGATTTTTCGAAAAAGCAAGTGTAGTATACCATTTTCTACACCATTTTCAGTATTTTATGAAAAATTCTTTGTAGAGGCATTTACTAGTGACTCGTTAGGACACCAAATCTCTCGACGACTGATTTTTTAATGCAAAAAGGGCTGCCAGGGACGGTTGGATTGTGATTTTTTAGTTGTTTTGGGTTGGTTTGGGTTGGTTTGAGTTGGTTAAAGTTAGGTCCCGAAATTTTTCACATACTAAATAATTACCAATTTTGTAATGGTGTCTGACTGTCTGGGGCACGATAACTCAAAAGCCGGTAAACCGATTTCTAAATTTGATACGATAATTCTTTAGCACCAGGCGATAGGCTAATTAGTTTTTAAATGGTGCTAAGTTTTCACATGTAAATGGATAATTTTACTTTCAACAAAAATTGTATTTCTTCGAAGTTTGTCAGAGCAACACCGTTCTCAACTAAAAAGCCAGTTTACTCATTTTCGTTTTAGTATCCTTTGGCCTATGATCGGTGCCATATTGACACCAAACTGACAGAAAATCCATGTTTTACTTGTAAGAACGGTGTTGGCCAGAGCCGTAGATTTTGACATATTCAAAAAAATAAACTTATAAAAATTCTCACTTACAAACCGTAGCAGCTAGCGAAACACGGTTATCACATTCAGGGCCGGTCAATGGCGAACGTCGTTGAAGTTAGATTTCAAATTTTCGATAGGAATTTAAAAAATATAAAGTTGATAGCTTCTAGCTGAGTTGGGAAGGAGGGGCACCATCTAGTTTCTCCGATTTTGTTTAAAATTGGTATATAGCAGATTTTGGGGCCGAAGATTACGAATTTTCGAACATAACTGAACAAAGCTGATAGCTTCCCGCTGAGTTGGGGAGGGGGGTACCATCTAGATCTTCGATTTCGTTCAAAATTAGTATATAGCGGTTTTTGGGGTCGAAAATTACGAATTTTTGATCAGATTTGAAAAAATATAAAGTTGGTATCTTCTCTCTGAGTTGGGGACGGGGGTACCATCTAGTAACTCCGATTTTGTTTAAAATTGGTACAAAGGGGTTTTTGGAGTTGATGATTACGAATTTTCGATCAGAATTAAAAAACTATAAGGTTGCTAGCTTCTCGCTGAGTTGGGGGTACCATCTAGTATCTTCGATTTTGTTAAAAATTGGTATATAGCGGTTTTTGAGGTCGAAGATGACGAATTTTCGATCAGATTTGAAAAACTATAAAGATGATAGCTTCTTTCTGAGTTGAGGGGGGGTACCATTTGATAACTCCGATTTTGTTTAAAATAGGTATAAAGGGGTTTTTGGAGCCAAAAATTGAGAATTTTTAACCAGGTTTCAAAAATGAAGTTGACAGCTTCTGGAGGGGAGCGTATCATCTAAGTATCTTGGATTTAGTTCACAATTGGTATAAAATGGTTTGGGGGGGTCAAGAATTACGAATGTTTCTTTAGATTTCACAAATTATGAAGTTAACAGTTCTCCGGGGTGGGGGATCTAAGTACAATAGATTTGGTTAAAAATTGGTATATACAGTTTTGGGAGCCGAAAGTTACGAATTTTCTCAACTTTCGCAAATTATAAAGTTAACAGTTCACCGAGTGGTGCGGGGTTTCATCTAAGCATCTCAGGTTTCTTTTAAAATTGCTATGTTGGGGTTTTGAGGGCGGAGAAATAAAAATTTTAGAACAGATTTCAAAAATTATGAAGTTGACAGCTCGTCGAACACAAAGGGTGTACCATATAAGTATCTTCGGTTTTGTTCAAAATTGGTATTTAGGTGAAGTTGTCACGCCATATGTTATTCACTAATCGATAGCTGTCAAAATGGCCTTTTACCAAGCATATTTTTTTTTTATCTGTACGAGACTCTAAAGTTCGGAAAAACAACCCTAAATTCAGAAAAAGCTTGAATTTTGCAAGTTTTTTATAGTTTTAAAATTTCCTTGTCACGGTATACACAAATCGATAGCCATCAAATGTGAAATTTTGACAGTTACCGATCCGTGTATACCGATGACGTGACAACGTTACGATTGGTATAGATTCGTGTATACCGTATGGGGTGACAACGTCACGATTGGTGTTTAGAAATTTTAAAACTTTAAAAAATATGCAATATTCAACCATTTTCTCATTTTAGGGGTGTTTCTTGGCACCTTAGGGTTTGGGACAGTCAAAATAAAAATTAGACCTGCGTGACAACGTCTCGATTGGTATTTAGAAATTTTAAAACTTTAAAAAACTTTTCATTCATTTCAAATTCAACCATTTTTTGATAGGGGGTGTTTTTCAGCCCCTTAGGGTTTCGTACAGAAGAAACAAATTAAGCCTATAAGAAAACCATTTTGACAGCTATCGATTCGAGCAGTAGCGGCTCGTCAGATGAGGTAGATATATTTATTTTTTGCAAAGTTTTTTATGTTTCATTTTTTTAGAAGAAAAAAGCCCTTCATAACATTTTTTTTAATTTTAATATTAGGGTGCTATTTCTTTTATGTTATTCATTTCATTATTCCGACTTGCTTTGTTTTGTATGTTCCATCAAAGATGGATGAAGCACTCATTCCGGTCGCCTCGCTTTCCCACTCTGCAACGGTTTTGCTTCGGTCTTCTATCAACGCTGTCCGAAAGCAAGTCCCTGAAGTTGGCTTGATGTTGGTATTGGGATTGTGAAATATTACAAGGGACCAAACAAATACTGTGCTATTTTTAAAAAATGCAATTCTGGCCTTATTTGTGGTCTGAAATAAACGAAATTTTGTCGAAATATTTGCTATGCAAGTGTTCATTAATGTTGCTGTGAACTTTTGAAAAAATTGCAAGGGGTGGGGAAAAAAAAGTAGTTTTGTTGGACGTGGCAAAATTATAGAAAATAATATGAGAGTTTCGCATTAATGTAAGTACCTACCTACTCAGGTAAAAATATGTGCTGTAGGTACCTAATTAGATGCTTAATCTATTCTAAAATGGTCAACTTTTTTTGTTATTGAAAAAAACAAAAATTAGGGAGGGGCTGCGCTAAAAAAATAATTACTTCATAATATATGGCTTGTGAGGTATTAAATTGATTGGAATGGAGTGTAGGTTCCTCAGTAGAATCTAAAAACGGTTTTAAAAATAATTTTTGCAAAAAGAAAATTTAGAGGGCGGGGAAATGGTAAAGTGGTTAAAGTTTATTAAAATATGACTTGTGGGATATCAAACTACGTTAAATCTAAAAACAGTTTTTTTTTCAATTATTGAAAAAAACATCAATTTTTGGAAGGGAGGAGGCGGGATTGCTAGATTATTCTTATAAAGTATGGCTTGTGGGGTATCATATTGAAGGGCATAAAGCATGGAAAGTAAAAACAGTGATTTTTTATTTTTTGAAAAAAAATAACTGGATGTAGGAGGAGAGGTTGGTAAATTAACCCCGGACTAGCTTGATTTTGTGTTACATACATTGTGCTATACAGACCGCTTCAAGCTACTGCGAACATAGGGCGGAAGAAGTCTAATTTGCCAGTGTACGTACATGCAGAGACACCGCACGCCTATCAGTGAAGCAACCAACACTCAGGCTTCCGATCGCCATTCGCTGCCGTTCGCCGCCGTTCGCCTTGTATTTAGTACGCCTCTAACCACGGTGCTGTGTGGAGCGTAGTCAATGAAACCGGAATTTGGTCAATAAATACGCAAATTTTTATAACGTAATTTTCTTATTTTTTGTCACTGATAAATAAGAGCGTTTTATTGTCAACTGCTCAGATTTATCAGTGACGACGTGTTACAATGAAAATAATAAGGAGAAACAAAATAAAAGCAAGTTCTCAAAATAAAATAATACATTCTAAAAACCAAAAAGATTCTCCCAGTCAAAAAAAAATTAAAGCAAATGTTCGAAAAGTCCTCCTTGCTCGGCTAGACAATATCCGAGCCTACTATAAAAACCCCTTCTAACGTTTCCAAGCATGTTAGGGGTGATAATTTGAAAAGCTTCTTCAAAAACAGATAAAAGTCATTAGGAGCAAGATCGGGAGATCGAGCTGGCCATAAAATAGTTCCCCGTGTACTTATAACCCGATTAGGAAATACATTATCAAGATATTCCCTAACAAGGCTAACATTGTGAGCGGAACAACCAACTTTTTGAAACCATGTTTCACCAAATCTTACACCTAACAACTGCCTAGCAGTTGGAATAATGTGCTGCTGCAGTAGATCCAAGTATCTAGGACAATTCAAATTGCAATTGCCGTTAATAAAAAATGACCCAATTACGTGTTCCCCTACAATACCCCCCCCAAACATTTAGTTTTTGGGGATACTGTGTTCTTACGTCAAAATACAAATGCAAATTTTCCCTCGACCAATATCGAACGTGTGTTGGGTTATGACGATTTGACCATCTGCACTTTTTCGGCAACTTCGTAGACATCCATTTTTAGTTTTAAAAATGTATTATTTCAATTAAGAACTTACCCATCTTTTTCTCGAGCAAGGCAGAAATAAAACAAAATAATAAAAACAAAATGAATTTCCAAAAGATAACACTGCAGCGTGCTTCGAATCCACCTCGGTCGTACGGCACGGAGAGTAAATTGGACTTGATTCCCCCTATGTTCGTAGTAGCTTGAAGCGGTCGGTATGTTGCTTTTCGGACCACCTATGGTATCCTCTATCAGCTTGGCACCGATCGGTTTGAAAAGATTAAAAAAATTCCTAATTATTTTTAATTTAAAAAAGAAACACAAATTTCAAACTAACCTGACGTTATGCCCCTTAGGTCTATTTTGATAAATATTCTACTAGGAACCAACTATGATACCCACTACCAGCTTGTTACCGATTAGCTTCGAGAGAGTTAAATAAAAAAATCTTCAATTTTTTCGTCATTTTTCAAAAAAATTACAATTTTGGAAGAACTTGACTTTGTGCCACCTGGGGACATTCTTAATTTTTCAAAAATAATTCAATTTTGGATTAACTTAACGTTGTGCCACCTGGGTACATAGTACAGTACCCACCACCAGCTTGGTACCGATTACCTTTGAGAGAGTTAAATAAAAAATCTTCAATTTTTTCTCAGTTTTTCAAAAACAATTCAATTTTGGACTAACTTGACGTTGTGCCACCTCAGTACATAGTGATAATGATTCTACTAGAAACCGCATATAGTATGCACTACCAGCTTGGTACCGATTACCTTTGAGGGTTTTAAAATAAAGCATGTGCAACCAAAGGTTCCAAATTCCCAACATAATAAAGCATCTTAAATATTTTCGTCATTTCTCAAAAAAAATACAATTTTGGAGTTATGCCACCTGGGTATATCGTGATAAATATTGTACTAGAAACTTGGTACCGATTACCTTCGAGAGAGTTAAATAAAAAATCTTAAATTTTTCCTCAATTTTTCAAAAATAATTCAATTTTGGCGTTGTGCCACCTCAGTACATAGTGATAATTATTCTACTAGAAACCACCTATAGTATCCACTACCAGCTTGGTACCGATTACCTTTGAAAGTTTTAAAATAAAGCATCTTAAATATTTTCGTCATTTTTCATAAAAATTACCTTTTTGGAGTTGTGCCACCTGAGTATATCGTGATAAATATTGTACTAGAAACCGCCTATAATACCCACTACCAGCTTCGTACCGATTACCTTCGAGAGATTTAAATAAAAAATCTGGAATTTTTTCTCAATTTAAAAAAAAAATAATTTTAGAGTAACTTGACGTTGTCCCACCTGAGTACATAGTGGTAAATATTGGACTAGAAATCGCCTATAATACCCACTACCAGCTTGGTACCGATTACCTTCGAGAGAGTTAAATAAAAAATTGTAATTTGGTTGAGAAATTACGAAAAAATTGAAGATTTTTTATTTAATTCTCTCGAATGTAATCGGTACCAAGCTGGTAGTGGGTCCCATAGGTAGTTTCTAGTAGAATAATTATCAGTATGTACTGATGTGGCACAACGTCAAGTTAGTCCAAAACTGAATTATTTTTGAAAAATTGAGAAAAAATTCAAGATTTTTTATTTAACTCTCTCGAAGGTAATCGGTACCAAGCTGGTAGTGAGTATTATAGATGGTTTCTAGTGCAATATTTATCACATTATACCCAGGTGGCACAACGTTAAGTTACTCCAAAATTATAATTTTTTAGAAAAATGAAAATATTTAAGATGCTTTATTTTAAAACTCTCGAAGGTAATCGGTACCAAGCTGGTAGTGGGTACTATAAGTGGTTTCTAGTAGAATTATTATCACTAGTGGTGGCAACAACGTCAAGTTAGTCCAAAATTGAATTCTTTTTGAAAAATTGAGAAAAAATTTAAGATTTTTTATTTATCTCTCTTGAAGCTAATCGGTCCCAAGCTGCTATTGGTTACCATAGGCTGTCCCTAGGAGAATATTTATCACAATATACCCAGGTGGCACAACGTCAAGTTCTTCCAAAATTGTATTTTTTTTGAAAAATGACGAAAATATTTAAGATGTTTTATTTTAAATCTCTCGAAGGTAATCGGTACCAAGCTGGTAGTGGGTACTACAGGCGGTTTCTAGTAGAATCATTATCACTATGTACTCAGATGGCACAACGTCAAGTTAGTCCAAAATTGAATTATTTTTGAAAAATTGAGGAAATATTTAAGATTTTTTATTTAACTCTCTCGAAAATAATCGGTACCAAGCTGGTAGTGGGTATTATAGGTGGTTTCTAGTGCAATATTTATCACATCATACCCAGGTGGCACAACGTCAAGTTACTCCAAAATTATAATTTTCTTGAAAAATGAAAATATTTAAGATGCTTTATTTTAAAACTCTCGAAGGTAATCGGTACCAAGCTGGTAGTGGGTACTATAGGTGGTTTCTAGTAGAATCATTATCACTAGTGGTGGCAACAACGTCAAGTTAGTCCAAAATTGTATTTTTTTTGAAAAATGACGAAAACGTTGAAGATTTTTTTATTTAACTCTCTCGAAGGTAATCGGTACCAAGCTGGTAGTGGGTATTATAGGTGGTTTCTAGTGCAATATTTATCACATTATACCCAGGTGTGACAACGTTAAGTTACTCCAAAATTATAATTTTTTTGAAAAATGAAAATATTTAAGATGCTTTATTTTAAAACTCTCGAAGGTAATCGGTACCAAGCTGGTAGTGGATACTATAGGTGGTTTCTAGTAGAATCATTATCACTAGTGGTGGCAACAACGTCAACTTAGTCCAAAATTGTAATTTTTTTGAAAAATGACGAAAAAATTGAAGATTTTTTTATTTAACTCTCTCGAAAGTAATCGGTACCAAGCTGGTAGTGCGTATTATAGGCGGTTTCTAGTACAATATTTGTCACGATATATCCAGGTGGCACAACGTCAAGTTACTCCAATATTATAATTTTTTTGAAAAATGAAAATATTTAAAATGCTTTATTTTAAAACTCTCGAAGGTAATCGGTACCAAGCTGGTAGTGGGTACTATAGGTGGTTTCTAGTAGAATCATTATCACTAGTGGTGGCAACAACGTCAAGTTAGTCCAAAATTGTAATTTTTTTGAAAAATGACGAAAAAATTGAAGATTTTTTTATTTAACTCTCTCGAAGATAATCGGTACCAAGCTGGTAGTGGGTATTATAGGCGGTTTCTAGTAAAATATTTGTCACGATATACCCAGGTGACACAACGTCAAGTTACTCCAAAATTGTAATTTTTTTGAAAAATGACGAACATTTTTAAGATACTTTATTTTAAAACTCTCGAAGGTAATCGGTACTAAGCTGGTAGTGGGTACTATAGGTGTTTTCTAGTAGAATCATTATCACTATGTATTCAGGAGGTACAACGTCATGTTAGTCCAAAATTGAATTATTTTTGAAAAATTGAGAAAAAATTGAAGACTTTTTATTTAACTCTCTCGAAGGTAATCGGTACCAAGCTGCTAGTGGTTACCATAGGCTGTTCCTAGAAGAACATTTATCACAATGTACCCAGGTGGCACAACGTCAAGTTCTTCCCAAATTGTAATTTTTTTGAAAAATGACGAAAACATTGAAGATTTTTTTATTTAACTCTCTCGAAGATAATCGGTACCAAGCTGGTAGTGGGTATTATAGGCGGTTTCTAGTACAATATTTTTTACGATATACCCAGGTGGCACAACGTCAAGTCACTCCAAAATTATAATTTCTTTGAAAAATGACGAAAATATTTAAGATGCTTTATTTTAAATCTCTTGAAGGTAATCGGTACCAAGCTGGTAGTGGGTACTATAGGTGGTTTCTAGTAGAATCATTATCACTATGTACCCAGGTGGCACAACATCAAGTTACTCCAAAATTGAATTATTTTTGGAAAATTGTGAAAAAATTGAAGATTTTTAATTAAATCTCTCGAAGGTAATCGGTATCAAGCTGATAGTGGGTATCATAGTTGGTTCCTAGTAGAATATTGCTAGTGGTTACCATAGGCTGTTCCTACAACAACATTTATCACAATGTACCTAGGTGGCACAACGTCAAGTTCTTCCAAAATTGTAATTTTTTTGAAAAATGACGAAAATATTTAAGATACTTTATTTTAAAACTCTCGAAAGTAATCGGTACCAAGCTGGTAGTGGGTACTACAGGTGGATTCTAGTAGAATCATTATCACTATGTGCTCAGGTGGCACAACAATAATTGAACAAAAAAAACTGTTTTTAGATTTAACGTAGTTTGATTGATATCCCACAAGTCATATTTTAATGAACTTTAACCACTTTACCATTTCCCCCCCTCTAATTTTTTAATATCTCACAAGCCATATATTATGAAGTAATTATTTTTTTAGCGCAGCCCCTCCCTAATTTTTGTTTTTTTCAATAACAAAAAAAGTTGACCATTTTAGAATACATTAAGCATCTAATTAGGTACCTAGAGCACATATTTTTACCTGAGTAGGTAGGTACTCACATTAATGCGGAACTCTCATAATATTTTCTATAATTTTGCCACGTCCAACAAAACTACCTCTCTTTTTCCACCCCTTGCAATTTTTTCAAAATTTCACAGCAACATCAATCGACACTTGCATCGCAAATATTTCTACAAAATTTAGTTTATTTCAGACCACAAATAAGGCCAGAATTGCATTTTTTAAAATAGCACAGTATTTGTTTGGTCCCTTGTAATATTTCACAATCCCAATACCAATACCAAGCCAACTTCAGGTATGTAATTAAAAAACGCAAAATCCCGTTTTTGTTATTGCAATTTGAAAATCAACAAATCGTACATTTAAAAACCCTATTTTTCTTTGTATAAAGCCTTCAGACGACTTTTACTTTTTCTAAATTACATGACAACATGAGGCGACTAAAAGATCCGTTTCATGCCTTGACAACTCAGCCTATAATACGCGCATCACGCTTGTAAGTGATTATATATTGAAACATTTTGATTTTGTCACAAACAAAAAAATTGTGGAATGAGGGGATAACTAGTGTTTAAAGATATTAAAGCCCTAGGATATTTTTTTGTTTATTAATAATACATTGTAATTATTAATTTTAAAAAACAACAAAATGAATCTCGTGTCCGCAATTAAAAATGAAAGTAAAACTCGTGGCATATCGGACAAAGCGTTTTACTTTCATTATTAATTTTTTCCAACAGTGAACCATTGCCAATGCATAACTTTTGGACAGAATTTCGTTCCACTGAATAACCAATGGATTTAGTATAGTGGTACAATAGTCAAAATATTGAAACTTTTGGACTTTTTTGGGATATCCAAGAGCCATCCAACTTTTTGATAATTGTATTATCCGATGGATATACCTTGGACAACATTTTCTACAGATTCTGCATTGTCCAGAAAACTCTCTCCACTGTACAACCCTGGGACAGATTTGTGCTGTCTGGGATACGGTATACACAAATCGATAGCTATCAAATGTGAAATTTTGACAGTTACCGATTCGTGTATACCGTATGACGTGACAACGTTACGATTGGTATAGATTCGTGTATACCGTATAGGGTGACAACGATTGGTGTTTAGAAATTTTAAAACTTTAAAAAACATGCAATATTCAACCATTTTCTCATTTTAGGGTTGTTCCTTGGCACTTTAGGGTTTGGTACAGTTCGGGCGTTAAAAAACAAAAATTCAATGTTATTTGAAATGTTGTGGATTAATGTCATTCTATACAAAAATATCATCTTTTTTATGTCAAAGTAAAAACGCATAAAATAGCAGATTGAAGAATATTTTTTTTCTTTTATCTTAATAAGTTTTAGAGTTTAAATTTGACCAATATTATTCTCATTTATGGTGTTTATTTTTTAAACATTTTTGATCTTGGTGCCTCATCAGTGTTATAAGTCACGAGCCGCCACTGGATTCGAGTATAACGGATGGGGTGACAACGTCACGATTGGTATTTAGAAATTCTAAAACATGCAAATTTTAAGCATTTTCTAAATTTAGGGGTATTTTTCCGTACTTTAGTGTGTTGCACAGAAAAAACAAATTAAGCCCGTACATAAAGGCTATTTTGACAGTTATTGATTTGTGTAAATCTTATGGCGAGACAACGTCACGATAAGTATTTGCAAATTTTATAACTTTAAAAACTTCAAAATTCAACCTTTTTTCTGAATTTAGGGGTGTTTTTCCGTACTGTAAGGTCTCGCGCAGAAAAAATAATTATGCATATTTAAAGGCCATTTTGACAGATATTAATATGGCGATAACATATGGCGTGACAATAACGTCAACCAAATCGGAGATATTTATAGATGGTACCTCCATTGTGTTCGAGGAACTGTCAATTTCATAATTTGCGAAAAAAAATTCATAATTCTTAATCCCCAAAACCCTTTATACGAATTTTGAACTAAATCCAAGATACTTAGATGATACCCTCCCGTCCAGAAGCTGTCAAATAATTTCTGAAATCTGGTCAAATATTCTCAATTTTTGCCTCCAAAAACCCCTTTATACCAATTTTAAACAAAATCAAAGTTACTATATGGTACTATATGGTACCCCCCCAACTTAGAGAGAAGCTATCAACTTTATAGTTTTTCATATCTGATCGAAAAATCGTAATCATCGACCCCAAAAACCGCTATATACCAATTTTGAACGAAATCGAAGATCTAGATGGAACCCCCCCCCCCCAACTCAGCGAGAAGCTATCAACTTTATAGTTGTCCAATTCAGATCAAAAATACGTAATCCTCGACCCCAAAAACCGCTAAATACCGATTTTAAACAAAATCGGAGATACTAGATGGTACCACCCCCCCTCAACTCAGCGAGAAGCTATCAACTTTATAGTTTTTCATTTTGATCGAAAATTCGTAATCTTCGACCCCAAAAACCACTATATAAAAATTTTAAACAGAATCGGAGATACTAGATAGTCGCCCCCCCCCCCCAACTCAGCGAGAAGCTATAAACTTTATAGTTTTTCAATTCTGATCGAAAATTCCTAATCCTCGACCCCAAAAACCGCTATATACCACCAACTTTAAACAGAATCGGATATAGTAGATGCCCCCCCCCCCCAACTCAGCTATCAACTTTATAGTTTTTCAACTCTGATCGAAAATACGTAATCCTCGACCCCAAAAACCCTATATACCAATTTTGAACGAAATCGAAGATAGACGGTACCCCCCCCCCCCAACTCAGCGGGAAACTATCAACTTATAGTTTTTCAAAACTATATACCAATTTTGAACAAAATTGGAGATACTAGATGGTACGCTCCCCCCTCCGGGGAGCTTTCACTTCATAATTTTTGAAATCTGGTCGAAAATTTAAAATCCTTACCCCTCCCCCCAATCTGATTTTTTTCTGCGCATTTATCCAACTCTACCAACTAACTATTTTGTAAACAAAATTTACGACAAATAATAAAAAAGAACATTCTTTTGATCGCGATGATAAACGCAGTCCATCTTTGATCAAATATTGATTGCGCGCGCTAAAACATGTGTCACAGTTACTTATATACGCCTGTCTTTTGTTTAACAACGAAATCTGAAAACTGCTTATTCTTAGCAGCTTAGGATCAAAAGTTATGAATTTTTAAATATATTAACCTTCTCAGTCACCACCACGAACGTAGTTTCTTTTTTAACATTGTTTACTCACCGAACCTATAACGCACACCACATGTTATAAAAATAAGATCATTATTTTTGTACCTACATTGTGATTTAACATTTAACGAAAAAGTGGCATTCTGACCATATTATTACCTAGACTTTATCTTTCTAAACAAATTTTAGAAATAACTATTTATTTCAAAGATTACTCAGAATTAATAAATAATATTTATAATTTATTATTTATTAATTAAATAAACAAAAAAATCCAATTAAAACACGCATAATTCACAGCACGAATCTAATTTTTTACATGTACAAAATTCGTTATCCTCGACACCAAAAACCGTTATATACCAATTTTGAACAAAATTGGAGATACTAGATGGTACGCTCCCCCCTCCGGGGAGCTTTCACTTCATAATTTTTGAAATATGGTCGAAAATTTAAAATCCTTACCCCCCCCCATCTGATTTTTTTCTGCGCATTTATCCAACTCTACCAACTAACTATTTTGTAAACAAAATTTACGACAAATAATAAAAAAGAACATTCTTTTGATCGCGATGATAAACGCAGTCCATCTTTGATCAAATATTGATTGCGCGCGCAAAAACATGTGTCACAGTTACTTATATACGCCTGTCTTTTGTTTAACAACGAAATCTGAAAACTGCTTATTCTTAGCAGCTTAGGTTCAAAAGTTATGAATTTTTAAATATATTAACCTTCTCAGTCACCCCCACGAACGTAGTTTCTTTTTTAACATTGTTTACTCACCGAACCTATAACGCACACCACATGTTATAAAAATAAGATCATTATTTTTGTACCTACATTGTGATTTAACATTTAACGAAAAAGTGGCATTCTGACCATATTATTACCTAGACTTTATCTTTCTAAACAAATTTTAGAAATAACTATTTATTTCAAAGATTACTCAGAATTAATAAATAATATTTATAATTTATTATTTATTAATTAAATAAACAAAAAAATCCAATTAAAACACGAATAATTCACAGCACGAATGTAATTTTTTACATGTACATCATCTCTTGACTCGCCTATAAATTGTTTCTCCTACAGTCTGCCCTGCCACTTTCGGTATAGAATTGTAATTCGTAAATTTCGCTTGTAAGGGTTAATTTTTCCTTAAATTTAGGCGACAAAAATTTGCTTTTTCAAAAATGTTTTTTTGTTTTATTTGATAGATGAAGCTTAGATCTAGGGTTTTCTAGTGGTAATTTTTTCATTTTTTGTTTCTGGTTCCGTGTGTACAGTGCTGAAAATGGACAAAATATGTCATATTTACACCAATATTCTACAAAAATAACAAAAAAAATCGAAAAACTACTACTATTTTTCTTTAAAACGATACCAAAATTATCAAAAATTCCTTCGCTAAGATAGAAATATTTTGGGCAAAAAAAAACCTCTGCATCGGACCGTTTTTTTAGCGAAGACTATACTCTTAAGAATACCGCATTCCTTAAAAACATGTTTGATTTTTTTTGTCTGGTTCCTGCCATCCTCTAGCCCCTCCCCGACTCACTCCACCTCCCGTTGCCAGCGGGTTAACACGTGTTCTCCCTTTTTTTCCTTTAAATAATCATAACTTTGGTTCCCGAGAACCGATTTTGATGAAATAAAGCCTATATATGTATCTAACAGGAGCCCAACGAATGCAGTAGTGTAGTTCAGTGGTTTTTACATGATGCTGATACACAAACAGACAAATATTCAAAAATTTATTTTTGGTCTCTATTTCAGTCGGTTAGAATCCAAGAACATTTAAAAAATGTTCAATGTACATTATATGTATATAGAGGTGTACGGTTGAATGAAATCAATGAAAATGAAAAAAAAATTAGTTTTAGAGAGGTAGGTACACTAAATTCAAATAATAAGGATGTTGATTGATTTTACCGTGGACCAAAGTTTTTTTTTTATTTTTTCTGGCTCCTGTTTTTACCAAAATTTTGGAGAAAAATGTTCAATGTCAGATTTTGTACGTATACATGTCAATATACAAACATTTTTGACACACACATAATAATATGCTATTCTGAAATCCCATGACATCAAAATTTGCATGGTTCAACAAATAATTTTATTTTAGTCCCCGGGACGAAAAGTGCCATTTTAGTTCCTGAATTGAAAAAAATATTTTTTGCAGCAAGCCCATGCCCCTGGAGCTACTAAATTTGGAGTACAATGGTAAATATATATTTAATAAGGCATATCTGTTCTATAATGATTTAAGAGTAAGTGTATTATATAAACATACATATATACTCTATTCAAGTTTTTTTCTCAGGAAACCCTATATTTTTCGTACATCTTAAAGTTCTGTCCAACTTTTCTTCTCTTATTTGGGAGCACGCAGATAGTCCTAATAAGATCAAAATTATTGCTAGTTTTTTTTTCAGCATTAAATGATGGATAATAAAACAGTTGTGTAATATTATATATGTTTTTGTTTTGAAAAAAATATGTTAAAAAAATAGAAATATAGATTACTTTTTTTGTGTTTCGATAAGTACCTACCTAATTTACAAGTGAAAGGTTTCGGACCTCCATTGTCTTTGTTTGTACTTTTTCACAACGTTTCAACTGATGTAATATCTTTAGTCGAAACGTTGTGAAAAATTACAAATAAAGATAATGGTCCAAAACCTTTCACTTGCAAACCAAGCATTGTCTACAACTTTCAAGGATCTAATTGCTACTTTTAGCAACGGCATCGATAGCTCTAGTTTTGTATGTTATGACATAGGTTCTTTTGAGTTACTAAATTTTTTTGCTTGCCTGTTTTATTTAGAAAGTAAAATATCAAAAGTTTGATACAGTGTCATGTGTCCTTAAGAACGAAAAAAATAACAAACTTTCATATTCATCATGATTGTTATAATTTGAAAAATTAAAACAGAAAACAGTTTTTATTTTTAAAAAACCAAATTTTTCAGCAGAAAGAAAACTAATTGCTCTTTTTTCTTTATCTTCCTTGTTTGTTTAGATCATTAACAACGGCATCTTATGACAACGTTGTAATATAGATTTAAATATTTAGGATCAAAATAGTTTTAAAAAAGTTTTACTAGCGTTCTAGTTCTGGCCTTAAAATTAAATAACACGCCTGCAAAGCATAAAAAAATATATATATTTTTTAATTTTCGCGATACCTGGTAGTGTGTGGTATCTTAATGAGCGCGGTAACTTTCTTGGCGTGAGAAGTCTTGCGCTATAATGTATATGCGCGTTTTTTTTGTCGCGGTAATTGCACGCGCTCTTAAAGTATTTCGCGATAAGTGCATTGCGCTGTATTTGCTTGCGCTGTAAATTATTTCGCTGGTAGCTCCATTGGCGGTAATTTTTTTGCGCTGTATATGATGACGCGGTAGAAAACCTCGCTGTAAAAAAATCGCGGCAAATGTTTTGCGGTAGCAGCCGCGTACCGTCAAATCCATTAACATAAGGCATCCGCCCAAGAACAACGCAGAATCCCTATAAATTCAATTTTCTTGGAATTTAACCCTCTAAAACTCAGTTTTTTTTTCATAAAACCGTATATTATTTTATACATCATTTGAAAGCTCCGGCCTTAGAGGTAATGAGTCTATAGTCAAAAACAGAATCACATATCAAAAATGCATTCATAATAGGGAGAGTTTGAAAATGGTGCTTTTTTAAAAAAATAATGATTTTCTATTTTTCTAGTTTGGCGACATGTAGATAACCTTTAAGGTCAATTTTGTGGCTACTTTTTATTTTGGCCAACTAACGAAAAGCAAAAAAAAATATTTCTGGATAAAAATAGGTTTTTATTTCAACAGGAAAAAATTGTTTTTAAATGAGAACCAATTGTATAAAAATAAGGAAAATGTGATGGTCTGAAGACAAAAAATATATTTTTTTAAAATATGAAAAGAAATCTTTTGAAGATTTTTATACCATTTTTACTTAGTATACTTTAGTTATAATTAAAATTATATTCATTGTCTTCTAACTTATTTATTAAAATTGTTAAGCTATAGTAAAGTTAGATTTTAAAAATTAAATTTTTAGTTTTTATTTTTACATCAAAACTTTGTAATTTTGTGGTTACCTCCGGGACTAATGTCGAAGACTTAAACTTATTACTTGCTTTGCGGTTAAGTATTACCTTCCAATCGATGGTATTTTCATTTCAATGAGTTAAGTAGTTTTTTGAAAAATAAATTATAAAGTGAAACATTACAAATGACAAATTTAAAACCCCCCCCACAGCCTCTTTGCGCGCGTGTATACAAAAAAATTTAAAATTTGTAATTAGCTAATGTCCCTAGAACTTCAGTTAAAAGAACAATTCCATCCATTAAAATTTACGAGAAATCTCAAAATCTGCTCTACTAAATATCGTAAAAACGTTTGGTAGTTAATTTTTTTCGTTACCGCTTCATTCCCTATAGCGCGTAAGAACTTACCACGCATAACGTTTACCGCGCAATACTATAGTCCATTCATAAAGAAAAAATAGTAATAAAACGAATTCAAACCCATTTTCTCGAGCGTACCATTGGCGTAGGTGTTTTGCCAACATTTAAATTTAAAAGAAATAGAAAAAAGACAGCACTTCAAAATATATATTATATTTTAACCTGATACAGAAATTGTTTATTAAGCGTGTTCTGTTTTGGCAATATAATACGTAGGTATGCAGATAATGCCATAATTGTAATTCTCTCTGAAATATTAAAGTTTACTACAAATCTGCTTTGCATTTTATTATAGTTTTAACTTTTAAAGTGTGTGCAGTTTGTGTATCTAGAAAGTCAAAAATATGGCTTCTACTCCGAGTACAGATAAAAGTCGTGCGCATTTAACGCTTGGAGAAAAACAAACAGTTCTTAGTGTGTTCGATAATCTGCAAAAAGACTATAAAACATTGACAGTGGAAAAGTTGGTAGCGAAGTGTTCTAATTTTACCCAATTTGGAAAATCAACTATTTATAGAATACTATAGTCTGGGAGAAAACGAATAGAATTTGATGAGGATGAAAAAAATGCATTAAGGCGGTTAGTTCATTCCTTTTATTTTTGAAAGGAAATTCCCACTGTTGATAAAGTTTATGCTTCAATAAAACAAGATGGTTGGTTTCCAAATATTGGAAGAACGAAATTGTGGAAAACTTTAAGAGAAATTAATTTTTCTTGGGAAAAAGATAACGGAAGGGCGGTTTTAATAAAAAGTGACGAGATAGTTTGCCGGAGAAGAAAGTATTTAAGGCAAATTAGGCAATTTCGAAGGAAGGATAAAAATATATATTTTCTTGATGAAACTTGGGTAAATGAAGGTCACACGGTTGGAAAACACTGGCAAGACAAAAATGTAAAAAGTGCACGACAGGTATTCATGGAAGGTTGGTCGACAGGGATAAAGCCGCCGTCAGGAAAGGGAAAACGTTTGATAATTGTCCATATTGGCATTATCATGAGGACATGAATGACGATACATTTAAAGAATACTTTCAGCTTAGACCTAATACCTCCTGGTTCAGTAATAGTAATGGATAACGCCAGTTACCATTCCAGAAACCTTGAAAAAGTACCAACCACAGCATGGAGAAAAGCTGATATTTGTAAGTGGCTTACAGAAAAAAAATATAAATTTTGAGGTAGATATGTTAGAAAAAGAACTACTATCATTGGTAAATAGCCACAAACTTAATCCAATAGAATTAATATGGGCTCAAATGAAAGGGTATGTAGCAAGGAATAATACTTGATCAGAATGGAGTTAAAGAAATCTGGATATCATTTAAAGCATAAAAAAATAAAAATACGCAACTGAATGAGACAGAAATACCTGTTAATCCATTCCAGTGATACCCAGAGTGCGCACTCAGTCTTTAGGGCTCTTCTGGGGCTGAGCCTGTTGGCAGCGAGATGTTGCTCCTTCCAAGTTAAAAATCAAAAGAGGTCGATTTCTTGATCGGCAAAAGTGAGATTATGTCCAGTTGTCTACTTCTGTACAGTGGACCAATCAAATTCAGTTGTTTTACATTAATAAACGTGAGTGGCACATTTTAATTTAATTCTTTTAACCTACTTTGGTAGATTTAAACCCAGATCACAAATATAGTTTAAAACAAAAAAAAAATGAAAATTAAACATACCGCCCACCAAAATGCGATAGGATTTTCCCACGTAACATTTTTCACAAGGAGAGTAAAAATAAAAACAAAAAAAAATCATGAAATTCCCAAACAGGACAGAAAAATATAATAAAAAAAAATTCTAATAAAACAGAAAAAATTTTGTTTTGTTCTACTGCACTGAAAATGGGCATAATTTCACCACTTCAATTTCACTGGCCTCTTGTACAGTCCGTAGGCTGTTTTGACTTGGGCTACCCTGACCACACCATCCTTTCCAGGATAAACCTTTAAAATTCGTCCAAGGCGCCAGCTTAAAACCGGAGTATTATCCTTCTTAACAACCACCAGTGCTCCAACTTCAAGGTTTGGGCAATTTTCAAATCATTTATTGCGTTGAGTGAGTGTAAGGAGATACTCGTTGTGCCACCTGTTCCAAAAATGCTGCTGGATTTGCAATATTAACTGCCAACGATTCAACCTTGAAACTTTGACACCTGTTAAGTCCGGATCGGGTAAAGCTGAGATCGGAGACAAATTTAAAAAGTGACCAGTCGTGAGACACGACAGGTCGTTAGGATTACTGCTAAGAGCACAGATAAGGCGAGAGTTGAGGATGGATTCAATTTGTATAAAAACTGTATTTAGCTCTTCATACGTAAGAATCTGCTCTCCTACGACTCGGACTAAATGGTTCTTCACACTCTTCACCCCGGCTTCCCAGAGTCCACCGAAATGTGGACTGGACGGGGCGTTGAATGACCATGAAATATGCTCAACTTCCGTAGCATCAGAAACAATATCTTGAATGTATTTAGAGGCAGATATGAAATTAGAGCCGCAATCACTATGAAGAGATATGACCTTTCCCCTGCGGGCAATGATTCGCCGGAGAGCAGCCAAAAAGGCCTCTGCGGTTAAGTCAGAAACTAATTCAAGATGTATCGCACGCACTGTGCAGCAAACGAAAACACACAGATACGCTTTGAGTGTTTTTGCTCCTCTTAATTTAGCCATTGTAACTTTGAAGGGCCCAGTCATATCAACACCCACACAGTGGAATGGTTTTAGTTGGGATATCCGATAGGAAGGCAAATTTCCCATTTTAGGAATATATGGCTGAGGATTGACCTTGAAACATTGATAACACTGAGATGAATTTCTTTTAATGACCCGTTTGGAGGCAAAAAATCCAGAAATGTTGGAACAATAAATACGCCAAAGTTTGAAAACCTGGGTGTAGGGATCTAAGATGATAATCAGAGACTATTAAGTCAGTTAGTCTGTGATTTAAAGGAATTAACGCAGGGTGTTTCTGTTCATAAGGAAAAATGGAGGATACCTTGAGTGTCAATAACAGAACACAACTTACGTATTGGCTACCAATTCCAATTCTTTTGAGAAAGATTCCTTTAGGACTAATCTAACTAGGATAAGTAATGAATGAAGTGCAATAAATCTTAAAGCATAAGTAACAATACGCATAATTTTTTGCAGGGAAGAATATCTTTCTAGCAGATTTAAAAAGGGGACAGATTTTTTAGAAACAATAGTGGAAAAAACCTGTTTTCTTTCCTCTTTCAGAATTTCAGGTGAATCTGTGGAGGGAGCAGGAGTTTTAGACCACTTATCTAAAGAACAAACATAACCATTCAGGCCCATGCCACCACAATGTATTATTAATGAGTTCAGCAGACATAACACCACGTGAAACAATATCAGCTGGGTTTGTCTTGGTAGGAACATGAAACCAGCATGATGGAACCAAAATATCCTGTATATGACTTACTCTATTTGAAACAAAGGTCCTCCATTTATGAGGAGCCGCCTTTATCCACCCAAGAGTAACCATAGAGTTAGACCATCCAAAGACAGATTCAAAAATCAAGTCAGGGTAGTTGTTTTTTATAAATAATACCAAATTCTTGACTAAAACGGACGCTGAAAGCTCAAGACGAGGCAATGAAATCTTTTTTAGAGGTGCAACTTTACCTTTAGCAATGATGAGCTTGGAATATACTTTCTCGGACGCGTCAGTAACCCGAAAATAGGCACAGGAAGCATAGCAGCATAGGGTATAAGAATATACCTAGAAATCTTAATTTCAGATATCAATGGTAAGTCATGTCGATATTTTTCCCAACGCTCAATTATTTTTTGGGAGGAATATCATCCCAACCTATACCTTCTGTCTACAATATTTGCACAAGATGTTTAGCCAAGAATACTATAGGGGCTATGAGACCCATAGGGTCATATGTCCTAGCGATAGTGGACAAGATAGATCTTTTCGTACAAGAGTCCGAGGTACAATTTACCTTATACGAAAACATGTCATTGATTGGATCCCATTGAAGACCTAGAACTTTGTAAATACAATTTGTGTCAGTATCTAGAGAAACTGCTGTTTGTCGTATAGAGGATGGAATAGTGTCAAGAAAGTCTGAGTTATTACTTGACCATTTCCTTAACTCAAAACCAGCAGAACTCAACAAATCTATTAATTCTGTTTTTAAATTTAAAGCTTGCTCTAACGAAGACGCTCCAGTACAAATATCATCGACGAAAATCTGAAACTGTAAGGCTTTGGATGTGTCTCAGCACCTTCACGTGCAAGTTGCAAAATGGCTCTAAGAGCCAAAAACGGAGAAGATGCAACACCAAAAGTTACACGAGTGAGTCTATAATCCTCCACAGGCGAATCTGGTGGAAACCTCCATAATATGCGTTGGTAATCACGATGTTTTGGATCTACAAGTAACATGCGATACATGGCTTTAATGTCACAACAGAAGGCTAGCGGAAACCTACGAAAATTAAGAAGTATTGACACTATGTCCTTCTGCAATTTTGGTCCAGAAAGCAAATAATCATTTAAAGATCCTTGTGGTGTGAGGCTAGAGGCATTAAACACCACACACGGACACTTTGATCACTAGCCTTTACCACCGAATGATGAGGTAAATAATACATTTTGTCCAACTCTTTGGAGTTTGTAGGGGAAACAACTATTTCCATGTGACATAACTCAAATATTCTTGGATAACCAATGAATATTTCTCATATAAAACAGAATCTTTGAGTAGTTTACGCTCTAATGAATAGAACTGTCTTACCGCGATATCTCGAGAACCAGAGAATAGTGGTTCTTCTTATCTACCAAATTGATCTCGATAGTGAGTATAGTTTTCACACAACTTGTCAGTCTCTGACATTGCTTCAACATGAGGTACCTCTTCAAGTTGCCAAAATTTACTCAGTGCTGTCAAGAGAATTTGATAATAAAGCTTAATTTTTCCCATTAAAATCCACCCATAAATAGTGTTTAATGCAACAGGACTGTCAGGATTTTTCATGATTTTCCGTTGTGCTCAATGGAAGAGCTTGGTGTGTTAACACAAATTGAGGGTGAAATAACTGAATCGACAATAATAAAAGGTTGGTTGCAACCAGAAGTGCTAAGATCAAAAGAAGTATACCCTTTTGTTGTATCCACAGCAGTATCCCCTAAGCCCAGTATCTCAATACCTTTTCCATAACTTCTTAAGCCTAACCTATGAAAGCATTTCTCTGTATGCTCGGCATGTTTGAAAATTACCATACCTATCGGTGACTTGAACTAGTGCGGTGCCCAATAAAGTTGAATCAGTTTGCTGGATTGTAGAGAAATTAAATGAGAAATAGCTTTTATTATGGTTAGATTTCCCAGAGGATTGATCGTCTTGAGTTGACTTAGTGGAAACATGCATAGTGGAATTATCACTTGTTTGAGATTGGACATTAGGTTTTTCAATTGAATTAGAACCCCAATGGAGTAAAGCATTATGTCGAGATTGACAAATTTGGCAATTAATATTGCTAGTACATTTCCGAGTGATATGTAAAGAACTCAAACAGAGAATACATAACCTATTCTGTTTTGCTAATGTATATCGTTCATGAGGACTTTTTGGATTAAAAATTGGACATTTTGGAATTAAATGTTTATCGTAACATTCAAGAATGCACTTGACAGGGTCACTATTGGACACAAAACTCTTTACATTTTGTGGTTTTGATCTACCAGACCTTTCATTTTTACCTTTGGCAAATTTTGATTTTTGAGCATTAGATGACGCAGGATTTGAATAGGCAAATGAAGACAAAGCTTTGCATTGTTTATGTATATATTTAGTTAAATCCTCATAGGAAGGTATTTCTAAATGACTATGCGCAAGCCCAAATGACTTTGCTGTATGATTATCAAGTTTTGACAGAAGAAAGTTTAACATGACAAAGTTCCACTCCTTTACATTAAACCCCAAAATTGACAAGGCAGCTAAATTTTCCTCAAAGGTGTCTACTAAACGTCGTAACGACAGATGATCATCAGATCCCACTTTAGGTGCATGAAAAATGTTTGTCCAATATTCAGACGCAAGCAGCCTTTTATTTTGATACCTGTCTTTCAAGGCCTGGTATGCAACTATATAATTGTTTTCAGTCATACGGACAGTTTTAATCAAGTTAAGTGGCTCACCAATGCTTAATAAGGAATCCAAATTTTTGAATGATCGTCATGCCTGGGTCATTATGAATTAAACTATCATAAAGGTCAATAAATGTGGGCCAATCTTTATAATTTCCACTAAAAGGAGGCACATCCACTTCATAAACCTTTGGATTAGCGGTCATGTTAAACAAAGTTTGGTTTAAAGGAGCAGGACTTTGTGTATTCTGTGGAAAAAGATCCAAAAAAACAGCTTTTACCGAAAAATATTTTTCATCAAAATCATACCGTACTTTATCTTCTGACTCCAACAATGCATAAGTCATTTGTATAGCAGAAATAATCAAATGATGATTGACTTCAAATTGAGTTTTTATGTCTTCAATCCCTTTAAATCTGACTTTAAACAAAAACCGTTTAGTAGAATCGCTAAGGGCCTCTTGAGAACAGTTGACCGATTTATAAAAAATTAACGGGTTGCCCGTAGCTGGGTCAATGTTTTTGACATATTTAGAGTTTAATAGATTGTGAAAAAAAAAGAAATAATCAAAAATATTAAAACCAATAAATCACACTCAAAATGCAAAAAAACGTGTTGCATCTGCAGATAAAATTAAGATTCTATGCAAAAACAAAAAAAAATCAATAAAAAGAACTTGTTTTACCCAACACAAATGACCTTGAATGGAAATATGTCCAGCAACAGAACAAAACATTAATTATTTATTAATATTTCAAAAATTGATTCAAAGATTGGGCGAAAAAGGACCATAAAATATGATCAGAATTGAGCTAATCAATATTTAATTTTAATTATTAATAATTTTTCTCAAAGCGGCGCAAAAGAAATCTGGATATCATTTAAAGCATAAAAAAATAAAAATACGCAACTGAATGAGACAGAAATATTTGTTAATCGATTCCAATACCCAGAGTGCGCACTCAGTCTTTAATGCTCTTCTGGGGCTGAGCCTGTTGGCAGCGAGATGTTGCTTCTTCCAAGTTAAAAATCAAAAGAGGTCGATTTCTTGATCGGCAAAAGTGATGAATGTCCAGTTGTCTACTTCTGTACAGTGGACCAGTCAAATTCAGTTGTTTTACATTAATAAACGCGAGTGGCACATTTTAATTTAATTCTTTTAAGCTACTTTGGTAGATTTAAACTCAGATCACAAATATAGTTCAAAACAAAAAAAAAAGAAAATTAAACAATACTACCTATAAATTAAAGGATGTGGAGGGACTTTTTCAAGAATCAGTTAAAAAATAACTCCAGATAATTGACATAAATGTGTACAACATGTTTTAATTTAAAAGTAGAAGAAAAAATGTGCAAACTTGATTGTTTAATCGCAGAAACTGTGGAACCCTCAATTATTTCGTGGGTGAAAATGAGAGTGATGATGAGAGCATTAACTGTTCTCCTGAATCTGAGTAATTTATTCCTAATTTATTTTTAACTGGTTTTAAAGAAACGTATCTACCTCCATTTGATTTTAATTATTTTTGTAGTTATAATAACTGACAACCGTAACATTTTTTTTATGTACCAACCATTTGTTTAGCCTTTGTTTAATTTTTAGGTGTGCTTATTAATTATAGTTAAAACGTCAATCCGTTTTGTATATATATTATCATATTATTTTTATTCCTAAAATGTATTTTTATTATTTGATTTATAAATCTTTTCTAATAAAGTAATTTGTTTTATTAAATTTCATAGAACTTTTCACATATTTACTATTTTCTTCACTAATACCTATATACCACGGTACTTAAAATGTAAGTTTCCCTCAATTACGGCGCCTATAAGAATAGTTTACCGCTTGCCTCTTATTGTTCTCGGTTTTGGGTTCTATTGTATTCTTCGGTCGAACAGGGTGAGGTATATAAAAATAAAGGATTTTTACCTGAGGTACATTGGAAAATTTTTAAAACAGAAGAAAAAGTGATTGATCACTCAGTACAAAATTACTTTAATTACCGGTTTTGTAAGATTTTGTGCATGGGTGGGGGTCTGGTTGGTTAACGTCGGCAACATGACCCAAACCACCAAACCTGACCAAACCCCATCAAACGTTATGCGAGGTATTGGGGACTTTCACGCTAAACGCTTTGAATGTTGGGGTGGGTGCCAACTTCACACTATTTTTACTTTATTTTTTTTTTAATACACGGGTACCACCAAAAAGAAAAAAAGTTACTACCAAACATTACTAAACGAACACCAAACGATTGAACCTAGCTTGGTTCCAAAATTTCACTTTACTTGGCCCTGAGCGTCTATTTTGGAATCGAGAGAAAATCAGAATGTGCAAAATCAAACTCGTTAAATAAAAGAAAGTTCGATTATAAAATCATTCACTACAGTAACAGCAATTCGTTAAACCAACTTTTTATCCGAACCTTATTTCTTCAAACCCATTCAATAACAAATTCTAAACAAATCATTGTTCATCAAACTCATTCATCATCAAACCGGAATTCGTAAAACCCGTAATTTATCAGAATATTTTTGCTAAATTAATTGCGCATTCGCCAATACCACATGAACCGGAGGCGTACACGCTGGTGGCGCAGCGGCGCGGCATTTTGACGCATTTGTCGCTGTTACGCGGACATACTTACAGGTTGCGTTCAATAGTTTGTGTATAGATGTCACTTGCATTCACCCGTCTGGCATTCATGTGTTATTGGTGAATGCGCAATCAATTTAGCAAAAATTTTCTGATAAAAACGGATCTGTTAAAATTCGAATTTGTTATTGAATGGGTATAATGAAATAAGGTTAGGATAAAAAATTGGTTGCAGTTTCTATGGTGAATCGTTCTTACGATGAATTTTTTTATTAAATACGATCTGATAAATTCCCGGTTTGATAAACCATAGGCGTTCCTCGCTACTATGTATCTCATTGGTCCAAATCTTCGGTTTAAATCGGTTTCTGTCACTTTTGCAGAATAATGATATAAAGTAATTCTCTTAGTCAAGACCAATAGATCGGCAAACACCGTTACGTAAATATTACGTAAAAGTTATATTACATGATTTCTATGTATACTGAAAGTCACAACAAGGTAAAAAGTAACTTCCATGTTCTGCATTATTTCATGCACAAAGTTCCCTACTTTTTACGTCAATAATATGTAATTAAAATATAAGTAAATAATACATGGCAACAAAAAAATGGGAAACGGCAGATATTGATAAACTAGTAACTTGTTTACATAATATTTATATCTCTTACAAGTAACATTAAGGTAAACTTGACGTCACGTAAATAACGTACCCAGCGAACATCGGTCTGCTGGTACTTTACTACTATTGTACTTTAACTGTTGGCAAGTGCTGGCACAGGCACTGATGTGCATTTTTTTTATAAGTTTTATATGGTATAGTTTGTAAAAAAGCAACATTTTAGTACTTTGTTTTAAATAAAGTAAGAAATTGGACTTTGTTTTAAAAAAATTCTAAGTGTAGCAAAAAACTATTTTCTAAGTATATTCAAGCAAGTGAATTAAAATTATTTTAGTATAAGCAAGAGATATAAACTCTTAGATGTAAAAATAGATCATAAAAAAATATCTACAAAAAAAAATACAAAAAATCAAGCATATTAATACAGTGGCGGCCCCAGCCATTTGAAAAGGGGGGGGGGGGAAATCTAGACTGAGGAACATATCAATATATGCAAACAAAACTTTCTAAGGGGGGGGGGGGGGTAAAAATGCAATTCAAATTAAATTAAAATCGTAATTACCAACGAATCATAGCGCCGCGAAAATTTTTAAGAAACATGCACTTAAATATGCATTTTTTTATTTAAAATTAAACCAAAATTGTAAATACGTCATTGGTTTTAAAGCGCAGTAGGCAAAAAAATTTAAAAAAGTGACACTACAAATGCCATTGTTAACAAAAAAGGTGTTTTAATATAATAATTAATAGCGCCGCAATTTATGCCCTACTTTTGATTTTCTAAATATTTTCGTAAACAATTTAAATCCAGCGTGGGGAGTCGGGTTAATTACTCCTCTACCCCCCTGAAATCCGCGCTTATAATTTGTACCTAATAGCTAAATACTTTTCTTTTGAGATCTAAAAAGCTTTTTAGTTGAATCATATCTCAAATATAAGATGCCTAACTCAAAAAAAAGTTCGTTTCCAGTTTTTTTGGGCAAGCCGGCAATGACTCGCTCAATGTCATGTCATAGTGTTTTTAAGTACTAATATTTTCAATCTTCTGAGGTAGGAGAAGTTTCTTTCTGACGAAGCATTACTTACTGACAAACATCCAAGAATGTTTTTATCAACGGAAAACTATCGCCGCACTTTCCTCGAAAACGTTCTCATATTATGTTTTGATTTAAGCTTTTGCCTACTTCTGACCAATATTGTTTCCAAATACTGACTTCTGCCAATAAAAGTTCAAGAATTTTGAAGTTTGCTCTGACTTTGGCTTCACGTTGTATAAAAGTTGGTATGAATATGTTTAGGTCAAAAATACTTAGAGTCTCGTTATTGAACCTTGATTTTATGTCCGAAGTGTCTAAAACTTGTTTATAAATTAAAACTCTATAATACTGTTCTGCATTTCTAATATCGTGGTTTTCGTCTGTTTCAAACTGTCCCAAAATACTGTAAAGGGATTCTAGAATGTCTTTAAAGGAACGTTCTGCAATTTCTCGTTTTTTCTCCAAAGGCTTCAGCCTTTGTTGTCTACCTTTTTTCTGGAGCAAAGGGGGGGCGATCGCCCCTTCCCCTCCTGGGACAGCCACTGTTAATGGTAGTGGCAAAGATGTATAATAGAGATGAAAATCAGCAAGTACTGTACACAACAATTGCATCTTATTAGAAAATAGTTAGTTTGCATCTATTGTGAGTAGATGGCGCTAGTTTTAATATTTTTCTCTATAGAAGATACTATTATTATATATTTACATAGACATCGAAAAGTTTATATACTATGAACACATAGAGAATGTAATAGCTACGCGAGAGTGATGGATACTGTGTACTTGGGGAATATTGTTTGTCGGCGACACGAGCGGAGCCAGTGGTGAATTTAAGTGGAAAATCTGTGGCGACCTAAAAGTCATTGCTATACTATTAGGAATGCAATTAGGGTACACTAAATACTGTTTCTTTTTATGTATGTGGGATAGTAGAGATAGGAAATCACACTATATCCAAGTAGATTGGCCTGCAAGGGATCTTAAACCTAGTGAGAAAAATGTCGTTGCCGAGCCTCACGTGAATCCAAAAGATGTTCTTCTTCCACACCTACATATCAAGCTCGGTTTAATGAAGAATTTTGTCAAAGGCTTAAACCAAGATGGTGAGGCTTTTAAATATTTGAGAGAAAAATTTCCCAAACTAAGTGATGTAAAACAAATACGTGAACTCGTAAAGGAGTCTGATCAAATCTTCGTATTCCTTAACACCAAAAACTCCCGTGTACCAATTTTGGGTGAAATCGGACAAACTTAGGCGCTCTCTAGCCCTCCAGGGGGTGCCTAATACTATTATTGTCATTGTCACCGGAACTATAATCGCATGGCAAGTTTGAATTCAACTGGACATCTAGAAGTTAGTCAAAATTGGGTTGCACGATTTGACCCAAAAATACATACATAATAGATGTAAAATTAAATAAAGGTTTATAATAATAAACTTATTGTTTTTTAATTTTGAGAAAAAAAAGCCTTAAGGCTGCTACGAATTTCAGTTTTCAGATTTAAAATAACAAATATCTTCCTAATATTAGAGGGAATTGTGACAAAACACCAATGTGCTCCTGAAAATGATCAATGAGTGGATGTATCCACCAGGCCTGTGCCCCCAACAATGTCTCGGGTCTGATTTTCGAATCCATACGAAAATATCCGCATGCGGGTACTTAATAATAGCCAATTTTTTTGTCAGTCTCTTTCTATATCGTGTGAAATGAGAGGCAAAAGATAATCCGGTATGTGTGGACCGCGTTCAAATTCGACTTGTTTAAATCAAAATTGCACGAGTGGGTGGAGGGTATTCGTGTTGTTTCGCATAAAAAACCAGTTATTCTTTCACGTACTTCCCAAGAATCAGCATGTCGGCATATCTTTTGCCTCCTATTCTGTACGGTATAGGAAGAGACGGAAGTAGTCGCATGCGAACAATTTCGTATGGTTTCGCAAATAGGACCCCTAAGCTGCATTCATTTGAGATTTCATAACCGGTAGTGTTCGCCGGTGTAGAGTTCGCAGTATTTACGTTTATGTATTGGATCAACACTTGCGGCCCTGGCCATATCTAGTACACTCTCTGATCAACTGTCTTACGATAACAATAACAGAATGACAAAATAAGGGTTCAAAAACCCTCTATAACAATCAACTCATGATACAATTTAAACTAAACGAAATCGAAAATATTCTGAATGAGGCCCTGTCCATACTATGATCAGTGTGGCCAAAAATCTAAGGAGGAACAAAAAAAATAAACGTCAGACTGAAAATTCTCGTTGACAGTTGTTGGCGCCAACAATGTGTATAAATTTCGAGTAGAAAATACTGTAAAAGCTCACACTAATTAGAGACCTTTTGCACCTATAATTTTGATGCCTTTTTATTTTATCGGTTATTTCGAGCCTGCGCACCCAGACAGCATAACTCAGTCCCAAGGATGTCCAGTGGAGAGAGTTTTCTGGACAATGCAGCAGTCCATTGGACTACCAAATATGTAGGAAATTTTGTCCAAGGCATATCCATCGGATAATACAATTGTCAATAAAATGTTGGACGGCTCTTGGACATCCCAAAGAAGTCCAAAAGTTTCAATATTTTGACTATTGTACCACTATACTAAATCCATTGGTTATCCAGTGGAACAAAATTGTGTCCAAAAGTTATCCATTGCTATCCAAGAAGTACCTTTATGGTTCACTGTGGGAAAAAATTATTAATTACAATGTATATCAGTTGGTCTAATTTTCTTAGTGGACAGTTTTGTCAAAAGCGGTGAAATTTTCAAGTATATAGGTACCTATATATTTGAACCACTCCAACATCATAAGTCTGAAAAAAAACAAGAGATCAAGGGTGGAACTAACGAAAATTAAAACTTGCATGAGCATCCCACAAGGAACACACAAAAGATCAAAGCCAAAAAAAAAATGATTAAACGATGTTTCACCCTGGGTAACCAGCGTGGGCTCATCAGTAGTTTCACTGGTCACCCTTCACTATACATCATTAAACACCATCATACACTTTGATTTCCAACCTTGAACCACTCACAAATAGGCATCGTTCCGCACTGGCACTTACTTATTCAAGTTACCTGATACGAATTCGTCCTGGCGTGTTAATATTTTCAGTAAGATTATGCTCCTAAGGCAATTAAAAAAAAAGAAGTTAAAAAACCGAAAAGAAACTAAAAAACAAAAAATCAAAAGATCTTGGGTGGAAATAACGAAAATTCAAACTTGCATGAGCATCCCACAAGTAACACACAAAAGATCAAAGCGAAAAGAAAAATGATTAAACGATGTTTCGCCCTGGGTAACCAGCGTGGGCTCATCAGTAGCTGGTTACCCAGGGCGAAACATCATTACTGGAAATATTAACACGCCAGGACGAATTCGTATCAGGTAACTTGGATAAGTAAGTGCCAGTGCGGAACGATGCCTATTTGTGAGTGGTTCAAGGTTGGAAATCAAAGTGTATGATGGTGTTTAATGATGTATAGTGGAGGGTGACCAGTGAAACTACTGATGAGCCCACGCTGGTTACCCAGGGCGAAACATCGTTTAATCATTTTTCTTTTCGCTTTGATCTTTTGTATTCCTTGTGGAATGCTCATGCAAGTTTGAATTTTCTTTATTTCCAGCCAAGATCTTTTGGTCTTTTGTTTTTTAGTTTCTTTTCATTTGAAGTAACTGATTTGGAGGTTTCTTAACTCCTTCTTTATCATAAGTCTGATTGTCGATCCTTGCGGATGGAGTTCCTAGCAAAGGATGGGTAATTCTAAAATAACAATTAGTCCAAAATAATGAAAAATACTTACTTAAATGATTCGGCTAGGTATGTGAGAAATTTTATTGTTGCTAATGAATAAGAAAAAACATGATCCATTGGATATCAAAAACAGATCGGATAAATGACTATATTTATTAATGTGCCTAGCTCAAGCCCAATTGACATAGATTTTTTGATAAATATTCAATGTTCAGTCATGCAATGTATATAAAGTACATCACTTTTGATGGACAGGAAATGAACGTCCGCCGGATATATAGTTTATTTTTGGTCCGATGGACCAAGAAAAATCGTTATCCATTGGATATCCAAAAGCTAACTGAAAAAAAGCAGTTCTTTATAAATCAAAATTGAAAGTCTTTTGGACTCAGTTTTTTTGTCATTCACTGTATCAGAAAAAACCTTTGTCCAATGGATGTCCATAAATGGTCCATGGACAATGCGGCCGGTTTTGGATAAAAAATGGCTGTCCGATGGACAATTTGTGCTGTTTATGCAGTTACGAGGTAATAACGGAATCCCTTAATAACCGATAGAGTTTGACGTGATCTGCGGGAGAATACCATATCCCTTATAATTGACATGGGTGCCGACAGTAAAACGTTAAGCAGAAAAATAAAAAATTTCAATTGATTTTTGAATGCAAATATGTTCTGTATTCTGTTTAATTGTAAAGGTAGGTGTCAATTTTTGTTTAGTCATTTTCTTTGGCTAGGATTTTTATCTTTTCTACGTCAATTAAGTCAACAAAATACACAGACACAAAACCAACCCAACAGACAAAGAAATATCAATGGTATTTGAAAAAATATTAATTAAACAATACAGGACAATGACATGTACATACGGAGGTCATATAAATTAGTCTAAATAGATAAGAGCAGTAAGGCCTTAAGCCGAAATAACGGGCCATAACTAGATTGAAACAGCTAGTAATAATTTGTACATTTTGTAGTTTTTAAATTGTACTGGTAAAGCCATGATGATCCTTAAAATAATTTTCTTCAATACCTGTTAAATTATTTTTAGATATGCTAAAATACACTTTAGTAGGACACGTTTTTTGGTAAATTTAAAGACTGTAAAGAACTTTGATGGAAAGAAATTAATACCACCTTATGTTTTACACACTTTACACTTTAAAAAATTACAATTTTTGCTTTTTTTGGATGGAAATTGCAAAATAAAAATCGTATGCACGTCACCACTCAAGATGACAGACAGATATATAACATAACAGAAATTTTTAGTAAACATTTGGTTTAAATTATTTTCATCTTTCTCTAAAATACTTTTTTATAGCCTGCTTTCTCTCTTCAACAACCTTAAAACTTTTTGCACGTCACTAAAATATCTCTCCATCTACCTCTAAAATTCTGCCCTCTCTCTCTAAATATTTTTAATTTCAACAGAGAAAAAATGTTTTTTGGCAGTACTTTTTTTGAATGCCTAAAAAACAGTCAAAACTTGAAAAATGTGAGTGTTTTCTTCTAGAAATCGAAAGTTTGGAAAGAAAGCTTTAAAATGTGAGCAATATTATGGCATACAAATGTGAAAAACATAGTAAAAAATTGCTTCATCAAAAACGTTACCCCTTACATTATGCTAAAATATTTTAGGCCTTAAATTACCATCATGGCTTGACAATAAATAGCTAGTTAAGGACCTAGTTGATAAGTACTGATGACGTTATAAATTTATATAGGCTACGTAATATACATTTTTAAAAGGAAAAGGAAGGTCCAATCAAAACCAATCACGAAATATGTATAAAGTAAGTTAATAGTTATGCTGTCCTGAGGACGTGTAAGTGTTCCCAACCGATCTTTGGTCCCACTTCCAACGTCCCCAGGAAGTAGATTTTAGACCTGGGACGTTCGGACCTTAATGTAACGTCCTGAGTATGACGGGTGCTAATTGGGAAGGACTTAAAAAAAACGTCCTCTGAACGTTCTTCCCACAGGTTTTTAAACCTATTTAATGAAAACATTTTACAAACGTGCCACTTCAGAACGCCGTCTTAATAATGAATTTTTTCGGACGTTTTTGAAACGTTCGCGCTACAGATAAAAATGTCCCTTGTTTAAAAGACTTAAAAAAAACGTCACCTGGACGTTCCGCCTGCGTATTTTAAAAACGATTTAATAAAAACATCTTAAAGACGTACGATTTAAAGTCAACTCCAGAACGTCCCATTAATGTATTTTTTTGGACATTTTTGGAACGCTCCCCAAACAGCAATTTAACGGTGTAGCTACGTTGTTAAATGCGACCCGACGCTATGATGCAACGTCGTTTTAGCCAACATGCCGACCCGGATTTACACCAATATGGTAGATGATTTTTGAGTCCTTACGTCGTTGTGCAGTGACTGGAGTCTGAATAGTAATCGTTCAAAATGACTACACTACCCAAGTAGCAATTTGACGTTGTGCGTTCGTCCGCATTATTAATCGGACGTCGGTCCCCAACGTCCGTTTGACCTCGAACCGGCTCCTTTTTGCATCTATATGGCATATCCAAATGCGAGTCGTGTCGACATCGAACGCTTTAATTATTAGGGTCTATCGATGAACTTAAACTGACCTGGCGGTAATAGGTACACGGGTCGATCGTACGACGTTGGACCGCTATCGGAATTACCTAGGTTTCTACAAAATGTCCAGGTTGGAGTAGTCGCCAACGTAAAATATAGTTTTAGCCGAGGTGGAGTAGGTAGGGGTAATCTCATTATACCTATTTATATCTTATTAGTTCCATCAGGTAAACTTGTTTGTGAATACAAGCTACCTATATGGAGAACAAAGAATATTATTATTTAGATGGGGATGTAAAATTACTAACGAAGATTAGTTTACCGATAAACATTGATAATTCCGAAAAATACATGCGCCTCAAAATTTCTTACATTTTATACAAAAAGAAACTAAAAACAAAAAATATACATATATATTTTTTTTTATTTGCAAACATATTTGACATTTCTTAGTTTAAGCTATATTCTAAAGACATATTGGTTGCAATATTGGCCATTTTTGATTGTCAATATCAACGTAATTGAGAAATTTAACCTGCGTTTGTCTAATGGCGGAAGACAGCTAATTCCTAAGTATGGCGGATTTCCGCTGAGGCCCAAAAAATAACCAATTCGGACCGGATCTCCAAGTTTCTTTACTCGATCCGTGATAAATTGATTTATTCGAATGCATTTTGGTCGTCGGGCCATGGTATAAACCTTATACGTAGGATTGACGATGGCTCAACTTCCCGCCGACAACTTTGGACCCGACGCCCAATTTTTTTCATTCGTAGGGTGCGGCTTTCACGTAGGTACGACGATGGCCCAATGGCCCGTCGACCTAAGTGGAATTCGTCCAATCGTCGACAGTTCGGAATCCAGTAACTGTGCTTCAACGTCAAATGTCAACCATGTCGAAATAATCATAACCGTTTTTTCAAATATTTCTTGCAATACAAACGCAGTGAACAGTGAACAAATTTCGGCAAAATCGCAAAAAACAATGAGTGAGTATGTCTGAATGAACTTTTCTTTGGCATCTTTAAAAGAACCCTTGCTTACTGTTTTGAACTATCCACTTGACGCTAAACGGTAGGCCAAATGCCGACGTAAATTGATGTGCATCCATCGTTAGGCATTTTTCCTTCGGAAACCAGAAAACACCAGTAGGAATCTAGCGGACGTTATTATACGTACGTTATAAATACAAAGAAATACGACCTGCAGGCCGACGGCATATATCGTCGGCGATATACCTATGACTATTGGCAAATCCACCTAAAACTACGTCGTATCTGTTGACGATGGGACATCGTCTGTATCTTGCCTTAATTTTACTTTTATCTATTAGGGACTCTACCGGACGCTATTTGTAGTTGGCGGAAATTCTTAAAAATATGTTAGACATAAGGACGTCCGTCTAACGACTAAGCGTGCACTAATATTTGAACTGGACTAAGGTGAGCTATTGCCCGACGTCAATGGGTCGATGAAACCTGTACTTAAAACTATATTACAATAGCTGACGTCGTCTCCACGTCTGCTTCAATTCTTTTTTGTAACTGCAACGTAGTTTTTAGTCAAACCGGACGTTGGATCATGATTTAAGGAGGTGTGTTCCACCAGGGAACCCAAATTCAACTTAAATACGACGTCGCATTGGTCAGATTAGGTCGTAAGTTAGAAAAATACTGCTTGGGTAGCGCCCTCTTTGTTATTGATTTTTTGGTGGTGTTTCACTACCAAAAATGTTGCCCATCTCAAACTTTGGGATTTTCGGTTACTAAAATGAACTTATTTTTATACACTTTAGAAAATGGCAAACAAAAAATTATAATTTGATAATAACCGTTTATTAAATAGTATTTAATACTATGGGAGCAAAATTTAAAAACGCAATTCGGTTTACTGAAAAATATGAAAGGGAATGAAAAAACACGCTCGCCATTTTAGGGTTCCATGGTCAAATACCTATCTTGCTCGGAACATAAAACGTCTCCAAAATGCCATTCAATGGTGTTTTGTAGTATGTTTTGCCGTGTTTAGTAAATATAAACAATAGCAACCACTTGGAACATAAAGGATGGCATCAAAAATGGCGAATATTATGGGAGTCCTAAAAAATACACGTAAATGGACTACAGTCGTCAAACATTCCCAAATGAACCACTTCTCAGGACCGTTGGTTACTATCAACCCAACATGCGACTGGAAAACGCTCCAACAATTCCGCCGACAGTTAACAGTCCCCATAACCTTACTTTTTATTCAATTTTTCTAAATAAATGGTCGGTGAACTGTGAAATAAAATTAAGTTTTTTCAAATATGCCAGGACACTTCAAAGATCCTACTTCTTGGAAGCAAAAAGTATTTTTAGTGAGCGGTTTAAAGAGCACCAGTCTTTCTCTTTCGCCCATATACTTGTAGGATAATGGCATTACTAGTTGAGCCAGTTATTTAAAATCTAGAGATAGGGCGATCTGTCGTACATAAGTGCGGCAGAAAAGGAGAATATAAAGCCATTAGTACCTTTGAAAACTTTTCTTCTTCCCAAGAAAAGGACACTTCAGTTCGTCAAAACTCTGGCCGAAAAACGTAGCAAGACTGGCCAGAAACGTCGCAAGTTCACATGATGTGAAAGTTGTTTAGACGTTGACACGTCGGCAGAACGTAACTAGAGTCTCATAAAAACGTCCACACGACGTCACTAGTTTACTAGAAAATGCACCAACGCGTGACAGGTCGGCTAAACGTTGGATAGACGGTGTTACTGCAGTATTATCTAACGTTAAAGCAACGGAATTTTGTCGTAATATGTAAGACCGTCTGAAGATCACTAATGTATACACCCAAATTAACGTCCATTTAGTTGAAGTATGTGGTCATTTGTCAGAAAATTGTTGTTTGGGTCGTGCTAGATAAAAATATCCCTTGTGTAAAGGTCTTAAAAAGAACGTCCTCTGAACGTTCTACCCGCATGTTTTTAAAACTATTTAATGAAAACATCGTATAAACGTACAATTTAAAGCCACTTCAGAACGTCGTCTTAATAATGTGTTTTTCCGGACGTTTTTGGAATGTTCGTGCTACAATTAAAAATGGCCCTTGTTTAAAAGACTTAAAAATAACGTCACCTGGACGTTCCGCCTACGTGTTTTAAAAAAGATTTAATGAAAACATCTTATAGACGTACGATTTTAAGTCAACTCCAGAACGTCCGATTAATGTATTTTTTTGGACATTTTTGGAACGAGCGTGCTATAGATAAAAATATCCCTTGTTTAAAAGTTTAAAAAAAAGAAACGTTCTCTGGATGTTCTGCCCACATGTTTTAAAAACGATTTAATGAAAACATCTTATAGGCGTGCGATTTAAAGTCAACTCCAGAACGTCCCATTAATGTATTTCTTTGGAAATTTTTGGAAGTCTCGTGGTATAAAGAAAAATATCCTTTGGGTAAAGGACTTAAAAATAACGTCCTCTGAACGTTTTACCCGCATTTTTTTAAAACTATTTATTGAAAATATCTTACAAACCAACAGTTTCAATCCACTTCAAAACGTCTTAATAATGTGTTTTTTCCGACATTTTTGGAACGTTCGTGCTATAGATAAAAAATTCCCTTGTTTAAAAAAACTGTCCCTGGACGTTCCGCCCACGTGTTTTAAAAACGATTTAATGAAAACGTCTAGACGTACGATATAAAGCCACTCCAGAACGTCCCAATAATGTAATATTTTGGATGTTTTTAGAATGTACATATTAAGGCTGAAACTGTTTTAAAGTAAAGGAGCCATAAAAAACATCTCTTGAACGTTCAACTGGAAATGTTTCTAAAACCAATTGATTGAAACGTACTAAAAACGTAAAATTTAGGGCTGGGACTTTCCCGACCTATGGGTACCTAAAAAGGACATCCCGGGGACGTCCGGTGTTATTAGGGTTGTGACGTCACATAATCAAAAATCGCGACGTAATTTTGTTAGCAGCTGTAATTGTTTGATTTGTTTTTCTGTTTCTCCTACAAACTATGTAACGCCCCCCAAGTGACCCAGAGTCAGACTATGGTCAGACTCCCTGACCGACTGTAGATACCAAGTAACGAAGAGTCAGACTACCTTGAAATTAATTTGTGCGGTTCTTCTTTTGATGCACTGGTGTGCACTAAATATATCTATGTCCTTTTCTAGCTTGTATAATTATAAAGGATAGATACAGTTAGTGCAAATTGTTGCAGCAAAAGGAAAAAGCTATTAGCACTTTCGACCAATTTCAAAATATAAGACAACTATAGAGAGCACCTCTTTAGTCGCAAAATGGTTAGATTTTCAGTAAATCAAGAAATGATTATTGTCGCCATACGGTTTTCTTTTCCTGATTTGCGCCGCTACACCATTTGTGTAAATCGTTAAAAGAACCCACTAAACAAAAAAACATTTTAATAACGTTTAAATAACATATAGTCGGATAACATAACGTTAGCCTGGATGTTAGTTCTAACGTTATATTCACTGTGAAAAATGCGCTTAATAACCCGTTTTCTGACGTTAGAAAAATAACTTCATGTTTTTCTAATAATTAAAAAAAAAATGTTTTTCTAACATTGGAAAAAAAATGTTTTTATAACACTGAAAAAAATTTGTTTTTTTAACATGGGAAAAAAAATGTTTTTCTAACATTGACAAAAAAATCTTTTTATAACATTATTAAACAATTTGAAATTAACTTTGTGTTTCGGACTTTTAATGTCTATATTTTATTTATACACGACGTTCCGATCAGTTTAATCTCTGATCATCTTCAGGTGCAAACTAGTTTGCAACGTCTCGTCGTGTATAAATAAAATATAAACAATGGAAGTCCGAAACACAGAGTTAATTTCAAATTATTAAACAATGTTTGGTTAACTTGGTAATATTTTTAACCAGATAAAAATGTTTTTGCACTTCTGGGACTAAAAACGTGACAAAGAAGAAAATGTTATTCATAAAAACTTTTTTGCACTGGACCAATGTTTCACTTTAGATTTATTTATAGTTCTTTGGTAAAGCAAGAAGCAAAGAAATCAAATTTAGGGATTAAAATGAAATTTTAGAGTAAAATAAAATTTTAGGGACAATAAAATTTTAGGGAGTTAAAATTAAATTTAGTAAATTTTAATTTAAAAAATATACTAAAAACAAGGTGACCTTGAACCCTTTAGGTAAAAGTGCAATAGTATACATTATAATTATTAAACCTACCACGCATTTTTATCACTCAGCAAAATGTAGCTCTCGCTTTGTTCAGGCTACAAATTTTATGTCACTTTAGTTCCTAACTATAATATAACTATTAAATCCGTTTTTATGCCTTCAAAAACTCGATTTTAGTCAATGTCCGCATATACTTAACAAAACTAAGAAAATTATTTAAAAAAATACCATTATTGTTAAAATAAATTTAACATTTAACATATTTAAATAGGTACATAATACTTACAGTTAGACAGAAAAAGCAGATTATTTAAATGTATTCTCATACGTATACCTAACGCGTTTGAAACAAAGCCAAAATACACTAGGATTCTGATTTATATAGCATGTTTATAATGAGGCCCTAACAGCTGACTGCAATCGATACATATGTAGATGTGTCTGTAAAGTTACTGCCATAACATTGTGAAATAACTAACACTAACACTAAACCGTAGCTAAACTAGCATGAATAATTAAAGGTGTGGGGCATGTGTTTTGGAAAAAAATTAGTATGTAATGAACGCCACTGTGTTTATATTAAAATAATAATTGTAAGTCAGGACACTAAAATACAGAAATATGTCCAGCGATAAGTTTTGTTGTTTAAATAAAATTATATAGATTAAAAACAAATAAGACATTCTGTTTATAAACTTATTGTTTAAATAAGTAACAATTTTTATTTAAATTAATTTAAAGAAAATTTATTATTGCTGGTAGTTAAATAACTTTTGGTTAAAACAAGAGAGTCAAAAAAAAATAAACGCTTTATTTGAAAACATTTTAATTAAATACAAAAAAATTAACTTTCTCATTGTCGCTTATTTTTAAATAGTCAACTATTCTAAGACAAAAAAAAAACATCCCTTAAACTATAACTAAGTGGAATAACCTTGTTTCTAAACTAAAGATTCCTACGGCAGGAATGTTTAAAATCAAAATAATATATAATATTTAAAAAAAAAAATATATTTACATGGGAAGGAATGTAGTCTAAAAATTTTCTACAATTATGTAGAATCGTCGAAAATTGTGCGCAACTTAGGGGCTTAAGAAAATAAATACTTTCTTATATTTTCTTCGAGGTATCAGGGAATCATGACATCTAGTCGCCGCCATAAAATCTACAAAGGTACACCTGGGAATTGTAGGTAAGTTAATTTAAGGTTAAAGTAATTAAACTTAATATTTATAAGGGTAAATTAAGGAAAGGTAACATTTTGCTAAGGTACAGTTAAATAATTTTAACTTTAGGTAATGTGCTTTTCGGTACTTACTAGGTTTAATAGCTTAAAGTTTAAATAAACACGGAATAAAAAGCACAGAAAACACACAACATGGGGTATACATTTCCAAAGGTAGGTAGGTATACAGGCCTGAGTCTATGACATTAAGTAGACAAAACTCTGCAATTGATGGCAAGCCTCTCAAAGCTGTCCAACACAGGCATGACAAGGGCATTGGTCACAGCAGGTTCTAAGCAGCACCTCTGGAGGTAGGTCTGTAGCATCATCAGGTAAAGTAGGCTGGCATTGGTGATAGTTGACTCATATAGGGAAGGCATGTCTATCAGAAAAATGTCTTAACGTTTTGGGAGACTTTCAGAGATATCGTCAATGGAATCCATGGAGGAATCTACGGAGCACCCTATTCAATACAAAGTACACACTCTTAGAAGAATAGTTCAGATAATAAAATAAGGTAATTATGCAGTATATGGTTTTCTGCCATAACCACACTTCTATCTAAAAGAAATATATAAAAAGAACATACCTTTCATCAGAGGGTTATCCATCACAAAAACTACTTAGGCAATCGTAATCTATTTAATTCGAAAATTATAAAAAATAATTTTAATTTAAATAAACATAACTGATTTTTGAAATAATGCCAGAATAATTTTTTGAAACAGGAAGAAACAAAAGTCAAAAAAATTGAGGTTACAATTTCTTATCAATCAAAAATCATGTTCTCTTTTATTTCTATCTTTAGCCGTGGCGACTAAAGCTAAGGCCAGAAAGCAGAGTCTGCTAAACACCAATGTACAGAAAAGTAAATAGGCAAGAAATAATATCTTGAATTCGAAGAAAAAGAACTAAGGTGAATAAAAGTGCAGCATAAGAAATAGTATAGTTGAACTTTCTAGGATTTGATCGAGATATTAAGAAAAGAAAATGAAGAACATAAGGACCTTCTGGGCCACTGGATCAGTACCGTTATTTTCCGGCCTGCGCGATAACTAGGAGGCGAAATTGAAGAGAATCAGCTGATGACTGCTGGGCCTGTAAAATGCAAAATTAAACAAATCGAGTTTTTAATAACATTTTGGTAGAAATTAAATAAATAAGAAGTTGTCATACGATAACAATATTAAAAAGAAGTAGGTTGTATAAAACAACATTTTAGATTATAAAAAATCATTTTAATATAAATAAACATACCTAACTGATTTTTGAAGTAATTCAGAATGTTTTAGAAGGGTCTTTTTATTTTGTTTTTCGCTAGAAAATAAACTATTAAAAAAACAATTAAAAGAAAACATATCTTAATGGACTTTTTTGGATGTTATAAATAAATTTTAGTTAATCCCATATATTAATTAATAATTTGTATTAAAAAGTTTAAAGTGAAAAAAACATTCATTAAATAAACAAATTTTTGTGGTGGCCTTTTAATGTCAAAAAACAATTATATTTATACCCTTATTCCATCCTAAATTCATGTTCGAAGTATTCTCTGGTTAATGACATATCAAAAATAAACATATATTAATGGTATTTTCTTTAATGTTAATAAAATTAACGTTGAGGTAAGTTTTCCTACATTTGTTTTAAATTCCAAAAGATGCATTAATTCTAACACATTTTTGTGTTTGAAAAAAAACATTTTTTTTTCAACATGTATTTGATGTTTAATACGATTTTGATGTTTAGTGGGAATTGTTTTTTTTTGCTGTATTTTGATGATTTTTAGTTATTTTTGGAAATTTTTAAGTATTCTTTTAGATTGACTACAGCTTAAAATAGATTTAAAGCACTTTTAAAATTTTCAGTATTTAAATAAAAAAATAATTTAGCAAAAAAGTAAGAAGGATTGAAGGCCCCCTTATTTTTTAAAGCTAAAATGTCCATTTTTGACGAAAAAGTAAGGTTCGTTGTTAACTGAATGTTACCTAGCTACGTATTTTAGAATTATTGATAGATGGTGTTTGGAAATTAGTCTATTTGTGGTTGCAGAGACGTGAAAGAGGGTACTTCAGTCGTAGTCGCTTCGGCGACGGTGTGGAAACTTTGCAAGCCACTCTAGTCGCAGGCAACGTCAACACAACTCAAAAAATCTCAGCCAAATTGGTGCAAAAGCGAGTTGCTAGAACGTGTATACGGCGTTTTCACACAACGTTAAGTCGCCTTTGGCAACGTCGACAAATTATTACTTGGGATGTATTAAGGCCTAATTTTACAACCAAAGGTAAAACTCCAGATTAAACCATAGTTTAAACTTCAGTTTAATCTTTGGATTAATCCATTGGTAAACAAGTTGCTCAATTTTATAAGTCGGAGTTAAACCACGGTCATGAAGAAAGACTACGTTTTCTTGACATATATAGGGTTGATTATTTTAATCAAAATGGTACCAACTAGAGCCAAACTTGATAAAAATCAGTCAAGTAGTTTTTGAGATATCAGCGTTGGTTACAGACAGACATACAACCAGACGACGCAACAAAAATGTTCAGATTATGCGCAATTTTACAACTCATAGTTAAACATCAAACCTCAGTTTAAACCACAGATGTCGACTTTTTTACGTTTTATAGGTGCAGTTTACCAACAAACTTCGGTTTAACCGTTACCAGCGGTCTGGGTGTTTGTTAAACTTCAGTTTAATAGTTACCGAAAGATTCTAACCTCAAAAAAGTTATTAAAAATTTATTTTTGGTAAAAAGACTGTAAGTATTTAGTGAAATCGCTATGATCAATGACTTAAAATTTATTTTTGATCAACTGGATGAAGAATGACGAAATTATTGACATTGTCGAAGCACGAAGACCAAATATTATTTGTCCTAGAACAAATCCTTTAGAGGAGTCCGACGACATGTAGATTTTAAAAAGAGGTTTGAATTATCTAAAGAGATATGCGAAATTGTGCACAAGGAAATTCGACAAGAGTTGGAACATCCCACAGACCAGCAAGTTTTATTATCACATCGAGCTTACACGTATATATATATATATATATATATATATACTGTATATCTTTCTCTCTGTCTGTAACCAACGCTGATATCTAAAAAAGTACTTGATTGATTTTTATCAAGTTTGGCTCTAGTTGGTGCCATTTTGGTTAAAATAATCAACCCTATATACGTAAAGAAAATGTAGTCTTTCTTCATGGCCGTGGTTTAACTCCGACTTATAAAATTGAGCAACTTGTTTACCAATGGATTAATCCAAAGAATAAACTGAAGTTTAAACTATGGTTTAATCTGGAGTTTTACCTTTGGTTGTAAAATTAGCCCTAAGTCGTGTGAGCTCGGTGTGAGAATAAAGCTTGCTGATCTGTGCGATATTCCAACTCTTGTCGAATTTTCTTGTGCACAATTTCGCATGTCTCTTTAGATAATTCAAACCTCTTTTGAAAATCTACATATCGTCGTACTCCTCCAAAGAATATGTTCTAGCACAAATAATATTTGGTCTTCTTGGTGCTTCGACAATGTCAATAATTTCGTCATTCTTCATCCAGTTGATCAAAAATAAATTCTAAGTCATTGATCCTAGCGATTTCACTAAATACTTACTTTCTTTTTACCAAAAACAAATTTTTAATAACTTTTTTGAGGTAAGAATCTTTCGGTAACTATTAAAATAAAGTTTAACAAACACCCAGATCGCCGGTAACGATTAAACCGAAGTTTGTTGGTAAACTGCACCTATAAAACGTAAAAAATTCGAAATCTGTGGTTTAAAGTGAGGTTTGACGTTTAACTAAGAGTTGTAAAATTGCGCATTAACGGCATATATTGAGCGTTTCAAAAAACTTAAATTCGCAAAAAAATAATCTGGGCACTAATGGGTTAACCCCCCCAGACGTCGACCATCGCGCCGGTAAAGATTAAACTGAAGTTTGTTGGTAAACTACGTCTATAAAACATAAAATACATCCGTAGTTTAAACTGAGGTTTAACATTACTTTACACGTTTCTCTGCGCCAGCAAGGGGTCCCTATAATTATTCCAAAAGATACATTTTACAAACGTATTTTAAACAAATATACATCGCACAAACAATACTTTATGCAAATCATAAAATAGCATAACGATACATCACACAAAGCATACTTTTTGCAAACCGTACATCGTACAACTCGTACTTTCTACAAATAATACATCTTACAAATCGTATATATTAGAATCCGTTCAACATACAAATTGTGTTCTGTGCTCGACCGACAGCTGTTTAAATCTGAGCTCAGAATAAAAAGAATGTTAGAGGATGTTTTTGTTGTCTAAAAAATTTTAAATATCGACTACCAGTTTGACTCTAAAAACCACGGATGTAGAAACTTAAAACCGCATCACGTGACGCGTCCTGGTTTTGGAGCTTCTAAATGGGTACGTGTCACGATCAAAGAAAAAACTGTTCTAGGCAGTTTTTTGTCGGGTATAAAACTTTAAATCGCTGTATCTCTCTATACCTTAGGGGTTGTTTTCGGCAATTATGCAGTATACGGTTTTCTGCCATTTTTGATTTTTTTGAAAAATTCTTTATGGGGGCACCTTCTAGGGTCCCTAGGACCCCAAATCCGTCTGCGCCGGTTGGTTTTTTTTTTATTTTTTTTGTTTTTTTTTAATTTTTTTTTCACTAATACCAACCAAACCAACACAGTTCAACCCAACCTAATCCAAACCAACCCAAAACAATTAAAAAAACACTTTACAACCCCCCCTGAGCACCCTTTTTTCTCGTTAAAAAAAAAAAAATCGGGCGCAGGCGGATTTGGGGTCCTAGGGACCCTAGAAGGTGCCCCCATAAAGAATTTTTCAAAAAAAATCAAAAATGGCAGAAAACCGTATACTGCATAATTACCTTGTTTTCATATGAAATACCTATGCCAAAATAAAGCAATCTCGTCATATACCTAGGCACCCCCCCCCCCAATTAGTACAGGTTTATTCATAAATTAGGGGTAAAAGTTAGGAAAATTGCCGTTTTTAGTCCAATATACCAATATGGTATGGGGGACTATTAAAATCGTGAAATTTTGAATTTTCTTAATTTTATAAAAAATGATCGAGTTACTAAAAGGTTCCAAAACACCTTAATCGACGAAAAAAAAAGTTGTCTGTTGGTCTGTTGTATGTCTATGACCATAAACTGATTAACTTTTGGGTAGGGAGGTAAGGGGTTGAAGGGGGGAAAAGGGGGATAAAGTATTGTAAAAAATTGTAACTTTGGAACAAGTGCAAGTAGCGATATATGGTTTTCAGATTTAAGTTTTTACGAATATGGACTACAAATTTTGTCATTAAGTCTAAATTCGTGGGAGGTTTAGTTTTCGAGTTATTTGAAAAAACGTTGAAATATATAAAAAAAATCATAACTTTAGAAGTAAATTAGCCATTGATATGCGATTTTCAGATTTTGGTTTTCGTAAATATTAACCAAAAATTTTGTTAAATATATCACTATCGTATATCGCTACTTGCTTTTGTTCCAAAGTTACAATTTTTTTAAATAATTTATCCCTTTTTCCCCCCTTCAATCCCCCACCGCCCTACCCAAAAGTTAATCAGTTCATGGTCAGCCGATAGAGGATTTTTGTACCAAATTTCGTTAAAATCGATTAAGGCGTTCTTGAGTTATCGTTTACAGACAGACAACAGACCGACAGACAACTTTTTTTTTTCGTCAATTAAGGTGTGTTGGAACCGTAATATCTCATTTTTGATAAAATTAAGAAAAGTCAAAATTTCACGATTTTAATAGTCCCCTAGAAAGCACGGATAGTCCACCATACAATCAATTATTTTATGTTGAAAGAAAATGAAAATATTTTGAAAACTGTAGCTTTGAAAGATTTGAACCTTATAACAAAATTTTTGGGTAATATTTACGAAAACCAAAATCTGAACACCGCATATCAATAGCTACTTTACTTCTGAAGTTATGATTTTGACATACTTTAACGTTTTTTTCAAATAACTCGGAAACTAAAGCTCCCACGAATTTGGATTTTATAACAAAATTTGTAGTTCATATTCATGGAAACTTAAATCTGAGAACCGTATGTCGCTACTGCTTGCTTTTGTTCCAAAGTTACAATTTTTAAAAATCTTTTATTCCCCTTTTCCCCCCTTTAACCACGTACCACACCACACTACCCAAAAGTTAATCAGTTCATGGTCAACCGATAAAGGATTTTGATACCAAATTTCGTTAAAATTGAATAAGACCTTCTTGAGTTATCGTGGAATACAGACAGACAACTTTTTTTTTTCGTTGATTAAGGTGTTTTGAAACCTTGGTAACTCATTTTTGATAAAATTAAGAAAAGTCAAAATTTCACGATTTTAATAGTTCCCCATACCATATAGTGGTGTGGTGGACTAAAAAAAGGTTCAAAACCCGCAAAATTCACTTTTTTGTCGTTTTTAACTAGACAACAAACAATTTTACATTTGGGACTACTCATCGCGTACAGGGGTCATCCATTTTAAATGTCCTCTCCCCCTTTTTCAGGTTATTATGCATTTTACAAAAAAATAGTCTTTTAGAAAATTTGCATAAGTAGCTTTTAGCACAGTATAAAAATAAAAATGTCAATATTGTCAAATGTCATCGCAGCATATGCAGTGGCGCACCCAGAAATTGACTTGGGGGGGTTAAGGATAAATAATTAAAAAAAACTTCATCTTAAGTAAAAATCTGACCATAATTGATACAAGGGAACCGGGGCGGACCTGAGCTTCATTGTTAACCAAATTTAAAATTGTTTATTTGCCAAAAATTTGATGTAAAAATCATGCTCCAGCAGGCAAATTTTTTTTAAAAAATACCGCTTAAAATGCAATTTTTGACTTAAAATTAAAGTAAAATCGTAAATATTGATGGGGTTTTGGGAATTTGAGTTGTTTTACCCTTAATATAGACACTTAAAGTAAATATCAACGCATCGGTATCGGTATACCTAACCCAGTGGCGTAGCCTGGGGGGGGGTTGGAGGTTAAAACCCCCCAGAAGCTCCAACCCAATCTACAATAAATTAATCAAGATCAAGGGCCCCAGGGAGAGCTATAGCTCCATCACATTTTTGACCCTTTACTCCAGTTTGTGACGTGTGTTTGGTGTGATGTCCTAAATTTTAAAAATTTTGCCTGTGGTGCTATGTCGTCATTAATTTTTATAATTTTAGTTTAATTCTCAGGAATTTATCAGCATTTAAAACGTGTAATAAATGGTATCTTAGTATAATTTCTCTTAAAATTTTCATCTGCGGCGCATTTATGATTTGGTAACAAATCTATACCACCGCAATCCACCCCTTCTTGGCATCCAACCCAATCTAGTTTTTCAAAAATATTTTACAAAAAACCTAAGAGATCAAAATTATTCAAGAATTTTTTGTGTTTTTTTTTCGTAAATTTTCGCCTGCGGTCCTATACCAATATTCAATATTGTTCCAATTTTATATTAGGCATTTTTTTTGTCAACAACATTTGAGACGCGTGAAAAATAGCATTTTAATGTAATTTTTTCAAAAAATTTGCCTGCGGCGCATTTAAGGGTTAATTCTAAAAAAAATATACGCAAATGAGACTAGATGAGACTTACCTTCAAAATTAATATTCTTCTCTCCCTTCAGTTCAATTGAACTAAGAGCTCAAGCAATAGGAACCTACCTAATTTTTAAAAATTTGCCATAGGTAGGTAGTTGATTGGTAGGTTGATAGGTAGGATAGATAGGGACCCCAGAGTCGATTTTTGGCTACGCCACTGCCTAACGCGCTCGAAACAAATCCAAAATTAACTTCATTTTTGACTTGTTCATGCTACATGTTTTGAACGATGCCCGCTTTTTTGACGGGTGGGATTATAGAACAGCTGATTCCACTCGTTGCGTATGGATCGAGGGATGTACGTAACGTTACGAACCCACGAACCATAGAAAAAAAAATTGGGTTCGGTCTGAAGTAGTTTGTCTATGCCACGAACGTACACTGAGAATTTTTTCAGTAAAGTGGTTTTAGCTGGCGCCTATGTTGCTAGACAATCTTGCTGGAACATCAAAGTTTCTGCTACAACAGAGCAGAGTTTCTTGCTTGAACTCGGATAGGAATATAATATGTTTAGTAGCCCTAGCGAAAAAAATAGTTTTACCAGCAAACAAATTTAGTAACCTAACATTCTAGCAAAAAACTTTGAAAATTTCTCAGTGTTCTGTCAACGCACCCTTATTCAAAAAAGCGGTCATCGTTCGAAACATGGTCTAAACAAGTCTTGTTGGCCTTATTTCAAACGCGTTTGGTATACCGATACCGATGCGTTGAAATATTTAAATGTCTGATTCTTTGTTTGTAAAAATGGTAAAATGCGCCGCAGGCGAAAATGACTCTTAAGATGCGATTTTTGACATCAAATCGCAGGAAGAATGTTTTGATAAAATTACATTAAAAAGACCATTTTGATAAGAAATCGTAAAAATGAAAGGTGCCGCAGCCGAAAAATTTTGCAATTTATGATTTTTTCAATATTTTTAATTGTTAAAAATTAAAGTCTAGGCTCTTGTATTTTGTTCTCTATATACTTACCTATTTTATTTCTGATGTCATTTGATTGTGCCAACTGTAACCAGGCATCTCGGGAGGGAGGGGTTGACGCTAAATCCCCCCTCTCCCTCGGTGCGCCACTGGCATATGTCAAATTTTGAAATCCACTTTCTTATTTTATATAGAATCCCCTGCATAAATTTCATTTAAATGTTATTACTTATTTTGCTGATTTCAAAAATGTATACCATGTATGTGTTAAAGTAAGTACTCTTTGAGATTCTTATACTTATATATAACTATATTGTTCCTAAAAGATGTTAAAAAAGTATATATTTCGCGAGTTTTAAACCTCTTTTTCTTTGGCGCACAATTCTATGGCTTACCCTCTATAGTAGTAGCAGTAGTATAGGGGCGGCCCGTGGGTCTGGCAATTAGGCCTGTTCATTGGCCCTTTCTGCCATACCCCGTTCCTTACCCCTTCCGCTGCACCTCTCTCTCCGGGCCCCCCTGTCTTCTTTACGAAGTTCAGTATGTCGTCCCATTTGAGCGAGTGCAGCTCTTCTTCCTCTATCGTCACACTGTGCTATCAAGTGCTGCGCCGATTCCTCTTCGAGCCCGCAAGCGGGACACACGGGATCTCCTGCTCTTATTTGCGTCAAATGTTTGTTCAGCCGATTGTGCCAAGTCAGCATCCCTGTCATCAGTCCAATGTCCTTTCGGGTCTTGCCTAAGAGCCATTTAGTTCTGGCTACATTCGGACCATCCACGAATAGCTTGGACTGTCTGCACTTTGACTCTTGCCTCCAGTACTTTTTCAGTTCATTGTTCGCCCATTTGTTGAGCTCACTCTGTACCTGTTTCCTTGTTATTCCCAGAAGAGGTTCCGGTCTAATGTATTGGGTTTCGGCCCCTAGTCTGGCAAGTTCGTCCGCTTTCTCGTTCCCTGGTATTCCCTCATGACCTGGGACCCACATCAGTGTCACTCTTTTGTCTTGAACCAGTGTTTGCAGTGCTTCAGCGTACTCCTCCACCAGACTGCTGACTATTTTGGGTGCACTTAGAGCCTTGAGAGCAGCCTGGCTGTCAGAGCATATGTATATGTCCCTCCTGCCATTTCTGACCTCGGATAGGGTTGCTGCCATGATATTGGCATACACATCCGCCTAAAACACCGTAGCGTGTTTTCCAAGTGGTTAACTCTTCTGAACTTCTAGGCTTTCCGCGTACACTCCTGCGCCTATTGTCTGCCTGGCTGACAGTTTAGAGCCATCCGTGTAGCAGACCGTCGCCTCTCTGCTTAATTCCGTTCGGAATTCTTCCCTTTGCCACTCACTCCGTTCCGGTATTCTGAACTTGTACTTTTTATCGAACCTCCATGGTTTAAGCGGTGCTTTCACTGGCAGTCTTAGGAGGGGCAACTGTTTCGTCACTTCGACCGCCAGATGGCCCTCTCTTTCCACCCTGCACTTCCACAGTCCCTGGTCCCTTAATCGATACGAAAGTTAGGGGTCTGCCATACATTATGGGAGCTCTGAATCCCTCTAGTTTCCTCTTTCTGGTGAATAGGAGCATCTCGGTTTTTTCAGGATTCACTGAAAGACCATTCTGCCTACACCAGTCTTCTCTGATTCTTACCGAACTTTGCATTCTTTCGCAGACTGTGGCTAGAAAGCGGCACTACACGGTCGTCCACATATGCTTGTTCGTCGAACTCCTCCTGCGTCAGGAAAATTAGTAGATCATCCATTATTAGGCACCACAAGTGGGGAGACAATAACAGCTACCCTGGGGGCAGCATCCCGTCACATCCACCTTCACCCTTACCCTCTATACATGTACGGGTATTATAGTATTAACATCAAAAATGTAAGACCCATAGTTTTCGTGTAAGCGAAGAAAGTTTAGTAAGAAACGGCCTAATATCTGGCTCACCGTAAATATAAAAAAATTAGCCGAATCATGCACATAAGAAAAAAGCAGCTTTTGTAAATCGCATGTCGACCATCTTTGAACCGCCATATTTAGCTAACACTATCTCAAGTAAAAAGCCAGTTAAAACTCTTTATCGTTTTAGTATCCTTAAATTTGGCTTAATGTCGCGGCCATATTGATACCAAACTGAGAGAAATTCCATGTTTTACCTGTCAATTTGGTTAAAATGACGGCAGCAGTAGGCTAAAGGGCATGCACAAGCGAGATAGGAGTTAACTGGCTTTTTAATTCATAACGGTGTTGATGTAGCGTAGTAGGTACTGTCGACTTTTTTTGATGACTCATGAAAAAATGAGGGTAGACAACAAAATGCATATTTACTAATTTTTCGGTTTTTTATAATTACTTAAAAACCACAAAACCTAGTAAAGAATTCGTACCCATTCTAAAATCGTCTTAAAGTGCCCATTTTTTTATATTTAAAGGGTTAGTTTTTTATAAAGTACACTCAAAAAACCCATCAAAATAGTTATTATGTATAACCAGTGAGGAAAGTTAATATTTCCCGCACGCGAATGCCGTTGACATAAATTTGGCGCCTCCTCACCGATATTTTTTCTGAATGTCATGTTCACAGAAATCCCAGAAAATTACAAAAACATAATGAAAAAGAACGATTTTATGTTGTTAGATCCTGTTTCAAGTGTTTCAAAAATTGTAGAATTTTTGTAAAGCCGATTTCAAAGGAGAGGGGCGCTTTAGTAGGTGTTGGGGTTGGGTTTGCAGGGGTGGAAACCTCCGTTGGGTCTAGTTTTAATTCTAAATCTGCTTGTATAAATACGCCGAACGCGCAAATTTTAAAAATTATTCTAATTTTTTACGAGTGTTAAATAATGTTGCTGATAAAAATTGTTTAAAATTACTTAACTAAAATTGTAACAACCAATGATGTTATAGCGCCGCTGACGTTTTTTTTTTAAGTATAGACAGAAAATATGATATTTTTCAGGTATTTTGTAAAATGTTTTCACAAGTTTTTGTCAAAGTTGTGGCAAATAAAATTTATAAAATTTTATCTAAAGAAGGTTCTTAGCATATGTTACGGGAATACTAAAAAAAAGAATATTTTATTCATATTAATAGTACATGAAAAACCCCCTCTGTAAACGATTTATATTACATCTAAATTTTGTTTACTGGGATTTAAAGAAAATCTTATACCCACTATAAATAAATAAATTGGGTACAACATTTTTCCTAAGGGCGTACGGACAATTAAAAATATCTTAGTTAAAACTTCCAAATCAGTTACATCAACCGGAAAGAATCTAAAAAAGAGAAGATCAAAAGATATTGGGAGGAAAAAACGAAAATTCAAAATTGGATAAGTGTCCCACAAGGAACACACAAAAGACCAAAGCGAAAAGAGGAACAATTAAACGATGTTTCGCCCGGGGTGACCAGCGTGGGCTCGTCAGTGGATTCACTAGTCACCCTCAATCCAGACATCATTTAACACCATCGCACACTCTGACTTCCAACTCTGAAACACTCACAAATAGACGTCGTTCCGCATGGTACTTATTATAAGTCACCTGATGCGGGTTCGTCCTGGCGTGTTAATCTTTCCAATAGGAATATGCTCCTAAGACTTGTCCTAGGATCAGGTAACTAATAATAAGTACCATGCGGAACGACGCCTATTTGTGAGTGTTTCAGAGTTGGAAGTCAGAGTGTGCGATGGTGTTAAATGATGTCTGGATTGAGGGTGACTAGTGAATCCACTGACGAGCCCACGCTAGTCACCCCGGGCGAAACATCGTTTAATTGTTCCTCTTTTCGCTTTGGTCTTTTGTGTGTTCCTTGTGGGACACTCATCCAATTTTGAATTTTCGTTCTTTCCTCCCAAGATCTTTTGATCCTCTCTTTTTTAAAAACAACTTGTTGCTGAGCATAATTTTGTAAAAAAAAATATGCACGCGGAAAAGCCATTTTTTCCGTACGAGACTGCCTTATTGGCCGAAGGACTTAGAAGTTCGGTCAAGCAGTCGACTGCGGAAGAAATTATTTCTGCAAGCATTAGGAACAATTGTTCTTCTAAGAGCGTAAAGAAAAGTAGCATAAAATAGTCAATAAAAAATGTGTTTAATAAAAATGTTATTATAACATTAAAATAAAGTGGTTTTGCACACTAATGTGGCATAGTAACGTAACACCCAATGCGCAAAATTATATTTTCCTCAAACAAAATTTTTTCGTGCACGCTGTGCGGGAAACTGCTACTTTCCACACGCAAATGACTGCGGAAAAGGCGTAAAACTAAATAAGGTACCCTAGGATGTTCAGTGTCATTTTAGAGGATTTTTTAAGGAAAATTCAGAAATGGTAGAATTTGGGCGATTACACATTTACAAATGCAATTTATCCATTTTTGGTCATTTTTACGTCATTTGTTAAAAAATGTTGATAAAGGGGCTTAATTTTATAAATGTTACTATCTGTAGATTCTCTCAAAAAAACTCTTTAAAATGACATCCCACATCATAGGTGATCTTATTTAGTTTGTGAGATAATCGCTTTCAAAAATTTAAATAAAAAGTATAAAAACTAGATACTAGGCATTTTAAAGCCTACTGACGTATGCTCTGACAATGCGAAGAAATGGTTTTGACATTACGATTACAGTGCGCAAAGTTATATTTTGCACACTGTTAACAATGCGCAAAATCTGAAAATTATAGTTTTTATCTTACATAACTTGTGCGAAAATTTAATCTTCCCCACACGGGACATTCGTTTGTCTGAGAACGAACGCGGACCGGAGTTCGGGAAAGCAGCAAGGATGGGAAAGAAACTTGACACATGAGTTAGGATAAATATTTTTTGTACTCAGTGTGGGAAAGTGATACTTTCCAAACTAAAAAACATCCCTTTCTCGCACGGTCGTAGAAATAAATAGCTGTTTATGTAACAATTCCGGAAAGTGTCACTTTTCCGCACGCGATTGCAGTAATTATGTGCGGAAAAGTCACTTTACGCGAGTTGTAGGGTAAAATATTTTTTCAGCTCGCTTAATTGACTTAAGTATTCATTTAACCCAATAAAAGGAATTTTAAAAATGTTACTCTTTATTTATCCTGACTAAAACGTTTACTAACACAAAAAAGAAAATTTTTAAAAATATAGCAATATATTTATATTTTATTTTTGGTTGAGTGCGGAAAAGTACCATAAAGGGCCATTTCAAGCAAATGTAATTTTATTAAAAAAAGGAAAAAAGCTTAACGATCTATCGGTTTTTGTTAAAAATCTTGAAATAACTCCAAATCATAAAACGACTGTAACACTCTTTTTTGGTTTACAAACAGTTTCGTACCTAAAGCAAATAATATTTTTTCGATTATTCTATTTTTTGTCCCGTCCAACCCAAAAGAAAAGCTTTACTGGTTCATGCTTCAAAATAATTTTTAACATAATTGTTAACAACTTATTGCTTTCTCCTTTAATGCCAATGCCTTTTGTTTAGTTTGGAAAAACCATGATAAAGCGATTTTCTAAAAAATTGAAATATATAGGGTGTTCCAAAAAAAACCGGACGTTTTAGATTACTTATAATTTTCACATTAATTCTCCGAAATTTGAAGTTTAATGTTTTTCTGAAAAAGAAAATTTACGATTTTATGCGCTTCTCATCAAAATTGACATTTTTCTTAAAATTGAAGATGGCGGGCAGTTTTGAAAAATGGGTATTTTTGACCCCCGTGAAAATTTTGTATGTACGCCACTGTAATAGAACTGAGACGTGCGCTAGATAGCTTTATTCTTACATGTAACGTTTCTTTAAATCGGTTAAAAAATAAGAAAGTTCGGCAGTTTTACATTTGATGCCTCTTTCTGAACATAGGTCGTTTTTTAGTCGACGGGATACAGTTTTGCCAAAAATTTAAAACTTTCTGACAAGCTAAAAGTTTAACTTCAATGTGCCTGATGTCAAAATGACATCTCTTTAAATTTCAAGATGGCGGACGGCTTCATGGAAAGTCTTATTTCTTAACCGATTTAAACAAGCGTTACATGTGTATGCGTTCAAAGAATAATACTATTTAGTGCACATATCAATTTTATTACAGCAGCGTACACATTTTATTTTCCAATAAGGGTTAAAAATACCAAAGAAACTTTAGAATTTTTTCCGATATTTTTTGACGAACCTGTATCCCGTCGAATAAAGTTGACTTAAGTGAGAAAGTCTTTTATCACACAAAGAGCATGAAATGTAAAACTGTAGAACTTTTTTATTCTTAACCGATTTAAACAAATGTTACGTACGTAAGAATAAGGCTATTTAAGAATAAGGCTATTTAGCGAACATCTCAGTTTTATTACAGTGGCGAGCATAAAAATTTCCAATGGGTAAAAATTAACCATTTTTCAAAACTGTCCGCCATCTTCAATTTTAAGGAAATGTCAGTTTCGACATTAATTGCATAAAATATTAAGTCCTCTTTTTCAAAAAAATGCTAAATTTCGAATTTCGGATAATTAACGTGAAAGTTATAGGCAATCCAAAAAGTCGTTTTTTTTTTGGAACACCCTATATAAAAGTAAGAATTTCCTAAAATAAGGTTTTGGTTTTTTTTTGTCCCGTCCAACCCAAAGTTTAAAGATTCCCCTATAAGCTCTTGTTAAAACTTATTGTTCTAAACTATTTTATTGCATAACCCAAGGTTTTAGGAAATTATTTATTAGAAAATGTAGTCATAATTTTAATCATATAGAAGTCACTGCTGGTTTTTCTATTAATGGGTTACTTTTTTGTTCCGTCCAACCGCTCGAAATGGCCGTTAAAGTTAACTTTTCCGCACTAGTGCAGAAAGTATGTTTTCCGCACGCTAGTAGAAAAAATATTATACAGAGTCAGTTCTAAAATAGTGATTTTTACTTTAATTTTAATATTTAAGAAAAAAAAATCCTGTACAGGTAAATAGTAAATAATTTGTGTCTGTTTCGGTTTCCTTTATTTGCCTTGATGCTTCGTCTGTATAACTTTTTAATCAATTAGTCATCGAAATTTTCAACTTTGGTGTCTTATTACATAATAATCTACATTTATATACCAATTTAGCTTGATCCTCACTTCTGGGAACTGAAATTATTATTCTAATTATTTTGTCGAAAGATAAGTGTTTGGGTTTTATGTAGACACAATAATTAATGATGTTCAAGTAACCCAAAAATTCAGGTGACTTGTCAAAATAAGGTTGCAAAATATTATCTGTCATCCTTTATGAACCAAAAATGAACTTGCCAGAGCTCCCCTCTCACACTGCAATGTCAAATCTAAAAAACGAACCTGTCAGGTAGATTTCAAAAAACTGCCTGTTTATATAAGTTTTAAGCGTTTTTTGCCTGCTTTAAAAGAATAAGGGCGAAGAAAAATAAAGACTAAAATTAAAGATTACGGTTTTTTCTCCAGAACTATCCGGAATTTGTAAACTTTCCCTAGTTTTCAGCAAGCATCAAATTTGCGCGAATTTGCCCTAATTTAAACCTTTTCGTATCTCCTACCGTTTAGGAGATATTCATGGTGAGCAGCGAATTTGACATCATAGGTTTCACTTTTTTGGACCATGCAGTCTGTGTGATCGTGGGAATAAATAAGTTACACTCTTGGCTGTCAGCTTTGGAGGAGAAGTTTTAGTATACTATCAGAATATCCTTGGGCCCTTCTATATATGGTGGGAACTTTAAATGGAATAATTTCGCTAGAGCCTCAGGATAACCCTAAAAACACATATAACCGACATAAAATCGGGCCAAAGCATCGCTAACGCACTGCTGACGTTATACCGACGTTGGCACGATTTTATGAGTTATTCGACGATTTGTGTTTATAGAAAAAATATGCGGATAAAACGCAAAAACACGACAACTGAGATTTTTTATGGGCTTTCCAGTTATATAAAAAATTCCCCTTTTAAAGGGTGAAACCTCTCTAACCCACTTAATTTTCTTAAAAGGATTATAATACTTTTGAAGTTACAATTTTATTAAAAGCTTAATCCCCTCCTCCTCTTGCCAAGCGACACGCGGTTTTCATATTAACTTAGATAATTGGATTTTCAACCAAAAAAAAATATTTTTAAATTTTTGGTTGAAAATGTAATTATCTAACCTATATATTGTAAAAATCGCGTATCGCTAGCTGCTATACGGTTAGTGAGTTAAGTTTAATCCCCCCTAATATCGTCTTGCCAACCCCCCCACCCCTACCAGAACCTAATCAACTGCGTAGGGTGACAAAGAATTTTGGTGCCAAATTTTATAAGAATTGGTTTAGCAGTTTTTGAGTAATCGTGTTACCGACAGACAGACAGACCGACAGACAGACACCATGACGAAATTTTGTATTTAGGTATTTTTGACGATCCCAATAGCCTCCATAGGTACTATGAAAATGCGCAACGGGTCAAATGAGGCCTAGGTGCTGTGAGGTTAAATCCCCACCCTCCCAAATTTTCAGATCAGGTACTATGAATGCATGGATGGCTAAAAATAGATAGACCATAAAATATGTCTAAAAATTTTATTGACCGAATTATCTTAAAAACTTACTAAACTATACAAAAGTCTGGAATAATGGATTTTTCGGGATAACTATGGGTTTTTGAAAAGAAACTTATGTAGGATCATTTTAAAGTAGAAAAAGCGGTTTCTAAAAATATATACCATTTTATACAGGGTGTCCCAAAAATAAGATAGGTCCCCTTATCTCTTTTTTAAATTGGACGCCCTGTATATTATCTCATTTTCTGGATCTTTAAAAAATAACCTTTTCAAAAATACCCAACACTACTCAATACAAGGTGTTCCACCATGTATAAAAAAGAGTATACATTTTTCGAAACCGCTATTTTTCCTAAAATGATCCTATACCTATATAAGTTTTTTTTTGAAAAAAGCGTTCTCCCAAAAAATCCATTATTCCAGACTTTTGAGACACACTGTATAAAGAGTTGTAGAACAACCTACAGCTAAAAAAAATCTATTTTGCCGAAGTTTATTAAAGAAAAAAGCAATAGTAATTTGATTTTTATATCTAAAGGTTTTTTTTTTAATTAAAAATTAACTCACATCAAAAAATCATTGCAGTCAAGGTGTCACAAAATAGTTTACCTATAGGTATATCATCACATTTAAAAAAAAATTCAATAATCAGTGGCGCACTCAGAAATTGACTTCGGGGGGGGGGGTTAAGGATAAGTAATAAAAAAATTTAATTTGAAGTCAAAATGTGACCATAACCAGGCTTCTAAGGGGGGGGGGGGGTTGCGTATATTTTATCCTGAGGCTCTAGAGGATTTGATTCCGCTAAAGTCCCCACACTGCATATTAATGTCTCGATATTTTTGGATTCTATATACCTATAATTATTTAAACCTATATTTTTTATAAAATTCAAAAAAAAAAGAATATATCTTCTCCTTCTAAGATTGGATGTTTATTCTGAGCTTAAATTAAAACAGCAGAGAACAAAAATTGTATGTCGGACGGATTCTACACTGTACGATTTGTAAGATGTATTGTTTGTAGAAAGTACGGGTCCCTATAATTAATCCAAAAGATACATTTTACAAACGTATTTTAAACAAATATACATCGCACAAACAATACTTTTGACAAATCATAAAATAGCATAACGATACATCACACAAAGCATACTTTTTGCAAACCGTACATCGTACAACTCGTACTTTCTACAAATAATACATCTTACAATTCGTATGTATTAGAATCCGTCCAACATACAAATTATGTTCTGTGCTCGACTGACAGCTGTTTAAATCTGAGCTCAGAATAAAAAGAATGTTAGAGGATGTTTTTGTTATCTAAAAAATAATTTTAAATCTACTACCAGCTTCACTGTAAAAACGCATTACCTGACGCAACCTGGTTTTGGAGGTTCTAGGCAGTTTTTTGTGGGGTATAAAACTTTAAATCGCTGTATCTCTATCCCTTAGGGGTTGTTATTTTCATATGAAAAATGCCTCTGTGAGATAAAGAACCCTGCCATTTTGTGATGTGGAATGTGTATCAGCTAATTTTATTTATATGTAGATAATATCTGTTGTAGAGGGGGTCCCAACGAGCAATTCTCGTCATAAAGGCACAGGTTGATTCATAAATTAGGGGTAAACGTTAGGAGAATGGACGTTTTTAGTCCACTATACCAATATGGTATGGGGTATTAAAATCGTGAAATTTTTACTTTTCCTAATTTTATCAAAAATTAGTTACTAAGATTGCAAAACACCTTAATCGACGAAAAAAAAAGATGGATGTCCGTTGTCTGATGTCTGTCTGTATGCACGATAACTCAAGAATGAATGAATGAAGAATTTTAACGAAATTTGGTACAAAAATCCTCCATCGGCTGACCACTACCTTCTCCACATAGGTCAATCAACTCCTACCGTTTTAGTGTCCTTTTCTCGACTTTCGCCGCCATATATATTGACAGAAAACTATTAATGGATTATTTTCTGTCACTTTTGAGTGAAAATGGCGGCGAAAGTGGATTAAAGGACACTAAATCGGTAGGAGTTGATCGGCCTGTATGGAGAGGGTACTGAGCTGACCATAAACTGATTAACTTTTGGGTAGGGTGGTGGGAGGTTGAAGGGGGGAAAAGGAGGATAAAATAAAAAGTTTAGAACAAAAGCAAGTAGCGATATACGGTTTTCAGATTTAAGTTTCCAGGAATATGGACTACAAATTTCCAAATTCGTGGAGGCTTTAGTTGCCGAGTTATTTGAAAAAAACGTTGAAATATATAAAAAAAATAACTTTAGAAGTAAAGCAGCTATTGTTATGCGATTTTCAGATTTTGGTTTTCGTAAATATTACCTAAAAATTATGTTATAAGGTTCAAATCTTTCAAAGATACAATTTTCGAGATATTTTCATTTCCTTTCAACATAAAATAATTGATTGTATGGTGGACTATCCGTGCTTTGTAGCACCAATTTTTTTACTTAACTTTACAAGAAAATATATAACTACCTAATGTCAGATGAAAATAAAACGCCTTCCTACTTATATGGACTTTACATTTTTGATGCTAAGTACTGTAACCGCATGTACAGGGTAAGCTATACAAGAATTATGGTTGATATTGCTCGTCAGAATCCCTTATTTTTGAACTCGATTCGTGTTATCCTAAAAAGGATTCCCAAAAATTTATTTTATTTAATTAGTGTAAAATTTTGAATTTGTACAGAGGAAGTAAAAAAAAAATAAGCTTAAAACTCGCGAAATGTTTTTAACCATTTTTTTTTTAAAAAGCAAAGCAACATTTGCGGTACCTATAGGTACCTTACTACGCCACTGGACATAACGTATACGTATACGTTATGTCCAGTGGCGTCGTAAGAAAAGTTTTCGGGGTGGGGGGTAGGTATAAAAGTATTCTAAACATTACAGCTCCAAAGTAAATTAACACTTTGCCACTTTTTTCCTTTATTTTACGAACCACAACTTACATTTTTTAACTTAACACCGGATTTCATATATAAACAGGAGATACGTTTGAAATTTTTTAAAATCCTTAATTGCAGGCTTTAAACTCGATTTTACGTTTAAATAAGCAGCGAATCAAAATAGAATTGTTATTGGAAACATAAAAAAACGGTCCCTATGAAGTAATTTTTTTAGCTGAAATGTTTTAAATTCGTAGAAAAAAAATTGGTGCTAGAAAGCACGAATAGTTCACCATACAATCAATTATTTTATGTTAAAAGGAAATGAAAATATCTCGAAAACTGTAGCTTTGAAAGATTTGAATTTTATAACAACATTTTTGGGTAATATTGACGAAAACCAAAATCTGAATATCAATAGCTGCTTTACTTCTAAAGTGATGATTTTTTAAATATGTATTTTTTAAAATATATTTTAACGTTTTTTAAAATAACCCTCCCACGAATTTGGACTTTACAACAAAATTTGTAGTCCATATTTATGTAAACTTAAATCTGAAAACCATATATCGCTACTTGCGTTTATTCCAAAGTTACAATTTTTTTAAATATTTTATCCCTTTTTGCCCCCTTCAACCCCCCACCACTCTACCCAAAAGTTAATCAGTTCATGGTCACTCGATAGAGGATTTTTGTACCAAATTTTGTTAAAATCGATTAAGGTGTTCTTGAGTTATCGTGTACAGACAGACAACAGACCGACAGAAAACTTTTTTTTTTCGTCGATTAAGGTGTTTTGGAACCTTAATACCTCACTTTTGATAAAATTAAGAAAAGTCAAAATTTCACGATTTTAATAGTCCCCCATACCATATTGGTATGGTGTACTAAAAAATTGATGCTAGAAAGCACGGATAGTACACCATACAATCAATTATGTTATGTTGAAAGAAAATAAAAATATCTCGAAAACTGTAGCTTTGAAAGATTTGACCCTAATAACAAAATTTTTGGATAATATTTACGAAAACCAAAATCTGAAAACCGCACATCAATAGCTGCTTTACTTCTAAAGTTATGATTTTTTTAAAATATATTTTAACGTTTTTTTAAATAACTCGGAAACTAAAGCTCCCACGAATTTCGATTTTTATAACAAAATTTGTAGTTCATATTAATGGAAACTTAAATATGAAAACCGTATATCGCTACTTGCTTTTGTTCCAAAGTTAAAATTGTTTAAAATATTTTGTACTCCTTTTCCCCCCTTCAACCACCTCACCACCCTACCCAAAAGTTAATCAGTTCCAGCCGAAAAAGGATTTTTGTACCAAATTTCGTTAAAATCGATTAAGGCGTTCTTGAGTTATCGTGCATACAGACAAACAACAGACCGACAGACAACTTTTTTTTTCGTCGAATAAGGTGTTTTGGAACCTTAGTTTTTGATAAAATTGAGCAAAGTCAAAATTTAACGATTTTAATAGTCCCCCATACCATATTGGTATTGGGGAGGGGGGGAGTAAAGATAAATTATAAAAAAAAAATTAATTTGAAGTAAAAATCTGACCATAATTGATTGTGTTTATTTGCCCAAAATTTGATGTAAAAATCATAATTTTTTGAGTAAATAACGCTTAAAATGAAATTTTTGACTTAAAATTAAAGTAAAATCGTAAATATTGGCTTTATTTCAAACGCGGTTGGTATATCGTTACCGATGCGTTGAAATATTTACTTTAAGTGACTGATTTTTGTGTTTGCAAAAATGGTAAAATGCGCAGCAGGCGAAAATTTTTGCGAAAATGACTCTTAAAATACGATTTTTGACACCAAATCGCACGCAGAATGTTTTGATAAAATTACATTAGAAAGACCATTTTGATACGAAATCGTAAAAATGAAAGGTGCTGCAGCCGAAAAATTTTGTAATTTATGATTTTTTAAAGATTTTTAATTGTTAAAAATTAAGGTCTAGGCGCTTGTATTTTATTCTCTACATACTTACCTATTTTATTTCTGCTGTTATTTGATTGTACCAACTGTAACCAGCTTCTCGGGAGGGAGGCGTTGACCTTAAATCCCCCCTCTCCCTCAGTGCGCCACTGGCATATGTCAAATTTTGAAATCAACTTTCTGATTTTAAATAGAATCCCCTGTATAAATTTTATTTCTAAATTGTTGCTGATTTCAAAAATTTATACCATGTATGTGCTAAAGTAAGAACTCTTTGAGATACTTATACCTATATATAACTATATTGTTCCTAAAGGATGTTGCCTTAGCGGTATAGTTTTTTTGTAAAAGCTTAAAAAAGTATATATATTTCGCGAGTTTTAAACTTTTTTCTTTGGCGCACAATTCTATGGATTACCCTCTATACATATACGGGTATTAGACCTAACATCAAAAATGTAAGACCCATTGCTTTCTATAAGCAAAGAAAGTTTAGTAAAAAACGGCTAATATCTGGCTCACCGTGTTGGTGGTAGTGCCGCATATTTAAGTAAATATAAAAAAATTAAAACAAAGAAGTTAAAAAACTTCCAAATCAGTTACTTCAACCGAAAAGAAACTAAAAAACAAAGGATCAAAAGATCTTGGGTGGAAATAACGAAAATTCAAACTTGGATGAGTATCCCACAAGGAACACACAAAAGATCAAAGCGAAAAGAGAAATAAATAAACGATGTTTCGCCCTGGGTAACCAGCGTAGGCTCATCAGTAGTTTCACTGGTCACCCTCCACTATACATCATTAAACACCATCATACACTTAGATTTCCAACCTTGAACCACTCACAAATAGGCATCGTTCCGTACTGGTACTTACTTATCCAAGTTACCTAATACAAATTCGTCCTGGCGTGTTAATATTTCCAGTAGGATTATGCTCCTAAGGCAATTAAAACAAAGAAGTTAAAAAACTTCCAAATCAGTTACTTCAACCGAAAAGAAACTAAAAAACAAAGGATCAAAAGATCTTGGGTGGAAATAACGAAAATTCAAACTTGGATGAGTATCCCACAAGGAACACACAAAAGATCAAAGCGAAAAGAGAAATAAATAAACGATGTTTCGCCCTGGGTAACCAGCGTGGGCTCATCAGTAGTTTCACTGGTCACCCTCCACTATACATCATTAAACACCATCATACACTTAGATTTCCAATCACAAATAGCCATCGTTCCGTACTGGTACTTACTTATCCAAGTTACCTAATACAAATTCGTCCTGGCGTGTTAATATTTCCAGTAGGATTATGCTCCTAAGGCAATTAAAACAAAGAAGTTAAAAAACTTCCAGATCAGTTACTTCAACCGAAAAGAAACTAAAAAACAAAGGATCAAAAGATCTTGGGTGGAAATAACGAAAATTCAAACTTGGATGAGTATCCCACAAGGAACATACAAAAGATCAAAGCGAAAAGAGAAATAAATAAACGATGTTTCGCCCTGGGTAACCAGCGTGGGCTCATCAGTAGTTTCACTGGTTAACCTCCACTATCTCTCACTTAGATTTCCATTTTCTCTTTTCGCTTTGATCTTTTGTGTGTTCCTTGTGGGATACTCATCCAAGTTTGAATTTTCGTTATTTCCACCCAAGATCTTTTGATCCTTTGTTTTTTAGTTTCTTTTCGGTTGAAGTAACTGATTTGGAAGTTTTTTAACTTCTTTGTTTTAATTGCCTTAGGAGCATAATCCTACTGGAAATATTAACACGCCAGGACGAATTTGTATTAGGTAACTTGGATAAGTAAGTACCAGTACGGAACGATGCCTATTTGTGAGTGGTTCAAGGTTGGAAATCTAAGTGTATGATGGTGTTTAATGATGTATAGTGGAGGGTGACCAGTGAAACTACTGATGAGCCCACGCTGGTTACCCAGGGCGAAACATCGTTTATTTATTTCTCTTTTCGCTTTGATCTTTTGTGTGTTCCTTGTGGGATACTCATCCAAGTTTGAATTTTCGTTATTTCCACAAAAGATCTTTTGATCCTTTGTTTTTTAGTTTCTTTTCGGTTGAAGTAACTGATTTGGAAGTTTTTTAACTTCTTTGTTTTAATTGCCTTAGGAGCATAATCCTACTGGAAATATTAACACGCCAGGACGAATTTGTATTAGGTAACTTGGATAAGTAAGTACCAGTACGGAACGATGCCTATTTGTGAGTGGTTCAAGGTTGGAAATCTAAGTGTATGATGGTGTTTAATGATGTATAGTGGAGGGTGACCAGTGAAACTACTGATGAGCCCACGCTGGTTACCCAGGGCGAAACATCGTTTATTTATTTCTCTTTTCGCTTTGATCTTTTGTGTTTTCCTTGTGGGATACTTATCCAAGTTTGAATTTTCGTTATTTCCACCCAAGATCTTTTGATCCTTTGTTTTTTATAAAAAAATTAGCCGAACCATGCACATAAGAAAAAAGCAGCTTTTGTAAATCGCATCGACCATCTTTGAACCGCCATATTTAGCTAACACTATCTCAAGTAAAAAGTCAGTTAAAAACTCTTTATAGTTTTAGTATCCTTAAATTTGGCCTAATGTCGCGGCCATATGAATACCAAACTGTAGGCTAAAGACACAGGAGAGAAGGAGTTAACTGGCTTTTTAATTCATAACGGTGTAGATGTAGCGTAGTAGGTACTGTCGACTTTTTTTGATGACTCGTGAAAAAATGAGGGTAGACAAAAAATGCATACTTACTAATTTTTCATTTTTTTATAATTACTCAGGGACCACAAAACCTAGTAAAGAATTAGTGCCCATTCTAAAATCGTCTTAAAAGTGCCCATTTTTTTATATTTAAAGGGTTATTTTTCATAAAGTACACTCAAAAAACACATCAAAATATTTATTATATATAACCAGTGCGGAAAGTTAATCTTTTCCGCACGCGACTGCCGTTGACATAAATTTGGCGCCTCCTCACCGGTATGTTTTCTGAATGTCATGTTCACAGAAATCCAAGAAAATTACAAAAAAATAATGAAAAAGAACGATTTTATGTTGTTAGATCCTGTTTCAAATGGTTCAAAAATTGTAGAATTTTTGTAAAGCCGATTTCAAAGGGGAGGGGCGCTTTGGTAGGTGTTTGGGTTGGGTTTGCAGGGGTGGAATTCTCCGTTGGGTCTAGTTTTAATTCTAAATCTGCTTGTAAATACGGCGAAGGCGCAAATTTTCAAAATTATTCTAATTTTTTACAACTGTTAAATAATGTTGCTGATAAAAATTGTTTAAAATTACTTAACTAAAATTGTAACAACCAATGATGTTATAGCGCCGCTGGCGAATTTTTTTAAAATATAGACAGAAAATTGTTTAAAATATGATATTTTTCAGGTATTTTGTAAAATGTTTTGACAAGTTTTTGTCAAAGGTGTGGCAAATAAAATTTATAAAATTTTATCTAAAGAAGGTTCTTATCATATGATTTATATCACATCTATATTTTTTTTACTGGGATTTAAAGAAAATCTTATACCCACTATAAAAAATTGTATTGTCCCAAATAGTATACTGGTGTATAAAAAAAAATTCTCTCAGTCAGGGGTGTTAATTAGGGGGGAGTCAGAGGCACTGCGACCGCCCCTGGCAAATAAGGATTTTTTATTATTCAATATATTTTTTCCCTTTTAAATGGGTAACTTAAAAATAAAATTAAGAATCCTTTAATCAGGGGCGGCATTTTAAAAAATGCCTCGGGCTTCCAACAATCTAGCGCCGGGCCTGCTTTACGCTTAAGGGCGTGCATCTTGTGCTGTGCATAATTTTGTAAAAAAAATATGCACGCGGAAAAGCCATTTTTTCCGTACGAGACTGCCTCATTGGCCGAAGGACTTAGAAGTTCGGTCAAGCAGTCGACTGCGGAAAAAAATGATTTCTGCAAGCATTAGGAACAATTGTTCTTCTAAGCGCCTAAGGAAAGTAGTATAAAATAGTCAATAAAAAATGTGTTTCATAAAATTTTTATTATATATTATTATAACATTGAAATAATGTGGAAAACTAGTGTGACATAGTAACGTAACGCCCAATGCGCAAAATCCTATTTTCCTCAACCTCGTAGAAATTTCTTTTTGCGTGTGTGATATTTTTTTCGCAAGCAAAATTTTTTCGTGCACGCTGTGCGGAAAATTGCTACTTTCCACACGCAAATAACTGCGGAAAAGGCGTACAAACTAAATAAGGTACCCTAGAATGTTCGGTGTCATTTTAAAGGATTTTTTAAGGAAAATTAAGAAATGGTAGCATTTGGGCGATTACACATTTATAAATGCAATTTATCCATTTTTGGTCATTTTTACGTCATTTGTTCAAAAATGTTGATAAAGGGGCTTAATTTTAAAAATATTACTATCTGTAGATTCTCTCAAAAAACTCTTTAAAATGACACTCAACATCATATTTAGTTTGTGAGATAATCGCTTTCAAAAATTTAAATAAAAAATATGAAAACTAGATATGCAAACTGTATAATATGTGGTATCTTTAAAAAGCAAATTTTATAAAGATTTAAAATTTGGTATCAAAAACAGTAGATCGTATAAAAAAATTGGGATTGCCCCCAAAAATGTCCCCCTCCCTTATGCTAACTGTGCAACCAAGGCATTTCAAAGCCTTTTGACGTATGCTGACAATGCGAAGAATTGGTTTTGACATTACGATTACAGGGCGCAAAGATTTTTCGCACTATTGTTGCGGACTAGTGCGGCAAAGTTATATTTTGCACTGTTAACAATGCGCAAAATCTAAAAATAGTTTTTATCTTATATAACTTGTGCGAAAATTTAATCTTCCCCACACGGGACATCCGTTGGCCTGAGAACGAACGCGGACCGGAGTTCGGGAAAGCAGCAAGGATGGGAAAGATACTTGACACATGAGTTAGGATAAATATTTTTTCTCCGACCAGTTGTAAAAAAAAATGAGTAAAATCTGTTCCGTACTCAGTGCGGGAAAGTGATACTTTCCAAACTAAAATACGTGCGGGAAAGGGGTGTTTCCCGCACGGTCGTGGAAATAAATAGTAGCTAAAGGAATTTTAACAATGTTACTCATTATTTATCCTGACTAAAACGTTTACCTAACACAAAAAAGAAAATTTTTAAAAATATAGCAATATATTTATATTTTATTTTGGTTGAGTGCAGAAAAGTACCAGTAAGTTTTCCGCACGCTAGTAGAAAAAATATTATATAGATTCAGTTCCAAAATATTTTAAAAAAAATCATCCTGTACATGTAAATAGTAAATAATTTGTGTCTGTTTCGGCTTCCTTTATTTGCCTTGCTTCGTCTGTATGACTTTTTAATCAATCAGTCATCTAAATTTTCAACTATGGTGTCTTATTACATAATAATCTACATTTATATACCAATTTAACTTGATCATCACTTCTGGGAACTGAAATGATTATCATAATTATTTTGTCGAAAGATGGATTTTATGTAGACACAATAATTAATTAATTAATGATGGTCAAGTAACCCAAAAATTCAGGTGACTTGTCAAAATAATGTTGCAAAATATTATCTGTCATCCTTTATGAACCAAAAATGAACTTGCCAGAGCTCCCCTCTCACACTGCAATGTCAAATCTCAAAACGTATATTTTAAAAAAGTGCCTTTTGAAATAATTTTTAAGCATTTTTTTACAGCTTTTAAAGAATAAGGGCGCAGAAAAATAAATACTAAAATTAAAGAATACGGATTTTTCTCCAGAACTATCCGGAATTTGTAAACTTTTCTTAGTTTTCAGCAAAGCGTAGAATTTGCGCAACTTTTCCCTATTTTAAACCTTTTCGTTTAGGAGATATTCATGATGAGCAACGAATTTGACATCATAGGTGTCACTTTCGGACTCTGCAGTCTGTGTTTGTGTGGGTCTATGTGGCACTACAAATCGTAATCGAGTGAACCGATTTCTATGCAGGATAGAAAAACGTCGTCGTGGGAATAAATAAGTTACACTATTTGCTGTCAGCTTTGGAGGAGAAGTTTTCGTATACCATCAGAATATCCTTGGGCCCTCCTATATAGGGTGGGAACTTTAACTGGAATAATTTCGCTAGAGCCTCAGGATAACCCTAAAAATACATATAATCGACATAAAATCGGGCCAACGCATCGCTAACGCACTGCCGACGTTATACCGACGTTGGCACGATCTTATGAGTTATTCGACGATTTGTGTTTGTAGAAAAAATATGCGGATAAAACGCAAAAACACGACAACTGAGATTTTTTTATGGGCGTTCCAGGCATATAAAAAATTCCCCTTTTAAAGGGTGACACCTCTCTAACACACTTAATTTTTTTTAAAGGATTATATACTACTTTGGAACCTTGTTGGAAAGACCCGTTAAAAATACAAATGAGCACAATACATAAAATCTAAAAAAAAATAAAAAATTTGAAAAATTTTGTTTCAATTTTATTTATTTTTTTTTTGTTTTTGGGTTGAAAATGCAATTATCTATCTTAGTGTAAAAATCGCGTGTCGCTAGCTGATACGTATGGTTCGTGAAGTTACAATTTTATTAAAAGCTTAATCCCCTCATCCAACCCTCTTGCCAAAAGCGACACGCGGTTTTCATATTACCTTACATAGTTGGATTTTCAACCAAAAAAAAAATAAAATTTATTTTCAAAATTTTTGGTTGAAGATGTAATTATCTATCCTATATTGTGAAAACCGCTTGTCGCTAGCTGCTATACGGTTCGTAAGTTAAGTTTAATCCCCCCTAATATCGTCTTGCCAACCCCCCACCCCCACCCAAAACTAATCAACTGTGCGTAGGGTGACAAAGAATTTTAGTACCAAATTTTATAAGAATTGGTTTAGCGGTTTTTGAGTAATCGTGTTACCGACAGACAGACCGACAGACAGACAACATGACAAAATTTATTTGTATTTAGGTATTTTTGACAAACCCAATAGCCTCCATACTATGTATGAGTGGCTAAAAATAAATAGACCATAAAATATGTCTAAAAATTGAATTGACCGCATTTTCCTAAAAACTTACTCAACTATACAGAGTGTATCCCAAAAGTCTGGAATAATGGATTTTTTGGGATAACTATGGGTTTTTGAAAAGAAAACTTATTTAGGATCATTTTTAGGTAGAAAAAGCGCTTTCAAAAAATGTATACCATTTTATATATAGGGTGTCCAAAATTAAAATACGACACTCTTTTTTAAAGTGGACACCCTGTATATTATCTCATTTTCTGAATCCTTAAAAATAAGCTTTTCAAAAATACCCAACACTACACAATACAGGGTGTCCACCGTGTATAAAAAGTACTTATACATTTTTCGAACCCGCTATTTTTCGTATATATGTTTTTTTTTAAAAGCGTTCTCCCAAAAAATCCATTATTCCAGGCTTTTGAGACACACTGTATAAAGAGGTAAAACAACCTACAGCTAAAAAAAATCTATTTTGCCGAAGTTTATTAAAGAATAAAGAAATAGTAATTTGATTTTTATATATCTAAAGGTATTTTTTTTAATATTAAATATACTCACATCAAAAAAACATTGCAGTCAATTAGTGTACCATAGGTATTGGGAAATCAAGATAAGCAAAGCGCCCTCTAACCTAAAGCCCCCAACTATCCTAAAGCCCCCGATACCATGGCAACTGCAGGTGTTTTGTCAACAAGGCCCACAGTAGGCAGAAGGGTATTTTTACGTTTTCTGACAGAAAACCATTCGAGGTTATGTTTATCTTTCAAAAATATTTTTTCAAAAACGAATATGAAACCACTCCGCGTGTGCAGTCGCCCGCCGAAAATGGCCTAGCGCTGCGCGAGTATTACTCCGAGTTTATCAAAGAACCAAGAGAACTTTACTGGCTCGCTGGAATTACTAGGAATTCGCCTAGAAACATTCCGATAACTTCACATAATTTTGTTTTTATTTTGATTCAATTTTTTTAAAAATTTAAAATATTGCGGCATAAGTTATGTGCAAGTTTACTAGTGAAATCTTAGAGGCCTCAGGATATATTTTAGATCCCAACAGCAGTTTCAAAAACACACGGATACTTGAGTATTAACAAAACAGGTCAGTAAAGCTCCATTTACAGGTTGAAGAGACTCTTGCTAGTCGTTGATGCTCCTGTTTAAAATAGAATATGATTATTTCGTTTAGCGTCAGCAGCCGATTTTTAAATCTGCATGCTTTTTAAGTTAACCTGTTGTCCTTAAATCAGTGGCAACAGCTAGCAGGAGTGTTTCAAATTCAATTATAAATGCACTTGTAAATGCAACTTTAAACACTAAACCCAGTTACTTTAATATGTAGTTGGGTAGCGTTTTTTTAGCAAGTAATTGTGCAGTAAATGATTTTTTTTTTATTTTAGTATTTTACTCAGTTTTTTTTATGAAAAATATCTTGTATGTAGGCACTAACTAGGGTCCCTAAAGAGTTAAAATTTATGATCGCTGGAATTGCTAAAAAGTGCTGGGTTGGTTTGAGTTCATGATTTGGGTGGTTTAGTTCCCGCTTTAGTTAAAAAAAATGAAAAAAGTTTCATCACTGGTAAATTTGAACTTCCTAGGGGCTCAGGTAAGTGCTAAATAGGTATCTAAAGAAAACTGTTTACTACACTAATACCGTTTAGCCTTAATATATTAAGTGAGCAGCATGAAATAATACTGTAGAAAATTTTACTGATAAAAAGTTATTCTTAAGGCCAGTTTCTCAATAGCAGATTATCAGAAAGTTAAAGTAACTCGCGCTCTATAAATCCCAGTTTCCTTGCTGTTTTTAAGCCAATATTTTTTTTAGGTTAACCCTGAGGCAATGTAACTTACCCTCACCTTGAAGCCCTGGTTATCCTGGAGTTAATTTTAACCTGATTTTTAAAGATTTTTACTAGGTTATGTTGCTTGAGTTAACACAAACTCGCTTTTGAGAAACCGGCCCTTAGTCTCTCTTGTTTTTTGAATAAAATAGGTTAGTGACTTGAAAATTGGAGAATATTAATCAGGAAAAATTCTTTAAAATATAAATAGTTGCTCACTCATCTTTCAAATAAATTAAATACACAAGATCAAATACTATGTGTATATGTCATAACTGGTGGTTAGTGAACACTTCTATGAAAGTTGAATCATGCACTGTGAATCTGCTTAGATTTTAAAACTCATAACACAGGAAAATAAAACTGCAGATTACAAAACTTGATTTACTTTGGCTTGATACTTTTGTCTCTAACTTATAACTTAGATAACAAAACCAAACCTCTGCTTCTGTAACTAAAAAATTATTATGCAAAAAATATTTTAAACAGTTTATAAACATGTGCCACTCAAGAGAAAATTTTTAAGAAATATTGGTTTTCCTCGCCTAAAGTGCAAAATATAGAAACAAAATTTAGAGATAGAATATTTCTTGTTATTTTTATTATTCTTTTAGGAGCTGTATATAATAACAAAACATATGGAGCAGTGGATATTTAGGCAACTACCTTAAATGAAAAAGAAGAAGATTCTAAACTGCCACCACCCAGAGAAGAATAATAATCTATAAATTAAAAAGTCTACAATTTGTACCCAAACATACAGAGCAGTGGATATTTTGCCAACTAAAACAAGATGGTTCTATAGAGTCAGCACCAAACAAAGAATAATAATCTATAAACTCAAAGTAAGTTTTTGCTTCTGATTTCAATTATATTTGGTGAAACTTCCTTAAATAAACAAAATTTATTATAGTCTAGATCCGATATCAAAAATTAATTTAACTCTTACTGTTTATTGCAAATTTCCTGGACCTATTTCTGAACATATTTTGAGCCTCCCCTCATCTATTTCAATTCCATTAAAAAAAAAAAAGAAAAACTATACACAAAGAACAAAACAGACAACAATTTTGAAGGGGGACACTCACAGATACTTTTTGGCTCTGTTGGAAATTTCATAGGGTAATTTTTATCTCTGGAATTTAAAAGGGGAAAGGTCTTTACTATTAATTATGTCAAAATTAATTAAAAAGCTAGGATGACTGGTGTTTAAGATATTTGCTTTTAAATTTGGTATGGAATGAAGAAAAGGTTTGAACCTTTTCAGCGGATCAGTTTGACCACCAAAATTTAAAGAATAAAAGTAGGCTTATTTGGATGATATGTTTGAGAAAACAATCAGAAAAAAATCATGAAATGTTTATTCCCTTTTTTATTATGAAAAATGTAACTTTGAAACCAACGTTTTTTCCTGAATTTTGTGCAAGAAATTGTTTATTTGTCGCTCCTTGACAAATTTAAACTTAATATCTTGCATGTTTGTAAAGCAATTTAAACGATCTTCTAAATAAGATGTCATTCGAGCCACTTTTTTATATAATTTCTCCTGGAAAAACTCATATCCCTCAAGTCACCCCCAAAAAGCCTGTTTATGGAAAAAAATATATTAAAAAGTAATTTCTAGACTACTAAAATTGTATAATGTTTTTCAAGTGTTCACCAAATACTCAAAAACACCTCTGTTATGTTTTCGTTGAACATGAATTTGAATTATTTCAAGCATAAATCAAGGTGCCAATGGACTTTTTTCCATGTTTGAAGGGAGCGCTTGATAATAAAGGTTTTTTGACGGATTTTGGTAGCTAAGGGGGTGGGGGTAGCTAAGGGTTTTTGGAAACACTGATTCCATTTTTTAGAATAAACATTTTTTGGGAATAATATAATTAAGGTTCCTAGGGGCAAAAAGAATCGTAAATGAGAAAAAAACTTGTGACCTCAATTAAAAAATTTTTGGATTAACTGAATTCATTTTTGGTGTAAAAAAAAATTTTTAGGGGTAATTTAAGGGGCCTAAGGGTGAGTTTTAGAGGTAAAAACAACATACTATTGATAGAAAGACATCACTTTGGAGATTCTGGGGTTGACTAAATTCATTTTGGGGGTTAAACAGTTTTTAGGGGTAATGTAAGGAGCCTGAAAGGGCAACAAAAAAAATTATTGGTGTAAAAGATATGTGATATATTAATTTAGGGGTCTTTTTGGGTCTTCCAAAATTAATTTTGGTGTTCCAATTATTACAATAGGGATTCAGACGAGGATTTAGAGGTAGTTTTAGGGAAATATATCGATTTGGATATTTTTAAGTCTTCTAAAGTTGTATATATGTTAAGAGGTAATATAAGTTTGGGCTAGGTCCCAAAATTTTGTCCTAAGATCCTTTTATTATCTCCAGATTTTTTTTTTTATCCAAAGAATGATATCAGTGGATGTCTGTATTTGATCTGGTTTCTTCTAAAATGTTTGTGTCCCATCTTAAATATTTTGAGTTTTACAAGGGTATCAGAGTGACATTAATCGGATTCATAAAATGTACAGCTGTACCAATTAAAATCAACTAAAAAAACTGAAATTAGTCAACCATGCATGCAAAATGTTTACTTTTAAAACTGCTACTAGAACTCTTAGATACTTCTAAGAATTTTTAAATCACATAATGGATTAAGGGAACCCAAAAACCCCTGAATTGATGTATCAGATGCCTATATTTTGTTTTATTTTTTTTATTAGTTATTTTTAAAAAATGGTCACCACCTTGAATATCTGGATTCAAGTTCCCCAAAATCAGTAAAAAAATATCTGTTATCAAGCTCTTTCTTCAATTTTGTTGTTTTCTCTAAAGAAAATATTTTTTCAGTTCATACACATATACTTTTTTTTTTAAATTTCAGAACCTAACCACATGAAGCCTGATATTTGAAACTACAGCTACTAGTTTGCAGTTCCAAAGAAGGAAAAAATAACATGTTATTCTTTTCTTTTTTAAGTTAGATTTAATTTAAATGATTATTAATAAGTATTTTTGAGATAAGTTTTTAAATTAATTTATTTAATTGCATATCTATAGGTTTTTATAATGTTGTGGCCATAATCACCTCAACAAGTTGAGCCATGTGTGCATTTAGTTTTACTTCCAAGGACCAGATGCCCACCGGTAGACACAAATCCTCCGCTGTTTTGTGACCATCGGTAGGCACGCGGTCCTGAGACATAAAACAGAAATGCCCACATGTGAGCATGGGCAATGTGTTAATAGGAGGGTGTCACATTCTAAACACCAAATACATTTAATTATGTTTTAAATTGAAATATTTATTACACTCCATTCCAAATTGCTGCAGACCAGTTTTTTGACACTGACAATGACAGTTCCATTTAGCTTCTGTGTTTAATTATCAGCCGCCATATTGAAATGGGTCCGGAGAATTTGGAATGAGGTGTATATGTAAAAATGTAATTTTTCAGCAAATTTTTTAAAATTTTATTATATATAGTTAATTAAAATTGCTAAAAATATTTCTATGACACAAAAATGCTAAAGTATTCTACCCATATAGTTGTTATTGTTTTGTGAATAACTAAAATATATAAAAATTGTATTGTTCATTCTGGTATTTTTCTTGCGTAAATTCCAAAATCTGAAAATAAAAAAAATTAGAGGTAAACATTTGTCTAATTTAGCTACAACGCTTTTTTTAGTACTAGTAAGGAGTACTTTAATAAATGTTCACTTACAACCAAAACAGAACTCCAAAAAAGAGAAAGTATTTCTGCAACCCTATCTATGCCGCAACCTTATCTTATGCATTTTTAACTACATTGGGCATTGGTAATTAGAGTTTTAGTTAAAGGATCTTTTATTAGGAAATTAGAGATTTTTGAACCTGTAGGTATCTTTTTCAGAAGCTACACATTTCAAATTTTTAAACAATAAATGATTCACTAACAGAAAACACAAGTTTACATAAAAGATAGCAAGAGATGTAACATTACATTTGGTACCTACCTATATGCCAACAAAAATAAATAGGTAGTATTTCTGTGTGTGCAAGCATATTAAATATTAAGTTTTTGGATTTTATTTGAATTATTTATTTTTGAGTTTGCACAAGAAGTAATAATTTTGGGTAAGAGATTTAAATGAAAAAGGCATCAGTACATAAGGTCAATAACAGAGTTTGTACAGAAAACCTTTAATTGGATTCTCTGATGTCTCCCAGTTATTCCTAACCATTTGTAAAAAACTTATCATAATTTTTTCAAGAATTTTGTAAAAAGAAAACAGCTGCAAAATTTTAGTTTGACAAATTTCATGATTCTAATTTGTTTTTAAATCAATTTTTTCCAGATTTTCCTTGTTTTTGATTATTTTTTTTCAAATTTCCTGACCTTTTCAAAGAATAAATTTCTCAACTTTTCTCGGTTTTTTAGTTCCATACATACTCTGACTGATTAAAATTGTTACAATAAGAATTGAAATTTTGAATTTTATATATATACCTTGAAGACAAGAAAAGCAGTGTCATTCCATCTTGATAGATTTCTTTCCTACAATAAGGCATGATTTAGGAAATCCCTGATACTGCAGCTAGTTTGCTTATTGCAAGGCTTATTGTATTCCTCATTGCATATTCTTTTCTACTGTTCACATAGGTGTTTTTTTTTGCCAGGTGGAGCAGCCTTCTTATTAGTATTTTCAGGAACCCTCCCTCCTAGACAGTTTCCTCAGGCCAGTAAGCTTAATCTTGAACAAACGTGAGGGGAATTTCGCTCACCTCACCTCTCGGTCCTTTATCTTGGACACCTTAAATTTACAAAAATATTCAGGTCCTAATTTTATTTTCAACTCTTAAAAAGTGCATAGAGGTAGGTATTAAAACTGGACTTTCTCTAGCTTTACTGTAGAGAAAACTTAGAAATAAGTAAATGAGCCAAAGTGAGCAAAATGTGCCTCACTATTTTTTTGTATAATGTTTTTATTCTTTACCTAATATTTTCACTATAGTCCGTGAGCCCAGGCCTATGAAAATTTATGACTACCTCACCGTTGAGACTTTGTATGTGTTCTTCAAGATGTTCTAAGGGGTATTTTTAGAGACCCCTCCAAACTTAACCCTTAACTGAGCCCTTAAGTTAAGGTCCTTTCAACAGAATTTCTCGGAAATGTTTAAATTAGATAATGTGACCATGTGTTTTAAATACTTATAAAGCAATCCTTGAAAAATCAGCTGTGAGGAGCTTAATTTAACTTTTCGATGCTATCAAGAGGGGCTTAATGACAAAATATATTTTTTTGACAAAATTTTTGTTCATTTCTTGTTAAAAAAGTTACAAATTTAAGTATATATATATGTTTAAAATATCATCTGAGTGGACATAAAAAATAAATATTATGCAAAGTCCGGCAAGGTCTTAACAGTTTAAGTTATGGGCTGTGGGACTATTAATTTGTATGGTACCTAATTCCACATATGTTAGTGGTAGTCAAAAAGGTAGGTATATAGGTACCTACATAAAATAACTTGTTTTGCAGAGGAATAAAGGCGTATTTAGAGTTCCGTAAGGCAAGTGGTATGAGGTAAGATGCAAGGAAAATAAACAATAACAAATGCATGCTGCTTTTACTGCATACCGCTTGTGGCTTATGGAACATTTACTTTTTTTATATAGGCCTCTTAAAGCGCTTTTATATAAGGATGGTTTGAAAATGTTGTCATATAAACACCACTAAAACCGATTTAAGCACTAAATTGATTTTATTTGGAAGCAGTTTATCACTCAAAAAAAGCCCATTCAACACCATTCTCAACTAAAAGGTCAGTTAAATTCTACGGCCTCAGTGCCCTTTAGCCTACTGTGGCTGCCATTTTTATAACCAAATTGACAAGTAAAACGTAGATTTTCTGTCAGTTTGGTGTCAATATGGCATTGATCATAGGCCAAAGGATACTAAAATGAAAATGAGTTAACTGGTTGTTTTAGTTAAGAACAGTGTAGTGCATTTCTTCTAACCTAAAGAAAATACTAAACCCTAGTCTTTCAAAAAATCTGTTGTTAATTAATTAATTAATTAATTATGTTGTTTTATTTGTTTTTTCTTTAAACTGACATTTAATGAAGGACATAACCCTTGAAGAAAGCGATTTTATTGAAAACCATCAATATATAAAAGCGCTTTTAGGTGCATATAAACATAGTAACTGAGGACAGCAGCATATGCTTGCTATAGTTATGGAACTCTGAATACACCTTAAAAGAATCTAGAAGGAAGAAATTTCCTTAAACTAAAAATGAGTACCTAACAACGTTGCCTAGTCCCTTATAGTTATTTCAAGGGGTAATTATGCAGTATACGGTTTTCTACCATTTTTGATTTTTTTTTTTAAATTTTTTTCACCAAAACAACCCAATCCAACACAGTCCAACCCAAAACAATGAAAAAAACACATTACAACCCCCCTCCAGGCACCCTTTTTTCTCTTTAAAAAACAAAAATCGGGCGCAGCCGGATTTGGGGCCCTAGGGACCCTAGTAGGTGCCCCCATAAAGAATTTTTGGTAATTATGCAGTATACGGTTTTCTGCCATTTTTGATTTTTTTTGAAAAATTCTTTATGGGGGCACCTTCTAGGGTCCCTAGGACCCCAAATCCGCCTGCGCCCGATTTTTTTTTTTTTTTTTTAATGAGAAAAAAGGGTGCCCAGGGGGGGTTGTAAAGTGTTTTTTTAATTGTTTTGGGTTGGTTTGGATTAGGTTGGGTTGGACTGTGTTGGTTTGGTTTGTTTTAGTGAAAAAAAATTAAAAAAAAACAAAAAAAATCAAAAAAAAAATCCAACCGGCGCAGACGGATTTGGGGTCCTAGGGACCCTAGAAGGTGCCCCCATAAAGAATTTTTCAAAAAAAATCAAAAATGGCAGAAAACCGTATACTGCATAATTACCGAATTTTTCATAAAAAATGGCAGAAAACCGTATAGTGCATAATTACCTTCCAAGGAAAAACCAAGGGAAAAACCCTTATAAAGACAACAATAGGCTCTGGTGCACTATCCGGACACAAAAACGGGACGTTTTTTCAAGACGATTCTTTTTGAAAACAGTAATTTAGAGGTTTTTAAATTTATTTAGGAACGGAAAAACGAAAAAAACAGCTGTTTTTTAATTAAAAAGACGTTTCTCATGTAAAATCCAGGCATAACCAACAAAACTAGGGTCATACTGGCTATTGGGCCATTTTTCAGAAATGCGATGATGCCAAATCTCAGGTACCAGCAGGATTTTTTTTGGGGAAGAAATCAGGTTAGGCTCTGGGTTGGGTTGGGCCGGGTTGGTTGGGTAGGGTTAGTTTTGTTTGGTTGGGTTGGTTATTATTTGTTTTTTTATAAATTTGTATGGGAGCCAAAAGAAATCAGGTTAGGCTCTGGGTTGGGTTGGGCCAGGTTGGTTGGGTAGGGTTAGTTATGGTTGGTTGGCTTGATTATTATTTGTTTTTTTATAAATTTGTAGAGGAGTCAAAAAGTTAATATTTTTGTTCCTTTTCCTTAATTTTCATTATTTTCTAGAAATGTGGCAACATTGTAAAAATATCAGGGCATGGATATTGGCAGGTATGGTTTTGATCAAGTAAGAAGAAGAAGAAGGAGCCAAAAATTAAGAAATTTTGTAAAGAGTGAGGTTAGGGCGCTCTTTTTTATGTTTTTTTTTATTTATTTTCTCAAAAAATACTGGATAACCCGCAAATTTTTTTTTTGAAAAACACTATTTAGGAGGCCTATTTTACGCACAAAGTTTTTGTTTTTGAAAAATCGTGTGTCCGGATAGTGCACCGGCCCCACAACAATACTTATTCAAAAAATGTATAGTCAACCCGAGGTCTTACCTTAAGAATTTGCTTCCTTTTATTTTTTCTTGATCCATTGCATATTTTCGGAGTCTTTAAGCACACCAAGAGGCAAATAATGTACTACATTAGCAAAAACCGAGGGACAAATAGAAAAACTTATTGTTTTTGCCTGAAAAATAAACAGGCAGTCACGGGTCCCATAGTTTGTACAAAAATACATTTTACAAAGCGTATTTAACACAAACGTACATTGCGCAAACAATACTTTCCGCAAATCGTAAAATAGCATAACGATACTTCGCACAAACGATACTTTTTGCAAACCGTACATCGTACAACTCGTACTTTCTACAAACAATACATCTTACAAATCGTACAGTGTAGAATCCGTCCGACATACAATTTTTGTTCTCTGCTGTTTTAATTTAAGCTCAGAATAAACATCCAATCTTAGAAGGAGAAGATATATTCTTTTTTTTTGAATTTTATAAAAAATATAGGTTTAAATAAATATAGGTATATAGAATCCAAAAAAATCGAGACATTAATATGCAGTGTGGGGACTTTAGCGGAATCAAATCCTCTAGAGCCTCAGGATAAAATATACGCAACCCCCCCCCCCTTAAAAGCCTGGTTATGGTCACATTTTGACTTCAAATTAAATTGTTTTATTACTTATCCTTACCCCCCCCCGAAGTCAATTTCTGAGTGCGCCACTGATTATTGAAATTTTTTTTAAATGTGATGATATACCTATAGGTAAACTATTTTGTGACACCTTGACTGCAATGGTTTTTTGATGTGAGTTAATTTTTAATTTAAAAAAAAACCTTATAAAAATCAAATTACTATTGCTTTTTTCTGTAATAAACTTCGGCAAAATAGATTTTTTTTTAGCTGTAGGTTGTTTTACAACTCTTTATACAGTGTGTCTCAAAAGTCTGGAATAATGGATTTTTTGGAAGAACGCTTTTTTCAAAAAAAACTTATATAGGTATAGGATCATTTTAGGAAAAATAGCGGTTTCGAAAAATGTATACTCTTTTTTATACACGGTGGACACCTTGTATTGAGTAGTGTTGGGTATTTTTGAAAAGGTTATTTTTTAAGGATCCAGAAAATGAGATAATATACAGGGCGTCCAATTTAAAAAAGAGATAAGGTGACGTATTTTATTTTTGGGACACCCTGTATAAAATGGTATATATTTTTAGAAACCGCTTTTTCTACTTTAAAATGATCCTACATAAGTTTTTTTTCAAAAACCCATAGTTATCTATCTATCTATTTTTAGCCATCCATGCATTCATAGTACCTGATCTGATAATTTGGGAGGGTGGGGATTTAACCTCACAGCACCTAGGCCTCATTTGACCCGTTGCGCATTTTCATAGTACCTATGGAGGCTATTGGGATCGTCAAAAATACCTAAATACAAAATTTCGTCATGGTGTCTGTCTGTCGGTCTGTCTGTCTGTCGGTAACACGATTACTCAAAAACTGCTAAACCAATTCTTATAAAATTTGACACCAAAATTCTTTGTCACCCTACGCAGAGTTGATTAGGTTCTGGTGGGGGTGGGGGGGTTGGCAAGACGATATTAGGGGGGATTAAACTTAACTCACTAACCGAATAGCAGCTAGCGACACGCGATTTTCACAATATAGGTTAGATAATTACATTTTCAACCAAAAATTTAAAAATATTTTTTTTTGGTTGAAAATTCAATTATCTAAGTTAATATGAAAACCGCGTGTCGCTTGGAAAGAGGAGGAGGGGATTAAGCTTTTAATAAAATTGTAACTTCAAAAGTATTATAATCCTTTTAAGAAAATTAAGTGGGTTAGGGAGGTTTCACCCTTTAAAAGGGGAATTTTTTATATAACTGGAAAGCCCATAAAAAATCTCAGTTGTCGTGTTTTTGCGTTTTATCCGCATATTTTTTCTATAAACACAAATCGTCGAATAACTCATAAAATCGTGCCAACGTCGGTATAACGTCAGCAGTGAGTTAGCGATGCTTTGGCCCGATTTTATGTCGGTTATATGTGTTTTTAGGGTTATCCTGAGGCTCTAGCGAAATTCCATTAAAAGTTCCCACCATATAGAAGGGCCCAAGGATATTCTGATAGTATACGAAAACTTCTCCTCCAAAGCTGACAGCCAAGAGTGTAACTTATTTATTCCCACGAGAGGGACGTTGACAGTTCGTTTTTTTATCCTGCATAGAAATCGGTTCACTCGATTACGATTTGTAATCACACAGACTGCATGGTCCAAAAAAGTGAAACCTATGATGTCAAATTCGCTGCTCACCATGAATATCTTCTAAACGGTAGGAGATACGAAAAGGTTTAAATTAGGGCAAATTTGCGCAAATTTGATGCTTGCTGAAAACTAGGAAAAGTTTACAAATTCCGGATAGTTCTGGAGAAAAAACCGTAATCTTTAATTTTAGTCTTTATTTTTCTGCACCCTTATTCTTTTAAAGCTGTCAAAAAACATTTAAAACTTATTTAACAGGCAGTTTTTTGAAATCTACCTGACAGGTTCGTTTTTTAGATTTGACATTGCAGTGTGAGAGGGGAGCTCTGGCAAGTTCATTTTTGGTTCATAAAGGATGACAGATAATATTTTGCAACCTTATTTTGACAAGTCACCTGAATTTTTGGGTTACTTGACCATAATTAATTATTGTGTCTACATAAAATCCAAACACTTATCTTTCGACAAAATAATTAGAATAATCATTTCAGTTCCCAGAAGTGAGGATCAAGCTAAATTGGTATATAAATGTAGATTATTATGTAATAAGACACCAAAGTTGAAAATTTCGATGACTGATTGATTAAAAAGTTATACAGACGAAGCATCAAGGCAAATAAAGGAAACCGAAACAGACACAAATTATTTACTATTTACCTGTACAGGATGATTTTTTCTTAAATATTAAAATTAAAGTAAAAATCACTAATTTGGAACTGACTCTGTATAATATTTTTTCTACTAGCGTGCGGAAAACATACTTTTCTGCACTAGTGCGGAAAAGTTAACTTTAACGCCCATTTCGAGCGGTTGGACAGGACAAAAAAGTAACCCATTACTAGAAAAACCAGCTGTGACTTCTATATGATTAAAATTATGACTACATTTTCTAATAAATAATTTCCTAAAACCTTGGGTTATGCAATAAAATAGTTTAGACAATAAGTTTTAACAAGAGCTTATAGGGGAATCTTTAAACTTTGGGTTGGACGGGACAAAAAAAAACCAAAACCTAATTTTAGGAAATTCTTACTTTTATATAGGGTGTTCCAAAAAAAAAACGACTTTTTGGATTGCCTATAACTTTCACGTTAATTATCCGAAATTCGAAATTTAGCATTTTTTTGAAAAAGAGGACTTAATATTTTATGCAACTAATGTTGAAACTGACATTTCCTTAAAATTGAAGATGGCGGACAGTTTTGAAAAATGGTTAATTTTGACCCATTGAAAATTTTTATGCTCGCCACTGTAATAAAACTGAGATGTTCGCTAAATAGCCTTATTCTTAAATAGCCTTATTCTTACGTACGTAACATTTGTTTAAATCGGTTAAGAATAAAAAAGTTCTACAGTTTTACATTTCATGCTCTTTGTGTGATAAAAGACTTTCTCACTTAAGTCAACTTTATTCGACGGGATACAGGTTCGTCAAAAAATATCGGAAAAAATTCTAAAGTCTCTTTCGTATTTTTAACCCTTATTGGAAAATAAAATGTGTACGCTGCTGTAATAAAATTGATATGTGCACTAAATAGTATTATTCTTTCAACGCATACACATGTAACGCTTGTTTAAATCGGTTAAGAAATAAGACTTTCCATGAAGCCGTCCGCCATCTTGAAATTTAAAGAGATGTCATTTTGACATCAGGCACATTAAAGTTAGGCTTTTAGCTTGTCAGAAAGTTTTAAATTTTTGGCAAAACTGTATCCCGTCGACTAAAAAACGACCTATGGTCAGAAAGAGGCATCAAATGTAAAACTGCCGAACTTTCTTATTTTTTAACCGATTTAAAGAAACGTTACATGTAAGAATAAGGCTATCTAGCGCACGTCTCAGTTCTATTACAGTGGCGTACATACAAAATTTTCAGGGGGGTCAAAAATACCCATTTTTCAAAACTGCCCGCCATCTTAAATTTTAAGAAAAATGTCAATTTTGATGTGAAGCACATAAAATCGTAAATTTTCTTTTTCAGAAAAACATTAAAATTCAAATTTCGGAGAATTAATGTGAAAATTATAAGCAATCTAAAACGTCCGGTTTTTTTTGGAACACCCTATATATTTCAATTTTTTAGAAAAACGCTTTATCATGGTTTTTCCAAACTAAACAAAAGGCATTGGAATTAAAGGAGAAAGCAATAAGTTGTTAACAATTATGTTAAAAATTATTTTGAAGCATGAACCAGTAAAGCTTTTCTTTTGGGTTAGACGGGACAAAAAATAGAATAATCGAAAAAATATTATTTGCTTTAGGTACGAAACTGTTTGTAAACCAAAAAAGAGTGTTACAGTCGTTTTATGATTTGGAGTTATTTCAAGATTTTTAACAAAAACCGATAGATCGTTAAAGCTTTTTTCCTTTTTTTTATAAAATTACATTTGCTTGAAATGGCCCTTTATGGTACTTTTCCGCACTCAACCAAAAATAAAATATAAATATATTGCTATATTTTTAAAAATTTTCTTTTTTGTGTTAGTAAACGTTTTAGTCAGGATAAATAAAGAGTAACATTTTTAAAATTCCTTTTATTGGGTTAAATGAATACTTAAGTCAATTAAGCGAGCTGAAAAAATATTTTACCCTACAACGCGCGTAAATTGACTTTTCCGCACATAATTGCTGCAATCGCGTGCAGAAAAGAAACACTTTCCGGAATTGTTAGATAAACTGCTATTTATTTCTACGACCGTGCGGGAAAGGGGTGTTTTTTAGTTTGGAAAGTATCACTTTCCCACACTGAGTACAAAAAATATTTATCCTAACTCATGTGTCAAGTTTCTTTCCCATCCTTGCTGCTTTCCCGAACTCCGGTCCGCGTTCGTTCTCAGACAAACGAATGTCCCGTGTGGGGAAGATTAAATTTTCGCACAAGTTATGTAAGATAAAAACTATAATTTTCAGATTTTGCGCATTGTTAACAGTGTGCAAAATATAACTTTGCGCACTGTAATCGTAATGTCAAAACCATTTCTTCGCATTGTCAGAGCATACGTCAGTAGGCTTTAAAATGCCTTGTATCTAGTTTTCATACTTTTTATTTAAATTTTTGAAAGCGATTATCTCACAAACTAAATAAGATCAACTATGATGTTGGATGTCATTTTAAAGAGTTTTTTTGAGAGAATCTACAGATAGTAACATTTATAAAATTAAGCCCCTTTATCAACATTTTTTAACAAATGACGTAAAAATGACCAAAAATGGATAAATTGCATTTGTTAAATGTGTAATCGCCCAAATTCTACCATTTCTGAATTTTCCTTAAAAAATCCTTTAAAATGACACTGAACATCCTAGGGTACCTTATTTAGTTTTTACGCCTTTTCCGCAGTCATTTGCGTGTGGAAAGTAGTAGTTTCCCGCACAGCGTGCACGAAAAAATTTTGTTTGCGAAAAAAATATCACTTGCGCAAAAAGAAATATCTACGAGTTTGAGGAAAATATAATTTTGCGCATTGGGTGTTACGTTACTATGCCACACTAGTGTGCAAAACCACTTTATTTTAATGTTATAATAACATTTTTATGAAACACATTTTTTATTGACTATTTTATGCTACTTTTCCTTACGCTCTTAGAAGAACAATTGTTCCTAATGCTTGCAGAAATAATTTCTTCCACAGTCGACTGCTTGACCGAACTTCTAAGTCCTTCGGCCAATGAGGCAGTCTCGTACGGAAAAAATGGCTTTTCCGCGTGCATTTTTTTTTACAAAATTATGCACAGCCACAAGTTGGTATTAAAAAACAGAAGATCAAAAGATCTTGGGAGGAAAGAACGAAAATTCAAAATTGGATGAGTGTCCCACAAGGAACACACAAAAGACCAAAGCGAAAAGAGGAACAATTAAACGATGTTTCGCCCGGGGTGACCAGCGTGGGCTCGTCAGTGGATTCACTAGTCACCCTCAATCCAGACATCATTTAACACCATCGCACACTCTGACTTCCAACTCTGAAACACTCACAAATAGGCGTCATTCCGCATGGTACTTATTATAAGTAGTATTCCCGTAACATATGCTAAGAACCTTCTTTAGATAAAATTTTATAAATTTTATTTGCCACAACTTTGACAAAAACTTGTGAAAACATTTTACAAAATACCTGAAAAATATCATATTTTCTGTCTATACTTAAAAAAAATCGTCAGCGGCGCTATAACATCATTGGTTGTTACAATTTTAGTTAAGTAATTTTAAACAATTTTTATCAGCAACATTATTTAACACTCGTAAAAAATTAGAATAATTTTTAAAATTTGCGCGTTCGGCGTATTTATACAAGCAGATTTAGAATTAAAACTAGACCCAACGGAGGTTTCCACCCGTGCAAACCCAACCCCAACACCTACTAAAGCGCCCCTCTCCTTTAAAATCGGCTTTACAAAAATTCTACAATTTTTGAAACACTTGAAACAGGATCTAACAACATAAAATCGTTCTTTTTCACTATGTTTTTGTAATTTTCTTGGATTTCTGTGAACATGACATTCAGAAAAAATATCGGTGAGGAGGCGCCAAATTTATGTCAACGGCATTCGCGTGCGGGAAAGATTAACTTTCCGAACTGGTTATACATAATAACTATTTTGATGGGTTTTTTGAGTGTACTTTATACAAAACTAACCCTTTAAATATAAAAAATGGGCACTTTTAAGAGGATTTTAGAATGGGCACGAATTCTTTACTAGGTTTTGTGGTTTTTGAGTAATTATAAAAAACCGAAAAATTAGTAAATATGCATTTTGCTGTCTACCCTCATTTTTTCATGAGTCATCAAAAAAAGTCGACAGTACCTACTACGCTACATCAACACCGTTATGAATTAAAAAGCCAGTTAACTCCTATCTCGCTTGTGCATGCCCTTTAGCCTACTGCTCCCGTCATTTTAACCAAATTGACAGGTAAAACATGGAATTTCTGTCAGTTTGGTATCAATATGGCCGCGACATTAAGCCAAATTTAAGGATACTAAAACGATAAAGAGTTTTAACTGGCTTTTTACTTGAGATAGTGTTAGCTAAATATGGCGGTTCAAAGATGGTCGACATGCGATTTACAAAAGCTGCTTTTTTCTTATGTGCATGATTCGGCTAATTTTTTTATATTTACGCTGAGCCAGATATTAGGCCGGTTCTTACTAAACTTTCTTCGCTTACACGAAAACATTTTTGATGTTAGTACTATAATACCCGTATATGTATAGAGGGTAAGGGTGAAGGTGGATGTGACGGGAGGCTGCCCCCAGGGTAGCTGTTATTGTCTCCCCACTTGTGGTGCCTAATAATGGATGATCTACTAATTTTCCTGACGCAGGAGGAGTTCGACGAACAAGCATATGTGGACGACCGTGTAATGCCGCTTTCTAGCCACAGTCTGCGAAAGAATGCAAAGGTCGGTAAGAATCATAGAAGACTGGTGTAGGCAGAATGGTCTTTCAGTGAATCCTCAAAAAACCGAGATGCTCCTATTCACCAGAAAGAGGAAACTAGATGGATTCAGAGCTCCCATAATGTATGGCAGACCCCTAACTTTCGTATCACAACTTAAGTATTTGGGAGTGACGCTTGACAAGAGACTCAAGTGGAGCGAGCATGTTGCCAGAATGACTGTTAAAGTCCAGGCACCATTGTGGCAGTTGCGCCGAGTGGACGGTCGAATCTGGGGCATTAGCCCGAGGATCCTACACTGAATATACATGGCCATCATAAGAACAAGGATCTAATACGGATCAGTGGTCTGGTTGCCCGCTGTAGAGAAGCTGACCATATCCAAAAAGCTTACGAACCTGCAAGGCCTCTTCGGCAGAGGGATGAACGGCGCAATGAGGACGACCCCCATCCACGCTCTGGAAACAATCTTGGCTCTCCCCTCGCTTCCAACTTGGATCAAGAAGGAGGCGATGGCGACGAACCTGCGATTAAGGGACCAGGGACTGTGGAAGTGCAGGGTGGAAAGAGAGGGCCATCTGGCGGTCGAGGCGACGAAAGAGTTGCCCCTCCTAAGACTGCCAGTAAAAGCACCGCTTAAACCATGGAGGTTCGATAAAAAGTACAAGTTCACAATACCGGAACGGAGTGAGTGGTAAAGGGAAGAATTTCGAACGGAATTAAGCAGAGAGGCGACGGTCTGCTACACGGATGGCTCTAAACTGTCAGCCAGGCAGACAATAAGCGCAGGAGTGTACGCGGAAAGCCTAGAAGTTCAGAAGAGTTAACCACTTGGAAAACACGCTACGGTGTTTTAGGCGGATGTGTATGCCATTATCATGGCAGCAACCCTATCCGAGGTCAAAAATGGCAGGAGGGACATATACATATGCTCTGACAGCCAGGCTGCTCTCAAGGCTCTAAGTGCACCCAAAATAGTCAGCAGTCTGGTGGAGGAGTGTGCACAAGCTGCAAACACTGGCTCAAGACAAAAGAGTGACACTGATGTGGGTCCCAGGTCATGAGGGAATACCAGGGAACGAGAAAGCGGACGAACTTGCCAGACTAGGGGCCGAAACCCAATACATTAGACCGGAACCTCTTCTGGGAATAACAAGGAAACAAGTACAGAGTGAGCTCAACAAATGGGCGAACAATGAACTGAAAACGTCCTGGAGGCAAGAGTCAAAGTGCAGACAGTCCAAGCTATTCGTGGATGGTCCGAATGTAGCCAGAACTAAATGGCTCTTAGGCAAGACCCGAAAGGACATTGGACTGATGACAGGGATGCTTTCTTGGCACAATCGGCTGAACAAACATCTGACGCAAATAAGAGTAGCAGGAGATCCCGTGTGTCCCGCTTGCGGGCTCGAAGAGGAATCGGCGCAGCACTTGATAGCACAGTGTGACGATAGAGGAAGAAGAGCTGCACTCGCTCAAATGGGACGACATACTGAACTTCGTAAAGAAGACAGGGGGGCCCGGAGAGAGAGGTGGAGCGGAAGGGGTAAGGAACGGGGTATGGCAGAAAGGGTAATGAACAGGCCTAATTGCCAGACCCACGGGCCGCCCCTATACTACTACTACTACTACTACTACTACTACTATAGAGGGTAAGCCATAGAATTGTGCGCCAAAGAAAAAGAGGTTTAAAACTCGCGAAATATATACTTTTTTAACATCCTTTAGGAACAATATAGTTATATATAGGTATAAGAATCTCAAAGAGTACTTACTTTAACACATACATGGTATACATTTTTGAAATCAGCAAAATAAGTAATAACATTTAAAAATTAAATTTATGGAGGGGATTCTATATAAAATAAGAAAGTCGATTTCAAAATTTGACATATTCCAGTGGCGCACCGAGGGAGAGGGGGGATTTAGCGTCAACCCCACCCTCCCGAGATGCCTGGTTACAGTTGGCACAATCAAATGACAGCAGAAATAAAATAGATAAGTATATAGAGAACAAAATACAAGAGCCTAGACTTTAATTTTTAACAATTAAAAATATTGAAAAAATCATAAATTGCAAAATTTTTCGGCTGCGGCACCTTTCATTTTTACGATTTCTTATCAAAATGGTCTTTTTAATGTAATTTTATCAAAACATTCTGCCTCCGATTTGATGTCAAAAACCGCATCTTAAGAGTCATTTTCGCCTGCGGCGCATTTTACCATTTTTACAAACAAAAAATCAGACATTTAAATATTTCAACGCATCGGTATAGGTATGCCAAACGCGTTTGAAATAAGGCCAACAAGACTTGTTTAGACCATGTTTCGAACGATGACCGCTTTTTGAATAAGGGTGCGTTGACAGAACACTGAGAAATTTTCAAAGTTTTTTGCTAGAATGTTAGATTACAAAATTTGTTTGCTGGCGTAACTATTTTTTTCGCTGGGGCTACTAAACATATTATATTCCTATCCGAGTTCTAGCAAGAAACTCTGCTCTGTTGTAGCAGAAACTTTGATGTTCCAACAAGATTGTCTAGCAACATAGGCGCCAGCTAAAACCACTTTACTGAAAAAATTCTCAGTGTACGTTCGTGGCATAGACAAACTACTTCAGACCGAACCCATTTTTTTTCTATGGTTCGTGGGTTCGTAACGTTACGTACATCCCTCGATCCATACGCAACGAGTGGAATCAGCTGTTCTATCACCCCACTCGTCAAAAAAGCGGGCATCGTTCAAAACATGTAGCATGAACAAGTCAAAAATGAAGTGAATTTTGGATTTGTTTCGAGCGCGTTAGGCAGTGGCGTAGCCAAAAATCGACTCTGGGGTTCCTATCTATCCTACCTATCAACCTACCAATCAACTACCTACCTATGGCCAATTTTTAAAAATTAGGTAGGTTCCTATTGCTTGAGCTCTTAGTTCAATTGAACTGAAGGGAGGGAAGAATATTAATTTTGAAGGTAAGTCTCCTGTAGTCTCATTTGCGTATATTTTTTTTAGAATTAAGCCTTAAATGCGCCGCAGGCAAATTTTTTGAAAAAATTACATTAAAATGCTATTTTTCACGCGTCTCAAATGTTGTTGACAAAAAAATTGCCTAAAATATATAAAATTGGAACAATATTGAATATTGGTATAGGACCGCAGGCGAAAATTTACAAAAAAAAACAAAAAATTCTTGAATAATTTTGATCTCTTAGGTTTTTTGTAAAATATTTTTGAAAAACTAGATTGGGTTGGATGCCAAGAAGGGGTGGATTGCGGTGGTATAGATTTGTTGCCAAATCATAAATGCGCGGCAGATGAAAATTTTAAGAGAAATATACTAATATACCATTTATTACACGTTTTAAATGCTGATAAATTCCTGAGAATTAAACTAAAATTATAAAAATTAATGACGACATAGCACCACAGGCAAAATTTTTAAAATTTAGGACATGACACCAAACACACGTCACAAACTGGAGTAAAGGGTCAAAAATGTGGGGGAGCTATAGCTCTCCCTGGGGCCCTTGATCTTGATTAATTTATTGTAGATTGGGTTGGACCTTCTGGAGGGTTTTAACCTCCAACCCCCCCCAGGCTACGCCACTGGGTTAGGTATACCGATACCGATGCGTTGATATTTACTTTAAGTGTCTATATTAAGGGTAAAACAACTCAAATTCCCAAAAACCCATCAATATTTACGATTTTACTTTAATTTTAAGTCAAAAATGGCATTTTAAGCGGTATTTTCTTAAAAAATTTTGCCTGCTGGAGCATGATTTTTACATCAAATTTTGGCCAAATAAACAATTTTAAATTTGGTTAACAATAAAGCTCAGGTCCGCCCCGGTTCCCTTGTATCAATTATGGTCAGATTTTTACTTAAGATTAAGTTTTTTTTTAATTATTTATCCTTGACCCTCCTTGTAATTATTTATCCTTGACAATTTCTGGGTGCGCCACTGCATATGCTGCGATGACATTTGACAATATTGACATTTTTATTTTTATACTGTGCTAAAAGCTACTTATGCAAATTTTCTAAGACTATTTTTTTGTAAAATGCATAATAACCTGAAAAAGGGGGGGAGGACATTTAAAATGGATGATCCCCTGTACGCGATGAGTAGTCCCAAATGTAAAATTGTTTGTTGTCGGCTCTATAGAATCATTTAAGTAAATAATAACTCCTCCTTGGGTAGTGTGTTTTTAATAAGATAAAGAGTTAAAAATGACAAAAAAGTGAATTTTGCGGGTTTTGAACCTTTTTTTAGTCTACCACACCAATATGGTATGGGGAACTATTAAAATCGTGAAATTTTGACTTTTCTTAATTTTATTAAAAATGAGTTACTAAGGTTTCAAAACACCTTAATCAACGAAAAAAAAAAGTTGTCTGTCTGTATTACACGATAACTCAAGAAGGTCTTATTCGATTTTAACGAAATTTGGTATCAAAATCCTTTATCGGCTGACCATGAACTGATTAACTTTTGGGTAGTGTGGTGTGGTACGTGGTTAAAGGGGGGAAAAGGGGAATAAAATATTTTTAAAAATTGTAACTTTGGAACAAAAGCAAGCAGTAGCGACATACGGTTTTCAGATTTAAGTTTCCATGAATATGAACTACAAATTTTGTTATAAAATCCAAATTCGTGGGAGCTTTAGTTTCCGAGTTATTTGAAAAAACGTTAAAGTATGTCAAAATCATAACTGCAGAAGTAAAGCAGCTATTGATATGCGGTTTTCAGATTTTGGTTTTCGTAAATATTACCCAAAAATTTTGTTATAAGGTTCAAATCTTTCAAAGCTACAGTTTTCAAAATATTTTCATTTTCTTTCAACATAAAATAATTGATTGTATGGTGAACTATCCGTGCTTTCTAGGGGACTATTAAAATCGTGAAGTTTTGACTTTTCTTAATTTTATCAAAAATGAGATATTACGGTTCCAAAACACCTTAATTGACGAAAAAAAAAAGTTGTCTGTCGGTTTGTTGTCTGTCTGTTAACGATAACTCAAGAACGCCTTAATCGATTTTAACGAAATTTTGTACAAAAATCCTCTATCGGCTGACCATGAACTGATTGACTTTTGTGTAGGGTGGTGGGGGATTGAAGGGGGGAAAAAGGGATAAATTATTTAAAAAAATTGTAACTTTGGAACAAAAGCAAGTAGCGATATACGATAGCGATATATTTAACAAAACTTTTGGTTAATATTTACGAAAACCAAAATCTGAAAACCGCATATCAATAGCTGCCTTACTTCTAAAGTTATGATTTTTTTATATATTTCAACGTTTTTTCAAATAACTCGAAAACTAAACCTCCCACGAATTTGGACTTAATGACAAAATTTGTAGTCCATATTCGTAAAAGCTTAAATCTGAAAACCGTATATCGCTACTTGCACTTGTTCCAAAGTTACAATTTTTTACAATACTTTATCCCCCTTTTCCCCCCTTCAACCCTCCACCTCCCTACCCAAAAGTTAATCAGTTTATGGTCAGCCGATGGAGGATTTTTATACCAAATCGTATATAGACAGACAACAGACCAACAGACAACTTTTTTTTTCGTCGATTAAGGTGTTTTGGAACCTTTTAGTAACTCGATCATTTTTGATAAAATTAAGAAAAGTCAAAATTTCACGATTTTAATAGTCCCCCATACCATATTGGTATATTGGACTAAAAACGGCAATTTTCCTAACTTTTACCCCTAATTTATGAATAAACCTGTACTAATTGGGGGGGGGGTGCCTAGGTATATGACGAGATTGCTTTATTTTGGCATAGGTATTTCATATGAAAACAACCCCTAAGGGATAGAGAGTTACAGCGATTTAAAGATTTATACCCGACAAAAAACTGCCTAGAACAGTTTTTTCTTTGATCGTGACACGTACCCATTTAGAAGCTCCAAAACCAGGACGCGTCACGTGATGCGGTTTTAAGTTTCTACATCCGTGGTTTTTAGAGTCAAACTGGTAGTAGATATTTAAAATTTTTTAGACAACAAAAACATCCTCTAACATTCTTTTTATTCTGAGCTCAGATTTAAACAGCTGTCGGTCGAGCACAGAACACAATTTGTATGTTGGACGGATTCTAATATATACGATTTGTAAGATGTATTATTTGTAGAAAGTACGAGTTGTACGATGTACGGTTTGCAAAAAGTATGCATTGTGTGATGTATCGTTATGCTATTTTATGATTTGCATAAAGTATTGTTTGTGCGATGTATATTTGTTTAAAATACGTTTGTAAAATGTATCTTTTGGAATAATTATAGGGACCCGTCACATGGACCTAAAGGTTTATTTGCGCGGTGGTACCGTACAGCGGCGGTAATGATGATGCAAGGCAATTTCGGGCTACAGCAACGAATCATGAGTTACACGGAAGCGAAAGTAAAAAAAACTTATGTGCTTTAGCAGCGCGGAATGCGACATCAAAATAAGTAAACTATCGCCAAATTTTTGGCCCGGTGCAAAAAAAGCTCTGGTGTCCCACTGTGGACAAAAATAAATAAACTCTCCGCGTTGCCATGGAAAACAAATGCAATGACGTAAAGTTTTGCAAAAAAATCAGGTCGCCACGGTTAAATTGATTTCCCAATAGGTATCATCACATTTAAAAAAAACAAATTTGATATGACGCAAATCCCATGAAAAATTTCAATAATCAGTCACACTCAGAAATTGACTTCGGGGGGGGGGGGGGGTTAAGGATAAGTAATAAAAAAACTTAATTTGCAGTCAAAATGTGACCATAAACATGCTTCTAATGGGGAGGGGGGGGGGGGGTGCGTTTTATCCCCATATTATATCCTAAGGCTCTAGAGCAATTAATTTCTTTAAAGTACCCACACTGCATATTCATGTCTCGACTTTTTTGGATTCTATATACCTATATTTTTTTTAAACCTATATTTTTTATAAAATTAAAAAAAAAGAATATGTCTTCACCTTCTAAGATTGTATATTTATTCTGAGTTTCAATTAAAACAGCAGAGAACAAAAATTGTATGTCGGACGGATTCTAAACTGTACGATTTGTAGGATGTATTGTTTGTAGAAAGTACGAGTTGTACGATGTACGGTTTGCAAAAAGTATCCTTTGTGCGATGTATTGTTATGCTACTTTACGATTTGCGGAAAGTATTGTTTGCGCAATGTACGTTTGTGTTAAATACGCTTTGTAAAATGTATTTTTGTACAAACTATGGGACGCCGAAAGTACGAGTTGTACGATGTACGGTTTGCAAAAAGTATCCTTTGTGCGAAGTATCGTTATGCTATTTTACGATTTGCGGAAAGTATTGTTTGCGCAATGTACGTTTGTGTTAAATACGCTTTGTAAAATGTATTTTTGGGGTCCCTATAATTATTCCAAAAGATACATTTTACAAACGTATTTTAAACAAATATACATCGCACAATCAATACTTTATGCAAATCATAAAATAGCATAACGATACATCACACAAAGCATACTTTTTGCAAACCGTACATCGTACAACTCGTACTTTCTACAAATAATACATCTTACAAATCGTATATATTAGAATCCGTCCAACATACAAATTGTGTTCTGTGCTCGACCGACAGCTGTTTAAATCTGAGCTCAGAATAAAAAGAATGTTAGAGGATGTTTTTGTTGTCTAAAAAATTTTAAATATCTACTACCAGTTTGACTCTAAAAACCACGGATGTAGAAACTTAAAACCGCATCACGTGACGCGTCCTGGTTTTGGAGCTTCTAAATGGGTACGTGTCACGATCAAAGAAAAAACTGTTCTAGTCAGTTTTTTGTCGGGTATAAAACTTTAAATCGCTGTATCTCTCTATCCCTTAGGGGTTGTTTTCGTATGAAATACCTATGCCAAAATAAAGCAATCTCGTCATATACCTAGGCACCCCCCCCCCCAATTAGTACAGGTTTATTCATAAATTGGGGGTAAAAGTTAGGAATGGGGGACTATTAAAATCGTGAAATTTTGACTTTTCTTAATTTTATCAAAAATGATCGAGTTACTAAAAGGTTCCAAAACACCTTAATCGACGAAAAAAAAAGTTGTCTGTTGTCTGTCTATATACGATTTGGTACAAAAATCCTCCATCGGCTGACCATAAACTGATTAACTTTTGGGTAGGGAGGTGGGGGGTTGAAGGGGGGAAAAGGGGGATAAAGTATTGTAAAAAATTGTAACTTTGGAACAATTGCAAGTAGCGATATATGGTTTTCAGATTTAAGTTTTTACGAATATGGACTACAAATTTTGTCATTAAGTCCAAATTCGTGGGAGGTTTAGTTTTCGAGTTATTTGAAAAAACGTTGAAATATATAAAAAAAAATCATAACTTTAGAAGTAAAGTAGCTATTGATATGCGGTTTTTAGATTTTTCTTCGTAAATATTAACCAAAAATTTTGTTAAATATATCGCTATCATATATCGCTACTTGCTTTTGTTCCAAAGTTACAATTTTTTTAAATGATTTATGCCTTTTCCCCCCTTCAATCCCCCACCACCCTACCCAAAAGTTAATCAGTTCATGGTCAGCCGATAGAGGATTTTTGTACCTAATTTCGTTAAAATCGATTAAGGCGTTCTTGAGTTATCGTTTACAGACAGACAACAGACCGACAGACAACTTTTTTTTTCCGTCAATTAAGGTGTTTTGGAACCGTAATATCTCATTTTTGATAAAATTAAGAAAAGTCAAAATTTCACGATTTTAATAGTCCCCCAGGAAGCACGGGTAGTCGTCCACCATACAATCAATTATTTTATGTTGAAAGAAAATGAAAATATTTTGAAAACTGTAGCTTTGAAAGATTTGAACCTTATAACAAAATTTTTGGGTAATATTTACGAAAACCAAAATCTGAAAACCGCATATCAATAGCTGCTTTACTTCTGAAGTTATGATTTTGACATTCTTTAACGTTTTTTCAAATAACTCGGAAACTAAAGCTCCCACGAATTTGGATTTTATAACAAAATTTGTAGTTCATATTCATGGAAACTTAAATCTTAGAACCGTATGTCGCTACTGCTTGCTTTTGTTCCAAAGTTACAATTTTTAAAAATATTTTATTGCCCTTTTCCCCCCTTTAAACACGTACCACACCACACTACCCAAAAGTTAATCAGTTCATGGTCAGCTGATAAAGGATTTTGATACCAAATTTCGTTAAAATCGAATAAGACCTTCTTGAGTTATCGTGTAATACAGACAGACAACTTTTTTTTTTCGTTGATTAAGGTGTTTTGAAACCTTAGTAACTCATTTTTGATAAAATTAAGAAAAGTCAAAATTTCACAATTTTAATAGTTCCCCATACCATATTGGTGTGGTGGACTAAAAAAAGGTTCAAAACCCGCAAAATTCACTTTTTTGTCGTTTTTAACTCGACAAACAATTTTACATTTGGGACTACTCATCGCGTACAGGGGGTCATCCATTTTAAATGTCCTCCCCCCCCTTTTTCAGGTTATTATGCATTTTACAAAAAAATAGTCTTTTAGAAAATTTGCATAAGTAGCTTTTAGCACAGTATAAAAATAAAAATGTCAATATTGTCAAATGTCATCGCAGCATATGCAGTGGCGCACCCAGAAATTGACTTGGGGGGGGGGGGGGGTTAAGGATAAATAAGTAAAAAAAACTTAATCTTAAGTAAAAATCTGACCATAATTGATACAAGGGAACCGGGGCGGACCTGAGCTTCATTGTTAACCAAATTTAAAATTGTTTATTTGCCCAAAATTTGATGTAAAAATCATGCTCCAGCAGGCAAAATTTTTTAAGAAAATACCGCTTAAAATGCAATTTTTGACTTAAAATTAAAGTAAAATCGTAAATATTGATGGGGTTTTGGGAATTTGAGTTGTTTTACCCTTAATATAGACACTTAAAGTAAATATCAACGCATCGGTATCGGTATACCTAACCTAGTGGCGTAGCCTGGGGGGGGGTTGGAGGTTAAAACCCCCCAGAAGGTCCAACCCAATCTACAATAAATTAATCAAGATCAAGGGCCCCAGGGAGAGCTATAGCTCCCCCACATTTTTGACCCTTTACTCCAGTTTGTGACGTGTGTTTGGTGTGATGTCCTAAATTTTAAAAATTTTGCCTGTGGTGCTATGTCGTCATTAATTTTTATAATGTTAGTTTAATTCTCAGGAATTTATCAGCATTTAAAACGTGTAATAAATGGTATCTTAGTATAATTTCTCTTAAAATTTTCATCTGCGGCGCATTTATGATTTGGCAACAAATCTATACCACCGCAATCAATATTTTACAAAAAACCTAAGAGATCAAAATTATTCAAGAATTTTTTGTTTTTTTTTTGTAAATTTTCGCCTGCGGTCCTATACCAATATTCAATATTGTTCCAATTTTATATATTTTAGGCAATTTTTTTGTCAACAACATGTGAGACGCGTGAAAAATAGCAATTTAATGTAATTTTTGCAAAAAATTTGCCTGCTGCGCATTTAAGGGTTAATTCTAAAAAAAATATACGCAAATGAGACTAGATGAGACTTACCTTCAAAATTAATATTCTTCTCTCCCTTCAGTTCAATTGAACTAAGAGCTCAAGCAATAGGAACCTACCTAATTTTTAAAAATTTGCCATAGGTAGGTAGTTGATTGGTAGGTTGATAGGTAGGATAGATAGGGACCCCAGAGTCGATTTTTGGCTACGCCACTGCCTAACGCGCTCGAAACAAATCCAAAATTCACTTCATTTTTGACTTGTTCATGCTACATGTTTTGAACGATGCCCGCTTTTTTGACGAGTGGGATGATAGAACAGCTGATTCCACTCGTTGCGTATGGATCGAGGGATGTACGTAACGTTACGAACCCACGAACCATAGAAAAAAAAATTGGGTTCGGTCTGAAGTAGTTTGTCTATGCCACGAACGTACACTGAGAATTTTTTCAGTAAAGTGGTTTTAGCTGGCGCCTATGTTGCTAGACAATCTTGCTGGAACATCAAAGTTTCTGCTACAACAGAGCAGAGTTTCTTGCTAGAACTCGGATAGGAATATAATATGTTTAGTAGCCCCAGCGAAAAAAATAGTTACGCCAGCTAACAAATTTAGTAACCTAACATTCTAGCAAAAAACTTTGAAAATTTCTCAGTGTTCTGTCAACGCACCCTTATTCAAAAAAGCGGTGATCGTTCGAAACATGGTCTAAACAAGTCTTGTTGGCCTTATTTCAAACGCGTTTGGTATACCGATGCGTTGAAATATTTAAATGTCTGATTTTTTGTTTGTAAAAATGGTAAAATGCGCCGCAGGCGAAAATGACTGTTAAGATGCGATTTTTGACATCAAATCGAAGGCAGAATGTTTTGATAAAATTACATTAAAAAGACCATTTTGATAAGAAATCGTAAAAATGTAAGGTGCCGCAGCCGAAAAATTTTGCAATTTATGATTTTTTCAATATTTTTTAATTTTAATTGTTAAAAATTAAAGTCTAGGCTTTTGTATTTTGTTCTCTATATACTTACCTATTTTATTTTTGCTGTCATTTGATTGTGCCAACTGTAACCAGGCATCTCGGGAGGGAGAGGTTGACGCTAAATCCCCCCTCTCCCTCGGTGCGCCACTGGCATATGTCAAATTTTGAAATCGACTTTCTTATTTTATATAGAATCCCCTGCATAAATTTCATTTTTAAATGTTATTACTTATTTTGCTGATTTCAAAAATGTATACCATGCATGTATATATAACTATATTGTTCCTAAAGGATGTTAAAAAAGTATATATTTCGCGAGTTTTAAACCTCTTTTTCTTTGGCGCACAATTCTATGGCTTACCCTCTATAGTAGTAGTAGTAGTAGTAGTATAGGAGCGGCCCGTGGGTCTGGCAATTAGGCCTGTTCATTGGCTCTTTCTGCCATACCTCGTTCCTTACCCCTTCCGCTGCACCTCTCTCTCCGGGCCCCTCTGTCTTCTTTACGAAGTTCAGTATGTCGTCCCATTTGAGCGAGTGCAGCTCTTCTTCCTCTATCGTCACACTGTGCTATCAAGTGCTGCGCCGATTCCTCTTCGAGCCCGCAAGCGGGACACACGGGATCTCCTGCTACTCTTATTTGCGTCAAATGTTTGTTCAGCCGATTGTGCCAAGTCAGCATCCCTGTCATCAGTCCAATGTCCTTTCGGGTCTTGCCTAAGAGCCATTTAGTTCTGGCTACATTCGGACCATCCACGAATAGCTTGGACTGTCTGCACTTTGACTCTTGCCTCCAGTACGTTTTCAGTTCATTGTGCGCCCATTTGTTGAGCTCACTCTGTACCTGTTTCCTTGTTATTCCCAGAAGAGGTTCCGATCTAATGTATTGGGTTTCGGCCCCTAGTCTGGCAAGTTCGTCCGCTTTCTCGTTCCCTGGTATTCCCTCATGACCTGGGACCCACATCAGTGTCACTCTTTTGTCTTGAACCAGTGTTTGCAGTGCTTCAGCGCACGCCTCCACCAGACTGCTGACTATTTTGGGTGCACTTAGAGCCTTGAGAGCAGCCTGGCTGTCAGAGCATATGTATATGTCCCTCCAGCCATTTCTGACCACGGATAGGGTTGCTGCTATGATAATGGCATACACATCCGCCTAAAACACCGTAGCGTGTTTTCCAAGTGGTTAACTATTCTGAACTTTTAGGCTTTCCGCGTACACTCCTGCGCCTATTCTCTGCCTGGCTGACAATTTAGCGCATCCGTGTAGCAGACCATCGCCTCTCTGCTTAATTCCGTTCGGAATTCTTCCCTTTGCCACTCACTCCGTTCCGGTATTGTGAACTTGTACTTTTTATCGAACCTCCATGGTTTAAGCGGTGCTTTCACTGGCAGTCTTAGGAGGGGCAACTCTTTCGTCACCTCGACCGCCAGATGGCCCTCTCTTTCCACCCTGCACTTCCACAGTCTCTGGTCCCTTAATCGCAGGTTCGTCGCCATCGCCTCCTTCTTGATCCAAGTTAGAAGCGAGGGGAGAGCCAAGATTGTTTCCAGAGCGTGGATGGGGGTCGTCCTCATTGCGCCGTTCATCCTTCTGCCGAAGAGGCCTTGCAGGCTCGTAAGCTTTTTGGATATGGTCAGCTTCTCTACAGCGGGCAACCAGACCACTCGGCGCAACTGCCACAATGGTGCCTGGACTTTAACAGTCATTCTGGCAACATGCTCGCTCCACTTGAGTCTCTTGTCAAGCGTCACTCCCAAATACTTAAGTTGTGATACGAAAGTTAGGGGTCTGCCATACATTACGGGAGCTCTGAATCCCTCTAGTTTCCTCTTTCTGGTGAATAGGAGCATCTCGGTTTTTTCACGATTCACTGAAAGACCATTCTGCCTACACCAGTCTTCTATGATTCTTACCGACCTTTGCATTCTTTCGCAGACTGTGGCTAGAAAGCGGCACTACACGGTCGTCCACATATGCTTGTTCGTCCAACTCCTCCTGCGTCAGGAAAATTAGTAGATCATCCATTATTAGGCACCACAAGTAGGGAGACAATAACAGCTACCCTGGGGGCAGCCTCCCGTCACATCCACCTTCACCCTTACCCTCTATACATATACGGGTATTATAGTACTAACATCAAAAATGTAAGACCCATAGTTTTCGTGTAAGCGAAGAAAGTTTAGTAAGAAACGGCCTAATATCTGGCTCACCGTAAATATAAAAAAATTAGCCGAATCATGCACATAAGAAAAAAGCAGCTTTTGTAAATCGCATGTCGACCATCTTTGAACCGCCATATTTAGCTAACACTATCTCAAGTAAAAAGCCACTTAAAACTCTTTATAATTTTAGTATCCTTAAATTTGGCTTAATGTCGCGGCCATATTGATACCAAACTGACAGAAATTCCATGTTTTACCTGTCAATTTGGTTAAAATGACGGCAGCAGTAGGCTAAAGGGCATGCACAAGCGAGATAGGAGTTAACTGGCTTTTTAATTCATAACGGTGTTGATGTAGCGTAGTGGGTACTGTCGACTTTTTTTGATGACTCATAAAAAAATGAGGGTAGACAACAAAATGCATATTTACTAATTTTTCGGTTTTTTATAATTACTCAAAAACCACAAAACCTAGTAAAGAATTCGTGCCCATTCTAAAATCGTCTTAAAAGTGCCCATTTTTTTATATTTAAAGGGTTAGTTTTTTATAAAGTACACTCAAAAAATCATCAAAATAGTTATTATGTATAACCAGTGCGGAAAGTTAATCTTTCCCGCACGCGAATGCCGTTGACATAAATTTGGCGCCTCCTCACCGATATTTTTTCTGAATGTCATGTTCACAGAAATCCAAGAAAATTACAAAAACATAATGCAAAAGAACGATTTTATGTTGTTAGATCCTGTTTCAAGTGTTTCAAAAATTGTAGAATTTTTGTAAAACCGATTTCAAAGGAGAGGGGCGCTTTAGTAGGTGTTGGGGTTGGGTTTGCAGGGGTGGAAACCTCCGTTGGGTCTAGTTTTAATTCTATATCTGCTTGTATAAATACGCCGAACGCGCAAATTTTAAAAATTATTACAATTTTTTACGAGTGTTAAATAATGTTGCTAATAAAAATTGTTTAAAATTACTTAAATAAAATTGTAACAACCAAAGATGTTATAGCGCCGCTGACGATTTTTTTTTAAGTATAGACAGAAAATATGATATTTTTCAGGTATTTTGTAAAATGTTTTCACAAGTTTTTGTCAAAGTTGTGGCAAATAAAATTTATAAAATTTTATCTAAAGAAGGTTCTTAGCATATGTTACGGGAATACTAAAAAAAAAGAATATTTTATTCATATTAATAGTACATGAAAAACCCCCTCTGTAAACGATTTATATTACATCTAAATTTTCTTTACTGGGATTTAAAGAAAATCTTATACCCACTATAAATAAATAAATTGGGTGCAACATTTTTCGTAAGGGCGTGCGGACAATTAAAAACATCTTAGTTAAAACTTCCAAATCAGTTACATCAACCGGAAAGAATCTAAAAAAGAGAAGATCAAAAGATATTGGGAGGAAAAAACGAAAATTCAAAATTGGATGAGTGTCCCACAAGGAACACACAAAAGACCAAAGCGAAAAGAGGAACAATTAAACGATGTTTCGCCCGGGGTGACCAGCGTGGGCTCGTCAGTGGATTCACGAGTCACCCTCAATCCAGACATCATTTATCACCATCGCACACTCTGACTTCCAACTCTGAAACACTCGCAAATAGGCGTCGTTCCGCATGGTACTTATTATAAGTCACCTGATACGGGTTCGTCCTGGCGTGTTAATCTTTCCAATAGGAATATGCTCCTAAGACTTGTCCTAGGATCAGGTGACTAATAATAAGTACCATGCGGAACGACGCCTATTTGTGAGTGTTTCAGAGTTGGAAGTCAGAGTGTGCGATGGTGTTAAATGATGTCTGGATTGAGGGTGACTAGTGAATCCACTAACGAGCCCACGCTGGTCACCCCGGGCGAAACATCGTTTAATTGTTCCTCTTTTCGCTTTGGTCTTTTGTGTGTTCCTTGTGGGACACTCATCCAATTTTGAATTTTCGTTCTTTCCTCCCAAGATCTTTTGATCTTCTCTTTTTTAAAAACAACTTGTTGCTGTGCATAATTTTGTAAAAAAAATATGCATGCGGAAAAGCCATTTTTTCCGTACGAGACTGCCTCATTGGCCGAAGGACTTAGAAGTTCGGTCAAGCAGTCGACTGCGGCGTAAGGAAAGTAGCATAAAATAGTCAATAAAAAATGTGTTTCATAAAAATGTTATCATAACATTAAAATAAAGTGGTTTTGCACACTAGTGTGGCATAGTGACGTAACACCCAATGCGCAAAATTATATTTTCCTCAAACTCGTAGATATTTCTTTTTGCGCAAGTAATATTTTTTTCGCAAACAAAATTTTTTCGTGCACGCTGTGCGGGAAACTGCTAATTTCCACACGCAAATGACTGCGGAAAAGGCGTAAAAACTAAATAAGGTACCCTAGGATGTTCAGTGTCATTTTAAAGGATTTTTTAAGGAAAATTCAGAAATGGTAGAATTTGGGCGATTACACATTTACAAATGCAATTTATCCATTTTTGGTCATTTTTACGCGTCATTTGTTAAAAAATGTTGATAAAGGGGCTTAATTTTATAAATGTTACTATCTGTAGATTCTCTCAAAAAAACTGTTTAAAATGACATCCAACATCATAGGTGATCTTATTTAGTTTGTGAGATAATCACTTTCAAAAATTTAAATAAAAAGTATGAAAACTAGATACAAGGCATTTTAAAGCCTACTGACGTATGCTCTGACAATGCGAAGAAATGGTTTTGACATTACGATAACAGTGCGCTAAGGTTTATTTTGCACACTGTTAACAATGCGCAAAATCTGAAAATTATAGTTTTTATCTTACATAACTTGTGCGAAAATTTAATCTTCCCCACACGGGACATTCGTTTGTCTGAGAACGAACGCGGACCGGAGTTCGGGAAAGCAGCAAGGATGGGAAAGAAACTTGACACATGAGTTAGGATAAATATTTTTTGTACTCAGTGTGGGAAAGTGATACTTTCCAAACTAAAAAACACCCCTTTCCCGCACGGTCGTAGAAATAAATAGCAGTTTATCTAACAATTCCGGAAAGTGTCACTTTTCCGCACGCGATTGCAGCAATTATGTGCGGAAAAGTCACTTTACGCGAGTTGTAGGGTAAAATATTTTTTCAGCTCGCTTAATTGACTTAAGTATTCATTTAACCCAATGAAAGGAATTTTAAAAATGTTACTCTTTATTTATCCTGACTAAAACGTTTACTAACACAAAAAAGAAAATTTTTAAAAATATAGCAATATATTTATATTTTATTTGTGGTTGAGTGCGGAAAAGTACCATAAAGGGCCATTTCAAGCAAATGTAATTTTATTAAAAAAAGGAAAAAAGCTTTAACGATCTATCGGTTTTTGTTAAAAATCTTGAAATAACTCCAAATCATAAAACGACTGTAACACTCTTTTTTGGTTTACAAACAGTTTCGTACCGAAAGCAAATAATATTTTTTCGATTATTCTATTTTTTGTCCCGTCCAACCCACAAGAAACGCTTTACTGGTTCATGCTTCAAAATAAGTTTTAACATAATTGTTAACAACTTATTGCTTTCTCCTTTAATGCCAATGCCTTTTGTTTAGTTTGGAAAAACCATGATAAAGCGTATTTCTAAAAAATTGAAATATATAGGGTGTTCCAAAAAAACCGGACGTTTTAGATTGCTTATAATTTTCACTTTAATTCTCCGAAATTTGAAGTTTAATGTTTTTCTGAAAAAGAAAATTTACGATTTTATGCGCTTCACATCAAAATTGACATTTTTCTTAAAATTGAAGATGGCGGGCAGTTTTGAAAAATGGGTATTTTTGACCCCCCTGAAAATTTTGTATGTACGCCACTGTAATAGAACTGAGACGTGCGCTAGATAGCCTTATTCTTACATGTAACGTTTCTTTAAATCGGTTAAAAAATAAGAAAGTTCGGCAGTTTTACATTTGATGCCTCTTTCTGACCATAGGTCGTTTTTTAGTCGACGGGATACAGTTTTGCCAAAAATTTAAAACTTTCTGACAAGCTAAAAGCCTAACTTTAATGTGCCTGATGTCAAAATGACATCTCTTTAAATTTCAAGATGGCGGACGGCTTCATGGAAAGTCTTATTTCTTAACCGATTTAAACAAGCGTTACATGTGTATGCGTTAAAAGAATAATACTATTTAGTGCACATATCAATTTTATTACAGCAGCGTACACATTTTATTTTCCAATAAGGGTTAAAAATACCGAAGAGACTTTAGAATTTTTTCCGATATTTTTTGACGAACCTGTATCCCGTCGAATAAAGTTGACTTAAGTGAGAAAGTCTTTTATCACACAAAGAGCATGAAATGTAAAACTGTAGAACTTTTTTATTCTTAACCGATTTAAACAAATGTTACGTACGTAAGAATAAAGCTATTTAAGAATAAGGCTATTTAGCGAACATCTCAGTTTTATTACAGTGGCGAGCATAAAAATTTTCAATGGGTCAATTTTTCAAAACTGTCCGCCATCTTCAATTTTAAGGAAATGTCATTCATAAAATATTAAGTCCTCTTTTTCAAAAAAATGCTAAATTTCGAATTTCGGATAATTAACGTGAAAGTTATAGGTAATCCAAAAAGTCGTTTTTTTTTTGGAACACCCTATATAAAAGTAAGAATTTCCTAAAATTAGGTTTTGGTTTTTTTTGTCCCGTCCAACCCAAAGTTTAAAGATTCCCCTATAAGCTCTTGTTAAAACTTATTGTTCTAAACTATTTTATTTCATAACCCAAGGTTTTAGGAAATTATTTATTAGAAAATGTAGTCATAATTTTAATCATATAGAACTCACAGCTGGTTTTTCTAGTAATGGGTTACTTTTTTGTCCCGTCCAACCGCTCGAAATGGCCGTTAAAGTTAACTTTTCCGCACTAGTGTAGAAAGTATGTTTTCCGCACGCTAGTAGAAAAAATATTATACAGAGTCAGTTCCAAAATAGTGATTTTTACTTTAATTTTAATATTTAAGACAAAATCATCCTGTACAGGTAAATAGTAAATAATTTGTGTCTGGTTCGGTTTCCTTTATTTGCCTTGATGCTTCGTTTGTATAACTTTTTAATCAATCAGTCATCGAAATTTTCAACTTTGGTGTCTTATTACATAATAATCTACATTTATATACCAATTTAGCTTGATCCTCACTTCTGGGAACTGAAATGATTATTCTAATTATTTTGTCGAAAGATAAGTGTTTGGATTTTATGTAGACACAATAATTAATGATGGTCAAGTAACCCAATTCAGGTGACTTGTTAAAATAAGGTTGCAAAATATTATCTGTCATCCTTTATGAACCAAAAATGAACTTGCCAGAGCTCCCCTCTCACACTGCAATGTCAAATCTAAAAAACGAACCTGTCAGGTAGATTTCCAAAAACTGCCTGTTAAATAAGTTTTAAGCGTTTTTTGACAGCTTTAAAAGAATAAGGGCGCAAAAAAATAAAGACTAAAATTAAAGATTACGGTTTTTTCTCCAGAACTATCCGGAATTTGTAAACTTTTCCTAGTTTTCAGCAAGCATCAAATTTGCCCTAATTTAAACCTTTTCGTATCTCCTACCGTTTAGGAGATATTCATGGTGAGCAGCTAATTTGACATCATAGGTTTCACTTTTTTGGACCATGCAGTCTGTGTGATTACAAATCGTAATCGAGTGAACCGATTTCTATGCAGGATAAAAAAACGAACTGTTAACGTCCCTCTCGTGGGAATAAATAAGTTACACTCTTGGCTGTCAGCTTTGGAGGAGAAGTTTTCGTATACTATCAGAATATCTTTGGGCCCTTCTATATATGGTGGGAACTTTAAATGGAATAATTTCGCTAGAGCCTCAGGATAACCCTAAAAACACATATAACCGACATAAAATCGGGCCAAAGCATCGCTAACGCACTGCTGACGTTATACCGACGTTGGCACGATTTTATGAGTTATTCGACGATTTGTGTTTATAGAAAAAATATGCGGATAAAACGCAAAAACACGACAACTGAGATTTTTTATGGGCTTTCCAGTTATATTAAAAAATTCCCCTTTTAAAGGGTGAAACCTCTCTAACCCACTTAATTTTTTTAAAAGGATTATAATACTTTACAGTTACAATTTTATTAAAAGCTTAATCCCCTCCTCCTCTTGCCAAGCGACACGCGGTTTTCATATTAACTTAGATAATTGGATTTTCAACCAAAAAAAAAAATATTTTTAAATTTTTGGTTGAAAATGTAATTATCTAACCTATATTGTGAAAATCGCGTGTCGTTAGCTGCTATACGGTTAGTGGATTAAGTTTAATCCCCCCTAATATCGTCTTGCCAACCCCCACCAGAACCTAATCAACTCTGCGTAGGGTGACAAAGAATTTTGGTGCCAAATTTTATAAGAATTGGTTTAGCAGTTTTTGAGTAATCGTGTTACCGACAGACAGACAGACCGACAGACAGACATCATGACGAAATTTTGTATTTAGGTATTTTTGACGATCCCAATAGCCTCCATAGGTACTATGAAAATGCGCAACGGGTCAAATGAGGCCTAGGTGCTGTGAGGTTAAATCCCCACCCTCCCAAATTATCAGATCAGGTACTATGAATGCATGGATGGCTAAAAATAGATAGACCATAAAATATGTCTAAAAATTTTATTGACCGAATTATCTTAAAAACTTAGTAAACTATACAGAGTGTATCCCAAAAGTCTGGAATAATGGATTTTTCGGGATAACTATTGGTTTTTGAAAAAAAACTTACGTAGGATCATTTTAAAGTAGAAAAAGCGGTTTCTAAAAATATATACCATTTTATACAGGGGGTCCCAAAAATAAAATACGTCACCTTATCTCTTTTTTAAATTGGACGCCCTGTATATTATCTCATTTTCTGGATGCTTAAAAAATAACCTTTTCAAAAATACCCAACACTACTCAATACAAGGTGTCCACCGTGCATAAAAAAGAGTATACATTTTTCGAAACCGCTATTTTTCCTAAAATGATCCTATACCTATATAAGTTTTTTTTGAAAAAAGCGTTCTCCCAAAAAATCCATTATTCCAGTCTTTTGAGACACACTGTAGAAAGAGTTGTAAAACAACCTACAGCTAAAAAAAAATCTATTTTGCCGAAGTTTATTAAAGAAAAAAGCAACAGTAATTTGATTTTTATACCTATCTAAAGGTTTTTTTTTAAATTAAAAATTAACTCACATCAAAAAACCATTGCAGTCAAGGTGTCACAAAATAGTTTACCTATAGGTATATCATCACATTTAAAAAAAAAATCAATAATCAGTGGCGCACTCAGAAATTGACTTCGGGGGGGGGGGTTAAAGATAAGTAATAAAAAATTTTAATTTGAAGTCAAAATGTGACCATAACCAGGCTTCTAAGGGGGGGGGGGGCTTGCGTATATTTTATCCTGAGGCTTTGGAGGATTTGATTCCGCTAAAGTCCCCACACTGCATATTAATGTCTCGATTTTTTTGGATTCTATATACCTATATTTATTTAAACCTATATTTTTTATAAAATTCAAAAAAAAAAGAATATATCTTCTCCTTCTAAGATTGGATGTTTATTCTGAGCTTAAATTAAAACAGCAGAGAACAAAAATTGTATGTCGGACGGATTCTACACTGTACGATTTGTAAGATGTATTGTTTGTAGAAAGTACGAGTTGTACGATGTACGGTTTGCAAAAAGTATCCTTTGTGCGAAGTATAGTTATGCTATTTTACGATTTGCGGAAAGTATTGTTTGCGCAATGTACGTTTGTGTTAAATACGCTTTGTAAAATGTATTTTTGTACAAACTATGGGACCCCGTATTTTTGTATAAACTATGGGACCCCCCAGCAAGGACACATTTATAGTTTCGCCCTCTGTCGACCGCTGCGTGTAATCTTTATTACAGTCTTTTTTATTAGCCATGGTATATTTGTCAACTGCCATTTGTCAATCTTGTCAAACGTCGTCGCCATTTTTGAAGTGCGTCGTCGACGTTTCGCAACGTTTTCGTCCATTTTTAAAAAGTGTCATCTGAAAATGGGGTCCAAAAAGGACCAAAAAGACGAAGCACCTAAGAGGGTGGGGAAGCCCTACGGCCGCGTCACCATAGACCTTCAGAATCAGTTGTTACCGGAAGATAAACTGTCCTTTACGCCGTCACACAAGGACGGACTCAGTGTGGATGCCGAGACCGATTTGAGGATCTACGGGTGCGAGCTGATTCAGACTGCGGGGATACTGCTTAAGTTGCCTCAGGTAAGTGCGAAGTGGTTAATGTTGAGCGTCCTTTTAGAGGCTCTTGTAAACTCAGTTTATGCTTGCAGTATCTACAATGCATGTCAAGATACTTTGCTAGTATCTACTTAAAATTTCCTGGTTCTACATAGGTATTCTATCTTTTTTCGTTTGTAAAGTTAAGCTGTAAACAGTAACCAAATAAACTTTTGGTTTGATAAAAAAGTATAAGAAAACCACCTTTGATAGAGTAGGATAACTTTGAGGATAACTTGGTAATGTTAGCAGTTGTCATACAGTCAGGCAACTACTTGCAAAGTAGCTTGATTGAGATCATTTGCAAGCATGAGATTGAGGAGCATATAATAAACCACTATATAACCAAGACTCATATAAAGCTTGATTTATGCCGAGTCATGCATCAAGATAGATCACAAGTAGCTCCAAGGGTTACACAACTTGCAAAAATTTGTACACTAAATTTCACAAAAGGCCTATTTACTCAACTTCTAATGCTTAATGGCTAATTGATAAATCTAATGGATAGGGTTTAATGGTTAATTAATAATGGTTTACTCAAGTTTTTTATGCATAGCTGTTAATCACAATTTCATCCATGGAATCTCTTGCATTCCATATGCAAGAAAATCCTTTGATACATTCAATAAACAAGCCATCATTGTACTACTTGCAAGTAGCTTGATTGAGATCATTTGCAAGCATGAGATTGAGGAGCATATGGGTGATTCTACAGAGAGTGATTAATTTGAAGGCATAATCTTTGTAATGAAAAACTAACCAAATTAGTCATTAAAAACTCATCCATGGGGTGGTGTTTAGTAAGTGTAAACTAACTTTGATTAATAACAATCTAAAAAGAGTTTAGTCTGTATTATATTTAATTTTTTTAAAGAACAAAAACATGCTAATGACGCTTCATTGACATGCTAATGACAATAATACTTTATAAATTATGTGAAGAAGTAAGAAGCCAAAAAATAAATCCGATCTACAAAATTTTTAATTTATGTAAAAGGCAAAACTTTCTGTTGAAAAAAATAAATTCAAAGAATTTTTCATTTTGACACCAAAATTACTAATTTGACATGCAAATGATAAAAAGTAACACACAAGATGATTTTTTGAGTTTTTTATTAAAATAGAAGTAAGAAACGCGAACAAGTAAACTTTTAATAACTGACATAAAATATTCTAATACATAAATACTAAGTAGATTCAAATAAACTTATGCAGATTCAAATACATCAACTTTATCAGGAAACTTGTAAAAGATTCGGTTTCCTTTAAGTGTCAATGGTGGATCTGGTAGAAATCGAATTATTTGCTCTTCTTTTATGTAACTCAAATTGTCTTCGTTTAACTTAAATAGATTATATTATTAAAAGCTACTTTTATTTCGTCATCGTCAAAGTCACTTTGACAAACAGCTATGTATATATATTCTAAATTATGTTTTTGTGTGCTTTGTACTGACACTAAAACAAATATTCCTGTCTTAAGGGAATAAGTATTAGGCAACTTCATGTTGTCATGGGAACGACCCAATTCATCTTCATCACTGCTGTAAATATCAGACACTTTCAATTTCTTTTTAGTTACCAACTCTGATAATTGGATGTCTTGAGTCTTCTTCAGAAGAGGAATTTTCTGCTGGAGACTCTGGACGGATGATAAAAATCTTAGAAACAGTTGATGTTTTTTTGCAAGTTTCACTTGACGCACCTTCATTGTGCCTTTAAAACTTAAAAGAGGTTTTCCTTGTATAACATTACAAAGCTTTATTCATAAGGCTGGTAATGGCATTGTACTTATGCAAAATTCTGGCTTCATGTTCCATGAAGTTTTTTGTGCATGCATTTTCTTGTTTTACTTTCTTTGGCTTTTAAGTACTGTTCATGTTTCTTTTGCTTCTCAGCTTCATATTTTTCTGGATTTTCTTTTATTTTTTTTCGCCTTTCCTTTTCTCGTAATCTCTTGGCTTCTAGTATCTCTTCTCTTGTTTCTTGTTTTCTTTGGATGAGGAACCTTCAAAAAGAACAAAAATATCATAAATAAAAAAGGTGGATTTAATTGGATTGGTATTATTTTCGCTTTATGTCTTAGGCTTAATCCTATTTTTACCTGTTTTAAAGCTAACTTTAAACCACATCACTTTTGAAATGGTTTAAAAAAATTATATATTTTGTATCAACAAGCTAATCATTCAAGTGTCAATTGCGTCATTCAAGTGTCACAAGAGAGACACACGAATGAGGCACATCTGAATGATTTTTTTGTATTTTTTGCAAATAGTAAATCAGAGTATTACCATTTTAAGAAAATATTAGGTTGCAATAATTAGTCATTCATTTAATATTAGAAATTGTACCAAACTAATTCAAATTATTATATTTAAAGCAAATTTTATTTACCATCCTAATGACACAGTAGCATGTTACAGCTTGTAAAAACTTGTTTAAAAATTCACTACACAAGAGATGTGTACTCTCTGCCTGCCAGAAGATAAATGAGCTGGTGCGCCAACACTCCTAGAGCTTTTATAACCTCGGTTTGATCCAACTTTTTCTGTCTTTTGCCGCATTTAATTGAAAAAAATATGTGACACCCCAATGATGAAATTTCTGAACCAAAAGATTTTTATCATTTTTGTACCTTTAAAATATTTTTTTTTGTAATTTTTTTTATTACTCAACAAAATTTTAATTTATCGTTAATATAACCTAAAGCAAATAAAATAAATTTATTAATACTTAGTTAGTATATATGTCTGCTAAAGTTTTCAGAACAGGCTGGAGACAAGACATGTGAATGACGATTTAAGCATAGAAAGCGCAAAAAATAGTAAAAAATTTAAAAAAAAATGAAAAAAAAAACATTTGTGCCAAAAACAAAATCTTCTCTTTTATCTATATGATATTATTAATTGTTTTAATTATTTTTTGTTAGGCGAATAATTAAGGGGGGAAATCACTTACTAAAAATGACTCACTTTCTGTAGAATCACCCATATAATAAACCAGTATATAACCAAGACTCATATAAAGCTGGATTTATGCTAAGTCATGCATCAAGATAGATCACAAGTAGCTCCAGGGATACACAACTTCCAAAAATTTGTACACTGAATTCACAAAAGGCTTATTTACTTAACTTCTAATGCTTAATGGCTAATTGATAAATCTAATGGATAGTGTTTAATGGTTAATTAATAATGGTGTTTACTCAAGTTTTTTAGGCATAGTTGTTAATCACAATTACATACATGGAATCTCTTGCATTCCATATGCAAGAAAACCCTTCAATACATTCAATAAACAAGCGATCATTGACACTCATTTAAAAAAAAAATGTCCAAAAAAAGTTTTTCCAACAAATTTTGGGGTTATGTCAGCCAAATCAGCTATAGCAAAGAAAATGAAAAGTGACAACTGAAATATGGTTTTGCACAAGCGCATTTCCTTATTTTGAATAAATTGCAGTTAAAAGTTGCCCAACTTTATCAATTATCCATTATACATTAAATTTAAGAATAATGCATTAGACATTGGATAAGTACCATTGGTTTACACATATTTAACTTTAAAAATTATGCTTTAAGCACTATCCATTACATCTATCCATTATCCATTAAGCATTAGAAGTTGAGTAAATAGGCCTAAAGCTTTAAATTTTTACAAAATTTAAAATAATATCACAAAATTTCATAAAATTTTGCAAAACTTCATATAATTTCACTAAACTTCACAAAGTTTTACAGAATATCACAAATTTTTACGGAATTTTATAAAATTTTAGATACTTAGAACTAGTTTATTATAAATTCCCTTAAATTTAAATGACTGCCTTTCATTAAGTTAAAACTAGACAAAACATAAGCATTTTTGACACATTTCATTAAAGCAATGAATATAAAAGCTTTAATTAAATCACAAAACATAAATTTTACAGGGGAGCGAAAATAAAGAGGTTTGAAGTGCTTTATATATAAAGACTTAATATTGTTCAGAAAATTCTATATTTGTCTGCCCTGAGGCATGCATGCAATAAAGCCACATGAACATTTTATTGTATTTAGGTAAAAACCACCTTTTCTTTTTTAAGGTTATGTTTAAAATCTCCCCTTTTTCTATTGAATCAAAAAGGATATATTTTTGGTTTGTCAATCTTGTGCCCCAACAGAAAAAAAATAAATGGTCCTTAAAATTAAAGCGAAATATATGTTTTTTTATTTGTGGTAAATGTAAAGTCAAATTAGAGTTATTTCAAAAACTTTTATCAAAATAGGTTTTTATCTCACTATTTTATTAATAACAGCATGGAAAAAAAATGTTTTAAATGAAACATTGCTTAAAAGAAATGTGTTAAAAATGCTTGTGTTTTTGCTAGTTTTAACTTTACAAAAGCCATCCATTTAAATTTAAGTTTGTGAGGTTTTGTGATTATTATGAAATTATCTGAAATTGGGTGGACAAACTATGAGAAATCCATGAAATTCTGTGAAATTTTTGGAAATTTTCACTCCAAATTGTTAGAAAATTTCAGATACATACATATCCGTACCTCAGTAAAGTGTAATATTTTTTGACTTTACAATTACCACAAATTAAAAAAATACATTTTTCTATGATCGTGCAGAAAACACCACTTTTCCACAGACATTTAAGTTTGAAAAGTATCACTTTCCTGCACTTTTGCTGAAGTATGGATATGTATGTATCTAAAATTTTCTCAAAATTTGGAGTGAAAATTTTACAAAATTTCACAGATCTCACATAGCTTGTACCCCAAATTCCACAAGTGGTTTACCCCTTGAGTAGCTCTTTACATGTTGACATAGAACAACTGACCAGTTTTTAGGCATCTTATTGTGTGTAAATTAGAGTATAAAGCTGGATTTAAGCTAAGTCAAGTACACACAATTCAGACTCATTTGCTAAAAGTACATATGCAACAGGTACATATTTTTGGAAAAAATCCTTGGATCACTTTTGACTCTGCCAGCTTATGTTTATAAAAAAAAAAAATTTGTTAAAACTATTTTTCTCAAAAAATTTTTGGCAACAATCAAGATATTTAAATTATACCTTAAGATTTTTAAAAGTACCTAAATAATTTTTGCTTTACTAAAAAAAAAAATAAATAGAAGGTATTACTATTATTTAAAAAAGGATCGACGAGGGTGAATAAATAACAAAGTCAATGAATAGTGAACTTAAACATTGCCTTTTATATGAATCCTGTTTCAGATTTTTTATCATCATCATCCGGGTCTATGGTTACTACTTATTAGATTTTTCAAGGAAAAGCTCGCTATTCATTGATTTTATTACCTATTATTTTTCAAAATTTTGCTGCAACATTATTTTTGTCAAAATAATAAAATGATACATACATGTCACTCATACACCCTATACCCTATTTATTTTCTATATCTGCTTCTGCTACTGTGTAGAGTTCTTGTATGCAATTTGACAGATTTTATTTTTAAAGAGTCAAAAATTGATCGTCATTGCCAAAACCCCCTATTTTTTAGTAGGAATTGGGCCAATTCCCTAAGTTTCTCAGTGGAAAAAATAATAAATAAAATAGAAGCTAAAAACTGTCGTCTGTTTTAACATCCTAATAAAAGATTTATTCTCAGATTTATCTCAGTATTTTTTTTTAAGTATTTATTTTTGATAACCTTATGCAGACTGCTTCAGCCTACTGCGAACATAGGCCGGAAGAAGTCCAATTTGCCAGTGTACATACATGCAGGGACACCGCACACCTATCAGTGAAGCAACCAATACTCAGGCTTGCGATCACCACTTGCGTTTAGTATTTAGTATGCCTCTAACCACGGTGCTGTATGGAGTGTAGTCAATGAAACCTGAATTTGGTCAATAAATACGCAAATTTTTATAAAGTAATTTTCTTTTTTTTTGTCACTGATAAATAAGAGCGTTTTATTGTCAACTGCTTAGATTTATCACTGACAATGTGTTACAATGACAATAATAAGGAGAAACAAAATAAAAGCAAGTTCTCAAAATAAAATAATACATTCTAAAAACCAAAAAGATTCTCCCAGTCAAAAAAAAATTAGAGCAAATGTTTGAAAAGTCCTCCTTGCTCAGCTAGACAATATCCGAGCCTATTATAAAAACCCCTTCTAACGTTTCCAAGCATGTTGGGGGTGATAGTTTGAAAAGCTTCTTCAATTTTAATCCAAAGTTCTTCCAAATTATTAGCCCTTTCATGCCCGTAAACTTTATTTTTGAAATAACTCCACAAATAGAAGTCATTAGGAGCAAGATCGGGTGATCGAGCTGGCCATAAAATAGTTCCCCATGTACTTATAACCCAATTAGGAAATACATTATCAAGATATTCCCTAACAAGCCCAACATTGTGAGTGGGACAACCATCTTGTTGAAACCATGTTTCACCAAATGTCATACCTAACAACTGCCTAGCATTTGGAATAATATGCTGCTGCAGTAGATACAAGTATCTAGGACCATTCAAATTGCCGTTATTAAAAGTAAGGAACTGGCTGATTGGTAAGATGATTGCTGAGTCAATTCAATTAAACTCTTTTCAAGCTAAATTGACCGATAGCATGGTACTTACTAATTCAAATTCATTGACGCATCAAGCAACTATTTTGCCATCAGACAGATCCCCTCAGGTTTTTGGTAAGACTAGAAATTTTAATGATTTGGATGCTTCTTCTCAGTCAATCAGTTTATTTGATGAGCTAAATAATAGTTGTAACACAAGTGGCATAAATCTGAATGCTTCAAATTTTTTTTTAGGACCCAAAATAACCCAAACAAAAAGTCCCTCTCAAAAAGTTTAGACTATGTTACACTTATGCTTTTAAACATTCAGTCTGCGAGAAGCAAGGCTGATGAATTATTCTTGTTTTTAGAAAACCAAAACTTTCCCCATTTAGTACTTTTAACAGAGCATTGGCTTAAGGTGGGAGAGCCCTTTTACGTACCAAATTATTATATATTGACTAAATTCTGCCGAACATCTTTCAATAATGGGGGTACCACCATCCTGATAAGCTTAGAATTTTCATCGAGATCAGATTTCTGCAACTGTGATAAGTTTGACTTTTTATTATCTGAAAAAACATTTGAATTTTCCCTTCTCTACTCAAAAACTCTCAAAACATATATTTTGTGCATTTACCGCTCTCCAAATACTAGTCTCTCAAGCTTTCTAGATAATTTTGAACTTCTCTTATCCAACATACCACCAAATTTCACATTAATCATTGCAGGTAATCTTAATATTGATTTTGGAGACCCTGAAGCATATTCTACCATTCTTTTACTTAATCTGTTAGAATCCTTTAATCTGCAAATGCATGTGAAGAAACCTACAAGAATCACAAATTCCACTGCTACCACGATAGATTATGTTTGCTCCAACCTTACCTCTGATCTTGAGTGTAATGTCACCGATCCCGACCTTTCCGATCACCATGCCGTTTTAACTTCATTGCCGTTAAGAATAAGTCATGTTAGTAATCACAAAAAACAAGGTAGAATATTTAGTAAGAATAATTTTTCCCATTTTAAACAGACTTGTAACAGCACAATTTGGCAACCTATTCTTTCTGAAGTTGATCCCCTTGAAGAATTTCATCTTATTCTAAGTAAGATAGTCAATAAATCTTTTCCTTTAAGGACACTACGCAAAAAAGGGATCCAAAAATACTGGATGACAAACGGATTAAAGATATCTGCGGGCAACTTAAGATCTTTAAATATTATAAAAAATCACTATGTTGACAGTCCGTTTATTACTAATCACTATTTAAAATACCGCAAATTGTACAAAAAGTTAATTCGCACCGCAAAACACTTATTTTACACAAATCGTTTGAACAACGCGGCTAATAAATCTAAAGAAACGTGGAACATCGTGAGGGAACTTACTGGTAAAACTAGTATTAAGCCACGGGAGATCGAGATTGATGCAGATCTACTGAACAGCTTTTACTGCAACGTTGCTGACAATCTAACTGCAAACATTAACTCTGATGTCGATCCTATAGTCTATTTGGAGAGCTTGCGTGTGAATGAGTCTTTTGAGTTTTTACCTACTGATATCCATAAAATCAGATCCACTCTTAAATCTTTTAAAAACCAAACTGCAGCCGGATCAGATGGTATATCTACAAAAATTTTAAAAGAACTACCTGACCAAGCCCTTCATATCTTAGCAGAAGCGATTAACCTCTCCTTTTCTTCTGGCACTTTCCCAACCACTCTTAAACAGGCTCTAATAATACCTATTCATAAAAATGGCGATACTAAAGATCCGTCAAATTAGCGACCAATATCCTTGCTCTCAACCATATCGAAGATTATTGAAAAAATCGTCAAAAAACGCATGATAGATTTCTTAACTTCGCACAAAGTTTTTAATCTTGCACAGTTTGGTTTCCTTCCAAAAAAGGGCACCCATGATGCTATGTATAAAGTAATGGAACAACTTTTCAGGCATTTTAATAACGGCTTTGATACTGCAGGAGCGTTCTGTGATTTTTCCAAGGCCTTTGATTGTGTGAGTCACAGAACGCTGCTGCGAAAACTAGAGGTCTATGGTTTCCGCGGAGTGGTGTTGGAGTGGTTTAAATCCTATCTCTCAAGCCGCACCCAGCGTGTCGCCGCGAAAGGCGGATGTTCCTCAGTCCAGCAAATCAATTATGGGGTTCCGCAGGGCTCAGTCCTAGGGCCAATCCTATTTCTCATATACATCAATGATTTGTTAAATTTGGATATCTCAGGAGTTTTTGCTGCGTTCGCGGATGATGCAACGGTGGTGTGGCATAAAAAAGGGACGCGGGAGTTGGTCCAGGTAATATCTGATGACATCAAGGTCATCAAGCTGTGGTGTGATGCCAATGGACTTTTACTTAATTTTAATAAAACACAGATACTTGGATTTCGCTGCAGTATTGATGATGTTGATTGTGACCAATTCTCCATTAAATCTTCCCAAAATACCAAGTTTCTTGGGCTTCAACTTGATACTGATTTGAAATTCCAATCTCACATCATTGGGCTTAACAAGAAACTCGCCTCAGGTTGTTACTGTGTACGAGCGGTGGCCAAAAATCTTAATATTTCTACTGCAAAATCTGTGTACTATGCTGTTATTCAATCTCACCTTTCTTACGGTCTACCATTCTGGGGCTGTTGTACTCAATATCTTTTTCAGTCAGTCTTTAAACTTCAAAAGCGAGCAGTCCGATTCATTGCTGGTGTCTCTGCAAGAGATCATTGTAAACCCTTATTTATAAACTACAACATCCTAACCCTACCATGTCTTTTCATCTTAGAATCAGTAAGTCTTATTCACAAGCACAAATCTTCTTTCCCTGAACAACAAATTATTCATGTTACACGTCAAAGGCACCATATACCACTTCCTATTCCACACTCGGCGCTCGTTCAAAATTCCATAATTTATAATGCCATAAAACTTTATAACCATCTTCCTATAGCTATTAAAAATATTGCAGATCTATCGAAATTCCGCAAAGAACTCAAAAACATTTTAGTAAAACAGGCTTTTTATACCGTGGACGAATTTCTTACCTTTTCCTTTTAAACCTACCTATTTATTATCATTTTTTTTTATCTTACTTTAAAATTTATTTTTAACCCTGTCCAATTAAGTAGCCATTTTTGCATTTTTATTTTTATTTCCTATAGCTTTACAATTAAATTAATTTCTAGGATTTCTCTTGCTTGTGTTACAACAACCCTATGCCAAAACAACTAGATTTATTAAATTGTCTGTGATCTAAAATTTTTTACCTATATATTTATTTAGTATTTTTTTTTACTTTTTTTACTTTACTCAACTTGTTTGTATTTTTTGCTTTAAATGTTTATCTGTTGTGCATATATTTATTTAGATTTTACTTAACCTGTTTGTTCTATTTTCATTATGTTTTTACCATATCTCTGTTACCAACTGATCTGTTTTTTTTTTTTTTTATCTTGTGTCGTGCCTGCCTTTGCCAGGTAGTTAATTTTAATTTTAATTTATGTTAATATTGTATGAAATTAGACTTAAGCCTCTTAAGCTTTGTCAATAAGGATGTAGAAAATCTTTGGACAATAAAGCATGTTTACTACTACTACTACTAAAAAATGGCCCAATTACGTGTTCCCCTACAATACACCACCAAACATTTAGTTTTTGCGGATTCTGTGTTCTTACGTCAAATTACAAATGCAAATTTTCCCTCGACCAATATCGAACGTGTGTTGGTTTATGGCGATTTAATAATGGAAAAGTGCTTTCATCTGTGAAAAGAATAGATCTCAGAAAGTTTTCATGATTAGCCCTTTCCATCATTGTTTCGCAAAATTCCATATGACGATAGTTGTCCTCCAGAAAAATTTGATGCATTTTTGACGCTTTGTAAGAATGATAACCATTCTTTTTGAAAACACGTAAGACAGTGGCTGAAGACATATCAACTGCTTCGGCAATTTGGTGTCTAGTTAACTATCGATTTTCCTCCACTGCTGCGCAAATCATCACTTCTCGTACTTCCTGCTCGTCATTCAAAACAGTGTTTTTTATGGTTTCTTGGCGCTACACAACCAAACTTTTCAAAATTCTGCACAAACCTATAAATCATTGATAAAGTAGGGTCTGGGTGATTTACAAAATTCTCCAAAAAAAGTTCTTGAATAAGCTTTTTCGGCAACCTCGTAGACATCCATTTTTAGTTTTAAAAATGTATAATTTCACTTAAGAACTTACCAATCTGTTTCTCGAGCAAGGCAGAAATAAAACAAAATAATAAAAACAAAATAAATTTCCAAAAGATAACACTACAGCGTGCTTCAAATCCACCTCGGTCGTACGGCACGGAGAGTAAATTGGACTTGATTCCCCCTATGTTCGCAGTAGCCTGAAGCTCATTGTATATTGAGTAGGTGTAAAAATAAAAGAACTTCTAATTAAAAGAACTAATAATACTTTTTTTAAATATTTTATACTTATTTATAACACAGTAAATGTTTAATATTTTTAAAAACAAAATTCTTTACATGGCTGATTCTTATGAAATGTCCACTTTCCAAAACACAAAGGAAGTAAAAATAAAGATCAGATATTTTTTGTTAATTTTGGACATTAATGTTAAATGTTAAAAACGATAAATATTTCCACATGTGGACCTGCTCTTTATTTGAAAAAACTTGACTTTTTAAAAGTTTATCATTCACAGAGTTGAGAAAAGATTCACAAATAATATTTATGAATTATAATTTAAAACAATTAAATTTCTGTAAAAAAGGTAGGGAACTTTATTGTTTTACTTAAAAAGTAAATACTTGTACACACCGACATGGTAAGGAAAGATTTAAAAAAATTATAATTGTTACATTTTGAAGATGGCTATAGATAAACGACAAAACGGAAATTTATACTTAGATGATGAGAATGTTTATTATTGTATTTAAGAAAGATGAAAAAATAGTGTGAATGTTGAAATTCACGTAAATAAGATTCAAGAAAATGAGGATTTTTACCTATTTTTTTAACTTCATGGATATTATAAAGTCAATTTCGTAAATCACATACATTACGATTTGCCAAGAAAAACAATCAACTCTCTCTACCTACATCTCTTCAAGTGCGGCTCTAAAGTGTCTTAAGTGGGGAGAAAATTAAATTGTTCTTGACTAGTGGCATCTATTAGAGCTTTAACCATCTATTGTCACATTCACGCAAAGGATAAATGTAAAATGGAACAGCTCTAAAAAATATGGAAAATATTAAAATTTTAAATTGTTTTTCCAAGTACAAGACAAACAGACCTTTTAGCAATATACTATAATTATATTGAACACATTTTACCAAAAAGACATTTTTTTCAGCTAGTGAACAACAAGTTGACATCTCGTGAGAATCAGCCACATATTTCAGTATATGCAAGTTTAATTAGGTATAGGTTTGCAGAAAACGACCAATTTAATTTATATAAAAGTTTTGTTTTAATTAAGCCTTGGACGAACCTAATCCAGAGATATTTAAAATATTAAAAGAAACAGATGGGGTAATATTGGTTTCAGATATAAATGAAATTTCAGTTAACCTCCCCCCTCATTCCAAAACTTTCAGAGTGCTATTTTTTCTCAAATTTCATTTTCTGTTGTTAAATTTGCTGGGCAGATGTGGCTTTTCAAGTTAGAAACAAAAAATTATTGGTTTTAAAGGCATCATGAAAGACTTACCTTGCAGATCTTTCTTCACAGGAATTTTCTCTTGACAAAATATACAGATAACAGTTCTGTCAAATGTGTATGTTACTAAAAGCCCCCATGATGCATGCACAGATCAAAGAGATAAAAGAACAAAAAGTTAAAGGAAAAAAAATAATGCTAAACCACACTAAATTTTTGGACTTCCAGTGGCAAAATTATCGCAAATTACTGGGAAGGTAGTTGGCAGACCTTAACTAAAAGTTGTTGCAAAATTCCTCCCCCCCCCCTTGGGATAAATTTAACAATTTAGCCAATGATCCAGTGCACAGGTGGCAAATTTTTATCCTTATGTTAATTTCATATCAAATAAACCAGAGATTTTGATAAAATTTGGTACACTTATTCTCTAAAATATTTTTTTTTCTGATCAGTAGTTTTTTTTTATTAATATTTAAAAATCGAAAAGTTGACAAATTTTGGTCCAACACAGCTTCACAAAAATTAGAATACCTTGAAGACCACTAATCGCAGATTGATAAGGTATAGCTCGTCACATGACCTATTATATTTTCATCTGTTTTTTTTTTTTAATTTTGATTTTTTTGCAAAAAAAAAAATATTTTTTTTATCAATGCTTTGGCAAACTATATGCCAAATTTCAAGATTGAGAAATTATGGGTTCATGGTAAAAAAAATTAAAACCAAATAAAAGAAACAAAAAATCTGAAGAAAATTAATTGAAATTCGTATTATCAGGCATACATAATATGTGTATGCGCTGTAGGAAAAAGTTATATTTTGAATATTAGTGTGTGTAGGTAAATTAAAGCTAAAATAAAAATACCCCCCTTTTTTATCCCCCCCCCTCAGTCTAGTGTTAGTCTTTTTATTGGTCCAAAACTTGTGTTTTTTATTTGTACGAACTTGTTTATTCCTGTCATGTCTACTTTTTCATTGATGAGTTATTCCTAACCCACCAAACCAGACAATCTGTGCCTGTTTGATGCAGGAAAATTCCTGCAAGAACATGCCAGAGTGCCGATTTAATTTATTTAAACCTGATCTCCTGTTGTTAGTGTTGCACTTCTATCTTATACTGTTTAAAAATGACTAAAGATAATCCAAAAGACTGGTCTAAAATATTTGCGACCAGGTGTTGTGATCCGTTAAAATTGCGGAAACATTCTGGAAAATTGAGGAATGTTTCAGAAAATATGTGCTCTCATATAGACATTAAGCTAGGAATGAAAATTTGTGATGGGTGTCGAATCAAAATCATGAAAAGTTCACATACTTACAATTGATTTATGTATATTTTCATAGTTTGTTAAAAGTAATTATTATTGATAGGAAACTAGCCATTTTTGTGGTATAAACATTTTTACCCGTTTTTTTAGATTTAAATGGTCATCACTTTTATTTCTGTGAACCGATTTTGATGAAATAAAGCCTATGTTCATCCCAGGTATCGAAGGAATGTATTATCGTTTCAGTAGTTTTTGTGTGATGCTGGCACAGACAAACAAATAAACAGACGTATCTATACCAGATAGCAGATGGGCTAACATCTAGCACCAAAATTTTTTTAAAAATATTTACTGTAAAAAAATGGTCCCCATATTTATTTAGATTTAGGTACCTACATATTTGTGAATATTTTTTTCAGACCATCAACTACCTTTGATTCACCCAATTTTAAATCTGAATCAGAAGAGTCGCTGGAAGTTCTTAATCAGTTGCTGGTGCTCTTTTCTAAATTTTGGATAAAGAAAGACATGTGAAATTAGAAGAAACCCCCGCGACTGCTAATAGTGCCACTAAAAATAAAGCAACTAAAAGTAAAATTTGCTGAAATCACCAAAACAAGTGAGAAAATGCTGGTGTTGTCAGTTCTGCCAATTAGTTGGACCAGATCACAAATTCAGAAAGAGTTTGGTGTGTCTGAATATATGGCAAGGGCAGTAAAACAAATGGTAAACTCAAAATAATATTGTTACACTGGTTAGAGAATTTTATTTGAGAGACGATATAAGCGGAATGATGCCGGAAAAAAATTACTGTGTAGTAATTAAAAAAGAAGACTGCAAAGAATATGTGCAAAAAAGATTGTTTTTGGCCAACTTAAAAGAAGTTTATGCTTTGTTTAAAAAGGAGTACCCAGAAATAAAAGTTGGCTTCACCAAATTGTATGAACTTAAACCAAAAGACTTCATTTTTGCCAGAAAAAGTGGCACACATTCAGTGTGTGTTTGCCTCATCCATCAAAATATTAAATTGATGATGAGTGGTTCCAAAATTGATAAATTCACCATTATTGACACTAAGAAAGCGATGTTTCCAGACTACCACGCATGTTTGGCAAAAATAATGTGCAATCCAGCAAGCGTAGATTGTTACCTTGGTAAATGTGAAACTTGTCCTGGAACTGAAATCCTTAAAGAAATTTTAATGGAGAAGTTTGAGGATTTTTTTATTGATTATGTTACATACAAAAAGTGAAGAATTTGTGCAAGAGTTAGTTTAACTAAAAATGCACTCGTTTATTTCCACTATGCAAAAAAAAATTACAATCAGACTGAGACAAATTTAAAAATGGGAGAAGCACTTATCACTTGCGATTTTTCCGAAAATTATTCTTTTGTCTTACAGGATGAGGTCCAGTCATACCACTGGAGTAGTAGCCAGGCAACACTTCATCCATTCGTGATATATTACAAAGATGAAAACGAAGAAATGAAGCATTTGAATTACATTTACATTTCAGATTGTTTAAACCCTAACACAATAGCTTTTCATTTGTTTTTAAAAGATTTAATACCTGAGCTTAAAAATAAAATCAAGAACTCGCAGCTCAGTATAAAAATTAAAAAAAATACTAATCTGTGTTATCACTTATCATGAGGAAGAATTTGGACTAAAGGTTGAATGGCAGTTTTTTGGTACGTCCCATGGCAAGAGTGCTTGCGACGTTCTCGGTGGGACATTAAAACGGTTGGCTACCAGGACTAGTTTGCAAAAACTCTATGAAGAACAAATCATGACTCCACAGCAACTCTTTAAGTTTGCAAAACAAACAGGGAATCATATTTAAGTTTAAAAGCATTGAAAACATTTGGAAAAAAGGTTTGCTGATGCACAGACAATTCCAGGAACACAAAAAATCCATTCTGTCATTCCAGTGTCAACGTCAAAAATTGTCACAAAAGGTTTCTCATTGAGCTCAGAAGAACAAATTCATGAACTAATACAGTGTTCTAAAATAACAAATTCAGAGCTTATGCATATCCAATCGGATTTTGTTGCTATTGAATATGACAAATTATGGTGGTTGGCATGTATCACTGGAAAAAATGAGGAAACTGATGAACTCAAAGTCAGTTTTTTGCATCCAAATGGGCCAACTAGTTCATTTTCCTACCCTAAGCCTAAAGCAAATCTACTAATAATAAAAAAAGATACTATATTAAGGAAAGTTCAGCCGCATACTGTTACTGGATGGACATATACTTTAACTAGGGAAGAAATGATTGAAACTTCAAACATTTTGGAAAGAAAAATTAAAACCAAAAACTATTTGTAAATATTTTTTCATAATAATATGAGTATATTTCTTGTAAAAATGGTCATAATTTTCACTTTTTAATTAGATTTTCACATGTTTTTTTATGGCTTTTATTTTTTTTCATACTGAACCCATAATTCCTCCATTTTGAAATTTGGCCCATATTTTGCTAAAGCAATAGATTTATATCTAATACAAAACGTGTCTTGGTTTTATATAGCTATCCAAAAGGTAAAAGATGTAGAAGATTTTAGCCCGCGTTTTATCAACAATAATATAAAATGAGATAAAAAATAAGGAGGGTAATCAATATAAAATAAGATAAAAAGTAACACAACATCAAAAATTAAATTTTGAAATTAATATAAAGTCAAAGATACACGCCAAATATAATGTTATGTTAATTTTTCTATCTCTAAGGACGAATATTCTTTGTTTACTAAATTACTACTAGATTGCGAGGGAGTTCTTTTAATTCTTGCAGATTCTCCGAGGGTATTCACAGTGACTCCCATCTGAAAAAGTTAGCAAAATTTAACCAAATGCAATTGATTTTGGTTTTATAAGTAAAAAATCAATTAATTAATTAAGCTATAAATTTTTAAAAATAACGGATTTTATGAAAGCATAGCCAATTCTTTATATTTACAAAAAGTGTAAAATTTTAAAAAATTATTGTAAAAATGCCATTTTTACACTTTTTTAAAACTTGCTAAAAATTACGTAAGCTAGTACCGCAGACAAACATTTTTGCTATTTTACCTACATTTTTTTAAAAATTATTGTTAAAGACTCCAATTGTCATATGTTTTGAACTATAATAATTAAATAATAATATAGCTCTGTGGGCAAATATTCTTAAAAAAACAAACAGAAGAAGCAGAAATTCCTTCTCTCTTTGTTAAGTTGGGTTGGTTTAGTGGGCAGAAGTGGGGGGGGGGCGATTTGACATTTATGATTTTTTTTTTACATGTGGGTCAAACAACCTCTCAAACATTTCCATGTTTTCCAGCTGCTCTTACCAGCCTGTTGCTTGGGAGGCGACCCTTTTTCTTCTGGAAAAACTTCAGATCAGATAGATAGAGAGTTTTGTGGACAAAGCAAAACTTAGTAGCTACCTAGCAAACTTGATAAAAATTAATGCAATATAAAATAGTATAGAAAATTAGATATTAAATAGTGTTAATAATAATCCCAGTCCATAAGTCTGATATAACAAACTATCGTGGGATATCGATTCTTTCAGCTATACCTAAACTATTTGAAGCTATTCTCACTGATGAAATCTTTAAGACTTTCATATGCCAAATCGTCAAACAGCAGCACGGCTTTTTTAAAGCTCGCTCTACAGTGACAAATCTCAGTGTTTTCAGCGAGTATATTGTGGACTCGACAGTGTCTGCCACAGGCTATTGTGTAAACTGAATAAGATCGGAATCTCTGGAAATTACCTATCTGTGACGGGTCCTACGTCTTTGGCAGGACACAAGAGGTGATGGTCTGTGGTGAGACATCAAAACAAGTTAAGGTGTCATCTGGTGTGCCCCAAGGGTCACACATTGGTCCGATTCTGTTTTCGCTATTTTTGAATGATATTGGAGAGTGTTTTTGGTCATCAGAATTCGACGTTTACGCTGATGATTTGAAATGTTACTGTGTTATTGACGACCACTCGAATTTGCAACAGGATCTTGACAATTTAACAAAGTGGTGTGAAAAAATCTGCTTTCGCTCAATGTGAAAAAATGCAAAGTGATTTCGTTTACGAAAAGTTTGAATCCGATTAGACCGCTTTATTTCATTAATAATGGCCTCTTGAGGTTGTAGACAAGATTAATGATCTTGGTGTAACATTCAAAACAAACTTGTCTTTTGATACTCATATTAATAATATTACTCTTAAGGGTTTGAGATTATTAGGTTTTATAAAGAGAAACACAATATTTATGAATGATACTAAAGCCATAAAATCTCTGTATAATTGTTTAGTTCGTAGCATTTTGGAGTATGCAGCTGTTATTTGGTTTCCATATCACAACTATCATATTCAACGTCTAGAACGTGTACAAAATAAGTTTTTAAAATACTTGTTATACAAACATCACTTTACGTACAAAGATGTAACATATGATACCAGACTTCTCTTATGTGGCATGAAAACTTTAGAGGTTAGGAGAAGACTTCTTTTATTTTTTGTTCATAAATTAGTTAATAATCTCATTGATTGTGAAGATCTATTAGCTGCTATTCAATTTCATACTCCATCTAGGAATACTCGTAATCGACAATTATTTTTTGAAAGAACTCATAGAACAAATTACGGTCAAAATTCTCTAGTTGATAGGCTTGTTGGGAATTTTAACAATTATTTTTCAGAAATTGACCTATTTTTTGTAACACAATCAAAACTCAAATCAATTGTTTCATGATGGCAACTGAACTGTATTTGTTGACAAGTTATGTACCTAGTTTTAGTTGTACTTATGTTTTAAGCTTATTATGGTACCATTTAGGAAACTTTGTTTTCTGTAGTGTATGTATTTAAATAAATAAAAAAATGTAAAAGAACGACAAAAGCTTAAAATAAAAATAAAAGCTTGATAAGTCAAAATTAAATCTAAAAGGATTTTCATTAAAACTAATTAAGTTAAGAACAGGATAAAATACAATAATAAAATAACAACACAGGACAACAAAATCTATCACAGTTGTTTGAAACACATTATATGCTAACGAACGCCTAAAATCGGTCCGGATAATACTGGTTTAAACTATAATAGGCTCTACCAAAAAGTAGGTCTTTGAGTCTTGCTGTGAACAATCTTAATGAGAGGGAGGTTTTAATTGTTTGTGGCAGATGTTTGAACATTTTTATACCATTGTAATAAATTGATTTATGAACAAGCGATGATCTCGGAATAGGAAGTTGTAGATTTATTTGCTGAGTAGTTCTTGTACTATAGCCAGTAGAAGGTCAAAGAAAGTTGTTGCAGTAATTATAAATAAGACTTGTTTCTAAAATGTACAAGCAAAAGAGGGTTAAAATTCTCTTGCATATAAACAAAGGTTTGCATGAATCTCTATAGTTGGCATTACAAAGATATTTTACTGCTCTCTTCTGCAAGACAAACAACATATCAATTAGTTGCTCAGTTGTTGAGCCCCAGAAGGCAATGCCATTCCGTAGGTGTGATTCAATCAGTGCATGGTACACTGACTTTCCAAAATTGAACCCTATATACTTAAAGAAATTAAAAATTCTTTGAAATCGATAAAAGCCTTTGTTACATTTATCTTTTTATGTAGTTTACTTAACAGTAAACATTTTAAATAAACACTAAAATATGGGCTTAAACATTATGCCCAGTTAAAATAGAGTAACTAATAAGTTCTGTAATACTTAGGTAAACCTGTGACATGACTAATGTGTTTATTTCAAAATCTTTTGATATTCTCTGGTGATACCTAGCGATTCCCAGTTGATTCCCATGTAATGTTACACATTTGTTTCCATTTAGATAATTTTACATAAATTTTAAACTTAAAACACAAAACAGAAATAAATAGAAAAATCCACTGAACCCTCTAAAAGACTTGTACAGGGTGGTCCAAATTCGAGGGGCCTCTATAGCTTTGGGCTTTTGCAGCATAGTTAGTCCAAAACTAATATACATGTTACGGGCTCGATTTTCAAGAGAAGTCGAAAACTAAAAACGGCATTGCGATATGTCAAAGCGTTTCTGAGCTACAGGGTGATTCTCAAAAGTGTGCGATTTTAAAGGCCTTTTACAACTTTTTTATTTGTAAAGATAGAGATTTTCATTAAAAACATTTTTAGGTGTATGGCACATCGTTCGACAGCAAATTTTATTAGAAACCTGATTTTTTAGAAAAATTGGGGGTATCCCATTTAAAGAAACATAACTTTGTGTGATATCTCGGGAACTAAAGGCTTTAAGAGAAAATCGGTGAAACAGGTAGATTTGCCTTTAAAAAATCTTCAAAAAATGTTTTTAATGAAAATCTCTATCTTTACAAATAAAAAAGTTGTAGAGGGTTTTTAGAAACGCACATTTTTGAGAATTACCCTGTAGCTCAGAAACGCTTTGGCATATCGCAATGCGGTTTTTAGTTTTCGACTTCTCTTGAAAATCGAGCCCGTAACATGTATATTAGTTTTGGGCTAACTATGCTGCAAAAGCCCAAAGCTATAAAGGCCCCTCGAATTTGGACCACCCTGTACATGGCAGCTTTTTTAATCCATTTCCTGTTTGAATATATTAACTCATTTTATTTTAATTTATGCTCTATTCTCACTATGCACCATATTTTCTAATAACTGGTTAAAAGAAGACACAATTTGCTTGTGTCTTTTTTTATCTTGAGTGAAAACTAATTTGATACATTAAAAAGTTGCTTAGTGAGAATTGGGCTTTAGATAGGTATTTTCAAATAAATGAATTACATAAAATATAAAATTTCCATGTGATTCTAAGAAAACTTTACAGTGATTACCATCCGCGAATTTTCCCTCGACTGCTAACTTTACTGGATAATTGGCAGTGCAGCTCATAAAGCCCTCACCAATGCATGCCCACCCTGCTTTTTTAAATGCAGAGTCACATGTTGCGTTTTTTGTTGCAGCGTTGGCACGCTAGGTGTGGATCGGGTGTAACTCAAAAACCATAAGAGCATTTCATTTGGGAATTGGGCATTTAATTAGCCCTAAATGGGCCTTTTAACATAACAATAAAATTTTCACTGACTAAATTTACGGACTTACGGACTAAATTTACGGACAAAAAATTAAATATTTTATTCTACATCAACTTTTTGCAAATTCAGGAATACAAATTGTTGCCTGGGAGTGTGGGGCTATTCTTGAAAACAGGTATTTCCCTGAAATGCACAGATCCTATTGGTCGACGACGCCAATTCCTCAGAAAATGATGAATTGAAAAAAAAAATAAAAAAAATAAAATGATACTAATGACATGACTTTTTGACGACATACATTTCTACTGGTCTCTCAAAGGACACCAATTTTTATTTAAATTACTGTCATTAGTGTCATTTGTGAGATAAATTAGCAACAGATCCTGCAGAAAACATGGCCGCCCGATTGTTGTTCTACCAACATGACTAATTTTTAAAATTTTATTGTTGCTACTGTTCCATCAACAAATATTTAAATCTCACAACTCAAGTTGGTTACATTAATGAATTGTGAGATCTCATGTGTTGTTCATGGACTTAACATATAAAAAAATAATAATTAAAGAAAAACAATTTGCCCGATATGCTCTACAATGTATTTTTATCAATTAGAAAGAAAAATAATATTGTTAATCTTTGTTTTTATGTTTTTTTTCAACTGGGTACTGCAAATGTCAGGGTTTGTGCGAGGGGTGGCTCCGTAATGCACTTTGGTGTACATGCCGATGGCATTGCGTGGCATTTTGAAGCATTTCGGGGGCATTTAGAAACTTTAATGCATTTTAAGGCAATTTATGGCATTCTGAGGCATTTTTAACAAAAAAATTGGTAAAAAACGCCTTTTGGTGTACACAACTATCTGACAGTACCAAATATATCCACTCTAAATTCCCACTTTTTTTAAAGAAGTTTATTTCACAACTGAGACTACACAACCGATATACTCTTAAATTGAACATAAACAATATTACCTATAGAATAGATCTTACAGAAATGTGCACTGTCTGCAACCTGAGAAAAACAGAATCAATTGGGCACATCTTTTTGGAATGCCCTATTTATAATCCAATAAGAAAACAATTTTTACAGTGTGATACAGACCAGGAAATCGAGTGTATTCTAAACCAAACTTCTGATATAAAAATGTGGTGCAAATTACTGAATTACACAACTGAGATACTAAAGTTTAGATCCTTTATACTGAACGAATAGATATCTATAGCACAAAAGACCTTAAAGGGAGACGAAAACCCAAAGCAATTCTTGTTTTTCTTTATTTATTAATTTACTACATATAAGTTATCATTTTTTTTTCTACATTAGTAGGTATTTTTATAGAACTTAATTAAAAAAAACTTCTTAGTTAAAATGAAGCTTACTTAATTTAACTTAGTGAAAATTTTAGATTAATTAAGCTATGTAACCCTCTTCTCTTTGTTTGTATACCCATAGGGTATCAGAAAACAATAAAGATTTTTGAACTTTTTTGAACAACATGACGACCGAGCCACCCCTCGGGTTTGAGAGAATAGCCTATAAACTTAAATTTTGAGCTAAGGACCCTAACAATGTTCAGTTGACCAATAAAATGCGCATGGTTGGTGACAACTTTTGGGAATTTTTAGGGGATTATAGGGAAATTCTTGCTGGGTCGAATTCCTCAAGTCTTTGGCGACTTTTTACGTCCTGACTACATATCTGAGATTCTAACAGAGCTCTAATGAGCTGTCTAGAAAATAGCTAATGAAAATGTTGTGCGTTATATTTGCAGTATTTTATTTAAATTTTCTAAAAGAAAAATGCAACAAAGAATTATAAAAGGGACAAGGGAAAAACCGGAAAAGCTAACTGGCCCCAACAGGATATTGAAGAAAAGGTCAGAAGGAAAAATTCACTATAAAACAACCTGAGGTGATTTAACACTGATTTTACACTATCCTTTCACAACATAATTATTGTAGTAAAACAAAAAAGATATGTTTTGTGACTTCTTATTAGTGTTTTAATTTAAAACCTAGTTTAATATCGTTTAGGTTTTAAGATTTTTCATCCGATTTTTATGTGTAGGTAAATTAAATCCAAGTTTATTTTGGAAAAGAATAACATTGCCTTACAACCCCCGCTAATTATCATGGCCGATTTTTGCAGGTTGCCATGGCTACAGGCCAAGTCCTACTTCAACGTTTTTACTACTGCAAGAGCTTGGTGCGCCACCCCATCGAGCACACGGCTATGGCTTGTGTAAGTCTCGCCTCCAAAATAGAAGAGGCCCCGAGAAGGGTACGAGATGTTATTAACGTCTTTACCCACATTCGACAAGTGAATTCAAAAAAGTAAGTAGATTTTTTTCTTTGTTATTTATGTAAAGTAGTTAAAACTAGAGGCCCTGACTACTTTATTTTCTGAAAAAGGAGATAAAGAAGCAACACTGGTGCCTGTTGTAGGCTGACCTCGGCATTCTAATTAAAACTATAACTATGTCTCTTATTTTAATATAAAAAAACAGTTCCATAAACTACCTATATTAAACTAACAGCAGGTTTAAATAAAATGGTAAATCCCTTCTTACAGGGTGATTAATAGAAAATACCCATTTTTTGATATTTGCATTAACTCTTTAAAAAAATTCTCAGACTTGTAAATTTTGTTTGCATGATGGGCACTTTTTGGCTTTGATAGATTTTTTCTCCACTGGAATTTAAGTAAGGAAAGTGATCTCTTAGAAGCATGTTAAAATTTCTTAACAATAGAATAGAACAAAATATTTTTGAAAAATCCCAAAATATGTAAATTTTTGGGCCTATCAGAATCAAGCCAAAGAAATAAAAATTTGTAAATAAGTGTACCTACCAAAAAGTGAAATAACATGACTATAACTGCACACTCCATTCCAAATTGCTGCGGACCAGTTTTTTGAAACTGACAATGACAGTTCAATTTAGCTTCTGTGTTTAATTGTCAGCCGCCATATTGAAATTGGTCCGGAGAATTTGGAATGAGGTGTACATACAGGGTCTCTAGTTAATACAGACTATATCAATATATCAAAAAAGTTATTTGTAATGACCATTAGCACTCTGGGATTTAAAATTTTGCTGTGACTGCCAATACCATTTCCAATAACTTTTTGATCTTATTATACATAAGATAGCTATTTTGATCGCTTTCAAAATATCTATTTTGTGAGGTGTTTTCTGAAGCATAACTAACTTCTTTGTGTGTTACATATTTTAGAAAATTCTTTAAGAGTTAAAAACAAACTTGAATTAAATGTTTTTAACTTGCTTAGAAATAAGTACCATTCTATCAAATTTTATACAGGATTTTTTTGGCATTTTTGTGTGTGCTTGGCTGTTGAAATGAAATTTTGATTATTTTGAGCAAAATTATTTCTATCAGCTTTGCTATATCAGTTAAACTGCCAACTCAAAACAATAGAAATTAGGATGGAAGACAATTGATAGAGTATTTAATAAAAGGCGCTAGAGATTAGCAAAAAAATCAAAGAAGGTAATTATTAAGAACATTTTATGACTCGTAAAGCACATTTGTGTCTGTCAGGCCTTTTGTGAAAATGGTTAGTTTTTGGGAATTTTTAAATAAGCGGTAGTCTGTTTTTGCTTACCAATATGTCAAATAAGAGGCTGGTATTAAAATTAAGGCTGTATGGTTTTTCAAGACTTGGCAAAATGGTATGAGTACTCTTTAAATTTTTTACTTTCATAAACAATGGGACTCCTTGCACACTTTCATCTTTTGGCTGTATTTTTTGTTGCTAAATAAAAATTAGGGAAATTAGCAGAAAAAAAAAACAATTTTCACTAAGAAATCTCGCCCTGCTAGTTTTGTGTTGGACTAATCACAGCAAAAAAAAAACAAACAGTTGGCAGAATTTATTAGTGACCATTGTACCTAAACTTTTACAGCTCAATTGCAACTAGTGTAGTTGGCACCAAGATACATGTAAAATATTCATGACCAGGATTGGACTTTTCATTATGCATTTATGTTTAAAATTAAGTGTGTTTGGACAGCAGTAACAGGCACAATTTTATTGCAGAACCTTTTACTGTGAGGATTATTTTCTTTACAATAGGTAACAGTTGAAGGTAACCAACATCAATAATACAGGTTGCTTTATGATTTCCTTATATCTCAGTGTCAACTATACACGCTCCCAAATTTGTACACACGCTGTTTTCTGTGCGGCTATTCTTTAAATTGGGAGTAGAAAGGCTAGAAGCTATTACAACTTACCCAATATCCTAACCCCCTCCCCCAAAGGCAGCATCTTATTTCTTTACTGGTCTAAAACTGCGGCAGTCGGGGGAGGAGGTCTGTTTTATTGACTTTCGGCCAACTCGTGACAGCTTTTAACTTTGCCAAAATCAGTTTTGCTTTCTCTCAATTTTAAAAATACCCTCCCAGGTGGAAATTTGAGGATTACCTGTTATTTCGTGAAAATTCTACAAAGTCCTTTTACTAAAATGTCAGGTCAAGTAAATAAATGTTTTCCACAAGTAGTAATAAAAGACTAGTTATTATTATTTAAATATATTAACCCATTTAAACATGAGCTACCAAGTTATTAGTTCTCTTGGCCTTGTCACTTGATATTAGAGTTATTCTTTTATTTGGTTTCATATTGTGTAAATTACTAGGTATTCAAGTATTTGTTATTATTACAGAGGTCCCCAAATACAAAGGCCTCAAAAACGCACAACGGGTTGAAAAACCCCTACAATGGATATATAAATGTTTCAGCCTACAAAGGCGAATAAATAAATGGATAAAAATGATGAAAAGATAAGAAAAAATCGCTAGATATGCGAATTATTAAAATATATGAAAGCCGAGAAAGTTTTTGGAAGAGACTTTTAAAATAAAGTAGAGGAGTGTAAAGATACAAAACAAATACTTTTTGGATTGAATAAAAGTAAACCACTACTCGGATATATAAGCAAGGAATATAATGGATTATGGATAAACCAGGAAACAACCAAAGGTTTGTATACAACATCGAAATGATAAGTTGTGTAAGTTTCCAGAATTCTAATTGACAAATTTCAGATTTTTGAAAAACCTTTACAGCAGAGAATGGAAGAGTTTCATGAGGAGTGAATAATATCAATTGTTGGTTGAATTGTTCAAGGACACTTTTTATGTTCTCTAATATTTATTTGGATAGCTAACAGTTAAAGGTAACATAAATAAGGGTTGGTAGGTATAAATTAATAATATATAAAAACATTGTTACTTACAGAATTGGAAAAAGAAACCTAAGTAGTAGTAGAAATTTATTTTGGTCTTTTATTTTCCCACTCTTAAAATAATTAAAAACAAGTTGAACAAGTTAAAAAACAAGGTTAAAAGATTTTTTTAGACTCTGCTGTTGGAAAATTGTTGTTGCATCAGCTTCATCATAGAGCATTTAAAAAGTGGAGTTACAAACAGTTAAGAAACAAATTTAAATACCACCAGAAACAGCATGAAAGGTGTCAGGTAAGTACTTAGCCAGTTACGTGTATTCGCTGACCAAAATACTTTGTAATTTTTGTAACACTACTGGTTCAAAATACCTATACTAAGTATAGAAGAGCTTTTATTTCAGATCTAGGGCAGGGTATTTGGATTGGACTTGAAAAAGTCAGAGACTTGACAAAAGACAAGCAATGTCGGGAAAAATTGCAGAAAAACGCACAATCAGAAAAAAGATTGTGTGAGCAATTTTTGACAAGATAATCAGGAACTAAAAAAAAATTGGCATAATACATTTTTGCAGTCGTTTTTTGTTACAAATGGTCAGGAAAAACCGGGTAAAAGGGGAACTTATAGCTAATTTTTAATAAAAGCTCCTTACATGAAATGTTTAACATATCTTTCTAAAAATTAATATTTTGGAAAAATCAAGTTTGCAATGCAGATTTCAGTCCTGTGTTTACTTACACCTTATGAAGATATGAAATAGATATGTATGTAAGAAGAAAATATTAATGTTACCCATCTTTTAATAAAAGCTTTCCCAAGAGTTTTTCCCTATCTATTTCAAATGCAAAAGATGATTGTGCAGTTTTTTCTGTTCATTTAAACAGCAAGTTTTGTATATAAGTGAAACAAACGTTTAGTAAATCGCAGACATAATCTTACTTTTCTTAAAATAAAAAGAAAGAGTCAGGAATTGCATGCATTTTGTATAATTTCTTTTCAATAATTTCAAACCCGTTTTTCCTTTACTGCACTTGACAAGCTGATTTTTTAATTCTTTTTTCTTAGCAAAAGTTTGACACAATTGTCTCTTTCTCTAAACTCGTTTATTTTAATTTGAAAATAATTTATGTAGTATGAGTTACAATTTTTCTTTGTAATTGAGACAATTATTATGTCCATAATTAGGTTTATAGTTTTATTTTTGCTTAACGGAAAAGGGACAGGATAGACAATTCTAATTTCTTCGTCAGTTTGTCTATGTTTTGCCAACATAGGTTGAGCTACAGATAAGTGATATGTTTGCTCTACAAAGACCTAAAAATTTTATTTACCTCCTTTTTCAGTTGAAAAACAAAACTATTTTTGTCTTAAAAACACTTAATTAGCTTAAATTAGCCCATATAGGACTGCATAGACCTACGAGATATCTACACATGTACGAAATAGGTAAAAGAATTTTTTTTTTCTTGTTAGAATTATTTATATTACGCTGGTCAACACACAATTTGGTGCCGGAGTTTTTGGCTAATTTGGTTATGATAAATTTAAAAATAGTATCAGCTCATTTTAGTTTGATATAGGTGCTATTTTGTACAGACGAAAAAATTGTTTTATTCTAAAACTATAGGGTGGTCCAAATTCAGAGGCTTGTGGGGTCTCTAGTATTTCTAAAAGAGAGAGCGAAAAAGTGATATACATGTTATGGGTTCGATTTTTGCAAAATTATTAATGAAAACCGCATGTCAGTATATCAACCCGTTTTTGACTTACATTGGCTTAAAATAGGAAACAAATTACAGCAATAATTTGCACTAGTGCGGCCTCCGTAGCGCAGCAGGTAGCGTATCGGCCTGCCGCACGAGAGGTCTCGGGTTCGAATCCCGGCTAGGTCCATGGATATTTTGTGTTTGTCTTTAACACTGCAGAAACACACACACTAGTGCAGATTTTGACCAACAGGAAACTAATTACATTAATAATTTGCACTAAGCCCATTTTAAGACATATTTGGTCTATTACTGTCAGGTAGAGTATTATTTATGGTGACTGAACAAAACAGCTAGCAAGTGATAAAAATGAAGAATACAAAATATGATAACAAATCATACAATATTTTCTTCATAAAATAGTCTTCAGAATATCCCTCATGAATAGCAAATAATGATAATTTTACTTGAGCGTGTTCGCGCTCTCGTGCTTCGGAAAAAATCAAAGACATTCAACTAAAATAGACCCATCAAATCATTCAAAAATGGCTTTGAAACGTCGTTAGATTTAGGGAAACCCATTGTCCTCTCCACTGGCAACGCTGCATCAGGCAATACCAAGCATGCTCTACCTCACATTTACCAGCTCGATTCTACTAAAGCGGCAACTCCGACGACAAATAATGAATGAGACAGCGCAGTACACGGTTATACAGGGTGATTCACGACGACATGCAAATATTTTAATGGTAAGTATTACAGGTCAGGGGCAACTCATATCCAATGCTAAAAAAAATTTTGAGTTTTTTTTCAAATATACAGTGTGATTTATAAAAATATTGCAAAAATAAAAACGGAGATATCTCGGAAACCAATAAACCCCAAAAAGCTACTGCTACTAATGTATAAACGATTAAAATTCCAGGACCGGACTAAAAAAAGTTTAGTTTTATAAATTTTTGTTAAAAACAACACACTGTGTACTGCAATTTGCAAATTTTGGTATTACCACATAAAAGCTAAAGAATGGTGCATAATACCCTTAGATTGTATTTAACGCGTTAAGTCTCAGTTTTTCTTTTAAAAAAATAAAAACATCCAAATTCCAATCCTGAGATATTAGGGTTACAAACAATATCACGTTTTAAATTCCTAAAAACGTATTTTTAGGTTAAACCTAATTTGGGCATAAATAGATCAACACCCACCCTACCCAAACAAAAAACAGGCTGGTACAGGGCTGGATTAATATTTTTTAATTTATTTTTATAAAAAGTACAAAAACATACTTTTAATTTATTAACAGCCCTATTTTAATTAGAAATCCGTTTTCGGAATTGATTTGAAGTCGTAGTCAAATCATTATTATTCCAGGCCCGGACTAATATTTATTTGGTTTTATTTGTCTTTATTGGAAAACAACATTTTTTGTACTTCATTTGGAGATTTTGGTATCACAACATACAAGGCAAAGGATGTTGCCATAAATATTTTTTTAAATTGTATAATGTACAGGGTGATCTACCATAAATGCCACCGCCATTTTTCTCCGTTATTATGCATGCTATAAAAAAGTTTTCGAGGAATCTAAAAATTCGATAAAATATAGGATGTTTTATTTAAAATAAGAAACCTTATGTCAACATTTGACATTTGCAATGACACTTGTCAACTTTGACATACATATTCTAATAGGCTGGAAAAAGTTATACAGCTTTTGTACCAGCAAGCATGCCTAATAACAAGAAAAGTGGCGGTGGCATTTACGGTAGATCGGATCACCTAATATCCCCTAGTTGTAATCTTTGAACGGTTTTGTAGATAATGATCAATTTAAAAAAATACTTATAGCATCATCCTTTGCCTTTGTATGTTGTGATATAAAAAAATCTTCAAATGAAGTACAAAAAAATGTTGTATTCCAATAAAGACAAATAAAATCAAATAAATATTAGTCCCGGCGTGAAATTTTAATGATTTGACTACGAGTTCAAATCAATGCCGAAAACGGATTTCAAATTAAAATAGGGTTTATTAATAAATTAGAAGTATGGGTTTCTGTATTTCTTCGACTCGGAATAATAAATATTCATGAGATCGTAAAAGTTTCTGGAAATAGTTTAACCTTTTGTGGTATTACTAGTGAATATTTATTTTTTGTGTAAATTGCTTTTCTATAGATAATTTAAAGTTACATTTATTTGTGAAACTGGATTTTCTCTGCAAGGTTTCATTTTTCAGATATAACACTAAGTTGGTGTTTTTTTTCTTATGGAGTGACCTATTTTTTACTCGATTTTTGTAACGCACATAATATTTAATTTTTTGTTTTTTTAAGGTAGGTACTTATTTTTTTTAATTATTTTGTTATTATTTTTTATAGCAGACTTTTTACGAAAAACTAAAATAAATAAACATAAAAAAATTATTAAGAAAATTAAAAAAAAAATTACCATTTGAATAAAATTTCCTCTATAAAAAAAACATCAACTTAGTGTTATATCTGAAAAAGTAAACCTTGCAGATAAAATCCAGTTTGACAAATAAATTTTACTTTAAATTATGCATAGAAAAGCAATTTACACCAAAAATAAATTTTCGTTAATGAAAAAGTTATAGGCCCAATTCTTAAAAGCATATTTTTTAAAAAGTCCCTGTAACTCAAAAACGGGTTGACATACTGACATTCGGTTTTCACCATTAATATTTTTTTTTTTTAATCGAGCTCATAACATGCATATTAGTTTTTCGCTATCTCCTCTAGAAATAATCAATACCCAATCCCCTCAAATTCGGACCACCCTGTAGTTACAATACACAAATGAAATCAAAAACATACATTTATAGCACAAAGCAAAACAAACAAAAGGAAAATTAAAGAAAAGACCGTGCGGTAAACACCACTTTCCCGCACACATTTTAGTTTAACGAGAAAATGTATTCCTGCACTCGGATTTTTAGCCATCCATACATCCATATAGTATGAACGAGGCCATTAAGATCGTAAAAAAAAGTTTTTTTATTTCCACTAAAAATACAAACAAAATGTTCTCATTGTGTCTGTCTGTGTGTCTGTAACACGATTACTCAAAAACCGTTTAGCCGATTTTATCAAATTTTGCACAAAAATTCTTTGTCACCAGACGCAGAGGTGATTAGTTTTTGAACGCGGTGAGGGGTTAGGAAGTGGGTAGGAGGAGGGATTAAACTTTTAAAAAAATTGTAACTCATGAACAGTAGCAGCTAGCGACACGCGGTTTCCACAATAAGATAGATAATTGCATTTTCAACCAATAAAAAAATTGAAAACATTTTTTGAAAAAAGAATTTGAAATTTTGTAATTTTTTAAAAAGATTTTATGGATATCTATACGTGCCTGCTGGCGTCATTTTTTATTATTGGCTTTGTTTTTTTTTTCACCTGGTCGTAGAAAAAATATTGCTCCCAATTAATACGTAAAGTATCTTTCCCGCCCTTGCATGCTTGTCCGAACTCCGCTTCGCGTCGTTCGGGTCGCCGCCGGTAAACTTTCATCACTAATTTCAATCATAAGTATTTCAGAAGAATTTCTGTCTGGAGACTTTAATAGTGTATCATCATGTATAGGATGACTTTATAAAGTCACGCTTAAAACAAAGCCAAAATACACTACTTTTTTGACAGGTGCGATGACAAAAGCTGATTCCACTCGTTGCGTACGCAGGGATGTACGTAATGTTACGGACCCACGTACGTACGCAACAATTTTAATCGGCAGTTCTGTCATCGCACCCTTCAAAAAAGCGGAAATCGTTCGAAAAATCGCATAAACAAGGCAAAAATGTAGTTTATTTTGGCTTTATTTCGAACGCGTTAGGTATACCGCAGGACGGCCATGAGGTCCTTTTTTTTAATGGAACACCCTGTATATTTTTAAAATTTCGATAGGTTTTTGATTCCTGATTTCAAAAATATACTATATGTTACTTGTGTGTTGAACTTGTCATAAGAGTAATGTGTTGAACAAAGAACCACCTTAACTATTGGGTCATTCGCAATTCATTGGGCAAATCGATCGGAGATGGGTTCTCAGAATTAAAAAAAAAGTAATCAAAGCGTGACTACATATCAAGTGGTTCAAAAAATAATTTTTGTTTTCCGCATTCCACCGTTTTTTTTTGGAGAGGGGTCAAAATTCAGTTTTAAACGTTTTGTAGAGGTATTTAAAAAAAATTCCATCTCTTAAACTGAGGAAGCTAGCGCTTTAACAACAACGTTTATTTTTAATAGACAATATTAGGTTTCAAAAAAGAAGTTAAAAAAACCTCCAAATCAGTTACTTCAAACTTGGATGAGCATCCCACAAGGAACACCCAAAGGACCAAAGCGCCTGGGCAACCAGCGTGGGCTCATCAGTGGTCTTTTGATATTTTGTTTGAATATTAATTAGGTTTAAATTTTTTGAAATTTGTCCAAAATTTTCAAAGGCAAAAAGTTTTAGCAAGCCACAGTAATATTTAGGAACTCGAGTCTCTTGCCTTTATATTCATGTAAAAACATGTGAAAAAAGTTTCGTCTTCACGACAAAATATTTTTTTTCTACAAGCTATTCGGAGAAAATAGCGACTGAACCAATTTTAATGAAACAAACACTCAATACAAGCTTAGACCTTGGTTTTGAATAACGAAGAAAAAAAAAGTTGTGTATTTTTCTTTTAGACTTAAGTTTTGGGTGAGTGCCCTAACTGTTTTTCATTTCAGAAAAATGTAAGTAGCTCAATTTGCGTAAAGTAATTTTTGATTTATGTAATGCAACAGGTACAACAAAATAATACTTTTTGATAAGGAAAATATATTAAAAAAACAATAATACAGAATAATCATATACTATTTTTTATTTTGAAAAAATATGCAAAATAAAATTATTATGTAATGCAACGCAAAACAATAAAATAATTATAATTCATAATATAAAAAATTCTTGTTCTACATCAATTCAGAACGTAAAAATCTTAAAATATGTTTTTTTTTGTCTATAAATACATCAAAATATTTTTTGGGTGCTTATCGTTATTTTATTTTTTTTTTAAATTACTCGTGGTGTTTGTATTTATTTTTAAGAGTAAACTCTTTATATGTTTCTATTTAATTTAATATTAATCCTATTGTAGCTTTTACTAAAAATTTTATTGTTGTTTTGTAAGTGCATTAGTTTTTTTGAAGAGTAACAAATGTAAAGAATGTTAATATAATATTAACATTACATAAAATTTTATATTAGGTATTTTATTCTTGAAGTTTTTTAATATTATGAATTTTGTTATTTTATTGTTTGCATTGCATTACATATTGATTTTATTTTTTTTTATATAAAGTAGTAGTTGCAAGGCTAGATAATAATGTTGCATTAAATAAACCAAAAATTACTTTACGCAAATTGAGCTAATTACATTTTTCTGAAATGAAAAACAGTTAGCGCACTCACCCAAAATACACAACTTTTTTTTATTCATTATTCAAAACCAAAGCCTAAGCTTGTCTCGAGTGTTTGTTTCATTGAAATCGGTTCAGTCAAACGTGACTGTTTTGTCACTTAAAAATCGTTAACTACGCTATTTTCTCCCAATAGATTGTAGAAAAAAAATATTTCTTCATGAAGACGAAACTTTTTTTCAATTTTTTTTACATGAATATTAAGGCACGAGACTCGAGTTCCTAAATATTACTTTGGCCTGCTAAATCTTTTTTCCTTTGAGGGGCTAAAATTTTTAATTCGGAGAAATATCAAAAATTTTGCCCTTAACGAAAAAAATTTTTAGGTCCTTTGGAACCTAATATTGTCTATTAAAAATAAACGTTGTTAAAGCGCTAGCTTTTTTAGTTTAAGAGATAGAATTTTTTAAAAATACCTTTACAAAACGTTTAAAACTGAATTTTCAACCCTCTCCAGAAAAAAACGGTGGGGATGCGAAAAACAAAAATTATTTTCTGGACACCCTATTGTTATCTTTTTTTTTAAATTCTTAGAGTTCACCTCATACCGATTTGCCCTTATTTTATGGAATGACCCTATTGCCCTTATGGCAATTTTTTTTATTGTTCCCGAGAACCGTCAAAGATAAACCCTATATATTATATATTTTTGGGATATTCCTTTAAAAAAATGAGAACCTCATGGCCACTCTGTGTGTAGAGTGTGATTAAGGGAAAAACTGAAAATGTAACAGAAATCTCCGTAATTTCATGACCAATTCACTTTTTGATTTGCTGTTTGTGTCAAATAACAAAATAGTTTTTCCAAGTGGAACTTTATAAACAGTCACCTTGTACATGTCTCTCTTCCCAGTATTAAAAAGAACTATTTATTTAAAAAAATCTTTACCTCAGACGCTAGAGAACTGGTACGATACGAAACAACGGAAAGAAAGCATTTTTTGAATCATCACAACAAAATTAGTCATTTTTTCTCGGAAACCAATTTGGTTTTTCTTTTGTTGACCATTGTTAGTATTAGGTCCCCATCCGTTCTTTGGGGTCTTTAATCACTTTAAAATCGCATAAAACTTTTTTGAGATATGGGCGTTGGTTCAGATTCAGAAGACAAAACAGCAAAAATAAAATAGAATGGCATAGTTATCATAAATGACGAAAAATATATTTAAAAAAAAGTGATGTAAACGGCGGTAAGAAGTAAATGAGACAGTAAAAGTACAGAATAATAGTCAAAGGAGTAAAATAAATTTTGGTAAAAAAAAGTCATACTTTATTAAAAAGATCAATATTTAGCCTAAAAAACTAACATTAGATATATAGATAGGGTGCTAAAAATTATATTTAATAAGTTATCTAAGTATTATGACAAAATAGAGCACTTAAAAAGTACATGTCAAGAATATAAAAAATAAGACAAACTTATAATAAAACCAGAGCTACTGAAACCGGTCAGAGAAAAACCTGGAAAAGTCAGAGAAGTGTCCTGGAAAAGTTAGGGAATGGGTCCCAAGTCATGGAAATCAGGGAATTTTTACAGTATGGTTTTTATATTTTATGCTTTCCTCATTATGTTCCTCATATACTGCAAAAAACACAATATTTTGTTTTGTTCTTCAATGTTTATTTTTGTTTTTCTAGATTTTGCAAAAAACGTGAAAAATATCAAAACTTAACAAACATATATGACATGATTTTAGCAACACAAAAAAAGCTGCGACCGCCCCTGAATAATATTTCGCCTGCGGCGCGATAACAACAGTGACTTTCAGTATACTTTTCTCTAAATTTTTGCTTACAGTTTTTTTTATGACATAATTAAAAATGTTTTCAGGACGTAAACATTTAAATAAAAATAATTTTTTCAATGTGCTTATTGGAACTTTTAAAATAATATGATTTATTTTTTTTTATTTTTGGTCAGGAAAAACCTGGAAAAAATTGAAAATCAGTTTCAACCCTGATGACCGCCAGGCCAAAAAAGTACAATAAATGTTTTTACGCAAATACAGAAGAAATACAATTTCTTGTTCAGTAATGTTGCCACTAAAAGAAGCTCGATGTGACAAATTTCATTTTTATTCGTTAAGGAAGTAAAGCTCGATGGAGTGTAGTGAATTTGCAGGTATTTTATTTTCTGTGTATGTATATATTAAAAATTTAACAAAAATAGAGGGAGGGGGTGCAGTTATTATAAAAGAAGTGGTCTTCCCCTTAGTATAAGAGTTCGTCCATTTATTACCTGATCTGTTTTTTGAAAATTTGGATCCTTTCCCCTTTCTGTTATAATATTAATAGATTTTTATTAAACATGTTAATATAACCCTTAATCATAAAACCATTAACACTTGGGGTGTAAAAAAGTCGAAATGATAATACAGTTTCGGAGCAAATAATTGTTCCCAAATTATTTTGTGTTTTGTCCCGTCCGTCCCAGAGAATCGTATACTAAAGCGAGTTTGTATACTGAGCCGAAGATGAGGTCGACAAGAGTCGGGCGAGTGTTCCAAAGAGCTTTTCAAACATATACAATATGCACAAATAAAGTCGATTTTTGTTTGTTTTTTAGTCAATTAAAAAACCGTGCGCAAAGAGGATACATCAGTGTGCAAAGCTAACACAAGTGATACTTTTTCGCACGCACCGCCGTTTTCCCGAAAGACGCTTTAGCGGATTTGGGGCAAGCCGTAAATTTGGAAAAGACGCTTTCCGCACGCGTTAGGTATAAAATTTCTCCTACGAGCGTCGGGAAAATTCAAAACATCTTGTTTTACATGATTTTGTCAAAAAAATTGCCCACCGAAATAAATTTTGAGTGCGTTAAAGTTTGTTGCGTGCGTAAAGTGCCACTTTTCTGCACAGCGTGAGTGAAAAAAAATTCTATCGCACGCCGTGCCAAAAGTCTTCACGTACGCAAATTTTTTTTTCAGCTGGCATAATATTCCTCACGCCCGTAGGAAAAATTTTGTATAAAACGCATGCGAAAAGTGTCTTTTCCAAACTTACAGCTTGCCGAACTCCGCTAGTGCGTCGTTCGGGCAAACGCCGCCGGTGCGTGTACTTTCCGCACTTCAGGGTGGAAACTGGTCAGGGAAACCTGGAAAAGTCAGGGAATGGGTCCCAAGTCATAAAAAGCAGGGAATTTTTACAGTATGTTTTTTATCTTTTATGCTTTCCTCGCGCTGTTCCTCATTATAATGACAAAAACACAGTACTTTTTTTTCTTCAATGTTTATTTTTGTTTTTCTAAATTTTGCAAAAACGCTAAAAATATCAACATTTTTAAGAAATTTCCTTCTTAAATTGCAAAAATTTTTGCCTGCGACGCGATAATATTAATTCAACAACTTTTCAAGTTCGTCACATTTATTATATTATTTATTTATTATTTTGGCAACACAAACAGGTTGGTTCCGCCCCTGAATAATTTTTCGCAAAAACGTGAAAAATATGAACATTTTTGAAGAATTTACTGCTATATTGCATAAAAATTTTGCCTGCTGCGCGATAACATAATTGAAAAAGTGTCAAAAATTACATTTTGGCAAAAAATCCAGAATTGACTGGATCCTACCCCAACCCCCTTTTTATATAAACTCACTATAGAGCTCGATGAAGGTAACATCAATTTTTCAACAGCCGTTTCTCTTAAAACCACAAGCATAAAGTTAGAAAGTTTACTTTAGTCTATGGCTCTAGAACCCACCTCACTATTACGGGTCTATATTTTGATCTAGGACCTACTATGTAACTTTAAAATACAGAATTCCTGTATGAGGCATTTTTAAACAGTCGTTTCTAGGATGTTTCAAAAAAATTATACAAGTTAATTTTTTTTTGACATTAATAGTTAATAAAATAAATAGAATATAAAAGATGAATCTAGGGACTAAAGTTGCACTTTTTATCCCGAGGCGAAAAGTTTGTAGGCTGAACGAAGTCACGTGGTTTATATAGCTGCTATTTTATGTACTTTAAGATAGGAAACAACGATGGAAAAAAGTTAAAAACCACTTGGCTACTCTATTTACAAAACAATAGCACCAAAAAGCTGCTCCAATTTTTCTGTGCCAGCCGCTCCATTTTTCACAACCGCTCCATTTGTCTCATTTTCTCAATATATTCAATTTTTCCATTTTATCCATTTCCTCCTTTTGAAAAAAGGAGCAAATTTCCTTTAAATCCATGAGGATTTAAAGTATCACTTTAATCGCCTAAAAGAGAGGTTTAAAGTGCTTTTTAATTCCCTAAAGTGTATAAAATAATTATTGGTCCATAATGTAAATAGACACTTGCAACTTAAAGTTAGGCCTGATTTTTTGCTAGCTGCTCGCGATTTTCAAAATCCTGAACAATTATAGGTATAAAAGGTATAAGTGCTTATATTTTAATTGTAATAGGAAGAGCTAAAATAAGTTTAAAAAAAATTGGAGATCGAAAACAATAAAAAAAATTTTAATATCGCCAAAGTTTTTAGGTGGACTCTGGCTACTAATAAGCTTGACACGCTGCTGGATAGCAAAAAGGGTTGCCACGGATCTAAAACAAAATTCTCAGTTTTGACCAACACAAAAAGTAGATTTTTGTGTTTGACATTTGAGTATTTTTAATTTGCACCATTTAAGAAACTTAAAATCCTCTTTATTTCTCGGTTTATTTCGTTTCGCGACTAAAATAAAGAATACAGTACCTTTGGATTTCGGTACCTACCTACAAGAATGCAATTAATTATTTTTAATAATAATACGTACCTACTTAATATTAATATTTTTTTGTGCAATTTTTTTGTTTGTTTTGACCATGTATACACCATTATGTCCATCAATTTGTTGTTGTGTTAGATATTTTTTCGTGATTATCCCTACCCCCTGATGATGGCATTCTAGCCGAAACCGGTTGGGGAACAACAAATAAATTATTTGTGAAAAATATTTGAGGTTACGGCTATAATTAATACTTTAGGTTTTAGGAGGTTTCTTGACGCAATTTATAAATATCCCCTTTTGTTTAATGATTAAAATAATTTAGGAAATCGGGAAACCACTATTTCTAAAGATAAATGGGTCATTCTAGAAAATATGTGCAAAACAAAGTGACCAATAAATTTAAAAAACTAAAAAATAAGCATTTCTGTTTTTTACTGAATAATATCTCTATTGAATAATTTATCTATTTTTTATTATGACTTTTACTATTTTAACAATATCTGAGACCGCAGCCTTTGTTAATGTCACCCCTATTAACTTCCAATATTTTGATGTATTTTTTGAAGCAATGGTTAACACACCACCGGTGCATACACTATTTTGCAAAATATAGACTCAAAAAATATTCATTTAAAGGGAAATTAAGAGCTAAACAAAAATACTTCTGTTTTATGTAAAAAAATTTACTGTCTTCAATGTATACCCTCACTTTTGTTAGCAAAATTTAGTTTCCACACATTCTCATAGATAAAAGCATTGAGGGGCGCCATTGTGATTTTTCAGTATCCTTGAGTCTCCTTTAGGTATGTGGGGGAGCAGGTGAACAAGTGCTGGTGTTATTAGTTTTTTTTTTAATTTGAAGTTAAAAAGCAGGTGTCAAGCATATATTCTCAACATTGTTTGCCCATACGAAAATAAATAAGAAAAGGTAAAATCATGCCCTGCCATCTTACTGTTATTTCGTTAGGCGGGAAATTTTTATGTTTTTCTCAATTTTGTTAACGTTGCTGATAACTTGAGGTACAGTTAACATAGTTTAGATTTTTACTTTAAAAATGTATACTGAAGTTGGCAACAAAATAAAGCCTTTTTATTTTTTACTTAGTACTTACTCTTAGTGAATACTAAATTTTTATTTTTCGATAAGAAGTTTGATTTTTATTTTACTTAAAAAATCTTACATAATGGCAATAGTTATTCACTTAAAAAGTTACCTTTTTCATGAGACTTTTATTTTTGTTTTTAGTTCAGGATTTTTTTCTTATTTACCTTAAAAAATCTTAAATAATTTTTTTTAAAACAAATTTGTCAGTTTTGTTATCCTTACCTCAGCTTACTTTTATTTCGTTTTTAATTTTTTTAGAAAATGAACAAACAGTTTTCTTGGTCATCCACTCTAGGTTAAACTTTAACATATTTATTTTGCAAAAAAACCGATGGGTGATCCTCCCCCTCAAAATATGTACACCTACTGCCAAAATTATAGAGATTTATTGTGAGTATTTCTAAATACTGCCAGTACTGCCAAGTAGTGCTAGTGCTACCAAATACTGCCAGTACTGCCAAAAATTTGTACACCTACTGCCAAGGTGGACAACCCCTTGAAAAAAACTAAAAAAGATATTTTGTAGAATGACTCATATAACGCAATTTTTCGGAGGTAAATAACAAAATAATAACTAAATAAAAGTTTAAAGTGTAGAGTGAAACTCCAAAAACTGTTACATATTAAATAGTGAAAAGTGAAAAATATAAACTGTACTTTCAAAAACTGAAAATGTGAGATAGATGGATTTCAAAGTGATTTCAGACCGTTTTGCTCGTTTTGCTATTTTAAAAACTGTTAACTGTAAAGGACGTGACAAAAAAAATCAAGAGACTAAATAAATAAAAGAAAAAAGTGCATCGCCATAAAAAGTCAAAGAGGTAAGATTAGTTAGTAGTTTTGTAGATTGTAGTTATGCTTCAGAAAAACATTGTTATTTGGAAGCAAAACTACTCATTTTTATTAGAAAAACACTACAAAGTTGAAAAACACTAAATGAATGACCAAAAAGTTTAGCCTTACAGATTTTTAACAAATTAAACTTTTTGCGTCCAGGTTTCAATGTATTTTACAAGTTATTTTTTTTCTCAAAAGAGCCCGGTGCTAGGCTCCGTCATTTTCTAACCCTACCATTTTTTTAAATCTGTCTACAGGGACATTCAACCAGTCGTTTTAGACCAGAACTACATTCAGCTCAAAAACCTTGTGATCAAAGCAGAAAGAAGAGTACTTAAAGAACTGGGATTTTGTGTTCACATTAAGCATCCGCATAAGGTTAGTTAGCTTTCGCATGACTAAAACTTGTAATTCTATGGTGGCGGGTGTCTCGTTATTATCTAGCACTTACAGTCGTTTGGTAATCTTAATTTAATAATATTAATGAGCTGGCTGCAAAGTGTGATATTTTTGTGGAAGTTACGAGACGGGAATCACGTCAATTTATTTTTTTTCAAAAACACTAGGAAGACATTTTCTTTATTATCTGGAGGTAAACAAAAAAAGGTGGAAATGAATGGTATAAGATGCTCTACAGCCGTTCCAGCATAACGGACGGGACACTGCACGATTTTTTTAAATTTTAAATTAAATATTGCCATTAACCTCTGCAAATATATTAACACTGTTGCCAAAAAATAAATACATTAATTGTACTGAAACATTTCAAATGTAAACTTATTTTTATCTACTTTAGCAAGTTGGTAGAAAGCCTTTCAATATGCATAACGGACGGACCAACAAAAAGAAGCATACCTTCATTAATTTTTGTTTTATTTATTTATCTGCCAATAGGACCTCAAAAGATGCTAAATTTAATATAACCGTAAAGTTAAAAGCACACTTAAATAATATTTGTTATACTAAAAAACGAAAGAGTTAAAAATTTGAGCAACAAAATGTTGCATCACGGACAGAACACTATTTCCACTCAAAATATAAACAATATTTAAATTACAAGAAAAGTGATTACGCAAAATGAATAAATCTGGGTAATACTAGCAAGCCTACCTTATTTATTATTAAATTATTTCATGGATAGTGTGAGAAAATATTTGAGAGTAAAAAGTTTAAGCTAATCTTTTAATATAAAAAAAACTTCCAAATTTAATTTTTTTGACATTTTTTTGACACGAAGAAACATTCTAAATAACTTTTTTAATAGAAACAGTTTTAGCCTTTGGAGGCAAATCAAGAAATACATAAGTGGTCACAAAGAGTAGGTTAATGCCTTCAGTAATTCGTATTTTGTGATATTACCCTTGGTGGACTTTTAGCTGGAATGGCTGTCTTTATGAAGAGTCCGATTGACGCCACTCTGGCACTCTTAGACATTTTGAAAAATCCAAGATGGCTGCCAAGATTTAATATAACTAATTTTTTTCACGCGAAACAATCAATGTAAATCACAACTTGACTTAATTTATGTAAATGTATATGGGTCAATTTTGAAATAATGTACATTTTTTAGATATATTTTCTGGATTAATAATATTTTTGTTGTGTGCACCTTTTCATTTTTATAAAATTCTCTGATATAAATACTTTCATGTATTATGTATTACGTATATCTGGTTAAGATCTTAAAAAAATGTTTTATAGGTTTTTTACCAGAAAGAGGAATTGAAGAGTCCATGGAAAGGACATTTTTAACTAGGAAACTGACTGGCTAAAGAATTAAAATAAATTGGAAAATATGTATGTTTTCATTGCTAAATATGCAATAAATTAAGCTTATTTGTGTCAAAAAAGTTGGAATGAAGAACACCCGTTTATATTCCTTTTTTTTTTTTAAATTAAGTAATACCCACGAAAGTCACAAAAAAGTTCTTTGGATTTAAAAATATACAGATGTCGACTATTTACAACTGTGTGATGTCCATACTATAATGAATTAATGCTGGAAAATCACGAGTGGTTACGTCCACTAAAGTGATATATGTGCATTTTTCACTTATTTTCTAGTAAACATTTTTTGTTCGTTTTAGGCAGTAGAGTCATCTCAAATCAAATCAACTAGAGGTTTGGCAGGCCATCTCCTCGATTTCGATAATTTTTGGTACATTTATTCTTTCCATAAAGGGAATGAAAAATCCCAAATTTAAATTTTTTCTGGCCATTAGTTTTTTAAAATTAATTTTTGAAAATCAAACCAAACTATCATTTTGCTTAAACATGTACCTAAAGAAATGAAAATATCTCGATAACTACTTAAACTATGACAGTGGTGTATAGTTCGTTTTAAAGGTATTTTAAATACCTTTCGAATGATGTATCACATGATGTACTTTTTGTTTAAAAAAAAAAATAAATTAAGAAAAAACTTTTTCTTATTTTTGACAAACAGCATTCTTTATTTTTTTCAAAAAAAAAAAATATTTTGTTTCTGGATATTTCGCCAAACTATTTACAATATTTCAAGATGGAGACTTGATGGGTTCATCAAAAAAAATTATTTTAAAAATTTGCAAAACAATATTTTTTAAAAAATAGAAAATAATACAAGGTATTACTCGCTTTTGTACGGCATACAGTTCTTAAGATATTACTCTTTTTGTGTACCTGCACATTTGGTTAAAATTGCCTGCCTTTACAGGCATTTATCAAAATATGAATATCTTGAGAACTATACATATTACAAAAGCAAGTGATAGCTTGTTTTAAAGGCCATTTTAATGAAGTATCACATTATTTTTTTTTTTTTGATGAACCCATCAAGTCTCCATCTTGAAATTTTGTAAATAGTTTGGCGAAATACCCGGAAACAAAATATATTTTTATAAAAAAAAATATAAAATATTGTTTTTCAAAAATAATTTTTTTTTTATTTTATTTTTTTTTAAACAAAAAGTTTGTCATGTGATACATCATTCAAAAGGTATTTTAAAGCGAGCTATAAACCACCGTTCAAGTTTAAGTAGTTATCGAGATATTTCAATTTCGTTAAGTACAGGGTGTCCAAAATTCGATGGTTTTGGTGGATTTCGGGTACTTCTAGAGGAGAGAAAATTCGACCCCCCTTTGCGAGACTCAAATTTCAAGATAAGATTTTTGGTAAAAATCGCATTTCAATATGTCACCCCATCTTCGAGCTAGGGGGCTTTTAGAAAAGTTGCATTTTGGGGTAGGCCTTATAACTTTTTGATTTATGAAAATATCTTCGTAGTGTTGATTGCACTTTTGTAGAGTTTTTAAACTAGAATTTTTAGTTTTTGAGATATAACACAGACTTGGAATTTTTCTTATGGAACACCTCAATTTACTTTTAATTTTTTGTATGTTTTTTTAATTTCCTTCAAACCGATGTGCCTCTTACAAAAATCAGATAAATAGTTATCAAGTTATTAAATATTTTCCATAAATATTGTAGGATGTGTTAAAAAGCCACATTATTAAAAAAATTCAAGAGTGCCTGGGTTGGCAATCTGAGCATAAAATATAGGAAAATCAATGAATAGCGAGCTTTCCCTCAAAAAAGGTAATGGTAACCGTAGATCCGGATTTCGCACTTGTGGTGCTCATCAGTGCGGTGCTAGGAATTAGGAGATGAAATGATGATGGAAAAATATGACACAGGATTCATGTAAAAGACAACCATCTGTCAAATTGCAGAATCGGCAGATGTACCTTCATTTTGAAGGAAAATTAAGGGTTCTACGGAGACAGATATAATTATCTTTACATATATCCTAAGCTCTGGAGTTAATAAATTTAAAAAGGGATTTAGTGAAGGTGAATAAATAACAAAATCAATGAATAGCGAGCTTTCCCTCAAAAAAGGTAATGGTAACCATAGATCCGAATTTCGCACTTGTGGTGCTCATCAGTACGGTGCTAGGAATTAGGAGATGAAATGATGATGGAAAAATATGACACAGGATTCATGTAAAAGACAACCATCTGTCAAATTGCAGAATCGGTAGATGTACCTTCATTTTGAAGGAAAATTAAGCGTCTCTACGGAGACAGATATAATTATCTTTACAGATATCCTAAGCTCTGGAGTTAATAAATTTAAAAAGGGATTTAGTGAGGGTGAATAAATAACAAAATCAATGAATAGCGAGCTTCACCCTCACTAAATCCCTTTTTAAATAAAATATAGGTATAAGTAAGTTATTATTGATAAAATAAAAGGCCTTGAATACAGTTAAGAAGCAAAATAGATTTTTATTTCTTCGTAACAAATTATTTTTATCATCTCAGATAGACAACCATGACACTCTAGATTTTTTTAATAATGTGGCGTGCCGCTTTTATCACAGCCTCCATATGATTTATGGAAAATATTTAATAACTCGACAAGTATTCATCCGATTTTCGTGAGAGCACATCGTTTTGAAGGAAATTCAAAAAGCATTTTAAAAAAATGGGGTGTTCCATAAGAAAAATAGAAACTATGTGCTATATCTCAAAAACTAAAAGTGACTCATGAAATCTGAAATGGTAATTAAGTTCTAGTTTAAAAACTCTGCAAAAATACAATTAACACTACGAACATATATATTTATAAATCAAAAAGTTATAGGGCCTATCCCAAAATGCAGACTTTTCAAAAAGCCCCCCGTAGCTCGAAGACGGGGTGACATATTGAAAATTTACCAGAGGCGTTTTCTCGCGTTGAAATTGTTTAAAATGCTTTTAAAAAGTTTGAAACATTTGTTTTCTCGTGTTTCAACGATGACGGCACATCTAAACGGGTTAAAAATATTTTGAAACGGAATCCACTCTAGTTTTAAAACTGACGCGTGCGTAGAAGATACGTCAAAACTCTACATTTTTGTTAAAACCTAAGATTTTTTTTTGTTTTTGCGTGAAAATGGATGCAAAATCTATTTCTAAATATCTTGTTAGCCATTGTTGATGGTATCCCTGTGGTCTTATATGATTTTCGGGGCTTAAAAGAACAGTAAATAAAAAACTTCACTATCCATGTAGCTTCCATTGCTTGCCATCCATGCTACTAAAACTGGCCGTACACTCAAAGGTTTTTTTTAAATAAACCAGTAGTTGATCCATTTTAATTTTAAACACCGAAAAAATAAACAGAAAAACAAAAAAGTGAGGTTAAATTAAACTACGTCAGCGTTTTGAACTACTCATTTTTTCTCGGTTCTAAATGATGACGTCACATCTAAATAGTTTCAAATAATATTTCAAAATAATTTCAACGCGAGAAAACGCCTCAGAAAACTTGTCTTGAAATTTGAGCCTCGCAAAGGGAAGTCGAATTTTCTCTATCTTCTCTAGAAGTACCCAAGACTATCGAATTTTGGACACCCTGTAGATGTTTGAGCAAAATTGGTAGTTTTTGTGATGTTCAAGAATTAATTTAAAAAAAAAACTAATGATCAAAATTTAAAATTAAGAATTTTTCATCCCCTTTATGGTTAGAATAAATATAACACAAATTATCCAAATCGGGGAGATGGTCTGCCAAACCTCCTTTCTTTTTGGATGATTTTATATGAAATGACCCAGTGGTGTCTAAAGAATTTGGATCATTTAATGTGTAAACAAAAAAGTAATTTTAAGCAGTTTTTTTTTGTAAATAAGGTGAAAACACGTGTTTGTACGCTTTTCAAGAATGACCCATATTTTACTATAGTAGGTTGTAGAGGAGTAGAGAATCTACATTTTATATCTATGAGTGGCTAACCCATTCCACTGTCTATGTATTTCGAGGGAAGAAAATATTAAAATTTTAAAAGGATTTTAGAATTTTTTAACTTATATTTTTAAAAAAATTGCCAAATCTAGAATTAAAGACAAAATCCCACCCCAACACTACCCAAATTTGTTTCAAATCTTTTAATATTTACAGAGCTTTCTAATTAAACTAAAAAACAAACATTTAAAACGTGTAAAAATGGGATTTTTCAAAGACATTCAACTAAGTTATACCTTTATATGCTATTTTTAGTATAATTTTCCCAAAATTTTTGTCTGTTTCCATTTAAGAAATGCTTTTGGCAACAAATTTAGATTCAGTATTAGATCCTCTCTTGTTTTTAAATATATAGTTTTGTTTTTCAAATACTAACTTAACATCTACTGAACCCCCCTCCCCCAACCACGCCTCGAAAGAAAATTGTACTATTAAATTCGTAAAACCAAAGAAAGCCTTTTAATTTTTGTAAAATGTCCTGGAAAACCCCTAATATAGGTAATTTTACTTGGTTTTTGGTCGCCAGGCATTATTTCTTCTCTGGAGGGTACTCCAAAATTTACCTACTAACATGTGATACATTAATTGTAGGGTTTTTGGGTCCGCTGAATTCAAACCTGAGGTTACAAATTTGGGGGTAATTTGGAGAAGAGAGGAGATATTTACAGGGTAAATAGAGAGGAGACCTTGTTATAAAACTAATTAATGACTTTTGGGTTTCATCCACTATTTTAAAATATTATGAAATAAATAAGCGTTTTCGTCAAGTCTCCGTTTAGTGTTTATCCCTTAAATTATCCCCACTTCTCCAAATTACCCCCAAATCTTTTTTTTTAACAACAGATTTGGATTAAGCGGACCCAAAAACCCTATAATTAATGTATGGCATGCATATGCTTCTCTTTTGATTTTTTTTCTCAGAATTAAGCAAAGCTATTGAAATCTGTAAAAACTTGAATAAAGTTTGTTCGTTTAGTCTCCACGTGAACAATTTTACTGTATATCCCATATACAGACCGCTTCAAGCTACTGCGAACATAGGGCGGAAGAAGTCTAATTTGCCAGTGTACGTACATGCAGAGACACCGCACGCCTATCAGTGAAGCAACCAATACTCATGCTTGCGATCACCACTTGCATGACTTTCCTTTGGTATTTAGTACGCCTCTAACCACGGTGCTGTGTGGAGCGTAGTCAATGAAACCGGAATTTGGTCAATAAATACGCAAATTTTTATAACGTAATTTTCTTATTTTTTGTCACTGATAAATAAGAGCGTTTTATTGTCAACTGCTCAGATTTATCAGTGACGACGTGTTACAATGAAAATAATAAGGAGAAACAAAATAAAAGCAAGTTCTCAAAATAAAATAATACATTCTAAAAACCAAAAAGATTCTCCCAGTCAAAAAAAAAATTAAAGCAAATGTTCGAAAAGTCCTCCTTGCTCGGCTAGACAATATCCGAGCCTACTATAAAAACCCCTTCTAACGTTTCCAAGCATGTTAGGGGTGATAATTTGAAAAGCTTCTTCAAAAACAGATAGAAGTCATTAGGAGCAAGATCGGGAGATCGAGCTGGCCATAAAATAGTTCCCCGTGTACTTATAACCCGATTAGGAAATACATTATCAAGATATTCCCTAACAAGGCCAACATTGTGAACGGAACAACCATCTTGTTGAAACCATGTTTCACCAAATCTTACACCTAACAACTGCCTAGCAGTTGGAATAATGTGCTGCTGCAGTAGATCCAAGTATCTAGGACCATTCAAATTGCAATTGCCGTTAATAAAAAATGGCCCAATTACGTGTTCCCCTATAATACCCCCCCCCCAAACATTTAGTTTTTGGGGATACTGTGTTCTTACGTCAAAATACAAATGTAAATTTTCCCTCGACCAATATCGAACGTGTGTTGGGTTATGACGATTTGACCATTTGACCATCTGCAACTTCGTAGACATCCATTTTTGGTTTTAAAAATGTATTATTTCAATTAAGAACTTACCCATCTGTTTCTCGAGCAAGGCAGAAATAAAACAAAATAATAAAAACAAAATGAATTTCCAAAAGATAACACTGCAGCGTGCTTCGAATCCACCTCGGTCGTACGGCACGGAGAGTAAATTGGACTTGATTCCCCCTATGTTCGCAGTAGCTTGAAGCAGTCTGTATACCCCGTCCCTCACTACTTTTTTAACTACAGATTTGAATTTAGCGGACCCAAAAAAATTTCTTATGTCATTCGTTTCCCACTTGTGGCGAAAATAGTCGATTCGCAACCTTAAATACTACCTTACTAATTATTATTTTTGCATCTGTGTCAACTTATTTATTTAAATGTGCAAATAAATGGATTATTTATTTATTTATTTATTTAAAAATGGGCAGATCTTAGTAGATGATGTCGAAACTACTTTTTTTGGGTTTTTCACCACTAAGTTAAATTTTCTCACTTGTCCGATGTTCATCGAAAGTAGTTCTCTTAGTCAATATAATTACTTTCGATCAATATCGGGCAAAAGTGAGATAATCAGATTTAAACCGAAGATTTGGACGAATGAGATGAATAGTAGCGAGGGAATTTGACCCAATTTTGACACAATTTAGAATTTGACCCAAAACCCAAGTATATTTTACCTTACTTTTACTTCTTTTTCACTGTGGCAAGGGTGTAAACACGACATTTTTGTTTGTTTTAGATCATTGTGATGTACCTTCAGGTCCTTGGATATGAAAAACACCAGAAACTGATGCAGTACTCCTGGAACTACATGAATGATTCTTTGAGAACGGATGTTTTTGTGAGGTTAGTGAGATGTTTTTTTTTTAATTTGTAATTAATGGGTATTACCAAGCTTTCAATTCAAAACTACGTTTTCACGTGGAAATGAATACGTTTTAAATAGGATTCACTTTTCGGTTTTCATGAAGCGATTTGAACGCGTTTTGAAGACAAGTTGAATTTCTGAATTTATTTGTTCGTATTGTACCATTTTCTTTTTAATTTCCAAAATTAGAAAACAAACATTTCACCCACGGAATAAACTGTCAAATCCACTCTGGTTAAAACTTTCATTCGTTTTCGATACGATTCCGATACGACCTTAGAAAAAGGCGTATTGAACTGAGGCAGGGCCAACGGAAGAAAAACGAACGCCTATGGTATATCAAACCAGGAATTATTAAACCAATTTTTTATCCGAATCTTATTTCTTCAGACCCGTTCAATAACAAATTCGAAATTTATAAGAACCGTTTTTAATCGAACCATTGTTCACCAAACTCATTCAATATCAAACTTGTAATTTATGAAACCCGGAATTTGTCAATCCATTATTTTTCAAAACCGAATTCGTAAAAACCGTTCATTAGAAAATGTTTGCTAAATTGATTGCGAATTCGCCAATAATACATGAATCGGAGGCATACACGCAGGTGGCGCGGCGTTTCGATGCATTTGTCGTTCTATATGCGCACACTTGGCTAAAGCTATTCATAGGTAGTGTTCAATACTTTGTATATAGATCATCATCGAAACGCCGCGCCACCTGCGTGTACGTCTGCGTACGGTTTATGTATTATTGGCGATTGCGCAATCAATTTAGAAAAAATGTTCTGATAAACAACGGGTTTTACGAATTTCGGTTTTATTAAAAATGGTTTTTACAAATTACGACTTTGATATTGAATGCGTTTGATTTAGAATGGTTCTGTAAAAACGGGTCTTATAAATTTCGAATTTTTTATTGGATGGGTTTGAAGAAATAAGGTTCGGAAAAAAATTGGTTTAACGATTTGCAGTTTCTATAGTTAGTGATTTTATGACTGAACTCTCTTTTATTTAACAGGTTTGATTTTGCACATTCTGATAAACCGTGGGCGTCCAAAAAAACTTTGATTCGTTTTTCAATTCACGTTTTCACGATAGTTTTGAAAGTGAATCCTATTGAAAACGCATTCATTTCTGCATGAAAACGTAGTAATTATATTTTATTTTTCGCAAAATTTCTCATTTTCTTTATTTTATCCCTAAAAGTCTGATCACTATTAATGTTATAATGAATGACGAAACAGAACAAACATCAAAAAAGGATGCAAATAAAATAAAAACAAATATAACTTTCTTTTCAAAGTATAGTCTTCGCTGGCACTGTCAGCTTTCCTTGTCGTACTCATGCAAAATTTCGTTTGCAAGGGTATTTTTGTCCCCACATTTTTCTCTTCAAATAAAGAAATTTTTTAAACATTTTAGTCTATTTTTTTTATATGTATATATAACGTTTATTTCCCAACAAACTTAAATGTTTATTACAGGGAAACCATTTAACTCAAAAAAAGAGATTAAAAAAAATTATAATTATAAAGAAACATACATAAAACAGTTAAGAATCATATAATATAAATAAATAAAAAGTAAATACTATTATTTAAAAAAAATATATTATTGTGATTTTTTTCGAAAATGGATACTGATAAAAATTTGACAATTATTTGCTTTAATTTTGGTTTTTTTGTATACTAATATGTAAGTAAATTATGAGTTTATTATTCCTTCAAAAAATATTTCTTTATATTTGATTTAAACCTTTGGATTGTTGATATATTTTTAATTGATTCTGGTAAGTGGTTGTAATACAATATTCCATCATATAAAATTGTTTTTTGGCCAATATTACTTTAAACTGTATTGTTTGGTACATATTGGATTGCCTTGTTTGATGTGCATGCAAAATATTGATTTTGTCAAGCTGAATATTTCAAATTTTTTTATCAATTATTAGAGAATGAATAAAAATACACGTCTTCACTACATATAAATGTTCTAAATTAAGATATCCAAATTGGTTGGTTCCAAAAATGAAAATTTATGGATACATTTTATTATTTTGTTTTGTAAGTTTTTTAATGCATTTCTAACACAAGAATTTGCACAACTCCATATTGATATTATATATTGTATTTTTGAATAAAATAGGGTATGTTAATTTTTTTTAAGATGAGATAAAGGGATAGGATCGAATAATATATAATTAAAATAACGTAAAAAATACATGGCAAACAAAAAATTGGGAAACGACAGATATCGATTAACTAGTAACTAGAAAGTAAATCGAAAGGTGAAATTGGGGTAAATCTCTTACAAGTAGCATCAAGGTAAATTTGACGTCACGTAATAAACGTACTCATTATGTAACTACTATATAAATTTATAATATAAATTTTAAATAAATATTACGTATTGGAATTTGCAATTTATGTAAAATTAAAGTCATATTGTGTATATAATGTTTATATTACTTCTAATGTCACAACAAGGTAAAAAATAACTTCCAGGTTCTACATAATGCCATGCACAAAGTTCCCTTGTTATTCTGTAAATATAAAGGAATTAAAGAAACATAAGTTCTTCTAGCAAATGTAATTTTATTAAAAAGAAGAAAAACACTAACAATCTACTGGTTTTCGTTAAAAATCTTGAAATCATAAAACCACTATAACACTTTTTCTTGGTATGTAAAAAAGCCGAAATATACCAACAGTTTCGGACCTAAAGCAAATAATATTTTTTCAATTATTGTATTTTTTGTCCCGTCCAACCTAAAAGAAAAGCTTTACTGGTTCATGGTTCAGAATAATTTTTACAATAAATTCCAATGCCTTTTATTTAGTTTCGAAAAGCCTTGATGAAGCATTCATGCAAAAAATTTAAATATATAAAAGTAAGAATTGACTAAAATTAACTTTTGGTTTTTCTTGTCCCGTCCAACCCAAAGTTTAAAGGTTCGCCCTATAAGCTCTGGTTACAACTTATTGTTTTAAACTATTTTAGTGCATAACCTATGGTTTTAGGAAATTATTTATTAGAAAATATAGTCATCATTTCAATCAAGCTGATTTTTCTAGTAATGGGTTACTTTTTTGTCCCGTCCGACCGCTTGAAATATCCGAAATATTACGTAAAATTTATGAAAACTTTTATGTAAATTTTTTGACTTTATATATATATATATATATAAAAACTTTTTTTACAATTTTGTATTACTTTTTAGGTATCAACCAGAGGTTGTGGCGTGCGCTTGCATTTATCTAACCTCGAGAAAATTAAAGATTCCGTTGCCGAAAAATCCTCATTGGTTTGCGATATTTGGTGCCATGGAAGAGCACATTAGAGACATTTGCTCCAGGATATTAAAGTTGTATATTAGAGCTAAGGTATGTATTGTATTCGCACTTTAAATCCCTCATTTTAAGGATATTAATGTAACTTTTCATCCTTTAAGTGGCAGAAAGAAGAATTCCGAAACGAATTAAGCGGAGATGCGACGGTCTGCTACACTGACGGATCAAAACTGTCAGGCAGGCAGTCAACAGACGCAGGAGTGTATGCGGAAGACCTAGAGGTTCAAGAAAGCTACCCGCTTGGCGAGCACGCTACGGTCTTTTAGGCGGAGGTATACGTCATTATCATGGCGGCAACCCTACCAGAGGTCAGAAATGGTAGGAGGGATATTTGCATATGTTTCGACAGCCAGGCTGCCCTCAACGCTCTTAGTTCACCAAAAATTGTCAGTAGCCTAGTGGAGGAGTGCGTTAACGCGCTACAGACATTTCTGAAGACAAGAGGTTGACACTGGTGTGGGTCCCGGGCCACGACGGAATACCATGGAATGAGAAGGCGGATGGACTTGCCAGAGCTGGTTCCGAAACCCAATATATTGGACCGGAACCGCTCTTGGAAATCACAAGAAAATAGCGAGCGAGAGTGCAGACAGTACAAACTGTTCGTGAGTGGACCAGACGCAGCCAGAACTAAATGGCTCCTGAGAAAAACTCGCAAGGATATTGGATTGTTAGTAAGACTGCTGACAGGGCATAATCGGCTGCGCAAGTACTTGACATGCATCAGAGTGTTGGACGACTCCGTCTGCTCAAAATGTGGGTGGGCAGAGGAATCAGCGGTGCACCTGATAGGAGAGTGTGACGGGTACGCCAGATTGAGGCAGCAGACGTGGAGTGCCCCCACAATAGAAGGGGAGGAGCTACACTCTCTAAGATGGACTGACGTGCTGACCTTCGTAAGGAAGACCCGGAGAGAGAGAGGCAGGATATGTAGAGGGAGTGGGAGGATAAGGGTGCGAGACGGGGTATGGCAGAAAGGGCCCATGAAGAGGCCTAATTGCCAGGCCTGCGGGCCGCGCCTTACTACTACTACTATCGGTATATAAAATGGCATAGCCTGGAATAAATTAAATTTGGCACTATTTTTGACAGTTTTGCACAATGGTTAAACGTCCAAATAATGTCAGTTTTCATAATCCTTGGCATTCACTTTAGTTATGTCAACTATATAGCTGGCACAATATGAGCATGTCTAGATGACAATTTCGTTCAGAACTGTCAAAAATAGTGCCGAATTAATTAAAGTCAGCACTTGTACCGATAAGTCCCTATTAAAGTTTGAGGGCTGTGTAGCCAAATATATATCTCGAGTAAGACTTGAGGCGGGTTTTTTTTTATTGGTGGATTTTAAAAACGTGCCCAAAGTTCAGTAGCTTAGCTCATTTGCGAGTTTGCTTGGTTAGACTCTGCAATGAGGTGCCGTGATGTCGTCTCAGCAAATTAAATGGTTCCCGATCCATAATAGATGCTTTTTGAGTGGGCTGTGTCTGGTCAGTATCCTTATCGGAAGTCCCATGTCTCTCAGTGTTCGGAGCCATTTTGTTGGGTCGGTCAAGATTCCCCACTCCAGACAGCTTTTGTTAATTTTAATGCCACAATTTTGCACACAAAAAATAAATTCTGCACACCCTCCCACGAGGAACTGTGGCCATTTTTGTATGGGGGTCTAACACCCTTCAGGAAACTGATTAATCAAGTTAGACCCGCCAGACGACATTTTTTGCAAATTTTTATGTCGTTGGAAAGATCCAACTTTGCACACCCCCTATGAAACTGCAGGAGGGTTCTCGAATAATCGACGTTCCCCCCCCACAATTTCGCACACCATTTTTTTAAAAAATTTCTACCCTCGGGGAGGTTCTTAAATAACCGAGTTCCTGGGGGGTGTGCAAAATTACACCATTTGAATGAAATAAAAACTCCAAAAAATATCGTCTGGGTAGGGCTAACCCGGTTACCCTACTGAGGGCTTCTGGATGGTGTGGAAAAGTTGAAATTGAGTGTCCAAAAATTACGCCTTTAGATTGACTTAAAAATTTTCAAAAAATACTGAGGGCTCAGAGGTGTGCAAAATACCACCTTTAAAGTCGCAGTTACTCGTGGGAGGGTGTGTAAAATTTAATTTTTGGTGTGCACAATTTAATTTTTGGTGTGCAAAATTTAATTTTTTGTGTGCAAAATTTAATTTTTGATGTGCAAAATATAATTTTTGATGTGAAAAATTTAATATTTGGTTTGCAAAATTGTGCAAAATATTGGCTTTAATTTTTGGGGGGCAAACTTGACCGACCCCATTTTCTTTCTTTGAAGGGTGGATGTTATCACCTGCACTCTCGCCTTGTCGAATGCTCCTTTGACATAAAAGAATACAGCAAGGGTTTACATTATGAACTAAAGGTCTTTCTCTGCCTTGTGCACTACTGCATGTAGGCCGATGTCAGGTTAGCAGCATGACAGATCGTTACTGCTCCCGCGCAAAATAAAGATACTACAACTTTTAGATTTAATGGAAACTGTTACAAGGTGTACTATCCGTGCTTTCTAGAAATATAATCTAATTTACATTTCAGCCAAACATCGAAGATCTCGAAAACCAAGTAGAACAATTAAGCAAAAGGTACCATGACCAGAGGGTTAAACCCAAGGGCAACAACACTCCAAATAACGATTCCAGTCCTACCAATAACCAAAAAAGCGGAGCTCATAATGCGTGGGGTGGATTTATTAGGTAAGACAACCCGGGCATAAATCGGAAATTTCATAATATATTAGCAATTTTAGTTTTTTTTTACGTTAAAACTCGTTTATTTCCAAAAAAACTATATTTACGGTAGTCAAATATTAATAATTTTTCGTATTTAAATGCTGCTCTCTTTCTAAAAAGTTTTGTATTAAATTGCATTGCGAAGTCGGGTTTTTTTCGCGAAAATATGAAAACAAATTCTTGAAATTATAAAACACGCACAAACGCACTTGTGCAATTACACCTGAATATTAAACTCCCATAAGAGATGTGCAATTTTCGAATATATGTTCATGTTGTTTCCATAACGTCTAAACATGTCAGCTTCTGGCAATAAGTGTCCGAATTACAATTTTGATTGTTATTTTTAATAAGGCGACAGTAAATAAAAATTCAACGTCAATCAGATTTTAAATCGGTGAGAACACTATATTACAACCAATTATTCTCATTTCTTTACATTTTCGTTGCTGTTTCTCTAATTCGCGAAATATTCAAATTTTCTTAGAAAATATAAATTATCGCTTCCTATAAAAAGCCAATTTTAAGACATTTTGTCTATTACTCTCACATTAAGTATTATTTATGGTATTGTGAACAAAACAGCAACAGGAATAATCCGCAGAATTTCCCTCGTGCATAACAAATTATGGTAACTTGGTATGCACAAATTATGATAATTTGCTATGCACTCGGGATATTACCTCTGATAATTTTTGTATTCAACCATGTTTTTAGTACAAATTGCCCTCGTTTGTTTTCATACTTTACGGAAATGCCCTCCTGTGAAGTCGGGATTTTTCGCGAAAATATGAAAACAAACTCTTGCAATTAGGAAAAACACGTTCCATGCAAAAATTATCGGTCAGCAACAAAATCAGTCGCGACGTGGTGGCCGTCTCCACGCCCTATCCTTAATAGAGTTGTGGCGTCATATCACGGCGACGGTTTTATTACTACTATACCTCGAGGTATTCACCGTTTTTGGGAATGCATTGGGACGGTTATACATCTACATCGCGACGGTAAAGATTACTCTTGATATAGGAATTATGTCGTCGCGGGTAGTAAACGGGCACGTTATCCCGACGTCCTGTTTACCACATAAAGTAGTATTTCTGACTTTTTAGGGTTTATAGGTTTTCTCTTTCTCACATTATTAATTGAAAATATGTTGATCTTTTTCTGAACTATACCAGGACACGCCGCATAAAATATGTGAAGACATGACAAAACAAAAATATTATCTATATCATAACCTATAGCTAATAATTACCATTTTATTAAACACTTTTCTGAAGTCACAGCATCTTAAATTTATAAACGCATAGCACTTTACTGGTTAAAAATGCTGATTTTTTGATAAAAAAAACGCGCGCCACCCAGTTTTGACCTAGATTTATCTAAAATGTCGATAAATTATTTGAAGTTAGGATTTCCAAATGTATTTCCAGTTTTAATATGTTTTATTAATTGAATATTAATATTTTTACCTTTATTGATACATGCAACTACTAATCAATGATTCAATGAGGTTGTAACAGAAGTAAATAACATGGCGGCGTCGCTCATCCAGTTGACGGTGCATTAATTTACAATGTCAGTAAAGTAGCGATAACTCGTAGGTAACGTTTTTCCACTATATGCACATTTATTTCTCACTGCGTGGTAGATAGGCGACCGTGTAGACTCCATAACTTTGTAGTTTTGTATTGAGTAGAGGCTACTGAATTGCAACCAAATTAATATCAGTAGAGTCGCTACCTCGTAAAAGTAATATTAACGAAATTAAATGTGACAACTATGAAGTAAGCCCCGCACTGTAAAGTTTTTTCGTGGTTCTAGTAATGGCATATAGTTATATAGTGGAATATGTTACTTTCGCGTATAACTATATTTTTACGACAGTGTGGTAATTTTTTAACAGTAGTAGTGACCACGCTAAGTGAAAATAATGAAATTTTTCCTATAGATAGTTTTTTGTAGGAACTATTACTACGCTCTAACCCTTTTTCGGTGACAATGACAATGTCACCAGTGAAATTGACTGTAATTGTTGCTTGGGATTGCCTCCGATAACGTCTCGCGCCCTGCAGATATCCATCTCCACAATATTTTTCTGCAATGTAACGCTCTTAATATCTTGGCGGTAGGTTGTAAGAATAAATAATGTAGGACAAAAATTTGTCTTTCTCATCCAGGGTTTAAAGGAACGCCTATGGTTTGTCAAACCAGGAATTTATCAGACAGTATTTAATAAAAATTTTTATCGTAAGAACGATTCACCATAAAAACTGCAATTTGTTAAACCAATTTTTTATCCGAACCTTATTTCTTTAAACCCACTCAATAACAAATTCGAAATTTATAAGACCCGTTTTTAATCGAATTATTGTTTATCAAACTCGTAATTTGTAAAACCCATTTTTAATTAAATCCGGAATTTGTCAAACCATCATTTTTCATAACCGGAATTCGTGAGAGCCGTTGTTTATCAGAAATTTGTGCTTAACTGGAATGCAAGTGACATCTATACACAAACTATTGAACGCTGCCTGTACAAGCGACAAATGCATCGAAACGCCACACCACCTGCGTGTACGCCTCTCGTTCGCATGCGCAATCAATTTAGCAGAAATTTCTGGTAAACAACGGGTCTTACGAATTCCGGTTTTGAAAAATAATGGTTTGACAAATTCCGGGTTTAGTTAAAAATGAGTTTTACAAATTACGAGTTTGATAATAAATGCGTTTGATGAACAATGGTTCGATTCGAGTCTTATAAATTTGAAATTTGTTATTGAATGGCTTTGAAGAAATAACTTTCGGATATGATTTAATTTTCTTTTATTTAACGGGTTTGATTTTGCATATTCTGATTAAACACATTTTAAAATTTACGCAGTCACGGAAAAGTTATGAGATCTTGCAAACAGTCATGACAAAACTTATTTTTATTAAAAAAAGTGCTCAGCTTTTTTTTAAAATATTTCACAAAAAAAAAACGTCAAAGAGATTAAAATTAAAAATTTGCTTGAGGCGCTATAACGTATAATATATAATTTTTGTCCGAGTTTTTGTCATCAGCATTCAAAATGTATAAAAACTCAGGATTTGAGTTTACAACAAGGATTGAGAATATATCATAGTGGCCAAAAACGCGGTTAGAAATGCGAACAAAAATGTTTACAAAAAAAGTTCCTTCATTCTATATTTTATATCCCTAGTTTTGTTCTTTTCGGCCTTCTACAGTCAATTACAGAAATATTTTGGCAAAAAAACCGATGAGATCGTTTCGCTTCAAAATCAAATCCCATTTTTGAAAGGAATTTGTGCCATGTTTCTATCCTACTTTCATTTGTAGTTTCTTATATCACCTATCGACAATGAGTAACCACAGCAGGTGGCACAATCTGTTTTGCATCATCACAAATAGAAGACGCAGCATTTTTTTTTCAGTCGTTCAGGCAGTCACACAGCCCCTCTCCTCATCGAAAATAAACGGTCGAGAACGCGGTCGCCAAGCGGATCCCCGGACCGAAGACATTCGAAAAAATCGTCGAAGAAACAAAAATCTAGGAGTCGTTCGCCGTCCAGAAATCACAAAAAAAGCCACAAGAGAAAAAGTTATTCGAGGTCCAGAAGTCCTTCGCCTTACAAATCGAAGAAAAGCAGGTAAATAAATATCTACAACTACCTCTGAAAATTGGGTTTTCACACGCTAGACAGCCACTGAAAATCGCGTTTTTCGCACGCTCCGCTAATTAGTTTCTTTTATGGATACGGTTTCTACGGCTTATTAATTTTGTTGGGTGACGAGTTGCATGGTTGCTTCATTTGCAGTAGTAGAAAAACTCGTTAGAAAACCTTTTTTTTTATACCTTCATCAAAAACATGAATCTAGTAACTCTGCAGACAACTAAAGCATGGCTTTTGGTTACCGATACACAAAAACTTTTTGATCACAGGTACAAAAAAGATTTCTGTCCGTTTTTTACCCAATATTAAAGAGAAATAGCGCAAAATAGTAATATTGTAAAAATATAATTATTCTTTCCTAAATTAAGTAAATATTTCGCCAGTTTTCACCAAGTATTTACGAAAATATTGGTTTTAAGAACTAGTGCCTAAAATAGTACTTTTTTTAAAAGCGTTGGTTTAAATAACGAGCGCAGCGGCGTATTTAAAAACGCGAGGTAAAAAAAAGCACAGTTTAGCCGCGAATTGTTAACACTATTTTTTTTATAACTTTATGAAAAAATCCAAGAAAAACAGGAAAATACTTTTAAAAATCTCGAACGAAGAGCACTTCTCGCAACACACTATGTTTACACTATAAATCAAGGCGGCTGGTAAATGAAATAACTATGGTTTCCATAGCGATTTTCCTTTTTACTCGGTAACGTTCATTCTTTCGACATTTTAATCTTTGACAGTTTGATATTTTGAAGATGTTTTTAAATAATGTTTTCGTAAATACTTGGTGAAAACTGGCAGAAATAGCTTAATTTTTAGGCAAGAGTAATTACATTTTTTTCAATATTACTGTATTCCGCTGTTTCTCTTTAATTTTGGGTACAAAACGGAAAGAAATGTTTTTTTGCACCCGTGATCAAAAAAGACAGTTTTTTTTGCATCGGTAACCAAAAAAGCCATGCTTTAGTTATCTTCAGACAGTTACTAAAATCATGTGGTTGATGAAGGTTTTAAAAAAATCATTTAAAGCATCGTCAAAATATCAAACTGCCTAAGATTAAAATGTCGCAACAGTAAACGTCACCAAGTAAAAAGGCACATCGCTATGGAAACCATTGTTATTTCATTTACCAGCCGCCTTGATTTATAGTGTAAAGATGGTGTGTTGCGAAAAGTGCTCTTTATTCGAGATTTTTAAAAGTATTTACCTGTTTTTCTAGGATTTTTTGATAAAGATATTAAAAATACTGTTAACAACTCGCGGCTAAACTGCTTTTTTTACTCGGGTTTTTAAATACCTCGCTGCACTCGTTATTTAAACCAACGCTTGTAAAAAAAGCACTATTTTAGCCACTAGTTGTGAAAACTACTATTTCAAACTCGCTCGACATGTGGACTTCGCCTGCGGCTCGACCCAACAAACTGTTCGCGCGTGTGAAAAAAGTCGTTTTTAAAACTTGTTCTTTAAAATACACGAAAAACGCATTCTGAAAGTAGCACTTTGCACAAGCACAAACACTGATCACCCATATTTCATTCACTATTATTTTTATTTGGACCTGACAAGAACGTCAAAAATAAGAAGAAAGTACGACTCAGTCCACCAACTTATCTCGTTCGTGTTCAAAGAATGATTTTTTTTGGAGGAAATTATTTTATTTTCAGCTCAAGAGCAAGCGAAATATTTCCTTTCTTAATCCATAGAAACGCTTTTCCCTGGAGAATTTTTGTTTCCGCTGTAAAGAATTATATGTTCGAAAATTTTTGTAATACTGTGCAAATATTTTTTTAAATACTGATATGTCATTGGATTACCCCAGCGATTTACTAGTATTAGTTGATAGTTTAAGCTACAGGCCCTCTATATATTTGACAGTTGTTTTAGCAGAGGTGGGCAACTCATATGGCCCTCTCTTTCTAGTGTTTTTCATATTTGCATGTAAAACCGATTTTATGATATGCACTGGTATTTTGTTGTCTCTTTTTATAATTTCCCCAGACACATTTGAAAGATTTGATTTTTTTGCTTCAAGCTTCGACAAACAAAAACATTGAGGTAGATTCACACAGTAGATATTAAAAATCTTAATAGGTAAAATAATCTTATGTTCTATCTTTTTGCTACTCTTTTTTTAGAAATAATATATAATAATATTTAAACTAATCCAACCAACTTACCTCGCAAATTTGACTATTTTTATAAATAGCGTTTTCGATTATTGCTCGCAACTTGATCTAGAGCGCTCCCGGATTAATCGGAAAAATATTTGCGTGTTTGATTGGGCAACTGTCATGGTCATTGTGTCAACAGGTCTCGTCAGATTTGCGTGTTCGATTATTGATCGCTGGGAGAAATTCTACAGATCAATCCCGATCACGAAAATCCCGCGAAAAATTGACATAACCTAATTCAAATTGTTTTGTTTTCGTTTTTTGATGGAAAGAGTATCAAAAGGAAAACTACTGAAGTAGAATCACTACGATTATATATATATATATATATATAAATATATATATAAATATATATATATATATATATATAAAAATATAAATATATATATATATATATATATATAAATATAAATATATATATATATATATATTATATTATATACGATTTGGACAAGAATATGGTTGTTCTCGTCAATACACGGATTTCCCAGTCCATCAAAAATTTGTCTTATAGTTCCGGAGGTTCCGTTTCCACTCATTTTCTTTTAGAAATATACTTAAAAAAAGCCTTTCTAAAAAATTATTGCAACCTTTAAAACGTGTAGAGAACAAATCGAACGTGTATTTGAACTAATCGTTCGTTGACCGGGAGATCGTGATCGGCTTTGGAGCTGTGATCTCCAAGCGATTTGCGAGGATAATCGAAAATGCTATAATTTTCGAGTTTGACAAATGCATGATCTTGTCCTATTTTTCTTGCGATTATTTGTCCATTGGATAATAAAACAATGCAAAGTCGTAGGCGCAAGTATTTTTACAATTTCTTATACAGCAATATTCGATTTTTGAACCGCATGTAAAAATCAAAAATGTGATAAGTGACAAAATTATTTTTTATGTGTTTTGGGTAATAGTTGGCAACCACTGACAATAGATACTTAAATTTACATATTAAAAGGGTGCTTATTCCTGGTCGTATCTCAGTGCGCATGATCAAAACGCCATACGGCGTTACCTCTCACCCATAAACATTTAAAGTTGCACATAAAAAGGGTGCTTAGTCGTATCTCAGTGAGCATGCTCAGAACGGCTATGCAGTACAACAGCGACTACGTCTGACCTATCTCTACGACCCTCCTTGCAGTATTCGCAAGCAGTTAACGTATTGTATTGGTCCTGAGCATACGCACTGAGATACGAAAACAACTAAGCACCCTTTTTATGTGCAACTTTAAATGTTTATGGGTGAGACGTAACGTCGTATGGCGTTTTGAACATGCGCACTGAGATACGACAACGAATAAGCACTCTTTTTATATGTAACTTTAAGTGTCTATTGTCAAACTCTATCAAAATTTTTCAATATTTCCGTAACAACTGCCAAATCGAGTTGATCACCTCTGGTAAAACAATAACTGTCCAAAATTGTATACAAGGCTTGTAGGTTACGCTAAAACTATTCTTAACGACCCCACGTATTTTAACGAAAACTGTATTTTTTTGGGGTAAACAAATTCCTAATTAAAGAATTGGCCCTCGGCAGAGACCATATAAATCTAAATAGAGGACACGTAATGGTAATATCCGACCAGCCAGTCAATGCGATTCACAGCGAGTTTTTGATCATTAGCTGAATGCACCAGGATGAACCGGGGTAATATTTATTTAAAATTAAAACGGCAATAATCCCGCGCGTTGAATGAATATCGATTTATCACTGGCGTACATAATTATATCTAATGCAATTTTAAATGAACTTGTTGCTAAGGGAATTGGAAGAAAGTTTTTATTGTAAATATTTTTCAAGCATTTATTACTTGTAATAATTTAGGAAAAAGCACAGAGCATATAATTTAGGTTTTATCCGGTAAATATTTATTTTTTAAATATTTTGCTATCTAAGGTTAATTCAATTTTGCTATAAAAACCAAACATTTCCAGCAAACCACCCAAACTATGCTTCTTGTACAGAATTTTAATAACCCCGTCATTTCCGAATGTTTGAAAAATACATGCTTAGGAGATCAGAATGGGTGACAAGGTATGTGAAAACTGATGGTCCCATATGATAAATTTCCTTGGATATTTCTGGTTCTGTTCTCCTAATCGAAAAGAGGCGGTTGTGACGTAGCCGTGTCAATTCCCATCATGGGAAGTCTTCTCTAAAACGGAGAGACAAAATATTTTTTTTTTGAGAAACTTAACACTTGATTATGATTTTTTTTTAAAACTTGACCGCCGAAGACGAAACCTTGCAAAAGAGTAATGTTTAATTTAAAATAAAAGAAAAAAAACTGGCGCCCTAGGGCAACATTTTTCGGGAAGTTGGTACGTATTTTCATCGGAGAAGGGGTCGATCGCCTCCCTCTGTATTCGCCACCTGTGACTGTACCGGTCTGTTGTCTGCAGCGCAACGCAGGCTATCGATATGGATAGTTCCCAACGCGGAACTCGTCCAAAAGAATACGATTTTCCTGTGCGCCGCAAAACGAAAGTGACGCACCAAGTTTCCAAGCCAAGAGCTAAAAAAAACGATAGCTGCGCCACTTGGTTTTCGAGTTAGTTGAGCGGGGTCGCAAATTTACCATTAGGTGTCCTCTCTATTTAGATTTATATGTTCTCTGCTCTCGGTCAAACTGTAAAAGCTAAAAAAAATTGAAGCAATTATCAGGAAATAGTAATTATACATAGTAGCGATTTACTATACTAGAATTTGTCTTTTCAGAGACAAGAAGAGATCAAGATCGCCAAGCAATGATCGGGACCGAAACGACCGTTACATCGACAGATATGACAAGTACGAGAAGGATCGAAAAGAGAGGGACAGGTCCTATGATAGGGACAGCAAGTATAAGGATGACAGAGATAGGAAAGAGAAAGACAGATATTACGATGACAAAAAGTATGAAAAGGAGAAAGACAGAAAATACGACAGGGATGACAAGTACGACCGTGAAGACAAACATCGGGACAGAGATGACAAATATAGGGACCGAGATGATAAGTACCGAGACAGGGACAGGGAAGAAAAAAGTTACTCGTCGAAAGACGAGAAAAATTATTCTTCGAAAGACGAGAAAAGTTATTCTTCAAAAGACGAGAAATCGAAAAAGTCCAAACATCGGGAAGACAGGTCGGCCAGCAGATCGAGGGATAGGCGAAGGTGAAAAAGAAAACCTAACAAGAAGCACAAGAAAAGCAATTAAGTAAGTGAATGAATGTTTTGTTTAGTTAATTTGTAAATATTTTCGCCATTTTTTAGTTTTGTTCAAGATATAAACTATAGTAGATAATTAACTTTATACAAAAAAAAACAAAGAATTTTAAATAAACTATATTTTTACGAATTATCTACATAATATGTTTATTTTAACCATCAATTTAAGGAAGTCAAGTTTTTACAAACAAGAAAATACAATAATTGCACATTTCTTACTCTATAACATAAATTTAAATACAATTTATTTTTTAGTGAAGTGTGGTGCGTAAAAAAACTAAAGTCGTAGGACGTAAGAAAAAGCAACATGCTATATGTTTAAATACTCTGTCAAGGGCCTAATTCTCCAACTTGGTTTAAATTGCAAAAGCAATTATATGATTGAAAAGTTAGGTCCTTGGGGAATCATCTGGTACAGTTTATAGTATGTTGCCTCAGAGAATTGCGAAAAAACAATGAATATATTAGCATTCGCACACTTTAAATGGAAACTGTATCTCAGTGGGATTTAAACGCCGTTTAAGTATGTTATTGGGACAGTCCCTTAGAGCATTTTGTCTCATAGACACAGGTGCCGATATCTAAAGGGCGAGTCAATAATAGATGACAAAGTTTGAGATGAGCTTCTTATTATCATGCTTATGATGACCGATATCGGCAAAAAATCATCAATTCCCACTAAATTTAATAAATTTATTTTGACACCTGTCAAACCCTATCAAAATGGCGGAAAAGTAATTAATAAAGTAAAAAATAAAGGGGAAAACTACTGGTGCGATGACACATATTTACGAGTGGGGATTCGAACTACACTAAATTGAGGTCGATGATAATTTATTTTGACGCATGTCAAACCCTGTTAAAATGGCAAATAAATAATTTGTGAACGAATTTTTGGAAAAGCTAATACTTTCTTTTTACTCTTGCACTCGAGTAATGACAGTTAAGGAAACTTTTGATTTTTTTCACGGTTTTCGGCTCGATATCGTCAACAGAGTAAAAAAAGGTATTTGCTTTTCCCAAACCTCTATGTTTATAAATTATTTATTCGTTATTTTGACAGGGTTTGACAGGTGTCAAAACTAATAACATTTTTAAGTTCATCGACCTCAATTTAGTGTAGTTCTAGTACCCACTCGTAAATATGTGTCGTCGCACCAGTGGTTTTCTCCATAACAGTAAATGCCCGTTAAGAGAACTGTCACTTTTTTTACGGTTTCCGATTTAATGTCTTCAGCAGAGTAAAAAGAAGGTGTTCACTTCTCCAAAAACTTCAATTTCTTTAATTGTTTTTCCGCCATTTTGACAGGTGTCAAACTAAATGTCATTTTTTAATTCAGCGTTGTTATTTTCGTGGAAATTGATGCTTTTTTACAGATAATAGTCATCATAAGCAGGATAATAATAATCTCATCCCAAACTTTGGCAGCTATTATTGGTTCACCCTGTAAATATCGGCACCGTCTATGAGACAAAATGCTCCCAGGGACTGTCACAATAACATACTGAAACGGCGTTGAAATCCCACTGAGATTCAGTTTCCATTTAAATTATACATGTTACTTTTACGAAATTGAATAAAATTTATTTTTTTTTTCTTACTGTACTTATTTATATTTAGGATCTCTGAATAGTTTTTGTCGGTTAATGATAATTACTAAAAAAACCGCTTCAGTGCTGCAATTAAAACAAAACTGGACGTCAAAACCTGCTGCCAAGGAGTAAAAGAAATAGACTATCAACTGAAGATATAAGTTTAAATTTGTCGGAATTGAATAAAAATTTTTTTTTTTTCTTTGGTCAGAACTGATATTTCATTTAAACCAGTATTCACCATTGTTGAGCAACAGTTTACTTATTTTATTTTTGTGGGGTAATGATAAAAACTAAAAAGCTGCTACGGTGCTGTTTGGTGTCCTCTCACCGCCATGTTTATTTACTAGCTAAATTAACATTTTAATCACGGATTTTCTCTTGATTTGGTTAGCATCACGGCGGCGCTAATAGGCCAAAGTATAGGCACTAAAACTATGAGTTGAGATGGTAATGAGCATGTTTATGTACACTTCTTTCCACATAAAACTGGTACAGCAGAAGGTAGTAGCCTGTTTAATTTTTGTTTAATTTTTAAAATTTTTATAGTACGGCATTGTCTTCCTATAAATGACAATGTCATAGACTCCTGACAACATCATGTTTTGCATGTCATTGTCATCCCAATTTAAAAAAATGCCGACGCATCTTTTCGAATTTGATAAAGCTCTAATCTTAGCAAAACTAAACGGTGGTTGGTCTATTCGGCAAGTGTTGTTCATTATGGGAGAAGCAAGTCTACGATAGTAAACATAAAAAACCGTTAGTTAGTAGCCCTGAGAAAGACCAAGAAGCAATCAATTTTCTGGAAAATCATCCGTTTGCCAAAGTGAAAGAAGTAAAATTTGAATTTTCCAGGATCCATAACAACATTAGGCAGGTTGATTAAACGTTCGAGGCTAAGGTGTCGCATTGCGGCAAAAAAAATTAAACTAAGTGAGGAAAAGAAGCAGTCTCGATTAATTTTTGCGTTGAATTATTCTCTGAGAGACGAAGAATTTTGGCAGCAGGTGGTTTTCACAGATAAGAAGATCTTTAAGTCCAACAGCGATAAAGAACAAATTCTGGTTTATCGACTGCCAAGAACCCGATACGAAGAACGATATATTGCTGGAAACGAAGACCGTGCGGGAAGATTTTCGGTAAATGTTTGGAGCTGGATATCGGCTAGGCCATGTCTCTCTATTTAGAATTAGCACTATTAAAAATAAGTTTTGTTTTATATGTTTTTAATTTTGTAATTTTTTTAATTTATTTCGTTAACTTGATCTGGCCTTTTAATTGTTTTGGGCTAGTAACTTTCGTCAAACCGGTGCCTTCCTTTCGAGGGACAGTTCCTTCTTGAAATCGATTTATTATGGTTACTATCGTAGACTTGCTTCTTTCATAATAATTAGTCGAATAGACAAATTACTGTGTAGCTTTTGTTTAGCTAATAAAACATTTTTGCATTTTTTAGTAAGTTAATTAGTAACAAATAAACAATCCGTCTCCTTATTAAAAGTTTATATATGCCAAAAATATAATCTAAAATGGCAAAGCCAAAAAGTCAGTGTTGCACATAGAAAAATATAAAAAATCGTATTGCAGCTACCTTCTGCTGTACCAGTTTTATGTGGAGAGAAGTGTAATTTGACAGTGAATAAAGCGGCGCACCAGTCCCCCCCCCCCACCCACCCAAGAAGCCTGGTTGGCAAACAATTGGCACAATCAAATAACAACAGAAATAATTTTTAACAAGTCTCTGCTGGCGCTTTACCACCTTTCATTTTTACGATTTCGTGTCAAAATGGTCTTTTTAATGTAATTTTATCCAAACAGTTTGCCTGCGATATGGTATCAAAACAGTTTACAGTTTTTACAAAAAAATAAAGGGTAATTAAATAACTCAAATTCCCAAAACCCCATCAATATTTACGATTTTAGTTTAGTTTTAGTCAAAAATTACAAAAATGTATCCTTAAAAACCCTTACCGAAGTCAATTCCTGGATGCGCCACTGGTGAATAGTTGATCCACAGTGGTTTTTTAATTGAATCCAATCCCTTTTTTAAGAATGACATTGACAATTCCATTTCTGTGTTTAAATGTTAACCGCCATATTATTCTGATACTTACTACATGTGTTAACATTTTATTAAACTTAAATTTCTTGCAAACAAGGTGTTAATTTTCTCATCAACATGGATTGAGATTAAAGAGTTTTCTGTGGGTGTGAATTTTGGCTATTGCATCCTCTGGACTTCACGCTATTTTAAGCAACACACCTCACCGTATTATTTTAAGCAACACACCTCACCGTATTATTGCAGTGCGATTCGACACCATTTTAGCAATTTTAAGTAGATATTTGGCCAATACTCGAATCGCGAAGGAGCTTAAAATATTGTCAAAAAGCACCGATTACAGAAAAAAATTGACAAAAACGTTTGGTTGCTTAATATTTTTAGCAGTAACCAAATTTAAGATTTTTACAAATCAAGGTAACTTTTCGTGTTACCGCTGAATAATGTCAATTTTTTTCTTAACAATATACATCTTTAGTTTACTAGGAAATTACATGTATTTTTTCGGCTCTTATTTTTTTTTTTTGGTAGAACCCAAGTATAAATAATTTCTAATTTCTTTTTATTATTAAACAAAAACACAGTCTTCTTTTAACAAAAATAACGAAAAACGAAACTAATTTCCATTTTCGCAAAGTTTGGATCAACAAAACAATTAAAACAAAACGTTAAAATATAAACAAACTAAAACAAAACCTACTGCCAAGGAGTAAAAAAAAGGCGATCCACTATTTAAATAGAACTTTGCAACAAACATATGTTTATTTTTAAGGCACTGCACTATGTGCAAAAATAAGTTACCAATTCTACAAATAACAAATTAAAGTTAATCAATATTTGAATACTTGGCTGTGAAATCATTTTTTTGTTTGTCACAAATTTCTAATTAAACACCGAATAATAAAAAACAATCCAAACCTTGAAAACTCGGGAAAATTAGCAAACAAAAATTAAACACACAATGAAAAAAAAGGTTAAAATTAGGGTTAGGCCATTTTAGGCGTTCAATCAGCATTTCCCACAAAATAGTGAATTCGATCGTAGTAGATTTCGTAGATTTAAATGTTTTCATACCGCCTTATTTTTCCAACGTATTGACAGTGCGTCCTTAGCTTTTATCACGGAAAACGTTCCGGTGTATAATTAGGATGTACAGTGTTATCCAAATATATCTCCTATTGGTCCTAGGGAAGCTTAAACAAAACTCATTAAGTCCTCCTTTCAAGGGAGCCTTGAGGCTTCCTTGCCGAAGGCGGCCTTCGATGTTGTATTCCTTGGCAGAAAGAAGCCTTAAGGCGACCTTGTGCGACTATAAATACTGTTTTGGCCCAAGAACACCTTGGGGAGGGTTTGTTTCTTGAATGAAGGACTATGAATACCGCCCTAAAAAAGATAATACTTTTCTTACATTTGACATTTTTTCTGTCAAATATCTATAGTTTACAAAGTAAAAAAGATAATACTTCTCCTACATTTGATATTTTTTCCGTCAAATATTTATAGTTTCCAATTTAAAAAGATAATACTTTTCGCACTTTGATATTTTTTCTGTCAAATATATTTGACAAAAGAGGTATCAAATGTAGGAAAAGTTATCTTTAAAGTAGGTATTGTTCCTTATTTTTGGTTTAGGTTTTAATATTAGTTCATATACGAAGAAAGTTAAAAACCACTGTTTCCTATGAGGGTGTTTATACTCTAATCATATGGCGAGACTGGGACGAATATGAACAGTAATTGTTTCCTAATATAACTAATCCTACAACATTTAATCAACTAAGACTGGGACGAGTATGAACGCTGCTTAACTAAACGGTTTTTGGTTAAACTTCCTGGAACCAATAGTTAAAAAACTTCTTCAGGGAAGGTTCAAAATGGATAACCCTGTACATCCGGAGAACATCCAGCGATTACTTTTTGGAATCCTTAATATAATAGGTACTTTTAACTATTTTTTTTAAACGTAGCGCGTTCAAGACAAAGCCAAAAGGCACTTTTAACTTCTTTATGCCGTTTTTCGAACGACGCCGGACCGCTAGTCTCGTAACTAAATACGCTCGGCGTGAATGCCTATAATTTAGCAAAACAATACAATGTAAAAACGTACTAAAATTTACAATAACAAATTAGTACTGACAAAAAATTTTAAAATGACAAAATTGTGTAGCGGCAAAACAGTAATTGGTCAGAACGTACTGGCCTAAATCCTTACAATACTAAAAGGTTACAAGGGCAAATACATACAAACCTAAAATAGTGTAATATATTGCCGCTATATTGTTAAGCCGGATTTACAATTAAGCAAGCAAGCAAACAGGTGTGCTAACCTAAACCCTTTTTTTGAATTTTCTCAGAAAGTGCTATTTTAAGACAATTAAAGAAGCTTAAAACAATGAGGGAATTCTTAGCTTGCTAACACCAACGCAATTTTTTGGTTTTATTGGCTCATTTCGATGAAATTCGAAAAAACAAAACGACAGCTGATGCATATTGGTCGAACACCTGACCCCTATAGCCAATGGCATTTCTTATTTGTCGTCTATTTACGGCCATCTAACGGCAATATATTACACAGGTTTTGCAGTCCAGCTGTTTTCGGCCGGCGGTGCACTGTGTCGCCATCTAGCGGGAATATGTTAACTATTTTGCTTTTGTACACTTTTGCCCTTGTAACGTTTTAGGCCAGTCCGTTATGATCTATTTCGATTTGGTGTGTTTTGCGTATTTATTGTTTTTACGTAGTACTGTTATGCACCTGTACTTTTTTATAATTTTGTAAAGTACTTTTTGATAAATTATGCGCACCCCTCGGCGTTTCGTACTCGTTGACCGTGTGATGATGTAATATGCGCATGCCACACGACCAAAGTAACAAAAATGGTATTCACGCATATTGAACGCAAGGTGTAGACAAAACGCGCTCAGAAACAACTACGATTTGATAGCTGTTTTGCCCTCCGCGCGTACGATTATCTTACCCTACGGTACTTTGTAGTACTGTAGAAAATATGGTAGTTTTCTTGAGTATTCAGTGCGGTTTTAATAACAATAAAAAAATAAAGATTTCTTATTAGCATGAATATTTAAAAAAACCTTAGTCTCTTTACGACCGAGCGGGAGACCACTTTCCCTGAGTGCGGGAATGAATTTAACCCGAGACTTTCCCCCCCCCCCCAGTGCGGAAAAGTCGGGGATTTTTTTGTGTGCGGGAACGTGCTACTTAGTTTATATCACGGGGTAAAGGGTGGGTTTAACTCGTTTAACTGGGCTAAGCCAAACCATCGAGTAAAAATGCAATTTTTTAAAGGATCAACACTTGTGCAAGTAAAAGAACGCTTAATCCACCAAAAATCAGCATTTCTGCCTATTAGTTTAACCACCATTTGCTTTACCCTTTCTGAACTCCGGATCGAAATCAATCACTTAAGGCACTCTTTCTTACGCATAGAAAAAGAAAAGAATCAAAAATGCTAACAACAAATAAAATGCAAAATGCGGTGATGCCAAGCGGGCCGCTGAGCGAGCTACTGGCTATTCGTTTCGCTTACTTCAAAACGTTACGTATTACGAGAATAGCGGTCCCGATTTTATGGCGAAGGCGATGACTGAACAGCTGACTGCAATAGATGTGAATGCAGTCATCTGTTCTACTATCGCATCCACCATAAAATCGATCAAAACATGGCATAAACAATTTTAAAATGTAGTGCTTTTGGGCTATGTTTTGAATGCGTTAGGTTATGAGTATACGGATACGTTTAAATAAAAGCTAAAACTACCCAAATACATTTTTTTTGTACAGGGTCTCCAAAAAATCCATGTCCACCCTAATATCTCCAGAACCAAAAGAGAGAAGTAAAAATTCACACAATTAGATGGTTTTCCGCCATTCATTAAGGGGGCGGAGACAATACTTTTTTTTAATGAGATACCCTGTATATTTTCTAAAATTTGAATAAAGCTTTTCATTCTGTTTCCAAATATTTCTAATATGTAAAATTTTTTTTAACGGTTTTTAACTAAAATAACAAAAACTTTTAAATAAGAGCAATGATTTAGACAAAGAATCACCGAATATGTTTTCTTGTTTAACTCATTGGTCTTATGGAGATGATTTTCTCATTTTATTTAAAAACCGTTAGAGAAAAAAGTAACATAATATTAAGTATTTCTATTAAAAAAAAGTATCGTCGCCGCTCCAGCTCCGCCTCATTAATGACGGGTGCGATGATTAGCATCGAAAAAAGATACTTTTTTGTAAACCATCTAATTATGTGAAATTTTACTTCTCTGCCTCTTTTGGTTTTGGAGATATTAGGGTGAATTCGAACTTTTGGGACATCATTTAAGAAAATCAAAATTCTACGCAATTTTTGAAAAATGTCAACTTCAAAGTATCTCAACCGTCAAAAATAAACGCAAATTTACTGGCCTAAAATTCCGTAACCCGTGGCACTTTACCGGGTAAACGGCAAGGAATAAAAGGGACTCTGGAAAAAGGTATCGCCTGCCCCTAGGTTCCTGATGGCGGCGCTTGTGCCGCCCAGGGGCGAGGTAGGATTCGTGTAGTTAGGGAAACGATTAAAACGACCGGGAAGGGTGGGTCTGGCAAATGGCAAAAGACTTGCGGCTCTCAGGGTTGTGAACGCACCTACTATTAAAATAAATTAAAAACAAAATAAGTAAAAATAGTTGAAAAAAAGTGATATGTTGCGGTTCTGAAAAACAAACTGAAATTCTGTTTTGTTGAGAAAAAATAAAACGTGCACGTAATAATACGAACGCCGATGATTTACGAAACCAGGAATTTATCAGACCGTATTTAATACAAATTTTCATCGTAAGAACGATTCACTATAAAAACTGCAATTTGTTAAACCAGTATTTTATCCGAACCTTATTTTTTCAAACCCATTCAATAACAAATTCGAAATTTATAGGACCCGTGTTTAATCGAAACATTGTTCATCAAACTCGTAATTTGTAAAACCCAATTTTAATAAAACCCGGAACTTGTCAAACCATTATTTTTCAAAACCAGAATTCGTAAAACCCGTTGTTTATCAGAAAATTTTTGCTAAATTGATGCCCATTCGCCAATAGACACTTAAAGTAAATATTTCAACGCACCGGTATCAGTATACGTATCGCGTTCGAAATAAATTCAAAATACACTACATTTTTGACTTGTTTATGCGATGTTTCGAACGATTCCCGCTTTTCTGAAAGGTGCGATGACAGAACTGCTAACAGCAATCAATGCGTGCGTTGGGATGGACGTAACGATACGTTCATTACTCCGTACGCATCGATTGCGGTCAGCTTTTGTGTCATCGCACCCGTCAAAAAAGCGGGCATCGTTCGAAACATGGCATGAGCAAGTCAAAAATGTAGTGTTTTTGGCTTTATTTCGAACGCGATACGTATACCGATCCGATGCGTTGAAATATTTACTAGACAATAGACTTAAAGTAAATATTTCAACGCATCAGTATCCGTATACGTAACGCGTTCGAAACAAAGTCAAAATACACTATAAAACTTGTTTATGCGATGTTTCGGACGATGCCCGCTTTTTTGAAGGGTGCGACGACATAACTGCTGATTGAAATCGTTCCATACGTTCGTGGGTCCGTAACGATACGTACATCCCATGTTTCGAACGATGCCTGCTTCTTTGACGAGTGTTATGACAGAATCTCATTGCGTACGGAAGGATGTACGTATCGTTACGGACCCACGAACATACGCAAGGATTTCAATCAGCAGTTCTGTCATCGCAACCTTCAAGAAAGCGGGCATCGTTCGAAACATGGCATAAAAAAGTCAAAAATGTAGTGTATTTTGACTTTGTTTCGAACGCATCGGTATACGTATCGTGTTCGAAATAAAGCCAAAATACACTACATTTTTGACTTGGTCATGCCATGTTTCAATCGATGCGTACGGAGTGATGAAAGTATCGTTACGTCCATCCCAACGCACGCATCGATTGCTGTTAGCAGTTCTGTCATCGCACCTTTAAAAAAAAGCGGGCATCGTTCGAAACATTGCATAAAAAAGTCAAAAATGTATTTCGAACGCGATACGTATACCGATACCGATGCGTTGAAATATATACTTTAAGTGTAATATTACATGAACCGGAGGCGTACACGCAGGTGGCGCGGCGCACTTGGCTAAACGTATTCACAGGTAGCGTTCAATACTTTATGTATAGATGTCACTCTATTGTTCTTAACTGGAATGCAAGTGACATCTATACACAAACTATTGAACGCTACCTGTACAAGTATGCGCGCGTAGCAGCGACAAATGCATCGAAACGCCACGCCGCCGCGCCACTTTAGCAAACATTTTCTGATAAACAAAGGGTTTTACGAATTCCGGTTTTGAAAAGTAATGGTTTGACAAATTTTTTATTAAAAATGGGTTTTACGAGTTTGATACTGAATAAGTTTGATGAACAATGGTTCGATTATTCGGTTATTGAATGGGTTTGAAGAAATAAGGTTTGAATAAAAAAATCGGTTTAACGAATTGCAGTTTCTATTGTGAATGATTTTATGATTGAACTTTCTTTTATTTAACGGGTTTTATTTTGCATATTTTGAAAACCCGTGGGCGTCCAATAATACCGCGGAATACAGGGTGGTTTTTTAAATGGTTATATAGATTTTAATTGCATACAAAGCCGGTTCAGCGAGCGGTCGAGACAAACAACTGCTTTCGCAATACGGTCACAAAACTCACCTAAAACCGCTTTTATATAAGGACGGTTTTAAATAATCTCAGAGGGTTTATACGTCCTTTAAATGTCATTAAATGACAGTTTTAAAAGAAACCAAATAACAAAAACGATTAACAATAGATTTTTCAGTAAAACAAGGGTTATAAGTATATCTTTAAGTTGGAAGCATATAACTATAAGATACTATAACGGCCCAAGTGCCGCAAAATGTGTAACGAAAATAACTTTTAAAAACAAGGAAGAAAATTCAAAATCGCGGTTGGCTTTGAAACTGTTTGGGCCACAAGGCCATAAACCAAAAATCTACTGCGCATGCACTAACAAATCCATGCCTGGTGTCGTAGTGACCTTACGATAATTTAATGACAAGGTATTAATCATCTGTCCAAAAACTTTGATTTTATTTAATTGAATTAATTTACTATATTATGGATAAAACATCTCCAACCGCAAGTTTAACCTTACTCGAGGGTTTCAATCCACAAGGTAAACCCCTTAAACGAGGACATGGCCCCAAGTGCCGAACCCACTTCCTGAGAAAACTGGTCATTGTCGAAAAGTTGACATTTTTGACGAGGTATGGTTTTGCCATTTTGTTTATGTTATTGTGGAATTTTTGCGTTTTAAAACTTTGTGGCAGTATTTTCTATGAATGCATGCGTTATTATTACGGGAAACACTAGACAACACTTTTATAATTTTTTTTACGGTAGTGTCCACTATTTTAATAGATTTTCCAAAAGTAAAAAAAAATAAACATAAACCTACATTTTTGCTGTCAGATGGTTGTCAGTTGCTTTCACTACTGACACAATCGACGCGCCTGCCCATTAAAATCCTCGTCTATGGGTTTTTTCCAGGCCAACTTGATTGGGAGAGTTATTATCGGTACACATTTTTCTCAGGAAAAGCGTATATGAAATGCGTCAAAACATTGTTTCGTATGCTGGGACGGTCATAACGTTACGACTCCCTTATCGTACCTAACGAGGTTTTCGTGCATTTAATCAGCTGGAGCTGTCACGCATTCGCCATAATTTTAAAAGTGCACCTGCTTGATTGGTCGACTCGATAGAGATAAGGATACGAATGCTGATAAAACTAAAAATTAACTTTAAGTGTCTATTATCTCAGTTATATGGTTGGAAGCAATGTTCTAAAGCATTTTTGAGGTATGTATACCGACCCTAAAATCGGTTTTAAAGCGATAACCCGCTTTCTTAAATCGCTTTAAAATAAAATCGATTTAGTCCATAAAGCGATTTTAGTGGTATTTATACGACAAAATTTTTAAACCGTCCTTATATAAAAGCGTTTTAAGAGGCCCGTATAGACATAGTTAACGAAAAGGATTAATTTTTTAAATATACTAAAAAAGTTCAAATGAAAAAAAAATCTACCAGCTTAATTCTTTGTTTTAATTTAAAAAACACCCTGTATATCCCATTTAAGTAAAAAAAAGGAGGCGGTTAATTTTTGACCAAGTATCAAGGCGCACCAACTACACAGGAGTCACCGTGTCGAAAGAAATAGCTAAACCAACCAATTCAATTCCAGACGTGGACATTTTTCAAAAAGGATATTTAAAAATAAACACAAAAATTGGTGCAAAATTTAAATTTTGCCTTTTTAAAGGGAAAAATAGAACGGTTGTTGACGCTTAAATGTTATTTTTACTCCAATTTACAGTGGGTAGCAATCAATGCAGATCCGAACGAACATGACGTACAAATGTCAAGACTTGCAAAAATTAGCACATAAAAAATGTAATATTGTAATTTTCCGTCGAATTTAATTAAATACTATACGAGTACGAGTTCGATTTTGTATAAGTGGATTAAAGAAAATTTACCCTTTTTTTCGTAAAAATTTTTGCTAAAACAATTCTTATACGACTAAAATCCGTGTGAATTCAAGAATTGGGTCCCTGTACTAGTTTACGAGATAATCTGTGTAGTTGAGGCCCCTTTGACAAACTTAACAAACTTTTCACCAGTCTTTCTCATTCTCGGTGCCCATTTTTTTGTGTAAAAAACTTGAGTATTTTTTTAAATAAATAATAAAATTAAGATGTTAGTGCCGACCTTCACTAATAGTGTCACTTTGAATTGCTTGCAAAATGAGCGTTATTTTATCATTTTGATTTGCTTTTCAGCTCAACTTTCACACCGGAGCTTAGTCAAGCTACACCCCCCCCCCCCTCAACGAAACTCAAGTTAAAATTACGTACTAATTATGTACTGATTTAGTCCCTTTTTAAAAAATGTTGTACTTAATTAATAACGGAGTTATTCGGGGGGGGGAGGTGTAGCTTGGCGCTAAGCTGCACCCCTCCCCATGCTTCGGAGATAGATTTAATGAAAGTTGATATTTCATAATTTTGTACTCATTATGTACTCTTAAAGAAGGGTACTTTTAGTTTACAAAAGCCATCGATTCCTAAGATTTTTGTTTGTTTGTTATGGTGTGTGTAGCTTGATATCAAGGTACACCGCCTGCTTAGGAAAGAGATTCGATTAAAAGCGACTATGCCAGAATTTTGGTACTAATTATGTACTAATTTTGCCTACTCTCAAGATAATTTGGTTTTTGTTGTTGTTTATATTGATATCCAGGCACACCCCCCACAAAATAAAAAAAAGTCAAGTTATCTTGGAAGTAGGCAATTTTCTAGAACGGGACGTTGGAATTATGGTATAATTACTTTTTTGAAATCTCTTTCCTACGCAGAGGGGAGGGTGCCTTGATATCAAAAGCTGTAAACATGTAAACAAAAAAAAAAGTCAAGTTATCTTGAGAGTAGGCAATTTTTTAGAAAAGGACGAAATAAGTACATAACAAACAAACAAAAATCTTAGGAACCAATGGTTTTTTTAAACTAAAAGTACCCTTCTTTAAGAGTACATAATACAGATAATTCCGTTATTCATTAAGTACAAAATTTTTTAAAAGGAGACTAAATTAGTAAATAATTTGTACAATATCCAAATTGAGTTTCGTTGAGGGGGGGGTGCAGCTTGACTGAGCTTGTCAACAGTGTCAAAGTACTGCCCGAACATAATAGTGCCCGAATAAAAAAATCTCCAATAAGTCTATTTAGAAATCGCGTTTAAAAGGATTATATTGCTGACGAGACATGGGTACATAAGTGGTAGTTTTTTGCGTTTGGGAGAAAACAAGAAAGAAATATATATATTTTTTAACCAATGATATACCATTCTGGTTAATGGTTTCTAGATATTGGGCCACTTTCTCATTTTCCTTTTAAATCCCAAGTAGAACTCGATTTTGCCTCTTTTTAAAAACCAAAGTGACAGATCCTAGAAAAGTGACACTTAGAACTTAAGTAGAATTGGAAGGACTGACTCATTATTTTTTTGTTATCCTTCGTGAAATTTGTCAAATTAAACGTAAAAAAAAAGGCCGTCATCTATCATTAAACCATAAAATGTCATAAAATTAAGTCATAAACTGTCATAAAGTTTAAACTTCAGACAATGGTTATAACCATTGCCCCAAAAGCAACGCAAAATAATGATGAAATGAAATTTTTCTAATTGAAAATAGTTTGTTTTGTTTGAAAAATTTGGTCAAAAATTCATAAAAAATATACACTTTATAACTGGTGGTTGCCTAATGTACCCGAGCCACCCTAAACATAAGTAATTCGACAGCCACAAAACTTAACACCAAGAATGTATTCTATTTACAACCATTAACTTTCAAATAAATTAAAATACAATTCCTTTTATGCGAGATTTAGTGGCAGGATTTGGCTCATTACTAACCTCTATAAACCTCACTAATGTCAAAATTACATCTATATGGTTGTAAATAATAGAATCAATAAAACACTTAAAACCGTGTTGCACTGTTATAATATTGCACTTTTTCTTTGTCCTAAAATTCGTTCCGCCTGCGCTAACCGAAAAGCAAAGAGTGCAAATTGGCGCAGGAAAAATTTAAGAAAATAGCAGGTCCTAAAAATCCAAAAAGCAGTTCGGCCAATTGCTTTAATTCACATGACCTAATGAAAAAAGTTTGATTTATTTATAATAGGGACTTATCGGTACATAAAGTCGGCATAGCTTAACTTTAATAAAGTGGGCACTATTTTTGACAGTCCATCACGAAGTTTAAAAGGTTTAGACATGCTTATATTGTGTATAAAGTTGACATAAATAAAGTTAATGCCGTTCTTTATTAGGGACTTATCGGACATTATAGGCTGACTTTATTAAAGTCGGCACTATTTTTGACAGTTACGCACAAAGGTAAACATTTTACTACATATTTTTATGCACTTACATATTTGATATGGGACGGAGCGGCGCAGCGCTCTTCTTGGTTGCTGGGACTATCCAAAACCTACGCTTTTTTGATCGCGGCGCTGTCAAAATAATGTTGTCTTAACATAATGTCTGTACCTTTAATAAAGGACGGCATTAACTTTAATTCCCAAGTAGCATTTGGACGTCAAACTACGTTCTCTACTCGTTGGCTTAAAAACCCCGAGGCTGGCAAGCAGACTATAAATCTCAGTCCATACGACCTCAATCCGACCTAAATGAGGAATACAAATTCGGGTCGGCTCGACGTCGCTAATTGATGGTATAGCAGTTTACCTATGATGACATGATAATACGTCCGCCAGATTACGTAATTTTATATTATTTATTTAATTACCTAATGTGGTACTTATTTAGTAAATTTTAGGTGAAATATATATTGACGAATTATAACTCACAAAAAAAGTTGTTATTAAAAAGGGCACTTTACCGAGTAATCTAGAGCGAAATATTTCTGCGAGGGCTACGGTCAAGATGGAGCGAAAAATATCTCCCCCCCCCCTTACAAATTAGCATAAAATAGCAAAAAGAAAAAAAATATCTAAAAAAATATATTTTTTTAAAGCACTAAAATGACTCTTTATTGTTTTTTTTTTCAATAAAAACGAGGAAAAAATTGTTGTCAATAATGGCTGTCCAAGCTTGCAACCCCAAAATGGCCGAATTTGGGCTGGTATAGTACTTTTACCAATTTATCACCTATTTGGACAAGAACACCGATTTGCAGCCCTAATTTTATCCTAACTAGCCAACGTTAAACTACGTAATATGTGCAAACGTTCGGAATCCGCCTTCGTTGGCTATGTAACCAAAACTCACTTAAAAGAAGAATGACAGTTCAGCTGAACATAAACTAGAAAAATATTTTCCGTTTTTCCTTGTTTTTTCCTTAAAAACATGGATTATTTTAAAATTGTATTTATTAAATCACTGAATGAGCTCGAACCTGTCACGTAGATGTGGTAGAAGGATAACAATTGTTGGTTCCCATCAAAAAAAGCGACATTAAACAATATTAGTGTGACCCCACTACTGCTCCAGATAAAGTGGACTGGAAGAAATGTAAGTGCGAGCTGAAGGTCCATCAGATTTTTGGTTGGCAGCAAGCCAAAAAATTGTGCAATTTGATGTCCCAGATGCAAAATTGTAGGTTAAGTATCCTTCTTTTTATTCGTTCCTTTTTTGGTAGGTATCCAAATAAGGGCCCTGAAATGCGACGTTGATTAAGGTAACAAGGCTGACGATGTTTCGTGGTCGATTTAGGTATAGGCGTTAAAACAGTCTGCTTTGAAACGTAAACTGATGTGAATCCGTCTGGGTAAATATTTGTACAAATTACGTTGCCTATTTTGACGTTGTTGGTTCGTACCTGACTACATAAACGTCGGATTTTATTACAAAAGACGTTTGTCGTTCGACTTACTAGTAGACAACTTTATTTTGTACCTAATACGACGTCACTTTATGACAGATTAGGTTAGAAGACGGATAAATGCTACTTGGGTTTGTACACTTTATGGATGGCACAATATGAGCATGCTTAGATGACATGTTTGTATGACAAACCTTTAAAACTTGTTGTCACAAACATTATCAAAGTCGACATTATTTTGATAGCATAGATGACATGTTTAGACAACAATGTCAGAATCTTTTTAAATTTCGTGCAGAAATGTCAAATAGTGCCGCCTTTATTAAAGTCAGACTACGCCGACTTTATGTACCGCTAAGTACCTAATATTCGGTAATTTCCCACTTTCCTAATAATATACTAGCTATAAATATCACAAGCCATCAATTCTGCTCCTAAATTAAAGATTATGATAGAAATCGGGGTTCTGGAATTAATCTAAACAATCCTACATACTTTCTCGCGTTAAAAATGAGTAGAGGGATAAAATTCCCTCTTCAAACAATGCTCATTGTAAAACAAAAACCAAATTCAATACATAGTTGACATTCAGTGGAAAAAAATAAACCACCACCAAAAAAAAATCAATTCTAGAAATGTTGTACTTTTTTGCACTGAAGCGAATAAATAAAATTAAAAAAGAAATACATGCCTTCCTGGACAAGCATTACAAAAAAAAACTAGAATCTTCTTTTCTTACCCCTATTGTTAAAACCCAAAGGGTTCCAGGCCTCCAAATACTGCGCTTTCTGCCTCCCATGATCCTCCGCTACTCTCACACTTAATGGCAACATTGCATTCTCCAACATTTTACCATCGAGATTATCTATGGCCGCTTTTGCCTCCTCTCCCGTGGCATATCTAAAAATCATATGGCAAGTTCAAAATAAATACTGCATTAGTTTGCAATGTTATTCCGTATTTGTAATTTTCTGAATCACTGTATCTGTCAAAATTAAAAGTGACTTTGTAACCGACAGGACATTTACTACGTTTATACGCGCCTAAAACAGGTTTTATAAAAGAACGGTTTTAAATAAAATAACTTTCTCCGAGGTTTTATATGTCCTTCATTAAATGTCAGTCTAAAAAAAAATTAAACAACTAAGTTAACAATGCTACACTTCTTTATTGTCTTTTAATGAACATGTGATTTCCTCAGAAAGAGGCGTTCAGCAAGGCGATCCTCTAGGACCAGCTCTGTTTTGCTTACTTATCCACCCAATAATTTCTAATCTTAAATCTGAGCTACATATGTGGTACATGGATGATGGAACGTTGGCTGGAGATCCAGATACTCTTTTTGAAGATTTTCAAAATATCATAAAACTTTCTGGTCAATTAGGTCTTGAAATAAATTCAAAAAAATGCAAAAACAAGTTCCTTTTAAATAACCATAACTCTGATGCAAACTTATTTATTTTCAAATTCGCGTCCATTGTTGACCCTAACATCCTACAAATTAAATCTGACAACTTTTCTGTACTTGCATGCCCGATAAACTATGAAACTGATTATTCTTTCTTACAAAAAAAATCAATGTTCTCTCATACTTTATAAAAAATCTAGATCTTTTGGATTCACATGCAGCATAATTCCTGTTAAAAAAACTCTAGCTATTCCCAGAATTTCTTTATATTACGTTTCTTTCCATGTTGGAATCACTCTGAGTCATTATCAATCTACGACTCAATTTCAAAGATTGTCATGGAGAGCATTTGCAAATTTGATCCAAAATCTTGGTTTCAATGCGCTCTTCCTGTCAAATTTGGGATCTGCTCAAAATTTAAGCAGTTTAGTAAATCTCATCCTTCCAGAAAAAATAAATTCTTGTAAAGATTTAGAGAATTGGATGAAAAATTCCAATCTGTCCCAGATATTCTTCGAACTTCTCAAAGAGTTTGACAAGGTGACTCCCGGGGAACTGGTGCGGTGTGTTCTTTTGGACTGCGATGATTTAAGAGCAAAAGCCAGATATCTTGCTCTTCAAGAGCCAGAAAGTGCCCGACCTAATGCTCTTCCATCTTCTCCTTTGGGTACTCTTCTGGAGAATCAGACCTTTCGTGTTTCCGTTGCTTTGAGGCTAGGCGTTCCTGTTTACGAGTGTCACGACTGCAGCTCTTGTGACCAAACAGTAGATATTTATGGCTATCACGGCCTGAGCTGTCACAAGAGTGCAGGAAGGATGGCTCGCCACAGCACGTTAAATGTCATTCTTTAACGGGCTCTAGCTTCTGCGGGATTTGCTTCGCTCCTCGAGCCGGTTGGAGTGTGTCGGAGCGACGGAAACGGGTGGACGAAATGACCAGATTTCCATAGAAGTCTGGCAAACCTCTTCTCCGGGATGTAACATGCAAAGATACTTTGTGTCAATCTTACATTCATTTGTCATCAAAAACAGCAGGGGAGGTTTATAAACTGGGAGAGTCCTTAAAGAGGAGGAAGTATGAGGAACTCTTGGATCGCTTCTGTTTCATGCCTTTTTCCGTTGAAACCTTAGCCCCCTTAGGACCTGAGGCTAAAAATTTAATAAACAAAATCGGGCAACTTATAAAGGGTGTGCTGGGAGGCGACTCAAGAGTCAATCATTCATTACCCAAAACACAAGTTTAGCCGTTCAGAGGGGCAACGCGGCATCAGTTCTCGGTAGATTTTCAGTTAAATTTTTATATTGATGTTATATTTAACGTAATTTAATTTTTAGGTTTGTTTTGAGTTTCATATGTACTTAAACAAACAGGTTATTGTGTTGCAATGTTAATTAAAATTATGTAATTATGAAGTAAATATAATTTTTCAACGTTAAAATAAAATTTAAAAAAAAGTTAACAACAGATTTATCGGTAAAACCAGAGGGTTGAGTATTTCTTTAGATTGGAAGCAATGCGCTCTGCAAATACCGCATTTTAATTAATTTATTTAAAAAAGGTTTAAAAGTCGGTTTTTATCTTCAAGTTCAGGTAGTAATAAATCACAAAGAGCCCCGCCAATTTCTTATGTCGCGTGGGCACTTGTTATTTTTTTTTCAAATTTTAATATGTTATAGGGGAGGGTAATACAAATATTTTGTATCATTGCCATCCCTCCTAATGGGTACAGGGTAAGCCAAAAAATAAGTTTAAAGTTCAAAAATGTACTGTTTTGTACCTCACTAAATCCTTGTTTTTACGAAAAATAGTAAAGCACAGCTCACATTTTCTGTATCTGCAATTTAGCCCATATTTATACAGTTTTGATGGTCTTTAATGCAATAAAACAATAAATGGTTGTCAATTTCATGTGTATCAGTGCCATATCCAAAAGATTTTTCTTGGGAAAGGGGGTCTACCCACGGTCCCTTCAATAAACACGGTCTGGTAATTTTTTGGCTCCACCCATCTGATGACGACACAAAGATATGAGCCTACTTTCTTTATTGATTTTTGCTGTTGACATTTGGGGTTATATTATTTTTGCAGACATTTTTGTAATTTAAATAGTATTCACAACAAGTCTGGACTCTGGAATAATAAAATAATCAATCTCCCAAAAACCCCTGGCAAAACAGAAATACAAAAAAATAGTTTCCAAAACAGGAAAAATAACAACTACATAACCTAACTTCTGAACGAGTTTGAACTAGCCCCAACTCATTCGATGGGTTTCTTGACGGAATCGATTACCAACTATTGATCATAATTTCTATTTACTGCAAGATCAACTCATGCAGGCCAAAAATAAATTTAGTTTACTTGTACACAAAAAGTTATAATACAAGATAAAAGCAAAAAATAGCCCTGGCATCAATCATTTAAACAAGAAAAAAAGAAAAATCCGAAAATTTAATTTAATTTGTCAAGCCTCTGTACAGTTTTTAAATGGCGGAAAAAAAATCAGCTTCTATCTTCGTGTCGTCATCAAGTCGAAGAGTGGGGCAAAATTACTAGACCGTCTCTATTCTACGGACCGTGGGGTCTACCGACGACGAAAATATGAACTTTTTTCTTTTACCACTGGGATTGTAAGTAGGTAATTATTATAGATACAAACTTTACGTTTACTGCATAGTCAACTTTTAAAATAGCTTTTTTCCTAACTAGTGCGGAAAATCGCAATTTTTCCGCACGCAACTGCCGTTGACGGCAGCAGTTAAGTACGGAAAAAAAGGTTTTCGCACGTGTTATGAACAATTGTTTTTCTACGAGCGTGAGGAAAATACACTGAAAATAGTTTTTTAACATTTTTATTTAAAATAATATTTATTCACTTATTTATATTATGCCAGTTGGTTGCGGTTGCCCAATAAAGATTGTGGGTCCTGTTGTACAGGGATAATTACTTCATTAGACTGCAGCTCGTTTACGAATTCTTGATGCCCAGTTTGTTTGTGTTGTACAAGTGCACTTGTTTCAGCATCCGAATCAGAAAAGGCTACACAACTGGTGGAAGCATTGGCTGGAGAAGATTTCAATATTTTCCTTGCGAAGAATTTTTTATTTTCCAGGGATTCATTCAGGTAACCTTCGGCTACTTCAAGGCGCTTCAAGTTCATTATGCCCACTCCAGCATCTGCAAGAGCAGTGGCAGACGACCTTCGATAGCAATGTCCAGTAAACTCTTCTGGATTCGGAAGACGTAAATATGCCGCTACCTCAGATGGCATTTTACTAAATTTATTTATACCGACGCACTGGATACTACATTCCCCTTTGCGATATTGGACAAAAAACCTTTGATGTGTTGTATGTTTTGGTTTAAGTAATGCATATTTTCTTACCAAGTTCAAATTTTTCTCTCCATTGATCACAAAACTTCGGCTTGTGTGCGTTTTGTTGTCGGCTATTTTAACAACAATCATAGATTTTTCCAGCTTCACATTTTCAAGTAACAAGTTCGATAATTCTTCCCGTCTGCACGCCCCTGCTAGGCCGAAAATTGTTGCCACTTTAATAAGGAGGTAAATCTCATCGGGAGCGCTGTCAATAAATTTCTCCATGTTAAAATTTTTGATTTTTTTGGTGTAAAGCCAACCATTTTTTTTCTTGAGAAAAACAATTAACTTGAAATGCCTACTAATATCCACATTTTTCTTTAGCTTGAGCATACTTTTCATCACTGAGTACCTTGACCAGAGTGTGGACGGTTGATACGATGTCGATAATTCGTGAAAATAAGCTAGGAAAACTTCTTCCTTTTGAAAATTCGTGTTTTTCTTGTCCAAACTCCATTTACAAAAAGCGTTGTACTCTTTCTCATACCTTTTTCTGGATTTATCTGGCAACAAATCCTCTTCTGCAAATTCAGCCGCCAAAAGAATCTCGTCAGGTACCTCTTCTACCAAACTTTCGGTAATTTCTTCATTGGAAGTAATTTAAATTTTTTTGCCACTGACAAATAAATGCATAAACAACTGGTTAGTCACACCATAGCAACCAAGGTATTTCATAGACAATATGATGAACAGAAACTTCGAATCAGTACAGGTTTTTCGAAATTTGACATATCGGTGCGGAAAAATTTTTCCACACCGTATTGAAAAACGAATTTTCCGCACTAAAAATAGTGTAGAAAATGCGATTTTCCTCACGCTCGTAGAAAAAAACCTTACTAAGAGGGGGGACTCAAATATGATAAAGTAAGATAGTGGTAACGCGATTATTTCCAAGCCATAATACTTAAAGGTTAAAAAGTACGTGATGTAACATCATTGCGTAATAATTAAATATTACCATCCGACTTAAATATATTTATGTCCCCCTCCCTTTCTAACGTTTTTTGAAAAGATGTAAAGTAAAAGCAAAGTTAATATTTTCCTATGCTTACTGCTTACATACACATGAAATTGACCATCAAAAATATTTCGCAAAAATAACGATTTTTGGCCAATTTTGAACAATTTTTTAGCCTCCCTGTATGAATAAGGGCTAAAGTGTAGATACAAAAAATGTTAGTTGTGCTTTAACTATTATATACTTGAAACTTAGTGTTCTCCATTTTATAGTTTCTGTAAAAACAAGAATTTAACCTTATTTTCTGGCTCATCCTGTACACAGTTGGTCTAGAGAGGGGTTTTAAGAAAAAAAATATATAATCTTTAAAACATACACTTTTGTTTTTGATCCATCGCCAACTACTATTTACCGTAAAAAGTAAAATCCCCTATGTAGCTCTTTTCTGGGGGCTATTTTTGGAAAATATTCTGGGGACCTTAACCCCCTATTTTGACTTCATATTTGAATTCTCGCTGAAATTCTGTTTCCAATGGTACCCCATATCATAAGGTTAACTTTACTAATTTTCGAGATATTGGCTTTCAAAATGTCAAAAATTCAATTTTCAAAGGCCCATATCTTAGAAACTAAACAAAATATCTCTATTGTGTTTATTATCGATTTTAGGGTTTTTTTACGAGGAAATAAAAAATGACAACTGTTTGACAATCTGACATGCTACTTCATATTTTTGGAATAATATCCTCAAAATCACTGAAAATCAATAAACTGCCAATAGGAATGTGCAAATGTTTAGTTTCTAAGATATGGGCCTTTGAAAATTGAATTTTTGACATTTTGAAAGCCAATATCTCGAAAATTAGTAAAGCAAACCTTATGATATGGGGTACCATTGGAAAGAGAATTTCAGCGAGAACTCAAATATGAAGTCAAAATAGGGAGTTACTATTTAAGGTGTTTAGAATATTTTCCAAAAATAGCCCCCCAGAAAAGGGCTATATAGGGGATTTTACTTTTTACGGTAAATAGTAGTTGGCGTTGTTAAAACCCCTCTCTAGACCAACTGTGTGGGAGGGGTGGTAATGATTTAAAAAAATATTTGTTTGACCCTCCCCTATGACATATTAAAATTTGAAAAAATCTAACGGGGGCCCACGCTACATAAGAAATTGGCGGGGTTATTTGCAAATATCTCGTGAGCGACGCGTAAAATGGCCGTACAACCAGAAAAAAGCTATATAGCTAACCTAGCAGTGATTCTCGTAACGTTTATATTATTTGAAATTTAATAAAAAAGTTTTTATTATTCTAGAATTTTAATTTTTAAATTTCCTAATTCACTGTTTTGTACTCTGATTGACCTGCGCTTTGTTGACGTTTTATTCCATCGTACGCAGGTGACACCCTGCTATACTTTTTTGTTACCGCTTTTATGCTAAAATGGCATACAGGGACTCTAATCAACATAAATAACCTGACACTATAAAACCAATGCTCTTTTATAGTGGGAATGCCTGAAACTTTTTAATCTTACCTGACAAAAGCCACTCCTCTTGGCATCCCAGTATGTTTGTCCTTCAGCACGGTTTTTTGAATAATTTCTCCGTAATCTTTAAACAGATTCTCTATATCGTCTTCTGTTACATCTTTTGGAAGGTTGGTTATATACAAATTCGAGTCCTTCATGTCTGTGCCTGGAGGCCGCGAATAAGAAACTTTCAGGCGTTTATTTCTAAAAGAATTGTTGAAAGTAAACACGCTGCCGAAAAATAAACAACATAAAAATGCCTCTGAAGGACTCACCTAAAATTAAATCCATTTAAAACCCCGATAGCCTTCGTTGCGTCCTCCTCTTTGAAGTACTTGACAAACCCGAACCCAAAGCTGTACCCCGTTTTGTAGTCCCTCATTATTTTGATGCTCTCTATGTTACCTAGCGGGGCGAAAATCTGCGCAAGGTCTTCCTCGGTGGCAAACTGGGGTATGTAATTGACAATGAGCTTTGTTTTGTCGAAGCCTTGGTTGTTGTCGCCCGCGCCGTTATTGGAGGCCATGGGGTCTTCAAAGTTCGGGTCCAGGTGAAATTGAGTTTCGTTTGACGCAAACTGTCGACAGAAGGACAAAATGTCAAAATGTGAATTTGTTTTTTCTTTGTTGAGGTTCACTAGATTTTTGAAAAAAAGGAAGGTGGTTACCTATTAGCATTGACAGAAGAAGTAATAAATATAAATGGCCATGACGCGACTTTTTCTATGTTTTGGTTAAGCCATGATGGTAATTTAAGGCTTAAAATAGTTTAGCATAATTTAAGGTGTAACGTTTATGATTAAGCAATTTTTACTATGTTTTTCACATTTTCATGCCATGATTTTGCTCCCATTTTCACCAAACTTTCGATTTCTAGAATAAAACACTCAAATTTTTCAAGCTTTCACTGTGTTTTTTTTTCTCTGTTAAAATGAAAAATATTTAGAGAGAGAGGGCAGAATTTTAGAGTTAGATGGAGAGATAATTTAGTGAGGTGCAAAAATATTTAAGGTTGTTAAAGAGAGACAGCAGGCTATGAAAAAGTATTTTAGAGAAAGATTAAAATAATTTAAGGCAATCGTTTAATAAAAATTTCTGTTATGTCATCTGTCTGTCATCTTGAGTGGTTTCGTGCATGATTGCCATTTTTATACAAAAAAACAGCAAAAATGGTAATTTTTAGTGTAAAGTATGTGAGACATAAGGTGTCTTTAAATAAAAAAACTTTATGTCCTACTATAAAAAACTTAAAATAATTTAATGGTACAGTCATGATGGTAATTTAAGGCTTAAAATATTTATTATTTGTAGGCCGAAGTAATGAATAATGTTTTGAATTTGAAAAGATATTCTTCATTAAAAATTAACTTGACCATTTTTTAAAATAAATGTTTTGCCTACTTTTACATATTTTTTATTTTAATGTTAGTTTTTAAGATGCAAGTTTAATAAGAAGGCGTGCAACTAAATTCTGGGGACAACAATTATTTTTACTGCTACGTTATCTCTTCGGTTATCAGCCATTCCAGCTAAAAGTCCACCACGGGTAATATCACAAAATACGAATTAACGAAGGCATTAACCTACTCTTTGTGACCAATTATATATTTTTTAATTTGCCTCCAGAAGCTGAAACTGTTTCTATTAAAAAAGTAATTTAAAATTCTGCTTTTTTATATTAAAAGATTAGCTTAAACTTTTTACTCTCACATATTTTTGCACACTATCCATGAAATAATTGTATACAAAATCAATAAAGTAGGCTTGCTAGTATTATCAAGATTTATTCATTTGCCGTAAATCACTTTTCTTGTAATTTAAATAATGTTTCAACTTTGAGTGGAAATAGTGTTCCGTCCGTTACGTTGCGTCCGTTACGCAATATTTTTTTTGTTCAACTCTTAACCTTTTCGTTTTTTGGTAAAATAATAGCAAATATTATTTAAGTATGATTTTAATTTTACGATTATATTAAATTTTGGCATTTTTTGTGGTCCTATTGGCAAATAAATAAATAATACAAAAATTAATGAACGTATGCTTATTTTTCCTGTTGCGTTCGTTACGCATACTAAAAGGCTTTTTACCAAATTTATAAAGTAGATAAAAAATAGGTTTACATTTGAATTGTTTGAGTACAATTAATGTAATTATTTTTTGGTATATATTTGCTGTGCCTAATGGCAATATTTAATTTTAAATTTAAAAAAATCGTGCAGTGTTCCGTCTGTTACGCTGGAATGGCTGTTATGTACTTTTTTAAGAACATAAAATAAAAAAGGATACACAAAGGCCTTGGGGTATTTCCACGACTATACTAATACAAAGACAAATAGAAAGTTGTTATGAGCTTACTATAGTTACTATTGTTCTCTTTTTCTAAATGCATTCATCTGAGATAGATAGAGCATACCACAATTTTATAGAAAAGTGGCCTGTCAGACCCTTCGATCCCGAATATCTATCAATTATTTTGTTACGGGCCTCTTAAAGCGCTTTTTTATAAGGACTGTATTTTAAAGCGATTTAATTATAACATTTTAGCGCATTTCTTAAAACCTAAAGAAATACTCAACCCTGGTTTTCCAAAAAATCTGTTGTTAACTAAGTTGTTATATTTGTTTTTCTCTAAACTGACATATTTAATGACATTTAATGAAGGACAAATAAACCCTCGGATAAAGCGATTTTATTTAAAACCGTCCTTATATAAAAGCGCTTTAAGGTGCGTATAAACCTAGCAAATGATAACTATTTCAAGAAATTTTTATATTCATGGACAGGGCGAGCAGTAAGCGCGATCTCCCTCAGGGCGATGCAATTAAAAGAAGAGAACAATAGTAACTATTCAGCAAAAAAAAATGCTACAAGCAAACACACTGGGGTAATTTCATATCAAATCAACCAAAATAAAAAAGAGGTATGATCTCACCGATTTTGATAAAATTATATTATTATATAAATATTTTTTTTTCTGAGTAGTAGTTTTTTTTATTAATTTTCAAAAATCGAAAAATTGACCAAATTTGGTCCAACACAGCTTATCGTAGATCAATAAGATATAGCTCGTTGTAAAGGTAATTTAAATACCTTTCCAACGATGCATCACATGACCTGTTTTGATTTTATCTGTTTTTTTTATTTAAAAAAAAAATTGATTTTTTTTTCAAAAAAGTCCTTTTTGATTTTTTTGAAAAAAAAAGTATTTTTTTCATCAATGCTTTAGTAAAATATGTGCCAAATTTCAAAATGGAGAAGTTATGGGTTCAGTATGAAAAAAAAAACCATCAAAAAACATGTGAAACTCTAATTAAAAAGTGAAAATTATGAACATTTTTTACAAGAAATATACTTATATTATTATGAAAAAATATTTACAAATAGTTTTTGGTTTTAATTTTTCTTTCCAAAATGTTTGAAGTTTCAGTCATTTCTTCCCTAGTTTAAATATATGTCCGGCCAGTAACAGTACGCGGCTGAACTTTCCTTAATATAGTATCTTTTTTTATTATTAGTAGATCTGCTTTAGGCTTAGGGTAGGAAAATGAACTAGTTGGACCATTTGGATGCAAAAAACTGACTTTGAGTTCATCAGTTTCCTCATTTTTTCCAGTGATACATGCCGATTTGTCCTATTCAATAGTAACAAAACCAGCTCTGAATTTGTTATTTCAGAACACTGTATTAATTTATGAATTTGTTCTTCTGAGCTCAATGAGAAACCTTTTGTGAAAATTTTTGACTTTGACATGGGAATGACACAATGGATGGTGGATGGTGGATTTTTTGGGTTCCTGGAACCGTCTGTGCATCAGCAAACCTTTTTTCCAAATGTTTTGAATGCTTTTCATAATCAGCAGTGATAAACTTAAATATGATTCCCTGAATGTTTTCTTTTGCAAACTCAAACATGATTTGTTCTTCATAGGGTCTTTGCAAACTAGCGTTTTACTGTCCGACCGAACCCGTCGCATGATAACACACATTAGTAAATTTTTTTTTATTTTTATACTGAGCTGCGCACCCACCAGAAAAATAGAAAATTTTTGTAAGGTTCTTGATTTTATTTTCAAGCTCAGGTATTAAATCTTTTAAAAACAAATGAAGAGCTATTGCGTTATGGTTTAAACAATCTGAAATGTAAACATAATTCAAATGCTTTATTTCGTCGTTTTCATCTTTGTAATATATCACGAATGGATGAAGTGTTGCCTGACTAGTAGTCCAGTGGTATGACTGGACCTCATCCTTTAAGACAAAATAATTTTCGTCAAAATCGCAAGTGATAAGTGCTGAGTCTGATTGTAAAAATCTTTTTGCATAGTGGAAATAAACGAGTGCGTTTTTAGTTTAACTAAATCTTGCACAAATTCCTCAAGAAAATCTTCAGTGGGTTTAATACTCGTCTCCATGCTACAGCGATCCACAGAAACCCACTTTTGTATGTAACATTATCAATCAAAAAATCCTCAAACTTCTCCATTAAAATTTCTTTAAGAATTTCAGTTCCAGGACAAGTTTCACATTTACCGAGGTAACAATCTACGCTTGCTGGATTGCAGATTATTTTTGCCAAACATGCGTGGTAGTCTGGAAACATCGCTTTCTTAGTGTCATCAATGGTGAATTTATCAATTTTGGAACTACTCATCATCAATTTAACATTTTGATGGATGAGGCAAACGCACACTGAATGTGTGCCACTTTTTCCGACAAAGATGCAGTTTTTTGGTTTAAGTTTATAAAATTTGGTGAAGCCAATTTTTATTTCTGGGTACTCCTATTTAAACAAAGCATAAACTTCTTTTAAATTGGCCAAAAGCAATCTTTTTTGCACATATTCTTTGCGGTCTTCTTTTTTAATTAGTACACAGTCCTTTTTCCTGGCATCATTCTGCTTATATCGTCTTGCAAATAAAATTCTCTAACCAGTGTAACAATATTATTTGAAGTGGTTTTTCCTGGTTTGGGATTGAATGTAGAAAAAAAATGCTCTTTTCTTTGACCATTTTTTTTACTGCCTTTGCCATATATTCAGAGACACCAAACTCTTTCTGAATTTGTGCTCTGGTCCAACTAATTGGCAGAACTGACAACACCAGCATTTTCTCACTTTTTTTGGTGTTTTCAGCAAATTTGACTTTTAGTTGCTTTATTATCTCACAATCATGTTCAGTGACACTATTAGCAGGCGCGGGGGTTTCTTCTAATTTTACATGTCTTTCTTTATTCAAAATTTCTTCGATCACTACCTTCACTTCTTCTGCTTTCTGATTAGTTAGTTAGTATTTTCTTTTTGATGGGAGAGTCCCAAGAGCACCAGCGACTGATTAAGATCTTCCAGCGACTCTTCTGATCCAGATTTAAAATTATATAATAAATATGTGGACCATTTTTTTACAGTAAAGATTTTAAAAAATTTTTGGTGCTGAATGTTAGCCCATCTGCTATCTGGTATACCCAGGTCCCAAAAATCCAATTTTTAGAATTTTTGTCTGTTTGTCCGTTTATTTATTTGTTTGTTTGTCTGTGCCAGCATCACGCAAAAACTACTGAACCTATTTTAATGGGATTTACATTTCTTCGATACCTGGGATGAACATAGGCTTTATTTCATCAAAATCGGTTCATGGTAATAAAAGTGATGACCATTTAAATCTAAAAAAGGGGTAAAAATGTTTATACCATAAAAATGGCTGATTTCCTACCAATAATAATTACTTTTAACAAACTATGAAAATATATATAAATCAATTGTAAGTATGTACTCACCCTGCTTCAAGCGAATTATTTTTCTTTGAACTTTTCATGAGTTTGATTCGACACCCATCACAAATTTTCATTCCTAGCTTAATGTCTATATGAGAGCACATATTTTCTGAAACATTCCTCAATTTTCCAGAATGTTTCCGCAATATTAACTCTTTAGACATTTTTAAACAGTATAAGATAGAAGTGCCACACTATCAAAAGAAAATCAGGTTTAAATAAATGAAATCGGCATTCTGGCGTGTTCTTGCAAGAATTTCTTGCAGGAATTTTCCTGCATCAAAAAGGCACAGATTGTCTGATTTGGTGGGTTGGGAATAACTCACCAATGAAAAAATAGACATGACAGGAATAAACAAGTTCGCATAAATAAAAAACACAAGTTTTGGACCCATAAAAAGACTAACACTAGACTGAGGGGGGGGATAAAAAAGGGGGGTATTTTTAGTTTAACTTTAATTTACCAACACCAAATTAATATTCAAAATATAACTTTTTCATACAGCGCATACACATATTATGTATGCCTGATAATACGAATTTCAAACCATTTTCTTCAGATTTTTTGTTGCTTTTATTTGGTTTTTATTTTTTTTGACCATGAACTCATAATTTCTCCACCTTGAAATTTGGCACAACGTTTATAAAATATCAAAAAATGTTTTTTAAAAAATTTAAAAAAAAAACGATGAAAATATAATAGGTCACGTGACACATCGTTGGAAAGGTCTTTGAATTACCTTTACAGCGAGCTATATCATATCAATCTGCGATAAGTGGTCCTCAAGATATTCTAATGTTTGTGAAGCCGTGTTGGACCAAAATTTGTCAACTTTTCGATTTTTGAAAATTAATAAAAAAAAAACTACTGATCAGAAAAAAAAATATTTTGGATTTTTCATTCCACCCAACAAATTTTATCAAAATCGGTGAGATGATCTTCCAAACCTCTGGTTGATTTGATATGAAATTACCCCACTACTATACAGTAGGATCTATCTTTTACAATAATCAAAATATTTTTATCTAAATCTGTATGAAAAACTTCGATATTCATTCAAATATCCCCCGTGAAACAGGGCATAGACAACAATTCCATGCAAGTTTAAATGCCTCTATCTTGGAAACCATAAGAGATAGAGTATTAGTGTGTGGTATTGTTAAACTATACAGGGTGTCCTATTTAAAAAAATATATATTTTTTTGCCATACCTCGTAAACAAAATGAGATAAAAAAAATCCAAGATAGCATGATTAAAGAAAATTAAAAATCTCAGTTGACGTGTTTTTGGATTTTTTTGTAAATCCAAATTCTAACCCTCTAGAAGCACCGTCCCGTTTAAAGAATCTACCCTGTATATATATAAAAAATCAATCAAACAGAGTAAAAAAGATAATTTAAACATATAACATGAAAAAGAAAGAATCACAACAATTAAATTAGACAAAAAAGTAAGTCCTATGTAACTCAAGCAAGATAAATAACACTAAAACTGAACAAAATTACACAATATATTAACACAGATGAAATTAATGCTATGCTAAATAGTAGGAGAATTAAGATTGCAATTGAAATAATCCTCTAGTGAATAAAATGCATGTCCTAATACCTTCACTTTCAGGGTGTCACGGAATTTGGCATGATTTGTAATATTTCTAAGCGCTACGTAAGGGAAGAAGGTTGTATATCTTTATACTATTATAGATTATGGATTTTTGAACAAGGGTTGAATGAGGTATGCGAAGAGGTAAATTGTGCATTTGCCGAGTTGGATAAGCAGCTTGAGGATCTGGGAATAGAGATTATAATCAATAAATAGCTGTTTATAATGATTCACTGGTGAGGCTCCTGCAATGTATCGAATGGCACGTTTTTAAAGCTTGAAAACCGATTGGAAAAGGTACAGTAACCCAGAAGGGAAGAGCATATGAGAGGTGTGATTGAACTACGGCAAAATATAAATACCCAAGTTTACAGCTACGGCCGGGACACAGTAACATCCTGATGCTAGTTTTTTATTTAGCGACAATATGTGGTTTTGAAATTTTAAGTCGACATCTATCTGGAGTCCAAGAAATTGGTTGCTTCTTCTCGGAGGCAGTCCATGTTTCATCTGGGCTCACTGCTCTCCACTCTTGTTCAATATTTTTATCAGTGATATAGTAGATTGTGTTATAAATAGCAAAAAGAAGTTTTGCTGGTGACTTTAAATTATGGAGGACTGTGGAGAGTATAAGTGATCAGGAACAGTTGCAGGAAGATCTGGATAGGCTGGCTGGGTGATGTTCAGCAAACAAGTTACAGCTAAATATTGACAAATGTTGTTGTATTAGTTTGTTTCGTAAAGCAAGTAGGTTTCAGACTAGTTACTCTATTGATGGTAAGGCTTTAAAATATGTTTCATAGGTTAAGGAGTTGGAGTTATACTGCATGAGATATTATCATTTGTGGAGCATATCAATTCCATCACAGTGAAGAGAGATTACTAGACCATAATTATGCTGAAATCGAAAAGCAAATGTCATTAGCTCTTCTTAGTACTAGAAGAGATATGTTTGGGGCCATATTTATATGTGAGCTGCTAAATGGGCAGATTGACTATGCCGATCTTTTGAGTCAGGTGGGTCTTAGTATTCCTTATCAGGGTTATGAGTCCTATAAATAGATATATGTGCTTTTTGAGTAACTTTAAATTTAATATTTTTAATATGTCTCTAGGAGAGTTTAAACATTCTTTAAGACTATGACTTCAGGTACAATATGTGGATTTTTTTTATATTATTTTTATTTTTATTGTTTGTAGTGTTAGCTATAGGAAAATTTATTTCTTGTAATACTAGGTGTTATTTAGTTTGATTTGTTAGTTTTGAATCTCTCTACATCAGTTCTTTTTATACCTAACCTTCTTATTATTAGTAGGGGTTTCCCGTTGGAAATAAATAAATAAATAAACATAGCTGGAACTCAGTTTGGTATCCTGGTTTATTGCTTTACTTTGCTACAATTTCTTGGCCCATAAAGTATTAAAAAAATACTTACCGGAAATGAGCCTAACTGTGCCCCATACATGCTTAAAAAGTAGTGTCAAAGTGGTCACTAGTAGGATCTGAAATCAAAAACTGCCATCATACAAAAAAGCCCCGAAAGATGCAGCCAACCAGAAAAATTCAATAAGGTCTACGTAATCAAAACAAAAGCCAAATATTGAAAATACTTTTGAGCAAGTGGACTCTGCCATTTATTCTGAAAGGCAGATGCAATTGTATTCTTTAAAAACCACCCTCTTCATTAAAAAAAAACTTTTGTTATGGTCTGTTTATAGATACAGTCATTTTAAGGCTTAAAATGTCGCAGTTTTCTGTTTTTCTTTCTGTTTGACAAAAAGTGAGATACAAATTTCGAATGGCATTTTCTAGTTTAGAATTACCTACTTTAGAAATTAGAAAAGGAAAATGTATATGTATACTCTTTGCTAGTTTAAAAAAGGAAAAATTTTGAATAAGTAGTGACTCACTTTTAATAACCATTAAAGTTACATGACATTGCTAAAAAATTGAGGGAGTTTAACACCCATTTCTAACAATTTTTTTTTATTTGTCAATTAACTCAAAGCCCCATTAATAACACATGGGTCAGTCCATATCAAGTCAACCAGGGTATTTTACCACACCATCTCCGATGTTGATGATTTTTAGTATACATGTTTTTCCTACCAAAAAACTGGAAAATCCAAAATTTCAGACTTTTTTGTCCAGTTGTTTATTTTGAATTAATTTTTGAAAATCGAAAAAGTCACTTATTTGTCCTTAACATGTGCGCACAAAATTAGGAATATCCAAAGAACCACTTATAATAGAAAAGTGGGTGAAGGTTCATTTTAAAGCTCTTATAAAGACCTTTCATATGAGAATATTGCATAACATATATTGAAAAAAAAAAATAAAAAAAAAAATTTTTGATTTTTTTTTTGAAAAATTTCAAAAAGGCCATTTTTAATTTTTTTCAAAAAATTATATTATTTTCTTTAAAGTGTTATTAAACTATTCACAAAATTTTGAGATGGACAAATCATGGGTTCAATGTGAAAAAATTTATTAAAAATGTCACATGCATGAAAAATCGCCTATAAATAGACAATGCATTTTGGTAATTAGAAGAATATAATGGGGTTTAAAGCGATATTATAAAAATATTTAACAATATTTTATTTAATAAAAAATTATATCCTACGTTTCATTCTGTATCAGTAATCAGATTAACATTGCCCCCCATTGTAATATTTACTTACAAAACCTCTTTTCCACCGGAGACGTACTATTGGATGTTCCAATTCTTAGGAAAATATGCCTGTATAAACCTGCCAATACTTTTGTGAAATACTGCCTGTTTATTCCTGTTTAACATTAAGGACACACCTCCTTCATTTTATTGGTCTGTTTAGGTACATTGTGGGGATTTGCTGACATGAAAATTCCTGCATAAATTGATTTTAAATTTTTGGCAAGTATCTTCCTGATACAGCTCCAAATAATCGATACATAATAGTTCGACTGAAGGTTTATCAGAAGTCATCTCTGTGTAATTTTAAAAGTTTCAACTATGGGTGAGGCAAGTGGATGGACTAAATATAAAGTAAAGTGCTGTGATCCACTAGAGTTAAAAATCAAGCATTTTGGGAAATTAAGAAATGTGACCAAGTGGATGTGCAGTTACAAAAATGTCAAAATGGGAATGAAAATCTGTGATGGTTGTAGACTAAAGCTTTCAAAGGAGTTTAAGGCATCTGAAGAAGATGAGGCAGGGTAAGTAACAAATAGTATTTTTTAATATAAAATTAATAAACTAAACCAATTGCGTCAAGTACGGAGTGGAAAAATCTCATGGCATTATTTTGTATGGCATTATTTTGCATGGCATTTTGAGAATACAGACATTATGTACAAATTTCTTGGCATTATGTACACATTTTGGGTCAGCTGTTACCCCCTTTTTAAGTTCTTATAAAAAACTAACTTTTTACATTTTTTTAGACCCAGTCAAGTTCCAGAAAATGATCCAGATTTTCAAGATCCTGCTGAATCATTTACTCTTTTAAACAAGTCATTGGAGCTTCTTGGTGTGTCGCCGATTAAAAGAAAAAATGTATACAAAGAAAAAATTGATATTGTACAGCATACAATTGCGAAAGCATTTACAAAGGAATCAGATTCAACGCTAGTAAAGGAATGCCAGAGTGACGAAAGTGAAATAATTAAGCAGTTAAAGGACAAATTTTTAAAAACCGAAAAGAGGAGTGAGAAAATACTAGTTTTATCATGTTTACCTCAAAGTTGGAGTAGAAAGAAGATTGAAGAAAAATTTGGAGTTTCTCAATATTTGGCCAGAGCTGTAAAACAGTTAGTTAAGGACAATGGGATATTATGTTCTCCTAACCCCAAACCGGGAAAGACCCTTAGTGATAGAGTGGCCCAAATAGTGGTAGATTTTTACCAAAGGGATGACATTAGCAGGACCATGCCAGGTAAAAAAGATTATGTTGTTATCAGAAAATATGGAGCTGAAAAAGAATATGTACAAAAAAAATTAGTCTTAGCTAATTTAAAAGAAATTTATGCATTGTTTAAAACTGAGTACCCCAATGAAAAAATTGGGTTTTCAAAATTTTGTGAACTGCGACCCAAAAACTGTATACTGGCAGGAAAAAGTGGGACTCATACTGTATGTGTATGTACTATACATCAAAATATAAAACTAATGCTCAATGGCTCCAAATTAAATAAGCTATATGATGAAAATAACAGGCCTCTTGCAATATCTTATCATGATTGCCTTTATAAACTAATGTGTAATCCACCTTCAGTGGACTGTTTTTTAAGCAATAGATGCAAGCAATGTCCTGGAGTAGAACAGTTTAAAAATACGTTAATAGAAAAATTTGAGGAAGAATTAATTGATGAGGTTTCATTTAAAAAGTGGGTCTCAGTAGATAGGTGTACTATGGAAACCGTTGTTAAGAAAAGTGATGATTTTGTCCAGGAATTTACTGATGATCTTGTAAAACTTAAATCACATTCTTTTATTGCAAAAATGCAAAAAGATAGATACAATGAAATAAAAATTAACCTTAAACCTGGAGAGTCTTTGATCACTTGCGACTTTGCGGAAAATTATTCCTTTGTTATGCAAGATGAAGTCCAGTCTTATCATTGGAATAACAGCCAGGCAACCCTCCACCCTTTTGTCATTTATTTTCTAAGTGATGGTAAACTGCACAACCTGAATTATGTGTTTATTTCGGAAAGCTTGACACATAATACAATTGCATTTCATTTATTTTTAAAAAAATTAATGCCTGATTTAAAAATCAAAATACCAGGACTTAACAAAATTTTTACGCGCAGTACAAAAACAAAAAGAATTTTCTGAATATATGCCTGCATAAAAAAGATTTTGGTGTTGAAGCAGAGTGGCATTATTTTGCCACCTCGCATGGCAAAAGTGCCTGCGATGGCTTGGGAGGAACTGTTAAAAGACTTGCTGCCAAAGCCAGTTTGCAGAGGCCCTATGACAATCAAATAATGACACCTCTACAATTGTTTACTTGGTGTGAAGAAAACATATCTGGCATTGATTTTAAATATTGCACAGAAGCAGATTATACAAATCATGAAATAATTTTGAATAAAAGATTTGCGGAAGTCTTAACAATACCGGGGACACAAAAAATTCATGCTGTAATTCCTCTTACAGAAAGCACGTTTTTGGCAAAACAGTTTTCTACATGCTTAGAGGTCGAAACACATAATCTTTTTAAAGGTGGAAGCATTATTTTGCAAAATATCGAGTCAGGGTTTGTCACTGTAGAATATGACAGTGCTTGGTGGCTGGCTTGTGTCTTGGGGAAAAATAATGAGAGCGGAGAACTGAAAGTAAGCTTTCTTCATCCACGAGGACCTGCCTCATCATTTTTTTACCCAACACCTCAAGATATTTTAATTATTAAACCAGAAAGTCTTATAAAAAAAGTTGAACCCAACACTGCTACTGGCAGAACTTACAATGTCAGCAAAAAAGAAATGTCAGACTCATCAGAAATTCTTAAAAGAAAGTTAAAAAAATAAATTTAAGGTATATAGTTAGTCTTAGTGTTTTCTGTCTAATTTTTATCAACGAAGTAGAAAAGTTTGTTTATTTCTTTTGCGAGTTTAAAATAAAATAATTTGTAGATAAAGCCTCTGGGTATTTTTTAAAACCTGTATCCATCCAACAAATTTATTTATTTTAATATCCAGTGCACTATTGGTGCTCCTAAAATATGTATATTTTTTTAAATGCATGATTTTTAATGTACTTAATATTTTTGATATTTTTTTTGACATTGAACCCATCATTTCTCCATCATAAAATTTTGTGGATAATTAAGTAACACTTTGACCAAAATTATATATTTTTTTCAAAAAAATTAAAAATGGCCTTTTTGAATTTTTCAATTTTTTTTTCAATTTTTTATTTTCAATTTTTTTTTTGTTAAAATTATGTTGTGATATTTCATAAAAAAGAGCTTCAAAATGACTTTAAAATGAGCCATTTATTACTTTCCTAGTGTAAGTGGTTCTCGAGATATTGCTAGTTTTGTACATTCTTGTTAAGGTCAAAATGCTGACTTTTTTATTTTGAAAAATTAAAAAAAAAAAACTACGAATCAAAAAAATCTAAAAATTTGCATTTTCAACTTTTATGGTAAGAAGAAAATATATACCAAAAATCATCAAAATTGGAATTGGTCGCGTAAAATTTTTGTGATTTTTCGGTTGATTTGATATGGAATGACCCACATGACAAAAATGCACCTATATAAACTAGGCGGTCCCACCTCAATAAAATTACAAAACTATAGTGTCAGAATTAGGTACTTTTTAGGTGCTAATTTAGTCACCAAATTAGAAATTAAGTACTCCTCTAGTTTTAGCAGAATTAAGGTTACGCTAGTGGTCCCATCCATAATTCTTGGAAAAAAATTTAATGTTACTATTTTCAAATTGGTGCTATTTAAGTGCTCCCCGAATATTAAATCAAACCTTTGAAAAGAATTTGTTTTTTTGGTATTTTTGCAAAAAAAATAAGCAGGGATCGCTAGCTTAACATAAACCTAGCAGTCCCGCAGATAAGCACCCCTTCAGATAACTAAAATTTTTATTATTTTAAAATAAAGAGCAATTTAAGTGCTACTTTGCTCCATCTTTCGAAAATCGTTGTGGCGAAAAATGGAAAAAAAAAACAATTTTATTGGTAATTTCACACAAATTCGAGATAATATGGTTAAAAAAATACATTTGAAAACCAGGGTTTTCGCATTTTTATTGAACTCCTAAATTGAAGACACTAATCATTTTATGCTTATTATCCCAAATTTATCTGAAACTATCAATGAAATTGCATTTTTTTCCATTTTTGCCACAACGAAAGGAGCACTTAATTTTCGAAAAAAGGACCAAACTAGCTCTTAAATTGCTCTTTATTTTTAAATAATAAAAAATTAGGTTTATCTGAAGGGGTACCTGTGGGACCCCTAGGTTTATGTTAAACTAGCAGTCCCTACTTATTTTGTTTTATTTTTTAAATACCAACATTTTCAAAGTTTTGATTGAATATTCGGAGAGCACTTAAATAGCACCTAATTTGGAAATAGGAACATTAAATTTTTCTCCAAGAATTATCGATGGGACCGCTAGCTTAACGTTAACCTAGTGGTCCTACTGATTTTTTAATTTTCTGCTAAAGCTAGAGGAGCACTTAAATTTTAGTTTGGGGACCAAGTTAGCACCTAATGAGCACCTAATTCTGGCACTATAGTTTTTTGATTTTAATGAGGTGGGACCGCCTAGTTTATATAAGTCTTTAACAGGCCTGTATAAAACTCAATATAAACGAAGTAACTGATGAGGGGGTAACAACTTACCCAAAATTTGTACATGTATTGCCAGTAATGGTAAAGCAATGATGGCAATTTAAGGCTTAAAATATTTTAGCATAATTTAAGGGGTAATGGTGAAGCCATGATGGTAATTTAAGGCTTAAAATAGTTTAGCATAATTTAAGGGGTAACGTTTTTGATTAGGTAAGCAATTTTTACTATGTTTTTTACATTTTTATGCCATGATTTTGCTCACATTTTAAACTTTTAAAAGTACTGACAAAAAACATTTTTTCTCTGTTAAAATGAAAAAAAAAAGAGAGCAGAATTTTAGAGGTAGATGGAGAGATATTTTAGTTGAAGTGCTAAAATATTTAAGGTTGTTGAAGAATGAATCAAAAGTATTTTAGAGAAAGATGAAAATAATTTAAAACAATTGTTTAATAAAAATGTTTGTTATGTCATCTGCGAGGGAGCACCAACTATTGGCAATACATGTGCATTTTGACCCGCAGTCGCGGAAATCGCTTGGCAATCCTGCAGTCTGTGTCGCAATCCTTGGAAATCTCTTACACAATCCCGCATTTCTTTTAGAAATCCAGCAGTCTTTTAGCGCAATTCCGCAATCATACAATAATTAGGGCTATCTCACAGTCTTTTTTGTTGCGCATGCGTCGCGAAGTGTTGAAAAGGTTTTGTTTTGATACTTGCCAGCGTTTTGTTTTACTGGAGGTGTTTCTTTTCTTAAATTTTTGTGAAACTATTGGGGTCTCGGTTGCATATGCATCTTTATTGAATTCAGTTTAGGATAAGAGTGCAACATATACAAAGCGATTTCTTCATTTATATCTTCTTTGGCTAGAAAAGTACCTACATCACTCCCGTGTGGCCTTGTAGGTATGCGCGCTTTTACCGTTTTATTCGTTTGATTCGACCAGCTATTATAGTCAGTTTAACGGTCTTTCTCGTTTTCAGTGTAAAGAAAAAAGACAGGCTGATAAGAACAGATATTTAGAGATGGCTTCATCGATCCGAATGTTCATTCATACGAAAGCATACTGACCAAACCAAACACAACCAAATCCAACCTAAACTCAACCCAAATGCAACCCACACACCTAACTTAACCCAAACTCAAACCAACCCAACCCAAACTCAAATCACAACCCTGCCAGAATAGAATTGCCCATGCTTTTGAAAGATTCGGATGAATGCCCTTTCGGATCGTCGGTCCATTCCCGATATTTATACACATATTTAGTATGACTATAGTATAGTGTGAGCTATGGTGGTTGCACCAACCAAAACGTTTTAAAATACCTTTTGCGTTTTAGACCTTTCTGAACATTTTTTGCTGTGCCGTCGTCTGTCTGTCTGTCTGTCTGTCTGAAACGAACTCTCATAACTCAAAAACTATCAGACCGATTCTGATCCGAACTGTGCAGCATTTGGGCTCTAGTTGCTCACGGTTTATTCAAGGGACCGTGCTAGTTGCTCACATTTAAAGATGGTTGAAATCAATACCAAAAAATAGTCAGTGTGGTAAAATAAGGAGGGGGCGATTGCCAAATTAAATTTTTGCTATAAATGGCTTGTGTGGTATAAAATAAATGGTAAGTGAGTGTAGAGCTATAATAAAATTAAAAATGAATTGCCAGTGGGGTGCAATGAGAGGAGAAATTTGAAAAATTAATGTTTCCATAAAATATGGCTAGTAGTATGACATTAAATGATTTTTTTAGCCAGTGGGGTACAGTTAGGGGAAAGAGGAAAATTGTGAAAAAAAACTTTTCTATAAAATATAGTTTTCGCTGTAGCAAACAAATGGTAATTAAGTTTATTAAAAAAAAATGCCAGTGGGGTAAAATGAGGGGGGACGATATCTAAATAAACTTTTTTATAAACTATGGGTGGTATTGTATCAAATTAATTGTAATTGAGTCATCTGGAGTTTTTAAAAAACATAATTAGTGGGGTGGTACAATAAAAGGGGGAAGGGGGGATGATCGTCAAAAAACTTTTTATAAAATATGGCTTGTATTTTATGAAACGAATGTTAATTGAGTCTATTAAAAAAATTAGCCAGTGGAGTATATCAAGGGGGGGGGCGATTTTCAAAATAGTTAAACTTTTTTAATAAAATATGGCTTGTGTTGTATCAAACGAATGGTAATAAGTCTTGAGTTAAAAAAAAATTAGCCAGTGGGGTACAATGAGGGAGGGCGACAAAATATGGCTTGTATGTTATCAAACCAACGTTAATTGAGTCTAGAGTTTAAATAAATCAAATTATTTTTTTTTAGTCAGTGGGGTACAAATTGGGGGGGCGTAATTGAGTGTAAATTAAAAAAAATAATAATTAGACAGTGGGGCACATTGAGGGGGGGAATTGTTCCATAAAATATGACTTAAATGAGTCAAATGGATGGCAATTGAATCTAGAGTAGAATTTATTTTTTTCTCCTGTCGGTTATACTGAAGGAAGGGAGGAATTATGAAAATAAATTTTCTTACAAAATATGACTTTTCTCATATTTTTCATGTAAATATGTATGTGTGAGATTAGGCACCCATCAATTGGCAGAGTATTTTAATAAAAATCTGTACTTTAGTAACATGCAAAATTTGCAAGAACATTTAAATTTTTTTTTTTTTAATTTAAATTTTTGACAGTTTGATATTTTGTCAATTTTTTAAAATTATCTTTTTCATAAAATGCTTGGAGAAAAATGGGTGAAGTGGCAATAACACTCAGATTTTATCAATATTACTATTTTCCGCTATTTCTCTTTAAATTTGAGTAAAAAATGGACAGGAATTTTTTTTGCACCATTTACTAAAATCACGTTTTTAACTCAGTTTTTGATGAAAGTATAAAAAAAATATATTATAATACCACATTCGCAGTCCCGTAGCAATCACAGAAATCTTCTGCAGTCACCTTGCAGTCACTTGGCAGTCTCTAGAAATCCCAAAAATCTTGTCTCCCCGTCTGTCATCTTGAGTGTTGTCATGTATATGATTTTTCCTTTGCCATTTTTATACAAAAAACAGCAAAAATTGTAATTTTTTAAAGCATAAAGTGTGTGACATAAGGTGGTATTAATTTATTTCAATCAAAGTTCTTTACAGTCTTTGAATTTACCAAAAAACGTGTCCTACCATAAGTGTATTTAAGCACATCTAAAAATCATTTAACAGATATTTATCTAAATTATTTTAAGGGTCATCATGGCTTTACGATAATGTTTCTATTTAAGCAATGTTTACTATGTTTTTCACATTTTTATGCCATGATTTTGCATTTTGCATTTTAAAGCTTTCTTTCTAAATTTTCGATTTCTAGAATAAAACAGTCAAAGTTTTCAAGTTTTCTGTGTTTTTTTAGCTTTCAAAAAAAGTACCGCCAAAAAACATTTTTTCTCTGTTAAAATGAAAAATATTTAGAGAGAGGGCAGAATTTTAGAGGTAGATGGAGAGATAATTTAGTGAGGTGTAAAAATATTTAAGGTTGTTGAAGAGAGACAGCAGGCTATAAAAAAGTATTTTAGAGAAAGATGAAAATAATTTAAAGCAATTGTTTAATAAAAATTTCTGTTATATCTGTCTGTCATCTTTGAGTGGTTTTTATATACAATTTTTTATACAAAAACAGCAAAAATTCTAATTTTTCAAAGCATAAAGTGTATTAGGTGGTATTAATTTCTTTCAACCAAAGTTCTTTACAGTCTTTAAATTAACCAAAAAACATGTCCTACTATAAGTGTCTTTAAGCAAATGTAAAAATCATTTAACAGGTATTTAACTAAATTATTTTAAGGGTCATCATGGCTTTACCATAAGGGAGAGACTAACAGACTGACAATTCAGCTGAATAGTTGTGAGGCTAAAGAGCTGACATTAATTATTTAGTACATTTTTAACCTCGTCTTTAACTAAATGAATCCAATCCAACTGAAACAGATTTAAACCAACCCCAAAAAAAAACACTTAAACCCCCCTAAACCTTTTTTTTGCATTAAAAAAAAAACGACAGACACTAGAAGGTGCCTCCATTTTTTTTAATGCCAAAAACAATGTAGGGGTTGTAGTATATTTTTTTGGGTTGTTTTGACTTTGAATAAGTTGGTTTATGTCTGTTTAGGTTAGGTTCGGTAAATTTAGTTGGTCTGAGTCTGTTTAGGTTAAGTTGGGTTAATTTAGTTTAGTGTGTTTTTTTTGGGTTGTTTTGGCTTTTAATAAGTTGGTTTAAGTCTGTTTAGGTAACGTTGGGTTAGTTTTGGTTAAAAAAATTTTAAAAAAAAACAAAAATATGAACAACATCTAATAAATAATTCTGTTGGCTCTTTAGCCAGACTCCCTTACCATAATGCCATGTAAATTTGGTAGTAATGCCAAGGAATTTGTACATGTATGTGGTGGTTTTCCCCTCGGTAACTGATATCTGCCACATTCAAGGACTCTAGTTATAAACAGCCCATAACATTTAAGAAATTGTAAGTTGTTTGGTGATGACAACAAAAAGAAAAATCATGAGTTTTACAGATAGTAGGCCACTGTTAGGCCCTGTCAATGCCTGCTATCACTTCCTTATTAAAAGAAGCATGGCCTTTTTGATTACAAAATAAGGATTTCTCTGGGGATATCTTGATGATTTTTATTTTATTTTTTAATTTTTAAGGTTATATTCTCGCTTATATTGGGTGACCTTTTACTTAATTTAAAGTAGATAATATTTTTAAAAACATAATACCTGCAACCTTTGCAAATGAACTCCAAAATAGTTAAATATATTATTATAAACAAAAACAAACCACAAACTTTTCGCGAAACGCAAAAACAAAAATTTTTTGAAGTTTGATAGGACAGAAACAAATTTGGTCTGTTGAATTTGTTGGTTGGGCTTATGAGAAAACAAGGTTTAACAATTAGAAGAGCGATCGCTAGATGGCAGCAGCATAAAGCACGGTGCTTATTCTTGAAAGTGAGAGAAGGGAGCGCTCCCGGGGACCATATTAGGGAGTGACAATGAAGTACTAGGGTGCTTATTCTTGACTGGGGTGCTTATTCTTGACTGTTGGGGAGATGTGGGGAGCAAAATTCTCCCGGGGAGCGAATTAGGGAATAGTCAAAATCAAGTGATATATCAAAGGAATGCCGCGTTCTCTTGGTTCGTTATTAATTTTGATTTGAGTTTGGGATTTGTTCAAAAATTTTGCAGCGCTATTTATTTTACCTCAGGGAACAAGATGGCTTCATCGATCCGAATGTTCATTCATCCGAAAGTGTACCGACCAAACCAAACACAACCAAATCCAACCCAAACGCAACCCACACACATATATAACCTAATCGAAACTCAAATCAACCCAACCCAAACCCAAATCACAACCTTCGGATGAATGCACTTTCGGATCGTTGGTCCCTTCCCCAGGGAACATGGAGGCATATATACATTGAGTTACGTGTTTGAATGAAACGGGTGTTATCGTTTCCCAGCAAACACAAATCGTCGGCATTGAATCGGGCCAATGTCGACAAAATCGGCAACTGACGGAGGTCCACATTACTACCCAGCAAACACGGTTCCCTCGGGCCTTCGTCGGTCCGATGTCGATTGTCGAATTTATCGTCATCCGCACGACGTCGATTTACGACATCGAACCAGCAGTATTTTTTGTCCGCTTTGCGATGTAGGCCCAATGTATGTAGATGCAGCGTTAGACTGTGGCCCGTCGTCGGACCAATGGTAAATTTTACTTTTTGCTGACATCGGCATAACGTCGCCATACGATTAAGGTCCGATGTGTTTTAACCACATGGTACCGACCATTTTCCATAACTGCTTAATTTGGTCGGTCTAACGTAGGCAAGCTGGTCTCGGTCCGACATCGGTAAACTATTCAAGTCCGACATTGGTTTCCTAAAGCGATCTAACGTCGGCGATTGACGGAGGTCCGTTGGTGGTAGCTTAAAGCGGTCCGACATTGGCAAACTACAAAGTTTCGATAATGTGGCTGCTTAAGCAGTCGGGCTGGCTTAAGTGGCAGAAGAGGTGATTCTTGTAGAGAAGTACCACCATCTTGTCAAGTCCGCATTCTAGTTTTAAAATATCTTTTCTCATTATATATATAATATTATCTTCCACTGTACAGGGAACATAGTAACCTTAGCGCCATCTCTACAGACTAGCAAGAAACTATTAAGCAGTTTAAAAATTTTAACGTGACGTAATCGGATCATCGTCGGTTGCCGATTCTCGACCAATCAAACAAAGTTTCAATCGGACCATCGTCGGCCCTAAAGAAGATAAAATGGTCGTCGACATAAAGTCAACTGTAGTAAATCGGGCCATCGTCAGTCGTCGATTCTCGACCGATTAAAGAAAGTTCCAATCGGACCATCATCGGCTCTAACGCAGATAAGGTTTGCGTTGGCATAATGTCGACTATAGTAAATCGGGCCATCGTCAGTTGCCGATTCTCGTCCGATTAAACAAAGTTCCAATCGGACTGTCGTCGGCCCTAAAGTAAATAAAGTGGGCTTCGGCATAAAGTCGACTATAGTAAATCGGGCCATCGTCAGTTGCCGATTTTCGACCGATTAAACAAAGTTCCAATCGGACCATCGTCGGTCCTAAAGTAGTGTCGGCATAAAGTCGACTGTATTAATGTGGATCTCCGTCAGTTGCCGATTATTGACCGAAAACTAAAAATCGCAATCTGACCAACATCGGGCCAGAGTGTAGTCGCCAATGTCGACACACTGCCGACGTTGTCGATATTGGCCCGATTCAATGCCGACGATTTGTGTTTGCTGGGTACAGTCGACTTTATGCGGACACCGCTTTAGGATCGACGATGGTCCGATTGGAACTTTGTTTAATCGGTCGAAAATTGGCAACTGACGATGGCCTGATTTACTATAGTCGACTTTATGCCAAAGCCCACTTTATTTGCTTTTGGGCCAACTACGGTCTGATTGGAACTTTGTTTAATCAGACGAGAATCGGCAACTGACGATGGCCCGATTTACTATAGTCGACTTTATGCCGACGACCACTTTATCTGCTTTAGGGCCGACGATGGTCCGATTGGAACTTTGTTTGATTGGTCGAGAATGGTGGTACTTCTCTACAAGAATCACCTCTTCCGCGACTTAAACCAGCCCGACTGGTTAAGCACCCGCATTATCGAAACTTTGTAGTTTGCCAATGTCGGGCCGCTTCAAGCTACCACCGACGGACCTCCGTCAATCGCCGACGTTGGAATGCTTTAGGAAACCAATGTCGGACTTAAATAGTTTACCGATGTCGGGCCGAGACCAGCTTGCCTACGTTAGACCGACCAAATTAAGCAGCTATGGGCGGATGGTGGGTACCTTGTGGTTAAATCATATCGGACCTTAATCGTACGGCGACGGTATGCCGATGTCAGCAAAAAGTAAAATTTACCATTGATCCGACGACGGGCCACAGTCTAACGCTACATCGGCAAACATACATTGGGCCTACATCGCAAAGCAGACAAAAAATATTGCTGGTCCGATGTTGTAAATCGACGTCGTGCCGATAACGACAAATTTGGCAATAGACATCGGACCGATGAAGGCCCGAGGGAACCGTGTTTGCTGGGTTGTCTTTTTTTGCTGGCTCTGTCTTTTTCAACTTGTCGGTGGATTCCAAGATAGTCTGGCTCCGGGCCACTTGGAATCACTGCTATCTACCCACATAGCAAGCCTTGGATATTGTATATCACAAAGATATTTAAAATCAGGATATACGTTTTGTATGTTACATGTATATTTTATGTGTATATTAGAAAAAAAAACATGATTCGTTTCAAAAAAAGGAAACATGGACGGATATTTAGTGTATGTTTTTTGTATACAACCGAATATAAGTTAATATTTTAAAATGAAACATTATGGAAACGAAAAGAATATACTTTTATAGATACACCATTGTTATATATCAACTAAAATTTTGACAAATATACATTTTGTATATCGTGATGGTTATCGACAGGATATACTATATAAATATGTACCATAAAGGACATATACCATAGAACATCAAATTTGGTGTAATAGAAATATAACTCGAATATTTTTGTGGAGTAATTAATACATGTTCAGAATATACTTATAATGTATATTCAGTGGATATTACCTAATGGGTACCTCTGGATCTAAATTGGATCTTTTTTGGAGGTCCTATGCACGTCGGGTAAATATCTGGGTGATATCCAGGGCTATATCCTTCTCCGTTTTCGTATATACACTGGATATACCCAATATTTTTTTGGTATGTGGGTATTTAATATCTTCTTACTTCTACAGCTGGTTCTCCTCCCAGGCTTTTGTCTTTCTCTCTTTACTTCTTCTTACTCTCGTTAAATTTATTTTCTTTTCTTCCGCTTGTTACTCATTTGGATGCAGTTTTTTTTTCATGTTCCATTTAATCTGCACTAAGACTGCACTTACTCAATTTTTTGACAGCACCAAGCCAGTGTTATTGCACTACGAGTGCCCCCTATAAAACCCACTTTGCGTTCCACGTTTTCATTGGTCGACTCAAGGTTACATAAATGTGAGGTTAAAATTTAAAAAAAAAAAATTATAACCAACACAACCGAAGCCTAATTCAATATAAATTTTCTCGTCCACTTTATTTCTTGGACAGTGTTTTATTTAATTATTTATACCAACAGCCAACGTTTCGGTCCTAGCCCTGATGATGGTTCAGACCTAGGACCGAAACGTTGGTTGTTGGTATAAATCATTAAATAAAACATTGTTCAAGAAAGCCGTAAGTTTGTTTTGAAACCTAATCCTTTTTGCAATCTAACCAAATAAATACTCCTGGGGTACGTTTGAAAATAAAAGGTGATGGTGAGAAAAATTTAAACACAACCCTAACCTCACAAACATGTAACCTGCTTGAGTCGGTCAATGAAATCGTGGAACGCAAAGTGGGTTTTAGTCGCTTCCCAAGTAGCACACGTCGTCCTCAGGACGTCCCATTAAGGGCCGAACGTCCCGGTTCCAAAACGTACGTCCTGGGGACGTTTGAAGTGGAACCAAAAATCCGTTGGGAACACTTATACGTCCTCAGGACATCCCCAGGACAGCATAACTGTAAAATTGGTTTTTATTGGTTTTTTAAGTTATTTATATTGATAAATTCCATTAATGCTCAAACGACCTAGGTCCAAAACCTACGTTCTGGGGACGTTTGACGTAGGACCAAAAATCGGATAGAACCACTCAAACAGTTTTAGGACGTCTCGAGGACATCCATACTGAAAATTGATTTATACTTATTTCGTAACTGGTTTTGATTGGGTCCCATTTTAATTGGTTTTTATTGGTTTTGTAAGTTATTTATAGTGATAACGCCCTAGGTCCAAAATTTACGTTCTGGGGACGTTTGACGTGGGACCAAAATTTGGATTAAACAACTCAAACGGTTTTAGGACTTCCCCAGGACAGCCCTACTATAAAATTGGTTTAATAAGTGTCGTTTTTTGGCGTAGAACACGGCGCTTGCGTTATTTAGAAATGTGACGTCACTGGTTTAACCGCAAAGTCATCGGTTTTTTCCATCGCCAAATAACATTTTCAGTGACAGTTTTACAAACCCACCGTAACTTTGTTTTTTATTTCTTATCCCCGGTTTATAATTCCTGGGTTATCTTATCCTTTGTTATGTTCATATATAAACTCACCATTAAATAACCTACTTGACGAGAGTTTCTTGGCAGGGTCCGAATCTTCTTCTGAATTTGGTACAGTACCAAATCAGACTCCATGATTTTATAATGGAAAAAGCAAAAAAGAATAGCCGGTGCGCCACCCCAAGTAGCACACATCTGTTCCAAAAACGTCCTTGGGACGTCCGCCACCGGACATCCCCGGGACGTCCTAAAGACGGCATAGGTCCCAAAGCGGACGTACCTAAGACGTCCTGTGAATATGTCCTGCAGACGTTTTCTGTGTACGTCCCAGGGACGTCTTGGTCGTACGTCCTGTAGACTAATTATTTTGTAACATTGGACCCCCCAGGGACATCCTAAAGACGTCGTAGGTCCCAAAGCGGACGTACCTACGACGTCCTGTGAATGTGACTCGCAGACGTTTTCTGTATACGTCCCAAGGACGTCTTTTTCGTATGTCCTGTGGACTAATTATTTTGTAACATTGGACCTCCCAGGGACGTCCTAAAGACGGCGTAGGTTCCAAAGCGGACGTACCTAAGACGTCCTATGAATATGTCCTGCAGATGTTTTCTGTGTACGTCCGAGGATTCTTTGACGTACGTGTTATGAACTAATTATTTCGTAACATTGGACCTCCCAGAGACGTCCTAAAGACGTCGTAGGTCCCAAAGCGGACGTACCTAAGACTTCCTGTGAATATGTCCTGCAGTCGTTTTCTGTGTACGTCCCAGGGACGTCTTTGTCGTACGTCCTGTGGACTAATTATTTTGTAACATTGTACTTCCCAAGGACATCCTAAAGACGGCGTAGGTCCCAAAGCGAACGTACCTAAGACGTTCTATGAATATGTCCTGCAGACGTTTTCTGTGTCGTCTTTGTCGTCCGTCCTGTGGACTAATTATTCTATAACATCGGACCTCCCAGAGACGTCCTAAAGACGGCGTAGGTCCCAAAGCGTACGTACCTAAGACGTCCTGTGAATATGTCCTGCGGACGTTTTCTGTGTACGTCCCTGGGACGTCTTTGTCGTACGTCCTGTGGACTAAAGACGGCGTACGTCCCAGTCGGACGTCCTGTGGACTAATTATTTTGTAACATTGGACCGCCCAGGGACGTCCTAAAGACGGCGTAGGTCCCAAAGCGGACGTACCTAAGACGTCCTGTGAATATGTCCTGCAGACGTTATCTGTGTACGTCCCTGGGACGTCTTTGTCGTACGTCCTGTGAACTAAAGATGGCGTACGTCCCAGTCGGACGTCCTGTGGACTAATTATTTTGTAACATCGGACCTCCCAGGGACGTTCTAAAGACGGCGTAGGTCCCAAAGCGGACATACCTAAGACGTCCTGCGGACGTTTTCTGTGTACGTCCCTGGGACGTCTTTGTCATACGTCCTGTGGACTAAAGACGGCGTACGTCCCAGTCGGACGTCCTGTGGACTAATTATTTTGTAACATTGGACCGCCCAGGGACGTCCTAAAGACGGCGTAGATCCCGAAGCGGACGTCCCGGAGTTGTACAATGTCCGGAGGCGGACGTCCCAAGGACGTTTTTGGTATAGATGTGTGCTACTTGGGTTCTAAGTGCAACTTTTTCCGCACCGGCTCTGAGGGCTCGAGGCGCACCGGAAACTTTTTCCCGCCTTTATATTTTAATTCAAAACCCAGGGGTCTGATTTTCGAATCCATACGAAAACATCCGCATACGAGTACTAAATAATAGCCAGTTTATTTGTCAGTCTCTTTCTATATCGTGTGAAATGAGAGACAAAAGATAAGCCGGTGAGTGTGGAACGCGTTCGAATTCGACTGGTTTAAATCAATATTGTACGAGTGAGTGGAGGGCATTTGTATTGTTTCGCATGAAAAACCGATTATTCTTTCACGTGCTACCGAAGAATCAGCATGTCCGCATATCTTTTGCCTCTTATTCTATACCCAGCAAACATGTTGCCATTGCAAAAAAAGCATCTGTTTTGGGTCACAGTATTGTACATTTTTTGCACAATGTTTGCAAAAATACAAATAATGCAAAATTTTGCCACCATAATTAAAGCATTTAATTGCAGTGCAAAATAAATGCTTTTTATGCAGTATGCAGCAAAAAAAATGCAAAAAATGTACAATACCGCGACCCAAATGCTTTTGCCCCAATGCTTGATTATAAGACATTGCCAGTAACGGCAATGTTAGCTGGGTACGGTATAGGAAGAGACGGAAGTAGTCGCATGCGAATAATTTCGTATGGTTTCGAAGATAGGACCCTATTAATCGACCTCAAAAAAGTTTTTCAATGGTCCTAAGCTACTTTTATACAGGGTGGGCCATTTAAAAGGGTTCACCTGGATTTTTTCAAAGACTGTAACACGTCGATTTTGTTTGTAAGGGGGAGACTTTTTGTAACGCGCATCCCCTTTGAGGGGTAAACTTTACCCCTATATTTTGAATAGGGAAAGTGGGTCGAGCGATACCTTGTTTTGAAGGTCTCCTGAATGTCTTGACAATCGTGTAGAAATTTCGAAAATGTTGTATACCTCCTTGTCTTTATTTTTGTCTTATGTCTAGGTTTTTAAAGCCGCAAGTAGGCTTCAAAGATCTTCCCACTACTAACAAATGAATCGGACGAAAGAATTTCCGAATAGCCAGTTCCTCGGTAGCTCAGTTGGTAGAGCATTAGAGTGGTATTCTTGAGGTCCCGGGTTCAAATCTTAATCGAGGAAAAACTTTTTTCCGATTTATTCCCTCACACTTTGCCCTCTACGCCACAAATCTTTTCTTTTGAAGACATATATCCATATTATAAATATACGTGAAGAAATACCAACACAAACACTGCTACAAACACTCAGTAGCAGTTCAAATGTTCGAATAACTACGCGCAAATATTGTATACCACTATGCAAACGGTAGAACTTGTTGTAACCTGCGTTCGGGTGAAGTCAAGTTTTTCCAGTATTCAAATCGATTTCAATCTAGATCCGATCCTGAAACTTTTTAGGGTTGGATCAAGATCGTATTGAGATCGAAATACCGATTTTCCATGAAAACCGGGATTGAGTTTACACATGCGTATTGCGTCGGATTACCAGACAGCCGCCAAATTATATTTTATTACTCTCACACTTTTTGAGAGAGAGAGAGAGAAATAGAAGTGAAACTGTGGAACCGGCATTCTAAAATTTGGTGGAGTATATAGAAAAAAGAAGATTAATAACATAACCCTACTTAAATAACTAAAGATTTGTTATTTTAAAGAAATTAATTATGAAAAATAAAAGAAATATTTGGCTTGAAAGTGTATGTGCTATGCACATATGCCAGTCCAGCATTTCTTTCTTCACTTCCACTTGCAAACAGAGTAGTAATTAAAATTTAAAAAAAATGTGTGGCAAGGGCCAACATTATCTTTTGAATAAAATACGTTTTTTTAAAAAAAGTACCAAAACTCAAAAATGAATATTTGACAAGTATGACACAGGTCAGCTGCCAAATATCAAAATTTGAAAACCGTTTTTAAATCGATTTGAAAACCTTTCATGGAAACTCATGAAAAAAAAGTTTTCAAAACATATTGAAAACGAATTCAATATCCATGAAAACATAGCAAATTTTGAGCTATTTTCGATCCAGTTGTGTCCCCTTGTGGCGTTTGTGTTCTGTATATAAGGGGAACTTCCATGGGTCGGTCGCCTGGTTTATTCCATGTAGATACCCCCACACTCGCACCACAGAGTACCGAATGGTGATCCGTGCTCGCACAGTACCTGGTAAATGCAGTTCTTGGTGTCGTGGCGTTGTGTTTTAGTTTTTGCCAAAAAAAAACCTCATAAAAACACACCTGAATTTGATCAGTTTTTATAAGGTCTATGAGCTTTTGTGAGGCAAAATTTTAGGATTATAAAAGTTTGTAAGAATATATGATTTTGGTAAGAATTTATGTGGTTTCATATGTGTGCTTTTTATCTCATCCTATAAATCAGTCAGACTTATAAATGTTTATAAAATTTGATAAGTGCAGACTTTCTTTTTAACATATTTTATCGTTTTATAAAAGCACGATTTCCTAAGAGATTTTATAATCAAACCGACACTTTTATGGGTTTCTATAATTACATTCTTTTTCTCTTATGATGTATTATATAAACCGATAGTTTTCTGACAGATTTTGTATTCAAATCAACTCATAACATTTTGTGGGGTTCTATGATTACACCCTTGTTTTTTATAATATTTTAAGAGTTTGTAAAAAAACGTTTTTTTCGTGAGATTTTGGGCTATTTTATGATCAGACCAACTCATAGAATTTGACAGATTCCTATGAACATTTATAATATTCTAGGAGTTGGTAAAAACATTTTTTTAATAAGTCTTTAAATAAATTTTATAGTCAGACAAACTTACAACATTTTACAGATTTTTATGTGATCACCCTGTCAAAAAAACCTATTAAATCTCACAAAAAACACCCCTGATTTTTAGTCAGTATACTTACTTCCCAGTAAACACACTTGTGGCTTTAACCTAATATTTATGTAAATCTAAGGTTCGTATATTTATTTAAAATATGTTACCTCATATTTACGTAAACCTCACATAAAAATATTTTTATAAAAAAAATTATGTAAACATTACGTCAAAACTTTGACTGTATATTTAAGTCATCATAAGCAACGTTAATTTTACGTAATATGACTTTATAAATAAATTCTTAAAATTTTCCTAAATATTACGTAAATAGTGGAAACTTAATTTTACATAAAAAATATTACATATCTATTATATAAAAAATTATATGTACTACTTAAGTATTCTAATTTACGTAATAAAACTATTATGCAAAACATTTTATGTAATATTTATATCATCTAAATTACGTAAAAGCTCTATAACATGATTTACGTCACATTCAAATTTTGAAATTTACATAAATATTATAAAACAATATGAACCGCAAGTTTACATTGAAAATATTAAATAATTGTTACATAAAATTATTTACGTCTATTTCTAAGTTCTAGATTTTACATAATTATTATATAGTCAATTGAACCATAAGTTTACATTCCAAATGTTACATAACTATTATATAAAACATTTTGTGTAATATTTATATCGTCTAAAATGAAAGAAATTACTAGTGCTTAATAGTTTCTTACTATTAGGTAGAGATGGCGCTAATGTCACTATGTTCCCTGTACAGTGGATGATAATATTATATATATATAAAGAGCAAAGATATTTCAAAATTAGAGTGCGAACTTTTAGATATTAACAAAATAGTGGTACTTCTCTATAATAATCACCTCTTCCGCCACTGAAACCAACCCGTCTGGTTAACTTTGTAGTTTGCCAATGTCGGACCGTGTCAAGCAACCACCGACGGACCTTCGTAAATCATCGACGTTGGCCCGTCTCAAGCTGCATGCTCATGTCGGACTAAGATAGTCAGCGCTTTGCGCATGTCATGCAGATTAATGTGACCTTAATTTTACCCTATTAATAACTTATTGTGACCCTAAATTTACATAACACGGTAAACCTGTTATGTAAAATATACGTAGTTTTTTCTTAACCCTTAAGTAACATGGATGTTATATTTATGTAAAAGTTATGTCATTTTATTTACATCACATTTATATAAGAATTAGGTGGGCTCTAATGTTACCCAAATTTTACCTTATTAATAAAAAATTGTGACCTTAAATTTACATAACAAGGTAAACCTGTTATGTAGAATATAGGTAGTTTTTACTTAACTCTTACATAACATGGATATAATATTTATGTAAAAGGTATGTCATTTTATTTACATCACATTTATGTAACAATTTAATGTGCCCTAAATTTTACCATATTGTGACCTCTGAGTGCCCTTAAATTTCCGTAACAAGGTAAATCTGTTATGTAAATTTTACGTCATTTCTACATAACGGTGTTTACTGGGTTACATCTTCAAAAAAATATTTTTTGACTCATGATCCCAGCTGACCAAAAATTCATAATCCCCCTCCTTAAAAACCCATGTATGACAATTTTGATAGAAATCGAACAAATTAAATACCACTTCCCTCGTTAGTGGGAGGTGAGTACCTGAGAATACCATATTATTATATTTTCAGCGGAACTATAAACACATACTAAATTTGAACACAATCAGATGTGAATAAGTCAGTTAAAACGACCAAAAATCGTCCATTTTGAATCCGCCATATTGAGTTTTCAAAATCTGATCAAAAATTCGTGTTCCTTATCCCCAAAAGCCCCCGTATACCAATTTTGGTTGAAATCGGACAGACTTAGGTGTTTTCCCCCCTCCACTCCCCTCATAGGGAGGAAGGGTGCCTAATAATGACATATGATTGTATTGTCACCGGAACTATAAATGCATGCCAAATTTGAAAGCAATCGGATGTGTATAAGTTAGTTAAAATTGGTTAGCAAAAGATGACCAAAAATCGTTCATCTTGAATCCGCCATATTGAATTTTTAAAATCTGATTAGAAATTCGTTATCTCCATCCTCACACCTAAATTCAACGCAATCGGGCGTACTTCAACTGTACCCTCCTCCACCCCCTTCGAGTAGGGGGGAGGTGTCAATTTCATCACACTACACTGGGAAAAATGTGTGGAGTTATTGTTGACAGTTGTGTAAAATTTTTACACAAATTGTTCTTAGATTTGCACCAAAAACAATTTGTATCAAAATTGTACCCAATTCTAAAAATATTATCAACAAATATTTAGTTTTTTTCGCACAATTCGTTGACAATATTTTTACAAAGTTGTTCTTGATGCAAATTTTTTTCCGTGTATATTCTTGTGTTCTTCAACTGTACCCTCCTCTACCCCCTTCGAGTAGGGGGGTAGCTGTCAACTTCATCACACTATATTCTTGTGTTGTCACCGCAACTATATAAGCATGCCAAATTTGAAGCCGATCGGATGTCGGGACGTTGGTCAAAATTAAGTTGCAAGATTCCACCGGAAAAAATATATCTTGTTCGTTACATTATAGATACATTGCAAGTTAAATAAAAGCTTGTAAAAAAATAGTTTTTGGCTTATGAAATCTCATAGAAATTTATCAAAGTAACATCTCTCCCATAGTTTAGGTTAGGTTATAGTTTAATTTGACTGTATATTAATCTCTTACAATACTGCTACTACTATTACTACTACTACAACTGCTAAAGTTGAGCTGTAATTTTTTATTTTCGAATGTTACAGGCAGATTTTATAAAATCTTATAAACCTTTATGAGGAATTGTCATATTAAATATCACAAAATATTGTAAACTTTTATAAGCCAACTGGCTGATAAAATATAATGAACTCCAAAAATTATAAAATATCATAAGTTTATATGAGCATAGATTATAAAAACTTATGATGTTTTATCTGTTATTTGCTATGATATTTTACGAGGTTTTTTTGGCAGGGTTGTGGTCGTTTTTAAGACAGTCCGAAGATGGTATTGTTTACCTATTATTTTTATCTTTTCTGAGATTTCTTTGATCTACGGAATTATAAGTGTCGCCTTTCTTTGATCAGTATTTACGTATGTCGTCTTTTGTGTTAGTGTTTTCTGAAGAGTTTTATTGATCGTGTAGTTGGAGAAACCATTTCGTCGCAGATCGGATCGAATTTTTAACTTTCCTTTATTTAAAGGTTCTTCTCTATTGCAGATGTAGATGGCAGATATCAGCTTTGTTGATGTGTAGTGATTTGATTTGAAATTAACTGAACTTAGTTGGCAGAGTTAGCAGCAAAAATGCCGGAAACAGCCGAATGACCAGTGGCGACACGTCACATATAAAATAATTAAAAATGATCTAGTATCCTTCTGAAACCGTGGATAACTTAAGTTTTTAGGCCCCCCTCCCCCAGAAAGCGTTGCCTATTAGGAGAAAATATAATAGAGAAAATAAAACCTTAAATAAAAGCAATGATTTTAGGATCTAACAGATAGGTAGGTACCATCGATGTAATACGTCGATTGTAGGTACCTACCGATTATTTAATAACATAAAATATGCTACTAATAGTGTACTCCAGTAAGCCTTTTGGGAGATGCAAAATAAGGGTTAAAATATAAATATATATATAAATGAAAAGCGATATCTCAAATTGGGCGGTACTAACAGATTTAAATTTTAGGAGTAGGATGATATAGCAATAGACATTTAAAAAAAAATAAGCCGCATCCCTTATGCAGTCAGCCTTACAGGGATCAGAAAAAGAAGGGTTGAAAATAAAAAACCCTACCTATCTGAAAAACGGCTCGTAATAACAGATTTAAATTGTTTGGACTGGATTAATATAGCAATAGACATTTTACTAAAGCATCCCTCAGTCAGCCTCACGGGGTTGGCACACAAGAGTTGAACTATGTACAAAGAGCTAGCCGGAAAACGGCCCGTGCTAACAAATTTTTGGAGTAGAATGATATATAGCAATATAGTGGAGTAAATTCGTAAAAAGAAACTGCAAAAAGGGTATATTTTAAATATTTGGCATAGTAATACCTAATACCAAAAGCTAAAATTCCAGTCGAGTATTGAAATCAATTGAGTAATACTGAGGAGGTCCCACTTAATCCAAAAATATAAGAAAGTTAACATATGTCACTTCAATACAAAATGGCTGCAAAAATTTAGTTTTTCTTTGATTTTTTTTACATTTTAAGTTATGATCTTTTTTTAATGTCTCATATTAAAGTTACTGCCGGCTTCTTGATCTCAAAATAAAATAAAATTGATTTCATAAACAGGTGTAAAGATGGCGCTTGATATGTTAAAAATATAAGAGACCTTATTAACCTATAGAAAACAATAAAAAAAATATATTTTTTTCGTAGATGCTATTAGCGATAAGTTCGTCTCTGCTAAAATTTAAAAAAAAATTTAATTTGAAAATTGATATTCAAAATGGAGGGCAAACTATCGAGAGAACAGTAACCGTAATAGCACAGAAATATTCCCCGAACATTCGCTGAATGTTCAGCTAGGATATTGGGAACATTCCCTGAATGTTCCCTCAAATCCTTTAAGCATACCAGGGATGTTCAGGGAATATTCTGTGTCCACAGTTTTGATATTCCTAGAACATCCTGATAGAACATTCAAAGAATATTTTCGCAGGATTTGTATAGCAGATATATGAGTTCGAAAAAAAAAGTTCTCTCACAAAACACTCTAAAAAAATTTAAAAAAAATTAAAAAAAAAGTTCTTAAACAGTGATGGGATTCGTACCCTCAAACTACTGACATCCATATAACTTTCTCAACGACTTAACCTTTTGCGCTAAGGGGGCTTATGGAAGAAATTATATATTAGCGGGTACAGATCATTGGCCTGTGGTTCTCTATGTCACAAAAAATAATGGTCCTAAAGATAAGGAAAATAAGAACCCTACTTTTTACACTAAAATAAATTTCGCAAAAATGAAAACATTGGCAGTGTCAGTCAATTGGCACGAAATAAGTAAAATTAAAAGTTCTGAAGAAGCATCAGAAAACTTAATTAAAAATATTAACGAGATAACAAAAAACTCTGAAATACAAATTCAATGTCAAAACAAGGTAACAAAACTAAAACCATGGATTTAAAATGCAATAGTTAAATCAGTTAAACACAGAGACCGTTTAAAGAAATATTTATTAAGAAACCCAACTGATCAAAAAAAATGTGAGGATAGAGAATATCGTAATATCGTTAACCAAATAATAAAAAACGCAAAAACACCTATTATAAAAATAAATTAACACAAAATTCTGGAAATATTTAAAAAATATACAAAATAATAAATGATGCAACAAATGAACCAAAAACAAAAAGACACACAACTCAACTAAAAAATAGTGATCATATAGTAACAGAATCAACTAATATTGCAGAATTTTTTAACAATTATTTTATAAACATAGGGAAATCAATGTCACAGACAATAGATCAGCCAAAAAATCTATTTAAAATAAAAATCAACTCAATTTCATCAATGTTTTGAAAACCCACAAATATAAACGAAATAACATTATACATACAGAGTCTAAAAACCAGCTGTTCGCCAGGTAGTGATCAAATTACGGTGAAAACACTAAAATTCCTTCATGAATACCTCTTGTCCATATCATTAATTTAATTTTTAAAACTGGTGTAGCTCCCACTTAATTTAAAAAATCTATTATTACCCCAATCTTTAAAGCAGGGGACAAAAACTGTGCAGGAAACTACCGACCAATTAGTGTGATCTCTAATGTGGCAAAAATTTTTGAAAAGTGCTTAAAATCCCGTCTTATTAACTTCCTTAATCAAAATAATGTGTTATCTCAAAACCAGTTTGGGTTTAGAAAGGGGGTTAGCACTACAGACGCTATGTTTGAGGTTGTACAGAGTGTCACAGAACATACGAAAAAGGGATAGAAATATATTGCGCTATTCCTCGATCTAGCGACGGCTTTTGATACGGTTTCTCGCACTCTGCTTCTAAAAATATTGGAGGCGTGTGGAGTGAGAGTGATCATATCGGAAGTCTTTGAAAACTATCTGAAGGGTCGGCCTCAACAGGTGTTGAATACGGGATTCCTCAAGCGACGGTAATAGGCCCTATACTTTTTAATATTTACATCAACAGTCTCTGCAATCTTGATGTGGAGGGAAAATCGTTTCTTATGCTGATAACACAGTAATAATTTTTTATGCAAACACGTGGTCAGAGGCTAGGGAGAAACTCAAACTAAAATCTAAGTTAATCAAAAATGTTTTGGACACACTTAAACCGAGTTTAAATACTAACAAAACTAATTAGTTGGCTTTCTCACTTACAAAAGCAAATCGTCCAGAATTTAATGAAATATATCTAGATGGTGTAAGTGAACCCCTTACGGAAGTTGCTCATACTAAATACCTCGGCGTAATAATAGATAAACATCTTAGATGGGATGAACATGTAATATATCTGTGCAAGAAAATAAGATGTTTAATACATAAATTCTACTTGTTAAGGGAAATTTTGTTCAGAAGTAATCTTGTAATGTTGTATAGAGCACTTGTTGAGGCACTTATAAGTTACGGCATCTTAGTTTGGAGAGGAGCCTACAATTGCCATTTGGATAATTTAAGAACAATACAAAACTACATAGTAAAAATTGTCACAAGAAAACCTAGGTTGTGTCACACTAATTTACTATACAATGATGAAATAGTTAATTTAAAAAGCTTATCTGTATTGGCAGTTTTTAACTTTGTACACTTAAATATTAATTTCAGGATTCTAAGCATTTTACATGTATACCAGACGAGAGGAAACACAAACCATTTACTCAATGCACTAATAATCAAGGTCAACATTTTATATTTTACCTTGGACCTAAAATATACAATCTAATACCTGTGCATATACGTAACATAAAAACCAAAAAAATATTTAAAAAACTGTTTAAAGCCTATTTTATATCCAATAAAAAAATTGTTCTTAATGTATTTTAAACTTAAATATAAATTCACTGTCTACATTGATATTAATTAAAATCTGTAACAATTTCCACTTTTAACTAACCTTTGTTTGTACCTGATTACCTATATCTGTATTTTGTTCAAAAACAATTAAAAAACATGATATAGAGCATAACATTGTACCTTATAAATTAGTCACTAAGGATCTAGTATGTAGCTTATCATTGAATTATAAACCTAAGCTTAAATTAAAAAATAAAAAGCACATACAGGTATTTTATACCTAGGTGCTAACTAAAGTTTTTTGTGATATTATGGCTATGAGTAAGTCAAGTAAACATTGTAAACTTTAAAATTTTGAATAAACTGAATCTGAATTAAAAAACAAAATAACCTTTTTGATATTGTTTTCTGTTAGAAGAGCACCGTGAATTGTTTTTTTTACATAAAATCAGGATCACTCCCGAACGGCTCAACATATTTTCATAATTCTTTTTTTATTAACCCCCCCCCCCCCGAATCCTCCCAAACGGTAGTGGAAGGGGGTTACGTTATTTGTTCAATGCAGGAAACTCGCGAACGGCTCAACGGATTTTCATAATTCTTTTTTTATTGGATAAAAATATTACCCCCCTGTCCGAATCCTCCCAAACGGTAGTGGAAGGAGATTATATTATTTGTTCTATGCAGGATAACTCCCGAACAGCTCAACCGATTTTCATAATTATTTTTTTATTGGAAATAAATATTAGCCTACCCCAACAAGCTTTTTGAACAAAATAAAATCTTAAATTCTCCTGCATAGGCATGATCGTAGATAGAAAAATTATTTCTTTTCATGGCACGATTTGATTATATTTTTTTAGGCTAACATTTCTTGTAACTATAAGTAGGTAGAGTATTTTTTTTATGAAAAGAAAAGTTGCAGCGACAGAATATTCGGTGAATGTACTGTTCAAAAAGAAAGGACATTTTACGGAAATTGGCAGAATATTCTCCACTTGTTCTATCCAGGATATCCAGGGAACGTATTCTCAATGTGCCCTCAATATCCAAAAAGAAGGGGATTTTCCGGACTTTACTAGAACATTCAGGGAATATTCTGAATCGAATATTCGCTGAATGTACTGTCCAGTATTACCCGGATGTCTAAAATTATCCAATGTCCAAAAAAAAAAGGATATTTTTCGGACTTTCACAGAACATTCCTGGAATATCCTGCATAGAATGTTCGCTGAATGCACGAGGTAGGATATTCTGTGAATGTCTTTTAAATGTACTGTTCATGTGCTAACTTGAAAGTTATTCAGAGCACGTTTTTGGAACATCCTACGAATATACTGTGAATGTGCCAGAACATTCAGACATTCACAGCACCTTACTGGGATATCCCTGGAATATCCCGTGTTATTAGAGAATTAGTTTTAAATTTTTGTGTAAAAAAAACAAATATTAATGCTTCAGTTAAAATGGCGGACGATTAAGTAAAAAAAAAGGGTTTTTAAGTTGTTTCCTTAAGTTTTTTTTATACTGGGACTTTCCATCCATTACAGGATCAATGTCTAGTGTTAGCGAAGTTTTTGCAAAGTTAAAGACAAACACAAAATATCCATGCACCTAGCTGGGATTCGAACCCGGGACCTTCCGTGCGGTAGGCAGATACTGCGCTACGGCGGCCGGCTGTTTCCTTAAGTGAAACACAAAGCACTTGGCAAAATATTGGGTTCCGGTAAGTAAGACATAGCCGTTCCAAAAATAAAAAAAAGTGACATGTGTCATTCACAAATCAAGATGGCGGCGACTAAAATAAAAAAAAAAACAACTTTGATTTACCAGTTTTTTAAAATTTTTATAATTTTTGTTTGCGTGAACCGATTTTAATAAAATATAGCCTGTCCTGCCCGGTAAACGGAAAAAAAACCCCGGAATAAAAAACCCGAAAAAAACCCTGGAAAAAAGCCCCCGAAAAAAATACTCTTAAGGAATTAATATTTATCTGTTATATAATAAAGAAATATATATATTTTGGGTGATGTTAGGTTGTGTGATGATTTTGTCTCGGGGGATTTTTTTCCGGAGGTTTTTTTCCAGAAGGTTTTTTTTCGGGGGTTTTTTTCCGGTTCTTTTTCCGGCGTTTTTTCCTAGATTTCTCCTGCTCAGGAGCCCCCAAGGAATCCAGTAGTGAAAGTCCCATCCAAATCGATATAATAGACAAACAGACAAAAATTCTAAAAATTAGATTTTTAGTGTCTTAATGGTCTGGCATCGTTCGAATCAACGGCAGTCGGGTGCGTGAAAGATTAACTTTCCGCACTTGTTAGGATAAAAACTAATTTCATTAAAACAATATTACTTATGATGCTATGTTAATCAAGTGAAATTTTTAAAAAAAATGGACAATGATCTAACAAATATTTCAGTTTTTGTTTTGTTTTTCTGTGACAAACAGTAAAAAGTTATAAAAAGCATGTACTTAATAAATATATATTACATTTTTAGGTGGGCATATGCGGTTTCCCAGAGAAAAGGAGGGAAGAATGGGAATGGGATGTCAAAAGGAAAAGCAAAATTTGCCATTAAGTTAAGATATGTTGGGAATATTAATTGATGATTGCAAAGCACTTTCAATGTATCTGGACTCAAGCGAAGTGTGCTTAAAAGAGACCCAACTACCAAATTATGAAACAAATGAAATAAATATTGTCATTAAAAATGATCAAGAAGAAGAAGAAGACGAAGGAAAAGAAGGAGAAGAAGAAGAGGAGCTTAAATAGGAGGCTTTAGAAATGAAAGAAGAAGAAAATTTAGATGGAATTAGGAATGAAATAGAGGTTTTGAAGCAATTTAAACCTAAAATTAAAATATTACACAAATAAAGTTTAATTAATGAACGACAAACAAGCTAGCTCATATTATAGTTATTATAGTTTAGTAAATAATAAAAAGAGTATGATTATTAGAAAAGTGGCAGCGGTATGGCTGTTTCAACAAAAGGGAAACAGGGTATCCTCAGATAGATTAATTAGGGTTAGATCAATGACAGCAACCAAAACAAGTTAACGCAGCAGGCCAATCTTCAGAATGCGATAACAGCACAAGTGTGTCTGAAAATGAATCAAACGGCTTGTGCAATAGCAGTACAAGTGAAAGTAGTGATAGTGGAAGCACATATAGTGATCAAAAAACAAGGGAAGAAACAAAAAAAGAAGAAATTTTTTCAAAAATTAATACAAATTCTTTTGTTATATATATATAAAGAATTAAGGTCGACTGCTTAAGAAATTGTAAAGAACAGAAAAAGAAATTTCGATTTCCCGATGTGTCTTGTTCACAAATTACAAATATATTGCCAGTACCGCAAGTGGTGCGAGGTATTTATACTTTTGCCGAATTTTCCTGGGAGTGCCAAACATTTTAATTTTTTATATATATTTTGAACCTTATTCTTCATTTGATAAATAATCATAAAAAATGAGTAGGTACCCAACTTTGTCGCAGACGTTCACCAATTACAAACTTAAATGAAACGAGAATCGGAAGATCCCAATTTGCAGTGATCACAACATCAGTAGTCATTTTCGATCTAGCACAGTTCTTATCGTGCTTGGCAATAAGATTTGCCAGAAGCATAAACACAATAAGAAGACCGCTATTGCGTAACATCTTTAAATATTGTTTAAATTTACAGTGCACATTATTTTAAATATATACCTAGTCCGAGACTACTCACTTTATGAAATATGTATCTACTCACTTTAGGAGGGGAGCCTAACACAAATAATATGGCCGGTCCTATATGGCCGCTCTAGGCCAAAGAAATCCATAAGACGTAATGCTAAGTTTAATGAAAATTTTGGATTAAACGAATAAGGGAAAAATGAGTATTTTCTAGAAGTTATAAAACGAAGTACCAAAATCGCAATTAACAGGGACCTGTCCCTCTACCTTTCTCTACTGCATTTAACCGCAACTTCAAGCCGATCTGACTCGGTCTTTAGGTTAACTTCACGCAAGTGCGAGAGAGCTAAAAGTATAGAAAATTTCTTTTTTAAACCGCGAATTTTCCCAAAATTTGGTTTTTATTAGCATTACGTCTTATGGAAAATCTTTGTGTACCCTACAGCTACCATTTTTAAATGCCCATTACCATTGACTTTAACAATTTGTGGAATATTATTTCTATGACGTCAGGTGGTATATATATCTAGTAGAAATAGGCCTAAATGCTCATCCTAGTGCGATGCTTTATAAATGCTTAAATCGACTAAAATCCTAATCAGCATTTTTGCTTGTTGAGAACGGCTACGATTCTCATCAAAGAATGCACTATCTTCATTCATTTTTACTGTTTATGGCAGCTGGTCCGTGGCATCATAGTAATTTTCGTCTAAAAATTTAAGTTGGGATTTAACCGATTTCGAAACTTAAAGACTGGAAATCAATGACCGACTCCAAAAAAAAAACTTGATTTCGAACCGTATTATGTTTTTTGGAGAAATAATTTAAAAAAAACGACGACAGGACCTGTAACACGACAGGACTCAACAGGACCCGACGGGACTCAACAGGACCCGACAGATGATGACCCCTCGCAACAAAATAATATTGTAATATGTAAATAAGATTCAAAAATATTGTTTTTTCTATAATCCAGTTTATATTATTTAGAATGACATGATACTATAATTAGGGCTATATTTTTTTTAAGGAAAACATATCAGATAAAAGAATTTTTAGCAAGTATCCAGTACCTAATCATCCGCCTAGGAATATTTAGATAAAAGAGCTTTTTGTTTAGTTACGAAACAAAACGAAAAAAAAACACTTTTTTTTACTTAATTTTAATTGAGGTAATAATTTTTTTTACAATTAAATTTAAAATTAATTTAGCTTATCCTAAAACCGCTTTTGTTTGTGACAAAGTGTAAACGGGCAGAAAAATAATGTTGTTTTTTTATTTTAATAGTAGTAGTGTAGTAGAATGATATATAGCACTAGATATTTTACTAAAATAAGCTGCATCCCTCAGTCAGCCTCATGGGGCCGAGGGAGACAAATATAAAGGTTGAAATATATGTACTAACTGTCTATTGCTATATATATCATTCTACTCCAAAAATTTAAATCTGTTAGGACGATTTTTTAGATATGGCTTTTCATTTATAGATACTTATATTTCAACCCTTATTTTTCATCCTAGGTGTTGTTTAAATTTAGTTTGTAAATACAAATCGATATTATGAGTCCCTATAGTTTGTAAAAAAATACAATAGAGAAAACATATTTCATAGAAATGAACAATGGCACAATCGTACATTGTAGAAATCGAACTTCGGAGAAATTATACATCGCAGAAATCGTAAAAGAAAAAACCGTAAAACGTAAAGATTGGTAAGGCGAAAATCTGTTCTGTGCCTGACAGCTGTTTTTATGTGCCCTTAGAATAAGAAAGGTTGTAGATAAAGTTATTTTTTTTCTAAACCAACCCGACTTCTCCCAACTTAAACCAAACCAGATCAATCCAAAACACTTAAAAAAGCAACCCAAACCAACCCACCACTTCTTGAAATTTAGCATAATAAATAAAAAAATTTCTTTTCTACGCCCTTTCTTATTCTAAGCTCGCATGCAAACACCTGTCAGGCAGAGAACGGATTTCGCCTTACCAATTTTTACGTTTTACGGTTTCTCTGTTTTACGATTTCTTTGATGTACTTTTCTCCAAAGTTCGATTTCTACAAAATACGATTTTGCCAAAGTTTGGTTCTATAAATAACGATTACTGCATTTTACTTTTCTTTATTTTATGGGACCCCGATATTATTACTACTATTATAATTATTGTGCAAACACTAGGGATGTTTTGGAAACACTTATTTGACACTTCGTAGTGGTTGTGGTAAATACTGCGTCTGCTAATAGCTAAACGTCATGACGTTACGTGGTAATTAACCACTATGTTACTGCGGTAAGCTACGAATATATTTCGTTGTGGTTATGGTTACTTTTTGGTTAATTTTAGAGAATTTTGGCGCAATTAATTTTAAAAATACATATAAAACACTTATTTTGTAAAATAAAGCCCAATTTTTTTACACCTGACAGTTTTTAAAGTGTTCCAAACACTTCCATAACGGCTGTCAAAGTTGTCAAAATTTTAAGCGTTCCAAATTTTTTATTTTATTTTTCGTACCTAAATTGTGCCCAAAACGCCTTAACAGTCAGTCCTTTTCGTCCTCGGTTTTGTCAGATAGATCTTACTATCATGGTAGTAATTATGTGGATATAGGTACATCAATGTATCACCATTGTACTACTTAAGATTAGTTATTCAAAAGATTACCTAAATAACTTTTTGCTTATATGTATAATAATATTACCTGCTACATAGCCTCATGGAGAACATATTGATTCCAGTACCATCTACCTACATTAGATAGACAAACAAGCCAAAATCCTGACAAACATATTCTTTTTGGGAATATTCATAAAAATAACTTGATTATCACGTTATCATGGGAATATTATTATAATATTACCAAATAAATATAACACAAACTCTTAAAGAATATTCAACAAATATTAGGTCTGGAACAATTCTGTCATGTTCGCAATAGAATATTCCAAAAATCGCTTTGAGGGTATATTCCTTCAACATGAATATTCCTCCAATGTTATGTGGGTTTTTTCTTGGCAAGGTCTTCTTCACAGTGCATCTAGTCCAGGTCCCATCGTATACCTTTGCAAAAAAATATTTTTGGATCATTTTAGATGTAATTTATCTTGGGTAGCCATTGGTCACCCGGGCCAAACTATTTTAGTGACCACCCTATATTTTTGTATAAAAAAGCTTAAAATTTGCATTTTTTGTGTGTTTCCCTTGTGAAAAAAGGCTAAATATCCAAAAGTACTTGGCTAATCGAAAAAAGAAAACCACTGATTCAAAGATATTTTTTTTCTGCTTTTTACGTATTATGTTCTGTATCTATTAAAGATAAGGGTTGCCATGGAAGCCGAGATAAACAGGATGGTTACACCAAATTATGTACGCTTTCCAAATAAAATCGCAGATTTAATGTAGCTTTTCTGATTTTATTTATTTTTATTGATTTAATTCGTTAAGCCAAGATAAACTATATTTAAATTAAGTTAATTTTTAATGATATACAGAGGGTTCAAAAAACGACTTTAAATGCAAGTTTTTAAAATATTGTAGTCAATTTTTGTAATTTTTTAATATGCGATAGAGAACGTCCTAAAAAATATTTTTGGTCTTTACCATTTTCCTGTAGTTGTACAGGGTGCGCCAGCAATGAAATGTAAATTTCCAAAAATGGCCGTTTTGGACTTTTGTTTATAAGAAAACTGTAAGGTTAATAAAAAAATTATTTTCGAAATATGATTGTACATACCATTATCTACAATTTTTGTTTGACACTTATCTTTGTATATATTTGGGTGACCCGAAAAAAACTTTTAAAAATACCCTTAATCGCACCCTCTAAAATGGATTTTGAAGGTGGATCGAGTAACACACTAAAAGTTTTTTCTGTCATAATACAAAGCATTGTAAATTTTTTTTCCAAAGGTAAAAATCTATTAATTTGTAAACAGGGTGAGCAAAAAAAAGACGTAGAAGTCGATAAATAAATTATGAATGCCATTTGCTAATATTATCCATTTTTTTAAATTTGTAATTAGGTTCTTACTTTGTACAAATTACCGAAGCGTATTAGCATTACAATATTAAAAGATTATCCTACATAAATTTGTATTTTTTTGCTAAATAAGAGTTAAAAATCCTGAATAATATAAATTTTTCTCCAGATGGTAACCTCAGCTTTCAAATCTATATAGGGCGTAGTTTTCACTCACTCTGTAAATAAATGAGGAATAAAACATAGAAAAATGAGTAGATCTTGGTCAAGAGAATCATATATAAAATGTTTGCAAATATGATTTATAATTTATTTAGCGACTTCCAAAGAAAATTTCTTTTGCCTGACCCCGAACACAAATTTTAAGTTTGTTACCTTTGGAAAAAAAAATATTTTCAAATTCCTGGTATTACCTCAAAAAAATACTTTTATTGTGTTACTATTCTTTGAAAGTTAATTTTAGACGGTATTTTCAAAGGTTTTTTTTTGGGTCACCCCGAATATATACAAACATAAGTGCCAAATAAAATTGTTGATAATCGCATGTGCAATCATATTTCCACGGGAATTTTTTTAAAAACCTTATAGTTTTGTCATAAATCATTTTTGGAACTTCAGTGGCTCACCCGGTACAATTACAGGAAAACAGCAATGACAAAAAAAGTTTGTTGGGACCGTCTCTATCACATGTTAAAAAATAAAAAAATTGACCAATGTGTTAAAAACTTTTATATAAAGTCGTTTTTTGGACATCCTGTATAATATTGAAAATTACGTTGATTTATATAAAGTTTATTTTGGCTTAAGGGATAAAATCCCTAAAACTAAGTAAAATCATGTGATTCCCATAACTAAGATACACGAAAGATACGACTCGGGGCACTTTTTGGATTTTTTGCCGCATAAGCTAAAATTTCTCTCTAAGGCCACCGATTCAAATGTTTGAATATTTTGAATTGGTGGCCTTAGAAAGAAATTTTAATATATTCGACAAAAAATCAAAAAAAATGCTCCGAGCCATGTCTTAGTTTTTACTAATTCTTAATTCTGATGTTTATTTAAATCCAAGAAGCATTCTTTAATTTCGGGGAAGGGAGTGCTCCCGGGAATTAGAAACACACCTGGGCCTTTATTCTTGAACTGCCGGGAGGAGAACTTGCTAGGGAAGTGGGCGTGGTTTACGTGAAGAGGAAAAGCGAGAGCATTGCGTTCCCACACTTTCAAGAATAGAGCCCCTGGGCCCGTATTCTTTAATTTCGGGGAAGTATGTGTTCCCGGGAATTAGAAACGCACCTGATAGGCCGAATTCTCATTTTTTCTTGTCACATTTCTGTCAGTTTTGGCAGTAATGTCATTAGTTGTGAGCGATTTTTCTCTTCTGCCTTATACGAGGAGAGAAAGCTGACGGCAAAACCCTCACGAACAAAGTCATTAGTGCCAAAACGGACAGAATAGTAACAGAAAACTGAGATTTCGACAAATCAGGTGGGTTTCTGATTCCCGGAAACATTCTCTTCCCCGAAATTGAAGAATAAGGGCCCTGATTGGCCGAATTCTCATTTTTTTGTCACATTTCCGTCAGTTTGGCAGTATCAGTTGTGAGCGATTTTGCTTTCCTGCCTTATACGAGGAGAGCAAACTGACGGCAAAACGCTCACGAACAAAGTCATTAGTGCCAAAGCGGAGAGAATAGTGGCAGAAAACTGAGATTTCGAACAATCAGGTAAGTTTCTGATTCCTGGGGCATTCCCTTCCCCGACATTGAAGAATAAGGGCCCAGAACGTTACTTCGTCATTTTCTGATCTAAGGTCACTGACAGAAAAAGAAGGTAATTATATTATAAACCCATGTCAATATCCGTTCTTAGATTGCGCCCTTGGATTTTGCCATTGTCTAATAATTTTGCTAATTACTAAGTTTTTTCTGTCAGCCTCTTTTTAATTTATTATTCAACTTATCGCGCAATAACTACCTACCAATTAGATAATTCCAATATTTTTCCATTTAATTTTACACTTGTTAAATGTTTAAATAACTACTTTACCTTATTTTACATTTTTCATAGAAAAAAAAACAACAATCGCTTTTTAATTTTAATATATTAATTTGTTTCAGTCAATGTCAAGACCACGGACAATTATTGTATAATAGTAAGACTATTAATCGTGATTTCATTTGTATTTGTTTTCTATTTTTATAGAGCATTCGTAGATCATAAAATCTGTTTACTACCTTTATAACACCAACGAAATCACTATAAAAATATTTTCCTTTGCGGATTATAATATACCTAATACTAATAAATTAGAAATGTTTTCCATGGATAAATGGGTTGGAAAAGTGGCGGTGGTAACTGGTGCAAGTGTTGGAATAGGCAAAGTAGTTTGTGAGAAATTGGTAGATGCCGGAGTAGTGGTAAGTTTTATATTTTACACTACCTATTTTTTATTACGTGGGTTAAAGCAAAATTGTCTAATGGGCCATACCTAACATACCTAATACACAGTATATACCTAGGGACTAAACTGGCAAAAATGTGAAGCCTGAGCACGTTGACACATTTAGCGTTTTCAATTTAAAAAATATATAATCTCTAAGACACTTTTTTTTAAATAATACCATAAAATGACTTTTTTTTTATAAATTAATACGCTCAAAATGCTTAATTAATGCTCCTAAGGTCAAAATATGAATCAAATACAGGGTGTCCCAACGAAAACGAAACAGAGCCGTTTTGGAGTATTTAATGTATGATTTTCAAAAAACCCTCGAACACGTCGAATTGTTATTAAAGGGGAACACTTTTTGACTGTATTGAAATTTTTGCAGGACACATCCCTTTGGAGGGGTGGGTTTTATCACCAGAATTTAAATGGAGAAAGTGCGTCAAGTGACATCTTATTTTTAAGGACTTTTAAATATACCAAAGTGTCAATATTTTAAAAATTTAGCAATTCTGTTTAAAAGTATTCTAAAAGAAAAAATGGAATGATAAAATAAATAACGAAAACAAACCTTCTTTTTATATCAGTTGAGTTAATTTTTTTTGTACTGTCCCCTCCCAAGTAAAAATCGTATCTAGGCCCTTACAGCTCTCTACATCGGCCACTGCCTGAGAAGGTCTTCGGCGACTCTTTTGGCCAATGCAGGGGCTAACATCACAGAGTACCGTGGTAGGTGATCCGTGCTAACATGACTACTTTGAAGCGTCACGGAGGATGGAAGTCCTCGACCGTAGCAGAAGGATACCTAAGAAGAATCGGTGCATAACAAAATACAAATTGCAGAAAAAATACAAGGTTCTAATGCGTCGGCATCTTCCAGCAATATCAGCATCTGTACCGATATGGGAGCGTCTGGTTCTAATGAACCAACGAATTTTACAATGACTTCAAGAAAAAATCGTTTTCCTTTAATTTCAATATCAATGTGAATACTGTAATAGTAATAAATAAATAGAATAATACTTTAAACATAAAGGTGAGTTATATTAAATAACTCACTAGTGAGTTATGGATTATAACACACTAGTGTGTTATTTGATAGTTCACTTGTCTAAAATGACATTATATAATAATGATAGTCATAACTGTCATGTGTTGGATAAATAAATAAAATTCAAAACAACCATCAGCATCGTCGTGAGAAAATTGACTCAATGCTCATTTTTGCAACCGATCTTTTAACTATCTACAGGTAGTGGGGATGGCCAGGCGAATCCAGCCCATCGAAGAATACGCAAAGGAATTTCAAGGAAAACGCGGAAAACTGTATGCAATAAAATGCGACATCAGCATCGTCGTGAGAAAATTGACTCAATGCTCATTTTTGCAACCGATCTTTTAACTTTCTACAGGTGGTGGGGATGGCCAGGCGAATCCAGCCCATCGAGGAACACGCAAAGGAACTTCAAGGAAAACGGGGAAAACTGTATGCAATAAAATGCGACATTACCAAAGAAAATGAGGTCAAAAACGCCTTTTGGGAAGTAAAAAAAATTGGACCAGTTCACATTCTGATCAATAACGCGGGTCTCATGCAAAAAACTACGATTTATAATGGAGAGGTGGATAAATGGAGGACTATTTTGGGTAAGTTTTTATTATTTTTAAGTACTTAGCACAGTACAAATCTATTTAAAAAAAAACGGAAAAACAAACTCTTGAATCAGTGAACTGATTTGGTTGCGGTTTTTCGTTGAGAGAGTGCTCATAGCTATGTTCGATAAAAATAGGCCAAGTAGTTCCAGAAATAATATGCTTTCTATATGCAGATGTCGAGAAATGTGAGAAAGGATGACAAATATAATTGGGTATAACTTCTGAACCGTTCAATTTACAAAAATGGTCGTTTTTTACTAAACTTAACCTTTGTTTACGACAAAACTAGAGATAGGATAATAATGGTTTCTGCAGATATGATTAAACACACACCTACCTACATTTTTGATGTTAGTACTAATATTCGTATGTGTACAGGACAAGCCAAAAAATACGCCTGACATCGCTCCAAATCCCTTATTTTAGAAGCACATCTGACGTTGTAGGAGCAGCGAAAAAAAAATGGTTTTTGATACCCTAAAAAGGATCCGCACAAAATGAGCGATAAACTTTTAAATATGTACAGAATGCGACAAAACATACGGAATACGTTTTTTTAACCTTTTCAAATTGTCCTTCCAAAGAAACTACCAATTGGGCAAAACACTTGTTTATTTGTTATGTTATTCTATGGACCACAGCAACATTTTTTACCTTAATTTCGGGTGTCATATACGTACAGAGTAAGCCAGGAACTACTTTTTACCTGGTTTTGGGCAATTTTAAGTGCCTTTTTTAACACTCTGTATACATTCGAAAGATCAGTAATGTTAAAATGTTGTTTGTGGTCTGTAAAATCAAAAATAATCAAAAAATAATTCCATTGCTTAGCTAGTGATTTTTTTGTAAAAAATAAAATCACATTATAATGGTGTATACGCGATTTTCTCAACCTCTTTTTGGCGAACTCTGTACAAATTCAAAAGTTTGTAGTTAACAAAATTCTAATTTTTTTGAAAATCCCGTTTGAGAAAAAAATATCTTTTTCGTTTTGCTACTCTTTTAATAGTCGAGTTTTATAATAAGTATTTCTTGACTTACTTTGTACATATTCGATGAAGGGTATCATATTGAAAAATATTTGCTGCGGTTATAGAATTATATAATCAATACAAATTAACTGTTCCTTAGTTAAAACGCTAAATCAAGTTTAAATAAGAGATTTTGAGTAATTTTAAAATATTTTTTGACTCACCATGTAAATATACGATATCCGAAATTAGGGTAAAATGTGTTTGCTGTGGACTGTAGACTAACATTACAAAAAATAATGAATAAAATAAGTGTTCCCTGATTGGTAGTTTCTTTGTAATTCCAATTAAAAAAAAAAAAAATATTGCTAATTTTGTGTGCATCCTTTTTGGGCTATCAAAAACCATTTTTTTGTGGCTGCTCCTACAAGCGTCAAATGTGCTTCTAAAATAAGGGATTTTGAGCAATTTCAGGCTTATTTTTTGGCTTATCCTTACCTGTACATATACGAACATTAGTACTAATATCAAAAATGTAGGTTGTTATGGGTTGAATCAGATCTGCAGAAACCATTATTATCCTATCTTTAGTTTTGTCTTAAATAAAGGTTAAGTCTAGTAAAAAACGGCCATTTTTGTGACTTTGAGTCTAATTTCTAGCTCACCCTGTACATATTGGGGAAAATGCCTATGACCAAAATTGCTCATTGAGACCCCCTCTATTAAAATATAAAAAAATAACCCATAACATGTATATTGCTATTTCCCTTAAAAACACCTAAAAGCACCCCCTCGAATTTGGACAACCCTTTACATATAGTCTACACCAAAAAACCTTTTTTTTATACCTTCATCAAAAACATAATTTTAGTAACTGTCTGCAGATAACTAAAACATGGCTTTTTTGGTTACCGATGCAAAAAAAACTTATTTTTTGATCACGGGTGCAAAAAAAGATTTCGGTCCGTTTTTTACCCAAAATTAAAGAGAAATAGCCGAAAATAGTAATATTGAAAAAATCTTAAATGTTAAAATGGCGCTATCACTATGGAAACCGCATTGTTATTTCATTTAACAGCCACCTTGATTTATAGTGTAAAGATGGTGTGTTGCGAGAAGTCCTCTTCGTTCGAGATTTTTAAAAGTAATTTCCTGTTTTTCTTGGATTTTTTGATAAAGGTATTAAAAAAAAATAGTGTTAGCAACTCGCTGCTAAACTGTGCTTTTTTTACTAGCGTTTTTAAATACCTCGCTGCGCTCGGTATTTAAACCAGCGCTTGTAAAAAAAGCACTATTTTAGCCACTATTTGTTAAAACTACTATTTATGACGCGCTTGTTAGTAAATTTATAGTTTTTTTTTTGTTTAGAAACGAACGTTTTGGGCACCTGCATGGCCACCAAAGAGGCGATAAGGGACATGACGAAAAATAAAGTGGCCGGTCAAATAATAAACATGAACAGCATTTTGGGACACTTTATCTATAATATTCCTCAGGGCAATCTCTATCCGGCTTCCAAACATGCAGTTACGGCAATGACAGAAGCCTTAAGGTTGGAATTAATCGATATCGATTCTGATATTAAGGTTACGGTAAGTGCATATAACTATTAGAGACCTTTTGCACCTATAATTTTGATGCCTTTTTACTTTATCGCTTATTTCGGGTTTGCGCAATTACGAGGTCATAAGTGAGTCCCTTACTAACCGATAAAGTTTGACGTTACCTGCGGAAGAATACCGTATCCCTTATAATTGACATGGTTTCCGACAGCAAAACTTTAAATAGAAAAACAAAAAATTTAAATAGATTTTTGAATGCAAATATGTTCTGTATTATTTTTAATTGCAACCAGGGTTGCCAAATTTTGAATTTTACGCTTACTAAGTTCACATATAAATATAACAAAATTCTTTCATAAAATAAAATCTGTATCTGCCGTAAAATAGCTTATAAATTCCGTTGACAGAACTCCGCTATGCATCGTTCTGTAAACAGCATTTACGTGCGGAAAAATCATTTTCTACAATTATTTTTCTACGAGAACTTGCGTGAGGAAAATAAACGGAAAATATTTGTTTAACATTTTCATTTAAAATCTTACAGTTACGCCATATCAACCAAAAACTCAGGATTTTCATCGATGTGATTAAGAAACTCTGCACAGGTGTCATATTATCTCTACTTAATTAGTTTAATGCTACATCAGTTTCGACTATTTGAGCATTTGAAATTCAAAACAAGGTGACACATTAGGTACCTACTCATGATCCCTAAATTTTGGGGGTAAACTTTGCCACCTTACCCCTAAATGGAGGTGCATCACTCAAAAATTAAAAAATGTGTCAAAATTGGCTCCAACTAAGAAAAGCGGTTTATTCGGTAACGAACCTTGCCATTTTCTTATGGGGTATATGTTTCTGTTCATTTTTTTATATTTAATATGTTATAAAGGGGCTCCCAATGAGCAATTTCCATCATGGGCACTTTCCCCAATATATACAGGGCCCAAGCAGCATTTGGACGTCGTATTGAAATTCATCAAAGAAAAAACCCTTTCAACAAAAGCATTAGATGCAGGAATGCTTAAAATAAATGAAATTATTTTAAACAGCTCAGGAAATTTTTTATTATCGGACTAAAAATGTTTAGCCATTTTTATGCTATACAACACTTTCCTAATTATATCCAATCCTAATTTTAATGACATGAAAATACGGGACTTTTATTTTCCCTTAAGAAAATAAGAACGTATGGCGGGACACGGGACTTTTGGTCTAAATACGGGACGGTCCCGTAAAAAACGCGTTATTAAGCGATAAAGTCACCTAAAGTCGGTTCGCTGTGTGAAGTCCGATATCGGATTAAATCTCCAAAAGATGTTATCGCTTTTTGAACAGTAAGTCAGTTAAGTTAGAATGACCTCGCTGTACTTGATCGCACCAGACATCCCACTGGTTCACTGTATTCGGCAAAATATGAGTGGGCTAAATCAGCGGTCTTAAAACAAAATTATTTAAGATTTACGCGTTATACTTATACCACGATAAATATTTCTATTTTATTTTATTTTTCACTTTTACTTTTAAAAAAATTTTGCGTCAATAAGTTAAAGATTTTGACAGGTATTTTTTCCGAGAATTTAATTATTTTGTGGTCATTATAGGAAAATCTGGAGCAGTCGTCAATTTGCTTAAAGCAGTTATAAAGCAAAGTTATGGAAAATGTTCAGCAAGGTGACACAACGCCTAGAAGGTGTTTATCTCTAGGTGAACGCCGTTTGGTGTTACAAGTGGAACGTTATTTTACCTTAGAAAAAAATAACGGGGGCCCGTTAGTGTCTGTTTTGGCAGTGCAAAAACGAGCGTCTGATGCTTGCGGCATTTCAGATAATACCTTAAGAAGACTTCGAAAAAAGAGTGAAGAGGAATTGGACAGACCATATAAAAAGGTTCGACAGCATTCAAAAACCTTTCATCTATCCCAAGGGATTAAACTATCGATTAGAAATATTGTTTATGAGATGTATAAGTCCAAGGAATATGTTACCCTCAAAGCTATTCCCGAAAAGATAAAGGAAAAACAACTTTGCGATATTGGAATTACCAGTTTTTCCAAAATTTTAAAAGAATGGCTTTAAATATAAAAAAAAGTAACCACAGAAAAGTGCTTTGCGTGTAATCCAATATTGTGACAGAAAAATGGCAATTTGTAAGAGATTACATAAAAAACAAAAAATCGGAATTGCCAAGGCAAGTTGTTTTTCTTGACGAAACATGGGTATTTGCGCACGGAACTTCAACAAAATCGTCTTGGCAGGATGAATCGAAACATTGCTATTCGAGTACCCGTGCAAGTAATGGAAAAAGATATATAATAATACATGCAGGCAATGAAGAAGGGTTTATTTCAAATACCAGTTAAATATATCATTTGAGCATTGGTTTGAGTAAAAAATGTTAAAAAGTTTAGAAAATCCTTCCTTAATTGTTATGGACAATGCGTGTTACCATACGAGACTCGACGAGAAATTTCCTACAAGCAGCTGGAAAAAAGAGAAAATAACAGAGTGCTTGTCAAAGAAAAACATAAACCATGAAAATTTTTAAAAAGTGAACTTTTAAGCAAGTGTAAGTGTTGACGAATTAGCCCTTAAATATGGACATCAAGTTTTGAGATTACCACCCGACCATTGCCATTACAACGCAATTGAATTGGTATGGGGTTAATCTAGCGTTCTGGGAAGAGGCAATTAGCAAAGTGGGCAAACACGGAAAAAATTATTTTTCAATCTTATAAGACAGAACAGGTTATAGACGAAGTAACGATGATAACGATTCTGAAAGCATGGATGATATTTTAGATGCAGAGGAAGACTATTTTTAGTATGCATTTATAAGTAGGTGTGTTCTATCGCAAGACTGCAATATCGGTTCTTTTTAGAACCAAAACTTTATAAAAAAGAATTCGTAAAACTAATTTGCTTAAATACTATAAAAGCTAAGAAAAATCTTTTTTTATCCAATTATTTTTTATTAACTTTAAATGATTTAAGTACTGTTTACAAATATCTAAACTATGACTTTCCTAATTACCGATGCAAAAAAAATAATTTTGTCTGCGCTTGTTATTTAAACCAACGCTTGTAAAAAATAACTATTTTAGCCATTAGATGTAGAAACTACTATTATTTAGAAAATGTAATTCGTCATGTTCCAAAAATATAATTTATTGTTTGAGAACCACAAACTTACCTGCTCAAGAGGAGGACTTCTTACAACGAATGCACTTTAACAGGGATTTTTTATACAGGTGCGAAAGATCCCTAGAATGTTTTCACATCGTTCTCAATACGTATTGAAAAGATTATTTTTTTTTTCTTAACTAAAATCATGTTTTTGATGAAGATATAAAAAAGAATACTCTTTTACCCTGGGGAGTGAAATTATTATTTTATGCCCGTATTTGAAGTAATTAATATATTAGACATCGCCTGTGCAGACAAAAATTAATTTTAACGTTCTTGATGACCAAATTTGATCTGAAATTTATTTGTAGGCCTTAATATTTGCCCGAGTAAATTGTTTACTGGGACAGTATCAAAAACCTTTAAAGACAATTAAAATGTTTCGAAACAAGGTGACACATTAGGTACCTACTCATGTTCCCTAAATTTTGGGGGTAAACTTTTCCACTTTACCCCTAAATGGAGGTGCATCACTCAAAAATTAAAAATGTGTCAAAATTGGCTCCAACGAAGAAAAGCGGTTTATCCGGTAAAGAACCTCGCCATTTTCTTATGAGGGATGTGTTTCTGTTCATTTTTTTTTTATATTTTAATATGTTATAGAGGGGCTCCCAATGAGCAATTTCGGTCATGGGCACTTTCCTCAATATGTAGAGGGCCCAAGCAGCATTTGGACGTCGTATTTCGGTTCTATGACGGCGGCATTCAGAACCCGACGTTGTAAACTGACTTTATAACGACGACCTCAAGACTGGCATTTGCACTGAAATGGAGCATTAAAATTTTGGTCGTTCCAACGGCAGTAGGGAACTCTTGTAGTAGCGCCCGACTGACCAAATCCGACGACCAACAACATCGTCATTTTTATAATAAAAAAGTAGTGTATTTTCCACATCTAGAATTTTCCGGCCACTGCACTTAATTTTGACTGGAAGTAAATAGTTTTTTAAATTGCCAGATATTTATTACTTTGAAGGAAATAAATGTTTAAATATTTCTCAATTAGTGATTATATTATATAGTACCTTTGGACCATTCAGAAGTCGAAATTCTTGAACCAAGGCCACTTTACTGATAAACATGAACAAAAATCGTTGAAAAAAATAAACCCTTTATATTTTTGTTGTTAAGTTTGTAGATTTTTCACAAAAAAGGATCAACCGTATCATCTAAGCCAAATTTAATAAAAATTTTTACAAAGCTTGGTTAGAAAAAAAAAATGGCGAGCCTATTTCTGCTTTGATGTCATGGCATTTCTGACGAAATACCAAAATTCAACCAGATCAGACCAATTCGGACAAGATCTCCATAATTGTTCCACCTAAAGCGCCCAAATTGCACTTTACGTCAGTACGTTCACTATGTATTCACTAGTCTTCGTCTTAGTCAGCTGTGTAGATGGGTATAAGGTCGTGTTCCCACTGTCGCGCGCCAGGATCGGAATCCGACGTCGGTGCCTGCACAGAACCCGACTGAAGTTTACATGTCACTTGTCATTGTCATAATCACGACAAAAAATCTTTAAATCTTTTAAAGAAGCCGGAGTTCTAGCCAGGTGATCACATGTGACCAATAGCTTATTCTTATTTCTTATCTTATATTATTTCCTATATAAACCCAACTTTAATATTGTCCAAGTTTATTTTTACCTGATTTGTTGGATCTGCTGGTTACTCCTGACGGGGTCATCTCTCCTACATTTTAAATACTCTATTTGTTTAGCTTGCCTCCTGTAAAATGTGTTAGTATGCCTAAAAGTCCTTTTCTTTATTTGTTCTTCTTTTAGGCATACTTTCAGTGCAAATTTTCAAAAACAAAAGGGTTATTGCGTCGGGTCTTCTTTCTGACGTTATTTTTTGGTCAAAATGCCTAATTGTGGCTGACCACGAAATAGGGCGATTTAATTAATTCTGACTGATTCATCCACCAACATCGCGTTCAGTTATTTCGTAGTTAATACAATCACGCTAAGCAACTAGGCTACATGACCCGACCGCGATTTGCTGTATGGTATAACAGAGAAAATTAACGTCTCTGTCGCCGACGTCGTTACAAAGTCATTTTATTGGTTAGAAAAAAATCAAAAATGCCTCCACAATAGCAAGCCTATTTCTACTTTGATGTCATGGCGTTTCTGACAAAATACCAAAATTCAACCAGATCAGACCCATTCCTACAAGATCTCACTCACTAGTCTTTGTCTAAGTCAGCTATGTAAACGGGTATAAGTCGTGTTCCAACTATCGCGCGCCAGGATCGGAATCCGACGTCGGTGCCTGCACAGAACGCGACTGCAGTTTACCTGTCATTTGGCATTGTCATAATCCCGACAAAAAAATCTAAAAAATGTTTTAAAGAAACCGAATAGCTTCTTTTAGGCATACTTTCATTGCAAATTTTCAAAAACAAAAGGGTTATTGCGTCGGGTCTTCTTTCTGACGTTATTTTTTGGTCAAAATGCCTAATTGTGGCTGACCACGAAATAGGGCGATTTGCTTGAATTAATTCTGACTGATTCATCCACCAACATCGCGTTCAGTTATTTCGTAGTTAATACAATCATGCTAAGCAACTAGGCTACATGATCCGACCGCGATTTGCAGTATGGTATAACAGAAAAAATTAATGTCTCTGTCGCCGACGTCCTTACAAAGTCATTTCGTTGGTTAGAAAAAAATCAAAAGTGCGTTCACAATAACAAGCCTATTTCTACTTTGATGTCATGGCGTTTCTTACGAAATACCAAAATTCAACCAGATCAGACCCATTCCGACAAGATCTCTATAATTGTTACACCAAATGCACCCAACTTTGCACTTTAAGTCAGTACGTTCACTATATATTCACTAGTCTTTGTCTAAGTCATCTGTGTAAACGGGTATAAGTCGTGTTCGAACTATCGCGCGCCAGGATTGGAATCCGACGTCGGTACCTGCACAGAACGCGACTGCAGTTTACCTGTCATTTGGCATTGCCATAATCCCGACAAAAAATCTAAAAAATGCTTTAAAGAAACCGGAGTTTTAGCCAGGTGATCACATGTGACCAATAGCTTATTCTTATTTCTTATCTTATGTTATTTCCCATATAAACCCAACTTTAATCTTGTCCAAGTTGAATCTGCTGATTGCTCCTGGGAGGGGGGTCATCTCCTACATTTTAAATACTCTATTTGTTTAGCTTGCCTTCTGTAAAATGTGTTAGTATGCCTAAGAGCCCTTTTCTTTTTTTGTTCTCCTTTTAGGCATACTTTCAGTGCAAATTTTCAAAAACAAAATGTAACCCTTTTGTTGTGCTGTCGGGTATTCTTTCTGATGTTATTTTTTGGACAAAATGCCAAATTGTGGCTGACGACGAAATAGGTCGATTTGTTTGAATTCATTATGACTGATTCATCCACCAACGTTGCGTTCAGTTATTTCGTAGTTTATACAATCATGCTAGGCAACTAGGCTACATGACCCCACCGCGATTTACAATATAGTATAATAGAGAAAAATAACGTATCTGTCGCAGACGTCCTTACAAAGTCATTTTATTTTACCGTCGGCAACCGACGACGCTTTTCTAATGAAGACTACGTCGTGAACTAAACTACTAGTTATAAGTTAACAGACGACGAAAATTTTCACTTGATCTAACGTCGGACCGAGTCAGAAACAGTCCGAGGTCGAAAAAATGCTGCTTGGGGGTGAGCTAAAAATTAGACTTAAAAGTTACAAAAATAGCCGTTTTTAACTAAACTTAACCTTCGTTTACGACAAAACTAATAATAGAATAATAATGGTATCTGCAGACCTGATTCAATACATAACGACCTACATTCTTGATAATTGGGACTTTTTGCCCCATCTAAAATAACATCAAAAATTATTACCCTATTATACCTTTATTCTGGGCCGGCGCAGTAGTGCTCTGTTAGGCTGTTACCTTTATTAAAGGTAACCACTGGCGCTAATTAGGGAGATTTTGGTCAGGTTTTTTGCCAGTCTCTTACCCTTACCTTTACTCTGGGCAGGCGCAGTAGCGCTCTGTCAGGCTGTTATCTTTATTAAAGGTAACCACTGGCGCTAATTAGCGTCGAATAGCGACTACCTTTACCGTTAAAAAGACAACCAACCAAACTTGATGTGATTCTGTGGTTGAAGATTTTTAGGTTATAAAAGTTTGTTTTGTTTTACAAAAATTTTGTGTATTTGGATTTTATTTTTTCTTAACCGTGTTTATAGTAGTAGTGGGGTGCCTTTTTTACTTTTTTTTTTGGTAAACAGGTGAGTAAGTACAAGTAAGTTTGCAGAGGCTCGATTTCTTCTATTACTCCACCAAAGATTACTTGCAAAATTATTTGCCTGACTAAATTTATGTTGGGGCGTCCGTCTCTCAGTCCTATTACTAAATTAATATTTTCCTCCATGATATGGTTAGAAAAGCAAATAAAAAAAAGACTTGAGAAAAAACAACAAAAGTCAATAAAAAAGTAAAAGGTTATGTTTACCGCCAAACGATTGACTACGTTCAAAATCTCTATTTTTAACCTCTTGAAGTTACCTTTATTTAAGGTAACGGTAACCATAAGAGTAACGAAATTTGTCGTTAAACTGCCTGACCAAAATCTCCCTATTATCGATAAGAATAACAACTGTCAAATTTAAAAGTTTTTGGAATGTAAAAGGAGGCAACGGAATAGTACAACCGTTCGAAGTAAAAATTATGATGGATATAGACAATCTTATTCCTCAAAATTGTGGTTAAGGGCTCGGCACAGCAATCCAAAGGTGGACAATTTTAGAGGTCACGTGATGGATAGGGTAACCCCTACCATTTTCGCATATATAATGTAGTACACTTTTAGAGTGGTGTGCCGAACCCTAATCCATGAATGAGGTCCGGCACACCAGTTGATTTTTGGTCTGGGCGTAAAATGGGGTAAAAAAACTTAACCTCACTTTTGTGAGGTCAGTGCATGTGTGACCTTTGTGGATTTGTTCTTTTTATTTTTAGATTATATGTATAGAGAGAAAATGTTAAATTACAATTAGTAATTACAAAATTTTGAAAAATAACCGTTCTTACAGAAAATAAATGAATTAAGGCCACAAGAACAGCATAGATTTGACAACACTGCTTTGCTATTTTTTTGAAAGATCAACAATAAGTGGCATCACTAATACCATTTCGAGTGAAATCGTGCAGTGTTCAGACCACGGTGCGAACACCATCTGTGAGGAAAAGTATAACTTATTAGGAACGTAACCATGTATTAATGCTTCTTTAAAAGGTTTTAATGCTCGACTTCATGCTTCATGGCTTGCAATGTCTCGAAATTAAAAAAATCATGGGTCAACATCAAAAAAATAATAAATTTCTGTATTATTTTTATCACTTGATATGTATCAATTTATTTGCTGAATGTTCCATTAGACAAGAGGCCGGTGGCTATGCGGAACCTGAATTCCAATACTCCAATCGAACTCACTTCAGTTTCCTTGGGCCTACTAAATTACGTGTCCTTGGCGTTTCAGAACTCCGGCAGAATATTGCTTACAAAGAAAAAAACAATAACTTTTTTGTTATCAAATAATAGGATTTATAAAAATCTACAACCGTATTCAAAGGATTTTTCAAAACTTGGCGTATTTATTTCAAAAAAAAAAAAAATTACTGTTACAGATTTCTGTATTATTGACGAGGCTAAAGAAAAAACCAGTTAAGATTTTTGACTTTTTTTAGCTATGTTTATTTTATTTCGAAAATGAAAGAGTCCAGCAAAAACTGTCTGGATACGGTTGTGAGGAATTCAAAAATAAACATTCCTGACAAGTTTCAACAGATTTCGTTTTGCCGATTCTCGTCCGAATAAACAGCAAAGCAGTGTTGTCAAATCTATGCCGTTTTTGTGGCCTTAACCCACCATTTTTTAGTCTGCGATAAAAATAACCACAAAAATCGTTATTCCTGTTTGGCGTGAATAAAGTCCTGCGTTATCCTTATTTGATTAGCCTCCCCTCTTTTCCCTTACTGCGCAGCAGCACAAATAACAATGACCACAAAAAATGTTATTTTAGGTGGTCCAAAATGTCCCTATTATTGCTAATGTCCGTATGTGTCGCCCGAAATTTTACATTTTACATTTCACGATTGTAGGAGCAGCGAAAAAAAAATGGTTTTTTATACCCTGAAAAGGATGCACACAAAATGAGCGATAAACTTTTAAATATGTACAGAGTACGCCAAAACATACGAAACACGTTTTTTTTTAACCTTTTCAAATTGTCCTTACAACGAAACTACCAATCGGGCAACACTTATTATTATATATTTGTTATGTTATTCTGCGGACCACAACTAACATTGTTACCTTATCTTCGGGAATCACACTGAAAAATATTTCCTGCCTCACTATGTAAATATGCGATATCCGTAGGTGGTCTGTAGACTAAACCTCAATTCTCACGACGCAATGAATTGCTGCAATTCCTATTTCTATCTTTTTTTTTTAATCTAAAAAACAAGGATAGAAATAGAAATCGCAGCAATTTATTGAGTCGTGAGAATTGAGCTTAACATTACAAAAAATTATGAATAAAAGAAGTGTTGACTGTTTGGTAGTTTCTTTGTAAGGAAAATTTGAAAAGGTTAAAAAAGCGTATTTCGTATGTTTGCCGTACTCTGTACATTTTTAAAAGTTTATCGCTCATTTTGTGTGCATCCTATTTAAGGTATAAAAAGCTATATTTTTTTCGCCGCTCCTATAAGCGTCAAATGTGCTTCTAAAATGGAGGATTTTGAACAACGATAATGCAGTTGCTTAACGAGTCGGGCTGGTTTAAGTGGCGGAAGTGGTGATCTTGTAGCGAAGTACCACCATCTTGTCAAGTCCGCATTCTAGTTTTGAAATATGTTTGCTCATTATATATATAATATTAACTTTTACTGTACAGGGAACATAGTGACATTAACGCCATCTCTTCATACCAGGAAGAAACTATTAAGCATTTTAAAAATTTTAATGGGACGTACCATCTGACGTCTGCTGTTCCAATCGGACCATCGTCGGCGCCCTAAAGCAGATAAAGCGGTCGTCGGCATAAAGTCGACTATAGTAAATCGGACGATCGTCAGTTGCCGATTCTCGACCGATTAAAGAAAGTTCCAATCGGACCGTCGTCGACCCTAAAGCATATAAAGTGGGCGTCGGCATAAAGTCGACTATAGTAAATCGGCCCTAAAGCAGATACGGCTTGCGTTGGCATAATTTCGACTATAGTAAATCGGGCCATCGTCAGTTGCCGATTCTCGTCCGATTAAACAAAGTTTCAATCGGACCGTCGTCGACCCTAAAGCATATAAAGTGGGCGTCGGCATAAAGTCGACTATAGTAAATCGGACCATCGTCAGTTGCCGAATCTCGACCGATTAAAGAAAGTTCCAATCGGTGCATCATCGTCCCTAAAGCAGATAAGGTTTGCGTTGGCATAATGTCGACTATAGTAAATCGGGCCATCGTCAGTTACCGATTCTCGTCCGATTAAACAAAGTTCCAATCGGACCGTCGTCGGCTCTAAAACATATAAAGTGGGCGTCGGCATAAAGTTGACTATAGTAAATCGGACCATCGTCAGTTACCGAATTCTGACCGATTAAAGAAAGCTCCAATCGGTCAATCATCGGCCCTAAAGCATATAAGGTTTCCGTTGGCATAATGTCGACCATAGTAAATCGGCCATCGTCAGTTGCCAATTTCCGTCCGATTAAACAAAGTTCTAATCGAACCGTCGTCGGCCCCAAAGCAGATAAAGTAGGCGTCGGCATAAAGTCGACTATAGTAAATCGGGACATCGTCAGTTGCCGATTCCCGACCGATTAATAAAAGTTCCAATCTGACCATCATCGGCCCTAAAGCAGATAAGGTTTGCGTTGGCATAATGTCGACTATATTAAATCGGGCCATCGTCAGTTACCGATTCTCGTCCGATTAAAAAAAGTTCCAATCGGACCGTCGTCGGCCCTAAAGCAGATAAAGTGGGCGTCGGCATAAAGTCGACTATAGTAAATCGGACCATCGTCAGTTGCCGAATCTCAACCGATTAAAGAAAGTTCCAATCGGTCCATCATCGGCCCTAAAGCAGATAAGGTTTGCGTTGGCATCATGTCGACTATAGTAAATCGGGCCACCGTCAGTTGCCGATTCTTGTCCGATTAAACAAAGTTCCAATCGGACCGTCGTCGGCTCTAAAGCATATAAGGTGGGCGTTGGCATAAAGTCGACTATAGTAAATCGGACGATCGTCAGTTGCCGATTCTCGACCGATTAAAGAAAGTTCCAATCGGTCCATCATCGGACCTAAAGCAGATAAGGTTTCCGTTGTCATAATGTCGACCATAGTAAATCGGCCATCGTCAGTTGCCGATTCTCGTCCGATTAAACAAAGTTCCAATCGGACCGTCGTCGGCCCCAAAGCAGATAAAGTGGGCGTCGGCATAAAGTCGACTATAGTAAATCGGGACATCGTCAGTTGCCGATTCTCGACCGATTAATAAAAGTTCCAATCTGACCATCATCGGCCCTAAAGCAGATAAGGTTTGCGTTGGCATAATGTCGACTATAGTAAATCGGGCCATCGTCAGTTGCCGATTCTCGTCCGATTAAACAAAGTTCCAATCGGACCGTCGTCGGCCCTAAAGCAGATAAAGTGGTCGTCGGCATAAAGTCGACTATAGTAAATCGGACCATCGTCAGTTGCCGATTATTGACCGAAAACTGAAAATCGCAATCTGTCCAACATCGAGCCAGCGTGTAGTCGCCGATGCCGATACACTGCCGACCTTGTCGACATTGGCCCGATACAATGCCGACGATTTGTGTTTGCTGGGTAGTTTGTTATCTTTCTCTAAGATGTTTGAAAAAATTCTTGTCCAAAGAATGAGAGTATTTTTAAGTAAAAACAATATCTTATCAAGTGCTCAATACGGTTTCTGTAAGAATCTATCAACAAACACTGCAGCTTTTGATTTTACACAGGCAATCCATAAATCTATTGATTGGAACAACTATACTATTGATCTTTATTTTGACTTGACAAGAGCGTTCGATTGCTTGGACAAGGGTTTTCTTTCAAAGAAGTTAAAGGCCATGGGTTTTAGAGGTGATTTTAATAATTTAATAAAATCATTTATGACTAACAGAAAAATTAAAGTTAAGCTAGGCTCAGTAACATCAGTATGTTATGATCAAAGATTTGGCGTACCGCAAGCCAGTGTTTTGTCACATTTGCTCTTTATTTTATTTATCAATGACATTTTTGAATTTTTGGAAAGCTTTTTACCATCAGACATTAAAAGTAAAATTGTAATTTATGCAGATGATTCCACTGTCATCATATCTTGCTCATGTTTGCATACTGCAATTACAAATGCAAATCTTATCCTAAACAAGTTTTATAACTGGTCTACTACAAACAAACTGATTGTCAATGAATCAAAAACGCAATACATGATGTTCTATTAAAGAAAACAATTTTCGGAGTTCACTCTTCCAATGAATAACACTGTCATAAAAAAGGTAGATAGTTGTAAATTTTTAGGTCTCCATGTTGACAGTCAGTTGACATGGACAGCGCACATTGATTATGTAGCTAAAAAACTTAATTCATCCTATTATGCTGTAATTAATCTGAAAAACATTATTATTAAACGTTTATTATGCATTAGTGTATAGTCATATAAAATATATGATATTATATGTAGGTAAAGCTGGGGGGACCACCATAAGGGGCCACAAAATTCCCATGCCAGAATTTGGTGCTAATTTGTTACCGAAGAATTACATTTGTCGCTGTTGTCGTTTCCGAGAAATCGCGACCCCTATGACTTTACGGTAAAGCTGAGGTGCCAGCTCATAACTCCTGATTGGCAAGCAATCGAAGAATAAATCAAATGCCATAATTTGTCGCTCGAAGGCCTTATGTGCATTAACATATGAAAAACAACGAAAATATCGCGTTTTTTTTTAATTTTCAAAAAACTCTATTTTGCTAATAACTTCTCTTGTATTGAACCAAATGATGCAGAACTAAGACCATTAGGGGTCAATGAGCTTGTTCGAATTTGTTGCTGCCATTTCAAAATCTTACAAGCAAAATTTAAAAAAAAAACAATTTTTTTTTGGAAATTTGTACCACTGTGCGTCCAATAAATCGTATCTCGGTTTCCACGAGATATTAGGTTTAAACCAAAAACATCATTTATTTCATGCTAAGTCCAAATTTGTTCTGTACAATAACAATACGTCGCTCCTGTGAGGTTCAAGAAAATTTGTTAAAACTATTTTCTGAAACTGACCAAAAAGTCGTAATGATTTGCATTACATGCGTTAAGCTGAGCTCAAAGGGGACTTTTTAAGTACACAAACATTTTTTGCCGGTGTTGTTATCGAGCGAGTGGTTCACTATTCCACAAATCTGCACCCGGATATCAACAAAACTATAAAAAAAATAAACGAAACACATCCCCCATAAGAAAAGTGCAGTGTTTTGATTTATTTTATAACATTTTTTATTATTTTAGAGTATTAGTCCAGGTCCCGTAGGTGGTACTGAATTTTTTTCACGAGAACAAAATGCGACGAAACACTTGAAGAACTTTTTAAAGCCAGAGCACATCGCTGAAACTGTGATGTTTGTTTTAAAAACGCCGACCGAAATGCAGGTAGGTAATATACCGGGTGATCCACGAGAGTGGCTCATCCCCTTTTTTTTCTAAAAATTTTTAGATAAAAAAACAAACCTAATAATAATATATACTGTCTAATTTGACGTTTTTTGACGCGTCACGTGACTTTCGGTAACTTCCGGTTTCGCCGTAAATGACCTTAACTTTTGAATTTTAAAGAAACTTCCTGTATATTTTTACATTTTTGGATTCCTGGGAATATTCTGCGTCCAATGGTACCCCAAATGTCATACTTTGATAGCTTTCAAAAAATAAAAAATAAATATTTCTTTTCGATCTAGGTGGCCGCGATAGACCAAAAATTAATGTTTTGATTTCAATTAATTTAACAAAAATAAAAAAACACCCTGTAAATGCTTTACACTTAATTTGGTCGCGCAAATATATGAGCTCACTCTATCAGAAAAAATGCTTAGTTTATAAGGTGTAATTTTCAAAAAAAAGATAGTAATTAGACAAAAATTTCATTTTTTATATTTTGTTACTTTTAACAATTGAAGGCTTTAGAAAGTTGAGAAAGTAGTCCCTTGAACTTTAAAAACAAATTTGATTAGGTCTTGTCATGGCGCCCTTAATCAAAATAAGTTTATAGTTTTTTAAAGGAAAGCCACCACCTTCTTAACTATGAAAAGTCTACAAATATTAAAATGACAACAAAATTTTCTTGCTTAATTTTTATTTAAATTAAAAAAGATAATAAACAAATCAATCTAGATGCCTTTGGTAGATTACAAAATGTCTTTCCATCCCCAGCGAATCCCACAAAAATAAAAAAAAAAACCTCCTTTAAATAAGTTTTAAATTTTAAACTGCAAAATCTCAATTTTTTTAAATGGCATAATATGAGTTCAGTCTATCAGTAAAGAAGCTCAGTTTTAATTTTTAGCTTGAGATATTTTGCAAAATTCGCTTTTAATAAAATATTTATTATTTTTTTCCTTTTACGTTTGGCTTGTTTTAGTTTCGGAGGTACTGTTTTTAAGAGGAGATAAGTAAACAATAGCCAACAATTTTTGGAATCTTGTTTTATTGTAATAAACAGTATTTAGTTTTGACAATTTACATGTACTACTACCTCCAGAACAAAAACAGGCGAAAAGCAAAGGTGAAATTACAAGAAAAATACCTACGCAACAAATAAAAAAAAACTTAATATATGAGAAGTAATGGAAAATTCAATATTTAACAATTAATTTTTAACTAATTACCTAATTAGACAAAAAAAAATAACAAGAAAAAAAATTAATTTAATAAGTGCTCAAAGTAGCCACCCTCCATTTGTCGACAAATCCTAACTGTTCTGGAAGAATTGTTAATTACACGCCTAAGTTCTCTACGATTGGCTTGAATCCTCCTAATTGAAGCCCGTACTCTTCGCTCTAACTCGTCCCTTGACGGCACAGGAGTAGCAAAAACCTCGTCTTTGATTTTTCTCCAGGCGTATGAATCAAGTCAATCAATTTAGTTAACTTACCGTGCTGGCCCATCTTCCTTCAAAACGTTGATTTAGTAATTCGGTAACTTCTCTAGAATTATGAGGTGCGGCCCCGTCCTGCTGAAAATAAATTTCTTCGTTCTGAGGAATTTCTCCAAAAGTTTGACCCAAAAATTCCCTGTATCTTGCCACAGTCAGATGACCATCAAAAATTATAGGCCCAATAATTCTTTCTCCTAGTATTCCCAGCCAAACGTTGAAGCTAAATATTTCTTGGAAATTTCCTTGTTCCATCAAATGCAGATGTTCTCTGGAAATATCTTTTATTGTTCCGGTTGAATATTCCTAAATTAGTAAAGCGCGACTAATCAGAATACAAAATCTTTAAAGGAAAGTTGCAGTATGCAAGTCTCCTTTCATTATCATTTTCATACAAATGTTGGTGAAGCTGGTACTTATAAGATCTGTACTTATGTTTATGGAGAATTCGCCACGCTGTGCCATAAGAAACTTCGCATTCTCTACCCCTGATTGACGCCGTCATGTAAGCTTACCCTACCCTACCACCGAAATTTGTGTGTCCTCATCGACAACAAAGGACTCTTCATGGTGACCGGGTTCTGCCTGCATTTTTCTTACAAGTTTGGGAAAGTAGTGTCAACTTGGATGCCGCCTATGGGGGAATCGCTCGGCGTACAAAATGGTAGCTGCAGTTGCATTTTTCCGACATTCGCCAAAAATTAAGAGCATACCGACTTTTAAATACGTTTCCATTTTTTAACAAAATTAGGTATTAACTACCTACGCCACTCTTGTCAAGGAACTGTCAAACTTTAGGCATTTATGGGCATTTGTTATAGCGGAGTAATTCCATGGCCAACTAGGACTTTTGCCATGAAAATCTTAACTGATATAAAAACGCTATCAAACGCCTAAAATTGTTAAAATTAACAAAAAATAAATTATAAAAAATTAAATATTTGTTTACTAACTTAAAAAAAAAATTACACCTCATAAACTAAGCAGTTTTTCTGATAAAGTGAAGTCATATCGTTCTATTCGTGGATCACCCGGTATAGACTGAGAATTTTTTTAAAGAACTCTTTAGCCAAAGAATTTGTTTTGCTTAGTGTTACTATATTTTTGTATTCGAAAACCTTTTTTCTTTTATAAAAATTTTATGACGAACTAAGCCCCAGAAAAGTTTATAATTTCATAGAGAAGATGTATACAGTGTCTCCCAAAAGTATGAAACAAGAATTGTTTCGGGGAAGTTTTCGATTACAAAAAGCGATTTAAAAAAAATGATGCCTTATTATACGGGGAGTCCCAAACTTGTACTTAAAAAAAATTTGTTTGCACAATGTATAACAGGAAAGTCATTTTATAAATTGCGTTTCAAAATCGACGTGGTGTAACTTTTGTGACACAACTATTAACAATATGTAATACAAAAAAAGTTTCATACTCTAGTACACTCATTTAAAAGTCAAGGCGATCTTTTTAGGTATCACATAAAACCTTTTTACAAAATTAATTTATTAATAAGGGAAATTTTAGGCATAAATTTGGACCCTGCTGCTGTTTCATATGTTGTAGATCTGTTCTCCCTGATCAACGTTTAAATAGACCTCTTTTTGATCCGACCCACGGTTTCAGAGATATATGTGTTGAAAATTGGAGGCTTCAGATTTTAGGTATTTTTAATAAAATCAATATGGCGGATTCGAGTCGCCATTCTGTCATTGTTTTATACTTTTGAAATATAACTTACAAAAATATAAAGTCATCACCCAATACCGTTTCTCCTGCTTCGGACCCCCTCCCCCTCTCCTACTAAAATATGTAAGGCAAGGTGTCGCATATCAATTTAAATGAGTTAAAACGTATAATCCCATTTAACCCAAATAAACTTACCGCCTCCTTCTCAGCCCAGGTCACCTCTTTAAGAAATGAGTACTGTACAGATACTACATATCACACTCTACCAAAAAGTGTCCCGCTCGCAAACAAAATCAAAATATAAAACTTCTGGTCTCTAGCAGGGCATACACATATACATAGTAAAAATGGAGACAATAACGCGAGCATTTTCCAGGTTCATGGGCGTTTTTCACAAAGCATGAGCTTTACATATGTAGCTTATCTTTTTTTTTTCTCTGAATATTTTTCTATAACATATATAAAAATAAAAATATTTCACCGTTGGTTCTCTTTAATCAACGATTTTACGAAAAATTGTATTTGGAAAAGTTTGTGCCGCCACTGAGAGTAACGCACATGAAGCATTGCAATTTTTTCAACTGCATTCCATAGCCTGATTCTCTACCTAAAAACTCGTGTACTGGAAGTAGCAGGTTAGCTACTTTAATACAACAAAATGAGCAAAAAACTGATTTTTAGTGAAAAATCCCTAAAATGTGAAACCTCCAACTTTCAACACCTATATCTCTGAAACCGTGTCCATTTAAACGTTGATTTCCAGTCCAGCTCATTCCAACCGAAAGCCAGTGGCAATGCTAAGTGAGCGGGGTCCAAGCGTTTTTTCTGAAGAACAAGTAAACTAAATTTTTTTTAAACCCCTGAAAATCGTGCGAGTTTTTGTAAGAAATAACCTCCAATTTGCTCGTTTTTTTTATAATAACTTTTGTGATAAAAATCCTTTTTTTTAGGTTGCTGACATTATTTTGAGACCTACAAAAGAACCAATGTAAATTTAAAAGAGAGATAAACAAATTACCGATATTGTCTTTCTTGTAATAGAACTTTTTTTTCTGCAATATTTTTTAAAACGCTGTATTTTCCTTTGTTTGTTAATAATAGTAGTACTAATAGTTTTTAATAAAAATACTTTTTTCTACTAACTAATTTTCAATTAAAATATTTTCTTTAATTTGGAACCAAAGTTAAGAAATCCCTAATAAGTTTTGATCTGTCAAAAAAGGTAACACTGAGGACCAGCAAAAAAGTTTCCCATACCAAAATAGCAAAAATCTTACTTATTTTATTATAGTGATTAACAATCTGCCTTACAAACAGGGACGGATGGGCTCCGGCGGGACACCGGGACGACTCCCGGCGGGCCGCCAGGCTATTTGGGCTGCGGGGCCGGGATCAATCTACAAGATAAAGTTAGAGTTCTACCGAAAAACACTGCGAAATATTGAATAAAATAAGTCCGTGCCTTAATAATGCAACTTCGATTCGAATACAATGTAAATATACCTAAAATATCAATACTGGGCGATTTATTTTCTATACCATAAATATTTTGACATTAAATGGACTGCATTTCTGTAACAATAATCATATTCATATATGGTGTCACAGTCACATTCTCAATTGAGAGCCACTGCATTCTAGGGCTGCTACCAGATCTAATAACCTCAACAGTAAACAGCAAAAAACTATACAACACTACTCTCCCAGATAGGGAGGACTGGACGACAAACAGAATAAGTTTCTAAAGTGAAGATAGCTGCTGGTACACTGACGGATCCAATGGTACACTGACGGATCCAAAATGCCTTCAGGTGTTGGATCCAGAGCTTATTGCAGCCGGGAGAATATCAGGATTACACATAGTCTTGGACGAATGGCTACAATTTTCCATTGAAATGAGCGCACGTTGAATGATAGATCATAACTGTCAAGCGGCCCTTAAGGGTCTTGAATCCTATAGGTGCTCATCGAGAACCGTTAGGAGCTGCCAGGACACACTGAACACCCTAGGGCGAATAAACACTGTGTCGCCGGTATGGATTCCGGGACATTCTGGGCATCGGGGAAATGAGACTGCCGACCAGCTGGCTCGTGAAGCGGCTTCTATCGTCTTTATTGGCCCCGAACCAGCCCTTGGAATAGTATACAACACAATCAACACTGCTCTCTTAGGATGGATGGAAAACAATTTCCACCAATACTGGAGAGAATAGCGGCTTCTATCGTCTTTATTGGCCTCGAACCAGCCCTTGGAATAGTATACAACACAATCAACATTGCTCTCTCAGGCTGGATGGAAAACAATTTCCACCAATACTGGAGAGAATTGCCTGGGCTAGCACATTCTAAAGAGTTCATTACAGAACCCTGCAGGAAGAGGGCCGGGAAACTCATTGAGCTCACCAGGCAGGACATCCGGACAATAGTTGATCTATACACCGGACACTGCAGGCTGAAAGTACCATTGCACAGAATGGGTCTAAGTGACTGTAGGCTCTGTATGGAGTATGATGAGACGGCCAGGCATGTGCTGTGTGAATGTCCGGCCATTGCACGTCAGTGTCAACGTATCTTTGGTAAAACACAGATCGACGGACTGGATCTGAATGATGCTTCACCAAAACAAGTTGCGAGCCTCTTTAATAGGCTGAATATTCTGTAGCAACAAAAAATGTTAAAAGTGAGCCACAATAGTGGTCGCAGTGGACAGTGCCATACTGGCACACTCACAAACGAATCAATTAATCAATCATATTCTCAACTTAGTCATTGGAGATGTAGTTAAAAACAATTATCAAGGTTGCTCAGTTTTTTTAACTGCTAAATTCGGCAGCAAATTTTTTTAAGGAGTCCTACAAGAGAACACAAATATGGAAAACTGTTTCGCATGATGCAAAGAAAATAACACTACAAAGTACAGACGAGAGAGTCTTTTGAGCCAGGAACAAAATATAACCAGCGCGCCATTAGTTTCCCCAGAAAAGATTACTACCGCCACTCCATATAAAATTAGGACTTATCAAAAATTTTGTGAAACTCATTCCTTTTAGTTAAAAGAAAAGTTTCCTAGAATTTCAGTGACGCTAAAATTAAAGAGGGAATATTTTTGGGTTTCCCAGCTTAGGAAACTTCGGAGAAGCGCAATTCGAGGCATACTTCAAGGCATGGAAATAGACCCTTTAAATAGTGCATCTGACATTGTTGCAATCAATTTTTTTTGGAAACACTTGATCAGAAAAGTATAGAGACCTGGTTGCCCAACTTTTTTTGTGTTACCAAAATCTAGGATGTAACATGTCGTTAAGAACTCATTTCTTGGATTCTCATCTGGATTACTTTCCGGAAAATTGTGGTGCTGTAAGTGATGAGCACGGTGAGAGGCTCCACCAAGATATTTTAAACATGGAAAGAAGATATCAGGGAAAATTAAACTGTACGAGAGATGTCCTAGAGCAAGGGCGGATCCAGGAGAGGGGGTTATGGGGGTCATGATCCCCTCCCACCCTGGACGGTTCACATCTTTTTTTTAATTATCTAAATAACGACCCACCAAGCAAGGTCTGTTACATTACATCTTTTCAACGTTGAAAAAATGTAGAATTAATGTAACTTTGTATACGTTAAGAAAAATGTTTAAAAAAAGTAAAATGTAAGTTTAAAATTAACATTTTATGTGAAAGTATCGCTGATACACGAAAGAAGCACTAATTTTACGTTAATATTTAATCTTGGATTTAAAGAAAAATAACATTATTTGAAGTTTAATAAATATCATTGTCTGCAAGTTTATTAAATGTGAAATTTAAAACAAATTTTGTTCTTTATTGTGACCTGACAAAATACAATATTGTAAGTTAATAAACATCAAAGTTGAAACAAGTTTAGTCTAATGATCACATGAAAGCAGCAGTATTGTGAATAGTAGTGTGAATTAATGTCAACTTTAAAACAATTACGTGGTTGCTTATTGGAAAATGACTATATACAATTGTAAGTATTATGTAAAAATTCCAAAATTAATGAAACTTTTAACGCAGCGAAAATTTTTGAAAAAGTAAGGAATGATATCAAAAAGTTTAGTGTTTTTATGAAAATCCTGCGATTTTTTTTTGATAACTTCCCATAAAAGGGAAAATATACTATAAGTATAAATTTATATATATTCTCAGTAATTAACGCACGATCATTTTAGGATTTGATTTTTTTACGGTTTTAGGAAATGTATTATATTAATTAAAAACAATTCATTGAATTAATATTAAACCAATGACATCACTGCATTAATATACCGTGAACTGGTGACAGTTCTTAACAAAACCGAGTTAGTCTAATGGTCTAAGGCGCTGAAAGCTTAGTGTATCACCTTTGGATTAAGAGTTCAGATCCCGTCGGCTCACATATTTTTTTCTTGTTATTTTGTTTTATTTGTTTAAGATGTAACCGCGAAGATCAAATATTTTATGTTGTTTGAATTAATATTTAACAAGTTAGAGGTAAATTTTAAAAATATAATTTTACCTAGCCATGTAAAACTGTTACGTAAATGTTTAGGTTAATTGATGCACTGGCAATGTAATATCGTCGTTAAGGTTACAAGTTGTGTTACATAACAGGTTACAAAAATACATTAAGGTAATGTAAATGTAACAGGTTTTTGCTTAGTGGGAAAAATACTTTAACTTGGACATCAATCTAGTCACTGCTCGGGTTTTTATCTGAAATTCTTACAACATACGTAAAAACTATTGTGGAGTCAAAAAGAATGTCGTAACATTCATAACCCAGTGCACATTTTTTCTGAAAATTAAAAACACTGTTATTTTACGTCGTTCTGCAAAACCAAAACGAAGGCTGTCGGTAATATTATTTCGCAGGAGCGTCTACATCCCTCTTCTAAACTTCATAATAAGTTTGTTCCCATTTGGTGTGTTTATTCTAAAACTTAGTCATACCTCTACTAATAAGAACGGAAAGACGATTTAATTGAACCAAATAAATATTTGTTTCACATGGTTCAAACAAATATTTATTTAAGTCAAAATTAATTTACTTAACTTAACCAAATTAATTTTGACCTAAATGAACATTTGTTTTGTACACGGTGGTCCAAATTCGAGGGGCCTCTATAGCTTTGATCTTTTGCAGCGTAGTTAGCCCAAAACTAATATACATGTTACGGGCTCGATTTTCAAGAGAAGTCGAAAACTAAAAACCGCATTGCGATATGTCAAAGCGTTTCTGAGCTATAGGGTGATTCTCAAAAATGTGCGATTTTAAAGGCTTTCTACAACTTTTTTATTTCTAAAGATGGAGATTTTCGTCAAAAACATTTTTTGAAGATTTTTTAAAGATAACCTGTTCCACCGATTTTCTCTTTTAAAGCCTTTAGTTCCCGAGATATCACACAAAGTTATATTTCTTTAAATGAGATACCCCCAATTTTTCTAAAAAATCAATTTTCTAATAAAATTTCCTGTCGAACGATGTGCCATACACCTATTTTTATGAAACAGTTTAAAAGATATTTGCATATTTTAATATTTACCATAGTAGGCACTGTGTGTGCCCTAAATGTGTAAATAACACAGCAACCTCGAACTTTAACTTCTAGTTTACTATAATTACCAACCCTAAAATAATAAACACAAATAAAATTATTACAAGTTTTTATTTAAAATTTTTATTAATTAAATTTTTGGAAATAGTCCACATTAGGGTGGAGTGAACTTTACAGAAAGAAAACTCTAGGGTCTTTTTCCACTTCGTTTATTTAATCTTCAGTTGTTAGAATTAGTTAGAATAGAAAAAGTCCACCAACCAGGACATACAAAGATCTTAACCTAAACCTAGATCTTGTCAGTGTGGACAGCCAAGCAGGTACACATCTAACTGCCTATCCCACAAACAAAATCGAATTTATCTTTTAAAAAAAAAAGAAAAAATAGAGACTTACCCTTTAGTTTCGGGGCTGAGTTCAAAAAGACATTATCTTAAAAATTTTAAATAAGTTGAAATCCAGAAGTTTTGGGAGAACTAAAAAATAAGATAGACCTTGCTGAGCGTGGGTAATGACCCAATGAGCATTTTCAGAAACTTCTGGTGACAGAAATTTATATAATTATTATAAAGAGGGTTCCATTGATACCCTAGGGTATTTAGAAGTTTCCTACAAGAATTGAGTTTATATATTTATTTAATTAAAGGCTCTAAATTGATGGTACCCTAAAGTAACATAAAACTGTCCTTAACGATATTTCCACGGACATCTTTATAAAAATTAAAGTCACCGGTAACAAATGTTATATAAGTTGGTGTTAACAATGTTTCCACCAACATATTTATAAAAATATAAGTTATTAGTGACAAAAGTTATATAAATTGGTGTTTGAAATCTTTCTGTTAACCCATCTATAAAACCGTAAGTAACTATAAATTAAAGATATATCGATTGGTTTTTAAAATTTTGCTATCAACCCACTTATAAAAACTTAAGTAACCAACAAATTTATATAAGATAAGATTGAAAATATTTCGAGAGACACTTATAAAAACTTGGGAACTCACACACAATAGTTATATAAATTGGTGTCTGTAATATTCTTATGAACTCATTCATAAACCTTTTTTGCCCATAAGGTTTTTTCTATAATGTTGTTATTAATTTCTTTATATAGTGGTTATAATACAACTGTTTTTAGAACAAAAAAACAATTTTAATTTATTTTGGCAATTATAATAACAAAACAAACAAGATTTTTTAAGGTTAATTTTGTGACATCAAAAGGCGCGTTTTTGCGACATCAAAAGGCGCGTTTTTGCGACCTCAAAAGGCCCGTTTTTGCGAGATACTATACCATTATTATCTTGTTTTAATTACATCAGTCTGAGAGAGAAGAGATCCAAATCTTCTTGAGATAGTTGACGATGACAGATATCGGGATCGAATGTATTTTACACCCGATTCCCACCAGCGTTTCCCATGCGCAGTCAAAAAAACTGATCACGTGGTCCAACATGAACTTGTATAGGCAAATCTCGCTTAGACCACGTGATACATGTTTTGATTCGGGGAACCCATGAAAGAGAAACGCATAGATGGAAACCGTCTTCTAGAAAGAAAGAACACAACCGTGTTAAGTTCGCAAAAACGCACAGTGTAACGTCGAGCGCATACGCTGATACTGCTGGTCGGCGGCAAATGTGAACACCCCGGAAAATACCCTCCTGTACACCCTCCGACCCCGCAATCTAACTTTATTCTTGAGATAGTTACCTCTGACAGTTATGCGGGCTTGAAGTGTGTGCTGACGGATATTTTTCCTGGTATGTTTAGTATGCTGGATATCTCGAGGAATGTATTTAGGAAAAGAGAACAATCGTAATTATGTTAAGCTCGCAGAAAGGAACTATCGATGTTCAACACTGCGCCATCTGCAGCCCTTTGTTCCAACTAGCATCATTTTTTAAAAGTGTTATAAAATAGTGTTGACGAGGTAAACAGTGGGATAGTTGTATTGTTTTTTTTTATAGAATTATCGGAAATTTTCGCCATTTTGAATTCCAAAAATAGGTTTTTGGCCTAAATAAAAACGTTATTTATGGAGTTTCAACATGTGTTTCAATCTAAATATTGCTTAATAGGGTTAAGAACAACATAAAAAATTCAATATTTCTCCCATAAAGCAAAAAACGTGTATGAAAAAAAAAGTGATATTTAAATAAATATTTTTTTTTCCCGTTTTCTCAAGTATTTTTGGAGCCCATGAAATTTATGTGAGTGTATTCGAAAACTATACAGTACACACGGGACCGCAGCTGATTTTCAGAGTAGGATGACTTGAAAAAAAGCTTTTATTTGACTATAGTATATAAATATTCATATTCCCGCTTCAACTTAGCTCACTTCCATTTTTATTTATTTTAAAAGATTGGTAAACACCATTTTATAAATTTGTTTATTGTAAAAAGAAAAAGAATAATACATAACAAGCAAAGGGAAGAAAGATGGAAAATTTATATTTATAAATCCATAAAAACCTTTAATTTGTTATGTAGTGTTGTTAGAACAGTTGTAAAACCTTTTTATAATAATCTCTAGACTTGAGGGCTCATAAGGAAGTTATATAAAATCTATATGTTGTTTTTCTATCCATTACTATATACCATAAATTTTTATAAGCTGGTATTGGTCAGTTGTTTTTCAAGTCTTTTTTACTCATTTAAGAGATATATTAGAGTTATAAAATTATCACCAACACTAAATAATATAACTTTTGGTTATTTTATGAAGGTTTTATATTATTTGCTGTAACTTTTATATAGCTAAAAATGCTCATTGGGGAGGAACTTTGAGAACAAAAGTAAGAATATTTGTTTTCCCTTATACAATTTGAAAAAAACAGGTGGTATACCTACTTACAGGAAAAAAAATATTTTTGACGATTCGACTAATCCATAAAAACTATCTGGTCCTTAGGGGAACTAACCCTATTTTGAAAGGGTAAATATGTTTTTTAAAACGCATTTTTTTTAAGCAAAAAACGAAAAAAAAAATTGTTGGTATTAGCTACACACTGAATTTTTTTTTTTGACAGGTAAAGGATCAATTGGCGGTTAATTAAGTCGATAATGTAGGAAATTCGAAAAATTATCGTGGCGAAATGTGACACCTTCTTTAAAAAAAGAAATCTGTAAATTATTTTAGGAAACTCTTTTTAAAAATCCAAAACAAATTCTAACAACTGAAGATTAAATAAACGAAGTGGAGAAAGACCCTAGAGTTTTCTTTCTGTTTTATTAATTAAACTATGTAACACCTAAAATCTAGATCTAACAATTCTCTTTAATTCTAAAACAAATGCTCAAATTGACGACCGTTTTCTTGTAAACATATCCTACAATCTTCTCTTGACGCTATTTTCTGCATTAAGAAGTTCTACCGCACGAAGCTGTCTGAATGCAGTACGAAGTGCCTCTTCCCATTCCCTTCTAGTAGTTGGGCGATTTCGAAATTCAAGGTCTTTGACTCTCCCCCACAAAAAGAAGTCGCAAGGGGTCAGGTCTGGAGACCTGGGGGCCTTTATTTCCGATCAAGTTTTCGGCAAACACAATATTTAGCAAATTAGTAATTTCTCGTGCATTGAGAGGAGGTGCACCTTCATATTGAAAGTATAGCTCATTATTTTGCTGAAATGGCAAATTGTCGATAAGCGGAATCAGCTGCTCTTGTAAAATTTGTTGGTATCTTTCGGCATTTAAATTTCCATCAAAAATATATGGCCCAATAATTTGTCCTCTGTAGATGCCTACCCATACCTTAAAACTGAACCTTCCCTGATTCGCTTGTTCCACCAGAATATGGGGATTTTGCTGTTTCCAGTAATAGCAGTTATATCTGGTGAATATTCAATCACTAGAAATCGTTGCCTCATCCGTCCAAATAACTTTTCTGGCAAAATCGGCTTTTATTCCGGTGCCATCTGCAACATGCACGTCTTGGAGCAAAATCTCGTTGCAGTAATTGGTGCACCCGTCGGGGTCGATAGGGCCTAAACTTGTGTTTTTTAAGCACCCGAACGGCATTGCTGCGTGGAATCTAGTGTTTCTCTCCATAGCCCTGGTGGAAGTATTCGGGTTAATTTCTATTTCTCCTAGAACCGTTAGTTCTTCCAACTCTCTATCTCTGGCTAAGCTTCTATACGTCCTAGGCCGCGGTTTTGTAAAGGATCCGTATTCTTGTAGATGACGTTTTAACTTCAAAAATATTTTTGAGCTAGGTTGCCTTTTTTTCCGGATATCTCTGGAAATATAGATTTAACGCCGTCTGTCGATTTTCGTTACTTTCAATATAACATTTTATCATGTCGAACTTTTCAAAGTTTTCAAACATTTTTATATCTTGACGAAGACGCCACTTTTGACACTTGGGCTCGTTTATCATGGTAATTGTTTTTATTTGATCGTAACTACCTAGATAGATACTCTAAAACTGCATAGGTCAGAGTTAAACACAGCCTACTATGATAGTTATTAAAAATTGCAGATATCTGTTTAACTACTTAATAATAATGGGTGTATGACACATCGTTTAACAGGAAATTTTATTACAAAACTATTTTTTTTTTAAATTGGGGTATTCCATTTAAAAAAATGTAACTTTGTGTTATATCTCGTGAACTAAAGGCTTTAAGACAAAATCGGTGAAACAGGTAGATTTGTCCTTAAAAAATCTTCAAAAAATGTTTTTAATGAAAATCTCTATCTTTAAAAATTAAAAATTTTTGAGAATCACCCTGTAGCTCAGAAACGCTTTGACATACCGCAATGCGGTTTTTAGTTTTCGACTTCTCTTGAAAATCGAGCCCGTAACATGTATATTAGTTTTGGGCTAAGTGTGCTGCAAAGGCCCAAAGCTATAGAGGCTCCTCGAATTTGGACCACCCTGTACAAATAAATATCTCTTTATTAAACCTGTTTTCTGTATTGTCAATAAATACCGGTTGTGGAGAGAAAAATGGAAACGGGAACAGACTATACCGCAGACGATTCCTGATCTCATAGTGAATTGCAATGTTGATATGTATCCGAATATAAGGAAGCTTTTGTGTTCTTCTCCACACTTAGGAGGCTTAAAATGTGGTTAAGAGCATCAATGGCGGAAGACCGACTAGCAGGTTTGGTGCTTCTCTAGGTTCATAAAAGCGTCCCTATGGAAGTGGAGGAAACAATTAATGGTTTCGCGAGAAGACAGAAGAAGAAAATTGGATTTTGTAATTTGATTTCATTTTTTAAGTAAAATTTTTGGCTTTTTTGCGTTTTTTTTTCTCGTCTTGGGAGGGGACAAATATAACCGCTTACTTTTACGCCACTGATGTGACCCCTCCCCCTCTTACTAAAAAGCTGGATCCGCCCTTGTCCCAGAGGCTATTTTCAAAAGGCAGACAAAGAAGCGATTGTCTAAACTCTAGATTTGATAATAAAAGTCCCTATTGTACTAACAAATAATATAGTTTTTTTTTGGGAGCCAAATTAAATGGGTAAAGTTAAAATCAAAAACAGGAAACATTAGAAATACAGCGGGTAAATTTTTATACACCGAAAAAAAGTATTTGATTAAAAATAATATACAGTGTGTTCCAACGAAAACGAAACAGATGCTTTTTCACGTATTTATAGAGTATGATTGTGGAAAAATCTTCGGACACGGTGAAATACATTTTCACGTGTCTCTTATTAAGAATCCTCAGTTGGAGGCCAAACTGTGGTCGTCTATTATATTATTGTTATTATATTTATCGAAATTGACCTCAATAAAAATAATAGCAATAATTATTTTGATGGACCCTGTACCCTAGTTGGTTGTGTCTACCTTACTGATACGATGTTCTTGCTGTCTGTCAACCTAGAAACACTACACTTTTAGACCTTATCTATTGTCCTTTTTTAAGGTTTTTCTTTCTTTTTTGTTAGTAAAAGAGAATATTGGGATGCTGAACAATCTTGATCTCGTTGTTTAAATATTCAATCTAAAATAATAATATGAGAAACACAATTGTCTATTTTGTGCTTATAGACAATTGTGAAAAATATTTCCCTGCCGCATTCGCCGGTTGCCGAAATAAACACCCTATTAACAAATATCTTGTTTTTGACCTAACTGCACAAATATTTTTGCATGAAGATTTTATGCTGTTTGCTTATTTTTATTTAGAAATAATCAATTGTTTATTTTTAGCAAATGGCACTAACCAAAAGAAACCTACCGGTACGCTATTTGTTTTACTTTGTAGAAAATCTTAAATTATTTTGCGTTTATTGCAACACAAAAAATAGAACTAATTAACTCGCATAGCTATCATCCTTAGCAGTGTCTGACACCCACTACCAACTTTGCAGCAACACCTTTACTTTAATTACAAGTATCGGTTTGCTCTGGAGCGGACCCTGCTTAAATAAAATAAATCTCGTAGTGTGCTAATACTGTAATCATATTCAATGTCCCCCCGGTTGCATCTTTGTGAAGGACTGTATTTTTTTTATAAAACCATTTTACTTTTTGTCCCAAGTCACCTAGCTATATCACAACTAAGACAACAAGCTATAACACAACCAATCAAAAAGCTATAGCGGGTGTCACCCTATATAGATGCAGTGGCAGTCACAGATGGGGGCAGGGAGACGATCGCCCCCCTCCCCTTTTAAGACGGCTCCTCCGAAAAATCCTCGATCGAAAACTTCACGAAAAATCACACGTAAATTCTGCAAGAATTTTGCCTGCGGCGCCAGTTTTCGTCTTTTGTTTAAATTTAAACATTACTGTGAATTAAATCGGAATGGATCAACGACTGACTGACCCACTGTGGCGTTGGAAATAGGTCGATCGTTTAGTTCATTCGTTCTTTTGATTCGAATTCCTGCGCGCGGGGTAAACTGAGCCGCATTCGACCTTAGGTGCAACTAGCCCCAAAAGGGTAAACTGCATCCTTCTAAAATTTTGATAAGGCTTTAGTGACTTGCCGTATAAAAAAAAGAGATAGCACCAGAAGCGGCATGCATTGAGTGTGACGGGGGTCTAAGCTGTATAGAAAAAGCCGCACGCATCAAGAGAGAGAATATTCGCGATCTTTAAATCATCCGTTGGGAAACCGGTGTTACAAAGCTCCAAAAAATAGGTAGGGGCAATTGCGGGGTACAGGCGGAAGTAACTGTGGCACAAGTTTTCGCGCGCGTAATCAAAGATTGATCCAAGACGGACGTCTACTGCATGTCTCAGACATACAGCACGATCAAAATAATGTTTTTTCTTATTATTTTTCGTAAATTTTGTTTATAGAATAGTTAAAAAAGGTTATTGGTGCAATGCAGATTACAAAAATGTAAGAAATGTTTTATTTCATATTTAAATTGGTTTAATTTATATGTAAAAAACCTTACCAAAACGGAGCGTGAATGTCCTAGCTCGAACGAGGCTCTGGATGAAAATATAGATTTTTTGGTCAACAGAGTATTTCGTATTTAGCTGCATCCTGCATAGACCTTTTTTTTTCGACCACCATTTGCTTTAATTTAATTTCAAAAGATTTGATCATTCTAGAAACGAATCACTGATCGATTCGTACAGTACAAAATGATCGATTTACCTATCTCTACATCGGACGCACCACACCAGTGTTGCCAGGTCCATTTTTAGAATAATAGTAGATCAGAGACAAAAATAATAGTAAATTCTAGAATTTTTATTAAAAAAATAGTAGATTACAAAAAAAAACTGTTAGTAATAAAAAACTGAAAAAAATTAATAAATATTTTAATCTTTCAACTCATCCTAAACTTTATAAATTGTTTCCTATCTCGCTTTAGTTCAAAACCATAAAAAGGATAGGAGTAATGCGACCCACGTTCCTTTTGAAACATCTCTTGCCTGTTGAATAGCGGGAGCTTTTAATCCCAATAGAAATTTCCTGTGTGATGGAAAAAGGATACAAGTTTCTGAACTAATAGCTGTGATTTTGGAACGAACTCTGCTGCGTCTGATGGTCTCCGACGATTTAGACACAGAGTTTATAATCGAAAATTACCAATTTTTGTCACCATTTGTCTTTTTATCTAGCTGTTTTTGGTATCTATTGCTGTGCTAGACTCTCACTAAAAGAAAAATATAATAGTAGATTTTTACTTAAGACTAGTAGAATAGTAGACGTGAGTAAAAAATAGTAGATCTACAATTAAAATAGTAGACCTGGCAACACTGCACCACACACCAGGCCTCCGAGATCTAATGCATAGTCCAGAAACTTAAAGGCCTGTTTCATCCTTGTTAGGAATCATAAGGGTAACATAGGACTGTATCTGGCGTATGAAGCATAAGGGTTCCTAAGCAAATCCTTAGGGGGCCAAGCAGCCGTGTATAAGACGCAGACAAACGGAAAAGTACATTAGGCAGAAAAGGATGGGCATGGGGCGATATTGTCACTACATCTTACACGTAGTAAATCCATTCCAGGTTGTTGTTTTCTAATGTTTTCCATTTTCATACCTTTAGGACTGAAATAAAAATTGTTTTTGCTCGACTTTAATACCAAACTGATGAAAGATATCATACAAAAAAATATTTTTCGGCTTTTCATTTTGTAACCATTGTCCTTACGCACTGTTTACAGGCTGGGGACTGAGATACATGCAAATGCCTAACCTAAAGCGTTCATACACGGCCGGAGAAATCGACTGAGATATTTCCGTAGAAACTTTATCAAGCAAATAGGACGGGTTGACGCCTTCGAACGTCCAACCCGGGTTTTGCACTTTGATTCGAAATCAAAAAGGAGGAACAGTCAGATATGGGGCCGTGCACAAATTACATAACGGTGATTTTACCAATTTTTGACCCCGTCCCTATGTAATGTTTTGTAACGGTTTGGCACGCCACTCCCCTAATATTACGTAACGATTTCAAGACCACTACCCCCCCCCCAAAAAAAAAACACACAAATGCAAACGCTGTCGAAAAGCCCCCTTCCCCCTACGTAACGTTTTGTAACCCCCCTCCCCCCTTACGTAATTTGTGCACGGCCCCTGTAGTCCCACTTTTCTTAAAAATTATACTCTTCCGAAATTACGTAATTTTTGAAAAAATAAATTTATTTCGTGCTTTGTTTTTTTAACATTTTTGCGTTCGGCTAATTTAATTGAAAAATTTTTGCCTGCGGCGCCCTTTATTTTCTCACTCAAAACTAAGATCCCCCGTTTTAAGAAAACTGATCCCGTCTCTGTTTCTAAATTTTTTCGAATAAAAGTAGAGTATGACCATGCGGGAAATAATTTTTTTCTACGGTATGACGAAAATTTCGAGAAAGTTGAAGAAAAAAATAAAAAAAGTGGCAGAGCTCAAGTTTTTCGTAAAAAAAACGTTTTTTGTAAAGAAACAGAGCAATATAAATCTTTTCACCCCTTTTTGGGTGTTACAAATATTGGCAGCCCCTTATTTTTCGCTTTTACCCTCCCGCTAGTTTTGAAGAATTGGTTCGCTACATGTTTCGAGATCATGTCATAAAACACCTCGAAATATCAAATGTAGTGTAGGGCCAGCTTTATTTAAAATCAATAATGTCGCAAGCAAAAAGCTCTGCAGGAAAAACAGCGCCGTTTATTGATTTCTTTGGCTGCTAGTGCTAGCTGCATGGTTTGGCCGTTTCCGGATAGATTTCACTAGTAGAGCAGAATGGAAAGAAATTTAATTAAAAGCGAAGATATTTCTTTCTAATATTAACAACCTCACGAGAGAAGAAAAAGCTGTGGTTTGGACCTGAAAACATCTAATTTTTAATTAGATTAGATGTTCAAATCTGTCCCCTTCTTGAGCCTCACAATATTTCAATCTATTGTAAAACTCTTGGTGCGTAGCAGCCAACATTTCAGGGGTGATAGAGTTGCCCACCTCCAAAATTTTCGCCCTCAACTCCTATATAGTCGTAGGCCGTAAGTGAGGGTGTTGGAAAATTTTGTCGTGCCAACAACCCCATAGGAAAAAGTCATTTGGCGCAAGATCTGGTGATCGAGGAGGCCATCGGATATTTCCATACGTGTAAATAATTCTATCACCAAATACCTGACGAAGGTAATTTGTAGCCTGGCGTGAATTGTGGGATGAACAGCCATCTTGCTGAAGCCACAATTCGTCCAAATTTATGTTGAGTTCCCTCAACCGTAGTAAAACCTGGTGTTGGAGAAGATCAACATATTTTTGGCTATTCAAATTCCCTTCAATGAAAAAGGGTCCAATAATGTGATCCCCGACAATACCGCTCCAAACATTTAATTTTTGAGGATGTTGCGTCTAACACTTGCGTGAAGATGTTTATTTTCGCGGGACCAATAGCGGCTATTTTGTGGGTTGTGAGAGCTATGAAGTTCAAATTTCTTCTCGTCACAAACAAAACTTTTGATAGGAAATTTTCGTTCCTGTCACATTTATCCCTCATAACCTCACAATATTCTAACCGGCGAAAATAATCACCTGGTTGCAATTCCTGCGACTTCCCAATCTTAAACGACTTGTAGCCATATTTTTTTAGGATCCATTGGCAAGTACTGTTGGGAATATCCAGTGCCTCCGCAATCGGTTTCGTCGAACATGGTTCATGTACCTCAACGTAAGCGCATACCATTTCGTCTCGTTCCACCCTGTGTGGAAGAACGGGATGCTCTGGTATTTTGGCGTCGTGGTAACACTTTCTACAACCATTTATGCACCCGTACCTTTCAAAACGGTGATAAATGTTGTAGACAGTTTGAGCCACAGGAACCGGTCGATCTGGAAACGCAAAAACAAAAAGCCCAATGACCTCGTCCGCACTGTCACTTTTTATGTAGTTTTTAATAATAAAAATCTTTTCTTCTCGAGTATACGGCATTCTAAAAACACAAAATTTACGAAACTGAAGCGACTCGAAAGGAAATAAAAATGCAATGCCTGTAAATCCCAGTTTTTCCTCGATCATCTCATGGTGTGGCCGCCATCTAGCGGAATTTGCAGACATCTTGTCAACGGTTATTATTGCAACTATGATTTATGCTCACAATGAAAGAGTGGCGACAATTTTTTCTCATGAAAGCAGTCCGGAGATAATAACAAACTGGCACCATTGCTCAATATACCTGTTTCTTTTGTGCGCGCAGAACTTTCTATGCCATTTCTGTTTGATTTATTGAAATCCTATCCCTAAGGAAAATCTTAGGAACCCTGTATAAGCAACTACACGCAGCGAATTTAAACAACTTCATTGTCATATAACGCGGGATGATGGTCGGGCTATATGCAGCGCGCCGCCTGTCGGAATAATGTGAAAAGCAACCTGTTAAAGGATGCAAATAGGGACTTGTTGGGCGTTACTCTATAAGGTTTTACCATAATAAAAAAAATCGTTTTTATTAAGGTTGAACCTCAACCATACTTTAAAAAAAAGTGTTATTGGAAGTCACATTACTTTTCCTTATTCCTAACCTAAAATTTCTAACCTTCTAGGGATTTTCCTTTATAAATTCTCGCAAAAGAATTATATCGTTAGTGTAGCTGAACCTCAACCTTGTACGTTTCTCCAATTTATTCATTTTGTCACATTAATTTTAAAAATCCACAAAACAAAAACTAAAAATGCAAAGAATATTAAAAAGTCGTGTCGAAAAACAAACCAACCATCACCCTTATCCGTACTAATTGAAGTTATGTTTACAGATAAGGGACGTACGGTAACTGTACCGAATTAAGGGAACACCGTATTTTATTACGGTTCTCTTAATAAAAACGCAGGTCACGCGCATGCTCAGATATCAAATGTCAATTTTCCTTAATAAGGGAACGCGAAAATGTACGCCCAATAAGTCCCTAATATCAATGAGAATAATAAGTCCCTAATATCAATGAGAATGAAATTTGCGAGAAGGACATAAAACCCGCGAAAAAAGCACAACGTTCGAGGAGGCTTGTTGCGCAAAACAGCCAGACCAACATCCCGCGTTGTTTGACGACGAAAGTTGTTTAAATTCGCTGGGTGTGGTTGCTTATGTTATGCTTCAAACGCCAGGATGTAACAGGTCTGTAGGTTTCTGGACGTGTTTCTGGAGTATCCATTAGATTTGTTTGAAAGTTTGAGACAATGATGTGTTTGAAATTAACTCTGTGTTTCGGACTTCCATTGTCTATATTTTATTTATACTCAGGTGCAAACTGCTGCCTGAAGACGATCAGAGATTGTACTGATCGAAACGTCGTGTATAAATAAAATATAGACAATGGAAGTCCGAAACACAGAGTTAATTTTATCCATTAGATCTTAGAGGCCTGGTCGTAATTAATTGAAAAGCAAAATGTGCGTCCGAAGTCTACTTTTCTTTTCATTAAACATTACGTTTCTGAATATTTTCACCTCAGGCACTGTTAAATGTATTTAAGGTTTAGAATATTTCTTAAATTTTCGGCTGCTGCGCTACTTCAAGTTACAATTTTAAGATAAGTTTTAAAATATTTTTCAAATTTTTGCCTGGGGTATAAAAATAATAATAATAGGACTAATTTTTTGACATTGACACTTTCATTTAGTTTCGTTTTAAAATTCAACCTACATATTGAACAGTGCTAGGGAGAATTTGGAATGGAATGTAAATGAAAGTTTTAAAATTCGGTTTTGACTATTTTTCAAATTTTCGCCTGCGACGCTATCTTATCTGAGCGACGCTATTTTAAATGAAAATATTAAAATAAGGGAACCATATTTTTTGAATATTTGCCTGCGGTCATATTTTGAGAAAAAATTTAAATTATAGGTCACATTATTTTTTAAATTTTCGTCTGGAGCGCTATTTTCAGTAAAAATTTTAAAATTAAAATAGTTTATCATACTTTTGAAATTTTCGCTTGTCACAGTATTTTAGTTTAAGTAAAAATTTAAAGATAAGATTTATAATAATTTTATGAAAAGGAAATAATATTTTTAAATTAAATGAATATTTTAACAGTGGCGTAGTCAGGGGGGAGTTTGGGTGTTAAACCTTCCCCAGGAGGTCCTACCCAATCTACAATAAATTAATTGGTTTGTAACGTGTGTTTGGAGTGATGCTTAAATTTTAAAAATTTTGCATGCGGTGCTATGAAATCATTAATTGTTATTTTTCTTAATATTTTCATCTGCGGCGCATTTATGATTTAGCAAGAAATCTATATATACCACCGCAACCCACACCCCTTATTGGCATCCAACCCAATCTTCTTTTTCAAAAATATTTTACAAAAAAACCTAACAGATCAAAAGTTTTAAAGCATTTTTTTTGTCAAAATATTCGTCTGCGGCGCTATACCAGTATTAAATATTGTTACAATTTTGTTTAATGTTAAACAAATTTTTTGTCAACAACATTTGAAACTCGTAAAAAAATAGCATTTGAGTGAAATTTTTTCAAAATTGTTGCCTAAGACTAGATGAGACTTGCTTTTAAAAAGAAGTATTTTTGTTCGATTTCTGGCTATGCCACCGATTTTAATAATATAGGTAAGAAATGTTTTCTCGCTACTTACAGTCAAATAAACAACGTAATTTGGGGTTAAAAATAATAAACAGCACATTGAATTTCTGAAAAAAAAAATACTTATAGCCCCTTCCCTTTTTGAAGAAGCTGTAACCGCCCCTGATAGATAATTCTTTCTAAAAATAATTTTTATTTTATTTAAAAAAAAAACAGATAATATTACGTTTGTGTTAAGTGCTTATTAGAGAGTTTAAGTTGGTCATGATACGTACCGGATCGGAAGTTTCTATCTTTTACATGTTGTTCCGCATTTCGTTTTACCAATCTATTTAGTTTTTGACTCTGTTCGGCAAATATCCTCAGCCAACACCGTTACGTAAATTCCAGGTAAAATGAGAATCACAACAAGGTAAAAATAAAATGTTCTGCACAAGGCCAAGTTTCCTACTGTTTACGTAATTAAAATGTCATTAAAATAACGTAAAAATTACACGGTAACAAAAAATTGGGAAACGGCAGATATCGATTAACTAGTAACTACAAAGTAAATCGAAAGGTAAAATTAGGGTAATTTTTTTTACATGATAGACACTTAAATATTTCAACGCATCGGTATCGGTACACGTAACGCGTTCGAAACAAAGTCAAAATACACTACATTTTTGACTTTTTTATGCGATGTTTCGAACGATGCCCGCTTTCTTGAATGTTGCGATGACAGAACTGCTGATTGAAATCGTTGCTTATGTTCGTGAGTCCGTAACGATACGTACATCCTTCTGTACGCAACGAGATTCTGTCATCACACTCGTCAAAGAAGCAGGCATCGTTCGAAACATGGCATGAACAAGTCAAAAATTTAGTGTATTTTAACTTTTACTATGTTTTCATGGATATTGAATTCGTTTTCAATATGTTTTGAAAACTTTTTTTTCATGAGTTTTCATGACAGGTTTTCGAATCGATTTTGAATCGATTTGAAAACGGTTTTCAAATTTTGATATTTGGCATAGTTGTCACATATTCATTTTTGAGTTTTGGTACTTCTTTTTTAAAAATGTATTTTATTCAAAAGATGATGTTGGCCATTGCCACACATTTTTTTTAAATTTTAATTACTACTCTGTTTCTGAATATTTTCACCTCAGGCACTGTTAATTGTATTTAAGGTTTAGAATATTTTACAATTTCAAGATAAGTTTAAAAATATTTTTAAAATTTTTGCCTGGGGTATAAAAATAATAATAATAGGACTAATTTTTTGACATTGACACTTTCATTTAGTTTCTTTTTAAAATTCAACCTACATATTGAACAGTGCTACGGAGAATTTGGAATGGAATGTAAATGAAAGTTTTAAAATTCGGTTTTGACTATTTTTCAAATTTTCGGCTGCGACGTTATCTTATCTGAGCGACGCTATTTTAAATAAAAATATTAAAATAAGGGAACAATATTTTTTGAATATTTGACTGCGGCCATATTTTCAGAAAAAATTTAAGTTATAGGTCACAATATTTTTAAAATTTTCGTCTGGAGCGCTATTTTCAGTAAAAATTTTAAAATTAAAATGGTTTATCATACTTTTGAAATTTTCGCTTGTCACAGTATTTTAGTTTAAGTAAAAATTTAAAGATAAGATTTATAATATTTTTGAAATCGTTGCGTATGTTCGTGAGTCCGTAACGATACGTACATCCTTCCGTACATCCTTCCGTACGCAACGAGATTCTGTCATCACACTCGTCAAAGAAGCAGGCATCGTTCGAAACATGGCATGAACAAGTCAAAAATTTAGTGTATTTTAACTTTTACTATGTTTTGAAAACTTTTTTTTCATGAGTTTTCATGACAGGTTTTCGAATCGATTTTAAATCGATTTGAAAACGGTTTTCAAATTTTGATATTTGGCATAGTTGTCACATATTAATTTTTGAGTTTTGGTACTTCTTTTTTAAAAATGTATTTTATTCAAAAGATGATGTTGGCCATTGCCACACATTTTTTTAAATTTTAATTACTACTCTGTTTGCAAGTGGAAGTCAAGAAAGAAATGTTGGACTGGCATATGTGCATAGCACATACACTTTCGAGCCTTTCCTTTATTTTCCATAATTAATTTTTTTAAAGTCTTTAAAAAAACAAATCTCTAGTTATTTAAGTAAGGTTGTGTTATTAATTGGAATGGAAAATAGAAAATCTTGATCCAACCCTAAAAATTTTCAGGGTCGGATCTAGATTGAAATAGATTTGAATACTGGAAAAACACTGATACCGATGCGTTGAAATATTTACTTTAAGTGTCTAATATTTATATCTCTTGCAAGTAACGTACTCTTTATGTAGCAATTATATAAATTTATAACATAAAAATGTCACAGAAAGTTCTTATTACGTAAATATAATGTAATTAAAGAAACATAAGTTGTGTTATGTAAATATTAGTTAAGAATCCCGCACGGATAACATGGGTTTATTACCTACCGTTAAAGTTAACCATATTTTGATATTTTGAAGATATTGTACTTTAGGTGAAAAAAATGAAATTCTATGAGGATCGTATGTCTGTGATAGGAGATATGAGCCGTGAAAGAACGTATGTCTGCTAAACACATGCGGAGAATTTTTCTCGTTATTTGAAAAGTACTTCGTAGATTTTTGTGATTGGGGTGTCATTTGGAAGGTACTTGAATACTTCACAGGAGCGTATCCAGGATTATATTTTAGAAAAGCTTAATTTTCTGGGAAGGTTAAGTTAAAAAAAAAACATAAAAATTAGAAGTAAAAACTTATTTTAATGCCGTTTGGGGGAACCTTTATTTTCAAGTCTGGTCTCGTTTAAAAGGTAATGCATTAGTCTACAGAAGCGTACTCGGGATTTTGTCTTGCCATGCCTATGAAGACCAAAGCCACGCCAATTTGCTTTTTAAAAAAATGTAAAATCAGCGAGTTTGGCTTCATTTTAAAGGTAATCAAATACGCTACAGGGGTGTATCGAGGCAGCAAAAAACTTTGTTTTATTAAAAATAAATATGCATACCTAGTATGATATTAAAGAAGTATCAGTTTATAAGTTTTGTTTGACAATTAAATTACTCATAAAGTTTTTGTTCTTTTTAATATTAGTAAGTAATTACTACACGCTGCTATTTTTCCCTGATGAAGAATCTAAAATGATAAAATTAAAACAACCAACACGAAAATATTTACAGAAAAACGACTAAAACAATGTTTTAGTCCGATTTTTCTGATTTATTCCGACCAAACCCAACCTAATGCCGAAACTTGGCCGATACTCAGTGGCATATGCATAATTTTTTTTTCCTAAGGGGGATGGGGCTTAAGGTTTCTGGCAGGACTTAAGTAAAAACATAGTTTCAGATGACAATTCATATTTGATTTTTGGGAGAGTTTAATCTTTAGGATTCAATATTCATTAGATCCACGGGCCAAAAAAACCCTAAACCCACACCCGCATACGCCACTGCCTATACCTTTAAAAAGTAATCACTTCATTGATTAAATGAGACAAAAATATTAATGCAAAAAAATAGAGTTGGTTTTCGTTTTTAAAATTTTTCTTATTTATTGACTTTTTAAAGCCCATGCCCCCTCAAATTATATTCTTACGCTCTTAAATTACATTTTAAATACGACTAACCCTTAAAAAACCACCACCAGAGAAAATAAAACACAAAAACGTTTTACTCTCATTTAAGTATTTTCTTTTAAATTTACTTTCTCAAATACTAAAGCCCCCGTAAATTACAATCCTGGCTACGCCTCTGTGCACTATTTAGTTACCTTTCAAATGACACCCCAATCATGAAAGTCTACAAAGTACTTTTCAAGTTACGAGAAAAATTATCCGTAGGTGTTTAGTAAATATACGTTCTTTCATGGCTCATATCTCCTATCACATTCATACGATCCTCATAGAATTTCGTTTTTTTATATAAAGTATGGCTAACTTTCACGGTAGGCCATAAACCTATGTTATCCGTGCAGGAATCAATTATGAACACTTTTTTATATAAATTTTTTGACTAGATTTACGTAAATACTATGTTAATGTAGATGTTTGCTGGGTCGCTACGTTTTGTCCCGTATCTCTGCTTCGCAACATAGAGCAGACGTTATAAAACGTAAGCTTGCGTCTGCTCTGACAGTTATACAGCTTTGTTTTTTACAGATTAAAGAAAGACAGAATATTGCGCTATATTCCACGTCGACGAGTACGTCCTCTGACTAACTGAATCTGTCTATTTACTTGTTACCTATCTATCCATATCAAATTTATTGTAAGTAGGTGTGACATTTCAGGTATTAGATTTTGAACAAGTTATTTACTGCGTTTTTTGTAAATTTTGTACGTACTTGCTTCTTTAATTCTTTTCATAAACATGTCGGAATTTTCCCTTGATAAATGGGTAGGGAAAATCGCAGTCGTTACCGGAGCTAGCGTGGGTATTGGAAAGGCTATTTCGGAGAAGTTAGTGGAAGCAGGAATAAACGTAAGTGCTGCACTTATTTTTTTTTAAATAACAAAAGATAAATATTGAATTACATTTTTGAAGAGTAAAGCACGCAAACTACTGATTTAAAAGTGTCTACAAATAAGTTCGTCGACAACTAGATAAGAAAAATGTCCCATTAATTCACAGGCCAACACACATTTTGGTGCCGGAAATTTTTTAACTGTTCCTGGGTAATTTTTGGGTGGAGAATCCGAAATATTTATCAGATCTAGTTTTTAAAATAGGAATTATTTACTTTTTTTAACCTCTTTTATATTTTACGTTATAACTATGACTATTGCTAGTAACAAAAGAAAGCACATATAATTAAATATTTATTATAAAAAGTAGCTTAACATTCATTCCTACTCATATTAGTCACTATCACCTACAAATTTTCTTTTGTACGACTTTCTAGCATGGAGTTTACTGGTGTAGTCTCGCTGAAGGCTCCAACAGTAGTCGGCCATCATGTGGTTATCCCATCGTCCTTGATATCGATCTTCCATAGTTTTAATATCCTGATGGAATCTTTCTCCCTGTTCTTCACTACAGTCACCTAAATTTTCTGGAAAGCTATCTAGGTGGCTGTGGAGGTAGTGAACTTTTATACTCATGTTACAACCGAGAATATGGAAATTTGAAAGTATAGTTTCCACTAATTCTATGTAATTGTCTGCTATGTGATTTTCAAGAAAATTTTGAAGTACTTGAACAATGAACCCCAAGCGTTAGATTTATTCTCGTTCATTGATGTGGTGAACTGTGTATCTTTAATCAGTTGCCTTATTTGAGGACCATCAAATATACCAGCTTTTAGTTTTTCCGTGCTAATCCCAGGAAACTTACGTGACAAGTACCCAAAACAATTTTCATAACCTAACGCTTTTACAAACTGCTTCATAATAAAGGTTTTGACATGCTTAATAAGCCCCAACTTGATATGCAAGGGTGGTAGTAAGATTTTTTTCTCTTGTAACCGTTTTGTTTTCCTTGAACCATAGTATCTCTTAAAGGCCAGTTTTTCTTTACCCAGTGCTGATCTTTAGCTCTGCTGTCCCAAAGACATAAAAAACAGGGGTATTTTGTATATCCACTTTGCTGTCCAAGGAGAAAGTTCACAATTTTCAAATCAACATAAATTGCCGACTGATGTTCTTCGTATTTAATTTGTTTCAAAACTTGTCCTATTGTTTTATAATACTCTTTCATGGTAGTAGAATGGAATTGAGGCATATTTATTACCGTTATGTGAAAGGACACATTTTAAATTACATTTTGAACTATCAATGAAAAGGCGCCAATCGTTTGAAGTTGTAAACCTATTTTTTCTAAGAGTCCTTTTATGTCGTTACAGAATACCAGCTTATTTTCCTGAGTGAAAAAAGGCAGAAGATCCTTTTCTCTCTTACGATAAAATGTAACATTAAGAAGGTTCGGTTCTTTTAATCTGTATGCAAATAATTCAGCACACTCCTTTGGAGGAGTTGTTAAATCTGCTTCAAATTCAGTGTCGTTTTCTGATTGCATTCCTTGAACTTCACCAGACGTTGATGTTTCTTTATTATCTTCCGGGATATCAGGAAGACTGCTGAAGGTTGGAATGGATATTTCTTTAGAGATAATCTAGATCAGGATATGTCCATTTATGTTGATTGTTCCTATTTATGCCTTTAATATTAATGAGACAAAACTAGCAGTCATCATAGTGGTTCCCTCCAAACCATCGGTACACCAAATTTCAGGCACTTTCTGTTTCCAATTTTCCACTGTCGCAAATGTTCAACACATGTTTTACACACCACATGTAGAACCCAAGATTTATCTTGATCTCCCAAATGAACGCCAAAATAGGCAAGATAAGACCTTTTCACAAATTCAGAAATAGTTTTTCTACATTCTTTCAGAGTGTATTTGTCACATACATAACAAAAAACATCTGGATGGTTTACACAGCTACGTCTGCTTGTGGATGCCATTGTTTTAGTTTTAACACTATAAAACAACGAAAATGTACAAAAAATTATGACACAACTTTATTTGCAAAAACTACACAGTATACTAAGTCGAGAAGGATAAAGGTAAACAAAAGGTACTATGTTTCCACGGTCGGGGTTGAGCAGGTATGGGGAGATCGGTTCATAGTGAATTCCAAATATAAAATAGCTAATAAAATTAATAGGATTAAGTAATGCGGGTTAACCAGGTCTAGGAATATTGGTTTACGGACAATTTCAGGTATATTTGGCTAATTAGATCCTAGTTGTGAATACCAAATTTCTAAAGCGATGTTGATTTATTTATTTTTGCCTTTTATTATAACTAAATTCAATTAGTCCCTATCTCAGAGAGAGCTGTTAGAAAAAATCTGCTGCCACTTTTAGAATCAGCACACTAATGATATCTAAAATCAGTTCTTAGATCTCAGGCACCAATTTTTTTTTTATTTTGTTGGCCTGTGAGGTGAGGTGTTTTTTTTTTAATTTGGACCCCTACTTTTATTACAAAAGCAAGATTTTGCCGGACCCTTCACCCTCCCCATTTTAAGCTTCCATAATGAATGAGGAGCGCTAACACTTTTTTTGCAGGTGGTGGGTCTTGCAAGACGGGTCGAAGCGATCGAGCAACACTCAAAACATCTTCAAGGCAAAAAGGGCAAACTTTATGCTGTAAAATGCGACATATCCGTTGAATCCGAAGTGAAATTCGCCTTTTCGGAAATTTCCAAATTCGGTCCAATTCACATCTTGGTTAATAACGCTGCACTGATGTTAACCACCACGATCCATGATGGAGATGCCGAAAAATGGACCAAAATGTTACGTAAGTTACATACATATGCCCATCATTATACACACTTTCAGTTGTGAAATACACGTGGTGTCCAAAATTGAAAGATTTTGGGGGGTTTGGGGTATTTCCAGTACCGCATCTTGATATGTAAAGCCATTTTCGAGCTACAGGGGATTTTTGAAAAGTGTTTTTGTGTTCTATTTTTTGTATTTTTTATGTATCTTTATTTTTTTAATACTGATTTATTATTTCTATTATTATTTTACTTTTTCCAATAATCAAAAATAAAAAAAATCGATATTAAAAGTTTAAAATTATAAAAAAAATAAAAATACAAAAAAATAAAACACAAAGTGTGATACAATATTTTAAAAGGAATTTTAGGCCGATTTTAAGAATCAAATAAAAAAATGGCGCCAGCAGGCACATATAGCCATCCATTATATCTTAAAAACAATATATTAATTTTTTTTTCAAAAAATACTATGTTGCCAACCCCACCAAAAACTAATCAGCTCACCGGCTGGTATCAGAGAATTTTTGTGCTAAATTTGATAAAAATCGGTTCTATTTTTTGTATTTTTATTTTTTTTTAATACTCATTTATAATTTCTATTACTTTTTTTACCCACTTTTTCCAATAATTAAAACTAAGAAAATTAAAAAAATATATGTATTAAAAGTATTATTAAACAAATAAAAATTATAAAAAAATACAAAAAATAAAACACAAAGTATGATACATTATTTTAAAAGATATTTTAAGCTGAGTTTAAAAATCAAATAAAAAAATGGCATCAGCAGGCACGTATAGCCAAAAAATCTTTAAAAAAATAATAATTTGGTTTTACAAAAAATACCCTCTTGCTAACCCCTCACCCCACTAAAAACTAATCAGCTCACCGCCTGGTGTCAGAGAATTTTTGTGCCAAATTTGATAAAAATCGGTTAAGCGGTTTTTGAGTAATTGTGTTGCAGACAGACAAACAGACACCATAACAAAATTTTGTATTTAGCTCTTTTTTGACCCAAATAACTTATTTTTAGTGGATATAATTTTTTTTTTGACGATCCCAATAGTCTCCATACTATGTATGGATGGCTAAAAAGGTTCCTTCCATAAGAAAACAACAAACTTTGTGTTATATTTTGAGCGAGGTCTCCCCTCTTAATTTGTGTTATATCTCACCACAGAGAAATTTTCAGAAATAAAAAGTTATAGACCCCAACCCAAAAATGCAGACTTTTCAAAAAGCCCCCATAATTTGAAAATGACTTGACATTTGAAAATGCGGTTTTTACCTTTAAACTTCTCTTAAAAATTAAGCCTATCAAGTGGGTGACAGTTTCTTTCCATCTCCTCTGGAAACATCGAATTTTGGACAACCTGTACACGATAACGTGGGATGTATAGCGTTTAATTATATCCTCTTTTCAACAATTTAAAAAGATTTCTGCTGGAAAACAAAGATCGCAATATCACGCTTCTATCATGCCACGCATTTACGCAAGTCAACGTTTTGAGTTTATAGTCCAATTTTTTAATGAGCGGACTGACGTCATTTTGGCCTCTGAAAACGTATTTCTTTGTTGTCAAGTCAATAATTTGTTGTCGTCAATTTGAAGTAACAGTTAAAACAATCAACGACATGACTTTTGTTTACATATTTATTGTCGCTAACTAAAACAATGTTTGACGTCACTCCGCTCATCAAAAAATTGGACTATACCCTAAACCGCTAACGCGGCGAGTTTTGCTGGAGAAAACTCGAAGCATCGCTTGAACTTGGTGACAAGATTGCACCGAACCAAAAAAACCAGATAGAAATATTGGCAGTGGCTAGTAGCCCCGATCCAGCCCCAACGCATAGTCAATACTTTATATCTATCCCTATAATGCACTCTCTAACCAGATGAACCATAAGTTTGGCCAGTACTGCATGGAGAAACTTGCAGAACTGGCACGTTCCATAGAGTTTATTTTAAAATCCTGCAGGAAGAGCGCCTGGAGACCCAGGCAAGATATCCAAACAATAGTTGATCTACTGGACATTGTAGGATGAGATACCACTGTAGAGAATGTGTCTACATCATAGACTAACTAATAGAATAACTAAACTAAGTCAAATTCAACTAAATATCGAAAACGGACTACGACGTCGAAGATATAACTTTGAATGGGTCTAGGGTTTAGGTATTATGTACCTGAGTTAAGTAATGTAGGAAAAAACTGAAAAAAATAAAAAATCATTACAACTAACCCAAACCCAACCCAGCCCAAGCTAGACTCGAGGTTTTATTTCCGAGGTTTTTTTTCCGGGGTTTTTTTCGGGGTTTCATTTTCCACTTATCGGGTTGGGTGAGTCTTAATGTATAGATAAAAGATAAAAAAATTCTGTTAACAACTCGCGGCTAAACTATGTTTTTTTTACTCGCGGTTCGATTGTAAAAAAGCACTATTTTAGCCACCAGTTGTAAACACTAGTATTTTCTATGGTAGGTGAAAAAATTAAAAACCAAACATCCTGTATACACATAGTTTTATTTAATTATCAATGTAATGCGAATAAAACTGTCATCTAAACTTCTTATATTTATATTGTATACAAAAAAAAATTTCAACTTTTCTTTTGTATTAGAAAGTAGACACTTTAAGTTGGTCGTATCACGTACACGCAAACGTGGAATATAGCACAATATTCTGTCTTCCTTTTATCTGTACAAAAGCAAAGACTTCCGCTCGAATACAGATATTAAAGTTCAATCTCTGCGGTCTATCGTTGAGCTTTTTCAGCAAGGTCACGTCATTTGCATGTATAACATTCATACATGACGCTAACCTACGTAGCACAGCGTTTGCGGCATGTTGCTAACGTGAAGATGTCATCAAATACGCAGCGAGTTTTGCCGATGGGAGCCAAAAATCAATAGAAGAACGGCCAAACCAAAGAAAGCAAGATAGAAATACATGGTAATAAAATGTAAAAGACAGAACATCCCAACCGAAAAATTTCACGTATACCGTATGGGCACCTCGTACGTGTCATGGCCTTAGATTAAAAAGAGACAAGATACCTGGGGGGCACTTCCAGTGGGCTATCGTTATGAGATAACGATCGCTATCGCCATTATTTTCACTGTTACGGCAACATCGTTTATTATTAATTAAAAAGAAGGCTTAAATGGCACGCAACCAGCAATACTTTCTTAAAACAATCAGTCAAGTTTGTTTAGATTTTTAGATTTTTGTTGCGGCGAAATTTCGGGAAAATAATAATTTTCATGAGCTTTTTGCACGCAATATGGACTAAAAATCTGATCACAATGTGATGGTGGTCAACCGTTATTAAATTTTGTTTGGAAAAGCCACGTTCTCTGTGAAGAAAAATCCACATGGGCCTTGTGTGGAAGTGCCTCCAGATTTTTTGTTTGGGTAAGTACTTATATTTACTTCTTACTTATCTTATATTCTATTCTGTTCTTTTTGGTGCTTAAAGAACACTACTTACGTAATGTAAACAAAAAGATATAATAGGTCTGTTTTAAGTTCAGTTTATACATTTTGAAAAGACGTGAGCCAGTGGCCAGAAAACCGAAAAATAATTTTACAAAATATTCATACATTATAAAAAAAAAGTTGGAAATATCTACCTATATATCGAGAAAAAATCAAATATTATTTATTTGGACAGTTTATGTTTGTATTTTTTGAGGTTATAGCCAAAATACTAAATATTATGCCTTGTATAAATAATAGTACTTACAACAGACCGCATTGAGTACCTAGTTGAAGAGAGGTGGCTGATTCTGAACTGCTATGCACGATCAAGTAAAAATTTAGCATCCCTTCTCATACTGTCCCCCCTTCTTCAATTATTTTATTTGCACAGGATAGTAGATCTTTTGAACTCCCTCCCTCTGACAGACAGATAAGAGTCATGTACCTAACTTTCATATATTCAAATTGATTTTGCTAAAACAAATTTTGATGTACACATTTTCTTTTTTTAAGGTTTTCAAAGTTTTAATGTTTTAATGTAATGTAATTTACTGTTCTTTTTTAGGTCAACTGTTGAAAATCTCCAAGAGCAGGACCCATGCTGTAGTGCTAATAAGAGAAAATAAATTATGAAGTTTGGGAATAAACACTTACCGTAGCTGCTCAATGTATATTGATAAATTATCCATAGAAATCAGTTTTGGTAAGTTTTCAATTCCAACACCTGATTTTAAATTTGTAGGTACACCTACAGTCAAGTATTGTCAGGTATTATCGAGTTTTCGTACACCTATTGGAGGTGTTGGCCTCTCGGTTTTAGATTCTGAGTTTTAAAAATGTTTACTTAAATCTAGTAAACAAAAAAATTTGTGTAAATATAATATTTTTGTGTAAAAGTAGAGTATTGTGGTTTTTGACGAAACATCATTTTAAGTTTCGCAATTATGTCAGTAATAAATAGTCATTTTTAAATATTTAACCTTTGCGTTTCTACATAATTTTTCAAACTCTCTACTGTTGATCAAATTCCTGTCTTAAAAACTTTTAGTTTTTATCTACTGTTTTACAAAGTTTACTAGTTCTTATCAGTAAATTATTTAACCCATCATCACACAAAATTAGTAAAGTTTAAAAAATTTAATAATAATAAATTGTAATTTTACTCACAAATGATTTTATTGGGATAATTTCAGATAATTTCGTTTTTTTAACCGGTATCAGAGGGTTTTTACCTCGACTCCCCCTTCCTTTGGGACGCCACTGGGTAACCATATACACCTATATAACAAATCTTATGCATTTTTGTTAGATAACGTTTAAAAAATTGGATTATTTAATTCACGTTACATATTTTATGCAGATTTTATGGATGTCACTAATAAAAAGAATAAGTAAAATTGATAATACAGTACCTAAAATATGTTATAAAAATCTAAACTTTTTACATGAAAAAGTTAGCTAATTTTTTTCCTCGTATCGTCATTCATTCATTTTGATTCAGGCCTAGATGAGAAGATAAACTTTAAATTTGGCACAAAATTGGAAAAATATTGGGAAAAAAACAAAAAAAAAATAGCACATGGTATTGCTATTGTCTGAAGTATTAATTCAAGTGAACTAACTGGTTAGCTGATTAGACTATAGATTTGCATACATCACACCTATAATAAATTACTTTAAATTTAATTTCAGATCAATGATTTCTTGTAATTATTAAGATGTATGATGAATACATTTAAGCAGGCAGCACCCCACCTCACCTACGCAACTAAACATTTTAGCAGGACAAAACACATATGGTAAGCTACCTTCACATTAAAAAGAAAACATTTTAAAATCCAAAAATTCATCAGTAAAATTAAAAAAATTGGCTACTTTCGTTTCAAACACACATAAATTTCCACTTCTTTATTGCTGTAATTTAAGTTTTTGTTTTCTACTATTTTTATTAGCCACCAAAACCTAAATATTTCAAATTTCATTAGTAAAATTCAAGGAGGAATAAAGTTTTAAGGTAACTTTTTATGTCCACAGGATAGTGCCACACTTATTTCGTTAATTTACAAGAAAAACTCAAGTCTTTTTCCACTTGGATCCCAACTTGTTAGATTTTCTGAACTTGTTCCCTTTGTTTTCCCAAGGTTTTTAATTATTATTCACTATCTTGATAGTTTTTTTGATCGACAGTTTACATTACTTTTTCTAAATAATATATACAAGGGCCAAATTCATATCGTTTTTTTTAACAGGCAAGTTTTTTTACGACCTTAGCCAGAAAGTTGTTTTATCCTCTCCCTTAGTTTCTAAATGAAAGTGCGTTGGACCAAATTCACACAAGCATTGACCATCACTTAAGTTTCTACTTTACCTTAAATATTAAGATGTGGGGTAAACAAAAGATAGTCAATAATAAAATTTTCAAAGTAGAATGTAATGTAAAACTTGGTCCGTACTTTTCTAAAAGAATCTAAATTGGCAGACAGCAATAAAACTGGTGGCCAAAAAATTGGTGAGATATGGTCGATGTAAGTCTAATAAGTCGGATTATACTCTTGTTCAAAGGGTGAGGTGATTAAAAGTTACTATTGGTGTAAATGATTGATTTTATAAACCAAACCTGAAAGCTTTCAATCTTAAGTAGCCATTTCACTTGCTTACATTTTGAAATACATCTTATTTTTTGTTTCAGGTTAGCAGTGCCCAAGCTGATGAAAGAAAAGATGCAATCCACCAATTATTGAAATATTAGAAAACAATTTGTAATTCTAAGTAACATTTAAACCAATAAGTAAAATAAATCAGTTTTTTATCCCAAATTTTATTATTTTTTAATAGCAATGTTAAGAGTGACAAAATCAACTCAAATCAATTTTTTCTTTGTAATATAATAAATTGGTAATATTAAATTAAAAACTAGTATAAAGTATTAATCTAGCCAAAAAAATAAATTTATCTAAATGCATTGTAAAAAACTTGCCATGTCAGTCAGTAAAACTTTAGAGTTAATTTAAAAATGCAGCATACATTTAAGGCCCTTTATTTGAAGTAGGTACTAAGTAGGTTTCTTAAATTATATTACTCAGGTATTAAAAATTAAAATAATTTGCTTAATTAGCCAACTGCTATATAAATATCAAGCTATGCTATGTGTGTGTGGGAATAAATATCATTTAGGTAATTTAAAAATGGATGTAAAATAATGAAGAAATATCATTTAGGTAAATATTAAATCACATCAGTCCAATTTTTTAAAACATCTTCATCAATTCTTTTTTATAGCAATCAGAGCTTGAAATAACTTAATACTGTACTTAACTTACCCCACCAAACCAATCTAAAGGCTCTTGAAAAAAAACTCTGCCTTATTTTAAAAAGTTTGCAATAACTTAAAATAATATATAGTGGCCCACACTTTTTCGATGACTCCCCCAAAAAATCTGCGAATTTTTTTGAAAAAGTTCTAAAATCGTAGTTACAATAGGTCCAATGTTCTATAACTATCACTTAAGTGACATTTAAATTTTTTGATTTAAACAAATGTGGCTTAACAGAATTAAATAATAAAATTTTATTTCTGTACTATATTTTACACAACTTTTTAATTCATTAAAAGTTATCTTATTATTTTTTAATGGGAGAACAAATAACATTTAGCATACATGTATGTTATATGAGCAAACAATGCGTAGGTATAAGTGTTGTTATTCTAAGTTCCTTATCTTAATGTAATTTGATACTTTTGTTATTCACTATTGTTTTAATGTAATTTGATATATTTGTTTTTAACAAGAGATCTTCTAGAAGGAAATGTGTAAGCACTTTTAGTCACGTTTAACTTTTATTTGACTTTGTTCTAGAATCAAGCATCAGCACTAATTTAATATAAATAAGATTTGTTGAAAACAACAATAAGAAATTCAGAGGCATTCAATAGCTAGTCTTTGTAGTGTTAAGTACCATTGTAAACGGTTCCAAAATAAAGTATAGTTTTTTTTTTAAAAAGTTCTTTATTAGATTTCGAATCTAAAAAGTGGCGCAGTCGTGCGGATTTCTTCGACGTACTACAGCTCGAGGCCGAGTGTACGAAAAAGCTATTCGTAGTTCACCGTCCGCGGTAGTGCACCCAAGAGACTTGTCAGTACGGTACACGTTAGTGTTTTACAAGAAGAACTTACTTGCTTCTTAAAAACAGGTTTAGTGGTTTTTGCCTTAAAATCAGCATAATTACAGGTTTAGTGGTTTAAGCCTTAAAACCAGCATAAAAACAGGTTTAGTAGTTTTAGCCTTAAAACTAGCAATAAAAAAGAACCGAAAAATAAAAAAAAGCTATAGAAGAAAAGTTATAGAAGAAAAGTTACAGAAGAAAAGTTATAGAAGAAAGAAGATTCATCTGGTCAAATCCGATCCAGCTTTGAAGAGGAACTGAATCCAGCCGCTTAATTTCAAAAGCGATTTCAGAGAACTTCCGAACTTCCTTTGCTTCAGGATACAGAGAACTTCCGAACTTCCTTTGCTTCAGGATATGAAGATTTTAATACTGTAAGTTAGTTTTAAATATTTATTGTTTTGCCCGAATTTCTTCACTAGTCAGAAATTTTTTAAATTTTAAGTTTTAGTTTTAAGAAAATTTTTGAAAAAAAAAAGTAAATAATGGCGGAAGAACAAGAAGTTGAACCTTATAAACTTTCTGAAATATTTTCATTAATTCCAGAATATGATGGAGATGCTATTAATCTCAACACATTTTGTAATGCATGCGACTTGGCAGAAGCCATGTGTGTTCAAAATCAAAAACAATTTTTGCTTGTTAAAATCAAAAATCAGTTAAAGGGTAAAGCTTCTCAGCTTATTAATTCTAGAGATATAAGTTCTTGGGCAGAAGTTTCACAACTTCTAAATACGCATTTTGGCGATCAAAGAGACCTTACTGCTTTAATTCAGGATCTCCAGAGGTTACATCAGTTACCATCTGAGAATCCACTAACTTTTATTTCGCGTTTACAAGTTCACTGTGCGAAAATGAATTCAGCAATCAATAGGCAAACCCTTACAAGAGATCAAAAATTTGCTCAGGGTAAACTTATTGAGACTATGGCTTTAAATACTTTATTAACCGGATTAGACTCAAAAATTGGGCATATAGTTCGTGCTAACAATCCGAAAGACATGATTGAAGCTATTTCTTTTATTAAACGTGAGCTTCAACTTTTTTATTTTGAAAATCAAAAATTCTCTAAATCACAAAATTCAATTCAAAAACTCAAAATACAACCAAAAATATGTACATTTTGTAAAAAACAAGGTCACTTAATAAATGAGTGTAGAATTAGACAAGTGTCGCAATCGAGACCACAAAATTTTTATAACTCAAACAACTTTCAAAATAGGAATCAAAGTCCTCAACCATCTACATCCTATCAAAATCAGAATTTTCAAAATACAAGACCAAATAATTTCCAACAAAGATCAAATGTAATACAGCGTTCACAACAAAATAATGGCAACTTTAGACCAAATCAAAACTATCAAAATAGGCCAAGTGTAATACAGCCTAATCCTACATACAAACCAATGCATTTTATTAATTCAGAAAAATTTGAAAATTTTGAAAATAATAAAAATTTTGAAAATAATGAAAATTTTGCAAATGAAATTTTTTTTAGTGAAAATTTTGAGAATTATAATTTCACAGATCAAAATTTTGAAAATGTCAATTACGAAAATGAAAATTTTGGAAATGACTTTGAAATAAGTAATTTTGAAAATTATTCTCAAGATTCTGTAAATTTTCAGATATCAGCCTCGGAAACAGATCAAAATTTAATAAGTCAGATTTCAGAAATAACTTTAGAGGACGATCACAATCCCTTCATCCAAACTCAAGATCAATTCATGTAAATTTTGAAATTTTTACCTGTTCAGAAGAATTGTACTATATTACCGATGTTTCAAAACAATTTAAATTATTAGTAGATACAGGTGCAAGTAAATCTGTTTTTAAACCTAAAACATGTGAAAAATATAAAATTAGATTTCCAGAAAATGTTACTATTAGGGGTATCACTAACGTACCCATCAATATAACAGAATCAGCATTAATTCCTTTTAATATTAAAGACCCACATAAAGTTTTAGTTTATAATTTGGATATACAGTTTGACGGTTTACTAGGTTCAGACTTTTTAAAACATTATGATTGTGTTATTGATTACAAAAATAATCAATTGATTACAAATTTTAAAACAGTACCACTTTATCGGAGTAATTCGGAAAATGATCCAATGCAGTCAGAACAACAATCAGCTGACATAAAACCTATTAATAATACGATAAAAATTGAAGGTCGTACAGAAAGAGCTTTTAAATTTAGAACGGATAAATTAAAAAACACTGAAGCTATTTTATTAGCACAACAGATAGACAAGTGTTACATCCCTAATTGCTTGGTAAAAATAAATAATAATGGGGAATTTTGCACAACGGTTATAAATGCGCGACCAGTTACAAAAATAATTAATTTTGAAAAATTTGAATTTGAACCGATTATTGATCCTTCTTCTTCAGAAGTCTGTTTTAATTTAACGGAAAGACATCCAGCAAATCGTGAGAATGATATTATGGAACAATTACGTTTGACACATTTAAACGAAGAGGAAAAAGAAATGATTATGTCGTTATGTCTTGACTTTTCAGATATATTTTATTTAGAGGGGGATAATTTAACATTTACCAGTGAAATTAAACATTCGATTACTACTAAAGAAAGTAAACCAATTTTTACAAAATCATATAGATATCCGCAAATCCATAAACAAGAAGTAAAAAATCAAATTTCAAAAATGTTAGATCAAGGTATCATACAACCATCTGTTTCGCCCTGGTCCAGCCCAGTGTGGGTGGTCCCAAAAAAATTAGACGCCTCAGGAAAACAAAAATGGCGTGTTGTCATTGACTATAGGAAACTTAACGAAGTGACAGTAGATGACAAATATTCTCTACCCAACATATCAGACTTGTTAGATCAACTTGGTAATTGTGAATATTTTACTACGTTAGACTTAGCGTCAGGTTTTCATCAGATTGAGGTAGATCCAAAAGATATACAAAAAACTGCTTTTTCAGTTGAGAATGGACATTATGAGTATATTAGAATGCCATTCGGACTCAAAAATGCTCCTTCAACATTTCAAAGGGTAATGGACAATATTTTAGTGGGAATTCAAAATGAAAGATGTCTTGTTTATATGGACGATATAATAGTCTATTCAGCTACAATACACGAACATATAAAAAGATTATCAGAAGTATTTTCAAGATTAAGAAAAGCAAATTTAAAGATACAACCTGATAAATGTGAGTTTTTAAGGAAAGAGGTAGCTTATTTAGGACACGTTATCACTGATAAGGGTGTAAAACCAAACCCTGATAAGATAACTGCTTTAAAAAATTATCCAGAACCAAAAACTCAAAGAGACATAAAAGCTTTTCTTGGATTAGCAGGATATTATAGACGATTCATAAAAGATTTTGCAAAAATTTCAAAACCCTTAACTAAACTATTACAAAAAGATATACCTTTTATTTTTGATCAAACTTGCAAGAATGCATTTGAATTATTAAAAAATGCTTTAACAACAAGTCCAATTTTAATATATCCAAATTTCAAGGAACCTTTTATTTTAACAACTGATGCTAGCGGTTATGCTATTGGCTCAGTTTTATCACAAGGAACTATTGGCAAAGACTTACCCATTGCGTATGCATCCAGGACATTAAATCCTGCAGAACAAAAATATTCAACCATAGAGCGTGAACTTTTGGCTATAATATGGTCAGTTAAACATTTTCGACCCTATTTGTATGGACGAAAATTTTATTTAGTAACAGACCATCGTCCTTTAATTTGGCTAAGTTCTATTAAAGATCCTGGTAGTCGTTTGGCTAGATGGAGACTTAAACTAGAAGAATATGAATTTGAGTTTATTTACAAATCAGGAAAAATTAACAAAAACGCTGATGCTCTATCCAGAATTAAAATCGATGAAAAAATAAATACAATACATTATTCGGTAAATTTTCAAAATCAAATTAACCAAGAAAATATTAAAATTTTAGAAGAAAATTTATTTGATGCTCCTTTGCACTTTGCTTTGGCTCATTGTGTATCAAAAGATTTAAAAATGGGTAAAGGCATAGCTTTACAGTTTAAACAAAAATATGGACATGTTGAATATCTTAAAAGTCAGAATAAACAAGTTGGTGAAATTATAAATTTGAAAATCAAAGACAGAAACATTTTTTATTTAATCACTAAAGAAAAGTATAATTTAAAACCCACTTATGATAATGTCTATATCGAGAATCAAATTAAATACGTAGCAATGCCAAAAATAGCTTGTGGCTTAGATTCATTAAATTGGGATATAATTTTATCAATGATTAAATCAATTTTCCAATCAACAGATATTCAAATCAATATCTATATTTTGATGGATAAACGAACGGCAATTATTAATGCTTTATCGGAACAGGAAGGTTCATCCGAAGAAGATCAAAACGAAAACTTATCCCTTATGTCACCGCAGACACTTGAAAACGAATTTAATAGATTCCAAAATTTATATCAAACAATATCATTGATTGATTATTCCAAAATCAGATATACAAATGAACAATTATTAAATAAAGATCACAAAAATATCATAACAATTTTTCAACAAGATAATATGAAAGATTTACATTATCAAATTATAGAAGATTTTTTCGAGGAAAGTCCAAAGTTTGACATTAAAAGAATCAATATTTTATCTTCAAAATCTATTAGGAAAAGAAATTATTATATTATTCCATTGCCAAATTTTCAAGAAGATGCAATTTCAATACTTTTTGGAATTCTTTGTAGATGTCAAAATGATATCGATCCTTCAAAAACATATTATGTTGAGACAAGAGTTGACTTACCAATATTAGAGATGATATGCTTTATTTTTGCAGAAAAAGATTTAAATTTGGTAGTTTGTGAAAATATTGTCACAGAACCTAGTGATGATCAGAAAAAAATAATAATTGATCAATATCACTCAGGAAAGAGAAATTTTCATCGAGGAATCAATGAAACTATACGGAGAATCAAAGAAAAATATAATTGGAAAAACTTAAGTAAAGAGGTTGAAACATTTATAAAAGAATGTGAGATATGTCAAAAGAACAAAATTTTAAGGAAAAATTTAGATAACACACTCGTAATTACAGAAACCCCAAAAACACCATTTGAAAGAATTAATTTAGACATTTTGGAAATTCCACAAAAAAATTTGGTTTTGACTATAAGGGATGAATTAACAAAATTCATACAAGCTTATCCTCTTAGTGATAAAACCTCAAAAAATATAGTGAATACTTTATTACTATTTTTCCAGCATTACGGTACACCTTTAAGGATTCACACTGATAGGGGTAAAGAATTTAATAATCAGTTATTAAAAGATTTGTGTAAGATGTACGATATAAAGTTAACTTTTTCAAGTACAGGTCATCCACAATCCAATGGAAGTTTAGAACGATTCCACGCAACTCTTTTGGAAATGATAAGAGTGTGTACTACAGAAAATCCTAACGAACACCCTCATCAACTTCTCCCATATACGGTTATATGTTATAATAACTCAACATGTAAAACTCATGGTTTCACACCTTATGAATTAATATTTGGACATACGTCATCGCGACCCGCTGAAGTTCTTTATAATGAGCAAGAGTTAATCTCAAAATATGTTCGCGATTTAAATGCAAAAATCAAACACTTTTATGAAATAGCACGAAACAGAACAATTCTTTCTAAACAAAAAGCAAAAGCAAGATTTGATAAACACGTAACTCCAAACTATGAATTTAAAGTAGGAGATAGGGTATACGTTAAAGAAACCCAAATAAAAGGAAAACTTTCACCGAAATTTAACGGACCATTTGAAATTAAAGAAATTTTCAAAAATTCAGCTTCTGTTTATAATCCAATAACTAAACAAACATCTAAATTTAATTTTGATTTACTAAAACCATGTTATGTTAAACAAGATGATGACCTACAATAAGAACAAGAAAATGATTAAAACATATTGTTTCAGATTATTTATGTCCGTGCTACTCGGATTCGGACAAGAACGTTATGGTCAACAGTATAGTCTAACTGAAATCAATAACACAGTAGGTGTTTACTATCAAAGAGAGGCCAGTATTAAGGTATCTAATGATAAGTGGACCATATTAGTATATAAAAATCTAGAGGCTTTGCAAAACGCTTTTATTAATAATAATCATATCTTAGATAACTTAGAGCTTATGCTTTCGCAAAAAACAGGAACTATGAAAAATGTACACTTTGATATTAGATCTCATGTAACTTTGTTAAAACAAATTTCAAAAGATATTGGTAATAAATTTGATGAAATCGATTCTGATACTACAACTAAACAAGTAATTAGACCTAAAAGAGGACTATTTGATGCTGTAGGTACGGTTTGGAAATATATCACGGGAAATTTAGACGCTGCTGACGGTCAATATTTTAATGAATGTATCAATAAAATTGAAAAAGACGATAAAGAATTGGAAATATTAATGAAAAAACAAATAAGCGTGACTACATCCGTTATTAAACAATTTAATTCTACACTGAGAAAACTTCAAATCGACGAAGAAACTTTCAATTCAAATATTAAAGAAATCGAAAAATCAATTTATATGATTCGGGATGAAATTGAACTTGTTGATCTTAAATTTTATTTAATCAATATTTGTGAATAACTACTCGAATCCTATACTTACCTTCAGTCACAGGTTGAAGACATTTTAAATTCAATAACTTTTGCAAGATTAAATATTATTCATGCTTCAATAATTCTTCCCAATGATTTATTGGATGCTCTAGAATCAATAAGTAAAAATCTGGATAAGAACAATTTGCCTTTAACTCCGCGAAAATCTCAAATCCCAACCTACCTTAACATAATTGATTTACATGCTTTTATAATCGATAAAAAATTAGTTTTTGTTTTGGAAGTACCTTTAACCGAATCAGAAATCTATACAGTTTATAGAATGTATCCAATACCTATTTATGATAATAGAACTATGCTACATCATATTCTACCTGTTGGAAACAAATACATTGCTAAAGACGATGATAACGAAATTTATATCTCATTATCTGATATCAATAAATGTAAAGAATTAACGAACCGTCTTTATCTTTGTAAAAATTTGTATCCTTTACCAATAGATTCAAATGCTATTTGTGAAGCACAACTGTTAAAAACACAAAAGATTCTTACTTTACCAAAAACATGTGAAATGGTTTTGATTTTGGCCAAAGATTACAATATTCAATTATTAGAAAATAATGCTTGGCTAATAAGTGTAACCAATCAATTACCAATAACTATAAAATGTGAGGGTATAGATCCAAAATCGAAAATTGTTAATAAAAATACTGTTTTAACTTTAACCTCAAGATGTTTCGGTTTTGTTGGAACATCAAAAATTCAAGCAACCAGTTTAAAAACTGTTTTTTATAATTATAACTATTCCAATACTGTACAAATTCCTTTTAATTGTTGTGATAAATATCCAGATTAATGTTAATAATTTTCCGAAATTAAAACCTTTAAAAATCAATAAATTAAATTTGGAAGATTTGGAAATTGTCAAACACAAATTGGATCAATACTCAATAGAATTAGATGATTTAATCAAGGAACCAACAGTTCAAAAATATTATTCTTGGTTTACCTATTTTACATTATCTTTAATTATAATCATAATTAGTGCATATTTGTATTGTAAATGCAGAAAGCGAAAAAGGATGTTACAAATAGGTATAGAAAATAGCAATAATGACGACAGGCCTTATAAACCAAATGTTTCAGTTTTTGGGAAAAGATTTTCAAAAATTTTACCAAAGCGAAGACCTTCTATTAGATTAGATGAAGATATTGGAGAAGAATTTGAATTAAACACTAACAGTTCTTTACGGAAAAATATAGTGTAAAAATTATTTTCTTTTCAAAATTTTGTTTTTCTTTGAAAACAAAAATGTACTTTCAAAAGTTACTGCAATGAGTAGCACTAACTTTTTAAATAAGGGGGGAGCTGTTATATGAGCAAACAATGCGTAGGTATAAGTGTTGTTATTCTAAGTTCCTTATCTTAATGTAATTTGATACTTTTGTTATTCACTATTGTTTTAATGTAATTTGATATATTTGTTTTTAACAAGAGATCTTCTAGAAGGAAATGTGTAAGCACTTTTAGTCACGTTTAACTTTTATTTGACTTTGTTCTAGAATCAAGCATCAGCACTAATTTAATATAAATAAGATTTGTTGAAAACAACAATAAGAAATTCAGAGGCATTCAATAGCTAGTCTTTGTAGTGTTAAGTACCATTGTAAACGGTTCCAAAATAAAGTATAGTTTTTTTTTTAAAAAGTTCTTTATTAGATTTCGAATCTAAAATGTATATTGCATCAGTTTCTTCTGAAAGTTAGTTTCTCTATGTCTATTGAACATCGAATCTTTGTCTAGTTTCATTTAATGCCTTGGAAGGTTGGTCTGTGTCTTACTTGAATCTATCCATAGTTAATTTGTGGCCCGAGTTGTGGTCTTGTGTGGTACTATCCTACTAGAATGATTCTTACATGTAGCTCCATTCACATACCCTAGCATGTTATACCTAAAAAGAAGTATACACTTTAAGTTTTATCAAAATAGTACTTATCCAAAATCTGATCACAGCTTTAAGTAGTTATTTTTTCTTTGGTGAACTGCAAGAATCTAAGTCAGTAGTTTTGATTTTAAATAAACTATCTCAATGTATCACATTCTTGCCAAGCCTGACTTTAATTTAAGTGGGTGATAAACTCAACTAGTTGGGCCATGCTTATCCATATTCTATCATAAGGGCTTGCGATTCCCTTTACAGAAGAGTATAAAATATAAACCCAGCTTAAAATAGCAGTGATGTACAAGTTTGGGATAAGTAAAACAAATATTTCCCCATAACAAAAGCTAGTTTTACTTACTGTGCCGTTCTTTGTAGGCTCCAAATATGGTGTGAACTTATTTTTGTCTTCCATTCGGGTGGTTGGAGAACACAAGATCACAGGAGAAACTAGGCAGCAGGAATTATAAAAAGTATTTTGTTTCCCGATGTCTGCAACCATCGCAGAAGAAATCATGTTAATTTTTCTCAATCAAATCAAAACTTATATTTTTGTGCGAGTTTAGTTGTCAAAGTTGAATTGACACGGCCGCGGCCATTGTGAAACAACAAAACAAACCGCGGTGTTGCCGCGATAACGAATTCGCTACGTAACGATATCGGTATGAGCCACTGGAATAGCCCCCCTGACACTTACGGACACACACCGGCGTACCTACCTACTTAAATATAAATTTACACATGAATTATATTATTAAAATTTTACTATAATATGAAATTTGCAAAATAATTTAAATAACATGCAAAAAATATTTGTGCCAATTTGAGTGGAAGCTCCCTAATAATAAATGTTTCTAGTGCTTTTATAGAAAATAATTATACGATTTATTGCAATTTCAATTTTCTACACAATAAAATTATGCCAAACATTAAAACAAACGCAGTTCACATCACCTGCAACATCAAAAAAAAAAAATTATATAATATTACTAGTAGCTAAAAATTATGGTATTGTGAAATGTTCTTCATTCAATTAAATGTCATTTTAAAATATCCTGTATAGCACAGAGGACCTAGCTAATCTGGGGTTATAGGGGCCTTTTTTACATGGGAAACATGGGTAAAACTATACAATTTTATGTTTGTTTAATTCCACAAAAACAATATTTTATTTAAAATAGAAAATTAAAGTAGGTACTTATAAATAAGATAAAACATTGTAATTTTTGCTCTCTTGATTCATAACTTAATAACCTACAATAATGTGAGTAAGTAAAACATCTAACACCTTGTTTTAAAGAGCCCAGTTTTAACTATAGTTTACTGCTATTGAGAAAACAAACCTAACATATATCAAGAGGGAGTTAACTGGTACATCTTATGTTAATGTGCAAGTTCAAGAATTATATTAAGGTATGCAATGTAGGTATGTATCTATTATAGTATAGATACTGTCTCGAGGCAAAAAAATTGTAACGGCTATAAAATGTGTGCTAAATTTTAATTGAATCAGATTCTTATTATGCCAGACATAGTGCAATTTCCCCAACAATTTCATACTAAAAGGTAAAATATGAACAAAATAAAGAACACCTTCACCTAAATACATGTGCTTATTATCTCCCTTAATATGATTTGATATACATTGAACAATATACCAGAGACAAACACTCATCTTTGTATCACAACGACTTATGCTGTGTTTGTCTAAGTTCACCGTTGGAGATGACTTAAATTTTTTTATTTTTTTTTGGTCATTACCAGAAACTTTACTTAAACTGACTTCTTCAGTACAAAATAAAGTCAATAATGCTTAGGGTATATGAAGATATCTAGGACAGACAAAAAGATTCAAATATTAATTCGAAGGGCGAGCGCAGATGGCAACGGCGGCAGTATAAATCAACCTTAATATTCTGATAAGAGGTAGAAATTCAATATTCTTACAAACTTGACCTACCTTTATTTTATAGTCTTTAAAAAATAAACCTTTGAAAATATCTCATTTGCGCATTAACTACTTACTTCATCAAAAGTATGCTTTATTTTATCGTCTTTATAGAAAAAAACCTCGAAAAAAAACTTACAAAAACCTTCGAAAATATCTCATTTAATACAATGAAAATTGAAAGAAAAACGTGTTGTTTGATATTTTAATCTAAGGATCTACTGATTTAAGTATATTTCATAAACTTTTTTTTTTATTTTCTGACCGACTAATTTTACTTGCTCTCCCTTTGTTTTCAAAACATTGGAGGATTTTTTTTTGTTTTTTATTTTCTTTTCGGTTGAAGTAACTGATTTGGAGGTTTTTTAATTTTGTTTTTTAGTTTCTTTTCGGTTAAAGTAACTGATTTGGAGGTTTCTTAACTTCTTTTTTGTTTTAATTGCTTTAGGAGCATAATCCTATTGGAAATATTAACACGCCAGGACGAATTCGTATCAGGTAACTTGGATAAGTACCAGTGCGGAACGATGCCTATTTGTGAGTGGTTCAAGGTTGGAAATCAAAGTGTATGATGGTGTTTAATGATGTATAGTGGAGGGTGACCAGTGAAACTACTGATGAGCCCACGCTGGTTACCCAGGGCGAAACATCGTTTAATCATTTGTCTTTTCATTTTGATCTTTTGTGTGTTCCTTGTGGGATGCTCATCCAAGTTTGGATTTTGGTTATTTCCACCCAAGATCTTTTGATCTTTTGTTTTTTATTGGAGGATTTCTTCCAACATATTAATATAAATGCACCGAAGTATTCTCCTACTGGTAAAAAAAAAACACACTATAAACGTCTTTTGACAAAATGTGGTTTTAAAAAGACTTCTAAACTGACAGTAAAAAGCATATGTCAATAAAAATATCATCCGACCGTCTGCGCTCCGCCAACTTTCCCCGGCCACAAGCCAATCACGACCTAAAGTGGTTGACACAGAATTCTCTGTCCCTGTTTTTCTAATGTCGTCATTTAAAAGGATAGAAAAATAATCGATATTTGTCAATTTTTTTATATTTTATTTATAAATAAATACTGGTTATTATTTGCCAAGGAGTTTTCGTTGAACCAGATATCTTGTCTCTTTTTAATCTAAGGTCATGACCAACTTAAAGTGTCTAGTATCTTCTCGCGTAATCTCCTTACATAGATGGATCACAACGACCTTGAAACCATTCCTCTAACCTTTTCATATCTTGATGAAACCGCTGCCCTTATTCGACACTAACAGCTCTTAAATTTCAAGAGAAAAAGGAAAAACGGGAATGGAGACGTCCGGCAAACCATCTTTTTATATGCATTTAACAAATCGTTCATCAACATCAACATAAATGATGCAAATATCAACGCGAAATTAACCTATTTTCTCATTTAGATTAATATAAGAAATGTCTAAATTCTATCTCTCTCTATTTGTTTGTCTGTTTGTTGGTTCCAGCAGCAAAAACAACTGAAAGGATTTTGATAAGAGTTTCACCGCTGGATTCTATGGATTCCTAAACAGGACATAGAGTTTAGTTTATTTTATTATCAAAATCAGTCTACAGAAACAAAAAGTTATGAAAAAAGTCGCAATCGGGAAAACAGCGAGCAAAGCGCAGAAAGTGAAGGAAAGGAGCGTAAGACGGAGAAGGAAAGCTACTATTTTAAACACGTGAACGATGTATCGGGTAACTAGCTAGCTTACTAACATGGACAACATGAGGGTCGCTTAAAAAAAGGAAATCTCAAAAACAAGACGTAAAGAAACAAAAGACATCTACATGTGATTACTTACTAGCCAATATTTCTCTTTGTGTAGACTTGAGAAGAAAAGTGTTCAAATATAAATTGTAGATATCAAAATTCTGTATAATTTTTTTAAAACACTTTTTCTGTACAGTAAAAAATAGCTGAGATGGAGTGCCTGCAAAGTTGACCCTACAAATTCTTAAGGTAAGATTTAACTCCCTTATTGTGTCAAGTTGGCTATGGCGACCGTCTATAGTTTGTCAAACCAGGAATTTATCAAAAGACCAATTTTTTATCCGAACCTCATTTCTTCAAACCCATTCAATAACAAACTCGAAATTTATAAAACCCGTTTTTAATCGAACCACTGTTCATTAAACTCCTTCAATATCAAACTCATAATTTGTAAAACCCATTGTTATTCAAACCCGGAGTTTGTCAAACCATTATTTTTCAAAACCTGAATTCGTAAGGCCCAATGTTTATCAGAAATTTGTTCTTAACTGGAAGGCAAGTGACATCTATACACAAACTATTAAACTACTTGTACAAGTATGCGCGTGTAGCAGTGATAAATGCATTGAAACGCCTGCGTGTACGCCTCCCGTTCATGTATTATTGGCGAATGCGCAATCAATTTAGCAAAAATTTCTGTTGATAAACAACAATGGTTCGATTAAAAACGGGTCTTATAAATTTCGAATTTTTTATTGAATGGGTTTGAAGAAATAAGGTTCGGATAAAAAATTGATCTAATGAATTACAGTTTCTATTTTATAATTGAACTTTCTTTTATTTAAGGGGTTTGATTTTGCACATTCTGATAAACCGTGGGCATCCGCCAATACAAAACAAAAGTACCTACTCACCTGTTATTGACAACTGTCACTGGTGAGTGTTTTTCTATTCTGGAATATTGGAATATTAGGTAATATTCTGCGTAGCTACTTTTAAAATTTACATTTTTTGAGCATAATTCGATATTCGTCCTTATGGATTTCGAGGAAAACAAGGTAAACATTATACGAGAATTAAAATCACGTCGTGAAAAAGAAAGGTAAGCAAATACTGGAATTAAGTACTTATTTACCAATAACCTACCTAAAGAATAAAGATATAAAAAGTCTCAATGGGAAAATTTTTCCCTGCGGCGCTTTTTAGAAATGTTATAAGTATGTTTGACACTTTTTACAGAGTGATCGAGAAGGTAGCCTTACTTCTTCCTTTCTACGTTTTTTAAGATAGAAATAAAACGAGACTTGGTTTTTCTATGTTTTTGACGTTTCTATAGCAGATCACGTGATTTCGCGAGTTTCTGCGGATATACAGTGGCGTACCCAAGGGTAGAGGGGACGTTGTGGTTATCCAGTGCTACTCAAATCTGAATAAAATTCTTATTAAATAACCGGCATTTTTTCTCATAATTTTTTTAGAACATTTTTTGCCTTAATGTCTGTCCCTCTGTCTGTCACCAGCGCACCTAACTGTCCGATTTTGACGAAATTTAGTAGGTACGTAGACTTGGTTTGTACTCCAGATGGTCCCATTTCAAGAATATTAAAATTGAGAGAGGGCGGAGATAATATTATATTATAAATATTAAAAAAATATGGCATGTGGGGTATTAATTGAAACGTATTTCAACAGAGAGTTTGAGGGCTTTGGTGAGAGCTTTAGTACCTATAAACTGAAAGAAAATTTTAAAAATTCTCCGTTATTTTTAACATAACTGTATTTTTTACTACCAAAATTTAAAGAAAATTTAACCCACTAAATTTTTTATAGGAACATTTTTTTTAAAAAGTTTAATGGTAACAAATTATATGTCAATATATATATATATATATATATATATATATGCTACCTTGATTAATCATTATTTTCGGCGATAGATGTGAATTAACTTTTTATTCGAGACATATAGCCAAAAAAATATTGGATCAAAAAACTTAGAAAAACCACTTTATTATAAAAAAAAAACAATTTCTTTTCAATCGGACCAATGAGATATCGGACTAAAACCGAATTAACCCGAATTACGCATAAATTCAAGATGGCGGCGAACCTAGAAAATTTTGTCGGAAAAATGTGGTTTTAAGACTCTCATATGACCTTCTACGTGTTGTAAAAAATTTGGCTTTTAAGTCAGTTTTGTAGATCAATCACGGTTTTCTGACTATTCTATTGAAGTATATAGCATTTTTAATGTCTGCATTTCTATCCGTCTGTCTGTCACCAACGCGCCTAACTGTCCGATTTTGACAAAATTTAGTAGGTACGTAGACTTGGTTTGTACTCCAGATGGTCCCATTTCAAGAACATTAAAATTGCTCCCCAGGGGCGGAGAGAGCTTTAGTGCCTATAAATTGAAAGAAAATTTTAAAAATTCTTGCCTGCGTTAACATTTCTTATTTATCTTTCTATAAAAGAGAATACACATTTGTGGTGCCCTCCATCTCCGTTATTTTTAACATAACAGTATTTTTTACTAACAAAATTTAAAGAATGCTATGCTACCTTGATTAATCATTATTTTCGGCAGTAGATGTGAATTAACTTTTTATCCCAGACATATAGCCAAAAAAATATTGGATCAAAAATCTTTTATAAAGAAAAAACAATTTGTTTTCAATCGGACCAATGAGATATCGGACTAAAACCGAATTAACCCGAATTATGCATAAATTCAAAATGGCGGCGAATCTAGAGAGAAATTTTGTCAAAAAAATGTGGTTTTAAGACTCTCATATGACCTTCTACTTGTTGTAAAAAATTTGGCCGTTAAGTCAGTTTTGTAGATAAATCGCGGTTTTCTGGCTATTCTATTGAAGTATATAGCATTTTGGCTTTTTATAAACTTTTCAGACACCCGTTTATTGATAGATTCCGGGAGATTAGCCTCTAGATTTTTTGCCACGCTTGCCTCTGGGATGACCTTGGGCTATTTTACTTTATTGGCCTTACCGACGGCCACTAGTCCCGCAATTATTATAGCACAAGATGTATGGTACACCACGTTACACAACACGCACTTTGCTTTTTTTACAATATTTACACAAAACTTTTTCCACAGCGATTTCAGCTTACTTCTCTGACTCCATGTTGCCAGCTTACTCCCATTACCCGGCGACGAATTTTCCTGGGGCCGAATTATCTCTATCCACGTTGACTTGGGCACCGACCAAGATATCGCGAAGTTTATCAAGGTACAGAGGCTTAGATGAACTGCAGTGCAGTCTGCACCCATTAGCGCAATGCCGGTTAACGACTCCGAAAAGATGCTTATAATATCAAATCCAGAGGGCAGAAGACGCTAAGGGTTGGAGAGATGGAGAAAAGTCGCAAGGAATCGACGGGAGCAGGCCAGGAACTAGGTACACAGGATTTTCCTTCCAACTATGTGATGATGATCATAACGGGTCAATTTCAAGGATTCTTTAAATTTCGTGGACCGATTTTTTATTTTGTGTCGCGTGGTTTCATCAGGATCAAGCAACAATATGGACAGCAAACGACGTTTTCATAACCATTTTAATACGCATCTAAACACACAAAACACATGTTGTGGAAGTAAAATTTTTGTTTTTATTTTTTTAGACACAAACATTTTGGGGCCGTGCTTGGTGACAAGAGAAGCGATTCGCAACATGCAAGAAAACCACGTGGCCGGTCAAATCATCAACATAAACAGTACTCTGGGACACGCCGTACATAACATTCCTCAAGCTAATATCTACCCAGCCACTAAGCATGCTCTCAGAGCTTTAACGGAGGCTCTTAGATTGGAGCTAATTGGAATTAGTTCCGACATTAAAGTAACCGTAAGTAAAATATATAGCATTTAATTCAGTGATGGTACCAGCTTTTTCAAAAGAGAAGAAAGTGAGGTCAAAATTTTGTAAAAGCAAAGAAAAAGTTTTATGCAAAAGTTCTAAAATTAATGTAAGTTTTGACAAAATAGGGCGCCGTAGGTGAAATTTTTTGAAAAACTATCAAAAATTTTACTGCCTTTAATGAAAAACTGACGATTTTTTAAATAAATTCTCGAAAAAAGGGGTAGTTTCTGTATTTTTACTACCAAAATTTAAAGAAAATTTAACCCACTAAATTTTTTATAGGAACATTTTTTTTTAAAAGTTTAATGGTAACAAATTATATGTCAATATATATATATATATATATATATATATATATATATATATATATATATATGCTACCTTGATTAATCATTATTTTCGGCGATAGATGTGAATTAACTTTTTATTCGAGACATATAGCCAAAAAATTATTGGATCAAAAAACTTAGAAAAACCACTTTATTATAAAAAAAACACAATTTCTTTTCAATCGGACCAATGAAAAGCAATGCAAAAGTTCTAAAATTAATGTAAGTTTTGACAAAATAGGGCGCCGTAGGTGAAATTTTTTGAAAAACTATCAAAAATTTTACTGCCTTTAATGAAAAACTGGCGATTTTTTAAATAAATTCTCGAAAAAAGGGGTAGTTTCAGTCACCGGCTCCTGGTGATCTGCCAAATGTGCCGGATTCATCTTCTCTTGAGGACACCTACGGACTAAACCCCTCCGCTGTAGATTTGGTCGAAATAGCGGAACCATTCTCAGGAACATATGTCACACTTTCGCTGTTCATTATTTTGATCTCTTAGGTGCGTTCGTCTTCGGGTTTAATTTTTAGGATCGTTCTTATCCATGTCCCTGGTTCCATTTATCTACGTGTTGTATCATTTCTGAAGAGGTTTTCTATGGTCATATTCTCTATCTATACATCATGTCTTGTTGTTTGGCGGTAGTTCTCAAACCTTGGATAGTAAATTAACGTATGGTCTGCGTCATCTATTCTTGACAGTACCGACATATGTCGTCCGTTTTCCCTATTCGCTTTGTGTATGTCTTATCAGATCCATGTTCCGTTAGTGCTTGTGTCATCTATGTCTATCCATGGTTTAATGTCGGGGATAAATATTTTCGTCCATTGTCCTTTTACAATATACAATTTATTCGACAATTAGGTCTATAGGCGGGATTCTTGTTATAACCTGAATAGCTTCCATTGATGTCGTTCGGTATCTGCAGTCTACTCTTAGTTAGTATTTCCGTTGTATTCTTATCAGCATGTTTTTGTACTTTTTGTGCGCAGTACTGGACTCAATATCACTGCACTATATGTCACGATTGAATTGATTACACTGTATAGTAACTTCCTCTTGATCGTACTGGGCCTGTTTATGTTGGGCATAAGTCTTTATAGTTCAGAGAGTATTTTAGTTGCCTTTTTAGTGGTTTCTTCTATGTTTTCCGAATTTCTGGTTTTCACCGATGTGGATTCCAAGATATCGTACGCTCTTTTGCGGTTTTATGCGGACTCCATTTAGTCGAAACTCAATGTTTTGCCTGTCTCTTTTCCTGCTTAGTATAACGGCTTCGGTTTTTTCTGGTGCTATTTCTAGGTGGTTGTTTGTCATCCATTCGTTAATAAGTCTTGTTGCTTCGTTTGCTCTTTGCATGAGATGATCCAACCCAACCCAACCCAGCCCTGACTATATTGTCATTAGATCATCCGCGTATTCTACTATGGGTCATAGTATAGTCCAGAGTAGGGGCTCTAATACCGGGGAAGAGAACCTGCAAACACAAAACTGAGGAAGCTAATGGACTTTGTGGAGCTAAGAAAAGAGCTCGAATGGCCAACAGTCGCCATACTGGTGCCGATTTTGGGTTTCGTTGGATAAAATCGATCAATTGAGTGAAAGGCAGAGGATTCAGAAAAACTTGCTCGGGCGATGCTCTAAACTATTTCACTTCAGCCAATCGATCGACACAACTCCCTGTCTACTACTACTAGCAGAAGTAGTAGAGTTCTACTAATGAAAAGAACATTTTTTTTAAATATTAAAAAACACAGTAGTATTTTGGTCTATGTTTTTTTACTTGCTCGTATTATTACATGAATATATTATTCACTAGGCCGGAAACTGTTGTTGAGCTCAAAGTATATCCCCAAGAAAATAGGGCACTGCGACATTTTTTTGACGGCGACTGTACGTGGGCGCATTCATTATTAGGAATTTTCGTGTCGGTGAATCTAATTAACGAGTTGTATATTTTTTAGAGTCTTAGCCCTGGCCCTGTCAGCCAAACTGAGTTTTTCGACGTAGCAAAAATGGACGCCACTAAGTTTATCAAAACCTTTTTGAAGCCGGAATATGTTGCGGAAACTATTATGTTTATACTGTCCACGCCGCCGAAAATGCAGGTAAGTAAGATGATCGATGAATAAATGATGATGATGATGAAATAACTTATTAAAATCGCTTTATATTGGAGGTTATGCCTCTGAAAGCATAGTAAAATTGGCAAATGTACTTAATATCTGCCATATTGATTTTTTTTCAATTAAGTATAGAGTATAGCACTCTCAGAATTTTCAGCATTCCAGCGATTCCACTGTTGCCAAAATCTTTTCAGCCGTTTGGTCTCTAGCGTGCAATTCTGTCAGATATATTTAAGCAGCTAAAACCTATTTAAAACTTGTAAGCAGCGGCGTAGCGTGGGGGGGGGAAAGGGGTTTCTCGCCCCCTCCGCTCTCTGGGTCTTGGCGCCCTTTGGGCTCCCTTAACGATGTATTAAAACAGTAAACATTAAAATATTATAAAACAATAATAAAAAAACATTTTTATTTTAAGCAGTTTATATTTTAAAGACACTCACAAATAAAGATTATTTGTAACAGTGTATAATAAACGTCAGTTACGCGCCCCGCAGTGAGTTAACGATAATGATAATCGGAAGTTTTCTCTTTTACCGTAAAAAAAGATGCTTTTCTGGTTTTCCTACTGATTTGAAATAGTGGCAAAAAATGTTTATCGGATGCTGTGATTTATTGCAACAAAAATTAACTAGTTATTTACCTAACAAGTTCGGAAAGTTATACTTTTCCGCACGCACCGGCGTTTGCACGAACGATGCGCCAGCGGAGTTCGGGCAAGCCGTAAGTGCGGAAAATACTTTCCGCACGCATTAGGTACAACATTTTTCCTACGAGCGTGCGGAATATCAAAACATTTTGTCATTATTTTAGTTAAACCTAGCAGACTAAAGATGAAAAAATAGTCAAAACTACGAATTTATTAATCACGGTAACATCGAAAGTAACACTGCTCATGTTGCTTATACCATCGTCGAAATTCAAGTCTTCCTGATTCATCACTGAGCAACAGCGTGCGTGAAAATTTGTTGCTCAACAGCATGCCTGAAAATTTTTTTTGGCCCAACAGCGTGCGTGAAAAATTTTTTTCGCGCACGGCGTGCGAATATTTTTTTCACGCACGACGTGCGGAAAAGTGGCAGTTTCCGCACGGAAATGAACGAAATCGTTTTTGCGCAGGCTCCTAGGAAAAATTAATTGTGGAATGTCAAATGCGTAGATCTAGACTGTAAAATAAATATATTCTATGTGACATTGGATAACCTTATAAATTCAAGATTTTTTAAAAGTTTCCCAAAAATTCGACTGTTTAATTGATGTAAACGATTCAGCAAACAATTTAAAATGTTTCGCTGCTATTTTTTAGTTCAGATCTAGGAAGTACTACTATAAATAAATACCATTTGTTTGTTGATATCCGTATTAAAAGATGAAACAGGGAAACCCGTAGTAATGTTGCCATTTATGATAAAAAAAAAAGTTTTAAGAACAGCTTCCTAAACATTTTTAAATTATTCCAACTAACCAGTACAGTTACTCCTAGCAGTCCGGAATCTGAGCGCACTTTTAACACTATAATTATTATTGAGTGGTAATATACCCATACTATTGATTTCGATGTGATACTTGACTATATGAAATCAGTAAAAACTCGCAGACTTAATTTTTACTTTAAAACTTAACATAAAATATAAAAAATTTTCTTATTCATAACAACGCGGTAGTAATATATTTTTTTACACAATATATGATTAAATTGTGACTCTACCATACATACTAGTAGGCTCGGTACCAACAACTGTGATGCCTTTTGAGCCATCGCCCCCCCCCCCACCGCCCTGTATGTCACGCTACGCCGCTGCTCAAAGGTAGAGGTATAAATAACAAATTGATCCCAGAATTTGATATCACCTTTAAAACAACTAGTTGTTAATTTTTGCTTTAATAGATCTCATAAGACAAATTCTTATGTCAACTTAGTATTTAGTATTACAACTAAGAAAGAATAAATTTACTCTTTTCACTTGTTAATGAACTCGAATTCATGTACCCTAAAGCTAAGAAAATCTTAATACTAGACGCGTCTTGGGTAATACCATATAATTATAATAACGAATTCTTATCAGACAATTAGTGTGTGTTGAACTGACATTATTTTGGTCCTGTTAAAAATTTGCCACAGAACACTTTCAATATAATACAACTGGCACAATGATATTCCTAAGTGAAAAAGCAATTTAAAAAAATGGGTTAAATATTTCTTATTTTTTACCAACGAAAAAATCAAACAACTTAAAATGTATCAAAAAATATTATTATATATTTTTTTTAAACCTTCATCAAAGACATGATTTTAGTAACTGTAACTGTGTGAAAAAAAAGATTTCTGTCCGTTTTTTACCCAAAACTAAACAGAAATAGTGGAAAATAGTAATATTAAAAAAATCTAATTACTCATGCCTAAAAATTAAGCAATTTCCGCCAGTTTTCACCAAGTATTTACGAAAAAATCATTTAAAAAAATCGTCAAAATATCAAACTGTCACTGAGAAAATAGGCATATCGCTATGGAAACCATTGTTATTTCATGTACCAGCCGCCTTGATTTATAGTGAAGAGATGGTGTGTTGCGAGAAGTGCGCTTCGTTCGAGATTTATAGAAGTATTTTCCTGTTTTTCTAGGATTTTTTGATAAAGGTATTAAAAAAATAATGTTAACAACTCGCGGCTAAACTGTACTCTTTTTTACTCGCGTTTGTAAATACCTTGCTGCGCTCGTATTTAAACCAACGCTTGTAAAAAAAGCACTATTTTAGCTACTAGTTGTGAAAACTTCTATTTGGGTGTATACAACAAGTAAAAGCAAAATAAAAAAAAAGTCATCTTGAATAAAAAAATTATTTTGGGGATGTTTTTCCTCGTCGTCCCCGTCACTGCCACTAAATATTTTTTTATTTCGAATACCTACCAATGAAGGCTTGATCTGAGTCTGCACGAGTTTGTAACACTCAAACTCAGTTTATTTCTCTGGTCAGCGCATTTAGTCTTGAGCAACTTGATATTTCGCCGCGTATTTCGCAGGTTTAGCGGGATGCTTTTTAACATACACTGGCATGGCGATGAGTTTTTATTGTAAAATTGACAATTAAATAGCATCAGTTAATATACTTGACAATTCAAAGAACAATTTGTCGACGTTTTAATGTTGCCAAAGGTGACTTAGCGTTGCGTGAAAACGGCGTATAAGCTTTATAGCAACTTGCTTTTGCACCAATTTGGCGGAGATTTTTTTAAGTTGTGTTGACGTTGCCTTGCGTCGCCGTCGCGTGCAACGACAATGACTGAAGTGCCTTCTGGATAATAATTTTATTAATATAATTGCTTTGGAATCAAGACCGCGTTGGCAACCACAAATGGGCTAATTTCCAAACACCATTTATTATTAATAATTCTAAAATACTAGATAAGATAAGATGCTTTCAGTTAATTTATAACATTAAAGTGATTTTTAGGGTTTCCCATCCACTAAATTAACAACGAACCTTAGTTTTCCTCAAAAATGGATATTTTAGCTTTAAAAAATAAGCGGGCCTTCAATCTTATTTCTGAATTTTTTGTTAAACAGTGTTTTTATATTAATACCGAAACACTTAAAAACTAAATAAAAAATCATCAAAATCCAGTAAAAAAAATATGTTTTTTACAATTGTCTCGTAAAGAGAAACGTTTAAATAACATAAATTGATTAACTCTAGTTAATTTTTAACGGTTTGGCGTCGTCGATCCTTCGTCCGTTGCGGTCGTTGAAAACCCCACAATATACCAGTAAAAATAAACGTTGTTAGAGGGTTGCCGAATTTACTTTAGTTAATAACAATGGTGTGGTGTCATTTTCTCGTCCATCATAGAGGCTGTTGCACAAATGACTAGTTTTTATAGTTTATGCAACGTTAATTTTAGTATATTTCTTAGTTATGGAAACTAAGGCAACTAAAAATTGTTACTTGGGAAATAATTGGTCATATAGCTATTTAGAGACTAGGAAAAGCTTTCTTTTTATTTTTAGGTTGCTGAAATCCTCCTAAGGCCTCTTAGAGAGCCATATTAATATTTTCTATGCGTGTGTGTTGACAAGTAGCGCAATTTTTATATAGCAAAGAGTGGTACGTAAAATAAATAATTGTTTTGAATTTTATCAACTTGTTTGATTCATTTCTAAGTGTGCCATCTGAAACTGTTACTTTCCACTGCGACCACCAGGGTGCCGATTCTTGAATTTCGTAGGAAAGGTCGCACGGGAACGGTCACTTCCCTGATATCGACCAACATCACGCTTTAAAGCTATCACGAGTTATCCGAAACCTATCCGACAACGGCCGAACTTCACCCGATTGACGTGTATCGAAGGAACCTTCCTGCACGCTCATACACCTGCCTCTGAGCAGGAGAACGGGCGCTCTTGAAAAACGATCATCAAGTCAGCTTTGCAAGTGCTCCATACAAGGCTGGCATCTTCTGAGTCTTCTTATTGGCCGAAAATTCAAGAATCTGCACCCAGCGCGGGTCTTTTGTGTCTCACTTTTGAGAATGTTCTTCTCTGGGCCAGTATTCTTAAAAGTGTGAAAAGGCAGTACTCACACTTCGTCTGATCCGGACCAACCCAGATCCGTAAAATAGGTGAGAACACATGCACATTCTTGCTTTCACCTTAATTTCGGGAAGTACTCTCAAGGTGACATTTCAAGAATACTGGCCCAGATGTTTAGCCCTAAGTATCATGTTGGCTGTCCCAAGGAGAAACACAGTAAGCGAATTGGGAAAAAACAGAGAAAAACGGACTTAAATAAAATGGTTAAAATGCGACATGCTTTACAAAGTGATGTCCTAATAATACATGTGAAAGCAGCTGAAAGTGACTTTTTACCGAGGTTTGACTCGGTCGTCATTTTGTGTACACCAAAAGGCATTTTATACCAGAAATGGCATCGGCGTGTACAGGGTGTCCCATTTTAATTTCTATTGAAGATAGAGGCATGCGGTTCTTGCGTTACAGATTTTTTCTGTCCCTTGGAGCTACAGGGGAAAGTTGAATAATGGTCGGAATTACTAATTGATGATATCTCCCTTAATTTAAGAGATAATTGAGTTCTGTAAAAACATGTCTGTGGCAACCTTCTTCGAAAAACACAATGGGTTTTTTAAGGTTTTATTCCGACAAAAAGTTAAATACGGACTTAAATGTTTTACATCATATTTTAATTTCTTTATAAAATTGTTTGATAATAAAATATCATTATTTTAGTTTAGTTTCGATCCCGGAAAAATTCATCTTCGGTGCATTTTTTTTTCTGGTACGGCCTTGTCCCATTTTATTTTTTTTTTGAGGCCATTTATATTTATCTACTATATAGTAGACCTGGACAACAAAGATGTATTATATGAACATACCGGGTGAACCGAAAAAAACCGGACAAATTGTTTTTTGCTATAGCTTTACCAATTTCAATTAAAAAAAACTGTATTGATAAGACAAATAAGCCTTTTGAGAAAAACATTCGCTTTGCCATCATATTTAAATACAAAATGGCGCATAAAATCATATGCACCTTTTTTCAAACTTGTTTTTTAATTTAGATGATTTTTTTCTGGATCGAAACTTCAAAATAAATAAAATGATATTTTGTTAAACTTAAAAATAAACTAAAATATGAAGTAAAACATTTTGGTTCGTATTTAACTTTTTGATCCTGATGATCTACGAAACGAAACGTCGGATTAAAATTTTGAAAGGACCATTGTGTTTTTCTAAAAATGTTGCCACAGATATGTTTTTACAGAACTCTATTATTCCTTATATTAAGGGAGATATCATCAATTGGTAATTTCGACCATTTTTCAAGTTTCCACCGTAGCTCAAAAACTACAAGTGTTAACGCCTTTTTTTAAAGCTCAAAAAAGTAAGACAGTGGTGCAAAAACCGAATGTCTCTATCTCTCTACCAAAGTGCATTACCGAGCCACCCCTCGCTTTTTGTTTCTCAATGGATATTTTTTTATGAAAATTTCGAATTTTGAAGCTTGATGTCACACTTACTTATTTTTTTATACGATTTTTTCATATTTAGACTGAAATGTACAGGGTGGTCCAAATTCGAGGGGCCTCTGTAGCTTTGGGCTTTTGCAGCATAGTTAGCCCAAAACTAATATACATGTTACGGGCTCGATTTTCAAGAGAAGTCGAAAACTAAAAACCGCATTGCGATATGTCAAAGCGTTTCTGAGCTACAGGGTGATTCTCAAAAATGTGCGTTTCTAAAAACCCTCTGCAACTTTTTTGTTTGTAAAGATAGAGAATTTCATTAAAAACATTTTTTGAAGATTTTTTAAGGAAAAATCTACCTGTTTTACCGATTTTGTCTTAGAGCCTTTAGTTCACGAGATATAAAACAAAGTTACATTTTTTTTTTTAAGGAATACCCCAATTTTTTCAAAAAAATTAGTTTTGTAATAAAATTTCCTGTTAAACGATGTGTCTTACACCTATTTTTATTAAGTAGTTAAACAGATATCTGCAATTTTTAATAATTACCATAGTAGGCTGTGTTTAACTCTGACCTATGCAGGTTTAGGGTATCTATCTAGGTAGCTATGATCAAGTAAAAACAATTGCGATGATAAACGAGCCCAAGTATCAAAAGTGGCGTCTTCGTCAAGATATAAAAATGTTTGAAAACTTTGAAAAGTACGACATGATAAAATGTTATATTAAAAGTAACGAAAATCGACAGACGATCTATATTTCCAGAGATATCCGGAACGAAGGCAACCTAGCTCAAAAATATTTTTGAAGTTAAAAAGTCATCTAAAAGAATGAAAGAATTGCAAGAACTAACGGTTCTAGGAGAAATAGAAATTAACCCGAAACAATGCCGTTCGGGTGCACCAATTACGGCAACGAGATTTTGCTCCAAGACGTGCATGTTGCAGATGGCACCTAAATAAAAGCCGATTTTGCCAGAAAAGTTATTTGGACGGATGAGGCAACGATTTCTAGTGATGGAATATTCACCAGATATAACTGCTATTACTGGAAACAGCAAAATCCCCATATTATGCTGGAACAAGCGAATCAGAGAAGGTTCAGTTTTAAGGTATGGGTAGGCATCTACAGAGGACAAATTATTGGGCTATATATTTTTGATAGAAATTTAAATGCCGAAAGATACCAACAAATTTTGGAAGAGCAGGTGATTCCGTTTATCGACAATTTGCACTTCAGCAAAATAATGAGCTATACTTTCAACATGACGGTGCACCTCCTCACAATGCACAAGATATTACTAATTTGCTAAATATTGTGTTTGCCGAAAACTGCATCGGAAATAAAGGTCCTATATATTGGCCCCCCAGGTCTCCAGACCTGACCCCTTGCGACTTCTTTTTGTGGGGGAGAGTCAAAGACCTTGTATTTCGAAATCGCCCAACTATTAGAAGGGAATTGAAAGAGGCACTTCGTACTGCATTCAGGCAGCTTCATGCGGTAGAATTTCTTAATGCAGAAAATAGTGTCAAGAGAAGATGTAGGATATGTTTACAAGAAAACGGCCGTCAATTTGAGCATTTGTTTTAGAATTAAAGAAAATTGTTAGATGTAGATTTTAGGTGTTACATAGTTTAATTAATAAAAATTTTAAATCAATAATTTTAATAATTTTATTTTTGTTTGTTATTTTAGGGTTGGTAATTATAGAAAACTAGAAGTTAAATTTTGAGGTTTCTGTGTCCCCTCGTGTCGTAGCCAACTTGATTTTTTTATGAAAAAAAAACAATAACGGTGGGATTTAATACTAAGTTTTTAAATTTTAAACCAACCCTCCTTGAGTTTTGGACACAGTTTGAATTATAAGAAGAATTTTAATAAATTTTTTTATTCAATAATCATCTTAACACAATCTTTTGTTGGATTTAAGAAGAAAGTTTCAATTTAGAAGAAAAGAAAATTAAAATATTGAAACCCACGCGGGGTTTAAATAGTAAACACTCTGTAGAACAAATTGAAATTGAGGTTATATGTCACTCTAATTAAAACTTACCCTTAATAATTGATTTTTCCAATTAATACTTGATGTCACACAACGAATTAGATGGGCGATAATAAAATATGGAGTAGATTTATTTTCTATTTATTTAAAAGGTGTTTTTATTTATGAAATGTATTAAAAAACTTAAATGCAAGTGTTTTTTACATGTCTGTCACTGTCGAAATGTCAGTTTAAAAATATTAGCGCTGCGTTCAATCACAAACAGCGAGTTCGGATCTTTTACCTCTGCTTGCACCTTGGCTTGCACCAACCTCTATTGATGAAAGCTACAGCTTTAAAATGAGTGGGCTTTGAGTAAGGAAAGTTATTTTGGCTGAGCTTTTAGATAACCTCAATGTTTTACTTTTAGTTTATAAACAAATTAATATAGTTGTTTTGGGTTTTTTTGTTTGGTATATTTTTCGTGCATAATCAGTGACCTTCACTTATGTTTGTTTTGCCTCGTAGTGCCCTCATAAATATATTTTTTGTGCTGAAAACGGGTTGAAAATATGGCGTTTTTTTGGACAAAATTGGAGGTGTTTTATTGATTAATAAACAACTTAGGATGTTAAATAAGGTAAATTACTTCTTGTAAAAACGATTACTTAGGGAAATTTTAAACGGACTTATTACCAATTGCCATAAATTTAAATCACACCCCAGAGGTGGTCTAAAAACTCACCAACTTTATAACCTCAAACACAGATGATGAAGCTGTTATGTGCCAAATTTTTGGCGTATTCACCATATGCCATTTTGAAGCCTGAAATTAGTTTTAGGGCATTTTCTCCTAAAATATGGTATATTTTTAGAAAAAAAACTTTTTCAATGGTATTTTGCAATAATAATACAAAATAATGAATAACTTTGTGTCTTTTCTGTATGGGTAAGTGTTTTTTTAAAGTTTGGTTTTAAAATTTAGTACCCCCCACAGGTGTAAATATTTAGATCTGTGAGGGGTACTATTTTAGATCTTAGTAAATCCTACTGTAAAGTTTTATTTACACATTTAGGGCGCGCACATCGCCTACTATGGTAAATATCAAAGTATGCATATATCTTTTAAACTATTTAATAAAAATAGGTGTATGGCACATTCTTCGACAGGAAATTTTATTAGAAAACTGATTTTTTAGAAAAATTGTGGGTATCCCATTTAAAGAAATATAACTTTGTGTGATATCTCGGGAACTAAAGGCTTTAAGAGAAAATCGGTAAAACAGGTAGATTTGCACATTTTTGAGAATCACCTTGTAGCTCAGAAACGCTTTGACATATCGCAATGCGGTTTTTAGTTTTCGACTTCTCTTGAAAATCGAGCCTGTAGCAAGTATATTAGTTTTGGGCTAACTATGCTGCAAAAGCCCAAAGCTATAGAGGCCCCTCGAATTTGGACCACCCTGTACAGAAAAGTTCGGTAACTTTCTATTAAAAACTCAATTTTTAGAAAAATGTCAGATACTGTGTTTTAGTTCAAGACAGCCGGTTTAGTCGTCGATCTCTGGCTGGCCAATATAAGCCGACGTATTCTGTAAGGGGTGCTCCAAACTGGCACTTTTGAGTAGTTTAAGGCACTTCTAAGGGAGACAGTAAAAACCGCACCTGGGTATGTCAAGCCATTTTTAAGCTACCGAGGCTTTTTCAAAACTCTGCATTTTTGGATAGGGTTTATAACATTTTTATTTGTGAAAAGTTATGTTTGGTGTATATTTTTTAAAGCAGAATTTGACTCTCAAACTGGATTTTATCTGCCACTTTGGGTTTTGAGATATAACATAAAATTGGTATTTTTCATTAAATGACCCTTTTTTAATTGATTTTTAAAATCACCATAAAATTCCCTTTAAAATTATCATCACACTTTGTGTTTTAATTATTTGCATTTTTATATAATTTTTGATTTTTTTATTACTAACTTTTAATATTTTCATTTTTTTATGTTCTTTATTTTCTACTATTGAACAAAATAGGTGAAAAAAGTAAATGAGATACTAATTTAAAAAGAAGGTAATAAAAAATAAATATATAAAAAAATGCAAAAAATAAAACACAGAGTGACATCATTTTATAAGGAATTTTAGGCTGATTTAAAAAATCACACACAAACAAAGTAATTCCATAATAAAAGTACTAATTTTGTGTTACATGACAATAACTAAAAATGACAGATAAAATTCAGTTAGACAGTCGAAATCTCCTTTTCAAAAAGTCCCCGTAGCTCGAAAATGGCTTGACATATCAAGTTGAGGTTTTCCTCTTTTAAACTTTGCTTTATTTATTTTATTTATTTAAATACCCATTTACAGGACAGGAAAGTTACACATACTCATAAGCACTTTGAATTATCTACATTAAAATAAGAGTACAGAGCATTATTTAGTAAGTCTACTTATGAAACTAACAATCTAAATAGGAAATTTCTAAAAATTTGCGCATGGAAAAACGAACCAATAACCGAAATCCCAATAGCTTCAAAATAACTGAAGACCCGCCTAATCTCTGATAAGGAAAAGTTAAAAATATCAACACTTGTCATTAATTTGTTGTGTACATCACAAACAATATAGACTGGTGAGAACTGCATCGCGTTTACACGGCCGCAGACAGGTTAAAATGTCGCATTCTGTACAGTCTGTAAGATTGTGAATAATTCTGTATAAAAAAATTTGAAAAAAGCACTTTCTTCGCGTTTCCAAATGTTGAATGTTAAACATTTGCAAAAGCTCAGTTTGGGAGAAGCCTTGAGGTGCATAGTTGCCCGTCGGTCGTTCTGAAATAAATAATTCATTTTTTCGAGGGATTCTTTATGCGTAAGCAACTGTGATGACCAAAAAACTGAAGCATACTCTAACTTGGATCGAATAAAAGCAATACAATAGTTTTATGGTGTTATGATTCTAGCCCGTTTTGACAAGTATTAAGTGAACTACGTCAGCTCCATCTACAAAACATGTAAAACATTGGATTAATTCTTATATAAAAACTTCAGAAAAGCGAACTATGCAGTTTTCATCACTTTACAGCTCGCCGTTTTTGAGATATGGCAATTTTTGTAAAAATGCATTTTTTTATTTTTGTCTGTTTTTGGATGTTTTGTCCTAAAACTCAAAAATGGTATGCCCTAGAGTACTCAAAACTTTTTAGAAATTATTTTGGACCTTTCTAAAGAAAATAGCATTTCAGGAACCATCCAAAAAGAAGGGTAAAAAAATATCTCGATCGAGTATTTTTGACTACATAATTTTCGAAAAATCCTCAAAACTCAAAAACTAAAACCAACTATACAGTCACTGGGCACACATCCGACCGGTTGGCTACTTCTTGAGTAATGGAGCTATTCTAAAAAACGGCAAAAATTTCGGCAAATTTACCACATGTCGTAAAATGGGGACCAGCGGGCCTTAAGAAAAGTCTCAAAATGAGTCACTTGTCTTTTTCGGATTTAGTCCATTTTCAATAGAATTCGTTACTGTACTTGAGGTCTAATTCATGCAAAATTTGAAAACGATTTTTCCCATTTCCAGTGCACTTGCCGTTTTCCGATTTTTCTGAAAATCAATAGGCTTCATCTAGTGCTTAAAAATTGTGCCAAGTTTCATCGCTCTAGTTTTTTTGTAGATGGCGCTGACGTAGTTCACTTAATATTTGCCAAAACGGGCTAGAATTATAGAAAAAAAAATTAAAGAAATTTTAAATATTTTTATACATATGTCAGCATTATCATCATGACTGCAGGCCAATTCCACACATCATCAGAGCTTTAAATAAGGCTTATGTAAAAAATGACGAAAAACGGTCATAAAACGGTAGATATACCATAACGAATCCTCGTCCTCCAGCGACTGCAGGATCGTTGAAGTTTGTTGAGCATTTGGCGCGGAGTACAACAAAAATAATTAGTTTAACGGCGCAAGAACAATCCAGAGATAATATAAATTTGTCAATCGATTTCAATACGTCATCTACCACTCATTATCTATCTCTGGTTTCTTTACTGTATTCTCCTGTTCACAGATTGCGCCGCGAATCATTGGGGATTAGGGTCACTGGATCCTAAAACCTGCGGCTGGGACCGCAGGTCTCAGGATCCAGTGACCCTATGGGGGATTGTTTATTTATCACCTAGGTGATCGAATTGAGAGCAGTGACAACTAGTCAAATGGCCATAGACACAGACCACTTAAGGGTTCTAAAAAGTAGCTTTTCACCAAAGGAAAAATTATTAAATAAAACACAAAAACCAGGCCGACGAACTCCAAAACAAAACGACAAAACTAAGGTTATGAAGAATGTCAGGTAGACACACTGACATTGGTTAGTTGCAAATACAGTGAGTCGACCAATTTCGATGTTTGCATGGCATAAATTTTTTTTCCTGGTAAGGGGTGTTACCTAGGTATATATGCTAGATCTCTCTTAGTCGAATACATTTAGGAAAGGAGAACACTAGAAACTATGCCTAGGGTAAGCTCACAAAAAAAAGACGTGGGTGGTTAATTTTGATGGTGGCGGTATCTATAATATAACCATTTAAGTACTTTTTGATGCTAGGCATATAACTAATATTGATAGGTAACAGGTATAGTCCATGTTTTTACATTTCCGCATGTTTTAGCTTTAGAGGAAAATAATACTCAATTTGTTTTTTATTAGAGGAAGAGGATTACAAAGCTTATTAATACAATCTAGAGAGTTTTTGAAATTAGGTGTCCATTATTTGGAAAATTACAAATATTTCCAATTTAGTTTTACAGGTCTCTATAAAGGGTATTTGTGACTGTTTCTGACGTAATATGGGCGCGCCAATTTTGAAACACCACAAAAGCTAAAACAGTTTTTTTCAAAAAATAAATAAAATTTTAAAAAAGTACCAAGATTTGATGGAAAAACATAGTCCAATAAGCAATTTAGGCAAAATTTCAGGCCATTTGGAAGTCCCGTTTCCGAGAAACATGCGGAAAAAGAATTGCCTAATAAACGGACCCAACAGCGTTGCCGGTTTAACGATGTAATTGGGCCGTTAGAAAAAAAATGTTCGAGATAATTTGCTGATTTACAGTGTTTGTTGAATAAATTTTTTTAAGCAAAGTAACAGGAATTTGAGTATGAACAAAAATGTTACTATAATTTTGATAGGCGTTCTTTTGTAGGTATTGTTTTTCCGTACAAAATGCTTTTTTCATTTTTTTTCTAGTGCAAAATTAACGAACTTATATGAACCAAAAACCGATGTAATTCTTTGATTCAAGATGACGCCGAAGTTAAGGAGATGAGAATGATGCAAATCTATAGTTAAGCTTTCTCAATTATACCCTACATCCATGCAAAATTTCATCTTGCTCACTTTTAGTTCCCAGAAAAGCATTGTGAAAAGTATAGTTTGCCTGGACTAAAGGTAGTCTTATAGAAAAGTCACACAAATTATTCAAATTATGGTTAACTGCGGCTATTACCTGTTCAGATTCTAAAAAATAAAAACGCAAATACAACTGTGTGTATATCATGAATCCCTGGGGAATACCTGTACTAATATCTTTAAAACTTGTGATTTTACCAGTATAGTACACTGCCTGACGTCTTTCTTTTAAAAACTATTTACATAATAATCTAGCAGATAGGGAGAATCCCGCATAATGAAAAATTGAGTCCAGGCGACCAGGATTAAAGTTATCGAAAGTCTTGAAATAATCTAAAAGTATTAGAAGAAGCAATTTTCTTGACCTAGAGCCTCGAAAATTCCATCGGTTATTTTCGTAAGAGCGGTGACGCAACTATATTCCCTTCTAAAACCCCATTGGTGAGCTGGTATAATTTGACTTTTTCCAAAATTTTTGAAAATTTATTAATCTTTGATGCTTTTTACAGACTTTCCGCCCATGATAAAAAAAAATTTGGGGCCTCCAACTGGAGGCTCATGGCCCGCCAACTATTTTTTTTTAAACAAGAAGGTACCACTTGTGGCACCTTTTTGGAAAGCCTGTTAAAAAAGAAATTTAACGCACTAGTTTTTTTTGACATCTGTCAATCAATTTATCAAAAATTAAAAAGAAACTTGTTTTTTTGTCAATTGTTTTAGCTTCAAAATAAACTACATATTTTTCTATTTACTAAGCGGAATAAAGAAAATACCACACAAGGACATTATTGGCGGCCCATTTGGGGGTCCGCACTGAAGGCCCAGGACCTACCAACTTTTTTTTCATGAGGAGGTATCACTTGGGACACCTTTTTCGAAAGCTTGTTAAAAAAGAAATTCGATTAAATAAATTTTTTTGACATCTATCAACTCATGTGTTAAAAATTTTTAAAAAACCTATTTTTGGTCAATTATTTTAGCTTCAAAATAAACTGCATATTATACTGAGTGGAATAAAGAAACTACCACACAAGGATATTATTGGCGACCCGTTTGGGGGCGCAGCCTAATTAACTTTTTTTACATTTACAAGATATAAGATAAAAGGGAGATAGATTCAAAGCAAATCTCGATTTTATTTTTCACTTAGCCGTCCTTAACGAAAGGTCTTTTTTTAATTTTTAACACATAGGTCCGCACGAAGCACAAAACATGTACCTACGGGTATAGAAGGCGATCTGACGACTTATGGCCCTGTTATAAGATTTTTGCTACTGTTGCGCCTCTAGGGACTCGATCCTGAAGCTTAAATTAGGGTAGCGGCGCCGACGCCGGGAAATTTAAATTCGAGTATTTTTTAAAGTATTTTAGTTCATTAGAAACAACATTATTTTGGAAAACCTAATTCATCAATAATTAATTTTATTTTCCAAAGTATTGTGGATTCTAATGACTATAAATTTAAGAAATAAACCAAATGCTTCGTATTTAATATATTATATTATTCTTTTAAGAAGATATAATAGTATAGGTACATATAGAAACTATTGTATTTATTAATCAGTGGCGTAGCCAGAAATCGACTCTGGGACCGGGGTTTCATCATTTAATAAAAATCAATTACCTAGCTATGGCAAATTTTTAAAAATTAAGTAGGGTTCTATTGCTTGAACTCTTAAAATGAAGGGAGGGGAGAGAGGCGGTTTAATAGGTGTTGAGTTAGTGTATATGAAACGAAAATACTTATTTTTAAAAGCAAGTCTCGTTTGCAGATTTTTTTCAAAATTAACCCTTAAATGCGCCGCAGGTAAACATTTTGAAAAAAAGTACACTAAAATACTGTTAAAATTTTTTACGCGTTTTAAATCTTGTTGACAAACAAATTGCTGTAAATTTATTAAAATTGTAATGATATATAATGTTGGTAAAGCGCCGCAGGCGAAAATTTTGACAAAACAAACATAAAATTATTTAAAAATTTTGATATTTTAGGTTCTTTGTAAAATATTTTTGAAAAAGTAGATTGAGTTAGATGCCAAGAAGGGGTGGGTATATATATATAGTAGTTTTCCCATCGTATTCAATACGTATCGAAATATATATCACGCTCTTTATCGGAACAGAGAACAAGCTCTATGAAAGAAAAAGAAGATAGTTTTTTCAATATGTATTGAGTACGATAGATTTGTTGCCAAATCATAAATGCGCTGCAGATGAAAATTTTAAGAAAAATTATGCGAAGAATGGCATGGAATGGAAATGGAATTTATTACACGTTTTAAATGCTGATGATTCATTGCAACTAAACAAAAATTGTAGCAATTTATGACGTCATAGCACCGCTGGCAAAATTTTTAAAATTTAGGACATCACACGTTATAAACCGGAGTAAAGAGTAAGCTATAGCTTCCCTGGGGCCCTTGATCATGACTAATTTATTGTAGATTGGGTTGGACGTCCTGGGGGGAGGTTTTAACCCCCCAAACCCCCCTCCCCTGAATACGTCACTGTATTAATAAACTACTTATTCTGCTTTCTATGCCGGCCTCAATAGCAGCAGTTTCTGTTAAGACTGGCGACTTTTCTTCATTTTCAAAAAATTTGGTGTAACTGCTTATCCATAAGCATTTTTGAACGGAATGAGCTAAAAAAATACCTAACCTAATTAACAAATAAGCTAAATAAATGCCCTATTAGTCATATTAGAGCGTTAATAGACATCAAAATTGGTGATACCGTAGGCAAAATCGGTTATTTTTCTCCCGTATCCAAAAATAACCGAACCAAAATACGTTACTTACGGGGCCCACTTGGTTATTTTTTCTAACCAACCAGATTTATTTCTGAGCAAAAGCTGCAGCTGGTAAATTATAATTCGTTTTTTTGTTTTTTCTATTCTATTTACATTAGCAGTTTGTATGTGGGCAAAAAAAATTTCGTTACGGTAATTTGTTTGTGGTTTTAAAACTCTTTTTAGCATCTCAGTTACGGTAAGCAAATAAGGTGACAATAAATTAGTGGTCTATTAACCTCTCTATTATTGAATATGCTATTTTTCCTCTGGTATGTAGAAACCTTGCCCGGTACTTACCATTAAAGTGTGTTTCAGACTCTGGCGGTAAATGCAAGGATGGAATTACATGCCGAATTAGAAGGCTTCGTCCACAGTTTTTTGAATAGTTTACTGGTTTAAAATGTTGGGTGCATAATCTAAATCGTTTCAGATGGCAATTGTGTTTGGCGAGCTTGATCTCTAAGGTGTGGAAACCGATGAAGCAAAGGATCACTGGGACACAACACTTAGTAGTTTTCCAATTGTACTTATTACCAAAATCCAATAAATTACTGTAACAGTTTAAAAAAGGCCAAAACCATACAAAACTAAAAAATTTCAACAAAAAAAATGTCATGAAAAGAACGAAAAGACGATGACATTGATGGACATTGATTAAGATAAATGAAATCTGCGCGATTTGTCGCGTGAGCTTCCGGACCGAGTCCCCAGAGGCGCTGTAACTTGTTTTTTGCGATGCCCTTAGTAAGAGTTTTCTCTAAGTCCGTAGGTATATGCTTTGTGGCATGAAGTTTAAAAGAATTCTGACAATGTTGTTGTCTAAATATGTCATCTTTTTATCAAAATAATGTCGACTTTCATAATGTTTGTGCCTGCCTTTAATAAAGGACGGCATTAACTTTAATTTGTCAACTTTAAGAATGGCACAATACGAGCATGTTTAGATGACATTTATATGACAAAAATGTCCGAAACCTTTCAACCTTTGTACGGAACTGTCAGAAATAGTGCCGAATCAGGTTATACCGACTTTATGTACCGATCAGTCCCTATTAAATGACGGCATTAACTTTAACTTATCAACTTTATGGATGGCACAATATGAGCATGTTTAAATGTCAGAAACCTTTCAAACTTCGTGAGGAACTGTCAAAAATAGTGCCGAGTCAGGCTATGCCGACTTTATGTCCCGATAAGTCCCTAATGACTTTGTGTGATATTTTCTTTATTGCGCTTAGTAAATAGAGAAATATGTAGTTTATTCTGAAGCTAAAACAATTGACAAAAAAATAGGTTTTTATTTTTTAATAATAATAAATATATAGCTACAAAATTGTAAAAATTGGTTTAAAACTAAAAAAAAAATTAAATTAAAATTAAACATAAAAAAAACTATAAATAAAAAACTTCTTCCAATCCTTGTTCTTTGGGTAAAGTCCCCAGCACTGAGGTCGCATTCCCCCTTTGAATGGCGATACTGATCCGCTGGGTGATGAAACTTCTAGCATTTTTTGTTTCATTTTTTTTTGCTATTTCGGAAATTAATTTTTTAGCTTCATCACCCCATGGACCTAGGGTTTCCACTGCAAAAGTATAAAACAAAAATCCTCTGTCTTCTAGCTCTTTATATTTTGTCCTTTTTTGTATTTCTCCTATCCCATATGTCAAAAAGAGCTAGTGCGCTAAATTTATTTTCTAACAAGCTTTCCAACAAGGTGCCACAAGTGATACCTTCTAATTGGAAAAAAATAGTTAACAGGCCCCAGGGCCTCCAGTTTTTTAAAACTTGTTCCATAAAACCGCTAGAAGCATCGTTCCATTTAAAGAATCCACCCTGAATATCAATAACTGTTCCAAACAATGTATTGTCAGCAAAATTTGAATGAAGGCATTGAGGCTACCTAGCAATAGCAGTCGCGTTGCAATATACGTAAATAAAACACATTGGATATGTTATTTTTAACATCCCATTATAAGCTACAGCAATGCGCCCTTTTTACGTTGAGAATATTACCGAATTACAGATAGATAAAGTTGATTCACCAACTATTAATGTTTCAGTACGTCAGGTGATAGCTAAAGCTGTATTCCTGGCCCCATCGTATACCTGCATCGTATACCCCGCAAAAAAATCTAAGTCCCAAGATTTTGACTTTTAATTCATGTTTTTGGAGACGTTTTTGTAGACATAGAACACCCGAGCCAAACTATTTTAGTGACCACCCTGTATTTTTGTATTAATGAGCTTAAAATTTAAATTTTCTTGTGTGTTTCCCTGGTGGAAAAAGGCTAAATATTAAAAAGTACTTGGCCAATCGAAAAAAGAAAACCATCCATGGATCGAAAAATAATTTCTTTCTGCGTTTTTTGTATTATGTTTTATGTCTATTAAAGATAAGGGTTGCCATGGAAACCGAGATAAACACCAAATTATGTGCGTATTCCAAAAAAATTTGCAGATTCAATATGGCTTCTCTAATTTTATTTATTTTTAGTGATTTTATTCCTTAAGCCAAGATAATAGTTATTTATGGTACTAGTGTGTTATGTTGAAAATAAGTCACGCGAGAAAAATTCTCAAGTGACTTAAGAAACATAACACACGAGTGGCATACAATGTTTTATCCAACAAGTGGAAGAAATCGTTTTTTATGAGATATTAATTAATAAGCTTTGTGATCAAATCAAAGCTACTTGGGTCTTAGTACCCTATAAATGTCAGAATAACTTGACAGTGTTTTGTTTGGTTGCCACATGCTTTATACATTGTTAGCAAATGTTTAAATAAATTTTGACACTTGTCAGTTTTCCCTGCAGACAAGGAAAGCTTTTTTGAAGAAAAAAACGTATAGAAAATGGAGGAAACCGATGAAAATTACGTTCCTGAGGATATCCTTACGGAAGCGGAAGAAGCAGCGATTCAGATTTTGGCAGAAAAGTCCCGAGATGCTTACGACAAGAAGTTCAAAATGTTTGAGTCTTGGATAAATTCACGGAAGATAAAAGATATCGATGAAAATGTTCTATTGGCTTATTTTTTATTTTTTTTTTTGATAATTGTAAAGTCTTAACAACAGGAATATTTGTTGTTTTCTACAGTTTTCTGCAAAATGGAATTTAACGAGAGTTATCTATTTTTAAAGTTTTGGGGTATTTTACCCTCTTAGAATGATTAAAAATACGATAGGGGTGTCTTAATCCTTTCTATGGATGACAAGTATAAAATATTGGCAATAATATATAATAAAATTTTTTTATCAAAAACTCTTAAACCAGTGTTGGGCACAACTATTTATCTGGTCGACTGTGATTTCGCGGGATCGGAGCTGTTGAACCACACTAAAAAGTAACGGTAAACAAAAGACGAACAACAACAACCATGACTCGAAGGATTTTTTTTAAACGTGTTGACCTTTTAACGTAAATATAATTATTTTTCTGAAACCCATGATGACTGGCATAAAACAGAAACAAAAACTAAATTTTTGTCCATTGATATTTTTTGCTTCTTCACAATGTGCGTCATTAACAACCAAACTAGTTTTTTACAGAGTGATTCTTTTTTGCTCTAAAACTCTTTAAAAAAGGTAGGTTTTTGACATTGTTAATTAAGTAAATAATTACGAAAAAAAAAAGTGAACAAATAAATTAGAGAAAAAAATTGGCGGTTGTCTGTTTTTTTTATGACGTGGTGAAGTACTAATAAGCTAGTGTGACCATAATTTTTTATGAGCAAAAAAGTACATATTATTATACGTGTTCGAAAAAACAAGAAGTTTAATAATTTTTAAAATAAAATTCATGGTAAAAATTACTTATACCTTACCCTATACCATGATTCAAGAGCGGATACAGAAAACATGTGTCTTAAATATGCCTAATAACTAACAGGCGTAAATTTTTAGAAAATTATGCTTAAAATACACTAGTGCATCCCGGGAGGGGGAGTTTGAAGTAAAAATGTTGCTTAAGATAAAACGAATATTGTAACAATCAGTGATATAGAGCTGCATAATTCTTTAAATAACTTGATCTTATATTTATATAGTCTTAAATATAAATTTGTAACCAAAATCATGTCATAAATGCGCCGCATTAAATATGTTATTTCTTATAAGTTTCTAAATGCTGTTGACAAAAATATCTCAAAATTAAACTAAAAGTACCACAATCAATAAGGTTGTAGCGCCGCATTTTTAGCAACTTTTAAAAATTACGCAAAAAATTTTGAGATTGTTTACGTTTTTGTCAAATTTTTAAAAAAAGGTGGGTTGGGATGGCTGCAAAAAGGGAAGGGCGAGCGCCACCCTCCTCCTTGCATGATAATTCTTGCTTTGGATGGGGGTTCAAAATATGAACTAGTTGATTCTTTTGAAAACATATTCAATTAAGGGAAAGTGGTTTTAATATTTTTCGTTATTTGTTTACCTAAAACTTGGCAAAACATGTTTTAAATGTGCCACATGCGAAAAACTGTAAAAAAGTAAACTAAACGTATCATTTTAAATAAGTTCTCAATGTTGGTTGATAAAAATTGGGTAAATATAAACTGAAATCGAAAAAAAAATATGATTTAATAACGCCGCAGGTGAAACTTTTATTTTAATGTTACTTTTAGACTTGATATTTTATAATAGTACATAATAAGAAGTTAGTACAGTTTTAATTCAATAGAGTATAGAGTACAAAGCTTTAAATAAATGTTTATTAAAAAAAACTTTTAAAGAACAAGCTTTTATTAATGCACTCAAAAGTAGAAAATAATTTTTTATCATTCTTATACCGTAATAAAAGTGATGGGCGCAAATTAAAAACTTTAACTTTAGGTATCTTATATCGGTCACATCGACGATTCACGAGACAGTTGTATTAATCAATAACCTAAGAAAATTTTCAAAAGCTTGGTAAGCACGGCAATCTCACCCGTTCTCAGCTTCTTTAGATGAAAGCATTATGTTTATCATTCGAATAGAAGAAGAATTTAGTTCTTCTTTTGTAGTAGTCGCTTTTATTATGGTATAAGAAACATAAAAATTATTTTGTACTTTTAAGTGCATTTAATAAAATATTGTACTTTAAAAGTTTTTTTTAATAATTTTTTTTTAATTTTAAGATTAGTACCCTAAATCGTCCATTTTGAATCCACCATATTGAAATTTTCAAATTTGATCAAAAATTCATATCTTCTTCCCGAAAAACCCCTGAATGCCAATTTTGATTTAAATCGAACAAACTAAATATTTTCCCCCCTCCTCTTCCCTCGTTAGAGGGAAGTGTGTACCTAATAAGAGCATATTATTGTATAGTCGCGGGAACTATTATAAACGCATACCAAATTTTAACACATACCCTTAATTTTTAGATTTGTAACCTTAATCGACCATTTTGAATCCGCCATATTGAAATTTTCAAATCTGATTAAAATCTTATTAAAAATTAAAAACTTATATTCACCCTCCTTAAAAACCTCTGTATGCCAATTTTGATTAAAATCGAACAAACTTAATCTTTTTGCCCCTCCACTTTCCTCGTTAGAGGGAGGAGCAAAACATGACCGAAAATCATCCATCTTGAATACGCCACACTGAACTTTCAAAATCTGATCAAAAATTCGTATTCCTTATTCCTAAAAGCCCCCGTATACCAATTTTGGTTGAAATCGGACTAACGTAGGTGTTTTCCCCCCTCCACTCCCTTCGTAGGGGGAGGGGTGAATAATAATGACATATTATTGTACTGTCACCAGGACTATAAATGCGTGCCAAATTTAAAGGCAATCGGATGTGTATAAGTTAGTTAAAATTGGTTAGCAAAAGATGACCAAAAATCGTCCATCTTGAATCTGCCAAATCTGATTAGAAATTCGGGCGTACTTCAACTGTACCTTCCTCCACCCCCTTTGAGTAGGGGGGAGCTGTCAATTTCATCACACATCACACATTGTGTTGTCACCGCAATTATACAGGGTGTTTCAAATTCGATGCTCACCATGGGGGTTTCCTAAACGGTAGGAGATACGAAAAGATTTAAATTAGGGAAAAGAAAACTAAAAATAAAGTTTACAAAATCCGAGTAGTTCCGGAGAGAGAAAAAAACCGAAATTTTCAATTTTAGTTTTTATTTTTTTCCGCCTTTATTATTAGAGTTGTCAAAAAATGATTAAAACTTTCTACAGGCACCTTATTAAAATCTACCAGAAGAGCTATTCATTTTTATGATTTGACATTTCAGTTTGACAGAAGCGCTGTCAAGTTCATTTTTTCTTATGGACACATCCTTTTTTTTCTGGTCGTTTTGTTTCGGAAGCAAGGAAAATATCATTCTGAAACATTATTTTAACAGGGAGCTTGTTGTTTCGGGCTTAATGACCATCATCAGTTAAAAAAATCCCGTTATACAGGACAACTTAAAAAGCGCTTATAGTAGTTTCAAAAATGGCGCCAGCAGGCACGTATAGCCATCCATAAAACCTTTTAAAAAAATTTAAAAAAATGTCAAAATTGTTTAAAACATTTTTGAAGTTTTTCAAAAATTTTTTGTCTATATTTTCTATTTTTTTTTGCTTTAAATATCGTCTTAAAATTTCCCGTATAAAAAGACTTAAAAAAAAATACAATTTTTTTTTTTAATTTTGAAATTTTTTCATTTTTTTTTGTTTTAAATGTAATTATCTACCTAAATGTGAAAATCGCGTGTCGCTAGCTGCTACGTTTCGGGAGTTATAATTTTTTTTATCAAAAAAAGAAGAATTTTTGTGCCAAATTTGATAGAAATCGGTTTAACGGTTTTTGAGTAATCTTGTCCCAGACAGACAGACAGACAGACACCATCCCAAAATTTTGTAGATACTACTACAAGCGCTTTTTAAGTTGTCTTGTATAACGGGATTTTTTTAAACTGATGATGGTCACTAAGCCCGAAACAACAAGCTCCCTGTTAAAATAATTTTTCAAAATGATATTAGCCTTGCGTCCGAAACAAAACAACCAGAAAAAAAGGATGTGTCCATAAGAAAAAATGAACTTGACAGCGCTCCTGTCAAACTGAAATGTCAAATCTTAAAAATGAATAGCTCGCCTGGTAGATCTTAAAAAAGTGTCTGTAGAGACTTTTACGCATTTTTTGACAACTCTCATAATAAAGGCGGAAAAAAATTAAAACTAAAATTGAAAATTTCGGTTTTTTTTCGCCTATCTCCGGAACTACTCGAATTTTGTAAAATTTATTTTTGGTTTTCGGTAAAGCATCAAATTGCGCAACTTTGCCCTAATTTAGACCTTTTCGTATCTCCTACCGTTTAGGAGATTCTCGTGGTGAGCATCGAATTTGAAACACCCTGTATAAGCATGCCCAATTTGAAGCCGGTCAGATGTCGGGGAGTTGGACAAAATTACGTTGCAAGATTCCACCCGAACAAACATACATGATACATACAGCCATTTGCACCAACGTATTTACTTATTTAGAGGTCACCTAGAATAAGGTGGCCTAGGTTAGAGAAGAGTTTCCTTTGTATTTAGAACTCCCCTAAACTACCTTAGGTGATCCCTAAATCTAGGGGCCCGTTTTTGTTCCCCTAACCTAAAACTAAACTAGATTTAGGTGCCACCTAATGCTAGGTTACCACTAAAAATGTTGGTGCAAATAGCTGATAGATAGGTACATTGCAGGTTAAATAAAAGCTTGTAAAAAAAGTACTGTAGGTACTCTCACAAAGAGTATAAATGGTCACACTAAACTCATCTTTTTAAAATTTGATTCTGCGTGAAAATTTTGTGTGATATTTTTTCAACAATGGTAATAATTTTAACTTTAACTGGAATAAATTAGCTAGAGCCTGAGAATAAAATAATAATATATGTGGATCAAACGCAGAAATAGGAGGTCAGTTAAACCACACAATCCCCCCCCCTGAAAGATATTCGATTTTTTATTTGCTTAGAATTTCGAACCAATTTCGAACTAATTGTGAACCACTTTTAAGAATTTTGATATTTAAAGTGGGGGGTGTAGCCGGACGTCAAACTACACCCCCCTCATTTTAAGCGTAGAGAAAAATGAAAAGTAATCATACCAAAATTAAGAACTAATTTCGAACTCCTAATATCACCAAAAAACAATTCCAAAAACCCTTTTTTTTTAAATCTTTATCAATGATATCTCTGACTGCTTCAAAAACACAAAATCTAAAAAATTTGCTGACGACTTAAAATGTTACAAAACCATAAAATCAGTTCACGATTGTGTGCTTCTCCAGCAAGACCTAAACAATTTGTCAGATTACTGCCTAAGGAAGCGTCTTGCATTAAATACAAGTAAGTGTCAGAAAATTTCTTTTACAAGAAATCGAAACGAAATTATTTTTCCGTATCAATTATCTGGTGAACCCCTAAAAAACGTTGCATTTGTGAAGGATCTGGGGGTGTGGTTGGACAAAAAACTCGTATTTGATAAACACATAGAAGAATCAGTAAAAAAAGCATACAGAAATCTAGGATTCATACTGAGAATCACCAGCGATTTCAAAAATCCAAAATCACTTGTTTTACTTTACAATTCTTACGTAAGATCACACTTGGAATTCGCCTGTCTTGTGTGGAATCCTCAGTATGCAAAATATATTGAGAGGCTTGAAAAAATTCAGTACAAATTTGTCAAAAATGTGAATTTTAGGTTCCTACATTCTAACGATTCTTACGAAAATATTCTAAAAGTTCTCAAACTAAACAAGCTCTCAGCTAGAAGAAATGTCCAGCAAATGGTCTTTCTTCACAAAATTTTTTCGAATAAAATAGACTGTCCCGATATTTTAGAAAGAATCAACTTAAACGCCAACAGGCCATATAACAATCGCATTTTCTTCTTGTTCTACACTCGTAGATGTGGCACAAATGCATCGTTGAACTCACCCATTATTAGTTTGCAACGAACCTATAATCTTTTCTTTAATGATATAGATCTGTTTCATGTGTCCCTTTCCACTTTAAAACGTTTATGTTATTTATCCATTACCGGTTAGAATTTTAATGCTTCAAACCATAATGCTTTATAATTGATGATAATAATAACTAATCATATAGTTGTAGGTTGTAAGTATCGACATTCTATTTTTTAAGGTTAACAAAATTGAGGTCCTTCGTAATAGGGCTGTTTGTCAGACAGGCTGTGAAGGACTCCTGTTTAAATAAATAAATAAAAAAACCCATTAGTAACCCTGTTTTTTTTAGAAAATATGGTGGGGAGTGCAGGTTGACGTAAAACCACACCCCCCCCCCGAAAGATATTCGAGTTTTTATATTCTTATAATTTTGAACTAATTTTGAAGTAATTTTAAACCACTTTTAAAAATTCTGAACCACACTCCTTCCTGGTTTTTTTTTTATATTCAAAATGGGAGGTGCAGCCGGACGTCAAGCTAAAAAAAAAAACAGGAAAAAGTGTGGTTTAACATTTTTAAATGTGCTTCAATATTAGTTCGAAATTAGTTCAAAATTATAAGCATATCAAAACTCAAATATCTTTCGGGGGGGGGGGGTGGCTTGACACCAACCTGCACCCCCCGCCAATTTTTTTTTTAAACAGGGTTACTAGTGGGTTTTTCGAAATTCTTTTTGGTGATATTAGGAGTTCGAAAATAGTTCTTAATTTTGGGATAGTTTCTTTTCAGTTTTTTCTACGCTTTAAATGTGGGGGGTGTAGCTTGACGTCCGGCTGCACCCCCCATTTTGAATATTAAAAAAAACAGGAAGGAAATTTTTAAAAGTGCTTCAAAATTAGTTCGAAATTGGTTCGAGATTATAAGCATATCAAAACTCGAATATCTTTCGGGGGAGGGGGGGTGACTTTATTGACCTAAAATAGGCCGATTAAGATATAAAATTTACCTCTTTTAAACGACAAAACCGAACCCCACTTAACTTTTTTAAAAGGGATTATACTACTTGTGGCACCTTGTAGAAGAGCCATTTTAAAAAGAAAATTGACTTTGCATTTTTTTTATTTTAATGTGATATTTATAACCGTCCTTGGTAATAGTTAATTTTTAACTAAGAAACACCTTTATACAAATCAAATCATTATTTTGTTTTTGGAAGACAGGTTTTGTTAGCTGTAGGTGGTTTTACTTCTTTAGGTAGGTTAAACGTTGAGTATAAGTTTCAAGGATAATGCGTTCAATTAAATTTTTAGAATCTCTTTTAAACATAAGAATCTATTATATAATAATATTTAATAACCTCTATCTTCCTTCTTGTTCGCACCGTTTTTTCGCGGAAGACACATTTAAAACTAGCATTAGTAATATACTCTCTCTCTTTTCTTCTTGTCCGCATCATCGTCTACAAGTGTTTGGAACACACATTTAGAAATATTATAATAATATTAGGTGATATATTTTGATTCGGTAGTTGGCGCCATTATTGTTATAAATACCATAAAAAATTTGCATAATTTTCTATAACCTTTTAAATGATGTGCTTTTAATTTTGTCACTGACTGACTTCAGAGAATAAATATGCACCATGTAAACAGTGGCGTAGCCAGAGGGGGGGGGGTTGGGGGTTAAAGTCCCCCCCGGAGGTCTACAATAAATACAATAATCTACAATAAATTAATCATGATCAAGGGCCCCAGGGAGAGCTATAGCTCCCTCACTTTTTTGACTCTTGACTCCGGTTTATGACGTGTGTCTGGTATGAGGACTTAAATTTCAAACATTTTGCCTGCGGTGCTATAACGTCATTAATTGTTACACTTTTAGTTTAATTCTAAAGAATTTTTCTTATCAGCATTTAAAGCGTGTAATAAATAGCATTCTTAGTATACTTTTTCTCAAAATTTTCATCTGCGACGCATCTATGATTTGGCAACAATTCTATATACAGGGTGTTTCAAATTCGATGCTCACCATGGCGATCTCCTAAGCGGTAGGAGATACGAAAAAAGTTTACAAATTCTGGATAGTTCCGGAGATAGGCGGAAAAAACCGAAATCTTCACTTTTAGTTTTTATTTTTCTGCGCCCTTATTCTTAAACCTGCCAAAAAACGCTTAAAACTTTCTACAAGCACTTTTCTAAGATCTATCTAGTGGAAGGTCCGTTTTTGAGACTTGACATTTTAGTGTGACCGCAGCACTGTCAAGTTCATTTTTTCTTATGGACACATCCTTTTTTTCTCCTGCCGTTTGGTTCATAAAGGATGACAGATAATATTTTCCAACCCTTATTTTGAAAAGTCACCTGACGTTTTGGGTTTATTGACCATCATCAGCACAAATTTAATTTTTGCTTTTAACTTACTCAATATATTTTGTTATAACCAATTAACTTTATCTAATATTTTAAAAATTCGTTTTTTTCTTTGTTTTTTAATCTTTGAATTTAGGCTGATGATGGTCAAAATCGTATAAGGCATACCTATCGCGTCTAACAAATTGTCAAAGTCAGCCATTAATCACGTGAGGGCCCTTTAAAAATGGTGGCTGTAGAGTAAACAAAGCGATTTTCCATAAGAAGTAATGCTAATAAAAATGAAAATTTTGGGGAAGTGTAAAAAGATTCAGATCAAACAAAGTGACTATTTTATAGAGTTGAGTAATCCTTTCTGAATCGGCGAGAAACGAGCATTTTGCCGAAATGTTAGAAAAAAACTTAAAATTCGCAGGTTAAAGAGACAATGTCATGTACTTTTATCTCTCACGCACGGGCAAGATCGGGTCAGATCGGCTTGAAGAGAGATAGTTGCTGATTTGAGAGAGATGACGTTGAAATTAACTCTGTGTTTCGGACTTCCATTGTCTATAATTTAATTTTTACAAGACGTTTCGATCAGTACTATCTCTAATTGTCTTCAGAACAACTGCCTAACAAAAATGCTTATTTAGCATTATAAAATATTCACATGGGAAAACTTAAGAAATAAGAATCTTCTTGGGAGCTTCTTGTCTTCTTAGAATTATTCGTTGTTAAATAGCTGCCATGGAACATAACATATTTCTCCCTGCTTTAGAATTAATCAATCAGTGGGATAGGATTGAATAATTTTGGAAATTGATTTTCTGGATCTGGGCAAATATGGATTTCTGTACTGTTGAGAATCTTCTGTATTCGAACGGACTGGTATTTGTATTGGCTGACTGACCTGATCAGAATTATTTGCAGTGGTCATCGCTGGCGGGATCGGTTCTTGAAAGTTTCTTAATATTTCCTGAGGATCGCTTGTTTGTACGAAAATGTGGCTGTTTGAGATATTATAACTATGCTTTTGCATTCTTCGAATTAGCTTTGTTCTTTTCTTAGGTAAAAATCTTCCGACAAATGGTATCCAGTTACAACTACAGCAGTACTTAGAACAACAACAACATATTGTAATAAATATTATAATCATAATTAGTGTTCATATGATTATATTAAAGAACGTGTGATGCTCTGAGAAGAATGGTTTGTTTATCTCATATTGCAATGTTTCTTCGAAGTTTGTGTTTCGCATGACGTACAGTATATGCCACCCGAAATTTATCCACATTGATTGACTTCAACTGTCAATGAGAATTTTCAATCTGACGTTTATTTTTTGTTTCTCCCTAGATTTTTGGCCACAGTGATCCAACATCGTACTCAACTAAAAAGCCTGTTAACTCCTACCCCCTCAGTGCGCTTTAGCCTATCGTGGATGCCATTTTTATAACCAAATTGACAACATGGATTTTCTGTCAGATCATAGGCCAAAGGATACTAAAACGAAAATGAGTTACCTGGCTTTTTAGTTAAGAACGGTGTTGACTGATCACAGTATGAACAGGGCCTCATTCAGAAAATTTTAGATTTCGTTTAGTTTAAATTTTATCATGAGTTGATGGTAATAGAAAGTTTCTGAACCATTTTTTTGCCATCTTGTTATTGTTATCGTAAGACAATTGATCACAGTGTCCTAGATATGGCCAAGACAGCAAGTGTTGATCCAATACATAAACGTAAATAGTGCGAACTCTACACATCATAGAAGGGACTGCTTATGAAATGTTAAATGCACGAAGCTCAGACATTGTTTGGGGCACAAGTATGGTGGATGCACCCACCCATTGGTCATTTTCAGGGGCACAATACATAGACATATAGCCGCAAGAGTAGCAAGATCGATAGAAATCTGTTTCGTCACAATTCACTCTAATATTAAGAAGTAATTTGTTATTTTAAATCTAAAAACTGCAAATTCGTAGCAAAATTAGAAAACATTAAGTTTATTATTACAAGCTTTTATTTAACTTGACCTCTATTATCTATATATGTTTCTATGTTCGGGTAAAAATCTTGTAACTCGATTTTGAGGAACTTGTTAGTCCGATTGAATTCAAACTGGGTACGCGATTATAGTTCCGGTGGCAATACAATAATATGGTAATAAATGTTAGGCATTCCCTGGAGGGAAGAAAACGCCTAAGTTTGTAGGATTTCACCCAAAATTGGTGGGTTTTTGGGGATCAGGAATACGAATTTTTGATCAGATTTTAAAAAATCAATATAGCGGATTCAAGAAGGACAATTTTTGGTCATGTTTGCTACCAATTTTAATTGAGTTATACCCATGCGATTGTCTTCAAATTTGGTATGCGTTTATAGTTAGCGGTGACAATACAATAATATGGTATTATCAGGTACCCACCTCCCCCTAACGAGGAAACTGGCGGGGGAAAAATATTTAGCTTGTCCTACTTAAACCAATATTGGCGTACGGGAGTTTTTGGGGATACAGTATACGAATTTTTGATTTAATTTTGAAAATTTAATATGGCGAATTTTAACTGATTTATATATACACATCCGATTTTCTTTAAATTTGGTATGCGTTTATAGTTCCGGTGATCATACAATAATATGGTATTACCAGGTACCCACCTCCCCTAACGAGGGAAGTGGAGAGAAAAAAATATTTAGTTTGTTCGATTTCAATCAAAATTGGCACACAGGGGTTTTTAGGGAAGAGGATTATGAGTTTTTTTATCAGATTTGAAAATTTCAATATGACGGATTCAAAATGGACGATTTAAGGTACAAATCTAAATATTAAAAAATAATTTTATATAAAAGATGGTTTTCAAATATAAGCTTTTATATAACATAAAGTTCACTAAAAAGTAGAAAATAATTGTTAGCATTCTGATGTATATATATATATATATATATATATATATATATATAATAATAATAATAAAAGCGATGGCCGTACATTAGGTCGAGTTGGGTTGAATTTACTTACCCTTGCATTTCTCTGCATTATAGTGAATTCAGATTCTTGCGAACAATAACATAAATTTTTCGAGTCAACATGGCCAAACTTTCTATAATGCGCCCATCGCTTTTATTACCATGATAGTGAAATTTATATTTTTGTATTAAAACTTGGATTTGAAAAGTTTTTTTTTGTATAAAATTATTTTTTAATTTTTAGATTTGTACTCTAAATCGTCCATTTTGAACCCATATTGATAATTTCAAATCTAATCAAAAGTTCATAATCCCCTTCTCTAAGAACCCCTGCAGGCATACATGTATGCCAATTTTTATTAAAATCGAACAAACTAAATATTTTTCCCCTCCACTTCCCTCGTTAGGGGGAGGCGGACCTGATAATACCATATTAATGTATTGTCACCGGAACTATAAACGCGTACCAAACTTGAAGACAATCGGATCTGTATAAGTCAGTTAAAATTGGTTAACAAAAGATGACCAAAAATCGTTTATCTTCAATCCGCCATATTGAATTTTCAAAATCTCACCAAAAATTCGTATTCCTTATCCCCAAAAAACCCCGTATACCAAGTTTGGTTGAAATCGGACAAATTTAGGTGTTTTCGCCCCTCCACTAATCCAGTAGGGGGGGGAGGGGGTGCCTAAAATACCAAGTTATTGTATTGTTACTGGAGTTTCAAACGCATACCAAATTTGAAAACAGTCGGATGTGTATAATTCAGTTAAAATTGGTTAGCAAAACATGACTAAAAATCGTCCATCTTGAATCCGCCATTTTTGAATTTTCAAAATCTGATCAAAAAATTCGTAATCCTTATCCCCAAAAACCTTCCTATACCAATTTTAGTTGACATCGGACAAACTTAGGTGTTTTCTACCCTCCATTCCCCTGGTAGGGAGAAAGGGGCTGCCCAATAATACCAAGTTATTGTATTGTTACCGGAACTTTAACGGCATATCAAATTTAAAAACAGGTGGACATTTAAAATTCAGTTAAAATTGGTTAGCAAAACACGACTAAAAATCGTTCCTCTTGAATCCGCCATATTGAATTTTCAAAATCTTATCAAAAATTCGTATTGCTTATCCCCAAAAACCTATATCAATTTAACTTAGGTGTTTTTCCCCCTCCACTCCCCTCGTAGGGAGGAGGGAGGTGCCTAAAAATACTATATAATTGTATTGTTACCAGAACTATAAAAGCAAATTTAAAGACAATCGGTTGTGTACAAGTCAGTTAAAATTGGTTAGCAGAACATGACCAAAAATCGCCCATCTTGAATCCACCATATTGAGTTTTCAAAATCTGATTAAAAATTTGTATTCCTTATCCCCAAAAACCCCTGAATACCAATTTTGGTTGAAATCGGAAAAACTTAGCTGTTTTCTCCCCTCCAAGGGGTGCCTAATAATACCATATTATTGTATTGTCACCGGAACTATAATCGTATACCAAATTTGAATTCAATCGGACATGTAGAGGTTAGTTAAAATTGAGTTGCAAGATTTGATCCGAACATATAAATATACAATACATTGAGGTAAAGTAAAATAAAAGTTTGTAATGAAAAATACGCAAAATATAAAGTCCAGCATTTGTAAACGTCTAAATTGAATTTAATTCATTAATTTTTGGGTGACTTCGCTCACCAGTCTGTGTCTCTCTCAGGCATATTGGGTCAGCATCGCGTTTGCTTTGTTATGTTCGGTGTACAGGCATATTACATAATAATATATTTTTCATCCATAAAGTATCTCTGGCATCTTGCTGTTTCACTCTGGTGCATTCGATTGATATGAAAGCGTAATATAAGGGGTTATTCGGAGTGATTTAAAGTTAGCAGTGTAGTTATAATGCCGTGGGGGCGTTTGATTTTGGCAACTTAAAAATCTGGTTTTTGTTCTATGGAAAGTGAGGTTATGTTTTGTCTAAATAAAAATGGAATGGACTGTAATTCATCTAAATTAATGTTATTTAGATTTAATGGCTCCAAAGATAGGGCTTGGATATGCTTTCTTTCTGCTACGCAGCAATCATCCGTGTTAATGTTGATGTTTGGAACATAATGCGTAAAGTTACTAGTCTGGTTGGACGTCGAGATTAGTTCGGAAGAAAGAGTGAAGCATTTGCAACGTGATTTCAGCTTCAACACTCCAGATTTTTCTAACGTAAAATCAGTGAGAGCTTCATTTTGGCCGCATGACCGTGTGGCTAATACAGGATTGGTAACAATGAACAGCTACTGGTTTTCGGCAATTTTCTGGTAAACTTCTAAGTTGGCTTTAATTGTCTTCGTGTTGCAAATTTCTGAAATTTCTTGAACTTGGCTGGTTTTTAGAATGACTTCGCAGGTTGGATTTTGATTCGTTAAGTATGTTGTAGGATTTTTGCATAATCGTGTGCCTCCGTCGATCTTCTTGCAGATAGACAAGTCTTTTAGTGCGGAAAACCTAGTTTTTGTAGTACTTAGGATAAGGAAAGGGTTGGAAGGGTTTATGAACGAATAGGTCTTAGTATTTGAGTTATAAATCGGAAGAGAAAATATATTAAATAAATTATACGATAAACTTGTAGTGATCGGAACTTTTGTCGAAAATACTAAAATTTGATTGATTTAAACGACGTTTGGTTCGCAAATTGAAAAGTATTGGTAGATCTTATCATATTCGTTTGAAGAAATTGGAAAAAATAAATCTGTGTCTAATTTAACTTTTAGTAATTCATTTCTTAAATCTGAAGGACTAATTACGTTTGGGTGGATAATATTTTGTTTTGAGATAAGAATTGAGTTAACGATAAAATCAAACTACTCTCGAAGCTCAGATAAAATATGTTCCAATAAATTAATGAGTTCAATAAAAATCTGAAGTTGTGATATTATATTAACCTTTGCTAATGTTAAAGGAAAAAGCATTTAATTTTAAAAAATCTTTATTTAATTTTTCTTCATTAATTTTTAATGAAACGACCTAGTTAATTACTTTAATTTGTTGTTGCATTAACAGCTGAGTTTCGCGATTTTTATTTTTTAAGGTGTTTATCGCTTCTGTTAAACAACCATTTGAATGCTGTAGAGACTCCGTTGACTAAACCTCTGCGTTTCCGCGAATTTTTAAGATTTTCAAAGGAATGGCCTACTAGGTGGGTGATGGTTTTAAATCTGTTATTTAAAACTTTAATTTCTTGATCTAAAATGTAATGAACATAATAGCTAAATTGGGTTTGCGAGTTTATTTTTTGGTAAATAATTTTTGTTTTTATATTTAAAATTTCAATAATTTTTAGTTTTTCAAAACAATGGGAAAGGTTTCTGTAGCAAAGGATAGCAAAATAATCGTCATAAAGTTTTACGTTTCCCATTGATTGGTAGAGTATTTCGGCCTGGTCATTAAGAGATGTAATTTGGTAGTCTGGTTTGTGGATTATTGCTTGTGCATGGATTGTTTTCAGAATTGTCATTAAGATAACAACAGATGGCAAGGAGCGTGTCAGATTTGCTTTCATCTGAAACAAAGGGTTTCAATAAATCTTTGTGATAGGAAACGATTTTATTTTTTATTTTTATTTGCACGGAACTGTTAAAATTAATTTTTATTATTTTATAGGGTTCTTTTGTAATTTGGGGATAATTTTTTATTTAACCCTGGTTTTGACGCTTTATCTAAAACGTAAACTTGATCGCCGATTGAAAAATTATAATCATTGATTTTTTTGTCATAGTTTTAGTGTATGTTTTCTCGTGCAATTTGGAATGATTTATTTAGTCTAAGTTGTAACTGTTTTAAATAGGTGTCATAGGTGAATGAGAATTCAGGATCTTGCGTAACTTTATGAGGTAATGTAACTTTTCGTGCAAAAACTCGTAGGGAGTGAATTGAGTGGTTGTGTGAATATGCGTATTATAAAAGAACATAGCTGTTTGTACGTACGAGCACCAGTTGTTTTGGTTTTCATTGACAAAATGTTTGAGGTAGTCTTTTAACATTGAGTGCGACCGTTCTAGAGCCCCGTCGCTTTGAGGTCGGTACAAAGATGTAGTTATATGTTTGTTTTTAAAGAGGTTGTTGACTTCTTTTAGTAGATTACCGCTAAAGTCTGTCCCGTTATCAGTTACCATTATTTTTGGGAATTCAAAAATCAAAATAAATTCCAAAAATTTGTCTGATAATGTTTTACTTTCGAGATTTGTTATTGGATATGCATAGGAAAATTTGGTAAGATCATTTTATAAGGTTAAAATAAATCAATTTACAAATTCTGTAATTGGAAGGGGTCCAACTACGTCTAAAAACATAAAATATCATTTCGTTGATTATGCCGGGTTTTAGATTACAATTATAGATTAATAGGTATCTTAAATAAAACTTATTGGTCTCAAGCAAATCGATTTTTTGGGTAAAATTTTGAAACGCATAAAAAATATCTTTAGTTGAAGGTTTGTAAAAATAATTTAGATGCGTGATAAGCAAGTATGTTACTTTATTCTCATTTTTTAGAGTAATAGTGTCGTATAAATTTAAATTATCAAGGTTAACTTTATTTAGGTCGTACGTTTGGCTAATTGTTTCGAAGAAAGGATTAGCCTCATCGAAATCTTTTGAAAAGAACAGGATGTTTAGAAACTTTAAAAACACATTTTCTTTTATAATTTGGTACTCAATTAGGTTTTTATTTTGATAATGAAATTTTGTAAAATTATCGTAAGTTTTTGGTTCCGAGTTAATGTGAAAAATAGGAATTCTAGAAAGTGCGTCTGCTACAGAATTAAGACGTCTTGGTGTATATATTGTTTTAAATTGGTATTCTTCCAACTTTAATCGCCAGCGAACAAGTCGCGAAGATGGATCTTTGCAATTTACTAACCAAGTAAATGGTCGACAATCTGTAACCACTATAAACTCCTGACCATGGAGATAAGGGCGAAAGTGTTTAATAGACCAAACAATACTTAGTAACTCCTTTTCTACCGAAGAATAATTAATTTCAGATTTCTTTAAGTTCGACTTGCGTACGCGATAGGGAGGTCGTTGTTGGGTTCTCCCTGCGATAACACTGATCCTATTGCGTATTGCGAGGCGTCGGTAGTTAAAATAAATCTTTTATTGAAATCTGGAAATTTTAAAAGTGGTTTATTTGTAAGAATATATTTAAATTTATCTAGCGCTTCTTGTTGTTCTGAGCTTCAATGGAAGGTCGCGTTTTTCTGTAACAAGGATGTCAATGGTTTAGCAATTTCAGCGAATTTGGGAATAAAGCGTCGGTAATATACAACTAATCCTAGGAATTGTTTTATATTTTTTTGGCTTTTTAAAGATGGGTATTTTAAAACACATTCGACTTTTTTTTCGTCAGGTTGGTCGCGATTCTTCAAAAACCATCAGAAAATCTCGCCCTTCCTGAAATCTGACGATTATTAAACACAAGTTTACACTTAATGCTTTTTTGTCAGGACTATTTGCTAATATTCCGTAAATATTTTTATGTGTAAACAAACCTTTAAATCTTTTAACATAGAAAACCATAGATAGCCATGGAATATTTTGCTGTCACTGTTCAGAAAAGTCACACAAATTCTTTCTTTCCTTTTACATGGTGAGAATTTTTGACGTTTATTGGTACGCGTAGTAACAATTTAGCTCCGCCATAAACTAGTCTTGCAGAATATCTTTAAAATATTAAATTTACAAAATGTTAATAAAAAAATGACGCAATTTCTCTTATAACGTTAGGTTAAATATGAAGGTTGCTGTGTTTTTATTTTAAATGATGCGATAAGTAAAAATCGTCACTTTCCAGAATTCTGACGGGTGAGATTTTCTGTCGTTTCTGAAGAATCGCGACCGTTTTACGGAATTTTCGCTTACTTTATGTCCCAAATATATTATTTCTTTTTTCATTAGTTCAGTTGAAAAAGAAGTTTTAATTTTTGTTGGTGATCATAGATATTTGAAGCATAAATTATTATTATATCGTCCAAGTAAACGAAGCAGGTGTTACCTTGTAGCCCGGTTAAGATAGTATTCATTAAATTTTGAAAAACCATGGGCGCACATTTTAAACCGAAAGGCACTCTTAACCATTGATAATGCCCTGTTGGAGTTGAAAAAACTGTGTTATACGCGTCATTTGGGTCCATTTTTATTTGATGAAATCCCGACGCGAGGTCGAGGGTTGAAAAATAGCGTGCGTGACCCAATAGGTCAAATATTTGTTCCTGGTTTGGGATTGGAAAAAATGTACCTACAGACACGTCATTAAGATGTCTTAAGTCGACTACGATGCGCCACTTCTGTTCACCCGAAGCGTCGATTTTTTTTGGCACCACCCAAAGGGGTGCGTTATACGGAGATACAGAGGGTTCAATAATTTTTTGTTTTAACATTTTTTCTACTTGTTTTCCAACTTCGATTTCTTGAATTTTTGGTAGTCTATACATTTTTGATATTATCGGTTCATCGGTGGTTGTTTTGATTTTGCATTTTACTGCGTCAGTGCATGTTAGCTGATCACCAGGTAAATAAAAAATATGATTAAATTCGTAGCAATTTTTAAAATGGAGGATTTTTCCTCTGAATTTAAATGGTCCAATCTTAGATTTTTTTCAAGAATATCATTTCGATCTTCTTCAGGAAATGACGATTGATCAAGGGATGTTTGAAAAATATATGAATTGGTTTTATCAAATTTTTGCAAATTAAGTTTTATATGATTCACTTGAACTGGCTTCGAATTTTTGGTAACATCATAAAGTAAGAACGGAATATTGGTATTTTCTCGAATTATATGGAATTTGGTTTTAAGTTGAAAATTATGAAACTGTGGTTCCAAGAAGACGCTTTTTTAGTATGTACACGTTAGGTACCGAATGGTACCGCTTTTAATTTAACTTCGAATTTTTGGTAACATATTTGAGCGTCATGTGTCTGAAGAAAATCGTTGCCAATCAACCCGTCAAACGGAATATTGGTATTTTCTCGAATTATATGGAATTTGGTTTTAAGTTGAAAATTATGAAACTGTGGTTCCAAGAAAACGCTTCCTATTGTTTCCAGTGGACAATTTGGAATTATTCCGTTAAGTGAGATTTTTTCTTGGGATTAAATTCCAAGTTTGTATTTTTAAGTTGGTTGGTTTTGATTAAGGACACATTGCTACTCGTGTCGACTAGAAATTTAAAATTAAAAATGTTTCCGTGTTTATCAAGGTGGGGAAAACGCATACAGCAGATATTTTCATCGAAAATTCAAATGTTATAGATTGATTGATTTTGTATTATTGACTGATTTTGCAAGATTGATTGATTTTGTATGATTGATTGATCTGGTATCGATTGATTTTGATTTAATTAATTTTGTAAGTTTCATTGGTATGATTCATTTTGATTAATTGATTGATTTTGGAAACTATTATTATTTTGGGAGTTTGTTTGATTATAGTATGCACTAGATTGAAATTGATTTGTTCGTTGATTAGATTGATTTTGAGATTGGTATTGATTTTGATTAGGGTTAGCTTGGTATTTTCTTTGATTATTAAACTCTCGTTTTCTGCATTCGGAAATTAAATGTCCTTTGTGTTTGCAGTAGTTGCAAAATTAATTTTGAAAAGATGAATCGGGTGTTGGATTTGGTTTATATTGTTGGTTACTAGGATAACTTGAAGTTGAGGTAGAAGAGCGATTTTGATTTTGAGTTTGATTTTGATCGGTATTATAACGCGATTGATTGAAATTAATTGAGTTTTTATTTTTAGAGTAACAATCTTTAGTAAAATGTGAATTTTTCTTAAAAAAATTACAGAATTTTTTATTTCTTTGATGTATATTATTATTTGATCTACAAGCTAAAAGGTGTTTTTCGTTTAAAATTGCTTCGGAAAGAGCGTCATTGATTGTTTTTGGTTTAGATCTACGTAAGCAGGAGGAGATTTCCTCATTTGAGTGTAAAATAAAACGTTGTAGAGCAATATCTTTAATCATAGCAATTCGGCCTCTAGTTTCGCTTGGATTTTGTAAAGATGAGGTATTTAGAGCAAGAGTTTGTATCGTTTCAATACGATTAAAATAACTTTGCACTGGCTCATTTCTGCCTTGAGTAAACGTATTTAGCTCTTCAAAAATTTGAGAAAGATCGCGTTTATCTCCAGAAAGTTCAATTAGACAGTCGATTATTTCAATAAAACTGTAAAATTTTTTAAATCTAGTTTGAGCACGAGCTGAATCTTTTAATTTTTAATTTGGCCACAGTCTTGTAAAAAATCAAAAAGTTTATGACGATTGCCATCAAATTCTCCTGAAATTATAGCCCGTATATCAGACATAGCATGAATTGGTTCGTCTGGATTAATCGGATTTTGATTGGTGTTAGCTTGATTTGTATTGTTTTGAGTTTGTTGAACAGTTTCGTTAGTTGGATTTGGAACCATGATGCAAAATATAGGGAAAAGTACTACAAAAATCTAGAAAATGCATTTAAAACAAAAGACAAGTCTACTCACTTTGCTGGTTGCTGCAGGAACTGTCGATTGCTTCGTCTTCACAATACAATTTAGTGGGTGATCGGTCGATTCAAATAACCAACTTTCTTGAAATTGCCGAAAAGCTTCACACACTGTCATCAAATCCTACCGTATGTGCCAATTTTTGTTATAACGTTTAGTTGTTAAGAATTTTCGAAAGATTATTTTTTAGAAAATTGTAGTTTTATTCTATAAGATGATTGACATCTGGTTTACCTAGATGCTAGAAATCACGTGTATTAAAAACTAAACTTAAAAAGAACAACTGCCTAACAAAAATGCTTATTTAACATTATAAAATATTCACATGGGAAAACTTAAGAAATAAGAATCTTCTTGCGAGCTTCTTGTCTTCTTAGAATTATTCGGTGTTAAATAGCTGCCATGGAACATAACAGTATTCGTCTGAGGTTCCTTAAGAACATAAAGTGGCCTTTTTGTTTCGCCTATATATGATTCACCACACTTACAAGGAACTTGGTAAATGCATTCCTTATTTTCTTTGTTCTCCGGTTTTGTTTTAGTTAGAAGGCTTCGAATTGTATTATAATATTAAAGTTGTTCGCTACTCTTAGAATTTTCTCTGGTACTCCTATAACGCATGAAATTGTAAGGAATGCATTTGCCTGGTTTTGGTCTTGTAATCTCTGTCCTGCTTGTTGAAATTTAGAAATAGTATCTGTTATAAGTTTAAGGCTGTAACCATTCTGCTGCAAATCCTTCTTAATGTTTCTTGTGAGTGTGTTTAATCAAACATAGGCGAAACAAAAAGACCACTATCTGTTGGGCTTAAGGAACATCACACAAATGCTCAAAGAGGTGAACCAACGAAATCAGGAATCGCCGAACGTGCATGGTCAAAACAACACCGAACGAAGTGGACAGAAGCAAAGGTTTTGCACAAGGAGTCACACTGGAAGAAACGAAAATTCCTTGAAGCTGCCTATATTGGCCAGAATCAGGATATTTTCTGTAAACCAAGTTTTAAAATTCCAAATATTTGGAAGCTCCTACTTAGGCGGAGCCAACTTCTTAAACTTCACGGTTACGTGATTTCCCATAGTATATACCCAACCAGCATTTTTTCTCTGTAAGAGCCGAAAGAACATTCTTACAGCAAAAACTGCAGGAATAAGTGCCTGTATAATTGGCTTATATAAGGGTTCGGTAAGACGCTACTAGGTCAGTAGCAATGGGCACCACCATATAGAGCAAATTACTTCTATTGATAAACCCATAAGAACTGTATAAAAGATCTGCGTAACTCTTATGTGGTATTTATAGAATAGTTTCAACACCTATCCATACTATAAGGGAGTCTTTCTGGAAACAATTATACAGTATTTTACTTCTATTGATAGAACCTAAACTGCTAAAGTAAGAGAAGAAATGTTTTTTTAATGTGGTTTGAATAAATATTTAATATATAACTTTACCTATTTTGAAACACGTACACCACAATTTTGTTAACGAAAACTACTTTACTGCTAATATCCCTATCATTTATTTCAGAACATTTTCAGTTGAATTATCTTTGTTTGGAGCTTAAAATACTGTCTGACTAAAAATAAAAAGTGGCAAAATATATACAGAAGACGTTTTTTTTAAGCAAATTAGGCAATATTTGTGCGTGGTGTATCGTTTTTATGTATTTTTATGAATTATATAATATTTATTTATTATACCTTCATGGTATCTAGACCAACTTCTTTTACCGATTCTATAAACTCTTCGTGTTGGACTCTATCAAACGCTCTCTTATACTCTATGAAACAGGCATATACTGACACCGACACAACCCCAGACCGCTAAACTAAGACCTTAGATGTGCCAATGCCAAACTTGTATTGTATATATATTTTTTTACAAGATGCAAATCTTTTCTTAGGTAGCGGATTCAGAATGAATTAGAAACAAATTATATTATTTGCGAATAATTTTGAAAAATAACAACACGCCAAAAAATAAGTAGCCATTATACTATAAACCTAAATCCGTTTAGGTAGGTATGCATAAAGTAAGGTGACCAACCGTGCGGTATTTGACCGGACAGTCCGGTATTTTGATGAATTGTCCAGTTTAAAAAATACGTCTGGTATTGTACGGTACTTTTTCACGTTGTCCAGTAAAGTCCGGTGTTTCACAGTTGCAATAATGCACATGGCAAAGCTGCTCGTCTGTAGCTATTTTCACACTTTACCGCGCACAAGTGAGGGGCAATGAGAGATCACTCATGCATTTACGGATTGCGATTGGTTAAGTTTATGCAGTTCCGCCAATCGCGTTGCGTAATTCTGCGTAAGGAGAGCCGCCTTTTAGCTCTCAGAAGATCCAATTTTTCTTATTTTAAAATATCATGTAAAAGACAACCTGTGTCAGATTTTTTGATTATCATTTCATCTCCTAATTCCTAGACTGTACTGATAAGCACCACAAGTGCGAAATCCGGATCTAGAGCTTAAAAGATAATTATATCTGTCTCTGTAGAGACGCTTAATTTTCCTTCAAATTGAAGGTACATCTGCCGATTCTCATAATTTCACCTCCTAATTCCTAGCACCGTACTGATAAGCACCATAAGTGCGAAATCCGGATCTACGGTTACCGTTACCTTTTTTGAGGGAACGCTCGCTATTCATTGATTTTGTTATTTATTCACCCTCACTAAATCCTATTTTAAATTTATCAACTCTAGAGCTTAGGATATCTGTTAAGATAATTATATCTGTCTCCGTAGAGACGATTAATTTTCCTTCAAATTGAAGGTACATCTGCCGATTCTGCAATTTAACAAATGGTTGTCTTTTACATGAATCCTGTGTCAGATTTTTTGATCATCATTTCATCTCCTAATTCCTAGCACCGTACTGATGAGCACCACAAGTGCGAAATCCGGATCTACGGTTAACATTACCTTTCTTAAGGGGACAGCTCTATTCATTGATTTTGTTATTTATTCACCCTCACTAAATCCTTTTTTAAATTTATTTGAATTTTGTTCAAAAAAGAATCTTGAATTTAAGAATGTTTTAGTTTTAGTTGAATACTCTTTGGCCTTCCCTGGGACTAAAGCAGAGTTGGAAATGGTGCTTTCTTCGATCAACCACATCTGGACTGAGGAAAAAACCCAAACCAAATACACCTGCCTCGAATTTTATAAATATTATCTCTTGGAAAATGTTAACGCACTACGTGGCTATACTTGGACAAACCAAGTACAAATTTAAAAATAATAGTTAGGTAGTTTAGATTTAAAGGTTTATTAATTAACGATCTGTTTAAATTTATTTATTTAAGTTGATTATTTGATTAAGATCATACTTAAATATTTATACTGTGTAGTAATGACGCATCATTTTTAGGAAGTAAACTTTAATAAATAAAAAAACAATCATTTTTTTTGAAAAATTTTAATCTGTTAAAACTAGAAATTTTTTTTACCGCGAACGGTATTTTGTTGTTCGGGAGTTGGTCACCTTACCTACATAAAGTCATAAACTACCCATCTACGTAGTTCATGGTCACCTATGTACTTCTAAACCAAAAAGGGTACAAAAAAACAGCCTAAAACTATATTTAAAGTAAGTTGAATAGTAAATGAAAACCTTTAAATTTGATTTCTAATCATTTATGCTGAAAACAAAACACAGACTGATTGACACTCTGAACGGCATGCCACCTATAAACAAAAGATCAAAAGATCTTGGGTGGAAATAACGAAACTTTAAACTTGGATGAGCATCCCACAAGGAACACACAAAGGACCAAAGCTTAGGTATAATTTCGGCAAGAAAGAATTCGGTTGTATGTTACGCCGAAATTTGTTTATTGTACTTGTTTTTTTGCTTGGATGGGTAATTTTTTTTTATTTTTTGTAATTTTTGTCAATTTGGTTACCCCCTAAAATCGGCTGTCCGAGGCGGCTTTCTGCTTTCTGTAACACGATTAGTCAAAAACCGCTTAATTTTATCAAATTTGACACAAAAATTCTTTGTCACCGGACGTAGAGCGGATTAGTTTTTGATGGGGGTGAGGGGTTGGTAAGAGGGTAGAAGGGGGGATAAAACTTAAAAAAAATAAAACCGCAGCAGCTAGCGACACGCGGTTTTCACATTAAGATGCATTTTCAAACAAAAAAAAATGCAAAAATTGTTAAATTTTTTTAAAAGATTTTATGGATGATGATACGTACCTGCTGACTAAGTGACTAAACAAAAATCAATTTCCTAATAAATCAATTTAATTTTCAAATCCAGTTTAGTTGTTTGTTAACAGAAATAAAGCTTGCTTAATTGCTATACAGATAACGCTCCTTAGGTGTTTAGATTATAAATTTGGTACTTAAAATATTTAGGTATTTCCGACGGGGTAACCACTGTTGGCAATCATGTCACAAATCTCACCTGTTCACAGTCCCTTGCAGTCCTTGCGACTGCCTAAACCTCACCAAACCCCGCTTGCAGACCCTAACAGTGAGATTTTCTAAGATCTAAGATAGTACCCCCCACAGATCTAAATATTTACACCTGTGGGGGGTACTAAATTTTAAAACCAATTTTTAAAAAACACTCAGCCATACAGAATAGACAAAGTGATTGATTATTTTGTATTGTTATTGCAAAATATCACTGGGGGGGGTGGTTTAAATTTATAGCCCCCAGAAAGGATTGTTTTGAGGCAATTGGTGAAAGTTCATTTATAATTTCCCTAAGTAAACGCTTTTACAAGGATTAATTTATCTTATCTAATATCCAAAGGCACGACGAGGCAAAACACACATTAGTACAGGTCACCAATTATCCACGAAAAATTTACCAAACAAAAAACCCAAAACAACTAGGTATATTTATTTATAAAACAACAAAGTGAATCTCGTGTCCGCGAACAAAAACTAAAGTAAGACTCGTGGCATATCGGACAAAGCGTTTTTGTTTATCACTTCATTAGGACCAGGCCTCCAATGCCTAATGGAGAATCCAGACACCTACAGACCTGTTTCATCCTTATTAGGAATCATCAGGGAGTCATAGGATTGTACCATCGTACCTGGCAGTTGAAGCTACACAGGCAACCACGCACACCTCTCGAATTTAAAACAAAGGTTTTTAATCCGCGTAGAAGCTGTGTGCGCCACCTGTCGAATAAACCGAGAAACAAAAACATCAAAAATGAAAAGTGCAGTAGACCGTAAATACAGAATCCTGTACCTTTCAGCAGGTTACAAAAAAGAAACCTGTAAAAGTATAAGGTCTCTGTAACATGATTCTTAAAAAGAGGTAACGTTCGCAGTAGCACCACCCCCAATTGGAGCTTCATACTACGTGGCCCTAATTTTAAGGCATCATCAAGCAATATCGCTCCGGAGGAGGCTTGTTGCGCAATAATAATAATTATTTTGGCTTTTTAGTTCTGCGCAACAAGCCTCCTCCGGAGCGATTGCTTGCTGATGCCTTAAAATTAGGGCCACGTAGTATGAAGCTCGGCAAATTAAGGGTAAACAAAAAACTCTAATTCTCAAAATCCCATCAGTATTTACGCTTTTAGTTTAATATTAAGGGCAATTCCATGATAACTTAGGTAATTAATTTTTTGATCTCATTTTTCTCTCTTTTAAATGTATTCCAAAATGACCACATAGTAATGCATTCTTTTTAAAGTAAAGGCAAATAAATTTTTTATTTAGGATCCAAGATATAACAAAAAACTGATGATAACTGACGGGACATCAAAAACGAGCAAAGAAAAATTATGGACTTTACAGTGCTTTTTCTTTTATTCTACTAGTAGTTTTAAATTAGTTGTAACATACTTGTATTCCCTAGATATAATAAAATGGTATAATATTATTTTTCTTTGCTTGTCTTGATTTTAAGCTAAATGTAATTTTATGATAACTAACGGGATATTTCTTATAAAACGCTAATATTTTGTTTGCCTATATTTTGGCTAGTGGCTGTTATTTTATGATTTAAAGAAAATTTATTACTTTGGGTGTGTTTAGTTTTTTGGAATTTACTAATGATCTTGAAATTAGCGGGTAATAGGACAGGAGAAAAAGATACTCTTATTCTTTTTTAACGGCCAACGTTTCGACCCTTTATTGTGATCTTTATCAAGGCATAGGATAGTTTTTAAGATGACAAAACTCTTATAACCACTTAATTGCCTTGATAAAGATCCCAATAGATGGTCGAAACGTTGGCCGTTAAAAAAGAATAAGAGTTTCTTTTTCTCCTGTTCTATTACCAGCTAATTCGAAGATCATTAAAATTTATTACATTCTAATGAATGTACACGTTTACTGATATCCCAGATACTTCTTTGGTGGTTATAGTTGTTTAATTACAAAAATCAAAAAAATACCATTATTTTCTTAAAAAGTTTTGCCTGCGATGCATTGAAGCATAATTTTGATATCAAATTTTGGGTAAATAACCATTTTTAAATTTGGTTAACACCTTCCCTCTACATTTGAACCCAGGTCCGCGCGTGTAAGCACCTGCTTCGTTGTATCAATTATGTCATATTTTTACTACAAATTACTTAAACCCCCCCCCCCACTATTATTATTTATATATTTTTGGGTTAGGGATATGATATAAAAAACGGAAAGTGTATTATGTAGTTTAAGTTAACGAAAATGCTGCTTAGAAATTTTTGAAATTTTGTATAAATGTATTTCCTTTAATAATATAATTATCCTTTTGAAAAAAGGAGATGTCACATGACTGTAATATAGACGCTTTCAGTGGTTTCAGTTAATTTGCCAACAAAGTTGTTTCGCCAATACTAATTCGATGTTGAATCGACGGAGAAGAATCTTCATCTTAAATACAACGGACTTGGTTGTTGAACCACTGAAGAAAAAACTACATTTCTTCGATATTCAAGCATACATTATTGTCTCAGTGAATAACTTCAGTTGGTGTGCCAACACAATTGTTTTTCCCACAGTAATACGATGTTGAATCGACGAAGGAGGAATCTTTATCTTAAATAGACTGAACTTTTTGTTGATCATTGAAGGAAAAACTGCATTTCTTGGATACTGAACCATACATTAGTGGCTCACTAACTATCATCAGTTGGTGAACCAATACAGTTGTTTCGCCAACTTTAATACGATATTGAATCGACCAAGTAGGATCGTTATATTAAATACACCGGGCTTTGTTGTTGGCCCACTGAAGAAAAAGTACGTCTCTCCGATATTGGTTCTTTTTGATGGGCCATGGAAATAAAAATAAATTTTTACTAAAAAAACCTTTTAAAGAACAAGCTTTTATTAAAAGCACTAAAAAGCACCCGTCGCTTTTATTATGGTATAAGAAAGATTTCAAAAATATTTTTTACTTTTTAGTGCATTTAATAAAAGCTTGTTCTTTAAAAGTTTTCTTTTAATAAAAATTTATTTTTTAATTTTTAGATTTGTACAGAAACAGACTAAATTTTTCCCCCGTCCACTTCCCCCGTTAGAGGGAAGTGTTTACCTAAAAATACCAAATTATTGTAATGTCGCCGGCATTATACACAACTTGATTTTTAGATTTGTACCCGTAATCGTCAATTTTGAATCCGTCATATTGAAATTTTCAAATCTGATCAGAAATTCATAATCCCCCTCCTTAAAAACTCCTGTATACCAATTTTAATTGAAATCGAACAAAATAAATCTTTTTTTCCCTCCTTCCCTCGTTTTTTTTTTCACCGGAACTATAAACGCATACCAAATTTGAACACAATCGGTTGTGGATAAGTCAGTTAAAATTGGTTAGGAAATCATGACCGAGAATCGTCCATCTTGAATCCGCCATATTGAATTTTCAAAATCTGATAAAAAATTCGTATTTCTTACCCCCAAAAGCCCCAGTATACCAATTTTGGTTGAAATCGGACAAACTTAGGTGTTTTCCCCCTTCCACTCCCCTCGTACGAGGGAGCGATGGCTAATAATGACATATTATTATATTATCACGGCAACTATAAATGAAATCAAAATATAAATTTTAAGGCAATCGGATGTGTATAAGTTAGTTAAAATTGGTTAGCAAAAGATGACCAAAAGTCGTGCATTTTGAATCTGCCATATTGAATTTTCAAAATCTGATTCAAATCTCCATCCCCATGTGCCCCAACACACCAAATTTCAACGAAATTGAGCGTACTTTAACTGTACCCCCCCCCCTCCGCCCTCTTCGAGTAGGGAGGAGCTAAGGAACATGCCAAATTTGAAGCCGATCGGATGTCGGGAAGTTGCAATATTCCACCCGAACAAACATAGTTATATACAATGCAAGTTAAATAAAGTTTGTAAAAACTACGTCTCTCCGATATTATTGCTACGTTTTTATGGGAATTGAGTTCGTTCTGAAAACGATTTCAATCCGATACCGTCCATGAAAACGCCTGTTTTTCCAGTATTCAAATCGATTTCAATCTAGATCCGACCCTGAAAATTTTTAGGGTTGGATCAAAATCGTATTGAGATCGAAATACCGATTTTCCATGAAAACGGGGATTGAGTTTACACATGCGTATTGCGTCGGATTACGAGACAGCCGGCAAATTATATTTTATTGCTCTCACTCTTTTTGAGAGAGAGAGAAATAGAAGTGAAACTGTGGAGCTGGCATTCTAAAATTTGGTGGAGTGTATAGAAAAAAGAAGATTAATAACATAACCTTACTTAAATAACTAGAGATTTGTTTTTTAAAGACTTTAAAAAAATTAATTATGGAAAATAAAAGAAATATTGGTAATTATGCAGTATACGGTTTTCTGCCATTTTTGATTTTTTTTGAAAAATCTTTATGGGGGCACCTTCTAGGGTCCCTAGGACCCCAAATCCGCCTGCGCCCGATTTTTTTTTTTTTTAACGAGAAAAAAGGGTGCCCAAGGGGGGTTGTAAAGTGTTTTTTTAATTGTTTTGGGTTGGTTTGAATTAGGTTGGGTTGGACTGTGTTGGTTTGGTTTGTATACTGCATAATTACCGAAATATTTGGCTCGAAAGTGTATGTGCTATGTACATATGTCAGCATTTCTTTCTTCAGTTCCACTTGCAAACAGAGTAGTAATTAAAATTAAAAAAAAATGTGTGGCAATGGCCAACACCAATCTTTTGAATAAAATACATTTAAAAAAAAAGTACCAAAACTCAAAAATGAATATGTGACAACTATGACATATTTCAGCTGCCAAATATCAAAAATAGAAAACCATTTTCAAATCGATTCAAAATCGATTTGAAAACCTGTCATGAAAACTCATGAAAAAGAAGTTTTCAAAACATATTGAAAACGAATTCAATATCCATGAAAACATAGCATATATTGTTTCACTACTATTTTCAGCCAAAACGTTAATATGCCGAAAAAATGGAAATTTTTCTATATCCGCAATGGTCCAGTGGTTATAGCATTGGCTTGATAATCTGGAGGTTAACGGTGCGAATCCCGTCATCGTCCTACTTTTCTTATTTTTGGGAGATTTTTTTTCTTTCCTCAAAAATATATTTTTTATTTTATTAAAGCCATATTTTAGGATTTAAGTAACTAGTTAGATGGAGACCACTTATATTGGACCAATGACTATGTGACAAAAATCCTTAATTATTCCAATATTTCTTTGTCACTGATCCAGCAACGGTTTACCATTAGACCAATGATGTGGTATATCGGTTAAGTGACTGATGGGCCAGTATTCCCAAGTTATACAAAAAGTTACCGGCTAGACACGTGCTACTTACAGTGGTCCATTCAACGAATAACTGAAAATTTATATTGGGCCAATATTTATCCGCCACAAATTGTTTATAGGGTTGTTATTAGCTAGTAAATTGGTTATGACAAGTACCTGATCGGAGGCTTCTATCTTTTACATTTTATTACCATGTGTTTCTCCTTCTTTTTTTTGGTTCGGTCATTCGTTTTACCAATCTATTGAGTTTTTGACTCTCTTGCGTCTGGCGGAACATTATACATCTTTGTTTTTTTACAGATAAAAGGAAGACAGATTATTGTTAATCTCATTAACAACTTAAAGTGTCTATTTATTTGTTACCTATTTATCGATATCAAATTTTTAAATTTGACATTCAGGTATCAGGTTCACAACAAGTTACTACTTTTTTTTTGTAAATTTTGTACGTACTTGCTTCTTTAATACTTTTCATAAACATGTCGGAATTTTCTCTGGATAAATGGGTAGGAAAAATCGCAGTGGTTACCGGAGCTAGCGTGGGCATTGGAAAAGCTATTGCTGAGAAATTGGTGGAAGCAGGAATAAACGTAAGTGCTGCACTTATTTTTTTTTTAATTTTACTTTTTTTACAAAGCATTGCTTCTAACAAAACATAAATATTGAATTATATTTTTGATGAGTAAACCAAGGAGTATACTCACTTGGCGCAGAATGGTTATTTACCTATAACAAGTGCGGAAAGTTAGATTTTTCCGTCAAGGGCTGAAAAGGCACTTTTCGCACGTCTCAGGTACAGAATTTTTCCTACTTGAGTAAAAAATCATTTAAAAACATCGTCAAACTATCACACTGTCAAAGATTAAATTCGACATTTTAATGAACGTCATCGAGTAAAATAGCACATCGGTATGGAAACGATTGTTATTTTTTACCATCCGCCTTGATTTATAGTGTAAAGATGGTGTGTTGCGAGAGCTGCTCTTCGTTCGAGATTTTTAATAGTAGTTTTAACAACTAGTGGCTAGAATAGTGATTTTTTTACAAGCGTTGGTTTAAATAACGAGCGCAGCGAGGATTTATACACGCGAGTAAAAAAAGCACAGTTTAGCCGCGAGTTGTTAATACTATTTTTTTATTACCTTGATCAAAAAATCCAAGAAAAACAGGAAAATACTTTTAAAAATCTCGAACGAAGACCACTTCGCGCAACACACCACCTTTACATCAGGGCGGCTGGTAAATGAAATAACAATCGTTCCTATAGCGATGTGCCTTTTTGTTCACTGTTGCGAAATTTTAATCTTTAACAGTTTGATATTTTGACGACGTTTTTAAATGATTTTTTCGTAAAATAAATACTTCGTGAAAACTGGCGAAAATGGCTTAATTTTTATGCAAGAATAATTAGATTTTTTTAATATTTTCCGCTATTTCTCTTTAATTTTGGATAAAAAATGGATACAAATGTTTTTGATCACGGGTGCAAAAAAAGATTTCTGTACGTTTTTTACGCAAAGTTAAAGAGAAATCGCGGAAAATAGTAATATTGAAAAAAAAAAATTTTTGCCTAAGAATTAAGCCATTTCCGCCAGTTTTCACCAAGTCTTTACCAAAAAATCATTTAAAAATTTCGTCAAAATTTCAAATTGTCAAAGATTAAAATGTTGCAACAATGAACGTCACCGAGCAAAAAGACACATCGCTATGGAAACGATTGTTATTTCATTTCCCAGCCGCCTTCATTTATAGTGTAAAGATGGTGTGTTGCTAGAAATTCTCTTCGTTTGAGATTTTTAAAAGTATTTTCCTGTTTTTCTTAGATTTTTTAATAAAGGTATTAAAAAAATAGTGTTAACAACTCGCGGCTAAACTGTGCTTTTTTTTACTCGCGTTTTTAAATAAACTCGCTGCGCTCGTTATTTAAACCAACGCTTTTGAAAAAAAGCACTATTTTAGACAATAGTTGTTAAAAGTACTATTTCAGTTTTTCTTGGATTTCTTAAGAAAGGTATTAAAAAAAATAGTGTTAACAACTCGCGGCTAAACTGTGCTTTTTTTTGTTAAAACTACTATTAAGCCACGTAAAAATCACGCGTGTCACAGAAACGTCATGTGGTAGAATTCAGAGCAAACAACGTGGTTATTAAGTTGGCAAAATTTTCCACGTAGTTGTGGAATATATTCAACCTGGTTTTAATTGATGTTTAGAATGGGATACCTTCATGTTTCTAGTTTATTATGAAAACATATTCTAAACCTCAATTAAATTCAAATCAGGTTTAACTTTTACTACATTTGCCAGGCACTTTGGTGTAAAAAGAAATAATTTATCCAACACACTAGAAAAATTTATTGCAGCTTTCCAGAACTCGTGATCTGAGTTCCACAAAATACGGTACTTATTAGCCACGAAAAAAATTGAAATTTTCATAACATGAAGAAGTTGCCTTAGGAATATCAAATTGACATATTTTAATCTATAATGTCACGTCCTGTATTTTGCAGGACACTTTAAAAGTAAAACAACGTAGAAAATCAGTTGCAAGCTTACTTTTTTATATTTTTGTATTATAATCAATTATTTTATGTTAAAAGGAAATGAAAATTTCTCTGTAGCTTTAAAAGATTTGAACCTTATAACAAAATTTACGAAAACCAAAATCTGAAAACCGCAACCAATAGTTGCTTTACTTCAAAAGCTATGATTTTTTTAATATATTTTAACGTTTTTGCAAATAACTCGGAAACTAAAGCTCCCACGAAATTGGACTTAATAATAAAATTTGTGGTCCATACTCATGGAAACTTAAATCTGAAAAGCGTATATCACTACTTGCTTTTGTTAGAAAGTTAAAATTTTTTAAATATTTTATCCCCCTTTTCCCCCTTTAACCCTCTACCACCCTACCCAAAAGTTAATCAGTTCATGCTCAGCCGATAGAGAATTTTTGTGCCAAATTTCGTTAAAATTGATTAAGGCGTTCTTGAGTTATCGTGTATACAGACAGACAACGGACCGACACACCGACAGGCCGACAGACTAGTAACTTATTTTTGATAAAATCATAAATATTAGTTGAATGGTTACACACAAAAAAAAATTAGTTTCCCTCTTTTGCATAGAAAAAAAAAATTCGGTCTTCATTTTCAATATTCTACACAGGTCTGTAACATAGTTCAAAGAAAAAAGGTATATATACACATTGAAGCTTAGTGCTTAGAAAATTTTTTATGTTTATGAGTTTAGGTATACCACATTTTTGAAAAACTAAAAAATCTTAAAATCTCCAGAATTGGCAACATTTTATTAAAGAAATGATGATGTCTATCTGGTTGTTTAAACTTTACATATGACTTTAAATTATTATTAATTTTAATTAATTAATTAACGCTTTTATTGCTACATATTATTAAAAATTACAAAATAAAAAGTATATATAGGGTGGGCCACAAAATTCCGCACTTTTTGGATTGGCTATAACTTTTGACCTGATTACTCGATTTTGAAATACATTGACTTTTTGGAAAGATAAAACGTGAGAAAATTTCGATTCGGATAAAAATTTAAAACTTATAAAAAATTCAAGATGGCGGACAGTTTTAAAAAATGTGTAATTTTTCACCCCCCCTGAAAAAAATTTATGTGCGACACTGAACAAACTCTGAAACTTTCACTACAAACGCTCATTATCTCTGTGTATATTGAAGTATCATTTAATTAAATCAGTTGAGAAATGAAAAAGTTATAATTTTTTGACTGTGTGTTTTGGCTTCGAATTGAAAAAAAATCACAAAATTACATACATTTTCCATTTGCTATATCTTTTGACCTAATTTTTTAATTAAGAAAACACATATAAATACCCATTATTTTTTATTTCTTATCCGATATAATTAGGTGATACCTCGATATACGGAGAAAAAATTGAGATTTGGAAATACTAATTTATATTTTGTCCAGAGTACTTAAAAAAAATAAGGCGTGTAAAACCTCACTCTTTTTAAAACTATCCGCCATCCTAAATTTTTTTTTAATGTCAACTTTTGAACAAACGGACGTAACTCTCATGTAAGTAATCAGGCCAAAAGTTATAGCAAATTGAAAAAATAAATAATTTTGTGATTTTTTCCAATGTTAAGCCCAAACACTCATAATCTAACAGTTTATAACTTTTTCATTTCTCAACCGATTGGATCAAATGATACGTCAATATACACATAAACAATGAGCGTTTGTAGTGAAAGCTTTAGAGCTAGTTCATTGTCGCACACAAATTTTTTTCAGGGGGTGTGAAAATTACACATTTTTTAAAACTGTCCGCCATCTTGGATTGTTGAGAAATTTTAAATTTTCAACTGAATCGAAAAAGTATTACATTTTGTCTTTCTAAAAAACTAATATTTTTAAAAATCGAGGACTTATGTCAAAAGTTAGAGTCAATACAAAAAGTGCGGAATTTTGTGGCCCACCCATAAAGAGCAAAAAAATTAATATATGTAGCAGAGATCAGGGTTCGCATAATTAGCCTGTTATGTCTTATCTTCAGGTAGTATTACGGGCGGGCATATATGATAGGGAGTGGGACTCTCCAAATCCTGAACTATGTCCCACTATTCATAATTTTCCAACAAGGGCGAAGAAAAAATTAGAGATTGATTTCCCCCCCCCCATGTTAAATTCCTTGTTACGTTCCTGGGTGATATTATGGCCACATGCTGTTTATGAATAAAAACTACCATCAATTGTTTTATTGAAGGCACTCAAAGTCGCACAGTTTTGAGTCTTTGTGTGAATCAGAAAAAGTTCTGCTACAATATAGAATTGCCAAGAATATTTCAACCATATGCACTCATTATCTAAAGAAAGTTACTGTGTTTTATCATTCTATTTTTGTGTGTGAAACTGGCAGTCATTTTACGCAGACAAAAGTGTTAAGTTAGCAGCCATGTACAGCAGCCAAAGTATGAAGTTAGCAGCTAGTACTGGCAGCCAATTTAAAACAAAAATAAGAAAAATAAGTAAAACGCGTTTACGCGACAAATTTAGATTAAAAATAAAATTCGCCAGACTGAAACTTCGCCAAAATTTAAAGAACGTAACCCACCTAGTAAAAAAAATACTTCAAAATGGTGTTACTCGATGAAACTTGGCACAATGATAAAACACCTCCTTTTTAACCACTGATCCAAACTGCATCCCCTTACGCCCCGTATAACATAGAAAAATTACCTCTTAATGAAAAAATAATAAACACAATAAAAATGCCTAAAAATGGTGTTACGCGATGAAACTTGGCACAATGGTAAAAGTCCTTCATTTTAACCACTGACCCAAGTTACATCCGCTTACTAACACTTCCCTTTAATAAAAAAAAATAAGAAACACACTTATTGCCAAGAATATTTCAACCATATGCACTCATTATCTAAAGAAAGTTACTGTGTTTTATCATTCTATTTTTGTGTGTGAAACTGGCAATCATTTTACGCAGACAAAAGTGTTAAGTTAGCAGCCATGTACAGCAGCCAAAGTATGAAGTTAGGAGCTAGTACTGGCAGCCAATTTAAAACAAAAATAAGAAAAATAAGTAAAATGCGTTTACGCGACAAATTTAGATTAAAAATAAAACCCGCCAGACTGAAACTTCGCCAAAAATTTAAAGAACGTAACCCAGCTATTAAAAAAAATACTTCAAAATGGTGTTACTCGATGAAACTTGGCACAATGATAAAACACCTCCTTTTTAACCACTGATCCAAACTGCATCCCCTTACGCCCCGTATAACATATAAAAATTACCTCTTAATGAAAAAATAATAAACACAATAAAAATGCCTAAAAATGGTGTTACGCGATGAAACTTGGCACAATGGTAGAAGTCCTTCATTTTAACCACTGACCCAAGTTACATCCGCTTACTAACACTTCCCTTTAATAAAAAAAATAAGAAACACACTTATTGCCAAGAATATTTCAACCATATGCACTCATTATCTAAAGAAAGTTACTGTGTTTTATAATTCTATTTTTGTGTGTGAAACTGGCAGCCATTTTACGCAGACAAAAGTGTTAAGTTAGCAGCCATGTACAGCAGCCAAAGTATGAAGTTAGCAGCTAGTACTGGCAGCCAATTTAAAACAAAAATAAGAAAAATAAGTAAAACGCGTTTACGCGACAAATTTAGATTAAAAATAAAATTCGCCAGACTGAAACTTCGCCAAAATTTAAAGAACGTAACCCACCTAGTAAAAAAAATACTTCAAAATGGTGTTACTCGATGAAACTTGGCACAATGATAAAACACCTCCTTTTTAACCACTGATCCAAACTGCATCCCATTACGCCCCGTATAACATAGAAAAATTACCCCTTAATGAAAAAATAATAAACACAATAAAAATGCCTAAAAATGGTGTTACGCGATGAAACTTGGCACAATGGTAAAAGTCCTTCATTTTAACCACTGACCCAAGTTACATCCGCTTACTAACACTTCCCTTTAATAAAAAAAAATAGGAAACACACTTATTGCCAAGAATATTTCAACCATATGCACTCATTATCTAAAGAAAGTTACTGTGTTTTATCATTCTATTTTTGTGTGTGAAACTGGCAGTCATTTTACGCAGACAAAAGTGTTAAGTTAGCAGCCATGTACAGCAGCCAAAGTATGAAGTTAGGAGCTAGTACTGGCAGCCAATTTAAAACAAAAATAAGAAAAATAAGTAAAATGCGTTTACGCGACAAATTTAGATTAAAAATAAAACCCGCCAGACTGAAACTTCGCCAAAATTTAAAGAACGTAACCCAGCTATTAAAAAAAATACTTCAAAATGGTGTTACTCGATGAAACTTGGCACAATGATAAAACATCTCCTTTTTAACCACTGATCCAAACTGCATCCCCTTACGCCCCGTATAACATAGAAAAATTACCTCTTAATGAAAAAATAATAAACACAATAAAAATGCCTAAAAATGGTGTTACGCGATGAAACTTGGCACAATGGTAAAAGTCCTTCATTTTAACCACTGACCCAAGTTACATCCGCTTACTAACACTTCCCTTTAATAAAAAAAAAATAGGAAACACACTTATTGCCAAGAATATTTCAACCATATGCACTCATTATCTAAAGAAAGTTACTGTGTTTTATCATTCTATTTTTGTGTGTGAAACTGGCAGTCATTTTACGCAGACAAAAGTGTTAAGTTAGCAGCCATGTACAGCAGCCAAAGTATGAAGTTAGCAGCTAGTACTGGCAGCCAATTTAAAACAAAAATAAGAAAAATAAGTAAAACGCGTTTACGCGACAAATTTAGATTAAAAATAAAATTCGCCAGACTGAAACTTCGCCAAAATTTAAAGAACGTAACCCACCTAGTAAAAAAAATACTTCAAAATGGTGTTACTCGATGAAACTTGGCACAATGATAAAACACCTCCTTTTTAACCACTGATCCAAACTGCATCCCCTTACGCCCCGTATAACATAGAAAAATTACCCCTTAATGAAAAAATAATAAACACAATAAAAATGCCTAAAAATGGTGTTACGCGATGAAACTTGGCACAATGGTAAAAGTCCTTCATTTTAACCACTGACCCAAGTTACATCCGCTTACTAACACTTCCCTTTAATAAAAAAAAATAAGAAACACACTTATTGCCAAGAATATTTCAACCATATGCACTCATTATCTAAAGAAAGTAACTGTGTTTTATCATTCTATTTTTGTGTGTGAAACTGGCAGTCATTTTACGCAGACAAAAGTGTTAAGTTAGCAGCCATGTACAGCAGCCAAAGTATGAAGTTAGGAGCTAGTACTGGCAGCCAATTTAAAACAAAAATAAGAAAAATAAGTAAAATGCGTTTACGCGACAAATTTAGATTAAATATAAAACCCGCCAGACTGAAACTTCGCCAAAATTTAAAGAACGTAACCCAGCTATTAAAAAAAATACTTCAAAATGGTGTTACTCGATGAAACTTGGCACAATGGTAGAAGTCCTTCATTTTAACCACTGACCCAAGTTACATCCGCTTACTAACACTTCCCTTTAATAAAAAAAAATAAGAAACACACTTAAAAAATGCTTAAAAATTGTGTTACACGATGAAACTTGGCAAAATGGTAAAACACCTTCTTTTTAACCACTGCCCCAAGCTACATCCCTTTACGCCCCGTCTAACGTAGAAAAACTGCCCTGTAATGAAGAAATAATAAAAACACTTAAAAAATGCTCAACAATGGTGTTACGCTATGAAACTTAGCATAAGGGTAAACATCTTCTTTCTAATCACTGACCCAAAAGGCAAACCCGTCTAACATAAAAAACTAACCCTTAATGAAAAAATTTAAAACACACTTAAAAAATACTTAAAAATGGTATTACGCGATGAAACTTGGCACACTGGTAAAACACCTTCGTTTTAACCACTCAACTAATACCCATTAATGAAAAAAAAATAAGCACACTTAAAAAAATGGTTAAAAATGTTTTTTTATACCTTCATCAAAAATCATTTAAAAAGATCATCAAAATATCAAACTGTCAGGTCGCTATGGAAACGATTGTTATTTCACTTACCATCCGCCTTGATTTATAGTGTAAAGATGTTGTGTTACGAGAAGTGCTTTTCGTTCGAGATTTTTAAAAATATTTTCCTGTTTTTCTTGAATTTTTTGATTAAGGTATTAAAAAAAATAGTGTTAACAACTCGCGGCTAAACTGTGCTTTTTTACTCGCGTTTTTAAATACATCGCTGCGCTCGTTATTTAGACCAACGCTTGTAAAAAAACACTATTTTAGCCACTAGTTGTTAAAACTACTATTTTACGCGATGAAATTTCGCGAAATGGTAAAACACCTTCTTTTTAACCACTGACCCAAGCTACATCCCCTTAAGCCCCCTCTAACATAGAAAAAACTGCCCCGGAATGAAAAAATAATAAAAACACTTAAAAAAGAGGGGTATAAGGGGATGTAGAGCTTACCTCAGTGGTTAAAAGTAAAGTGTTTTATCATGGTGTCAAGTTTGTTTGCGTAACACAATTTTTAAGCATTTTTTTATGTTTTTTATTTTTTCATTACTGGGTAGTTTTTTCTATGTTATACTTTAGACGAAGTAGGGGATGCAGCTTGGGTCAGTGATTAAAAAGAAGGTGTTTTACCATTGCGCTAAGTTTCATCGCGTAACCCCATTTTTAAGCAGTTTTTAATTTTGTTTTTTATTAAGGGGTAGTTTTTTTTATGTTTGACGGGGTATAAGGGGATGTAAAGCTTGGCTCAGTGGTTAAACGAAACACCACACCATTTTTAACCATTTTTTAACCATTTTTTTACGGTTTTTTTAATTTTTTTATTAAGGGGTAGCTTTTTCTATGGTATACGTTAGACGCAGTAGGGGATGCGCTTAGGTCAGTGATTTAAAAAGAAGTGGGTTTTATCATTGTGCCAAGTTTCATCGCGTTACACCATTTTTAAACATTTCTTAAGGGTTTTTTATTTATTCATTAAGGGGTAGTAGCTGGGATCAGTGGTTAAAAAGAAGGTGTTTTACCATTGTGCCAAGTGTCGGAACTTCATATGCGCGCCTAAAAAATGCTCATACACGGTAGTCATTCAATAGTTTTTTAAGACAAAATATTTTTAAATGATTATAGTTTATTTATTTTAAATGGACAAATAAGTTTGGGAAACAAACAAATATTTCTTGTTTTTTTCCCGTCTTAATTTATTCATAGACATTGGAATGTTGAACCTCGTCTGACAAAAATTATATTTATCGTTTTATTTTTCTAATATCATAATGTATTCTTCATCACTATTTCTATGACGGAGAAATTCCCAAAAAGAGATTAGAGGTATAAAAAAATATCAAGGTACCAAGCTGAAAGAAATACAAGACAATTCTGGTTTTGGTTGTCAGATGATTCGGACATACTTTTATTCTTTAATTTTCTACAGTAACCTAAACAAGGGTCCTATTAACTTCGTTGTAACAAGTAAATAGTATAAATAAAAAACAGTAAATAACATTAAACAGGATTCTAGAGTTTATAGAGTTATTATTTACTCGATAAACTAAATCTAGTGACCATCTCCATATAGTCACACAAGTTTCATCGCGTAACACCATTTTTAAGCAGTTTTTAATTTTGTTTATTATTTTTTTAATTTTTTTCCATGTTGAAAAATAAAGGTTGGATTAGGGCTTTATAAATTAATACAATTAATTTTTTTCTAGAAAGAGATTCCCTTAGTAGTGGGTAAAATTTATGTAAGAGTGCCTTAATCTTTTTTGTTACGTATTTGATGTGTATATTCTACTACAAGTTTTTATCTATATGCACCCCTAACTATTTTATATAGCTTACTTGTTCACTAGGATCAGTAATATTATTAATTGTAATGTTTTGATATGTTGGTCTGTTTGCATCATTTACAGAAAAAACTATTTATTTAGATTTTTTAGCATTATAATGATAATTTAAAGGAATCTAAAAAATTTTTTGTATAAGAAATAGACCTTCTTGTAAGTTAGACTTGACTCATATGAAAATTATGGCTGTATCACCTGCGTATGATATTATTTTTCCACGAAGTTTCAGATCATTTATTGCATTCATTTAAATATTAAAAACCAATGGCCCTAGTACTGTGCTTTGTGGTATTCAGATTTTTACAACGTTTGGTTCACTGATAGGTAGTTTTTTAGACGCTTTAATATTTTTCCTCTGGTATTGTACTTTTCCAATACTTTTAATAAAATTGAGTGTGAAACTGTATGTATCGAATGCTTTTGATAAATCAAGGAATACCACAAGGCATTTTTTATTTTTGTCCAGATTTGCAGTTAGATCTTTAACAAGATCATACATAGCATCAACTGTACCTACCCCTTTGGTGAACCCATACTGGTTTTTTAATAAGGTATTTTTTTGGTTGAAAAAATAACTTATATCCTTCAGACATTTCTCAAACATTTTTGCGAAATTAGACTTAAGACTTATTATAGGTTTGTAGTTTTCCATCTCGTGTTTGTTCCCTGTTTTGAACATGGGACTTAAAACAGATGCCTTTAAGTGATTTGGCATTTCTTCACTTTTAAATATTAATATTGTTAGGTGTGTAAGAGGCCTTGAATTGTTCACCACTTTCAAGTTTAATATATTTTATATCATTTTTGTTACTATTTTTATTATCGTTTACAGCTTCATTATTAAAATCATACATGTTTTTTATGTTGTGGATGGTTTCTTTAATTTTGTTTTTGTAATAATTATTTTTTGTCTGAGTAATAAGTTATTTAGTTTATTTCGATAGTTTTTATACTCCAATACTTTTTGCAGGGTGGGATTCTTTTTTAAATTTTGTTTTAGCTTGTCTCTAGTTTTTATTGAATTAATTAGCCCATAAGATATCCAAGGTTTAAGTTTCTTAATTTTTTTGTGTACATTTTTGTCATAGGATTCATAAATTATTTCATTTATATTTTTTTATTAACACGTCTAGCGCTATATTAGGGTCTCTATGGTTTAGTGATTCATCCCAGTTGGTTTTTTGTATGGATTTAATTGTTAGGTAACTTTTTTGATTTATTTTTATCCAATGAGATATTTATTAACACAGGCAAGTGATCTGTTATGTTATGGTTGATTATACATGGCTTAAAATTAAGTAGGTTTTCTTTTATTTTGGTTTTGTGATCTGATCAAGATAAAATCAATATTATTAGTCTAGCATCATCAACTAGGTCCAGAAAAAAATCATAGACGAATTTCAGGTCAGCGATCGTTTGTTTTGCTTGTCAAAAAAATTCTTTAAAGAGCAAGAAATGATCCTTCAAATTTATTCGGATAAAAAAGAGGCTCCCAATAAACTTGAAAGCACCACTCACATATCAAAATATTGTCCACTGTATATATTATGTATATACTATTATGAATATGGATATCCTTCATGGATACTGTATGCATATGATTTTGTGATTCAAAACATGTCCAGATGGCCACGAAATGGATATCCACATGAATTTATGCACTGCATATCCACCGAATATAAATTAGTCATCCACTAAAGTGTGATTTTGGAATAACCTATGGATATTTAGTGGATATCCTTTGTTATGTATATAATATGGATATAATTTTGTAATTCAAAATAGATCCAGATGACCGCATAATAAATATTCTTAGTATATATATCCTATACTTTGTGGATATGAATATCCCTAATGGATATTGTATGGATATGATTTTGTGATGCAAAACATGTCTAGATAGCCACGAGATGGATATCCATGGTATATTTTTGGATATCCACTGCATATCCACATGAATATATGCACTGCAAATCCACCAAATATGCATTAATCATTCACTAAAGTACGATTATGTAATTCAAAACAGATCAATATAGATATACAGTGGATATTTATGAATATGCAGCATATATCCACGTATTGATATACACTGTATACACAGCATATCCATAAGGATAAGCATGGTATAGGAAACAGATCCAAATGACCATAGTTGAAAATTCATGGTATAGCATAGAGAAAGTAATAGCTACGCGAGAGTGACCGATACTGTGTTATACTTGGGGAACATTGTTTGTCGGCGACACGAGCGCAGTCAGTGGCTACAGGAAGGAACTACTTGTACAGCCAGACACATAATAAAATACATATATTCTTTTGGTTAATTTTTTATGGAGTGCTAAAAGAGCAATGCATTCACGAAAGGTTTTAGCTCTATACAAAACTTAACCAGCTTTGTACTGTTCCATTCAGCTAAAAAAACTTTGTTTAGCGTACAAACAGTTTTTTGGACCCTGTAAAAGTCTAAAAAGTCAAATATTAAAGATAACAAAATTGTATTATGTAATTTTCTTTTATTAATTGGAATTTTAACCTATATCTCTCTTTTTTTTGTTGTATTTTAACCTATTATCTTCTTACTTAACTCTGTATAAATCATCACGATATTTTCTTCAGGGATTTGGTTCGCAAAAATCTGAACCCCAATTGTCGGCACTCTTCAAATAGTCCCATGCTCTCTAGCTTTAATGGTATTGATTTGAATTGAATTTTAGACTTACAATAAGTTGTTAATCCGCTATATAGCTAATCTATAATAATCTAATAAACTCGCGCGATTTCCAACCAAAACTAACTAAAATAACTCACTTTTGAAAAACTAAAAAAACCGCTTGCCAGGCTTGAGAGACTTTGACAAGCGGTGGCAAAAACCGGCAGGTACCAAATTAAAATTGTATGAAATATATTTCGACATTGAAAAATGTCTTTCTTTCATGATCGTACGGTGTTGCATGATCATATAGAAAGAGGTGGACGGGGCAAGGTAGGTGTTGATTTAATACAAGCATTACTTTCACTCTCCGCCCCAAGGAACGTAGTTCCTGCTCGGCCCTATCTTTCTATTAGTCTCCGTAAGTTACATAGAAAAAAAATTGGGTTCGGTCTGTCTGGCAGACGACATAGAAATAGTTCAGTGAAACACAAATAGATGGAGCACCACACGTGAAATTAATACTGCAAAAGAATATTGATTTTAAAATAAACAAATCAATATTACTTTACGAATGTAATGTAATATTGATTTTTCTTGGCATAGCAAAAAGGATTACAATATGCCCAGAAAACAAAAAAGTTTAAAAGCTAAATCAAAAGTTGATGTTTTTGGGAATTTTTTAAACTTTTTTTTTCTTTGGATGCACTGAACTTAAAAGACAAATGCGTACTTTTGACCCAAATGAAATATTATGAAAAAAACATTTTGCCTTTTAATTTCATAGGTCCTTTTACAAAACTCTTCATTGTATAGTTTCATTGAGAATTTAACTTATAAAACGTTGGGTAAAAAGATAAAGACAGATGATAAATAAGTATCTGTAATTTAAAAAAAAAAATGAAAGTAAAATTCCCAAATATAGGTTTAAAAACAAAACAAGAGTTCATTATATTTTTCACTGCCTTAACTCATTATTGGAGTGTTGAATACAAGAATTCCTTTATTTTTTTTTACAAAGTTTAACATTTGTTGTCCCTCCAATGCTAAGGGAGTAAAGAGGAGGTGAAAATATAATTAATCATCTGGTAAAATAAGTAAAAACATAAAATATTACCTTATAGTAAAAATCGAGGTAAAAATTATTTAGAAAGGAGATAAATTATCTAGAAATAATTGTTGTTAAAATTATTCCACAGATTATTGTGAGGATAATTGCCTTTAGTCATAATTTAGTACACAAAATTCAATATAAAACCTCAAGAAAGAAAACATAATTTTTTCTAAATCTTTTTTGTTTGGCTTTAAGAAATGCTGATTTTTTTTTATTTATCACAATAATCTCCTCTTTTTAGACTTTTAGAAAGTCTTACAAATCTTATTAATTTGCTTACACCACCAGAACAAACACCTAATAATTAACTTTATTATTGTGGTCACTTTAGGGATTAAAAAATATAATAAAGTTTGTGTCTTGCCAAATAAAAAAATAAAGTATGTTCCTGGTTTTGTCAAGTTAATGTTTTTATACTGTAAGGCATCAATAAGTTCATTGTCAACATCATTATCATCACTTATAATTAAGTTTACTCCTGCAAACTTCACAAACAGTTTTTTAATAAACTTACATATCCACTGTATATTCAAAATTAAAGCCCATTTTTCATATACTCTGCTGGAGATGCAGTGGAAAAACATATATGTATATTAATTGGTTGGATATTATTTACATATGTAGTGGATATTCAAAATTGTGACCTGTTTTGCATATACCTCGCTGGATATGCCTTGGACATTAGGCTATGTATATAAATTGCGTGAATACATTTACATATCTACTACATATTCAAAATTAAACTCAATTTTTCATATACTTTCATCAATTCAAAATCTTGGGCCATTTTAGTTGAAAATAAATGAATATGCAGAGAATATAAAAAACATAGAGTGATATACGCTGCATGTAGTTTGGATAGTACAAAAAATATATACGTTCATGGATATCAAATACATATCCAATTGATATACATATCAATGACTTGCTATGGGGACACTGTCGATCTAGGCTGGTTCTCCAGGAACACATACTTATAAAAAAAAACTAGCAAATTTGTGTTTTCATCAAAATGATTTGAACCTTAAAGCAAAATTGCATATCTTTGCAACCTCGCATGGTGAAAATGATGCAGTTGGAGGTACTGTGAAACGATTTGTTCACCATGAAAGACTTCGAACAACAACTGGGCACATCCTAAACAACCAAGACATGTTTAACTTCTGCAATCAAAATCTGAAAAACGTGGAATGCGTCCTAGTTTCATTTGCTAAGGTTGAACAACGAAAAAAAGAACTTGAGGAAAGATTTATTAATTGCAAAAGCATTCCAAACAATAAAAAATACCATTGTTTCACTCCTCTTTAGTCACTAGGCGAACACTTCTTCTTATATAAACCAAAATTTTTTTTTAAATAACTAATTAGTAGTGCCCTGATGGACCATAGACCCAGATTTTTTTATTATTATTTTTGAAAGGGCATGAGTTCCTGAAGAATTCAACCTATCTGAATGTTAGCCACGGCCCGATAGACAGCTGACATAACACTGAAGGAATATTTATGTTATAGGAATATTCCCTCAAAGTGATTTTTGGAATATTTTATTGCGAATATGACAGGGATGTTGCAGACCTATTTTCTGTTGAATATTGTTTGAGAGTTTGTGATAAATAATAAAGATAATAATATGCCCATAATAACCTAATAATCAAGTTATTTTCATGAATATTCCCAAAAAGAATGAAAGAGAAAGTATTACTATCTTGTGAAAAGAACTCGATTTACATGATTTATAAATATAATTTAGTTGAATGTCATCTATTGTAGGTAGATGGCACTGGAATCAATATATTCCTTATGTAGCAGGTAATATTATTACACATATAAGACAGCAAAATTTATTTAGGTAATCTTTTGATAACCAATCTCAAGTAAACATCAACATAATGGTCATACATTGATATACTTATATCCATAGGCTACTCCTTAATTGCACTTTAGTGGAAGACTAAAGCATATTTGGTGGATATTCATGTGGATATATATCCACTCCATATTTTGACATGTTTTGAATCTCAAAATCATATCCATGCAATTATAGTCGGTGTCCAGGTATATTACTAAAATTAAAAAAAAGGAGTTAAAAAACCTCCAAATCAATTACTTCAACCGAAAAGAAATTAAAAAAACAAAAAATCAAAAGATCTTAGGTGGAAATAATGAAAATTCAAACTTGAATGAGCATCCCACAAGGAAAACACAAAAGATCAAAGTAAAAAGAGAAATTATTGAAAGATGTTTCGCCCTGGGTAACCAGCGTGGGCTCATTAGTAGTTTCACTGGTCACCCTCCACTATACATCATTAAACACCATCATACACTTTGATTTCCAACCTTGAACCACTCACAAATAGGCAACGTTCCGCACTGGTACTTATCCAAGTTACCTGATACGAATTCGTCCTGGCGTGTTAATATTTCCAGTAGGATTATGCTCCTAAAGCAATTAAAAAAAAAAGAAGTTAAAAAACCTCCAAATCAGTTACTTCAACCGAAAAGAAACTAAAAAAATAAAAGATCAAATGATCTTGGGTGGAAATAACGAAAATTCAAACTTGGATGAGCATCCCACAAGGAACACACAAAAGAGCAAAGCGAAAAGAGAAATGATTGAAAGATGTTTCGCCCTGGGTAACCAGCGTGGGCTCATCAGTAGTTTTACTGGTCACCCTCCACTATACATCATTAAACACCATCATTCGAATTCGAGTAATAAACATAATTTAAGAAAAAAAATAAAATGTCAGGGCAACACTTTTTTTTAATTGGATTACTATTCTGATAAACTATAGAGACTCAAGAAAGGCCTACTAGATTTTCATTCTTGTCCAAAAAACAACTCATCCAATTTCTTATGGAGTGTGGGCACCCGTTAAATTTTTTCAAATTTTAATATGTTATAGGAGAGGGTCAGAATTTTTTTTTATCATTGCCAGAATAACATGAGTACAGGGTGGACCAGAAAATACAGTCAATGTTAAAAAATTTACTATTTTATACCTCACTCCATCCTTGTTTTTACATTCAATTCAATTTTAAGTATGTTATTTGGTAAAGCACAACTTACGTTTTTTGTATTTATACTTTAGCATGTATTTATACAGGGAAGCTAAACAAATTGTTCAAAAATGGTCAAAAATCGTTATTTTTTCAAAATATTTTTGATGGTCCACAGAGCAATAAAGCAATAAATAGTTGTCAATTTCATCTTTATGTGAGCAGTGGCGTACTAAGAACATTTTTTAGGAGAGGTTCTACCGACTCATACGAAAATATGAACTTTTGTTTTACTACTAGGATAATAAATTGTTTTATGCCAAGGCAGAAAAGACATTGACTATACCCGGTATATTTGAGTCCCCCCCCACCCGCTAACTAAGGTTTTTTTTTTAGTTTATCCTAGTAGGAAAAAAAAAGTTAATTTTTTCGTATGAGTCGGTAGAGCCCCCAACTCCCTAGAAAAATCTTTTTGGTACGCCACTGCTCACATACACATGAAATAGCCTTTCTGTATAAATGCTGAAGTATAAATACAAAAAATCTCAGGTGTGCTTTAGCAAACAACATACCTGAAACCTATTTTTTCGATTCATAGTTTTTATCATAAAGCGATGTACAAAATAGTCAATTTTTGAACTTTAACCTTATTTTCTGGCTCATCCTGTACCCATTGAGGAGGGGCAATGATAAAAAAAAATTGTCGAACCCCCTCCCCCCTTTATAACATGTTCAAATTTAAGAAATCATAACGGGTGCTCACGCTCCATAAGAAATTGACGGTTTCTTTGATTTTTGTATTTTATTTGAAAAAGGATTCTGTCCGTTGATGCTAATAGATAAACAATAATATAGCAATTTAAACCACTATAATAACCACATCCCTCTAAATTACTATTAAAAAAACGGAGTTTTTATTTATATCGTTTTTCTGTTGCTGCACCGCAGTGTGCTATTTTTTATCTTTATCCTTTACATTTATCCAAGCTAGAAAAGGACAGATATACTTACACTTAGGGCGCACCAGTGCATCTGAAGCAAAACGACCAAGGAAATTCTCAGCAAACTAGGAGGTGGCGGTAAACACTCGGCCGCTAAGTGATACCGGCGGATTTCTGACGGGACGTATAGGCACTTCCAATGCAGCCGCTAAAATAGTATTTCGGAACGTATTTGGCGCTCGCTAATTCGAATTAATTCCGAGGTTGGTTAAACTCAGTGGCAGTCCCAGCCATTTGAAAAGGGGGGGGGCGGTTTCGATACGAAAAAAAATCGAATAAAACCATAGCTTTTATGAGGAACATATCAATATATGCAATAAAAACTTAGTAACTAAAAACGAGGATTTAAAGTCGTTTATTTCATACATTTTTTTATTTTAAAAAATGTTTAAGAAAATTTTTAAGAAAAATTGTATTAAAACTGTAATTTTTGAGTCGAAATAAACTAAAATCGTAAATATTAACGCTATTATAGCGCCTCAAGAAAATTGCTCTAAAAAATGCGTTTTTTAATTTGAAATTAAACTAAAATTGTAAATATATCAATGGTTTCAAAGCGTAGCAGGCGAAAATTTTTAAGAAAGTGACTAAAAATGCCATTTTTAACACAAAATTATTTATTAGTTTAATACCGTAAATATCAAAGTTGTTATAGCGCCGCAATTTATGCCCTACTTTTGAATTTCTAAATGTTTTTATAAAAAGCTTAAAGCCAGGGAAGGGGGGGGAGTAACTATGTATAATTTTTTCAGTTATAAAAAAATAGATAACAAATAAACCACAAAACAAAACTTAATAGCTAAATACTTTTTTTTTGAGGTCTAAACAGCTTTTGGTTGAAATATTACCTTTTATATCGCATATCTCAAACATAAGGTGCCCATCTCAAAAAAAAATCATTTCCAGTTTTTTGGGCAAACCGGTCAATAACTCGTTCAATGTCAGTTTCAATATGTCTGTTGATATGCAGCAACGCTAAGCCCGTCAGATGAATTTCCGTCATAGTGTTTTTAAGTACTTATGTTTTCAATCTTCTGAGGCATGAGAAGCTTCTTTCTGACGAGGCATTCCTTACTGGCAAACATCCAAGAATGTTCTAATCAACGGAAAAATATTGCCACACTTGTTCATTGCCTCGAAAACGTTATCAGGTATGTTTTGATTTAAGCTTTTGCCTACTTCTGGCCAATACTGTTTCCAAATACTGACTTCTCCCAATAAAGGTTCATGAATTTGTGTCTTGGATTAATAAAACAGTTTATAGTATTTAGAAACGACTTTAGTTAATTTTGCCTTTATTTTGGCTTCATGTTAAACTTGGTGTGAATATGTTCAGGTCAAAAATACTTTTTTATGTCCGAATTGATTTTGTCGAAAACTTGTTTATAAATAGAAACTTTATAATACTGTTCTGAATTTTCAATGGTTTTCGCGGTAAGTTCGTCATGCGTTTGTATATTCTTGGTCTGACGGATTAAAGGTCAAATTATCCCAAAATATTGTGGTGTGATTCTAGAATGTATTTAAAGGAACTTTCTGCAATTTCTCGTTTTTTCTTCTTCAGGGTTATTACCACCAGTATCTTTGTTGTTGTTGTCTACTTTTTTCTGGAGCAAAGCATTTCGTCGCGTCGAAGGCGCCATCTCTACGCAACCTTTCTCGCGGCGGGTTTGCAACATAGAAATAAATGAAATTTCTATGGTTAGCAACGGTTGAAGTTAAAAGACAGATTTGATATAAAAGGCTCTTGGTGTAGTGGTAGAGTATCAGACTCTCACTCGGGACGCCCAGGTTCGGATCCCGGTTGCGTCCAACACTTCTTTTTTAAATTACAGGTAAAATACTCGCGCCCACCCGACTGTCGGCCGACACGTGCCCAAGCAGTCATCGGCGGTATACATGCTGCGGCGCGGCGCACAGAAGGTGAAATGACGAAACTGGGAAGACAAAAACCCTGAAATGAAACTTACAATAAAATATTTTTTTTATTATTTTTTTTAAATACATATATCCCTGTTGTTCAACCATTATATTATTATTCTCATAGTAGGTCATGGCGAGACGAAAAAGCAGCGCAAACTTGCAAGTCAACTTAACTTGTATCAATGAGTCATTTTTTTTCTGTAAAATTCTATAAAGTTTGAGATTTTCTTATGGATTTTCAGTACAAAAATTAACTGAAATGTTATGGTTGGGAGATATTGAGGTGTGTGCTGGTTAATTTAACATAATCTTAACATATTAATTTATTTCAAATAACTCATTTTTTGGGACTTTTAAAAAATGCTACAATAAAAAGGTATTTTTTATTTTATCAAATTTTAGAAAGCATTTAAAAAAAGAAGTAAAAAAGGTATTTTTCATTTTTGTAAAATCAAAGCCGACATTCTCTTCTTTAATGCAGCAAAATATAATTTGCGTCTATTTGCGACTTTCGAAGTTAGTATTTTTGGCACCATGTTACATAATCTATGATATATTGGAGTAGAAAATTTAAGAACTAAAAAAAAATCGGTTTTTTCTTACAATGTCTATCAAATTTTAGTTAAATTTTGCTAGCTCGTTTATAAAGGATTTGTTCATAATTTCATAATAAATTGGAGGCTCTAAAAGTTTATACAAGGTGTCTAAACTTTTTGTGATTATTGGTTTGTAGCTTTATTATTCATCCTTGATAAAAAACCAATTAGCGCCTATTTTCGTCTTCTTAAAATTTTATGTACAGGGTGACTTTTTATAAACCTTCCCCGTGGCGAACTATTTATGATTGGTTCTAGAAAGCTGAGATAAAAAGAATTTGATATAAGAGTACTTTATTCATGGCAAATGAGATTGTTAAAAACATATTTTTTTAGAATATGAAAAATTTGGAAATATATAGAGTTTTCAATTTAAAAAATCATGTAAATCGGCTTTCCTTATAAACTAATCACGTTATTTTTGTCGGACGTTAAGGGACATGGAAAAAGTACTCTTATATCGAATGCTTATATTTCAGCTTCCTAAACCCACAAATAAAAAAGTTTGCCACAAGCAAGATTTTTAAAAATTCAGTTAATTATTTTCTATAAAAATAAGATTATATTCAAAAATATTTTTGGAAGTATATTTAATTGATGGATATTATTTCAACTTATTTTGTTTAACTTATGGTTTATTTAGCTAAATTAAATATCCAAAAACAATTTCACTTGACAGCTGTCAGGAAGCGACATGTCAAATAAAAGGTAACCTATAAGTCAATCCAGAAGGTTACATTCCATCTTCTTAATAAATTTTATCCAAATCGGTTTACCCATTTTTGCGTGATTAAGGAACAACCACAAACACATATCAACACACAAACTTTCGCATTTATAACATAAGTAGGATAGTAGGATTGATTTTTTCTTTAATTTATACTAGAACTTGTTTACTTGAATTGAAAATAACATAATTACGCCATAAAACCTGAACATAAATTTCAGAATATTTTTGTCCTCCCAGAAATTAAATTTCGCCCATTGTGCGGCGCCCCAAGTTGTCGAGCCGCTAGCTGACTTTCGAAAAATTGTAAGAGATGCGCTAGGGTCCAGACCACGTTGTATTGGTTGGGTTAAAACGGGATATTACTCAAAATATAATTTAATGAAATTATCAATCACTAAATTTAAGGTAAACGAGGGTACACATTGCCCTGACAAACGGCGGATTTTAGTTGTATCGTAGAACGCCTCAACAATATCACCAAAAACCACGTGTAAACCACATAACAAAAAAATGTCTATATCTATCTATCTGTACTTATTTATCGGCAGCAACTACAACTGTCTATTTGGTCACAAGTTTGTGTTTTATAATGAAGCGAAACATCACATTTTGTCTACACTTTAAAGACGTATTTTCTCATTTTGCGCCAAGTGGGTAGCCAATTACTTACTAGAGCTGTTGAGAAAGACACGAGATTAAGTGGACAATTGTGTATTTTATTTTCTTAGTACTCAAGTAAACTCTTATAGTTAGTTATACAATCATGTCAATCACAGAATAATATTTCAGTTGATCACAAATCTTAGGCTAACGAATAAACAAAGCATCTACAATTAAGCCCTCGTGTGACAAAAGGGGTGCCCATTAATTAGATGAGGTGTTGCTTTTTAATGGACCCTTATTTTTATTAAGAAAATTAGATTTTGCAGGACCCATCCCCCCACCCTTTTAAGCTCCCGTAATTAATTGACCATTCGATGAGGAGCACTAACGCTTTTTTTGTAGGTGGTAGGTCTTGCCAGACGGACCGAACCAATCGAAGAGGTCTCGAAGCAACTTCAAGGCAAAAGGGGCAAACTTTATGCAGTAAGATGCGACATATCCGTTGAATCCGAAGTGAAATTCGCCTTTTCAGAAATTTCCAAATTCGGTCCTATTCACATCTTGGTTAATAACGCTGCACTGATGTTGCCCACCACGATTTATGACGGGGACGCCGAAAAATGGACCAAAATGTTACGTAAGTTACATACATATGCCCATCATTAGATACTTTCAGGGAATCGATTCTGAGCGTCATAGAACGATCATACCCTGAGAAGTGACCACTTCTATAAAATTCCGTATTCTGCGACTGGACCATCGCACGAACGACGTCCTACCCGAGTATAACAAACCAACCTTGGTTTATTATACTCGGGTCGGAAAGCATGCGCATTAGCGAGTAAAATATTGATCGGTCACGTGATGGTTTCAACCAATTGGGTGCTCTGAAATAATATGAAGATATCTGGACGTGTATTCTTGAACAGGGAGCGGCAGAGATCTACGGCAAATGATCACATGGGACGAAAACGTTATATTCTTGAGCGATGATTCGATTTTACGAATCTCATGAAAATCATGGTCCAAAACCAGAAAAGAGCGTCGAATCTAGTGACGCCTGCGCAATAAACAGGTTTTTTTTAATGATTTTCTTTCCAAACTACTTTTTATGCATGGGAGGTGATAGATCCCTTGCAATGAATCCCATTGCACGAGAGAAAGACCGGATCATATGACTTTCAAGAATATACGTCCTGACACTCGGACAAGCAGCACTAAAACTCACCCGAGCGAGGTTTTTCACACGAGCTTTCCTAAAAGTTCCAACTACTGAGACTAATCGAGAGGACGGCTTCGCTCAAAAATCGTTGTTCGAGGCAGCTCTGCGCATGCATAGTTTGGTGATTCTTTGATCGTCGAGCAGCGAGTAATAATCAAACACGCAAATCTGGCAGAGAGCAAGGACAGTTGCCAAATCGAACACGCAAATAGCGCTCTAGATCAAGCATCAAGCAAAAATTTAAGCGAATACGCTAGGGCGATATTTACTAAGATGGGTTAGGGTTTAGGACTATGGGACGTATGTGGTTTTTTAGCGGGTTTTTCTTTAAATTTGAATAAAACTTGTTGGAATTTTGGACTTACTATAATCATATAAATGATTTCGCAAGAAAAAAACACAGGTTTTCCAAAAATTTCGTGAAAAAAATGGAAAGAAAGCAAATTGACGGTGGGTTTATCCCCGTATAGTAAGCTTTTTAACTAAAAATACTCTGTTAAATGGGTTACTTATATTTTTTTATCGCTTTTTATCCCTAAATTTGCAGAGGTCCATATGAAAAGATATATTCTTATACATCACTTCTTTAATATGATAAAAAAATTAAATTAAAATTTTTAATTCATGTATTTTTATCGACTGTCAAAATACTTAATTGACATTTCGCTCGCTGACGTTTTGCTCATTTTGAACGAGAATCGTAACTTCTGAAGTAAAAGAAAGCTTTCTACATCTATAAACTCATGAACCACCCATTTTAACAAATTTTATTTTGTCCATCTTTATAAAATTTTCTATACCTTTCTTCTCCCCCCCCCCCCTTTTAAAATAAGGTAACAAATATTTTTAATGTTGAAGTATTTAGTTATTTTATTATTTTATTTATCATTTTCAGTTACAAATGGTAACGAAAAGCAATTACGAATTTCGAATCTGCGAAAAATTGCTAAAATCGCACGTTCCTCTCGCCCCAAACGAGCAAGAATTTACCGCTGAAGACTTTTACCGGCGCGTAATATGACATCACAAAACCGCACAAAACCACCAAAACAATAAAAAATAAGCAAATCCCCAATAACCCAAAAAAGAATTTTTTAGCTTGCGCGGTATATTCTGCGCGGTTGAAGCCGCGGAACTTTTATTATTAGTATTTTTTACATGCGCTATTCTTTCATTTGCGCTGAATCATATATTATTTAAAAGAAGATTGTCACGTTTTCGCGGTTTGTGAATATGCCGGAATCAGTGCTTGCTTGAAAAATAACAGCGCACAGCGGTTATAGCGCAAGATTTTAAGGTTCCGCGCGCTATCAGTTACCACAAAAATTTAAACTTCTTATTTTTTAGGCGCGTAGTTAGTCGCCTTTGACAAGGTGTGCAAACGTCTAAGCAAACCAGATGTGTGTATGTAAGAAATCTTTGTTTTCATTTAATTATTGAAAATTTATTTTAAACTCCCTACATACATTGTCTTAAAAAACGCGCTGGAATACCCAACTGCAAGCAAGCAAAAAAAGTCTGGAATTTGGTTTTTTAGTAATTAAAATACTTCAAAATATTTATTTTAAACAAAAAAATAAACCAAATCGTGATTGTTTTAAAATTTAAAGCAGATAAACCACCTCTTGGCATTGGTCTATAATATAATATACGATGATTTTACTTCAAATACAACATCCCGTGTTACTTTGACATTTCTCAGATTTCTTGTTTACCAATATTTTATTAATATTTACGGATTATTTGGATTGTTTTAAGAAAAAATGGCCCTATGCGTGCACTTTGACGTCTATCGAGGTAAAATTATCTTATAAATTGTGGTCTGGTTCGGCTTAAAATAAATTTTTGGATACACATATATATGTCAGCCTTGAAACCAAACTTTCGATAAACTATAGTCCTTAGTAAATACCGCCCTATAAGTTTAAAGGTCTGCATTTTTCTGTATAACTTTTTTATTTGTAAAAATTCGTGTTTGGGGGCTTTTTGTAGGTTTTTTAAAAACAGAATTCGATTGATAAACTGGATTTGACCCTTTTTTATTTGATTTTTAAAATCAGCTTAAAATTCTCTTTAAAATAATGTATCAGACTTTGTGTTTTATTTTTTTATAATTTTTGTATAATTTTAGTTTTTCATTTCAACTTTTTGTAATAGTGCAAAATACGAAAATAAAAAATTTGAAAAAAAAAATTATTCAAAAAAAACTTTTAAAGAAATCTTTTATTAAATGCACTCAAAAGTAAAAAATACTTTTTTATCTGTCTTATATCATAATAAAAGCGATGGCCGCAAATTAAAAATTTTAACTTTACGGTGACAAAGAGAGAACTACAAAAGAAGAACTAAATTCTTCTTCGGGTGAGATTGCCGTGCTTGCCAAGCCTTTCAAAATGTCCTTAGGTTATAGAGTAACACGACTGTTTCTTTGGTGAATCGTCGATGTGACCGATATAAAATACGTAAAGTCAAAATTTTTAATTTGCGCCCATCGCTTTTGTTATGGTATAAGAAAGATAAAAAATTATTTTCTGCTTTTGAGTGCATTTCATAAAAGCTTGTTTTTTAAAAGTTTTTTTTTAATATTTAGATTTGTACCTTAAATACGCCATATTGAAATTTTCAAATCCAATCAAAAATTTATATCCCCTTCCCGAAAAATTTTGATTTAAATCGAACAAACTAAATATTTTTCCCCCTCCACTTCCCCCGTTTGGGGGAATAATACCATATTATTGTATTGGCGTCGGAACTATAAACGCATTCCAAATTTTAACACACACCCTTAATTTTTAGATTTGTACCCTTAATCGTCGATTTTGAATCCGCCATATTGAAATTTTCAAATCTGATATAAAATTCATAATCCCCCTCCTTAAAAATCAATTGAATTGAAAATTATTGTATTTTTACAGGAAATATACACGCATACCAAATTTGAACACAATCGGATGTGGATAAGTCAGTTAAAATTGGTTAGCAAAACATGACCGAAAATCGTCCGTCTTGAATCCGCCATATTGAACTTTCAAAATCTGATTAACAGTTCGTATTCCTTATCCCCAAAAGCCACCGTATATCAATTTTGGTTGAAATCGGACAAACTTAGGTGTTTTCCCCCCTCCACTCCCCTCGTAGGGAGGAGGGGTGCCTAATAATGACACATTATTCTATTTTCACTAGAACTATAAATGCGTGCCACATTTGAAGGAAATCGGATGTGTATAAGTTTGTTAAAATTGGTTAGCAAAAGATGGCCAAAAATCGTTCATATTGAATTTTCAAAATCTGATTAGAAATTCGTTGTCTCCATCCCTAAGTGCCCCAACACACCAAATTTCAACGAAATCGGGCGTACTTCAACTGTACCCCCCTTCAAGTAGGGGGAGCTGTCAATTTCATCACACTATATTCTTGTATCCGATCGGATGTCGGGAAGTTGCACAAAATTAAGTTGCAAGATTCCATCCGGACAACCATTTCTAGTTACATAGTTATATACATACATACATTGCAAATTAAATAAAAGCTTGTAAAAAATGCATTTTAGTTGCGAAAATATTGATTATTTTTCGCTGCTGTTCTTCACAATTTATTGATTTTACGAGTAGTATGCTTTAATTTTAATCTAACCAATAGTACAAGTTTTCAAAGATAAATAAATAAAAAGAAATGAGATATTTGTCACGCCGCGCCGTCTTATCGTTTACTCATTGCTTTATTGTACTCTGACCGTTAGACAAGTTTTTGGCTACGCTTTAAAATATTACTTCAAAATCGGGAAAAAAGTTTGCAAAAATGCCAAAAATAGTTAGAAGAAAGGTGATTTCGAGTTCGGAGAGTGAGATTGAAATGACTAGTAAACAGAAAAGTAAAGAAAACACAAAGAAAAGGTATGAAAGTTTGTTACAGAAGCTGAGAGGTATAGAACAGGAGGTTTTGGACACTTTAGATGGCTGCGATTCCAGCGAAGGTAGGTTTTATGATTTTTAGAAGTTGTTTACTAAGATACAATCGACATTATATTAAAGCAATTGACGTATGTCTTGCTGAAAAAACTAGGCAATTGACGTATGTCTTGCTGAAAAAACTAAGCAATTGGCAAATGTCTTGCTGTATATATAGGTCCATAAAACATAAGATAGTAATTGATGTATATCTTACTACTATTTATTTATTTCTTTTATTCTTCTTGGGGTAAAACACCCTCTTTTTTCTCTTGCAGAGGAAAAATCAGCACAAGAGGAAGAGATTGTGACAATAGCAGAGGTTCATAGTAACCCGGAACAAGTAATACCGGTACCAGCCCCCTGCACTATTGATTTAATTTCACAAGATAGTCAGATTGAAATAGAAGGGATAACAAAAAATAAAAAAAATTTTGGGCCTACTGGGGTCAAGACCAGAAGAAACAAGGTATGGCGAAGACATTCATGAGGAACTGGTGGTTAGATATGAAAATTATGCCATAAAAGGGGTTGACAAAAGTGTACTTGAAGAGATTATTAAAAAGTATCCTCCCCCAAAAAATTGCAGGTATTTAAAGGCACCTGTTTTAAATACTGAGGTTGAAAATATCTTAACAAGACATGCAAAAACTCAGGATACTTTTTTGTGTCAACTGCAAAATCAAGTCTCAAGTGTAATTTCCGCTATTGGGATGTCGATAACAAAAATTATCAATAATAGAGAGCTATTAGATCCAGACAAGATACTAGAAGTATTAGCAGAGTGTGGGCAAATATTAGGCAATGTTCTAAACAGCCTGTCTAGACACAGACGTTTTTTGACAAAAAATTATTTAAAAGAAGACAAGAAAAGAGTTTTGGACGAATGTGAGATTGACGAGTTTTTGTACAGCAAAAAATTGCAGGAGAAGATACAAAATGAAAATAAAGTATTTAGAACACAGAAAGATTTAAAATTAGGATTTTCTTCTGGATTTGTACGTCCAAGGGCAACAACTTCGTCATTTAGAACACACCCTGGTTCTTCAAACGCCCAGATGAGAACATGGAATAGATCAGATTTTTATTTAAACTCCCAGCGCCCCCAGACTCGCGCTCGGAAGCGACCAACACAGACGGAGAGCGCCAAGACGACTCGATCCAGATTTTATCACAATCCAGAGAAGAGGGGACGGTACCAACAGAAATAAATATTACCGCAGGATCTATCTCGGGAAATGTAAGTAAATGGCAAGCTATAACTAAAAATAAAAAGATTTTAGATTGGGTAAACGGTATTTGTATACCTTTTGAAAACACACCTTTCCAGTTATATCCGCCAAAATTTCAGATACAGAAAGTCGAACTGGGTAGGTATGAAGACGCTATAAATAACCTAATAAAATCAGGCGCAGTATCTGAATGTAGATCTGTTGAGGGTGAATTTCTTTCCTCTTATTTTCTTGTTCAAAAACCAAACGGTAAATATAGATTTATCCTAAATTTGAAAAAATTAAACAACTTTATTAAAACCCCTCACTTTAAATTAGAGGATCATAGATCGGTTTTAAAACTGATAACAGACTCGTGTTTTTTTGCAAGTATTGATTTAAAAGATGCTTATTTTTCCTTATCTATAAACAAAAAATTCAGAAAGTATTTACGTTTTAAATTTAAAAACAAAACATACCAGTTTAACTGCTTACCTTTTGGGTTAAATTTAGGTCCATACATTTTTACCAAGATTACTCGACCCATTTTAAGGTATTTAAGAGAAAGAGAGATTATATGCTCCGCTTATTTGGATGATTATTTAATAATAGCAAAAAATGAAAAGGAATGTAGAAAACATATAAAAATAATCTATTGTATTTTGGAAACGTTAGGTTTTACCATTAATTTAGAAAAAAGTGAACTGATACCAAAACAGCAGATAATATATTTAGGTTTTGAACTAAATAGTAAACACATGACAATATCTTTACCTAAAGAAAGAAAACAAAAAATAACGGAACGCATTTCAGTATTTTTAAAGAATAAATCATGTTGCATTAGGGATTTGGAAAAATTAATAGGAAATTTTGTAGCAGTAACCGGCTATGAAATACGGGTGGCGGCATTTAAAAGATTTAGAACGCGAAAAATATTTAGCCCTTTCACAGAATAATAATAATTATAATGCAAGGATTATTATTTCGGAATATTTACACCCTGAGTTAACGTGGTGGCTAAATAATATACCAAACGCCACCTTACCTATAAAAAATCAGCCCTTTTTTGTCGAAATTTTTTCAGACGCCTCAAAGACGGGGTGGGGGGCGAGCTGTAGAGGAGAAAAAACACATGGATTCTGGAATTTGCGGGAAAAAACGTTACATATTAATTATCTAGAATTATTAGCGGCGTTTCATGCATTAAAATCATTTTGCAAGAATGTTACTAACAAGAACATTTTGCTTAGGGTTGATAATATTACGGCGATAGCTAGCATAAATAAGATGGGAAGTGTTCAGTTTAAGCACCTAAACCATATTTCCCAGGAAATATGGAATTGGTGCGAGACGCGAAACAATTTTGTGTATGCGTCTTACATAAGCTCAAGAGATAATGTTATAGCCGATTCAGAGTCACGTAAAAAAGACGGAATTTTTGAGTGTGAAATAAATGACTCTATTTTTGAAGAAATTGTTTTAAAATTCGGCCAACCGAGTGTTGACTTATTTGCGAGCTATCAGAACAGAAAATGTAAAAAATTTGTATCTTGCTATCCTGATCCTGAATCCATGTGCGTAAATGCATTTACTTTAGACTGGAGCGCCAATTATTTTTATGCTTTTCCCCCGGTAGTTATTATTGGAAAAGTTTTACAAAAAATCATTGAGGACCGAGCGACAGGAATTTTGGTAGTTCCTCAGTATTGGTTCCCTCTTTTTAAGAAACTATTGACAGAAGAACCTTTAAAAATACTTCCTGCCAAAGACCGTTTTTTATCTCCTTTTAGATTACCGGATCGCCACCCCTTACAGCAAACTACCCTGGTGGTAGGCAGATTATTTGGAGGGCTTTTAAACATAAAGGTACGCCAGAAGAGGTAATTCCAACATTACTGGCCTCTTTAGCAGACAGCACTCTTAAACAGTATGACGGCTGTTTAAAAAACTGGTGGTTTTATTGTTTCAATAATTCTTTTAACCCTAATATAATTTAAATAATATTCTTACATTTTTTTCCGAATTACAAAAGAAGAAGTTATCTTTCTCGTCATTAAACACGCATAGAGCGACTCTATCGCTAATTTTTTCTTTAAATATGGAAGATGAAAATGTTTTAAAAAGATTTTTTAAAGGGGTTTTTAACTTAAATCCTCCACAACCCAGATATGCGGCCAGCTGGGATCCAACGGTGGTGCTCGCATATTTAAAAAAGATGTATCCTTTACAGGAATTATCATTGGAAGATTTAAGTCATAAACTAATTACGCTTTTGGCATTAGTCTCTGCCCATCGAATGCAGACTTTTTCTAAGAGATCTTTAAATAACGTTAAATTTGCTGAGAGCACTGTCGAAATAAGGGTGCCTGAAAGAATTAAAACATCAGGCAACAAGAGGTTACAACCATTAATGGTTTTTCCAGAATTTAGTAGGGAACCGGGGCTATGTGTGTTAAAGACTTTAAGATTTTATATTCAAAAGACAGAGAGTTTAAGAACTCCTGAGGAGAAGAGATTATTTTTAACATCAAAAAGACCTCATAAGGCTGCATCCTTACAGACTTTAAACAGATGGGTAAAGACTGTTTTACAAAAGAGTAGCGTAGATGTTTCAGTTTTTTCTACTCACAGCGTTCGACATGCTAGTACATCAGCGGCCCTAAAGGCGGGATTAAACATAGAAACAATTAGAAATGCAGTTGGGTGGACCCAAAACTCTAATACTTTTGCAAATTTCTACAATAGACCTATTACGTCGTTTCCAGAAATTTTTGCAAAAACGATCCTAGATCAGGATTCTCGTATTACGGAGAAACAAAGAATAGATTAAATTGTCTTGTTTATATTATATTGTTTTTGTTTTTGGTTTTCAGGTTATGTAACCTATTAGTTTATGTTAGTCTTTTGGTTAACAAATTATTATAGGACGTATATATTTTTGGAGAAGGATTTACAAATATTTGGTCCCATCATTAATCTCATTACGCTTAGATACATATATTTATTTATTTTTTGTGTATTACGCTGGCATTTTGACGTTGTGTATAAAATCATACTTCAGAAATAAACCATTTTTGAAATAATTTAATTAGATCGTGTATCTCTTTGGAAGTCCTACTCGTAAAATCAATAAATTGTGAAGAACAGCAGCGAAAAATAATTGTACGATTGATATACTTACCTTCCGTTAAGGAAACATCAATCGAAATTATTTTTAGCTGCTGTTCGAACAATTTATTGCATTCCCACCCAAGATTTTGGTTTAGGTTTTATAGTTTTTCCCAACCCAGTAAAACGATCTAATTAAAAACAATAACGCAATGAGTAAACGATAAGACGGCGCGGCGTGACAAATATCTCATTTCTTTTTATTTATTTATCTTTGAAAACTTGTACTATTGGTTAGATTAAAATTAAAGCATACTACTCGTAAAATCAATAAATTGTTCGAACAGCAGCTAAAAATAATTTCGATTGATGTTTCCTTAACGGAAGGTAAGTATATCAATCGTACAATTATTTTATATATTAAGTCTTTAAAATGAGACAATAAAATGTATGATTGTAATGGTGTTACATTAAATTTAAATAAAGATAAGGTCCAAAAAGCGTCTAATAGCAAACCTAATCAAGTTAAAGATAAAAAATTCTTAAATAAAAATTTTAATTAAGACACTATTTGAAACTGAAACTTGAACAGATATATATATATGAAAAGCTAGACGCCGTCGACGTTGCTACACAAAACTACATTAAAATAATAATAAAGCACGTAAAAAAGCAGCTCACCCAAAAAAATATCACAGTTCTACAGTTAACAGAAACCTATGGATCACCTCAAGAATTTTAAACTCAATTAATACCAAATATGAACTTCTTAAAAAAAAAAAAAGGACAAACAATACAGAAATAAAACAAAATTATGATTGTATTCCACAAACCAAAACTACACTTTTTTGCACTCGACGCGCGTTTCGCTAACAACGTTAGCATCATCAGGAGACGATAAACAAACTGTGACTAACAAATGTTTTGTTTATCGTCTCCTGATGATGCTAACGTTGTTAGCGAAACGCGCGTCGAGTGCAAAAAAGTGTAGTTTTGTTTTTTGGAAAACAATCATAATTTTGTTTTAGTGCAACCAAAGGTTCCAAATTCCCAACATAGTTAATACAGAAATAACTTAAAAAAAACTCTCGATAATGCACATATAAACTATTATAAAAATAAAATGAATAAAAACTTAAAATCAACAGAAAATCTCTCGGAGCTATTATTAGTTTCCCAGAAGTACTTAAGAAGGCAGTTATTAAGCCGATTTACAAAGCGGGATCTAAAAGTAATGTTTGCAATTATCGACCAATTTCTATACTTAGTACAGTAAGTAAAATATTTGAAAAAATTATCAAAATAAGATTAACCAGTTTTTTTCATAATAATAATATACTTTTCGCTAATCAATTTGGATATAGAGAAGGTGTGTCGACGGAGGACGCTTTGACCAGACTCACTATACAAATTTATAGTTCTCTAGACAAAAACGAAAAAATATTGTGTGTTTTTGTGGATTTGGCTAAAGCGTTCGACACCGTTAACCACCATATACTAAAAAAAACTTTTGGAAAATTCTGGAATCCGAGGCACTGCACTTAGACTCTTTGAGAGATACCTAACTGGTAGACTCAGTGTGTAGATATAGAAAGGAACTTAAGTTCTGAAAAGAGTGTTGAGTATGGTGTACCACAGGGTACTGTTTTGGGCCCTCTGCTGTTCAATTTATATATTAACAATCTTTTCACATCTGGCTCTCAGGGAGAAATGATTTGTTTTGCGGACGATTCCGTAATTATTTATAAAGCAAAATCTTGGTCAGAGCTAAAGTAAATCGCCAAGAACGATCTCCCAATGATTTTTAACTGGTTCCAAAATAATCTACTACCAACCAATGTAGACAAAACAAACTTTATGCCGTTCGGATGTCATACAGACTCTCTTCCCGAATATACTGAACTTGAAATAAAACTTAATGAAAAAAAATCAATTAAAATTAACTCAAAAAAAAAATAAATATCTTTGGATCATGCTTGATCCCCATTTAAAGTGGAACGAACACATGACATTTGTGAGTAATAAAATTAGATCATTCATTCCAAAATTTAAAGAACTAAAAAAATTCTTTGACTTGTCAGCAAAACTAGAAACTGTTCAAAAATAGTTAATCAAAATTATTTTGAGTAATGGACGGATGTACCTAACGGACGAACTCTATGAAGAAAGCAATATTTTTGATCTGCGACAACTTTATTGCACTAAGAGAAAATAAAAAAAAAAAGATACTTTACAGCCCATTTAGCATTCTTACGAAGCTCGGGTAAAACTTAAAACCGGAGCTGTACCGAAAACTAAAAGAACTTTAGCTCAAAGAAACTTTCTTTAGGTTAGTCCGTATATTCACGCCTACTTACCTAATGATCTAAAAAACATAAATTTCTACAACTTGTTTAAATATAAACTTAAAAAACATCTCCAGGAAATCGGGCGAAAAGAGGTTCAAAATATATTAAAACGAACAATATAAGAATATTAAAATCAAAATTGTTTATAAAATAACAAAAATATTCCCAAATTTGACCTTTATTTACCAAATTGTGACCCAAACCTGAAATTTGACATAAAGCTCGTATTCAGCTTCTTCTTTTGTACCATCTTTCTATAGATACTTTTTCTCTGCTCCTTTTATTTTGGGAACAAAATACTTTTTTGGTAACAATATTTTCTCGCGTCACTTCTTCTTTCTTAAAAGAGAGAAGAGAAATTTACTACTTACTTTATAAATAATAATAGCATACATTACTCATAATCAGACTAGATATTTATAAAAAAATATTTGTTTTCTACTGACAGGAAGTATTATTCCTTTGAGGCTATTGTTCATTTACTCTACTTTTAAAAATATTTGTTGTATTTGTTAGGCATACAATGTTTGATGATCTTTAAAAATATTTGTTTTCCACTGACAGGAAGTCTTTTTCCTTTGTGGCTATTGTTTATTTACTTTACTTTTGAAATTATGAAAAATGCCTTTGTAATTTGTTTGAAAATAAATAGACTGTTTAATAATTTAAAAAAAAATGGCGCATCGATGCAAAACGTTTAAAATGGCGTTTCGGACGCCGACCAAATTTGTAATGATTATTTAACTTTTCGGACAAGAACACCTTCTGCGACGTCACCTTGTAGAACGACCCGACCTAGAATATTGTAGTGTATTTTTAGATCACGCACCCACGTCGGTGGACCACAGAAACGTTACACTTAATAACTATAAGTTTGGCAACGTCCCTTTTAATACAATTTAAAACTTATACTAAATATAACGTCTCATTAATTGGACGTTATATAACGTCCAAAATACATCCTATTTTTACTGACGTCCGTGTGCACTTTGGCTCGACTTTGACTTTTATTCTAAAACTTACGTCGCCGTAATTAACGTTAATTTACGTTGCTGATAAGTAGCGTGTATCACCAACATTTGGCCACGTCAGTTTTATTAAGTACCGACGTTATAACTAATGCACTAGTTGTTGCCGACGTCAGGTTTTAGTAAAAAATACGCTGTTTGTTAGACAAACTAACTTCCGACCTAAATTTGGACCAAAACCGACGTCATATTAGATTGTAATTAGTCGGAAGTCAGAAAAATGCTGCTTGGGATATGCTAGTAAAATTGCGTTTTTGTTTTTTAGACACAAACATTTTGGGACCGTGCTTGGTGACAAGAGAAGCGATTCGCAACATGCAAGAAAATCACGTGGCCGGCCAAATCATCAACTTAAACAGTACTGTGGGACACGCCGTATATCACATTCCTGAAGCTAGTATCTACCCAGCCACTAAACATGCTCTCAGAGCTCTAACGGAGGCTCTTAGATTGGAACTAATTGGAATCAATTCCGACATTAAAGTAACCGTAAGTAAAATATATAGCATCTAACTAAATACTGCTCGATCGAAGTCGGATATCTCTATATTCTTTCAAAGGCTGTTACCTATTGCACACTTCTCCCAATCGATCGACCCAACCTCCTGTCTAGTAGTAGAAGCCGAGTATAACAAACCAGAGAGTAGCGACAGCTTGGGTACACTTTGGAGGGCGCATGTGCGAAATAAATTTTCTCTATTTGGTCCGGGAGTTGATGACTTTTTTATTTTCTAGCAGTCGAACAGAAAACTAGCATAGTAGGCCGGGAGTAACGCGTTAATTCCCTAATAGGTTTAAATTTAGGTTTTGTTATATTCGGGTAGAAGTAGTAGGTCTCCAACTGTTCCGAGCAAATATGAAGGTTACATTACATTATATTCGCATCACTATCCCTTATAAGCGTTGTATGATGAATCTTATCCTACAGGCAAATAAATGAGGACGGCTTATGCTGATATAGAGGTATTAACCCATTTTGTATATTGTACATTATAATTTAAGAGGTTTTAATTGCTACTTTAAAAGAACATTCTTTTTCTTGACCATATTGTTACGTGAATATATTATTTGCTAGAGAGGAAGGGTATATGTATATAGCAGCCCTCCCGCGCGGCAACCCAGCAAAAGATTGTTGTTGTTGTTGTCTCTTGAGCTCAAAGTATATTTAGCCGCTATGGTAGTGTTCGTTAGTAGGGGCGGCCCGTGGGTCTGGCAATTAGGACTCTTCATAAGCCCTTTCTGCCATACCCCGTTCCTTACCCCTATTCCCCTACCTCCGCTTCAACTCTCTCTCCGAGCCTCCCTATCTTCTTTATGAAGTTCAGTATGTCGGCCCATTTGAGCGAGTGCAGCTATTCTTCCTCTATTGTGGGAAATCCCCACTTCAGCTGCCTTTATCTGGCATATGCTTCGCACTCTGCAATCAAATGCTGCGCCGCAAACGGGACACACGGGATCTCCTGCTACTCTTATTTGCGTCAGATGTTTGTTCATCCGATTGTATCCAGTCAGCGTTCCTGTCAGCAGTCCAATGTCCTTTCGGGTCTTGCCTAAGAGCCATTTAGTTCTGGCTACATTCGGACCATCCACGAATAGCTTGGACCGTCTGTACTTTGGCTCTTGCCCCCAGGACGTCTTCAGTTTATTGTTCGCCCATTTGCTGAGCCCACTCTGTACCTGTTTCCTTGTTATTCCCAGAAGATGTTCCGGCTCAATGTATTGGGTTTCGGCCCCTAGTCTAGCAAGTTTCGTCTCCTTTCTCATTTCCAGGTATTCCCTCATGACCTGGGACCCACATCAGTGTTACCCACTTGTCTTGGGCCAGTGTTTGCAGTCCAGAGTTTTTGGAACACATTGAAAACTGTATCTTGTAAACAAAATAGATGAGAAAAATGACAAAGTTTGGCTTTATTTTGCAAAAGAAGTGTTTTATATATTGGAACCTGGTCATATTTTATTATTTTTAAAATAATTGCTCGAAAATTCTCTAAAATTAACAAAAAAAATAACCAGAATCACAACGAAATAGATTCGTAGCTTACGGCCGGCAGTGGAAGTGGTTAATTAACACAACGGCATGACGTTTAGTATTGCGCAGACGCAGTAATTACCACAACCACTAAGTGCCAAATAAGCATTCCAAAATGTCTCTATTATTAGGAATTTTTTTGTCGGTGAATCTAGTTGACGAGTTGGATATTTTTTAGAGTCTTAGCCCTGGCCCTGTCGGCGAAACTCAAGCAAAAATGGAGGACAATCAGTTTATCAAAGCTGTTTTGAAGCCGGAACATGTTGCGGAAACTATTATGTTTATACTGTCCACGCCGCCGAAAATGCAGGTAAGTAAGATGATCGGGAGGTCACTGCGAATGAAGCAAAAAAATATTTAGATCGCTTTATATTTGAGGTTATGTCTCCGCAAGTATAGCAAAATTGACAAATGCACGTTACATCCGACATATTGATTGATTTAGTATTTACATCTAAAAAAAGAAACAACTCTTTTCACTTGTTAATGAACTTTAAAACAAAGAAAAACTTAAGACTACTACTAATAGACACTTAAGGTTGCACAAATAGAGAGTGCTTTATCGTAATCGTATCTCAATGCGCATGCTCAGAAGGGATACGTTGTACAACCGCGACCGATTAGGTCTCTATCTCTAGGACCACCCTTGCAGTATTCGTACGCAGCTAGCGTATCCTAACCATTTTGTTATCTGTGCATTTTCATAAATGGCTGATCCAAAGTTTCATTCCTTCTATTTTTCATTCTATTGTCCTCTCACTTTTTTCGACAAGGAAGGAAATAGAAGTGAGCGGCAAGAAGTCAAACTGTGCATCAAGCACTGAACAAGAATTGGTTTGGTTATGTCGTACGTTATAAGCATAACTTTAACTCTTTTTTTTGAAGATCGCTTTCATAAACGCTTCAAAGATAAGGAATCAAAAATAGCTTGCCAACTTTAAGTGTCTAAAAGCGAATTATTTTGAGGATATAAGTGCGCCACTCGTGTCAACTGACATTATTTTGGTGCTGTCAAAAATTTGTGCACCTTCAATAGAATAACACATCCGTACTGATATTCCCAACTGAATAAGTAATCACTATAGGGTATAGTAGAAGAGCCAGCGGCCAAATCGTGTCGTGTTTTAGCAAGGCTAGAATTTTGTAAACATATGTTTAAATATATAATAATATAGAATAAATTTTTCAAAATTCAAAAAAAAAACTAAAAATTATTTTGCTTTAACAAAGCTATAATTTTAATATGTTTTATAGTGTCTACGCCTAATATCTAAAATAATGGACAGGTGATTTCGATGGTTGCATCTCCGTGACAGGCGGGCATATACTCACAATATTTTATGAATTTTTTATGTTGCTGTAACAAAGCTAGAATTTGCAAGGCACTATGCAAAAGGACTGGCGATTATGCTGGTTACAACTGACTGACAGGCGGGAATTTTTCTTTAAAAATAGTTTTTTTTAATAGACATTAGGTACTTATTAAGTTTAAATTAAAAACGAAATGGTACAAGCAATTTTATTTTTAAAAGAACTTTTTAGTAAGGTGCTACAAGTATTATCATGCCGTTTAAAAAAATTAAATGGGGTTGGGTTTCACCCTCTTAAAGGGGTAAAAAAAAAGTGTTTTTTAGCATGACTGGAAAGCACAAAAAAAAACTAGCGAATATGCTCCAGTTAAAGTCCTCCCCTGTATATTGAATACATACTACAATGATTTTGCGTATAAAAGTAGCCTATGAAAATGTTGTCACCGTCATGTCGATCATTGTTGTCATGCTTGTCACGGCTCTAATTGTGTTATTTCATGCCGTTTTCGTGTCTATGTCTAGAAGTACGCCGAACAATAACTTTTAGTGTTACTGCTTCCAGCGTTAAATTAATTACTACAGGTATTTATAGTCTGGAGGAAACCAAAAAAAGGTGGATATGAATGGTACAAGAAATTTTTTCATTGATTTGGTTAGCCCAGATGCTCTATTTTAAGAATCTGATTGATGCCACTCTGGCACCCTTGGGCATTTTGAAAAATCCAAAATGGCGGCCATTCTTAAGTGAAAAAAATTAAGAAAAAAATGTCTGAATATAATATAGGTAAGTGGCACATCATTTTAGTCGACTTTGAGTTGCCTAAATCCAAATTCGGTATTATTTTTGTTCTGGGGGGTACCCCAACGTAGGCGGGGTTGATTTATGAAAAAAATTCGACCTAATAATAATAATAATTTTAGGGTTTTTGGTTTCGCTGAATTAAAATATGTGGTTAAAAAAATTTTTGGGGGTAATCTAGAGTGGTGGGGGCGTATTTATGGCAAACAGTAAAACTATTTATTTGGGGACTTAATGAACAAACTTTATTTAAGTTTATATTATAAAAATAATTAATGACATTTGGGCATCATCCACCATTTTGAAATATTCAAGATATATAAGTATTTTTGCCAAGCCCCCATTTCGTGTTTACCCCATAAATTACTCCGCACTTATCCAAGTTACAGTCAAATATTTTTTTAACAACAGATTTGGATTCAGCCGACCCAAAAACCCCATAATTGATGTATCTCATGCATATATGCTTCTTTTTTGATTTTTTTGACCACGGCCCGTCACGGCCGCCATCTTGAATATTTCAAAATGGGGGATGATGCCCAAATATAATTAAATAGTTTTATAACATGGTTGAGCGGAGCTGTCGAAATCTGCAACAAAACTTGAATAAAGTATGTTCGTTAAGTCTCCACATAAACAGTTTTACTGCTTACCGCATAAATACCCCCCACCTTCAAATTACCACCAATGTTTTTTCTAACTACAGATTTGTGTTTAGCGGACCAAAAAATCTTAAAATTGATGTATTACATGCCTATGTTAGTAGGTCGATTTTTTTCATAAAATCAACACTCCCTCCGTTGAGATACCCCCCAGAATAAAAATAATACGGGATTTGGATTGAGACGACTCATATCCAACTGAAATGATATTCCGCACACCAATATCTTGTTCAGATATATTTTTCTGTAGTTTTTTCACTTGAAAATGGCCGCCATTTTGGATTTTTCAAAATGGAGAGTGACATCAATCGGATTCTTAAAATAGAGCATCTTGGCTAACAAAATCAGCAAAAAAATTTCTTGTACCATTTATTTCCCACTTGAGGCTAAAATCGTGGTTTGGCAACGAGACTATTAAGTTAAGTTATAATTTTAATTAATTTAAACATGATTTTATAAATTTTGAATAGATAACTCCTTGTCAAAATTTGGTTTAGACTGATTTGGTATCCTGTCAAAACTTGGGTTCAAACCCCCCAAAAATAGTGGACATAAGAGCGATCATACAATATATATTGTTTTTTAATTCTGGCACAACCATCTTGTATTGACATGAGCCGCCGCTAAAAGAAAGTATGTACTGGAAATATACAATCCTATTGAATGGACGAAGATTAAAAAACGTTTCATAAGTAATTTTTTTATTAAAAAAATGTTTCATAATTCTTTTTTTGAATATTTTATTAATATCAGCATGTTCAAATAATAAATTTATCCGAATAACATATCTACCTTAGAATGTAAATCAGTATTAGGAGCGTACCCAGATTCTCAAGCCCCCCAGAGCTCCTGAAAGCTAGATCTTTTATTAAAAAAATTTCGCCTACGACGTAATTTTTTGCACATTGTACAGTATTTTTTACCAATTTTTCGCCTACGGCACAATTCCTGTCTTAATTTACATTGTTTTCTTAAAATTTTTAATTTTGAGGCCATTATCGCAATATGTTTTGCATACGGCGTAATTTCTGGCTCACGTTTACAATAGGAATTTTTTTTTTTAATTTCGATATTTTTTAAAATTAGCATTAATTTTTTAAAAAACTTGAGGTGCCCCCCTTCTGACCTAACCTCAAGTCTCAAGCCCCGCCCCCCCATAGACAAAAAGGAGTATTAAGTAAAAGTCAAACAACCGTGATAAACACTATTATTCCCCTGCAACCTCCTGTAAAATATATTCGCCTGTCAGTCACTTGTAACCACGAGTCCTCTTGCATAGTACCATAGTAGCAATAGATGCATGAATATCTCCTACAAAGTGTAGCTTTGTTACAGCAAAATAAAAAATTCATAAAATATAGTGAGTATATGCCCGCCTGTCACGGAGATCCAACCATCGAAATCGCCTGTCCATTGTTTTTTGATATCAGACGTAGACACTATAAAACATAATAAAATTATAGCTCTGTTAAAGCCAAATAATTTTTATTTTTTTCTAATTTTGAAAAAATAATTTTTCAAGGAATCAACCCGGTATGGTTTGGCAGGTCAGTACCATTTTTATAAAAGACTATTTAAACATATGTTTACAAAATTCTAGCCTTGTTAAAACATCTTAGTGGATTTGGCCGCTAGCTCTTATACTATTAGGTTAAGTTTTAGTAAATAACACTCACAAATTTTCTATAAGGAATAAAAATTTCTTTTTTTACCAACGAGGTGTATTAAAAAATAATATTATTTGTTTTTTTGAGTGCATAAAACAAGTAAAAACAAAATAAAAGCCTCTTATCAATATAAGTGATATTTTGAAAAATCCCGCCAAATTGCCTCCACCGCCATTTTCATAAAAATTTAAAACACTGAGGTCGTCACTTGCTCAATAGGACACAAAAGCTTGCCATTAGTATACAAAATACAAAAATTGCACCAATGGCGCAAGGATTTTAACGTAAAAAAGAGTTTTGGAAAGGTAATGAAACAGACTTTTTGTGAATATGTCAAAAAATAACATTTATCAAAAATTCAAAATGGCGGATGTCCAAAAGCTTTATGCATCTTAAAAAAGCCGTTGGGTTTTTTTGAAACACTTTGTATATTTTTTTTTGCAGCTACAAAAAACTTCTATCTATTGTGTGTAAATCGATGAATCATTTGATAAATTCTATTAAGAAATAAAAAAGTATGGGTTTTTTCGTATACCAAGTTTTTGCATAAAATTAAAATTGAAACTCAATTTAAGTGAACCGGATTTCGTTATCTTTCGCCAATTTTGATGACAAGGAGACTCTACAGATGTTAACAATAAGCCTTCTTTTCCTAAACGTCAAAAAAAATTAAATTTGGGACAATCCGAGATGGCGGATTCCTTACAATTTTATGCGTTTTAAAAAACCCGTTGGATTTTTTTTTTAATCACGCTGTATATTTTTTTCTATAACAGACATTGGGATTCTTAAACTATTAGCAGTTTTAGTTTATGCAAGAGGTTGGTATACAAAAAAAATCATAGTTTTTTATTTCTTGATAGAATTTATCAAATGATACATCGGTTCACAGACTATAAATAGAAGTTTTTTGTAGTTGCAAAAAAAATATACCAAGTGTCTGAAAAAAAATCCAACGGTTTTTTAAGAAGCATAAACTTTTGGACATCCGACATTTTGAATATCTTATAAATGTAATTTTCTGACATTTTCGAAAAAAGTCTATTTCATTACCTTTCCAAAACTCTTTATTGCATTAAAATCCGACAATAAATAAAAAATTGACAGTTAAAATCAAACAATCCGGTTTTTTGTGGTACACCCTATCAACTGCGCGCGTTTGTAACGTTCACGTCGAAACAAACTTTGTTTCTCTGGTCAGTGCACTTCCCTCTGACGCATGCGCATTGGTAATTTAGTCTTGGCCAATTTGATATTTCGAGATGCTTTTTAACGTAGGGCAGGGCTCCTATAGTATCTTATAGTAAAAATGGTAATATCAAGTAGAGAAATGTCCATGAGTTTTTCTTGTAAAATTTACAATTAAAAAGCATCAGTTTAGGGTATCATACAACGACCTATAACATACCTGACAATTAAAAAGCCATATAATAAAACCTCTTCTGATCACTCTTTTTGCTTTATCACTCAGAGGATCAGTCTCGCAATATAGCTATCTTATAAGTTTTATTATAGCTAATAAAGTGGATTTAAAATTGTTGCCTGTTATTTGTGGTATTCTTTTCATAACTAGTTGTGCAGGGTCCTTTAAAATTTAAAGATTTTAAAAAGCTTTATTTTAATTTTAGGTTGCTGAAATCCTCATAAGACCACTTGGAGAGCCATATTAATGTTTGATTTGCTTGTTTGTTGACAAGTAGCGTACTTTTTTTACATAGCACTTTTTTACTTGTTAAATAAAATCTGTTTTTGCTTTTGGACCAAAAATAAATAATTGTTTTTAATTTCATTAACGTATTTTCATTTCCGAGTGTGCCATCTGGAACATTCCACTGCTACCACCAGCAGAGGCTCAGTTTTGTTGTTCCCTGGAGTAATAATATATAAGTTGACGCATTCTGTACAGGGTGTCCCAAATTGGGCACTTTTGGGCCGTTTAAGGTACTTTTACGGAGATCAATTTTTAAGAGAAGTTTAGAGGTGAAAACAAACCGCATCTGGGTATGTAAAGCCATTTTTAAGCTACGAGGGCATTTTGAGAAGACTGCATTTTGGAATGGGGTCTGTAACTTTTTATATGTGAAAATTTATTTGTGCCGTAAATTGTTGTTTTGTAGACTTTTTAAAGCAGAATTTAACTGTCAAACTAAATTTTATCTGTCATTTTGGTTTTTGAGATATAACACAAAGTTGGTATTTTTCTTATGAAATCCCCACTTTTTTATTTAATTTTTAAAATCATCATCAAATTTCCTTTAAGATGATGTATCACACTTTGTGTTTTGTTTTTTTTATTTTTACATATTTTGTTATTTTTTATCACTTACTTTAAATATTTTCAATTTTTTTTGTATTGTTGATTTTCTAAAATAAAAAAGTAGGCGAAAAAACTAAGTAAGATAGTAGTTTTATTTTTTATTTTCTAATATTGAAAAATGTACGCGAAAAAGTAAACAAGATATTAATAGAAAAAAAAAATACCTATCAAAAAATAAAAATATAAAAAAATACAAAAAATGAAACCTAAAGTGTGACACATAATTTTAAAGGGAGTTATAAGCTGATAAGTATAAAAAATCAAACAGAAAATGAGTAATTCCATAAGAAACGTAGAAGAACTAAAAGAGACAGATGACATTCAGTTTGACACTCTAATTCTGCTTTTAAAAATCTACTAAAAAGCAATTTACATCAATCAGAAATATTTACAAATAAAAAATTCATAGACCCCATTCGAAAATGCAGACTTTTCAAAAACCTTTTCGCTGCGGCGCTAGCTCCCAGGGTCGCGACCGCGTTGCGGGTTTTTATGCCAGATCTTCCGGTTTCAATGAAACTGGCTGATTGAAGTAGTTTGAGGTTAGCGACGCTGGTTTAAATAGCTTGATCTTCCGGTTTCAATGAAACTGTCTGATTTTCTGGGAGAAACGTATATATACGCCCGGAACAGTTAGAAACCCGACGTATTTATACGTCAAGAGCAGTTAAAAGGTTGAAAACATGTCCAGATTTTCGGATATCCACTGCATATCCACATGAATATATGCACTGCATATCCATCGAATATAAATTAGTTATCCATTAAAGTAAAATTTTGGAAAAACCTATGGATACTTAGCGGATATCCTTTATTATGTAGAAAGTATGGTTTTAATTTTGTAAGTTGAAACCGATCCAGATGGCCGCATAATGAATATTCATAATATATTCTATACTTTGTGGATATGAATATTCCTAATGGATATATCCTAGGATATGCAGTAGATATCCACATGCACTAAAGTGCAATTATGGAATAACCTATGGATACGATCATGTAGTGTGACCATTTATACTCTTTTTGAGAGTACAGTACTCTTTTTCAAAGCTTTGTACTCTATACTGTATAACATTAAAACTGGTACTCTTTTTTTCCCATATGACAACAATATTCAATAGTAGTAGTAGATGGGTGGCCGTAGGCCTGGCAATTAGGCCGCATAATGGACCCTTTTTGCCATACCCCCCGTGCACCCCCGACTGATGCACGTGCCCCTTAGGATGCAAGTTTTCTTTCTCTAAGAGGACTTAATTTTACCTAAAATCTTTATGTTTGTGGCGGATTCATAATGTCGAAACTACTTTTTTTGGGTTTTTCGCCACTAAGTTAAGGAAATTTTTTCAAAAATATGTTAAAACCCACTGCGTAAATTCCTAAAGAAAAAAATTTGTTCGTTTGTCAGTGGTTTTTAAATAAGATAAAATATTTGCCTACACACACGCAAATCCTAACTAGAATCTAAGTACTTATAGCCGAAACGTCAGATAAGTACTTAGATTCTAGTTAGGATTTGCGTGTGTGTAGGCAAATTTTTTATCTTATTTAAAAACCACTGACAAACGAACAAATTTTTTTCTTTAGGAATTTACGCAGTGGGTTTTAACATATTTTTGAAAAAATTTCCTTAACTTAGTGGCGAAAAACCCAAAAAAAGTAGTTTCGACATTAATTTTACCTGACACCTCTTTGTCGAGGGCATGGATCCTTAGACTGCGTAGCAAGTATACACAGTGGACGTCGGATTTACAGCCCCTCCGAAGGGTGGTCCTGCTACATGTTAGACTTGCATCTTGCGTCATATAGGTTGACCCGAAAATTGAGTTCCCGGTTTCGCTGGTCGAGGTCGCCGTCGGAGTCTTCAGATGCATCTCTTTGGAGTGGTCCTGCTACCCGAAGGTGGTACCGCCTCTTCCAAGTCACCTTCTGTCCACTCCCGCTACCAAATCTGTCGGAGTCCAGCCGCGTCCCATGGAGTCCCGATCTCGAAGAAGTCCAGGTCGTCCTTTTTTGGGTCACTGGCTAGTCTCCTCTACCCAGTTTGGTGGGGTCCTCGGCCATCCACCTTTGAGTCCCGCAAAGTTTTCGGTGCAGTGTCAACCGTGCCGCCTATTTCTACCTCGTTTTGTTGTTACTCTATGCCATAGATTAAGGAACTATAGATCCGTCACTTCACCCTTCCCGCCAATAATTATTTTTCGCGAAAAGTGCGGTTATGTTTCCGCGTGCAAAGGAACTGCCAACATAATAATATTTAGGTTGGCAATATTCTTTCTAGAAATCTGCAGCTCCTCCTCTTACCCCTTCTAGGGTTGTCGGTTATGACTCATAACTTATGAGTTCCATTTTGAAAACTGAGGTTTGCCAAGGTTTTTAAAAAGTGATTTTGTGATTATTCCTGTTCAAAAAATTGTGATTTTATCCGTCGATTACAATGGCTGAGAAACAAAGAGTTAGAGTGTGTTGTATTCAAAGCTGCGGAGACCGTGCCATGATCCCAATAAAAAAAACGAGGAGACCTCGTTTCCCCAAAGGCAATCTTGTAATTTTTCAGAAGTATAGTGAAACCGTTAAACGCGAATAAACTAAGTGCTGATGAAATATATAACAGATTTTACGTGTGTGATAAATATTTTGCATTTGGACTCCATTTAACTATTTATATAGTGTTAAAACACCCTTTCCATATTTCATCAAGTTTAGTATGGCTAATTTTTGTGGATATCAATAATAAGTTAAAAAATGCGACACTCGTGTATTCCAAACCAGGGGTATTAATATTATTTACACCAAGACTTTTTCTAATGTGTGGGTTTACCATAAATTGCCCCACATATACAGTAAAATTTTTTTGAGATTAAAATTATTTTTTTCTGTTTCACAAATTTAGTTTGGAATACAAAAGAGTAACATTTGTTGTTTTTTATGTACTAAAAACAAGATATAAACATTTTAAAGAAAATTATTTAATATTTAAAAAAGCACAGACAAGATCATATTGTAATATTATCTTTATTATAAAAAATATAAACTAACATGTTTTTAAATATGCCATAATCTTTTTTAATAAAACAACCAGAGGTTTTGTACTACAAGTGCATTATTATGGGTAATTTGTATTTATTTCCTAAAAATATGCTTTTTTATTTTAACTTAACATAAGTAACAATTTTGTTTTGTGTCTAGTAAAAACGCATATTTTTAAAAACTAAACACAAATTGCTTGCAAAGAAAGAACCCTACACAAATTACATTGGAAATGTTGTAGTACTCAATAAACAAAGCACAAAAATAAAAAACCGAGATACGGAGCAGGATTACTTTCTGAGATATGGAGCTTTAAAGTTGACGTGTTTTAAGGCTATATCTTTGGACATGTTCTAATTTTTTTTCACAACTTTGTTGATTACCGCCAAAATAAAATAATTCGTTTCTGTATTTGTCCTGAATGAAACACCCTTTCCATCCAATTAAAAATGTTCTTATATGGGTCCTTTGGTATCACCAACCAACCGGCGGTAATCAACAAAGTTGTGAAAAAAAAACTTGTGCCATGTCCAAAAATATAGCCTAAAAACACATCATCTTTAAAGCTATATATCTCAGAAAGTAATCCTGCTCCCTATCTCGTTTTTTTTTTATTTTTGTGCTTTGTTGATCGAGTACAACAAAATATAAAAAAATTGACATTTAGCCGACAGCCATTTTCAATGTAATTTGTACAGGGTCCTTAAAAAAAAGTGAAAATTTCAGCGAGCACCATCTATGGTCATATTACAAACTAACAAAAAATCGATAGCACGGTTATCGTGAATTTAACCGTGAGTCACCTAGTGGTCGTATTACAAATTAAAAAAGAAAAATCAATATAAAAGTATGGTTATTGGTCGCGTACATATCTGCGCAGACTCGCCAAACTCCAAATAGTTCCGAACCGTTTAACACGTAACTGTCGTATCTATTGTAGCTCCTTAACCTATGCTCTATGCACAACGTCAACTACGGAGCTGCTGAGAAGTGGGGGCCGCCCGTCGTCATCTCGAGTCGCATTCGGTGTTGTGTGAAGCAAAGCAATGTGTACTTGCCGAGATCCGATCCTGCGATCTCTGTTCTGCAGGCTAAGACGCTGTTCACTGGTCTACGGCGACCCCCAGAATATTCAATAAGTTTTTTCTTATTATTTCTATAATTTAAGACAAACCACCTAATATCAAGAAATATCAAATCCTAAAATTTTCGCCTGCGGTGCTATTACTTTGCTGTTATTTGTGAGTTTTCCTCAATTCTATACATTTTTTATCAGCAAGAATTAACACTAGGCGTGTTAGAAAATGGCACTTTTAGTTAAGCGTTAAAAAATGGCATTTTCTTACATCGATTTCTTAAAATTTTTGACTGCGAGATTTTAGCAACAAATCTAAAACTTACTAAAAGCGGGAAGACTTTGGCTGCTTACGCAACCCAATTGCTTCTAATTATTTCCCAAAAAACGTTAAAAGAATCACAATATTTTGCTTTCGGCACTATAACATCATTAATTGGTTGTTACAATTTTAGTCTAGTTTCTAGTTTTAAGAAATTTTTGTAAAACGTGTAAAAAAAGACATTCGTTTAGCACAATTTTCTCAAAATTTTTGGCTGCGGTGCATTTAAGACATTATTTTGTAAAAACTATATCTGCCGAAGGATTCAGCCCTTTGCTAAAATATAACAAGCCTATCCTTTTTCATACATGCGTATACACAATACCCACTAAACTGCCCCCAAACTCATTTCTTTAAAAGAAACGACGACTGCCCTTGTTAATAGTAGAAAACGCTGAAAGGATTAAAATTTGTATAGATTTTTCTGCTTAAACTGCAAAATATTTTGCTTTCGGCGCTATAACTTCATTAATTGCTTGTTACAATTGTATTCTAGTTTCTGATGTCGTTGTATGAAAAAAATTCTTTCCGTTGTAGCTTCTGAATTACAGGGGTAAGTTGAAAAATGGTCGGAATTACCAATTGATGATAATATCTCCTTTAATTCAAGAGATAATTGTAATGTCTGTGGCAAACTTTTTAAAAAAACACAATGGTCTTTTAAATTTTTTTAATCCGACGTTTCGTTTCATAGATACCATCATCAGGATCAAAAAGGTTAATACGGACCAAAATGTTTTACTTCATATTTTAGTTTCTTTTTATGTTATAAAATATAACTTTTTTTGTTTTAAAGTTTTGGTCTTGAAAAAATCATCTTCAGTACATTTTTCTTCTGGTTCGGCCCTATCCTATTTTAATTTATTTCTTTTTGAAACCATTTAAACACTACTATATAGTAGACCTGGAAAACCAAGATATATTATATGAAGCGGGTGAACCGAAAACAACCGGACAAATTGTTTTTTGCTATTAACTTTACCAACTCCAATAAAAAACTGTATCGGTAAGACAAATAAGTCTTTGAAAAAAAAGCATTCGCTTTACCGCCATATTTAAATCCAAGATGGCGCATAAAATCAAATTCGCACCTTTTTCAAACGTGTTTTTTTATTTAAGTATAAATGTTACTTTGCGACATACAAAACAAAGTATTTAGAAAAAGATGGCAACATATAACGAAAAGGGGTTTAGAAAAATTTCTCCTTGCTCTTGGATTTAAATATGGCGGCAAAGTGAATGTTTTTTTTTCAAAATGCTTATTTGTCTTATCAATACAGTTTTTTTTTACTGAAATTGGTAAATTTATAGCAAAAAAACTATTTTCCGGGTTTTTTTGGTCCACCCAGTATTTTCATATAATATATCTTGGATGTCAGGGTCTACTATAGTAGTTACATATAAATGGTCTTTAAAAAAAAATTAAAATAGGACAGGGCCACACCAGAAAAAAAAATGCACTGAAGATGATTTTTTTCAGGATCGAAACATTAAAATAAAAAAAAAATATTATCAAACAAACATAAAAGGAAACTAAAATAGGAAATAAAACATTTTGGTGGTATCTATGATACGAAACGTCGGATTAAAATTTCAAAAAGACGATTGTGTTTTTCTAAAAAGGTTGCCAGAGGCATGTTTTTCCAGAACTGAATTATCTCTTAAATTAAGGAAGATATCATCAATTGTTAATTCCGACCATTTTTCAACTTTCCCCTGTAGCTCAAACACTACAAGGGACAGAATAAATCTGTTAATACCATTTTTTAAAGCTTTCAAAAGTAAGACGGTAATGCGAAAACAGCATGTCTCTACCTTCAATAACAACGCAGTTTCCCATTGAATCCCATCGAAAATGGGACACCCTGTACTCTTTTTGCTCTAAAAAATTATGGTCACACTCGATTATGTAATTTAAAAAAAAAAGATCAATATATTTATATATACGGGTTGTCCAAATTCGAGGGGCCTCTATAGCTTTGGGCTTTTGCAGCATAGTTAGCCCAAAACTAATATACATGTTACCGGCTCGATTTTCAAGAGAAGTCGAAAACTAAAAACCGCATTGCGATATGTCAAAGCGTTTCTAAGCTACAGGGTGATTCTCAAAAACGTGCGTTTCTAAAAACCCTCTACAGCTTTTTTATTTCTAAAGATAGAGATTTTCATTAAAAACATTTTTTGAAGTGAAGACACAAAGTTACATTTTTTTAAATGGAATATCCCAATTTAAAAAAAAAAATAGTTTTGTAATAAAATTTCCTGTTAAACGATATGTCATGCACCTATTTTTATTAAGTAGTTAAACAGATATCAGCAGTTTTTAATAATTACCATAGTAGGCTGTGTTTAACTCTGACCTATGCAGTTTTAGGGTATCTATCTAAGTAGCTATGATCAAATAAAAACAATTGCCATGATAAACGAGCCCAAGTGTCAAAAGTGGCGTCTTCGTCAAGATATAAAAATTGAAACATTTTTACCTTTGAAAAGTACGACATGACAAAATGTTATATTGAAAGTAACGAAAATCGACAGACGGCGTTAAATCTATATTTCCAAAGATATCCGGAAAGAAGGCTACCTAGCTCAAAAATATTTTTGAAGTTAAAACGTCATCTACAAGAATACGGATCCTTTACAAAACCGCGGACTAGGACGTATAGAAGCCTAGCGAGAGATAGAGAGTTGGAAGAACTAACGGTTCTAGAAGAAATAGAAATTAACCCGAATACTTCCACCAGGGCTATGGAGAGAAACACTGGAATTCCACGTAGCAATGCCGTTCGGGTGCTTAAAAAACAGAAGTTTAGGCCCTATCGACCCCAACGGGTGCACCAATTACGGCAACGAGATTTTGCTCTAAGACGTGCATTTTGCAGGTGGTACCTAATTAAAAGCCAAGAAGACCCCGATTTTGCCAGAAAAGATATTTGGACGGATGAGGCAACGATTTCTAGTGGAATATTCACCAGATATAACTGCTATTACTGGAAACAGCAAAATCCCCATATTATGGTGGAACAAGCGAATCAGGGAAGGTTTAGTTTTAAGGTATGGGTAGGCATCTACATAGGACAAATTATTGGGGCATATATTTTTGATGGAAATTTAAATGCCGAAAGATACCCACAAATTTTGGAAGAGCAGGTGATCCGTTTATCGACAATTTGCCACTTCAGCAAAATAATGAGCTATACTTTCAACATGACGGTGCACCTCCTCACAATGCACGAGACATTACTAATTTGCTAAATATTGTGTTTCGTGAAAACTGGATCGGAAATAAAGGTCCTATATATTGGCCCCCCAGGTCTCCAGACCTGACCCCTTGCGACTTCTTTTTGTGGGGGAGAGTCAAAGACCTTGTATTTCGAAATCGCCCAACTACTAGAAGGGAATTGGAAGAGGCACTTCATACTGCATTCAGGCAGCTTCGTGCGGTAGAACTTTTTAATGCAGAAAATAGCGTCAAGAGAAGATGTAGCATATGTTTACAAGAAAACGGCCGTCAATTTGAGCATTTGTTTTAGAATTAAAGAAAATTGTTAGATGTAGATTTTAGGTGTTACATAGTTTAATTAATTAAGGTTTCTGTGTCCCCTCGTGTCCTAGCCAACTTGATTTTGTATAAAAAAAACAATAAAACTTTATTTACACATTTAGTACTATGGTAAATATCAAAATATGCAAATATCTTTTAAACTATTTAATAAAAATAGGTGTATGGCAGATCGTTCGACAGGAAATTTTATTAGAAAATTGATTTTTTAGAAAAATTGGGGGTATCCCATTTAAAGAAATAAAACTTTGTGTGATATCTCGGGAACTAAAGGCTTTAAGAGAAAATCGGTGAAACAGGTAGATTTGTCTTTAAAAAATCTTCAAAAAATGTTTTTAATGAAAATCTTTATCTTTACAAATAAAAAAGTTGTAGAGGGTTTTCAGAAACGCACATTTATGAGAATCACCCTGTAGCTCATATCGCAATGCGGTTTTTAGTTTTAGACTTCTCTTGAAAATCGAGCCCGTAACATGTATATTAGTTTTGGGCTAACTATGCTGCAAAAGCCCAAACTATAGAGGCCCCTCGAATTTGGACCACCCTGTACAGTGGATATTTATAAATATGCAGAGTATATGCAGAGTATATTCACGTATTAATATACACAGCATATCCATACTCAAGTAGCACAAAGACGTACCAAAGACGTCCATAGTATGTCCGCTCAAGACATTCGGACGTCACTGGGACTTCCATTTTAGGACTTTCCAGGTCTTAAGGACGTCTTTAGGACATCTTTTGTTACAAAACCAGATGTCCATAAGACGTACGTTCCAGTACGTTTGGACATTTTGGGTATTGTTTTGGAGAATATATATATAAAAGTAGCTCCCCACTAAGCACAAATAAAAAAAATATTATAATGACATAAAAATGAAATGAAAATATAGTTTTTTTTGGAGTTTATATATTATTTTAATATCACCCGACGACCTCCGGCATGTAATCTGAACGCAATCCTGATGAACTAATCTCGATTACTCGCTAAATCTCGATTAAAAAAGGATATTTATGCAGACTTCGGTTGTCTGTCTGTTTTGAGTTTCGAATTTTTTTTCAAGGAACTACGGAATTCGGCCTAACCTGAAAATTGTCTAACCTTAAAACTAAAAATTGGCGGAAAATCCCCTATGTAGTGCATAATTACCAAAAAATAAGGACCCAAATGGGACGTCCTGAGAACGTCGTGTGCTACTTACGTTTACCATTAAGGATAATTGTGGTATAGGAAACATCCAAATTTTATTGATAATACTTGAGGCGTTTTCTCGCGTTGAAATTGTTTAAAATGTTTTTAAAAAGTTTGAAACATTTGTTTTCTCGCGTTGCAACGGTGACGTCACATCGAAACGGGTTAAAAATATTTTGAAACGGAATCCACTCTAGTTTCAAAACTGACGCGTGCGTAGAAGATACGTCAAAATTCTACATTCTTGTTTTAACCGATTTTTTTTTGTTTTTGCGTGAAAATGTATGAATCGTATCGTATTCTAGATATCTTGTTAGCCATTCTTCATGGTATCCCTGTGGTCTTATATGATTTTCTGGGCTTAAAAGAACAGTAAATAAAAAAACTTCACTATCCATGTAGCTTCCATTGCTTGCCATCCATGCTACTAAAACGGGCCGTACACTCGAAGGTTTTGTTAGATAAACCAGTAGTTGATCCATTTTAATTTTAAACACCAAAAAAATAAACAGAAAAACGAAAAAAAAGTGAGGTTACACTAAACTACGTCAGCGTTTTGAACTACTCATTTTTTCTCGGTTCTAAATGATGACGTCACATCTCAATAGTTTAAAATAATATTTCAAAATAATTTCAATGCGAGAAAACGCCTTTGATAATAGAGTTATCAAAAGATTACAGTTTAGGTAACTTTTTGCTGTCTTATATGTATAATAACAGTACCTGCTATATATGGGGAATATACCCACAATAGATGACATTAGACTAAACATTAGACTAAACAACAATTTGCGAACAAACTTTTATTAAAATGTAGGGCTCGAATAGACATCCATAAAAGGAAATTTCCAGAATGTTCAAATAAAAAATTAATTTCAGGACATTTTTAGCAAAACCCAGAGATATTTTGGGAATTGAATAATTTTTACATCTAGTGGATATTTAACAGTATAACCTGACTGGCATATACCTTGCTGGATAACCAGTCGACAAAAGTCTACGTATATATATATATATATATATATATATTGTATAGACCTAACTGCGCCTATTATGTACATACCGCGCTGGATATGCAATGGACGTATGCACTAAGCCAGGGAAAGATACCTATTGTTCTTTATCCATCCCTGATTAAACTAACCTACTTACTTTTAACACATTAATATAATAACTTCTACTCTACCAGTCTGTTGGATTTTAATATCTTTAAAGGTACTGCTCAGTTCAAATTCCAGGGAGGTCATCCCCCCTCCATGATTTAACATTTTATAAAGTAGGAAGTAATTTAACAATTATTAGAAATTCAACACCTTACATTATAAAATTGCCATAGTATCACACTTTAAAATAAAAAAGTTAATTTCTAACATGATTTTTGTCAAAGTTTACACAAAATTAATAAAAAAACAATTAGCTCTGATCTGTAAAAAGCAATAGTAAATTTTCATAGATTATTAGCTTCTGATGGCACCCATAGAATTTTAGCACCGGCGTACGCAGAATGGCGGGGGGAGGGCTTAATGACTCAATTCCGCCCCTCCCTCAGAGAAACTTAATTAGTAAATATCGACACGGTAAAGGTTTCATTTTCCCCAAAAAATCACGAATAGAATAGTATTCTGAACTATTTTGTTATTCAAGCCCCCCCCGCCCCCCAAGAACAATGTTTCCGCCACTGATTAAAAAATCTTAAAACTTGCTTGAATGTGGAAAAAATTTCGCTATTTACATGCTTTAAATGTTTCAATTTTTGTATTTTAATCAAGGCATAAAAGTAATATACTAAATATGTGACACACGCTCAATTCACTGTGCACAAATCCGACTACTCTTATATTCCCGGTCGCCTCAAGGGCGACAAAGTGTCCTAAAATACCTCTCTATAATCAAAATAATCAAAACAAATCTAATAAACTGCCCCATATTGCCTCCCTTTACAAAAGAGTAGGTATATGCATTGATGCCTTAATAAAATTTATAAAGGGAAAAGTGTGCCTTGAAGAAACAGATGAACGCTTGTTACCCGGGTAACCTGATACAATACCTTCCTGGGGATGGCCATAAGAACAAAAATCGAACATAGACTTTAAGCCTAATACGGAATATTTCTATCATTGCAAATTAAAACTTACTGATACACCATTCATGATAGAGTCATAAACCTAAAATTTGGCACTTTCCATATTAATATAGGTTAGGTAAGGTAACGCTTTTTAAATTGGCAACACACCTCCAGGGTTAAGGACAAGAGGAGCCTTATTTGCTGTTTAAGGCTTAGTCCAATGGTCTGGTGATATGCTGTAACTATAAAACAACAAATAAGTACTACAACAATTGAACATTTGTTGTTTGTTTAATAATCGGATTGTGAGCCAAAGATACGTTAATGGTAAATTACATAACAAGCATGTTATGATGGTCATTATATGCGAAGATGAAGTTTAAGACGCGAGCCAAAGGCGAGTGTCCCAATTTATCTGAGCGTGTTATGGCTATATTCCGGTAAAGTAACTAAGAAAATAAGAATAAAATAATGGATTTCCCACTTACAGTATGAAATAAAACGTTGTACGATACACGGTCGTGACATGTCATTGAAGTACTCGTCTAGAAATTCCGGACTCGGTTCTTCGTCGCCTTGTCCGTAAACTTCTAGACTTGTACTTTAATAGAGCATTTCCCGCCCTTGTAACGTAAATTACCATTACCTACGACCAATGCAAATTTCATTATAAATATCAAAAATAAGATAATTAAGACAACATTTTGAAATTAAAGATTTTGAAAATTTCTTTAAATGCGGGAATTTGAAAATACCTATTTGAATTTTAAAAATTGAATTTTTTTTGATATTTTGAAAATGTTTAATTTTTGAAAATTTCATGAAATTAATTTTTTTTGAATTTTGTAAACTTTCCAAAATTTTGTGTTTTTTTTGGAATTTTGAAAATGTTTACAGTTTTTATTTTTTTTTAATTTTGAAAATTTATATATTTAATAAATATTCAGCTTCATTATTAGCCTAGGAGCGAAAATTGTCCATTACAGTCGTGTTAGGACGCTCGTTAAACTAGTATTATGGGTTGGTGGTAAATAAAGAAAATTACGCAGAGGGATTGTCAAAAATATGCACTTTGCTACGTTAAAATTAAGGGCCATGCATGTACCATTTGAGAGGCTTTTCACTTATATCTTTTCTTTGCCTATTTGTAACGCATTCATTCGATCGCATTGATTCGTAGAAACACTAGGTTGGCACCTCAATTAGAACCAAATTAAATTAGTGTTGTGTACTCACAATCTCTCCGAGTTTATGTGCTTCGTTATGACGTTTTTAGTATCTATAGTATAGATAGAGATCTTAAAGTTTTATTCACCTTTAAAAGAAGTGATGAATATACCGGATGACCCAAAAAAAAATGGCTATAGCTTTGTTAGTTCTATACCGATTTTAAAGAGTGACAGCTTCATTAAAAGCGCATCAAACTCACCTTCGACAAATTTAAAAAAGTTGGTGGCCATCTTAAAATCAAAGATGTCATTGTCAAAATGAAGCATATATTTCAACTTGTTTCTTTTTTAGGAATGCACTTAAATGAAATTAAAAAATTAACACTATTCAAAATTCTAGTCTTTACAAAAATGACGGACGTATTGCTTATTAAAATTGTTTAAGTACTTTAGGATTTATACTGAAAAATTTGGGAGAAGTTCCAGTGCTCTATATGCAAATAATGAATATATTAATATCGCCGCAATTTTTTGATTTCTTAACCGATTTTAATAAGTGGTGGCTCGTTTGACCATGAACTAAATTTTCCTGCGACGACCAAGAAAAATTGTCGATCATTTTTTAATTCAAGATGGCGGATCTTATATGAGATAATCAAAATTAATCTCGTTTATTTTTATGGAATCCACTTAAGCAAATTTTCGAGAATAAGGCTATTCAGAATTAAGCCTAGTCTCTACCGAGGCGATCGACATATCGCTCATTAAAATCGGTTAAGTACACCTAAAAATTCGAGAGAAGTTCTAGTGTCCTTGTTAACCGATTTTAATGAGTGATAGTTCGTTTATTCAAAAATTAAATTTTCCTGTAGCAACAAAAAAAAAATGGCGGTTATTTTTAAATTTAAGATGACGGGAGCGAAGTAAAGAGTAAATGTTTGTCTTCCAGGGATAACATTTTGAATGCCATAGATAAATCTTTGACACACGTGACTTCCTATGAAGACGGGAGTAAAGGATAGTGATGCGAATAAAATGTAACCGTCATATTTGCTCGGAACAGTTGGAAACCATGCTTACCCCAGTGGGCATGGGACCAGAGGTTTTTCGATCGGTATATCCAAATGCCAACCTCACCTTCTCGTGCTGCTCCCTGTCTAAAACAGACGAGGCTCTGGCGACCGAATATGGCCGGTATAGCCCTGTGAGGAAGTTGAACTAGACCCAGTAACGACTAGGAACTGCTCCATTAAGGACCTGTACAAACTCGTCCAGGGGAAAATTTAATGGTGTGGTTAAACTCGAATCAACACTAGGAACTGCTCCATTAAAGACCTGTACAAACTCGTATAGGGGAAAATTTAATGATGTGGTTAAACTCGAATCAACACTAGGAACTGCTCCATTAAAGACCTGTACAAACTCGTATAGGGGAAAATTTAATGATGTGGTTAAACTAGAATCAACACTAGGAACTGCTCCATTAAGGACCTGTACAAACTCGTACAGGAGAAAATTTAATGGTGTGGTTAAACTAGAATCAACACTAGGAACTGCTCCATTAAGGACCTGTACAAACTCGTACAGGGGAAAATTTAATGGTGTGGTTAAACTAGAATCAACACTAGGAACTGCTCCATTAAGGACCTGTACAAACTCGTACAGGGGAAAATTTAATGGTGTGGTTAAACTAGAATCAACACTAGGAACTGCTCCATTAAAGACCTGTACAAACTCGTATAGGGGAAAATTTAATGATGTGGTTAAACTAGAATCAACACTAGGAACTGCTCCATTAAGGACCTGTACAAACTCGTACAGGGGAAAATTTAATGGTGTGGTTAAACTAGAATCAACACTAGGAACTGCTCCATTAAGGACCTGTACAAACTCGTACAGGGGAAAATTTAATGGTGTGGTTAAACTAGAATCAACACTAGGAACTGCTCCATTAAGGACCTGTACAAACTCGTACAGGGGAAAATTTAATGGTGTGGTTAAACTAGAATCAACACTAGGAACTGCTCCATTAAGGACCTGTACAAACTCGTACAGGGGAAAATTTAATGGTGTGGTTAAACTAGAATCAACACTAGGAACTGCTCCATTAAAGACCTGTACAAACTCGTATAGGGGAAAATTTAATGGTGTGGTTAAACTAGAATCAACACTAGGAACTGCTCCATTAAAGACCTGTACAAACTCGTATAGGGGAAAATTTAATGGTGTGGTTAAACTCGAATCAACACTAGGAACTGCTCCATTAAAGACCTGTACAAACTCGTACAGGGGAAAATTTAATGGTGTGGTTAAACTCGAATCAACACTAGGAACTGCTCCATTAAGGACCTGTACAAACTCGTATAGGGGAAAATTTAATGGTGTGGTTAAACTCGAATCAACACTAGGAACTGCTCCATTAAAGACCTGTACAAACTCGTATAGGGGAAAATTTAATGATGTGGTTAAACTAGAATCAACACTAGGAACTGCTCCATTAAGGACCTGTACAAACTCGTACAGGGGAAAATTTAATGGTGTGGTTAAACTAGAATCAACACTAGGAACTGCTCCATTAAGGACCTGTACAAACTCGTACAGGGGAAAATTTAATGGTGTGGTTAAACTAGAATCAACACTAGGAACTGCTCCATTAAGGACCTGTACAAACTCGTACAGGGGAAAATTTAATGGTGTGGTTAAACTAGAATCAACACTAGGAACTGCTCCATTAAGGACCTGTACAAACTCGTACAGGGGAAAATTTAATGGTGTGGTTAAACTAGAATCAACACTAGGAACTGCTCCATTAAGGACCTGTACAAACTCGTACAGGGGAAAATTTAATGGTGTGGTTAAACTAGAATCAACACTAGGAACTGCTCCATTAAGGACCTGTACAAACTCGTACAGGGGAAAATTTAATGGTGTGGTTAAACTAGAATCAACACTAGGAACTGCTCCATTAAGGACCTGTACAAACTCGTACAGGAGAAAATTTAATGGTGTGGTTAAACTAGAATCAACACTAGGAACTGCTCCATTAAAGACCTGTACAAACTCGTACAGGATAGTTAAACTTGGATCAAAGGGTGCGCAATAAGCTAGTAATGGCTGCAGTGCAGTGACTCTGGCCAACCATCAGGCTGGTCGGAGCCACAATCGGGGGGTTTTAGTCGGTAGGAATCCGACACTACCCGGGCTCTCCTGGTAGAGGAGAAATGACTCTGGCAGGAAAGTAGTTCGGGCGTCTTATGCAAGATTTCCCCTTGATACTCTTGAAAAAAAAACAAAAAAATGAAGATAAGATCTTTATGTTGATATCTTATGATAAAATAAATTATTACTCATTAAAATCGACAAAGAAATAAGAAAATTTCGTTGATATAATGCGCATATTGAGCACTAGAACTTCTCCCAAATTTTTAGGTGTAAATCTTGAAATACTTAACCGATTTTAATGCGCGATATGTCGATCGTCTTGGCAGAGACTAGGCTGTTAGGGTTTTATTACTTGTGACTTCGCTTAAGTTGGTTTCAAAAAAATAAACGAGATTAAATATGCTTTTTCTCATGTAAAATCCGCCATCTTAAATCAAGGAAACTTAATTCTTGAATAAACTAAACTCATTAAAATCGGATAAGAAATAAAAAAGTTGCTGCGATATGAATTCCGTTTACCATTCTACCCTTCTCTTTATTCTACGACCAAAGGGCGAAACAATTGCTCGAAGGGTGAATTAAGGGGAGGCAAGGGCGTCTTGATTTTACAATCCCCAATTAGTAGGCGGCGTACGGCTGTCGATTAGCGCTTGTCATCCGAGCAATTTTGCGGGTTAATATTGTTAGTACATGCCCTTTTATGAATCTTAATTTTGTTTGCTATTTAGATACTTTCTTCTTTATATTAATATAAGTATAACGTATATAAAGGCCCAAGATGCGAGAAAATCGTCTAACCAACGGTTAACATCCAGACGCCATGACTTTTAATACCATCACATGAAGGTTTAGTCTGAGTCTTAGTTTGTAAGGCTAATTCTCCTCAAACGTACTTCCAACTGACGCATGCGCATTAGAGCGGTTCATTTGGTAGTTGAGTCTCGGCCCACATTGATATTTGGCAAGATTGGCGAGACATAACAAAAGGAAATATCCAGACAGGGCCATTATGATATCTTATAGCAACGGGGATATAAGCTAATTATAGTTACATCCGAGTATAACAAGTTGTTGAACTCGGTTTATAACAGTAACATTTCTAGCCAAAAATTACCAAGTAGGTATGTAAAAATGTTTTTACAAAAACGAAAATTATTCTGCCAAGTTCTCCAACACTACGTACGTGTCCAACACACATTTCTGTACGTTGGATATATTTTTTAATAGTTGGCGTTAGAATTTTTGTCTGTTTGTTCAGCATCACGCAAAAACTAATGGGACGATTTGGATAAAAAAAATAAAATAGTTACTTTCTTTATGGTTTTACTACTCTGAATTCCTTTAAATTAAAAAAAAAACAATCCTTCTAGACTTTTCATTCTCCCCGGACTCGAATTGACTTGACTTAAGTTTAAACAATTTTAGAACTTTACTAGCGCAACGAAAATATTGAAAATTACATATACTTAGAAACTAAAAATGTTTCATGTATTCTTTTTTTAACTTAAATAAATTACACATTTATGCCGGGGATTAACTGCTCGGATTAAGATTAATCAGACAAGCGTTTATGCCGCGGATTAACGATTTTGATTTCATTTAATTTTGATTTAAACAAAATTTAAAAAAAACAACTTATAACCTTAAAAAATATCAGCTGGGCGAGGATAGCTGTCACTATTACCACCAATTAACTATTTATGCCGTGTATTTAAAGTCGAAAGATAAGTCAATCTTAAAAAATTGTTGGAATGGATTATCTTAAATCGCAAGCGTTTACACCATAGATTAAGGGAAAATTAATCTTAATTCGGGTAGTTAATACCCGGTATAAACGTAGCAAATATTTTTAAATTAATAAAGAAAATCTTTTGCTTTAAAATGTTTGTTGCAGAACTTGACTAGTATCCCAACCATATAACTATGAGATACCGGGTGGGCCATAAAAAACCAGACAAAATGTTTTTTGTTATAACTTTCGAACCATACCACCGATTTTAATGCAACGAACTGCTCTTTGCAGGGAATTGAGCAAGACTTTGAGTAAAATCTAAGATGGCGGAAATAAACAAACTTTACCCTTCAAAGAGCCACGTTTATACTTATGTTACGGAAAATTTGTGTTTTTTTTATTAATTCGTAAAAAAGCTCTGTTTCTACCACGCAAAACGAGGTACGAATCATTAAAAGCGGTTAAGTGGTTCTCAAAAAAAAATAAAAAATGCTCAATCAGTGTTTTACGGATTATGCGATTGCCGTCTCAATTTTGTCCGCATAAATTTTCTCATAAATTCATTATTACTAAACCGATTTTGATGAAATAAATCACCTCATGGCGAAAATCGATTGTTCTTTAACCACTGCTATTGAAATTTGCCGCCATCTTGAAATCCAAAATGGCGGACAGAATCAAACTTGACCCTTCAAAGAGGCTTGTTTATTTATATTTTTCGAAAACTTTTTTATTTTTTTATTCGTAGAAAAGTTCTGCTTTCGTCACACACAACGAGGTAAAAATCACTAAAACTGGTGTAATTGTTCTTAAAAAATTAATTTTTGTTTCCATCATTGTTTTCCAGACTATACGATTTCCTTCTCAATTCCGTGTGCATTAATTTCGTCATAAATTCATAATTCCTGAACCGATTTTAATTTAATAAAAAGCATTATGACAAAGATTCATTGAGCTTTAAAGACCTCAAAAACCACAAAGAAAGAATTGCATTAGCTACAAGAAAATGGCAGAATTTTGAGGGTCCCTTTGTTTATATTTCACATCAAAAATTCCGTTTCATTTGAATGAAACAAACCTACACTTGGCGCATTCTTTGTTTTGTTAATCACTTTGTTATGTAATAATTTATGCTACCAAAAAAAACCGAATAGGAATTTTGGAAGTAATTCACTCCTTTGGCGACTCCATCACATAAAAAAGCGGCTCCACGACGTATCAGGAACGTGGTTGCGACATAGCAGTGTGGTATTTGGTACCTAACTTTGAAATTGTGGCTACGTAATAATAACCGAAAACCCAGGTAACATAAGGTGCTGAAAAACTTTAACTTTTGCCAAAAAGTTGCGAAAGCAAAACTCCTTTACTATTGTGTTTTTGCTGTTGTCTGCCACAACGTCTTGAAAGTGTTGATAAAATTTCGCCTAGCCCAATTTGGCAATCATTTTTTGGTCACTGTAATGACCATTGCAGCACTTTTTGCAACCGATATAGATTTTTCAGTTAACTGAGTTTTAAAAAAACATTTCTTACAAAACCCAAAGAAAAAATAGCAAAAAAGCAAAAATAGATTTTTTATGCAAATAAATGGTTGATGCGGTTTTGAAAACACAAGTATGGATGTATGGAAGATGGGAATATTTATTTAATCGCAAACTTTTAATATCGGATTTTTGGCTTCATCAATGAATCAAATCAAAATCACGGCCAGTTTACTGATAATACTTACCATGAAACCTCACCAAAACACGCGCGCTTCACATATTAAAAATATTTAAAGGTTTTTTTTATTTAATTTAATTTTAACTTAACATTTTTTTGATTTTTGGATTAAAGACAAAATAACCAAAAAATATTTATTTTTACCTTAAAACTAGTTTTAGTTTCAATAATCTACTCTTTTTAATTATAGAATTTTTGATTTTATTTTGGGAAAAATATGTTTTTTTTTTGTTTTTGTGTAATGGCCACCATTGAAACTAACAACGCGACCTAACTCGACAGCTAATATTGCTGTACGTTAGCAAATAATGTTTTTTTCCAACTATTTTTTCTACTTAATATGAATAAGGGGCGGAGCTTTGTTCGCGAAGCAAGCCGAAAGAACCCGACGGCTAAAATTACTGTGCTTTAGCTAAAAATGTTTTTCTCTAACTATTTTTACAACTTCCTGCAAAGAAAGCGTATTATTGTTGAAACGACCCGAAAAAACCCGACAGCTAAACTTCCTGTATTATAGCAAAAAATGTTATTTTCTGTTTTTACAACTTTATTGCTCCAGGACTGATTTAAAGAAGCTACAAAGTTTGGGTTTAATATATAGCCAACATTCTGTATATTTTTCTGCCCAAAGAATAGTATTTTTGAGCAAAGTTTAATAAACACTTTTGTTTTTAATACCAGTATGGTCATCAAAATGTGTTGCGCTTACATTATGAAAGTAAAAAGTATTACAAAAACTAAGCAAGCTAATTTACAGTAGCGTTCCCAGGGGGGGGCAGGGGGCGCGATCGCTCCCCCTTTGCTCCAAGAAAAAGTGAACCACAAAGTTGCTGGTGGTAACCCTGAAGTCATTGGAGAAAAAACGAGAAATTGCAGACATTCTAGAATCCCTCCACAGTATTTTGGGACAGTTTGAAACAGGCGAAAACCACGATATTAGAAATACAGAACAGTATCATAGAGTTTCAATTTTTAAACAAGTTTTAGACAAAATCATTTCGTACATAAAATCAAGGTTCAATAACGAGACTCTAAGTATTTTTGATCTGAACCTAATCATCCCAAGTTTTATTCAACGTGAAGTCAAAATCACGGCAAAATTAACTAATGTCGTTTCAAAATACTATAAACTGTTTGATTAATACAAAACACAAATCCTTTAACTTTTATTGGGAGTCAGTATTTGGACACAATATAGGTCAGGAGTAGGCAAAAGCATAAATCAAAACATATATGATAATGTTTTCAAGGCAATAAACAAGTGTGGCGATATTTTTCCGTTGATAAGAACATTCTTGGATGTTTGTCAATAAGTAATGCTTCGTCGGAAAGAAGCTTCTACTGCTTCAGAAGATTGAAAATTCGTCTGACGGGCTTAGCGTTGCTGCATATCAACATTCCTCCAAGATATCAACAGACATATTGAAATTGACACTGAGCGAATCATTAACCGGTTTGTCCAAAAAAAACCGAAAACTAATTTTTTTTTGAGATGGGCATCTAATGTTTAAGATATGCAACATAAAAGGTAATGTTTCAACTTAAAAAGCTTTTAGGACCTCAAAAAAATAGTAGTTTTAAAACCTAGTGGATAAAATGGTGCTTTTTTTTACAAGCGTTGGTTTAAATAACGAGCCCAGCGAGGTATTTAAAAACGCGCACTATTTCCAAGAAATACTTTGAAAAATCTCAAACGAACAGCATTTCTCGCAACACATCATCTTTACACTATAAATCAAGGCCGCTAATAAATGAAATAACTATGGTTTCCATAGCGATTTTCCTTTTTACTCAGTGACGTTCATTCTTGCAACATTTTAATCTTTGACAGTTTGATATTTTGAAGATATTTTTAAATGATTTTTTCGTAAATACTTGGTGAAAACTGTCAAAAATGGCTTAATTTTTAGGCAAGGATAATTAGATTTTTTCAATATTATACTATATTCCTCTATTTCTCTTTAATTTTGGGTAAAAAACGGACATAAATCTTTTTTTGCACCCGTGATCACAAAAGAAAGTTTTTTTTTGCATCGGTAACCAAAAAAGCCATGCTTTAGTTATCTGCAAACAGTTACTAAAATCATGTTTTTGATGAAGGTATAACTATTAGGTTTTGTTTGTTTGTTTTCTCAAAAATTTTCTGCGCATTTTAACATTTTTTAAAATAAAAAAATTTATGACATAAACGACTTAAAATCTGAGTGACCGCCCTAGATTTGACACCAAATCCGCGCTCGTAGTTACTAAGTTTTGTTTGCATATATTGATATGTTCCTCATAAAAGCTATGAATTTGTTCTATTTTATTTCCGTATCGAAACCCCCCCCCCCCCTTTTCAAATGGCTGGGAACGCCACTGTAATTTAAAACCAAAAAGATGCTGACAAAACGTTTTCCCAGCTTTACTTTAGTCATAAATTCTAATGTGTACAATGTGTGTTACTTGGGAGTGCTCCCCACTTAGGAAATTGCTATGTCGCGGTATGATATACAGACATGTAGCGGAGAAAAGTTGCGAATACTTTCAAAAAATTATATGTAAGAGCTGCCGTGAAACGCCGCAAACGTACAGACGGTTAACATAAGAATTTCAACGTACGAAGGGCATGCGCATTTGTGTTTTGCCGAGCTTCTTTTAAATTCCGCACAAAACTGACCAAAGCATGTTTCTTTAATGAATAATTAAATAGGTATACCTGCTTTAAAACGCACTTTAATAAAAGCAATAAATTTTGGTAGGAGTTAATAATCCTCTACTTTTTCTCGGAACTTAATTAAGAAGGTACAAATTTAGTCTTGAAATTGAAAACCACAATTTTGTTTTGAAAATTAAAAACAAAAATGAATAAATTATCCCAAACTTCAAATAACCGGACCGACGCGTCGAAGTAAAACCTGTACCAAAAACTGTCAAAGTGAAAGTTATCGTTGCCGGCGAAGTTATCGGGCTATAAATTGCCACGATAGGTTAGGTATGGGCTAAGTTGATTTAAATTTTTTTTTATTAAAATACTTTTAAAGATCAAGCCTTTATTAAATGCACTTAAAAGTAGAAAATAATTTTTTATCTTCCTTATACCATAATAAAAGCGATGGGCGCAAATTAAAAATTTTAACTTTAGGTATCGTATGTCGGTCACATCGACGATTCACCTAAGAAACAGTTGGATTACTCTAGCTATAACCTAACGACATTTTCAAAGGCTTGGCTTTAGATGAAAGCATTATGTTTAGCATTCGAATAGAAGAATAATTTAGTTCTTCTTTTGTAGTTCTCCCTTTGTCACCGTAAAGTAAAAATTTTTAATTTGCGCCCATCGCTTTTATTATAGTATAAGAAAGATAAATAGTACATTATGAACCTAGGGACTAAAGTGCCTCTTTTAATCCCGCGGCGAAAGGTTTGTAGCACGACCATAGGGAGGGCTATAATTTGCCAAGGGATTAAAAGACACTTTAGTCACAAGGTTTATATACTATTTTATGCACTTTAGAATGCCAGAAACTAAAAACAAAAAGTTACAAAACTAACAGTAGACCACTTAACGGTACTCTAGTTTCAAGATTGACAGCTCGTATTACTGATAGTTGTCATTGATTGTTGTAGGCATGGTGGATTCACTCAAAATTTATTGTCCATGGAAGTGTTGTTATGGCACAAAACAAATGTCAGTCAGTTGTTGTTATAAAACGGCCTCACGAAACGGTGAATCCAGAAAAAACGTACAGCATTTTCTTTTTGAAAATGAACATTGAAGAGACCGCGGAAGAGGCCATCGCTAGCCTTCTTCCACATAAATCTCGCGAGGTTTACAAGAAATAGTTTCGTGATTACTGTGTGAGCTGAACAGCATGCAGAGAATTTTACGGATGAAAAGGTGCTCCTGGCATACTTCCTACAGAAGTCTATTGGTTTGTGCGGGTTTCGAATTTTAAAACTGTCCTAGAACTTTTCAGAACTGCGCGTGATAGTTGCGCAATCGACGGGACTGTTCTTAACAGTTTACAATTTTTGGGCGAACCCAAACGGATTTTCATAAAATTGCCATAATAATAGAGTGAAGAAGAAGAAGCACGTGATGTGATCCAGAGTGTCTTAACTGTGTCTTTTATTTTTAGCATAAAATAAATATTTTAGCGAAAATTTTTCATGATTTGGTTCTCATCATATAGTTCCACAGTTTCTTCTACAAAATTGATAGCTTTTAAAATTGCATTTTAAAAATCTGCCAATGGCTGATTACGAGGTAGAATCTTGCCTTAATTTTTCCAAAGCGAAATTCTGCAGTTTTTGAAAGAACAGAAATTTAACACTGAAAAAGCTGAATTTTTGGGTTAGGCAGGGATTCCTCTTCTTTAGGCCACACCATACAAAACCCTCGACAAAACCTTTATAAAAATACACGCGGATAATAAAATAATACAAGATTGAACTCTGGCTTTTTATTATTTTTCGTAAAAACCCATTTATTTGGGTATATTTTCAAGGAACAAATTATTTTTTCGGACAAAATTTACATGCGTAAATGAATTTGGACATATTTTCGGTAGTAACCCGAACACAAAACTTTTCAGTTCAGAACAGTTGTGGTCGAACCAGAACGCGTTTTTTTAAGCGCGCATGCTCCGGACTGTTTAGAACAGGAAATTTCGACGAACCCGAACAAACCATATGAATCTCAAGGCATCTTCTGTATGGAGCCAATATTCCATGATCAAAGCCACGATAATATCAGAAGCAAACGTCGACATCAGCAAATATGGTAAACTGACGGCATTTTTAACAAATAAATAAAATTTCAACAAAATTATTGTTTAATTTGGAAAAATTTACTTTAAATCCCTCAGGGATTAAATTTATTTTTTTAAGTGCACTTTTATTCCTTAAAGTGCATAAAAATAATTTTCTACTTTTACGTGCATTTAATAAAAGCTTGTTCTTTAAAAGTTTTTTTTTATAAAAATTTATTTTTTAATTTTTATATTTGTATCAAACTGAATTTGAATCCGCCAGATCGAAATTTTCAAATATTCATATCCCCTTCCCGAAAAACCTTTAAGTGCCAATTTTGATTTAAATCGAAAAAACTAAATCTTTTCCCCCCTCCACTTACCTCGTTAGAGGGAAGTATGTACCTAATAATACCATATTATTGTATTGTTGCCGGAACTATAAACGCATACCAAATTTGAGCACACACCCTTAATTTTGAGATTTGTAACCTTAATCGTCAATTTTTAATCCGCCATTTGAAATTTTCAAATCTGATCAAAAATTCATAATCCTCCTCCTTAAAAATCCCTCTATGCCAATTTTGATTGAAATCCAACAAACTAAAGATTTTTTCCTCTCCACTTCCCTCGTTAGAGGGAGGTGGTTACCTGATAATACCATATTATTGTATTTTCGCCGGAACTATAAACGTATAACAAATTTGAACACAATCGGATGTGGATAAGCCAGTTAAAATTGATTAGCAAAACAAGACCGAAAATCGCCTATCTTGAATCCGCCATATTAAATTTTTAAAATCTGATCAAAAATTCGTATTCCTTATCCCCAAAGGCCCCCGTACACCAATTTTGGTTGAAATCGGACAAACTTAGGTGTTTTCCCCCCTCCACTCTCCTCGTAGGGGGGAGCGGTGCCTAATAATGACATATTATTGTATTGCCACTGGAACTATAAACGCGTATCAAGTTTGAAGACAATCGAACAAGTGCAAGTCTGACAAAATGACCTTGAAAAATTTAACACACAATCGGCCATTTCTAATCCGCCATATTGCATTTTCAAAATATGATTAGAAATTCGTTATCTCTATCCCCAAGTGCCCCAACGCACGAAATTTCAACGAAATCAAGCGTACCTTAACTGTACCCCCCTCCACCACCTTCGAGTAGGGGGGAGCATCAGTCAATTTCATCATATGCTATATTCTTGTGTTATCAACGCAACTATATAAGCGTGCCAAATTGGAAGCCGATCGGATGTCGGGAAGTTGGTCAAAACTAAGTTGCGAGATTCCACTCGAACAAACATATCTACATAGTTATTACATTAACATACATATGCAAGCTTGTAATTTTTTAAAAAAAAAACATCTAAGTATGTCGTGTTTTTTAAAACTCTCCGATCAAGGGTAAATTTAACTGCGGACGACGAGACGCGTGTATGTGTCACCCTTTTAAAATAAAAGGGCCTTTTTTAGAACAGCTTTCCTTAAAGGCCTAAAGAGCACTTCAACCCGTTGTTTTTTAACCCTGACAGTTTTTAGCTTCCGCTTTTGAGAGCGCGCTTGATATTGAGATGTCACTTTTATTTCTTTTTAGTAACTACAAAAGGGAATAGACCCAAGCAACATTTTCACGACTTCTTACCAAATCTGGAAAGGTCCCAACGTCGCGTCGCGTCGTCCTGTCTAGTGTAGAGGCATATGCCGATAATTTCTATCCCGTGGGATTTTGAATGAAGAAGTTTTGTGACTATGTGGAATTGATAGCTCTTTAGTCACACAATCAAGTGTTACCGGGTGTTTTGTTTGCATCCATGTAGAAGGGGTTCATATGACGTCATCTTTCAAGATGACGGCCAAAAATCATAAAAAATACAACTTTTGCAACCGGGGCATGATTATACTTGATGCCATATAACTCGAGGACGAGGATTCCAAAAAATTTACTTTTAAGGTTATCTGATCTTAAATGACCTTGAAAATCGGAAAAGACAAGATTTTTGTCATTTTCTTTTCAAACAGTCTTAATAATTCGACGTTATGTTACACTAACTTCAAATCCACCTGAAATTATTAGGCATATATTCCAAATTCGATGCTACGAGTTTGATGCAGTTTGAAACTTTATGATCTTGAAAAATACCCCAGTAAAATTAACATATTGCAAAAATAATATACTAAAGGGCGCTATTAATCAACTATTAAAGCGAAGAGGATCAAATTTGGTAGGAAAGATAAGAAGGTCGAGTCCAGTATCACTGTTAAAAAAATTTGGTTCAGATATGATGCATTTCAATATGGCGACTGATTTATCAAAATGGCGACCAAAAACCACATTTTATTTTATCCAATTTCGTAAAAAAAAAACAAAAATGACAAGGTGGCCATCACTTATTGTTGACTTATCGCTGTTTACTATGAAAAAAAGTTTAGTTGATATATGACTTTGATTGACTTTAAAAATACTATGTACAAGTAAAAAACCAGATTTTTGTAGTGTTTTTCCAAGTAACCACTACGCAAAAACTTTAAGTGCCGGTGATGAAATTAACGTCTTAGCCATAACTAAACACATCATTTTAAACCTTCCTATCATTGTTTTTTCATCTGGCGTCTAAGGTGTTTATGCTATACCCCGGTAAAAATGACATATATGTCGTTTTTATTAAGTTTCGGAACTGTGAATTGTATGTTCTACTCACTGGTCTAGTCAACAAAATCATTTAAATTACTATAAGGGAGTTAGCAGAAGTTAGATATACATTACCATATACTGGACCAGGTGTTTTAGATGCTATTTTCCAAAATGGCGGTCAAAAAAGTATAAAAAGTTCTAATTATGCCAGTAGGGCATGACTATACTTGTTTATTAACATTCATAATAAAATTCAAGCATGAGGTTACAGCTAGTTAGTCACACATTCATGTGCCACTGGGTGTTTTGTTCGCATCCGTGTAGAAAGTTCCTAAACATAATACAAACGACAGGCATATAGATCATTTTTAGCAGGGTATAGCATAAACACCTTGGACGCCAGATCAAAAAAAATGGTAGGGAGATTCAAAATGAAGTTTTTAGTTATGGATAATATTTTAATTTCATTTCCGGCACTTAAAAGTTTTTGCGTAGTGGTAAATTGGAAAAATTACAAAAAAAGCTGATTTTTCATTTTTACATTATATTTTTAAAGTCAATTAAGGTTATGCATCAACTAAACTTTTTTTTCATAGTAAGCGGCGCTAAGTCAACAAGAATTGATGGCTATCTTGTTATTTTTTCTTCTTTATGAAATTGGATAAAATAAAATGTGGTTATAGGTCGCCATTTTGATATATCAGCCGCCATATTGAAACGCGTCATAGCTGAAGCAAATTTTTTTTAACAATATTGTTGGACTTGACCATCTTATCTTTCTTACCAAATTTGGTCCTCTTCCTTTAATAGTTGATGAATAGCGCCCTTTAGTATTTTATTTTTGCCATATGTTAATTTTACTGGGGTATTTTTCACGGTTATGAAGCTTCAAACTGCATCATACTCAAAAGATTGAATTTGACATATATGCCTAATAGTTTGAAGCACATTTGAAGTTAGTCTGACAAAACGTCGAATTATTAAGATTTTTTTGTAGAGAAAATGGCAAAAATCTTGTTTTTTGCGATTTTCAAGGTCATTTAAGCTGGGATAACCTTGAAAGTAAATTTTTTGGAATCCTCGTCATCGAGTTGTATGGAATCGAGTATAATCATGCACGGGTTGCAAAAGTTGTATTTTTTATGATTTTTGGCCGCCATCTCAAATGATGACCCCTTCTACAGGGATGCAAACAAAACACCCGGTGACACTTGATTATGTGACTAAAGAGCTATCAATTCCACGTAGTCACAAAACTCCTTTATTCAAAATCCCACGAACTTACACATGCCCCTTCACTAGTAGTGTAAGAGAGATTTTAGAAATATAGGAGGGGCCACAAAATTCCGCACTTTTTGGATTGGCTATAACTTTTGAATTCATTACTTGATTTTGAAATATATTGGCTTTTTAGAAAGATAAAATGTGAGAGTTTTTTGATTCGGTTAAAAATGTTAAACTTCTAAAAAATTCGAGATGGCGGACAGTTTTCACCCCCCCCCCTGAAAAAAATTTATGGGCGACACTAAATAAACTCTAACAGTGAGATTTACTAAGATCTAAAATAGTACCCCCCACAGGTCTAAATATTTACACCTGGGGGGGGGGTACTAAATTTTAAAACCAATTTTCAATAAACACTTAACCATTCAAAAAATACACAAAGTTATTGATTATTTTGTATTGCTATTGCAAAATACCACTGAAAAACTGCTTTTTTTCTCAAAATACACCATATTTTAGGAGAAAATGCCCTAAAACTAATTTTTTTTTGACAGGTTTCAAAAGGGCAAATGGTGAATACGCCAAAAATTTGGCACATAATAGCTTCATTATTTGTGTTTGAGGTTATTAAGTTGGTGATTTTTTAGACCACCTCAGGGGGGTGGTTTAAATTTATTGTCCCCTGAAAGAATTGTTTTGTGGCATTTGGTAATAAGTTCGTTTATAATTTTCCTAAGTAACCATTTTTACAAGGATTAATTTACCTTATTTAATATCCCAAGTTGTCCATTACGCCATATTTTGAACCCATTTTCAGCAGAAAAAATATATTTATGAGGGCACTACGAGGCAAAACAAACATAAGTGAAGGTCACTGATTATGCACGAAAAATATACCAAACAAAAAAACCCAAAACAACTATATTAATTTATTTACAAACTAAAACGAAAACATTGAGGTTATCTAAAATCTCAGTTAAAAAAAACTTTCCTTACTCAAAGCGCACTCATTTCAAAGCTGCAGCTTTCATCAGTAGAGGTTGGTGCAAGCCAAGGTTCAAGCAGAGGTAAAAGATTCGAACTCGCTGTTTGTGATGGAACGCAGCGCTAATATTTTTAAACTGATATTTGGACAGTGACAGAAATGTAAAAGAAAGTTGCATTTAAGTCTTTAAACACATTTCATAAATAAAAACTCCTTTTAAATAAATAATAAAATTAATCTACTCCTTATTTTATTATTACCTATCTAAATAGTTGTGTGACATCAAGTATTAATTTGAAAAATTAATTAACAAGGGTAATTTTTAATTAGAGTGACGTGTAGCCCCAATTTTAATTTGTTCTGCAGGGCTGCGTTCAGAATGCCCACACCCAGTGTAAAAAACGCACTGGTGCGTGGTGTGTCGCCCTTCAGGAATATGAAAATGACCGGTGCGTCTCATTTTTGTCGTTCAGGAAAGGTGGTGTTTCTACTGGTGCGTTTATAGCGTCATTAGCAAGGCCACTAATATGCGGCAATAAGGGTCAAAATAGCACATATTTATGTCTATTTTAGTGATCTTATCACACCACACCGTCACCCCAGTCTCGGCTTGGGCGGTGGTTGGTGTGCTTGAATGAGGTTATGATATGGTGAAATTTTAATAATTTTTGACGACAAGACTGTTTAAAAATTTAATTTTATTAAATTTTTTTCTAACTAACTCTGTATAACATATGGTTTTTATAATTTTGTTTCTAGAGCCGTTTTTAAGCTAATATACCTAATAAGTATAGGAAGGAAAAAACCTTTTTTATTATTCTTTCTATTTCTAAATATGATGTTTTATTCGTCTACTATACTTCTATATACAAAAAGTTCTAGCTAATAGTTGATCATTTTCAAAATTTTGGGATGTTTATGTAGCATTTTAATGACTGAATACTTAAATGATCCGTTAAGAACTAAAAAAGTGGTGGAGACGGTTCTAAAAACTACCCAACGTTTTTCTGCTCACTTGTAGCCTGAAAACATGCTCCGGGAAACCAACCCAAAAACCCAGTATTCAAAAATAAGAGAGGTTAAAAAGCCTATATTTTTACATTTTTCTACCCTCTTGCAGCCCAAAAAAAATATGTTTTTGGGTCATTTTTTATTAGATAATGTGACACAAGAAAATCACCCCAGAAACCAACCTAACTTTCGAAAATAAGAGGAAACAAAAAGCCTATTTTAGCATTTATCCCAACATCCCTTTATTTTGTTTTTTTAAATCAGCTGACATTAAACAAGAATGACAGATTATAGGTGGTGTATACACTTGCGGACACACCGAGTTCGCACACCTACACCATAGTGTGGGCTTTCTGAACGCAGCCCAGAGTGTTTAATATTTAAACCCCGCGTGGGTTTAAATTTTTTAATTTTCTTTTCTTCTAAATTGAAAATTTCCTCTTAAATCCTACAAAAGATTGTGTTAAGATAATAGTCAATAAACAAGTTTATTAAAATTCTTTTTATGAATCAAACTGTGTCCAAAACTCAAGGAGGGTTGGTTTTAAATGCTTAAAACCAAAAATTTCACCTAAACCTATGACCGTTCTAAAATATACTAAACCTTTTTAGTAAATCCCACTGTTAAGCTTTCAATACAAACACTCATTGTTTCTGTGTTCATTGAAGTATCATTTAATTAAATCTTTTGGGAAATAAAAAAAGTTATAAGTTTTTTGACTACGAGTGTTGTTGCTTTGAAAGAAGATTGGGAAATACTAATTTATGTTGTGTCCAGTGACTTACTTTTAAAAAAAATAAGGCGTCTAAAACCTAACTAAAAAAAAAATTTGAAAAACGGACGCAACTATCATGTTTTCTCTACAAACAATATTTTTTCTTAAATTAAATAATCAGGCCAAAAGTTAAAGCAAATTGAAAAAATTAGTAATTTAGTGAATTTTTCCAATATTAAACCCAAACAATTTTAAAGCTTATAACTTTTTTATTTCTCAACCGGTTTAACTAAATGATACGTCAATACACACATAAACAATGAGCATTAGTAGTGAAAGCTTTAGAGTTTGTTCATTGTCGCACATAAATTTTTTTCAGGGGAATGAAAATTACACATTTTTTAAAACTGTCCGGATTTTTGACAAATTTTAAATTTCAAACAGAAACGAAAAAGTATCACGTTTTATCTTTCTAAAAAATGAATATCTTTAAAAATCGAGCACTTATGTCAAAAGTTACAGCTAATCCAAAAAGTGCGGAATTTTGTGGCCCAGATATATAAAAATAAGTAAATTTGGTATTTTAAGACATTACATTACAAATATAATACAATACAAAACGTTTATTTGTCAACATGAAAAGCAATATACAATATAGATAGATAACCAATAGAAAAAATATTCAATAATAAAGAAAAATAAAACTTCCTCACGATTATAAAAAAAAAAACCGATCACAATAAACCCTCTATACTATACAAAGGGTTTATGCGAGAAAGCCCTTAAAGATGTAATTAAACTAAAAAATAATAAGTAAATAAATAAATAAAGGTATAATCCCAGCAAACACAAATCGTCAGCATTGAATCGGGCCAATGTCGACATCGTCGGCAGTGTGTCGGCATCGGCGACTACACTCTGGCCCGATGTTGGTCAGATTGCGATTTTCAGTTTTCGGTCAATAATCGGCAACTGACGGAGGTTCACATTACTACAGTCGACTTTATGCCGGAACCCACTTTATTTACTTTAGGGCCGATGACGGTTCGATTGGAAGTTTGTTTAATCGGACGAGAATCGGCAACTGACGATGGCCCGATTTACTATAGTCGACATTATGTCAACGCAAACCTTATCTGCGTTAGGGCCGATGATGGTCCGATAGGAACTTTCTTTAAGACCGACGATGGTCTGATTGAAACTTTGTTTATTCGGTCGAGAATCGGCAACTGACGATGGCCCGATTTACTATAGTCGACTTTATGCCGACGCCTACTTTATCTGCTTTAGGGCCGAAGACGGTCCGATTGGAACTTTGTTTAATCAGACGATAATCGGCAACTGACCATGGCCCGATTTACTATAGTCGACATTATGCCAACGCAAACCTTATTTGCTTTAGGGCCAATGATGGTCCGATTGGAACTTTCTTTAATCGGTCAAGAATCGGCAACCGACTTTTAAACTGCTTAATAGTTTCTTCCTAGTATGTAGAGATGGCGCTAATGTCACTATATTCCCTATACAGTGGAAGATAATATTATATATATATAATGAGCAAAGATATTTCATAACTAAAATGCGGACTTGACAAGATGGTGGTACTTCTCTACAAGAATCACCTCTTCTGCCACTTCAACCCTTCAACCATCTCGACTGGTTAAGCACCCGCATTATCGACACTTTGCAGTTTTCCAATGTCGGACTTGAATAGTTTACCGATGTCGGGCCGAGACCAGATTGCCTACGTTAGACCAACTAAATTAGGCAGTTATGGGCGGATGGTCCGTACCATGTGGTTAAACCATATCAGACCTTAAACCCGGACCAGGTATACCAGAGGACGAGATATCAGGTATTCGGTTTCCCGACCCTGGATGAGGAGGACCTGCACACGCTCAAATGGGACAAAATACTGGACTTTGCAAAAAGAACAGTGAGACCAAATGAGCAAACTGCCAGACCAGTGGTGCAGGCGGTGGATTAGGGGCAGGCTCGGGGTAGGGCAGAAAGGGCCCAGGGAGGCCTACTTGCCAGGCTTCGCGCCGCCCCTTCTCTACTACTACTATACCTAGACCATAAAATACCTCCCCCTCAGACGCCTGGGCTGGATACGCCGCTGATAACCTTAGTATGCTTATGCATAGTTTTACTATTTTTAAATAGAGAACTATATTTTAGAACTCAAACGAGTAACATGTAGACTTTTCAATTCAACGTAAGGTCCTAACAGTTCACGGCGATCCTTGCCACTCGTTTCAGAAAGTTAGTGAATATGGAAAATTTGTATTTATGGCATATGGAGAAAATATTATCGTTATTAATATTATTAATTAATATAGAACAATGGTATATTAATAAAAATTATGAATATTGTATGCAAAATTGATGGTTGATGGAATAATGACATGAGATTTGCCTATACAAGTTCATGTCGGACCACGTGATGAGTTTTTTGAGTCAGGGTGACTGCGCATCGGAAACACTAGTGGGAATCGGGTGTACAATGCATTCGATCCCGATATCTGTCATCGGCAACTATCTCAAGAAGATTTTGATCTCTTATCTCTCTCAGATTGATGTAATTAAAACAAGATAATAATGGTATGGTATCTCGCAAAAACGCGCCTTTTGATGTCGCAAAAACGCTCCTTTTGATTTCGCAAAAACGCGCCTTTTGATGTCACAAAATTAACCTTAAAAAATCTTGTTTGTTTTATTATTATAATTGCCAAAATAAATTAAAATTGTTTTTTTTGTTCTAAAAACAGTTATATTATAATCACTGTATAAAGAAATTAATAACAACATTATAGAAAAAACCTTATGGGCAAAAAAGGTTTATGAATGAGTTCATAAGAATATTACAGACACCAATTTATATAACTATTGTGTGTGAGTTCCCAAGTTTTTATAAGTGTCTCTCGAAATATTTTCAATCTTATCTTATATAAATTTGTTGTTGGTTAATTAAGTTTTATAAGTGGGTTTATAGCAACATTTTAAAAACCAATCTATTATATATCTTTAATTGATAGTTACTTACGGTTTTATAGGTGGGTTGACAGAAAGATTTCAAACACCAATTTATATAACTTTTGTCACTGATGACTTATATTTTCATAAATATGTTGGTGGAAACATTGTTAACACCAATTTATATAACATTTGAATCGATGACTTTAATTTTTATAAAGATGTCCGTGGAAATATTGTTAACGCCAGTTTTATGTTACTTTAGGGTACCATCAATTTAGAGCTTTTAATAAAACAAATATACAAACTCAATTCTTGTAGGAAACTTCTAAATACCCTAGGGTATCAATGGGACCCTCTTTATAATAATTATATAAATATCTGTCACCAGAAGTTTCTGAAAATGCTCATTGGGGTCAATGGCACTGCAAGTCCAAAATATCTTGAGTAAGTCGCCAATTAACCCAAAACCAGAGATCTCGTATCCAACGAGATGCGACAGTCAGCAAGCCGTTTTTTTATGCGCATGATCGGGCCTGCGGGTCTAAGCTTCATAACGTCCTGACCCGCTCGTTGATTTATTGGTCCGAGTAGGCCGAGAGATTTTCGCATTTTGTTGGTGTGCGCTTATTCGTTGGAGTTTTTTCTATCTATTCTTGCCACATTTTGGTTTTGATTTATTTATCAGTATTTTGAATCATGCCGGGCGCTTGGTGTGCTTATCGAGGCTGTGTGTTAAAAACTGGTATGGGCATCAGTTTTTTCTTTTTTCCTAGAGATACAAAACGGTAAGTATTGGTACATATATTTTTTTAAGCTCTTTTGCATATTTAAATATATCGTCGTTGACACTCTAAAACTTACTATGTGCATTTTTATTAATTTTACAGGAACGAGAAAATTTTTTTATTGCTCTGATGGTTTGAAAAACTGATAACAAATACATAAAATAAGTTTTAGGCAACCTAATGAGTACATTAAAGTAAGCAGTTGTAGATTTTGACTTTACTAAATGCAAATTAATTCAGGCATGATTACTTATTTTGTGTTTTCAAGTTATATTTTCGACGCTATTATGCTATACTAACAAAAATTCAATCCATCAATATTTTGTTGAAATTTTTACTTTATTAAATCTAAATAATGTCAGCCCTGATTACTTTTGTGTTTTCAAATTATATTTTTGTGCCACATTAAATACCATAGCTGTCGAGACGCCATTACTCTGCTGTACCCTTAAAAATATAAATCCGCAAATATTTTGGTAATCAGTCGAAATTTTTGACGAAATTAAACGTAAAATAATTCAGCCTTGATTGTTTTTGTATTTCTAAGTTATATTTTTCTGCTACATTAAAGAATAACAGATATAACTTTTAAAAAGTAATTAACAAAAACCATGAAAATCACAAATTTTTCAAGCGCGTGTATTTTCACGATGTAAAACAGTAAGATTTATCAGACAGAGAGCTTTGCAGGAAAATATCTTCGGTTTAAAGGAAAAATTGAAGAAGTAAAAAAGTTACATTTTAATTAAGAAAGGCGATTTTAAATTCTTACTACTAATTTAGAGCACTGCTTTTAATTGGTTATTTTATTTTGAATGATTCTCCATTTTAATCTACCAAATTATAGCTACCGACAAGAATCGTTACCAGTGCAAAATGCATTCACTTATGAGGCATATGTGAGGCTTTCGGTAAAAGTTCTCAGGAGCTAGACGTAAGTAAACTTCTTTTAAATTTTAAAGCTTATAAAGCTGTTAACGAAAATATTCGTAAATCGCCCCCCCCCCGAAGAATTTATGAATTATATTTTTAAACTAGAAAACGTTTTTATAGAAATTTTTTAAACTTTATGCTTTTTTTTCCAAAAAATTATCTTAATAAGTTACATTGAAAATTTTTTATACCATTAAATATAACAATAGAGATATTACGTCAAATAATAAAATTGAAGAATCAGAATTTTATCTTGCCTGTAAAAAATGTATGTTTGGTATTTGTACAATTTATTTAAATTATTTAACATCAAAAAATATTTTTGATTAATATTTAAAAATACTTAATTATCGTTAATTTGTTATTTTCTTTTTAATAATGATAATATACCGAATTTAAAAAATTACTTTAAATTTATTTGAAATATCTTTTTGTTCCCCTTCTCCAAGAAATCCGTTTGCTTTTTTATCTACGTATAGCTAATTAATTATTAATTCATCAAAATATTAAACCGGTTTTTCGGCTTCGGCTCATGGACTAAATCTGACGAGCCAGTCGGAGCGGGTCTAACACTCATTTACAGCGATGGATACGAAATCAAGGTCACGAAAAACGGGACCCCCAACTTCAAAGGTGCCGACGCTGACTGTCGCATCTCGTTGGATACGAGATCTCTGCCAAAATATCATATGACTTGTCAAAATAGGGTTGCAAAATATAATCTGTTATTCTCCAGACAGAAGGCAAAAAAGCACGTGTCCATAATAAAAAATTAACTTGACAGTGCTTCTGTCACAATGAAATGTCAAATCTCAAAAAAGGAGATTTTACAAAATTGCCTGTAGACAGTTTCAAGCGTTTTTTGACAGCTTTAAGGGCGTAAAATAAGGGCGAAGAACAATCCAAATTAAAAATACAAAGTACCCGGATTTTGTATTTTTTTTAGGTTTGTGCAAAACTTCAAATTACGCAACTTTGCTCTAATTTAAATCTTCTCGTATCTTCTATCGAATTGGCAACACCTTGGATGTAAGAAAAGCTATTAACATTAATATCAAAACTAAAACAAAATATCAAACCGATTTTTAAAAAAGTAGGTATGTATTAGTACGTTTATTTCTTTAAAATTTTCAAAAAATGTGTAAGAATGTTTAAACTTTTACGACATTACACCATAACTATATTACAATCAAATGTCAAATAATTTCGGCCTATGTCCCTTGGGGTGGCGGGAACAGAATTTTTAATAGAAAAGGGGAAAATCTAAGCATTGCTCAAGTTTTTCATGAAAATCTCAAAAACTCACACAAACACTCACTTAAAAACGGTTTTGATCTCCACAAAGCTAAATCACTGTTTTATTTAACAACGTACTCGTTTTTGTTTAACGTAAGTGGTACGAAAACAGCAGCGGCTCGTTTTGGAAAAAAGTTAAATTTCAGCTTTTCCAACTTCTTTGCAAATTACTTTCCTTACGATTTTAATTGTTTCTCCTTTCGCTTTTTGTGTTCCTTATGGGATCTTCTCTTTTTTAATTTTTTTTCGGTTGATGTAACTGATTTGGACGTTTAACTTCTTGTTTTAATTGTCTTAGGAGTACATTCCTATTGGAAAGATTAACACGCCAGGTATCAGGTGACTTATAATAAGTACCATGCGGAACGATGCCTATTTGTGAGTGATTCAGAGTTGGAAGTCAGAGTGTGCGATGGTGTTAAATGATGTCTGGATTGAGGGTGACTAGTGAATCCACTGACGAGCCCACGCTGGTCACCCCATGCGAAACATCGTTTAATTGCTTCTCCTTTCGCTTTGGTCTTTTGCCTGTTCCTTGTGGGACACTCATCCAATTTTGAATTTTCGTTCTTTCCTTCCAAGATCTTTTGATCTTCTCTTTGTTACTTTCCTTTGTTCTGGTTTTTAAGTTTGAATTACGAAATTATATTTATTAAATCTTAAAATTGACGCATGATCTTACCTTTCTTTTGCTGGTTTTTAAAATATTTTCTAGTACAGATGACGCTAGCCGTGGCCGTTTTATCAAAAAGGCTACCAAATATTTGTTTTTTTTTTAAATTTAAATTTGCAGCATCAGGGACTTTATTTTTTTTTCTATTGATATGTTGCCATTTTTGTGTTTATGTATATTCGAATAACGTTTAAATATGCCTCTTAACCTTGTCACAGTTTGTTACTTTTTTTTTTAATAGCGTCCTCAGCAACGGTTAAATTTGAAAAATCCACTAATTCAAAAATGTGAAAATTTTCAAAAAATAACAACGCAATATCTCTCGCAGGCATTTCGACAAACTTTGTTAGATTTTGATAATTTTGGGGTGGGCTATACTACAGAGGTTCTTCTATACTCATGCTAGTCAAAAGTTCGTACGAAAATCGCATATTAGTCTTGAAGATGAGAAGTTTAATTAAGAAAAAATAATAATTAAGCAGTGAAACTTGACATGCATAATAAGTAGACCCTTAGATAATTATGATAAATGTTGCTAGCATAAAGTTTTCTGCAAATGGCCCCTATTTCCGAAAATAACACAAAAATTTTTAAAGGTTTAGAAATTATGGTGGAGCGATCAAATTTGGCACAAATGGTCATTGACCCCGCATTTTTTTTGTCGTGTGTTACTTATTTGAGTTCTCTTGCCTAGAACCCCAATTCTCGACGTTAAAGAAGAAATAGGAAAATATTAACAGCCATCAAAAAAGTAACAAAACTATCCCCGGAACTATGAGATTAAGAACAAATATATCTTGCTATATTAGCTTAAAATAAAAAATAAAAAGTTTTATGTAGTGGACCCCAATTCTTAAAGTTTTTTGAAAAAAAACAACATTAAATATCACCTAAAGTACCAAATGTTCTAAGAGCATTTGCAAAGGACCCTTACTTCCGAAGTTAATAATTGTAATTTTAAAGTGTAATTTAAAGTCCTCTACAAAGGCTCCCTATTTTTGAAAGAAGTTTGAATTAAGCCTGAAAGATCCTGCTTTTTGTTTTCTAATCTTGTTTTGTCCATGTTTAAATCTAGAGGAATCTAATTTTTATTGATACGAAATTACGGGAAAAACTAGCCAACCCTTTTCCAAAAGTAAACAAAAATATTAAATATAAACCAAAATTTTCGCTGTCAGATGGTTGTCAGTTGCTTTCACTACTGACGCAGTCGACGCGCCTGCACGGTAGACTCCTCGTCTCTGGATTGGGATAGTTATTATCGGTACGTTATTTTTCAGCACGATTTTTCGTTTTGAAAGTTGAACTTTTCCGCACGATTTTTGTATTGTTAAAAATGAAGATATTTAAGACTAATTAAATTATTTATGTGTGTCATTTTGTAGCATTATTATAAATAATAACCAATTTAAAATAATAAATTAATTAATGTGAAAATTAGTACTTTTCCGTGCGATTTCCTTTTCACATATTATGACCCATAGTATCTCCTTCATACATTTTCCTTTCTAGAGAAGATAATACTCTTTTAGAAAGATATTTCGTCCCTAGAGAAAAAAATACTCTTTTCATGTCCCTTAAAAGGTAAAGCGCTAGGCGTCTAGGTAAATTACCCAATATCTTGTTAGTCAAAGTCAAATGAAATATATGTTTGCGAATTATTAATGTAGATGAGCAGAATGTCTAGTAATTTTAAAACTTACTGTTAAATAAATAAACCCGTCAATAATACCAAAGTTGTTCTACTAAAACACGATCTGTTGGTTTACGATACTTAATGTTGGTTTTGTCAATAATCTTCAAGAATTACTACTACATTAAGCTTTTTATTTTTTAATTTAAGCTAATATTTAGCGACGAATTTTTTTGGATGGTTGTTATTAATATTTTCCTATTTTTTGTTTAACGTCGAGAATTGGCGTCCTAGGCGAGAGAGTTCGAAGCTATTTTTTGAGGAAAATTTTCTAAATTTTGAATTGGTGGATTTTTAAAATTTAGCCGTTGCTGAGGACGCTACTAAAAAAAAATTGAACAAACTGTGACAAGATTAAAAGGCATATTTAAACGTTATTCGAAAAATATACATAACAACAAAAATGGCAGCATATCTCTAGGAAAGAAAAAATTAAATTATTTCGGTACCCTTTGTGCTAAAAAGACTACGGGTAGCGTAATTTGTACCAGAAAGTTATTTTAGAAAACAGCAGAAGAAAGGTAAGATAATGGGTCAATTTTTAAAGTAAATAAATTTCTGTATTCAAACCTTAAAACCAGAACAAACGAAAATAACTTGCAAAGAAGTTGGAAAAGCTGAAATTTTAACATTTCTCCAAAACGAGGCGCTACTGTTTTCGTACTACTTACTTTAAAAAAAAAACGAATACCTTGTTAAATAAACCAATGACTTTTTGGAAATGAAAACCATTCTTAAGAGGGTGTCTTAGTTTATGAGATATTCATGAAAAACTTGAGAAATGCTTAGATTTTCCCCCTTTCTATTAAAAATTACCGCCCCCCAAGGGACGCAGGCCGAAATTATTTGACTTTTGATTGTAATATAGTCATGGTGTCATGTCATAAAAGTTTAAACAATTTAACGCATTTTTTGAAAATTTTAAAGAAATAAGCGTACTATATTGCTTCACCAAAAATTAAAAAATATACTTTTTTTATAAAATTGTTTTATTTTATAATTTTTCTTGTATTTTTTGAAGTCGGTTTAGTTCTTATTATTAGTTATTATTAGTATTTCCCGCTATAAAGGGCACCTTGCGTCCTCTTATTAGATAAAAATCTATCAAAGCTACACACTTTATTACCGAATTATTGTCCCTAAATCTATCGTAATTAGATATTCGATACTTTTTCGCCACCCTCCACCATATCTAAACTTAATAATCCCCATGAATAGGGCTTAAATGCTACCGTTTAGGGGGTGACATGTAAATACGAGAGGGTTTTTGATGTTTTTATTAGAGTCCCTTTTATTCTGTTATAATATAATCCTAGCCTTACACCTACAAAAAAAGAGATAAAAGATCACCAAAAGACAAACTCTACATAAGTATACAGGGTGTATCAAATTCGATGCTCACCATGGGGATCTCCTATACGGTAAGAGATACGAAATGGTTTAAATTAGGGCAAAGTTGCGCATTTTCATGCTTTGCTCAAAACTAAAAAAAAAAAAGTTTACCGGATAGTTCCGGAGATAGGCGGAAAAAACCGAAATAATCATTTGTAGTTTTTATTTTTGTGCGCCCTTATTCTTAAAGCTGTCAAAAAACGCTTGGAACTTTCTTCAGGCATTTTTTTAAGATCTACCTAGTGAGATATCCATGACAGGAGCACTGTCAAGTTCATTTTTTTCCCTTGTACACATCCCTTTTTTTTCCTGCCGTTTGGTTCATAAAGGATGAAAGATAACATTTTGCAACCGTATTTTGACAAGTTATCTGACGTTTTGGGTTTGTTGAACATCATCAGCGCCCAAATTTATGTTTCGCTTTTAACTTACTTAAGATATTTTGGAAACCCGATTGCAGTACTTTTTTAACATTTTAAAAATACGTTTTTTCTTTGTTTTCTAATCTCTGAATTTGGGCTGATGATGATCAATGAACTCAAAACGTCAGGTATTTGTCAAAATTAGGTTGTAAAATATCTGTCATCCATCATGAACCAAACGACAGGAGAAAAAAGCATGTGTCCATAAGAAAAAATGAATTTGACAGTGCTCCTGTCACACTGAAATGTCAAATCACGAAAACGTACCTCTCATTAGTCAGAAATTAAAAAAGTGCCTGTAGAAAGTTTTAAGCGTTTTTTGACAGCTTTAAGAATAAGGGCGCAGAAAAATAAAAACTTAAAATAAAGATTTCGGTTTTTTTCGCCTATCTCCGGAACCACCTCGAATTTGTAAACTTTTTTTTTGGTTTTGAGTAAAGCGTCAAATTGCGCAACTTTACCCTAATTTAAAACTTTTCGTATCTCCTACCGTTTAGGAGATCCACATGGTGAGCATCGAATTTGGAACACCCTGTATACCTAAAGGCATGCAACTTGAAGACTAGATGAAGACACGTGATTCACCCTAATTAGGACTCATCAGTACGCCATAAGTTTTTATAGACGACACGGAAAAAAAGTATATTAAAAACTAATATATATTAAAAAAATCCAAGATTTTAAAAAGTATTATAAAAGTATATTATAATAAGATATTAACTTTTAAAATTCAGCATATTACATATAAAAATCAAAGGTATTTTAAAGTCAAAAATGTGTTTTATTAAAAATGAAAAAATCAGTTTATTTAAGTTATGTGTGTATGTGTAAATAATTTATAATATTACCGTCTAATATCTCTTATTTTAAGATTAAATATATGTTTTATTAAGATTTAGTAAATTAATATTTTCAAATTTAAAATATTTTGTTTTACATGTAATTAAAATAAATATATTTAAAATTAATATATTATTCAATATTTTAAAGAGTAAAATTAGACATTATATAGATATAACATTAAATTGTTACGAAGGCCGCTTTTCTCTCTTTCTTTATTCTTTCCAATCCCTTTCTAACATCTCTTGATTTAGGTTTTGTCCAATTTGAAGTTTTTCTTCGTTCGCGTTTGCGCGTTTCCAAGTATTTTTTTTTCTTTTAGCCAAACATTCTTCTTCTTCTTTCCTGGAAAAGAGTACCAAATTTAGTACAAGAAATACATATAAAATCTGGCGAGTAATTCATAAAAACGTAATTCTTTTAAATTTTTATAAAAAAATTAACAAAATTAATAAGTTACATGTTAAAACACGGTTCCTATATACATACAAGTTTACATAGTGACGTAAAATTTTTTTTAAATAAAAATAAAATAAAAATAGACAAAACAAAATCAGGGTTATATTTTGCCCCAAAAAATACTTTTAAAAAACAATACAATTCCTAAAAATGGAATTCTTGTAATTATTTTTTAAAATTAGTGTTAAAATTTTTTATTTAAATTAAATAATTTGTTTAGGCATTTTATTTCCACATAATTTGGGTCATGTTGTACTCGCATTATGAAAAAAAATATGACCCAACTTACGCAATACAAAAACGTTAAACCACCCAAAAGTTTCCCACTGTCGATGTCGCCGAATCGTATGACTGTGGTAAATTTTAAACAGTATAAAGATTTTTTTATAACAGGCAAAAATACGAAAAAAAAAATCTATTTCAAAACCTTGAAATTCCGAAAAAAGTTCTGGCATTTGCTAATATTCTAAGAGCTTTTGAAAATCATTTGTAACTCCTCAAACTGTTAGTTTCTTCCACGCACTTACTACCGTAGACCGGTTTCGGCCTTTGTCGGTCAATGACACTTTTTCAAAATTTCAAATTTTACTAGCTTGATTTTAAAAATATTTTGTCTTTCCTAATATTTGATATTTTACGGAAAAAGTGTGATAAAATTATTTTAGGTTTAATTTTAAATTTAAAGTTCCGTTTTATTTTTAAAAATATATTTTATTAAAAAGACTTTTTAATGTATTGTTTTTTAAAATTTAATAAAACTTAGTATTACATTTTAAAAGATTTATATTTATTTTTAAAACACATGATATTTAGTGTAAAATTGTAATAAATCTAATTTTAGTTTCGAATATCTGAAAGTATTCTAAGTCTAATATAAAAATGTATTTAAAAGAAATACTCCCACGTTTTTAAATATAACAAAATCATATTTAAAATAAATATATTTTCTTTAAACACACAATTTATTAAAAAATACAATGCATTTTTTTTCAGTGAAGAAGAACGATCATGTCAACAAGTCATGGACAAATGCCTGATTAGTTACTGTAATATCATCAGTTTTGTTGTATAAGTGTGGAAATCGATAATTGACATTTACGGTGGGATTTACTAAAAAGGTTAAGTCTGTTTTAGAACGGTCCTAGGTTTAGGTTTTTTGGTTTTAAGCATTTTAAACCAAACCTTCTTGAGTTTTGGACATAGTTTGATTTATAAATAGAATTGAAATAAATTTGTTAATTGAATAATCATCTTAACATAATCTTTTGTTGGATTTAAGAAAAAAGTTTCAATTTCGAAGAAAAGAAAATTAAAAAATTTAAACCCACGCCGGGTTTAAATAGTAGCCACTCTGTAGAACAAATTAAAATTGGGGTTATATGTCACTCTAATTAAAACTTACCCTTGATAATAAATTTTTCCAAATAATACTTGCTGTCACACAACGATTTAGATAGGTAATAATAAAATAAGGAGTAGATTAATTTTGTATTTATTTAAAAGGTGTTTTTACTTATGAAATGTATTAATATGCATGCAAGTTTTTTACATTTACGTCACTGTCGAAATATTTTTGATCAGTTCAAAAATATTAGCGTTGCGTTCAATCACAAACAGCGAGTTCGGAACATTTACCTCTGCTTGAACCTTGGCTTGCACCAACCTCTACTGATGAAAGCTGCAGCTTTGAAATGAGTGCGCTTTGAGTAAGGAAATTTTTTTTTAACTGAGATTTTAGATAACCTCAATGTTTTAGTTTCAGTTTGTAAATAAATTAATATAGTTGTTTTGGGTTTTTTTGTTTGGTATATTTTTCGTGCATAATCAGTGACCTTCACTTATGTTTGTTTTGCCTCGTAGTGCCCTCATAAATTTATTTTTTGTGCTGAAACCGGGTTCAAAATATGGCGTTTTTCTGGACAAAATAGGAGGTGTTTTATTGTGTAATTAACAACTTGGGATATTAAATAAGGTAAATTAATCCTTAGAAAAATGGTTACTTAGGGAAATTATAAACGAACTTATTACCAAATGCCACAAAACAATCCTTTCTGGGTGCTATAAATTTAAACCGCCCCCTTGAGGTGGTCTAAAAAATCCACCACCAACTTTATGACCTCAAACACAAATAATGAAGCTATTATGTGCCAAATTTTTGGTGTATTCAGCATTTGCAAAAAATTAGTGTTAGGGCATTTTCTTCTAAAATATGGTGTATTTTGAGAAAATAACAATACAAATTAATCAATAACTTTGTATCTTTTGTGTATGGGTAAGTGTTTTTTGAAAATTGGTTTTAAAATTTAGTACCCCCCTTAGGTGTAAATATTGGTGTGTAAATATTTAGACCTATTTTAAATCTTTCAACGCATCGGTATCGGTATACCTAACGAGTTCGAAACAAATCCAAAATATAAAACAAAAAAGGAAGTTTAAAAACCTCTATATCAGTTACTTCAACCGAAAAGTAACAAAAAATCAAAAGATCTCGGGTGGAAAACAACAAAAACGAGGAACATACAAAGGACCAAAGCGAAAAGAGAAATGATCAAACGTTGTTTCGACCTGGGTAACCAGCGTAGGCTCGTCAGTGGTTTCACTGGTCACCCGCACCAGACATCATTAAACATCATCATACACTTTGATTTCCAAATTTTAATCACTCACAAATAGGCAACGTTCCGCGCTGATACTTATCCAAATTGGAAATCAAAGTGTATGATGATGTTTAATGATGTGCGGGTAACCAGTGAAACCACTGACGATCCCACGCCGGTTACCCAGGGCGAAACATCGTTTGATCATTTTTCTTTTCGCTTTGGTCCTTTGTGTGTTCCTTGTGGGATGCTCATCCCAGTTTGAATTTTCGTTGTTTTGCACCCGAGATCTTTTGATTTTTTGTTTTTTTAAAGCCAAAATATACTATATTTTTGACTTGTTCATGCCATGTTTTGAACGATGCCCGCTTTTTTGACGGGTCCGATGACAGAGCTGCTGATTCCACTCGTTGCGTACGGAGGGATGTACGTATCGTTAGGGACCCATGAACGTACGCAACGATTTCAAAAAAGCGGGCATCGTTCCAAACATCGCATAAACAAGTCAAAAATGTACTGTATTTTGGCTTTATTTCGAACGCGTTAGGCATACCGATACCGATAAGTTGAAATATAAGACACTTAAAATAAATATTTTAACACATCGGTATCGGTATACTTAACGAGTTCGAAATAAAGCCAAAATACAATACATTTTGGACTTGTCTATGCAATGTTTTGAACGATGCCCACTTTTTTGAAGGTTGCGATGACAGCACTGCTGATTGAAATCGTTGCGTACGTTCGTGGGTCCGTAACGTTTCGTACATCCCGCCATACGCAACGAGTGGAATCAGCTGTTCTGTCATCGCTCCCGTCAAAGAAGCAGGCATTGTCTACTTCAATTATTATTACTTATTACTAATCATGTTAGGTCCATCACATACATTATGTATGTTGGGAATTTGGAACCTTTGGTTGCACTAAAACAAAATTATGATTGTTTTCCACAAACCAAAACTACACTTTTTTGCACTCGACGCGCGTTTCGCTAACAACGTTAGCAGCATCAGGAGACGATAAACAATGACATTGTCGATTGTTTATCGTTAACAATGTCATTGTTTATCGTCTCCTGATGCTGCTAACGTTGTTAGCGAAACGCGCGTCGAGTGCAAAAAAGTGTAGTTTTGGTTTGTGGAAAACAATCATAATTTTGTTTTAGTGAACAATGACATTGTTTATCGTCTCCTGATGCTGCTAACGTTGTTAGCGAAACGCGCGTCGAGTGCAAAAAAGTGTAGTTTTGGTTTGTGGAAAACAATCATAATTTTGTTTTTTTTTTTTGAAATACATTATGGACAAAGGGGACCTGACTGAACTTAACCTAAGATAATTTAATTTAAAAATAAAAATAAGTGTTCAAAATCGCGTTTGAAGTTGCTGCACTAAAAAAGTTCAAAATGTGTGATTTGTGCCATTGCAGAAGCTTGTATCGAAAAGTGCCGACACTCTAGTATGTTTTTTTGTCTTTTTAATAAGCGGGCTTTTACCAGGGAACATATTTTTCGGCTTGCAATCCTGCTATAAGAAGATCTCCAATTCTATCCCGTAATAAAGCTAAAAAGGGTAGATTGTTATAGGGGGTGAGAAAGTCACCCTGCTGCGTTTGTTTGGCATACGGTTTTTTGTTGTATGTTTTATTAATTACAAGTTTGTTGAGGACTTAGTATTGTGTCTTACTAGAGTAGTTTCATGGAGCTTTCGTTTTAGGAAAAAAAAACAAAAATTTCCGCTCCTCCATACAGCAGATCACTATAAAACTACTACTTTTTAAAATAATACCTCAAAGAAAAAGAACACTGGCGGTCATAGGAAATAGGGCCATCGCTCCCCCCCCCCCCCATTTTTTTATTAATATTTTACAAAAAGTATAAAGCAATTTTTGGTTTCAAAATTTAAAAAAATTATTATTAACCTAGCAACAATCAATGTTGCAATTTTTAAGCATTTTTTGTCAACAGGGTTAAAACAACCATATGAGTGCGAACCTGAAAAATAAATTACTAGTGCGAGTTTATGACAGTTAAGTTGTAACTACCTACTCTTTTCAATTCATTCAACTCAATTCAATAAACAGTATTTAGGTAGCCGCATTTTTGCTACAATATAATGTCTGTGCGAACAGAACCCTAACACCCCGATGCACACTGATCCGGATTTCAAATGTGGAAAGACATAGTCCATTTTTTTAACACGTATTTTGTAGATATCATATCTGGTCATCCATGACAGCAAGAATTACTTAATTGCTTCCACGAACAGAGAAGAGCTCATCAAAGCTAAGTATTTTTAATTATTTTACACACATTTTTCTCTTTTTGAAATATCTTTAGTTTGTATTTTTTTGATCATCACTCTTCAAGTGAAATATTTTTTTTAATACCTTCATCAAAAACATGATTTTAGTAACTGTCTGCAGATAACTAAAGCATGGGTTTTTTGGTTACTGATGTAAAAAAACTTTTTTTTTTTGATCACGGGTGCGAAAAAAGATTTATGTCCGTTTTTTACCCAAAATTAAAGAGAAATAGCGGAAAATACTAATATTGAAAAAATCCAATTATTTTGGCCTAAAAATTAAGCTATTTCCGCCAGTTTTCACCAAGTATTTACGAAAAAATCATTTAGAAACATCGTGAAAATATCAAACTGTCAAAGATTAAAATGTCGTAACAATAAACGTCACCGAGTAAAAGGGCACATCGTTATGGCAACCACTGTTATTTCATTTACCAGCCGCCTTGATTTATAGTGTAAAGATGGTGTGTTGCGAGAAGTTCGAGATTTTGAAAAGTATTTTTCTGTTTTTCTTGGATTTTTTGATAAAGGTAATAAAAAAAATAGTGTTAACAACTCGCGGCTAAACTGATCTTTTTTTTATTCGAGTTTTTAAAAGCCCTATTTGAGCCACTAGTTGTGAAAACTACTATTATGTTGCCATGGACGGCAAGTTCGAAGATCACTATTTTTACTTGATAACTACTGTACAGCATCTGTGCAATAAAAAAATGCATTGCTTAAAAAATGACAACAACACATTTTTACCTTCTTCCGGAACGTTGTGCAATAATGGCTTCCAATAGTGCTGTAGCATGCGCGCCCGAAAATTTCTTAAAAACAAAAAATACAGGTGTTTACTAAAACTGAAATTAGTTTTTTTTTTTAATTTGATTTTTACTTATCGAACCTAATTATTATTATTGATATACGCAGAGCGTCCCAAAAGTCGGAGTCCACCCTAATATCTCCAAAACGAAAAGAAACAAAAAAGTAAAATTTCACATAATTATAGATGGATTACAAAAAAGTATCTTTCTGAATGCTAACCGTTCCGCCAGTCATTAAGGGGGCGGAGCCAGGAAGTACAGTCCATTCCATTTTTATTTAGAAGAAACATAACCTCACTTTCCATAGAACAAAAACCAGATTTTTAAGTCGCCAAAATCAAACGCCCTAGGTTTTGGTAATCGGCATTATAACTACACTGCTAATTTTAAATCACTCCGAATACCCCCTTATATTACTCTTTCATATCAATCAAATGTACCAGAGTGCAACAGCATGATGCCAGAGATAGTTTATGGATGAAAAATAGAATATTATGTAATATGTCTGCTAAGGCGACTATGATATTTGTTTTTATTTCTACATCGAACATAACAAAGAAAACGCGATGCAGACCCAATATGCTTGAGAGAGACCCAGACTGGTGAGAGAAGTCACCCAAAAATTAATGAATTCAAATTCAATTTAGTATTTTTTATTAAAAGCTTTTATTTAACTTCACCTCTATATATGTATGTTTATATGTTCGCGTAAATTTTGGTACGCGATTATGGTTCCGGTAACAGTACAATAATATGGTAATATTAGGCACCCCCTCTGGAAGGGGAAAAAATGGCCAAGTTTGTCCGATTTCAACCAAAATTGGTGTACGGGGGTTTTTGGGGATAAGGAATACGAATTTTTGATCAGATTTTGAATATTCAATATGGATGATTCAAGATGGACGATTTTTGGTCATGTTGTGCTAACCAATTTTAAGTGACACATCCTATTGTCTTTAAATTTGGTATGCTTTTATAGTTCCGGTAACAATAGAATTATATAGTATTATTAGGCACCTCCCTCCCCCCCTACGAAAATTGGTATACGAAGATTTTTGGGGATAAGGAATACGAATTTTTTGAACAGTTTTGAAAATTCAAAAATGGCGGATTCAAGATGGACGATTTTTAGTCATATTTTGCTAACCAATTTTAACTGAATTATACACATCCGACTGTCTTCAAATTCGGTATGCGTTTAAAACTCCGGTAACAATACAGTAACTTGGTATTTTAGGTACCCCCTCCCACCTGTACGGGAAAAGTGGAGGGGGGAAAACACCTAAGTTTGTCTGATTTCGACCAAAATTGGTATACGGGGTTTTCTGGGGATAAGGAATACGAATTTTTCATCAGATTTTGAAAATGCAATTGACCTATACACATCCGATTGTCTTGAAATTTGGTACTCGTTTGGTATGCGTTTATAGTTCCCCTAACCAGGGAAGTGGTGGGGGAAAAAGATTTAGTTTGTTCTATTTCAATCAAAATTGGCATAGAGGGGTTCTTAGAGAAGGGGATTATGAATTTTTGATCAGATTTGAAAATATCAATACGGACGATTTAGAGTACAAATCTAAAAATTAAAAAATATCCAAATCCAAGATTTTGTACAAAAATATAAAGTTCACATGTTGGCTCGAAAAATTTATGTTATATGATTGTTCGCACGAATCTGAATTCACTATAATGCAGAGAAATGCAAGGGTAAGTTAATTCAACCGAACTCGGTCTAATTTACGGCCATCGCTTTTATTATTATGATATCAAAATGCTAAAAATTATTTGCTACTTTTTAGTGAACTTTATATTAGCTTGTAGTTGAAAAGCTTTTTTTATATAAAATTATTTTTTAATTTTTAGATTTGTACCCCAAATCGTCCATTTTGAATCCGCCATATTGAAATTTTCAAATCTAATAAAAAAACTCATATTCCCCTTTCCTAAAAACCCCTGTATGCCAATTTGGATTAAAATCGAACAAACTAAATCTTTTTCCCTCTCCACTTCCCTCGTTAGGGGTGGTGGGTACCTGATAATACCATAATATTGTATTGTCACCGGAACTATAAACGCATACCAAATTTGAAGACAATCGGATGGGTATAAGTCAGTTAAAATTGATAAGCCAAACATGACCAAATATTCTCCTTCTTGAATCTGGCATAACGATTTTTTAAAATCTGATCCAAAATTCGTATTCCTTATCCCCAAAAACCCAGGTTTACCAGTTTTGGGTGAAATCGGATGGCGTTTTCTTCCCTCCAGGGAATGCTTAACATTACCATATTATTGTATTGTCACCGGAACTATAATCGCGTACCAAGTTTAAATTCAATCGGACTACCAGTTAGTCAAAATTGAGTTGCAAGATTTTTCCCCGAATATAGAAACATATACATAATAGAGGTGAAGTTAAATAAAAGCTTGTAATAACAAACTTAATGTTTTCTAATTTTGAGCCTTAAGGCTGCTAGGAATTTGCAGTTTTTAGATTTAAAATAACAAATTACTTCCTAATATTAGAGGGAATTGTGACGAAACAGATTTCTATCGATCTTGCTACTCTTGCGGCTATATGCCTATTGTGCCCCTGAAAATGACCAATCGGTAGGTGCGTCTACTATGCCTGTGCCCCAAGCAATGTCTGAGCTTCATTCATTTTAGATTTCATAACCAGTCCCTTCTATGATGTGTAGAGTTCGCACTATTTACGTTTATGTATTGGATCAACACTTGCGGCCTTGGCCATATCTAGTACACTGTAATCAATTGTCTTACGATAACAATAACAAAATGCAAACAAATGGTTCAAAAACTTTCTATTACAATCAACTCATGATAAAATTTAAACTAAACGAAATCGAAAATTTTCTGAATGAGGCTCTGTCCATACTGTGATCTGTGTGGCCGAAAATCTAGGAAGGAACAAAAAAATAAACGTCAGACTGAAAATTATCATTGACAGTTGACGTCAATCAATGTGGATAAAGGAGGAGGCACTAAAAACATTGTTTACCGGGATGCGTCGGATGATCTAAATTTGAGATATGTTAGAGCCCCAACATTCCTGATAATTTTTCCAAAAAAAATTAGGGGGTCATCGGTCTCGTTTTCGAGCAATATTTATTCGAAAGGAATCTTGATAATATAATTATTTTCAGTTTTTCTATAATAACTGCGTACAAAAAAGAGATAGAAAACTAGTACGAGCTTTATTTTGTAGATAACGAACACGTTTCAAGAAGGTAGTGAGAGTTTAAAATAATATTTTGTATTACCTACCTACAGGGTAGTCTCAAAAATACATATCATATAAACAGAAAAGTTGTCTCAGAACTTGCGATTATTGTACAGAAAACTGAAAATCCGTATTAAAAATTACTTCAAACATATTTACTATTGGTATAAGTACCGTAATGCTTACCCTTATATACTCCGAATATAGGGATGCACTACAAAAGCTGAATTTTAGATATGTTAGAGCCTTAACCTTTCTTATATATTTGACGAAAAAAATTGGGGGAGTTATCGGTTTCATTTTTAAGAAATAATTATTAAAAGGAGAGCCACTGGAAACTTCATAATGGAACGTTTTACAGTTTTTCTATTATAACTTCGGACAACAAAGAGATAGGAAGCTACAACTAATTTTATTTTGCAGATAATGAACACGTTTCCAGAAGGAAGTCTGATTTTTATAAAACATTTGGCATTACCTATCTACATGGTACTCTCAAAAAGTACATTATATGATATGTAAATATACTACAAAATTTACAATGCGTAATGAAAGTTGACAACGCGTAATGAATATATTATGACGATTTGTACGAATTGGGCACGTCAAAAACTTACAGGGTGAATCAAATATATTTTAAAATAGGTATATTAAATGCCAATATCCTAATATACAGGGATGAGCCAGTGAAGCTGAATTTGAGATATCCTGACTTTCCTGCTATTTTTCCAGAAAAAATTGAGGAAGTGGGCTCTTATTCGATCATTGTTTATTTAAAGGGACGCTATTGGCTCTGTAATTATATGAATTATTACAGTTTTTTTCCAATAATAATAAATAAATTAGAAATAGAATGTTGAAACTACCTGCTTTTATTTTGTAGATTAGGGTTAGTATTACTCGCAATACCCACCTACAGGGTAGTGCCAAGAAGTACATCATATAATATACAGAAAAGTTGACTGGGAAACTGCGATTATAGGCAAGTTTTAAATAAACTAAGCAATTGTTATAAAAAATAATCTAAATATATTCAATATAAGTACCAAAATGCCTATTGTAATAACTAGATTTTAACTATGACTGAAGAATTAAACTATAAAACGTTCCATTATTAAGATTCCAGTGGCTCTTTTACCCTGTAAGTTTTTGACGCGACCCAATCTGCATAATTCGTAATAACTAATTTTTAATACGGATTTTTAGTTTTCTGTAGAATAATCGCAAGTTCTGAGACAACTTTTCTGTTTATATGATATGTATTTTTGAGTCTAACCTGTAGGTAGGTAATGCAAAATATTTTTTTAAACTCTCACTACCTTTTTGAAATGTGTTCCTTATCTACAAAATAAAACTAGTTTTAGCTTTCTATCTCCTTTTTGTACGAAGTTATTATAGAAAAACAGTAAAAAGTTCTATTATCAATATTCCAATGGCGCCCTTTCGAATAAATATTGCTCGAAAACGAGACCGATGACCCCCCAATTTTTTTTGGAGAAAATATCAGGAAGGTTAGGGCTCTAACATATCTCAAATTCAGCTCATCCGACTCATCCCGGTAAACAATGTATTTAGTGCCTCCTCCTTTCGGGCGGAAAATACTGTAGACAATACTTTTTGTTAATTAGATACCCTGTATATTTTGAAAAATTTGAATAAAGCTCTCTATAAATTTTCCAAAATATACATCTCAGTTAAAAAATGCATCGTTACTACTCCAGCTCCGCCCTCTTAATCAGTGGCGTAACCAGAAATCGACTCTGGAGGGGATTCATCATTTAATAAAAATCAACTATGCCAAATTTTTAAAAATTAGGTAGCTGTCTATTGGTTGAGTTGTAGAATTGAAAGGAGTGGAGGGGGGCAGTTTAATAGGTGTTGAGTTAGTGTGTACGAAACAAAAATACTTATTTTTAAAAGCAAGTCTCATCTAGTCTCATTTGCAGATTTGTTTTAAAATTATCTCTTAAATGCGCCGTAGGCAAAAATTTTGAAAAAATTACTCTAAACTGCTATTTTTTACGTGTTTAAAATGTTAACAAAAAAATTGCTTAAAATTAAATAAAATTGTAACAATATTTAGTATTGGTATAGTGCCGCAGGCGAAAACTTTGCCAAAAAAACAAAAAATTCTTTAAAAATTTTGATCTCTTCTTAGTTTTCTTGTAAAGTATTTTTGAAAAAGTAGATTGGGTTAGATGCCAAGAAGGGGTGGGGTTGCAATGCAAATGCGCCGCAAATTTTTGGGTTGGACCTCCTGGGCGGGATAATTAGCATCCAAAAAGAATCAGATACTTTTTTGTAAATCATCTAGTTATGTGAAAATTTACTTCTCTGCATCTTTTGGTTATGAAGATATTAGTGGACTTGGACTTTTGGGACTGTATAAAATAATAAAACAATAATAAGGCTCTGGAGGCACTAAATGTAATTTTTTTAGTTTTATAATACAATCTGGCCAGAAGGCCAATATGATTACCAAATTTCATCATTGTAGGTCAAACCGTTAAGATTTAAAAAAATATTTTGTCATCCTAACCTCACTTTTGGACTGCAACATTTTTGAGGCTATTCATAGGTGGAGAAATATTGAGTGGTTTATAAGTAACCGATTTATATAAGTTTTCGATGCCCTTAAGTTAAGTTTGCTGTCTTAGCTGTCTATTGGTTGAGTTCTAGTATTGAAAGGAGGGGAGGTGTTGAGTTAGCGTGTACGAAACAATTTTTTTTTTGCAATATCAGGCTGATTGTTAATAGGTTGTGATACAAAACCACATAGTTTCAAGTATGCAGGATAAGTCGTTTAGGAAATATAGGGAAAAATCTAAAAACACATTTCGCCCTCTACCGGCCCCTAGATGCACTAAATGTTATTTTTTAAATTTTGTAATACAATCTGGCCAGAAGGCCAATATGAGTACCAAATTTCATTATCGTATGCCAAATCGTTAAGATTCAAAAAAATATTTTGTCGTCCTAACCTCACTTTTTGACTGCAGCACTTTGGGGGCTGTTCACAGGCAGGGTGATGTTAAGTGGCCTATTACTAACCGGTTAAAACAGGTTTCGTAAAATCATCATCAAAAAGTCCATATGCCCCCCAACTATTATGTTTTATTTAAATTACTTTAATTTATATGTAAAAGATCTACTTCATTTAAGGGGGTTGTATCCTTGTCCAAAAAAGTTTCCCTAGCTCGAACGCGGCTCTGGTATGCGTTTATACAGTGCGGACGTAAAAAGTCCCCCTCCCCTGCTAACTCGTAAACGGATTGAGGTATCGACTTCAAATAAAAACCATGTGTAATGATAACACTTTTACTACTTTTTGACGTATTTTTTATAAGCGTCATATTGACGTAGGTCTATAAGGTCACCAACTACTTTAAAATTTTAAATAGAAAGGGGGGTCGAGTGATACCTTTTTTAAAAGATATTTTAATTCCCTATTTAAAATTTAATTTTTTTTAAAAATCGGTTTACCACTTACAGAGTTATAAGTTTTTTCAACTATAGTTTACGCTCCTCACCTTACTTTTGAACGAATTGAGATATCGACTTTAAATAAAAAACATGCGTAATGATAACAATTTTACTACTTTTTGACGTATTCTTTATAGGCGTCATATTGACGTAAGTCTGTAAGGTCACTAACTACTTTAAAATTTAAAATAGAAAGGGGGGCCGAGTGATGCCTTGCTTAAAAGGCATTTTAATTCCCTATTTAAAATTTTTTTTTTTTTAGAAATTGGTTTACGGCTTACAGAGTTATGAGTTTTTTGACTATAGTTTACGTATTACGTATAGTATTATTCAAAAATAATAAAAACTTTAAATTGCTAGTGACCTTATGGTCATACCTTAAAAAATTTATTTAAAGTCAACTGAATTCGTCCAAAAGTAAGAGGAGAGGTGCGCAAACTATAGTTACAAATGCTCATAACTCTGTAAGTAATACACCGATTTTTAAAAATGAATGAATGAAATTTTAAATAGGGAATTAAAATACCTTTTAAACAAGGCATCAGTCAACCACCCTTTCTATTTAAAATTTTAAAGTAGTTAGTGACCTTATAGTCTTAAGTCATTATGAGAATAATATAAAATTTATTAAAAAGTGGTAAAATTTTTATCATTAATCATGTTTTCTATTTAAAGTCGATATCTTTATTAGTACAAAAATAAGAAGAGGTGCGTAAACTATAGTCGAAAAAACTCATAATTAAAATACCTTTGAAACAAGGTATCACTCGACCCCCCTTTATATTTAAAATCTTAAGGTAGTTAGTGACCTTATAGACTTACGTCAATATAACACTTATAAAAAATACGTCAAAAAGTAGTAAAAGTGTTATCATTACACACGGTTTTTATTTAAGGTCGATACCTCAATCCGTTCAAGAGTTAGCAGGGGGGGGGGACTTTTTACGTCCGCACTGTAGATTTAGGCACTGGTTTGCTTACAAACGGGCAATTAATATGATTAAAATAAGTTATATACTACTATTTTACGGGTTTCCATTTTGAATAATTGCAAAGTTATTTTAGTGGTCATTTCATTATAGCAGGTATATCCAAATAGTCCGAAAATACTTACTTTTGAGACCAAAAAAATACTCCACCAAAATAAGCATCGCCAGGCCGACTATAGGTTGCAAATCAGGGTAACCACGTACCGACGCAAGCGCCTGCCCAAGCAGCACAGTCTCTACACTTTAGATTTTACAGCTATCTTATAGATGTCGCAACGTTGCGGCTACTACGTTTTCAGTAGCTACCTTTATTTAAGCTGCCTTTTTAGCTGTCAAATTATTATGGCAACTTACTTTAATAACCAAGTTGTTGCTAATGCAAAAATGTCTATGTTTTGTATCACGATAAAAGTTGATCCTCAGCTGCACCAAATGGTCATAATTTTTACTTTTTTTAAACATTTTTAGCCAAAACCAAATGCTGCGAATAGCTGCGAATGCCGCGCGTCTATAGAAAACTTACGATATAATCAATTGCGTCTAGTCCACATTCCACCACATATCTACTTCTATATTTGCAGAAAAAAGTGAGCTTGCTCAATATGACAAAGAAGGAAATAATGGGTAGCGGACAAAATGTAGAATGTGAACTACATGTTACTTCCAGTACTGTTCTTCTTCTTTTTTTATTCCACTGGGCCCAAAAACTATTTTGCTAGTAACTGGCTTTAAATTCTCTTCTGTCCACAAAAAAAAACAAAATCTTATCGACGTCTTTTTTCCTTGAGCGGCCATGATTTATTTTATGAAAACAGAAAATTGTGCACGTAAAGTTAAAATTATTTATTGAAAAATACATTATTTTACCAAATAGTGCACCAATATCAATAACCGCCCCCTAGTTACTACTACTACCAAATAGTGCAATACAAATTATGCATAATCCATAAAATAGGCATTTTTAACACTTTTAAATGAAACTCCTTGAAAAAAGGTAAACATAACCTATAAAAAATTAATAAACAAAAACAGTAATATGCTGATTTTTTGAGGCGCGTGTGTTTTAGTGAGTTATTATGATGGGTTTTATCAATAAACTGCCCCGGGCACACAAATTTACTCGTGTAATGGCCATTTTTACGGATTATCATGATGTAAAATAAATAAGTTAATATTATTATGACTTAAAACTTTGTGATCCATATTTCCTTTTTCTAATTTTTATTTAGTTTTAAAAATATGTTCTCTAATAAAATGGCAGCCTGTATAAAAATGCTGAAGTTCAGTTGTATTTTAAGCTAAAATACACAGCTAAATTGCTGCCTACAAAATTGTGACAACCAAAAAATGAGGGGTAAAAATAGTTGTTACAACCTTTCTATAATACTGTAGAAGTGTTGCCATAGACAACAGCTAAAGCCATATTACTACAGATTGGGCTGTGGCAACACTTCTACAACTCATTTTCAGCACTCTGTGCTACTTGGGTGACGTCTAGTCGTGTTTGCCGACGTCATACCATCGACCAATTGGTACATGGGAAATTGTAACAAAAACAAACAGTTTTTGACTGAAAAATATAATTACTTCTTTTTATTGGGGATGGGGATGGAGGCGTAAAAAGTACACATTTTCCAAAACTGTATGTCATCTCAGATTTTCTAAAAATGTCAACAATATTGTAAAAGCTAATTATTTGACCTCAATCGTTTACCTACAATTTATCGGCCATTTTGTTCTTTGCACTCCCTAAGTACACATTTGCCCATTTTTGATTTAATCATTCAAAAAATATAAGCGAAAATGCACCTGTCCTTACAGATTTGTAATCCAGACTAGTGTGCGATGTAACAATAACATAAATTTAGGAAATAATAATATAGAATAAAAAAAAATAATTTCGGTTACCTAAGTATTATTTGTTGCATACATACGTACTGGTTCAAGGAAATATGTGCTATTAAAAAGAATATATTTATTGGATTTGAATTTTTTTATTTCCCTTGCTAAGGGAAGTAATGTAATCATCTGAAAATCGCACTTTAAGATTTTTATGATCCTCCACGAATTTTAAGGTTATGAGTAGTGATAAGCACGAATCCAGATGCCGTCGCTCTGTCTGTCGGTCTGTCGCAGTCGGTCTGTCTGTCGCCTAGTTTGTAGCCACTCTAACTCAAAAATCCCTACACCAATCATAACAAAATTTTACATAGTGATTACTTCTGTTGACGCGCAGACCTCTATTGTTTTTGAGCATTCCGCTAGTACACCCTTCGGAGCTACTCCCAAAAAACTTTATCTCTAAAAAAAAATTTATAATAAATATACATCTTTAATTTAAGAGTTTATGCCACCTACCACCAACTTGTATGTGGCATTAAATATTGACTTATATTATATATATAGTTATTTATATATATATATATATATATATATATATATATATATATATATATATATATATTCAGTGCCACATACAAGTTCTTAAACGACTTAGGTGGCATAAACTCTTAAATTAAAGATGTATATTTGTTTATTTCCAATAAAAAGCTTTTGTATTTTGTCTTCCACCATTTTTAGCGAAAGATTATTTTCAGAAGCAGGAAACGTTTTTGAGATAAAAAGAAATGCTTTGCGTTACATCATAATCTTCCTCTTATAGATTATAAGTTTTAAATTACTAATTTACTGTGTTTGTGTTATTAAATTGAAGTAATTATGATTATTACTTAGTTTATTTTGTGTTTTTACCATTCTGCATCTCATTTCTTTCTGTTTTTGACATATAATAAATGGATTGTTTCTGTTACTTTACTTTACTCGGCCTACTCGGACGAGTAAGACCGAGCACCGAGCACATATTACTCGGTTAAATTCTGACCGAGCACCGAACTACTCGGTACTCAGTGCAGCCCTACCATAAACCATACCCATATCTACTTTTAATGCCTATACCTATACATAGTTTGGTAGTTAAGGTTAAAACTTATGAATTTTGCATGATGTGTCCGTATTATTATTTATTAGGTGTAAAATAAAAACGTAAATAAAAGAAAATCAGACGATCGCGATATAAGTAAGAAACGTACCTGAAATTTTTCCAAAAATGTTTACCCTTTTCCTGATAAGATAAAATAAATAGATTAGTAAGGTAGGTATTAATGATACGAGTCACCGTCCTCAAAATACAATGCACAAATTAAATAGATACCTATCCACCTTACTGTTACATTGCGTTTTTTAGTTGACATAAAGGCTAAACTTGGTTTGTTTATATAAGATTCCAGAAGGATCTAATTGTCCACAGTATGACCTAGTGTTGTGTCAAATTTTAGTCTGTGTTTTTGGATATTATTTATTTTTGCTTAATTAGTTTATTTAACCGAAAACACTTCGTGGGTTTGTTTTGAAAATGATCTGGTAAGAAAAATACTATATAATTTACCTCCCTAATTTATTTTAAATTAAGTATAACATTTTCAAAATAATTTCAATTACTAAATATTTTCATATAGTGTAATAGTTTTAAATAAGTACTACGTAATACGTACACAACATAAATAATTTCACTGATAAAATGATAACACTTTTCTGACTAATTGTATGCTTACCTAGAAATGAACCAACGTATAAGAAAAATTGAGTAGCTAGGTAAATTCATAAATCAATTTTCCAAAGTTGTCGGAATTTTATTTTTACCTTGATTGTATATTTAATAATTAAATTCCTAAAATAATAGTGAATTATCGAACGCTCTATACATAATGATTTATGGTACGGTTCAGTAATAGCAAAGCAGACACGGATATCCTAAAACTTTTAAATAAGATGACCATAATTAGTGACGCACCCAGGAATTGACTTCGGGGGGGGGGAGAGGGTTCAGGATAAATAATAAAAAAAACATAATTTGAAGTAAAAATCTGACCATAATTGATACAAGGAAACAGGTGCTTACAAGCGCGGAGCTGGGCTCAAATGTGTAGAGGGGAAGGGATGGGGGGTGTTAACCAAATCAAATTGTTTATTTACACAATATTTGATATCAAAATCATGCTTCAATGAGCCCTGGCAAATTTTTTTGAGAAATTAACATTTAAAATGCAGTTTTTTCGGCTGTTTTTTTATTGTGCCAATTGTAACCAGGCTTCTCGCGGTGAGGGAGGGGGTTTAACCCCAAAAGCCCCTCCCTCGGTGCGCTACTACCATAACAAGGACATTTTGTTATGGTATGCTTATTACTGAGACTGCGTGGTATCAAATTTATCCTCATAAACAACCGTTCTTTTTGGCACTTTGTTATCGTTATTGTCATTTTGCGTGGGCGCAGTAACAATCCCTCATGCTGGTATGTTTAATAAGGATAACAGCGCGCTGTATTTACGGCAAATAAAAGTTGTGCTTATCTTTATTTTTTTACTATATTTTATATAACTTATTCCATTATACAACCGAACCGAAGTCCCAACTAATCGAAATTCAAACGCTTTCTGTTATTTAAGTGCATGTTCAAAAACACCCCATTGAGACGATTTTTATTTATGGTTATTTTGTAGAGCTAACCAATAAGTTTTTCTATGATTTTGACCACCGATATAAAAAAGGGAAAGATTTAGTTTGTTGAAATGTTAAAACTTTTTTGTCCCACTTTCGTGCGCAAAAGTGGTTTTTACACACGCGTTTGATGAACTTTCCATTATGTTGTAAACCACTAAATGTCAAAGTTACAGCAACGGAACATTTATAGAGTGCCTGCAAATCGATTTGGAAATTCAAATTTTATTTTTCTGCGCAAGAAGAAAATTTTTTTTATACCTAACATGTGCGTAACCTGCCTTTTCCGCTCTTTGTGGCAGGCCCGAACTCCGAAAGAAAAAGCGATAATGACTGTTAAAGTTGCTATAATTTTAAGCGTTCGAAAATCTCTCTAATAAAATAATACCTCTTATCTTTATTTGCGACGGATTAAGGTTTCCTTATTTCATTCCCTTATTTACTTTGACATTTACCTTGGCAATAATTGTGGTATTATCCTCCGCCCTCTAATAATATAACGTCCTTTATATAAAAAACCAAAAAAGACAGGAAACAAAACAACAAACCAACAACAAAAACGCTTTGGAAATAGCGCCATCTTTGAGTTAACTGTCATTTTAAAAGGAATAGAGATCTTTTTTTTCAACTAGAGGTTTAATAACTTTGAAATCTGAATCTAAAAAATTGGTCACTTGTTATATAAAGTATTGAAGTTCTCCAGGGTGAAGCTAGTTAGACGCTTTGAGAAAAATTAAGGGTTGATTTTCCATCACAAATCTTGTTACTTCATTTATCAAATGCTTATTTTTCCCTGACGCGTTTTAAACAAAAGTTTAGCTTCAAAGAGCTGCAACAAATAACAATAGAAACAACATTTGTGTAAGTCCTCACCATTTTTTTTCTTTGACTTTTTTTTGTAGGTTATGGACGACGCTTCTTATCGCTTTCCTTTTTACCGTAGCACTTTCAGAAGACGTGGATACGTCCAAATTTCCACTTTGTTCAAATGCAAGCGCTTGCTATTGCAACGAAAAAATCCCAGTACAAGTCACTTGTATACAGGATATCAAGAATGTTATTTCAAGTAAGAAAAATATAAAAAAAAACACATTAAGGTCTCAACATTCCTAGGTCAGTGAAGTTGACTCCACTCAATGATAATTTTAAAGAAAAAATATTAGACTAAAATGCACTAATTATGCACCAATATACACGACCAATAAAACTTTTTGTACCACTTTCTCTGAGAAATGACAGCGACTTTTAGGTAGACGGAGGGGGGGGGGCAAATGAACGCTGGCCCCCGCAGTAAGTATTTTTGAAAAAAAAAATGTTGCACCAGGCTGCACCAATATGCATCACAAAAAAAACTTTTTACACGCCCTCCCTTAAGTAGTTACAGATGTTTCTTTAGCATAAAGTTGGCCCCTCCATTGATATTTTTTCAGAAAAAATAGAGCACCAGACTGCACTGTTTATGAACCAATATACACCACCAACAAAACGTTTCTTATTCCCTTCTGTGAGTAGTTACAGCTGTTTATTTACCGTGAAGTTAGCCCTCCCCCCAATGATATTTTTGAAGAAAAACATATTGCAATAAACTGCTCTCTTTATGCATCAATATGCACCACCAATAAAAAATTGTGCACCCCCTTCCATGATATTTTTGAAGAAAAAGTATTGCACGAGACTGCAGGATTTATGCACTACCAATAAAAAATTTTTCACCCCGTTCTTTAAGTAGTTATTTTTTGCAAACAAACCATTTTTTACCCCTATATAAGTAGATACCCTAGGTTGTAACCTATTTATATTCACCGAAATACATTTTGATATACCTTATAGATATCCTATATTAATTAAACACCTCTAATCTATCCAACAGATTTACATCTTTTTCTATTAATGCAAGATGAAAATAAAGGAAGGAGCGTTGCCAACCTTAAGAAATTTTCGTAGGTAATTTTGTATTTTTACATTTTAGTTGGTTTTGTTTTAGTGACAGTGTAGTTCCTATATTAGTTCATTGCAAATTCTCCGCAACAATTTCAATATGTGCCACAGAAACTAACACAGGGAACTTTTCAAAGAATTAGTCCGATTGAATCTGGAATGAAGTATAACTATAATATAATATAATTTCCACTTTAAAAAAAACAGCAAATATGATTTTTGTATGTAATCTGTAAAATATATCGAGTTTATTGTTTTTGACTGCAAAAAGAAAGTAACTCTCCGCACTAGTGTTGAAAAGTTACTTTTCTTTACGATTGTTGTTTTTTATAAGGTATATTTAATGATCTATGTCAATATTCTATCTTATGCGTAATTTTTTTGCATAATTATGGAAATTATGATTATTAAAACTTATTTAATGAAAATGTAGTAAATAACAATTATCTAGTCCCGTACGGTAAAGGACACTTGTAGTTGTTTTCGTGCGGAAAGTTGTACTTTATCGCACTATAAAAATATCATTAAAGACTTCAAGAAACAGGTCCAACTACTCCTGGAAGGGGCTACAAAAATTTTTATTGGTGGTGCATATTGGTGCATAAATAGTCCAATATTTTTCTTCAAATATATCATTAGGAGGGGGGCTAACTTCACGGTAAAGAATCAGCTGTAACTACTCTGGGGAGCCTGGTGCAATATTTTTTTTTTTAAATACCCCTCACATCAAAATCTTTAGGTTCTCGGAGAAAGTGGTGTGTTTTTTTCTTTAAAATTATCACTGGGGGGGGGGGGGGCAACTTCACTGACCTAACACTCCTCCGCACTGAGAAAAAACAAACTTAAAAATATATATAAACTTTACATTATAGACCCTCCCTTACACTTTACACATACACTTTAGTCACGAGGATTATATACTATTTTATGCACTTTAGAATGCGAGAAACCAAAAAAATCACAAAACTAACAGTAGATCACTTAACGGTACTCTAGTTTCAAGATTGACAGCTCGTATTACTGATAGTTGTCATTGATTGTTGTTGGCATGGTGGATTCACTCAAAATTTATTGTGCCATGGAAGTGTTGCTATGGCACAAAACAAATGTCAGTCAGTTGTTGTTATCAAACGGCGTCACCAAACGGTGAGTCCAGAAAAATCGTACAGCATTTTTTTTTGAAAATGAACATTGAAGAGGCCGCGGAAGAGGCCATCGCTAGCCTTCTTCCACAAAAACTCGCGAGGTTTACAAGAAACAGTTTCGTGATTACCGAAAATGGTGCGCTGAACAGCATGCAGAGAATTTTACGGATGAAAAGGTGCTCCTATAATAAGAACTAGATTTAAGTAGGTAATGCATATGCTAATTATTTTTTTCATTCATACATTTTAACAAATAAATAAAATTTCAATAAAATTATGGTTTACTTTGGAAAAATTTACTTTAAATCCCCCAGGGATTAAAAGTATTTCTTTTATCCCTAAAATGAGGGATTAAAAGTGCACTTTTAATCCCTACAGTGCATTAACACTATTATTTTGATATCAAACTTAAATTCCTCATGAAATGTGATTTTATGAAATATGACTATTTGGTTAAATTTCTTTAGGATTTTTAAAAAGAATCGGAGACATTTTCCTTGGTTTCGTCCCCACGTTATATTATTATATATTATAGTTTTATACAGGGTGGATTCTTTAAATGGAACTTTTTTTTCTTGTAAAATATTATTGAATTTGAAGAAAATGTAATCTTTAGGGATATACTGGAGGCCGAGAAAGACGAATCTTTTGCCGGCCAAATCAAGAAAACTATACGAAAAAAACTATAAAGATTATGTTTTTTATTGTACTGGTAAAAACATTCCGGAAAGCAACCTAATCGTAAAAGAAGACGCCTTACTTGCATACTTCAACGAAAAAGTGAAACAACACAAGCTAGTTAGTTATTATTATTATAGTTATTATTTTTTTACTATAATTAATTTTATTGTTGCGTTGGTTTAATAAAAATTATTGAAACAAAAATTTGCATTTTTTCGTCTACAAATTCAAGAAAAGGGTATTACAAAAAACTATTACTAAGTAATTAAAAAAGCTCCTAAATTTAATACATGCGGGCCTTAAAATAAGCCAGCGGGCGTTAAAGTACTGTTTTAATGCCTACCGGCGAAGTGCTTTGTTACGCCCTAAAATGCGGGCGTTAAAAAATTAAACATGTTTCAGACAATTTTAATATCGTATTCTAATAATTTTTTTTAACAGATTACAGCTATTGGTTCGATTCCCAAAACAAATCTTATCCCTACGGAGAAGTCACCTTCGCAAATCAAAACTTTATAGAACTCAATTTCACATTTCCAGCGAGTAACCTGACATATCTGAATCTTGCCAAAAGCGACATTTACAGAATTAAAAGTGCCGCTTTTAAAAATTTACAAAATATGACCACGTTGATTTTGAGTTTTAATGATTTGGACGTTTTATCACATAATGCATTACAGGTAGGTATCACTGAGGTAATAATTATTTTCACATAAACAAGGCTTATTTAAAGAGGCACTTCATCAAAAATACAAGTGGGGTTTATTTTGTATTAGAATCGATGCCAAGTCTAGAAGTAAACTTCGTTTTATGATATATACTTCTAGCAATCGAGATATTCAATTTGGAATGTTTTATTTTAGGTTAGATTTTATTTTCACAAATTATTCAGAATGCAATAACTCTTCATTGGTAAAAACCGGATTCTCAGATCACTTGGCTATCACTGTCGACATTAATTTCTATGAGAGCACAGTTCCTACACAGAAAGTTAGAAATAGAATGTTTCATGATGAGAACAAAACATTATTTTATAACTATGTTGGGCCTTTTGGAGAGTGAGAGTTGGTCTGGGGTGTGTGATGCAGTCGATCTTGATGGAAAATTTAGTAGTTTCATGGGGATTGTTATGTCAGCTTTTAAATGGGCGTTTCCAGAAAGATCTTCTAAAGTTAGAAATAACAGAAAGAGCTGGGTTACTCCCTAAACCAAATACATGGGAAATAAGGTCAGAAATCTCCACTGGTTATTACAAAAAACTAAAAATAAACAAACACAAGACAAATATATATGCCTTAAACAACAATATCAATTAATGTTAAAAAGACGAAGCTGCCGCATAATGCAAATCTATTAATTAGCTCAAAAAATATGAATTGCACAGCTTGATCACTAATCAACAAAAAAATCTAAATTTAACTCTACGGTTCAACCTCTTATTCACAATGGCAACATTAAAGATCCCCAAGCTCTTTCTGATATTTATAACAATCATTGTCATCGGTCAACAAAATTGGTGATTCATTAACAGATGGTTTGTTTCCTGCGGCAACTTTAATTGAAGAAAAGAAAATAGAGTTTATGTGAGGTCACAAATAGATGGTTAAGTGGATCGGACAACATTATCTGTCACATTACCAAGGATGTCGCTAAACTGCTATGCGTTCCTCTGAAAGCCATTGTTAATCTTTCTTTTGAGACAGGCCGTTTTACAAGCGGACTTAAGACATCCACAATCATCCTAATCTAAACAAAGGACAGTAAAACTGAGGTCAACAATTATTGTCCAATATCGAATCTGTCCGTTCTTTTGAAAGACTTTGAGAAACTGACGTGCAATAGACTCATAACATACTTCATAAAAAATAACTTGTTTTCTGCCACACAACATGGATTCCTCAAAGGAAAATCTACAGACACTGCACTCTTTGAGTCAATAAACCTAATTCACTTTTATCTAGGTAAAAAGCAGTTCACATCAGGAATCTATTATGATTTGTCTTAGGCATTCGATGTGGTTAATCCGAATTTGCTGTCAACTAAGCTGGATTCCTATGGAATCAGGGGGCCAGAATTGGAGTGGATTATTTCCGGTGTTACAGATCGCAGTCGGTTGGTGGAATCATCAAGTGAGGGGGTGGAATTGTTAGTAGGATTTTTAGATCAGCTATTCAACAGTGGCGGTCCCAGGGGGCGCGGGAAAAAAGTAGACAAAGATGCTGGTTGGAAATACAGAACAGTAATATAGAGTTTCTATTTATAAGCAAGTTTTAGACAAAATCATTTCGGACATAAAAAAGTATTTTTGACCTGAATATATTCATACCAAGTTTGATACAACGTAACTAAAGTGGTTTGATTAATCCAAAACACAAATTCTTAAACTTTTATTGGAGAAGTTAGTATTTGGAAACAATATTGGTCAGAAGTAGGCAAAAGCTTAAATCAAAACATACCTGATAACGTTTTCGAGGCAATGAACAAGTGTGTATTCATATGAATAAAGAACTAATAAATCCTGGCACTATTTCGTCATTATACCTTTGGACATGACCACTGTTCTTCCTTTTTGAATCTATACGTATACATCGTTCTCAACTAAAAAGCCAGTTAACTCATTTTCGTCTTATGATCGCTGCCATATTGACACCAAACTGTCAGAAAATACATGTTTTACTTGTCAATTTGGTTATAAAAATGGCAGCCACAGTAGGCTAAAGCGCACTGAGGCGGTAGGAGTTAACAGGCTTTTTAGTTGCGTACGGTGTTGCGTATACACGAAAATTTATATTGTATTTGTTAACTTCTGTCAGTATCGCAGCATGTCATATCTTCTCAAGGCGTGTATTACCCTAAAGGTTTAAAAAAGCTCCAAAATTAATGACGAAATAGTGACAAAATTTAATTTTCAAATGAATATCTGGATTGGACAATTGATATCAGAAAACGAAGTCCACTTCTAGACTTGGCCTCAATTCTGCCATAAACCCCACTTGTATTTTTGATGGAGAAGCCCTTTAAAAGTAGCCAAACAAAGATTTACTTATCGTAGGTAATTTAATTTAAAAAATGCTTATTAGCTGTATTCAACATAATCTTTGTTTTGTTCTTGTATTGCAATAAATCATCCATCAATGTATTCATTAAGTCATTCATTTTATTTATTCAATCATTAGTTTATTTTTCAATAATTCATGAGTTGTTCATTATAGTCTTTTTTCATTTAATCCAACTTATCCTTGTTTTGTTCTTACATTGTGTAGGTATTACATTAAGAATGAGTAGGATGGGCTAGGTTGTTAATGTCATTCAATATTTCAGTATTCACTCGTATTCATTAATTAATTTATATTTATTTACTCAATCATTTATTTAATCATTCATTTATTCATTCATTAATTTATTTAGTCATTCATTTATTAATTCATTCAATTCATTATTTCAAAATACAACTAAACCTTGTTTTGGATTGGGTGGGCGTCCCGTCGCTAGGTTGTTAGTTCATCCATCCAGTAATTTATTCCTTGCATTCCATTTCATCTAAATGGATATTACCATGATCATTGGCGAGTGGCGACAAGGAAAGCAGTGGAAGCACCTTGGAAAGAAAAGTCTTTTTTAATTATAAATACACAACAGAGTTACAGAACTCAAGAATCCTAACGCGGCTGGTTTGGTTTTATTTAACTCTTATTAATATTTTAATTAAGTTTTGTGATATGGAAGCCACGCTTCCCTTCTTACGTAGACCGCACGCCACTAATGGTCATAAAGAGATCCACTATACATTTATCCTTTTGTTTTTGTACTAGGGTATCGAAACAGAGGAAAGAGAGCCACCTCTTAAATCTCTTAAGAAACTGAGGCTAGATCATAACAGACTACACACACTTAACGCCGATTTTTTTAAGCATACCACTGATTTGGAAATACTAGATTTAAGTTTCAATCCTTTTGAAAGGATTGACACGCCAACTTTGACTGCTATAAGTAGCTTGGCCAGTTTAAGAGTAAGTACACACATTTATAAAAAAAATATTACATTGTCAATATCACAAAAATACTAATCCAACCAAAAAGCGCCACTATCCCTGGTTGGTCACTGTACATATAAAGAGTGTTCACTTCTTGGAGCGTATATACCTACACTTTAAATTGAAGTTGAAAGATTTGATCTGATATGAACAAAAGAGATCAGCGATTTCTGATCTTTGCTATTTAAAATGACTATGCCGTTGTAGTGATGATGAGTGATAGTCTTATAGTCTGAGATTAATGACATTCAAAATGAATAAAAACTAATTGTTTATTCAATGGAGCGTGTTATTGATATGAAGGGAGTATTTTAAAATGTTTTTGCAGTTTCAATAAGAAAATTGAAAATATATTAATAATCAAAAAATAAATTTTTTAGGAACTATATCTGGGCAACACCCAACTAAAAACTCTGCCAGACACGATGTTGCACACTCCCTACCATCTTCAAATTTTGGATCTAAGTGGTAATCCAATCGAGAAAATGCCTGCCACTTTGGCAGAGGCTCACAACTTAACAGTTTTGTATCTCAATGAAACAAATTTTGTTAATTTAACCAAGGAAAAGTATGTAATCTTGTTTTACACAAAAAACTTTAAGTGTTCATAAAAAACCACAGCACCCTTAATGGGAATGGGAAGGGCAGTAGTTTTAAGATATTCCTACTTGTTCAGGAGTATGGATGAGAGCTTCCAATAATGCTACCTAATTCTTCTTTTTAAGTGCTTTGAAGGTAGACCATTATCAGCGGGATTTTTGTGTCGTAGCAATAATTGTCTAAGATTTTTAAGTTCGTCTACCACCCGGACCTTAATTACTTTTTTCTACTTTTTACTTTAAACTTTTTTTAATGCAATGTAACAGAAGTTAAGTTAATTTGATTTTATTTTGAGATTTTACTTTCATAAGCCAATAGCAGTGGCGTACCTAAGCAAAAATTGTTTCTGGGGTGGGCTTGATATTCCTAAGCTCCCCCTCCCTTCTGAGTACGCTGCTAGCTAATAGGTCTTCTTAATTTTTAGTGGCTTTCCCTTAATGCCAACATTGAAAATCCTTTATCTATGTCACTTGACCGAATTGGAACGCATCGAGAAAGGAGCTCTGGCCGGATTGACAGGTCTGGAAGAGTTGCACATAAGTGACAATATTAGACTGCACACTATTGACGCGTTTGCGCTTGCGCAGACTCAAAAAGACAGTGGCGGAGCTATTTGGCCAGCTATTAAAAAGGTAGGTGAAACAAATATATATTAAATAAAGCATACCCATATACCTATGTATACCGTGACAAAACAACGAATAACAAAAAGGCGCTATGACAAATTAGCGCATGTAACAAAGTAAAAAAACAGCGCTGTAACAAGAAGCAGATCACAAAACAACGTGTAACAAAATAGGGCCTGCAACAACAGAGCGATAAGAACAAATCAGCGCCGCTCTCATATCATTCTATGGTCTAAAAAATGCTTTTTGGTAAGGATTCGCTTATTTTTTATAGTCCTAGGGGATAAGTTTTAGAAAAAATAACGTTTTAAAATAAAATATAGAGGAGAGGGCGGAAATATAGCCACCATAAGGAAACAAGTCAAATTAAAGCACTTAAAAACGAAATTAATAATAAAATCTTTTTAATTTATTTAGTCCACTAACATTACTGCCACTCTCAATAAACAAATGTATGTTTTGATACATAATCGTAAAAGAACTTATGATTTAAGAAAAGCTGCAGTTGCAGGCGGTATTCCCCCATGATACCGGTCAATATCGCCATGTTAACACCATATTAGTTCTACAACTACCCCCCCTTTTTGCTCCAGAAAAAAAAATAAACAAATAAGATATTGGTGGTAACCCTGAAGTCTTTGAAGAAAAAACGCGTAATTGCAGAAAGACATTCTAGAATTCACACTAAAAATAAACAAACACATGACATACTTATCGCGAGAACCACTGGAAATACAGAACAGTACATATAGAGTTTCAATTTATAAAAAAGTTTTAGACAAAATAATCTCGGATATAAAAAATACCAAGTTTTATACAACTTGAAACCAACATTAAGACAAAATTAAATAAAAACTCATGTCTAAATACTATAAACTGTTTGATTAATACAAAACACAAATTCTTAAACTTTTATTGGGAGAAGTCAGTATTTGGAAACAATATTGGTTAGAAATAGGCAAAAGCTTAAATCAAAACATACCTGATAAGGATTTTAAGGCCTTAAACAAGTGTGGCGATATTTTTCCGTTGATAAAAACATTCTTGGATGTTTGCTACTCAGTAATGCTTCGTCAAAAAGAAGCTTCTCATGCCAGAGAAGATTGAAAACATAACTACTTCGTCTGACGGGCTTAGCGCTGCTGCATATCAACAGACATATTGAAATTGAGATTGAGCGAGTCATTGACCGGTTTGCTCAAAAAAACTGGAAACGATTTTTTTTTTTTGAGATAGGCATGGTAAAGCCACGATGACCCTTAAAATAATTTAGTTAAATACCTGTTAAATGATTTTTAGATGTGCTTAAATACACTTATGGTAGGACACGTTTTTTGGTAAATTTAAAGATTGTAAAGAACTTTGATTGAAAGAAAAAACATTAAAATTTTTGCTGTTTTTCGTATAAAAATGGCAAAATCCACAAAATACTTTTTTATATCCTGCTGTCTCTCCTCAACAAAGTTAAATATTTTTGCACTTCACTAAAATATCTCTCTATCTACCTCTAAAATTCTGCCCTCTCTCTCTAAATATTCTTCATTTTAACAGAGAAAAAATGTATTTAGGCAGTACTTTTTTTGAACGCTAAAAAAAAAGAGTGAACACTTGAAAAAATTGAGTGTTTTATTCTAGAAAACGAAAGTTTGGAAAGAAAGCTTTCTGCTGTCTCTCTTCAACAACCTTAAATATTTTTGCACTTCACTAAAATATCTCTCTATCTACCTCTAAAATTCTGCCCTCTCTCTCTAAATATTTTTCATTTTAACAGAGAAAAAAATGTATTTAGGCAGTACTTTTTTTCAACGGTAAAAAAACAGTGAAAACTTGAAAAATTTTACTGTTTTATTCTAGAAATCGAAAGTTTGGAGAGAAAGCTTTAAAATGTGAGCAAAATCATGGCATAAAAATGTGAAAATCATAGTAAAAATTGCTTAAACCCCTTAAATGATGCTAAAATATTTTAAGCCTTAAATTTCCTTTAAATTTTTGAGATACGCAATATAAAAGGTAATGTTTCAACTTAAAAAGCTTCTTAGACCTCAAAAAAGAAAGTATTTAGCTATTAGGTTTTGTTTGTGGTTTGTTTGTTATCTATGTTATTTAATAATTAAAAAAATTATACGTAGTTACGCGGATTTCAGGGCGATAGCAGGGTAGTTAAACCCCCCTACCCTGTCTTTAAATTCTTTATGAAAAAATTTAGTTTAATTCGACTCAAAAATTGCATTTTTAATGTAATTTTCTCAAAAATTTTCGGTGAATTTACATTTTTCAAAATAAAAAATGTATGAAATAAACGACTTAAAATCTGAGTACCCCCCCTACATTCGAGACCAAATGCACGCTTGTAGTTACTAAGTTTTGTTTGCATAAATTAATATGTTCCTCATAATAGCTTTGCTTTTATTCTAGTTTTTTTTTCGTATCGAAACTGCCCCCCCTCCTTTTCAAATGGCTGGGACCGCCACTGCAACTACTGAAGAAAACACCACAAAATATTTATGAATCATATGTTCGCAAATACAGTAACGAATAGTTTTTAAACGAAGGTCGTAAAAAGTGCTAAAAATGAAAAACAAAATGAGAACATTTGGTGCTCCTATTACCATTGGGCGATATTTTTCCAAATATTTTAGCGGTATTACCCCATCTTTTTAGGGTGCGCATGTAGAAACCAAAACGTCCAATAAAATAAGAAAAAATTGTTTGACTGTTAAGGATACACTGGGAAAAATGTGTGGAGTTATTGTTTACAATTGTGTAAAATTTTTACACAAATGGTTCTTAGATTTGCACCAAGAACAATTTTTATCAAAATTGTACCCAATTCTAAAAATATTATCAACAAATATGTAGTTTTATCGCACAATTCGTTAATAAAATTTTCACAAAATTGTTCTTGGTGCAAATTTATTTCCGTGTAATCTTGATACATATCACCAATCAAAACTTAGTAACTACAAGCCCGGATTTGGTCTCAAATCTAGAGGGGGCTACTCAGATTTTATATCGTTTATTTGATATATTTTTTATTATAAAAAATGTTTAAATGCGCCAAAAATTTTTGAGAAAATGATATTAAAAATGTCAACGGTATCATAAAATTTTTAAGAAAATTGCGCTAAAAAATGCATTTTTTTATTTAAAATTAAACTAAAATTGTAAATATATCAATGGTTTCAAAGCACAGCAGGCGAAAATTTCGAAAATGACAATACAAGTGCCATTTTTAACACAAAATTAAACTAATGTACTGTAAATATCAAAGATGTTATGGCACCGCAATTTATGCCCTACTTTTGATTTTCTAAATGTTTTCATAAAAAAATTAAATTAAGGTAGGGGGGGTTAACTACCCACCTATTCCTCTGAAAATCCCCCTTGAGTAACTACGTATATTTTTTTCAGTTATAAAAAACATAAATAACAAACAAACCGCAAACAAAACCTAATACGTAGCTAAATACTTTTTTTTTTAGGTCAAGAAAGCTTTTTAAGTTGAAACATTACCTTTCATAAAACAACAAAAAAGAAGTTAAAAAGCCTCCGAATCAGTTACTTTAACCGAAAAGAATCTAAAAAACAAAAGATCAAAAGACCGTGGTTGGAAAAAACGAAAAGTCAAACTTGAATGAGTATCCCACAAGGAACACACAAAGGACTAAAGCGAAAAAATAAATGATCAAATTATGTTTCGCCCTGGGCAACCAGCGTGGGCTCATCGGTGGTTCCACTGGTCACCCTCCTTAAACATCATTCAACACCATCATACACATTGATTTCCAACTTTGAATCACTCACAAATAGGCATCGTTCCGCACTGGCACTTATCCAAGTCACCTGATATGGGGTCGTCCTGGCGTGTTAATCTTTCCACCCAAGATCTTTTGATCTTTTGTTTTTTATTACCTTTTATCTCATATGCATTATGCATATCTCAAATATAAAATAAATATCTCAAAAAAAAAATCGTTCCTGGTTTTTTTGGGCAAACCGGTCAGTTACTACGTTTATACGCACCTACAAGCGCTTTTATATAAGGACGGTTTTAAATAAAATCGCTTTCTCCGAGGGTTTAAATACGTCCTTCAATAAATGTCAAATAGAATAATTTAGTTAACAAGAGATTTTTCGGATATTTCTCAAATCGCTTTAAAATAAAATCAAATCAAACCGGTTTTAGTGGTATTTATACGACAATATTTTCAAACCGTCCCTATGTAAAAGCGCTTTAAGAGGCCCGTATGAAGAAAGTAAATGACTCGTTCAATGTCAATTTCAATATGTGTGTTGATATGCAGCAAACCTAAGCCCGTCGGAAGAATTTCTATCATAATAGTGTTTTTAAGTAATTATGTTTTCAATTTTCTAATGGTAAAGCCATAATGACCCTTAAAATAATTTAGTTAAATACCTGTTAAATGATTTTTAAATGTGCTTAAATACACTTATATTAGGACACGTTTTTTGGTCAATTTAAAGACTGTAAAGAACTTTTATTGAAAGAAATTAATACCGCCTTAAGTCTCACACACTTTATGGTTTGAAAAATTACAATTTTTGCATTGCTGTTTTTTGTATAAAAATGGCAAAATAAAAATTATATGCACGACACCACTAACGATGACAGACAGACGACATAACAAAATTTTTTTATGAAATAATTGCCTTAAATTATTTTCATCTTTCTCTAAAATAATATTTGCAAAAAATTTTTGCACTTCACTAAATTATCTCTCCATCTATCTCTAAAAGTCTTCCCTTTCTCTTTAAATATTTTAAAAAATTTTTTTTGGCAGTACTTTTTTTGAACGCTTAAAAAATAGTAAAATTTGAAAAATTTGAGTGTTTTATTCTAGAAATCAAAAGTTTCGAAAGAGAACTTTAAAATGTGATCAAAATCAGTGCATAATATGTGAAAACTATAGTAAAAATTGCTTGAACAAAAACTTTACTCCTTAAATTATGCTAAAATATTTTAAGCCTTTAATTACTGTCATGGCTTTACCATTAGGCATGAGAAGCTTCTTTCTGATGAAGCGTTACTTACTGGCAAACATTCAAGAATGTTTTTATCAACGGAAAATTATCGCCACACTTGCTCATTCCCTCGAAAACGTTATCAGGTGTGTTTTGATTTAAGTTTTTGCCTACTTCTGACCAATATTGTTTCCAAATACTGACCAATAAAAGTTCAAGAATTTTTGTTTTGGATTAACCAAACAGTTTATAGCATTTAGAAACGACTTTAGTTAATTTTACCTTCATTTTGACTTCACGTTGTATAAAACTTGGTATGATTTTGTCTAAAACTTGTTTATAAATAGAAACTCTATAATCTGTTCTGTATTTCCAAAATGGTTTTCGCGGTAAGTTCTTCATGCGTTTGTTTATTCTTGGTGTGACGAATTGAAGGTCAAAACTGTGTCAAAATACCGTGAAAGGATTCCAGAATGTCTTTAAAGAAACTTTCTGCAATTTCTCGTTTTTTCTCAAAATACTTCAGGGTTACCACCATCATCTTTATTGTCTACTTTTTCTAGTGCAAAGAGGGGGGCGATTGCCCACCCTGCACCCCCCCCCCAAGTAAAGTCCTATTTACAAGGCATCTTCAAAATTAGAGCCTGTCCTCCCAAAAATGTGCACCGTTCACCTATAAATCCACTATAAATTAAGAAATAAAAAATTTGACACCTGGCAGCGTAAGCTGCTGCGTGCTATTCTAAATGTGCCTTAACCTATTTACACCGCGGCTGAGATCAAACTAAAATGGTGACAGATCGTAACTCGGGAGCCCAACATTTGGCTTTACTGCTGCTCCGTTTAGGTTAATATCAGCTTTCTAGCATGGTTGGTTGTCTGGAAACCTGGGGTGGCGATATTACCTTGCATTGCGAAATTCCACCACTCTCCTCTACGTCAAAATTTGGTTCCACGTAAAAAATATATGTCGTTTACTTTGTCAAAAAATGATATTTTACCAAACCTTACCTACCAAATTCAAAAAATATTGAGCGAATCCCTATCAACATGGCTATAGAATGATGAGAACTATTTTTCTACTAGCGCGGCGCTGCGCTGTTTTGTTCCTTTCACTTTTTTGTTGCAGGCGCTCTTTTGTCACGGCGCCTTTTAGTCACTTTTGCTGTTTTGCCACTTTTGATGTTTTGTCATACGGTATTTTTTCATCAGCGTCTTATCTGATCACTGTTGTTTCATCACAGAGACTTTTACAGCAGGTTGCATTCAATGCACAACCTTAATTAAATAAAAAATAGAGTGTTACTATAGAAAACTATTGGACTGTTGGTCTCCTCCACTAGTTCTACCACTGACGGGTTTCAGACACAGTCCATCTACCAGTCGGGCTTTTTACCATGAACAATCGATAGCAAAAAACAAACTTTACAAAATACACCGGAGTTCCACAAGAGTACATACCGGGTGCGAATTGGAGACTAGACGCAAACACGTGTTTCACCCTTATTAGGGATCTTCAGACAACAAGTCATGGACAAATGCTCGGCGAAACATTAGATAACAGAATGAGAAATAAATTCCCAATGTTCTAACTATAAATAAAAAAAGAGAGTTTTACCAACAGAAAACTATGGGATTTTTGACCTCCTCCAGAAGATCTCTAACAAGGGTGAAACACGTGTTTGCGTCTAGTCTTTAAGTCGCACCCAGTATGTATTCTTGTGGTACTCCGGTGTATTGTATAAAGTTCGTTTTTTTTGCTATCAATTCGTCATAGTAAAAAGTCCGACTGGTGAATGGACTGTGTCTGAAACCACTCAGTGGTAGAACTAGTGGAGGAGGGTAAAAATCCAATAGCTTTCTGTTAGTAAAACTCTCCTTTTTATTTATATTTACCTCCACTATGGACATTGGGAATTTATTTCTTATTCTGTTATCAGCGGCGTAAATAGTGTAAAAAAATTTATTACAACAGTTGTTATTAATAAGAAAATTTTGTACATTTTATTTTAAATTTAAACTAAAAATTAAGTCTGCGAGTTCTGACTGACTTCATAGTCATTTGTGACCTTTCTCAATTTTTTTTAGTCTGGTAAAAGTGCGCTCAGCTTCCGCACTGCTAGGAGAAATTGTATTTATTATTTAGTGTAATTTAAAAATGTTTGCGAAGCTGTTCTTAAAACGGTTTTTTATCATAAATGGCTTAACTTTTTGGGGTTCCCCGAATTCATCTTTTAATTCGGATATCATATACTTTCTAGATTTGAAAACACGAAAAATATTTTTTTTTAGGTAAAAGAGAAAGACTTCCGATTATCGTTTACTCATTATCAGTAATGGTTACATATTGCGGCGCGCGTAACTGACGTTGCTTATAAATAATCTTTATTAATGGGCGTGTTTAAAATATAAACTGCTTACAATAAAAATGTTTTATAACTTTTCTATTATTATCGTAATATTTATTGTTTTAATATATAGCTGAGGGCTATATAGGGCGCCAAAACCCAGAGGGCGGGAGGGGCGAGGAACCCCCTGCCCACAATCTACGCCGCTGTCTGTTATCTAATGTTTTGCCGAACATTTGTTCATGACTTGTTGATTTGATTTGCAATTCTTTCAGCTATATCTCGGCAACAACAAACTTTCCTATCTAGACAGTGACATTATAGCAAGATGGGACTCACTGACAGATTTGGACATAAGAGCGAATCCTTGGACTTGCGAATGCGAAAATCAGTGGCTTATTGAGGATTTGACCCCTGTTTGGATCAAATTAGATAAAACCAAGGCTTCTCAAGTGAGGTATGAAAGTTATATTTAGGTATAGAGAAAAGGCATAATTATGTCCATATCAAAGAGTTTTAGCAGTAAGATAATATGTATAAACATCTAAGAAGTTGACATTTCTCAGATTACCTACATCCACAGCCTTGTAAAAGCTAAACATTGCTTATTGTTTATGAATGAATGAATGAATGAATGAATGAATGAATGAATGAATGAATGAATGAATGAATGAATTTAAAAGTGCGGGCGGGACAGTTCCCATGTACAGTTGGTTTCACATAAATGCGTACATGAAAAACCAAACGTTTTTTTTTCAGTGTATTTAGCTATACCTACGCTTTTTAGTATGCACCTGGGGCACTACCTGCTAATTGTAGTGTAGGTAAGATATTTCTATTATTGTTTTAATTTACCTATTATTTTTTTAAAAATTTAATTAAACCAATTATATTAGAAACCACAACTCTTGGAGGATTATTTATTATTTTGTCAGTATCTAATTTACACTTCTTAACAATAGAAAATAGCATTGTTAAATAAGACTAAAGAACAACTCTTTGTATACACGAGCAAGACAAGTTCATGGACTTAGTAGAAAACGGACTACACAGAGCTGTTTATGCATGCGTTTTTATAAACAAACAAATTATTTTAATTTCATGTAATATAAAGATGAAAACAAAAGAAAAAACTAATATTTAGTGGCGGCTCCATTTTTTTCAATAACCATTTCCAATCGACGTGGCATGGAATAAAACAAATTTTGACAATATTCTTCATCATTAGAAACCAAATCCCATGTATTACGTATAGCATTTAAAAGTTCTTCGGCATTTTGGGGCCTCCAATTATGTTCATATATTATTTTAACTAATCTTCCCCAAATATTTTCGATGGGGTTAAGGTCGGAACTGTTCGATAGCTAAAGCAGCACTTCTATATTTTGGTCTTCAAACCAGCGACGCATAGCATTAGCTGTGTGAACAGGACAGTTGTCCTGCTGAAAAACTATTTCATTGTTTGGATATAAAAAATCAACTGCCAGTAAACCCCTAACCCTCTAGCAGACATCCAACCCCACATGTTTACTGAAAAGTGGCCTGCTCTATTAACCTGGTGGGTATATCGCTCAATAAACCGACTTCGAGGTGGGCGATATACTTTTATTTTTCGGCTATCCGAAGAAGATTGAAAAATTTTTTCATCAGTAAAAATCACCCTGACTCAATATTCCTCATCAGCAGCGTGATTGAGAGCAAAGATCAGTCGTGCTTGTTTTTGTTGTTCTGTCAAGAGGGGCTTCTTTGCTGCAATGCGACATTTAAGTTCAGAATTTTTCACTCGTCTGCATGCTGTAGATCGGGAACCCGGAAAACCAGTTTTCTTGATGGCTTCGACAGCTGTGGAAAATGGGTTCTCTCGCAAATTATTCAGTAATTGTCCAGGCTGTTCCTCTGTGCTCACCTTATTTTGCAAACCGGTACCCCGCTTTCGCTCCAAAAACTGATGTTCTTGCCATCGTTTCGAAATTCTAACCACAGTGACATGACAATCCATCTTGCAGTCGAGTTGTTATCTGCGATTTCGTAAAGGCCGAAAGTTGCGGAACCATTTTAAAAAAGTAATTTTGACTAAAGTTGAAAATTATTGACAAGGATTGACTTAAATCAAAAATAAAATATGTCATGATATATGACGGGTGCAAAATGAATAGTGTGAAATGGCGCATCTATACGAAGAAAAAACGTTGTATTTGGTTTCCATGTACGCATTTTATCTAAAATTAACTGTACGTAGGCCATCGTGCATGGCAACTATCCATGGTTTAGCCCTGGAAGCCTGCCTCTTACGCAAAATAACAGATTTTTCTGGGCTGCCACCGTCTTACATCGCCTGGGACCAACATATAGTTCCCAAGGCGTGACTGTCTTGACCTGGCCAGAGCCGAACACTCTAGCAGAACATGAAAGGACTATTCTTCGTCCTCCATGCACCATCGACTCTCTGAGTCTCCGGCGATTCTCAGCGTCTCTAGGTGCTTGTTGAGGCCACAGTGTCGCGTTTGAAGCCCTGTTGCTGGTCTCTCATTCTTCCTGCCTAGGTGGAGCAAGAACTTCGAGCAGGTGCTCTTCAGTCAGCTCTGTTTCATTTCGACCGTCTTTGCTGACCACGATTTTGACCTGGAGCTTTTTGAGCTCCTTGGCCAATTTGTTTACATTAGCGGCGTCCGTAGGCGCCTTTGATGTGTTTGTAGAGTACTTGTGCAGTTTCCTGTCAGGCCTCTTGTGTTGAAGAAGATCTACTGGATCCCTGAACAGTTCCTTGTTGATCCTTATCTTTAGAGGTTCCACTGAGTACCTGTTCGGTTCCCTGTACTACCTCCTGGTTGTCGAAGGGTCCTGGAGTTCCCTCACAGACGAGTAAATCGGCTAGAATCACCTCCCTAGCACTTCGGGAAGGGGGCTTTATACAACAGGGTGCGCCTGGTTCCCTAAGCAAGGTTTTTATTGTGGTGCCTCTTCCACGCGGTCGTGGCGTTTATGCCAAGGCCCCCATACCTGTCCCCGATCCATCGCTCAGAGAAGTCGAGAGCGAGCCAGAGTTGGGTTCACCCAAGCTCTCACTATCTCCGGCATACCGACCCCAAAGAGCTGCGTTCCAGGGGGTGCGGTATGACGTTCCCCAATAGGATTTAGTCACCGACTTATTCAGTCGGGTCCACCTCCGCGACTTGAACGCACCTGTCGAGAATCACCCAAGTCGGATTCAGAGAAGGGAGCTTTGTGTCCTCTTGGGCCGGGTTAATGCTTGTATCTTGCAAATCCAACCCAACACGAGAAAAGGTGCTTATTGTTCACACTTAACAATGCTTTTTAGGTGTGGAGCACCAATAGAGATGGTAGGATACACTTTTATCGAACTATATGAAAAAAAATACAAAATGAGGTGCTTAGATGAGTATGATGCCCGACCAGAGCAAGACGCAGTAATTTTAGTTGGAATATTGGCAGGTCAGTACTTAAATTATAAATAGTTTTTCGTAAATGGGGGTCTTTTGAATATTCACAAATTTTCAAATTAGAAACACCCAAATAAAAAAATAAACCTGTTAAAAGAAAATCGTTTTTATTTTTAGGTGTTCTTATAGCAATCCCAGTAATCCTGTTTGCAATCTATGCTTATCAAAAAAGGTACTTTGGTATATTTAGTATATGTGACAACTCTCCTGCATCCTATTCCAGAAGATTTTACAGTGCAACTTCGAATAATGATGAATACTTTTAAAGGTCTTTTATAATTAACTGATCGGTATAGTCAAGGGAAATTTAGAAATGAGAGAGCGGATTTTCTTTTGGTTACGTCTCCGGTTTATAACTATGAGATACTATAACAAAGCTGTAGCGATAATTACTCTTCCAATCAAGTCAGTCTATAAAAAAAATCAGAGCCAAAAACTCTTCTAGGCGCGAGCAGACTGTGTCAGGCATGCGCAGTAGATTTTGCGTCTTTGACCATGCCCAGAGCCAACCCTGATTTTTACATTATTTTATTTGTTTTTCAAAGTTATTATTGTTACATATTTTGCGACTCTAGGGCCACTATAGTATCTTATAGTTATATGATATCAGGCTACATTATTAAGAAATGATTTCTACACATATACTTAGGGGGCATACGTAGAAAATTTGGCGTCCGTGGGTCTTTTGATGAAGATCTTACGAAACTTATTTTAATCGATTACTAATGGATCCACTAACACTGCCTAACCTGTTAACAGCCCCAAAAATGCTGATGAAGTGAAAAAGTAGGGTTAGGGTGTCAATTTTTTTTCTTAAATTCAGACGCTTTGAGCAAGAGAAATGGAATTTGGCACATATGTTGGCCTTCTGGGAACGTACCCTCATGTGGCAGAAAACATTACATATGTGGCTCCTAGGCGGCAACAGGGGCCAAAATGTATTTTAAAACTATCCCTCATACCCTCTATACTAAAGCACCTGCACATCTTATACTGTCAGTTGGTAGTTCATATTATTAGCTACACGTCTACTAGACCGAAAAATAGTTATTTACCTAACAAGTGCGGAAAGTTATACTTTTCCGCACGGACCGGCGTTTGCACGAACGACGCGCCAGCGGAGTTCAGGCAAGCCGCAAATGCGGAAAATACTTTCCACACGCGTTAGGTACAACATTTTTCCTACGAGCGTGCGGAATATTAAAATATTTTGTCATTATTTTAGTTAAACCTGGCAGAGTAAAAATTAAAAAATAGTCAAAACTACCAATTTTATGTTTTATTCAGAACTAAACTTTAACAAGCTTAAAAAATTAATTTTTGTGGTAATTATTAATCACGGTAACATTGAAAGTATTACTGCTCATGTTGCCTAATGCCATCGCCGACTTCAAGTCTTCCTGATTCGTCACTGAGCAACAGCGGGCTCAACAGCGTGCGTGAAAATTTTTTTTGCTCAACAGCGTGCCTAAAAATTTTTTGCTCAACAGGCACGGCGTGCGGAAAAGGGGCACTTTTTGCACGGAAATGAGTGCCAGAAAAGCGTTTTTCCGCACACTCGTAGGAAAATTTACTTTCGTAGCTGTTAACAAGGTTCCTAGGTTAGGGGCTAAAAATTTGGTCGATACCCCCAATTTTGTCCCAGCCTTTAGGGGCTATAAAGGAGCAAGATCTAATTTTTACCATTTTCATAATCCGGAACAACTCTATATGCACATATGCAAACTTTTTGATAAGGTTTAGATGTGCATATTAAGTGTTTTTCTGGAATATAGAAATCGTAAAAATCTTGTTCCCGTACAGTCCCTAGCGGCTAGGGCAAAGTTAGATGTAAGAAATATAGGCTCTTAAAATGTAAGTGTTTTGACTCGAACTTGTAATAGCCAATTTAGGGGTTGCCCCTGGGGTTTGAGATTTTTATATTTCATAATAGTTGTTACACCAAATTCATGGGTTTTAAATATGTATATGGAGTGTTCCCTGGAATATAAAAATAGTGAGAATTAGATCTCGCTCCCTTATAACCCCTAGGGGCTGGGGTAGATTTGGGGGTATTTAAAATTGCGAAATGATACACTGCGTCCCTGGTGGTGCATTTTCATTGACATTGGCTAAAAGATAAGTGAAATATAATTTTTTTAATTGAAATCGACAAAATTTGGAGCCTTGGTAACAGCCAGGACATTTTTTTCGGTATAGTAGACTTGTAGGTAATAGTATGAACTACCAACTGACCGAGATTCAGATGTACAGGTGCATCAGTATGGAAGGTATGAGGGATAGTTTAAAATCTCATTTTGGTCCCTGTGGCCCCCTTTAGGGGCACATATGTAATTTTTGATAACACATTAGGGTACGTTGCAGGAAGGCCAAAATTTTTTCCAAATTTAATTGCTTTAGCTTAAACCGTCTAAATTTAAGAAAAACAATTGACAACCTAGCTAACCCTACTTTTTGATTGCATCATTTTTGGGGCTGTTAACAGGTTAGACAGTGTTGGTGGGTCCATTAGTAATCGATTGAAACAGGTTTCGTAGAATCTTCATCATAAGTTCCACGGAATACGCTATGCCCCCTAAGTAATAATAGAATATTGAATAAACCTTATAGTTTAGAAAACCTCTTATATTATCAAAGTAACATAAATAAAACAAACTTTTATGCATTGAAACAGAAACAGTAGAAAATGCAAAAAGGAATTGATTCGTGTGCACCAGCCATTTTCAAAGCTATCTTTTTAACTCAATGTTTAGGGGAATTTTTTTTATAATGCATGTTCCTAAAAAATGTTGGCCGCTCAATGATTTGCCTTGGTTATAATTATAGATATTTTTTATATTTTGTGTATGTCTAACTGTATCATGCAAAACTATTTGAAAAGTAAAACAACTAATGTTTTTAAGAATTTGTTTGCTTTTGAATCACTTGCGAATTTCAACAAAAAAGGTCTGGCCTTATTATCCCGATTATTTTTTAATTAAATCAACACCTGCGGAATCTCGTTTACCAAAATATTACAAAACTCACGAAAAATCGGCGCTTACAACGCATTTCTTAAAAGACACACCACCTTGACCAAATTGGCAAGTCACATCCCACCTTGCTATATAATCAAAATTGGGTTGAACAAAGATCAGTTTTAAGTAAATTCTCAACCGAATCAAAAACGAGTTACCAAACTCATTTTTAGGGAATGTGAAGTTTAGTGAAAAGTAAAAATCAGTTTTACATGATGGACAAACAGTGAAAGTCTTAAAAGTATTTAAAAATGGCTTCAAAACTAAAGTATTGGGAATCAGATATAATGCTCGTGATTCTTTAAAAAATCATCAGAAAATCTCTTGCTTATAAAAAGTTTGACGATTTTTAAACACAAGTTTACACTTTTTGGTCGGGACTTACTTGCTATTATTTCTTAAAATTTAGTTTCTTAATACTGTCCAGTAAATAATATGTCAATTTTAATTTTGGTAGGCAGGTTTTGTGAAAAACCGTTTTTTATATTTAAAAATGTATGTTATGAAGCTTCTTTTTGTGTTTGAACAAAGCTTTAAAACAACATTCAAAACCATGGAATATATCGCTGTCACTGTTCAGAAAAGTCACACAAATTTTGTCTCCCGTTTTACATGGTGAGAATTTTCGACAATTTTTGATATTGGTACGCGTAGTAGCAATTTAGCTCCATTGTAAAACTAGTCCTGCAGAATATTCTTAAAATATAAAATTTACATAATTTTATTAAAAAAATTACGCAGTTTGTCTTATAACGTTAGAATAAATATTAAGGATGTTGTGCTTTCCAAAATTATGACGGGTGAAATTTTTGTCTTTTCTGAAGAATAATCGCGACCAATGTATCGAAAATTACACTCAAAAAGTACGAATTAAATAAATGAACTTTACAGTAAAATGTAGTTGAATAATAGTGAACAGAAGGTTAAATTTTGGTTGGGTCTGTCCTGTTTCCTGAAATTTCTTTCGCCAGTGGTGGACAATATTTACATGGAGTGTTTCGAATCACACTCGATTGATAGCGCAACATATATGGCTAAGATATGTTGATGATACTTTTATTGTTTGGACCGGGAATGACTAAAATCTTTCAGAATTTCTTCGCCAGTTAATAACATAAGACCCATCAATTAATTCACAAGGGAGTTGGAGCAAAATTCTCAAATTCCTTTTCTTGATGTACTTGTTAAACGAGTAGAAAGCGACATCAAAACAACAGTCTATCGTAAACCCAATCACACAGGACAATATTTAAATCAAGGTTCAAATCATTCTGCTACAACCAAACGAGGCATAACAAGAACTTTGTATAAAGAGCCGTTCAAATTTGTAACAATTCTCATGACTTGGAAATCGAAATAAGAAAGATCAAGAAGGATCTGTAGCAGAATGGTTACAGCCTTAAACTTATAACAGGCACCATTTTTATATTTCAGCAAACAGGACAGAGATAACAAGACCAAAACCAGGAAAATGCATTCCTTACAATTCCACACATTAAAGGAGTATCAGAGAAAATTCAAAGAGTAACGAACAACTTTAATACTAAAACAGCTTTTAAATCTGATAATCCAATTCGAAGCCTTCTTAGTAAAACAAAACCGGAGAACAAATTAACCGGGAATTAAACGGACAGAAATAAAGGTTTTGCAGAAGGAGTCACACTGGAAGAAACTAAAATTCTTTGAAGCTGCCTTTATTGGACAGAATCAGGGTATTTTCAGTAAACCAAGTGTTAAAATTCCAAATATTTGGAACCCTCTTCTTGGGCAGACCCCAACTTCAAAAACTCCACGGTTGAGTGATATTCCATAGTATATATATATATACTTGCCCCTCGACATAAAACAAAAAGAAACGCTAAAACATTTTAAACTTGCAGTTGAGAATTGGATTAACAATACTCCAAGAAATCAAATACATTCATTAATTGATATAAAAAATAATTAACAAAAACTTTATTTGTTGCCTTCTATTTTACTCTTAATCGTCATTCTTATTTGTATCTTTATAGGGTATTTTTTTATTAATTAATAATTATGATTAAACGTTTACTGAATTTTAAGTTTTTTTAAGTTTTAGATAAGTTTATTTTGTGGTGTATTTGTATTCCTATACGTAAAATTTTTAAGCTTTTTTTGAAAAGTTGAGTATTGCATTGATAGATAAATGGCCACAGACAAGGCAACTTACGTGGAAAATCTTGTTTATTTGGTGCAGTGTTCAGCATTCTTCGAATACTTAAATTACGATCTTTTATGTATTTATACATTTTTGCACTGAATAAACTATATGATAAAATAATAATAATAATTTAAGTACGTAGCCTTAGGAATAGATTGTAGTTTGCACCTAAGGATGATCAGAGATTGTACAGATCGAAACGTCTTGTATAAATAAAATATAGACAATGGTCCGAAACACAGAGTTAATTTTAAACACATCATTGTCTCAAACAATTTGTACCAAACAAACATTCGGGGAAGACTTTCCAATAATTTCTCCATCCCTTATGAAATTACTACGGATAATCTACAACCATTAGATCCATAATGTTATCGACCTTTAAGTTTAACGTCCATGTATGTATATACATCAGTGTAAGATACAAATTAAACAGTGGTGTTACTTTATTCTGGAGCTTACCAAAAATTGGTTGATGTGAACCGAAGAACAGAATTAAAGGTTCAACCATTTAAGGAAAGTTATTTACGTTTCCTCGATAACATTTCATCGACTTAAGAGTTGAGATTATTTTTTTTTCTGTCAGTGATCTTGGGCTCAAGAAATGTTGGAGTCAAATAAACATCAGAATTGGCTAAATTTTGAATGGAGGGCACATTTTGTAAAAACCAAGACACGGCTCGGAGCACTTTATTGATTTTTTGCCGAATAAGCAAACATTTTTTTCTAAAGCGAAATATTCAAACATTTGAATCGGTGGCCTTAGAAAGAAATTTTAGCTTATTCGACAAAAAATCAAAAAAGTTTTCTGAGCCGTGTTTTTACAAAATATGCCTCCCATTTAAATTTCAGCCAATTCTGATTTTTATTTGACTCCAAATATATGGATATCACATGACCCGTTTCGAACTTCACTTTGACATTTCCTCAGCAAAGGTCACTGACAGAAAAAAAAGAATCTCTACTCTTAAGGACAAACAAACCAAAGATCTTGAGTGGAAATAACGAAAATTCAAACTTGGATGAGCATCCCACAAGGAACTGCCTAAGTAACCAGCGTTGGCTTATCAGTGGTTTCACTGCTCACCCTCCACCATACATCATTAAACACCATCACACACTTTGATTTCCAACTTTGAATCACTCACAAATAGGCATCGTTCCGCACTGGTACTTATCAAAGATACCTGATACGGATTCGTCCTGGCGGGTTCATATTTCCATTAGGATTTTGCTCCTAAGGCACTTAAAACAAAAAAGAAGTTTAAGAAGTAATAAATTAATGATGCTTTTATGGGGTTACAGGGTTACTTTTATTATTATGGGTTAGGCCCTCTAAAGGAGTTTTAACCACCAAAACACACCTCTGGCTACGCCACTTTGTTTGTATAAGAAAGAGCAATTACTTATAATCATAATTTATGACATATTATTGTTTGTTTGACAATCCAGCCCCACCAAAGTGTGATTATTTAGTTTAGAGAACCTTGAGAAACCTTTAAAAAATCATCTTCCTAGATGAAAAACATAAAGAACTGACAAAAAAATTGCACTCTGTATTAGATACAAAGTATGATCGCAGGCAAAATTAAATTAAAATCCCTCGATCAGTTTTAAAGAAATTAAATATTGATTCGTTTTTTGTAAAAATAATGATATATAATGATAAAGTTTATTTACTCATCACTTTGACTGAATGCATAAGAATATTTAGATTTTTAAGTTGCAAAATAAATATTTTGTAGTAGAAAACAATTTTCGTCAAGTTTTTATGGTAAAAAAATTAAAAACACATGTAACACAAAGCAACTCTTAATGGGAAGAAAAACTTATTCAGTTTATCGAGAAAATACTAAAACATTAATGTTTGCTCAGAAATAATTGTTTTATTTTAATATCGGGAAAAATAAAAAATTGTCAAAAAATAATTTTTTTACTAGCTCCTGTATAAAACCTGTCAACATTTTACCAACATAATACAAAGAAAGTCCATGTGTGATTTCTCTCCCAATATACTCCAAAACAACGTTTTCTTAATCTTAGACCATATATATCTCTGGAACTAGACACAGAAATCATTTTATATTTACATATTTTTGTTATCTCACGACCCACTATAACATACTAAAATTTTATCAAATTTCACAGAAATAATTTTTCAATATATTTTTATTTTTCCCAAAAAAATAGCCAAAAAATGTGCCGAAATATTTTCTTCACCTTCAACTGTACATTGAAGCTTTTAAACAAAGTACCTAACAAAAAATAATCATCAAGCAAGCAAGTGCGTTGCCCACTCCGCTCTTATGTCCGTATCCTTTTTGTAAACAAATCAGCAATATTAACTGATTCAGTTTTGAATGTTACGTCACGTTGCACGTTGTGGTGCGGAGTATTAGTTTTTTAGTTATTTTGTTTTGTGTTTTGTTGTTTTTTGTTTGTGTTACATTTTTTAATTTATAACGAAGCACAACAACCCGCTGCAGAAGCTTACCGAATTTATTTCTGTGTCCGCTTACATTAATATAGGTATGTCATTATTTGACCTTTCTATTTAGTTATGAGAATATGCAGCGACTAGGGGTTTTGGTCACTTTAAATGTATCATACTTCAACGAATCATTTGCATACTGTTAGTGGAACATTCATGCCTTGGAAAAATGTTCCCTCATTGAAACATTTTTTATTTCATACTGTATTGTAATGTCCCCTCTTACGGATCGGTAAAATAACATTACCGGACTCAAACTAAATTTCTGAATTTTTATAAGCAAAATGGTATATTTTTGAACAAATCTTTATTATTAATGAAAAATAAATATTTTATACAAAAAACTACTAAAAATTACTTATAAATATTCACATTAATTGTGCAATTGGAATTATTTGAAATTACATGAGCTGCAGCCGAGCAATCTTTTTCGGGGTTACCTTTTCGCGGGGAAGAGTAACTTTGGGTTTGGTGTTGTTGGTGTAAAACTTGAACAAAGTTTTCTCCCGCGTTTGCTAATAGCGTGGCAGACGTTCTGCGGAAGCAGTGTCCCGTGTACCTTTCGGGATTGGACAAATTCAAATATTTCGCAATTTTTCGAGGCGCTCCTCCAATTGTATGGATGCCCACTCTTTGGCTAATACATTTTCCTTTGCTGTAGCCGACAAAAAACGCTTTTTCGGGAATGTTGGTGGGTCGCAAATGGCGATAACTACGGAATATGCTTAAAAATTATTCTTCAATGACTGTAAACACTCTTTTGATGTAAGTTTTTGTTTGGTTTATGCTTACAATCACCTGTGTCCCTGTATCTTGAATATCATCGTCATTTAGATTGTAGAGCTCCTCCCTTCGACACCCTCCTGAAATACCTAGTAGCGCCACAATCTGAAACAATACAAAAAATAATAATTTAAAAAAGGCAGAAAAGTATAAATACTAAATCCCCCAGTATAAATTGCCTATTGCGTAAATTCAGTTAAAAAAATATATTTTTATTTAATGGAAACCAAAAAACTTACCTTAATTAACAAAAATTTCTCGGTTGGAGCTGTTTTCATGAATGACTCCACTTCCCCTCTGGTCAAAGTTTTTGATTGGATCGGTTGGTGGCCTATAGATTCTTTCTTTAAAAATGCTATCAGTTTGGGAAATCTGGATATATCCCCGTTCTCATTTACTACCAACATAGATTTCACCATCGAATATTTTGCCCATAGCGTTGAACTGCTGGATTTTTGTGACTGAAAAAGTACTAAGGAAATTAAAAATTACAAAAATACGACGTATTTTTACAAAGTAGGTATTTAGTACATTTTTTTAATAAAACTAATTTAACACTTACCACATCGAAGAAGTAGGCCAACATAACATTTTGTTTGACGGTATTTTCCACATTAAAAGTCTTTCTCCATTCGCAGAATGTTTCATATTCTTTTTTATATCTTACTGAAGATTTGGCTGGTATCAGTTTTTCTTGGGAGGAAAGAACGAAAATTCAAAATTGGATGAGTGTCCCACAAGGATACGGGTTCGTCCTGGCGAACCCGTATCAGGTGACTTATAATAAGTACCATGCGGAGCGATGCCTATTTGTGAGTGATTCAGAGTTGGAAGTCAGAGTGTGCGATGGTGTTAAATGATGTCTGGATTGAGGGTGACTAGTGAATCCACTAACGAGCCCACGCTGGTCACCCCGGGCGAAACATCGTTTAAGTGTTTCTTCTTTCGCTTTGGTCTTTTGTGTGTTTCTTGTGGGACACTCATACAATTTTGAATTTTTGTTCTTTCCTCCCAAGGTCTTTTGATCTTCTCTTCTTTTTTTAGATTCTTTTCGGTTGATGTAACTGATTTGGAAGTTTAACATCAGTTTTTCTGTTGCGGCTGAAATTTTTTTCAAAATTGCGTCCATTTTCACTGCTCTACGTGACAGAAACAAATAAACTTTATTTTGTTTCTATTAGCAACCAATTCAAAGATGACTGGACTTCAAAATTTTGACAATAATTTGATGGAAAATTGTAAAGGAATTGTTGAATCAAATATAGATGACATGAAATTTTTTTGGTATATTAATTGTCGCTCTCTTCTCAAAAGAAATTATTTTTATTTTAAATGAAATAAAACAGTAGGAAATAAAACGTTGTACGATACACGGCCGTGAAATTTCATTAAAGTACTCGTCTAGATATTCCGGACTCGACTCCGCCTCGTCCGTAAACATCTAGACTTGTCTTTTAATAGACCATTTCCCGGCCTTGTAACGTAAATTACTATTAAGAGACTTTTGAAAACGACATAATTGTTTTTTTTATATATTTATATATAAGTTTCTGACGTAAGTTGTTAAACACCTTCTATATTTACTTAGTAAAGTGGAAACAAATTAATGTACTTCTGAGTCAAATAAAAAAATGAAAGTGGAAGGGAGAAAATACTTTAAAAAAAAATAAAACGAGACCAAATTGGAGCTCCCCTGTATTACTAAAAAAGAATTATGAAAATCGCATGAGCCGTTTGGTGGTCGGCTTGATTCGGGTTGAGTTTGGATTTTTTAAATTTTGACAGGAAAATGGTGGGGATTAATATTTTTGAAATAAAATGGGTCCACCGAGGGTCTTTTCTGAAATCGGTTAAAAAGGAAAATAAGTTTTATGTTAAAACTTTACTTGTAATAGTAGTTTACATAACAAGCATTTTATAATGGCATTATACGCGAAGATGAAGTTTGAGACGCGAGCCGCAGGCGAGTGTCTTAATTTATCTGAACATGTAATGACCATAACATGCGAGTTAGTGTACTATACTGTACCTTCGACCAATGAAAACGTCATCATAAATATAAATATCAGAAAGTCAACAACCTTCATAACCTAAAGTTTCAATGACGTTCTATATAAAACGTCAAAACAAATAAGGTTGCTAAGGGACTTTTTATATATCTTTTTAAAACCAAGGTTTTTTTTTCGTAAACATACGTAATAAAATATTGGATTTATTTACATTTAATAAATATTTATTGTTATAATATAAAATAAAGTTTTATCGCTTGTAACGCCATCTTGTGGTTTACGTCTAAGCTTCATTATTATCCTAGGAGCGTAAATGGTCCATTACAGTCGTGTTGGGACGCTCGTTAAATTAGTATTATGGGTTGGTCGTAAGTAAAATAAAATAGATACTACTTTTCAAAAAAAAACAAATACTTTTGCAAAGAAACTTATCCATCAAACACACGTACTTCAGTTTATGATTTTGCAAAATTTATTATGTTTATGTGACCGTCCAAACTATATTTTGAGGTAAGAAAGTTTATGTGAGAGGTAAAAAAAATCTTTCAGTTACTCAACAGTTTTTGTTTGGTTTAGACTGTGACCTAAAACACATAGCCTCTTAGGACTTAACCTTTAAGAGTCTGACATTTTAGCATAATAGAGTATGCTTTATGTATCTATTTGAGCTATCCTGTGGTGGACGGACGAACAGATTATTAACCTTTAAAGTGCTTTTATAGGTTGGAATTATGCCCAATTTTCCCCAGTTTTAGAGTAAACCTACTTATATACTGCTTTATTTTATACTACTAGTTTATCATGACTTCATAGGTCGTCCTAAGGATTAGTTTTTTACTTTAATAATGACGAATATCAATACTAATTGTTTAGTTATTGTATATAGGCTGTTTAGCTGGGAAGTCCCCGAGAAGAACAAAACGGCGACGTCCTAGGTTTAATCCTACTTATTTTAACAAAACCTTTTAGTTTTAAAATTTCTTACAAGACAAGAAAAACAAGAAGAAAGAATAAGACCATCCAAAATTACGTCCCAATCCCATTGCTGGGAAAAGTTTCAAAAAAACAAAATTTACATTTAAGATCATCTGAAATTAAAGTCAACATTAATTAATAATACATCAATACGTTTTACATTTCCTATACTATCAATTTTAATAAAAACAGTAAGAAAATAAAAAGTTACAAAACAAACAATTTAGAGTTAAGATGATCTAAAATTACAAAATTTAACATTAACATTTCAAATTAGTGTAATATTCATAAATTTTTACAAACACAGAAAAAATTCACACAAAATAAAACCAATTACTCGCCAAGCCAAGACTTTTCAAACTCCTTTACTATTTAAAAAATTTCGTTCAGTAGATAATATTATCTTTTTGTTAAAATCGAGTAATGTCTGGACTTCCTTTTTAAAGTTTTTGGTATAGTGCTTCCAATGTCAGTTGGCACACCTCGTTTTACAGAGTTACTTTAAAATTATAGAATTTCGCAAACATTTCCATTGAAATAAACGTGTAAAATGCATGCAAATGTGTTAAATGCATGCGATGTGGAGACCTTGGAGTGAAAAGGCTATGTCGTTGATAATCTCTTTGAAGCAATACGGCCATACCGTTTTACGACTTCAATCGAATCCACGGCCGATTACTCCAACAATTATTTCATTTAATAATGATTCTAGTTCTGAAAACTCGGATAATGATAATATGTAAGAAAAATCACCACGTTCTAAATTTCAGGTCTATGCAGCTACACTCCGGATTGGAAAAATCAAATTTTTTTTTAATGTAGGAATTACGGGCTAATTATTTACCACAAAAAACATTTTGGGCTTATCTCCTTATCTGATTTTTTTAAAGTTTAAAATGCGGGGTGCAGCTGCATGTGCAGTCCCACCCCGCATCTACTAATAATAGCGGTATCCAAAAAAGTATGTCAGAATTACAGGCTAAATACGGGCTAATCATCTGCGGCAAAAACAAAATTGAGCTCATGTCCTTATCTGAGTTTTTTAAAGTTTCAAATGCGGAGTGCAGTGGTATGTGCAGACCCACCCCGTACACAATAATAGCAATACCGGAACAAAAAGTATGTCATAATTACCGGCTTATTACGGGCTAATCACCTGCGGCAAAAAAAATTGGGCTCATGCCCTTACCCCTTTTTGAAGCGCATTTACTGAATTTCACCATGTCTTTTATAGTATTTTGATAAGTCAAATCTTGTTAGTAAAGCCCAGATTTTTTTTGCCGCAGATGATTAGCCCGTAATTCTGACATACTTTTTGTTTCGGTACCACTATTATTAATGTGTGCGGGGTGTTTCTGCACATGCAGTTTCATCCTGCTTTTTAAACTTTAAAAAGAATGAGGTAAGGGCAGGAGGCCAATTTTTTTACCGCAGATGATTAGCCCGTAATTAGCATATAATTCTGACATACTTTTTGTTTCGGTACTGCTATTATAAATGTGTGCGGGGTGGGGCTGCACATGCAGCTATACCCCGCATTTTAAACTTTAAAATTGTTAGTAGATAATTAGCCCGTAATTGACCCGTAATTCCTGCATTAAATTTTTTTTGTTTTTTCGAATATGGGGTGTAGCTGCATGGACCTCTAAATTTCTAAGTTTAGTTCGAAGTTTAGTTTAAATTTTTCTTGATGTATAATATAAATTTTCCTCAACTTTATAATATTCACTTTAATTTGACAAGGCTTATACGGAATACCTCCGCTTTTTAAAAACATTTTGAGCTAGGCGTCTTTCAACTCAATTTAAGGCGTTCTGTATTATTCCGCATAATTAAATATTCTTCGATATTATTTGCATGGCTCCGCATCTGTGTCATAAAGACGATGTCGACGTTCTATGAGGGTTTGGAGTTCACAGTCAACGCCGGGCGTGAGTCGGATGTTCGTTTACGATTTAGGATGAAAAACGCACGGCATAATTTCTCCCGTTAACAATCTGGTTGTTGCGAGGGACACGACACACGACGAATCTGTCAAATCGTTTGAGACTGCGCAAATGTTGCACCGAGCAACAACTTTTTACCCAACTCTCGAGTGGGTAAAACTTTAAACCGTCACGGTACCCGTCACAGTCGTTTGAAGTAGGAATGGACGATCCTCTCTAAAATATCGATACTTCGTATCGATCCGAATCGAAAACTTAAGTATCGGTACAGTTAAATATTGAAATAAAAAGTATCGATACGGTATATTATTAGGGACATTTTGGAACGCTCGCTTAAAATTTTGACAACTTTGACAGCCGCTGTGGTAGTGTTTAACCACCACTACCACTACCACGCATCGATTTTACCAGAGTTTTTGAAACACATTAAAAACTGTCACTTGACTTTAAATTTAAAATTTAGAGATGAGAAAAAAAAAATGGCTTAATTTCACAAAATAAGTGTGTTGGAACGTGGAAATATTTTATTATTTTTAAAATTAATTGTGCCAAAATTCTCTAAAATTAAGCATAAAAATAACCACAACCGCAACGAAATGGATTCGTAGCTTACGGCAGTAGTAGTGGTTAATTACCACAACGGAATGACGCTTAGCTCTTGCGCAGACGCAGTAATTACCACAATCACTACGAAGTGTCAAATAAGCGTTCCAAAATATCCCTATTAAAATACGTAAATATGTGAGTATATAATTTGTTTTGTTTCTTAATTAGATAAAATCTACAGTATAATAAACGATAATTATAATTATTATGCCACACTAAAATACAATACAAAAATATGGTTGTCCCTAATTTGCTGACCCGGTGGAATTCTGCTGACCGGGCATTTCTAGATCGAAATTCTGCTAACCATGATATATACGTTAATCCTTAGCTCAAATAAAACACCTTTGGACAACTTTTACCCCCCCCCCCACCCCTGTAGAAATCTCCACTAGATCGAAATTTTGCTGACCACCAAAATTATATAAATTATATAAAAGCTTGCTGACCGGGCATTTCTAGATCGAAAGAACCCCGCACACCGGCCCATGTAAATCAGACATCGGGCGATTTCGGAATTTTTTTGATATCTTGTAGGTCTGGGCAAGGGCTTTACAAAAATGCGCATTAAAAGTTGGTGAGGCATTTAGTTTGGCTACAGCGGCGTACCAAAGGTGGGATTTAATGTTTTCTGGCAGATTAGGTCATTGGCGACCCGTAAAATTATTAAAATAGTGTTTATTTTTTCATTAAAAGGGCAAATTCAACGATATTAGGTGTGTCTGTATATTTTGCTATTTTATAGTTTTTTTTAGTGATATTAAAATATATAAAATATTATTTACTAGTAGTTTAAACTACCACAGAAGTTTTCAATTTGATTGGAAATCGTCTCGAAGCCCTTTTATAATTTTGATATTTGCTAACTATCATATGTCATAGTTGTCAATTGTGGCATAGTGGCGTGATTTTTTAATGAATTTAACCCAAAAAATGATGTTGGCTGTTACGAAAACATTTCTTTTTGCCTTCTTTTTTTCTGAACGGATGCATCTACCAACTATTCTCCATTTATTGACCTACAGCACGCATATCTTTCGTGATGGTTAGCCGCCTTAAGTTTCATAAAACAACTTAATTTATCGGTCACCCTACGCCACTGGGTTGGAATATTTATATTGAATCAAAATAGTAGATGAGTAAGATTCTATTATTAAAGCGCATAGATTTTTTTAATAATTTCAATTATGAAATTATCAAAAGTATAGCTAGTATTTTAATATCTGAATATGAATATCACACCGAAGGTGTTCTATTTGAATTAAGGATCAATGTATATATCGTGGTCAGCAAAATTTCGATCTAGAAATGCCCGGTCAGCAAGCTTTTATATAATTTATATAATTTTTGTTGATATCTCTACAGGGGGGGGCAAAATTTGTGCGAAGGTGTTCTATTTGAGTTAAGGATCAATGTATATATCGTGGTGAGCAAAATTTCGCTCTAGAAATGCTCGGTCAGCAAGCTTTTATATAATTTATATAATTTTTGTTGATGTCTCTACAGGGGTGGGGGGCTAAAATTTGTCCGAAGGTTTTCTATTTGAGTTTGGGATCACCGTGTATATCGTAGTCAGCAAAATTTCGATCTAGAAATGCCCGGTCAGCAAGCCTTTATATAAGTTTTGTGGATATCTTTAAAGGGGTGGGGGGTGGGGAGGTAAAATTTGTGCGGGGGTGTTCTATTTGCGTTAAGGATCAACGTATATATCATTGTCAGCAGAATTTTTGTCCGGAAGTACCCGGTCAGCAGAATTCGACCGGGTCAGCAAATTAGGAACACCCTAAAAATATACATGCAAATAAAATAAAAGGTTTATTAGTGCATTAAAAAATAACACACTTAAACTCCAAAGAGTTTAAAAAAAAAAAACAAGTTTTTTAACATATCTCCGACGACCCCACAGGCTGACGCAAATCTTGGGAATTACCGCCGTTTTATTTAATCAGATAATTCGCCGACCGCCACCGCCGCTCCGGCCACATGCAATTTTTGGCGAACAACCAATTAATTTACCGGATCGTTGGGTATCGATACATGACGAAATTAATCGATACTAAAAAATATCGGAGAGCAAAGTATCGATCCAAAATATCGGGTATCGCAAGCAAAAATGTCGATACTTTGATATATCATATCGGATCGTCCATCCCTAGTTTGAAGTGAACATAACCAAACTATTGGTTTGTTGTGGTCGAATTTAAAGGTATTTTTATTGTTTTCCACTGAGAAAAATCCTAATTTTTTTTTTGGGAGTGGGTTAATTTTTTTTTGTGGTTTTCTACAGCATTTAGTCGAGAAACGCATCATATTGTATATAAGCCAAATGGATCGGCATTTTTGGAAAGGTTGTCCTAGGATAAGGAGAGGGGGACGTGGCTCATGTATGATAACTTTAGGAAATTACTAAAAAAATGCACCATAGCCAAAACTGATTAGGTAATAAGAACAAGTATTGAGGACACGATTTGGACAAAAATTTGTTTTGAACTTTAAAGTGTAAAACTGTTTGCTCGGTTATTTAAAAAATTATGTGGATGGAAGGGTAATCGAAATACCTTCAAAAGAAAATGCCACATGATTTATGTTCCCTATTTTTAAATTTAAGGGTGACTCTCACTCCTCCTCCACAAAAAATATCAAAATAAATACTAGATGTTGTCCTCTGCTGTCTTATTTTGAAACTTTCGACAAAAGCAAAAAAAAGGTAAAACCCCAAGAAAGTAGGTTAGGGATCTTATGTCATCTGTCACCTTTCACACTGCGCGAACGCCAGGCGGCAGCAAAAATTTCTACAGGGTAAATTTTAACCGGATTATGAATGCACCCCAGACCGTGCCAACTGACATTGGAAGCACTATAACATATTAAATAGTCGGCAGTCAAGATAATAGATAGTTTTTGGTCGTGCCAATTTACAGCCCGATAACTTCACCGACAACGATAACTTTTACACTATTTGACAGTTGAAAGTAGCCATTTTGGTACAGGTTTTACGTTTGACGTTTGAGATATTTTATTAATTTTTGTTTTTAATATTCAAAATAAAATTAGTTTGCTATGGTTTTCCATTTCAAACCAAAATGTATACCTTCTTAATTAAGTTCCGTGAAAGCAAAGGATAAAAACACAGTCTATATACACTGTGATAAAAAGTACCTAAATTTATTGCTTGAAAAACTCGTCATTTCTAAAACTCATTTTTAATCAAACCCGGAATTTGTCAAACCATTATTTTTTTAAACCCGAATTCGTAAGACCCCTTACACAGTTAATTTTTTGATTGATTTTAAGAAAAAAATACACTCTTTGCGACAGTTATATTTTTGTGTAGATGCCGTCCCTAAATAGTTATTCTGATAAAAATTAAAACCTTCTATATACGTCCTACTGTAAAAACCTGTCAAAAATATGTAATTTTTTCCCAAAATGTAAAAAAAAAGTATTTAAAAAAAATAAAAATTAGTGCTTATAGAGCATTTCATTTTAGACAAAAAAAGTCCTTTATTGATTGTTTATGGTTCTTTAATTTGTATTAATTTTTTTTACCAATCTCATGCTTTTGGATGATGAATTACGTTGACTGAGAGTAACCGTGACGTCATGAAAAGTAACCTAAATGACTTACTATTGTTCTCGAGGAAAAAGTCTTTTTAATTATAACAAGATTGCTCAGCAGACTTTTGGAGTAAAAATCAAAAATGGAAACAAATTTGATTAAGAATTAAAAGCTTGCTTTTACCCTTTTACGATTCGATCCCTTTCTGTCAATTAAGGCAGAGTTTTTCTGATCTTTATTTTTTCTCTTTTATCCACACAGTTCACAAATATTGCTGTCGTGTTCACTATAATAATCATTTTATAGCGAAATTGTCAAATTTTGCTCTGGGAAAAAGTAGACAACGAAGATGCTGGTGGTAACCTTGAAGTCTTCGGAGAAGAAACGAGAAATTGTAGAATGTTCCTTTAAGACAGAGTAGAAAAATCCCGGGTTTTTTATATAAAACCCAACCCACTGGGCTTTTTTGGGTTTTACAAATGGGTTTTATTGGGTTTTTATGGTTTTCTTTTTAAATTATATACAGATTGTAGTTCTTCTTTCAAATTAGGACTTATTCTCGGGATCGTTCAACTATAAAATATGACATAAAAATAGGTGGAATACAGAAATCGACAGTTTGTTTGTTTATTAATAAATCAAAGCAGTTTTGGTTTAGTTTTACCAGCGCTTTTTTTATATACTTAATATAAACAAACCTTAAGAAAATTATTGTTGGAGTTTGTGTATTTACTACAATGCAATTACCTGCTTACTTAGTATGACATGATAGTATACTATTCAAGTTTTCGTTTTTTTCGAGGTTATTAACTCTAAAAAAATTTTTTAAAAGGAAAATACCTAAGAGTAGCGCCAGAAAGAGTACTTCAGAATGGACTGAGGTTTGAAAATCCAGTAATAAAAGTAGTCTACAAATACTGAACCAGAATCGTTTTTTTTTAAATAATTTGCATTGTTGCCCAGCTAGTGCAGCATCCATTGAAAGACATGGTCCTATTTAGAATATAATAAAACAAGAAATTGTTTGGGATTAGAAAAAGGTTTGCAACTGGTCAAAGTTTATCGAATATTACGATCAGATTCAAACGACTGGTAGTAATATACCTTTTTTTACGTTTATTTATTTTATTAATAATGAAAAAATCCACTTTTAAAAAAGCCCTACGTGTTTTTTTTTAAGTGGGTTTTATCCAAAAAAAAAACAGTGGGTTTTTTCGGTTATCCACTGGGCAGCCAACTCTGCTTTAAAGACATTCTATAATTCCTCCACAGTATTTTGGGACAGTTTGACCTTCAATTCGTCACACCAAGAATAAACAAACGCATGAAGTACTTACCGCGAAAACCACGATATTGGAAATACAGAACAGTATTATAGAGTTTCTATTTGAAATTATGAAATTATAAACAAGTTTTAGACAAAATCATTTCGGACATAAAAAAAGTATTTTTGACCTGAACATATTCATACCACTAACTAACAAATTCTTGAACTTTTATTGGGAGAAGTCAGTATTTGGAAACAATGTTCAGAAGTAGGCAAAAGCTTAAATATAAACATACCTGATAACATTTTTGAGGCAGTGAACAAGTGTGGCGATATTTTTCCAAAGTAGGGCATAAATTGCGGCGCTATAACACCTTTCATATTTACTTAGTTTTTCGCCTGGTGCGCTTTGAAATCATTGATATATTTTTAGAATTTTACTTTAATTTTAAATAAAAAAATGCATTTTTTGTGCAATTTTCTTAAAAAAATTCGACTGCGGCGCTGTGATACCGTTGATACTCACGATTTTAGTTTAATTTAACTCAAAAATTGCATTTTTAATGCAATTTTCTCAAATATTTTTGGCGCACTTAAGCATTTTTTAAAATAAAAACTGTATGAAATAAACAACTTAAACCCCTCCCCCCTAGATTTAAAGTCAAATCCGCGCTTGTAGTTACTAAGTTTAGTTTGCATATATTGATATTTTCCTCATAAAAGCCATGCTATTATCATAGTTTTTCTTTTCGTATCAAAACCGCCCCCCCCCTCCCTTTCCAAATGGCTGGGACCGCCACTGAATTCGTGATGTATATTCGTGAATTTTTTTTTAAAAGCTTAACTTTATCACTTTGATTTTACAGTGCTACTAATATGTTATAGTACGACCATACATCTAACACCCGTTTGCACCGACTTTTTTTTATGAGACCAATAGGCTATTGATGCTTTAAAGTACCTTTAATAATTTTCTTGCCTTGCACCGATTTTTAGAGGAACTGTATGTATCCATTAAACCCTTATTAAGTAAGTGATGAGCGTTGGCCACTTAAAGCTCCATTAAGGTGTTTTTGAGGTTAGAAAAGTGTTATTGAGGTAGAGGAGATTAGTTAATGGTAAAAAAAGGTAAACATTTTAAAATATCTGCTTTGTAATTTTTAGCTTTTATGTACCTACTCGTATTTTAGATTTGTCATACTTATATACACAACAAAAATTTGTAAATTTTTAAGGTTCTATTCTGCATGCTGTACCTTAAAGGCAGATTCAGACTTCTGTAAGGTAAGCGATATGAAGTAGCGGTAAGGAAAATAAATTATAGCAAACGCATGCTGCTATTCATAGTATTCCATAGGCCGCAAGCGGTAGGGGCAGTATGCGATTGCTATAGTTTATTTATCTTGTGTCTTACTGCATACCTCATACTGCTTACCTTATATACGGAACTCTGAATCCGCCTTTATAGTACCTGTCCTCAATTTTATAGGTACGTCTTTATCTTTTAGTAGTTTTTGCCTCTACCATGGAATATTTACACATTTTGGACGAAGAACTGTTGCAGGATATGTATGATGATGACATTGAAGTTGGTGACTTCGTGGACTTTGGGTTTCCTAGAAGATTCAACGAAAGGCCAAATTATTACGAAGAAGTGGACGACTTGGAGTTTTTTCGGGGATTTAGATTTTTTTAGAGATTTTGGAATCTTTGTATGTTTTAAAGCAATTGAAAACAACAAATTTTGCTCACGAGGAGTAAAATTTTTTGTATAATTTTTTTTTACCAATTTCGGTAAAAACAGTGTGGCGTGTAATAAATAAACCGATAGTTGGAAGAAGAAAAAGAACAATTCTAATACTTCTAAGAAATTGGACATGGGTGATGTGGATATCATTCGTAGAAAAATATATCAAATGTATAGGAAACAAATGATTGATACTTTACAAACATTAATTCAAAGATTTAAAAAATATGATAACAGGAATACAGTGTCGCAGTGAGACACTGAAAAAATAGTATAGTAGTATAGTATAGTATATTTATTTATCTTTTTGCTACAATTTATAGATAAGACACGTCAAAGTTAAGCTAGACATGTATAATAATCTTAAATTACAGCACAAAAAAAATAAAATATAGACATACATGTATAGGAGAGAATTCACCCTAGGTTGAACTTGTAAATTGAGTAAAAAACAAATAAATAAAAAATTTTGTTAAAAAAAAAACAGAAATGTAAAACAAAAAACAAAGATATGACAAATCAAAAGTATATAGGACAGCACAACAGACAAAAATAAATATATTTAAAATAATAGATATAATAAAATAAAAATAATAGCCTAGTAATTCAACCCAAATTAAACTTGTTAATTTAGGTTTAAAGTTTTTAATAAACAAAGGCACAATATGACATATTAAAAAGGTTAAATATAACTGAAAATAAAATTTCTGTACATAATAAAATAGCTTTAATTCAAATATTAAGTGTATACAATATTTTAAAAATATATGTAAAAGTATTTCCAATTAAGTTGATGTAAAGTTAATAAATTCATACAAGTCATAAAACACATTTGTGGTCAAGAAAGTTTTGAGTGTTTTTTAAATAATTTATGTGGAGTTATTGTTTTGATTGCTTCGGGTAGATTATTGAAAAAAAAAGCATCCAGCATAGATTGGTGACTTTTTATAAAAAGTACGGCTATGCTTTTGTAAACGGAGGTCATTTTTTTGTCTGGTGTTGTACTGGTGGCTATCTTTTTGGAATAAATGTTTATTTTTATGAATATAGGTGAGTAGCTTGAGTAAGTAAATTGATGTTAAAGTTAATATTTTATTCTGCTTAAAAGAGTCTCTACAGCTGGCGAGGTATGGTAAATCAAAAATCAATCTTATAATTCTTTTTTGAAGAATAAAAACTATGTTAACTTCGAAAGCCTCTGCCATATAATTTTTGTCCAATACCCGTTTTAGAGTAGACAGTGCATAATAAGCTTTACCTAATTTATTGCAGACCTGGTCAATATGAGTTGCGAATGACAAGTTTTGATCTATTTGGATACCTAAAAATTTTGCGACGTTGATTGTTTTAATATTTGTATTATTTACATAGAAAGAAAAGTCGTGAGGTGATCGGTAGATATTAAAGGACTCAACACAAACTGTCTTACTGTAATTAATAATAAGATTATTCTTTCCACACCACTGACCAAAATCAATTAGAATCTGACTAGCTCTCTCATATGCATCCTGTGGATCTAAGGCATAAATGACAATACAAGTGTCATCAGCAAAAATAAAAAAAATTTCTGCTATATGATCTGACAGATCATTAATGTACAGTAGGAATATGAGAGGGACTAGCACGCTACCCTGCGGAGTGCCTATGTTCACTTCGTATAGGTCAGAGTAATGATTTTCAAATTTTACACAGAACTTTCTTTCAGTTAAACATTGTTAATTTATTAGAAATTCCCCGAAATCCTAGTTTTTCTATTTTTTTTGAGACAAAATCTAAGTTAATTGTATCGAAGGCTCGTGTGAGATCAAAGAATATCGAAATTACACAATTATTTTCATCCATTTTATCGTTTATAAATTGGACATAGTTGATGCAGGCACTTTCAGTAGATAACCCCCTTCTAAAGCCATGTTGGCAAGGTGTAAATAAGCTGTTTGATTCTAAAAAGTTATTAAATTTTACAACAACTACTTTTTCAATAATTTTCGAGAATGTACTTAGTACCGAAATAGGCCTATAGTTTTCCATACATGTATCATCCCCCTTTTTGTACACTGGTGCTATCGAAGCAATTTTTAAGTCATTGGGGAAGGATCCACTTTCAAGGCATTTATTTAAGATCATGGTCAGTGGGTCCAAAAAGATGTCAAGGCACTCTTTAACTAAGATTATAGGAATGCTATCTAATCTACTGGATTTCTTATTTTTAATTTTATACACAACATTTAGAACTTCATTTTTTGTGACAGGTGATAAAAAAATACAACCATTTACATTTTCTGAAGTTGTACATGATTCCGAAAGATCGTTCTGAGAATGGTCAGATAATTTATTACCTACAACACTGGAAAAATAATCGCCAAAAGCATCAGCAATTTCTTTCCTGTCAGTCAGTATTTTATTGTTGTGTTGAATTTTTCCAATATTTTTGACTGTATTTTTATTTTTAAAATTTTTATTTACTATTTTCCAGAGTGTTTTTGATTTATTTTGAGAGTTGTTTATAAGTTTTCGTGTGTGTTGTTGTTTTTCAATTTTTATTAAATTATTAGCAACTTTTTTGTTCTTTTTATAGAGATTATTTATATTTTCGTTTTGCAATGATTTTTTTATAATATTCAAGCCTCGCAAGTCGTCAATTTTTTTTGAAAGGTTTTCTGAAAAAAACTATTAGATCGTTGTTACGGCACTGTGTTTTTGTTGATATCCTCTTTTTTGGACAAGCAACATTAAAACACCAAGAAACATTTTTTCAGAAAGATGCTGTACATGTCATTTACATTATCACTATCGAGTAATTCTGCAATATTAAATTCTCTTTGGAACCTGTATTTAAATTCCTGTATAGGTTAATTATTAACAACTCTAGAATAAATATTTTTATTTGTATTTTGTATTTTATTATGTTTCACAGGTAAAGTAAAATTAACAAATTGTGCATAGTGATCTGAAATTCCTGGGTCAAAATTTTCAATTTTGCAATCTTAGAGATTGGTAATTACATAATCTATGCTGGTGCGACTCGTATAATTTTTATTTGTTTTAACTCTTGTATCGTTTTCTATTAATGACTTAAGGTGATGACTATTAACTACATCACATAGTCGACCAAAATCTGTTTTAATATCTTTTCGTATGTTTAAGTCTCCACATAAAATAATATATTTGTATTTTTTTAAGCTAAAATTTATGACTTGATTGATAAAGTCAAAAAAGGATTCTTTGATTGTACCCGGAGATCTATACACATTTACTATACTTATTTCCTTTTTGTATACGACAATACAACATTCAAAATCTTGTTCTACTGAGAAGCAATGTTTAATTTCATAAAAATGTTCAACTACCTCAGTTTTTACAAATATTGCTGACCCATCCTTAATCTTTTCTGTTCTAGTATAACAGCTTATTTTTGAATAACCATCGATATTTACCAAATCTACATTTAATGAGTTTAGCATATGTTCATCTACACAAAATACTGCGGGATCAATTTGAGAAAGAAAAGCTTCAATTATATTAATTTTACTACAAAGTCCTTCAACGTTCAGGTGTAGTACAGATAGATGTTCTTTATTATTAATTTTCGTGTTTATTAAAGTTGTGGGGACGAAAAAACTTTTTGTTACAATTTTGACTATCCTCCAACTTCCCTATGGTATCCAGGATATTTATCATTACTTTTTTAATTTTACTTTCTAGAGCAGCATTTTGATCAAGTATGCTGTTTGAGTTTAATGTCAATACCCTAGGGATTTCGGATTGTGCACGGCAGTTAGTATTAATGGTTTTTAGGTTGGTCCCACTGATTTGGCTATCGGGACTGTTTTTAATATAAAAAGAAAATAATCTTGACAAAGAACTTTTCGAATGCCGGTGCATAAAATTTGTGACTGGATTGCAGATTAACCTGATGGAATGACATCTTAAATATTTTGCAAATCGACTTACATGATCTACAACTTTACCATAGGAAGAGCTACAATATTTGTAATTTTTTGTGTAGCTAAAATTTAAAATAAAATAAGGTTTTTAAAACGTCCGACAATATATTTTAGAAAACGGTTTTAAAATTTAAAAAAAATAATATAAGGCAAGTGATTATTGAATCGGCCCATTTAAAAATTGCAATACACGAGTATAGAGAAAGTAATAGAATTGTTTATCTCGATGTCTCGATAAAGGTTAGGTAGATTCGTCTGGTCACTGCACAACTAAAGCTCTATCAAATAAAGGAAAGCGTATCACAATAATTCATGCTGGAACAAAAAATGGGTTTATACCAAATGCGTTGGCTTTATCAGGCAAAAATATAAAGGATTGCCATACTGACTACCATGACGATACCACAGCGGAATTATTTAAAGACTGGTTCAAGAATAAACTGTTACCCAATATACCTCCAATTAGTGTAATTGTGATGGATAATGCGAACTACCACAGTAGAAGGCTTAATAAAGTTCCGTATTTAAATGACACAAAACTTACCATTCAGGACTACACGTTAGAAAATAATATGTACACCAAAAAACAATTGCTTGAAATAAATAAATCATATTCAGTACAAAAACAAGAAACGAGCCACAGTGTTCTAACTTTCTCCTTACCATTGGTATGAGCTAAAAGCAGCGGTTAAAAGAAATAATGTTTCGCCAACTTTAAATTCTTCTGTGGTAGCTTTAATTAGGTCGGCAGAACAGAATATTTTAAGTAAAAGCTGGGAAAATTGCGGAGCTCATATCCACAAAATAGTTTTATGTTTGCATGTGTTGCAAATTCTAACGTCAAATTAGTGCTGACTTATCCTATGCCAATTCGACTTAAGCGTTCCGACAATTCCCTAATGACTAGATGACTAGTTTTTCTATATATTCTTGGTTGGGCTTATTGTCTATGCAAAAATTTTGCCCATTTCTTAGTACAGTGTACGTACATTTCAGTTACGTAAAATTTAGATTCTAGGCGGGACCAAAACTGAACATAAATTGACTGTAAGTGGGCTTGGATCAAGCAAGGATATTTCACCAGTAATTTAAAAAAAAGTATTGTACACACCGGGATTAAACCCGAGCCTCCCGGGTGAGACCACACCTTTACATAAAAAAGTTTGCTAAAATTGTGATATACTTTACAACGGTTTTTACTTTGTAGTATCGCTCTGTATAAAATGTACGTCCATAATTGGTCCCGAGATGTACCGACGTAAAATGTACATTCCTAGGACGAAGTTTTGCTATAGGACAAACAAAGCGTTTTTCCATAAGCCGTAATGTTAACAAAAAACGTAAATTTCCCAAAAACGACAAGCGATGCAGTTCTAACAGAGATACAGTCAGATCACATATTAAAATTATAGAGAGAGAAAGAGGGCGCTACCTACATTAGTATAGGTGCGTAAGGGATATCGGACGCGGCCTAATCATGACAGTTTTTTAGACAAGCAATATTGAGGTATCTATTATTATGTTAGATCAGAGATGTGAGATGTCAACCCAGAAGCCATATTTATTTGTTTGAATATTTAACTTTTCATAATAGCTACGTACATAGTACGTACGCTTATGTACGTCTGTAATTGCATGTTTGAGAGGTAGCCGTAAAATGTACGTAAAATGTACGTACTTTTTTGTACGTACATAGTACGTCCCCAATTGACGTACCGATGTAAAATGAACATAAAATGTACGTCCCTGGGATGAAGTGTCATGAATTATTAAAATTAAAATTGTGCTTTTCTTATCAGCTAAAACCAAAAAAATCTTCCATATCAGTACGTTTATTTTTGTAAAGCAAACAAGACATGACGGTCCAATTTCCTCTTGAGATGACAGTCCAATTTCTCTTTGAACTGGTAGGGTTTCATTAATGTACAAATTAGTGGATTTATTTTCTTTCTGTTTTCTCATTTTTTGTTCGTGTGGAGTTCTAAATATTGAATGGGTGGATTATTAACATATTTTGAACGTCAAAGTATTTATTCACAAAAACCCTCACACAGCTTGTTAGCCTCAATAAAATACGCAAAGCCTAAACAAAGATAGGCCAGATAAAGCACACCCTTATTTACCCTTATCGTGCCCTTATCTACGTCTTAAAAAACTCTGAATACGTGTTAAAGTTGAAAATAGGAAGAAAACCCTACATTCAAATCACATCATCGAGGATCTCATTAGCGTTTAAATGCGGGCAGGCATCTGCTGGGAAATTCTTCTAACGGTGGTTTGGACAAATCATTTTCTGTTTGCTTTAAAAAATAGAGCAGTGAAGTTATTAAGATGATAATTTAATGTCCATGCAATGCTTAATCTATTGTTTAAAATAACTAGTAGGTAGTTTAAAATAAACTGGTGGATTAACCGAATAACTTCCACTTACTGGCACCGCATTAAATCAGCTGTTAAAATTTAACTGCAGATCTGGGGATATTGGTACAGTGAACTTACTTCAGAGAACACTTTTTCGGTTAATTTGTTTTTCTTGCACGTAAATTTTTTCATTCTTGAAGATTTTTCTGCAAAAATTATACATAAAACGAATTCGCGATGGGGTTGAATTGCAATTGATTCTATTATATATAACAATAACAATAACAAATTAGTCCCATTACGAGCCGACCGCCGGCGCCGTACCGCAATGGGCAGCATATCTGTCTGCCGCACGGAAGGTTCTGGGTTTGAATTCCGCCTAGGTGCATAGATATTTTGTGTTTGTCCCAAAAAACTTTACACTTGTCTCTCACTTTGGCAACACTGGGCATTGATCATAGAATGGATGGGAAAGTCCCAGTATAAAAAAAATAAGTCCCTTTATGGAAACGTAGATAATCCGTAAGTGATATGAAGGAGGACGGCTCTCCCTTCCTCCTTGAGAAATTACATTGTTATGGCGAAGAAAGGAGGGAGCCTTGAGGAACGCAAGACTAAAATTTTCCTCAAAACTCCAATTTAAAAACATTATAGAAAACAAAGCGACAGACGAAACAACAAATACAGAAAAAAATTTGGCTTGAGAGAAAGTAGCAGCTGAGTTTAATGAAAGAACAACAGTACACATATATCGTTCAAATAGGTCTTCAAGAGGACCTAAAATTAATATATTTTGGGTTTGGTTTACCCCTCGCAATAGAAAATAGTGTCATGCAACTCTGTGGCTTGGTCCGCAAATGGCAATGTCACATTTTTTTAAAAATTCAGTTTTTTATAGATATGGACTCGCGTGATCGATCTGCATATATCCAAAATAAATTTAACACTGAAATCTTACTATTGGTAGTTAGCGAATTCACAAAAGTCGCATGTTCATCTATCATTTGTATCAATAAAGGCATCTTATTTTTTGGCTCTCCTGCACAATTCACATTCACACATTGTGAACCAAGCCACAGAATTATGAGTTAAGGTACATACTCAAGTTTTTAAACTAAAAAAAAAATATATTGCTTGAAATTTTTTGAGTTCTAAAGATATCCAAAAAAATAAAGCCGCTTTTAAAAAATGGCTAGTCCAGTCAGTTTTGTTTAATTTTTTAACTTTAAATTAGTTTTGGAGTAGGCGTGTGCTGCGATTTCACGAACTGTGACATTGTCACTGTTAGTCGTCTGTCGCAGTCACGGTCTGCTCCAGTCCGAACAAAATAGCAGTGACATTTTGTCACAGGCTGGCACTCGATGGTTGTCGCACAGCCCCGAAACTCGTGTTGCGGCCAGCGTCGCAGCATAAATTCGCGGAAGTCGCGATCGCAAGTAGTTAAACTGATTTTTGCGCGCCGCTGCCCTTGCTGAAAACGGGAGTAGGACGCTGCGACCAATCAAATTTAAATTTCTTTTGCTGCGACGGGAGGAAGAGAACATTTTTTTCTTTTGCGATTCTGGTGTAGCATTTACATATTTTGGGTAAACGGCTTCAAAAAATCACTGCTATTTGTCACCATGACAAAACTGGAGCAGTCACGTCTTGTGTGTGTGTGTGTGTGTTACCGGTGCATGATTTAATTTTCAGTTTTATCAACATTAGCATCATTATCTTTATCGAGTCGCCAAAAATCATGGCGAATGCGTGACAGCTCCAGCTGATTAAATGCACGAAAACCTTGTTCTGTACGATAAGGGAGTCGTAAAATTACGAACGTCCCTGCATATGAAACGATGTTTTGACGCATTTGATCAGCTGGAGCTGTCACGCATTCGCCATTAGTTTAAAAGTACACCTGCTCGATAGGTCGACTCGATAGAGATAAGGATAGGAATGCCGATAAAATATTTACACCTGTGTGGGGTACTAAATTTTAAAACCAATTTTCAAAAAACACTTACCCATACAGAAAAGACACAAAGTTATTGATTATTTTGTATTGTTATTGCAAAATACCACTGAAAAACTGCTTTTTTTCTCAAAATACACCATATTTTAGAAGAAAATGCCCTAAAACTCATTTTTTTGACAGGTTTAAAAATGGAAAATGGCGAATACGCCAAAAATTTGGCACATAATAGCTTCATTATTTGTGTTTGAGGTTATAAAGTTGGTAATTTTTTAGACCACTTCAGGGGGGTGGTTTAAATTTATAGCCCCCCGCAGAAAGGATTGTTTTGTGGCATTTGATAATAAGTTCGTTTATAATTTCCCTAAGTAACCGTTTTTACAAGGATTGATTTACCTTATTTAATATCTCAAGTTGTTCATTAGTCAATAAAACACCTATTTTGTCCAGAAGACCGCCATATTTTGAACTATATTAATTTATTTACAAACAAGTAAAACATTGAGATTATCTAAAACCTCAGTCAAAAAAAAAGGTTCCTTACTCAAATCCTACTCATTTTAAAGCTGTAGCTCTCATCATTAGAGGTTGGTGCAAGCCAAGGTGTAAGCAGAGGTAAAAGATCCGAACTCACTCACCTTTTAAATAAATACAAAATTAATCTACTTCTTATTTTATTATTACTCATCTAAATCGTTGTGTGACATCAAGTATTAATTGGAAAAATTAATTAACAAGGGTAAGTTTTAATTAGAGAGACATATAACCCCAATGCTAATTTGTTTTACATTCTACTATTATCCTATTTAAACCCCGAGTAAGTTTAATTTTTTTTTAATTTTCTTCTCTTCTAAATTGAAAATTTCCTCTTAAATCCAACAAAAGATTGTGTTAAGATGATTATTCAATAAACAAATTTATTAAAATTCTTCTTATAAATCAAACTACGTCCAAAACTCAAGGAGGGTTCGTTTAAAATGCTGAAAACCAAAAATTTCACTTGAACTTAGGACCGTTTTAAAATAGACTAAACCGTTTTAGTAAATCCCACTGCAAGTGTCTAATAAGTTTAAAAAGGATTTAGTGAGCGTGAATAAATAATATTTTTTTAGAACAACTTGGTTCATAGGCTAAGACAGGGAATTTCCATATTCCAAAAACCCTTTCCACAGAGTTTCTTGTACTAATTAAAGATTCATTGTACAGGGGGTCCCAGATTGGGCACTTTTGGGGAGTTTAAGCTACTTCCAGGCGAGATAGAAAAAATCTGACCTCCACTTGCTATGCTCGATTTTCAAGAGCAGTTCGACGGTGAAAACCGCATTTTGATTTGTCAATACGTTTACAAGCTACGGAGGGATTTGAAAAGTTTGCATTTTGGGAGAGGGTTATTAGTGAAAATTTAATTTTGATGTAAAGAGCTTTTTTGTAGACTTTTTGCAAAGAAACTATCTTTCCAGATTTTTTTCCACCGCCTTTAGTTTCCAAAATATAAGCAAAAGTTAGTATTTTTCTTATGGAAAACCCCATATTTTATTTAATTTTTGATGATGTGATGAAATTTCCTTTTAATCAATATATGATAGTATTGGTAGAGCCGTTTTTGAGATATCTAATATTTTGCATTTCTGTCTATTATGTAAGGTGACCAACCGTCCCGGTTTGGGCGGGACAGTCCCGATTTTTAACAATTTGTCCCGGGAAAAAATCCGTCCCGGATAGTCCCGATTTTTCAGCAAAAGTTCCGGTTTGCCCCGGTTTTGATACCACTGTATTTTGTAACTTTAAAATCCCTGCAATTAAAAAATGTGTTCTCTGCCACTTATAAATTTGAATTGAAACCTTACTTAAATTATTTTTCTTTAATAAGTATTTTGGAAAATACATCTTAATATTATTAGGGGTACATATAAGAAAAAATACATGATATTTAGAAGTTGGTCACCCTATATTATGACATGACATGTAGCAATGACTTATTGCATTGCTGCCATGGCCTACTGTAATAATTATAGTATGTTTTCATATCGTACTCAATACGTATGGAAAATCAAACATCATGTTCTTTCATATATCATGCTCTTTGTCAGAATAGAGAACATACCAAGTAACAAAAATTGTTCAATGATTTATTTCTTTTAAAGGTGATAAACTAAATATCTATTTTTTTAAAACGTTATTAGGTATCACTTGAAACGTGCTTTTATAATAATAACGTTTCATTCAAATGAAAGCTTTGTAGTTTTAAAAAGCAGGCCGTGACAGCAATTTTGACTTTTCTCATATTATGGCCTATTTGCAGAAATTTGATAACATAAATGACTAACACACTGTCAAGCTATCAAAATAAAGTTACAGCACACTAGACAGAAATGGCAAATATTAAATATCTTAAAAAATGCCCAACCAAGCTATCATATATGCATATGTTTAAAAGGAAATTTTATCGCAAATTCAAAAATTAAATAAAATATGGGGTGTTCCATAAGAAAAATAATAACTTTGGCTTATTTCTTGGAAACTAAAGAGGGTGGAAAAAATCTGAAAAGACAGTTAAATTCTTTGTCAAAATGTCTATAAAAAAGCTTTTTACATCAAAATTCAATTTTCAGTAATAACGAAGTTACATACCCTCTCCCAAAATGCAGACTTTTCAAAATCCCCCCGTAGCTTGTAAATGTTTTGACATATGAAGACGCAGTTTTCATTTTCGATCGTCTCTTGAAAATCAAGCCTCGCAAGTGGTGGTCAGTTTTGTTCTATCTCGCCTGGAAGTACCTTAAACCAAATTTGTAAAAAAATACAACTGTTTAGTTAAAATAAATCTTATCTTAATCAAAATTTGTGACAAAGTACTATTAAAGAAAATAACGCCGTGGGTGAATTTTTTCAGAAAATATCGTTTTAGTGTAAAAATTCCAAGATTTTTTTGGTGAATTAATTCGCTAATCAGTTATAAAAATAATAATTAGGCCGTGACGCAAACAATCTCGTGGGGGGATCTTATGTCGTCCCGCACTCTTTATCACATCCTTTATCTTTTAGCCTTATTATCTAACTATTCAGGCGAACAATGGCTTCTGTCAGGGCAAGCTCTATTAGCACCTTTATCTTTTGTTTTCGCAACGTCTCTTTGTAAAGTCAAGGAGGATTTACTTTGAGGGTGCTCGACCCAAAGCTCGGAAAGGCAACGTAGATTTTCAGCTCTCCAAGCAGGCTTTTTTGGCGCCCTGAGCAAAACTGATTTTTTTTTTCAATATGAAAATGATGGCCAAAAAAAACCTACCTATAACCTCACTGTTGGCATATATATGCAAAATAAATGCACTCGTGAACCAAACATTTGGCTTTTGCATTGCTACAAAAAAGTCATGCTTTTGTAATTTACCAACAGGGAGTAAAATCGTGTTTTGAGGTTGAAAAAATAAGGGTAAGTATAGCACATAGTATGTTTGACAAAAAGACTTAACAAAAAAATGTAGCATAGCACACAGAGTAAGGAAGTAATAATAAAATATCTGATTTATATTATTCTTAGTAATGTTTCCGAAACATCCAATTTTTATCAGCGTTTATGGCACCGCGTTAAAATTAGATAAGTATTTATAATTTAACACATTCTCTTTCCGTCTCACGCGCTCTCATAGCCGCGTCCGTTTATTCAACGCAGAACCTGCTACCGAATGAAATCCACCTCTGCTTGATGACGCGGAACAGTCGCACATGCGAGGAAGTAGGTGGATCCTAGCAGGATATCTGTATGTTTTGAGTGGGCGAGTAGCCAGGGATATCGCAAATTTCAATAGAGAAAGGCGCACAAATTTGGTGTGCTCCAATCAGCGTTGCCAGGTCTAGGGATTTTGCAGTAGATCTACTGCTTTGGAGTCTTTGTCTACTGACTACTGTTTTTCGGCGGAATCGACTGCTTTTCTCGATTTTCAAAAAATATGAGCAGTAGATTTACTGTTTCTTTCAAGATAATTTATATAATTATATATACAGAGTGGATTCTTTAAACGGACCGGTGCTTCTAGCGGGTTAGAATTTGGTTTTATAAAAAATACAAAAAGACGTCAACTGAGATTTTTAATTTTCTTTAATCGTGCTATCCTGAATTTTTTTATATCGTTTTGTTTACGAGGTATGTCATAAAAATATATATTTTTTTAAATAGGACACCCTGTATAGTTTGACATTTTTTAATTCTAAAAAAAATTATCTTTTTGAGAATACCACACGCTAATACTCTATCTCTTATGGTTTCCAAGATAGAGGCATTTAAACTTGCATGGAATTGTTGTCTATGCCCTGTTTTACGGGGGATATTTGAATGATTATTTTCCATACAGATTTAGATAAAAATATCTTGATTATCGTAAAAGATAGATCCTACTGTATGGTACTGCTGAAGAGAGAATTGTTTGCAGATTTCAAAAATTGCAAAATATACAGGGTGTCCTATTTTAAAAAAATTCAAAATTGCCATACCTCGTAAACTAAATGACATAAACAAAATCTAAAATAGCACGATTAAAGGAAATTAAAAATCTCAGTTGAAATGTTTTTCGATTTTTTTTATTCAACAAAATTCTAACCCGTTAGAAGCAACGTTCCGTTTAAAGAATCCACCCTGTATGTAATAATTATAATTTTTCTCTGTAAAAAAATTATATGGAACCGCCCACTTTAATTATAACATCAGCTCTATGATTTTTTTATGTCTGTGGTCGATTTTCAATGTTGCGCCACTTTACTTCGAACGCAGCACGACGCGCACGCTAGAGTGGTGCTGTGTTCGAGAATTTGTTGGATCGACTATTTTAAGCCCTGTTCTCACTATGCATCTTTTTCATGCTTCTCAGAAAGATGCATGCATCTTGTGTGTTCACACTATGAAATTCGTCGAAAAAAGACGCATGCTGCAAGATGCGCTAAAATAGAACATGCTCTATTTTTTATCAGAAAGTTGCATGCATGCTGGGGAATTTCTAGTTATCTTTTGATTACCAACCGTTTTTTTTATGTTGTCAACTTGCTGATCAGCTGTGAATTTTAGGTTATAAGTTTTATTTTCAATATTTTTTAATCACCTTCTTTCTAAAATTCTTGTTTTAAATCAAAATGCGTGAAACAGGTATATGGAACAGAGACGCAACTAGCGTTCTCATATTGACATATGAAACATATCCCAATCTATATGTCACCAAAGATCAGGAATACAAATTAAAAAATAAGTATGGATTCCTTATCCAATATAAAAAAATTTTTATTGGACAGTGGGGTAGGCGTCTCTATTGATGAGATAACTAAAAAAATACACACTCTGAGAACACAATTTTTTAAGGAATATGCCAAAGTCAAAAAATCTTTGGTCAGTGGCGCAGAAACTCAAGATATCTATGTTCCAAAGTTATGGTGCTATGAGTTGCTTAAATTTCTTGTTACCTCTGACCCTGTGAGAAATTCGTCTTCCAATCTTGATATGGAGAACATAAATCCATCTAAAAATTCCATGCCTGGATGTAGTAGCGATATTGATAAATCAAATCATGCCAAAAAAACAGATTTTATGCAGCAAGGATTTAGTGGCTACAAATCGATGAAACGCAAGAGGATGTGACGTTGTATGATGGGCCTGCAGAAAATTTGGAAAAAGGAATATTTATTACACCTCCGGCAAAAAAAAATTAAGAAGGCCTCTAAGAATACCATGGAGAAGGAAGCCATCCAGTTAATAAGTAATGCTACCAATGTGCTCCATGCTATAACTGATAACCAGAAAACAAAACATGCTAAAGAGGTTGCAGTTCAAGAAGATATTCGAGCTTTTGGAAGGTACCTACTAACTTTTTTTTAGTCTTTAATGAGTCCAAGTGAGTTTCTCAATATTCTTTTTTTTATAAAATAACTTTTTGCTTTTTAATGAATTTGTAAACAAAGAAGTCTCATACTTTATTATTTAACACCAGAGATTTACTTCTTTTAGTTTATTAGACCCAAGGGGGTAACCACTGCTGACAATCATGTCACAAATCTTATCCATTCCCAGTCCCGGCAACTACCTAAACCTTACGAAACCCTGGCTTGCAGACCGTAGGAGTCCCTGGGAGTTTTTAGAAATCTCTCGGCAGTACCCTGCAATCACTGAAAATTCAACAAAGTTACCCCCTTGGTTAGACTTTAACTTGCAAAAGCAAATATTCTAAATTTTGAAATTTGGACGGCAGGCACATTTTGTAAAAACTAGGACCTGACTTACTTTTTTCATTTTTGCTGTTTTAAAAAATTGTTAGCATTGAAGTAGCTAATTTATTTTAATTTTTTGTTTCAGTGTCATTATTGAAGAACTCAAGAAAATCAACGACGAGGATGAGATGAGGGTTGCAAAGAGGGAGATATTGAACAGCGTTTTAAATGCTCAAGAAAGAGCAGCAGCAAAGCGTACATAATTTGTAGTTTTAAGTTTTTCCATCTGTGTTCATAATGTTGTTCTCAGTATTAATAAGTTACTTTAGTTAGTTAGTCCCTGTTTTTAAGCAAAAAATGCAATACAAGGAATTCAAGTTCCTTTGTAGCTATAAATAATACTTTCATAATAGGTACCTATTTTAGGGCTAGTTTATCAATAGCGAGTTGTTGGCATTTAACTCTCAAGTTAAAGAAAAGGATAGCTGACATTTATCAAGGGCCAGAATCACACAGCTAAAGGTTAACTCGGGAGTTAAATGCTTAACTTGCTATTAATAAACTGGCCTTAGTTTCTAAGAATAAACTGACAGTACAAAATGTTGGAAGTGTTGGAATTACCGTACAAATGCTTTAACTTAGGAAACTCAAAGTCATAAAGTCTATATTTTGAGACTTCATGACTTTGAGCTTCCCAAGTTGAAGCATTTGAAATTCAGGTCTCTTTGAGAAAATCAACGACCCTTTTCAATTACCGTACAAAGATATTAGTTTTAAAAAGACAATAAGTATGTAAATAAAATTAAAGTACAGTATGTTAGAAAATGTTACTTGTTTTTTGCAGTTTTTTATTAAACAATTAAAAAGATGTGTTTAAATTTCTTTAAACTCACAAAAAATTATGAAATTATCCTAACATAAAATTAAATAAAAGAGCTGTAACTTGAAAAATAAAAATATACAGATAGGTATTTATCTCTAAACATACATAAATCATGAAATTATCCTAACATACAATGCAATGAGAACTTTACTTTAAAAAATACATACATATATACAGTATTTTTTTACAGATAGGTACACTTATCTTTAAACTTACAAAAAATCATGAAATTATCCTAACATAAAATTAAATAAAAGAGCTTTAACAGTGTTTTTTTGTAGATACAACCTAAAGTCTTTAACTAAAAAAACAAACTAAGAAAAAGTTAAGCATAATCCGGTTGCCATGGTATAGAACCTTCCTCATTAAAAAATCTCATAAATTCATTTCTACTGTCTATTGCTTCGTTTCTTGGTCTGTTGCCCACTTGCTGTGCCAATCCATAGATAAATCTATATCTTTCATCAATTTCAACTTCTTCATTGGGACATTCTATAGCCAAAAAATTGTGTAAGCACGTTTGAGTGAGTAATTCCACTTTTTCTGCACTTAAAAGAATTCTGGTTAGTAGTACCCTCCATCTATTAGCCAAAATGCCAAAAGCATTTTCGACAACCCTCCTTGCTCTGCTTAGCCTGTAATTAAAAATCCTTTGTCTCCAGGTCATGTTCCTCATAGGAAAAGGTTTCATGATGTGCTTTTGAAGTGGGAATGCTGCATCAGCAACAAAAACATATGGAACTGACGGTCTTCCAGGTCTTCGGGAAAGTTTAGTGCATTAGAGCTGCATGGCACACGCTCTTCTGGTATACACCTCCATCTGAAACCTTTCCATTTGTTCCGCAATCTATGCTGTTTTGAACTTTATAATTAAAATAGGCTGAACCTGCTGATCTTGGACCTCGAAAAACGATGTGCTTCCCATCATTTGCTCCTAATGTATGGGGAAAGTTCCATTTATCCAAAAACTCTTGTGATAGATTCAACCATTCTGCTGCAGTTGATGGGGTCTGAAACAAAAATAACTATAATTAGCTAATTTGCTACAAAGATCGACAATAAATCTTGTTTGTTTTGATTTTTACGGTAGGTATAATCACAACCATATATAATAGGTGTGTGTAGGTAACATAAGTAGGTATAGCAACCTATATAGGTAATAGATAATAAATTTTATGCATTACAATTGTTAAGTAAATCCAAGAGAAAAGCACCAAGTTTCTGAAGAGACTGATCAAAGGAACTAAATATGAGCACAAGTGTCATATTTGTACATAGATAGGCATCAGCTATCTGAAATTGTTGACAGTCCAGTACTAAATGTAAATTGTAGGCTTCGAAAAGTTTCGCCTGTTGCCAAAAAACGTAGGGTGAGGATCAATCTATTCTTTGCTGATATGGTTACCCGCAAGTGTGTTGCCTCTTTCATAATGTCTTCTTCCACAAGACTTAAAAGTTTTTCGAAGGTTTCTTTGTCCATCCGTAGGAATCCTTTAAATGATTCTGGATTATTAGCATCCTCAAACTCGTTATTTACAAGAGAAAAAGCACCTTTTTCATCCCTTTTTAGAATCCAGGGCCTCACCCACCATCTTCGTTTTTTTCTCTCATTATTTAACAACACACAGGCACAAGAGATTACAATAAGAACTACTGCACACAAATATTTCACTTTCTCTTCCATTTTTATTATTGTGCTGCTTATTTTTTATTAATAAATAATAACACTAGTCTTTTTTATGTTAAACTGCCAATCTTGCCAATGCTCACAATCTGCAAGTTTTAATTCCCACTCCAAGCCTGTCAATCCTATTTATTTAATATTTCTTATCCTAGAACAATCCAGAATTTTCGACTTTTCCTTTTCTCGAAGAATTCTTTATTTCTGGAAGAATTCTTTATTTCTAGAATTCTTCAAGAGCACCAAATATTCAGTGGTGAAAATATTGCTGGTTGCATACTTAAACAAATTTTTAACATTTAGCGAATGCGCTAGAAAAGGGTATAGGAAAAAAGTAAACAAAGCAGTTAAAAATCTAGGGCTTTTTTGATTTTTTTAATTAGTGATTTTGTTATATTGGCTAAAAATGCCATTTCGTCTAAAAAAAAGATGCATAGTGTGAACACCCCCCACAGCTCCATGCTTCAAAAAAAAGATGCATGTAAAAAGTTGCATGTGTTTGATGCATAGTGAGAACAGGGCTTTAGATCTTTATTCTTTGTTTATCATTATAAAAAAAACGAAATGCATGATTACACTGCAATGATCGTACTCATGTTGTCACGTGGAAATTGAAATTGAGAATGAACTGTTGAACTATTTTGAAGGCGAACTGTGCTAGGCTTGAGGAATTGTCATTTTCTTTGGCATTAATGACGTTTTTTGTAGTCTTTTAATAAAAGATGACCCTAGACAGAGCTTTTTTTGCTTGTTTGCTACTATACCCACATAGCAAGCCTTGGATATTGTATATTACATAGATATTTAAAATTAGGATATACGTTTCGTATGTTACATGTATATTTTATATATATTAGAAAAAAAAACATGATTCGTTTCAAAAAAAGGAAACATGAACGGATATTTACTGTATATTCAGTGTATATGCGCTATCATACATCCTAAATATATGTTTTTTGTATATAAGCTTTATATTTTTTAACCGAATAACAGTTAATATTTTAAAATAAAATATTATCAAAATATTTGTTTCTTATTATAAACTAAATATATAAATTTTATAATGAGCACGTAATATTCTCTAAAAAAAGTTTTTAATATTTTCCTCTGCATTTAAAATACTACATATTTTTTAGATAAATTATATAAAAAAAATATGAATATTTTCCCAATATTCAGTGTGTATCCGTTTGAGTATATTCTGTTTATCTGTTTTTTGTATTTAAGGCAGAGATATCCTAGCACAATATCATTTGAATATTTGCACAATAAATATGCCCAAATATTTGTTTTGTCGAATGGAATACTTCATTAAATATATTACTGTTTTAATATATAATTATATTTTTAACAATAGAGATCACAACATTTTTCTGCTTTTTTTTATGCTTTTTTTTAAATGTGCTTAACCCAGATCCTCCTTGTTTTATATATCTTTAAAAAATCGTAGGTATATTGCTATAGTTAACATATTTTTTACGCGTGTTAGATTGTGACTTAACATGTTGTCAAAATTTGGCGAATCACATTCTCTCCGAGTGGCCACTTAACTTGTCGGTACACATGGTTCCTAGTCTTATATATATTTTTTTATCTCAGTGAATGAAAAACCACTAAATTGATGAAACGTATTAAAAGATTAATTTAGCGAGGGAGCCTTAAATATTAGGGAATTATTGAAACGCAGTTAGGGCCTGGCACTAATAAGGCCAGGCACTATTTTGACGCCGTTGACAGATACGCATGCGCAAGAACGACCACATTTAGTGCCGACACTAATAAGGTTAGGACCTGCCCTTATTTGTGGAGGAATGATACTGGGCCGCATCTTGGCTGTGTCTAGCCGTATTTGACGTTTTTGAAAACTATTCGCCATTTGTTTTACATTAACCCTACTTTCGGGAATTTTTTGTGTTGTGACGGCCAAAAGCAAAAATTCCGACCAAATAGTCATATTTTTATGAAATCGGATGACATAGCATAAGAAAATTAAAAAAAGCAAGGCTCAAATAATTCGTTTTACCGATGAAGACAATATTTGTTTGCTACGAGAAGTAGTTCAACAAAATCCCTTCAGAACTCTAAACGGTCCTTCTCCACCTTCCGCAAAGACCTCTGCTTCCAACACATCGCCCATGCTTTTGATCACTCAAAATATAAAAAAAAAACAACACAGAATTTCGAAAACAGGCAGCATATATTTGTAGGTTAGAAATAAAGTCGCATCGTCACCGTTTTGCTAGAGACGCGTTCAATAAGCAGCCGTGTATAAGACGCATACAAACGGAAAAGCACATTAGGCAGAAAAGGATGGGCATGGGTCGATGTTGTCACTACATCTTACAAGTAGTAAATCCGTTCCAGGTTGTTGTTTTCTAATGTTTTCCATTTTCATACCTTTAGGACTGGAATAAAAATTGTTTTTGCTCGACTTTAATACCAAACTGTTGAAAGATATCGTAAAAAAAAATATTTTTCGGCTTTTCATTTTGTAACCATTGTCCTTACGCACTGTTTACAGGCTGGGGACTGAGATACATGCAAATGCCTAACCTAAAGCGTTCATACACGGCCGGAGAAATCGACTGAGATATTTCCGTATAAACTTTATCAAGCAAATAGGACGGGTTGACGCCTTCGAACGTCCAACCCGGGTTTTGAACTTTGATTCGAAATCAAAAAGGAGGAACAGTCAGATGTGGGGCCGTGCACAAATTATGTAACGGTGATTTTACCAATTTTTGACCCCCTCCCTATGTAATGTTTTGTAACGGTTTGGCACGCCACTCCCCTAATATTACGTAACGATTTCAAGACCACTATCCCCCCCCCAAAAAAAAAACTTTTTCACTTATTTTAATTTCAAATTTTCTTAGTTTCACATAAATGCAAACGCTGTCGAAAACCCCCCTCCCCCCTACGTAACGTTTTGTAACCCCCCTCCCCCCTATGACCATTACGTAAGTTGTGCACGGCCCCTGTAGTCCCAGTGGAGGAGGGCGAGAAAATTGATATTTTTTTCTTAAAAATTATACTCTTTAGACTTATTTCTTTGTGTTCCCGAAATTACGTAATTTTTGAAACAAATTGTAAGCGGCGCCATTTTTATTTCGTGCTTTGTTATTATAACATTTTTGCGTTCGGCTAAATTAATTGAAAAATTTTTGCCTGCGGTGTCCTTTATCTTCTCACTCGAAACCAAACGGGGGGTTTTAGGAAAACTGATCCCGTCTCTGTTTCTAAATTTTTTCGAATAAAAGTAGAATATGACCATATGGGAAATAATTTTTTTCTACTGTATGACGAAAATTTCGAGAAAGTTGAAGAAAAAAATCAAGTTTTTCGTAAAAAAAAACGTTTTTTGTAAAGGGACAGAGCCAAATAAATCTTTTCACCCCTTTTTGGGTGTTACAAATATTGGCAGCCCCTTATTTTTCGCTTTTACCCTCCCGCTAGTTTTGAAGAATTGGTTCGCTACATGTTTCGAGATCATGTCATAAAACACCTCGAAAATATCAAATGTAGTGTAGGGCCAGCTTTATTTAAAATCAATAATATCGCAAGCAAAAAGCTCTGCAGGAAAAACAACGCCGTTTATTTATTTCTTTGGCTGCTAGTGCTAGCTGCATGGTTTGGCCGTTTCCGGATAGATGTCACTAGTAGAACAGAATGGAAAGAAATTTAATTAAAAGCAAAGATATTTCTTTCTAATGTTAACAACCTCACGAGTTTATCGCTCAGTATCGTAAATAATGGACCCTGCCGCCTCCTTTAAGCAAGAAAAATCTGTGGTTTGGACCTGAAAACATCTAATTTTTAATTAAATTAGATGTTCAAATCTGTCCCCTTCTTGAGCCTCACAATATCCCAATCTATTGTAAAACTCTTGGCGCGTAGCAGCCAACATTTGAGGGGTAATAGATTTGCCCGCCTCCAAAATTTTCGCCCTCAACTCCTGTATAGTCGTAGGCCGTAAGTGAGGGTGTTGGAAAATTTTGTCGTGCCAACAACCCCATAGGAAAAAGTCATTTGGCGCAAGATCTGGTGATCGAGGAGGCCATCGAATATTTCCATACGTGGAAATAATTCTATCACCAAATACCTGACAAAGGTAATTTGTAGCCTGGCGTGAATTGTGGGATGAACAGCCATCTTGCTAAAACCACAATTCGTCCAAATTTATGTTGAGTTCCCTCAACCGTAGTAAAACCTGATGTTGGAGAAGATCAACATATTTTTGGCTATTCCAATTCCCTTCAATGAAAAAGGGTCCAATAATGTGATCCCCGACAATACCGCTCCAAACATTTAATTTTTAAGGATGTTGCGTTCTAACACTTGCGTGCAGATGTTTATTTTCGCGGGACCAATAGCGGCTATTTTGTGGATTGTGAGAGCTATGAAGTTCAAATGTCTTCTCGTCACTAAACAAAACTTTTGATAGGCAATTTTCGTTCCTGTCACATTTATCCCTCATAACCTCACAATATTCTAACCGGCGAAAATAATCACCTGGTTGCAATTCCTGCGAGTTCCCAATCTTAAACGACTTGTAGCCGTATTTTTTTAGGATCCATTGGCAAGTACTGTTCGGAATATCCAGTGCCTCCGCAATCGGTTTCGTCGAACATGGTTCATGTGCCTCAACGTAAGCGCATACCATTTCGTCTCGTTCCACCGTGTGTGGAAGAACGGGATGCTCTGGTATTTCGCCGTCGTGGTAACACTTTCTACAACCATTTATGCACCCGTACCTTTCAAAACGATGATAAATGTTGTAGACAGTTTGAGCCACAGGAACCGGTCGATGTGGAAACGCAAAAACAAAAAGCCCAATGACCTCGTCCGCACTGTCACTTTTTATGTAGTTTTTAATAATAAAAATCTTTTCTTCTCGAGTATACGGCATTTTAAAAACACAAAATTTATGAAACTGAAGCGACTTGAAAGGAAATAAAAATGCAATGCCTGTGAATCACAGTTTTTCCTCGATCATCTCATGGTGTGGCCGCCATCTAGCGGAATTTGCAGACATCTTGTCAACGGTTATTATTGCAACTATGATTTATGCTCACAATGAAAGAGTGGCGACAATTTTTTCTCATGAAAGCAGTCCGCAGATAATAACAAACTGGCACCATTGCTCAATATACCTGTTTCTTTTGTGCGCGCAGAACTTTCTATGCCATTGCTGTTTGATTTATTGAAATCCTATCCCTAAGGAAAATCTTAGGAACCCTGCATAATTTGCACCTTTTAGAGCCAGGCACAGCCTGTGTTAAGGTCGGCGCTAAGTAGGCACTATCCAGTGCGGCCGTATTTCAATAATTCCCTATTAACTACTTAGCGGTGTGATTTTCCTCTACGCATTTTGATTCGTTAGCTCATGTGCCACGTGGTTTCAATTCAACCAATCAGATACGATATACGAAGGAACTAAGCTTGTTTCACTTTCGCTTGTTTATAGACTTGTGTGCAGTGAGTTTGTGCCGTTTTCTAAAGTTTTCTAGCAAAAAACAATATTTTTTATTATCGGTTGGATTAAACTACAATGGACTGTCCACCTGGGAATTGCTATCTTACATCCAGTTGTTGCAGGTAAGTAGATAAACGCGATTGAAGTTGTTTTATTCGTGTGGGCTCAAAATGGTGGCTTCAGATGAAATAAATGTATCTATATATATGCCTGAATTTCTGAATTTCAACTTGACGATATATGTTGCTTTTCGACGTTGACGCACTGTGTAAGAAAGGGACAGAGAAGGGTTAATATCAATCAGGAACAGCAGGGGTTCTGTTATCTAAAGCTAGGTTTATACTGTAAAATTAAAAGAAAATTGACCTATATGGGAGGGTTTTATAAAAGTTTTGTGTTGATTAATTTAAAGTTATTTATTTTGAACCTTTTATTTTTCTGCTTTCCTATTAGACCTCTAAAAGCAAATAGGTATGTAAATTGTATGGTTTGATTTTTTGTTTCAGATGGACACTTGATGAAAATTTGGTTGGTTGTTCCCACTATCTTTAGTAACTTTATATCTCTTGGGGACTGCAGGGTAAGTACATAAGCCGATTGAAGTTTTTTTTATTCATAAATGGTGAAGTCAGAAAAAAATGCACCTTGGCCATTTTTTTCATAACAAAAATCAGGCCATTTTATAAACATAAATAATTTAGGAAAACATTTCAGTCTGATCCAAATCTGGACGAGGTTTCAGGAAATTAAATACCTACCTAAATGGAGATCCACGAAATTTTTAATTTTTTATGTATTTTTTATCCAAAGAAAGTGACTTTAGCAGTACATAATTAATTTTCTTGAATTATCTGTGAAAATTTCCTATATAAAATATTACAGTTTTATTTTACTATTAGCAACAATTTAAGGATTTTGTGAAATTAAGACTAATCAAAAATAAGTTCTGCCCTGATAAAATCGGTAGGAATGGTAACTGTTAATCACTAAATTTCTATTTCAGGTAGACTTTTGATGGAAATATGGGTAGTTTTTACCATGCCTCTCAATTTTGAAACAAAAAAATTATATTTTTGGTTCCTTTACATGGAAAAAGATAATAATCCTGTCGGCCATCTCAACATCTAGATTTTGCAGGGTAAGTATATATAAACTGTCGGGAACTTTTTTTTTAATTCATTTTAAAGCAAAATTGAGATGCTACAAAAGATTTTTTTTGTGTGTGTCTTTTTATAGATTGTTCTTTTTAGTTTTTTATATATTACTTTTGTTAAAAACTAAAACGATGATGTCCGAAAGGTCCCATATAAAAGTGCTCAGGATATTCACGCATTAATTTGCCAGAAATTGGCATTAATAATTTTATGTTAATTCTAGAGAACTTGTATATTTTTTTCTTTACTTATATTTGTTACTAAAGTTAAACATTACTTTTTTAAAAGTTTTGGCGTCATATTTTTTTTATAAACTTTATTATAAATTTTTTCTAAAATTTTTGTTTTACAGCAATGTATTTAAAAGATTAAAATAACCCATTTTTAAGAAAATTTTTTCCCATGGCATTTTTATAGTTTTCTACCACCAGCAAACTGAATAAAAACTCATAAAAAATTATTAAAGAATGAATATGCCACGTATTATCTATTTATCAAAATATTTTATTTCCAGATGTAGCTGCAGCAAGAAGAAATTCCGGCATTTTTATAGTTTTTTTATTATAAAATGTTGCTTTGTACCACCAGCAAACTGAATAAAAACTCATAAAAAATTATTAAAGAATGTATTATATATTTATAAAAATATTTTATTTCTAGATGTAGCTGCAGCAAGAAGAAATTTCCTTTCTTTACGCACCACCACGAATACAAAGCTTCATATTGTCATAAAAAACTGACTAAGAATGCTGCAGATACAGACAGATATCAACCACCAAAAAGAATAGAGATAAACATGAGGATATGTACTGATAATAGTGCGATATGGTGCCTGCGAGTGTTCATATACTGCTTTGCTCACTTTGACTTAAAACAAATTTTTTAATGGAAAGCTTAATTCTGTATTTTCTAAATAAAATAAAAAAAATGTAATTCAACTGCTTAAATTAAGAAATGAGGAAAAACTGTTTGTTTCTTATTAAAAAACCTTTCAAAATTTGAAAATATTGTTGTTAAAAATTTGTAGCTGTGCAAGGCGTTTTTATTTTTTTTTTAAATTAAATTTAGGCATTTTCGTTATTTTTACTAACAAACAGCACTTTTTTACGTGATACCGTATATTTTTTGGATATATAAATAACATAAAATACGATATTTTCTACCATTTTAAAGTACATCTAAAAAATGCTTATTTATATGAGAGCATGTGTTTCTGATGTTAATTTTACTCACGTTAATTTTTCTGAATTTAGGATGCGACCTATTATTGTTATTGTGCTAAGTCGGTATATTGTTGTAATATAAATGACAATATATTCAGGTTATATACAAAACGTATATACCTTATATATATGATCATAGATTTGTAATGGACATTCTTCATTGAATAGATCAGTGTTATAAGGATTAGTATATTGCAGTGATATAAATCTTATATATACCCTCAATAAAATATTATGGATACGAATATACTTTTATGGATATACCATTGTTTTATATAAACTAAAATTTGGACAAATATACATTTTGTATATCGTGACGGATATCGAGAGGATATACTATATAAATATATACCACAATGGATATACCATAGAACATCAAATTTTGTATAATAGAATATGACTCGAATATTTTTGTGGAGTATTTAATACATGTTCTGAATATACTTATAGCGTATATTCAGTGGATGTTACCTAATGGGTACCTCTGGATCTAAATTGGATCTTTTTTGGAGCTCCTATGCACGTCGGGTGAATATCTGGGTGATATCCAGGGCAATATCCTTCTCCGTTTTCGTATATACGCTGGATATACGTGCAATATTTTTTTGCTATGTGGGTATATCGTCAACCATTGAGAAAAAAAAATGTTTTTTTACGAAATCTACTGATTTTTTATCTATATCCTACTGCTTTCCTCAAATTCGACCTGGCAACGCTGGTTCCAGTCCGCTTGCTTTGCCCTGTTGCTGTGTTTCGTGATGCCTTCGCGCGTTTAGCGATTTTATAAAAGCTTTTATTTATACTTTTTCTGTTGTATTATTTTAACAGTTATTATAATGAACATTTTCATGGTAGCCAGCAAAAACAAATCGCCGGCATTGAATCGGGCCAATGTCAAAAAAATCGGCAGTGTGTCGGCATCGGCGACTACACGCTGGCCCGATGTTGGACCTTATACTTTTACAGGTTTCTACTTTATATCCTGCTGAACGGTACTGGATTCTGTATTTACGGTGTCTTGCTCTTTTCAATTTTGATGTTTTTGTTTCTCGGTTTATTCGACAGGTGGCGCACACAGTTACTACATCCCCAAGGATTACAAACTTTTTGTTTTAAATTCTAGAAGTGTGCATGGTCACTGTGTAGTAGCTTCAACTGCCAGGTATAATCCTATGACTGGTGGTGCCTGGATTCTCCATTAGACATTGAAGGCCTGGTCGTAATGAAGTGAGAAATAAAAACGCTTTGCGGACACGAGATTAATTTTGTTGTTTTTTAAATATTTTGGCTTTTTAGTTCTGCGGAACGCCTCCTCCGGAGCACTTGCTTGCTGATGCCTTAAAATTAGGGCCACGTAGTATGAAGCTCCAATTGGGGGCGGTGCTGCTGCGAACGTTACCTCTTTTTAAGAGTCATGTTACAGTGACCTTATACTTTTACAGGTTTCTACTTTATAACCTGCTGAACGGTACAGGATTCTGTATTTACGGTGTCTTGCTCTTTTCAATTTTGATGTTTTTGTTTCTCGGTTTATTTGACAGGTGGCGCACACAGTTACTACGTCCCCAAGGATGACAAACTTTTTGTTTTAAATTCTAGAGGTGTGCATGGTCACTGTGTAGCTTCAACTGCCAGGTATAATCTTATGACTCCCTGATGATTCCTAGTAAGGATGAAACAGGTCTGTAGGTGTCTGGATTCTCCATTAGACATTGGAGGCCTGGTCGTAATGAAGTGAGAAACAAAAACGCTTTGTCCGATATGCCACGAGTTTTATTTTCATTTTCATTTGCGAACACGAGATTCATTTTATTGTTTTTTAAATATTTTTATTGACCTAAGCTTTTTCCGATATTTTAAGCAGTCTATAAGTCATTTTAAAACCACTTTTGGTCAAAAAACGTTTATAGTGTGTTTTTATAGCAGTAGGAGAATATTTCAGTGCATTTAAAGTGATATTTTGGAAGAAATCGTCCAATGTTTTGAAAGCAAAGGGAGAGCAAATGAAATCAGTCAGTAGCGGTACATGCCGGTAGGTACACAGAAAATTAAAAAAAAAGTTTGAAATATCAAAAAAAACGTTTTTTTTTATGAAGTAGTTAATTCCCATGGCGTCGAATAAGATATTTTCGAACATTTTTATAAGGTTTTTTTCGAAGTTTTTTTTTTATAAAGACGATAAAATAAAGCATATCCTTGATGAACTACTGAATGCGCAAATAAGATATTTTCAAAGTTTTTTTTTATAAAGACTATAAAATAAAGGTAGGTAAAGTCCTTAAACGAACTTGCAAGCAACAATAAAAGTTAATTCACATGTGTTCAGATTTGTAAGAATATTGAATTCTTACCTCTTATCAGAATATTAAGGTTGATTTATACTGTCGCCGTTACCAACTGCCCTCGCCCTTCGAATTGATATTTAAATCTTTTTATCTGTCCTAGATGTCTCTATATATCCTAATCATTATTGACTTTATTGTGTACTAAATAAGTCAGTATAAGTAAGTTTCTGCTAATGACCAGAAAAAATAACAAAATTAACAAACACAATAACATAATTTTTTGCTAGTGGGTAATATTTTTTTTCTTGATATTCCAGGTGCTATGAACTGTGTTTCTTTGTTTTAATGTTTGGCATAATTTTATTGTGTTGAAAATTAAAATTGCTATAAATCATATACAAACTTTGTAATAAATTTATTTTGTACAAAATTATACTACAAACATTTATTGTTAGGAAGCATCCAAAGCTCAAATTGGCAAAATCATTTTTTGCATGTTTTTTAAATTATTTTGCAGATTTCATATTATAGTAAAATTTTAATAATATAATCCATGTATAAATTTATATTTAAGTAGGTACGCCACTAGTGTGTTTACTGTAAACAACAGAAAGGTAAACATTGTTCCATATAATAATATAACCAAAGTCTCCGTAACTGTCAAGTATCTTGTCTCTTTTTATCTAAATTTTATCTAAATGTTTAGCCCCGAACCTAGTTGTGTTAACAGCTATGAAAATTTTTTCGGTATAGTAGACTTGTAGGTAATAGTATAAACTACCAACTGACTGAGCACATCTATGCCTAACTTCATTGCTCTAGTTTAAACCATCCGAATTTAAGAAAAAAAATTACTACTTATTGACTGCAGCATTTTTGGGACTGTTAACAGGTTAGTGTTGGTGGGTTCATTAGTAATCGATTAAAATAAGTTTCGTAAAATCTTCATCAAAAAGCCCACGGAACCCAAATTTTCTACTTATGCCTCCTAAGTATATGACATGGTAACAACCATAAAAGTGGCCGTCGTGCACTTTGTATTATACTCGTTAGTTATACCGCAGTGGCGTGGCCAGAAATCGACTCTGAGGGGGGTTTCATCATTTGATAAAAATCAACTACCTACCTATAACAAATTTTCAGAAATTAGGTGGGTGCCTATTGCTTGAGCTCTTGAACTAAAAGGAGGGGAAGGAGGTTGAGTTAGTATATACGAAACAAAAACACGTAATAAATTTTTTTTAAAAATTGCACTAAAATGCTATTTTTTACGTGTTTCAAATGTTGTTGACAAAAAATTGCTTAAACTTAAACAACAGGCGAAAATTTTGACAAAAAAAAAACAAAAAATTCGTTTTGAATGCTGGTGATAAAAATTCCGTAGAATCAAACTAAAATTGTAACAATTAATGACGTCCCAGCACAACAGGCGAAGTTTTTAAAATTTAAGACATCACAACAAACACACGTCACAAACCGGAGTAAAGGGTCAAAAAAGTGGAGGAGCTATAGCTCTGCGTGTGTTCATGATTATTTAATGTAGATTGGGTTGCACTTCCTGGGGGGGGGTTAATCCCCAAACCCTTTCCCCCCTGGCTACGCCACTGTATGCCGATACCCATACGTTGAAGTATTTACTTTAACTGTCTATTATGTGCCTATCTTTTGAATTGTTTAACTAAACTAAATAAATAAAAACATCATTGTCGCGGCTAAAAATAAAACGTTTGAGGAATTGATAACGCAATATTTGTAATTTAAAAAAAATCCATATTAGTAAGTTGATTCATCATGGTGAAAGCAAAGATTTGGATTTTTAAAAAACATTTTGAAGGGTGTCCTAAAGATGAAGATTTTGAACTTGCAGAAGAGGAGTTGCCTGAGCTTAAGGATGGCGGTAAAAATACTTTTTTTATACCTTCATCAAAAACATGATTTTAGGAACTGTCTGCAGATAACTAAAGCATGACTTTTTTGGTTACCGATTCAAAAAAACTTTTTTTTTTGATCACGGGTGCAAAAAAAGATTTCTGTCCATTTTGACCCAAAGTTAAAGAGAAATAGTGGAAAATAGGAATATTAAAAAATCTAATTATTCTTACCTAAAAATTAAGCCATTTCCGCCAGTTTTCACCAAGTATTTACGAAAAAATCTTTTAAAAATATCGTCAAAATATCATACTGTCAACGATTAAAATGGCGCAACAATGAACGTCACCGAATAAAAAGGCACATCGCCATGGAAATTACCATTGTTTTTATTTACCAGCCGCCTTGATTTATAGTGTAAAATGGTGTGTTGCCGGAAGTGCTCTTCGTTCGACATTTTTAAAAGTATTTTCCTGTTTTTCTTGGATTTTTTGATAAAGGTATTAAAAAAATAGTGTTAACAACTCGCGCCTAAACCGTGCTTTTTTTACTCGCGTTTTTAAATACCTCGCTGCGCTCGTTATTTAAACCAACGCTTGTAGAAAAAAACACTGTTTTAGCCACTAGTTGTTAAAAACTACTATTAGTTATCACCCAATAAATCAATAATTTTTTTTTATTTACTTTTTTACAGAATTTTTGGCTGAGGCCTTATATCTTAGTGTCGATCCGTATATGAGAGCATATTCATCAAATCAGCCTTTGGGAAAACCACTTTTAGGGGGTCAACTAGCTGTGTAAGTTTAATTTATTATTAAATTTTATTTGGATAATTTTCACAAATTGGGCTAATCCCACAAGTTTTTAAAATTTTGCATACCGTTCTACTTAAGGACACTAATATTAGAGCAAGCCTCGCTTTTGTCATGGGCGGCTCGTTCTTATTTTAAATATTTTAATGAATGATAAATACGAGAAGAAAGTATTTCTCGAAAGCACGACTAGTCCATTATCATACAGTCGCGAGTTACTAAAGTAAAAAATATACGCAAAAATTATAAATCTAACAGATTTTACTCTTACTGTTTACTTCAGGTAAGTACTATTTACAGGAACTAAAATCTGGAAACGTATATTGATATCTGCTTCTTTGCTTCAAAAATTATGTTTTTAAAAAAAATATTTTAACACCTCTTTTAAATATTTCAAAAACTAAAACTCTTAGTAATTTGAATCAAACTACAGAAAAATGTTTATTTCAAAGTTACAATTCCACACTTTTCTCTTTCTAAACCCCCATCATCCTATCCAACATTTACTTGGTGGATGGCTAAAAAAACGCTTTGGTACCAAATTTTGGTTAAAATCGTAATACATAATGCCTTCTCTATCATGTGTGCAGACCGAGAGAAAATCCTTTTTTTTGGAGATGTAGGTGTTTTAGGAACCAAATAGCAACTAATTGATTAAATGAACTACCGTACCATACGTTGGTATGACGATGGTGTACTATAATAACACATTTTGTGTCACTGTGTTTCAAGTAAGAATTAAAACAGTTTTTTTCTTTCTTTTGACTATTATATTTATACTTATACGTAAAAAAAATAATTATTCTGTAATAATTACAGAATAATTACAGAAACTAGTACCCTAAACGCTAGAGTGGATGGCAAACGACCAGATGGTATGACACTTATTCCATTTGAATGCGGAAAATCTTTGGTTTGGGACGTCACTATCGTAGACACTTTAGCAGAATGCTATTTAAAGAAAACATCTTTGGAAAACAGTAAAGCCGCTGAAGAAGCAGAAATCACAAAAAGCATTAAATACAGAATGCTGTCTAATAACTATGTTTTTAAGCCATTGAGTTTTGAAACATTAGGTGGGGAAGGTCCTGTATATAGGCAGTTTTTACATAAAATCTCCAAAATGCTCATTGAAGCAAAAAAAAAACAAAAAACGAGGAAACGGAATCAGCGTTTTGGGTATGAAAGAGCTTGAGGCAGAGGAGCTCAAAGAAAATTAAGTTATATTATACATTTTTATTATTATATCACTAAATATACAAATAAAAAAAAACTATTTAAAAAATTACAGAAAACTGATTAAAGTTATCTAAATTATTCAATTGAACTTAAAACTACACTAGATTTATAATGTTTAAAATCTTTTACCAATACAACGCATTCTTATCACAGAACTTATACAGACCGCTTCAAGCTACTGCGAACATAGGGCGGAAGAAGTCTAATTTGCCAGTGTACGTACATGCAGAGACACCGCACGCCTATCAGTGAAGCAACCAACACTCAGGTTTCCGATCGCCATTCGCTGCCGTTCGCCGCCTTTCGCCTTGTATTTAGTACGCCTCTAACAATGAAAATAATAAGGAGAAACAAAATAAAAGCAAGTTCTCAAAATAAAATAATACATTCTAAAAACCAAAAAGATTCTCCCAGTCAAAAAAAAATTAAAGCAAATGTTCGAAAAGTCCTCCTTGCTCGGCTAGACAATATCCGAGCCTACTCTAAAAACCCCTTCTAACGTTTCCAAGCATGTTAGGTGTGATAATTTGAAAAGCTTCTTCAAAAACAGATAGAAGTCATTAGGAGCAAGATCGGGAGATCGAACTGGCCATAAAATAGTTCCCCGTGTACTTATAACCCGATTAGGAAATACATTATCAAGATATTCCCTAACATCTAACAACTGCCTAGCAGTTGGAATAATGTGCTGCTGCAGTAGATCCAAGTATCTAGGACCATTCAAATTGCAATTGCCGTTAATAAAAAATGGCCCAATTACGTGTTCCCCTATAATACCCCCCCCAAACATTTAGTTTTTGGGAATACTGTGTTCTTACGTCAAAATACAAATGCAAATTTTCCCTCGACCAATATCGAACGTGTGTTGGGTTATGACTTTTTCGGCAACTTCGTAGACATCCATTTTTGGTTTTAAAAATTTATTATTTCAATTAAGAACTTACCCATCTGTTTCTCGAGCAAGGCAGAAATAAAACAAAATAATAAAAACAAAATGAATTTCCAAAAGATAACACTGCAGCGTGCTTCGAATCCACCTCGGTCGTACGGCACGGAGAGTAAATTGGACTTGATTCCCCCTATGTTCGCAGTAGCTTGAAGCGGTCTGTATTTTATCGTTAAAACTCGATTTTTCCTAGTAAAAACTAGTTATAACTGTTAACTCTATATTAAATTAGATTAGACTAAATTATATCAGTTTAGATTAGATTTTAATCTGACCTAATCCAACTGACCTAATCTAAACTAGTTTTTCCTAGGAAAACCAGGTTATAACTGAAATCGGGGTTTTACGGTAAAATATATACAGTCGAATACTTGCCCCAAAAGAAGTACTTAAATTCTTACCATAAACTAAATAACTATACACCTATATCTTTAAAAAATGATTTTTCTAACCAAGAATAGCTAAACTCGACTAAAGATCAACTTTCGCAACGCCGTAATAATTTTTTTACTAATTTCGGATATAAAATAGGACACACAAGTTCACACACCAGGCGCGCAAATACACAAGGAATCGAATTTATACTTCCACTTTATTAAGCCCTATCGTCGGGGCAAAAATAGGTTGTGTTATAAAACTTGCCTCAAAAATCCTTAAATTTTCGTGCTGCCTAATCTTGTCCGAAGGCTTCCAGCCAAGCTCTCCTTCTATTGCTGTTTAATTTTCCTAATAAAAATACTTCTTCACTCTTTATAACTTACCTTTAATAGGTACTTGAAAGAGCTGAACTCCGTCTCAGGACTATTTTTTGCAGCCTGGCACAAAACAAGAATAAATAATAAAAAAATTAAATCGTTTGATAAAAAAACTATTTACAATAATAACGTGCCGCCGATGACAAAAGCGAGGCAAACAAATTAAAAATGACAACGCAAGTGTCAAAATAAATGTCAGGCTTCGCTTCTTTTAGAGCTTGCTCTCGGATTAGTGTCCTTAGTTCTACTGACGGACGGGTCTAATTGACCATTTTCCGAGTTTGACAGGCCAACACCATTCTTAACTAAAAAGCCTGTTAACTCCTACCGCCTCAGTGTCCTTTAGCCTATTGTGGCTGCCATTTTTATAACCAAATTGACAAGTAAAACATGGATTTTTTGTCAGTTTGGTGTCAATATGGCACCCATCATAGGCCAAAGGATACTAAAACGAAAATGAGTTAACTGACTTTTTAGTTGAGTACGGTGTTGGACAAGCTGGGTAGCAAAAAGATTTGCCACCAAACTAAAAAAAAGGTAAAATTGGGTGGGAACCTTGATTTTCGACATAACCAAACTTTTTTGTTTTTAATTTGCGAAAATAAAGAAACGGGCACTTCAGTGAATTTAAGTTAAAATTTACATAAAAACTAAAGGTATAGTGTAATAAAATCCCCGCGGGGTTACTGCTGCAGGGTGAGAACCATGAAAAACTGGTTTAAAGATCAGCTCATGCTCCAAAACATGTTCAAAAACGAGTTGTAAAGATTTGACTTCTATCAGGGAAGTATATATCCCTGCTTCTATACACACCTAGCACAGATGAGGAATCCAGATATGCCTCGAGCTTTTTCCCAGGTTGGTATGCTCATGTAAGTTAAAAGTTTAAAGGTGCAGTCAGAGTTCCGTAAAGTAAGAAAATATACTACGGTGGCCCCTATCCGCCTGTTCACTTTTCGGTTCTCACTTCTGGCATCACAAACGGGAAATTTCTCAGTTCTTACGTGCCTCCACCCGCCTGCTCACTTCACAGTGCTTTCTTGCTAAATAAAGGATTAATAAATAGTTCTCACTTCCCATTTCCGACGAAATTTTGTTGTTTTTGCTTTTTCCATTGTAATTTTTAACGTGGTAGGACGGTTGCATAGAAATAGAAGTTAAAAATGGTTAAATTGCCTATTTTTGCAGTTAGCCACATCAGTTTTCATCGGTTGACGCCGAAAACAATGAAGTCACAGTTGCAACCCGGTTATAAAATTTTAGAACCAACCTGCGAGGTTGGTTTGGCCCTCTGGCTGTAAACATAAACTCTAAAGTTTTGAAAAATTATAGGTAGTCTTTTTTTGAGTAAAGTCCAAGATATCTTCACAATATTTTAAATGACGTCATTATTTTAGAACCAATTCTTAAATCGAAAATCCCTTATAACAAACCAATTTTTATACTCTAGTTGAAGTTTTTTTTTGGAAAATCAATGAAATGCCAAATAAAAATCCATTATTTTCATAAAGACAAGGCCACCTTCTGGCTTTAAAAGCCTTCAAAAATAATCTAGGTAGGTCGTAGATTACACTGATGTAGCTAACGTACGGATTCTTGACAAATACCTAACTAAACATTGATGTTTGTTTACCTTTTTGAAACAAATTTAAACCTCCTTCATTTTGTATTTCTTGTGCTTTTAGATCAGTTCCACGTGATAAGAAAGCAGATGGTTGCATCACCCAAATAAACAAAGTAAAGAACATTCAAAATGTTACATGATAGCTTGTATAATAAAGTACAGGGAATATCAAAGCATATAAAGACAGGCGAGACGTTCCAAACTTGATCTGGCCCAGCTCTAAGTAAGTGGACAAGGATCCTTGAGGAAGTTGAGGACTGTTGACCTCCAAACCACACTAACAGGTGGGTGTTTTATCAGCTGATGACAAAGGTAGAGCAATTTTATATAATCAGTATCATCTGGTCTGAGATTTACTTCCTTCTGTTATTTTTAGGAAATATAAGGAGCCATTACACAACACAGCTAGGAACTACACAACTTCAAGGATTAACGATGACTAACCGCTTGTATTTTTCTGACAATGAAAGGAACTTAAAAACTTTAACAACTGAACTGACAATAGATTCTAGTAAGTACATACACAAAAATACTAAGTTTCCTTTTTTCCCACGGTCCATAATAGTGACTATGTATTATTAGTAACATTTTGGAACACTTAAAATTTTGACAGATGCTGTGGTAGTATTTATCAACCACTACCATGCATTTATTTTACCAGAGTTGTTAGAACATATTAAAAACTGTCACTTGTAAAAAATTTAGAAATGAGGAAAACAAAAAATTGTGCCATTTTATGAAATAAGTGTTTTGTATATTCGAAACTGGTAATATTTTATTTAATAAAATTAAATGCAGCAAAATTCTCTTACATTAACAAAGAAAAATAACCAAAACCACAACAAAATGGATTCATAGCTTACAGCAGGGGTAGTGGCTAATTACCACAACGGTATAACATTTAGCTATTGTGCAGACATAGTAATTACCATAACCACTACAGTGTTAAATAAGCGTTCCAAAATTTCTCTATTATCTAATTTATTTTTAGGCTTTAAGTAGTTGACGGGGTTAGAATTTGATATAATAAGTCTAAATAAAAAAATACTTTTCTAACTTAATAAGTTTTGGACGGAACTTTGAGCTACGATGCCTGATTAGGTCTTAACTATATTGTTTTTCTCTGTTTCAAGATACTGCAGAGGCCAGAGCCACCATTTTTCTGCTGCGAACAAGTTGACTACTGGATGAACAATTAGTTGATAAATACAAGAAAAAGTTTGACTTCATATGGTTAATTTTGTAATACATTTTATTTAATATACTTATTAATTAAATTAATTTGTTCAGTAGGAAGGTTTCAATGTTGTTTTATATGAAATATTTAGGATTATTTTAAAAGTTTAATATAATAGTTTTAGAATAAGACACAACCTCAATAACAGCACGTTCACCAAGATCCGTAGAAAGTAACCACAAAATGAACGACATTTAAGTCAAATGTGAAAAAAATATATTTTTAGGGAAATTTGTTTTATTCAATCTATTAAAACTTCCAAAAAATTGTCTCCAAAATAATAACTTTTTGTTTCCCAAAAGAACGGCTTAGGTTCTTATGAAAGTTGGTGAGTTTTATGATGTTTGATAGGGTTTTATAAGATTCTACTGGCCAAGCTGTCTTTCTCGTCAAAACTGAGAAAAATTCCGTACTTCATTAAGTTGGATTAGGTTTTTACAAGTTAGTTTCACATACCGCATAGAAAAGATATAAAACCTGGTAAAAATAAAATCTTCTAAAACCTTTCTAAGAGATTTGTTGCATTTTTTTTTGGCAGGCTTAGTTTGGAAAAGAAAATATCTATATAATTTGGTGTTGTACCTGTAAAAAACCATTGCATACTTATTTAAATTTTCTACTTGTCAAGCAGGCCTACCCTTGTTTACAAATTAAATTTAAATACAATTCAACTTTTAATTACTACATAAATTAAAGTAAAAATTGTAAAATCTAACTTTTAATTAAACAAATTACAAAAGTTTACCATTTTTTATAATAAGACGACACCTTAAAAACTTCGTTTAACGAATCATTTGAATATTCTTAACTTGATTATACACCCATTGAACTGTTTTTCTCTCATAGTTGCAAATGGCTGCCCTCCTCATTGATCCTGTTGCGCAGGTTAAAGCCCATTCTTTAAACCCTTTTATTTCTATGATGGGTTGAAAACCCCAATTCTGTGAATTATAAATGGAATAAACCCCGAAGTGCGGCGGTTCCTGTAGCCAGCTGAGAGGTAACCTTAAAATTAATTCTGGATTGCTTCATCAGAGCAGTAGTAACTGGCTGGATTCCTCATCATCATCATGTTTTGAAGCATGAGCTGATCTTTAAACCAGCTTTTCATGGTTCTCACTTTGCAGCCATAACCCCGCGGGGATTTTATTACACCTTTAGTTTTTATGTAAATATGTAAAATTAAACACAAAAAAGATTGGTTATGTCGAAAATCAGGGTTCCCACCCAAATTTACCTGTCAATTTTTTATTTTTTTGTTGGTCATTTTGTTTTAGTTTGGTGGCAAACCATTTTGCTACCCAACCTGCCAACCTCGAAAAATGGTCAATTCTGTTTCGAAGGCTCCACAAGTGTTCTATAGCCTAGGGGGACGATTTAGCGCATCTAAACAAATATTTGTGGACAACTCTTTTTTATTTACTAATGGTACAACCTGGCTACGCCGCTACCTCAAATTAGAACAAACAAGAAACTATTAGGCAGGATATGATCGATCGCTATCGGACTGAAAATGTCAGAGTAATTTTGTGGTTATATTTTTATGTGAATTTATTATTTTGCATTAACTGTTTTAATTTTCTCGAATTGGGTTTTAAAATATCTTAATTTGAAATGATATATTTTCCTTTTTATTCATTATTCTGGTTTACACTTAGATTAAAAAGAGACAAGATGCCCGACACTTACGGAGACTTTGGTTATATTTTTATATGGAACAATGTTTATCTTTGTGTTATTTACAGTAAACACACCAGTGGCGTACCTAATTAAATATAAATTTGCACATGGATTATATTATTAAAACTTTACTATAATATGAAATTTGCAAAATAATTTAAAAAACATGCAAAAAATTATTCTGCCAATTTGAGCTTTGGAAGATTCCTAACAAAAAATGTTTGTAGTGTAGTTTTATAAAAAATAAATTTATTACAAAGTTTCTCTATGATTTATTGCAATATCAATTTTCAATATAATTAAATTATGCCAAACATTAAAACAAAGAAACACAGTTCACAGCACCTGGAACATCAAGAAAAAAAAATAATTCATTTTGTTATTTTTTCTGGTCATTAGCAGAAACTTACTTAAACCGACTTCTTCAGTGCACAATAAAGTCAATAATGCTTAAGGTATATGAACCATCTAGGACAGACAAAAATATTCTGATGGCAACGGCGGCAGTAAAAATCAACCTTAATATTCTGATAAGAGGTAGGAATTCACTATTCTTACAAACCTGAAGACCTGTGTATTAACTTCTATTGTTGTTTGCAAGTTTGTTTAAGGACTTTACCTACCTTTATTATATAGTCTTTATAAAAAAATCTTCGAAAATATCTCATTTGCGCATGAACTACTTCATCAAAAGTATGCTTTATTTTATCGTTTTTGTAAAAAGAACTTCAAAAAAAAACTTATAAAACCGTTCTAAAATATCTCAATCATTAAAAATATTTTAAATTTTTAAAATTAAAAAAAAACGTGTTGGTTGATATTTTAATCTAAGGATCTACTAATTTAAGTATATTTCATAAACTTTGTTTATTTTCTGTGTACCTACCGGCATGTACCGCCACTGACTGATTTCACTTGCTCTTCCTTTGTTTTCAAAACATTGGACGATTTGTTCCAAAATATGACTTTAAAAAACAAACTATAAACGTTTTTTGACAAAATGTGGTTTTAAAACGAGTTCCAAACTGCTTAACACATCGTGAAATTTTAAAATAAATAACACGAACAAGCTTATGTCAATAAAAATATCATCCGGCCGTCTGCGCTCTGCCGACTTTTCCCGCCCACAAACCAATCACCACCTAAAGTGGGTGATACAGAATTCTCTGTCCCTATCGTTCTAACATCGTTTAAAAGGATAGAAAAGTAATCGATATATCTCACTTTTGTTTTGTTGTGATTTTATTTGTCAATAAACAGAAGTTATTATTTGCCAAGGAGTTTTCGTTGGACCAGATATCTTGTCTCTTTTTAATCTAAGGGTTTACACGACGTATATATTGATTTATTAATTGGGTAGCTCGTTTTTCTGAGTGAATTGAAAGATGCAAGCTGCTGAAATATTTTCAAAATTTGTCTTTTTTGTGTAGCTTTTTAGGTTTTTGCTTCAGGGAAAATATAAAATTCAAGGTTAAAAAAAATTCACCTCATAATTTCTTTATAAAATTTAAAAAATGTGTTTGACATGAGTTTTGACCTCACGAGCTTCTGAAAGAATCGGGATCCTTCAATCGAGTGTTAGTATAGTGTGTGGAAGTGGCAATTTTATTAGCAAAATATCATGATCAAGTAGGCCACGAAAATAAAACGCAAGTGCGTTGGATTGATGTTATTCCTGACGCCATTTTTGTTTGTTTCAATTTCGAAAGTGGTTAGAAATTTGATTTACATTTTGTTCTTTTCAATTACCTGCAAGTTTTCTGTTTTGACCTTGGAAGGTATTGCTGTAATTCCTTGCAGATTTTATTGCGCCATGTCAAGCAGGCTTAAAAATTAAAATTTCACCAGGCAAAAATAAACTTACCTGTAAAATTTTTGGTATTAATCAGAGGAAACATCTGCCTTGGCCCTTTTACATCTTAAGTATTAATTTGTCGATCATTAAAATTCCATTAAAACGATATAAGATAATTTTTATTTTGGGTGGCACATATTTTTACGTCAAAAAACGAAAACTGCTTGGTTTTTGAAAAGTAAGCACTACTTCTGTCCACGTAAAACGTGAAATTCATATGCCACCGGAAATTGCAGTGAAGGGCATCGCGTATGCGTAAAAAGCCTGAGATTCCAAAAATTTTCATAGCCTCCTGGATTTAGATGATTAATCTTGCTTACAAACATTTTCAGAGGGATGCATTGCAATGATGTGTATATTAAGCTTATAAGTACATGTGTTCAAAAGACGAGCACGACCAACATGATCAAAAATTGTGGCAAACAAACTCGGGACTTTAAAAAGCCGAAAAAAATGGTAGATAAAAATGTGAAAACACTACTTGACTCAGAAAAAGTTTGCTTACTTGATTACTTCGCTTCGTTTAAAAAAATCGATTAACATTTCTCATTTTTACGTCATTTTAATAATTAAAAGATTTAATACTAGTTATACGTGAAACTAAAATATATTGAAAGTGCAGTGGTGAATTTAAAAAGAATATGAGGAAATCTTTTACATCATCACGCTTAAAGTTGGCCCAAACTGAACAGGTAAACTTAGTCAAGAAGTGGTAGCTAAACAAAGTTGTCGACAAATATTTCTCTAGATGTGCTAAATCAGCTGATTCCTGCACGGGAACGTTCACATCCTTCGTTTCGACCAATAAGAAGGCTCAGAAGCTGCCGAGCTTGCATGGGGCACGCGCAAAGCTGACCGGATTGTCGTTTTTCAACAGCGCTCGTTCACCTGGTCCGGGGGCAGGTGTATGAAAGTGTAGGAAAGTTCCTTCGATACACGGCAGTCAGGTGAGGTTGGGTCGTAGTCGGATAGGTTTCGGATAACTCGTGATCGTTTCAAAGTCAATATCAAAGAGAGGACCGTTTCCGTGCGATCTTTCCTACGAAGTTAACGAATCAGCCCCACAGGGTACCGATTCAGGAAGTTATAGGAAGTGATCGTTCGCCTGAGAGAAGAAAAGTGGTTTCAACCAATAAACGCACTTAAAAGCAGTGACGAGACGATTGAATAATCACCAAACTATTATGGGCACGCGCAGATCTGCCTCGAACAACAATTTTTGAGCGAAGCCGTTCTCTCGACTAGACCCAGTAGTTGGGAGTTGTAGGAAAGCTCGTGTGTAAAACGTCACTCGTATTATTTAAGAGGACGCTATTGGACGAAACCATCACGCTAATGCGCATGCTACGGTAAACTTGACCGTCTTTTAGAGTAGAACTCGCACAGTGGTCGATTTTTCTAAAAACGCGGATATTAAAAGAACTTCCATATTGTAATTTATTCGTACAAAATATTTGGTTTTAATAAAAAGATAAATTTATTCTTATTTAGCTGATACACAGGATGATCGTGTGAATTTTCACATTTATCTTAAGACATTTTTAAGAGGTAAAAGATATATATTTATGAATTAGCTAAATTTGTGATGGTGGTGTGAGGGGGATCTACGAAGGACAAGTAGATTGAAAGACGATTGCAGCTTGAATGGGTTTTATTTAGCCAGAAACGTTGGGATGTCAAATATAGTTTGAATATAGCACGGATGGTCACGTGACTATTTAAAAGTGTCCAGTCACGTGATAATTTTGGTTACAGTTAAAGTCACATGATATTTTAATTTTAAGCTCACTTCACAAAATTAAACTAAAAATGTTAGTGTAGAACAATCAAATTTACTTTAAAGTAATTGACACAATATATAAATGTTACAGTATACTAGAATATTTTTATGTATATAGGGTATATTAAAAAGAATGCCAACCGAAACTTTCAAATAAAACACCCAGTATATTATTGCATTTTTGCATTCTGTTATAAGCATTTTTATATAACGTACCCTACATCGATATTCAACTGTTTTCGAGATATAAACAGTTGAATACTGTCATACTCTGGGTCTTCTATTTGAAATTTGATGTTGAATACTGATACGTAATGTCAAACTAGTAAAAAGCATAGATTATTCTTTGACCAACTATTCGCCTAGTATCTTGACAACCATATAGGGGCAAATTTAGATACATTTTGAATTTTTTAATTTTTCCATTTATGTCCACGTTTTCCGGAAAATCGACCACCGTGCGTCGTGTGAATGACTTTTGTGCGTTAGATCACTGCTCAGTGTATGATCGTTCTATTACGCCCAGAATATAGCCCAGAAGTGGCCACACAGTCGGCAGAACCAAGATTAATAAGCCAGGAGATGCGGGTGCCCAGACAATTTCGAAAGAATGGTCGCCTGGGAACGTTCACATCCTTTCAACCAATAGGAAGGCTAAGAAGCTGCCAAGCTTATACGGTCACGCGCAAAGCTGACTCGGTTATCGTTTTTCAACAGCGTTCGTTCTCCTGCCTAGAGGCAGGTGTATGAAAGTGTAGGAAGTTTCCTTCGATACACGGCAATCGGGTGAGATTCGGCTTTAGTCGGACAGGTTTCGGATAACTCTTGATAGCTTCAAAGTGCGTTATTGGTCCACATCAAGGAGGTGACCGTTCCCGGGCGATCTTTCCTATAAAATTCAAGAATCGGCACCGTGGTGGCACCAGGAGGGGACCAGCGAACTTTTGATAGGCGATCGCGACTGTTTTGCGGATTAGAAAAAAGTCTTTCAACTACAACCAAGTTATGTCGAGACGATGGACTAACATATAGCTGGACCTTTCGCAAAAGGTGTAAAAACGTAATTCCACTGTGTAATCTTCTAAGAGAAAGAAAACTTGCATCCTAAGAAGCTTGTGCATCGGTTTGCGGTATAGTGCACGGACAAAACCGAGGTTTGCCAAAAGGGCACGCGTAGGGCAGTAACATTACGTCGAGCCAGACAACCCGATGTCGGAAATTAACGTTATTCCGATCTCTTGGCAGCCGGATTTTGCACCTAAATGGGAAATACCACTTTGGGTCGTAGCGACGCGACGTCCCCTGCTGACTTGACCTGACCTAATGTAACGTTAATCTACGTCGAGTAGCGAGACCTAAATTTGATTTAAGGAAAGTAAAATGAACGTGTCATACAGGTAAATTATTTTGGAAGAAGTTTTCACCACGAATACAAATAAACAAACTAATTATGGTGTTCATTTTTATTATTTTTATTCAGTTTAAAGTACTTATAATAATATTTATAATTGAGAAATAATTGCTTTCTAGACCTAAAAACTGTAAACGAAGATTAGCTTACTGATGCTGATAAAGTATGACCAACAATGCACAAAAAAAAACACGCGCCACGAAAATTCCGAAAATAGCAAAAATAAAAATAAATAATATTCTTGCCAAATATTATAAATTTAACTTTAAGATACCCAAAAAAATAATTTTAATCCAAAACAACTTATTATAAGTTAAATAAAACTCGCAAAAACTAAAAAATAATTGTGCTTTTGTGCAATGGCAGATAGAACCGCGGGGTCCATAATGGTGGATTTAGTCGACTGACATATTCTATACTAAGTAATAACTAATTTGTGATCGGATCACCATTTTTCTATCCTTATTTACAATCAAAGACTACTTTCAACATTTCTTCACCAAAAATTGACGTAAATCATCGTTGCTTCGTCGTCTCTTCGACGGAACAGAATCTGACCCCCATGGCATGTTGGCCAGATGGTCCAAAGGTATGAAAATCCTGACGTCGGGGGCTAACAGACAGACACTTAACATAACCCTAAAATACCTAGCTTTTCAATAATTTAATACCACAAGTTTTAGAAACTTTGAAAATTTATTTAGGTATTTTAACTATTTTTTATATTTTTTTGAAGTGCAAAAAAATCAGACGGATCATTTACAGTCCGAAAAACTTCAAAATGTGGGGCTGATATTTTTGCACTTCAAAAAACAAGAAAGTTACCACTAAAAATAATTAAAATCAGTAAAGTTTTAAAGTATCAAAAACTTGTGAAACTGTTAAATTATTAAAAAGCTCAGTATAAGCAACAAAAATCGTTCAAATCTTCTCAGAAGCGTTAGTCAACATATTTCCAAAAACATTTCAAAACAGTGTAAAGCAGCTGCCAGATAATAACATAGAAACATTAAAGTCCTTAGTCGTTGGAAAGAATTTAATAATTTTCTCATAGTTTGTTAACTATACAACGATTCACAAAATAACTCTTTACAACAAAATTATGGGTCTTATATTTCTGCACCTTAAAGCCACAAAAACGGCATAGATTTGACAACACTGCTTTGCTGTTTTTGGGCCAATCTTTACCGGGCTGAATATCGGAAACGAGAAAACGAAATCTGTTGAACTTTGGCAGGAATGTTTATTTTTGAATTCCTCACAACCGTATCCAGACAGTTTTTGCTGAACTCTCTCATTTTCTAAATAAAATAAACACGGCTAACAATAGTCAAAAATCTTAGCTGGCTTTTTCTTTAGCCTCGTCGGTAATACAGAAATCTGCAACAGCAATTTTTGTTTTTTTTTTATTTTTTGAAAAAAAAGATATCAAATTTTGAAAAATGCTTTGGATACGGTTGTAGATTTTTATAAATCCTGTTGTCTGATAACAAAAAAGTTATAGTTTTTTTCTTTGTAAGCAATATTCTGCCGAAATTCTGAAACGCCAAGGTCACGTAATTTAGTAGGCCCAAGGAAACTGAAGTGAATTCAATTGGAGTATTGGAATTCAGTTTCCACATAGCCACCGGACACTTGTCTAATGGAACATTCGGCCAATAAATTAATAGATGTCAAGTGATAAAAAATAATACAGAAATTTGTTATTTTTTTTATAGTAAGTATGATTTTTTTTTATTCTTTTTAATTTCGAGACATTGCAATCCATAAAGCATGAAGCCGAGCATCAAAACCTTTTAAAGAAGCATTAATAAATGGTTAAGTTCCTAATAAGTTATACTTTTCCTCGCATATGGTGTTCGTACCGTGTTCTGAAAACTTAATGATCTCACTCGAAATGGTATTAGTGATGCCACCTATTGTTGATCTTTCAAAAAAATTCCAAAGCAGTGTTGTCAAAGCTATGCCGTTTTTGTGGCCTTAAAGACAAGGAATTGATGACCAAAAAATAAGTTTTAAATATTTGGAGTAGTATCTACCTATACATATTTAAAGGTTCATTTCACTTTAAAATGGGTTACTAGACACTTAAAGTTACATATAAATAGAGTGCAACTTATTCCTTGTCGTATCTCAGTGAGCATGTTCAAAACACTATATGGCGTTCTGTCTCACCCATAAACATTTACGGTGGGACCCTCCTTGAGTTTTGGACATAGTTTAATTTATAAAAAGAATTTTAATCTTGTGTATTGAATAATCATCTTAACACAATCTTTTGTTGAATTTAAGAAGAAAGTTTCAATTTAGAAGAAAAGAAAATTAAAAAAATTAAACCCACGCGGGGTTTAAATAGTAAATAGTAGCTGCTGCCGTTACAGAAACATATCTCAGAAACTAAATAGGGGGGTCACAACTTTTTACACCTCATTGGAATAAGCTCGAATGGTGCTAATTTGTTACGTAACAAAATAATTTGTAGCTGCTGCCACTACTGAAATATGTCTTTTTAGGTAAGTCACGTTACCTAAAAATTTAAATATTTCATGAACTAACTAGGAGGTCACAAACCTTTTATACCTCATCGGCATAAGATTGGTTGGTGCTAATTTGTTACGGAAGAAAATAATTTGTAGCTGCTGGCATTAGTGAAATACTCGGTGAAATATTTCTTTCTAAGTAAGTCACGTGGCCTAAAAATTTTAATATTTCATGAACTAACTAGAGGGTCACAACCTTTTATAACTCATCGGAATAAGCTTAGTTTGTGCTAATTTGTTGCGGAAGAAAATAATTTGTAGCTCCTGCTGCAGCTACCAATTATTTTCTTGCGTAGGTATACAAAGTTGTGACCCCGTAGTTAGTTTCAGAGATATGTTACTTTTTAAATCGAGTGCCCAGATAGCCATATCTCGGTAACGGAAGCAGCTACAAATTATTATTTTCCGTAACAAATTAGTACCAACCAAGCTTATTCCGATGAGGTATAAAAGGTTGTGACCCTCTAGTTAGTTCATGATATATTTAAATTTTTAAGTCACGGTCTTACCTAAAAGGACATATTTCACTAATGGCAGCAGCTACAAATTATTTTCTTACGTAACAAATTAGCACCATTCGAGCTTATTCCAAAGAGGTATAAGAAGTTGTGACCCCCTAGTTAGTTTCTGAGATATGTTACTTTTTGTGTCGAGTACCCAGACAGCCATATCTCGGTAACGGCAACAGCTACAAATTATTATCTTCCGAAACAAATCAGTACTAACCAAGACGATGCGATGCGATGCGATGAGGTAGTTAGTTCATGATATATTTCAATTTTTGGGTCACGTGACTTACTTAAAGAGAGATAAATATTAGTAATGGAAGCAGCTACATATTATTTTCTTACGTAACTAATTAGCTTCTTCTAAAGGGGTATGAAGAGTTCAATCAATATATATTTTTTTCATATTATTTCTTTTGTTTTGGCAGATTAGTGCTCACCCACAAATTATAAAGTTTCATTTGTCTGTCTCTGTTGAACAGACTTGATTTATAGGGTGGTGGTAATTTTCCGTAAAAAAAAATATTTTTTCTTCTTATAAAAATATTGGTTTTTATTTGCAACATGCTGATGTTTTTAGTGTATCATTTAAACTTATGAAACGGGATTAAGATACGTAAATGAGTTTTTTCGAAATAAAAAAATCTATGTTATTTTTTGCAATTTTCATTTTTCAGTACAGATATACGATTCGAGCTACAAATTATGATGTATGACTTATTGTCCTACTGTTGCCCAAACGGCAGTTATGTGGTGGTCTCCCTAGCATAATGGTTAAGTTAGAGGGGTCTCAGTTTTCTCGGTAACGGCTGCCGTTACAAATATTATTCTTCGGTAACAAATTAGCAACAAATTAGCTACAAATTATGGCATATGTGTTTTTGTGGCCCTTTATTTTAGTCACCCATAATACAGGAATTAGTTTCGTAAGTAACTCTTTTGGAAATAAAAAAAATGTATGTTATTTTTTGCCATTTTTATTTTTGAGTGCTACAAATTATGGTGTATGACTTAATGTCCTACTGTTACCCAAACGACAGCTATGGGATGATCCCCCTAGCTCAATGGTTAAGTTAGAGGTGTCCCATTTTCTTGGTAACGGCTGAAGCTACAAATTTTATTCTTTGTTAACGAATGAACAACAACTTAGCTACAAATTATGGCAATGGTATTTTTGTGACCCTCTATGATGGTCCCCTCTACTTAATGGACGTAAAAATTAAGCGAATCCTTATCAACTCGTAATTAATATTTTACAAAACAGTCTCACTTCACTGTATAACCTAACCCCACCACTAATTATTTTTAACCTTACCTGCACTAAAACAAAGAAAAATGAAGCGAATCCTAACGAACCCGTTGATATAAGTATTCACATTGTCTAAAAATTTCAAAATTTCGTTGTTCAAATTTTTGACTTATATTAGGCTGGTATTGGTTTTTAGGATAAGAGACAGCAAAAATCTAACATATCCCACAGGCAAACATATCATAGCAGGATTTGGTTGGCGAACACATACGATTTCCGACGGCTCTGCCAGAATGATACCAATTTCGTTTGTCCCAGATTTTGGCGACCTGCCTTTATCTTTGGGTCTTGGAATTTTAGGACGTGTAGGGTAGGCATAGATCTAAAATATGAATATTAGGCACATCGGAAGTTTTATTTCTTTTGCAATTACTTACCAGCGGCGTCAATTGGGGGTGGGGGCAAATGCCACCCCTGAGTATCTGCAAACAAAAGTCAAAATTTGGCTTTTACAAATAAAAACACATTTTAAAAACACCTTTAAGTACACCTACTACGGTTTACCACATCGCTACTATTAATAATAAATTCAAACTATTAATTTAGTGTTTAGGTCTAAACTTTTTTTGTTTATCAATGTTTTGTTTTATTTTGGCGTCAATAAATTGTTTTTCACCGTCGCTAAATCCTGTTAAAATGTTTTTTTTCGTTAACATTTTTTTTAATTAGGTATGCCCCCACCCAAGAGTAATATGTAATTACGCCGCTGTTACTTATTAATAAAAACAAAGGAAAATGAAGCGAATCCTTAGCAAGATATTCACGCTTTTGTGAAATATTCTCTAAAGAGGGTGAAAAGTATTCTTTTTTGCAAAACGAACTACATTACTTCTTTTTTTTCAATTGTCGGAGTTCGAATATAACCCTAAAAGAGGTTTTGAGCTGAATTATGTTCCTACATCACACCTTTTTTTTCGATCGAAATCGTCAAAAAATATTTAGGTTCGCCAGTTGACAAAAACGTTGATGGCCATGAAAACTGTCAAATTGTTATATATGACATACTTTACAAAACTTATAATAATATTAATATTTTTTAACTCGCTGTGAAGATTTTAAATAGTATTAAGAGTAGAGATTACTTTTTTTTTGTGTCAGTGATCAAAAATAAAAATCTTAAACTACTAATTTTATTAACAACAATGAAGCGGTCAAAAACCAACAACCAGAAAAAAACAACAAAACAATAGTTTATCAGCTCTCCTTTGCATTTATTTTCATTCTTCAGTCCTAAAGTAAAATCCCATTTGTGCGTGCCTAGTTAGTATTATTATATTTTAATTCTTAAATGTCTCCGGTTTTATCTATGTCAGTTATGCGTTTTCTAGTTTTTAGTTTTAATATTTTGACAAAAGGAAAACGCCTCTTAAGGTTAGAACGTAATGTTATTTACTAGTATTCTACTATATCACATATGTTTTATTACACACTAAACTTTTCTTTTAACTTTATATATATATATTTTTTTCTCTTTCAAACAAGTTTTCGCAGAATATTTTTTTTTATATAGATGTTGCTTGTATTTTGCGGGAAATTTGCTTTGGTTAAGGGTGTGTCAGTTTGGTTTTTTAATTGTTTTTAGAGCCCTGAAGGTGATGTTAAATAAATCGAAACGTTGGAAAACCTGTTAAGAATTTAGTTTTCTATATTTTTGGTTTTAATTCCAGAAATTCTGCATTATTTGGTTTTTTGGAACTTTGTCAACCAAAACCCGGAGAAATAGTAGTAGTTTCTGGTGCTGCGGGTGCAGTTGGCAGCCATGTAGGACAAATTGCTAAAATCAAAGGTTGCAAAGTTATCGGAATAGCTGGTAGTGACGAAAAGGGAAAATGGTTGACTGAAGAACTTGATTTCGACAATTTTATTAATTACAAGACGCAAGATGTTAAACAAGCTCTGATAGAAGCAGCACCAACAGGAGTAGATTGCTACTTTGATAACGTAAGTAGTACGGTGCTTTACACAGCAGATCATTATTTAAAATCCTGAATCGTAGAAAGGTCGGCCGAACTATATAAAAATGAAACGCATTTATCTTTTGATAAGTAAATTGTCGTCTTAGCCAACAGGCGCAGTAGTATACGTAAAAAGTCCAAAATCTTATTTCCCTATAGTAAAGTAGGTACATTACGTTTTCCAGCGAAGGATAATCATGGTGGTCACAAAAAGCGTAGAGGAAATAGTTATTTACCTAACAAGTGCGCAGTGGCGGTCCCAGTCATTTGAAAAGGGGGGGGGCGGTTTCAATACAAAAAAAAAGGTAATTACCCCCATAACCCCTTGAAATCCGCGCTTGAGTAACTGCGTATAATTTTTTCAGTTGTAAAAAACATAGATCACAAAAAACCACAAACAAAACCTATAAGCTAAAACTAAAAAGAAGTAGTTAAAAAGCCTCCATATCAGTTACTTCAACCGAAAAGAAACAAAAAAAAAAGATCTTGGGTAGAAATAACGAAAAATTCAAACTTGGATGAGCATCTCACAAGAAACACACAAAGGACCAAAGCGAAAAGAGAAATGATCAAACGATGTTTCGCTCTGGGTAACCATCAGTGTGAGCTCATCAGTGGTTTCACTGGTCACCCTCCCCACACTTTAATTTCCAACCTTGAATCACAAACAAAGTGTGGTTTAATGATGTATGGGAAGGGTGACCAGTGAAACCACTGATGAGCTCACGCTGGTTACCCAGAGCGAAACATCGTTTAATCTTTTCTCTTTTCGCTTTGGTCCTTTGTGTGTTCCTTGTGGGATGCTCATCCAAGTTTGAATTCTCGTTATTTTCACCCAAGATCTTTTGATCTTTTTTTTTCTATTATCTAAATAATTTTTTTGAGGTCTCAATAAAAAGTTTTTTAAGTTGAAACATTACCTTTTATATTGAAATATCTCAAATATAAGATGCCTATCTCAAAAAAAGTTCATTTCCGATTTTTTTTTGGGCAAAACGGTCAATAACTCGCTCAATATCAATTTCAATATGTCTGTTGATATGCAGCCCCACAGAGTCATAGCGTTTTTAAGTACTTTTGTTTTCAATCTTCTGAGGCAGGAGAAGCTTCTTTCTGACGAAGCATTACTTACTGTCGAACATCCAAGAATGTTTTTATTAACGGAAAAATATCGTCACGCTTGTTCGTTGCCTCGAAAACGTTATCATATATGTTTTAATTAGAACTTTTGCCTACTTGTGACCAATATTGTTTCCAAATACATCTATTAAAAGTTTAAGAATTTATGTTTTGGATTAATCAAACAGTTTATAGTATTTGGAAACCACATTAGTAAATTTTGCCTTGATTTTTGCTTCACGTTGTATAAAACTTGGTATGAATATGTTCAGGTAAAAAATACGAGTCTCGTTATTGAACCTTGATTTTATTCTATAATACTGTTCTTTACTTCTGTATTTCCAATATCGTGGTTTTTGCGGTAAGTACGTCATGCGTTTGTTGTGTCTATACCAAAATATTGTGGAGGGATTCTAGAATGTCTTTAAAGGAGCGTTCTGCAATTTCTCGTTTTTTCTCCAAAGACTTACCACCAGCATCTTTGTGGTCTACTTTTTTCTGGAGCAAAGGGAAGAGACCGCCACTGCAAGTGCGGAAAGTTATACTTTGTCATTATGTTAGTTAAACCTAGCAGATAAAAAATAGTCAAAACTACGTATTTTATGTTTTATTCAGAACTAAACTTTAACAAGCTTAAAAAATTAATTTTTACTTGACAACAATTGTGTTCACGCACGGCGTGCGAAAAAGTGGCACTTTCCGCACGGAAATAAGTGCGGGAAAAGCGTTTTTCCGCACGCTCGTAGGAAAATTAATACATAACTCGATATATACAGAGTTCGACAGTTTTCGTCTAGGGTGCCAAAATGCACGTGTCGGAGTAAGAACGCTATTCAATTCAGATGCACTGAAGAGAGATGCCGGCTGGCTAGGCAACGTTGTCGAGAAAACAGTTTAGGAAAACTTTCAGCGCTTTAGTCTATTTTATTCGAAGACGCAGGCATGAAGAAGATCGTATATGTAATTTTTATTAATTAATCACTTAGAAGGTCTTAAGATTGTTTTTATTTATTTGATACTGAAATGATGCAACTAAAATACCACAAAATATTTTTTATTACTACATTCATCAAAAAGATATGATTTTAGTAACTGTTTGCAGATAACTAAAGCATGATTACCGATGCAAAAAAAACTTTTCTTTTTTTTTGGTCACGGATACAACAAAAGATTTCTGTTCGTTGAAAATTAAAGAGAAATAGCGGAAAATAGTACTATTCTTGCCTAAAAACTAAGCCATTTCCGCCAGTTTTCACCAAGTATTTACGATAAAATCATTTAAAAGCATCGTGGAAATATCGAATTGTCAAATATTAAAGTGTCGCAACAATAAACGTCACCGAGTAAAAAGGCACATCGCTATGGAAACAATTGTTATTTCATTTACAAGGCGCCTTGATTTATAGTGTAAAGATGGTGTATTGCGAGAAGTGTTCTTCGTTCGAGATTTTTAAAAGTATTTTCCTGTTTTTCTTGGATTTTTTCATAAAGGTATTAAAAAAAATAGTGTTGACAACTCGCGGCTAAACTGTGCTTTTTTTTACACGCGTTTTTAAATACCTCGCTGCGTTCGTTATTTAAACCAACGCTTGGAAAAAAAGCACTATTTTAGCCACTAGTTGTGAAAACTACTATTTTTGTAAGACCAGAGCAGGCGGCCCTTCGTAACTCTGTACACCTGAGGACAGCAATTTTACCAGGGAAGGAGCGCAAGCAATAAAACTTATGTAGGCCTACTCAAGTGACTACGAACATGGGGCAAAAAAGTACTTTTTTATGGTCATCATTGTTTTTGGGGGTTTGGTTAGATTGCATGGTTTGTTGGTTAGTGGTGACCTAACCGTCCCCAATACCCAAACAGTTTCGACCTACATATGTTCGTAGTTGCTTGAGCCGTTGGTGGTGACTAACACATACTACCTCATACAATTAACTAATTTTTTTTGGCAAAGTTATTTGTTATACAAATCCTTAATTCTAAAAAACAAAAAAATACATTCAGTATTAACATTCCAACATAACTATCGTATTAAAAAACCTTTTAGTTACCTATATAATAAAATTAAGTTTTCTTTTTTACTTTCCCCCCCCTGGATCCGCCACTGCCTGAGGAGTCAGTCAACAACTCTTGTAAAATAAATTTGATAACAGCTTTAAATTCGTTTTAAAGTTAAACAAGACGTGAACACGGTTACAAAAAGTGTTCTAAGTAGAAAGAGTAGAGGGTTACAGATTGAAAGACTGTGCTACGTTGTTTTAATTTTTTTAAATCTTTTCAAAAGTATAATTTTGTTTTAAATTTATTTTAACAAGATATTTCGTGAGAACCCGAGACTGCTACGATAAATTGTCTCGTAGAGTTTGAACTTTAGCGTAACTGGTTAGGGGAGGTCAGGGCCAGACCTTTCGCAGCTTTATTGAAAGAGCAACGTCAATCGGTAATAAAAGTTTGTGGATAAATGGGCATTTTAATTAATTTAGCGGAATCTAATTTCAAAGTCAAATAAGAAAATACTTGGGAATCTTTTAGTTAATTGTGGGTGACATCGGCAACAGCGTATTGGTTTCTCAAGTTTATTATCTCTTTCGCTCTCATTTCCTAACCATTGCGTTTCTTTTTCAATACACGCTATTTCGACGAAGATTTTGCTAAGGGCGGTAAGAAAGACGAATAAACTTGCCAAAAATGAAGACGAAACCCTGTACTTGGGAGCGGAACCCGCACTAGGAATGCAAGTGCAGAATAGACTCAAAGCAACGGCGGCGGGATCTATTGAGCATTTAGAATCTTATGCAGTTAAGAACAAAGGTGCGATAATTCATGAAATTTGTAGAGGGTCCAGATGCAGCCAGATGTACCTGACTTTGGGAAGAAGTCGCACACAGTCGCGTGTCGTGGGGTTTGAGTTTGGAAGGACGCACCAGAAATCAAATACCAATGAAAAGTATCCATTTATAGCAAATTTTTTATTTCTCTTCATTTTTCGTTTGCTGTTTATTTATTTATTTTTATAAAAAAGGCTCGTGTTAAACAAAAACTCAGCTACCTTAAAATTCAAGTTTGCAAAAACGAAGAGCTAGAACCTCGGAATAGTTTTTATAAAGCTATAAAAAATTTATTAAGGTGCAGTTAGACTGTGGTAGTGCAGTCGTCGTCAGAACAGGATATTTTACAGATAAATAGTTAACAATATTTTTTGGTACACGCTTTTTAATATAATATACCTTGTTTAATGTTTTAAACAAATATTGGTGATAATAGACCTTCTTGCAAAATTTTTGAACATGTTAAAAGATCCACTTTACATATTTCTTTTGTATTAACCAAGAAAGTTCCGTTTTTTCTTAATATAAGTTTAAAAATGCTTTAGTTTTAAAATTAAGGTTGATTGGGTACCAAAAATGGACAAAATAAAACTTGGGAAAGAAAAAAATTTGATAATTTTGTATTTGCATACCTACATACAGTCGATAGTGTGTTCAGTGGTATTAGCGATAAATTAACAAGGTACCATAGTAGTTATATCTGATTCGCTGATTAATCATTCTGATTTATTATAATTGCGAAGAAATTAGAGCGTGTGACAAAAAGCGCTTACGTTTAGTATTACTTCGCTTGCATGGACAAATTATATCAAACAATTTACCTTCTTAATCTTATATATTGCTTTAGTAATAACCTTTAGGAAAGTTATAGTAATGTATTATAAGGGGTGCACGGTGGTTGTAGTGAAAAAAACTCACACAGAGATAGGTAGAATTTTCGGGCGCACATGAAAGAGATGGCATGAATACACCAACTTTAAGCATGGGAGTTATTTCGTGGAAATGCAGACAGTCGATGTTTTTAATAAATGAACAAAGTATTATATTTACTTAAGTCCCTATCCCCTGACCAGCCAAAGTTAATAATTAATAATGGTACCTACCTACAATAAACAGCGGCGCTATATTACCCCTCTCCCCTTTTCTACGTCAAACTAGTCATTTTCTAAAATTGTGTATAAAACTAGATAAAAGTAACTTTTTTAAAGAACATTTTCCCTCAATTATTACTTATATTACCCACTAGACATATTACTTTTATTACACACTAGACACCGCCGCGCCGCTTTGCCTGCGGTTTTACCCATTTTTCCCGCTTTTATTCCTTTAAATACCATAACTTTTGTTTCCGTATACCGATTTTGATGAAATAAATGCCTATGTGTTGCCTGTGCGGTCTATGCGTGATGCTTGAACAAACAGACATACATACAGACAAAAATTGTCAAAATTGCATTTTTGGTATCTCGTTTGGTGAAACAATAAAATATAAAAAAATAGTCAATGTACAATTCAATGTACAGAAATGGTCCCTTTAGAGATTTATTATATGTATAGACAAACAACTAATTATAGTCAGGGGGATAAGTGGCGATTTTTCCAAATTTCGGTTCAGTGGATTTTGCCTAATTGTCTCCCAAAAAGATAGACAGACACCATCAAAAAATGTTTTATTTAGGTCTTTCTTTTTGCGATCCCATTAGCCTATACTATAGTATGGATGTCTAAAAATAGAGTTCTAGATTACTACATAGCCGGTACCTACTAAGTTTTCGTTTATGGGTAATAAAAATAACACGACCGCCTTATTTATAATATTGCTATTGCTATTTTGATAGAGTGATGAAAGAGAAAAATTTAGAGATAAAAAGTTTGGTCACCTCTACTTGATAGCTGTAGATATTGCAGTATGTATATTGACTATATAAGGCTATTGGTTTAAAAAATATTCAATGTACAGAAATTAGAGATTTACCAATAAATTTTAGAAAATTAATAGTTTAATGTAAAAAAATGGGCGGGGGGTTTACTGTATCGCCACTGCGTATTATAGGTAGGTAATATTAATGTTATTAACATCGGTTGGTCAGGGGATGGGGACAGGTAAATATAATACTTTCTTCATTTTATTTTATTGCAAAGATCGACTGTATGCTTTTCCACGAAATCTCTCCTATGCTTAACGTTGGTGTATTCATGCCATATCTTTCATACGCGCGCAAAAACATCTACCTATCTCTGTTTGAGTTTTTTTGTAAAGGATATTACTAAAGCATAAGATTAAGAAGGTAAATTATTTGATATAATAAATAATAGTAATGCTACAAGTATGCGCTTTTTGTCACTTAGAAAAAATTTCTTCCCAATTATATTATAGATCTAACTCCTATAGTAATTTAATTTATCGCTAATACCACCGAACACAATATTGACTGTATGTATGTATGCAAATACAAAATTGCTTTTTTCTTCCCCAAGTTTTATTTTGTCCATCTTTGGTACCCAATCAACCGTAATTTTAAAATTAAAGCATTTTTGAACTTATATTAAGAAAAAACGGAACTTTCTTGGTTAATGCAAAAGAAATACGTAAGGTGGATCTTTTAACATGTTCAAAAATTTTGCAAGAGGGTCTATTATTACCAATATTTGTTTAAAACATTAAACAAGGTAAATTATATTAAAAAGCGTGTATCAAAAAATATTGTTAACTATATAAACTATAAAATATCCTGTTCTACATTATCTATGAAAAAAAATTCACTATACACTACCACAGTCTAACTGCACCTTAAAGTAGGCAGTCAACTACTACGTTTATACACAAAATATATATTTATTATTTTAAAACACATGATATTTTAGGAAACCATTTTCGACCTTTTCAACTAGGTTTCGGCACTAAAAACGGATCCGAAGTTATTTCACATGCTATCCGCAGATACACCTCTTACCCACATCCTATTAAAAAAATTTTATTAAAAATAGATTACACCAAAGCTTTTAATATGATTAATAGAGACAAAATTCTTTCTTAAATTAAAGAACATATCACAGATTTTCTTAATTTTATTTCTCAATGCTATAAAACTCCTACTTTTTTATTCTTTCTAGAACAGTTGATCATGTCACAACGTGATGTACAGCAAGGTGATCCCTTGGGGCTACCTTTGTTTTGCTTAGTAGTTCAAGATATTATTCAAGAGTTACAATCAAAAATCAAATTATTTTATTTAGAAATAGTTCCTCCAGCTTCAAACACAATTATTAAAAAAAGCGCTGAAATCGGCCTTAAAGTTAGTTTTAAAAAATGCGAAGTTATTTTTTCTTGCCGAAAATTCTCAAAATAAATTGGACTCAAAATACACATCTACAATAAATAAGATTCACTTACGGAATTTAATGAACTAATTCTATTAGGGATTTTTTTCTCCAATTAAAAAATAGCTGATTCTTTAATAAAAAAAATTCGTTCTTTCTCTTACTTATAAGTTCCCACACAGCCTATTATCTGTTAAAACATTCTTTTGCCATTCATCATATCACATAAGGTAAAAGGGGCAAACATTGACATAACTTCATTAAGTAATCTAAAATATAGTGCAAATTACAAAAATTAAATTTGCTAATTTATGCATAAGCAAGCTTCATATCTGGTTAACATGATATTGCAACCATTTTGTTCTATTCCTTATCGTTAAAAAAAAATATAATTTTTTAAAATTAACTTAAGGTGTCAATGTTTCCCATGTTTCGTGTAAGATTGACACCTGCTAAAATTGTTGTCTAAATTACCTGCAATTAACCAAAAAAAGTCAATATTTGTATGTTACAGTCCAAAATTGACACCAAAAAAATGATCTGCTATAAAGACTTAATCAAATATGCATTTTTTTTATTTTAGCCATTAAAAAAAATCCAAAATTGGACCGTAAACCAAAAATTATAAAAAACAGCAAAAATTAAACCGATATTTTAATTTTAAGAGAATCCTAAAAAATATAGTAATTGGAAAAACTTATAAACCTAGTTACATCTTAAAAGGGTGCAATATAAAACCTGCAGTAGTAAAAATTATTGCTAATGGTAACTTTTCTTAAACTTAAAGAACATTTAAACTTAAAATAGACCATATTAAAAACTACTAATCATGGTAACAAGGAATTAAAACGTCAATTACAAAACTAATGTAAGTTAGAAAAATTCTTTTAAGTCAAAATAATGCTTTTCCCACTGAATAACTGGAGTTTTAAGTATTTGCAAAATATCACTTTTCGGTATATCCATGATGTCATCTACGTTGGGATAAACAAAGTACATGAAATTTTTTCTTAAAAACTACACTGTAACCTCTTTTTTATTTATTTTTGTGATATGACCAACATACGAGATACTTCCAAATTTTGCTACAATCCAGTCACCTTCGCAAACAGTCGAACCATTTGTTGTTTCATTTGAATTAGTGAATTCTACATTATTCTTATTTCTTAATACGTCTCCATCAATGTTTTCTTTTACTTGCTCATTTCTTTCAGCTTCCAAGTCCTCAATCAATACGTTTCCATCAATGTTTTCTTTTGTTTGCTCATTTCTTTTAGCTTCCAAGTCCTCAAAATCATCAGGTTTGTCATCGCTTTCTAAGTGGATACATATATCACTCTCTGATGAATCACTTTGTAAATCTTTTTTGCATTTTTTCGTTTTATTAGTTTTCAAAAATTGACTTTTCTTGCTTTTTAAGGCTTTGGATTTTGTACTTCGACCTGGTTTATACTTTTGTAATCTTTTCCTTACTTCACTTTCAGTCAGACTTTCAACAAACTTTCTTTTTATTTTACTTATTTTTCCTTTTTCCATGTCTTTTTTTCTTTGGGGATGAGTGTCGTTAACAGTGAGCGTTCTAAAGCCTCCTTGACTGTAATGTTTTCTATTACGACAATTTTAGGAACTGATGCTCCTAAAGGTCTTTCGAGATTATCGCTATGGCTCGCTGAAGAAGAAGTAGCAAACTCTTCCACAGAACTTTCTTCTGCTACAATTGCTGCAATTTCTGCTTTTCGCATAATTTTATCTTTTGAAAGAGGGTAAATTCCAGATCCTTCAATCCCTCCGACGGCATTTGATCTCGAGAAACATTCAGTGTTCACTAATTTTTTCATAAGGGATGGAAAAATTAGTTTATCTACATTTTTGTAACCAGAGTCGTAATAATATTCCTTTAGAACGGTCTTCCAGACGGTTTTGGCTGGTTTGTAGACACCAACGTCCAATGGCTGCAAAAGGTGTGAAATGTGAGCTGGTAGGCATAAAATTTCTATATTGTTTTCTGTAGCAGCATCGATTAAATTTGTAGAAATATGCGAGTTATGGCCATCGCAAATAAGTAATTTTGTTCCTTCTTGCTGTGAGGTCTGTGCAGCACATTAAAACGGTGTACGTCGCTTTTGTTACGCTTCCTACTAGTTTGGAAGGGTTTCGACTTCCTCTTTTGCATAAAACTCTTTGCTGTCCAACATCTATTTGGAAGCCTGTTTCATCGCAGTTGTATATGTTCTGCGGTTTATTTTGAAGTCCAAATTTTGTCATAATATGATCCAACTTAATAAAAAAGTATTCCATAACCTCAGGCGTGCCAGCCGTGGCTCTATTTTTTGGTAGGTTCTAGGCGACTTATCTCACCTTTCCATCGTTGCTCAAACAGCAAGCACCAATCTTCCGCCGGTATTCCATTTTTAAACGGATTTGGCCTATCCAGTCTGCGAAGATAGTCCATAAGACACTGTTTTAGTTGCATTCTGTCAAATCCGTAGCCCCAGTCTGATAATTCGACCAATATATGCACCTATAGCTCTTCTTCTTGTGTTGACAGAACCGTGGGTCTGCCAATCTTATTAAGAGTAGTGCGGTTTATTCCAAACCTGATAGCTACAGATTTAGATGATTTTCCACTTTTAACTTCCTGCACGGCTTTTAACATATCCTCGTCTGAATAACTTTTATATTTCCTTGAAGTCGGGGCCTTCAGATTTTTTTTTCGTGACATCTGTAACAAAATATTATTATGTCAATGTTTACTGAATATTTCATAGTCACGATAAATTTATCATTGTGGAAAGATTGACACTGTCAATGTTGCTGTTGGGGAAAGATTGACAAGTGGCAAAAATAACCTATTTTGAAAAATATGATCTTTTTAAAATAACATAAACTACAAAGAGATAAACAAGATATTAATGTCTTAAACTATTTAAAAAGCTCTGCTTACCTTTATAAGTCATCTAGGTCACCAAGACTTTGATTTTTTAAAAAGTTTTGTCCAAAGAAAATCACACACCCACGCCTAGCTGAGAACTCAAGGACACTGAACAGGTGGGTATTACGAAAAGAGTCAGTTGCGCGTCCGACGCCAGATGGCGGTGCATATTTCCTATTTATTAAGGTAAAACAAAGCCGTATTACTCGCATTTATTTTATAATATAATTAACTTTAGAAATTGTGTCAATGTTCATCTGGTATCAATGTTGGTCCGCATTACCTTATATTCTACGTTGCTGTTGGAGAGTAAGTAATAGCCTTAAAAATTTCGATAATTTTCAAAAATCAACTTTAGAGAAAATAACTAATTTTCTTTTAAACGATTTTGCATGGAAACAATGTAACCTACCAGTCTTCTCTATGTTTTTCTGCCTTTTTAGGTTCAGTTTCAAATTCATCACATGTATTATCAAGTGTTCTTTCTTCTAATATTCTCTACTATCAAGATATATCCTTTAGAGAAACTATAGCAAAATTTAAAAATTTACAAAATGAAGGAAAAATTTAGCGCCCTAATAAATTTACAGAAAAGATTTGTGGTGTAGAGGGCAAAGGGTGCTAATCTTATAGACATCAGTATTTCCGATTATAAATCACAGAGAGATTTTGACATTAAACTTTGCAAATTCAAAGTAGACCAAATGGTTTTTTGACTCTGCAGTAATATGAGAGCAAGGCTCTACCTCCTTCTTCCCTGGGGGCTTATTCTTAAATCGAGAGAAAATTTGCTCCCAGGGAGTCGAATTCTCTCACTAATATGCATCTCATTGGTCCAAATCTTCGGTTAAAATCGGTTTCTCTCACTTTGATGAAGGGAAAATTTAGCGCCCCAATAAATTTACAGAAAAGATTTGTGGTGCAGAGGGCAAAGGGTACTAATCTTATAGACATCAATATTTCCGATTATAAATCACAGAGAGATTTTGACATTAAACTTTGCAAATTCAAAGTAGACCAAATGGTTTTTTGACTCTGCAGGAATATGAGAGCAAGGCTCTACCTCCTTCTTCCCTGGGGGGTTATTCTTAAATCGAGAGAAAATTTGCTCCCAGGGAGTCGAATTCTCCCACTACTATGCATCTCATTGGTCCAAATCTTCGGTTAAAATCGGTTTCTCTCACTTTTGCCACTTATAAAGACCAATAGAATTACTTTCGATCAATATCGGGTAAAAGTGAGAGAAACCGATTTAAACCGAAGATTTTGACCAACGAGATGCATAGTAGCGAGAAAATTTGGTCCCAGGGAGTCGAATCTCTCGCTAATATGCATCTCATGGGTCTAAATCTACGGTTTAAATCGGTTTCTCTCACTTTTGCCCGATATTGATGGAAAGTAATAAGTAGCGAGAGAATGTAACTCCCTGGGAGAAAAAAAAAACCTTTTGGACGACTCGTCTTGCCGAATTTCTCTCTCACTTCGTGTCGGACAAACTGTGGTTGAGAAACACGTTTACCCCTGCAACAAAGAAGTTGACATTTATGACCTTCACGGGTTCTGTTGCAGGAACAGTGCGGGCAGGTTTTCTCGCCACAGCCAAACTAACCAAATTTTAAAGCGCGCTCTGGTCCTTGCTGAAATCCTTTCACAATTGAAGCTTTCCGGTATTAATAGGAGAGAGGGAAAACGGATTGACGGGGTATCTCTGGTTTCCTGGAGGGCTGGTAGGGCTCTTTTGTGGGATGCTACTTGCAAGGATACGATGGCCGAGTTCTACATTTCAAAAACGTCAAGAATGGCTGGGGGGGGGGGCAGCAGAGTAGGGTCGACAAGCAAAAACATCTAAATACGGAGATTTAAGAGATAGATTTATTTTTGTACCTTTTTGCGTTGAGACGTTTGGTCCTTGGGGTGGCGAAGCAAAAAAAAAATTTTATCAGAGATCTGTGGAAAAATAGATTCGAAAAACGCAAAAAACTTCATTACCCAGAGGATCAGCCTTGCCGTTCAACGCCGAAACGAAGTAAGTGTGTTAGATACTATCCCGTCTGACCCTGACCTGGAAGAGGTTTTTGTTGTGTAAGTATGCCTGGGTAGTGTGATTGTTTTTATACTTGTTTTGTGGTTGATTTTTTTTAGCTGTTTATTATTTTTTTTATTTTTTGTTTTAATTTAATATGTAAATAACCATTATATAAATAAAAGCTTTTATAGACGCCACTAATATATATTATACGTCCTTCATTTACATGTCATTTTAAATAGAAAACAAATAAAACAACTAAGTTAACAACAGATTTTTCGGTAACACCAGGGTTAAGTATTTCTTTACGTTTTTAAAGTGTTTATAACGACCCTAAAATCGGTTTTAGGCCGATAAACCGCCTTCTTAAATTGCTTTAAAATAAAGCGATTTTAGAGATGTTTATACCACAAAATTTTTAAAGCGTCTTTATATAAAAGCGCTTTAAGAGGCTGCTATAAACAAAGTAACTGTGTATGAGTAGGAAAAAGAAAGAACAACATATTTACACAGATTAAACTAAATAAAATGGATAGGTAAGTCATTTTTAATACACCATACCAATATGGTATGAGGGACTTTAAAATCGTAAAATTTTGACTTTTCTTAATTTTATCAAAAATGAGTTACTAAGATTCCAAAACACCTTAATGGACGAAAAAAAAGTTGTCTGTCGGTCTGTTGTCTGGTGCCTGTTGTCTGTCTGTATACACGATAACTCAAGAACGCCTTAATCGATTTTAACGAAATTTGGTAAAAAAATCATCTATCGGCTCACCATGAACTGATTAACTTTTGGATAGGGTGGTGGGGGGTTAAAGAGGGTAAAAGAAGAATAAATTATTACAAAAAATGTAACTTTGAAAAAAAAAAAAATATCGATATACGGTTTTCAGATTTAAGTTTCCACGAATATGGAAAATTTTGTTATAAAGTCCAAATTCGTGGGAGCTTTAGTTTCCGAGTTATTTAAAAAAAAATTTAAAATATATTAAAAAAAAACATAACTTTAGTAGTAAAGCAGCTATTGATATGCGGTTTCACATTTTGGTTTTCGTAAATATTACCCAAAAATTTTGTTACAAAGTTCAAATCTTTTAAAGCTTCAGTTTTCGAGATATTTCCATTTCCTTTCAACATAAAATAATTGATTGTATGGTGGACTATCCGTGCTTTTTAGCACCAATTTTTTAGAAGTGAAATCCGCTCTAAGGTCCTTTATGGAAATACATTTTTCTATGAAGTCCACCATACCAATATAGTCCACCATACCAATAGGTATGAGTATTAAAATCGTGATATTTTGACTTTTCTTAATTTTATCAAAAATGAGTTACTAAGATTCCAAAACACTTTAATCGACGAAAAAAAAGAGTTGTCAAACTCAAGAACGCCTTAATCGATTTGAACGAAATTTGGTATAAAAATCCTCTATCGGCTTACCATAAACTGATTAACTTTTGGGTAGGGTGGTGGGGGGGGGGTTAAAGGGGTAAGAGGGGTAAAAGAGAGATAAAATATTTAAAAAAAAATTAACTTTGGAACAAAAGCATGTAGCGATATACGGTTTTCAGATTTAAGTTTCGATGAATATGGACTACAAATTGAGTTATAAAGGCGAAAATCGTGGGAGCTTTAGTTTCCGAGTTATTATGTATATATATTCCGAGAAATATATTTAAAAAATCATAACTTTAAAAGTGAAGCAGCTATTGATATGCGGTTTTCAGATTTTGGTTTTTGTAAATATTACCCAAAAATTTTCTTATAAGGTTCAGATCTTTCAAAGCTATAGTTTTCGAGATATTTTCGTTTCTTTTCAACATAAAATAATTGATTGTATGGTGGACTATCCGTGCTTTCTAGCACCAATTTTTATTTTTGTTATTTTGTTTTCAAATTTTTTGATGTTTTTTTAATAAAGATTGGCGATTTAATAGTAATAGTATAAGGGCGGCCCGTGGGCCTGGCAATTAGACATCTTCATGGGCCCTTTCTGCCATACCCCTTTCCTTACCCCTATGCCCCTACTTCCGCTGCAACTCATTCTCCGGGCCTCCCTGTCTTCTTTACGAAGTTGAGTATGTGGGCCCATTTCAATGAGTGCAGCTCTTCTCCCTCTATCGTGGGAAATCCCCACTTCAGAGGCCTTGATCTGGCATATTCATTTCACCCTACTATCAATTGCTGCGACCAGCGTTGCCAGGTCTACTGATTTTTCAGTAGATCTACTGCTTTGTGCTCTTTGTTTACTGACTACTGTTTTTGCAGCGGAATTTACTGCTTTGGTTTTCAAAAAATATGAACAGTAGATTTACCGTTTTTTAACAACAAAATTTATACCTATTTAAAATAATAATTATAATTTTTATCTGTAAAAAATGATATGAAAACCCCACTTTAAGTATAACATCAAATCCATGATATTTTTATGTCTGTGGTCGATTTTCAATGTCGCGCCACTTCGTGGGATGTGCGCGCGCGTGTTGCGTTCGAGAACTTGTTGGATCGACTATTTTAGATCTGTATTCTTTGTTTATCATCAGAAAAAAAACGAAACGCATTTTTACAGTTCAATGAACGAAAGTTCGTATTCATGTTTTCACGTTGAAATTGAAAATGAATTCGTGAACTATTTTGAACGCGAACTGTGCTAGGCTTTTTAGACAGACATTTTTTTTTGATTGTTTGCTGCTATATATCGTCAACTACTGTACTAATTAAATGTACTAATTTTTTTATCTATGAACTACTGCTTTCCTCAAATTTGACTTGGCAACGTTTGCGTCAGATGTTTGTTCAGCCGATTGTGCCCAGTCAGCATCCGTGTCGGGTCTTGCCTAAGAGCCATGTAGTTCTGGCTACATTCGGACCATCCACGAATAGCCTGGACTTTGACTCTTGCTTCCAGAATATCTTCAGTTCATTGTTTGCCCATTTGCTGAGCTCACTCCGTACCTGTTTTCTTGTTCTTCCCAGAAGAGGTTCCGGTCCAATGTATTGGGTTTCGGCCCCTAGTCTGGCAAGTTCGTCCGCTTTCTTATTCCCTGGTATTCCCTCATGACCTGGGACCCACATCAGTGTCACCCTCTTGTCTTGAGCCAGTGTTTGCAGTGCTTCAGCACACTCTTCCACCAGACTACTGACTATTTTGGGTGCACTTAGAGCCTTGAGGGCAGCCTGGCTGTCGGAGCATATATATATGTCTCTCCTGCCATTCCTGACCTCCGGTAGGATTGCCGACTTAAGAATTTGCGTTACAACTATTTAAAAGACAGCTTACAAGGACTAATGCTGGGCAAAATAAAATAATATAATAATAATAACACCTAATAAAAAAAAACAGATTTGTGATCACATGATCACATTTGACCAATCGAAGGCTTAATTCTTATTTCTTGTTTTCTTTATTTGCTATATAAACCCAGCAATTTCGGCTAGTATAAGATGGAGATAAGTTTTATCCTCGCCATATCCTCCTGAAGCCCTACGAAGATTTTTCGTTCGTGTTTATTGTAATACATGGGATTTTTTCGAATTCCGACTGATTTTTATGGCGTTTTTTTAATTTTCGAATGCAGTTTAACGTTTTATTTCAAAAAACCGATGACATCGGTGAAAAAAATCTGATGAATTTACAAACTCGCCCATAGCTAAAGTATTCAATCTGTCGTTATTTCACAAAAACATTTTTATGTGTTTGCGTCGAACAAGTGCGTTCTGCTTCGGCTAGTAAGCCACGGCTTGTTGCAAAACACGAACTGAGAATGCTAGTTGCAGAAAAACCGCGCCGTAATGGCCCTTATGGAGCCGGATATTACCGGGTATCATATGAACAATTTCGCCGAATCATGAGACAGACTTAAAGATTATCCCCTAGCATAGCCTTATGGATTTACACGGCAATCATAAGACCTATGCTAGCATACGGCGGGGTCCAAAAGCTCAACAAACAACAGTAATCCGAAAATTAGAACAAATCCAAAGAATAGCATGTCTCTATACAACGAGAGCTATGAAAACCACGCCAACCTGTATTCTTGGTCTCACCCCCCTTGACATATACATCAAGGAGGTTGTTTTGATAACTATGTACCGTTTGCGCATGGTTGGCATAGAACTAGAAGTAGAAGCCGGTGAAACGAGACGACATTTGTGGCGTGAACGGCTTAACTCCCTCCCAATGCTACAGGCGAATACGGACTCCATTGTACCTCGCTTTGTTTTTCACAAGCCCTACAAAATAAGCATACCCAACACAGGAGAAGAAGCGGTCATCGGTGGTACTATCAGTATCTACACGGACGGTTCCAAAACTGAACACGGGTCTGGATATGGAATATACTCAATATCACTAAACCTCAAAATTAAATGGGCTATGGGCAAACACGCCAGCGTAGTTCAAACAGAACTGAATGGCATCCACATAGCAGCAAAAGGAATATCCACGAAAAATATTTCGGGAAAAAACATCTGCATTTACACAGATAGTAGACAAGCACTACTAGCCCTATCCAACACCATTCTTAGAGAACTGTGTTGCCCTATCACGTATTACAATGGGCTCAGTACTTGGTCAAAGTATCAGAAAACAACAACATGGTCATGGCCAATACAAAGGAAACCACATTGCAGATACGCTGGCCCGGAAGGCAGCGGGACAAAACTCTTTGAACCTGCCTGTTGGGACATACTGTACAAATACCATTATGTTGTCTCACATTGTATGTGTGTGAATTGTTGTATTATTGATATATGACAATATAAAAAGTCTTGTCAAAATAAATTCCTAAAAAGTCACCTTCTCAAGTAGAATTATTTATAAAATAAGAAAAGCAACGCAACATAATTGGCATCCCTGGTGATTTGAGAGAAAAGCATTCAGTCTTTGAAAATGGAAAGAAGGATTGTCAAGGACGCAGCAAGAAAACATTTCCAAGAAATTGAGGAGGTAGGACAGGACAAAAAGGAGAAGATAAATGAATTACTACAACAAGTCCCTAGACAATAGTATAAAAGAATTCATTTGTAATAAAGAACCCAGTGACGAAAATTTTAGTAAAGAAATTGTCGAGGAATTGAATTTTTGCACTGAGGTTACAAAGTACACAAACAGATGCAATTTTTTATTAGAAAACTTAAAAGAAGCAAAAATGGAGGTCAAAAAGGAAAGAAAGAAATTACCAAAGAATTTTAACCTGCCCAAATTAGAAATAAAAAAGTTTGACGGAAATGTCAAGAACTGGATCAATTTTTGGGGTCAATTTCGCAAAATAGATGAAGATCTAGATTTGCCCAATGAAGACCAATTTCAGTACCTTATCCAATCCACTGAAGAAAAATCGCCAGCCCGTAATTTGGTAGAAAGTTTTCCACCATCAGCCAATAACTATAAAATTGCTATTGACCAACTCAAAACAAGGTTTGCAAGGGACGAGGTTTTAATTCAGGTTTATGTTAGAGAGCTTTTAAGCCTAGTTTTAAGTCAACATATTTCACCGGAAAAATCAGGTATGGCCTTATCAACTTCATACGATAAATTGGAGACTCAGCTCAGAGCGCTGGAAACATTGGGTGTGACCAGCGACAAATACGCCGTGATGCTTTTACCATTGGTTGAGTTAGCTATACCACACGAATTGCTAAAAATTTGGGAAAGAAACCGTTTAACCAATGATAAATTTATTAATGAATTACAGGGTTTACTGCAGTTCCTAAAAGCCGAGATGGAAGCAGACGAGCGAATAAAACTTGCACAAACCAGTTTTTCTTTGGAAAACGGAATCAAAATGGGTCAGGATAAGTGTTCTATACAAATATTGCATGTAAAAAAATACTTCATAAAATCGGTGAAGAAAACATTGTTCAGGGCATGTTTGGCGGCTTACAAAGTGATCCAAAAATTCATCGCTTATTTAAAGCAAATGTTCAAAATTTAGAACAAACTTCTAGCATTGGTATGTCTTTGCTAAATGTTGTAAATGTCTTTGCTAAAAGCTAAATGACATCGATATTATTAAAGAGCTAAAATCAAAAAACATATTTGTGAACGACTTTGCTTCTAACGATATCGAAGTAAACTTATTAATAGGTGCAGATATTTTTGGAAAAATTGTTACAGGAAATATAATAAAACTAAATGATTATATAGCAGCTGTAGCAACAAGCTTTGGATGGACTATAATGGGCCAACAAAGCTATAATAAAAATAATGTGTCTGTTTCTACTTATTTTTCTGATTCTTCTTTGGCAAATTTATGGAATTTAGACGTATTGGGCATAAAAGAACCAGCAGAGAAAAAATTCAGAGAGGAGTTGGAGATCAAAACATTGGAAAAATTCATGGAAAACCATGGGTTGACGGTTTTCCTAACATAAATTCAAATTTTAAACTAGCAGAAAATCGATTATTTTCAAATAGAAAGCGTTTACTTTTAATAAATAAATTTAATGATTACGATAAAGTTTTTAATGAATGGGAGCAAATGAAAATTATACAAGAAGTGGAACAAGATGAATGTGGAGAAGAAGGACAACACTATTTGGCACATCATGCTGTCATAAAGGAAGCAAGCTGCACAACAAAAATAAGGCCAGTATTTAATGCGTCACAAAAAGACAAAAACGGTAATTCTCTTAACGATCTACTAGAAAAGGGTCACAATTTGATTGAGCGAGTTATTCCTCCAATCTTGAAATTTAGGTTACATAAAATAGGGGTAACAGCAGATATCGCTAAAGCATTTCTACAAATTAGCATTAAAAAGAAGATAGGGATTATTTGCGTTTTCTATGGTGGAAAGATTACGGACAACGACAAATTAAAATTTTTAGACATTGTAGAGTTGTTTTTGGGTTAAAGCTTAGTCCGTTTCTTTTGGCAGCTACACTAAATGTACACTTAAAAAACGAGAAAAAATTTAAAGAAACTGCAGACTAACTTTTAAATGCGTTTTATGTGGACAACTGTGTATATAGCGTAAAAAACGAAAAAGATTTGAAAAAATTTATAGGAGAGTCAAAAGATATCTCAATAAGAGCAAATTTTGATTTAAGAGGGTGGACTTATAACGAAGTAAATAAAGAAAATTTGGAAAACAGTAAAAATAAAATTATTTCTATTCTAGGAATACAATGGAATTTTGCTTATGACATTCTAAAATGCGAAATTAAAAATTTGGGTTTTCTTCAGGACATTCCACGGACAAAACGCGGTATTTTATCAGCAACTCAACGAGTTTTTGATCCCATCAGTTTTACAGCTCCTTTTACATTGTTGCCAAAGCTTATGCTGCAGGAAACTTGGAGCTTGAAACTTATGTGGGATGAAAAATTGCCCGAGGATTTAGAAAAACGATTTTCTGAAAAGTGTAAATCTTTTAAGTTTTTGTAGTATTCCTAGATGTTTGACAGATAATGTAGAGGATGAAGAAATGATAAAAGAAAAATCTCTCCATGTTTTTGTAGACGCGTCAAAAGTTTCTTATGCGGCTTGTGTTTTTCTTAGGTTTGAGTATCAAAATTCAGTTTTTATTAAACTTTTGTTAGCAAAAACTAGGTTAAGTTAGATTTTATTCAATTACACTTCCAAGGCTCGAATTAATGGCTGCTTTAATTGGGATAAGGCTAGCCGAAACGGTTAAGGAAGTAGAAGATTTGAAATACCTGGAAACTACTTACTGGAGTGATTCTATGATCGGTTTGACCTGGATAAAAACAAAAGGGTTGTGGAATACTTTTGTTGGAAACAGGATCAAGGAAATAATAAAATACAGTAGTGCAGATCAATGGTATCACGTGCCAGGAGAAATGAATTCTACCGATATTTTATCACGTGGTTGCAGTGCAAAGCAACTTATAGAAAAAAAGTGGTGGCAAGGACCAGAATGGCTAAAAGAAAGTAAAGAAAAATGGCCAAAAGGAAAAATATGTGCCACAGAAGATGAAATTGAAAAGGAGCGAAAAAGGGTCATCAATACAAATGTAGCAGAGAGTTTAGTAGATGAAATATTTTGGCAGAAAATAAATCAAATTTCAAAGTATAACAAAATTAAAAGAATTATTGGATGGATTTTGAGGTTTGGTAACAATTTAAAAAATAAATTAAGAAACAAGTGCTTAGAAGAAAAAGGAAAAAATAAATTCGAATATTTGAGTCCAGAAGAACTTACAAGAGCAGAAACATGTATTTTACAAACAGTACAAAGGAAAGATTTAGGAGAAAATTTAAAAGGAATGCGTAATTTTGAGTATTTGACAGATAATAATGGGATTTTAAGAAAAAAAACTAGGAGTCATCCGAGAAAAGTTCTGGTTACTAAAAGGCTGTAAAACGATAAATTCCATAATATTTGCTTGTGTAAAATGTAAAAAATATACATCTAAATCACTTAAAGAAGAAGTTGTTGACTTAGACCAGGTAGACGCGGTATTTTTAAAAGGTCGAAATTCGTTACGTGAAAGATTTAAAAAGGAATATCTTGCAGAGTTAGTTAATAAAGGTCACAGGCAGAAGACAGAGCAGATCGAAGTTGGGGATGTAGTTTTGGTTGGAGCAGACAACGTAAAACGGGTACTTTGGCCAATGGGAAGAATATTAGAAATTTATAATGGAAAAGACGGAGTAAGCCGTGTCGTAAAAGTAAAAACTAAGAACGGGATAATAATTAGGCCATTCCAAAGGATTTATCCACTAGAAATAGGAACAAGTTTCCACTAAAGAAAAAGAAAAGAAAGTATGAGGAAAAAGAATAGAAGAATGAGAAAAAAGAAGAGAAGAATGAGAAAAAAGAAGAGAAGAAAGAAAAACCAGTTGAAAGATCAAGGTTTGGTCGAATCTTGAAGGTTCCAGTAAGATTGGGAGAGGAATAAGCTTGGGGCCGGAGAATGTTGGGACATACTGTACATATACCATTATGTTGTCTCACATTGTATGTGTGTGAATTGTGGTATTATTGATACATGACAATATAAAATGTCTTGTCAAAATAAATTCCTAAAAAGTAACCTTCTCAAGTAGAATTATTTATAAAATAAGAAAAGCAACGCAGCACTGCCCCTCCTGCCAGTATAGCAGCATTAACAGTGGCGAACCACATACGAGAACATTCCCAAAAAGACTTTAGAAAAAGATGGGATAAAACTAGAAACTGCAACCTTGGCAGGGAATTACTACGTTACCCTGATTAAGCAGGAGCAAAAAAATTCCTATCAATGACCAGACAGAACCTGCTCTTTGTCACGGGCATTCTGACCGGCCACTGCCAACTAAATAAATACCTTAATACAATGATGTTATCTGAAACACCTCTATGTCGAGGTTGTAAACAAGAAGATGAAAGCATGGAACAAATTCTCTGCGACTCTCCAGTGCTGTCGTCTACTCGAAAGGCTATTTTCGACGAGTTTTGGTCAACACCAGCCAACATACGGGAGGCTCCCCTTGGCGACGTTATCAACTACGTTCGAAGCGTAGGATGGATGACGAACTAGGGGAAAGCTCTATAGGAGGATGCACAACGGGTCTAATGAGGCCTAGGTGCTGTGAGGTTAAATCCCTGTGATCGGCAGAAATCTATAATGTTCGATGCAGCTGTGGCCGCAGGTTTCCTTTCCCCGACGGAGGCGCCTGAATAATAATAAACATAGGACATACGCGCAAACGTTAAATATAGCACGATATTCTGTCCTCCTTTTATCTGTACAAAATAAAGACTTCCGTTCGAATACAGATATCAAAGTCCAATCTCTGCAGTCTATCGTTAAGCTTTTTCATCAAGGTCACGTCTTTAGCATGTATACAAGAGACGAGCGGCCAAACCAAATAAAGCAAATTAGAAATACATTGTAATAAAATGTAAAAGACAGAAACATCTGAGCCGGAAAGTTTCACGTATACCGTTGGGCACTTCGTACGTGTTATGACCAACAAGTGTCTAAATAAGTGCAATATTCTCAAAGAGGCGTGTTTTACCGTTGGTCAACGAAAATAGAAAATTAAAGATGATACAAATGATTTTTTTTCGAAATTTTATTATAGTTATATGAATAATATTTAATAAAAATTCCAAAGAGGGACGCGCGGCTATGCGGCCTTGTAGAATAACCGCCGTTGCATACCTAGACAAATGGAAACACCTTTTTCGTATGGGTGTGGTAATTTTTGGAGGAATTTCAACCTTGAAGAATTCATTTTTTGTGGCTCTGAGGGGAGGAAGCTTGAGCATCTAAGCCTCCCCCTACGTAAGCCGCGCCTCGCGCCGGTCCGTTATGCATATACCATTCTTCTTCTATGTTTGTACAAAGTATATTTTTAGGTTGGCGGAGAAATCAGCTCAATCGTTTTGAGACACATGAATAACTTTGGCCGAGTATCTGTATGTGGAGCAATATCGGGATACAATAACAAAGAGGGAGCAACAGGTAAATATATAGAATAGACGTTAATGCCGTAATTAGAGCCCGTCCCCGTTTGACAATAGGGCGATTTTGGTCAGGTTATTTGTCAGTCTGTTACCCTTACCTTTATTCTGGGCAGGCGCAGTAGCGCTCTGTGAGACTGTTAACTTTATTAAAGCGAATAGCCACTACCTTTACCGTTAAAAAGACAACCAACTTGATGTGATTATGTGGTAGAACATTTGTAGATTATAAAAGTTTGATTTTTTTTACAAAAATTTTGTGTATTTGAATCCCTAATACAAATAATACAATATTAATACCGTTACGTAAATATTACGTAAAAGTTATAACACATGATTACTTTGTTACATAAATTCTAGGTAAACTGGAAGTCACAACAAAGTAAAAAGTAACTTCCATGTTCTGCATAATGCAAATATAATTAAAATAACGTAAATAATACATGGCAACAAAACGGCAGATATCGATTAACTATTAACTAGAAAGTAAATCAACAGGTAAAATTGGGGTAAAATTTTTAAATAATATTTATTCTTACAATTAACATCAATGTAAACTTGACGTCACGTAAATAACGTACTTTATGTAGCTACTAATAATATAAATTTATAACATAAATCTTATAAAAATATTACACATTTATGTAAAACTAATGTCATATTATCTATATAATATTTATATACTTCTAATGTCACAAAAAGTAACTTCCATGTTCTGTACAATGCCGTGCCCAAAGTTCCCTTCTTATTACGTAAATATAATGTAATTAAAGAAACATAAGTTATTTTATGTAAAAGTTACGTAAATTTTATGAAAACTTTTTTGTGTAAATTTTTTGACTTTAGATTTAGTTAAATCCCATGTTAATGTAACAGATGTGTTTGCTGGAAATTAAGGAATTCAAAATTTTTAGGTGATTACCAAAATATTTACGGACTTGATTGCAATGCAAACAAATTTTTTTTAGTCCTACCATAAGAGCCCGCGGTCTTTACCAATAAAATAGCAATATGAAATGCGCAAATAAATACGTCTTGATAGTGACCTTATAAAAAACTAAAAAACGCTTGGTCTGTCGGGCAGCATTTAGTCGAAAGGAAACATATTTTTTATAACCTCAACTTTTTCGATTCTTTTACCAAGAAAGGTTCAGATTTCTAAGATCATGACGTCGTAGCTTACGGTTGCCGCTACAAATCTGTTAAAATCAGTCACTCCCAGGGCGACCGGATCCCCTTGACAGACCGGCGCAAAAAGGTAGCAAATTAAAGCTAGTGACAAATGACCCCGTCTGTCGGCAAGAAAATGGCCGGAAGTATCTGACCGAAGGAAATTTAGTCGGATGCTGAGGGCCAACTTTTTATGCGTGACCTTTAGAGGTGACGTCCTCCTCGAAGTAGTGGCAACTTTTTGTGGGACAAATATAAATAACTGTAGTAGCAAAAATAGGTAATTAAAAATACATTGATTATTACATTATTATTATGTACTACATTACATATGCATACATACATTATTATTAATCCTCTATGTAACTGGAATGCAAGTGACATCTATACACAAACTATTGAATGCTGCGCGCGTAGCAGCGACAAATGCATCAAAACGCCTCGCCATCGGCATCGCCACCTGCGTGTATATTATTGGCGAACGAGCAATCAATTTAGCAAAAAGTTTCTGATAAACAACGGGTTTCACGAATTCCGGTTTTGAAAAATAATGGTTTGACTAATTCCGGGTTTTATTAAAAATGGGTTTTACAAATTACGAGTTTGATATTGAATAAGTTTGATGAACAATGGTTCGATTAAAAACGGATCTTACAAATTTCGAATTTGTTATTGAATGGATTTGAAGAAATAAGATTCGGATAAAAAATTGGTTTACCGAATTGCAGTTTCTATAGTGAATGGTTTTATAATTGCAATTTCTTTTATTTAACGGCTTTAATTTTTCACATTCTGATAAACCGTGGGCGTCCGGCCGGCGGTGTCTATGCAGATTTCCCGTCGCTATAAAAAAAGGATTGATTTTTTTAATTTTTAAATTTAATTAAAGCTATCTATTATCTCAAAATTATAAACTTTAATTTAAAGTTAACTTGCAATATATGTAATAACTATGTTTGTTCGGGTGGAATATTGCTTATATAGTTGCGGTGACAATACAAGAATATATTGTGATGAAATTGACAGCTCCCCCATACTCGAAGAGGGTGGAGGAGGGTACAGTTGAAGTACGCCCGATTTCGTTAAAATTTGGTGTGTTGGGGCACTTGGGGATGGAGACGAATTTTTAATCAGATTTTCAAAATTTAATATGGCGGATTCAATATGGGCCGTTTTTGTGTCATCTTTTGCTAACCAATTTTAACTAACTTATGCACATCCGATTACCTTCAAATTTGGCATGCATTTATAGTTTTATAAGGCACCTCTCCCCCCTACGAGGGGAGTGGAGGGAGGAAAACACCTAAGCTTGTCCGACTTCAACCAAAATTGGTATACGAAAGCTTTTGGGGATAAGGAATACGAATTTTTGATCAGATTTTGAAAATTCAAAATGGACGATTTTCGGTTATGTTTAGCTAAGGTATTTTAACTGACTTATCCACATCCTATGTTCAAATTTGGTATGCGTTTATAGTTCCGGTGAAAATAAAATAAAGAGTATTCTCAGGTACCCACCTCCCTCTAACAAGGGAAGTGGAAGGGGAAAGATATTTAGATTTTTCGATTTCAATCAAAATTGGTATACAGGGGTTTTTAAGGAGGGGGATTATTAATTTTTGATCAGATTTAAAAATTTCAATATGGCCGATTTAAAATGAACGATTAAGTGTAGAAATCTAAATATTAAGGGTGTGTGTTTAAATTTGGTATGCGTTTATAGTTCCGGCGACAATACAATAATATGGTATTATTAGGTAAACACTTCCCCGTAACGGTGGAAGTGGAGCGGGAAAAGATTAAGTTTGTTCGATTTAAATCAAAATTGGCAGACAGGGGTTTTTCGGGAAGGGGATATGAATTTTTAAACAGATTTGGAAATTTCAATATGTCGGATTCAAAATGGACGATTTAGGGTACAAATGTAAAAATTAAAAAAAATAAGTTTTGTAAAAAAAATTTTTTTAAAGAATAACCTTTTATTAAATGCACTCAAAAGTAGAAAATACTTTTTAATCTTTCTTATATTCTTATACCATAATAAAAGCGATGAGCGCAAATTAAAAATTTTAACATTACGGTGACAAAGAGAGAACTACAAAGTAAGAACTAAATTCTTCTTCTATTCGAATGATAGACATAATACTTTCATCTAAAGAAGGGGCGAGTTTGTAATCTCATCGATTGAGCAATCAATGCATCAAACAAGTTCTCGATACGTTTCGATGCCATCAAACGCGTTCTTTTGGATTTTCAATGCAACCGACTTGATGCCAACAATTGAAATCAGTTCCGAGGGCTGATGGCTATTGATGGACGGATTAATGATCAGTGATGGCTGTCAGAATCAGATTTTCAATCAAATCTTGACATCGGTGCAAAAGTTTAGATGAATTTCAGATGATTTTAAAAACTTGCCCAAGCTGAGAACGGCTGAGATTGCCGTGCTTGCCAAGTCTTTGCAAATGTCCTTAGGTTAGAGTATTATAACTGTTTCTTCGTCGATGTGACCGATATATGATACCTAAAGTTAAAATTTTTAATTTGCGCCCATCGCTTTTATTATGGTATAAGAAAGATAAAAATTATTTTCGACTTTTGTGTGCATTTAATAAAAGCTTGTTCTTTAAAAGTTTTTTTAAATAAAAAATTATTTTCTTCAATATGTAGTTTAGGCGAACTGTACCCACAATTAAACATTCCTGTAATGTAATAGTCATATACTTAGAAAACAAAGAATGTGATAGGAATGTTACATTTTACCATTGGGGATATTGCTAACACATGCCGGCAATAAGTTACGTTCTAGCTCATACAGGTGATATAAATGTGATAGAAACGTGACGGGAAACATGACTATAATATGACCGGAACGTTTTTTTAGAAGAATTATTGTAATATACCTGGGCAAATATATATCCCTATTGAATATTGCATGGATATGAACTATGAATTTGTGATTCAAAGCATGTCCAGATGGCTACGACATGGATATCCTAAGGTATGCAGTGGATATATATCCACATGAATATCCACCAAATATGCATTAGTCTTCCACTAAAGTGCAATTACGGAGTAGCCTATGAATATAGGGAATATAGGTATATCAATGTATCACCATTATGTTGATGTAGGTACTACTTGAGATTAGTTATCGGAAGATTACCTGAATAACTTTTTGCTGTCTTATATGTATAATACTATTATCTGCTACATAGAGAACATATTGATTCCAGTGGCATCTACCTACAATAGATGACACTAAACCAAATTATAATTATAAATCATCTAAATCGTGTTTTCACAAGATAGTAACATTCTCCGCAAACATGCCGAAATCCTGAGAAAAATATTCTTTTTGGGAATATTTATAAAAATAACTTGATTATCACGTTATCATGGGAATATTATTATCTTATTACGAAAGAAAAATAACTATCATCACAAACTCTTAAAGAATAGTGAACTAAAAATAGGTCTGGAACATTCCTGTCATATTCGCAATAAAATATTACAAAAATTACTTTGAAGGAATATTCCTACAACATTAATATTCCTCCAATGTTATGTGGGTATCAAGTGGTCCAGAGTTAGGATTACTTTTCAAGAAGAGACCGAAGAAAGAGAGATTTAACTTTTTTGGAATTTTTTAGCTACCACTGTTCAGGGTCCAATAGTTTCAAAACAGCTAAAAATGGAAGGTTTTATCGTAAGCAGATGGCAGGACAGATTTGAAGAAGGAATTATGCAAAATTTGCAATGGATTAAAAAAGGAAAGCTAAAATATAAAGAAACCGTTACTGTTGGATTTGATAACATGGTTAAAGCCTTTCAAGATATGCTAAAAGGGAAAAATTTAGGAAAAGCAATTGTTAAAGTTTAGATTATAATACAGTTTTAGGTAGCTTGGTAAAATTTTCAAGTGCTAATTTAAAAAAAATATAGGTATATTTTCTATGACAAATATTTTTTTTATTTTTCCGCCATAATCGCCGCACATAAAAAAATACGGCTAGTCGTACCAACGTAATTTATAGCCTAAAATATTTAAGCGTATTAACGAATTTTTTCCATGTTTTTCGCATTTTTAAACAATAATTTAATGTTTTTCAAAGTCAAAAAAGTTTTCACTGTCAAAAAATATTTTTCTTCTGTAAAAAAAAATATTTACAAATAGAGAAGAACAAAGTATTTTAGAGAAAGATGAAAATATTTTAAAACTGTTCGACTGGAATATTTTTATGATTTGACCACAGACCTAAAAACCATAGACCCTGAATCCCATTCATAAATTCTTATTTGTTTTGCCCCCAAGCTAGTCTGTGTGCCAAAAAAGGACAGAATGATTTTCAGAACGTTGCTCGGCAAGACTGCGGTAAAACATGTATATGTTTGTAGACGTATGTCCTAGATACATCCATTTGTTTTACATACTCTACCAGTAGCGGCGAAAAATTAATAAATATGCACAAAAATGGGTTAATTGCACAAAAGCATTAATTTGTAGTTTTTACAACTAGCGTTTAAAAGAGCGTTTTTTTACGAGCGTTTGGTTGAAATTTTGTATATAGTAGGCTTAGGGGTGTCAAAGACTTAAACCGCTTTTAGACTTAAACATTTTTGAGTGCTTTTGGATTTTTTACGATGTGAGTTGTGACATGGTCCGTCTTTGACTGCGCTCCGCAAAAAGAGTTTTGAGGTATATTTATAACCTCGGTTCGCGCGTAGGTTGGCCCGGGGAATATTTGGGGGTTGACCATTTGTTGGTATAGCGCTCGGGGTAAAAGATTATAAATATATTTTGTGTGCATTGGTAAATTACGAGCCCATGTCCTGCAGTTTTGATATTATTATATCTGGAACTTCAAGATTCGTCTAGCAGTAGTCTGGTGCAGCGAACGAAGCTGAGACTCTCGGTTGATATCCGGGAAGTCACATTGGCCGCCATCCTGCATACTCCAGCCCGCTAGAATTTCGACGCTCAGCATCTGACGACGCATAAACCGTCCAGCCCTAGCAGCTAGCAGGGACAGCACAGATAACCGGCCCACGACGATTTATGGTTTCCGGTATCTGGTCGTATACGTTTAAGGGCTAGCCACGTTTGTACCACTGTTCATTTGTACCACTCTTTAGCGCCACCCCTACAGGTCCCTAAAATATTTGCCCTCCTTATAAATGGCAGGTTCGCAGTGTAGCCGCTATTAACAATTATTCTTTAGATATTTTAAAACTTTTTACGCATTCTGGACGGCCAGTTGAGGTGGGACTTTGGACCGGTTAGCATATGCTGGATTCAGAGGTTCCGTAACGTAAGCGGTAAGATGACGTATTACGCAAGAAAAGTAAGACGTATGCAGTAGGAATGGATATTTTTAGGTGGATTCCTTGACAAAAAATTTTAGTTTCGAAATCTTATGATATATATCTGAGACATGCAGTAGACGTCCGTCTTGGATCAATCTTTGATTACGCGCGCGAAAACTTGTGCCACAGTTACTTCCGCCTGTACCCCGCAACTGCCCCTATCTAATTTTTGGAGCTTTGTAACACCGGTTTCCCAACAGATGATTTAAAGATCGCGAATATTCGGTCTCTTCCGTGCGACTTTTTCTATACAGCTTAGACCCCCGTCACACTCAATGCATGCCGCTTCTGTTGCTATGTCTTTTTTTTATATGGCAAGTCACTAAAGCCTTATCAGAATTTTAGAAGGATGCAGTTTACCCTTTTGGGGCTAGTTGCACCTAAGGTCGAACGCGGCTCAGGTATACGTGAAATTTTCCGGCTCGGATGTGTCTGTCTTTTACATTTTATTACCGTGTATTTCTATCTTGCTTTCTTTGTTTCGGCCGCTCGTCTATTGATTTTTGGCTCCCGTCGGCAACACTCGCTGCGTATTTGATGACATCTTCACGTTAGCAACATGCCGCAAACGCTATGCTACGTAGGTTAGCGTCATGTATGAACGTTATACATGCAAATGACGCGACCTTGATGGAAAAGCTCAACGGTAGACTGCAGAGATTGGACTTTGACATCTGTATTCGAGCGGAAGTCTTTGCTTGTGTACACATAAAAGGAAGACTTAATATTGCGCTATATTCCACGTTGCGTGACCAACTTAAAGTGTCTAGCAACCGTTTCGCAGGTGTCTGTTTTGCTCGAAAACTTCATTTTTATTGATATTTGCATCCTTTAACGTTTTGCTTTTCGCTTTATTCCGACAGGCGAGGCGGCGCGTGTCGTCCTTTTCCATATTCCTCAAATTGTCATCCTCAGATAAGTGATTTGAACTACCGAAGTATTGTTGGATATTAACCAACGATCAGACGTATTCAAGATACGATCAGCGGCTGATAGCCGGCGAACGGCCATGCTCTAGGTCTCTACTCCCAGAAAAGTCATAATTAAAATTGGGAACATCCTGGCCAAAAGCTTAGAGGCCCCAAAAAATTTTCCACCTTCCCGCCGACGTTCAGTCAGGCGCCTCAATCAAATAAAATAAAACGTGCACGTGACACACGAACTATGGCTGCTGCCTGAATAAGTTGTGAGTTGACGTGACTTTCAAATATGGCCAAGGTGTTTGCACTTGGGGCACCTATACACATAAAACAGTTAAAAAGGAGATGGCCCAAGCGACTTCCACTCGACTAAAACTAAACTACTGAAAAGTAGTTCTTCGCAAACAGTAGCGGAATAAATGGCCACTAGGCAAAACACAAAATAGTTCGAAACAACTATGGTCTTTGAAACAGTTCAAAGGGTTAGGAGATTAATCCACTGGAGTACGTGATTACTTCGTAGAAAATAATACAACCGTGAATAATCTTCCCCGAGCGCTGTAAGGGTGTACTAGAGTGTGTTGGAAGAAAGTTATGGTTTGATTCAGTTCGAATTCTTTTCCCGATGTTTCGAGACGGATTCTCACAACCGAACAAAAGTTATATTACGACACTAGGATAAATTCTCGCCCTGTATAAATAGGGGAAATTTAACCTTTATACGTATACGACCAGATACCGGAAACCATAAATCGTCGTGGGCCGGTTATCTGTGCTGTCCCTGCAAGCTGCTAGGGCTGGACGGCGGATACGTCGTCAGATGATGAGCGTCGAAAATTCTAGCGTGCTGGATGAGGCAGGATGGCGGCCAATGTGACGTCCCAGATGGCACCGGGAGTCTCAGCTTCGTTCGCTGCACCAGACTACTGCTAGACGAATCTTGAAGTTCCCAGATATTTTACTAATATCAAAACTGCAGGACATCGGCTAATAATTTTCCAATGCACACAAAACATATTTATAATCTTTTACCCCGAGCGCTATACCAAAAAATGGTCAACCCCCAAATATCCTCCGGGCCAACCTCCGCGCAAACCGAGGTTATAAATATACCCCAAAACTCATTTTGCGGAGCGCAGTCAAAGCCGCACCGTGTAACAAGTCACATCGTAAAAAATCCAAAAGCACTCAAAAATGTTCAAGTCTAAAAGTGCTATAAGTCTCTAACACCCCTAAGCCTCCATATACCAAATTTCACTCAATTCGGTTTAAAAACAAAAAAGTAGATTTCAAGAACTGAAATCTAAAAAACATTGCCTAGGCCCTAGCTCCGTTAATATAAACTAACCTAAGACATTTAATATATCAAAATTTGTGTTGCAAGGATGCGCAACTTGTGGCTATAACAGATTTTTGAAAAAGTTTTCGTTTTAAAAGATATTTAATATTTTGACTTTTTTCTAATCTAAACTCTTAATAGGCAATAACTCCGATATCAAGCGTCGGTCCGAAAACCTAATCACACCAAAATGTGAGGCTCGGCAAGACGCTTACTTTGACATACGCCAACCTTCACCACTTCTAATAGTCCTTTGCGCTTTCGTGAAAAAATCAAACAAAACATGATGTTTTAAACTTATTCAAATCTGCTATCACTCAGATAACTTAGTATAACACCTCCAGAGAGCAAGATCCCGGAATACAAGGTTACTCCGGAATGAAACAAGAAGCTGGAATACTGATTTAGATGTTTAAAAAGTTACTGAAAAAAGGCGATCCTACGACACGCGCTGCATATAGCCGTCCAACATCCAACGTTGTTTGACGACGAAAGTTGTTTAAATTCGCTGGGTGTGGTTGCTTATGTTACGCTTCATACGCCAGGTACAGACCTATGTTACTGGCCTGTAGGTTTCTGGACTATCCATTAGATCTTGTAGGCCTGGTCGTAATGAATTGAAAAGTAAAATGTGTGTCCGATATGCCTTTTTATTAAAAATATATGGTTTCATGTATTTTGTATATTTATTGTATGCCTATAAATTTTGCAATTTTGTTGCGAGTCAGCCTAAATCTTTAACTGGTATTTTTTGATACTTGGGTGTAGGTAAACCCAAAAAAAATAGTTTTTGTTCAGGAAACAAAAAAAAGTAGGAATTTTTTCTCTATTGTTATATTATCTTTTACACCTAATTTTATCAATGCAAAATAACGTTAAACACATTTTTTTATACCTTTATCAAAAACATTATTTTAGAGTAATTGTCTGCAGATAACTAAAGCATGGCTTTTTTGGTTACCGATGCAAAAAAACTTTTTTTTATCAGGGCAGAGCAAAACAAGATTTCTGTCAGTTTTTACCCAAAGTTAAAGAGAAATAGTGGAAAATAGTAATAATAAAAAAAATTTATTATTCTTGCCTAAAAATTAAGCCATTTCCGACAGTTTTCACCAAGTATTTACGAAAAAATCATTTAAAAAAATCGTCAAAATATCAAACTGTCAAAGACTAAAATGTCGCAACAATGAACGTGACCGATTAAAAAGGCACATCGCTATGGAAACCATTGATATTTCATTTACCAACCGCTTTGATTTACAGTGTAAAGATGGTGTGTTGCAAGAAGTGCTCTTCGTTCGAGATTTTTAAAAGTAATTTCCTACGAGCGTGCGGAAAAAAGCTTTTCTCGCACTCATTTCCGTGCGGAAAGTGCCACTTTTCCGCACGTCGTGAGTGAAAAAAAATTTTCGCGCACACTGTTGAGCAAAAAAAAAATTTCACGCACGCTGTTGAGCAAAAAATTTTTATCACGCACTCTGTTGAGCACGCTTGTTGTTGAGTTACCGTGATTAATAATAATTACCATAAAAATTAATTTTTTAAGCTTGTTAAAGTTTAGTTCTGAATAAAACATAAAATTCGTAGTTTTGATTTTTTTTTATTTTTACTCTGCTAGGTTTAACTAAAATACCAATTCCACCAAGTATCAGGGAAAATGGAACTGTGAAATGTTACTGCTGGATCGACGGAGAAGAATCTTCATCTTAAATACAACAAACTTTGTTGTTGAGCCATTGAAGAATAAACTAGAGATGGCTCCATTAGTACCACAGTTTATTTGTACCACTGGCCATCTGTGCGGGCATTCACTGATATATCCACGCCCACCACAACAAATTCGGCAGGGTGGGGGAAATTCTTTCCAAGACTTTATAGGGAATACATGTACACGGGACTGTATATTGGCAACGTAGCAATTTCATTTGAAGCCGATGGTTTGAGTAGGCAGACCGCGTCTCAATGACGGGAACCCGACATTGCTAGCGTGCTAAAGAGAAATCAGCGCTCTTTGAGAGAGAGAGACTTTTCCCGTCTTAGCCCGTTGTTTAAGGCGCAATTACACAGACGAACATGCTCAAACAGAAGCTCGTGCAAAAGATCTAAAATTTTTTGCGTGAACATTTTTGTGAGCTTTTCTTTGAACATTTTGTTCGGGTAAATTTTTGAGCAAATTATTGCTATCTGTTTTGGAAACATATTTTTAAAGATGAGAATAAATAAAATTTCACAGCAGTGATCAGTGATCTCAATTCTTAAAAAAAATGGAACACCAACTTTTATTTTAAATTTTTATGAAAAACAGTCGACGGCAAGCGAAACATTATTCTTGGCTATCAGTTTTGTCACATGGATTAGGGTTACTTATAATATTTTTTTCTTAGAGTTTTTCCCGGATTTTTTTGCCCGGGGGTTTTTTTGGGATTTTCTTGCGAGTTTTTGATTTACAAGGGTCTTTTCCTAAATTCAAAAAATAACCCAGGAAAATTTTTCTTTTCTAAAAAAATTTTGAGTTTTTCAAATATCGGCAAAAAACTTAAAAGTTGAACTTTTAAGCGGTAATCCGCGCCTCACGACTATGAGGAGTGGTGGGGAGGGGATTTTTTTTTAAACATATTTTTGTAACTTTACTTTACCCTTAGCTTTGATTGTTTTTTTTTCATTCCTCACACCAGATTTACCTAGTTAGTTTAAAGCCCCAACGGTTGCTTAAAAAAGCAAAAGGTTCATGAAAATTCTGAAGATAGATATTTACTGTCAATTTAATGTAATAATCAAAGTCGATTACTGACACTGAACAAACAATATGCAAAAGAGCAACATTCCGATTCAGAAGTCTACTCTATTACTGCTAAATTATATTTTTTTAGACAATGGTCGGGATCGTAGGGTTGTAAAAGTGGGTAATAAACGGGTATTATTTAGACCGAACGTTCTTTTGTTCATATATTTGAGATTTAATAAAATGTATATAGGTTTTTTAATTTGACTTAATTATTATAGTATTGTGTTTTAAACTAGGAAGTAAAATAATGAGATATTCTTTTAAACGTAAATTTTTATCATAACATTTTACAGGCAACAGCAATAAATAAGTTCCAATTATTATTTTTTGATTCTCGTTTTTTTACAACCCCAAAAAAGTTACAAGTATACTGGCATATCCCTTATAAAAATCAGGTCAATCGAAGTTGCTTATGAGGTAAAATGTGAATTTCGACATCAAATCGTTTTTCCGTCGGAAAGCACTTAATTAAAAATACCTTGTTTTAAAACTTAGTCTTTTTATTTTCAGTTAAATTCAATGAATTTCCATAAAGCTATAAAATTTAAATTTGTAAGAAATTTCTATACCAACATTTCTTCAAACAAATTTTGCTTAACATTCTCTCCAAAATTTCCGTGAGTCTTTTTGTACGAGATTTTGCTCGAACTTTTTTTTGAACATTTTGCTCAAGAGGCTCGTGTAAATGTTTGTCGGCATTTCAACATCAAAGGAAAGTTTGTCTGTGTAAATGCGCCTTTATGTGCAAGCCTTTGCGAGCCTTATCTACCTAGATATATTATATATAGGTATGATTTATTGCTTTTTTTCATTCAAATTAACTTTGTTTTATTTTTTCATGGGCTGCTAGATAAAATGCATAAATAGAATTACGATAAGCAAGAGACAAATATTCTCAAAAACTAAAAAAGATAAGCCCTTGTTATTATATATTTTTAGAAACCTTTTTTTCAGAGGCATTCAAAAATGTCAAAATATACAGGCATTTAAAATAAAAAGAAATTAGATTATAAATGTTTTGAAAACGCGGCTCTGCTCTCTTTGCTTATATATATCTTTTAATTAATTTTAAATATCTTCATTTTTAATACATATATACATAAATACAAAAATCGTACGTAAAAGTAATTTTTCAGCACTAGTGCGGAAAAGTCGTTTCAAAACGAAAAATAGGAAAACATATTTACAAAACATTATACATTAAAAAAAATAAATTACAATTTTTTCCAAAATGTATAAAGTTAACACTTAAAATATAAATAACAGGGCCCCCTTAGTGGTTTGTATAACCCATATAACTATGAGATAATATAACCGCCCGGCCCTTGCATTTCCCAAGAAAAATGCGTACCGATAATAAATCTGCCAATCAAGTTAGCCTGGAAATAATCCAGACACGAGGAGTCTACCGGGCAAGGGCGTCGCGTCGATTGCGTCAACTGACTACTATCTGACAGCGAAAATTTAGGTTTTTGTTTACTTTTGGAAAAGAGTTGGCTAGTGTTTCACGTAATTTTGTATCAATAGAAAATTAAATTCCTCTAGATTTAAACATGGACAAAACAAGATTTGAAAAGAAAAAGCAGGATCCTTGAGGCTTAATTCAAACTTCTCTCAAAAATAGGGAGCCTTTGTAGAGGACTTTAAAATAACATTATACAACAAATAATATTTACTTTTCTACTAAAACACGACCTGTTAGTTTGCCGTTTTTGACGTTAAAAGTACATTTTCTAAAACTAACTTCGAGAATAAGGGTTCTTTTAAAATGTTTTTAGAAAATTTGGTACTAAGGGACCCAGTGATCATTTGTGCAAAATTCCATTATTCTATTATTATGCTTTAGTGATATTTAATGTTGTTTTCTTCAAAAAACTTCAAGAATTGGAGTCCTCTACATAAAACTTTTTAATTTAAGCTAATATAGCGAACATATTTGTTCTTAATCTGATAGTTTTATCACTTTTGGATGGCTGTTATTAATATTTTCTTATTTTTTGTTTAACGTCGACAATTGGTGTCCTATGCATGCGACCTCGAATAAGTAACACACCACAAAAAAAATTGCGGGCTCAATAATCGCATAATAATCATAATAATAATAATTTCTAAACCTGTAACAATTTTTGTGTTATTTTCGGAAATAGGGGCCCTTTTCAGAAAACTTTATGTTAGCAACATTTATCAAAAATTATCTAAGGGGTCTACTTATTATGCACTGCTGAATTATTATTTTTTCTTAATTATACTCCTCATCTTCCAGACTAATATGCAATTTTCGTTCGAACTTTTGACCAGCATGGGTATAAACCCATACAGCCACGGTATGTACTATGTACGTACCTGGACGTGACGCTGGGACGAACGTCACGTCTCTGGTACGTACACGTACGTACTGGTACGTACTATTTTTCAACGGTTTGTACGTCCCCGGTACGTCCTTGGGATGTGGCACAGTACGTACAATGAACGTCTTGTGTACGTACATTTCAGGTACGTACAATTTAGGTCCTAGGCGGGACCAAAACTGGACGTAAATTGACCGCAAGTGGGCTTGGGTCAGGCAAGGATATTTAACCGATAATTTAAAAAAAAAGTGTTGAACACACCAGGAATTGAACTACCTATACATTGAAATCTGTGCTAAAATTGTGATATACTTTATAACGGTTTTTACTTGTGTCGTCAAGCTCTTGAAACGTGTACGTTTATGTATAGTGTACGTACTATGTATGTACACGTTTGTACGTACATAGTACGTCCGTAATTGCTCTCGGGACGTACCGACGTAAAATGGACATAAAATGTTCGTCCCTGGGACGAAGTGTTGGTATAGGACAAACAAATCGTTTTTCCATAAGCCGTAATGTTAACAAAAAACATAAATTTCCCAAAAACGACAAGCGGTGCAGTTCTAAAATTGATATGCAGTCACATCACATAATAAAATGCTAGAGAGAGAAGGCGCTATCTACAGTAATAATATTAAGTGCGTAACAGATAGTGGACGCGGCCTAGTCGTGACAGTTCTTTAGACAAGCAATATTGAGATGTATATGTTAGACCAGAAATGTCAGATGTCACCCCGGAAGCCATGTTTAGTTGTTTGAATATTTAACTATGTGTAGCACCTTTAATTGTTTATAATGGGTGCGTACATAGTACGTACGCTTGTGTACGTCCGTGGTACGTAAGCTTATGTACGTCCAGTGTACGTCTGTAATTGCATGTTTGAGAGGTGGCCCTAAAACGTATGTAAAATGTACGTACATAGTGTACGTACTATGTACGCATTATTTTGTACATACATAGTACGTCCCTAATTGGTCCCGGGACGTACCGACGTAAAATGGACATCAAATGTACGTCCCTGGGACGAAGTGTGCTGTATGGGGAAGAACCTCCCTAGCATAGTCCCACGGCAACTTTTTTGCATTTGTAATAGCAGCCCTAAAAGGGAATGAATAGAGCTGCAAAAAAATATGACATTATTAAAATCTCACAAAGTTTGTAGAAATGCCAGCGAGAGATATTGCGTTGTTATTTTTTAAGGAAAATTTGTACAATTTTGAATTAACGGATTTTTTAAATTTAACCGTTGTTGAGAACGCTACTAAAAAAAAGAATTGAACAAACTGTTATTCGATATACATAACAACAAAAATGGTAACATTTCTATAGGCAAAAAAAATAAAGGCCCTGCTGCGGATTAAAAAAAAAACAATTATTTCGGTACCCTTTGTGCTAAAAAGGCCACAAGTAGCGTAATCCGTACCCCAGAAAATATTTTAAAAAGCAGCAAAATAAAGGCAAGAAAATGAGCGAATTTCCGAAGTGAATAAATGTAATTTCGGAATTCAAACCTAAAAACCAGAACGAAGGAAAATAACTTGCAAAGAAGTTAAAAAAGCTGAAATTTTAACATTTTTCCAAAACGAGCCGCTTCTGTTTTAGCACCACTTGCTTTTAAATAAAAACGAATACCTCGTTAAATAAAACACTGATTTTTGTTTTTGAGATATTCATGAAAAACTTGAGCAATGCTTAGATTTTCCCTTTCCCCCAACGGACGTAGCCGAAATTATTTGACTTTTGATTGTAATATGGTCATGGTGTCATGTCATAAAAGTTTAAACAATCTTACACATTTTTTCAATGTTTACTGACTGGTCTTTGTTTATCACATTATTACCGTGACATTGAAATTCTTACTTTTAATTTACCGAGTGAGCTTGATGCCTGCGATTTATTCTAGAATTTCTAAAGGAGTTGATATACAGGGTGAATTGACAGCGGGGTTAATCCAACACCTGCTTGAACGGTGTTGGCTAATCTTACTTCTTCAAAAAATCCAAAAACACGGCCACCAAGATTTTTCATTACTTTCAATCGTGCTATCCGAAACTATGTATGTGTCATGTATGTGTCACGTGGACTGTCCCCCACCCCCCACCCTTAACCTTCTATATGCGCCCTTCTATCTTTCTCAGATCGAAAACCGTATCTTAATGATTTTCTTATTCACAAGTTATGGCTCTTTTAAGAAACCCCCCCTTTCTTGAAACTCTCTTCTACCAAAATTTATCTTTGGTGCATAAATGGTATCAATCGGTTTATCCGTTCCTGAGAAATCGCAGCAACAGAAGAACGGACATAAAAAAATATTGATCGTTTGTGAATCACGTTTTAAAATGTTCATATACCTAGTCTCACATCTTTCTGTAGTAATAAAAATCTGCCTCCTACAGGGGTCAGGTCAACATTCAAAAGATTAGTTAACCCATAATTTGTAGAACATCTGCAGAACAAACGAGGGTATATATTTTAAAAGATCTTTTACCTGCTTAGTTACTGTATACAGACTCTATACAGGATGGTTCAATAAGACTGGGCACCGGATTAATGGGAAACTACTAGTCTGTGACATGGTCACAGTGGAAACGAATTCACCCGATTTTTTCTCGGCCGAATACAGCCGAACTTTTCAATTCCATTATATTATATTATGGCGATTGTCACAGTGCATCCGATCGAACTCGGAAACAGTAATGCCAACTGATGAACAATTTCCCGATTCGTGGGAAGTGCCACTGTGATCGCACACCTAACGCTAGAACTTCGGGAGAAAATAGGTATAAAATCGGGCCTAACGAATTAAATGAAAATATTATACTATTTGTTGCTTGCCCCTAGTAGACAGTACAAACCTTTCCCAGAAAAAAATATAATTCTATGACAAAACTTCATAGTTAACGTTTGTTTGAAAGTTTGAGACAATGATGTGTTTGAAATTAACTCTGTTACACAGAGTTAATTTCATAGTTAACGTTGACAAAAAATAACATATTCCTGATCGTTCGACAGAAAAATTTTTGTTTTGAAATCCTTGTCATACCAATTCAGCACTTTTTTGTTGTTATTGTTGGTTGCATCCACAGGAGAAAAACTCTGTTTTCCCTTAAGCGACAGTGCTGAAACAAATCAACTTTGTGACTTAGTTAAAAGGGTTTGAAGATTTAAAATAAAATAATTCATTAAGAGACTGGTCCTTTCTGAATAACAGAAAATATTTTTGTTTATTAATAACCGCCAAGTTCCTCGAATATCGTCCTTTTCGAAAACATGTGCGTCTTATAGACCTTCTTTAAGTTGTACTTTTTACGATGGTAAAAACCATTGCTCTTGCTGCTAACAGATTTTGTTTAAGTAGGTAAAGTAAATTCAAAGGTATTAGGGAGATTTTGTATGTCTTCCCATTGAGGGACTTTATCGCTTATTAACGTGATTCAAGGTTGTTTACACCACGTTCCCACATAGCAAACTCGAAAAAAAATCGATGACCAGAAATGAACCCGGTAACCTTTAGTTTAGAGATACTTGTTCATATAAATCCACCAAACGCGAATATTCTCTGACCAAGCTTTAATCATGATAAACACTAAAAATCCGCCAAAACTCTTATATTCCGCGGTTTCAACCTATGTCTTTATCGCATGGTACACTGGATAAAGCATTGGTCTTTCAACCTGTCGGTTGTCTGTTCGAAACCCGTGCGTCGCACTTTTTTTTATTATTTGGTTTTATTTTTGTTCTTAGGATGTATTGTAATAAGACATGGTTTTAGAGCTCAATTTAAAGCCATATTTTAGGATTTATAGTGGTTTTGCGCGTCATCAGATAAGAATATTAATCGGAGCAGCTTCCTGAGTCTATTCAAAGAAGACAAGAAACTATTCATTCAATATTTTATAGTGGAGTTATATATAATTATAGAAAAATTATCTTTTGGTAAAATTGCCCATTTGTCTAAAATCAATATGCCTAAAAGAATATTTTGACCTCTCTTATAGGTGTTTTATTTTATTAAAGCAAAGTCATGTTTATGTAAATTGATAACCAAGATAACTACTAATCGATCGACGCTTTTTTATTTTAGATTTGTAAGTAATTTCTTTATCAATCAAAAGTTAGAAAATACAGCGAGATTCACTAAATTTTTTCTACCCCCCACCAATAACTCCGTTATTAGAACAGAGCATTTCCAACACGTACACGTATTTTACGCTTTTTTATCCTAGTACTATAGGTTTCAAAAATTGTAACTTTTCTGTAACAAATAAATTTTATAATATATGTACTGATTCACAGTATTACTTTTTGTTGCTCACTTCTATTTCTCTCTTTTTCGAATAGAGTGAGTTGAAAAAACAATTTGTATCTCCCTCTTTCTCTAATAGAGAAATAGACATGAGCAGCAAAAAGTGAAACAGAGTTTTTATTTTACAAGAAAGGATGTTAAGAATTATATTGTGTGTCTATATCTACAAGGTTATAAAACATGCTAAATTACACATAAATAATTTTCCTTAAATTTCACAGTCCCATCCATATTACACCCGTAATGGCGATATTTTGCGCTTGCAAAAACATCACAATGCTTTTTATGAAAAATTTCCAGATTAGAGTGCAATGAAATTTTACAATGCGTTGCCTATTAAATTAAAAATTATTAAAAACCAAAGCATCTTCTGTAAGACTTTAAAATGATATTTAATAGAAAAAGTATTTTGTTATTTTTTATTAATGTATTTTAACTTGATAATATAAGATATTTTCATTATTTAAATGTAAGGTAAAATATGTTTATTTGCTTGTTTTGTTCTTTCCAATTTTATTTATTTTTTTAATTTTTTTAATTGTTATAATTTTTTTATTAATGTATTTTAGCTTGATTATGTAAGATTTTATCATTATTTAAATGTAAGGTAAACTATGTTTATTTGCTTGTTTATTTATCGTGTTGTTCTTTTGATTTTTTTTAAATTGTATTGTTATTTTTTTTAATGTATTTTAGCTTGATAATGTCAGATTTTATCATTATTTAAATGTAACGTAAAATATGTTTATTTACTTGTTTATTATCGTGTTATGTCTTTTGAAAAATAGCCATATTAGTGTTCCCTAGTAACGTAAGTTTTGTAATATTTAAAAGTATATTGACGTGTATATCCTATGTATCAATAGGCATTCATACAAAATAATTGAATTGAATTGAAATTGAAAATTGAATTAAATTGAATATCATATCAGGCGAAAATTTTTAAGATAATTGCACTAAAAAATGCATTTTTTTTATTTCAAATTAAACTAAAATTGTAAATATATCAATGATTTTAAAGCGCAACAGCAACGATGATATAAGCTATATATCCTCGTTGGCAACAGCCGAAAATTTTTAAGAAATTGATCGACATTACAAATGCCATTTTTAACAAAAAATTATACTACCGTAAATATCAAAAGTGCTGTAGCACCGCAATTTATGCCCTACTTTTGATTTTCTAAATGTTTTCATTAGAAATTAAAATCCAAGGTGGGAGGCGCTAATTAACCCCCTACCCCCCTAAAATCCGCGCTTGGTTAACTAAGTATAATTTTTTAGTTATAAAAAACATAAATAACAAACACACCACAAACAAAACCTAATAGCTAAATAATTTTTTGCAAAGACGTATTTTTCCTGGCTTACATCAGCATCATCTTGAGATTGACACCAATGAAGGAAATGGTTGTATTGTTTTTCGTATATTTTTTATGATTTGGCGGGCAGCAGCGCTTTCATTGCCTCTGCGGCAGCTTCGTCGATGTCCATTTTTTCCACTTTTGGATACACTCGCAAAAATCTTGACAGCTATAGACTTTGTTTGTATCTTACAATTTATTTTCTAGTACCTTGGCTACACCTTAGCAACTAAGTATTATCAGATAAATATGAATTGACTTAACGTCGGAGAGTGAATGATAGTTTGGTTGTCACATTTTTATAGGCCAATATAATGAAGATCTATTTTTTTTTGAAAAAAAAATTATAAAAATTGAATAAAAACGGTGCCCAAAAGTGCAAAAAATAGTATATCTGCCATGTGACTAAAGTGTCTTTTTATACCTCAGCGAATTGTTGCCCGACCGGAGGGAGTCCCTAGGTATATAATGTACTATTTTTTTGAGGTTTAAAGAGCTTTTTAAGTTGAAACATTACCTTTTCATTGCATATATCCCAAATATAAGACGCCTATCTAAAAAAAAATTCGTTTCCGGTTTTTTTGGGCAAACCGGTCAATGACTCGCTCAATATCAATTTCAATATGTCTGTTGATATGCAGCAACGCTAAAGCCGTCATACGAATTTCCGTCATAGTGTTTTTAAGTACTTATGTTTTTAATCTTCTGAGGCAGGAGAAGCTTCTTTCTGACGAAGCATTACTTACTGGCAAACATTCAAGAATGTTTTTTTTAACGGAAAAATATCGCCACAATTGTTCGTTGCCTCGAAAACCTTATCATAAAATATGTTTTGATTTAAGCTTTTGCCTACTTCTGCCCAATATTGTTTCCAAATACTGACTTCTCCCAATAAAAGCTCAAGAATTTTTGTTTGGGATTAATTAAACAGTTTATAGTATTTGGAAAAGACATTAGTTAATTTTGCCTTGATTTTGGTTTGGTGGGGGTACTTTCTGCAATTTCTCATTTTTTCTCTAAAGACTTCAGGGTTTCCACCAGCATCTTTGTTGTCTACTGTTTTCTGGAGCAAAGGGGGGGGGATCTCGCCCCCCGTCCGTCCCATTGGGACCGCCACTGTATCCGATCAGCACAATGTCATCTGGTCAGCAAATTAAGGAGTCCCCCACGAAACTTCCACATTTAAACTTTTTCACGGACATGAACTCATTACTATTAATGCAATTATTGTAAAAAATCGAATTCTGTACATAAAATATTTTCTAATAGTACACGGTGATTCCCTGTATTTCGAACTTCCTGTTAGTTAATATTGATAATAGAAAAAAAGTTTATCTATGAAAGTAATATTGATATTACATCGACTTTTTTAATTTAAATAGAACGCCCTAGCTGTCTATTACTCTTAGTATTTTGCATAAGTATGTCCTATGACGAGTGGTTTTAAAAATATACAATACGAACTTTTACGGCACAGCTTTATTTTACTATACATGTGTTGTGGATATCATAAAATTCCGAAACTAAGATATTTTGTCAAAAAATCCACCCCACTTTTTAAATTGAATGCTTTGTAAAATATAATAAAATTTCGAAACTAAAATTTTTTGTCAAGGAAAATGTAAATTTTGCGTCATACGTCATCTTACCGCTTACGTTACGGAACCTCTGAATCCAGCATATGCTAACAGGTCCAAAGTCCCACCTCATCTGGCCGTCCAGAATACGTGAAAAGTTTCAAAATATCTAAAGAATAATTATTAATAGCGGCTACACTGCGAACCTGCCATTTATAAGGAGGGGCAAATATTTTAGGGACCTGTAGGGGTGGCGCTAAGAATGGTACAAATGAACAGTGGTATAAACGTGGCTAGCCCAATAAACTACATCTCTCCGATACTCGAGCATACATTATTCGCTTACCCAAGTAGCACAAAGTGCCGAAAATCTGTTGTAGAAGTGTTGCCCCAGCCAAATCTGTAGCAATATATGGCTTTAGCTCTTGTCGGTGACAACACTTCTACAGTATTATAGAAAGGTTGTAACTGTTTTTAGCCCTCATTTTTTATTTTAAGCTTAAAATACAACTGAAATTCAGCATTTTTGTACAGGCTGCCATTGTATTATAAAGCATATTTTTATAAATAAGTAACAATTACAAAAAGAGAAAATGAATCACAAAGTTTTAAGTCATAAGAATATATTAACTTACTTATTTGACATCATGATAATCCGTAAAAAGGCCAATAGACGAGTAAATTTTTTAATTAATAAAATTAAAATTAAATTTGGCTGCCCCGGGCAGTTTATTGATAAAGCCCATCATAAATCACTGTACTGTTTCCGTTTATTAATTTTTTATAGATTATGTTTACCTTTTTTTAAGGAATTTCGTTCAAAAGTGTTAAAAATGCCTATGTTATGGATTGCATAATTGTATTGCACTATTCCGTAAAATAATGTATTATTCAATAAATAATTTTAATTTTACATTCACAATTTTCTGTTTTCGCCCTCGATAAGATTTTACTTTTTTTTTTGTGGACAGAAGAAAATTTAAAGCCAGTTACTAGCAAAATACTTTTTGGGCCCAGTGGAATAAAAAAAGAAGAAGATCAGAACTGGAAATAATGCGTAGTTCAATATATTTTCTAATCCCTCTCACTTTTTTCTGCAAATATAGAAGTAGATATCAGTTGCAAGCAGGTGTAATGTGGACCAGACGCAATTGTTTATCGTAAGTTTACTATACACCGGTAGAAGGCGCAGCATTCGCAGCTGTTCGCAGCATTTGGTTTTGGCTATAAATATTCAAAAAAAGTAAAAATTATGACCATTTGGTGCAGCTGAGGATCAACTTTTATCGTGACACAAATCGTAGCTTTAATAGCTAGTTTAATAGACAACTTTGCATTAGTAACAACTTGGTTATTAAAGTAAGTCGTCATAGAAATTTGTCAGCTAAAAAGGCAGCTTAAATAAAGCTAGTACTTTACAGCAAAAACGTAGTTGCCGCAACGTTCTGATAGCTATAGGATAGCTGTAAAATCTAAAGTGTACAGACTGTGCTGCTTGGGCACTGAATAATGGCGTGCCAACAAAGCTGTTTTGCCAACATTGGATCATACATTATTGGATCACTGACTATCTTTAATTGGTGTGCCAACACAGTTGTTTCGCCAATACTAATTCGATGTTGAATGGACGGAGAACGATCTTCATTTTAAATAAACCGGACTTTTTTGATGCTTTACTACACTTCTATTGCTTCCCCTGGCAGGCATAATCCAGACTTGATACGCCACAAGTCAATCCTAATATTCTCTTCCCATATTTTAACTCTAATTTAGTCTAATAATATAATTAGCACGAAACTAAAGTAAAAAAATAAAATAAAAAAAAAATAAATAAATATTACTTTAAATATAGAAAAGTTATAATAAAAAGTATATGAATACAAACATAATAGGTATCTGCTTGAATGGGCCTAGGATATCCTAGACGTGAGGAAACAAACCGCGCCTCCAAGTGAAAGTATATTTATGGATGCTTGAGCCTTTGGCCCAAAGTCCATTGTAAATGGCAGAATCAGAATACATCGGACTTTGTTGTTGAGACATTGAAGAAAAACAACGCCTCTCCGATACTGGATCATATATTATTGGCTCACTAACTATATTCAACCAAAAAGTTAATATACCAAAAAAATAGGAATATGCCTATAGGAATTTCCTATAGCCTTGGTCCAGTGCCAAGCCTTGGCGTGATAATCTGGAGGTTAACGGTTTGAATCCGGTTATCGTCTCCACTTTTTTTAAAAATGTTTAGCTGTTTTATTTATTTTGTAAGTATGTATTGAGATGTCTTGGGTTTTGGGGCATAAAAATATATTTTTAATTTTTTTAAGCCTTATTTTAGGATTTAGGTAACTAGTTAACGTAACATCTAAAATGGTTAGATGGAAACCACCAACATTATGCCATTTATTTTTTTTTGTTACTGATCCACCCACGGTTTACTATTGGACCAATGATGTGGTGTATCGATTTAGTGACTGATGGGCCAATATTCCCAAGTTAGATAAAAAGTTACCGGCTAGAAATCTGCTACCTTTAGTGGTCAGAATAACTGAAAATTTATATTGTGCCCATATTTATCCGTCACCAATTGTTTATCGGTTTGTTTAAAATATTACAAAAGATGGATTATTTAAAAGAGAATGTAAAAAAATATTTTCATCTATTTATCTATAAAATAACTTGTTATGCATTATCTATGAAAAACAATCCAATGCAGTTTTAACGATATACGACAACTACACTCCAACAGTCTACAGGAACCGCTAGGTATCAATCGTGGGAGCTTCGGTGCCCATCAATTGGCAGAGTATTTATTCGGTAGATTAAATACATAAATCTCGCTAAAATAACCATTTGCAAATTATAGGTATTATTGCTCTATATACAATTTTGTTATGATTAAAAACTCATTCCACCGGCAACGACGAAAATTATACTCTCATTACTGAAAATTCCATAGTAAATCCCCGTAGTTTGACATTATTATACCCAGATTTATGAAATATTCCGCATTCAGCTGTTCCCTAAGGATCATCCCCTCTCCATACTGAAAAACAACCCCCAAATCTGTATATCGTTCAAAACCCAAATTGCTTAGCAACTGAGCTTTTAAGAGAAGCGCATATTGTGAGCTTAGTATACGAAACTGTCTCTCTCTAAAACACCGTGTCAAAAAAAGTGCAAAATCAACTGAGATATTGTGAGACCATATACGTTGGTGCATTTTCTCGTCGGATAAATTCTTATAAGACGCGTTTTTTTGCTTAAAGGTTCTGTTTTAAAATAGTAGTTTTAACAACTAGTGGCTAAAATAGTGCTGTTTTTGACAAGCGTTGGTTTAAATATCGAGCGCAGCGAGGTATTTAAAAACGCGAGTAAAAAAGACACAGTTTAGCCGCGAGCTGCTAACACTATTTTTTTAATACCTTTATCAAAAAAACCCAAGAAAAACAAGAAAATACTTTTAAAAATCTCGAACGAAGAGACCTTCTCGCAACACACCATCTTTACACTATAAATCAAGGCGGCTGGTAAATGAAATCACAATCGTGTCCATAGCGATGTGTCATTTTACTCGGTGACGTACATTGTTGCGACATTTTAATCTTTGACAATTTGATATTTTGACGATATTTTTAAATGATTTTTTCGTAAATACTTGGTGAAAACTGGCGGAAATGGCTTAATTCTTAGGCAAGAATAATTATATTATTATTATTATATGCTTTAGTTATCTGCAGACAGTTACTAAAATTATGTTTTTGTTAATGGTATAAAAAAAAAGTTTTTAGATAAAAATAATAACCGACTACTAGTTCTAAATTGGGTTAAGTATACAGGGTAGAGAAAAATTTTGCAGTCGCATGCCTTCAATTGACTTCGTTAGTGTGACTGACTCTATAAACAGTTTTTGATGGATAAATATTGGCCCAATATAAATTTTCAGTTATTCGTTCAATGGACCACTGAAGGTAGTAGATGTTTAGCACGTAACTTTTGGTAAACCGTTTTTGGATCAGTGACAAAGAAAAACTTGGCATAACGAAGGATTCTTGTCACAGAGTCATTGGTCCAATGTAGGCCCAAGAAAAGGCTGAACTTGCTTGCAAAACAGAAGACGGCGTGGGAGCAGGAGTAGCAGGTCCACGGACTTGGAAAGCTAGCAACCATATTTCAGGCCAAAATGCATGCCACAGAACTATGCGCTAGAGAGATCGCAAACAGGGGTCTCTCCAACAGGAGCATTAAGATAATGTCGGATAGCTTAGCTGCTTTGAAAGCATTAAGCGCTCCCATAATTAAGTCCAGACTAGTCTGGAACTGCCTAACTACTCTACTTTAAGTGAGCAGAACCAACGGGATCACACTTATGTGAGTTCCAGGTCATACAGGGATAGAGGGCAATGAAAAAGCAGACTCCCTGGCCAGAGCGGGGGCTGAGACATCGCTCCAGGGACATGAGCCCTGTTTCGGCATACCAAGGGCCACCATTGACAAAGAAATCAAAGAGTGGGTAGTTGCAGCACTGGGTCTCAACGCCTGGGCAACGACACTCCAAGAAGTTCCTAAACAAGCCAGATAGATGCACAATAGATCAGCTCTTAGACCTCAATAGGAATAGCCTGAGAATAATCACGGGACTATACACGGGGGCAGTGCAGACTGAACAAGCACATGAACAGAGTAAGCAACACACCGTGGTGTAGGTTCTGTGGCTGGGAGGAGGAAACTCCAGAACACATCACAGATCAGTGCGTAGCGCTGCAAAGGACAAGAATAAGGATACTCGGCCCAGGCTTAACTGAGCCTCAAGACTGGAAAACAGTCTCACCGAACAGACTGATCTCTTTTATCAGGGAGATTGGGCTGGGTGACATCTAAGTAGGGACGAGCCACAATAGACCTTCAAGCAGGTCTCAGTGGAGGAGCGTGAGCGCACCACTCATAATAAATCTAACCTAACCTAGGCCCAAGAAACAATTTGTCGACGTTTTAACGTTGCCAAAGGCGACTTAACGTTGCGTTAAAACGGCGTGTAAACGTTCTATCAACTCGCTTTTGCACTAATTTGGCGGAGATTTTTTTTTTGAGTTGTGTTGACGTTGCCTACGACTAGAGTCACGTGCAACGTTTTCACACCGTCGCGGAAGCGACTACGACTGAAGTAAATAAAATCTATATGTTTGTGGCGGATTCATAATGTCGAAACTACTTTTTTTGGGTTTTTCGCCACTAAGTTAAGGAAATTTTTTCAAAAATATGTTAAAACCCACTGCGTAAATTCCTAAAGAAAAAAATTTGTTCGTTTGTCAGTGGTTTTTAAATAAGATAAAAAATTTGCCTACACACACGCAAATCCTAACTAGAATCTAAGTACTTATCTGACGTTTCGGCAGAAATTCTACTGCCGTTATCAAAGAATTTTATCCTTTTCAAAAACTTTTTTCGATTCTTTTTTAAAATATCTGTCTGTTGTTGTATGAAAACTGTTGTTGTATGACAACAGACAGATATTTTAAAAAAGAATCGAAAAAAGTTTTTGAAAAGGATAAAATTCTTTGATAACGGCAGTAGAATTTCTGCCGAAACGTCAGATAAGTACTTAGATTCTAGTTAGGATTTGCGTGTGTGTAGGCAAATTTTTTATCTTATTTAAAAACCACTGACAAACGAACAAATTTTTTTCTTTAGGAATTTACGCAGTGGGTTTTAACATATTTTTGAAAAAATTTCCTTAACTTAGTGGCGAAAAACCCAAAAAAAGTAGTTTCGACATTACGACTGAAGTGCCCTCTGGATATTTTTATCAATATAATTGATTTGAAATCAAGACTTCCACACTTGCAACCACAAATGAACTAATTTCCAAACACCATTTAAGTATTAATAGGGAGATTTTGGTCAAGTATTTTGTCAGTCTGTTACCCTTACCTTTATTCTGGGTAGGCGCAGTAGCGCTCTGTCAGGCTGTTACCTTTATTAAAGGCAAACACTGGCGATAATTAGCGTCGAATAGCGACTATCTTTACCGTTAAAAAGACAACCAACCAAACTTGATGTGATTCTCTGGTGGAAGATTTTTAGGTTATAAAAGTTTTTTTTCGTTTACAAAAATTTTGTGCATTTGTATTTAATTTTTTGTTAACCGTGTTTATAGTAGTAGTGCCTATTTTACCGTTTTTTTTTTGGTAAACAGGTGAGTAAGTACAAATAAGTTTGCAGAGGCTCGAGTACTTCTATTACTCCACCATAGATATCTTGCAAAATCATTTGCCTGACTTAATTTATGTTGGGGGTCCGCCTCCCAGTCCTATCACTAAATTAATATTTTTCTCCGTGATATGGTTAGAAAATCAAATAAAAAAAGACTTGAGAAAAAAACAACAAAAGTTAATAAAAAGGTAAGGTTCTGTTTACCGCCAAACGATTGAGTACGCTCAAAAGATCTATTTTTAACCTCTTGAAGTTACCTTTATTTACGGTAACGGTAACCATAAGGGTAACGAAATGTGCCGTTAAACTACCTAACCAAAATCTCTCTATTAATTCTAAAATGTGTAGCTAGGTAACACAGCTTAATTATAACATTGAGTGGCATTTCAAAGCTTCCCATCTACTAAATTTACCGATGCACCTTAGTTTTCCGTCCGGACCTTTAAACCTTCATATTTTTTTGCTAAATAACTTTTTTATTTAAATACTGAAAATTAAAAAAAAAACTTAAAACCTAGTTTAAAGTGTACCTAGCGTAAAAAGATACTTAAAAATTACTAAAACTAACTAAAAAAACCATTAAAATTCAGCAAAAAATTTTTTTTTAACGATTTACACAAATGGTGTAGCGTCGAAAATTAGGAAAAGAAAACAGTATGGTGGCAATAATAATTTCTTGCTTTTATGGTAAACCTGACCGTTTTGCGACTAAGGATCTTTATAGTTGTCAGATACAGTTATATTTTGAAATTGGTCCCAATTGTGTATAGTTAATTATCAACGTTTTGGCGTCGTTGATCCGTCGTTCGTTGCGGTCGTTGAAAACCCCACAATATTCCAGTAAAAATAAACGTTGTTAGAGGGATGCCAAATTTACCCTAGTTAATAACAACGGTGTGGCGTCGTTTTGCGTTGCACAAATGACTAGTTTTTATACTTTATCCCAGTAAACACCGTTATGTAGAAATTACGTAAAATTGACATAACCTTGTTACGGGAATTTAAGGTCACTCAGAGGTCACAATAAGGTAAAATTTAGGTCATATTAAGCTGCGAAAACACTGCATAATGCCATGCGCAGAGCCCACCTAATTCTTACATAAATGTGATGTAAATATAGAGGGTGGGCCACAAAATTCCGCACTTTTTGGATTGGCTATTACTTTTGACATAAGTGCTCGATTTTTAAAGGTATTAGTTTTTTAGATAGATGAAACGTGATACTTTTTCGATTCAGTTGAAAATTTAAAATTTCTCAAAAATCCAAGATGGCGGACAGTTTTAAAAAAAGTGCGACAATGAACAAACTTTAAAGCTTTCACTACAATTGCTCGTTGTTTATGTGTATTTTGACGTATCACTTACTTAAATCGGTTAAGAAATTAAAAAGTTATAAGCTTCTAGGTTATGAGTGTTTGGCCATAACACTGGAAAAAATCACAAAGTTACACATTTTTTTAATTTGCTGTAACTTTTGTCCCGATTAGTTAATTTAAAAAAAAATATTGTTCAAAGAGACAAAACATGAGAGTTGCGTCTGTTTGTTCAAAATTTGACATTAAAAAAAAATCAGGATGGCGGATAGTTTTAAAAAGGGTTAGCTTTTATACGCCTTATTTTTTTTTAAGTAAGACACTGGACAAAATAAAAATTAGTATATCCAAATCTCCCTTTTTTTCTTCGTATATCGAGGTATCGCCTAATTAAATCGGATAAGAAATAAAAAAGTAATGGGCATTTAGATTCTTAGTATTTTTCTTAATTAAATAATTAGGTCAAAAGATATAGCAAACGGAAATGTATGTAATTTCGTGATTTTTTTCAATGCGAAGCCAAAACACTCGTAGTCAAAAAACTTATAACTTTTTTATTTCCCAACTGATTTAATTAAGTGATACTTCAATATACACAGAAACAATGAGCGTTTGTAGTGAAAGCTTTAGAGTTTGTTCAGTGTCGCACATAACTTTTTTTCAGGGGGGGGGGTGAAAATTACACATTTTCTAAAACTGTCCGCCATCTTGAATTTTTTGAAAGTTGTAAATTTTTAACCGAATCGAAAAACTCTAACGTTTTATCTTTTCAAAAAGCCCATATATTTCAAAATCGAGTAATCCTGTCAAAAGGTATAGCCAATCCAAAAAGTGCGAAATTTTGTGGCCCATCCTATAATTACATACCTTTTACATAAATATTACATCCATGTTACGTGAGGGTTAAGTAAAAACTACGTATATTTTACATAACAGGTTTACCTTGTTATTTAAATTTAAGGGCACAATTATTTATAAATAAGGTAAAATTTGGGTCACATTAATGTGCGAAATCACAGCATAATGCCATGCGCAGAGCCCACCTAATTCATATCTGTTACATAAATATTACATCCATGTTAGGTGAGGGTTAAGTAAAAACTACGTATATCTTACATAACAGGTTTACCTTGGTATGTAAATTTAACGTCACAATAAGATATTATTAAGGTGAAATTTAAGTCTCGTTAATCTACATGACATGCGCAAAGCCTCAACTATCTAAGTTCGACATGAGCATGCAGCTGCGGCGGGCCAACGTCGATGATTTACGAGGGTCTGTCGGTGGTTGCTTGACACTGTCCGACATTGGCAAACTACAAAGTTAACCAGACGGGCTGGTGTAAGTGGCGGAGGTGGAAGTGGTGATTCTTATACAGAAGTACCACCATCTTGTCAATACCTCAAAGTCGGCATTCTAATTTTGAAATATCTTTGCTCTCTATATATATATAATATTATCCAGGGCCGACAAGAATGTGTTCCACACGGGCCTCACACAACCAAAATTGTGACGTCACAATCTTGGGCCGGTTTTTTTTTTCGTTGGTTGCGTCCAGCCAGACGCGCAAGGCCGCAAACATAACCTCACTAATTCTTGTTTTGTGTATTTAATTTTCAGTCAATTTTGAACCTTTTTTTTCCAATTTTGGAATCAAACAAACTTTCAAATAAACCGGTATTGTTTTAAAAAGAATGACTGGTCGTTTGATGTGAAAAAAGTGAATTTCAATTACAGTGTGAATTTTGTGCTTTGAAAATGTTTAAATCACCTTTTATTGAATTTTTTCTAGATTTTGTATGTTTGAATCGGGAACAATTCAATAATGGGTATCGTGGTTGATATAAAAATCAGGAAAATGCGTCGAAAATGCTGCATACCAGAAAGTGCCCAGAAAAAGGGTGAGTCATATGTAACAAACTTTTCCTATCCAACTGATCCCTTCCTTTTCGGTAATTTTATATGCAGTATACGGTTTTTTGCCATTTTTGATTTTTTATGAAAAATTCTTTATAGGTGCACCTACTAGGGTCCCTAGGACCTCAAATCCGCCGGCGCCGGTTTTTTTTTAAGAGAAAAAGGGTGCCGGGGGTGTTGTAATGTGTTTTTTTGATTGTTTTGGGTTAGGTTGGGTAGGGCTGTGTTGGATTGGGTTGTTTTAGTGAAAAAAAAAAAATTAAAAAAACAACAAAATTAAAAAAAAACCAACCGGTGGATTTGGGGTCCTAGAGAATTTTTCATAAAAAATGGCAGAAAACTGTATACTGCATAATTGCCCCCTTTTCTACTAAGCTAGTAAAATGTCACATATTACCTGCCTATTGCTAGGAGGCCCTTCATACATCATGTTATCAGAGGTAGGGAACTTGACTTTCCTATCTTTTTGTTAAATTTACTTGTAAAAACTGTTTTTGTATAAAACACTGAACATTCTTCATACTTAGCGATAATTTAAACATATATAGGTATTGAACTGAGCTAATGAATAAAATGTTACGATTATATGCTAGGAGCTGTGCACAAATTATGTAACGGTCATAGAGGGGAGGGAGGGGGGTAGCCAAAGTGTTACAAAACGTTACGTAGGGGGTTTGCGACAGAGTTGGAATGAAAATAAGAAAAAATTATTTTTTGGGGAGCGGTGGTCTTGAAACCGTTACATAATATTATGGGCGGGGGTTCACCAAACCGTTACAAAACGTGATATGGGGGAGGGGGCGGGGGTCAAAAATTGGTAAAATCACCGTTCCATAATTTGTACATGTCCCCAGTTCTTTTGCTAAACATTTTTATTATTTTTTATAGGAAAAGGAGTAGAAAATGGAAACTTGCATAATGGAGAGATCTTGGGAGAGATAGAGAACTATGAATATGGAAAATAATACCGCGGCACATGTTATTAACAATATCAAAGTAAACAAAGGTAAATTTTTAACTTACAAATGCCCCTAGCTTCAAATTAATGTAAAAATTAAAAAAATTTATGTAGCTCCTTTTTAGGAGGCAATTTTGGTTTAACTTAGAAGGTTTGAACATAAATGTTCCATTTTAATATTAAATTTGCAATCTTCTTAAAATTTACTTTTAATAGAAATCTGTTTCATAAGGTTAAGTAACTTTTAAATGCCCATGTCTCTAAAACTAAAAGGGGTACCCCTATGAAGTTTGGTATCATTTTTAAAGTATTTTAGCGATAGAATGACCTAAAATTCGTATATATTGGAGAATTTATTGATTTAATTCCCTTGAGGTAGTAAATTTTTTAATGTTTTTAGAATGGAAGTAGGAGGAGATGAAGAAGATAAAACTGGAGAAAGAGAGGTAAACGAAAAAGGCATCACAATAATACTGTTACAGTTGAAGGGTCCGGAAGTGTCCATTCCTTTTTTGAAAATAAATGATTACCGTACCTCCAAATACTACCTAGAGAGATGGTCAATGGTCATCTTGGTTTATGACACGCAATGAAAACTATTCCTAGATTAAGTTGGTTGCCTATATAATATTGTAGAATATACTGGGTGGGGACTTTAACTCAAACAAATTTTCTACAGCTTCAGGGTGAAGAATTTGGACTTTACAGTCATACTAAAGAAAATATTGCTTCACTCCTTTTAGAGGGCGAAACCTGACCCCACTTATGGCATTTTGTTGGAAAGCTCTTTTAAGCAGAAAATTGTGCAATTTTTGTTTTATTTTAACTTCATCATTAAAATTTCAATTTTTATTGTTTTTGGTTATTTGCCAGCATTTTTAATGTAAATAAAGAATATTTGAAAAATATTTCGGCAAAAATAATTGATTTCATTCTGCCACACAAATGAAAAAAAAATTATATTTTTTTTTTAGTAAGTATTTCAACTTTCATTCAGAAAAATAGGGTGGGGTTGGGTTTCACCCTCTAAAAGGGGTAAAAAAATATTCCTTTTACCGTGACTGGAAAGCCCTGGGCCTTAATTATGTCTATTATCTGATACTGGACGAAATTAAAACTGTTAACAATCAGAAAAAATTTTAAAAAGAGATAAAAGTTTGAATTCCAAACGAATCTAGATTATTTTTTGATCAAATTATTTATCAAAGGCTATGCAAACGTTAGGTTGTTAAGTTGTTAGGTATTTAAAAATAATATAATTTTTTTCTAATAACCTCTAGTATCCTTGTATATTTCTTTACAAAAGTTGCCTTTATATTTTATTATTTATTTATATTTACAGATTTTATGTTTATGTTTATTCTTTATATTTGAAATTAATAATTTATTTCTTAGTAGTAATCATAAATAAATTAAAAAACTTCCAAGCACAAGCCTCATAGAGGCTTCAGTGAGTTAATAATCTAATTTGAGATTGAAAATTAATAGATATATATTATTATTATTATTTTATGAAATAGTCAAACAACCATGAAGTCGAGAAGGTCCTAGGAAATCTCTAAGTGATTATTTTTTGGATTTGTAAAGTAGGTACCTACTTATGTGTGAATCTAATTAAAGAAAATAAACTTATTTGCAGAAGAATACCGAATTTTATTGAAAGAATTCAGTAGAAGGTCCACTCGATGTCAATATCAAGTAAAACAAATAGGTATACACAGTGACAATTCTGTTTAGCTAAGATGTCTTGTTGGAGTATGTAACTCAGATATTCTATGTATTTCAACAAGTTAACATTTTTAATTAAAATTCCAGTTTAAATTAACAGTAATTCTGAGAGATGGTGGTGATGAAAACAGTAAATCATGACATTGCGAAGTTTGTTTACTTTTTTCTGTATTATTTGAGGTGATGTGAAGGTGTTGTTGTGGGTGGAAGGAGAGCCACAATTCCTTCGTAGTATTTCACCCTTAACTTGTCAATGTTGCTTGTTTTGGGGGTGGTTATCGTATAGCGTTTTTCTGTCACACTTTTTTGTGATAAATCCCAAGATCCTCTGAGACAAAGGATCAAAAAATGTGATTTGATAACCACATTCAAACAAACAATACTAACAAGTTAAGGATCACATTATGCAGAGGGATTGTCGGTTATCCTCCTATCATAAATACACCTCCATAACACCTCAAATAATGCAAAAAAGAGCAAGAAAACTTTGTGATGTCACTGAAATCACTGTTTCCATCTCTAGTAATTTTTGTTAAGTTCATCATCATAATGTTAATTTAATCTGAGATTTGTATTAAAAATGTTAACTGGTTGAAACGCCCATAAGAAGTCTTAGATAAATAGGATTCTCAGTGCAGCTACCTATGAAAAATATTTAATTGCTAATAAAGAATTATCTATCTATCTATCTAAATAATGTTCAATTTAGATCTCTTATGATGAAAATCATACAAACAGCAAAAGTCCCAGATATTACTCAAAAACTGCACTCAAAATGACATATTAATTAGATGCTTCTCTGTACCGTATTCTGTGCCATTGTCTTACTTTTTACCATTACTCCAATCTTCTATAAGGTAGTCACTCTTGATGGGACCTGGTTGGTAGGAGACCTCGTGGAAGAACCTAAACCAACATTTAAACCATACCTACTCTTCTCGCTATACAACAAAATATATTCAGATGTCATGTATGGCGACTAAAATATTATTTAGCGACTCAACAAGACAGGAATTATTAATTTAGGTATAAATCCACCATTTCCAATTCGTGAAATGATCACCAAAAAAACACTAGTCTCCTGCATTTTTTCGATAAATCAATTTTTATTCTGGTGTAGATATGGATGCGCACCTTTTGAAACCTTTCATGTGCATTTTATTGCTAACAATATGAGAAAATTTCCTTTTTTTAAGAAAAATAAAATAAGTGTTGTTGTTTACATCAACCTAACCTCACAAAATACTTTTCCTAGAATTTTTATTCTTTGAGACCCTGTGATCTCCAGAAAACTTTTTTAAAATATTAGGATAGTATCGAAGAATATCTCATGGGAATTTGAAGAAAATTCATTGAGTCGTTTAGAAATAATCCCGAAAAAACCTCGCTTCTCCCATAAGACTCCATGTAAAAACCGGCCCAAGATTAACAGCTGTTTTTCTGAGGGTTACGGCCTGGTGTTTTTTTTGTCGGCCTTGTATTATCATCCACTGTACAGGGAACATAGTGACATCCTAATATTTTTGTAAATTTTAATGTGACGTAAATCGCACTATAGAGCGTTTACCTCATTTAGACGATACAAATATTACATAAAATGTTTTATATAATAGTTATGTAATATTTGAAATGTAAAGTTACGGTTCAATTGACTAAAGAATATTTATGTGAAATTTTACAGGGAAATTACATAACTCAGATGACATACTTAATACATACAAAATTTTATGTAACAATTATGTAAAATTTTAAATGTACAGTTAAGGTTCACATTGTTCCATAATATTTATGTAAATTTCAAAATTTTAATGTGACGTAAATTATGTTATAGAGCGTTTACGTAATTTAGATGATATAAATATTACATAAAATGTTTTGCATAATAGTTATGTAAAATTTTAAATGTAAACGTAATGTATAAATTACTAAAATAAATAAATTTTATCACTTTCATTTAAAGTAAATAATTTTATGCAACGTTTACGTAAATTAGATTAGATATTACAAATATTTTTTTATATATTCAGTATGTAATATTTTTTATGTAAAATTAAGGTGCCACTATTGTGGCACAATGTATTTATAAAGTTCTATTATTTACGTTAAATTAACATTGCTTATGATAACTTAAATTTACAGTCAAAGTTTTCTTGTTGTTTACATTTTTTTTTTATTAAAATATTTTTATGTGAGATTTACGTAAATATGATGTAACATATTTTACATACATATGTGAACCTTAGATTTATATAAATATTAGATTAAATTTACAAGTGAGTTTACTGGGATGCTACGTTAATTTCGGTGTATTTCTTATACCCTGTTCTCACTATGCAACTTTTTCATGCATCAAATTTTCTAATAACAGGTTAAAAGAAGACACAATCTGCTTGTGTCTTCTTTTAACCTGTTATTAGAAAATTTGATGCATGAAAAAGTTGCATAGTGAGAACAGGGCTTTAGTTATGGCAACAAAGGCAACTACAAATTATTACTTGGGGGCGGTCTCCATCTAACCAGTAACTTTTATAAATAAAATAAAAAATATGTTTTTGTGCTCCAAAAGCCATAACATCTTAATATATCCTTAGAAAAAAAAAGTGGGGACAATGACGGCATTCGACACAAGAAGTCCAGTGTATTTAAGATGAAGATCCTTTTTCGTCGATTCGATAGTGTATTAGTGTTGGCAAAACAAGTTTGTTGGCAAATTAACTGATGTTAGTCAGGGGCCCATTAAATAATTTCCGTCACAGTTACTCAAAAGTCATTCAGGCATCCATCGGAGTTTAAAAGCACAAAATTATCTTAGTACAATTATGGTCAAACCATGATCGTAATTTAAGGCTTAAAATATTTTAGCATAATTTAAGGGGTATCGTGTTTGATGAAGCACTTTTTGACTGCATTTTTCATTTTTATGCCATGATATTGCTTACATTTTATTTCTTTCTTTATAAACTAGCGATTTCTAGAATAAAATACTGAAATTTTCCAAATTTTCACTGTTTTTTAGGCGTTCAAAAAAAGTACTGCCAAAAAACATTTTTTCCCTGTTAAAATGAAAAATATTTAGAGAGAGAGGGCAGAATTTTAGAGGTAGATGGAGAGATATTTTAGTGACCTGCAAAAATATTTAAGGTTGTTGAAGAGAGACAGCATGTTATAAAAAAGTATTTTAGAGAAAGATGGACATAATTTAAGGCAAATATTTACAAAAATTTCTTTTATGTCATCTGTCTGTCATCTCGAGTGGTGTCGTGTATATGATTTTTATTTTGCAATTTTTATTTCAAAAACAGCAAAAATTGTAATTTTTCAAAGTGTAAAGTGTGTAAAACATAAGGTGGTATTAATTTCTTTCATTCAAAGTTCTTTACAGTCTTTAAATTTACCAAAAAACGTGTCCTCTACTAAAGTGTATTTTGGCACATCTAAAAATAATTTAACAGGTATTTCAGAAAATTATTTTAAGGGTCATACCATTAGGCACATATTGAGCCGATACCTCCGACATTATTAAATATCGGAGGCATCGATTAAGGTAGTCTAAGAAAGTTACAATTTACTTTTGGATGCGCCAGCGTTTTGTTGCCTGAATTATTTAGGTGTTCTAGCTTTCTTGAAAAAATAACAAGATTTCCAATTTTTTATTTTTCATCAAACCAGGTTTTTACAATAATAAAAGTTTATATATTATCGTCTCAGTAGATGCACAAGTAACTAAATTTTGTATAAGTAATAAATATTCTTAGTTTTTCTATTCCCCACTTCTTCTAATTAATGTCTGTCAACAATACTTTTATTCCATTCAGAATCCTCCAATTTGGCCCCGTCTTGACTTTCTCTACCACTTTCGCGACAAACTGATAACATTTGTAATATAAAAGGAAATTAGAAAAGCTATTTAACTGCTTTTACCGCATAAAAAAAATTACAAAAAATACTCTAAAACTCAAAACAGTATGGTTTACAACTTATAAAAAATACTTTCTTTTATACTTTTTGGTGGTATTTTTCTAAATTTAGATAATTTTAAGTTTTGATTTTATTTTTTTAATGGCATTAATTGCTAATAAAAACAATACGGACAGGTTAAGACTAATACAAATAGAAATAAAAAACAATATTACTTATCTCGGTAACCGTGACGCCACGTTGGAGTTTACCCGACTTTAACTCGTAAATAGCGTATTAGCTCTCACGATAAAGAAATTCGCAATTCAAATTTAACTCCTGGGGCGTGGTTTTCCCAACCAATCCAATCGTTGCGACCACGACCCTGTAGAGGGCCAAAGGGAGTAGTTCCCGCCCCTCTGTGTGTGTTCGGAGGGTGGAAAAGGGCCGCTTTACTGGCAATTTGGTCGTTTAGCAGACAATATGCGGTGTATTAAGGGAAGGTAGTTTTGATACTCCGGAATAATTATGCTATATACGGCAAGGGGATGATCTTTGGACAGTGACGGCTTGCTCCAATAAATAAAATAAGTTGCGGTTCTTTAAATATTGTTTAGTTAGTAATATTAATAAAATCTGTAGAAATTGGTTGGGTTTGCATCAGTGAGTTAAAGAAAAACTTTTTTCAAAATTGCCAAAGTTTCGATTTATTTAAAATCATCTTCAGGGCTCTTTAGAGGCGTTTTCCTTTTGTGAAAATATTAAAACTAAAAACTAGAAAACACATGACTGACATAGATAAAACCGAAGACATTTAAAAATTAAAATATAGTAATACTAGGTACGCACAAATGGGATTTTACTTTTGTTGTCCTTTTTTTTTCTGGGCATTAATTTTTTTTTCTTTTAAACCCTAGTAATTTTAAACGTTAAAAGTATATTTTTTTTTTATTACAAAAGTAACTCTCTGTCATAACGTGACCTTCTTTTCCCCTTTGGATTATGTTCCGGTTTTTTATGGACTTATATATTTTTTTTCGGTCAAAGCCCCAAAGGTCAACAGTGAACTCTTTTAAGCATAAGCAATGTCAACGGTACTGTTAAGGTATAAATGTTATTTTTTTTGATACTAACCTTTGTCTACGACAATGTACCATCTCGTTATATATATTGGTTAATATATTTATACATTTTTTAAACTTTTGTATTTCGCTCTACAAACTCTCCTAACTTTATAATTTCAAGCACCTATTTTCTTTAAAAACCTAATTTTAATGATCGTTTGCAGTCAAGAATACTTGACAAAGGTTATCCCTGTATTACCAAAAAGGCTCGATGAACCGGGAACATAGGGTGGTTATCACCCTATGTCCACTGTAATGTATAATGTACATTACTTTAACTTTTCCTTTCCATACATGGGAGATGGAAATGTTACACATGCCAATCGTAAAGTCAAATCCCATTTGTGCGTACCTAGTATTATTATATTTTAATTGTTATAAATGTCTCCGGTTTTATCTATGTCAATTATGTGTTTTCTAGTTTTTAGTTTTAATATTTTGACAAAAGAAAAACGCCTCTAAGGAGCCCTGAAGATGATTTTAAATAAATCGAAACGTTGGCAATTTTTAAAGAAAGTTTTTCTTTAACTCACTGACCCAAACCCAACCAATTTCTACAATTCAACAAACAAGGGTCAGTAACCATTAGGAATTATTAAAATCTTTGCAAACCGGTCTTCAGTGGCGTAGCTAGGGGGGGGGGGGTCGACAGAAGGCGCCGTGAATTGCCTATCAGAGGCACACTTCTGTAAATTTGTGCAAAAAATTTTCTGTTCAAAATCTCGTTAATATTTTTAAAATATTTGTTGCTTTAGTAAAGTTGCCCTTATTAAAGACTTAAAACGCGCAAGCATGTCACAGAATACATAGTGTTTCCGGATTTAAATGATTATTTTGCTTCAGGGGCGTTATAGTCCTCCCACTTTTTTGACCCTTTACTTCGGGTTGAATTGAGTGATGGTGATAAATGAAATTTTGCCTGCGGCACTGTGACGTCTTAAATTTTTACCATTTTAGTTTAATTTTAAGCTATTTTTATTTTCCAAAAATTTTCCTAAAAGTCTTAAAATGTTCATAAAAGACATTCTGAGAATATATAGGTGGTATATTCTGCAAATATCCCGAACGCGCGTGTGTGCGTCGGAAGCATTAGCCGAGCAAATAACAAAAATTAGTTTCTCCCATATTTTTATTTGGTTATTAATAGATATACGCCTTGAATATTTCTTACTTCACTAAACACTAAACAGTTTTTAAGCGGGTGCAACACAAATGCACGGCGTCTTTGCCACGCAAGCAATTTTGCATTTACGACCAATAATAGCTATATTTCCGACTGTATCTGGGGACAGTGTGGTCCATCGTTGTGCCTAGTCACTCCCTTGCAACTTCCGTCCGCAGTCAGCAGAAGACGGGACTACTACTTGCATAGGCTAAAGTAATTGTCCCCAAAGTGGAGCCGTGTAAGACAACGTCGGCGTCGCCGTCGTGTTCGCTGGCCCAGAGTATCAGCAGTAGAAGGTATGGATTCGTGCTTCTTCCTGGACGGCAGCAGCTTTCGACGATAGTCATTGACTACTTAAATCCGTTTTACAGCTGTTGCAGGGCCTGTCACGCCTCCGGAATTAGTGTAAGGATTTCCACGCAGTTTTTTTTACCAATTTTATATACATGGCATCAACTGTGTCACAGGATCTGGCAAAGAAAATGTTTAAATAATAATATTTGTAGCGATGTGATTGCCAGCTCATGTATCGTAATAAATTTTTGCACCTTGATATGTTTAGCTGCACGAAAGCAGAAACCGCTAGAATGACGACATCTGGCACATTGAGTAGACCATTATCTTCGCACGTTCCTCACGCGCAGCGCCTGACACATGCATGATTACATGGTGCTAGTCCTCTCAGGTCGTGCCGGTTGGAGTTCATCACGATATTCGTTTCTTTTGTAGAGTACCAGGCCACTTCTTTAGTCGTCGGAATGCCCTTAGTGAGGAACTCGAAAAATTCTTTCTTGTTTTCAGAAAGTCTTGTCATTTTTTAGGAAGTTTGGTGTCGTGAGCATCACGCATCCTTACACCAACAAGTCTTCTATCTCTTGCCATTTTTTAAGACTATTTTTTGAACACAATGTCCATCCGGGAAACATATTGAGATTCCCTCTTGAGGTAGAAGTAAAAAATATTGTCTCGGAAACTGGAAAAGTGTACACAGGTTGTACTTAGTTTCAACAGATACTGTGATTAGGCATAAAGTTTCTAAGATTTTATTATTAAAAAACAAAAACGATACACGCACACCCACACCCACCCACCCTTGCACACCCTGCACACCCACATATACGCAGAAAATGTGCAGACTCAAGGGTGGGCTTACGAGAAATCGCCCTTTCTCGCCTGTTTTCCGTCTCCAGTGCGCATGAGTGCCGGAGGGGGGTGAACCCATAATGTGTCCGAATGGTATCAGGTGTGCTTAATCCAAAGACCAACCGCGTCATCGTACAGCTTCTGGTTATCGAGATATAGACCAAAATAGAAAAGATTTCGGAGATTGTACGCAACTCCATGGGAAACACCCTCCCCCCGCACCTTGACAGTGTTGCAACCATGACAACACTTCTTAGAAGTTGCCTTAGGATATGTGCATTTAGTTGATTCACTAACATCCTTACTAGAAGGTAGGGTGTCGGTGTGGGCAGTTAGTCCTTCTGCCACATTTTGTGCTTTCTGAAGGCTTTTTAAAATTATTTTGTGCAATCAGTTCTAATTAAATTAATCTTCAACCTTTTCTAAAGCTGGTTCTTTATCCGACAAATCCTCATACACCGTGGCGGTCCGAGGAGGGGTGATGGCCCCCCCTTTTCTCCAGAAAAAAGTAGACAACAAAGATGCTGGTGTTAACCCTAAAGTCTTTAGAGAAAAAACAAGAAATTGCAGAACGTTCCTTTAAAGACATTCTAGAATCCCTTCGCAGCATTTTGGGACAGTTTCAAACAGACGAAAATCACGATATTAGAAATACAGAACAGTATTATAGAGCTTCAAATTATAAACAAGTTTTAGACAAAATCATTTCAGACATAAAAACAAGGTTCAATAATGAGACGAGACGAGTATTTTTGACCTGAACATATTCATATTCGTTCAGTTTTATACAACGTGAAGCCAAAATCCGGGCAAAGTTAACTAATGTCGTTTCCAAATACTATAAACTGTTTGATTAATACAAAACACAAATTCTTGGAGAAGTCAGTATAAGTGTGGCGATATTGTTCCGTTGATTAAGACATTCTTGGATGTTTGTCAGTAGGTAATGCTTCGTCAGAAAAAAGCTTCAACTGCCTCAGAAGATTAAAAATATAAGTACTTAAAAACACTATGACGGAAATTCGTCTGACGGGCTTATCGTTGCTGCACATCAACAGACATATTGAAATTGACATTAAAAAAAATCTGGAAATTAACTTTTTTTTGAGATAGGCATCTTATATTTGAGATATGCAATATAAATATAAGTACGGTGCTAGGAATTAGGAGATGAAATTATGAAATGATGATTGAAAAATATCTCCTAATTCCTAGCACCGTACTGATGAGCACCACAAGTGCGAAATCCGGATCTACGGTTACCATTACCTTTTTGAGGGAAAGCTCGCTATTCATTGATTTTGTTATTTATTCACCCTCAGTAAATCCCTTTTTAAATTTATAAAAGGTAATGTTTTCCCTTTAAAAGCTTTTTCGATCTCAAAAAAAGTATATAAAGTATTTTTGTTTGTGGTTTGTTTGCTATCTATATTTTTTATAACTGAAAAAATTATACGTAGTTACTCAAGCGCGAATTTCAAGGGGGTAGAGGGGTAATTAGCCCCCCCCCTCCACCCTGCATTTAAATTTTTTACGAAAATATTTAGAAAATCAAAAGTAGGGCATAAATTGCGGCTCTATAACACCTTTGATATTTACGGTATTAGTTTAATTTTGTGTTAACAATGGCATTTGTAGTAACACTTTCTTAAAATTTTTCTCCTGCTGCGCTTTGAAACCATTGATACATTTACAATTTTCGCCTGCGGTGCTATGATATATTGATATTTACGATTTTAATTTAATTTGACTTAAAAAAAATTTTTATTGTAATTTTCTCAAATTTTCGGCGCATTTAAACATTTTTTAAATAAAAAAAATAAACATATAGTAATCCTATTGAAAATATTAACACGTCAGGACGAATCCGTATCAGGTACCTTGGATAAGTATCAGTGCGGAACGATGCCTATTTGTGAGTGATTCAAGGTAGGAAATCAAAATGTATGATGGTGTTTAATGATGTATGGGGAGGGTGACCAGTGAAACCACTGATGAACTCACGCTGGTTACCCAGAGCGAAACATCGTTTAATCATTTCTCTTTTCGCTTTGGTCCTTTGTGTGTTCCTTGTGGGATGCTCATCCAAGTTTGAATTTTTGTTATTTCCACTCAGGATCTTTTGATCTTTTGTTTTTTGGTTTTCTTTTCGGTTGAAGTAACTGATTTGGAGTTTCTTGACTTCTTTTTTTATTTTCATTGCCTTAGAAGCATAATCCTATTGGAAATATTAACACGCCAGAATGAATCCTTATCAGGTAACTTGGATAAGTACCAGTGCAGAACATGTGATTTGATTTGTGATTAATTCAAGGTTGGAAATCAAAGTGTATGATGGTGTTTAATGATGTATGGGGAGGGTGACCAATGAAAACACTGATGAACTCAAGCTGGTTACCCAGAGCGAAACATCGTTTAATCATTTCTCTTTTCGCTTTGGTCCTTTGCGTGTTCCTTGTGGGATGCTCATCCAAGTTTGAATTTTTGTTATTTCCACCCAGGATCTTTTGATCTTTTGTTTTTTGGTTTTCTTTTCGGTTGAAGTAACTGATTTGGAGGTTTCTTGACTTCTTTTTTTATTTTCATTGCCTTAGAAGCATAATGGAAATATTAACACGCCAGAATGAATCCTTATCAGGTAACTTGGATAAGTACCAGTGCAGAACAATTCCTATTTGTGATTAATTCAAGGTTGGAAATCAAAGTGTATGATGGTGTTTAATGATGTATGGGGAGGGTGACCAGTGAAACCAGTGTGGGATGCTCATCCAAGTTTTAATTTTCGTTATTTCCACCCAAGATCTTTTGATCTTTTGTTTTTTGGTTTTCTTTTCGGTTGAAGTAACTGATTTGGAGTTTTTTTTAACTTCTTTTTTTGTTATTACTTTTAGTCTCACTCAAGTAGGCCAGCCAGAAATAAACAATCTAACGTTGCATACCTGTCCAAATAAAAGAAACTGTATTAACAAAATACAAAGGGTAACAAATATCCTTCACCTTCACTTAAAATGGAATTTGTATGTAGACTACTAGTGGGAAAATTTCGGAGAATTATATATAAATTTTATCAATTAAGAAGTTGCATGTCCACAAAAAATATCGAAAATGTATATGAAGCATTGCTTGAATCACTTATAAATTACTGCCTTCCTGTCTGGGGAGGAACCTATGAAAGTAGCATAGAAAAACTAAAATTTATTTAAAAAAAAACGAGCTTTTTTTACATTTTGTTACAAAACTAAAAGGTATTGACACCCTCTTTATAATAGCATCAATAAACTTTGTACACTGCAATAAAAACATGAAAACATTTACTCACCAATCATACCGTACAAAGACTCATTTAAATCTGGGTAATTATACCACACCACAAGCAAAAAACATGCCATACTTAAAGTATATAAACTACCTTGGTATCAAACTCTACAATAGAGTAGAAAGAAGTGTATAGAACTATATATTTAGTGCCACATACAAGTAGGCCAGCCAAAAATAAACAATCTAACGTTGCATACCTGTCCAAATAAAAGAAACTGTATTAACAAAATACAAAGGGTAACAAATATTCTTCACCTTCACTTAAAATGGAATTTGTATGTAGACTACTAGTGAGAAAATTTCGGAGAATTATATATAAATTTTATCAATTAAGAAGTTGCATGTCCACAAAAAATATCGAAAATGTATATGAAGCATTGCTTGAATCACTTATAAATTACTGCCTTCCAGTCTGGGGAGGAACCTATGAAAGTAGCATAGAAAAACTAAAATTTATTTAAAAAAAAAACGAGCTTTTACATTTTGTTACAAAACTAAAAGGTATTGACACCCTCTTTATAATAGCTTCAAAAAAATTTGTACACTGCAATAAAAACATGAAAACATTTAAATCTGGGTAGTTATACCATACCACAAGCAAAAAACATGCCATACTTAAAGTATATAAACTACCATGGTATCAAACTCTACAACCTAAGAGCACAGGGGTTTAAAAAGTTAAATAGCATCAAGATGTTTAAAAATCAAGTTTCTACGCAAGTAATGCAAAATCTAGTGCTCTTTAACAGCGCTGTATATAACTTTTGAATTGGGAGAAGAACTTCTTATGCAACGCTCATGTGTGGCTGGTGTTCTGTAGTAAGCTTTTTATTCTTTTTTTTTCTTTTAGCGTAGGCTTACATTAGTATTTTTATTTGTCATAGGCTTTCTTATATTGTACTCTTTTTAGTGTATAGAACTCAATATTTAGTGCCACATACAAGTTCTTAAACAACTTAGGTGGCTTAAACTCTTAAATTAAACATGTATATTTGCTTATTTCCAATAAAGAGCTTTTGTATTGTATTGTATTGTACCTATCTCTGTTGTATCCGTATCCGTGTAATTACAGATAACGTTATCTCTCTCAAATCAGATAGCTCAAATGGCTCTCTTCAAGCCGATCTGTCCCGATCTTCAGGTTGAACTGAGATAGACAATGCCTATCCACACTATGCAAGGTGGTGGCTTAAACTCTTAAATTAAACATGTATATTTGCTTATTTCCAATAAAGAGCTTTTGTATTGTATTGTATTGTATTGTACATATCTCTGTTGTATTCGTATCCGTGTAATTACAGATAACGTTATGTCTCTCAAATCAGATAGCTCAAATGTCTCTCTTCAAGCCGATCTGTCCCGATCTTCAGGTTGAACTGAGAGAGACAATGCCTATCCACACTATGCAAGTGCGAGAGAGATAAAAGTACATGACATTGCCTCTTTAAACTGCGAATTTTGAGATTATTACTAACATTTCGGCAAAATTCTCGTTTCTCCTCGATTCAGAAAAGATTACTCTATAAAATAGTCACTTTGTCTAGGCCGCATCTTTTTCCACTTTTCCAAAATTTTAATTTTTATTAGCATTACGTCTTATGAACAAATCGCTTTGTTTACCCTAGAGCCACCATTTTTAAAGGGCCATCACGTGATTAATGGCTGACTTTGACAATTTGAAAGGCAGCCCTATTCACTCCGACACGTTTCACTATTAGAATTCCACTCCAAACCGTTTGCCGCACTTTCACTCCACTCGTCTTCTTTAATTTAATATTACCCGAACATACCTAGAGAATCAACAAGATTGGTGCAGATGAGCCATTAAAGCCTCCAAAATTGTTTTGACACTAAAATTATTTGACCCCTTTGGCTTTGTTTCAGTTGGTATTTTAATTTGCAAAATAATGTGTTTGATCAAAGACTTGATTATTGTTTGTAAAATTATTGTTGTAGCGTAAATGATACACTAATAGGACCGAATATATGTATAGTCCAATATTTTGATGAGCAGACTAACGTAATTTTTGCCTCTGAAAACGTATTTCTTTGTTGTTAACAGTCCGCATGTCAAATAATTTGTTGTTGTCAGTTTAAAGTAACAGTTGAAACAATCAACGACATGACTTTTATTGTCGCTGTCTAAAACAATGTATTAAAGATTCAAAAAAATTACTTCAGTTCGCTCATCAAAAAATTGTACTATAGAGTTGTTGGACAACCTATATTTTATTTATGTAAAAAAAATAATAAAAAATTTGCGCAGTCTGGTCGGACTAACGAATTCAATTGGAGGCAGCCGACTGCAAAACAATTCTCTATATATTCTGTTTACCTATATACTTTATAGAACTAGCATGACAGACGTGGAGTTTTTTGAACACTTTTTTAAATCTTTATCAAAAACAGGATTTGAATAAACTGTCCGCATATACCTTTAGATCTCCTGCTTTTCTTTCCTGTTCCCATCAATTTCAAAAATGTTAATATCTAAATCTTAAATTTAAAAATCTAATTATTCTTACCTAAAAATTAGCGTCATCAAAACAGCGACGTATCAAAACAGCGACATATTAAACAGCGACATTCAAAAAAGCGACATATCAAAACAACAACATATCGAAACAGCGACATATTGAAACAGCGCCATATTGAAACAGTGACATATCGAAATAGCAACATTCAAAAGAGTGAAATTTAAAACAGCGACATGCAAAACTAGCGACATTTTTTGTGTAATTAAAGTCAAAAAGTATTATTAGCCAGGTTAGCAAGAAGGAGTGAAGTGGTCTGGGTTTAACAAAATAACATTTTTGGGGTGTCACTTTTTTGAATGTCGCTGTTTTGATACGTCGCTGCAATAGAATTTAAAAATAAAAATAAAATAATATACAGAGTGTTTTATTTAAAATAAAAAGTTGATGTCAAATCTTACATATGTGTTAAAGACTATTTTCGTAAAATAAAATAAAAAATAAAATGCATAATAACAGCTTGGTGAATGTATATTTTTTAAGCAATATGCAAGTGCAAAAAATGCAAAATTAACAATGTATTAAATAATTTTTAAATTGAAGAATTTTATAATCACTTTTAATTTATTTTAACTCTTCCCGCCAGCGGCGCGACTACAATGGTTCCAGTGGTTTCGCGGAACTAGGTCCGGAACCACAATAGGGTTCAGCCTTAACAAAAAATTAAAATGGGAAATTATCATTTTTAAAAATTGAGTAAATAGGTCCAACTTAACAATAATAAAACAATCCGATATATTTGTTTTAAACCTAGAAACAATCGCACGATTTTTTATTACACTTGCTAATTATATTTCTCAGCTATACATAGACTTTTCTAACAACAAATAGCATTTAAAAAATGTTTTTTATACCTTCATAAAAAACATTATTTTAATAACTGTCTGCAGATAACTAAGTTTTTTTGGTTACCGATGCAAAAAAAAAATTCTTTTGATCCAAAATTAAAGAGAGCAATAGCGAAAAATAGTAATTATTGAAAAAATCTAATTACTCTTGCCTAAAAGTTAATCCTTTTCTGCCAGTTTTTACCAAGTATTTAAGAAAAAATAATTTAAAAACATCGTGAAAATGTCGCAACAATGAACGTCACCGAGTAAAAGGGCACATCGCTATGAAAACCATTGTTATTTCATTTACCAGCTGCCTTGATTTATAGTGTAAAGATGGTGTGTTGCGAGAAGTGCTCTTTGTTCGAGATTTTTAAAGGTATTTCCCCGTTTTTCTTAGATTTTTTGATAAAGGTATTTTAAAAAAATAGTGGTAACAACTCGCGGCTAAACTGTGCTTTATTTAGTCGCTTTTTTAAATACCTCGCTCCGTTCGTTATTTAAATCAACGCTTGTAAAAAAGCACTATTTTAGTCACTAGTTGTGAAAACCACTACTTTCTAATAAACTTAAAAGCATTAACAATTAATGTGAATCCTAAAAAAACTAACAAAATTTTGCACAGAGGAGGCTTCTGGTATCCCCCACAGACCATTCGCGGGGTTTTTCGAAAAAATATATATATCTTGTTTTTATTTAGTTTTTCAAAATAATCGATAAATTTTACCGTGAATTTTAGGATTACGTAAAATTATGTAATGCAAAATCCGGAAAATGGTTCCAAGATTTTTTAGATTAAGTAATTGGAAGAAGCGTATTTTTATTTAAATTCACTCTTAAGTCGGTAAAAAATTTGCTAAAACTTATTTTAATCAATTACTCATCCTGTTGTCGCTTTACTTACTATAAGTTGAACTTCCAAATCAGTTCCATCAACCGAAAAGAATCTAAAAAAGAGAAGATCAAAAGATCTTGGGAGGAAAGAACGAAAACTCAAAATTGGATGAGTGTCCCACAAGGAACACACAAAAGGCCAAAGCGAAAGGAGAAACAATTAAACGATGTTTCGCCCGGGGTGACCAGCGTGGGCTCATCAGTGGATTCACCAGTCACCCTCAATCCAGACATCATTTAACACTATCGCACACTCTGACTTCCAACTCTGAATCACTCACAAACTGAACTGATTTGGAAGTTTAACTTCTTGTTTTAATTGTCTTAGGAGCATATTCCTATTGGAAAGATTAACACGCCAGGACGAACCCGTATCAGGTGACTTATAATAAGTACCATGCGGAACGATGCCTATTTGTGAGTGATTCAGAGTTGGAAGTCAGAGTGTGCGATAGTGTTAAATGATGTCTAGATTGAGAGTGACTGGTGAATCCACTTATGAGCCCACGCTGGTCACCCCGGGCGAAACATCGTTTAAGTGTTTCTCTTTTCGCTTTGGCCTTGTGTGTGTTCCTTGTGGGAACTCATCCAATTTTGAGTTTTCGTTCTTTCCTCCCAAGATCTTTTGATCTTCTCTTTTTTAAATATATACTATGTTTCCTGCATCTCACTATTCCTGTGATTGTCACATTTATAACTTTAATTATTAAAAACATATTATTATATTTACTTTGGCAGTGCTCTCCATTGAAAATACAGTTGCCCACTCGGGAATTATTACAACATTTGTCCCCGCTAAATCTATAAAAGTCGCTTTTTGGTGGACGTATACTATTTATATTTTTGTACCTTTTGACTTTTAGTTTTTAACATAAATATTTTCATATTTTATCCAATTTTAATAGTTTTAAGTAGTTCAGTGGCGGTCCCAGGAGGGGTGGGGCGATCGCCCCCCCCCCTTTGCTCCAGAAAAAAGTAGACAACAAAGATACTGGTGGTAACCTTGAAGTCTTTGCAGAAAAAACGAGAAATTGTAGAACGTTCCTTTAAAGCAGGGTTGGAAAAAACCCGGGTTTTTTTATATAAAACCCAACCTACTGGGGTTTTATTGGGTTTTTTATGGTTTTCTTTTTAAATTATATACAAATTGTAGTTCTTCTTTAAAATTAGGACTTATTATCGCGAACGTTTATCAACTGAAATACGACGGTTGTGATGACAGAATCTCGTTGCGTACGGAAGGATGTACATATCGTTACGGACCCACGAACATATGCAACGATTTCAATCAGCAGTTCTGTCATCGCAACCTGCATCGTTTAAAACATCGCATAAAAAAGTCAAAAATATAGTGTATTTTGACTTTGTTCCGAACGCGTTACGTATACCGATACCGATGCGTTGAAATATTTACTTTAAGTGTCTATTATGACATGATAGTATACGATTCAAGTTTTCGTGTTTTTCGAGGTTATTAAGTCAAAACCATTTTTTTAAAGCGTAGCGCTAGAAAGAGTGCTTCAGAATGGACTGAGGTTTTAGAATCCAGTAATAAAAGTAGAGTCTGCAAATACAGAACCAGAACCGGTTTTTTTTAATAATTTGCATTGTTGCCCAGCTAGTGCAGCATCCATTGAAAGACATTTTCCAACTTATGGTCTTGTTTGGAATAATAAAATAATAAGTGATTAAAAAAAGATTTGCAACTGGTCAAAGTTTATCAAATCTTACGATCAGATTCAAACGACTGGTAATAATATACCTTTTTTACGTTCATTTATTTTATTAATAAAAAAATCCACTTTTAAAAAAGCCTTACGTATTTTTTTTAAGTGAGTGGGTTTTTTCGGTTATTTACTGGGCAGCCAACTCTACTTTAAAGACATTCTATAATCCCTCCACATTATTTTGGGATAGTTTGACCTTCACTTCGTCACACCAAGAATAAACAAAAGCATGAAGTACTTACCGCGAAAACCACGATATTGGAAATACAGAACAGTATTGTAGAGTTTCTATTTAATTTATAAACAAGTTTTAGACAAAATCATTTCGTATTTTTGACCTGAACATATTCATACCAAGTTTTGTACAACGTGAAGCCAAAATCAAGGCAAAATTAACTAAAGTCGTTTCTCACTACGATGATTACTTACAAAACACAAATTCTTGAACCTTTATTGGGAGAAGTCAGTATTTGGAAACAATATTGTTCAGAAGTAGGCAAAAGATTAAATCAAAACATACATGATAACATTTTCGAGGCAATGAACAAGTGTGGCGATATTTTTTCCAAAGTAGGGCATAAATTGCGGCGCTATAACACCTTTCATATTTACGGTACTAGAGTTTAATTTTGTGATAAAAGTGGCATTTGTAGTGTCATTTTCTTAAAAAAAATTTCGCCTGCTGCGCTCTGAAACCATTGATATATTTAAAATTTTAGTTTAATTTTAAATCAAAAATTGCATTTTTAGTGCAATTTTCTTAAAAAATTTCGCCCGTGGCGCTTTGAAACCATTGATATATTAACAATTTTAGTTTAATTTAACTCAAAAATTGCATTTTTAATGTAATTTTCTCAAAAATTTTCGCCGCATTTAAACATTTTTTAAAATAAAAAATGTATGAAATAAACAACTTAAAATCCCCCCCCCCCCTTGATTTGAGGTCAAATCCGCGCTTGTCGTTACTAAGTTTAGTTTGCATATATTGATATGTTCCTCATAAAAGCTATCCTAGTTTTTTTGGTATAGAAACCACCCCCCCCCTTTTCAAATGGCTGGGACCGCCACTGAGTAGTTCGTTTATGGTTTCACTGTCAATATGTAGGTGAGAAAAATAAAAATGCAATAATAGACACTTAAAGTTAATTTTCAAATTTATCAGCATTCGTATCCTTATCTTTCGCTCGATAGATCGACTCGATAGAGATAAGGATACGAATGCCGATAAACCCGAAAATTATCCTTAAGTGTCTATTACCTAGTTAAAATTGCGTATACTTTGTCGTATAGTCTTTTATTATAGCCATTTATTAGCGCATAACCAAAATATCCTAGTTCAACCAATTGGTTATCCTTGGTCCATCAAAATACTAATAACCATTAAATTCGCCAGTATGGGTTAGTTATCGCGTTCTTAAAGTTATGGTTTTTAATAATAATGATAAAGCCGTGTTTATAATCAAATACTATTGTTTTATGACAATTGTATGAAAATCTGTCCAGCGGTTCAGAAGTTTAACCTAGTCCCACAGACAGTCCAATCCCACAAATTACAAACTGCCTTAAAACAGGCAAAAGAAATGCCATCCCTTATGATATTTCTAAAACAAGCCATTAACCCTACTTAAAAAAAATATAAAAAATATCTCACGACCCTGTCGGAAATGCAGCCAAGGCAGTAAGCAGTACGTTTTACATTACATACCCATTTTGTTTCACACAAAACTCCGTTAAAAAAATCTAACCCCAAACAACAATGTGCTGTCAAGTTAACCAAAGGTAACCCTGCTCCGGAGCTGGGTTATTTTGGGTTTCAACCAAAAGTGAAACAGCTGACTATTGACGGCAAAATTTCCCCACTTTGGTTCAAACCGTGATCTCTAATATGCTCCGGTCAAAATTGGTTAAAATTGATTATTCGCTAATAAAACCGTCTGATTTTAAAGAGGTTGTCAAATATATCTTAAAAAATAAATAATAAATTGGTAAAAAAAGTAACGACTGCAGGATGGGGGGGGGGGGGGGTTAGCCGATGTTGCTTCGGACCAGGATTCGCTGACCTGGGGCCCAATTCTTGAATCACTCGACACATTTTAGCAAAAAATATTTAATTAAAATAGGCCCAAAATTTAAATATTGGAGGGAAAGTAGGACGGTTTTTGACGCTTAGATGTGGTTTTCACTTGAACTTGAATTGAAGCAATCGATGCAAATCCGAGCGAATATGACATACGAACTTGATATTTTGAAGATAGCAGACACTTAAAGTAAATATTTCAACGCATCCGTATCGGTATACGTAACGCGTTCAAAACAAAGTTAAAATACGCTACATTCTTGACTTGTTCATGCCATGTTTCGAAAGATGCCTGCTTCTTTGTGAGACGGGTGTGATGACAGAATCTCGTTGCGTACGGAAGGATGTACGTATCGTTAGGGACCCACGAACGTACGCAACGATTTCAATCAGTAGTCCTGTCATCGCACCCTTCAAAAAAGCGGACATCGTTCGAAACATCGCATAAACAAGTCAAAAATGTAGGGTATTTTGACTTTGTTTCGAACGCGTTACATATACCGGTACGGATGCGACTTTAGGTGAAAAAATGAAATTCTATGAAGATCGTATGTCTGTGATAGGAGATATGAGATGTGAAAGAACGTATGTTCACTAAACACCTGCGGAGAATGTTTTTCGTAACTTGAAAAGTACTTCGCAGATTTTTGTGATTAGGGTGCCATTTAAAGGCTCTTAAATACTGCACAGAGGCAGAACTAGGATTATAATTTAGGGAGGCTTTAGTATTTGAGACTACCTAATTTAATGACCACGAATTTTAATGACCAAAAATTTTAAAACGAAAAATTAACTAACTACCATTGAAAAATAAACCACTACCATGTCTATATAGGTATAACCATTAAAAAATCTATCATCTCCATGTAGCTACTACCATCGAAAAATCAACTACTACCATCCCCATATAACTACTACTTTTGAAAAATCAGCTACTACCATCTCCATATGTCTACTACCATTTAAAAATCAACTACTACCATTTCCATACAGCTAGTACCATTGAAAAATCAACTACTACCATCCCCATATAGCTACTACCATTGAAAAATCAACTACTAGCATCTCCACACAGCTACTACCATATGGGGATGGTAGTAGAAGATTTTGGTAGTAGCTGTGTGGAGATGCTAGTAGTTGATTTTTCAATGGTAGTAGCTATATGGGGATGGTAGTAGTTGATTTTTCAATGGTAGTAGCCATATGGGGGTGGTACTAGTTGATTTTTCATTGGTAATAGTTATATGAGGATGGTGGTAGTTGATTTTTCTATGGTAGTAACCGTAGTAACAATATAAAGATGGTAAATTTTAATTTTTTATTTGAAAATCAAGGGTCATTAAAATTCGTGGTCATCAAATCAAAAGTTTATACTTTTAATTTTTATGTTTTTTTTAAATGAACCCTCCCAGATAATCAAGCTTTCCTAAAATATAATCTTGGATACGCCCCTGTGCAGTATTCAAGTACCTTCCAAATGACACCCCAATTACCAAAATCTATAAAGTACTTTTCAAATCACGAGAGAAATTCTCCGTATGTGTTTAGCAGATATACGTTCTTTCACGGCTCTTATCTCCTATCACAGACATACGATCCTCATAGAATTTAATTTTTTTCACCTAAAGTACAATCTCTTTGAAATATCAAAATATGCTTGACTTTCATGGTAGGCCATAAACCCATGTTATCCGTGCGGCATTTTTTAATTTAATATTATAGAATTTCAGTACGAGTTCAATGTTGTGTGTGCGTTAATAATCGAATAAGAGAAAATTTACCACTTTTTCGTCAATTTTTTTCTAAAATTTGATAGGTACTATACGCCGCTACTGTATAAATTCATTTTGTAATAATCCAACTTTGAAGAGCGAATATTGCAAATTTTGGAATAATAATTCCGGGAAATTTGATGAGAATGTATATTAAATAAACGGTACGTTTTGGCAGAATTGTAGGCAATATTATGTGACCTGTGCATTAAATTATGAAATTTACTCAGTTATATAGTCGTATTTTTCGATGAGCGGAGTGACGTCATTTTCTTGTATCTCTGTTTGATACGTTGTTCCAGACAGCGACCATAAATATACCAAAAAAAGGCATGTCGTTGATTGCTTTAATTTTTACTTCAACATTTCTTCATCTTTTAGAGACGCTTAATTTTCCTTCAAATTAAAGGTACATCTGCCGATTCTGCAATTTAACAGATGGTTGTCTTTTACATAAATTTCATCTCCTAATTCCTAGCACCGTACTGATGAGCACCACAAGTACGAAATCCGGATCTACGGTTACCATTACCTTTTTTGAGGGAAATCTCGCTATTCATTGATTTTTTTATTTATTGTCCCTCACTAAATCCCTTTTTTAATTTATCAACTCCAGATCTTAGGATATCTGTAAAGATAGTTATATCTCTATTATTATAAGGATTAAGCGATTTAGTGGGCACAATTAATTAGTAATGTTAAATTTATTAGCGTTCTTTCTGTTTAAAAAAAAAACAAATAACTGATGCGGGATTCTTCCTGGATATCGGAATATGAGAATAACATGTATTTGATGAGGAACGAATTTTGGCATTTTTAAGGTAGGTAATATTTATAAGTTAAAAGAATATCAATAAACAGTGGTTAATTTAATAAAAATCCTCCTCCGGAGTAATTGTTGCTGAGCCTCAATATAAGAACGAATGAACAAAACGATCGGGGTCAGTCAGTAGTTGATCCATTCCGATTTGATTCACTCGTTTGATTCATTCTGTCTTCGTCGGTCATTTGATTCATTTAAGTGATTGAATCATATCGAGCAGACATGATTCGATCATTCAATACTTGCAAGTGATTCGATCATAGTGAAGCTTCATACGCCAGGTACAGTCCTATGTTACTCTGATGATTTCCAATAAGGATGAAACAGGCCTGTAGGTTTCTGGACTATCCATTAGATCTTGGAGGCCTGGTCGTAATCAGTGTTGCCCGGTCAATTTTTAGAATAATAGTAGATCAGAGACAAAAATAATAGTAGATTATAGAATTTTTATAAAAAAAAAATAGTAGACTACAAAAAATAAACTTTTATTGATTAACAACGGAAAAAAAATAAATATTTTAATCTTTTAACTTATCCTAAACTTTATAAATTGTTTTCTATCTCACTTTAGTTCAAAACCATAAAAAGGATAGGAGTAATGCGAACCACGTTCCTTTTGAAACATCTCTTGCTGGTGAACAGCGGGAGCTTTTAATCCTATTAGAAATTTCCTGTGTGATGGAAAAAGAAAACAAGTGTTCTGAACTATATCAGTTGACTTTGGAACGAACTCCGCTTCTATACTTTCTGCTAACCCGTGCTCTGACCGACAGTGCATTCGCTCCAGACTAAATGGTCTCCGGTGATTTAGACATAGATTTAGAGTTTATAATCGAAAATGAGCAATTTTTGTCACCATAATATTGACTGTTTATCCAGCTGCTTTTGGTATCTATTGCTGTGGTAGACTTTACTCAGAGAAAAATATAATAGTACATTTTCACTTAAGAATAGTAGAATAGTAGACGTGAGTAATAAATAGTAGATCTACTATTAAAATTGTAGACCTGGCAACATTGGTCGTAATGACTTGAAAAGCAAAAATGTGTGTCCGATATGATATGCCACGAACCTTTCTTTTTATTTATTTTTCACGGACAACAAATTCCTTTTTTTAAATAATAACAATGTAAAAATCAGGGTTGACCCTGGGCAAGGTCAAAGGCGAAAAATCTACTGCGCATGCCGCACACAGTCTACTCGCGCCTAGAGGAGTTTTTGGCTTTGCTTTTTTCCAACTTGATTGGGAGAGTTATTAAGAGTGATTTATAAGTCATTGACCAGTGAGGAGCGGTTTTGACTGCGGTTATTCTCTTGGTCATTGATTTTGAGGTTAGGCAATGACGTAGTTTACAATAACCGAAATCCAACGGACCGTGGAACGGTCAAACTGACTGGTTTTGAAATTTTACTAATAACGCCAAACGCAAGAATTTTCGACTTAGGTCCCACCCAACCTTTTAATTTCAACGGTAACACGGTGTAGTCTATAAATGGGACGCAGCCCTATATCCCGGAGTTGTTCGCCCCAGATATTTTTCCACACAAAACCTTAAATCCCCTTTAAATCTGATATCCAAAGACATAACTCACCTTCAGATCAAGATTCTCATCGAAGTTCGTGCATGGGGCAAAGCACTAAAATGAATTTAAAAATTGCTATTTGAAGAAAATATACCTAAACTCTCCAAAAGTAAAGTTTGGAACCATAACTCACCTCCCGAGCACGGTCATCTTTGTTCAAGAACAAAAGTAAAACAGCTGATCAATGACGTCACAATTTCCCCCATTTTGGTTAAAACCGGTCATTATTGGTCAATGGCTTATAAATCTCTAAGGTAATTTTGGTGTCAGTTTAACGGCAAATTTCTTTACTCTTATGGTCAAGCCATGATGGTAATTTAAGGCTTAAAATATTTTAAATAATGGATCCACTATTGATATTGGGAATTTATTTTTCATTCTGTTAAAATATTTTAGCATAATTTAAGGGGTAACGTTTTTGATTAAGCAATTTTTACTAAGTTTTCACATTTTTATGCCATGATTTTGCTCACATTTTAAAGCTTTCTTCCCAAACTTTCGATTTCTAGAATAAAACACTAAATTTTTCAATTTTCAACTGTTTTTTTAGCGTTCAAAAAAAGTACTGGCTAAAGACATTTGTTCTCTGTTAAAATAAAAAATATTTACAGAGGGAGGCCAGAATTTTTTTATTAATTTATTTACAGAGGGAGGGCAGAATTTTAGAGGTAGATGAAGATATTTTAGTAAGGTGCAAAAATATTTAAAGTTGTTGAAAAGAGAAAGCAGGCTATAAAAAGTATTTTAGAGAAAGATGAAAATAATTTAGGACAATTTGTCTGTTTGTTAAATTTCTGTTATGTCATCTGTGTGTCATATTGAGTGATGACGTGCATATGATTTTTATTTTCCCATTTTTATGCAAAAATCAGCAAAAATTGTAATTTCTTGAAGCAGCAAAGTGTGTAAGATATAAGGTGGTATTAATTTCTTTTAATCAAAGTTCTTTACATTCTTTAAATTTATCAAAAAAAAAAAGTTTCCTACTATAAGTGTTTTAAGAACATATAAAAATCATTTGACACGTATTTAACTAAATCATTTTAAGGGTCACCATGGCTTTACCATTATATGGTTTAGTTTATCGTAAATAGGAACATTTTGAACCACAAAACATTTTTTGTGAAGGTATAAGTATTAACTTGGAATGGAAAACCACAGTAAACTAACTTTATTATCAATATTAAAAACAAAAACTAATAAAATATCCCAAAAAATAACCGTACCGTTATTCAACGTAAAATCTGTACCGAAATAGTACTTTTTACAACTAGTGGCTAAAATAGTGCTTTTTTTTACAAGCGTTGGTTTAAATAACGAGCAAAGCGAGGTATTTAAAAACGCGAGTAAAAAAAGCACGGTTTAGCCGCGAGTTGTTAACACTATTTTTTTTAATACCTTTACCAAAAAATCCTAGAAAAACAGGAAAATACTTTTAAAAATCTCGAACGAACAGCCCTCCCCGCAAAACACCCTTTTACACTATAAATCAAGGTGGCTGGTAAATGAAATAACAATGCCGTTTCCATAGAGACATGTCTTCTTACTCCGTGACGTTCATTCTTGCGACATTTTAATATTTGACAGTTTGATATTTTGACGATCTTTTTAAATGATTTTTTCGTAAATACTTGGTGAAAACTGGCGGAAATGGCTTAATTTTTAGGCAAGAATAATTAGATTTTTTCACTATTACTATTTTCCGCTATTTCTCTTTAATTTTGGGTAAAAAACGGACAGAAATCTTTTTTTGCACCCGTGAAAAAAAAGCCATGCTTTAGTTATTTTGAACTGTCAGATAGTGCTATCTAATAAATACTTATTCAGGTCAGTCAAGTCACCCCCCCCCAAAAGATATTTCGAACCAATTTCGAACTAGTTTTGAACTTTTAAAAATTTTGAACCACGCCCCTTTCTGTTTTTTTTATATTCAAAATGGGGGGTGCAGCCGGACGTCAAGCTGCACCCCCCTCATTTAAAGCGTAGAGAAAAATAAAAAGTAAGTATCCCAAAATTAAGAACTGATTTCGAACTCCTAATATCACTAAAAAGAATTTCGAAAAATCCACTAGTAATCCTGTTTTTTTTTAAATATGGTGAGGCCTGCAGGTTGACGTCAAGTCACAACCCCCTCAAAAAAATTCGAACTCAGAAGGCACAAAGGGCTATGTGCGAGATGCTTGCCGATATCAGATCTCTCAAAACATCATTCAAAACAATAAAAATAGTAAATTAAATCACAATAAAACAATTAAAAGTTTGAGAGAAAAAGATGTTTTCTATCTAAAGGCTGACAAGGGTAATAAAGTTGTTATATTAGATAAAACAGATTATTTCGAAAGGGTAGATAACCTAATAAAAAATGGACCCTACAAACAAATCCCAAAGAACCCCTTACCAAAAATGATTAACGAAGTAAAAAACACAATTAAAAAATGTAACAATATTATTACTGACAATATTAAATATAAACTACAAGTAAGCAATCCCACTATGCCAAAACTGTATTGTCTTCCGAAAATCCACAAGCCTGGAAAATCGGTTAGACCTATAGTTTCTGCTGTAGTATCACCTACTTACAACATTTCGAAATGGCTAGCAAATGAGTTTGAAAATTTACCGATAAAGGAAAAAGGTTTTTCTGTTCAAAATTCCCTTGAATTTATCAACAAAGTTAAAGATATTTCACTCCAAGAAGGTGACATTTTAATCTCGTTTGATGTTAGTTCGTTGTTCCCTAGTGTGCCGATCCCCAATACCTTACAATACCTGGAGGAACTACTAAGAAAAAACAATCTAGAAGACAAACAGACTTTAGAATACCTATCTTTAACAAAACTCTGCATGAATCAAAATTACTTTCAATATAAAAATAACTACTACCAGCAATTAGAAGGAACCACAATGGGTAATAGTTTATCACCTTTTATCGCAAACCTATTTATGAGCAAATTTGAATCAGATATAAGTAAAGAATTTGAGTATTTCCCCAGAGTATGGTTCAGGTATGTAGGCGATGTGTTTGCAGTATTCAACACTAAAGTAACTAGTGTTGAAAATTTTATGGAAAAAATAAATAACAAATTTCCCACTATTAAATTTACTTATGAAACAGAGGACAACGGTACACTGCCATTTCTAGACACTTTAGTTATAAGAAATAAAAATAAATTGGACTTTCACCTATACAGAAAAGGCACGGCCACCAACAGGTATATTCCAAATGACTCTTTTCATTGCTTACAACATAAGCTTGCAAGTTTGCACTTTTTAACATATAGATTAGTAAATTTCCCCTTAAACAAAGAAAGATTTGAAGCAGAAAAGAATAGGATTAGGAATATAGCTGGCGAAAACGGTTACGACGAAGGCTTAATAAATAAGCTGATAAATAGACATTCTTTTCAAAAGACCTTTCGGAATTCTACCTTTTTCAGACAAAAAGATACCTTCGACTCAAAATTTGTATCAATTCCTTATAATCCTAATTATACGAAAGGATTACACAAAGTATTTAATAACACCGGTCTTAAATTAGTATATCAATCCGGTAACACAATAAGAAGCTTACTAGGAAATCCCAAGGATAAAACTACAGTTCTAGAAAAAAGTGGAATTTACGAAATTAGTTGCATGGATTGTGACAAAAAATATGTTGGCCAAACGAGACGCTCTATTCAAACACGTTTTAAAGAACACTTAGCACACTTAAAATACGGAAGAACAGAGAAGTCAAGTGTGGCCGAGCATGCTTTTGAAAACAATCATAGATTCACATTAGATAACCTAAAACTTCTAAAAAGTGTACCAAACAAAAGACTTTTGAATGCATATGAAAGTATGGAAATCATTAAATCCAGAAATAGTTTAAATAAAGATAGAGGACCCATCCCGTTTAGTACACTTTATTCTTTGGTCGAGGGGAGATAGGATTAAAAATCGTGATCAATCACAAATTATTAGTCTTATCTCCGCCCACTAAAGGATTGTATATAAGATAGAGCGTAGATTAATTTAGTTCATTGTTTATCGTCTCCTGATGATGCTAACGTTGTTAGCGAAACGCGCGTCGAGTGCAAAAAAGTGTAGTTTTGGTTTTGTGGAAAACAATCATAATTTTGTTTTAGTGCAACCAAAGGTTCCAAATTCCCAACAAAGTAGGTAAATGCTAAATGCGTATGTTTGTACCTACTGCTTGTAGCTCACTTACCTCGCAAATTCGGCTATTTTTATTAATTTTCCAGCTTGGTAAATGTAAATGCATGTTTTCTTTCCACTTTTCCTGAGTTTCTTTCTCCGTTGGACAAAAGAACAATACAAATTCGTCGAGGCATGTATTTTTACAGTTTTTGATACAGCAAAATTCCATATTTAAACCTCACGTTTATTAATCAAAAATCTGACTGTGACAAAGTTATTTATTGTCAGGGGTTACCAACCATCATTGCTAACACACAATTTCAAACATTTCCCTGACAAACTGTCAAATCCAGTTGCTCACCTCTGGTCAACACCGTTCTCAACTAAAAAGCCAGTTAACTCCTACCGCCTCAGTGCCCTTTAGCCTACTGTGGCTGCCATTTTTATAACCAAATTGACAAGTAAAACATGGACTTTCTGTCAGTTTGATGTTAATATGGCACCGATCATAGGCCAAAGGACACTAAAACGAAAATGAGTTAACGGGCTTTTTAGTTGAGAACGGCTTACTTATTCTTTAAGCGTTAGAAAGTTTTTCCAAGAGCGTCTCTAGAAAATGTCACTTTTAAGTCAAATCCGAAGTGGGTAGGTAGGTACTTTTCAGTTAAATATTTATAATCGGATCATGTGTTCCAAAACTATTGAAGCAATTGGTCAGTGTTTATGTCCCACCCTATAGAAAGCTAAATAGCAATTTAAGGGTAGACCTAATCGAGTTAACGAAGATCAGGAAGAGCCTAAATTGCCTTTAATCAACCTTGCAACCGGCTTAGATTTAGATTAAATGCTACGAGAAGGTTGGTAAGACTACAATAAACTACAGGGCGGAAATGTCATTATCAGTGTCAAAAAACTGGTACGATTGAATTTGAAATTTAATCCGGATTGTAAGGTACGATTCGGTGTGATATAGCTTAAATTTCAAAAATTCTGTTTGCGCCGCAATGACGTCATTAATTATTAATTTTAAGCAATTTTTCTGAATAGCGTTTAAAACGTGTTAGAAATGATATTTTTAGTATATTTTTCATTAAATTTTTGCCTGCGGCGCATTTATAAGATGATTTTTCCAATAAGCCTATTAGTTTAGAAGGCTGAGATTAATATTTTTGGTGGTTGAGTAATGACACATGGTAATGAGTAGGTGTATGACGTTATCAAAGATGGCGATCAAATTGTTCCAGGAATTTGTCGGCTTTTGATGTTTTTTTAAGTAACTCCTGACCTGTTGTACCTACAGACATCAAAATTTACATGATTTTGCACCAATCACCAAATTTAATCTTCAGAAAATTTAAACCCAATTGGTTTGGTACTTTGGCTACCAGTAATGTTGAAAAAGTAAAAAAAAAATGTTAATAATTTTCAGTCACACAATATATGACACTCTCTCACCGGTAGCGGTTGAGACATATGTCATCAAAATAAACATTTTTAGTTTAAGATTGCATTCAAATTTAACACTTGGATGGTGGAGTTGCGAGATATTATTCATAAGGCGTCTTTAGCGTCATTGAAAATGGATGTCATAAGTTAACCAATACCGTTATATTTATAATTATAATTGTTTTTTTATAAAAAAATATTTATTTATGTGCATTGAAAAGCGTGAATTAATTACATGCCAATACCCTGGTATGCATTTTTCTCTAAATCATATGTTTTTTGGTAAAAAAACTTTATATGTTTTGAGAATTTTTATTCAAAAGATAACCTCAAAGGTTGTACTATCCATTCTGCAAGTTTAGAATAATATGATTTTTTTATGGGTTGATGTCCCTTCTCTGGCAGCTCTCCCCTGGCATTATTGATATTTTTGAAAAAGCCTAAAGTATTTTTGGCACTGAAAATTAAAAAATTTCAATAAAAATAAAAATATGTCAAAAAATTGCCTGGTGACAAAAGGACTTGACTAGGGGTGTGTAAAACAAACATACTATACAAAAAAAAATACATAAAAATTAATTTAGTAAAAAAAAAATCCATCTATGTAGATACAATTATCGTAGAACGATCCATTTGGAAACCGATTATTTTTTATGTTAATTTTATTTCGTTTTAGTGAAACCATCAACCACATGCATTTTTGATGTTTCTGTGACAGAAAAAAATATATCCTGCAACATCATGTTTTTACGTGTTTTTTGCGTAAAAATGTGTATTAACCCAGTAAACACAAATCGTCAGCATTGAATCGGGCCAATGCCGACAACGTCGGCAGTGTGTCGGCATCGGCGACTACACGCTGACACGATGTTGGGCAGATTGCAGTTTTCGGTCAATAATCGGCAAATGACAGAGAAGCACATTACTACAAGCGACTTTATGCCGACACCACTTCAGGACCGACGATGATCCGATTGGAACTTTGTTTAATCGGTCGAAAATCGGCAACTGACGATGGGCCGATTTACTATTGATGACTTTATGCCGACGCCCACTTTATCTGCTTTAGGGCCGACGATGGTCCAATTGGAACTTTGTTTAATCGGACGAGAATCGGCAACTGATGATGGCCCTATTTATTATAGTGACATTATGCCAATGCAAACCTTATCTGATTTAGGGCCGATGATGGTCCGATTTGAAGTTTTTTTAATCGGTCGAGAATCGGCAGCTGACGATGACCCGATTTACTATAGTCGACTTTATGCCGACGACCACTTTATCTGTTTTAGGGCCGACGATGGTCCGATTGGAACTTTGTTTGATTGGTCGAGAATCGGCAACTAACGATTACGTCATCTTAAAATTTTTACACTGCTTAATAGTTCCTTCCTTCCTGTACAGTGGAAGATAATATAATATACATAATGAGCAAAGATACTTGAAAACTAGAATGCGGACTTGATAAGATGGTGGTAATTCTCTACAAGAATCACCTCTTCTGCCACTTAAACCAGCCCAACTGGTTAAGCACCCGCATTATCGAAACTTTGTAGTTTGCCAATGTCGGATCGTGTCAAGTAACCACCGACGGACCTTCGTCAATCACCGAAGTCGAGCCGCTTTGAGAGGCTGATGTGGGGCCTTATTATCCACCCATTATCGGACCTTTGTGGTTTGCCATTGTCGGGCCGCTTTAAGCTACCACCGACGGACCTTCGTCAATCGCCGACGTTGGACCGCTTTAGGAAACCAATGCCGGACTTGAATAGTTTACCGATGTCGGGCCGAGACCAGCTTGCCTACGTTAGACCGACCAAATTAAGCAACTTTATGGGCGGATGGTCGGTACCATGTGGTTAAACCATATCGGACCTTAATCGTACGGCGACGGTATGCCGATGTCAGCAAAAAGTAAAGTTTACCATTGGTCTGACGGCGGGCTACAGTCTAACGCTCGTCAGCAAACATACATTGGGCCTACATCGCGAAGCGGACAAAAAATACTACTGGTCCGATGTCGTAAATCGACGTCGTGCCGATGACGACAAATTCGGCAATCGACATCGGGTCGACGAAGGCCGGAGAAAACCGTGTTTGCTGAGTTGTGTCCATAGTGAGTACCATTTTTACCATAGGTTAAAAGGTTCCGGAGTTATGCTTTAAAAATCTGCGAAGTTTACCTATGGGTACCCCTAGCCGCCAAAAATTTACTTTTTTGTGAAAGTTTTAAGTAACTCAAATTCAAAGCTGATAATATTTCTAATAATCTAAACTGGTTTTTAATAAAAAAGAAGTCGATATTGCGTCAAATATGGCGACTTACATATGGCCGGGGCGCGATTTGCACCTATTTATATGTGTTCTCGACTATTTTTTACAATGTAACGAATTATAGTAAACAAATGACGAGCTCTCAGTGTTGCGTTCGGGTTTAATTGTGTAAGTTTTTTCCTGTTTTTTTAATTTGTGGATAAAGGTAAAAAAATAATGTTTACAACTCGCAGGTAAACTGTGCTTTTTTACTCGCGTTTTTAAATCACTCGATGCGCTTATTAAAAAAACACTATTTTAGGCACTAGTTGTGAAATAGTTTTCACAACTAGTAGCTAAAATAGTGTTTTTTTTACAAACGTTCGTTGGTTTAAATAACCAGCGCAGCGAGGTATTTAAAAATGCGAAAAAAAATAAAGCACAGTTTAGCCGCGAGTTGTTAACACTATTTTCTTTAATACCTTTATCAACAAATCTAAGAAAAACAGTAAATTACTTTTTAAGATTTCGAACGAAGAGCACTTCTCGCAACACACCATCTTTACACTATAAATCAATGCGGTTGGTAAATGAAATAACAATGGTTTCCATGGCGATGTGCCTTTTTTTATTTTAATCTTTGACAGTTTGATATTTTGACGATGTTTTTAATTGATTTTTTCGTAAATACTTGGTGAAAACTGGCGGAAATGACTTAATTTTTAGGCAAGAATAATTAGATGTTTTCAATATTACTATATTTCGCTATTTCTCTTTCATTTTGGGTAAAAAACGGACAGAAATCTTTTTTGCACCCGTGATCAATAAAAAAAAAGTTTTTTTGCATCGGTAACCAAAAAAGCCACGCTTTAGTTATCTGCAGACAGTTACTAAAATCATGTTTTTGATGAAGGTATAAAAAAGCTACTATTTTTGTCGATCTCAGTATGGATGACAAAAAAGTTTCACTTAAAATCATGTCCGCATTTTCGTGGAATTGCCATATAACGTCAATTTTCCACTCAACTTTCTGTTCCAATTCGCGCCCGGGCATATTTCCAACGAAAACCCTCCCACCCCCGATATCAAAACTGCTTTCCGCAGCCGTTTAAGGGTTGCAAACAAGTGGAGGGCGGGCTCACGCAAATCGCTCCTTTTAGCCGATCCAGGCTAGCTTTAGGAAACATTTTAAGCCCATTTATCAGTTAGCTTACCGAGCTACCACAGTCGATACGGTCAAATGACAACAACGTCGGGCCGCTTGGCAACACCGCAAATTTTGTTTAAAAAATAATTTTCAAAGTACGGTTTTTTGAATAATTTGTGAACCTTGTCGTGCATATAAAAGTGTTCAAAAAAAAGTTTTACAAGCATTTCATAATAGGGAAGAAAAACTCAAAAATATGTTAGTATATCGAAGAACTTCTTAAAATTTCAAAATTTACTTTCAAAACTAAGCATGAATCCGAAAGATTATCTGGAAAACACTAGTTTTTCTCAAAACCGTACCAGTTTCCTGATAGAGGACATTTTGTTCCGACAAAAAGCCGAAGAAACTACCATTAAACCTAGTGAAAAAGACTTAACCGATTTTGGTGAACATAATACTAAATCAGTCAGCAACAGTGTTAAAAATAACGACTCTAGTCAAAATATAGAAGGCAATAACGGTAATAATAACAGCAACGTTTTAAATAATAATAACGTTAAACCGTTTTATGTAGCGAGTGCTCAAAAAATAGACAGTAACCGACCATTTTTCCAAATAAGGGAACAAATAAGAGAAAAATCCGCAACCAATAAAGAGTATTTTGACCACAGAAAAGACTCGTATCACCACCAAAACTCAACGAATTATTTTCAAAATCAAAACGTGATGGTGACGGGAGGATTCCAGCCACCACCCGGATGTCCGGAGTCGGGATACATTCAAGTGATGGGGGCCCTAGGGGCCTACTTAGGGGGCCCGTATAAGGGCGTGGGAGATCCATATTTTTTGTCACAAGGTGGGTGTATATTTTAAATTATTCAGGTGCAATCAATGCACGTTGGAGAATTTCAGGACGAACTGTCGTATAAGACTTACTACACCAAGAGACAGAAGTGGCACTTCTTATCCCGTGGTGAAAAATTTGTTGTACTACAATAATTCGTCCAGGAATAAAAAGGCATTTCGGTTCCATGTTTTATACGCTATTTTTTGTGCACTTTAGGAAAAAAAAATAAAATGTTAAAAACCAGTAATGTTAGGACTCTAGACAAAGCATGTCAGTGCAATGTTGTTGACATTGATACACACACTTGGAACTTTTAGTCCTAGAGTTAATCCCTAGGGGCACTAAGCAGGTTAATGGCTGAAGCTAAAATATCCTTGCATAGCGTAAACAGAATTTTTTTGTTACGTCCATATTTAATATATTTAGAAATAAGGCAGGTTTTGCGACTATATTGAGTTACTTTTTCTATGCAGTTTAGTGATTTAAAGGGTACTTTAAATCTCTATTTTCGGAGATAAAAAGTAGTACTTTAAATATCTAGGGATTTAAATTAAATTTCTTTGCAATAAAATCTAAATTTTGAAAATTATTTTCAATTACTTTAACAGAAATATAACATGATATGGATGTTACAGTAACATGCTGTTAGTTTGCTAAATTTGCTAATGTCGACGCCCATGTCTGTTGCAATTGTGGCTTTTATCATCGAATATGCGCTCTACAGTGACGTTGCTTTCAGCTTTTTCAACTTTTGCAAAAAATATGCTAGCAGTACCTTTTCTTGTGTAAATTCTTCTACTTTCCGTTTTTTGTACCATTTGATAAACTCAGATAACTATTTTTTATACTGTTCTCCATATTTTCTTGGTAATAACTGGCCTACAGCCTCTTAAGCTGTCTTCGATTTGTTCCATCGCGATCAACGTCTTTTTATTTATTTATATTTATCAAGTGGCTTTTGTTTTACTTAGTTACTTGTCATAACACACAAAGATTTTCAGTTGACAATGACAATCATGATCTCGACCATCATAGTACCATAATGAGGTCGTTTATATGGTAAAAATCAGCCCCTTCGATGACGTTTTAGAAATATCTTTTAGTGGCATTTAATTTTTTTTTTAATTTTTTCTTTAAGGTAATTATATTCCGTTGGTCGGGCTATAAACTTTTTGTCTCGGGATTTAAAGTACCACTTTAGTCTTTAGGTGTATAATATACTACTACTTTTAGGGATTAAATTGATATTTTTAATTTTCGCGAGGGATTAAAAATTATTTAAATTCCTAGGGATTTAAAGTAACTTTTGTTACTCCTGAGAAAAAAAGATGAAAAAAAATAGAAACAATAGAAGCAGATGCGAAAATGGAGCGGATGTAAAAATGATGAAATGGAAAAACGAAGAAACTGAAATATCTAGTAAATAACAAAAATGGAGCAATTGCCAAAAATGGAAAAAATAGAAAAAGTGGAGCAGCTGGGAAAATGGATAGAATGGAAAATTCGGAGCAGCTTTAAGACACTTATCGGCTATATTATGTTTTAGTGCTATTATTTTGCAAATAGAGTGTGCCGTTAAGTCGCATTTAATTAGTTTTTCTTAATTTTTTTCTTAACTTAGTCTTTTCCTATCCTAATGCGCATAAAATAGTATATAAACCACCTGACCAAAGTGTATTTTTATACCTCGATAAATTGAGCAGACTTCTCGCCTGGGGATAAAAAGTTCCACTTTAGTAGTAGTAGTAGTAGTAGTAGTAGTAGTAGTAGTAGTAGTAGAAAACTCAAACTAAAATGCTTGCGGAAGTGGGGGTTTGCGCCCGCTGCCGCTCTCGCCGGTAAAAAAATATTTTTCGACTTACTCGAAATTTGCAGTCGCAAGGTCTTTTAGAATTTCTATGCCAATAAATTAAAAAATTATAAGCTGAGTTATGCCATTTTTATACTTTATTCTCATTCGACCCTTTTCAGACTTATTATTTTTAAAATAAAAAAGTCTCAAGTAGGTATTCAGAATTATGAGCAATTTTGTCTTAAGCTTGTTGTTCTCCTTCCGGTCCTTTTCTAATGGAGGTTGGCATAATTTGTGCATTTCATGGTCAACTTTATTAAATAAAGGTCTGGAAGAGGGACGGAAAGATCTTGTCCCCTTCTTGATTTGTTTTCACACTCACTGGGTTCAAATTATGTTGTTTTTCATGCGAAAGCTCCTGGGCCCTAATTCTTGAGCAGGGAATGACATAGATTTGTGTCGAATGCTGTTCTTGGGCAATCGCTCATTCCATTCTATCAAAAATTGGGTGTCCGCGCTTCCCGAGTCCAAAGCCAGGGATCGGTCCCATTTCTTAGGCACGCATACGCGCAAAATATATATTTTTAAATCTAAAATTTCGAAGACTTGAAGCGTCTTCGAAATTGCATTTTTTTTTTTTTGATTGATATCTTCTCTTGAGGGATCGTTCCTTCAAGAATTAGGCCCCTGGTCTATATGAATATTATTGGATCTCGTATAAAATGGCGTTGTACAAAATAGCGCAGTTTAAATAAGCGCTATTGTTTGAGTGTCTCGTCTGAAACATTGCGTAATAAGTGAGGCGTTACAGAATTGCTTAAAAAAGCGCAAATAACGAAATGAAGCATAATAAAAAAGCGTTTGTAACAAAATTGCGCTATAATGAACGTGTATTCGCAAGGAGGGTAAGAGGGAGCATTTGCACCCACCAGGGGCCAAATTCTTGGAGCACTCGAGTTTCGGTCGTATACGGACGACATTTTAGAAAAAAATTGACGAAAAAAGGGTTAAATTTTCTCTTATTTACCTGTTAACTCTCACACAACATTGAACTCGTACTTTTTGTAATTTTAAATTGAATTCGCCGTACAATTACGTTTGTGATGCGCTTTTTTTGCAAGTTTGTCATATTCGCTCGGATTTGAATCGATTGCTTCTACCCACTCGATGTAAATTCGAGCCAAAAAGACATCTAAGAGTCAAAAACTTTTCTAATTTTCCCGCCAAAAATGCAATAATTTAATTTTGGGCCTATTTTATTTAAATATTTTGCATTGTGTATACGAGTTAGAATTAGTGGACATATTTGGTATCTGAATTAGTAAAAATATTTATAAAAAAAACTTTTAAAGAACAAGCTTTTATTAAATGCCCTCAAAAGTAGAAAATAATTTTTTATCTCTCTTATACCATAATAAAAGCGATGGGCGCAAATTCAAAATTTTAAATTTAGGTATCGTATAATCGGTCACATCGACTATTCACCTAAGAAACAGTTGTATTACTCTATAACCTAAGAACATTTTCAAAGGCCGTTCTTAGCTTCTTTAGAAGAAAGCATTATGTTTATCATTCGAATAGAAGAAGAATTTAGTTCTTCTTTTGTAGTTCTCTCTTTGTCACCGTAAAGTTAAAATTTTTAATTTGCTCGGTTTTATTATGGTATAAGAGAGATAAAATATTGTTTTCTACTTTTGAGTGCATTTAAGAAAAGCTTGTTTTTTAAAAGTTTTTTTTAATTTAAATTTTTAGGTTTGTACAAAAATTCATATGTATGCTAATTTTGATTGAACAAACTAAATTTGTTTCCCCCTCCACTTCCCGCGTTAGAGGGAAGTTTGTACGTGGTACTACCATATTATTGTATTTTCACCGGAAGTAATAAATATAATAAATATTTATTTTTTAATTTGTAATATTAATCGTTAATTTTGAATCCGCCATATTAAAATTTTCAAATCTGATAAAAAATTCATAATCCCTTTCCTTAAAAACCCCTGTATACCAATTTTTATTGAAATCGGACAAACTAAACCTTTTTTCCCCTACACTTCCCTCGTTAGAGGGAGGTGGGTACCTGAGAATACCATTTTATTGTTTTTCACCGGAACTATAAACGCATACCAAATTTGAACACAATCGGATGTGGATAAGTCAGTTAAAATTGGTTAGTAAAACATGACCGAAAATTGTGCATCTCCATCCCTAAGTGCCCCAACACACCAAATTTCAACGAAATCGGGCGTACTGCATCTGTACCCCCCTCCACCTCCTTCGAGTAGGGAGGAGCTGTCAATTCCATCACACTATATTCTTATATTGTCACCGCAACTATATAAGCACGCCAAATTTGAAGCCGATCGGATGACGGGAAGTTGGTCAAAATTATTCCACCCGAAAAAACATAGTTCGTTATTACATACATTGTAAGTTAAATAAAAGCTTGTAAAATTGCCTTTTTTCGACAATTTTTTGCTTAAATGTGATTCGTGTACGACTAAAAGTCGAGTGATTTAAGAATTGGGCTCCTGGGTTCTTGTTCTTGAAAGTGAGAAAAGGGAACACTCCCAAAAGTCGGGGGATTTTTCAAACCTATAGGAAGATTTTTGGTGATTTTGTTCTAATTTGGCACACACTTAGGCATGATTCCGAGGACCACCAAACCAATATAAGATTTTTCGGCGACGGCGTACGTTAGGCGTCGCGACGCCCTAAACTTTTTTTTAGGACTTAGGGTCATTTTCTATATCTCGGTCAAGTGACATTTTAAAATTTTGGTTAAACCTCTTAAAAGGCTATAAAATGGCCTTTTATATAGTATGCAAAACATGATATTTTACTTCCGGTTGATTGCATAAAAAAATAAGGAATTTGAAATAAAAAAAAATTGCGTTTTTTTTTAAACGTTTACAAAAAAAATTCTATTCTCTATTTATGAACGGGATTGTGCAAATTCATTTTGAAGTGACTGTAAAAAGGTCCTAGCTATTCGCCGATATCAAAAAAATGCAAATTCATGCAACGAAAAAATCACAAAAAAATCGGAAATTGGCACAAAATTTACAAAATCTCAATTTTCTGACCCCGGCTGCTTAACTTCAAATTTTTTAATGCACATCCCTTTACAGATCTGCCAAATATGTTTTTTAAAAGGCTATATAACACGATAGAATGTTAAATGTACCAAGGCACGATGGGCCCCCAAGTTTTATATATTATATATTATTTTTTTTTTAATTTAAAATTAAACAACATACATAAAAGAAGCTTCAAAATATAAATATATTTTGTCGTGCGTTTACAAACTTTTCCAGGGGATTCCTGAAATTTTTACAGCTGCTTGAAGACAATGAAAATGAAAAATTTTGGTCTGTGAGATAGTCAAACATAGAAGATTTTTACAAGTAATCCAATTTTACTTAAAACACCATTGCTTCTTTTGTTATTTTATTCAGTTTTGAGTAGGTAAGTATTTTTATCGGCGAGGGTGCACCTAATCGGCAATACGTACATAAAAATAACATTTTTTTACGGCCCCCTCTTCACTCGTCTATCCCATTTGTTGGTTTAATCCATAATAATATATGGGAAGGGCCAGAAAATCTTGGACTGATTTCATTTTCTAATTACTTTTTTGTTCCTTAGCCGATTTTTATAAAGTTTGGCATTTTAGGAAGTTAAAAGAACAAAGTTTACTATTTTTGTACAAAAGATATAAAATGTCAAAGGTTCAAGATGGCGGACGTAGTCAAAAATTTAGTCTGGAAAAAAAGATCTGAAACTTTTTTTCGACCTCCGTGTAATTTTTTATTGCCAAAATACGAAACCTTATGCCTTTTTACAAAAGTTGCATAGGCCCAAAATTTTGCATATTCTAACCATTCCAAAATAATGTCTCTTGTTGTTTCCCAAGAACTTTCTTTCTTATCGGATTTCTACAAATTTATATTGTTTCTGGAAAGATAAATAAACCGTTAAAACGTGAAAGGTCAAAAACCCAAGATAACGGACATAGCAAAAAATTACTTTTTTAACCTTCCTGTTATCTTTTATTGCAAATCTAGAAAAGCATTTCACGTTTAAGGAGATATCACTTATAAAATTCGGTTAAGTAGTACAAGAGTATAAGAACCGTCGTTTTCGTTAAAATTAGCTTTTTTTGGAAATAAATGTTTGACTAGGTATGTCCGCCATCTTACTAAGATTAAATTAAACTAAGGTTAAACTAAATATTCTTTTTAAGTTTTTTTGTCAAGATTGTTTTGTCCCTTCTCTCCAAATTTTTTTGTGAGTTCGTCTTTGGACCAGATTTTCTCTTTTGAGCTGCATCCGTACGACATGAAAAAGTATAACCCTGCACAATTTTTTTCTGTTTTAAAAGAAATTCAAAGAAAATTCAAATTAGAAACTTGACTTGAGCTTTTGCAAAGTAGACTGAAAAATTATTTATTTCCGAAAACTAAATTTTCACATGTTGATTTCCTGAAAGACTTTAACTTTGTCGGTGACTACTGGGCTTACTGGAAAAAAATTACCAGAAAGGTTAACACATGAACTCACTTTCTTATTCATCCCAAGATAATTTAAAACAAGTTCCCAATTTATCTGCTGTTGTTTATTAGGTTGAATCAGTGGCGTACGCAAAAATTTTTCCTGGGGGCTTAAATATCAGAATAGTCTCAGATTATCATTTCACCTTTGGGAGCTGATTTTCAGTGGCTCTGGGGGCTGCGGGGGACTTGAGCCCTAAGCCCCCCTCCCTCCGTCCGCTGGTGGTTTAATAGTTCACTATAATTTTTTTTGGCGCTTTATGAAAAAAGCAAACGCACTTTGTATGAGCATATATTGGGATCTCCTCGATTATTTTGGGAAGGAATCCATAGAAATAGAAGAATTTTATTTAATTTTTTTTAGTTTGAGGTATAACAAATATAGATATTTCTTTTCCTTTACCTTAAAAAAGACAATATTATCAGGTACCAATTGTGGTTTTCCATCTCCTAATTTTATTTCTCACGGTGTTCAAAACTTTAATAGTGGTGCAATTTTTTAGTGTTTTTATAATAACTGGAAAACTTTTTTTAAAAAAAAAAGGTGTCAATAGTTTTTTTGTAGCCTATTAAATTATCTTTAATTTGATATATAATAAGTATACCTACCCTTCCCTCTTTTCCCCTCAAATTTTCTCCGAAGAAATAGAAGAGATCAAGACCATTACAGCTAGTTCGTAGTTAATTTTTTTGTTTAGTCTCTATTAATACGGTGTTAGCTTCAGTATTAGCTATATTTTTTTTAGTTTAACTTTAATATTTTTTTTTGTTCTTAAACTTGTCTATTTTATCCAATTTTTTTTAAATGAAAGAATTTACTCTGGCCCATATTAATATGCTTCCTTAAGTGCTCATTTTGATGGCTTTACGGCTTATCTGAAAAAGAAAGAGGAAGCCTGGCTTTTTACCTAAAAAAAGAGTTAAAATATGTCACAATTGCCACGCCCAAAAATATTGAACAACTTTGGCTAAAAATTCGAATCTGTGATACTAGACACTTAAAGTTAATTTTCAGTTTTATTAGCATTCGTATCCTTATCTCTATCGAGTCGACCAATTAAGCAAGTGCACAGCTCCAGCTGATCAAATGCACGAAAACCTGCTCGATAGGTCGACTCTATAGAGATAAGGATCTAATACCGTAAATATCAAAGGTGTTATAGCACCGCAATTTATGCCCTACTTTAGAAAAATATCGCCACACTTGTTCATTGCCTCGAAAATGTTATCAAGTATGTTTTGATTTAAGCTTCTTCCTACTTCTGAACAATACTGTTATTAATCAAAGAGTTTATCGTATTTAGAAATGACTTTAGTTAATTTTGCCTTGATTTTGGCTTCACGTTGTACAAAACTTGGTATGAATATGTTCAGGTCAAAAATACTTTTTTATGTTCGAAATGATTTTGTCTAAAACTTGTTTATAAATTAAATAGAAACTCTATAACGCTGTTCTGTATTTCCAATATCTTGGTTTTCGCGGTAAGTACTTCATGTGTTTGTTTATTCTTGGTGTGACGAATTAAAGCAGAGTTGGCTGCCCAGTGGATAACCGAAAAAGCCCACTGGGTATTTTTTTGGGTAAAACCCACTTAAAAAAAATCACGTAGGGCTTTTTTAAAAGTGGATTTTTTCATTATTAACAAAATAAATACACGCAAAAAAAGGGTATATTATTACCAGTCGTTTGAATCTGATCGTAAGATTCGATAAACTTGACTAGTTGCAAATCTTTTTCTAATCCCAAACAATTTCTTATTTTATGATTCCAAATAAGACCATTTCTTTCAATGGATGCTGCACTAGCTGATCAACAATGCAAATTATAAAAAAAAAACCTATTCTGGTTCAGTATTTGCAGACTCTACTTTTATTAACCTCAGTCCATTCTGAAGCACTCTTTCTAGCGCTGCTCTTAGGTATTTTCCTTTTAAAAAATAGTTTAGAATTAATAACCTCGAAAAAAACGAAAACTTGAATCATGTCATACTAAGTAAGCAGGTACTTGCAGTTTAGTAAATACACAAACTCCAACAATAATTTTCCTAAGGTTTGTTTATATTAAGTATATAAAAAAAGCGCTGGTCACACTAAACCAAAACTGCTTTGATTTATTAACAAACAAACTGTCAATTTCTGTATTCCACCTACTCGTGTTTTTATGTCGTATTTTATAGTTGAGCGAGAATAAGTGCATATTTTAAATAAGAACTGCAATCTGTATATAATTTAAAAAGAAAGCCATAAAAAAACCCAATAAAACCCATTTGTAAAATTCAAAAAAGCCCAATGGGTTGGGTTTTATATAAAAAAACACGGGTTTTTTCCAACCCTGCTTTAAAGGAACGTTATACAATTTCTCGTTTTTCTCCAAAGACTTCAAGGTTACCAGCAGCATGTTTGTTAGCTACTTTTTTCTGGGGCGAAGGGGAGGGGGCGATCACCACTGTTTATTATATATATATATTGAACTGCTCTATTATACAGTAGCTATTTTCCTAACAAGTGCAGAAAATCGATTTTTCCGTGCAGCGGAGTTCTGTCAAGTAGTTAAGTGCGGAAAAAAAGTTTTCGCACGTGTTAGGAACAATTGTTTTTCTACAAGTGTGAGGAAAATACACTGAAAATAGTTTTTTGCCACTGACAAGTAAATGCATAAACAACTGGTTAGTCACACCATAGCAACCAAGGCATTTCATAGGCAATATGATGAACAGAAACTTCAAATCAGTACAGGTTTTTTAAAATTTACATATGGGTGTAGAAAAAGTTCTTATTATACCTCGTTTGGTTGTAGCAGAATGATTTGAACCTTGACTTACATATTTTCCTGTGTGAGTGGGTGTATGATAGATTGTTGTTCTGATGTCACTTTCTACTCGTTTGACAAGTACATCAAAAAAAGGAATTTGACAATTTTTTCCCACTCCATTGTGAATTTAATGGTGGGTCTTACGTTATTTAGATGGTGAAGAAATTCTAAAAGTTGTTGGTCATTCCCGGTCCAGAAAATAAAAGTATCATCAACATATCTTAGCTAGAGCTTAGGTTTATATGTTGGGGTATCAATTGCGTGGGATTCGAACCACTCCATGTAAATATTGACCAGCACTAGCGAAAGCGATGACCCCATTGGCAGACCGTCATTCTGAGCATAAAACCTATCTTTCACCTGAAAATAAGAGTTATATAGACAGCACTCCAACAACTCCATCACTCCTTCCAGCGGCAGGCTTGTACGTTCACGAAGGGATTCATCATCAACCAGTCTCTGTCTAATAATATCTAGTGATTCCTTTATCGGAACATTGGTGTATAGACTTTCGACATCTTTTGATGCTTTGTGATTTTGTCCAGAATCGGTTGATAATCTTTCTCTATAGTGTATTCTCGAATCTCCTGAAACCGGAAAATTCTTTGAAGCTGCCTTTATTGGGCAGAATCAGGGTGTTTTCAGTAAACTAAGTGTTGAAATTCCAAATATTTGGAAGCCCCTTCTTGGGCAGAGCCAACTTCTTCAACTTCACGGTTGAATGATTTCGCATAGTATATAAGTACGTAGCCTTAGGAGTAGATTGTAGTTGGCACTGGAAGACGATCAAAGATTGTACTCATCAAAACGTCGTGTATAAATAAAATATAGACAATATAAGTCCGAAACACAGAGTTAATTTCAAATACATCATTGTCTCAAACTTTCAAAAAAATTATTATCATTATTAGACTACAGGAAAGCATTTGACCCCATAAATCATAAAATGCTGTTATCGATTTTAAATTACGTAGGTTTTTCAGAAAGCGGCAATAGCTTAATTTCTAACGTTCTTAATCCTAGATCTCAAACGGTTTCATATAACAACAAAACATCATCCTTTTTATCTGTGACATCTGGAATTCCACAAGGTGCAATTATTTCCCCATTGTTTTACTCGATTTATGTATCGTAATTCCCAAAAACTTCTATTTCAGGTTTGGATCTTTTAGACCGTAAGAATCTCTACAGGCGGTCGCTACGATTAACTACGATCTTTCAAACATATAAGAAACATCAATAAAACAAAAATCTAACCTGATCGTCTTTGGTCCGAGTATTTAATGAGAAGAATTTGAAAGAAACCTTAAAGACTGCAGTAAAGTAAAAAATCTTGGTCTTATAATTGATCAACAACTGAGGTTTACAGAGCATGTAAATAAGTGCCTACAGAGAGAATGCTTTCACCTAAAAATAATTTATTTTTTATACTTTCATAAAAACATGATTAGTAGCAGATAACTAAGCATGGCTTTTTTGGTTACCGATGCAAAAAAACTTTCTTTTTTGATCACGGTTGCAAAAAAAGATTTTGATTCATTTTCATGAATATTGAAAGAATCTAATTATTCTTGCCTTAAAATTAAGCCGTTTCCGCCAGTTTTCACCAATTTTAAAAACATCGTCAAAGTATCAAACTGTTAAAGATTAAAATGTCGCAACAATGCACGTCACCGAGTAAAAAGGCACATCGCTATGGAAAAAATTGTTATTTCATTTACAAGCCGCCTTGATTTATGGTATAAGGATGGTGTGTTGCGAGAAGAGCTCTTCGTTCGAGATTTTTAAAAGTATTTTCCTGTTTATCTTGGATTTTTTGATAAAGGTATTAAAAAAAATAGTATTAACAACTCGCGGCTAAACTGCTTCTTTTTTACTCGCGTTTTAAAATACCTCGCTGCGCTCGTTATTTAAACCAACGCTTGTAAAAAAAGCACTATTTTAGCGACTAGTTGTTAAAACTACTATTTCAACACCGCAAAACGATTACAAAGAAAACAAAACTACTTCTTCGGATACAGAAACAGCAGAACTCATGTCTAAGACTCATTCATAGAATACACTAAAAGTCACTAGATCGCTTAATATGCATAACAGACGACGTCTACATCTAGCGACATTCTTTTTCAAAATTATTAAAACAAAAATACCAACTTACCTTTACAAAAAAATTCAATACAGAACAGATATCAACAATCTTAACCTACAAAGGAAGACTTAAACATAACACTAAACTCTTTGAAAGATCATTTTCATACCAAATCGTTTAGACAATAAAAAAAAGGCCTGCAAACATATTACAACATAAAAGCGTAACTACCTTTAAAAAACACCTTTGCAACAAAATGATAAGTGAGCGGTAAGGACAGCCAAAAAATATTGTATTTATTTGTTGTTAATTTTTTTATTTTATTTTTACACTTTTGTATGTATCGACGTTTCTTACTTTTAAAATTTACATTCTCTTTGTGTATTTGTTTCTCATTTTTTTTTTAATTCGTTTTCTCATTAGTTGTAAATATTTAAAAACTTGAAAACTTTTCTATTCAAAGAAAATGCATAAAAATTAAAAAAAAAAACACAAATTTTTAAATAAAAAAAACGCAATTTATTTATATTTTTATTTTTATATAATAGTTAGTCGGTGTGTTGGGTTAGATGGAAGAACAGAACATCCGTTTTTCCTGGAAAATCTCGCCCTATTGGTCATGTGTATTTATTTATATACCTAAGATATATTTTTGAAGATCAATAAAAGCCCTTTAATAGTAGTAACAATAATGAATATAGACAAGTAAAATAGCAAAATGTCTATTTAAGGGTATTTTTTTATATTTAAAGCTATATACATATATCCAGCATATTTGTTTTTCAGTCAATATCTTACATGAATTTTGTTATATACCCGCCTTACCTCTTAAATTGATCCCTAAACTAAAACTTTATTTTGTTTTAAATGGTAGAATTTGCTACTTTTGGGTTAGTATATATTAGGTAACCTACAACCTTGATATATCATAATGCTCCTAAGGCAATTAAAAATCAAAAAAGAAGTTAAAAAATCTCCAAACCAGTTACATCAACAGAAAAGAATCTAAAAATTTAGAAAAAATATTAACACGCCGGGACGAATCCGTATCAGGTAACTTGGATAAGTACCAGTGCGGAACGATGCCTATTTGTGAGTGATTGAAAGTTGGAAATCAAAGTGTATGATGGTGTTTAATGATGTATGGGAAAGGTGACTAGTGGAACCACTGACGAGCTCACGCTGGTTACCCAGAGCGAAACATCCTTTAATCATTTCTCTTTTCGTTTTGGTTCTTTGTGTGTTCCTTGGGGGATGCTCATCCGGGTTTGAATTTTCCTTCTTTCCACCCAAGATCTTTTGATCTGGATTGGAGGTTTTTTATAAGATGCTGGTGGTAACCCTGAAGTCTTTGGAGAAAAAACGTTGTATTGTAGAACGTTCCTTTAAAGATATTGTAGAATCCCTCCGCAGTATCTTGGGACAGTGTGAAACAGACGAAGAACGCGAAATTAGAAATACATAACAGTATTATAGAGTTTCAATTTATAAATAAGTTTTAGACAAAATCATTTTGGACATAAAATCAAGTTCAATAACGAGACTAAGTATTTTTGACCAACATATTCTGTTTGATTAATACGAAACAAAAATTTTTGAACTTTTATTGGCGTAAGTCAGTATTTTGAGTTAGAAGTAGGCAAAATCTTAAATCAAAACTTATATATGAACAAGTATGGCGATATTTTTCCGTTGATAAAAATATTCTTGGATGTTTGTCAGTAAGTAATGCTTCGTCAGAAAGAAGCTTCTCCTGCCTCAGAAGATTCTGTCATCATAGTTGGGTAGATTTGAGATTCTAGTTCTGTAGATTTTAGGTCAATGTTCATGTCTCCTACTATAAAATTAGTATTAAGTTATATTTTTGTAGTCACATATTTTTTGGTCATTTATGAATACATTTACATTAAAAATCTTTATCGTGTTCAACATCTCAATATTATACTTCAAAGACTCTTGATATATTTCTTTTACCAGTATTACAACACCAGCGTTTATATTCAAGTTGCCCTCGTTATATATTGTAATATATCCATTGACTTTAAAAAATCTAAGATCAGAAATCTGAAAGGTTTCTGATAAAACAATTAAATCAAAAAATAATTACTTATCAAAAAAATCTTGAAACAATAATACAGCTTTATCAAAGTTTTTGTTGATGCTACGGATATTTAAGTGAAAAATTGATAGATTGTCCCTTATATCTTCTGATCTCGTTGCATGTGTAGATATTTTTGGATTATCTGTCATCTATTTGAAAATCCCTAATAAAATCCATAATTTACTATCTGTTTTAGAATATAACATATATAATTAAAAGAAAAATAGTATTGTACAATAATTTAAATTGGGTTTTCTTTCAAAAACATGTAATAACAGATAAGTTAAAACCTTAACATTAAAAAAAAGGAAAGAAAAACCCAAAACAGAATAAGAGCAAAGATGGTTCAGTTTTTTAAACAAAATTTTAAAATGCAAAATATTAGTTAAACCACAGAATATTTAAAAATTAAGTTTAGTTTAGGTTTAAAAGTAAATACTAGGTTTTTTATTTTTTTTTGCGATGTTGATGCTGTAGCGCCTCTTAATCTTGTTTTTGTGAGTTTAGGGGTCTGCAAACTGAACGCAGATGATTTTCATGATTTGTTCTTACTTTTTTTAGTTTTCACCTCTGCGCCACTATTCTCAGGTTCAGTTTCGAACACCTCTTTTTTCTCTTTTAATTCTCTTTGTATTGGTGTTGATGTCGAAGGTGCGCTATTGTTTTGAAATAATGGTTGTTTGTCTATTTTGAAAACGAAAAAGTCTTCTTTTTTTATTTCTTAGCGATTCTGGACAATAGTATTCGCCGTTTATCACAAGCTGGTTTCGTGATATTTTTACTGAGTAGTGTTTTTCTTTAGCCGCTTTCCTTGATCCTGTCTTTGTTTGGCTGTAAGTTCATGCGCAATACTAATGCCGGTATTTTTTAGTTTTGGAGCCTTTTTAAATACTTCTTGTTTTCTCAGTTCACTAACAAACCTGACCAATAAGGGTCTGCTTTTCTCTTCTTGTTTTTGTCCAATACTAAATCAGCTTTTTGTATGTTTGACTGAAGTTTAGTTTCAAAGAAATCCAACAGTTTCTGTTCAAGCAGAGGCTGGTTGCTAACCTCGGGTAGTCCAAAAATTACTAATTTTCTCCTTTTTTCCTTCTGGTCTTGTACAGTAATATATTCTTTGAGGTGGGTGTTTTCGGTTTCCAAGTGTTCTACTCTTTCTTTTAGATTTTGAAGTTCTTCCTTATAGGTTTTTAGTTCAGATTTAATTTCTTGGACGTGTTTGAATATCTGGGCGTTGCTATCTCGTATGTTTCTAAGTAATTCAAAAATTTCTTTATTTGAAGTCTTTTTTGTTCATAATACTCTACTCCGGCCGATTTTATATATAGTAGGTCGGAGTCGTATTTCTTATCGGAGCGAGAGTTTTTTATGTCAGTCCGGTACTACTTGTTTACGTTTTGAATTGGTTAATTATTCTGCTTTATTGCTATTTTCACTAGACTTACGTGAATTTTCGACACTGAAAGAAGTTTGAGGTTCTTAGACTTCACTCTGGATGAGCTTTTTAGTTAAATATCACCACACAACCTTCATAAAACTTCATAAACTTGAAAACACACTCATCGATCGAATTTAAAATCTATATAGCATATATCTTATTTATATTGATTAGTTTTTGGTAGTATTCATTGCAGATACTTACGCATTCGAAATGTTGTGAAGCTTCAAAGTTGGTAAACGACTATATCTAAGAATATTGGATTTTTTTGAGGGTAATTTTTGGTTAAAGGAAAAGACCTATACCTCAAATTAAAGATAATTTTATTGCTTACAAAACATGAAACCATAATTTTTCTTAAAGGTTATAGTTTTTTGAGATAATGGTAAAACATCCACGACCGCACGGTTGCTTCTTTCATAAAACGCACAGTATGACTAAAATTCCCGATGTAGCTTATCAACTACAAGGCGCTATTTCATTACTGGTGTAATTTGAATACTGGCGCTATTTTAAATTATTGCTGTTTTAATACAATTTTGAAATATGTAGGAATACCTTTCCATCATCCCATTTTCGGCACCACAGCGAGCGAGATATCTCTAAGTGCATTGAAGCACTGCAGAAGAAGAAAAGCAAGAACAGTATTTAGCGATCCTCAGTTAACAGGTAAAAAAAATCTTCAAGTTTATTGCATGCAAAAAAACATGATGGTGTTTTATTTAGGAAGTTCTGTAGAATTTTGAAGAATCGGGGCTAAATAATTTTGAAAGTTACAAGTTTCCAGAGGTGGATGGAAAAGGAGGAAGTAAACATTTAATTTAATTTCCTTACGCCTCGTACAAAAAATGTTGTAATTAACGCATGCGAAAAGCGGCTTTTTTCCAAACTAACGGCTTCCCGAACTCCGCCGTCGCGTCGTTCGGGCAAACGCCGGAGCGTGCGAAAAAATATCACTTTCCGCACTTGTTAGGTAAATAGCTACTTCGACAATTTGACGTATCTTGGGGATTTTTCAAATGTTCAGAAGTTCACATACTGTGTGGTTTTAAATTTCACTCATCTAAAATAACTTGATCAGTCCTTAGCAGCATTTTAGGTACAGTAAAACCAGTACTACAGAAATCCTAATTTAATTAGGTAAGGTAATTACAAATTATCTAGTTTTGACTTATCAAGTCGATCGATCGGCCGCCATTTTTTTTATTTTATTGATTTTCAGTAATTTTGTAAATTCTAAAACCAAAAGAAAACAATATTAAGTCAATATTTTCTTTTCATTTTCGACAGTTAAAGAGGAAAAGAAATCCGTCTTCGGAATTTTTTAAACATAGTTTTTTTTAAATGTCCAAAACTCCAGAGAAAAATATTGATGTTTATCGGTAACATTTGTTTGGCAGGAGAATTTCATTATTATTATTAATTATTATTAGTCTTTATTAACCTGTCTGGACAACTAACTACTGTGATCTATTTTGGAGGGAAAATTTACGTCAGTTCTGCCACTACTTAGGTATAATGGTGGAATTTTTTACGTAATTTATATTAATATTGAAAGATTCCTATCCAATGTAAGTGAGATGTTTTTTTATATTTCAATAAACTTATGATAGTTATTTACCTAATTTAGTGCGGAAAGTGTCGTTTGTCGCGCACGGGAAATGCAACTTCCCGCACGCAAATTGTGCAAGAGTGCACTTTTACGCACGCTAGTAGGAAATAGTAGTTTTTACAACTAGTGGCTAAAATAGTGCTTTTTTTTTACAAGCGTTGGTTTAAATAACGAGCAAGGTATTTAAAAACGCACAGTTTAGCCGCGAGTTGGTAACATTATTTCTTTAAATACCTTTATCGAAAAATCCAAGAAAAATAGGAAAATACTTTTAAAAATCTCGAATGAAGAGAACTTATAATAATTAATATAACAATAAGTTAGGTTAGGTTAGGTTGCGTAAAACTGTCTCTGGAAAGTGCATTTTGGTGGTAGCAAGAACAGATGACGTTGTGGTTGACCCGGTGACGTCACATTTTGAAATCACGCAAGCACCGTGCTCTACGCCAAAAAACGACTCAGGCCGGCTGGTAAATGAAATAACAATAGTTTCCATAGCGATGTGCCTTTTTACTCGGTGACGTTCATTCTTGCGACGTTTTAAAAAAGTATTTTTATACGACTGTCCTGAAAAAGGAGGTTTTGCGCACGGAGAACACGATCTGAAAACGGCATTTTGCGCACGCCGTGTGCAAAACGTTTTGCACACGCTTACGTCATTTTTGCGCAAGCTTACGTCCTTTTTGCACACGGGTCTCCCATCATTGTGATTTTTGTTGTTGTCACCCAACAATATAAGTTGGCTGAGTTCCATAGCAACCGTCACGGCTCCTTTGTTTTGTTGATTAGGTACTTCAAATAGAATATTATACATTTTATTAATAAAAACGAGTTAAATTAAAATCTGATTTTTCTGGTCTCTGTTTATTTGCAGTCGTATTAAAATTATTATAAAGAACTCGTTTGAAAACCTCTTTGCACACTCCTTCGACTTGTGACCAAACTGTCTCGATCGTGTGCAAAGAGTCGTTTTTAAACCTTGTTTGCATCGGTAACCAAAAAAACCATGCTTTAGTTATCTGAAGGTATAAAAAGAAACAAATTTCAAACTTTACGAATTATAAATTTAGGACGACAAACTTTTACAGGTTTGGAAAAGCGTTTCGCCGCTCAACGTTACCTTTCGACTCCCGAAAGGGTGGAGCTGGCCAGTGCCCTCAGTCTTAGCGAAACTCAAGTGAAAACTTGGTTTCAAAATAGAAGAATGAAGCACAAAAAGCAACTGAGAAAGCTACAAGAAGACAAACAACAAGGAAACTCTGGAGGATTTAAGAAAAACGGAAAAGAGGGGGAACAGAAAATAGATGGAGGGGGTAAGTTTTTGGAACTGTAAATTTGCAATCAATTTGGAGATTATGGGTCGACTTTTTTGGTTGTGATCATTGGAGTAGCCAAGATTTTTCTAAGAGAGGGGCCATTGCGCTGAGGGAAGTAATGGAGTTGAGAGGTGGACCTGACTACAAATTTAGATCATACCTTAAGACAGGTTGAACCATATAACTATGAGATAAAATAACGGCCCATTCCTTGCTTTTCCCGAAAAAAATTCGTATCGATAATAACTCTCCCAATCAAGTTGGCCTGGAAAAAAACCCAGAGATGAGAAGTGTAATGGGCAGGCGCGTCGATTGCGTCACTAGTGAAAGCAACTGACAACCATCTGATACCAAAAATTTAGGTTTATGTTTAATAGTTTTGTTAAAGTGTTGTCTAGTGTTTCCCGTAATAATAACGCACGCAATCATAGAAAATACCGTCACAAAATTTTAAAACACAAAAACTCCACAATAACATAAACAAAATGGCAAAACCGTACCTCGTCAAAAATGTAAACTTTTCAACAATGCCCAGTTTTCTCAGGAAGTGGGTTCGGCACTTGGGGCCATATCCTCGAGTAAGGTTCAACTTGCGGTTGGAGATGTTTTATCCGTAATATAATCAATAAATTCAATTAAATAAAATCAAAGTGTCAACCAAATTGTAATCTATTTATCGTAATCGTAATCGTAAGGTCATTCAGGTTGGTTTATGGCCTGGTGGCCCAAACAGTGTCAAAGCGAACCGCGATTTTGAATTTTCTTCTTTGTTTTTCAAAGTTATTTTCGTTACACATTTTTCGGCACCTGGACCGTTATAGTATCTCATAGTTATATGGGTTGAACTGATCAACACCGTTCTCAACTAAAAAGCCAGTTAACTTATTTTCGTTTTAGTATCCTTCGGCCTGCTATCGGTGCCATATTGTCATATACTGTCAATTTGGTTATAAAAATGGCAGCCACAGTAGGCTAAAGGGCACCGAGGCGGTAGGAGTTAACTGGCTTTTTAGTTGAGATGGTGTTGAACTGATATTTAATTGACTCCATAAGGTATCACGTCTTGAACGTCACTTCGTAGTTTCCTGAGCTAAGGTCACTGACCGAAAAAGGAACAGTCTCTACCCAACACCTTCTTAACAAAAAAGCCAGTTAACTCTTTTACGTTTTAGTATCCTTTAGCCCACTATAGCGGCCATATTGACACCAAACTGACAGAAAATCCATGTTTTACCTGTCAATTTGGTTATAAAATGACTGCAATAATAGGCCAAAGGGCTCTGAAGAGAAAGGAGTTAACTGGCTTTTTAGTTGAGAACGGTGTTGCTCTACCTTGCGAAAAAAACCTCATAAAAGATTATAAAAAATATTACGTATATATGCTCACATTTATTTATGATACTTTATAATTTTTGACTAGTGAAAGTGAGACACAAATCCCGTATAGAATTTCATCATTTTTCACCAGCCAGTTGGTTTATAAAAGCTTACGATATTTTGTGATTTTTTATGACAATTTCGCATAAAAGTTTAAAACATTCTATAAGATCTACCTCCAAAATTCCAAAATCAAAAACGACGGCACAACTTTAGAGGTGGTAGTAATAGTAGAGGAAATAATACAGGCAAACTAAACTATAACCTAGCCACTATAATATAATAATCACACCATGGGCTTGTACAAGCTCTACATATCTCTACATTATCTACTTTGATAAGCTTCTATGAAATTGTTTTAGCCATTGTTTATAAAAGCCTACAATATCTCATAAGCCAAAAAAATATTTTTTTTGTGCAAGTATTTACGACATATGATGACAGATTATAGGTTTTTTATAAAATTTTATAAGTTCAGTTGGGCGACTTAATATTTGCTCAAACCCAGCCAACACCCTTACGTAAATATTACGTAAAAGTTACGACACATGATTACTTTGTTACATAAATTCTAGATAAATTGGAGGTCATAATATGGTACAAAGTACTATAATAATAATATAATGTAATTAAGAAACATAAGTTATGTTATGTAAATATTACGTAAATTTTATGAAAACTTTTTAAGGTAAATTTTTTGACTTTAGATTTACGTAAATAATGTCATACTCACTGTAACAGATGTTTTTCCTGGAAAGGGCATATAGGTTAGGGCAGGTAAGATCTTATTACTTTAATAAGTTTCCATGAAATTTTGTGAGGCTTTGTTTATAATATTTTATAAGATTTTAAGGGTGAATTTTTTTTTTTTGTGGAAGTAATTACGAGAGTATATATATAAATAACTAAGTAAGTATGCTTAGCACAGATTTTTTATTTATTATTAAGGTGGTCGAAAAACGGAGATTTGTGAGATTTTTCTGTTTCAAAAGCCTTAGTCACGTAGTAAGTAAGATATTAAACAATAGAAAATTTATTATAGAAACCTATAAAATATTATTAACCTGTTAAATTATAAAAATTGTGAATACATTCAAACCTATATTATATATTTTTTTAAGCATATAACACTTTAGGCGTTTGTTTTATAGAATCTATAAGAACACTTATAAAAACCTGTGTTTTTACAAATGCGTAGCAAATAAAAAAAAAACAAAATGTTCATAGCTGATGTGGTATAATACATTTCAAAAAACAAGGATGTAATCATAGAAACCTATTGAGTTTAATGAGCCTGTTTGATTATAAAATCTCTTAGAAAACGGTTCTTTCATAAACCTATGAAATATTTGGAAATAAAACGTTTGTAATATAAAATTTTATACATATATATAAGCCTGTCAGATTATAGGAATGGGTAAAACCACACAAAATCTTACCAAATTCAAAGACACAACTCATAAATTATTAGAAGCTTTAATAAACTTATAAAAATAAATTTTACTTAAGAAAAACCTATAAATCTTATAAGAATTGATAAAAATCAGCCATGTGTTTTATGAGAATTGAATTATTAAAGTTAGTTCAGAAAATTTTGAATAAACAATAGATAGGTACTTGTCAGTCGGCCCCATACTCATCCGCCCAAGTTTCTGCGTCTGCGTAGTAGCTAAATGTATAATAAGCAAATAACCACGGCCGTAAGAGATAAACGGTTTTATTTAACTTGACTAACTTATTTCGGACTTTCTTTGTTTGCTTCAAATCTAGCGACCGTTTTTTCAATTACTTTCCGATAAGCAAGAGACTTGAAATTTGGCGGTGTATAGTGATCTGGTGACAAAATAGCGATCTTTCTTATTTATAAACCGATTTGTTTTCAACTTGAAAAATTTTGCGGTTGTCCAGGTCCCTCAATATAATTTTTGAAACAAACTCAAAAAAATCAAAATGGCGGACTCTGCGGTGTTTAAGGTCACACAATACAAGTTTTGATTAGAACTTAAAAAAATAAAAATGGCGGACCCGAAATGGCGGACTTTTTTATTAGTGCATTGATTGCGGTGTTTTAGGTCAGAAAATACAAGTTTTGATTCAAACTTTAAAAAAAATGAAAATGGCAGACCCGAAATGGCGGACTTTTTTATTAGTAAACCGATTTGTCTATAAATTGAAAATTTGCGGTGTTTTAGATCAAACAATACAATTTTTAAATAAAAGAAAAAAAGAGAATTTTATCAACAGAAAAACTATTGGATTTTTGGCCTCCTCCACTAGTTCTATCACTGACTGGTTTCAGGCACAGTCCATCCATCAGACGGGCTTTTTACTATGACGAATCTATAGCAAAAAAAACAAACTTTACAAAATACACCGGAGTACTACAAGAATACATGACGGGTGCAAATTGGAGACTAGACGCACACACGTGTTTCACCCTTATTAGGGATCTTTAGTGCGCCATAAGTTTTTAGAGACGAATAATACGAACGATCAAATCAACAAGTGATGGACAAATGATCGTCAAAACACTAGATAACAAAATGACAAATAAATTCCCATTGTCCATAGTGAGTTAAATATAAATAAAAAAGAGAATTTTACCAACAGAAAAACTATTGAATTTTTGGCCTCCTCCACTAGTTCTACCACTGACTGGTTTTAGACACAGTAGATCCACCGGGCTTTTTGCTTTGACGAATCGATAGCAAAAAAAAACTTTACAAAATACACCGGAGAACTACAAGAATACATACCGGGTGCGACTTGGAGGGGGGATCTTTAGTGTACCATAAGTTTTTATAGACAAACAGTAAGAACGATCCAATCAACTAGTCAAGGACAAATGCTCGGCAAAATACTAGATAACAGAATGAGAAATAAATCCCCAAAGTCCATAGTGGACTTGAATATAAATAAAAATCGGGTAAAGGTTTACCCTCAAACTTCCCTCGCTCAGAAGAACTTATAAAAAAAACCACTGCTCGTATACACATGGCTTAGATTGAGTCGGTAAGCCTTTTGCAGGGTAAATCCAGACTTTTCTTGAGTGTATCCACACTGCTCAGGGATGTATTCAGACTTTTCCATGGTGTACTCGGACATTTTCAAAGTGTATCCAGGTTTTTCCAGAGTATATCCAGATTTTTCCAGGGTCTTTCCAGACTTTTCCAGCGTGTTTCCAGACTTTTCCAGGGTCTTTCCAGACTTTTCCAGAGTCTTTCCAGACTTTTCTTTGGGGTATCCAGACTTTTCCTGGATGTATACAGACTTTGCAGGGTGTATCCAAATTTTTCCAGGGTCTTTCCAGTCTTTTTCAGAGTGTATCCTGACTTTTTCTGGGTGTTTCCAGACTTTTCCAGGGCGTATCCGGACTTTTCCTGGGTGTATACAGACATTCCAGGGTGTATCCGGACCTTTATGGGGTTCATCCAGACTTTTCCAGGGTGTATCCAGAATTTCTTTCGAGTAGACGGACTTTTTCAATCCATTTTATATGTGCTATATACAGGGTGGATTCTTTAAATGGAACGGTGCTTCTAGCGGCCCTAGGAAAAAGGTTTTTAAAAAAGCTAAAAGCCAATCATTAATGATTTTAAACGGACTTTCCGCCCATGATAAAAAAAAAATTGCGCCCAAAACTGGAGGCCCATGGCCCACCAACTATTTTTTTTTAAATAAGAAGGTACCACTTGTGACACCTTTTTAGAAAGCTTGTTAAAAAAAAATTTAACGCACTAGTTTTTTTTGACATCTATCAACCAATGTGTCAAAAATTTAAAAATTTTTTGTTAATTGTTTTAGCTTCAAAATAAACTACATATTTCTCTATTTACTAAGCAGAATAAAAAAAATATCATATAAGGACATCACTGGCTGCCCTCACTGAAGGCCCAGGGCCTACCAACATTTTTTTCATGAGGAGGTACCACTTGCGGCAGCTTTTTGGAAAGCTTGTTAGAAAAGAAATTCGATTAAATAACTTTTTGACATCTGTCAACCCATGTGTTAAACATTTCAAAAAATCAACTTTTTTTAAATTTACTAGATAGATAAAAAGGAATTAGATTCAAAGCATATCTCCTCGATTTTCTTTTTCAGTCAACCATCCTTAACGATAACGAAAAAGTTATTTAATCGAATTTATTTTTTAACAAGCTTTCCAAAAAGGTGCCACAAGTGCTACCTTCTCATGAAAAAAATATTGGTAGGCCCTGGGCTTTCAGTGAGAGCCCCCAAATGGGTCGCCAATAATGTCCTTGCGTGTTATTTTCTTTATTCCGCTTAGTAAAGAGAAATATGTAGTTTATTGTGAAGCTAAAACCATAAAGTAAATGCAAAAATAATTTACAAAAAAATATATTTTTTTTTATTTTTGACACATTGGTTGATAGATGTCAAAAAAAAGTAGTGCGGTAAATTTGTTATTTAACAAGATTTCCAAAAAAGTGCCACAAATGAAACCTCCTTATTTAAAAAAAAATTGTTGGTGGACCTTGGGCCTCCAGTTGGGTACCCCAATTTTTTTTTAATATGAGTGGAAATTCCGTAAAAATCATTAAATATTCGCTTTTAGCTTTTTTCCAAACATCTTTCCTAAAGCCGCCATTTAAAGAATCCACCGTGTATATATAAACCTATGTTTCTAAAAACATATAAAATTCGTGGAGAATCATGAAAATCTCGAAGTGCGATTTTTAGATGATTACATTACTTCCCTTGGCGAGGGAAAAATTTTACCAACAGAAAAACTAGTTCTACCACTGACTGGTTTCAGACACAGTGCATCCACCACTCGGGCTTTTTACTATGACGAATCGATCGCCAAAAAAACACAAACTTCACAAAGTACCACAAGAATATCGGGTCCGACTTGGAGACTAGACGCAAACACGTGTTTCACTCCTATTTAATTAGGGATCTTGGTAAAATTTTATCCTCCTCGGTAGCTCAGTTGGTAGAGCGCTAGACTGGTATTCTAGAGGTCCCGGGTTCAAATCCTGGTCGAGGAAAAACTTTTTTCAGATTTATTCCCTCACCCTTTGCACTCTACGCCACAATTCTTTTCTGTAAATTTGTAACGACGCAAAAATTTTGTTTTTATTTTATAAATCATTTATTTTTGGCAACTACTTATAACTATTTTTTTGGTTAGTTTACAAAATATGCAGGAAACCGCCTTGGTCGAAATTTCATGTTTGATGGAATGACCTTTTAGTAAAAGCGATAACTTTAGAAGTACTATTTTTTTTTAAATCTGAGGCGTTGTAGGTACATTTTAATCCCTTGCCTAAAGTATAAGAAACCCATACCGAAAGGAACTTTATAAATACATTAAAGACCTCCTTGTTGCCTTGCCTTTTCCAAAATTAAATTAAATCTGGTAGCTTTCAAGACCTCCTCGTTCGTCTTTGCTTTAACATCTTAAACATCAATTTAAGGGTGACTTGGAGGCCCTAACGAAGTAAATCAGAGGCCAAGATGGCCGAGTTTTGACTCTACTATTACTTTTCTTTTAAATGAATTAGTTACTCGAACATCCAGAGAGTTATCTTGTTTACCTATAGGGTATTTCCACAGAAATGTACCTTATTTTCACAAAACTCAATTGTGTCGTGTCTTTATAAAATCCACCCCAATAAAGAGAGGAATACTTATAATGATAGGTTTAACCAAAACTTTGCCTATTTTTATGTACTTTCTTTCAGCATTCTACTTTAATCTTTTAAGAAAGCTTTAAGGCTCATAATGCGGAAAATTTTAATTTTATTTACAATGAGTTCTAGCTTGCACGTTAAGATATATCATATTGAATTATTTATTGAAAGGAACTAGTGGTTAGTGCCTAAAATATAAATATAAAATTTCATTCATGCAAGACGTCATTTAGGATCTGTAACTGTAAGAACTCATCATTATTTATATGTCACACCCGTTACAAAAAAATACAAAAAGTGTTTCTAACTAAACACGCAAATACAAAAATTATACAAAACTATATCATTCCACAAGGAAATTTGAAAAAATACAGTATTTAAATAATGTCACACCCGTTACAGGTAAATTAAAAAAAAAAATAAAACTGCTTGCAAAAGTAAAGTATAAATAGTAGGCTGTGTATATTCAGTGTTTGACATAATATAAAACAATTGCTTGAGTAAGTAAATAATTTGATTGACGTTTTGATAATTCTAAAAGTATTTCACAATTTCTTCAACAGTATTTTTTGGTGTATTTTTACAAAGTAATATTAAATACTCCTAAAGAGTGCTTTGAGTTCCTCTCAGTGAATGCTGGGGAGCCAAATAGATAACATTCAATCCAAGCATTATTTTGAAAATGATGGGCCCAATGTTATCTTGTCAGCAGTCACCTACAAATCTGAACTTCAAAAGACCCAAATTAAAGTATTGTAACCATTTTTTAGTACTATGTTAGTACTTACTTTTTTTTCTCGTTAATTAATACTAAAATTAATATGTTACTCCTTCCATGTAGTTATTTATTTTTTTTTACTAACATAACATGTTAACATGTATTATATAGAGCATTCGTCCTCAACTGCAATTGATTTTTACCATTCTTGGCCGAAAAAGTCTTTAAAAAAAATCCAATATAAAAACGAATTTACTATATAACACCCGTTACACTCAATCATAACACCCGTTACAAATTGAGGATAAATAAAATAAAAGAAGTAAAAATTAATAAAACTCAAAATATAGTAAACCTCTTGGGTGACCTTTTCTGCTATACACTAAGATCAAAAAATATATTAGTTGCTATGCTAACTTTTATGAAAACTAAACCTAACCATATCAATGTCGAAAAAACGTAAAAAACAAAATAACACCCGTTACATGTATTCGATTCCCTAAAATACATTGTTCTGGTGATTCCTAGTGAGTTTTTTTGCATAAAGATTTTCATCTGTCAAGACCACATGAGTTAATTCGAGTTTTGTTGTAATAACTTATCAACATCAAACATAAAATTGGATGTCAAAAGCATAAAACGTAACACCGTTACAATGGAATTACCCTATATATAAATATTTAAAAATGCTAACTTAGAACTAATACCATCTAACTCTTTAAAAGAATAAGTTTTGAGTTAAAGTTAAGTTAAGAGCTAAGTTAAAACTGGCAAGACCGGTTTCAAAATAATTAGTCTGTCAGTATGAGTACGTATATGAATATAAGAGTGAGCAAAGAGTATCAATACCCGTAAATATCCCAAAACCAAAAGAAGCAGAAGGGTAACATACAATGAGCTTCAGGCTACTGCGAACATAGGGAAATCAAGTCCAATTTACTCTCCGTGTCGTACGACCGAGGTGGGGTCGAAGAACGCTGCAGTGTTATGTTTTTGAAATTTATTTTGTTTTTATTATTTTGTTTTATTTCTGCCTTGCTCGAGAAACAGATTGGTAAGTTCTTAAGTAAAATAATACATTTTTAAAACTAAAAATGGATGTCTACGAAGTTTGCCGAAAAAGTGCAGATGGTCAAATAGTACTATCAAGGCAGACCATTGAGACTTATTCAAGAACTTTTTTTGGAGGATTTTATAAATCGCCCAGAACCTATTTTATCAACGATACATAGGTTTGTGCAGAATTTTGAAAAGTTTGGTTGTGTAGCGCCAAGAAACCATAAAAACCCACTCTTTTAAATGACGAGCAGGAAGTATGAGATGTGATGATTTGCGCTGCAGTGGAGGAAAATCGAAAGTTAACTAGCCACCAAATTGCCGAAGCAGTTGATAGGTCTTCAGCCAGTCTTACGTGATCTGGAAAAGAATGGTTATCATTCTTACAAAGCATCAAAAACGCATCAAATTTTTCCGGAGGACAACTATCGTCGTACGGAATTTTGCGAAACAATGATGGAAAAGGCTAATCACGATAAAAATATGCTGAGATCTATTCTTTTCACAGATGAAAGCACTTTTCCATTATTGAATCGTCATAACTTAACACACGTTCGATATTGTTCGAGGGAAAATTTTCATTTGTATTTTGACGTAAGAACATAGTCTCTCCAAAAACTCAATGTTTTTTTTCACGGTAATTTGAATGGTGCTAGATACTTGGATCTACTGCAGCAGCGTATTATTCCAACTGCTAGGCAGTGAGATTTGGTGAAACATGGTTTCAACAAGATAGTTGTCCCGCTCACAATGTTGGCCTTGTTAGGGAATATCTTGATAATGTATTTCCTAATCGGGTTATAAGTACACGGGGAACTAGTTTATGGCCAGCTCTATCCCCCAATCTTGCTCCTAATGACTTCTTTTCTGTGGAGTTATAATCAAAAATAAAGTTTACGGGCATGAAAGGGCTAATAATTTCTGAAGAACTTCGGATTATAATTGAAGAAGCTTTTCAAACTGTCACCCGTAACATGCTTGGAAACCGAGCAAGGAGGACTTTTCGAACATTTGCTCTAATTTTTTTTTGACTTGGCAAATCTTTTTGGTTTTTAGAATTTATCTGAGCAGTTGAACATAAAACGCTCTAATTTATCAGTGACGAAAACAAGAAAATTACGTTATCAAAATTTGCGTATTTATTGACCAAATTCCGGTTTCATTGACTACGTTCCACATGGCACCGTGGTTAAAGGCGTACTAAACGGAAGCCGCGAATGGTGATCGCAAGCCTGAGTGTTGGTTGCTCCACTGATTGGTGGGCGGTGTTGTCCCTGCGTGTACGTACACTGACAAATTGGACTTCTTCGGGCCTATGTTCGTTGTAGCTTAAAGCGCTCTGTATAACAACGGTTTTGAAGAAAATGCCAAGAACTTTTCTTCAATAAAAACAAGGACCTTAATGAGTAACATTAAGGTAAACTTGATGTTAGTTGTAAGATATATAAATATTATGTAAACGAATTTACCCCAATTTTACCTTTCAATTTACTTTATAGTTACTCGTTAATCGATGTCTGCCGTTTCCAAATCTTTTGTGGCCATGTATTATTTACGTTATATAACTAGCTGGATTTGCCCACAATTGATGATAATTTCCTTTGCATTAAACTGCAGAAGCCTGGGATGCTCCAAAAAAAAACGCTCCAAGAATGTCCAGAAATGTTATCCTTGGGATGTCTCAAGAGAACGTTTCCAGAATATTTAAATGACAACATTCGGAGAATATCACAAATTGGACATCTCTAAAACATCCTATGTAAGATGTTCTGGGAATTAGTCGGTTCTTAATTGATGGAACGGGACTTTTAGACATTTACTATTATACACCTTATTATCTCATTATCGCTGGCAGTTAAACGCGGAAGCTAAATGGAACTGTCATTGTCAATGTCAAATAACTGGTCCGCAGCAATTTGGATTGGAGTGTAGATAGATATTATTTTGTAGTAGCTTCTTAGAATAAGCACCAATAATAATGTTAATAATTTTATATACTTAGCATGTCCTAAGGATGATCTTAAAAGAAAATACCATTCATGTCTTTTGGTGGCATTACTTTACATGTGCACTAAATATTATAAATTATGGTTCTATTAACGGTATATTATATAATTTTCATGTTCCAAAGTTATACTAAAATATCCTTCCTTAATGTTTTATTCTTGTTCTATGTATGTCTTTTTAAGTAAATCCTTAAATGGTATATAGCCAGCATATGCCAAAGACGTACCGTAAAGAACATTCTGTAAAGTATATATAGTATATATAAAAAGTATATATTCTTATAATGTTAATGTACGACTTTTAAATTTTATGTGCGTTTATAGTTCCGGTGACAAAACAATTTTATAAAAACTACGTTGGTTGGGGACAAAATTCATAACTTTTAAACGAAAGCTGCTACGAATAGGTATGCAGTTTTCAGTTTTATTTTTCATTAAATATTTTATAATTTTTGAGGTAAAAACTACGTTGGTGAAGGGTGGATAAGGAAATGAGAGGGGGTTGATAAATTTAAAAACTGCCACGAATGTGGGAAATTTTGAAGTTGACAGCTCCTCTCTTTTTCAAAGGGGGGTGCAGGATGTCGTTCCATCTAAGTGTCTCCGATTTCGTTCAAAATTTCTATAGATGCGAGGTTTTTGGCGTCAAGGAAGAAGAATTTTTATTGTAAATCATCTGTTTAGGTATGTAAACTTTTATTTTTCTGCTTCTTTTGGTTTAATAATGGAAGATATTTCGTCGCCTTAGAGCAGAACTATCCTAACTGACATTTTGGCCATTTTCGGCTTTTTAGCAGATAAAATAGTTAAAGGAAAGGCGGAACTTTTGCATTAAAAAAGTTAAAAATTGCAAAAAATAAAATACGGAGCATCAGTGAAAACCAATCGTACCTAAAAAAGTTCAAATTCGTGGGAGCTTTAGTTTCCGAGTTATTCTAAAAATCGTTAAAATATATAAAAAAAAACTCATAAAACAGCTATTGATATGCGGTTTTCAGATTTTGGTTTTCGTAAATATTACCCAAACATTTTGTTATAAGGTTCAAATCTTTCAAAGCTACAGTTTTCGAGATATTTTAATTTTCTTTCAACGTTAAACACTTGATTGTTTGGTGGACTATCCGTGCTTTCTAGCACCAATTTTTTAAATTATTATAGCTAGTAGGGTCACTAGCTTTATTTAATTAATTTCTCGTTGGAATACTCAAATATTATTTCTTTTTGAATAACATAAATTATTGAATTTTGGTTGCCGTTATTCACAAAAAACGCTCTACTGAAAAGTTTACTTTTTTCAGATCGGATAGTTCTGCTCTAAGGCGACGATTTATGGGTATTGTTACCTTTTGAACACCCTGTATCTAAAACATAATTCCCTTTCAAGACATATTATTTGATCCATTTACCACGGGAAGTTTAGACACAAACTTTGACAGTAATCTGTTTGTTATGTCCTTAATGATGAAAACTGCATTTCCAGCCAATTAACGGGAAAATGGGCCCCTGATTGTCCGATTAGTGTCTGAAAGTGACGAGGTACAGCTTGTTGTCAAGTGCACAGTCAGTTTACATAAGTTATGTACTGAGTCATAACTATGAGATACTATAACGGCCCAAGTGTCGCAAAATGCGTAACGAAAATAACTTTTTCCTACGAGCGTGCGGAAAAACGCTTTTCTCGCACTCATTTCCGTGTTAAAAGTGCCACTTTTTCGCACGCCATGCGTGAAAAAAAATTTCCGGACGCCGTGCGCGAAAAAATATTTTTACGCACGCTGTTGAGCAAAAAAAATTTTTCACGCACGCTGTTGAGCAAAACAAGTTTTTCACGCACGCTGTTGAGTACGCTTGTTGTTGAGCACGCTGTTGCTCATTGATGAATCAGGGAGACTTGACCTCGAAGATGGCATTAAGCAACATGAGCAGTGGTACTTTCAATGTTACCGTGATTAATAATTACCATAAAAATTAACTTTTTAAGCTTGTTAAAGTTTAGTTCTGAATACAACATAATATTCGTAGTTTTGACTATTTTTTTTTAACTTTTAAGTTTAACTAAAATAATGACAAAATATTTTGATATTCCGCACGCTCGTAGGGAAAATGTTGTACCTAACGCGTGCGGAAAGTATTTTCCGGACTCCGCTGGCGCATCGTTCGTGTAAACGCCGGTGCGTTCGGAAAAGTATAACTTTCTGCACTTGTTAGGTAAATAACTATGAAAAACAAAGAAGAAAATTCTAAACCGCGGTTGTCTTTGGCAACTGTTTGGGCCGCCAGGCCATAGACGAAAAATCTACTGCGCATGCACTAACAAAGTCATGTCAGTATAGTAAGGGATTTTCGATTTAGAATTGGTCCTGGTTCTGGCTGACATTATTTTGACAGCGGTTCTAAATTAATGACGTCATTTATAATATTGCCAAGATTTCTTAGACTTTACTCAAAACAAGAATATCTCGAATTTTGCAAAATTTTAGGGGTTATGTTTACAGCCAAAGTGTCGAACCAACCTCCCAGGCTGGTTCTAAAATTTTACAACCGGGTTGCAACCGGGACATAATGGTTTTAAATCGAAAGGACCGGTTCCGGCTGGTTCAACCAAAACCAGGAGCAATTGTACGACATCATCTCTCCGCATCAACTCTCATCTTCAGAATAAAGGCAAAAACTGACATTTCCAAAAATTTACTGGAAAAAAGGAAAAAAAATCGATACTTGAAAAGGTCACACAGTGTGCTTCTAACTTCAGGAGACCACCAGATATTTACAATATTAAAATTAAACAAAGCATTTTTTTTTTTAATTTATCATTTTCTAAAATTGGTCTTTACAGAAACAAGTGAATTTTTTTAAAATTATTATTAATTTTAAAAAAATATAATGTAGTGAAAACGTAATGAAAATATTTAAAGAATTAATACTAAAGACCCCCCAACAACTTATGCTGGGTAGGTCAAGTATTTAATTTGTTCAAAGGGTGAACTGCTGTGATTTCTTAAGAAGGTTAAAACCAGCTCAAACTAAGCTTACAAAAAGCGCTAATGATTATAATTATAAATAATACAAGTATTATACATATTCCCAATTGGTTTTAAAACTTAATAAACGCCAAACATTATTTACCAACTTTGTTAGCTTTCTCTCCCTTTAGCCACACAAAATTAACTTGACAGTGCTCCTGTCACACTGAAATGTCAAATCTCGAAAATGGACATCTCATTAGGTAGATCTTAAAAAAGTGCCTGTAGAAAGTTTTAAGCGTTTTTGACAGCTTTAAGAATAAGGGCGCAGAAAAATAAAAACTAAAAATAAAGATTTCGGTTTTTTTCGCCTATCTCCGGAACTACCTGGAATTTTTAATTTTTTTTTTTGGTTTTATGCAAAGCGTCAATATGTGCAACTTTGCCCTAATTTAAACCTTTTCGCATCTCCTACCGTTTAGGAGATCCCCATGGTGAGCATCGATTTTGGAACACCCTGTATACCAAGTGCTAGAATGAAACAGCTGAAGGTTAACTTGGGGGTTAAATACTTAATTACTTAAAATGAATTTTAAACTTATATGTAAAAGGCTTTTTTCTTGATTAAAAGGGAAGTGATCTCAATGAATCCACTTAAAGTGAGATATAATACGTTTCTATACACTGACTTAAAAAACGGACTGGAATAGCCAATTAAAGCAAAAAAAGCATGCAATTTTAGTTTTTCCCAAATAAAATACTTTATTTGTTTTGACGTTTTAGATATAACGTCATTGAAACTTCAGGTTATGAAGGTTGTTGACTTATAAGTGTTCGCATTTGATATTTTTAATAATTTCTAATATTTATGATGACATTTTCATTGGTCGTAGGTAAAGGATTGTACACTAACTCGCATGTTATGATCATTAGACGCTCAGATAAATTAAGATACTCGACTGCGGCTTAATGACCATCATAACATGCTTGTTATGTAACCTACTGTTAAAGTCTTTCCCCGCGAGGTCGCCTTTTATGCCCGCAGGCCTTAAAGTTCTAAAATGACTAGTTGCCCCGTGCAATCGTTTGTTGTTGTTTTAAGTAGCTTGTCAAGTTTATATTTTAAAGTATTTTTGACTATATGTCATTACCAAAATTATAAATTACACTGGGGAACAGCAAAAATGTTTTCTAGAGCAAAATAGCAAAATTTTACTATAACAGGATAAAACATTACAATAATTAAATGCTAAATAATAAATATAAAATTATGGAAAATAACAACTAAATAATATTAAATATTAAAAACCAAAACAAACCATATATATATAACCAAGAGCAGGGTTATATATGAAATAATGAAATATTTCTTTAAGACCTGGTTCATCAGGGAGTGTCCCTAACACCGATACGGCGTTGCCGCGTTGAATTGCCAGACTAATTTTTTGCGTAATGAAGCATTTGGTCTTCTTTGAGGGAAATAAGCATGCCAAATCTGAAATAAATTTAAGTGCTTCAACCCCCCCAAGGACCAAAAGTTTCTATTGCGAATGGGAGAAACACAAAGCGGCTCTCTAGCCCCCGATTTTCCACTTCTGCTAAATGTGCAGACATACCCGCCTTTTTTGATATCTGTTTTACCTCCATGAAAACCACGTCATGCCATCTGCCCGCTTTCCATCGCTCCGAAAAACATTAGCCGGCTCCAAAACAGAGGGGAATTCTGCTAATTTTAAAGATCGTCTACTGCTGTCATTTAACTCCCTGTGTCTGAACAACCTACCTGCACTTTTAGTGCAGCTAAGCCCATGGAGGCCATAAACATCTGCTTATTCGCCGCAAATGCAAGTATGTTGTCCATACACGGGAAGTCTAAGTCTAAGAGCAATGGAAACCTGGAAACAGGAATCATCCATTAGGTTTCCTAAAGAAGCGGAAGGCAAAGTATTGAGCCAAGCATTGCTTTTATGAGACTGGAATGCCAGGAAACGCGCCCTATGCCATTTGATTTCATCAGATATTCCAGAAGAACTTGGCAGAGGGTGGAATCAAATTTTTTCTGACATTTAGGCATTAATTCCGGAACTTTTTCAAATTTGTATAGCGATAACCAAGACGTAAGGGCTGTTTTAAAATGAAACTCTTGAGAGTTAAAAAAGATAAAAAGTTAAAAAAAAAATCTTACTTATTTTATTATACAAATCAATTAGCTCCGGTTTTACAGATACATTACGTTTTTATATAATATTGAAAGGAATTAGTCTAAGATAGTGAATTTTGTAGGTGTGTTTGAATTTAAGTAAACCAAGAGTCTTTTGAGCCAGGGAAAAAAATGTAACCAGCACGACGTTTGTTCCCCCAGAAAAGATTTTACTACCGCCACTTCATATAAAATTAGAACTTATGGAAAAATTTTGTGAAGGCCATGGACAAAGAAGACTACGAAAATTCTCAAATATTTCTGCGTGAATTCACAACTTTTTGTGTGAATTCACAGATTTTTCTGTGAATTAAGGTATCAGAGAAAATGGAACTGTGAGATGTTAGCCGACTACTGCTAGACTATTATAAGAGATGCCCCAGTGGCTACTTTCAAAAGGCAGGCTAAGGGCCGGTTTCTCAGTAGCGAATTAGCGTTAACTCGAGTAACATAACCTTGTAAAACTCGTTAAAAAGCGGGTTAAAATTAACTCCAGGGTAACCAGGGCTTCAAGGTGAGGGTGGGTTACCTTACCTCAAGGTTAACCTAAAAAAATGTTGGCTTAAAACAGCAAAAAACTGGGATTTATAGCCCGAGTTATTTTAACTCTATGTGATAACCCGCTATTGAGAAACCGGCCCTGAGAAGCACAAAATGAGTGTCTAAACTCTGGATTCAATAATAAAAGTGTGCTATTTAATCGCTTCTGTTAAATTAAAAATATAGAGCTATATGATTCTGTATATTCATTTTTTACCTATAAATTTGGAACAAATAATGTAGTCTTTTTTGCGAGCCAACTTAAATCTTTATTTGGTGTTTTCTCCTTAATTGTGTGTACCCTGCTGAAATTTTCCCATCGAATCTCTTTAAAAAAATGATAGAATTCTTGTATGATTTTTTATCGGGATTTGGGTCGGTTTTGGAACAGATTTCGATGAGATCCTAGAAGATTTTATCAGGTTTATGAGTCTATGATTTTGGAGAAGTTTATATGGGTGTCCTTAAAGGATTGGTTTCTAGAAGATTTGGGGAGCTTTTATCGTTAGGGTTATTTTAGAAGATCCTATGGGGAGGAGATTTTATCGAATTTGAAGAAGTTTATATGGGATTGGTTTCTAGAAGATTTAAGGAGCTTTTATCCTATGGGGGAAGAGATTTTATCGGGTTTTGGGTCGGTTTTGGAACAGATTTCAACAAGATCCTAGGATATTTTATTAGGTCTATGGTTCTATGATTTTAGAGGAGATTAAATGAGTTCTTATGGGATTGGTTTCTAGAAGATTTGAAGAGCTTTTATATTGTTATGATAATTTTAGAAGATCCTATGAGCGAGAAGATTTTATCGGGTTTTGAGTTGATCTTGGAACAACTTTCGATGAGATCCTAGAGGATTTTATCAGGTCTATGAATCTATGATTTTGGAGGAGACTATATGAGTTCTTATGGGATTGGTTTCTAGAAGATTTGAGGAGCTTTTAGCCTTATGGCGATTTTAGAAGATCCTATGGGAGAGGAGATTTTATCGGATTTTAGGTCGATTTTGGAACAGATTTCGATGAAATCCTACAAGATTATATCAGGTCTGAAAAATTGTTTTTTTTAATTAACGTGACTTAAGGATACTTTTGAAATCATTATCTTCCGCATCGTATGTTTTTAGTTTTTAGTCGAATTTTTAGTGAAAGTTAGGACACTGGAATCAATGTATGATTTTTGCTAGACCTGTCGAAATTGCGCTTTTAAAGTCGTCCAACTTGCTTAGCTTGCTTTTGTTTCGGTTATCGTCTTTTGGCCCAAAATTGAGTGACGAGAGAGGCAGTTGCACCATGCATCTTTCTCTAATTCTGGATTCTATTAAAGTTATGTTCTTCAAAAATGTCTCTTTGAGCGTTCATAAAATCTTCTCCAAGCCCACACTCTTATACAAACTGATAAAATGTCCTTGACTCTGTCTTATAAAACATCCCTGTTTTGTTCTCAAAAAATTCGTATATTATCCAGTCTGATAAACTATTCTAAAACTACAAGCTGATAAAATATTATATATTTCTTATATAATCTTCTCTGCTTCTAGAAGGTTATAAAATATTATAGAGCAAATATTGGTCTTCTCATTGAATCCTATAGAACTTATAAAAACATATTAAAAACTTCTCCGGTCAGGATGAGATTTGAGGGGAAAATTTCAGCAGGGTAGTTAAACCTAAAAAAATAGTTTTTGTTCAGGAAACAAGAAAATGTATGAGACATCCTCATATTCCCCCGTTCCAGCCAACTTGGCACAATGAAAACTTCCCTTAGCGCTATAGTAGGAGCAATCAAAACCTAAACTGTCAAGTGCTTAGGACCCGTAATGCTTTTTTAACGAAGTCCCACGGGACTATTCTGCAATGTAGACAGAAACGTTAGGTCGTCGACAGAGAGTGTAAGCGGATTTTAGAAATTGCTAAAGCTATAAAATGTTGCTTGTTAAAAAACTTTAAAAAGCCGGTGAGTACCTGCTTATTAGTTCTTATAGAAGTTTTCACAACTAGTGGCTAAAATAGCACAGTTTAGCCGCACGTTGTAAACACTAATTTTTTTAGGTACCTACCTTAAAAAAATACGAAAATACTTTTAAAAATTTCGAACGAAGAGCACTTCTCGCAACACACCATCTTTACACTATAAATCATGGCGGCTGGTAAATGAAATAACAATGGTTTTCAGTCTGATATTTTGATGATGTTTTTAAATGATTTTTTCGTATATACTTGGTGAAAACTGGCAGAAATGGCTTAATTTTTAGGCACGAATAATTACATTTTTTCAATATTACTATTTTCCGCTATTTATCTTTAAATTAGGGTAAAAAACGGACAGAAATCTTTTTTTGCACCCGTGATCAAAAAAAAAATAAAAAATTTGCGTCGATAAACAAAAAAGCCATGCTTTAGTTTACTTTAGTTACTAAAATCATATTTTTAAAGAAGGTATAACAAAATTATTTTTTTAGTGGGGGACTATTAAAATCGTGATATTTTGAATTTCCTTATTTTTATCCAATTCCAAAACACGTTAATCGACGGAAAAAAAAGTTGTCTGTCGGTCTGTTGTCTGTCTTTATACACGATAACTCAAGAAAGCCTTAATCGATTTTAACGAAATTTGGTATAAAAATTATTTATCGGCTTATTACGAACTTATTATCTTTTTTGGTAGGGTGGTGGGGGGTTGAAGGGGGGAAAAGGGGGATATAAAATTTAAAAAAATTGTAACTTTGAAAAAAAAGCCAGTAGCGATATATGGTTTTCAGATTTAAGTTTCCATGAATATGGACTACAAATTTTGTTACAAAGTCTAAATTCATGGGAACTTTAGTTTCCGAGTTATTTAAAAAAACGTTAAAATATATTAAAAAAATCATAACTTTAGAGCTAAAGCAGCTATTGATATGCGTTTTTCAGATTTTTAGTTTTCATTAATATTACCCAAAAATTTTGTGATAAGGTTAAGATATTTTCATTTCCTTTCAACCACCCTCGCTAAATCCCTTTTTAGATTTATCAACTCCAGAGCTTAGGATATCTGTCAAGATAATTATATCTGTCTCCGTAGAGACGCTTAATTTTCGTTTAAACTGAAGGTACATCTGCCGATTCTGCAATTTGACAGATGCTTGTCTTTTACATGAATCCTGTGTCACACTTTTTTTCATCAACATTTCGTCTCCTAATTCGACGAGCACCACAAGTGCGAAATCCGGATCTACGGTTACCATTACCTTTTTTGAGGGAAAGCTCGCTATTCATTGATTTTGTATTTATTCACCCTCGCTAAATCCCTTTTTAGATTTATCAACTCGAGAGCTTAGGATATCTGTCTGTTTGTTTTTTTGTTATTTGACAAAAAATAATGATTTTTATTCGATACTTTGTTTGTAGCCTCTCCCCGCCTCAGAACAACTCCTAAAGGTCAAAAATTCCCCAAAAATCACCCATAATTCTTATATTTAGTATTATTATAATCGCCATTTATTAATAATTCAGATCTTTTTATTTCAGCACCATCCCAGAACCTGCCCCTTTTGCTCCATACGGAATCTAATCTGAACCAAAGTTGTAGCTCAGAAATTTCGGGTACCAACTCGGACCTAAGTGACTGCGAGAGCGACATCGACGTCATCGGCGAGAGTACCAAACAGGTTCCGTATTCATACAAGGGAGCTTAGTAGGACCAAGTAGAGTGAACAGAAATCTAGGTACCGTAGAACCGTGGGGAGGGGGGGGGGTTATTGAGAAGTATAAAGCTGGGACTAAGGCGCAATAAATATGATTGATGAATAGCCAACCCAACCCAACTCCATTGTATGTGCTATAGGGACGTACATATTACGTGCACTTTCCAACACTAGGTACGAATCCTTGAGATATAGAAAATAATTATCATGTACGTACATTTGTGTACATATCCAAGGTCCTGCGGTGGACCAATAAAAGACATGAATTGCACCTAAAATGTATGATGTATGTGCAGGGTACCTACATAGGGCACGTTTTTGGTACGTACCGTAGAGGACGTAAGACGTAAATAAATAAAATAAAATATATTTTTTACGTCTAGGGAGGGGGGGGGATTTTAAACTCCGAAAACTCTTTAATATTCCTGAACCAGCGTTCACCGATCACATCCCAACACACTTTGTTCCCGGGACGTCCCCTGTAGGTCCCGTAGGTCGTTAACGTCGCCGACCCAAATAGTACGTGCTAGGATCGTTCCCAGCATCGGTCTAGGGACCGTTCTGAACGGAACGTCCCATATTGGTACACAATTTGGCGGAAAAATCTGAGCTTTAAAATGTACGTCCTACTGTGAACGTTGCCGCTAACGGTTCAAGGGACGTTTTTAATAGAACGTTGAGAAAACGACTGTTTTGGACTTAAGATAAATCTCTCGCGCTGTTTTTTACAAAAGTTTAAGCTAAAAATTATTTACAATTTGATAGAAAAAGTCTACTTATTTTTTGCGTACCTAGTTTATGGACGGCCCCTTATCGGCCTTGAAATTTTGAATCCTTTTATTCCAGAGCAAGATGACGTCATAGCATAATCCCTCTAAATAATAAATTCACCCTTTAAGTTCATCGGTTATTCGTTTCGTTCGGCTAGTTTGTTTTTACTCTTTATCTAACACATGACATCTGGTATCTCGTGTTATTTTCGATTTGAATCGATTCTTTTGTGAAATTTACTAGGTGATCGTTTAAATCACCAAAAGTGTGTTATCTTCTTGAACAAAAAGAGTTCTCCGGACGTTTAGTAAACGTCCATGAGGGCGATTCTAAAAGGTCCGGTAAGAGGCCTGACCAGACCGGGGGGTGGACGTAAAAAACAGGTCCCAGGGACGTTCCAATAACGCCTATGTAACGTCCCAAAGGACGTTCCCAAAAAAAAGATTTTTGAAACATCGTTAGTTCCTCGAACGTTCCCGGAACGTAGGGCGACCGAACAGGAGGTTCCCGGAACGTACTATAAGTTATGGTGGGACGTCGCAGCCCTGCCAAAAAAACCGCATCAAAACTCTTAAAATCTGTTCAAGTCTGCAACAGATATTAAGAGATTTGATTAGCTTGACGAGATTTGACCAGCCAGATTATTTGCCTCATGAAAACTTGTTAAAAATGATCAGCTTTTACCATATTTCACGAGAAATAATTTTTCGCTCTCGATAATTGACAAAATTTTAAGAGATCTTATGAGGGATGTTTCACAAACCGCATCAAAAACATATTAAATCTGGTAAAATTTTGTCAAATTTCTTTAAGAGATTTGATGTTACCGGAACGGACTCGTGTTATTAGGGATTCACTCAAAAGAGACGTATGCGTACAAATAACTATTTTATATTCATTTATTTAATTTACTTTTAATCACTTTGTTTTTCTTCATCGGGGCGAGCGTTCACTTCACAGAAGTAAACATCGTGCGCTTAAGATTCAAGAATTCAGGCCTTGGTTGACTCCCCGGGAAAGAGTTCCTGAGGGAGGATGGGTATTAATAAAATACCAATTATTTTAAGAGAATGAAAAATACATAAAATACAAAGGTCCGCCGCGTTAGAAGTCCAAGTTATGACAATTTAATAACGTACAAAAAAAGACCTAAACAATAATGGATTTTACGTACACACGTACATCGTACATAGCTAGTAGGTCCAGGGATGGATGTAAAATGTACGTCCCTGGGATGAATAATGGTGTCTGGGATATTTCATAAATTAGAAGATACATTCCATAATAATAGTTTAGTAGGTACCTACTTAAGGGAAAGTTTTCAGGATAAAGCTGGAATTCTGTGGGATGATATTTTTCAAAAGAATTGTCTCCTGGGGGACGCTTGGTTTAGTTAAAGATGGCCGACAATGAACGATTCAAAAAATTGTTATTTTTTTTATTTATAAACTTTATTTATAAACTTACTTGTCAAATTTTGGTGTATTTATAAAATCATCATCATCATAATCTATTTGGGATGTTTGTGTAAAAATATTTTTGAGAAGCCATTACCTAGTTTTTTTACGTGTTTTTTAGTTTAAAAATTAAGCAGTGCGCACTTTCATTTTTTATAATGGGTACTAGTTTTGCGCTAGGTTAAATGGTCCCTGAGTAATAAAAAAAACAATATAAAAAGTTTATAACCATTACTTAGGGGGCATAGCGTATTCCGTGAAAGTTTTGATGAAGATTTTACGAAACCTGTTTTAATCGACTACTAATGGACCCACCAACACTGTCTGTTAACAGCCCCAAAAATACTGCAGTCAAAAAGTAGGGTTAGGGTGTCAATTTTTCTTAAATTTAGATGGTTTAAGCTAGAGTAATGAAATTTGGCACATATGTTGGCCTTCGGGCAACGTACCTTTGTGTTATAAAAAGTTACACATGTGACCCCTAGGGGGCAACAGGGGCCAAAATGTGCACATCTGAATCTCAGTCAGTTGGTAGTACATACCTTATTACCTACAAGTTTACTACACCGAAAAAAAATTCGTGGCTGTTAACAAGGCCCCCAGGTTAAGGGTTAAAAATTCTGTCGATTTCAATTAAAGCATTTAGATTCACTTACCTTTCAGCCCATGTAAAAAAAACGCACCACCAGGCGCGCAGTGGATCATTTCTCAATTTTAAATGCCCCCAATTTTATCCCAGTCCCTATAGCGGCTGTAAGGGTGCGGGATCTAATTTTCAACATTTTCATATTTCAGGAAACACTCCATATGCACAATTAAAACTCATGAATTTGGTGTAAAAAATATTACGAAATTTAAAAATCTCAAACCCCAGGCCAAGGGCGACCCGACGACCTCTAAATAGGGACTAGTATTTTATGAGCCTATATTTTTTACATACAACTTTGCCCCAGCCCCTAAAGGCTGTACGGGGGCAAGATTTTTACCATTGCTATATTCCACCACTCAATATACACATCTAAACCTCATCAAAAAGTGTGCATATGGAGTGTTTTCTGGAATATGAAAATGAGATCCCGCCCCCTTACAGCCCCTAGGGGCTGGGACAAAGTTGGGGTATTTAAAATTATGAAATTATTCGTCATATTGAGATGTTAAAAAAACGTCTTTTTTTAATAAGTCTTATTGACGTCATAAAATGTGACGTCAAATTCACGTCGGTAAAATGACGTCAATTTTCGAGACAAACCCACGTAATCTTCACGTTAAAAACAAGTGACAAAATAGACGTCATAGTGATAAACTTTCACGTCTATTCGACGTATAATTTACTTCTTTTGGTTGCCTGGGTCATTTCACTTAAATGTATTCAAAAGTTTTCCCAAAAAAATAACCACAAATGTCCTAAAACATTTTCTTCGCCTTCGACTGTACATTGAAGCTTATAAACAAAATACTAACAAAAAACAATCATCAAGCAAGCAGTGCATTTCCCGCCCCGCTTTTATTTCCGTATCGTACCACAGAGAGTAAACAAACAGCTGATTCAGTTTTAAATGTGACGTCGCGTTGTGGTGCGGAGTAATAGTTTTTTTAGTGATATTGTTTTGTGTTTTGTTGTAAAAAATGACATGCAACTTTTTATTTCCGCCCCAGAAGCTTACTGAATTTATCCCTGTGTCCCCTTACATTATTAGAGGTATGTTATTATTTGACCTTTTTATTTAGTTATGAGAATATTCAACGATTAGGGGGTTTTTCACTTTATATGTACCATACTTCAACGAATTATATTCAAAAATGTTTCAATTAAGGAACATTTTTAATGGTAAAGTCATGGCTTGGAAAAATATTCCTTAATTGAAAAAAATTTTTGAAGAGGCTTTTGAAAACGGCGTAATCGTTTTTTTTTTATATATTTTTGCATTACTTGCAGGCCACTTAATACGCCTTAAAAATTTCTGACATAAGTTGTGAAACACCCTGTATATTGATTTGATACCATACTGACCATCGATGTACTAACCATACTGACTGATATTACTGTTCAAATTCTCTGTATCAATTTTAGTACGGTGGCTCACATTTAAACGCAGGAATTAATGGTCCGATTGAATTTGGACATTTAAGTCGGATTTTTATTTAATATTTTGGAAAAAATCTATCAAACTATAGGGCCAAGATATTTTTATAATTAAACATACCTACCCGAAAATCTCACAAATTTTATTGAATTCAATTTTCTAGAGAATTGGTGATAATTTCTTTTATAAACATTTTTTCCTTATTTAAATAAGTGTGATTTTCAATGTTCATTATTTTCGCGTTCAAATCTTAGCCATTAATAAGTTCCAATTTCTAAATGTTCACACTCTACCCAGGAGACTATTGTCTAGTTATGCCAAAGATAAGTAACTTTTAACATTACAGCCGGCTCATAAACAATTAAATACAGCATTGATATTTTGGATGTCAGATACCAAAGTAAAATCATGAGAGATCTTGACAGGTCGTATTTATTTTTTTTTGGTGAACCGGCTGTACAGGGTGTCGCATTTTCGATGGGATTCAACGGGAAACTCCGTTGTTATTGAAGATAGAGACATGCATTTTTCGCATTTCTGTCTTACTTTTTTGAGCTTTAGAAAGTGGTTTTATCAGATTTATTCTTTCCCTTGTAGTTTTTGAGCTATAGGGGAAAGTTAAAAAATGGTCGGAATTACCAATTGATGATATGTTTCTTAATTTAAGAGACAATTGAGTTCTGTAAAAACATGTCTGCGGCAACTTTTTTAGAAAAACACACGGTCTTTTCGAAATTTTATTCCGACGTTTCGTTTCGTAGATACCACCATCAGGATCAAAAAGTTAAATACGAACCAAAATGTTTTACTTTATATTTTAGTTTATTTTTAAGTTTGTTTAAATTAAAAAAAAAATTATCTTGTGTTTTTTTCTGGTACGGCCCTGTCCCATTTTAATTTATTTTTTTTAACCATTTATATTTAACTACTATATAGTAGACCTAGAAAACCAAGATATATTATATAAACATACCGGATGAACCGAAAAAAACCGGAAAAACTGTTTTTTGCTATAACTTTTATCAATTTCAATTTTAAAAAATTGTTTTTTTTTATACCTTCATCAAAAAAATGATTTTAGTAACTGTCTGCAGATAACTAAAGCATGGCTTTTTTGGTTACCGATGCAAAAAAACTTTTTTTTTTGATCACGGGTGCAAAAATAGTAGGTTTAACACATAGTGGCTAAAATAGTGCTTTTTTACAAGGGTTGGTTTAAATAACGAGCGCAGCGAGGTATTAGAAAACGCGATTAAAAAAAGCACAGTTTAGTCGCGAGTTGTTAACACGATTTTTTTAAAATACCTTTATCAAAAAATCCAAGAAAAACAGGAAAATACTCTTAAAAATCTCGAACGAAGAGCACTTCTCGCAACACACCATCATTACACTATAAACCAAGGCGGCTGGTAAATGAAATAATAATGCGGTTTCCATAGAAATGACTTAATTTTTAGGCAAGAATAATTAGACTCTTTCAATAATACTATAGTCCGCTATTTCTCTTTAATTTTGGATAAAAAACGGACAGAAATCTTTTGTTGCACCCGTGATAAAAAAAAAAGTTTTTTTTGCATCGGTAACCAAAAAAGCCATGCTTTAGTTATCTGCAGACAGTTACTAAAATCATGTTCTTGGTGAAGGTATAAAAAAAAAGATTTTTGTCCGTTTTTTACCCAAAATTAAAGAGAAATAGCGGATTATCGTGATATTAAAAAAATATAATTATTCTTAACTAAAAATTAAGTCAATTCCGCCGGTTTTCACCAAGTATTTACTAAAAAATCGTCAAAATTTCAAACTGTTAAAGATTAAAATTTCGCAACAATGAACGTCACCGAGTAAAAAGGCACATCGCTATGGAAACCGCAATGTTATTTCATTTACCAGCCACCTTGATTTATAGTGTAAAGATGGTGTGTTGCGAGAAGTGCTCTTCGTTCGAGATTTTTAAAAGTATTTTTCTGTTTTTCTTGGATTTTTTGATAAAGGCATTAAAAAAATAGTGTTAACAACTCGCAGCTAAACTGTGTTTTTTTTACTAGCGTTTCTAAGTACCTCGCTGCGCTCGTTATTTAAACCAACGCTTGTAAAAAAGCAGCCACTGTTTGCTAAAACTACTATTTTTTATTTCTGAGGTATAAGTGTTACTTTTCGACATACAAAACAAAGTATTTAGAAAAAATGCAACATATAACAATAAAAGATTAAAAAAATCATCTTAGATTTAAATATGCCGGTAAAGCGAATGTTTTTTTTTTCAAAAGGCTTATTTGTCTTATCAATATTTTTTTTTTATTGAAATTGGTATAGTTATACCAAAAAACAATTTGTCGGATTTTTTTCGGTCCACCCGGTATGTTCATATAATTTATCTTAGTTGTCCAAGTTATATAGTAGTTAAATATAAATAAACATTTTGGTTCGTATTTAACTTTTTGATCCTGATTGATCGTATCTACTAAACGAAACGTCGGATAAAAATTTCGAAAAGACCATTGTGTATTCCTAAAAAAGTTGCCACAGACATGTTTGTACAGAACTCAATTATCTCTCAAATAAACAGAGATATTACCCAATTAGTAATTCCGACCATTTTTCAACTTTCCCCTGTAGGTCAAAAACTATAAGAGACAGAATAAATCTATTACTACCATTTTTTTAAGCTCAAAAAAGTAAGACAGTAGTGCGAAAACCGCATGTCTCTATCTTCAATAACAAAAGTTTCCCATTGACTCCCATCGAAAATGGGACACCCTGTACATTATATACCAATCATAGAAATAGAAGACTTTTTCATATTTATATGATACCAATTTGGGAAGTAGTTCATTACTGCCGAAAAATTACTGAATAGGCGAAACTCTAAACTAATTTTTTTTCGAGGCATTAGTTAATCTTTTCATCGTGGTTTGTACATAATGTTTGATAAAACCAGAATTTGTCCTCTTTGATGTAAGAAAAAATGTTACTTTGCAAAAAACTGACATTTTTAAACGAGTAAGAAAGTCAGTGAATAGGTACTTTTAACTATTTTTTAAACGCATCCGTATTATCAAAGCAAAGCCAATACTATCGCATCCCCCATAAAATCGAGCCTCGTTCGAAACATGGCATAACAAGTCAAAAATGTGGCTTTCTTTTGAGCGAGTTACGTCTCTAATAACACACGTTCCCGGGACGTCCCTGTAGATCCCGTAGGTCGGTAACGTCGCCGATCCAAGTATATAGTACCTGCTAGGAACGTTCCCAGCAGCAATTTAGTTCAAGCTAGCTTTTTTAGCAATTTGACAGAAAAAGTCTAAATTTATGGGCGACCAAACAGGTCGTTCCCGGAACGTACTGTAAGTTATGGTGGGACGTCGCAAGTACGTTAGGGACGTATAGGTATACGGATACGTACAGTCGGCCGATTTTAGAAATTTTTGTTTGTTTTTATTGAAAAAATTTGAAATTTTACTGACGCGACTTAAAATTTGACATATGTCAAAGATGGCGGAGAGATTTAAGAAATGGGTAAATTTCACTCTCCTCAAAAAAAATTGTGTGCGACCCTTGACTTGATTTTTCTCAATGAGGAACCCAACAAACATTTGAACGTTATATTACGTTGTGGTCACGTAGGACAAGAAATACCTGACGTCGGCTCCGACGTCCATCAGTCTTCCTGAGGACTCGATTTAGCACCTAAGTGGGGAATCAAAATTCGAGTCGTTTTGGCGTCGGGTACTGCACAGTGTTTTGGTCAAATATTACGTCAAATTACGTAGACCCACGACCCAAAGTTTTACTGTGCACACCAAGTTTAAACTTATTAGGTAAAAACTTTTATATGCCTAAACAAACAGATCCCAATGAACTGTGGATGACAATAATTATTATCTTAGTTATTGTAGGTAACTACAAAAAGTTAGTTTTACACATTCTATGAATCCAAATCTTCCAACGAAGGTCAGTTTACGGATAAATATAATTAAAATAGACATTAAAAAAACAGAAACCGACAAAAATAATTCAAAAATATTAAGAAATTAATTTTGAAAAAAATTAACCTAAAAATAAAATATTTATAAGGAAGCCCGTTTCTTATAGTAAAACATTTTAGGTATTAAAAAAATCCATTTTAGTTGCCAACAAATGAGTTAATTTATATATTAAGCCTTTAAAATGAATTGTTGTAATGGCGCATCGATGCTAAACGTTTAAAATGGCGTCTCGGGCGCCGACCAAATTTGTAATGATTATTTACCTATTCGGACAAGAACACCTTCTGCGACGTCGCCTTGTAGAACGACCCGACTTGGAATATTGTAGTATAATTGTAGGTCACGCACCCACGTCGGTGGACCTCGGAATAGTTACATTTAATAAATAAAAGTTTGACAACGTTAATTTTATTACAATTCTACTTTAAAACTCATACTAAATATAAAGTCTCATGAGTTGGACGTTATACCGGGTGTCCCAAGGTGAGTGGCCTATAAGATTATTTTAGAAACTATACAATAGAAACTTTCAATTCTAACATAAGTCCATGTAAAGGATATTTATAAAATACTTTCGTATTTGCAGTGTTGCCATTTACAGGAAATCTTGGCAACAACTTTGTTATTTTAAATTAAACACCCCGTATATATATTTGCATTTTTGGATTTGATTGATAGACAAGTTTTCACGTCATATCTTGGTTTTTCACAAGCTATCGTTTTAGACTATTTTTACATTTAACTCGGGGTTAAAATATTCAAAGGCAAATTTAACCCTGGATTAAAAATAAAACGATAGCCTGATAGGAATGTGGAAACCGTTTTGTCCTATCTTTAACCGTTATGATGTTACGGCCTGTCAAAGGTATAACATGGCTATTTGCACCTGTCAGTATTTTAAAAACAGTTGAAAATAGGTATAGGACATTATGTAGATTCCAAAAATGCGAAAATATATGGGGTGTTTTATTTAAAGTAACACAGTTTTTGTCAATATTTCCTGTAAATGGCAACACTGCAAATACGAAAGTATTTTCTAAATATACTTTACATGGACTATAGGCACCCACCTTGGAACACCCAGAATGACGTTTGGCCCGAACTTCAATTTTATTCTAAAAATTACGTCGCCGTAATTAACGTTAATTTACGTCGCTGATAAGTAGCGAGTATCACCAACATTTGGCTACGTCAGTTTTGGTAAGTATCGACGTCACAACTGATGCACTAGTTGTTGCCGACGTCAGGTCTTACTAAAAAGTGCGTTGTTTGATGGACAAACCAACTGCCGACCTAAATTTGTATCAAAACCGACGTCATGTTAGGTTGTAATTAGTCGGAAGTCAGAAAAATGCTGCTTGGGCAAAAGCCCCATATACTTTCTTCGCCTACAGGTATCACTTATCTAAATTAGTTATAAGATAAAAAAAACTTTTACAAATTTTAAATCAGGAGTATTTAGACCAAAAATTGTAATGTCTGTAGGAAGGTGTACAGGTATCACTTATCTAAATTAGTTATAAGATAAAAAACTTATACAAATTGTAAATCAGGAGTATTTAGACCAAAAATTCTAATTCCTGTAGGAAGGTGTACTGTTTAAGGCTTAGTTTTCCGATTTTGAAAATGCTTGTTGATAACACAAGACATGAATTCTTGCTTGGTTGCTCATGGCGGAAAGCTTTAAAAAATGGGTATATTCCACGCCTCTGCGAAACATTTGTGTGCGACCCTGGACTTGATTTTGGTCAATGAGGCAAAAGCCCCATACATTCTTTGCCAACCAAGGTATTAACTATCTAAATTGGTTATGAGATAATAAAGTTATAAACATTTTAAATCAGGAGTATTTAGACCAAAAATTGTAATGTCTGTAGAAGGTGCACTGTTTAAGGCTCTTAAGGCTTGCACAGTGGCGGTCCCAGCCATTTGAAAAGGGGGGGGGCGGTTTTAATACAAAAAAAAGTAGAATTAACAGTATAGCATTTATGAGGAACATATCAATATATGCAATATGCAAACAAAACTTAAGTAACTACAAGCGCAGATTTGGCCACAAATCTAGAGATTTGAGACTCAGATTTTAAGTTATTTATGTCATACATTTTTATTTTAAAAAATGTTTAAATGCGCCGAAAATTTGAGAAAATTACACTAAAAATGCAATTTTTGAAATGAAAATTAAACTAAAATCGTAAATATCAATGTATCACAGCGCTGCAGGCGAAAATTTTGAAGAAAATTGCACTAAAAAATGCATTTTTTTATTTAAAATTAAACTAAAATTGTAAAAGGTTTTAAATCGCAGCAGATGAAAATTTTTAAGAAAGTGACACTATAAAAATGTGCCTTTTTTAACACAAAATTAAACTAATACCGTAAATATCAAAGGTGTTAAAATTAAACTAATACCGTATAAATATCAAAGGTGTTATAGCGCCGAAATTTATGCCCTGCTTTTGATTTTCTAAATATTTTCGTAAAAAATTTAATTCTAGGGTGGAGGGGGGGGGTTAATTATTATCTAAATACTTATTTTTTTGAGATCCAAAAAGCTTTTTAAGTTCAAACAGTACCCTTTTATATTGCATATCTCAAATATAAGATACCTATCTCAAAAAAGTTTTTTTCCAGTTTTTCTGAGCAAACCGGTCAACGACTCGCTCAATGTCAATTTCAATATGTCGGTTGATATACAGCAACGAACGCTAAGCCCGTCAGATGAATTTCCCGTGCGTTATAGTGTTTTTAAGTATTTCCAAGAATGTTTTTATCAATGGAAAAATATCGCCACACTTGTTCATTGCCTCGAAAACGTTATATATGATAACCTTTTCGAGGCAATTTTGATTTAAGATACTTCTGACCAATATTATTTCCAAATAATGACTTGTCCCAATAAAAGTTCAAGAATTTGTGTTTTGTATTAACCAAACAGTTTATAGTATTTGGAAACAACATTAAGTTCATTTTGCCCTGATTTTGGCTTCACGTTTGGCATAAATATGTTCAGGTCAAAAATACTTAGTCTCGTTATTGAACCTTGATTTTATGTCCGAAATGATTTTGTCTAAAACTTGTTTATAAATCGAACTCTATAATGCTGTTCTGTATTTCTAATAACGTGACTTCCGTATGTTTTAAACTGTCCCAAAATACTGTAATGGAGGGATTCTAGAATGTCTTTAAAGGAACGTTCTGCAATTTCTCGTTTTTTCTCTAAAGACTTCAGGGTTACCACCAGCATCTTTGTTTTCTACTTTTTTCTGGTGGAAAGGGGGCCCCCCTGGGACCGCCACTGGCTTGTATAACTTTAGTAAAACGAGACACAAATCTTTACTAATTCTGTTCACAATTTGACATATGTCAAAAATTGGGCGACTGGGTCAGAAGTTTTTGTGAAAACAATACAATTAAATACTCCTGGTCTAAAATTTTTATAACTTTTCTATATCACAACCAATTTAGATAAGTGATATATACCTCATTAGGCGAAAAAGGCATGGGGCTTCTGACTCACTCACAAAAATCAAGTCCAGGGACGCACACAAATTTTTCGCAGGGGTGTGAAATTTACGCATTTTTTATAACTCTCCGCCATCTTAGATTTTTTACATGCCAAATTTGGAGCCAATTAGTAAGAACCCATGTCTTGTCCTACCAACAAGCCTAAAATTTTTAAAATCGGGCAACTAAGTTGCAAGTTATGCTAGCCCTAAACAGTGCACCTTCCTACATACATTATAATTTTTGGTCTAAATACTCCTGATTTAATTTTTATCTCTTAGCAAATTTAGATAAGTGATACCTCGGTAGGCGAAAAGAATATGGTGCTTTTGCCTTATCGACAAAAATCAAGTCCAGGGTCGCACAAATTTTTTGCAGGGGGGGGAGGAGTAAAATTTACCAATTTTTTAAAGCTCTATGCTATCTTGGATTTATGACATATGTCAAATTTTGTGTCACGTCCGTAAAGTTTCATCTTTTGTCTACCCTATATATTATATTGGTCGAAAATTAGCTGGTTTCCAAATCACTTTAACAAGGTCAACTCTGTCATCGAAAATTCGCCAATAAACGTTTTATTTATATAAACATTCACGTGTTCTGGATTCTGTTATATTTATGTATATACATGTCAACCAAACACGGAGTGCCTAAATGGGATATAGGTCACTTAAAACGCTCTTTTTTCGACTCCTGTCTACTCAACTTTGAATGCCTAATGAGTACATAATTGATAAACACAGAACTGTTAAAAATAACTCGTTGTCGCATCTGTTGAATAAAATTTATTTACCTGCTGATAGCGAGCTTTATTACTTCTTTTTTTCTGTAAGATTAATTACAAAATGTTTTCGCAAATTTTCAAAAACATCTTGGAAAAATAAAAATAACATATAAAAATTTGAATTTATAAATAAGCACAAAGGCCGAGTCTTATAAAAATTCTCGTTATGCCTAGCATTTCATTTACCTCATCCTTTGAACACCTATGGTTTGTCAAATCAGGAATTTATCAGACCGTATTTAATAAAAATTTTCATCGTAAGAACAATTTACCATAAACACTGCAATTTATTAAACCAATTTTTTATCCGAACCTTATTTCTTCAAATCCACACAATAACAAATTCGAAATTTATAAGAGCCGTTTTTAATCGAACCATTGTTCATCAAACTCATTCAACATCAAACTTGTAATTTGTAAAACCTACTTTTAATCAAACCCGGAATTTGTCAAACCATTATTTTTCAAAACCGGAATTCGTAAAACCTGTTGTTTATCAGAAATTTCTTCTTATCTAGAATGCCGTGACATCTATACACAAACTATTGAACGCTAACTGTACAAGTAAACATGCGTGCGTACGCCTCCCGTTCATGTAAATTTTCTGATAAACAACGGATATTACGAGTTTGATATTAAATGAGTTTCATGAACAATAGTTCGATTAAAAACGGGTCTTATAAATTTCGAATTTGTTATTGAATGAGTTTAAAGAAATAAGGTTCGGATAAAAAATTGTTTTAACGAATTGCAGTTTCTATAGCGAATAATTTTATGATTCAACTTTCTTTTATTTAACGGGTTTTATATAAGTATACAAATAAGTATATAAGCACAGAAAATGTTATTTTAGGTGGCCCCAAGAGTCCCTATATTATGTTAAATAAGATGTAAATAAAACTTTTTTCCAGTGGTAGAAGTAGTAGATCATTTTTATGTTACCTATATCTCGTTAAAGCACATCGGATAGCCTAAATTGGGGTATAGTACAAGTAATACTGTATATTAGCTTAAAAATAGACAATAAATAAATTATATAAAACAGTGTTTTGAAATCGTTTTATTTTTTTGGCAACATACAAGAATTTTTAGAAAAAAGTATTTAGATTAAGGTACGATTAAACTTGAACTTAGTTTATCTTGTTAGATGTTGTGTACTACGATGGGCAACAAAAATAGGCATAATGGTGCGGGTAGCAGTATATTTCCATGTCTAGAAAAGGCTAAAAGGCGCTAGTGGGATAGGATAGCTTGTTCGAGATCAGTTATTGACATCCAACCAAAAACGCCAAAGAGATATTTGTTTTATGGGTCATTGTGAGACCTCCCAGTAGCACCGGAGGAATCAATTGGAATAACTTGATGTTTTGATTTTTAGAATGATATGTGGTAAGTACCTTAAAACATATACTGGAGGACAAAAAAATTGCAACGCCATGTATATGGATAATTATTTGAATGAAAATTATTTGTCTGTATACCTTATCTCAAAAGAAATATTTGATAAATTTTTTGTCTTCTAATCTTTCCTTTTTTCACAAATTTTTTCTATTCATTTTCAAAAACAACAAACAAATAAAAGACCTTTTCTAAAAATTTTAAATAATTTTTCTCGTAGTTTTTGGTCTTTTTGGATTGCTTAGTTTATTTAAAAAATAAAAATGCCAAGAGTTCGCGGTCGCCAACAATTTCATCATTTAAACGACTTCGAGAAAGGACGCATCGTGAACATGAAAGAGGCTGGTTTTGGTTTACGGCAAATTGCAAGAAGGGTTAATGCCAATCCATCAACAGCGTTAAGAGTTTGGAGAAGGTGGTCCATTGATGATAGACGTCGTGCGGGTTCTGGACGCCCTAGATTATTACAGGGTCGTGATTTACAGCATCTCAGACTTCTTGCTCTCAGAAATCTACGGGACAGTATACGCCAAGTAAGAGATGTTCTAGTAGCAGCTATAGGACGAGTGTTTTCAAGGATGACAGTTAATCGAAGATTGCTTGGTATGGGGCTGAGGGCTTACTGTCCGCTTTATGTGCTACCTTTGACGCCACAACATAAGGCTCGCCGCTTGGAGTGATTCAGAGCTCGGCAAAACTGGAATGACGAATGGAATACCATAACCTTTAGCGACGAATCCAGATTTTGTTTAGGCGTCTATGATGGACGCATGAGGGTTAGGCAATTTGGAGGTCAGAGACGAAATGTAGACTTTGCTGTTGAACGTGATACAGCAAAGTATCATGGTATGGGGTGCTATATGTTTAGGAAGCAGATCATCTCTAGTCCTCATCAACGGCAATCTGACTGCTCGGCGATATATCGATGAAGTGCTGCAGCCAGTTTTACATCCCTACCTACAAACTATCCCAAATGCGATCTTTCAACAAGATAATGCCAGACCGCATGTTGCTCGTGAAACAATGGACTTCTTACATGAACTTGGCATATTTGGAATAGCGAGCAAGATCGCCTGACTTGTCGCCTATCGAACACGTATGGGATATGATAGGGCGCAATCTTAGTCGATTACCACGTCCCCCTGGAAACTTAAATGAACTCTGGCATGAAGTAAGGAGGATTTGGATGAATGTTCCTCAATATGATATAGATCATCTTATTTTGTCGATAGAACAAACGAGTGCATCAATAACGATGGGGGAGCCACTCATTATTAATTTTTTGATGATTATCGTGGATGAATCTTCTTGGAAATGTAATCAATTACTAAGAGCATCCTAATGTATTGATATATAAATAAATCACTTTAAAAATATTTGTCCTTTCTGGTGTTGAATTTTTTTCGTTCTCCAGTATATAATGTGGGTTCAAAGAGTATAATTATAAGAGGCAGGAGGAGGAGGCTAGTTTATTTTAAGATCAAGTTTATTTTTAGTGGTTTTTCAATTCGAACCAAGTTTAAACCAAAATAAGATTACTAGCGAGGGTAGCCCCATGTGTGACTGAAGAGTTATGACAAACATACGTTTTATCCAGCATGTTTTATGGCATTCAGACATTTGGCAGAATGGAGTTTTTGCATTAAAAAAACTTGGATTTTAACGTTACAAAAACGTGTGTTTTTAATGAAAATACAGTTTTAGTCATTTAACTGAGATACTATAAGGACTGTGCCCTTGCTTTTCCGAAAAAAGGGGTAGCGATAACAATTCTCCCAATCAACTTAGCCTGGAAAAAATGCAGAGCAAAAGGCTCTTCTAGGCGCGAGTCGACTTCTTCAGGCATGAGCAGTTAATGTTTTGTCTTGGCCTGATTTTTAAATTATTTCCTCTGTTTTCAATGTTATAGTCCAATTTTTTGATGAGCGGACTGACTTCATTTAAAACGTTGTTTTAGACGGTGACAATAAAAAAGTAAAAAGAAAGTCATGTCGTTGATTTTTTTAACTGTTACTTGAAATTGACAACAACAAATTATTTGACGCGAACAAAGAAATACGTTTTCAGAGGCAAAAATGACGTCAGTCCGCTCATCAAAAAATTGGAGTATATTATTATTACACATTTTGCGATCCTTGGGCCATTATAGTATCTCATAGCAAAAATCTGACTTCCAACCAAATGCGTCTTAATATGACGTTAATTTCGAGTAGAATTAAGGTTGTGGTCAAGGACGTTTGTCTCAAACATTGTTTTTAAGATAAAGCTACGTTCTTAGTTATCCGTTACAAAACCCACTGATATGCCCACGCGGGCAGAAGCGACGTACGTTTTTACTGCAAAGCCGACGTCTTCAGTGCGTAGGAAATTTAAACGTGCCGGATACCGACGTCTGCTTGCCGTTGAAATTTAAAACGTGTAACTCGTTGGAACTGACCGACGTCAACCAACGTCCCAAACGAACACGTCCATTTTCGTGCGTTTGATCTAACTTAAAACAACTATTTTTATTTCTCTGGTTCTAACCTAACTTTTTTCAAGATTTTAACCCAACTTTTATTCGTTTTTTTTCTTGGAGTTTTTGAATCCAGGATCTGCTTATTGCTGGTTGCAAGTACTCTTGAAAATGCCAAAACGACCATCCAACCTGCGAGTACTTTCTACAGAAAAAAATTAAACTTTTGCAGATGAAAACCTCCGACATATCCGAGATACAAACAGATTCCTTTTGGGAACCAGCATATCCCATTTTCCTCCCGCATGTGGAGAATGGGCTCCATCTCTTTTAATTTTTTGATTTAAATAATTTTGAAGTAATCACTCATGTCGAGATAACGAGGCACGACCACAAACAAGAATAAATAAAAACCCTAAAACTGAGGTTAGTGAGATTTGACAGTTGGCGTGTGATACTAAAAACGACTTCGAAGCGTAGATTAGGTTAATATTACATACCACGTGCTAGACGTGCGATTCTAATACGTACGCAAGATGATGGCAAATTTCACGAGGGGTTTCGAAACAAACGCTTCTAATAGGTCGTAATACGTTTGCAAACCGACGGGTTTCTTAACTTTAGTCATGCTTGACGACTTAACTTGGAGACCCGGTCGAACTTGGTATAATGTTAGTTGAGATTAAGTAGGGCACGAAAATTCGCCATTTTGAACAGGTTGGCGTCTGTCGGCCATTGTAAATTAATTTGCTTTTTAGATTTAGTCCAAAAATTAGAAAGTGCCGTGTAGTATAGGTAGTCGGCTGACGACTAATTCGCATCTAAATGGGTAATACAGATTCGGGTCGCCTCGACGTCATTGATCCTGACTGGCTTTACCAATTGCTAACGTTATTTTAAAAAGAAATTCTTGAAGATATACTTAAATTATACCCAATAAATACATCTTTTACAGGTGGAATAAAAATGGATGAGTTTTTTTAAAGGCGGATCCTGATGTCTATAGGTATACAAAAATAATATATAATTATTTTGTTTACTTTTAAAGCACCTTACACATAAAAATTTGTGAACGAAAGGCCGTTTATTGATAAATCTGATTAAGATACTTCGAAAAAAACCGGGCGCCATGTTAATTTGAAAGATCTAAGAAAATAAATTATTTTAAAAAAATGGGTCGACATATTTATTTTAAATGATGTTACCCAGCAAACATCGATCTGCTGGTACTTTACTAATATTGTACTTTAACTGTTGGCAAGTGCTGGCACCGGCAATGAGGCAAAAAGTGCGAAAAAATCATTTTAGTACTTTGAAGAAATTGTAATTATTTTTTTTTTAAATTCTAAGTGCAGCCAAAGTTAATGGCACAAAAACATTTTCTAAGTATATCCAAAAAAGCGAATTAAAATTAGTTTAGTATAAGCAAGAAATAAACTCTTATAGATCATCAAAAAATATGTACAAAAAAAAACAAAAAAACAAGCATATTAGTAGTAGTGGCAAACATGTACAATAGAATTGAAAATCAGCAAGTATTGGACACAACCATTGCATCTTGTTAGAAAATAAGTAGTTTGCATCTATTGTGAGTAGATGGCGCTAGTTTCAATATTTTTTCTCTTTAGAAGATACTATTGTTATACATATTTACATAGACAGTGAGAAGTTTATAAACTGTGAACATGAATATTGTTATCAAGATGTTTAGGAACATGATGTTGATACTTCTAAGACTCATGATCCTCTTCTGACGTTATGCGGGTTGGGTTAGGTTGCGATTTGACCTAAGTGGGACTTTTGTGGGTTATTGAGAACATCAAAAGAGGTCATTCTGGGGGTGTCCCTAGAATGTATTGTGCTATTAGGGTGTGAGATTATGTTGTTTTATTTAATTTTTTTCTGAAACTACTTTCTACTTAGTACTTATACGTTATGTTTTTACCATTATTAAAAAAATACAAAGAAAGTATTAGAGTAAAAGTACAGCTTTTTCTGTACTAAAAATATACCTGCTGGCCTGATGCTGGCCATTGTTCCAAATCAATAATAACTAGGTACTTCCTACTTAGTACTTTGCCGTTATTGGTAGCTTGGAAAGCCAGTACTTAAAAAGTATTATTTTTTTAAATTCGTGTTTGCCGGATAGTTTTGTTCTATATGAAAATGATCTAACATTACCCCAAAACCTTATTTTATTAATTATACTACACGGCACTCTCTAATTTTGGACTAGATTTTAAAAGAAAAAAAATAATTAACCATGGCCGACAGACGACAACCTGTTCCGAATTATACCAAGTCGGTTCGAGTCTCCAAGTTAAGTCTTCAAGCATTACTAAAGTTACGAAACCCGTAGGTTCGCAAACGTATTACGACTTATTAAAACCGTACGTCCGCCGTGATGTACCCAATGAGCATTTTTGTCTATATAGAAGTTACAGCAAATAATATAAAACCTTCATAAAATAACCAAAAGTTATATTATTTAGTGTTGGTGATAATTTTATAACTCTAATGTATCTCTTAAATGAGTAAAAAAGACTTGAAAAACAACTGACCAACACCAGCTTATAAAAATTTATGGTACATAGTAATGGATAGAAAAACAACATATAGATTTTATAAAAATTCCTTATGAACCCTCAAGTCTAGATATTATTATAAAAAGGTTTTACAACTGTTTTAACAACACTACATAACAAATTAAAGGTTTTTATCGATTTAGAAATATACATTTTCCATCTTTCATCCCTTTGTGTGTTATGTATTATTCTTTTTCTTTTTAAAATAAAAAATTTATAACATGGTGTTTACCAATCTTGTTTTTAAGCCTAAACAAGCCATATTTCAAAAACCTATTGTTGGAATCCAAAATGGCGAAAATTCTATAAAAAAAACAATACAATTATACCACTGTTTACCTCTTTCAACACTATTTTATCAACGTTTTAAAACATGATACTAGTTGGAACAAAAGGCTGCAGATGGCGCAGTAGTGAACACTGAAGGTCCGTTTCTGCGAGCTTAACATAGTTACCATTGTTCTCTTTTCCTAAATGTATTCGTCTGACAGAGATCCATACTACACATACCAGGAAAAATACCCGCCTGCACACCCTTCAACCCCGCATAACTGTCAGAGGTAACTATCTCAAGAAGATATGCTATGTTTTCATGGATATTGAGTTCGTTTTCAAAACTCATTGTATCTTCTTCTTTTATAGAGCGTGTTCTTTATCAAGAGCAAGAACACGCTATAAAATGATTTTTGAAAACGAACTCAATACCCATGAAAACATAGCAATAGTTAGATTGCGGGGTCGAAGGGTGTACAGGCAGGTATTTCCCTGGTATGCTGGATCTCTCTCAGACGAATGCATTTAGAAAAAGAGGAAAAGAGTAACTAGTTAAATTCGCAGAAACGGACCTTGAGGCTGCGTTCCGTCGTGTCGTAAAGTGATGTATTCACAATTGCCGCCGACCAGCCGTGCGCACTGTATTCACTCGAAGTTTCACGGTGCATTTTTGCGAACTTAACACGGTTACTATATTGTTCTCTTTTTCTAAAACCCGGTTCTATCTCTATCTATCTATGGGTTTCTTATGCGTGGGCTCTCCGAATCAAAACACGGATCACGTAGTCTAAGCGAGATTTGCCTAAACAAGTTCATGTCGGTCCACGTGATGAGTTTTTTGAGTCAGGGTAACCGCGCATGGGAAACGCTGGTCGGAATTAAAACCAGATAATGATGGAATGGTATCTCGAAAAAATGCGCCTTTTGATGTCGCAAAAACGCACCTTTTAAAGTCGCAAAAACGAGCCTTTTGATGTCACAAAATTAACCTAAAAAATCTTGTTTGTTTAGTTATAAATTAAAATTGTTTTTTTTTGTTGTAAAAACAGTGGTATTATAACCACTATACAAAGAAATGGTAATTATGCAGTATACGGTTTTCTGCCATTTTTGAAATATTCTTTATGGGGGCACCTTCTAGGGTCCCTAGGACCCCAAATCCGCCTGCACCCGATTTTTTTTTTAAGAGAAAAAAGGGTGCCCAGGGGGGGGTTCTAATGTGTTTTTTTGATTGTTTTGGGTTGGTTTGGATTAGGTTGTGTAATTATGCAGTATACGGTTTTCTGCCATTTTTTAAGATTTTCGAAAAATTCATTTACAGATAGTTAATATGCCTCGCCAGAAGTACGAAACCGTTTGCGCGTCAAAAAAATTCTTTTTTTTTCAAAAGTTACAGGCATAAAAAGTTACAAAAACAACAAACTTACGGGACAGCGGAGTGAATAGGGGTGCTGGGCGGGGCAACCCCTTCATCTAAAACACTGTAAAATATGTCAAAATGTAGGCAAAGGATCAACCTTTATGCGTCACTTTTTTGTTTTTTTTTTTGAACCTCAATTTTCCGAAAAATCATCGAAAGAAAACAACACAATATTTTTGGATTTTCCAACAAAACACGACATTTAACGTCATTTCAGTGTTGCCAACCACGAAACTGCGTCATTTGCAAATAATCATGTGTTTTGTCGGTAGGTCAACCGCACGGGCGGGGTTTGGATTGTTTTTGGTTTTGAGAAAAAAGGGTTGGGTTGTTTTGATTTATTTTGGCTTGGGTTTCATAAAAGAAGGGTTGGGAGCCATTTGCAAAGAATCACATGTTTTGGTGGTTGGTCATCCGCACGGGCAGGGTTTGGATTGTTTTTGGTTTTGGGAAAGAAGGGTTGGGTTGGGTTGTTTTGATTTATTTTGGGTTGGGTTTCATAAAAGAAGGGTTGGGAGCCATTTGCAAAGAATCATATGTTTTGTTGGTCGATCATCGGCACGGGCGAAGTTTGGATTGTTCTTGGTTTTGAGAAAAAAGGGTTGGGTTGGGTTGTACACCTAAATTTTGTTTAAATTGAAGAATGAAATCAAACCTAACCCAACCAAACCAACCCAACCCTTCTTTTATGAAACCGGACCCAACCCAACGCAACCCGACCCTGCCTTTCCAAATCCAAACGCCTAAATTTTGTTTAAATTGAAGAACATTTTCAAATGTAAATTACGCGCCTAAATTGGCAAATTGATGCCCGTGCGGATGACTACCAACAAAACACATGATTCTTTGCAAATGACGCAGTTTGGTGGTTGGCAACACTGAAATGACGTTAAATGTCGTGTTTTGTTGGAAAATCCAAAAATATTGTGTTGTTTTCTTTCGATGATTTTTCGGAAAATTGAGGTTCAAAAAAAAAAACAAAAAAGTGACGCATAAAGGTTGATCCTTTGCCTACATTTTGACATATTTTACATTGTTTTAGATGAAGGGGGTGCCCCGCCCAGCACCCCTATTCACTCCGCTGTCCCGTAAGTTTGTTGTTTTTGTAACTTTTAATGCCTGTAACTTTTGAAAAAAAAATAATTTTTTTGACGCGCAAACGGTTTCGTACTTCTGGCGAGGCATATTAACCATCTGTAAAGGAATTTTTCGAAAATATTAAAAAATGGCAGAAAACCGTATACTGCATAATTACCTTAGGTTGGGTTGGACTGTGTTCGTTTGGGTTGTTTTAGTAAAAAAAAAATTAAAAAAAAAGAAAAAAAAATAAAAAAAAACAACCGGCGCAGACGGATTTGGGGTCCTAGGGACCCTAGAAGGTGCCCCCATAAAGAATTTTTGAAAAAAAATCAAAAATGGCAGAAAACCGTATACTGCATAATTACCAAAGAAATTAATAAAAACATTATAGAAAAAATGGGCAAAAAAGGTTTATGAATGAGTTCATAAGAATATTACAGGCACCAATTTATATAATTACCTATTGTTGTTGGTAAATCAAGTTTTTATAAGTGAGTTGATAGCAACATTTTAAAAACCAATCTATATATCTTTAATTGATAGTTACTTACGGTTTTATAGATGGGTTAACAGAAAGATTTCAAAAACCAATTTATATAACTTTTGTCACTGATGACTTATATTTTTATAAATATGTTGGTGGAAACATTGTTAACACCAATTTATGTAACATTTGTTACAGATGACTTTAATTTTTATAAAGATGTCCGTGGAAATATTGATAACACCAGTTTTATGTTACCTTAGGGTACCATCAGTTTAGAACCTTTAATAAAACAAATATACAAACGCAATTCCTGTAGGAAACCTCTAAATACCTTAGGGCATTAATGGAACCCTCTTTATAATAATTATATAAATTTTTGTCACCAGAGGTTTCTGATAATGCTCATTGGATACCAATTTAATATTTCAAAACCCTTCGTGAAATTTGCCGTCGGCCTGCGTACGTATTAGAATCGCACCCAAACCTCACAGTTTTGGCGGTTTAATTTATTCTTGTATGTGGTTGTACCTCGTTATCTCGAAACGATGATTACTTCAAAATTATTTATATCAAAAAATTAAAAGAGATGGAGCCCATTCCCCACATGTGGATCGAGATGTGGATTTGTCGGAGGTTTTTATCTGCAAAAGTTTTTTTTTTCTGTAGAAACTACTCGAATGTTTGAATGGTCCTTTTGGCATTTTCAAGAGCACTTGCAACTAGCAACAAGCAGATCCTGTATCCAAAAACGTCAAGAAAAAAATTAAAGACTTGGGTTAACATTTTCAAAAAAGTTAGATTAGAACCAGAGAAATAAAGTTGTTTTAAGTTAGATCAAACGTACGAAAATGGACGTGTTCGTTTGGGACGTCGGCTGACGTAGGCCAGTTCCAACGAACTACACGTTTTAAATTTCAATGGAAAGCAGACGTCGGTATCCGGCACGTTTAAATTTCCTACGCACTGAAAACGTCGGCTTTGCAGTAGAAACGTACGTCGCTTTTGCCGCCGTCATCATATCGTTGGGTTTTGTAACGGATAACTGAGAACGTAGCTTTTACCTTTCAAAACAACGTTGGACACCAACGTCCTTGATCACAACCTTAATACTACCCGAAACTGACGTCATATTAAGACGCATTTGGTTGTTAGATTTTTGCTGCTTCGGTGCGCAATCTAAGATAACGTCCAAATTATCCTGGACTGTGAATGCACCCCTGTATATTGTATTGCGTAGATTTAGAGAATCTTCTTGAGGGTGGTAACTCACTTTAAAAGTGATTAAATATTGAATAACGATGATTAAATGTAATAACTTTTTTCTTTATTATTTCAAATTACAACTATCAAATTACATTAATACAGTCTGAAGGGTTACCAATAACAATTAATTTAGTTGCCCATATTTATTATTATTATAATTTGTAAAAAAAATTGACACGGTATTCTAACATTTACACAAAAACAAGTAAAAAAAAATTAAAGAGGTTCAAGGAGCCTAAGAAGCCAACAGTTCGTACCTTTTCCACGTTTTTTTCTGTCACATAACATATCCAAATGACCGGTTGGTAGCAGAAAAAAACATTGGCTGTTGGCAAATTAAATAAAAAAGTCAACTGACTTTACACAAAATAGTCAAAATCGACTTAAGACAAATAAAAAAAATGTACAAATAAAATCTACGTAAAATAATTAATCTAAACAATTTTCGAATAATGAGGTTAAAAAATTGTTTGGCTTTTGTTTAAATAATAAAAATTTGCTAAAAATCCAGCATAAATAAATTAACAATTTGAGCCCGATTGATCAATATCTCAAATGTTGCTTAAAAAAAGCCCTAGGTTAGCGAGGATTAAAATCGACAATGGTACACCGGGCCTAATCTAAAAAAATATTACCCAATGGCTTCGAGAATACATCATTCACCATATTAGATTATTAAAAAGTATTTTATTTTATTTATTAAGATTAAAAACGACAACAAAACAGAAAATTGAAACATTAACATTTTTTTATTTTGAATACAAAAAATTTCAACATTGGAACGTCTATTTTAGCGCTCAAAAGAAGCCAAATCACAAAAATTACTTTTCTATTTCACCCTGTTTACAAACTTATTTAGATAAGGATTATATGAATATTTTATGTTATTTTATGTATGGTGTCCCGTCCTTATTTATACAGATTTAATTGACGTTAACTGTCAGTTTTATTTTCGATCTTACGTTTGGTAATTTTGTTTCTCCCTAAAAAGACAGTGGGTCACAGTTGGGCCGGTGCCGCATGGTTTTCTTGAATTTTACTTTTATCATGATCAAGATTTAATAAAACTTTTTTGCACACTTTTTTACCTAAACTTATAATTGTAGAGATAAAAGATTCGCTTCCATGAACGCATCAATTCAAAATGTTTGTCCACATATCCAGCCTTTTCTAGCCAAAAATAAAGATACAATCATTTTGAAGTTAACTCTGTGTTTCGGACTTGCATTGTATATGTGTATGTGCAAACTACAATCTATTCCTAAGGCTACGTACTCTGGGAAATCACTCAACCGTGAAGTTTAAGAAGTTGGCTCCGCCCAAGGAAGGGCTTCCAAATATTTGGAATTTCAACACTTGGTTTACTGAAAATACCCTCAAGGAATTTTCGTTTCTTCCAGTGTGACTCCTTGTGCAAAACCTTTGCTTAGGTCCACTCCATTCGGTGTTGTTTTGACCATGCGTGTTCGGCGATTCCTGATTTCGTTGTTTCACCTTTTTGGGTATTCGTCTGATGTACCTTAAGTCTAACAGATAGTGGTCTTTTTGTTTCACCTATGTATGATTCACAACACTAACAAGGAACATGGTAAATGCATTCCTTATTCTGTTTGTTCTCTGGTTTTGTTTTACTAAGAAGGCTTCGAGTTGTATTATCAGATTTAAAAGCCGTATTAAAGTTGTTCGGTACTCTTCGAATTTTCTCTGATACTCCTTTAATGTATGGAATTGTAAGGAATGCATTTGCCTGGTTTTGGCCAAATGCATTCCTTATAATTCCATACATTATAGGACCACCATAATTCGAAGAGCAACTTTTAAAAACGGCTTTTAAATCTGATAATACAATTCGAAGCCTTCTTAGTAAAACAAAACCAGAGAACAAACAGAATAAGGAATGCATTTAACATTTTCCTTGTGAGTGTGGTGAATCATACATAGGTGAAACAAAAAGACCACTATCTGTTAGGCTTAAGGAACATCAGACGAATACCCAAAGAGGTGAAACAACGAAATCAGGAATCGCCGAACACGCATGGTCAAAACAACACGGAATGAAGTGGACAGAAGCAAAGGTTTTGCACAAGGAGTTACACTGGAAGAAACGAAAATTCCTTGAAGCTGCCTTTATTGGGCAGAATTAGGATATTTTCAGTAAACCAAGTGTTGAAATTCCAAATATTTGGAAGCCCCTCCTTGGGTGGAGCCAACTTCTTAAACTTCACGGTTGAGTGATTTCCCAGAGTATATAAGTACGCAGCCTTAGGAATAGATTGTAGTTTGCACCTGAAGAGATCAGATATTGTAGTGATCGAAACGTCGTGTATAAATAAAATATAGACAATGGAAGTCTGAAACACAGAGTTAATTTCAAATACATCATTGTCTCAAACATACAATCATTTTGTTATAACATGCCAATGTCAAGAAGTGCAAACAATGAAAAATAAAACGAATGCGTGTGAATCTAGGTTTATTGGTGGCACAATTGTAAAGTATTTTTAAATAATTTTATTTTCATGAGGGTCATTTCATATGAAATCAACCACAAAAAAAGGGAGGTTTGGCAGACCATTTCTCCGATTTCGATAATTTTTGGTACATTTATTCTAACCATAAAGGGGATAAAAAATCCCAAATTTTTGCTAAAACATGTACTTAAAGAAATTAAAATATGTCGATAACTACTTAAACTTGAACGGTGGTTTATAGCTCGTTTTAAAGGTATTTTAAATACCTTTCGGATGACGTATCACCTGATATACTTTTTATTTAAAAAAAAAATTGAAATTATTTTTTTTTTTATAAAAATGTATTTTGTTTCTGGGTATTTCGCCAAACTATTTACAAAATTTCAGGATGGAGACTTGATAGGTTCATCAAAAAAAAAAATATTTTAAAAATTTTGATTTTTTTTTAAATGAAGTCATGTGATACTTCATTAAAATGGCCTTTAAAATATCTTTAAAACAAGCTATTACTTGCTTTTGTAGTATGTATAGTTATTCATATTTTAATAAATGTCTGTAAAGATAGCCAATTTTAACCAAAAAAGCGAGTAATATTTTGTTATATAGGTATTTTAAAGCCCATTTTGATAAGGTACATATAACCAATTTTTTTTGAAAAATTGTTTTCAAAATCTTTGAAATAATTTTTTTTTATGAACCCATCAAGTATCCATCTTGAAATTTTGTAAACAGTTTAGCGAAATACCCAGAAAAAAAATATATACATTTTTTTTAATTTCAATTTTTTTTGAAAAGTACATCATGTGATCCATCATTCGAAAGGTGTTTAAAATACCTTTAAAACGAGCTGTAAACCACTATCCTAGTTTAAGTAGTTATCGAAATATTTTAATTTCTTTAAGTACATGTTTTGTTTGATTTTCAAAAATTAACTTTAAAAAAATTAATGGTCAAAAAAAATTTAAATTTGGGATTGTTCATTCCCTTTATGGGTAGAATAAATGTACCAAAATTATCGAAATCGGGGAGATGGTCTTCCAAACCTCTGGTTGATTTGATTTAAGTCTTCCGTGGTCAAAATGTAAACAAATACTCTTTCCGCCAAAATGTCTTGTCAGAAAAATACATAACCTGAGTTGATTTCGATTTATCACAGTCCTGGTTAACATTTCCGAGAAGAATAAGCAAAAGAAGAAGACCTCGATTGCGCAATATCTTCGAATATTGTTTAAATTTACAGATAATTGTTGATATTTAAATGTATATCTAGTCAAAAGTTTTTTATTTTTAAGAATTTCGGGATTGTACTTAAATTTTCAGATGAATATTACTATGACATCACCTTTCAGCTGACATGACCAGAAAAAATCGATGTAGATACCGCATCCTGTCATGTTTCATGCCTTGAGAATCGGAACCAGCCTATTTTGCTGGTTCGGAATAATTGCGGTTCTCAAGGTATGGATCTTCATAGGATGTTCATGTCAGCTAATAATAGATGACGTCATAGCATTTTTGATGTGAAAATTTAAGGATAATTTATAAAAATTAAAAACTTTTTATTGTATACACATGTAACCATAAACAATTATACCCAATTATTTGTAAATTTAAACAATATTCAGAGATATTACAAAATCGAGGTCTCCTTCTTTTGCTTATACTCCCGGAAAATTTTAGAACCAAGGTCAACTAGAACCGTGATAAATTGGAATCGACTCTGGAAATATCAAATGTGACAACAACTACAATCTAGGGCGTTTGTATTTCTGCCAACTTTCAAACCTGGTTTTGTTTAGTGGGTCATTAAGGTTAGGTTTTGTCTAAATAAAAATGACTGTGTATTATTATTACTCAAACCAAAGTGAATCAATCCATACACATATTTTGGCTTTACATATAGGGCGTTGCATAAAAAATCGCATCAATTGCAGAAATGGATAGCTTGTTTAATTCTAAACCGATTTTAAGGAAGGTATACACCATTTTACTTTACTTGATATCTTCTTTTAAATGCTCATTTCTTAAAAGTTAAGCCATCTTGGACATTTACAAGATGTCAATTTGAAGAATTGCAAAACTCAATGGATAATCCTACATGTCAAATATTTTATCTAAGTAAGTACATCGTATTTATTTGGAATTACCACAACTCGACATTAACTTTTTATTTGTTTACACTAATGAAAAATGAGGATAGGACACCATGTATCTACATAAAACTATACACTGGATTTAACCACATGCTTCTAAAATTCCATTTTTTATAAATTCCTTCGTTTTTACATCACATTCGTACCGCAAAATGTTAATTTTAATAGTTAACTGTTCTTTAAAACTAGTTTGGCTCAAAAATAATTATATTGGCGCTTCTATTCTAGAATATTACCATAAGATTTTTTTAACAGCCATATTAAAAATTGGAATGATTTTTTTTTAATATTTAAAAATGTCTTTCTATATGTCTCTATCGCTGGGAATGAAAAACACTGGTGATGTATTTTTTTTCGTAATTTCAAGTTAGGTGATGATGATTGTTTTGAACCATTATTAATTTTTTTAATACATCTTACAGCTAAATTTAAAGCCAATAAATCTTGCACTTAAAAGTATACTACACGGGGTATAAAAGGTAAAGGTGCAAATATTTTAATCAGGAGGCCAAAACAAGAATAAAAGAACTTTAAAGCTTTTAACAAGTTTGACAACGCTGTAAACTACATGTCGTCGCCGTTGTTCTGATTTTCGCTTTGTCTCTACAAGGGTCGATTCGCCAGCTCTTGTCGTACGTCCTCAAGATAGTCTGACTCTAGGACACTTGAGGACGGCAAACTACTATAATCCGGTATGTGTTCACCGCGTTAGAATTCGACTGGTTTTGATCAACTGATCACTTTGACTCGAGTGGGTGGAGGACACTCGATCTGTTTCGAATCGGCTTTTCCTTTGCCACTCCTTTTGCACGGTATAGAAAGAGACGGAAGTACTCGTATGTAAATATTTTCGTATGGTTTCGAAAATCAGAATTAGAGAATCACTCGAATTTCAGTCGTATACGGATCACATTTTCGCAAAAATTTCACGAGAAAAGGGTTAATTTTCACTGATTAAGATACCAAACACAAAAACAAATTTGAACTTGCATGCACATTGCACAATATTCAATTAAAAAAGGTGCAAAATTAAAATTTTGCGTTTCTGACGGGTAAAAAATTTTAATGTTCTGGCGAATTTTACTAAATATACAATTTCAGTACAGGTTTCTTTTTGTGTGAGCGTTAATAGTGGATTAAAGAATATTTAACCCTTTTTTTCGTGAAATTTTTGCCAAATTGTGATCCGTATACGACTGAATTTCGAGTGAATACCTTGCAGAAAACTCTTCCTAACTTTAAACCTTTGGCCTTTAGACAAGAAATTATTGATTTTCGACCCCCTTCTTATATGAACTTTTACTTTATCTAACCCATCAAAATATTTGCACACATCCCTTTTACACCTTGTATATGGGTGGGGCCTAGCCTATAGCCTTTCTCACCTGGTATTGTGTTCATGATAACGTTTATTTAGAAAGGGTAATAGGAACTTATCCGTAGATAAAGTCGTCATGGCCTGACTTTAATTAATAAAGTCGAAACTATTTTTGCCAGCTCCGCGCCAAGATTTAACAACTATATTATATTTTTTGACACTTTACTTATTTGATATTAAATTACAGTGTGAATCTCTTCTCCACCCCCTTTTAACGCTTTATAACACCTCCAGCTACCCCTGCCCCCCCCCTTTGCTGCGTTACGTAATTTATGTATGGCCCCGAAGTTGGCTACCTAACGTTAATGCCATCTTTTACTAAAAGTCGGCACAAACCACGGCCCAAAGATTATGAAAGTCGACATTATTTTAACAGCACCGTGCTCAAAGAAGCTCTCGCCGGATGGCCCTAAGGTAGGTTTCGGATAGCCCCGGCAAGCAAGAAGAGCGTCTAGCTGTCAAAAAAAAAAAAAAACAATTTCATAACAGATAGGTAAAGTGCCTAAAAATATGTAGTAGTTGTTTAACTCTTGTGCGGAACCGTCTAAATAGTGGCGACTTTATTAAAGTCAGACTATGCCAACTTTATGTACTGATAAGTCCCTAATAACTATTACTTTGGGTAATAGAAGGTGTTAATTATTTAGTTTAATATCTTATAATTTAAATTATTAATAAGTAAATAGATAATCACAGTAACTCAATAATATATATTTTTTTATTGGGACAAACTCTCAACACGAGTGGATTACTTTTGACACTTCTTTTTGTCATAAATCATTGAACGCCTATGGTTTGCCAAAGCAGGAATTTATCAGACCGTATTTAATAAAAATTTTCATCGTAAGAACGATTCACCATAAAAACTGCAATTTGTAAACCAATTTTTTGTCCTGACCTTATTTGTAAAAACCATTTTTAATAAAACCCGGAATTTGTCAAACCATTATTTTTCAAAACAGGAATTCGTAAAACCCGTTGTTTATCAGAAAATTTTTGCTAAAATCGATTGCGCATTCGCCAATAATACATGAACCGTAGGCGTATACACAGGTGGCGCAGCGCGGGGTTTCGATGCATTTTTCGTTCTGTGTGTTCACACTTGGCTAAAAGTATTCACAAATAGTGTTCAATACTTTGTGAATAGATTTCATTCTATTGTTCTTAACTGGAATGCAAGTGACATCTATACACAAACTATTGAACGACACCTGTACAAGTATGTGCACGTAGCAGCGACAAATGCATCGAAACGCCGCGTCATCTGCGTGTACGCCTCCGGTTCATGTATTATTGGCGAATGCGCAATCAATTTAGCAAAAATTTTCTGATAAACAACGGGTTTTACGAATTCCGATTTTTAAAAATAATGGTTTGACGGGTTTTATTCAAAATGGGTTTTACAAATTATGAGTTTGATATTGAATGAGTTTGATGAAGTTCGATTAAAAAGGGGTCTGATAAATTTCGAATTTGTTATTGAATGGGTTTGAAGAAATAAGGTTCGGATAAAAAAATTGGTTTAACGAATTGCAGTTTCTATTCTGCACATTCTGATAAACCATGGGCGTCCAAATCATGTAAGTAATAGATGATATTGACTCAATGTTTGGCATCTAAACGACAATAACCGTAACGCAGTAACCAAAAAAACTGATAAAAGTGCCTTATTGACTAAAAAATTTCGGTATTTCAACTCACATCGCTGACATCACTGAAGCTTTTCCATCAGTGAACTTGAGAGCAGTTTGCTGCGCACGAGCCATTTTCGGATGTCTATAAAACCATCTTGTTAAAACAACGTTATTTCCGTTAATAACGCCGTCTTGCATCATGTCTATTAAGATGCCAAAACACAGTTGCTTTGGCTAGTGTTGCTTATTTTCTAAATTTCCGCCAGAACCGACTCTACTAAAGCCGACACCTACCGTTTTCATGTTCTTAAATCGATCTTCGCCGCCATTTTCACACCGAAATTGAAACAAAAATCCATTGGTTTTGCTCATAGAAGGAAGTGGCAATTTTGTTAGCAACATATCATGGGTCAAGCAGGCCATGAAAATAAAGATATACGGCCGTTTTGCGCAAGTGCGTTGGATTGATGTTATTCCTGACGCCATTTTTGTTTGTTTTGATTTTTGATTCCGAAAGTGGTGTTTTCTCAGTTTTTAATTTTACTCACAGTACACACACAGTTTACTGTGATTTTACTTTATCTTTTATGTTTGTGGCAGGCATTTATACAAAATAAAATTATTTATGCAAAAAAAATATTTGGTATCATCCAGAGAAAACATCTGCCTTGGCACTTTCACATCTTATTAATTTTTCGATCATTAAAATGCTATTCAAATCACCAAGTAGCATTTGGACGTCAAACTACGTCCTCTACTCGTTGGCTTAAAAACCCCGAGGTTGGTAAGCGGACTACAAATCTCAATCCATACGACCCCATTCCGACCTAAATGTGGAATACAAATTCGGGTTGGCTCGACGTCGCTAATTGTACTTCAATGGTATAGTAGTTTGACCTATGACGACGTGATAATACATCCGCCAGCTTACGTACTTATTTATTATTTAATTGATTACCTAATGTGGTACTTGTTTAGTAAATTTTAGGTGAAACATATATTAGCGAATTATAACTCACAAAAAATAAATGGCCACCTTTTTATTTCATTAAAAAGGGCACATTACCGAGTAATCTAGAGCAAAATGTTTCTGTGAGAGCGACTTTACTGACAAAGTTGTTCAAGATGGAGCGAAAAATATCTCCCCCCCTTCCAAATTCGTACAAAATAGCAAAAAGAAAAAAATATCTAAAAAAAAATATATTTTTTAAATCACTATTCCGGTTGTAATTAATACTAAAATCACTCAAGAATAATACTAAACGCATGTTTAAGGCATTATTAAGTCTCTTATTGTTTTTTTTTCAAGAAAAACAAGAAAAAAATTGTTGTCAATAATGGCTGCCCAAGCTTGCAACTCCAAAATCGCCGAATTTGGGCTGGTATAGTTTTACCAATTTATCACCTATTTGGAGAAGGACACCGATTTGCAGCCCTAATTTTATCCAAACCTAACTAGCCAACGTTAAACTACGTACACTTCCGGCCACATAAAATGCATACACCAGAAGTTAGCTGCACGTCTGTTGAATTAAAGTTTTGCTAATTGCGTTGCTTATTGCAACTGACTTTGACGTTTTAGAATTACAGGTTAAATCTTTTCACATTGTAAACACACACACACACTTTACTATGCTTCTTATTCTTACAATTGTAGCCTTATTTCGTCCATAATGGGCCGCTACTCTTCGAACCGACCAACCACCGTCAAATTTTGCCAAAATTTGGACTTTTTCGAATTCGTTTAGTTGGCACATTTTTTAATACAAGCGTTTGACAACAACAAAACCTGACGGTGATATTTTTTGTTAATTTGAAATACCTAAAAGGTTACTGAGTTGCGAGGCCCACAATACACTATGTAAAATCGGCGTACGCATTTTATGTGGCCGGAAGTGTAGTATGAGCAAACGTTCGGAATCTGCCTCCATTCCTCGTTGGTCATGTAACCAAAACTGACTTAAAAGAAGAATGACAGTTCAGCTGAACATAACCTAGAAAAATATTTTCCGTTTTTCCTTGTTTTTTCCTTAAAAACATGGATTATTTTAAAATTGTATTTATTAAAGCACTGAATGAGCTCGAACCTGTCTCGCAGATGTGGGAGAAAGATAACAATTATTGGTGCCCCATCAAAAAAAGCGACATTAAACAATATCAGTGTGACCCCACTAATGCTCCAGATAAAGTGGACTGGAAGAAATATAAGTGCGAGCTGAAGGTCCATCAGATTTTTGGTTGGCAGCAAGTCAACAAATTGTGCAATTTGATGTCCCAGATGCAAGGTTAAGTATCCTTCTTTTTCTTCGTTCCTTTTTTGTTAGGTATCCAAATAAGGGCCCCGAAATGCGACGTCGATTAGGGTAACAAGGCCGACGATGTTTCGTGGTCGATATAGGTATAGGCGTTAAAACAGTCGGCAAATTACGTTGCCTATTTTGACGTCGTTTAAGGTTCGCATATGCGTACCTGACTACGTAAACGTCGAATTTTATTACAAAAGACGTTTGTCGTTTTACTTACTCCTTTATTTACCGCTTTATTTTGTACCTAATACGACGACACTTTATGACAGATTAGGTTGGAAGACGGATAAATGCTACTTGGGTCGCCATAAGATTTTTGAAAGTAAACACTGCTATCAACGTGAAACGTGATATTCATATGCCATCGGCCTCACAGTGAAGGACATCGCGCATGCGTAAAACGGTTGAAATTTCAAAAATTTTCATAGCCTCCTGGATTTAGATTAATCTTCCTTATAAAAATTTTCACGGGGATGCATTGCAATGCCGTGTACAGTAAGTTTATAAGTATATGGTTTTGCTTCCAAAATGGCGTCAAAGGTCGATAAAAGAACAGCGAAACGGTAAAAGTCGATCGGTCTTTGGTAAAGTCGGCTTCTCTTCAGCATGAATAACGTCAATATCAAAATATATACCTGCCTCCGGACATCAAATGTTGGAGTTGTGTATTTTCTGTTGCATCATGTCCAGCAAGATGTCGGAATATTGTTGCATTAGATCTATGACACTGTGGGTGCTGCTGCAGCCTTTCGACACGAGGTCGTTCAATTTTTTTATGGCGTCTGTTTGGTTCACGTCAACGTTACCGTTGTTTTCTTTTAGTTCGTTGAAAATACAGTCATGAACAACCTAAAAAATAGAATATTTTTAACCACAAGTTGCTAAAGCAGTGCTTTTTTACGCATTTAAAGAAAGAATGATAGTAATAGTATGAGATCCGGCTGCATAATCACTCAAAATATTTAAAAAGTTGAAGATTGCCAGTCGGCATTTGGCCGGAAATGGCAAAAAAATTGTTTTTGACCCATTTTTTTGATTTTTTTCTTTTGGGTTTTAAAAGAAAATACTTGTATTGGGACTTGGATTAGACTTAGGGAATGCCAAAAATGCAATGATGCCATCCCGCATCCGTTCGCGTTGCCGCGGCACCATCGCCCAAAAGAGTGCTTTTTTTAAGCAAAATCGACCCATAACGTATAACCACTTGATTAAGGTGTCAAATTAAAGGTATTGATTTCCTCGATACGTATATTAAATGGTGCCACTCCAAATCTGGCCGGACGTGCCCGGCACCAGTGATTTTATACTAAAAACTATTAAAACCAACGGTGGTTATGATATCAGGACACCTTGACGAGTATGAATTTACACAAAATTTTCTTGCAACATTTTGTCTGTTGGGCAGTGTTATGATATACTTTTTAGTTTACGTTTTTTAATTTTAAATGATGAAAGGATTTTTTAATGGGTAAGTGGTAACAAAAGTATGTTTTAAAAAAAAGGACCAAATTGGGCTCTACTGAATCGAATAAAAAATAATTATGATTGTTAGTGGAGCCGTTTGAAAGTAATACTGATAGAAATAAAACTCTTCACAACGATGTAAAAATGGCCCAGAGAAGCGGCTCAAGTGTACAAATTGAAGGCAAACTTCGACTTGTCTTTTTATATCAAGGGCCTAAAGTGACGACTTTTTTTCATGAATTTCTAATGATGGTCATTGACGAAAAACTGACAAGGGAACATGTTTTCTAATATAACGGGACCAAATTAAAGCTATCCCGAATCCAATTTGGTGTTGGTTTTTAACCAAACAATAAAGATACCAAACGTCCAATTTTAGAAGTCGGTTTTTTCCAGCGTTACACAAAACTACTGAACCGATTTTCATGGGACAATTCCATTTTATGAATTCGTGGGTAGTTTTTATCGTGACAGTATTATTACATACCTTATGTGTTCTAATCAGTGACATTTTGATGCAGTCCATTGCCTCTGAATTCGATTCTCCCGCCTCTTCATTATCTTTTAATCTTTGATAAATTTTGACAACGTTGTCAGCCGTTGTCACTAGCTGTCGACTCACGTCTTCGCAAAGTTGATTGGAAACTATAAAAAAATAGTGATTGATATTGACGACACTAGCTCAAGACAAGACATTTTAAGCCACTAGTGTCAAAAACTGTGCCATCAAAGATGTGTTATTTTTTCCACTTTTTTACTAGATTGCCTGGAGTATACTTCCTTAGAAAATAAGTAATTCATTTAGTTAGTAAAAATTAAACTTACATTCGATAGACGATAAGTCATAGCTATCGCTTGATGCCTCGAAATCTTCAAGATTTGTAGTTTCTCCAAAATGAATTGTATTTCTGTTAGCTGTAAAAACCACACCAATGAAAATGACAGTTACATGACACTACAATGATTTGCGTTACATAATGATTTATTAAATTGTTAAAAGGTTTTAAATGGTATTTTTAGTACAGTAAAATTGTCATAATTAAGAGGGTACCTCGAAAAAAATCCGGGGAGGATAAAATTTTTATATGTTGTTGGGGGGGGGGTCTAAAAGTAAGATCCTTAAGTTTGCGTGTCCCCCACTCCTCGGGAACCATCCACCATTTTTAAAAAACTTTGTAATCTACTTTTCTTCATTTCTATTAGGCGAAAAAGTCTATGAACAAAAATATTCGGCATAAAATTTTCAACATTTTTGTCCACGTGCTCAACTTTCTGTAGTTAGTTTCCAAAAAGTTAGATGGCGTGGAAGTTACAAAAAATATACTTCTACCTACCCCTCTTGTCGCGGTTATGTAAGCGAATGCATGGATGGCCAGTTACCCATTTACCCCAGATACTTTCGACAATTTACATACCGACAGACTGGGTCATTTGTGAGGCGTACATCAGTAGCTTTAATTTGGTACCTCATTTGTACTGCTTTTCCTATAAAATAATATATAATCCACAACACGCGACTTCATGCATGCCCAGAAAGCGGTTCTCAAAGAATTTTACCGACTTTCACTGGCTGTAGCTCCGAGACTGATTAATTTATTATAAATTATATACATATTTTTATAGGATTTTTCCGAGATCTACAACTTTCTTATTTAAAGTTATTTAAAAAAATAACTTTTGGTTGGTCAAAATACGTTAAAACTGATTTTTTTCTAACTTTGGCGTCCTTTTTCTTTTTGGAAAGTAACTACAAAAGTTGAGCACATGGACGAAAATGTTGCAAATTTTTTGCCGAATATTTTTGTTCACAGCCTTTTTCGCCTCCGACCGATAGAAATGGAGAAAAGTCGGTTACAAAGATTTTTCAAAATGGCGGATGGTTCCCGATAAGTGGGGGAAACACAAGAGAGATACTTTAAGGATGAAAAATGAATATGACTGTTAAAGCAGCTACGATATTCGTTTCTATTTGTACACCGAAAATAACAAAGAAAACGCGATGTAGACCCAAAATGTCTGAGAGACATAGCCTGATGAGCGAAGTCACCCAAAAAATAATGAATTCAAATTAAATTTAGACCTTTAATATTAATAATGCAGCACCGACTTTTAATTTTGGGTATTTTTTATTACAAGCTTTTATTTAACTTCACCTCTATGTATGTATGTTTATATGTTCGGGTCAAATCTTGCAACTCAATTTTGACTAACGTCTATATGTCCGATTGAATTGAATTCCGGTGACAATGACAATAATATGGTATTATTATATACCCCTTGGAGGGGGGAAGACGTCTAAATTTGTTCGATTTCAACCAAAATTGGTATACGGGGGTTTCTGGGGATAAGGAATACGAATTTTTGATCAGATCTTAAAAATTCAATATGGTGGATTCAAGATGGACAATTTTTGGTCATGTTTTGCTAACCAAGTTTAACTGACTTATACACATCCGATTGTCTTTAAATTTGGTATGCGTTTATAGTCCAGGTAACAATAGAATAACATAATATTATTACGCACCTCCCTCATACGATGGTAGTGGAGGGGGGAAAACATCTAAGTTTATCCGATGTCAACCACAATCAGTATAAGGAGGTTTTTGGGGAAAAGGAATACGAATTTTTAATCAGATTCTGAAAATTCAATATGGAGGATTCAAGATAAATGATTTTTTTTTTAGTTTCGGTGACAATACAATAATATGGATTACCAGGTACTCGTCTCCCCCTAACGAGGGAACTGGAGGGGAAAAAAGATTTAGTTTGTTCTATTTCAATCAAAATTGGCATACAGTGGTTCTTAGAGAAGGGGATTATGAATTTTACAAATCCAAGCTTTTATAAAATATAAAATTCACTCAAAAGTAGAAAATAATTTCAGCATAAAGCAGAGAAATGCAAGGCTAAGTAAATCCAACTCAACTCGACCCAAGCTATTCTAACATTTCTCTGATATACGGATGGACGTTGTTAGTTTTAATTTGCGGCCATCGCTTTTAATACTATGATATCAGAAGGCTAAAAATTATTTTCTACTTTTCATTAAACTTTATATTTTATAAAAATTTGTATTTAAAAAGCTTTCTTTATACAAAATTATTTTTTAATTTTTAGATTTGTACCCTAAATCGTCCATTTGAATCCGCCATATTGAAATTTTTAAAACTGATCAAAAATTCATAATCCCCTTCGCTAAAAACCCCTGTATGCCAATTTTTTCTCCCTCCACTTCCCTCGTTAGGAGAGGTATGAAAACGCATACCAAATCTGAAGACAATCGGATGTGTATAAGTCAGATAAAATTTGTTAGCAAAAGATGAGCAAAAATCGTCCATCTTGAATTCGTCATATTGAATTCCCAAAATCTTATCAAAAATTCGTGTTCTTTATCCCCAAAAACCTCCGTATGCCAATTTTGGTTGAAATCAGACAAACTAAATCTTTTTTCCCCTCCACTTTCCTCGTTAGGGATAGGTGGGTACCTGATAATACCATATGATTGTATTGTCACCGGAACTATAAACACGTATCAAATTTGAAAACAATTTGATGGGTATAAGTCAGTTAAAATTGGTTAGCAAAACATGACCAAAAATCGCCCATCTTGAATCTGCCATATTGGATTTTTAAAATCTGATCAAAAATTCGTATTCCTTGTCCCCAAAAACCTCCGTATACCAATTTTGGTTGAAATCGGACAAACTTGGGCGTTTTCTTTTGTCCAGGGGGTGCCTATAACAATGCCATATTATTGTATTGTCACCGAAACTATAATCGCATACCAAGTTTGAATTCAATCGGACATCTAGAAGTTAGTCAAAATTGTGTTGCAAGATATGACCCAAACATACATAGATAATAGATCTAAAGTTAAATAAAAGCTTGTAATAATAAACTTAATGTTTTCTAATTTTGAGGGGTGGTATGCGAAAATTCGTTAAGTTTTTATCAAAAGCTGTAAATTCATAACAACTATCTAAAAACTGAACATTCGTAGCAGCCTTAAGGCTGGGTGCTTCCACCATGCCTGTGTCCCAAACAATGTCTGAGCTTCATTCATTTGAGATTTCATAACCAGCCCCTTCTATGATATAGAGTTCGCAGTTCGGGATGATGCGACGCAGAGGGTGCACCCTATCCGGTCGTAACAGAATTAAAAAAAAAACTTAATGTTGCTGCGTGAAATATTGTTAGATTGGATACCAATACAAACACAAGACCATAACGAAGAACGGCAATGGTTCCATGAGAATTAAAGAAATTTAACATTGATATTGCAGCTCTCAGCGAAACCAGAAGAGCAGACGAAAGGAACACGAAGCACGCTGTACGTTTTTCTGGAGAGGGAAGGAAGAGAATAAAAATGAACTTATGGATCATCTTGCTGCGCTCCCATCCAGAATATGCGGCGAAGGTATACGCCATTATCATGGCGGCAAACCTACCAGAGGTCAGAAACGGCAGGAGGGACATTTGCATATGTTCCGACAGCCAGGCTGCCCTCAACGCTCTTAGTTCACCAAAAATTGTCAGTAGCTTAGTGGAGGAGTGCGTTAACGCGCTAGACATTAGCTGAAGACAAGAGGGTGACACTGATGTGGGTCCCAGGCCACGAGGGAATACCAGGGAATGAGAAGGCGGACGAACTTGCCAGAGCTGGGGACGAAATCCAATATATTGGACCGGAGTCGCTCCTGGGAATCACAAGAAAACAGGTGCAGAGGGAGCTCAAAAAATGAGCGAGCGATCAACTAAAGTCGTCCTGGAGGGAACAGCGAGAGTGCAGACAGTCCAAACTGTTCGTGAGTGGACCAGACGCAGCCAGAACTAAATGGCTCCTGGGAAAAACTCGCAAGAACATTGGATTGTTAGTAGGAATGCTGACAGGGCATAATCGGCTGCGCAAGCACTTGACACGCATCAGAGTGTTGGATGAATCCGCCTGCCCAACATGTGGGTGGGCAGAGGAATCAGCGGTGCACCTGATAGGAGAGTGTGACGGGTACGCCAGATTGAGGCAGCAGACGTGGGGTGCCCGCATAATAGAAGAGAAGCAGCTACACTCTCTAAGATGGGCTGACCTGCTCATCTTCGTAAGGAAGGCAGGAAGGCCCGGAGAGAGAGAGGCAGGACGAGTAAAGGGAGTGGGAGGATAAGGGTGCGAGACAGGGTATGGTAGAAAGGGCCCATGAAGAGGCCTAATTGGCAGGCCTGCGGGCCGTCCCTTATTATTATTACTACTACTACTACTACTACTACTAAGTACCCAAACCCACATTTGTTGCAGGAAAGATACTTGCCAGGATATGATCAATCGTTTTATCTCCCAGAAACACAGTGCGGCTTTAGACCCAACAGAGGTTCAGCTGACATATTTTTAGTGCAAGGCAAATGCAAGAGAAATCCAAAAAACAAAATAGCCCCCTATACATGGCGTTCATAGATCCAGAGAAAGCATTTGATTCGCTCAACAGAGAAGCTCTTTGAAAAATATTGGTATGATAAATAATAAGAATGCAACCGTCCTAAGGAACAATGATAACTAGAGAGTTATTACACCTACTTTATTTTCTGTATTTATAGATACGATCACTCACGACTGAAGTTCAGTTACCGAACCGATGTCGTAGATTCTTTTGTTTGGCTCCTGATCTGTTTAGGTTAAATAAGCCGCCATCAAGTCTGTACAGAATTTCCTCGAGGGTCACCTGCTGTCAGGGTTGGAAATTTTGTACAGACTTGATGGCGGCTTATTTAACCTAAACAGATTAGGAGCCAAGACAAAAGAATCTACGACATCGGTTCGGTATGGGCAATATAGAGGAAAATATTCAAACAAATGATAATTATCAATGTATTCAATCAGACATACAAAAGTATCTGCCTAGAAGTCAACTTTAACAAGACGCAGATCCTGCACCAACCCGCACCGGGCACTAATCCCCATGATTATTCTTTGCAGAACGTGGAACACTATCCATACCTTGGGAGCCATCTATCGGAGAATGCCACCAACATCGCTCGAGTTCGTGTTCTAGAGAGTCTTCAACAATCACGAGCAGAGACCAAACTTCGCGTCTACAATGCAGTTATAATACTCTTAGCTGCGAAACATGGACCACCCAAGGAAGACACATTAATATTATTAAAGAGAGGTCAAAACAACTAGCAGCTGGACAGGTCACTTTATGTGTGTATGCCCGAAACACGGCTTCCATGACAGATCCTCTAGTCAACTAAAAGAGGAAAAACAAAACAAAGGAGGTCAACAAAGATGTACAACAGCAATATGATAAAGTACCGCATCGGTGCCAGCAGTTACGAGACACAAAAGATAGACCATAGGAAGGAGCGAGAGAACAGTGGAAGGGACAACCAACAGTATCCGGCTGGAATAGAAGATAATAATACTCAGTATCGAGTGATCCCCTAGTATGATGATATTTTAAAGTACATTAAAGTTATTATTTTTATTTAAAAAGGGATTTAGTGAGGGAGAATAAATAACAAAATCAATGAATAGCGAGCTTTCCCTCAAAAAAGGTAATGATAACCGTAGATCCGGATTTCGCACTTGTGGTGCTCATCAGTACGGTGCTAGGAATTAGGAGATGAAATGATGATGAAAAAAATATGACACAGGATTCGTGTAAAAGACAACCATCTGTCAATTCTGAAATCCGGATCTACGGTTATCATTACCTTTTTTGAGGGAAAGCTCGCTATTCATTGATTTTGTTATTTATTCACCCTCACTAAATCCCTTTTTAAATTTATCAACTCCAGAGCTTAGGATATCTGTAAAGATAATTATATCTGTCTCCGTAGAGACGCTTAATTTTCCTTCAAATTGAAGGTACATCTGCCGATTCTGCAATTTGACAGATGGTTGTCTTTAACATGAATCCTGTGTCATATTTTTTCATCATCATTTCATCTCCTAATTCCTAGCACCGTACTGATGAGCACCACAAGTGCGAAATCCGGATCTACGGTTGTCATTACCTTTTTTGAGGGAAAGCTCGCTATTCATTGATTTTATTATTTTTATTGCTGAGAGAAAGGAATAAATAACTTTTTTATTACTAACCAAATATGATGGGTCTGTACGTCAACAAAGATAAAGGTTTTCACTGCGTTTTCTGATATATAGATATGAAAGTAAGGACAAGATATTCTGTGGGTGCCTAAGCTAACATACGAAAGTTTCTAAAGCCGGCAAAATTAATATTGCAGAACCACCGAATTCAAATTATTAGGGACATAAAGCACACAACATACATTTGTCCACGTATCCTTATCAACATATCAAGATTTGTTAGTAATTTAAAAAAATATATAAATTACCCCATCCCATCGAAACAAACACACCAATAAAACATCATATATCCTTCCACCAAAACCAAACCAAACATCGCCGAACGGTCATTCATTTTGACTTGGAATAAACCACACAATGCCGGTTTGGTCTGAATACGTTAGAGGGATCTGGATGTAAATCAATTTTCGTATACTTACAAGATACTCCGCAACATATAGTATTTAAGTAAATCAGTCAGAATGGAAACCTCTGATTTTATCAGGTTTTGTTAATTTTTAAGAACTTTTAAGTACAAATTAATTATTACATCACTCAGGAAAAAATAATGTAGCAGACCATTTTACAGCTACGTTTTTCGATTACTCAATATCAAAATATTCAAATGATTTAAAAAATAGAAAGAAAATACAGTAGCATTTTAAGTGATTTAGAGTAAGTAAATAAACACAATGTTACTGCCGACCGTATTTACCATTGTCTAAATAAAAGCGATTTCGGCAAGCTTTGGTACATGGTTTGGTACCCTGTTTGGTCTGTCGAATGCTTGCCAACCGATTTCGGATACAAAAGTGATGACGTCACCGTATGTATGTATGTATTCAAAACTCTTAAAGCTCTCTACCGAAGGCATTGCGGCCTCAAATGGACCTATTGTGCCCAGGTATCGACTGAGATTTTAAAGCTCAATTTAAACACATACGACCCAGAAAACTAAAAAATCCTGCAGACTACAAAACCTTGATTTAGGCTTAATACTTTGTCTTCAACTTACGCCACCGTGACTCTGGTATACTTTTTGGTTAACCAAATGGTGTACCAAGGAAAGCTTGCCGAAGTCGCTTTAAGTGTTTAATACAATTCTGTAACACTCTGTTTTATTTTTTTTTTAGAGACACTCTACTTACCTCTAATTTTATCCTTGTTGTTGAAACTGTGTTTCCTGGAAGGACCGTTTGACAGGTTACCATTGTCAAAACTAAGTTGGCGACTAGCTCGAGGTGGCACTTGGGGTTTTTTCGTTTCGACTATTTCGTCATCGGACGTCGAAATGTTTTCTATGCCTACTTGGTTAAGATTGCCTGCGTAAAAAATGACATATCAATATTGTTAACATTTTACATCATAATCGCAAACCTTAGGTATAACCTTAAAATAGACTATAGGCATTTTTAAGAGTTGACTGTTTCAAGTATTTAACAGTTTGATGCCAAAAGTCAAAATCAGTTGGCATTATAAAATCCCTCGTAAAATACCCTTTGATATTTACATTTCAATTGGTCAAACGTTTTTTAGTAGTAGGGAGGGTGTGGTGGCTTTTTTAAGCCTTTTAGGCCTTCAGACCTTTTTTTACCAAACCCCCGAGCACCTCCGACTGATGCACGTGCCCCTTAGAATAACACTTGCATCCTTTCTTGACGAACACTTAATTTTGCCTGAAACCTCTTTGTCGAGGGCAGGGATATACAGACTCCGTAGCAAGTATACACAGTGGACCGCTAAGTACTGTTATCATAATTAAGATGTTTCTAACTAATAAAAAACACTTTGAGTTGAGTTGAGTAATGTTTTAGCGATTTTCCCAATATACCACAATTCATGCTCCTTTAACCAGTTTAACGATTAGTTTAATTAAAATAAGTTACATAGCTGTTAGTTACACTTACTTGTCGAATATGACTGTTTTTTCCTACTCTGTAGCGACTTGGGCGTATTTATCTTATTGTGACTACTTATGGTAGGCCTCATGAGCCTGTTGACAGATTTTCTGTCGGAGTCCCTGTCATTTTCGGAGTCGGACTGCTGATTTAACACCATTGTCGACTTGCTGCGCATCATCGAGTTATTTTTGACAGCCCGAGGTGTCATTCTTGTCGGTTTTTTCCCTGAAACTGGCGGGAAATTCGTCAAAATTCTGAAAGTGTTTGCCACACTTTTTAAAGACAAGACGACGATATCATTTGACAGGGAAAAGGGCTTGAAAGAAAAATCAACTACAACAGCTACTTTTAGGCTAATTTAGGGCTTGCTTAATTTTTTTTGATCAGCTTTCATTTTTTTTTTCTAAGAAACACATTCAAGATATCTGCCACATATCAAAATATTTAGGGCGGCTTAAACTAAGCGATTCCCAAGTTTACTTAGGCAACGTTTATTAACCGTTTTAACATTAATTCACCAAGGAAGCAAAATACCAACTTTGATCCTGTTAAATCTAGAATTAAACGAGTTAATTTAGATACTTACATTAAAAATTAGGCACAATACAAATAAAAAAAGGAAATTTACTTAATTATATCGATTTAAAACCGCAGATTATTGGTAAAGCCATGATGGCCCTAAAATAATTTAGTTAAATACCTGTTAAATTTTTAGATGTGCTTAAATACTCTTATAATAGGACACGTTTTTTGGTAAATTTAAAGACTTTGATATTTGATGAAATTAATACCAGCTTATGTCTCCCACACTTTATGCTTTCAAAAATTATAATTTTTGCTTTTTTTGTATAAAAATGGCAAAATAAAAATCATATGGACGACACCATTCAAGATGACAGACAAATGACATACCAGAAATTTTTATTAAACAATTGCCTAGCCTGCAAATATTTTTCATTTTAACAGAAAAAAAATGTTTTTGGCAGTACTTTTTTTAAACGCTAAAAAATAGTGAAAACTTAAAAAATTTGAGTGTTTTATTCTAGAAATCGAAAGTTTGGAAAGAAAGCTTTAAAATGTGAACAAAATCATGGCATAAAAATGTGAAAAATATAGTAAAAATTGCTTAAACAAAAACGTTACCCCTTAAATTATGTTAAAATATTTTAAGCATTAAATTACTTTACCGTCCAAAAATTCGTCATTAAAAAATTTTGACATATATTACTTTCACAATGACGGGCCTTCAGTTTTAACCCGGGCTAGTGATAGTAGTGGATCTCTGGAAACGAGTATAAAAGAACAATATTTTGTTTTTAATATAGTTGGTAATTTAATTTTATTCTAAATAAAATAACTTTTTGAAAACGAGATTTTTTTTAGGATGTGGCTGCATTAGGAAAACAAAAAACATACAGTGGGTTAAAGTACATAAATTAAACACACAAATTAATAAAGTACATGCCACACAAAACAATGAACATTTAAAGCGAAAAGCTCCAAAAATTATAAAAACAAAATTATGATTGTTTTCCACAAACCAAAACTACACTTTTTTGCACTCGCCGCGCGTTTCGCTAACAATGTTAGCATCATCAGGAGACGATAAACAATGAACTAAATTAATCTACGCTCTATCTTATATACAATCCTTTAGTGGGCGGAGATAAGACTAATAAATTGTGATTGATCACGATTTTTAATCCTATCTCCCCTCAACCAAAGAATAAAGTGTACTAAACGGGATGGGCCTCTATCTTTATTTAAACTATTTCTGGATTTAATGATTTCCATACTTTCATATGCATTCAAAAGTCTTTTGTTTGGTACACTTTTTAGAAGTTTTAGGTTATCTAATGTGAATCTATGATTGTTTTCAAAAGCATGCTCGGCCACACTTGACTTTTCTGTTCTTCCGTATTTTAAGTGTGCTAAGTGTTCTTTAAAACGTGTTTGAATAGAGCGTCTCGTTTGGCCAACATATTTTTTGTCACAATCCATGCAACTAATTTCGTAAATTCCACTTTTTTCTAGAACTGTAGTTTTATCCTTGGGATTTCCTAGTAAGCTTCTTATTGTGTTACCGGATTGATATACTAATTTAAGAACGGTGTTATTAAATACTTTGTGTAATCCTTTCGTATAATTAGGATTATAAGGAATTGATACAAATTTTGAGTCGCAGGTATCTTTTTGTCTGAAAAAGGTAGAATTCCGAAAGGTCTTTTGAAAAGAATGCCTATTTATCAGCTTATTTATTAAGCCTTCGTCGTAACCGTTTTCGCCAGCTATATTCCTAATCCTATTCTTTTCTGCTTCAAATCTTTCTTTGTTTAAGGGGAAATTTACTAATCTATATGTTAAAAAGTGCAAACTTGCAAGCATATGTTGTAGGCAATGAAAAGAGTCATTTGGAATATACCTGTTGGTGGCCGTGCCTTTTCTGTGTAGGTGTTATTTTTATTTCTTATAACTAGAGTGTCTAGAAATGGCAGTGTACCGTTTTTCTGTTTCATAAGTAAATTTAATAGTGGGAAATTTGTTATTTATTTTTGCCATAAAATTTTCAACACTAGTTACTTTAGTGTTGAATACTGCAAACACATCGTCTACATACCTGAACCATACTCTGGGGAAATACTCAAATTCTTTACTTATATCTGATTCAAATTTGCTCATAAATAGGTTTGCGATAAAAGGTGATAAACTATTACCCATTGTGGTTCCTTCTAATAGATACCTGCGACTCAAAATTTGTATCAATTCCTTATAATCCTAATTATACGAAAGGATTACACAAAGTATTTAATAACACCGGTCTTAAATTAGTATATCAATCCGGTAACACAATAAGAAGCTTACTAGGAAATCCCAAGGATAAAACTACAGTTCTAGAAAAAAGTGGAATTTACGAAATTAGTTGCATGGATTGTGACAAAAAATATGTTGGCCAAACGAGACGCTCTATTCAAAAACGTTTTAAAGAACACTTAGCACACTTAAAATACGGAAGAACAGAAAAGTCAAGTGTGGCCGAGCATGCTTTTGAAAACATAACATAGATTCACATTAGATAACCTAAAACTTCTAAAAAGTGTACCAAACAAAAGACTTTTGAATGCATATGAAAGTATGGAAATCATTAAATTCAGAAATAGTTTAAATAAAGATAGAGGACACATCCCGTTTAGTACACTTTATTCTTTGGTTGAGGGGAGATAGGATTAAAAATAGTGATCAATCACAATTTATTAGTCTTATCTCCGCCCACTAAAGGATTGTATATAAGATAGAGCGTAGATTAATTTAGTTCATTGTTTATCGTCTCCTGATGATGCTAACATTGTTAGCGAAACGCGCGTCGAGTGCAAAAAAGTGTAGTTTTGGTTTGTGGAAAACAATCATAATTTTGTTTTAGTGCAACCAAAGGTTCCAAATTCCCAACATAGTCCAAAAATTATGATACAAAATCTAGAGAAATATGGTAATAATCATATTTTTGTATTATTTCTTAATATTAATTTTTAGATAAAAAGTAAAAGGAAGAACGAAATAAGCCCATTCTCTCCAAAGGGATTGGCGTGCAAAAACCTCTTTAAAGTTCCCCGAGTTGTCCAGGTTTTTCTTTTAATTAAATGCAACAATAACGGTATAATGCAAAAAAAATATTTTTAAATAACTAAAATTTGTTAGGTTTTAGCATTTTCTAAAAAGTAATCTTTTAAGTGCAAATAAACTGGTCAACAATTGAAGTGGCACACCCGGCTGAACTAATGACCCGATCTTAACAATTTTTTTTTGTTTGATAGAGCCATTCGTCCTTCATAAAGCCCATGTTTTAATAAACTTTTTACTAAGATGCAGTTAACTTGCTGGGAGGGGTGAAATATAAGGGTGTCAAAATCGCAAAAGTTTGTATGGCTACCATTTAAAGCATAATTTTTTAAAAATTCTTTTAAATCTCTTAAAATGATCCATGTCAAGAGGTTCTCATTTTTTTTGTTTTGAATGGCTATGGTAGCTGCACAGTTTGATTCAAATTCACCAAATTGGCTCAGATGAAAGCCACATAAGAGCTCTATAAAACCTTATTTTTCATTAAATTTTAAATGAGCGTAGAGCGGAATGAGAGCTACGTAAAATAAAAAATTAAAATTTCGTGAAACTCCAATTTGGGCTTCCGCACATGCACCATTTTCCACTGCATGTCAGTTTTTTTGTATGGTTTTGAAAAGACTGTTCATTTTGCTCGAAACGGTTTTTGATTTTTTTCAAAACTGTCATTACTAATGGTAAAACCATAATATGTAATTTCCAGTGATAGAACTGCAATCTTTGTTGTTTCTCCCACATAATCAGTTGCTATTGCAAAAAAGTTGGTTTACATTCAAGGTGGATGTGAGGAGTAAGGTGAGGGTGGTAAAGGGGTGGGGGTATTTAAAAAAAAACATTGGCATGTAAAGTATAGGTTGTGGGGTATCAATGGAAAGGTGATTCAATTTCTGATTAGAATTTGTATGGTTTTGCAAAGACTGTTTTCTTTTGGTCGAAACGGTTTTTGATTTTTTTTTTAAACTGTCATTACTAATGGTAAAACTTTCTTGTTTTCCATGATATGTAATTTCCAGTGACAGAACTGCAATCTTTGTTGAATCAAACTGTGTAGCACTCTAAGCCATTCAAAGCCATACAAACTTTTGCGATACGCCAACAACCACTTTTTTTGCAATAGCAACTGATTGCTATTGCAAAAAAAGTTGGTTGGCATTCAAGGTGGATGCGAGGAGTAAGGTGAGGGTGGTAAAGGGGTGGGGGTATTTAAAAAAAAACAGGCATGTAAAGTATAGGTTGTGGGGTATCAATGGAAAGGTGATTCAATTTCTGATTAGAATTTGTATGGTTTTGCAAATACTGTTTCTTTTGCTCGAAACGGTTTTTGATTTTTTTTTTAAACTGTCATTACTAATGGTAAAACTTTCTTGTTTTCCATGATATGTAATTTCCAGTGACAGAACTGCAATCTTTGTTGAATCAAACTGTGTAGCACTCTAAGCCATTCAAAGCCATACAAACTTTTGCTTTGCTTTGATTGCTATTGCAAAAAAAGTTGGTTTGCATTCAAGGTGGATGCGAGGAGTAAGGTGAGAGCGGTAAAGGGGTGGGAGTATTTAATAGGCTGTGGGGTATCAATGGAAAAGTAATTCAAATTCTGATTAGAATTTTTTGTGTAAATTTTTTTGAGGGGTGTAGGATTGGGGGCATTGTAAAAAAACATATTGATGTGTAAAGTATGGGTTGTGGGGTGTCAATGGAAAGGTAATTAAATTTTTGATTAGAAAAACCTGTTTAAAATTTTGTGAGGGGTTCAGGACGGGGTATTTAATAAAACACATATTGGCTTTATTAGGGGCTCAATGATTTTTGAATTAACCATATTGCTTGTGACCTGACTCAAAAATTAAAAATGATAAAATAGTCTTCTGCTAAAAATATTGTCACACCCTCTTTGTGTGTAAATACAAAAATTTGTTTCAATTTCTTCTTTATCATACATTTTCAGTTCTCACTTTTTACTGAAATTTTTTTGATAATTTTTAAAATGAAATGAATAATAAAAAAATAACCGTACCTACCTAGCTGTTTAGTCAAATATTTTAATTCTTCCTGCATTAGTGTTTTGGCATTAAAGCATTGAAAAAAAATTGAATTTTAAAAATCTTTCCTGCCGAGTTAAACAACGTGATTCGTTTGTCTGCTAGGGGTTTCTCCAATCGGCGGATAGTGAATTAATAGCGCTCTCGGAGGCCATCGTGAACTTGGTAACGTTCACCCACAACCCATACTTTACACATCAATAAGTTTTTTTTCTCAATGCCCCCACTCTTGTATCCCCCAAAAAAATTTAAACACAAAATTCTAATCAGAAATTGAATTACCTTTCCATTGATACGCCACAACCTATACTTTACATGCCAATGTTTTTTTTTAAATACCCCCACCCCTTTACCACCCTCACCTTACTCCTCACATCCACCTCGAATGTAAACCAAGTTTTTTGCAATAGCAACTGATTATGTGGTGGAAACAACAAAGATTGCAGTTCTGTCACTGGAAATTACATATTATGTTTTTACCATTAGTAATGACAGTTTTGAAAAAAATTAAAAACTGATTCGAGCAAAAGGGACAGTCTTTGCAAAACCATACAAAAAACTGACGTCCAGTGGAAAATGGTGGATGTGCGGAAGCCCAAATTGGAGTTTCACGAAATTTTAATTTTTTTATTTTACGCAGCTCTCATTCCGCTCTACGGTCATTTAAAATTTAACGAAAGATAAGGTTTTATAGAGCTCTTATGTGGCTTTCATCTGAGCGAATTTGGCGAATTTGAATCAAACTGTGTAGCACTCATAGCCATTCAAAGCAAAAAAGTACTGTTTTATAATAAAAAAATGATATCTCAAAAACTAGAGGCAAAACAAAAAAAAAATTAAAAATAACTTTTTTCATTTCTTGACATGAATCATTTAAGGACATTTAAAAATGTTTTTAAAAAATTATGCTTTAAATGGTAGCCATAAAACTTTTGCGATTTTGACACCCTTGTATTTAACCCCTCCCAGCAAGTTAACTGCATCTTAGTAAACTTTATCAAAATATGGGCTTTATAAATATATATAAGGGTGAAAAATCCGGGTGCGCCACTTCAATTGTTGACCAGTTTATATGGTTTTTGCCAGGTTTTATTTAATCTCCTGATGTTTATAGAGGCTCATACTGACTTTTTTCCGAAATCCAAGTCGCGCTAAACTTTTTAGTTATAAAGAAAAATAATAAAAGCGATTTTCTTATGAAGCCAGAAATAAGACTTTTACGAAGTCTTCTCTAACTTTTAAAAAATTCGGAAACTTACCACTCTCAATTTTTCTCTTGGCAACAACGGCAGTGTTTATTTGCATGCTAAGGTCACTGAGACTGCACGAGCGCCTTAAGCTGTTTTCCGGGCTTGTGTCGTCCATATCAAACACTGTAAAAAAGCATGCGAACGCCCACAAATGAAAACCAAAAACAAAATCGGCAACATAAATCAAAAGGGGTTATAGGTTACTCAAATTATCGGTGGAGATTTTGTTTATTATTTTATAATACTCACTCAGTGGGTCATTCTTACTTGGAAAACAATTCTGAAAGTACCCTTCTAATTTCTTTCGATACCCAATTATTTGTAAAAATTTTAGAAAAGGCGTTTTTTAGTTCTTTCCCACTTTTATATTACCTACGACAGTGAAAATTTAATTCCAGGCAAAAATAACCCAGAAACAAATTTAAATTTAATTTTTATAATGATAGAAAGTATATACATTGATATTAAGAGGGAATTCAAAACCTAGAAACAGTTAACTAAATGGATAAACCGTACATAAAAAATTAACAAAATATTGCACAGGCTTTAAACACCAGGCAAAGGCAAAGCAAAATAAATGTAAAGTATATACAGGACGGTCGAAATTCGAAATTGGAGGGTTTTCAGAGATAGAGAATAACAAATATATATGTTATGGGCACGATTTTTAAGAAAATAATAATGGTGAGAACCGCATGTTAGTAAATCAACCCGTTTTTGAGCTACGAGGGTCTTTTGAAAAATATGCGTTTTAGAATTTTTATAGATATAGAAAAGATTTGTGGCGTAGAAGGCAAAGGGTTAGGGAATAATTTGGAAAAACGTTTTTCTTCGACCAGGATTTGAATGTGAATGTGTACCTCCTTGCCTTTATAACATCTCTAGGTTTTTGAAGCCGCAGTAGGCTTCAAAGGTCTCCCCACTACTAACAAATGAATCGGAAGAAAGGATTTCCGAATAGCCAGTCAAAACCTCATGTTCCTCGGTAGCTCAGTCGGTAGAGCAATAGACTGGTATTCTAGAGGTCCCGGGTTCAAATTCTGGTCGAGGAAAAACTTTTTTCCGACTTATTCCCTCACCTTTTGACCTCTACGCCACAAATCTTTCTCTCTCTAAAACTTTGCCTTAATTTTTTTGAGTTGAAAAATATATCTAAAAAGTCGAATTAGACCTAAAAAATCGGTAAAAAAAGCGTGCGTAATAGTAGTTTTCCTACAAGCGTGCCTTTACCCTGTGTCTTTTCCGCACAGCGCGATATATTTTTCAACTCAAATATAAAGAAAACCAAAGAAAAAAGTCTTTTGATATTTTAATACCTAAAAATGAAAATATAATGTTGTATAGACATTTACGCAAATAGGAAAAATTTTGTACCTGACACTTGCGAAAAGTGTCTTTTCCGCCCTTGACGGCTTGCCCGAACTCTGCTCCGCGTCGTTCGTGCAACTGCCGTCGTGTGCGGAAAAGTATCACTTTCCGCACTTGTTAGGTAAGTAACTATTACCTAACTAAAGCGGAAAGTGCCACTTTTCCGCACCAGATTTCAGATGGACAAACGACGCGTCAGCACGATTTTTTTTCGTTTGAAAGTTGTACTTTTCCGCACGATTTTTCTTTTCTGCACGATTTCCTTACTTTTCCGCACGATTTTTAATATAACGCACGATTTTCACTTTAAAGGATAATATTTTAATTCAAGATATACTTTAAATCAAATTACTAACTATGGTTAATATTTTTCATTCAGAACAGTCACATGCAGGCACTTTACTAAAAAAAAACGTGCGGAAAAGTAAAATCGTGCGAAAAAGTAACTTTTCCGCACTAGTGCTGAAAAGTTATTTTTCGTCACGATTTTTGTATTGTTAAAAATGAAGATATTTAGAACTAATTAAATAACTTTTGTAACTATTCTATCTTGCGTGTTGCTTGTAGCATTATTATAAAATCTTTGCATATTAAAAACATTTTTTTTGATAAATATGATGGACAAAAACACTAGTAGGAAAAACATTGCTCCTAGCTCTTGCGGAAAATGCCTTTTCCACCCTTGTCGGCTTGCCCGAACTCCGCTACGCTTCGTTCGTGCAACTGCCGCCGTCACGTGCGGAAAAGTACCACTTTCATCATTTGTTAGGTAAATAATAATTTCCGCACGCCGCCGTGCGGGAAAGACACAGGGTAAATCCATTTCCGCACGGCGTGCGGGAAATGCAACTTCCCGCACGCGATTGCGTGCTTATTAGTGAACTTTTACGTAAGCTAGTAGTATAGTTAATATAAATGTTATACGCCACGTTCTAAAACGCAATTTTTTTCGAAATGCCCCTGTAGCCCAAAAAACAAGTTGGTATTATACTGACATGCAGTTTTTCACCATTATTAATTTCTTAAAGAATACCCTCGAATTTGGACCAGCCTTATCCATGCAATGCCCTTTAAAGAAAAGTCTCTAGTCGCTATGTATAAACAATCCATGCATTTAATTATTTCTAAACAACGTAGCGTTTTCGCGGCCATGCTTCTTTCAGTCTCAGATAAAACGGAAATTTGGCAGTCACCTTCACTATTATCCTTCTCTTCAACCAGGCTCGAAATTCTTAAGGTCTCTCTTTTTTCCAAATTTGACGGTTTGTGATCTTCACCAGTTGCTACTTTTCGAGGTTCGTTGTTCAGTCTTCTCTCAACGAAACTCGGCAAACTTAGGTTTCTTCTTCTAAACTTAATCGGAGTTGCTTGCAACTTGGTCAGATCGTTATAATAACTTTGCGAAAATGTCAAGTTCTCGAACATGCTCGACAACGCTCTGACCTTGCCCCTGGATATGTTTTTCTTGTAGATATCGACTAGAGTGTTAATTTTGTGTAGTTTTCGTTGGATTTCGTTTAATATTTTTATGTTTTCCAAGGCAGTTGCTATCTTGTCTTGAGCGTAGGTAGGTGAAGCTTTTTTGGCAAGCTAAAAGTTGCGATTTTTTTATATTGTTTGTGTTGGCCTCGCAAAATAAAGAATAATTTGTACAAGTATTTATTATTTCAAGAAATAATCTGTTTTGTGTCCACTTTAATTGATCAACACCTTTTAACTGGCTGCTACAGAAACAAGCTTTTATAAAAACATTCGGTAACACTACAGCTAACTTAGAATCCATGCTAAACAACAAAAGAATAAAGAGCAAAATATCACAATTGCCACGGAAGATAAAAACGAAACGTCACATACAGTCATTGTTTTAATTCAAAAGAAACAGTCAGGAAAACTGATAACAAATAAAATTGACTACAGCAAATTTTGCGAGCCACATTTACCAAAGTATCGCCGGGAAGACGTGCTATTTTTTACACGTTTTCAGAAAATTATACTGTCCTGAATAAGCTTACTCGATTAAATCGATTTGAAAGCGTAGCGTTGGACCATTCTGAAAAAAAAGAGGGGTCGATTCTACCACCAAATACGGCCCGATCGAGTCGGAAGTCTTTGCTGTTTATCCTAATAAAGACGAGGACTTTAATTTCAAACGATCCGACGCATATTATAAAATCCCACCTCAGAAACCTATCAAAAAACAAAAAAATGCTGTCAGAATGACAGAGGGTTATCCTGATTTGTTAGATTAGAAGACGAAAGGTCTAAGTAAAGCATTGTCTGAACTGCAAATAGTTATCAGCAATCAGCAGCAATCAATCAATTTAAAAGTTAGCGCTTTAGAAATTGATTGAGGATAAAATCGATGTACCAAAGGGAAATCTGAATCCTAAAACAATTGTCAGAGGTTTTAAGAAATAATTACCTGGTCCTCACATCCACTCGGCACATTTGCTTCTTTACAAAGCTTAATCTGCTTTTTAAACACCTTCTCCAACTGAAATCCGGTGTTCTTATTCACAAACACCTTCTTCGTCCACATGTTACTCTCTAAACTATCAAATTTGACACTTTCGCCGTCAGAATGGTTTGGATTGTTTATGTTAACGTCGAGTGAATCAAAATCTATTTTGGATGGTGGTGACTTTTTGTCTAAACTATCGTATAACTCGGTTAAAATATCGTTATTGACAGTGTTGACATTTTGTTCATTTTTCGACATACCACTACTACTTGAGGCTTGCAGATCGAACTCGATGTTATTTTCTTTAAAGTTTAGTTCAATCGTATTTTCATCTGTCACAAGCAAATCGTGGTTTTTGTTATTTAAATTACAAGGCTTTGGATTGTTATTTTTATAAAAATCATCTTTTTTAACGTATTCATATGACGTCTTACTTTTTCTTTTTGAACTATGTCTACGGATGGCCTTGGGCGGTTTGTGAGTTATTTTTTCTTCGGCAGTGTTTAACAATGTTTTGGCAAACAGGTGTCGGTCCAAACTAGATGTTTCTTGACGCTGGTTCTTGTTGCTATTCATATCAAAATTCACGGTGGATAAAGTGAAATTCTTGTTGTGACCGGCAGATTCGAATATCTCTATGTTCATTTCAGGTTTATTGTTAAGGACGTTACAAAATTTACTTTTATACTGTCTGTTTTTTGTGGCTAGAGATGGGATGTACATTTTCATATCGTCTTTATTTTTACAAGTAGTTTTTATGGGAACATTTTCTTTGCTTTTGCAGCTAGATTTTTTAGCTTGATTAGTTTCTACAAAGAACGCCACCGGTTTTTTACTCGACACAGCAATGGAATTTTCGAATTTAAGCAACTTTTTTTGAAACTCTTCCGAACCTCTCGTTTTTTTCGTAACTATCTGCTCGGGAGTATCAAAATCAGTCTGAGTTTGGCAGGTTTTTAGATTGGCTTTGATAACTTTTGGCACTGATATGGTTATATTTTCGCAAACCGAGAAAAAATTCGGTTCGGTATAATTTTTGGGAAGAATGCTGTTCGAGCCGTTGTCGAAAGGTGTAGATATGTTTTTGGGCAAACTTTGGGAATGACACATGTTGAACGATGCCTAAAATATTTTTAAATTCTTTTAATATTTTGCGTCTGCGACTCTAAAAGGCGGAAAATTAAAGTAACAGAAAGAAGATGCTAAAGGTTTATGTTATGCAAAAAAGTGGTTCAAATAAATATTTAACTTTCTCCTCTCCCCAGCCAAATTTAACTTAAAGGTCACAAGATTAAAGTTTAGGTAGTAGTCTAGTTATATTACAAATATTAACAAATTTGGAATTTAAAGTCACTTTTACAAAACGACGAATTTAATCCCGCTTAATATAGAAAATAGAGAAATTAATTCCAGTATTTTACTAAAGACGTTATTATAATTTTCAAATTATGCACACAAACAAAAAGAAAAAGTTTAATAAATACATTCGACCACCCGTTTTCGTAAAATTTTAGTTTTTATTTAAAGATATTTTTCTTTTTACTATCAATGATTTTGCCTTACGTTGATGAGGTTATTATATAAGTAATTAAGCAAAATGCAGCAGAGGAGCAGAAGAGTATAGAATCCTAGAAGTAATAAAATTACTTACTTAAAATGGAATTAAGTAGGAAACAGTTTTGTTTACATAGATCCCTTATTCTTTAAATATAATTTGCCATAATCTTATGAATTTCGTTTCTTCAAAATTCTAAGGCTACACAAAACAATAGAATTTGCCATTTTAATATTGACTACATATCTTAAATAATTTAAGTTCTTACTAAGCATTTTTTTTAACAAAATCTAAGGCAAATCCTGGTTGATTATAATGACTCTATAAGTAACCGAATTAAAAATGAACGGAAAAAGAAAATATAAAGTAAGAAATCGTGAGGCCCCTTACCTCATACATCTGCCTCTTTTGGCCCTCAAAAAGAGCCTCAAGCGGCGCACTCTTACAATCACTTTCATTTGAAATGACGGACTCAAGACTATTACAGTAACTTTTCGTTCTGCACGAATTATAGTCATATTCCAGGTTTTCGTCGCTTAAAATTGAATCCTGACTGTTTCTAAGGCTGGGATTTAGGAAAAAAGATTCACTGTTTGGAATTTCTTCAATATATTCCTCTTGGTATTTATAAATTTCGTTATTCGAGACGCAACGCCTGGGTGGAACGGATTTTTTTGAATTTTTTGAGCCTAAGTTATAGAAATCGTATTCTTCTAAAGAATCTGAGCTAAAATGTTCTTCGTCTTGAGCATCTTTCAAGGCAATACTGGTTTTTAGCAGCTGAGGTGTCAGTTTTTTATTGTTCTTAATTTGAGAATCAAAACTGTGTTCTAATTCATTGTTTTCTTTATTGAAATCGTTACTAAACTTTTCTATATCGCTAAAAATTTGTTTGAAACCTTCGTCCGTGCTTTTTGAGTCAAAATCTACAAAGTAACTGAACGATTGTCTTTCTGGAGGTTTAGATTGAGCTGCGTAGTCAGAAAACTGTCTCTCCTCGGTAACTGGACTCACCGGTAGACTTTTGTGCATTTTATATTTTATCAAAGTTTTGTCTAACTGCAATTTTCTAGGCCTTGCCAAATCGTTTAACCTTTTCTCGGGACTCTTCATAGCTAAAGCGAGACTTTCGCGAAATTGACTAGCTTCCGCGTCTAAGCTATTAAGGTTAAACATGTGACTAAGCTCCGACGTGTTTTTAGATATATCCCGCATAAAGCAACCGCACAGTTGTAGGTTAGTTGGCAGGCTACCTGTCATTGTCAAATTATTAGTAGGATCATTAGTATTTATGGAAATATTAGTAGGATCGGAATCGCTAGCAGTATTAAAAGTCAGTAGGCAAGAGCAGGTAGATTTTGAATTATTACCTTCTTGTTTTTTCGAATATTTGTCCCGTTCTGGAATGTGGGAGAGATCGTAGATCGATTGACTGTTTTTGAGGGGGGTAGAATGGCCGACCTATCAAAAAATTGTAAGAAATAATGCAAATATTGGAGTCTCTATAGGTAACTAACGTCTAGGACACTGACTTCTTTTGTAGTTCCTTAACTTTGTGGTTATTGTTCTTTGACAATCTGGCAATAATAAAAATATTTTAATTTATTTGCCTAAATGTTTTCACGCTCATCCACAAAGCAATTTTTGCATCATTCTAAATCTAAAAGTAACAATTCTAAACATTCTTTTAAAAAAAAAATCCAAAAATACAAACATTTGACGTGAATAAACAGAAGTAAATATAAAAAAAATAAAGTTAACCAAAAAAAATAATCTAATTTTGGCGGTAAGACGCACGCTTAAAATGGTTTAAGCTTTATGGATAAGCGTAGAAATAGTTGGGAAAATAAACCGAAATCACTTTATTCATGTTGGCTTGTCAAATAACGATAACCACAGAAGGTGTTATTGTTGTATGCTGACCAAAAACTCCCTAATACGTTGGTTATTTACAGGTGAATTTCGTAACTAAATACCTAATTTTGAATAAGAGTACTAAATATTCCAGAAAAAAAAAGTTGAAAAAACGTTAATACAATTAGAAATTAAAATCTGGGTTTTTCGTTTCAAAGCCACTTTTTAAAAATGTAAAATTTACATTGACACAATGTATCAAAGTCACTTTGACAAAAAAATAAAAACAGGCTTCTTTTTGGCTAATTTTATTACACTATCTCATTTAATATATTTTATGATGGACATAGAACAAAAAAGTCTCCTGGACTTCAACATTAATATTTATGAGAGTGGCTTGCCCCACCTTTTTAAACGCTTGAAACCTTTCTATAACTTGTATAAAGAATTAAAATCTTACCTAGGTGACCTAGATAGAAATAATAACTTTAACAATGCATAACGGTTTATGGGCACGATGGCATACATACTTTTTGAGATCGAAATCGAAAAACTGACAGATTAAAATATTCATATACAGGGTGACAACTCAAAAATTTTCAATCAACGATATTTTAAGAACCAAAAAAGATATGTACACTAACTTGCACATAAAATGCATACACAGGCAGTAAAATGTTAGTTTTTTTAAACAGTGTAACTAGCTAACAGTGAACTGAATTCTGTATTGAGGCCTCTAAACTCGAAACGCGCGTTTCGAGATCAGCCAACACCATTCTCAGCTAAAAAGCCTGTTAATTCCTACCACCTTAGTGCCCTTTAGCCTATTATGGCTGCCATTTTTATAACCAAATTGACAAGTAAAACATGGACTTTCTGTCAGTTTGGTGTCAAAATGGCACCGATCATAGGCCAAAGAATACTAAAACGAAAATGAGTTAACTGGCTTTTTAGTTGAGAACGGTGTTGGATCAGCAAGGCTTTAATATAGAATTCAGCTCACTGTTCCGAGATCAGTTGCTGTTGCAACCAGTTAGAATTTTTATCAAGTGAAAATATACATATCGTCTTCAAATCCATTTATTGAGTAAACTAAAAAAAAATAATCTTAATATCCGGTGGCATCACCATTTTTGTCTAAAACTTTTTGTAGACGTCGAACCATGCAATTTAATAAGTTTCGACAGTACTAAACATCGTCAGCGATCTACTCCCACGCATTCAATATGGCATCTAGTAGTTCTGCCTGGTTTCGAGGCTTCCAATTTCTTTAGTAAATGATCTTTACCAATCTTCCCCACACATTCTCCATCGGATTCAGGTCTGGACTGTTCGATGGCATGCTAATACTTTAATGTTCTGGTTTTTGGAACCATGTCTTGCAAACATTGGCAGTGTGCACGGCGCAGTTATCATGGTGGAATATGAATTGGTTCTCTGGATAGAGAACTTCAAACGATGGCAAGATAACGTACTGCAGTGAACCGACCATCAATCTGCCAACATACCCCCAGCCCCCGTGCACGAACCCAGCCCCACATGTTGACGGAAAAACGACCGCCCTGGTTATTGTATTTGTGTATCGCTCATCAAGCCGAGAGTGTGGAGACCGACAAACTTTAATTCTTCTGCGATCTGAGGAAGATTGGAATATTTTTTCATCGGTAAATATTAACCGTGCCAAAAATTACTCTTGCCTGTTTTTGTTCTTGAGTTAGTTTTGGTTTTCTTGCAGCAGTACGGCAACGTAACTCTAAACCTTTTATTCTCCTACTTGCCGTGGAGCAGGAAGCAGGAAAATTTGTCACTGAGACTGCGTTCACTGCGGATTCGAATGGATTTTCCCTCAAGTGAATGAGCAACGCTTCGTCTTCTTGTTCACTAGTCTTTTTAACCTTGCCAGTGCCTTCTTTTCTTTCTAAACTGTGTGTAGCCAGCCAACGGCTTCTTATTCTGCAAACTGTGGCTTTGTTAACACCATCGTGGTCAGCCATTCTTCTGACCGACCACCAGTCTTCACTAAGTCGCGTTATTATTTGCGTTTTCACAAAAATAGACAAATGTCTCAGCATATTGAAACGCAACTGACAAGACTTTAAGTTGACACCTATTTGTCATGAATGTTTGTCATTTACATACACTGCTCAGAAAAAACAATTTTACTATTCAACACCGTTCTCAACTAAAAAGCCTGTTAACTCCTACCGCCTCAGTGCCCTTTAGCCTACTGTACCTGCCATTTTTATAACGAAATTGACAAGTAACGGTGTTGTTCCAATGTACGCAATTTATCTGCAAGTTAGTGTACATATTCGAAAGGGAAATTTTTCTTCTCTGTTTAAATTTTGTAGCAGGCTCCCCCTTCAAGGGATAAACTTTACCTCTATATTTTAAAAAGGAAAATAGGTTAAGTGAAACCTTGTTTTGAAGGTCTTCTGAATGTCTTTTAGTTCTCAAAATATCGGGAGTGGAAAGTTTTCAAAATGTCACCCTGTATATACAAATAAAATGCTTACATTTCGTGTAAAATAACAAAAAAAAAGTTAAGCAAAACAAGAAACTTACACTTTCTAACTTCTTTTTTGTCTCCGCTATCCTTTTATTTAATTCCTGTCGTTTTCTTATAGCTTCAGGATCGTTTTTTGTCTGCTTTACAGCATTTATAGCCTCTTGGTTTTTGTGACCACTACTTGTAAGGAATTTAGAACTAAACGAGGATTTATTTGCTAGAAAGAAAAAAACGAAGTCAACTTTAGTATAAAACTAGTAAGCGTTTTTTCAGGGTTTACAGGAAGTTTACAAACCCCTATTAACCCATATTGGGCATATTTTAGGTATTGTATATTTACACGTTACATAAATCATATAAAGGGTAATTTTGAAGATATGTGTATCATTTATACTGAAATGAGATTGAGGAAGTCAAAATAATATTTGTACCGTGATTAGGAAGTTCCAAGAATCTAAATTTGGCCAATTAATTTGGCTTTCTGCTAAATCCCATAAAAAGTTAGGAGAGACACATAACATTTGGTATAAGAGCACAGTCTACAAATAAATTAATTTGTGAATTATCAGTTTGTTTAGTTTAGTTTAGAATGTTGATTCCCTGGTATGTCACTAGCTGGAAAAAGTTATTACTTCAGCTAATTAGGCGCATTATGTAGGATTTAAAAAATAATATTTTTTTTTCTGGGGCATAGATAAAAAAACGGTTTGGTGACCACGAGGCACCCTGATTTATTTTGAACCGTCTTGGCTATTTTAACCTTAGATTAGGGCCTGGTTTCAGGTTTTGTTTTATGAGAAATTTAATATTAACTGTTTTGTTTAAAATATAATGTTGCAAAAAATATTTTTCAATTATTTGTTACCCCCTCCCTAAACTTGCTTTATAATTGTTAATGAATCTGCCACTTACTAGGGGTCAATTCCGTCTCTGCTCCGGACATACTTTCGAACGTCGCTTGTAGGTAGCTTCCCCTATTGACTAGTTGATCTAACGACTCTGAACTAACAGAAAACAATGACATTGGATTTCGGTCGGTAGCATCACCGCTTGGTGTTGATGCCTAAAAAAATATTCTTCGTTAAAAAATAGTCACAAGAAATTTAAGAACATTAGCGCCTCCACCAAATATGTTACGAAAGAACGCCTATGGTCTATCCAACCAGGAATTTATCAGACCGTATTTAATAAAAATTTTCATCATAAAAACGATTCACCATAAAAACTGCAATTTGTTAAATCAATTTTTCGTCCGAACCATACTTATTCAAACCTATTCAAAACCATTGTTCATCACTCATTCAATATCAAACTCATAAATTTTTTTTCAAAACCGGAATTCGTAAAATCCGTTGTTTATCAGAAAATTTTTGCTAAATTGATTGCGCATTCGCGAATAATACATGAACCGGAGACGTACATACAGGTGGCGCGGCGGCACAGTGTTTCGATGCATTTGTCGTTCTATGTGCGCACACTTGGCTAAAAGTATTCACGGGTAGTATTCAATACTTTGTGCAAGTGACATCTATACACAAACTATTGAACGCTAGCTGTACAAGTATGCCCGCGTGTTTATGTATTATTGGCGAATGCGCAATCAATTTAGCAAAATTCCGGTTTTAAAAAATAATGGTTTGACAAATTCTGGGTTTTACTAAAAATGTGTTTTACAAATTACGAGTTTGATATTGAATGAGTTTGATAAATAATGGTTCGATTAAAACCAGGTCTTATAAATTTTGAATTTGTTATTGAATGTGTTTGAAGAAATAAGGTTCGGATAAAAAATTGGTTTAACAAATTGCAGTTTCTATAGTGAATGATTTTATGATTGAACTTTCTTTTATTTAACGGTTTGCACATTCTGATAAACCGTGGGCGTCCTTAAAAAAATATATGCAAATGAATAGTCCATTTTGCAGAGGATGGTATGGTTAACTTAACATAAACTGACGAATAATAGCACATGCCTTTGCCGACGACATAGTAGTCGTGTTAAAAAATATTCTAGAGAGGGCAATCTCCGGAAAATCACAGAAAACCATCATTATACTGTACACCAAAAAAAGGAAACCTGACTTCTTTCGGGACTAAACGGCGAAATATCTAGGGTGAAATACGTACCCAATGAGCATTTTTGTCTATATAGAAGTTACAGCAAATAATATAAAACCTTAATAAAATAACCAAAAGTTATATTATTTAGTGTTGGTGATAATTTTATAACTCTAATATGTCTCTTAAATGAGTAAAAAAGACTTGAAAAACAACTGACCAACACCAGCTTATAAAAAATTATGGTACATAGTAATGGATAGAAAAACAACATATAGATTTTATAAAAATTCTTTATGAACCCTTAAGTCTAGATATTATTATAAAAAGGTTTTACAACTGTTATAACAATACTACATAACAAATTAAAGGATTTTATCGATTTAGAAATATAAATTTTCCATCTTTCTTCCCTTTGCTTGTTATGTATTACTCTTTTTCTTTTTAAAATAAAAAGTTTATAAAATGGTGTTTACCAATCTTCTAAAATAAATTGAAATGGAAGTGAGATAAGTTGAAGCAGGAATATGAATATTTATATACTATAGGTTAAATAAAAGCTGCTTTCCCAGTCATCCTACTCTGATAATTAGCTGCGGTCCCATGTGTACTGTATAGTTTTCGAATACACTCACAAAATTTTCATGGGCTTCAAAAATACTTGAATAAAACGGGAAAAAAAATATTCATTTAAATAATACTTTTTTTTTTCATTTGTTTTTTGCTTTCTGGGAGAAATATTGAATTTTGTATTTTGTTCTTAACCCTAAACAAGCAATATTTTGATTAAAACACATGTTGAAAACCTATAAATAACGTTTTTATTTTGGTCAAAAACCTATTGTTGGAATCCAAAATGGCGAAAATTTACGACAATTCTAAAAAAAAAAACAATACAATTATACCACTGTTTACCTCTTTCAACACGATTTCATCAACGTTTTAAAACATGATGATAGTTGGAACAAAAGGCTGCAGATGGCGCAGTGTTGAACACTGAAGGTCCGTTTCTGCGAGCTTAACATAGTTACCATTGTTCTCTTTTCCTAAATGTATTCGTCTGAGAGAGATCCAGCATACTACACATACCAGGAAAAATACCCGCCTGTACACACTTCAACCCCGCATAACTGTCAAAGGTAGCTATCTCAAGAAGATAGTTAGATTGCGGGGTCGAAGGGTGTACAGGCAGGTATTTCCCTGGTATGCTGGATCTCTCTCAGACGAATGTATTTAGAAAAAGAGGCTGCGTTCCGTCGCGTCGTAAGGTGATGTGTTCACAATTGCCGCCGACCAGCCGTGCGCACTGTATGCACTCGTTCACGGTGCATTTTTGCGAACTTAACACGGTTACTATATTGTTCTCTTTTTCTAAAACCTGGTTCCCATCTATGGGTTTCTTACGCGTGGGCTCCCCGAATCAAAACACGGATCACGTAGTCTAAGCGAGATTTGCCTATAGAAGTTTATGTCGGTCCACGTGATGAGTTTTTTGAGTCAGGGTGGCCGCGCATGGAAAACGCTGGTCGGAATCGGGTGTAGAATGCATTCGATCCCGATATCTGTCATAGAAAACTATCTCAAGAAGATTTGGATCTCTTATCTCTCTCTCAGATTGATGGTATGGTATCTCGCAAAAACGCGCCTTTTGATGTCGCAAAAACGAGCCGTTTGATGTCACAAAATTAACCTAAAAATCTTGTTTGTTTTGTTATAAATTAAAATGGTTTTTTTGCTGTAAAACCACTATACAAAGAAATTAATAAAAACATTTTAGAAAGAATGGGCAAAAAAGGTTTATGAATGAGTTCATAAGAATATTACAGGCACCAATTTATATAATTATTGTGTGTGAGTTCCCAAGTTTTTATAAGTGTCTCTTTGTTCTTGGTTAATTAAGTTTTTATAAGTGAGTTGATAGCAACATTTTAAAAACCAATCTATATATATACCGTGTTAAAACGCGTCGTCCTTACAATTTCTTTGATTAATTTTAAGGCAATATTCGCCTTATAAGAGGGAGATAGATAGCGACACTCTAGGGCTGCTTCAGATTTAATGCCTACAACAGTAGATCCAAAATGTTGTCAAACGTTGGATCCGGAGCTTATTGTAACCGGGAAACTGGCGCAACAGATCACTAAAGATACTCTCCGATAGTCAAGCAGTCCTTAAGGCTCTTTAATCCTATAGATTCTCATTAACAACCGTCAGGTGCGGTCAGGACACACACACACTGAATACTCTTGGGCGAATAAAAAAAATAAAAAAACTGTGTCACTGGTATGGATTCCGGGACCTTCTGGACATGACGAAAATGAAACCGCAGAACAAATGGCGCGCGAAGCGGCTTCCACCGTTATTGGCGCCGAACCGCCCTTGGAATAGCATACACATGGTCAACACTTTACCCTCAAACGGGATAAACAAAAGTTCCACCAGTACTAGAGAGATTCAGAACTAAGGAAAATAAAAAAAAATGGTGCTAGAAAGCACAGATAGTCCATCATACAAAAGGAAATTAAAATATCTCGAAAACTGTAGCCTTAATATTTACGAAAACCAAAATCTGAAAACCGCATATCAATAGCTGCTTTACTTCTTAAGTTAAGATTTTTTTTATATATATTTTAACGTTTTTTCAAATAACTCGGAAACGAAAGCTCTCACAAACTTGGACTTTATAACAAAATTTGTAATCCATATTCATGGAAACTTAAATCTAAAAACCGTATATCGCTACTTGCTTTTGTTCCAAAGTTACAATTTTTTTAAATATTTTATCCCCCTTTCTCAGCCGATAGAGGATTTTTGTACCAAATTTCGCTATAGAGTAAGCATGTTGAAACAATATCACTTACGTCGTCATCATCATCGTCGCTGTCGTTGCTGCCATAAGCGCTCGGCAATGACGGTTGCTGAATGACAATTTGCGGAGTTGCCTTTTTCTTCCTTTGCGATTTCCTCAGTTCTTCGGTGTCGATGTTGGTGACTGTAAACTCGTTGCCGGTCGGTGAATCGGCCAACGAAGGGTAGTAGAGCATTCTTTGCCTGAAAGCGTTAAATAATTTTTTAGCTAACAAGCTGTGTTTTAAAGTAATACAAGGTATTCAGAATTTTATCGATTACAATTCGAGAGCAGTAGGCTTTTGCGCTGCTTACTACAACTTACTGGTACGTTCTCTCTTTAACTATACTTGCTTTAGAAAAAGACAGATTGGTTACCGGTTAGTTTATCGATTGTAGATCATGGCACTTGTTAGCGTTCAGCGGTTGTTCAGTGGTTTGGACATAAACAAAACTCAAAGTTGATTTTTATCTCTGTCTGATCTAACATAATACAGTAAAACCTCTCTTAATGGATACCTCTCTGTAGTGGACACCTCTATTAACGAATGATTTTGCAGGTGCAAAAAAACATCTTATGTAAATCCTATATAGTTTTACCTCCCTGTAGTGGACACCTCTATATAGTGGACGTGGACACTCTGAGAAAAACGTCCCTATTATTATTATAATATGTATTTTAACCTCCCTATAGTGGACACCTTAAAATTTATATTATCAATGTAGCTAAACAAAATGTATTTTACCATATCTTGCGTCTTTCCTAGATTCTGGAAACAGGCGTTAGTTAGACCTCTGCCAAAAGTTAACAACCCTTTAGAAATTAAGGATCTTCGACCGATAAGCCTCCTATGTTCGCTGTCAAAAGTACTCGGACGCGTTATTGATCGTCAAGTTCGTCATCATGTAAATAATTGATGATAACTGATGATATCATTCGGAAAGCTAATAACACCACGGTTACAGCTCTTGTCTTAATAGATTACTCAAATGCATTCGACACTATAAGTCAGTCTCTCATGTGGGCTATAGTAAAATCGATTAGTTTTGGAGAAATACCTCTCAAATTGTTAAGACTATCTTTCCTACAGGCTTTAATGTGTAAAGTTAGAAAACAGTATCTCTTCCGCAAGAGTTCTCAGCACAGGCGTCCCTCAAGGGTCTATCCTTGGACCCCTTTTGTATATTATTTACACACATTCCTTCTCACCTAATGATTCTAGGCTGGCAATACCAAAGATAAATAGTGACGTTTTAAGACTCGTAAAATGGTCAAATGATCATGAATCAAAACCAATCTATATATCTTTAATTGATAGTTACTTACGGTTTTATAGATGGGTTAACAGAAAGATTTCAAAAACCAATTTATGTAACTTTTGATGATTCTAATGACTCTAGGCTGGCAATACCAAAGATAAATAGAGACGTTTTAAGACTCGTAAAATGGTCAAATGATCATGGACTAAGTGTAAATGCAAAAAAAAAACAACTTACTTTTATTTGGAACCAGAAAAAATAGAGCAATAGTTAATCCACAGTTTTCAATCAATGTAAACGGTGATGTGGTAAAACCCTCTGACTCAGTGCGTAATTTAGGAGTAATATTCGATGGAGATCTTCGTTTTAAAACTCACATTAATAGCTGTATAAGGGCAGCGTACATTAATTTAAAGTCAATATTTTCTATTCGACATTATATAAATTTTTCAGTCAAAAAACAGCTTTGTGAGTCACTGGTTCTATCTTGTATTGCCTCAAGAGATGCGAGAAGGATTCAAACAGCTTAAAATTCTTGCCTTAGACTTATTTGTGGAATTAGGCGAAGACGTCCAGTTTCGCATAAACTTATGGATCCACGTATTAGATAGCTTAATATGCAGAAACGTAGAATTTTCTTGTCAGCATGTCTTTTCCAAAAAATAATTAAAAACAAAGTTCCAAAATATTTGTTCAACAAAATCTCATTTAACAGGCACATTCATGGTCGTAATCTAAGAAATTCTAATAAAATAGCTATCCCAAAACAAACAATTGAATTTTTTAAACGATGTTTTAGCTACCAAATTTCTAAAATATATAACAACATTCCAGAAAGCCTACTAAATAAGTAATTTTTTATTAGGTTATTATAGTGTAAATTCTAGGTAGTTTTTCACATTATGATTTTTTTTTTGGTTTTACCAACTTGACTTCAGTTTGAATCTGGATTTTATATAAATTCTATAAAAGTTTATCAAAAATGTCACAAAAGAGAAAACGGCTGTCTTTAAAAGAGACATTTCACTTCTCTATGATGGACACCTCCCTATAGTGAACAGTTTTCCTGAAAAGTTTGGTGTCTACTATAGAGAGCTTTTACTGTACTAACAAAAACGAAGTAATACTTGTTAAAATGAACAAAGAAAATGTGTAGCAATTTTGAGGAAGAAAATCTACTTGTCTATCAAAGATTTTCATTATTTTTTTTATATGGCTGCAAAAAATTAATATATTCAAACCATTTCAGCTTAAATAAATACTTAATTTTCTAGGTTCAAGGCAAAAAGAAATAAGCTGAAACTGTTGCCAGATAATAAGCAAATAAAACTTTACTTAGATTCCTGTACAGTACGTAAGATTTTATTACATCAAAATTGAAAAAAAACCGTAGGCAGAGCTGCGGGTATCCAGCTAGTTATTAAACAAATCTGGAAAAAAATACGACCCTAAAAATAAGATATTCCGATACCACATAAATGATGGTTTATACCTAAATATAAACATGCATTTTTTTGTAACTCATTACCTGTAATCATTGTCTGAATCAACATCCCCGTCATGCGCCGTCGATTCTGCATCTCCTATGGCGCTGTCGTCTGTCATTACTCCCCTCCTATTATCTCTTAGCGTTACGTGAGGCGAAAGCTGTATAAATATATCACATATTTTATTAAAAGCTATTTTTCTATAAGTAGGTAGTCATGAAATATTCATCTATTATTCACGACGACATGGGGGGAGGGGTGTTGTTTTTAGGTACCTTTAGCTATTTTTTTAATACTAATACTAAAACCTAACGCGTTCAAAACAAAGCCAAAAGGCACTATATTTTTGACTTGTTTACGTCATTTTTAGAACGAGGCTCGATTTTATGGTGGAGGCGATGACCGCACAGCTGACTGCAGTCGATTTGTGCGTGGCCGTGTTCGCAAAGATACGTCCATCCCGACGTACGCAACGAGTGCAGTCAGCAGTTCTACTATCACATCCACCATAAAATCGAGCCTGGTTCGAAACATGGCATTAACAAGTCAAAAATGCAGTACCTTTTGGATATTTTTTGAACGCGTTAGGTATAAGTATACGGATACGTTTAAGCAGGGTTCAAAGTGATTTTCAATTTTGAACCTCCCTGACTTTTCCAGGTTTCTCCTATTTCTAAAAAAGTTTCCTGACATTTTTCTCCAAAAACAAAAGATCTTGGGTGGAAATAACGAAAATTCAAACCTGGATGAGCATCCCACAAGGAACACACAAAGGACCAAAGCGAAAAGAAAAATGATTAAACGATGTTTCGCCCTGGGCAACCAGCGTGGGCTCGTCAGTGGTTCCACTGGTCACCCTCCCCATACATCATTAAACACCATCATACACTTTGATTTCCAACTTTGAATCACTCACAAATAGGCATCGTTCCGCACTGGTACCCAAAATCAACCCTCAGATAAGACGTTTCTTTGCAACTTGGCCAAGTTGTCTTATCTGAGGGTTGATTTTGGGTTGGTGAAACAAAAAACTTTTCATGCTGCATGTTTTTCTTGGAACGGCGATGTTTTATTTGGAGAGCTATGGGAATACGTATCAGGTAACATCAAAGTTTATCATAGTGTTTAATGATGTATGGGGAGGGTGACCAGTGGAACCACTCACGAGCCCACGCTGGTTGCCCAGGGCAAAACATCGTTTAATCATTTCTCTTTTCGCTTTGGTCCTTTGTGTGTTCCTTGTGGGATGCTCATCCCGGTTTGAATTTTCGTTATTTCCACCCAAGATCTTTTGTTTTTAGATTCTTTTCGGTTGATGTAACTGATTTGGAGGTTTTTTAACTTCTTTTTCTGTTTTTTAATTGCCTTAGGAGCATAATCCTATTAGAAATATTAACACACCAGGACGAATCCGTTTCAGGGGGGCAATTCCAGTGGGCTATCGTTATCGAGATAACGATCGCTATCGCCATTTTTTTCACTGTTAAGGCAACATCGCTTATTGTTAATTAAAAAGAAGACTTGAATGGCACGCAACCCGCAATACTTTCCCAAAACAACTGTCAAATGCCGACAGTCAGTGAAGTTTGTTTAGCTTTGGAACTTGCGGGGAAATTTCGCGAAAATAATAATTTTGATGAACTTTTTGCACGCAATATGGACTAAAAATCTGATCACAATGTGATGGAGGACGACCGTTAGCAATTTTTGATTGAATTTTGTTTAGAAAAGCCACGTTCTTTGTGAAGAAAAACCCACATGGGCCTTGTGTGGAAGTGCCGCCAGATTTTTTGTTTGGGTAAGTACATATACTTAAGCTGGGTTTATACAGGAAAAATTAAAACTAAATTAAGAATAAAGTTAAATTAAAAATAAAATTAAAACTAAGAACTTTTTGATGGTTTATAGAGGAATTAAAATTATTTGTCATTTTTACCAGTTTGTTTTGTTTTTTATTTGAAATTTACAAAAATGCATCAATTTTTAACACCTAAAATCACATACATATATTTTATAGCAGTGTCTTATCAGGGCTGTGCCACCAGAAGCTAATGGTTGTCCAAGTCACAAACTCCCTTATTTCAGCAAAATTAGTGTCAAAACCTTTCCCTATCTTTTTATAGGAAAATACACCACCAAGTTTCCTTAGAAAAGAGGATCAAAATTATAAATCTTATTTTGAAATAAAAAAAAAATAAAAAAAAACAGAAAAGTTAGATTATAAGTAAAAAAATCAATGTTTCCTGGCATGCGCACATCCATTTTCAGTTAAAATTAAGTTAAAAAGATAAAAGTTGAATATCTTTTAATTTTAATTTAATTTTCTTAGTTTTAATTTTAGCTGTATAAACACTTACAGGTGTTGCTATAGGTTTAACTCTTATTTTTATTTTTAATTTAATTTTATTTTGAATTTAGTTTTAATTTTTTCTGTATAAACCCAGCATTACTTTATCTTATGTTCTATTCTGTTCTTTTTGGTGCTTAAAGAACACTACCTATATAATGTAAACAAAAATATATAGTAGGTCAGTTTTAAGTTCAGTTTATACATTTTGAAAAGACGTGAGCCAGTGGTCAGAAAGCCGAAAAATAATTTTACAAAATATTCAAACATTATAAGAAAAAAAGAGTTGTAAATTAGTCACGTATGCAGGATTCGTTTGATCCAAGGTTATTACACTGACTTTTTATTGAAAAAAATCTGACATCAACTAATATCTACCTATATATTGAGAAAAAATCAAATATAATTTATTTGGACACTAGACACTTGCTCGCCTATTTATCATGCATTGTGTTTATGCATGTATTTTTTGTGGTTATCGCCAAATTACTAAATATGATGCCTTGTACAAATGATAGTACTTACAACAGAACGCATCGAGTACCTAGTTAAAGAGAGGCGGCTGATTCTGATTGCTATGCACCACCAAGCAAAAATTTTGCATCCCTTCTCATACTGTCCCCGCTTCTTCAATGATTTTCTTTTGCACAGGATAGTAGATCTTTTGAACTCCCTCCCTCTCTCCGCTATCACCATTTAAATGGATAAATGACAGACAAAAATCGTGTACCTAACTTTCGTACATTCAAATTGATTTTTTTAAAACAAATTCTGATGTACACATTTTTTTTAAGGTTTGCAAACTTTTAATGTTTTAATGTAATGTAATGTACTGTTCGTTTTTTTAGATCAACTGTTGAAAATCTACAAGAGCAGGACCCATGCTGTAGTGCTAATAAGAGAGAAAATAAATTATGAAGTTTGGGAATAAACAGTTACCATAGCTGCTCAAAGTATATTGATAAATTATCCATAGAAATCAGTTTTGGTAAGTTTTCAATTCCAACACCAGATTTTAAATTTGTAGGTACACCTATCGTCAAGTAATGGAAACTATGCTAAGATTTTGTCTCATACAGTCAAGTATTGTCAGGTAATATCGAGTTTTTGGCTAACACCTAAATTATTGGAGGTGTTGGCCTCTCGGTTTAGATTCTGAGATTTATAAATGTTTACTTAAATCTCTGATTAATAATAAGGCATGTTTAAAAAGTAAACAAAAACTTCTAGTAAATTTTACCATCAGTACCTATAGACATTGGGTCATTACTTTTTAAATCCACCAATTTGGGATTAATTTGTTTCTCAATATTTTTAAAAATTGATAATTTTTGACACTTATACACTATAATTTACATTTATTGGTTAAAAAAATCAGATTTATTTTTTCACTGTTTGTAAATATGTACTTACTTGCTTATCATTTAAAATTGTGGTTTCAATAAAGCCAATTTAAAATTACATACATAATAGAAGCTTTCTAAAGACCCTGTTTAATTGGTCTAATTTTTTTAAATATATTTTTTTAGAGAAAAGAAAAAATTTTGTGTAAATATAATATTTTTGTGTAAAAGTAGAGTATTGTGGTTTTTAACGAATCATCATTTTAAGTTTCTACATAATTTTAAGACCAATTTTCTCATCTTTGTCAGAATCAAAATGCATAAAACTTTTAACTTTTCAAGCTCTCTACTGTTGATTAAATTCCTGTTAAAAAAAATCTTTTAGTTTTTATCCACTGTTTTACAAAGTTTACTAGTTTTTATCAGTAAATTATTTAATCCATCATCACACAAAATTAGTAAAGTTAAAAAAATTAATGTGCAAAATGAGGCAAATAATTTAATAATAATAAAATGAAATTTTACTCGGAAGTCATTTTATTGGGATAATTTCGTTTTTTTAACCGGTATCAGAGAGTTTATATACCTACTTAACAAATCTTATGCATTTTTGTTGGATAACGTTACATTTTTTATGCATAGATTTTATGGATGTCACTAATAAAAAGAATAATTAAGTAAAATTGATAATACAGTACCTAAAATGTGTTATAAAAATCTAAACTTTTTACATGAAAAAGTTAGCTCATTTTTTTCCTCGTATTGAAAGATCCATATCTCAATAACTGAAAGAGTCTCATGTAAAGAAATTTGATTTGATCATCAGTAGAGCATGAAAGAATAACAATATATGACAAGTTTTATTCATTTTGATTCAGGCCTAGATGAGAAAATTAACTTTAAATTTGGCAGAAAATTCGAAAAATATTGCGAATAAACAAAAAACAATAGCACATGGTATTAATATTGTCTGAAGTAATAATTCAAGTGAACTAACTGGTTAGCTGCTTCGACTATAGATTTGCATACATCACACCTATAATAAATTACTTTAAATTTTATTTCAGATCAATAATTTCTCGTCATTATTAAGAGGTATGATGAAGATATTTAAGCAGGCAGCACCCCACCCCACGCAACGAAACATTTTAACAAAATCCGGCAAAATCATATGAAGGACAAAACACATATGGTAAGCTACCTTCACATTAAAAAGAAAACATTTTAAAATCCAAAAATTCATCTGTAAAATAAAAAAAATTGACTACTTTTTGGAAGATTGTTGTCGTTTCAACCAAATACAAATTTCCACTTCTTTATTGCTGTAATTTAAGTTTTTGTTTTCTACTATTTTTATTAGCCACCAAAACATATATATATTTCAATTTCATTGGTGAAATCCAAGGTGGAATAAAGTTTTAAGGTAACCTGTCCACAGCATAGTTCAAAAAAAACATTAAATAACAATTGAAGATCTTGATGTAACTAGGGGATAAGCCCTTTACAAGAAAAAGTCAAGAGTCTTTTTCCACTTAAATCCCAACTTGTTAGATTTTCTGAACTTGTTCCCTTTGTTTTCCCAAGGTTTTTAATTATTATTTATTATCTTGACAGTTTTTTTGATCGAGAATTTACATTATTTTTTCTAAATAATATATACAGGGGTCAATTCATATTGTTTTTTTTTAACAGGCAAGTTTTTTTACCACCTTAGCCAGAAAGTCGTTTATCCTCTCCCTAATTTGTAAATCAAAGTGTGTTGGACCAAATTCACACAAGCATTGACCATCACTTAAGTTTCTAGTTTACCTTAAATATTAGGATGTGGGGTAAACAAAAGATAGTCAATAATAAAAATTTCAAAGTAGAATCTGATGTAAAACTTGGTCCGCACTTTTCTAAAAGAAACTAAATTGGCAGACAGCAATAAAACTGGTGGCCAAAAAAACCGCGGTGCCAAAAAATTGGTGAGATATAGGGCGAGGTGATTAGAAGTTACTATTGGTGTAATTGATTGATTTTACAAACCAAACCTGAAAGCTTTCAATCTTAAGTAGCCAGTTCGCTGGCTTATATTTTGAAATACATCTTATTTTTTGTTTCAGGTTAGCAGTGTCCAAGCTGATGAAAGAAAAAATGCAATCCACCAATTATTGAAATATTAAAAAACAGTTTTTAATTCTAAGTAACATTTAAACCAATAAGTAAAATAAATCAGTTTTTTATCCCAAATTTTATTATTTTTTAATAGCAATGTTAAGAGTGACAAAATCAAGTCAAATGATTTTTTTTTTGTAACATAATAAATTGGTAATATTAAATTAAAAACTAGTATAAAGAATAAATCTAGCCAAAAAATTAAATTTACATAAATGCATTGTAAAAAACTTGTCCTGTCAGTCAGTAAACCTTGTTAATTTAAAAATGCAGTATACATTTTAGGCCCTTTATTTGAAGTACTAAGTAGGTTTCTTAAATTATATTACTCAGCTTTACATTCTGAGGTAAGCATTTATTTGATTATTTAGAATCTATAACTTTAAGTTATTAGTTTTTCTGGGAGCCGTAAAAATAAGTTGACAAAGCAAATATTAAAAAGGTATTAAAAATTAAAATAATTTGCTTAATTAGCCAACTGTTATATGAATATCATGCTATGCTGTGTGTGTGGGAAGAAATATCATTTAGGTAATTTAAAAATGGATGTAAAACAATGAAGAAACATCATTTAGGTAAATATTCTTTTTATAGCAATCAGAGCTGGCAATAACTTAATACTGTACTTAACTTTCCCCAACAAACCAATCTAAAGGCTCTTGAAAAAAAAACTCTGCCTTATTATAAAATGTTTGCAATAACTTAAATTAATATGTTTAAAATAAAGTGGTTTTACAGTAACTATGACCCACTCTTTTTCGATGACTCCCCCAAAAAATCTGCGAATTTTCATGAAGAAGTTCTAAAATCGTAGTTACAACAGGTCCAATGTTCTATAACTATCACTTAAGTGACATTTAAATTTTTTAATTTAAACAAATGTGGCCTAACAGAATTAAATAATAAAATTTTATTTCTGTACTACCTATATTTTACACAACTTTTTAATTCTTTAAAAGATATCTTATTATTTTTTTTAAATGGGAGAACGAATAACATTTAGCATACATGTACGTATATTGCATCAGTTTCTTCTGAAAGTTAGTTTCACTATGTCTATTGAACATCGAATCTTTGTCTAATTTCATCTAGTGACTTGGAAAGTTGGTCTATGTCTTACTTGAATCCATCCATTCTTAATTTGTGGCCCGAGTTGTGGTACTTGATCGGAGACTTGATCCTACTAGAATGTGTCAGGCCGGACAGATCAGGCCACTGTGGCATGAATCTGTCCGCTATGGGAATTTGGGAGAACCATACTGCCTGTAGCCTGTAGGCGGAGGGATCTGGCGACCCCCCGCCCACGATTTGAGTCTAGTGCTCAATCGTGCAATCAGCTGACCTAATCTCGAGGGATCCAATCGTCGTATTCCTTACGCCATTGGATCGTCACTCGTTATTAGGGATCGTGGGCTTGCTGACTGTGCATCAGCATGTCCACGTTAATAAAAGTCTCGCACAGGCATTCTCTACTCTGAGATCCTATACTTTCTAGGACACATAAGATCATGAAGTCCACGCACACCAAAGTCTTTCGGCGATCGGCAAGTTGCGACGGGAGCAGGACAGTGTAGTCTGGAAGCTCTTAGTGACAAACCGCACGAAAGCGGCGGAAGTGTGATCGTCGTTTTGCTCAAGGATTGGCTGTAGAGCAACTCGTGTGCTGCATCCGTAACTGAGCAGCCCTATTTAGGACCCACTCTGCTCACCCTGAAAGGGAAGGGCTATAAAAGGTGCCCTAAACATAGCCAGCCAACAACTGCCCGACTGGACAACCGCATCCAGAGGGTACACCACATGCGGTCAAAACAAAAGAAAAAGAAATCCAATGAACTTTGCCACATGGAATATCCGTACACTTATGGATACAGACACAACCACAAGACCACAAAGAAGAACGGCAATAGTGGCACGTGAACTAAGGAAATATAACATCGATATCGCTGCTCTCAGTGAAACTAGAAGAGCAGGCGAAGGCCAACTTAAAGAACACGGAGGAGGCTACACATTTTTCTGGAAAGGAAAAGAAGAAGATGAACCACGTATTCACGGAGTGGGTTTGGCTATAAAAAATGAGATTGTGGACCACCTAACCGAGTTTCCATCCGGAATAAGCGAAAGATTGATGATATTGCGCCTAAACCTTAACAACCACCAACACGCTACTATAATCAGTGCCTACGCTCCAAATCTGATAAACTTATCATCTTAGGTGATTTCAATGCTCGAGTTGTTACGAATTTAAACCTATGGAAGGGCGTCATTGGCAAGGAAGGTGTTGGAAACATGAACTCAAACGGACTGCGCCTATTAACCTTGTGTTCGGAATATGACCTCACAATCTCAAATACAATTTTCCGACAAAAAGACAAATTCAAGACCTCCTGGCAACACCCGAGGTCAAAACACTGGCATCTGATTGATTACATTATTGTACGTTCCAGAGATCAAAAAGACGTAAACATTACAAGAGCAATAACGAGTGCAGACGACTGCTGGACAGACCATCGCCTGATACGAGCCAAAATGAACTTGCACATTCCACCACGAAGTAGCCGTCAAAAAAAGCAAATCAAAAGAAGATTCAATGTAGAACGCCTTAAAGATGATCAAACCAGAACAAAATTCCAAGTTTCTCTGAATCAAAAGTTGGGTACTTTAGAATACCCGGAGAATATTGACCATCACTGGAGAATTTTGAAGACAGCAATAACATCTGCCTCCGAAGAAACAGTCGGCTACACACAAAGAAAACATCAAGACTGGTTTGATGAGCACGACAAAGAAATTCAAGACCTTATTGAGAGGAAGAGAAAAGCCCATAATGCTTGGAAAAGCCACCCTAACTCTAACGAAAGGAAAAGGCAATATCAAGAAGCCAAAGCAGAAGTACAAAGGCAAACACGTAGATTAAAAAACCAATGGTGGACAACAAAATCACATGAAATGCAACATTTAGCTGAGTCCAACAACACCAGAGCCTTCTTTCAAGCTACTAAGATGATGTACACTACTACACAACAACACCTAAGTGACATCCCGAGATTAGAGGAGGTCGAAAAGGCAATCACACAGCTAAAGAATAACAAGTCAGCAGGCACAGATGGTATCGCTGCTGAAGTCTACAAACAAGGGGGTCCCGCACTTAATTTCCAAATGCACATTCTAATAAGTAAAATATGGACCACTGAGACCATTCCTGCCGAACTCAGAGACGCCTCTATAGTTACCATTTTCAAAAAAGGCGATAAGGCCCAATGTGGAAACTACAGAGGTATATCTCTGCTTTCTGTTGCTGGAAAGATACTTGCACGGATACTATCAAACCGAATAATTCCGATGGCTGAACAAAATCTTCCAGAGACACAGTTTGGATTTAGGCCCAATCGAGGCACAGCTGACATGATCTTCAGTGCCAGACAAATGCAAGAGAAATCTAGAGAACAAAATCGCCCTCTCTTCATGGCCTTCATAGATCTAGTCAAAGCATTTGATTCGGTCAACAGAGAAGCTCTTTGGAAAATACTGGCAAAAGCTGGATGCCCTCAAAAATATATTCAAATTCTTAGACTACTACACGACAATATGAATGCAACAGTCCTGAGCAACGATGGACCAGGAGAGTCATTCCAGATTACGACAGGCGTTAAACAAGGGTGTGTTATTGCGCCCACCCTATTCTCTATATTTTTAGGTGCCATGCTTCACCTTGTTGAGGAACATCTACCGCTGGGAGTGGAAATTCTATATAGATTCGACGGTGGCCTACTTAACCTAGGCAGACTGCGAGCAAAAACTAAGGTCTCGACAACCTCGGTAATCGAACTGCAGTACGCCGATGACAACGTCGTAATGGCCGATACAGAGGAAGGTCTACAACTGGTAATCAACGCATTTAACCAAGCCTACAAAATCATTGGCCTAGAGGTCAATCTTGCCAAAACGCAAATTCTTCACCAACCAGAACCAGGTACGAATCCCCAAGCTCCAAACATTTCCATAAATGGCCATCCTCTGCAGAACGTGGAACATTACCCATACCTTGGGAGCCACCTATCATCAAACGCAACTATTGATGCAGAAACACAACATCGCCTAAAATGTGCTAGCGCAGCGTTCGGAAGGCTTTCGGAGAGTCTTCAACAATCACGACATCAATGCGGAGATTAAGCTTCGTGTCTATAACACAGTTATAATACCAACTCTAACATACGGATGCGAAACGTGGACCACCTACAGAAGGCATATCAAACGACTAGAAAAATATCACCAAAGTTGTTTAAGACGTATATTGAGAATCAAATGGCAAGACCGACGAACAAACATAAGTGTTTTAGAAGAAGCCAGAACAACTAGTATAGAAGCCTTTATTTTCAAGCACCAGCTTCGTTGGACTGGTCACATTATCCGCATGCCTGAAACACGTCTCCCAAAGCAGATATTTTATGGACAACTGAAGGAGGGAAAGAGAAATCAAGGTGGTCAACAAAAAAGGTACAAGAACGTTCTCAAAGGCAATATGATGAAGGGTCACATCGATATAAACAACTTCGAGACCACGGCAAACGATAGGGCTACATGGCGCCGAACAGTCCATGAGGGACCACAAACTTTTGAAGAGCAACGACGTAGACTAGAAACGGAAAAGAGAGAACGTAGAAAGGAGCGACAAAATGGAAGAATGGATGACCAACAACACCCGGCTGCTGCCGGAGACTGGGTGTGCCAGGACTGTGGAAGGGTATGCGGGTCGAGAATTGGCTTACATAGCCATCAAAAAACGCACAACAGATAGCGACGATACAGAATAGAGGAAAATCATACTCGGTATCGAGTGATTGCCTATGATGATGATGTTATACCTAAAAAGAAGTATACATAAGTTTTATCAAAATAGTACTTATCCAAAATCTGATCACAGCTTTAAGTAGTTATTTTTTATTTGGTGAACTGCAAGACTCTAAGTCAGTAGTTATTATTTTAAATAAAATATCTTAGTAGAACTCAAAAGATATATATGGACTCAATGGCCCTTGCTAATGCGCCCATACACGGATGCAAAGAATATATATGTCATATATGCTCACTTCTTAACTTTAAGTCCAAAATTGGTAAAGTTGTTGTTGCATAAACTGAGCTTTCATTTCTTTAAAAAAAAACTTGAATCCTAGGGCTTGTGTGTTTCCTTTTACAGAAGAGTATAAAATATAAACCCACCTTAAAAGAGCAGTCTCATAAATAGCTAGTCGGGAAGTTATGATGTATAAGTTTGGAAGTAAAACAAATATTTCCCCATAACAAAAGCTAGTTTTACGTACTGCGCTGCTCTTTGTGAGCTCCAAATATGGTGTGAACTGCAACCATCGCAGAAGAAATCATGTTAGTTTTTCTCAAACATTGTAGCACCATTATTAGTCAAAAGTTATATTTTTGTGCGAGTTTAGTTGTCAAAGTTAAATTGACACGGCCGCGGCCATTGTGAAACAACAAAACAAACCGCGGTGTTGCGGCGATAACGAATTCGCTACGTAACGATATCGGTATGAGCCACTGGAATAGCCCCCCAGGTAACTTGGATAAGTACTAGTGTAGAACGATGCCTATTTGTGAGTGATTCAAAGTGTATGATGGTGTTTAATGATGTATGGGGAGGCTGACCAGTGGAACCACTGACGAGCCCACGCTGGTTGCACAGGGCGAAACATCGTTTAATCATTTCTCTTTTCGCTTTGGTCCTTTGTGTGTTCCTTGTGGGATGCTAATCCAGGTGTGAATTTTCGTTATTTCCACCCAAGATCTTTTGATCTTTTGTTTTTTTGTAGATTCTTTTCTTTTCTTCTTTTTTAACTCCTTTTTTATTTTTATCCATGTTACACTTTTTCAAATTTAGTCTCATAGTCTCTGTACATTATTTTTTCCCTTATTAGTTAAGTTATTATTTAAAAAAAAAACTGTTAACACCGCCTTCCCAAACCTTAAAATGCAAGCAAATTTACTTTTTTTTAATATCTTAATAATTCTTTTAAAATACAGATATAGGCAAGTAATGTCTCCACCAAACTATAAAACTTAAGCAAAGACAATGCGCCAACTAAACATAAAATATAAGTTATTTTCTGATGCATATGCATATGCGTAGTGGGCAAAGCGTGAGGGGATTTCATTACTTTTGTTTGTCATCACACTCTCTTCACAGTTTTGCTGCTCATTTGATGTCATATTTTTAACAAGCCCTTTTAATCTTTGCGTTTTTTGAAAAAGTTCAACTTTATTTTTATGTTTGGATCCTTCAAAGTAGGATTTTACTGCTCGGCGGCCCATGTTGCACAGTTCCAATGGCTTATTTTTATCACACAGGACACACAAAAACTGACACTTTAACCAATCAGGTAGAGTTTTTCTATTTGACATTTTTTAAATTCTTCCAATAGCAGACAAAAAACACACAATTACAGAACAAAAAAATAGATTTCGGCAGAAAAACAAGAACATTTTGACGCGCTTTAATTATAACAAGCAAAAAGTGTCTCTAAATCGGATTTGCACCAAATATTTTTTATCTTTACGAAAACTCTCTTTAACAAGTGCGGAAAAGACGAAAACTCTACCCATCTCTTTCTCTCTCGTTTGTTAATGGACACATAAAAATAAGTTGGTGAAAATGGGGGTAAGAGCCGGAGCAATAAAGGCTGAATTAAACAACAAATACACTGGCACGTTTTTTACATTCTCATTGATGCGGAAAAAAATACGAATATAGCTCAGAAAAACGTAGTGACTCTCTGTTTCTTTGCACTATGCCGCACGGTTGCAAAATATTTTCGGTAAGAATTATCGATTCGTCGCAAAGGGTTGACATACAAGGGAGAATTCAAACATACTAAATATTTTGGTTGTACCAGGTTTATTTCTAAAATAATCATAAACAGCTGCACCCTTATTCTCTGACTTAGGTCATTTTTGGGTTTTGAGCATACAAATTCCCTGACTTTTCCAGGTTTTCCCTGACCACTTTGAACCCTGTTAAATAATAGCTAAATGTCCCAATTTATGTACTGACCTTATTTCCTGTCAGGGGCCTTCTAACTTCGCCGTATTGTTTGTTAATTTCAGTGCCGCTATCCAAGGAACTATCTTTAGAACCGTCCGAATCAAACCTTTTTTCTGAAAAGATTTTACATTAGGTCTATGCACGGAAAAATTAAACAGAAGTCATTAGAAACTCCTATTTTAAGGTATGAATTAAATTCCACACTTCAGATCAAGATATCAATTTTTAAGACGAGAAAAGTGGTAAATATTTCCAAGTAGGTTCATACAGGTTGGGTTTTAACAGTAAACAACTACTGCCTCTGGATTATGCCTTAACAGGCAATAAATCACAAGCAGTATATCTGGAGTCGCGTTCCGATTACAGTATAATATGTGTAATGTTATTGTTATTTTTGAATTAGAGCACTAAATTTTAATAGGTCTAATCAGTTGCTACGACAAAGGGACAGAATAACAATCTGTTTCTCAAATATTTTCTAATATTTAGGAAGTACGTTCCTTGGAACGCCTATGGTTAATAAAATCAGGAATTTATCACACCGTATTTAATAAAAATTTTCATCGTAAGAACGATTCACCATAAAAACGGCAATTTGTTAAACCAATTTTTTATCCCAACCTTATTACTTGAAACCCATTCAATAGCAAATTCGATATTTATAAGACCCGTTTTTAATCAAACCATTGTTCATCAAACTCATTCAATATCAAACCCGAAATTCGTAAAACCCGTAATTTATCAGAAAATTTTTGCTAAATTGATTGCGCATTCGCCAATAACACATGAATGCAAGACGGGTGAATGCAAGTGACATGTATACACAAACTATTGAACGCAACCTATACTAGTATGCGCGCGTAACAGCGACAAATGAATCAAAACTCCGCGCCGCCCGGTCACCTGCGTGTACGCCTCCGGTTCTGATAAATTACGGGTTTTACGAATTTCGGGTTTGATATTGAATGAGTTTGATGAACAATGGTTTGATTAAAAACGAGTCTTATAAATTTCGAATTTGTTATAGAATGGGTTTGAAAAAATAAGGTTCGGATAAAAAATTGGTTTAGCGAATTGCTGTTTTTATAGTGAATTATTTTATAATTGAACTTTCTTTGATTTTGCACACCGTGGGCATCCGTCCCTTTCGTGGTAACTTCTTTGTATCTATCCAACCTCAATTAATTGATGTTGATGATTTTCTTAAGTAATAAACGTGATTTTCTTACCTGCAGGTCCCGGAAAGGGCAAAGGTTGGCTCGAATAAAAGCTTTGCACGCCAATGGTGTTCTCTGCGCGCTGAGCCCACCTACCCTTGGGCGCCGCCACTGACTTGCCGAGGCTAGTCGGCTGGGTCGAATCTTCCGTTAACTGTTTTTTCGCCCACTGGGGTAATTGTCCAATGCTAAACCTATTAAAAATAAAGAGTTCCTCAAATATTTACTGTATTATGCATGTATTTATCAATTTTTTAATAAGGAAAGCAAAATAAAACTTCCTTTACGATCAAGCAATGTAAAGTTACAAAGTTTCCTTATTTTCCTAATAAACATTGATTACAAGTTGGTCAGGATGGTTATTTTTTTCCAAGACAGCTTTCAAAATTTCTTCCAGAGCAAAAAATTTCAAAAATATCAGCATACACAGAAAAAATAAACAAAACGTTAAACCCCTTGAACTTTAGCCAAGAAATTACATCACCCCATTTTAGGTCTTCTTCTATATTACACGATTTTCCCAAATTAAAATCTTTTATTAAACATGACGGAAAAATAAGGGCTACATAAAATCTGGTGGATAAATTAAAGTAGTTAAAACTTCAACTGCAACACACAACTTATGGATAAACGTCAGCAACAAGGCGCATGGGCGGCTAATACAAGCACCCACATGAGAAGAAAATACGTTGTACGAAACTATGGGTCGGCTGAAAATGATTTTTGCGGATGTGTAATGCCCGTATATGTACAGTAAATGTAGCGAAAAACTAATATACCCTGTACAGTGTAAGCCAAGAATTACTCCTGAAATTGCACAAAATCCCTTATTTTGGATCTCGATTTTGACGTACCTGTAATTGGTCTCAGCCGTGGATTTCTCTTCGTAAAAGTCAAAGTTTGTACTATTGTTAAAAATCTCAGCTTCTAAGGTACGTCCTTGTCGCATAGCTTGCTGACTCAGTCTTGCGTGCATGGTTATTACCATGTCTTGTGGCACTCTCCACACGAATATGCAACTAAAAAATGATGTATAGTTTAAGAACACCATTGTTGTTTTATCAAAATTAAACATTTTTGAAACCCCCGATAACCTCAAACATCATATTTACCATTGATTTGATCTTAGAAGGCATATATGTTTTTGCAAAAATGCAAATTAAAAAAAAAACACACCATAATTTTCTCCGCGCCTGAAGTGATTTTTTTTTACTTAACGTGACTGAAATAAACTAAACCAAATTTCGTCATAATCGGATGACCAGTAAGATTCTTTGATTTATGTGTCTAGAAAGCGTATAATGTCTGGAACTACTTAGCCTATTTTTATCGCACAGGCACACACACATACACAGTGGTCAGACTTATAACATTACTCTTTTTTTTGCATTTGCATCGGGGGTTCAAAGCGAATTTTTAACTACCTATAGAATTAACAGAAAAATATTTAATGGCGTAGAAGGCGAGAAGGATAAAAAATAAAAACATATTTTTAAATCTGACGAAGAATCATTTTATCGTCTTCACTCTTCAGGATAAGGTTATTCCAAGGGTAATATTTTACTTTACTTTACGTTTTGGTCTTACTCGGAAATAGTGATGGGCATGTTTCAAGAACATCGATGTTTTTTGTTCAACATCGCTGTTTATAAAATATCATCGATGCTAAACATCGATACTTTTTTTAAACATCGGAACATCGAACATCGATACAAAAAAAAATTATAGGAAATAAAGTGTCTGACAGCGCTGGTACCGCATCGCATCAAAGCGCTTGTTTTCAAAAGCTGGCCAAACCCTCACGAAAAGACGGAATCGATTTAAGGGACTAACTAACTCTCAATAAAAAATTGTTTCCACAATCAGTAGAAAAAAGCTTTTGGGACCTCTAAGCGTGTGCTCCAATGAGAACAATATTTGTTTTATATAGTTTCTTTTGAATGTACTGCTCATATTTTTTTTTTGTTTTTTACCTTAGATATCTATTTTAATAGCCTTTGGATATTATGTACCGATTATTCTTATAAATCCCTTACTTGCATGCTTTTTATAAGTATTGTTAGTACCCTGCCAAAAAAACCGCATAAAACCTCATAAAAAACACACCTGAATTTAACCAGTTTTTATAAGGTCTATGAGCTTTTATGAGGCAAAATTTTAGGATTATAAAAGTTTGTAAGAATTTATGAGGTATGTCTTTGATTTTGGTAAGAATTTATGTGGTTTCATATGTGTGTTTTTTATCTGATCCTATAATCAGTCAGGCTTATGAATGTTTATAAAACTTGATAAGTGTAGACATTTTTTTAACATATTTTATGGTTTTATAAAAGTACGATTTTCTAAGAGATTTTATACTCAAACCGACATATAAACTTTTATGGATTTCCATAATTACGTTCTATTTCTTTTATGATGTATTATGGAATTATATAAACCAATGTTTTTATAGTTTTCTGACAGATTTTATGGGTCTCTATGGTTACTGTTAAGTGTTTAAATTCATATCGGACAGAAATAAACAACGCACTTTTTAGTTTAGTATTAGTAGTATAGATTTTTATGAGTCTACCCTGTCAAAAAAACCTAATTAAATCTCATAAAAAACACACCTGATTTTTATCAGTTTTTTCGACCACCTAAAAACTAATTAAAAAAAGCTATACTTAGTATACTTACCAAGATATTTTTTGACTCATGATCCCATCTGATCAAAAATTCATAATCCCCCTCCTTAAAAATCCCTGTATGCCAATTTTGATTGAAATCGAACAAACTGGGAGGTGTGGACCTGAGAATACCATATCATTGTACTTTCACCGGAACTATAAACGCATACCAAATTTGAACACAATCGGATGTGGATAAGTTAGTTAAAATTGGTTAGCATAAGATAACCAAAAATCGTTCATCTTGAATCCGCCATATTAAATTTTAAAAATCTGATTAGAAATTCGTTTTCTCCATCCCAAGTAACCCGACACACCTAATTTCAACGAAATCGGGCGTACTTCAACTGTACCCCCCTCCACCCCCTTCGAGTAAGGGGTAGCTGTCAATTTCATCACACTATATTCTTGTGTTGTCACCGCAACTATATAAGCATGCCAAATTTGAAGCCTATCGGATGTCGGGAAGTTGGTCAAAATTAAGTTGCAAGATTCCACAAGAACAACATATCTTGTTCGTTACATAGATACATACATTGTAAAGCTTGTAAAAAAATAGTGTTTGGCTTATGAAATCTCATAGAAATTTATCAAAGTAACATTTCTCTCACAGCTCCTGGCGATAAATAAGTACTTATACGAGAACAATTTTCTATTAGATATGTAGATATTGTGCAAGCACAAGGAGTGTTATAGTATTATAGTGGGTTAGGTTGTCGTAGTTTATAGTTTAGGTTAGGTTATAGTTTAGTTTGACTGTATATTAGTACAATGTTACTGGTAGATCTTATAAAATCTTATAACCTTTATGAGGAATGTCATATTAAAAATCATTAAATATTGTTAACTTTTATAAGCCAACTGGTGATAAAAGATGATGAATTCCTATGCGGGATTTGTATTACTAGTAAAAATAAAATATCATAAGTTTATATGAGCATAGATTATAAAAACTTATGATGTTTTATCTGTTATTTGCTATGATCTTTTATGAGGTTTTTTGGCAGGGTATTGAAGTTATTATGTTGCCTCTGGGGTATTGTGTAACATTAACAATAAGTCTTAAATAAAACAGTTTCTTTGAAGAACGGAATACTCTCTAAAATAAGCAAAAAAAAACATCGATGTTTTAATAACGATGTTTTTTTTCGATGTGCCCATCACTACTCGGAAGAAATACTTTACGAAAAAACAAGTTTTTTTGTACTTCAGTGCAAAATGAACTTCTTGAATTTCGATTGCTCACACAGAGGGTGGAACCTAGGATGACGCCGTTTCGTTCTTATTAGGGACTCACCAGCTAGGTATACCACAATGACAGACAGTTTCGGTCGCACTTATATGCAAAGATTACGGCTCAAGCGAAAGAAATCCTGTCGATGGCACCCTCTGTGACGCTGTAAATCTAACGTTTTTATTGGTTTACAGTGCCACAGCCCTCTTTCAATTGTTTTTTAGAATCGAGGGTGGGAGGTTTGGGGTTAACCCCCCGAGAAGCCTGGTTATGGTCACATTTTTACTTCAAGTAAAGTTTTTTTTATTATTTATCTTTAAAAGCTCCCTAAAGTCAATTCCTGGGTACGCTACTGTTTTAGTTTGTAGCTTTTTATTTTTGATTTATTTTAATTTTTATATAAAAATTAGGAAAAGGTAAAAAATGAAGGTTTTCATTGATTTTTTCGCCTGAAATACTAAAATACCGATTTTTATTGAATTTTCGCATTTTTGTTGTTTATTTCTTTACGAAAATCCAATTACATGACCCCTAAAGTTTAACAGATTTTAGCAATTTATTGAAAAAGGTGTTACCTATAACTTTAAACAAATCATTTACAGCTTAAACTTGATCCTTTTCTTTTCAATCAAAAAACTCTATTTTTATCAGATTTGCAGATTAAAAGTTGCCCACTTAACGAATAAATTGCATCATTTGTTACACGGAACACCATGGCCGTTCAAATCATCATCAACTATATTAGTTACGTTACTTAAAAGCTACTAATTTTTTGTTTTGACACAAATTTGCGTTCAAATACCGTCTAAAAAGAAACTCACCCATCTCCACTGGCAGATATCAATCGCCTGCAGTCGTTCGTAAATCTCAGCCCTGTTGCCAATTCAGAATGACCGCACATGGTTGCCATACATTCGCCGGAATAGTAATCGTATACCGACAAAGATTTGTCGGTGCACGATGTTGCCAGGTAAATGCCTGAACGATCTAAAACGACCTAAAATCGTGGAACAAAAATATTATATTTTAAGGATATGCAGGCCAAATTCTAAAAAATGCATATTTTTCAAAATTCCCTGTAGCCCGATTTTCACCAATAATAATTTCTCAAAAATCGGGCCCATAATTAATGTACATTAATTTTTTGCTATCTCCCTTAGAAATACCCAAAACCCCACATCATCCCTCGAATTTGAAGCACCCTGTGTCTAACAAAAATAATACGGCCAATCCAATATGGACGATGTAGGGTAAACAAACCGTTTTTTCACTAACTTAAATCAAAAGTTTGGCATAGTGGAAAAAGACGCAGATTAAGCAAAGTGATTTTTTTTTATAGAGTAATTCTTTTTGAATCCGAGAAAAACAAGCATTTTGTCGAAATTTTAACAATAGACTCAAAATTCCCAATTAAACGTGGAAATGTCCCTCTACCTATCTCTGTCGCATCCGTGTAATTACAGATAACGTCATCTCTCTCAAATCAGATAGCATAACTTTCTTTCTTTAAGCCGATCTAACCTGATCTTCAGGATGAAATGAGAGAGACAGTACCTATACACACTGAGCAAGTGCGAGAGAGATAAAAGTACATGACATTTCACTTTAAACTGCGAATTTTTAGAACATTTCGGAAAAATGCTCGTTTCTCCCCGATTCAGAAAGGATTACTCAATAAAATAGTCACTTTGTTTAATCTGAATATTTTTCCACTTATTAGTATTACGACTTATAGAAAATCGCTTTGGTTACCCTACAGCCACCATTTTTAAAGGGCCATCACGTGATTAATGGCTGACTTTGAGAATTTGTTAGACAGCCCTATTCTTCTCCTGTGAAAAATAAAATGGTATTTTCCATTAGGCGACTTACTTTATGAAATAAAGTATATTAAACAACAGGGATTAAAAGTGACTATTTGCACAAGAGCAAGACAGTCTGGTGAATTCAGAGAAAGCCAGTGTGCACACAGTTACAGAAAAAAATTATTTGAGAAAAATTATCAAATTTTATCTTAACTCTAATAGCATTTTTTAAATAATTGACATTCAACAAACTTCTAAAATAACTTACAATAAACCACTTATCCAGTTATGCCTAAGCGTTTTGGCCTGTTTCCCGTTATTGACGCTGTAAACTCTGATGTTTCGGTTTTGAGAGGCAGTCAAAATATTCTGACCCGTATCAACTTTCACCCTTCCGTACGAGTATCAGGTAAAACACGTACGGCACGGCAATTTTTACCTCCTTATAATATTATATACTTATTAAGCATGGATTATATTTTGGGAAACAGTTTTAATAGCGTTTTTTAAACTCAAAAACCGTCTAAAACACTTAACCAAACCAATTGTTTAGATATAAACCAACCTTTATCAATGTGCCATCATCCCCGGTGCTGCCCTTAAACGTTTTTGTATGTTTCCCATTGTTAACGCTGTAAACTCTAACATTTCGGTCTTGACAGGCCGTCAAAATGTTTTTTTGACCAGTATCGACTTCCATGTCGTACAGGGTAGTTTTTCCAGTGGCATTATGGTCCCGATTGAATTGGATTTGACCGTTTAACTCGCCTAAGGACCTAAAATAAGATGATTACGCATTTAAAGCACGGCAGTAACATTTTTTTAAAGCCAACTAAACTCTTCTTGTAGTTCAGTAAAATTGTCATTTAGATCCCGATTCTTCAAAAACCGTCAAAAAATCTCAACCTAACAAAAAAATTTGACGATTTTTAAACACAAGTTTACACTAACTGCTTTTTTGTCTGGACTTATTCGCTAATATTCTTAATACTATTCCAGTAAATAAAAAATATGTCAATTTTAATTTTTATAGCCAGTTTTTGTTAAAAACCTTTTTTTTATTTAAAAATGTATGTTATTAAGCTTATTTTTGTGCAATACTATCTGCTTGTGTCTTCTTTTAACCTGTTATTAGAAAATTTAATGCATGAAAAAGTTACTTATGTCTTCTTTTAACCTGTTATTAGAAAATTTAATGCACGAAAAAGTTGCATAGAGAACAGAGCATAAAAGGAAACAAAGAATTTGTGTGGCTTTTCTAACAAATTTTCTAATAACAGGTTAAAAGGAGACACAAGCAGATTGTGTCTTCTTTTAACCTGTTATTAGAAAATTTGATGCATGGAAAAGTTGCATAGTGAGAACATGGCTTTACGTGGTGAGAATTTTCGACATTTTTTGACGTTTAAAACCTATAAAAAACGTATATATTGTTTATATTTAATTTGACAGTATTCGAGCTACAGCCACAAAGAAAATAGGTTATTATATTTGTGCGACAGATACTGAAAGATCGGTACCTACTTAGTACCTACGATAAAATTATGATTTAATGTTCAAAAAAATTTTGGACAAGTCAAGATTTTGAATGTTGGTGATGGGGGTGTGAAGGTAAGATCCCCCAGTTTGCGTTTCCCTCACCCCTCGGAAATCTTCCGCCATCCTGGAAAAAATTTTGTAACAAGTCGGAAAAATGTAGGGACAAAAAATGCCACTTATAAAATTTGCAACATTTTCCAGTTCTCCAAAACAAAAATACTTATTTTTAAAAGCAAGTCTCATCCAGTCTCATTTGCAGATTTGTTTTAATATTAACCCTTAAATGCGCGGCAGGCAAAAATTTAGACAAAAATACACTAAACGCGTTTATAATGTTGTTGACAAAAAAATTGCTTAAAATTAAACAAAATTGTAACAATATTTAATAATTATATAGCACTGCAGGCGAAAACGTTGACAAAAAAAAATATTTTTTGAAAAGTAGATTGGCTCGCCGCAGATGAAAATTTTAAGAAAAATTATACCAAGAATGCCATTTATTACACGTATTGAATGCTGGCTAAAATTATTTTTAAAATTAATGACGTCATAGCACCGTCGGTAAAATTTTTAAAATTTAAGATATCATACTAAACACATGTCACAAACCGGAGTAAAGGGCCAAAAAATTGGGGGAGCTATATATAGCTCTCCCTGGGGCCCTTGATCATGATTAATTTATTGTAGATTGGATTAGACCTCCTGGGAGGGTTTTAACCCCCCCCTGGCTACGCCACTGGTAGACTGTTACATTAACTATATATTGTTATACCTATAATGAACGTTTTAAAATACATAAAAACTAATTTTTAGTAACTTTGGCGCCCTGTGTTTTTGGAAACTAACTACAGCAAGTTCGACCTGTGACACAAAATGTTGCAAATTTTATACCAAACATTGTGTCTTAAAATTTGTTTGCCTCTGACGAATAAAAATCCATAAAAATCGATTTCAAAGTTTTTTTAAATGGCGGATGGTTTCGGAGGCGTGGGGGAAATGCAAACTTACAACAACATACCAAAATTTCAGCCTGCCTGGATTTTTTTTTGAGGTTACTCCCCCATTTACGACAAGAGTGCGTGTAAGACAGAGGTGTCAGACAAAAATTAAGTCCTCTGAGTACTCTTAGAGAAAGAAAACTTGCATCCTAAGGGGCACGTGCATCAGTCGGGGGTGCACGGGGGGTATGGCAGAAAGGGACCATTATGCGGCCTAATTGCCAGGCCTACGGCCGCCCATCTACTACTACTACTACGACAATTTGACTGTACTATTGCTGATGCATTTTTTGTGGTCTTGTATGAAGAGAAGTTTCTACGACAAATAAATGGCGTACCTTTTGCTCATCTCAGTAGCCTCTATTTATACTGGTAGCTAGAAAACCACCTCGAAAAATGCTTACATGATAATATTATAATTGTTTTGACTGCCAAGTTACATATCATAATTTTTTTAATATCTCAAAATCCTGACGAACTTTGACCGAGACTTTGACGTTATTACAGATTTTGTTGAGAATATACCTTGTGCATATTAATAAGTGCACATTTTTTTTTCTGGATTAATAAGTGAAAATCTTTGGAAATTGCATCACATGTGTCAAAAGTTTCCACGGAAATCGCATCTTATATATTTATATTAGATTTTCTAATGTTTTGTCCTCTGATGAAAATATTCAGTTTCACTCAGTATATTCTCAGAATATATATAATTTTTGAAAATTTCGTTTTAAGCCAATTTTTTTTAACAAAAGCTTTCGTGCATGACGCCAGAAAAAATCCCTCACCCCAGGGTTTCGGGATTTTTTTAGATCGCAGCACTCAAACTTTTGTTAAAAAATTGGCTTCAAACAAAATTTGCAAAAATTTCCTGGAATTCCCCCCCTATCTAAAAATGAAAACCGTGTTTCGCTAGCTCCTACGGTTCGTAAGCTACGATTTTTATAGATATATTTTTATTATTATTGAATAGCTTAAAAATTACGGATTTAACAGACTTTAACCTAAACCTCCATTAACCTAGCGACCCCATCCCAAGAAAATCAAAATTTAGTAATGTCGTCCCCCATTATTATCTGCAAATTATGTGCTAATTTCGTCCATGATCAGAAAATTATCTACTTGTCTGGTTTCCAAGAAAATCAATAAAATGGATATTAGATTACATCATTTGTAATAACCTAGCATTCGCAATCTAAAGTATGATTCCAAAGTAAAAATATATTTATTTTTTTATTAATTATGTGCTCCATGAATATGTGTGAGATTTATGACATAATTTTAAAATCAATAATTTTTAGTTTGGCGCCATATTTCCTGGTAAGGTTGCGAAGTTAATATTAACCTAGCTTTCCCACTTTCTTTTTCGATTTTCTCTGAAACCAGACGAGTACAAAATTTTTTGAACATGGACGAAATTAGCACATAATATGCATATAATACTGGTTTTTGAAATTTTTAAATTCCATAATACCTAAACATTTGGGTCCCTAAGTTAATATTAACCTAGCTACCCCACCCTTTTTTTGAAAAAAAAAACTTAATTTAAAATAAAAATTCGATTTTTTCTTACATATTCGTGGAGCACATAATTAGCACATAATTTTAAAATAAAAAATTTTTAGTTTGGCGTCATATTTCCTGGTGAAGTTGCTAAGTTAATATTAACCTAGCCACCCCATTTTCTTTTTCGATTTTCTCAGAAACCAGAGGAGAACAAAATTTTTTGATTAGGGACGAAATTAGCACATAATTATGGTGTGGTTAAATTTTGATTTTCTTGAGGTGGGGTCGCTAGGTTAACGGAGGTTTAACCTAGGCATGTTGTTAATAATTTCATTAAAGTTTGTTATATTCTTTTGAATGGGTCGAAATGTCATACGCTAAATAAATAAATAAATAAATAAATAAATAAATAAGTATAGTTTTTGTTGGAAATGTGATTATCCATCTAATGTCGCTAGCTGCTACAGTTCCAGAGTTGGGATATTTTAAATTTTAATGCCCCTTCCTACCCTCTTTTCAACTCCCACCTCCATCGAAATCTAATCAGGCCATCGCCTGGTACCTGGTTTTATCCCAAATTAGATCAAAATCGGTTTAGACGCTTTTGAGTTATCGTGTCCCAGACACCACCACAAAATTTTCTATTTGGGTCTGTTTGACTCGCTCATTTTCATTGAAAACAGTTTCTTTTTGAATATATAGTGGTATGGACTGCTAAAGAGACTAATATGTGTAACAAAAATAATCTTCTTACCTAAATATTAGACTCTTATCGGCGCCGCATGATACCATCTGAATATTGTTCGAGTGGTTCAAAAACCGGACAGCTGTTATACTGGAAGAATGGTCGTCTAAAGTCTGGACAAAATCATATCCCTGGACAAGAACAAAAGGATTTTTAAGTTAGCGAAAACGGTAAAAATGTCATGCAAATATTGTTGTCCAATACAATAAACTTTTAGTACAGGGCAGTCATCAAAGTTGCTGGCAACAAAAATAAACTCAAAATGACCTCGAAAATAACCCATATTTTGCTTTTGATCTATATTCATACCCAGCTTTTAGCGGATTTACGCTATAGGGTTACCCAAAAAAAAAACGGTACTCTTTTGACTGTCCATTACTCAAAAAGTCTTTGTCAAGAGTTTAAAAGTTTTAATTATTTTGAGAAGCAAAGTCTTCAAAATTTAAAAAATTTAATACCAAAATTTGGCAATTTGTCAAAATCCAAGATAGCAGACAATTTAAAAAAATAGCTATTTTTGACCCCCCTGCAAATTTTTTATGTGCACCACTGATAAAAACTTGCGTGCAGAGCTTTATCTTTCCCTCGTGTGCTGAAGTAACGTATTTTCGGTAAACCACAGATCGACGGGCTGGAAGTGAAAGATGCTCTACCAAAGCAAATTGCGAGCCTCGCTAAGGGGCTAAATATTCTGTAGCAACAAAAAATGTCAAAAGTGAGCCACAATAGACCCGGTAGTGGTCGCATTGGACAGTGCCAGACTGGCACACTCATCGGGTAAGAAATAAGAAAGTTATAAATTGTTCAAATGTCGCCTTAACAAGCACCTAAAGACGCTGGGAATTGCCGAAGACTCGGAGTGTCGATAGTGCATGGAGGACGAGGAATCGTCCTTGCACGTCCTCCTGGAGTATCCGGCTTTGGCCAGGTCAAGAGAGTAGCACCTTGGGAACTATCTGCTGGCCCCAGGCGATTTAAGAAGGTTGCAGCCCAGAAAAATCTTTTCTTTGGCGAAAGAGGCAGGCTTCCAGGGCTAAACCATGAATAGTGGGCGTGCAAGAAGAGCAAATTTTACATAAAAACAAAACAACTGAAATGCCCATTTTTTAAACTATAACCGATTATGAAAAAAAAAACAAAAATATTCTATCTGAATAAACACATTTCAAAAAAATACTTGAATGGTTGTTGGGGTATCGTTAATATTTATAACAAAATCAATGAATGGATCAATCAAATGTAGGTTTGACTGTACTATGTAGGTAAGACCAACACCTGTAAATTGTGCTTAGCAAATAAATAATATGAATTTGTTTTAGTTTATTTTGTTTAAATCCCAGTATTTTTGCTATTTTTACGATGTTCCATGATGGCCGTAAACCTCAAAAATGTTTCCCAAAACTGCAGTTGGAGCTTTTTTACTTACATTTTTGGTATCAAAAACATGTATCAACCTATCCCTACTGGCACTGGCGAGTAAATTATAAGGCGAGTCGCTGGACGAGTACTCCAAACATAGCACTTCCGAATCGTGAGCTTCGATTTTTACGTTTTCCCGCATGGTGCTTGTATCGTGTATTCTAATATTGCCTATAAAGTAAACATTACTTTTTATTTTTAACTTAGTACTGCTGCCATTTTTGAGCTATTAAAATACAAAATAAATTGAAAGAATGTTCGGTTAGGGTAAAAAAAAAATCTAATTTTATACCGAGTTTACTTAGTAGGACTGAGTTTCTGGTTATTAATGATATTCGAGCTTTCATATGCTTATAATTTGGAACCAATTTCGAACTAATTTTGAACCACTTTTAACAATTTGGAACCACACTCCTTCTTGGGTTTTTTTTATATTCAAAATGGGGGGTGCAGCCGGACGTCAAGCTACACCCCCTCATTTAAAGCGTAGAGAAAAATGAAAAGCAACTATCCCAAAAATAAGTACTAATTTCGAACTCCTAATATCACCAAAAAGAATTTCGAAAAATCCACTATTGATAGTCCGCATCATCTAAGAAGCACCATTGGAAAAATCAGCTGCTTTACACATGCACATATTAGGTACATACCAAAAGTCCAACAAATTTTAATTTTAATTGTGGGAAATTTGAAATTAATTCTTAATTTTGTGATAGTTGCATTTCATTTTTCTCTACGCTTTAAATGAGGGGGATGTAGCTTGACGTCCGGCTGCACCCCCCATTTTGAATATAAAAAACCAGGAAGGAGTGTGATTCAAAATTTTTAAAAGTGGTTCAAAATTAGTTCGAAATTATAAGCATATTAAAACTCGAATATATTTAGGGGGGCTGCAAAATCTCTTTATACACTCTTTAATATTTTTAATGTAGATATTGACAAGATTCTTTATATGCTCCATTTACTATTTGTTCTCTATACGTTCTATATGCTGACTATTTGAAAGTTTTAATAATTATACTTAAAAGTTTCGGATATTTAAATAACCTATTTATTTTTTTTTTCAGATCTAGTAGACGACTGCAGTTATGAAAAAAATGAGCCTTACCTCAAAAATAAATCGGAACAAGACATTGTTTAACGGTTTATTGTAGGATAGAGTGTACTTAAAAACATATGAAAAGTTTACCAAAGTTTAAGTACCGAAAATTTCATTTCAAAAACGGTTTACGAGGGAAGAGAAAAAAACAACATTAGGTTAGATTTTACGAGCTAATTGCAAATATCTCAAAAACGGCTGGACTCACGTTACAGAAGTTTACTGCATAATGCTGGCCAAATAATTCTTGAAAATATTTGAATCTGCAGCCTTGTTATAATTTTGATGTCGGCCAGTGTGTGCCTTGAGGTATAAATTTTGTCATTTTTTTCTTCGAAAGTGGTTGATTAACTGCTGCGACTGTGTAATGTCATTTGCAGTCGTCTATAGGTAAGGTTGTTTTAGATGACTTGAATTAAAATCCCTCTAATAGTACTTTGTTAGGATCTAAAAAGTGTCGAAAAACCTATTTAAGTACACCTGGTTCAGTTTTTGTTGATCAATATTGTTTTTAGGAACAACCAGGCCAATTTTCCCCTTTTTCCCATATAGCCCTCAAACAATTTAACAGTCACCTTCAGAGTTTAAATTTCAAAGAATAACCTAACCGAGAGCATAACCATCTTTCGGGAGTATATTTTGAAACACAGTACTTTTGCTTGGCACTAATTCGCAGTAATTGATAGTCCTTAAATTTTCAGTACCATCAGTACTTTCGCAGTACTTGGCGGTACATGACCAAGATTTGCAGTATACTTAAAAATTTATAATTTTTGGGAATATGTGTACACATTTTTTTGAAACCAACACACAATACAATACAAATACTGTACCTGAACGGTCTCCAGAGGCCAAATGTTTCCCATCCGGACTGACCTTAATACACCTGACCCCGTTTTTTCCGTCGTACGACGTCTGCTCCGTTTGCTTTTCACTCGATTGCGTTCCCGAGATATCCAAATCTTTGATGTACGACAGGTCCTTGTCGGTGTATACTATCTTCAGCAGGTCCTAAAACAAGTAGGTACAAATAATGAAACAAATCATTTTGATTTCATAATGACATAAATGATATTTTAACAAAGTTATGATTGTTTTCCACAAACTACACTTTTTTGCAGTCGACGTTTCGCTAACAACGTTAGCATCATCAGGAGATTGTTTTCAAAAGCATGCTCGGCCACACTTGACTTTTCTGTTCTTCCGTATTTTAAGTGTGCTAAGTTTTCTTTGAATCGTGTTTGAATAGAGCGTCTCGTTTGGCAAACATATTTTTTGTAACAATCCATGCAACTAATTTCGTATATTCCACTTTTTCCTAGAACTGTAGTTTTGTCTTTGGGATTTAAGACCGGTGATATTAAATACTTTTTGTAATCCTTTCGTGTAATTAGGATTATGAGGAATTGATACAAATTTAGAGTCGCAGGTATCTTTTTGTCTGAAAAAAGTGTAATTCCGAAAGGTCTTTTGAAAAGAATGTCTATTTATCAGCTTATTTATTAAGCCTTCGTCGTTACCGTTTTCGCCAGCTATATTCCTAATCCTGTTCTTTTCTGCTTCAAATCTTTCTTTGTTTAAGGAGAAATTTACTAATCTATATATTAAAAAGTGCAAACTTGCAAGCTTATGTTGTAAACAATGAAAAGGCATTTGGAATATACCTGTTGGTGGCCGTTCCTTTTCTGTATAGGTCAAATTCTAATTTATTTTTATTTCTTATAGCTCAAGTATCTAGAAATGGCAATGTACCGTTCTCTGTTTCATAAGTAAATTTAATTGTGCGAAATTTGTTATTTATTCTTTCCAAAAAATTTTCAACACTAGTTACTTTAGTGTTGAATACTGCAAACACATCGTCTACATACCTGAACCATACTCTGGGGAAATACTCAAATTCTTTACTTATATCTGATTCAAATTTGCTTACAAAGAGGTTTGCAATAAAAGGTGATGAACTATTACCCATTGTGGTTCCTTCTAATTGTTGGTAGTAGTTATTTTTATATTGAAAGTAATTTTGATTCATGCAGAGTTTTGTTAAAGATATGTATTCTAAAGTCTGTTTGTCTTCTAGATTGTTCTTTCTAAGTAGTTCCTCCAGTTATTGTAAGGTATTAGGGATCGGCACACTAGGGAACAACGAACTAACATCAAACGAGATTGAAATTTCACCTTCTTGGAGTGAAATATCTTTAACTTTGTTGATAAATTCAAGGGAATTTTGAACAGAAAAACACTCTATCTTATATACTATCTTTTAGTGGGCGGCGATAAGACTAATAATAATTTGTGATTGCTCACGCTTTATAATCCTATCTCCCCTCAACTAAACAATAAAGTGTACTAAATGGAATGAGGCCTCTTTCTATTTAAACTATTTCTGGATATAATGATTTCCATACTTTCATATGCATTCAAAAGTCTTTTGTTTGGTACACTTTTTAGAAGTTTTAGGTTATCTAATGTGAATCTATGATTGTTTTCAAAAGCATGCTCGGCCACACTTGACTTTTCTGTTCTTCCGTATTTTAAGTGTGCTAAGTTTTCTTTGAATCGTGTTTGAATAGAGCGTCTCGTTTGGCAAACATATTTTTTGTAACAATCCATGCAACTAATTTCGTATATTCCACTTTTTCCTAGAACTGTAGTTTTGTCTTTGGGATTTAAGACCGGTGATATTAAATACTTTTTGTAATCCTTTCGTGTAATTAGGATTATGAGGAATTGATACAAATTTAGAGTCGCAGGTATCTTTTTGTCTGAAAAAAGTGTAATTCCGAAAGGTCTTTTGAAAAGAATGTCTATTTATCAGCTTATTTATTAAGCCTTCGTCGTTACCGTTTTCGCCAGCTATATTCCTAATCCTGTTCTTTTCTGCTTCAAATCTTTCTTTGTTTAAGGAGAAATTTACTAATCTATATATTAAAAAGTGCAAACTTGCAAGCTTATGTTGTAAACAATGAAAAGGCATTTGGAATATACCTGTTGGTGGCCGTTCCTTTTCTGTATAGGTCAAATTCTAATTTATTTTTATTTCTTATAGCTCAAGTATCTAGAAATGGCAATGTACCGTTCTCTGTTTCATAAGTAAATTTAATTGTGCGAAATTTGTTATTTATTCTTTCCAAAAAATTTTCAACACTAGTTACTTTAGTGTTGAATACTGCAAACACATCGTCTACATACCTGAACCATACTCTGGGGAAATACTCAAATTCTTTACTTATATCTGATTCAAATTTGCTTACAAAGAGGTTTGCAATAAAAGGTGATGAACTATTACCCATTGTGGTTCCTTCTAATTGTTGGTAGTAGTTATTTTTATATTGAAAGTAATTTTGATTCATGCAGAGTTTTGTTAAAGATATGTATTCTAAAGTCTGTTTGTCTTCTAGATTGTTCTTTCTAAGTAGTTCCTCCAGTTATTGTAAGGTATTAGGGATCGGCACACTAGGGAACAACGAACTAACATCAAACGAGATTGAAATTTCACCTTCTTGGAGTGAAATATCTTTAACTTTGTTGATAAATTCAAGGGAATTTTGAACAGAAAAACCTTTTTCCTTTATAGGTAAATTTTCAAACTCGTTTGTTAGCCATTTCGAAATATTGTAAGTAGGTGATCCTACAGCGGAAACTATAGATCTAACCGATTTTCCAGGCTTGTGGATTTTCGGAAGACAATACAGTTTTGGCATAGTAGGAAGCTTACTTGTAGCTTATATTTAATATTGTCGGTAATAATATTGTTACATTTTTTTATTGTGTTTTTTACTTCGTTAATCATTTTTGGTAAGGGGTTCTTTGGGACTTGTTTGTCCATTTTTTATTAGGTTATCTACCCTTTCAAAATAATCTGTTTTATCTAATATAACAACTTTATTACCCTTGTCAGCCTTTAGATAGAAAACATCTTTCTCTCTCAAACTTTTAATTGTTTTATTGTGATTTAATGTACTTTAATTTTTGTTGTTCTGAATGATGTTTTGAGAAATCTAATATCGGCAAGCATCTCGCACATAGCCCTTTGTGCCTTCTGAAAGATTAGAGATTGAACTTTCAATATTTGCAATAATATCACTTAAATTATTTTTTTTTATGTGGGCAGAGCAAAATTAAGACCTTTGTTTAAAAGTGATATTTCTTGTTTGAGAGGATAGGTTTTCTACAATGTTTGCGATTTCCTTCGACTTTTTTGGTTTTGGTTCAGAACCTTTTAACTTTTTTAGCTTTTTATTAAGTGAAGACTTATCTTTTTTGTAATTTTTTCTCAATTACTACAAACATATGTCTTTGGAAATCGCACCATTCTTCAAAGTTCTTATCACTAAGATTAAAAGTCAACTTTTTAAACAGTCGGTATGCTTCAAGCTCAAACATACTTCGGTTTGCGTACAAACTTTTGATTTCTAAATCTAACCATTTCTGTTTTGCAAACAGGGCTACTTTTGAAGAAATTGTAGATTTCGGCAACTTTACTTGAACCAAGTTTGGAAAAACTTTGAATTTTTTGCAAGATTTTAGAAACCAAATATCTGCACCAACTAACACCAATTGTTTATCGTCTCCTGATGATGCTAACGTTGTTAGCGAAACGTGTGTCGAGTGCAAAAAAGTGTAGTTTTGGTTTGTGGAAAAAATCATAACTTTGTTTTGGAGTGCAAAAATGTTTTTCTACAACTACCCCTGAAAATTAAGTATTTCACACGCTAGACAACCTTTGAAAATGCGGTTCTTCACACAGCGTGTGAGTTTTTCCACGCTGGACGGCGTGTGATTTTTTTTTCGCACGTTGCTAATTATCTATTTATTTTCGGGTGCTGTCGTCTGGACAACAAAAAATATTAAAAGGTAAATATGCACTTTTGAATTTTTCATGTAAATGTACAGTGTTCTACGAGGGTGTACAGGGTGACTGTTTATAAAGTTCCACCTGAGAAAACTTTTTTATTATTCGTCACAAAATGATAAACAAAAACGTGATTTACTGATGAAATTATGTAGATTTTTATTAGTTTCACTTTAAAAAAAATCACCTGTTAAGAAGGATGGCCATGAGGTCCTTTTTTTATGGAATGGATTCCAAAAATATACTATATGTTATCATTGTCTTGAACGGTGATTGATAAATTCACAAAGATCTTGACCTAATGGTAATGTGTTAAACAAAGAACCACCTAAACTATTTTTCCTTAGCTAACACATCCCAAGTAACATTTTTAATTACCTCAGGTTTTATAAGTTTGGTTACCAGTTCTTATAAAGGTGATCGGGTTTTATTACCAGGTTTCCTGGTTTCTTAAAATTACATGAAGGCACGATAATTTTTATAATAGTAATTGTTGTAACCTTCCAACTTTAATTTTTATTGGGTTACTTAAACAGTTATTATAAAACCAGAGTCTTTTTTTATAATAGGTCTTCTATGAAACTCGTTCGTTAAATTTATAAAGGTTTCATTATAAATTCCATCACTTGTAATTCTGCTTCTGCAGCTTCATAAGGATAAAACCCCTTTCTTTTAATAACACAGGGCTCGTCTAACCAGTCTTCTTGCTGCGAGCTTGAAACTCAGCCCTTCTGCTCGGCCACCTTAAAATTTTCCCTTCAGTGGACACCTCCCATCCAGGCGGGACGATCACAAATATTTTTAATTGGAAACAAACGTTGAAAAATGATTCTGTTTTGTTCTGTTTTCTTGAAAAACGGTTGAAAAGCACCGTTTTTTTGTAGGTTATTAAAACATCTGTCACTCTTATGAGTCTTCTGCATGGTTTGGGCCAATCGGCCAATTCCTTTAGGAGATTTATTAGAGTTTTGGTCACCTGGATTTGTTACAAATCCAGATTACAATCAAAATCAACAAAAAAAAACGAAAAAATTTTGTATAGAAAAAAATGATGTTTTAACAGTAAAGTTTGCGCCGCATGTAGTTTTAGGGGGTGGAAAAGTCTTTAAAAATCATTTTAGCATCATAATATTCTATCACGGCCTATTTATAATTTCATGTTGTTTTGATTCCATGTTTTATTACGGATCCATAATTACTTTTTTAGAACCTCAGAACTTAAAAAAAATAATTCTACTGCATTTTCTTATAGGGGGCGCTGCACTCGGGTTACTTTATTTGGTTTTATAAAGGTTGCAGACATTTTCCTGTAACCTTTACGTCTCCTAATTCGTATAACTAAAGGCAATATAAAAGTTGTAAGAAGGTTCTCACAGGCAACTTCTAGGTTTTTAAAGAGTTTATAATAAGGTTGCCACTACCTTTATAAGATCCACGAGTGAAGGTCAATAGGAGGGTAATAAAGGTTCCGGGAAGGTTCTCGTTACTTTTTTATAAAACTTTGGTGGAGGTAACTTGCTCGCAACCTCTATAAAAAATGAAATGTTACTTGGGATTGCCCTTGTGGCAAATTATTTTTGATTTTACTCGAGAACTGCCAAAGATAAACCCTACATATGATATATTTTTGGAATCAGAAAGAAAAGAGCTATTAATATTTTATAAAATATACAGGGTATTCAATTAAAAAAAAAAAATTAAGGAAAAAACTGAAAATGTTACAGAAATTTACCTAATTTCACAAGTCATTCACTTTTTGATTTACCTTCTTGTGACAAACAAAAAAAAAGTTTTCCCAAGTGAAACTTTATAAACGGTCACCCTGTACATATTTTAAGGGAATGGATAACCCCTCTTTTATCCGTTATTATGCATGCTACAAAAAATTTTAAATTCAAAAGCTGTAAAACTTTTTGCGATCTATCAAAATATGTATGCCCATCAAATGTCATTAAATATGTAAAATTTTGACACTAGCTTTCTTATTTTAAATGCAACACCATGCCATGATAAAATTTTACTTTTGTAATGACGTTTGAAAACGTTAGCAACATATTATAAAAAGTCGCAAAAAGTAATGCAACTTTTGTATACTTACATTACTATAAATATTCGGCTGATAAACACTTTGTGACTGCGTCTCATTCCGTTTATCCAAGGTCCACAGTCTTATCGTGTCATCAGATCCACAAGTCAAAAAGGTCCCGGGAGGCAGAGGGCTATTTAAGGGGGCCATTTCTACCCCCCATATACAGGCAGAATGGTAGAGGAATGAACATGATTTACCTACCTAAATATTCAGGAAAAAAAAATAGAAAAATCGATTACTCAACCAAAAACCTTAATTTTATCATTCGTTAAGAGGTATTGTTTATTTAGGTAATTAGTTTTGGAAAAAAGTATTGTCAATCTGACAAGATTTTACCTAAATATTGACTAAAAACATTATGTTGGAGGTAATATTTTAGGGTCACTAAGTTGTAAATTTGGCCATTATAAAATATCCAAAATTTATTTGATTTCCAAAACATTTTTGTAGAAAAAAATCAAGTATTTTTACCCCTTGCTTTTCCCAAAAAACATCCTTAGAGGCGAGATTCGATGTTAATATTTCCGTACAAGGCTTATGATATGGACAGAGTGCATAACGTGGAAGTTTTGCTTAGATTAGATAAGGATATTAAAGTTTTATTCACCATCAAAAAACGTTTTTGCCATATTTTAAGAAATGACAAATATGAACTTTTAAAGCTAATAACAGAAGGAAAAACTGAAGGCAGACGTATATAATGGCTGAAAAATTGACAATGCTATGGCGTTAGTACTACAAATCTTTTTGCGGGGTTGAAACTGATTTCCAATTTTTGAATTCCCTGACTTTTCCAGGTTTTCCCTGACCAAAAATAAAAAAAATCCAGGTTATTTTACAAGTTTCAATAACCACATTAAAAAAATATGTTTACGTCCCGATAACGTTTTAAAGAAAAGGTAATCATAAGCTTGTGCACCTATATACCAATTCTGGATTTTTTTGCCAAAATTATGTCATAAAAGTACCGTAGGTAAAAATTTTGAAAAAACGTATACTGGAAATGTCATTTTTGACACGTTTTCAATAATGTTATCGCAGCGCAGGCAAATTTTTTTTGCAATATAGCAGTAAATTCAAAATATTATTCAGGGGCGGTCGCAGCTTTTTTGTATTGCTAAAATCATGTATTTATAATCACTAATGATGTTATCGCGGCGCAGGCAAAAATTTTTGCAATTTAAGAAGGAAATTTATTAAGTTATAATATTTTTCACATTTTTTTGCAAAATCCAGAAAAACAAAAAAAAACAGAGAAGAAAAAAAAAAGAGTGAGGAAAGCATAAAAGATAAAAAAAAACCATACTGTCAAAATTCTCTGATTTCCATGACTTGGGACCCATTCTCTGACTTTTTCAGGTTACTTTTGAAATTCCCTGACTTTTCCAGGTTTCCCTGACCAGTTTCAACCCTGTTTTAGAAAGGCAGTAAATAGGTGCAAATCGCCCTGATAATAGTCAACAATTTACTTTTACGAATCCTTCAAAAGCAGTATAACTATGCTGAACCGAAAATAGGTCAAATACTGGCTAATTTGCCTCTTTTTTACCAAGTAGTTTGCCTTTATAATTAGACACTTTTTGGATATCCAAGATAGTCACAAATTACCTATTTTTTTCCTTGTTGTCAGGTCAAACATCGATCGACCGTAATTTTTTTTTATTATATCGATTTTCAGTCATTTTGAAAAATAATATTGAATCAATATGTCCTTTTGATTTTTCACTGTTAAAGTTTCCAAAAGTCTACGTGTTATAAGGGCGCCTGTGTTTTTAAACTCACAATATTAAAATTTATAGAAATGTAAAGAACCATAGCTCAGCTGAGAGTCGCTTTCAAATACATAGTCAAATTAACAAATAGAGGCTCAATATATCAAATCAACCCAAACCAATTATGCACAATTTGCAACTTGCAGAAGGAAGAAAGTCTGTGTCATCTCCTTTTAGAGTGTCCAATGTACAATGGTATAAAATCGCACCCTAATAATTACTTAACGGCATTAGAAAATCTTGCAGATACTTTAAATTTGGGATACATAAATCAATAATACGTAGTTAGAATTGAACTTCCTTTTCACTCTTGTTCTTTTAGTGTAATTTAACAATATCATCATATTAATTATTCTTGTCTATAGTTTTATTGTTATTGTTATCAATAATTTTTCTTTTTTTTCTCTTTGATTGTAAGCATTTATTTTAAGCCAAACTTATTGGTGTTTTTATAAACAACAAATAAAATAATAAAATAATGAGATTTTTTACATAATTTTTTAGGGAAAGAGTCCTATCCCATTATTATTTATTTTATTTATTAATTTCCCACGCATAAATAACAAAACATACAATTACTAGTAAAACTAAATATTTGGAAATATGTTACTCACAGAGGTAAAACTTGTATGTGAGAAAAATATTCCTTTAAACTAATTATTGCTAGAAAAAATCAAACAGATTATTTGATAAATATTACTTGACAAAATAATCAAACTATTCTGCCCTGTTATTACCCAAATGTAAAATGTATGAAGAAAACTGAAATGATGATAAAGGGATGACTGACCATAATTTAATATGACAAAGGAAACTAAAATAAAACAGATTATTTGATAAATATTACTTAAAAAAGATCTTGGGAGGAAAGAACGAAAATTCAAAATTGGATGAGTGTCCCACAAGGAACACTCCTTTTCACTCTTGTTCTTTTAGTGTAATTTAACAATATCATCATATTAATTATTCTTGTCTATAGTTTTATTGTTATTGTTATCAATAATTTTTCTTTTTTTTCTCTTTGATTGTAAGCATTTATTTTAAGCCAAACTTATTGGTGTTTTTATAAACAACAAATAAAATAATAAAATAATGAGATTTTTTACATAATTTTTTAGGGAAAGAGTCCAATCCTATTATTATTTATTTTATTTATTAATTTCCCACGCATAAATAACAAAACATACAATTACTAGTAAAACTAAATATTTGGAAATATGTTACTCACAGAGGTAAAACTTATATGTGAGAAAAATATTCTTTTAAACTATTTATTGCTAGAAAAAATCAAACAGATTATTTGATCAATATTACTTGACAAAATAATCAAACTATTCTGCCCTGTTATTACCCAAATGTAAAATGTATGAAGAAAACTGAAATGATGATAAAGGGATGACTGACCATAATTTAATATGACAAAGGAAACTAAAATAAAACAGATTATTTGATAAACATTACTTAAAAAAGAGAAGATCAAAAGATCTTGGGAGGAAAGAACCATCGCACACTCTGACCTCCAACTCTGAAACACTCGCAAATAGGCATCGTTCCGCATGGTACTTATTATAAGTCACCTGATACGGGTTCGTCCTGGCGTGTTAATCTTTCCAATAGGAATATGCTAGATAGACAATTAAAACAAGAAGTTAAAAACTTCGAAATCAGTTACATCAACCGAAAAGAATCTAAAAAAGAGAAGATCAAAAGATCTTGGGAGGAAAGAACGAAAATTCAAAATTGGATGACGAGCCCACGCTGGTCACCCCGGGCGAAACATCGTTTAATTGTTTCTCTTTTCGCTTTGGTCGTTTGTGTGTTCCTTGTGGGACACTCACCCAATTTTGAATTTTCGTTCTTTCCTCCCAAGATCTTTTGATCTTCTCTTTTTTCGATTCTTTTCGGTTGATGTAACTGATTTGGAAGTTTTTAACTTCTTGTTTTAATTGTCTTAGGAGCATATTCCTATTGAAAAGATTAACACGCCAGGACGAACCCGCATCAGGTGACTTATAATAAGTACCATGCAGAACGATGCCTATTTGTGAGTGTTTCAGAGTTGGAGGTCAGAGTGTGCGATGGTGTTAAATGATGTCTGGATTGAGGGTGACTAGTGAAACCACTGACGAGCCCACGCTGGTCAACCCGGGCGAAACATCGTTTAATTGTTTCTCTTTTCGCTTTGGTCGTTTGTGTGTTCCTTGTGGGACACTCATCCAATTTTTAATTTTTGTTCTTTTCTCCCAAGATCTTCTGATCTTCTCTTTTTTAGATTCTTTTCGGTTGATGTAACTGATTTGGAAGTTTTTAACTTCTTGTTTTAAATATTACTTTCTGTTGGAACTTTCACATAAGATTCTTACCCTTCTTATGTTAAACACATCCCAAATATATATCGAATGATCGTTATACACAGCCGTTAGTTTATGATTAATTTCGTCATAAGATATAGCTATCGTGTCCGGATACTTTGCATCTTGTGGGGGGGTAGCCATGTGTCTGAAAAGAACAAAAATATTATATAAAATATATAGCCAAGTATTTAACCCAGAAAACACAGCAAATTTTGGGAAAAGAATAATAAAACCAGGCATCAGCTGATTAGAACAAAGCATATCCATCTACACATCGACAGCGCACTGCAGAATGGTTTAAATTTAATTCGTAAATTGGATTTGGTCTTCAAATGTTATATAATAAACATTTACTACGTTTATATGCACCTAAAACCGCTTTTATATAAGGACGGTTTTAAATGAAATCGCTTTCTCCAATTAATAAATGTCAGTTTAAAAAGAAAACAAATAAAAACACTAAGTTGAAAACTGATTTTTCAGTAAAGCGAGGGTTGAGTATTTCTTAGGGTTGGCTTTTTTAAAGGGTTCGTTAGATATAGTAGAGTATTTACCTCATAAAAGTAATATTAAAGAAATTAAATGTGACAACCATGAAGTAAGCCTCGGACTGTAGTTTTTCGTGCTTCTAGTAATGATATATAGTTATATAGTGGAATATATTACTTTCGCGTGTAACTTTATATTTTTACGACACTGTGGTAATTTTTTTAACTATAATAGTGACCACCCTAAGTGACAATAATGATATTTTTCCTATAAAGAGTTTTTCGTAGGAAATATTACCACGCACGGGGGTCCTGAACGAACTCCCGTGATCCTAAAACAAGATATTTTAAAATCCCACCTGATCATTTTTTGAAATTTTACACACTTTTCTATTATATTAAGAAATAATACCGGTTAAGGCTTAAAAATTACTAAAAATTATTTATTTTTTTTAAATTAATTTAAGGATACAAAACATATTTATCTTATAAACTAACCTATCGATTTTTTTTTAGTTTCTTTGAAAAAAATAATTAAAAAACTTGTCTAAAAAAGTAATAACGCTTTAGATTATATGTTGTAAAGCAAGGGACCAAGGTGTAACTTTGTTTATCCCGGTAAAGCATAAAATACATGGATTACACTCTAGTTATTAAAGGAGGCAGTGACTTTGCCAATGGGAACAAAAATCAAAGTGCGCCATGGATGCGTTTGCCCATAATCCTTTTTTTGTGTTTTGAGAATTGTTAGTAGGTACGTAAGCCAAACCACCATATAAATTTAACCATAATGAAAACAGAAGAAAAATGCACGGGTTGTGGTGAAAAAATTAAATTTGGAAAATCAAAACTAGAACGATTTAAAATAACTTTACCATTACACATTACACATGTAGAAATGGGCTATATGATCGTGAAAATAATGTTTTTGTTTGCCAATTGCTGCCGATGCCGGATTTTGAAGCAATAAATGTTACTAGGAATACAAGATTTTCAACGGGTCAAGACTGTGAATGTGATTTGTGCCAAACTGCAAGATATAAAGGACATAAAAAGAAGAGGAAGAGGACATTTCAAGATTCTCGCTAACAAGAAAACTAAAGACGCAAAGACAATTTTTTATTGTGTAAGCACAAGTTAATTGTATTGTGCACGACAGTGATTTTTCTCTCTCTAACTAAGTATGCTAGTAGATATACTGTGTAGGTTCTATATACAATGGTAACCCCGCCATCCGGTTCTCCAAAGTGGATGGCGAGTTTGCCGAAGAAGTAGTGTCCTGTCCCGAAGAAGTGAGCGACCCAAGCAAGAAGTGATCACCAATGACGTCACTTGACCAGTGGCTGTTGAAGAAGTAGAAGTGATCACCAATGACGTCACACGACCAGAGGCTGTAGCGAAGGGCGTTAGGTGGATATAGGGGTGGTTCTAGGGGGTGTAAAATTAGGGGTTGTAAAACCACGTGACCAAATGACGTGTGTATAATATACAGAGTGAGCCTATTGAGAGCATGACGTGACTGTTATACAGTGTGTCCAAATGCGTGTGAATATGGTACAGTGTGGTCTACGTGACCTAACCTATAAATTAAATTATTTTCTCTTGTGAAATATGTCCTGTCAAAAGTGGTCGTACAAGGCTAAAAATGTTGAATTTTTTTCGTGTCAAACGGGGTGTTTTTTGCAACCCCTTTCCACCCCTTTTTAGAAGGGATGTGGTGTAAATAGGGCTTTAGTATTAATATTTTAATTAAAAAAGTAAAAGTGATGTGGTCAGGATCGAACCGTCGATGTTCGGCATGAGAAGCCGCGACTAAACCATTGCGCTATCTAGGCGAGTACAGATATTTCCAAAGAATATGTAACACAACAATCTGAGATAAGTCAGTGATGATGTCATGTCGAGATTGTGCGCAAATATAATCATTAAACTTTATAATATTTATAATAAGAAAATCGGTGAAATTTATGTGCACGGTTAGGAACATTGCATTAAAAAAATAAAAACAAAAACACATTTTGTTTTTACATTTATTAAAAATAGGTATAAAAAAAGTATAAAAATAGATAGGTATAGTTTATTCAAACTTGATGTTATCTGTTGTTTAACTATTCAGATAACGATTCCGCGAAAAAGCTCAATTCTGTATCTATAGAAAAGAACAGATCAAATTTTTTTGTATTCAGTTTAGTCCTGACTCCTCCCCATACAAGTAGTCATCACACACACACACTTGCGGTTCTTTATATTTTGTCTACGTCAAAAGTATGGATGACAAAGCAGAAAAAAATAAAGACTCATTTTTTGATTCTTCAGATTCTTCAGATGACAATGAAAATTGTGAAATGGAAGATTTAGATGTAGATATGCAGGACATTTTAGATAATGAACACTGTGACTATTGTGACCGCGTTCTGGTACCCAAAAAATATCTAAATTCTGACTTTGATAGAATATTTTCTGGTTGTGATTATTCTGAATTTCTGTGCTTTGACGAAGATGGGTTATGTAAAGACGAAGAAGAAGAAGAAGAAAAAGAAGAAGAAGAAGAAGAAGAAGAAGAAGAAGTAGACTCATAAACTCTTAATTTAACTTGCAGTGCTTTTTAAAATAAAGTCTTATACATATTATATTTATCTATTAGTTGTTTTTTTAATTTTTTCCGTCCTTTACTACCTAGTACAGATTTCAATTCATCTTCAATTTTTTTCAATTTGTTTTTACATTTATTAAAAATAGGTATAAAAAAAGTATAAAAATAGATAGGTATAGTTTATTCAAACTTGATGTTATATCCATACTTCTGTTTAAAGGTCTCTTAGTGGATATATGTTTTTATTAAGTATTTTATCATTTTCAAATTGTGTATCTCTACTAACCTCTGACCCATTGTTTTATTTATATCAATGCATGTAAATTGTTTTTGAAAGGAATTATGTAGTTATAGGGTGAGCAAACTTAATATTTAAATAAAAAAGACATATTTTTTATTGTATGATTTTATTTAATTCATCTATTTTTCTAACCACACACATCTAGACCATCATATGTAGCAACAAGAGGTTCCAGGTATATCCACACTTCATAGTTCGGGTAAATTTTTGTACACTCAAGGGCCGCATCTATTATTTGGCGTCTCAATTCTGTTGGTACTAAATGGTAAAATTCTGGTAATTTTTCCTCAATTATATATTTACACGAGTCAAAACCAAAACATATCCACTCTGTAAACCAGTTGTATATTTTTTCATAATTTTGCTCCTTTAGTAGCTCTTGCAAATCTTCATCAATCTTGGTTGACCAGTAGTTACTTTGAAAATCCATGTTATTTTTGATTCATAAATCGAACCTTACCACATAGAGCTCTTGAATTTTTAAATACTCTGTCTGGATTTTTTTCCAGAGCTTGACTTTCTGCAAGCGTCACACTTGTAAGAGATAACTTTGTTACCTTGACTGGTTTTAATGAAATCAACCCTTTCACATTGATCGCACTTTACAGACTGAAAAATTGCTGACGGTTTATGGTTCTTTCTCATGGTGCAACCTGTTATCAACAAAAATAGCTTACGATTGCTAAGCTACAGTGGAGGGAGTCTTTATAAGCATCCCTCTTATCATAGAAGAAGGTTAAAGGTTATCAGCTTATTATTCACTATATAAGGGTGGGGGAAGAAAAAAATAAATTAAAATTATTTTAGCCGCCTAGCTGTAAAATTTAAAACTATGGATCAATGCGCTAAAAAAATATGGGATGACATTTCCAAATCCCCTGTTCTTTCAGAGAAATTCATAATATTTTTTCAACAAGAGCTGAACTGGGACCTGTTATGTACGTATCAGGCGTTAGATGAAGATTTTTTGAGAACGATGATTTCAATCGTAAACTGGAATTTGGTTGGGAAATATCAGCATCTAAGCGAAAAATTTATCGAAGAATTTAAAACTATGTTGTATTGGCCCTTTGTATCAAGGTATCAAACTTTATCGCAAAACTTCATTAGGAGACATGCACATTTGGTGGACTGGGAGTATATCATCAAATACCAGAGGGTTACACCAAAATTTATTAGTGAAATGAAACAGTATATTCAAGACAGCCAAGAAGGACAGATATTTTAGAGAGAGATAAAAATGCCAATCCCAGTCAAGTATGTATGTCCAAAATGTAAGGGAGAAAGCGACATATCCATTTTTGAATGTTTACCATGCACTTGGGATAAACAAGTTGCGAAAAAGGAGGGATCAAAAAAAACTCCGTCATCTTATTGGAAAAAAATACCATTCAGTGAAGGAAATTAGTTTATGTGTATATTACTAAATTTACATTAATAAAAATAAAACTATGCGTAATAAAAACAGTTTTTTATTTATTTATCTATTATGCAATATTTTTAGTACTTATCCAACTATTTTCACTCTCCTTTAGACCCAACCACTTAACAAAAACTTTATTTTTTGAGCGTTTTAGCACCTTTTCAACCAAATAAACGTTGGGATACTTGACTTTTTGTAGTTGAAGTTCATAAAATCCTCCCTTTATCTCCTTTTTGCTAGCATCCTCTAATAAATATGTAACTGGGTTTGTAAGTTGTATCTTCTTTATGGTGAAGACCTCGGTAGACCAGTTGGGCATATACATTTTATCAAAAACCCCTCTCATTTTTGAAATTCGCACGTAATCTCCAATCTTAAATTTAGGCTTGGAAGTTATTTTTATATGATTATAGATCGTGTTTAGTAAAAGCTTTTCATGTTTTTTTCTCACATCAGAGGGTTTCATCCCTATAGTTGTATGCTTTTTATTATTATAAATCTTAACAATTTTTGGTAGTAATTCAACCCATTTATAAGATCCTTGATAATTAAATTCTTTCCACATTAAACTTTTTAAGGTTCTGTTTACTCTTTCAACGATTTGAGCCTTTTTTTCACTATAGGAGCTATAATGTTTTACTTTATACTTCTTTAGCACTTTATCCATAAAAGAGTTATAAAACTCCTTTCCCATGTCTGTTTGGAGATGTATTGGAGCCTGTTCTTTAAAAACCCGTTCCATCTGTTGAGCTACTTCCTGTCCTGTTTTCGATTTTAACGGATATGCCCAAACAAATTTTGAAAAACAATTTATGATCACTAAAATGTACTTATACCCACGGTTTTCAGGAGAATACGGTATCATTTCCACTAGATCAGCTTGAAACAAATCATTTAACGATTTCAACACCACCCTCCTCCTTGTAAAATTTATTCTAGCAGGTTTATGGATCTCATCAACTACCTGACGTTTGACATCCGTATCAAACTTAACCATTCTTCTCAATTATGTTAGCCTCCTGTAGCTCTTCAACTATGGCATAAACCTCATTAATGTGACCTGTGTTGCCTGCTGTCTGTGAAGCTAATAAGAGACGCAAACGTTCAACAAGCTCATTTGGATCGTCCCAGTATACATAGTTCACAGGATTGTTTGAATATTCCATTTCCATACCCTCTCCACCAGTCACCTGATTTTTAAACAGTTTTTGAAACTTATCTGAACGACTATCTGCGATAATATCTTCAGAAGGTTTAAAATGTTTTCTGTTCGCATACGTCCTTGTAATTATTTCTCTGTAGGCCTCGGCATCATTAACGGTGTATTTCCTAGGTACATTTTTTTTAAAAAGCAGTTTGTATAACCCAGATGTACCCTTGTATCTTTTTCCTTTTATAATCAAATCGGAATCATCAATTTCGATTCTTGAGTCACCTATGTAAAAGTTATCAATTTCATCACGTCTCACTCTAAACTTGGGGAAGTAGTTTGAAGAGTTAGAAGGATCTGTGGACGGATCATTCAAAAAATCTCTAATATGTTTTGCAGGTAAAGGATTGAATTGACTATAATAATCGCTTTCGGATTTATTTAATAATTCCCGTTCCCGTGTCTCTTGATAATTACGTTGTCTTCGAGCCTCCTCCTGGGCCAAGTTTTCTGTAGCATCTTTAAGCAATCCCCTGCGTAATGAGTAACTGTGTGTGGGATCTCTTGATACTTTTCTGGTGCTAAATGAAAAATTTAGTTTTCGACTAGACCGCTTTGTAGGTGTAATCGGATCTGCACTTTTAGGGGTTGATTGAAATACATCTGAATCGTAGGAAGAGTAGGGTTCAGAATTTTCTGCAGTTTTTCTGCCAACCTCCTCCTCCTCCTCATATTGATTATTCTGAAATGGTTCAAACTCTTCTTTTAGCTCATTTTTTTCTTCTTCTTCTTCTACTTTTATTTTCTGTGATATTGGTGATTTTCCAGTAGTTTGTCTAGGCTGTCCATTTTTAGTTAAATGAGATTCGATATTTTCCAGGTGTTTTGTAATCGGTTGAAATAGGTTAGCCTGTGATAATTGACCCTCCTTTAACCAGTTTAGTTTTTCACGTATAATTTTTCTTTTTGAAATTAATGTTTTTTTTAAATTTTTTTCACTAGAAGGTAAGTTGTTAAGTTTATTGTTTTTTTCAGACATACTTATCTGCGTGTTTGCTCTGCAAGTGTACCCAAACTATTAACTCTAAGTTCTCTTCTGTTTTAAAGATATATGAAATTGTCAAACCGATACCTATATCTCCCATTATCAAGGTCACAATCTTTAAAAACTGTAAGAAAGTCATGTGGTTTTGTCCAGCAGTGTGCGCACATATTTTGGAATTCCTCAAACGACATGTCAGTGCCTATATGGTCTGTGTAAATGTGTTTTAAATTTAGTAAATCTTGTTTGAATAAAATCAAAACGTTAGCGTTGTCTCTTATTAAATGCTTAGGTATCTTTGCATATGTCTGAGAGAGATAGAAACAATCAATGTTGTTATGTCGACCCATGCTAAAGTATTCACGCATCACATCCTGCTTGTCACATGCCACATCATCAAATATGAAAATAGAAAACTGTTTTGCTTGCGTTGGTTGGATAATATTCTCACAACTGCTGTAGACGTAGTACCCCATTCCTTTTATTGGTTTTAATAGCTCTTCCAAGTATAGATATTTTGGTTGGTATAGACTTTTTGAATACACATATACGTTTTTAAATTTCAAACCATTCGGGTGCTCTAAAAGGCTTAGCATAACATTGGTCTTACCACAATTTGACGGTCCTACAATCAGACATCTAACGGATGATGGAAACAGGAAACCGTGACGTGACTCGGTGACTGCATTAAAATCATGATTCTTTACATCTAAACGCACCTTTTGCTTGACAATTTTTTTCATTTTTTAAAGGGAGGAACTCACTTCAACTCAACCGTTTGAGTTGTAATGTATAAAAAGTAAAAACAAATGTTTTTTTATTTAGTTTAAAGTTAAACTTGCAATATGAAGTACTATGTGCATTCCAACGTTACTGGAAAGGGGTTATTAAACAGTGCCATTAATAATTTACCATTCGAACTTCATTTACCACTCTTCTCTTACTGCGGGCCCGGTACGAATCTCGCGAAGCGTTTAGCTAGAGGAGATATAGGTATTAATGAGCTAGATAGAGCATGTAAAGATCACGATATTTCCTATTCAAAAAACAATGAGTTGAAGGATCGTCACAAGGTTGACAAGATTTTGATGCAAAAATCTTTTGAAAGAATGCGTGCGACCGATTCAAATTGGTATGAGAAGTTGGCTGCAACAGGTGTGGCTGCTGCTATGGGTACCAAGCTTAAACTAGGGATGGGTGTTGTAAATAACTCAAACAACGAACAAGTTCCACGTTTGAAGGCAGTACGAAAATGTCTAAATGTGATTCAGCGTGGTATAAAAGTGACAAAAAGTTATTTAGCTTCTTTGGAGACCTTGGAGGATCAAATTAAAAAAACATCTCAAACGAAAACTTTATCAAAAAAACCGAAAATAAAAAAATTAAAGAAGACTGAACAGCCTAAAGAGTCTATGGAAGATGTTAAGCCTATTGAAAATACTTCAAGCCCTTTGCATTCGAGAAAACGTAGGTACGAAAAGGGGGAAATACATGCTCAGTTTAGTGACGAAATAAAAAAACCCAAATTGTCAATAGTCAAAAGAAAAAGAAAACTGCAAAATGATACAGTTATTCCTCTTAAATTAACAAAAAATGATTTTTCTGGCATTAGTCCTATTGAAACTTTGGAGCGTAAAACAGTAAAGAGAAGACTGAGTACCAACGATACCGATTTCCATGAGAGTGAACCAGAAAACATTAAGAAACAAAAACTAATATAGATAATAACACCCTTCACAAGATTTTTCATTCTTGTGTAAGCGTTGGTAGCAGTGACATCGTTAGTAAGAAAAAAATAGTTAAAAATAATGTCAAGAAAATCTGTAAAAAGTAAACAAAGACCTAAAAGAAAAAGGTCTCGAGTGCTCAAAAAGAAAAGGACAAAAATGCTAAGTTTTACTCAAGCGACAAAAAAGATACGGAATAGCGTTAAAAAACGAAAACCAAAAGACCTTGAAAGCGCGGTTAAAATCGCTCTCAAAACAGCTCGGACGTTTAAAGGCAAAATACAACCTGCAAGAGTAATAAAAATTCCCAAAAGTGGTGGGATTTTGCCTTTAATCCCAATACTGGCTGGTCTAAGCGCACTAGGAGCATTGAGCGGTGGAGCTGCGGGAATCGCAAAGGCCGTAAACGATGCCAAATCTGCCAATCAACAACTGCAGGAAGCTAAGCGTCACAATCAAACCATGGAGTCCATAGCTGTTGGTAAAGGTTTATTTTTAAAACCATATAAGGCAGGATTAGGACTTTTTTTAGGCAAAAGTCGATGTCGACTAAAAAAAACCTAAGTTCTTTTAAGAAAAAGCTACCAATTTTATTACCACAACGAGCTCTTACAAACGTCGATCTGGAAAACTATGTCAAACTACTTAGAATTAAAAAATTTAGAGGTGTTTTTATGAAGAATGAGTTACCATTAAAAATACATAAATCAGAATCAGGTATAATTAATCTAGATGACAGCACTGGTCCCGGCACTCACTGGAATGCCTATAAGAAAATTGGAAAAACTGTACACTATTTCGATAGTTTTGGAAACCTGAAACCACCTCCGGAGTGTGTAAAATACTTTAAGTCCAATGGTAATGTAAAAATATACTATAACCATAATCCCTACCAGACCTATAACTCTGTAAACTGTGGACATTTATGTTTAACATTTCTATTTGACTGTAAAATAAAATAAATTTAAAGACTAAAGACATGTTGTTTTATTAATAAGTGAACCTCCAAAGAGTAAAGATCATGTCGTTTACGTTTATATTATCAGGTAAAACATCACCTTCGTCACCATACCTTTCAGCAACAATTTACCCTCCTATAGTCCTGGATGATAAAAAACAGTATGATTTAGGGCTTCTAAATTTCGAGTGTTATAACTCTATCCCGAATGTTGATAGCTCTAATAATACTTTTTGTTATAATGATACAAAAATTATAAAAATCCCAGAGGGCTCTTATGAACTAGAGGATATTAACGATTTTTTACAAAAATACTCAAAGGAAAATTTGAAAGAAGACCGTTTTGAAATCAGCATAACTGCCAACCGAAATACCTTACAGTGTGAAATTAACTGCAATAAAAAGATTAACTTTGAAACAGAAAATTCTATTGGATCATTACTAGGATTTAGTGGGCAGACCCTGCAGCCAAACATGAAGCATACATCTAAGATACCTGTAGACATATTTAAAGTGAACGCCATCTGTGTGGAATGTAATCTAGTTAAAAATTCCTATAATAATGAAAATCTCGTTCATATACTACACATGTTTTACCCTAATGTTGAACCAGGGTTTAAAATAGTGGAGAATCCGTTAAATGTCATTTATCTACCAATCAACACGCACTACATTGACGAAATTTTACTTAAAGCACTTGGGATAAACAAGTTGCGAAAAAGGAGGGATCAAAAAAAACTCCGTCATCTTATTGGAAAAAAATACCATTCAGTGAAGGAAATTAGTTTATGTGTATATTACCCTGCAGCCAAACATGAAGCATACATCTAAGATACCTGTAGACATATTTAAAGTGAACGCCATCTGTGTGGAATGTAATCTAGTTAAAAATTCCTATAATAATGAAAATCTCGTTCATATACTACACATGTTTTACCCTAATGTTGAACCAGGGTTTAAAATAGTGGAGAATCCGTTAAATGTCATTTATCTACCAATCAACACGCACTACATTGACGAAATTTTACTTAAAATAACGGACCAGAACGGTAAACCTATCAATTTTCGTGGAGAGTTGATTACGATTAGACTGCATCTAAGACAATTTTAAAATGGTGTTTTTATACAATCACAACTCGTTTAGTGTCCCTTATGAAGAAGACCAACAACCATTTATGGGTGAAATGATTAGTTATAAAAAGATACCGTACCGTAAGAAGCATTTTAGTAGTAGAGAAATAGTGAAAGAGCTAACACCTGAAAATCAAGCGTTCTTAGTCTCTTTAGGATTTAAAGTAAAGAGACAATAAATATCATCATAGGTAAAAGGCTTAAAAAGTTTTGGTATAATTTAAGAGTTCGTGTTAGTTGTGGTATTAGAAAAATATTTTTATCAGTGCGCTGTAGTTTAAAGTGTTTGGAAAAAAATGAGTCGTAACATTCTACGAGTAGGTGAAAACGTATTGTCGGATAATTCAATTGTGAGTTATCAGCTACACACTCATCAACCATATGCCTCGACGACTCTAAACAACAATGATGAAATCAGGATTCCTATACAAACTCAAGATATTTACACCCTACCTAGTCAAAGCTTTCTTTACCTTGAAGGCAAAGTATTAAAAGAGGACAACACTGCTAGCATGAATGTGCACTTTGTAAACAACGGCTTGGCACACCTGTTTGATGAAATTCGCTACGAGTTAGGAGGAGTGATAGTGGACCGTGTGAGAAATCCAGGTATCACATCAACAATGAAGGGTTACTGCTCATTTAAGGGTAGTGATAGTAACATCCTTCTCAACGCAGGCTGGTCAGTTAAAGACAATCCGTCAATTTTGGATGGAACTGGTAATTTTAACACGTGTTTGCCCCTTAAAAACCTTATGGGTGTATTTGAAGACCATCATAAAATTATTTTAAATGTACGACAAGAGCTCGTATTGATTCGAAGCAATTCCGATTTAAACGCAATTACAGAAACTGAGGATAAAAAAGAAAACTACAAGGTGATTTTGAGCAAAGTTCTATGGAAAATTCCCCACGTTAGAGTGTCCGACGATCAAAAATTGCGTCTCTACAAGTATTTAGAGGGAAACAGAGATCTCAATATAAGTTTTAGAAGTTGGGAGTTACATGAGTATCCACAACTTCAAACCACAACTAATCACACGTGGGCAGTAAAAACTTCAAATCAGCTGGAAACACCACGTTTCATTATAATTGGATTTCAGACCGATAGAAAAAATGCACAGAGTAAAAATATGAGTCGTTTTGATCACTTGCACCTAACAAACCTAAAAATTTACTTAAACTCTGAAGTTTTCCCCTATGATAATTTAAATTTGGACTTTGATAGCAATCAGTTTGCCATACTATATGATATGTATGCACAGTTTCAAAAATCCTACTATTATCATGATCAGAGCGAACCCTGCTTCCACCCAATAAACTTTAAAAGAGATGCACCACTGACAGTTATCGATTGTTCACGACAGAGCGAGGACGTGCTTAAAGGTGGCGCAGTTGACATTAGAATCGAGTTTGAAACCAAAAAAGCTGTACCTGATAAAACTATAGCCTACTGCTTAATACTGCACGATCGTCTTGTTAAATACAACCCTTTAACAAGTACCGTCAGGGTAGTTTAATTGTTTACCACCTACCATCATGTTTATTTTGGATGTACAGGGGTTTCAGTACAAAGACAGCGACTTTTTGTGCAAGGAAATCGCTATATTAGACACCCATACCAATGAAGTTCGACACCATATGGTCAATTTACCCATGAAGTCCATCTGGTTACATCAAGAATTTAAAAATCAAGCTGAATGGAACACAAATAATCTCCATGGTATTGAGTGGGACACTTTTGATTTTAGTTATTTACCGTTGGAAAATGTAGCACTTTTTATTAAAGACTTTATTCAAAATGAAACTGTGTTTGTAAAGGGTAACGATAAAAAAGTGTGGTTATGTAACTTAGTTAACAATAATGTTATAGATTTATTCGAAATGGGATGTCCCAATATTAAAAAAATAAAAAATGGTAATAATGGTTACTTTCACTGTAAACTGCATAGTAATAATTATTTAAGTTGTGCAAAGGAGAATGTATGTTTGTTAAATCGTTGGTATCTAAATAAAAAACAGGTATAATTTCTTACTTTTATTTCCTTTTATGTGTTTAACAAAACCCTCATCGCAATGGTACTAAGGGTGTCAGGTTTATATATCAATTGATTACTAGAGGTTCTGTTTATATATTTTTCCAATCTGAGGGGCTTAACTTTACCATAATACTTATTTAATGGTTTGGTTAGGTTAAATTTAATAAAAAAATATTCATACCTATTATTAATCAACTTTAGGAAAAAACCAGATTTACATATGTCCATGTCAAAAGAATCTAAAACTTTAAAGGTGAACTGTTCAATATTCTGACACTGTGAAAAATTGTTCTTTAAAAAAATACAATTAAATTTTAAGGTTACACTTTCCAATTCATTTATCTCTATGACTCTTTTATAATAATTTGAAAAAAATGGATAGTTGTTTTGCTTAGGATGAAGAGTGAAATAACTATCATCTTCAATAAAAATATCAATGTCATCATAATTAGATGTTAACCCATATAAATAGCTAACAAAACCACCCCCTACACAACATCTTTTTCCTAGCTCTGATATTTTTTTAAGTTCACTTACAGCTTCACTAAAAATTTTAAAATCTTTAAATGCTAACTTTTCTAATTTTGTTCGTGTGGCAATAAAATTGATATGCCTTATATCTGACAACGTAAGACTCTAAAAGAAAAAAACAGCTGTTATAATTAAAATTGTATTTATTTACTAACTTTTTAAAAATACTGTAACTTTTTAAAAATACTGTTGCGATTCTAAAAAATTATCATCATCGTTTACCTCTATTACGGGTAATTCCGCTCTTTTTTCTAATTCTACATTTGATAGAATTTCCACCTTTCTTTTCCTTTTCTGTTGAGGTGGAGGTGGCAAAATTTCTTTAGAGGGTCCTGCGGTGCTCTTTTCGACATCGGAAGCAATATTGAAAGAGTATTTACTCATTGCCTGTTCCAAAATAAGAAGCTCCTCGTCGTCTTCAATTTGAAGCCTCATGTAGCTCACAGGTAAGTCCCCCAATTTCTTTACAATCGTTTCTGCAGTTGGATGGTACTTCAAATCAATATGAACCTTATCTTTTTTTAAACTTATTTTTTGAACGTTGTACCTGTAACAAAATAGAAATGTATTAGTACGAGCTTATTTAAAACCGCTCTCACATAAACCCTTTAAAGGTCCTAGTCTAAACGGTTTTTTATTCTAGAAATTTTAATACATTTTTTATTTTTTCTTAAGCTTATAAATTATGGTAAAATATTTCCCTATGACTAAATAAATAATTTAATTTGATTCTTTTCCAATTTAACTTTTTTGAAATGTCTCCTAATCAAACTATAATTAAAAAATAAAACAATGAAGAACATTACTTACTTGAAACATTGTTTCATCACGACGTACACCATTTTTGGTGGACAATTGATTTTGTCCAAAGTAGAGATAATTAGTTTTGTTTGAGTGGACATTTTTGTTTTTATACCTAAGCATTTAATAAGAGACAACGCTAACGTTTTGATTTTATTCAAACAAGATTTACTAAATTTAAAACACATTTACACAGACCATATAGGCACTGACATGTCGTTTGAGGAATTCCAAAATATGTGCGCACACTGCTGGACAAAACCACATGACTTTCTTACAGTTTTTAAAGATTGTGACCTTGATAATGGGAGATATAGGTATCGGTTTGACAATTTCATATATCTTTAAAACAGAAGAGAACTTAGAGTTAATAGTTTGGGTACACTTGCAGAGCAAACACGCAGATAAGTATGTCTGAAAAAAACAATAAACTTAACAACTTACCTTCTAGTGAAAAAAATTTAAAAAAAACATTAATTTCAAAAAGAAAAATTATACGTGAAAAACTAAACTGGTTAAAGGAGGGTCAATTATCACAGGCTAACCTATTTCAACCGATTACAAAACACCTGGAAAATATCGAATCTCGTTTAACTAAAAATGGACAGCCTAGACAAACTACTGGAAAATCACCAATATCACAGAAAATAAAAGTAGAAGAAGAAGAAGAAAAAAATGAGCTAAAAGAAAAGTTTGAACCATTTCAGAATAATCAATATGAGGAGGAGGAGGAGGTTGGCAGAAAAACTGCAGAAAATTCTGAACCCTACTCTTCCTACGATTCAGATGTATTTCAATCAACCCCTAAAAGTGCAGATCCGATTACACCTACAAAGCGGTCTAGTCGAAAACTAAATTTTTCATTTAGCACCAGAAAAGTATCAAGAGATCCCACACACAGTTACTCATTACGCAGGGGATTGCTTAAAGATGCTACAGAAAACTTGGCCCAGGAGGAGGCTCGAAGACAACGTAATTATCAAGAGACACGGGAACGGGAATTATTAAATAAATCCGAAAGCGATTATTATAGTCAATTCAATCCTTTACCTGCAAAACATATTAGAGATTTTTTGAATGATCCGTCCACAGATCCTTCTAACTCTTCAAACTACTTCCCCAAGTTTAGAGTGAGACGTGATGAAATTGATAACTTTTACATAGGTGACTCAAGAATCGAAATTGATGATTCCGATTTGATTATAAAAGGAAAAAGATACAAGGGTACATCTGGGTTATACAAACTGCTTTTTAAAAAAAATGTACCTAGGAAATACACCGTTAATGATGCCGAGGCCTACAGAGAAATAATTACAAGGACGTATGCGAACAGAAAACATTTTAAACCTTCTGAAGATATTATCGCAGATAGTCGTTCAGATAAGTTTCAAAAACTGTTTAAAAATCAGGTGACTGGTGGAGAGGGTATGGAAATGGAATATTCAAACAATCCTGTGAACTATGTATACTGGGATGATCCAAATGAGCTTGTTGAACGTTTGCGTCTCTTATTAGCTTCACAGACAGCAGGCAACACAGGTCACATTAATGAGGTTTATGCCATAGTTGAAGAGCTACAGGAGGCTAACATAATTGAGAAGAATGGTTAAGTTTGATACGGATGTCAAACGTCAGGTAGTTGATGAGATCCATAAACCTGCTAGAATAAATTTTACAAGGAGGAGGGTGGTGTTGAAATCGTTAAATGATTTGTTTCAAGCTGATCTAGTGGAAATGATACCGTATTCTCCTGAAAACCGTGGGTATAAGTACATTTTAGTGATCATAAATTGTTTTTCAAAATTTGTTTGGGCATATCCGTTAAAATCGAAAACAGGACAGGAAGTAGCTCAACAGATGGAACGGGTTTTTAAAGAACAGGCTCCAATACATCTCCAAACAGACATGGGAAAGGAGTTTTATAACTCTTTTATGGATAAAGTGCTAAAGAAGTATAAAGTAAAACATTATAGCTCCTATAGTGAAAAAAAGGCTCAAATCGTTGAAAGAGTAAACAGAACCTTAAAAAGTTTAATGTGGAAAGAATTTAATTATCAAGGATCTTATAAATGGGTTGAATTACTACCAAAAATTGTTAAGATTTATAATAATAAAAAGCATACAACTATAGGGATGAAACCCTCTGATGTGAGAAAAAAACATGAAAAGCTTTTACTAAACACGATCTATAATCATATAAAAATAACTTCCAAGCCTAAATTTAAGATTGGAGATTACGTGCGAATTTCAAAAATGAGAGGGGTTTTTGATAAAATGTATATGCCCAACTGGTCTACCGAGGTCTTCACCATAAAGAAGATACAACTTACAAACCCAGTTACATATTTATTAGAGGATGCTAGCAAAAAGGAGATAAAGGGAGGATTTTATGAACTTCAACTACAAAAAGTCAAGTATCCCAACGTTTATTTGGTTGAAAAGGTGCTAAAACGCTCAAAAAATAAAGTTTTTGTTAAGTGGTTGGGTCTAAAGGAGAGTGAAAATAGTTGGATAAGTACTAAAAATATTGCATAATAGATAAATAAATAAAAAACTGTTTTTATTACGCATAGTTTTATTTTTATTAATGTAAATTTAGTAAACGATGATGATAATTTTTTAGAATCGCAACAGTATTTTTAAAAAGTTACAGTATTTTTAAAAAGTTAGTAAATAAATACAATTTTAATTATAACAGCTGTTTTTTTCTTTTAGAGTCTTACGTTGTCAGATATAAGGCATATCAATTTTATTGCCACACATTTTGGACATACATACTTGACTGGGATTGGCATTTTTATCTCTCTCTAAAATATCTGTCCTTCTTGGCTGTCTTGAATATACTGTTTCATTTCACTAATAAATTTTGGTGTAACCCTCTGGTATTTGATGATATACTCCCAGTCCACCAAATGTGCATGTCTCCTAATGAAGTTTTGCGATAAAGTTTGATACCTTGATACAAAGGGCCAATACAACATAGTTTTAAATTCTTCGATAAATTTTTCGCTTAGATGCTGATATTTCCCAACCAAATTCCAGTTTACGATTGAAATCATCGTTCTCAAAAAATCTTCATCTAACGCCTGATACGTACATAACAGGTCCCAGTTCAGCTCTTGTTGAAAAAATATTATGAATTTCTCTGAAAGAACAGGGGATTTGGAAATGTCATCCCATATTTTTTTAGCGCATTGATCCATAGTTTTAAATTTTACAGCTAGGCGGCTAAAATAATTTTAATTTATTTTTTTCTTCCCCCACCCTTATATAGTGAATAATAAGCTGATAACCTTTAACCTTCTTCTATGATAAGAGGGATGCTTATAAAGACTCCCTCCACTGTAGCTTAGCAATCGTAAGCTATTTTTGTTGATAACAGGTTGCACCATGAGAAAGAACCATAAACCGTCAGCAATTTTTCAGTCTGTAAAGTGCGATCAATGTGAAAGGGTTGATTTCATTAAAACCAGTCAAGGTAACAAAGTTATCTCTTACAAGTGTGACGCTTGCAGAAAGTCAAGCTCTGGAAAAAATCCAGACAGAGTATTTAAAAATTCATGAATCAAAAATAACATGGATTTTCAAAGTAACTACTGGTCAACCAAGATTGATGAAGATTTGCAAGAGCTACTAAAGGAGCAAAATTATGAAAAAATATACAACTGGTTTACAGAGTGGATATGTTTTGGTTTTGACTCGTGTAAATATATAATTGAGGAAAAATTACCAGAATTTTACCATTTAGTACCAACAGAATTGAGACGCCAAATAATAGATGCGGCCCTTGAGTGTACAAAAATTTACCCGAACTATGAAGTGTGGATATACCTGGAACCTCTTGTTGCTACATATGATGGTCTAGATGTGTGTGGTTAGAAAAATAGATGAATTAAATAAAATCATACAATAAAAAATATGTCTTTTTTATTTAAATATTAAGTTTGCTCACCCTATAACTACATAATTCCTTTCAAAAACAATTTACATGCATTGATATAAATAAAACAATGGGTCAGAGGTTAGTAGAGATACACAATTTGAAAATGATAAAATACTTAATAAAAACATATATCCACTAAGAGACCTTTAAACAGAAGTATGGATATAACATCAAGTTTGAATAAACTATACCTATCTATTTTTATACTTTTTTTATACCTATTTTTAATAAATGTAAAAACAAATTGAAAAAAATTGAAGATGAATTGAAATCTGTACTAGGTAGTAAAGGACGGAAAAAATTAAAAAAACAACTAATAGATAAATATAATATGTATAAGACTTTATTTTAAAAAGCACTGCAAGTTAAATTAAGAGTTTATGAGTCTACTTCTTCTTCTTCTTCTTCTTCTTCTTCTTCTTTTTCTTCTTCTTCTTCTTCGTCTTTACATAACCCATCTTCGTCAAAGCACAGAAATTCAGAATAATCACAACCAGAAAATATTCTATCAAAGTCAGAATTTAGATATTTTTTGGGTACCAGAACGCGGTCACAATAGTCACAGTGTTCATTATCTAAAATGTCCTGCATATCTACATCTAAATCTTCCATTTCACAATTTTCATTGTCATCTGAAGAATCTGAAGAATCAAAAAATGAGTCTTTATTTTTTTCTGCTTTGTCATCCATACTTTTGACGTAGACAAAATATAAAGAACCGCAAGTGTGTGTGTGTGATGACTACTTGTATGGGGAGGAGTCAGGACTAAACTGAATACAAAAAAATTTGATCTGTTCTTTTCTATAGATACAGAATTGAGCTTTTTCGCGGAATCGTTATCTGAATAGTTAAACAACAGATAACATCAAGTTTGAATAAACTATACCTATCTATTTTTATACTTTTTTTATACCTATTTTTAATAAATGTAAAAACAAAATGTGTTTTTGTTTTTATTTTTTTAATGCAATGTTCCTAACCGTGCACATAAATTTCACCGATTTTCTTATTATAAATATTATAAAGTTTAATGATTATATTTGCGCACAATCTCGACATGACATCATCACTGACTTATCTCAGATTGTTGTGTTACATATTCTTTGGAAATATCTGTACTCGCCTAGATAGCGCAATGGTTTAGTCGCGGCTTCTCATGCCGAACATCGACGGTTCGATCCTGACCACATCACTTTTACTTTTTTAATTAAAATATTAATACTAAAGCCCTATTTACACCACATCCCTTCTAAAAAGGGGTGGAAAGGGGTTGCAAAAAACACCCCGTTTGACACGAAAAAAATTCAACATTTTTAGCCTTGTACGACCACTTTTGACAGGACATATTTCACAAGAGAAAATAATTTAATTTATAGGTTAGGTCACGTAGACCACACTGTACCATATTCACACGCATTTGGACACACTGTATAACAGTCACGTCATGCTCTCAATAGGCTCACTCTGTATATTATACACACGTCATTTGGTCACGTGGTTTTACAACCCCTAATTTTACACCCCCTAGAACCACCCCTATATCCACCTAACGCCCTTCGCTACAGCCTCTGGTCGTGTGACGTCATTGGTGATCACTTCTACTTCTTCAACAGCCACTGGTCAAGTGACGTCATTGGTGATCACTTCTTGCTTGGGTCGCTCACTTCTTCGGGACAGGACACTACTTCTTCGGCAAACTCGCCATCCACTTTGGAGAACCGGATGGCGGGGTTACCATTGTATATAGAACCTACACAGTATATCTACTTATGCTGCCTCCTTATGCATATCTGAACCTTCTGTCAGCCTACCTTTCAACTTTACAATCTTGTAAGGAAATGAATAATGGACAAGCAAATTTTAAAATACCCTTGTCCTTCATCGGTCATAACTTTCACTTGGTAGCTTCCAGTCATGTTTCTTTCACTTGTTACTTTTTCTAATAGCTCTTCCGCATTGGCCCAAATAATCTGTCTTAGTGCCTTTACCACTGTTTTCTGTATATGATGACTGGAATCTTGTATTCCTAGTAACATTCATTGCTTCAAATTCCGATCATATAGCGCATTTCTAATATTCTACATAGAGATGTAGGAAATTTTATATTATTTGCGTTAAAGTTTGGATTTGAAAATTCTGGTTAAACTTTTCTTCTGTTTTCATTATAATTATGATAGGTTATATGTTGGTTTGGCTTTCATGTTTACTTAAAACTTTTACAAAAAACTTTATAAATTAAACAACGTACCTACTGAAAATTCTCAAAACAAAAGAACAAAAAAAGGATTATGCGTAAACGCATCCATGGCGCACTTTGATTTTTATTCCCATTGCTAAAGTCTATGCCTCCTTTAATGCTTTAGCAGGATAAAAAAAGTTACACCTTGGTCCGTTGTTTTACAATATATAATCTAAAACAATATTATTTTTGTAGATAAGTTTTTTAATTAGTATTTTTTAAAGAAACTAAAAAAATCGATAGGTTAGTTTACAAGTTAAATATGATGTGTGTCCTTAAACTACTTAAAAAAATATATTATATAGACAGTTTGGTAGTTTTTAAGCCTTAACCGGTATTATTTATTAATATAATAGGAAAGTGTTAAAAATTTCAAAAAAGGATCAGATTGGATTTTAAAATATCTTGTTTTAGGATCATGGGAGGGTCCTTAATCATAATCTGCAATCAGATTTTGGTACCATTTTTTTTGGTTGCAATGCCAATGGTACCAGTGAAATTGACTATAATGGTTGTTTAGCATCCATACTATGTATGGATGGCTAAAAAACCTTTAAACATTTTTTTAAAAATTAATAATTGTAGCCTTCTGAAAATATAACTTACTGTATATTGTTGCCTAGAGACACGTCCACTCCTAAATAGTGGCATCTTGGCAATGTTGTGATAAACCTAAGGGTTGTCGGATCGAAACACCTAACGATGCCGTCGGCACATCCCACGAAAATATAGTTCTGTCCTACTGTTATGCAATTGGCACTTGTTGTCTAAAACAAAAATAAAAAGGTATATCCACATTTTAAACATAATTAAAGAGGTGAAAATATAAAAAAAAAACGTCTAACATAAAAATATGCGATAGGTGTCGTAACATTTTAAAGAATGACCAAAAAGTTGGTTAATTTAAAAAAATTTGCCTGTATCTTTTTAGGCTTTAGCGGAGGAAATCAAAAACAATAACAGTTTGAGGCTATCGGCAATAGGAAAAAAGTTTACAAACTCCCGAAACCCTAGCAATAATGGGATCATGTTGAGCCAAAGCCAAAAGAAAAAACAAAAATGTAAATTCATGACCTGGTAAACCGGTTCAGACGTTAGATAGATGTACACTTCCCGACACATAAAACGCATACAGCAGAAGTTAGGCACATGTCTAAATTTAAAAATTTAGCTTGCTTATTGTTACCGACTGTTGTAGGTTAACACTTTTAGACAACATAAACAAATTTTGTTAAGGAGACTGAAAGTATTTTTACCGATTTACTGGTTCTATAGTTTAAAGTTGCTGTTACGAAATATCAACACCGATCTTAACGGCGCAAGAACAATCCAGAGATAATATAAATTTGCCAATCGATTTCAATACGTCATCTACCACTCATTATCTATCTCTGGTTTCTTTACTGTATTCTCCTGTTCACAGATTGCGCCGCGAATCATTGGGGATTAGGGTCACTGTATCCTAAAACCTGCGGCTGGGACCGCAGGTCTCAGGATCCAGTGACCCTATGGGGGATTGTTTATTTATCACCTAGGTGATCGAATTGAGAGCAGTGACAACTAGTCAAATGGCCATACACACAGACCACTTAAGGGTTCTAAAAAGTAGCTTTTCACCAAAGGAAAAATTATTAAATAAAATACAAAAACCAGGCCGACGAACTCCAAAACAAAACGACAAAACTAAGGTTATGAAGAATGTCAGGCAGACACACTGACATTGGTTAGTTGCAAATACAGTGAGTCGACCAATTTCGATGTTTGCATGGCATAATTTTTTTTTTCCTGGTAAGGGGTGTTACCTAGGTATATATGCTAGATCTCTCTTAGCCGAATACATTTAGGAAAGGAAAACACTAGAAACTATGCCTAGGGTAAGCTCACAAAAAAAAGACGTGGGTGGTTAATTTTGATGGTGGCGGTATCTATAATATAACCATTTAAGTACTTTTTGATGCTAGGCATATAACTAATATTGATAGGTAACCAGTATAGTCCATGTTTTTACATTTCCGCATGTTTTAGCTTTAGAGGAAAATAATACTCAATTTGTTTTTTATTAGAGGAAGAGGATTACAAAGCTTATTAATACAATCTAGAGAGTTTTTGAAATTAGGTGTCCATTATTTGGAAAATTACAAATATTTCCAATTTAGTTTTACAGGTCTCTATAAAGGGTATTTCTGACTGTTTCTGACGTAATATGGGCGCGCCAATTTTGAAACACCACAAAAGCTAAAACAGTTTTTTTCAAAAAATAAACAAAATTTTAAAAAAGTACCAAGATTTGATGGAAAAACATAGTCCAATAAACAATTTAGGCAAAATTTCAGGCCATTTGGAAGTCCCGTTTCCGAGAAACATGCGGAAAAAGAATTGCCTAATAAACGGACCCAACAGCGTTGCCGGTTTAACGATGTAATTGGGCCGTTAAGTAAAAAGCCACTTAACTCGTATTCGTTTTAGTATCCTTTGGCCTATGATCGGCGCCATATTGACACCAAACTGACAGAAAGTCCATGTTTTACTTGTCAATTTGGTTATAAAAATGGCAGCCGCAATAGGCTAAAGGGCACTGAGACGGTAGGAGTTAACTGGCTTTTTAGTTGAGAACGGTGTTGCGAAATATAAAAAAAAATATTAAACACTTTTAAAACAAAATTTTTATTATAACAAAGCAATTCAATCAAATTGTGGCCAAACTGGAAGAAGGTTGGTCTCTTCGTCAAATAGCCTGTCAAAATGGGCGAAACAAGTCCACTATAGTGCGATTAATATGGTTTATTCAAAATGCATACATAGTAGTTGTGGATTTTACAAAATTTACTTATCTTCTAAAACTTTTAAGTGAGGTCCACTACGTTTGCACAGAACAAACCAAATTACCACGTAAGTTTCCTTGTCTGTTGCAACTTATTCATTCAAGCAAAGGAAGCTATCACCACTCAAAGCTAAATACCTACGTAACTAACTATTTAAACTATTTATTCTAAGTAAAGTAGGAGAATGTTATTATTATATACCTATTTAAACTATTTAAACTAAGTCAATTAGGAAAATGTTATTATTATATACCTATACAAGAAATATGAAGAAGAAAGAACTGGAAGGCTTTGAACAACAGAATATTAAAAATTAAATAGAAATCTATCGATAAACAAAAATCAAAAATATTAACTTCAGTATCTCGTTATTGCACCATGTGCTTGAATAATTTTTTCTAAACGCTAAATTTTCAAATAAATTTGTATTTTCTTTAACGACCTCTTCATAAGTTCCAATTATTAGCTCCATCAAATGGTCAGCATTCCGTAGAAGAATATTAAATTTTGAAAACTTTTTTGCAATAAGCCCTCATTCGGTCTCGATGGGATTGGCATAGGGGGACTTTGCTGACCATGACAAATTTCAATATTATGCTCCTTAACAGTTGTCTTGTTGTTACACAAAACCATCGGGATATAAAGCAAATTTTCGGAAGCATTATATTTTGCATCATGTTCACATAAACCTCCGCTGTAAATTTTCCTTAAATTCTGAAAAGCGCACCATGCCAAAATCCAGCTCCACACGTTGACAGAAAATCTTCCGGCTTGATCTTCGTTACCGGCAAAATACCGCTCTACATATCTTGTCTTCGAGGGCCGATACACCAAAATTTGTTTTTTGTCGTTTTAGAGTGAAAAATTTGTTGCTTTTTTTCTTCACTTAGAGGTTCTTTTTGTCTGCAACACGACATCTCAACCTCGACTTCTTTATCTATCTTAGTGCAATTCTTACCGAACCAGGAAAATTAACTGTTAATTTTGCTTCTTTGGCCCTGGCAAATGGGTGTTCTTCCAGGAAGCTAGTGACTTGCTGACCCAGTTGGAGTGTGCTGCCTTTGGTCAAGCCAGTTCCTTTTTCTTCGTATTTTCTTTTTAGTCGTATACTATAGGGGACTCGTCTCGTACATAATGATCGGCGACACGACGAACAGACCAACCTCCATCTAATTTTTCTAAAATTTGGGATTTATCAAATTCCGATAGCTCTCGTGGCATTTTTAAGATGGACAAAACATGACAATGAGTGGACTTTGACACTTTGTGACAGAAAAGGTTGCTAAATCGTAAAGGACACATTGCATATAAAATTGGCGTATGCGTTCAACACCGTCCTCAACTAAAAAGCCAGTTAACTCATTTTCGTTTTAGTATCCTTTGGCCTATGATCGGTGCCATATTAACACCAAACTGACAGAAAATCCATGTTTTACTTGTCAATTTGGTTATAAAAATGGCAGCCACAATAGGCTAAAGGGCACTGAGGCGGTAGTAGTTAACAGGCTTTCTAGTTGAGAACGGTGTTGATGCGTTTTATGTGTCGCGAAGTGTAACACAACTTGCAATTTTTTTTATTAGAACCTATGTAACAAATTAGAGCTAATTTAATGCTAATTTTGTTCTATAAAAAAAAATTTAGAGCTTGCGTTTTTTAAAAGTTGGTGCATGCGCTGCTAGGTTCCGTGAGAAGTCAGCAGCGCATGCGATGATAGCCTAATTAAGAGAATTCAGAAAAAAGATATCTACATAATTAGAGCTAATTTAGTGCTCTATATTTTCATATGTTTTTTTCAAATGTATAATACGAATTATATTCTGATGTCATTTTCTTATAAAGGCAAATAAATCGTTTTTATTTTACAGTGAATCAATAAGATTACTCAACTCTAATACAATTAAAACCGGGAAAAGTACTAAATTTACATGACATAAAAAAATGTAGAGCTCGTTTTTTTAAACAAGGAGCGCGTGCGCTACTAGCTTCTGCGTAAGCTAGCAGTGCAAGTGATTGTTAGCAAACGAAACTTAATTTAACAGCAAAAATCACATGAATCACTACCACCGATTTAAAACTACAGAGTTACATCATTTTTACCAAAAAAAAACTACTCTTCGGGAAAATTCTCTTGTAGGCATTAGATTTTAAGACGGTAAGTTAAACGGCCTCGCTCAAGGAAGCGTGTTAGCACCGATCCTGTTTAACATTAAACCAACGACCAACCAACACCGGAAGACACAAAACACTTTGTATACGCAGATGACTTGGGCATCACAGTCCAAGGGAGAACCTTGGAAGAGGTTGAATCAAGGTTGGAGAACGCTCTAGGTGTCATGTCTGTCTACTAGGAGGAGAACTCCTGAAAACCAAATCCTTCCAAAACACGGTCCGTGCATTCCACCTTCATACAGGACTAACCAATCGAAAACTTAACATCGCTTAAAACGAAAACACCCTTGAGCACACAGATAAACCCGTATACCTAGGAGTCACACTTGATAGATCCCTAAACTTACAAACACCACTGCGAAAAAATCCAGGAAAAAGTGGCTGCGAGAAACAATATATTAAGAAAACTATCCAATAGTAAGTGGGGCGCAAAACCCGAGGTCCTTAGATCGACGGCACAACCAGGAAGGTCGATGTAAGCCTCAACGAAACCTGCAGACTTATAACAGGGTGCATGAAAGCTGCACCGCTAACCAAACTCTACCAAGCAGCGAGTTTTCACAGTCCCAATTCACGCAGGGAGGCACATGAATTTAACAAGAAATTTAGGAAAACATTCGACAATCGCCATCCCCTTTTCGGGCAACATCAAGAATCCCAAAGGCTAAAATCTAGGCGTCGATTACTCAGCAACCCCCTGGATGAACCACCCGCAAACTACCCTACCCTACGAAAAGTGCGAATGTGCGATGATACAGGATATGGAACACCTCCTAAAGTGCGTTAACTATCCCGTACACTGTAACCTCGACGATTTGTAGAATATTCCGGAAACGAAAAAGTAAAGTTTAAGTCTTGGTATTCAATTTATTAAATTAAAACTGTATGAACTATTTAAATATGTTGAGCCACTAATATCCTAATGCCTTAAAAAATTTACAGCTCGCTTTTTTTTAAAAAAATAGAGCCTGCGCTGCTAACTTCTATGGTAGCTAGCAGCTCAAATGATGACGGGAAAACCAAAAGAGGATTAATATCAAAGGTTACATGGATCAGAACCCATTTAGTACTACACCCAATGAGCATTTTTGTCTATATAAAAGTTACAGCAAATAATATAAAACCTTCATAAAATAACCAAAAGTTATATTATTTACGTTGGTGATAATTATATAACTCTAATATATCTCTTAAATGAGTAAAAAAGACTTGAAAAACAACTGTTCAACACCAGCTTATAAAAATTTATGTTACATAGTAATAAAAATAAACTTCCTTATGAGCCCTCAAGTATAGAGATTATTATAAAAAGGTTTTACAACTGTTCTAACAACACTACATAACAAATGAAAGGTTTTTATGGATTTAGAAATATAGATTTTCCATCTTTCTTCCCTTTGCTGGTTATGTATTATTCTTTTTCTTTTTACAATAAAAAATTTTATAAAATGGTGTTTAGCAATCTTCTAAAATAAATAAAAATGAAAGTGAGATAAGCTGAAGCAGGAATATGAATATTTATATACTAGTCAAATAAAAGCTGTTTTTCACGTCATCCTTCTCTGAAAATCAGCTGCGGTCCCGTGTGTACTGTATAGTTTTCGAATACACTCACGTAAATTTCATGGGCTCCAAAAATACTTGAGAAAACGTGAAAAAAAATATTCATTTAACTATCAGTTTTTTTTTTCATACGCGTTTTTTTCTTTCTTGGACAAATATTGAATTTCATATGTTGTTCTTAACCCTAACAAGCAATATTTCGATTGAAACATATGTTGAAACCCCATAAATAACGTTTTTAATTAGGCCAAAAACCTATTTTTGTAATCCAAAATGGCGAAAATTTCCGACAATTCTATAAAAAAAACAATACAACTATACCACTGTTTACCTCGTCAACACTATTTTATAACCCTTTTAAAAAATGATGCTACTTGGAACAAAGGGCTACAGATGGCGCAATGTTGAACACTGATGGTCTGTTTCTGCGAGCTTAACATAGTTACCATTGTTCTCTTTTCCTAAATCCATTCCTCGAGAGATCCAGCATACTACACATACCAGGAAAAATACCCGCCTCCACACACTTCAAGCCCGCATAACTATCAGAGGTAACTATCTCAAGAATATAGTTAGATTGCGGGGTCGAAGGGTGTACAGGCGAGTATTTTCCGGAGTGTTCACATTTGCCGCCGACCAGCAGTATCAGCGTATGCGCTCGACGTTTCACGGTGCGTTTTTGCGACCTTTACACGGTTACTATATTGTTCTCTTTTTCTAAAACACGGTTCCCATCTATGCGTTTCTCATTCGTGGGTCCCCCGAATCAAAACACGTATCATGTGGTCTAAGCGAGATTTGCCTATACAAGTTCATCTCGAACCACGTGATGAGTTTTTTGAGTCAGGGTGACTGCGCATCGGAAACGCTGGTGGGAATCGGGTGTAAAATGCATTCGATCCCGATATCTGTCATCGGCAACTATCTCAAGAAGATTTGGATCTCTTGTCTCTCTCAGATTGATGTAATTAAAACAAGATAATAATGGTATGGTATCTCGCAAAAACGCGCCTTTTGATGTCGCAAAAAAGCTCCTTTTGATTTCGCAAAAACGCGCCTTTTGATGTCACAAAATTAACCTTAAAAAATCTTGTTTGTTTTGTTATTATAATTGCCAAAATAAATTAAAATTGTTTTTTTTGTTCTAAAAACAGTTGTATTATAATCACTGTATAAAGAAATTAATAACAACATTATAGAAAAAACCTTATGGGCAAAAAAGGTTTATGAATGAGTTCATAAGAATATTACAGACACCAATTTATATAACTATTGTGTGTGAGTTCCCAAGTTTTTATAAGTGTCTCTCGAAATATTTTCAATCTTATCTTATATAAATTTGTTGTTGGTTAATTAAGTTTTATAAGTTTAATTGATAGTTACTTACGGTTTTATAGGTGGGTTGACAGAAAGATTTCAAACACCAATTTATATAACTTTTGTCACTGATGACTTATATTTTTATAAATATGTTGGTGGAAACATTGTTAACACCAATTTATATAACATTTGAACCGATGACTTTAATTTTTATAAAGATGTCCGTGGAAATATTGTTAACGCCAGTTTTATGTTACTTTAGGATACCATCAATTTAGAGCCTTTAATAAAACAAATATACAAACTCAATTCTTGTAGGAAACTTCTAAATACCCTAGGGTATCAATGGAACCCTCTTTATAATAATTATATAAATATCTGTCACCAGAAGTTTCTGAAAATGCTCATTGGGCAGAGTTACATCACTTTTACCAAAAAAAAACTACTCCTCTGGAAAATATCCCTATATCAAAATACAATATTTGTTATGCTTAATTAAAGTTTTCTCGTAGCCTCGAAAAAGATCGCTGATACCGGGTCCGTACCGGGATTCCAACGTTTGTTTGAAAGTTTGAGACAATGATGTGTTTGAAATTAACTCTGTGTTTCGGACTTCCATTGTCTATATTTTATTTATACACGACGTTTCGATCAGTACAATCTCTGATCGTCTTCAGGTGCAAAACAGTTTACAATATTTGTAGTATAATTTTCGTATTATATATTTTTTTAAAAATATATGAAACCATGTAGCACTAAATTAGCTCTAATTATGTAGGTATTTTTTGTTTTCTGAATTCTCTTAATTAGGCTGCAATCGCATGCGCTGCTGGCTTCTCACGGAACCTAGCAGCGCGTGCGCTAACTTTTATAATTAGCTCTAATTAGTTATATAGGTTCTCATAAAAAGTTGCGCTGCTAGCTTCTTGTACATATTTAATAGGCCAATGGGCATGTTTAAAAATTTAAAATACGTTTTAAAATACGATTTAGGAAAAATACCCTGAGCGGGAAATTTTTTCAAAATTAAAAAATTCCAAGAAGTTCTATAGATAAGGCCATACTACCCCCAATGCTCAATTTTTGGAATGTAAAATTTAAAATGTATATTCAAAAATTCCCGGATATCAAAAACTAAAGACACTTTTAACGCCCGAGGAGTGGCTCGGTAATGGACTTTGCTGTACACGCTGATGGCATTTTGTTTGAGGCAATTTAAGCCAATTTTGAGCAATTTGAAGCATTATTTCGACGCATTTCGGGGGCATTGAGAGGCAAAATCTGGTAAAAAATGCTACAAAATGACGACCGAGCCACCCCTCGTTAACGCCCTGCACCTGCCAAACCGTTTCAGATAGATTATCAAAATAAATTAAATGGGCAATATATTGGCTTAATAAGCCAATGGAAGGTATTTTAAAAATTGAAATTTTATTATTTTAGAGTGTCCTTTGGTTAAATAAAAACAAAATAATTTGCTTCATTTTAATTCCCATAAGTCGTATAGATCAGGCCATATACCCCTATAACCTCTGTAACATATAATTAATATTTTGCGAAAAAAAAAATAAATAAAAAGTGTTAATTTTCAAACAACATTTAATACTAAAAACTTACCCTTAATTCTACCCATTTATCCAGCAATCTTCTATTGTTAAATTCGCACAACAAACCAGATCTAGTTATCGCGTAGGTACTGTCGCCGCACTCGCCTTTCCCGCATGCCACATCACAGAAATAGTTGTTCCTTTGCTCTCCCAAGATGGCAGAACGACCCAATAGGGGAACGGCTTCTACTTTGTACTAAAATGAGAAACAAACGTTAACAAACAACAGATCATCGCACATTAAATTTTCGAAACGCTTAATATATGCTGCCACCAAAAATGGCTTTTTTGGTTTTTTGAACTTACTGGTTGGTTTAAAGCAGGTTAAAATGAAAAAAAATATATATATATATTTTATTTTTGACTTCAAAAAAAAATGTGAAACCACGTATTTACAACCCTTTTATGATCTCTACTAAGCTATAACCACGTATATCGCCAGTGCTAAGAAAAAAACACGTAAAGTCTGTGGATTTACGTGGATCTTTCTTAGTATTTATGGCTTTTGCACAGCAGGACTGCCCGAATAGGAATGTTATTTTACGGTATGTGCCTCATTTTATCTGCAAAACGCATAATTATTAATTATTGTGTTTTATTTTTTGGTATTTTAATTCATATTTTGAATCTTTATCTGTAGCCAAAAAAATAATTTTTCTGTACTACACCTAGAACGTTTTTTAGAGACGTTATTACAATTCAAAGTTTCTGTTCTATTTTTCCACAAATCAAGTTTAGGTCGCTCGCAGACTTTTTCCTTTGAAAAGCCTTCGTGCAGATTTTTGTTCTGAATAGTTACAATTATCTTTTGATAGATGGCAACCATCTATATTTGTTTTAAAATATACATTTAACCAACCACTTACGATTGTACTGAGTTTTTATCGATTTAAGCTTAAGTTTTTCAGTGATTTTTAATTGCATTTTGTTTGACCTTTAACATGGCTAATGAGAGGTAAGCAAAATGTCTTATTTAGTACTTGTTTCTTGATACTTTCTTTAAAAATATATAAAAAGTAGTCTTGGGAAACTATTTTAATAAATTTGAAGTTAGACTTTACGTATACCTACGGGGTGTGGTCAAAAGTATTTTGATGTTCTTTTAAAAGCACGGATGCCACCGCTAAAATTGCACAAGATTTTGAAAGAAATTGAACAAATTGATAGTGAAACTTCAGAAATTATATATATATATATATACATATATACAGAAAAGGTGCAGTTAGACTGTGGTAGTGTAGTCGTCGTTGCATTGCAGCTGTAGTGATTTTTTTTCCATAGATAATACAGAACAGGATATTTTACAGATAAATAGTTAACAATATTTTTTGAACACTTTTTAATATAATTTACCTTGTTTAATGTTTTAAATAAATATTGGTGATAATAGAACCACTTGCAAAATTTTTGAACTTGTTAAAAGATCCACCTTACATATTTCTTTTGTATTAACCGAGAAAGTTCCGTCTTTTCTTAATATAAGTTCAAAAATGCTTTAGTCTTAAAATTAGGGTTGATTGGGTACCAAAGATGGACAAAATAAAACTTGGGGAAGAAAAAAATGTGGTAATTTTGTATTTGCATACATACAGTCAATAGTGTGTTCAGTGGTATTAGCGATAAATTAACAAGGTACTATAATAGTTATATCTGATCCGCTAATTAATCATTCTGGTTTATTATAATTGCGAAGAAATTAGAGCCTTTTTTCTAAGTGACAAAAAGCGCTTACTTTTAGCATTACTTCGCCTGCATGGACAAATTATATAAAATAATTTACCTTCTTAATCTTATATATTGCTTCAGTAATAACCTTTAGAAAAGTTATAGTACCGTATTATCAGGGATGCACGGTGGTTGTAGTGAAAAAAACTCACACAGAGATAGGTAGATATGTTCGGGCGCGTATGAACGAGATGGCATGAATACACCAACGTTAAGCATGGGAGTGATTTCGTGGAAAAGCATACAGTCGATCTTTGAAATAAAATAAAATGAAGAAGGTATTATATTTACTTATGTCCCCATCCCCGCAGTGGCGATACAGCGATCTTTTTAAGTTAAACTATTAATTTTCCAAAATTTATTGGTACATTTATTGGTAAATCTGTAATTTCTGACATTGAATATTTTTTAAATCAAAGAATATAAATACCTATAGCCTTATATAGTCAATAGATATACTGCAATACCTACAGCTATCAAGTAGAGGTGACCAAACTTTTTATCTCTAAATTATAAATAAGGCCGTAAATTATAAGGCGGTCGTGTTATTTTTATTACCCATAAACAAAAACTTAGTAGGTACCGACTATGTAGTAATCTAGAACTCTAATTTTAGCCATCCACTATAGTATAGGCTAATGGGATCGGCAAAAAGAAACACCTAAATATAAAATTTTTTGATGGTGTCTGTCTGTCTGTTTGGGAGACAATTAGGCAAAATTCACTTAACCGAAATTTTATGAAATTTGGAAAAATCGCCACTTATCCTCCTGACTATAATTAGTTGCTTATCTATACATGTAATAAATCTCTAAAAGGACCATTTTTGTACATTGAATTGTACATTGACTATTTTTTTATATTCTATTGTTTTACCAAACGAGATACCAAAAATGCAATTTTTACAATTTTTGTCTGTATGTATGTCTGTTTGTTCCAGCATCATGCATAGACGGCCCAGCCGATTTTCATGGGACTTTCACTATTGCATTCCTTTTGTTCCTAGGCATTTATTTCGTCAAAATCGCTTTACGGAAACAAAAGTTATGGCATTTAAAGGAATAAAAGCGGGAAAAATGGGTAAAACCGCAGGCAAAGCGGCGCGGCGGTGTCTAGTGTGTAATAAAAGTAATATGTCTAGTGGGTAATATAAGTAATATTTGAGGGAAAATGTTCTTTAAAAAAGTTACTTTTAAACAGTTTTACAAACAATTTTAGAAAATTACTGGTTTGACGTAGAAAAGGGGAGAGGTGTAATATAGTGCCGCTGTTTATTGTAGGTAGGTACCATTATTAATTATTAACTTTGGCTGGTCAGATGATAGGGAAATGAGTAAATATAATACTTTGTTAATTTATTAAAAATATCGACTGTCTGCATTTCCACGAAATCACTACGATACTTAAAGTTGATGTATTCATGCCATCTCTTTCATACGCGCCCGAAAATATCTACCTATCTCTGTGTGAGTTTTTTTCACTACAATCACCGTGCACCCCTGATAATACGGTACTATAACTTTTCTAAAGGTTACTACTAAAGTAATATATAAGATTAAAAAGGAAAATTATTTGATATAATAGAAAAAAAGCCCTAATTTCTTCGCAATTATAATAAACCAGAATGATTAATCAGCGGATCAGATATAACTATTATAGTACCTTGTTAATTTATCGCTAATACCACTGAACACACTATTGACTGTATGTATGCAAATACAAAATTACCACATTTTTTTCTTCCCCAAGTTTTATTTTGTCCATGTTAGGTACCCAATCAACCGTAATTTTAAAACTAAAACATTTTTGAACTTATATTAAGAAAAAACGGAACGGGCGGTTAATACAAAAGATATATTTAAGGTGGATCTTTTAACATGTTCAAAAATTTTGCAAGAGTAAAAAAGGTAAATTATATTAAAAAGAGTGTACTAAAAAATATTGTTAACTATTTATCTGTAAAATATCCTGTTCTGCATTATCTATGGAAAAAAATTCACTACAGCTGCAATGCAACGACGACTACACTACCACAGTCTAACTGCACCTAAAGATATTCGACTTGTTATATGCTTATAATTTCGAACCATTTTCGAACTAATTTTGAACCACTTTTAAAAATTTTGAACCACATTCCTTCCTGGTTTTTTTCGGACGTCAAGCTAAAAAAAGAACAGGAAAGAGTGGTGGTTCCGTTTTTTCTTAATATAAGTTCAAAAATGTTTTAGTTTTAAAATTAGTTCAAAATTATAAGCATATCGAATATCTTTCGGTGGGGGGTGTGGCTTGACGTCAACCTGCACCCCCCGCCATATTTTTTTTAAAAAACAGGGTTACCAGGGGTTTTTTCGACATTCTCTTTGGGGTCAAACCATATCAAATCAACCAAAAAAAAGGCACTTTTCGTTTTGACCATCTCCGATTTTGATGATTTTTGGTACACTTATTCTTCTGATCCAAAAACTTAAAAATCCAAAAAATTTAATTTTTTGGATAAGCGGTGTTTGTTTTATTGATTTTTGAAAATAAAGAAATTGACCAATATGCCCTTGACAGGCACTTACAAAAATAGCAATATCTCAAAAACTATTGGTCCTATAGAAGCGAGTTATAGCTTATTTTGAAGGTTTTTTAAAGACCTTTTTAACGATGTGTATCACCATGTATTTTTTTTTATATTTTTTTTTTAAATTTTTTTAATTTTGCCTTTAAAAATATTGAAAACACCATTTTGAATTTTTTTCAAAAAAATAGTATTTTTTTAATATTTTTGGAAAATTTCAGGATGGAGAAGTTATTGGTTCTATTTAAAAAAAAATAATATAAAAAACCTTGCAGGAAAAAACCATACATTTTTTGATAAATACCTATATATTTACTCTTTATATCTAAAAACTTGTCAATTGCTCCCAGTCTTGTAAATAAGATACATAAAAGGTTTTTCCAAACTTGTTTATTCCTGCAAAATTTTGAGTATTTCTTCAATTGTCCTCCCCTCCACCCAAGATCTTTTCACCCACCTATTATACATTTAAACATGTTAATTCCTGCAAAATGTTTAGCTCCTCCCATTACTTTTTATTGGCCCTTACCCCTATTTGTATCATTTCTGGTTCAGACAGGAAAAGTTTTGACAATAATTAATTGCAAACCTGCGGTTTATGTAATAAATTGCTATTTTTTAATTTAAAACATTTATCGGAGTTGTGTGTTGTAAAATGGCACAAAATAAGCCAAAACAATGGACAAAATTTTTGTGAGGTGTTGTGATCCATTAAGTCAGGAGAAACATTCCGGAAAGTTACGGAATGTCACAAATTGGATTACTTCCTTTAAAGGGGTGGAGACTGGCATGAAAATTTGTGACAATTGTCGAATGAAACTTTCCAAGGAACACAAGGAACAGGATGAACAACCATCTCCTGTAGCAGGGTAAGTAATAGTAACGAATACCTACCTACATTTTTACTTGTTTTTTTTTTGTGTGTTGTGGCTCTGCTAATAATTTTAGGGTAATTATTTAGTATCCGGTTTTCTGGCATTTTTGGCTTTAAGTGAAAAATTCTTTATGGAGGCACCTACAGGCCTATAAGTCTGATTTCATCCTTTGCAAAAATTTATGAGTTATTAATACATAAGAGGCTGTTAGATTTTTTTCTGACAAATTCACTTTTAAACGAAACAAGTCAATAATTTCGACTCTTGAATCTAGGGGAGCGGCCTGTGGACTTTTTTTGGATTAAGCGTACGGGGTTAGAGGAAGTGCTTTGGATTTATTTTGCTCGTATCTGACTGAAAGACCACAAAAAGTTACAATAAATTTGAACAACAATAAAATAACGTCAGAATCAAACGTCATAATGACAGGAATTCCGCAGGGAAGTATTCTTGGTCCTCTGCTCTTTGTTATTTATCTTAATGATCTAAACCATGTCATCAAAAATCCAAACCTTCTGGCCAATTACGCAGATGATGCCAACGTAGTGATGGCGGTTTATCGGGAGGGGAACATCCATGAGAAATATTTTGACGTACTAGGTAAAGTGTCTGAATACTGTGTTAACAACTAACTCATTATGAACACAGAGAAAACAAAAACCTTACTTATGAAGGAGACACATTACCTTTTGAAAGTCACACGAAGGTATTGGGAGTAACTATTGATAAAGACCAACATTTTTTTTCACACATCAGAGATCTATGTAAAAAACTATCAGCGGCAAGCTATGCTATTAGAGTTTTAAGTAAAATTTTTAGAGGTCACAGTTCATTAAAATCAATTTATTATGGTATGTTTTACTCTCAATTAAAATATGGTATATTACTTTGGGGACATAGTAGTCACATAAATGACGTTTTTATTTTACAAAAACGTGTTATTAGAATCTTGGTAGGAATCAAGCCATATGCTTCTTGTAGAAATAATTTTAGATTGAAAACATCGACTCCGGTTTTGTAACCATAAACTATGACTGTCTTTGGTGGATGGGATGTATCATTGGCAAAAATATAGAAAGCGGGGAATTAAAAGTTAGTTTTTTACATCCTCATGGTCCCTCTCCGTCTTTTTACTTTTCTAAGCCAAAAGCTGATATATTAGTCATAGATCAAAATTCTCTTTTAAGATGGGTCAACCCAAATACTGCCACTGGTTGGACATATACGCTAACTGCAGAAGAAATGACAGATTCCTCAAATATTTTACAAAAAAAATTAGCAACCTAAATATTTTTTATTGTAAATTTTCTATTATTCTTACTTTTATTTTTTTTGTTATACCCATATTAGGTAAATTAGCCCTGTATTAAATATCTTATTATTTTTTTAAAGTATGACTCCATTATTTCTCCATCCTAAAATTTTCCAAAAATAAAACATTGAAAAAAAAAGAAATATTTTTTTGAAAAAAATTAAAAAATGTGTTTTTGAGATTTAAAAAAAAAAAATTTTTTTTAATTAAGAAAAAAAAAATTAAACAAACTATATTGTGTCACACATCTTTAAAAAGGTCTTTAAAAACCCTTCAAAATGAGCTATCACTCGCTTCTATAGGATCAACAGTTTGGTCAATTTCTTGATTTTCAAAAATCAATAAAACAAAAACCGCTTATCCAAACAATTTGATTTTTTGGATTTTTGAGTTTTTTGATAAGACGAATAAGTGTACCAAAAATCATCAAAATCGGACATGGTCAAAACTATTGCCTGGTTGACTTGATATGGTTTGACCCTTTGGTGATATTAGGAGTTCGAAATTAGTTCTTTATTTTGGGATATTTGCTTTTCATTTTTCTCTACGTTTTAAATGAGGGGGGTGTAGCTTGACGTACGGCTGCACCCCCCATTTTCAATAAAAACCAGGATACCAGTGTAGTTCAAAATTAGTTCGAAATTGGTTCGAAATTATAAGCATATCAAAACTCGAATATCTTTCGCGGGGGATATGGCTTGATTGACCTCAGATATCCGCAACTGGCTAAAAAGGAGGAGAGTCCGCGCGCCACATGCTAAGAAGGGGGAACGTCACAAATAGTCGTTATTCTAATTTGATGCTTTCGTGGCTGAAGGCTACTTTTTTCTGATTGTTTTAACCTGTCCTGATGTTTATTTATTTATTAAATTTGTTGGACTACAAGTAACAAGTCGTGTTTGAATAATGACAGTGAAGACTTTGTTTTTACGCAAGTTCAGGGGAAATCTTTTTTAATAAATTAAATAAATTAATTTTTTAATTAATAAAAAATCTGAAATTTAATAGTCGTATTTCATAGCCTTTGATATTTTGTTTCTGAAATGGTTTTTGTATAAAAGAAAATAAAAATACTACAAAACTACGGTGGAAATCTATGCCATTACCCTTTCTTGTTCGTTATAATGTGGAGTGTCTTGATTTTTTTTGAGTTAAAAAAAAATTGCAAATGAAATTTCATTTAAAATAGCTTCATTCCAATTCCATTCCAATAAATTGAAGTAACACTCGTGGCATATCGGACAAAGCGTTTTTGTTTCTCAATTCATTACGACCAGGCCTCCAATGTTTAATGGAGAATCCAGACACCTACAGACCTGTTTCATCCTTTTTAGGAATCATCAGGGAGTCATAGGATTGTAATTGGCAGCATAGCATTTTAGCATAATTTTCGACGCATTTAGGATTTTGTAAACAAATCTAAAAGAAATATCTGCTTTTTCCCTACACACTAATTCACTAAACCGCCACCCCCTTTGTAATAGGTATTTTTTTTACTACCAAAACATATTTTTTGTGAAAGCCTCCCGTCTTGTCTATCTATAGTAGTTGGTTTTCGCGGGACGCTTCACAAATAGTTTGTATATATTCAGTCTTGTAAATAAAATAGCAGTTATAGTTAATTGGATTAATAAGTTAAATTTTAAAAATATACCTAAGTTGTTTGATTTATTAGTGTCTTAAATATAATGGATACCGGTTGGGGGCGGTGTCGGACCTGGGGAGGCTCTCCCCCAATGCTGGTGAGTTTAGAAAATTGGTAAATATTGAACGAACAAAATTCGGAACTACTTTTTTTTTCTATCAGTTGGGAAAAGTTTCCTCCCCCCCACTGAAAAAAATGTTGGAGCGCTGGTGGCTAGGGAAAGGGGGCGATAGTTTTTTACTTTGCCTTGGGCGGCCAAAAAGTAAGGCACGCCCCTGGACCGCCCTTATTATAAGGACAGATTAAAGAATAAAAAAAATGCAAATAAAATTAAAGCAAGTAACTGGCTTTTAACCCACACATAATTTTCGCTCTTCGTATTTAAAAAAATAACAAAATAACAGAAAATAAAGTTAAAAAGAAAGTTCTTTGTCAAATAAAGGAAGGCATGAAAAGCACAGAGGAACTACCACCTAAAGAAGTGATAAAAGTACACGGTGGTCAAAAAAGTTCCACCCCGAGCCCACACAGAAAGCCTAAACTTGCAGAACTCGGTTTATAAAGAGAAATATTATCAGGGAGTAAAAACAATCCAAGATTTTTGGATGGACCCAACATCAAACAGAACATTTTAGCATTTTTAAGAATCGGATAATTATAAAAATTTAAAGGCAAGGCAAAAAATATACGTAGTTATTCACTAGAGAATCAAGTATGAATACCTTTGAGCTAACCAACTGCAAATAGTATTACAGTCTTAGCAAAAACAATTACGATATTTCTTAACCAAGAAAATAAATTCTTTAAATTCTTTCAAAATTCCTCGCGTTTGTTGCCCGATGGCTGCTCAAGATAAATCTAATCTTCGAGACGGCAATGAAATTTTCTACCGAGGTTTGTTTGCAAGCTACCTATAATTTTGGTGGCTACAGAATGAAACAAAACGAAATGTTACGCACGAAAGAAGATGCGCGCATCTTGAAGAATTTTTACTGACTTTTTTATAATCAACCTCTACTATGTTAATCAGCTGTAAAAAGTGAGGTTATTTTGACGGCTTTTTTGTTTGACTGAAAATTATAATTATTATTTTCATTAAATAAAGTGCGACCAGCCTAGGAAGGCGCACGGAAAGAATTTGTAAAAGAAAACAGTCTCTATCTATCTCCCTCTTATTAGGCGAATGCTTCCTTACTGGGTGATCTCTCTCCTAAACTCTCTCCTAAACACACTGTGCTGTAAATCAGTTGTGATAACGTTTTCTCTGCAAAAAATATAACAATAATGCTTTTGTTGTCTTCTGGCACAACGTTTTGAAAACGTTATGAAAATGTTGTCACAGCTATTTTGAGAAATATTTTTTGCCTGTGACAAGGTCTAGGCTGAAAATACAGCATTTTTGCACATGAAAGCAATGTTGTTTAAAATTTAACTTCCTCGACAAAAATGTATTTAAAAATTGCAATTAAATCAAAATTGTCCGCCAACATAAAAGACTGAAGATGGAAGACAACTAAAATAAATATTACCAATGTTTAACAAACCTCAGTCAAAAATCTTTGTGCGAAGGCCCGTTAAACTTCACACGCTTCAAAAATTTGAGACAATAAGTTTTTTTTTAATTTTAATCCAGAATGAATCAGACTTAGATTTGAGCATATTTATGTAAGAAAGGTTGTTTTTTCAGAAATTTTTGCAACTTTTTTTAAACAATAAATCTAAAACAAAAGCAAATATTGGCGTTATTGCTGTGGGCTCACGGTCCCAGCCTAGCGGTAGAGGGCGCCTATTTTTAAATGCTAAATAGCATTGAAAGCAGCGGAAATTGCACTAGGATACAACAAATAACTGCCGTTGCCATCTTGGCATTTTTTTCAGTTGTATTTTAAGAAAAAAAGTTGAAGATTGCAACTATTTTTTAAGTTGTTTTAGCATATTTTTAGGGGTAAGTTTTACCTTTAAAATTTGATTCGCTAGACGATATAAACATAAAAGTTATTTTGAATGTAAATTTTATACAAAAATAACAGTTTTAACAGATTTAAAAGGCAAAATTACAGATTAAATGAAGCTAGCTATTTTAAAGCAAAAAGAGAGCTGTACTAACGTTTTTGCAGCATTGACTTGGCGTTAAAGTCTATATTGTCGAAGCTGTGTTAATCAGCCAAACAAGCAACTCGCAGTGGTTTTTTTCCTAGAAGTTACTAGAATTGTTGCATTGTGTGGCTCACTTAAAAATTTTCATAAAAAAAAGATGCATGACAAAGTTGCACAAGGTTTGATGCATAGTCTGTGTGTTCTAGGTTCACGTGCGGTGAGAAATAAAATTAGAAAAACTTTTCTAAAGATTGGCATCTTTCAGGTGCGTACGCCAAAAAAGGTTCTCATAATTCTAACCTTTGCTTTTCCATGTTCCAAAAACCAAAATTTGACATGTCTATTTCCCACCGTCACAAAATAGCTACCATTCTCCGAGAAAGCTATCGACTTCACTTTGGTACTGACTTTATTGCTGGCTATTTTGATGTTGTTTTTCCAGTCCCATACGTTCACTATCATGTCATGTTGGGTCCCCACTGACACGACGTATTTGTTGGTGGGGGAGAACGCCTAAAAAATATTAAAGATTCAAGATTTTTAGCAAGAAGATGACAAATAATAGATATGTTATAATACTTCCAGTTCTATTTTTTATCGTTTTTTTTATTATCCTTTAAGCAAAACCGAAAAAAAAACCCAACCTGTATTTTAAAAAAAAATAAGCATTTTAAGTTTTCAAGCTGCTCCTCAAAACCGGTCAGATAGATTTTGGGTTATAAGTATTGGTTACAGACAGACAGACGACACAACAAAAAATGTTCAGAATGGTTTAAAACGCAAAGCAGAGTGGCCACTGGGAAAAACTATTTTTTTAAATGATTTTATGTCAATTTTTGCAACATTTTATGACATTTTTTGTAATAATATTTTCCTTATTAGCGTGCGGAAAGTATCACTTTTCTGCACAGCGCGCATGAAAAAATAGATTAAAGCACGCCGCGCCGTACGGAAAAAGCCTTTTCACGCACGCATTTTTTTTTATTTTCCTTACGCTCGTAGGAAAATGTTGTACCTAACGCGTGCGGAAAGCGTCTTTTCCAATAAGGAAAGCGTCTTTTCCAATAAGGAAAGCGTCTTTTCCAATAAGGAAAGCATCTTTTCCAATAAGGAAAGCGTCTTTTCCAATAAGGAAAGCATCTTTTCCAATAAGCCTTGCCCGTACTCCGCTGGCGCGTCCGGAAAAATATTATTTTCCACACTTGTAAGGTAAATAAGTCTTACCAACCATCCAGGAAGTGGATATAAATCGATGATCGAAATGATAAATATATTTTAAAAACTGAATTCCAAGTAGGTACCTGTAACTGTGTGAAATAATAAATCCATCTTATTTTTGAATTCGTTCATTTATCATTAAAATTAAAACGTTTACTAATACAAAGATAAAAAGAAAAAAATTTAAACGGTAAGAGGGTTTTTTCCACTTTCATGTGTTTTTCGGAAGTTGCGTGGATATATGTGGGATTTAACTTGTCCAATTCCACATCCATCCATTCTGAATATTTGCTACTGCAGTTTCCAAGATGCATTAAATTTTGTTTATTAAACAAAACAAAAATCAAATTGAAACTGCAAAAAATAATAAACGCGAAACATGGAATATTGTTAATAAATTATCTGGTCGACAAAAAAATCAACACATAAAAACTATTGAAATAAATACAAATTCACATAGAATAAAAGGTCCTCTCTCAGTAGCTAACTCCGTAACTAAAAATACAAATTATTCTTCAAATTTTAGAGATTTACTTAGACAAAAACGAACTCGAGAATTAAACAGTTTTATATTCTTACCTACTTCAACAGCTGAAGTAACTCAGGTAATAAAGGATTTAAAAAACAAAAGCTCTTGCTGAATAGACGGCTTGTCGATAAAAATAATAAAGCAACTTCCAGAGAACTGCTGTGAGGCTCTTGCCCATATTATAAATGATTCTTTTAAGGAGGGATATTTCCCCAACGATTTAAAAACCTAAAGGAGATCAAAAAGATCCAAGCAACTTTCGACCGATTTCACTTTTGCCAGTATTATCAAAAATTATGGAAAAGATTGTTAAATAAAGATTGCTGTCATACTTTAAAAAAATTAAATTACCTTCCCCAAAGCAGTTCGGATTTCAAACAAAAAAAGGTACCAAGGACGCAGTTTACAAGTTTATTCCAAACTCGACAAAAATTTTGTTGCCACAGTGTTTTGTGATCTCGCTAAAGCCTTTGATTGCGTTGATCGCGAAGCACTGTTGCATAAAATGGAATTCTATGGTTTTCGGGGAAAGGCTATGTTGTGGTTTAGATCATATTTAGAAGACAGGTTTCAGATAACCCAAATTAAAACAATTAATGGTACAGTTGATTCAACACTAGCTCCAATAACGTGCGCAGTTCCACAAGGGTCGGTTTTGGGTCTGATTTTGTTTCTCTCTCTCCTTTTTAGATGACCTGTCTTATCTCCCTATAAAAGGAGTTTTCACGATACCAGTATTACTTGGTCATTAGACAACAGGGTAGAGTTGGAAAAATAAATAGAGCAAGATTTAAAACTTATAAAAGAGTGGTTTGACGCAAACAGATTGTCACTAAACCTTAATAAAACCAAGTATATTGTATTCAAAAATAAAACAACATTAAATATAAAAATTGAAAAACAACAAATAGAATCAGTTGAAGAATACAAATTTTTTGGATTAATGATTGATAGCAATTTGTAATGGACTACACAATACAAAAATATAAGTAAAAAATTTAACGAAACCCTTGGAAAGGAAGCGGCAATTGAGATCTACCACTCATTATTTGAATCTCATATTCTCTCTACAGAAAAAAAGCTATTCGTCTAAAAGAGAAATTATCTTATACAACTTCTTGTCAGAAATACTTTAAGGAACTGAATATACTAACATTTTATGATCAGCCTTTCACTAATTCATAACTACGAAAAGCAAGGGTTCTTTCAGAAAAAAATTGATATTCATAACTATAACACACGTACGAAAAATGACTTACAACTAAACCGACCACTTACTTCACTTTAAAAAAACTCGGTATTTTACATTGGTAAAACATTGTTTCCTAATAATATAAGAATTTTAAGTACTAAAAAATTTAATAAAACTTTAAAACAATATTTATCAGAGTCTGCACATTATACACTTAATGATATAATAGAAAAACCAAACCCCTTTTCTAACATGAAAGTGCTCACTTAGGTACCTATTTTCAGTTTAAGTTTTAGTTTAAGTTTAGTTTAGGAAATAATTTTGTACAGCTTTAGGCTTTTCAAAATAAAGATTCCTTCATTCATTCAAACCTTTTGCAAGGATATAATAGGGGTTATTTTCTCACAACACAAGTACGCACACAACTTTTTGCTGCAGTAAAAAAGGCAACCAAAATCGAACATATCTATTGGTTAATATTCAGAAGGGCGGCAAAACTCTTGTTGTGTCCTTTGAATCATGAGTTGCCTATATATTCATGCGCTAATTTACCAGTTGTGATTGTAAATTTGACGTGCGGTTTGTATAAGAAGTTGCCTAACTATCCCATGAGAAAATGTACAGGTGGAATATCAAAATTTTGTTTAGACTAAATTTAAGATGCTCCGATTTTTCTGCAAATTTTATGAATTCATAAGATTTTATGACAAGTGGCCACCCTGGCAAAGATATATAGAAAAACCAAATCGAAGGAACTTTTAGCTCAGTGTGCTGTGCTACAGTGTGGGATGAGATAATATACAGGGTGTCCAAGTTTAAAAAAAAAGATAAGTTTGTGCCATATTTTATTTTTCTGAAACCCTGTATAAAGGGGTCAACATTTAAGTTTTTTTTGAAAAAAGACATGAGTCTCCCAAAAAATCCATTATTCCAGACTTTTAGGACACACTGTATAGCCCCAAAATCTATGTGTACATATGTCGAATTGAGACGTCGGATATTCATGAATTCTAACCGGATAATTCAAAGACGAAAGAGATTAATTTTACACTTTTAAAATAAGGTGCACCTGTAGTGTGGAGTAGAGGCCCTATAATTTTTGACTTTCAGTTGTTAGGGATATGTTGATATTTTTTTTTTTGTGTTGTGTTGTGTGTTGGCAACCATTGGAAATAAATAATTTTGTCAATGTCACATTTTTTATTAATAAACGTAGGTACAACAAATTTTAAATTTGATTAGGGGCCGTCCATAAATTACCTAACACTCGAGGGGCAAGGAGGGTTTGTTGAAAGTGTGACCAAGTGTTACGAGGGGGGGAGGGGTGGTTCATGAAAGTGTTATGCAACACTTGGTATTTGTCCATAAGTGAGAGGGGGGGATCAAAATTGCCGAAAAGGGTGTTACGTAATTTATGGACTGCCCCTTATATGCGGTTTACAAACCTAATATTGCTGTATAATAAACTGTAAAAATCCGCGCAAGTAAAATGGAAAGAGATCATGCATTTCTCCCGTGAAAAAGAAGAACCTAGTAAAGTCACTTACTAGGGTTTTTCTCCGTATCATATTTTTGGAAGATTTTAACTTCCTCTATCGATTGGTATAACAAATTCCAAATATTAAGAAATTTATCGGGAATGGAAAAACCTAGTAAGTCGCCAATTTTTATAATTTCAGTAGGAAAAACCTAGCTACCCACTATTCCGATGCATAAACCAAGCATGTTATTCAGGCTTCAGAAGTAACTGTTACTGTTTAAGTGGAAGCTAGATACCTTACGAGGTTTTTCGTCGATAAAATGTCGGAAAAAAGTATAGTACATGTTACCTTACTAGGTTTTTTCCCATAGTAAAATATGAGAAGATAATTAGTGAAGCAAAAAAAGGGTATTACGTGCAAAATTTCTTTTATTTTCTTTCTATCAGACCGGTTTCGGCTCAATTACGAGCCATCATCAGTTAATTAAAGTTGTCAAGCCGAAGGTTTGCATCTGGTTAATTAAAACGGTACAGGTGGTGTAAAAAGACAACAGACTATTTTCTTTGTAGACAAACATTACATATTACGAGAAAAAGCACTGGATCAGTTCATTCTTGATTAATTTTTCGATTTTTTGAGATCGGCGTGGTTTTTGGAGGTTATCAATCGAAAAATTAATCAAGAATGAACTGATGCGGTGCTTTTTCTCGTAATATGTAATGTTTGTCTACAAAGAAAATAGTCCGTTGTCTTTTTACACCACCTGTACCGTTTTAATTAACCAGATGCAAACCTTCGGCTTGACAACTTTAATTAACTGATGATGGCTCGTAATTGAGCCGAAACCAGTCTGATAGAAAGAAAATACCCTTTTTTTGCTTCATTTGTACCACGTGCACGCAACCGCCCCCCTCCTCCAAGATAATTAGTAAATGATTCTACTAGGTTTTTCCGAAAAATAATTGGAAGCTTTCTACTTTTAAGTGACATAAAACTTTAAAACAAACTTTTTTGAAAAGAAATAAAAAAAAAACAATTTTTCAAAATTGACTTTCATAAAAATACAGCAACTTCCTTAAAAATATTTTTTGTTGTAATGAATTGGCAAGAGTTTTCACTTATTTTGCTTCTCCTGAAAAGTAGTCAAAAACGAGTTACTACAGGTTTTTCCTTTTTATGGGAGATTTGCCAAAGTAGAAAATTAATAAAAATAGTAGAATTTGCGAAGTAAGTAGTAAGATTACTTAAATTTAAATATTATATATTGTTATTATTTTAAGAAAAAGAGAAATAAAAAGATAGACTAATAATATTTTTTTATATTTTACCTACTATTATCATTTTTTAATCTCCCGTTAACCTTACTGGTTTTTTTTGTCAAAGCTTGACATATTTTACTAACCAAAAAAGTCATCATCCTTGAAAAACTGTCTAGGAAAATCATAACAAGAGAAAACAAAAAAACATCAGTTCATTTCATAAAATCGGTTTTACATGCAAATATGAAAAAACCTCTGGTAAAAAAACAACGTTCAAATGTATAGAGGGCTTCTAGTGTGGAGTAGTTCGTAGGATTTAAGGGTCCCGCAATTATTTTTGCCAAAAACATCTACACTCCGTTCCAAAATCAATTGTTAAGTTCTATTAACCAAATATTTTTTTGCTCTGCTGCGTTCCTTTTTACAATCTGGAGGTAATCGACGAAATTTCTGTCGGTTTCTTTATTTTATCGCGAGCGTTTGAAGGAAATCTTTTTGCTCTGGATTTAAATCAAGATTTTATGGAGCTACGGTAAATTTTTCCAGATTTTCTTGTGCTGGTTTTTCGAAATTAGTCATTTCTACACAGGATATTTTGTTTATTCTTGCTGTTGAGGTAAAAGTCAACCCGCGTGTCCTTTACCTGATTTTTACGTGGCGGAGCCGGCTGTGCTGTTTCTTCACGTTCACCGCAGAAGTAGCTGGAATACTATCATGATTCTTATGATAATCACCAGCATTTTTTTTTACAAAAAATCAAAATTTAAAATAACCAAAATAAAACAAAGAGTGTGAATACAACCCAGAAGCTCGCCGTTAAAGGAACTTAACAAATCGGACCAATTTTTTGACACTGAAAATGACAGGTTTCTGTGTTTAAATGTCAGCCACCGTATTGAAATTGGTCCGAAGAATTTGGAATGAACAGGACTATACTTACCACGCAGTTGACCCCATATTTGTGTCCCAAAAATTCGGCTACTTGCTGTGGCTGGGGGGCCAGTCCAGGGTGACCGGACTGTAAGTCTGACTGGAGGTCCCATACTCGGACTGCCGGCGTATGACCACATTCTCCTAAAACAACCAAAAATAGATTAGTGTTACCATTTATACTCTTTTTGAGAGTACAGTACTCTTTTTTAAAGATTTGTACTCTATACCCAAGTAGCATTTGAACGTCAAACTACGTCCTCTACTCGTTGGCTTAAAAACCCCGACGTTGACAAGCGGACTACAAATCTCATTCCATAGTCGCTAATTGTACTTCAATGGTATAGTAGTCTACCTATGACGACGTGATAATACGTCCGCCTGCTTACGTAATTTTATATTATTTAATTGATTACTTAATGTGGTACTTGTTTAGTAAATTTTAGGTGAAATATATATTAACTAATCATAAATCACCAAAAATAAATGGCCACCTTTTTATTTCATTAACAATAAAAGTTATTAAACTTCCAAATCAGTTACATCAACCGAAAAGAATCTAAAAAAGAGAAGATCACAAGATCTTGGGAGAAAAGAACGAAAATTCAAAATTGGATGAGTGTCCCACAAGGAACACACACAAAACCAAAGCGAAAGGAGAAACAATTCAACGATGTTTCGCCCGGGGTGACCAGCGTGGGCTCGTCAGTGGATTCACTAGTCACCCTTAATCCAGACATCATTTAACACCATCGCACACTCTGACTTCCAACTCTGAATCATTCACAAATAGGCATCGTTCCGCATGGTACTTATTATAAGTCACCTGATACGGGTTCGTCCTGGCGTGTTAATCTTTCCAAAAGGAATATGCTCCTAAGACAACAAATGATGTCTGGATTGAGGGTGACTAGTGAATCCACTGACGAGCCCACGCTGGTCACCCTGGGCAAAACATCGTTTAATTGTTTCTCCTTTCGCTTTGGTTTTTTGTGTGTTCCTTGTGGGACACTCATTCAATTTTAAATTTTCGTTCTTTCCTTCCAAGATCTTTTGATATTCTCTTTAATAAAAGTTATGTTATTAAAAAGGGCACTTTACCGAGTAATCTAGAGCGAAATATTTCTGCGAGGGCCACTTTACAAAATTGTAGGTTAAGTATCCTTCTTTTTCTTCGTTCCTTTTTTGGTACGTATGCAAATAAGGGCTCTGAAATGCGACATCGATTAAGGTAACAAGGCCGACCATTTTCGTGGTCGATTTAGGCGTTAAAAGAGTCGGCTTTGAAACGTAAACTGACGTGAATCCGTCTGGGCAAATATTTATACAAAGTACGTTGCCTATTTTGACGTCGTTTAAGGTTCGCGTATGCGTACATGACTATGTAAACGTCGGATTTTATTAAAAAAGACGTCTTTCATTTAACTTACTAGTAGACAACTTTATTTTGTACCTAATACGACGTCGCTTTATGACAGATTAGGTTGGAAGACGGATAAATGCTACTTGGGATACTCTATTAAATTAGAACTGTACTCTTTGTCCCCATATTACAACAATATTATATATTATTTTCAAACCAAATAAACAGCCAACCAAACTAATATCAATGAAACATCAAGTCTTAAAAGTAACGGCGCTATTAAATCATTCTTTTTTGCGATTTTAGTTTAAATTTACACAATTTTTTCAATCAACATTGACAACTTGTTTTAAATGGCACGTTTAGTTTACTTTTCTACAATTTTTCGCCTGTGGCGCGTTTCAAACATGTTTTAGCAAGTTTTTGGTAAACAAATAACACAAAATCTTATAACCACTTTCCCTTGATTCGATTTGTTTAAAAAAAAATTAACTAGGTCATATTTTGAGCCCCTATCCAAAATTTTTCTCTGGGCGTATCACTGCTACTATTTATTAGCTATATAGGTATGTATCATCATGCAAGGCGGATGGTGGCGCTGGCCGACTCTTTTTGCAGCCTACCCAACCCACCTTTTTTTTTTAATTTGACAAAAACGTTAACAAGCTCAAAATTTTTATTGATATATATTTTATTGATTGTTGTACCTTTAGTTTAGATATTTTTGTAAACAATATTTAAAAACTTAATAGCTTAATAGCAGTTTTAAGTATAAATTTGCAAACATTTATGACTTGATTTTGAGAACAAATATATATTAAAGGCTATACAAATTTTTGCCCCTTCATGGCAGCACACAACCCACTTTTACATAAAACGTAACAAAGAGATCATCAGTACTATATATATCATTGATTGTTACAATATTAGTTTAATCGAAAGAAATGTGAGTCAACGAAATATTCAAATCGCGTAAAAAATGACATTTTTAGCATAATTTTCTCAACATTTTCGCCTGCGGCGTATTTAAGACACATGATTTTGGAATCAAATCTATAATTAAGACTTTACTAACCCACACCAATACCCCCCACCCCCTTTAAAAAAAGCTTTTACCATGAATCTTACTTTAAAAATTATTAACCATCTTGTTTTTTTGAATACTCTTACATAAACAATGTTTACATCTAAAACTGAATAACTAGCAAACTCTAGCAAACTTTAAAAAATAATAAATTAAAATTTTGTAATGACATTAGGATGGCTTAGTATTACAATGTTCTATCAACATAGACTTTTGATGCAAACATAGAACATTGTAATACTAGGCCAGCGATTAGTCCAAAATACTTTAAAATATAAACTTGACAATTCACTTAAAACATGAACAAATTATAGCAGTGGGACCACTAGACATTTTAGAACTTTAAGGACTGCGGGCACAAAAGGCGCCCTAGAGCGTTAAACTACCACTTCCACTTGGTGGGGGGGACAGCATAAAAAAACTCAACTCAATTCATATAACAAAAAACTGGATTGGGATCTGGTTTTAATCCTAGATTTGTTGTGAAAATCATGTCATAAATGCGCCGTGGGCGAAAATTTTGTAAAAATATAGTAATAACGCATGTTTTAACACGTAAATGCTGTTGATAAAAATTGCTTAAGATTATAATAAAATTGTTGGCAACATGGCCAGTAAAGACGAAAATAGTGATAGTGAGATAATAAAGTGCAAATATTGTCGTAAAACAATTGAGAAAAAGTGTGCGGCTTGCATAATCTGCAAAGAGCAGTTTCACACTTCATGCGCCCTAAGAGTTTCAGGGCTGGTTGCTGTGAGGAGGAACAACCAAGTCAAATGTTGTTTACCCAAAGAAGGTCCAGACAAGGTCTCAAAAACAGAACCCTCTAGGATTAGCCAAGAGGATATAATAAATGAACTAAAGATATGCAGACAATCCATTATGGACGAATTTAAGGCCAAAGAGGAAGTTTTCTGTAAGAAAATCGACGACCTGGAAAAAAAGAAGAAATTCTCTCAAAAACATGGAAAAATCCATCACAACGTGGCAACAGCGTAAAATATCATAGCGTCACAAAAGATTAGTGCTGACAGTGGCCCAAATCAGCTGAAACATGCCAATGAAGTTAGAATAATGTCTGGATTGAGGGTGACTAGTGAATCCACTGACGAGCCCACGCTAGTCACCCCGAACGAAACATCGTTTAATTGTTTCCCTTTTCGCTTTGGACTTTTGTGTGTTCCTTGTGGGACACTCGTCCAATTTTGAAATTTCGTTCTTTCCTCCCAAGATCTTTTGATCTTTTCTTTTTTAGATTCTTTTCGGTTGATGTAACTGATTTGGAAGATTTTTCACTTCTTGTTTTAATTGTTTTAGGAGCATAATCCTATTGGAAAGATTAACACGCCAGGACGAACCCGTATCAGGCGACTTATAATAAGTACCATGCGGAACGATGCCTATTTGTGAGTGTTTCAGAGTTGGAAGTCAGAGTGTGCGATGGTGTTAAATGATGTCTGGATTGAGGGTGACTAGTGAATCCACTGACGAGCCCACGCTAGTCACCCCGGGCGAAACATCGTTTAATTGTTTCCCTTTTCGCTTTGGACTTTTGTGTGTTCCTTGTGGGACACTCGTCCAATTTTGAAATTTCGTTCTTTCCTCCCAAGATCTTTCAATCCTAGATTCGTTGCTAAAATAACGTCATTAATGCACCGTAGGCGAAAATTTTGTAAAAACATACTATTTTTTACTTAATCAATTAATCAATCTGTTGTAGCGCCGCAGGCAAAATTTGCTGTGAAACCGGATATAAACTAAAATTCTAACAATTAGACAAGGTGCAAATTTTAATTTTTTCGTGGTTTTTTGTACATATTATTTTTAAAAAAATGTGGGTTAGGCCTTATCTACTCCCTTGCACTTCACGCATAAAAAAAGGGGGATGAAAGTGCACTTTTACGCCCAGTTGTGCATAATATGTTTTAGCCCTAAAGTGCAAAAAAATTATTTTTTCAAACTATAAAGGCTTTTTTCATATTCTGTGCATAGGAGCGCTATAAGTGTAGGAAAATTTCTATTTAACACCATCACCGAACGGCACTAGGGGGGGGGTAAAATCACGGGATTCTAGTAGTGCTTTTGACACTTCGCATTATCCTCTTTGACGGTTTTTCAAAATCATGCACCCCCTTCCCCTCTTGGTTTGAATTAAAGTGAGGGTTTAAAAAGAAGATTTCTTACCCTTATAGCGCCCTTATGCACAGGATACCAAAAAGGTCAAGTAAAACTATCGCTAAAAAAAAATAAAGAGTTTTTCTTTACACATGTCGAGGATGAAATATCCCGAAATCGCGGCCTGTCACTTGTTTTTTTCTCCAGACAAACTGGTGGGATATGTGCTAAAGAGATTCTTGGGACGTCGTCGTGATTGTTTGGTAAAAACGGAGATTATACTTGGACCAGAATATTATAGATGTACTTTTTTTAGTTCAATACCTGTCGAGGCGTTACCCATAGGAGTAGTTATTTAACAGTGGTCTGTATCTACTGGAAAGAAATGGGCTAAATTTGTATTTGAATTAAAGTAAAGCTGTACGGATATCAGAAATATTTAAAATTTTCTCCGAGAGGGTGCATGGCAAAAAAAAATACAAAGAACCCCGCACACCCGTCCATGTAACCCAGACATCGGGCGATTTTGGAATTTTTTTGATATGTTGTAGGTCTGGATAAGGGCTTTAAAAAAATGTGACCTAAAAGTTGAACTAAATCTACGTGCTTTAATAATAGAATCTTACTCATCTGCTATTTTGCTTCATTATAAATATTCCAACCAAGTGACCCATAAATTAAGTTTTTTTTATGAAACTTAAGGCGGCTAAGTATCACGAATTTCTAAAGCAAGTAATTGTTATTATTCTAACTAGTGCGGAAAATATTTTTTTTCGCACGTGACTGCCGATGACCCTAAAGCCGCGGAGCGGAGTTCGGGCAAGCAATCAAGGTTTGAGAGAAGTTGGTGGATGTATCCGTTCAGAAAAAAAGAAGGCAAAAGGAAATGTTTTCGTAACGGTCAACATCATTTTTTGGGTCAAATTCATTAAAAAAACGGGACAAAATAAAAATGTTAATATATTTTACATCGCGCCACTACGACACAATTGACAACTATGACATATAATAGCTAGCAAATATCAAAATTATAAAAGGGCCTCGAGACGATTTCCAATCAAATTGAAAATAATATTTTAATATTTGGATGTTACACCACTGATTTATCTTTTAATAAAATATACTAAAAAAACTATAAAATAGCACAAAGTGGCCCTTTTAATGAAAAAATAAACAGTATTTTAATAATTTTACGGTACGCCAATGACCTAATCTGTCAGAAAATATTACGAAAAAATCTACAAATGGACATTTACTCTATCCTTTCAAAAATAAATACCTGCAGGTTTTCTTCGGAAATTAAATGTTATTTTATCCCACCTTTGATACGCCGCTGTAACCAAACTAAATGCCTCACCAACTTTTAAGGCGCATTTTTTTAAAGACCTTATCCAGACCTACAACACATCAAAAAAATTCCAAAATCGCCCGATGTCTGGGTTACATGGGCCGGTGTGCGGGGTTCTTTATTCTTTAATCTTTTCCGATTTGATTTCGAGAAACTATCAAGATTAAAATTATATGAATGAATTAATGACTATATTAACCAAATTTTAAAACAATAACAACTCACCTGTGACAATATACCTTCCACAACTCGAATAGGCTAAAGATGTGATGGTTTTTCTACTAACGTTAATTATGTGATTCTGTTGTTCTGTTTTCGAGTTGAATAATACTACCGTACATCTGTAATGAAAAAGAAAAAAAATAATTCAAATTAAAAAAATCACATAAATTTTACTGGGGCATTTAAACAAAAAAAAATGCGTACGCAGAAATGGACGCAGCGTCGTAGCTACGGTGATTTGCTTCCGGAGCAAGATTAAAGTTTGCCCCCCCCCCTATACAGAAAATAGACACCCAAAAAATATAGTAATATTTTAAACTTTTTTTTATTTAGTAACGAGGCAAAACATATGCAAATATAAAAATACCAACGCTAAAACCAGGGACGGCTATAGCCGAGTTCAAGGGGGGGGGTGACCGCTTTAGTAGGTGTTGAATTAGGTTAGTCTGCACAAAAAAAAACGCTCCCACAAAAAGTTTTCTGGGAGGACTGTGCCCTGTTTAACCTCTAAACACCTAATAATTCATAATTTTTCAAGTAGTCCAATTTAGTTGAGTGTTCGCTCTAAAACCATTTAAAAACCATTTTTAAATCCAATTTGCGACCTAGTTCAAACCACAGCTCCACCCCCAAACGAGCCCTCAAATGTGCTTACATTTACAAAAATATATAAAAGCGATTTATCTCACTTTTACAGGATAGGATTATTGGGCGTGGGCCAACAGATAAAATTTATGAGCCGAATGAGATTCTTTCATAAAACATGTCGTTTATCTTGTACTTCACTCTTTGTTGTTCCAAACTTGGGGTTCCTAAAAAACTTGTTGCGCATTGTTACGTCACACTCACGGTGCCCACTAGCAAAAAAGCAATTTTTGAAAAATTTTATGACATTTTCTGTAATAATATTTTTCTACGAGCGTGCGGAAAAACGCTTTTTTCGCACTCATTTTCGTGCAGAAAGTGCCACTTTTCCGCACGGCGTGCGTGAAAAAAATTTCCAAAAAAATTTTTCACGCGCGCTGTTGAGCAAAAAAAAAATTTTCACGCACGCTGTGGAACAAAAATTTTTTTTTATACCTTCATTAAAAACGTGATTTTAGTAACTGTCTGCAGATAACTAAAGTGCAAAAAAAGATTTCTGTCCGTTTTTTACCCAAAATTAAAGAGAAATAGCGTAATATAGTAATATTGAAAAAAACTAATTATTCTTGCCTAAAAATTAAGCCATTTCCGTCAGTTTTCACCAAGTATTTACGAAAAAATCATTTAAAAACATCGTCAAAATATCAAACTGTCAAAGATCAAAATGTCGCAATAATGAACGTCACCGAGTAAAAAGGCACATCGCTATGGAAACGATTGTTATTTCATTTACCAGCTGCCTTGATTTATAGTTTAAAGATGGTGTGTTGCGAGAAGTGCTCTTCGTTCGAGATTTTTAAAAGTATTTTCCTGTTTTGCTTGGATTTTTTGATAAAGGTATTAAAAAAAAGTAGTATTAACAACTCGCGGCTAAACTGTGCCTTTTTTTACTCGCGTTTTTAAATAGCTCGCTGCGCTCGTTATTTAAACCAACGCTTGTAAAAAAAAGCACTATTTTAGCCACTAGTTGTTAAAACTACTATTCACGCACGCTGTTGAGCAAACAAAAATGCTGTACTTAACGCGTGCGGAAAGTATTTTTCGCACTTACGGTTTGCCTTGCAAACGGCGGTGCGTACGGAAAAGTATAACTTTCCGCACTTGTTAGGTAAATAACTATTTCCTACGAGCGAGCGAAAAGTGACAGTTTTCTGCGCACAGCATGCGAAAAAAAATTGATCGCACGCCGTGCGGAAAATGCCTTTTCACGCACGAATTTTTAAAGTTTTCCTCACGGTCGTAGGAAAAATGTTGTACCTAGCGCGTGAGGAAAGCGTCTTTTCCAAATTTACTGCAACTCCGGTGCGTGCGGAAAAGTATCATTTTTCGCACTTGTTAGGTAAATAACTATTACCAACCCATTTTCTTAGTTTTCCAGAAGGTGGATGTCAGTCGATATTAAAATGATAAATATATTCTAAAAATTGAATTCCAAGTAGGTACTTTTAATTGTGTGAAATATGTGTTTTTCTGAAGCTGCGTGGATGTGGGATTTAACTTGCCCAATTCCACATCCATCAATTCTGAATATTTTCTTACCTTCTATTATCTTACTAGGGTATACATATTCTGGTTTCAGGAGTTAGCCATTTTTTTTTAATACACGATTTGCTTTGTAAAAAAATCGATATTTGAAGAAAAATTTATACCAACTTTTATGTTTTGACATCTAACGAACTCTCACTGCGTCCATTTATTTACTACGAATAATTGAACACACTTCTCGCCTAACGTCTAACGAATAAAAGTAAATAATATTCTAATGTAGAACGGGTAAAATTGAACTCGATGTTTTTTGTGAACAATACATAAAAACGGAGGATATAATAACGACCGTAATAACTTTTTATCAGGGCCTCAAAACCTACAACATACTAAAATTTAAAGCAAAACCCACCGAAACCCATCCTCTATAAGCTCCGGGCGGGGTCCTTTGCTTTATTTTTGGTAAAAATTCATTTCTTGTAAAAGTTTGACTTCTGGCTACCTAAGTGGATGATAGGGGCGCATTAGGCGCACTTGAGCCGCAACGCAAGGTTCAGCTTTTGTACGAGAGCTGCCCATATAGCACAAGACAGCCTGCCTAAAGATGACTTATTTACGTCTAAACAACGTCTGAATGTCTTTTAAAGATATTCACAGTTCACTTTTTGATTGATTTTAAGAAAAAAAATATACTCTTTTTGAAAGGTATATTTTTGTGTAGATGAAGTCCCTAAATAGTTTTTCTGATAAAAATTAAAATCTTCCATATGAGTCCTACTGTCAGAACCTGTTAAACATATGTAATTTTTTCCCAAAATGTAAAAAAAAATATTTTTTAAAAATAAAAAATTTGGGCTTATAGAGCATTTCATTCTATACAAAAAAAAGTCACAGAAGCATTTTTTTAGTAACGTAATTTAAATATTTAAAAAATGGAAAAATTGGCACATTTTGAATTTTAACGCTGTTAGTTAAAAAAATATATTTTCCGAAAAAGCGGTGGGGAACCTGAGAGAGAACATATTTTCGATAAAAAAACGTTTTTTTTTTGCATCACTTATAGTTTCTATACAAAAATAAAATAAGTTGAAGAAAATTGTAAAATCATGTCGATTGTATTGAACTTTTTCGCACCAAGATTTTTCTATAAAACTAAACTCTAAAAAAAAACAATTATTTGCTAAATAGTTACTCTTATCAGCTATCAAACGACAGTAAAAAAGTTTCGACTAGATTTGAAAAGGTAACCTCTGGCGGAATAAGCGGAGCTCTCTGAAAGACATCTTTTTATATACAATAAAATAACAACAAATATTGACTATATAAGGTACTTCCCTTATTCCTGCTTCTATCTTGCCCGCTTAATCCCGGTTAGGTCGAAGGGTCTTATAGAACATTTAAAAAAAATATCAGAGCACAAAGCACCATGTACTAGTCAGTAATACGGTCATTAAAAAAATTATTTTTCTTATGTTGCAGAAATTTGGTTATTTCTTATTTTTACTTAATAAACATGAGAAAGTCAAAACTTTTTTACTGTCGTTTTATAGGTAATAAGACTACCTACTTAGCACATAACATAGCATTTCTTCAACTAATTTAATTTTTATATAGAAACTATTAAGTAAAAAACATTGTAACGTTTTTTTTAGCAAAAATATGTTCTCTTTCAGGTTTTACATCGCGTTTTCAGCAAATATATATTTTTTAATTAACAGCATTAAAATTCAAAATGTGACAACTTTTTCCATTTTCCAAACATTTAAATGACGTTTATAAAAAAACGGTTATTACTACAAAAATGCTTGTTTGACTTTTATTGTCTAAATGCTCTATAAGCCCTAATTTTTATTTTTTTAAAATATGTTTTGATTTGGGGAAAAAATTATATATTTTGGAGAGGTTTTGACAATAGGACGTACATAGAAGACTTTAATTTTTGTCAGAATATATTTTTTTTCTTAAAATCAATCAAAAAGTGAACTTAAAGATATCTCGTTGTAGATATCTTAAAGATATTTCCCAAAAAGCATCCCTAAGATACCTCATCATCTTAAGAAACATCTCTGGTAGACATCTTAAAGATGCCTTTTAAGGAACATCTTAAAGATATAAGGATTTGTAACACAAGATATCTTCCAGGCATCTTTAAAATGTCATTCACGAAATAGAAGATATCAAAAGATATCTGTAATGTCCGGAATAAGGCATCTTTAAGACAGCTTTAAGATGTCTTTGTGCTATTATACAGGGTGGAGACTTGGAATATTGGCCGTACCTGGTTAAAAAATTGTTTTTAAAAAAAATTCAAAAACACGTAATCTAAGATTTTTCGCAGATAAAATTTTCGGCAAAAATTTTTTGGGAACGGACCCTCAGAAAAGGGTCTATTCACAAACAACTCAAATGAGAAGACCCCACTTGTGGCACCTTGTTGGAAAGCTTAGGACAAAAGAAAAACGCTCGTGTAGTCAAAATTTTCAAACAATTATTGTGTCGGACTTCAAATGAAACATTGCCCCTAGCGGGATGGAAATTTGTTTTTTAGAAAAATCCAAAAACACGTCAACTAATATTTTTAACAATAAAAATGTTCATTTCATCATTTTCTTTTTAATGAGAAGACCCCGCTTGTGGCACCTTGTAGAGCTCATCGAAAAAGAAACATGCTTGTGTATTTTTTTTTTCACATTTGTCAATCTATGGGTCAAAAATTCTCAAAAAATGATTGTGAAATTTGTTTTGTTTTCTTTGAAAAAAAAAGTTGCATGTGAATAGACCCCTTTCTGAGGGTAGGTTTACAAAAATTTTAGGCCGAAAATTTGTAATGCTAAAAATAAATTTCTAATCCGCTAGGGGCAATGTTCCATTTAAAGTCTTACACAATTATTTGTTGGGGCTTTTTGACACATGAATTGATAAATGTAAAAAAATACACGAGCGTTTTTCTTTTTCCACAAGCTTTCCAACAAGGTGCCACAAGCGGGGTCTTCCAATTTGAAAAAAAAATTGTATGTGAATAGACCCCTTTCTGAGGGTCCGTGCACAGAAAATTTTTTGCTCAAAATTTTAGCTGCTAAAAATCTTAGTTTTCGAGTTTAGATTTTTCTAAAAAACAATTTTTGAACCCGCTACGGCCAATATTCCATTTAAAGTCTCCACCCTGTATATGGGTAACTACCAGTTTCGAATAAATACCTAAGTGTCTCTACCTAGTATATTTGAATGCGCCAAAAAACAAAACATAAATAAAATGCTTAGTATTTAATAATACAAAAGAATCCATAAACTTAACCTTCAATAATAGAAGATATCCATCAGCCATACCATATAAAACCATGCACATTGTTTGCAAATCAAACGTCACTAGATAAAAAATGTCTTCCTGTAAATGGAAGTCAGCAGAAAAAAAGACAAATAGAACAGTCGATAATTTTTATTTTCAAAATGTTATTTTAGGGCCGGTTTCTCAATAGCGAGTTACCAGAGAGTTAAATTAACTCGGGCTATTAATCCCAGTTTTTTCGCTGTTTTAAGCCAATATTTTTGTTAGGTTAACCCTTTAACTTTCTCACCTTGAAGCCCTGGTTACCCTGGAGTTAAATTTAACTCGCTCTTTAAAGACTTACAAGATTATGTTGCTTAAGTTAACGCTAATTCGCTATAGAGAAATCGGCCCTAAGAGATTTTTTTTAGATCTTTAGGTTTTGTAACTGTAACGAAGTTACTATTTTTATTTCTAAGTTTATTTCAAATTACAGGTATGCATGGTTTTCTATTCCGTCAGTCTCGCTAATCTACCAGTAAAACTTCCGTTCTTTTTTATAGACCTCATAAGTAGATTACTGCGCAACCTTTGGTACCACTTTTATTGCTCTAGGAATCCTAGAAATACATTTTCTAGGATTAAGATATAATTTTTCAATTTTTACAGCTATCCACTGCGTTCTATGTCAAATACGTGGGTCGTTCTTGAAAAAAGGTAACATTTCAAGTGGTAATTAAAAAAAAAACAAAATTACTGTTCTTCGAATTTTGGTAATTATTAAATGTTGCTGTAGTTGGTTGGACTAAAATGTGCTATATGGCCGAGATAACAATTCACTAGTTCTTTCATTCATTCATTCATTTGCGAACACAGGTGATAGCCAACTAACACCAGTTATACCTATTTTACCAAAATCAAGAATCTTTATAGCTGGGTTGTTCTTGAAAAATGGTAAAATTTGGTGTAATAGTCTTTAAAAAAAAATTGATTTACCACTTTTTAGGTAAATATAATATGTTGCTATACACAGGGTGTCCCAAAAGTTCGAGTCCACCCAAATATCTTCTGAACTATTAGAGGTAACTAAACTATATTTAGCATTGATCTATAACATCAAAAGATCTATTTTTTAAAGGGGCGGTTGTGCCGCCCCTGTCTTGGGGGGCGGCATACGGGCGGCCATCATGAAAATTTTAAATGGAAACCCCTATCGAGTGATAGCATGTTTTGAAGGACTTTGAAAAATCAACATGTTGATGTAACTGTCACTTGTCTATGTCAAACGTGTCAAAAGTTATGGACTGTCAAACTTATTTTTCACAATTTTTGACAAATTTCGAAAATTTGTGTTAGCCAATGAAAACCCATTCGAGTGATACCTTATTCAAAAGGGTTTTTCCAGACTAACATTTTGCAGTAACTGTCACTTGTCTATGTCAAAGGCGTCAAAATCTATGGTCTATGAAACTCATTGGTTTTGACAAACCTGTTAATTTTCTGGTTTTTCAAAGTTTACCATTTTTGTGTAACTGTCACTTGTCTAAAATAGTGAAAAGACGTATAATATAGGGTGATAATTTATAACTTTTTGTTTTTTGAACAGGAGCCGCATATTTTCGATATTTGGTTATTTTATTACATAAAATTTATCGATAATGATACCTGACTCACATTAATTGTTAAATAATAAGAGAATCAAGAAGGCTTGAAAATCTGACTTTAAAAAAAAACAAATAAAATTCAGCAAAATGTCAAGTGAAAACTGCTTTCGGTATAAGTTTTTACGATGCCACGATCAAATGAAGATAAAGTTGAAATTATCTTTTTCTACGGAAAACAAGATGTTATAGACGATCGCCTTTTCAACAATGCGTTTCCCGACCTACGTAAGAAAAACTGTTCTAAAGTTTAGACGAGTTTTCACTGTAAAAGATGCCCCACGTCAAGGACGACCAAGAGAAGAAAACGAGGAGATCCAGGAGCAGGTGCTGGGGTCCGTTATTGAACAGCCTAAGCAGTCTGTGAGAACTATAGCAGGTGATCTTGGAATCAGTAAGAGCATGGTCCATAGGGTTCTCAAGCGGTTCAAATTCCATCCTTATAAGGTGCAGTTAACCGAATATGATTTTGATCGCCGCGTGCAATTTTCCGAAGAAATGACTGAACTAATTAGAACCGAACCGTATGTGTTGAATCAAATTTGCTTTAGTGATGAAGCTAATTTTTTCTTGTATGGGATAGTCAATAGACAGAACTGCCGATATTGGTCGGACCAGAATCCTCATTGGTATGAAGAAGCTCATACCCAAAATCCCTTGAAATTAAACGTATGGACGGGAATTTTGGGAAATCGAATAATAGGACCATTTTTTATTGATGGCAACCTTACATGCGAAAGATATTTGGAGCTACTACAAAATCAGATCATTCCTGCAATAAGAGAAGCAGCTGGGAATTTATTTGAACCCATCTTTCAGCAGGATGGGGCGCCGCCCCATTACTATCTTCCTGTGAGGCAACTTCTCAATAATGAATTTCGTCGTTGGATTAGGCGTCGAGGAACTAGAATGGCCTGCTCGTTCGCCCGATATGACGCCTTTGGATTTTTTTCTTTGGGGTTACATCAGGAACAAGGAACGAATTTATTATACTAAGCCCAGAAACTTGCAGGAACTAAGAGAAAGAATTGTTGGGGTCTGCCGATCAAAAAACGCCAGAAATTTTAAGAAACGTTCGTAGAGAGTTTGAAAACAGACTTTTTTACTGTCAGGAGGTTCCTGGTGGCCATTTTCAACAGTTTTTTAATTGAATTTTCTTCATTTTCTCAAAACCCTGTTCAATAAGAGTCAATATTGTTGCGATAGCTTTCAAGAATAAATAGTTAAGTTTTAATTTAATTGTTTCTTTTTTAATTATAAAATTGATAGCTGATTATTATAAAAAAAAGTTTTGGGTGACATAGTGATACACTACTGTTATACCTATCAAAATGTAAGTCTTGAAAAGACCTTTCAAACAAGGTATCACTCAATAATATCTAGGGTTCCAAAAACTTAAGAAAAAATAGTTTGACAGTACAAACCTTTTGACAGATTTGTCTAAGACAGCTGCCGGTGGCGTTGAAATGTTACTCTTCAAAAGACCTTTCGAAAAAGGTATCACTCGATAGAATGTGACAAACTTGTGACATTTGTCAAAACCAATGAGTTTCATAGACGATAGATTTTGACGCCTTTGACATAGACAAGTGGCAGTTACGGCAAAATGTTAGTTTGGAAAAAACCTTTTGAATAAGGTATCACTCGAATGGGTTTTCATTGGCTAACACAAATTTGTCAAAAATTGTAAAAAATAAGTTTGACAGTCCATAACTTTTGACACGTTTGACATAGATAAGTGACAGTTACATCAACATGTTGAATTTTCAAAGTCCTTCAAAACAAGCTATCACTCGATAGGGGTTTCCATTTAAAATTTTCATGATGGCCGCCCGTATGCCGCCCCCAAGACAGGGGCGACACAACCGCCCCTTAAAAAAATAGATCTTTTGATGTTATAGATCAATGCCAAATATAGTTTAGTTACCTCTCATAGTTCAGAAGATATTTGGGTGGACTCGGACTTTTGGGACACCCTGTATATATGATATGCCCTTACTTGATTTCTTCTTTTCTCTCTTTTGTCTATTTCCTTTTTCGTTTCTGGTGCTTTTGCCAAAGACTAGTTTTTGCCATTTTTTTTCTAAAAATTGGTTGTTATCAATAAAATATTCTGAAAGATCACAGCAGTAACGTTCACACTAGTGACATATTTAGCAAAATGTCTAAATAACAAAAAAATAAAAAAGTTACTACTTTTGTATTTTAATGTTAGTAAAATGCCTACTTTTCATACTGAAATCACATTTTTTAAAGTAAATATCTTACCATTTACTCTTTATATATATAGAAACACGTGTGACATTTATCTGGGTTAAAACGTTAATAATGTTTTAAAACCACCAAAATTTCATAAAAACTGAATTATGTAACACATTTCAGGTTACACTCCTAAACTGTCTTCCATGCTTCTCCATTTTCAGGTAAATGAGTTGGGTGTTGTATGCAGTGATGCCAGATTTTAAAAAAATCTGTGACTGAAAACAGCAGCAATTCTTTTTATTTCCCAATATATATCGGGAATAAAACACACACCAAAATCAATTACACGTGTTTTTTTTTTGTTTTTTGATGAAGACAAAAAACTTATATCAAGGTATTTTTTTTAGGATTTAATTTTTTGAGTTTTAATTTATCTAAATCATTATATAAAGAAATATGATCCTAGTGTTTTTTTTCCGAATCTATTAACTTTGAAAATTATAGATCACACCACGTGACATGTCACATGGTGTGAACAACTTTTCATCCATGGAGACATTTCTTGGAGAGTTCATTACTGCTGGATAATGTTAGCCTTTGGGTACACTAACTATCCTCCTACTTTGTTTTTAAAAGGATAAGTGGTTTTTAAATTTACAAACCAATTACATGCAATGTTACCTTTTTTCAAGAACGACCCACGTACGGTTGGAATCCCTACCACCGAATTTTAGCAAAATCAGCCAGACAGTCTGACGCCTAAATTTTAAAAACGAAACCGGCATCGTTACACCGTTCCGACCGTTTAATTGAACACCTGCTTTGCATTTTCTTTTTCTGCTGTTTCCGCGATCTTTTGAGATCAGTTAACGTAAGGATGTAGTACCGAGTATTATAATGCACCGCATCCCAAGTGTAGCGAAAAGTAGCATCTTTCTTTTAATTTTCTAAAATAACTATTATTGTTTTAACTCATTTATATGTTATTACCATAAAGGTATAACTTAAATAGATACATTATGTTTACCACAGTTGCGATCAGACATAAGGTAAACAATTTGGTAACGATGCCAGATTGCGCTGAAAGTTGTATATCTACACGTAATGTTTTTACAAACATATTATTTTTATAACTTTTTTATCATTTACCTGCAATTCTGCAAATTCTCCGGTTTGTTTTTTAAAACATTAAGAAACACCTTATTTTTATTCAAATATATATATATATATAAATTTATTGCATTTAAATTTCTTTAAATCTTCACAATTTTAAATTAATAAAAAATTTATAATGTGCAGGTACATGTTATGGTACTTAAAATATAACTAATTTTTTCGATCGAAATATATAAAATACCTGATATTTTGGGTGAAAGAATAATTCTTTTTATTTCCCAATATACATCGGGAATAAAACCCACAACAATGTGACAACCTGGCATTTGTGGCGGGTCAGCCATATAACCGTGTGTACACGGCCCCATTCATAATTTCTTGTCGGCGTTGTAAATCGAGGTTTTGATATATTTTACAGATTATTGGACAGTTTTTAATATTTTTTCAATAAGTGTTATGAGTACGTGGTATGACGAAAACTGGAGATTGCAGGTGAAAACCAAACATTTCATAGGTTAGTTATCATATGTTTCTCTGACTCCATCTTGTCATAGGCCGCCATGGGCGTGCAACTAGTGTTGCAATAATTAAAAAATGCCATTAATAAGTATAGGAAAGAAATACGTTTTTTTGGGATATTTTTGCAAATTTTTGATAAAAACAAGCACTTTAATTACACTATATTTGGTATAATGAACTAACCCCAGCTGCGATATTTTTAAAAATCCTATATGAGTAGCAAAAAAATGTAAGAGGTGCGTATGATATTCATTTATAACTACATTCACAGTTTTAATACTATCTGTAGTCAGCTCATTTTTTTCTGCCGAGATTTGTTTATAAATAGTACAAGCGTTGCGGTGACCAGTAAAACCTTACGCTGGTTATCCAGCGCGAAACATCGTTTAATCATTTCTCTTTTCGCTTTGTTCCTTTGTGTGTTCCTTGTGGGATGCTCATCCAAGTTTGAACTTTCGTTATTTCCACCCAAGATCTTTGGATCTTTTGTTTTTTGGTGTCTTTTCGGTTGAAGTAACTGATTTGGAGGTTTTTTAACTTCTTTTTATGTTTTGTTTTTGTTTTTTATTATGAATGTTTGTTTTGAAAACTAAAAACAACGCGTTTGTGGGGTTTCAAATGAGAGGTAATTTATGCAAACACAAATGAGAAGGTTGGTAGTTAAAGTTGTAGAGAGAGGATGAGAATATTTTTTTAACGTATTGCACACGTAATACACTCGCATTAAAGGCGGGTTTACCCAACTTTTCACATTGATAAATCATCCTAGCAGTGAAGAAAAGTTTTCCTTCCCGTACCGCATCTGAACATAATAAATGACAGATAATTCTGATTTCTTTTTTTTCCTCCCTCTACCGCAGCCAAGATTCTTTGGATAAATTCAAGTTCAGGTGGTAGATTACTTTTAAATAATATTTGATTCAGACAGCTCCAGATAACAATTTTTGTAGGTGTCAGTTGATTGTTAAAAATATAATTTTATAATTATTACAAAAGCCAGTAGAGAAAATTAAATACATGCCTCTAGAGTAAAATGCATTTCCTCCCTACGCGTCGGCCATCAAACCATCCGCGGGAAGAAATGCAGCATTTTCCTCACTTGGTATGCAAATAACTATTTTCTACCCGAAAAATAGGGAAGAAAATGGGGCTTTGCCGGAGACAGGGAGGAAAGATTTTTTTTCCCGGCTAGCAGGGAGGAAAAAATTTTCAGGATCAAAGGATCTTAAGTAGAAATAACGAAAATTAAAACTTGGATGAGCATCCCACAAGGAACACACAAAGGACCAAAGCGAAAAGAGAAATGATTAAAAATTTTGTTCTAATTTTTGAAATTATTACAAAAAGCAGTAGAAAGCATCCTCGGGAGAAAATGCTGCATTTTTCTTCCTTGGTATGTAATAACTATTTTATTATTTTCTTTTTTTACAAATTTCAATTTGGTATGTCAACTCTCAGGTATTAACACTAAAATTGTGCTCAGCCACTACGAATTAAAGTTATGAATTATTAATATGAAAACTTGGGGAAAGCAGCATTAACACTACAAAAATATTGTGTGGTTGAGAAGAGCGTATTATTTCATCCTGTATCGGTATGAAGATATGCTCAACCTTCAAAATTGGTTTGCAAAAAACTAGAAAATTGTTTAACGTACAAATCAGTCAAATACGATTATGTTTGATTTAATTAACTCGTTAAAAAATGTTTCTTCATTTCTTTAAGGTCGTTGGAGCAATTTTATAACACCTTCGACATTTTTTTCAAGTTTAATTCTATAAATTATTACACTTTTTTCTTATTATGTGTCCCACTTTAACACACACACAGGTTGTAATTTATTGTTAATATTGTCTTAAAATAAATGAAAATATTGTTGTTTGTTTCCAGTATTATATGTATAGACTTTACTATGATAGACATCCAATAATAATACTTACAAAACAGTATGTAGGCCGAAACACCTGTTTTTATACAGAGAAAGAACATCTGTTTTGATATAGAGAAAGAATCAACCATCTTTGTTTTAAGCTTGGAGCAAGAAACTTTTCTGCGCAGCGTAAGAGATATTTAGCAATTGGTATGCAAATGAAGCAAAATTAGCACCAAATGAATGGCGCCTGACCGAAATGCGAACAAAGGTTACACAACTTAAAATATACAGAAATATTAATTGAAGCTTATAAATCAATAACTTTTGAAGAAATCTAATACGTAGAATGGGTGGGTCCCTATACTTTGTGTAAAAAAATACGTCGTTTAACCTGGGGGACCATCACAAGGGGCCCAAATATTTTCAATGCTACATTTTGTAGCCTTTTTGTAGCTATTTTGTTACGGTTAAATTACTTTTGTTGCTGTAGGCGTTTAGCTAAGGGGCCGCCCCATAACTTCAGTTCTGCTTAAACTAGAAAGTTCAAATAAACACCACATTTTGTAGCTCGGCTTGTTCGAGAGGATCACATATTTAGGTTTTAAAAATATTCTCTGATTTGTTTTTATTAAAAAATCAAACCGGTAGCAAAAAATTATAATCCAACGATGGACTGTTACCCTAACCCAACCCAATCCAACCAAAGTTATAGGGTAGCCCCTCAGCTTAACCGTTAAAGGGGGAGTCTGTTTTTTTTTTAAAACGGCTGCAGTTACAAAAATAAAAAATAGCCATGTTAAAATCCAGGTTACACCCTATTCTTTTACCAAATTTCACCCAAATTTTGCGGGATTGATCGACAAAAACTTAGTTTATTGGCGCTAATTTATGACAACATATACAGGGTGTTTCAAATTCTAAACGGTAGGAGGTTCGAAAAGGTTTAAATTAGGGCAAAGTTGCACAATTTGATGCTTTGCCTAAAACTAAAAAGAAAGTTTACAAAATCATGGTAGTTTTGGAGAGGCGAAAATAAACCGAAATTTTCCTTTTTAGTTTTTATTTTTCTGCGCCTTTATTCTTAAATCTGTCCAAAAACGCTTAAGTTTCTACAGGTCCTTTTTTAAGATCTACCTAATGACAGGTCGGTTTTTGAGATTTGACATTTTAGTGTGACAAGCATTATATCTATATAACTCCATTTTGAAATTTTTAGCACGGCTCTAGATATTATTATATTACATTACTCAATATTTGATATTATGGGGGTCTCCTTCCTAAACGGTAGGAGGTTCGAAAAGGTTTAAATTAGGGCAAAGTTGCACAATTTGATGCTTTGCCTAAAACTAAAAAGAAAGTTTACAAAATCATGGTAGTTTTGGAGAGGCGAAAATAAACCGAAATTTTCCTTTTTAGTTTTTATTTTTCTGCGCCTTTATTCTTAAATCTGTCCAAAAACGCTTAAGTTTCTACAGGTCCTTTTTTAAGATCTACCTAATGACAGGTCGGTTTTTGAGATTTGACATTTTAGTGTGACAAGCATTATATCTATATAACTCCATTTTGAAATTTTTAGCACGGCTCTAGATATTATAATATTACATTACTCAATATTTGATATTATGGGGGTCTCCTTCCTAAACGGTAGGAGGTTCGAAAAGGTTTAAATTAGGGCAAAGTTGCACAATTTGATGCTTTGCCTAAAACTAAAAAGAAAGTTTACAAAATCATGGTAGTTTTGGAGAGGCGAAAATAAACCGAAATTTTCCTTTTTAGTTTTTATTTTTCTGCGCCTTTATTCTTAAATCTGTCCAAAAACGCTTAAGTTTCTACAGGTCCTTTTTTAAGATCTACCTAATGACAGGTCGGTTTTTGAGATTTGACATTTTAGTGTGACCAGCATTATATCTATATAACTCTATTTTGAAATTTTTAGCACGGCTCTAGATATTATTATATTACATTACTCAATATTTGATATTATACAGGGTTCCTAAGCAAATCCTTAGGGGGCCAAGCAGCCGTGTATAAGACGCAGACAAAAGGATGGGCATGGGGCGATGTTGTCACTACATCTTACACGTAGTAAATCCAATCCAGGTTGTTGTTTTCTAATGTTTTCCATTTTCATACCTTTAGGACTGGAATAAAAATTGTTTTTGCTCGACTTTAATACCAAACTGATGAAAGATATCGTAAAAAAAATATTTTTCGGCTTTTCATTTTGTAACCATTGTCCTTACGCACTGTTTACAGGCTGGGGACTGAGATACATGCAAATGCCTAACCTAAAGCGTTCATACACTGCCGGAGAAATCGACTGAGATATTTCCGTAGAAACTTTATCAAGCAAATAGGACGGGTTGACGCCTTCGAACGTCCAACCCGGGTTTTGCACTTTGATTCGAAATCAAAAAGGAGGAACAGTCACATGTGGGGCCGTGCACAAATTACGTAACGGTGATTTTACCAATTTTTGACCCCCTCCCTATGTAATGTTTTGTAACGGTTTGGCACGCCACTCCCCTAATATTACGTAACGATTTCAAGACCACTACGCCCCCCCCAAAAAAAAACTTTTCACTTATTTTCATTCCAAATTTTCTTAGTTTCACATAAATTCAAACGCTGTCGAAAACCCCCCTCCCCCCTACGCAACGTTTTGTAACCCCCCTCCCCCCTATGACCATTACGTAATTTGTGCACGGCCCCTGTAGTCCCAGTGGAGGAGGGCGAGAAAATTGATATTTTTTTCTTAAAAATTATACTCTTTAGACCTATTTCTTTGCGTTCCCGAAATTACGTAATTTTTGAAAAAAAATTGTAAGCGGCGCCATTTTTATTTCGTGCTTTGTTTTTCTAACATTTTAGCGTTCGGCTAATTTAACTGAAAAATTTTTGCCTGCGGCGCCCTTTATCTTCTCACTCGAAACCAAGATCCCCCGTTTTAGGAAAACTGATCCCGTCTCTGTTTCTAAATTTTTTCGAATAAAAGTAGAGTATGACCATGGGGGAAATAATTTTTTTCTACGGTATGACGAAAATTTCGAGAAAGTTGAAGAAAAAAATAAAAAAAGTGGCAGAGCTCAAGTTTTTCGTAAAAAAAAACGTTTTTTGTAAAGAAACAGAGCAAAATAAATATTTTCACCCCTTTTTGGGTGTTACAAATATTGGCAGCCCCTTATTTTTCGCTTTTACCCTCCCGCTAGTTTTGAAGAATTGGTTCGCTACTTGTTTCGAGATCATGTCATAAAACACCTCGAAAATATCAAATGTAGGCCAGCTTTATTTCAAATCAATAATATCGCAAGCAAAAAGCTCTGCAGGAAAAACAGCGCCGTTTATTGATTTCTTTGGCTGATAGTGCTAGCTGCATGGTTTGGCCGTTTCCGGATAGATGTCACTAGTAGAACAGAATGGAAAGAAATTTAATTAAAAACGAAGATATTTCTTTCTAATGTTAACAACCTCACGAGTTTATCGCTCAGTATCGTAAATAATGGACCCTGCCGCCTCCTTTAAGCAAGAAAAAGCTGTGGTTTGGACCTGAAAACATCTAATTTTTAATTATATTAGATGTGTGGCCGCCATCTAGCGGAATTTGCAGACATCTTGTCAACGGTTATTATTGCAACTATGATTTATGCTCACAATGAAAGAGTGGCGACAATTTTTTCTCATGAAAGCAGTCCGGAGATAATAACAAACTGGCACCATTTCTCAATATACCTGTTTCTTTTGTGCGCGCAGAACTTTCTATGCCTGATTTATTGAAATCCTATCCCTAAGGAAAATCTTAGGAACCCTGTATTATACATATTTTAACCTTAAATAATATAATAGTATTTCAATAAGAACATGTTAATAAAAATATCGTATCGTAAAATTCCCTTTTAAAATGGAAACCCACAGTTTGAACTCAAAAACTTAAATTAGATACTTTATGAGGCGTGTTAGGCAAGGGCGTGCCAACTTTTTGGCCGCCTGAGGCAAAGTAAAAAACGGCCACCCCTCCCTTTCACTATACCGGTGATGAGGTTGATCAACTTTTCCCAACTGATAAAAAAACTGGTATTCTAGGGCGGTCTAAGTCTTTTTTTTAAAGGGTAAATACTTATTTATATTTAAACGCAAGGACGGATCTAGTCTTAATTATAGATTCGTTTTGAAAACTGCGTCTTATAAATGCGCCGAAGCCGAAAATTTTAAGGAAATGATACTAATACATGCCATTTTTTAAACATTTTAAATGTTAAAAACAAAAGATAAAAAGATCTTGGGTGGAAATAACGAAAATTCAAACCTAGATGAGCATCCCACAAGGAACATACAAAGCACCAAAGCGAAAAGAGAAATGATTAAACGATGTTTCGCCTTGGGCAACCAGCGTAGGCTCGTCAGTGGTTCCACTGGTCACCCTCCCCATATATCATTAAACACCATCATACACTTTGATTTCCAACTTTGAATCACTCACAAATAGGCATCATTCCGCATCGCACTTATCCAAGTTACCTGATACGGATTCGTCCTGGCGTGTTAATATTTCCAATAGGATTATGCACCTAAGGCAATTAAAAACAAAAAAGAAGTTAAAAAACCTCCAAATCAGTTACATCAACCGAAAAGAATCTAAAAACAAAAGATCAAAAGATCTTGGGTGGAAATAACGAAAATTCAAACCTGGTTGAGGATCCCACATGGAACACACAAAGGACCAAAGCGAAAAGAGAAATGATTAAATGATGTTTCGCCTTAGGAAACCAGCTTAAGCTCGTCATTGGTTCCAGTGGTCACCCAGTCTTTTTAGACCAAAATAACTCATTTTTAGTAAAAATTAAAAAAAAAAATTGTTGGTCCCAATAAAGTGCAGGAGGGTGCTTCCCCCCAATACCACGTATTAGGATAGAAAATTTATGAGAACTATCCTCCGTAAAACAGATTATAAGAGACTTATACATTGCATAACTAAATTAAGAAAGTATATTTTCAAAATAACTCATGTAAATATACTTACTTGCCATTCAAATACAAAATAGACTAAACTACAATTTTTTAAAATTTTATTCTGGTGTCTTGTGTAACATTTCTTATATTTAAATTTTTATTATTGGCAACCTTATGTTTTGTTCCCAATTTTTAATTTCAATTTTATTTGTTTTTACTGTTTTGCGTAACCTATAGCGACCGTTGTAATATTTAGTAATTAAGTCCTTTTCTCATAGTACCTATTACTAGTATTTATACTTTTTTATGATCTGTACTTACGCTTTCATTAAGAATTTTCATATCTGTGTTATTCTTTGCAAATAAAGTATGTTTTCAATCAAGGCAACATAATGTCGTCCGCCAAAATGTTTCGCCTCTTAAAACTTGATCGCCCGAGGTTTCCTTGTTGCGTCACTCTTTGGCACGCCCCTGTGTTAGGTATAAAATTTCGTTGGAATTTTCTCCTTTATGGCATTGCCTTTTCAATTTTCGAGGAAATTGCGAATTATTGAATAGCCTGCAGCGAAATTCTGCATGCGTGTTATACAGGAGGTTAGGTTGCATAGGCTTTAAACATATTATATAAGTTAAAGTAACACTCGTGGCATATCGGACAAAGCGTTTTTGTTTCTCACTTCATTACGACCAGGCCTCCAATGTCTAATGAAGAATGCAGAGACCTACAGACCTGTTTCATCCTTATTAGGAAATATCAGGGAGTCATAGGATTGTACCTGGCAGTTGAAGCTACACAGTGACCATACACACCTCTCGAATTTAAAACAAAAAGTTTGTAAGCCGCGGAGACGTAGGAACTGTGTGCGCCACCTGTCGAATAAACCGAGAAACAAAAACAAAAAACACAAAAACAAAATTGAAAAGTGCAGAATACCGTAAATACAGAATCCTGTACCCTTCAGTAGGTTATAAAGTAGAAACCTGTAAAAGTATAACGTCACTGTAACATGACTCTTAAAAAGAAGTAACGTTCGCAGCAGCACCGCCCCCAATTGGAGCTTCATACTACGTGGCCCTAATTTTAAGGCATCAGCAAGCAATCGCTCCGGAGGAGGCTTGTTGCGCAGAACTAAAAAGCCAAAATCGTCGTCGTAATGAAGTGAGAAACAAAAACGCTCTGTCCGATATGCCACGAGTGTTACTTTAATTTAAATGTGCGGACACGGTCCTTGCATTTTCCGAAAAAAAAACCGTAGCGATAATCTTCCAATCAAGTTAGCCTGAAAAAAAAAACCAAAAAATCCTCTAAGCGCGAGCAGACTGCGTCAGGCATGCGCAGTAGATTTTTCGCCTTTGGCCTTGTCCATGGCCAACTCCGATTTTTACATTATTTGTTTTGTTTTTCAAAGTTATTATTGTTACACACACTTTGCGACACTTGGCCATTTATGTGCGACACTTGGCCATTTATCTGCTTGTGTCTTCTTTTAACCTGTTATTAGAAAATTTGATGCATGGAAAAGATGCATGTTGAAAACAGGGCTTTATATGGTTTTTTTTTCAAGCGACCGGAATACAGCCACTTTCAGTACGACTTTTCGTAGGGAAAGTTTTACATTACAAGTCATATTCTTTCGAAATATTTCCACTCTCAAGAAAGGACCTTTTTGTTCAATTTTCCGTTCTCTTAATCCTTTAACGGTCCCATTTTTGACCAAGTTGGCTATGACTTCTTGTTGACAGCTTTGAGCTTTTGTTTTTTTTTTTGCAGTTTTGATACTTCTATAAAATGAGTTGAATCCGTAAGAAATAATAGAAGCTGCTTCAAGTCACTTTTGATTTGCTGCCTGAAAAATCTAAAAAGAGCGCTACCAGCGGAACTTTGATGCGTTTATAAACTGGTGCGAATTAAAAAACGTTAAGAAAATGAAGAGGTATTAGTGGTATATTTTTGGGAAAAATCGACCACACATTTTTTATGATCAAAGTAAGTATGCATAAACATAGGTAAATAAAGGACAAACCTAGAAATCTGCCTTTCATGAGTCGTTTTATCATTGTTTTGCTTGATAAGTTGGACATGGTCGGCCATAACTATTAATTAATTAGCTGTGTGAAGCATATAACTATGAGATAAAGTCCAGGACATAGGCATTTATACTTTTTTGACATTTTTGTGATCTCTCTCTCACATTTAAAAAACGAGAGCGACATAAAAAAATTTCAAAATAAGGGATTTCTTGAATCAAATTTTTACCTGAGTTTACTTCATTTTTGCAAATATGAGTGATTGAAAAATAATAATAACGAATAAGCTCAGATTTTAATTCTAAATGTATTAACCTTTTTTCAACTTGAAAAAGAAGAAGTAAATTTGCGGGGAAGCTACACTGAGTGTAAAAATTTTAAGAACCCATTTGAGAGAGCATCAAAAGCTTTAAATATTTCACGGGCAACTTTACATAATATAAAAAAAAGGAATTCAGAGTGATGCAAGTTATGCTGAAAACCAAGCAAAACAAACCAAGGAAAAGAAAACTAAAATAACGGAGTACGTGAAACACAAAATTCGCGTAATATATCGAATGTATGAATATCAGGAGTATGTGACCATGGCTTCTCTTCATAAAAAGCTAAATGAAGAATTGAGTGGCTTTTTTAATTATTCCGTTAGATCTCTAAATAGGTAAGTAAACACATTTTTTGTAGTAATATAGGGGTGTTCGGCCTGCGCAGTAAAGGTCCCTCTTATTTAAGACTGTCATATAGAGTCATAGTCATTACTTTATTTTATTATTTTTGTAACCCTTTTCAATATTTTAGATCGGTGAAAGATATTGGCTTCAAATGGAAAAAGAGCAGCTGTAGAAAATACCTCATGGACCTACCAGATATTCAATTAAAACGCATTAAGTTTCTACGTGAATAAGTGCAAAACTGCAACTTAAAGCAAAATGGTTTCACCCACATTTTTATAGATGAAATGTGGATATTTAGTAAGGGCTCTTTACGCAACTGTTGGCAAGATAACAGTCGAACAACTTGTTATAAAAAGACTGGAGAAGGTAGATCATTTGAATACTAGTTTAGATTTTAAAATATAGAAATAATTTTTTTACATCTAAAACCTGGTTGCGAAAAAAAAATTGGTCAATAGGGTTTAATTAATTTGTAACACTACTTTGTTTGCCTTATAGGTTACCGATATATAGTAATCAATGCAGGATGTAAGTCAGGTTTTATTTCAGGGGCCAGTCTGATATTTAAAAGTGGTACTAAAAAGGGCGATTATGACAACATGAATAGAAAAAATTTTGAAGCTTAGTTTAAAAATCAGGTAGTGCCAAGGTAGTTTATCACTCTGGTTTAGTGGAAGATATACCAAGAAAGTATTGGACAAAAACCAAGTTAATTAACTGGCTTAAAAATAGAAATATTGACTTTCCCGAAAAAGCGATGAAGGACGAAATTTGGGCTCTTGTTGATAAAAAACGCAACTTAAACAAAAAATATTACTTAGATGAATATCTCAAACCTTTGGACCACAAAATATTACGGTTGCCACCATATCACTGCCTATATAACGCCATTGAAATGGTATGGTCTCAGTGCAAACGGAAATATAACTAGCACATGCTAATCCTTAAAGGAACGCCAGAAGAAGTTCTGCTGACTTGGAAAAGGTATTGACCTGAATTGTCCCGCCTGCGTTTCTACATTCATTCATTCATTCATTCATAGTTATTTACCTAACAAGTGCGGAAAGTGATACTTTACGAAGGCAGTTGACCGAACGACGCGAACAATTTCGTCCAAGCTGGCTATATATTTTCATTTTATTGTTTAATTTTTTTTTACTTTTTGATGAAATAAAATATTTAAAAAATCACTAAAATATAATAAAAGCGGCCAGTAAAAAAGTTTTTGGCTCATAATTGTTCTATTTTTATTTTTTAGAGTACTTGACGGTTTCTGTTGATCAGTGGGAGAACTATGTTGGCCATACAAATAAAGTTATTTTAGAATCTTGACATACCATTAAACAGTGTGATGCTTCTGAAATAGCACCTTTAATCATTTAGTTGGAAGTGAAGATGAAGAATTAAGTTCTGAATCTGACGACTCTATAATTTTTAGTATATTAGTTTGTTAACTTAATGTTTTAATTAAAATATAAATTTATAAACAGGCTTTTATTTATACTGTAGTAGTAAAAAAGCAAAAAAGAAAATTATTCATGCAAAACAGTAAAAATGTCTTTTTTTGGTAATTATTTACTACTTAGTGAGCTTATTAAGTTCATCTGTAATAAACCACTAATAGTATTGTTTCAAAAAAACTGAATGCTGTTAACGGACATTATCTAGGACATACTACCTTTTCTTAATAGTTGTCAAAAAATGTCAAAAAAGTACAAAAGCCATTGTCCTCGACTTTAATACAACGGCCCGATGCCTCCGATATTTAATAGGCCTTCCATCGACTCGCATTTTAGTGAGCTTTGAATATCTGTCAACAGTGTCAAAAATGGCGGCGGCATACGTGAAAAAGGGTACTAAAACGGAAGGTGTTGGCTGGCCTCCATGTCGGAGGTATCAAACGGCCCTTGCTTTTCCCGAGAAAAATGCGTACCGATAATAATTCTCCCAATCAAGTTGGCCTGGAAAAAAACCATATACGAGGAGTGTAATGGGCAGGCGCGTCGATTGCGTCAGTAGTGAAAGCAACTGACAACCATCGGACAGCGAAAATGTAGGTTTATGTTCAGTATTTTTGTTTATTTTTGGAAAATCTATTAAGAGTGGACAATATCGTAAAAAAATTGAAAAAGTGTTGTCCAGTGTTTCCCGTAATAATAACGCACGCAATCACAGAAATTACCGCCACAAAATGGCAAAACCATACCTCGTCAAAAATGTAAACTTTTCGACAATGCCCAGTTTTCTCACGAAGTGGGTTCGGCACTTGGGGCCATGTCCTCGTGTAACGGGTTTACCTTGTGGATTAAAAAACCCTCGCGGTTGGACATGTTTTATCCATAATATAATAAATAAATTCAATTACATAAAATCTAAGTTTTCGGACAGATGATGTCGTTGTCACTGTCAAATTAATACCTTGTCATTAAATTATCGTAACGTCACTACGACACCACGCATGGATTTAGGTATGGCCTGGTGGCCATACAGTTTCAAAGCCTATCGCGATTTTGAATTTTCTTCTGTTTTTCAAAGTTATTTTCGTTACACATTTTGCGGCACTTGGGCCGTTATAGTATCTCATAGTTATATGGTGTGAAGTTACTAGTCACTACACTATAATTTTTCTAATGTTTTTTACGATTTTGCACAAGTTAAAAGTACAAAAATTATTTCTAACCACAAAAGTTTACTTGTTTTTGTTCAATTTTAATCTTAAAAACTACTGGCCTTAGCGGCAATGGCCATCTAGCCAACAAGAAGCAGAAGGCTAAGATTTTCTTATTAGGGGACTGTTAATAAATTACGTTGACGAAAGTGGTAGGTACGAAAATGTTTTTTCTGATCATTTGAAAAAAAAAGTACGTACGAGACATGACCGGAAAGTGTCTTTACAGTCTTTATACTAAATTGTGAAGACCAATTTTTCGGTCTAGTGACGTAAATACCTATTACAGCTTACGGCTGGGCGCAAAAAGGAAAAAAAATGCCTACAATTTTTTTACAGGAACCATTTACGAGAGTTTAATTAACAAGAACAATACATTAAAAATTTAAATGCACATTATAATTACATTCTTTATAAACTTAAAAAAAAATTGGGGTATAACTGGAAGATTTCTGCACTACGCTACAAGAGATTATGCCACGAAAGTAAAGCCAACTTTCAGTCAGCCGCCATTCGGTGGTAAGTTAGTCATTTATTTAGATCTGAGACGTTTTCTCACATGGAACCAGTTTTAAAAAACGTTTTCAATAATTACGTTATTGATTAGTGACGTCACAACTCTGAAATCTCGAGTTATTGCTCAAAAACCATTTACAACCCAGTACATTCTGTATTTCTAATTTTTTCCCAACAATTTCGTAAAATCCGCGTAAAGTTGAATGAATTATTTATAGAATTAGTTTAAATATGAATTTTGCCCGCTCGTTATCAATGACATCACTTTTCGACCAATTTGAATGGTTTCGAAACGAGCTTTTTGTTCGTTTCGAACTAGCGCATGCGACTTTCGCCTAGACTCCACATTGAAACTTTTTGCCGCTGCCTTCTATTGCTTCTCACTCTTTTCGACAAAGAGAGAAATAGAAATCAGTGGCAAGACGTTGGACTGTAGACTAGGCATTAGTTACGTCAAATACTGTGGCTAACTTCTCGTCAACTCTTAGCGTCTTTATTTTTGTTTTTCCACCTTTTCCACAAAGATTTTTTATATAAATATATTTGAGAAAAGATTCCTTCTATATTTTTGGTTTTTGGAGATGGAGCCGATGAAACATTAGTCTATTCGAGCCCCAAGCGCCTTGTCAAACTATGACGTAGTATGTGACGTCATTGTTTTGAAACTTTTTTGAAATAGTTGCATATGAGAAAACGTCTCAGGACAAGAGGAAAATCGAAGGTATTTGCGTGCAAGAGATATTGACGATAAAAAGAAAATGGATTGAAAATAAAAAAATTGTTGTCGACGCCTGCGGCTCGCCCTGTAAACCTGCGGAGACCTGTATGTATGTATGTATGTATGTATGTATACCGGTCGTGTATCGTACGTACTTTTTTTTCAAACGATTAGAAAAACATTTTTGTATCTACCACTTTCGTCAACGCCTAGCCGTGTTACGTAATTTATGAACAGTCCCCTAATAAGACCTAATAATTAAGATCAAAAGTAAAGAAAAACAAGTAAACTTTTGTGGTTAGACATGATTTTTGTACTTTTAGCTTGTGCTAAATTGTAAAAAACATTAGAAAAATTATATTGTAGTGTCTATTAGCTTCACACAGCTAATTCAGTGATTGATGGCTGACGACCAGTTATGGCCAACTTATCAAGCAAAATAATGATAAAACAACTCATGAAACGCAGAATTCTAGGTCAACACCGTTCTAAAAGAACGGTGTTGTATACTATAGTATACTTACTTTGAGCATTAAAAATGTGTGGTCGATTTTTCCGAAAAATATGCCACCAATACATCTTCATTCATTTTCTTAACGTTTTTTAATTCGCACCAGTTTATAAACGCATCAAAGTTCCGCTGATAGCGGTCTTTAGATTTTTCAGGCAGCAAATCGAAAGTGACTCTTGAAGCAGCTTCTATTATTTCCTCCGGATTCAAGTCATTTTATAGATCTGAGTCCATTTTTTTAAACAAAACTTTTGAAACAAATTTAAGGCCACAAAAACGGCATAGATTTGACAACACTGCTTTGCTGTTTACCGGGCAGAATATCGGAAACGAGAAAACGGAATCTGTTGAAATTTGGAGGAATGTGTATTTTTGAATTCCTCACAACCGTATCCGGACAGTTTTTTGCTGGACTCTCATTTCCGAAATAAAATAAATACGGCTAACAATAGTAAAAAATCTTACCTGGCTTTTCCTTTAGCCTCGTCGATAATACAGATATCTGTAACAGCAATTTTTGGATTTTTTTATTTTTTGAAAAAAATACACCAAATTTTAAAAAATCCTTTGGATGCGGTTTTAATTTTTATAAATGCTATATCTGATAAAAAAAAGTTATGGTTTTTCTTTGTAAGCAATATTCTGCCGGAATTCTGAAACGCCAAGGTCACGTAATTTAGTAGGCCCAAGGAGTATTGGAATTCAGGTTCCGCATAGCTACCGGCCACTTGTCTAATGGAACATGCAGCCAATAAATTGATACATGTCAAGTGATAAAAATAATACGGAAATTTGTTATTTTTTTGATGTTGAATAATGATTTTTCTTTTGATTCTTTTTAATTTCGAGACATTCCAACCCATGAAGCATGAAGCCGAGCATCAAAACCTTTTAAAGAAGCATTAATAAATGGTTCCTAATAAGTTATACTTTTCTCACATATGGTGTTCGTACCGTGTTCTGAACACTGCACGATCTCACTCGAAATGGTATTAGTGATGCCACCTATTGTTGATCTATTAAAAAAATAGCAAAGCAGTGTTGTCAAATCCATGCCGTTTTTTTGGCCTTAAAAGATCTTTTTTAGAAGTGTCAAAACTGCCAAGAAAAAAAACAAAAGCTGAAGCTGTCAACAAGAAGTCATAGCCAACTTGGCCAAAAATGGGACCAAAAAAGGATCAAGGGACCGGAAAATTGAACAAAAAGGTCCTTTCTTGTGGAAAAGTGGAAATATTTCGAAAGAACATGCCTTGTATTGTAGTGTTTAATACATTGTGTATAAATGTCACACTATTGTTCTTGTGTGACAACTATACACAAACTATTGGACGCTACCACCTATACAAGTATGCGCACATAGATTGATTGTCTCCGGTTCATGTATTATTGGCAAATGCGCAATCAATTTAGCAAAAATTTTCTGATAAACAACGGGTTTTACAAAATTCGGTTTTGAAAAATAATGGTGTGACAAATTCCGGGTTTTATTAAAAACTATTCTGTATCGTCGGTATCTGTTGTGCCTTTTTTGGTGGCTATATAAGCCAATTCTCGAGCCGCACACCTTTCCAGTCCTGGCACACCCAGCCTCCGGCAGCAGCCGGGTGTTGTTGGTCATCCATTCTTCCATTTTGTCGCTCCTTTCTACGTTCTCTCTTTTCCGTTTCTAGTCTACGTCGTTGCTCTTCAAAAGTTTGTGGTCCCTCATGGACTGTTTGGCGCCATGTAGCCCTATCGTTTGCCGTGGTCTCGAAGTTGTTTATATCGATGTGACCCTTCATCATATTGCCTTTGAGAACGTCCTTGTACCTTTTTTGTTGACCTCCTTGATTTCTCTCTCCCTCCTTCAGTTGTTCATAAAATATCTGCTTTGGGAGACGTGTTTCGGGCATGCGGATAACGTGACCAGTCCAACGAAGCTGGTGCTTGAAGATAAGGGCTTCTATACTAGTTGTTCTGGCTTCTTCTAAAACACTTATGTTTGTTCGTCAGTCTTGCCATTTGATTCTCAGGATACGTCTTAAACAACTTTGTGATATTTTTCTAGTCGTTTGATATGCCATCTGTAGCTGGTCCACCAAGTCAATACCAGTTTTGAAAGCTTTATTTGGCGAGAAATCAAGCGACTTAATTCAACCCCATCAAATCAATCCGATTAAGATCGTAAAATATCTACCTAACGTTATAATTTATTGCGCACCACATACCACCATAGAAAGCGACAAAAACCAGTGATTGATTTGATTCATTATGGTGCAAATGTCACATCAATGTATCTATGGCAAAACACGCTCCAGATTCTCATGACATTTTATTAAAAGACAAGAAAAATGTAACGTGCGATTTATAAAATGATGTGAAAACAGGGTCAGAGAGAAACGAAGCTCATCATTATTTCGATCGACAAAGAAAAATCAAGACAATAGATAAAAGGAAAAACAAGACAATTCTTTATTATGAGTTAAAAACAAACTTTAATCGGGGAACACAGAATAACTCTATTTAATGCTCTATAATTCGCTTTGTAACTGCTCAATGGATCTATTACGTACACGTTTTTTGGCATTCCGCCAAATGGAAGCGCTAATAAATACAATATAATATACAGATTACGTCACATAAAATAAGAATTACACTAATAAATTACTGTTGTTTGAAGGCGATAGACAATAGAGAGTGATAGGCCACTAATTTATCGTCAGCTTATTAAGAGTTTTTTTATACCTTCATCAAAAGCATGATTTTAGTAACTGTCTGCAGATAACTAAAGCATGCAATTTTTTTTTTATTACGGGTGGAAAAAAAGATTTCCGTCCATTTTTTACCCAAAATTAAAGAGAAATAGCGGAAAATAGTAATATTGAAAAAATCTAATTATTCTTGCCTAAAAAATTAAGCTATTTCTGCCAGTTTTCACCAAGTATTTATGAAAAAATAATTCAAAAACATCGTCAAAATATCAAACTGTCAAAGATTAAAATGAATGAACGTCACCGAGTAAAATAGCACATCGCTATGGAAATGATTGTTATATCATTTACCGGCCGCCTAAAAATGCTGTGTTGCGAGAAGTGCTCTTCGTTCGAGATTTTTACAAGTATTTTTCTGTTTTTCTTGGATTTATTGATAAAGGTATTTAAAAAAATAGTGTTAACAACTCGCGGCTAAACTGTGCTTTTTTTACTCGCGTTTTTAAATACCTCGCTGCGCTCGTTATTTAAACCAACGCTTGGAAAAAAAGCACTATTTTAGCCACTAGTTGATAAAACTACTATTTTAAACCACAAACACAAATTACCGTATATATTAATACTACTATTAATACCTGAAAATGTAATTATACTTAAAATGGGGAAACCCGTAAATAAAACAGAGTGAAATAATAATTTAAAATTAAAATCATTTATTTCGTTTCCTGCTTCTGAAAATAAACTTTCGCCAAAAATGACGGAAGACTATTAAAAAACCCACAATTCTACTACTCGGCTGCCGAGTACTAGGTACTTTCCCTTGCTGCGGAACTGTCAAAAATAGTGCCAACTTTATTAAAGTCATGCTACGACGACTTTATTTACCGAGAAGTGCCTATTAGAGACCTTTTGCACCTATAATTTTAATGCCGTTTTACTTTATCGCTCATTTCGGGCATGCGCAGTTACGCGGTAATAACGGAATCTCTTACTCACCGATAAAGTTTGACGTTACCTGCGGAAGAATACCGTATCCCTTATAATTGACATGGTTGCCGACACTAAAACGTTAAGTAAAAAAACAAAAAATTTTAACTGATTTTTGAATGCAAATATGTCCTGTATTCTTTTTAATCGTGAAGATAAGTGACACTTTTTGTTTAATCATTTTCTTCGGCTAGAATTTCTTAAGAAACGTAAAACATGATTTCCACTGGCAACTATGACAAGTGTTTATCATAACCTCTCTTTTCTCTGTTGTATTTTTGAGTTTTTAGAGATTAATTCACCGTAAAAAACACAAATTCTTTTTGTAAATCTTTATAGCAATAAATACCGTATAAAGTCGGCCATAAACAAATTAAAGACGGCGTGCAAAAACTAAAAATGCTGTCTTAAAAATAACGTGACGTTAGCTACTTCGCATCGCGTTATTAGGCGATAAAGTCACCTAACGGGGACTTTGTATACAAGGTGCAAAAGGTCTCTATTATGTAAGCTTTAAAAATATTAAAGTAAAAAACAGAAAGTGTAGTTCAATAAGACTAGCCACCGGAGGGGTGCTGCAGTATCTATGAGCCCAACAAACTTAGAGAAAAAGTTTTTCGGGTCTGCTTCTCATTCAAAATTTGAAGTGACCCCCTTTAATTTTTAAAATTAAAAATCTCTGATGTTTAAAGTAATAACTATTAAAAATGAAGATAACACCGCTAGTTTTAGGATCATTTCTACTATAAAATAACATTGACGCGCCGAGGGGGGATTGGGGTTAAAACCCCCTCTGAGAAATCATATAAAAGCAGAAAAATAAAATATATAGGGAATAAAAACAAGTCAAATTCCCAAAACCTCATCAATATTTAAAATTGCATTTTAAGTGTTACTTTCTCAAAACTGATTTTGACATTGCAATTTTTGGATAAATAAACATTTTAAATTCAGTTAACACCCCCCCCCTCCTCTACATTCGAGCCCAGGTCCGCGCTTGTAAGCACCTGTTTCCTTGTATCAATTATGGTCAAATTTTTTCTTCAAATTAAGTTTTTTTTATTACTTATCCTTCCACTCCCCCCCCTCCCCCCAAAGTCAACTGCTGGATGCGCCACTGAAATAAACACAACATCTATTTTTGTTGGAGACCCCCTTTAATATCTATACTACACCTACCTATTTTCAACTATTGGATTGCTAATACTGTCTATTTAAAAATTCTTCCAGATGACGATGACGCAAAAGCAGGTGCCAAACAGATATGATTTCCCTTCTAGCACTGCAATACTTATTAACAGCATAACAAATGAAGATTTTGAGGGTGCGAATCCTCATCAAAACTAGGTTAATTGGAACTTAATTTTGCATCGGTGGGCTCTCACTGAGGAGCCGCTGACTTATCTTTATTACTAGAGAACTGACTATAAAACAGTGCAATTCACATTGACACTCGAACGCACACGCAAATATCTCAGGGCCGTATTCATGGCCATTCCCAAGGCTCTCTTCTTCCTTGGGCAATGTAAATTCTTATTAGTCTATAGGCAAATCGAGTTTCGTGCGCAGGTCGTGTCAACTTTATGCCGATAAGTTAAAGTTGTTATATTTGGCTTGGTCTTAAATGGTTTTTGAAATAATTCATTGTTCTTTAACAAGAACTTACCGGTACATTATAGGCTGACTTTAATAAAGTCGGCATTATTTGTGACATATTTGAGACAGTTCCGCATGAAGGGTAAACAACTACTACATGTTTTTAGGCAATTTGTTATGGGACGGTGCTCTTGGTTGCCGGGGCTATCCGAAAACTACGTTTGACCAGAGTTTCAATTCTTCAAAAAAATCCGTGCACGGATTTCCCAGAACGTATCTATACGGATTTCGAAAATTCCAATTCTTGAACGCTCGTATACGACTTTATCGCTCGGAGTTTGAGTCAAGTGGTCCGATGCACTCGGATAGAGATTTTCGCATACGAATCTAGTGATCTAACTCAACTTTTTTTTGTTTGCTTATCAATTTTTTCTGCAAAGTTGTTAAAATTTACCAACGTCATTCAACTAACATTAGAAATTTACGCGTGTTGAATAGAAATCCAATGTTTTCACTTAGGTATGGTGTTCGTGAATCTGTTTACAGGGCAAATAGGGACGATATAGCGTGCTACGCCAAATAGCACAAAACATCCCAAGGACATACCAGAACTTACGATTTGGGAAGTTACAAACGTCCCGAGGACGTCCTAAATGTCGCATAGAAGTCCCATTTAGGGCTGATGAAGGTCCCGTGTCCGCACAACTGATCGCCCTTGCACATCCTGCACGGATATCCCAGGGACGTCAGAAGTGGACCTATAAAGGATGTCCTTAAAAATGACCTTTTGGAAATTCCAACAGAAGTCCCATTTAGATCCAATACACCTTCTCGTTTATTAAGTAAAACATTTTATTTACATTTTTTTTAAATTTTATTTACAACATATAGAATAGAGTTTACCGAGTACGTTAAAAAATCTAGTTGCATTGCAATACATATCCTTATGTTTATCTCTATTCTTCTTAACTTTTTTTGGTAGTGGATTTCTCTCTATCTGCGTCATTTTCCAGTTTGCTATGGATGTCGCTGAAAAAGAATTTCTACTTACTGCAGCTGCATCTGAAAATAGAATATTTTAAGGATTATTATTAAACAGCATTTAGTTTTTAAATAATTGTGTAAAATACTTTATAGTTTGCTATATATATAGTGGGTGTGGATCTACTTTTAATATAATCTTAACGGAAGTTAATATAACTACGGGCAAAACTTTGTTTAAAAAGTTTGTTTCATTTTAGAAAAAATAAGTTAAGTTATGTATAATTTTAGTAGTATTCTATATGAATAAAAAAATTACATCTAATACCCACATAATTTAAGTTTTCTCAAGACTAAAAAATAATTAATGTTATAAGTTTTTTGGAAACTGCACACATTTTTAGAAAAGAAATTGTCAAAGAGAAAGATCTGGCCTCTGGAGGGAGTCTGAGACCCACTCATTGTTTAGGGTACCTTTCAAGACATCATTCTTTTGGATATTTAAAAAAATATATATAAAAAACTATCATCAGCTTGTAGAAAACCGTACTTACCACTGAAAATTGCACCAAAACTGCTAGAAATTCTTCACTGTGTACTTTTTGTGATTGCACGAGAAAAAATAAAAAATGCGACGTCAAACTTGGCACTTTTCATGTGCTTGTCACAAAATATGTACCTACGGGTACATATTTGTGGCGATCTGACGACTTAGGGTTGCGCCTCTAGTGACTCGGTCCCGAATCTTAAATTAGAGTAGCGGCGCCGGCGTCGGGAAATTTTAATTCGGGTATTTTTTAAAGTATTTCAGTTCATTAGAAACAACATTATTTTGGAAAACATAATTCATCAATAATTAATTTTATTTTCCAAAATATTGTTGATTCCAATGACTATAAATTTAAGAAATAAACCAAATGCGTCGGATTTAATATATTATATTATTCTTTAAGAAGATATAATAGTATACGTATCGAAACTATTGTATTTATTAATAAATTATTTATTCTGCTTCCCATGCCGGCCTCAATAGCAGCAGTTTCTTTTAAAACTTGCGAGTTTTCTTCTTTTTCAAAAAATTTGGTGTAATTGGTACCCATACGCATTTTTGAACGGAATGTGCTAAAAAATGTACCTAGTTAACAAATAGGCTAAATAAATGCCCTATCAGTCTTATTAGAGCGTTAATAGACATCAAAATTGGTGATACCGTAGGCAAAATCGGTTATTTTTCTCCCGTATCCAAAAATAACCGAACCAAAATACGTTACTTACGGAGGCTTAACGGGGCCCGCTTGGTTATTTTTTCTAACCAACCAGATTTATTTCTGAGCAAAAGCTGCAGCTGGTAAATGATAATTCGTTTTTTTTGTTTAGTTGCAGGTTTTTAATTTTTTTGTGAAAGTGAATTTGCAAAAACAGGAATTGTTGTTTTCTTTTCTTTTTCTTTCATTGGCAGTTTGTATGTGGGCAAAAAAATACGGTTACAGTAATTTATGTATGTCTTTTTAGCATCTCAATTACGGTAAGCAAATAAGGTGACGATAAATTAGTGGTCTATTAACTCTCTATTATTGAATATGCTGTTTTTCCTCTGGTATGTAGAAACCTTGCCCGGTACTTACCATTAAAGTCTGTTTCAGACTCTGGCGGTAAATACAAGGATGGAATTACATGCCGAATTAGAAAGCTTCATCCACTGTTTTTTGAATAGTTTTCTGGTTTAAAATGTCGGGTGCATACTCTAAACCTATAAAGCGTTTCAGATGGCAAACCATTGTCTTTGGCGAGCTTGATCTCTAGGTTGTGGAAACCGATCAAGCAGAGGATCACTGGGACACTGAGGCACACCACTTCGGCATAGTTTTCTAATTGTACTTATTACAAAAATCCAAGAAATTACTGTAACAGTTTAAAAAACGCCAAAAACACACAAAGCTAAAAAATTTCAACAAAGAAAACATTAACTCTGTGTTTCGGACTTCCATTGTCTATTTATACACGACGTTTCGATTAGTACAATCTCTAATCGAAACGTCGTGTATAAATAGACAATGGAAGTCCGAAACACAGAGTTAATGTTTTCTTTGTTGAAATTTTTTAGCTTTGTGTGTTTTTGGCGTTTTTTAAACTGTTACAGTAATTTCTTGGATTTTTGTAATAAGTACAATTAGAAAACTATGCCGAAGTGGTGTGCCTCAGTGTCCCAGTGATCCTCTGCTTGATCGGTTTCCACAACCTAGAGATCAAGCTCGCCAAAGATAATGGTTTGCCATCTGAAACGCTTTATAGGTTTAGAGTATGCACCCGACATTTTAAACCAGAAAACTATTCAAAAAACAGTGGATGAAGCTTTCTAATTCGGCATGTAATTCCATCCTTGTATTTACCGCCAGAGTCTGAAACAGACTTTAATGGTAAGTACCGGGCAAGGTTTCTACATACCAGAGGAAAAACAGCATATTCAATAATAGAGAGTTAATAGACCACTAATTTATCGTCACCTTATTTGCTTACCGTAATTGAGATGCTAAAAAGACATACATAAATTACTGTAACCGTATTTTTTTGCCCACATACAAACTGCCAATGAAAGAAAAAGAAAAGAAAACAACAATTCCTGTTTTTGCAAATTCACTTTCACAAAAAAATTAAAAACCTGCAACTAAACAAAAAAAACGAATTATCATTTACCAGCTGCAGCTTTTGCTCAGAAATAAATCTGGTTGGTTAGAAAAAATAACCAAGCGGGCCCCGTTAAGCCTCCGTAAGTAACGTATTTTGGTTCGGTTATTTTTGGATACGGGAGAAAAATAACCGATTTTGCCTACGGTATCACCAATTTTGATGTCTATTAACGCTCTAATAAGACTGATAGGGCATTTATTTAGCCTATTTGTTAACTAGGTACATTTTTTAGCACATTCCGTTCAAAAATGCGTATGGGTACCAATTACACCAAATTTTTTGAAAAAGAAGAAAACTCGCAAGTTTTAAAAGAAACTGCTGCTATTGAGGCCGGCATGGGAAGCAGAATAAATAATTTATTAATAAATACAATAGTTTCGATACGTATACTATTATATCTTCTTAAAGAATAATATAATATATTAAATCCGACGCATTTGGTTTATTTCTTAAATTTATAGTCATTGGAATCAACAATATTTTGGAAAATAAAATTAATTATTGATGAATTATGTTTTCCAAAATAATGTTGTTTCTAATGAACTGAAATACTTTAAAAAATACCCGAATTAAAATTTCCCGACGCCGGCGCCGCTACTCTAATTTAAGATTCGGGACCGAGTCACTAGAGGCGCAACCCTAAGTCGTCAGATCGCCACAAATATGTACCCGTAGGTACATATTTTGTGACAAGCACATGAAAAGTGCCAAGTTTGACGTCGCATTTTTTATTTTTTCTCGTGCAATCACAAAAAGTACACAGTGAAGAATTTCTAGCAGTTTTGGTGCAATTTTCAGTGGTAAGTACGGTTTTCTACAAGCTGATGATAGTTTTTTATATATATTTTTTTAAATATCCAAAAGAATGATGTCTTGAAAGGTACCCTAAACAATGAGTGGGTCTCAGACTCCCTCCAGAGGCCAGATCTTTCTCTTTGACAATTTCTTTTCTAAAAATGTGTGCAGTTTCCAAAAAACTTATAACATTAATTATTTTTTAGTATTGAGAAAACTTAAATTATGTGGGTATTAGATGTAATTTTTTGATTCATATAGAATACTACTAAAATTATACATAACTTAACTTATTTTTTCTAAAATGAAACAAACTTTTTAAACAAAGTTTTGCCCGTAGTTATATTAACTTCCGTTAAGATTATATTAAAAGTAGATCCACACCCACTATATATATAGCAAACTATAAAGCATTTTACACAATTATTTAAAAACTAAATGCTGTTTAATTATAATCCTTAAAATATTTTATTTTCAGATGCAGCTGCAGTAAGTAGAAATTCTTTTTCAGCGACATCCATAGCAAACTGGAAAATGACGCAGATAGAGAGAAATCCACTACCAAAAAAAGTTAAGAAGAATAGAGATAAACATAAGGATATGTATTGCAATGCAACTAGATTTTTTAACGTACTCGGTAAACTCTATTCTATATGTTGTAAATAAAATTTAAAAAAAATGTAAATAAAATGTTTTACTTAATAAACGAGAAGACAATGGAAGTCCGAAACACAGAGTTAATTTCAAACACATTAGAGTTTTCTCTAAGTCCGTAGGTATATGCTTTGTGTGTGCTTGTCATCTCCCCGCCGAATTTTTCGACGGCCCGTTGGGCAAAATCGTCCAGAAGCAACGTTGCCTTGTCGCATAGTCGGAAAAAAAGTCGAACACGGATTCGTCTTTCTAGTGGCGTTCAAGAATAGATATTTTTTCGACTACTCGAAACAACGTTCGAGTTTTAGTCGTATACGACGAAAAATTCGAGTGATTCAAGAATTGGATATCGAGCTTTTTTGATCGCGGTGCTGCACAGTGAGGCAAGAAGCACCAAAAGATGCGATAAAGTCCACATTGCAGTAAATTAGTTTTTTTATAGTCAGAAATGTCTGAAATATGTAAATTTATAATCCAAGATTAAAAAAAGTAGAATTTAAGTCGTTGCTCGAGTAATGTAACAGGCGAATGACTTGTAGTTTTAACATACTATATGGAATTCAAGTTAATACAAAGATAATGAATAAAAAGTAATATTTATGCACTTCCGGGAATAAATGCACCCATTTAATCCCGCTTTTGCGGGAATAAAGTGGGTCATTTATTCCCTAGGGAAATAAGGTAAAATTTATTGACATAGCGACGCATATGTTTCTGCGTTTCGGCATACTGGATGTTATCGTTTGACATAAAGACAGAGCGAAGATACATGTGGCGGTTTGTCTACAGAGTGAGATTTTTTGAAAAATAAATAAAAAAAATATAGTTATTTTTTTTACTTTTCTGCTTATTCTAAAGTGCATAAAATAGTATATAAACCTCAGGAGTAAAGTGATGCTTAATCCCTCGACAAATTATAGCCCTCCCTTCGGTCGGGCTATAAACTTTTTGCCTCGGGATTAAATGTACCACTTTACTCCTTAGGTTTATAATGTACTATTGTAGTTGTCTCCCAGTCCCAAAAATCTTTTCTTAAACTTTGGGTGTGCAAAATTTCAAAGTAGGTATGCAAAATTATGTAAACTTAGACCTTTTAAACCACACACCTTATCTCAAAAGAAATATTTGATAAATTTTTTGTCTTCTAATCTTTCCTTTTTTCACAGATTTTTTCTATTCATTTTCAAAAACAACCAACACATAAAAGACCTTTTCTGAAAATTATAAATAATTTTTCTTGTAGTTTTTATTATTTTGGATTGCTTAAAGTTTACTTAAAAAATAAAAATGCCAAGAGTTCGCGGTCGCCAACAATTTCATCATTTAAACAACTTCGAGAAAAGACGCATCGTGGGCCTGAAAGAAGCTGGTTTTGGTTTACGGGAAATTACAAGAAGGGTTAATGCCAATCCATCAACAGTGTTAAGAGTTTGGAGAAGGTGGTCCAATGATGAGACTTATAGAGGTCGTGCGGGTTCTGGACGCCCTAGATTATTACAAGGTCGTGATTTACGGCATCTCAGACTTCTTGCTCTCAGAAATCGACGGGACAGTATACGCCAAGAAAGAGATGTTCTAGTGGCAGCTACAGGACGAGTGTTTGAAGATTGCTTGGTATGGGGCTGAGGGCTTACCGTCCGCTTTTGGTGCTACCTTTGACCCCACAACATAAGACTCGCCGCTTGGAGTGGTGCAGAGGTCGGAAAAACTCGAATGAAGAATGGAATACCATAAGCTTCAGCGACGAATCCGGGTTTTGTTTAGGTGTCCATGATGGACGCATGAGGGTTAGGCGATTTCGACGTGAGAGTCGAAATGTAGACTGTATGGGGTGCTATATGTTTAGGAAGCAGATCACCTCTAGTTCTCATCAACGGCAATCTGACTGCTCTGCGATATATCGATGAAGTGCTGCAGCCAGTTTTACATCCCTACCTACAAACTATCCCAAATGCGATCTTTCAACAAGATAATGCAGGACCGCATATCGCTCGTGAAACAATGGACTTCTTACATGAACTTGGCATAGAGACTTTGGAAAGGCCAGCAAGATCGCCTGACTTGTCGCCTATCGAACACGTATGGGATATGATAGGGCGCAACCTTAGTCGATTACCACGTCTCCGTGAAAACTCAGATGAACTCTGGCATGCCGTAAGGATGATTTGGATGAGTGTTCCTCAACATGATATAGACCATCTTATTTTGTCAATGCCCAATAGAACAAACAAGTGAATAAATAATCATGGAGGAGCCACTCATTATTAGTTTTTTGATGATTATCATGGTGGAATCTTCTTGGAAATGTAATCAATTACTAATGTATTAATATATAAATAATATATATAAATATTTGTCCTTTCTGGTGTTGCATTTTTTTTGTTCTTCAGTATATATAGAAAAATGACCACAGTTGAGTTTGGCTTATTAACATTACAGCCATTCCATAGTAAGTAATCTAAAACAATATCATCGAATCAGGTATAACGAATCAGTTTTTAGGGTCGGTTCAAACGTTCTACGATTATAATAATTTAGTTCCCGCCATTTTCGATGTAATGTATTATAGTACATAAAACTGCTGCTTACCAAGTCTTATTAAAGGACACATTGGAAAAAAAAGTTACTTTATGATCGTGTTCTTTCCGCACCACTCCGTACCACCTGGTGCATAAAAAGTCTCTCGGGGCTGCAGTTAATATATACACATAATATGTATATCAAAAATATAATAGGCTTTAAAATACTTTAATTACATAATTTAGGCATATTTTGGGCAAATTTTTAAGAAAAATGTCATTATCAAAAAATTAAATGCGGCTTTATAGACAAAAACTGGCAGATAAATTTGACATTATTTTTAAAAGAATGGTTCATAGGATAATAAAAGACTAAAACTTCCCCAGGATCCCATGGGATATGTTACTTTCTGTCCTGGAGAATCTCTGATATTTGAAAAAAAAATATAAAAATTTGCGACAGGTTTTACTGAAATGGTGGCTCATAAAAAACCAACCGGAAGGTCAGCAATAAATAGCCTAAAATATGCAGTAGACATGCAAAACTGTCAAAAATAGTGCCGACTTCATTAAAGTCAGCCTATAATGTACCGATAAGTCCCTAATAAAAGACGGCAATAATTTTAATTTCTGTCTATCAACTTTATGGGCGGTACAATATGAGCAAGTTTAGATGGTTGGATGGACAGAGAATGTGGATGTTCTGCTCAGAATAAATAAAGATGATAAGTTTTATTCATCATCAAAAAACGAAAACTTTTAATATTTTGGCTATATTTTGAAGTATACACAAATATTTTTGCTTAAAAAATCTTTCTTGGTCGTCGCACAGTCCCATAGAGCTACTTCATTAACTGAAAACGAGTAGCGCACGGTAATAAATTATCTCCAGTTATGAATAACTGATAAGGGTAAAATTGTGGCGGAATGGAAAAAAATGTTAGCTAGGGAGAATTTAAAATCGAGGTAATGGTATTTGGTATCAATGGTTGTATTATGAATGTATTAAATAATTTGTTTAAAATGTTCTTTACAGTAAAAATAGGAAATTTCCATTTAATAGCTGCTTTAGTGAAAGCCCCACCCGCCCCGCCCAACCCTCATCTAAAATTACTCAATTCTTCATAATATGGTATTTCAAAATTTGGAAAAAGAAAATTTTATATTTTTTTTTGAAAAATCAGATAGTTACAAAACGATTTTAAAAAATACTTCTCAAATGATTATTCAATTGGACTATGGGTTATTTTATTTCTTTGTGTGTCTGTTTAAGTGAATTTAGTTTTTGATTGTGAGAATACGTTTTTGAATTTTGGTTATTGTCGTGTCTATGATACTATCTAATCCATTCTTTTTCTTTATTGATCCCACATAAATGAAAAAAGCCCTGCCAAAAAAATATCATAAAAGATCATACCAAATAACAGATAAAACATCATCAGTTTTCATAATCGATGCTCATATAATCGTATGATATTTTATAATTTTTGAGAAAAAGAAATCCCGCATAGGAGTTCATCATATTTTATCAGCTAGTTGGCTTATAAAAGTTTACAATATTTTATTATTTTTAATATGACAATTCCTCATAAGGTTTAAAAGATTTTATAAGATCTATCTGTAACATTCTAAAATAAAAAAATTTATGGCACAACTTTAGCAGTTGTAGTAGTAGTAATACTAGTAGAAGTAATAAAATAGATATTAATATACAGTCAAACTAAACTATAACCTAACCTAAACTATAAACTACGACGACCTAACCCACTATAATACAATAAAACTCCTAGTGCTTGCATCTACATATCTAATAGAAAATTGTTCTCGTATAAGTACTTATTTATCGCCAGGAGCTGTGGGAAAGATGTTACTTTGATAAATTTCTATGAGATTTCGTAAGCAAAAAACTATTTTTTTGTTGTAAAAGTATTTACGACAGATGATGTGATTATAGTTTTTTTTATAAGATTTTATAGGTAAGTTCCGGTGGGCCACGACTTAATATATTTGTTTCAAAGGGCAGTTAGGGCAGGTAAAATCTTATGACTTTGATAAGTTTCTAGGAGATTTTGTAAGATTTTATAAGATTTCCCCATTCAGCCACGGTATGTACACGTATACGTAATGGTACGTCCTTGAGATGTGACACAGTACGTGCATTTTATTTCCAATGTAGGTCCCAGGACGTACCGACGTAAAATGGACATAAAATGTACGTCCCTGGGACGAACAGTGCTGCATGTGATCATAAGTCAAAAAATATTTTTTTTAGAAGTAAGTAAGTATACTAAGTATAGCTTTTTTAATTAGTTTTCAGGTGGTCGAAAAAACTGATAAAAATCAGGTGTTTTTTATGAGATTTAATGAGATTTTTTTGGCAGGGTGGACACATAAACACCTATAAAATGTAAGTTTGTCTGAATATTAATTCTATATAAGGACTTATAAAAAAAATTGTTTTTACCAACTCATAGAAAATTATAAATGTTGATAGAAATCTGTCAAATTCTATGAGTTGGTCTGATCATAAAATATTTCAAAATCTCATGAAAAAACATTTTTTTACAAACTCTTTTACCATTATAAAAGAACAAGGGTGTAATCATAGAAACCCATAAAATGTTATGAGTTGTTTTGACTATAAAATCTCTCAGAAAACTCATAAAAACATTGGTTTATATAATCACATAATACATTATAAAAAAAAGAATGTAATTAATAGAAACCCATAAAACTTGATGTGTCGGTTTGATTATAAAATCTCTTAGAAAATGGTGCTTTTATAAATCCATAAAATATTTAAAAAAATATCTGCACTTCATAAGTTTGTCTAATTATAGGATCAGATAAAAAACGCACATATGAAATCACATAAATTCTTACCAAAATCAAAGACATCCCTCATAAATTATTAAAAACTTTTATAATCCTAAAATTTTGCCTCACAAAAGCTTATAAACCTTATAAAAACTGATAAAATCGGGTGTATTTTTTATCAGGTTTAAAGCGGTTTTTTTAAACCAAAACCAATTTAACGTTGCATCTGGAGGTTAAACCTTCAAAGACAAGATGTATAATAGATTCAAAAAAAGATGAACATATTACGTGTATGATGACGAAATAGTGACCCGTTTTAATTTTTGAAATTAAAAATCTGGGTTTTTTAAAGTATTTTTGTTGGAGATCCCCTCTAGGAATAGCAACACCTTATCCACGGTAGTAGAAAAATAGGTGGAATGATAATAGCCTATAAAGAATCACCGCTACATGTACATGGCTCACAAATACATGTACATGTATTTGTGAGCCTAAATCAGTTGGTATTGACAAAATTCTCCTAACTCTGAGGCTTATAATAAAAAGCGTTATCGCACAGCACTTGTGAAAGGGAAAAAACTAGTCATTTCGGTTTTGTATAACAGCACTGCACCAAACAAGACGCTATCGGTGGGATTTACTAAAAAGGTTTAGTCTATTTTAGAAAGGTCCTAGGTTTAAGTAAAATTTTTGGTTTTAAGCATTGTAAACAAAACCTCCTTGAGTTTTGGAAATAGTCTGATTTATAAAAAGAATTTTAATAAATTTGTTTATTGTATAATCATCTTAACATAATCTTTTGTTGGATTTAAGAAGAAAGTTTCAATTAAGAAGAAAAGAAAATTTAAACCCACGCGGGGTTTAAATAGTAAACACTCTAATTAAAACTTACTCTTCATAATTAATTTTTCCAATTAATACTTGACATCACACAACGATTCAGATGGGTAATAATAAAATAAGGCGTAGATTAATTTTTTATTTATTTAAAAGGTGTTTTTATTTATGAACTGCATTAAAAAACTTAAACACAAGTTTTTTTTACATTTCCGTCACTGTCCAAATGTCAGTTCAAAAATATTAGCGGTGCGTTCAATCACAAACAGCGAGTTCGGATCTTTTACCTCTGCTTGCACCTTGACTTGTACCAACCTCTACTGATGAAAACTACAGCTTTAAAAATGAGTGGGCTTTGAGTAAGGAAAGTTTTTGGACTGAGCTCTTAGATAACCGCAATGTTTTACTTTCAGTTTGTAAATAAATTAATATAGTTGTTTTAGGTTTTTTTGTTTGGTATATTTTTCGTGCATAGGTAGTGACCTTCACTTATGTTTGTTTTGCCTCGTAGTGCCCTCATAAATATATTTTTTGTGCTGAAAACGGGTTCAAAATATGGCGGTTTTCTGGAAAAAATTGGAGGTGTTTTATTGGGTAATGAAAAACTTGGGATATTAAATAAGGTAAACTAATCCTTGTAAAAATGGTTACTACCCAATGAGCATTTTCAGAAACTTCTGGTGACAGATATTTATATAATTATTATAAAGAGGGTTCCATTGATACCCTAGGGTGTTTAGAAGTTTCCTACAACAATTGAGTTTGTATATTTGTTTTATTAAAGACTCTAAATTGATGGTACCCTAAAGTAACATAAAACTGGCGTTAACAATATTTCCACGGACATCTTTATAAAAATTAAAGTCATTGGTTCAAATGTTATATAAATTGGTGTTAACAATGTTTCCACCAACATATTTATAAAAATATAAGTCATCAGTGACAAAAGGTATATAAATTGGTGTTTGAAATCTTTCTGTCAACCCACCTATAAAACCGTAAGTTTAATTAAAGATATATAATAGATTGGTTTTTAAAATGTGGCTATCAACCCACTTATAAAACTTAATTAACTAACAACAAATTTATATAAGATAAGAATGAAAATATTTCGAGAGACACTAATAAAAACTTGGGAACTCACACACAATAGTTATATAAATCGGTGTCTGTAATATTCTTATAAACTCATTCATAAACCTTTGTTGCCCATAAGGTTTTTTCTATAATGTTGTTATTAATTTCTTTATATAGTGATTATAATACAACTGTTTTTAGAACAAAAAAAAAACAATTTTAATTTATTTTGGCAGTTATAATAACAAAACAAACAAGATTTTTTAAGGTTAATTTTGCGACATCAAAAGGCTCGTTTTTGCGAAATCAAAAGGAGCTTTTTTGCGAGATACCATACCATTGTTATCTTGTTTTAATTACATCAATCTGAGAGAGATAAGAGATCCAAATCTTTTTGAGATAGTTGCCGATGACAGATATCGGGATTACACCCGATTCCCACAAACTCATCACGTGGTCCGACATGAACTTGTATAGGCAAATCTCGCTTATACCACGTGATACGTGTTTTGATTCGGGGGACCCACGAATGAGAAACGCATAGATGGGAACCGTGTTTCAGAAAAAGAGAACAATTTAGTAAACGTGTTAAGGTCGCAAAAACGCACCGTGAAACGTCGAGCGCATACGCTGATACTGCTGGTCGGCGGCAAATGAGAACACCCCCGAAAATACTCGCCTGTACACCCTTCGACCCCGCAATCTAACTATACTCTTGAGATAGTTACCTCTGATAGTTATGCGGGCTTGAAGTGTGTGGAGGCGGGTATTTTTCCTGGTATGTGTAGTATGCTGGATCTCTCGAGGAATGCATTTAGGAAAAGAGAACAATGGTAACTATGTTAAGCTCGCAGAAACGGACCATCAGTGTTCAACACTGCGCCATCTGTAGCCCTTTGTTCCAAGTAGCATCATTTTTTAAAAGGGTTATAAAATAGTGTTGACGAGGTAAACAGTGGTATAGTTGTATTGTTGTTTTTTTATAGAATTGTCGGAAATTTTCGCCATTTTGGATTACAAAAATAGGTTTTTGGCCTAAATAATGGGGTTTCAACATGTGTTTCAATCGAAATATTGCTTGTTAGGGTTAAGAACAACATACAAAATTCAATATTTGTCCCAGAAAGAAAAAAACGCGTATGAAAAAAAACGATATTTAAATTAATATTTTTTTTTCTCGTTTTCTCAGGTAATTTTTGGAGCCCATGATATTTACGTGAGTGTATTCGAAAACTATACAGTACACACGGGACCGCAGCTGATTTTCAGAGTAGGATGACTTGAAAAACAGCTTTTATTTGACTATAGTATATAAATATTCATATTCCTGCTTCAGCTTATCTCACTTTCATTTTTATTTATTTTAGAAGATTGCTAAACACCATTTTATAAATTTTTTTATTGTAAAAAGAAAAAGAGTAATACATAACAAGCAAAGGGAAGAAAGATGGAAAATCTAATTTCTAAATCCATAAAAACCTTTAATTTGTTATGTAGTGTTGTTAGAACAGTTGTAAAACCTTTTTATAATAATCTCTATACTTGAGGGCTCATAAGAAAGTTTTATAAAATCTATATGTTGTTTTTCTATCCATTACTATGTACCATAAATTTTTATAAGCTGGTGTTGAACAGTTGTTTATCAAGTCTTTTTTACTCATTTAAGAGATATATTAGAGTTATAAAATTATCACCAACACTAAATAATATAACTTTTGGTTATTTTATGAAGGTTTTATATTATTTGCTGTAACTTTTATATAGACAAAAATGCTCATTGGGTAAAGCCTTGTGCCCACCAACGCGTGCTCACCCTGCTTCAAAAAACGCACCATGTGACTGGACATATATTTCCAATGGTTTTAAATGCAGAGTCACGTGATGTCATGCGTGGGCATGCAAGGACACGCGTTGGTGTGCATCGGGTATTAGGGAAATTATAAACGAACTTATTACCAAATGCCACAAAACAATCCTTTCTGCGGGCTATAAATTTAAACCACCCCTCTGAGGTGGTCTAAAAAATCACCAACTTTATAACCTCAAACACAAATAATGAAGCTATTAAGTGCCAAATTTTTGGCGTATTCACCATTTGCCATTTTGAAACTTGTCAAAAAAAATTAGTTTTAGGGCAATTTCTTCTAAAATATGATGTATTTTGAAAAAAAAAAGCAGTTTTTCAGTGGTATTTTGCAATAACAATACAAAATAATCAATAACTTTGTGTCTTTTCTGTATGGGTAAGTGTTTTTTGAAAATTGGTTTTAAAATTTAGTACCCCCCACAGGTGTAAATATTTAGACCTATGGGGCTTACTATTTTAGATCTTAGTAAATCTCACTGTATATTTTTAGCAAAAACACGCAAAACAGCCGAACACACTTTTTGACTAAAAAAACAATGCAGTAACATCCTAGTCACTTTTGGTTTGGTTCAAACAAGTGTGTGGCTAATAAAAAAAGCAGGCAAATATATACCATGTTTACAGGGGGACTTTAAAAGTAAGTAAAAATGATTTAACTTTTATTTTTCTATTAACAAAAATTTAAAAAAAATCAATATATTACGAAAAAATACCATTTACTGATTGTGGAAAAGACACATCAGAGAAAAAGAATGTCAAGTCGATTCTATTGATGTGACTACGTTCTTTTAAGCTCATAAATGTCACCTACATAAGGCGGTAATTTTTGTGAAATTTCTCAGGGGTTATTATCATTCCACCTATATTTTTACTTCCATGCGCCTTTTCACATAACTTTTGTGCCCAGTGCCCAAGAAAAAGTAAACATTAGAATAATATTTTGCATGGTTGTTCATTTTCAAATTATCTGAACGATTTTTTAAAAGCGGTCGTGCTGTCATCTTTCTCGAAGGTTTCATACTAAGCGCGGTTTAGCCAACCTGATTTAAAAAAAAAAAAAAATTTTTATTATAAACTGGCGAAAAAAGTATTATTTTTTCGGTCTGGGTAATCCTGGTAAAGAAAATCATGGATCGATAATTGTTCCTTTGTTCAATTGAGGTCGTTAGACAAATTTACTGCTAATTACCGACAGTGTAAAGACTATTTTCTTACGAGCGTGCGGAAAAGTTACTTTTCCGCACGATTTTACTTTTCCGCACGATTTCTTTACTTTTCGGCACGGCACTTTAAAGAACAATATTTTAATTTAAGATATACTTTAAATCAAATTTTTATTTATGGGTATTATTTTTCATTTAGAAAATTCATAGATTTAACCATTAAACTTAAAAAGTCACATGCAGGCACTTTACTTAAAAAATCCTGCGGAAGAGTAAAAACGTAGGGAAAAGTAACTTTTCCGCACGATTTTTGTATTGTCAAAAATGAAGATATTTAAATGATTTATGTAACTATTCTATCTTATGTATCATTTTGTAGCATTGCTATAAAATCTTTGCTTATTAAAAACATTTTGTTCGATAAAATAAGATGAACAAAAACACTCGTAGGAAAAACTTTTCCACCCTTGACGCTTGCAAATTCCGTCGCCTGCGGAAAAGTACCACTTTCCGCACATGTTCCATAAATAACTATTCTCTACATCATAACGAGTGGCTTAGCCAGGGGGCGGTTTTGGAAGTTAGAACCCCCCGCCCCCAGAGGGTCCAACCCAATCAACAATAGATTAATCAAGCAAGGACGTCACGTCGGGGGCGCCAGGGGGAGCTATAGCCCCCCCCCCTCACTTTTTTACCCTTTTCTCCGATTTGGAAAGTGTGATGGTTACAATTTTACTTTAATTGTAACAAATTGCCTTTTTATTATAATTTTCAATAAATTTTCGTCTGCGGCGCATTTACAGTGGCGCACCGAGAGGAGGGGTTGGGGTTAACCCTCCCTCCCCCCCCGAGAAGCCTGATTATGGTCAAATTTTAACTTCAAATTAAGTTTTTTTAATTATTTATCCTTAAAAACCCCCCACCGAAGTTAATTCCTGGGCGCGCCACTGGCATTTAAGGCAACATAAGGATGTTATTGTATTTTCTGCCATATACTTTTTAAAACGTTTGTGCATAAATACATTGTGATCTTCTGGTAATTTTTTGAATTATTTGAGAACCGCGTAACATTAATTCTCTAATAGACGCTAAAACAATCTGCCAATTTACCCTAAATGTGCTCGGGCTAAGGTTATTTGTAATTAATGAATAGGCTAGTTTAAGTTTAATCTCTTTCTCTTTTTTTTACTTTGCACTTTTCATATTTTTTTGAATTCCTTTACGTAATTTTTTTGACAAAAATTTGTTTTTGATACGAATTTTTTATTTTTATACACATTTAGTACATACACTCTGTATAGAATAATTTGTTTTTTTTTTAAGTGAATAATTATAGATTAACATTTTTGCTGAACTCATTGTTTATAAGAAATTATAGTATTTTTTTTAGAGGAACAATAAAAATATATCTATCTATCGATCTACATTCCAATCTAATTCCGAAATAATATCATTTAATCCCAGTTGTTATTTTTAGTTTCTTGACAAATTATTGACAGTAAGAAAATCAGTGGTTTCCAATCTGGTTTTATTATTTATCATGGTACAGTACATACAATGCATAAAATCCCTATGTTGAGGAGTTAAACGCATAACCCGCAACCCACCTCTTCTGGGTATGTAACACAATCTACTTTTTTTAATAAAAATTATTTTACAAAAAACGTAAGAAATAAAAATTTTTTGGTTTTCGCGAAAATTTTTATGTTGTTACAAATTTGTTTAATTTAAGAAATTTTTTGGTCAAAAACATTTCAAACCCGTAAAAATAGCATTTCAGTGTTTTTTGAAAAATTTTTGCTTGCGGTGCATTTAAGACATTAATTTTGAAAAAAATACGCAATTGAGACATGATCCGCCAGAGAATCCGCCCTTGCTTTTCAAAATAATGCTCAAATCCACCAACGCGAAAATTCCCCGATCCTAATCGGTGTTTAGAATGTGGTGTTTTTCTTTAAAACTTTGTTTGCCAAGACTCATTCCAAACTCCGATTGGTGTTAATTATGACTTCCTCACGTCTACTATTCTACTAATTCTTAATTGTACTTCTCTTTGAGTGAAAGTCTACCACAGGAACGTGTGTTGGTCTGGAGCGAATGCAGGGTCAGCGCACGGGTTATCTAGCAGAAAGTATAGGAGCGGAGTTCGTTCCAAAATCACAGCTGCCAGTTTAGAACACTTGTTTTCTTTTTCCGTCACACAGGAAATTTCTAATGAGATTAGCTAGCTCCCGCTGTTCACCAGCAAGAGATGTTTCAAAAGGTACGTGGGTCGCATTACTCCTATCATTTTTATGGTTTTGAACCAGGATAGGAAACAATTTATTTTATAAAATTTAGGAAGAGTTCAAAGATTAAAATATTTTTTTTTTTCAGTTTTTTATTAATAAAAGTTTCTTTTGTAGTCTACTATTTTTTTGATAAAAATTCTAGAATCTACTATTATTTTTCTTTCTGATCTACTATTATTCTCAAAATGGACCTGGCAGTTTCGTCCTTATTAGGGACTTCATCAGCTAGGTCGCTAGATGTACCACAATGACAGACAATTTCGGTCGCGTTTGTGTGGCAAAGATTACGGCTCAAGCGGAAGAAATCCTGTCGATGGCGCCCTCTGTGTAAACAATCGAAAACCTAATCTTTGGCACACAAGCGCAACCGAAATTGTCTGTCATTGTGGTAAACCTAGCTGATGACTCCCTAATAAGGGCGAAACGGCATTGTCCTAGGTTCCACCCTCTGTGTCAGCAATCAAAATTCAGGAAGTTCATTTTGCACTGAAGTACAAAAATCTCGTGTTTGTTCATAAGTATTTTTGTTTCGTACTCACTAACCCAACACCTATTAAACCGCCCCAACTCCTTTCGCTTTCAGTTCAAGATCTTAGGCCCCCGCTCCCACTTTAGAATTCTTAAAAATTTGCAATAGGTAGGTACCTACCTAGTTGTGTTTTATTACATTACGAAATCTCCCCTCCAAATTTCTGGCTACGCCACTGTCATAATTATGACCTTAAGCCAAAGTAAAAAGGTCACCCTATTTTGGCTGACAATGTCTTCATCCGTAATAACTTAACTCAATTTCAAGCTCATAACGTATTCTATATTGTTCTACTTTAAACGTCCTACAAAAATTTCAATTCAGTCAGAGACGCATAAAAAATTGCGAGACCAATCTTATTGTTTCGGTTAATGACTTCATCAATTTGTTTAAAACTATGGTTTAATTTGCCAATTATTCTAATAGATTTAAATGAATCTAAGTTGAATGAATAAACTATACCTGGTTAAAATAGGTAAGGTACAGCTCATTCCAAATTCTCCGGACCGATTTCAATATAGCGGCTGACAATCAAACACAGAAGCTAAATGGAACTATCATTGTCAGTGTCCCATTTTCGATGGAATTCAATGGGAAACTCCGTTGTTATTGAAGATAGAGACATGCGGTTTTCGCATTACTTTCTTACTTTTTTGAGCTTTAAAAAAGGTATTAACAGATTTTTTCTATTCCTTGTAGTTTTTGAGCTACAGGGGAAAGTTGAAAAATGGTCGCAATTACCAATTGATAATATCTTCCTTAATTTAAGATAATTGAGTTCTGTACAAATCTTTTTAGGAAAATACCATGGTCCTTTCGAAAGTTTAATCCGACGTTTCATTTCGTAGACCCGAAAAAAATCATCTTCGGTGCATTTTTTTTTCTGGTACGGCCCTGTCCCATTTGAACGGGTAAACCGAAAAAAAGCGGATAAATCGATTTATGCTATGACTTTACCAATTTCAATAAAAAAAACTATATTGGTAAGACAAATAAGCCTTTTAAAAAAAATCGCTTTGCCGTCATAATTAAATCCAAGATGGCAGAGAAAATCAAGTGCCCACCTTTTTTAAACCTCTTTATGTTATATGTCTCGATTCTTTAGAAACGACAGAAAATCTCACCCGACACAATTCTGGAAAGTGGCGATTTTTACTTATCGCCTCATTTAAAATAAAATCACAGCGTCCTTCATATTTATCCTAACGTTGTAAGAGAAACTGCGTCATTTTTTTAATAATATTTTGTAAATTTAATATGTGAAAGATATTCTGCAGGACTAGTTTTCGGCGTAGCTAAATTTTTACTACGCGTACCAATAAACGTCAAAAAGGTCGTGATTCTTCAGAAACGACAGAAAATCTCACCTGTCACAATTCTGGAAAGTGGCTGTTTTTACTTATTGCCTCATTTAAAATAAAAACACAGCGTCCTTAGTATTTATCCTAATGTTGTAATAGAAACTGCGTCACTTTTTTTTACTACTACGCGTACCAATAAACGTCAAAAACTGTCGAAAATTCTCAGCATGTAAAAAGAAAGACATAATTTGTGTGACTTTTCTGAACAGTTTCAGCGACTTATTCCATGACAGAATTTGTGTGACTTTTCTGAACAGTGACAGCGACATATTCCATGGCTATCTATGGTTTTGTATGTTAACAGTTTTAAAGGTTTGTTTAAACACAAAAATAATAATAATAAAACAAGGATTTTACACAAACACTGTCTACAAAAACTAAAACTGACATATTTTTATTTACTGTAATAGTATTAAGAAACTTAATTTTAGGGAATATTAGCAAATTAAATAAGTCCTGACAAAAAAGCAGTTAGTGTAAACTTGTGTTTAAAAATCATGAGATTTTTTGCAAGGGCCAGATTTTCTGACGGTTTTTGAAGAATCGCGACCTTTAAAGTGTTGAAAATTCTCACCATGTAAAAGGAAAGAAAGAATTTGTGTGACTTTTCTGAACAGTGACAGTAACATATTCCATGGCTACCTATAGTTTTCTATGTTAAAAGTTTTAAAGGTTTGCAAAAAATCGGCTTAAAAACATACATTTTTAAATAAAAAACAGGGTTTTTCAGAAAAACAGCCTACAAAAATTAAAACTGACATATTGTTTATTTACTAGAACAGTATTCAGAAACTAAATTTTAAGGAATATTAGCGTGTAAACTTCTGTTTAAAAATCGTCAGATTTTTTGTAAGGGCGAGATTTTCTGACGGTTTTTGAAGAATCGCGACAATGTTGCCATTTTTTGTCTAAATACTTTGTTTTGTAGGTAGAAAAGTAACATTTATACCTAAATAAAAACAAGGTGTGAATTTGATTTTGATGCTTATTTGTCTTATCAATAGCTTTTTTTATTGAAATTGGTAAAGTTATAGCAAAAAACAATTTGTCCGGTTTTTTCGGTTCACCCGGTATGTTCATATAATATATATTGGTTGTGCAGGTCTATTATGTAGTTATTAAATATAAATGGTCTCAAAAAAAAAATAAGTTAAAATGGAACAGGGCCGTACCAGAAAAAAAATGCACCGAAGATTATTTTTTTCGGGATCGAAACTTGAACATAAAAATGATATTTTATTATCAAGAAAACTTAAAAAGAAAATAAAATATGAAGTAAAGCATTTTGGTCCGTATTTAACTTTTTGATCCTGATGATGGTATCTACGAAACGAAATGTCGGATTAAAATTGTGAAAATACCATTGTGTTTTTCTAAGAAGGTTGCAACAGACATGTTTTTACAGAACTCAATTATCTCTTAAATTAAGGGAGATATCATCAGTTGGTAATTCCGATAATTTTTCAACTTTCCCCGGTAGCTCAAAAACTATAAGGGACAGAATAAATCTGTTGATATAATTTTTTAAAGCTCAAAAAAGTAAGACAGTAGTGCGAAAACCGCATGTCTCTATCTTCAATAACCCTGTACATACGCGGCCTGAAGATCGGGCTGAAGAGGCTGTTTGAGTTGTGAGAACAGAAATGACGTTATCTACAACAACAGGGGTGCAAAAGAGATAGGGACACAATTCGGCATCGACTCTTTCGAGACAAGAATCAACGTGAGTATTATTGATTCAACCTTATGGCATTTCTGGAATCCAATGGTTGGCAAAATACTGCGCTGAGCAGTGTCGCCAGGAAATCGGGAATTTATTACCAGAAATGAGGTTGAAAAATTACCAGATTTGAAGCAAAATTACCGTATTTTTTCAAATGGCTAATTTTTACTGCAAAAAAAATTAACCTTATCCCATTAAGTAGAAAATAGCGGATTCTGATCTCGACGATCTCGATAGCCGTTACCAAAAAGTCAAGCACGGACCTATAGCCTTAAATCGGGGGTGGGGGATCAGATTTCAAGTTGTAGTTGTTTATTCACCGTTTAAAAGCGCCGCAGGCTAAAAATTTGTGAGAAATTTACACTAAAAATAATTTTTGACTTAAAATAAAACTAAAATTGTAAATACAGGCAAAGATGTATAAAAAATACATCTTTAATACAGGTGAAAATTTATGAGAAAATTACCCAACAAATGCCATTTTTGAGACATAATTAAACTAAATAAATAATAATAAATAACAATGTTGCAGGCGAAAATGTTTGCAATTTATGCTAAAAAGTCCTTAAAATTTTTGATTTTTAAAATGTTCTTCGAAGTTATTTGGGGTCGTCTGCACGTAGCCAGAGCCATCAGAGCACGGAAAAACCACTGAACTAAAGTAAATAGAGAAAATTATATTAGGAAAAAAATGTAATATATAAAGTCAAATACAAAAGTGTTTATTTTTATTTATTACCAATTTTTCTAAATTATGGCGAATTAGGAGGTCGGTAACGGGTCATTAACGAGGATGGGATTCATGCCATAATTATGGTAGAATCCGGTAATGGATGGTGCTCCTTGCAACACTGGCGCTGAGTCAATGAAGCTCATGCAAGTTTTATGATTGGAGTCGATGCAATGCATCGCAACATGTTTCATAGTATGTGGGCCCCTTTCATCATAGATTTATTAAGACTGGATCCTTTTTACTTCCCTAATGTAATCATCTAATTTGTACTTTGAGATTTTGATGACTTTTCGCGAATTTGCTGGTTCAGAATTCAAATAAGCACGTTTCCAGACGCCGTCGCTCTGTCTGTCTGGCGCTTACTTTTTAGCCACTGTGACTCAAAAACCCGTGCACCAATCATAACGAAATTTTACATAATGATTAAACTTGTGCTGACGCGCAGACCCCTATTATTTTTGACCTTTCCTCCATTTCACCCTTTGAATCTAACCCCAAAAACCTTCACCCCTAAAAAAATATTGTGATACCTCGTTGACAAATCTTAGCGCCACAATTTTTGAAACGGAACGGTGCTTTTAGCGGGTTAGAATTTGGTTGAATAAAAAAATCCAAAAACACGTCAACTGAGATTTTTAATTTCCTTTAATCATGCTATATTGGATTCTGTCTATCTCATTTAGTTTACGAGGTATGGCAATTTTTAATTTTTTTTAAATAGGACACCCTGTATATTTTGCAATTTTTGAAATCTGCAAACAATTCTCTCCTCAGCAATACCACACAGTAGGATCTATCTTTTACGATAATCAAGATATTTTTATCTAAATCTGTATGAAAAACTTCGATATTCATTCAAATATCCCCCGTAAAACCCGGCATAGACAACAATTCCATGCAAGTTTAAATGCCTCTACAGGGTTCCCACTAAATTCTTATTTCCAAATTCCCTGACTTTTCCAGGTCTTCCCTGACCATTTTTAAAAAAATTCCAGGTATTTTTTGGATATACAAAAGCAAATAAATAAGACAAAAATCACAGGAACCGAATTTGTTAAATCTTAAAAACAAATCAGGTACTTAACAGTATTAAAAATAAAAGACTAATTTGTCTAGTTCTATCAACGTTGTTTTGGTTCATCTAGCAAGTTATAAAACTAAATTGCGCGAAGTGTTAATATATATGCACATGTGCACATGCACACGAAAAAGAAGACCAGCATAAGCTGGAATAAAATAAAAATGAAATAAAAGAACCGCAATGGGGCTACAATGTAACCGAGCTCTGGAAGAACATCCAAGAAACAGTAACTAGGGTGGCTAGTCAAGTGCTCGACAAAAAGAGAAAACCAAGAAGGAAAAAATGCTTCAACACCCAACAGTATCTAATATAGAAGAGTATAAACAACAAAGATCTGAAGCACGCCGAATGTTATAAAGGAAAGAGAGACCACCGTCTAATTATAATAAGAGAAATGGAGGAGAACAGACAAAACAACACAATAAAAGAATACTTTCAGGGAATAACAAGCACAAAACATGATATCAACCCAGAAGCGAAAACTTCCTCTCAACAAACAACGGACAACTGATAACCAACGAAAGAGAGATCCTAACCACATGGAAGAACTACTTTTTGCGGACGCCTCTGCCCATAAATATACTACTAATATACTACACCCATAAGCATATAGACCAGATTTTCACCGTTATACAAATAATGGAAAAATGCTGGTGGGAATTTGACAGAGAACTTCATCAGATGTTTATTGATTTCAAACAGGCATTTGACAGATTATGTAGAACAAAGTTGTAATAAGCAATGCAGGAACTGGGCTTCTAAAAGCTGATATCTCTGGCAAAAATGCAAGATAAGGGTGGAACAGAGCTACTCTGATTTCTTTGGTATCAACAATGGGCTTAAGCAGGGTCGTGACTCTCTTTCACCTCAACTCTTCAAAATAGCATTAGAATATGCAATTAGGAAAGGCAAGATTGAGACACCAACGACTATGTTCCACCAGGAAGGACCCAACCTACTATTGGCCTTCGCAGATGATGTGGACATAATTGGCAACAGCAGGATTAATCTTAACTCCATAACTGATTGCTTAATAAGAGAAGATTACAAAAAAGGAGTGGAAGCAGTTGCTGTGAAGGTTCCTTCACTTCCAGTAGTTGGTGTAGATGTAGGTCCATTGTCATTTTGGGTGATAGTGGATCACTTTTTTCGACATTTTGGATTCTTGCTCTTAAAAAAATTGAAAATTCTCGAGAAATTTGGCATCGCAGTTGCACCCCACGTCATTTAAAGGTTACGAATAAATACATTACATGACAAATAGTGTCGGATTAGAAAAACTGCGCTAGACTACACTTGAAAGTTGTAACAGAAGATAGCCCGATGTGTGCTTAGAACAAGGAGAAATAATACCAGGTGATATTTATTATTTCAGAACAAAAACCAAATATAAAAAAAAAAACAAAAAAGAAGTTAAAAACCTCCAAATCAGTTTTTAAAAACCAAATATGTTCAATAAACACAACCTGGCACCCTGGGTAATGATGCGGTTCTTGTCGTACACGTTATAAAAAGCTTTCCTCTCTTTTTTCTCTTGCTCTTGGATTTTAGGCGGACTGGAACTGATTGAGTCAAAAACAGATGTTGAGCTTATATACGAGGTGAGCAGAGAAGAACTCACATAATATTTTTTACAAAGTTGGTTTAAAAATAGGTTGAGAAAGAGAAATTCCAGGTTTTGTGTGCCAATTCTCTGACTTTTGAAGATTTTTTGGCCATTCCCTGACTTTTCCTGGTAGCTCTCAATCCCTGACTTTTCCAGATTTTCCAGGCCAGTGGGAACCTTGCCCTATCTTGGAAGAGATAGAGTATTAGTGTGTGGTATTGTCAAAAAGATATTTTTTTTTAATTCAAAAATGTCAAACTATACAGGGTGTCCTATTAAAAAAATAAATTTTTTTGCCATACCTCGTAAACAAAACGACATAAAAAATCCAAGATAGCACGATTAAGAAAATTAAAAATTTCAGTTGACGTGTTTTTTTATAAAACCAAATTCTAACCCGCTAAAAGCACCGTTTCGTTTAAAGAATCCACCCTGTATGTATAGCAGATTAAAAAAGCACAAAACTTTTGAAAAATTGCGAAATGTCGAATAAAAAGTAGCCTATGTTAAGATCCACGTTACACCCTACCAAATTTTATCCAAATCAGTTCAGTCGTTTTGGAAAAGTCTAGATACAACCCGGAACAGTCTAGATACCTGCAGGAAAAGTCTGCATACCTCCTAAAAAAGTCTGGATTCATACTAAAAAAGTCTAGATACATCCTGGAAAAGTCTGGACACACCCCGAAAAAGTTTGGATACACCCAGGAAAGGTCTGAAAACAACCTGTAAAAGTCTAGATACACTCTAAAGTATAGATAAACCCTGAAAAAGTCTGGATATACAGGGTGAAATTCTGGACACACCCTGGAAGTCTGGATACACTCTAAAAAATTCTGTATTAACCCTGAAAAAGTATGGAGATACCGTGTAAAAGTGGATACATCCTGGAAAAGTCTGGATATACCTTGGAAAGGTCTGGACACACCCCGAAAAGGTTTTATGGATATGGATATTAAAACAAGTGTTCAAAAACTAATGTTTTCTTTTTTTATACTTATTAAAGAAATATGTTTTTTAGATAGTTTCATCCTGCCCCAACGTCTAGTTGCCTCTCACTATCCTGGCAAAGAGTTAGCAATGTGACCCCAGTATCACCTAAGTTTAGTGGTCCTTTACTTTTGAAACGATGTTTTTAATTATGGCCCAACTTGTTGTCGATATTTTCCATTAGGGTTAGGTGAAAATGGCCTTTAGCTCCAACCTACCGGAAAATGATTTAAATTGCCAACTTAATGGCGCTTTGCCAAATTAGTGAGGCCGCTCCATCGTAAAGTTGGTTATTCACTTCACTTAAGATTTTTTTAGTTTACCATCTATCTCATTTCGTTATGACCTTAATACATTCGGCAGAGTAACAACAAGTAAAATTAAAAAAATCTAAAACCTCTGACAACCTCCAACATAAACCGTATTATTTCTGAAACCACTGATTTTTATCAAAGACAGCTAAGAACACTCGAACTTGAAAACGGTTTGCAAACAAATAGGGGGGGGGGGTCATAATAGGTACTGTATCAATAGAAACCTGCCTTGAAAAACGTTTTTTACTATACTATTGCTCCTAATTTAAACAAAAGCATTAAAAGGGCTCACTTTTCATACATTTGATACATTTCTAATTTGATATTTTTGACGTAGTATTACACTTTATATGAATTAAAATTTGTCACAAATATATTAGAGATAACTTACAATCTTATTTTGTGTTTACTTTTGAATGTCGGTAAAATAAAATTTATTTTTCTTATTCTGTTATTTGTTTGCCCAAAACTTTAAGGCTTGTCTGTTCTGATCCTGAAAACTTCGTGAAAACTCTCAGAACTTTTATTAAATTGGTTTCCATCCCAAATGATGATATTTGAAAATAATTTTTCTTTCATTAAAAAATAAAGGAAGAAATATTTAACAAAGCGTAATTTTAATCCAGTTTCACTGAATGTCTGTCTATCAAAATCTTCTTTTTATTCAGTGTAACCTATTACTCTAATATATTTTTTTTAGGTAAAGAACCACGCACAATTTAAATGAAAACTGGATCTCAGTGGGATTTCAACGCCGTTTAAGTATGTTATTGGGACAGTCCCTGATAGCATTTTGTCTCACTGGCACAGGTGCCGATATTTACAGAGTGGGCATAACTAACATGACAATGCAAAATTTAAAAATGACATTTATTTTGACACCTGGTAAATTCTGTCAGAATAGCACCAAAATATTTAATGATCTTAAAGTTTTTGGAAAAGCGAATATCTTTTTTTTACTCTGTTGAAGATATAAGAAAACCAAGGTCAATCCACTAAAAATGTCATAATTTTGGCACCTGTCAAACCCTGTCAAAATGGCGAACAACTATAAAAATTGAGGTAAATGAGAAAAGCGAATATCTTTTATTACCCTGTTGACGATATCAAATCGAAAACCGTAAAAAAGTGACAGTTGTCTTAACTGCCATGAGGAAAACCACTGGTGCGATGACAGATATTTACGAGTGGGAACTCAAACTACACTAAATTGAGGTCGATGAACTCAAAAATCTCATTAATTTTGACACCTGTCAAGACTTATCAAAATGGCAAATAAATACTTTGTGATTTTGTGCTTTTAAATAAAGCCTTATTTCCACTCTAAAAAATAAAAAATAAAAACTGTAAAAGAAGCTTTACTTGTCTTAACTGTCGTAGACAAAACTACCCGTGAAGTAAAACATGTTTCTACGAAACTTGACACAAATTTCAGTTGTTCACCTTATATACCATTTAAAAAATTACTCGCTAGACCACTAAAGCAACATTACATGACATTGACCATGACAGTTAAGCGACCTCTCACTTTTGTACGTTATTCGATTCGATATCGTCAAAAGAGTAAAAAAAAGGTATTAGGTACCAAAACTAATTGAGTGTAGTTCAAATCCTCCCTCGTAGATGTGTGACAGTTAAGACAACTGTAACTTTTTACGGTTTCCGATTCAATATCTTCAACACTAAAAATAAGGTATTCGCTTTTTCAAAAAGTTCAAGTTGATTAATTATTTTTCCGCTATTTTTACAGCGTTGTCATTTTAGTGAGAATTGATGTTTTTTTTGCCCATATCGGTCATCATAAGCATGATAATAATACTCTTATCCCAGACTTTGGCAGCTATTATTGGCTTACCCTTTAGATATCGGCAGTTCGGCACCTGCCATGAGACAAAATGCTATCAGAGAATGTCCCAATAACATACTTACACGACTTTAAAATCCCACTAAGACCCAGTTTCCCTTTAGATTGTGCGCGGCTCTCTAAATTTTGGTAAGATTCGCCCCCTTCCATTTTATAATTGATTTAATTAGTGGGTTGCAGGGGTGGATTAAGAAAAACAGGTATTGTCACTAAAAATGTTTTATATTTAATACACCCCTACAACCCACGAATTGACAATATTCTGGGCAGCCATGCTGGTTCGCGTAAAATGGTTGTCAACCTTTTCTTACCAAAGTTCATTAATGTTTACTAGGTTGGCAGTACAAAAATTCCCAAAAAGTTGACTTTTGTCGCGAACCTTCACTAACTTACTATTAAACAGGACAGAGATTACAAGACCAAAACCAGGCAAATGCATTCCTTACAATTCCATACATTAAGGGAGTATCAGAGAAAATTCGAAGAGTAGCGAACAACTTTAATATTAAATCAGTTTTTAAATCTACTAATACATTTCAAAGCCTTCTTAGTAAAACAAAACCGGAGAACAAACAAAATAAGGAATGCATTTACCAAGTTCCTTGTGAATGTGGTCAATCATACATAGGCGAAACAAAAAGACCATTATCTGTTAGGCTTAAAGAACATCAGACAAATACCCAAAGAGGTGAAACAACGAAATCAGGAATCGCCGAACATGCATGGTCAAAACAACACCGAATAAAGTGGACAGAATTAAAGGTTTTGCACAAGGACTCACACTGGAAGAAACGAAAATTCCTTAAAGCTGCCTTTATTGGGCAGAATCAGGGTATTTTCAGTAAACCAAGTGTTGAAATTCCAAATATTTGGAAGCCCCTCCTTGGCCGGAGCCAACTTCTTAAACTTTACGGTTGAGTGATTTCCCATAGTATATAAGTACGTAGCCTTAGGAATAGATTGTAGTTTGCACCTGAAGACAATCAGAGATTGTACTGATCGAAACGTCGTATATAAATAAAATATAGACAATACACAAAGTTAATTTCAAACAACAAAATGGCACCAGCATGAGCATGGCTGGCCAGAATATTGTCAATTGACAATATTCTGGAGGATATTTCAAACAACAACTGTTTACTAAGTTGGCAGTACCAAAATCCCCAAAAAGGTAGACTTTTTTTGGGTTTTTTGACTGACTACTTAGTAAATAATTAGTGACATTTTGTTAAAAAAGGTTGACACCAGTTTTACGCGAACAAAAATGTCCGAATATAATCAATTAAACCTAATTCTTATAAAGGAATCAGAACCGCAACAAACATTCATCTTGTCAGTTATAACTGAGGATTGCGTAAAACAAGCCTTACAAAAACTAGATAAGAAGAAAGGACCCTGATGAAATTCCAGCTTTCTTCTTAAAGTCTTGTCCTGCACTCTGCATACCACTTAATATTTTTTATAACAAAAGTTTATCGTCCGGTGTTTTTCCTAAATTGTGGAAAATTGCTCAAATTGTTCCAGTACATAAATCGGGACTAAAAAACAAGGCGAACAATTATAGACCAATTTCCCTTTTAAACCATTTTGGAAAAATATTTGAATGTCTGATAATTAAGCAATTCTTTTTTAAAATTAAGTCAAGCTTAGATGTAGGATCTATAGTTACAAACTTAGTTCCATTTGCTCAAGATATTAGCAAAGCCTTGGAGGACGGTGAGGAGACATGCGTTGTGTAAAACGATTTCTCCAAGGCTTTTGATAAGGTACATCACCCCACTTTGTCCTTAAAAATGAAAAATTGTTGTTTACATGGTTTGCTTTTTGTTTTACTTGAAAATGACTTGGTCGATCGTAAACAATTTGTTGCGGTCAATGGTTCCAAATCTGAAGAAATTTTTGTAACCTCCGGTGTCCCTCAGAGATCTCACTTGGGACCTCTACTGTTTATTATTTTTCTTTATGACATTCATGAATAATTATATAATAATTAAGAAGATGGTGTCTCAACAGGACCTCCATGACTTAAAAGCAAACCTTGATAGGTTTTCTGCTTTCTGTGCTGCAAATAGATTAGTTTTAAATGTAGAAAAATGAAATTTTATAGTTTTTACTACAAAAATTAATCAATTGGCTGCTTATAAAATTTAAAAATTAATAATTCAGTATTAAAACGTGTCGAATCAATTAAGGATCTTGGTATCTTGTTTGACCCCAAACTGTTGTTCGAAGATCTAATCGAAGCAATCAATGGTACAAGAAACTCTACGTCTTTAATAATTTTATTTAAAAGTATAGTCAGATCTATTCAGGTATGTTGTGAAAAATACAAAAATCAAATTAAAAAGGTGCACAGTTTAAGTTTTTGTTTCAATAAGAACAGTCATTTTCTTTCTTATGATTTAAATATTAAATTTTACGGATGGCAATCGCGTGCTGATCGAAGAAAATATTTTTATATTATTTTTACAAACAAGTGCCTAAATGGCCTTTTTGATTGTACTTATTTCACTAACTTTTTATGCATTAACCCATGATACAACTGACGTCACCTGTTGAGAGACATGAGAGACAGAAGAATTAATAATTTTTCAGTGGAAAAAATTAACAAAATGAGGTGCTGTGTACACGATTGTGGTGTCGACAATCAGACAAAAGATTTTTCGCGTGACATTAAGTTTTTCAGAATTCCAAGACAAGAAAATGGAAGGCATTTTTGTGGACGGGATGATAACTTTCAACGTGAATAATGCTCGAATTTGCTCAAAACATACCAATTTTTAAACTTATGTTGCTTTTCAGCTCCAGGGGTAAAATAATCTAAAATATTTTGTTGATGCGCTCCTCCTTTATCAAACCAGACTATCCTCAAATTTTGTAGGTGAACTGGTATCAGCTGTGCGTAGGTATTTCCCCATTCCCGACAAAAAAAATGCGTGTGACGTCATGCGCGGATCTAGACGAATTTTGAACCGCTACCTTTCTTTTATTGTATCATGACGTTAACCCATACATTTATTGAGAGATTTTATTCTAATTATTACGGAAATTCTCCTCTTATTAGATGTGCACGTAATTATAACGCACTTGATAGTAACCATAATTTTGATTTATTTGAGAATGTTAGTTTGGAAACCTTGAAGAAGAGAGCTAAAAAAGTTATATTTGCTTGATTCCTTTATATCGTCGGGTTTTTTCAACATGATTTTTGATTTTTCTTCTTTTTAATAAGGATTGTTTTTCTGTATATTTTTATGGGCGCATGCAATTTCGTCGCCAAACAGGTAAGAAACAAAATTTTCAAATTTCTGGCATTTATTGGACGTACTTTTTCGTCGCTCGAGCCTAGAAAGGTAAAATAAGGGGCCTGCAAATTCGTCGCCGCCTGTTTTAGGTACCTGTACCAACGAACAATAATCTTCGCCTATACTTAATAAATCATTTGGGATTTCAATATTTTATTCCTATCATTTCCTTCTTGGCGACGAAAATGCATATATAACAAACATAAACCTTTTTGGCCAGCGACGAAAATACCTGTGCAATAAACGCGACCCTTTTCGGTCGGCGACGAAAATGCATGTTGGATTAGTACGTTTACGGTCTTGGCGACGAAAAAGCATACGCCGATTTTTATAAGTGTCCTGCTACCTTAATTAAGTTATTATAATGTAAGTTGTGTTAACCTGTAATTGGACAGCTTTGTCTGTCTGTTGGTTGACCTATTTTGTAATAAATAAATAAATATAATTAAATAAATAAGTCAATAAATACATACATAAATAAACAAATACACCAGTTGTATATGTTAAACTTAATTTACAAGGGAAACCTGTATATTTGTCAATATTTGGACGAGTTAATAGACAAAATCTTGATAAAAACCGTATTTGGCCATACAAGTTGATTTTAATTGGGAGATTAGCCTATGTTTTAAATTATTCGTGAAATCGAGCCAGCTCTATGCCCTTTAAAAGTACCGTGCCATTCGTTGAGCCGCCCACCGGTTATGAAAAAGAAAAGGTCACCTAAACTTACTCTAATTCAACCGGGTATAAATAACTCCTCGTGATGATTAATATATAAAGATTATTGGATACAGTTTGAACTTTTAACCGATTAAAAAGTAATGGGATTACTTCTATCTTTGTTTATAGTATAAATCAGTTATATTGCGCAAAAACGTAAGATCCCGTGGTATTTTTGGCAGTTTAAGTTGGTCATGATACGTACGCGGTGTCTACGCGTTGACTTTTTCAGATCGGATGTTTCTGTCTTTTCCATTCAGTGCCAGGGGGGCGATTCAAATAGCGACTATTTTATATCGACCCGGCTTTCAAAGCGACTCTGTACCGATTTCTGGACTGAATTTACACTTGGGGTTGTAAAGCAAACTCTAACTACTTTTTAAACGATTTTATTTAAAAAGAAAAGACCAAAAGATCTTGGGAGGAAAAACGAAAATTCATAATTGGATGAGCATTCCACAAGAAACACACAACGGACCAAATCGAAGAGAAATAATTAAACGATGGTTTGCCCTAAACTAAACAGAAAGGAAAAAAAACCTCCGAACCGGTTACTTCAACCGAAAAGAATCTAAAAAGAAAATATCAAAAGATCTTGGGTGGAAAAACTAAAATTTAAAATTGAGCGCACATCAAAATTGCGCAGCTCTTAAATCGCGCACCCCAATACCGCGCATCCCACTACCTCGTCGGATTAATATCGCGTAAGACCAAAATCGCGCTAGAATGAAATATCGTAAGATCAAAATCGCGCAATATTTAGAAACGCACATCATTAGAAATACCTTAAAAAATGCTTATACTTAAAGTATTTAGAAAAGACGTGAAATAACGAACCAACCCGACCCAAAAGAACACAACCCGACTCAACTCAAAGATTCCTCCTTTATTCAAAGCTTTATATTTCGAGCTTGCTCGAAAAGCGAGCGGGTTTTTTATTATTGCACGTTTTAGGGCTGCGCTAAATTATACTGCACAATTTTGGTCTTGCGCAATATTTATCCGGCGCGGTATTGGGATGCGCGGTATGGGAGTGCGCGATTTAGGAACTGCGCGATTTTGATCTTGCGCGATAAATGGCCGCGCAATTTTGGTCCGCGGTAAAAATTTTGCGACATTTTGGCCGACAACCATAATTAAATGATGTTTCGCCCGGGGCCACCATCCATTTTTTTTTCTTTCTTCTATTTTGATTTTATTTAACTTCTCAGTACCTGGCTTTCTATCAAATTTCCGGTGAACCAATTTTAATGAAATTTGGCGCAGTAATGTAGGTCCGAAAAATTGGGGATAGGAGGTGGTTGAGGGGTGTACAGGGGGTATATTCATAACTTTGTAATGAAAACAAATACAAAAACATGCAGTTTTCAGATTTATGATTTATTCTGGTGACAATACAATTTTATAAAAAAAAAATCGAGGGTAGGGGGTTGATTGACGTCAACTGTCAACGAGAGTTTTCAGTCTCCCCCGGCCAAACTGATCACAATATGGCCAGAGCCGCATTCAGAAAATTTTCGATTTCGTTTAGTTTAAGTTTTATCATGAGTGTTGATTATAATAGAGGATTTTTGGACCATTTATTTTTGCCATTTTGTTATTTTTATCATAAGACAGTTGATCACAGTGTATCAGATATGGTGAGGGCGCAAGTGTTGATCCAATACATAAACATAGCGAACATAGCGAACTCTACATCATAGAAGGGGCTGGTTAAGAAATCTCAAATAAATGAAGCTCATACCGAACTTAAAATTGATAGGTATCTTTATTATTTTTTACTTTTTAGTGCAATTTTTTAATAACATCGTTCAACTTTTAAAAAAAGTGTGTAAAACTCGCGGCTAAAATTTGTTTTTTGACTTGCGTTTTTAAGTCACTCCCTGCGCTCGTTATTTAAACCAACGCTTGTAAAAAGGCACTAATTTAACCGCTTGTTGTAAAAACTACTATTTTTGGCCTCATTTGTTTTTTGCAGCCAAAATAATCCTTTCTAAATAAAAATATGACTTACCCTGCCGGATACGCCACAATCCCATTATTGTCAGTGGCGAGGGCTGCATTGCTAGGAACTGTCACCCCGAGTACTTTTTCTAATTTTATCTGAAATAAAAAAGGTAAAAATATCATACGAAGGAAGTTTTAAATTTTGGAAAATTAAAGCTCCAATTAACATGTTTTTTTTCTTTTATTACTTTAACCTTCCCACCTAAAGAGTTATTTGGGGTTTAAAAGAAATTTAAAGGACAATTTGGTTAAAATCGTAGTAGTGGTAAGTAAAGCCCAATTTACCAAAAAAGTTTTATTTTTTCCGACGCCTCGGAAATTTAATAGGCCTTCCATCTACTCGCGTTTTAGTGAGCTTTGAACGTATGTGGCAGCCATTTCGACAATTAACTAATGTACTAACTGTCAATAGTGTCAAAAATGGCGGCGACATACCTGTAAAAGGGTACTAAAACGGAAGGTGTTGGCTGTCCTCCATGTCGAAGGTATGGTTTTTTCTTATTTTACACAATTTCAAATAAGATTGGCAAGTCGTTGTAAGTTATTGTTACACATTAGTTATATACAACATATTAGTTCCCATTAATAAGCACTGCAGGATTGGAAAAATATAATAATATTTGGACAATATTCATTCTATTAAACAGTACGCTTACCAATAACAAAATACGCTACTATATTACTTATTCAATGATAACAGTGTAGCTAATTGTATTAAATAGTGTAAAAATAAGAGATTAAATCATTTTATGACTAAATAATACTTTAACAATAGATGCTCACATAAATAACACCGATAAAACGAATTAATTTTTCCGCTATATCGAGTTTGATTTAAGTTAGAATTAAGTGCACATTCAAGAAAAAATAATATATAAACTTTGAACTATATATTAATTAAAAATAATAAGAGAGATAAAATATTTTTAAAAACATCAAAAAATTTTTTCATTTTTTTAAATTGAAAAACAAATATTTGTTTCCCATGGTCCAAAGAAATATTTATTTGAACCAAACAAAATCAAAATAAATTTCTTTAGGTCAAATAAATCTTGCTTGACAGAAATAACTGTTTTGCGTGCGAAAAAGTTAACTTTATGGTACTTTTGCGTACTCAATCAAAAATAAAACATAAATATATTGCTATATTTGAAAAAAATTTTTTTTTTGTGTTAGGTAAATATTTTAGTCACGATAAATAATGAGTAACATTTTTAAAGTTCCTTTTATTAGGTTAAATGAATACTTAAGTCAAGCGAGTAGAAACAACAATTGTACCTAACTCGCGCGTAAAGTGACTTTTCCGCACTTAATTACTGGCCGAACTCCACTAACGCGTCGTTTGGCCATCTGCAATCGCGTGCAGAAAAGTGTCACTTTCCGCACTAGTTAGGTAAACTACTATATTCGATTAAGTACTTGTTCGGATCATGGGAAACAAATATTTCTTTGGCTCAGTTAAACCATTTACCTGTTCAAAGATATCTGCAATTAAAGTTTTAAAATTTCAACTTTTGAAAACGATTATCTCACAAACTAAATAAGTAATCCTACGATGTCATATTGAAGGATTTTTTTGAGAGAATATACAAATAGTAACATTTTTAAAATACAGCGTTTAAAACTAAAAGAATGATGAAACTACATACAAAATTTCTTAGCGAGGATCGATCCGAATACCCAGAAGAATTCTCACGTCAAGGCATAGATATAACACCTGAAGAAGTACAGCGCGCAATATCTTAATTTAGCTTAAAATAGAAAAGCGGTAGGGAAGGTAAACGCGGAAAATGGGCGATACGCCGTTCGGATTTTGTAGGGGATTCGGGAGGACATATTTGGGATTCAAGTCTTGATTAAACGTTCTAGAGATGTGTCGGTGTCAGTATACACACCGCTTCAAGCTACTGCGAACCTAGGGCGGAAGAAGTCTAATTTGCCAGTGTACGTACATGCAGAGACACCGCACGCCTATCAGTGAAGCAACCAATACTCAGGCTTGCGATCACCACTTGCATGACTTTCCTTTGGTATTTAGTACGCCTCTAACCACGGTGCTGTGTGGAGCGTAGTCAATGAAACCGGAATTTGGTCAATAAATACGCAAATTTTTATAACGTAATTTTCTTATTTTTTGTCACTGATAAATAAGAGCGTTTTATTGTCAACTGCTCAGATTTATCAGTGACGACGTGTTACAATGAAAATAATAAGGAGAAACAAAATAAAAGCAAGTTCTCAAAATAAAATAATACATTCTAAAAACCAAAAAGATTCTCCCAGTCAAAAAAAAATTAAAGCAAATGTTCGAAAAGTCCTCCTTGCTCGGCTAGACAATATCCGAGCCTACTATAAAAACCCCTTCTAACGTTTCCAAGCATGTTAGGGGTGATAATTTGAAAAGCTTCTTCAAAAACAGATAGAAGTCATTAGGAGCAAGATCGGGAGATCGAGCTGGCCATAAAATAGTTCCCCGTGTACTTATAACCCGATTAGGAAATACATTATCAAGATATTCCCTAACAAGGCCAACATTGTGAGCGGAACAACCATCTTGTTGAAACCATGTTTCACCAAATCTTACACCTAACAACTGCCTAGCAGTTGGAATAATGTGCTGCTGCAGTAGATCCAAGTATCTAGGACCATTCAAATTGCAATTGCCGTTAATAAAAAATGGCGCAATTACGTGTTCCCCTATAATACCCCCCTCCAAACATTTAGTTTTTGGGGATACTGTGTTCTTACGTCAAAATACAAATGCAAATTTTCCCTCGACCAATATCGAACGTGTGTTGGGTTATGACGATTTGACCATTTGACCATCTGCACTTTTTCGGCAACTTCGTAGACATCCATTTTTGGTTTTAAAAATGTATTATTTCAATTAAGAACTTACCCATCTGTTTCTCGAGCAAGGCAGAAATAAAACAAAATAATAAAAACAAAATGAATTTCCAAAAGATAACACTGCAGCGTGCTTCGAATCCACCTCGGTCGTACGGCACGGAGAGTAAATTGGACTTGATTCCCCCTATGTTCGCAGTAGCCTGAAGCGGTCTGTATATGTCAATTAACACGAAAAGCTCATAGAATATCTTCAAGAAGTTGGTCTGGATGATCGAGTTGCCAACATAATAATACTGTACTGTACATGTACTGTACTATACCAAACAGCTCAAATAAACGTTGATGGCCAAGCATGGACCTCTGAAATCCAGGGGTGGGCTAATCAGATTTTAAGTTGTTTATTTACAATAAATTGGTTGACAAATACATGGCCTAAATTAAACTAAAATCGTAAATATCAATGATGTTATAGCGCAACAGGCGAAAATTTGATTGATTAGAGGTGATTACCCCCCTACCCCTCCACCGAAATCCGCGCTCGTTAATGGCCAACTGTACGGAGTCACAATAAGGACGAGTGTTCGCCAAGGCTGCATAGATAGATAGATAGATAGAACAAGTCGAAAAGAAAATACACTTAGGACATGCAAGTATTTAAAAGTTAAATAATTAAGATATGTTTTAAATTACATTCTAACCTTAAATTAAAAAAAAACACATTAAATACACAGTTCAATTAAAAAATTATAAAAGAATACAAAAGGTACACTTGCGACTATAACCCAAATTCTTAAAAGAAGCAAATTTTTTTAAAAATTTAAAGTTAGTGAATAGTGTCTAAAAACTCAGAAATGGAGTAAAAAGCGTTTTGGCACAAAAAGTTTTTTAATTGCTTTTTGAATCTCTCCCCGATAAGCTTTTTATTTCATTAGGAAGAGAGTTGTATAAGCGTATTAATATAAAAATTGGATAATTTTTATAAATTCATCATTATGCCTCTGAACAGAAAATTTGTTATGGTTTCTTGTGGAGTATTCATGAAAAGTTCCGTTAAACCCAAAGTTTTATTTATTTTTATGAATGTAATTTGAAATATTAAGAAACCACAGTAAGGATCATATACTTTTTGAAAGTCTCCCTCCTACAGCTAGCATTAAATGGTAGGTCAAACATCAATCGGAAGATTTTTTTTTTGCCATGAGGAGCCTCTCGACGTCGCTCGCCTGTCCCCATACGACAATGTTATAGGACATAGTTGAGTAAGCTAAAGAATAATAAACATTGAGTAGTGATTTTTTATTTAGTAAGTGCGGAAAAGAATTTTTCGCGCACAACGTGCGTAAAAAATACATTTACGCGCGCTTTTTTACCGATTTTTTAGGTCCAATTCGACTTTTTAGATATATTTTTCAACTCAAATATAAGGAACATACAAAAAAAAAACAGTTTTTTGCTATTTTACCTAAAAATCAAATTATAATGGTTTTTACGTAAGTAGGAAAAATTTTATACCTGACACGTGTGAAAAGTGTCTTTTCCGCCCTTGACGGCTTGCCCGAACTCCGCTCCGCGTCGTTAGTGCAACTGCCGTCGCGTGCGGAAAAGTATCACTTTCCGCACTTGTTAGGTAAATAACTATTACGGGGTACTTACTTACTTACTTTAAACTACTACGTAATTTTTTTGGATTAGGTTGAAAAACGCTCTCTGAGCGACACAGACAGACAGATTTGCCATATTGATTTTTTAGATATTATAAATTTTACTTTAAGTTTACATTGTTTATCGCAAATGAAGATGATATTTATTTATTTACAATAGGTAAATTTAAAATTAGTACCAAGAAAATATTAATAATAATAAAGGTGACAATTAGGTGCTCAATGTCAATTGGGATATCAAATTACGTAGTTTTTCCTATAAATGGTTATCAAATGAAACCTTTCAAATTGTTAATGCTATTAAACTGTCTCTACTCTAGTTAATCCTAAATTTATTTTACTAAAAGTATTTAAAGGATTAGATCATTGTTTGAAATTTGTCAGTATAAATAAATTAAAAATAAGATAAATCCTTTAAAACTACCATGCAAAATTACAGATACGAATTCATCAACTATATGCGATCAGGAAGTAAAAAATCTAAATCCTAATCAAATTTTGATCTATTATAATTGATATACCAAAGAGTTTACAGCCCGCTAATCTATATTAATAACAATTCCATAACGAGAAAATTAAATTAAGCAAATTTCATAATTTGTAACGCTTCAGATCTGTTGTTTGTTAAATTTGGCATTGAATTTATTCGTTTTGCGCAATTTCATCTTTATATGGTTTAACTTCAATTACTTTGATGAGTTTTTCCGCATTTCTTTTACTTCGCTTAGTTCCTCGAGTATATCAAATAATTGGTTAAGAATTCCTTTGTATGAAAATTATTTGTTGCCCTTATATTAGTCCTCCACAAAATTAAGCTTAATTTAAAAGAATTTTCGGCAATTCAATTTTTATTATACATATTTCGAAACTACAGTTTAATATTTTTCAGGCATGTCTAAAAAACAAAACAGATAGAAGATGGGTAATAATTGGATATGATGCACAGATGACACTAGGAATAGCTCTAGTACAATCATTAAGCGCGGGACAAATAATGAGAGTACAAATGAGCTTGACTAATTGAGCGTAGGCCAATCAACGACAGAGACAATTGAGCGCTAGGACAAAACAGGTGATGTAGCAGTGGCGCACCCAGGAATTGACTTCGGGGGGGGGGGGATTTATTATTATTTAATTTTTTTGAGAAAATAACACTTAAAATGAAATTTTTGACTTAAAATTAAACTAAAATCGTAAATATTGATGGGGTTTTGGGAATTTAAGTGGTTTATTTACCCTGAATTCGTTCGTAAAAATGTAAAAATACGCTGCAGGCGAAAATTTTTGCGAAAATAACACTTAAAATGCCATTTTTGCCACCAAATCGCAGGCAAAAGTTTTTGATGAAATGACATTAACATTTTGCAATATATGATTTTTTAAAGATTTTTGTTAAAAATTAAAGTCCAGGCTCTTGTATTTTATTCCCTATATATTTTATTTCTGCTTTTATTTAGTTGTGCCAATTGTAACCAGGCTTCTCGGAGGGGGGGGGGTGGCGGGGTATTTTACTTCGTTGGGTCCTCGTATCTTTTTGTTTCGAGCTTTTAACCAAACACCGAGTTGTTAAGGATTCGCTTTATTTTTCTTTGTTTTAGTGTCAATATAATATTATACCACATCAAAGATAGCAATAGACGGCATGATAAAACCACAAAAACTAGTGAATACAAACAGCATAGCTAAATTTACAAACAAAACACCGTAATTCCTGACACCTACAAAGGTGTAAAGTACGAACAGGGTGATTCATTATATTTTGACATTCGTCTCTCTGTAAATATTAAAGATAGAAATGAACAGTAAATACAAAATTTGTATAATTTTTATGAGGCTTTATTATTATTTCATTAGTAGTTGTCAAATGGAATTCTAAATATCAAATTTTGATAGCAACTTTCCTATATTAAATGAAACACCCCAAATTTAAAAATAAAATTATTTTTAAATTTGGCTTTTGTTCTGCTAACAATAGTCTATAATATGATATTTTTGTCTTTACCGATCATTAAACAAATTGACAAAAACTGCCAAGAGTATTAATGTGTTCAAAAAAGAACCACCAACTATTTTTATATTAAAGATAGATAGAAATAAACAGTAAATACCAAAATATTTCATTAGTAAAATACAAAAATATATAATATTTAATTTTTGTCTTTACCGGTCATTACACAAATTGACAATAACTTTGTCATAAGAGTATTAATGTGTTCAACAAAGAACCACCAACTATTCTTCTTTTTTTTGTGAATCTGTTCAATGACCACTAAAGACAATGGCATATATATAATATATAGGGTGTTTCATTTAGTATACAGCCGTTGCTATCAAAATTTGATGTATAGAATGACATGTGACAATTACTAATGAAATACTAATAAAGCCTCGGAAAAATTATCCAAATATTGTATTGACTATTTATTTCTATCTTTAATATTAATAGAGATATCTGAATGTCAAAATATAATGAATCACCCTGTACACATAAGAATTCTTAAATTTCCAGTTTTGTTTTATGAGTTGAGATTAATTCCGCAATATATTTTGTTATGTAACTAAACATTTAATACATATTATGCTTCTGCCCACTTGTAAGTATTGAGGTATTTTATTTACTTTTATGATTTTGTTGAATTGGTTTTAATAGCGTGTAGACACGAACACGGGAGTTTAACAACACATTTATAAAGTGTACTGCCGAAACTAAACTTTTTTGGTTACCGATGCAAACATTTTTTTATTTCTTAATCAAAAACATGATTTTAGTAACTGTCTGCAGATAACTAACGCATGGCCATTTTTGGTTACCGGTACAAAAAACTTTTTTTTTAATCACTGGTGCAAAACAAGATTTCCGTCCGGTTTTTACCCAAAATTAAAGAGAAATATCGGAAAATAGTAATATTGAAAAAATCTAATTATGCTTGACTAAAAATTAAGCCATTTCCGCCAGTTTTCTCCAAGTATTTATGACGAAATCATTTAGAAACATCGTTAAAATATCAAACTGTCAAAAATTAAAATGTCGCAACAATGAACGTCACCGAGTAAAAAGGTACATCGCTATGGAAACTTGTTATTTCATTTACCAGCCGTCTTGATTTATATTGTAAAGATGGTGTGTTGCTCTTCGTTCGAGATTTTTAATAGTATTTTCCTGTTTTTCTTGGATTTTTTGATAAAGGTATTAAAAAAAAATAGTGTTAACAACTCGCAGCTAAACTGTGCTTTTCTTTACTCGCATTTTTAAATACCTCGCTGCGCTAGTTATTTAAACCAACGCTTGTAGAAAAAAGCACTATTTTAGCCACTAGTTGTGAAAAGTATTGTTTTGTATTCTCCATTACAAAAAAAATCCATCCATTTTTTACAAATTGGAAGAAATTTACCACAGCATACAGTGGCGTAGACTCTGGGGGGAGGGGGGCTGTTTCATCATTTAATAAAAATCAATTACCTACCTATGACAAATTTTTAAAAATTAGGTCTATAGCTTGACCTCTTGAACTGGAGGGAAAGGAGAGGGGCGATTTATTAGGTGTTAAGTTAGTGTATCAAAGATACTTATTTTTAAAAGCAAGTCTCACCTAGTCTTATTTGCAGATTTTTTTCAAAATTAACCCTTATATGCACCATAGTCAAAAATTTGGCACAAATTAACACTAAAATGCTATTTTTTACACGTTTCAAATGATGTTGACAAAATAATTGCTTAAAATATCGCTATCGCTATAACGCCGCAGGCGAAAACTTTTGACAAAAAACAAAAAAATTCTTCAAAAATTTTGATCTCTTGGGTTTCTTGTAAAATATTTTTGAAAAAGTATAGATTGGGTTAGGTGGGGTTGCGGTGGTATATATAGATTTGTTGCCAAATCATAAATGCGCCGCAGATGAAAATTTTAACAAATATTATACTAAGCATGCCATTTATTACACGTTCTGAATGGTGGTGATAAAAATTCCTTAGAATTAAACTAAAATTGTTACAATTAATGACGTCATAGCATAACATAGCATAGCACCAGGCAATTTTTTTTATAGCTCTCTCTGGGGCCCTTGACCATGATTAATTTATTGTAGATTGGGTTGGGCCTCCTAGGGGGAAGGGTTAACCCCCAAAATCCCCCCTGGCTACGCCACTGACAGTAATATCAAGAAAATCTAAAAATATTACCCCCAACCCCCCCCCACCCCGGCTACGCCACTCACAGTAATATCAAGAAAATCTAAAAACATTCTTTAATTATTATTATTAGTATTCACAAAAAATAATTTCGAAAACTTGACAAAAAAACAAACTGTCAGACTTAAAATGGCCAAAAAAGAAAGATCACCGACTCAAACGAAACACTTTTATACAAAACCATTGCAGGGCCATCCATCAGACGCACTTGATTTATAGAATAAAAAAATGGTCAGTGGATGTTGTGTTCGATTTTTTTGTAAGTATTTTCCTGTTTTTTGGGATTTTTTGAATGAAGCGAAGGGCCATCTGCTCTTGATAGTAGGTGTACAAATCATGACAATACATAACAATACCTGACAATAATTGACACTACAAGACAATTCTCATTAATACAGAATAGAATAGAATAGAATACGTTTTTATTGTAATAATAAATAATTACAAAGGCGAAGTTTAGCTCCATGCCTTCTCTACTTAACCCTTAAATTTACATAAAAAAATATTTTACTAGTACATAGCGTTCTTAATTTTATATCAATTTCAAAATAATTTTAATTACAATTTAAATAATTTTTAATTGTTTAAGTATGACAAAAATAAAGCAAAAAAAAACAAGAAAATTTGATAACAAAAATTGAATATATAGTTTATTACATTTTATAAATTCTTGCGATATCTAAGAAATAGAAAGATAGAATACAGCGCTTACAAAACAATTAATATGTCTATTTAATTCTTTCTGTTTGTTTATTTTTGAATATTCAATAGATAACTTTTAAAATTTTTCCGAAAGGTGGCAACAGTGCAATTTTCATTTTCAAGTAATAAAGGAATATTATTGTAGCGTTTAACGGCATTGTAAATAAAACTCCGATGAAAAATGGTTAGCCGATGCTGAGGCATAGTAAGCATGTTTACTGCTCTTAAGTTAACATTGTGAAATTGTGTTCTGGGTTGCAATTTATCGCTAAGGTACGGAGGGGATGAGGATAAAATACATCTCCGATCAAATACACCCAAATGGCACTTAAAAATATTTTTAACTCGTAACAACCCAAGCTCATTTGTTTTTATAGAAACCCTATCGAACTTTCTTAGCCCACAGATAAAACGGCAGCAAGTATTTTGAAACTTTTGAAGTCGTTTTGCAGTAAGTTTGTCATGGAAAAATAACTATATTACAATAATTTAAAATTGGTAAGACTAAAGACTCACAGAGCTTTTTTCTTAATTTAAAGTTCATAATAGATTTATTGTAATACAAAGGTTTTAAGGCAAAATATACTTTCTGCAACATTTTTGAGACATGACTTTTAAATCTTAAGTTGCTATCTAGCAAGACCCCCAAGTTTTTGTTTTTGGTGACAGTTTCAAGTTCTTTTTTATCGACAAAAATTTGCAAGTGTTGTTTAACGTACTCCGTTTTATTTTTCTGTGTAAACATCATTACGGCGGATTTTGACGCATTTAATTTTAGTCCATATTTTGTGGCATATTTATATTTATGCTTGCCTTATGTATTGTTTTGGCGTCAAAGATATGAGTGATTTCAGTGTCGTCTGCGAAGCCATCAATTTGACAATTCTTTACAATTTTAAACATGTCTGCCGTGTAAATTAAAAATAAAATGGGAGCTAAAACAGACCCTTAAGGAACTCCAGAGGTATTGTCTGCTAAAGTCGATGGTTCACATTGTGATAAGACTACTTGCTGTTTACGATTCTCTAAGTAACATTTAAAAAAGCTAAGAACTGTTTCATCACACCCATAATAGCTAAGATTGGCAAGAAGAAGATTATGATCTAGCGTATCAAACGCTTTGAAAAAATCAAGCATTACTAAGGCAGCCGAATACCCTTCGTCCAAGGCAGTAAGTATCGCGTTTGCGATTGAGGAATAATATTAATGTTTTTTATCGGAAAATATTTAACATTACTCGACAATTATCGACAATACCTAACAATTCTGGACAATATTTGACAGTACTTAACAATACCGTACAATACTTAATAGGGCCTTTTGCACCTCGTATGAAAAATCCTCGTTAGGTGAGATAAAAAATGTGCTTCTTCCAATTAGTAAATCTAAAAAAAACTGTTAATCAAATTTTTATCAAATGTTGTACGGGGAAAGTGTAAAGCATTATACCAGAACAATTCACGTGATTTTGCATAATTTTAAGTATTTTACATAATTTTACGTATCCCAAAAATGTTTAACACACACATTTTGGTGCCGGCGTTTTTTTAACTGTTCCTGGATAATTTTTGGGTGGAGAATCCGAAATAGCCATCAGATTTTGTCTATCAGATCTAGTTTTTAAAATAGGAATTATTTACTTTTTTTAACCTCTATATATATTTTAAGTTATAACTATGACTATTGACAGTAACAAAAAAAAACAAATATAATTAAATATTTATTATAAAAAGTAGCTTAACATACATGCATACTCATATTAGTCACTATCACCTCCAAAATTTCTTTTATACGACTGTCTTGCATGGAGTTTATTCGTGTAGTCTCGCTGAAGGCTCCAAAAGTAGCCGGCCATCATGTGGCTATTCCATCGTCCTTGATATCGATCTTCCATAGTTTTAATATCCTGATAAAGTCACCTAAATTTTCAGGAAAGCGATCTAGGTGGCTGTGGAGGTAGTGAACTTTTATACTCATCTTACAACCGAGAATATGAAAATTTAAAAGCATAGTTTCCACTAATTCTATGTAATTGTCTGTTTTGTGATTTCCAAGAAAATTTTTAACTACTTGAACAAATGAACCCCAAGCGTTAGATTCAGTCTCATTTATTGGTGTGGTAAACTGCAGATAAGTTGCCTTATTTGAGGACCATCAAATATACCAGCTTCTAGTTTTTCCGTGCTAATCCCAGGGAGCTTACGTGACAAGTACCCAAAACAATTTCCATCTCGATCTAACGCTTTCCCAAACTGCTTCATAAGCCCCAACTTGATATGCAAGGGTGGTAGTAAGATTTTTTCTCTCGTAACCAAAGGTTCATTCACTACGTTTTGTTTTCCTTGAACCATAGTATTTCTTAAAGGCCAATTTCTCTTAACCCAGTTCTGATCTTTACCTCTGCTGTCCCGAAAACATAAAAAACAGGGGTATATCGAAACTTCACCACTTTCAAATCAACACAAATTGCCCACTGATGTTCTTCGTATTTAATTTGTTTCAAAACTTGTACTACTGTTTTATACTCCTCTTTCATGGTAGTAGAATGTCCAATAGGAATTGAGGCATATTTGTTACCGTTATGGAAAAGGACACATTTTAAACTACGTTTTGAACTGTCAATGAAAAGGCGCCAATCGTCTGAAGTGTATTCTGGCAAACCCATTTTTTCTAAGAGTCCTTTTATATCGTTACAGAATACCAGTTTATTTGCCTGAGTGAAAAAAGGAAGCAGATCCTTTTCTCTCTTACGATAAAATGTAATATTAGTACCTGGATAAAGAAGGATATTTTCTTTTAATCTGGATGCAAGTAATTCAGCACACTCCTTTGAGAGATATAGGTCTCTCAAAAACACTGAGGAGTTGTTAAATCAGCTTCAAATTCACCGTCGTTTTCTGATTGCATTCTTTGAACTTCATCAGACGTTGATGTTTCTGTATCATCTTCCGGGATTTCAGGAAGACTGCGGTACAGATCTTCTTTCAGAATCTAGATCAGGATATGTCCATTTATATCGATTGTTCCTATTTATGCCTTTAATATTAACGAGACAAAAATAGCAGTCATCATAATGGTTACGTGATTCCCTCCAAACCATTGGTACACCAAATTTCAGGCACTTTCTGTTTCCAATTGTCCACTGTCGCAAATGTTCAACAAATGTTTTACACACCACATGTGGAGCCCAAGATTTATCTTGATCTCCCAAATGAACGCCAAAATAGGCAAGATAAGACCTTTTCACAAATGCAGAAATAGTTTTTCTACATTCTTTCAAAGTGTATTCACCAGATACATAGCAAAAAACATCTGGATGGTTTACACAGCTATGCCTGCTTGTGGATGCCAATGTTTTAGTTTTAACACTATGAAACGACGAAAATGTACATAAAAGTATCACACAACTTTATTTGCAAAAACTACACAATATACTAAGTCGAGAAGAATAAAGGTAGACAAAAGGTACTATGTTTCCAAAACCAATTAGTCCGGGTTGAGCAGGTAAGGGGAGATCGGATCATAGGGAATTCCAAATATAAAAGAGCTAATAAAATTAATAGGATTAAGTAATGCGGGTTAACCAGGTCTTGGTTTACGGACAATTTCAGGTATATTTGGCTTATTAGATCCTAGTTTTGAATACCAAATTTCTATTTTGAATTTTAAAGAGATGTTGATTTATTTATTTTTGCCTCTTATTAGAACTAAATTCAATTAGTCCCTATCTCAAAAACTAGAGCTGATAGAAAAAAATATGCTGCAAGTTTTAGATCTCAGGCACCAAAAATTTTTTTTATTTTGTTGGCCTGTGATATATTCTAAAAAACTAAGTAAAAACAAGATATATACATATTTTTAAAAAACCACGCGAATAGTCTGTGGGACCAGAAGCCTCCGCTGAGCAAAATTTTGTTAATTTTTGATGTGCGATTTATCTGTTTGCCTAAACGAACTGTTTTTAAGATTCAAATTCACTCTTAATAACGCGTCGTGACATAGCTAACGTCAAGTTATTTTTAAGGCAGCATTTTTAGTTTTTACACGCCTCCTTTGATTTGTTTATAGACGACTTTATACGGTATTTATTATTATCAAGAATTACAAAGAGAATTCGCCAATAATATTTTTCATTTAAAATATCTTATTCTTGTGTTTTTACCATGAATTTTAATTATTAATAATCTTTAAAAACTCAAAATCACACCAGAGATAAGGGAGGTTATGATAAACAGATCGGAATCACTTGTCACAGTTGCCGGTGTAAGTAAATGTTTTACATTTTTTACGAAATTCTAGGCAAAGAAAATGATTAAACAAAAATTGACACCTATCTTTACAATTAAAAATAAATCGAGTAAAGGTTTACTCCAAAACTTCCCTTGCTCAGAAGAACATATATATCTATATATACAGGGTTCCTAAGCAAATCCTTAGGGGGCCAAGCAGCCGTGTATAAGACGCAGACAAACGGAAAAGCACATTAGGCAGAAAAGGATGGGCATGGGGCGACTACATCTTACACGTAGTAAATCCATTCCAGGTTGTTGTTTTCTAATGTTTTCCATTTTCATACCTTTAGGACTGGAATAAAAATTGTTTTTGCTCGACTTTAATACCAAACTGATGAAAGATATCGTAAAAAAAAATATTTTTCGGCTTTTCATTTTGTAACCATTGTCCTTACGCACTGTTTACAGGCTGGGGACTGAGATACATGCAAATGCCTAACCTAAAGCGTTCATACACGGCCGGAGAAATCGACTGAGATATTTCCGTAGAAACTTTATCAAGCAAATAGGACGGGTTGACGCCTTCGAACGTCCAACCCGGGTTTTGCACTTTGATTCGAAATCAAAAAGGAGGAACAGTCAAAGGAGACGCTGTCGAAAACCCCCCTCCCCCCTACGTAACGTTTTGTAACCCGCCTCCCCCTATGACCATTACGTAATTTGTGCACGGCCCCTGTAGTCCCAGTGGAGGAGGGCGAGAAAATTGATATTTTTTTCTTAAAACTTATACTCTTTAGACCTATTTCTTTGCGTTCCCGAAATTACGTAATTTTTGAAAAAAAATTGTAAGCGGCGCCATTTTTATTTCGTGCTTTGTTTTTCTAACATTTTTGCATTCGGCTAATTTAATTGAAAAATTTTTGACTGCGGCGCCTTTTATCTTCTCACTCGAAGCCAAGATCCCCCGTTTTAGGAAAACTGATCCCGTCTCTGTTTCTAAATTTTTTGGAATAAAAGTAGAGTATGACCATGGGGGAAATAATTTTTTTCTACGGTATGACGAAAATTTCGAGAAAGTTGAAGAAAAAAATATAGAAAGTGGCAGAGCTCAAGTTTTTCGTAAAAAAAAAACGTTTTTTGTAAAGAAACAGAGCAAAATAAATCTTTTCACCCCTTTTTGGGTGTTACAAATATTGGCAGACCCTTATTTTTCGCTTTTACCCTCCCGCTAGTTTTGAAGAATTGATTCGCGATCATGTCATAAAACACCTCGAAAATATCAAATGTAGGGTAGGGCTAGCTTTATTTAAAATCAGCGCAATTTATTGATTTCTTTGGCTGCTAGTGCTAGCTTCATGGTTTGGCCGTTTCCCGATAGATGTCACTAGTAGAACAGAATGGAAAGAAATTTAATTAAAAGCGCAGATATTTCTTTCTAATGTTAACAACCTCACGAGTTTATCGGTCAGTATCGTAAATAATGGACCCTGCCGCCTCCTTTAAGCAAGAAAAAGCTGTGGTTTGGACCTGAAAACATCTAATTTTTAATTAGATTAGATGTGTGGCCGCCATCTAGCGGAATTTGCAGACATCTTGTCAACGGTTATTATTGCTATGATTATGCTCACAATGAAAGAGTGGCGACAATTTTTTCTCATGAAAGCAGTCCGGAGATAATAACAAACTGGCACCATTGCTCAATATACCTGTTTCTTTTGTGCGCGCAGAACTTTCTATGTCATTTCTGTTTGATTTATTGAAATCCTATCCCTAAGGAAAATCTTAGGAACCCTGTATATATAGCACATGTAAAACGAAATGTTTTTAGAAACAAGAAAGTCTGAATCTATATATATATATAGCACATATAAAATGTATTGGAAAAGTCCGTGCACCCTAGAAAAGTCTGGATACACCCTGGAAAACTCTGGAAAGACACGGGAAAAGTCTGGATATACTCTAGAAAAGTTTTTTAATAGATTCAGACTTTATTGTTTCTAAAAACATTTCGTTTTACATGTGCTATATAAGATTTTTGTCTATTAGTCACGCAATAACGGCTAAACCGATTTGTATGAAATTTGATAAGGTGTGACCAGGACCTTATCCTAAGCTACTTTTATTTAACATTTCGTTTCATAACTCGAGATATCTGGCACAGAAAATTGAATTTTTACAATTATTTTTTGCATTTTTTTATGTGATATATATATATATATATATGTGGTCATTCAACTACAATTTTTATAAGCTTTCCAAGGAGGTATCACACGGTAAGAAAAAGAAGTTTCTTGGGGGTAGCTCCAAAGGGTCTACTAGGAGAATGCTCAAAAACAATAGAGGTCTGCGCGTCAAAAAAAGTAATCACTATGTAAAATTTTGTTATGACTAGTGAAGGAGTTTTTGAGTTAGAGTAGGCGATAAACAGACCGACAGACAGAGCGACGGCGTCTGGATTCGTGCTTATCACTATCAAAAACCTCAAAATTCGTGGAGGATCATGAAAATCTCGAAGTGCGATTTTTCGATGATTACATTACTTCCCTTTAGCAATTGAAGTAATACAGAACATATTTGCATTGAAAAATTAATTTAAATATTTTTTTTTCTTACTTAACGGTTTACTATCGGCAACCATGTCAATTATAAGGGATACGGTATTCACCCGCAGGTAACGTCAAACTTTATCGGTTAGGAAGGGAAATCGTTATTTCTTATCAAGTGCACACGCTTCAAATAAGGGATAAAGTGAAATTGGGTCAAAATAAGAGGTGCTTAAGGTCCCTAATAGTGGACAAGAATTAAAGACTCATTTAGAATAGCACGCAGCAGCTTATACGCTAACAGGTGTCAAATTTTTTATTTGTGCATTTATAAGTGAACAGTGCACATTTTTGAAAAGACGGACTCTGATTTTAGAAACATGACATTATTTTCGGTCGGTGATGAGTTGTACAGGGTGTTTGTTTATAACTGGAACACTATCATTTTTATTATTGAAAATAAAGGCTAGGTCTAAATTCAAAAATTTCTTGGCAAATTTTGACGAACTTAAGCGCTATAACAACTTTTTTTGTTGCCCTTGGCATACATTGTGTGGCAATAAAGACAATTTTTTACATAAACGACCCTATAAAGATATTTGCGTTTAACTTTTAATAATTGCCAAATAAAAATATATTGGAAATGACCAACTGATCAAGCTACTAAGTGGGCGATTAATGTATTTCTTTATTTTAACAATATAAACTTAAAAATCTAGTGGCCTTGAAAAAAAAACCGATTGGAGGCAATGTAGCTTGATCAGATGGTCGTTTCTAATGAATTTTATTAAAATTTTAAACGCAAATATCTCAGAAACGACCAAAGATATTTAAATAGTGTTTCGTATTTTTTAAAGCTAAAATATACCGGGTATTCTATTTTAAAAAATTAGCTTTATTGCCACACCCCAAAGTTGTTATAGCGCTTAAGTTCGTTGCAATTTGCCAAGAAATTTTTGAATTCAAACCTACCCTTTATTTTCATTAATAAAAAAGATACTGAGTGTTCCAGTTATAAACAAACACCCTGTACAGAAAATACCCCAATAAAAAATATGACACCTGGTGTCAAGTTTTTTTTGTATTCTAAATTAAACTTGACAATATTCAACAATATCTCAATACTTAACAATATCGGACAATACTTGACAATACTCAACAATACCGAACAATATTTCAGTTATCGACAGGAGGTGTACAAATTTTTGACCAGGTGTTTACCCTCCGGAATGAGGTTGAACTTACGCGGTATTTTCGTTATCGAAAAATATGCAAGAGGATTTAGAATTGAAATGCATATTATGATCGATTAAGATACTCTACTCAATCTCAATCGCAGATAACTTTTTAATCACCAATGCGATTTGCTCATAACCGTTTAAAATGTATCCAAAGTAGCAATTTTCATTTTTATAGCCAATTAAAACTACCGCGATTGCAATTTTAACATCGCTGCAAAATTGCTTTGTTCTTAGATACGTCCTTGGATGACCTTCAATCATGCAAATGTTTTTTTTACATGAAATTTATTGAAACTTGAGGACATTACTGGCAGGGGTCCATCACAAAAAAAAATTATTTATTACAAATTCAAGGCTCTAAGTGTACCCAAAATAGTCAGTAGTCTGGTGGAGGATGTTACGGTAAAACTCACGTTTTACGTAACTACTGTAGTACCACTAAAAATTTTTTAAAAAAACTTAAAATATAATAACTTTAATTTTATAAAATACGCACATATACAAATATTATATAATATTATAATTCTATTCTAATACCTCTACAGCCATCTAGGGAAAAATCAGTAAACTTTCAAAAAGCAAATGTAAAGATTTTTGTATTCTCTTTAAACATCACTAGAACTAGATTTCTTATTTTAACAAAAATGTAGAGCATGAGCCATCAGAAATTTGAAAATTCATATAAAACAGCTTAATAATAATAAAAGACTCATTAAATAATGGAATAACATATAATTACTTGTTTCATATTTAAATAAACAATCTTGATTCAAAATATTCCAATATAAACAAATTTTACAAATATACATTGTGGAGCATTTAAATTTATTAAGGCTTTACATTTGGTTTTGAAAGAACTCATCTGGGATAACTTCATTGAAAATTGGTTAATTTTCTGTTAGTGTATTGGAAAAAGATAGCTAGAAATTTGGTTGTAAACATAGATTCCTAACCTAGAAAAAATGCAGCTAGGAATAGCAAACTAGGTATAAACAATATTATTGTATAACTGGGACTGTTTTTCTCTTAAATCTCGACTGCTATTGGTCCAACAATTTTAGGTAGGAAACATCCACCGATTTCTAACTTGAAACGTTCTCTTTTAGGTGCAGCACTTTAAAAGGCAAGTCATTTTATATTATGTTCTAAAAATTTATAAATTTGACCATTTTTGGTTAATTTTTTTTCTTTAATTCCTTTGGGAATTAATCAGGAAAATCTGGAAAATATTTTTTATTCATTTTTATTTTATCTAGTTATGCTAGAGACAATTTTATGGCAACCAATTTTTTTTTGTTAACATGCATTTTCGAGTATTTTAGTCACATTAATATTTTTTTTCTAAATAAATTTAAATAATTTATTTATTTACCTGAAAGGGTTTTAATGCTTTGCACCCCTTTCCTATGGACTGGTTAGTTGAAAAACTGTTTCTGCTTTGTTTTCTTTGAAATTTTTAGCCTGGTATTTGGGAACCGTTACTCAGTTTTGCCTTGTGCAGTCTTTGGGTTCATCACTTACCAAAATGCTACTTAATCTGGAATTCATGGTTAGAAAGTTAGATAAACAACCAGCCATATTACCTACCTATATTTTGTCTCCCGAAGGGCTTATTTTGACCTACCTTTTGTCTCCCTAAGGGCTTGATTTTTTTTCTTTATGTGACTAATTGACCACACAAAGTTGATGTTCTTGGCATGAAGTTCAACTACTGTTGAAGAGACTCTGATACTGGTACGCCAAACATTTATGTTGATATTTATATCAATGTGCGCTATGCATATCTTTGTGTAAATTTTGACTAGCCAGTACAGAGTGCTTTGACGAACGCTGTTGAGTACATTGTTTTTTTTTCCTTTTATTGCCATAAAAAATTATCATGCCTACCTTTATCTATTTTCTACCTTTTGTCTGTTTTTTCTTATTTGGTAAATGAGGCCTAGATTCGACTTATCAATATACCTAACAAAAAAATAGTTTCCTACATTTTTTTAAAATAAAAATATCTATTTTTTTTAACCACTTACCGATTTTAGTGTGAACACTATAAGAGCATTTATTGATTGTCTTTCCTTCTAGCTTAGTCAGGAATTTTGGTATTATTGTTTAACGACTACTCTAGAGGAAAGCAAGCAATATCTTAAATTTCTATTTTTTTCTTCGAAAAGTTGTATATTAATTTTCTGTTATAAGGTTTATAGCATATTTCATTATATTAAATACTAGACAATGTAAAGGGGATACATCTTAAAATTATGACAGTTTTTTTTTATAAAAAAAATATAAAAATCCCTTTTAGATTTTCTGGCTAAACAAAACATTGTTGAAGTTAAACACAATGTTGAAGCATTATTTGTTGAATTTTGTCATCCCATGTTTTTTTTATTTTGACAAATACATTGTTTATTTGTTTTCCAACCAAAATCTTTTATTTTGCATCACCAAATTTATTTTAAACACCCTATAGCTTTTAAGTCATACGTTGTTTCAATTTTGAAACAACAAAATAGTGTGTTTTGATAAAAAGTGAACGACAGTGAGAAAGAAAACATCGAAATCGGTAAGCAATGAAAATTTTCCTCAATTGTAAAGAATCTACGACCCATTTAGCCGTGGCAAAGGTTTTTTAAAAGATCATCCAACTTTTTGCTCCATAAACAACTTTATTTTAAAAAATTGACGACCACTAAATAATGTAACAAATTTAATTTTTAATATAACAAATTAATTCTTTTTAACAAGGAGTGCGCTGAAGCACTGCAAACACTGGATCAAGACAAGAGGGTAGCACTGATGTGGGTCCCAGGTCATGAGGGAATACCAAGGGATGAACTTGTCAGACGAGGGGGCGAAACCCAATACACTGGACCGGAACCTCTTCTGGGAATAACAAGGAAACTGAAGACGTCCTGGAGGCAAGAGTCCAAGCTATTTGTGAATGGTCCGAATGTAGCCAGAACTAAATGGCTCTTAGACAAGATCTGAAAGTACATTGGACTGATAGGGATTCTGACTGGGCACAATCGGCTGACGCAAATGAGAGTAGCAGGAGATTCTGTGTGTCCCGCTTGCGGGCTCGAAGAGGAATCGGCGCAGCAGTTAATAGCAGAGTGCGTCGACATACTGAACTTCGTAAAGAAGACAGGGAGGCCCCGGAGAGAAAGTTGCAGCGGGAGTAGGGGAATAGGGGTAAAAAACGGGGTATGGCAGAAAGGGCCCACGAAGAGGCCTAATTGCCAGGCCCACGGGTTGCCCCTTTACTACTAATACTACTACTACTACTATTACAAATTAAAACTACACAGTTTTTCATAAATTTGAAAACAATGCAGTAAGGTCATAGTTACGACCTAAAGAAATATTTTTAGCAACACTGCAGGGACATCGGCAATAAAACGGCAGTAAATCTGCCAAAAAGACTCGAGCGAACACCGAAACAGTACTGCCATCTATATTACAACCCGAGTATAACAAACCACAGAGCAGCAACAGCTCGGGTACAAAAATGACCTGAACAAAGTTAGCTTATGCCCATTTGCTCTGCGATTTGCTTAAGTAATGAGTAGTAAAGAAATCCATAATTTTTAAGTATTCCCTAAATTTTATTCGTTTGCTCTGGCCAAAAAAAAGTTTTCCATAGCTAGGAATTAAATCTTGTTATAAGTTCAACCACTGGATGGCGCTGCTTGTCATAAAACCATCCTTTGTTGTTATTATTTATTATTATTATTTATTATTAATTATTATTTGAGTCAGTTTTTAGATTCATTTTTTCCGCTTCAGTAAGGGTCATTTAAACATATACCGGGTGTCCCAAGATGAGTCACCTATACAATGGAAACTTTTCAAACTTTCTACCCCGCTCCATATAGGCCGATCAACTCATATCGATTTAGTGTCCTTTTCTCCACCTTCGCCGCCATTTTCACTCAAAAGTGACAGATAATCCATTAGTTTTCTGTCAAAATGGCGGCGAAGGTGGAGAAAAGGACACTAAAACGATAAGAGCTGATCGGCCTATGTGGATAGGGTATTGGTCCATGTAAACTATCTTTATGAAATAGTTTCATATTTGCAGTGTTGCCATTTGCAGGAAAACTTGGCAACAACTTTCTTATTTTAAATTGAACACCCTGTATATTTTTGCATTTTTGGATTGTACAAAATATTTTAGGCACAATTTATGTATAATATCCCCTATACCTATGTTCAAGTGTTTTTAAAACATTGACATCCCGTAACATCGAAACGGTTAAGGATAGAGCAAAATGGTTTTTACATTCCCATCTTGGTTTTTCACAAGCTATCATTTTATGTCTAAAGGCAGGGTTAAAATATCCCAAGGTTAGTTTAACCCTTAAAAATAGTATAAAATGATAGCTTGTGAAAAACTAACCAAGGAATGTAAAAACCGTTTTGCTTTATACTTAACCGTTTCGATGTTACAGGCTCTCAAAGTTAAAAAATGTCAATTTTCACCTGTCAATATTTTAAAAATAGTTGAACATAGGTATAGGACACTAATGTAGAATTAAAAAATTAAATAATATACAGGGTGTTCAATTTAAAATAAGAAAATTGTTGTCAAGTTTTCCTGCAAATGGCAACACTGCAAATATAAGAGTATTTCATAAAGATAGTTTACTTATGTTGAATAGAAAGGTTGAAAAGTTTCCATTGTATATAGGTAGTTGCCAAAATATTATAATAGGTTACTCACCTTGGGACACCCGGTATATTGACCTTAAAATCCCCAATGCTAGAAAGATGCCCTCCAGTGGCACATAATCGTAGGGTTCTTAGTATAATTAGTTAATTGAAGAGACAGTTGTATTGTTTCTTAAAAATAAACAGTGATATTTATTTTAATTAAACTAATAAACAACAAAAAAACTTGCATAAAAATAAGTGACCATAAAAACTTGAAGTCATCATCCATTGGGGTATCATAGAAATTAAATTGAATGTGGGCTTGTCTCTGCATTGACTCCAGCTGGTCTTGTATGAGTTGTAAAATATTTCGAACTGTTGGTTTGGTTATTCGGAGACGTTGCAAAAATCTAAATCTAAAACTAAACCCTTCTGGCAAAACCATTTTCAATTATATTCAGCACATCCAAATCGTGATTTAAAAATTCCATTTTTATTTTTTTACCGTTTTTGAGTTGAAAAAAAATGAGGTTAGAATTCTCTTCTAAGGATGATTTAAGGCTCGATATCTGGCATCTTAAATTTAGGTATTCCTTAGACTAAAAAGAAAAGCTGAGCAAACCAAATCAGCTACTTAGGACCGATAAGAGATCCTTAGCGCAAACGCAGAGCAATTGGGCATTATTGGCATAAAGTTGGCGCATACCAAACTCGATTTGGCTATAGACTACTAGCCTAGGCTGGGTCCTATGATCAAATTTAAATGTCAGATATAATTACACCCCAGAAAATCAGGACAATTATGAAGAACAATTAATATAATTACAGTGGACACATTAACCCAAAATGATTTGCCCCTACATGGGTATCAAGGATCTCTTAATCATATTATATGTTATGAGGCATTAAAGTATTAAATCTATTTTGAATCTAACTATATACAAGATCAATCTACCTATTAATTTGGTACCAACAAGTAATTTATCGATTTTGGGAAAATCGTTGAAAACTATGCATAAACTGCCATGATAAAAGTTTCCAGTACCTACCTAACTGAACGTTAGTAAGAAATGGGTTACTGGAGATCGATGTTAAGAAATATTGTTTAATAGCTAATCAATTGTCTATTAAAAATGTTCAAATATGATCAGTTAACTCACAGGCACTAAAAAATAAAAGTTAACAAAAAACAAGTTATTAGGATTACTTATAGAAATAAATATAATTTTTTATTTTCTTTTTTATTTTCTTCTAGTGCCTGTGACTAGTACCCGAAAGCCTTGGGATCACTTGGATTTTGCACGTCTTTTAAAAGTTGGGTTATGTATCGTAAGCACAGTTCCAGAAAGATCAAATTCTTGTCTGGATGAAAGTGCGACAAAAAAACTCAAAATTGTCTCAAAAGAATATTTCTGGTAAGATGAAAAAACCGGAATCACATCTTAAAGCGCCAAAAGTCTGTGTGTAATCGGCAGAAAAAGGAAACTACAAATACAAGTAAAAAAGGGTGTTTCAAAATTCAGTATCAAGATTTTAACGCTCAGGTTAAAATAAGACTTTTTTATAAACAGTTTCCGAAAACGCTTCGTTATCGGTCTACAGAGTGTTAAAGTTTAAAGATATTTTAGCTTTTTCTTCAAGCCGGTTTCTGACGATGCGATTTTTAGTTGTCTAAATTCTCGCAGCGATAATATCGCCGCGAACTTTTGCACGAAGGTTCAGACCGTGCAAGAAGTTTTATTCGATCTTCAAGAATTATTGCAACCTAAAAAAAAATCAGGTGGGGCTTGCCTCATAAGATATTATTAATATATTAACTCCTTCTTTATCCCAATTAACTGCCTTGTAACTGACTTAAAATAATAAGCAACAAAAAAGATTGGCCAAATTTTTATCTTGAATCTCACAACAGCTGATAATTGCCAATGTCAAATTAAATAAAGTGCTACTAACACAAAAGGTTGCTAAATCAAAATATTACTAAAAAATTACCATATTGCCGCGATATTATCGCGTGAAAATAGAGCGGGTTCTAATTTTCACGCGATTTTTTAATATGTCAAACTGCACTGTGTGAAAGGCCAAAAAGTTACGCGATTTGCACGCCGCGTGCTGGCTTTATAGCTCTTGCAGTTTGTGAGATATTAAGATCAAATTTGAAACCTATAGGTTACGTTTTAGGGCTTACATCATTCATCAGATATTTCTTCAAGCTCAACCCCCTTTTCGTCCCATAAATCTGTTTGTGATGCGTAGCTGTGGGTCTATCCTTGAATCGAGAGAAAATTTGTTCCCAGGAAGTAAAAATTCTCTCGCTACTATGCATCTCATTGGTCCAAATCTTCGGTTTAAATCGGTTTCTCTCACTTTTGCCCGATATTGATCGAAAGTAGATAGAATAGATTAGATAGAATAGAATTAGTTTCGATCAATATTGGGCACTAGTGAGAGAAACCTGGGAGCAAATTTTCTCTCGACTCAAGAATAGACCCCCTGGTGGATTTTAAATAATACGAAATTATTTATTTGTTGTGTTTAGACACTTTTTTGTACCTGATGATTTTCATGTATCCGCGACCTATTATGAAACTTCGCTCTGTAGATTTTAAATAAACATTTTTTTTTCTTAAAGTAATAGTTTTCAAAAAAAAAAAACACATTAAATATATTTTTTTTTACTTGATACCTACTTTAAAATATAACACTTATTGTATTTCAAACTGTGTTTCATCAAAATCGGAGAAGAAATCAAAGTTACAATTTTTTTAAAATACGTCTTTTCGCCATATTGAGTCTATGCCATATTTCTTTAAAAACGCATTTACCAGAAAACCCGCCTTAACAAAGTTAGCTTATCGGCATAAAGTTAGCACGACTTGCACACGAAACTCGATTTGGTTATAGACTACTAGCCTAGGCAGCCCAGAAAATCAGGACAAGCGTTTGAGGACACATGTTTATAGGAAAAAAGGCTTATTTTGATGCTCTTAAAATGTTGATACTGAATTATGACACACCCTGTATAACCCGAACCAGCCCCTTTTTTATTATAGAAAGAATCCACAAAAAACCGATAACGATAACAACCAGTTTTTCTTGATTTCTACAGGGTGTTCCAAAATTTTCGCCTTACAGAATGTCCTAAGCCAGTAATCAAAACTTAGAAAGTAGAAAAATAAAATATTAAATTGTTTTCAAGATATCTGCATTTCAAATCTGAACATTGGTTTGGATAAGAAAATATGTCACTACATTCCTACGGTTTTATCAAAAAGTAAAACTAAGGGCTTCAGTGGTTTTTGGAAAAACACAGTATTTTTCAGTATTTTGTCTTTGTTGTGTTAAAAAAAATTATAGTAAAACCAACAGTAGTAGATTTTTGGGCACAATAGGCCCACTTGTGCGGGGTTCTGCGTTTCTAAAATAGCCAATCACCAGTTTAGAATATATATAGAGTGGACCACAACAAACCGGGCTGTTTTGTTTAAACTGCCAATTTTTTAGTTATAGCCGGATTTTAACGCAAAAAAGTTTTGGAAACGTAATGAAATAGAATAGTTTTTTCGTATACCAACTTCTTGCCTAAAATAAAAACTGCTAATAATTTAAGTTAAACGGATTTCGTTATCTTTTCGCCAATTTTCTTGACAAGGACCCTCTACAGATGCTAACAATAAGCCTTCTTTTTCTAAAGGTCAAAAAATTACATTTTGTGACAATTACAATTTTATGCTATTTTAAAAAACCCGTTGGATTTTTTTAAAACACTTGGTATATTTTTTTACTATAACAAAAAAGTACAAACTATTATCTGATAACTCATGTATCATATTTGTTAAAATCTGTTAAGAAAAAAGAAAAATATTGGGATTCTGGTGAAACACCTGTTATTCTCAAAATAAAAAATTAATGTCAATTTTGTAACAACAAACTAGAACACACATCAAAACAACTAAAGTAGCACTAAAAATTTAGACGAATGTGGTCACCATTTGTAGCACTATAGAATCCCAATATTTTTCTTATTTCCTAATAGACTTTAACAAATGCTACATGGGTTAACAGATAATAGTTGGTACTTTTCTGTTGTAGCAAAAAAATGTACAAAGTGGTTTAAGAAAAAAGACAATGGCTTTTTCAAAATACACCAAATTGTAAGGCATTTGCCATCTTGGATTGTCACAAAATGTTGCAGTTTTTTTTATTTCTTAATGGAATTTTTCCAATGATACATCGGTTTACAGACAATAGATAGAAGTTTTGTGTAGTTGCAAAAAAAATATAGAAAGTGTCTCAAAAAAAAAACCAACAGTTTTTTACGGCGCATAAAACTTTTGGACATCCGTCATTTTGAATTTTTGATAAATGTAACTTTTTGACATATTTGCAGAAAGTCTATTTCGTGACCTTTCCAAAAGTCATTTTTGCATTAAAATCGGACAATAGATAAAAAATTGGCAGTTAAAACAAAATAGTCTACTAGATTGCTTTAAGGCAATTTATTTCTTGCGATTCATGCAAAGCCTCTCGCCTAGCGGCTAGTAGTTTTCTTTCATTCATATCACTCGCTAAGCCAAAAAAACTTTCACCACTTCTGGTATTATGCATAAAATGTTTAAAAACCAAGTAAGATTTTTTTCATATGCCACGTATTTCTTAAAATTTTTCAAACTTAAGAGTCTTCCTTGGGAAGCCCTGTATACACTTTAATTTTATGGCAAAAATGACACATACTTGGCATACCTGGCCATTGCACAGAAAAACAAGAAATAATAATTATTCATTTTTAAGACAGGCGTTATTTTATAATGTAATTGATTTCTATGTTGTGAACTTCTAAATATAAGTTCCCACTTTTTCACATTCGGAGATTATAGACATAGTCCAGGTTCTGTTGACCAAATATTATCATTATTATTTACTGTGTGATATTATTCATTGAACGAATGTTTTAGTAATAAATACATTTTTTTAATAGAAATATTCATTAATTTATAATTAATATTACTTGGTTGATTAGTAGAACCTACCTTATTTAATTTTATTTAAATGTTGTTATTTAGGTGAGAAAATATCGAATTTATTAGTAACTAAATTATTTTTGATTAGATAATAAATTTACAGTACGTATTATATGAATTTATGGCTGTTAAAAAATTATTTTATCACGCATTTTTCAGTTAGTTATTTTGTTATGGATGGTCCTTTGTTTAACATCCGAAGTAATTTTTTTTTAAATTTTAGTTCATTTAGTTTGTAATGATTCTTTTAGTAAACAATTTAAAAATTACCTTATAGGTACAGATTATTTCCTTTTCGATAACTGGTGATGAGTTTCTGGGCATCATTTTTGTATCAAATAAAAATGCAGAAAACGACTTTAAAACTGTGTGTTTTTGTGTTAAAATAACGTATAACGCTGCCTATACGCTAACTAGCACCTACACTGTTTTACAACTTTGTTCAATAAGAAACGAACTTAATAAAATACTGAAATTTAATATCACTTTATGGTAACCCGAGTAATTTTTGTTCATTATATAGAAAATGTTTTACACTATTGTGATTGTTCACTGCATTTATTTGTATGGAATCCGCAAGGTAGTTGTGACCTATAAAAGAAAAAAAAAGTATTGGTTACAAAGTCGCCTTTTTTTAATCAATGCTTGAAGTATTTCCGATTTTTTTTCGGAAAGCACGTATTTTTTCAGTCGTATACAAACCTCGGTGAAAATAATTACTCTACTGCCTGTAGGGACCGCTTAGTGTTATAAAAGCGCAGTAAGCGACAGCTTCAAGCGCGCATAGTGGAGCAAAATCTCTCAAAAAATACCAAACACCAAATATCCTATAGTGCCCATTCCAATTCGCTTCTAATTTTAATTTTCTATACAGGGTGTTTCAAATTCGATACTCACCATGGGGATCTCGTAAACGGTAGGAGATACGAAAAGGTTTAAATTTAAACTAAAACAAAAGTTTACAAATTCCGGATACTTCCGGAGATAGGCAAAAAATCCGAAATCTTCATTTTTAGTTTTTATTTTTCTGCGCCCTTATTCTTAAAGCTGTCAAAAAACGCCTAAAACTTTCTACAGACACTTTTTTAGGATCTACCTAATGAGAGGTCCATTTTTGAGGCTTGACATTTCAGTGTGACAGGAGCACTGTCAAGTTCATTTTTTCTTATGAACACATCCTTTTTTTTCTCCTCCCGTTTGGTTCAGAAAGTACATAAAGTATGATAGATAACATTTTACAAGCTTATTTTGAAAAGTCACCTGACGTTTTGGGTTTATTGACCATCATCAGCACAAATTTAATTTTTGGTTTTAACTTATTCAAGATATTTTGGAAATAACAAATAACTTTACATAATATTTTAAATATAGGTTTTTTTCTTTGTATTTTAATCTTTGAATTTGGGCTGATGATGGTCAATTAACTTAAAACGTCAGGTACTTGTCAAAATGGGGTTGTAAAATATCTGTCATCCTTTATGAACGAAACGGCAGGAGAAAAAAGCATGTGTCCATAAGAAAAAATGAACTTGACCCTGCTCCTGTCACACTGAAATGTCAAATCTCGAAAACGGACCTCTCATTAGGTAGATTTTAAAAAGCGTATGTAGAAAGTTTTAAGCGTTTTTTGACAGCTTTAAGAATAAGGGCGCAGAAAAATAAAATCTAAAAATAAAGATTTCAATTTTTTTCGCCTATCTCCGGAACTACCCGGAACTTGTAAACTTTTTTTTTTCGTTTTGAGTAAAGCGTCAAATTGCGCAACTTTGCCCTAATTTGAACCTTTTAGTATCTCCTACCGTTTAGCAAATCCCCATGGTGAGCATCGAATTGGAAACACCCTATATATATACATAATCTCAGTAACAACACCAAACAAGGTTGTAATAGCATATTATACACCAAGAGATAAAAAAGGCCCTTTTCATCACGAGGCGACAAGCGAGGGCTACAACTCATCAAGGGATAAAAAAAATACATTATAAACCTAGGGACTAAAGTGGCACAGTAGCAAAGTGTTGAGTGGTTTATATACTATTTTATGCGCTTTAGGACTGGAAGAACTAAAAATAAAATAATCATGAAAATAATGAAAGACACTACTTCCGTACTCGTAGCGATACTCTAGTTTTAAAATGTCAACTCTGCTGACTGATGGATGGTTATCATATTGTTGTTGACATCGAAGAGTGTTAAGTTGTCAAAAAGGTCCATCCTTTCGTTTTTTATCGATTCAGTCAAAAAAATAGAATTTAAAAGCCGCAGGAGAGGCTATAGGCGAGCTCCTCCCACAAAAATATTGGTAAATAAATATGAAGCAGTTTTTAGAATTTGTCTTAAATTTGAAAAAATATATGTACTTTTTTACATTTAATCCCTCAAGGAGTAAATTTACTTTATGCACTTTAGGGAGTAAATAGGTACGTTTCATTCCTCTTTTTTAGGGACTAATCCCCAAAGGATTAAAAAAAAAATCAGTAAGGGATTAAAAGTAAATTTAATCCCCCAACCTAGGGATTAGAAGTAAATTTAATCCCTCAGGGATTAAAAAAAATTAATCCCTGGAAAATTGTAATTAAATTTATCGCAAGACAAGCCAAACAGCGCATGCTCTTGGCCAAGATTTCATTCTTAGCACCCTTTCTTGTAGTCGACGAACCATTTGGCGTAGAGATAACGTAATTTTAACAATCATCTTTTCCTAAAGTGCATAAAATAGTATATAAACCTCGGGACTAAAGCATCTTTTAATCCCTTAGCAAATTGTAGACCTCCCTACGGTCGAGCCACAAACCTTCCTCCGCAGGATTAAAAGTAGCACTTTAGTCCCTAGGTTTATAATGTGCTATTTATTCCATGAGGGATGAGAAGTGCCACTTTAGTTCCTCAAATGAGGGCATAAAAGAAATTATAATCACGAGGTATAAACGCTATATTTCGCAACTTTGCACTTGCAAAATGTCAAAAAACAATTCTTTGGAATAAGTACCATGGAGAACTCAAATAAAACAATTGTCTTAAGTTTTCACTAGCGTGCGTTCAAGTGCACTTTCTATTGCCAAAGTACGAAATAGTACTTCAAGGGATAAAAACAGACTTTTACCACGAGGTTTTTGCACTTTTTTACCTTTTTTTATCAAAGAAATGTCCAAAAATCGGTTTCTATTGAATTTTATAAGAATCAAAAGAGACGCTTCTATGAGGGATAAAAAGATAAAATACGCTTTACTACTAAAACACCTTCCAAGAAATTCGAAAAAGCCAAATTAACTCATAAGCTGATTTTAAATAAAAAAATAATTAATCAACCACCTAAAGCCTGACAATCTCAGGAAGGATGCTGATAATTTCCCAGCTTTTAGATGCGGATTTAAGACGTAAATATTTTACAAAAAAGCTTAAAATGTTTTCAAAACAATAATTTGCGCCGACGCTAAAACAGTTTTAAAATCTATGGTTTTAGTTTAAACAAAGATCATGAGCAACTCACACAAATCACTTTTCACCTCAGTACATATAATATACTATTATTGGTTCAAAACGTGGTAATATAATTTTATGTTTAAAGTTAAACCCATGATTAGTTTGAGTATTTAATATTTCTTGACATTTTCACCTGTAAAATATTGCTCATAACCCCAATTAGATTTTTCAGCTTGACTGAGTTCCTTATATAAAGTGCTAACGCAGAAATTTATTTATTACGGAATTTTAAGTAATACACGACTTGAGCACGTTAAGTAAAAAAGCAAGAGATAACCTACATAGTGGAAAACATGAAAATTACATTCATAAAACCCATCATAAAATGGTCGTTGACACTGTATATAATGTTACCACATACAGGGTGAAAACCAGTTTATGTTAGTTTACTAAAGACTTATTCCAATTCTCTTTTCAATCATATCACATACTAATTTCGTTCGTCAAAATAGTGAATCTGGACCGATCTCTCACCCCCAGATGCACCGTAAAAATATTCGGATTAGTTTAGCTAATCCATGCTTAATTAAGTGCATTTAGGGGTTAGAGCTTCAGAAGAAAATTTACTGATCTACGAAGAGCTTTTGACAACGTGGTTGCGACTCTTCAAAAACCGTCAGAAAATCTCGCCCTTACAAAAAATCTGACGATTTTTAAACACAAGTTTAAATAACTGCTTTTTTGTCAGGACTTACTTGTTAATATTTCTTCGCGAGTTTGTAAATCCACCGGTGCCAACAAGAGTTCCTAAATTTTTCGATGGATTTCATCAATCAAACAAATGTTGGCACCGACCGCCACCGGCTTCGGGAGTCGGTGGAAAATCTTCGTTGGATTAAACATGGTTATTTATTTTTTCGCGTCCTTTTTATATTCGATGTAACAACGACCTTTCATCACTGCTACATGCCAGATGGATGTCAAACCCATCTGTCAACCAAATGTTGGCACCGATGTTCCACCGCTGTCAAAAACATATTCAATTTACAAACTCGCCCTCTGTCTTTCATTTTACATGGTGAGAATTTTCTATACTTTTTGATGTTTATTAACACGCGTAGTAGCAATTTAGCTCCGCCCTAAAACTAGTCCTGCAGAATATCTTTAAAATATTAAATTTACAAAATTTTATTAAAAAAATTACGCAGTTTCTCTTACAACTTTAGGATAAATATTAAAGATGCTGTGATTTTGTTTTGAATGAGCCAATAAGTAAGTCGCCAGTTACCAGAATTGTGACGGGCGAGATTTTCTATCGTCTCTGACAAATCGCGACCCGTATGCCAAAATAGTAGTTTTCACAACTGCTGGCTAAAATAGTGCTTTGATTTAAATAACGAGCGCAGCGAGGTATTTAAAAACGCGAGTAAAAAAAGCACAGTTTAGACGCGAGTTGTTAACACTATTTTTGTTAATACCTTTATCAAAAAATCCAAGAAAAACCGGAAAATACTTTTAAAAATTTCAAACGAAGAGCACTTCTCGCAATACACCATCTTTACACTATAAATCAAGGCGGCTGGTAAATGAAATAACAATCGTTTCCATAGCGATGTGCCTTTTTACTCGGCGACGTTCATTGTTGCAACATTTTAATCTTTGACAATTTCATATTTTGACGATGTTTTTAAATGATTTTTTTGTAAATACTTGGTGAAAACTGGCGGGAATGGCTTAATTTTTAGGCAAGAATAATTAGACTTTTTCAATATTACCATATTCCCCTATTTCTCTTTAATTTTGGGCAAAAATCGGACACAAATCTTTTTTTGCACCCGTGATCAAAAATAGTAGTTTTAACAACTAGTGGCTAAAATAGTGCTTTTTTTACAAACGTTGATTTAAATAACGAGCGCAACTATTCATCAATCTCTCAGACCTTTTGACTACGACAGGGACTTCGAGCATTACTTTTGTGCTACCATATTTTAAAGACTACATTTATCGCTTATTATTCATACAAAAAAGTAAATGCTGATGCATATTAAATACACAATCTTGTAATAATAAACATACTTCTTAATAATTTATGGTACCCAGTTTCCGCCCACCAGCTACTTGGAAAGATGGTTACTCGTTGGTACTTACAGGGTATTTAAGCAATAACTCAATACAGTAATTCACGACTTGGGTTATTAAACCCGAGCAAATTTTGATTAAGAATAGGGAATTATCGAATTGGCATAGGCTAAGTCGGCACTATTTTAACGTAAGAGTTTGCAACACTGTAACTATAAGGGTACGCATATAGCGAAACATAAAAATAGGTAAAAAATTATTTTATTTTTAACAACTTTTCCCTGTGTTGATATTAATCAAACCGATGGAAATTGAACCTAACCACTAATAAAACTGTAAAAATAAACTTTTATAAAATTATTTTTTGAAGATAGATCACGAATAAGTTGGCCACGATAATCATTTTATAGCGAATATGACAGTAATATTGGTCGATGGTGTTCATAAAAGAAGAAAAAAGATCATAAATGCCTTAATTGAGAACATGAGATTGACTGGTAAAAAGGTAAAAACCACGCTTTCCATTCTCAACAGGACTTTTTTCCCATTTTTTTTATTTTTAAATGCCACTATATTATAAGATTAGAAATAAAGTATGTGCCATACTTTATTAAAGGCACGATATACTTTTATCAATTCCAACTTTATTTTTTCATACATTAATCATGTGCACTAATGTCGAAATGCCACTTGGCTGGCAGGCCAAACATAATTTATAACACTTTTATATACAGAGCGGCAACTCTGCCAAGGATGTTTAGATGACATGTTTATATGACAAAAATGTCAGAAGCCTTTAAACCTTCGTGCAGAACTGTCAAAAATAATGCCGACTTTATTAAAGTCAGGCTATGTCGACTGTATGTACCGATAAGTCCCTAATACCTGCTTGGTCAGTATTTAAATAAATCCGCTTATGATGCGAAATAGTTATTTACCTAACAAGTGCGGAAAGTTATACTTTTCCGCACGCACCGGCGCACAATGGTTTATCACTAGGAAAAAACTATGTATATTCATATCAATATTTTTTAAAAAATATTTCCATTTTTTGTAAAGAAATTTCCCCTTAGTTTAAACCTATAACCGATTTTTTCAGATTTATTTTGAATTTTGAGAAATTGGTTGCCAAAGTCAAATTTTGTATTTATTTTCAATTTTTCTTTCCTTCTGCAACCCGTCCTTGCTTCATCTCTAAAACAAAAACCGCTGTGTCAATTTCCCTCTTTTTTTTTTACTTGTTTATAGGGTATATTTAACAGTCTTTTGTTAAGCCTTCAAATTTTTCTTTTTGTCTTTAAACAAAAACCTTAAAATAACAGAAAACACAATGTTGTTTTGATATATATAAAGTTCTGCAGAGGAAAAGTTGTCTTCCCGCAGCCTCCCACAATAAGATTTTTTTGTGGTTATATACTACAATATCTTAACTTTTTCACTGCATAGGTTGTAGCTACCAATATCTGCCTATCTGTGGATTAGGTTAATAAAATTGTGGCCTTGTTATTCAAATATAATAGAAATACACATTTGCTGAGTTATGATGAAATAAGTTAGTGGAGCGCTAAAGGTCAGTGGCGCACCCAGAAATTTTTCTCAGGCGGGGGAGAGCTGAATCCCATTGTTTTAAAAAAATTATTTTTATAATAAATTTAAATCCAGTTTATTAAAAGAACACTACAATAAAAGTACATAAACATGATACTAGTTTTATTGATCATTGATTTTTGGGAAACACTAATTCCACCCTCATTTGTGTCGTGACATACGCGTACGTATAGGGAGGGGATCGGATGCCCCCCCCCCAGATCCCACAGTCCCTTAAATTTTAACTTCCATGTAGAATTTGAACAAAAAGAAAAGTACTATTTTTTATTAAATTACTATTTAGCCCCCCCCCCCTACTATTTTGTCAAATTCTTGTCACTTATTACTTATTCCTATATATTTAATATTTTTTGTAGAGTTGTAAAAAGTAAACACAATAAACACAATTAAAATTTATATTCTAAATAAACCTACAAAAGAAAATAATTTCAAAAAATCTTACTTTACTGTTATTTTCCAAAAAAAAATAAAAAAAACTTTTTATTGTAAAAATATCCCACTAATATATGTCATAATTTTTAACTATACTTAAGGATAAAAATATAATAAAAAACTAATAAATTGACTGATACTTTATACTATTTTTTTGGCTCTGCCCTAAGCCCAAGTATAGAAGGATCATCAGATGATGCAAAAAGCATGTTAAAAATGTCAATATTTGTGTAAAGTCTTGAGCATTTCCTTATTCTTAGCGTTCTGCTCTAATTTTAATCCCCTATAACTTTTAGCAGGTGAGTCCCAGCCCCTCCCCCCAAGATTTTTTTAAATGCACTTTTATTGTAGTGTTCTTTTAATAGACTTGATTTAAATTTATTATAAAAACAATTTTTAAGAAACAATTGGGTTGAGGCCCCCCGAGAAAGATTTCTGGGTGCGCCACTGACCTTTAGCGCTCTACTAACTTATTTCACCCTATACTTAAAAATCCATACATACATCCATACTAACACAGCAACCAAAAGGTGTTTGTGTATTTCTAGTATATTTGAATAACAAGACCACAATTTTAGGAACCTAATTCACAGATAGGCAGATACTGGCAGCTACAACCTATGCAGTCATAAAATTAAGACATTGTAGTATATAACCACAACTTTTCCTCTGCAGAACTTTATAAATATCAAAACAACATAGTGTTTTCTGTTATTTTAAGGTTTTTTTTAAATTAAAGACAAAAAAAAAATATTTTAAGGCTTAACAAAAATCTTTTAATAAACCCTATAAACAAACAACAACAAAAAAGAGGGAAATTGACACAGCGGTTTTTGTTTTAGAGATGAATGAAGGAAGGGTTGCAGAAGGAAAGAAAAATTAAAAATAAATACAAAATTTTACTTTGGCATCCAATTTCTCAAGATTAAACTAAGGGGACATTTCTTTAGAAAAAAATGGAAATATTTTTAAAAAAATATTGATATGAATATACATAGTTTTTTCCCAGGTATAAACCATTGTGTGCCGCAATCCAGGGCCTACGGCGCTCTAGAGATTTAAATTTGACGCATGCCCAATAGCGATTTGGCTGGATTATGGTTCTGCTCATTTAAGAATCGGGCATATTATTTTCTATCAATTTGTGGATCAGGTGTTTTTCGTTTCTAGGCAAATATTTTCGATACTTTTGTAATTCTGATATTTTAAGGTTCGGGAAAATTATAATCGGTTAAATTATATTCGTGTCTTTTAACGATCGAGTAAATTAAAATTCTATAACATCATATTCGTATCCATTATTTTCTGGGTGTTTTACTTTCCTTCATATTTCGTTTCGGACGTTTTATTTTCTGTTCCATTGTGTTTCGGTTTTTGTAAATTCGGCTTTTTTGTGGGTTCCCCTGTAGATGACATTTTTAGATGACAACAATGTCAGACACCTTTTAAACTTCTTGCGGAGCTGCCAAAGGTAGTGCCGACTTTATGAAAGTCGATAGGTCTCTATTATTTCTGGTTAGACTTCGAGTCTCCAAGTATTTAAATATCTCTTCGCTAATTTAATAATCAAATACCTAACAGCTATTATGCAAAATTGTAAATAGCGAAAAAATACATTTCAGTTTTTATCTTATACTTCAACAAATCAGAAAGCGTTTGATTCATTTACTTCTTGTTCAATGGAATGTATGTGGTTAAAAAATATAGGCGTTGTAAAGTAATTTGTAGGATGGACATATTATTATGCTATGTCGAAATAAGATTAGGAAGGAATTTAAACAAAAATTTGGCTTTGCACATTCGGTCAAAATCAACTGCCATGGCACAAAAAAAGGAATATCTTGATATAGTAAAAGAGCGATTAATAGTTTGTTTTAAAGGTCTTTTAAAGACCATTTTAATAAAGTTTTACATGGACAATCCAGTGTCCATCTTTATTTTTTTTGATAAAATTTAGCAAAATATCCAGCCAAAATTTTGTTCTTGGTTGGTTTTAAAGTTTCCTAGCCAAAGAAATCCTAAACTATTTAGAAATGCAGTGTTACCACATTATATATATAGGATATTGTCCCAATTTATGCAAATAATTTTCTCTAAAAACTCGTTTAGTTTTGAGTAGGTTTAAAATTGGGGCTTTGAAAAAACATGCATATTTCTACTTAGTTGGCTTTAGTGCTACTGCAACAACAATCCACTCATTCATGGTGTAATGAGAAAACGTTTTAAAATTTTATGTAGGTGTATCCCATAATACATTCGATTTTACTATCACCATAACAAATTCTATAAGCACACTTCACTTTTTGGTTGATTCCAATAAAAAAATACTTATTGATTTTTTTTGCATTTTTTATGGCATCCAGGATTATTTAAGGTGAAAATGAAAATCTTCCATAAAGGTCCTGGCGTGTAACCCGCCAGAATTTAAATAGAGAAAGTGGGTCAAGTCATACCTTATTTTGAAGGTGTTTATAGCTGGCAATTGCTTTTCGAGATATTCACTAACTTTTAAAATAAAAAGTCATCTTTAAACGCGTTTAGGGTGTCCACAGATTTTTAGAGAAAAAATTCCCTGACTTTTCCCTGACCAGATTAAAACATTCCCTATTCCCTATAAAATTCAAGTGATTTTACTCAAACTTACTACAATAGTTTATTCGCTAGAGCACTGTGAAAAATTCCCTAAAATTACTCTCATTGGGGAAAATTCCTCGATTCCTGATCCATCGGACCTTTCTCTGACTTTCCCTGACCATTTTCAAATTCCCTAACTTTTGCCTGACTTTCCAGGGTTTGCCAGGTTGTGGACAGCCTGGCGTTTTTCTCTACTGCTTACTTTTTACTTTTTTTGTTTCAGGACACTGAGGCAGGGATAAGGCATACAACGTAATAATGCGGCCGATGTTCTAGCTAGGGAAGGAGCAGTCAAGGATGGCAACCGCAACATAAATAAGGTGGCAATCTTCGTAAGGATGATTCTGATATAAATAACAACCTGGCACCTTGTCAAGCTAGAAGAAGCAAGGGGTAATTTCATATGAAATCGACCAGGGGTTTGGCAGACACCCTTTCCGATTTTGATAATTTTTGGTACACTTCTTATGTTCATAGAGCAGATGAAAAATGTAAATTTTTGTTCTAGTAGTTTTTTTGTTATTAATTTTTGAAAATTATAAAATTACCAACTTTTACTCTTACATAAGTATAGAAAAAGAGGAATATCTCTAACACTACTTATGCATGAGCGATACCTTGTTTAAACGGTTCTTCAGATACCTTTTAAATAATGCATAACACGACACATCTTAAAATAAAATAAAAAATAAAAAAATGTTTTTTATTTTTTTCCAAACACCATTTTTAATTTTTTTTACAAAAATATATAATTTTTTTCAATGTTGTACTAAGACACTCACCGAATTTAAATACGGAGAAATGATGGGTTCCATATAAAAAAAAAATAAAACAATGTTCAAACATGTAAAAAGTGGTAGCTTTTTGAACATGAGTGAGACGGATTCCATTTCATTTTCCGTCTCCCACTTAATTATGGAGGGGTGCAATTCCACGCCTGATTGCATTTTTTTGATTTTTGTATCTAAAAATCACAACCAGAGTAGTGTGTGGAGTATCTTTAAACGTGTAATAACAGCCAATAGCTAAAATACAGGCAAACAACTATGAGTTATCAAAAAATTACTTTTCACTTAAAATCAAAGCAAGTAAAGAAAAGCAATATCATATCATTTTATTATATCTAGGGAAAAGAAACATATTTTGCAACTCCTAATTTTAAACTACTTTTATTTTAAGAGAAAAAGCACTTTCTAAATCCATGATTTTTTTCTGCCCGTTTGTCTCACCCTCCACATAATGCATTAAAATATTGTCATTATGGTATATCTTAAGAGAGAAAAATATACTGCTCAAAATGTACATTTAAATTAAGAGAAGACTCCAAATGTGAACAACCTGTAAAATATTCCCACACGTAACTTTATAATTTTATTATTTTAGAGCTGATGATGTGTTCTTCTGAACTCGAACCATGTACTCAATTAAGTAATTGATTTACTACATAAATAATTTTTTGGAGAAGACTGTGTGTTTTACTTCTTTCCTAATTCTTTATAAGTAGTACAAACGCTTCTCTAAATTCCAAATAAACTAAATATTTTTCAAAATTATTTTTCTTGTGGGTCGAATCTGGGATTTCTTCCTTTGTCAATGTGTAGGTCCGACTTGTAGCGGCAATGGGTTAAACTTTTCTTAAAATCATTTCTCTTTTAATAATTAAAATATCTGATTTAGGTTTAGGGTAATAAAAGGAGGGGGCTGGCCCGTTTGGATGCAAAAAACCAACTTTAATTTCATTTCTCTCATCATTTTTGAGTTTAATGCAAGCCACCCACCAAGCATTGTTTTACCGTTACAAACGCAGATTTAATTAGTTTTATTTTCATTTCATTCAAATCTGACAAATATTTCTGAATTTGCTGTTTTTGTTGATCATGATTTGTGTTTCCGAAAAAAGAATTGCCGCGTGTATTTTTTGTACTGTTTGGGCTTTAGCAAATCTTGGTTCTAATTTTTTGTTGAACAGTACTTAAAGGTGATTTCGTGAATATTCTCGGTGAAAAATTGAAATAATTGCTCTGGTGTTAGTATTTGATCCTCGTAAGGCCTTTGCAAACTGGCCTTACTGGCCAATCTTTTGACTGTGCCACCTAGACCATCACAGGCACTGTTACCATGTGATGTGGCAGAAAAATAGAAAAATGCCACTCAGCTGTAAGACCAAGATCTTTTTCGTGGTATCACAGATTCAACAAAATTTGTGTTCGTGTATTGAGCGGTACATCCGTCAGAAAAATAGAATATTTTTGATAGATTCATAATTTTATCTTTCAATTCCGGTATCAACACAGTAAGAAATAAACGAAAAGCTATTGTATTATGAGTTAAAGAATCAGATATGAAAACATAATTCATATACCACATTTATGTAGAATATAACAATTAGGAATTATTCCAATGGTACGATTGTACTTCATCTTGTAAAACAAATGAGTAACTCTGCAAAATCTGACGTAATGAACCCTTCTTAATTTTTTTCAAAAACAATCAGTACAATCTCTGATCGAAACGTCGTGTATAAATAAAATATAGACAATGGAAGTCCGAAACACAGAGTTAATTTCAAGATCGTTCTCATTCTACTGGAAGATTGTACTTTAATATAGCTTTCCAAAAATCAACATATTTTTGTCTAATTTTTGTTTTTGAAAAAAATTAAGAAGGGTTCATTACGTCAGATTTTGCAGAGAGTTACTCATTTGTTTTACAAGATGAAGTACAATCGTACCATTGGAATAATTCCCAATTGTTATATACTACATAAATGTGGTATATGATTCTTTAACTCATAATACAATAAATAACAATGGAAGTCCGAAACACAGAGTTAATTTCAAACACATCATTGTCTCAAACTTAAAAAGAGAACGATCTTATTTGACTGCTCAGGATCAAATGTAATCCAAGTGACGTTGGCAGGTTGTAAACTTAATTTATAATTTATAAAATATAAAAGCGATTTGTCTGAATTGATTGAAAAAAACTTTTTGAAACTAAGTACATCTGTAAAAGTCCTAAACCAAAGTTAGGCATTAGAGAGCTCATAAAAATATTAATATAAAAACAAGCGTAAATTTAGTATATTCAAAATATAAACAGTATCCGATATCTTGAATTTGACAACGACATATATTCTGGCTACACAAACCAAATAGCGTTTGATGAAAAAATTCATCTCTTTGTCTCGTTAAAATCGTTAAAAAAGTTACGCATCCTTAAATTGAACCTGTTTTTTTACATTAGCATATCTGCGGAATGACTGAACCACATTAATTAAATCGTATCTTGTTTTGTCGATATAGTTTTTTAGAACTACCTTACATTTGATTTAAGAAAAAATTATTTCATTGTAAACGATCATACATTTTTCCGGGGCATTCGCCAACTTCAAATGCAAAATAAAGAGCATTTTAAGTACAACTAATAAATAACCAAAAGTCTTGACCAGCACTGGCGTAACTAGCTCTCTAAACTAGGGGGGGCCTAGGGGAGGAATAAAAGACTATGATGTTTTTCTCAAAACTGTTTAATATTATGCATTATTACCTTAACTTGTTGTGTGAACAACTTTGAACCGTAACTCTATATAACTCAACTCAGCAGTTTAATATAAATGAAATTAAATTAACTGCAACTTCCTTGTGTTTTATAGCAATATAGCAATCTGAATTAATTTTTAGAGGTTCGGACAAGTCTTGTCTAATATACTCTTTGATAGATTTTAAATTTATTTCTACATTTTTACAAGTAATCATATTTTTACTACCAGAGTAATTTTCAATAAAATCTGGACTTTCTTTGATATTTAACTTAAATAAAGTATGTGACCAATAGCAAGTTTGAAAACCTCTCCCTAAAATTAGCTGCTAATTTATGCATCATGTGGTAGTGAATGTTTATTTTCCAGTGTTCTAAGCAACTTACATCTGATGGAAATTCTATTGCGCTGTCATGTCCAAGAGTGCTTTCCACTATATCCTTAGTTTGTGCAGTAATTTGCCGTTTCCGTTTTGATACTTTGATAGGTTCTAAACAAATATCAACTTTATCGGCGAAGTCTTGAATTTCACAATAAATATTTTCAAAGCTGTTTCTAGTTTCTTCTATAGATGGTAGCGTGCCATCTATTATTAAATTTACATTGCCGAGAGTAGCATTTTACCCCGAAATTACTGACTCAAAACGTTGATACGTAATAAAACAGTGTATAGAATGTGCAGGCAAATGCCAAACTCGGCTTTCTGAATATATGCTAATAGTCCAACAGCTTCAACAGCATGTCTATCCTAGTTATCAGTTACTTCACTTTCTAGTGTCATTTTAATCGCTCCAAAGTTTAATAAAACTGCTTTACAAGTTTCAAATCGACATGCTCAGCGAGTAGTAGAAAGGTTAGATACTTCCAAAAATTTAATATCCAAGGTATCTGCAACCTTTTTAAGTTTTTCATGATTTCCTGGCGAAAAATGCACATACAATGCCTATATGTATTAAAGAAAGAAGCTTCTGGTGCGTCTTGTGTACATGGGTCAACAACTTTCAGTTTATGTGCCAAACAATAAATGTATATTGCCGAAGGATTTTCTTCTCTTATTAAACCTTGTAAGCCCTTATGTTTCCCAGACATTACTCTAGCCCCGTCATATGACTGACAACTACTAGGCTATGTTTTTCTGGGGGGTCTAGAAAGGTCTAGGGGGGGGTGGCCCAGGGTCTCAACTTTGAACTAACCTGACCCGTTTACCATTGTTAGTAGTTACAAGAAATAAAATGACCTATGCGTTTTTTTTGGGGCGTGTCAAATCCGTGTTGCGGGCAAATGGAAAATAACTCATGCCTAAGCATTCACCATAAAACGGAAGCAGTACCATACGATAATAGTCATATAAACATTTCTCTAAAAATTTCGGTTTATTTTTTTTGCCTATTGATTTATACATTTTGGCGGCTAATGCCTCATTTTAATTAGGAAAGAATACCGCTTTCGTCATAAATTCAAAAACCGTATATACAAGGTAGTCCACAAAAATGCAAACGCTATTAGCATGGGGGAGTTTGGAATCTCAACGATTTGCTAATCTGTTGCATCAAAAAAGTTCTTGAAAAGTTCTGATGCCATCAAACGCGTTCTTCTAAATTTCCGATGCAACCGACTGATGCCAACAATGGCCATCGACCCCCGGAGCCGATGAGTGTTGATGGGTGGATTAAACCATAACCTCAATTTTTATTTATTTTTTTAAAAAATTAATTTTCGAGAAAATGTTTACAAATCGATTAATAAATGGTGTGGTTTCCCACATAGCCCTAAATTTGTTGAGGGATGACGATTCATCCAGTTCAGGTTATGGACAACTGTTTTAGCGCGAGTCGCAATCGGGTTTTTCGTTTTTCGATGGGCCTCATCAATGATTCCTGTCAAAATCATATGTTTAACTATTGTTGGAATCGGTGCTAATTGGTAGATGGATTTCAGATTAGATTAAAAACTCTCCCCATATTTAAACAAAATTGATGGGCAACCGCCATATTGAATTTTCGACATGGATTGCGTCTACAAAAAATTTCTTTTAGTTTCCCACCAAACTTTCAAAATTAAAATCGCACGTAACTTAATCTTTCAAGACTCGATCAAAGATAGAAATAGATAAAACATGACTAAATAAAAAAAATCCAAGACATGTAGATTTTCCAGTATGGTTGCCCAAAATTCTGAACCTGTACTGTGCAATTCCGTACGCTTGGTCAGCCTGGTTTAGAAGCATTCCAAGAAATATTTTTAACGATTTTATTTCATATTTAAGGAACAGTTAAACTAATAGCACCTAATTTAGAAAAATTAACATCACTTTTTTCTCCAATAAGTCTGTATGGGCCACTAGCTCAAGGTATCACAGTTAGCATAAAGTGCATATTTAAGAAAAAAAAGATATAAACTAAACTATATATTTTTGAGATAATATAGAGATTAATTATAAAAATAAAAATCTTTGATGTAGTTATTTTTTGGGGGGACATTTTAGAGGACAATCCTATTTTTTTAGTGCGATTTTCTGTTTTGGATACGAAATATTAAATCCTTATAATCCTTTTTGAAGATACCTCATATCAGGGGGTTCCCATATCTCGTTCTCATTCTTGGATAAACCACCAGGAGTGCTTCTTGTTCTAAAATAATTTTTAAAGTTAAATAAGGTAACTTTTCATTTATTTAAAATATTTGGTTTTTTCTTATGGAGATTTACATGATATGGACGAAAAACGAACATTGTGTCCGAGTAGGCACTTCGGTCCAGAAAGTTGCTGTCTTACCAGAGTATTTTGATATCTATGTTAAAAACCTTCTTAAAAATGTTTTTCCCGTTCGGAACAAATATAGGATAAATCTTACTTTTTTGACGCGTCTTTGACTTGTCCGACTAGTGGGAAGGGTCAAGATATTTTAAGTCCTACCAAGTTTTTTATCTTCCACTAGTCGACCTCTTTATCTACACGTCAATAGTTTTCGGAACAAATATGGGTTAAATTTTGTGTTTTGGAAGGGGTAGTTTTTGCCCTCTAACAAGATAACGGTCAAGAGGCCAATGTCCGACCAAAATAAAGGACCCGCACCCGATTACACAGGGCTTATGGAGAATTTTTGCCTCGGTGGAATTTAATATAATTTTAGTATGTTATAGAGGACAACAAGCTGATAAAAAAATGTTAAGGGTAAAAAAAGTTCTATGTACAGTTTTTGAGATATATGAGATAAAATGATTTGAAAGAAGGTCATATGTAAACCTACTTATGCTGTCATTTTTGACAGTTCATCAGGTAATGTACAGGGGGTGGTCAAAAAGTAACGTTCTTTATGTTGCACTACTACCGAATTTTGCAAATAGCAGATTATATTTTGACAAACAATAATAGTTTTGGTTAATACTTAAAGAAAAATATAAGTTTAATTTTTCGGTAGCCCTTAGTATTGTTTTTATTCATTTTTGTCTCCTAGGTCAATTTTCTTACAAAAAAAATTTGACCTTGCCTCCTTTGGGCAGTCTCAAATTCAATTTGTGAGGAATAAAAGTTGATTTGTAAATTATTTATCATTTATTAGGTCACAACAAACGATCTTAACAGAAAAAACAAAATCGGTTACTTTTGGTTCACTCACGGGGTCTAATAAATGATAAATAATTTACGAATCAACTTTTATTTCTCACAAATTGAATTTTAGATTGACGAAAGGAGGCAAGGTCATTTTTTTTTTGTAAGAAAATTGACCTAGGAGACAAAAATTAATAACAATAATACTAAGGGCTACCAAAAAATTAAACTTTTTTTTTCTTTAAGTATTAACCAAAACTATTAGTTTTTGTCAAAATATAATCTGCTATTTGCAAAATTCGGTAGTAGTGCAAACCACGATAGCTTTTGACCACCCCCTGTACATTATACAATCAAAATCTTAAAATTTCAGTTTTTGAAAACGATTATCTCACACACTAAATAAGATACCTTATATATGATGTTGGATGTCATTTTAAAGAATTTTTTTGAGATAATCTACATATAACATTTTTGAAATTAAGTATTTGTATCAACACTTTTTCATAAATGACTTCAAAATGACCAAAAATGGATAAATTGCATATGTAAATATGTAATCGCCCAAAGGCATGCATTGTCCCTAAAAAAAATCCTTCAAAATGACGCCCAACATCCTAGGGTACCTTATTTAGTTTGTGAGATAATCGCGTTTAAAAATTGAAATTTTAAAAAACTTGCAGGTATCTCGAAAGCTAGATATTCGAACCCTATGATATGGGGTATATTTAAAAAGAAAATTTTAGAAGGATTTCAAATTTTGTATTCAAAACAGGAGATCGCACAAAAGAAAATAAGGAATGTCCCCAAAAATGTTTTCTCAAAATAGCTACGCCATATTTTATTTTTCTATTTATTTACAGCTAGGGGTATCTCAAAAAAATATAATTAAAGTTTATATGTTTTTTTTTTGAATATGTAGCTTAGGCAAACTGTCCTATAGTTGACCGTTAGGGTCTTTTTGGACAGTGTTTTTCATTTTTCGTCATTGTTATCGTTATTTCTGTGACTGCGTATTTAAGGAGGAATAACTTACAAAAAAGAAGTTAAAAAATCTCCAAATCAGTTACATCAACCGGGGTTTTTTAACTTCTTTTTTTTTAATTGACTAAGGAGCATAATCCTATTGGAAATATTCACACGCCAGGACGAATTCGTATCAGGTAACTTGGATAAGTACCAGTACGGAACGATGCCTATTTGTAAGTGACGGTGTTTAATGATGGGGAGGTTGACGAACGGAACCACTGACGAGCCTACGCTGGTTGCCCAAGGCGAAACATCTTTTAATCATCTCAGGTTTGAATATTCGTTATTTCCACCCAAGATCTTTTGATCTTTTGTTTTTGAGGGATAACTTGTTGAAGACGTAATGCTGACCGTGTTCTTAAAAACTTAACGTTATATCATGTGAATATAATTGAGTTGTCAGTAAAAAGTCGAAAACGTTTGTCACAACTGTGCTCATTATAAGTCTACATTTTACTGTATAAGAAAGGCTCTGTTAGACCCAATATTTAACATAACTGTATGGTTATCGTAATTTCTTTCAACATACTTTAAAATTGTCCCGGAGTCCTCCAGACCCTTTAGGCCCAGTATATCTTCCATGGGTTTTTGAAAGGCCAAACAAAAACAAAATACTTAGGTTTTATTTAACGTCAACTGATACAAAATAAAGTAGACCGACCAAAAACTATTTTGCAAACATTCCGTTATTGTTAGCAATAACGATAACTTCGGCGTTAAATGTACTGACCAAAAATACCCTACATGCTTCAAAGTATCTTGGAAGAAGAAAATCCTCTGCATAACATAACTTTTATGTCTACGACTCTTGTTGGGCAACGCTGAATACTTTTCTGTCTTAGGAAAGACGTATATGTGTATGATGCGTACGCGTGTTGTTTTATTTATTTTACTTATTTAATTTCTTATATTACGTGTGAATGTACGAGGTAAACAACCTTGACAGTGTGTAACTGTTATGGGAAATTACTAAAACGTGTTTTCTATTGAGTGTTTGTTTTAGGCTAATTTGAGAATTTTCACATTGTTTTAATCTCTGACCGGCCATGAGAGTTTGAAAATTGTAAATTACTCCTTTTGGACTGGGAATAAGTCAATGCATTTTTTTAAATAACAGTATTTTTTGGAATGCTCAAAAAATATTTCGTGTTTAGAAAATCGTGATGCTGCATTCAAAAAAATAAAAATGATTAATTTTTGCTATTTTGTACTTTGGCTTTTTTCGCCACGTTTTATATCACCCAGGACATCACCTACAATACCCCCACATGAGCCCACGTTGTTTGAGTGGTCCTTGTGGGATACACTCAAGATCTTGTTATCTTTTCTTTTTAGATTCTTTTCGGTTGAAGTAGCGTGCCCGAGAAGAAACATCGTTTCATTATATCTCTTTTCGCTCTGGTCCTTGGAGTGTTCCTTGTGGGATACCTAACCAATTTTGAATTTTCTTTATTCCACCTAAGATCCTTTTTTAGATTCTTTTCGGTTGGCCCCAAGTTTAAAGCAAAAAAGAGTGAATGATTGATATTAACTACTTCAGAATTTTCTTCTATTTTGAAGAAATTAGTAGTAGTGGTAGAGGGGTGACCCGAAGACTTGGTAATTACGCCGTGCCTTGGGTCCTGGATGCACTATCTCCGGTTCTTTCTATTTTCTTTACGAAGTCCAGTATCTCCGTCGGAACAATAAATTCTACATCATTTTATTGTACTTAAATAAACTTGGCCCCTTTTATTCATTTAAATACTTAAAACGCATTTCTATCTAGAATTTATTATGATTTCCTGTATATTATAGTTTTAACTAAAAATTTTACTGTTAAACAAATTCTTTTTCAGGTTCATGCAATCGTTTTGTGTGTGTGGGTTATCACTTATTGACTATAGGAGCAAACATAATTAAATTTAACTCTCTAAACACCTTTTATGGCTTTCCTCTAATGGTGCAGTTAAAAGGAATAGATTTTCAAGCCCATAGGAGCGGTTTTAGAACTTTTTTTTGCATAATGAACGTTAAATTAGTGACATACATTTTCCACAGATAGGGACATGAAACACATAGGCATATATCATTAGAGAAATTAACACATATTGTACATCTTTTTTAAGTGCGAAGCTCTCTTCGAACGTTGGCTTTCATCAGAGCGATATTCAGCTTATCTACTGCCTTCCTGGAAAGTCTACGATATCCTTCTTCGACCCGGGCCTCTTCTGCTGTCAATTTTTCCTTCTACCTATTCCATATTTGTAATTTCTCAAAATATGGCCAAAATATTCATGTTTATACAGTGGCGTAGCCCGAGGGGGGAGCGTGGGGGGTTAACCCCTCCCCCAGGAGGTCCAACCCAATCTGCAATAAATGAATTGGTTGTTTGGTGTGATGTCTTAAATTTTAAAAATTTTGCTGCGAACTCTGTCATCATTAATTGTTATAATTTTAGTTTAGTTCTAAGGAATTTTTATCACCAGCATTTAAAACGTGTTTTTGGCATCTAACCCATGTACTTTTTCAAAAATATTTTACGAAAAAACCTAAGAGATCAAAAGTTTGAAAGGATTTTTGTTTTTTTGTCAAAATTATTAAATATTGTTTCAATTTCTTTGTCAACAACATTTGAAACGCGTAAAAAATAGCATTTTAGTATATTTTCAAAATTTTTGCCTGCGACGCATTTAAGGGTTTATTTTCAAAAAATCTACAAATGAGACTAGATGAGACTTGCTTTGACATATTACGCATTTTGAAAAATATGTATTTTTATTTCGTATACACTAACTCAACACTTATTAAACCGCCCTAACGCGTAAAAAATAGCATTTTAGTATAATTTTTTTAAAATTTTTGCCTGCGGCGCATTTAAGGGTTCCTCCATCAGTTCAAGAGCTCAAGCAATTTTTAATTTTTTAAAATTTGCCATAGGTAGGTAAATGACTTTTATTAAATGATGAAACCCCCCCCAGAGTCGATTACTGGCTACGCCACCAGTTTATAGTCCAAGATATCCTGAACATTCTACGATAGTACAGGATGATTCACCATATTTTCTACGCTCCTTACCTTCCTTATATTGAAGCTGAAAAAAAGTTTTGTGTACAGAAGTTGCATAATTTTCTGGAAATTTTCAAATTAACATTAATTTCTTTATTTTAAATACACACCCTGTATATTTTTTTCTGGCGTTTTTTTTTCTCTTATTTTAAATATGTTGGATTTATCTTTAGCCCAAGATCATGTTGGATTTTTAGCCCAAGACCCTTAGCATTTTTGGGGAAATTTTTCCGAATAAAGCTGGATTTTTGACAATGTTATTTTACCTCTATGGTACTTTGTAAAAAAAATCCCTCGGTAGGATTGCCGGCAGGGTTATTATGAAAAAAATCGTAACTTTTTTATTTATTAAGCGATTTTTCAAAAACAAATATTTACTATATAGCGGCCTTTTGGAACCATTGTCAATATCTTGCATCTTGAAGTTTGTGTACCAAAAAAAAAATATTTAATTGAAATCATTACTGTTTTGAATGTGTTTTTTGAGTTTCTTTACGAAACCGTATAGTTAATAAAAATCTCTTAAAATAAAAAAAATGGGTGTGCTAGTAGGTTATTTTCTTTGTGGTACTGGCACAAAGAACATACCTATACGGATGTCTTTGTGCCGCAAAAATGCCCTATGGGTACCCCTAAAAACAAAAATTTCACTTTTTACGAAAGTCATCAAGGTCCTTAAAAAACTATAAAAATCGTGTGTAAAAATGTCATTTTGAATATGTATAATAAAGTTCTGACTAAATATCGACGGTACGCTAAATATAGCGGATCAAAGATGGCCGACCCGCGAAATTTTTCTTGGGAGGTGTATTTTTCATATAAAAAATACTTTTTCTCAATAAAACAAAAGTAAAAAGAACTTAAAAAATCTCCAAATCAGTTACTTCAGCCTAAAAGAATCTAAAAACAAAAGATCATAAGATCTTGAGTGAAAAAAAAACGAAAATTCAAACTTGCATGAGTATCCCACAAGGAACACACAAAGGACCAAAGCAAAAAGAGAAATGATCGAACGATGTTTCGCCTTGGGCAACCAGAGTAGGCTCATCAGTGGTTCCACTGGTCACCCTCCTTAAAAACAAACGTATTTGCGAAAACAACAAAAAATTGACTATATGCGAATTTCTTCGGAAAGATTACATTTTTGCCAGAACTTAGTTAAGCGGCAACAATAAGTTGTTCCACGACGGAGTCTTGCACGGTCCGGCATCGTGGATTAAAAATGGTCGACAGAAATTCGCAATAGCCATTTTTTCTCCGTAACGGCTTTTTTGCACATTGTTTTTTTTTTTTTTTTTTTTTAGAAAATCTGTTAACTGTGAGAACAAAATTGTTAAGAACCTTTTTATAGGATATTAAATTAAGTATACCTTTAAATCGCTGTATCTCTTAACTCTTAACCCCATAGGTGGTGTTTTAAAATGAAAAATATACACCAAGAAAAATGTCGCAAATCGCGGGTCAGCCATCTTTGCTCCGAAATATTTAGCGTACCGTCAACTTTTAGTCAAAACCACTAGTCTTACTTTAATCAATGTCACATCGCTTTTTTGATTTTTATAGTTTTTTACAGACTGATGAAGTGAAAAAGTGAAATTTTTTTGCCTAGGAGTCCTATAGGCCAATTTTGCAATTTTTTAAGTATTACTCAGGAACCACTCCACCTAGCACAGAGTTAGTGCCCTTTCTGAATGCACCTTCACAGTGTTTAAATAAAATCGCTTTCTCCGAAGGATTAGCGCATTTCTTTTTTGTTTAGTTTTTTTTTATAAAGATCACGGATTGTGAAAAACCTGAAAAAAACAAGTAAAAAAAGTAGCTTTCAAGAAAATAGTTTTTTTTATATCTTCATTAAAAACATGATTTAAGTAACTGTCAGCAGATAACTAAAGCATGGCTTTTTTGGTTACCGATACAAAAAAAACTTTTTTTTTGATCAGGGGTGCAAAAAAAAGATTTCTGTCCGGTTTTTACCCAAAATTAAAAAGAAGTAGCGGAAAATAGTAATATTGAAAGAATCTACTTATTCTTGCCTAAAAATTTAATTTCAATATAAAACTGTCAAAAATCAAAATGTCGCAGCAATGAACATCACCGAGTAAAAAGACACATCGCTATGGCAACCATTGTTATTTCATTTACCAGCCGCCTTGATTTATAGTGTAAAGATGGTGTTTTTTGCGAGAAGTGCTCTTCGTTCGAGATTTTTAAAAGTATTTCGCTGTTTTTCTTGGATTTTTTGATAAAGGTATTAAAAAAATAATATTCACAACTCGTTGCTAAACTGTGCTTTTTTTTACTCGCGTTTTTAAATACCTCGCTGCGCTCGTTATTTAAACCAACGCTTGTAAAAAAAGCACTATTTTAGCCACTAGTTGTAAAAACTACTATTGTTAAGAAAGTTATAATTTTTTGAATAATTAATACCCTTGTCGGCGATATTTAATCCAAGATAGTGGAGGAGGCAAGCGACCCTCAGAGGGGAACTATTTTTTTCCAAATCCATCTTCCTGGGGAAAAATTCCGCTATAGCCTGTTTTAAAAGCTAACGCCCTTGGGCTACTTAAACGGTTCTCGTAAGTAAGATGTGTTAGATACGTAAACATAGTCTAGAGGATTCTTCGTTCAATAGATTACTTTTGTGGGAAAGTATTTTTCCTTTTACTCGAAAAGCATCCAATATAAATTCAACATGTTACATATTTTTGGAATCAGAAAAAAGAGGCCATTCTAGTGTGGTACATAGTAGTACACAGTAAAAACCCAAAAAGCTATTTAAAAACTATTGTGCATACGAAGATTTGACATCTCTAAAAAAATTACACAATTATTTATTATTCAAACTACCTTACAAATCTCTAAAATTTTCACTTTTAAACATATACGTATTAGTTCCATATTAGAAAGATATTCGGCCTGTAGCTCAACGAAACTAACGCAAATCTCAAAAGTAAAAGTAGAGTTCCACCCTACGTGAGGCATCAGCAGGCCATTCTCATAACTTTTCTACTTATACATTCACATTTTTCACATTATTGTCTTCTCCAAAAGCATCGACTACAAAAAAAAATTAGGTTACCCATGATAAAATTGAACGAACCATAGGAATATCTAACATCTGCCCATATATCACTTCATAAGAATACTATATATATGATTTCAACTAAGCGGCTTATAGGGTTAAACATTAAAAAAACACTCTTAATTTTTAACGTAAGTAGTCAGTTAAGGTGTTATTACGTTTCCAAATATGGAAAATTGACGTAGACTCTTAGCATTCTTCTACTGATATGGAATCAGTTACTTCGTTTATACGGGCCTCTTAAAGCGCTCCTTTTATTTAGGGACGGTTTGAAAATTTTGGCGTATAACCTCCACTAAAACCGTTTTAAGCACTAAATCGATTTTATTTTAAAGCGATTTAAGAAAGCTGTCTATCGCTTTAAAACCGATTTAAGGGTCGGTATAAAAACTTTAAAAACGCTTTAGCGCATTGCTTTTAACCTAAAGAAATACTTAATCCCTGTTTTACCAAAAATCTGTTCTTAACTTAGTTGTTTTATTTGTTTTACTCTTAAAACTGACATTTAATAAAGGACCTATAATCCCTCGGAGAAAGCGATTTTATTTAAACCGTCCTTACATAAAATCAGTTTTAGACGCGTATAAACATGGTAATTAAAGATCATCACACGTAAATTCTTTTAATTGTTAATTCTTTTACTATTTTTAAAGCACTCTGACTCACGTGCGGTTTTAGAGGGGGGAAGGATGTCAACATTAACTGTTCACCATTTCTATACTACAAAAAAAGGGAGGATGAATGGTTTTGAATAATCGCGTTTCTTTTCAGTCGATGACCTTAGATTATGAGGCTTTATCATTTCTGACTAATATTACCATTTTGCGCTATTTTTCTTGAAATTTAGGTCAAAATTGTTCAAAAAAAGTTTTTTTGCGGAGTGGATTTGTGTTTTTATGGATGTACAAAAAAGTGATATATGTGTTTTACAATAAATGTCACCCTTACTTTTCTCCGCTATTAGGCATGATACAAAAAAGTTTTAAACACAAAAGTTGCAAAACTTTTTGCGACCTTTTAAAATATTTAATGCCAAATGTCAAATTTTGACACCAGCTATCTGTATTTTATTGCATTTTCAATTTTTCTTATTTTTTTCAAAAATATATTATATGCTTTTGCCATGATAAGTTATCCTCAATTTTTTTTAACATTACGCATGCTACAAAAGCGTTTTTTTTCAAAAGACCGAAAAATACATGCCTTCCTTACAATTTTTTGTACGGAAAGTGTAACTTTACAAAGATGGGAAGACCGGAAAAGGAACAAGAGACTGAAAATTTATCATTTTTCGGTCTATGTCTTATTTTCCGATTCCACTTTTACTCAAGTTGGTTATGACTTGTGTTGACAGTTTTAAAACTTTTTTAAATTAAAAAAAATCACTTTTTTAAAATTTTTGTAACTTTTCTTTTATTTTTTTATTATTTTTTTTATATTATTAAACTAAGAAGTTTATTAATGACCTCTAGGTGAAAAAATAGGCGAATATTAGTTGGTTGAAAAAAAAAGTACGATTCATGACCAGTAACTCACTTTACATGTCTCCACAGATTTACAGGTCTCGCCTACGGCTCGCCGTGTTTCCTTTTCCTGTCTAGTAATGTAAATACCTATTACATACAAAAACTGTGTACAGGGTTTAAAGTCTCCATAACCGTTCCAGGTTCTCTGCATGATCAAATTTTAAAATATTAACTATTTTCCAAATATTTTAAAAGCAAAAATTCTGAAAATTTTTTATAAACCTACTCATAAAGAAAAACGTTACCACCATGCAAAAAAGAACTTTTAAACGGTTTCCAATTAACAATAATCAAATAATACTTATTTTTTCTTTTATTACTCTCAGGGGCGGGCGCAGTTTTTTTTGAAAAGAAGGGGGGAGGGGTGGGGGTTAGTAGATGTTGGGTAAACCAAAAAAAAAACTTATTCATATAGTGTGCCAAAAAAATCTCCACTTTTTTTAATGATTATAAATAAGAAAGTGTTCGATTTTAATAATATTTAACTTTTTAGAAATATTTTTAAAAAAATTTATAGGACCAACTTGACATTTCCTAAAAATCCAAGATGGCGGACCCTAAATATTTTTTTTGTGTGCGACACTGTAATAAATCTGAAATATCGATGTAACATTTTAAAAATTCGGACAAGAAATTAGGCAGTTTGCAATTTTTAAATAAACCAGTTTTCCTGCAAAATCAATTCAGCAATAAATTTTTTCAAAAATTGATCGATTTTAATAAGTTCAAACTTTTTAAAAGGCACAAGCTTCAAAGTTTCGAGAACTAATAATAAAACTGACATTTACTAAAAATTAATTCAAAAAAAACCTTCTTTCCAAGCACATCAATGTAACATTTAAAAAATTCGTACACGAAATAAAAAAGTTTAAAATCTTTATATAGACCAGAGTTTGCCTACAAAATCAAACTTATTTCAAAATTCTCAATGATTTTTCTCTCTCAAAATAATTGTGGTTTAGAACAAACCCGATTTACAAAAAAAATATACTACTCACAATTTCCTCTGGATTACATTTTTTATTTTTATATTTACTTGCTTTAGCGAAAATAAAAACTAAGTTTCTTTTTTTCTAAAAGCCTGTGCACTCCGGAAAAGAAAACCGATCAATCAATCACACTTCACTGAATTTGGGAGACACACGCATTTCAAGTGTTGGCCGATAGATCGCAGAATTTATACGATTCCATGGTAACTGCAGGTGTTTTGTCAACAAACTTTTAAATCGGGCCGCGGTGGGACAGAAGAGTATTTTTACGTTTTCTGACAGAAAACCATTCCAGGTTATGTTTATCTTTCAAAAATGTGTTTTCAAAAACATTGTTGAAAAAGGCCTAGCGCTGCTCGGGCATTACCCCGAGTCTATCAAAGAACCAAGAGAACTTTACTGGCTCGTTGGGATTACTAGGAATTCGCATAGAAACATTCGGCTCCCATAACCCCACATAATTTGGTTTTTATTTTGATTCAACCATTTTTTTTTTAATTGAAATTATTGCGGCATAGTTATGTGCAAGTGTACTAGTGAAATCTTGGAGTGAAAAGGATAGATTTTAGAACCTCAGTTTCAAAAACATACGGATACTTGAGTACTAACAAAACAGGTCAGTAAAGCTCCATTTAGAGGTTGGAAAGACTCTTGCTAGCCGTTGACGCTCCTGTTTAAAATAGAATACGATTATTTCGTCTAGCGCCAGTAGCCGATTTTTAAATCTGCATACTTTTTAAGTTACCCTGTTGTCGGTATCAGCTAGCGCTAGCTAGCTATAAATGGTTTTTTTTTTATTTTAGTATTTTACTTGGTTTTTTAGCGGCGTAGAACGCGAAAAGTCAAAATACGTAAACTAACCCTAAATTTTTGACCCGGTGCTAAAAAATCTCTGGTGTCCCACTGTGTATAAACATAAATAAAGTCTCCGCGTTGCCATGGAAAACCAATTCAATGACGTAAAATTTAGCAAAAAAAATCAGGTCGACATAGTTAAATTGATTTCCCGTGCAGTGATGCTAAAAACAATTCCCCAGATTGTAACTACCACCTTAAGGAAAATCTGCTTGTTTTTGCAGGCAAACTCTGGTCTAAATGTCACAATTTTTAAAATATTTCATTGGTGTGCACGGCAAGGATGTGGCTTTGTAACCGATTTTAAGACTAAATACAATGTTGCAGAAAGTTTTTTCTAGGGGGGTCAAAAATTCCTGTTTTTAAAATAAGTCCGCCATCTTGAATTTTTGACAAATGTAATTTATGATGGAAGTTCTATAAATTTTGAGGCCTGTGCCTTTTAAAAAGTTTAAACTTATTAAAATTGATCAATTTTTAAAAAAGTTATTGCTATTTAAACAAGTAGATTTTTTCTTATGCTTCTAATAAGCTTGATTTTGCAGGTAAACTCTGGTCTATTTAAAAATTGCAAACTTCCTTATTTCTTGCCCGAATTTTTAAAATGTCACATTGATGTGCTTCGAAAGAATGTGGCTTCGTAACCGATGTTTCAGATTTATTACAGTATCGTACACAAAAAAATATCTAGGCGGGTTAAAAATGCCTGTTTTTCAAATAGGTCCGTCATCTTGAATGGGAATTTTAAAAAAGAGCGATTTTTTTGGCACACCCTATATTTAAAAGTAAGGGCGGATTCTCGCAGTTTAAAAACCATGTTTTAAATGCGCCGCAAGCAAAAACTTTGATTCATTTAAACTAAAAATTACATTTTTTTACACGTTTTGAATGATCTTGAAAAAAGTTCTTTGCGCTTCAAGCTCCAAAAAAATCATTGGGATTCAAGCGAAATTTTTGAGAACATTACATTACACCAAAAATGCCATTTTTATATGTATTGAATGCTGTTGAAAAAAACTGAACTAAAATCAATTACCTTATATCACCGCAGACAGAAAAACTCTTAAAAAATGATCATGTTTTTCACTTTTTTTTGTGCAATATTAAAAAAGATGAATTGAGTTGACTAAGAACTTTTTAAATAAATATAACTTTTGTTTTTAAATTTTTTTGGGACCCACAAAATCCTCCATGACATTTCCAGATTTTCCACTTTAAACCCTGGCATAACTTTTTGCAACCTTTAAGAAAATGTATGTCAAAAATGTCAAATAATTTCATTACAACTATCAATTTTGACCAGAAATTTCTTGTTTTAAATGATAAATGACTCATTTAAAATGTGAGTGAAAGGTTGCAAAAAACCACACAACTTTTTTATACAAAACATTTTTTTCATACCTTCATCAAAAACATGATTTTAGTAACTGCCTGCAGATAACTAAACCATGGCTTTTTTGGTTACCGATGCACAAAAAACTTTTTTCTTATCACGGGTGCAAAAAAAAGATTTCTGTCCGTTTTTTACCCAAAATTAAAGAGAAATAGCGGAAAATAGTAATACTGAAAAAATCTAATTATTCTTGCCTAAATTTAGGTCATTTCCGTCAATTTTCAACAAGTATTTACGAAAACATGATTTAAAAACATCGTCAAAATAACAAACTGTCAAAGATTAAAATTTCGCAACAATAAACGTCACCGAGCAAAAATGCACACACATCACTATGGAAACCATTGTTATTTCATTTACCAGCCGCCTTAATTTATAGTGTAAAGATGTTGCGAGAAGTGCTCTTCGTTCCAGATTTTTAAAAGTATTTTCCTGTTTTTCTTGGATTTTTGGATAAAGGTATTAAAAAAAGTAGTGTTAACAACTCGCGGCTAAACTGGGCTTTTTTTACTCGCGTTTTTAAATACCTCACTGCGCAGGTTCTTTAAACGAACGCTTGTAAAAAAAGCACTATTTTAGTCACTAGTTGTGAAAACTACTATTATAGCATGCATAATACCGAAAAAAATATATATCATAGCATAGACATATTATATATTTTTTAAATCCAGCTGCAAGCAGGCATCCCTTCCAGGCCCGTTCTGCCCCGTAATTATTGTGATCAACTTAGGCTGTTAAAAACTCCAGCTAGAAAAAAGGCTATAAGTAAACGTCCTTGAATTTCTTAACCTTGATCAGATGGTGTGAACGAAACTTAATATTTAGTTTATTTTACCATAACAAAAAGTATTATAAACATCCAAAAGCTAACATTGACATTTCAATAATATTCTCGATATTTTCATAATTTGCGAGTTAGCGTAGGTTCATTATCGACTTTGCAATTGCGCAATTTTTAAACAAACCCATAAAACTAGGTGAGAATCACGCCTTACTTTAGGCGGGTAAACAGCGTTAAATTCTGTACATAGGCGATCACAAATAAACCTTCAGTTCAATAGATTTAAGAGCTTGAACATATTTTCATAATGGAAGTACAATATTTGGCAATTCGAGTCAATACCTTCTATTTATTAGCAGTGGCGCACCGAGGGGGAGGGAGGGGGGGTTTAACTCCTTTCCCCGAGAAGCCTGGTTATATACAATTGGCACAATCAAATAACAGCAGAAATAAAATATATAAATTGCAAAATTTTTCATTATTACAATTTCGTTCGTTCATGAGCCCTATAAAAATTTGTTATTTGTTTCCAATTTGAATCACCATCAAAATGATCTTTTCAACGTAATTTAAACAAAACAATTTGCCAGCGATTTGGTGTCAAAAAATGGCATTTTAAGTGTCATTTTCGCAAAAATTTTCGCCTGCGGCGCATTTTATCATTTTTACAAACAAATTAAGTGTAAATAAACAACTTACATTTCGAAAACCCCATCAATATTTACGATTTTGGTTTAATTTTAAGTCAAAAAAATGCATTTTAAGTGTTATATTCTCAAAAAAAAACATGAGTTTGACATAATATTTCAGATAAATAAACAATTTGAGCCCAGGTCCGCGCTTGTAAGCACCTGTGTCCTTGTATCAATTATGGTCACATTTTTACTTCAAATTAAGTTTTTTTTAATTCTTTATCCTTAACCCCCTCCCCGAAGCCAATTCCTGGATGTAGCTATGCTATTAATAAGTCCCTTATATTTGAGTTATATAAAAAAAAATTGATGCACTCCTTTTACACCTCCTCCCCCGAAAAACTAGAACCATTTTTATGTGAGGGGAAAAATTAAATGAAGGTTGCCCCCCCCCCCCAATGATTTTTTCCTAAAACAAGTTATATCACTTTAAATTACCATAGCGGACGACGGGTTGAGTATTGCCGCGCCAAAGATCTAATCCACTGTACTGTATAGTCAAATCAAATTTTTGAAAAAAATCTCTGAGGGCTTCATTTGGCCCTCCCCACATATAAAACGGCGGTGCAAAAGGGGTGCATTACGGTGTAATTTAAATTTTATTAAAAATCTCATTGCGGTGGAAGGGGGGGAAGTTATACGACCCCTTATATTTATTTTAAATAACATCTTTTTACTTCTGCATACAAAATATTGCATTTGTTACTTTTGGGCATTTCAAATTAATTTAGAACCTCGAAAAATTTACTCAGATGTTAATATTTTCGAGGTATAAATCTCGATCTGTATAATATATTACAACTACTTAGGTAGTACCTGATTACAAATTATGCGTAGAATATTTTCTTCCTTATAACTGTATAAATAATTTCCATTTAAATAGAATAATGATACTTATACTACTATACTAAAAAATTAAGAGTGAAATAATGACAAAAGTACCGTATTTTGACTATTATCATTATTAAGCATAGACCAAAACTTATGCAACTGATACCTGACTTGTATAAATAATTAGAAAAATTAGAATATTGAAACATATTAAAAACAACATTAAAAACTGTAGATTTATTTATATTTATTCAAATGACGTACTGGTATTTCCTTTGGCTATGAGTTGCTTGCAAATAAAGCCATCTTCATTGGATTATAATTGAAAATTTTCTTATAAATCTTATAGTTTTCGGCGGAACATAATAAAAAAAAAACGTTAGTGTGTGGTATTACTGGAATATTAGTTATTTTTGAACCTAGGGCGTAAAGTAGTAAGTACTTTACGCCAGAGTTGCAAACTTGATTGATGAACACAACCAAAACACAACCAGACTAGTTGGTTCATCCTATTAATGCTGCGAGAAATATTTTTCTCAATAGTCCCCCAATGTTATTCGATCCAAATTACATGACAAGTTTGATCCATTTCTGTAACCTTATACCATGCGTTACGATTTTATTTACGTAACATATATCTCACATCCAACTCAATCCTTTGTATAAGAATTTTTTATTCTCTTGGAATAATTTGTATTTTATAAATGCCCATCCTCCGTCAGAAGCCTCAATAGCCTGAATGCGCTTACTCACTCTCTGTGTGAGTCATGATTCCGGAGACTCTGACTGGCTAGGAAATGACCGTACAGGCCTAAAAATTATTTTATGCCCTAGGACGTAGAAATATTCTTTTACGCCCAGATTTCAGGCAATTAATATATTGAAAATCGCCCGTTCGGACAGAAACAGAGTTTTGCTGCAATTATTCCATTCCAGCCTCCAACCTGTATATAATTTGCAAAATATAATTACATACTTAAAACAAAAACGAAACGCTGAGAGTACAGTTAAGTACAAGTTCAATATCAATGGTAATCTGTTTATATTGCTGAAGTGAAAAAACTAGTGAAAGCAAGTACACACTCACGACAGACGCAACATCAGCAACTGTAGCAAAAAATTAACACAGTCATTATACCATCACTTTGGAAAAATAATCTTACATTTTGCAGTTAAAGTAGGTAATACTTCTGAAAAGCCATCTAGAAAGGCTGTTTATGTCGGATATAGAAATTGACGAACTGATTTTGAATTGTGGGGATACATATAGAAATTTACTAATTGATTTTGAACAGTAAAATACTTAAATTATTTTAACAGGTTTTGAAACACAAAGTAGTTCCTCTAAACGTGACACTATGGAAGCTGCTCTTAATAGATGCAACTATGTAAGAAACTGCTGAGAGTAAGAAAAGATAAGTATAAAAAAAAGTTAACTGAACTAAGTATTCACAGTCTAGAGAGAGAGAGAAAAGTTGTAAAGCCTTACTCAGGGAAGAGCAAGAGAGCAACTAATCAACTCATCCGTTTTTGCCTATAAAAGCACGACATTCAGTCGGGAGAGACAGAAGTTTCACAAACGCGGTTGCAAGGCAGCTTACAAAGTGTCACGTTTATTTAGAGGAACTACTTTGTGTTTCAAAACCTGTTAAAATAATTTAAGTATTTTACTGTTCAAAATCAATTAGTAAATTTCTATATGTATTCCCACAATTCAAAATCAGTTCGTCAATTTCTATATCCGACAATAAAATATACAGTCTCAAAATACTGCAGTCAACTATAAAAAAAAAACACCTTCCTCTGCTTGACAAATATGCAATTATTTAAAATTCTAATCATTCTAGGTGGCCATTCGTCCCACACTAGGCGGGTCATTCCCGTCCCGCATTTAAAGTCATTATCTCACAACATCTCAAAAAAACATCATCTTTTAAAAATGTCGGTAGATGATTTATTAACGCTGGTTCATTCGCAATTTTTTCGCCGGCCTCCTTAGCGCAGTGGATAGCGTATCGACCTGCCGCAGGTGCAGCTAGGTGCATGGATATTTTTTGTTTGTTTTTAACTCTGTATCTTTTTCCTTTAACAAATATTAAATCCCATATTCGTATCCTTTTCCTTAAGCCTTAAGGAATGACCTTGAAAGTTAGCCAATATTTAACTTTACAGGTAGAGAAACAGAAAGATCGTGTCAAAATTGATTTTTTTTTAAATGTTTCAAGCAGTAGTAATAATTACAGAAATGGATATTCAACATTTAATAGATTTGGTGAAAGAGCTTCCACAAATGTGGGACAAGAAGAATCATAAAAAACTAAAGTTAAGGAACAAGAATTTTAGCCTGAACCAGCTTTTCACTTAAGGAAAAAGAAAAGATTAAAGTTAAGGAAAAAAGTAACGGAAAAGGAAAAGGCATGGGGATATTGATTCGAAATAAAAATTAATCGTTTATTTCTGCAAACTTATTAGAATAATTAGAATAAAACACATGTTGTTATGTCAAGTTTTTACAGAATTTTAAGCAAAATACATAAATGTAAAACCACATGCATAAATCTAATTTTGCTCAGTTTTTTGCAATTTATTACAATATTACTAACAGAACTTTCTTATTTTTTACTGATTTTCTTATAACAATTATCCCCTTTATTTATTTCCTATTTTAATGCGATTTTCTATACATCAGATGTCAGATTATCGTCAATATTACCGTATGTTTTTTTTTAACTTTATTAAAAATATGTAAGACAAAGTAAAAGTTGTTAAAAAAATTCGTAACAATAATTATTCTTAAAGTTTTGGTCCTGGTATACACGTTTAAAATCAGTTTAAAATAGTCAAACATCAAAAATGATTAAAAAAAATGATAAAAATTAACATTTAACAAGAAGAGGCTGTACCATCAAAATAGAACATCCCAATTATGCTAACCTAAGAATAAACTCGAAAGGTGTTCAGTCGTTTATTCTCAAAAAAATTAATTGTTAATTTCTCAAAGCTAAAAGAGCTCATAAGATTTACCAATAAATAATATAATTATACATACACATAATAAATCTCTAGAAAGACCATTTCTGTAAATTGATTGTTTTACAAAAATTTAGTTTTTAGAATATTGGTCTGTCTTTCTGTTCCAGCATCTCGTAAAAACTACTGGACGGATTTTCATGCAACTTTCACTGCTGAATTTCTGACGTACATAGACTTTATTTCACGGTTCACGGAAACAAAAGTTATGACCATTTAAAGCAAAAAAATTGGTGCTAGAGCGCACGGATAGTCCACCATACAATTAATTATTTTATGTTGAAAGGAAATGAAAATATCTCGAAAACTGTAGCTTTGAAAGATTTGAACTTTATAATAATATTTACAAAAACCAAAATCTGAAAACTGCATATCAATTACTGCTTTACTTCTAAAGTTATGATTTTTAAAATATATTTTAACGTTTTTTTAAAATAACTCGGAAACTAAAGCTCCCACGAATTTTGACTTTATAACAAAATTTGTAGTCCATATTCATGGAAACTTAAATCTGAAAACCGTATATCGCTACTTGCTTTTGTTCCAAAGTTACAATTTTTTAAAATATTTTATCCCCCTTTTTCCCCTTCAACCCCCCCCCCCCCCCATCCTAACCAAAAGTTAATCAGTTCATGGCCAGCCGATAGAGGATTTTTGTACCAAATTTCGTTAAAATCGATTAAGGCGTTCTTGAGTTATCGTGTATACAGACAGACAACAGACACCATATTGGTATGTTGGACTAATAAGGGAAAAAACCGCAGGCAAAGCGAATATTCGAGTGGGTAAAAGTGGGTGAGTTTAAGGGGTTGAAGGTCAAATCTGGGGCATGAAAGTGGGATAAGGTGGAGGGTGAGGGAGAATCTACAATTTTAAACACGCGAACGAAGTCGCAGGCGACCAGCTAGTTAGTAAAAATCATAATAATTTTTAATTAACCATAATATGTTAATAAAATCATCACCACACCAATACACAATAAGTGGTCACGCAAATTTTCTAAAAATTGATCGAAGGGAACGCATTGAAAATTTATTAATTATTTTTTTAAACCTTTATTATAAACACGAGTTTAGTCACTGTCTGCAAATTACAAACCAATGACTTTTTTGGTTTTTGTACACACGGACGCAAAAATTGGTCCGAAGATACCCACGCATCTCCTTTTGTTTTTTATTCATTTAAGCTATTCATCATCTTTAATAATTTTGGAATGTTGCTACAAGAGAAGTTAGGTTGTCAGACTGTTAAATCAGTAATTCTTACTTGCGTTGTAAAATCTCTCGATGAGCTCGTATTTTAAACAATTAGTACTCAATACGTATCGAAAATGAAGCACCTTGTTCTTTCATATATCACGCTCTTTGACAGAACAGAGAACATGCTCTATGTCAGAAGAAGAAGACAACTTTTCAATACGTATTGAGTACGATGTGAAAACATAATAAATTGCTGTGATTTACCCACATTTTAAAAAACTTTACAACGTTTCAGTTATTTTTTTTTTGAATCTAGGATATCCCGAACTGGACAGTTAAGGGTAGGTAGTTAGTTCAGTTAAACGCTTTTTTCACACGCGTTTTACACCCCGCATTAAACCTTCTTGCCAAAGGGTCATTTCAAGCCTCGTTTCCGTCCACACCCAAAACTTTTTTTAAAGATTAATTTAATAAATTTCATTGCTATATTTAAGCAGAATATTTTATCCAATACCAGAGAGAACGAACCTTAAAAATATACTAAAAGCAGAATCAGCTGCTCGTAGATTTTAGATAGTAAAGCAATAAAATATGGTGGCTAATCACGCTACACCCCCCTCAACGAAACTCAGTTTGGATATTGTAAAAATTATGTACTAATTTAGCCCACTTTAAAATTTTGTACTTAATGAATAACGGAGTTATTCGCACTTAAAACGGGGGGTGGGGGGGTGTGGCTTAGCGCTAAGCTGCACCCCCCCCCCCCATACTTAGGAGACAGATTTAATAAAAATTGATGTCGTAATTTTGTACTAATTATGTACTTACAAAAACCATCGGTTCCTATCTATTTCTAATCTATTTCTTAAGCAGAGGGTAGTGCGCATTGATATCAAGCTACACACCCCATAAAAAAAAATGAAATTGTGTTGAGAGTAGGCAATTTTCTAGAAGGGAACCAAATTAGCTCATAATTAGGTGCAAATTATGGCATAGTTATTTTTTTTCAAATCTCTTTCCTAGGCAGACGGAGTGTGCCTTGATATCAAGCTACATACCCCATAAAAACAAAAAAATGAAGCCATCTTGAGAGTAGGCAATTTTCTAGAAGGAAACGAAATTAGTAGATAATTAGTACCAAATTCTGGCATAGTCACTTTTGGTCGAATCTCTTTTCTAAGCAGAGGGGGGTGTACCTTGAGATCAAGCTACACACTTCATAACAAACAAACAAAAATCTTAGGAACCGATGGTTTTTTTAAACTAAAAGTACCCTTCTTTAAGAGTACAATTACATATTAGTACAAAATTATGGCATATAAACTTTCATTAAATCTGTCTCCTAAGCAAGGGGGGGGTGCAGCTTAGCGCCAAGCTACACTTCCCCCATTTTAAGTGCGAATAACTCCGTTATTCATTAAATACAAATTTTTTTAAAAGGCGACTAAATTAGTGCATAATTAGTACATAATTTTTACAATATCCAAATTGAGTTTCGTTGAGGGTGGGGGGGTGTAGCTGGATTGAGCCAAATTTGGTGCCGATGGGGAACATATAAATTGGCATTAAAGTGGCATTTTTAAAAATTATTTTGCTCAATAACCAAAACACTAGCTAATTCTGAAATACCTACACAAGTATAAAACCTTAGAGCATTGAACTACTAGAAGGAGCTTTTTCTCAGACCTAGGGCAGGGTGTTTGAGTTCAACATCTTGATCCCATTGTTGTCATGTTAACCTAATACGTTTTCCCCTGTTTTTAATATTATTTAAAATACCTTCAATAATTTTTAGTTCCGTTTAATTAAATGGTCTAGATATAGTAATAAAAATCTATGTTTCTATAAAAAAAACCTAAAAATGTACAAGAACAAGTAGAATTTACAACTATAAAAATAAGAAAAAGGTGCTATGGAAATCCCTATTCACACTGAAATTAATGACAAGCCGGCAACACAGATTTCCTACCTTTGTTTACCAAGAATGGCCAAATATGACGAATTCTAACCTAATATTTAGTTAATATTTTAATTTAACGTACCTGTGAAACGAAATACTGCGGTCCCCCGGCTTCTGTTTCAACTTGCATATAATAATAAACTTCGGAACCATTTTTCGCCACAAACTTTTCAAAAAAATATCAAGAAAACACTATTGACAAGTGCTGAAACTTTCACTTTCAAAACAATAATGACATTCCACGAAAAATCGAGAAGCCGCAACAAATAATCAATGTCGCCACGTTGACTACAAAAGAAGATGTTTAAGGAAAACACATGTTAAATTTTCAAAAAACGTCGAAAGTTTTAAATAGGTTGTGAGTATTATATATTGTGTATATTAGCTTTTTCAACATATATCTTAAACCTCATTAATTAATTAATAAACAAGCGTTAAAACTTAATATCCAAATTTAATAAGTTTTTAGTTGCATAGTTTTGTTATTAAAATTGGCAACACAGATTTCTTTCTCCCCTTTCCTCACTGTAGATGTTGCACTCAAACAACCAGTTTAACTAGACAGACCAGACTCCCTTCTAGTAGTTCAATCTTCTAAGTATAAAACCATGTTGGAATTGAGTAGCCAGTCGACAATTAATTTTTTTTGAGAAATGCATTCCTAATATTTAGATATAAACAAAAACAAGTCAAAATTTGAGAAAAGAATGGCCGTGAAATGACCTCAAAGTAAATTAAAAAACTATTGCAAATCACAAACCTGTTTTTCTTCCAAGCCCATTTCGATAAAAATATCCTTACTTTTTCATAGTTGTTTGTCTATTCAATCACTAAAACTACAGTAACACCAAATTTAACAAAACGAGTCTCAAGAGATTTATCAAAATAAAAGCAAAAATGTTATTATCGATGAAAATTCGTTCGATATTATCGTCCGTCGCTATCGAGAGTTCGTCAGAAACTACCTATTAGCAGTTTGACCATTTAAAAAAAAAGCGAATGTTATGTAGAATACCATTAGGTTCATTAGTAATTCTAAAGATAAATAGGTACCAAGCTGCTACGAACCAAGTATTATATTATTATGTGAGTGAATAAAGTAATCTTTTGTTTTTAAATCTGTACAAAACTTTAGTTTCTTTTAAAATCTGGAATTATTTTTAACTGATTGAGTCAAGAGCAGACTGTAAATTTTGATAATTTTTTTGTATTGATCCAGAAATCACCTAATTCCCATGAAATATGTAGTGCTTCTAGAAATTACTGAAATTTTTCTTTTTCAAGTGCCATACTCTCTTCAAACGTTGGCTTTCTAAAGTGTCGTAGTACTACACCATACAATACAGGGTGTCCAAAGATTTTTCGAGAAAAAGAATCCCTGACTTTTCCCCGACTTTCCCTGACCAGATTAAAAAATTCCCTGACTGATATTTTTAGCAGTCTCAAAAAAGGAAACAATTTTTTTAGAATGTTGATTTTACTATAAAATTCAAGTGATTTTACTCAAACACATTGCTTCTGAATAAGTAGGAAGCAAACATAAAAATAAGATATATGTTTTTCTCTTGAAATTAAAAAGACAGTGCTACAATATTTTATTCACTAGAACACTGTAAAAAACACCCTCAAATTACTCGCATTGGGGAAAATTCCCTGACTTTCCCTGACCCATCGAAACTTTCCCTGACTTTCCCTGACCATTTTCAAATTCTCTGACTTTTCCCTGACCTTCCAGGTTTTTCCATTTTCATTTCCAAGTTGAAGCCATGATCTCGTCTCTTTCTCTCTCGGACCTTTTCTGCCTTCAATTTCTCCTTCTATTAATTCCGAAATATTTAAAAGAAAATCAGCAGCTGCATGTGCAGTCCCACCCCGCTTCCATTAATAATAGCGGTACCCAAAAAAAAGTATGTCAGAATTACGGGCTAATCATCTGCGTCAAAAAAAAATGGGCTCATCTCCTTATCTGATTTTTTTAAAGTTAAAAATGCGTAGTGCAGCTGCATATGCAGTCCCACCCCGCATCCATTAATAATAGCAGTAACCAAAAAAAAAAGTTTGGGTTTATGCCCTTACCTAAATTTTTTTAAATTCAAAATGCGGGGTACAGCTGCATGTGCAGCCCCACCCCGCACGTATTAATAATAGCAGTATCGAAACAAAAAGTATGTCAAAATTATGGGCTAATTACGGGACAATAATCTGCGGTAAAAAAAATTGAGCTGATGCCCTTAGCTGATTTTTTTAAAGTTTAAAATGCGGGTTGGGTGCAGCTGCATGTGCAACCCCACCTCGCACTTATTCACTAGAACACTGACTTTCCCTGACCCATCGAAACTTTCCCTGACCATTTTCAAATTCCCTGACTTTTCCCTGACCTTACAGGCTTTTCCAGGTTGTGGACACCCTGCATTGTCTAAAAATTTGAAGCCATGATCTCGTCTGTGACTCGGACCTTTTCTGCGTTCAATTTCTCCTTCTATTAATTCCGAAAAATTTAAAAGCAAATCAGCAGCTGCATGTGCAGTCCCACCCCGCATCCATTAATAATAGCGGTACCCAAAAAAAAGTATGTCAGAGTTACGGGCTAATCATCTGCGTCAAAAAAAAAATTGGGCTCATCTCCTTATCTGATTTTTTTAAAGTTAAAAATTCGGAGTGCAGCTGCATATGCAGTCCCACCCCGCATACATGAATAATAGCAGTAACCAAAAAAAAAAGTTTGGGTTTATGCCCTTACCTAATTTTTTTTAAATTCAAAATGCGGGGTAGAGCTGCATGTGCAGCCCCACCCCGCACGCATTAATAATAGCAGTATCGAAACAAAAAGTATGTCAAAATGACGGGCTAATTACGGGATAATAATCTGCGGTAAAAAAAAATTGGCTGATTTTTTTTAAAGTTTAAAATACGGGGTGCAGCTGCATGTGCAACCCCACCCCGCACTCATTCATAATAGCAGTATCGAAACAAAAAGTATGTCAGAATTACGGGCTAATTACGGGCTAATCATCTGCGGTAAAAAAAATGTATGCTAATCTCCTTATCTGATTTTGTGCATGTGCAGCCCCACCCCGCACACATTAATAGTAGCACTACCGAACCAAAAAGTATGTCAGAATTACGGGCTAATTACACTAATCATCTGTGGTAAAAAAAAATTCGGCTCATCTCCTTATTTGATTTTTTTAAAGTTTGAAATGCGGGGTGCAGACCACACATTTTAAGCTTTATAAAATCAGATAAGGAGATGAGCCCAAAATTTTTTTTGTAGTAGATAATTAGCCCGTAATCAGCCCGTAATTCCTACATTAAAAAAAAATCGAATGCAGGGTGTAGCTAAATTAAAACAGCGTTTTTTGTATTTCGTGCAGTTTTGGTTTTATTTCAGACCGGAAAATTAATTTTTCGCAAACATGATTTTTGCTTATTGGTGTCCGCCTTCATACGTCACTGAAGCTAGCAGAGCAAGGTGAGCAGAACAACTTTTTTTGTAGTGCATAATTAAGTTCTAATTAAGTGCTCCACTTAAAAATTTAGTGATCCCTTTTTTTAAAAAAAAACAGCATGTTCTGCTAGCTGCAGATGAACTCAGCAGAGCCATACATTAAAAATAATCGGAATCAAAATTATCATAGTCCATAATAAAGTGCAAATTAAGTGCTCCATTTAAAAATTTAGTGCATTTTTTTGTTAAAAAAATACAGCATGTTCTGCTAGCTTCAGATGAACTCAGCAGAGCAATACATTAAAAATCATCGGAATCAAAATTACCATGGCGCATAACTCGGTGCATAATAAAGTGCTAATTAAGTGCCCCATTTACAAATTTAATGCTTCTTTTTTTTAAAATATAGCATGTTCTGCGAGCTGCGAGCTGTATTAAAAAAAGGCAGCACTAATACGGACTTTAGTATCCACTATAAAAGTTTTTGTTTCAACGATTTTTATTGCATAGCTCTGCTGAGTTCATCTGAAGCCAGCAGTACATGCTCTATTTGTTTAAAAAAAGGAGTACTAAATTTTTAATTGGGGCACCCAATTAGATTTTCAATATGCACCACTACATTTTTTATTCCGACGTTTTTTAATCCATTGCTCTACTAAGTTCATCTGAAGCTAGCACAACATGCTATTTTACAAAAAAAAAAAGAGTTTAAAATTTTGAAATGGGGCACTTAATTAGCACTTTACTATGTACTATGATAATTTTGATTCCGATGATATTTAGTGCATTGCTCTACTGAGTTCATTTGAAGCTAGCAGAACATGCTGTATTTTTGCAAAAAAAAGGAGCACAAAATTTTTAAATGGGTCACTTAATTAGCACTTTATTATGCACTATGATAATTTTGATTCCGATGATTTTTAATGTATTGCTCTGCTGAGTTCACCTGAAACTAGCAGAACATGATGTTTTTTTTTTTAAAAAAAAAGGAGCACTAAATTTTTAAATGGGGCACTTAATTAGCACCTAATTATGCACTATAAAAAAAATTCTGCTCACCTTGCTCTACTAGCTTCAGGGACGTCGCCTTCATGCCATTTTTGTGAGGCTGATTCAATTTTTATTCTTAAAAATGGCAATTTAAAAAATTATTAATTAACACCAGTCACCTGTAGCTTGTCTATTTTTGAAGTTATGTTATGTTAATTAATAATTTTTAAAGTGCTATTTTTAAGAATAAAAATTAAATCAACCTCACAAAAATGGCATAAAGGCGGACACTACTAAGCAAAAATGATGTTTGTGAAAAATTAATGTTCTAGTCAATATTTTATACACAAATTTATTATTAACTGATGATGGCATGTATGCCGAAACTTTGCACGAAATACAAAAAACGCTGTTTTAATTTATGCTAAAACTTATTTGTACAATAATTAAGTTAAATTTAAGAGCATAGACTCGTTGTTGTAAAACCTAGAAATTCTATTTAATTGAACGATAAATATTTCTTAACTTAAAATTTGGTTATATTTTCTTTAATAGTCCAAGTATACTTAAATTAAATTTTGGGTTATTAATAATTTAAGTTTATTTAATTTAAGAATAAGCAAATAGTTGTGTTAAATAATTTACATAGAGGAATAATATTCTTGCACGAACTATATTTTTTTAAGTACTTACAAGGTTATTCTTAAATACAGAATACATTTTTTTCAGTGTTGAAGTTACTAGATCGGAAACCTGAATTTTACAGGTAAACCAGATAGACACAGGGCAAGTCGTAGGCTGTAAGACTGTGGAGACCTGTAAAGTCAATTTTCGGTCGTGTATCGAAAGATTTTTAGAAATTATGGACAAAACTCAGCTGAAACTATTAAAACGCATTAAAATTACGTTAGTATCGCTCTTTAGTTTTCTTTGCACGTATATCAAATGACACTCGTAAAGACCCTTGTACATTTGTTTAGATTTTCAACTCATGTATGTTGTAGATGAGGTCCTCTTGTGCAACGTATAAACTTTTAAACTAGAAATTTTTACACCAAATTCCACAAAAAAAAACTAAACACTAAAAAATTGCACACACAATTTAAAGGATTTCACAAAAAATTTACAACTTTTTAATTTGGCATTAATTGTAAGCTTTTTACAGGACCTCACAAAAATTTCACAGAATTGCACGAAAATTTCACAAGGATTTTGTGCACACCAAATTTCACAAATGGTTTACCCCTCGGTCTAGAACTTGTTTCAAATCAATCATTTTCTAAGAATTACAGGTTCTATCTATTCTATCCTCTAATGAGTAATATTTTTATGGAAGATTTTGAAAATAAAATTTTAGAGGAATTTAATTTTAAACCGGTCATTTGGTTTCGCTATATAGATGATATTTTTAGTATTTGGCCACACGATTTAAATAAACTTAATGATTTTCTTAATTTTATAAACGGTAAAGAACCAACAATAAAATTTACTTTAGAAGTAGAAAACGATAACAAAATTTCATTTTTAGATGTTTTAATAAACAAACAAAATACATTACAAACCTCAGTTTATAGAAAACCAACACATACAAATAGATATCTAAATTTTAACTCAAATCATTGCTCATCGGTTAAAAAAGCAGTAATAAAAAGTCTATACGATAGAGCTAAAATTATTTGTTCGGACAATAACACATTTTTACAAGAAAAACAAATAATAAAAGAGGTCTTAATTAAAAATTCGTATCCAAATAACTTCATCGAAAATTCTTTTAGACAAATCGAATTTCCAAGACAACGCGAACGTAGACATAATAATGTACAACCAACAAATTTAATAATTCGTTTTATACCAGGTATTTCGGAAAAAATTAAACGAATCGCTAATACTTATAATATTAGAACAATTTTTAAAAAATCAAATACTCTTAGATCAATTCTAACCAAAACAAAACCATTAAATGCTGAGCAAAACTCAAAAAATATCGTTTATAAAATTCCTTGCGAGTGTGGTAAATTTTATATTGGAGAAACTTCAAGGCCTCTTGAAGTTAGAATAAATGACCATAAGGGTTACCTCAGAAGGGGAGACTGGGAGAAGTCTAAAATTTGCCAACATTCTTTTGAAAATGATCATAGAGTAATGTGGGGAGAAACCAGTATATTACAAAAAGAACCAGACAAAATTAAACGAAAAATCAAAGAAGCAGCTTGCATCTATCTTAGAGAAGATGAATGCATAGCTAGCATATCAGTTGATATAAATACAGTTTGGCTTCCAATTTTAAAACAAGATTTTCAAAAAGGTTTTTTTAAAATAAATTAAAAAATAGCATTGATGTTCTTTGGGTTTCTAATATATTTTTTCTTAAAGTTAGTCAAAAGATAATTTTTATAATTGATATTTTAAAATAAAAATTTTGTATTTTTATAAAGTAATCTAAAATCGAAAACACTCAAACAAATATAATTTTGATTTTAAATTTTACTAAATTCACCCCAATACCTTGTTGGCTACTATCGACGCACCAAACTGTCAAGTTAATATTTGAAATATATATCAGTCAAAAGTCAGTCAGTTGTATGACAACAGACAGATATTTTAAAAAAGAATCGAAAAAAGTTTTTGAAAAGGATAAAATTCTTTGATAACGGCAGTAGAATTTCTGCCGAAACGTCAGATAAGTACTTAGATTCTAGTTAGGATTTGCGTGTGTATAGGCAAATTTTTTACCTTATTTAAAAACCACTGACAAACGAACAAATTTTTTAAGGAATTTACGCAGTGGGTTTTAATATATTTTTGAAAAAATTTCCTTAACTTAGTGGCGAAAAACCCAAAAAAAGTAGTTTCGACATTATGAATCCGCCACAAACAAATAGATTTTATTGTATAAAAACACAGCACGAGAACACATCAGGAAGCTTTCGAAGAATAGACCTGGATTGACGAAAACAAAATTTTTACTTTAACTCCGAAGGAAAATATTAATGATCCTAACAGATTTAACAAACTGGATTGATATGGTCGAAGACCCAACCAGCAGAGTATGTTTGGAGGACAACGAAACAGCAGACCATATTCCCTGTGACTGTTTTGCCCTCGAAACGTATATGGAAACTCCGAAGCCCAATATGGCTGCCATAAGGGCGTGCAATCCAAGCAGAATTTATCTGGTGAAATTGTAACATTTTTTTTGGAGGCACAGCCGGCGTCAAACCTTGTTGTACACCAATTCTAACTTATTTTACCAATTTCAACACAAGTCAAGCGGTACAATCCCACCTAACTGCCTAAAATCAACATTTGTTACATTGTTACATATTCCGATAGGCGGCGCGCTGCATATAGCCATCCAACATCCCGCGTTGTTTAAATTATGGTTGTTTATGTTATGCTTTATTTTTCACGGACAACAAATTCCTTTTTTTTTAAATTTTACTTGGCTTTGTTTTGCGCAACAAGCCTCCTCCGGAGTGATTGTTGCTGAGCCTTAATATAAGGCGATGTAGTTTAAACTCCAATTGGGGGTGAAGTTGCTGCGAACGTTGTATTTTGAACGGTCTTCTTTCAGTAACCGGTACAGCTTCGCAGGTTTCGTTTTTTGTCCTGCTCGCAAATTTCATTCTTGTTGATATTTACATCCTTTAACGTTTTGCTTTTCGCTTTATTCCGATAGGCGGCGCGCTGCATATAGCCATCCAACATCCCGCGTTGTTTGACGACGAAAGTTGTTTAAATTGTGGTTGTTTATGTCATGCTTCATACACCAGGCACAGTCCTATGTTACCCTGATGATTCCTAACAAGTATAAAACAGGCCTGTAGGTTTCTGTACTATCCATTAGATCTTGAAGGCCTGGTCGTAATGAATTGAAAAGCAATGTGTGTCCGATATGCCACGAACCTTTCTTTTTATTTATTTTTCACGGACAACAAATTCCTTTTTTTTTAATTTTACTTGGCTTTGTTTTGCGCAACAAGCCTCCTCCGGAGTGATTGTTGCTGAGCCTTAATATAGGGCGATGTAGTTTAAACTCCAATTGGGGGTGAAGTTGCTGCGAACGTTGTATTTTGAACGGTCTTCTTTCAGTAACCGGTACAGCTTCGCAGGTTTCGTTTTTTTTGTCCTGCTCGCAAATTTCATTCTTGTTGATATTTACATCCTTTAACGTTTTGCTTTTCGCTTTATTCCGATAGGCGGCGCGCTGCATATAGCCATCCAACATCCCGCGTTGTTTGACGACGAAAGTTGTTTAAATAGGCTGGGCATGGTTGTTTATGTTATGCTTCATACATCAGGCACAGTCCTATGTTACCCTGATGATTCCTAACAAGTATAAAACAGGCCTGTAGGTTTCTGGAATATCCATTAGATCTTGGAGGCCTGGTCGTAATAAAATGAAAAGCAAAATGTGTGTCCGATATGCCACGAACCTTTTTTATTTATTTTTCACGGACAACAAATTCCTTTTTTTTAACTTGTTACACTGCCTAAAAAAGTGAGAGATTTCCGCCTAATTAGCCTAATAAATCACGAGCTGAAAATATAACAAAAATAAACACACAGCTTGAATTTCATGGAGGTTGTGGATCAAGAGAAGCCTTATTTGGTATTCAAGTTTTAGTTTAACGGCGCGGCGTACGGATGTGTCAGTGTATACTAGAAAACGCCTCTATTTCGTTCTCTTTGTGACACACTGTATAAGCATGTTTAATACATTATGAAAAAACTTTTCATCAAGTTCAACAAGAATCTCTATTAAAAAAGTTCCAGAAACCACACCACAGCTCAATTAAAGGTTGATGGTTATCAGGGGAGGTGTTGGACAAGGATGCATTATTGTCTTCGCTTTTGTTTAGTATTCTTATTTAGTATACCTACAGTAATAAAATAATAGAAAATGCACACAACTGCGAAGAGGGTCTACCTATAAACAGCATAAAAACTACATTTCAATTACTATTAACCTTACCAACTAAGTTAATAATTTTAACAAATAAAGCTAATAGTTTTTTTTTGTAATCTACATATAATTGCAGTTTTTTTTAATGCCTAGTTTCTTTGAGGTACTTTCTCAATCTATCAAAAAAAAAACATTAACGATCAGTTGTAAGTACAACAATTCCAACATTTCTTTTTGTTTCTGTACTCTGCGCTGATTATAAATTCTAAAACATACTCTTTTCTATTAAGGCAATCGCTGACGGTCAATCGTCAGATACCAACGCCTGCGATTCTGTTGTATGACGCCCATTTTTTTTAAAGAGAAAGAAACATTGTAATTGTACTGTCTTTTCTTTAATAGCAAGTTAAAGTAATAAAAGGGAAATTTTACAAAAACGCCAAACACGATTTGCGTCTAGTTTTGTTCGACATTCAGCATGATGGTCAAAACTTTGTGACGTCTTCTTGGATGTTCAGTGCTTGGATTAGGCTGAGCTAGACATTTGACAGTTGTTGTTTTACCAGAGGTGGGCAACTCATATTGCCCTCTCTAGTTTTTTAGTCAACCATACCAATATGGTATGGGGGACTATTAAAATCGTTAAATTTTGACTTTTCTTAATTTTATCAAAAATGAGTTACTAAGGTTCCAAAACACCTTAATCGACGAAAAAAGTTGTCTGTCGGTCTGTTGTCTGTCTGTATAAACGATAACTTAAGAACGCCTTAATCGATTTTAACGAAATTTGGTACAAAAATCCTCTGTCGGCTGACCATAAACTGATTACCTTTTGGGTAGCGTGGTGGGGGGTTGAAGGGGAAAAAGGGAGATAAAATATGGACTACAAATTTTGTTACAGAGTCCAAATTTGTGAGAGCTTTAGTTTCCGAGTTATTAAAAACGTTAAAATATATTTTTAAAAAAAATCATAACATTAGAAATAAAGCAGCTATTGATATGCGTTTTTCAAATTTTGGTTTTCGTTTTCGTTTTACCCAAAAATTTTGTTATAAGGTTCAAATCTACACTTTTCGAGATATTTTCATTTCCTTTCTGGCACCAATTTTTTTCATATTTTCATGTAAAACCGATTTTATGAAATGGACTGATTGTCTCTTTTTATAATTTCCCAAGCATTGACAAAAAAAACAAACTCTTTGATAAATGTCAGTTTTAACACACGGTTTATAAATTTTCAGGGCCTTTTAAAAAATTAAGTTTATCAAAATCGATCTATTTTTTAAAAAGTTATAGGCATTCAAAGATGTACATATTTGCAGACAAACTCTGGTCTAATTAAACATTTAAAATTTTGTTATTTCTTGACCGAATTTTTAAAATGTTACATTGATGTGCTTGGAAAGGATATAGCTTTGTAACCAATGTTTGAGATTAAACACAGTATCGCAGAGAAAGTTTTTCCTAGGGGGGTTAAAAATGCCTATTTTTTAAAATAGGCCCGCCTTCTTGGATTTTTAGTAAATGACAGTTTTAAGAAAAATTCTATAAGTTTTTAAAGCCTGTGCCTTTTAAAAAGTTTAAATTTATTAAAATTGATCGATTTTTAAAAAAGTTGTTGCTATTTAAACAAGTAGTTTTTTTCGTGATTTTTTCTTAATAAGCGTAATTTTGAAGGTAAATTCTGGTCTATTTAAAAATTGCAAACTTCCTTATTTCTTGTTTTAAAAAGATATATCGATGTAATTTGAAAGAATGTGGCTTCGTGACTGATGTTTCAGATTTAATACAGTGTGGCACACAAAAAAATATCTAGAGGGGTTAAAAATGTATATTTTTTAAATAGGTCATCTTGGCTTTTTAGAAAATGTCAAGTTCGACATTAGATCACCCTTATTATGAAGATTTCATAAAACCTTTTTTGACCAGTTTTTTATCTACAATTTTGGCTTTGTCTATCCAAAACTACCGATACATTTTGTTATAACATATCAGGGTCACAAAGCACAGACCTCGATAGAATGTCACTCAGAAACTGCACATTTTCTCGAATTTGACCAACCTTGTATTTTTTATAGTTACCGAGATAGCAATAGTAATCAATTTCAAAATTAAGTCGTACAGAAAATTTCATTGAAAATGAAAAATTTCATCAAATTGATTCTAGAAAAAAAAAGTTACAATATTTTTATGGGACACACTTAGATAACTTTTTGAATGAAATAAAACCAACTCTAGCCGACCGGAACGTGGGAATCGACAAACTTCTTAACTTTTATGAATGCAGATGTCCTCAAAGTTTTTTACACCACGGCCAATATTCTATGAAAATTTATAGGACTCGTGTTGATATCAGTAAGACAAACTTGCATTTTACTTGGTATTGGTCGGGGTACGAATTTTTCAGAAACGCTAGGTATGTTATCGCTAGGTCCTACATCCTCAAAATGGAGGAGCACCTTATTGAATACTTCGCGCAGGGTTCCCCATTCTTAACCATTTATGTATCAACGCTTAGCATCCGCCATAATCAATTTAAAAATTGAGTCGCGAAGAAAATGTCATTGTCTTTCCAACAACCCAAGTAACAAGGTGCTGAAAAACTTTTGCAAAAGCATTGCGACAGCAAAACTCCTCTACTATTGTGTTTTTGCTGTTGTCTGCCACAACGTCTTGAAAGTGTGGATAAAACGTCGCCTAACCCAATTTAGCAATCATTTTTTGGTCATTGCAATGACCATTGCAGCACTTTTTGCAACCGATATAGCTTTTTCAGTTAACTTAATTTTTTAAAAAAATTCTTACAAAACCCAAAGAAAAAATGGCAAAAAAAACAAAATTAGATTTTTATACAAATAAATGGTTGATGCGGTTTTGAAAACACAAGTATGGATGTATGGGAATATTTATTTATACACACACTTCTTAATATCGGATTTTTAGATTCATCCATGGACCAAATTGACATGCGAAGGCCGGTTTACTGATAATATTTATCACGAAACGTCAATAAAAAATACGCGAGCTTCACATATTATAAATATTTAAAGTTTTTCTTTTAATTTAATTTTTAATTTTTTTTTTTGGGGATTGGAGCCAAAATAACCAAAATAGTAGTAATAGTAAAAAAAGCGTTGGTTTAAATAACGAGCGCAGCGAGGTATTTAAAAACGCGAGTAAAATAAAGCACAGTTTAGCCACGAGTTGTGAACACTATCTCAAACGAAGAGCACTTCTCGCAAAACAAACCGTCTTTACACTGTAAATCAAGGCGGCTGGTAAATGAAATAACAATGGTTGCCATAGCGATGTGCTTTTTTACTCGGTGACGTTCATTGCTGCGACATTTTAATCTTTGATAGTTTGATATTTTTAAATGATTTTTTCGTAAATACTTGGTGAAAACTGGCGGAAATGGGTTAATTTTTAGGCAAGAATAATTAGACTTTTTCAGTATTACTATTTTCCGCTATTTCTCTTTAATTTTGGGTAAAAAACGGAGATAAATCTTTTTTTGCACCCGTTATCAAAAAAAAAGTTTTTTTTGCATCGTTAACCAAAAAAGCCATGCTTTTATTATCTGCAGACAGTTACTAAAATCATGTTTTTGATGAAGTTATAAAAAAAAAAGATTTCTCTCTACCTTAAAAATCTACTCTTTTTATAGAATTTTTAATTTTATTTTCTAAAAAATAATGTTTTCTTTTAAGATTGTTTTCGTGTAATGGCCACCATTGAAAATAACAACGCGACCTAACTCTACAGCTAATATTGTTGTACTTTAGGAAATAATGTTTTTAAAAAACAACAAAATGAATCTCGTCCCCGCAAATAAAAATTAAAGTAACACTCGTGGCATATCGGACAAAGCGTTTTTGTTTCTCACTTCATTACGACCAGGCCTTCAATGTCATGTTTCATCCTTATTAAGAATCATCAGGGAGTCATAGGATTATACCTGGCAGTTGAAGCTACACAGTGACCATGCACACCTCTCGAATTTAAAACAAAAAGTTTGTAATCCTTGGGGACGTAGTAACTGTGTGCGCCACCTGTCGAATAAACCGAGAAACAAGAACATCAAAAATGAAAAGTGCAGGACACCGTAAATACAGAATCCTGTACCTTTCAGCAGGTTATAAAGTAGAAACCTGTAAAAGTATAAGGTCACCGTAACATGACTCTTAAAAAGGCCTGCCTGCTTAGTGTCAGGGTTACCGCCGCGACTTTCAAGCAGGAGATGCCGGGTTCAAGCCCCGGGTCGTGCATAATTAAATTACAGAATTTTGTAAGATTAAGGCAAAACGCAGTATGAAGCGGAGTAGGCCGAGTTAGCTACAAGGCAGGCTAATTCGATGTCATATCGTCCCTCGGAGAGGACGTCAAGAGGACGGTCCCGTGTGATCCATATATTGATAGTGGAGCACGATAAAGATCCCTAGCCCCGACAAAGGGGTTTAGGCTAAATTAAATCCTTCTAGGAAAAGAAAACTGCCTTCCTAGGGGGTGCTCATCAGACCGGTTTTATGAGCGGGGTAAGGGGGGAACTCAGGGAAAATAAGTGTAAAATGTATCTTAGGCCCTACCCCTCTATTCACGCCGGTAGCCAGGCCGGATGGGATCGGATATCACGTAGAGGCGGACCTAGATACACACTCCCTAAGTCGGTAGACTACTAAAGTAGTTGATGACCCGTCCGATTTAGTTAATAGTGCCTACGGGACTCAAAAAAGTGACGGTAATCAAATGAGAAGAGAGAGACTCTTAAAAAGAGGTAACGTTCGCAGCAGCACCGCCGCTTATAACCTGCTGAAAGGTATAGGATTCTGTATTTACGATGTCCTGCACTTTTCATTTTTGATGTTTTTGTTTCTCGGTTTATTCGACAGGTGGCGCACACAGTTACTACGTCCCCAAGGATTACAAACTTTTTGTTTTAAATTCGAGAGGTGTGCATGGTAACTGTGTAGCTAGGTATGCCAGGTATAATCCTATGACTCCCTGATGATTCCTAATAAGGATGAAACAGGTCTGTAGTAGTGATGGGCACATCGAAAAAAAACATCGATGTCAACATCGAAACTCAACATCGATGGTGAAAACACATCGTAATTTTATTTTGAGACTTATTGTTAATTTTACACACAATACTTATAGTAAGATTGCAAATAAGAGATTTATAATAATAATCTGCAAATAAGAGATTTATAATAATAATCGGTACAAAAGCTATATTAAATATCTACGCTAGAAAACACAAAAAATATGAGTAATACAGATTAGGTAGCGACACCTATTTGGTGGCAAAGCCGACGACAAAAACAGGCAATTCCTGGTTTTTGAGTCGCAATGGGTGTATAGTACAAGTGCAAACTTATTTCCTATATTTTTTTGGATCGATGTTCGATGTTCCGATGTTTAAAAAAAGTATCGATGTTTTAACATCGATGATATTTTATAGACATCGATGTTAAAAACATCGATGTTGAACAAAAAACATCGATGTTGAACAAAAAACATCGATGTTCCTAAAACATCGATGTTTTGTGCCCATCACTAGTCTTTAGGTGTCTGGATTCTCCATTAGACATTGGAGGCCTGGTCGTAATGAAGTGAGAAACAAAAACGCTTTGTCCGATATGCCACGATTGTTACTTTAATAATGTTTTTTTCCACTATTTTTTCTACTTAATATCATTAAGGGGCGGGGGCGTGGCTTCGTTTTCGAAGCAAGTCGAAAGAACCCGATGGCTAAAATTACTGGGTTTTACCTGAAAGTTTTTCTCTAGCTATTTTTACATCTTCCTGCACAGAAAGCGCATTATTGTCGAAACGACCCGAAAAAAAACTTTATTGTTCCAGTTTAGTTTTTATTAGTGTCAGAACTGATTTAAAAAAGCTACAAAGTTTGGCCTTAATGTATAGCCAACATTCTGCATATTTTTCTGCCCAAAGAATAGTATTTTTAAGCAAAGTTTAATAAATACTTTTGCTTTTAATAGTCGTATGGTAATCAAAACGGGTTATGCTTGCATTATGAAAGCAAAAGGTATTACAAAAACTAAGCAAGCTAATTTACAACGAAAAAGATGTTGACAAAACGTTTTCACAGCTTTACTTTATGGTCATAAATTCTAATGTGTACAACGTGTGTTACTTGGGAAGCTATCGATCAATAAAATGATTCAATAAATAAAAAAGTTATATTTTTATGAGACAGCCGGTAGATAACTTTTATGAATGAAATAAAACCAACTCTAGCCGACCGAAACGTGGGAATCGCCAAACTTCTTACCTTTTATGAATGCAGATGTCCTCAAAGTGTTTTACGCCACGGCCAATATGCCATGAAAATTTATAGGAATCGTGTTGGTATAAGTTGGCGGGATAAATGGGATAGAACATAAACTTTCGAAATGCAAGAGAAATATTTATGCCCAAGATGCATCTTGCATTTTACTTGGTATTGGCCGGGGTATGACTTTTTCAGAGTTTCCTTTAAAGCCACAAAAACGGCATAGATTTGACAACACTGCTTTGCTATTTTTTTGAAAGATCAACAATAAGTGGCGTCAGTAATGACATCTCGAGTGAGATCGTGCAGTTTTCAGAACACGGTTCGAACACGATATGTGAGGCTATATGAGGTGCTAATAGTTCTGACCCTGTTTCACTCACTGACAGACAAGGTCAAATTTCAAAATCCTCGCGGAAAAAAAGCTTAAGGAAGTCCAGCCTTAGACAATTGGCCTGTGGCTATGCAGAACCTGAATTCTAGTACTCCATTCGAACTCATTCAGTTTCCCTGGGCCTACGAAATTACATGACCTTGGCGTTTCAGAATTCCGGCAGAATCTCTCTTATAAAGAAAAAAACCATAACTTTTTTGTTATCAGATTAATAGGATTTATAAAAATCTACAACCGTATCAAGAGGATTTTTTTAAATTTGGTGTATTTTTTTCAAAAAATTAAAAAATCGAAAAATTGTTGTTACAGATTTCTGTATTATCGACGAGGCTAAAGAAAAAGCCAGGTAAGATTTTTGAATATTGCTAGCCGTGTTTATTTTATTTCGGAAATGAGAGAGTACAGCAAAAAAACTGTCTGTATACGGTTGTGAGGAATTCAAAAATAAACATTCCTGCCAAATTTCAACAGATTCCGTTTTCTCGTTTCCGATATTCTGACCGCTAAAGATTGGCCCAAGTCTATGCCGTTTTTGTGGCCTTAACAAAAAAATCACACCGCAGTTTCACGGAAGATCCCGTTTTAAGATATTTATAAAAACGCGTATTTATATATAAAATGCAAAATATTTATTCTTGCGCCGAAACGTCCTACATCCTCAAAATGGAGGAGCACCTTATTGAATACTTCGCGCAGGGTTTTCTCCATTTCTTAACCATTTATGCACAATGGCGTCGCGAAGAAAATTTCATTGGCTTTCCAACAAGTTATCGATCAATAAAATGATTCAAGAAATAAAAAAGTTATAATATTTTTATGAGATACCCGGTAGATAACTTTTATGAATGAAATAAAACCAACTCATGGCCGACCGGAACGTGGGAATCCACAAACTTCTTGCCTTTTATGAATATAGATGTCCTTAAGTGGTTTACGCCATGGCCAATATTCCAGGAAAATTTATAGGACTCGTGTTGATATAACTTGGCGGGATAAACGGGATACAACATAAACTTTCGAAACGCAGAAGAAATATTTATGCTCAAGGTGCATCTTGCATTTTACTTGGTATTGACTAAGGTATGAATTTTTCAGAAAGGCTAGAAACGTTCAAGTCCCATAAGTACAGTGTGAATCACCATTTTTTTCATCGTAAGTACACGGTGTTCTTTTTAAAATTAAAAAATTAATGTCAAAATGTGACAGTTGCGATGACATTTGCTGATTTTTAACGACGTCATTTGAAAGTTTACAAAAAATTATGCAACTTCTGAACGTAACACTTTTTTCCAGCTCTAATAATAAGGGAGGTAAGGGGAGGGGGTGAAAAATATGATGAATCACCTTGTACGTATAATTTTTAAATTTATTTTGACAAGAAAATGAAACAAAAATGCAGTTTGACAGAATATCCCGTTTTATAAAATTGTCGTTCTTTCCTCACAAGATCTTTTGATCTTCTCTCTTTTTTAGATTCTTTTCGGTTGATGTAACTGATTTGGAAGTTTAACTTCTTGTTTCAGGAGCATATTCCTATTGGAAAAATTAACACGCCAGGACGAACCCGTATCAGGTGACTTGTAACAAGTACCATGCGGAACGAAACCTATTTGTGAGTGATTCAAAGTTGGAAGCCAGTGTGTGCGATGGTGTTAAATGATGTCTGGATTGAGGGTGACTAGTGAATCCACTGACGAGCCCACGCTGGTCATCCCGGGCGAAACATCGTTTAATTGTTTCTCCTTTCGCTTTGGTCTTTTGTGTGTTCCTTGTGGGACACTTATCCAATTTTGAATTTTCGTTCTTTCCTCCCCAGATCTTTTGATTTTCTCTCTTTTTTAACACAACCTTGTTATGTTTTTTTTTTAAATATGTTTTTATTTTTGGAAATGCCTTTTGTAATAATTTAAAAAATTAGAGCAATATATTTTATTCTTCAACCCCCGTATTTTATAACAATCCACTGACACCTGCCAAAATGGTTAACTGAAGCTGTCTGAATCAAATGTATTTTAAAGTAATCTATCACCCGAACTTGAATTTATCCAAAGAAACTCGGCTGCGGTAGAGGGAGGAAAAAAAAAGAAATCAACAATATATATAATTTTTTTCCTCCCTTTCTCCATAAAAGTGCCATTTTCTTCCCTATTTTTCGGGTCGGGGGGTCATAGAAAAATTTAGTTATCCATCTAAATGTGAAAACCGGTGCCGCTAGGTGCTACCAGTGATCAGGCAAACAAAGAAGCGAAACTCTTCCTTTTTGGGCGTTCTGCGCACGTAGACTCTCGGTGACCTCAAGCTCGGTGGCTTGGCAGAGAACGCGGGACCGGATTAAGTTCGAAATTATTCAGTGTTGCTACTGTTCGTGATTTATGATTTTTTTCAAGTTGAAGCCCCCTTTCTATCCTCTCTCCAATCAAAGGTGGCGCCAACGAATTTTTGTCTCAAATTTGATCAAGGCTTAGCGGAGTAATCGTGTCCCAAATAGACATATATCATCACAAAATTTTGTAAAATAAAGATATTTTTTACCCAAATAACTCATTTTTAGTGGAAATAAATAATAATTACCCAATTAGTGGCTAAGCTATTGCTTTTTTTTACAAGCGTGGTTCTAAAGAACGAGCGCAGCTAGTGATTTAAAAACCTGAGTAAAAAAAGCACAGTTTAGCCTCGGGTTGTAAACAATTTTTTTTTAATACTTTCATTACAAAACGGAAGATACATACAAAAAGCTAGACCACAAAAGCACTTACTACGCCACCGACTACTCCGTTTTTGTTGGCCATTTCATTTTTTGACATTATTTGTGTGCAAATAAACAATAATTTTTTCTCGCCCCAGAACAATAAAAAAAAATTTTGTGCATCGGTAACCAAAAACAAATTACGCCTCCGGTTCATGTAAGTATTATTGGCGAATGCGCTATCAATTTAGCAAATATTTTCTGATAAACAACGAGTTTGACGAAATCCGGTTTTGATAAATAATGTTTTTTTTTTAAAAGGGTTTTATAAATTACGAGTTTGGTATTGAATGAGTTTAATGAACAATGGTTCGATTAAAAACGGGTTTGTTAAATTTCGAATTTGTTATTGAATAGATTTGATAAAATAAGGTTGGGATAAAAAATTGGTTTGAAGAATTGCAGGTCCTATAGTGAATGATTTTATGATTGAACTTTCTTTTATTTAACGGGTTTGATTTTGCACATTTTGATAAACCGTGGGCGACCTAAACTTGCCGATCCTGGGTTATCTATGGGGTAAAAATTAAATTTCTAAATCAAATCGTTTTTCCGTCGCTATTGTCTTAGAACTTAAAAATTTAATTTTTAGTTTTCACTTTTCACCAAACAAATTTTTTCCCAAACATTCTCGCGAATATTTCCGCGAGTTTTTCGGCGAGCTTTTTCACGAGCTTTTGCGGGAGCTTTTTTTAACATTTTGCCACCTAGGCTCGCGATAATGTTTATCGGCATTTCGAATATCAAAGGAAAGCTCGTCTGTGTAAATGCCCCTTAAAAGGATTCAGATCTGGATATATGCTCTGAATAATTCAAAAAAAAAAAACGGAAATTTTTGAAAACCTTCGTGGTTCTGAAAAGATCGAAATCTTGGATTGTCGTGAACATTGGGGACAAATTATACAGTAATAGTTATTTAAAAGCCATATGTATCTACCATAGGAAAATGGGATAAATGTTTGTTATTGACGCAGGCAAATTGAAAAACGACGAGTTGAAGGTCGGTGTATGTGAGTACAGTATGTCTCATTTTCGATGGGATTCAATGGGAAACTCCGTTGTTATCGAAGATAAGGACAGGCAGTTTTCGCATTACTGTCTTACTTTTTTGAGCTTTGAAAAATGGTATTAACAAATTTATTCTGTCCCTTGTAGTTTTTGAGCTACAGGGTGAAGTTAAAAAGTGGTCGGAGTTACCAATTGATGATATCTCCCTTACTTTAAGAGATAATTGAGTTCTGTGAAAACATGTCTGTGGCACCCTTTTTAGAAAACCACAATGATCTTTTCGAAATTTTAATCCGACGTTCCGTTTTGTAGATACCAACATCAGGATCAAAAAGTTAAATACGAATCAAAATGTTTTACTTCATGTTTTAGTTTCTCTTCAAGTTTATTTGATAATACTTTTTTTTGATTTTGTTGTTTTTTTCTAGTACACCCCGGTACTATTTTAATTTATTTGTTTTTAAGGGGTCAAACCATATCAAATCAACCAAAAAGAAGGCACTTTTCGTTTTGACCATCTCCGATTTTGATGATTTTTGGTACCCTAAAAATCCAAAAAATTAATTTTTTTGGATAATAAAGAAATTGACCAATATGCCCTTGACAGGCACTTACAAAAATAGCAATATCTCAAAAACTATTGGTCCTATAGAAGCGAGTTATAGCTTATTTTGAAGGTTTTTTAAAGACCTTTTTAACGATGTATATTTTTTAATTTTTTTAATATTTTTTTTTGAAAAATCTTGAAAACAACATTTTGAATTTTTCTCAAAAAATACTATTTTTTTTTCAGTATTTTTTAAATATTTTTGGAAAATTTCAGGATGGAGAAGTTATTGGTTCTATTTTTAAAAAAATAATATAAAAAACCTTGCAGGAAAAAACCATACATTTTTTGATAAATACCTATATATGTACTCTTTATATCTAAAAACTTGTCAATTGCTTCCAGTCTTGTAAATAAGATACATAAAAGGTTTTTCCAAACTTGTTTATTCCTGCAAAATTTTGAGTATTTCTTCAATTGTCCTCCCCTACACCCAAGATCTTTTCACCCACCTATTATACATTTAAACATGTTAATTCCTGCAAAATGTTTAGCTCCTCCCATTACTTTTTATTGGCCCTTACCCCTATTTGTATCATTTCTGGTTCAGACAGGAAAAGTTTTGACAATAATTAATTGCAAACCTGCGGTTTATGTGATAAATTGCTATTTTTTAATTTAAAACATTTATCGGAGTCGTGTGTTGTAAAATGGCACAAAATAAGCCAAAACAATGGACAAAATTTTTTGTGAGGTGTTGTGATCCATTAAGTCAGGAGAAACATTCCGGAAAGTTACGGAATGTCACAAATTGGATGACGTCCTTTAAAGGGGTGGAGACTGGCATGAAAATTTGTGACAATAGTCGAATGAAACTTTCTAAGGAACACAAGGAACAGGATGAACAACCATCTCCTGTAGCAGGGTAAGTAATAGTAACGAATACCTACCTACATTTTTACTTGTTTTTTTTTTGTGTGTTGTGGCTCTGCTAATAATTTTAGGGTAATTATTTAGTATCCGATTTTCTGCCATTTTTGGTTTTAAGTGAAAAATGCTATATGAAGGCACCTACAGGCCTATAAGTCTGATTTCATCTGCAAAAATGTATGAGTTATTAATACATAAGAGGCTGTTAGATTTTTTTCTGACAAATTCACTTTTAAACGATTTTCAACATGGCTTTCTCCCGAAAAGGTCTACAGAATCGGCTCTTTTAGAGTTGAACAAGTCAATAATTTCGACTCTTGAATCTAGGGGAGCGGCCTGTGGACTTTTTTTGGATTTATCAAAAGCATTTGATACAATAAATCATGAAATTCTCGATTATCCCCCTCATTAATGAAAAAATTATTACAAAACCATTTTCACTAAGTAAAGAGGAAAATATTCAATGTCTTTTTGCAACCTGTGGTTTGTCAAACACAGAAATTGAAAACATCGACTCCGGTTTTGTAACCATAAACTATGACTGTCTTTGGTGGATGGGATGTATCATTGGCAAAAATATAGAAAGCGGGGAATTAAAAGTTAGTTTTTTACATCCTCATGGTCCCTCCTCCCCGTCTTTTTACTTTCCAAAGCCAAAAGCTGATATATTGGTCATAGATCAAAATTCTCTTTTAAGACGGGTCAACCCAAATACTGCTACTGGTAGGACATATACGCTAACTGCAGAAGAAATGACAGATTCCTCAAATATTTTACAAAAAAAAATTAGCAACCTAAATATTTTTTATTGTAAATTTTCTATTATTCTTACTTTTCATTTTTTTGTTATACCCATATTAGGTAAGTTAGCCCTGTATTAAATACCTTATTATTTTTTTAAAGTATGACTCCATTATTTCTCCATCCTAAAATTTTCCAAAAATGTTCAAAAAACATTGAAAAAAAAAGAAATATTTTTTGAAAAAAATTAAAAAATGTGTTTTTCAGATTTTTCAAAAAAAAAACTTTTTTTTAATTAAGAAAAAAAAATAAACAAACTATATTGTGTCACACACCTTTAAAAAGGTCTTTAAAAACCCTTCAAAATGAGCTATTACTCGCTTCTATAGGATCAATAGTTTCTGAGATATTACTATTTTTGTAAGTGTCTTTCAAGGACATATTGGTCAATTTCTTGATTTTCAAAAATCAATAAAACCAAAAGCGCTTAATCGGAGATGGTCAAAACTATTGCCTGGTTGACTTGATATGGTTTGACCCTAAGACCATTTATATTTAACTACGATATAGTAGACCTGGACAACCAAGATATATTATATGAACATACTGGGTGAACCGGAAAAAACTGGAAAATTTTTTTTTTGGCTATAACTTTACCAATTTCAATAAAAAAAAACTGTATTGATAAGACAAATAAGCCTTTTTGAAAAAAAAACATTGGCTTTGCCGCCGTATTTAGATCCAAGATGGCGGAGAGAATCAAATGCCTAACTTTTTTAAACGCCTTTTTGTTATATGTTGCCATTTTTTTCTAAACACTTTGTTTTCTATGTCGAAAAGTAACCTTTATAACTAAATAATAAAACAAAGTTTGTAGCGCATTTAATTTTATGCGCCATCTTGTATTTAAATATGGCGGCAAAGCGAATGTTGTTTTGTTTTCTTGTATTGAAATTGGTAGAGTTATAGCAAAAAACAATTTGTACCAGAAAAAAACGCACTGAAGATAATTTTTTTCGGGATCGAAAATTCAAAATAAAAAAAAAATATATTTTATTATCAAACAAACTTAAAAAGAAAATAAAATATGAATTAAAACATTTTGGTCGGTATTTAACTTTTCGACCTTTCGATCCTGATGATGGTATCTACGAAAACACAATAAAATTTACTTTTTACATAACAAAATTAAACCTAAAAAAAAGAAGTTAAAAAAAACCTCCAAATCAGTTACATCAACCGAAAAGAATCTAAAAACAAAAGACTACTTGGGTGGAAAAAACGAAAATTCAAACTTGGATGGGCATTCCACAAGGAACACACAAAGGACACAAACACAAAGGACCTTGTGGGATGTTCATCCAAGATAAATTTTCGTTTTTTCTACCCAAGAAAATTAACCCTGTTTATAAACACTTTGTCTTTGAAAGTTTGGCGTCTTTCTAAGATCCTTAAGTTTCCACGACATTTTACAACACAAACAACAACACCAGATTCCCATAAATTTTCCTATAAAAATTCTTAAGATGCATATCTTATAATTAAAAACAAAAATCATCATTATTATTAGACATAATAATAACAAAAGGTTTCGTACGATTTTTCATTGTTAAAACATTTTCTTTCTAACGGTCAAGATCAGACGGTTGCTTTACGTTATTATTATTATTAAAAATTGCTTCATTTTTATTAATTGTTGCTTTTAGAAGAAAATGCTAATTTCAATGAAGATATATGGTCGCTCGCTGAGTGTTAATTCGTTCAATTAACAAATATTTTCAGTAGGAACACCACAACAGGTTAAATTATTTCTGGAAATTTTTACGAGCTTATGAATATTTTGAAAATTATCCCCAGTCGAAGAGCGACAATTTTCTAAAAATATTTATGAGCGATAAAAAATTTCAGAACCTTAAGAAAAATACCACACAAAATAATTTTAAAATTTTATTTTTTGACTTTTAATGCATCAAGACAAGACACCAACAAAACATAAAGTATACAAGATATTAACCAAAATTTCCTTGTTATTTTTGTTAAAATCAACTTTTTTTGATTTTCGTCCCTAAATACGAAAATATTTTCCTCTTAAGAGAATAAAGTTTATTCTTCTCTGGAAAGGAAAATATATTCGTCAAAACATTGGACTCAAGACATCCTCTAGGGTTATTCATAAGTAACGCAAAATGTGGAAAAGGAAATATTTTCCATTCGTCTCTAGTGACGAAAATCAAAATCAATATGCGTGTGAAATATGCACCTTTCTCAAACACGAAAGAATGCAAATTTCATTTTTTTTTATGTGGTCGTAGGAAAATATCATTTTAACATAGTATTCTTTAATTTTACATAAACGTTTGCCTTTAAGGCAGAAGAGTACGAAAAACATCTTAATTTATGTAAGTACAATGTATAAAAATATTATTTATAAGAACTTAAGAACTAAAAAAACATTCTGTTATTACGTCAAAAAATGTCCGATTTAATTCGCTGATGGCGAAAAAAATTTCCGAAAAATACATGGTGACTATAAAAAAAAAAAAACCATTTTGATTAGTTAAAGTACTGGTGTGGTAGTTTTAAGCACAAGAGCCCTCGAGTGCTTCGGTAAAAATTATCATAATTTGCTAGACACGAAGGGATTCTGCAGACTATTTGTTGTTATCATATATTATATTCCTAATATTTACAACTTGCGTATCACTGACCTGTTTTGTTCAGTCACCGTAAACAATATTCCACCTGACAGTAATAGGCAAAATATGTCTTGAAATGGACTTTTTATGGAGGGCGATAATTTGCACTAGTGCAAATTACCGATAACTTGCACTAGTACTAGTTATCGGGAGTAATACCACAAGTGCTTTGAGAATTATCGATAATTCTGAAAAACTTGTTTTTTTCAAAACTGCAATAGTTTATTTTTTCCGTTATGTCAGAGCAGAAATTGCCCGACTCCGCCGAAGGAGAGCAATTTTTGATACAACTAAAAAAATAACCGAGTGCGGTTTTCAACAAAATCACGTTTTTTCAGAATTAATTCTCAAAGCACGAATGGTATTCGGTAGAAAATTTCAAGAATATAGAAATTAGACTATTTATTGTAATTAATTGTACAATTATTATAGGAAGCTCAGCGCGTCGGTGAATTTATTTACTCCCGGTACGCGTTTATTCCATTTACATCCAGATTTTTAATTTCCTTTAATCGTGCTATCTTGGATTTTGTCTACGCCGTTTAGTTTACGAGGTATGGCAATTTTTTTAAAAAAATAGGACACCCTGTATATTTTGCAATTTTTTTAAATCTGTAAACATTTCTCTCTTCAGAAATACCACACAGTAGGATCTATCTTTTACGATAATCAAGATATTTATATCTAAATCTGTATGGGAAACTTCGATATTCATTCAAATATCCCCCGTAAAACAGGGCATAGACAACAATTCCATGCAGGTTTAAATGCCTCTATCTTGGAAACCATAAGAGATCGAGTATAAGTGTATGGTAATGTCAAAAAGATTTTTTAGAATTAAAAAATGTCAAACTATACAGGGTGTCCTATTTTTAAAAAAAATACACGACATAAAAAAATCCAAGATAGCACGATTAAAGAAAATTAAAAATCTCAGTTGACGTGTTTTTGGATTTTTTTATAATACCAAATTCTAACCCGCTAGAAGCACCGTTCCGTTTAGAGAATCCACCCTGTACATATAAGGCTTTGCGGGAGGGTGACCCGCGGCGCTTCATATATTATTGAGATCGCGTCAAAGCAGTGGAATAATAACCTACTGTTGAATTATCATTTATTAATTGAGCGATAATTCCACACCCCTTATGGACAGTTCTACATGAGGGAAATTTTCGCTGTAATTCATTTCCTATTGATCGAAATCTGCGAGCCGCATCGGTTTTATTTGTCAATATTTTCTGAGGGATAAGTAAATAAGTTTTTGATTTAACAGCGAGTGCATTTCAAATATTCATCAAGTTAAAATTGAAGTCGAAGCAATATTTTTGGCTTCAAAATATTGTTTAATAAAAAAAATCACAAAAGGACTCCAAAATAATCCCCTATATTTTAGCAATCTGTAAATTATATATAACGATCGTGAAAAATAAAATGTTCATCAATTTTTATCAAAAATGATTTAATAGCCGATCACTTTTTATTACACTGCGCAAAAAAAGTAACGTATCACCCACAAAAATTTTATTCAACAATTTACTTCTATTTTTGATTTACATTTAACTCCACTAGGACACCGGGAATTTATTTCTCATTTTGTTATTCTAGTATTTTCCGAGCATTTGACCATGACTTTTGGCGCACTGATGATTCCTAAAAAGGGTGAAACACGTGTTTGCGTCTAGTCTCCAATTCGCACCCGGTATGTATTCTTGTGGTACTCCGGTGTATTTTGCATAGTTTATTTTTTGTTATCGATTCGTCATAGTAAAAAGCCCGACTGGTGGATGGACTGTGTCTGAAACATAGAGCATATACCTACGGAATTAGAGAAAACTCTTACTAGGGTTATCGCAAAAAAACACGTTACAGGTCTCGAAGCTCACGCGAAAAATTCTGCCGATGACATCTATCTTAATCAACGTCCATCAATGTCATCGTCTTTTCGTTCTTTTCATGAGGTCTTTTTATTAAAGTTATTTAGTTTTGTGTGTTTTTGGCCTTTTTACTTCCCTTGTTAAAGGGAAATGTAATCATCGCAAAATCGCACTTCGAGATTTTCATGATCCTCCACGAATTTTGAGGTTTCGAATAGTGATAAGCACGAATCCAGACGCCGTCGCTCTGTCTGTCGCCTAATTGATTACTTTTGTTGACGCGCAGACCCCTATTGTTTTCTTCATCCTTCATCCCAAAAAAAAAAATTTTTCTTACCGTGTGATACCTCCTTGGAAAGCTTATAAAAATTGTAGATGACTGGCGCCAAAATTTTTGTGACTACATATATATATATCACATAAAAAATGCAAAAAACAATTGAAAAATTCAATTTTCTGTGCCATATATCTCGAGTTATGAAACGAAATATTAAAAAAAAAGTACCTTAGGATAAGATCCAGGTCAGACCCTATTGTCTTATCAAATTTCATACAAATTGGTTGAGCCGTTATTGCGTGATTAATGGACGACAAAAATCTTATGTATACGAGGATATATATATATACATATATATAGCACATGTAAAACGAAATGTTTTTAGAAACAATAAAGTCTGAATCTATATATCTATATATCTATATATCTATATATATATATATATATATATATATAGCACATATAAAATGTATTGGAAAAGTCCGTGCACCCTAGAAAAGTCTGGATACACCCTGGAGAAGTCTGGAAAGACCCTGAAAAAGTCTGGATACACTCTGGAAAGTCTTGAAAGACCCTGGAAAAGTGTGGAAACACTCTGGAAAAGTCTGAAAAGACCTTAGAAAAGTCTGAATATACTGGAGAAAAGTCCGGAAAGACCCTGGAAAAGTCTGGATACACTCTGAAAAAGTCTGGAAAGACTCTGGAAAAGTCTGAAAAGACCCTGAAAAAGTCTGGAAAGTCCCTGGAAAAGTCTGGATACACTCTGGAAAGTCTCCAAAGACCCTAGAAAAGTCTGGAAAGACTCTGGAACAGTCTGGATATACTCTGGAAAACCCTGGAAGTCTGGATACACTCTGGAAAGTCTAAAAAGACACTGGAAAAAAATATTTCCTTTTATATTCTGTGGATCACCTAAAGTATGGTTCAATAAAGTTTTTAATTTGAAGCGTATACTGTTTAGACTAAAATAGTAAATGATTAATTGTAAAACCATTAAATTTAGGCGCATAATTCTTGGAATAATTTAAGCTCTAGGTAGTTAGTTAGATTATTCTACCATTTTTGTCTCACTGAACTACTAAAAATCAAAATTTATTTCTGTAAAATATTTAAAAAAAAAGTTCTAGAGAGGTTTTTACTTCATAGCAATTCGGTAACTTATATATGGTGTGACGAAAAATTCGCTGTAGAGAGGAATTCGCTGCCGAGAAGTTCATTGTAGAAAGGTTGACTGTCTATGAATATACATTTATATGAATATGGTGGCAAGAGAAGGGAGGGCAGGGCTCTCCTTCCTGGACCCACCACTACACAGACACACACACAAAGATGGTGGTGAAACCTAACCTTTTTTTCGCATTCATGTGTGTAACCTAACACACAGTCTAATGTACACATAAAGGCACCAAGGGGGGCAAGGCCTTCTCCCTTGGATCCGCCACTGCACACACATACACACACAGATAAATATATATAACACTTTTTTTGCATTAACATTCATAAGCATAACCTCAAAATTATATGTATTTTTCAAGGTATTTTTGCAAACAGCAACATATTTTATTTACCATGTTTTAAATTAATTTTATCCTCTGTGCGACAGGCCCTTATCCACTGCTTCGCCCAGTCTTCATTTTTAGGAAATCCAAAGTATTTGATCCCTGTGTTTTTGGTATACCGATTTGTGTTTTTACACGTAGCCACGGCACAACCCAGCATTTTTGGTCTTTTTCACTTTTATAAACGAAAACTAGAGTATTTACTTAAAGTCTATGACAGTCCTGAACAATCTTAATAAAAAAAATACGACCGAAAAATCATCGAAATCGCAAAATACTTCCAGCTCTCAATGGTAAACAAACAATTCTGATTCCAGCGTGACGTCACGCGCAGCGCGTGTCGAATTTGTGACGCCTAATCGGCATACCGTGTTAAGTGTATCGTGTGCGCCCTCCGAAATGTATTCCACGTGAGACCCTAACAGAGCCTCCACCAAAACCGTGAAGTGGTCTGAAATTGACCTGATCATACCTTTATCCCTCTTTACGATAAACAGGCACTCGTCGATCTGAACTATAGATACATTATTTGAAGTCATCTGTAAAGAGTACACTGGCCCAATCATTTACTTCCGAAGAGGCACGTTTTTGTGCAAATCTTAATCGAGTTCTACGCTAAGCTTAAGTTACCGGAGGACCCCTTGCTGTACTTGCCCTTATTTTTTTCTCGAAGCCTATTTCGAATGGCTTTAGTGGCAATTCTGGTATTTTGAACGGTTGCCAGTTCAATTTAAAGCGTTTTTTTTTTAATATGTAAGTTAGAAACCATGCTTTAATTAATATTGCGAACATTTGCTAAATTTCGCTGTGAACCACCATCATCGATTTATATTCATTATTTTTAAAGGAAACAATCAAATATTCAATAAATATAAATATATATCAAAATCAATGAATAGCAAGCTTTCCCTCAAAAAAGGTAATGGTAACCGTAGATCCCGATTTCGCACTTGGGGTGCTCATCAGTACGGTGCTAGGAACTAGGAGATGAAATCATGATAAAAAAAATGTTACACAGGATTCATGTAAAAGGCAACCATCTGTCAAATTACAGAATTGGCAGATGTACCTTCAATTTGAAGGAAAATTAAGCGTTCATTGATTTTGCTATTTATTCACCCTCGCTAAATCCCTTTTTGGATAAATATATATTTATATAATTATAAATTTTAATTTTATTTAAACTTAAACATGCAGCTGAAATAAAGAGTAATATGACAATGAAGTTAAATTCGTTTTTTAAGAGTATTTATTGAAAAAATTCAGATATATACACAGGGATAAAAAAATAATAGGATAGGCACATTTTAAAGAAGTAATGTAATACTTTTTTTTGCACAGTGTAAAAATGCACTCATTTAAATCCTTATTCAAACATTTCATTTTTAAATGAATTTTATGGGAGCTAGGAAAAAAAGTTACTTACTTTTCCATAAGCTTAATTTAGATAACGAATTGCCAAAATATCATTCAGATAATAAACACATACCATGCCAAGATTTTGAATATAATAACATTTAATAAAAAGTCTCATTTAAAATATAAAAATTACATTTATTGACAAAAATTGGACACGGTTTGCAGACAATTGGTCGTAAATTTAAAGTCGCGAACAGTTGCGACGTCCCCACTACCATTGCAGACACTTTCGTCGCAGAGCCAAAACGTCGCAAACATTTGCGCCGGGAGTTCATTTCGCCGCAGAGGACATTGCGACGTGGCCACTAGCGTCGCAAACCATTTCGTCGCAGATCCACATCGCCGCAAACAATTGGGTCGCGGATCCTCTCCGTCGCATAGGACATTGCGACGTGCCCACTAGCATCTCAGGCAATTTCGTCGCAAATATATTCCGTCGCATACAACAAAATAGCGTATTAAATTATCAGAAGCTTACGAAGCAGTGGAGAATTTGGGGTGCTGGGTGGGGAAATATAAAAAAACTAGTAGATAAAACTAAAAAGTCACAACAATTACGTCGAAAGGACATATCGCAAAATTATAGGAAATTTTGGGCTTGTTACAATGATTTTTTTACATACACAATGCTAATGAGCACGTCGCAATGTATTCGCGAAGTTGTCGATTTGCGACGAAATTGCCTGCGACGCTAGTGGGCACGTCACAATGTCCTGTCCCAATTGTTTGCGACGAAGTGGATCTGCGATGAAATGGTTTGCGACGATAGAGGGGACGTCGCAATGTCCTATGCGACGGGAAGGATCAGCGACCCAATTGTTTTCCACGAAGTGGATCTGCGACGCAATGGTTTGCGACGGTAGTGGGGACGTCGCAACTGCTTGCGACTTTAAATTTACGACCAGTTGTCCGCAAATCATTGAACACAGTTTTGGAAAACAATATAATTTTCATAATACTTTAGAAAAAAAAAATTGTGTTTGTGTTTCCAAAGCTTAATCGATGTTGAAAATTGTTCTCCCCCAAGCCATAACTGCGACATAAAAAATATTTATATATTCTTGCATTCTAGATATTTGTAATTATAAATCGAATAAAATATTTATGAAGATGAAAATAGTACATTATACCAGGTGTCCCAAGGTGAGTAACCTATTAGTATATTTTGGAAATTATACAATGGAAACTTTCAATTCTAACATAAGTCCATGTAAACTATCTTTCTGAAATACTTTCATATTTGCAGTGTTGCCATTTGCAGGAAAACTTGGCAACAACTTTCTTATTTTAAATTGAACACCCTGTATGTTTTTGAATTTTTGGATTCTACAAAATATTTTAGGTATACTTTATGTATAATGTACTATACCTATGTTCAAATATTGACAGGTGAAAATTCAAATTTTTTAACTTTGACAGCCCGTAACATCGAAACGGTTAAGGATAGAGCAAAACGGTTTTTACATTCCTATCTTGGTTTTTCACAAGCTGTCGTTTTATATCTAAACCCAGGGTTGCAATATCCCAAGCCTAGTTTAACCCTGGGTTAAAAAAAAAGTAAAAAACGATAGCTTCTGAAAAGCCAATATAGGAATATAAAAACCGTTTTTTTCTATCCTTAACCGTTTCGATGTTACGGGCTGTCAAAGTTAAAAAATGTCAACTTTCATCTGTCAATATTTTAAAAACAGCTGAACATAGGTAGGTATAGGACATTATACATAAAATGTACCTAAAATATTTTGTAAAATCCAAAAATTCAAAAATATACAGGGTGTTCAATTTAAAATAAGAAAGTTGTTGTTAGAATAGAAAGTTTGAAAAGTTTCCATTGTATAGTTTCCAAAATATTCTAATAGGTTACTTACTAAAATATTTTAGTCCCGGGACTAAAATATGATTTTAAGTTAGGACTAAAATCGACTAAAATATAATAAATCAAAACCCTGTATTATTTTACTTTCTGTATTGTAAACAAAATGTTCCGACCAATTTTGTGGTGCAATGGCTATTAAACTTCTATTGGCTGTCAAATATTAATACCGTTATTTTCTATTTACTGACTTGCTAGCGCGTTTCCAGTATCCCTCTAGTAGTCCTTAGGGATTACGGGTCAGGGATTCGGAGGTCTCTTAACGACCAGACGCGACCTGTTCTCGAAAATAGATGAGAAAAGTTGTTGCTTGTCAAGTACACAATAATAACAGAGGCAAGGTCGAGACATTTTTGTGATATCTACAGGGCGTTCCACAGTTCGAAAAAAATGCTTGTCTTTTTAGGAAAAAGAACCAAAAATAGTTAAATGCACAGGTTTATTTAAAACTAGTGGTCGACCCACGGCGTTGGCCGCGTATCCAAAAACCGATGAAGATTTCAGGTCCCTAAAGTTAGCTTAGATTTTGTGATTGAAAAAATTAGTGCTAATTAAGTGCTAATTAAATGCCAAGTCACAAAATTTTGTACTCTTGTAGTTTCCGAGATATGACCTGCACTGATAGCTACCCGTTAAAGATAGTAGTGCACCATGCTAGAATAGTCCCGAAAAATGGTAAAGTAGTGTAAATAGTCCAGAAAATTAAATGCTGCCATATTAATAAGAAAATTCTATATTTGGTATACTTGGTGCACTGCTAACTTTAGGTCATACACATATTTGAGTTCTCAGAAAAGAAGACTGCATATCGCGGAAACTATAAAAACACAAAATTCAGTTACTTGGCATTTAATTAGCACTTAAATAGCATTAATTTATTCCAATATCAAAAAAAACCACCAACGTCTTCTTTCACGAGAACTCAAATATGTGTACGACCTAAAGTTAGCAGTGCATCACGTTAATTTTAAACAAATATGCAGAAAAAAGTAAAAAATACATTTTTTTTATTGAAATGGCAGCATTTAATTAGCATTTAATTTTCTGGATCATTTAGACCACTCTACTACTTTTATGGACCATTCTAGCATGGAGCACTGCTATCTTTAACGGGTAGCTAGCAGTGCAGGGCATATCTCTGAAACTACAAGAGCACAAAATTTTGTGACTCTGCATTTAATTAGTACTTCATTACCACTAATTTTTCCAATCAGAAAATCTTTGCAGTGCTGGCTGTGTACTGCTAACTTTAGGGACGTGGAGATTTCACTGCCTGCACTATACGTAGAGATTATGAGCGCAGTATTGCGCAATAATCTGACAGTGGTCTGCAATAGCCGGTAGTGGACCGCAATAGCCTGCAATGGTCCTACAGTAACACACAATAATTGCAACAGTCATCATGCAATAGTGTGGCAATAGTGGAGAATACTCTTGCAATAGTTGAGAAGTGTCGCAATACTTTCGCAATAGTTGGGAATAATGTTGCAGTGGTCTGGGAAGGCGTCAGTTTTCTACCAGTCTTTTATTTACACATTTTTTATTGTATTTTTCTTTTTTTTTCTGTTACAATACTTCTGCTATAATCTAGCAATAGTTAGTAATAATCTCGCAAAATTCTCAATAAGCATGCAATAATGGTAATAATCCAGCAATATTTCGGGTGGATTGTGGTTCTGCTCATTTTTAAGGATCGGGCATATTATTTTCTATTAATTTGTGGGTCGGGTGTTTTTCGTTTCTATATTATTCTAATTATTTTCGATACTTTTGTAATTCTGATATGTTAAGGTTCGGGAAAATTATAATCGGTTAAATTATATTCGTGTCTTTTAAAGATCGAGTAAATTAAAATTCTATAAAATTATATTCGTATCCGTTATTTTCTAGGTGTTTTAGTTTCGTTCATATTTCGTTTCGGACGTTTTATTTTCTGTTTAATTGTGTTTCGGTTTTCGTAAATTCGACTTTTTTGTGGGTTCCCCTTGATTATACAGGGTGGATTCTTTAAATGGAACGGTGCTTTAGGGAAGAGGTTTTGAAAAAAGCTAAAAATGAATCTTTAGGGTCAAACCATATCAAGTCAACCAGGCAATAGTTTTGACCATCTCCGATTTTGATGATTTTTGGTACACTTATTCGTCTTATCAAAAAACTCAAAAATCCAAAAAATAAATTTTTTTGGATAAGCGGTTTTTGTTTTAGTGATTTTTGAAAATCAAGAAATTGACCAATATGTCCTTGACAGACACTTACAAAAATAGTAATATCTTAAAAACTATTGATCCTATAGAAGCGAAAAGTGCCTTTTTTTTGGTTGATTTGATATGGTTTGACCCAACCAGACAATAGTTTTGACCATCTCCGATTTTGATGATTTTTGGTACACTTATTCGTCTTATCAAAAAACTCAAAAATCCAAAAAAACAAATTTTTTGTATAAGCGGTTTTTGTTTTATTGATTTTTGTCCTTGACAGACTCTTACAAAAATATTAATATCTCAAAAACTATTGATCCTATAGAAGCGAGTGATAGCTCATTTTGAAGGGTTTTTAAAGACATTTTTAAATATGTGTGACACAATACAGTTTGTTTATTTTTTTTTTTCTTAATTAAAATTTTTTTTTTTTTTTTAAAACCTCAAAAACACATTTTTTAATTTTTTTCAAAAAAATATTTCTTTTTTTTTCAATGTTTTTTTAATATTTTTGGAAAATTTTAGAATGGAGAAATAATGGAGTCATACTTTAAAAAAATAATAAGATATTTAATACCTGTATAATATCTGTATTAAATATCTTATTATTTTTTTAAAGTATGACTCCATTATTTCTCCATCCTAAAATTTTCCAAAAATGTTAAAAAAACATTAAAAAAAAAGAAATATTTTTTTGAAAAAAAATAAAAAATGTGTTTTTGAGATTTTTCAAAAAAAAAAAATTTTTAATTAAGAAAAATCCAAAAAATCAATGTTTTATTGATTTTTGTCCTTGACAGACACTTACAAAAATAGTAATATCTCAAAAACTATTGATCCTATAGAAGCGAGTGATAGCTCATTTTGAAGGGTTTTTAAAGACATTTTTAAAGATGTGTGACACAATATAGTTTGTTTATTTATTTTTTTTTCTTAATTAAAAAAAAATTTTTTAATTTTTTTCAAAAAAATGTTTTTTAACATTTTTGGAAAATTTTAGAATGGAGAAATAATGGAGTCATACTTTAAAAAAATAATAAGATATTTAATACCTGTATAATACCTGCATTAAATATCTTATTATTTTTCTAAAGTATGACTCCATTATTTCTCCATCCTAAAATTTTCCAAAAATGTTAAAAAAACATTAAAAAAAAAGAAATATTTTTTTGAAAAAAATTAAAAAATGTGTTTTTGAGATTTAAAAAAAAAAAAAATTTTTTTTTATTAAGAAAACAAAAATTAAACAAACTATATTGTGTCACACATCTTTAAAAAGGTCTTTAAAAACCCTTCAAAATGAGCTATCACTCGCTTCTATAGGATCAATAGTTTTTGAGATATTACTATTTTTGTAAGTGTCTGTCAAGGACATATTGGTCAATTTCTTGATTTTCAAAAATCAATAAAACAAAAACCGCTTATCCAAAAAATTTGATTTTTTGGATTTTTAAGTTTTTTGATAAGACGAATAAGTGTACCAAAAATCATCAAAATCGGAGATGGTCAAAACGAAAAGTGCCTTTTTTTTGGTTGATTTGATATGGTTTGACCCTTTAATGATTTTTTACGGACTTTGATAAAAAAAACTTTTGGGGCCCCCACCAACCATTTTTTTAAAAAGAGAAGGTACCACTTGTGGCATTTTTGGAACGCTTGTTAAAAAAGAAATTTAACGCACTAGTTTTTTTTGACATATGTCAACCAATGTGTCAAAAATTTTAAAGAAATAATTTTTTGTGTTTTGGCTTCAAAATAAACTACATATTTCTCTATTTACTAAGCGGAATAAAGAAAATACCACACAAGGACATTATTGGCGGCCCATTTGGGGGCCCTCACTGAAGGCCCAGGGCCTACCAACATTTTTTTCATGAGAAGATACCACTTGTGGCACCTCTTTGGAAAGCTTGTTAAGAAAGAAATTCGATATTAAACAAATTTTTTTGAGATATCTGTCAATTTATGTGATAAATGGGTTGACAGATGTCAAAAAGTTATTTAATCGAATTCCTCTTTTAACAAGCTTTCTAAAAAGGTGCCACAAGTGATACCTTCTCGTGAAAAAAATGTTGGCAGGCCCTGGGCCTTCAATGGGGGCCCCCAAATGGGCCGCTAATAATGTCCTTGTGTGGTATTTTCTTTATTCCGCTTAGTAAATACAGAAATATGTAGTTTATTTTTTTTTTCTCATTTTTGACACATTGGTTGACAGATGTCAAAAAAAACTAATGCGTTTTTTTATCATGGACGGAAAGTCTGTAAAAAATTATTAAAAATTCGCTTTTAGCTTTTTTTAAAACCTCTTCCCTAAAACCGCTAAAAGCACCGTTCCATTTAAAGAATCCACACTGTATAGAAGTCAAATATTGGATTTTTTTTTAGTACACCACTTACCCTATCTGTGATTCTTTCACCAGTCTTCCCTCTTTTCAATGATTTGGCTCTGATCACCTTTCCATGTCCCACTCCATCCAAGTCGTCCATTTTCGTTCCTGTTCTCTCCCTATTTCCTGGGGCACTTAAAAATACGTGTGATGTTTAATCCTAATTTAAGGTTGAAAATGGCGTGCTACATGGTTGTGGAAGACTGGCAACTCTACTGGCTAGTCAATCTGAAAAAAAGGGAAATATTACAACCAAATAGGGACTAATAGTTGTCCGGCTTATGTCCCCAATTGTTCATTTTGTGCAGAAAGCATGAAATTTGGCACTGTTATTCTTTAAACAATTCTTTAAAATTTTGGTCGAGGAAATCGATGATCGTATGTATAGGAGCCAAGATGGCAGCGATTTTTTCAAAATGGACGTCTATTTTTTTTTAAATTGTAGGTTAGCCATCAAAACAAAATTATACTCGAATCCATATAATTTGATAGAGAGGAATTGAAAAAAAATGTTTACATTGACGTATGACCTTTGTCGTCCTTAAAAAGTGACATTCTATTTTAAGAAAATGCATTTTGAGAATTTTTTTTTATAATTTTTCATAGTTTAGTAAGCCGCGACAGGTCTTTTGTTGTTTGACTTTGACTTTGTTGTTTGCTTTGTTCAGATGAAGTCGTAGTCAACAGGTGGCGAACGCAAAATGCATGAAAAGGATAGACAAAAGACTGAAAACTAGAAACAATTTTGAAAAAAAATTAGACATTTTTTCAAAAAAGTAGAATACCTTTTAACTTCATTAAAATTAATTGGAAAGTCCCTAATTTATACAGAAAATGTGAAATAACGAATTTTTTTCTTAAAACTTGAAATGTCAAAAAATTAATGACTCCAATAAATGTTAAGTTTTCCACAAAATTTATTTGAAGCATTTTTTGATTAAATTGATAGAAACGTCTCAGTTTTGTTCCGCGTTTTACAACTATAAGGTATCCTCTTAAATAAGCACAATTACCTATTTTTCTGCAAACAGGGGGAAAGGTCAAAAATTAAACAAGTTATTATTCATAATATTATCATTTTATTTGAGAACTCAATAAAACTCAATAAAAAATGAACGGCTTGAAAAAATATTTTTTAATCGTTTTATAATTCTTCAACTTCAACTCATTTATTTTAAATGGCAGTGACGATACGTACGCCCCTGCTACAGTGTTCCCCCCTGCCTCAAACAGAGACCACAAGAGAACGCCGCGCATCGTTCGTGCTTGTCGTGGCCCATTTACTTAATAATCGGACTCTACATACAAAAAAAATCTTGTAGATAAATATTTTTTTAAAGAATTATCAGTAAAAAACATCATGCAAAAAAGGCCCTGTAGGTAAAAATGTTTATAGTTTTATCAGTTAAAAACTCATTCGGGTTTAAAATTGAAATTTTTAAGAAAAAAATGCAGATTTCCAGATAATCTTGGTGATTATAATGAAGAGCAAGGAGGGCAATTTCACCAAGACATTAAAACTATGGAAGAGCGCTATCAAGGTCAATGGGATATTCACATGATGGCAGATTAATGCTGGAGGTTGCAACGAGACTGTTCCAACACAGAACACCAAAGACAATCGGTTGAAAAGTTGTTTTTTTGGTTAGCTTCTAGTATAGGTTAGTAGATACTCGATTCCTAAAGAGTATGTATTCTTTCAAGAAAACACATTTTTCCATTTAAATCCGTGTATATTATATTTGTTTTCTTTATACTTTAAAGTAAATTATCTCCAGTACTGTTGGTTTTGCAAGAAAGTCTTTTAAGCATTTTTTGCAGTAAATTTATAACACAATAAAATAGTCAATTTTTTTATTTTGGCCCTTATTTAGTTAGGAGTGACTTTTTAAAAATATGTCTGGTGGTTTACTTTTACTTAGTTCGTTGTATGAACAGTAGCTGTATCTCCATAAAATTGCTACGTATTGTTTTTATATTTTACTAAAAAATGCAGCTATGATCTTCTATTTATAGTCCAAATTTAAGCTGTGTACCCAAGAGTTTCAAAAAAAAATATTTTTTTTTTAATTAAAATTTATAAAAAATAGTTTTTTAAATTTTTTTCTGCAAAACCGAGTCAACTTGGGAAAAACAACGGTGCCGAAAGTTATGATATCAGGGCAGCTTGACGAGTATGAATTTACAAAAAAATTTCTTGCAGCATTTTGTCTGTTGGGCAGTGTTATTTATTTATAATTTAGTTTCTCCGTCAAAAATTACTAAAAACAAGGCGTGTCCTCCATGTTCTATTAACTCGAAAAGGAACATCTGTTCGTGCAATTTTGCGGCCAATTGAGCATGAACTTAACTTTATAAAATAATTGCGATTTACTGTCGATTCACGGTTCCACACCAGACGGTTTTTATTTAAACTTTATTTTGTTTATTATTTGACTTTCAAGACCTAACCTATCTAGGACAGATCTTTAACATTTTCCACTTTGGCAAAAAATACGAAAAAAAAGCTTGATTTATTTTTTGGAGTTTTGTTCATAATTTATAATTTTTGTCAAAGGACCATGCCCAGAGATAATGGACAATGGCTTTCAGTGGGATTTTGTTCAAATTTTAGTATGTTGTAGATCTCAATGCCCTGATAAACCACAATGTCCTCCAGCCAATAGTTTCAGGGATACAGAGGTCCAAAGTTTAACTTTCTGTTTTTTATCCATTTTTCACAAAAAAAAAACATTTAGAGGTCAATTTTATCTATTCTGCAGTATGATATTATTGCTTGTTATACATTGAACCTTAGGCCAGGAGTGTAGGTAATTATCCGTAGTCAAAAAATGAATGCAGTTACGGTTTGTTATATTCAGTGGCGTTCGAAACATAAAAATTGATAAAAAACTTTTCTTCAAATATCGTTTTTTTTACAAAATTAGGTATAAAAAAAACACACGGTAAAATTTTGTAAATTTTTCTCTCTGTTTTAGTCAAGTCCTCATGAAACCAGAAGATGTATACATGGTTAAACTAAGGTACTCCAGTTTGACATTTGCACAGTATATCTTTATTAAGCTCGCTTCATATTTGAGAATATTATTGTGTTTTAAAACCCTAGAAAAATAACAAAATGGCGCCTAGTTTTCACCATAATAAATTCAATTTTATGAAATATATAAAGTATAGCACTCCTGGGTCAGCCGTTTGGTATTTAGCAAGAAACGTACATGAATAGAAACATATCTCAACTCGATCAACATATATTTACATGGTCAGTGAAACAGAAGCAAACATTAAAAAACAAAAGATCAAAAGATCTTGGGTGGAAATAACGAAAATTCAAACTTGGATGAGCATCCCACAAGGAACACACAAAAGACCAAAGCGAAAAGAGAAATGATTAAACGATGTTTCACTGTTTACCCTCGACCATAAATCATTAAAAACCACCATACATGATTTCCAACTTTGAATCACTCACAAATAGGCATCGTTCCGCACTGGTACTTATCCAAGTTACCTGATACGGATTCGTCCTGGCGTGTTAATATTTCCAGTAGGATTATGCTGCTAAAGCAATTGAAACAAATAAAGTTACAAAAAAAATCCGTATCAGGTAACTTGGATAAGTACCAGTGCGGAACGATGCCTATTTGTGAGTGATTCAAAGTTGGAAATCAAAGTGTATGATGGTGTTTAATGATGTATGGTGGAGGGTGACCAGTGAAACCACTGATGAGCCCACGCTGGTTACCCAGGCCGAAACACTATTTAATCATTTCCCTTTTCGCTTTGGTGTTTTGTGTGTTCCTTGTGGGATGCTCATCCAAGTTTAAATTTTCGTTATTTCCACACAAGATCTTTTGATCTTTAGTTTCTTTGGAAAATCAAAGTGTATGATGGAAACTCTACTCTACTCTGGAAAAATCCGGATAAACTCGCAAGTCTGGATACACCCAAACAAAACTGGATACACCTTGTAAAAGTCTGGATCAACTATAATCTACATATACCCCGGAAAAGTCTGGATACAATCAGGAGGTCCAGATAAACCCTGAAAATGTCTGAACACACCCTGGAAAAGTCCGAATATGCCCTGTAAAATACCGGGTACATCCTGGAAAAGTCTGCATACACCCTAGAATAGAATGTATTGATACAACCTGGAAGTCCGGATACACCCCGGAAGCCAGATTACTTTGGGTTTTTATACATATACCAAAAAGTTTTGGGTTTTGACGGTTTGACGATTATAGTCAGATATTTAAAATGAAAACCTGTTTATTATTTATTTTATTGATCAATTGTTGTTTTAACATATATATTAATTATTATAAGGGTTTATTGCACCAAATGAACAATAAAAAACTAAAAAACAAAATAAATATAAGGTTTAAGTTTCATTAAAGAGTATGGTATCTTTAACAAAAAACATCTATGAAACTAAAGTAAAACAGTCAAGGAGTAGAAATATAAAAAATAGTCAAGCCCACAGGCCAGAACCGCAAAACTCGGTCGACTTAAAAATTTGAAGACCAAAAAGGAGTGAACCCTACTTTATGAATAAAATATGAATTTTTTCCAATTTTTTAAAAAAAAAAAGAACATTTTATGAAGTAGGTAAAAAATATGAAAAAATTATGAAAATCGAGTCCCTGCACCTTTTTTGAACCAAATAATTCATGGACTTTTTATTTAAGTTTGGTTGTGTTAACGGTTGGTCCTACCAACAAATAAAGTTTAAATACAAAATAGTCCAATTCAAATACCGATTTGTAAAGTATAAATTTTTGCGTTGGTGGATAGGGGCATTTCATTTACAAAACACGAAAAAATTGCGTGTCAAACGTTGAATGCGAAACAAAAAAAAATCACCACCTGCAATCAAAATAAAACAACTACGAAAGACAATACCCTCTTTGTTCTAGTGTTCGATAAGTATTATTAAATCCGAGTTGCACCTATTTTGCACTATATTTTTGCATTGTTTCAGCTCTTAACATTTATAATTATGGCTTTTAGAGCCTTTTATAAGTTTTTGCGTTATATGGCGGTCTGTTTCTTATATGTTGTTGTATGATTGACTTGTCCTACATTTTGAACAATGCAACAATTACATTTTCATATGATTTATTTATTTTCATTTCGCTGAAGTGCAATATTTATTTAATTTCCCATGTTATGGATCAAAAGCCCACTTCCAGCTTTAGTAAAACAAAAATAGCATTTGAATCGTTTTAATTTATTTCATATTGGTTTGTGCTTATATTTACACAGACCGCGTTTGTATTGCAAAACCTATGTTGAATACTCTAGATTTTCCCGGTTTTTCTTAACCATTATTTTTAAAATAAAATTTTCTTTGTACAAGAAGGTTTCCCCTTGGGCTTCCCCGACACAACAGCTCACAGTTGGTCTAGAGAGAGGTTTTAAGAAAAAAAATATATAATCTTTAAAACATACACTTTTGTTTTTGATCCATCGCCAACTACTATTTTCCGTAAAAAGTAAAATCCCCTATGGAGCCCTTTTCTGGGGGGCTATTTTTGGAAAATGTTCTGGGAACCTTAAATAGCAACACCCTATTTTGAATTCTCGCTGAAATTCATATATCATAAGGTTTACTTTACTAATTTTCGAGATATTGGCTTTCAAAATGTCAAAAATTCAATTTTCAAAGGCCCATATCTTAGAAACTAAACAAAATATCTCTATTGTGTTTATTATCGATTTTAGGGGTTTTTTACGAGGAAATAAAAAATTACAACATGTTGACAATCTGACCTTCTACTTCATATTTTTGGAAAAATATCGTCAAAATCACTGAAACTATTGTCATTTTTTATTTGCTCTTATAAAACCCTTAAAATCGATAATAACCACAATAGAGATATTTTGTTTAGTTTCTAAGATATGTGCCTTTGAAAATTGAATTTTTGACATTTTGAGAGCCAATATCTCAAAAATTAGTAAAGCAAACCTTATGATATGGGGTACCATTGGAAAGAGAATTTCAGCGAGAATTCACATATGAAGTCAAAATATGGAGTTACTATTTAAGGTTTTTCGAATATTTTCCAAAAATAGCCCCCCAGAAATGGGCTACATAGGGGATTTTACTTTTTACGGTAAATAGTAGTTGGCGATATATCAAAAACAAAAATCTATGTTTTAAAGATTATATATTTTTTTTCTTAAAACCACTCTCTAGACCAACTGTGAGCTAGGGTGCTCATTGTATCCCTGGTTATATTCTTTCTACTTAGTAGAGATTCTTTTTTTCTGTCAGTGACCTTAGCCCGGAAATGTCGAAGTGACATTCAAAACGGATCAAGTAATATCGATAGTTTTTGAAGTCAAATAAATATCAGAATTGGTTGAACTATGAATGGAAGGAACATTTTGTAAAAACTAAAACACAATTCGGAGCACTTTTTGGTTTTTTGCCGAATAAGCTAAACATTTTTTGTAAGGCCACTGTGACCTAGGCTGACCCTAAAAAACGCAAAAAACAAAAATTACATCCTTTGTAAACTTGTATCGCGTTTTTCAAGGTTATCGAACGTGACTTCAAGCATTTTTTTCAAATCACTATCTCTAAAATATATTAAAATAACTATATCTTGCTCGAATACCCCTTGTGCAAAAAAATACTATTAAAAATGACGTTTTTTTTACCTTAAAAATTGCGTTTTTAAATCATAGTGACTTGAAATCGAAATGATGAAATAAAATTTGTTTTTGAAATTCTCATTCCTAAAATATCTAAAATCGACTATAATCACCACCTTACAGATATTTAAAAAATTTTAATCAATTTTTATATAAGTCTGTATCGAAAATAATAATCTATTTAAATTGCAGCGCTAATTTTAAGGTTACTGAAGGTATATATATATATATATATATATATATATATATATATATATATATAATATATTTGATATAATGACATCCTTCGTAAATTTGGATTGCGTTTTTCCAGGACATTCAATATCATAGCGACTTAAATCATTTTTTTTTTTCAATTTTCGTCTCTGAAATATATAAAATTGACTATCATCATAACCTAATATTATTCAAAAAGTGCCCTTATTAATTTTTTTTTCATTTTTCAAGGACATTGAAGGTCAAAGCGATAACCATAGTACCTTTAATAAGTTATCGGCTGCCATTTTGAAGAAATTGCGTAGAGGGATCCCAAAAAAAACCTAATTTTTAGTCTACTCGGGTCAATTTCCTAAGTTGTGCTTGTTAAAAATCGTACCGAATTTCACTTATAGAACAATGGACCAAACTGCTGATGTGGTGTGTGGAGAGACGAACCCTGATGTCCTTCCACCACCACTTAACAATCTTGAGTTTTGCCGTCACTATTTTCACTTCGCTCCTTAATTTCAGGTCGGTGGTTTTTGCAATAAAAAATAGACTCATTTAGCAAAATACGTTGCGTGACATACACCTATTACTATCTGTTCATAATGTTGTATATCTGCACCTTACACAAATTAAATGAAGACGAGTACAAAATAATGAGGCTTAATTTATCCTCTGCAATATTTAAACTCTTGCGACCTTGAACATTTAAAACTTCTTGATGCTGCACAGTTAAAAAGGTTAGAAGGTGCTATGTCACATGAAGAAAATTGCCATATTTTTTCTAAATAGATTTTGGCTTTATTTATTAACCAGAGAATGAGAAATAAATTGGACCGGAACCACTTCTAGGAATAACAAGAACCAAGTAAGCTCAACAAATGAGCGAACGATGAACTAACGTCATCCTGGAGACAACAGTCAACGTGCGACAGTCCAACCAATTTTTTTTATTTTATCATCCTTTATTACAATACTAGCTGAAGACCCGTAGATTCTCGTGCGGTTCTTAACTTTTGCTTCCGTAAACCGATTTTGATGAAATAAATCCTGCCCAGGGATTTAAAGAATCCAGTAGGTAAACTCCATTAAAAAAAACTTTATGTGTAATGCTGAAACAAACAACAACAACAAACGTTTAGTAAGAAGCCAACAACAAAAATTTTTAAAAAATATTCATTGTACAGAAATGGTTTATCTAGAGATTTATTATATGTATAGATAAATAATACAAATACTAATTGTTATCGGTTAAGAGAATATTTAACGCCACAGACTTTAAAGTCTATTCTTGAGGGGCATCAGACCAGCAGATCTTGTCTGCCCAGCCTACGGGTTGGAAGATGCTACGGTGTTTCAAGCGGAGGTATATGCCATTATCATGGCAGCAACCCTACCAGAGGTCAAAATAGTGAGTAGTCTGGTGGAAGAGTGCGCTGAAGCACTGCAAACACAGGCTCACGACAAGAGGGTAACACTGATGTGGGTCCCAGGTCATGAGAGAATACCAGGGAACGAGAAAGCGGACGAACTTGCCAGACTAGGGGCTTAAACCCAATACATTGGACCGAACCTCTTCTGGGAATAACAAGGAAACAGGTACAGAGTGAGCTAAACAAATAAGCAAATGAACTGAAGAGGTTCTGGAGGCAGTAGTCAGAGTGCAAACAGTCCAAGCTATTCGTGGATGGTCCGAATGTAGCCAGAACTAAATGGCTCTTAGACATGATCCAAAAGGATATTAGACTGCTGACAGGGGTGCTGACTGGGTACAATCGGCTGAACAAACACAGATCAAGGCAGCTGAATTGGGGATTTCCCACGATAGAGGAAGAAGAGCTGCACTCCCTCAAATGGGCCGACATAATGAACTTCGTAAAGAAGACAGGGAGGCTCGGAGAGACTTGCAGCGGAAGTAGGGGCATAGGGGTGGGAAACGGGGTATGGCAGAAAGGGCCCATGGAGAGGCCTAATTTCCAGGCCCACGGGCCGCCCCTGTACTATTACTACTGGAAGACGAATCGTCACAGCACTTGATAGGACAGTATGATGCACACGCCAGATTCGGGCAACTGACGTGAGGCTTACCCACGATAGGAGATAGGATAGGAGGTAGAGCTTGGCTAGAGCTGGAAAAAGACGGGATCGCCCGGAGAGTGCAGCAGGTACAGGAGGATAGGAATGCGGAACGGGCTACGTCTAAAAGAGCCCATGAAGCAACTTCTTTGTTGGTTTTAAAAATTAAGGTTTAATTTAGCCTACGACAAAAATATCGCTTATTTGAGAATTATTTCAACAAACCTTGCAATATAAAATAAAGCAACAATAAAATTCTGCTTGTTACCCTAAACTTCACGCCGTTTTTATGTCAAATTGATAAAGACATTTCAGTTTTGAAGAAATATTATTTCTAAATATAAAAGTTTCTAATCTAAGTTAATTTTTTAATTTTTGTACACTTATAGAAAAAATATTGTTTCTAACACGCGCGCGTCTTTCCGGCACTTAAAGCTTAACCAAACTCCGCTCCGCTGCTTTTCCGTACGGGAAAGTATCACTTTTCGCACTTGTTAGGTAAACTCCAAAACTTCCCAAGCTCAAAATACATAAAAACCACTAGTATGATGCACATGGGTCCTTAAAAGCATCATGTATTTTATTAGAGGTTTTCATTTTAAATATTTTTGGTAAATTGCGGGTTGGTAGTATCCAGACTTTTTCTAAATGTATCCAGGCTTTTTCAGAGTGTATCCATTCTTTTCCAGGGGGTATCCAAAATCCAGACTTTTACGTGATATATCCAGACGTTTTCACGATGTATCCAGACTTTTTCAGGGTGTATCTACTAACCTTTTCTATTACATTGTGTATGTGCTATATATATGTATGTTGTTAAATATTTTTGTCCATCAATCATGCAAAAAAGACTAAACCGATTTGGAGATCTCACAAAATTAAATTTTTCAAAAGTGTTTTGACTTTTTATGTGCTATAAATGGGTGTCCCATGTAAAACGTACCACACAGGATTTCCCAAGAATCACTAAAAATTTAGATAAACCCTGAGACACGTCGATCTAGGTTGCGAGGAGGACACATACACATTCAGGTCTTTCAAATGTCTTTACAAGTGTTAAAATTTTAAAAATCCAGCGATAAGTTTTAAAGTTGCATGTAAAAATCGCTTTTTTACGATTTTTGAGAAATCCTGTGACACGTCGATTTCAATGTTTTCTTCTGGGATACTATATTTACCTGTACAAATTGAAAGTGAATATCTAAAAAACAAATCGCTAGATTTTTAAATCTTTCAACACTTTTTTGAAGGACTTTGAAAGGCCTTCAAAATAAGATATCACTCCAACCACTTTCCCTATTCAAAATATAGGGGTAAAGTTTACCCCTCGAAGGGGGTACGTGCTACAAAAATTTTAAGTCAAAAAGTGTCCCCCTCGAAATCTAAATCGACGTATCTCGGGATTGTTCTAATTTTTTTGCGAAATAGTTTTAGAATTAGTTTTCACAACTAGTGGTTAAAATAGTGCTTTTTTTACAAGCGTTGGTTTAACGAGCGCAGCGAGGTATTTAAAATCGCGCAACAAAAAAAAGCACTGTTTAGCCGCGAATTGTTAACACTAATTTTTAAGACCTTTATCAAAAAATCCAAGAAACACAGGAAAATACTTTTAAAAATCTCGAAAGAAGAGCACTTCTCTGACGATGTTTTTAAATGATTTTTTCGTAAATACTTGGTAAAAACTGGCTGATATGGCTTAATTTTTAGACAGTGATAATTAGATTTTTGAAATATTACTATTTTCCGCTATTTCTCTTTAATTTGAAATCTTTTTTTGCACCCGTGATCAAAAAAGTTTTTTTGAATCGGTAACCAAAAAAGCCATGCTTTAGTTGCCTGCAAACAGTTACTAAAATCATGTTTTTGATGAAGCTATAAAAAAAAATCTTTTTTTAGGGATGAAGGGGGTAGCTTCAAAAGTATAATGCCCAAAAGCTCAAAAACAACATTAAAAAAACCACCATCAGGCAAGACCTATTCTTTGTCGCAATTCACCTTTACTCGCCCTGGTGTCTCCAAATCAGTCGTAGATTTTGGCCGCCATGGAACGTGTGAAGTTTGTGTGTGATGACCTTAAGCTTCAGGAATTCCCACATAGCATATAAATTAGTATGTTTTGGTTGTTTTCTTGTACAGTGTATTAAATTACATGCATCATCCTCGTTTTTATGATTTATGGGGAAATTAAGAAAAAGCGTATGAAAAGAGTAAAACAAGAAATTCTTCTTTTGTTTTATTACTAGGTATATCTAAGGTCTAAAACTGGCATTTTGGAATCTCGGTTCATTTTTTCCTTTGTAAAGCGCAAAAAACTGAAATTGCGACATTCCTCGCAACCTTTCTTCTAAAATCCAGCTGGGTACACATTCAATTTTTTGACACTGACAATACCAATTCCATTTAGTTCCTGGCTGATTCTCATAAGATGTCCACTTTCCAAAAAAAAAAAAAAAAATAAGTAAAAATAAAGATCACATATTTTTTGTTAATTTTGGATATTAAGGTTACCTGTTAAGAACGATAAATCTTTCCACATGTGGACCTGCTTTTTATTTGAAAAAACTTGACTTTTTAAAAATTTATCATTTACGGAGTTGAGAAAAGATTCACAAATAATTAAATATATTTATGAATTATAATATAAAACAATTAAATTTCTGTTAAAAAGGTAGCGAACTTTATTGTTTTACTTAAAAAGGGCTAACACTCACAATGCTAAATACTTGTACAAACCAACATGGTGAGGAAAGATTCACAAAAATGATAATTGTGAAATATAATAATAATTAATAATTTTAAATTAAACGTTTATTATTCTACGCATCAAATAGTATAAATCCATATGTAAGAAAAAAAAACAGTTTGGAGAATAATGTGCCGGGCTTTCAGTATCCATATTTAACCGAAAGAAAAAAATATGGGGCTCTTGGGGCGCTAATTTAACTTAAACAACTTCAGTATAAAAACGAAGTTTAAAAAACCTCCAAATCAGTTGTTACTTCAACCGAAAGGAAACTAAAAAACAAAAGATCAAAAGATCTTGGGTGGAAATAACGAAAATTCAAACTTGGATTCGAATCCCACAAAGAACACACAAAAGACCAAAGCAAAAAGAGAAATGATTAAACGATGTTTCGCCCTGCTAACCAGCGTGGGCTCATCAGTGGTTTCACTGGTCACCCTCTACCATACATCATTAAACAACATCATACACTTTGATTTCCAACTTTGAATCACTCACAAATAGGCATCGTTCCGCACTGGCACTCATCCAAGTTACCTGATACGGATTCGTCCTGGGGTGTGAATCCGTTAATAAACGATGTAGCCAAATAAGAAAATATTTTTTTAGTGGTTTGTTTTTTATGTTTGGGAATTCTAAGCAAACTAGTTAAACGCAAATATGTAATGAATTTGAGTACAATAGGTCAATTTTTTATAAAGATATTGTGGAGTTTTTGTTTTAATTATTTTATAAACAAAAGCTTAATAAATGCTGTTGAACATATTTAGCCATTGCAATTCCAAGAGTTTGTGTGAAACCCTCTGGCGCCTGCGTATTCCAAAAATAAATCTCAAGCATCCATTACATACATTTTAAAGGTAGCTAGCTATAGATAAAATGTTTATTATTGTATTTAAGAAAGATGAAAAAATAGTGTGAATGTTGAAATTCACGTAAATGAGATTCACGGAAATGAGGATTTTTAATAATTTTATCAAATTATAAACACATTTTATAACTTAAGAGCATTAACTCTGCAAAAATTGGGCTAACTTCACGGATATGAAAAAGTCAATTGCCCAAATCACATACATTAAGATTCGCCAAGAAAAACAATCAACTCTCTCTACCTATATCTAAAACGATACTGATATGCTCTTCATGTGGGAACCTAAAGTGTCTTAAGTGGGGAGAAAATTAAATTGTTCTCGACTGGTGGCATCTAGTAGAACTTTAACCATCTATTGTCACATTCACGCAAATGATGAACGTTAAATGGAACAGCTCTATATTTTGACAAATTAAGTAGTTTTACATATTTTTAACTGTAATTTTCTTCATTTGGTTGAACATAGTCCTTTTGGTATTGATGTTGATTGTTGTTAATTTTTCCTTATTTTAATAAAAAGTGGATTGAACTCTCACGGTGAGCAATCACGGAGATGACATTTTTAGGGTAGAAATGTTTAACAAATATGGAGAATATTAAAATTTTAAATTTTAGCAATATTCTTTCATTCTATTGAACACTTTGTTTCACCTGGATTTTCGGAAAAAAGTTAATTTTCCTGGAATTTTGTGTTTAGTATAAATGATAATATAAATATTATTTATGTGAAGATTAATCTTGAAGAGTGGTAATTATCAGTTAGTGGAAGATTTTATTAGTTTATTTTATAATTTTATTTTGTTCACACGAATCAATCAATGTAAAAAACCACTTAACCTAATTTATGTAAATGTATATTTTAGTAGGGTAGGTTGTAGGGAAGTAGAGAACCTATAGTTTATATGTATGAGTGACTAACCCAACCCACTTTTTATGTATTTTGAGAGAAGAAAAGATCAAAATTTTGAAAGAATTTTTAACTTAAATTTGGAAAAAAATTTAAAGACAAAATCCCACATCAACACTAACCAATTTTTAAAACGTTTTAGAGAAAACTCAAAATAAAACTTTGCTGGCGGCGCTACAACAAAATTGATTTTTCTTTGTCAACAAAAATATTTAAAACATGTAAAAAATGGGATTTTTAGTATAACTTTCCACAAATTTTTGTCTGTTTCCCATCCCGCTTTTGCTTTTTGCACAACTAACCCCGCCGAACATGTATTCATCCCCCTACTTTAATATTTTTCAAGCAGTTTTTTGTAGTATTAAATTCTGAACAAACAAAATGCTCTGGAATTTGTGTAAAATGTCCTGGGAAACACCTGAAAAAAATTATTGGGATTTCTGTGGGAACCCTGTTTACGGGACCATTATTAGACAGTTAAAAAGGATTGTGGGAGATTTTTTTGTGTCAAGTATGTTTTTTGTTACTCTACCCTCTTATTTTTTGAAGTATAGCCTGGAAAAGTCTAATTTTTTCCCATATTTCATGACGCACCCACCGGACAGTAAATTGTTTTTTTAAATTCACGGATTTCGGAACATACACATTAAAAAAAATCATGTTTGTTTGAAAATTTGAGACAATGACGTATTTCAAATTAACTCTGTGTTTCGGACTTCCATTGCAGGGTTCCCACCCAATTCTGATTTCCAAATTCCCTGACTTTTCCAGGTTTTCTCTGACCATTTTTTAAAAAATTCCAGGTATTTTTTTGATCTAAATTGCTTGTCTACGTGAAAAAAATTACCAGGTATTTATACTATCGAGATAAAAAGCAGATAAATAAGACGAGAAACTTTGTTCGAAACTTTATTTGAAGACAGAAATCACAAGAACCGAATTCGTTAAATCCTAAAAACAAATCAGGTAGTTAACAGTATAACAAATAAAAGACTAAATTGCATGAAATGTTAATATATATGCACATGTGCACATGTGCAGATGCACACGAAAAAGAAGACCAGCGTAAGCTGGAATACGGAAAAACCCAAGACAGAACAAAAACAAACCAATTACTGAAGAAATAAAAGAACCGCAATGGGGCTACAATGTAAACGAGCTCTGGAAGAACATCCAAGAAATAGTAACTAGGGTAGCTAGTAAAGTGCTCGACAAAAAGAGAAAACAAAGAAGGAAGTAGTTTGATGAAAACTGTAGTAGAGCGACGGTTATAAGCATATAGACCAGATTTTCACCATTAGACACAATGAAAAAATGCTGGGAATTTGACAGTGAGCTTCACCAGACGTTTAATGATTTCAAACAGGCATTTTACAGAGTATATAGAGCGAAGTTGTGAGAAGCAATGCAGATACTGGGCTTTTAAAAGCTGATATCCCTGTTAAAAATGTGTACGGAGGATAAAAGGTGCAAGATAAGGGTGGAACAGAGCTACTCTGATTGCTTAAGCAGGGTCGTGACTCTCTTTCACCCCAACTCTTCAACATAGCATTAGAATATGCAATTCGGAAAGCCAAGATTGAGACACCAACGGCTATATTCCACCAGGAAGGACCCAACCTACCACTGGCCTTCGCAGATGATGTGGTGGACATAATTGGCAACAGCAGGATTAATCTTAGAAACTCCTTGCACCACAATATTTCTGCATCCATAACTGTTTGCCTAATAAGAAAAGATTACAAAAAAGGAGTAGAACCCTTTTTGGCAGTGGAAGCAGTTGCTCTGGAGATTCCTACACTTCCAGACTGATAGTGTATCAGTTTTCTTGATTAACAAAAGCAACTTCCTTTAATTTTTTTCAGCATCCACGTACTTTACATGACCACTGCTCTTAAAATGGCTCGAGATGGCCTGACGCCAAATATTACTCAATTCAATATTTTTAAACACAGCTTACAATATGCTTGATATTTATTTGTTTTCACAGCCTGTAGACACTGCCACTCTGGTGGACTTATGGAAGGACTTATTCAGTCTAAATTAGAAACTGTTTTTTCGAAATCTCACATGGCAGTTCCACCTCACATCATTTAAAGGTTAGGAATAAATACAAATATTGTCGGATTAGAAAAAATGCGCTAGACTACACTTGAACGTTGTAACAGAAGAGAGCGCGATGTATGCTTAGAACAAGGAGAAATAATACCAGGTGATATTTATTATTTCGAAACGAGAACCAAATATGTTCTATAAACACAATCTGCCACCCTGGGTAATAAGTTCATGTCCTACACGTTTTAAAAAGCTTTCCTCTCTCTTTTTTCTTGCTTTTGGATTTTAGGTGGACTGTAACTGATTGAGCGCGAAACAGATGAGCAGAGAAGAACTCACATAATATTTTTTATAAAGTTAGTTTAAAAAATAGGTTGAAAAAGAAAAATTCCAGATTTTGTGTGCCAATTCCCTGACTTTTGAGGATTTTTTGGTCATTCCCTGACTTTTCCAGATAGCTATCAAAATACCCTGACTTTTCCAGATTTTCCAGGTCAGTGGGAACCCTGCATTGTCTATATTTTATTTATACACGACGCTTCGATCAGTACAATCTCTGATCATCTTCAGGTGCAAACTACAATCTATTTCTAAGGCTAGGTACTTATATACTATGAAAAATCAATCAACCGTGAAGTTTAAGAAGTTGGCTCCGCCCAAGGAGGGGCTTCCAGATATTTGGAATTTCAACACTTGGTTTACTGAAAATACCCTGATTCTGCCCAATAAAGGCAGCTTCAAGGAATTTTCTTTTCTTCCAGTGTGACGCCTTGTGCAAAACCTTTGCTTCTATCCACTTTATTCGGTGTGGTTTTGACTATGCGTGTTCGGCGATTCCTGATTTCGTTGTTTCACCTGTTTGGGTATTCGTCTGATGTTCCTTAAGCCTAACAGATAGTGGTCTTTTTGTTTCACCTATGTATAATTCAGCACACTCACAAGGAACTTGGTAAATGCATTCCTTTTGAAAATTATTCAACCTCTTGCAGGCAAGACCGCTTCATTTGTGGAAAATTCCAACCATTTTGTTAATATTCTTAAATCTTTTGTTTTAGGACCCAAGGATAGATTTGTCAGTTTTGATGTCGAAAGTCTATACACCAATGTCCCGATAAAGGAATCGCTAGATATTATTAGACAGAGACTAGTTGATGACGAATCCCTTCATGAACGTACCAGCCTGCCGCTGGAGGGAGTGATGGAGTTATTGGAATGCTGTCTACATAACTCATTTTCAGGTGAAAGATAGGTTTTATGGTCTGGGGTCTGCCAATGGGTTCATCGCTTTCGCCAGTGGTGGCCAATATTTACATGGAGTGGTTCGAATCACACACGGTTGAAACCGCAACATATAAACCTAAACTCTGGTTTATGGTATGTTGATGATACTTTTATTGTCTGGACCGGGAACGACCAACAACTTTCAGAATTTCTTCACCCGATACCTTCGGAGGCATCGCTTCACCATCTAAATAACATAAGACCCACCATTAAATTGGAGTTGGAGCAAAATTGTCAAATTCCTGTTTTTCATATACTTGTCAAACGAGTAGAAAGCGACATCAGCACAACAGTCTATTGTAAAACCACTCACACAGGACAATATTTAAATCACGGTTCAAATCATTCTGCTAAAACCAAACGAGGCATAATAAGAACTTTATATAAAAGAGCCGTTCAAATTTGTAATAATTCTCATGACTTGGATATCGAAATAATAAACATTACCAACAACAGCCTTAAACTTATAACAGAAACTATTTCTAAATTTCAGCAAACAGGACAGAGATTACAAGACCAAAACCAGGCAAATGCATTTTTTACAATTCCATACATTAAAGGAGCATCAAAAAAGAGTAGCGAACAACTTTAATATAAAAACAGCTTTTAAATCTAATAATACTATTCGAAGCCTTCTTAGTAAAACAAAATCGGAGAACAAACAAAATAAGGAATGCATTTACCAAGTTCCTTGTGAGTGTGGTGAATCATATATAGGTGAAACGAAAAGACCACATCAGACGAATACCCAGGAAATCAGACGAATACCCAGGAACATCAGACGAATACCCAGAGGTGAAACAACGAAATCAGCCGAACACGCATGGTCAAAACAACACCGAATTAAGAAGAAAAGAAAATTTCTTGAAGCTGACTTTATTGGCCAGAATCAGGGTATTTAAACCAAGAGAGAAAATTCCAAATATCTGGAAGCGTCTCCTTGGGCGGAGCCAACTTCTTAAACTTCACGGTTGAGTGATTTCACATCGTATATAAGTACGTATCCTTACAAATAGATTTTAGTTTGCACCTGAAGACGATCAGAGATTGTACTGATCGAAACGTCGTGTGTAAATAACATATATACAAAGGAAGTCCGAAACACAGAGTTAATTTAAAAAAAAAATATGGTTTTCAACTTTTTATTTTTGGTTTAAAACAAATTTCTTGCTGAGAATACAACTAATTTAAGCAAAAAAAGTGCAACTTGTATTGACAACTGCATTAAAAACAACATTTCTAACGGCAGGGTAATTTTATAAGACTTATCTGACAGACCACCTAGAAGTTATCAACATCAATCAGAAAGAGCCCCATACACCCCATGACTCTGAACAGGTTACATTTAATCTGCCAATGTCAAAGTATGCAATTACTACGTTTATACGCACCTAAAAGCGCTTTTATATTAGGACGGTTTTAAATAAAATCGCTTGTGTTTATACGTCCTTCGTTAATAGTTATTTATGGTACTAGTGTGTTATGTTGAAAATAAGTCACGCGAGAAAGATTTATACCACGTCAGGCGTGGTATAAATTCTCAAGTGACTTAGGAAACATAACACACGAGTGACATACAATTTTTTATCAAACAAGTGGAAGAAATCTTTTTTTTATGAGATAATAATTAATAAGCTTTGTGACCAAATCAAAGCTACTTGCGTCTCAGTACCCTATAAATGTCAGAATGTCTAGACAGTGACTTTTTTACATTTGGTCAAAGTTGTTTGTTTGGTTGCTACGGGCATGATATATCGTTAGTAAATGTTTAAATAAATTTTGACACTTGTCAGTTTTTCCTGCAGAAAAGGGAAGCTTTTTTGAAGAAAAAAACGTAGAGAAAATGGAGTAAACCGATGAAAATTACGTTCCTGAGGATATCCTTACGGAAGCGGAAGAAGCAGCGATGCAGATTTTGCCAAAAAAGTCCCGAGATGCTTACGAGAAAGAGTTCAAAATGTTTGAATCTTGGATGAATTGAGAAATTACAAATTGCAGAAAAAATACAAGGCATATCGGTACAGCTGCTGATAGTGCTGGAAGACGCCGACGCATTAGAACCTTGTATTTTTTCTGCAATTTGTAATTTACCGATTCTTCTAGGTATCCTTAGAACATTTTCATCGATATATTTTATCTTCTGTGAATTCATCCAAGATGCGTCGGCGTCTCCCAGCACTATCAGCAGCTGTACCGATATGGGAGCGTCTGGTTCCAATGAACCAACGAATTTTACAATTACTTCAAATCGTTCCTTTCCTTTTCCTTTAATTTCAATATAAATGTGAATTCTGCTTGTTATAGTAATAAATAAATAGAATACTACTTTAAATATAAACGTGAGTTATAATCCATAACTCACTAGTGAGTTATGGATTATAATACACTGGTGTGTTATTTGATAGTTTACTTGTCTAAAATGACATTAATAATGACAGTCATAACTGTCATGTGTTCGATAAAAGTCATTAAATATGTCAGTTTAAAGAAAAAACAAGAACAACTTAGTTAACAACAGATTTTTCGGAAAACCAGGGTTGAGTATTTCTTTAGGTTAAAAGAAATGCGCTAAAGCGTTTTAAAAGTGTTTATAACGATCCTAAAATAGGTTTTAAAGCGATAAACCACTTTCTTAAATCGCTTTAAAATAAAATTGAGCGCTTTAAACGGTTTTAGTGGTGTTTATACGACAACATTTTCATACCGCCCTAATATAAAAGCGCTTTAAGAGACCCGTATAAACAAACTAAGTCACAGAAAAAAAATATGGTTTTCAACTTTTTATTTTTGGTTTAAAACAAATTTCTTGCTGAGAATACAACTAATTTAAGCAAAAAAAGTGCAACTTGTATTGACAACTGCATTAAAAACAACATTTCTAACGGCAGGGTAATTTTATAAGACTTATCTGACAGACCACCTAGAAGTTATCAACATCAATCAGAAAGAGCCCCATACACCCCATGACTCTGAACAGGTTACATTTAATCTGCCAATGTCAAAGTATGCAATTACTACGTTTATACGCACCTAAAAGCGCTTTTATATTAGGACGGTTTTAAATAAAATCGCTTGTGTTTATACGTCCTTCGTTAATAGTTATTTATGGTACTAGTGTGTTATGTTGAAAATAAGTCACGCGAGAAAGATTTATACCACGTCAGGCGTGGTATAAATTCTCAAGTGACTTAGGAAACATAACACACGAGTGACATACAATTTTTTATCAAACAAGTGGAAGAAATCTTTTTTTTATGAGATAATAATTAATAAGCTTTGTGACCAAATCAAAGCTACTTGCGTCTCAGTACCCTATAAATGTCAGAATGTCTAGACAGTGACTTTTTTACATTTGGTCAAAGTTGTTTGTTTGGTTGCTACGGGCATGATATATCGTTAGTAAATGTTTAAATAAATTTTGACACTTGTCAGTTTTTCCTGCAGAAAAGGGAATCTTTTTTGAAGAAAAAAACGTAGAGAAAATGGAGTAAACCGATGAAAATTACGTTCCTGAGGATATCCTTACGGAAGCGGAAGAAGCAGCGATGCAGATTTTGCCAAAAAAGTCCCGAGATGCTTACGAGAAAGAGTTCAAAATGTTTGAATCTTGGATGAATTGAGAAATTACAAATTGCAGAAAAAATACAAGGCATATCGGTACAGCTGCTGATAGTGCTGGAAGACGCCGACGCATTAGAACCTTGTATTTTTTCTGCAATTTGTAATTTACCGATTCTTCTAGGTATCCTTAGAACATTTTCATCGATATATTTTATCTTCTGTGAATTCATCCAAGATGCGTCGGCGTCTCCCAGCACTATCAGCAGCTGTACCGATATGGGAGCGTCTGGTTCCAATGAACCAACGAATTTTACAATTACTTCAAATCGTTCCTTTCCTTTTCCTTTAATTTCAATATAAATGTGAATTCTGCTTGTTATAGTAATAAATAAATAGAATACTACTTTAAATATAAACGTGAGTTATAATCCATAACTCACTAGTGAGTTATGGATTATAATACACTGGTGTGTTATTTGATAGTTTACTTGTCTAAAATGACATTAATAATGACAGTCATAACTGTCATGTGTTCGATAAAAGTCATTAAATATGTCAGTTTAAAGAAAAAACAAGAACAACTTAGTTAACAACAGATTTTTCGGAAAACCAGGGTTGAGTATTTCTTTAGGTTAAAAGAAATGCGCTAAAGCGTTTTAAAAGTGTTTATAACGATCCTAAAATAGGTTTTAAAGCGATAAACCACTTTCTTAAATCGCTTTAAAATAAAATTGAGCGCTTTAAACGGTTTTAGTGGTGTTTATACGACAACATTTTCATACCGCCCTAATATAAAAGCGCTTTAAGAGACCCGTATAAACAAACTAAGTCACAGAAATAGTAAGGTCATTACAAAGTTATGATCGGTCAATGTTAGAAAACTTTGACAATATTGACGGAAGTCTTGACTATTAGAAATAACATACTATTTTCAGTAGGATTTTCTTAACAAAATAACAACTTTACAAAACCAAACTAAATGAACAATCATAAAGTCAAAAAATAAACAAAAAGAACAATGTGGCAATTTCCTAAAAAACATTAAAAAAAACAGGCAGTAAATAGTAAAATAAGTCTCGAAGTTTTTAATGTTTTTCATTAATATTCCCAGGGTGAGCTCCAAAAAAACCACATATAAACTCAGAATAGCCTCTCTGCACTAAATACATAACAAAATTAAAAAATAGCAATTCAAGAGATATCTTTGGAGACAGCAGTAAACTCTTAAAATAAATAAAATTAAAAATCGTCAAACTCTTAACACAAATTACAAATATTTGCTTTAGTATAGGGCAATTCCCCAATAAATTAAAAATGTCAAGAGTTAAACCAATATATAAAAATAAAGGAGAAAAACCTGATTTAAGTAGCTATAGACCAATCTCTATAATTTCTACTCTTTCAAAAATAATAGAATTGGAGTACTCAACGAGACTCATGAATTTCTTAAATAAAAACACACTGCTTTCCAAAACCCAATTTGGTTTTATTCTACAAATTATACCATACTTAGTCAGGGTGTCCACAGATTTTTCGAGAAACAATTCCCTGAGTTTTCCCCGACTTTTCCTGACCAGATTAAAAAATTCCTGATATTTTTAGCAGTCCCAAATAACAAAAAAAGGATTTTTTTAAAATGTTGATTTTACTTAAAATTCAAGTGATTTTTCTCAAACTTTCACTTAACTCATATTAGGTGCGTATTTATTAAAAAAGGGGAAATAAAATCAGCCTCCACCACCACGTAAGCGCTTTTTTGAGTGTATTTATTTGTACTAACTTCTAAAAAGCGACATCTAAGAAGTAAACAAAAAAATAAACAAACTACATAAACCTAGTGCCTCTAAAGAACAAAGTAGAAGTAGTTGAAAAAGCTTGTTCAGTTTTTAATAAAATAGTTAAACTAAAAATGACAAATATTTGTGAGACAAATGGCCAAGCCTTATGCACACTTTGCTTTTGAATAAGTAGGAAGCAAACATAAAAATAAGATATATTTTCATGTTTGCTTTTTTCCTGAAATAAAAAAGACAGTCCTATAAACAATAGTTTATTCACTAGAGCACTGTGAAAAATCCCCTCAAATTACTTTCATTGGGGGAAATTCCCTGAATTGCCCTGGCCCATCAAAAAATTCCCTGACTTTCCCTGACCATTTTCAAATACCCTTACTTTTCCCTGACTTTCTAGGTTGTGGACACCCTTTTAGTGTCGTGATAGATCATTAGATGTAGTCGATGCCTTTGAGAGGGGCGAATATGTAGTAGCTAGATTTTGTGACCTCTCAGAGGCATTCGACGGTGTCTGTCACAAAACTGCTTGACAAAAATTTAAATGTACGGGGTACGAGAAAATGCAAACAATTTTTTATTATCACACATTTTGAAAAGACAACAACTAACAGAAACAAATGGACCAAAATCATCAATAAAAACTGCACTATCAGATGTACCACAAGGGTCAATACTCGGACCAACTTTGTTCATTGTATATGCGAATGATTATCATCTATTTTCTAGAAAATGGGAAATGTATTCAACTTGCTGATTAAAAAACATATTATAAAAAACAAAAAACATAATCTCGCGTCCGTCAATAAAAAACCAAATTAACACATCCAGACACCTATAGATCTGTTTCATCCTTACTAGGAATCGTCAGGGAGTCATAGGCAACCATGCACATCTCTCGAATTTAAAACAAAAAGTTCGTAATCCGGGGAGACATAGTACCTGGATGCGTACCTGCTGAAAAGTGCAGATTTCTGTTTTTACGGTCTCCTGCATTTTAAAATTTTAATGTTTTTGTTTCTTAATTTATCGACAGGTGACGCACACAGGTACCATGGTCACCGCGGATCACGAACTTTTTGTTTCAAATTCGGGAAGTGTGCATGGTTGCTTGTGTAGCTTCAACTCCCAGGTATAATCCTATGACTCCCTGACTATTCCTAATAAGAATGAAACAGGTCTGTAGGTGTCTGAATTATCCATTAGACATTGGAGGCCTGGTCGTGATGAAGTGAGAAACAAAAAACGCTTTCTTCGATATGCCACGAGTGTTACTTTTAAAACATATTATTACTCACAAAAAGATATAGCACAAACTGAGAGTAACAACTGAGAACTGAATACACAAGCAAAAATCTGGTCTGGTTCAAATTATTTATCTCTAAAACTAAGATAGTGCACATAGATTATTCCCTAAAAAACAAACCCAAAATACACAAACTAAATTTTTAGGAATTACTTTTGATAAAGAGCTATGCGTTAAACTACACATTACAGCATTAAGCACTAAACCGACGCGACGCAAAGATAGGCAGAATTGCATACATAGGAATGTTCCGGAGCCTAATAATGTATAGTATTTTAGCATGGAGCCAAGCCCCAGGGTAGTTAACAGTATTTAAACAACAAAAAAATTAAACAGATAAATAGCTGTCAGCCCTGTTTTAAACATGTAAAAATACTAACTTTTCCAGCCATTTACATACAGCAAGCACTTCAGTAAGCTAAAGAAAATAAAATAAACCTCCAAACACATTAATCAGGCCACTCTTATAACACAAGAAACAAAACATTCACGCAAAAAACTTTAAAATACTGTCAATAAGACTTTTTAATTGTCTTTCAGAAGAAATTAAAAATCTTCCAGCAAACAAATATAAATTTCAGATAAAAAACATACTCCATCACATAAGCCCATATGAAATCCAAGAGTTCTTGGAGTTTAGAGCAATGCCAACTAATAGCAGTTTTTAGCCTTATCTAATTGTTCCGTTTTATATATAAATATATAAGCTATGTTAATTAGTTTTTTTTAATGAAATTTATATGATTATAATGTGGTACACTTGATTTAAAAAAAAACGCATACATGCAGTCACAAAATTGACCTTTCTAAAATGCCAAAAAACTTCAAAAGTACGACAATTTGTCATATTGTTTAAAAAAGGTCTCTAAAACTGAAAATATTTTTATACCTTATTTTATATTATATTTTGTATAATTCTAAAAAATCAGCAAAAATAATGTTTTAGGAAAGTATTTATTGAACAATATCAAATTATCACTCGAGTAACGGACAAAGGCTGTTCTATAAAGAGGGCGGTAACCCATTTTGGAGTTAATAAAATAACAATAATACGATGGAAACAGCGCTGGATTGAAAACAATTCGACGAATAGGAAACTTGGATTAGGACAAAAAACTTAATATTAATTATCTTAACTTAAAAAAGAACTAAAGTAAATAATTTAGTATTTAATACGATCACCATTTTTCTCTATTACAAGCTGCAAACGTCTGGGCATTGAAAAGGTTAAATTTTGAAAATACTGATGGTCTTCTGAGAGCTGATCCAATGCGCGATAAATAGCATCGCTTAACTCTTCAGGATTTCATGGTCTCCAATTCCTTTGGTATATTATTTTAACGATTCAACCCCATATATTTTCCATTGGGTTAAGGTCAGGGCTGTTGGCTGGCCAAGGAAGTGTTTCTATATTATTATTCTGAAACCATTGGCGAAAAACATTAGCCGTGTGTACTGGACAGTTGTCCTGCTGATAAACGAAGTCATTATTTTCATGTAGAGCCTGTACAGATGGCAGCATAACGTTTTCAACGATTTCAATATATCGTTCACTATTGAATCTTCCTTCGATTCTCCAAAAAAAACCCAAACCTCTAGCACTAAACACACACATGTTTACAGAAAAATGTCCATCTTTTTTTATTTGGTTTGTATATTCGGGATCAAATCTATTTGGTGGACGATAAACTAAAATTCTCCTGCTGCTTGAAGATGATTGAAAAATTTTTTCGTCAGTGAAAACCACCCTCTCCCAGAAGTCATTATACCGAAGAACGTTGTTCAGTGCAAAAATCACTCTGGCCTGTTTTTGTTCTTCTGTTAGAAAAGGCTTCTTTGCAGCAACTCGACAAGAGACTTCTCATTTCGTTACTCTTCTATTTACTGTTGCTAAAGATCCCGGAAATAATGTTCCATTAGCTGCTTCAACCGACGTTGAAAAAAGATTTTGTCTGAGATAGTCAATAAGTCTCTCATCTTGCACTTCAGAACTTACTTTTGGTCGTTCTGATCCATCTTTCCTATCCGTAGAATTATTTTCAATCCAGCGCTTTTTTCATCGCATTATCGTCATTTTATCAACTCCAAAATGTACAAATAAATTTCATGCATTCATAGTTCTTTCGAGGATTTATTTTAATCCAAAATAGTTTATTACCACAGGCATATCTAAAGGTGCAGTTAGACTGTGGTAGTGTCGTCGTCGTTGCATTGAAGCTGTAGTGAATTTTTTTCCATAGATAATGCAGAACAGAATATTTTACAGATAAATAGTTAACAATATTTTTTGGTACACAGTTTTTAATATAATTTATAAGTTTTAAACAAATATTGGTAATAACAGACCCTCCTGAAAAATTTTTGAATATGTTAAAAGCTCCACCTTACATATTTCTTTTGTATTAAGCCAGGAAGTTCCGTTTTTTCCTAATATAAGTTCAAAAATGCTTTAGTTAAGGTAAATTAACAAAGCCAAAAATAAAACTCTGACATTTAACCACAAGCTTAAGGTCTTTTTTAACATTTTTTAAATACCTAGTTAGGCGTCGTTAAACTGCTTTTATATTTTTAACTCGATTTTTAAGCAGATTTCAATTGAGTCAAAGAGGTATCAATTACTTTGTTTATACGAGCCTCTTAAAGGGCTTTTATATAAGGCCGATTTAAAAATGTTGTCGTATAAACACCACTAAAACCGATTTTATTTTAAAGCGATTTAAGAAAGCGGTTTATCGCTTTAAAGCCCATTTTAGGTCGTTATAAACACTTTAAAAACGCTTTAGCGCATTTGTTCCAACATAAAGAAATACTCAACCCTGGTTTTCCGAAAAATCTGTGTTGTTAGCTAAGTTGTTTTATTTGTTTTTTCTTTTAATCTCACATATTTAATAGGTCATTTCAAATCAAATCAAGCAGAGGTTTGGCCAAGGGGTGAATGAAAAATCCCAAATTAAAATTTTTTTTGACCATTACTTTTTTTTAATTAATTTTTGAAAATCAAAACAAACTACTATTTTGCTTAAACATGTACAGGGTGACAGTTTATAAAGTTCCACTTGGGAATTTTTTTTATTTGTCACAAGAAGTTAAGTCAAAAAGTGAATGACTTATAAAATTAGGTAGATTTCTGTAACATTTTCAGTGTTTTCCTTAATCACACTCTACACGCAGAGTGGCCATGAGGTTCTGTTTTTTTAATAGAATTCCCTGTATATTTTATAAAATTTTGATAGATCTTTTCTTTCTAATTCCAAATATATATCATATGTAGGATTTATCTTTGGCGGTTCTCGAGTAAAATCAAAAATAATTTGCCATAAGGGCAATATGTTAAAAAATAGTATAGGTGGTTCTTTGTTCAACACATTACTCTTATGGCAACGTTTTTCTGAATTTGCTCAATGACCATTCAAGACAATGGTAACATGTGGTATATTTTTGGAATCAGAAAAAAAGATCTAACGAAATTTAAAAAAATATACAGGGTGTCCCATTAAAAAAAAGGACCTCATGGCCATCCTGCGTGTAACGGGTGATTTTTAAAAAAAAAGTGAAACTGTAATAGAAATCTACATAATTTCATGAGTAATTCACTTTTTTGTTAATCTTTTTGTGGTGAATAATAAAAAAGTTTTCCCAGGTGGAACTTTATAAACAGTCACCCTGTACCTAAAGACATAAAAATATCTCGATAACTACTTAAACTAGAACATTGGTTTATAGCTCGTTTTAAAGGTATTTTATACCTTTCGAATGATGTATCACATGATGTACTTTTTGTTCAAAAAAAAATTGAAATTAAAAAAAAACTTTTTTTAAAATATATTTTGTTTCTGGATATTTCGCCAAACTATTTAAAAAAATTTCAAGATGGGGACTTGATCAAAACAAATTATTTTCAAAATTTTGAAAACAATTTTTATTTTTTTATCAAAATATAAATATCTTGAGAACTATATATACTACAAAAGCAAGTGGTAGCTTGTTTTAAAGGTATTTTAAAATAAATTTTTTAGTCTCCATTTTAAAATTTTTTAAATAGTTTGGCGAAATACCCAGAAACAAAATATATTTTTATAAAAAATGCTGTTTTACAAAAATTTAAAAGTTTTTTTTTTATTTCAAATTTCTTTTAAAACAAAAAGTATATCACGTGATAAATCATTAGAAAGATATTTAAAATACCATTATAACGAGCTATAAACCACTGTCCAAGTTTAAGTAGTTCTCGAGCTATTTCAATTTATTTAAGTACATGTTTGAGCAAAATTGGTAGTTTTTGTGATATTCAATAACTAATTTAAAAAAAATTATTGGTCAAAAAAATTTCAAATTTGGGATTTTTCATCCCCTTTATAGTTAGAATAAATGTACCAAAAATTATCGAAATCGGGGAGATGGTCTGCCAAACCTCCCTTTTTTTTTGTTGATTTCATATGAAATAACCCTAATGACATTTAATGAAAGACGTATCAACCCTCGGAGAAAGCGACTTTATTTAAAACCGTCCCAACATAAAAGCGCTTTTAGGTACGAATAAACGTAGTAATAGTGAAATAAAAATATCAAACCAAAAGAGACCATGCGATTTCTAGTACCTAGGTCCTCACTGGCGACAGGTAGATATAAGGATGTACGACTAAGAGAAGAATAAAAATAAGCTAGGTTATAAGAATAAACACATGCTTTTCCTACCACAAAGTTTACATTGTTGAACCAAAGCCTGAAATTGGTTAAAAAACTTTTTTACACAAAAACACCCTTAAATATCAGTTTCGTGCCATTTCCTATACTAGAAGAATATAAGAATTTTAACAGTGTACAAAGTTGCGTTTTCCCGCACGCGAAAGCAGTTAGACAAACGATGCAAAGCACACTGTGTAGGAACGTAATATAGGGTGGGCCAAAAAAAACCGGCTGTTGTTTTGCTACCGTACATTTGATTTTTGTGATTTTAGCTTCTGCGAAAAGCTAAAGCCTCAGACTATATGAAACTTTTGTCAAAATTGACATTTCGTAAAAAACCAAGATGGCGCATGATTTTTAAATTTCCCCATTTTTAACGTCCACCGCTAAAATTTTATGTGCGCCACTGTACTGTTAAAAACAGCACCTCTTTCGTTAAGGAAGCTTTTTTAGTTCTTGTCCGATTTAGCAGGAAGGAGTAAAATATCAAAGTTTCAAAGCATGCGCCATTACGGATTTTCATAAAATGTCAAATTTGACAGAAAGCGTATATAGGCCAGAGACTTAGCTTTCCGCAGAGCTCAAAATCCAAAGAATCGGACGAGATTTAACAAATCCCTAGTAGAACAAAAACTAGAGGTTTTCAGACCTATTTTTTACAAAGGGTTAAAATATCACTTACTTCGTTGGCGTTGAGCTTTATTACTTCTTGTCCGATTTTTAGAAGTGATACCTCTCTGTGCACGACAAAGAAGTGTCTTTATAGCAAATGTCTAAAATCAAGTACAGTGGCGCACATAAAATTTTGGCGGAGGGGGGGTGTTAAATTGATTGATAAATGAAATTTAAAAATTATGCACCCTCTTGCATTTTATCGAAATGTCAATTTTAACAAAAGTTTAATTTCAGCTACAACCAGTCTTCTTCTAAGAAAAATTAAATCTTGAAAATTGAGTTTTCACCCAAAACAACCCATTAAAAATGATCTCTAACGAAAACAAAAAATATGAACCAAAACAACCTGAGGCATTTGTCTTGAAGTGAGAAAATAGAGTTCCTATTGTCTTGAATCGACGCATCTTCCCGAAATTTGTGTGTATCGGAATGTTGATTTGATCTATAGAAATATGCAAAATATACGTGGACTTTTGAAGTAATCAAAAATTTTACGACTTTTGTGTTTTACTTTTGGGAATAGGGGTCCTCTGCAGAGTACCTAATGGTGGCTACATATCTCAAAAATTACCCAAGGATCCACTTAGTATGCGTGCCAAGTTTCATTGCTTAATCATTTTTTGCAAGGTTGGACCCCTTATACTCCGGACTATAGTAGATACTTTTAAGTGTGTTGTTGTTATTGCGTTATGTTTCCGACAGAATAAAAATAAATGTTTTTCATTTTCAGCATTTTAGACAGTTTCAAATTATTATACTTTTTAATATAGTCATCTATTTGACAACAAAATTAATTAAAGGATAGTTGTTATCTACACCTATTTTATAAATTGACTTTGTTTTCTAGACTAGATGTTGATTTCATAGATAAAATTCGTTATTCATTTTATAATAGAGCTAAGGATATTGGTCACTGCGCATTAAGCTCCTAATTGAAAAAATAAATTATGTATTTGTGATAATTAACTAACAATAGTATATTTTATACCAAGGGATAAAAAGTCACTTTTATCACGAGGTTTATAGCTATGCGAAATTCTGATACTCTATTAAAATGATTAAGTAGTTTTGCATTTTACGATGATCTGTCACTTTTTATCCCTGATAGGTCACTTTTCATTCCGATCCCTAGGGATAAAAAGCGCAAGTTTTATCTTTAAAATGCGAAAAAGGCATAATAGTAACCAATATTTCTTTAACAAAATAAGCTAAGGTATTGAGAAACGAATATACTAATACCCCGCCAATTTCTTATGTAGCGTGGGCACCCGGTAATTTTTTTAAAATTTTAATATATTATAGGAAAGGGTCCAATGGGTACAGAGTGAGCCAGAAAATAAGGTAAAATTGACTATTTTGTAACTCACTAATATAACAACACCCTGTACCTATTGGAATGGATGGCAATAATAAGAAACATTTTTCTCACCCTTTCCTATAACATATTAAAATTTAAAAAAATTTAACGGGTGCCCACGCAACATAAGAAATTGGCGGGTTTCTTTTAAATTTATGAAAAAAAATAATCAAATCTCCGTTTGTTTTGATTTCAAAGAAAGATTTGTCTTGAAACAAAATATCTAGGTTTGTCTTAATTTGAAAAAAAAAACTTATTTTACTTTAAAAAAGGATATTGTCTTGAAAGAAAACTATAAATATTTTCATTATTCCATTTAAAGTCAAGAAAATTGTTTGTCTTGGATGAAGAATCAAAATTGTTTTGTTTTGAATAAGCAAATATTTTAATTCTAGAGGAAAAGGCGTCTTAGATTAAAACAGTTCCATTTTATAAAAAAACAATTTCTGTTTCTCATTAAAACAAAGAAGCAAGACATATTTTGTTTTAAATCAAGAAAATATTCTCTTGGTGAATAGAAAAACATAAATTGATTTATATCAAAGCAATTTGCTTTGACCTAAGACAAAAATTTTTACCGTGCACTGTTTCTATGATTTGGTTTTAATAATAAAAATTTAATGCCCTGAATTTATTAATAATTAATGTAGAAAAAATTGGATTTTTCAATTATGTCAACTTACGCTTTGTATTTTATTACGAGCTTGACCCAGAGATTGTAATTTTTTTAATATTAATTTCCACTCACTGATTTCTATCTTTCTTTAAATTTCATATCTTTAGCTTGGGGATCAGCCGCTGGTCAGTTAACGATTTTATCATGAATTTTTATATGTATAAAGAAGGTCATAAAGGAATAAGGGGGCGGAGGGAGGGGGGGCAAAACATTTATACATCATATTTAAATTTTATGTTAGAATTACAAAATTTATTTATTTTCTGGCATTGGTTAAATTATACTTAAGTTTAAGATACGTTGGCAGGCGGATGCTACACAGAATCGTTTTAAATGCAAATAATCACTATTTAAACCCAATATACAAGAATGTTTTTCTTAATTATGATTGAACATGTAGGGAAATTTCGTTTAAATCGATGAAAGCAGACCTGGTCAATTCGACCTGGAAGATAACAAAATTGCTATTTTTTTGGAATCCACAAGCAATATGTAATTTTTTTAACCTACCTATATGTAAAGTATCAAGAATACAAAATATAATTTTTTATTTGCTGCATCATTTACATCTAAAAAGATATATTTTTTTAAAATCATATTTTGGGAAAAAAGCATTTTAGAAAAAAAACTCGAAACGATCCCTATGGACAAGCAAAAACATTAGTCACAGTATTTAAAAAAGGTTGTTATTTCCTTTAATGGTTCTGATTCAATTTACATTTAAAAGGATATATTTTTTTTTAATCGTATTTTGGGAAAAAAGCATTTTAGAAAAAAAACTCGAAACGGTCCCTATGGACAAGCAAAAAAATTAGTCACAGTATTTAAAAAGGGTTGTTATTTCCTTTAATGGTTCTGATTCAATTTAAGTTGCTACTTTCATCAGGTCAAGAAATGTGATTTTTGAAGAAAAAGCCCCCCTCAAAAATCTGCTGTAAGGGGGGAGCGGAGGGAAATTTACATTTTTGTGCTAGTTGAGCTGTAGTTGAAATATTTTTAAAATCCAAGACACCTTTTTATTTTTATTATTTTACTTTTAAAATTGGCTAATACTAACAAAAAAGAGCAAATGGTGTTTTACAAATGTACCACTGATGCTTTTGAAAAAGTGTGAAAGGTTAATATCTATAAAATTACATTAATATACCTACATACCTTTTAAACCTACTTTTATAGTTTCATTGTTAAGCTGTTTAAGTGTAAAAACAAAACACGGATTACTAAAAAGGTAAAAAATATATATTTCCATAATGCTCATCAAAGATTTTTTGACACACATTTTGCTTCAATAAAAAAATGTCCCGAAATGGTGTTACTTCTTGACATTTCCTAAAGTAAATGAGTTTGACACACACCTTTATTGTGTTTTGATTATTTTTAAATAATTAGATATTAGAGCTCAACTTCCAGATTTTTAAGTAATTTTGTTTACAACATTTTAAAAGTCTAAAACCTATCCTCTGTGACAATTACTTAATCTAAGTTGACCTATATTATATATATTATATATTATAATATTATTAAAAATTACAATAAATAATGTTTACAACCATTTATTACATGTTACAAAAATGAATTATATCCGCCATGAATCCGTTTTTGCTTTAGATTAGATGAAACCGGTGAATGTTAAATCAGGGGAAACCCTGTTTTGGACAGTAGATTCATGTGATTCCTAGAGGCTAGTTAAAATTTTCCAATTCCAAAGTTGAAGTTCAATAATTTTCCATTTAGAAACCTAGAACTTTTTTAAAAGAAATGTTTTATGTATGTGCAATAGACACTATAATTTATTTTGCAAAGGAATGTTTCACCAAAAAAGGGGGAGAAAGAAAAATAAAGTTGATGATGAAAAACAAAAACAAAGGCAAAAAAAGACTTGCAATACTTTTAGATCCACGTTTAAATAAATAATATTTTTTTTTAGCTTTAAGCTTACTAGACTTACTATAAACACATTATGCAGCTGTGAAGCTCTAATTTTTAAAATGTTTGTTATTTCTAAAAGTGTTGTGTTGGTTTTGGTCACCATAAGCTATCATATAATCTGATATTAATTTTACTGTACTTGACGTGGAAATAGAATTATTGTTTCTTATTATAAACAGAAACAGTTATGATGTGAGAGGCTGGTAAGTGTGATCTCCTTCTCGCAATCGCATATTGCAGAAAACGTTATTCTTGTTTTTGATGGAAGTTCTACATTAGAATTATTATTTAAAGTATACAATGTAATATGTATAGTAGCTGCCATAGATATATAGTACAAGCGTTCGCAGTAAAAATTATGATGGATAGGTTACCCTCGCCATTTTTTGATAAGATGTGCATTTTCTCGTCCTGAAAACGAAATGGACAATCCTATACCTCAAAATTGTGGATAAGGACTCGGCACACCAATCCAAAGGTGGGCAATTTTAGAGGTCACGTGATGGATAGGGTAACCCCCAACATTTTCACATACATGATCTATTAGTACCACCAGAATAAAAATCACCTGGTATGCCGGACCTCATTCATGGATAAGGGTTCGGCACACCACTCTAAAAATGCCTACTTTTAAGGGTTCGGCACACCACTCTAAAAGTGGGCATTTTTAGAGTGGTGTGCCGAACCCTTATCCATGAATGAATGAGGTCCGGCACACCAGTTGATTTTTGGCCTGTGGATACTAATACATCATATATGTGAAAATGGTGGGGGTTACCCTAATCCACGATTTTGAGGTACAGGATTGACCATTTCGTATTCATGACGAGAAAATGCACATCTTATCAAAAAATGGCGAGGGTTACCTATCCATCATAATTTATACCTTGAACTCTTGCTCTAATACACAAGGATCCCACATAAAAATGCAAAAATTAAAAAATTTTTTGAATAAAGGTTCAATTAAAATTTTCTAAAATTGATAATGTCAAGGGTAATGCCGAGAGTAATATTCGACTAAAAAGAAAATTTTATTCTTCGTAATTTTAAAAATTTTACCAAGTAGTTTGCTCTTAAAAATTAGATTTTTGAAGCACTAATGAAAAAAGGGAGGGGAGGGATGTCCTATTATTTTTTTTTATTTATGTGGAATTGGAGGGGGGTAATGTATTGTCAAGTGATGTCAGATGTATACTCAAGTTATGTCAATAAGAATTTAAGTGAAGTAAGAATACATATATTGAAGATAAGTTTAAGTATAACTTTTATTAGACACTTAAAGTAAATATTTCAACGCATCGGTATTGGTATACCCAACACGTTTAAAAGAAAGCCAAAAGACACTACATTTTTGACTTGGTTAGGTCATGTTTCGAATGAGGCCTGCTTTCATAGTGAAGGCGATGACAGAAAAACTGACAGCAATCGATGCGTGCGTTGGGATGGACGTAACGATAAGTTCATCACTCCGTACGCATCGATTGCTGTCAGCTTTTCTGTCATCGTCGTCACTATGAAAGCGTCCTCGTTCGAAACATGGCATAAACAATTCAAAAATATAGTGTTTTTTGGCTCTTTTGAATGTGTTAGGTATACGATACCGATGCGTTGAAATATTTACTTTAAGTGTTTACTATCATGCCATTAAAAGAATAATTTAGAAAATTTAATTAAAAAATTAACCCTTAAAACAAATTAAACTAAACAAATGTTTAAAACGACTTGGAACAGATTATTTTAAGGAAAGATATTATTATTAAGTTTAACAGGTAATAAACTACATACAGTGTGTTCCAACGGAAACGGAACACGTCGGTTTTGTATTCGAGGGGGACATTTTTTGTAGTATGCTTCGAGGGGAAACCTTAGCCCTATATTTTGAATAGAAAAAGTGGGTCAAGTGATCCCTTGCCTTCATAAAAAGGATACAATTTTAAAAATCTAGGGATTAGTTTCTCATATATTCAGTTTTAAAGTTGAACGAACCAATCCAAAAATCGTTTATCATACCATACCACCATACCAATATCGGGGACTATTAAAATCGTGAAATTTTGAATTTTCTTAATTTTATCAAACAAAACACCTTAATTGACGAAAAAAAGTAGTTTGTTCTTTACATTAGATTTTTGAAGCACTAATGAAAAAAGGGAGGGATGACAATAATGATCTATATATATTTTTCAATGTTCTATCATTTTTTAAATTTATGTGGAATTGGAGGGGGGGTAATGTATCGTCAAGTTGTCTGTCAGTCTGTTATCTGTCTGTATACACGATAACTCAAGAACGCCTTAATCGATTTTAACGAAATTTGGTACGAAAATCCTCTGTCGGCTGACCATGAACTGATTAACTTTTGGGTAGGGTGGTGGGGGGTTGAAGGGGGAAAAGGGGGATAAAATATTTTTTAAAAATTTAATTTTGGAACAAAAGCAAGTAGCTATATAAGTTTTTCAGATTTAAGTTTCCATGAATATGGAATACAAATTTTGTTACAAAGTCCAAATTCCTTGGAGCTTTAGTTTCCGAGTTATTGGAAAAAACGTTAAAATATTTTTTTTTTAATCATATCTTTAGAAGTAAAGCAGCTATTAATATGCGGTTTTCAGATTTTGGGTTTCGCAAATATTACCCAAAAATGTTGATATAAGATTCAAATCTTTCAAAGCTAGTTTTCGAGATATTTTCATTTCCTTTCAACATAAAATAATTTATTGTATGGTGGACTACCACCAATTTTGTCTTCTAAAATCCATTCCCACAAGGGGGGAAATTTACCTGTACAATTTGAGTTTACTTAGAAAGTCAATGTAAAGGCCTTCAAAACAAGGTATCACTCGACACACTTTCCCTATTCAAAATGTAAAGTAAAATTTACCTCTTGAAGAGGGCATGTTAAAAAAATTTCAAAATCGATGTGTTCAAGGATTTTTCCCAAATTTGGGAAACCTAATAGAAGACAAGTATAATTTTTTGAAACTATAACAAATTATTATTATCAAACATTTAATTCATTTTGACAATATAAAAAATTATTATTTTCAAACATTTAATTTAGACTGATTATTATCAATTTTGTCGGGAAGGCGTTTACGCAATTTTGCAGATTAAAATGACATATCTAATATTAGCAAATTTAGTGAATACTCAAAAACAATCCAGTACCTTCTATTAAAACTAAGATTATTTATCGATTATTTCCTAACAGTTTGGAAATGAAAATGAAATAAACATATTGCCAAATTTAATAAATAAATTGTATATTTAAGCTTTGCTTTATAAAAATAACCAGAATAATACAGTTTAAAATTAATTTGTTTATAGCCCCTTTCACATGCTTCCAACCACATTCTACATGCAATTTGAGGGCGAGGCAAATACACACAGAAGGATTGAACCCTATGTTTAAATGTCTTTCACCCCCATACTGAATAAGCTCTACCTGTAGATTGAACGTAAAGTTGTACACTGTACTGTGAAAAAAAGGGTATTGTTATTTAAAAATAGCCCATTACTTTAGAAAATATACTTAATACAAGAATACTATTTTTCTATAAATTGTTTTTTTTTTTATTTTAATTTTTAATAAATATTGTTAAATACTTTGAACAACTGTTTTCTTATTCTTAAATTTTAAGACTAAGTGTTTTTAAATTAGTAGTTAATAAACTTAAATCAATAATACAAAATTTGATTCAAGAAAACTTGCAGACAATGTCGTCAAATAAAGGATACTATTTCATGAATTCAAGTTATTCTTTTTATGGTTGGAATATGAATTTCGTGTTGGATTAAGTATAACAAATATTTATTTAAATAGTCTATTTACTTTCCACTAAGTATTACTTCTACTACAGACCATCTCCCCAATTTCGATAATTTTTTAGTACATTTATTTTACCCATAAAGGGGATGAAAAATTCCAAATTTGAAATTTTTTTGATCATTACTTTTTTTTTAAATTAATTCTTGAAAATCACCAAAACTACCAATTTTACTCAATCATGTACTTAAAGAAATTGAAATATCTCGATACCTACTTAAACTTGGACAGTGATTTATAGCTCGTTTTAAAGGTATTTTAAATACCTCTCGAATAATGTATCACATGATGTACTTTTTGTTTAAAAAAAATTGCAATTCAAAAAGACTTCTTTTTTTAATTTTTGAAAAACACCATTTTTTATTTTTTTTTATAAAAATATATTTTGTTTCTGGGTATTTCGCCAAACTATTTACAGAATTTCAAGATGGAGACTTAATGGGTTCATAAAAAAATATATTTTAAAAATTTCGAAATTTTTTTTTCGAAAAAAATTAAAACACGCTATCACTCGCTTTTGAAGTATGTATGGTTCTCAAGATATTCATATTTTTATAAATGCCTGTAAAGAGTACAACAACACAACAAAAAGAGTAATATCTTGAGAACTGTATACCGTAAAAAAGCGAGTAATACCTTGTTTTAAATGTATTTTAAAGGCCATTTTGATAAGTATCACATAACCTAATTTTTGTGGAAAAATTATTATCAAAATTTTTAAAATATTTTTGTTTATGAATTCATCAAGTCTCCATCTTGAAATTTTGTAAATAGTTTGCCAAAATATCCAGAAACAAAATATTTTTAAAAAATGCTGTTTTTCAAAAATTAAGTTTTTTTTATTTTTTTTTTTTAAATCAAAAAGTACTTCATGTGATACGTCATTCGAAAGGTATTAAAATACCTTTAAAACGAGGTATAAACCACTGTCTTAGTTTAAGTAGTTTATCGAGATATTTTAATTTCTTTAGGTATGTACATGTTTGAGCAAAATGCAAAATGCAAAATTATGCTTGCCTTAAAAAGAACATAAATATAAAATAAAAATATAAATAATATAAAAATAAAGTTATGTTTGGATCAACATGTATCCTCTTGCTACCAGTATATATTTTTTTCTGGGTAGTATTTTATTTTTAATAGAAGGCCAATTAAAATGGATATTACAAAAATTATTTCCAGGGAAAAAGTTTCTTTAAAATGGAAATTGCTGTAATAATACCACACAAGCACCTTCAATAGTACTTGACAGTACACTAGTAAATATGGCCAGGGTAAAGGATTGGTCTGCCAGTCAGCCAACTAAAAACCTTTGCTAAGTGAACAAACTCTGCCAAAATTATAGTCATCACCTTACTTGTACTTTGCTTATCCCAAGACACACTATTTTATCAGTTCAATCCTAGTTAGCTAATCCCACTTAACTTAACCTGAGTTCATTACAATCCACTGTAACTGGATTGGGCAATTCTGATAAAAAAAGTTGCAACGCTGGAAAATGTCATTAAAGGAGGTTGATTTCAAAGTTTGTTTGTGAACATCATGTGTCTAGGACAAAAATCTGATTTTTTCATTATTCACAGCCTCCTTAAATTAATAAAGGGGCTGTGCATTATCCAAAAGAGTGATGGCAGAAAAGCATTCCTAGCAGTATGGTCTGTCCACTGTGACCACGATTGAGTCTATTGTGGCTCACTTTTAACATTTTTTGTTGCTACAGAATATTCAGCCCCTTAAAGAGGATTGCAACTTGCTTTGGTGAAGCATCATTCAGATCTAGTCCGTCGATCTGTGGTTTACCGAAGATATACGTTGACACTGACATGCATTCACACAGCACATGTCTGGTTGTCTCATCATACTCCATACAGAGCCTACATTCGGTGTCCTCACTAAGACCCATTCTGTGTAATGATACTTCAGTCTGCAGTGTCCGATGTATAGATCAACCATTGTCCGGATGTCCTGCCTGGTGAGCTCAATGAGTTTCCCGGCCCTCTTCCTGCAGGGTTCTGTAATGAACTCTTTGGAATGTGCCAGACCTGGCAATTCTCTCCAGTATTAGTGGAACTTGTTTTCCATCCAGCCTGAGAGAGCAGTGTTGATTGTGATCTAAAATTATTTCTCTTCTCCACACAAATTGTCCAGTTTCAAAATAATTTGCACTTTCCCACCTATTGTGGGAAAATTCAAATATGGTGTTCCAGATATCTTTTCATTTTAATTTCCATTTTTGGCAGACAATAAGGCATAAGGCATAATAAAACAGTAAACTTAACTTAACACCCAATATATTAAAAAATAATTTGCAAAAATAAACAAACCTTATCAGGTTAAAATCAGCTGCTGAAAACCATCGAAAAGGGCAGATTAAATATTCATCTGGACAAAAATGCAGTTTAGTTGCGTTTAAACTGTTAAATGCGAAGAATAGTTAAGTGCAACAACCTTTTTTTTTTCACAGTATCAAAACAAACAGTGTGGATTTTCTTATCTAAAATACACATTTAATAATTTTATAATAAAGTTTATAAGCCCAACAACTTATTTAATTTGTTTTAGACAACAGGACTACTTAAAAAAAATGTAATCTAAACATTAAACATTTAAATTATTGTAATTTTTTTCTTTTTATCAACAACAATAATTAAATTATTATTTAAAAATTGTTTTTATCAAAAGCCCATAATTTTTTTAACAATATAAATGTTGATGTAAACAAATAAACAAAAATAAAAGTGAGTCAACAAAGGGTGATGCCAACAGTTACTTTTTTATAGGGGACTCTTAAAGCCCATTTATATAAGTACAGTTTGAAAATGTTGTTGTATAAACACCAAAAACGAGGTATAAACCACTGTCTTAGTTTAAGTAGTTTATCGAGATATTTTAATTTCTTTAGGTATGTACATGTTTGAGCAAAATGCAAAATGCAAAATTATGCTTGCCTTAAAAAGAACATAAATATAAAATAAAAATATAAATAATATAAAAATAAAGTTATGTTTGGATCAACATGTATCCTCTTGCTACCAGTATATATTTTTTTCTGGGTAGTATTTTATTTTTAATAGAAGGCCAATTAAAATGGATATTACAAAAATTATTTCCAGGGAAAAAGTTTCTTTAAAATGGAAATTGCTGTAATAATACCACACAAGCACCTTCAATAGTACTTGACAGTACACTAGTAAATATGGCCAGGGTAAAGGATTGGTCTGCCAGTCAGCCAACTAAAAACCTTTGCTAAAATCTATTTTAGGATTGTTAAACACTTGCTTTAGCTCTAGCGCATTTCTTTCAACCTAAAGGAATACTGAACACTGGTTGTGTGTATGACATTTAATGAAGGATGTATAAACCAAAGTATAAACCCTCAGAGAAAGTGATTTTATTAAAATTTGAACAACAACTGTATAATGCAGTTTTGTTGGGTATTGTCAAGAACTCTAAACCATCTTATATGTTTGAAACATTGGGTGGATTAAACTCAGCACTTGAAGAATCGCTGACAGCAAGAGCATTCTTGAGAAATTCCGCTGAAAGTAGCTTTAGAAGCTGATGTCGATTGCTAGATGGATTTAACACAACCCCTCTTTACCAGCTGCTTTTAAGTTATTTTATTTATTAATACATTTTTGAATGCCAGCTCTGAATCTGTCAAAACAACTTTTCAATCGACTGCTGAAAGCGCCCTTAGCAATTGCTAAATTTCAGCTGATTAAAAGAACTCGCCCATTCCTAAGGTTCCATGGCTGTCCCACAAATGCTCAGTGTGGGCTCATTTGTTGGTGTCACAAATTTGGTTACAAAGGATTTGTCAAATGCAAAATTTAAGAACTTGATACCCAGTCTGTGTAGAATAATAAACACTATGGTTTTTAAATACCTTTGGATATGAAAGAACCACCAAGCAACCCAGGATTGGATATTTTTTGGACAACTTGTAAACCCCATTGTAAACAATTCATACTGATAATTCACAACTTTAATTCATAGTGTATAAGCATAATTTTAATGTTAATACATAATTTAACAGCACCTGTTTAAGGGTTCATGAGCATAGTAATTGACAAAAAAAAAGAACAAAAAAAATTTGTTTCTTTACCTAACCTCAATAGGTTAGATATTCTTCTGTATTCTTCCTTCTTCCTAAATTTTTGTACAAAATATGATGTGAAATCAATCAATCAATCATCAATCCCTTCTGTTTTGAGATCAACCAACCAAAAATTGGTTTTTGCTTTTGACATGGATTTTTTCATATTGATAGTGCATAAAGTTTAAATTAACCAACATTAAAGTTATGAATTTTTCAAAAAAAATCAAAAATGGCAGAAAACCGTATACTGCATAATTACCAAGTTATGTACTGTGCTTATGAATTGGGAATTATAACCATGAAGACTTGGGTAAACACTTCTATTAACAATAATGCTTAAGTTATCAATTATCAATATGAAAAGTTGGGTAAACCCGCCATTAACAAGATGTTGCCTACCTAACCTAACATTGATTTTTTCTTAATTTTAATTAACATTTTTTTCACAGAATTCTCTAAAGAAAATCGTTTAACACAAAGAAGAAAACTTACCCTAATCGTTTCAAACAATTTCACGAAGTTTTCACGACTAAAAACATACAAAAAACGCAACGAAACACACGGAACCGACCACACAACTGAAAACAACACAACAGATATCGCCATATTGAAATTGACAATCACTCGGTAAAGTTTGTTCCAAATCTCCAGGTGTGCACTATCGGGACACTGGCTTTTTAGAAAAAAAAATATTTTGTCATTAAAATAGACCCTCTAAATATTGTATTTTCCAAAAAACAAATGCGAATTATCCAGTATTTTTCGAGAAAATAACTAAATAAGACTCTAAAAATTAGCACTTAACCTCACTTTTCTTCTTTTTACCTCTCAAAACATTCCAATGTTTGCAGGTTTCCCAAAAAATATTAAAATTTAAGGGAAAAGGAATAGGATTACACAAAAATATCAATAAACCCAACCCAATCTCTCACTCTATTCTCTATGCAATCCAATCTTAAAATCAAATTTATTAAACCTTACACCACACGGTACCTGAACGAGGCATAGGTTTCATAAAAATGGACAGAATATCTAAGTGTACTTTTTTCATATGTACCCCTACCCCTCTTTAAAACTGTATTCACCAAAATCACAGCTGATCCTCTTTGTGAAATTTTGCACATACCTAGGTACACCATATATGGCTTAAAAAAGAATTATCGGGTGAACTTGCCAGTGCCTTCCCCCCCCCCAGAGGTCGGTCTTTTTCGACTTTATTTCACTATAACTTAAAATCTGGCATTTTCCTCTCCACCTTAAGTATTTATCTATAAACTGTCAACCTTCTGTCACCAAAACATTATTTCGACCACTGGAAATTGTCCATTTACACTTAGTTTAGTTAGTAGGTATTATAATTCTGAAGTTTTCTTGTTTAATTAGTTTAATTCAATTTTTTTTTTATTTAATTAGTAGTTTAATGTTATTTATTTAGAATTAGGTACCTATACTACCGTCCTTAACTAAAAAGCAGTAAAACTACATTATTTCCCTATGGAGTTACTGATTTTTAGTTAAGGACGGCAGTATAGTAATAGATACCTACCTTTTACCTGGTTTAATTTTGTACCTATACCTTTGTAAACGTTGCAGGATATTACCTTATGCTGTTTTTAAATTGATACAATTTGCTGTATTATTAAATATTAAAAAAAAATCACTCGTTTAACTTTTATGCTTGTTTTACCCTCTGTAACTTAAAAAAAAAAACCAAACTCAGAATACATCAGTCCTGCTTAAAATGCACACACTTTTGGGGGCCGACCACCGGCAAATTGACGGCTGGAGGCTGGTCATTTAAGGGTCAATCTCTGGAAAAAGCGACATTTTCAGAAAAAAATTATAAAGAAAAAACTTTGAATGCTAGGTACTATCTGCTGTTTTCTAATGAAAGATAAATAGACAATCTAAAGAAAGGCACAAATAGCATCTTGATAAGATAAAATGGCTCTGAACTACAGGTATTTTACTTTAGAACATGGCAAAAAAGGCCGTACTGACGAGTTTACCCTCTTCAGTCGATTTTGATACAATTTTTCTATTGACGTGGCGAAATTACACAATTTTTTGCTCGGGGTAGACCTAGGGTGACCCAGAAATCACGAATAAAGTTTGGAAAACGGATTATTAAAAGCGTATAATAAATGATATGATAAAAAATATGAAAAAATAAACTGATTTATTAGCGGACCAAAAGGTATTGAATGGATTATGCCTTAAGACGGAACCTAGAGAAGGGAAATGGCATTTTCCAAATGTGCGAGTGAAATGGTAGATTGTGATCGTCGATGGATCGCACGGTGGAGTTTGAAGGAGGGCTGTGTGTAAGACAAAGAAAACCCAGAAGATGGAAGTGAAGCGACTTAGCGAACAATGTGGTTAGGCCACCAGTAGAACAGAAAAACCATTATGGTTAGAATTGGCGAATGCGTTTGAAAAACAAATTACTGGCCATTCTTAATCAACACCGTTGAGTAGATTTCTTTTTAGTATAGTTTTAGTATAGTTTTAGTAATAGTAGTATTATAGGGGCGGCCCGTGAATGTATTAGGCCTCTTCATGGGCTCTTTCTGCCATACCACAGTATAGTTCATAATTGATATAGTAATTGCAATAGTCGTAATTTTTTTTTATAAGGGACACTCTGTCACTGTCTTTCTTGTTAATAGGACAGTGACAATTGCAATTACTGAATGGATATCTCAATCGACCAATCTAAAAAATGAAGGGTAACGATGCGATTGTCAGTTTCCCAGCAAACACGGTTCACTCGGGCCTTCGCCGGCCCGATGTCGATTGCCGAATTTGCCGTCATCGGCACGACGTCGATTTACGACATCGGACCAGCTGTATTTTTTGTCCGCTTTGCGATGTAGGCCCAATGTATGTTTACCGACGTAGCGTTAGACTGTAGACCGCCGTCGGACCAATGGTAAATTTTACCTTTTGCAGACATCGGCATACCGTCGCCGTAAGATTCAGGTCCGATATGGTTTAACCACATGGTACCGACCATCGGCCCATAAAGCTGCTTAATTTGGTCGGTCTAACGTAGGCAAGCTAGTCTCGGCCCGACATCGTTAAACTATTCAAGTCCGAAATTGGTTTCCTAAAGCGGTCCAACGTCGGCGATTGGCGAAGGTCCGTCGGTGGTAGCTTAAAGCGGCCCGACAATGGCAAACCAAAAAGGTCCAATAATGGGTGGATAATAAGGCCCCACATCAGCATCTCAAAGCGGCCCGACGTCGGTGATTGACGAAGGTCCGTCGGTGGCTTCTTGACACGATCCGACATTGGCAAACTACAAAGTTTCGATAATGCGGGTTCTTAACCATCTTGTCAAGTCCGCATTCTAGTTTAGAAATATCTTTGCTCATTATATATATAATATTATCTTCCACTGTACAGGGAACATAGTGACATTAGCGCCATCTCTACATACTAGGAAGAAACTATTAAGCAATTTAAACATTTTAAGGGGACGTAATCGGACCATCGTCAGTTGCCGATTCTCGATCAATCAAACAAAGTTCCAATCGGACCATCGTCGGCCCTAAAGCGGATAAAGTGGTCGTGGGCATAAAGTCGACTATAGTAAATCGTGCCATCGTCAGTTGCCGATTCTCGACCGACTAAACAAAGTTTCAATCGGACCATCATCGGCCCTAAAGCAGATAAGGTTTGTGTTGGCATAATGTCGACTATAGTAAATCGGGCCATCGTCATTTGCCGATTCTCGACCGATTAAACAAAGTTCCAACCCACATAGCAAAAAAACGTATATACGAAAACGGAGAAGGATATTGCCTTGTATATCACCCAGATATTCACCCGACGTGCATAGGAGCTCCAAAAAAGATCCAATTTAGATTTAGAGGTACCCATTACGTTATAAGTATATTCTGAACATGTATTAAGTACTCCACAAAAATATTCGAGTTATATTCTATTATACCAAATTTGATGTTCTATGGTATATCCATTATGGTATATATTTATATAGTATATCCACTCGATATCCGTCACGATATACAAAATGTATATTTGTCCAAATTTTAGTTTATATATAACAATGGTATATCCATAAAAGTATATTCTTTTCGTATCCATAATATTTTATTGAGAGTATATATAAGATTTATATTACAGCAAAATACTAATCCTTATAACACTGATGTATTCAATGAAGGATGTCCATTACAAATCTATGATCATATATATAAGGTATATACGTTTTGTATATATCCTGAATATATTGTCATTTATATTACAACAATATACCCAATTAGCAAAATAATAATAATAGGTCGAATCCTAAATTTAGAAAATTAACGTGAGTAAAATTAACATCAGAAACACATGCTCTCACATAAATAAGCATTTTTTAGATGTACTTTAAAATGGTAGAAAATATCGTTTTTCATGTTATTTATATATCCAAAAAATATACGTTATCACGTAAAAAAGTGCTGTTTGTTAGTAAAAAAACCTAAAATGCTAAAAATTTTCAACAATATTTTAAAATTTTGAAAGGTTTTTTAATAAGAAACAAACACTTTTTCCTCATTTCTTAATTTAAGCAGTTGAATTACATTTTTTTTATTTTATTTAGAAAATACAGAATTAAGCTTTCCATTAAAAAATTTCGTTTAAGTCAAAGCAGTATATTAACACTCGCAGGCACCATATCGCATTATTACTAGTACATATCCTCATGTTTATCTCTATTCTTTTTGGTGGTTGATATCTGTCTCTATCTGCAGCATCCTTAGTCAATTTTTTATAACAATATGAAGCTTCCCCACAAACAATGAAAGGTGGTAAGGTGTATTTGCTTTATTGGCAATATTGGCAACTGAATGCCATTGGTTATTTACTACAGTAGTATTATTGACAAAATTGCGCTATTTTGCCAATGATTATTTACTAGTGCTGATGTATTGGCAAATTTATGTTATTTTGCCAATAACTGAAAAACGTGTTTTACATACCAAGTGAAACGCAATCGTTCCTTTAAAAATTGCATGCATTTCTAAACCACCTTTCCGGTCCGACCAAACGCATTGCCGGATATCGTGTCTTTTGAACGCCGCATTTTTTAAATTTCCCGGGCGATTGACATCTGTCGTGCAGTTGACAACTTGACGTACTTGCCGACGCATTTTCGTAATATTCTGCGGATTCTTCCTATGTGGGTTCCTTTTGGTGGTTTGTTTTTTGTGTTTTATTTTTAAATTGGTTTAGTTTTCTTTTAAAATTGGTTTAAATTTATTTTGAGTTTCAAGTCACCATGTATGTGGAAGCCGATAATGCGTAAGTACTCATATTCTTTTCTTCTTAAATAAGGTCGGCCTAGAGTGGACTTAAAAATGTTCAGAACTACCAGTAAAGCGACCAAAAATCGTCATTTTTGCTGGGTTGGGTTAAAATAAAAAATAATAACTTTGAACCGAACAGCACACAGCTTCTGCACATGTATACAAAAGTGACTGACACCAATAGTTGAAATAATTAAATTAAACTCCATCATGCTGTTTTCCTTAATAATATCTGTTAAAAACAAACCAAAAACTGCAAAAAAATCCCCATTTAAATTACAAAAACAAATGAAAGTGAGGTTATGTGCGTCAAAGGGGCATGCTCAAATCCGTTTTAAGATAAAAATAAATGTTAAAAGTTACTCATCTTTTTATTTATGCTGTATAAATGCCTACACTGTTCCCCATAAGCTCATTCAACTTTTATTTTAGTTTTAATTATTTGTTTTTTTTTTAATTTTTATTTTGATTTGCCTGTATGAACCCAGCATTAAATCGTGATCTAGACGCCACTTTACAAGAAAATCAAAGGTCACATCATGATCTACAATGCTTAAGCGATACTGACACTAATAATTTACAAATTTCTTTTGTAATCGAGCAAAACCGTTCTCAACTAAAAAGCCAGTTAACTCCTACCTGTGTTCAGCCTTCACTGCCATTTAGCCTACTAGCCATTTGCCGCCATTTTTGTAACCAAATTGACAGGTAAAACATGAATTTTCTCTCAGTTTGGTGTCACTATGGCCTCTATAGTAGGCTAAAGGATACTATATCAAAAAATAGTTAACTGGCTTTTTAGTTGAACTGTTGGATCGAGCCATCTAAAGATTCATCAATTCAGTCTACGTCCAAGAGAATGATGACCCTTAAATTTATTGTGAAACCGAGCTGTCTTTAGTTAATATCTTAAATCTTTTTTAAAATTAATTTGAAAAAGCGTCTGTGGTACTATTTTTTTATTTTAACGTAAATTTGCCAATAAAACAACTAGATTAAAGTTTTTTTTTGAGAAACCGATAGTTTGTTACTTTTTAAGCAAAAAGGGCTACTTTTTCCTAAAACAAAATACTGGTTTATCCAAAAAAAAATAATTTACAGCTATACTTACCACAATTTAAACTTTTTTAGATTCTGTAAAAAATCCTTTAAGAACTCAATCAACTTTTCCTCATTCTGTCGTTGAAGATGCTACTAAGGCTTGGTTACGGGGTGTCTGTGACTGGAAAGGGGGCAGAACATCCAGGAAAAAAGATGCTGAATAAATCTTCATCTTATCTTATAACAAGAAGACGGAAGTACTAAGTTTTTAAATTTTTGGCCAAGGAATTTTTATATGAAGCAACTGAAGCAAACCTTATTTTTTTGATTCACAATCAAAGAGATTCTAAATAAAATTTTCCCTGTTGCAATTTACTGTTGTATGGAAAACCTCCTCTTAATAAATATTTAAATCAATTTATGAAATAATTTTCCTCTATCTTTGGCATGACCAAGACGACAAATATTATTCATATGGTTTCCATTCCTGTCTTCATGTTAGGATAGAAATATAAGTGTTTGTTTATAGTAACATTTATTTATTTATTACATATTGGTTTTTCTCGAAATTTTTGTTAGTTTAAGGATAACATAAGATAAATGTGCATTCGTAAATTATGTGCATTATTTTATTTTTAATCCACAATCATTACAATTTTTATTTTATACATAAATACTTTAAATAGGGAGAAAAAGCCAATTATCAGTGGTATCGGAATTTGCATCTGTATCCCTATTGAGCCGACCAATCAAGGAGGTGCTTTTAATTTTTGCGTGGGTTTGGCACTTAGTGGTAAGGATGATTCACCATATTTTCCCAACTACATAACTCATTTATTCATAAAGATAGAAACAAAAATAATACAAAAGTTGCTTAGTTTTTCACAAATTTTAAGAAAATTTAACCAAAATTTTCAAAATGTCAAATTTCGACATCAACTTTCGTATTTCAAATGGAACACCCTGTATATTTTTCAAGAAAAACGTTGACTTAAGAGCAATGTGTTGAACAAAGAACCACCTAGACTCTTTTTCCTTGGCTAACACATCGCCCTTATGGCAAATTATTTTTTATTTCACTCGAGAACTGCTTAAGATAAACTCTACAAGATCTACCGAAATTTTAAAAAATATGTAGGGTGTTCAATTTAAAATAAGAAAGTTGATGTCTAAGTCTAAATTTGACATTTTGAAAATTTTTATTTTCTTAAAATTTGTGAAGAACTAATCATCTTTTGTATTTAAACTATTTTTCTATCTCTAATAATAAATGAGCTATGTAGTGGGAAAAATATGGTGAATCACCCCATACATTTTTTGCCAATATTGCCTGCAATGCCGGTATTTAGTATGCAGTGCTCATCTACATTTAAACCATGCTAAGTGTATATTTGCCATCATTTTAAACGTATTCGTTGCCGTCGCTCGGCCGGCGGCTCACACAGGAGTGTTTAAGGTATTTATAACGCACAGATTGCCGTGCGTCAAATTCTCATTGCCAGTAGATGCCAATATTTGTAAGGCACTTTGCCTGCCGGCATTGTTTGTGGGGTTTGTATTCGTGGTGGTGCGTAAAGAAAGGGAATTTCTTTTTGCGGCAGCTACATCTGGAAATAAAATATTTTTATAAATAGATAATACGTGGCATATTCATTTTTTAATAATTTTTCATGAGTTTTTATTCAGTTTGCTGGTGGTACAAAGCAACATTTTATAATAAAAAAACTATAAAAATGCCATGGGCAAAAATTTTCTTAAAAATGTGTTATTTTAATCTTTTAAATACATTGCTGTAAAACAAAAATTTTAGAAAAAATTAAGTTTATAAAAAAAATATGATGCCAAAACTTTTAAAAAAGTAATGTTTAACTTTAGTAACAAATATAAGTAAAGAAAACATTATACAAGTTCTCTAGAATCAACATAAAATGATTATGCTAATTTCTGGCAAATTAATGCTGAGCACTTCTATATGGGATCTTTCGGACATCATCGTTTTAGTTTTTAACAAAAGTAATGTATAAAAAACTAAAAAGAACAATCTATAAAAAGACACACACAAAAAAAATCTTTTGTAGCATCTCAATTTTGCTTTAAACTGAATTTAAAAAAAAAAGTTCCCGACAGTTTATACTACTTACCCTGCAAAATCTAGACGTTAAGATGACCCCCAGGATTATTGTCTTTTTCCGTGTAAAGGAACCAAAAATATAATTTTTGTTGTTTCAAAATATAGAGGCATGGTAAAAACTACCCATATTTCCATCAAAAGTCCACCTGAAATAGAAATTTGGTGATTAACAGTTACCATTCCTACCGATTTTATCAGGACAGAACTTATTTTTGAACTAATTTCATTGTTGCTAATAGTAAAATAAAACTTTAATATTTTAAATAGGGAATTTTCAATAATATAAATAAAAGATAAAAAATACAGAAAAAATAAAAATTACAACTTTGAAATATTAATCAATTAATAATGAATATTGTTCGTGGGTCTCCATTTAGGTAGGTATTTAATTTCCTGAAACCTCGTCCAGATTTGGATCAGACTGAAATGTTTACCTAAATTATTTATGTTAGGTACATTTTTTTCTGACTCCACTATTTATGAATAACTTTAATCGGCTATATGTACTTACCCTGCAGACCCCAAGAGATATAAAGTTACCAAAGATAGTGGGAACAACCAACCAAATTTTCATCAAGTGTCCATCTGAAACAAAAAATCAAACCATACAACTTACATACCTATTTGCGGTCTAATAGGAAAGTAGAAAAATAAAAGTTTCAAAAGGATTCTTCTTTTACAACACATAAAATAAAATAAAAATATAGGTAAATAACTTTAAATTAATCAGCACAAAACTTTTATAAATGTACAGAAATGTGGATGTCAGTGATTTACGAGGTGATTTATCAGCTTTCTAATTTAATATTTGGTAAACACAAAAACCAGTTTTTTTCTTATATTTTCACAAGAAAACCAACCAATACAACCCCAGCAAACCCAACTTAGCCCTAAAAAAGGTTGTTTTTGCTCTATATATAACCGTCGTAACTTTAGACACTGTGAAACAAAAATGCAAAATACACTGTCTCGCATATAGGTCAATTTTCATTGAAATTTACAGTATAAACCTAGCTTTAGATAACACAACACCTGCTGTTCCTGATTGACATTGACCCTTCTCTGTCTGTTTTTTACACAGTGCGTCAACGTCGAAAAGCAACATATATCGTCAACTTGAAATTCAGCCATATATAGAGACGCATTTATTTCATCTGACGCCACCATTTTGAGTCCACACGAATAAAACAACTTCAATCGCGTTTATCTACTTACCTGCAACAACTGGATGTAAGATAGCAATTCCCAGGTGGACAGTCCATTGTAGTTTAATCCAACCGATAATAAAAAATATTGTTTTTTTACTACAAAACTTTAGAAAACGGCACAAACTCCCTGCACACAAGTCTATAAACAAGCGAAACAAGCTTAGTTCCGTATTTGCAATGCAGAGGAAGGATTTATTAATCTCATATCTGATTGGTTCAATTGAAACCACGTGGTACATGAGCTACCGAATCAAAATGCGCAGAGGAAAATCGACCTTGCAGGGTCGTATAGACCGCTAAGTGGGTAATATTTAAGGCTCCCTCACTAAAGGAATCTTTTAATACATTTCATCAATTTAGTGGTTTTTGATTCACTGAGATGAGAACATATATATAAGACTAGGGACCATGTGTACCGACAAGTTGAGTGGCTACTCGGAGAGAATGTGATTCGCCAAATTTTGACAAGATGTTAAGTTACAATCTAACACGCGTAAAAAATAGCAATATACCTACGATTTTTTAAAGATATATAAAACAAGGAGGATCTGGGTTAAGTACGTTAAAAAAAAAGCATTAAAAAAAAGCAGAAAAATAATAAAGTTTCCATTCCACAAAACAAATATTTGGGCATATTTATTGTGCAAATATTCAAATGATATTGTGCTAGGATATGTCTGCCTTAAATACAAAAAACAGATAAACAGAATATACTCAAACGGATACATACTAAATATTGGGAAAATATTCAATTTTTTTATATAATTTCTTGCAATAAATTTTATCTAAAAAATATGTAGTATTTTAAATGCAGAAGAAAATATTAAAAACCTTTTTTAGAGAATATTACGTGATAATTATAAAATTTATATATTTAGTTTATATTAAGAAACAAATATTTGGGTAATATTTTATTTTAAAATATTAACTGATATTCGGTTAAAAAATATAAAGCTTATATACAAAAAACATGTTTAGGATGTACGATAGCTCATATTCACTGAATATACAGTAAATATCCGTTCATGTTTCCTTTTTTTGAAACGAATCATGTTTTTTTTCTAACATATATAAAATATACATTTAACATACAAAACGTATATCCTAATTTTAAATATCTTTGTAATATACAATATCCAAGGCTTGCTATGTGGGAATAGGATCGTCGTCGGTCCTAAAGCAGATAAAGTGGGCGTCGGCATAAAGTCGACTATAGTAAATCGGGCCATCGTCAGTTGCCGATTTTCGACCGATTAAACAAAGTTCCAATAGGACTATCGTCGGTCCTAAAGTGGTGTCGGCATAAAGTCAACTGTAGTAATGTGGACCTGTCAATTGCCGAGTATTGACCGAAAACTGAAAATCGGAATCTGTCCAACCTCGGGCCAGCGTCTAGTCGCCGATGCCGACACACTGCCGACGTTATCGACATTGGCCCGATTCAATACCGACGATTTGTGTTTGCTGGGTTCCTTCTAAGGCCACCGATTCAAACCCTGCCAAACCACCACGCCTGATTTTTATCAGTTTTTATAAGGTTTATAAGCTGCCCAGAAAACAAAAATTGATGGCTTAAATTTAGCCCAATATTTGTCCCTCGGACTTCACGGTATAGGGCCACAGTTAGATTGCCGGTCCGGTTGGCGGATCGGCTAAGTTCACTCCGGGCCGTTGAGAATCCCTGACAGGGCGACATATGCTTTGCAGGCCCGGCCCGTTGATACCCCCGTGATTAAGGCTCGGAGACATTTGCTGCTGGCTCTTTACTTCTTTTAAAACGTCCCTAAAATTAGCCGATATACAATTAAGTTTGTTAATAATTTAGTTAGTTTACCTAAAAAACAAGTAACATATTTTGAGATCTATACTTCACAAAAACTAACTATTTCTTTGATTAAATCTAAAGTGCCCTAAACACTTTACTTTTGGTTGGGGCGAGGAGGCTCTTAGAATAATTTGAGTGTTTAATAAAGAAAAACTGTATAAAAATAAGTTTTTCACTATTTATTTTTTATCTAGAAATAATTAATGTGCTTACTAGCATATAACAAGGGTGAATTACATTAGTTTGGATTCGTTTTACTAAAAAAGTTAAATCCCAACTCGTTTGTATTTTTAACTACTCGCGTGCGGTAAAGTGCACTTTACCGCACTCACTTGCGTGCGGAAAGTAGTACTTTACCGCACTCAGTGCGGTAAAGTTAACGTTATGGCGCTTTACCGCACTCCGTGCGGTAAAGTGACTACGTTTATTTTAGAAAATTAAAATACAGATATTTATATTTCTTTTTTGGGAATTTTTGAGGCTTGTAGGTAAAATCGCGTACTTAACACATGCGTAAAGTGTCTTTACCACCCTTGCCGGCTTGGCTGCCGTCGCGTGCGGTAAAGTATTACTTTCCGCACTTGTTAGGTAAATAACTATAATAGACCCCAACATCATCATCGTCACTTTTTAACCCAGTGTTTAAAACTTTTTTCAGGATCAATTAATTCAATTAAGATTTTATAGTCAAACCTATAAAACTCGATCTTGAAGGGGCAACCCAAACAGATCGAGTTAAGTATAGTCATTCGAGTTTGGAAGTATTAAGAGAGAATTTGAATAAATAAATTTGTTTTTGCCAATTAGTTATTCACAAAAACCGTCCAGCAAATTTGTATCAAAATAAAAGTCTCGGAACCATTCATGTGGTTTTACATTATTTTTGACATATTGTCAATAATTCTAAAAAATTTCTTGTTGACATTAAAAAAATATCGATTATTTTAAACAACCAAATAAAATCAAGCATAAGTGAGCATTTTGCGAAAGCGGAAAAAGCGTCATTTGCAGAGGGCTTCTTTTTCTATTACTTATAGGCCTCTATTCTTGAAATATCTGTTTTATTTTAAAAAAGGTCGTGTTTTTACATCTTTTTTATTCACATCAAATCCGAAAGCAAGATATAGAGAGGAGTCTAACTCATAAATACCTATCCTATCCATCCGGATCATCAGAATTTTTTTTGTACAGTAGGCCAGCGTTTTTTCAATCATTGCATAACCACCCATACTTGGACTGAAATGTTTGCTTTGCCACCAACAAGCGCGGATTTGGGGTGCTGCAACACCACTGGTATTTACAATTTTACTTTAATTTTGTTTCAAAAATTTCCACCATTTATAGTTACGATTTTAGTTTTATTTTGAGTTCAAAATGGCATTTTTTGTGTGACTTTCTCAAACATTTCGCCTGTGGCGAATTTAGGTATATTTTTGCCAACAAAGGACCTCGCATTTGATATAACTTTAACATTTGATAGTACTAATCATGGTTTAAGAGATATGCAACTTTTATCGAGATAGTATGTCTAACTCTTGAGATATTGGGGGTCAAAGTTCGGAAAAACGCGTTGCACCCTGCCAGAAAAACCTCATAAAGGATCATAGCAAATAACATATAAAACATCATAAGTTTCTATAATCTATAATTTATGACTATTGAAAGTGAAACACAAATCCCACATAAGGAGTTCATCATATTTTATCAGCTAGTTGGCTTATAAAACTTTACAATATTTTATGATTTTGGATATGACAATTCCTCATAAAGGTTTATTACATTTTACAAGATCTACCTCCAACATTCGAAAATAAAAAATTACAGCTCAACTTTAGCAGCTGTAGCAGTAATAAGAGTAGTAGAAGTAATGTAAGAATGTAAGAGATTAATATACAGTCAGTCAAACTAAACTATAACCTAACCTAAACTATAAACTACGACAACCTAACTCACTATAATACAATAACACTCCTTGTGCTTGCACAATATCTACAGATCTAATAGAAAATTGTTCTCTTATAAGCACGTATAAGTACTTATTTATCGCCAGGAGCTGTGGGAGAGATGTTACTTTTTCATAAGCCAAAAACTATTTTTTTTACAGTTTTACAATAACTTGCAATGTATCAATCTATGTAACGAACAAGATAAGTTTGTTCGGGTAGAATCTTGCAACTTATAACGACACACACAACACAAGAATATAGTGTGATAAACAGCTCCCCCTACCAGAAGGGGGTGGAAGAGGGTACAGTTGAAGTACGCCCGATGTCGTTGCAATTAGGTGTATCGGGGCACTTGGGGATCGAGACGAATTTTTAATCAGATTTTAAAAATTCAATATGGCGGAAGATGGACGATTTTTGGTCATCTTTTGCTAACCAATTTAAACTAATTTATACAGACCCGATTGCTTTCATTGCATTGCATTTATAGTTCCGGTGACAATGTAATAATATGTCATTATTAAGCACCTCTCCTCCCTAAGAGGGGAGTGGAGGGGGGAAAACACCTAAGTTTGTCCGATTTCAACCAAAATTGGTATACGGGGGCTTTTGGAGATAAAGGAACACGAATTGTTGATCAAATTTTGAAAATTCAATATGGCGGATTTAAGATGGACGATTTTCGGTCATGTTTTGCTAACCAATTTTTTATTTTTACTTTAACTGACACATCCGACTGTGTTCAAATTTGGTATGTGTTTAAGAAGATTTAGTTTGTTCGATTTCAATCAAAATTGTCATAAAGGGGTTTTTAAAGAGGGGGATTATGAATTTTTGATCAGATGGGATCATAAGTCAAAAAATATTTTTTTGTAGAAGTAAGTATACCAAGTATAGCTTTTTCTAATTAGTTTTCAGGTGGTCAAAAAAACTGATAAAAATCAGGTGTGTTTTTTATGAGATTTAATGAGGTTTTTTTGACAGAGTGGACACACAAAAATCTATAAAATGTTGTAAGTTTATCTGACTATAAAATCTAATTAAAGAATTATAAAAAAATTGTTTTTACCAACTCCTACAAAATTATAAATGTTCATAGAAATCTGTCAAATTCTATGAGTTGGTCTGATCATAAAATATCCCAAAATCTCATGAAAAAACATTTTTTTACAAACAAGGTTGTAATCATAGAAACCTATAAAATTTTATGAGTTGGTTTGACTATAAAAACATCGGTTTATATAATCCCATAATACATCATAAAAGAAAAAGAATGTAATTATAGAAACCCATAAAATTTGATGTGTCGCTTTGATTATAAAATCTCTTAAGGCGCAATTACACAGATGAACATGCTCAAACAAAAGCTCGTGCAGAAGATCTAAAATTTTTTGCGTGAACATTTTTGTGAGCTTTTCTTTGAACATTTTGTTCGGGTAAATTTTTGAGCAAATTATTGCTATCTGTTTTGGAAACATATTTTTAAAGATGAGAATAAATAAAATTTCACATCAGTGATCAGTGATCTCAATTCTTTAAAAAAATGGAACACCAACTTTTATTTTAAATTTTTGTGAAAAAAGCCGACGGCAAGCGAAACATTATTCTTGGCTATCAGTTTTGTCACATGGATTAGGGTTACTTATAATATTTTTTTCTTACGGTTTTTCCCGGATTTTTTTGCCCGAGGGTTTTTTTGGGATTTTCTTGCAAGTTTTTTTTATTTCCAAGGGTTTTTCCTAAATTCAAAAAATAACCCAGGAAAATTTTTCTTTTCCAAAAAAATTTTGAGTTTTTCAAATATCGGCAAAAAACTCAAAAGTTGCACTTTTAAGTGGTAATCCGCGCCTCACGACTATGAGGAGTGGTGGGGAGGGGATTTTTTTTTAAACATATTTTTGTAACTTTACTTTACCCTTAGCTTTGATTGTTTTTTTTTCATCCTCACACCAGATTTACCTAGTTAGTTTAAGGCCCCAACGGTTGCTTAAAAAAGCAAAAGGTTCATGAAAATGCTGAAGATAGATATTTACTATCAATTTAATGTAATAATCAAGGTCGATTTCTGACACTGAACAAACAATATGCAAAGGAGCAATATTCCGATTCAGAAATGTAGTCTATTACTGCTAAATTATATTATTTAGACAAGGGTCTGGGATCGTAGGGTTGTAAAAGTGGGTAATAAACGGGTATTATTTAGACCGAACGTGCTTTTGTTCATATATTTGAGATTTAATAAAATGTATATAGGTTTTTTTTTTTAATTTGACTTAATTATTATTGTATTGTGTTTTAAACTAGGAAGTAAAATAAAGAGATATTCTTTTAAACGTAAATTTTTATGATTACATTTTACAGGCAACAGCAATAAATAAGTGCCAATTAATATATTTTTATTCTCGTTTTTTTACAACCCGAAAAAAGTTACAAGTATACTGGCATATCCCCTATAAAAAACAGGTCAATCAAAGCTGCTTATGAGGTAAAATGTCAATTTCGACATCAAATCGTGTTTCCGTCGGAAAGCACTTAATTAAAAATAGCTTGTTTTAAAACATAGTCTTTCTATTTTCGCGCCTCACGACTATGAGGAGTGGTGGGGAGGGGATTTTTTTTTAAACATATTTTTGTAACTTTACTTTACCCTTAGCTTTGATTGTTTTTTTTTCATCCTCACACCAGATTTACCTAGTTAGTTTAAGGCCCCAACGGTTGCTTAAAAAAGCAAAAGGTTCATGAAAATGCTGAAGATAGATATTTACTATCAATTTAATGTAATAATCAAGGTCGATTTCTGACACTGAACAAACAATATGCAAAGGAGCAATATTCCGATTCAGAAATGTAGTCTATTACTGCTAAATTATATTATTTAGACAAGGGTCTGGGATCGTAGGGTTGTAAAAGTGGGTAATAAACGGGTATTATTTAGACCGAACGTGCTTTTGTTCATATATTTGAGATTTAATAAAATGTATATAGGTTTTTTTTTTTAATTTGACTTAATTATTATTGTATTGTGTTTTAAACTAGGAAGTAAAATAAAGAGATATTCTTTTAAACGTAAATTTTTATGATTACATTTTACAGGCAACAGCAATAAATAAGTGCCAATTAATATATTTTTATTCTCGTTTTTTTACAACCCGAAAAAAGTTACAAGTATACTGGCATATCCCCTATAAAAAACAGGTCAATCAAAGCTGCTTATGAGGTAAAATGTCAATTTCGACATCAAATCGTGTTTCCGTCGGAAAGCACTTAATTAAAAATAGCTTGTTTTAAAACATAGTCTTTCTATTTTCAGTTAAGTTCAATGAATTCCCATAAAACTATAAGATTTAAATTTGTAAGAAATTTATATACCAACATTTCTTCAAACAAATTTTTCTTTCTATCCAAAATTTCCGTGAGTCTTTTTGTACTAGATCTTGCTCGAACTTTTTTTTGAACATTTTGCTCAAGAGGCTCGTATAAATGTTTGTCGGCATTTCAACATCAAAGGAAAGTTTTTCTGTGTAAATGCGCCTTTTGAAAATAGTGCTTTTTTAAAACCATAAAATATGTTAGAAGAAATGTCTGCACTTATCAAATTTTTTAAACATTTATAAGCCTTAATGATTATAGGATCAGATAAAAAACACACATATGAAACCACATAAATCCTTATCAAAATCAAAGATATACCTCATAAATTCATACAATACACAAAAGCTCATAGACCTTATAAAAACTGATAAAATTCAGGTATATGTTTTTTATGAGGTTTTATGCGGTTTTTTTGGCAGGGCAGTGGTAACTTTGCTGACAAAAAAGAACTATTTCTCAGCTATAATCCTGACAGGTACGTATAAATGAATTTGTGTTGTTGAAGGATGGTTCATATTCACCAAATAAACACTACTGCTAAAAAATGGATAGTTCTTATACGGGGTGTGTTTAAAAAATATAATTGTTTGAATACGCATTTGACATTAGTTTAGAAGAAAAAACCAAATATGCACCAGGATTTTTCTATCTGCATCTATTTTAGATAGCTAAAATAGAATCACTTAATTTTTTGTCCATGGTAAAATTTTTTGAAGTTTGACTGTTTTTCATCGCTTCAAAAACTCGACATGGTTCAGATCTTTGAGCAATTTTGTCCCACTTTCAAAACCTATTCTAAATCTACTATTTGCCATTGTTAACACGATCTTCGTTTTAATTTTTAGCATGAAAAGTTGGTGACAGCAAGTCTTTGTTTTACTACGGGGTTCATACAAAAAACATTTTCTGTTCAACGTTTTTTGAATATTTAGTTTTTTGTCTGTGGTCACTGTTTTAGCCCATTCACATTCAAATTAATCAGTCAGCTGGTTTTGTTTTATCATACGAACATACAAAAAAATGTTTTTTTTTTTAATTCAAAAATTCATAGTTCAAAAATCAGACATAGAAAGTTGGTCAAACTCATTCAAATAGTACGTACCTAACATAGTATCATTTGAGTAAAATATTGTGAAAATTGACTTACTCACTCACTGACCACAGTAAAAAAAGTATATATTCAAAAAACGTCGAATAATTTTTTTTTTAATGGACCCCGTAGTAACACAAAGACTCTCTGTCACCAACTTTCCATGATAAAAATTAATAAGAAGATTGTGTTAACAATGACAAATAGTAGATTTAGAATAGGTTTGGAAAGCGGGTCAAAACTGCTCAAAGATCTGAACCATGTCGAGTTATTGAAGCGATGAAAAACAGTGAAACTTAAAAAAATTGTACCGTGAAAAGCATGGGCAAAAAATGAAGTGATCCTATTTCAACTATCTAAAATAGATACAGATAGAAAAACCTAGTGTCATGTTTGGTTTTTTCTTCTAAACTAATGTCAAATGCATTTTTAAAAGATTATATTTTTTTGAACATAAGAACTAACCATTTTTTAGCAGTAGTGTTTATTTGGTGAATATGAACCATCCTTCAACAACACAAATTCATTTATACCTGTCACGATCAGCAGAAAGAGGAAACAAGGGACTCAAGTGGAGCGAGCATGTTGCCAGAACGACTATTAAAGTCCATGTAATATTGTGGCAGTTGCGCCGAGTGGTCGGTCGAACCTGGCGCATTAGCCCGAGGATCCTACACTGAATATACACGGCCATCATAAGACCAAGGATCCAAACGGATCAGTGGTCTGGTGGCCCGCTGTAGAGAAGCTGACCATATCCAAAAAGCTTACGAGCCTGCAAGGGCTCCTCTGCACGCCCTGGAAACAATCTTGGGTCTCCCCTCGCTTCCAACTTGGATTAAGAAGGACGCGATGGTGACACACCTGCGATTAAGGGACCAGGGACTGTGGAAGGGCAGGGAGGAAAGAGAGGGCCATCTGGCGGTCGAGGGACTGGTGATGAAAGAGTTGCCCCTCCTAAGACTGCCAGTGAAAGCACCGCTTAAACCATGGAGGAGGAAAGTACAAGGGCACAATACCAGAACGGAATGAGTGGCAAAGGGAAGAATTCCGAACGAAATTAAGCAGAGAGGTGACGGTCTGCTACACGGATGGCTCTAAAGTGTCAGCCAGGCAGACAACATGCGCAGGAGTGTACGCTAGAAGTTTAGAAGAGTTATCCACTTGGAGAACACGCTACGGTGTTTCAGGCAGAGGTGTATGCCATTTTCATGGCAGCAACCCTACCCGAGGTTAGAAATGGCTGGAGGGACATATGCTCCGACAGCCAGGCTGCCCTCAAGGCTCTAAGTGCACCCAAAATAGTCAGTAGTCTGGTGGAGGAGTGCGCTGAAGCACTGCAAACACTCAAGACAAAAGGGTGACACTGATGTGGGTCCCAGGTCATGAGGGAATACCAGGGAACGAGAAAGCGGACGAACTTGCCAGACTAGGTGCCGAAAACCAATATATTGAACCGCAACCTCTTCTGGGAATAACAAGGAAACAGGTACAGAGTGAGCTCAATAAATGGGCGAACAATGAACTGAAGACGTCCTGGAGGCAAGAGTCAAAGTGCAGACAGTCCAAGCTATTCGTGGATGGTCCGAATGTAGCCAGAACTAAATGGCTCTTAGGCAAGACCCGAAAGGACATTGGACTGCTGATAGGGATGCTGACTGGGCACGATCGGCTGAACAAACATCTGACGCAAATAAGAGTAGCAGGAGATCCCGTGTGTCCCGCTTGTGGCCTTGATAGCACCGTGTGATGCATCTGCCAGATCAAGGCAGCTGAAGTGGGGATTTTCCACGATAGAGGAAGAAGAGCTGCAAATGGGCCGATATACTGAACTTCGTAAAGAAGACAGGGACATTTATTTCGTGCGGGGTTTTTTAAGGTAAATAAACAACTTTAAATCCCCCCTCCACCTAGAGTTGAGGTCAAGATCTGTGCGTGGCCAGCAAAATATATTTCTAAAATTTATTCTTTGCTCTGCATGGATGCTTCTTTTATAGCCTTGTTACCAGATTACTTATATTCTTAATATTATTGAATGAAGATTTTTGCGAGTTTCTATCATCTTGGGAAAATTAATATACCTTATTACTCACCGCCAACAATGTTTATCTTCACCCTGAATTAAAAAAATCACAAAAATAGGTATCATCCCAGATCAAGTTTGTCAAAATGAAGTAGTATAACAGGCTTCTTTTAAAAAAGGGGTACAATAAATCATCTAGACACTCACAGAGTGAGGGAGAAAAAAACACAAATTTCTATGCAAAAACTGCATTTTTGATAAACAAATTAATGGTTTATTTTTTTAAAAATGAATTATTAACATAAAATTATCACATTTTTGTAGGATATTGCATATAGGCATATCTTACACAGCTTAAAATGATTAAGATCAATAATATCCTTTTCCTTATTTTATAAAGACTGGAATTGTATAATTTTACTCAATCTTACTAAATACATAACATAAAATTTAAAATAAAATATTGGTACAGTCACGCATAAAGAAATACACGACACTCCTTTTTATTTTTAAATATTTTTTATCCGATTTTTTTTATAAAAAAACCGACTCACAGCAATTATAATAACACTAGTTTACAGCCAATTTCGACTCTTATGTGAAAGGGGGCTTTTTGTTAATATTCGGTCCCTAAATGCGAAAATGATGGTAAAAACATGTAAGATTTTTGAGTTATAATTTTTTGTGAACATTAATGAGTGATGGGTGAGTGATGGCTATTAACCAATATAGGTAACAAAAATCCAAAAATGTGCCATCATACCATCCAGCAGTAAGCCGACAACAAAAATTAAAAAAAAAAATTTAATGTACAAAAATGGCCTATGTAGAAATTTATCATATTACTAGCTGAAGACCCGCAGCTTTGCTTGCGGTTTTACACGTTTTTCTTACTTTAAATGGTTGTAAATTTTGTTTCCGTGGACCGATTTTGATGAAATAAAGCCTACGTCCTGTCAAGGGATCCAGTAGTCAAATCAAAAAATTAGATTTTGCTATCTAGAATTTTGCTATATAGAAAATTGTATAGATATACAAATACTAGGATAAGATAAAAATAATTAATTGATATGCTTTTGTAACTCAAAATCTATTCGTGATGAAAAATTTTTATTGTTGAATTCGCATTCAGAATGCTTTAAACTCCAACGTACAGCCATTGTAACGTCCGTCGCAGTTTTTGTTGAAAAAAAAATATTGATATGTTAAGGTGCCCCAACTTTCGTGTCCCACAGAAAAAATGTTTTAAAAATTTCGCTTAGAAAATATAGTGAGCCTGAATAAATTGTCAATTTCTCGCTTTATTAATATACCGATATACAGGGTGTCCCAAAAGTCCGAGTCCACCCAAATATCTTCTGAACTATTAGAGGTAACTAAACTATATTTGGCATTGATCTATAACATCAAAAGATCTATTTTTTAAGGGGCGGTTGTGCCGCCCCTGTCTTGGGAGGCGGCATACGGGCGGCCATCATGAAAATTTTAAATGGAAACCCCTATCGAGTGATAGCTTGTTTTGAAGGACTTTGAAAAATCAATATGCTGATGTAACTGTCACTTGTCTATGTCAAACGTGTCAAAAGTTATGGACTGTCAAACTTATTTTTCACAATTTTTGACAAATTTCGAAAATTTGTGTTAGCCAATGAAAACCCATTCAAGTGATACCTTATTCAAAAGGTTTTTTCCAAACTAACATTTTGCCGTAACTGTCACTTACCTATGTCAAAGGCGTCAAAATCTATCGCCTATGAAACTCATTAGTTTTGGCAAACTTGTCAATTTTCTGTCACTTTCACTTGTCTAAAATAGGGAAAAGACGTATAATATAGGGTGATAATTTATAACTTTTTGTTGAACAGGAGCTGAATATTTTCGATATTTGGTTATTTTATTACACAAAATTTATCGATAATGATACCTGACTTACATTAATTGTTAAATAATAAGGAAAAAATCTGACTTAAAAAAAACAAATATAATTCAGCAAAATGTCAAGTGAAAACTGCTTTCGGTATAAGTTTTTACGATGCCACGATCAAATGAAGATAAAGTTGAAATTATCTTTTTCTACGGACAAACAAGATGTTATAGACAAGCTAGACGCCTTTTCAACAATGCGTTTCCCAACAGACCTGTGTCCCAGAAAAACTGTTCTAAAGTTTAGACGATTTTTCACTGTAAAAGATGCCCCGCGTCAAGGGCGACCAAGAGAAGAAAATGAGGAGATCCAGGAGCAGGTGCTGGGGTCCGTTATTGAACAGCCCAAGCAGTCTGTGAGAACTATAGCAGGTGATCTTGGAATCAGTAAGAGCATGGTCCATAGGGTTCTCAAGCAGTTAAAATCCATCCTTATAAGGTGCAGTTGGTTCAAGAGTTAACCGAAGATGATTTTGATCGCCGCGTGCAATTTTCCGAAGAAATGACTGAACTAATTAGAACTGAACCGTATGTGTTGAATCAAATTTGCCTTAGTGCTGAAGCTAATTTTTTCTTGGATGGGATAGTCAATAGACATAACTGCCGACATTGGTCGGACCAGATTCCTCATTGGTATGAAGAAGCTCATACCCAAAATCCCTTGAAATTAAACGTATGGGCGGGAATTTTGGGAAATCGAATAATAGGACCATTTTTTATTGATGGCAACCTTACAGGCGAAAGATATTTGGAGCTACTACAAAATCAGATCATTCCTGCAATAAGAGAAGCAGCTGAGAATTTATTTGAACCCATCTTTCAGCAGGATGGGGCGCCGCCCCATTACTATCTTCCTGTGAGGCAACTTCTCAATAATGAATTTCGTCGTTGGATTGGGCATCGAGGAACTTTAGAATGGCCTAAGCCCATAAACTTGCAGGAACTAAGAGAAAGAATTGTTGGGGTCTCCCGATCAATAACGCCATAAATTTTAAGAAACGTTCGTAGTGAGTTCGAAAACAGATTTTTTTACTCTCAGGAGGTTCTTGGTGGCCATTTTCAACAGTTTTTGAATTGAATTTTCTCCATTTTCTCAAAACCCTGTTCAATAAGGTTCAATGTTGTTACGATAGCTTTCAAGAATAAATAGTTGAGTTTTAATTTAATTGTTTCTTATTTAATTATAAAATTGATAGCTGATTATTATAAAAAAAAGTTTTGGGTGACATAGTGATACACTACTGTTATACCTATCAAAATATAAGTCTTAAAAAGACCTTTCAAACAAGGTATCACTCAATAATATCTAGGGTTCCAAAAATTTGAGAAAAAATAGTTTGACAGTGCAAAGCTTTTGACAGATTTGTCTAAGACAGTTGCCGGTAGCGCTCAAATGTTACTCTTTAAAAGACCTTTCGAACAAGGTATCACTCGATAGGATTTGACAAACTTGTGAAATTTGTCAAAACCAATGAGTTTCATAGACGGTAGATGTTGACGCCTTTGACAGAGACAAGTGACAGTTACGGCAGAATGTTAGTTTGGAAAAAACCTTTTGAATAAGGTATCACTTCAATGGGTTTTTATTGGCTAACACAAATTTTCGAAATTTGTCAAAAATTGTGAAAAATAAGTTTGACAGTCCATAACTTTTGACACGTTTAACTGAGATCAGCATGTTGATTTTTCAAAGTCCTTCAAAACAAGCTATCACTCGATAGGGATTTCCATTTAAAATTTTCATGATGGCCGCCCGTATGCCGCCCCCCAAGACAGATCTTTTGATGTTATAGATCAATGCCAAATATAGTTTAGTTACCTCTAATAGTTCAGAAGATATTTGTGTCGACTCGGACTTTTGGGACACCATGTATATTAATATTGTTACATTCTTAAAATATTTAAAAATAGTTTTAGTTTTTACAACTAGTGGCTTACATAGTGCTTTTTCTACAAGTGTTCGTTTAAATGACGAACCAAGTGAGTCATTTAAAAACGCAAGAACATAAAAAATCGACAGTATAGCCGCGAGTTGTAAACACAATTTTTTTGTACCTGTACTTTTTATGAAAGAAATCCTAAGAAAACAGGAAAATAAAACTCTAACACAACATCTAATGATAATTTTTTTTCCTACGACCACACACGAAAGTAACCAAATCTACACGAAAGTAACCAAATCTGCCCTCTATAACGCCTCAAAAAGTTTTATATTTCACACGCATATCAATTTTATTTTCGTCTCTAGAGACGAAATTGTTTTCTTCTCTAGTGACGAAAATGAATGACAGCAACCATCCAAACAGTGTAGGTATCTAGTAGGCTATGATTTGTACACGCGTCGGAAATAGACCGAAACCATTTTCGTCCCTGGAAAAGAAAATACTTTCTTCTCTTGAGATTAAAATGAAAAAAATATATTAGTAATAAAAAATAAGAATTAAATCCTAAAGTGGTCGTAGGAAAAATAGCGCACACAACTCGATCGAAAGTAACTTTCTTACACTCGCGTGTTGTTTCACTCAGCTAGCGCCTCGTTCACGCTCGTGTGAAATATGTCACTTTCTTCTCTTGTTATGTAATATACTAATATTTTTAATCAAGGATGGATGACACAACAATGGTCACGGCCTACTCTGTTTTTAAGTTTTTCACCAAATCCTTATTGTCGGCCATTTTAATTTCAGTCAATTTGTTATTTTGTGGTGTTTTGGAAATGATTTTGTTTGTGTACCGGGTGTCCCAAGGTGAGCAACCTATTAGAATATTTTGGAAACTATACAATAGAAACTTTTCAAACTTTCTATTCTAACATAAGTCCATGTAAACTATCTTTATGAAATACTCTCATATTTGCAGTGTTGCCATTTGCAGGAAAACTTGGCAACAACTTTCTTATTTTAAATTGAATACCCTGTATATTTTTGCATTTTTGGATTCTACAAAATATTTTAGGCAAATTTTATGTATAATGTCCTATACCTATGTTCCACTGTTTTTAAAATATTGCCAGATGAAAATTGACATTTTTTAACTAACATCGAAACGGTTAAGGATACAGCAAAAGGTTTTTACATTCCTATCTTGATTTTTTACAAGCTGTTGCCAAATTTTCCTGCAAATGGCAATACTGCAAATATGAAAGTATTTAATAAAGATAGTTTAAATGGACTTATGTTAGAATAGAAAGTTTGAAAAGTTTCCATTGTATAGTTTCCAAAATATTCTAATAGGTTACTTACCTTGGGACACCCGATATATATACTTGGAGAATATTGGATGAAATCTCTTGATGTTTAGATAAGAATATTGATATTTTTACAATACTATCATTTTTCCCTATGTTCCTTTTTTGGGTAAAAAATGGATATGATTTTTTTTTGCATCCGTGGTCAAAAAAGAAAAACCGGCCTACCAAGGAGAGAAATAATACCCAATATTTTGGCAGAATCGTTGTAAATATACCTACAATAATATTGTTGTAAATTTGTCTTTTATTTCATTGTCTTATCAATATCGTGTTGAGTACGATTGTTTTTAACTGTTTTACTGTTGAATTCAAAATTCAGACACACAACACAGACCTTCATGAAAACTCTATTAATATCTCCAATAATTAGCATCTCCCACAAACTATATGTACGTACATATATATATCGATAATTTGATATATTTTTTTATAAAAATTAAAAAATATACACAACCGTTCGATCGGAGGTCCTAAACCATTTTAACTCCCATATGTTTTATAAATGGGCTCCACGCATATTTTTCAATAACTGTATATATCCGGATACTGCACTCAAAAGAAATAATCAATCCGTTTTGTATTTTTGTATTAATGTAAGAATGTACTAATACATAGACCTTATTGCAAAGCTACTCCCACAGAAATAATCTCGGCGCCGGCGCCGTGCAAAAAGAATATAATTATAGAGCCTGCTCAAAAAAACTTATTTCTATATTGTCTGACACCCTGTGTAGAGACAATTTTTGCTGGGCATCAGCCTCGGATTAAGGTTACGGAGTCAAATGCAAACCAGTATTGAATGTCATTGGGTTGATCTCCTAGTGCAACAAGTTCTTAAGGCCACAAAAACGGCTTAGATTTGACAACACTGCTTTGAAATTTTTTTGAAATATCAACAATAATAGGTGACATCACTAATATCATTTCGAGTGAAATCGTGCAGTGTTCAGAACACGGTGCGAACACCATATGTGAAGAAAAGTATAACTTAGTTATTAGGAACATAACCATTTATTAGTGCTTCTTTAAAAGGTTTTGTCTTGAAATTAAAAAGAATCAAACGAAAAATCATTATTCAACATCAAAAAAATAACAAATTTCCGTATTATTTTTATCACTTGACATGTATCAATTTATTGGCCGAATGTTCCATTAGACAAGTACTCCAATCGAAATCACTTCAGTTTCCTTGAGCCTACTAAATTACCTGACCTTGGCGCTTCAGAATTCCGGCCAGAATATTGCTTACAAAGAAAAAAACCATAACTTTTTTGTTATCACATAACAGGATTTATAAAAATCTACAACCGTATCCAAAGGATTTTTTAAAATTTGGTTTATTTAAAAAAAAATAAAAAAATCCAAAAATTGCTGTTACAGATTTCTGTATTATCGAGGAGACTAAAGAAAAAGCCAGGTAACATTTTTGACTATTGTGAGCCGTGTTTATTTTATTCCGAAAATGAGAGAGTCCAGCAAAAACTGTCTGGATCTCGGTCTGGATACGGTTCTGAAGAATTCAAAAATAAACATTCCTGCCAAATTTCAACAGATTCCGTTTCCTCGTTTCCGATGTTCTGCCCGGTAAAGATTCGCCCAAAAACAGCAAAGCAGTGTTGTCAAATCTATGCCGTTTTTGTGGTCTTAAGGCCTCAAGATGCCACCCGGCGTTTAACACGTTAAAGAGGTAAGTCCCCTCCATTTTAAAATCTAAAAAAGTCTCTAAACTTTCGAAACCAGCTGCGTACCCGCATCGACATCACCCGTGGGGTCCTTTACATCGCAAACGCTCACTGTACCGTTACTGGTCGCGTCTGAGTTTGGTAAGGGCAGGTTCCCACTGTTCGCGTCTTCTATCGCTTTCCGAAGTTCCTTTAGGCCTACGACTCCCACTAGTTTACCTGGAATAAAACAGAATATAAAATGGATTATTACCTTTCCATAGAACCGTATAAAAGTATTATTTTTAGGCAACCATACCAGTAAAAAGGCTATTGGGATGGTGTCTGTCAAGCACGACAATTCAAAAGCCACTAAACCAATTTTTATGATGTTTGGTACAAAAATTACTTGGCTCCAAGCAATGAGTGGATTAAATTATTGTTGAAACGCAAAAAAAAACAAAAAACTAGCAAAAGTGCTAGAAATTGCATGCATGTTTTTAAAATTTTCAACTGACATTTGAACTGTTTACATTTTAATCGATCAGCTGTGAAGAATAGATCGCTGACAAAGTGGGTTCCTATAAATAACGTGAAACATCATTTGTCAGAATTTAAAAGAAAAGAAAATAATTGTTCCGAAGAAAATTGTCTCGAAAATGAAATGACGGGAAAATCAAAAATCGCAAAAAAATATTTGCGCAGATCTAATTTTAAACGAAACATATTTTTATAGAAACACAACATGTTAGAAAACATTTTTAACGAAAATAATTTGATAGAAACATAATAATGCCGAAAAACAAAATTCACCCACTAAGCAAGGTCTTTTACATTACAGGTTTTCAACGTTGAAAAAATGTGGAATTGATGTAACTTTGTATACGTTATGAAAATGTTTAAAACAAGTAAAATGTTGGTTCAAAATTAAAATTCTATGTGAAAGGAGCGCTGATACACGAAACAAGCACTAATTTTACGTTAATATTTAATCATGGATTTAACAAGAAATGTAAAGGATAAAGTAACTGAAAAATAACATTATTTGAAGTTTAATAAATGTCAGTGTTGAAACAAATTTGCATTTTTACAATTACATGATATGACACAATATTGCAAGTTTTAATTAAATGTCAAATTTAAAACAAATTGTGTTGTAAGTGTAATAAACATCAAAGTTGAAACAAGTTTAATTTATTAATGATCACATGAAAGGAGTAGTATTGTGAGCTCAATTAATGTCAACTTTAAAACAAAATTGGTTGTAAGGAATGATATCAAAAAGTTTACTGTGCGATTTTTTTGATAACTTCCCACAAAAGGGAAAATAAGTATTGACATACTTACGATCATTTTATGATTTGACTTTTTTACAGTTTGACGAAAATTATATATTTAAATTTTTTTTTTAAATTTCGCCAAATTATGATTCGATCCAATTATTGTAATTCAATATTTGTATATAATTTTTTTTATTGCAATCACCATTAATATTCAGGGAATTGGTGACAGTTCTTAACAAACCTTCGTGTATCATCTTTGGATTAAGGGTTCAAGACCCATCAGCGTATGTTTTTTTTTATTTTTTTTTATTTGTTTAAGATTTAACTACGAAGATTAGATATTTTAAAGCACACCAATAATTAACAAGAGAGGTAAATTTTTAAAAAATTCCTAGCCATGTAACATTAAATGTGACATGCAAGTCACATACTTGTTAAAAAAAATCTAATGTAACACTGTTACGTAAATGTTTAGGACAATTGATGTACTGGCAATGTAATATTCTCGTTAAGGTTACAAGCCGTGTCACAAAAATACGTTAAGGTAATGTAAATGTAACAGGTTTCTGCTTAGTGGGCAAGAGTCCCAATCTGGTCGAAAATGATTTGAACCGATAGCCACGAATTCAATTGCTCCGTTGCCAGGCTTACGGCAGGGAAGAGTCGAAATAAGTTGTGATATTGTATTAATTTACCCGTTTACATTCTTTAACCTCCCCCTGCCGCCAAATTTCTTCATAATATTGTATTGTCATAGGACCTAAATTACAAAAATGAATTGCAAGATTTGATAGACAGTCAGACAGCCAGAAACTGTGAAGTTAAATAAAATCGTTTAATAAAAAAAATCCCCGTGTCATCTTCCAAATAGAGAAACTTGTCAACGCCGCAATCCAAAGCCTATGACGCTCTAGAGATTTAAATTTGACGCATGCCCAATAGCGATTCGGCTGGATTGGGGTTCTGCTCATTTAAGGATCGGGCATATTAATTTCTATCAATTTGTAGGTCGGGTATTTTTTGTTTCTATTTCGTTTCGGACGTTTTATTTTCTGTTCAATTGTGTTTCGGTTTTTGTAAATTCGGCTTTTTTGTGGGTTTCCTACAAAGTCAGTCAAACCTTAGTGGCTAGAAATAGAAAAAACTTTATCCGATGGTCTTTTAATTACTTTCAGAAAGTTTTATAGTTTGACGTTTTAATAGTGTCATGTACCTATTGCAGTGACGTAAGCATGATTCACCCCCACCATCGAAAACAGCGAATGAACTTTCAGCAAAGACGTCCTCTCTACCAACTGAAACGGGGCTGGATCGATGTGACAGCTGGTAAAGTCGACTTCTTGCTGCATTTCTTCTTCCTCCCAAAGACGCTGGTCCTCCAGGGACATGTCGCAAACTCGTTCTCTTGGCTAAAAAAGTTCAAAAAATGTTTGAATAAGATAGATAAATGGAATACGAGAACACGGGAGTACGAGGAAACTTTAATACTGCTTCAAAACCATCGCCCCTCCCAAAAGTATTTTCTTGTTATAATTTAAAAAAAAATTAATAATTTAAGAGGTTTTCAAACCCTGTCATTATTTAGTTTTCAAAAGAGGTTGGTGGGTTTTGGGATAATAAACGTGATTTGACATTTAAAATTGAAAAATAGTCACGTGTATTATTATTTAACCCATAGGATATTCAGAAAAATGTTTAGTGCCTATTAGTGACACATAATAATTTCTTAGGAAGGGAATTTCGATTCATTTTAGGATCAGTTAGGTAACCAGTTTGTCAAGCTAAAAAAAATCCCCATGGCTTTCAGTTTATGAGGGGAACTTGATGGATTATTCATGACCACGATCTGCACGATAAGTGGCTATATGTCTCTAATTTTCGTCTATTTGCGTAATGTAATAAGTCCCATTATCGCACTAGCGCTTTAATGAATCCATTAACGCATTAGTCCGGTAATAATCTAATAACGTAACGCTTATTATCACAAGTGATGTTTATTACTTTATTTATTTATTACAATATTATATTAGTAAGTAATAAACTATACTCACCAGCTGAACTTTCTTAGACGTTGTAGGGCTCATTGGCGGAATTATCTGTGATCTATTATCCATAGGCGAATTATTTTGAGTCAAGTACTGACTATCTGTTGTATCAACGTCTTGTAATTGTGTAGATTTCCTAAAAAAAAGTGAAATAGTAGACTTAAAAGCAAACGTTCTTTTAAAAATTAAGGGTTTTCAAAAATATTTACGTTAATTACCTATCTTTCTATAATATAAAAAATACTTCTTAAACATGTCAGAACCGTTTACAACATATTTTACTTGACAGCTTTTAAAAAATTGAATGACCGATCGGACTAACTCATTTAGCGAGAAAAAAATAAAAAAATTTTAACAGCAATTTGATGAGTGGAAATGGTAAAGGGACTTCTGATAAACATTTAAAAAAATGCGTGAGTGGGGCTCTTGCGGGGTGGATTTGGTGGGGGGAAAAGAGGAGAAAAATGGTGTTATTGCAATTTCCGGCAAAACCGAACGTCATAGTAAAACCTTCAATATAAAAGTTGTACAGTGCAAAGGTCTACAAATTTTGTAAATGTTACTTTTTAACATAACCCCAAAATTTTAGAGAAAAATGCAAACAATCGTAATATTTTTATTTTTTCGTTTTTTATTTTTCATTTCCTCAAAAATAATTGCATTTTCACGAAACTCGGTGAAAATATACCTCTCTGTGTACTTAACGCCTACAATTTTTTAGGCAAAAAGGTTAAAAAAATTTTGAGATATTCATTTTTTTCGGTCGAAATCATTTTGTTTTTCAATGAACAATTCTAGTAAGGAAAATTTTTATGGTATTTTTTTGACGTTGCTCATTTTTTTTTTATTTGAGATATACTTTTTGGTGGTATAATAAAAAATTATAGTTACAATTAAAAAACATGCTCATTAATGCAAAAAAACAAATAATGGCTTTTGCAACAATTCATTTTTCAGGAATTCTTGATAATTTCTTTCAATTAAAAAAAAAATCAACAACCGATTACACCATCTATTTCTACGGAAAAAATACCAAGTAGACGGTATTTAATTCACTACGTTTATACGCGTCTAAAACCGGTTTTTATATAAGAACGGTTTTAGATAAAGTCGCTTCTTCTTCATTAAAATCTTTTTCTAACAGCTAACTGATCGATGTACTGTCAATCCTCTTACCTTACAGTTTATCAAAAATTAAAACATATATATTGTTATATTAAAAAAAAACCTTATATTGCATTTTTTTAAACGGAAATAAAACAACTAAGTTAACAATTTTTTTTCCGGTTTAAAATAAAATTGATTTAGTATTTAAAATTGTTCTAATGATATGCCTCGGACAAATATTTTGAAACCCTCATTTATTTAAAAGTTTATTTTTGTGCAGTATTGCTATAAACATCTTATTTCAATTAATAAAGTGTCATACATAAACAAAAATTGTTTGTCGTAGAATCGATTGGTGCACTTATTTTTGATTTTATTTTAACAATTAATATATATTTTTTTAATATATTATTTAAAATTATTTTATGTATTATATTATTTTATATATTATATGAATGAAATGAATAGGCCAGTTTTTTAATAAATTATTTCAAATTCCGATTTTGGCTTTAAAAAGTATATTTTTCTAAATTTTTACAATGGATGTTTATATTACTGGCTCACGAAAAATAGTTAGGTAATCTATTAGAGTTTATTAAGCCGGAATTGCAAAATCCATTGTTGTTTTCAATATTTATTTATTTTTTAATTTTAACGAGAATTTTCCGGAGTAGAATTTTTTGACATAACTCATTTTTTTTTTAAATTGAAGGGTAATGGTTGCATGCACATAAAATAAATTAAAACCAAGTTTTGTATTAATTTGTTAACATGCTTAAAGCCGAAAACATGTTAACAAATTAAACAAATTTAATATTGCACAAAATACAAAATTTGGTTTTAAATCATTTTTTTTTGTTTTGACATATACTTTTTGGTGAGATAATAAAAAATTATAGTTACAATTAAAAAATATGCATTAGGACCATTTCATTTTTCAGTAATTGCAAAAATGCAAAAGCGTTATTTTTTTGATAATTTTAGTAAATATGTATTTTTTTATCTAAACTGCTTTCCTTAAAAAAAAACTTTTTTATTACCTTTTTGTGTAAACTCTGTTTAAATCAGGATAATATGAGAGGCGTATTTTTTCTATTTCTATCGAAATAATTGTTGGACGGAAATAGCTCAAAATTTTAGCTTCTTGTTGGAAAACGACAATTGCTTTTGCAATTCCAGCTTAATAAGCTCTAATAGATTACCGTACGATTTTTCGTGAGCCAGTAATATTGTAAAAATTTAGAAAAATATACTATTTTTGAAAACATAAAAATTACATTTTAGATTCAAATTTAACTATAAGGTAAAAAATGCACCAATCGATTCTACGACAAACAATTTTTTTGTGTACGATACCTACACAAAAATAAAGTATTAGGTCAAACAATTACTTTGTTTATACGGTAATCTTAAAGCGTTTTTAAACAAAGGACGGTTTAAAAATGCTTGTCCTAAACATACCATTAGAGTAATTTTAAATACTGAATAAATTTTATTTTAAACCGGAAAAAAAATTGTTAACTTAGTTGGTTTATTTGCGTTTTAAAAAAATGTAATATAAGGATTTTAAGGAACTGTAAGGTCAGAGGATTGACAGTACATCGATCAGCTGTTAGAAAACGATTTTAATGAAGGAGAAAGCGACTTTATTTTAAACCGTTCTTATATAATACCGGTTTTAGGCGCGTATAAACGTAGTAAATGAAATACTGTCTCCTTTTTATATTTTCTTTATAAATAGATGTTGTAATCGGTTGTTGATTTTTTTTTAATTTAAGAAAATTATCAACAATTGCGGAAAAATTCATTGTTGCAAAAGCCATTATTTGTTTTTTTGCATTTCTGAGCATGTTTTTTAATTGTACCTATAATTTTTTATTATCCCACTAAAACGTATATGTCAAAGCAAAAAAAATGAGCAACGTGAAAAAATACTACGAGAATTTTCCTGAGTAGAATTTTTGATTAAAAAAAAAAGTGATTTGGACAGAAAACAATTTAAAAAATTTTTAAAAATTTTTTCCCAAAAAAAATTGTAGGCATTAAGGACACAGAGAGGTATATTTTGGCAAAATTTCGTGAAAATAAAATTATTTTTGCGGAAATGATAAATAAGAAACGAAAAAATAAAAATATTACGATTTTTCTCGAAGATTTTGAGGTTATCTGAAAAAGTGACATTTACAAAAGTTGTAGATCTTTGCACCGTCTACAATTTTTGTATTGAAGTTTTTACTCTGCGACGTTCAGTTTTTCCGGAAACTACAATAATACCCTTTTTCACCCCCTTTCCCCCCACCAAATCCACCCCGCAAGAGCCCCACTCACGCATTTTAAAACGTTTATCAGAAGCCCCTTTATCATTTCCCCTCAACAAACTGCTGTTAAAAATTTTTTTGTCTTTTATTTTAATTTGGTTGGACTACTTAGGGCGTTTTTATTCAGGACTATTTATTTTCGACGTTACCTACCTAAAAATTGCCTCAAAAGCTGACCTAATTCTGCTTTCAGCTCCTGTCACTGTCGTGTAAGGAGTAGATCCGGGACTAGTTTGCATAAAGGGTGAAAAACCCTTTAACGTGAAAGAATTGGTCTTTTTCAAGATGGATTTTTTTGGAAGCGTGCCAAAAACTGGATGGTAGGTGGGCTGTAACAATAAGTAAATAAAATGCGTTTGAAGAGATTGTATCATAAGGTGGTAGTTACTTAAAACCATGCTTGTTTGCATCGAAAAATAATAGAATTTCAAGCATTCTCTCAAAAAAAGTAATGGTAGCCGTAAATAGGTGTTTCGTACTGGTGGTGCTCATTAGTACGGCGGTACCTAATGGAAATAAGACAGCTAGGAAATTCCAGGAAACACATCTGTTACATTATGTAAATCTAAAGTCAAAAAATTTACATAAAAAAAGTGTTCATAAAAGAACCACGCACAATTTAAATGGAAACTTGATCTCAGTGGGATTTCAACGCCGTTTAAGTATGTTATTGTGGCGGTCCCTGAGTGCATTTTGTCTCATAGACACAGGTGTCGATATCTACAGGGTGACCCAATAATAGTAAACGACATATATTTTGACATTTAAACCCTGTCAAAATGGCGGAAAAATAATTAATTAAATTGAAGTTTTTGGAAAAGCGAATACCTTCTTTTTACCCCACTGAACACGTTAAATCGTAAAAAAAAGTGACAGTTGTCTTAACTGTCATTTACTGTTACAGGAAAAATTACTGGTGCGATGACACATATTTACGAGTGGGGATTTGAACTACACTAAATTGAGGTCAACGAACTCAAAAATGTTATTAGTTTTGACATATGTCAAACACTGTCAAAATGGCAAAAAAATTATTAATGAACTTGAAGTTTTTGGGAAAACAAATACCTTTTTTTTATGCTCTGCTGAAGACATTAAATCAGAAACCGTAAAAAAAGTGATAGTTCTCTTATCTGTCATTTACTGTTTTGGGGAATACCACTGGTGCGATGACACATATTTACAAGTGGGGATTTGAACTACGCTAAATTGAGGTCAACGAACTCAAAAATGTTATTAGTTTTGACATATGTCAAACACTGTCAAAATGGAAAAATTATTAATGAACTTGAAGTTTTTGGGAAAACAAACACCTTTTTTTATGCCATGCTGAAGACATTAAATCAGAAACCGTAAAAAAAGTGATGGTTCTCTTGTCTGTTATTTACTGTTATGGGGAAAACCACACACACACACATTTACGAGTGGGGATTTGAACTAGACTAAATTAAGGTTAATGAACTCAAAAATGTTATTAGTTTTGACACCTGTCAAACCCTATCAAAATGTCGGAAAAATAATTAATAAATTTGAAGTTTTTGGAAAAGTAAATATCTTGTTTGTACTCTGCTAAAGACGTTAAACCGGAAATCGTAAAAAAAGTGCAAGCTGTCTTAACTGTCATTAAACTAATGGTGCGATGACATATTTACTAATGGGAACTCGAACTACATTGAATTGAGGTCGATGAACTCAAAAATGTCATTAATTTTGACGCATGTCAGACTCTTCGAAAATATCTGTCATCGCACCAGTGGTTTTCCCCATAACAGTAAATGACAGTTACGACACTTTTTTTACGGTTTCCAATTTAATGTCTTTAGCAGAGTAAAAAGAAAGTGTTCAATTCCATGAATTATTTTTCCGCCGTTTTGACAGGGTTTGACAAGTGTCAAAATAAATGTCGTTTTTCAATTCAGCGTTGTCATTTCAGTGGGAACTGATGCTTTTTTTGCCGATATCGATAATCGTAATCATGATAATAATAAGCTCATCCCAAACTTTGGCAGCTATTATTGGCTCACTCTGTAGATATCGGCACCCAACTTATGTTTCTTTGATAAAATTTTATTTACGTAATGAGAAGGGAAATTTGAGCACGGCGTTATGCAGAACATGAAAGTTATTTTTTACCTTATGAAATTAGAAGTATATAAATATTGAATACACAATATGACTTTAATTTTACATAAATTTATAAGAGTACCTTATTTACGTGACGTCCAGTTTACCTTGATGTTACTTGTAAGATAAATAAATATTAGGTAAAAAAAATTACCCTAATTTTACCTTTCGATTTACTTTCTAGTTACTAGTTAATCGATATCTGCCGTTTTCCAATTTTTTGTTGCCATGTATTAAATCACGTCATTTTAATTAAATATTATTTACGTAAAAAGTACGGAACTTTGTGCATGGCGTTATGCAGAACATGGAAGTTACTTTTTACCTTGTTGTGACTTCCAGTTTACCTAGAATTTATGTGGCAAATTAATCATGTATTGTAACGTTTACGTAATATTGTGTTGGCTGGGATTACGATGAAAAAAATCTTAGTTTTATCAAAAATGAGTTTTTAAGGTTCCAAAACACCTTAATCGACGAAAAAAAAAGTTGTCTGTCGATCTGTCGGTCAGTTGTCTGTCTGTATACACGATAACACAAGATCGTCTTAATCGATTTTAACGAAATTTGGTACAAAAACCCTCTATCCTCCTCTCTAAGGGAAAAAAGGGCGATAAAATATTTTTAAATTTTTGTAACTTTGGAACAAAAGCAAGTAGCGATATATGGTTTTCAGATTTAAGTTTCCATAAAGATATACTACAAATTTTGTCATAAATTTTTTTTTTAAATATATAAAAAAATCATAACTTTAGAAGTAAAGCAGCTAGTGATATGCGGTTTTCAGATTTTGGTTTTCGTAAATATTACCCAACAATTTTGTTATAAGATTCAAATCTTTCAAGGCTACAGTTTTCGAGATATATTCATTTCCTTTCAACATAAAATAATTATTGTATGGTGGACTATCCGTACTGTCTAGCACCAATTTTTTTCTTGTCAAATCCATCTTAAATTTGCATGCGCCCGTTTAATTTTTCAATGGAATGTACACTGTGCACTGCAAAAAATGGTATTCTGTACTTAAGAATAGCCCAACACTTAAAAAATACTTATGAAAAAATATTATTCTTCTTTAAACATTATTAAATACTTCAAACAACTATTTGCTTATTCCTAAATTTCAAGAATATAATCCATAATAACACAAAATTTGATTTAAGAAAACTTGCACTATTAAAAAAAATATGACAAAATCTTCAATTAACAAATACTTACTTATCTTTCAATTAACGGAATTTCTAGGTTTTGCAACAACGAGTCTATGCTTTTAAACTTTACTTAATTATTATCCCAGTAGCGTAGCCAGAAATCGACTCTGGGGGAGGGGTTTCATCATTTAATAAAAATCAACTGGTAAATTTTTAAAAATTAGGTAGGTGGTAGGTGCCTATTGCTTGCGCTCTTGAACTGAAGGGGAGAGAGAGAGGGGCGGTTTAATAGGTGTTGAGTTAGTGTATCTGGAACCAAAATAATTATTTTTAAAAGCTCATCTAAGTCTCATCTAATCTCATTTGCAGATTTTTTTCAAATTAACCCTTAAATTAAAATAAATAACAGGCAAAAATTATATAACAATTACAGTAAAATTCTGTTTTTTACGCTTTTCAAATGTTGTTTACAAAAAAATTGCTTAAAGTTAAATAAGATTGTGACAATATTTAATATTGGTATAGCGCCGCAAGCAAAAATTTTGACAGAAAAAAAAACAAAAAATTTTAATTTAATTTAATATTAAAATATTTTTGAAAAAGTAGATTGGGTTAGATCCTAAGAAAAGATGAGTTACCGTGGTGTATATAGATTTGTTGACAAATCATAAATGCGCCGCAGATAAAAATTTTAAGAAAAATTTGCTAAGAACGCCATTTAATACACGCTTTGAATGCTGGTGATAAAAATTCCTTAGAATTAAACTAAAATTGTAGCAATTAATGCCGTCATGGCACCGCAGGCAAAATTTTTAAAATTTAAGACATCACACTAAGAAACAAACGTCACAAACCAGAGTAAAGGGTCAAAAAATGGGGGCGCTATAGATCTAAAATTTATTGTAGATTTAGTTGGACCTCTGGAGGGGGGGGTTATGTTATGTTATGGTTTAGTTCGATTTTTTGGTTTTAAGAGTACAATTTGTCAAAGATACGATTCCTTGATTCAAGGCATCTTATTGGATCAAAAATTAATGTGGTCGAATATGCATGTCGATTCGATTAAGCATAACATTTATTAGTTTAAATAGTCTCTTTACTTTCCTCTAAGTAACTTGGATTTGCTTTAAATAACTTATGCTTGCCTTAAGAAAAAACTAAATATGCATACAACAGTGGCGTAGCCAGGGGGGGGTGGGGATTAAAATCTCACCCAGGAGGCCCAACCCAATCTACAATAAATTAATCATGGTCAAGGGCCCCAGGGACAGCGACAGCTCTCCCACTTTTTTAACCCTTTACTTCGGTTTGTGACGTGTGTTTGGTGTGATGGCTTTAATTTTAAATATTTTGCGTGCGGTGCTATGACGTCATAATTGTTACAATTTTAGTTTAATTCTAAGGAATTCTTATCACCAGCATTCAAAATGTGTAATACACCCACCCCTTCTTGGCATTTAACCCAATCTATACTTTTTCAAAAATATTTTACAAAAAACCTAAGATATCAAAATTTGTAAAGAATTTTTTGTTTTCGCCTGCAGCGTTAGAGCAATATTATATATTGTTACAATTTTATTTTAGTTTAAGCAATTTTTTTGTCAACAACATTTGAAACGCGTAAAAAATAGCATTTTAGTGTAATTTTTTCAAAATTATTGCCTATGGTGCATTTTAGGATTAATTTTTAAACAAATTTGCAAATGAGACTAGATGAGACTGGCTTTTAAAAATAACTATCTTTATTTCGTATACACTAACTCAACACCTATTAAACTGCCCCTCTCCCCTCCCTTCAGTTCAAGGGCTCAAGCAATAGACCTAATTTTTAAGAATTTGTCATAGGTAGGTAGTTGGTTTTTATTAAATGATGAAATCCCCCCAGAGTCGATTTCTGGCTACACAACTATCATCCAAGTTGTTGTGTATACTTGCTCCAACGACTCACTGACATTGAGGATTATAAAAACGAAGTTATGCTTGGATCAACATGTATCCTTTTGGTACCAGTATATATTTTTTCCGTGTGTACAAAGTCGAAATCTAAAAAATATCAAACCTTGTGGTGTACCTTATCAAGATGATTTTCTGACAGCTGCCTCTGCAACACGTCAGGAGCAGGACTAACTTGAAACCTGGACGGCCTTCTTCTTCTTTCTTCGGCTCGACGTAATTCTTCTTCTCGCGCTCTTTCCTCCGCCTCGCGCTGCCTTATGGCCGCCATTTGAAGACGCCTTTCCTTGCCTATGTGTTTTTCTATAAGCTGAAATAGCAACGGACAAGTTATATACAGGGTGCTTGAAATAGATTTATTTTGGGGGGGTTGGAGCTTTCTCGATTTTGTTGCGAGAGAGACACGTTTTATGTGTGTTGGAACGCCTCCACTAGAATTTAAATACGGAAAATAGATAGAGCTTTTGAAATTTTAGATATTCGTTGTATAGTTTAACGATATTTTTAGTATTTGAGAATTGAAATTTATAAAAAAATTGACGCGTCTCAGAATTTCTCAAAAATATTTTTGAAATTCCGCTAAAAATTACTTTTTATTGTTTTACAATTACAAGTGAAATACATAGAAAAGAGAACAATATCTAAAAATAAATAAATTGCAGTTTTAGAAAACAGTCACTTTCAGTCTAAGCGTAAATAAGCTAATACAAAAATATTTAAAAAATTTAATTTACGCTAAATAATTTTGTTTCCAGAGAAGTGTCAAATGCAGTATTTTGGAAATCTGAAATCACTGGAAATTAAATTAAACATTTTTCTTGAAAATAAATCATATTATAATAGTCTCACAGAATTTTATGAAGATGCAGAAACAAAATATTTAAGCTAATAAGTGGGAAAGTAAGATGCACAATTCTGCATAAAATTGTTGGTTTCTACATTTTTTAATTGTACTTTCTGGTTAAATGAAAAAAAACTAAATGAAAATTTTAGATTGGTTCCTGTACTTTTATTTTTGTGAATGTAAACATTATTTTATTTTATTTTATTTTATTTTTGTGATATTTGTGACACTATTGTGACTAGTTTTAATTTAAATTTATTTTATTTATATTTAATATGACAAAATTTACACCGTTATAGGGTATACAACGTTATTTAACAAAAATTATTGTAACCAATCAGATAAATTATATTCTATTCTATTCTTTAAAATTTAAAAGTTAACACATACAAAACTTAAAAATTTATGTAACAAAATAACATTTAAAAATAAACATAGAGTTTAAATATTAAAATTGCTCCTGAGATAATCTTCACAGGAATGAAACGCCTTTTCTAGACGACAGTTCTTCACTTTGAAAATAAACATTCTTTCTCCTAGAGTTTTCAATTCAGAGGGAAGTGAATTGTAGAATTTTATACCCTCCTTGTTCTTTCTAATCGATGATAAATGACTACAATGTTGTCTCTATTTCTGGTAGAAAATAAGTGTTTACATAAATGAGGCAATTAAGAATAAAGACAGCTTTCCCTATATTTTAGTCCTACAAGAACATGAATACAGCGACGCTGGAGCATAAAAATTTACGAAGTTTTGCGGGCATGAACCCTCCAATTCAGGGTTGAAGAGGACATGTTAGAACTTAAATATCCATGATAAGCCGAAAGAAGGGTAGATGCGTGAACACGTTTCGAATAGGAAAACTTATTTGTGATAATTTGAAACTTAAATTGTTGATGCGAACCTCCCACCCTGGGTTTTTTAAGTTTTATATAGTTTTTATAAGTCTTCCTATAGATTTTATAGTTAGACAAACAATGCTTTTATGTGTCCATCTTTTTAAAAAAATATATACTATGGGTTTGAATATATCCAAAATTTGTATGGGTTTTTCAGAGCATTTTATATTAATCTAACAGGATCATAATATTTCATAAGTTTCTGTAATAAATTGACTATTCTTTTATAATCTTACTTACTACATGGCTAAAGCCTTTGAAACAGACAAATCTCATAAAAACTCCGTTTTTTGTGACAATCTGAAAACTAATTAAAAGAGCTATACTTCATATACATACTTACTTAGTTATATATGCTATCGTAAATACTTCCACAAAAAAATATTTTTTTGACTCATGAAATCTTATAAATTATTTTATATAAAGCCACACAAAATCTCATAGAAACTAAAAATAGAAAGTAAGTAATAAGATCTTACCTGCCCTAACCTAAAATCTTATAAAAACAGTAAAATCACATCATCTGTCGTAAATGCTACTACTCCTTATACCGAGGCTTTTACAAAAAAAAAATATTTTTGGTAAGTATTACGAAATCTTGTAGGCTTTTGTCAAAAATCCCATAGAATCTCATCAAAGTAATAGTTTAGTTTGCCTGTATTAATCCATATTATAATACTTCTACTACTATTACTACTACTACCACTGTTAAAGTTGTGCCGTAATTTTTTATTTTAGAATGTTGCAAGTTATACAATCTTTTAGACGTTTAGGAGGAATTGTCATAACATAAATCATAAAATATTGTAAACTTTTATAAACCTGGTGTTTTACTTTTACTAGTCAAAAATTATATGTAAGTATAAATCATAAAATCTTATAAATGTTTTAACGTGTTATTTTTTATAATCTTTTAAAAGGTTTTTTTGGCAGAGAGGTTAAAACTGATCATCCTGTATATTACTGGTTCATTAGTCCTTATTGTAAAATTTAGGTTTTTTTTTTCTACGTTTACTTATTTGAATTACGTTAATTGCTTGTTTTTAACCAAACCAGTGCCTAAACTATCAACGCATACCAGTTTACTGGTAAATACACTTCTTGTGGCTCCAAATAACAAGCGGACTTTCTTGTTTATTTCTAGAAAAATATATTTTTTTAATTTCTAATAAATGTTAACGAATGTGTTTAATGTATTCTGCATTAATAATTAGGTATAAAAGATAATTTAAAAGGCAAAAGAACATTAAAAAATTACAAAGAAAAATATTTTTAAAACATTAGGTCGTGAATTTCCAATAATGGCGGCGTCCGCGCAAGGCGCCCTCTGGTTAAAAGGCGCAGAGCCAGAAGAGCACCAGGCAAATACGTTTTTACGGCCAACCGGAAAAAGGATACCCCCCCACAGGTCTAAATTTTGACAACTGTGGGGGGTACTAAATTTTAAAACCAATTTTCAAAAAACACTTACCCATCAAAAAAGACAAAAACTTATTGATTATTTTGTATTATTATTGCAAAATCTTACTAAAATACTGCTTTCTTTTCTCAAAATATACCATATTTTAGGAGAAAATGCCCTAAAACTAATTTTTTTACAGGTTTCAAAATGGCAAATCGTGAGTACGCCAAAAATTTGGTACATAATAGAGCTTTATTAGCTGCGTTTGAGGTTATAAAGTTTGTGATTTTTTAGACCACCTCTGGGGGGTGGTGTAAATTTATAGCCCCCAGAAAGGATTGTTTTGTGGCAATTGGTAATAAGATCGTTTATAATTTCCCTAAATAACCAATTTTACAAAAATTTATCTTATTTAATATCCCAAAAGTTGTTCATTAATCAATAAAACACCTGCTCCCATTTTGTCCAGAAAAACGCCATATTTTGAACCCGTTTTCTGCACAAATATATATTTATGAGGGCACTATGAGGCAAAACAAACATAAGTGAAGGTCACTGATTATGCACGAAAAGTGTTCTCAAAGAGAAAAAAATCCAAAACAACTGTACCTATTCATTTATTTACAAACTGAATGTTCTACCAGAGAACCGGGCACCGTCCAGTTCGTAGAGCCGACTTGACTCTTTTGTGAACGCATCAGGTTGGATTCAAGTCTGTTTTTAGCCGCATTTGTATACATGGGATTGTGTTTGTAAAGTTTTTTCATACTTTCAATAGATAAAACCCCCTTTTAAATCAATACAAAGGTAAACTAATCCTTATTTTATGATTACATATCGAAATGGTTTTGTGACAGTGAGGATTAATCGCGAAAATCAATAAACAAGGGTAATTTTTGATAAGAGTGACATATAGCGTCAATTTTAATTTGCTTAACAGAGTGTTTAACATTTAGACCCCCCCTAGGGTTAAAAAGAACTTCTTTTAAATTTAAATTCTTAAACTGCCGTCCTAATTAAAAACACAGTTCCATGCCAACTGCATGGAACTTAATGGGTTTTTAATTAGGACGGCAGTATAAATCAAACTATGTCCAAAACTCAAGGAAGTTGGTATAAAATGCTTAAATTTAAACCAATAATTTCACTTAAACTGTCCAAAATAGGCAAAACTGTTTTAGTAAATCCCACTGAAACTGTTTTCTGCCCTCCATGTAAGACTTGACAAGGCAATTCTGTTAACCTCCTCGCACACAAAATTACTTTCGACGATTAATTACATGTTATAATAAATACATAGTACACGTTTGTAAATAAACCTTTATGTATATATATATATATATATAGTTAAATGATCACCACCAGAAAATCACTTTTTTAAAAAACTTTATTTATTACTACGGCTTACAACTATGTAGCTCTTGCTACTTCTAAACCTAAGAACAGACTGACTGGTATATCTATACGACTATGTCCTGAAAGAAAAAGTGCGTTTGTTTTTATATTAAGATGTTTACATTAGAAAGGTTAATGCTTAATGTTAAAATAATGATTAGAACGTTTACTTTCAAAAACATATCAGTGAATGTGTAATTATCTACTTATGGGTAAAGAATGTGGAGACGTAACATCTCCCTCCTTAGAAAAGTTCATGTCCTCATGAACATATTTCTTAACTTTTTCAAAAGTTACAAAATTTTCTACATGTTGTGAAAGTTTTGTATAAATTCTTTTCCTAATTAGAAAAATAGCACATATTATACAAAGGCTTATTATGCTTAAAATAATAACTGTAACCAAATAGGAGGAATGATGTGCAAACCTATTTTCAAGAAAAATGGGTTCACTTAGATCCCGTGAAATAAGTTCTGGGCTTTTTATGTGTTCAAGTTTTAAATTAATTGTAGAGTTGATTGGCAAAATGCTAGTATTAAGTGTTGTGCTAAAATCAATTAAATTATCTTTTGTAAGAAATTTTTGATTTTTATAGATAATTTCGCAATTGCTATTTAGTAAAGCGCATTTGGGAATTTTGAATTTCTTAAATTGTTGACAATTCTCAAAAACTTCATGAGTTTGTTTAGAGCATAATAAAAGATTATTTGTGAAAGTTAAAAGAGAAATTTCAAAATTGTTTTGAACTTGTACTGATGTGCAATTTTTAAGTGTGCAGTTTGACTGTATATTTGAATAGCAAATCCATTTTCTTGAAATTTCAATACAATTTGAATACCAAGAGGAACAATAGTATTTGCTAGGTATAATTAACAATTGATTTTGCTCGTTTGGCAGAGGATAAATAAATTCTAGATTACATTTTTGGTTAGTGAATATAGGTATCTTAAGAACTAATACAATCATATCGTCGTAAAATACAATTCCTGACTTACATACTAAGGTTAGTTCCGAAAGATGCTGCAAGGACCATAAGGTTTTATCATCATAATGGTGTTGCAAAAATGACCAAAGTTCAGTAATTTGTTGAGTTGAAAATAATTCGAGATTAACAGTTTCTAAATGGGCAAAAGAAATAGTTCGCAATATTTTTTCCAAATAATTATGCAAATTTTCCAATTGTGTTTGTTGATTAAGAAGGCTAAATAATAGTTGAATCTCTGTGTTCACTATCTCAAATTCGTTGTGTATTTGTAAGGTGTTAACATTAATTGATTGAATAGCACGGCTAAGTGTGTGAGTAATATTTCCTGCATATGAAGAGAAATCATTAATTTTTTGAATTATTTTGTATTCGTTGCTTTTTAAAATGTTCATGTTTTTGTTTATTAGTTCTAGATCTTCGTTATCTAAGTTGCCTGTGATAAATTTTACGCCTGAACCAAGAAAGTTAAAAAGTCCTCTTTTGTATCTTTCGTTTTTGTTAACTGACGTAATACGCGAGTATATGTCATAGCTGTCATATAAAAGGTTGTTAAGATGATTTAGTTTGTTATGAAAAATAGTATTGTTTAATTTTTGAGATATGATTGATTTTAATATTACTTCGTTTGTAACTGTTAGTTGGGCTATAGTAAACTTAATTTGTGTAAGATTAAAATAAATAAATGTCTTATGATTATGATCAAAAACTAAGGCTTGATCGATTTTTTCATTGTAATACCCTGTAGTAGGAACTTCATGTACTTGAAGGGCCTGGTTGAGGGTTGTCAGAAGGGTCAGGAGGCTCCTGTAATGAAACATCTTTTTTAGGTTTCTTTCTTATTCTTTTAATATTTCTGACATGAATTTTCGCTTTTTGCCTGTTTGGTGTTTTTCCAGTTAAAGTGTTATTTTTTATTTTAGTAATTTTTAAGGGAATGTATTTGGGGTTAATTTTACTTGGTTTCGTTTGTTTTTTATAAACAATTTGTTCTTGAGCCAATTCTAATGTCTCATTAGGTTTATTATTTCTTTTCTCTGTATTTTCTTGTTGTTTTCGAAGGGTATTTTGGTACACTTCGTTTATAAAGGGTAAAACTTCGTTTTTCCGTTTTTCATTATATTGCTCGTAAAGAGTTAAGTCATGGTTAATTATGGGTTCATTCATGTAGGGTCCATAAATTAGATTAAAAGGTGTAAAACCAGTGGTTGAATGTTTGCTTTGATTGTATATCAAGATGGCTGATGTCATTAAGTTTGGTATTGGTTCGTGAGGGTTTTGCAATTTTAATATTCTTAATTTTTCAACAAGAGTAGAATGTAGTCTTTCAACTAAGCTGTTTGAGGTAGGGTTGTAGGGGGTAGTAAAATGTATCTCAATGTTAAAAAGTTTACAATATTCTTGTACTGTCTTATTTTTGAATTCTAAACCAGAATCAGCTACTATTTTTTCTGGAGTATTATGGTGCGAAAAATAATGTCTAAGTTTATTTAAGACAGAAATTCCATTTTTGTCTTGAATGTGATAAGCCTGAGCATATTTTGAAAATGAGTCAATTATTGTTAAAAAGTTGCAGCTTTGAGTGGAAAAGGTATCTAGGAAAATAGTTTTAAATGGTTTTTCGCTTAGTAGGGGTCCTTGGTAAGATATGTGGTAGGGATTTCTTTCGTATTTTGATTGTAAACAAATATCACATTGATTTATGTATTCCTGAATAGTATCTCGCATTTTTGGCCAGTAATATTTTTCTTTAAGTGTTTGATAAGTTTCATTTATGCCATTATGATTTTTAGTGTGATAATTTTCAATTTTTTGTTTTTGTTGTTCTGTGTTAATGATGTCTTCAAGGTATTTAGTGGCAAAAATTAATTTAGCTGTAGGGTTTAACTGACAATTTACGATATCTTGAAACTTTTGTTTTAGATCTTCTTTGGGGATAAATACTACGAAGGTAGTGTCGGGTCGTATAATTTCTAATAAAATTTTGTTTAAGTGCTCTAGTTCCCTTTCTTTTTGGACACGACAAGAATAATGATTTTTATTAAAGGGTTTAGAGTGGTAACAATAATAATTTTTTCCATAATCGATAACTAAGCGATTTTGTGCAAAATTTAAAGGACTTTCAGAAATCGGTAAATATTTTCCGGTGTTGTCTTGATTTGAATGGACAGTTATGTCTGATTGGTTATCTTCGTTTAATTCAGGAAGTATAAAATCATCGGGATTGGCAACATCGTCACCTATGTTGGGAGCAATTGATTCGGTTTCGTCATTATAATAGTCAACAGGAATAGTTAATAAATTATTGTAGTTTCTTATAGATTTTTCAAGGGGTTGATTATACATATTAGCAAAGGGGATTTTTATATTATTTATTATTAAGTTTTTTTCTTGGTAATTTACTATGGCTTTTAAGTCTTCTAAATCGCTAGTTCCTATAAGGGCGTCAAAATGTTTGTGCCAATCCAAGATTCTCATTTTAAAATTTTTCTTTATTCCAAAGTCAGATAAGAGTTGCAAATTTAGATTTTTGTTTGCTTCGAATTTTTGTTGGCATGCTATTACTTGAAAGGGTTCTTCAAAAATTTGATTTTGATAAAGGCTTGCAATTTTTGGAGTTATTATTGAGTCGGATGCTCCAGAGTCTATTAAAACTGTAATTTGTTTTTGCGGTAAATAAAGATAAGGAAGTTCTGTTTTTAAACAAATGTTATTTAAGTCAATGGTGGATCGTGAGGCAGGTTGGAAAAATTTTGTATTTCGTCTGATTGAGGTTCGTTTTGGATTTCGTAAAAATTTGGGTATAATTCATTTTGTGTTGAGAAACTGTCTTCTAAATTTTCTTGTGAAAAGTTTTGGTTTTCGTACTGGTAATTTTCAAAATTTTCACATGTAGGGAAGGAAAGATTATTATCTTGTACTTCAATATTATGCATTTGACGTTGTCGATTTGTTAGAATAGTGGATGTGGACATAGGTTGTGGGGTGTCTCTCGCTGGAATTGCATTTCTGGGGTGAAAAACATTTTGGGGTTTGCCGAAAACTTGTGCATTAGTAGGGAATTGTCTGGGAGGTAATTGTCGGGGTTGAATTGGTATTGGTTGAGATTTCCATACATTATTGTTATTATTTTGTTGCGGAAACTGTTGGGGTCTAACATTTGGGTTTAGTTGTTGTGCAAATGTAGGTCTGGGTAAGAATTGTGAAAATGATGGTTGCTGGAAAAATGATGGTTGGTTTTGCTGAAATCTGTGTGGTACATTAAGTTTTGCAGGTTGTATAACGTTTTGATTGTGGTTTTTAATTAATGGGGTGTGTTGAGTTGTAAATCTAAGTTGTGATTCGAGTAAATTAAATTCGGTTAAGAGTGTGTACACCGAATCGAGAGTAGTTGGTTTTTGTTGAATAAGAATATTTTGTAAATTTGGTGGTACATTTGCCATAAAAGTTATTACTGCTTGATAACTTGTTTGAGAAATAAAAGCTGTTTTAATGTTTTCGTCGCTAACTTCAGCATGGATTTTTAAATGAACTCGGTTTAAAAATGATTTTAGTCTACCGAAAAAGTCCATGTTATTTTCGTTTTTAAGTTTAGAAAAATAATTTATTTCCTGCATGAGAACTTGATAAGAGATGGGATCTCCGTATTTTTCTCTGAGAGCAGTTTTAATTGTTGGCCAGGTGGTCAGGTCTGGTCGTGAAAGTAAAAAGTCTTGCGCATCTTTTACAATTCGCGAGCCTATGCAATATTCTGTTAATTCTGAGTGTTGTACTTTAAACTTATTATAAAACCTATCTATTTTTAAAATAAAAGACTCTAAATGTTCCGGTTTTCCGTTAAATGTTGGGAGGTATGAGGCTAATAATTTAAATTCTTCCATTCTTGTACTCTTACAAACTACTTGATTATTATTTGAAGGGGTTTCTAGTTTTAATTGAGTTAGAAAACTTGCTAAATTTTCAATATTTTCATCAGTCATGAAAAATTGTTTTCTTAATAACTACCTAATCTAAGAAGTTTTTTAACGAATAATCAGCAAAAAACTTACAGGAAGAGCAACGGGCTTCCGATAAAGATCTTCATGTGGTTTTCTCCGCAAAAGGTAAGCGTAGGCTGTATTCTTCGTGTCTTCTGGTGCGTCGGGTTCGTTGAGGAAAATTGGCCTATTTTTCCTCTGGAAAATGGGAAACAGCGTGGGATCCGTCACAATGGTTGCCCAATAAAGGAGGATCGTTTTCACTACTGCGGTCTCTTGATGAACCAGTTCCCGTAGGATAGCTACTAAAGGCTTGAGAACCACACTCTTGCAATGGTATCCCAATAAAGAAGAGCTGTAGCTATCCTGTTCGCAGCGCCAGTTAAATGATCACCACCAGAAAATCACTTTTTTAAAAAACTTTATTTATTACTACGGCTTACAACTATGTAGCTCTTGCTACTTCTAAACCTAAGAACAGACTGACTGGTATATCTATACGACTATGTCCTGAAAGAAAAAGTGCGTTTGTTTTTATATTAAGATGTTTACATTAGAAAGGTTAATGCTTAATGTTAAAATAATGATTAGAACGTTTACTTTCAAAAACATATCAGTGAATGTGTAATTATCTACTTATGGGTAAAGAATGTGGAGACGTAACAATATATATATATGGTCCAACCACTTACTTGTATAAGCTGTAATCGTGGAATAGACCCCAAAAGCACCATGCTCTCAGGCTTGTCAACCAATGGAAAACTCTGCAGTCTCCTGTTTTCTTTTAAAAGTAGTTTTAAACTTTCATAACTCATACCGTAATTGATATATTGCACGTCTCTTATCATAAAATCTTCGACGTAGACGTCGTACATACCTAAAATTTAAAAACAATTAAATGGTTTATGGTCTTAAACGTTTTCAAGAAATCAATGTAAAACACAGGTTGGCTAAAATGAAACTCACCACTACTGCTGGGCAACAAATCCGGCAAGTACGGTAACTTTTTAATTAAAATAATACTGTCGTAAAGACTGGGAGCCAGTAAGCTAGCTATAGCGTTTGATATCAGCACAGCGATCATTATGGGAATAATATGGGTGATCTGACCTGTCATTTCGAACACGATGACAGATACAGATATTGTGTGCGTGACTGAGCCACTGAACGCCGCCGCGCCGACTGTAGCGTATCCACCGGGGATTATTTGATTTATGTTGCCGCCGTATCTCATACCTAAAATAGGTAAATAAGGCATACATCAGTAACCAGTCAACTCAACTTGACCATTTAACTATGAGATACTATAACAGTCCTGCTCTTGCATTCTTCGAAAAAAAGCTCTGCCGATAACTCTCCCAATCAAGTTAGTCTGGAAAAATGCAGATGCAAAAAGTCGCGAGTCGACTGCGTTAGGCGTGCGCAGTAGATTGCTCGCCTTTAGCCTGCCCAAGGCCAGCCATAATTTTCAAATTATTTGCTTTGTTTTATTGTTAAACATTTTGCGACCATTCATTAATATCTCATAGTTATGTAAACCTAAGAAACTGGAAAGAATCCGGGTATATACATATATTGCTTTTGTGTCTCTGTTGATCGCGAGTTCATTCACGTCGCGTTTAAAATTGTACAGGGTCATCCATTATACGTTGACCATGTTTGAACGCGTTTATCTCAATAACTAGATGGGATGGAATTATTTTGGAAAGGGAACTTTCTGATTTATTTAAATAATCTGCTAGGAACATATGGTTTCATTTCAAAAAAGGTAAGATTTGTCAAAAAGTAACATTTAGTGGACGATTAGCCGATGGTATATTTTTGGAATCAGGAAGAAAAGATCTGTGTGTTCAATTTAAAATAAGAAACTTGCAGTGGGATTTACTAAGATATAAAATAGTATCCCCCACAGGTCTAAATATTTACACCTGGGGGGGGGGTACTAAATTTTAAAACCCATTTTCAAAAAACACTTACCCATAGAGAAAAGATACAAAGTTCTTGATTATTTTGTATTGTTATTTCCAAATACCACAGAAAAACTGCTTTTTTTTCTCAAAATATTCCATATTTTAGGAGAAAATGCCCTAAAACTAATTTTTTTTGACAGGCTTCAAAATGGCAAATGATGAATACGCCAAAAATTTGGCACATATTAGCTTCATCATGTGTTTGAGGTTATAAAGTTGATGATTTTTTAGACCACCTCTGGGGGGGGGGGGTGGGTTAAATTTATAGCCGCTAGAAAGGATCGTTTTGTTGCAACTGGTAATAAGTTTCTTTATAATTTCCCTAAGTAACCGTTTTTACAAAAATTAATTTACCTTATTTAATATCCCAAGTTGTTCATTAATCAATAAAACACCTCCTATTTTGCCCAGAAAAACGCCATATTTTAAACCCGTTTTCAGCACAAAGAATATATTTATGAGGGCACTACAAACATAGGCAAAACAAACATAAGTGAAGGTCACTGATTATGCACGAAAGCTGTCTCCAATGAAAAAAATCCAAAACAACTGTACCTATTCATTTAGTTACAAACATAACTGAAATTAACAAACAAATTAAAAACAAAGCTTTCCACTGAAAGATCACACTCAAAGGTTTTTATCGGTATTTCGCTAATGGTCATTTTATCATGTTCTACCAGAGAACCGGGCACCGAACAGTTCGTTGAGCCGACATGACTCCTTTGCGAACGCATCAGTTGGATTCAGTTCTGTTTTTAGCCGCATTTTTTTTCATGACCTACTTTGACGAAATATTTTTATTTGTGGTTTGCTATTGCGATGGGTTTGTGTTTGTAAAGTTTTTTCATACTTTCGATAGATAAAAACCCCTTTTAAATAAATACAGAGTTATTCTAATTCTTATTTTATGATTACATATCGAAATGGTTTTGTGACACTGAGTATTAATCGCAAAAATCAATAAAAATAAGTAAGTTTTGATAAGAGCAAAATATAACGTTAATTTTAATTTGCTCAACAGAGTGTTTACCATTTAGATCCTCCCTAGGGTTAAAAAAAACTTCTTTTAAATAGAAATTTTCTTCTTAAATCCAACAAAAGATTGTGTTAAGATGATTCTTCAGTAAAAAAAAATAGTTAAAATTATTCTTATAAATCAAACTATGTCGAAAACTCAAGGAAGTTGGTATAAAATGCTTAAAACCCACAATTTTACTTAAACTTAGGACCTGTCTAAAATAGGCTAAACCCTTTTAGTAAATCCCACTGTTGATATCTATATTTTACATATGCGATGACATTGGACAATTTTGACATGCTTAATTTTATAGTATACTTAAGGTTATGCAACTTTTGTTAAAGACTATTTTTTTAAAATGCATAATAACAGAGAGAAAAGAGGGTAACATTTATAATGGATAACCCTTTACACATTACCAATCGATCTCTAGATTTTTACATGGGTCCATAGGAAATACGGAATAATGTATTTTGTTTAACTCATGAACGGCATACCGCTCGCGTTTTTAGTGTCATTAAAATTTTTTTAGAAAGGTTAGTGAGGTTAAAAAATAAAATAAATAAAAATTAATGTTTCTCTTAATTGTTACACTAGTAGCAAAAACAATTTTCTTCATCAAATCTTACCCAAAGGAAACCAAATATGCATCAGTTCACCGACGATGCGACCAAATCCGGCCCCTATTTTAAACACTGGTATAAAGCTTCCACTTGGGACTGGTATGGTTGAACATATTATCGATGCTAAAAACTAACACAAAAATATTTGTCATAAAAATGAAGCTCGGTTTATAAAGGAAAAATTAGAAGTAAATTAACAATAAAATTAAATAAAAAAATTAAAATAAGAGTTAAACATATAGGAACACCTCTGTAAGTGTTTATACAGGTAAAATCCTCGCCCTAGATGTGAATGATCCTAATCCACAAAATGTTCAATTTTGAGTTAATGATAGCAACCTCTTTAAAAATGTCAAATTTTATGTTGACAAAAGCTCTAACCTGCTTGGTTTACTTTTTTACTTATTACTTTTTTATGATTAGAAAATAAAAAAAAATAACCATTCTTAGGCTACAAAAATTGTTTAATCTTATTTTACTCAAAAGTAGTGTTATCTGGATTAGTTCCATTCACATCGAGGGCGATGAAATTAAAACTAAGAAAATAAAACTAAAATTAAAACATGGTCAACTTTTAACTCTTTAACTTATAAGCCTGCCAGACGTCCCGTGTTTAACAAGACCCGTCCCGTTATTTGACCCTGTGTCCAGTGTCCCCAAAAATTTTTTCGGGACGGCCCGTTTAATGTTTAATGTTTTTCTCTAGGGTCCCGTTAAAATCCCTTATTTTTTGTTCCAACGTAAAAAAATATATTATATTAACACAAGAAAAATTGTGAGTTAAGATTTTTTCGCATTTTTATTATTTATTATATATATATATATATATATATATATATATATATTCCAAAATGAACCTTATTGGTCAAATGAAAAGACCAATATTTTGGAAACCACACCTGGCAATGCACTTACCTCACAATTTAATTTAAAATATACATGCGCATGCACAAAATACCAAGATTTGTGAAAAAATTCATAATTCACACAAATAAATAATTATGATTTGGAAAATATATTTATTTGGTTATGTGCAAATGGGTTCTCCATAAATATGATAAAACTAAGTTTATGATTATAGGATCAAAATAACAACAAGCAAAAATTAAAAAGGACAAGATAAAGTTTAACATTACAGTTAACAACAAATTAATTGAAGAAGTAGCGTCACATAAATATCTAGGTGTAATTATTGATAAAGAAATAAATATGAAACAACATTGTGGGTACATAAAAAAGAAAATTGCTAAAAAAGTTTATTTTTTGTATAGATTAGATAATAAGGTATCACAATTCTCAAAACTTGTAGTGTACAAATCAATTATAGCACCACATTATGATTATTGTTCGACGCTTTTATACTTTTTAAATGTTGAAGAAATAAAATCGTTACAAAAAAATTCAAAATAGAGCACTAAGACCTGTTTTAATGTGATATAAACAAACACCTGTTAGGGAAATGTTGCACAAACTGTCATTAATGAGTGTAAATCAAAGGCTGACATAGAATATGTTAATTTTTATATTTAAGTTAAAGCATAACATGCTGCCTAGTTATTTAAGTGAAGAACTAACATATGCCCAATCTGTTCATTCTCATAATACACGTGCGCGTGTAAATAACGACTCTTACATAACTTTGTCACAAAGCAGAATGAATACAATTTATAGTAAGGGGCTTATACTGTTTAATAATCTATTGAAATTAAAAATTTACAAACACTATACAGCTTTAAGCAAAAATGTAAAAAATATGTTTTAGAAAAAATTTATATCATAAGGTAGAATAACTGAAATGTAGGGAATTTTTAAGTTATTTGATTATAGTTTGTAACTATTTTTTAGATGCTTAAGGTGTAAGTTTAGTAAGTTAAGTTTGCTGATGATTGTAATCAAAACACTGTAAATTGAGAGCTTTTCAGTAGCTAATAAAGTGTAATATATACAATAATTAAGACAAACCTGCATTTCTGACTTTGCATATAATTTTAGGGTTAGTGCTTTACCTAGCTATATGTTTTTTTTTTATTTTTAGTTTAGAATATAATTCTAACAATACACTTATGGTTCTTAAAAAATACTTTTGTACCCTTTTTTTCTGGAATGTCCACAAACCTCAACAAAATTAGGAATGTCCCGTGTTTTTCTAAAAAAAATCTGGCAGGCTTATAACCTCACTTTTTTTATTTTTTTTGCTTTCTTTTTAATTCATAAGAAGATTTATAATTTTGGTCATTTTTGTAAGAAAACTGGGCGGTATATTTTTCTATAAAAAGCCTAAAAAAGTAAGGAAAGGTTTTGACACTAATTTTGCTGAAATAAGGTGGTTATGTGACTTGGACAACCATTAGCTTCTGGTGGCACAGCCCTGGTAAGACACTGCTATATAATATATGCATGTGATTTCAGTTGTTATTAAATAAAATAAAATAAAATATACAGATTTCAAATGAAAACAAAACAAACTGGTAAAAATGACAAATAATTTTCAACAAGTTCTTAGTTTTAATTTTATTTTTAATTTAACATTAGTTTTAATTTTTCCTGCATCAACTACATTAATATTCGTATGGCACAATAGACGTCGAGTAGAATAAGGCCCAGCCGCTCAAATCTTTTAAGATAAGTAATAAATATATGGTTGTTTTAATTATTGATCTATTTCCGAATTCCACAGGCTGGGTAGTCAAAAATATTTATGGAAAATTTCCAGTTTTGATCAACAAAAAGAAAAGGTGATACTGGCAGGTAGATTTTTGTGTTTGACTTTTGGGGAATCCACGTCCACATTCCAGAAATAGGAACATTTCGTTAAATGTCAGTCGCAGACTTTTAGTTAAATTGGTAAAAAGTTACAGTTAAAAAAAGCAAATATGACGGTGGCTTCCTATTTGTACATACTTTATTCTGTTCCAATCGTAAAAGGTATAATCTCAGAAAAAATGAAAGATAAGTAGAAAATGCTCGGGTTTCAACAGAGTAATTAATTGGTACCCTAACACAAAACTTTTTTACTTTTGACTCATGGGTCTAAATATTTTGCCGTAAACTTTGTTGTTGTGATTCTCCGATATCAAAAAAAATTGGGTTTTTTCGTGAACACCGTATTCGCATTATAAATGTGCGGTCAGAGTCGCCGTACTGTAAAAATTAAGCTGTAAGAAGTCAACCGTAATAGTAGTAAGAAAATAAACTTTAGCTAAATCCTTTAATGAGTTATCAAATATTACTGGGTAATGTTGTATTAAGTCTATAAGAAGATGTTCAGTTTCATATTCCTAACCTGTCAATGTCAGAAATACTAATATGAACATATTTGAAGTTGACTTTTGGTGGAAGCGCAAATTGTATTTTGATTGGTTACAGAAATCGAAAACTGCCGATTAATCACGTTTTTATCCGATTCGGTGAGACTTAAGCCGTACGAATTAAAAACAAACCATTTCTTACGGCTTACTTCTTACAGCTTACTTCTTACGTCTAGCTTAAGAGTAACATAAAAAAACATACCGTAAAAACTACGTAAAATCCCAAGTTTGGCAGCACCCCACTCCAATCATTTTTCCAATGTTTAATAACGCTTTCTTCAAGGGGCGTATGATTTTCTTTGGTCCACGTAAAATTACTAAACAGCGCCATTACTTGGGAGTGCGTTGTCAAATCGCCTAAAATAATAAAATGAACAAGAAAAATAATAACTGATTATACGGGGTGGTCCAATAAGGCTGCCCACCGGCGAATTTATCTGGGAAACTATAAACTCTAAAAGCTTGGGGAAACATTAGGGATATTTTGGAAGGCTTAAAATTTTGACAACTTTGACAGCCGCTGTGGTAGTGTTTAACAACCATTACCACTACCACTCATCGATTTTACCAGAGTTTTTTTACACAGTAAAAACTGTCACTTGTAAAAAAATTTAGAGATGAGAAAAAATAAAAAATTTAGCTTAATTTTACAAAATAAGTTGGAACCTTGTAATATTTTATTATTTTTCAAATTAATTAAACGAAAATTCTCTAAAGTTAACCAGAAAAATAACCACAACTACAACGAAATGGATTCGTAGTTTACGGCAGTGGTAGTGGCTAACTACCACAACGGAATGACATTTAGCTATTGCGCAGACGCAGTAATTACCACAACCACTACGAAGTGCCAAATAAGCGTTTGAAAATATCCCTATTTTTCTTTACACAAATTGGGAACTGACTTTTTATTACATTTTTTTACGTGGCTCAGCTTTCCCAAACCATAATTATAATAAGTGCTTTAAAACTTTTTTTTTCAGATAAGTCCTTTATGTAAACGAACAGAGGGTTGAAAATGTTTGATGGATAGAAAATTTACTATTTTATACAGGTTCATTCTTTTAAATTACAATAAGGAAAAAAACCCTAATTTGCTAAAAACTTAAAGACGGTAACACAAATATTATTATATTACATTAATATATTACACATATGAGAAATTTATCACAAAGCAAAATTATACAAAGAAATAGGGTGCTACCTAGAAAGTTCTAATATGTTTTTTTCATTTTAAATTTTTGTCCAGAAGGATATTTTTTATCATAAGGTGATTAATTATAAATAGACACTCTTAAATAAATTATGGAATTGTTTCCAAAGTTAGAGAAATATCTAACTAATTCAATATAATTACAGTTTCGGGTGTTATAATAATTGAATTGGTCTCTAGAAGTAAACAATACATTTGTTTGTCTCGATTTTTCTTTCGCGGCGGAATAGGAATTTTGGTAAAGTTCTTTCTTTTTATATTTAACTCCAATGTAATACTTAATGATATAGTGATCATATAATGATTGGACGTTTTAGAAAAGCAGATGTAGTCGGAACGAACCCACCAAGCAAGTATCGAAAACTATATGTCAAAATGCTTTCAGCGCATATCACCTCATCATCATTTCTGCATATTCCATCCAAAGTAACTTTTAAAGACAAATTCTGACGTCAGAATCGCACTTCTGACGTCACAAATGGGAAATTTCTCAGTTGTTACGTGCCCCTATTTGCCTGCTCACTTCGCAGTTCTCACTTCCCATTTATGACGTCACAATCGCACTTCTGACGTCACAAACGGACAATTTCTCAGCTCACTGCTTCCTATACGTGCCTCTACCCGCCTGCTCACTTCACAGTTCCAAATTTCTTTGTTATTGCGTTTTCCGATTGCAATTTTTAACGTGGTAGTTGAGTTGTATAGAAATAGAAGTTGAGAATAGGCAAATTGCCTATTTTTGCAGTTAATGACGTCAGTTTTTCAATGTTGTTTTATTTGAAATATTTAAGTTTATTTTAAAAGCTTCCTAGAATATAAAGCATCCAATTAAAATAATCATAATTTTAATATAAGACTCAATCTCAATAACATCGCATTCACCATGATTTGTAGAAAGTAACCACAAAATAAATAACATATTTTACTCAAATGTAGAAAAAATTATTCCTTAGACTTATTATTTAGTTATATTTTTAGAGAAATTTGTTATATTCAGTTTATTAAAACCTCTAAAAACTTCTCTCTATTTGATCTCGAAAATAATAACTTTTTGTTTAGTTTGGAAAAGAAAACAGAAATATAATTTGGTGTTGTACTTTTAAATTCTTTTCTTGTCAAGTAGGCCTACCCTTGTTTACAAACGAAGTTCAAATAGAATTGAACTTTTGAATTAACTACATAAATTAAAGTAAAAATTGTAAAATCTAACTTTCAATTAAAACTTGAAAGAACAAATTACAAAAGTTTACCATTTTTTATATAATAGAGCGACACCATCAAAACTTTATTAATTAAATCATTTGTATAGTCCAATTTTTTGATGAGCGGACTGACGTCATTTTTGCGTCTGAAAACGTATTTCTTTGTTGTCAACAGTTTGCATGTCAAATAATTTTTTGTTGTCAATTTGAAGTAACAGTTGAAACAACCAACGACATGACTTTTTTTACATATTTATTGTCGCTGTCTAGAACAATGTATCAAATAGAGATCCAAAAAAATTACGTCAGTTCGGTCATCAAAAAATTCGACTATATATTCTTAATTTTATTATACACCCAATTAACTGTTTTTCTCTCATAGTGACAAATGGCTGCCCCCCCCCCACTTATTGATCCTGTTGCGCTGGTTAAAGCCCGTTCTTCAAACCCTTTTATTTCTATAGTGGATTATTGAAACCCCCAAATCTGTGAATTATAAATGGAATAAACCCTGAAGTGCGGCGGTTTTGCAGCCAGCTGAGAGTTAACCTCAAAATTAATTAATTCCAGACAATTTTTTTTTCAGACTAACACCTAAAAACATGATAAAGTAACGAAAAGAAATGGGAAGTTAGAACTGTGCGGGTAGAGGTACATAGGAAGCAGTGAACTGAGAAATTTCCGATTTGTGACGTCAGAAGTGCGATTGTGACGTCAAAAATGGGAAGTGAGAACTGCGAAGTAAGCAGGCGGATAGGGGCACGTAACAACTGAAAAATTTCTCGTTTGTGACGTCAGAAGTGCGATTCTGACGTCAGAACTGCGAACCGTGAAGTGAGAAGTAAGCAGGCGGATAGGGGCTACCGTACAAATGAAAAATATTTCTTAAAATCTGGACAACCCAGATATCTCGGGATGAAGTTTATAGCATAATAGATTTAAAAAATAATTAAAGATTCAAACGTTTTTTCAAAAAATTCAGCTGACTGTTTCTTCGAAACCATAGTATAAAATATTATTTTTCTTAACTGGTACAATTTTTATTCCCATGTAAGTAAATATTTATATTTTCTGGATTTAAAAAAAAAATTATGCGAGTGTATTTATTTTCCTCAATGAATGATTAGGGAGAATTACTGCATCCTACGCATGAGTTCAACTCTTGAAAGGTTACTAAGATTTATTAGATAAAATAAGATTGTCAAAAAATTCATTAATTGTTTTTATTATTACGTTAAAATTACACTAAAAAGATATACAGACCGCTTCAAGCTACTGCGAACATAGGGCGGAAGAAGTCTAATTTACCAGTGTACGTACATGCAGAGACACCGCACGCCTATCAGTGAAGCAACCAATACTCAGGCTTGGGATCACCACTTGCATGACTTTCCTTTGGTATTTAGTACGCCTCTAACCACGGTGCTGTGTGGAGCGTAGTCAATGAAACCGGAATTTGGTCAATAAATACGCAAATTTTTATAACGTAATTTTCTTATTTTTTTGTCACTGATAAATAAGAGCGTTTTATTGTCAACTGCTCAGATTTATCAGTGACGACGTGTTACAATGAAAATAATAAGGAGAAACAAAATAAAAGCAAGTTCTCAAAATAAAATAATACATTCTAAAAACCAAAAAGATTCTCCCAGTCAAAAAAAAATTAAAGCAAATGTTCGAAAAGTCCTCTTTGCTCGGCTAGACAATATCCGAGCCTACTATAAAAACTCCTTCTAACGTTTCCAAGCATGTTAGGGGTGATAATTTGAAAAGCTTCTTCAAAAACAGATAGAAGTCATTAGGAGCTTACACCAAATCTTACACCTAACAACTGCCTAGCAGTTGGAATAATGTGCTGCTGCAGTGGATCCAAGTATCTAGGACCATTCAAATTGCAATTGCCGTTAATAAAAAATGGCCCAATTACGTGTTCCCCTATAATACCTCCCCCAAACATTTAGTTTTTGGGGATACTGTGTTCTTACGTCAAAATACAAATGCAAATTTTCCCTCGACCAATATCGAACGTGTGTTGGGTTATGACGATTTGACCATTTGACCATCTGCACTTTTTCGGCAACTTCGTAGACATCCATTTTTGGTTTTAAAAATGTATTATTTCAATTAAGAACTTACCCATCTGTTTCTCGAGCAAGGCAGAAATAAAACAAAATAATAAAAACAAAATAAATTTCCAAAAGATAACACTGCAGCGTGCTTCGAATCCACCTCGGTCGTACGGCACGGAGAGTAAATTGGACTTGATTCCCCCTATGTTCGCAGTAGCTTGAAGCGGTCTGTATTTTTTTGGATTAGATCAGTTTTAAAAAGAAAACAAAACTAATAAAAAATTGTTTTTTTTTGTGAGGGAAAGTATTATATTTAGTAATAAGACACTATATAAATGTAATTATTAAAAGATAGAATATTAATAAATGCTATCTAGTAATTTTACTATTATTTATAATAATAATGAAGCCAACATTCGAAGAGAATATTTAATAGGACTTACCCGCAATAAACTGTCCTATTCCTAGGGGGAAGGTCACTGTGGCTATCAATAATGAGATGATTCCGGGATACAAGAAACGGCTAAAATTTTAAAACTATTTTAAACGACTAAAAACGGGCGTTAGCTCAAAAAGGTGGGGTGCAAACCAAAGGAAAAAAAAACAGAGACAAAATGTAGAGAGTTCCTGCATTTAGTGATCAAAATGAGTGGCATCGAAAAACCTTATAAGTATTGTATTTTTTATATAATATAAATAATTTGAAAACGGTCATTGCTGTCTTGTTTAAAAAAAAAATCATTTAAAATTTGACATATTATTTTTAAAAAATTAAACATACAGGGTCCAATAGGATTGGCTACCGAATTCATCTGAAATAGTAGTTTTAACAACTAGTGGCTAAAATGGAGCTTTTTTTACAAGCGTTGGTTTAAATAACGAGCGCAGCGAGGTATTTAGAAACGCGAGTAAAAAAAACACAGTTTAGCCGCGAGTTGTGAACACTGTTTTTTTTAATACCTTTATCAAAAAATCTCGAACGAAGAGCACTTCTCGCAAGACACCTTCTTTACACTATAAATCAACGCGGCTGGTAAATGAAGTAACGATATGGTTTCCATAGCAATGTGCATTTTTACTCAGTAACGTTTATTGTCGCGACATTTTAATCTTTGACAGGTTAATATTTTGCCGGTTATTTTAAATGATTTTTTCGTAAATACTTGCGAAAACTGGCGGAAATGGCTTAATTTTTAGGTAAGAATAATTAGATTTTTTCTATATTACAATTTTCTGCTATTTCTCTTTTATTTTGGGTAAAAAACGGACAGAAATCTTTTTTTGCAACCGTGATCAAAAAAAAAAAATTTTTGCATCGGTAACAAAAAAAAAGCCATGCTTTAGTTATCTGCAGACAGTTACTAAAATCATGTTTTTGAACGAAGAGAACTTCTCGCAACACACCATCTTTACACTATAAATCAAGGCGGCTGGTAAATGAAATAACAATCGTTTCCATAGCGATGTGTCTTTTTACTCGGTGACGTTCATTCGTGTGACATTTTAAGCTTTGACAATTTGATATTTTGACGATATTTTTAAATGATTTTTTCATAAATACTTGGTAAAAACTGGCGGAAATGGCTTAATTCTTAGGCAAAAATAATTAGATTTTTTTAATATTACTATTTGCCGCTATTTCTTTTTAACTATGGGTAAAAAACGGACACAATTTTTTTTTTGCACCCGTGATAAAAAAAACTTTTTTTGCATCGGTAACCAAAAAAGTCATGCTTTAGTTTTCTAGAGACAGTTACTAAAACCATGTTTTTGATGAAGGTATAAAAAAAAAGTTTTCAAGCCCTGATAACTAGGTTTCGGGAAGAGTGCACAATAATATTTTTTTTTACACCTTCATCAAAAACATGATTTTAGTAACTGTTGCAGATAACTAAAGCATGGTTTTTTTGGTTACCGATGCAAAAAAAAGTTTTTTTTGATCACAGGTGCAAAAAAAGAATTCCGTCCGTTTTTTACCCATAATTAAAGAGAAATATCGGAATATAGTAATATTCAAAAAATCTAATTATTCTTGCCTACAAATTAAGCTATTTCCACAAGTTTTCACGAAGTATTTACGAAAAAATCATTTAGAAATATCGTCAAAATATCAAACTGCCAAAGATTAAAATGTCGCAGCCATGAACGTCACCGAGTAAAAAGGCACGTTGTTATGCAAACCATTGTTGGTTCATTTACCAGCCGCCTTGATTTATAGCATAAAGATGGTGTATTGCGTGAAGCGTAAAAAACACTATTTTAGCCACCATGTGAAAACTAGTGGCTGAAATAGTGTTTTTTTTACAAGCGTTAATTTAAATAATAAGCGCAGCGAGGTATTTAAAAACGCGAGTAAAAAAATCACAGTTTAGCCGCGAGTTGTTAACACTATTTTTTTAATACCTTTATCAAAAAATCCAAGAAAAACAGGAAAATACTTTTAAAAATCTCGAACAACGAAGAGCACTTCTCTCAACACACCATATTTTTACACTACAAATTAAGGCGGTTGGTAAACGAAATAACAATGACGTTCATTTTGGCGACATTTTAATCTTTAACAGTTTGATATTTTGACGATGTTTTTAAATTATTTTTCCATAAATACTTGGTGAACACTGGCGGAAATGGCTAAATATTTAGGCAAGAATAATTACATTTTTTGAATATTAGTATTTTCCGCTTTTTCTTTTTAATTTAGAGTAAAAGAACGAACCGAAATCTTTTTTTGCACCCGTGATCAAAAAAAATTTTTTCTGCATCGGTAACCAAAAAAGCCATGCTTTTAGTTATCTGCAAACAGTTACTAAAATCATGTTTTTGATGAAGGTGTAAGAAAATATTTTTAATAGAAAGGCGGGCTCCAATTTATATAAGAAAAATATTTCTCCAGGAAATCATGGTTTCCCAGATAAATCCAGGGAACAATATTAAACCACCCATCCGGTGTCCAGCCTTATTAGACCATCCTGTGTACTATTTTAACTGAAATAAAGATTGATGTTTTTTTAATATTGAAGGATTTTATTACTGGAATTTTGGTTTACACCCCCTTGGTTGGATATACTCACTTTTTCTGCAGAAAACTGTTGATTGTCTTACTGTTTCTCATAAACATGACGTACTGCCGGTGTACCCAGACGTAAAATGCACCTCCTAAACCACACATTGCCCTAAAAATTAAAAAATAAACAAAATACAGTGTCCGGAAAATTGATTTCACCCGAATTTGATGTAATTTTACTATGTTATAGTATCATTCATATTTGCATATCAAAAAATTGCAGCACGAACAAGAAAAACTATATTATAATGAATCCAAATTTCACATGTTTTTCCTACAAATAGTAAAAATTAATCTTTTACATTCCCAAAATGCTAAAACTTATAAAAACCGGTTAAAGAACGAAAAATCAAAATAGTAGCAATGTAAGGAAGAGAACTTTAGGAACATTATTCTGTAAAAAATACTTGGGGTAAGTTGGGGTACAATATGTTTTGGACCACTGAGTTGACCTTCATGAAAAAATACAACCATTGTTTTAAATTTTTTTTTTGGAACTGATAATGAAATAAATATGGATTTTTATGTTAAAAATTTTAAAACCCTGTCAATAGTCTTTTTAAAACAAAAAATACAGTTTTAAAAATAAAAATGGCGTCAGCAGGCACGAATAGCCAACCATAAAATATTTGAACAAATATAAAAAAAAGAAAAACATTTTTCAAAACTTTCAGCTCTGCCTCTTTGACAAAGAATTTTTGTGCCAAATTTGATACGAATCGCTTTAGCGGTTTTTGAGTAATAGTTTTGTAGTTCGGGAGTTCTGGGTCAGCAAAGGGAAGAAAGAACGATTTTGCCCGTGAAAAGTACCCAACCTTCCCCCTCCACCACGCTGGTCACCCTCAAAGTAGTGTCAAGTGGCATTGCGGAAGAAAAAAGTGCTAGTTTGTACTATCCATGTCTATAACTTTTAGGGCGAAATGCTCCCAAAGTTAAAAAAATCGTACTTCAAAAAATAGAGACAAAAGGTACCCATTTCTTAGTTTTATCATCTAAAATAGAGGCAAACTAAAATGTTTTTGGCCAAAGTATTTTTTAAATATTGGAATAGTGAATATATGTTTTTTTGAATACAAAACTAACAAGCTCTCAATAATTTCATTTAGGGCCGGTTTCTCAATAGTGGGTTACCAGAGAGTTAAATTAACTCGTGCTATAATTCCCAGTTTTTTGCTGTTTTAAGCCAATATTTTTTAGGTTAACCCTAAGGTAAGGTAGCTTACCCTCACCTTGAAGCCCTGGTTACTCTGGAGTTAATTTTAACCCGCTATTTAAAGATTTTTATAAGGTTATGCTGCTCGAGTTAACGTTAACTCGCTATTGAGAAACCGGCCCTTAGATAGAATACATAAACTGCCTTTCTCTAAGAGAAATTCATCTCTACTTTATATTATTTCTCCTAAGGCCGTTCTCACACAGACGGAATTTCTTTCTGAATTTAAAAACGGAATTTAGAATCTAAATTCAGGAATTCCGGAATTGTATAAAATTTTAATTATGCAGCACACACATTCCGATTTTTTCAGATTATAAGTTTTTCAGATCGATATTTCAAAACGCACTTCTTTTCATATCATTCAAATATGCAAGTTCACACATGCGGGAATTTAGATTATGATTCCGTTTCTGAATTCAGAAAGAAATTCCGTCTGTGTAAGGCCAGTAGGTTTTTTTTGTCAGCAAACCTACCTATAAAACGCGTTATTAAATTATTTTTTTTAAAGGTCGTGCCAAAATGTCTTTTGAAATATTTTCTTAGGTCGTAATTCTTGCATAGTCACGCCATTTGAAAAATTTTAGTATGATATTGTTTGTAACTAATAACACTCGTCAACATAAAAAAAGGTCGTAAAAGATTATTATGACAGGTACACTGCCCATATCATGTAAACGAGACCGCGGAAAATATTTTAAGTCATGGGTTTGCGTCGACTATTTGGACATACCTGCCACAAATAAATGACCACAAAAGAACTTTGTAATTACTCAAAATGAAAACCCGTAAAATAATAATAGAATTAATACCTATTATTTTAATCATTTCAATTGACTGTTAAATACACTTCTTGTAGCTTTGAATAACAAGTGGGCCTTCTTGTAAGAAAAAACATAACTTTTATTTATTATTATTTTTTTGAATTTCTAAAAAATGCGAACAAAAGGCAAAACGCATTCAAAAATTAGGAAAAAGCTTTTTAAAACTTGTTTATATTTGAACAACATTGGCACGTGAATTTCCAATAAAGGCGGAATCGAATCGGCAGTATGTGGATGTCACTGTTTCACTCACTGACAGACAAGATCAAATTTAAAAGTCCGTGCAGAAAAAAGCTTAAGAAAGTACAGGGTGTCCAAAATTCGAAGGTTTTGGGGAGTTTGGAGTACTTCTAGAGGAGATAGAGAAAATTCGACCCCCCTTTGCGAGGCTCAAATTTCAAGACCAGATTTTTAGTAAAAACTGTATTTCAATATGTCACCCTGTCTTCGAGCTACGGAAGCTTTTTGAAAAATCATCATTTTGGGATAGGGCCTATAACTTTTTTATTTATGAAAATATCTTGATGGTTTTAATTGCATTTTCGTAGAGTTTTTAAACTAGAATTTAATTAATAAATCAGATTTCATGAGTCACTTTTAGTTTTTGAGATATAACACAATGTTAATATTTTTCTTATGGAATAGTTGTCGAGTTATTAAATATTTTCTATAAATCATATGTTACGTTGTGATAAAAGCGTCACGCCACATAATTAAAAAAATCTAGAGTGCCATGGTTGTCAATCTGAGATGATAAATATATTTTGATTCTTAACTGAATTCAAGGCCTACAATTATATCAATAATAAATTATTATAACTCTATTTTATGCTCAGATTGTCAGTCAAGGCACTCTAGATTTTTTGCCGCCTTTATCACATCCTAAGTACTATATGATTTAGGGAAAACATTTAATAACTCGCCAACTATTTATCCGATTTTTGTAAGAGGTACACCGTTTTGAAGGAAATTAAAAAAGCATTAAAAAAATGGGGTGTTCCATAAGAAAAATACCAACTTTGTGTTATATCTCAAAAACTAAAGTGACTATGAAATCTGATTTAGCAATTAAATTCTAGTTGCAATGCAGGTCACGTGGTTTTTTTTTGACTGCGTAAGCAACATTAAGGCGCCGTAATGTTGCTTGCGCAGAGTTAGAGAAAAAAACACGTGACCTAATTTTTAACATCATTTTTTGTTGTTTTTGTTGGGAGGAAACACCACAACCCAACCTGATGCTGATGCAAACTCAACTCAAATCAACCTCACCAAAAGGAGCCGTGCTTGACTTTAAGCAAATGTCAGAAGAGCACCAGGGAAACACGGTCTGATTTTTGTTAAAATGAATTTGTTCTTTTTCTATTTTTTTTCGAAAAAATGGCCTTTTAATATAGAAAACGTTACCTCTCTTTTTATGTAATTAGCTATTTTGCTTTAAATCGAAATTAACTTTTAAATGGGTAGGTAGATATACTACTTCAGATACTTAAAAATTATTTTTGGACATCTTTTTGTTTTTCAAGGTGCAAAAATATGAGATTCCTCATTTTGAAAGTTTCAATATTCTAAATGATTGTGTCTAAAGATTTCTGCATTGTGAATAGTTGTATAGTTAACTATGAGAAAATTATTGAAATCATTACAACGACTAAATTTTGAAACCTTCAAAATGAGGGTCCCATATTTAGCAAAATAGCAAATAGGTAGTTATAAAATGAGAGATAATTTTCAGTGAGCGTTGTCTCATTTTCAGTACGTTTTCAATATAAAAAGCCACTTTTGCGAAAAAAAAAATAAAAAAATTACAAATTTATTTTAACTTCAAATTTGGATTTGTTTACAGAAACAAAAATCTGTCATCATCTGTCAAAACAGTCAATGACGTCAAAAAAATGTCTGTGATAAAAATGCTTCGGCCGTCCTATTCAAGTAACCGTGCGAGGCAAATACGTTGTTACGGCCCACGATTTCTAGAATAAACACGTCTTTTTTGATGGGTGATATTTGAGGTTATGTTATTTTTGCATAAATTTTTGTAATAAAAACTGTATTTGTTCATTATTTCTTTTCTTCTGGTCCTAATTAAATACCCTGTGGTATTACTTACATTATTTTCGTCATAGGTAGCTGCAGTTATAGGTTTTCTTAGTGAAAAGGCTCATCATTAAATAATTAAAAAAACAAAAAAAACAGGACACCTTATAGTTTTAAATTTGCAATCAGATTTGTTGCATATAATATGCACAACAAGTCTTTCCTTCTAAATAGCAAAATAATCACTCTCCCAAAAATGCCTGGCAAAAATCAAGTACAAAATAAAATAGCTTCCAAAACAGGAAAAATAACAACTACATAACCCAACTTCTGAACTACGAACTCGAACTGACTCCAACTCATCCGATGAATTTCTTGACGGAATCGAGTACCAAATAATGATCTTAATTTCTATTTGCTGAAAGATCAACGCAACCAAAAATAAATTATATTTACTTACAAACAAAAAGTGATAATAAAAGATAGAAGCAAAAAATAGGTCTTGCATCAATCATTTAAACAAAAAAAAAGAAAAATCCGAAAAGTTAATTTAATTTATCAACCTTCGTCATCGGGTCGAAGAGTGGGGCAAAATTACTAGACCGTATCTATTCTATGGACCGTAGTTACGGCCATCTTAAAAACGTCACGACCACCTACTACAGACCACAGGATTAAAAATCTGCACCTAAATACACTTGGTCGAGGAGGCAATGGGGAGTTTGTAAATTCATCAGATTTTTTTCACCGATATCATCAGTTTTTTGACAAATGATTTGATTGAGATTTTTTTTTATTTTTTTCCAATTCCAATTTTTTTCGAAATAATCCCATATGTTATAATAAAGATGAACGAAAAATCCTTATAGGACTTCAGTGTTCATCTTATACCAGCCCAAATTGAAGATTTATTTATCTCCTTAGCCTGGGTTTATACAGCAAGTTGGTCAAACGTAATCATGTGATTACAAAAATGTTTTTTATTGGGTGATTTTATTCTTATATTATCTTATTTTGCATTACGAACTCAGAATTAGCCCCCGAAAAATATCTTTCAAATAGTTTTAACGCGACTTCTTATGAAGTCGGCAATCGTAAAAAAAATTTAAAAACAAAACCGGCCCCCAGAGTCGGTGAGCATCGATGTCATTAATTGGCGAATTGGTGGAATTAATCGGGAAATTTAAGAATCCGATGAATGTCGCCAAGGATCATAGATGAATTTACATACTCGATTGCTTTCATCGGTGAGCTTATCGGTGAATTTACAAACTCGCCCAATATTTCGAGGTCGGTAAGATGACTGTAGTTGGACGTGACGTTGTTTTAGAGAACATATTGACGTCAGTCAGAGCACTTGCGGTACGACTAAATTTTATAGCAATATGTGACGTCGTGCATAAAATAACTAGTAGTGCATAAAATTGCAACTTGGGTGGTATCCGTAGGTTTTTTGGGAACCGCAACTAAACTGGTGAGCAAATGAACTGCAACACATGAAAATTTCGGAAAATTTAAATTTAAATATTTTCGTACAGAATATACATTTTGAACTGCGGGCGTATAAATCGACCCCTTGGGATTTTACTAGAGGTATGCAAAAGCTTGCCTAATACACATTTTTTACCAAGTTTGGTAAGTGCGAGAATTGATAGAAACGAAGGTGGAGCTGATTTTTTTCTTTTGATTATAAAGGGTTATCTGATATCTAAAAACTTAATTCTTGGATTTTGGATAACTTCTCCAATTTGGAAAATACAGGGGATTCTTGACAATAACATAAACGGTGGGATTTACTAAAAGGCTTTAGTTTATTTTAGAACGATCTTAAGTTTAAGTGAAATTTTTGGTTTTAAGCATTTTAAACCAACCCTCCTTGAGTTTTGGACATAGTTATAGAAATAATTTTAATAAATTTGTTTATTGAATAATCATCTTAACACAATCTTTTGTTGGATTTAAAAAGAAAGTTTCAATTTAGAAGAAAATAAAACAAAAAAATTTAAACCCACGCGTTGTTTAAATAGTAAACACTATGTAGAAAAAATTAAAATTGGGGTTATATGTCACTATAATATAAAACTTACCCTTGTAACACTTGATGTCACACAACGCTTAAGATGGGTAATAATAAAATAAGAAGTAGATTAATTTTGTATTTATTTAAAAGTTGCTTTTATTTATGAAATATATTAAAAAACTTAAATGCAAGTTTTGTTTACATTTCTGTCACTGTCGAAATGTCATTTTCAAAATATTAGCTGCGTTCAAATCACAAACAGCGAGTTCGAATCTCTTACCTTTGCTTGTACCTTGGCTTGCACCAACCTCTACTGATGGAAGCTATAGCTTTGTAATGAGTTGACTTTGAGTAAGGAAGGTTTTCTTGACTGAGCTTTTAGATAACCTCAATGTTTTAATTTCAGTTTGTAAATAGATTAATATAGTTTTTTTTGGGTTTTTTGTTTGGTATATTTTTCGTGCATAATCAGTGACCTTCAGTTATGTTTTGCCTCGTAGTGCCCTCATAAATACATTTTTTGTGTGAAAACGTGTTTAAAATATGGTGTTTTATTTGTTAATGAACAACTTAGGATATTAAATAAGGTAAATTAATCCTTGTAAAAAGGGTTAATTAGGGAAATTATTAACAATTGCCACAAAACAATCATTTCTGGGGGCTATAAATTTAAACCACCCCCCCCCAAAGGTGGTCTAAAAAATCACTAACTTTATAACCTCAAACACAGATAATGAAGCTATTATATGCCAAATTTTTAGCATATTCACCATTTGACATTTTGGAACCTGTCAAAAAAAATTAGTTCTAGAGCAGTTTCTTCTAAAATATGGTATATTTTGAGAAAAAAGCAGTTTATCAGTGGTATTTTGTAATAAAAATAGAAAATAATCAATAACTTTGTGTCGTTTCTGTATGTGTAAGTATTTTTTAAAAATTGGTTTTAAAATTTAGTACCCCCCACAACAGGTGTAAATATTTAGACCTGTGGGGAGTACTATTTTGGATCTTAGTAAATCCCACTGAAAATGTCTAAACCAATTGATGTCAACCATCTTATTAAAATATTCAAATTATTTTAGCAGCGTCACTGTAAATTGAAATTAGTAACATAACGGTGATAATAACCTTTTGAAAATAGTACCTTTATCTTTTAAATAACTAAAAATATTTTTTAACTCCGCTAATGGTTTACAAAAACATGCCAATAAACATTTTAACAATCATATCATAGGCATAACTATCCACTCCACACTAAATTATTTTAAAAAAATATTTTATTTTTTTAGAGATAATGGTCAAAACTATCAAATTTGACTAGTGCTAAAACAACTTTTCACAGAACAATATAATTTTAAGAAACTCGTCTCAGCACGTAGTAAAATGTTTATTACTCATCTGCTACGCCTATGATCGCGAACAACAAATATTTCTTGGTACCGATTCTGGAAGTCATAGGAAGTGATCGTTCGCCTGAGAGACGAAAAGTAAATTCAACCAATAAACGCGCTTAAAAGCAGTGACGAGACGATCGAATAATCAACAAACTATTATGGGCACGCGCAGAGCTGCCTCGAACAACAATTTTTGAGCGAAGCCGTTCTCTCGACTAGACCCAGTAGTATGAACTTGTAGGAAAGCTCGTGTGAAAAACGTCTCTCGTATGATTTCAGAGCACGCTATTGGATGAAACCATCACGTGACAGATCTCGCTAATGCGCATGCTACGGCCAACTTGACCGTCTCGTAAAGTATGACGTCGCACAGTGGTCGATTTTTGTAAAAACGCGGACATTATAAAAAAAACTTTCACATTGTAATTTAATTGTACAAAATATTTAGTTTTAATAAAAAAATAAATAGTTTACAATATTTAAATAAGTAAGCATTTATTTTTTTTTTAGCTGATTACAGGATGATCGTGTGAATTTTCACATTTACCTTAAGACATTTTTAAGAAGGTAAAAGTTACATATTTATTAATTGGCTAAATTAAACTAAAAATGTTAGTTTAGAACAATCAAATTTACTTTAAAGTAATTGACACAATATATACCGCCAACCGAAACTTTCAAATGAAACACCTAGTATATTATTGCATTTTTGCATTTTGTTTTAAAATTCTAAGCATTTTTATATAACATACCCTATGTCGATCTTCACCTGTTTTCGAGATATCAACAGTTGAATACTGTCATACTCTGGGTCTTCTATTTGAAATTTGATGTTGAATACTGATGCGTAATATCAAACTCGTAAAAAGCATCGTTTATTTTTTGGCTCACTATTCGCCTAGTATCTTGACAACAATATAAGGCCATTTAGACACATTTTGAATTTTTTGATTTTTCAAGTTATGTCCACGTTTTTCTGAAAATCAACCACCGTGCGTTGTTCGCATGACTTTTGTGCGATAGATCACTTTTCAGAGTATGATCGTTCTATTACGCCCAGAATCGAGTCTCTGGTGTCTTTTTTTTTACAGGAATCTACCCTAACCAAAACAAAAAAAAGTGGTTGGCCATAAGTGGTAACATTAAAAAGTGTAAAAATAACGAAAAAATGGTAATTTTGTAGTTTCCAAATTGGAGAAGTTATCAAAAATCCAGGAAGTAGGTTTCTAGATATTAGGTAACCCTTTATAATCAAATTAAATAATCAGCTCCACCTTCGTTTCTATCAATTTTCGCACTTGGTCAAATATCAAATTAGCGTACCTAGTAAAAGTGAAAACCGCAGTTCAAAATGTATATCTTGTACGAAAATATTTAACTTTAAATTTTTCGAAATTTTCACGTGTTGCAGTTCATTTGCTCACCGGTTTAGTTAACACTTTGTATATTATTCCTTACCCGATAAGTGCAAAAACAAACAACTCCTGCGGGTCGAACGGGAAGTCCATCAAAAAATTCGTCCTAAAAACTGCCGTAACCGTGTCCGCACTTTGAAACCAGACCGCCAAAAGGCGAAAGGTTGTAGCTCCGCAAACGGCCGCGAAGAATCCTCTCCAGTAGTTTCGGACGGCAAAATAGGTGGTTGTTACTTCGATGCTAAAAAGCACACCTAAAATATACCGTTTACGTTGGCAAAACAGCATTTTCCTCAGGGAGAGGGGGGGCGAGTAATTGCTGCAAACCTAATAATTAGTTCTTATAATTGAACATATTTTAAATTCTTCGCAGTCGAAAATTTGAAAAAAAATGCTACAAATACGATTTTGACACGTTTTGGATGCTGCTGATAAAAAATTGTTTAATAGCGCCGCAAGACAAATTTTTTGTAATTTAACAGAAAGTTCTTCAACATTTTTGATTTTTTATGTTAATTTTACAACATTTTGTAACCACTTTTTTCCATTGGCATAGTGACAACTTTTTTAAAAGATTTAAAGTGGTTGTGTTGGTTTTTGTATCTAAAGCCGTAAGAAAAGGCTTTCTGGCTTTTTACGACGCTGTAATAACAAGTAGTAGCGATGAAGAAGGAAAGCAATAATTTTGTGCCCTTAATGTTGTGAAACTCCGAAGAAAAACTTTATATAAATTCAATGACAAACAAATGTAACTATCGTGAACTTAAATGGAAACTGGATATCAGTGGGATTTCAACTCCGTTTAAGTGTGGTATTAGGTCAGTCCATGAGAGCATTTCGTCTCATAGATATAGTTGCCAAAGTTTGGGATGAACTTATTGTTATCATGCTTATGATGATCGATATCGGCAAAAAAAGCATCCATTTCCACAAAAATGACAACGCTGAAATTAAAAATGACATTTATTTTGACACCTGCCAAACCCTGTCGAAATGGCGGAAAAATAATTAATGAAATTGAAGTTTTTGGAAAAGCGAATACCTTCTTTTTACTCTGCTGAAGACATTAAATGGAAAACCGTAAAAAAGTGACAGTTGTCTTAGCTGTCATTGACTGTTATGGGAAAAACCACTGGTGCAATGGCAGATATTTACGAGTGAGGACTTGAACTAAACTAAATTGAGGTCGATGAACTCAAAACTTTTATTATTTTTGATAGCTGTCAAACCCTATTAAAATGGCGGAAAAATAATATAAGAACTTAAAGTTTTCGGAAAAGCAAATACCATTTTTGTACATTAAACCGGAAACCGTAAAAAAGGTGACAGTTGGTGAGATGACACATATTTACGAGTGGGGACTCGAACTACACTAAATTGAGGTCGATGAACATAAAAATGTTATTATTTTTGACACCTGTCAAACCCTGTCAAAATGGCGGAAAAATAATTATTGAACTTGAAGTTTTTGGAAAAGCAAATACCTTTTTTTTCACTTTGCTGAAGACATTAAAAAAAGTGACAGTTCTTTGTACTAAATTGGAGTTGATGAACTCAAAAATTTTATTTATTTTGAAGCATCAAATCAAAATGGCAAATAAATAACTTAAGAACATATTTTTGGAAGAGCCAATCCTCTTTTTTACTCTTTTAAAGTTAGAATTTTTTTAACTGCAATTTATCGTTTCCCGTAAATGACAGTTAAGACAACTGTCACTTTTTTTTACGGTTTTCAATTCGATATCGTTAACAGAGTAAAAAAAGGTATTTGCTTTTCCTAAACCTCCATGTTTATAAATTTTATTTAATGATTATTTTGACAACGACCTTAATTTAGTGTAGTTCAAGTCCCCACTGGTAAATATGTATCATCGCACCAATGGTTTTCTCCAAAACAGTAAATGACAGTTGAGACAACTGACAACTGACGTGCGTGGTTCTTAAAAATTATCTCTCAAAACAAAACCAATTCTTTTACATATAGCTACCGTGGGATTATGCTGAGGCAAGTTTTTACCAACATAATTTTAGTTCCAAAGCAACGGGGCACCGATTTTGCCAGTGGAAACCGCTGACACTAAAATTTGCACTCGGTGCATACGTAGTTTTTTCTTCTGCACTAGTATCGGAAGTTCGTATCGCGCTCAGTCGGCGGTAAAAACTTGGTAAGAAATTTCTAGGCAGTCATCAATCAATCCCGAATTTTTATTTTTTTTCCTATACTGACCTCCAACAGGTGCGGCAAAACAACTCGCCACCCCCACTGCGCATGCGGCCGCAAGCATTTCGGTAGTTCTGCTCTCGTTTTCGTAAATACCCTGAAATCCTGTTATTAGTTTACTGAGAAGGGTCGCCGAAATACTGGCTATATGTACGAAAGGACCTTCTTTGCCGAGAGGAACGCCACTTCCTGAAACAGTTAATTTCGACATTAGACGGTTGGTCAACACAAAAAGGCGTATCACTTCGTGATGAATAGTTATTTACCTAATAAGTTTGGAAAGTGATGCTTTACCGCACGCGACGGCAGTTTACCGTACGACGCGGAGCGGAGTTCGGTCAAGCCGTCAAGAGCGGTAAAGGCACTTTAAGCAAGAGCTAGTTACAAGATTTTATAGTCCAATTTTTTGATGAGCGGACTGACGTCATTTTTTCCTCTGAAAACCTGTTTCTTAGTTGTCAACAGTTCGCATGTCAAATAGTTTGTTGTTGTCAATTTGAAGTAAGAGTTCAAACAATCAACGACATGACATATTTTTATATATTTGTTGTCGCTGTCTAAAACAATGTATCAAATAGAGATCCAAAAAAATGACGTCAGTCGGCTCATCAAAAAATTGGACTATACCTGTGAGCATAAAAAACTTCAAAAAATCATTTTAAAACTATAAAAATTTGTATTATGTAGTTCAGCACTAATATTTAAGGTAAACTGTATCAGTTATGTAAACTTTTACTTTAGAGCACGGCGTGCGGTAAAGTAAAAGTATATAAAAATTTGTATTTTAATATAATTTTACTACATTACAGCAAGCTAATATAGAAACTTCGATTTTATTAAGATTTTTAGATAAAATAACGTAAAATTTTTATGATTTTACTTTGCGACACGCCGTGCTGTAAAGTAAACCTATAAAGAAATTTCGATTTACATACGATTTACAAAAATGTACCAAAATCGTATAATTTTACTTTACAGCACGGCGTTCGGTAAAGTAAAATTATGCTACTTTGTATTTTTGTAAATCGTATTTAAATCGAAATTTCTATATAGTTTTACTTTACCGCACGACGTGCGGTAAAGTAAAACGGATTATGCATTTTTGATCAGATTTGAAAATTTCAATATGTCGGATTCAAAATGGACGATTAAGGGTACAAATCTAGAAATTAAGGGTGTGTGTTCAAATTTGGTATGCGTTTATAGTTTCGGCGACAATACAATAATATGGTATTATTAGGTACACACTTCCCTCTAACGAGGGAAGTGGAGAGGGGAAAAGATTTAGTTTGTTTGATTTAAATCAAAATTGGCATACAGAGGTTTTTGAAATTTTTGATCAGATTTGGAAATTTCAATATGGCGCGTTCAAAATGGACAATTAAGGGTACAAATCTAAAAATTAAAAAATTCATCATAATAAAAGCGATGGGCGCAAACTAAAAATTTTAACTTCACGGTGAAAAAGAGGGAACTACAAATGAATAACTAAATTCTTCTTCTATTCGAATGATAAATATAATGCTTTTATCTAAAGAAGCTAAGAACGGCTGAGATTGCCGTGCTTGCCAAGCTTTTGAAAATGTCCTTAGGTTATAGAGTAATACAACTGTTTCTTAAGTGAATCGTCGATGACTGATACACGATACCTAAAGTTAAAATTTTTAATTTGCACCCATCGCTTTTATTATGGTATAAGAAAGATAAAAAATTATTTTCTACTTTTGAGTGCATTTAATAAAAGCTTTTTAGGTTTTCCAACAATTTTGGAATTGATCTTTTTTATTGGATCATGGTAGACTAACTATAGGAAATAAATCTTTCTTGAACGAATTCATCATACATTTTTTTTCCGGTTTCTTCAATATTTTTAAACAAGCAACATTGGTGTCATCCAGAACCACTCTCGAATCCAGTATTAAACTTTGTTATAAAAGTATCTTTTAATGCTTTAAATCCGTTTATAAATTAGCTTTGGGAAGGATACTAAACTGAAATATATTGTTTGGGTATACTCCTCCAGGAAAAAAAAATATCTCCACAAATTCATTTTTTTTTAATTAACATCCCACAGTTATTTCTCCCCCCTCATCCCTCAACAATCAACGAAAGTTTCACTATAGTTTAACACAATCTATGACACCTAAATAATATACTCAAAATTAAAGAAAAAAGTCATATTTTTATTAAAATTGTGAAGATTTTGCCAGAAACCTAAGAAGTAACTGTTATTGTACCTAACAAGAAGACTTTTTGCTGATTCTTTACCAGTATATATAAAGAAACCTAGATAAAAGAAGGTACGTAAGATACGTGTCCTTGTCCAGAAACAAAAATCAAGCAGTTCATACTTTAGTGTACGTAAATAAAATAAACCAATTAATGGCCTGGTAATTTTTAATCAGCGACACATATCTTACGTACCTTTTGTTTTCTTGCAGAGCCTTACCAAGTGTCGCTGTTAACCCCACCACTTTGGCAACTAAAGTACGGAATGTGAGGTATTCTTTTAATGCTACTCCACGTAGAATTGTCTTCATTTCTGGTATACCGGAACCTACAAATAACATATAAAATGTAATTTAAGTCGGGAATGCCGAAACTATGGGATTTGGAAAAAGAGCCCGAAAGTTGAACCATGCTAATGAACTTCTTCTGGCTTTAACTTTTTCCTATCACTTATATATAACTTTCACATAAATCCTGTATCAGAAAATTTCTATTCTTGACTTACCTATACTCTGAGGAGCCACTAAATGTACGAAACCTGCACTAAACAATATGAGGCAGGTGGATATCGACACCCATGATGCATACTGAGCTGCTGGATGTCTATTTAAATCGTTGTAAAGCCATATTCTGGCTAAAATATAAGTTAAGTTTATTAAAAAGAAACAATAATTATGAATTAGTTAATTTGGATAGTTGATTTTTTTCGAACCACCTAACCCAGGTTTAGATGTTCATTTGGTAGTAAGTTGGATATTTACGAATTTTTATTAGTTAATTGGCCACCCATACATAATATGGAGGCTATTGGAATAGGCAAAAAAAGTGTTCTTATTTTCATTAAAAATGACTTATTTGGGTCAAAAAAGTCCTAAATACAAATATTTAGGATGGTGTCTGTCTGTCTGGGTGTCTGTAACACAACTCAAAAACCGCTAATTCTTAATCTTATCAAATTTGGCACAAAAATTTTTTGTCACTTGACTGATTAGTTTTTGATGGGGGTGGGAGGGTTGGCAAGAGGATAGGAGGAAGGATTAAACTTTTTTTAAAAATCCCGAACCGTAGCAGCAGTAAATTAAGATAGATAATTGCATTTTCAACCAAAAACTTAAAAAATATATATTTTTTTTAATTTTTTAATTATAATAACAAAATTATGCATAAATCATATATTTTTAACCATTCAAGCCCTCCCTTCCCTCACACACACACACAAACAGAATTGTAAATTTTGAAAAAAATCAGGACCTTAGAACATCGAGTCTCGAGGAAAAACTTTTTGGCAATATTGAAGTTTTCGAGATGTCAGCTTAATCATCAAAATTTCAATAGGAAAATTTTTTTATGCAAAAATGTATCCTGAAAATTTTTCTATTCATTGCCTTTACAAAATGTTAAACGTTTAAAAATCGAGCGATTGGTTTTCAAAATGTTTATCGGTGTCACTATTTAAATTGATGGTCAAAATCACCTCTCAAAAAGGATGAGTCTAACGAAAATTTTAATATTATCAATAAGTGTCTCCTTGAATAACAAAACCTACGTTTTTTTCGAAATAATACACCAAATATTTGAAACGCCTAAGTTAACCTACCTGTATTACACATGGATATACCAGTATCCATAATAAAACTAAGCACAGCCATAATAATACCTAAAAGGGCCAAAAATACCCAGTCTTCGCCTAGTCTAGCAAATGTGTGTTTCCATAGGAACGAAATAGATTTAGCAAGTTTACCTAAAAAAAACAATTATTATGTACTGTTCTTTTCTTTCTGTCAGTGATCTTGACTCTTTAAATGGAAGGCACATTTTGTAAAAACTAAGACACGGCTCGCAGCACCTTTTTGATTTTTCGCCGAATAAGCTAAATTTTTTTTCTAAGTCCACCAATTCGAGATATTTAAATATTACAAGCACTCAAGTGCTTCAACTGCTACACCCTAACCCAGCTTTTTGTAATGTCTTTACATAGCAAATTATGAAAATAATCTGTTGATTTCGGCGCTAGGCGGCTACCTATACTTGGGTGTGGGATTCTTTCATAAACTTTTGTTGAAAGGTGAGGGTCCAGATTTCAGTAAATGATGGTAAATTGGGAAGGCGATCAATTGAAATTAGAATTATCTTAAGATAGTGTCTTTCTTATTATTCAGAACTTGTTTAGCACGCTTTTACTTTTTCGCCTTCCATGGCTTAAACTCCCAAAAAAAAAACAGCACAAATCACAGAACAAGCAAGCAGAACGGTAACTTCTTGAATTATTACCAGTAACAAAATTTGTAGGTCATGGAAATGGATTAAAGGTATATTTTCCTACTAATGAGGAATTCTAAGTAGACTGAAGGTCAGTGGCGACAGAAAATACATGCTTAGCCAGCTGCCCCTTAAAGCTCTTGGTGCACTTAAAACAACCAGCAGTCTGGTAAACCCAGAACCCAATATAGTGGTTATGAACCACTCGCTGATAAAACCTTCTGAAGAAAACAGGCAGTTTAGAATATTTGCGTTTGAATGCAGCCAGCACGAAAAGATATCGGGCAGCCAAAAGAGCATAATCTATCCAGCCTGCAGTTGTCACTAGTAAATTCTGCGCCGATAAATGTCAGTTATGTCACAGCCTCCTTAAATTTACAAGCCTAATCCTTTTGTGAATTACAACTCTTTCGATGTGACTGCAGATCTACAGTTCTCTTGGAACTTGGATCAAGAAGGAGGCGATGGCGACGTATCTGCGATTAAGGAACCATGAACTATGAAAGGTCAGGGAAGAAAGGGTGGGCCTACTAGCGGTCAAGGAACTGGTGACGAAAGAGTTGCCACTTAAGTGAAAGCACCGCAAACCGTGGAGGTTTGATAAAAAGTGCAAAGTAAAAATACCGAAATGGAATGCGTGGCAAAGGGAACAATTCCGAACGGAATTAAGCAGAGAAGCGACGGTCTGCTACTCGAATGGGTTTGCTCTAAACTTTCAGCAAGTCAGACAACAGGCGCAGAAGTGTACGCGAAAAACCTAGAAGTTCAGAAAATTAGCCCACTTGGAGAACACGCTACAGTATTTCAAGCAGAGGTATATGCCATTATCATGGCAGTAACCCTATCGGAGGTCAAAAATGGCACGAGGGACGTACACATATGCTCCGACAACCAGGCTGCCCTCAAGGCTCTAAGAGAACCCAAAATAGTCAGTAGTCGGTACTCTGGCTCAAGATAATAGGGTAACACTGATGTGGGTTAGAGGTAATGAGGGAGTACTGGAAAACGAGAAAGCGGAAGAACTAGCCAGACTAGGGACTGGAACCCAATATATCGTACCGGAAACTCTTCTAAAAATAACAAGGAAACAGGTGCAGAGTGAGCTCAACCAATGGGCGAACAATGAACTGAAGACGTCCTGGAGGCAAGAGTCAGAGTGCAGACAGCCCAAGCTATTCGTGGAAAGTCCAAATGTAGCCAGAACTAAGTGGCTTTTAGGCAAGACCCAAAAGGATATTAGACTGCTGACAGGGATGCTGACTGGGCACAATCGGCTGAACAAACAGCTGACGCAAATGAGAGCATCAAGAGATCCAGTGCTATGTGTCCCGCTTGCGGGCTCGAAGAGAAATCGGCGCAGCAGTTAATAGCAGAGTGCGATGCATATGCCAGGTCAAGGCAGCTGAAGTAGGGATTTCCCACGATAGAGGAAGAAGAGCTATACTCGCTCAAATGGGCTGACAATCTGAATTTCGTAAAGAAGACAGGGAGGCCCGGATAAAGAGTTACAGCGGAAGTAGGGGCAAAGGGGTAAGAAACGGGGTATGGTTAAAAGAGCGCATGAAGAGTCCTAATTGCCAGAGCCACGGGCCGGCCCTTTACTACTACTACTACTAGTACAGTTCACGAAGGCTTACAAATAAAACAACGTTCAAAAAGTAACCTTAGTTTAAAGTTAATGCTTATTACAATCATTGGCTATTATTACTCTAGCTATATTACAGAACACGTCTAACCAGGTAACCACAAACAATAGTCAACTAACTACTATATTTTACGCTTGTTGTGGTTCTTTAAAACACTTTTATAAAAGTAGTGGATCTGTCATAAAATTAAAAGGATAAGGTAGCAAGGTTCCTTCTTTTTTCTGTGTTTTTTTCAAACTACGTCGATGGTTTAAAATCTTTCCAGCATAAGACGGAGTTGCAGGGGACATAATAATCTTCAATACCAATTTCTTTTGACTTTTAAGATCCTTAAATTAATTTTACCTGACAAAAACTTTTTCGGCTTTACTCACTTCAAACGATTTATCTACACCTGATTCCAAATTCTCCGGACCAATTTCAATATGGCGGCTGACAATTAAACACAGAATGGAGCTGTCATTGTCAGTGTCAAAAAACTGAACCGCAGCAATTTGGATTGGAGTGTATTTTCGCGCCAAGCATTCGGCGTCGCTGTTGTCGGTACCAAAAGAGCTATCATAATTGCTTCTAGAATTTAACTAGCAGCATTTTAGTGGCATTTTTGAAATTCCGATTGAAAATAATTATAAAGTGACAACGTTTTGAAAGTTATTTTGATAATTCGTTTGCAAAAAAATAAGCGGCTGACAAAACAATGACAAAAAATGTCAGCCATCGACAGTGTTGCAATTCACAGAAGGATCAGGCTTGTAATTTAAGGGGACTGTGGGTAAACAAACGGGGCAGAATTAATTAGAGATAACTGTACTTAAGAGTGTAAGCTATTTAAGTCAAATTAAGGCAGCTGACGTGGGACTAGCCTACAGTAGAAGAAAAAGAGCTGCGCCAACTAAGATGAGCTCAGTCATTTCATTGAATTAACAGACCTTCTATTAACAGTTTTACTACGATAAAGTTTGCCGTTACCTGCGGAAGAATACCGTATCCCCTATAATTGACATGGTTGCCGATAGTAAAACGTTAAGTTAAGAAACAAAAAGTTTAAATTGATTTTTGAGTGCAAATATGTTCTGTATTCTTTTTAATTTTAAAGATAAGTACCAATTTTTGATTAATCATTTTATTTGGCTAGAATTTCATAAGAAATGTAAAACATTGATTTGCACTGGAAACTTTGACAAGTGATTCCGATCTGTTAATCGTAACCTTCCTTTTCTGTGTTGTGTTTTTGAGTTTTTAAAGATTAATTATAATTAAAATATTAAAATTCACCGTAAAAAACAAAAGAATAAGAAATAATAAATGAAAAATATTATTGGACAAATACTTTTTGTAAATCTTTATAATAATAAATTCCGTATAAAGTTGGCCATAAACAAGGTGGCAATAAAAAGGCGGCGTGCAAAGACTGAAAATGCTGTCTTAAAAATAACGTGACGTTAGCTACGTCACAACACGCAATAAAGCGATAAAGTCGCCTAACGGGGATTTTTTTTAAGAGGTGCAAAAGGTCTCTATTTACCCTGATATCCCCGTAATTCCCTCTTTCTGGCTTTTTCTTCTTTTATCCTTCGTCTTTCTGCTGCTTTTAGAGCTTCTAGTTTTGCAAATTCTCCTAGTTGCCGGCTATACCGGCCATACATCTACAGAAATAAAAAATATTATTAGTATGGAAAAATATGTGTTTTTCGTCATAAATGTACCTCTTATTTAAAAATAATAAACGGCGACGCTATTTTTGCAAAAATCGTTGTTTTGTATTCTTTTTTAAGCTGAAGCATAAGGGTTGAGTTTTTTTTAAAGGAAACACGACGATTACTCAAAAACTATTTGTAGTAGAATAATAAGATTTCTTAACATTATGCGGCAGAGAAGGATACATTTTAATAAATAAGAAAAGAAGAAGAAGAAGAAGAAGAAGAAGAAGAAGAAGAAGAAGAAAAAGAAGAAGAAGAAGAAGAAGAAAAAGAAGAAGAAGAAGAAGGAGAAGAAGAAGAAGAAGAAGAAGAAGAAGAAAATAAAATTTATAACCTTTGCTTTTTTCCTTTCGTTCCAATATATGTATAGGATGTTAATCATCCAGACCAACGTCCTTAAGGGATCTGAAAAGCAGACCTACTGACACCAATACATTTCTAGATCGTTAAGCGTTTATTAAACGTATTAATAAAATTTGGATATGTTGTGAGCTGTGATAAAAGTATACGAAATGTTATTAACCTACTATAAACAGCCTTCGCGTAATTGTCTTGTTTCACTTTTAAAAACTTATCCTGCTAGGTTTGCTGCTCATGCTTTTAATGATTGGAATTGGAATTATTGGAATTAAAATTTTCTTAAACAAATGAGCGAACAAATGTCAGGAAAAAAATAATTTCATCTTGGCTGAAAAAACTTCTTACCAAAGTTCCAACATATTCTTCCTCCGATGGTGCGGGGAAGGGATATAAAGCGAATTCCTTTTTTTGTTGTTTGTTTCGTTTCTTGGCCAACAATTTGGCAAACTCCTCCCATTCTGCGTCGCTTGCGGCGACTTCTTTATCGTCTGTAAATTGGTCTGATGGCCTGTCCATTTTTATTCATTTACTTTTTTTTTAATGTTTTTAAGTTTTTTCATATGCACGGTAATTCTATTAATTATTTTAATAGTAGAGATTCTTTTTTTTTCTATCAGTAACCTTAACGCAGGAAATGTCGAAGTGACGTTCAACACAGGTCCTGTGATATCCATGTCACATATACATCACAATTGGCTAAACTTTGAATGGAAGGCACATTTTGTACAAACTAAGAGATGGCTCGAAGCACTTTTGTGATTTTTTGCCGCATACACAAAAATGTTTTCCAAGGCCACCGATTCAAAAGTTCGAATACTTCGAATTAGTGGCCTTAGAAAGAAATCCGGCAAAAAATAAAAAAATTGCCGTGAATGAGAACTGGGACAACATGCAAGAAGTCCGTGCAGGAATTGAACAGGCCAGATCATCTTTTTATCAAAATGAAGTCAGTATACAGACCGCTTCAAGCTACTGCGAACATAGGGGGAATCAAGTCCAATTTACTCTCCGTGCCGTACGACCTAGGTGGATTCGAAGCACGCTGCAGTGTTGTCTGTTGTCTTTTGGAAATTCATTTTGTTTTTATTATTTTGTTTTATTTCTGCCTTGCTCGAGAAACAGATGGGTAAGTTCTTAATTGAAATAATACATTTTTAAAACTAAAAATGGATGTCTACGAAGTTGCCGAAAAAGTGCAGAAGGTCAAATGGTCAAATCGTCATAACCCAACACACGTTCGATATTGGTCGAGGGAAAATTTGCATTTGTATTTTGACGTAAGAACACAGTATCCCCAAAAACTAAATGTTTGGGGAGGATATTGTAGGGGAACACGTAATTGGGCCATTTTTTATTAACGGCAATTGCAATTTGAATGGTCCTAGATACTTGGATCTACTGCAGCAGCACATTATTCCAACTGCTCGGCAGTTGTTAGGTGTAAGATTTGGTGAAACATGGTTTCAACAAGATCGTTGTTCCGCTCACAATGTTGGCCTTGTTAGGGAATATCTTGATAATGTATTTCCTAATCGGGTTATAAGTACACGGGGAAATATTTTATGGCTATCTGTTTTTGAAGAAGCTTTTCAAATTATCACCCCTAACATGCTTGGAAACGTTGGAAGGGGTTTTTATAGTAGGCTCGGATATTGTCTAGCCGAGCAAGGAGGACTTTTCGAACATTTGCTTTAATTTTTTTTTGACTGGGAGAATTTTTTTGGTTTTTAGAATGTATTATTTTATTTTGAGAACTTGCTTTTATTTTGTTTCTCCTTATTATTTTCATTGTAACACGTCGTCACTGATAAATCTGAGCAGTTGACAATAAAACGCTCTTATTTATCAGTGACAAAAAATAAGAAAATTACGTTATAAAAATTTGCGTATTTATTGACCAAATTCCGGTTTCATTGACTACGCTCCACACAGCACCGTGGTTAGAGGCGTACTAAATATAAGGCGAACGGCGGGGAACGGCAGCGAATGGCGATCGGAAACCTGAGTGTTGGTTGCTTCACTGATAGGCGTGCGGTGTCTCTGCATGTACGTACACTGGCAAATTAGACTTCTTTCGCCCTATGTTCGCAGTAGCTTGAAGCGGTCTGTATCCTAATAACACTCTCCGAATTCATGTGCTTTGTTTTTATTTTATTTGTTTCCTGTATTACGGCGTCATTGATGCCATATGTGCAAAAAATTGATGTGGTGTTATCGTAGATTGTTCAGGATATCTGGGATGGACAAAGTACATAATGAAGATGTTCTGCTCCGAATAAATGAAGATCTTCAAGTATGGATATCGTATGACCCGTTTTGAACGTCACTTTGACATTTCCTGAGCTAAGGACAGAAAAAAAGAACCTCTGCTCTTAAGTTTAAAAAATGGACTCAATATTGTGAACAGGAAGGTTATACAGGGCGTATAAAAACTAAAACGATAGAGAGACTTTTCCGAGTACTTTGAGTAAGATTTAAAAAAAACACAAATACTTTAATTTGCTGCAAGGGAGACACTTTTTGGCTATATTACAATATTCGTAAGACATATTTCTTTCGAGGGGTAGGTTTTTGCCACGAAATGAGTTTTTCCTACGACCACATATGAAATAATGGATTTCACACGATTTGCAACCTTAGGAAACGTTAAATTTCACCCGTGTGCAGAAAATGTGCGGAAAAGTGTACGATGACGTTAACTGTCACCATACTTTTCCGCACAAATGTTACAAAGTACTTTTTCACACATGTGCGTAAAAGTAGTTTCATTTGATTTGTGCAAAATTAAAACCCAATTTTTACAAAAATCGATGCAATTCATCAGTGTTCATAGAAAACATATCGTACACAACTCGATAGAAAGTAAGTTTCTTACACTCGCGTGTTGTTTCACTCGGCTAGCGCCTCGTTCACAACATTCACTTTCTTCTTTTGTTATGTAATATACTACTGTATTTTTTGAGAAATTAAGGGATATGGAAAGTTTGTGTTACAATTTGAGCCATCTTTGAAAGTTGATATCTCGAAAACTAACTGCTAACTTTCCGCATTTAGATTCTGGTGGTAAAATTCAACCCTCGAAAGGCATTAATTTCCATATAACCAAAAAGTGTCTCCCTTAAATAACCAATTGACGTGTCCTATGTTTTCCCAAAATCGTACTCTAAAATTATTCGACCTACTTTGTCTATTTTAATTTTTAGGAAAACGGGTCCTTATAAAAAAACCCGAAACCAAATTTGGCAGAAACATAATTTGTCAGAATTTAAAAGAAAAGAAAATATTTGGAAAAAAATTGTCTCGAAAATGAAGCGACGGGAAAATCAAGTGGCTAGAACACCAAATGTTACAAAAAATATTTTTAACGAAAATAATTTGATAGAATCATAATAATGCCGAACCCCAATCTGGCCGAAAATGATTTGAACCGATCGCCACGAATTCAATTGCTACGTTGCCAGGCTTACAGCAGGGAAGAATCGAAGTAAGTTGTGATTTTGTATTAATTTACCCCCTTTACATTCTTCAACAAACCCTTAACCCAAAATTTATTCATAATATTGTTTTTTCATCGGACCTACATTACAAAAATGAATTGCAAGAATTGATAGACAGTTAGGCAGCCAGAAGCTGTGCAATTAAATAAAATCGTTTAACAAAGAAAAATCCCCGTGTCATCTTCCAAATAGAGAAACTTCTCAACGCCGCAATCCATGGGCTACGGCCCTCTAGAGATTTAAATTTGACGCATGCCCAATAGCGATTTGGCTGATTGTGGTTCTGCTCATTTAGGGATCGGGTTTATTATTTTCTATCAATTTGTGGGTCGGGAGTTTTTCGTTTCTAGGCAATAATTTTCGATACTTTTGAAATTTTAAGGTTCGAGAAAATTTTAATGGGTTAAATTATATTCGTGTCTTGTAAGGATCGAGTAAATTTAAATTCTATAAAATTATATTCGTATCCATTATTCTCTGGCTGTTTTACTTATGTTCATATTTCGTTTCGGACATTTTACGTTCTGTTCAATTGTGTTTTAGTTTTTGTAAATTCGGCTTTTTTGTGGGTTCCCAGGAAAACGCCCCTTGTCTTACAAAAATACCAATTCCCCCCCAAATATTTCACTTTTAATAAAAATCTTGTCCTTGTCCTTGTAAATTGATGTTTGTGATATTATTTGAGAAAAATTATTAACAATTTAATGTTTTTTATCAATTATTTTATTCACCTGGTTTTTATAATTTCATGTTTATTAAAATAATACATCCATAAAATAACATTCTGTACATTGCTTTTAAATACCCGAACATCACTATAGTTTTGCACAAAAAAATAATAGCTTTTTTTCAATTACATATGCTCATTAAACTTTTACGACTGTATCTGTTGCAAAATTCATTATTTTTAATTGCTTCGTATAATTTAGCAAGTTTTATTTAAGCAATAAAATTATGTTTTAACATTTTAAAAAATTACTCTAAAAATTAAATAGATAAAACATATATTACATCTTTCTTCTGTTGAAACTTCTTTTTTATCAATTTTACTCATTTTCAAGCAATTTATTTATTTTTGGATAACCGTGAAATATAACTATTTTCTTCAGGGGGAGATTTTTTCTTCCATCCGTAATCCACTTTATATTAAGGACTAAATGAAACGTAAAATATGATTTATAAAAAACACTATTCTCGAATCGAGTTAACCAAAAGATCATGAAGATATTTTTTTTTACAGACGCAAAATTCACTTTTTAAAAGGCAGAATCCTTGTCAGCTTTACCACCAAACTTTTGTTTTCATTTGTTTACTTGCACTGCACAATTCAATTCAATGTAGGTCGAATTTAAAAACTATCTTAACCTTTGCAGTAAAGAACAACAAAAAAATAATGTTAATTTTTTTTATCAATTTAAAAACTGATTTTCAACAAATTCGTTCCAACTGAAATGTCCTATCCGTAAACAGAGTACTTGCTTAAATCATTAATAGCAAATTTTTGTGAGCTTACTTCAGTTACTATTAAAGTAAAACTCGTGGCATATCGAACCAAGCGTTTTTGTTTCTCACTTCATTACAACAAGGCCTCCAATGTCTAATGAAGAATCCAGACACCTATAGGGTGGTCCAGATTCGAGGGGCCGTGCTCGATTTTCAATAGAAGTCGAAAACTAAAAACCACAGTTCGATATGTCAAAGCGTTTCTATGCTACAGGGTGATTCTCAAAAATGTGCGATTTTAAAGGCCTTCTACAACTTTTTTATTTGTAAAGATAGAAATTTTCATTAAAAACATTTTTTGAAGATTTTTTAAAAACTAATCTACCTGTTTCACCAAAGCCTTTAGTTCCGGAGATATCACACAAAGTTACACTTTTTTAAATGGAATACCCCAATTTTTTTTAAAAATCAGGTTTGTAATAAAATTTCCTATTAAACGAAGTGTCATAAACTATTTTTATTAAGTAGTTAAACAGATATCTGCAATTTTTAATAATTACCATAGTAGGCTGTGTTTAACTCTGACCTTTAGGGTATCTATCTAGGTAGCTATGATCAAATAAAAACAATTGCCATGATAAAGGAGCCCAAGTGTCAAAAGTGGCGTCTTCGTCAAGATATAAAAATGTTTAAAAACTTTAAAAAGTACGACATGATAAACTGTTATATTGAAAGTAACGAAAATCGACAGACGGCGTTAAATCTATATTTCCAGAGATATCCTGAAAGAAGGCAACAGCTCAAAAATATTTTTGAAGTTAAAACGTCATCTACGGATCCTTTACAAAACCGCGGCCTAGGACGTATAGAAGCCTAGCCAGAGATAGAGAGTTGGAAGAACTAACGGTTCTAGGAGAAATAGAAAGAAATTAACCCGAATACTTCCACCATGGCTATGGAGAGAAACACTGGAATTCCACGCAGCAATGCCGTTCGGGTGCTTAAAACATACAAGTTTAGGCCCTATCGACCCCGACGGGTGCACCAATTACGGCAACGAGGTTTTGCTCCAAGACGTGCATTTTGCAGGTGGTACCTAAATAAAAGCCAAGAAGACCCCAATTTTGCCAGAAAAGTTATTTGGACGGACGAGGCAACGATTTCTAATGATGGAATATTCACTAGATATAACTGCATTACTGGAAATCCCCATATTATGGTGGAACAAGCGAATCAGGGAAGGTTCAGTTTTAAGGTATGGGTACAGAGGACAAATTATTGGGCCATATATTTTTGATGGAAATTTAAATGCCGAAAGATACCAACAAATTTTAGAAGAGCAGGTGATTCCGTTTATCGACAATTTGCCACTTCAGCAAAATAATGAGCTATACTTTCAACATGACGGTGCACCTCCTCACAATGCACGAGACATTACTAATTTGCTAAATATTGTGTTTGCCGAAAACTGGATCGGAAATAAAGGTCCTATATATTGGCCCCCCAGGTCTCCAGACCTGAACCCTTGCGACTGGGGGGAGAGTCAAAGACCTTGTATTTCGAAATCGCCCAACTACTAGAAGGGAATCGGAAGAGGCACTTCGTACTGCATTCAGGCAACTTCGTGCGGTAGAACTTCTTAATGCAGAAAATAGCGTTAAGAGAAGATGTAGGACATGTTAACAAGAAAACGGCCGTCAATTTGAGCAGTTGTTTTAGAATGAAAGAAAATTGTTAAATGTTGATTTTAGGTGTTACATAGTTTAATTAATGAAAATTTTAAATAAAAATTTCAAATTATTTTATTTTTGTTTATTATTTTAGGGTTGGTAATTATAGTAAACTAGAAGTTAAAGTTCGAGGTTGCTGTGTCCCCTCGTGTCGTAGCCAACTTGATTTTGTAAGAAAAAAAAACAATAAAATTTTATTTACACATTTAGGGCGCGCACAGCGCCTACTATGGTAAATATCAAAATTAGCAAATATCTTTTAAACTATTTAATAAAAATAGGTGTATGGCACATCGTTCGACAGGAAATTTTATTAGAAAACTGATTTTTTAGAAAACTAAGGATATCCCATTTATAAAAATATAACTTTGTGTGATATCTCGGGAACTAAAGGCTTTAAGAGAAAATCGGTGAAACAGGTAGATTTGAAAATGTTTTTAATGAAAATCTTCATCTTTACAAATAAAAAAATTGCAGAAAACCTTTAAAATCGCACCCTGTATATCGCAATGCGGTTTGTAGTTTTCGACTTCTCTTGAAAAGCGAGCCCGTAACATGTATATTAGTTTCGGGCTAACTATGCTGCAAAAGCCCAAAGCTATAGAGGCCCCTCGAATTTGGACCACCCTGTACATGGCAGTTAAAGCTAGACAGGCACCCTGCACACCTCTCGAATTTAAAACAAAAAGTTTGTAATCCGCGGAGACGTATTACCTGTACCTTTCAGCATGTTATAAAGAAGAAACCTGTAAAAGTATAAGGTCTCTGTAACGTGACTCTTAAAAAGAGGTAACGTTCGCAGCAGCACCACCCCCAATTGGAGCTTCATACTACGTGGCCCTAATTTTAAGGCATCAGCAAGCAAACGCTCCGGAGGAGGCAGGCGCAGAACTAAAGAGCCAAAATGTTAAAAAAACAACAAAGTGAATCTCGTGTCCAGTATACTATAACATACCAGGAAAATGGTCTGTCAGACCCGCCTGTACACCCTTCGACCCCGTATATCTGTCAACGCTAACTCTATCAAGGAGATAGTTATGTTTTATGGGCAGAGGGGTGCAGGGGGAGCATTTTCTGGTAAGCTTGATCTCTCTCAGACCGATGCAATTAAAAGAAGAGAACAATAGTAACTATAGTAAGTTCACAAAAAATATAAGAAAGACTATTTTTAGACAACAGAGATTTTACAGATTTTAAAACGCATTAAAACTTTATGTCTTGTCCGTTATCAATTTTATTTTAAGTTGTTTAAGCAGTTCATCAACTAGGGTACTTCTCCACTTAAAATTTAATGAAAGCCAACATGTTTCGGCAGTGTAAACTGCCATCATCAGGGTTTCAGGAAAAAATACAAGAAGAAGTGTTAACGCTAGAACACCATATGCAACCGCATCAACCCTTGTTTTCACAAGAAAGAAAAAGACCAAAATCAGGTTCTCTCCCCTTAAACTGCTATTAGAAAAATAGATGCACGGAAAAGCCGTACAGAGTGTTTCCAACTTTATGAACCAACTAGGTATTTAAGTTATTAAAAATAATACAAAATTTAGAAAGGTACCTTTCCCTAAAGATGATTTTCTCAAAATAAATGAACAATAAATTATATAAAGTATTCAAAATTTTAAAAAATTATTAGGAAAAAATTATTTCAAGCTTTACTCATTTGATGAGAACGTACTTAGCTTGAGCTACAAAATGGCGGTTGCGTTTCAAATAAAAGCTAAATGAAGTTGAAGTCCACTATGACATAATTTTAACTGAAAAAGAGGAAAAAAGAGCGGTCAGCAACTATTGCATAAATTATCTACTTTAAGAAAACCCCGAAGGAAAAATAATAAGTGAACTTACAGGTGTAGGGTTGAAAATCCTCTGGAATCCATTTTGTAAAGTGGCCACTGTGCGGCTTTTCCGTGCATTTAATAGCAGTATAAGGGGAGACAACCTGATTTTGTCCTTTTTGCTTCATAGACAAACTACTTGTAGTTTGTAGACCTTTTTCTCTTATGGAAAAGCCTAGGTATAATTATTTCGGGGTCTAGTAATTTTTTTTTAATAGATGGCGATAGTAGCACAAAAATTCTAAATTTGTCATAAATCTCACTTAGCTGACGCCAGCGCGTAGAGGCGGATTTATTGATATTTAGCCAACGACGACAATGGCGTTTGTTGAGGTGGTTGAGGTTATTTTTGGTTTTTTGAAAAGAAAGGAATTATTACAATCCACAGGGTTTTATAGTGTACGATGAGAACGAAAGTAAAAACAAAAGTGGAATGATAATATCCGGTAAATAAAATGACCGCTACATGTACTTGACATTTGTGAGCCTAAATAAGTTGGTATTGACAAAATTCCCCTAACTCTGAGGCTAATAATAAAAAGGGTTATCGCACATCACTTATGGAAGGCAAAAAACTAGTTATTCCGGTTGTATAACAGCACTGAACAAATCAAAACACTATATTTTTAGCAAAAACACGAAAAAAAAACGAAAACACTTTATTTTGACTAAAAAAACAACGGAGTAACATCCTAGTAACTTTTGTTTTGGTTCAAACAAGTGTGTGGCTAATAAAAAAAGCAGGCAAATATATATCATGTTTACAGGGGGACCTGAAATTCATCTAAAAATGATATAACTTTACTTTTTCTATTAACAAAAATTTAAAAAAAACAAATTTTAATATATTATGAAAAATCATGGTAAAAAATACCAATTACTGATTGTGGAAAAGACACACCAAAAACAAAAAAGAATGTCAAATCGATTCGATTGATGTGACTATGTTCTTTTAGGCTCATAACTGTCACCTGCATAAGGCGGTCATTTTTGTGAAATTTCTCAGGGGGTATTATCATTCCACTTTTGTTTTTACTTTCGTGACGATGAGTAAAATAAAGTGTAGTATGGGGCACCCCAGAAAGAAAGGCAGGTAAGTTTTTTTTTAAATTTTAGTAGATACCAAAACTGTTCACAAAAATATTATAGCCCTGGTCAAAAAGTATTGAGAAGTTTTGTTTTACTCTGTAAAGAGGGACTAATCCTCTGTGTCTTTAGTGCTCCTGCCTATACATTAAAGCGTTGTATGTATGACAAGCTGATCATAAAGTGAGCATATTTTATCTTATAAAATTAAAAAAAAGGGTTGGCAATTCAGTTGAATAGACGTGAGGCTAAAGAGCCGGCAATAATTATTTATTATGTGTTTTTCATATTTTCTTTTCTTTTTTAATTTTTTTAAACTTAATTAACCCAACCTAACCTAAACAGACTCAAACCAGCTTATTAAAAGCCAAAACAACCCAAAAAAATACAATTTAAACTAAATGAACCCAACGTAAACTAAACAGACTCAAACCAACTAAATTAACCCAACCTAACCTAAACAGACTCAAACCAACTCATTCAAAGCCAAAACAACCCAAAAAAAACACACTACAACCCCTACATCTTCTTTTGGCTTGTTTAATTAGGTTAAGGTTGGGTTAATTTAGTTTAGAGTGTGTTTTTTTGTATTGTTTTGTCTTTTAATAAGTTGGTTGGAGTCTGTTTAGGTTAGGTTGGGTTAATTTAATTTAAAAAAAATTAAAAAAAAGGAAAACATGAAAAATACATAATAAATAATTATTGCTGCCTCTTTAGCCTCACGGCTATTCAGCTGAATTGCCGGCTCTTTAGACACTCCCTAAAAAAAACTTACTATCCCAGTACTTAGAACTGTTTACAGTACCTACCTTAAACTGAGGGTTAAACAGAAGTCAGGCTTAGTTTTCTTAGTACCCCACAAAGTCTATCCATGGCATAATTAAATAACTATAATGTAATGCATATTTATATGTTTATTTTGTTTTTTAAATTTTAAAGTTTTTCTCACAATGGGTTGTAGCCTCTCTTTCTTTTTCCAATATGGAAGACTAATTTGGCCTAGTCTCCCTTAATAAAACTTTGGTAGGGACTCCTGATGATGGCAGCCTGAGCTTCCAAAACATGTCGGGTTTAAAATAAATTCAGTGGAGAAAGCACGGTGACAAATTTATTAAAAAAAATTACACCCCAACTGGTGGTTACTCTGAGAACGATCAATTTGTTTGATTTATTTACATTTTTACAAATTTAAATAAATGTTATAATTGTAACTATTTAGCTAATGTTTGTTTTATTTCTTTTTACAGTTAAAAGAAGGCGCTCTTTAATTCCTAATGAAGTCAATGTGCCCAGACAGGCTAATCTCATACCAAAAGCATGACATTTTTATAGGAAAGTTATTGATAGTATATGTGGAATCAATCCAGAGAAAATTAGCACTTGCAGAAAATTCTTATTATGTGCCAGATTAGAGTACAGCAGGAGAAACCTAAAGCCAGAAGACTTACTTTAGAAGAAAAGATTCTCTCCCTCAGTATTTTATCAATTGGTAAGACATACAGGCTATTTTCTAAGATTTTTGCTTTGCCAAGTAAAAAAGTAAAAAACTATTGATGCCTTGCAGTATAAAAGTAGTAAGTTGACAAAACCAGGAACATACTTTAATTTTTTATTTGGCAAGACACAAACTTTATTATATTTTTTTATCTCTAAAGTGACCACAATAATAAAGTTAATTATTAGGTGTTTGTTCTGGTGGTGTAAGGAAGTTAACAAGATTTGTAAGATTTTCTAAAAGTCTAAAAAGAGGAGATTATTGCGATAAATAAAAAAAATAAGCATTTCATAAAGCGAAACAAAAAAGATTTGGAAAAAATTATGTTTTATTTCTTGAGGCTTTATATTGAATTTTGTGTACTAAATTATGACTAAAGGCAATTATCCTCACAATTATCTGTGGAATAATTTTTACAATAATTATTTCTAGGTAATTTATCTTCTTTTTAAATAATTTTTACCTCGATTTTTACTATAAGATAATATTTTATGTTTTTACTTATTTTACCAGATGATTCATTATATTTTTCACCTCGTCTTTACTCCCTTAGCATTGGAGGGATAACAAATGTTAAACTTTGTAAAAAAATAAAGGAATTCTTGTATTCAACACTCCAATAATGAGTTAATTAAGGCAGTGAAAAATATAATGAACCCTTGTTTTGTTTTTAAACCTGTATTTGGGAAATTTAATTCCATTTTTTTTTAAATTACAAAGACTTATTTATCATCTGTCTTTATTTTTTTACCCAACCTTTTATAAGTTAAATTCTCAATGAAACCATACAATAAAGGGTTTTGTAAAAGGACCTCACCTATGAAATTAAAAGGCAAAATGTTTTTTTCATAACATTTCATTTGGGTCAAAAGTACACATTTGTCTTTTAAGTTCAGTGCACCCAAAGACAAAAAAAAGTTTAAAAAATTCACAAAAATATGAACTTTTGATTTATCTTTTAAACTTTTTTTGTTTTTTGGGAATATTGTGGTCCTTTTTGCTATGCCAAGAAAAATCAATATTACATTACATTTGTAAAGTAATATTGATTTTTATTCACTAATTTTTTTTCTATGTTTTGTTTCTTGTGAAAACACGGGTTGATGCATGAAGAGGTTGCATAGGGTGTTTCTAGCTTTAACACTTCTTCTAGGATTTTTTTAAAAAACCCTGATGCTGACAGGTTACACTGCTGAAACATGTTGGTTTTCAATGGTTTTCGATAAATTTTAAATGAAGAAGGACCCTAGTTTTTTTGATTTTGAGTTTATTTTAAGAACCCATTTAAAGAAAACTAAGGTGTGATATATACAAAAAAACCTTCTCGATTTGTTTAAAGTTACTGATCTTTAAAGTTCAAAGCTTATAGATTATAAGTAAGACCAAAATTGCTATAATAAAGAATAATTTTATAAAAAATGTTTTGTTTGTAATCATAGAATGACAAAAAAGCCAATTTTTCAAAAAAATACTGAGATATTTATGTAATAGGATAGGCAATTCAGATTTAAAATTTAAAAAATTCTTATTTTATTATTAGCAAATACAAGCGGAAGGTGTCGTTGGAAATGCAATTTTATCTAGTATAAGATCCAGTGAAAAGCGGGCCATTTTTTTGTATATATCAGTAACATTGGCGTATCAAAGAGTTTTGGTACATTTTAAAATTTTCTAGTTAAGAAAATCAGACTACACCACTGAAAAAATTTAACTTTCTGATACAATTTAGGTCATTGTTCTTGGATCAACCCTGCCAAGTTTGGCAGTCGTAGATTGAGAAGTTATCCAAGAAAAACGCTTTTTTGAAGTTTTTTTGGAGGGGGTAGGAATGGGGCCTTTTAGTATATTAAACGGTGGACCTTCCTAAGCTTGTTAATAAAAAGAATTAAGGTTCTAATTTATTCCTCTATTTTTGCTATGTAGCTTAGCCTATAAGATGTTTGAATCTATATAATTTAAAGTCACTCACAAAAAATCACTATTTTTACCAAAATAAAACTATCCACAAAAAGCGTACAACTGGCGAAATCAAGATTTGCACTAGAGGAATTGTCAAAAGACAAATTGGGTCAGTTGTTATTCTAATAAAACGTAGAATGCGGCATATATGCATCAGTGCCCTAAGCAAGTAGATGGGCAGGAAGATCTAAAATCACGGAACATTAGGTCTTACAAATACTCTTGATCAGTTAGGTTTCTCAAGTTTTTAAAGGGCGATTTTAACTGTAGGATTAACGCAGAAGAATTTGTAATCATACTAACAAATTTATGAATCTCTACAGTCAATCAGTTAACAAACTATATTTTCTGTCTCTTAAAATTGAGGGCTTTATTAATAATTTTTTTTTTGTCTTTTGGGTAGGTTCCTACAGTCTCTGCATTTTTTTTGTTTTAGTTTAATTTCTTAATTTTTTTCTTTACCCTGCTTTTGTGAAACAAACAATTACACATTTATTTTTTCTCTCTGTTTAAAAAAAAATGGGTTTATGATCGATTTTCTTGTTATAGAAATGTATTATTTCTGGAAACAATAAATTGAATTGATTAAATTGAATTGATTGTTTCTCAAGTTTGAAGCAGTCATATAACTATGAGATATCAAGGATTGCAAAATGTGTTACAAAAATAACTTTGAAAAACAAAGAAAATAACTTAATAATCATGGGCAAGGTCAAACGCGAAAAATTTACTGCGCATGCCTGACGCTATCTGATTGCGCCCAGAAGAGTTTTTGGCTCTGCATTTTTTCCAGGCTAACTGAATTAGGAGAGCTATCGCTACTACCAACCAAATCAACCAAACCAACTATGGGAATTGTCCCGCCTGCATTTCTACATTCATTCATTCATACTTCCTTTATGGCGAGCTGTTTTTTTATGTTGGTGTGTACTGAAGGAGAGGGATGTGTGTTGAAGCCAAAACTCTCCAACATCTTTGTTTGAAGAAGAGGGATATACTTTTCCTTCAACTCGTAACCTCTTCATATAGGCCGATCTACTCAAACCGACTAAGTGTCCTTTAATAAACCTTCGCCGCCATTTTCAATCAAAAGTGACATAAAATCCATTAGTTTCCTGTCAATATGGCGGCGAAGGTCGACAAAAGGGGCGGCGGACGATAGATCGAAAAACAAAAGATCGAAAGACAAAAAGGTCCAAAAGTAGAAAATACCAAAGGTCGAAATTACAAAAGATCGAATGCAAAAAGGTCAATATAACAGAAGGTCGAAACTACAAAAGGTCGAAATTACAAAAGATCGACAATTTATTTATTTATTTATATTCAAAAACAGGTATCTACACACTTAGATAAAATTGATACCCTAGATTAACATTATAAGGTATACAAAAAATAATCTATTTTAAAAATAACCTAAAAGATAAAGGAAATAATAATTATAAAATAATAGTAATAATAATAAACTGTGATATATGAGCTACGTTATTTCATAACTATTTTTTTAAACTATCATGCGAATTTATTCTAATGAAATTTTAAACAGATCTGTGCTTGCATATTTTTGGTTATAAGTCCACTGCATTCTAATTAAAGGTGAGTTTCGATAGTGATAAGTCCTACATATAGAATTTAGAAACAAAGCATTATTTCTTAAGACTCTTGGGACACTAAAATTTATGCTTGCCACTATGTCCAGAACATCTACTAAATTATTTAAAATTTTGTACAAGAAAATTATGTTACAATGTTCGCGTCTAGCTTCCAAAGAAAAGAGGTTAATTTTTTTTCGTATCTCAAAAAATTATTTTGTACTATTTCAAGGCAAATCATATTACGGGTTCCAAATTGTTGCACAGTTCATAAGTTTGAAATATACGGATGAGAAATAAAGTGTGCGCATTACTGGAATTGAGGTAAGACATTTGCTTTGTTTTAGGACAAATCCTAGCATTTTCATTATTTTTGATACTATGTATTCAATGTGTAGAGCAAAATTTAGTTTTTTGTCTAGAATTACCCCCAAGTTTTTTATGTAGTCTGGTTTATTTAGTTTAATGTTGTTTAATGAGTAATTGTAATCGAAATAATTTTGCTTACGGGTAAAAAATATCGCGCAACATTTATCCACATTGAGAAACAATTGTTTTTTCTGGCAACAAAAATTTAGGATATTTATTTAATAATTTATAATAATAATTTTCAGGTCATCTGCGAAGAGCAGGAACAAACAATGTTTAAAGCATTTTTTTATGGCGTTGATATAAATCGAGAATAACAGCGGCCTTAAGGCTAAAACTATAATAAAAGCTCGAATCTTAAAAGGTTGTAGTATCCCCCTTCTCATTTCTTATAATCAGAGCAAACACAAATCGTTGGCATTGAATCGGGTCAATGTCGAAAACGTCGGCAGTGTGTCGGCATCGGCGACTACACGCTGGCCCGATGTTGGACAGATTGCGATTTTCAGTTTTCGGTCAATAATCGGCAACTGACGGAGGTCCACATTACTACAGTTGACTTTATGCCGACACCACTGGCAACTGGCGATGGCTCAATTTACTATAGTCGACTTTATGCCGACGCCCACTTTATCTGCTTTAGGGCCGACGACGGTCCGATTGGAACTTAGTTTAATCGGACGAGAATCGGAAACTGACGATGGCCCGATTTACTATAGTCGACATTATGCCAACGCAAATCTTATCTGCTTTAAAGCCGATGATGGTCCGATTGGAACTTTGTTTAAACGGACGAGAATCGGCAACTGTCGATGGCCCGATTTACTATAGTCGACATTACGCCAACGCAAAACTTATCTGCTTTAGGGCCGGTGATGGTCCGATTGGAACTTTGTTTATTCGGTCGAGAATCGGCAACTGCTGATGGCCCGATTTACTATAGTCGACTTTATGCCGACGATAACCAAATTAAGTAGCTATATGGGCGGATGGTCGGTACCATGTGGTTAAACCATATCGGACCTTAATCGTACAGTACAGATGGTATGCGGATTTCAGCAAAAAGTCAAATTTACCATTGGTCCGACGGCGGGCTACAGTCTAACGTTGCGTCGGAAAACATACGTTGGACCTACATCGCAAAGCGGACAAAAAATACTGCTAGTCCGATGTCTTAAATCGACGTCATGCCGATGACGGCAAATTCGGCAATCGATATCGGGCCGACGAAGGTCCGAGGGAACCGTGTTTGCTGGGATAGAACGATTTTCTTGCTTAGAATATGTAGTTTCACTCTTTCTGAGACCATCCAGGTTTGTTAATAATTCTTAAAGTTGGGTTAGGTTTGGGTAGAGCTCGGGTTAGGGTTGGATTAAGGTGGGATAGGGTTGGGTTAGGATTGTATTAGAGTTGGGTTAGGTTCAATTCACTGAGTTTTAATATTTCGACCTTTGTACATTTTTGATATTGTGTAATTTCGACCTTTTGATATTCGACCTGTTGTAATTTCGATCTTTTGTAGTTTCGACCTTTTGATATTTGACCTTTTGTAGTTTCGAAATTCTGTAATGTCGTTCATTACAAAATTACAAAAGGTCGAATCTTTTGTAATTTTGATCTTTTGTATTTTAGACCTTTTGTTATGCGACTTTTTGTAATTTTGATTTTCTGTAATTTCGACCTTTTGTAATTTCGACGTTTTGTAGTTTCGACCTTTTGTAGTTTCGACCTTTTGTTTTTTGATCTTTCATCCACTGGCGCTGCCCCGAAAAAAGAACTATATAAAGAGGATATTGCTTAAACACATACCAACAGAACAAAGTTTTCTTAGGCACGAACACCTGGAGGTTAATAGAGACACATTGGTAAAATATTATCCATGCCATAAGGAAACGAAGATGTATATGTAACAGGGCTTTATATTGTTTAATTTGACCATTATGTTTAAGTTGTTTAGTTATCAAGAAATCTTGGCTAATACAATTGTTTTGACTTTGAAAACTTTGTTTTATTCAGTGTTAGAGAAAAAAGTTCGGAAAAAAGATTGAGATGAACATTGATTGGTATAAGTACATACCGAAATTAAAAGATCCAAATTGTTTCCATCGTCAAACCCAGAGGTTGGTAATTGCCTTGGAACCCAAAAGACATCATCTGAGAATCCATCAGAAATTTCACAAATCATTTTACACAAATTAAAGCAAAAAAAACTACAAAAATACCAAAGAGTGCACTTAAAATAACAATGGCGATTTTTTAAAAATTTGATTGTTTTTTTTTTTTAATTTAGAACTTTTAAGAAAAGATGCGCAAATACTGGCTAATTGTCAAGTAAAACCGAGAGTTTTAATAAACTTTTTAAATTAAGACGGGGCATAGATGTGTAATTAATATTAATTATTTGCAAAACAAATCCAGGATTCAACTGACTTAAATTCGGTAGAAACTGGTCACTTCTTCAGAGGCGCACCCCGGAAATAACTTCGAGGGGGGGGGGGTTAAGGATAAATAATGTAAAAAAACTCAATTTTAAGTAAAAATGTGACCATAATTGATACAAGGGAAAAGGTGCTTACACGCGCGGACCTGGGCTCAAATGTATAGGAATGTGGGGGGTGTTAACCAAAGAACCCCGCACGGAATACATTGAAAAATTATTTTGGTGAAATTTGACATAATTTTAGTATGTTATAGTGCGTTATGAGATCAGAAAAATGGGTAAATCAAAATTGATTTCTATTACTAGTTCCAGAGATATAGACGGTCAAAGTTAAAAAAAAAAACGTCGTTTCGGGGTATATTGGGTACGCTCAAAAAGGCATTTCAAGCACACATGAACTTCCTTATTATCTTGTTGATAAAACGTTAACAAGTTGTATACAGGGGCTAGTCAAAAAAATCATTTTTTGACACATTTTTATTTTCCTCTATACAAAAATAAAAAAATTATTTTTGAGCAAACATTAATGTTTTACTATTTTCTAGATAAACTGAACAAGTTTTTCTTCCCAGTAACAGTTGTTTTGTCTTATTTTTTTCAATTTTTTTACTATAAAAACTTGATAAAAATTCTTTCCTACTACGAAATAATTATTTTGCAACTTAAAAATCTAAATATAATTTTGCGTCCACTTAAAGTGATAAGTAAATAAACTTTAAATAAAATAGATTTTATTTTATTATTTTTTATAGCAAAAAAATTGAAAAAACATGTAAGAGAAAGTAACTGTTACTGGGAAGAAAAACTTGTTCATTTTATCTAGAAAATACTAAAATATTAATGTGTGCTCAAAAATAATTTTTGTATTTTTATATCGGGGAAAATAAAAAAATGTCAAAAAATTATTTTTTTTGACTAGCCCTTGTATACAACCTATTAACGTTTTACCAACAAATAATAAGGAAGTCCATGTGTGGTTCCTCGGTAACCCATATTCGTTGATCACTTATTTTATTTCGGTCAGGAAATGCCTTTTTGAGCGTAACCAATATACCCCGAAACGACGTTTTTTTAAACTTTGACCGTCTATATCTCTGGAACTAGTCATAGAAATCAATTTTTATTTACACATTTTTCTGATCTCATAACGCACTCATACTAAAATTTCGTCAAATTTCACCGAAATGATTTTTCAATGTATTTCGTGCGGGGTTCTTTAAAAATGATTAGTTAACCAAATTTTTATGTTAAAATTATGCTATTTGCCCCTAATTTGTTTGTAAAAATTCTAAAATGGGATGACCAATTGAAATTTTGCTATTCATGATTTTTTAAAGATTTTTGTTAAAAATTAAAGTCCTGGCTCTGGTGTTTTATTTCCTATATATTTTATTTCTGCTGTTATTTGATTGTGCTAATTGTAACCAGGTTTACCCCAACCCCCCCCTTCCTCCTCGGTGCGCCATTGACTTTTTTCTTCTGAATAATTTTAATAATTTTTTGATTGACGAATTTTTTGCAGGAAGGAATAAAAACAGACTTTTAATCGCTGTAGAACCAGATAGCGGTTAGTTAGATAAGATTTCATTTTCATACAAGAGTTGGATTAAATGTTCATAATTCCAAGAAGAACGTACCAGACGAAAGCTAATGCTGTTGATCTGTTTTCGAACATAAATAATATTTTAGAACATAAATAACATTAGCTGTACGGATCTCATGAAAATCATACCTTCCAGAATGCATGGTCCGAAGAACAGCGTTGAATCTAGTGACGCTTGTGCAATAAAGCGGTTTTTAAAAAACGAATGGGTAGTGGTTGCGTGTACTTTAAATCTAACGAAAGGGTGCAACCTAGGACGACCACAACGACACACAATTCGCTCGCGCTTCTGTGCCAAAAAATTCGGCATAGCGGAGAGAACCATAGACAAACTACTTGTAGTTTGTAGACCTTTTTCTCTTTTTTTTTTAATAGATGGCGATAGTGGTACAAAAATTCTAAATTTGTCATATCTCTCCCTTAGCTGACGCCAGCGCGTAGAGGCGGATTTATTGATTTTTAGCCAACAACGACAATGGCGTTTGTTGAGGTTATTTTTGGTTTTTTGAAAAGAAAGGAATTATTACAAGCTACAGGCTTTTATAGTGTACGATGAGTAAAATAAAGTGTAGTATGAGGTGTAGTACAATCGTATATCAAATTTAAGCTATGTTTTATAAAATATTAGAGACGACACCATGATGGGGCAACCCAGAAAGAAAGGCAGGTAAGTTTTTTTTTTAATTTTAGTAGATACCAAAACTGTTCAAAAAAAATTACAGCCCTGGTCAAAAAGTATTGAGAAGTTTTGTTTTACTCTGTAAAGAGGGACTAATCTTCTGTGTCTTTAGTGCTCCTGCCTATACATTAAAGCGTTGTATGTATGACAAGCTGATCATAAAGTAAGCATATTTTATCTTATAAAATTAAAAAAAGGAAGTGTCTAAAGAGCCGGCAATTCGGCTGAATAGACGTGAGGCTAAAGAGCCGGCAATAATTATTTATTATGTGTTTTTCATATTTTCGTTTTTTTTTAAATTTTTTAAACTAAATTAACCCAACCTAACCTAAACAGACTCAAACCAACTTATTAAAAGCCAAAACAACCCAAAAAAACACACTAAAGTAAATTAACCCAACCTAACCTAAACAGACTCAAACCAACTAAATTAACCCAACCTAACCTAAACAGACTCAAACCAACTTATTCAAAGCCAAAACAACCCAAAAAACACACTACAACCCCTACATCTTTTTTTGGCTTGTTTAATTAGGTTATGGTTAATTTAGTTTAAAGTGTGTTTTTTTGTGTTGTTTTGTCTTTTAATAAGTTGGTTTAAGTCTGTTTAGGTTAGGTTGGGTTAATTTAATTTAAAAAAATTAAAAAAAAGAAAATATGAAAAACACATAATAAATAATTATTGCTGGCTCTTTAGCCTTACGGCTATTCAGCTGAATTGCAGGCTCTTTAGACACTCCCTAAAAAAAACGTGACTATCCCAGTACTTAGAAGTGTTTACAGTACCTACCTTAAACTGAGGCTTAAACAGAAGTCAGGCTTAGTTTTCTTAGTACCCCACAAAGTCTATCCATGGCATAATTAAATAACTATAATGTTTATTTTGTTTTTTAAATTTTAAAGTTTTTCTCGCAATGGGTTTTAGCCTCTCTTTCTTTTTCCAATATGGAAGACTGGTCCATTAATTTGGCCTAGTCTCCCTTATTAAAACTTTGGTAGGGACTCCTGTTTAAATAAAAATTCAGTGGAGAAAGCACGGTGACCACCAGCCATAAAATCATAAAATTTTAAAAATTTGGTCACAAATTTATAAAAAAAAATTACACCCCAACTAGTGGTTACCCTGAGAACGATCAATTTGTTTGATTTAGTTACATCTTTACAAATTTAATTTATTTATAAATGTTATAATTTTAACTAATTAGCTAATGTTTGTTTTATTTCTTTTTACAGTTAAAAGAAGGCGCTCTTTAATTCCTAATGAAGTCAATGTGCCCAGACAAGCTAATCTCACACCAACAGCATGACATTTCTATAGGAAAGTTATTGATAGTAGTAAGCGATTCCATAAAATGACCAGTTATGTGCAATCATTCTAGAGAAAATTAGCACTCGCAGAAAATGCTTATTATATGCCAGATTAGAGTACAGCAGCAGAAACCTAAAGCCAGAAGACTTACTTTAGAAGAAAATATTCTCTCCCTCAGTATTTTTAAATCAATTGGTAAGACGTACAGGCTATTGTCTAAGATTTTCGTTTTGCTAAGTAGAAAAGTAAAAAACTGTTTGTGAAGTTTGCAGGAGTAAACTTAATTATAAGTCATGATAATGATGTTGTCAATGAACTTATTGATGCCTTGCAGTATAAAAACAGTAAGTTGACAAAACCAGGAACATACTTTAATTTTTTATTTGGGAAGACACAAACTTTATTATATTTCTTAATCCCTAAACTAACCACAATAATAAAGTTAATTATTAGGGGTTTGTTCTGGTGGTGTAGGCAAGTTAATAAGATTTGTAAGATTTTCTAATAGTCTAAAAAGAGGAGATTATTGCGATAAATAAAAAAAAATCAGCATTTCATGAAGCCAAACAAAAATGATTTGGAAATAATTATGTTTTCTTTTTTGAGGCTTTATATTGAATTTTGTGTACTAAATTATGACTAAAGGCAATTATCCTCACAATTATCTGTGGAATAATTTTAACAATAACTATTTCTAGGTCATTTATCTTCTTTTTAAATAATTTTTACCTCGATTTTTACTATAAGGCAATATTTTATGTTTTTACTTATTTTACCAGATGATTCATTATATTTTTCACCTCCTTTTTACTCCCTTAGCATTGGAGGGATAACAAATGTTAAACTTTGTAAAAAAAATAAAGGAATTCTTGTATTCAACACTCCAATAATGAGTTAAGGCAGTGAAAAATATAATGAACCCTTGTTTTGTTTTCAAACCTGTAATTGGGAAATGTACTTCAATTTTTTTTTAAATTACACATACTTATTTATCATCTGTCTTTATCTTTTTACCCAACCTTTTATAAGTTAAATTCTCAATGAAACTATACAATAAAGGGTTTTGTAAAAGGACCTCACCTATGAAATTAAAAGGCAAAATGTTTTTTTCATAACATTCATTTGGGTCAAAAGTACACATTTGTCTTTTAAGTTCAGTGCACCCAAAGACAAAAAAAGTTTAAAAAATTCACAAAAACATCAACTTTTGATTTATCTTCTAAACTTTTTTTGTTTTTTGGGCATATTTGCTATGTTTTCATGGGTATTGAGTTCGTTTTCAAAACTCATTCTATCTTTTTCTTTTATATAGCGTGTTCTTGGTCTTGATAAAGAACACGCTATATAAAAGAAAAAGATACAATAAGTTTTGAAAACGAACTCAATACCCATGAAAACATAGCAATTGTGGTCCTTTTTGCTATGCCAAGAAAAATCAATATTAAATTACATTTGTAAAGTAATATTGATTTTTTATTTAAAAATCAATATTCTTTTGTAGTATTAATTTTTGTGGTTATCATGTGTGCTCCATCTATTTGTGTTTCACTGAACTATTTCTATGTCGGGCGCCAAGGTCATAATTAGTTCCGTAGCGCAGTACAGCAGATAACATTCTGGTCTGCCAGACAGACCGAACCCAATTTTTTTTTCTATGGAGAGAACTTCCGTCGAGTACCGACCATGTTCCCTAAACTGCTTTTCGACTTTCGACCGTGGGAAGTGATAGATCCCATGCGATAGATCGCATCGCACGAGAAAAAGACCGGATCGTATGACTTTCAAGAAAACCCATCCTGATATGTTTCTGGTTTATCACCAGCATTTAAACAATGCCACCATACGAATTAACATAGCAGTTGCGTATCCAGAAATTGTTACTGGGAGGGCGAGTGGCTCCGTGAGGAGTAAGATGCGCGCCACTGCATAAAAAATTAAGGCGTACTTTAGAAATTAGATGTCCCAATAAAGGAATCTGGTAAAAAATCATATAATATTATACTGTCGCAAAATCAAATTTATGCGATATTTTATATTATATATAGGTTCTTAAATTTTCCGATGGATTTTTGAAAAAGACGATTACACATTTTTCAAATAATAAACATCGATGTCCCATGTTGACAAAACATCGATGTTTTTACACCGATGTTTTGATGACATCGATGATATGTGTCGATGTTAACATCGATGCTGAATATCGATGTTGACTCTTCGATGTCCCAGCTCTAATCGTACGCCGACTTCCAGCAACCTCATTGGTCAGATCCGAGAGAAGTTATCGATCGCACATCGAGCGAGAATTATTTTCATAGGATACGGGTGATAGCGCGCGCTAGGTGGTGGGCTTTTAGTACCTAATTCCCATAGTTATATGACGTAAGGTAACGTAGATTTGCCTATTCAAGTCAAATGAGTTAGAATGTCTCCTACAATCTTAATTATTTTTTTTTATACCTTCATCAAAAACATGATTTTAGTAACTGTCTGCAGAGAACCAAAGCATGGCTTTTTTGGTTACTGATGCAAAAAACTTTTTTTGTATGTATGTTTTTTACCGAAAATTAAAGAGAACTAGCGGAAAATAGTAATATTGAAAATTTATATTTATTCTTGCATAAAAATTAAACCATTACCGCCAATATTCACGATGCATTTACGAAAAAATCGTTTAAAAACATCGTCAAAATATCAAACTGTCAGAGATTAAAATGTCGCAGCAATGAACGTCACCAAGTAAAAAGGCACATCGCTATGGACACCATTGTTATTTCATTTACCAGCTTCCTTGATTTATAGTTTAAAGATGGTGTGTTGCGACAAGTGCTCCTCGTTAGTTGGATTTTTTGATAAAGATATTTATAGTGTTAACAATTCGCGGCTAAACTGTGCTTTTTTTACTCGCATTTTGAATACCTCGCTGCGCTTGTTATTTAAACCAACGCAACCTTTATCAAAAAATCCAAGAAAAACAGGAAAATCTCGAACGAAGAGCACTTCTCGCAACACACCGTCTTTACACTATAAATCAAGTCGGTTGGTAAATGAAATAATTTTTTTAAATCATTGACAGTTTGATAATTTGACGATGTTTTTAAATGATTTTTTAGTAAATACTCTGTGAAAACTGGCGAAAATGGCTTAATTTTTAGGCAAGAGGAATTAGATTGTTTCAATAATACTTATTTTCCGCTATTTCTCTTTAATTTTGGGTCAAAAACTGACATAATTTTTTTTTGCACCAGTGATAAAAAATAGTATTTTTAACAACTAGTGGCTAAAATAGTGCTTTCTTTTACAAGCGTTGGTTTAAATAACGAGCGCAGCGAGGTATTTAAAAACGCGCGTAAAAAAAGCACAGTTCAGCCGCCAGTTGTTAACACTATTTTTTTAAATACCTTTATCATAAAATCCAAGAAAAACAGGAAAATACTTTTAAAAATCTTGAGCGAAGAGAACTCGCAACACACCATCTTTACACTATAAATCAAGGCGGCTGGTAAATGAAATAACAATTGTTTCCATAGCGATGTGTCTTTTTACTCGGTGACGTTCAAAAAAAGTTTTTTTGAATCAGTAACCAGACAATTACTAAAATCATGTTTTTGATGAAGGTATCAAAAAAAAATCGTTTTTTGCATCAGTAACCAAAAAAGCCATGATTTATTTATCTGCAGACAGTTACTAAAATCATGTATTTGTCGAAAATATAAAAAAAGTATTTTCCTGTTTTTCTTGGATCTTTTGGCAAGGGTATTAAAAAAATAGTGTTAACAATTCACGGCTAAAGTATGCTTTCTTTTACTAGCGTTTTTAAATACCTCACTGTGCTCGTTATTTAAACCAACGCTTGTAAAAAAAGCCATATTTTAGCCGCTAGTTGTGAAAACTACTATTAATGGCTCGATCGCTTCAACAAAAATAAATGTCAGGGCCAATACGCATTCTTGAAATCTCAAATAGAGAGTACTCTTCCAAATTTGACTAAAAGTAAGCATGCGCATGCGTTCTCACCCATTTCAGAGATCTCAGAAGGTCCGGACCAGGAGAGATATAATTACTTCCCTTCAAACTTTTTAAAAAATACTGGCGAAGATGAATTTCATTTGTCACCTGTCAACCAGCTGACATCATCGCCATTCCACCGATCCATGGAAATAAAAACTCGCCCGTTGGTTCGTTAAAGTTTCGACAAGGATTTAATTGCGTTGAACGTTAAAACTACAAAAAAACATAAAAATTCCAAAAATGTAGCGTCTTTGAATTATTCATAATTTAACTTTTCCAGATAATCTTAGCGATATACACATTTATCTAAATTAATTCTCAAGAAACGCGAAAAACATCATTTTCTTGAATGTTTTAATTTAACAATTTACTTAGAACTATCAAAAACTTTGGTGTTTGATAGAAAATATTGACTAGTCGCGTTACGTATTGTAGAAATTAGATTTTGCAAAATATAGAAGTCAGACGCAAAAAGCAAACGATTTTTTACAACTTATCATATCGCAGAATTACGCGAATTCAAGGGCTTTATGGAATGTCATGAAAAGAGATTTTTATTTGAAGTAACTACACAATAGATCATTTCGTAAAATAAAAAAATTTAATTCAAACTTTGGTCAAAATTTAAAATGCATTGGTATTTTTTTGGTCTAATCAGTATATTTTTTGCGTAGGGTATCACCGATAGTTACTAGAGAGCACGAGGATATAAATTTTCTATTTTATTTGCGTAACTCATCGCGGTATACGTATCCGCATCTAGCGAGAACCAAGCACATTGATTGCTCAGAAACTTGTAGCACGTTCGAACAGAACAGATATACAGACCGCTTCAAGCTACTGCGAACATAGGGGGAATCAAGTCCAATTTACTCTCCGTGCCGTACGACCGAGGTGGATTCGAAGCACGCTGCAGTGTTATCTTTTGGAAATTCATTTTGTTTTTATTATTTTGTTTTATTTCTGCCTTGCTCGAGAAAGAGATGGGTAAGTTCTTAATTGAAATAATACATTTTTAAAACTAAAAATGGATGTCTACAAAGTTGCCGAAAAAGTGCAGATGGTCAAATGGTCAAATCGTCATAACCCAACACACGTTCGATATTGGTCGAGGGAAAATTTGCATTTGTATTTTGACGTAAGAACACAGTATCCCCAAAAACTAAATGTTGGGGGGGGGGGGTATTGTAGGGGAAAACGTAATTGGGCCATTTTTTATTAACGGCAATTGCAATTTGAATGGTCCTATATACTTGGATCTACTGCAGCAGCACATTATTCCAACTGCTAGGCAGTTGTTAGGTGTAAGATTTGGTGAAACATGGTTTCAACAAGATTGTTGTTCCGCTCACAATGTTGGCCTTGTTAGGGAATATCTTGATAATGTATTTCCTAATCGGGTTATAAGTACACGGGGAACTATTTTATGGCCAGCTCGATCTCCCGATCTTGCACCTAATGACTTCTATCTGTTTTTGAAGAAGCTTTTCAAATTATCACCCCTAACATGCTTAGAAGGGGTTTTTATAGTAGGCTCGGATATTGTCTAGCCGAGCAAGGAGGACTTTTCGAACATTTGCTTTAATTTTTTTTTGACTGGGAGAATCTTTTTGGTTTTTAGAATGTATTATTTTATTTTGAGAACTTGCTTTTATTTTGTTTCTCCTTATTATTTTCATTGTAACACGTCGTCACTGATAAATCTGAGCAGTTGACAATAAAACGCTCTTATTTATCAGTGACAAAAAATAAGAAAATTACGTTATAAAAATTTGCGTATTTATTGACCAAATTCCGGTTTCATTGACTACGCTCCACACAGCACCGTGGTTAGAGGCGTACTAAATACAAGGCGAACGGCAGCGAATGGCGATCGGAAGCCTGAGTGTTGGTTCCTTCACTGATAGGCGTGCGGTGTCTCTGCATGTACGTACACTGGCAAATTAGACTTCTTTCGCCCTATGTTCGCAGTAGCTTGAAGCGGTCTGTATGCTAATTTAAGGTGCTTCTGAACACAATAGGTGCTGAGATACGATACGTGTGTCGTAACGATACGTGATACCTAACACCTTAGATTAGCATATATCTGCTCTTTTCGAACGTGCTACAAGTTTCTGACCAATTAACGTGCTTGGTTCTGGCTAGATGCGGATACGTATAGGGCGATGAGTTACAAATAGCTTTATGTCTCTAGTTACTAGAAACAACGAGGATCTAAGCTATATATCCTCGTTGCTAGAGACCTTTTGCACCTATAATAGGCACCTTTTGTAACTCTTATGAAAAATCCACGTTAGGTGATTTTATCGCGTTGTGACTTAGCTAATAGGGCGTTAACAGACCATCAAAATTGGTGATACAGTAGGCAAAATAGGTTATTTTTCTTACGTAGCCAAAAATAACCGAACAGAAATAAATTACTTACGGAGGATTAACGGGACTCGCTCGGTTATTTTTTGCAGTCAACCAATATATCTCAATATCTGTGCAAAAGCTGTAGCTGGTAGGTGATATTTTTTTTGAAAGTTAATTTGCAAAACCAGGAATTGTTGTTTTCTTTTCTATACAATTTACATTGGTAGTTTGTATGTGGGGAAAAGAATACGGTTACGCTAATTTGTGTTTGTGGTTTAAATTTTTTTTGAATCTCAATTACGGTAATACGCTAAGCAAATAAGGTGACGATAAATTAGTCGTCTGTTAACTCCCTAACGTCATGTTATTTTTAAAGCAGCATTTTTAGGTTTTTCACGCCCTGTTTTGTTGACGTATGGTAAAAAGTTAAAAAAAAATCAAATAATTTTAGTTTATTGCAATGGAAAATGTGATTGATGTTGTTTTAAGACGCAGAAGGCATCTTGGGGTGGATCAGAATCTAATAAGAAACATTAGTTTGCAACATATTTTTAATGATGAAGTTACAACCATGTTAAAACCACGGAACACAAATAGGTTGCAACCATAGAAATGAATTCTTTGGTATGAACCAATCAGAAGTTGTCGATGCATTGGGCGTTCTTTAAAAGTTGTCACTTTTAGTACAATTAAATAAAAGCAAAAAGCAATTTTTTTTATACCTTCATCTGCAGATAACTAAAACATGACTTTTTTGATTACCGATGCAAAAAAAAAATTATCACAGGTGCAAAATCCATCCAATCCAAAATCTCATTAGCCTTTCCTAAAAAATAAGCAATTTTCGCCAGTTTTCACCAAGCATTTACGAAAAAATAATTTAAAAACATCGTCAAAATATCAAACTGTCAAAAATTAAAATATCGCAACAATAAACGTCACCAAGTAAAAAGGCACATCGCTATGGAAACCATTGTTATTTCATTTACCAGCCGCCTTTATTTATAGGGTAAACTTGAGTTGTTGCGAAAAGCGCTCTTCGTTTGACATTTTTAAAGATACTTTCCTGTTTTTCTTGGATTTTTTGATAAATATATTTAAAAAAATAGTATTAACAACTCGCGGTTAAACTATGCTTTTTTTTACTCGTGTTTTAAATACCTGGCTGCGCTCATTATTTAAACCAACACTTGTAAAAAAACCACTGTTTTAGACACTAGTTGTGAAAACTACTATTTTCAATTAAAAACTTTCTATTTTTAAAACTTAGCGTGTTACTACCGGAAACATTGCCTAGGCTTTAAACTTTACTATCGGGATTATTATTCCGTCGTAGGTAACGTTGAACTTTATCGGTTAGTAAGGGAAATCGTTATTTCTTATCAAGTGCGCACCCTTCAAATAAGGGATCAAGTGAAATCATTTTTACTTTATCGCTTATTTCGTGCATGCGCAATTACGAAGTAATAACGGAATCCCTTACTAACCAATGATGTTTCATGTTACTTGCGGGTGAACACCGTATCCCTTATTATTGAAAACTTCAAGTAGAAAAACAAAATATTTAAATTGATTTTTGAATATGTTCTGTATTCTTTTTAATTGTAGAGATCAGTGTCAATTTGTGTTCAATAATTTTCTTTGGCTAGAATTTCGTAAGAAATGTAAAATATTGACTTGCACTGGCACAACATCGTTCTCATTGACTGGCAACTGTGATAAGTTATTCTGATCTGTTTAGCATAACCTCCCTTTCCCCTGTCGTGTTTTCAAGTTTTTTAAAGATTATTAAAAAAAAAACACAGAATAAGATATTTTAAATGAAAAATATCATTGGACAAATAGTTTTTGTAAATCTTGATAATAATAAATGCCGTATAAACTCGTCTATAAACAAATCGAAGGCGGCGTGTAAAAACTAAAAATGCTGCCTTAAAAAAGACGCGACGTTAGCTATGTCACAACGCGTTATTAACCCATAAAGTCACCTAACGGGGATTTTTTTATAAGAGGTGCAAAAGAGCTCTACTAACTTGTATTACCTTTATTCAAAAAAACGCTGAAGAAATATTAAAGAAATTCACCATTTTATTATATTTTTCTGTTTTAAAAAGTTGAAATAAACAGTTTTTTCTTTACAAAATTATCAAAAAATTACGTTTTTCACAAATTGAAGATGGTGTTTAAGGTCAAATATTGACTTTGAGCAACGCGTTCTACGTTGATATTTTTATTTCTCCCTGTGCAATTTTGTGCACCGCGACCAAGAATTCAGTACAGATCAGTGGTCTGGTGGCTCGCTGTAGAGAAGCTGACCATATATCCAAAAAGCTCACGAGCCTACAAGGGCTCTGCAAAGGAATAACTGGCACAATGCCAGTGAAAGCATCGCTTAAACTATGGAGGTTTGACAAAATGTACAAAGCCGCAATACCGGAACGGAATGTGTGGCAAAGGGAAGAATTCCAAACGGAATCAAGTAGAGGTAGTACGTTGGGTACGCCGCTAATATCGAAAAAACCGTGCACTTTTTTTTATTGAAAAATGCCGCTTTCACTGATGAAAGTTAATGCCAAAAGACAACTTTTTAGATCCCGAGCCATTTCTGAATCCGTGTAGAACACCAAAATGGCGGCCATTAAAGATGGCTGCCATTAGAATCTTTAGGAAATATTCTATCTCTCCTTCTAGTGGTCCGATTTTTTTGTTTTTTTTACTCGCATTTTTTTTATTGAATTTTTTTTTTATTCGAAAGGTTTTTATGCAAAGAATATATTTTTACCTTTACAGGTTGATCTCATGAAAATGACCACCGAATAAATATCTGGTGTCTCAAAAAACCGGAATAAATTTTTTTTCAGTTTAAGAGCGATTTTATTGACTGATGGCCTAATCAATAATATTTCTTATCACATTTTAAAAAATGGCTGCCAATTTTTAGACCAAGATGGCGGATCAAATCCAATGTATTAGGATTTCATCCTAAATCTAAAAAAAAATCTTTCCTGCAAAAAACACCAACCACCACTGCAAATTTTTGTTAAAAAGGCGACAAAAAACTACGTTACAATGAGTTTTTTGTTTGACAACTATTGTTTTAGAAACTTTTGTTTTTAGCCATCCATACTAATATGGACGCTATTGAAATCGTAAAAAAAAGGTTTTTTTATTTCCACTAAAAATAAATTATTGTGGACAAAAAAAAATAAAATTTTTTGTCATGGTGTCTGTCTGTCTGTAACACGATTACTCAAGAAACCGTGATTTTTTATCAAATTCGGCAGAAAAATTCTTTGTCTCCAGAGAGATCTGATTAGTTTTTTATGGTGGTGGGCAGTTAATAAGAGGGTAGGAGAGGCATTAAACTTTTAAAAAAATTGTAACTCACGAACCCTAGCAGCTGGCTAAAAAAAAATTAAAAATATTAAAAAAAAAATTATTTGAAAAAACAAACTGAAAAAAATTGATTTTTTTGTATTAATTTTTTTTAAACATTTAATGGATGGCTATATGTACCTGCTGGCGCTATTTTGCTCCATGGTACATTGAGCAAAACCACGCGTACATGATGATAAAGGTTTGAACTTAGGCAACGGCAGTAGCACGACGGCGACGCGGTGAGCGCTAGCTTTCATTTTACTGAAGCCAAGCTAACAATTACCTTCTAAATTTTGTTTTGACTCAATTCAAATCACTTAAGGTCTGATTCAAACTTACCTTACTTGACTTCTGACTTTCTTTTCAGCTGATAAATCATTCCTTCATTCAAATTTAATTTTTCAATGAAAATGAAATCGAACCACTAGAAGCAAAGATAGATTCTAATGGCAGCCATCTTTAATGGCCGCCATTTTGGTGTTCTACACGGATTCAGAGATGGCTCTGAATCTAAAAAGTTTTCTTTTTGCATCAACTACTACCGCAGAAAGTGGCATACCTCAATCAAAGAATGCACGATTCTTTGATGTACCCAACGTACTAAGAGGAGAAGCCGACGCGACGGTCTGCTACACGCATGGTTCTAAACTGGCAGCCAGGCAGAAAATAGGCCCAGGAGCGTACGTGGAAAACCTGGGAGTTAAAAAAAGTTACCCACTTCGATAACATGCTACGGTGTTTCAAGTAATGGTCTGAGTTATATGAGTTGCAAGAATAATTTAGGCCGGTATTACATTATAAAATATATTTATCACAGATCTTTTACTTTTGTAAAAGAAGTTTAATGAAAAATTTTACAGTGTAATATAACATATTTTATAAAATATTTCTTTTATTTTATATTATGGTATATTACAGTGTAAAATGTTTCATCAAACATCTCTTACAAAAGGTTTTTGACAAATAAATTTTATAGTGTAATACCGGCCTTAAACAGGAAAAATGGTTTAACGATATAAGAAGGTGCGTTTTAGCGTCAGTAATAAAAAAATTAAGACAATTGATGGAATTAAGTGAAAAATTGCATACGTCTGTTTGAGATTCTCTCCGTTAGTAATTTTTAAATCCGTTGTCACTTTGACCAATGGTTACTAACTCATTATCATGCCTATTACACATAATTAATGGAGAGTTTTTTCTGACTGACTATAACGTTTAGTATAGGTCTAAAAATAACGTTTTGCATACAGATCTGTCAGATATTTCTCATTTGAATTAAGTTAGTAATTACTAGAAACAGTAACTAATCCTATTTCTAAATAGATTTTAGCGTCTCATACTTCATTCTACTTAAAAAAAAAAACATTGCTTTTGTAAAAACAGTGTAAAGATGGCTTAAAAAAATGCGCCCATGTTATGATATGCATGGGCAACTGTTATTTTAAATCATCGGCGTACGCAGGGGCGAGTTTAAGGGCTCAAGTTTCCCTCACAGCCACTAAAAATCGACTTTTAATGATTCATTTTTTCCCAAAAATCACCAAAATGGTAATCCGAGACTATTCTGTTAATCGAGCCCCACCAGAAATAATTTTTGCGAACGCCAGTGATTAAATCATTTCTAAATGTACTTTTTTACATCGAGCCTGCAAGCTTTCCTTAAAACATTCAAATGCAATGCATTTCCCATTCTTATTATTATTATATTATTTCTATTTAAACAATGCTATCATAAAAATTGAATTAAAGTAATAAAGACGTTTTAAAGGTCAATGACAAAAATAAGCAGAGTTAAAATCTGCCTCTAACTGGAAAAGAGTAACGGTTAAAGAATTGGTCTTTATTAGATTATTTTTTATAGAAATTTTCATTGGAATAGCAATTCGCTTTAAGAAACGTAATTTTCGCAAACCCATTTTTCATCAAAATCGCAATGTGTAAAACCAATTCTTTGTTGGACCGTTTTTTAATAGAATTATTAAATTTAGTGCTTAATTTTTCATCTCTGTCTTTTTCTACCATACCACGTTAGGGAAATATAGAAATAAAAATTAAGCAACAATTTAACAATTGTGCATTACGTTGCTGGGTAATCTCGCCTTAAAGCCGGTAAAAAATTTATTTTTCAAAGATCTTTTGTAAAAGATGTTTGATAAAACATTTACAGTGTACCACATTTTATAAAATAAAAAAAATATTTTATAAAATATGGTATATTATACTGTAAAATGTTTCATCAAACATCTTTTACAATTCAAGATCTTTGACAAATAAATTTTATTTTATAATACCGGCCTTAGAAAGCCAAACATCTCTGAACTTATTTGAGCATTTATTGCCCTTTGGGCATTACATTTTTAGTAAAAAGCTAATTTAATTTTTTTAAAACAATCGAAAAAGGCAGCAAAGTGGTCTAAAGAACTATTCAGTTACTTGTCAATTTGACTTTTGTAAGCCCAGTAAACAAACATATAATCACTGCACATAAGAATATTCCTCGGGTAGATTGAAACATTCTTAGAGTATTCCGTAAAGGTACATTCATAGAACTTGTAAGAAATAGCTTACAGCAAGGTGTTTTCACGTGATTAGAATGTTCTTAGAATGTGAAATAAATATTATTCGGACATGAAAATATTTTTTTTCGGAAAAATGACTGTAATTGTCCTCAAATCTACTAGATAATGTGCGACTGAAACGGATAAATATATTTATAAAAAAAATGTAGCACACAGAAAATTTCCTTAAAACATTTCCTGCACATTTTTCCAGTGACAAGAGAACTCACCAGAGAATCTTTTCTGAATATTTTTATTACATTTTGCTGAATGTTTATTTCGCATCTTGTCGAATGTTATTATCACGTTTAGTAGAATACCCTTAAGAAAAATTTTAAGAACATTTCCGCTTGAATCGACCTTTTAATCCTCTTCGCCCCTGTCCTAAAGGAACTGCTTCGGAGAAAATCTTTACACAAAGAATGTAATAACAATTATAAACAAAAAATTACAGAAAGTGTTGAAAATGTACCGAGCGAGGTGCCATCTTGACTGTAACGATGCAACTTAACAAACACAAACCCCTCAACACTTTAAGGACTTTCATAGAATATTCCCAAGAATATATTCTAGTACTTCCTATGCAATTTTCTACTAAAAAAGAATATTTAATATTTTCTTCTTCCAGAAAATTATAAAAAATAAATCTATATTTTATATGTTTATTATTATTATAATAAAATAATATTAAATAATTAATAACTTCCAAAAAACTTAAAGTAATACCAAGAACACATTCTATATAAAAATATTCTGTACGAATATGGTATTTTGCGCTTTATAAGAAGATTTCATTTTTACATATCCTCTTCTGAAGAAAATTCTCGAGATATGGCACTGATTTTAGTTAACATTCTGATTACTTTTATTATTATCCAAATATACTTGGAATGATACTAGAACATTTGAAAAAATATAACTTTTTTGGAAATATACTTTTAATTAACATTCTGGAATGAACCTTACGAAATCGAATATTCTTAGAATACCTACTTTAAGAAGAACATTCAAAACAGATTATTTCAGCAATTATACAAGAATATGACAAGAAGAATATTCTATAGTGAATATTCTTAGCACATGCTTAAGGTATATTCTTAGAATATACATGTTCCGTTTTTGTTCACTGGGAGGTAACTTCAACAGTCTATGCAGGGTATCAGATTCACTGACGAGAGAAAACGAATAGCACAGAAATATTTATTTGCATACCTGTATAAACTTTCCATTGTGTTTGACTTAAAAGTTGAAACCCAAGTCATCTATTTTTAAATTTTAATGAAAAATTAGGCGATTTTCGGTCAAGCTATAGGTCGACTCATTCATGCATATATTATATTTTTTAAATTTTATTTATTACTTCTCAGTGGGGCACCCAGGAATTGACTTCGGGCTGGGTTTTTAAGGATAAATAATAAAAAAAACTTAATTTGAAAAAAATGTGATGATAATTGATACAAGAAAACAGGTGCTTATAAGCGCGGATCTGGGCTCAAATATAGGGGAAGGGGAGGTGTTAACTAAATTTAAAATTGTTTATTTATGTCAAAATCATGCTTCAATGCGCCGCAGGAAAAAATTTGTTGAGAAAATAACACTTAAAATGAAATTTTTGACTTCAAATTAAACTAAAATCACAAATATTAATGTCGTTTTGGGAATTTGAGTTGTTTATTTACCCTTAATTTAGTTGTAATAATGCTAAAATACGCCGCAGGCGAAAATTTTTGCAAAAATGACACTTAAAATGCAGGAAAAATATTTTGATAAAATTAGTTTAAAAAGACCACTTTGACACGAAAAATTTTGAAATTTATGATTTTTGAAAGATTTTTGTTAAAAATTAAAGTCTCTTGTATTTTAATCCATATATATTTTATTTCTGTTGTTATTTGATTGTGCCAATTATAACCAGGCTACTCGGGGGGGGGGGATGGGAGGGGGTTAACCCCAAAACCCCAACTCCCCCTTCCCCTTGGTGCGCCACTGACTTCTTATATGTATTTTGCCATCCAAACAATAAATCCAGAGATTTTTGTGTGGTTTAAATTTACGAAAAATAGAATATAAGAAAGATTTTCTGTTAATCTACTAGAATTAAAAAAAAAGGTTAAGATTTACCCTTTTGGATTAACGGGAATTCAGGGGAAACAAGGTTCAGGAAATCTGGTTCAGGGGGAAATTACTAAGTGAATTTTGTATGTGAAAGACAATTAGGAAAATTTTTAAAATCTACAGACTTTGATGGAGAGGCATCACGGACGAATAGAACTTCCTTAAAAGATGAACATGAAAAAACTTTATATATAAATTGAACTATTCCCTATTGTGGTTTAGTTTAGCAAAAACAGATAATGATTGATATGAGAACTCTTTAACCATGTAAAAATCCAATATTCTACAAAACTTTAAGCGACAGTAATAGTAAAAAACTTGCTTCGTTAAACTAATTGGACGATTATGGACCTTTGCCAAATTGTAAGTAAGTAAACAAATTGAAGTATGCGTAATATAATAATACCTAACTACAAAGTAAAACCTTTATATTATTTTTGTTTTTAATTAGTATTTGTTTGTGCATCAAGGGCGGATCCAGGAGGGAGTCATGAGGGTCATGACCCTCCCCTGGGTGGTTCACATTTTTTTTAATATCCAAATAACAAAAAAAAAATTAACTTGGACATCATATATCTAGTCACTTTCGTAAAAACTATTGTAGAGTCAAAAAGAGTATAACCCAACCCAGTGCACATTTTTTCTGCAAATTGAAAACACTGTTATTTTACGGCGTCGTGCAAAACCAAAACGAATGCTGTCGGTAATAATACTTGTCTCCCTCGATAGTGAGTAATTATTTATTCAACTTTAGTACTTATAACTTCACATTATCACGAGTAGTTCAAAGCCCCCTCAAAAAATCTGGCTTGTCTGCGCTTATGAACAAGAGGACGTGGTTATAACCTCACTTCTTTTTAACTCGTGTTTTCGGAGTAGTTCGTTAAAGAAATATGAAAGATATTATCGAAAAGTAATTTTTTCTTGAAATCTTCTCTGATGCTAGCAAATCAGGCTGGGGGAATAGTTTGTGGAAAAATAAATCCATTTTAAATATTCAGATAAGGCATCTTATAATTTACAAATGGAAACTAAATGATAATTGAATCAAGAAGTGTTTTTAAAGATAACTAAAAAACTTAAAAATTCAGTAATTGATCTACTTGCCAGCGACTTAGTGCTTAGTGCAAGTGTGTTTTTGCTTGGAAAAGGGATTCAGATGCATATGGATCCCTCACCCCCTGTAACAATGGCTTAGACTGGTGTTAGAAATCTTAATAAACAGGATTTCAGATTGAAAGGTGTACATGATTTGACCGCAAACATGATTGTAGTCTAAATATCTTAGTTCACACTCAAAACAATATGAAGTTGCATAAAAATGTAGTGGAAAAAAATGTTTTTAAAGCAAATGATTATCGATTTTAGATATTTAAATTTGTCTTTAAGTTCTTTGAAAAGAGTTATAGCAGTCAACCAAAGAGTTTCAAAGGGGGATATAACCTAACACTTCAAAAGGCAAAAATGAGACTGTAGGGGAGGCAGGCGAGGTTATAATTTTTTTTAGTAGATAACCCATTAAGAATGTGAATCTTTGTTAATAGAAATGTTGCTTGCATATTGGTTATGGCACATAGAATAGATACTTTTTCTATGATTGTGCTATCTAAAAGTTTGAAAATTAAAGATGGGCAATATTAAAATTTTATCAAGAATAAAGATCTTTCGTAAAAATGTAGTCCATTTTATAAAGATATTTATACTACTTAGTCTCTTATATTCAAAAAGTAAAAGACATCAGATCTCAAGATGCTGATAAAAATTATTGTTCGGCGCATAACACTCGACACTCAGACTCTACTATTGCAAAGAGGCAAGGAGCAGTTAATCTGGATTGCATCTAAAAAGCAGCAACTTGGTCAAAAGAATCTTTCACTTTTGCTAGATTCTATAATAGACCAATTTTTGATAAAATTTTATTTGCTAGGGATGTTTTATTATTTTTAGAGTCTACATGTTTTAATTTTGTCTTTATGATTTTGTTTTTTTTAATTTTATTTGGTTCGTCTTCGTAGGGGACAAATATGTTCGCTTACCTTTACGCCACTGATGTGACCCCCCCCCCTTATTTACTTAAAAAGCTGGATCCGCCCTGGCGCGATACGTATTTTTGAATATCCAGGAGGAGAACTTTGCGTGAAGTAAGTAAAATTTCTCGAAAAAATGAAAAAGCCGTATTATTAAAAAAAAAAGAAAAAGTTCACAGTTGAGAAGCTAACATTCAGCAAATTATTTGTTTATTTTGAAAGTTTTTTCATAGCTTAATGGTATTTTTTTAAAAATAAACCCAACATTGATCAGGTGTGATTTAAAATGTTCTAGAATACGACTTGATTTTTTCGGGGTGGTGATGTAACCATTAATTCCCGATTACCGGGAATACTGCCGGCAGCGTTGTCCTCACGGACCTGCTCAAGAATAAGCGTCCAGGACACACTGTGCGAAAAAGCACTGTGTTACTGGAATGACCGGGTGTATCCAGAATTTTTCAGGTTGTACCCTGACTTTTTCAGTTGTATTCAGCCAGACTTGATTGATTTTTCCAGGTTGTACCCGTACTTTTCCGAGGTGTATTAAGGCTCTTTTAGAGTGTATTTATACTTTTCCAGGGTGTATCCAGAATTCCTAGGTTTATACAAACTTTTTGGGATGTGTGTTGGCTTTTTCATAGCGTATCCGGGTTTATACGAGGTGTATCCAGACTTTCTCATGGTATATCCAGATATTTACAGGGTGTATCTAGGCTTTCTTAGAGTGTATTCAGACTCTTCCAGGAAGTATTCAGAATTTTACAGGGCATATCCAAGTATAGGGTATTTTTAGACTTTTCTATTACATTTTATATGTCCTATATATAATTTTTTCAAAAATTTTAGATCAATTTCGAATGCAAATCCAATCCAAATTGGTTAAGCCGTGTTGTGGTCGTGTTGGATGAAATTCGGTAAGAAAATAGGGTATAATATAGTCTATTTTTTATTTGACATTTCACTCAATGACTTGAATTATATTGCCCACAAAATTGAATTTTTTAAAAGTCTTTTCCATTTTTTTGTCCTATATATATATATATATATATATACAGGGTGTTTCAAATTCGATGCTCACCATTGGGATCTCCTAAACGGTAGGAGATACGAAAAGGTTTAAATTAGAGCAAAGTTGCGCAATTTGATGCTTTGCTCAAAACTAAATTTTTTTTTACAAACTCCGGATAGTTCCGGCGGAAAAAACAGAAATCTTCATTTTTAGTTTTTATTTTTCTGCGCCCTTATTCCTAAAGCTGTCAAAAAACGCTTAAAACTTTCTACAGGCACTTTTTTAAGATCTATCTGGTGAGAGGTCCGTTTTCAAGACTTGACATTTCAGTTTGACAGGAGCCCTGTCAAGTTCATTTTTTCTTATAGACACATCCCTTTTTTCTACTGCCGTTTGGTTCATAAAGGAAGACAGATAACATTTTGCAATTTTATTTTGACAAGTCACCTGACGCTTTGGGTTTATTGACCATCGTCAGCCTAAATTGAATTTTTGCTTTTAACTTACTCAAGATATTTTGGAAACCGGATTGCAGTACTTTTTGTTATAACTAAATAACTTTACCTAATATTTTAAAAACACGTTTTTTTCTTTGTTTTTTATTGAGTTTCGGCTGATGATGGTCAATTAAATAAAAACGTCAGGTACTTGTCAAAACGAGGTTGTCAAATATCATCCTTTATGAACCAAACGGCATGCAGCAGGAGAAAAAAAGCATGTGTCCATAAGAAAAAATGAGCTTGACAGTGCTCTTAAAAAAGTGCCTGTGGAAAGTTTTAAGCGTTTTTTGACAGCTTTAAGAATAAGAGCGCAGAAAAATAAAATCTAAAAATAAAGATTTCGGTTTTTTTCGCCGGAACTACTTGTAATTTTTAAACTTTGTTTTTGGTTTCTTCAAATTGCGCAACTTTGCCCTAATTTAAACCTTTTCGTATCTCCAACCGTTTAGGAGGTCCCCATGGCAAACATCAAATTTGGAACACCCTGTATTCTTTAAATGGAACTGTGCGGCTTTAGGGAAGAGGTTTTAAAAGAAGCTAAAATTGAATCTTTAGTGATTTTTTTGCGTACTTTCTGCCCATGATATAAAAAAAAGTTTGAGGTCCCTAACTGGAGGCCCAGGACCTACCAAGTATTTTTTTAAAATAAGAAGGTACCACTTGTGGCACCTTTTTAGAAACCTGGTTAAAAAAGAAACCTATCGCACTAGTTTTTTTTGACATCTGTCAACTAATGTGTCAACAATTTAAAAACATATTTTTTTGTCAATTGTTTTAGCTTCAAAATAAACTACATATTTCTCTATTTCCTAAGCGGAATAAAGAAAATACCACACAAGGACATTATTGGCAGCCCATTTGCGAGCCTACCAACATTTTTTTTACGAAAAGGTACCACTTGTGTCACCATTTTGGAGAGCTTGTTCAAAAATAAATTTTATCAAATAAATATTTTTGAAATCTGTAAACCCTTGTTTCAAAAATTTTAAAATACCCTATTTTTTGTCAATTGTTTAGCCTCAAAATAAACTACATATTTCTTTATTTACTAAGTGGAATAAAGAAACCGCCATACAAGGATACTCTTGGCGTAAAATTTTTAACACATGGATTGACAGATGTCAAAAAAATTTACTTAATCCAATTTCTTTTTTAACAAGCTTTCCAAAAAGGTGCCACAAATGGTTACTCCTCATGAACAAAATGTCAATTGCCTGCCTTCAGTGAGGGCCCCCAAATGGGCCGTCAATAAGGTTCTTGTGTGGTACTTTCTTTATTCCGCTCAGTAAATAGAGAAATATATAGTTTATTTTGAAGCTAAAAAATTGACAAAAAAAAATTTTTTTTTAAATTTTTGACACATTCGTTGACACAAACAACAAACTTTCCAAAAAATTGCCACAAGTGCTACCTTCTCTTGTTTTTTCTTTTTTTTGCCATGGGTGCAAAGTCCGTAAAAAATCATTAAAGACTCGCTTTTAGCTATTTTTAAAACCTCTTCCGCCGCTAGAAGCACCGCACCCTTTAAAAAATCCACCATAAATGTTGCCAAAAATTTTGACGACATTAATCTACGATTTTTATAAGCTGTCCAACGAGGTATCCTAGGGTAATAAAAAATATATTTTTTTGAGGGTAAATTCGAAGAGTGTAATGGACAAAACCTCAAAAACCATGGATGTCTGCACCTCAATACAAGTAATCGTTATATAAAATTATGTTATGATTAGTGTAGGCGTTTTTGAGTTACAGTGGCTACAAATTAGGCGACAGACAGACCGACATCGACAGTCAGGAGCGACGGCGGGCGTCTGGAAAAGTGCTTACCTGAACCAAATTCGTGGAGATTCATCAAAATCTTGAAGGGCGATTTTTCAAAGATTTCTTTCCTTATCGAGTGAAGTAAAAAAGCTTTGGGTAAGAAGGTAAAAAAGAAGGTTTTTGTCTTATGCATGGAATAGAACTTGTTCTAATTTTTGGTAAAAGATGCCATGCATTTTGGGGAATTTTTTAGAGAATTTTATTATAACAACATAAATATTATGTTGGCAAGCCTATCAATTATCAGCTGTTAAACTAAGATTGGAATTTTAATTATTCGTTGCCTGATTTTTTCTTTCACTTGGCTAAAAATGCACGGGGAAAATGCACAGTGAGAAAAAGGCTTAAGTTATGTGAAAAAGTATTTATTTTGGTGAAAAATTATGAAAAACAAAAGTATATTTTCAGTAGTATATATGATGCAAAATTGAAGAACGGAGTAGGCCCTGAACATTGCTGTGTCAACTATCAGCCGCCATTGATGTATAATATAGCGTGGCAAAAAAAAACGTGTTTTTTTATTTTTCATTAATTAAACATTTTTTTTCCGATTTTCAAAATTTTAACCAGTTTGGAAAGCCAATACTTCAAAGTTTATAAATTTGGTGCCAAAATTGACAATTTGTAAAAATCCAAAAAAAAAATAGGTAAACTTACTTTTGCGGGTGGAGCTTTATCTTTCCCGGGTGTACTGATGTATCACTTGTTAGAATCGGATAGGAAATAAGAAGGTTATAAATTGTTCATATAAGTACGTAGGTAAAACTGGGGGGACCACCATAAGGGGACCCAAAATTTGGTTCTAATTTGTTGCTAAATTGTTACCAAAGAATTAAATTTGTCGTTGTTGCAGTTTCCGACAAATCGCGACCCCTGTGACTTTACGGTAAAGCTGAGGGGCCACCCCATAACTTCTTAGTGGCAAGCGATAGGAGAATAAATCAAACGCCATAATTTGTCGCTCGAAGGCTTTATGTGCATCAACATATAACAAACATCGAAAATAGCGGGTCTTTTTAATCTTCAAAAAAATCTATTTTACTAATATCTTCTCTTGTATTGAACCAAATGATACAGAACTAAGCCTAATAGGCGGCAATGAGGAATTTGTTCCTGCCATTTAAAAGTCTTACAAGCTAAATTTAAAAAGAAAACTATTTTTTTTGGAAATTGTGCAATAAATCGTATTTCGCTTATTCCACGAGACATCGGGCTTAAACCAAAAACATAATTTTTGTCATGCAAAGTCCAAATTTGTCCTGCACAATAGCAATACGTCGCTACTGATTTTCTGAAACTAACCAAAAAATTTGCTGGCGTACCGTGCAGCTGAGCTCAAATAAAGCTTTTTAAGTACACAAACGCAAAATTTGTCACTGGTACCGTTATCGAGATATTGCAATCTAAGAAGTTCAGTATTCCACATATTTGCACCCGGATATCTCCAAAACCATTTATGAGGTCACCAAGTTTCGCATACCGTTAAGTTCGGTTCGAACAGCGCTTTTTCAGTGTCCAAACCCAGAATTTGTTGCTTGTGCCGTTATCGACATATTGCGATCTAAGAGTTTCACGGTTCACTATTCTCCATCTTTGCACCCGGATATGTCCAAAACTATTTATGGGGCCACCAAGTTTCGTATACCGCTTAGCTGCGTTCGGACAGGGCTTTTTAAGTACCCAGAATTTGTCGCTAGTGTCGTTATCTCGAGAGATGTGGAATGGTGAACCCCTTATAGAGCGCAATATGTCGATAACGGCACTAGCGACAAATTCTGGGTCTGGATACTTAAAAAGCCCAGCTAAACGGTATACGAAACTTAATGGTCCCATAAATAGTTTTGTAGATATCCGGCTGCAGAAATGTGCAATAGTAAACCTCTTGGACCGCAATATCTCGATAACAGCACCAGCGACAAATTCTGGGCTTACGTACTTAAAAAGCCCTGTTGGAGCCCAGCTAAACGAAACTTGCTGGCCCCATAAATAGTTTTGGAGATATCCGGGTGCAGAAATGTGCAATAGAGAACCTCCTAGATCGCAATATCTCGATAAAGGCACCAGCGAAAAATTCTGGGCTTGGATACTTAAAAAACCCTGTTCGAGTCCAGCTAAACGGTATGCGAAACTTGGTGGCCCCATAAACAGTTTTGGAGATATCCGAGTGCAAAAATGTAAAATAAGGAATCACTCATGTCGCAATATCTCGATAAAGGCACCAGCGACAAATTCTGGATTTCGGTACTTAAAAAGCCCTATTCGATCCCAGCTAAACAATATACGAAACTTGGTGGCTTCATAAATAGTTTTGGAGATATCCAGGTACAAATATGTGTAATAGTGAATCTATTACATCGCAATATCTCGATAACGGCACTGGCGACAAATTCTGCGTTTGTGTCAGAAAATCAGTTTCAAAAATTTTTCTTGAACCCTACAGTAGCAACGTATTGTTATTGTACAGAGCAAATTCGGACTTTGCATGACAAAAATTATGTTTTTGGTTTAAGCCCGATATCACGTGGAATAACTGAAATACGATTTATTGGACGCACAGTGGTAAAATTTCCCTAAAGTAAGATTTTTAAATGGCAGCAACATATTCCAACAAGCTCATTGCCGCCTATTAGGCTTAGTTCATTTGGTTTAATACAAGAGAAGCTATTAGTAAAATTATGGAGTTTGATTTATTCTCCTATCGCTTGCCAATCAGGAGTTATGGGGTGGCCCCTCAGATTTACTGTAAAGTCACAGGGTCACTTCTTAAGGTGGACCCCCCAGCTTTACCTACGTCAAATAAGTGTGTTTGGTAAACCAAATTCAGACAGACAAAAAAAAATTTTTTGCTTGGCTATGCCTATGGATGTTTTTGTCCGATTTTAATAATCCTGGTCATTTTGATAAGCCAAGGTTTAAAATTTTTCAGTTTTATATGAATATTGAGATATTCGGAAAATTCAAGACTTTTTTTTTGATCTAACTGAATTTGGTTCACAAAATAATTCATAGAGAGTTGGGTGTTCTTGGGTTTAGAACAGTGGGTGCTTTAATAAGACACTTGCATTACGCTTACGTTTCGAGTATATTTTTACTCTTCTTCAGAGCTAATTCCTAGTCTTCTGCACAAAGAACACAAAGTAGGTAACATAATTGCATTTTTTTACTTTAGATCGTAAGACAAATTAAAAATTATTTACAATAGTATATTGTTCTCCTGTCGGGTACGGCAGGCAACTAGTTAAATATGTTTGCAGAGGGTCAAAAATACCTATTTTTTAAGTAATGGATAGTCAAAATGTCCCGTTTTTTCGGGCCACCCTATATAAAAATGCTCAGCCATCAGTGAATGTTATGTTCGAGTTTTTCTAAGTAATTTCATTTTTTTAAAGATTTTATGATGAAGGTATTATACTAATAAATATATACTCGCGTTTTTAAATGAGTCGCTGTGCTCGTTATTTAATCCAATGCTTGTTAAACTTTAAATATCTCCAGTCCCATTTTCTTATTAAATCAAAAAGCTTGAATATTCTTTTATTGGTTGATTGATTCGTTTGTGAGTGTGCCAGTATGGCACTGTCCACTGCGACCACTATTGGGTCTATTTTGGTTCACTTAGCATTTTTTGTTGCTACATTGGTGTATAAAATTTAGTATTTTGTTGAATAATGGTAATTTACATCGAATTTAATTTTTTCAGATTTTGGTAAATTTGCCTTGTAGAACAGGATTTTAGATTCCAAGATGTTGATGCATAACTATTTAAAAACCTATAAAATGTAGTTAATTATATAGTTTTGTTAGCATACAAAATTATGGAGCTGGTATCCGCGGTTTTTGATTTTTCGTTTAAAAATACTACACCCACAATCAAGGCAGCCATTGCAGTAGATTCATAAAGTAGCAATAGCGTACAACCGTCAAAGTTTTGCAAAAATAGCGGCCGCCATTACAAAGGGTTTTCCACCCAAATCTGTCAATGGGCGTTTTCGAGTATATGGAGTACTGTTCATTTCTAATTTTCCGGACCAATTTTCAATATGGACTCGGACAACTACACACAAAAACTAAATGAAACAGAATTGATATTGGAAAAAAATCGAACACGTCAAGCTGTTATTCAAGGAGACAGTTTTTGACTATATTGGAACTTTCGTAGGACACACCCCTTTCAAAAGTGTAAGTTTCAATAATTTAGCGATTAGTTTTCAAGATATTCATGTTCAAAGTAAGCCATAGGTAAATATCCCCTCGTAGAAATGTATCTTAGAAGAAAAAATGAAATGAGAATAGGTACTATTCACATTTCTCAAAAAACGATTTTGAAAAAAACAACAATTTTTGCATTTGTCCATGTAACTAAAAAGTGAATAACATGAAACGGTAAAATAAGGTCACTTGGCCCACTTTCTTAATCTAAATTCCGGTAGTCAAACTCACCCCCCCCCCCGAATAGGGTGTGTTCTTCGAAAATTTTATGGCCAAAAATTGTCCCCTTGAATAACACATTGACGCGTTCCCATTGACAGTTTTCAGTCGTTCAGGCGCGTCGAAAACTAGGGCGCCGCACAGTGGATCGAACTACAGGGAAAATCGGGAAATCGATCATAACTTTTGACTAATGTGTTCGATTTTCATGATTTTGGTTTTTCTACTTAGCCTTTCAAAGACTAACATTAAATTGGATACATATAACAGATATTAAAGACGCCGGACAGCCTATATTGATTTGGTGTGATTTTTAATTATACAATAATTTACAGATGCTAAGAAAATAAGTTAATAAAAACCTTAACATTTTTGTAGTATTGGGGTTTCTCATCCAAGTTGATGCAACGCTTTATAATTAATATGTTTTTTGTTTATAAAGGTGATTTATACATCGCAAGTGTTAAATTAGAAGAGATAACTAGCAGAGATAGATACAGTACAGATATAGTACAGAAATTAAAAAAATATTTGTTTTTAGTAGGTACAGGGTGATTCATTATATTTCAGCACCCCCCCCCCTCAACTAGATTATATGGATGCTAGCTAGATAACTTTGATGGTCACTATCATAATCTAGTTAAGGGGGGTACTAAAATATAATGAATCACCCTGTACCTATTACTATTATACTTAGAAAAACAAATTTCTAAACAACAAAAAATTGGCCATTTCAGTTAACACAAATTATAATTTTTTGAGCAAAAATTTTCAGAAATTCTTAGCACTGAAATATGTCAATCAGAGGCTAGCAGAAGGGTAGTTTTTAAAAAAATCTTCTTAAGTTTTTTCGAAAATGCGCATAGATATTCTGGAGAGTGTTTTTAGATGTATTACTGGAGACTTACTATAAATAAAGATATTTAGTTTTTCAATGTGTTTGTCTTAAAACCACAATTAATTAAAGTAGCAGGAAGGAGCATCCCATTCTTCATACGATGCAACAAAGTCGGCATTTTATAAGTAGGTATAAAAGTACTATTTCTCATTTTTTTGTAGTACAAAATCTATTCCATAAGTCTCCTTTTTTAGAGTATATATCAAACCGCTGACTATGTTATTTTTCTGCAAATCCAATGTGTTTAGAAAAAAAATGCGTAACAAAAACACAAAATTTACATGTTGAGAAAATACCTAATGTCCCAGTTTTAGCATGGCTTCAATCCACTGTACGCCGACCGTTTGGGCGCCAGCAAAGGTAAAATTTAGAGAAAGAAATGACAATATATATAATAGGTTACTGAGGTAATTCGGATCAATCAACACTAAGGTTTAATAAAATAAATTATGAGGTTGACTTAGTTTTAAATTTTTCTTTTCATGAAACAAAGCGAAACAGATTACTTACCAAGGTATTTTGGTATCCCAATCCATACTTCTCGTTGGCTTTTCCATCCAATCCGTCCAACTGGTTACCGCTAGTTTGGCCAATTTTCACTTTCCATCCGAGGTTCGGTGATTCCATTTTTTTTTAATTTATTTTGTTCGATCCACACTTTACTTAGTTGCGGCGAAATATTTGTTAAAAAAAACAATTTTTTTGTATTGATTTTATCACATTATTTGAAAAGAAATCCCAATTATATAAGTGCTATTTTAATCAGAAATTAAATCATTTTAGAAACAATGACATTTTAGGTATATTATACCTAGTTTCACTTCAAATATTGCTCTCGAAAGCAAATTTCCGAAAATTTTCTCTTTAAATGGCCTACTTGATTGAGAATCACCTCAAAATTGTTACTTGAAGGCGTTTTGATGGGTCCTGCAAATAAAAAACAAGCAAAATTAAAACCAGAGTATATCAGATTAAACCCTCTATAGAATTTTAAGAATTACACATTTATTGTGGGGGTGTAAATTATTATGTGTTTAAATTCAAACATGATTTGATAAGGTGTATGTTTCTTTGAGACAATGATGTGTTTGAAATTAACTCTGCGTTTCGGATTTCCATTGCCTACATTTTATTTATACACGACGTTTCGATCAGTACAATCTGTGATCGTCTTCAGGTGCAAACTACAATCTATTCCTAAGGCTACGTACTTATATACTATGGGAAATGACTCAACCGTGAAGTTTACGAAGTTGGGTCCGCCCAAGAAGGGGCTTCGAAATATTTGGAATTTCAACACTTGGTTAAATGAAAATACCCCAATTCTGTCCACTAAAAGCAGCTTCAAGGAATTTTCGTTTCTTCCAGTGTTTTCTCTTATGGAAACCTGATTTTGTTGTTTCACCTATTTTGGTATTCTTCTGATGTTCCTTAAGCATAACAGATAGTGGTCCACACTCACAAGGAACTTGATAAAAGCATTCCTTATTTTGTTTGTTCTCCAGTTTTGTTTTACTAAGAAAGCTTCGAATTCTATTATTAGATTTAAAAGCTGTTTTAATATTACAGGTGTTCGCTACTCTTACAATTTTCTCTGATGTTCCTTTAATGTATGAAATTGTAAGGAATGCACTTGCCTGGTTATGGTCTTGTAGTCTCTGTCCTGTTTGCTTAAATTTAGAAATAGTATCTGTTATAAGTTTAAGGCTGTTTGCTGCAGATTTTTCGATTCCAAGTTTGGTTGTAGCAGAATGATTTGAACCTAGATTTAAATATTGTCTTGTGTGAGTAGGTTTACTATAGACTGTTATTCTGATGTCGCTCTCTACTAATTTGACAAGTACATCAAGAAAAGGAATTTGAAAATTTGGCTTCAACTTCACTGTGAATTTAATGGTGGGTCTTATGTTATTTAGGTAGTGAAGAAATTCTGAAAGTTGTTGGTCATTCCCGGTCCAGAAAATAAAAGTATCAACATATCTCAGCCAGAGCTTAGGTTTATATGCTGCGATATCAACCGTGTGTCAGTCGAACCACTTCATGTAAATATTAGCCACCACTGGCGAAATCGGAGAACCCATTGGCAGACCGTCATCCTGAGCATAAAACCTGTCTTTCACCTGAAAGTAAGAGTTATGTAGACAGCACTCCAACAACTCCATCACCCCCTCCAGCGGCAGGCTGGTACGTTCATAAACTAATCTCTGTCTACTTAGTTATTTACCTAACAAGTGCGGAAAGTGGCACTTTACCGCACGCGACGGCAGTTGACCAAACGAAGCGAAGCGGGTTCGGTCAAGCCGGCAAGGGCGGTAAAGACACTTTACGCATGTGTTAGGTACACGATTTTACCTACAAGTCTAAAAAATTCCCAAAAAAGATATATAAATAGCTATATTTTAATTTTCTGAAATAGACATATTCAACGTACTACTTTCCACACGCAAATAAGTGCGGTAAAGTGTACTTTACCGCACGTGAGTAGATAAAATATCTAGCAATTCCTTTATCGGGACATTGTTGTCGCGACTTTCGACATCAAAACTGACAAAACAACACCTAATGGAGTGGACAAAAGCAAAGATTTTGCACAATGAGCCACACTGGAGGAAACGAATCAGAATCTGGGTATTTTCAGTAAACCAAGTGTTGAAATTCCAAATATTTGGAAGCTCCTTCTTAAACGTCACGGCTGATTGATTTCCCATAGTGTATAAGTACGTAGTCTTAGGTATAGTTTGTAGTTTGCACCTGAAGACGATTAGAGATTGTACTGATTGAAAAGTCGTGTATAAATAAAATATAGACAATGGAAGTCCGAAACACAGAGTAAATTTCGAGGTGTATGTTCCCATTTAAACAAAAGCCCTGAACGCGCTGTTGTTTTTGATACAAGCACCCTTTCTCTAGATATTTTATGAAATTAGGTAGGTGGATTTGTAGTGTGACGTCACGCTAAATCAAAATATAAATCTAAAACCGGCAAAATTGACCCCCAGGTCTAAAAAGAATTCTAATTTATGTTCAGTAGGAGAAGGACAACTTCTTACATAAGAAAATGCTCTGTAGCGGGGTGGTTAGTAAAAAGTAAAAAAATAATCTGTAGTTAAATATAATTTCTTTCTTAGTAAATAGTAGTTTGCAGTGGCTAAAATAGTACTTTTTTACAAGCGAGGTTTTAAAGGACAAGCGCTGCGAGTGATTTAAAAATGCGAGTAAATAAAGCACAGTTTGGTCGTAAGTTGTTAAAATTTTTTTTTATGCACTTCAGGGATTAAATAGGTACTTTTAATCCCTCTTTGTAGGGACTAAAGTGACACTTTTAATCCCTAATGGATTCAAAGAAAATTTGATCCCTAAGGGATTAAAAATAAATTCAATCCCTCAGCTTAGGGATTAGAAGTAAATTTAATCCATCAGGTATTAAAAAAAGCTAATCCCTGGAAAATTATAATTAAATTTATGGCAAGCCAAGCCAAACAGCACTTGCTCTTGGCCAAGATTTCATTTTTAGCACCCTTTCTTGTAGTTGACGAACCATTTGGCGTAGAAATAACGTAATTTTAACAAAGATCTTTTCCTAAAGTGCATAAAATAGTATATAAACCTCGGGACTAAAGTATCGTTTAATCCCTTAGCGAAATGTAGCCCTCTCTACGGTCAAAAATCAAAAAAGTGCTCCGAGCCGTGTTTTAGTTTTTACAAAATATGGCTTCCATTCAAAGTTCAGCCAATTCTGAGGATTATTTGACTCCAAAAAGTATGGATATGACATAAACCGTTTTGAACTTCACTTCAACATTACCTTAGCTAAGGTCACTGACAGAAAAAAAAGAGTCCTATTATAGAGTCCGATTATTAAGTAAATGGGCCAAGATAAGCACTAACAAGTTGAAGAAATATAAAATGATAAAAAAAATATTATTTATAATAGTATATTTACATACTATACATTTCAATACTGAATTGGGTTAGTTCATGTTTTATTGATTTCTCAAATAAAATGATAATATTATGAATAATAACTTTAATATAAATATTTTTGACCTTTCCTCTTTTTGCAAAAAGATAATTGTACTTATTTAAGAGGATACTTCCTTCCTTCCTATCAACTTAATAAAAAAATTTTGTGAAAAATTACTTAACATTTATTGGAGAGTGATTAGTTTTTTGAAATTTCAAGTTTTAAGAAAAAATTTCGCTATTTCACATTTTTTGTAAAAATCATGAACTTTCCAATTAATTTTAATGAATTTAAAAGGTATTCTACTCGAAACATTTTTTGAAACAATGGAAACATAAATAAAATCAGATTACAGCATGATCAACAGATATTATGATGATGATGATTAAACACAAAAAAAACTCTTACCTACTGCAATATAAATATTTTTTGTGTAGCAATTATGTGAATTATTTATAAATAATGTTACTGTTAAAAATAATAATAAATTGACAAGGGCTGCTTTATGTAAAAGAGATATTTATTTATAAAATAGTAAAATCAGTAAAATGCTTTGAAAAATTAAGTGCAATAAACAGATTAGAGCGTCGAATCTACGCCTATGACTCCATACGGCAAACCAATCGCGAGGTAAGTGGGCGGGCTTCAGACGAAAATGGGTTTCTAGGCACATTCCTTAGCTGGCCCATTTACTTCTTAACCATAGAAAAAAAATTGGGTTCGGTCTGTCTGGCAGACCAGAATGTTATCTGTTGTACTGTGCTACGGAACTAATTATGACCTTGACGCCCGACATAGAAATAGTTCAGTGAAACACAAATAGATGGAGCACCACACATGATAACCACAAAAATTAATAACACAAAAGAATATTGATTTTTAAATAAAAAATCAATATTACTTTACAAATGTAATGTAATATTGATTTTTCTTGGCATAGCAAAAAGGACCACAATTGCTATGTTTTCATGGGTATTGAGTTCGTTTTCAAAACTCATTGTATCTTTTTCTTTTATATAGCGTGTTCTTTATCAAGACCAAGAACACGCTATATAAAAGAAAAAGATAGAATGAGTTTCGAAAATGAACTCAATACCCATGAAAACATAGCAAATATGCCCAAGTGCACTGAACTTAAAAGACAAATGTGTACTTTTGACCCAAATGAAATGTTATGAAAAAAACATTTTGCCTTTTAATTTCATAGGTTACAAAACCCTTTATTGTATAGTTTCGTTGAGAATTTAACTTATAAAAGGTTGGGTAAAAAGATAAAGACAGATGATAAATAAGTATGTGTAATTTAAAAAAAAATTGAAGTACATTTCCCAAATACAGGTTTAAAAACAAAACAAGGGTTCATTATATTTTTCACTGCCTTAACTCATTATTGGAGTGTTGAATACAAGAATTCCTTTATTTTTTTTACAAAGTTTAACATTTGTTATCCCTCCAATGCTAAGGGAGTAAAAAGGAGGTGAAAAATATAATGAATCATCTGGTAAAATAAGTAAAAACATAAAATATTACCTTATAGTAAAAATCGAAGTAAAAATTTTACTCCTGCAAACTTCACAAACAGTTTTTTACTTTTCTACTTGGCAAAGCGAAAATCTTAGACAATAGCCTGTACGTCTTACCAATTGATTTAAAAATACTGAGGGACAGAATCTTTTCTTCTAAAGTAAGTCTTCTGGCTTTAGGTTTCTGCTGCTGTACTCTAATCTGGCATATAATAAGCATTTTCTGCGACTGCTAATTTTCTCTAGAATGATTGCACATAACTGGTCATTTTATGCAATCGCTTACTACTATCAATCCTATCCTATGGAAATGTCATGCTTTTGGTGTGAGATTAGCTTGTCTGGGCACATTGACCTCATTAGGAATTAAAGAGCGCCTTCTTTTAACTGTAAAAACAAATAAAACAAAGATTAGCTAATTAGTTAAAATTATAACATTTATAAATACATTAAATTTGTGAAAACGTAACTAAATCAAACAAATTGATCGTTCTCAGGGTAACCACCAGTTATGACTGGTGGTTACCGTGCTTTCTCCACTGAATTTATTTTAAACCCGACATGTTTTGGAAGCTCAGTCTGCCATCATCAGGAGTCCCTACCAAAGTTTTATTAAGGGAGACTAGGCCAAATTAATGGACCAGTCTTCCATATTGGAAAAAGAAAGAGAGGCTAAAACCCATTGTGAGAAAAACTTTAAAATTTAAAAAACAAAATAAACATATAAATATGCAATACATTATAGTTATTTATTTATGCCATGGATAGACTTTGTGGGGTACTAAGAAAACTAAGCCTGACTTCTGTTTAAGCCTCAGTTTAAGGTAGGTACTGTAAACACTTCTAAGTACTGGGATAGTCACGTTTTTTTTAGGAAGTGTCTAAAAAGCCTACAATTCAGCTGAATAGCCGTGAGGCTAAAGAGCCAGCAATAATTATTTTTTATGTGTTTTTCATATTTTCTTTTTTTAATTTTTTTAAATTAAATTAACCCAACCTAACCTAAACAGACTCAAACCAACTTATTAAAAGACAAAACAACACAAAAAAACACACTTTAAACTAAATTAACCCAACCTTAACCTAATTAAACAAGACAAAAAAAGATGTAGGGGTTGTAGTGTGTTTTTTTTTGGGTTGTTTTGGGTTTGAATAAGTTGGTTTGAGTCTGTTTAGGTTAGGTTGGGTTAATTTAGTTGGTTTGAGTCTGTTTAGGTTAGGTTGGGTTAATTTAGTTTAAAAAATTAAAAAAAAAACGAAAATATGAAAAACACATAATAAATAATTATTGCCGGCTCTTTAGCTTCACGTCTATTCAGCCGAATTGCCGGCTCTTTAGACACTTCCTTTTTTTAATTTTATAAGATAAAATATGCTTACTTTATGATCAGCTTGTCATACATACAATGCTTTAATGTATAGGCAGGAGCACTAAAGAGACAGAAGATTAGTCCCTCTTTACAGAGTAAAACAAAACTTCTCAATACTTTTTGACCAGGGCTATAATATTTTTGTGAACAGTTTTGGTATCTACTAAAATAAAAAAAAAACTTACCTGCCTTTCTTTCTGGGTTGCCCCATCATGGTGTCGTCTCTAATATTTTATAAAACATAGCTTAAATTTGATATACGATTGTACTACACCTCATACTACACTTTATTTTACTCATCGTACACTATAAAAGCCTGTAGCTTGTAATAATTCCTTTCTTTTCAAAAAACCAAAAATAACCTCAACAAACGCCATTGTCGTTGTTGGCTAAAAATCAATAAATCCGCCTCTACGCGCTGGCGTCAGCTAAGGGAGAGATTTGACAAATTTAGAATTTTTGTACTACTATCGCCATCTATTAAAAAAAAATTACCAGACCCCGAAATAATTATACCTAGGCTTTTCCATAAGAGAAAAAGGTCTACAAACTACAAGTAGTTTCTCTATGTTCTTAACCGGACTCTACGCACAAGTAAAATGACAGCCAAATGGATTCGAGGAATGACGATGGATGGGAATGACAGGACCGTCTATTGTTTTTCGGACTTTAATCGGATTAGTTAACCAGTAACTATTCTACAAAGTGTTAATATAATTAGAGAAATTTTGGCACTTATTTGACACTTCGTAGTGGTTTCAGTAATTACTACGTCTGCGCAATAGCTGCAGTAAGCTACGAATCCATTTCGATGTAGTTATTTTCTTGGTTAACTTTAGAGAATTTTCGCGCAATTAATTTTAAAAATATTAAAATATTATCAGGTTCCAACATATAAACCACTTATTTTGTAAAATTAAGCCCAACTTTATGTTTTTTCTCATATATAAATTTTTTTTAGAAGTGACAATTTTTAATATGTTCGAAAAACTCTGATAAAATCAGCGCGTGGTAGTCGTAGTGGTTGTGCGTGAAAACCTACCATATAAAGGCTGTCAAGGTTGTCAAAACTTTAAACGTTCCAAAATTTCCCTATTAATGTCGAACATCGATGTAATGAAACTAAACCCAAGTCTGTGTGCAACTCGCATACGTCGTTTTTACTCGACAAGGGGTCTGATTTTAGTATCCATAAGAAAATATCCGTATACTTATACTAAATAGTAGACAATTTTTATGTCAGTCTCTTTCTATATGTATGGTGGAACGCGTTCGACTTCTACTGGTTTAAATTAATATTGCACGAGTGGGTGGAAGGCATTCGTGTTGTTTCGCATGAAAAACCGATTATTCTTTCACGCACTACCCATGAATCACCATATCAGCATATCATTTGCCTCCTATTCTATACGGTATAGGAAGAGACGGAAGTAGTCGTATACGCATAATTTCGAGAATAGGATCCCAAATTTGCTAATCGAACAAAACCGTCGAACAAAAACGCAGTCTGTGAGCCCCTTAAGTTGATATATCACTTCAGGCAGATAGGGACTGACCTAATTCGAGACGTCATAGCGCTTTCTGGTACGGCCAAGAGATGGCGCTGGTGCAGAGCGTAAGAACAATAATCTTTGAGTTTTGGAAAGTTTTAAATCTAAATTGGAAAAATTTGAATAACTGAATAATCATGGTGCAAAGGGTTCGTTAAATTGATAGCTGAGAAGTGAAATTAAAAATTATCGTTACATTTTTAAAAATTACAAATTTAAATTGGAAAAATATGCCAATTGAAGAAATTTGTGACATCGTAGCGCCTGTTGGTACGGACCAGAGAAGGCGCTGGTGCGAAGCGTAAAAACGATAATCCTTGAATATTTGAAAATTCCAAATTCAAATCAGAGAAATTTGCGAATTGAAGATTTAAAAATGTGAAAAATTAAAACTACTAGTAAGAGTTTAATAGCGGCGGAATAAATTTTTGAAAATTGAACATGTGACATTTAAAATTTATTGTTGAATTTTTGAAAATTGCAATTATGGTAAGTGGTTTATTTATTTATTTATTACAAAATTAAAGAAGAAAATATTATATGTCTTTAAATATTTCAGTTCTTCAATAATAAATAGTTCAGAACTAAGGATATTTGGACATTCTGTATAAAAAAGATGCATGGGTATGAACAGAAAACGCATGCAACTTTTCAGACTTTATTTTCAAGAACGATACTCATATTTTTAAAGCGGTTTATGGTCATTTGTTAGATTGATTGGGTTGCCTTAAAAGCAAGATCTTAAAAACAATAATAACCAACAATAACCAGGCGCGTACCGCTGAGAGGGGGAGGTTGAGGATTAAATCAACTCATGAATAAAACAAAAAAATTTAAATAGAGGTGGATACAGGGGAGAGGCGATTGCACCCCTCCTTTCCAGCTGACCCACCCATATTTCATTAAATAATTTACAAAAAAAAATAAAAATATTCAAATTTAAATTCTAGTAGTTTCAAAAAATTTCGCCTGCGCCGCTATAACGTCGTTGATTGTTACAATTTTATTAAAACAAGATATTTTGGTTATCCAATAATAAATGGTTCTAAAAGGTTTTTAAAATTCTACGCTCAAATCTTTAAACTGGTATATTTTGAGTGTTAAATTTTAGGATAAATTTTTTGCAGTGTGTTTAAGAATATTTTCCCTGGATGGTTTTTTTGACATTTTCTACACCTTAACTTTTTGTATTGAGGAGACTTAAAATTAAAGCCAAAAATATTCACGCACCTTTGAAATGTATCACTAAAAAAAGTAAACTGTTAAATAATTGGAAAGTGTATCACTCACTCGACGTACCTAACACTTTTACGGTAAAAATATCACTGACTGAAAAGTTGTTAATATCTTCAAGGTTGCTAAAAATTTAATCTTTTCTCACACCTTAGCACAGATATTAAAATGTATCAGTGATTTCGTCATAATCTAGCACTCAAAAACCATAATATTACTGAAGTACCTAAGCGAAAATCTTATTATAAACCGGCTGGTGAACGCAGCTTCGTACGCGTGTTTAAAATTATAGCTTCCCCCTTCCCCTCACGCTCTTCCCCTTCTCACCCCTACTATCCCATCCCTGTCAACTTTTTCTCATCAGCACTCCACCTCCCGCCTTTACGCCTCCACTTCCTGTCACTCGCTCCCTTTCACAAAATTAATTTTCCTGCTTAGAAAAAAAATATGCATATTGATGAGATTTGTGTTTGGTAAATTTTATATTTTGACCAACAAAAATGCTGCAAGTGAAAATTTATAGAATAGCAAAGTTCACAGGAGTTCTGGAAAGGGGTGAGGGTAAACGGCTACCCCCTCCCCTCGCTCCCACCATGTATCTGGAACTCACTGTATAAAATTGTAAGACTGCTGGGGTATTTAGGAATTATGTCCGAGGGAGTTATGTATTTAAAGGCTCGTTTTTGCGAGCTTAACATAGTTACTTATTTTCTCTTTTCTAGAATGTATTCGTTTGAGAAAGATCCACCATACCAGGAAAATACCAACTATCTTCTTGACTGATATGCAGGGTCAAAGGGTGTACAGACGGATATTTTCTTGCTATGATGTCTCTCAGATGAATGCATTTTAGAATATATTTAGGTAAAATATGCTTTTTAATAACAAATTTTTATGTATTTTTATTTATTTATTACGCACAATTACAGGTGTTGGTCTTATCTAAATAGTACAGTTAAACCTACATATGCAAGTGAATTATAAATAGGTAGCAGCTTACATAGGGATTAATAAAATATTACAATCTAACCTGTTTCGCCCAAAATATAATATATAGCTGGATAAAATGTTAAAAATGTACGAAATCGAGTATGATAATTGCAATACTAAGACTTAAATTTGAGTCACGCAACATAAAGCTTTTATTGCCTCTCAGAAGACAAACTATTGTTTAACTTCAAGCGATACAAGTAACATATCAAAAATAATAAGAATATATAAAACTTTTCTTAGTCTACATTTAAAAATATTTAGTATGCAAATTAAGCGTTTTTAAAATAGTTAATTTTTAAGTTATGGTACGACAAAAAACATTTCATTTTTTACTATCACAGTGATAAAATAGGAAATTATCAAACAAGACCCGTTATAAGAAGGATCTTTTTTTTTGTGTTGGGTCCGCAGTTGACGTTAAAGTTTGGTGAAATATAAGTATCATATAATTCCTTTAAGCGATTGCTGACATTATTTCTTCCTATATTAGTACGACTTTTGTTAGTATAAAACACATTATTTGATTAGGTTTGATATGCTGGCACTCTAAAATTAAACATACTTGTATCAGGACGCAACTGCCAATGCTATTGTGTCCGCTCAGGCAACATCAGTAAAAAAGGCAATTTTCCGTCACATCACGCCAGGGCGGACACTTTATTTGTCCGCTGTGGCTGTGTCCGCTGTGGCGCCTAGAGTATAGCTGCTTTAAAAACTTTTTTAGACGGCAGAGCGGACACAATAACGGACACATTAAAAAAAAAAATGTTTCAAAAAAACCACGGTCAGTAGGGCATTCTAGAGCTCCATAAAAATAAAAGATTTGAAAAATTAAACGTTTTCAGGGAAATATCAACCTCCAAATATGACACTGGTGTACGCTCTTGCGTGAAAAACCGACCATGCAGCGGACACAGGTGTCCGCTCTGGCGGTGAATGTGTTAAATTACGTGATCAAAAAAATAAGTATATACACTAACTTGCAGATAAATTGCGTACATTGGAATAGTAAAATTGTTTTTTTCTGAGCAGTGTATGTAGATGCCAAACATTCATGACAAATAGGTGTCAACATGAAATCTTGTCAGTTGCGATTAAATATGCCGAGACATTTGTCTACTTTTGTGAAAACGCAAATAATAACGCGACTTAGTGAAGACCGGTGGTCGGTAAGAAGAACGGCTGACCACTATGGTGTTAACAAAGCCACAGTTTGCAGAATAAGAAGCCGTTGGCTGGCTACACACAGTTTAGAAAGAAAAGAATGCACTGGCAAGGTTAAAGAGACTAGTGAACAAGAAGACGAAGCGTTGTTCATTCACTTGAGTGAAAATCCATTCGACTCCGCAGTGAACGCAGTCTCAGTGACAAATTTTCCTGCATCCTACTCCACGGTAAGTAGGAGAATAAAAGGTTTATAGTTACGTTGCCGTACTGCTGCAAGAAAACCAAAACTAACTCAAGAACAAAAACAGAAAAAGAATAATTTTTGACCTAAATCATCACCGTGATGAAGATTACTGGGCACGGGTACTATTTACCGATGAAAAAATATTCCAATCCTCAGATTGCAGAAGAATTAAAGTTTATCGGTCTCCACACTCTCGGCTTGATGAGCGATACACAAATCAAATAATAAGGGCGGCTCATTTTGCCGTCAACATGTGTGTCGGTTCACTGCGGTACGTTATCTGGAGCTTCTTTCGGACGTCATGTTGCCATCGGTTCAAGTTCTCTATCCAGAGAACCAATTCATATTCCAGCATGATATCTGCACCGTGCACACTGCCAATGTTTGCAAGACATAGTTCCAAAATCAGAACAATGAAGTATTAGTATGGCCATCGAACAGTGCAGACCTGAATCCGATGGAGAATGTGTGGGGAAGATTGGTAAAGATCATTTACCAAAGAAATTGGAGGCCTCGAAACCAGGCAGAACTACTAGATGCCATATCGAATGCGTGGGAGGACATCGCTGACGATGTTCAGTAGTGTCGAAACTTATCAAATTCCATGGTTCGACGTCTACAAAAAGTTTTGGACGAAAATGGTGCTGCCACCGGATATTAAGATTATTTTTTTTACTTTACTCAATAAATAAATTTGAAGACGATATGTATATTTTCACTTGATAAAAATTCTAACTTGTTACAAGAGCAACACTCCGCTGATTTTTGTATTAAGGCCACTGATCTCGGAACAGTGAGCTGAATTCTATATCAAAGCCTTGCTCATCTCGAAACGGGCGATTCGAGATCAGAGGCCTAAATACAGAATTCAGCTCACTGTGAGTGTCCTTTATCTGTATGAGAATGAGTCTGAGCTTTAGTGTGCTTACATAACAGCTAGTTACACTGTTTAAAAAAAACTAACATTTTACTGCCTATGTACGCATTTTATGTGCAAGTTAGTGTACATATATACTTTAAAAATTTACCGACCATTTTTTCAGACCTTTTTTTATGTAAACGGCGATATTTGTAATTAAAAGTGTAAAAACTGGAACAACAGCACACGCGCTACGTTTTGTAAAGTAAATAGACACGCGTACGAAATGATGAACGTATCGTTACGTCCATCCCAACGCACGCAACGATTGCTGTCAGTTTTTATGTCATAGCTTTCACTATGAAAGCAGGTCTCGTTGGAAACATGGCATAAATCATTAAAAAATGTAGTGTATTTTGGCTTTATTTCGAACGCGTTAGGTATACCGATACCGATTCGTTGAAATGTTTACTTTAAGTGTCTACTACCATCAAATTGTGCGACTTACTACGACAACTGCAGCAGCACTGACATGAAGTTGGCAACCCCGCATTAAAATTTTAGAATCAAACTTTTTTACTTTGGTAGTCACCTTTTTTCGTTTGGTGTTACCGGCTTAGTTTATTCAAAAGTAAATAAAAAAGGGTGAAGTTGGCACCCCAACTATTTTTTTTTCCTGACCTGGACCAAGTAAAATAAAATTTTGAAACGAAACTAGGCGCATTCATTTGATAGTGTTCGGTAGGGCAGTGCCCCCCCCCCGTGGCTCAAAGGTTTACTTATTTGCTCATGTCTTGTACAGATTAGCATATCTTGTACAGGTTAGCACCTTTTTAACAGCAATTCGCAGTCAATAAAACATTTTGGCACCTGCAAAAATTCCAAAGAAGTTACAGTTGTTTTAGTTCATCCGTAGTGTTTATGTAATTTTTTATTTATTTATTTATTCAAAATGCAATCTACAGACACAAGGCCCAATAAGCGATTACATTTAATTTCCTATAACTAGATAATTAGTAAGCATCGCAGAAAATTAAAAAATTAACAATTCTGAGATAGTAGCAATGTTAAATGCTAGAACCAGATTCCCTAAGACAGGAACTAAAAATCATTTATTTAAATATAATCTAGGCTAAATATATTTTTCTATAAATACATATATAAATAAATAAATATATAAAATATATATATAAAAAGTTCCTAAATCTCTATTGTTGTGACTGTTAACTATAAATAATAATTTGCTTAGAATAAATGCGCAATCTATTTTATTATGTAAAAAGCAAGCAAGCAAAAAGTTCTCCTGAATTCAATTCTTTTAAATTTAAATTCTGTTAAAAGATCGTCATACGGTATGTTGGTCAGATAAATACCATTTTTTTTCAAGAATTTTTTTTCAACTTTCTCCAGCATATCTATGTAAATTAAGTAAAAGGGAGACCACTCGATGGAGGCATTCTCTAGTATACTGCGAAGGTAAACGTTGTACAGAGTAATTAAGGTTTGAATGTTGGTAAAATTGCAAGCATTGCGAAAAACAAAACCTAAAATCTTAAAACCAAACAAGTATTTACACATCATATTTAGCTCAGTTAAGACGACACTTTTTTTACCAAAAATTTCAAATTATTCATGTAATATGGGTGTCGATTTTATATAATTTAATTGAGGTCAATAAAAGTGGAATCGAACCACCGTTGGTCCAAAATCAGATAGAGTAGCCGTTTCGTCGGCCCTTAATTCAAAAGAGTGAGTGGCAGCATAAAGTCGACTCCTTCAGTTGTCGTTTATTGACCGAGAATTGCAATCAGTCCAACATCATGCCAACATGTGGCGACGTATTGCTGACATTACCCACGTTGGCCCGATTTTATGCCGACGATTTGTGTTTCTTGGGATAGAATCGACACCCATATTACCTTGCTTTCAACTTTTACAATTTTATCCCCCCTTTCCCTTTTACGAGTCTATGGCATCCTTGCGTATTAGCTATTACATTATCTCAACTTATCTATGCTTACTTATAATAATTGTTTTGCGATCAGAATCATAGAAGACTGGTGCAGACAGAACGGCCTATCAGTTAATCCTGCAAAAACTGAAATGATCCTCTTCACCAGAAAAAGGAAACTAGAGGATTTCAGAGCTCCCATAATGTACGGCAGACCCATAACTTTAGTATCAGAGCTTAAGCATCTGGGAGTCATACTGGACAAGGGACTCACGTTGAGGCAGCATGTTGCCAAAATGACTGAAAAAGTCCAGGCAACAATGCGGCAGAGTGGTCGGTCGAACATGGGGTATCACCCCCAGGAACTTATACTGGTTATACATTACAATACTATACAAGGTAATGTGACCAAGAATCCAATATGGGTCAGTGGTCTGGTGCCCTGTAGTAGAAAACCTGATCACTTCCAGAAAGCTCATGAGCCTGCAGGGGAATAACAGGCGCAAAGAGGACTACCCCCATTAGAGCCCTAGAAACCATCTTAGGTCTCCCCTCGCTTCCAACTTGGATCAGGAAGGAAGCGATGGCTGCGACTGAGAGACAAGGGCCTATGGAAGGGCAGAGGGGAAAAAGTGGGTCATCTGGCAATCGAAGAACTGGTAACAAAAGAGTTGTCCCTCCTAAAGATGCCAGTAGGGACTCCTTCGAAACCATGGAGGTTTAACAAAAAGTACAGTCAAAATACCTGAACGGGATTGGTGGCAGAGAGAAGAATTCCGAAACGAATTAAGCAGAGATGCGACGGTCTGCTACACTGACGGATCAAAACTGTCAGCCAGGCAGACAACAGGCGCAGGAGTGTATGCGGAAGACCTAGAGGTTCAAGAAAGCTATCCGCTTGGCGAGCACGCTACGGTCTTTGAGGCGGAGGTATACGCCATTATCATGACGGCAACACTACCAGAGGTCAGAAATAGCAGGAGGGACATTTGCATATGTTCCGACAGCCAAGCTGCCCTCAAGGCTCTTAGTTCACCAAAAATTGTCAGTAGCCTAGTGGAAGAGTGCGTTAACGCGCTACAAACATTAGCTGAAGACAAGAGGGTGACACTGATGTGGGTCCCGGGCCACGAGGGAATATCAGGGAATGAGAAGGCGGACGAACTTGCCAGAGCTGGTGCCGAAACCCAATATATTGGACCGGAACCGCTCTTGGGAATCACAAGAAAACAGGTGCAGAGCGAGCTCAATAAATGGGCGAGCGATCAACTGAAGTCGTCCTGGAGGGAAGAGCGAGAGTGCAGACAGTCCAAACTGTTCGTGAGTGGACCAGAGGCAGCTAGAACTAAATGGCTCCTGGGAAAAACTCGCAAAGATATTGGATTGTTAGTAGGAATGCTGACAGGGTATAATCGGCTGCGCAAGCACTTGACATGCATCAGAGTGTTGGACGACTCCGCCTGCCCAACATGTGGGTGGGCAGAGGAATCAGTGGTGCACCTGATAGGAGAGTGTGACGGGTACGCCAGATTGAGGCAGCAGACGTGGGGTGCCCCACAATAGAAGAGGAGGAGCTACACTCTCTAAGATGGGCTGACGTGCTGTCCTTCGTAACGAAGGCGGGAAGGCCCCGAGAGAGAGAGGCAAGAAATGTAGAGGGAGTGGGAGGATAAGGGTGCGAGACGGGGTATGGCAGAAAAAGCCCATGTAGAGGCCTAGTTGCCAAGCCTGCGGGCCGCCCCCTTACTACTACTACTACTACTACTACTACTATAATAATTGTTTTAGTGTAGTGTAAAATGTATTATTTAGTATTTTTACTCTGGGTTGCAGAACTTCTTGCAATAGAAAATTGTAAGTTTTTTTTAAATTCAATAAAAATCAGTTCAGTTCATCATCAAAATGTAAACACCTTGACCCCAAATTATGTAAAATTAAAACCCATATTACTTTTAATCATCTTATAAGCTTTTATCCCCTCCTCCTATACCTACTCTAACTTTTCCAAACTACGACTATTTGTACTATAAATTCAAAATTATTTTTAGAAAAATTGCCGTTTTATAAATAGAAAATTATGATTTTTTTTATATTATCCAATTCGGCCATCTTAAATCCAAGGTGACGGAGGAAACAAGTGCTCCAAAAGGGGTAACTTTTTTTTACTATAGCTGACCGTTGGAATTTCATACGAACGATTGTCTGACTTACATTCTGTCAAGTGATCGATCCCTGACGAGATATTCAAAAATTAGGCCCATGGGCCCGCATCGACCTATCATGCAAATATTATGAAAATATGCAATAGAATTTTTTTTTTATGAATAAAAAGTTGGAATAAAATATGAAAAAAAAATCTTTTTCATGAAAAAAATATGCAACTTCCATTAAGCGCGAATAATGTATTTTTTAAATATTAATAAAAAATCTTTGTAATTTTTCCAGAGATGTTAAAATAAAACCGTTTTTCTTCGATGGTGAAGAGGATATTAATTTTTACTTAAATGACGAAAGTACCGTTTAAATAAAAAATAACACATTTTCTTTCGTACATTGTAAAACCTCGTTGGAAAGTTAAAAGTTTTGACAACATATATAGGGTGGGCCATTTAAAAGGGTTCACCTGGATTTTTTCAAAGAATTGGAGAAAATGCTGAAACACGTTGATTATGTTTGTAAGGGGGAGACTTTTGACTGAATCTTGAAATCCCTTTGAGGGGTAAACTTTACCCCTATATTTTGAATAGGGAAAGTGGGTCGAGTGATACCTTGTTTTGAAGGTCTCCTGAATGTCTTGACAATGACAAATCATAAATTTCGAAAATCTATCGATTGTTTTTTGAGATATTTACTTTCAAAGTAAGCTCAAATTGTATCCTAGAAGAAAAACCCCAATGATAAAATGTACTATTAATAAAAGCAAAGTCGACGTGTCCGAGAATTTCTTAACAAAAAAAAAGATATTTAAAAAAAAATAATTTTGCATTTGTCCATGCAACTGTGAAAGTGAATATCTCAAAAACTAATCGATAGATTTGCGAAATTTTTACACGATTGTCAAAACATTCAGGAGACCTTCAAAACACGGTATCACTCGACCCACTTTCCCTATTCAAAATATAGGGGTAAAGTTTACCCCTCAAAGGGGATGCGCACTACAAAAAGTCTCCTCCTTGCAAACAAAATCGACGGGTTTCAGCATTTTCTCCAATTCTTTACAGTTTTTGAAAAAATCCAGGTGAACCCTTTTAAATGGCCAACCCTGTATATACATAGCACATTTAAAATGTAAAGTCTGGATACACGCCGGAAAAGTCTAGATATACCCTACCCAGGAAGTCTTAATACACTCTAAAAAAGCTAGGATACACCCCGGAAGGCCGGGTATACCCTGCAAAAGTCTGGATAAACGCTGAAAAAGCCAGGATGCACCCTGGAAAAGCCCAGATATACTCGAAAGTCTGGATACACCCAGAAAATTCTGGATACACCTAGAAAAAGTCTGGATACACCCTGGAATAGTCCAGATTCACCCTGGTAAAGTCGTATACACCCAGGAGGTCTGGATACACTCTAAAAAAGCCGAAATATACCCCGGAAGAGTGGGTATACCCTGTAAAAGTCTGATACTCTCTGAGAATGCCTGGACGCACCCTGGAAAAATTCGGATAAACTCGGAAGTCTAGATACACCAGAAAAAATCTGTATACATATGGAAATGTCTAGATCACCCATGGAATAGTCCGAATTTACCCTGGAAAAGTCACATATACTCTGGCAAAGTCTGGATATAACCTGGAAGTCTGGATTCACCATTGAAAAGTTTGAAAATACCCTGGAAAACTATCTATACACCCTGTAAAAGCCTGTATGCATCCTAGAAAAGGCTCTGAATACAACCGGGAAAGCTCTGGATACAACCTCGAAAGCTCTGTTACACCTTTAAAAAGCCTGGATACACCCTGGAAGTCTAGAGATACCCCAGAAAATTCTGGATGCAATCAGGAGGTCTGGATACACCCTATAAAAGTCTGGCTGCACTCTGAAAAATCCTGGATACACCCGGATAAGTCTGAATACAACCAGGAAAGTCTGAAAATTGTGGATACATCCTGGAAAAGTCTGCATACACCCCAGAAATGTATGAATACAACCTGGAAGTCCGGGTACACTTGGGAAGTATTACTTTAACATATATATATATTAATTATTATAAAGGTTTATTGCACCAAATGAACAGTAAATAACTAAAAAAAGTATTAGATATCTTTAACAAAAAACATCTACGAAGCTAAAGTAAACCAGTCAAGGAGTAGAAATACAAAAAATAGTCAAGGCCACAGGCCAGAACCCCAAAACTTGACCGACTTAAAAATTTGAAGACCAAAAAGGAATTAACCCTAATTTATGAAAAAATATAAACTTTTTCCAATTTCGCAAAAAAAAACATTTTATGAGGTAAGTAAAAATTATGAAAATATGCTTCGCATACGGACCCTGAACGTGGCGGGGCGCAGGGAACCAATATAGTATGTTTATTCAACTTTTTGACTTGACTTTGTTTTATTTAAACAAAAACAGTGGGTAACGCAAAAACTGCTAATTATTTTATTTGTCTGGCTTATATTCATAATTATTTTGTATCACGTGAAAATTCGGTATGCCTCAAACAAATATTCACACGTACGGTTTAATTATTTAATTTAATGTTGTTGATCAAATTAATTATTTGTAAAGAAAGGTAGAGCGACAGTAGTCAGAAACATCTACAGCCACGGGCAAAAAAATCCGCACACTAATTCTTGCCCGATTTGAGAAAACGACAAGGTTATTAGAAGCTCGACGCGTTTTTTTTTACCATAATTTTCAAACGGTTTCACCATTTTTATAATTCCCTTTAAGTCCACAAAAACGGAATAGATTTGACAACACTGCTTTGCTGTTTTTAGGCCAATCTTTACTGGGCAGAATATCGGAAACGAGAAAAAGGAATCTGTTCTTCTTCTTCACAACCGTATCCAGACACTTTTTTGCTGGACTTTCTTATTTTCGAAATAAAATAAACAATAGTCAAAAATCTTACTTGGCTTTTTCTTCAGCCGCGTCTATAATACAGAAATCTGTAACAGCAATTTTTGGATTTTTTTATTTTTTTTTTAAATTTTGAAAAATCCTTTGGATTTTTATAAATCCTATTATCCGATAACAAAAAAGTTATGTTTTTTTTTTCTTTATAAGCAATATTCTGCCGGAATTCTGAAACGCCAAGGTTACGTAATTTAGTAGGTCAAAAGAAACTGAAGCGAGTTCGATTGGAGTATTGGAATTCAGGTTCCGCATAGCCACCAGCCACTTGTCTAATGGAACATTCGGCCAATAAATTAATACATATCAAGTGATAAAAATAATACGGAAATTTGTTATTTTTTTGATGTTGAATAATTATTTTTCTTTTTATTTTTTTAATTTCAAAACATTGCAATCCATCAAGCATGAAGCCGAGCATCAAAACCTTTTAAAGAAGCATTAATAAATGGCTAAGTTCCTAATAAGTTATACTTTTCCTCATATATGGTGTTCGCACCGTGTTCTGAACATTGCACGATCTCACTTGAAATGGTATTAGTGATGCCACCTATTGTTGATCTTTCAAAAAAATAGCAAAGCAGTGTTGTCAAATCTATGCCGTTTTTGTGGTCTTAATTTAATTCAGAAACCCAAACGGCTAGACCGATTTAAATAATAATATTTTTTATAGCATGGCTTTTTTGGTTACCGATGCAAAAATTTTTTTTTTTTTTATCAAGGGTGCAAAAAAAGATTTCTGTCCGTTTTTTACCCAAAATTAAAGAGAAATAGCGGAAAATAGCAATATTGAAAAAGTATTTATCAAAAAATGATTTTAAAACATCGTCACACTGCCAAGGATTAAAATGTCGCAACAATGAACGTTACCCACAAAGAAATTAAAATAAATTAGAAGGCGCACTCCATAGACCGAAGGCAAATTTTCCAAATCAGTAACCAAATCTATGGAAATTGCTGAGGAACAGTTATGGCAACATTGCAGAGTCGCGTTCTGATTCGTTCTGCATCAATATTTAAAATGTGGCGGTTTCATACAGATGCGTTGTTTACCCGTGAAGAGATGGTTCCGGCGACTTTTCGGCACTTTTTTCACCTAACGCACACTTCTTCTGCATTTTTATAAGACAAAAATATAACAATAATGTTTCTAGAAGATAAAACAAAACATTGTGTTAAATAAACTTCCTTATGCATATGCATTTTAAACTGAACTTTTTCGGCACTATATCTACTTTATTAGAATAATGTATTATATTTACGCTGCACATTCCAATATTAGGTACGTAATTATAGGAAATGAAATAAGGGATAATTATGGAAATTCGGCAACCGCGGCCTAAATTTCTGGAATTTCAGCCTAGATGTGTGATTTGTCAATGTTTTTTTATACGGTTTCTAGTTTATTTTAATTTCTTTGTTCATCAAGTAAAAAGGCACATCGCTATGGAAACCATTGTTATTTAATTTACCAGCCGCCTTGATTTATGGTGTAACGATGGGGTGTTGCGAGAAGTGCTCTTCGTTCAAGATTTTTAAATGTATTTTCCTGATTTTCTTGGATTTTTTAGTAAAGGTGTTAACAAAATAGTCTTAATAGGTTAGTGACCCTTGTTTGTTACAAATTGTGAAAATTGGTTGGGTTTGAGTCAGTGAGTAAAAGAAAAACTTTCTTCAAAATTGCCAACGTTTCGATTTATTTAAAATCATCTTCAGGGCTCTTTAGAGGCGTTTTTCTTTTGTCAAAATATTAAATTTAAAAACTAGAAAACACATAACTGACATAGATCGGGAGATATTTAACAATTAAAATATAATAATACTAACTAGGTTCGTACAAGTGGGATTTTAATTTACGTAAAATGTGCGGTTGAAAATAATAATAATAAATCAATAAATATTTTAAAATTAGTTTAAAATCAGTTACTATATATTTAAATATAGGACTTTGTCTAATCTTCAGAAATTTAAATCTTAAAAATTACCCATAATTTAATTTAATAATTTATCATTAATAAAAAAATGGAACAGTTTATAAAAACATGCCGATGACCGACCGAGTTACAGCAATGTTATTACAAAAAAAATTTATACATTATAAAGATCTAGGAAACACTGACCGATGCAGATATAAGTTCATTCCTGTAGACTCATCCGTTTGACAGGCGCTGTGCTAATTATTGTGTTAATATCCATATCAATATTTTAGTATAAAATTATAAATATCTGCACCTCATAGCTAATAAATCAGCACTAAATCTGCTATGGTCTGTTACTCATCATATATCTTATAGTTATCACCTTATTAGAAGGGCACTGTAAATAATATCTTGTAGTTGTCACCTTATTCTAAGGGCAATGCATAATTTAGTAAATGTTATACCCACAGTACAAGGGTAGCAAAAATTTATATTAAATTTCAAAGTTACAAGTTACAGGTTACCAGGCATTTCGACAACCGGTTCTACCAGCCAAATTCAACAGGCAGCCTATTCGCAGCCAACTTCAATCAACTTCAACGTCAACCACGATGAATTTCAATCTATTTCAACCTCAACGATGAACTTCAATCAATTTCAACAACATCGACAAACTTCGAAGAACTTCAATCAACGCCAACGACCAACTTCAATCAACTCCAGCTACAACTGCTACAAAAACTTCAAACCTAATCATCGACTGGTCTTTTAGCGGAGATCAAGCTCAGCTTACGTACAACTCCAGCAACTCCAACCTCAACTATAACCAGCTACACCATATAACAAGCCTCAGCGCAAGAAAGAACTAACTCCAATTGAGAGTCAACTTTAATCAACTTCATAAAAGTTAACATCAATATAGCTTACAAAACTCTATGATGAAGCAATGAAGCAACGAAGATGAACTGCAAAAAAACCAAAGTTCAGTGAGCTATTGAAACCAAACAACTCAATCAGATGGAAGTACTTCATCATGACATCCAATCAGATATCAGTGACTCAATTCCAAGCAATCGCCAATGACAGCTGCAAAAGAAAATCAGTGAAAAATTATAAATTTTAAATTCAAAAAATCAACAAACCTCCCAAGTCAATCTACAAGACCCTCGAAAAACGACATTAGCAGATGCTGCTACTTCTAAAATCAGAAAAATATCTGCCGAACCTACCACTCGCTCCAACTACGCGGCAAGCTGCTCCAACCGCCATTATCCAACAACCAAGAACAAGCAACATATCTCTTCCCCAAATAAAACTAACGATCTTTGATGGTTTCTATGAAGAATGGTCTACATTCACGAACATCTTTAAGAAAATAGTTTACGAAAATGATGACGTTATCGACATTGAGCGTATGAAATATCTGAAAACTCACCTAAGAGACGAAGTCAGTAGAGTCGTCCAACATCTGCAGATCAATAGTGAAAATTACACTGTCAGCTGGACCATTTTCGAGACAAGATACAGCAATGAACAAGAATTAGAAGAAATACGCAAATTCTTGCAAACAAGATTACAGCCCTTTAAAACCATTGGTCAAAGCAAAAAGAAACTCAACGAAAGCATAGAAGCAATTAATAGCATGAATAACTGGTTTACTAAGATTGATCAGAATATCTTAAACATACAACTCCTAAGCACCTACCAAGTTGTGTTGAATTACATAGACGAAGTCACCGACGGCTTTTAGATATATATTATCACCGAGGACATCTATTTGAAGTCATATCTCCGACCCCGAAGAAACCATATCATCAGTCAATAAAAAACTTCCAAAAAATATCAAGATTATTTCCTATCCGATATTGCAAACAAAGGTCCAACACAGCGAAAAATACATACATGTATATGAATATTTCATTATAACTGAAACAAATGAATTTCTACTCATTAAAACAATACTCATTCCCACACGAATAACAAAGGATGCATACTGGATACTTGATGTTCCAAATGAGTTAAATTACCTGAAGAAGAATTAACGAATTGCATTTGAGTAGGTCAAAATATTTACATCTGTTCACCTACTACCACTAGAAACTTGGAGGCCTCTGCCAACTGCATTATTGACGAAATTTATCAAAGGTTCGAAAATACTTCCTGCAAGAAACCAATTTTTTCAAATATCATATGGAAACGATTAAATACACGAAATGCGTGGATGTTCATCACTGTCAACAAACCAAAAGTAGCAATCATCTGTGATGGTATTCTTAAAGATGTTACCCTCAATCAAACAGAAATCTTGATCATATCCATCATATCCATATAAGTTGCATAATAGCGACCACCAAAAATATTCTGACTTCCAAAAGACAAGATACAATTACAAACTAAAGGAGGAGGAACTAGATATTCAACAGCAACTTTACGAAACACGATGGTATCATATGGGTATCAGCAGCACTCTTTTGTCGACACTAGCCATCCTGTTAGTACTAATTCTGGGTTTCTTATGGTACAAAAAAACTAAGGCAGAGAAAACCAATCACAGACGCCAAGAAAAGGTCACCAAGTCTGCGGGTGCCAGAATGTCTAATCTTAGGAAATTAAAATCTTAAAATTTGGCCATAAATTTATTTATTAATTTATTATTAATAAAAAATGGAACAGTTTATAAAAACATGCCGATGACCGACCGAGTTACATCAATCACCATTGCTGTAATTAGGATGTTATTACAAACAAAATTGAATGCATTATCGGGATCTAGGACACACTGACCGATGCAGATACAAGTTCATTCCTGCAGACTCGTCAGTTTGACACGTACTGTGCTAACTTTTACTCATAATAGACACTTAAAGTTTAATTTCGTGTCTATCGGCATTCGTATCCTTATCTCTATCGAGTCGACCTATCGAGCAGGTGTACTTTTAAACTAATGGCGAATGCGGGACAGCTCCAGCTGATCGAATACGTCAAAACATCATTTTGTATGCAGGGACGGTCGTAATGTTACTACACCTGCTTGATTGGTCGACTCGATAGAGATAAGGATACGAATACTGATATAACTGAAAATTAACCTTAAGTGTCTATTATATCCTATATTGTAACCTTATTACAAGGGCACTATAAATAATATCTTATAGTTGTCACCTTATTATAAGGGCACTGCATTTTTTAGTAAATATTATACCTACAGTTATGTTGGAAATTTGGAACCTTTGGTTGCGCTAAAACAATCATAACTTTGTTTTATTATACCTACAGTACAAGGGCAGCATTTTCAGACTTAGATTGATCTCATAGATTGAATTTGGAACTTTGGAAAAATGTAGATATACATGGGTTTATTCGAATAAGAATCCTATTGAACTCCCAACATTTGACAGTTGCCGTAGGTATGTCAGCTTGAATATGTATCCGAGCATCACGCCGTTTATTATCTCTGACACCTGGTTTACATGAGAACAACTTCAATTCGATTTGGGTTTGGTTTAGATTAAGGTCGCATACCTTAAAACAACAGGAATCAGAGTTTACATGCGAAACTCGATCTAAGTCTCATGGAGCTTAAGAATGTCATTGACAGACAGGTAAATATCCGATTATTTATTATTAATCATTTATTGACAATTTTTTGAAAGTCAACTAACCCAAAAAAAGCTGTTATGTGCTACTATTTTTATGACATCAAACGTTAAATGACGCAAGGAATATTTTCAATACCAAAATCAGAGGTTTTGTGGAATTTTTGCATCATAAATTTGAAAAAATCTGGTGCCTCTAGATAGCAAATATCAATTTTTTTATGTGCTTCCATTAGTGGTGTGACCCAAAAATTCATCCAATAAAATGTTGATTTGAGAAAACTGTTTTTATTATACAGGGTAAGTCGTAAAAGTCTGGATATCGCAAAATGTGTATAAAAAGGACCGATATATGGGCATCGAGTAAGAGCGACAGTAACAAAAAGTACATAAAATGCGTATTGCCACTGCAATTTAACAAGTTTCAAATTTGCGATCCGAACAATGTAAATGCTTACTGTCACTTTTTCAAGTTTTGTCATTTTAATTATTTGCCGAATACTGTATTCTTTCGATTGAGTTTGAAAAGTATCTGATTTACCGAATCGATCGAAGCCGAGCTTAAAGTCGCCACACACTACAAAACTTGTCTTGAGGCAGTTGCAAAGGCTGTAACGAAATGAAGTGCGGATCCAGGGGGGCAATAGGGACATTATTAAAGTAACAAACTAAAATTTTTATGAATTTTTTCATCAAAAATCGCATTCTAAGAGCTAAAAAAAATGACTGCGCACAACTAAGAAAATTCTTCTTCTGCTTTAGGTTTCCTGTGCTATTAACGATTAATACTCTCTTTAAAGCTGTTCTAAATACTTCAAACCAATCTCTTCAATTTTTGACGCTCGTTTTTCCTTTCGTTTCTGTGAAAAAAGTAATTTTTTTTTGCATAATTTCTTGGTCACGCAGAGAAAATCTTTCTGAGGAGTCCTAGGAAGGGTAAAATTACCCCCTAGCTACTTTTTCAATGATTTCATCATCTTGTGGCCGTGTAGGATTTCCTCCTTATTTTTTTTTTAAATTTTAGTGAAAAACAAAACTCTTCTTTTTCTCTTTCAACTTTAGAGTTAGCTTACAAGTTTTGCACGTATACGACGTGCTTACTACAAAACTTCGTCTGTAAGGTATCGACGCAATATCAACGACATTTCTTTTAGCGATAATATTGAAAAGAGGGCGCTAGTGGTTACAAAAAATGAAGAGCATAGGATATATTTCCTTTTGCTGCGCGGTTCAAGATAACGCAACGGTTGGCAAGCTAAGTATTGCTATAAAAAAACAAAATTATAGATAGAGCGTAGATTAATTTAGTTCATTGTTTATCGTCTCCTGATGATGCTAACGTTGTTAGCGAAACGCGCGTCGAGTGCAAAAAAGTGTAGTTTTGGTTTGTGGAAAACAATCATAATTTTGTTTTAGTGCAACCAAAGGTTCCAAATTCCCAACATAGTTTAAAGTATTGCTATGTTTTCATGGGTATTGAGTTCGTTTTCAAAACTCATTGTATCTTTTTCTTTTATATAGCGTGTTCTTTATCAAGACCAAGAACACGCTATATAAAAGAAAAAGATAGAATGAGTTTTGAAAACGAACTCAATACCCATGAAAACATAGCAAATGTAAGCGTGGCACGGATGTAAAAAAGAAAGGGATTGATAATACCCTTGTGGGAAAATCACTGCCGTGTGTCTTCCGCCATTTTCGCCGCCATGTTGTGGAGATCTAGGTTGGCGACATTGGTTCCTTAATTTTAAATAGTAGTGTGGGAACACTGACTATCAACAGTGTCAAAAATGACGTTTCTAGAAAGGTTATTTTTGTTGTTGTTTTTTAATACAAAAACAAAAAAGTGAAGAACCAAGCAATGAAAACCATTTAAAAGACAGACAAATGCTTGAACGGCCACGCCATGATAATCTCTCTCATTTGGTCTGGGGAATGTGCAAGTTTTGAACAAATAAATTACAACATGGGGTACTGTCAACCATTGCTGCTGGCGCTCCCGCTCAAGATAAACCTTCATTAAGTTGATCTCTGAATCTGAAACAGGAACTAAAACGTCTAGGGATAGATATGCGCCAACAGTTTATAAATCCGAGGTTGTTATAGGCCTAGAAGACAAGAAAAATAAATGAATAGAGGAAGATATGGAGTTTGATAATAGCATATATGGATCAGCTGAAAACCAGAGCGATGGCAAACGATCACAAAAAATACATCTTTGGCACATCGACTTTTACAAAATTAGAACAATACTTCATGAGTTTTAAAAAGAACATTAAAAAAATTGGTAATGCAGTATACGGTTTTCTGCTATTTTTGATTTTTTTTTTAATTCTTTATGGGGGCACCTATTAGGGTCCCTAGGACCCCAAATCCGCCTGCGCCCAACCAAATACACGAGCGTTTTTTTTTTTGACATTTGCCGAACTTCAAATGGAACTGCCCCAGGCGAGTAGGAAATTTGTTTTTCCTTTGAAAATAAAAGATGTATGTGAATAGACCCCTTTCTGAGGGTAGGTTCACAAAAATTTTTTTAGGAGTTTTGACACATGCATTGACAAATGTTAAAAAAAAAATACACGAGCGTTTTTCTTTTTCCATAAGGTTTCCAACAAAGTGCCATATGTGAATAGATCCCTTTCTGAGGGTCCGTTAGTTAGTTGACCTGTTTTTGGATTTTTTGGCCAATATTCCATTTGAAGTCTCCACCCTATATACACATAAATAAACATAAATTGAAGACTTGGCGAATAATCTGGTCTAACTTTTTAACTACATTTAATAATAATAATAAAGTGCATTTATTAAGAAAAAATTACATTATAAAAGTAATACTCTAACTATATGGGTGGCGATATTCATATTATTATACTCTTCCATATAACCTGTCCGCCGAAAGATCAATTAATCCAAGAAGAAATAAAAAGCAAAAATAAAATAAGTACCTAGTAAAGTATATTCAAATTTTGGTTATAATTCAACGATGGACTGTTACCCTAACCCAACCCTCCCCAACCTAACCAAAGTGTGACCCCTCAGCTTAACCGTTAAGCTAGGGGGAGTCTTGTTTTCTTGGAAATGGATGCAGCTACAAAAATAATTCAACCGTAACAAAATAGCTATAAAAAATCTGAAACCAATACCATTCAAAATAAACCCGCACAATAAGTTAAACACTATGTAAAGACAAAAAAATGTTTTTTTTTTATTAAAAAAAAAACAGAATTATTTCAAAAATTTGAATATGCGATCCCCTTGAACAAGCCGAGCTACAAAATTTGGTGGTTATTTGAACTTTCTAGCTTTAGCAGAATTGAAGTTATGGGGTGGCCCCTCAGCTTAAAGGTTACGCAAGGAGGGTCGCGTTTTCTCGAAAACGGCTAAGGCTTCAAAATTAATTTAACCGTAATAAAGTAACTACAAAAAGGCTACAAAATGTAGCATTGAAAATATTTGGGCCCTTATGATGGTCCCTTCAGGTTAACCGAGTTGCTTTGCATCGCCCCACCCGCGCTTATATATAACTTAAACTAAAACAAAGGTAATATCTTTGTTTGTCATACAAATACAATACTTAACAAAAGAAAACTTAAGACTAAATACTAATTAAATGTACAACTCGTAAAACTGCCCTTCTCTTTAGGTTTGATCGGCCCGATCAATAAATAATTCCTCGAAAACGCTTAAGCCCAGTCCAGTGCTTTAGGACTTCTCTGGATCCTGCAAACTACGTCATTAATCCTCTTAATAATGGCATATGGTCCTTCCCAAGGTGATATTAATTTAGGCAACCTACTCTTTTTCCGTTGGGGTTTATATAGTCAGACTTTATCATCCTTGTGGAATCCTGCAGAATTTGTCTTCAAATCACATCTCGCCTTCATGCGATCACTAGCGATATCAATTCTTTATCTGAGCAACTCGTGAATATCCAACAGAGTTTCTTGTAGCTCATCCACGGTTTGTTCTTTAATTGAATCAAACATAATGTCATACGGTAACCTTAGTTTTCTGCAAAATAACACACGTCCTGTCTTATTGTGGACAGCCGACCTTTTTATTTATTTCAAGAAGGTCGCCAAGTTTCTAGAAAAGTTTTGACTCAAAGTTTCGTCCTTGATCTGTGTGCAATTCAATTCTGCTGAAGACATTGTTCACTAGAACTTCAGTCGCTGTCACAGCTCCCTGATTTGGGATAGAAAACACCTTTGACCACTTACTGAAATAATCCATTGTTACAAACATGTATCATGGGTAATGTGTGCATAAACCCAGGAAGCTTCTTAGTTCGTTTTTGTGTCTAATTGCGTATAGCCTGGACTTATCTTTCATCTGTATGTATTCCGTCTGGAGAAAGTACATGTCCAAGAAATTCAACTTTCTGTATCGGATTCAATTTAGATTTAGATTGGCATTCTATATTTTGAAAACATGTTTTCCACGTCAAGCCCCGTAACACGACTTCCATTACTCTGGCAAAGGCCTAATGACATCACATTAAACTGGTACAACCCATTACCAGTTGAGAAGGCTGTTTTCTCTTTCATGGATTTCAACTTGACAATAGCCACTTTTTAGATCCAGCCTGGGAAACCAATCGATTCTGGATAATAGATAGCTGTCCTTCTTTGTCACGTCATTAAGCTCTTTATAATCAACACAGAATTTGGTAATTTTTTTCTTCTTAGTGACCAAAGCAACAGGAGATGACCAAGGGTTTTTACTTCTCGTTGTTTGGCCAGAACCATTCCTCTTGGTGCTTGTCTGATAGGTTGAGCATCACCAGTGATTATTTACAGGGCAAACTAGTCCTACACAGCTTCTTGATTTCTTCTCCAGCTTCCCAAAAATTATGGTTCTGGTGTTACCAAATATTCTCGTAGTGCACAATGCTAAAACTTTGATCGGATCAAATAAACTCTTCATTTACAAATTTTAAAAGGTGCAATGGGTATGCAAATAAAATAATTAACATTAAATAAACTCGTACCTAAATAAATAAATAACTTCTAGCGAAAAAATTCTTAAAATTGAATACTAATAAAAAATTATACCTCGTAACAATATGGAAAGAAGAAAAAAGAAGTTAAAAAACCCCCGAATCAGTTACTTCAACCGAAAAAAGTCTAAAAATATTTTTTTTTCCACTCAAGATTTTTTTTCTTTTGTTCGTAACAATATGTTAGGTAGCAATGGGTATGCAGTATTGCAACCTTGATAATACCTAAGTGTTATCGTATATGTCAGTTGTTTTTAGATGCCCTAGTGATTATACTAAAGTTCATGGCACCCGGAAAAAAAATCTCCACTAATTTCAAGATGGTACCGCTTGAGCCCACACTACACTCGTTTTACTAGTCCTCAACACCAACTTATACTTAAACTAAGTGTAGTGCTTATCTTGGGTATGCATTTCGGGAATTCTGGATTTAAGTATAGGTTATTTAAGAAAATATAATAAGTACTTTACTAAAGGGTTGTAAAAAGCTTGGTGGAAGTACGTTGTTGCGTTTGAAAAGGGAACAAGATATGCTTTTATTCAGAATAAGCGGTTTTCAGTTAAGATTATTTTATACTTGATTCTACATTCAAATAAAATTAGTAACAAAAGTGCTATCTTACTTTAAAAAAATAATTTACCTTTATAGCAGAACCGCTTATTCTTTAATTTAGAGTTTTCCCTTGATATGTTCAGATACTTTACTAGAACTTTAAACTAAAATTAAACAACATATCCCAACTATTGAACTATGATGACCTAACCATTAATATAGAAGAATAATATTCTTGCATTAGTTATAATTTTTTTAGAGTATTAAATTATTGTTAGAAAACAAGTAAATTTTGTCCGTGGCTCACTTGCAATGTAATGTGTAAATAAATATTGCATATTGTTTTTTGTTCCTCATTTTGAAAAGGTCTGTAAATTTTAATAAACTGTTCTTTTAATTATTATTATTTTAACGCAGAATATGTTATCGAAAAAGGTAATTCAGGTTTTTGCAAATTACTTACAGGAATTCTCTGTTATAGATAAGTTAAACATTAAATTGTGTTTTATTATTCAGAAACTTTCCATAAAGAGATATGAGTGACTATTATACACTCGAGATCTCGAGGCACAAAATGTATCATGTCAAGTTTTTCCTGACAACAAATTTTTTTATTTATCCTGTCTTCCAAATCCGTGGAAAGTAGTTACTGTTTTCTAGCTGTATGGCCGATGTTTCAACACTTTGATTATATAACCGCTATAATGACCCACATTTCTTCCCGCCATCAGCCCTGCTCTCAGGCTGTGGTAATATGCTGTGGTTGATCATCACAGTCTGAGAGTAAGACTAAGGGTCCAAAACGATGGAGTCGTGTCCTTCAACGAGACGAGGATAATCACCACAGCCTGAGAGGAGGAAAAAATGTGCTTCGTCGTTTATTAGCATTAGTTAGGATGCCGTTATTATAGGAATTTCTGTGCAAAATTGAATGCTGCTACACCGGCCGAGTTACGCTGTAGTTCTATTCACTAGACACTTTGTGCCATAGCATTTAATTCTACACACTATACAGGGTTCGTCAGCCAAAGTTTGGATATAGGAATAGCGTGCGTTGAGTGAGAACGCTATTTAAATCAAATGTACTAAGATAGATGTCAAGCTACGCGTTGTTGTCAAGTGGACAATTTGTGAAAAGCGATTTAATCCTTACAAATTATTGACACCACGCTTCACGGATGTAGAAACCTTGGAGGACAAATGTCAAAAAAAAAATACACGAGCGTTTTTTTTTTGATAAGCTTTCCAACAAGGTGCCTCAAGCCGGCTGTTTGAAAAAAAAGTTTTATTTAAATAGACCTCTTTCTGATGGTCCGTTCACAAAAATTTAATGCCGAAAGTTTTGAATGCTAAAAATACTAGTTGACGTGTTTTTGGATTTTCCTAAAAAACGAATTTCCAACTCGCTAGCAATGTTCCATTTGAAGCCCTACACAAACAACGATTTCTTGAGGATTTTGACACATAATGAAAAATGTCAAGAAAAAATTGCACTAGCTTTTTTTTTTCGATAAGCTTTCCAACAAAGTGCTACAAGCTACAAAGTTGTATGTGAATAGACCCCTTTCGGAGAGTCCGCTCACAAAAATTTTTTGCCGAAAATTTTAGCTGCTAAAAATCTTAGTTGACGTTTTTTTGGATTTTTTGAAAAAACAATTTTTTAATCAGCTACGGTCAATATTCCAATTAAAGTCTCCACCCTGTATACAAGGAGTTTCACGAACATCGAAATAGGGGCGTTTTAGTGTATTTTAAGGTCGATTTAAAAGAAAAAGGCTCGGATACGTCAATTTTGTATTCAAAGGTGAAACTTTTTGACCCCTTTGGTATTTCGCTAGGGTGCACCCCCTCGTTTTTAGATAGGGAAGATAGGTTGAGTGGTACCTTGTTTTAAAGGTCTTCTGACTCTTGTTACAATACCATATTTTTTTGGAAAATCGAATAATTAGTTTTTGTCAAAATTTATTTTTTGAGCCTGTGACCATCGCATTTAGACTTTTAACTCGGACACGTCGATTTTAATTTTTTGAAAAGCACATTCTTGCTGTTTTTGTTTATCCATCACCCTCTGTGAGGGTTATTAAGATAAGGAAAATAGGTCAAATGATATCTTGTTTTAAAGGTACTTTGAGTCTCCGTACAACCCCGGACTATTTTTCAAAATTGAATGATTAGTTCTCAAGATATTCACAGTCAAAGCTGCCACGAACTAAATAAAAATCAATTTTCTGACCCTGTTATTGTCAACTTTACACTTTCCTCTCGAACACGTCGGTTTTTTTCAGAAGCACTTTTCTATAGTTTTAATTTGTTTCTATTCATCACCCCTTATGAGGGGTAACGTTCACCCCTTTTGTCAAGATAAGGACGGTATGTCGATCGCTACCTTGTTTTAAAGGTATTTTGATTCTGGTTAAAACTCCGTATGTTATGTGGAACTTTTAACACATAAGTGGAATGAATAATCGTTCCAAAAACAAAAATACTTTAGAGGTGTAAGAATATTGCCTCAATACATCTGATGGAATCCAATCCAAATTCGGTAAGGCAGACAAAAAAGGGAAAATGCCGTACTAATGAAACTATAATAAACGAGAGACCCAAAAAGAACTGTAAGAATAAAGAAGGCAGTGGCGGTCCCAGCCATTTAAAAAGGGGAGGCGGTCTCGATAAGAAAAAAAAATTGAATAAATGCATAGCTTTTGTGAGGAACATATCATGCAAACAAAACTTAGTAACTACAAGAGAGGATTTGGTCTCAAATCTAGGGAGGGGGTACTCAGATTTGAAGTCGTTTATTTCATACATTTTTTATTTTAAAAAATGTTTAAGAAAATTTTTGAGAAAATTGCTCTAAAAAATGCGTTTTTTGATTTGAAATTAAACTAAAATTGTAAATATATTAATGGTTTTAAAGCGCAGCAGGCGAAAATTTTTAAGAAAGTGACACTACAAATGCCATTTTTATCACAAAATTAAACTAATACCGTAAATATCAAATGTGTAATAACGCCGCAATGTATGCCTTACTTTTAATTTCCTAAATGTTTTAATAAAAAAATTAAAGCCAGGGTAGGGGGGGGGTTAACTACTCTCCTATCCTCCTGAAATCCGCGCTTGAGTAACTACGTATAATTTTTTAAGTTATAAAAAACATAGATAACAAACAAACCACAAACAAAACCTAATAGCTAAATACTTTTTTTTGAGGTCTAAAAAGCTTTTTGTTGAAACATTACCTTTTATATCGCATATCTCAACCATAAGATGCCCATCTCAAAAAAAAAAAATATTTTCCAGTTTTTTGCGCAAACCGGTCAATGACTCCCTCAATGTCAATTTCAATATGTCTGTTGATATGCAGCATCGCTAAGCCCATCAGACGAATTTCCGTCATAGTGTTTTTAAGTACTTATATTTTCAATCTTCTGAGGCATGAGAAGCTTCTTTCTGACGAGGCATGGCTTACTGGCAAACTACCAAGAATGTTTTAATCAACGGAAAAATATTGCCACACTTGTTCATGGCCCCAAAAACGTTATCAGGTATGTTTTGATTTAAGCTTTTGCCTACTTCTGACCAATATTGTTTCCAAATACTGACTCCTCCCAATAAAAGTTCAAGAATTTGTGTTTTGAATTAATAAAACAGTTTATAGTATTTAGAAACGACTTTAGTTAATTTTGCCTTAATTTTGGCTTCATGTTATACTTGGTATGAATATGTTCAGAAAAAAAACTTGTTTATAAATAGAAACTCTATAATACGGTTCTGTATATTCAATGGTTTTCGCGGTAAGTTCGTCATGCGTTTGTATATTCTTGGTCTGACGGATTGAAGGTCAAACTGTCCCAAAATATTGTGGAGGAATTCTAGAATGTATTTAAAGGAACTTTCTGCAATTTTTCGATTTTTCTTCTTCAGGGTTATTACCATCAGCATCTTTGTTGTTGTTGTCTACTTTTTCTGGAGCAAAGGGGGGAGGCGATCGCCCCCCCCCCCGCCCTCCCCCTGGGACCGCCACTGGAGAAGGACTAAATGAAAATCAATCAAAATCAAAGGTCGAATCACAACCAATGCTATAAAGCGAGTCGAACAGTTAATTGGAAGAGTAGCTTCAAAAAAGACAACACTTGCTATCTTTGTCGATAATAAAAACGCATTAAACAACGCCTCATGGAAAATAATAATAAACAAATTAACAGACCGAGGAATCGACTTGTACTGAACAGAAACAATAATATCTTAGTTTAAAGATAGACTTTTTTCCCGAGTCCACCAAAGCGTAAAATTGTTTTCCTTTCTATTAAAAATAAATTTTCTTATTTAAAAATGTTGATAGAAACCCGGTACATTTGGTATGCTCTGTGGACTTGCTTATTAGATATCTACCAACCTGGTATTTTAAAAATTTAAAAAAATTATAGACTCGAACATCAAATACGCTTTTTAGCCTATAATGATGTACTCGTGGAAAAATGCACAAGACGATGAAAAAAACAACGATTGCAAAATAATTGCACATGCCTACTGCTTATCAATATAAGTCTATCCTACTATGATCTAAGCATTGTGTGTATGTAATAATCACAAATTTTGTTTTATAATTACCTGCAATAAAAGCTTTGAGTAGAAAAAAATTTGAGTGGAACTTTGAGTTAATAACATGAGATTAAAAAGTTCATTTTAGTCACAATCAAAAAAATAAATTGAGTCGAGTTAAATTTAGTAATTTATTTTGGCGCCGACTTCAGAAAAGTTGAGTTTATATGTAAAAATAAAAAATATTTTGATTTTTTTTTTAATTTTTGGTAATCAAAGACTTTTCTTAGGCTCGGTTTGTAGTTTGAACTTGAGTTAAGTTTTTCGTTGAGCGTTAAACCGAGTTTGTAGGCAGGTTTAAACTCAGTTTTCCCAAACGCCCAAATTTGTAGGTTTAAACGAAGTTTTAAACACAAACATTATGTTTTACAGCAAAATTCTCCTCTGTTTTTTTGCTGGCGATTAATCCTGTCTCTTTGCACATGCCTACTGCTTTTAAACGTTTTCGCGAGATGAATAAGAATAATTTTCTTCTTTTTCGGAAAAGTTTGAAGCTCGCTTTTCTGGCAACTTTTTTTTGGCCAAAAACGTCGGAACAACATGAAAAAAACACCCACTCAAAATTTAGTATGCTTATTAAGGCGCATTTACACAGACAAACTTTCCTTTGATGTTGAAATGCCGACAAGCATTTACACGAGCCTCTTGAGCAAAATGTTCAAAGAAATGTTCGAGCAAAATCTCGTACCAAAAAACACACGTAAATTTTGGAGAGAATGTTGAGCAAAATTTGTTTGTAGAATTGGGGGTATAAAAATTTCTTTACAAATTCAAAATATATATTGTTATCGGAATTCATTGAACTTAACTGAAAATAGAAAAGCAAAGTTTTGAAATAAGGTATTTTTAATCAAGTACTTTCCGACGGAAAAACGATTTGATGTCGAAATTCACATTTTACCTCACAAGCAACTTCGATTGATCTGGTTTTTATAGGGGATATGCCAGTATACTTGTAACTTTTTTGGGGTTGTAAAAAAAAACGAGAATAAAAAAAATAATAATTGGCACTTATTTATTGTTGTTGCCTGTAAAATATAATGATAAAAATTTACGTTTAAAAGAATATCTCTTATTTTACTTCCTAGTTTAGTCTTTTACAATAATAATTAAGTCAAATTAAAAAACCTATATACATTTTATTAAATCTCAAATATATGAACAAAAGCATGTTCGGTTTAAATAATACTCGTTTATTACCCACTTCTACAACCCTACGAACCCGACCCTTGTCTAAAAAATATAATTTAGCAGTAATTTAGTAGACTGTGTCGCCGATCTATCATCCCGCGTTTTGGATTTTGCAGGTAGTAGGCCGGCCACCCTTTTGAATCGCAATGTTGCCCTTTGCATATTGTTGGTTCAGTGTCAGTAATTGACCTTGATTATTACATTAAATTGACAGTAAATATCTATATCTTCAGCATTTTCATGAACCTTTTGCTTTTTTAAGCAACCCTTGGGACCTTAAACTAACTAGGTAAATCTGGTGTGAGGAATTAAAAAACAACAATAAAAGCTAAAGGTAAAGTAAAGTTACAAAAATATATTTAAAAAAAATCTCGCTCCCCACCACTCCCCATAGTCGTAAGGCGCGGATTACCGCTTAAAAGTGCAATTTTTGAGTTTTTTGCTGATATTTGAAAAACTCAAAATTTTTTTGGAAAAGAAAAATTTTCCTGGATTTTTTTTTAGGAAAAAAACTCGCAAGAAAATCCCAAAAAAAACCCAGAGCAAAAAAATTCGGGAAAAACCCTAAGAAAAAAATATTATAAGTAAACCTAATCCATGTGACAAAACTGATAGTAGAGCCAATAATAATGTTTCGCTTGCCGTCGGCTTTTTTTCACAAAAATTTTAAATAAAAGTTGGTGTTCCAATTTTTTAAAGAATTAAGATCACTGATCACTGATCTGAAATTTTATTTATTCTTATCTTTAAAAATATGTTTCCAAAATAGATAGCAATGATTTGCTCAAAAATTTACCCGAACAAAATGTTCAAAGAAAAGCTCACAAAAATGTTCACGCAAAAATTTTTAGATATTTTGCACGAGCTTTTATTTGAGCATGTTCGTCTGTGTAATTGCGCCTTTAGATATCTACCAACCTGGTATTTTAAAAATTTAAAAAAATTATAGACTCGAACATCAAATACGCTTTTTAGCCTATAATGATGTACTCGTGGAAAAATACACAAGACTTGAAAAAACAACGATTGCAAAATAATTGCACATGCCTACTGCTTATCAATATAAATCTATCCTACTATGATCTAAGCATTGTGTGTATGTAATAATCACAAATTTTGTTTTATAATTACCTGCAATAAAAGCTTTGAGTAGAAAAAATTTTGTGTGAAACTTTGAGTTAATAACTAACTAATAAATTTATTAATTTATTTTGGCGCAGACTTCAAAAAAGTTGAGTTTTATGTAAAAATAAAATTATTTTAAGATTTTTTTTTAATTTTTAGTAATTAAAGATTTTTATCGGGCTCGGTTCTTCAATAGCGGTTTGAACTCGGTTTGTAGTTTAAACTTGGGTTAAGTTTTTGGTTGAGCGATAAAAGCTCAAATTTGTAGGTTTAAACGAAGTTTTAAATACGAAAATTATGTTTTATGAAAGTAAAACTCGTGGCACATCGGACAAAGCGTTTTTGTTTCTCACTTCATTACGACCAGGCCTCCACTGTCTAATGGAGAATCCAGGAGGCCTGGTCGTAATGAAGTGCGAAACAAAAACGCTTTGTCCGATATGCAACGAGTTTTACTTTCATTTTTATTTGCGGACACGAGATTCATTATGTTTTATAGCAAAATTCTCCTCTTTTTTTTGCTGGCGATTAATCCTGTCTCTTTGCACATGCCTACTGCTTTTAAACGTTTTCGCGTGATGAATAAGAATCATTTTCTCTTTTTGGGAAAAAGAGCACGCTTTTCTGGAAACTTTTTCTGGCCAAAAACGTCAAACAACATGAAAAATGTCAGTGATATTTTACCAAAATGTTGTATTCTGGTTTAAACTTGGTTTAAAACTTGGTTTTTAAACAAACTTGGTTTTATTTGAATTGAACAACCGCTCACTGAAAATAAATTTGGTTAAAACTAAGTTTAAACGACTATTAAACAACCGGACCTTAAACACCTTTTAGCCTTTTTTAATATGCAGTGTCATTTTTCGCTCCCCCTACCATTTTTTTGTCTGCACCACTGTCTTTTCTGACTAACGTCAGTTAAAAAGCCACATCCTTGACGTGTTCAAAAAGATATCACTTTTTAAAGTTCGTCATGAAATACGAAAGATGGAATAAAATTAACAGAGTGAGTTTTTTGCCTCTTATTAAAAGTTGTTGGGTGTTTTTGACATTACATTGACAATAGATCCAAATATATGTTCTAGCAAAACCAAAACACTGGTCCCTTGACTACTGGTGCGACAGGAATTTACTGATTCACAAACATATCTCTGCGATACCTTTTTGAACACGTCAAGGGTGTAACTTTTTAACCGACGTTAGTCAAGAAAGACAGTGGCGCACATAAAAAATTGGCAAAGGGCGAAAAATTGGCATTTTTCAAAAGCGTCCACCATTTTGAATTTCAGCGAAATGTCAATCCTGGTGACAGGATCCCATACTCTGAAGCTTTAGCTTTCCAGTACAACAGAAATTTTTAAAGTCGGACAAGTGGTAACGAATTTATACTCTAAAAGAAAATGTGCGGTTTTTTATGGGCCACCCTATATTTTTTTAGCTTTTTCGTGAAAGTAAATAAAACCGGACTAAATTAAAGCTCTAATGAATCAAATAAGAAAATTTTTATAAAAATTGGTTAAGCCGATTGGTTACATTAAAACAAACATCTAAAAAGAAAAAAATACGCTCCGAACTGATAACATTGTCATTTTCTGAAGTCTATTAGAAATTAAGCTACATTTTTAAAGATAATTTGCCAAAAGTTTTCTACAAAATACTTTTCCTACTTTAAACTTTTGATCCTCGTGAATTGTGATATCTCTGCACCAAACAATTACTATACGTTTATACGCGCCCTAAATTGGTTTCATATAAAGACGGTTTTAAATAAAGTCGCTTTCTCCAAAGGTTTATACGTCTTTCATTAAATGTCACTTCAAAAAAACAAATAAAACAACAGATTTTTCATTAAAACCAGTTTTTAAAATGTTTATTCCGACCTTAAAATCAGTTTTTAAAGCGATAAACGGCTTTCTTAAATCGCTTTAAAATAAAATCGATTTAAAGGTTTTAGTGGTCTTTATAAGATAACAGTTTCAAACCGTCTTTATATAAAAGCGCTTTAAAAGGCCCGTATAAACAAAGTAAATATTTTTGAAGTAAAAAACTGTGAGTAAAAGTGAATATAAAATGTTTTCGGCTTGGGAAAATTTCCGGAATTAATTTAACCTTTTGTGTTATTACCCTAGCGATTATTTTTTTGATGATCGAGTTTCCAAATATGCTATTGTTGAAAAATATGCATGAGTTTTTGGTTCTTGGACAAGTACTTCCTTTCCGAGCTCCTTTCTAAGATAAACATGAGAGTTTCTAGCACAAACCCACCCAAGGATCCTAAAAATACCTAATAAAGTCATATAGTAAGTATAGAACAAGCATATAGTAGTTTTCACAACTAGTGGCTAAAATAGTGCTTTTTTTACAAGCGTTGGTTTAAAAAAAAGCACAGAAAATAGTTTTTTTATACCTTCATCAAAAATATGATTTTAGTAACTGTCTGCATAACTAAAGCATGGTTTTTTTAGGTTACCGATGCTAAAAAACCTTTTTTTTATCACGGGTGCAAAAAGAGATTTCTGTCCGTTTTTTTCCCAAAATTGAAGAGAAAGAGCGGAAAATAGTAATATTGAAAAAATCTAATTATTGTTGCTTAAAACTTAAGCCATTTACGCCAGTTTTCACCAAGTATTTACGAAAAAATTATTTAAAAATATCGTCAAAATATCAAACTGTCAAGGATTAAAATGTCGCAACAATGAATGTCACCGAGTAAAAAAGCAGATCGCTATGGAAATAATTGTTATGTCATTTACCAGCCGCCTTGATTTATAGCGTAAAAATTGCGAAAAGTGCTACCTATTCGAGATTTTTAAAAGTATTTTCCTGTTTTTCTTAGATTTTTTGATAACGGTATAAAAAAAATAATGTTAACAACTTTTTTTTAACTACCTCGCTGCGCTCGTTATTTAAACCAACGCTTGTAAAAAAAGCACTATTTTAGGCAATAGTTGTGAAAACTACTATTAAAAATCGCGAACGATGAGCACTATATATCAAGGCGGCTGGTAAATGAAATAACAATGGTTTCCATGGCGATGTGCCTTTTTACTCGGTGACGTTCATTGTTGCGATATTTTAATCTTGGACAATTTCATATTTTGACGATGTTTTTAAATGATTTATTCGTAAATACTTGGTGAAAACTGCCGGAAATGGCTTAATTTTTAAGCCAGAATAATTAAATTAAACCCGTGATCGAAAAAAAAGTTTTTTTTTGCATCGGTTACCAAAAAAGCCATGCTTTAGTTATCTGCACACAGTTACTAAAATCATGTTTTTGATGAAGGTATAAAAAAAGTAATGTATGCCTACGACGGGTAATAGGGACTTATCGGTACATGAAGTCAGCATAGCCTGACTCGGCACTATTTCTGACAGTTCCGCCCGAAGGTTGAAAGGTTTCTGACATTTTTGTCATATAAACATGTCATCTAAACATGCACGTATTGTGCCATTCTTAAAGTTGACAAATTAAAGTTAATACCGTCCTTTATTAAAGGCAGCCACAAACATTATGAAAGTCGACATTATTTTGATAGCAAAGATGACATATTTAGACAACAACAATGTCAGAATCCTTTTAAACTTCGTGCGGAATTGTCAAAAATAGTGCCGTCTTTATTAATGTCAGGAGATGCCGACTTTATGTACCGATAAGTCCCTATTATTTTATGCGCGAAATATTTTTATGTAATTTAATTTTGTACAAGAGAGGCAATCTTGGGTCAAGTTTAAAAAAAAACCGCATCAGGTAATGTAATATTAGCTTCAGTTTTCAAGGCTAAGGTTGTTAAATATCTTTTAGATATATAACGACTTTATAATCTCGTTTATAATAGATAGTTTTCGGTCGTGCTCAAGACGCCCGACGACTAACGCTATTTGACACTGTTTAAATTAGAACGTCATATATGGTTAAGGGCTGGTTTGAAACGCCGCAAACCTAGGGACGGTTAACATAAGAAATTTGACGTACGTAGGACATGCGCATTTGTGTTTTGGCGAGCTTCCATTAAATTTGGCGCCTATTTCCGACAGGGTGGCGTTGCGCTCAGTATACCCAAGACATCCAAGCGTGTTTTTTTGTTTGAGCGTCCTTTCATGAATAATTAAATAGGTACCGCCCTTAAAACGCATCTAAATAAAGGCAATAAATTAAGGTACTTTTTATCCGTCTTTCTCGGAACTTAATTAAGAAGGTGTAAATTTTGGTGTGGAAATTAAAAACAAAAACTAAGAAAATATCCCAAATGTCAAATAACCGGACTGTCAACGTAAAACCTGTACCAAAAGGGCTATTTTAAAGTTATCGTTGTCGGTAAAGTTATCGGGCTGTAAATTGGCACGACCAAAAACTATCTAATAATTTCGATTTCGGGATTTTTTTCCTTAATAATTCCAAATTATTCTATAAAATAAAAATGCAAATTAAAAAGTCGTTTTGCGTGTAAAAATAAGTATGTTTATCCCGGTAAAATTAAACCGAATAAGAAATATTTTTTGCATTCATAAAAAGAGGCGAATTTGTAAGCTCACACATGAGTTCCATTGTATACCAGTGGCTGTATTCTTGACACCCGTGCCCGTGAGTATGAACAAATTTTTCACTTACTCACCTATTATAGAGAGAACTATTTACAGGGTTTGAATTGCTCAGCGACATTAATATGACGGGTCCGAAAACCAAGGTACATAGTTGCAGAGCTGGCCTTAGACCTTTGGCCGCTTGGAGCAGGACTGGGAAAATGATGCCCTTTTTTGGGCGGACGCCCACGGTCTATCAGAATGTGCAAAATCAAACCCATTAAATAAAAGAAAGTTGAATCAAAATCGAAATTCGTAAGACCCGTTGTTTATCAGAAATATCTGCTAAATTGATTGCGCATTCGCCAATAATACATGAATGGGAGGCGTACACGCAGGTGGCGTGGCGGCGCCGCCGCGTAGTATCGATGCATTTGTCGCTGCTACGCGCGCATACTTGTACAGGTAATGTTCAATAGTTTGTGTATAGATGTCAGTTGCGTTCCAGTTAAGAACAAATTTCTGATAAACAACGGGTCTTACGAATTCCGGTTTAAAAAAATTCCGGGAACAAAAGTTATGACTTTGGTGTGCTCACAGAAGTGTGTTAGTTTCACACCGGTTAAATTCTTGAATTTACGACAATTTTTCTTCCAAAATTAAAAATGACTTTCGGTGAAAATTTTGGGAGCTGCGTTGTATAGTTCTGGTCTAAATAATTTAGCCACAAGAGACCATACCCCGTTCTACCGCGCTAGCCCGTTCCACCCCAGGTTCTCCTATCATATTTTCTAAGAAATAAAATTATCATGACGAAAGCAAGGCATTAGCAACCAAACTATACGGCACTCTTGGGTTTATTTCGGTAGCGCAAAATCAAAGGCACAAAAGTCCCGGACAAAAAACACAATTAATACATCTAAAACTCTCTGGAATAACGACAGGAATATCAGTGGCGCACCGAGGGGGAGTTTTGGGTTTAACCCCCCCCCCCCCCCCGAGAAGCCTAGTTATATACAATTGGCACAATCAAATAACAGCAGAAATAAAATATATAGGGAATAAAATACAAGAGCCTGGACTTTAATTTTTAACAGAAATCTTTAAAAAATCATAAATGCTACAACACCTTTCATTTTTACAATTTCGTTCGTTCATGACCGCTATAAAGATGTTTGATTTTTTTATTTGTTTTCAATTTGGATCACCCTCGGGATCACCATCAAAATGGTCTTTTTAATGTAATTTTATCGAACATTTTGCTTGCGATTTGTTGTCACAAATGGCATTGTAAGTATCACTTTCGCAAAAATTTTTACCTGCGGCGCATTTTAGCATTTTTACAAACAAATTAAGGGCAAATAAACCATTGAAATTCTTAAAACCCTATCAATATTTACGATTTTATTTTATTTTTAAGTTCAAAATTAAACCATGATTTTGACATCAAATTTTGTATAAATAAGTAATTTTAAATTTGAGGCGTTTTCTCGCGTTAAAATTGTTTAAAATGTTTTTAAAAAGTTTGAAACATTTGTTTTCTCGCGTTGCAACGGTAACGTCACATCTAACCGGGTTAAAAATATTTTGAAATGGAATCCACTTTAGTTTCAAAACTGACGCGTGCGTAGAAGATACGTCAAAATTCTACATTTTTGTTTTAACCTAAGATATTTTTTGGTTTTGCGTGAAAATGGACGAAAAATCGTATTCTAAATATCTTGTTAGCCATTCTTCATGGTATCCCTGTGGTCTTATATGATTTTCGGGGCTTAAAAGAACAGTAAATAAAAAAACTTTACTCTCCATGTAGCTTCCATTGCTTGCCATACATGCTACTAAAACTGGCCGTACACTCAAAGGTTTTATTACATAAACCAGTAGTTGATACATTTTAATTTTAAACACCAAAAAAATAAACAGAAAAACAAAAAAGTGAGATTACACTAAACTACGTCAGCGTTTTGAACTACTCATTTTTTCTCGGTTCTAAATGATGACGTTACATCTAAATAGTTTCAAATAATATTTCAAAATAATTTCAACGCGAGAAAACGCCTTTGGTTAACATCCCCCCTCTGTACATTTGAACCCAGGTCCGCACTTGTAAGCACCTGTTTCCTGGTATCAATTATGATCACATTTTTATATCAAATTAACCCCCCCCCTCCGAAGCCAATTCCTGGGTGCACCACTGGGAATATAATTATTGTATTTTCACCCTTTCAGTAGCCTCAATAAGGGCTGTTCAAGGACTTTTTTCTGATCTCATGCTAACGTTTAGAACAGGGAAAAAGCTACACTGTAGATACAATTACAATAGTAATAGTGTGGTCGAGAGTAATTGGTGGAACTTTTGTGATATCGGCTCAAATGTCATTATTAATCACGCAAAAACGGCTGAAACGATTTGGAAGTTTGGTAGGCAGGTGTGTGACCTCTGAGTCGACCGCTAGAAATACGGGTCTGAAAATTGTTAAGTAGACTCTACTAATAAAAAAAGCAAACACATGTGTATAGCATGTGACGTGACAAATTATGTTTCTACCAAATTTGGTTTCGTGTTTTTTATAGGGACCCTCTGCTAGTAGTTTACCCGCTGAGTTGCTACTAATTACCGAAATTTATTGGTTTAGGTGAGTATATGTATGTATGTTTGTTATTTAATCACGCAAAAACAGCTGAAACGATTTGGATGAAATTTGGTAGGAAGATAGGGTGTGATCTCTGGGTCGACCGCTAGAAATACAAGTCTGAAAATTGTTAAGTAGACTCTACTGATAAAATAAACAAACACTTGTTTCGGCATTTTTTTTAACTTTGGCCGAGGGTTGAGAAATAGAGATGATACTGTCGAAACATTTTGCTGATTATTGGCCAGGAAAAACACGGGATAATGAGATTGTTCGTTTAACCTTTTTTAAGAAAACTATCAATGTTTTTGTTTTTTCTTATTATTACAATTTACAAAGGAAAAAAATAGACAACGTTTCAACTGTTATGATCATACAAAATTTCATCCCATTCCAACTTCCGGCATCCGTTCCGGGTAGGGGTGAATATTTTTCAGTAATAGTAGTTTACATAACAAGCATGTTAAGTAGCATTTACACATCGAATATTCCTTTGATCTTCGAAATGCCGACAAACATTCGTGCGAATTATTTATTTGAAGATTGGCGCAAAAGGTTAGGGCCAAAGGGTTCGGGTTTCGGGTAAAAAGGTTCGTGGTGTTCGGACAAAACTTTTTGAAAGAAATATTTGGAATAAAATAAAAATTAGAAAAATTAGGGAGGAGCCGGAGACTATACAAGGCACCACCAAGCACACCAAAAAGATAATTATTTAGGATATATAAAACCTAAACACTTAATTAAGGAAAACCAAAAAATTACAAACTTATTTAGTAGATATCTACCAACCTCACAACGTACCACCTAGAAAATAATAATTTTTCCCTTTCCGTCGACTTTTACTATTTAATAAAAAAAAAATATATATATTTTTGGTGTTCCAATTTAATTTCAAGAATTGAGGTCAGTGATGTGAGTCCAAAAATATTATCTATTCCTACTTTCAAAAATATATTTCCAAAAAATCTTGCGAAAATTTGCCCGAATGTTCGTGGTAAATGTTCGCTGCAAATGTTTGTTGCAAATGTTCGAGTGTTCGGCCAAACGTTCGTCGAAAAAGGTCAGCCAGATTTGGCCCGAATTTTTGGACGAACCTATTCGCTCTGTGTAAATGCGCCTTTATGATGGTCATTACACACGAAGATGGAGTTTGAGACGCGAGCCGAAGGCGAGTGTCTTAATTCATCCGAGCGTGTAATGACTATACCATGCGAGTTGGTGTACTATGCTTTACCTACTACCAATGAAAATTTCAGTATCTATATCAAAAATGATTACCTGAAAATACCACATCTAAACACTCCTAAGTACATATTTTGTATTGTATTATTTAGGCAACATTACTTTTTGGAAAGAGAATTAAGACAAAATTGTGACTTTTGAAATTTTTCTTGAATTTTGAAAATGTTTAAATTTTTTATTTTTTTTTAATTTTCCAAATTTATATATTTAATATATATTTATTTTGTTAAAAATATAGAAAAATAATTTACATGTTTGCATCAATCAGTGTCCTTATGAATAAAGAAAGTTTTATGCCTACGATTTAGGAGTGTAAATGGTCCATTACAGTCGTGTTAGAACGCTCGTTAAACTAATTTTATGGGTTGGTCGTAAGTAGAGTCCTTTTCGTTTCAATTCTACGAAGGTCAAAATCAAACCTTTGGCAATTGGATGCAATTACTAAAGAATTCCTTCTAAAAATAAGCCTGTAGGTGCACCTCAAAATTTAATAAAGGAACGCTTCAACTGTTTATCTTTATTTAAAAATAGCAACAGAAAATATTATGTTTTTGAAAAAACACTGACACGACAAAAAAGAACACGCTTGCATATAAGTTGACGATAGTTAATTGTGTAAAAAGAATAGCCTAATTTAATGAATGAATATATTTTAATTTGTACATACACCATAAAACTTACCTAACCATCAGATATATCACAGACTATTATAATTTTCAACTAATCGTGGCACAAAATCAAAAATCCAGTGACGAAAAAAATCGCGCACACAATAATAGAAGTCGTGTTTGTTTTCTGATTTCAATAAGTATTTGTATTGCCAATTACAAAACCGGGATTAAAAAATCAGTGCACTTCCAAGATAACCACTGAACAAACAAGATAACAAAAGCCATGGCACAATTTCTTACCAAACTGATCACTTATAGATACGAAAAAAAATGTTTGTGTTTTGTATTAACATTATACGACAGTCGGACGACTAACGCACAATTATTGCAAATATCAAACACCTCACGAAAATGATATGCGAACAACGATTCAAGCAATTTTTTTAATATTCATAGTGAAACAAGGTCTTGTCAATTAACTACTTTTGTTTTCTATAAAACACACTACGTTAAGTTTTTAAATACATTTGCTAGGTTTCATTCAAAAATTTTAAAAAATAAGACTACGAATAAAATGTCCCAAGTATACTAAAGATTTTAAACCTCTACCGTAAACACTCTGAAGCAGTGTAGGTTTATTTTCTGCTACATAAATTAATGATCTAAAACTACTGCTGCCATCTAACGGTAAAAACGTGTGGATGAAGAGAAAACGAATACTGTTAACGTCACAGCAGGACATGATACTTATAGGAATACAAATAAGATTGAAATAAAATATTCGCTGGCAATCGATGGCATTTCCTTGTTTATTTCAGAAAATATCAAGTTGACCTCAGAAATATTCATTTGAAATTCAGAAATTAATATATTATAATAAATATTATTACTATTAAATAAAACTAATACTTTCTGAATTACAGTTGGAAATGGTGTAATAACTTGGATTTTATCTTTGTTAAAAGTATATTATGATTACTTTTATTTAAAGTACTGTACCCAACAGACAGACGAGACGCTCCGAAAATCATCCTGAAAAAGAACTATGCGGTCTGGCTTGTCGATATCATATTTTGGTCAGAAGTGCGATTGTGACGTCATAAATGGGAAGTGAGAACTGCTAACTTAGCAGGTGGATATGGGCACGTAACAACTGAGAAATTTCCCATTTGTGACGTCAGAAGTGCGATTCTGACGTCAGAATTGCGAACTGAGAAGTGAGAAGTGGGCAGGCGGATAGGGGCCACCGTAGATATGGGTAGATATAACTGCGCAGTTCTCTACCACACAAGACCTGCACAGTTTTTCTTCAGAGGATTTCCAGAGCGTCTGTTTAGGGGTATGTGAAGTTAGCAGCCAATGTGTCGAATTTTATCGCCAAATATTTGTCAATCGTTGGTGCTTCGTTAGTTCTCTTTAGTGCTGTAATCAATTACGTTAGTACTCCTTTACTTTTTGAGATATTTGCCTTTTTTTAAACTCCACAGCCGATCACTGAGATAAAAGGCTTAAACACAAGTCAATGGTTAGTATTTTGTTAGTGCTTTCATCTGCTCTAAGTAGTGTCGTTAGTGCTCTTAGGGTTTTCAAGATATTTCAAAATTTAGTTTCAAGGTCCTCAGCGGCAGAATCACAAAATGATACTCATTTAAAAGTATTTCGTTAGTGCTCTTTAATGCTTCAAAAAGCGTCGACTTTACTTTTTTTTTTAAAGTTATCGCGTTTTTAAAAATGAAGGTCAACTTCGCATTGGCGCGTGCAGTTAGCATCCAGTATGTCGAAGTTTATCACAAAAAATTCACAATTGGTAGTGGTGCGTTATTACTTTTTAGTTGTCTAAGCAGTTTCATTAGTGCTTTTCTAGTTTTTCAGACAGACACAAAAAACCCTAAAAACTTTCGGAGAACGACAAAAAGTTTCAGAATGCAGAACTTAACTGACTCTTTTATTTTCTTTTACAAATTCAAATTTAATTTTTTTACCAAATATTTATTCAAGATTATCCCCATCTTCTGATGATGGCATTTTAGCCGTAACCGGTTCTAATTTCTTATAATAAACATTCTCCCTGGACACCAGCCTACCAATACAGGTCTATTTTATCCCAATCAGAAATCATCAGAAAGCTACAGGACTGTAGTGTACCCTAACAACCCACAACGTTCCCGGAACATTCTATTGATGTTTATGTTGGGTGGGTCGTTCCCGCTCTAATTAGAACGTTCCAGGAACGTTTCTAACAAACCTCCACGGAACGTTCCAAATGGACCATCAATCACAAAACAATCCAGAGAAACGTTTCTCAAACGTCCCACATTTAGATCGGCTACTGATCAGTTCGGAGCGTTCAAAGGTGGGGGAGGGGGAAGTGTTAATATTTTTTAAATTGTGGCATTGGTAGTATTTATATAAAGAAGAAAGTCAAACTGCGGTGCGGTTATTTTTTTTTCTGAGGATGAACTCTGATAGTTCGTGGTTTTAAGAGCACAAAAATTTATCTTTTATTTTATTTAAAGTTATATTTTACGATTTAATTGATTATCATTACAAGGAAACGTCTAGGAACGTTTTAAGGGAATGTTCAGAGAACGTTACATTTGCTAACATTTACCATATCGGGGATGTTGCTGGAATGTTCCTTCGGTTTGGAAGGAACGTTACTGGAAAGTCCTTGGAATGGACTTGTCTGTTAGGGTATGTACCTTGCGTATTGCAAATGTCCTTGGACTGGGATATTCTTTGTTTTGCTGCTCATCTATATAAAGCACCCATTAATCAATTGGCCACTGTTTAATAGTTGCCCAGTGTAGGAAAACAATGAACCAATGTACATCATGTTCATGCAAAGGTCACAGAGGTTCTAGACGATTCATATGCTATCCTACTAATATTAAGATTGCAAAAGTTTGTGTGTGTGCGTTTGTTGCTCAATCAAGCAAAAACCTCTGAATCGTTTTGGATGAAATTTGGTTAAATTGATAGAGTGTGACCTGGATTGAAACATTGATACTTTTTTTATTTGACATTTCGCTTAATGACAACTGTAAAAGTCAAATTACATTACTTTTGGATATCGCGGGCAACGCCACGATTCGACCTCTCCCGTGTATTTGTTAATTCAAAATCGAGGAAATTGTGCGCTCTTTCTAGGGTTCGTTTATTCATCGAGCGAGCAAGCTGAGCTACTCTTTTTACTCCAGCTTGTTGAGTGAACACAGCGAGCTTGTAAAAATTCTAACCCAACTTTGTATGATTGATGGCTGTTTGATATCTTTTGGCTTCGTTTCTTCCTATGTACAGGAAAAAATGGTATTCTGTATTTACAGTGGCGGTCACAGCTTTCCCAAGATCTAAAATTGTCTCCCCACAGGTCTAAATATTTACACCTCTGGGGGTTATAAGTTTTAAAACCCATTTTCAAAAAACACTTACCCATACAGAAAAGATATAAAGTTATTGATTATTTTTGTATTGCTTTTGCAAAATACCACAGAAAAACTGCTTTTTTTCTCAAAATATACCATATTTTAGGAGAAAATGCCATAAAACCAATTTTTTTTGACAGGTTTCAAATGACAAATTTGGCACATAATAGCTTCATTATCTGTGTTTGAGGGGAGTGGTTTAAATGTATAGCTCCCAGAAAGGATTGTTTTGTGGCAATCGGTAATAAGTTCCTTTATAATTTCCCTAAGCAACCGTTTTTACAAGAATTAATTTACCTTATTTGTTGTTCATTAATCAATAAAACACCTCCAATTTTGTACAGAAAAACGCCATATTTTGAACCCTCTTCAGCACAAAAAATATATTAATGAGAGCACTACGAGGCAAAACAAACATAAATGAAAGTCACTGTATATGCACGAAAAATATACCAAACAAAACAGCGAAAACAACTATATTAATTTATTTATAAACTAAAAGTAAAACATTGAGGTTATCTAAAAGCTCAGTCAAAAAAACTTTCCTTACTCAAAGCCCACTCATTTTAAAGCTGTAGCTTTTATCAGTAGAGGTTGGTGCAAGCCAAGGTGCAAGCAGAGGTAAAAGATCCGAACTCGCCATTTGTGATTGAACGCAGCGCTAATATTTTTAGACTGACAGCTCGACAGTGACAGAAATGTAAAAGAAACTTGTATTTAAGTTTTTTAATACATTTCATAAGTAAAAACACCTTTTAAATAAATACAAAATTAATCTACTCCTTATTTTATTATTACTCATCAAAATCGTTGTGTGACATCAAGTATTAATTGGGAAAATTAATTAACAAGGGTAAGTTTTAATTAGAGTGACATATAGCCCCAATGTTAATTTATTCTGCAGAGTGTTTGCTGCGTGGGTTTAAATTTTTTAATTTTCTTTCCTTCTAAATTGAAAATTTTCTCTTAAATCCAAAAAAAGAAGAAAACTCAAGGAGGGTTGGTTTAAAATGCTTAAAACCAAAAATTTCACTTAAACTTAGGACCGTTCTAAAATAGACTAAACCTTTTTAGTATATCCCACCATTAATGTTTTTATGAAAAAACGGGTGGGTGATTGCCCCCCACTGCCCCCCCTCTCACCGCCACTGCTGTTTAAGCCCTACACTAAAAAAATATACTTTATGTAAGAAGATTTTTGTCTAGAAACATTATTAAATATACAACTTCAACAATTATTTGCTTATTAATAATAGTGTTTCTAAATTAGTAGTTAATAAACTTAAATCATTAATAAACACAAAATTTGATTTAACAAAACTTGCATTATTAAAAAATATATCTTAATCTCAAGGTATGAATTACTAAATACTTAACCTTCCATTAATGGAATTTGTAGGTTTTGCAACAACCAGTCAAACTCTTAAGGCCATAAAACCGGCATAAATTTGACAACACTGCTTTGCTGTTTTTGAGTCAATCTTTACCGGCAGAATATCGGAAACGAGAAAACGGAATCTTTTAAAATTTGGTATGGCAAGCGTATCCAGACAGTTTTTTGCTGGACTCTCTCATTTTCGAAATAAAATAAACACGGCTAACAATAGTCAAAAATCTTACCTGGCTTTTTCTTTAGCCTCGTCGATAATACAGAAATCTGTAACAGCAATTTTTGGATTTTTTATTTTTTGAAAAAAATACACCAAATTTTGGATACGGTTGTAGATTTTTATAAACCCTATTATCTGATTACAAAAAAGTGATGGCTTTTTTTTTATAAGCAATATTCTGCCGAAATTCGGAAACGCCAAGGTCACGTAATTTAGTAGGCCTAAGGAAACTGAAGTGAGTTCGATTGGAGTATTGGAATTCAGGTTCCGCATAGCCCCCGGCTAGTTGTCTAATGGAACATTCGGCCAATAAATTAATACATATCAAGTGATAAAATTAATACGGAAATTTGTAATTTTTTTGATGTTGAATAATGATTTTTTCTTGGATTTTTCTTTTAATTCTTTTTAATTTCGAGAAAATGCAATCCATGAAGCATGAAGCCGAGTATCAAAACCTTTTAAAGAAGCATTAATAAATGGTTACGTTCCTAATAAGTTATACTTTTCCTCACATATGGTGTTCGCACCGTGTTCTGAACACTGCACGATTTCACTCGAAATGGTATTAGTGATGCCACCTATTGTAGATCTTTCAAAAAAATAGCAAAGCAGTGTTGTCAAATCTATGCCGTTTTTGTGGCCTTAAACCATATATGTATGAGGTTAAATATAGGCCTTTCCCAGGCCAAACTTGTAAGCAAGATCTAAAATCTAGCAGGCGATGGAGCCGTCTTAGCTCCGCGTCTATGCACATGCACGAAAATTTTACGAGGCGGCCGGTTTCGCGACCTTCGTCTTCGCTCTTCGGTCGAGACGCCATTTTTGTTGATTTGTTTTGATCACACATAGTCGTTTTCCGCGATTTCGTTTAGGCAAATTTTTTTATTATGATATTTTAATCTTTGGTTACGCGAAAGTTTTTAGGAGTTATAATAAAAACTATTTATATCTTGGAGTTTAACATGTCGCCGCATAAAAAGACGTGCTGTGTTTGTGGATGCCGCCAAACAACAAAAGTGAAGTTCCACAGGTTGGTAGCTATTTTTTCTTAAAATTTGAAGGAAAAAAAGTGAAAATACCTCAAAATTATTTCTATTGATATATTTATTTATTTAAAAATAGAAAAGACTGATTTTCTAAAAACGTAAACTAATTTTCGCACATTTTCATTTCTGTGTTTTTATTGAGGAAATCAAGTAGAAACTAAAACCGTTTTTATTTTTTCTGTAACATATTTCTACACAAAGTTTCCATTTTTTCCATTTTTCTAAAAAGCCTTCTACAAGGCATTCCATTTTTTTTTTATTATTTCATATAAAAAACAAATTGACCCGAGTTTTTCGTCAATACTTGGTGAAAACTGTCGGAAATGGCTTAATTAGGCAAGAAATTAGATTTTTTCAATATTACTATTTTCCGCTATTTTTCTTTATTTTGGATAAAAAACTGACAGAAATCATTTTTTGCACCCGTGAGCCAAAACTTTTTTTTTGTATCGGTAACCAAAAAGCCATGCTTGAGTTATCTGCAGACAGTTACTAAAATCATGCTTTTAATGAAGGTATAGAAAAAGATCTCTTTGTACAAATTTTCACCCAGCCCCCTATGTTAAAAATTGTGCTCCACCGATTTAAATTAAATTTTGCTATTTTCTTAATATATGACCAAAATGCTCAATTTATTATTTAGAGCAAACTTATTTTTATGTACAGGGAGAGTCAGAAATCTTGATTAAAATATTGAACCTGCCATTTTCCTTCTCTGTAAGTGTATGTAATCTACATTCTAGGCTTGTATTTGCTTTTTGGACTGTGCAAAAAAAGTGTTTGACCCAATTTATCTTTTGTCTTGAAGTCAGAAGGTCGTGCCTATGGAAGCAAATTAAAAACTCAAATATTTACCTCTTATATTGTTTAGCCGATGTTTTTTAGTAAACGAATATTGAGCAATAAAATGTTAATATTTACCCTTAGCATCCAATTTAGCAATACTTAAAGTCAGTAGTTTTTTAAATTTTGTGCATGCTTCAATAATGTAGTTGTTCAAATTATAGAATAGAGAAAATTTGATTTTCATAAAAATATGAGTGGCAAGGCAAAATATTTGCCACCAGCAATTGCTTACGATTCCAAATATTCACAAGTGCAGGTAAACCTTTAAGATTACAAAATGTCCAGAATGTTGGTTAAAAAAATGGTGTCAACAGGCACGTATACTGCGGTTCTAATTAAAAACCCCGTAAATTCCATAGAGTTAGCATGAAACTTACTGTATTTTTAATTAGGACGGCAGTATAGCTATCCACACCACCCTAACAAAAACGTTTTTTTTTCAAAATGTAATTATTTCATTTAAATATAAAAACCGTGTATCGCTGCTGCACCCTGTGCACGTATTAGGAAAAATATTTTTTTATACCTTCATCAAAAACATGATTTAGTAAGTCTGCAGATAACTATAAAGCATGGCTTTTTTTGGCGACCGATGCAAAAAAATATTTTTCTGCGTTTTTTACCCAAAATTAAAGAGAAATAGCGAAAAATAGTAATACTGAAAAAATCTAATTATTGTTGCCTAAAAATTAAGCCATTTCCACCAGCTTTCACCAAGTATTTACGAAAAAATAATTTAAAAACATCGTAAAAATATCGGTCAAATAAACTGTCAAAGATTAAAAAGTCGCAGCAATGAACGTCACCGAGTAAAAAGGCACATCGCCATGGCAACCACTGTTATTTCATTTAACAGTCGCCTTGACTTATAGTATAAAGATGCTGTGTTTTCCTAGAAGTGCTTGTCGTTCGAGATTTTTAAAAGTATTTTCCTGTTTTTCTTGGATAAAGGTATTAAAAAAAATAGTGTTCACAACTCGTGGCTAAACTGATCTTTTTTACTCGCGTTTTTAATTACCTCGCTGCGCTCGTTATTTAAACCAATGCTTGTAAAAAAGGTACTATTTTAGCCACTAGTTGTGAAAACTACTATATTCTTCTAGTGCAAAAACTACATTTTTTTTTTTAATTTTGAAAAGTGTGGGGATTTTTTTTTCCTTATGCATAAAAATGTTAACAAAGTGAATCTTGTGTCCGCAAATAAAAATTAAAGTATCACTCGTGGCATATCGGACAAAGCGTTTTTGTTTCTCACTTCATTACGACCAGTATAGCTATTCTTGAAATCAGGGAGAAAATGACACGATAACATGACTTTTGATGAAATTTTCTACTGGTTTGTAGTGAGAGAAATAAAAGATGCCAATTTCTACTAATCAGTGTCATTTGTGGGAGAAATCAGGGAGATCGACCAATGAGAACCGCGCATCTGTGAGGAATTATTTTCTCTTCCCTGATCTCCAGAATAGCTACACAGGCCTCCAATGTCTAATGGGGAATCCAGACACCTACAGACCTGTTTCATCCTTATTAGGAATCATCAGGGAGTCATAGCACTATACCTGGCAGTTGAATCTACACAGGCACCATGCACACCTTACGAATTTGAAACAAAAAGTTTGTAATCCGCGGAGACGTAGTACCTGTGTGCGCCACCTGTCGAATAAACTGAGAAACAAAAACATCAAAATTGAACAGTGCAGAAGACCGTAAATACAGAATCCTGTACCTTTCAGAAGGTTATAAAGAAGAAACCTGTAAAAGTATAAGGTCACTGTAACATGACTCTTAAAAAGAAAAACGTTCGCAGCAGCACCGCCCGCAATTGGAGCTTCATACTACGTGGCCCTAATTTTAAAGCATCAGCAAGCAATCGCTCCGGACGAGGCTTGTTGCGCAGAACTAAAAAGCCAAAATATTTAAGAAACAACAAAGCAATGTCCGATATGCCACGTTAATTTTTATTTGCGGACATGATATTCTCTTTCTTTCATTGTTGATCCTTGACGTTTTTGTCGAAAAATAGCAAAATTTGGTCTTTCAGCTTTTCAAAAAGCTCAAATTTATAAAAATCGGTTAAGGAACAAAAAAGTTATTAGTAAATAAAAATTCAGTCCAAGATTTTAAAGCCCACCCTATATTTTAGTATTTTAATAAGTCTCTGGAGGACTTATACGAAAGTCTTCGAGAGAAAAAATTAGCCGACAAACGGACGGAAAGGGAACTTAAGAAAGTTAGAAGAAAGCTATTTGAAAAAGAACAGGGTATGTAAGCATAAACCATTCCTACATGTAAGTAGAGTCTATTATTTATCAACAGAAAATTGTTTCTTTGGGAAATTAAGTAAAAAAATACGATTTTAACCAAGTAAAGTTATCCCTGTACGGAGATTCCAAAAAATATTAGAAGGGAGTAGTGGAGAATGGGGGAATACCGGACCCTCAATAAATATCTCGAAGATTGGTTGAGGTAAAAGGTTACCTGGGTCTGAATTCTTGAATCTCAAGCAGACGAACGTTCACTTCTGTGAAGTGAACGCTCCCTGGTAAAAAAAAATTAAATAAATGAATATACAATAGTTATTTGTACGTATACGTCTCTGGAAATGAAGCTGTTCACCTATCGCGGGCCAAGCGGCGATCACGTTCGCACGGTTTTTGAGTGAATGTGATCGATGAACGCTGGTTCATGAATATTACAATTATAATCCGTGTGCCCATTCTCACACGTTCACAGGCCAGGAATTCGGGCATTGCTAGCGGCGGAATTAATTAAAAAATTGAAAATACCTATATTTTAGCGTGTCAGTATTTTTATCAAATATAGGAGTGGGGAAGAGGGTAATAAAAAATGGCATGAATCATTGAAAAAAATATATATGTTTTATTCTGGGCTCTATTTTCTACGATTTGATACACCACAAGTCATATTTTAGTAGGTCAATATTTTTATCTACTGTAGAGGGTCGGGGGTGATAAAAATTGCAAACATGAATACAAACAACACTTCCGGCTTCATTTCCTTCAGTTTGATACCCCACAACCTATATTTTAACAGATCAAAATTCTTATCAAATATGGGGAATAATCCTTCCTATTAATAAGAGGTTGGTAGAAAAACGCTGAAGCAAATGCCTATAATACCAATTCCTAAACCTCTGCGACTTTTTTCTTCTGAGATACAGAAGATCCCTTTACCCCCTTCGAAATCGAATTAGCCCCATTTCTCCACCCCCGGTTGAAATTTAGACAACGCCAAAACACAAATTTACCTACTTTATTAGTAGAATCTTCACACCAATTTTCAGACCTCTGCGGCATTTCATTTCCGAGATATAAAAACCTCTTTAAAATTTCAACCCCTATTTTTACCCTCTTAGGGGTAATGTTTTCACAAGTCCTTTCTTAGCGAGCGCCTACGTCACAAACTAAATATGTTCTTACATTTTCGTAACTGTAGGTCCAGTGGTTTGACCTGTGCGTTTATAGTTTATATTAACTACGGTTGTTTTATATTAGTATAGATATTAGTCGAGCAGCAAAGCGCAATTTTTGGTGATTTTGATAAAACTTGGTACATTCATAGATCGACCCAAGAAAAGTAAGAAAAAAAATATTTTGGTCGGTACTCCACTCTAAGCTGCATTTTAGGGCCCCTAACTTTGAGGTTTGCACCATCCCACTTTTTTTTGAATATCTCAAGATCAAAAAAAGTCAAAATGTTTTTTATTTCGGCTTCAATTAGGTAAGACCTATCTTAATCGGCCCATTTATCACAACTTTTAGATATATTTCCCTATTTTGGGAAAAATAATGTCAAATTCAAAACTTTCACAAATTTACCAAAGTAGTATTTTTTTTTATTTGAATTTTTGGTACCTGTCAAGAAATTTCTGATGCGGATTTTATCTGTACCACTTTTTTTTCTTCCTTTTGAGTCGGGCTATACCTCACTTTTTAAAATATGAAAAAATATGACTGGAAAAATGTGTAGTATATATAATCGGAAATACCAAGCTGTCGCGTTTTTCGCAAAACTCCAAGATTTGAGACTGCTTATACAAAACAATTTTTTTAAACTCTATTTTACCAAAATTTAAAAATGTATTTAACGTTTCTGAAGGAAAACTAAATACTTAATTTACATTTTAAAAAAAGTTTGTAGAAATATAATTCAAAATTAAATTAAAAAAAATCAAATATGGGGAATAATCCTTCCTATTAATAAGAGGTTGGTAGAAAAACGCTGAAGCAAATGCCTATAATACCAATTCCTAAACGTCTGCGACTTTTTTCTTTTGAGATACAGAAGATCCCTTTACCCCCTTCGAAATCGAATTAGCCCTATTTCTCCACCCCCGGTTGAAATTTAGACAACGCCAAAACACAAATTTACCTACTTTATTAGTAGAATCTTCACACCAATTTTCAGACCTCTGCGGCATTTCATTTCCGAGATATAAAAACCTCTTTAAAATTTCAACCCCTATTTTTACCCTCTTAGGGGTAATGTTTTCACAAATCCTTTCTTAGCGAGCGCCTACATCACAAACTATATATGTTCTTAAATTTTCGTAACTGTAGGTCAAGTGGTTTGACCTGTGCGTTTATAGTTTATATTAACTACGGTTGTTTTATATTAGTATAGATATTAGTCGGGTAGCAAAGCGCAATTTTTGGTGATTTTGATAAAACTTGGTACATTCATAGATCGACCCAAGAAAACTAAGAAAAAAAAATATTTTGGTCGGTACTCCACTCTAAGCTGCATTTTAGGGCCCCTAACTTTTTTTTGAATATCTCAAGATCAAAAACAGTCAAAATGTTTTTTATCTCGGCTTCAATTAGGTAAGACCTATCTTAATCGGCCCATTTATCACAACTTTTAGATATATTTCCCTATTTTAGGAAAAATAATGTCAAAGTCAAAACTTTCACAAATTTACCAAAGTAGTATTTTTTTTAAACTTGAATTTTGGGTACCTGTCAAGAAATTTCTGATGCGGATTTTATCTGTACCACTTTTTTTCTTCCTTTTGAGTCGGGCTATACCTCACTTTTTAAAATATGAAAAAATATGACTGGAAAAATGTGTAGTATATATAATCGGAAATACCAAGCTGTCGCGTTTTTCGCAAAACTCCAAGATTTGAGACTGCTTATACAAAACAATTTTTTTAAACTCTATTTTACCAAAATTTAAAAATGTATTTAACGTTTCTGAAGAAAAACTAAATACTTAATTTACATTTTAAAAAAAGTTTGTAGAAATATAATTCAAAATTAAATAAAAAAAAATCAAATATGGGGAATAATCCTTCCTATTAATAAGAGGTTGGTAGAAAAACGCTGAAGCAAATGCCTATAATACCAATTCCTAAACGTCTGCGACTTTTTTCTTTTGAGATACAGAAGATCCCTTTACCCCCTTCGAAATCGAATTAGCCCTATTTCTCCACCCCCGGTTGAAATTTAGACAACGCCAAAACACAAATTTACCTACTTTATTAGTAGAATCTTCACACCAATTTTCAGACCTCTGCGGCATTTCATTTCCGAGATATAAAAACCTCTTTAAAATTTCAACCCCTATTTTTACCCTCTTAGGGGTAATGTTTTCACAAGTCCTTTCTTAGCGAGCGCCTACGTCACAAACTAAATATGTTCTTACATTTTCGTAACTGTAGGTCCAGTGGTTTGACCTGTGCGTTTATAGTTTATATTAACTACGGTTGTTTTATATTAGTATAGATATTAGTCGAGCAGCAAAGCGCAATTTTTGGTGATTTTGATAAAACTTGGTACATTCATAGATCGACCCAAGAAAAGTAAGAAAAAAAATATTTTGGTCGGTACTCCACTCTAAGCTGCATTTTAGGGCCCCTAACTTTGAGGTTTGCACCATCCCACTTTTTTTTGAATATCTCAAGATCAAAAAAAGTCAAAATGTTTTTTATTTCGGCTTCAATTAGGTAAGACCTATCTTAATCGGCCAATTTATCACAACTTTTAGATATATTTCCCTATTTTGGGAAAAATAATGTCAAATTCAAAACTTTCACAAATTTACCAAAGTAGTATTTTTTTTTTATTTGAATTTTTGGTACCTGTCAAGAAATTTCTGATGCGGATTTTATCTGTACCACTTTTTTTTCTTCCTTTTGAGTCGGGCTATACCTCACTTTTTAAAATATGAAAAAATATGACTGGAAAAATGTGTAGTATATATAATCGGAAATACCAAGCTGTCGCGTTTTTCGCAAAACTCCAAGATTTGAGACTGCTTATACAAAACAATTTTTTTAAACTCTATTTTACCAAAATTTAAAAATGTATTTTACGTTTCTGAAGGAAAACTAAATACTTAATTTACATTTTAAAAAAAGTTTGTAGAAATATAATTTAAAATGTACAAAAATTTATCGCAAATATGGAAAATTCTATGTTTAAAAATAACGGTTTTTACCCGAAAATGACACCTTTGGAGACAAATGGCTGGGGATTTATTAGTTCGCGGTTAATTTTGGGTCCCCCGAAATCGTTTGTTCTAATATAGACAGACTTTTAGACGGTATGAAAATTTTTTCAAAATATACTTGGTAACTGGTAGTAAAGGAGCGTTTAAAGTTGGGTATTTTTTAGTTTTCACGTAAAAATATTAAAGTTATATACTATAATGAACTGTGCTATATTGTCGGGTCTATTTCTTTAATTTGACAAACCTAGACATAGTGTAACTTTCTAGTGAAATTTACAAGCAAGTTGACACTTTAGTAGGGGTCCTAAACCCATTATTTTAACCACAATGCTCTTAATAAATTTAAAAGGCCAAGAGAAACACGATTATTTGACACATTAGGTAATACGGGTGGTAAGCCGATTTTTTTACTTTTTTTTAACACATTGCAATTAAGACATTTGAATTAGGTACTTAATCCCTCATAAGTTCAAGCGGGCCTTTATTAATACTGTAAGTTCCTAATAAAATGAAAAGGTGAATATTTGACATATTAGTATGGATGACAATCTCATTTATATAAAATACCTACATTTGATAACCATAAAAATACTAATAATGCGTTATAAACTTAAGATATATAAAACCAACAATTTCACAAATAGTATGGTTACTTAGCTAGCGCCGTATAGCTGCTTAAAAGTTACGAGGTAAAGAAAAGCATTTAAACCACAAGCGGACATTCATAGGTAGATATAGACACTTAAAGTCAATTTTCGGTTTTATCAGCATTCGTATCCTTATCTGTATCGAGTCGACCTATCGAGCAGGTGTACTTTTAAACTAATGGCGAATGCGTGACTGCTCCAGCTGATCAAATGCACAAAAACCTCGTTAGGTACGTTAAGGGAGTCGTAACGTTACGACCATTCCTGCGTACGAAACGATGTTTTCACGCATTTGATCAGCTTGAGCTGTCACGCAATCGCCATTAGTTTAAAAGTGCACCTGCTTGATTGGTCGACTCGATAGGGATGACTTTAGGTGTCTACTATGTTTCTCTCCCATAACATAGGTAGCCCATTAAAACGGGGAGAGGACAGAAACATATTTTATAATATTACATTTTTGTAGTATCTAGTAATGTTATAATTATACCTAGGAACTAGACAGGGATAATATGGTAAGTATATAATATCTATTGGTTTAGATTTTTTAGCTGTATACCTATTCACCTACATCTAATTTATCTTTTGATGTAGCCAAGTCACTGCCTGCAATACACGCAATTACGGGATGTGACACAACCTCGTTTATGTATGGTGTTAGCAAACAGAAAGGGTTAAGCACTTTATATCAAAATAATGACATTGCAAAAAATCTAAATAACAAAGTGGGGGAGCTATAGTTCTCCCTGGGCCCTTGATCATGATTAATTCATTGTAGATTGGGTTGGACCTCTTGGGGGGGTTTAACCCCCATACCTCCCCCCTGGCTACGCCACTGGGTAAATAAAAGTTCGTAGGTTGTTGATCCTTAGGCCGTTTATGGCCAGACCCTCTTCGCAGTTATGAAATACATTCTCTATTATTTTGTTACTGTAGATATTAAACAACAGCGAAAGCAATATGCAACCTTGGTGCACTCCTCTCTTTATTCGGACCTCTTCGGACAGTTGTCCATTATTTTTTATTTTATTTGACGAATTTCGAACTTTCGGCAGCAATTTGATTCAACAACTTTTGCAGGCCTTCCAACGTGTCCGCTATTATGACAGTGTCGTCGGCATATCATAGGTTGTTGAGTTGAAGTGCATTCTCTATTATTTTGTTACTATAGATATTAAACAACAGCGGAGACAATATACAACCTTGGCGCACATCTCTTCTTATTTGGACCTCTTGGGACAGTTGGCCATCAACCTTTATTTGAGCAGCCTGGTTCCACTATAGATTAGCGATTATCCTTAGATCTCGGTCATCTAGACCAACTTCTTTTAGCGATTCTATGAGCTTTTCGTGTTGGACTTGATCAAACGCTTTCTCATAATCTATGAAACAGGCATATTCTGGCACCGACACATCCCTAGATCGCTGAACTAAGACTTGAATGCAAAACAGGGCCTCTCTTGTTCCGAACCCACCACGAAATCGAAACTACGTGTCGCCCATAAAGAATTCGCATTTTCCATAAATTCTTTTATGAATAATTTTTAGAAATATTTTCAACATATGGCTAATTACATACACATTGGCTGTTCTAAATTCGATGTTCACCATGGGGATATCCAAAACCGTAGGAGACACGAAAAGGTTTAAATTAGAGCAAATCTGCGCAATTTGATGCTGTTTCTAAAACTAAAAAAAAGTTTACAAAATCCGATAGTTCCGGAAACCGAAATTTCCAGTTTTAGTTTTTATTTTTCTGCGCCATTAACAGGGCAGTTTAACAAAAATAATATGTCCGATCCAATATGGCCGCTGTAGGGTAAACAAACCGTTTTTCCATAAGACGTAATGCTAACTTAAATCAAAAGTTTGCCAAAGTGGAAAAAGAGGCAAATTAAGAAAAGTGATTTTTTTATTGGGTGATCCTTTCTGAATCTGGAAAAAAGAAGCATTTTACGTTAATTAAACGTGGAAATGTCCCTCTGCCTATCTCTGTCGCCCTCGTATAATTACAGATAACGTTATTTCTCTCAAATCAGATAGCGCAACTGTATCTTTTCAAGACGATCTGAGCCGATCTGGCCCGATCTTTAGGCTAAACTAAGAGAGACAATGCCTATCCACATTTTGCAAGTGCGAGGGAGATAAAAGTACATGACATTTCCTCTCTAAACTGCGAATTTTCAGTTCATTTCTAACATTTCGGCAAAATACTCGTTTCTCCCTGACTCAGAAAGGATTACTCTATAAAATTGTAACTTTGTTTAATCTGCACCTTTTTCCACTTTCTCAAAATTTTAATTTTTATTAGCATTACGACATATGGAAAATTGCTTTGTTTATCCTACAGCCACCATTTTTAAAGGGCCATCACGTGAGTAATGGCTGACTTTGACAATTTGTTAGACTTAAAGCTGTCAAAATCGCCATAGAGAAAGTAATAGCTACGCAAGAGTGACCGATACTGTGTTATACTTGGGGAACATTGTTTGTCGGCGACACGAGCGCAGCCGGTGGCTACAGGAAGGAACTACTTCTACAGCCAGACGCATAATAAAATATATATACTCTTTTGGTTAATTTTTTACAGACACTTACTTCTTTAATAACAGGCGCAGTTTTTTTAGCTCTACACAAATCTTAACCAACTTTGTACTGTTCCATACAGCTAAAAAACTTTCTTTAGCTTACAAAAAGTTTTTTGGACCCTTTAAAAATCTAAAATAGGAAGAGGGGGTTATAACTATGTTGAGGAATATTATCAAATATTAAAGGTAACAACATTTTATGATGTTATTTTCTTTTATTAATTGGGAAAAATCCCAGTATAAACATTTTATGATGTTATTTTCTTTTATTAATTGGGAAAAAATCCCAGTATAAAAGTCTACAGATTTTATAAATGTTTTAATCTATATCTCTTTTTTTTGTTGTATTTTAACCTATTATCTTGTAGCTTAAGTCTGTAGAAATAATCACAATATTTTCTTCAGGGATTTGGTTTGCAATAATCTAAACCCCAATTTTCGGCACTCCTCAAATAGTCCCATGCTCTCTAGCTTTAATGGTAGTGATCCAGCCTGATTTGAAGGGCATTTTAGACTTTACAATAAATTGTTAATGCACTATATAGCTAATTCCATAAACTCGCGAGATTTCCAACCAAAACTGATTAAAATAACTCTATTTTGAAATTCTAAAAAAACCGCTTGCCAGGCTTGACATACAAGGGGTGGCAAAAACCCGCAGGTACTAAATTTAAATTGTGTGAAATATATTTCGACATTGAAAAATGTTCTGTCTTTCTTTCTTGATAATATAGAAAGAGATGGACGGGGCAAGGTAGGTGTTTACTTAATACAAGGATTACTTTCACTCTCCGCCGCAATGCGCTATGCGCTACAGGAACGTAGTTCCTGCGCGGACCTATCTTTCTAAATATTCTTTCTGTTAGTCTCCGTAAGTTATTACGTTGTCTCTGCCTAAAACGTTCTACAGGTCCGTTTTTAACATTTGACACTTTAGTGTGACGGCGTCAAGCTAAATGTGAGAGCCATACGCTTATAAACTTAATAAACACGGACCGGCAGTGACAATTTTGTTAGCAACATATCGTGTCAAGTAGGCCATGCAAATAAAGATATACGGTCGTTTTGCGCAAGTGCGTTGAATTGATGTTATTCCTGACACCATTTTTGTTTGTTTATTTGATTTCTGTTTCCGAAAGTGGTGTGTGTTTTCGGATTTTAATTTTACTCACAATACACACACTATAGTATACTGTGATTTTACTTTATCTTTTATGTTTATGACAGGCATTTATACTTTAACACGCGTGTTTATTTGGTTTGTGGTGCGGCTTTCTGCAATCGGTAACCCGAAAGCAAAATAAAGTTATTTATACAGAGAAAAACCAATACCTGTAAAACTTTTGTTATCATCCAGAGAAAACATCTGTTTTGCCACTTTCACATCTTATTAATTTTTCAATCATTAAAATGCGATTAAAAACGCCATAGGATTACATTTTTATTTTGGGAGGCACATATTTTTACGTAAAAAAAAGGAAAACTGCGTGATTTTTGAAAAGTAAAAACTAGACACTTTCAGTGAGATTTACTAAGATCTAAAATAGTACCCCCCATAGGTCTTAATATTTACACGTGTGAGGGGTACTAAATTTTAAAACCAATTTTCAAAAAACAGTTACCCATACAGAAAAGACACAAAGTTATTGATTATTTTGTATTGTTATTGCAAAAAAACACTGAAAAACTGCTTTTTTTCTCAAAGTACACCATATTTTGGAAAAAAATGCCCTAAAACTATTTTTTTTGACAGGTTTCAAAATCGCAAATGGTGAATACGCTAGAAATTTGGCACATAATAGCTTCATTATTTGTATTTGGTGATTTTTTAGACCACCTCAGGGGGGTGGTTTAAATCTATAGCCCCCAAAAAGGATTGTTTTGTGGCATTTGATAATAAGTTCGTTTATAATTTCCCTGAATAACCATTTTTACAAGGATCAATTTACCTTATTTAATATCCCAAGTTGTTCATTACCCAATAAAACACCTCCTATTTTGTCCAGAAAAACGCCATATTTTGAACCTGTTTTCAGCACAAAAAATATATTTATGAGGGCACTTCGAGGTAAAACAAACAAAAGTGAAGGTCACTGATTATGCACGAAAAATATACAAACGAAAGTAGAACATTGAGGTTATCTAAAAGCTAAAGAAAAACAAAGCTATGATTGTTTTCCACAAACCAAAACTAAACTTTTTTGCACTCGACGCGCGTTTCGCTAACAACGTTAGCATAATCGGGAGACGATAAACAATAAACTAAATTAACCTACGCTCTATCCTATATACAATCTTTAAGTGGGCGGAGATAAGACTAATAATTTGTGATTGATCACGATTTATAATCCTATCTCCCCTCAACTAAAGAATAAAGTGTACTAAAGGGGATGATTTCTATACTTTCATATGCATTCAAAAGTCTTTTGTTTGGTACATTTTTTAGAAGTTTTAGGTTATCTAATGTGAATCTATGATTGTTTTCAAAAGCATGCTCGGCCACACTGGACTTTTCTGTTCTTCCGTATTTTAAGTGTGCTAAGTTTTCTTTAAAACGTGTTTGAATAGAGCATCTCGTTTTGCCAACATATTTTTTTTTGTCACAATCCATGCAACTAATTTCGTAAATTCTACTTTTTTCTAGAACTGTAGTTTTATCCTTGGGATTGCCTAGTAAACTTCTTATTGTGTTACCGGATTGATATACTAATTTAAGACCTGTGTTATTAAATACTTTTTGCAATCCTTTCATATAATTAGGATTATAAGGAATTGATACAAATTTTGAGTCGCAGGTATCTTTTTGTCTGAAAAAAGTGGAATTCCGAAAGGTCTTTTGAAAAGAATGTCTATTTATCAGCTTATTTATTAAGCCTTCGTCGTAACCGTTTTCGCCAGCTATATTCCTAATCCTATTCTTTTCTGCTTCAAATCTTTCTTTGGTTAAGGGGAAATTTACTAATCTATATGTTAAAAAGTGCAAACTTGCAAGCTTATGTTGTAAGCAATGAAAAGAGTCATTTGGAATGTACCTGTTGGTGGCCGTTCCTTTTCTGTATAGGTCAAAGTCCAATTTATTTTTATTTCTTATAACTGAAGTGTCTAGAAATGGCAGTGTACTGTTGTTCTCTGTTTCATAAGTAAATTTAATTGTGGGAAATTTGTTATTTATTTTTTCCATAAAATTTTCAACACTAGTTACTTTAGTGTTGAATACTGCAAACACATCGTCTACATACCTGAACCATACTCTGGTGAAATACTCAAATTCTTTACTTATATCTGATTCAAATTTGCTCATAAAGAGGTTTGCGATAAAAGGTGATAATGAGTAGTTATTTTTATATTGAAAGTAATTTTGATTCATGCAGAGTTTTGTTAAAGATAGGTATTTTAAAGTCTGTTTGTCTTCTAGATTGTTTTTTCTTAGTAGTTTCTCCAAGTATTGTAAAGTACTGGGGATCGGCACACTAGGGAACAACGAACTAACAACAAACGAGATTAAAATTTCAGCTTCTTGGAGTGAAATATCTTTAACTTTGTTGATAAATTCAAGGGAATTTTGAACAGAAAAACCTTTTTCCTTTATAGGTAAATTTTCAAACTCGTTTGCTAGCCATTTAGAAATGATGTAAGTAGGTGTTCCTACAGCAGAAACTATAGGTCTAACCGATTTTCCAGGCTTGTGGATTTTCGGAAGACAGTACAGTTTCGGCATAGTGGGATTGCTTACTTGCACCTTATATTTGATATTGTCAGTAATAATATTGTTACATTTTTTAATTGTGTTTTTTACTTCGTTAATCATTTTTGGTAAGGGGTTCTTTGGGACTTGTTTGTAGGGTCCATTTTTTATTAGGTTATCTACCCTTTCGAAATAATATGATTTATCTAATATAACAACTTTATTACCCTTGTCAGCCTTTAGATAGAAAACATCTTTTTCTCTCAAACTTTTAATTGTTTTATTGTGATTTAATGTACTATTTTTGTTGTTTTGAATGATGTTTTTAGAGATCTGATATCGGCAAGCATCTCGCACATAGCCCTTTGTGCCTTCTGAAAGATTAGAGATTGAACTTTCAATATTTGCAATAATATCACTTAAATTATCTTTTTGTGGAGGCAGAGCAGACCTTTGTTTAAAAGTGATATTTCTTTGTTATTAAAAGTTTGAGAGGATAGGTTTTCAACAATGTTTGCGATTTCTTTCAACTTTTTTGGTTTTGGTTCAGAACGTTTTAACTTTTGTAGCTTTTTATTAAGTGAAGACATCTTCTTCGTAAATTTTGTCTCAATTACTACAAACATATGTCTTTGGAAATCGCACCATTCTTTAAAGTTCTTATCACTAAGTCTAAATGTCAACTTTTTAAACAGTCGGTATGCTTCAAGCTCGAACATACTTCGTTTTGCGTACAAATTTTTGATATCTAAATCTAACCATTTCTGTTTTGCAAACAGGGCTACTTTTGAAGAAACTGTAGATTTCGGCAACTTTACTTGAACAAAGTTTGGGAAAACTTTGATTTTTTTGCAAGATTTTAGAAACCAAATATCTGCACCAACTAGCCCAATCTTAGTACTAAACTTACGATAGAGATTTAGTTCCACTGACCGTGAAGCCATCTCAACTATGTTGGGAATTTGGAACCTTTGGTTGCACTAAAACAAAGCTATGATTGTTTTCCACAAACCAAAACTACACTTTTTTGCACTCGACGCGCGTTTCACTAACAACGTTAGCATCATCAGGAGACGATAAACAATAAACTAAATAAACCTACGCTCTATCTTATATACAATCTTTAAGTGGGCGAAGATAAGACTAATAATTTGTGATTGATCACGATTTATAATCCTATCTCCCCTCAACTAAAGAATAAAGTGTACTAAACGGGATGGGTCCTCTTTATTTAAACTATTTCTGGATTTAATGATTTCCATACTTTCATATGCATTCAAAAGTCTTTTGTTTGGTACACTTTTTAGAAGTTTTAGGTTATCTAGTATGAATCTATGATTGTTTTCAAAAGCATGCTCGACCACACTTGACTTTTCTGTTCTTCCGTATTTTAAGTGTGCTAAGTGTTCTTTAAAACGTGTTTGAATAGAGCGTTTCGTTTGGCCAACATATTTTTTTTTTGTCACAATCCATATAAAATGGCTAGCAACCGAGTTTGAAAATTTACCTATAAAGGAAAAAGGTTTTTCTGTTCAAAATTCCCTTGAATTTATCAACAAAGTTAAAGATATTTCACTCCAAGAAGGTGAAATTTTAATCTCGTTTGATGTTAGTTCGTTGTTCCTTAGTGTGCCGATCCCCAATACCTTACAACACCTGGGGAAACTACTGAGAAAAAACAATCTAGAAGACAAACAGACTTTAGAATACCTATATTTAACAAAACTCTGCATGAATCAAAATTACTTTCAATATAAAAATAACTACTACCAACAATATCTACATATCTAAAAGCTCAGTCAAAAAAAACTTTCCTTACTCAAAGCCCACTCATTTTAAAGCTGTAGCCTTCATCAGTAGAGGTCGGTACAAGCCAAGGTGCAAGCAGAGGTAAAAGATCCGAACTCGCTGTTCGTAACTGAACGCAGTGGTAATATTTTTAAACTGACATTTTGACAGTGCGGAAATGTAAAAAAACTTGCATTTAAGTTTTTTAATACATTTCATAAATAAAAACACCTTTTAAATAAATACAAAATTAATCTACTCCTTATTTTATTATACCCATCTAAATCGTTGTGTGACATCAAGTATTAATTGAAAAAATTAATTATCAAGGGTAAGTGTTAATTAGAGTGACATATAACCCCAATTTTAATTTGTTCTACAGAGGGTTTACTATTTAAACCCCGAATGGGTTTAAATTTTTTAATTTTCTTTTCTTCTAAATTGAAACTTTCTTCTTAAATTCAACAAAAGATTGTGTTAAGTTATTAAAATTCTTTTTATAGATCAAACTATGTCGAAAACTCAAGGAGGTTTGGTTTAAAATGCTTAAAACCAAAAATTTCACTTAAACCTAGTACCGTTCTAAAATAGACTAAACCTTTTTAGTAAATCCCACCGTTTAAGTTGGTCATGATACGTACGATGTGCCCAGCGGTATACGTGAAATTTTCCGGCTCTGATGTTTATGTCTTTTACATTTTATTACCATTGCTTTCTTTGGTTCGGCCGCTCGTCTAATGATTTTTGCCTCCAGTCGGCAAAACTCGCTGCGTATTTGATGACATCTTCACGTTAGCAACATGCCGCAAACGCTATGCTACGTAGGTTACCACCATAATAGATAGTTTTTGGTCGTGCCCAAAATGCCCGACGACTAAAGCTATTTGACACTGTTGACATTTGAACGTCATATATGGTTAAGGGCTGCCGTGAAACGCCGCAATCCTACGGACGGTTAACGAAAGAATTTTGACGTACGTGGCGAGCTTCACTTAAATTCCGCACTATTTCGAACCGGGTGCCGCTGCCCTGAGTAGCAAGGACGCACCCAAGCGTGATTTTCTGTTTAAGCGTTCTTTTATGTATAATTAAATAGGTAACTGCTTCAAACGCATGTAAATAAAAGCAATAAATTTAACAACAACCGGACCGTCGACGTAAAACCTGAACCAAATAGGCTATTTTGAACTGTCGAATAGTGTTAAAGTTATCGTTGTCGGCGAAGTTATCGGGATGTAAATTGGCTCGACCAAAAACTATCTAAAGGCGCATTTACACAGACAAACTTTCCTTTGATGTTGAAATTGCCGACAATCATTTACACGAGCCTCTTGAGCAAAATGTTCAAAAAAAGTTCGAGCAAAATCTCGTACAAAAAGACTCACGGAAATTTTGGAGAGAATGTTAAGCAAAATTTGTTTGAAGAAATGTTGGTATAGAAATTTCTTAAATAGTTTTATGTGAATTCATTGAACTTAACTGAAAATAGAAAGACTAAGTTTTAAAACAAGGTATTTTTAATTAAGTGCCTTCCGACGGAAAAACGATTTGATGTCGAAATTCACGTTTTACCTCATAAGCAACTTCGAAACGAGAATAAAAAAAATAATAATTGGCACTTATTTATTGCTATTGCTGGGTTAGGAGAAGGTAAAAACCGTAGACTAGTGAGAGGGGGTTTTGGTCAAATTTACATTGACACATAATTACATGACAACAAACAAGGGTCAACGCAGTTTTTTATGAAAGTTCTGGAACAAATCTTTCCATAAAGAAAGGGCTCTCCGACGCAAAACAAAAAAATTTCCTTGAGTACGCTTTAATTTGTTTATTTGTTTGGGGTCTTAAACTAACTAGGTAAATCTGGTGTAAGTAATTTAAAAAAACCAATCAAAGCTAAGGGTGAAGCAAAGTTACAAAAATATGTTTAAAAAAAGTAACCCTCCCCACCACTCCTCAGAGTCGTGAGGCGCGCATTACCGCTTAAAAGTGCAATTTTTGAATTTTTTGCCGATATTTAAAAAACTCAAAATTTTTTTGGAAAATAAAAATTTGCTGGGTTTTTTTTTAAATTTAGGAAAAAAAAAGCTTGGAAATAAAAAAAACTCGCAAGAAAATCCCAAAAAATATTATAAATAACCCAAATCCATGTGAAAAACTGATGGCCAATAATAATGTTTCGCTTGCCGTCGGCTTTTTTTCACAAAGATTTAAAATAAAAGTTGGTGTTCCATTTTTTTAAAGAATTGAGATCACTGATCACTGATGTGAAATTTTATTTATTCTCATCTTTAAAAATATGTTTCCAAAATAGATAGCAATAATTTGCTCAAAAATTTACCCGAACAAAATGTTCAAAGAAAAGCTCACAAAAATGTTCACGCAAAAAATTTAAGATCTTTTGCATGAGCTTTTGTTTGAGCATGTTCGTCTGTGTAATTGCGCCTTAATATATGAACGTTATACATGCAAATGATGTGACCTTGATGAAAAAGCTCAACGATAGACCGCAGAGATTGGACTTTGATATCTGTATTCGAGCGGAAGTCTTTGCTTTTGTACAGATAAAAGGAAGACAAAATATTGCGCTATATTCCACGTTTGCGTGTACGTCCTATATCCAACTTAAAGCGCCTACTATTTCTGTCAACGTGAAACGTGACATTTATATGCCATCGACATCGCAGTGAAGGGCATCGCGCATGCGTAAAACGGCTGAAATTTCAAAAATTATCATAGCCTTTTGAATTTAGATTATTAATCTTGCTTACAAATTTTCCTTAGGGATAGGATTTCAATAAATCAAACAGAAATGGCATAGAAAGTTCTGCGCGCACAAAAGAAACAGGTATATTGAGCAATGGTGCCAGTTTGTTATTATCTCCGGACTGCTTTCATGAGAAAAAATTGTCGCCACTCTTTCATTGTGAGCATAAATCATAGTTGCAATAATAACCGTTGACAAGATGTTTGAAAATTCCGCTAGATCGCGGGCACACCATGAACATCTAATCTAAGTAAAAATTAGATGTTTTCAGGTCCAAACCACAGCTTTTTCTTGCTTAAAGGAGGCGGCAGGGTCCATTATTTACGATACTGAGCGATAAACTCGTGAGGTTGTTAACATTAGAAAAAAATATCTTCGCTTTTAATTAAATTTCTTTCCATTCTGTTCTACTAGTGACATCTATCCGGAAACGGCCAAACCATGCAACTAGCACTAGCAGCCAAAGAAATCAATAAACGGCGCTGTTTTTCCTGCAGAGCTTTTTGCTTGTGATATTATTGATTTTAAATAAAGCTGGCCCTACACTACATTTGATATTTTCGAGGTGTTTTATGACATGATCTCGAAACATGTAGCGAACCAATTCTTCAAAACTAGCGGGAGGGTAAAAGCAAAAAATAAGGGGCTGCCAATATTTGTAACACCCAAAAAGGGGTGAAAAGATTTATTTTGCTCTGTTTCTTTACAAAAAACGTTTTTTTTTACGAAAAACTTGAGCTCTGCCACTTTTTTTATTTTTTTCTTCAACTTTCTTCAAATTTTCGTGATACCATAGAAAACCATTATTTCCCCCATGGTCATACTCTACTTTTATTCGAAAAAAACAGAGACGGGATCAGTTTTCCTAAAACGGGGGGATCTTGGTTTTGAGTGAGAAGATAAAGGGCGCCGCAGGCAAAAATTTTTCAATTAAATTAGCCGAACGCAAAAAAGTTAAAAAAACAAAGCACGAAATAAAAATGGCGCCGCTTACAATTTTTTTTCAAAAATTACGTAATTTCGGGAACGCAAAGAAATAGGTCTAAAGAGTATAATTTTTAAGAAAAAATATCAATTTTCTTGCCCACCTCCACTGGGACTACAGGGGCCGTGCACAAATTACGTAATGGTCATAGGGGGGAGGGGGGTTACAAAACGTTACGTAGGGGGGAGGGGGGTTTTCGACAGCGTTTGCATGCGTTTGTGTGAAACTAAGAAAATTTGGAATTAAAATAAGTGAAGTTTTTTTTTTTGGGAGGGGGGTAGTGGTCTTGAAATCGTTACGTAATATTAGGGGAGTGGCGTGCCAAACCATTACAAAACATTACATAGGGAGAGGGTCAAAAATTGGTAAAATCACCGTTACGTAATTTGTGCACGGCCCCACATCTGACTGTTCCTCCTTTTTGATTTCGAATCAAAGTGCAAAACCCGGGTTGGACGTTCGAAGGCGTCAACCTGTTCTATTTGCTTGATAAAGTTTCTACGGAAATATCTCAGTCGATTTCTCCGGCCGTATATGAACGCTTTAGGTTAGGCATTTGCATGTATCTCAGTCCCCAGCTTGTAAACAGTGCGTAAGGACAATGGTTACAAAATGAAAAGCCGAAAAATATTTTTTTTTACGATATCTTTCATCAGTTTGGTATTAAAGTCGAGCAAAAACAATTTTTATTCCAGTCCTAAAGGTAAGAAAATGGAAAACATTAGAAAACAACTACCTGGAATGGATTTACTACGTGTAAGATGTAGTGACAACATCGCCCCATGCCCATCCTTTTCTGACTAATGTGCTTTTCCGTTTGTCTGCGTCTTATACACGACTGCTTGGCCCCTAAGGATTTGCTTAGGAACCCTGTATTAAGTGTATAAGTATATAGTGAGAGCAAACTCAGGGGAGCCATATATACAGGGTAAAGACTTTGAATAGATTAATAGGGAGATTTATATATAGCTACACGATGAGCTTATACAATAATAGGGATATTTTGGAACGCTTATTTGACACTTTGTAGTGGTTGTGGTAATTACTGCGTCTGCGCAATAGCTAAACGTCATTCCGTTGTCGTAATTAACAACTACCACGGCCTTAAGTTATGAATCCATTTCGTTGTGGTTGTGGTTATTTTTTTGATATATTTTAGAGAATTTTGGCACAATTAATTTAAAAAATAATAAAATGTTACTGGTTCCAGCATATAAAACACTTATATTGTAAAATAAAGCTCAATTTTGTGTTTTCTCTCATCTTTATTTTTTTTTACGAGTGACAGTTTCTAATGTGTTCCAAAAATTCTGGTAAAATCGATGCGTGGTAGTGGTTGTTAAACACTACCAAAGCGTTCCAAAATTTCCCTAATATAATACTATGCATATGTTTTAATCTAGAAACATTTCTTAAAAATTAACAAACTAATCTAACAAAATCTATGAATAGTTGTCTGGAGAATGATTTTTTTTTTAATTCTTCATTATTTCAATTTTTTATAGAAGTTTGGCAAGAATACCTCTAGAAAATGCTCTACTAGCAACGAGCACGACATACTGTTCTTGTCTAACGCCTGTAAAAATTAAAAAACGGAACCATTAGGGAACACTTGATTCTTTTCTGCTTAGAAAATTCCGAACACAGGTTCTGCAAAAATCGATCGCGCGCGCGTCCATTGATACACAAAAACTGAAAAGCAACGTGATGATTCCACCGATTATAATAATTATGTGGAATATTTCTATGCCTAACAAAAATGATTTTAGTTGTTTCTTTTTTCGCGATGCATGCGTGGGGGACTTTTCTTAGCAATGGAGGACACTTAAAATGGGGGACGGAACGCCCAAATGGGGGACGAATGGTCACCCTACATTCTGGGCAAGCGCAGTAACGCTGTGTCAGGCCGTTACCTTTACTAAAGGTAACCACTGGCGCTAATTAGCGTCGAATAGCGACTACCTTTACCGTTAAAAAGACAACCAACCAAACTGGATCTGATTCTGTGGTGGAAGATTTTTAGGTTATAAAAATTTGTTTTGTTTAACAAAAATTTTGTGCATTTGGATTTTAGTTTTTGTTATTAGTAGTAGTGGGGTGCCTTTTTTATCGATTTTTTTTTTGGTAATAGGTGAGTAAGTACAAATAAGTTTGCAGAGGCTCGATTTCTTCTATTACTTCACCTTCACCAAAGATATCTTGCAAAATCATTTGCCCATAAATTTATGTTGGGGTGTCCGTCTCCCAGTCCCAGTGCTATCACTAAATTAGCAGTTAGAAAAGCAAATAAAAAAAGACTTGAGAAAAAAAACAAGAAAGGTCAATAAAATAGTAAGGTTATGTTTACCGCCAAACAATTGACTACGTTCAAAAGCTCTATTTTTAACCTCTTGAAGTTACTTTTATTTACTGTAACGGTAACGATAGGAGTAACGAAATTTGCCGTTAAATTGCCTGACCAAAATCTCCCTAATGTTTTAGGAAAGCTCTACCGTCTAGCTGCTAAATTCTGGAGAAACACCTTTGGTCAATTCGGTGAAGAATGGATGTTTCTGGCGATTTTGGGAATTCTTATTGCCATTATCAGTTACACCATAGATCAAGGAGCGGCTATGTGTATGAAAGGTAAACAATATAAAACCTTTGATTAATTATTCATATTATCGCTATTAGGATAATTCTAACAAACGATCCACATTTTTTCCTGCCCTAAGCCCTACTCGTGGCACAGTCACTTATGCCCGTGTGCACCACTTCCCCTTACTTCTTCCACTTGTTTAAGTGCCGCTTGAACTGAGGGCGACCCTTGAGATTTACTTGGTTTGCAAAGGTTCCGAATATGTTCGACTTGGAAAACGTAAGGAAATTATTGGCAACGTGGCAGTTAACTGCATTTTTTTGTGTTTTTTGTGTGGTGATCATGATTATTACCTGTCAGCTGTCAAAAAAAAACCACGTAAAATTTGAGGTTGTTTTAAAAAAATAAATTTTGTTGATGATTTATGATTGAATGGAGGAAAAGGCAAATAAAACTACTATAATTGGTTAACTATAAAACCTGACTATTTATTTAGTATATGTTTTCACATCGTAATCAATACGTATTGAAAAGATTGTCTTCTTTTTCTTTCATAGAGCAAGTTCTCTGTTCCGAGAAAGAGCGTAACATATGAAGAACAAGATGCTTGATTTTCGATACGTATTGAATACGATGTGAAAACATACTAATTATTACACCACCAGACCAATCCAACCCATTTTTCAGTTTCTTTACAACGAATTTGCAAAAAAGGTGAATTATTCGCTTAGAGAAAAAATCATGATTTTTTTGGACATTCTAAACCTTTTGTAAAAGGTATCTTCATCTCAGTTTTTAAAAAATCCTTCTTGGTAGGTATCACATTAATTACAAAGTCTAATTCTTCATCTTCTTCGTCATCACAAAGAAGTTCCATTTTAAGCACAGAGCACTATTACAATCACAAAACCATTTTAAGACAACGGAACTGTTTTATAATCTGATTAAATTAATGGCGTTTGTTTAAAAACATACTCAAAAAAATACCTCACATAACCTAAAAATGCGCTTAAGCCGAAGTAATTCTACGGCTTATCTTAACTACAGCTTAAGTGCCACTTACATGATATTCCACACCCTTGCAAAACAAAACTAAAGCTTAAGCTCGGCTTACATGTCAAGCCGAACCCGTGCACACGGGCATTAGTTTCGTAATTAATCTTAGTAAACAACACAAAACACGCTTGCATTTTTTTTCGCAACCGTTGGACAACGCGAATGTTATTTTGTTTGTTTAGTGGAATTAAAGGCCTATTTATCCAACTTTTAATACTTAATGGCTAATTGATAAATGCAGTGGCGGTCCCAGAGAGGGGACAATCGCCTCTCCCCCTTTGCTGCAGAAAAAAGTAGACAACAAACAGTGGCGGTCCCAGGGGGGCGGTCGCCCCCCCCCTTTGCTCCAGAAAAAAGTAGACAACAAAGATGCTGGTGGTAACCCTGAAGTCTTTGGAGAAATAACGAGATATTGTAGAACGTTCCTTTAAAGACATTCTAGAATCCCTCCACAGTATTTTGGGACAGTTTGTCCCTCAATTCGTCACACCAAGAATAAACAAACGCATGACATACTTACCGCGAAAACCACGATATAGGAACAATATTATAGAGTTTCTATTTATAAACAAGTTTTAGACAATATCATTTCGGACATAAAAACAAGGTTCAAAAACGAGATTTTTGACCTGAACATGTTCATACCAAGTTTTATACCACGTAAAGCCAAAATCAAGGCAAACTTAACTAATGTCGTTTCCAAATCTTATAAACTGTTTGATTCAACTTTTATTGGGAGAAGTATTTGGAAATAATTTGTGTTCTTGGATGTTTGTCAGTAAGTAAGGCTTCGTCAGAAAGAAGCTTCTCCTGCCTCAGAAGATTGAAAACATAAGTACCTACTTAAAAACACTATGACGGAAATTCGTGTGACGGGCTTGGCGTTGCTGCATATCAACAGACATATTCAAATTGACATTGAGCGAGTCATTGAACGGTTTGCCCAAAAAAACCGGAAACGAACTTTCTTTTGAGATAGGCATCTTATATTTTGAGATATGCAATATAAAAGGCAATGTTTCAACTTAAAATGCTTTTTAGACTTCAAAAAAAAAGTATTTAGCTATTAGGTTTTGCTTGTGGTTTGTTTCTTATCTATGTTTATTATAACTGAAAAAATTATACGTAGTTACTCAAGCGCGGATTTCAGAGGGGTAAGTGGGTAATTACTGTAATTATTAGAAAATCAAAGGTAGGGCATAAATTGCGGCATTTGGATGTTTGGATGTTTGTCAGTAAGTAAGGCTTCGTCAGAAAGAAGCTGCCTAAGAAGATTTAAAACATAAGTACCTACTTAAAAACACTATGACGGAAATTCGTCTGACGGGCTTGGCGTTGCTGCATATCAACAGATATATTGAAATTGACATTGAGCGAGTTATTGACCGGTTTGCCCAAAAACTGGAAATGATTTTTTTTTTGAGATGGGCAAAAAACTTTTCAGACCTCAAAAAAAAAGTATTTAACTATTAGACTTTGTTTGTGGTTTGTTTGTCATATATGTTTTTTATAACTGAAAAAATTATACGTAGTAAGTTAAGCGCGGATTTCAGGAGGATAAAGGGGTAGTCAACCCCCTCCTACCCTGGCTTTAAATTTTTTATGAAAACATTTAGAAAATCAAAAGAAGAGCATAAATTGCGGCGCTATAACACCTTTGATATTTAGGGTATTACTTTAATTTTGTGTTAAAAATTGCATTTGTAGTGTCATTTTCTTAAAAATTTTCGCCTTCTGCGCTTTGAAACCATTGATATATTTACAATTTTAGTTTAATTTTAAATCAAAAAACGCATTTTTTAGAGCAATTTTCTTCAAAATTATATAACAATACTATAACACCATTGATATTTACGATTTTAGTCTATTTCGACTCAAAAATTACAGTTTTAATGTAATTTTTTCAAAAATTTTCTTAAACATTTTTTAAAATAAAAAATGTATAAAATAAACGACTGCAAATCTGAGAACCCCACCTCTAGATTTGAAACCAAATCCTCGCTTGTAGTAACTAAGTTTTGTTTGCATATATTGATATATTCCTCATAAAAGCTATGCTTTTATTCAATTTTTTTTCGTATCGAAATCGCCCCCCCTTTCAAATTGCTGGGACCGCCACTGTTATTCATATTATCGCTATTAAGATAATTCTAATAAACGATCCACATTTTTTGCTGCCCTAAGCCCTACTCGTGGCACAGTCACTTAGTTTCGTAATTAATCTTAGTAAACAACACAAAACACGCTTGTGTTTTCTTTTCGCAACTGTTGGACAACGCGAATGGTTTTTTTTTGTTTGGTGGAATTAAAGGCCTATTTACCCAACTTTTAATACTTAATGGCTAATTGATAAATGCAGTGGCGGTCCCAGGGAGGGGAATTGCCACCCCCCCCCCTTTTCTCCACAAAAAAGTAGACAACAAAGATGCTGGTGGTAACCCTGAAGTCTTTGGAGAAATAACGAGATATTGTAGAACGTTCCTTTAAAGACATTCTTGAATCCCTCCACGGTATTTTGGGACAGTTTGTCCCTCAATTCGTCTCAATTCGTCACACCAAGAATAAACAAACGCATGACATACTTACCGCGAAAACCACTATTTATAAACAAGTTTTAAACAAAATCATTTCGGACATAAAAACAAGGTTCAAAAACGAGACTCTAAGTATTTTTGACCTGAATATATTCATACCAAGTTTTATACGCCAAAATCAAGGCAAAATTAACTAATGTCGTTTCCAAATCCTATAAACTGTTTGATTAATCCAAAACACAAATTCTTGAACTTTTATTGGGAGAAGTATTTGGAAACAATTTCGGCAAAAGCTTAAATCAAAACATATATGATAACGTTTTCGAGGCAATGAATAAGCGTTCTTGGATGTTTGTCAGTAAGAAAGGCTTCGTCAGAAAGAAGCTCTCTCTCCTGCCTCAGAAGATTGAAAACATAAGTACCTACTTAAAAACACTATGACGGAAATTCGTGTGACGGGCTTGGCGTTGCTGCATATCAACACACATATTGAAATTGACATTGAGCGAGTCATTGAACGGTTTGCCCAAAAAAACCGGAAACGAACTTTATTTTGAGATAGGCATCTTATATTTTGAGATATGCAATATAAAATGTAATGTGTCAACTTAAAATGCTTTTTAGACCTCAAAAAAAAAGTATTTAGCTATTACGTTTGGCTTGTGGTTTGTTTGTTATCTATGTTTTTTATAACTGAAAAAATTATACGTAGTTACTCAAGCGCGGATTTCAGAGGGGTAGGGGGGTAATTACTGTAATTATTAGAAAATCAAAGGTAGGGCATAAATTGCGGCACTATAATACCTATGATATTTACAGTATTAGTTTAATTTTGTGTCAAAAATGGTCATTGAACGGTTTGCCCAAAAAAACCGGAAACGAACTTTCTTTTGAGATAGGCATCTTATATTTTAAGATATGCTTTTTAGACCTCAAAAAAAAAGTATTTAGCTATTACGTTTTGCTTCTGGTTTGTTTGTTATCTATGTTTTTTATAACTGAAAAAATTATACGTAGTTACTCAAGCGCGGATTTCAGAGGGGTAGGGGGGTAATTACTGTAATTATTAGAAAATCAAAGGTAGGGCATAAATTGCGGCACTATAATACCTTTGATATTTACAGTATTAGTTTATATTTGTGTCAAAAATGGCATTTGTAGTGTCATTTTCTTCAAAATTTTCGCCTGCTGCGCTTTAAAACCATTGATATATTTACGATTTTAGTTTAATTTTAAATAAAAAAATGCATTTTTAGTGCAGTTTGATATCTACGATTTTATTCTAATTTTCTCAAAAATTTCATATATCATAATATCAAATAAACAACTTAAAATCTGAGTACCTCCCCCCTAGATTTGAGGCCAAATTCGCGCTTGTAGTTACTTAGATTTGTTTGCATATTTTGATATGTTCCTCATAAAAGCTATGCTTTTATTCTAGTTTTTTTTTTGTATCGAAACCGCCCCCTCCCTTTTCAAATGGCTGGGACCGCCACTTCAACAAAGATGTTGGTGGTAACCCTGAAGTCTTTCGAGAAAAAAACGACAAATTGCAGAACGTTCCTTTAAAGGCATTCTAGAATCCCTCCACAGTATTTTGGGACAGTTTGAAATAGACGAAAACCACAATATTAGAAATACAGAATCGTATTATAGAGTTTCAATTTATACATAAGTATTAGACAAAATCATTTCGGACATAAAATCAAGGTTCAATAAAGCTGGGTACAGACTGAAATAAGGAGTTCGCGAGCTGTTCTCGAACAGCTCGCGAACTGAACCCGAGCAGTTCGCAAACGCATCGTCCACACAAGAAGAGTTACCAGTTCAGTGTTCAGTTCGGCCGAGGTCGTTGAAAGTTCGCGAGGTGTTCCGAAAATATTTCTTTCTGTAAATACAATTTGAAAAAATTAAATAAACAATGACATCCTTGGAAAGCGATGAAGAAAGTTATCTAATAGTTGCTTGCGCAGCCTATTTTTTAGCCAAACAAAATATCGAGTCGAAAAAAAAGAAGCGTAAGACTAGGCGTTGGTGACAAAGAATATTTAGATATTAAAATCTATATAGAAATAAAAACAGCGCGTATTTTTACCAAAATAATATATTGCCGAACAACCAACGTCCACACAGATACTGGGCTCGCCACGTGTTCGTAAACAAATCCTTTCAAGTTTCTGACTCAACTCGAAACCCTAGGCGAACCGAACCGAGCTGCCGAGCTGCTTGCGAACTGTTCGCGAACAGGCGTATACACCAAGCTCCAAAAATGTTCGCAAACTGTTTGAGAACAGCTCGCGAACTTGGTCTGTACCCACCTTAACGAGACGAGAGTATTTTGGACCCGAACATATTCATACCAAGTTTTATACAACGTGAAGGCAAAATCAGGGCAAAATTAACTAATGTCGTTTCCAAATACTATAAACTGTTTGACCAATATAAAACACAAATTCCTGAACTTTTATTGGCAGAAGTCAGTATTTGAAAACAATATTGGTCAGAAGTAGGCAAAAGCTTAAGGTAAAACATATATGATAACGTTTTCGAGGCAATGAACAAGTGCGGCGATATTTTTCCGTTGATAAAAACATTCTTGCCTCAGAAGACTGACGGGCTGACATATAAATAAGTAGGGCATAAATTGCGGCGCTATAACACCTTTAATATTTACGGTATTAGTTTAATTTTGTGTGAACAATGGCATTTGTGGTGTCACTTTCTTAAAAATTTTCGGCTGCTGCGCTTTAAAACCATTGATATATTTACAATTTTAGTTTAATTTTAAATAAGAAAGTGCATTTTCCAGTACAATTTTCTTAAAAATTTTCTCAAATTCTCAAATTTTCGGCGCATTTAAACATTTTTTAAAATAAAAAATGTATGAAATAAACAACTTAAAATCTGAGTACCCCCCCCAGATTTGGGGCCAAATCCGCGCTTGTAGTTACTAAGTTTTGTTTGCATATTGCATGTATTGATATGTTCCTCATAAAAGCAATGCTGTTATTCTAGTTTTTTTTTCGTATCGAAACCGCCCCCTCCTTTTCAAATGTCTGGGACCGCCACTGATAAATGTAATGGATATGTAATAGACAATTTAATATCTACAATGAATAATGTTTTGGTTAGTTGAGTTTTACCTGTTTTTTTTTTAATAAATTAAATTATTTAAAATGGCTTTGCTTTTTTATACAATTTTTACCACTATAGTGCCCAAAAAAACGCAATAGCGGCAAGAAAGTGACAAGTGACGAATGGCCACGCGCATTTTATTATTTTGATTAAATTTAATTTAAAAGTTGAGTAAATATGCCTCAAGATGTGTTAACACGCTACTAAAAAACGTATTTTTAAATACTTTTCAAATTTATTCTTAAAATTTGTGAGACTGTTATAAAACTGTTCCTTTTATTTATTTTAAGCGTTTTCGTTTGTCAAATTTGTGGACCTACTCTAGCCGTTGATTATTTCCACAAGCTCTCAAAGTCATTGGAGTTGCGGTGGCTGGTAAATTTTTGGTTAGAATTTTTTGTTTTTAATTTGCCTTGTGATCAAAATGTTTCAAGACTCGTCGTCGTCGTGCTCTTTAGAAGATTTTTATTCTGACGGGACATTGAATTTTTATTAAAAGTGCCCAACAAGAATCGCCGACGATCAAAAAATGGAAAAAGGAACACATCACAAAGAGAAAAGGAAGCAGTAAAATTGCAAGTCACAAATGGGCTTTGTGTGCTGATTTAATAAAGTAAAAACATATCTACAAACACAGCGGCGTAGCCAGAAATCGACTCTGGGGGTTTCATCATTTAATAAAAATCAACTACTTACCTATGGCAAATTTTTAAAAATTAGGTAGGTGCCTATTGCTTGAGCTCTTGAACTGAAGGGAGGGGAGAGGGGCGACGAAACAAAAATACTTATTTTTAAAAACAAGTTTCATCTAGTCTCATTTACAGACTTTTTAAAAAATTAACCCTTAAATGCGCCGCAGGCAAAATTTTTCAAAAAATTACACTAAAATGCAATTTTCTATGCGTTTGAAATGTTGCTGACAAAAAAAAAGCTTAAAATTAAACAAAATTGTAACAATGTTTAACATTGGTATAGCGCCGCAGGTGAAAACCTTGACAAAAAAAAACAAAAAATTCTTTAAAAATTTTGATCTCTTAGGTTATTTGTGGAATGTTTTTGAAAAAGTAGATTGGGTTAGATGCCAAGAATGGGTGGGTTGCGGTGGTATATACAGACCGCTTCAAGCTACTGCGAACATAGGGGGAATCAAGTCCAATTTACTCTCCGTGCCGTACGACCGAGGTGGATTCGAAGCACGCTGCAGTGTTATCTTTTGTAAATTCATTTTGTTTTTATTATTTTGTTTTATTTCTGCCTTGCTCGAGAAACAGATGGGTAAGTTCGTAATTGAAATAATACATTTTTAAAACCAAAAATGGATGTCTACGAAGTTGCCGAAAAAGTGCAGATGGTCAAATGGTCAAATCGTCATAACCCAACACACGTTCGATATTGGTCGAGGGAAAATTTGCATTTGTATTTTGACGTAAGAACACAGTATCCCCAAAAACTAAATGTTTGGGGGGGGGGTATTATAGGGGAACACGTAATTGGGCCATTTTTTATTAACGGCAATTGCAATTTGAATGGTCCTAGATACTTGGATCTACTGCAGCAGCACATTATACCAACTGCTAGGCAGTTGTTAGGTGTAAGATTTGGTGAAAAATGGTTTCAACAAGATGGTTGTTCCGCTCACAATGTTGGCCTTGTTAGGGAATATCTTGATAATGTATTTCCTAATCGGGTTATAAGTACACGGGGAACTATTTTATGGCCAGCTCGATCTCCCGATCTTGCTCCTAATGACTTCTATCTGTTTTTGAAGAAGCTTTTCAAATTATCACCCCTAACATGCTTGGAAACGTTAGAAGGGGTTTTTATAGTAGGCTCGGATATTGTCTAGCCGAGCAAGGAGGACTTTTTGAACATTTGCTTAATTTTTTTTTTGACTGGGAGAATCTTTTTGGTTTTTAGAATGTATTATTTTATTTTGAGAACTTGCTTTTATTTTGTTTCTCCTTATTATTTTCATTGTAACACGTCGTCACTGATAAATCTGAGCAGTTGACAATAAAACGCTCTTATTTATCAGTGACAAAAAATAAGAAAATTACGTTATAAAAATTTGCGTATTTATTGACCAAATTCCGGTTTCATTGACTACACTCCACACAGCACCGTGGTTAGAGGCGTACTAAATACTGAGTATTGGTTGCTTCACTGATAGGCGTGCGGTGTCTCTGCATGTACGTACACTGGCAAATTAGACTTCTTCCGCCCTATGTTCGCAGTAGCTTGAAGCGGTCTGTATAGATTTGTTGCCATCATAAATGCGCAGCAGATGAATGAAAATTTTAAGAAAAATTACACTAAGAATGCCATTTATTGCACGTTTTGAATACTGGTGACAAAAATTTCTTAGTATTAAACTAAAATTTTAACAATTAATGACGTTATAGCACCGCAAACAAATTTTTTTAAATTTAAGACATTACACCAAACATACGTCAACAAACCGAAGTAAAGGGTCAAAAAAGTGGGGGAGCTATAGCTCTCCCTGGGGTCCTTGATCATGATTAATTTATTGTAGATTGGGTTGGACATCCTGGGGGAGGGTTAACCCTCAAAACCCCCTCTGGCTACGGCACTGACAAACAAACACCTTTTATTCATTTTTTTATAAATATGGGACCTTATAATCTTAACTACGCACAACTAATTTCATGTGACAAAGATAGCTATACATAATTAACAACCAGTAAAACAAACATAGCCAAGTATTTATTTCTGAAACCTACAATACACAAACAAGCACTACAAATTTCATGCTCACTCGTCTTGAACGCATAAACCTTTTGGATCCGTTCGAGTAAAAAGGTCGATCCCGCAACTAACGCCAAACAACAAGACACGATCTACAGATAGAGAAAATGACCATAGGGAACCTGTTTAAAGAATTAATACAAGACGTAGACAAATGGAACCAGGGATATGATATAGTACCGTCACGACCTGACCGGTTTCGAGGGCGCAACAACATAAGCCAAAAACCATAATTATAAAAAAGAATACAAGCTGTCCCATTTTCGATGGGTTTCAATGGGAAACTCCGTTGTTATTGAAGATAGAGATATGCGGTTTTCGCATTCCCAACATATTTATTGCGTCCCTCGTAGTTTTTGAGCTACACGGGAAAGTTGAAAAATGGTCGGAATTACCAATTGATGATATCTCCCTTAATTTAAGAAATAATTAAGTTCTATAAAAATATATCTGGGGCAACCTTTTTAGAAAAATACAATGGTCCTTTCGAAATTTTAATCTGACGTTTCGTTTCGTAGATACCATCATCAGGATCAAAAAGTTAAATACGGACCAAAATGTTTTACTTCATATTCTAGTTTCTTTTTAAGTTTTTTTGATAACAAAATAGCATTTTTTTTTTATTTTGAAGTTTCGATCCCGAAAATAATCATCTTCAGTGCTTTTTTTCTGGTACGGTCCTGTCCCATTTTTATTTATTTTGTTATGAGACCATTTATATTTTATTACTATATAGTAGACCTGGACAACCAAGATATATTATATGACCATACCGGGTGAACCGAAAAAAACCGAACAAATTATTTTTTGCTATAACTTTACCAATTTCAATAAAAATAAAAACTGTAATAATAAAACCGAGTGAGACTTTTGAAAAAAACATTCGCACAAATGCGCACCTTTTTTCAGACTTGTTTTTTTATTTAGGTATAAACGTTACTTTTCGATATACAAAACAAAGTATTTAGCAAATGTAGGCATTTGATTTTCTCCGCCATCTTGGCTTAGTTGTCTTATCAATAGTTTTTTTTTATTGAAACTCGTAATTAGAGTTACAGCAAAAAACAATTTGTCGGTTCACCCGGCATGTTCATAAATTATTTCCTGGTCTGCTATATAGTAGTTCAAAATAAATGGTTTAAAAAAAAATAAAATAGGACGACGACGGGGCCGTACCAGAAAAAAAATGCACTGAAGATGATTTTTTTTGGGATCAAAACTTAAAAATAAAAAAAATTAAATTTTATTATCAAACAAACTTACAAAGAAACTAAAATATGAAGTAAAACATTTTGGTCCGTATTTAAGTTTTTGATCGTTACTTTTCGATATACAAAACAAAGAATTTAGCAAAAAAATGGCAACATATAACAAAAAGGGGTTTAGAAAAGGTAGGCATTTGATTTTCTCTGCCATCTTGGCTTAGTTGTCTTATCAATAGTTTTTTTTTATTGAAACTCGTAATTAAAGTTACAACAAAAAACAATTTGTCGGTTCACCCGGCATGTTCATAAATTATTTCCTGGTCTGCTATATAGTAGTTAAAAATAAATGGTTTAAAAAAAAATAAAATGGGACGACTACGGGGCCGTACCAGAAAAAAAATGCACTGAAGATGATTTTTTTTGGGATCAAAACTTAAAAATAAAAAAAATTAAATTTTATTATCAAACAAACTTACAAAGAAACTAAAATATGAAGTAAAACATTTTGGTCCGTATTTAAGTTTTTGATCCTGATGATAGGATCTACGAAACGAAACGTCGGATTAAAATTTCGAAGAAGCCATTGTGTTTTTCTAATAATGTTGCCACATACATGTTTTTCCAGAACTCAATTATCTTTTAAAGTAAGTGAGATATCATCAATTGGTAATTTCGACCATTTTTCAACTTTCCCCTGTAGCTCAAAAACTGCGGGGGACAGAAAAAAATCTGTTATCATCATTTGAAGCTCAAAAAAGTAAGGCAGGAATGCGAAAACCGCATGTCTCTATCTTCAATAACAACGGAGTTTCTCATTGAATCCCATCGAAAATTGGACACTCTCTATATCGATCATTGTGTTTTTAGGTATCAACAAAATTTCCACCGCAACGTTGCGGAAAAACACGCAACTAAACTACAACAGCAACACTACTGGGTGCGGATTCTTGAATTTCGTAGGATAGGTCGCACGGGAACGGTCACCTCCCTGATATCGACCAATAACGCGCTTTTAAAGCTATCACGAGTTATTCAAAACCTATCCGACCACGGCCGAACTTCACCCGAGTGCCGTGTATCGAAAGAACCTTCCTACACTTTCATACACTTGCCTCTGAGCGGGAGAACGGGCGCTCTTGAAAAACGATAATCAAGTCAGCTTTGCGCGTGCACCGTACAAGCTTGGCAGCTTCTGAGCCTTTTTATTGATCGAAACCAAGGATGTGAACGTTCCCAGGCGTTCATTCTCTCGAAATTCAAAAATCGGCACCCTAGAAATTACGCCCATAGATTTTCTTATTCCACACAAAGCTCGTAGTATTGTTTCCGGTCGGTAGTCCGGTTTTCAGGCTGTGATGAACAACCACAGGGGTGCCTATGGTTTGTCAAACCAGGAATTCATCATACCGTTTTTAATAAAAATTTTCATCGTAAGAACGATTCACTATGGCAATTGCAATTCGAAAAATTAATTTTTTGTCCGAACCATATTATCTTAAACCGTAGATAGAGGAAATACCCTTAAACCCATTCAATATCAAATTCGGAAATTGTCAAATCCTTTTATTATAGAACCAAAGTTCATCAAATTCATTCAAATAAAATTCGGATTTCATATAACTCATTATTTCCAGAAAGATTCCAGGAAGGCCTACTTGCTAGACTTCGCGCCGCCCCTTCTCTACTACTCTTTACTGTTCAAAATCAAACTCGTAATTTGTAAATGCAATTTTTAATTAAACCATTATTCCTCAAACTGTTTTTCATCAAATCTATTCAAATACAAACTCTCTCTACGTTGTTTGTGAAACCATTATTTGTCCCACTAGTTTCTGCTAAATTTATTATGTAGTCGCCAACAACCCGACTCAACCCAACTCAACCCCGTAAAAAGAGGTTTGGACCACCTAAGGCGAGGTTTTGGTTGACAAAATGCATCGAAACGCCGCCGCCGCGCCACCTCCGCCTCGTTCGCGTCTTTTGTTTGCGAATGCGCAATTTTAGCAGTAACTTGTATAAGACAAACAACGGTTTTATAAACAACGGGTTTTATGAATTCCGAGTTTGTTTTTGAATAGATTTGATGGAAAACAGTTTGACTAAAAATTGGTTTTACATATTACGAGTTTGATTGTGAATAGATCTGACAAAAAGAGGTTTTATAAAAAAACGGCTTTTACGAATTGCGATTTTGATCTGGAATGGATTTGATGAACAATGGTTTTATAAAAAATAGGTTTTACAAATTTCGAAATTGATATTGAATGGGTTTGAAGAAAAAAGGTGCGGAGAAAAAATGGGTTTTACAAATTGCAGTTTTTACAATGAGTTGTTTTATTATTGAGCTTTCTTTTATTTAGCGGTTTTAATTTTGAATATTCTGATAAACCGTGAGCGCCCAACAACAGCAAAAATGGTCAATTCTAAATTTTAAATAATACATATTGCTTATTTTTGGTCAATGTTATGAATTGCGATATGATATGGTAACTGGAGCCAGTGCGCATGTCTATGTATCAATGTTTGGGACTTAAAATGCAACCTGTATACTGTATCTTTCTCTAATGCTGTATTTATACAGGAAATAAAATAAGATAAGAAATAAGGACTAGCATTGCTATTGGTTAACATTGATCAACTGATTACAAATATAGGTTCTTATTGGCTTCTCTTATTTCTTACTTTATTTAATTTCATATATAAACCAAGCGTTAAACATTTCTTTTTAGCAAGAGGCATGCTTTACACCGAATTAGCCGACCGACAGTTTGCAAAATGGGTAGCTTGGGTGTGCATCCCAGTTGTTTTGATTATGTGGGACGTTGGAATTACTTCCCTTATAGCTCCTAAAGCTGTTGGTAAGTATTAATTTGTACTTACCAGTCAAAATTCTGTGCTAAAGCTGTCCAATACTGAGTGGGGATTTAGATATGCATCAAATTTTCTGTTCTTTCAGTTTTCCGTTGTCAATATCTGTCATTTTGAGAGTTATGGACTTCAGTAAGTTGGTGGATTTTATCAACATTCATAAATAATTTGAACAAGGGTGGTCATCTTTAAGCATTATACTTATGTCCATATCCAGAAACGTAAAAATTCTCCGATTAAGCTTTAATCATCACTATCACTAATCGGAATTTTGAATGAGTCTTGGCAAAAAAAGTTTCAATATAAAACCAATAATATAATCATCAATATAATAAAATAATAAAAAATATAAACACCGATTCGTATCTAAACATGATTAAAACCAAATCGAGAAATTTTTGCGTTGGTGGATACGAGCGTTATTGTTCCAAAATTACCTAATATAAATTTTAATTCTGTAAAAACATATTCATGGAAACTTTATCATGTAACCCAATGACATATAAAAATCCCTTGTACATTTGCGTTTTGTTTTTTCATTTTAGGTTCTGGAGTACCTCAAATAAAAACAGTATTAAGAGGAGTCTACCTCAAAGAATTTTTAAGTTTTAGAGTCTTGATAGCGAAATGGATGGGTATTACGGCCACGTTAGGTAAGTACGACACCAACTACTTGTCAAAATTTATAAAACACATGACAGTGCCAAGGATCCAAATCCAGTTAGGACTTTCAAAATAACAAATAGAAGCTACACAGATTCTGCAAAAGAAACTTTTCAGATCCTACTGAATATGCACCTCCCAGAATCCCTCAATATCGAACCTAACCATATACATAAGATTAAACGTAACGAATACTTACTAAACCTTAGCTCCCATAATATAAAAACTACAAAATAAAGCTGACAGATAAGAGAGCAAAATGTGCAGGGTGATTTTTTTACAAAATTTCTTTACCGGTTGTCGTAGAAAGATGAAACACAAACTGAATTAATTGTTTCCAATTTTTTTATTTGATACATGTCACTAGATCTGACATGCATGATTTTCTTTTTAAATAGAACACCCTATATATTTTAGCATTTGTAAGTTTTTGGCAAGGTGATTAAATACTAATCTAAAAAACGTTCAAATTAAAATCTTTTGTATAAGTAACCCTTTTCTAAAAATACCTAAAAACTCTTATTTCTTATGAAAAAGCCCAAATTACTGTGCGTTGACCCGTTTTTATAATTCTAAATTCCTGAAAATATATAATATTTTATTTATAGTTACAGCCCCAAGCTTCAGAAATGCAAATAGAAAGTTTATTTGTGGTATATAATAAAAAATAAATCCACAAAATATTTTCTAATGTTACAAATAAGTTATAAACATAGAATCCTCACTGAAGTAAAACATTAGTTATAAAAACGGTTATAAAAAAATTATTAATTTGGCAGATCCAGCAGTGTTTGGTGTTGTTAAAAAGATAAATTTTTTAATTTTAAAAATTACAAAATATATACGGTGTTCCGTTAAAAAAATTATTCATGTTGCTCTATGTCAGATCTAGTGACGGTTGTCAAATTATTGTCAAATGAACAAATTGACCATGATCTCAGCATTAATTTAGTTTTTGGTTCATTTTTTTACGAAAAAAATAAAAAGTTTTGATGAATAAATATTTATGTTCGCTAACACAAATTGTTTAGATTCTTCTTCTTCTTCTTCTTCTTCTTCTTCTTCTTCTTCTTCTTTTTCTTCGTCTTCTTCTTCTTCTTCTTCTTCTTCTTCTTCTTCTTCTTCTTTTTCTTCTTCTTCTTCTTCTTCTTCTTCTTCTTCTTATTCTTCTTCTTCTTCTGCTTCTTCTTCTTCTTCTTCTTCTTCTTCTTCTTCTTCTTCTTGGTTTTCTTCTTCTTCTTCTTCTTCTTCTTCTTCTTCTTCTTCTTCTTCTTCTTCTTCTTCTTCTTCTTCTTCTTCTTCTTCTTCTTCTTCTTCTTCTTCTTCTTCTTCTTCTTCTTCTTTTTCTTCTTTTTCTTCTTCATCGGCTCTCTTCAAACGTTGGCTATCGTCACCGAGATTTGCACCTTATTTACTGCCTTCTATTATCATCTTTTCTCATTGAGATGACAACCCAGGTATTTGTACGACTCGGCACGTTCGACTTCTGTTATGCTCCTAATGTTTTTTTACTTGGCAATAACCATCTATTTTGTTTTTCCAACAACCAAGTTAACCCCAATTTGCGAACTTTCGACTGCAATTCGATTCAACCAATCTTGTAGACCTTCCAAAGTATCTGCAATACTGACAGTGTCGTCTGCATATCTTAAATTGTTCACTTTTGTGCCGTTTATAGTCAAACTCTCTTCGTAGTTGTGAAGTGCATTCTCGATTATTTTATACAATAGATATCAAATAGCAGCGGATAGAATGTGCAACCTTGGCGAATACCCCTCCTTATTCGGAACTCTCCGGACACTTTTTTTCGAGCTGTCTGGCTGTCTGGCTCCAGTATAGGTTGGCAATTATCTTAAAATCTCGATCATTCAGACAAACTTCTTTTAGAGAATCTATGATCTTTTCATATTGGACTAGATCAAAGGCTTTCTCATAATCTGTGAAACATGCATATACTCTGACACATCTCTAGAGCATTGCGTTGAAACAAGACTTGAATTTCAAATAAGGTCTCTCGACGCAATTCGAACTGCGTGTCGTCAATAAAGGAATCGCATTTTTTCTTCAAAACTTTTTTGATGAGCGGACTGACGTCATTTTTGCCTCTGAAAACGTATTTCTTTGTTGTCAACAGTTCGCATGTCAAATAATTTAGCGACATGACTTTTTTTACATATTTAGTGTGTGTATTTAGTTTGAACGTGATAAAGTTTAAAAAATTAAAACGTCATATTTGACAGTCGAAAAATATGGATAAAATTTTGCTATTTTTTATTTAATGTTAAATAAAAGTGCAAAATTTCGTGCCTCTAGCACACTCCGTTTGCACTCCATTACTGAACTCGTTTTACAAGCGATGAGCTTTCGTTTTCACTTTCTATTAATACTTCGAGGCATAGCTTATTCCGTGAGACTTTTGATGAACATTTTACGAAAACTGTTTTAATCTATTACCCACATTATCTACCCTGTTAATAGCCCCAAAAATGCTGCAGTGAAAAAGTTGGGTTGGGGTGTCAATTTTTTTTCTTAAATTTAGACCGTTTAAGCAACAGCAATGAAATTGGGCGCATGTGTTGGCCTTCCAGCAACGTACCCTCGTTTGACATAAAAAATTACACATGTGGCCCCTAGAGGGCAACAGGGGCCAAAATGTGTTTTTAAACTATTCTTCCATACTAATGCACCTGCACATATTAATCTTAGTAATTTGGTAGCTCATATTACTTACAAGTCTACTATACTGAAAAAAATTCATGCCGTTAAGAAGACCCCTAGATAAGGATTGTCGATTTCAATCAAAAAAATTATATTTCACTTATCTTTTAGACAATGTCAACAAAAATACAGCACCAGGGCCGCAGTGGACCATTTCTCAATTTTAAATACCCCCAACTTTGCCACAGCCCCTAGGGGCTGTAAGGGGGCGAGATCTAATTTTCAGCATTTTCATATTCCAGAAAATACTCCATACGCATATTTAAAACTCATGAATTTGATGTAACAAATATTATGAAATATAAAAATCTTAAACCCCAGGGGCGACCCCTAAATAGAGGCTAAAAATGTTAAATCTCGAACAACCAAATTTTTTGGCAATTACAAGTCCGAGTCAAAGCACTTATATTTTAAGAGCCTATATTTTTTACATCCAACTTTTCCCCAGCCCCTAGAGGCTGTCCGGCGCAAGATTTTAATGTTTTAATTGTTTAATGAATTTAAATGTGCATCTTAAGTGTTTTCTGGGATATGAAAATGGTGAAAATTACATCCCGCCCCCTTAGGGGCTGGGACAAAGTTGGGAGTATTCAAAATTGAGAAATGGTCCACTGGCTAGTGGTGCACTTTTGTTGACATAAGGTGAAAGATAAGTGAAATATTATTAGTCCACCATACCAATATGGTAAGGGGGCTATTAAAACCAAGGTTCCAAACACCTTAATCGACGAAAAAAAAAGTTGTCTGTGGTCTGTCTGTATACACGATAACATAAGAACGCCTTAATCGATTTTAACGAAATTTGGTACAAAAATCCTCTTTCGGCAAAACACGAACTGATCAACTTTTGGGTAAGGTGGTGGGGAGTTGAAAAGAGAAAAGAGGAATAAAATATTTAAAAAAAATTGTAACTTTGGAACAAAAGCAAATAGCGATATACGGTTTTCAGATTTAAGTTTCTATGAATATGGACTACAAATTTTGTTATAAAGTCCAAATTCGTGGGAGCTTTAGTTTCCGAGTTATTTGAAAAAACGTTAAAATATATTAAAAAAATCATAACTTTAGAAATAAAGCAGCTATTGATAGGCGGTTTTTAGATTTTGGTTTTCCTAAATATTACCCAAAAATTTTGTTATAAGGTTCAAATCTTTCAAAGCTACAGCTTTCGAGATATTTTCATTTCCTTTCAACATAAAATAATTGATTGCAGGGTGGACTATCCGTGTTTTCTATCACCAATTTTTTTTAAACTGAAATCGACAAAATTTTTAGCTCCTAACCTAGGCGTCTATGAACAGCCATAAAAATTTTTTTCGGTATAACAGACTTGTATGTAATAGTATGAACTATCAACTGACTGAGATTCAGATGTGGAGGTGCATTAGTATAGAAGGTATAAGGGAGAGTTAAAAAACACATTTTGGCCCCAGTTGTTCCCTAGGGGCCACATATGTAATTTTTTATTACATACGAGGGTACGTTGCTGAAAGATCAACCTATGTGCCAAATTTCATTGCTCTAGCTTAAACCGTCTGAATTTAAGAAAAAAAATTGGCACTCTAACCCCTATTTTTTGACTGCAGCAGTTTTGGGGCTGTTAACAGGTTAGGCAGTGGTGGTGGGTCCATTAGTAATCGATTAAAGTTTCGTAAAATCTTCATCAAAACGACAACGGAAGCCAAATTTTCTACGTAAACTCCTTAAGTATAAAATAAATTGGCAAACTTTAGGATCAGTGACGTTTTTTTGTTTTCAAATATTGTTAATTATCTAATTTTCAGGAAGTGGCATGCCGCTAGGAAAAGAAGGACCCCTCATTCAAATGTCAAGCATTATAGTGACCAAAATGAGCAAATTCGTGGGAAGCTTTAAAGATATTTTCAACAACGAAAATAAAAAAATCGAATTGATAGGAGCCGCGTATGCGGTTGGTGTGGCGTGCACTTTTAACGCTCCTATAGGAGGTATAGTATAGCACAGGTTCCTAAACTTAGGGTTTCAAGAAAAAAACATACATTCTCCAAATTTCCGTTTTGTATAATCTTCACAATAGCCTTGATCAAAGTTGACATCAGCAAAACTTGTTTTCGAAATTGTCTATGTGGAATTGAGTGTACAGTCGGCTGATCAATAATGACTAAAAAAATACACTACTGCAAAAAATAAAGGCTGTTCCCCCCCCCCTTCCGACGCGCTCCCTTCCTCCGCTGAATTATTGAAAAGGGTACCCTCGATACTATTCATCAACTATAAATGCTTATCCTTTATTAATTTCAGATGATTTCAGCATATTTATTAGCGTAGCTTGTTATTGCTTCCAATATTAAAAGCTTACCAAAGTTGGTCATGCTTTGAAGTCAAAAACAATTGCTCTTACAATGACAGATTCACTCCTGCATGTTTCATTCTTTAGCAGCGTGCAAATTGGTTTAGACCAACTATTCTAAAAATGGTGGAACTAAATTCTCATGAAGAGTACAGAAAATCAGTTTGCTTTTGTAGCTTTGATAAAGCTAGTAAAAAAAACTATAAAATTAGTGGCAAGCTGTTGATGTTATAAGAAAACAAACAAGGGTGTCAACTTTGATCAATACGATGGATAAAATTTTTCAATTTTGTATAATCCATCATTTCATCCAGGCTTCCTTGCATCAGTTTTATATAGGATGAATGAAATTTTTCAATTCTGTATAATACACCATTTCATTCAGGCTTCCTTGCTTCCTAATAACGTCAACAGCTTGCCACTAATTTTATAGCTTTTTTTACGGGCTTTATTGAAACAACAAAAGCAAACCGGTTTCCTGCACTCTTCATGAGAATTTAGCTTCACCATTTTTAGAATAGTTGGTCTAATTTAATTTGCACGCTGCCAAAGAAGAATAAAACGTGCAGGAATGAACCTATCATTGTAAAAGATTTTTAACTTCAAATCATGGCCAACTTTGGTAAGCAAATCATTTGAAATTCATAAAAGATAAGCATTTATAGTTAATGAATAGTATCAAGGCTACCCTTCCTAATAATTCAGCGGGGGAAGGGGGCACGTCGGAAGGGGGGAACATTTTTTCTTGCATTAGTTGGTATATTTTTTGTATCAAATTATGTAGTTTAATATAATCTGATTATTAAATCAATAAGAAAGTACCATTGTTTTTAGTCATTTATTGATCAGTCGACTGTACACTCAATTCCACAAAGACGATTTGGAAAACGAGTTTTGTTGATCAAGGCTATTGTGAAGATTATAAAAAACGCAAATTTGGAGAATGCATATTTTTTTTCTTGAAACCCTAAATTTAGGAAGCTGTGATAGAGCATCGATGTATTAACATCCAGTGTATAGAGCTATTAGATAATAGATACTTTAAGTGGAATATAGTGCAAAATTCTGAATACAGATATCAAAGTCCAATCTCTGCCGTTTATCGTTGAGTTTTTTTTATCAAGGTCGCGTCTTTAGCATGCATAACGTTCAGACAGTTGCTAACGTGAAGATGTCATCAAATGCGCAGCGAGTTTTGCCGACGGGAGCCAAAAATCAATAGACGAGCGGCCGAACCAAAGAAAGCAAGATAGAAATATTTGGTAATAAAATATAAAAGACAGAAACATCCGAGCCGGAAAATTACACGTATACCTCGTACGTGTCATGACCAACTTAAAGTGTCTAATATATCGGCCTTGCCTTTGCATTTTCCGAAAAAGAAGCCGTAGCGATAATAATAGATAGTTTTCGTTCGTGCCACTTTACAGCCCGTTAACTTCGCAGACAACGACAACTTTAACACTATTTGACATAGTTCAAAATAGCCTATTTGGTAGAGATTTTACGACGACGCGACGCGACGGTGTAACGATTGAGATAATTTATTCGGTTTTATTTTTAATTTTTAAATAAAATTGGTTAACTAATGTACTCAGTAAAAAATTGAATATTTGATTCACTATGGTCATTGAGTGAAAACATATCTCACTCAAAATAGACAAGTTCAACCTTGTGTCAGTGGTGTTTTAACGTCGAAAAATTTTACTCAATGTTTCGTGGACTCGTTTTGACAAAAAAGTTCGTTAAAACAATTCCACGAAAAATTGGCATTTAAACTGAATTTGTGTGGACACCATTGACACAATGTTTAAACTTGTCAATGTCATAAACTAATCCTAAGTTACCTAATATTTTGAGTGACTCATTCAATTTTCAGTGATATATTTTTTTACTCAAAGGCCTTTAAGCGAATCGAAATTTCGATTCTTTACTGCGTATGGTTGTCCCTTTCCAGACAAAATTTATACCTTCTTAAATAAGTCCCGAGAAAAAGTACGAAACTAAAACTACCCAAATGTATTGCTTTTATTTAAATGCGTTTAGAACAGGTACCTATTCAATTATTCATGAAAGAACGCTCAAACAGAAAAACACGCTTGGGTGTGTCTTGGGTATGAGCGCAACGCCACCCTGTCGGAAATAGGCACCAAAAAACCACGCAGTATTTAAATGGAAAATTGTTCCCCGTGATATTTGGATGCGGTTTACGTGTGTTATATAGGACATAATTAGGACAGAAATATTTTTTACCATAGGCACAACCTTGGATCTATGACAGGGGAGTCGAAAATAGATGTCAAAGTTTGACATGTAATATCCAAAAGCAAGCAAACCATAGCCGATTTTGATTAACAAGGTGACAATTGCTACTAAGTTGAGCAAGCTGGAACCAAAAATGCTAACCATTTTGACAGCTGTCAATTCCCATTAACATGATGGCACCTATTTTGTATTATGTAATATCCAAAAGCAGGCAAACCATGGCCGATTTTGATTAACAAGGTATCAATTCCTACTAAGTTGAGTAGGCTGAATCTAAAAATGCTAACCATTTTGACAGCTATCAATTCCTATCAAAATGACGGCACATATCTCTTTTAGTCTCTGATATTGTGTGACATGTGATAGAACCTTTTATACTTTTGTCGAAACCCTGAGTCCAAGGTAATTGAATTAAAAGTGTCATTTGTTTTAACTAACAAAAGTGTTCAATTTGGCTTTTATTTAATATACAAATAGTTTATTAGCAATAAATACAAGTGAAAATCTATTTAAAAGTGACAAATTTTTACATCTGTTAATGCCGGTCAAAATGACAGCACCCATTTTTTTAGTTTTTGATATTTTCTGACATGCCATATGGCCTAATACTTTTGTCGGAACCCTGAGTTTAAAAATTGAATTAAAAGTGACAGCTGTGGGGACCTGTTTTTTATTTTAATTAAAAAAATTGTCCAACTTAGCTGTTTTTTAATTTAAAAACAGTTTATTAATAACTAATACTAAATCCTGAAAATAGGATAAAGGCGCTTTTTTTTATTTTAACAAAAAACTTTTACACTTCACTGGCACTGTACTATAAATTGGACAATTTATTTAGCTAAAACAAATGACAGGTCCCCACATCTGTCACTTTTTTTTGAACTTTTGTATTCAGGGATATCACGAAAATAAAAAAGATTTGACATTTCCCAAAATATCAAAATCTAAAAAAAGAGGGCTGTAATTTTGACTGGCATTGACAGATGTCAAAATCTTTCACTTGTAAATATATTTTCACTGTTATGTATTGCCAATAAACTATTTGAATATTAAATAAAAGCCAAATTGGAAACTTTTCTTTGAGTTAAAACAAATGACAGTTCCCACAGCTGTGACTTTTAATTCAATTTTTTGACTCAGGGTTCCGAAAAAAGTATAAAAGTTTATATGACATGTCACAAAATATCAAAAACTAAAAAAAATATGTGCCGTTATTTTGACAGGAATTGATAGCTGCCAAAATAGTTAGCATTTTTAGATTCAACCTACTCAACTTAGTAGGAATTGACACCTTGTTAATCAAAATCGGCCATGGTTTGCCTACTTTTGGATATTACATGTCAGCTATTTTCGGCTCCCCTGTCATAGATCCAAGGTTGTGAAATGGTAAAAAATATTTCTTAGTGTGTCCTGTATAACATACTTAAACCGCATCTAAATATCACTGGGACCAATTTTCCATTTAAATACTGCGTGGTCCTTTAATGAAAGCTCGCCAAAACACAAATCCGCATGTCCTATGTACGTCCAAATTCTTATGTTAACCGTCCGTACGTTTGTGGCGTTCTACGGCAGTCCTTAACCATGTATGACGTTCAAATGTCAACAGCGTTTTTGGCACGACTAAAAATTATCTAACAACTCGCCCAATCAAGTTAGCCTGGAAAAAATGCAGAGCAAAAAAAAACTCGGGCGAGAGCAGACTGCGTCAGGCAGGCGCAGTAGGTTTTCCGCCTATGGCCTTGCCCAGGGCCAACCCTGATCAAGTTATTAATGTTACTTCTGCTGAGAATATAGTTATTGGAATTTTTATAAATATCCTCAATTATGTTGTCTCTCAGTCTTTTATATCTTAAGAAAGAGAAGATAATCCAAGAGCAGAGGTTTCCTGAACATTCTAATGAAAAAGCTGTAGAGTTTAACTCCTAATATTATACAGTATGTTCCAAAAGTCTGCAATAATTAATTTTTTGAGAGTACTATTGGTTTTATAAAAAAAAAACCTATAAAGGATCATTTTAGGTAAAAAAGTGATTTTGAAAAATATATACCTTTTTATACAAAGTGTCCCAAAAAAACGTTTTTTAATATCGGACACTCTGCATATTATGACATTTTCTGAATACTTAAAAATTAAGCTTCTCAAAAATAGCAAATACTTTAAGTCTATATTTTATCATTTCCAAGATATTCAAGTTTAAATTTGTGAAGGAGATAGGAAAATAAGTGTCATAGGTATTAGTGGGTAAGTTATTAATTTCGATATTCCTTTCTCTTTCATATGAATTTAAACTTGAATATCTTGGAAAAGATAAAATATATACTTAAAGTACTATTTTTGAGAAGCTTATTTTTTAAGTCTTCAGAAAATGTCATAATATGCAGAGTGTCAGATTTGAAAAAACGTTTTTTTGGAACACTTTGTATAAAAAGGTATATATTTTCCAAAATCACTTTTTTACCTAAAATGATCCTTTATAGGTTTTTTGTTATAAAACCAATAGTAATCTCAAAATATTAATTATTGCAGACTTTTGGAACATACTGTATAATATTAGGAGTTAAACTCTACAGCTTTTTCATTAGAATATTCAGGAAACCTCTGCTCTTGGATTATCTTCTCTTTCTTAAGATATAAAAGACTGAGAGACAACATAATTGAGGATATTTATAAAAATTCCAATAACTATATTCTCAGCAGAAGTAACAATAATAAGTTGATCAGGGTTGGCCCTAGGCAAGGCCATAGGCGGAAAACCTACTGCGCCTGCCTGACGCAGTCTGCTCTCGCCCGAGGTTTTTTTTGCTCTGCATTTTTTCCAGGCTAACTTGATTGGGCGATACGTCATACATGGTTAAAGACTGCCGTAGAACGCCACAAACGTACGGACGGTTAACATAAGAATTTGGACGTACATAGGACATGCGGATTTGTGTTTTGGCGAGCTTTCATTAAAGGACCACGCAGTATTTAAATGGAAAATTGGTCCCAGTGATATTTAGATGCGGTTTAAGTATGTTATACAGGAAGCACTAAGAAATATTTTTTACCATTTCACAACGTTGGATCTATGACAGGGGAGCCGAAAATAGCTGACATGTAATATCCAAAAGCAGGCAAACCATGGCCGATTTTAATTAACAAGGTGTCAATTCCTACTAAGTTGAGTAGGTTGAATCTAAAAATGCTAACTATTTTGACAGCTATCAATTCCTGTCAAAATAACGGCACATATTTTTTTTCGTTTTTGATATTTTGTGACATGTGATATAGCCTTTTATACTTTTTTCGGAACCCTGCTGTGGGGAACAGTCATTTGTTTTAACTCAAAAAAAAGTGTCCAATTTGGCTTTTATTTAATATTCAAATAGTTTATTGGCAATACATAACAGTGAAAATATATTTACAAGTGAAAGATTTTGACATCTGTCAATGCCAGTCAAAATTACAGCCCTCCTTTTTTTAGATTTTGATATTTTGTGAAATGTCAAATCTTTTTTACTTTCGTGATATCCCTGAATACAAAAGTTCAAAAAAAAGTGACTGTCAATGCCAGTCAAAATTACAGCACTCTTTTTTTTAGATTTTGATATTTTGTAAAATATCATATCTTTTTTACTTTCGTGATATCCCTGAATATAAAAATTCAAAACAAAACTGACAGATGTGGGGACCTGTCATTTGTTTTAACTAAATAAATTGTCCAATATATAGTACAGTGCCAGTGAAGTGTAAAAGTTGTTTGTTAAAATAAAAAAAAGCGCCTTTATCCTATTTTCAGGATTTAGTATTAGTTATTAATAAACTGTTTTTAAATTAAAAAACAGCTAAGTTGGACACTTTTTTTAAATTAAAATAAATAACAGGTCCCCACAGCTGTCACTTTTAATTCAATTTTTAAACTCAGGGTTCCGACAAAAGTATTAGATCATATGACATGTCAGAAAATATCAAAAACTAAAAAAATGGGTGCTGTCATTTTGACCGGCATTAACAGATGTAAAAATTTGTCACTTGTAAATAGATTTTCACTTGTATTTATTGCTAATAAACTATTTGTATATTAAATAAAAGCAAAATTGAACACTTTTGTCAGTTAAAACAAATGACGTGTCTCCACAAAATGTCACTTTTAATTCAATTACCCTGGACTCAGGGTTTCGACAAAAGTATAAAAGATTCTATCACATGTCACATAATATCAGAGACTAAAAAAAATATGTGCCGTCATTTTGATAGGAATTGATAGCTGTCAAAATGGTTAGCATTTTTGGTTCCAGCTTGCTCAACTTAGTAGCAATTGACACAATTGACAGCAATTGTTAATCAAAATCGGCTATGGTTTGCTTGCTTTTGGATATTACATGTCAAACTTTGACATCTATTTTCGACTCCCCTGTCATAGATCCAAGGTTGTGCCTATGGTAAAAAATATTTCTGTCCTAATTATGTCCTATATAACACACGTAAACCGCATCCAAATATCACGGGGAACAATTTTCCATTTAAATACTGCGTGGTCCTTTGCCGCCCATTTCCGACAGGGTGGCGTTGCGCTCATACCCAAGACACACCCAAGACACACCCAAGCGTGTTTTTCTGTTTGAGCTTCTTATTCATAAATAATTGAATAGGTACCTGTGCTAAACGCATTTAAATAAAAGAAATACATTTGGGTAGTTTCAGTTTCGTACTTTTTCTCGGGACTTATTTAAGAAGGTATAAATTTTGTCTGGAAAGGGACAACCATACGCAGTAAAGAATCGAAATTTCGATTCGCTTAAAGGCCTTTCAGTAAAAAAATATCTCACTGAAAATTGAATGAGTCACTCAAAATATTAGGTAAGTTAGGATTAGTTTATGACATTGACAAGTTTAAACATTGTGTCAATGGTGTCCACACAAATTCAGTTTAAATGCCAAAAAATTCCACTCAATTTTTCGTGGAATTAAAACAATTTTTTTTCGTGGAATTGTTTTAACGAACTTTTTTGTCAAAACGAGTCCACGACATTGAGTAAAATTTTTCGACGTTAAAGCACCATTGACACAAGGTTGAACTTGTCTATTTTGAGTGAGATATGTTTTCACTCAATGACCATAGTGAATCAAATATTCAATTTTTTACTGAGTACATTAGTTAACCAATTTTATTTAAAAATTAAAAATAAAACCGAATATATTATCTCAATCGTTACACCGTCGCGTTGCGTCGTCGTAAAATCTCTACCAAATAGGCTATTTTGAACTATGTCAAATAGTGTTAAAGTTGTCGTTGTCGGCGAAGTTATCGGGCTGTAAAGTGGCACGAACGAAAACTATCTATTATTATCGCTACGACTTCTTTTTTGGAAAATGCAAAGGCAGGGCCGATATATTAGACACTTTAAGTTGGTCATGACACGTACGAGGTATACGTGTAATTTTCCGGCTCGGATGTTTCTGTCTTTTATATTTTATTACCAAATATTTCTATCTTGCTTTCTTTGGTTCGGCCGCTCGTCTATTGATTTTTGGCTCCCGTCGGCAAAACTCGCTGCGAATTTGATGACATCTTCACGTTAGCAACTGTCTGAACGTTATGCATGCTAAAAACGTGATCTTGATAAAAAAAACTCACCGATAAACGGCAGAGATTGGACTTTGATATCTGTATTCAGAATTTTGCACTATATTCCACTTACAGTGTCTATTATCTAATAGTTCTTTACACTCGATGTTAATACATCGATGCTCTATCACAGCTTCCTAAATTTAGGGTTTCAAGAAAAAAAATATGCATTCTCCAAATTTGCGTTTTTTATAATCTTCACAATAGCCTTGATCAACAAAACTTGTTTTCCAAATCGTCTTTGTGGAATTGAGTGTACAGTCGACTGATCAATAAATCACTAAAAAAAATGGTACTTTCTTATTGATTTAATAATCAGAAAATATTAAACTACATAATTTGATACAAAAAATATACCAACTACTGCAAGAAAAAATGTTCCCTCCTTCCGACGTGCCCCCTTCCCCCGCTGAATTGTTAGGAAGGGTATCCTTGATACTATTCATTAACTATAAATGCTTATCTTTTATGAATTTCAAATGATTTGCTTACCAAAGTTGGCCATGATTTGAAGTTAAAAAACTTTTACAATGATAGGTTCATTCCTGCACGTTTTATTCTTCTTTGGCAGCGTGCAAATTGACTTAGACCAACTATTCTAAAAATGGTGAAGCTAAATTCTCATGAAGAGTGCAGGAAACCGGTTTGCTTTTGTTGTTTCAATAAAGCCCGTAAAAAAAAGCTATAAAATTTGCGGCAAGCTGTTGACGTTATTAGGAAACAAGGATGTCAACTTTGATCGATGAATGTAAGCCGGCCGTAATATGTAGCGGATGCTATATAAAACTGATGCTAGGAAGCCTGGATGAAATGATGGATTATACAAAATTGAAAAATTTCATCCATCGTATTGATCAAAGTTGACACCCTTGTTTGTTTTCTTAACAACTCGCCCAATCAAGTTAGCCTGGAAAAAATGCAGAGCAAAAAAACCTCGGGCGATAGCAGACTGCGTCAGGCAGGCGCAGTAGGTTTTCCGCCTATGGCCTTGCCCAGGGCCAACCCTGATCAAGTTATTATTGTTACTTCTGCTGAGAATATAGTTATTGGAATTTTTATAAATATCCTCAATTATGTTGTCTCTCAGTCTTTTATATCTTAAGAAAGAGAAGATAATCCAAGAGCAGAGGTTTCCTGAACATTCTAATGAAAAAGCTGTACAGTTTAACTCTTAATACTATACAGTATGTTCCAAAAGTCTGCAATAATTAATTTTTTGAGAGTACTATTGGTTTTATAAAAAAAAACCTATAAAGGATCATTTTAGGTAAAAAAGTGATTTTGAAAAATATATACCTTTTTATACAAAGTGTCCCAAAAAAACGTTTTTTCAAATCGGACACTCTGCATATTATGACATTTTCTGAAGTCTTAAAAAATAAGCTTCTCAAAAATAGCAAATACTTTAAGTCTATATTTTTTCTTTTCCAAGATATTCAAGTTTAAATTCATATGAAAGAGAAAGGAATATCGAAATTAATAACTTACCCACTAATACCTATAACACTTATTTTCCTATCTCCTCCACAAATTGAAACTTGAATATCTTGAAATAGACAAAATATAGACCCAGGGTTTGGTATTCTTTAAAAATTTAATTTTTAAGGATTCAGAAAATTACATAATAAAGGCTGTCTAATTTAAAAAAAAGGTAAGATTGTGCTCGAGCTTGTATCATAACTTATTTTTGAATAACCTTGTCTAAAAAAGTATACATACAATGAGCTTCAGGCTAGTGCGAACATAGGCCGGAAGAAGTCCAATTTGCCAGTGTACGTACACGCAGGGACACCGCACACCTATCAGTAGAGCAACCAACACTCAGGCTTGCGATCACCGTTTGCGGCTTGCGTTTAGTACGCCTCTAACCACGGTGCAATATGAAGTGTAGTCCATGAAACTGGAATTTTTGATAACGTAATTTTCTTGTTTTTTGTCACTTATAAATTAGAGCGTTTTATTTTCAACTGCTCAGATTTATTGCTAACGTGTTACAATGAAAATAATAAGAAAAAACAATATAAAAGCAAGTTCTCAAAATAAAATAATTCTAAAAACCAAAAAGATTCTCCCAGTCAAAAAAAAAATAGAGCAAATGTTCGAAAAGTCCTCCTTGCTCGGCTAGACAATATCCGAGCCTATTATAAAAAACCCCTTCTAACGTTTCCAAGCATGTTAGGGGTGATAGTTTGGAAAGCTTCTTCAACTTTAATCTGAAGTTTTTCCAAATTATTAGCCCTTTTATGCCCGTAAACTTTATTTTTGATATAACTCCACAGATAGAAGTCATTAGGAGCAAGATCGGGTGATCGAGCCGGCCATAAAATAATTATCCGTGTACTTATAACTCGATTAGGAAATACATTATCAAGATATTCCCTAACAAAGCCAACATTGTGAGCGAGACAAGCATCTTGTTGAAACCATGGTTCACCAAATCTCATACCTAACAACAATATTCTGCTGCAGTAGATCCAAATGTCTAGGACCATGCAAATTGCCGTCAATAAAAAATCGCCCAATTACGTGTTCCCCTACAATACCCGCCCCCCAAACATTTAGTTTTTGGGGATACTGTGTTCTTACGTCAAAATAAAAATGCAAATTTTCCCTCGACCAATATCGAATATGTGTTGGGTTATGACGATTCAATAATGGAAAAGTACTTTCATCTGTGAAAAGAATAGATCTCAGAAAGTTTTCATCAAGATTAGCCCTTTCTATTATTGTTTCGCAAAATTCCATACGACGATAGTTGTCCTCCGGAAAAATTTGATGCGTTTTTGACGCTTTGTAAGAATGATAACCATTCTTTATGAGAACACGTAAGACAGATAGAAGACGTATCAACTGCTTCGGCAATTTGGTGGCTAGTTAATTTTCGATATTCCTCCACTGCAGCGCAAATCATCACATCTTGTACTTCCTGCTCGTCATTCAAAACAGTGGGTTTTTTGTGGTTTGTTGGAGCTACACAACAAAACTTTTCAAAATTCTGCACAAACCTATGAATCGTTGATAAACTAGGTTATGAGCGATTTACAAAATTCTCCAAAAAAAGTTCTTGAATAAGTCTCAAAGGTCTGCCTTGATAGTACCATTTGACCATCTGCACTTTTTCGTCAGACTTCCATTTTTAGTTTTAAAAAGTTATTATTTTACTTAAGAACTTGCCAATCTGTTTCTCGAGCAAGGCAGAAATAAAACAAAATAATAAAAACAAAATAAATTTTAAAAAGATAACACTGCAGCGTGCTTCCACTCCACCTCGGTCGTACGGCACGGAGAGTAAATTGGACTTGATTCCCCCTATGTTCGCAGTAGCCTGAAGATCATTGTATACTCTTTTATACAGGGTTATCCACATATACAGAGATCGAAGTATACATATACTCTTTTATACGGGGTTTTTCAAAAATAAATTATGATAAAAGGTCTAGCACAATATTACCTTTTTTAAATTAGACAGCTTACATATTATGTAATTTTCTGAGTCCTTAAAAAATAAATTTTTAAAAAATACCAAACCCTGGGTCTATATTTTGTCTTTTTCAAGATATTCAAGTTTAAATTTGTGGATATCTCTCCTAGAAACAATAGTAGCCATAGAAGCCTATCGAATTTGGCACACCCTCTACATTTTTTACCGATTTTTTACCTAAAACTGTCCTACATAAGACTTATTTTAAACCTATAGTTCTCTGAGAAAATTCATTATTCCATACTTTTGGGACACACTGTATATAAAGTTAAACGTTATTCCGATGTAACCATAGACATGTCTTTGCATAACCAAATATTTAACAATAGACACGTTAAGTCGAGCAAAAGTAGACGTTAACGTGAAGTTTGTGGAATCGGGCATCTTTATCGTTTATATTTGGTGCTAATATTTCTATATCGCTTTCTTTGATTTGGCACGTTGCGTTAGCGATTAGAGAAACTAAAGACCGTTTGCACCTCTTATTTGTCCCTTATTTGAACCGATAAAGTTCTACGTTACCTACGGCGGAATAAAATATTTCAACGCATCGGTATCGGCATACGTAACGTGTTCGAAATAAAGCCAAAATACACATATTTTTGATTTGTTTATGCGATGTTTCGAACGATGCCCGCTTTTTTAAAGGATGCGATGACAGAACTGCTGATTGAAATCATTGCATATGTTCGTGGGTCCGTAACGATACGTACATCCTTCCGTACGCAACGAGATTCTGTCATCACACCTGTCAAAAATTTAGTGTATTTTGACTTTGTTTCGAACGCTTTACGTATACCGATACCGATGCGTTAAAATATTTACTTTAAATAGACACTTAAAGTAAATATTTCAACGCATCGGTAGCGGTATACATATCGCGTTCGAAATAAAGGCAAAACACACTAGATTTTTGACTTGTTTATGCGACGTTTTGAACGATGCCCTCTTTTTTGAAAGGTGCGATGACAGAATTGCTAACAGCAATCGATGTGTGCGTTGGGATGGACGTAACGATACGTTCATCACTCCGTACGCATCGATTGCTGTCAGCTTTTGTGTCATCGCACCCGTCAAAAAACATGGCATGATCAAGTCAAAAATGTAGTGTATTTTGGCTTTATTTCGAACGCGATACGTATACCGATATCGATGCGTTGAAATATTTACTTTAAGTGTCTAATGTCTAGTAACGTTTAAAGCGTAGGTGAGGTTGCCGGTAGTAACACGCTAAGTTTCATAAATAGAAAATTTTTTGGGTTATAATTGGAAAAATTGTTTTTGCTTTTATATAATTGTACTAAGAGTGTCAACTTTTAAATGCGTTTAATTTGACTAGTTTTTTTTTCGGATTTTGTAAAGAACGCCCGATGCATCGACAACATCTGATTGTGTTCCGTGGTTTTAATGTGATTTTAACTTTATTTTTTTCTTATTAGATTTTTATCCATCCCAAGATGCCTTCTGCATCTTAAAACAGCATCAATTACATTTTCCATGGCAATAAACAAAAAATATTTAAATTTTTGGTTAACAAACAACAAAGTTAACCTAACTTTTTAACGTACGTCAACAAAACAGGGCGTGCAAATGCTAAAAATTCTGCCTTAAAAATAACGTGACGTTAGCTACGTCACAACGCGTTATTAAGCAATAAGGTCACCTAACGGGGATTTTTTATACAGATGCCTTGGTGAAAAAGCTTAAGCCCTATGCCCACCAACGCGTGCCCATGCAGGGCATAGACAAACTACTTGTAGTTTTAGACCTTTTTCTCTTATGGAAAAGCCTAGGTATAATTATTTCGGGGTCTCGTATTTTTTTAATAGATGGCGACAGTAGTACAAAAATTCTAAATTTGTCATATCTCTCCCTTGGCTGACGCCAGCGCGTAGAGGCGGATTTATTGATTTTTAGCCAACAACGACAATGGCGTTTGTTGAGGTTATTTTTGTTTTTTTTTAAAAGAAAGGAATTATTACAAGCCACAGACTTTTATAGTGTACGATGAGTAAAATAAAGTGTAGTATGAGGTGTAGTACAATTGTATATCAAATTTAAGCTATGTTTTATAAAATATTAGAGACGACACCATGATGGGGTAACCCAGAAAGAAAAGCAGGTAAGTTTTTTTTTTAATTTTCATAGATACTAAAACTGTTCACAAAAATATTATAGCTCTGGTCAAAAAGTATTGAGAAGTTTTGTTTTACTCTGTAGAGAGGGACTAATCTTCTGTGTCTTTAGTGCTCCTGCCTATACATTAAAGCGTTGTACCTATGACAAGCTGATCTTAAAATGAGCATATTTTATCTTATAAAATTAAATAAAGGGAGTGTCTAAAGAGCCGGCAATTTATTATGTGTTTTTCATATTTTTTTTAATTTCCTAAAACTAAATTAACCCAACCTAACCTAAACAGACTCAAACCAACTTATTAAAAGCCAAAACAACCCAAAAAAACACACTTTAAACTAAATTAACCCAACCTAACCTAAACAGACTCAAACAAACTTATTCAAAGCCAAAACAACGCAAAAAAAACACACTACAACCCCTACATATTTTTTTGACTTGTTTAATTAGGTTAAGGTTGGGTTAATTCAGTTTAAAGTGTGTTTTTTTGTGTTGTTTTGGGTTTTAATAAGTTGGTTTGTGTCTGTTTAGGTTAGGTCGGGTTAATTTAATTTAAAAAAATTTAAAAAAAAAGAAAATATGAAAAACACATAATAAATAATTATTGCTGGCTCTTTAGCCTCACGGCTATTCAGCTGAATTGCCGGCTCTTTAGACACTCCCTAAAAAAAAACCTGACTATCCCAGTACTTAGAAGTGTTTACAGTACCTAGCTTAAACTGAGGCTTAAACAGAAGTCAGACTTAGTACCCCACAAAGTCTATCCATGGCATAATTAAATAACTATAATGTATTGCATATTTATATGTTTATTTTGTTTTTTAAATTTTAAAGTTTTTCTCACAATGGGTTTTAGCCTCTCTTTCTTTTTCCAATATGGAAGACTGGTCCATTCATTTGGACTAGTCACCCTTAATAAAACTTTGGTAGGGACTTCTGATGATGGCAGCCTGAGCTTTCAAAATTTGTCGGGTTTAAAATAAATTCAGTGGAGAAAGCACGGTCACCACCATTCATAAAATCATAAAAAATCATAAAATTTTGAAAACTTGGTCACAAATTTATAAAAAAAATTACACCCCAGCTGGTCGTTACCCTGAGAACGATCAATTTGTTTGATTTATTTACATTTTTACAAATTTAATTTATTTATAAATGTTATAATTTTAACTAATTAGGTAATGTTTGTTTTATTTCTTTTTACAGTTAAAAGAAGGCGCTTCTTAATTCCTAATGAAGTCAATGCGCCCAGACAGGCTAATCTCACACCAAAATCATGACATTTCTATAGGAAAGTTATTGATAGTAGTAAGCGATTGCATAAAATGACCAGTTATGTGCAATCATTTCAGAGAAAATTGGCACTCGAAGAAACCTAAAGCCAGAAGACTTTCTTTAAAAGACAAGATTCTCTCCCTCAGTATTTTTAAATCAATTGGTAAGACGTACAGGAAATAGCAATAGATTTTTGCTTTGCCAAGTAAATAAATAAAAAACTGTTCGTGAAGTTTGCAGGAGTAAACTTAATTATAAGTCATGATAATGATGTTGACAATGAACTTATTGATGCCTTGCAGTATAAAAACAGTAAGTTGACAAAACCAGGAACATACTTTAATTTTTGATTTGGCAAGACACAAACACAAAGTGACCATAATAATAAAGTTAATTATTAGGTGTTTGTTCTGGTGGTGTAAGCAAGTTAATAAGATTTGTAAGATTTTCTAAAAGTCTAAAAAGAGGAGATTATTGCGATAAATAAAAAAAAATCAGTATTTCATAAAGCCAAACAAAAAAGATTTGGAAAAAATTATGTTTTCTTTCTTGAGGCTTTATATTGAATTTTGTGTACTAAATTATGACTAAAGGCAATTATCCTCACAATTATCTGTAGAATAACTTTAACAACAATTATTTCTAGGTAATTTATCTTCTTTTTAAATAATTTTTACCTCGATTTTTACTATAAGGTAATATTTTATGTTTTCACTTATTTTACCATATGATTCATTATATTTTTCACCTCCTCTTTACTCCATTAGCATTGGAGGGATAACAAATGTTAAACTTTGTAAAAAAAATAAAGGAATTCTTGTATTCAACACTCCAATAATGAGTTAAGGCAGTGAAAAATATAATGAACCCTTGTTTTGGTTTTAAACCTGTATTTGGGAAATGTACTTCCATTTTTTTTTTTTTAATTACACATTTATCATCTGTCTTTTTTGTCTCTTTTTACCCAACCTTTTATAAGTTAGGCAAAGGCAAAATGTTTTTTCCATAACATTTCATTTGGGTCAAAAGTACACATTTGTCTTTTAAGTTCAGTGCACTCAAAGACAAAAAAAGTTTAAAAAATACACAAAAACATCAACTTTTGATTTATCTTTTAAACTTTTTTTGTTTTTTGGGCATATTGTGGTCCTTTTTGCTATGCCAAGAAAAATCAATATTACATTACATTTGTAAAGTAATATTGATTTTTTATTTAAAAATCAATATTCTTTTGTAGTATTAATTTTTGTGGTTATCATGTGTGGTGCCTCATCTATTTGTGTTTCACTGAACTATTTCTATGTCGGGCGCCAAGGTCATAATTAGTTCCGTAGCACAGTACAGCAGATAACATTCTGGTCTGCCAGACAGACCGAACCCAATTTTTTTTCTATGATGCAGGGTTTTTTGACGCAAGGGGTTTTTTGAAGCGCGCGTGTCGACCTTGAAACTGAAGGGTGAAAAGTTGCATGCCTTTTCTGTCCACACCTATGCATCTTTTTCACACAGAATAATAATTTTCTGGTTCCAAATATTGATCAATAAATTTCTTGGGGTCTGAACTAAAAGAAGTATATTAAATTGTCGCTAGATGGCGCCAGATTACATTTTACCAAAAATGTGAATAATAAAATTTTATAATTATTATTAATATTAAAGGGAATATTATATTTTATTCTTTAGTTTTTTAAATATTGTAATAAATGAACGACCTAAAAGAAGACACAAAAAAATCCCAAGTACCTACTTCTTAAATTTTAATTGGTAATTATGCAGTATACGATTTTCTGCCATTTTTGATTTTTTTTGAAAAATTCTTTATGGGGACACCTACTAGGGTCCCTAGGACCCCAAATCCGCCTGCGCCGGTTGTTTCTTTTTTTCGATATTTTTTGTTTTTTTTTTCACTAAAACAACCCACTCTAGCACAGTCCAACCCAACCCAAAACAATAAAAAAAACACGTTACAACCCTTCCCCCGGGTACCCTTTTTTTCTTAAAAAAAATAAATGGGCGCACGCGGATTTGGGGTCCTAGGGACCCTAGTAGGTGCCCCCATAAAGTATTTTTCATAAAAAATGAAAAATGGCAGGAAACTTTAATATTCATTTTTTAGCCGCTAAAATTAAATTTTTACTAAGATATCTATCCGTAATAATTTAAACCTGTTGTGAATAATTAAATTTAAATAAAACACTATATTATTGATGAAAGTAGTTATATTAAAAATTTTCCATATAGAAAAGTCCTAAAAAAATTGGCAAGGCAGTATAATTATTTCCTCTATAACTAAGTGCCGAACTGTATATAGAAGAATGTATAATAAAGCCTTGTGTGACTCACTTAACTGGCAACTTGTTAATTGTGGTATCTGAAATAAATAAAAAAAATAACAGAAAAAATATTTTTGATAGGTATGTTGGCCTATTTAGTATACAAACCTAGCCAAAAAACCCCATAAATTCTCTTGAAAGTTGGTGAGCTTTTGTATTGTTTTATAGCTGTAAAACTGATATAAAAACACATACCACATAGAAAGCATATAACACCTGATACTGATTTATGGAAATTTTTATAGGTATATCTCAATATCTTTAGTTACATCATAATTTAAATAATCTAAAATGGATAAACTCATCCCATATTAAAGTTCTCTTTTTGTTGTTGAAACATTGACACATTATGGAGCTGATGAATACTACATGTTTACGACTGTACAGTTGTTCACTTTCCATACTTCCTGGCTTTGAAGTTGATACATGCATGATGACGACATTGGAAAACGATTCATTTACTGAATTTTTTTCAAGTGGTTTATTTTGATGGCAGGAACCAACACACAATTGTAGTTCTTGGCCTAAAAATAAAAATAAAGTTACAGGTCAAGCAGAAAAACTTTAGTGTCAGTACCCAGAGAATATGTGAGGATATTTTTGGGCAATTAGAATAATTTACAATAATTAACAATAGATAGGTACACAAGATTTGTCTGTTGTTAGCACCTCGGTGAAATAATTTTTTTAAATGGGCTAAAAGGATAATAGACAATATGTTTGCTCATCTCTTGTTTATTCTTTTTGAAACTATAAATCGGAAGGTTTGTTCTAGCTATAGAGCCCCAAGTTGAGATATTTTAACTAACAGGCTGTTGTAGCTTATTATCACAAATGCTTAGGTTACAACAGTCGGGAAAAACCTGATCTTCTCAATTTTCACAAGAAAACCAACAAAATTGACTGACCTAATCGAAACCCAATACCTACTAAAAAATACTAACCAAAGAAACCCAACCACATAAACGGTAAATTGTCATAACTTTTGCCACAGCCTTAATTAGCATATAAATTAATTAAGTACCTACTATGGTCTTGGATCCACATCATTTATTTCTTGTTGAAGCAGCTATCTCAATCACAAAAACTTTTGCAAAACAAACAAAAAAAAATGGAAATTTGACAAGAGAATGCCATTCTGGAAATAATTTTTAACATTTAAAAAAAGAGAACATGTTCTATTTTCAATGTTGGCATTCCCGCGTGCATCTAAAAATATATTTTTAATACATTTTCTCAGGATAATTCTGAAAAATAATTTATTTGCTGCACTTTCCTGGTAAAACTGTTAAATTACTCAATTTTCTTTCATTTTATCGAAGTTTAAAAAAAATATTTTAGGTTATCTTAAACGTCAAAAAGATGCATGAGACACGCACGAGGTGTTGCCAACATAGGTATTTCTAGGAAATTTGAGCAAAAACGCATGCAACTTTATGCATTTCTGGTGAGTTTCGTGGAAACGCGCCGGTGTCGACACGAAACGCCGGCTGCCCACCCGGCTTCAAAGCACCCTGCATGGGCATGGTAGGTGTGCACAGGGCTTTATGCAATACGACAAGGGCCGGATTGTGATATTCGTATTCAAGCAGAAATGTTTGCCACAGTTAGCATAAAGCGCATATTCAAGAAAAAATTATATAAACTTGGAACTGTATACTTTTTAGATATACACATAAAAATAGAAATCTTTGATGTAGCTATCTAGTTCTCGAGCTTTTAGAATTAAAATTTTTGAAAACGATATGATACCCTATGATGTTGGGTGTTATTTATTACGTTGTGTTATTAATATTTTTAAATTAAGAACGAACACTTTTCAATAAATGACGTCAAAATGGCCAAAAATGGATAAATTGTTTATGTAAATGTGCAATCGCGCAAAGGCTACAATTTCTGAATCTTTTATGGTACTTTATTTAGTTTGTGAGATAATAGTTTTTAAAAATTAAAATTTGAAGACTTTGACTGCAGGTATCCCGAAAAAAAAAGTTTTTTTATAAGGATTTGAAATTTTGTATTAAAAACCGGAGATGGCACAAAAAAATAAGATTGCCCCAATAATGCCCCTTCAAAAAATAGCTACGTCAAAGATTTTCATGTTACTATTTAACTACAGCTAGGGGTATCTTTATCTCAAAAATTTATAGTTCAAACTTTATATACAGGGTGGATCCTTTAAATGGAACGGTGCTTCAAGCGGCTTTAGGGAAGAGGTTTTAAAAAAAGCTAATAGCGAATCTTTAACGATTTTTTACGGACTTTGCGCCCATGATAAAAAAATTGGGCCTCCTCCAAACAAAACAGTATTTTTTTGAAATGAGAAGTTACCCCTAGTGGCCCCTTTTTGGAAAAATTGTTAAAACAGAAATTTAAAGCATTAGTTTTTAAAAAACTTATTTTTTTTTTCAATTGTTTTAGCCTCGACTTTAGCTTTTCTTAAAACCTCTTTCCCAAAGCCGCTAAAAGCACCGTTCCATTTAAAGAATCCACCCTGTATATTTTTTCTTGAATGTGTAGCTTAGGCAAACTCTGTTGTCTTTTTTATAGAAAAGTAGAGACCGAATTAAATATTACATTTTATGTTCTGCACAATCTAAAGCGGCAAATGTCGAACAACTCAAGTGGTCAAAATTTATAACTTTTTTATTTAATTTAGGGGTGTTATTTAGCGTGGAAATATCAACGGCATATTACGCCGTGCGCAACTATTGGCGTGGCTTTTTCGCAGCCGTATGGGGAGCGACAGTTTACAGACTTCTCTACGTCTGGATTGACGGCACGGATACCATTAGAGTCGTTTTTCCCACTAGTTTTATAAATGATTTTCCGTACGACGCCTGGGAGCTGGTTGCTTTTGCTTTACTTGGGTAAGAAAAGAAATTTTACTCAAAAATCAACCAGTTTGTTAAAGTGGATTGGGGGTGTGCAATTTTTTAACAACAACTTACCTCACAATAAATGAACACCAACAAGGGACACCCACAGAATGTGAAAAATCAAACCCGTTAAATAAAAGAGAGTTCAATTATAAAATCATTCACTATAAAAAATGCCATTCGTTAAACCAATTTTTTATCCAAACCTTATTTCTTCAAACCACTTCAATAACAAAATCGAACTCATTTAATATCAAACTCGTAATTTGTAAAACCCATTTTTAATAGAACCCAGAATTTGTCACACCATTATTTTTCAAAAACGTTAGACACGTTGTTTATCAGAAATTTCTGCTAAATTGATTGCGCATTTTGTGTATGGATGTCACTTGCATTCCAGTTAAGAACAAATTAGGTTAGAGGCGTACTAAACGCAAGCCTCGAACGGCGAAGGCAAACGTGAGTGTTGGTTGCTGCACTGATAGGTGTGCGGTGTCCCTGCGTGGACACTGGCAAATTGGACTAGTTCCGCCCTATGCTCGCAGTAGCCTCAAGCTCTCTGTATGACATTTATATCGTTTCTTAAAATGTAAGCCACAGCTACGAAACTAATAAATAAAATTATGATTAAATTGTTAATTTTTGTATATACGATCCAAAAAAAAATTACTTTGGGACACGCGATTGCGTTACATTTTAAAATTAAATTATTTATTAAGAAATAAAGAAGTAAATTCCATTTTTTACCGTCAAGGAATGAAGATAGGAAGCTTACAGATTTTGGTCCTAATTTGTCACGTCACATTATGTATTTAAACTAATAAACAATAATAACTTTTCTTTTTTTTAGGCTATTTTGTGGATTTGGTGGGTCTTTGTACATTTACTTTATGAGAGGTTTTAACCAGTGGGCCAAAAGCAACAAGTTTTTGTGTTGGATCAAAAAAGAAAAGTAAGAATATTTGAATGCCTCTATTGGACAATATTTTTGAGCAGTTAATTTTTTGTTACCCTGGTTTTTAAATGAAGTGAAATAAAATATATACCTACCACGCTTTTCTCAATAAGTAAGACAAGACAAAGCTGGTAGCTATATTTCCCTATTGCGGTTCACTATGCAGAGCAAATTAACACTGGCTGAGAGGAGAGCAGTGGCGGCTCGTGGTAACCAAAACTAGTGAATCAATATTCACTAACCCTTCCCAATATTATGTTTTACTTTTTAGTTTCATAATTATTCCCATGGAGTAGTTTTTAAATGAAAAAAAAAGTTTCAGCCGACCCGGACGCGATATAATTAATTAAAATACATGGCACGCGACTCTGAAAAAACAGTGTGAATCACTTGGTTCAGTTGATTCTAGAGTGCCAAAGTCATTCCTCGTTTCCATGGTAACCGTCGTAAACAAGTGCAGAAAACAAATTTGTATGGTGTTGCCGCGTATTGGGCGATATATGTATAGAATTATTTAAATAGTTTTTACGTTTAGTGCCTTGGGTTAGCGACCTAAAAGATAAAAAAAACTTTATGTTAAATTGTTAATTATTTAAATTAAAATACGATATTTTTGTAAATAATAATTTACCGGCTGCCATAAAAACAACAAAACTAATAATAGCACGTGCTGTAGGGATGGCCACTGCATCAAAATACAAATACAGGTTTGAGCTCAAGGCTAAGAGATGTCACTATGCAGCGCGGCATCAAACACGGCCGAGCAATATTCTCGAGAGAGTTGATTCTAAAAGTGGTCTTATACATGGTGCGTTCGTTTATCTGCTCAGAGAGCGGAGTGTGCAGAACGTAGAGCTTGATCGAGCTCATGGTGCGATAAACAAAAAAAACGAACGCCTTTTTCCTGCACAGTTTTTTTTATTTAACCTAATCTTTAAATTTGTTTCTGCGAAGTTGGTGTTTTCATTTTTCGCTCGCAGGCGCTAACGTTTTCCATCACGAAGACTGTCTTTGCCACATCAATGAGCCAAAAATAACTTTACTTATCTTGTTACACAATAATCTTGTAATATTGTTCGGCGCTTACGCTTATTAACTCTGTGTTTCGGACTTCCATTGTCTATATTTTACTTATACACGACGTTCTAATCTATTAATCTATTCGAATCTATTCCTAAAACTACGTACCTACTTATATACTATGGGAAATCACTCAACCGTGAAGTTTAAGAGATTGGCTCAGCCCAAGGAGGGGCTTCCAAATATTTGGAATTTCAAAAATTGTTTAATGAAAACACCCTGATTCTGCCCAATAAAGGCAGCTTCAAGGAATTTTCGTTTCTTCTAGTGTGACTCCTTGTGCAGAACCTTTGCTTCTGTCCACTTCATTCGTTGTTATTTTGATCAAGCGTGTTCGGCGATTCCTAATTTCGTTGTTTCACCTCTTTGGGTATTCGTCTGATGTTTCTTGAGCCTAACAGATAGTGGTCTTTTTGTTTCACCTATGTATGATTCACCACACTCACAAGGAACTTGGTAAATGCATTCCTTATTTTGTTTGTTCTCGGGTTTTGTTTTACTAAGAAGGCTTCGAATTGTATCATTAAATTTAAAAGCTGTTTTAATATTAAAGTTGTTCGGTACTTTTCAAATTTTCTCTGATACTCCTTTAACGTATGGGATTGTAAGGAATGCATTTGCCTGGTTTTGGTCTTATAACCTCTGTCCTGTTTGCTGAAATTTAGAAATAGTATCTGTTATAAGTTTAAGGCTGTAACCATTCTGCTGCAGATCCTTCTTAATGTTTCTTATTTCGATTTCCAAGTCATGAGAATTGTTACAAATTTGAACGGCTCTATTATACAAAGTTCTTATTATGCCTCGTTTGGTTGTAGCAGAATGATTTAAACCATAATCTAAATATTGTCATGTGTAAGTGGGTTTACGATAGACTGTTGTTCTGATGTCGCTTTTTACTCGTTTGACAAGTACATTAAGAAAAGGAATTTGACAATTTTGCTCCAACTCCATTGTGAATTTAATGGTGGGTTTTATGTTATTTAGGTGGTGAAGAAATTCTGAAAGTTGTTGGTCATTCTCGGTCCAGACAATAAAAGTATCATCAACATATCTTATCCAGAGCTTAGGTTTATATGTTGCAGTATTAATCGTGTGTGATCGAACCACTTCATGTAAATATTGACCACCACTGGCGAAAGCGATGAATCCATTGGCAGACCGTCATTCTGAGCATAAAACCTATCTTTGGGCATTGCATCTTTTTGAATTTTGGGGAGTCCATATAGATGAGGAGGCTTGCTATAATGTGGTGTAAGTTGAGACCTTGTGTTGTCCGGAATATATCTGGAATACTTTTTTAAAGTTCTATAAACCTTACTTTCGATTGATTGCGTAGGGTCTTTTGAGAGAAGTTTATAGTTTCCTTTGGCAAGTACCTCTTCAACTTTCTGGTCATAGGTTTCCATGTCTAAAATTACTGTTGCATTGCCATTATCTGCCGGTTATGTTACATAAAACCTTTTCTTCGTCGAAAATTTGAACGAACGGCATTGAAAAACTAATCAAACGTTAAAAAAAACTAAACTATGCACTATTCGGTAAATAAACAAAGTTTTTAGGTTGGAATTTCCAGACAGACCTCGATATACTCGCTTAAAAAGCATCGAGCTAATCGAGGAGCTCTTCTCGCTTGCTCGGTCTAAAAACGAACGCGAAAAAGTGCGCACGGTTTGGTCAATTTTGAATAAAAGAACGGGAATTTGTCATTTTGGAGCGCACGGTGCGCATCGATCAAATAAAAGAACGCACCAACAGTGTAACACCGCGCCGGTTGGGTCAGTAATTTCATGGTTCATTTTATCGACCACCACGTCGGTAAGAGTTAAAAGGAGTCAGATTTTTTGTGAAGGCGAGATTTTCTGACGGTTTTTTTAAAATCGCGTCCTTGTTGCCAGAAGTCTACATATTTTGACGTTATGAAAACAATAGGAACATGCTGTGAAATTTTCGTTTTCTACAATGCAATTACCGCTGTAAATTTATGAAACTTACGCACCTCTTATTACTTTTCTTTCTCTTGTCACAATTTTACAAATATCTCAAAAATCTATTATACCACATAGCACAATCGCGTGTTTTTTGCGTAAAAACTGCGTGAGAAAAAAAAACGTTTATTTTGAATGCTGCTAGAAAAAAACGTTTATTTCATATATGAAAACAAGCTTAATACGTCGCTTTTTAGCGTTATAAAAAAAAACGTTGTTAGAAAAGGCGTTTTAATAACGCAATTATCAAATCAAAACAACAACGTTTTTACGTTATTTCTAACAGTGAATTCTAAGCAGATTTTATCAACATTAAAATCGCATTAATTTTGCGCCTCTTCTACATGAATCTGGCGTTTTTAAAACTTGAGTTTCACCGTTTTTCTACTTACTTTCTACATTGTATATATGTTAAATTATCAAGGAACATGCACGAAATCTTATTGATCCAATTTTATAAAATCATGAGATACAAAAATTCTATATTTAAAATAAAAATACCTAATTAAAATTTTGTAAAAAGTAAAAATTATATACAAAAAATCGTTTTTTTTTTTAACTTTTTACAAAATTTTTTATATCTATTTTAAACATATCTTTGGATATCATGAGATTGATAAAATTGGATCAACTGGTTTGCTTGATCACTCCACATAACCCTATACAATATTATAGAACAGTATACCTACCTGGGAAATATTAAGAGATAATTTTTGACAACAGATCACATTTGGAGGTTAAAAAAATTAATTATTAAAAAATTTAAAAAATTATAATTAAAAAGCAAGAAATATCTGTTACATGGTTACCATTTTTTTACTTAGTTGCATATTAGGGTTGTTTGTACCCTGGAAGAAGCATAGCAGGAAAAATCCAACGAAGCCTTGTCAAACTCGTAGTCACTGATTGTGAATGTCTCTTACGCATTCTGAAAAAATTTCATATACGACAACAAGATACAAGGTTGTTTTTCAATGTTATATACAAAAAGTTTTTCTAGTTAATTCCTAAGTAGGTATGTAATTTTAAACTGTTTAACAAAAAACAACAAAAGCAAAAAAATCGAGACCTAAAAAAATTTAAAATTACCTCTGCATCTTCAATTTTTTTGATACTCAGTCTAATAATTTTACGTACTTACAGTTTTTATGAAAAGTTTATTTATTAAAATTACATAATGTCAAAAAATCTTAAATTGGAACCATTAAATTTAACAGAACACATGACATGGTACATACCTGTTATACTTCTCAGCTCTGAGCAAAACTTTATTTTACCATCTATCATTTTTCTACTGTCTCTCTGGGAGATTTGTCCTCTATCGGCATAATGTTTGTTGCTGTAAAAAAAATCAGATGTCAAAATTTTAAGAAGCCTGCCATCTAGGTACGCAAAGAAGCCAAAATGGTTTTTGCCAAACACAAATGTCTCGATTTTAGGACAATTATTTTTTTAGCATATTTTACCTTCCACAACCATTTATAATCTAAGTATAACCTAATAAATCACATATCATCACATTTCGTAAAAACCGTATCAAAAAAGGATCAAGGACCACCAAGGAGTTTCCTCGTAAAATTTTGTAAAGATGAGGCTATCAAGTATGCAACAGATACAGTGGGTGATATCAAACATGGCGATCGAAAAATAGGGACGCCATAAGGTTTATCGGTAAAGAAGAAATTGCAGTAATAACCTTGGAGTATAAACCATATTCTCAACTCTATGCACGGTTATTTGTGCGATTCACAAAACATAAAAAATGGCGAGCAACTAGGCACTGGCAACTTGATACGAAAGATCTCGTCAACAAACACATGTCGCGCATGTCAAAAAAGTAGTGAGTTTTTATAATTGGCTTTCGCGTCTTTTTTGAATAAAAAAAAGAACTGAAAGAAACGCGACAAAAAAAAAACGCAAAAAGTTAGTAGATATGCGAAATGTTAATCTAGCGGGGTTTTGAAACTTGTTTTCGACGGCTTTTTAAGTGACAATTAGGCACATGAAATTAATGAGACTAAAAAAGATGTTAAAAACACGTCACCTAAAAGCTTCCGCAAATATGATATTTTAATAGCTTCATTTCTCGTCGATTTTAGGTTACTTTTAAAGATGTATTTATAAACAAATAAATATAACATGGTATGAGGTTCTTTTCTAGTGAAAAAAAACTTTATTGTTTTTGTTAACGTTAATTTTACTTTGACGTGATTTTTGTGCTATGTGGGTAGTTGGTCAAATTTTATTGCAGATTTGGAATCAGCGGGGTCGACTTAGTATAAAGAGACTTGTCATAATATATATTTTTTAAACAGTTCAGGCCTCCTTATTTTTGTTAAGGAGTGGCCACGGAAATGGACTACTGCCGATCAAGTCAAGTTTATTAAAAATCATGGAAATATCGGTCCTTTATACTCTAGCATTGTTTAGACAGAGAGGCACCTTCTGTCCTTGTTTATTCATAAGCGTCAAAACATTTTAAAAAAAAGCGTGTTTGTTTAATTGCTGATGTTCAATGTAACTGTCGTCGCTGTTACATAACAGAAAGTAATTTTTTAACATGTGCAAGCCTATTTATATCAGTATTTTCGCAGTAAACAATTTACTACGGCTCACTGTTGGCCTGTTGCAGAATTATGGTCTTTTAACAATATGTTTATATGATCCCGGTCCAAAAAAGTACGGAAATCTCCCCTCGGGAAAATAAGGATGCCGGTCCGACACCCCGGCATTTTTTGATGGCATGCCTGACAAAGACCATCATTATCCCAATGCGTGAGATCGTCAATGAAACTATAATAGGCCATCGTTATAAAAAAACTGACAGCCTAATGCAAGCCCAGCATTGGGCTAGAAATGACCTTTTGACAATATGTATATATATCGTGCGACAAGCATGAAAACTAAAAAAGTGGAAAGGGTAAAAAAGAAAAATGTTGCCTAGTCCTTTTAAAAACAGATTACAAAAAATATGAAGAAAATCCTCCTTTCTAAAAATAAAAGTACGGCAACAAAAAACGATTTTACCTCTTTTAAGAGCTCAACAGTTGTTACCTATAGTTTTACAGTAATAGCAGCTGGGAAACTAACGTCGGGCCAGCATATGCCCTTGGTCTTTAAGTTGCTTTATAAATATCTGTCATAAAATGGTTACAGGCCTTTGGTCTACTGCCCGGTCAAAAAAATGTCAAAATCTTACTCAGTGACCCAACAATAGGCTTTCTACAAACTTCGGGGGAGTGACTGCGGGTCATTATACGGCCTTTGCTTAAAAATTGTGCCGAGGTATCACCGGGTATCGACCAAAAGGCTTTTACCAGCAAAGTGTTGCCCAACCATCCCCCGGAGTGTCCTTCACTGGGCCAGACTTTTCCCGTAGCAAGCATGTTTACTAGGTTGATGTAACATCTATCCATTTTTAACATTTTGACAAGCAAATAACATTGACTTTGAAGGGTTTGTCGCGACTCTTTTTCTTCAGTTAATATCATACGTAGAAGGACTGGTCTTTCAAGTATCGATATAATTATTGATACTTGCGAGGTTTTAAAAAATTATCTGCATTTTTCATTGTTTGGTTCCAGTTATACTAAAATCTCGAAAACTATTAAATACGATTGAAGCAGTTAGTTTTACTCTTTTTTTAGTCGGTTTGTCTATCCATTCTGCGTGGTACTAATAGTCTCCACCGCACAATGGCCGCCGGGCGTCGGTCAGTACTTTGCATCAGCCCTAACCCCACGTGACCAAGTGGTAGAGCTCTTCAGCAACTTTACGTGGACGTTGCCTAACCATACGGTTGCCCAAGAGGAAGTATTGAAGCACTGGAAGTCCGATACTACGAACATTTATGGAAATTTGGTAATTTTTATAGCTTATCAGGTGTGTATAATCTTTTTTTTTACCAATTAGTAGGGCCACGGTAATTTCTATTTTTTACCTCCCTTGCTAAGGGAAGTAATGAACCTAATCCGTTGTGCTCTCTGTTGGTATGTCCGTCATTGACTTTATGGCCAATGTGACTCAAAAATCCCTGTACCAATCGAAATTTTACATAAATATCACTTGTGTCGACACGCACACCACTATTCTATCAATTTTCAACTTGACATCCAAAAGAACCTTCAAAATCTTACGACCTATTAATCCATTTCCTTGAAATATAAAAGATGATTCTATATATCTTTTTTTTTGGTAGGCATCACTTATGTTATTCTGCTTTATCGTCATTATCAATGTCGGAAATAATAGATGTTTCTTCAGTAACTCTAACCCAACTAGCTATATTTACTTTCGGATTTTTCGTTGATAGGGCTGCGTCGATTTGCACGTTAATCATAAAACTAGCAACTGCCCTAGCTTTGCAGAATGTCGAAAATGGAAAGTCTTCTTCTGCGTCTTCTGGATTGGAAATATTCTCAATATTTTCCATATTACTGTCGTTTTTCGATTTTTTTTCACATTTTTCAATGCTGGCACTATCCATATCAAGGTATTAGCAATTGTTATGGACTTTTTCAATTCAGCCTTGGATAAAGATATTCTAGAGATGGTAGAACTTCCTTCATTAAAAACTTCCTAAACAGGGTTCTAAAATTTTGCTTAGGGTCGAAAGGCCAGTCTCGTCGGCATTGGAAATGTCTTTCGGTGAATAACCACGCATTAAACTTGGCAGTTTTTTTTCCACTCTGAGACTTCATCAAAGTTTACATTTGTAGCTTTCCCAGATATTGCTCGAAATTTAATGTTGTATCTTGAGAAAAATTTATCAATTGAAACGATGTTCTTTGTATTAAGTGCAGTTTTTATTAATCTGTTAGGTTGAGCGCTTTCAACATTGCGGCATCATCAGAACCTTTTTATATTATTTAAAACAATAAGGCCGTACTTAAAAAATATTTATAAAAAGTACACAGGATGTTTGTTTATAACTGGAATACTCAGTATCTTTTTTATTATTGGTCTAAATTCAAAATTTCTTGGCAAATTGCAACGAACTTAAGCGCTATAACAACTTTTTTTGGTTGCCCTTGGTACACAGTGTGTGGCTATAAAGACAGTTTTTTTTAAATAGAACACCCTGTATATTTTTGCATTTTGGAATTTTTTTAAAAAATAGCTTTACAAAAATATCAAACATTATTTCAATATCTTGTGTAGCTCCTGTGATATTTGCGATTAAGTTTTAATAATTGTCAAAATGAAAATATATTGGAAATGACCAACTGACCAAGCTACCAAGTAGGCCATGAATGTATTTCTTTATTTCAACAATATAAACTTAAAAATCTAGTGGCCTTGAAAAAAAAAACTATTGAAGGCAATGTAGCTTGATTAGATGGTCGTTTCGAAACTGCAAAAGATATTTCAATAGTGTTTGGTATTGCTGTAAAGCTAATTTCTTTTAAAAAAATTCAAAAATGAAAAAGTATACTGGGTATTCTATTTTAAAAAAATTAGCTTTATTGCCACACCCTGTATACCAAGTGGAACAAAAAAAAGTTGTTATAGCGCTTAAGTTCGTTGCAATTTGCCAAGAAATTATTGAATTCAAACCTACCCTTTATTTCTGAAAGATACAGGTCAATGCAGAGGAAAAGGGGAAGCTGCGGGGTATCTTAGGATTGCCCAAATCGCCGAGAGAGAAATTCCAATGGCAGCGATCAAAACACAAAGACCAAAAAACCCCTGGAGATTCAACAAGAGGTACAAAGTAGTCATCCTAGACAGGGAACTATGGCAGTTCGAGGAGAATGCTGTGATTTGCTAAACCGACGGGTCCAAACTTTCGGAGAAGCAAACCACAGGATCGGGGGTTTACGTAGAAGATCAGGAGGTTCTAAAGAGCTATCCACTCGGAGAGCAAGCCACGGTCTTTCAGGTAGAAGTGTATGTCATAATAATGGCTGTAACCATGGAGGAAATAAAGAACGGTACGGAGGAGCATGTTTATATATGCTCCGACAGCCAATCGGCCCTAAAAGCTTAGTGCCCAAGATCCACAACACCCTGGTGGAGGAATATGTGGATGAACCAGAATCCTTGGGAGAGGGCAAACAAGTGACATTTATGTGGGTACCGGGACATATGGGGGTGCCGGGGAACGAGAAAGCCGACGAGCTCGCCAGGATCGGGGCAAGGACCCAGTATGTAGGTCCGGAACCACTCCTAGGAACAACCAAGGGACAATTGCAAAGTCGACTCAATAAATGGGCTAACGATGCCATGGCGACCGCTTGGAGAGGAGGAACAGGATGCAGACAGACCAGGGACTTTGTGAAGGGCCCGGATGTAGCCAGACAAAAATGGCTTCTGGGGAGATCACGAAGGGACGCTGGTCTGCGGACAGGAATCATAACAGGTCACAACCGACTAAGGAAGCACATGACCCGGATCGCGCGGGAAAATGACTCGACCTGCCGGGCCTGTTATAGCGAACTGCGAGGCATACCAGAGGACGAGATACCAGGTATTCGGTTCCTCGACCCTGGATGAGGAGGACCTGCACACACTCAAATGGGATAAAATACTGCAAAAATAACAGTAAAACCAGAAGAGCAGACTGCCAGACCAGTGGTGCAGGCGGCAGATTAGGGGCAGGCTCGGGGTAAGGCAGAAAGGGCCCAGGGAGGCCTACTTGCCAGGCTTCGCGCCGCCCCTTCTCTACTACTACTACTACTACTACCCTTTATTTTCAATAATAAAAAAGATACTGAGTGTTTCAGTTATAAACAAACACCTTGCACAAATTTTGAGAGTTACACTTACTTTTGTGGTTTTCCAAACATGTTTAAGAGGAGCAATCCAGGACGTATACAAACAATTTAAAATCGGGAAAAACATAATTATAATAAAAATTTAAGAATTTTTTGTTGGCCGGTCCAACTAAAAAACACTTTTGCTCAGTCAAAGTGAAACTGGAAAAAGTATATTGCTTTTATAGTTGGGCCATCTAACACACAAACTACTTATACTAAAATCAGTGGCGTATACAGAAATTGTTTCTGGAGCTTGAGCTTAGACGAAGCTAAGTAGGAGGCATCAAGAAGGGGAGAAAATAAAAAATTATAAATAAATTATTATTTTAAAATAATAAAAAATAACGCAAAAAATGACACCGCAAAATGAAAATTTTATGAAACAAAAAGTAATACGAAGTGGACCAGAACTTGCACCGCGCTGCCGCTGGAAAAGTTTTTTTTTAATGAAATATACATTTGGTTTTAACAAAATATTTTAAAGTGTAGCACAAGTTACACCGAAGGCAAAATTTTTTGCAAAAAATCGCAAAAAATGTATCTTGTTTTTCAGTGGCGGTCCCAGGCATTTGAAAAGGGGGGGTGCGGTTTCGATGCGAAAAAAAACTGGGATAAAAGGATTATTATATCAATATATGCAAACTAAACTTAGTAACTACAAGCGGGGATTTGACCTCAAATCTAGTGAGGGGGGGATTTTAAGTTGTTTATTTCATACATTTTTTATTTTAAAAAAATGCCGAAAATTTTTGAGAAAATTACATTAAAAATGCAATTTTTGAGTTAAATTAAACTAAAATTGTGACTGAAATTAATTGTTTAGGACTTCTATTGTCTATATTTTATTTATACACGACGTTTCGATGAGTACAATCTCTGATCGTCTTCAGGTGCAAACTACAATCAATTCCTAAGGCTACATACTTATATACTGTGAGAAATCACTCAACCTTGAAGTTTAAGAAGTTGGCTCCGCCCAAGGAGGGGGTTTCAAATATTTGGGATTTCAACACTTGGTTTACTGAAAATACCCTGATTCTGCACAATAAAGGCAGCTTCAAGGAATTTTCGTTTCTTCCAGTGTGACTCCTTCTGTTCGGCGATTCCTGATTTCGTGGTTTCACCTTTTTGAGTATTCGTCTGATGTTCCTTAAGCCTAACAGATTAGTTTCGCCTATGTATGATTCACCACACTCGCAAGGAACTTGGTAAATGCATTCCTTATTTTGTTGTTTTGTTTTACTAAGAAGGCTTCAAATTGTATTACTAGATTTAAAACTGTTTTAATATTAAAGTTTTTCGCTACTCTTCGAATTTTATCTGATACTCCTTTAACGTATGGGATTGTAAGGAATGCATTTGCCTGGTTTTGGTCTTGTAATCTCTGTCATGTTTGTTAAAATTTAGAAATAGTATCTGTTATAAGTTTAAGGCTGTAACCATTCTGCTGCAGATCCTTTTTAATGTTTCTTATTTCGATTTCCAAGTCATGAGAATTGTTACAAATTTGAACGGCTCTGTTATACAAAGTTTTGATTATGCCTCGTTTGGTTGTAGCAGAATGATTTGAGCCTTGATTTAAATACTGTCCTGTGTAAGTGGGTTTAGGATAGACCGTTGTTCTGATGTCGCTTTCTACTCGTGTGACAAGTACATCAAGAAAAGGAATTTGACAATTTTGCTTCAACTCCATTGTGAATTTAATGGTGGGTATTATATTATTTAGGTGGTAAAGAAATTCTGAAAGTTGTTAGTCATTCCCGGTCCAGACAATAAAAGTATCATCAACATATCTCAGACCAGTGTGATTTCTCACAGTATATAAGTACGTAGCCTTAGGAATTGATTGTAGTTTGCATCTGAAGACGATCAGAGATTGTACTGATCGAAACGTCGTATATAAATAAAATATAAACAATGGAAGTCCGAAACACAGAGTTAATTTCAAACACATCATTGTCTCAAACTTTCAAACTAAAATTGTGAGTATCAAAAATATCGCCACACTTGTTCATTGCCTCGAAAATGTTAGCAGGTATGTTTCGATTTAAGCTTTTGCTTACTTCTGAACAATATTGTTTCCAAATACTGACTTCTCCCAATAAAAGTTCAAAAATTTGTATTTTGAATTAATCAAACAGTTTATCGTATTTAGAAACGACTTTAGTTAAGTTTGCCTTGATTTTGGCTTCACGTTGTACAAAACTTGGTATGAGTATGTTCAGGTCAAAAATACTTTTTTATGTCCGAATTGATTTTGTCTAAAACTTGTTTATAAATTAAATAGAAACTCTATAATACTGTTCTGTATTTCCAATATCGTGGTTTTCGCGGTAAGTACTTCATGCTTTTGTGTAATCTTGGTGTGACGAATTAAAGGTCAAACTGTTCCAAAATACTGTGGAGGAATTATAGAATGTCTTTAAAACAGAGTTGGCTACCCAGTGTATAACCGAAAAAGCCCAGTGGTTTTTTTTTGGGTAAAAACCACTTAAAAAGAACACGTAGGGGTAAATAAACGTAAAAAAAGATATATTATTACCAGCCGTTTGAATCTGATCGTAAGATTCGATAAACTTGACCAGTTGCAAATCTTTTTCTAATTCCAAACAATTTCTTATTTTATTATTCCAAATAAGACCATGTCTTTCAATGGATGCTGCACTAAATGAGCAACAATGCAAATTATTAAAAAAAAAAACGATTCTGGTTCAATATTTGTAGACTCTACTTTTATTACTGGATTCTAAAGCCCCAATCCATTCTTTCTAGCGCTACTCTTAGGCATTTTTCTTTCAAAAATGGTTTAGAGTCAATAACCTCGAAAAAAATGATAACTTGAATCGTATACTATCATGTCATACTAAGTAAGCAGGTACTTGCAGTGTAGTAAATACACAAACTCCAACAATAATTTTCTTAAGGTTTGTTGATATTAAGTATATAAAAAAAGCGCTGGTCAAACTAAACCAAAACGGCTTTGATTTATTAACAAACAAACAAACTGTCGATTTCTGTATTCCACCTATTTTTATGTCGTATTTTATAGTTGATAAACGATCGCGAGAATAAGTCCTAATTTTAAAAAAGGAGTACAATCTGTATACAATTTAAAAATAAAATCATAAAAAACCCAATAAAAACCATTAGTAAAACCCAAAAAGGCCAGTGAGTTGGGTTTTATATAAAAAAACTCGGGTTTTTTCCAACCCTACTTTAAAGTAACGTTCTACAATTCCTCGTTTTTTCTCCAAAGACTTCAAGGCATGTTTGTTGTCTACTTTTTTTGGGGGCAAAGTGGACCGGCGATCGCCGCCCCCCCCCCACCTCCCTGGGACATCCACTGTGTTTGTCCATTATTAAATAAAAATCTTGAGCTTTTAGAAGCTCTTATGTAAAAGTTTTAGGTGTACATTTTTAATTTGCGTATTTTGCGATGTGATTTTTAATCCAATACATGGTGTCTTGGAGGGGGGATAATTACCTCCATTACCCCCCCTCTTTTGTATATACATAGTTATATGAGTATATCTTTACGCAATTTACTTGAAATGTGTCGATAAAAGAAAACGAACGACATATTTATAGCGGGCGATTTCCATTGGTAAAATCAATGATTGGTGCGCCACTCGTAGGGCACTAACACTGATTTGGTAATGTCAAAAAATTTTATTGGAATAGTATGCGAGTGCAGTTTGAATGAACCCAAAAAAACTGAAACCAAACCAGAACACTCTACGTTTTATTACACACCTAACTCAATGTAAGTACTCAAAAGTAACTCACCACCGCATTGAAAAACTCTTTTTTTTATACCTTCATCAAAAACATGATTTTAGTAACTGTCTGCAGATAACAAAACCATGGCTTTTTTGGTTACCGATGCAAAAAAACTTTTTTTTTGATCACGGGTGCAAAAAAAGATTTCTGTCCGTTTTTTACCCAAAGTTAAAGAGAAATAGCGGAAAATAGTAATATTGAAAAAATCTAATTATTCTTGCCTCAGACTTAAGCCACTTTCACCAGTTTTACCAAGTATTTACGAAAAAATCATTTAAAAATATCGTGAAAATATCCAATTGTCAAAGATTAAAATGTCGCAACAATGAACGTCACCGAGTAAGAAGACACATCGCTATGGAAACGATTGTTATTTCATTTACCAGCCGCTTGATTTATAGTGTAAAGATGGTGTGTTGTTTTCCTGTTTTTCTCTGATTTCTTTATTAAGGTATTAAAAAAAATAGTGTTAACAACTCGCGGCTAAACTGTGATTTTTTTACTCGCGTTTTTAAGTACCACTATTTTAGCCACTAGCTGTTAAAACTACTATTTAGGGACGGTGTTTTGACATAAAATTAAAAGGCGGAAAAAAGTTTTCTATGCGTACGGGCCATTAGAGCCGCTGGAGAAGAAGTTGCAAGTTGCACTTAGTGCAAAACCAAAATAATTGGTTTTTCAAAAAAAACGAAAACTGAAAAACGGCACCCAATGGAACAGGAGCACCGATTTGTGCCCTGGTGGTGCACCAGTTTTACCAATGGAAACCGCTATTATGATCATATTGTTTTCATTTTAGTTTTTGGCTTCGATACTGGCCTCGACTATGCCCATCCCTTGTGGAACGTTTATACCAAATTTTCGGTCTGGTGCAGCCTTGGGCAGAATAGTTGGGGAAATTATGGCTACCTGGTTTCCAGATGGTACGTATTGAAACCAAGCTCTTAGGTACCCTGACACAAATGCCTATAAAATATGACAAACTAAAATGTTTCAGTACATTTTATATGGTTTTAAAAAAATAGGAATAATTTTTGAAAATAGAAAATTTCGGCTTGACTTGAAGGTTTTGGAAAAAACTTTAAACAAAATATAATAAGATTTTTGTTACTGGCATTTTAAAAAAATCGCTGTACAACCGAAGTAGGTACATATTTGGTTCACAGCATTTTACAATATATGTTCCAGGAAGGGCCCCGAGTACTGAAGCAGCATTAGGGCGTTAATAGACCATCAAATTGGTGATACCGTAGACAAAATCGGTTATTTTTCTCCCGTATCCAAAAATAACCAAACCGAAATACGTTACGGAGGCTTAACGGGAGTCGATCGGTTATTTTTTGCAACCAACCTGTGCAAAAGCTGCAGCTGGTAAGTGATAATTTTTTTGTAAAAGTGAATTTCGTCACCCTAGATATAAATGGTCCTAAGCCACAAAATATTCAATTTTGAGTTATTGATAGCAACTACTTAATTTAAAAATGTCCAAATTTTATGTTGACAAAAGCTCTAACCTTCATTTACTTTTTTACTTATTAGTTTTTTAAATGATAGCGCACTAAAATATAACCATTCTTATGCTACAAAAAATGTTTAATCTTATTTTACTCAAAAGTAGTGTTATGTGGATTAGTTCCATTCACATGTAGGGCGACGATTTGCAAAACTAAGAATTGTTGTTTTCTTTTCTATTCAATTTACATTGGCAGTTTATATGTGGGCAAAAGAATACGGTTACGGCAATTTGTGTTTGTGGTTTAAAAACTCCATCTCAATTACGGTAATACGGTAAGCAAATAAGGTGACGATAAATTAGTGGTCTATTAACGCCCTATTGTCTAGTACCGTTAGACAGACTGAAACTGCCACTAGGACCCTTATGTTACCTTTAAACATTTTTTTAAGCACAAAAATGGATTCAGGCAAAATTGGCCGCCATTTTGATATAACTTGGCCTTTTTGAACATTCGTTACAATATGGAGTTGCCCAAGAAGAGTGTCAAAGTGGTATCAATCGAATTTGTAAAATAGACCCATTCACCTACCAAAATTTGTAAAAAAACTATTACGAAAAAACAAGAGTTTTTTTTGTACTTCAGTGACAATGAACTGCCAAACACACAGAGGGTGGAACCTAGGACACGCCGCGCCGTTTCGTCCTTATCAGGGACTCATCAGCAATATTATCAACATAATTACAATGACAGAGAATTTCGGTCGCACTTATGTGCCAAAGCTTACGGATCAAGCGAAAGTAATCCTGTCAATAGCGCCCTCTGTGTGAACTATCGAAACCAAGGAAATACCTACTGTATGCAGCAGTAGATAAGTAGCATTGATCTTGAGAGAGATATAATATAACGGTCATTCTCCAGAAAGAGGACAATTTGGTTAAAACAAGTTTTTGACAAACTTTCCATCTTATCGATACTATTTTTTCGAGCATAGGAGACTTAAATGTCAGTATGATATATTCCCCAACTTCGAATTTAAAAGAATCAATTATATATTCAAAAAAATAATAAACGTTTGGTCCATTCGTCACCTCCATGGTGTGAAACCACCCCTACATTCAGATTTAAAATTAATTTTAATATTACTTTTGGACATATATAAGAGCAATTTTTAAGAATATATCAAAGAGTCTTATATCGTTTTTTTGTTGTTTAATATATTTGATGCAAAAATATATTTAAATAGCACAAATATTTTGCCAACAAAATTGAAACCAAGTTTTACAACACCTCCATGGATAAATAGATTCGTTCATTTTTCTCTTAATAGAGGGCACTCCACGCCGTACTATCGGCCGATCGGCAAGCTTATACTCGTATTACTCGTCAGTGTTGATTGTAACTTTTCAAGAACAACATCTATAGACGGTTTCTTCTCAGGAAATATTGAAAGTGTTTAAAGTGAAAGTGTACCTTTTTAATCGATCACTTCCATACGGAATAATGTAAGTACAACAATTTAATTTTCTAGGTATGGCTGACTTAATTTTTAAAATAGGTTTTTAAATTAGTTATTTCCGTTTTTAAATATTTAAGAAAAACTTTTAACAAAACACCTCCATGGGCATCACCTCCATGGTCTTTTCGTGCCCATGGAGATGACGCATTCTCCATGGAGGTGATAAATTTTACATAATTTTAAGTAAAATGGTTTCTTTTTTAGAATATTGGCACCTAAAAAATGTACTGCTGAAGATATAATAAGACAGAAGAGAGATGTGGAAAGAAGTAGACGAGAAAGAATTAAAAATCCAGATGCTTCGACGCAACAAAAGTAAAGGAACAATATTATAAAAGAAAAGTTCAAGACAAAATTAAATTAATTGGAGAACGTAGCGCCCGGGGCCACAGAACGCAGAGAAGTCAAGGGAAGAAAAGGTCTTCTACATATAGGGTGAACAAAAAAAAGCTGAGCTGTATTGAATTCGGGTGAAACTGTGAACAACGGCCCTTAAGGGTTATTTCTAAAGTTCGAGCGGAAAACTTTTAACTCCTTAAGAGACGCCACATATTTTTCTTACACTGTTTTGGACATGAGCGTTTTAGTGTGCATAGTAATATTTAATTTTTGGGGATGTATGTACAAACAGACAATTCGATTTTTCAGAAATATAATACGTAATTTATTGCCATTGCTAAAGTTCAAATCCATTGTGATATATTATTCGGTTAAACAAACAGTCCTACACTAATACAAGTATTTTACATGAAAATTTACCATTACACAAAGTCTGACCGATACAGTAGTCCAGGAAATCTCCGACTTACATCTTGCATCCTGCCTAATCACTATACTACACTTTTTAACATTTTTACAGCATTCGTTTGATTCTTAACTTCCACACGACAGTTCTTATACCGGGCTTCCAAAATTTTAACATTTTGAAATACTTTCACAAACCAAACTTCCCTTTTTACATTCTAACTATTTTCTTTCGAACTGCCTTGTACTGTTTTAAGATGAGTATTGGAACTCGTTTGGATTTCGACTGTCTTCTGTTTAAGCCAATTTTTGCTTTTATAGCAAAATGTGACGTAAGCGCCGAATTCCCAGAAAAAACGGGCTTACGTGCTGGAAGTCTATTCCTGAACAGGGAGCGGTATAAATCGCTTTAAAGAATGATCGCATATCGTACGACTTTCAAGAATACACGTCCTATCAACACGGTCTTACAGTGATGTCGCGGTCACGTGATGAAAAATTCTTGTTAAGTGACGCGACGTAGGTATGGTTTTTCAGAGCTCTGCAAATTGAATTTAGGTTTTAACAATTTTTTAACGGTACACTACCACGGTAGTGCGCGCTATGCCTATAGACATAGAACACAGTGGATGTTTTAACTTAGAGACTTTTTTGTGATCGTTGGTTTTTTAAACTTAAATGCTGTTTTTTATTTTGGATAAGGAATATTTCTTTAGAATAAATTTCCCGTTTTTTACAAAAGAAAATATTGAAGAAAAATTTTATTAAAATTTTTATGAAAATTATTTTGGAAAACTTATGAAACGAAGAAAAAAATATTTTGAATATTTAAATTTTCAAAATCATTAACTAAAATTTTTATAACAATCGTTGAGGTTGGCTGCTAAAAAGAAAATATTTTTCAAAAAATATCGAAAGAAAACAAAAATATTTTCAAATTTATCATACCTAGTTTTTTTTTCAACTTATTTTTTATTTATTTTACTACTTCTGAAACAAAAAAAAAACATTTAATATATAAATTTATAATCACTTTTGTGGAAAAAAAATATTTTGCCAGTTATTAAAACAAAATAATTTTTAAATTTGTTTATAACTTTGGGATTTTAAGAAAAATTCTGTTTAAGTTTTTGTTTTTTTTAACGACTCTTTTTTAAACAAGAAGTAATAACTTTTTTTTAAAATTAAATAATTTGACTTGAAATGTTCGACCTTTCACAAAACCATTGTACGCACTTTCATTTAGGGAATGTCCTACTAAAGGAAGATAAATTAAAGTATGAGGATGTCTATTTAGATTCACACCAAGATGAACATGTTGTACCTACAATCAATAATAAGAATATTCTTCAAGCGCCATGCTCTGTTCGAACGTTAATTAGCTATCATCAGCGCGATCTTTACCCTGTCCATATCATTGTCTAAGATTCTTAAACCATGGTATCCATCTACGACCCAGATCTCTTCTGCCTTCAATTTTGCCTTCCATTATCAATTTTAAAAGTTTATATTTGTCATTTCTCAAAATATGGCCAAAATATTTAAGTTTTCGTTTTTTGATGGTGAATAAAACTTCAAGATCTTTATTTATTCTAAGCAAAACATCCACATTAGTTACTCTGTCCATCCAAGATATCCTTAGTATTCTACGATATCACAACATCTCGAATGCCTCCAACTTTTTGCTCAGTCAGTGACGTCATGCTCGTTAAATGATATTTTTAATTACTAAATTTTTTTGATATTTTTTTATGTATAACTAGCAGTTGACCCGCGGCGTTGCCCGCTCCAAAACTAATGCAGTTAAACAGCTGTCATATCTTCTTACCAAATTTCATCCAAATAGGTTTAGTCGTTTTTGTGTGATTGAGGAACAAACACACAAAAATATTTTAATTTATAATATTAGTAAGATACATAAATATTTTTTATGTGCGTTAAATTCTCAAGTTGAAATAGGATGTTGAACTTAAATTCATGAAAAAATTTTCTTCAAAAAAACATCAGCATTTATTTATATGGCCAGACGAGGATGATATCCGAATCGCCAAGGAAAGTTCCATACAAAAAGTGCTTAACACTAGGCCTACTTAACAACCCAACAAAAATTAAGAAGGAGACGTTTCCAAGTTAATAATTTAAGTTTCTAAATTCGTTGAAGTAACACGATATAATTTTATTTCTTTAGATTATGAGTTTCTTAACTTTATCATGTTTTAAAGTATTTTATGCTGTTTTTGCAAAATTGATTACAGGTATGTACATTTAAAATAACTACCGAGTACCTAGTTAAACACTAAAGATTTAAATTTAGTTCTTTTGTTTAAGTGTTTAAGTGTTTATGTTTATTTTATTTTATTTACGACTTGTCATAATATTTCTTATTCTGTTTTTATGATTTTAAAAGTATTAGGGACATAAAGTCAGCGTAGCCTGACTCAGCACTATTTCTGACAGTTCCGTATGAAAATTAAAGCTAATGCCGTCCTTTATTAAAGGCAGGCACAAACATTATGAAAGTCGACATTATTTTGATAGCAAAGATGACATATTTAGACAACAACAATGTCAGAATTCTTTTAAACCACAAAATATGTACCTACAGTCCGTAGGTATATGCTTTGTGTTTTAAACTTCGTGCGGAATTGTCAAAAATGGTGCCGTCTTTATTAAAGTCAGGTTATGCCGACTTATGCCGACTTTTCGTAGTTAAAATAATTAATAAGTGGTCATTTCCCAAATATTTGGGTAAGTAAGTTAAAGTTACCTGCTAGATTTAACTTTTTTTTAAAATATAATCTTTTATGTATAAAAAATTATTATCTATCTTTCTATAAGCTCATAAAACTATAGTTTTTTATAACTAAAATTATAAGATTGTTATTTAGTTTCGTAGAGCAACCTTTGTCACCTCTATTGAAAAGGCATCACCTCCGTGTTTCGCTAAAATTAAAATTTAAGAAAAACGCAGAAAATGGCTTTTGCGATTTCGGTCACATTGTAGAAATTAATGGCTATGTCAAATAGAATGTGAAGCTATAAAGTTAAACGCTGAGTAAGAATGTTAGTACCTCTTACATTTTGAACATCAATATTGTCCTCTTTTTTTAGAACAACCCATAATGGCATAACATATAATTATATGAATTTCCTGAATTTCGATTTCGTAGGTATTTTCTTGGTTTCGATGGTTCACACAGAGGGCGCCATTGACAGGATTTCTCCCGCTTGAGCCGTAATCTTTGGCACATAAGTGCGACCAAAATTCTCTGTCATTATGGTACACCTACCTGATGAGTCCCTAATAAGGACGAAACGGCATCGTACTAGGTTCTATCCTCTGTGTGAGCAATCGAAATTCAGGAAGTTCATTTTTCACTGAAGTACAAATAGGGATGATCCGATACCCCTAAAGTATCGATACCTATTAATATAAATATACTCGCAAACATTTTTCGATACTACTCATATGAGTACCTCTGAAGTATCGATACTGACTCATATCGATACTTTCTAAAATTAACGATTTTTTTTATTTTTTATTAGATTCAACTTAGGAATCTTCATATTCATATTTTAGTTTGTTTTTTGTTTGTTAGGAAACAAAGTAAACACATTAATAAAAAGTAAGACACATTTTTGTAAATTATTTATTAATTATTTTTAAAGTAAAACCTTAACAAAAAATTCTTTCGCCTCCAAATTGTCAAAAAATAATACTTGCTCGAGATGTTTTGGAGACAATCAATTTCTGGCTTGCGTTATCGTTCCTCCAGCTTTCGAAAATAAGCACTCGCTTATAACTGATGTTGCGACGACAATTAAATATTTTCTACTCCATCCGCTCTGATGTGTATGTCTTTCTTTTTCTTCACTATTGACAGATTCGATTCGATACCGAGTATAATCTTTTGATACCGAGTATAATCTTTCGATACCGAGTAGATATCGCTCGGTAGTTACTAGTATCGGAATAACCCTAAGTACAAAAAACTCTTGTTTTTTTGTTACATTTACAGTGCCACAGCCATCTTCCGTTTGTTTTTTTTCCACATTTGTCATTAATAGACTAAATTTATTAGAACCTATGAGGTATTTTTGGTAAGACGGGAAGAAAAGTTTTTTTTGTTTAACTTTTTGTAAAATAAATAACATCTTATTATTTTTTGTAGGAGTTAGAACGAAAGGGCGAATCAGCCACATCTTACCGGGGGCGTACGCCACCGTAGGAGCGGCTGCGTGGAGCGGAGCGGTAACGCATACCCTTTCAACAAGCGTCATTATGTTCGAAATGACGTCACAGATGACACACGTCATTCCCGTACTGATTTCCAATCTCATCGCCAACGGGGTAGCGAGACTGTTTACGCCCAGCGTCTATGATTTGGCTATACAGGCGGCCAAGTTGCCATTTTTACCGGATTTATTGCCATCCAGTAGCGGTAAGCTGGTAACCTTTTTACCATTTTCATTATTACTAGGGATAGTTCTACAGAAATAGGTAAAAAAGAAACAATTTTTTTTTTTAGTAATGGTTTAAAACATATTTTATTTAATTTTCTATATTATTCTAAAGGTTGGATTGGCCGATATGATGCAAGGATTTTTTATATTTCATGCAAAACAAAAACAAAAATTTGACATTTTTTTTTCTCCGGGGGACTAAGAAAATCATCTTAAATTTAAAATATCTTTTTGATATTGTTGCGTTTTACAAAAACTCAATTTTCCAATGCATTTCGTCAGTATAAAAAGCGGTAAGACAAATCTTTGAGAAAAGTATCTTTAAATGTTTTAGAAAAAAACAATATCCGGGGCACTGAAAAATCGTCTGGTACAGCAACGAAGCAACTATCCCAAAACTAAGAACTAATATCACCAAAAAGAATTTCAAAAAACCTACTAGCAACCCTGTTTAAAAAAAAACTATGGTGGGGAGTGGAGGTTGACGTCAAGTCACACCGCCCCCCAAAGATATTCGAGTTTGGATATGCTTATAATCTTGAACTAATTTGGAACTAATTTAAAACCACTTTTAAAAATTTTGAACCACACTCCTTCCTGGTTTTTTTTAGCTTGCCGTCCGTCTGCACCCCCCATTTTGAATATTCAAAAAAAAATTTAAAATTAGTTCGAAATTATAAGCATATCAAAAGTTTTTCATTGGTATTGTTAGCAGAGACACGCCAGGGGACTGAGATTTGGGGTAATTACCAACATAGCAAAATAACGTCCACTCTATATACTATGTATATACTTTTATGGATATGGATATCCCTCATGGATATTGTCCGGATATGATTTTGTGATTCAAGACCCATCCAGTTGGACATCCGTGGTATATTTTCGTATATCCACTGTAATTCCACATGAACATAAGCACTGCATATACACCGAATATACATTCGTCATCCACTAAAGTGCGATTGAGGAATTACCTATGGATATGATTTTGTGATTTGAAACAGATCGAGATGCCCGTGAGATGGACATGGATAAGTTATAACATATCCTAGGATATCCGTAATGGAGTACGATAATGGAATAACCTATGGATATGATTTTGTGACATCCAAAGTATATCCAGTGGATATCCACGGAATATAAACTAGTCATCCTCTAAAATATGATATATTTTATGGATATGGTATGGATATGAATTTATGCTTCAAAACATATCCAGATGCACTATATATCAACAGAATATAAATTACTCATCCACTAAAGTATGATTACGTAATAACATATGGATATTTAGTGGATATCCTTTATGGATATGATATTCCGATATCCACTACATATCCATAAGTGTACCATTAAGGATAAGCATGGTATAGGAAACAGATCCAAATGAATAGTAGTTAGAATAATGTATCACCATTATGTTGATACCATACTTGATAATATCAAAATATTACAGTTTATATAACTTTGCTGTATTATATGTTTAATAATAGTACCTGCTACATAGGGAATATATTGATTCCAGTGCCACAATAGATGACATTTAACTAAATTATAATTTAATCTGAAGACGGGCTTATTAAACTGTAGGGCTCAAACAGACATCCATAAAAGAATATTTCTGGAATGTCCAAATAAAAAATTAATTTCGGAACGTTTTTAGAAACCCAACAGGAAATAAAAGTATGTATATTTATTGGATGAATATTATTGGTTGCATATTCCTGATTGGATATAATATATACATACGTCTGTATATATCCATATAATGTATATATTTTGCACATTCTATGGATAATCAAAATCTTGGGCCATTTTAGTTGAACATATATGAATATGCAGTGAATATAAAAAAAAACATACATAAAAGTAATATCGATAGAGTGATATACGCTGCATGTAGTTTGGATATTACAAAAAATATATACGTTCATGGATATCAAATACATATCCAGAAGATATCCATATCCATGACTTGCTATATGGGTAAGCGCGATAAAAAAATATGCCAAAAAAAGAAAAACCAAATATTTTTTAAAGGGAATATTTAAGCAATGATGTCTTCTTACCTTTAAAAAAAATAATGAATATATAAAAAGATATTTTTGAGGAAGAAAAACAAACCAAAAAGAGCATCTTTTGACTTTAAAATCAAATTCGATTCCTGCTCGAAAATTCTTGAAAACAATAGATTTTTCTGATAATATCGTCTATCTACTATCTATCTACTAATTTTAAGAAGATTTAAGGAGTTTATACATGCTTTTGTAACATCCCATTTCTGCCAAAAAACTGCTTGAAATCTGGCAGGAAAGTTTTACGAGTTTTTATTAGTGTAATGTTTTGGAAGGTGTTACATCCCTGGCAAAAAAATCGCATCAAAACTCTTAAAACCTGTTCAAGTTGATTAGCTTGACGAGATTTCACCAGCCAAATTTTTGCGTCGTGAAAACTTGTGAAAACTGATTAGCTTTTACCATATTTTCACGAGAAATAATTTTTGGCCCACAAGAATTGACAAGATTTTAAGAGATCCTATGAGGGATGTTTAATAAACCGCATCAAAAATATATTAAATCTGGTAAAATCTTGTCAAATTTTTCCACGAGATTCGATGCGGTATTTTTGGCAGGGATGTTTTCGATGCGGTTTGTGAAACAAAATTTTCAAACTATAAAATTCCAAATGACCTAGGTAAATAAATCGCAGAAATTTTATATGTTTTCACTAATCCTTCTCGTGATTTTTAGGAATTTATCGAGTCTACGTAGAAGATTTCATGGTAAAAGATGTAGCCTACATTCATTTGGGAATGACCTATGAGGAACTGAAAAGAGTTTTAGTGTCAAACAAAAACTTGAAAGTTTTTCCTTTGGTGGACAGCAATCATAACATGATTTTACTGGGGTCTGTAACTAGGTAAAAAAGTAAAATTATTCGAAGAGGGAGGATGGCTTAATCCTACCAAACATTTTTCGATTTCGGTCTTAGAGTATGGAAGCTTGCCACGCGTATTCCCGCGGTAAGACGAAGCCAACTTCTTTATACAATATAATATTTTTGATCATATCATCTTTTGATCTTTTGGTTTTAACATTTAGAATGTGTAGAAAGTTGTATTTTTAGAATAATTTACTCATGGTGCCCTTTAGACATGATTTTGGGAACAAAAGTGTACCCATTTGCGTTTAATTAGAAATAAGTTGCTCTTCGTACATACTGATCTTATCCAAAACATACTAACCCGCCTTATCATATTGGAATCGGCTGTATACGCCCCTGTTTCAAGTTGTGTAAGCTTTCGTTTGTTGCTTATTTTGCTTCATTTGCATACCGATTTCGGTTTAAATAATTAGAAAAAAATAATTATTTTAAGTGAATCTCTTAACATATTTGGGGAAATCCCTAAACCATGCAAAAACACAACAATAAAACGTGGAGGATCACTGACATTTCTTTAGAAATCTTTAAATTGCGAATACCAGTAAAGGCAAAAACCAACATTATTTAAAAAAATACCACTTCATCTATCTGCACAATAGGGAATCGATTTAGGAGGGTACATTTGCAACTTGGTTGGTGAGGTGCGGTATGGGGAAAGGACGGGAAACATCTATAGCGACAGCTCGTGTTGCACGTTCGCCTTGCTTTCTAGAAGTGTAAACGAACGCACAGGAAGCGTCTTATTTGTTAAAAGTTTTGCTTTTACAATCCCTGAATGATATTTTTTATAGGGAGTTAAAAAGAATTTTTAAACCACAAACACAAATTACCGTAACCGTATTCTTTTGCCCACACACAAACTGCCAATGTAAATAGAATAGGAAAGAACCCACGTAGTAATTTGTTATCCTGAGAATATGCATAGAATATCCTGGATGGATGTTCTAAATTAACATTGAAACATCTTTAGCATGTGCTAATAATAGGTTACGTTCTGCCCTAATCGCATGCCATGCAGGTTCTTAGGATGTGCTAATAGATATTCTTATCAGATGATTGCCATGTACTTAGCACATATGGTCATCCTTAGCACCATTAACTCCTAAAATATGGCTTTAAATAAAATAAAAAATAGAAATCATAGAAATAAGAACAAAAATAAAATCAAATAATAAAAAAACAGTGCGACGCGCCGACGTTCGAACCCACAACCTACAGGTTGGGAGATCAAAGCTTTATCCACTGTACCATGCGCTTATAAAGAAATAGGTTGAAACCGCAGAATATAAGCGTTTTGGCGGATTCTTATGGCCGAGTTAATCAGAGAATTTTGTCGTTTGGTGGAAATAGACACTTCATGCATATAGATGTACTTAATATTGTACCATAATTGTCATATACTTTGCATATGCTAAAGATGTCCTAAAAGTAACTTAATGGTATTTCATTAGTATATGCTAAGGAAATAGGTACTAGAATAACATTGATGTTCTGCTTTTGCGGTACCAGAATAGCTTGTGCGCTAAAAGGACCAATTTTCAATTAGTGATATATGCCTTGCATATGCTGAAGATGTTCTAAAAGTTAAATTATTTAATGGTATTTCCTTACAATGTGCTAAATAAATACTAGAAGCGCATTTTTTTAAAGTTCCTTTGCAGTACCAGAATAGCATGTGCGCTAAAAGGACCAAATAATAATGTTTCAATAAGTGAAGTATACTTAACATATGATAAAGATGGTCTAATAGTAACCTTCTTTAGTGGTATATCCTTAGTATATGCCAAGAATATACTTAGAAGCTTATTCTTTTGATGTTCTTTTATGGTAACAGAACAGCATGTGCGCTAAACTGACCAAAAAATGTTTTAAAATTGATATATTCTTTGCATGTGTTAAAGATGTACTTAAAAGGACATGCTCAAAAGGTACATTCATAGCATTTGCTATATCCTTAATAGCATATACTTAAATAGGATGTACCAAGCATATGCTAAAGATGTGCTGAAAAGGACATCCTTAAAAGGAGGTTTAACGCATATGTTATGCATGCGAATGTTCTTTCATTGCTATGTGGAAAACAGCAATTCCTGTTTTTGCAAATTCACTTTCACAAAAAAAATTAAAAACCTAACTAAACAAAAAAACGAATTTTCACCTACCAGCTGTAGCTTTTGCACAGAAATAAATCTGGTTGGTTGCAAAAAATAACCGAATGGGTCCCGTTTAGCCTCCGTAAAGCTAGGAACACACTATGCAACTTTTCCATGCATCAAATTTAGTTTTCACGGGACACAAGCAGATTGTGTCTCCTTTTAACCTGTTATTATAAAATTTGATGCATGGAAAAGTTGCATAGTGAGAACAGGGCTTTAGTAACGTATTTCGGTTCGGTTAATTTTGGATACGGGAGAAAAATAACCGATTTTGCCTACGCCTACGGTGTTACCAATTTTGATGGTCTATTAACGATCTAATATTGAAAATGTCTTGTGGTGCGGATAGCCGTTGCGTTGATTTTATTTATACGCACGTTAGCGTGTCATATACCTTCATCAAAAACATGATTTTAGTAACCGCCTACAGATAAGTAAAGCATGACTTTTTTGGTTACCGTTGCAAAAAAAACTTTTTTTTTTGATTACGGGTGCAAAAAAAGATTTCTGTCCATTTTTTACCCACAATTAAAAAAAATCTAATTATTCTTGTCTAAAAATTAAGCCATTTGCGCCAGTTTTCACCAAGTATTTACGAAAAAATTACTTAAAACCATCGTCAAAATATTAAACTGTCAAAGATTAAAATGTCGCAACAATGAACGTCACCAATTAAAAAGGCACATCGGTATGGATACCATTGTTATTTTATTTACCAGCCGCCTTGATTTAGAGTGTAAAGATGGTATGTTGCAAGAAGTGCCCTTCGTTCGAGATTTTTAATAGTATATTACATAACGAGAGAAGAAAGTGACATATTTCACGTGAATGTTGTGAACGAGGCGCTAGCCGAGTGAAACAACATGCGAAGGTAAGAAAGTTACTTTCTATCGAGTGTGTACGCTATTTTTCATACGACCACTTTAGGATTTAATTCATATTTTCTATTATTATAATTTTTTTTTCATTTTCATCTCAAAAGAAAAAAGTAATTTCTTCTCTAAGGGACGAAAATGGCTTCGGTCTATTTCCGACGCTTCTACAAATCATAGACTACTAGATACCTACATTGTTTGGATGGTTTGCTGTCATTCATTGTCGTCACTAGAGAAGAAAACATTTTCGTCTTTAGAAATAAAATTGATATGCGTTTGAAATATAAAACTTTCTGAGGCGTTATAGAGTGCAGATTTGGTTACTTTCGTGTGTGGTCGTAGGAAACAGTATTTTACTGTTTTCCTTGGATTTTTTGATAAAGGTATCAAAAAAAATAGTGTTAACAACTCGCGGCTAAACTGTGCTAATCGCTACAAACGTTGGTGTAAATAACGAGTGCAGCGAGTGATTTAGCAACGCGAGTAAAAAAAGCACTGTTTATCCGCGAGTTATAAACACTATTTTTTATACCTTTATCAAAAAATTCTAAAAAACAGGAAAAAAAACTTACAAAATAAAACTCGAACACAACATCTAGTGAGAGCTCGCCATTTTTATACCATTAATCAATGGTTTCTATGTATGTTTGTTGTTTTGTATTCCTTTAAAGCAATAATACAAGTTGTGTTTATTTCGTAGTAGAAATAATCGTAAGAGTAGCGGTTTTATTGATTTTTTGATATCACATTAAATAACCTAGATTCGAATTTCAAAAATGAACCATTACACAAGTTAAGAAAATCGGCGATTTCGGAAATCTTTGGTACATGGTCAAATGCTTACCAACCGATTTCGGATACAAAAATGATGATGTCACCGTGACTCTATATATATTAACATTACATCTCTTTCTTCTTTGACATTACAATCATTTGGAAATCTATTCTATTTTATTCTATTCTATTCTATTCTATTCTATTCTATTCTATTCTATTCTATTCTATTCTATTCTATTCTATTCTATTCTATTCTATTCTATTCTATTCTATTCTATTCTATTCTATTCTATTCTATTCTATTCTATTCTATTCTATTCTATTCTATTCTATTCTATTTTATTCTATTCTATTCTATTCTATTCTATTCTATTCTATTCTATTCTATTCTATTCTATTCTATTCTATTCTATTCTATTCTATTCTATTCTATTCTATTCTATTCTATTCTATTCTATTCTATTCTATTCTATTCTATTCTATTCTATTCTATTCTATTCTATTCTATTCTATTCTATTCTATTCTATTCTATTCTATTCTATTCTATTCTATTCTATTCTATTCTATTCTATTCTATTCTATTCTATTCTATTCTATTCTATTCTATTCTATTCTATTCTATTCTATTCTATTCTATTCTATTCTATTCTATTCTATTCTATTCTATTCTATTCTATTCTATTCTATTCTATTCTATTCTATTCTATTCTATTCTATTCTATTCTATTCTATTCTATTCTATTCTATTCTATTCTATTCTATTCTATTCTATTCTATTCTATTCTATTCTATTCTATTCTATTCTATTCTATTCTATTCTATTCTATTCTATTCTATTCTATTCTATTCTATTCTATTCTATTCTATTCTATTCTATTCTATTCTATTCTATTCTATTCTATTCTATTCTATTCTATTCTATTCTATTCTATTCTATTCTATTCTATTCTATTCTATTCTATTCGGAAGAAAGTGCTAGATTACGTCATAACAATGGCGTCACAGGTACCAATTGGTATACCAAGCACAGGTACCAATTGGTATACCAAGGAAAGCTTGCCGAAATGGCTTGAAATAATGTAGCAGACCATTTTGCAGCAACGTTTCCCGACAGCCCAATCACCCGCCCAAAACCTCTAGTACCTACATTGCATATTTTTTAAAAATTTTTGGTGTCGGCTTCTAAACAAACCATATAGATACCAAAAATCCAATTTTTACAATTTTTGTCTATTTGTTTGTTTGTTTCCAGCATCACGCAAAAACTAGAAAACGGATTTTGATGGGAGTTTTACCACTGGATTACTTGGAGTCCTAAGTCGGACATAGGCTTATCAAAATCGGTTCACGGCAAAAAAAGTTACGATCATTTAAAACAAGAAAAACTGGAAAAAAACGGAAAAAAAACCGCAGGCGAAGCCTACGTAAAAAATAATTTTCGCAAGCCCACACACATTATTTATTACGCCGCTCGTCTTACGAATTGGGGATAGATCCACACTAAAACTCTGTTGCAGATTTCCACTCAACGCAATGCTTAAAGCTGTCACGAGTTGCGCCAATAAACCCGGTCCAACCACATTTCGATTAAAGCATCTCTACTAGTACAAAGCATTTTAGTGATTCTGATAGAACGGCACTGCCAACTAGTGTATTAGGCCGTGTTTGATTGGTTTTCAGGAAACTCGTAACAGCGTCTAGCTTTGGGAATGGCAGGAATCTGTGAGAGAGTATTCCTTTCTACCGAATTTTCTATAAAATTAAGAATAAGAGCCCTGAGATTGTAACAGTGTGACATTTTTTAATTGCAGAAAGGAGCTAGTTTTTCTCATAGAGCAACAAATAGGATTTGAAAGGAGAACAGAAATTATTGAGAAAAATAAAGGAGAAAACAATGGAGCAAACTCCGAAAAAGAGGTAAGTTGTTAAAAACTTAAAAAATATGTAAATTCTTGATCTTATACTATTGCCTCTCTTATCAGTTAGTGTTATTTAACTAGGGGAAACCGGTGTTAGCTCTGTAATATGTAAAGAAACTAAAAAATAATATATATTTTTACGTCAAGTTTTACCTTTATACAGGAACTTATGCAAGCTCCATAAGCCGTTACGTAAATGTTCAGCCGGCTGAAAAAGGGCAGTTCCATTGGCTACGCATTAGAGCCCTCCGTAAAAAAATTAACTTTACGAAAATCTCTTATGGCTTTAACTTTTTCGATCGCTAATTTGTTGAACTTCTAGGTAACGGCTTACGGAGCCTTTTGTAAGTTTCTGTGTCAAGGTATTTACTTTCAGATAGTATTTAGTGGGGTCCATCGTAGGCTAGCAACAGTGCTAAAGGTATACCCTTGCCCCAAGCTCCCCTATAACCACTTTTATAATTTTTTATTTTCTAATTTAGTATTGTTTTGTTGTTTTATGTTTAGAACGATATTAGAGATAGACTGTTTAATAAGTACACTATTGATCATACCGGTATAAACCACTGGAAAAAGGAACACATTAGAAATCAAGTAAGTATAGTTGGACAGAACAGATTTTATGCACTTTAGGGATTAAAAGTGCACTTTTAATCCCTTATTTTAGGGATAAAAAGGCACTTTTAATCCCTCAGGGATTAAAAATAATTTTAATCCCTGGGGGATTTAAAGTAAATTTTTCCAAATTAAACAATAATTTTATTGAAATTTTATTTATTTGATAAAATGTATGAACGAAAAAATAATTTGTTAAACTTCTAGGTAACGGCTTACGGAGCCTTTTGTAAGTTTCTGTGTCAAGGTATTTACTTTCAGATAGTATTTAGTGGGGTCCATCGTAGGCTAGCAACCGTGCTAAAGGTATACCCTTGCCCCAAGCTCCCCTATAACCACTTTTATAATTTTTTATTTTCTAATTTAGTATTGTTTTGTTGTTTTATGTTTAGAACGATATTAGAGATAGACTGTTTAATAAGTACACTATTGATCATACCGGTATAAACCACTGAAAAAAGGAACACATTAGAAATCAAGTAAGTATAGTTGGACAGAACAGATTTTATGCACTTTAGGGATTAAAAGTGCACTTTTAATCCCTTATTTTAGGGATAAAAAGGCACTTTTAATCCCTCAGGGATTAAAAATAATTTTAATCCCTGGGGGATTTAAAGTAAATTTTTCCAAATTAAACAATAATTTTATTGAAATTTTATTTATTTGATAAAATGTATGAACGAAAAAATAATTTGTTGAACTTCTAGGTAACGGCTTACGGAGCCTTTTGTAAGTTTCTGTGTCAAGGTATTTACTTTCAGATAGTATTTAGTGGGGTCCATCGTAGGCTAGCAACAGTGCTAAAGGTATACCCTTGCCCCAAGCTCCCCTATAACCACTTTTATAATTTTTTATTTTCTAATTTAGTATTGGTTTGTTGTTTTATGTTTAGAACGATATTAGAGATAGACTGTTTAATAAGTACACTATTGATCATACCGGTATAAACCACTGGAAAAAGGAACACATTAGAAATCAAGTAAGTATAGTTGGACAGAACAGATTTTATGCACTTTAGGGATTAAAAGTGCACTTTTAATCCCTTATTTTAGGGATAAAAAGGCACTTTTAATCCCTCAGGGATTAAAAATAATTTTAATCCCTGGGGGATTTAAAGTAAATTTTTCCAAATTAAACAATAATTTTATTGAAATTTTATTTATTTGATAAAATGTATGAACGAAAAAATAACACTGTCCAACAAACATTTTTTTTAGTTTCCTTCAACTTATGAGTTAATTCCTACCAATTTTATGTTGCGAAAAACAAATATGACAAAGAAAATTTTTTATTAGCTCTAGTTTCTGTGGTAAAAAATAATGAGTTTTTCATTTAATAAGGATAATGAGGTAACGAAAAATATTAATTATGTATGCTAACAATATTAAAAGGTGTATTTTTAATGACAGTTACATACTATAAATGACAAAACAACACTCACCGGCGGTTGAATATATGAAGAATTAATTGGGGGCTTCTCTCTTGTAAGTAATTTCTGGAGCATCCCTATACATAAACCAGCAGTAATCCGCGAATATTGCTTCATTCCAGCGGCCCTGATATCTCCGTTCCATGAGAGAAATATCCTGGTGGAATCTTTCCCCATGCTCGTCACTGACAGCTCCACAACTGGGTGAGACAAAATCAAGATGGGAGTGGAGGAAATGTATTTTTACATCCGAGTTGATGGTACTTTTCTAGAAGTACTTTTACCAATTGAGTGTAATTTTCCTCCCTTCTCTTCTCTAAAAATCCATCCTTAAGAGCTTCCCAAGCTTCCTTTTCTTTTCCTTTCAGAACTAGGTCGAAAGCAGAATCCTTTGCGAGTTAACGTAGTTGTGGCCCAACGAAGATGCCTTCCTTGACTTTTGCATCACTTAGTTTGAGAAATCTCTCAAATATTTAAAAGCCTGACCATCTTGGTTTAAGCCTTTGACAAAATTCTTCATTAAACCGAGCTTAATATGTAGGGGTGGAAGAAGAACATCTTTTGGATTCACGAGAGGCTCGGCAACGAGATTTTTCTCACTAGGTTTAAGATTCCTTGCAGGCCAATCTACTTGGATATAGTGTGATTTCCTATCTCTACTATCCCACATACATAAAAAGCAAGAGTATTTACTGTACCCTAATTACATTCCTAATAGTATAGCAATGACTTATAGGTCGCCACAGATTTTCCACTTATGTTCAGCACATTTGATTGAGTTGAGGAGGGTTGCCATATTTCCATAAGTCTCCTTCATATGAACTGCGTGACCAACAGGAACAGAAGGAAGACTATTGCCATTATGAAGCAATACAGCTTTTAAACTAAGCTTGGAAGGGTCTATGAATTGCCTCCATTCAGTTGGATTATGCGCCATTTTCAAACTTTTCATCAAACCATTAATATCACAGAAAAAAACAAGATTATTCTCCTTCTTAAAAAAAGATAACAGATTCCGCTGACGCTATCTGTACTTAGAGACCCTTACATCTGGTTGAAGAAGATTCCATTGCTGTAACCTTGATCCTTGAAGTTCTGACTTCTCCTGTGACAAGTCAAGATCTCGAAAGAGATCATTTAACTCAGACTGGCTCAAACTGTGTGGCTGATCATCTTTTTCTTCAAAATCAGGGTCGTGTGATATTGAAGCCATGTTTAATTCCTCATCTTCCACTCCACTCTCTACTTCGAATTCATAGTTTTGAGGTGGAGTAGGAATTGGTAAACTGTCTGAATGTAGTATAGGTCGAATAGCAGATGGGAGATTCGGATATTGAACTGTTCCTATTTATTTCATTGACAATCCTGCATTTATAGGCGGAGTCAAGCAAAAATAGCATATATGTGGTTTGTAGGCTCCCATGGGCACCCCAAAAGCCATCGATCGTTTTTTATTTTTAAGCCATTCTTGTAATAGAACTGAACATGAGTTGCGACATATCTGTGGAGCCCATGACTTATCCTGGTCTCCTACCTTCATTCCAAAATAATGTTGCTAAGCAAGAGGCGTCAAATTGCGTTTCTGTGAAGAAAACGTTATTACTCCACAAATATAATAAAAATTGTTAATTGAATTTACACATTTACGAGGCATGTTAATACAATAAGTTTTACTTTAAAAACACTCCAAAACAACAATTTTTGCACTAAACAAAACAGAAATATTGTATGTAAAATGTAAACCTTAGACTTAAACAGCATAAACACTATAGACAGTTTGCGATGATATATTGTGTCTCCGTGTATCTAGTTTTATAACAATACCATACACACTACATTAACTGTGCGTTCGATTAGAAATATGAAACTGAATTGTAAGGTATCGGTCGCCCTGAATGAAAAGACGCGCAAATACGCAATTATTTCGGAAAGGAGGGAGTCCCCGCTTATATATATCGAGAATAGCAGGGCTGTATTGCAAATATCGATAGCTAAATTAAAACTATCGATAGTTCTGTAGTTTTCTCTCTATCGATATTATCGATAGTCAATTTCGATGGTGGCGTACCACTATTTCTAACTCCCCACCCTATCCAGTTCTCTGCCCTTTCTATTATTTTCTCTTTCGATACTTTTAGAGGATATAAAATGTAAAATATCACTTTATCTCCAAAACTAGAGCTAATCAATAATTTTTATGGTGATTTTTGAATTCAGTGGATGAAAATACTTAAGAATTAGCTATTTTTGAGCCCGAAACATTTTCATTGTTGGACAGTGAATTAGCATATGCATTACTTAAATCTAGTTCGGTCGTTCTGTCTCTTTAGAAATGCCGTGAGTTTACTATATTTGCTGATGGCGACATTTGCTTCAGATATTATCGTGGCTTTGATCATGGAATAATGGCTCCATACAGAAGATGCCTTGAGATTCTTAGACTTCTGTAGGAATCACGAAAACTGTTTCTTGTAAACCTCGCGAGATTTTTGTGGAAGAACGCTAGCGATGGCCTCTTCCGCAGCCTCTTCAATGTTCATTTTCAAAAAAAATGCTGTACGATTTTTCTGGATTCACCGTTTGATAACAACTGACTGACATTTGTTTTTTGCCGTAGCAACACTTCCATGGCACAATAAATTTTGAGTGAATCTACCATGCCAATAACAATCAATGACAACTATCAGTAATACGAGCTGTCAATCTTAAAACTAGATTAACGTTAAGTGGTCTACTGTTAGTTTTGTGATTTTTTGTTTTTATTTTCTCGCATTCTAAAGTGCATAAAATAGTATATAAACCTCGTGACTAAAGTGTATTTCCTGGGCGAATTGTAGCCCTTCCTACGGTCCTTTCGCCGCGGGATTAAAAGAGGCACTTTAGTCTCTAGGTTTATAATGTACCAGTATGCACAACCGGGCATTAAAATGCCTTTTACCGCATGCATTTTAGAGCGATAAGTGGCACTTTAACGCCCTAGAGCTCACTTAATGGCCGCGGGCATTTCTGCATTTTCTGTATTTTGTTCGTTCAAAACAAAGATATTTTTTAACTAGATATGTTTTTTTTTTAGTTTTTTCATAGATGTAACAGCAATGAAAAGCAAGCTTTTGTTTTCCAACTTAAAATTAAAGATCCAGTTGCTGCAGTTTGAAGTAGGCCAGCAAAGTGCCTTATTTTAGGTTTAGTCATTCACCTTCAGCAATATTCTTCTCTGAACACCACAAAAAATAGTCCTTGTATACCTTTTCGTAAAGTTTTCTGGATTTAGCGGGCAAAAGGTCCTTCTTTGCCTCTTCGACGGCATCCAGGATTTCCCTGGGGAGACTTGGTGAACTCTGTTCCTCGATATGGATGGAATTAAAATTTAGAAGAACCTTCGGAACCTTCTCAAGTGACGCTCAGTTTGTTTATTTGGTTGCAACGTGTTGCTAAAAGCATTATTCAATGTTTTTGTCAGATTGCTTGATTAAAAAGTGACATGAATAGACTGGCCGCCTCGCCTGCTTACTGACGGTGATTCGTGTGTTGTCAGAGAGCTTTAAGATCAACAATTTTTTTTGTGGAATAATTCATCAAATCTTTTTTTCTACTAAAACATACGGTTGTGCATAAATCATTGTATGTATCTCGTTCTTAAATTGCGTTTAACGCCTACCGGCTCGGCTTTTTATTTTCACGCCGCGGGCGTTAAACGCTGTCTTTAAGACCCAGATACATAAATAACTATTAAGCAATGTGTAGCCTTTGGGATCAAATAACAGTACATATTTTTAAGTACGTATATTAGTTTTTTGCGTAAAAATTGCCTCAATTAGACATGAAAATAATGCAACCAACAAGTTTTTTTTTAATTTGACAATGGATGTTTCAAATTGGGCACTTTTGTGGGGTTCAAAGTACTTCCAGGCAGTGTAGATAGAAAAAAAAACTGACCCTTTTGGATCCCTTTGGGATCAAATAACAGTACATATTTTTAAGTACGTATATTAGTTTTTTGCGTAATAATTGCTTCAATTAGACATGAAAAAAATGCAACCAACAAGTTTTTTTTTTAATTTGACAATGGGTGTTTCAAATTGGGCACTTTTGTGGGGTTCAAAGTACTCCCAGGCAGGGTAGATAGAAAAAAAAACTGACCCTTTTAAGAGAAGTTTGATGGTAAAAATTGCTGCTTGATAAGCCAGGCCATTTTCCATCTACGAGGGCTTTTTAAATAGCATTTTGGAATGAGGTCTATAACTTTTTTGTTTGTGGGAAGTATATCGCCCTTTTTAAATGGAAATTTGTATTCGGTAGAATTGCCTGATTTTTTTATATGTTAAATTACTCGTTCTAAGAAGGTTTTTGTTTCATTGCGCCTCTCCCTCCCTTCCCAGAAGTACCCGAAATGTGGCGTCAAAGTCGTCGATTTCGCACTTTTTAGCAATTTTTGAATTATTGTACTGACCTTATTTGCAAACCGACCAAAATCTAGTTTTCTTTTTTGAATTTGCCATAACTGCCTTTTAAAAATATAATTTTAAATGTCAAAATTGCACTGGTATCTTGGATCCACCATATTTAACTTTTTTATTTCTTATCTGATTTAAACGAAATGGAGGTATACGCCATTATCATGACGGTAACCCTACCACAGGTCAGGAATGGCAGGAGGGACATCTGCATATGTTCCGACAGCCAGGCTGCCCTCAAGGCTCTTAATTCACCAAAAATTGTCAGAAGCCTAGTGGAGGAGTGCATTAACGCGCTACAGAGATTAGCTGAAGACGAGAGGGTGACACTGATGTGGGTCCCAGGTCACGAGGGAATACCAGGGAACGAGAAAGTGTATGAACTTGCCAGAACTGGGGCCGAAACCCAATCTATTGGACCGGAACCGCTCCTGGGAATCACAAGAAAACAGGTGCAGAGCGAGCTCAATAAATGAGTGGACCAAATGCAACCAGAACTAAATGGCTCCTGGGAGAAACTCACAAGGATGGACTGTTACACTGCTGACAGGGCATAATCGACTGCGTAAGCACTTGACATGCATCAGAGTGTTAAACGACTCCGCCTGCTCATCATGTGGGTGGTCGGAGGAATCAGCGGTCCACCTGATAGGAAAGTGTGACGGATACGCCAGATTGAAGCAGCAGACGTGGGGTGCCCCCACAATAGAGGAGGAGAAGAGGAGTAGCAACACTCTCTAAGATGTGCTGACGTGCTGACCTTCGTAAGGAAGGCCTGGAGAGAGAAAGAGGCAGGAAGAGTAGAGGGAGTGGGAGGATAAGAGTGAGAGACGGGGTATGGTAGAAAGGGTCCATGAAGAGGCTTAATTGTCAGACCTGCGGGCCGCCCCTTACTACTACTACTACTAAACGAAACTTTCTCTATATTATAAAATGTTTCCAAAATACCTAACTGTGACAGAAACCTGACAGATGTCAGTCGCCATCTTGCGTCGGCCATATTGAACTTCGTTATTTTTTGTCCGAATTAAACAAAACTTTTGTTGCACGTAAAACGTTTTCAACAATGTGGGCATATTGAACTTTGGTATACTTTATCCGATTTAAACATAACTTTTTATACATTTTAAAGTTTTTTAATATTACTTAAATAGGACTCAAAATTGACATCCCAGCAAACCAAGTGGTGGTAAACAGTCGGCCGCTGAGTGATACCGGCGGATTTCTGATAGGACGTATGGTTGAAGTTAAAAGACAGATTTGATATAGAAGGCTCGTGGCGTAATGGTAGAGTATCAGACTCTCACCCGGGACGCGCAGGTTAAGATCCCGGTTGCGTTCAACACTTTTTTTAATGACAGGTAAAATACTCGCGCCCACCCGCCTGACGGCCGACACGTGCCTAAGCGGTCATGCGCGGAGTACATGCCGCGGTGTCCCAAGCAGTCGACCCGCCAGCATGTTGTGTATTTTGGGATATGTCAGTAGCCATCTTGCGTCGGCCATATTGCACTTTGTCGTTGGTTTTTGTCCGATTTGAACAAAATTTTTTTGCACAGCGTTTTTAACAATATTCAATTTTGCAAAAAACGTTTTGTTTAAATCGGACAAATAATAACGAAGTTTAATATGACCCACATCTGTCACAGTTAGGTGTCTTGGAAACGTTTTATAATTTAGAGAAAATTTCGTATAAATCAGATAGAAATAAAAAATACAATTTTGACATTTAAACTTTATTTTTAAAAAGACAATCATGACAAATTCAAAAAAGAAAATTAGATTCTGATCGGTTTGCAAATAAGGTCATAAGTCTGGGAGAAGTGAGACTTGGGTACGAAAATCTTACCTCGTATCTCGTAAATGAGCGTTTGAGATATTCAGCAAAATATCCAAGATGGCGACCAATGAGTAAATTCGATTTTTCTATTTTTTGTGTAGAGTCAAATTGATGGTGTTTTTTATTGATTTATAGGTTTTCGAATACAAGGAATTCGAATCTTCCACCGAAAACTACCTAAAATGACATTTGACACATTTTTGACAGCCATTTGGTACAGAAAACTGGATATTTTTAAAAAATTATTTATTTTCTATTTCTTTTACGAGAATTAGTGGCTTTTAATAAAGTTTTATAGGTTCTTTCATGTAAGACACTTATATCCACCATCAAAAATTGCATTAAATGATATTTAACACTTTTTTGACAGCACGTAAAGCAAAAAACTCACCACTCTAAAACCATCTAACATAAAATAATCTTATTTGGTATCGATTTAGAGGTTTTTGGATACAAGTAACCAAAATTTTTCATCAACTGTTACGTCAAGTGACATTTACAGGATTTTTGACAGTTTTCAAGAACATAACGGGTATGATAATAGTAGCTATCCACTAAAAGTCTTGAGAAAAATCTAAAATTTAAGTCAAACTAACCAGTATCTTTTATATCGAATGTCAATTTATATATATTTTTAATAAATGAATCAAACTTCTTATACTTCAGAGCTTATAAAGTGATATAATAGAGACCTTTTGCACCTCTTACAAAAAATCCCCGTTAGGTGACTTTATCGATTAATAAGGCGTTGTGACGTAGCTAACGTGACGTTATTTTTAAGAAAGCATTTTTAGTTTTTGCATTTATTTATGGCCGACTTTATACGCTATTTATTATTATAAAGATTTACAAAAAGAATTTGTCCAATAATATTTTTAATTTAGACAAAAAGACAACAGAGAAAAGGGAGGTTATGATAAACAGATCGGAATCACTTGTCATAGTTGCCAGTGCAAATTAATGTTTTACATATCTTACGAAATTCTAGCCAAAGAAAATGATTAAACCAGAACTGGCACTTATCTTTACAATTAAAAAGAATACAGAACATATTTGCATTGAAAAATCAATTCAAATTTTTTGTTTTTCTACTTAACGTTTTACTATCGGCAACCATGTCAATTATAAGGGATACGGTATTCTCCCGCAGGTAACGTCAAACTTTGTTGGTTAGTAAGGGATTCCGTTATTACCTCGTAACTGCGCATGCCCGAAATAAGCTTTCAAGTAAAACGGAATCAAAATTATAGGTGCCAAAGGTCTCTAATATAAGGTTACTTTCAGCTTTCTATTATAAATGGTAAGTAATTTTGATTCAAAATGAACAAATTTTGTATTTTAAATGCTGTCAAATGTCATTTAATGCCATTTTTAATGGCAGATAAAAGTTAGTTACATCAAAGGAACCTATAAAATTTATTAAAAAGCACAAATTCTCGTAAAAGAAATAAAAAATAAGTAGTTTTTCAAAAATATCCATTTTTCTGTACCAAATGGCTGTCAAAAATGTGTCAATGTCATTTTAGGTAATTTTTGATGAACGATTCGAATTCCTCGTATTCGAAAACCTATAAATTAATATCAAACACCATCAATTTGACTTGAAATCGAATTTACTCCATCCCGCCATCTTGAATATTTTCCTAAATATTTCAAAACGCTCAACATTTACGAGATGTCATCCAGCAGATTCATAATCTAGGGAGTCTCAGCTTTCATACGACACCATACAATCTACTATGATAAGAAAATCCGCGTTCGATTAAAAATCGCCACTTATCCCCTTGACTATCAGTACAATAATTAAAAAATTGCTCAAAAGTGCGATTTTGACAACTTTTACGTCACTTTTCGGGTACTTCTGGGAGGGGTAGAGAGTTGTTGCAATGAAACAAAAATCTTCTTCGGATGAGTACTTCAACATAATAATATAAAACAATCAGGCAATTCTACCGAATACAAATTTCCATTTAAAAAGGGCGATTCTTTCTGTTTGGTGCAAATAACTTTTCTCTATTTTGTTTAAAGCCAAATTTTACTGTCAACCTGTATTTTTCCTGTGATTTCTAGATTTTGAGATAAAACAGAAATTTGACGTTTTTTTATTTAAATTTTAAAATTAGATTACAATTCCCTTTAAAATGATGTATCACACTTTGTGTTTTATTTTTTGTAAATTTATCTCGCTTGAAAGTACCTTAAACCCTCTAAAAGTGCACAATTGAGCCCTAAAGTAAAATATTTTAAAACAATTTCATTTGGCAGCTTTTTAAAGGAATGCACTCCGCCAAACTCTCTGCTTATTAAGGTTTTTAAATATGCGATAAAAATGCGTGATTTGGTAAATATTTGCAGCGAGATTTACTAAGATCTAAAATAGTACCCCCCACAGGTCTAAATATTTACACCTGCGGGGGGTACTAAATTTTAAAACCAATTTTCAAAAAACACTTACCCATACAGAAAAGACACAAAGTTATTGATTATTTTGTGTTGTTATTGCAAAATACCACTGGAAAACTGCTTTTTTTTCTCAAAATACACCATATTTTAGAAGAAAATGCCCTAAAACTAATTTTTTTAACATAATAGCTTCATTATTTGTGTTTAAGGTTATAAAGTTGGTGATTTTTTAGACCACCTCAGGCTGGTCGTTTAAATTTATAGCCCCCAGAAAGGATTGTTTTGTGGCATTTGGTAATAAGTTCGTTTATAATTTCCCTAAGTAACCCATTTTACAAGGATTAATTTACCTTATTTAATATCCCAAGTTGTTCATTACCCAATAAAACACCTCCTATTCTGTCCAGAAAAACGCCATATTTTGAACCCGTTTTCAGAACAAAAAATATATTTATGAGGACACTTCGAGGCAAAACAAACATAAGTGAAGGTCACTGATTATGCACGAAAAATATACCAAACAAAAAATCCCAAAACAGTCAAAAAAACTTTCCTTACTCAAAGCCCACTCATTTTAAACCTGTAGCTTTCATCAGCAGAGATTGGAGCAAGCCAAGGTGCAAGCAGATGTAAAGGATCCGAACTCGCTGTTTGTGATTGAACGCAGTGCTAATATTTTTAAACTGACATTTCGACAGTGACAGAAATAAAAAAAAACTTTTATTTAAGTTTTTTAATACATTTCATAAATAAAAACACCTTTTAAATAAATACAAAATTAATCTATTCCTTATTTTATTATTACTCATCCAAATCGTTGTGTGACATCAACTATTAATTGGAAAAATTCATTAACAAGGGTAAATTTTAATTAGAGTGACATATGGCGCCAATATTAATTTATTCTGTAGAGTGTTTCCTATTTAAACCCCGCGTGGGTTTAAATTTTTTAGTTTTCTTTTCTTCTAAATTGAAAATTTCCTCTTAAATCCAACAAAAAATTGTGTTAAGATGATTATTCAATAAACAACAACAACAAGAAAACTCAAGGAGAGTTGCTTTAAAATGCTTAAAACCACTTAAACTTAGGACCGTTCTAAAATAGACTAAACCTCTTTAGTAAATCCCACCTTAAAAAATCAGCCACTAACATTAGTTTTTTTTAGCTATCTTTCACAAGAATTTGCGACCTTCCTAAAAAACAACAAAAAGCATGGGAACAAGAACAGCTTAATCAAGAAGCAGATTTTTCAAAAATTCATGTCGACCCAGCTCCATTTCAACTTGTAGAGAGAACATCACTTTTAAAGGTACCTAACCTACACTGAGAAAAATGGTGGGCTACGAGAACTCAAATATGTGTTCTCCTAGACCCAGCCGTGTTGCCAATAGAGGACAGCCCAGACCTCTGGGTGCTTATTTTTGACGGGTAGGGAGTAGAAGCGAGAGAAATAGGCGGGGTTTACTAAAAATTTTGCGACACTGTATTCTTGAAAAAAAGTTAAGAGAGGGAGCTGCTCCCGAGAGAGCAGCCATGTTCTCTTAGTAAGACCCAGTAGTAGAGGCAGATCCCCGGGTATTCTAACCTAATTTTTATATTGATTTTATCTGGTTTTTTTTCTGAGTAAAAGCGTAATCATACAAGGCTAAAATGAATGTTGAAGACTTCAAAAACATAATTTTAAGTGATGTGGTAGTGGAAGATACTCGGGAAGTCGTGAAAGATGCATTGGAACAAGTAGGGGTTCCAAGAGATGTTTTGGACAAAAGAAACCCCCTTGATTTAATGTCCATGTTTCCATGTCCAATTATTCGGATATTTCTTTCTATAAAATAATGCTTGCCGCACACGTGAATGTAGCAGAGAAAGTTCCCCTGTACATAATCGGTCTAGCATAGAAAAATTCTATAAGCAGATCTTTTTGTTGACTTGATAAAGGCCTGGATTTGTCCACGTCTTTTTTCGCAACTTGTTTCTCCATTTAGTAAAAAATAACAACAAACGAAAAACAGCGTTATGTACATTGAAAATAATTTAGGTTGGTTTGGTAGGTCAAAATGTTTTGCGTTTTGATTGGTTGCACAAACTGGCAACAGTGTTCCCAGGGACTATATTGACCCGCCCACTTCCCATATCTCAAGAATGCGGATATTTGCTCCCGGGGACCATGAGCTAGGGATCAATCCTCGGGAGCTCCCCGGAGATTCTCCCATCTCTCACTTTCAAGAATAAGCACCCTGGACTATGAGAACCAAGGGATTGCAGGGAAACACGGTTCGTGTGTTGTGGTAGCCTAAAATATGCATAAACACTGAATGTATTTTTTTGGCCATTTGGGCTGCCAGAACTCAACATCTACGTGGTGGTGACTCATGATCTGGGCTGGGAGAACCCTGCCTTTGGCCTACCAGAACTCAGCACCTGAGTTGTGGTAACTCATGATCTGGGCTGGGAGAACCCTGCCTTTGGGCTACCAAAACTCAGCATCTGGATTGTGGTAACTCATGATCTGGGCTGGGAGGACCCTGTCTTTGGGCTACCAAGTCAGTCAGGGTAACTTTGAACTATTATGGGTAACTTTGAGACACTTGGAAAATTCAGTTTAGACACATGTAAAGTTCCAACATATAAGTTTTCAAGTTGCTCAAAGTTACCCACAGTGGTTCAAAGTTACCCCAAATGACTGTACTAGTATTTTGAAAAAAAAATAAAACTTATTTTAATTTTTTATTTTATTTTTATAAGAAACTGCAAGGTTAAAAATGTTTTAGTCGACGAAATAAATTTGAATGCAAGAAAAACATTTCTCCAGCTGATTGTATACAAAATATAATGAATGAATAGCTAACTATAAAGCGCTATCCATTATAAACAAATTTACAATTTTTGACTCTTAATCTAAGATTAAAAGTGCATTCAAAGGAAATCATTACTTTTTCTGACATATCTGATATTAGAATACTTAGGCTTTGTACATGTATTTTGTTACTTTAAATGAAACACCCTGTATTTTAATTAATTTTTATAGCTAAGCAGGCTTTATCCTTGCCAACAATGCTAAATAACTCAAAAACTAAACGAGATTTTTTAAATTTCTCTTAAATTCAAAAAAAGCACACAATAAACAAGGTGTTACGTTGAAAATAACAAAATATATCTATGCAATTTGTAAATTATAAATGTCAAATTACAGATAACACGATAACGTTTATAATGGATAACCCCTTATATAAAAAAAACTTTAAAAAGATCTAAAATATCGCGTTTGAAAATGTTTAATTGTAAAAAATATAAACAAAATCAAATATTTTAATATAAATATGGTTTGTTAAAAACAAAACCGAAAGGCTGAACTATAACGCTAAAGCCAGTAATTTGCTCAGGAAAATGACAGATACATATATATATAGTTGTAAATTAGGCTTAGGAAAGAGTTAGCGGCGTTAATAAATTTTCATACTATTTAGAAAATACAATAAAACACGTTAATATTTTTCACTCGTGAACCTGCCGCTGCACCAGCCAGGATACTGGCACATATGACCTAAACTACCTACATCACAACTGGAAATGAAGCTAGCAACTGCCAGCAGTGTTGCCAGGTCCATTTTTAGAATAATAGTAGATCAGAGACAAAAATAGTAGTAGATTTTAGAATTTTCATAAAACAATAGTAGACTACAAAAAAAAACTTTTATTGATTAACAACTGAAAAAAAAAAAATATTTTAATCTTTTAACCCATCCTAAACTTTATAATTTGTTTTCTATCTCACTTTAGTTCAAAACCATAAAAAGGATAGGAGTAATGCGGGAGCGGGAGCTTTTAATCCTTTTAGAAATTTCATGCGTAATGGAAAAAGAAAACAAGTGTTCTGAACTATCAGCTGATTTTGGAACGAACTCTATTCCTATACTTTTTGCTAACCCGTGCTCTGACCGACAGTGCATTCGCTCCAGACTAAATGGTATCCGGTGATTTAGACATAGATTTAGAGTTTATAATCGAAAATGACCAATTTTTGTCACCATTATATTGACTGTTTATCCAGCTGCTTTTGGTATCTATTGCTTTGGTAGACTCTCACTCAAAGAAAAGTATAATAGTAGATTTTCACTTAAGAATAGTAGAATAGTAGACGTGAGTAATAAATAGTAGATCTACTATTAAAATAGTAGACCTGGCAACACTGACTGCCAGCCAAAGCAAACCCGCAAGCCCCAATATGTGCAAAACTCGACATTCGGCAAGTACCGCCTATAATCGGATTCACATGTGTAAATCCCTGGGTTTTACTAGACTGCGGAAAAAATAAACCATGATCATGAGTTAGAACAATTCAGGCCCTGAGTTATCGTAGCCCAGACCGTGAATTACCACAGACCCAAAAAGTTAATAAATGAAACTGGCCTTGGGAAATCCCATGCCTGAATTATGGTAGCCCACGACTTGCCGAGTTCTGGTAGCCCCAAATTTTCAACCCACGGTCATGGGTTGGCCCAGTTTTCTCACTGTACTAACACATAATATTTTTAGTTAAACATTTTATTAACTGATATCTAAAAAATGCTTCTTAGGTTACTGAAAATATTAATCTAGTAGGGGAATGTTAAATTTCAGATTTGAGCAGTATGCGATTTTTGAGATAGGGCTAAATGGGCCTTTGGAGGTCTTTTTGAATAATAAAAAAACCTCGAACTTCCAATTACTAAAAAAATACAACATGCAGCATTAAAAGATTTAGGGGAAGCCTAAAATAACCTACAAATTCAAACTTTTCTTTGGCGTACTAAAGCTATAGGTAACCGGCTGTACAGCTCTTGCGATGCGGTTCTATTGATTCTAAATTCTCCGGACCAATTTCAGTATGGCGGCGCACATTTCATCACAGAAACTAAATGGAGCTGTCATTGTCAGTGTCAAAAAATTGGTCCGATTGAATTTGGAATGAATCATACCTTACAATATTTAGGAATGGTTATATGACATTTATGTCAAATAACGTCACATTAGCTCGTAGTGCATTTTCTATTTCTGGCATATTTTATATTATTTGCAGGTTCACTCCCTCTTTTCCATGATGTCTATTCATACCGCTTACGTTACAACTATTGGAAAACTGGTTGGAGTGGTGGGGGTTAAAGAACTAAGAAATGCCATCGAAAATGCAAACAGTGGAAACTTTTCCAATGCAACTAGTGAGAAAAAAGAAGAAGCATTGCCTTTAATTGAAAAGAAATGATTCTAAAAAGTCTTATTCATGGAAACATTTAATCTTGTTTAATAAATATTGCTAAACTACCATCATCAACTTTTACGATTCTTAGGACTTAATGCACACTTGTACACCGGTTTGACGAAAGTTACTGGCCCAAAACAATTAAAAAACCAGATCAAGTTAAAGAAATAAATATAATTAAAAAAAAGAAAATTAAAAACATATAAAAAAATACTTATTTTTTAATAGCGCGTCATTGCACCGTTGGCAACAATACAATAAGTGACAGTAAAGTTACGACCGTTAATGTTTGTGATATACATTGATAGTTTATTTTTGTCTGAATTTAAAAGTACAATTATGGCTTTTGCTGATGATATTGCAATTATTTATAAAACAACAAACAAATAAAACAAATATGCAGAATGATTTAGAACTCCTTTAAAATTGGTATACAAAAAATAGCATGTTTATAAATCAACGAAATTGTAATTATGAAATAATAGAACAAAAAAATAAAGTTAAATATTTAGCAATAATATTTGATGAGAACCTAAATTTTAAAGAACATATTAAATATGTAACAAATAAATTAAAATTTATTTTGAGTAGCTTTTTCTTTATAAAACAAACCATACAAGTATCTTTAAAAAGAACATTCTATTTTGCAATGTTGCAATCGATATTAAGTTACGAAGACTCTATGTGGGGTGAAATTTATGAGGAAACTTTATATAATTTAAAAATTATTCAAAAATCTTTGATTAGAATTATAGAGGGATGCAATAAGAGAGAGCATACAGAAAATCTATTCAAAAAAACATGAAATTTAAAAATTTTCTGAATTATACTGCGTAAACGTTTCTAAGATTATTAAAAAGAATAGTGAATTAAATCTTAAATGAAATCATAATGATTAAGATTATTTTATACCACGAGTAAAAAAACACATAGCCGAAGGATGTTTATTTATTTATCACCAAAAAAATTGAATTTATCGTTTAAAAAATTTAAAATAAGGATACAAGAATTATTTTTTTCAAACTCCATAGTAGAAGCAATTTTAGAAAGAATAATAAATAATTAATTAGCAATAATTTTAATTTGTTTAAATTAACATTTAAAAAATTTAAAACCTATTATATGATGTTTTCTATTTTTTACTAATTTTAAAAAGCACACAGGATTAATTTCCTTTCTTTTTGAAATGAAAAAATACTATGATTATGTTGAAATATCAAATACAAATCATGAATTTAATAATTTTAAGAAAATTTAGAAATAAATAAATAAATCTTCTGGGCATTGAATTGGCTAAATTTTCAAATAAGCTTGGATTTTCAGCAATAACTTACCTCTATGCCCTTACGATGAGTTCCATAAGATGTTTCCTGGGAATGATATTAAAAATTTGCTAATTTTTTTGTAAAAAGTACCCAAACGTTCTTTATTGGATTCGCATTAGGGGTTTTTGCAGGCCAAGGCAAAACTTCGATATTATTATCCTGGAAATATCGCTGCGCAAGAGACTCTCACCTCTGAAGCATTACATTTTTCAGCATATTAACGTAAACTTCGGCTGTCAATCGCCCATTAATTCTATAAATAGAGCAATGTCCTCTAGCCGATATTATTCAGCTCGAAACATTTACCGAAAATCTTCCCGCCCGGTCTTCGTTTCCAGCAATATATCGTTTTTCGTATTGTGTTCTAGGCGATCGATACAACAGAATTTGTTTTTTATCGCTGGACTTAAAAATCTTCTCATCTGTGGAAACGACCTGCTGCCAAATTCTTCGTCCTTCAGACTGCTTCTTTCCCTCACTTACTTTAATTTTTTTGCCGCAATGCGACACCTTAGCCTCGAACGTTTAATTCTCCTACCTAATGTTGTTATGGATCATGGAAAATTTGATTCAATTTTTACTTCTTTCGCTTTGGCAAACGGATTCCAAAAAATTGATTGCTTCTTGGTCTTACTCTGGGCTAGTAACTTTCGTCAAACCGGTTCCTTCCTTTCGGTGGATAGTTCCCTTCTCTTGAAATCAGAAAGATGCAGCGGCATTTTCTTAAATTTGGATGATACTGACATGCAAAACATGATGGAATAGGCCTTCCATCTACTCGCGTTTTAGTAAACTTTGAACGTATGTGGCGGCCATTTTGACAATTAACTAATGTAAAGACTGTAAACAGTGTCAACAATGGCGGCATCATACGTGTAAAAGGGTACTAAAACGGAAGGTGTTACCTGGCCTCCATGTCGGAGGTATCGTGCCGTACTATAAAAATTTTAAAAATTAAACAGGCTGCTAACTTTTGCTGTACCAGTTTTATATGGAGAGAAGTGTACCACGTGCACGTAATTTTTTATTGAATCTCTCTGTAGACGTTTTCCCAAAATATATAGCGAAAATAACTGACATTTCTTTTTTGACAATGAGTCAACCCGAAGATATACCAAGTGGTCAAATTTGAAATGTGATATGGTGGAGTGTGCACGTCACGTGATACAAACATGCATATATCTCGTTAACGAAGCTTCATAGAAAAACACGAAGATTGCCTTTCATCTATCGACTAGGCCTAACTAACTCTTTGGTGAACTTGGGTCGGCAACTTTTAATTTTGATTTATCTGGACATTTTCAAAAACGCTTAGAAAAGAAATAAACAATAAATATTGAAGGCCAGCTAAGAAATTGTAATCGAAACAAAACAAAATAATAGTATATTACATAATAAGAAAAGAAACTGACAAATTTCACACGAGCGTGAATATTGTGAACGAGGCGTTAGCCGAGTAACACATCAGGCGAGTGTAAGAAAATTACTTTCTATCGAGTTGTGAACGCTACGAACACTGTTGAATAGCACTAATTTTTGTAAAAATTGGTCTATAATTTCACACAAATCAAATGAAACTGCTTTTGCCCACATGTGCGCAAAAAAATTCTGCAAATTCTGAGGATGCATATGTGGTTGTAGGAAAAAATAGTGAAACTACACAAAAACCTGTGCCTAGATAGTTGACCAGTAATTTTCATAAAAAAACTGTATTTTTTTTTTCCGAAGCGGAGATAAGTCAAACATTAAAAACTACAGAGGTATTACAAACATTTCTTGATTTCCTAAATTGTTTGAATCATTAGTCACAGATAAAATTGCACCATATTTTCAAAACATAATTATAAACCAACAAGACGGGTTTTCAAAAAAAAAATCATCAATTACTAATCTCTTGATATATGAAGAAACTTTGATGGAAGCCTTGGAGAGTGGGTATCAGGTAGATGTCATCTATATGATTTCTCAAAGGCTTTCGACATGGTCGATCATAACCTAGTACTTGATAAACTTAAAGTCATGGGTATCCATGGCTTAACTTTCAACTGGTTTCGGATTAATCTAACTTAAAGACGCCAGGCCCCATGGCAGACATTTGTCTCCATTGCTATGTAAAGCTTTTATAAATGATATATCTTCCGCTTTAGAAAACTGTAACTTTGTACTTCTTGCTGATGATCTAATAGTACATTATAAACCTAGGGACTAAAGTGCCACATTTAATCACGCGGCGAAAGGATTGTTTCCTGACCGTAGAGAGGGCTACAATTCGCTAAGGGATTAAACGACACTTTAGTCCCGAGGTTTATATACTATTTTATGCACTTTAGTAAAAGATCTTTGATAAAATTACGTTATTTCTACGTCAAATGGTTCGTCAACTAAAAGAAAGGGTTCTAAGAATGAAATCTTGGCCAAGAGCAAGTGCTGTTTGGCTTGACTTGCCATAAATTTAATTATAATTTTCCAGGGATTACTTTTTTTTGAATCCCTGAGGGATTAAGTTTATTTCCAATCCCTAAGCTGAGGGATTAAATTTATTTTTAATCCCTTAGGGATTAAATTTTCTGTTAATCCTTTAGGCATTAAAAATGTTACTTTAGTCCATGAAAAGAGGGATTAAAAGTACCTCTTTAAACCCTGAAGTGCATAAAATTCTTTAAAATTATAAGAAGATTGTAGGATTGCCATATTTTGCAACAAGAGTTGAATAGGTTTTCAGCATGGTCTGAATATAACAATTTATCCCTGAATGTTGACAAATGTAAAACTGTATATTTTTATAGAAAATTAAACCATATAGATTTTGCTTATCAGTTGGATAACTCCAATTTGGAGAAACCTTGCAATTATCATGCGTGACTTGGGTGTCTTTTTTGATAGAAAACTCAGTTTTGTTAAACTCAAAGATATTATTGGTTTATTATGCAACTTCTATAGCTACATAAAACTTTTTTCCAGCTTTATAAGGAAAGTAAGGGGGGGGGGTGGACCCATCTTACAAAAAGTTCGAATAATTTTCTAACGACTTTAAAAAAGACGAGATAAAAGTTTCGCTTCCGCACAATAACATCAAAAAATTATGACACATAGTCGCCACCACAAGACGAAGGATACTTCCATGGGCCACTTTTCTGGGTCTAGTCAACCACGTAAAGAGTTTTATTTTTAGCATAACATCCAAACGGTAGAAACGGCTTAAGTTTCATAACTACTTTGATATTATATTTAAAAGGGATCTAGTTTGGGTTCTGTTTATTAAAACATATACAGTGGGATTTACTAAGATCTAAAATAGTACCCTCCACAGGTCTAAATATTTACACCCGTGGGGGGTACTAAATTTTAAAACCCATTTTCAAAAAACACTCACCCATACAGAAAAGATACAAAGTTGTTGATTATTTTGTATTGTTATTGCAAAATACCACAGAAAAACATCTGTGTTTGAGGTTATAAAGTTGATGATTTTTTAGACCACCTCTGGGGGGTGGTTTAAATTTATAGCCCCCAGAAAGGATTGTTTTGTGGCCATTGGTAATAAGTTCCTATATAATTTCCTTAAGCAACCGTTCTTGCAAGAATTAATTTACCTTATTTAATATCCCAAGTTGTTTATTAATCAATAAAACACCTCCAATTTTGTCCAGAAAAACGCCATATTTTAAACCCGTTTTCAGCACAAAGAATATATTTATGAGGGCACTACGAGGCAAAACAAACATAAGCGAAGGTCACTGATTATGCACGAAAACAGTCTCCAATGAAAAAAATCCAAAACAACTGTACCTATTCATTTATTTACAAACAGAACTGAAATTAAAACGAATTTATCTAAAAGCTTAATCATCAAACAAAGCTTTCCACTGAAAGATCGCACTCAAAGGTCTCAACTCTGCAGCACCGAACAGTTCGTTGAGCCGACATGACTCCTTTGTGAACACATCAGTTGGATTCAGGTCTGTTTTTAGCCGCATTTTTTTTCATGAACTACTTTAATGAAATATTTTTATTTGTGGTTTGCGATTGCGATGGGTTTGTGTTTGTAAAGTTTTTTCATACTTTTGATAGATAAAAAGCCCTTTTAAATAAATACAAAGTTAACCTAATTCTTATTTTATGATTACATATCGAAATGGTTTTGTGACAGTGAGTATTAATCGCGAAAATCAATAAACAAGGGTAAGTTTTGATAAGAGTAACATATAACGTCAATTTTAATTTTCTCAAGAGAGTGTTTACCATTTAGATCCCCCCTAGGGTTAAAAAAAACTGCTTTTAAATATAAATTTTCTTCTTAAATCCAACAAAAGATTGTGCTAAGATGATTCTTCACTAAAAAAAAAACAATTAAAATTATTCTTATAAATCAAACTATGTCCAAAACTGAAGGAAGCTAGTATAAAATGCTTAAAACCAACAATTTCACTTAAACTTAGGACCTGTCTAAAATAGGCTAAACCCTTTTAGTAAATCCCACTGATAATGTCACGACAAAACTCAAGACAAGGCGAAGTCGAAGTTGCTGCTGAATTCGAATACTGGTTCACATTGTACCCCGCGGAGGGCTTTGCCAGCAAACATTACCAATACCAATACCACCAACTTTCATAATTTTTTTTATATTAAATTTATAGCGTATTCCATTGGGGCAATTGGTGCGCCACTGGTGCACAACTGGTTCGGTTTTTGTAACAGTCACTTTTTTTTACAATGGAATACGCTATAAGTGAAGCTCCAATTTGGTCTCGTTTTATCTAAAAACCTACTTTCTTCACCCTTTTACGTTAAAACTGAGAAAATCTATACATACTGGGTTATTCAAAATTCCCTAGAAAAATTTTAACACTGGGTAGATATCACTCATCTAAGAAAAGTTTACTGAATATTTTTTTTTATTTAACATTTTTTTCGGTTAATTAAGGTCGTAGTTACAATCTGGCGAATTTTTTTAGCAACACTGTACGGGAAATCAATTTAACTAAGTCGATCTGATTTTTTAGCAAAATTTTACGTCATTGAATTTGTTTTCCATGGCAACGCGGAGACTTTATTTATGTTTATTCACAGGAGGACACCAGAAATTTTTTAGCACTGGGTGAAAAATTTGGGGCTAGGTTGCTTATTTTGACTTTTCGCGTTTTACGCCGCTAAAAAACCTAGTAAAATACTAAAATTAAAGAAAACCATTTATTGCAGAATTACCTGCTAAGAGAACGCTACCCACCTACGTATTAAAGTAACTGGGTGTAATGCTTAAGGTTGCATTTAGGGGTGCATTTATAATTGAATTGGAAACACTCCCGCTAGCTGATACCGACAACCGGTTAACTTAAAAGCATGCAGATTTAAAAGTCGGCTACTGGCGCTAGACGAAATAATCGTATTCTATTTTAAACAGGAGTGTCAACGACTAGCAAGAGTCTTTCCAACCTCTAAATGGAGCTTTACTGACCTGTTTTGTTATTACTCAAGTATCCGTGTGTTTTTGAAACTGAGGTTTTAAAATCTATCATTTACACTGCAAGATTTCACTAGTACACTTGCACATAACTATGCCGCAATAATTTAAATTAAAAAAAAAATGGTTCGATAAAAATAAAACCAAATTATGTGGGGTTATGGCCGCCAAAGGTTTCTATGCGAATTCCCAGTAATCCCAGCGAGCCAGTAAAGTTCTCTTGGTTCTTTGATAGACTCGGGGTAATGCCCGCGCAGCGCTAGGTCTTTTTCGGAGGGCGACCGCACACGCGGAGTGGTTTCATATTTCTTTTAGAACAATGTTCTTGAAAACACATTTTTGAGAGATAAACATAACCTCGAATGGTTTTGTGTCAAACGTAAAAATACTTTTCTGTCCCATTGCGGCCCGATTTAAAGTTTGTTGACAAAACACCTGCAGTTACCATGGAATCGTAAAAATTCTGCGGATTGATTGATCGGTTTTCTTTTCCGGAGTGTACAGGCATTACCCTCTCCACATAGGCCGATCAGCTCTTATCGTTTTAGTGTCCTTTTATCCACCTTCCCGCCATTTTGACAGAAAACTAATGGATTATCTGTCACTTTTGTGTGAAAATGGCGGCGAAGGTGGATAAAAGGACACTAAATCGGTATGAGTTGATCGGCTTATCTGGAGAGGGTACTGGTACAGGCTTTAAAAAAAATGGAAACTTAGTTTTTATTTTCGCCAAAGCAAGGAAATATAAAAAGGAAAAATGTAATCCAGGGGAAATTGTAAGTATTTCTCTATTTTTTTTTGGAAATCGGGTTTGTTCTAAACCGCAATTATTTTGAGGCTTTTGGGATAGATGACAGCACCAGAGCTTTTATTTTGAAGAAAAAATAATTGAGAATTTTAAAAAATCCTTCAGATATGTTGGTTAGGCATTTAAAAATGATCACCCCTGCAAAATAGTTTTCCCTGTGCACTCTGGCAAAAGATTCAAAAATTAAAGAACAAGGGGTTGCCAGTTGCAAGTACTTTTTTTTTACTTAAAATCTGGGAAGAAACTATAGCCTTAAGGTGTAAAATATTCCTTTTTATTTTGATAATTGCCTTTAAAATTATAACCATTTTATTAGAATTTAAAGAATTTAAATAGTTATTTACCTAACGAGTGCGGAAAGTGATACTCTACCGCACGCGACGGCAGTTGACCGAACGACGCGAAGGAATTTTCTGTTTTCGCTAAGAATGTAGTTTTATGTGGTTCTACGAGAAACGGCTCTGGCTGGGGATGTTTTTTAATTCATCACATATTGTATCTGTAGTACCCGAAAAACTATTTTCCGTTAAAAATTTGGGGCATTCCACTTTTTAGAAGCGACCCTTTAAAACCCACCGTGTATAGTTACAAAATATTTTCAACTCTGATTTTACAGGAATTTTAATTACCTATTGGAAAATTTGCACCATGCGCAAAATCACATACCTCAAAACAACTGTTTATAAAGGATTTTATCGCGAATGCTTAAAGTATTTGTCATTTTCAAGTAATGAGGTAACCGGTAACAAAATGCTTCAACTTGGGAAACTCAAAGTCATAAAGTCTCAAAATACAAAATTTTTATTCAAAATTTGGTAAGTGACACGTGTTTCGCCTACATAGGTATCTTCAGACCTACAAATTACGATGTACTAGTAAGCTAATTCTAATTGCAAGAACCGTTCGGTAATTCGGTAAACAAATGTTGGTATCAACTAGTCGCGTTTAGGTTTACACCAACCTAGTCGCATTGAAGAAAGCAGTTAGTTATAAAAACAATATTATATTTTTGAGGGCAACGCTGTTACAGGGACCAAGATGGCTGCACAGAACATCGTCAGTTTTTGACAATTTCTCAAAAGCCAAAAACTATATTAGGAAGCAGTAAAGCACTACTTACAAAAGGGACATCCTGTACATTTACATCCGGTTCCAGTTAACTGAAAAATGTTAAAAATTTGCATTCAATAATTCATTCATGTTTTTACCCCAGACGAAAATGTAACAATAACCAATTATTGTTAAAAAGTTGCGTAAATAATAATCACCTATACAGCATAGCACGGACAAATTTTATGAATTAAAATACTTAGTTGTTTATGTGGAAGTTCAAAATAGTTATTTTCCTAACAAGAGTACCCACATAGCAATTTGTCATCCTTAGCATGTGCATAGAATATCCTCAAGAAGAACAAGGATATGCTAAGGATGTTCTAAAATAACATTGGAACATCTTTAGCATATGCTAAGAATAGGTTAAGTTTCGCCCTAATAACATGCTATGCAGGTTCTTAGGATGTGCTAATATATATTCTTGTCAGATGATTGCCATGTGCTTAGCACATATAGCAATGGGTCATCCTTAGCACCGTTAACTGCTAAAATATGGCTTTAAATAAAATAAAAACTATATTTTTGAGCTCTACAAACCATGTCCCATCACAATACATCCTAAGAAAAAAAAATTAAAACAAAAAATAAAAAAAAATGCGACGCGCCGACGGGGAATCAGAGAATTTTCGCGTTTGGTAGAAATAGACACTTCACTTGGGATGGTTTTCTGAGTGCACTGAATTAAACGCTCATGATTTTATTGTAATATGCGTATACAGACCGCTTCAAGCTACTGCGAACATAGGGCGGAAGAAGTCTAATTTGCCAGTGTACGTACATGCAGAGACACCGCACGCCTATCAGTGAAGCAACCAATACTCAGGCTTGTATTTAGTACTCCTCTAACCACGGTGCTGTGTGGAGCGTAGTCAATGAAACCGGAATTTGGTCAATAAATACGCAAATTTTTATAACGTAATTTTCTTATTTTTTGTCACTGATAAATAAGAGCGTTTTATTGTCAACTGCTCAGATTTATCAGTGACGACATGTTACAATGAAAATAATAAGGAGAAACAAAATAAAAGCAAGTTCTCAAAATAAAATAATACATTCTAAAAACCAAAAAGATTCTCCCAGTCAAAAAAAAATTAAAGCAAATGTTCGAAAAGTCCTCCTTGCTCGGCTAGACAATATCCGAGCTTACTATAAAAACCCCTTCTAACGTTTCCAAGCATGTTAGAGGTGATAATTTGAAAAGCTTCTTCAAAAACAGATAGAAGTCATTAGGAGCAAGATCGGGAGATCGAGCTGGCCATAAAATAGTTCCCCGTGTACTTATAACCCGATTAGGAAATACATTATCAAGATATTCCCTAACAAGGCCAACATTGTGAGCGGAACAACCATCTTGTTGAAACCATGTTTCACCAAATCTTACACCTAACAACTGCCTAGCAGTTGGAATAATGTGCTGCTGCAGTAGATCCAAGTATCTAGGACCATTCAAATTGCAATTGCCGTTAATAAAAAATGGCCCAATTACGTGTTCCCCTATAATATCCCCCCCCAAACATTTAATTTTTGGGGATACTGTCTTCTTACGTCAAAATACAAATGCAAATTTTCCCTTGAACAATATCGAACGTGTGTTGGGTTATGACGATTTGACCATTTGACCATCTGCACTTTTTCGGCAACTTCGTAGACATCCATTTTTGGTTTTAAAAATGTATTATTTCAATTAAGAACTTACCCATCTGTTTCTCGAGCAAGGCAGAAATAAAACAAAATAATAAAAACAAAATGAATTTCCAAAAGATAACACTGCAGCGTGCTTCGAATCCACCTCGGTCGTACGGCACGGAGAGTAAATTGGACTTGATTCCCCCTATGTTCGCAGTAGCTTGAAGCGGTCTGTAGATGTACTTAATATTGTACCATTATTGGTATATACTTTGCATATGCTAAAGATGTCCTAAAAGTAACGTTCTTTAATGGTATTTCATTATATAGTATATGCTAAGGAAATACTAGAATCACATTATTTTGATGTTCTGCTTTTACGGTAGCTTGTGTGCTAAAAGGACCAAATAATGTTTCAATAAGAGATATATACTTCGCATATGCTAAAGATGTTCTAAAAGTTAACTTCTTTAATGGTATTTCCTTAGCATATGCTAAAGAAATTCTAGAACCGCATTCTTTTTATGTTCTTTTGCAATACCAGAATAGCAAGTGCGCTAAAAGGACGAAATAATAATGTTTCAATAAGTGAAATATACTTTGCATATGATAAAGATGTTCTAAAAGTAACCTTCGTTAGTGGTATATCCTTAGCATATGCCAAGGAAATACATAGAAGCTCATTATTTTGAGGTTCTTTTATGGTGCCAGAAAAGCATGTGCGCTAAACTGAACAAAAAATGTTTTAAAATTGATATATTCTTTGCATGTGTTACAGATGTACTTAAAAGGACCTGCATTGCTGTGGATACCCTTAATAGCATATACTTAAGTAGTATGTACCTATCATATGCTAAAGGTGTGCTCAAAAGGACATCCTTAAAAAGGAGTTTTAACGCATATGCTATGCATGTAAATGTTCTTTCATTGCTATGTGGGTACTTTCTCACAAAAGCAGTATTAAAAAAGTTACTTTTGTAAACAACTAACAAAAATTTTAAAAAAAATAAAAAATTACGATTAGCAAAGCCGAAAAATATGTGAAGCACCCCCATTGGTTAAAATCTTTAAAAAAAAACCGAACACATGTAAAACCGCCAATTTTAAAATGCTCGAGCTCATATAACAAGTTACTTTTGAAATGTGTGGTTTATTATAAGATTTGTTTAGAGATTCTTTTTTATTCTGTCAGTGACCTTAGGCGTATTGTTTTGAAATATTGTTTTAAACAATTTTAACTACGACGTAATTAGTTCGAAACGCGAGAAAATTAATAGTTTAAAACAGTGACGTCGCCGAAATTTATTTGCCCGTAACCTCACTTTTTTCTGTTTTAAAATATTTGTTTTAATTAAACTTTTGTGCGTATTTAAATGAATCAAGTTAACAAGAATCATCTAAAAGAATAGCAAACATAACTTTTTTATAACAATGAGAAATCTTCATAGACACCAGCCTCTGGTGGTCTACCGAATGTGCCCGATTCATGCTCTCATGAGGACGCCTACGGACTAAACTCCTCCGCTCTGTAGATTTGTTCGAAATAACGGAATCATTCTCAGGAATATAACGTCACCATTTCGCCGTTTACTGTTTTGGCCTCTTAAGTGCGTTCGTCTTCGTGTTTAATTTTTAGAATGGTTCTTATTATATCATGTCCCTCGTTCCATTTATCTACGTGTTGTATCATTTCTTTGAAGAGGTTTTCTATGGTCATATTCTCTATCTGTAGATCATGTCTTGTTGTTTAGCGGTAGTTCTCAAATCTTGGACAGTACATTAACGTATGTTCTGCGTCATTAATCGCTTTGTGTATGTCCTAAAAGATCCATGTCCCGTGAGAGCTTGTGTCATATAGTCATTTTTTTGTGTTTGCAGTCTATCCATGTTTTAATGTCGGAAATAATTCTTTTAGTCCATTGTCCTTTTTCGGTATTTCGGTTCCATCTTGCTTGCCAGGATTACAGTGTTTTCTCTTTTGCAGTTTCTTTGTTTTCTTTAATGTGTCCATTTTTATCTTCATATACAATTTCTTCGACAATTAAGTCTATGGGCGGGATTCCTGTTATAACCTGAATAGCTTTCGTTGATATCGTTTCCGGTTTCCGTTGCATTCTTATCAGCATGTTGTTGTACTTCTTTGTGCGCAGTACTGGACTTCATATCACTACACCATATGTCACGATTGAATGGATTACACTGTATAGTAACTTCCTCTTGCTCGTGCTGGGCCCGTTTATGTTGAGCATTAGTCTTTGTAGTTCAGCTAGACTTTTAGTTGCCTTTTTAGTGGTTTCTTCTATATGCTTTCCAAATTCCTGGTTTTCACCGATGTAGATTCCAAGATATCGTACGCTCTTTTGCGGTTTGATGATGACTCCATTTACTCGCAACTTAATGTTTGGTTGGTCTCTATTTCCGATTAGTATAACGGTTTCCGTTTTTTCTGGTGCTAATTCTAGGTAGTTGTTTATCATCCATTCGTTAATAAGTCTTGTTGTATTGTTTGCTCTTTGCCTAAGATGTATCGCTCACTATTACCATTAGATCATCCGCGTATCCTACTATGCCCACGCCCCTAGGGAGTTTTAGTTAGTTAAGTATAGTATATATTCCAGAGTAGGGGCCCTAATAAATACCGTTTCTTGGGGGATGCCTGATGATCTTTTAACTTTATTTTGTTCGTTAAGTATGTATCATTCTTTAAAGTAGTTAATTACGGTATTTATAAGATATTTTTAACTTTATTTTGTTCGTTAACTCGGTATCGTTCTTTAAAGTAGTTAATTACGGTATTTATAAGATATTGGGGTATAGGAGTGTCTGTTAGTCTTTCTACTATTTTCAGCCACGAGGCAGAGTTAAAAGGATTTCTAACATCCAGCGCTATTAGTACTATCCACTTACTTCTATTCTTGTTAGAATTTGTTCCGCTTGCTATTTCTAACACCTTTTTTACTACGTTAATAGTAGATTTGCCTTTCCTAAACCCATATTGTAGGGGGGACAAACCTTCATTTATCTCCATCTCGTACTCTATTCTATTTTTTTGTCAAGTGTTCATATGTTTTAGCAATCGTGTTAATTAGTCAGAGCGGCCTATATGCGTCTGCAGCATCGTATGGTTTTCTGTTTTTGTGTATAACGACCAATTTTGCTATTTTCCAACTGCATGGGAATTCCTGTTTGTTAAGCAAACCGTTCATAGTCTGCAGTATCATGTCCGGTGCTAGTGATACTAGTTCTTTAGGCGCGTTTCTGCAAGCTTAAGATAGTTACTAATATTCTTTTTTACTAAATGCATGCGTCTGAGAGACTCAGCATACCAGGAACATACCGCCTGTATACCCTTCGACCCCGCTGTCTAACTACCTTTTTGAGATAGTTATCCCCTGACAGATATGCGAGGTCGAAGGGTGTAAGGTGGGTATTTTTTGTGATGGTGTAGTATGCTGGATCTATCTTAGACGAATGCATTTAGAAAGAGAAAATAATAGTAACTATGTTAAGCTTGTGCGTTCAGATTGAACGTAGATTTTTACCGGACGCTACCCAAACGCGCACTTTCGCACACCACGAAACAGGTTGATAAGACAGTTTTTTTTATTTGTGTTTTTTAAATTGTAATTGCCAGTTGCATCAACTTTAAGTCTGTGTTTTAAGTCTGACTTAAAAGTTCTCTCTCTCTCTCTCTCTCTCTCTCTCTCTCCCCATTATCAAAACTTTTAAGTCAGACTTAAAACACAGACTTATCGTTGGTGCAATTGACAAAGTCTAGTTTTTTGCAATGGAAAGAATCAGTACACATTCCCATAATTTGGTTTTGGACGAGGAAGGCAATTTTGTTCTAGATGGAACAATCAAGAGTGGTAAAGTGAGTGAAAAAGTGCAAATATAAACGCATTTACTATTACTTCTTCCATAATTACAAAAAACCCCTGGTGATATTGAGTCAGGTACTGGTGCCTTGCCTGGTTTGGTTTGATTTTTTTTGTGGTTGCTTTTAGCTCTTCTATTGTAAATAGTGGCACTGTGTCGGTGGATATTAGTTTTTTCTTTGGTAAGTTTAAAAGGTGGGTCAGATAAAATTGTAGTTTGACTATCTGGTAGCCTTGACCCCGGCACTACTTTTGTGGTTATAGTAATTAACGATAAGCCTAACAACTATCATTTTTAAAAGAGAGTTTCTGGAATGTAAAAAGAGATAACGTAAAATTTCCTTAAAACAAACATAACCTAACTTTTGTGAGATCAGTGTCGTGTGAATCTTGTTAATTTTTTATTTTTATTTAGTATGGGTGTCCCAAGGTGACTAACCTATTAGAATATTTTGGAAACTATACAATGGAAACTTTTCAAACTTTCTATTCTAACATAAGTCCATGTAAACTATCTTTATAAAATACTTTCATATTTGCAGTGTTGCCATTCAACAACGTTCTTATTTTAAATTGAACACCCTCCATATTTTTGCATTTTTGGATTCTACAAAATATTTTAGGTTCATTTTATGTATAACATCCTATACCTATGTTCAACTCTTTTTAAAATATAAACAGGTAACTTTAACTTTGACAGGCCGTAACATCGAAACGATTAAGGATAGAGCAAAACGGTTTTTACATTCCTATCTTGGTTTTTCACAAGATGTCGTTTTATATCTAAACCCAGGGTTAAAATATCCCAAGGTTAGTTGAATCCTTCAAATTTTTGAATATTTTGAATTGGTGACTTTATAAAGAAATGTCAGCTTATTAGGCAAAAAAAAAAAAAGTTTTCCGAGCCGTGCCTTAATTTTTAGAAAATGTGCCTTCCATTCAAAGTTCAGCCAATTCTGATGTTTATTTGACTCCAAAATATGATCCGCTTTGAACGTTACTTCGACATTTTCTCCAGATACCTTTAACATAAAAGCATAATATATATAATTTTTATACTCTGACCACGTTCAATTTTCCCAACGTTGCAGGCTTTCTACAATGTGTACAGCATCAAATAGGTATTCATGTCACTAGACCTGAAAATTGGTGTTTACAGGTCAACGCAGGAAATTTACGGGACGAGCCGCAGGCGAGTCCTTTAAACCTGCGGAATACCCACCACTTTCGCCAACGCCTAGCCGCGTGACAGTTCCCTAATAAGAAAATAGGCAGTTAAAGTTACATATAAAACGAGTGCTTATTCCTTGTCGTATCTCAGTGCGCATGCTCAAAACGCCATACGGCGTTACGTTTGAGCCATAAACATTTTCAGCGGGGGGGTACTAAATTTGAAACCCAATTTTCAAAAATCATTTACCCATACAGAAAAGACACAAAGTTATTCATTATTTTGTATTGTTATTGCAAAATACCTCTGAAGAACTGCTCTTTTTCTCAAAATATACCATATTTTAGGAGAAAATATCCTAAAACTAATTTTTTTTGACAGGTTTCAAAATGGCAAATGGTGAATACGCCAAAAATTTGGCACATAATAACTTCATTATCTGAGTTTGAGGTTATAAAGTTGGTAATTTTTTAGACCACCTCTGGGGGGTAGTTTAAATTTATAGCCCCCAGAAAGGATTGTTTTGTGGCAATTGGTAATAAGTTCCGTTGAACCCGTTTTCAGCACAAAAAATATATTTATGAAGGCACTACGAGGCGAGCATAACAAAAAACCCAAAAGAACTATATTAATTTATTTACAAACTGAAATTAAAACATTAAGGTTATCTAAAAGCTCAGTCAAGAAAACTTTCCTTAGTCAAAGCCTACTTATTCCAAAGATGTAGCTTTCATCAGTAGAGGTTGGTGCAAGCCAAGGTACAAGCAGAGGTAAGAGATCCGAACTCGCTGTTTGTGATTTGAACGCAGCTAATATTTTGAAACTGAAATTTCGATAGTGACAGAAATGTAAACAAAACTTTCATTTAAGTTTTTTAATATATTTCATAAATAAAAACACCTTTTAAATAAATACAAAATTAATCTACTCCTTATTTTATTATTTCCCATATAAATCGTTGTGTGACATCAAGTATTAATTGGAAAAATTAATTAACAAGGGTAATTTTTAACTAGAGTGACATATAACCCCAATTTTAATTTGTTATACAGAGAGTTTACTATTTAAACCCCGCGTGGAAACATTCTTCTTAAATCCAACAAAAGAGTGCGTTAAGATGATTATTCAATAAACAAATTTATTAAAATTCTTCTTATAAATCAAACTATGTCCAAATTTTAAAAGGCTTTAAACCAAAAAATTCACTTAAATTTAGGATCTTTTTAAAGTAGACTAAACCCTTTTAGTAAGTCCCACCGTTAAAGTTGCACATAGAAAGGGTGCTTAGTCGTTGTCGTACCTCTCAATGCTCTAACTGCTTGCGAATACTAGACACTTAAAGTTAATTTTCGGTTTTATCAGTATTCGTATCTTTATTTCTATCGAGTCGACCTATCGAGCAGGTGTACTTTTAAACAAATGGTGAATGCGTGACAGCTCCAGCTGATCAAATGCGTGAAAACATCGTTTCGTATGCAGGGATGGTCTTAATGTTACGACTCCCTTGTCGTACCTAACGAGGATTTTGTGCATTTGATCAGCTGGAGCTCTCACGCATTCGCCATGATTTTAAAAGTGCACCTGCCTCTTTTTATGTGTAACTTTAAGTGTCTAGTGATAGCTTTCTGCTTCTTGTTGGCTAGATAGCCATTGCCGCTAAAGCCAGGAGTTTTTAAGATCAAAACTAAAGAAAAACAAGTAAACTTTTGTGGTTAGGAATGATTTTTGTACTTTTAACGCATAGTCGCTTTTGGACAACTCGACTGTCATCAACCCAGTGCATTTCGCCGCAGCGAAATCTGTAAGCATAGAAGACATAATCAATTTTCCTTTGCAATCTGTAATAACTCTACAATGTTTCACTTGACTTCGTATAGGTGGCGCTATTAACTTAGCATTAACATTCCTCCTGCGCTAGATAGTGTAGAAAATAGAAATATCACTGCCATTGTTTAGATTTGGTGGAAATCGAACCGTATATCATTGAAATTAACTTTTTATGACGACATAGAGAATATTCTTCTTGTTCTTATCAGTACTTTTTTAGTGTTACAGTTTTATTCTTGTGATTTATTAACGCTTACAGGTAAGTGTTCCTTATTTTGCATGTTTTTGTTTTATAGTAACAAAAAACTGTTGGTAAATGTTTTCTCGGTAATTATGCAGTATACGGTTTTCTGCCATTTTTGATTTTTTATGAAAAATTCTTTATGGGGGCACCTATACTAGGGTCCCTAGGACCTCAAATCCGCCTGCGCCCGATTTTTTTTTAAGAGAAAAAAGGGTGCCCGGGGGGGGGGTTTGTAATGTTTTTCTGATTGTTTTGGGTTGGGTTGGGTTGGACTGTGTTGGATTGGGTGGTTTTAGTGAAAAAAAAAAATAAAAAAAAAACATAAAAAAAAACAACCGGCGTAGGCGGATTGGGGGTCCTAGGGACTCTAGTAGGTGCCACCATAAAGAATTTTTCATAAAAAATCAAAAATGGCAGAAAACCGTATACTGCATAATTACCGTTTTTTCGCATTAATAATTAAGTAGGTAGGAACTATTTAAAAAAAAAACATCGGGCAGTTCGGGAATTTCCTAGAAAATTTCAGTTATAAACAAAATATTAAATATAAATAAATTTGGCTTAAGATATTTTAGCATAATTAAAGGGGTAACGTTTTTGTTTAAGAAATTTTTATGCCAAGATTTTGTTCCCATTGTATAGCCTTCTTTCCAAACTTTCGATTTTTAGAATAAAACACTCAGTTTTCTCAAGTTTTGACTTTTTTTTTAGCTTCAAAAAAGTACTGCAATAAAACCATTTTTCTCTGTTAAAATGAAAAATATTTAAGGTTGTTGAAGAGAGACAGCAGGCTATTAAAAAGTATCTTAGAGGAAGATGGAAATAATTTAAGGCAATTGTTTACTAAAAATTTCTGTTTTGTCATCTGTCTGTCATCTTGAGTGTTTTTTTTTATCCAAAAAACGACAAAAATTGTAATTGTTTATCGTGTAAGTCATAAGGTGGTATTAATTTCTTTCAATCAAAGTTCTTTATAGTGTTTAAAATTACCAAAAAACGTGTATATAAGTGTATTTTAGCACATCTTAAAATAATTGAACAGGTATTTAACTAAATTATTTCAAGGATCATCATGGTAGATGATTCTATTTTGTAATATGGCCGCTAAATATTTAAATTTGAAAACAAATTGTTGTTAAGTTAAAATAAAAAAGCATATTTAAAAATATTAAATACAATAAATACCTATAATAGAAATAAGATTATACCATTTATTATATTTATGCTCATCAACTAATATAATATATAATAAAATAATTTTTTCCGAAATATTTTTGCAATGCTTAAATGCGACACTCTTGTATCCCAAAACTAAATTTTTGGAAAAAAAGGAACTTTCAATCCAAATAGCTACTGTCATAGGGAGGAGAATTTATAATAAAATGGCAAAATAAAAATCATATGCACGACACCACTAAAGATGACAGATGACAACTAAAATTTTTAGTACACAATTGCCTTAATATTTTTGCACTTTACTAAATTATCTCTCCATCTACCTCTAAAATTCTGCCCTCTCTCATTAAATATTTTTCATTTTAGCAGAGGAAAGATGTTTTTGCAGTACTTTTTTGAACGCTAAAAAACCGGTGAAGGCTTGAAAAATTTGAGTGTTTTATTCGAGGTTTTAAGTCGTCAAATTTTTTTTTCGTCTTCCTGAACTTATAAAATCTTATAAAAACTATAATCACATCATTCGTCGTAAATATTTTTACAAAAAAAAATTCTTTGGTTATGGAATCTTGTAGGCTTTTATAAACAATGCCTCAAACAATCTCAAAGAAACTTATCACAGTAACATCCCTCCCATAGCTTCTGGGGACATATAATACTTCTGCGAGAACAATTTTTTATTAGATAAGCAGAATTTGTGCAAGCTCCAATGTGTTATTATATTATAGGGTCAGTCCATATCAAGTCAACCAGGGTATTTTACCACACCATCTCCGATGTTGATGATTTTTAGTATACATGTTTTTCCTACCAAAAAACTGGAAAATCCAAAATTTCAGACTTTTTTGACCAGTTGTTTATTTTGAATTAATTTTCGAAAATCGAAAAAGTCACTTATTTGTCCTTAACATGTGCGCACAAAATTAGGAATATCCAAAGAACCACTTATAATAGAAAAGTAGGTGAAGGTTCATTTTAAAGCTCTTATAAAGACCTTTCATATGAGAATATTGCATAACATATATTGAAAAAAAAAATAAAAAAAAAAATTTTTGATTTTTTTTTTTTGAAAAATTTCAAAAAGGTCATTTTTAATTTTTTTCAAAAAATTATATTATTTTCTTTAAAGTGTTATTAAACTATTCACAAAATTTTGAGATGGAAAAATCATGGGTTCAATGTGAAAAAATTTATTAAAAATGTCACATGCATGAAAAATCGCCTATAAAATGTACTTAATATTTTTGATATTTTTTTTGACATTGAACCCATCATTTCTCCATCATAAAATTTTGTGGATAATTAAGTAACACTTTGACCAAAATTATATATTTTTTTCAAAAAAATTAAAAATGGCCTTTTTGAATTTTTCAATTTTTTTTTTTCAATTTTTTATTTTCAATTTTTTTTTTGTTAAAATTATGTTGTGATATTTCATAAAAAAGAGCTTCAAAATGACTTTAAAATGAGCCATTTATTACTTTCCTAGTGTAAGTGGTTCTCGAGATATTGCTAGTTTTGTACATTCTTGTTAAGGTCAAAATGCTGACTTTTTTATTTTGAAAAATTAAAAAAAAAACTACGAATCAAAAAAATCTAAAAATTTGCATTTTCAACTTTTATGGTAAGAAGAAAATATATACCAAAAATCATCAAAATTGGAATTGGTCGCGTAAAATTTTTGTGATTTTTTGGTTGATTTGATATGGAATGACCCTATAGTGGCTTAAGTCGTTGTAGTTTATAGTTTACGTTAGGTTATAATTTACTTCTACTACTATTAATAGCCCTGCTAAAATTGTGCCGTATTTTTTTTAGAATGCTGCAGGTAGATCTTATTCAAACCCTTAAACCTTTATGAGGAATTGTCATATTAAAAATCATAAAATACCTATTGTAATCTTTTATAAACCAACTGGCTGGCTATATTTGTTTTTTACTTTCACTAGTCAAAACATAAAATATCATAAATTTATGTGAGCGTAGATCATGAAATCTTATAATGTTTTATTTTTTATAATATTTTTTGAGGATTTTTTGGCAGGGATGTCAGCGTCAAAAAATTGATTCGATTAAATTTGGAGTGGATATAGTCTTCAGTTTCATAGATATGCATTTTGTTTTATCTTTTTGCTTTTGTTTTAAAGTTGTTTAATTGATCCTGTCCTTACATAGTGATCATACACTTTAATACACTTAAAAGATATTATGTAGGTTCTATAGATATTACTAATGCTCGTATCCGGAAAAATTTCCTATTAGGTTTTAATTATGATTATATACTAATCGGTGTTTAGAATGTGGTGTTTTGTATTGACACTTTGTTTGCCAAGACTCATTCCAAACTCCGATTAGTTTTAATCATAATTAAAGTTTAATGGAAGGATTTTCACGTTGGTGAATATGGATTAAGATAGTAGGATCCTATAACTCCCTGATGATTCGTAACAACGATGCAACTGGCCTGCAGCTGTCTGGATTCTCCATTAATATGGAAGCCTGGTCTTATCTTTTTATACCAGAAAACCTGTCCTACTATAAGTGCATTTTAGCACATCTAAAAATAATTGAACAGATGTTTAACCTGGTGGTGTTTAACTAAATTATTTTAAGGTTCATCATGGTAGACGTTTCTATTTTGGAATGTGGCTGCTAAATATTTAAATTTGAAAGCAATTGTTGTTAGGGTTAAAATAAAAAAGCATATTTAAAGAAAATAAATACAATAAATACATATTACTATACTATATAATTAATATACTATACTATTATTTATGATCTTTCAATCAAAGTTCTTTATAGTGTTTAAAATTACCAAAAAACGTGTATATAAGTGTATTTTAGCACATCTTAAAATAATTGAACAGGTATTTAACTAAATTATTTCAAGGTTCATCATGGTAGATGATTCTATTTTGTAATATGGCCGCTAAATATTTAAATTTGAAAACAAATTGTTGTTAAGTTAAAATAAAAAAGCATATTTAAAAATATTAAATACAATAAATACCTATAATAGAAATAAGATTATAGCATTTATTATATTTATGCTCATCAACTAATACAATATGTAATAAAATAATTTTTTCTGAAATATTTTTGCAATGCCTAAATGCGACAATAAATTTTTGTAAAAAAGGAACTTTTATCACACGCGTAAAATCTAATATATATTTGACAAAAAATGCACCATTACAGTGCGCCACCACCATTGTAATATTGGAAAAATGGAAGAAACATTCGGGAAGCTTAAACATTCTTTGTAAAACCGAGGAAGAACTAAAAAATTTTGTCATTTATGAAAAACATTTTGCCCCAAATTTTATATTGTTCAGCAATGCAAAAAATGCAAAATCACGTCGATTGAAATTTATTTTGCAAGTTTTTTTCCTGTTTTTTTAGGAGTTTTTGATAAAGGTATTAAAAAAATAGTGTTTACAACTCGCGGCTAAACTCTGTTTTCTTTTACTCGGGTTTTTAAATAACAACGGACGTAAAAAAAAACACTCTTTTAGACACTTGTTGTAAAATAGTAGTTTTCACAACTAGTGGATAAAATAGTGCTTTTTTTACAAGCGTTGGTTGAAATAACGAACGCAGCAAGCAGTTATTTAAAAACGCGAGTAAAAAAAAGCACATCAGTTTATCCGCGAGTTGCTAACACTATTTTTTTAATTCCTTGATCAAGAAATCCAAGAAAAACAGGAAAATACTTTTAAAAATCTCGAACGAAGAGCACTTCTCGCAACACGCCATCTTTACACTATAAATCAAGGCGCTTCGCGCTTGTTCTTTAAAACCAAGCTTGCAAAAAACACGATTTAAAAACTATATTATTTTTTAAATTTTATCCATTTTTAACACGCTGTATTTCTATCCAGGCAACCCAACTCAAAATGCGAAATAAAATAATTAGTTGGAAACTGATCAATCGACAATATTCTGGGCAGCCATGCTCACATGCTGTTTATTTTTTGTTGCCCACTTTCAATAACAAAATAATGGTAATTTTTTTGGGATTTTTGTACTGCCAACTTAGTAATCATGCAGCTAGTAAAATTTTAAATTTTGTAAGGGAAGGTCGAAAACATTACGCGGACCGGCATGGCGATTTTATGTGTGGAAATTATGCTGAATGGTAGCAGAGGATATAATTTTAAATTTTAACAAAATATTATGTTAAACCATTGTATAAAGAAGTATTATACAATGGTTAAACATTATTAAAGATACTTATAAAATAGTGTATATGCACCATGATTTTATGTCGAACTTAAAAATATATAATGTGCCATTTACGGCTGTAGTAAACAGAGATTTGCCAAAATATTTTTTACTTGAATGCAATTTTTTAATAAAATCGTTTAAGTTAAAAAAAATATTTGTTTTATTTTTCACATATTCCTAATCAAAAAGAAACAAAATTCAAAATGTATAGGATGTGCCAGAAAAAAAAAACCGGTCCGATTTTAATAATATTAAGCTTTTTAAAAAGCCAAAGCTTCAAAATGTATAGGACCAATTTCAAACTCGACATTTCCTAAAAATCCAAGACGGTGAACCAATTTGAAAAATAGGTATTTTTAACCCCCCGTAGATATTTTTTTGTGTGGGAAACTGTAATAAATCTGAAACATCGGTTACGAAGCCACATTCTTTCGAAGCACATCGATGAAACATTTTAAAAATTCGGACAAGAAATAAGATTGAATAAAGTGTCTCAGAAAGTTTTTTCTAGGGGGGTGAAATTTGGCTACTTTTTAAATAGGCCCGCCATCTTGGATTTTTACTAAATGTCAGTTTTTTCATTAGTTCTATAAATTTTGAAGCTTGTGCCTTTTAAAAAGTTTAAACCTTTTAAAATCGATCAATTTTTGAAAAAGTTATTGCTATTTAAACAAGTAAATTTTTTCTTAATAAGCATGATTTTGTAGGTACTCCGGTCTATTTAAAAATTGCAAACTTCCTTATTTCTTGTCCGAATTTTTAAAATGATATATATATTCTTCTACGCTTTCGCTTTAAAATAATGTGACTTCGTAACCGATGTTTCAGATTTATTACAGTGTCGCACACAAAAAAATATCTAGGGGGGTTAAAAATGCCTATTTTTTAAATAGGTCCGCCATCTTGGATTTTTAGGAAATGTCAAGTTTGACATTCGTCTTGTATATTTTGAAACCTGAGATTTCTAAAAAGTTTTATTTATATTGAGTATTTTAAAATCGGACAATTTCCTGCTTAGTTATAATCATTTTAAAAAGTGCAGTTGTTTTTTGGCACACCCTATATAATTTTTTCGCAACCTTTCCATTTCTAGCAATGCCTTATTATTACAAGGTTTCTTTCCTGTCAATTTTGTACAAGTTCTCTCCCAATTAACTCTGCATAAAAGTCCCAGTATAAAATAATTCTGAATTTACCTCCTTTACACCCCTCACACTCACACCCCCCACTTCCGATTTTTTGTCATAAAATTGTATTGTCACTAAAACCGCATGTTTGTATCTGTTTTCATTACAAAGTTCTGAATTTACCCCCTTTACACTCCTCACCCACCCTCTACCTCCGTTTTTTTTCATAAAATTATATAGTCACCAGATCAAATCATAAATCTGAAAACCGCACTTTTGTATTTGTTTTCATTACAAAGCTCTGAATTTATCCTTTTTACACCTCTTAACTAACCCCCCTTCCCCCGATTTTGATTTATAAAATTGTATTGTCACCAGATTCAATAATAAATCTTAAAACCACATGTTCGTATCTGTTTTCATTTCAAAGTTCTGAATTTGCTCCCTTTAGACCACTTTACCCCATTTACACCCCCCAATCACCCACTACCCCCCCCCCTTTTTCATAATATTGTATTATCATCGGATCTACTTTGCTGTGCCAAATTTCATTAAAATCGGTTCACGGGAAGTGTGTCAATGAATTTACCCCCTTATTTTTAAACCTTAACCATCCCCTACCGACCAATTTTTTTTTCATAATATTGTATTATCATCCGAACTACACTACTGTGCCAAATTTTATTAAAATCGGTTTACGGGAAGTGTGTCAAAAACGAATCGCAAAATTTGATAGCCAGGCAGACTGTAAAGTTAAATATAATCGTTTAATAATAATAAAAACTGTCTTGCTTCATTCAGCATATTCATGAATTTATATTATGATCTCTCTACCAGCTCCCATTCCCTTAGCAACAAGTTCATTCATTTACGCGTAGATAGAGGAGTATTTTCTATCTACGATTTACGCTACTGATAAACCGGTATTCAGCAAAGAATCAAAAACTTGCGATAATTCCCCTTTCATGGCTTGGCTTGCTGTTCGGCCTGTTCGGATACCGTTGGCTTGCATCGGATATTAGCATGTATCCTCGTTGCCAGCACTACCTATTTATTGCGGTCTCCGCTAGCGCCCTCTAACAGTTACTCGGCAAAACAAAATTTTTGGTTTCCATACTTTCCGCAAGGTAAATGGGGGGCACCACTTGCCTGATCAGGGTTTATAACGAGTGGAAGTGCAACGGACTATTCTCACTTCCACTTATCAGTTACATATCTTAAGTATTTTCTATCTACGCTTTAATGTGGTCGATTTTTCCGAAAAATATGCCACCAATACACCTTCATTAATTTTCTCAACATTTTCCGCTGGTAGCTCTTTAGATTTTTCAGGCAGCAATCGACGCACATTGGGGTATTTGATTTTTATAATTGCATTTTTAGTCACCTATGTTGTGCTTCTTTCCATCCAAGTAGGTCTGGATTTTGAATAATGCTGTTTTGGTTTGTTATACACGTCACAACTTAAACAGAATTAAATTCTTGCACAAAAAGAAGCGGCTAATTTATTGCAAAAAATATGCATATTTAAATTAGTGTACTCTGTTTAATTATTAAAAGAGAATTATTTTTGGGGATGGAGCAAATGACTGAAGGTGCGTAGATAAAAAATATGTTATATGTTTTTTTAATCTGTTGTTTTGTATTATAGATATAACTGAGTAACCAAAAACCTGCAAAAAAGTAATTTCAAGAATGAATTATTGGATTCTCGAAGATTTAAACTATCGAATTCGACACAATTCCACAGAGTTTTAATATAGAGAGTATTCTGTGAACATTAAGCTTTTAAATAATGCAAAAATTGGCTGCGCATATTTGCGCCATTTTGAAATTTTTAAAAAAATTAATCGGTTTTATTGTTATTGTATTCATGTACTTGTACACTTTTACTTGTGATAACTTTTTAAATCCTCAACCGATTTTGGTAAAACACACTGCGTTTTAAAGATAATTGATAAAAATTTTCGACTAAAAAATACTTTGCGGCAGTGTTCCAAGATTCAAGATGGTTAAATTTTTAGATGGCAAACAAAATATGGTTTTATTTAAGTTTGACAAGACTTTTATCGTTTAGTTTTTATAAATTTAACAAGCCACGAAAGTCCGTCAAACTTTTGAAGCTTTCTTTAGGTTATAATAACGTTTCTTAAAACCTCAGTACACAAAATTCATGCTCCAAAAATTATTCAACATGCTCTGCGGCCTATTGAACAGCTGACAACAACAAGGATATTAAAAGATATTATCGGTATTATTCCCGAAAAAGTTCAAGAATAACATTCAATCAGGACGTTCCAAACAACAACGTACAAAATTTATAAAAACCACCAAAATTACCGATGTAAAGTCATGATTGAGTAGATTTAGAATAGTAAAGAAAAAAATAAATGGGTAAGATTTTTTATGTAAATAATAAGTTATAGGGATTAAAGTGGCACTTTTTATCTCGACTTTAATTTGTCGAGTGAATTAAAATACACTTTAGTCACATGGTTTATAGACTATATTATGAACTTAACGGTACTCTATTTACAAAACGTTTATAAATGTACTTTAAATCCCTCGTTTCAACGTAGTATTTTACATACCTAATATCATTATTATAATTTCAAATCCCCAAATTATTTTAAATTTTTAGGGATTTAAAGTACCACTGTAACCTCTGAAAAGTACCTTTTAATTATCTAAAGGATATACAATGAATTATAATTTTAAAATTAAATTTTTGTTTTGTTCTTGTTAATTTTGTAGACGCATATGGATAATATAACTTTTTTAGATTTTTTTAAAGTTATTGTAGATACTTTACCGTAAAAAATCGAACGTTTATATAATTAAAACTGTAAAAAAAACCATTTTGACAATTTGTGATACACTATGTAATTGTGACTTGTTGTAAAATGTTTATTCTTTACAGTTTTGTCTCTTATTTTAAAAAAAATTAACCCTAAGTACTCTAGTCCCATTCAACCCAGGCAACAAGTCACGTCACGTCACGTGCATTTGACGTGTTATTTGGTACTATCATTCAACGTGACGTAAGTGACGTCGAACTTACGTCGAAATTAGGGTTTCAGGAAACCAAAGACACGAGTCACACGAATTTGACGAGTTTTTTGGAATTAACATTTGACGCGACATAAATAACGTTGAATTTTAAGCTCTCAGGCAACCAGAGATATACAAGTAACATTTTTCTTACATCTGACGCAATGTTGTGTGTAAGTATTTTTCGTTATTTTGAAATAATTGGTATTTTATTTTATGGAAACCCATATTCCTGTCAAGAACTCGCTCACTGGGCATCGGCCACGGTACTTATTGGAAGTATTTGAAGTATAACTGTTTGGCTCGAAGTTGATCACAAGAGCGTAAAAGTATCATTTTATGTCTTCATTTGCTTTAATTAATATATTGTAAATCGCTTGTTTAGACCAAACTGTCATTAATGTTACGATAAATTCACGTAAATTAATTCACGTCGAATTCACGTGATTAAAGTCACGTCAAAAAGCGGGTCAAACTCACGTAATACAGACGTCGAAGAGACGTCGCAAAAATCACGTGATTGGTCGAATTTCTAACGTTTTCTCGACGTTATATAGACGTGTTTTGGTTTTCTGGGCAAGGGCGGATCCAGGGGGGGTCATAACCCCCCCCCCCCCCTGGGCGGCTGACATCTTTTTTTATATCTAAATAACAAAAATACTTTAACTTGGACATCATATCTAGTCACTTCCCGATATTTGATATGAAATTCTTACAACATAACTAAAAACTATTGTGGAGTCAAGAAGACGTTACAGTCATAACCCAGTGCACATCTTTTCTGCAAATTGAAAACATTGTTATTTTACGGCGTCGTGCAAAACCAAAACAAACGCTGTCGGTAATATTTTTTTCGCAGGAGCGTCTACATTCCCCTTCTAGACTCCATAATAAACGACCTTCAAGCGTGGTTATTCTTGAATTTCGTAGGAAACATCGCACGAGAACGGTCCTTTCCCTGATATCGGCCAATAATAGGCTTTGAAGCGATCACGAGTTATCCGAAACCTATCTGACCACTACCGAACCTCACTTTGCAGGTGCCGCCGGACCCGGTGTATGAAAGTGTAGGAAAGTTCCTACGATACACGACAATCGGATGAGCTACAGTCGTGGTCGGATAGGTTTCGGATAACTCGTGATCGCTTCAAAGCTTATTATTGGTCGATATCAGGGAGAGGACCGTTCCCGTGCAATCTTTCCAACGAAATTCAAGAATCAGCCCCCATGGAAGTGGAGGAAGTAGTTAGTTGTTTGGCTTTTTTGCGTCTTTTTTTTTCGTCTTGGGACAGGGCAAATATGTTCGATTACCTTTACGCCACTGATGTGACCCCCGCCCCCCCTTACTAAAAATCTGGATCTGCGCTTGATCCCATTTATTTTTTTAAGTGGTTAAAATTGATAGATTTTTTATTTGTTTTTTGTAGTGTGTGTTTTTTTTACCATTTTTAAACTAGATTTTAACATCTCATTCTTAAGTGAAAGAGCTATTTATATTACTAATAAATATGGCATAAAAACTAAATAATCAAAAATATTTTTAGCTCTGTATAATGATATGATGTTCTTTGTTTTTTGTTAGGTCTGATGATGGTCGAGACTTAGGACCGAAACGTTGACTGTTGGTAAAATTAATTAAATAAAACATTGTCCAAGAAAGCCGTAAGTTTGTTTTGAATCATTTAAAATAAAGCGGACGAGAAAATATATATAGAAATATATATTGAGTAATACACTTCGTCCAACGAAATTCGACTGGGTCATTCATGCGCAATAGATTTTTCGCCTTTGGTCTTGCCTAGTTTTTCAAAATAATTATTTTTATACATTTTGCGACATTTGGGCCATTATAGTAGCTCATAGTTGTATGCGTCAGAAGCTCCAGGCAACTATGACATTGACAGTTGCATTTAGTTCCTGTTCTTAAATCTGAATGTTATTGCACCCGCGGGAGTCTTTATTAAATGTAACAATCTGACAGCATCTTTGTCGGGGGTTTTTTCAAACCTATAGGAAGATTTTTGGTGATTTTGTTCTAATTTGGCACACACTTAGGCATGGTTCCGGGGACCACCAAACCAATATAAAATTTTTCGTCGACGGCGTACGTTAGGCGTCGCGACGCCCTAAACTTTTTTTAGGACTTAGAGTCATTTTGACACCTATATCTCGGTCAAGTGACAACATTTTAAAATTTCGGTTAAACCTCCTAAAAGGCTATGAAATGGCCTTTAACATAGTATGCAAAACATGATATTTTACTTCCGGTTGATTGCATAAAAAATAATCAATTTGAAATTTAAAAAAATATATGTTCTATTCTCTATTTATGAACGGGATTATGCAAATTCATCTTGAAGTGAATGTAAAAAGGTCCTAGAAATTCGCCGATATCCAAAAAATGCAAATTCATGCCACGGAAAAATCACAAAAAAATCGAAAATTGACGCATGTTCAGAAAATTTACAAAATCTCAATTTTTTGACCCCGGCTGCTTAACTTCAAATTTTTTAATCCACATTCCCTTTACAGATCTGCCAAATATGTTTTTTAAAAGGCTATATAACACGCTAGAATATTAATTCATTTACAAGGCACGATGGGCCCCAAAAAAGCTTTTTGCTAAAAACTTCAAAAATAACAAAAATTGAGTCACGCTTTATATTTTGTCGTGTCTTTAGAAACTTTTCCAGGGGATTCCTGAAATTTTTCCAGCTGCTTGAAGACAATGAAATATGCTTTTAAAAACACCAAATTTGAATCTTGAACGCCTTTAGGATTTTTGTCTGTGGGCTGTCAAACATAGAAGATTTTTACAAGTCGTCCATTTTACTTAAACTACGATTGCTTCTTTTGCTATTTTATTCAGTTTTGAGCAGGTAAGTATTTTTTATCGGTGTGGGGGCACCTAATCGGCAATACCTACATAAAAATAAATTTTTTTACCGCCCCCTCTTCACTCGTCTCTCCCATTTGATGGTTTAATCCATAATAATATATCGGAAGGGCCAGAAAATCTTGGACTGATTTAATTTTCTAATTACTTTTTTGTTCCTTAACCGATTTTTATGAAGTTTAGCATTTTAGGAAGGTAAAAGAACAAAGTTTACTATTTTTGTACAAAAGATGTAAAATGTCAAAGATTCAAAATGGCGGACGTAGTCAAAAATTTAGTCTGGAAAAAAAGATCTGAAACTTTTTTTCGACCTCCCTGTAATTTTTTATTGCCAAAATACGAAAACTTATGCCTTTTCACGTCTAACGCGGTAGCACAGATAAAATTCGGTTAGGTAGTACAAAATTTTTGACATTTTACATCTTTTGTACAAAAAAAGTAAACTTTGTTCTTATAACTTTCTAAAATGCCAAACTTTTTAAAATTCGGTTAAGGAAGAGGAAAGGAATTGGGAAATTAAATGAGTCCAAGATTTTCTGGCCCTTCCTATATATTATTATGGAATAAGCCATCAAATGGGAGAGACGAGTGAAGAGGGGGCGGTAAAAAATGTTATTTTTGTGTACGTATTGCCTATTAGGTACACCCACACCGATAAAAAAATACTTACCTACTCAAAACTGAATATAATAACAAAAGAAGCAATGGTATTTTAAGTAAGATTGAACAACTTGTAAAAATCATCGGTGTTTGACAGCTCACAGACAAAAATTCTGAAGGAATCCAAGATTCAAGTTTGATATTTATAAAAGGATAATTCATTACCTTTAAGCAGCTGTAGAAATTTCAGGAATCCCCTGAACAAATTTCTAAATACACGACAGAATATAAAGCGTGACATATTTTTTGTTATTTTTGAAGTTTTTAGCAAAAAGCTTTTTTATGTATGTTGTTTAATTTTATTAAAACTTGGGGGTCCATCGTGACTTGTTACATTTAATATTGTAGCATGTTATATAGCCATTTAAAAAACATATATTGGCAGGTCTGTAAAGGGAATGTGAATTAAAAAATTTGTTAAGCTAGCCGGGGTCAAAAAATTGAGATTTTGTATGCATCAATTTCGATTTTTTTCTGATTTTTCCGTGGCATGAATTTGCATTTTTTTGATTTTGGCGAATAGCTAGGACCTTCTTACAGTCACTTCAAACTGAATTTGCACAATCTCTTTCTAAATAGAGAATAGAATTTTTTTTGTCAATTTTTAGATTTTTTTTTTTTTTAAATTTCAAATTGATTAGTTTTTTATGCAATCAACCGGAAGTAAAATATCATGTTAGGAGGTTTAACCAAAATTTTAAAATGTTTTCACTTGACCGAGATATAGCTGTCAAAATGATCCTAATTACTAAAAAAAGTTAAAAATTAATGTTCATTTGGTGGTCCTCGGAGTCATACCTAAGTGTGTACCGAGTTAAAACAAAAATCTTCCTATACATTGGAAAAAAGATATAAAAAACCCCCAACAAAGTTGACAATACTGCGTCCGAGCAGAATAAAGAAAGGAAATTAACAGTTTCAAAAAATAGACCAAAAGCTTTCCAAAAAAATCGGAATTTTTTTACAAAATTGTAGTGGTCCGTCGTCATTTTGTGTACACCAAAGGGCATTTTTTACCAGATATTGCCTCTATTTGCCCCCAAAATGCCTCGAAATAATGCTTCAAATTGCCACGAAATGCCATCGGCTTGTACACCAAAGTGCATTACCGAGCCCAGAATTGTGTAACAAAATTACATTTTATTGTAAATTTTACACAAAGTTGTGTATATTTTATACACAATTGTGTAATAAGTCTACACAATATTTAGTATTTGGTACTATTAGTATTAGTATTTTTTTTCCATAAAAACAAAATTATGATTGTTTTCCACAAACCAAAACTACACTTTTTTGCACTCGACGCCCGTTTCGCTAACAACGTTAGCATCATCAGGAGACGATAAACAACAAACAACAAACATTGTTTATAACCAAAACTACACTTTTTTGCACTCGACGCGCGTTTCGCTAACAACGTTAGCATCATCAGGAGACGATAAACAACAAACAACAAACATTGTTTGTAACCAAAACTACACTTTTTTGCACTCGACGCGCGTTTCGCTAACAACGTTAGCATCATCAGGAGACGATAAACAACAAACAACAAACATTGTTTATCGTCTCCTGATGATGCTAACGTTGTTAGCGAAACGCGCGTCGAGCGCAAAAAAGTGTAGTTTTGGTTTGTGGAAAACAATCATAATTTTGTTTTAGTGCAACCAAAGGTTCCAAATTCCCAACATAATTTTTTTCCATGTCTATTCGATAGAAATAGGCTAAGTAGTTCCAAAGATAAAAAGCTTTCTACCCACAGATGTTAAGAGATTTGAGATATAAGTCGCGATTCTTCAAAAACCTTCAAAAAAATCTGACGTTTTTTAAACACGAGTTTATACTAACTACTTTTTTGTCAGGACTTATTTGCTAACATTCCTTAAAATCTCGTTTTTTAATACTGTTCCTGTAAATAAAAAATATGTCACTTTTAATTTTTATAGGCAGTTTTTATGAAAAACCCTTTTTTTATTTTACTTGTTACTATATTACTACTACTATTACTACTACTACTACTACCACTACTCTACCTAATACTACTATCTTTCTTTAAGATATTGATAAGATAAGAGAAGACTCTCTTATTAGATCAAGTACAATTATTACAATAATAAATACTTTTTTTATACCTTCATCAAAAACATGATTTTAGTAACTGTCTGCAGAACTAAAGCATGATTTTTTTGGTTACCGATGCAAAAAAACTTTTTTTTATTACAGGTGCAAAAAAAGATTTCTGTCCGTTTTAAGTTAAAGAGAAATAACGGAAAAAGTAATATTGAAAAAATCTAATTATTCTTGCCTAAGAATTAAGCCATTTCCGCCAGTTTTCACCAAGTATTTACAAAAAAAACATTAAAAAATATCGTCAAAATATCAAATTGTCAAAGATTAAAATGTAGCAACAATGAACGTCACCGAGTAAAAAGACACATCGCTATGGAAACGATTGTTATTAAAATAAATAAAAAATAAATTAAATTAAATAATTACATATATAGACATTCAAATACTTACACAATAGCAAGTGATTTCTGTCCCCACAGGTTGTCCTGAATCCTCCAGAGTCTGCGCAGAAGGAGCCAGCAGTGTGATTCACCTTATTTTGTTAATGTAATATAAAATAAATAAATAAAGTTTTCTTTTTATTTAATCAACTCCTTATTATTGTAGTAAATTAACTGAATTATCTGCAAAAAATTCATCCAGGCTGTAATATACGAAAAAGTTGTGAATTCACAGAAATATTTGTGAATTTCAAATAAAAATATATACAGGGTGATTCACGACGAAATGCAAATATGTCGGTGGCATTATAGTAGATCACTCTGTACATTGTCCCGCGGTTTTGTAGATGATGATCAATTTAACAAAAATACTTCTTAACAACATACTTTGCCTTGTATGTTGTGATATCAAAATCTCCAAATGAAGTACAGAAAAATGTTGTTTTCCAATAGGGACACATAAAACCAAATAAATATTAGTCCGGGCCTGACATTTTAATGATTTGCCTACGACTTTAAACCAATGCCGAAAACGGATTTCAAATTAAAATAGGGTTTATCAATAAAATAAAAGTATCTGTTTGTATATTTTATAAAAATAAATTTTAAAATATTAATCCGGCCCTGTATCTGCCTGCTTTTTGCTTGGGTAGAGTGGGTGTTGATTTATTTATGCTTAAATTAGTTTTAACCTAAAAATAAGTTTCAAGTTATTTAGAACGTGACATGGTTTGTAACCCTATGTCCGGATCGGAATTTGAATTTAACGCGTTAAATACAATCTAAGGATATTATAGCACCATCCTTTAGCATTTCTGTGTTAATACCAAAATTTGCAAATTGCAGTATACAGGGTGTTGTTTATAACAAAAATAAATAATACTAATTTTTTCAGTCCGGACCTGGAATTTGTTTTTTTATACATTGGTAAAGGTGGTTTTTGGAGCGCATTATGTGTGCCAAATTTAAAGTAAATACGTAAATTGGTTTCCGAGATATGTCCGTTTTCATTTTTGAAATATTTTCATAAATCACACTGTATATTTGACAAAAAGTTAAAAAAAAAAATAGCATTGGATATGAGTTGACCCTGGTCTGTAATACTTACCATTAAAATATTTGTAATTCGTTGTGAATCACCCTGTATATGGCTTTTCTACGCTTTCGTAGTACTAAGTTTTTAAACTTAATAGCATATTATAAACCTAGGGACTAAAGTACCTCTTTTAATCCCGTGGCGAAACAATTCGCCCAGGGATTAAAATACACTTTAGTCACGAGGTTTATATACTATTTTATGCACTTTAGAATGCGAGAAACTAAAAACAAAAAATCACAAAAATGACAATAGACCACTTAACGGTACTCTAGTTTCAAGATTGACAGCTCGTATTACTGATAGTTGTCATTGATTGTTGTTGGCATGGTGGATTCACTCAAAATTTATTGTGCCATGGAAGTGTTGCTATGGCACAAAACAAATGTCAGTCAGTTGTTATCAAATGGCGTCACCAAACGGTGAGTCCAGAAAAATCGTACAGCATTTTTTTTTGAAAATGAACATTGAAGAGGCCATCGCTAGCCTTCTTCCACAAAAATCTCGCGAGGTTTATAAGAAACAATTTCGTGATTACCGAAAATGGAGCGCTGAACAGCATGCAGAGAATTTTACAGATGAAAAGGTGCTCCTGGCATACTTCCTACAGAAGTGTAAGAATCTCAAGGCATCTTCTGTATGGAGCAAACATCGACATCATCGATAAAGAGACAGAATGACCGAACTAGATTTAAGTAATGCATATGCTAATTATTTTTTTCGTTCATACATTTTAACGATCAAATGAAATTATTGTTTAATTTGGAAAAATTTAATTTAGATCCCCAGGGAAATTATTTTTAATCCCTGAGGGATTTAAAGTGACTCTTTTATCCCTCAGTTTTATTTTCTTTTTGAGAACTTCTGGTGGTTGTACACCAAGAATATGAAGGAAAGCGTTCCAAACTTTTAGGATATTATGTTTTACGTTTTTTGAAATATATGAATATTTTTTTATGCTTCATTTTTTAAGTTTTCTTTAAACCTAGTTTTATGACACTGGTCAGATTTTAATTTGTCAAAGATGTCCGGATTTTCTGAAATTAATGTCAAGCACTCAAAAATATAAATATTAAAAATTGTTTGACTATTGCTTTCAACAAAAAGGTTTTTACAGCTTTCTGTAGGTTTTTTGTTGAAAGATTTTTCTTATAGCCTGAGAATTGTCTCAGATTCAAAGACTTGCCCCCAAAAAATCACAGCGTATCTTACCCTTGAATGGATATATGCCTGGCATGCTTTTTTTGATTTAATACCTTGAATGACCCGAAGTTTTACACCTCTTTGGCAGACTATTTATTCTGGACATGTAAACATTAAAAACATAACTCTAAGAAAAGTGAATGTGCCTTCAATTAAAAAGCAGGTGATCAAATTTTTAGCCGACTTTTAAGAATTTTATAGTCAAAACAAAATCAACCAAAACAATTGTGTTTTGATACTATTTTTCCCACAAATCGCCTTCTTTTGGTTTTACGGTAAACAAGGATGGCGGCATGTTACGACACAAAACGCGGCTCGTATTTTTTATTTTTTCATGAAATTTGAACGTATTAAACGGATGTATGTTAATTTTTGTGTAATTTGTTGAAAATCTATACTTCTTAATACTAAGACATTCGAGATTGACATTTGACACTCGTACGATTAATTATTTATTTATGCGTAGTCGGGCACTAGCAAAATATGTCGCCGAGAAATTGCGGAAAAAATTCACATTCAGCAGATTCACGTCACAAGACAGATAGGCAATATACCTTTATCAATTCCACGGCTGCCCAAGTAACAATAATTATTATTAGTTGCCTTAGTTGCCATAACGAAGAAATACACTAAAATTAACATTCCATACAGTGGCGGATCCAGCAATTTCACCAGGGGGGGGCGCAAGCAATAAAACTTATGTAGGCCGGCTCAAGCGACTACGAACATAGGGCAAAAAAGTCCTTTTATGGTCATCATTGTTGCTTGAGCCGTCGGTGGTGATCAACAGATACTTCCTGATACAACTAATTTATTTTGGCAAAGTCAAAAAAATTAAATACCTAATTTGTTAAAACTTTTTTTGCCCTTTGTTTTAATTTACCTACCTTTTTCTTTAGCTTGAGCATGATAATTTGTCATCTGATACTTCTGTAAATCACCATCCACCCCCAATAGTTTGGAATAATTTTGTACAGGTTCTGTAAACAACTTTTTAGGCAAAACAGTTTTTTGTCCTTCAACTAAGGTCTTCGAAAAAAAAAATACTGCAATATTTACAAAATAACCCTTGACTTTGTTGAGAAAGAATCAGCCAATCAAATTTTTCAAAATGCCCTTTATTCACTCGGCTTTTTTCCTCCCTACCTCGCTTTATGTGAACTGAGAAAGAAAATACATAATTGATATCTGGCATCCAATTAGATCTCGATCGATCGAAAATCAAGCATCTGGTTCTTTCATATTGGGAAATCAAGATAAGCAAAGCGCCCTCTAACCTAAAGCCCCCAACTATCCTAAAGCCCCCGATACCATGGCAACTGCAGGTGTTTTGTCAACAAGGCCCACAGTAGGCAGAAGGGTATTTTTACGTTTTCTGACAGAAAACCATTCGAGGTTATGTTTATCTTTCAAAAATATTTTTTCAAAAATGAATATGAAACCACTCCGCGTGTGCGGTCGCCCGCCGAAAATGGCCTAGCGCTGCGCGAGCATTACCCCGAGTTTATCAAAGAACCAAGAGAACTTTACTGGCTCGCTGGAATTACTAGGAATTCGCCTAGAAACATTCCGATAACTTCACATAATTTTGTTTTTATTTTGATTCAATTTTTTTTAAAATTTAAATTATTGCGGCATAAGTTATGTGCAAGTTTACTAGTGAAATCTTAGAGGCCTAAGGATATATTTTAGATCCCAACAGCAGTTTCAAAAACACGGATACTTGAGTATTAACAAAACAGGTCAGTAAAGCTCCATTTACAGGTTGAAGAGACTCTTGCTAGTCGTTGATGCTCCTGTTTAAAATAGAATATGATTATTTCGTTTAGCGTCAGCAGCCGATTTTTAAATCTGCATGCTTTTTAAGTTAACCTGTTGTTCTTAAATCAGTGGCAACAGCTAGCAGGAGTGTTTCAAATTCAATTATAAATGCACTTGTAAATGCAACCTTAAACACTAAACCCAGTTACTTTAATATGTAGTTGGGTAGCGTTTTTTTAGCAAGTAATTGTGCAGTAAATGGTTTTTTTTTTATTTTAGTATTTTACTCAGTTTTTTTTATGAAAAATATCTGTATGTAGGCACTAACTAGGGTCCCTAAAGAGTTAAAATTTATGCTAAAAAGTGCTGGGTTGGTTTGAGTTCAGGATTTGGGTGGTTTAGTTCCCGCTTTAGTTAAAAAAAATGAAAAAAGTTTCATCACTGGTAAATTTGAACTTCCTAGGGGCTCAGGTAAGTGCTAAATAGGTATCTAAAGAAAACTGTTTACTACACTAATACCGTTTAGCCTTAATATATTAAGTGAGCAGCATGAAATAATACTGTAGAAAATTTTACTGATAAAAAGTTATTCTTAGGGCCAGTTTCTCAATAGCGGATTATCAGAAACTTAAAGTAACTCGCGCGCTATAAATCCCAGTTTCCTTGCTGTTTTTAAGCCAATATTTTTTTTAGGTTAACCCTGAGGCAATGTAACTTACCCTCACCTTGAAGCCCTGGTTATCCTGGAGTTAATTTTAACCTGATTTTTAAAGATTTTTACTAGGTTATGTTGCTTGAGTTAACACAAACTCGCTTTTGAGAAACCGGCCCTTAGTCTCTCTTGTTTTTTGAATAAAATAGGTTAGTGACTTGAAAATTGCAGAATAATAATCAGGAAAAATTCTCGAAAATATAAATAGTTGCTCACTCATCTTTCAAATAAATTAAATACACAGGATCAAATACTATGTGTATATGTCATAACTGGTGGTTAGTGAACACTTCTATGAAAGTTGAATCATGCACTGTGAACCTGCTTAGATTTTAAAACTCATAACACAGGAAAATAAAACTGCAGATTACAAAACTTGATTTTCTTTGGCTTGATACTTTTGTCTCTAACTTATAACTTAGATAACAAAACCAAACCTCTGCTTCTGTAACTAAAAAATTATTATGCAAAAAATCTTTTAAACAGTTTATAAACATGTGCCACTCAAGAGAAAATTTTTAAGAAATATTGGTTGTCCTCGCCTAAAGTGCAAAATATAGAAACAAAATTTAGAGATAGAATATTTCTTGTTATTTTTATGATTCTTTTAGGAGCTGTATATAACAACAAAACATATGGAGCAGTGGATATTTAGGCAACTACCTTAAATGAAAAAGAAGAAGATTCTAAAGTGCCACCACCCAGAGAAGAATAATAATCTATAAATTAAAAAGTTTACAATTTGTACCCAAACATACAGAGCAGTGGATATTTTGCCAACTAAAATGTATAGCAAAACAAGATGGTTCTATAGAGTCAACACCAAACAAAGAATAATAATCTATAAACTCAAAGTAAGTTTTTGCTTCTGATTTCAATTATATTTGGTGAAACTTCCTTAAATAAACAAAATTTATTATAGTCTAGATCCGATATCAAAAATGAATTTAACTCTTATTGTTTATTGCAAATTTCCTGGACCTATTTCTGGACATATTTTGAGCCTCCCCTCATCTATTTCAATTCCATTAAAAAAAAAAGAAAAACTATACACAAAGAACAAAACAGAACAATTTTGAAGGGTGACACTCACAGATACTTTTTGGCTCTGTTGGAAATTTCATAGGGTAATTTTTATCTCTGGAATTTAAAAGGGGAAAGGTCTTTACTATTAATTATATCAAAATTTTAAAAAGCTAGGATGACTGGTGTTTAAGATATTTGCTTTTAAATTTGGTATGGAATGAAGAAAAGGTTTGAACCTTTTCAGCGGATCAGTTTGACCACCAAAATTTAAAGAATAAAAGTAGGCCTATTTGGATGATATGTTTGAGAAAACAATCAGAAAAAAATCATGAAATGTTTATTCCGTTTTTTATTATGAAAAATGTAACTTTAAAACCAACGTTTTTTCCTGAATTTTGTGCAAGAAATTGTTTATTTGTCGCTCCTTGACAAATTTAAACTTAATATCTTGCATGTTTGTAAAGCAATTTAAACGATCTTCTAAATAAGATGTCATTCTTGCCACTTTTTTATATAATTTCTCCTGGAAAAACTCATATCCCTCAAGTCACCCCCAAAAAGCCTGTTTATGGAAAAAAATATATTAAAAAGTAATTTCTAGACTACTAAAATTGTATAATGTTTTTCAAGTGTTCACCAAATACTCAAAAACACTTCTGTTATGTTTTCTTTGAACATGAATTTGAATTATTTCAAGCATAAATCAAGGTGCCAATGGGCTTTTTTCCATGTTTGAAGGGAGCGCTTGATAATAAAGGTTTTTTGACGGATTTTGGTAGCTAAGAGGGTCTATTTTACAAATCCAAGTGATAAAACTCTGGCTCCTTTGGGAGAACTCCAAAAAATAAAACATAATATAGGCACCATAAGGGTTCTAAGAACAGATTTAACAGTAAACATTTTTTTAAATAAACACATCAAAAATGGACTATATATAAATCCATTTTTGTCGGAATATATATTTTTTTTGACACCCCAAATATTCCAGATGGCGATGACGGCGACTTAAAAGCACAAAATTTTCATGAGAAACTAGATCAAGTACACACGTATAATACATTAACCTCAGGATTTTTGGAAACACTGATTCCATTTTTTAGAATAAACATTTTTTGGGAATAATATAATTAAGGTTCCTAGGGGCAAAAAGAATCGTAAATGACAAAAAAACTTGTGACCTCAATTAAGAAATTTTTGGATTAACTGAATTCATTTTTGGTTTAAAAAAAAAATTTAGGGGTAATTTAAGGGGCCTAAGGGTGAGTTTTAGGGGTAAAAACAACATACTATTGATAGAAAGACATCACTTTGGAGATTCTGGGGTTAACTAAATTCATTTTGGGGGTTAAACAGTTTTTAGGGGTAATGTAAGGAGCCTGAAAGGGCAACATAAAAAATTATTGGTGTAAAAGATATGTGATATATTAATTTAGGGGTCTTTTGGGTCTTCCAAAATTAATTTTGGTGTTCCAATTATTACAATAGGGATTCAGACGAGGATTTAGAGGTAGTTTTAGGGAAATATATCGATTTGGATATTTTTAAGTCTTCTAAAGTTGTATATATGTTAAGAGGTAATATAAGTTTGGGCTAGGTCCCAAAATTTTGTCCTAAGATCCTTTTATTGTCTCCAGATTTTTTTTTTATCCAAAGAATGATATCAGTGGATGTCTGTATTTGATCTGGTTTCTTCTAAAATGTTTGTGTCCCATCTTAAATATTTTGAGTTTTACAAGGGTATCAGAGTGGCATTAATCGGATTCATAAAATGTACAGCTGTACCAATTAAAATCAACTAAAAAAACTGAAATTAGTCAACCATGCATGCAAAATGTTTACTTTTAAAACTGCTACTAGAACCCTTAGATACTTCTAAGAATTTTTAAATCACATAAATGGATTAAGGGAACCCAAAAACCCCTGAATTGATGTATCAGATGCCTATATTTTTTTTTATTTTTTTTATTAGTTATTTTTAAAAAATGGTCACCACCTTGAATATCTGGATTCAAGTTTTCCAAAATCAGTAAAAAAATATCTGTTATAAGCTCTTTCTTCAATTTTGTTGTTTTCTCTAAAGAAAATATTTTTTCAGTTCATACACGTATACTTTTTTTTTTTAATTTCAGAACCTAACCACATGAAGCCTGATATTTGAACCTACAGCTACTAGTTTGCAGTTCCAAAGAAGGAAAAAATAACATGTTATTCTTTTCTTTTTTAAGTTAGATTTAATTTAAATGATTATTAATAAGTATTTTTGAGATAAGTTTTTAAATTAATTTATTTAATTGCATAGGTTTTTATAATGTTGTGGCCATAATCACCTCAACAAGTTGAGCCATGTGTGCATTTAGTTTTACTTCCAAGGACCAGATGCCCACCGGTGGACACAAATCCTCCACTGTTTTGTGACCATCGGTAGGCACGCGGTCCTGAGACGTAAAACAGAAATGCCCACATGTGAGCATGGGCAATGTGTTAATAGGAGGGTGTCACATTCTAAACACCAAATACATTTAATTATGTTTTAAATTGAAATATTTATTACACTCCATTCCAAATTGCTGCAGACCAGTTTTTTGACACTGACAATGACAGTTCCATTTAGCTTCTGTGTTTAATTATCAGCCGGCATATTGAAATGGGTCCGGAGAATTTGGAATGAGGTGTATATGTAAAAATGTAATTTTTCAGCATATTTTTTAAAATTTTATTATATATAGTTAATTAAAATTGCTAAAAATATTTCTATGACACAAAAATGCTAAAGTATTCTACCCATATAGTTGTTATTGTTTTGTGAATAACTAAAATATATAAAAATTGTATTGTTCATTCTGGTAGTTTTCTTGCCTAAATTCCAAAATCTGAAAATAAAAAAAATTAGAGGTAAACATTTGTCTAATTTAGCTACAACGCTTTTTTTAGTACTAGTAAGGAGTACATTAATAAATGTTCACTTACAACCAAAACAGAACTCCAAAAAAGAGAAAGTATTTCTGCAACCCTATCTATGCCGCAACCTTATCTTATGCATTTTTAACTACATTGGGCATTGGTAATTAGAGTTTTAGTTAAAGGATCTTTTATTAGGAAATTAGAGATTTTTGGACTTGTAGGTATCTCTTTCAGAAGCTACACATTTCAAATTTTTAAATTTTAAATGATTCACTAACAGAAAACACAAGTTTACATAAAAGATAGCAAGAGATGTAACATTACATTTGGTTTATATATGCCAACAAAAATAAATAGGTAGTATTTCTGTGTGTGCAAGCATATTAAATATTAAGTTTTTGGATTTTATTTGAATTATTTATTTCTGAGTTTGCACAAGAAGTAATAATTTTGGGTAAAAGATTTAAATGAAAAAGGCATCAGTACATAAGGTCAATAACAGAGTTTGTACAGAAAACCTTTAATTGGATTCTCTGATGTCTCCCAGTTATTCCTAACCATTTGTAAAAAACTTATAATTTTTTCAAGAATTTTGTATAAAAGAAAACAGTTGCAAAATTTTAATTTGACAAATTTCATGATTCTAATTTGTTTTTAAATCAATTTTTTCCAGATGGGCTTCCAGATTTTCCTTGGTTTTGTATATTTTTTTGTCAAATTTCCTGACCTTTTCAAAGAATAAATTTCTCAACTTTTCTCGGTTTTTCAGTTCCATACATACTCTGACTGATTAAAATTGTTACAATAAGAATTTAAATTTTGAATTTTATATATATACCTTGAAGACAAGAAAAGCAGTGTCATTCCATCTTGATAGATTTCTTTCCTACAATAAGGCATGATTTAGGAAATCCCTGATACTGCAGCTAGTTTGCTTATTGCAAGGCTTATTGTATTCCTCATTGCATATTCTTTTCTACTGTTCACATAGGTGTTTTTTTTTGCCAGGTGGAGCAGCCTTCTTATTAGTATTTTCAGGAACACTCCCTCCTAGACAGTTTCCTCAGGCCAGTATGCTTAATCTTGAACAAACGTGAGGGGAATTTCGCTCACCTCACCTCTCGGTCCTTTATCTTGGACACCTTAAATTTACAAAAATATTCAGGTCCTAATTTTATTTTCAACTCTTAAAAAGTGCATAGAGGTAGGTATTAAAACTGGACTTTCTGTAGCTTTACTGTAGAGAAAAATTAGAAATAAGTAAATGAGCCAAAGTGAGCAAAATGTGCCTCACTATTTTTTTGTATAATGTTTTTATTCTTTACCTAATATTTTCACTATAGTCCATGAGCCCAGGCCTATGAAAATTTATGACTACCTCACCGTTGAGACTTTGTATGTGTTCTTCAAGATGTTCTAAGGGGTATTTTTAGAGACCCCTCCAAACTTAACCCTTAACTGAGCCCTTAAGTTAAGGTCCTTTCAACAGAATTTCTCGGAAATGTTTAAATTAGATAATGTGACCATGTGTTTTAAATACTTATAAAGCAATCCTTGAAAAATCAGCTGTGAGGAGCTTAATTTAACTTTTCGATGCTATCAAGAGGGGCTTAATGACAAAATATATTTTTTTGACAAAATTTTTGTCCATTTCTTGTTAAAAAAGTTACAAATTTAAGTATATATATATGTTTAAAATATCATCTGAGTGGACATAAAAAATAAATATTATGCAAAGTCCGGCAAGGTCTTAACAGTTTAAGTTATGGGCTGTGGGACTATTAATTTGTATGGTACCTAATTCCACATATGTTAGTGGTAGTCAAAAAGGAAAAAACATACTTATTATATATAGGTACCTACATAAAATAACTTGTTTTGCAGAGGAATAAAGGCGTATTTAGAGTTCCGTAAGGCAAGTGGTATGAGGTAAGATGCAAGGAAAATAAACAATAACAAATGCATGCTGCTTTTACTGCATACCGCTTGTGGCTTATGGAACACTTACTTTGTTTATATAGGCCTCTTAAAGCGCTTTTATATAAGGATGGTTTGAAAATGTTGTCATATAAACACCACTAAAACCGATTTAAGCACTAAATTGATTTTATTTGGAAGCAGTTTATCACTCAAAAAAAGCCCATTCAACACCATTCTCAAATAAAAGGTCAGTTAAATTCTACGGCCTCAGTGCCCTTTAGCCTACTGTGGCTGCCATTTTTATAACCAAATTGACAAGTAAAACGTAGATTTTCTGTCAGTTTGGTGTCAATATGGCATTGATCATAGGCCAAAGGATACTAAAATGAAAATGAGTTAACTGGTTGTTTTAGTTAAGAAAAGTGTTGGCCCATTTTAGGGTCATTATAAACACTTTAGTGCATTTCTTCTAACCTAAAGAAAATACTAAACCCTAGTCTTTCAAAAAATCTGTTGTTAATTAATTAATTAATTATGTTGTTTTATTTGTTTTTTCTTTAAACTGACATTTAATGAAGGACATAACCCTCGAAGAAAGCGATTTTATTTAAAACCATCAATATATAAAAGCTCTTTTAAGTGCATATAAACGTAGTAACTGAGGAAAGCAGCATATGCTTGCTATAGTTATGGAACTCTGAATACACCTTAAAAGAATCTAGAAGGAAGAAATTTCCTTAAACTAAAAATGAGTACCTAACAACGTTGCCTAGTCCCTTATGCAGTATACGGTTTTCTGCCATTTTTGATTTTTTTTTTAAATTTTTTTTCACCAAAACAACCCAATCCAACACAGTCCAACCCAAAACAATGAAAAAAACATTACAACCCCCCTCCAGGCACCCTTTTTTCTCTTTAAAAAAAAAAAAATCGGGCGCAGCCGGATTTGGGGCCCTAGTAGGTGCCCCTATAAAGAATTTTTCATAAAAAATGGCAGAAAACCGTATAGTGCATAATTACCTTCCAAGGAAAAACCAAGGAAAAAACCCTATTAAAGACAACAATACTTATTCAAAAAATGTATAGTCAACCCGAGGTCTTACCTTAAGAATTTGCTTCCTTTTATTTTTTCTTGATCCATTGCATATTTTCGGAGTCTTTAAGCACACCAAGAGGCAAATAATGTACTACATTAGCAAAAACCGAGGGACAAATAGAAAAACTTATTGTTTTTGCCTGAAAAATAAACAGGCAGTCACATGGACCTAAAGGTTTATTTGCGCGGTGGTACCGTACAGCGGCGGTAATGATGATGCAAGGCAATTTCGGGCTACAGCAACGAATCATGAGTTACACGGAAGCGAAAGTAAAAAAAACTTATGTGCTTTAGCAGCGCGGAATGCGAATCAAAATAAGTAAACTATCGCCAAATTTTTGGCCCGGTGCAAAAAAAGCTCTGGTGTCCCACTGTGGACAAAAATAAATAAACTCTCCGCGTTGCCATGGAAAACAAATGCAATGACGTAAAGTTTTGCAAAAAAATCAGGTCGCCACGGTTAAATTGATTTCCCAATATCACGCTCTTTATTGTCGGAACAGAGAACATACTCTGTGAAAGAAAAAGAAGGCAATCTTTTCAATACGTATTGAGTACGATGTGAAAACATACTATATGATTTGTCAAAAGTTAAAATCTGGTGTAGTCATCTATATCACTTGTTTTAGGCACAAAGATACTAATATCATAACACACTAATGAAGCTTCCTCACTTAAATCTTATTTAACAAAATTATCCGACATAACTTTGGTACTGGTACTACAACGAGGAGTATTCTGTTCTGTCTCTTGCACAGGTCCTGAGTTTCATTGAAGTTTATGTTAAGAACATCCTCTTTTGTCTCATATTTCTTAAATTTTTTAAAATAATTAAATAGGGTTTTTCATTCATTTTTGAAAAAAATGCGAGGAACACCACGCGCGCATGCCGAATTGTACGATTACAAAGCATTTGCTATAGCGCTCCACACACGCGCTGATTTTTTAAATTTTAGTTTGGATCTGCTCAAAAAAACTGGTTTTTAATAATAATAAAATACAAAATCTAGTCATTTGTGCATCGGTCGCTATGATGGACGAGAAAACGACGAAAGACCGTTGTTATTAACTATGGTAAATTTGGCAACTCCCTCACAACATTTATTTTGACTGGAATATTGTGCGGTTTTCAACGACCGCAACGAACGACGGATCAACGACGCGGAAACGTTGATAATAATTAACTAGAGTTAATTAATTTACGTTCTTTCAATGTTTCTCTTTACGAGACATTAGTGGCCAAATAATCAATGCAGTTTCGGCCAATGTCAACTATAGAGGGCACCTCTTTAGTCGCAAAACACTTAGGTTTTCATGAAACCAAGAAATGATTGTTGACGCCATACTGTTTTATTTTCCTGATTTGCGCCGTTACGCCATTTGTATAAATCGTTAAAAAAATTTAGTTTTTTTGCTGGATTTTGATGATTTTTAGTTACTTTTAGTAATTTTTAATTATTCTTTTAGACTGGCGGCAGTTTAAAACAGGTTTAAAGCAGTTTTAGGTATTTACGTCACTAGACCGGAAAATTGGTCTTTACAGGTCGACGCAGGAAATTTACAGGGCGAGCCGCAGGCGAGTCCTGTAAACCTGCGGAGACCTGTGAAGACACTTTCTGGTCGTGTATCGTACGTATTTTTTTTCAAACGATCAGAAAAAAACATTTTAGTATCTATCACTTTCGTCGACGCCGAGCACGGATGTAAAAACCTTTTTTACGCCTAGCCGTGTTGCGTAATTTATGAACAGTCCCCTGATATTTTCTGCTTCTTGTTGGCTAGATAGCCATTGCCGCTAAGGCCGGTAGTTTTTAAGATGAAAACTAAGAAAAACAAGTAAAGTTTTGTGGTTAGAAATGATTTTTGTATTTTTAACTTGTGCAAAATTGTATAAAACATTAGAAAAATTATAGTGTAGTGCCTATTAGCTTCACACAGCTAAATCAGTTATGACTGACGACCAGTTGTGGCCAACTTATCAAGCAAAATAATGATAAAAGAGCTCATAAAAGGCAGATTTCTAGATTTGTTCTTTATTTACCTATATTTATAGTATAGTCTTAATTTGAGAATTAAAAAATGTGTGGTCGATTTTTCGGTGTATGTGACTCTTGAAGCAGCTTTTATTATTTCCTCCGGATTCAACTCATTCTCTAGATCTGAGTCCATTTTTGTAAACAAAACCTTTGAAACATATTTAAAACAGCTTTTTTAGAAGTGTCAAAACTGCCCAAAAAAACAAGCTAAAAGCTGTCAACAAGAAGTCATAGCCAACTTGGCCAAAAATGGGACCGGAAAAGGATCAAGGGACCGGAAAATTGAACAAAAAGGTCCTTTCTGGAGAGTGTAAATATTTTGAAAAAACATGCCTTGTAATGTAGAACTTTCCATATGAAAAATCGTACGGAAAGTGGCTATTTTCCGGTCGTTTGAAAAAAAAAATATTTACAGTATTTATATAGAAAATAATTTAGCAAAAAAATTAGAAGGATTGAAGGCCCGCTTATTCTTTAAAGCTAAAATATCCATTTTGGTAAATTTAGTGGATGGGAAGCTTCAAAAAGCCACTTTAATGTTATAAATTAACTGTAGGTTACATTGGGTATTTTAAAATAAATTGTGTTTGGAAATCAGTCTATTTGTGGTTGCAGACGTGGAAGTATTGATTTCAAATCAATTATATTAATAAAAATATTTTCCAGAGGGCAATCCAGTCGTAATCGCTTCGGAAACGTTGTGGAAACGTTGCACGCGACTCTAGTCGCAAGCACCGTCAACACAGCTCCACCAAATTGGTGAAAAAGCGTTAAATCGCCTTTTCCAACGTTAAAACTTCGACAAATTATTCCTTGGGAGCAGCTGCGTACGTATACCAGGGCGGTATCTTCAGATGGGGCCCTCTCATTTTTTTTATACTTTTAAGCTAAAAGAAAATTAAAATTTCAAATTTTGTTGAAAAACTGTTTTTTTTTTTAATTTTTATTACCAAAGAATCAATTTAATATATTAAGAAATATGGTTGATTTAAACAAAGGGATGGTAAAACTAATAAAATCAAAAATATATGTTTTAGCGTTTCAATCTTGGGAACAATAACTTTCTTCGAGTGCCCCTATAACCCGCGGCCCGGGGCGGACCGTCCCCGTCGCCCCCTCCTCGGTACGCCGCTGCTTGGAGAGCCTCATTAGAGACACGTATTAGAGACTCCCTTATTTATAATGGAGTAAAGATATATAATACAAAACCGCAAATTGTTTCGCAACAAATTAAAAGCCAAGCTACTGCCAAGAGCATTTTACAGTGTTGACGAATTTTTCCAGGAAACTTACATAAATTAGTATTAAAAATTAACGACACTTCAGTCATAAAGTGAATCCCTCTTTGATATACAGGGTTCCTAAGCAAATCCTTAGGGGGCCAAGCAGCCGTGTATAAGACGCAGACAAACGGAAAAGCACATTAGGCAGGAAAGGATGGGCATGGGGCGATGTTGTCACTACATCTTACACGTAGTAAATCCATTCCAGGTTGTTGTTTTCTAATGTTTTCTATTTTCATACCTTTAGGATTGGAATAAAAATTGTTTTTGCTCGACTTTAATACCAAACTGATGAAAGATATCGTAAAAAAAAATATTTTTCGGCTTTACATTTTGTAACCATTGTCCTTACGCACTGTTTACAGGCTGGGGACTGAGATACATGCAAATGCCTAACCTAACGCGTTCATACACGGCCGGAGAAATCGACTGAGATATTTCCGTAGAAACTTTATCAAGCAAATAGGACGGGTTGACGCCTTCCAACGTCCAACCCGGGTTTTGCACTTTGATTCGAAATCAAAAAGGAGGAACAGTCAGATGTGGGGCCGTGCACAAATTACGTAACGGTGATTTTACCAATTTTTGACCCCCTTCTTATGTAATGTTTTGTAGCGGTTTGGCATGCCACTCCCCTAATATTACGTAACGATTTCAAGACCACTACCCCCCCCAAAAAAAAACTTTTCACTTATTTTCATTCCAAATTTTCTTAGTTTCACACAAATGCAAACGCTGTCGAAAACCCCCCTCCCCTTTACGTAACGTTTTGTAACCCCCCTTCCCCCTATTACCATTACGTAATTTGTGCACGGCCCCTGTAGTCCCAGTGAAGGAGGGCGAGAAAATTGATATTTTTTTCTTAAAAATTATACTCTTTAGACCTATTTCTTTGCGTTCCCGAAATGACGTAATTTTTAAAACAAAATTGTAAGCCGCGCCATTTTTATTTCGTGCTTTGTTTTTCCAACATTTTTGCGTTCGGCTAATTTAATTGAAAAATTTTTGCCTGCGGCGCCCTTTATCTTCTCACTCGAAACCAAGATCCCCCGTTTTAGGAAAACTGATTCCATCTCTGTTTCTAATTTTTTTCGAATAAAAGTAGAGTATGACCATGGGGGAAATAATTTTTTTCTACGGTATGACGAAAATTTCGAGAAAGTTGAAGAAAAAAATAAAAAAAGTGGCAGAGCTCAAGTTTTTCGTAAAAAAAAAAGTTTTTTGTAAAGAAACAGAGCAAAATAAATCTTTTCACCCCTTTTTGTGTGTTACAAATATTGGCAGCCCCTTATTTTTCGCTTTTACCCTCCCGCTAGTTTTGAAGAATTGGTTCGCTACATGTTTCGAGATCATGTCATAAAACACCTCGAAAATATCAAATGTAGTGTAGGGCCAGCTTTATTTAAAATCAATAATATCGCAAGCAAAAAGCTCTGCAGGAAAAACAGCGCCGTTTATTGATTTCTTTGGCTGCTAGTGCTAGTTGCATGGTTTGGCCGTTTCCGGATAGATGTCACTAGTAGAACAGAATGGAAAGAAATTTAATTAAAAGCGAAGATAGTTCTTTCTAATGTTAACAACCTCACGAGTTTATCGTTCAGTATCGTAAATATTGGACCCTGCCGCCTCCTTTAAGCAAGAAAAAGCTGTGGTTTGGACCTGAAAACATCTAATTTCTAATTAGATTAGATGTTCAAATCTGTCCCCTTCTTGAACCTCACAATATCCCAATCTATTGTAAAACTCTTGGCGCGTAGCAGCCAACATTTCAGGGGTGATAGAGTTGCCCGCCTCCAAAATTTTCGCCCTCAACTCCTGTATAGTCGTAGGCCGTAAGTGAGAGTGTTGGAAAATCATCTCATGGTGTGGTCGCCATCTAGCGGAATTTCCAGACATCTTGTCAACGGTTATTATTGCAGCTATGATTTATGCTCACAATGAAAGATTGGCGACAATTTTTTCTCATGAAAGCAGTGCGGAGATAATAACAAACTGGCACCATTGCTCAATATACCTGTTTCTTTTGTGCGCGCAGAACTTTCTATGCCATTTCTGTTTGATTTATTGAAATCCTATCCCTAAGAAAAATCTTAGGAATCCTGTACATATGTCTTAGTGTTTAAATTTTCATGCTTTGTTAATAAGATTTATTTATTGTGATCCTTCTTTAATACAGTAGTTTTAAAAAATAGTGCTTAAAATAGTGCTTTTTTTACAAGCATTGGTTCAAATAACGAACGCATCAAGGTATTTAAAAACGCGAGTAAAAAAAAAGCACAGTTTAAACGCGCGTCGTTAACACTATTTTTTTAATACCTTTATTAAAAAATACCAATCACGGAAGTAAAAAACAAAAGTGGAATGATAATATCCTATAAATAAAATAACCGCTACAGGTACTTGATATTTGTGAGCCTAAATCAGTTGGTATTGACAAAATTTCCCCAACTCTGAGGCTAATAATAAAAAGGGTTAACGCACAGCACTTCTGAAAGGCAAAAAACTAGTTATTCTGGTCGTATAACAGCACTGAACAAATCAAAACACTATATTTTTAGCAAAAACACGCAAAAAAAAACAAAAACACTTTATTTTAACTAAAAAAACAACGGAGTAACGCGCAATTATCTTTTTGGTTTGGTTCAAACAAGTGTGTGGCTAATAAAAAAAGCAGGCTAATATATATCATGTTTACAGGGAGACTTGAAATCGATCTAAAAATTATATAAATTTACTTTTTCTATTAACACAAATTTAAAAAAACTAAATTTTAATATATTACGAAAAACCATGGTAAAAAATACCATTTACTGATTGCGGAAAAGACACATCAAAAAAAAGTTATGCTAAGTCAATTCGATTGATGTGACTACGTTCTTTTAGGCTCAAAACTATCACCTACATAAGGCTGTTATTTTGGTGAAATTTCTCAGGGGGTATTAATCATTCCACTTTTGTTTTTACTTCTGTGATAACAATGCGGTTTCCATAGCGATGTGCCTTTTTACTCGGTGACGTTCATTGTTGCGACATTTTAATCTTTGATAGTTTGATATTTTGACGATGTTTTTAAGGGAATTTTTCGTAAATACTTTAATCCTGCGGCGAAAGGTTTGTAGCCCGAACGTAGGGATTAAAATACACTTTAGTGACGAGATTTATATAGTATTTTATACACTTTAGAATTCGAGAAACTAAAAACAAAAAATCACAAAACTAACAGTAGACCACTTAACGGTACTCTAGTTTCAAGATTGACAGCTCGTATTACTGATAGTTGTCATTGATTTTTGTTGGCATGGTGATTTCACTCAAAATTTATTGTGCCATGGAAGTGTTGCTATGGCACAAAACAAATGTCAGTCAATTGTTGTTATCAAACGGCGTCACCAAACGGTGAGTCCAAAAAAATCGTACAGCATTTTTTTTTGAATATGAACATTGAAGAGGTCATCGCTATTCTTCTCCACAAAAACCTCACAAGGTTTACAAGAAACAGTTTCGTGATTACCGAAAATGGTGCGCTAAACAGCATGCAGAGAATTTTACGGATGAAAAGGTTCTCCTGGTATACTTCCTACGGAAGTCTAAGAATCTCAAGGCATCTTCTGTATGGAGCCAATATTCCATGATCAAAGCCACGATAATATCTGAAGCAAACGTCGACATCAGCAAATACAGTAAACTCACGGCATTTCTAAAGGAACAGAATGACCGAACTAGATTTAAGTAATGCATATGCTAATGATTTTTTTCGTTCATACATTTTAGCAAATAAATAAATTTTCAATAAAATTATTGTCTAATTTGGAAAATCTTACTTTAAATCCCCCAGAGATTAAAATTATTTTTAATCCCAGAGGGATTAAAAGTGACCCTTTTATACCTAAAATGAGGGATTAAAAGTGCACTTTTAATCCCTAAAGTGCATAAAAGTTTTTTTTGAATCGGTAAACAAAAAAGCCATGTTATCTGCAGTCAGTTACTGTCGCCCCTTTTCAATGGGGCGGTTTGTTTCTTGATGGGTTGTTTTTGTGTGTTTAGAAAAAATAACGTATTTAAATTAACAGGCAAGGGCGGATCCTCGGGCGGTTCAATTTAAGAGCCGTTATTTAGATTTTAAGTGGTTTGTTTAATTTAGACTGGTTGCCAAAATCGAGAAGTTTTCAGGGGCGTTATTCTTGAATCTAGAGAAAATTTGCTCCCAGGGAGTTAAATTATCTCGCTATTATGCATCTCATTGGTCCAAATCTTCGATTTAAATCGGTTTCTCTCACTTTTGCCCGATATTGGTCGAAAGTAATTCTATTGGTCTTGACTAAGAGAATTAATTTTCATCAATATCGGGCAAAAGTGAGAGAAACCGATTTTAACCGAAGATTTGGGCCAATGAGATGCATAGTAGAGAGAGAATTTGACTCCCTGGGAGAAAATTTTCTCTCGATTCAAGAATAACCCCACTGAAAATTGTGCTAAAACGTTCATTTTTTTATAAGTTTTGAATGCTGTTGATGAAAATTGCTTAAAATTAAACTAAAATCGTACCTAAGATAAGAAGAAGTAGTTAAATAGTAAGTAGATATGGATATTTATTTTTAAGAGAGAATTTGCGGATAAAACGTTCATTCAAAATACAATATTATCAAGGCTTTTAGCACTGATATTTTTCTTGTTTTTTTTTTGTTGGTTTTTTAAAATCCCGATCATTTTTTTAAGTCGTGAAAGGTCTCGAGATAATGTTTTAAACGTTCAGTGTGCAAAACAAATTTGATAGACGGTTTTTTTATTAACTTTAATGACAGGCCAGTGTAGCTATTCTTGAAATCAGGACGGAAACAATCATTTCGCCGATTCCCCCAAAAATGATACCAATAACATGACTTTTGATGAAATTTGCTTCTACTGGTCTTTCATGAGAGAAATAAAAGACAGCAATTTCTATTTAAAATTTGTGGGAAAAATCAGCTACATCGACCAATGGGAACCGCGCACTGCATAGTTTTTCTTCAGAGGAGTTCATGACACTCCCTTGTCCAGCAGCAAGTTATACAGGGCCAGGGTTATTCACGACGAATGGGAATTAGTCAAACCATAGGCATTATGGACTAAGCCCATTCCATATCTGGTAATAAATTTTACCTGGTGGCGGTTTTAACGGATATACAGTCTGATTTATCAAAATATGCGAAAACTGTTTAATATCTCAAAAACTAAGCAACCAAAAATGATGAAATTTTGCACGCCAACTACACTCCCGAAGATCAGATTTTTAAAAATTTGGACTTTTCAGGGCCGCACTTAGTTTTTTTTTTTAATTTTTAAATCTCACATAAAAACAACGCCTTGTAACTTACAATAAATAACACAAAAAAGACTAGGATGAGTACTAATTATCAAAGAAAAAAAAATTAACGCGCAATTTTTTGTTTTTGCTATAAACAAATTGTTTTCGAAAAAGTTTGTAAATTTGCCTGGTGCTTTCCTGCAAAATAGATTTATCAGAAGCATTTTAAATACAAATCATCAAATTGACACCAAAATTAAAAAAGGGGTTATATAATATCTGATGTGTCTATGTCTGAAGTGATGTAATATTATGTACCGAAAGATAATAATTTAATAAAATCATAAATCCGGACCTGAACCTTATTTGCTTTCTGTAAAAAAGAAAACTTAAACTTTATTAAAATAACCCTTTTTATAATTTTTGTGTCAATTTGTTGATTTGCATTTAAAATGATGCTGTTAAATCTAGGAACTTTTAGAGAAATGAAACAACAAAATCGCTTCCGGGGTCTTTTTCCCACAGTATTTATTTCAACGGCAGACCGGTTTCGCCTAAAGAGGCATCTTCAGTACCAAATACTACAATTGAAAAGAGGGTATTTTTTGTAAAATTTAAAAAAAGGAAATATAAAAATATAAAAATAATTAATACAAAAGGGAAACAAATATTTTAACAGTCGAACTGTGTGAATTGTGTTAAAACCTAGGTATAAACATATAATCAAATCTAAGACCAAATGTAGGTTTTTGTAATATTACGAAAAAAAGTTTCAAAAAATATACAAAAAATAAATAGAACTATATGGAATCTGTCATTGGCTAGAGCCTTACCTTAAAAAATCAACAGCATTGAGTCCATTTTAGGGCGTTTGTCGACTGCATGTTTGTCTTAAGAAGTTAATCTATTTTATGTAAAGGCACCAGGCAGATTTACACATTTAGAAAAAAAATTCTAGCAAAAACAAAAAGTTGTGCGTTAATTTTGTTTTCTTTAGTAATAAGTACTAATCCTAGGCTTTTTAGAGAAAATTAAAAAATTTATTCATTGTAACTTACAGGGTGTTGTTTTGAAGTGAGATTTAAAAATGAGAAAAAACTAAGGTAGGACCAGCAAATACCAAATTTTTAAAAACATATTTATTAAACTTCAAGAGTGTAACTAGTATGCAAAATTTCATAATTTTTCGTTACATCGTTTTTGAGATATTAAATTGAACACTTTTCGCCTGTATATCCGTTAAAAACGCCACCAGGTAAATTTTATTACCAGATATGGAATGGGTTTAGTTCACATTGTCTATGGTTTGACTATGTCTCATCATCGCGAATCACCCTGTATACTTAGCCAATTAAAGTCTAATAAGTCGCATTAAAGAATAGGTAATTTAGATATAAATTTTTTGAATAGAGCAAAAAATTAGAACCCAAATAGGAAGGTCCACCGTTTAACATAATAAAAGTCCCTATTCCTACCTCCTCGGAAACTGTAATTTCTATCCTCCAAAAAAGAGTTTTTCTGTCAAAAGTGACAAACTTAATTCTCTATCAATAGACACTTAAAGTAAATATTTCATCGCAGCGGTATCCGTATACCTAATGCGTTTGAAATCTAGCCAAAATACCCTACTTTTATGACTTGTTTATGCGATGTTTGGAACCCCGCTTTTTGAAGGGTGCGATGACAGAACTGCTGATTGAAATCGTTGGGCACGTTCATGGGTCCGTAACGATACGTACATCCCTCCGTACGCAACGAGTGGAATCAGCTATTCTGTCATCGCACCCGTCAAAAAAGCGGGCATCGTTCGAGACATGGCATAAACAGGTGTATGTAGTGCATTTTGGCTTTGTTTCGAACGCGTTAAGGCGCAATTACACAGACGAACATGCTCAAACAAAAGCTCGTGCAAAAGATCTAAAATTTTTTGCGTGAACATTTTTGTGAACTTTTCTTTGAACATTTTGTTCGGGTAAATTTTTGAGCAAATTATTGCTATCTGTTTTGGAAAGATATTTTTAAAATGAGAAAAATAAAATTTCACATCAGTGATCAGTGATCTCAATTCTTTAAAAAAATGGAACACCAACTTTTATTTTAAATTTTTGTGAAAAAAAGCCGACGGCAAGCGAAACATTATTATTGGCTATCAGTTTTGTCACATGGATTAGGGTTACTTATAATATTTTTTTCTTAGGGTTTTTCCCGGATTTTTTTGCCCGGGGGTTTTTTTGGGACTTTCTTGCGAGTTTTTTTTATTTCCAAGGGTTTTTTTCCTAAATTCAAAAAACAACCCAGGAAAATTTTTCTTTTCCAAAAAATTTTTGAATTTTTCAAATATCGGCAAAAAACTCAAAAATTGCACTTTTAAGCGGTAATCCGCGCCTCACGACTATGAGGAGTGGTGGGGAGGGGATTTTTTTTAAAACATATTTTTGTAACTTTACTTTAACCTTAGCTTTGATTGTTTTTTTTTTAATTCCTCACACCAGATTCACCTACTTAGTTTAAGGCCCCAAGGGTTGCTTAAAAAAGCAAAAGGTTTATGAAAATGCTGAAGATAGATATTTACTGTCAATTTAATGTGATAATCAAGGTCGATTACTGACACTGAACAAAAAATATGCAAAGGGCCAACATTCCGATTCAAAAGTCTAGTCTGTTACTGGTAATTATATTTTTTAGACAAGGGTCGGGATCGTAGGCTTGTAAAAGTGGGTAATAAACGGGTATTATTTAAATCGAACGTGCTTTTGTTCATATATTTGAGATTTAATAAAATGTAAATAGGTTTTTTCATTTGACTTTATTATTATTGTAAAAGACTAAACTAGGAAGTAATATAAAGAGATATGAGTGGTAAGGCGTTTATAACTAACGTATCAAAAAGACAATAAATACCATGAGTACAAAAAATACTCTCACCACAACTACGACGTGTAAATATAAAGAATTCTTTATCTGGTATTGTAAGTTCAATTTTTTGTGAAGTAAATCCAACCCAACTCGACCCAAACTACTCTACGTTTCTCTGATATATGGATGGACATTTTTAGTTTTAGTTTGCGCCCGTCGCTTTTATTATTATGATATGAGAATGCTAAAATTTATTTTCTACTTTTTAGTGCACTTTATATTTTATAAAAGCTTCTTTTTATTTAAAATAATTTTTTAATTTTTAGACTATCATAAATCCATCCTTTCGATAATTCTCTTCCCTAAAAACCCCTGTATGCCAATTTTGATTGAAATCGAACAAAATAAATCTTTTTCTTCCTCCACTTCCCTCATTAGCGGGAGGGGGTGCCTAATAATACCATATTATTGTATTGTCGCCGCAACTATAAATACACACCGTAAACTGAAATTGAATACCAAATTTGAGTTGCAAGATTTGAGCCGAACATACAAACATACATAAATCAAAGCTTGTAAAAATTGCCAAAAATTTCAATATTTAAAAAATCGGAAACGCAAGTTCTACGCGTCAATAAAATAAAACGAATTTCTTTGTTTTGCGTCGGAGAGCCCTTTCTTTATAGAAAGATTTGTTCTAAAACTTTCATAAAAAAACTGCGTTGACCCTTGTTTGTTGTCATGTAATTTTGTGTGTCAATGTTCATTTGACCAAAACCCCCTCTCACTAGTCTACGGTTTTTACCTTCTCCTAACCCAGCATCAGCAACAAATAAGTACCAATTATGGTATACTGGCATATCCGCTATAAAAATCAAATCAATCGAAGTTGCTTATGAGGTAAAACGTGAATTTCGACATCATATCGTTTTTCCGTCGGAAAGCACTTAATTAAAATACCTTGTTTTAAAACTTAGTCTTTCTATTTTCAGTTAAGTTCAATGAATTCCCAGTAAACTATAAAATTTAAATTTGTAAAGAAATGTTTATACCCCCAATTCTTCAAATAAATTTTGCTCAACATTCTCTCCAAAATTTACGTGTGTTTTTTTGTACGAGATTTTGCTCGAACATTTCTTTGAACATTTTGCTCAAGAGGCTCGTGTAAATGTTTGTCGGCATTTCAACATCAAAGGAAAGTTTGTCTGTGTAAATGCGCCTTTAGGTATACGAATACCGACGCGTCGAAATATTTACATTAAGTGTCTAATAAGTATATAGTGTTAGTGTAGCTTAAACCACTCATTCTACCAAAAAAATTAAAAAAACCCAAGCAAAAATTATGGCAATTTGAACAAATTTTTGCATATTCCTTTTTAGCATTTTCATCTCAGTGGCGGTCCCAGCCATTTGAAAAGGGAGGGGGGCGGTATCGATACGAAAAAAAAATAGAATAAAAGCATAGCTTTTATGAGGAACATATGCAAACAAAACTTAAATTTGGTCTCAAATCTAGGGGGGTACTCAGATTTGAAGTCGTTTATTTCATACATTTTTTATTTTAAAAAATGTTTAAGAAAGTTACATTAAAACTGTAATTTTTGAGTGGACATAAACTAAAATCGTAAATATCAACGGTATTATAGCGCCGTAGGCGAAAATTTTTAAGAAAATTACTCTAAAAAATGCATTTTTTGATTTCAAATTAAACTAAAATTGTAAATATAGCAATGTTTTCAAAGCGCAACAGGCGAAAAATTTTAAGAAAATGACACTACAAATGCCATTTTTAACACAAAATTAAACAAATACCGCAAATATCAAAGGTGTTATAGTGCCGCAATTTATGCCCTACTTTTGATTTTCTAAATGTTTCCATAAAAAATTTCAAGCCAGGATAGGGGGGGATTAACTACCCCCCCTATCCTCCTGAAATCCGCGCTTGAGTAACTACGTATAATTTTTTCAGTTATAAAAAACATAGATATAACAAACAAACCACAAACAAAACCTAATAACTAAATACTTTTTTTTTGAGGTCTAAAAAGCTTTTTGTTAAAACATAATCTTTTATATCGCATATCTCAAACATAAGATGCCCATCTCAAAAAAAAAATAATTTCCAGATTTTTGGGCAAACCCGTCAATGACTCGCTCAATGTCAATTTCAATATGTCTGTTGATATGCAGCAACGCTAAACACGTCAGACGAATCTCCGTCATACGCTATGTTTTCATGGATATTGAATTCGTTTAAAATATGTTCTGAATTTTTTTTTTCATGAGTTTTCATGACAGGTTTTCAAATCCATTTGTAAACGGTTTTCAAATTTTGATATTTGGCAGCTGACATATGTCATAGTTGTCAAATATTCATTTTTGAGTTTTGGTACTTTTTTTTTAAAAATGTATTTTATTCAAAAGATGATGTTGGCCCTTGCCACACATTTTTTTTAAATTTTAATTACTACTCTGTTTGCAAGTGGAAGTGAAGAAAGAAATGCTGGACTGGCATATGTGCATAACACATACACTTTCGAACCAAATATTTCTTTTATTTTCCATAATTAATTTTTTTAAAGTCTTTAAAAAAACAAATCTTTAGTTATTTAAGTAAGGTTATGTTACTAATCTTATTTTGGTAATTATGCAGTATACGGTTTTCTGCCATTTTTGATTTTTTATTTAATTCTTTAGTGGGGGTCCCTAGGGCCCCCAATCCGCCTACGCCGGTTGTTTTTTTTGTTGATTTTTTTTGGTTTCTTTTTGATTTTTTTTCACTAAAACAATCCAATCCAACACAGTCCAACCCAACCTAATCCAACCCAATCCAAAACCATCAAAAAAACACATTACAACCCCCCCCCCGGGCACCCTTTTTTCCCTTAAAAAAAAAAAAATCGGGCGCAGACGGATTTGAGGTCCTAGGTACCCTAGTAGGTGCCCCCATAAAGAATTTTTCATAAAAAATCAAAAATGGCAGAAAACCGTATACTGCATAATTACCCTTGTTTTTTCTATACACTCCACCAAATTTTAGAATGCCGGTTCCACAGTTTCACTTCTATTTCTCTCTCTCTCTCTCAAAAAGAGTGAGAGCAATAAAATATAATTGGGCGGCTGTCTGGTAATCCGACGCAATACGCATGTGTAAACTCAATCCCCGTTTTCATGGAAAATCGGTATTTCGATCTCAATACGATCTTGATCCAACCCTAAAAATTTTCAGGGTCGGATCTAGATTGAAATCGATTTGAATACTGGAAAATCAGGCGTTTTCAAGGACGGTATCGGATTGAAATCGTTTTCAGAACGAACTCAATTCCCATGAAGACGTAGCAATAGTGTTTTTAAGTACTTATGTTTTCAATCTTCTGAGGTATGAGAAGCTTCTTTCTGACGAGGCATGACTTACTGGCAAACATCCAAGAATGTTCTAATCAACGAAAAAATATTGCCAAACTTGTTCATTGCCTCGAAAACGTTATAAGGTATGTTTTGATTTAAGGTTTTGCCTACTTCTGATCAATATTGTTTCCAATAAAAGTTCAAGAATTTTTGTTTTGGATTAATAACACAGTTTATAGTATTTAGAAACGACTTTAGTTAACTTTGCCTTGATTTTAGCTTCACGTTAAACTTGCTATGAATATGTTCAAGTCAAAAATACTTTTTTATGTCCGAATTGATTTTGTTTAAAACTTTTTTTTTATAAATAGAAACTCTATAATACTGTTCTGTATTTTCAATGGTTTTCGCGGTAAGTTCCTTTTCTTGGTCTGACGGATTGAAGGTCAAACTGTCCCAAAATATTGTGGATGGATTCTAGAATGTATTTAAAGGAACTTTCTGCAATTTCTCGTTTTTTCTTCTTCAGGGTTAAGCTGTCGTTGGAAATGCAATTTTATCTAGTATAAGATCCAGTGAAAAGCGGAGCTCTTTTTTGTATATGTCAGGAACAGTGGCATATCAAAGAGTTTTGGTACATTTTGAAATTTTCTAGTTAAGAAAATCGCAGAATTAAATTTCAACATTTTTCCTATTTGTCACTTTTGACAGTCTGTAACCCTTTAGGAGTTATCCAAGAAAAACGCTTTTTTGGAGTTTTCTGGAGGTTAAAAATGACAGTTCTCGAGGGGGTAGAAATGGGGCCTTTTGGTATGATAAAAATAAAAAAAAAATTGGGGTGTAATTTTTTCCTTTATCTTTCCTATGTAGCTTAGCCTATTACTGATTTTCGCTTTTATTTTGTAGTTTGGCGGCCACTGACAATTTATAAGTTTTTCTTTTCCGTCCGTTTAATTGGAGTTTTCTGTTACTTTTATCATATTTAACTCTTCAAAACAATTCCCAAGGGCGCATAAAAAAAAACGTTTTTAAAAAAAATCTAATAAAAAATAAAATTTTGAAGCCTCTATCAAAATTTTTCAACCAGTTTTACAACCGGTACACTTTTTGGCATCACTATCAAGTGAATTTTTTTAAGTACCTACTCCAAAAATAAACAGAGTCAATCAGTCTCAGATTTTCCTAAAAATAGGTGTATATACGTTATAAATAATAATTTTTCGCGAAATTTTGATTTTTCCTAATTTTATAAAAAATGAGTTACTACAGTTGCAAAACACCTAAACCGACGAAAAAAAAAGTTGTCTGTCGGTCAGTCAGTCCGTTGTCTGTCTGTATACATGATAATTCAAGAACGCCTTAATCGATTTGAATGAAATTTGGTACAAAAAACCTCTATCGGCTGACCATGAACAGATCAACTTTTAGGTAGGGTGGTGGGGGGTTGAAGGGGGAGAAGGGCGATAAAATATTTTAAAAAATTGTAACTTTAGATCAAATTCGTGGGAGCTTTAGTTTCCGAGTTATTTGAAAAAAAGTTAAAATATATAAAAAAATCATAACTTTAGAAGTAAAGCAGCTATTGATATGCGGTTTTCAGATTTTGGTTTTCGTAAATATTACCCAAAAATTTTGTTATAAGCTTTAAATCTTTCAAAGCTACAGTTTTCGAGATATTTTCATTTAATTTCAACATAAAATAATTGATTTTATGGTGGACTATCCGAGCTTTCTAGCACCAATTTTTAGTCCACCATACCAATATGGTATAGGGGACTATTAAAATCGTTAAATTTTGACTTTTCTTAATTTTATCAAAAATAAGTTACTAAGGTTCCAAAACACCTTAATCGACGAAAAAAAAAAAGTTGTCTGTCGGTCTATTGTCTGTCTGTATACACGATAACTCAAGAACGCCTTAATCGATTTTAACGAAATTTGGTACAAAAATTCTCTATTGGCTAACCATGAATTGATTAACAATTGGGTAGGGGGTAAAAGGGAAATAAAATATTTAAAAATAAATTACTTTGGAACAAAAGCATATTGATATACGGTTTTCTTATTTTGGTATATAATATTAACACAAAATTTTGTTATAAGGTTCAAATCTTTCAAGGCTACAGTTTTCGAGATATTTTTATTTCCTTTCAACTTAAAATAATTGATTGTATGGTGGACTATCCGTGCTTTATAGCATCATTTTTTTGCTATAAATTTTCAAAATAAAAATCCCGAGACCGACACGTTTTGGAGATAATAAAAACCCCTTTCGCCCTACAGGAGGTAAATTAAAAAATAATAAAACATCCAGTATAACAAAATAGTTGGCAACATTTTAAGGCTTTTCCTATCATTTTAAAAAGTAGGTGCCAATTTATATTACCTACTTTTTTTAAATCCCATGCCAAAATAAAAACAAAGTATACCCAATATTCTAGCTTAGAAACTATTACTTAAATAGAAAATCATATTTTTTATCCAGTTCCACGTGGCAATCTTTTAAAAATTATTCAAACACTGCAGAGCCGGATTTGCAAATTTTGCAAAAACACTTTATTGCTAAGAAAAGAAATTTTTCTGTTGAGCAAGCGCGTTAAATAACATAATTATTAATAAAGTCACTAAAAATCAATTAAGAAGTTAAACGCATAAAAAAGTATATTTAAAAAGAAAATAAAATTAATTACTTACAAAATTTAGACTTAAAAATGTAACAATAAATTAAAAATTTAATAATAAATATAAAATACATAGTAGTTTTTTAAATAGGTTAAGATTTGTAACATATTTAATAACAGAAGGTAAGAATTAAATAATTTTCCACCTTCATTATTTAAAAATCTTCAAGCGCTTAAAATGCAAACCCATAATAATAATTAGATTCTTAAAAATAATACAGTTGTATCAAGTTTGTCTCTTCTTGCATTAGAACTTTTTTCGCTTCTAATATTAGGTAGCTTACCATTTTTAAATACAGTGTTCCCACAGTCCTTGAAAACCGGGAAATCCGGAAAAAAGTCGAGAATTCGGTGGGATCGGGAAATATCCGGGAAAAAGTCGGGAAATTTGCTAAGAATCCTTAAATTTTTCAGATATTTTTGACCTGGTTGAGATTCTCTTGTACCTATATAAAATGTACATATATTTTTTTTGCCGGCCTCCGTAGCGCAGTGGGTAGCGTACTTGACTGCTACACGGGAAGCCGCGGGTTCGAATCCCGGATAGGATGGATATTTTGTGTTTGCTTTTAACTCTGCAAAAATACTTTACTACATTATGCCCTGATCCTACTATGGATGCAAAGTCCTAGTATCAAAAAAAACATACATTTCAATGAAATTATCTCCTGCAGCGCTACCTTTCGATTTATAAATAATAGAAAATATATTTTTAAAATATTTAAAATTATACGGGTTTTTTTAATTTTAAAATACAATATTTTTGTAAAATTTTACACTTTGCGGTATTTGTTTCAATCTATTTTTTCAGTGGGCAATCGCCTTTCATCAGAGGCATGATAGAAGTAAATGGGCAGCAAGTCGAACGCGTCGATTCGTACAAATACTTGGGTTGCCTCCTAAATGAGAACTGGGACAACATTCAAGAAGTTCGTGCAAGAATTTAACAGGCCAGATCATCTTTTATTAAAATGAAATCTGTTGTATAGTTGCGATCTTAATACCACTCTTCGAATTCGTGTGATTCGGTGTTATGTTTTTAGCATCTTATATTATGGCATGGAAGCATGTACACTGACTGAGGCCATGTGTAAAAAGTTAGAGGCATTTGAGATGTGGTGTTATCGTAGAATACTAAGGATATCTAGGATGAACAGAGTAACTAATGTGGATATTTTGCTTAAAATAAATAAAGACCTTGAAGTTTTATTTACCATAAAAAAAAAACGAAAACTTGAATATTTTGGCCATATTTTGAGAAATGACAAATATAAACTTTTAAAATTGATAATAGAAGGCAAAATTGAAGGCAAAAGAGGTCCGGGTCGTAGACGGATATCATGGCTTAAAAATCATAGACAATGGTATGGTGTTAGTACTACGACAAGCAGTGGACAGGGTACACTTGAAGAAGAAGAATCGCCCCTTCCCCCTTTGCACCTCAGCAAACCCTGAAGTTTCAACAAAATTTGCTTTTGGCGCTCGCTATGTCATTAAATTACAATTTTAGTTAACAGTTTTATCAACACATTTTTAACACATATAGAACTGAGAATAGAACCCACCTCAACTCAGCGTCTCTTAACCCAAATTTTTAAAAATAATTACGAAAAACTTGTAAGACATCTTATAGGTAGGTACTGCAAAAATTTTTGTCTGCGGCCCTATAACATCATTGATTGTTACAATTTTAGTTTAATTTTAAGCATACCTATGACAGGATTTTGGCGAAAAATCTAGAATTGAGACCAGATCCGACACCAAACCAGTATTTTCTGGTTAAACTACAAAAAATTGCCTGCAGCGCTATGACATCGGGATTTTTAAAAAATAATTCGCGAAAAACCGGGAAAAAGTCGGGAATTTTATCTAGGAAATCTTGTGGCAACGCTGAAATAGTTGTTAATTTTATAATTATGTAGACAAAATTCAGTGGCCATATTCACACAAACCTCTTATTGGTTCGTTAGTATGCCCAAGGAATTTATATTTTTCGTAAACTGTTGATTTAATAAATGAATAAATAAATAAAAAAAATAAACGTTAATATTTTGTATGTAGCTTAAAAACAGAAAACCCCGGTAAAAATTGATTGTTAAAAGAATTTGTAAAAGAAATTCTTTATCTATCTCCCTCTTACGTCACTTTACGCCACTGTACCCTCGTAGAGTCCGATTGTTAAGTAAATGGGCCACGACAAGCACGGACGATGCGCGGCATTCGCTTGTTGTCTCTCTTTGAGGCAGGACCGAACACTGTGGCAAGGGCGTACGTATCGTCACTGCCATTTAAAATAAATGAATAATATTATTTGCAAGCCGTTATTTTCAATTTGGTTAGTTGATGTGTTGTTGAGTTCTCAAATAATTTATTTACATACTATACATTTTAGTACTGAATTGGGTTAGTTCATGTTTTATTGAGTTCTCAAATAAAATGATAATATTATGAATAATAACTTGTTTAACTTTTGATCTTTCCTCTTTTTTGCAGAAATATAATTGTACTTATTTAAGAGGATATCGTATAGGTGTAAAACAGGGAACAAAACTGAGCCGTTCCTATCAACTTAAGCCAAAAATGCTTCAAATAAATTTTGTGGAAAAATTACTTAACATTTATTGGAGAAACATTAATTTTTTGACATTTCTAATTTTAAGAGAAAATTTCACATTTTTTGTAAAAATCAGAGACTTTCCAATTAATTTTAATGAATTTAAAAGGTATTCTCCTCGAAACATTTTTTGAAAAAATGTCTCAAAATTGTTTCTGGTTTTCAGCCTTCTGCCTATCCTTTTCATGCATTTTCCGTTCGCCACCTGTTGACTACGACTTCATTTTAACAAAATATTTTCAAACAATGGAAACATAAATAAAACGAGATTACATCATGAAACACAAAAAAACTATTACCTACTGTAATAAATATTTTTTGAGTAGCAATAGATTGAAAGTTAAAAAACGTCTTTTACTTTTTTTTGAATGGATGTTAGACTAACTATATGCGCATACGCATTATTTATGTATAATGTTAATGTTATTAATAATAATAATTTGACACGGGGTGCTTTATGTAAAAGAGATATTTATTTATAAAATGGTAAAGTCAATAAAATGCTTAGGAAAATTAAGTGCAATAAACAGATTAGAGTGTCTACGCCTATGACTCCATACGGCAAACCAATCGCGAGCTAAGTGGGCGGGCTTCAGACGAAAATGGGTTTCTACGCACATTCCTTAGCTGGCTCATTTACTTCTTAGCCGGACTCAACGGATACCCCGGATGCCTTGCTATGCCGGTCGCACTATACATAAATATTAAAAATAGTAGTTTTCCTAATCAGTACGCAAAGTTATGTTTTCCCGCAAGCAGGAGTTCGAATAAGGTCAAAGTGCGGGAATACTAGTACTAATACTACAATATTTTTTGTATTAGTGAAATAAGTATGCATTTTTTTTTTTAATTTTTAATTTTTGTTGGCATCAAAAACAACAATTTACAACAATCTATATATTATTAACAACATTAATAGCAAATCGCGCAACTGAAGGTGAAAAATGTCGTAGTAGATGCACTGCACACAAATTATCTTGTTTTTTATTTTTTCGTCATAAATTAATTTCTTTTAGCATTATATATTTTTCCTCCAATATAGAAATTAGGATTTCTCCGAATAAGATTCCTAATATATCGGTTTTATTTTATCTGTCAAGAACATTATGCTCAAAACTTGTTACAAATTTAAAAGAAAGAGACACTTATTTCAATCCGTTCGGCTAGTTACCGAGCACACCCAATCTACCCTGCCACTAGTCAATTTAAGGAGAAAATTTCGCTATTTCACATTTTTTGTAAAAATCAGGGACTTTCCAATTAATTTTAATGAATTTAAAAGATATTCTCCTCGAAACATTTTTTGAAAAAATGTCTCAAAATTGTTTCTAATTTTCAGCCATCTGCCTATCCTTTTCATGCATTTTCCGTTCGCCACCTGTTGACTACGACTTCATTTTAACAAAATATTTTTAAACAATGGAAACATAAATAAAACGAGATTACATCATGAAACAAAAAAAAACTATTGCCTACTGTAATAAATATTTTTTGAATAGCAATAGATTGAAAGTTAAATAACGTCTTTTACTTTTTTTTGAATGGATGTTAGACTAACTATATGCGCATACGCATTATTTATGTATAATTTTAATGTTATTAATAATAATAATTTTACACGGGGTGCTTTATGTAAAAGAGATATTTATTTATAAAATGGTAAAGTCAATAAAATGCTTTGGAAAATTAAGTGCAATAAACAGATTAGAGTGTCTACGCCTATGACTCCATACTGCAAACCAATCGCGAGCTAAGTGGGCGGGCTTCAGACAAAAATGGGTTTCTACGCACATTCCTCAGCCGGCTCATTTACTTCTTAGCCGGACTCAACGGATACCCCGGATGCCTTGCTATGCCGGTCGCACTATACATAAATATTAAAAATAGTAGTTTTCCTAATCAGTACGCAAAGTTATGTTTTCCCGCAAGCAGGAGTTCGAATAAGGTCAAAGTGCGGGAATACTAGTACTAATACTACAATATTTTTTGTACTAGTGAAATAAGTATACATTTTTTTTAATTTCTATTGGCATCAAAAACAACAATTTACAACAATCTATATATTATTAACAACATTAATATCAAATCGCGCAACTGAAGGTGAAAAATGTCGTAGTAGATGCACTGCACACAAATTATCTTGTTTTTTATTTTTTCGTCATAAATTAATTTCTTTTAGCATTATATCTTTTTCCTCCAATATAGAAATTAGGATTTCTCCGAATAAGATTCCTAATATCTCGGTTTTATTTTATCTGTCAAGAACATTATGCTCAAAACTTGTTACAAATTTAAAAGAAAGAGACAATTATTTTAATCCGTTCCGCTAGTTACCGAGCACACCCAATCTACCCTGCCACTAGTCAATCGATAGTCACTAGTCAGATGCCGGCCATGATAAGATCAAACGTGTGTATCTGTGCAGTTGGAGATCCTCAAAAATACCGTGGTTGGAAGAACTGCTACATGTGCATGGGCATGGAGCACTTGGAATCGATATTTAGAGGTAGGCATGTAGTATTTTTTGAGTAATTTAAAAAGATATTTCTAGAAAACAAGGTGCCGTCCATGCAGGGTACACCTTCCTGACTTCTTCCATTTAGAGTTTAAAATATATATTTCCGGTCTTTTGCAAGGGACAGCAATCATGCCTGATGAACTCTTTTGTGTAGTAAATTTCACAAATTTTTGATTGTGTAGCTGAATTATTTATTTTTTATATCCTGTTCGACCAGCTTTAGTAGAGGCAATCCAAAATGGACGGTCCGCCCCGCCGGTTCTTGTACAACATGCTGTATGGACTTAAGATTAGAGCTTAAGTACATTATTCTTTAAATTTACAACCTATCAGTTAGGAATGCACTATATTATTTTTTTGGTTCCTTTTAAGTTTTTTATGAAAAATAAAAATAATAAAAAAATCTAGTGTAAGGAATAGAAATTTATGCCCCGTTTACCGAACATTAAATGCGTAATGGCTAATTGATAATGCCTAATTTTTATACGTCTGTCTCTTTTTAGTCTTTGGTAAACTAGAAGACAGTAAAACAGAGAGTAAACTCTCACCTAACCTTATAAAAAATAGGTCTATGTCAGTAATATTTCTCCTTCATTCAACATCTGGGAAAAAATTCCTACACCTATTGTCAAGAAGTGAATTATTATGAAGTATTTTTCAAAAACCTTTTGATCTTACTCAATGAAAAACATTGGTAACAGTATAGTATCCGATTTTCTTTTATTTTTAGTTTTTTTATGATTTTTTTACAGGTTTGAGCCCCCCCCCTTCCAACCGCCTGCTGGTAGGAGAACTGGCTGACTGGAAGCATGGATCACCTGCTGTTCGGTACTTTGTGCTGGAGATGCGCTTGATGATGTATAACCCACCTCCATAAACTAAGAAATCAGCCTTTTTTGCAGTTTTTGTTCACGAGCTCTCCGACTTTAATGTAGGGAGATAAAACATAAGTCCCACTTTTACTGTTAACTATTTTTGATATTTTAGTTTAAGAATTGTTCTGTGTACTTTTTGTTGAACAAAGCCAAAAAGTAAAGACTATTAGAATGACAATAATTTTCAGATAAAAAAGCTACTTCATTTTTCTTAATTTAGATCTGTTTTCGAAAAAAGTTCTGTAATAGCCGAGTTTTTATACTTGTATTGGTTTCTACGTACTAAAGGTAACATTTTTTACCTTTAGGATGAATATAACGTATATATTTATAAACTGTTATAGTCAATCTAGATTTTTTGTTAGAATTAGCTAAAATTAACTTACTGCTCTTTTGATGATGCGATGTAAACCCTTTGATATAATTAGAAACAAAAATTCTATGCGAAAAATGTTCAAGTTCATGTGCAAAATACAGTGTTTACTATTTTGACAATATTAGATGTATCGAATTTATATTCACGTTTATGTAAAGTTTTAATATTTTATTGATAAACAGTTTTTGGTAATTTTTTTACATTTTTTTTTTTCATTTCCAGTACCTACAGTTTTTTCGTAAGAGAATTGTGTGCTTCTTTTAAGGCCAATTTTCAAGAAAATATGCTCTTAAAAGCAAACTATTTATTATATTATGATAGAAGAAATGTGCTCTGGGCATAAGATTTCATATTCTTTGCATAGGACTTTTCACCTCAAATGAGTTTAAAGGAATGGAGATCTCGTGAGAAGAAACTGGGGACTTTGCGCATATCGAAAGTCATAATTCTCTTAAATTAACCTAGTATTTCGTAACACTAAGATATCCTTTTTTTCAGTGTGTCATCCCTTGGTTCATCAGTACTGTCGCGTTGCAAAAAGAAGAAATAAATCCATCCTTTGAAGTACTTGAAACTGCTTCACATGGGCTGCAGCTTAAAATCCTGTTACCCAACCGTTTTGTCAGTGATTACTTCTAGTACGTTGGGTAGGTACATCAAAGAATCGTGCATTTCTGGGGTAGTTGATGCCAAAAAAAAAACTTTTTAGATCCAGAACCATCTCTGAATCCATGTAGAACACCAAAATGGCAGCCATTGGAATCTTTAGACAATTTTCTATCTTTTCTTCTAGTGGTCCGATTTCAACGATTTTTTTTTGTTTGAAACATCTTCTAAAAAGGTCATTGCTTATCACTACTCATTTAGTTTGGCATCCACAGAATTATCGGTCATTTAAAAATTTTTGTTTATTTTTTTTATTCATTTACATTAAAAAATTAAATTTGAATAAAAAGAAAGTCAGAGTCAACTTTGAATTAAACCTTAAATGATTTAAATTATTTTAGAACAAAATTTAGTAGGTATTTATTGTTGTCAATGGAATATTGCTTGAATTCAGTGAAATGAAGCCTAGCGCATGCCTAGCGCTCACCGCGCCGTGCTACTACCGTTGCCCAGAAGTGCAAACCTTTATCATGTACGCATGCTTTTGCTTAGTTTGCCATGGAAAAAAACAAACGTCTTACAGAAGCTTTCAAAACAATAGTTACTGTCAAACACAAAAATTCTTGTTTTCTTGATTTAAAAATGGCAGCCTTTTTTTTAAATCCGATAATAAATGTTATTGATTTTTCCATCAGTCAATAAAATCGGTCTTACTTACTCAAAAAGCTGTAGCTGTCTAAATTTATTTCGGTTTTTGATACACCCGGTAATTATTTGGTGGTCATTTTCACGAGATCACTCTGTAAAGATAAAAATATATTATTTTCAATTAAAGCTTTCGAACAGAAAAAAAATCATTGAAATCGGACCAGTAGAAGGAAAAATAGAAAATTTTGGTGTTCATTCAGAGGTGGCTGTCTTTTGGCATCAAATTTCATCACTAAAAGCGGCATTTTTCAATCAAAAAGTGCATAATTTTTTCGATATTATCGGCGTACCATACGTACTGTTCCCCGGAATGGGCCAGTAACGTTGCTGATGCATGTCGTTCTAAAACTGTGCCCTGTTTCAAGAAGGCAGCTATTTCAGAAGGCATATTTTCGAAATTATATACTCCAACACATCGTGAAAAGCATTTACCTTTTTTTATGCAGACTAAAAAAAAATGGTTGCATGAATTTCTTCAGATATTAAAAAGTTTCTTGCTGTATGATTTTTTTTTGTTTACCGCTTTATGGATGTTAAAAAAAAGTCTGGTGGATTTAGGTACACGAGTTTCTAATTTTTATAAGGTCTTTCAAAATATGTGCTTTAAAAGGTTAGTGGTTCTGAGACAGTGGCGGTCCCAGCCATTTGAAAAGGGGGGGGGGGTGGGGCGGTTACGATACGAAAAAAAATCTAGAATAAAAGCATAGCTTTTATGAGGGACATATCAATATATGCAAACAAAACTTAGTAACTACAAGCGCGGATTTAAAGGGGGGTACTTGGATTGTTTATTTTTAAAAAAAAATTGTTTAAATGCCCGAAAATTTTTAAGAAAATTACATTAAAAATGCAGTTTTTGAGTTGAATTAAACTAAAATCGTAAATATCAACGGTATCATACCACCGCAGGTGAAAATTTTTAGGAAAATTGCACTAAACAATGCATTTTTTATTTAAAATTAAACTAAAATTGTCAGTATATCAATGGTTTTTTTTAAAGCGCAGCAGGCGAACATTTTTAAGAAAATGACACTACGAATGCCATTTTTAATACAAAATTAAACTAATACCGTAAATATCAAAGGTGTTATAGCGCCGAAGCTTATGCCCTACTGTTGATTTTCTAAATGTTTTCATAAAAACTACCCCATATCCCCCTGAAGTCCGCGCTTGAGTAAACGCATATAATTTTTTCAGTTATAAAAAACAAACAAACAAACAACAAACAAAACCTAATAGCTAAATGCTTTTTTTGAGTTCTAAAAAGCTTTTTAAGTTGAAACATTACCTTTTATATTGCATATGTCAAACATAAGATGCCTATCCAAAAAAAAATTAGTTTCCATTTTTTTTGGGCAAATCGGTCAATGACTTTTAATGTATTTTTCTCAATAATTTCCGTCATAGTGTTTTTAAGTACTTATGTTTTCAGTCTTTTGAGGCATCAGAAGCTTCTTTCTGACGAAGCATTACTTACTGCCAAACATTCAAGAATGTTCTTATCAACGGAAAAATATCACTTATTCATTGCGTCGAAAACGTTATCAGGTATGTTTTAATTTAAGTTTGGCCTACTTCTGGCCAATATTGTTTCCAAATACTGACTTCTCCCAATAAAAGTTCAACAATTTGTGTTTTGTATTGATCAAACAGTTCATAGTTTTTAAAAACGAATATCTGTAAAGGAACTTTCTGTAATTTCTCATTTTTTCTCTAAAGAATTCAGGGTTACCACCCGCATCTTTGTTCTCTACTTTTTTCGGGAACAAAGGGGGGGCCATCGTCCCCCCCCCTGGGACCGTCACTGCCTGATGGAATAAAGCTGCAAAAGATTGAGTCGATGAGTCGTAGTGTTTAATTGGGTTTAGGGTAACTTGCGAGAGTTTCTCGCTTTGCCATTCGTATTCATTGGAATCACTTTAAAGAATAACATATTTAGGGGTCACCTAGCATTAGATGGCACCTAAATCTAGATTAGTTTTAGGTTAGGGGAGCGCTAGGGGACCAAAAACGGGACCCTAAATTTAGGGATCACCTAAGGTAGTTTAGGGGAGTTCTAAGTACAAACGAAACTCTTCTCTAACCTGGGCCACCTTATTCTAGGTGACCCTTAAATAAGTAAATATGTTGGTGCAAATGGCTGTAAGTACCCTAAAATTACAGGCATTTTTCTGTCAAAGTAATAATAATTCCCAAGATTTTTTCTTGCCAATTTACGCAAAGCAACAAAACCGTTCGTTAACCACCAATGATGGAGCTAAAAGTAAACAGATTAATTTTTCTGTAAAAAAAAAATTAAAACCAGCTTAGCTTTTTCTTTCAATTCACCTAAATTCAAGCGATGCAACGAACCGTTAAAAGCACTGTTGACGTGAGCAGACAACTTATTTACATGTTAATAAAATAAATAAAACAAGATCATAAATTCAATCGTATACTCTCAAACTCTAAAAAACAGATTAAAAAAATTAACTACTCTGGTCAAGTGGCTGGGTAATATGTTTCCTTTGAATAAGAAACATTGCTAATAATTGTTTCAAATAGTAATTTCAATTTGATTCTCTGCAAAGTTTTATCGTAGTATGTAAAAGGCGGGGGTTACTGTCGAAAACAGAATCTCCCCAATAACAGAATGAGAAATAAATTCCCAATGTCCATAGTGGAGTTAAATATAAATTCTGTTGATCGTTCGTATTATTCGACTATAAAAACTTATGTCGCACTGATGATCCCTAACAAGGATGAAAGACGTGTGTGCGTCTAGTCTCCAAGTCGCACCCGGTATTTATCCGGTGTATTTTGTTTTTTTTGTTATCGATTCGTCATAGTAAAAAGTCCGACAAATGGATGGACTGCGTCTGAAACCAGTCAGTGGTAGAACTGGTTGGAGGCCAAAAATCCAACAGTTTTCTGTTGGTAAAACTCTCTTTTTTATTTATATTTAACTCCACTCCATTCTGTTAAGCCCTTTGAGTGACTTGAATGATTAAATTTAAAAAAATAATCCTAGGCACGGTAGGTACCTAACCTATAAGGCAGAGTAAGGTACAGCGACAATTAATAAATTCATGTTTAACACTCACTGGGAAAACATGCTCTTATACAGTTTTTGCTGAGGGAAGAACATTGGGGACTGAACATTGCTTTAAAAAAATTCTTAAAGGTGTAGGTTTATGGGTCGAGGGATTTTGGTAATGAAACGTCCTTTTTTTGATATGTCAACGTTTCGAAAAATGTATTTGCTTCTTCAGGGCTCTAAAATTGAATGTACAATAAAAATAATGTGAATTTAAAATAAAATGTTTTATGTTATTATACAACCAGTAAAAGATTAACAGAAAAACAACAATAACGACAACCAACCAACCGGGAAACAAAAAACAAACAATAAAAGACGTCATCGTGTGATACAAATGCATTATTTTAAGGCGCATTTACACAGACAAACTTTCCTTTGATGTTGAAATGCCAACAAACATTTACACGAGCCTCTTGAGCAAAATGTTCAAAGAAATGTTCGAGCAAAATCTCGTACAAAAAAAACACACGTAAATTTTGGAGAGAATGTTGAGCAAAATGTGTTTGAAGAATTGGGGGTATGAAAATTTCTTTACAAATTCATTGAATTAAACTGAAAATAGAAAAACAAAGTTTTGAAATAAGGTATTTTTAATCAAGTGCTTTCCGACGGAAAAACGATTTGATGCCGAAGTTCACATTTTACCTCATAAGCAACTTCGATTGCTCTGATTTTTATAGGGGATATGAAAGTATACTTGTAACTTTTTTGGGGTTGTAAAAAAAACGAGAATAAAAAAAATTATAATTGGCACTTATTTATTGTTGTTGCCTGTAAAATATAATGATAAAAATTTACGTTTAAAAGAATATCCCTTTATTTTACTTCCTAGTTTAGTCTTTTGCAATAATAATTAAGTCAAATTAAAAAACCTATATACATTTTATTTAGTCTCAAATATATGAACAAAAGCACATTCGGTTTAAATAATACCCGTTTATTACCTACTTTTACAACCCCACGAACCCGACCCTTGTCTAAAAAATATAATTTAGCAGTAATTTAGTAGACTGTGTCCCCGATCTATCATCCCGCGTTTTGGATTTCGCAGGTAGTAGGCCGGCCACCCTTTTGAATCGCAATGTTGCCCTTTGCATATTGTTGGTTCAGTGTCAGTAATCGACCTTGATTATTACATTAAATTGACAGTAAATATCTATATCTTCAGCATTTTCATGAAACTTTTGCTTTTTTAAGCAACCCTTGGGACCTTAAACTAACTAGGTAAATCTGGTGTGAGGAATTAAAAAACAACAATAAAAGCTAAAGGTAAAGAAAAGTTACAAAAATATGTTTAAAAAAAATCCCCCTCCCCACCACTCCTCATAGTCGTGAGGCGCGGATTACCGCTTAAAAGTGCAATTTTTGAGTTTTTTGCCGATATTTGAAAAACTCAAAATTTTTTTGGAAAAGAAAAATTTTCCTGGATTTTTTTTGGCTTTAGGAAAGACCCTTGGAAATAAAAAAACTCGCAAGAAAATCCCAAAAAAAACCCCGGGCAAAAAAATCCGGGAAAAACCCTAAGAAAAAAATATTATAAGTAACCCTAATCCATGTGACAAAACTGATAGTAAAGCCAATAATAATGTTTCGCTTGTCGTCGGCTTTTTTTCACAAAAATTTTAAATAAAAGTTGGTGTTCCATTTTTTTAAAGAATTGAGATCACTGATCACTGATGTGAAATTTTATTTATTCTCATCTTTAAAAATATTTTTCCAAAATAGATAGCAATAATTTGCTCAAAAATTTACCCGAACAAAATGTTCAAAGAAAAGCTCACAAAAATGTTCACGCATAAAATGTTAGATCTTTTGCACGAGCTTTTATTTGAGCATGTTCGTCTGTGTAATTGCTCCTTTAAGTAACGTAATTTTCATTAAAACTTTTAAAAAGACGTAAAGTAAACAAACACATTAAAATATTATTAATACGGAGAGTATCTCGGTCAAATTTAATTTTTAAAAACCATTGTGCAAATTTAAAAAATTATTTGACAATGCCGGGCAGACGCGTCTTGCAAACTAAGAATGCATTTTTTAAAAAGAATAGCCCATGAAAATACGTCATAAATAATTCGACAACAATTGACAGGGGTGCAATAAATAGGAGCCGATCATTGATTTTAGAAAAACAACACCTGCCCAACTACTAGTATACGTTTAGGTGTGGTACTTTCATAAAATAAAAAGGATTCTAATAAAGTTGAATAATATTAATATGACTATGACCGTATTTTTTCTAATTGAACCCCCCCTTCCCTTCTACGCTTTCTCCTCCCCCCTATAAATCTCAAAATTGGTTCGGTCACCCCTTTCTGTGTGCTCCTTTAACTTGAAGCAGATTTAAATCGGTTAGGTACACGTGGCCAAGATTAAAATTGATTTTACTGGGGGTGTGACATATTCGCCAAAAATTTAAAATAAATTTGGTGGATCCACAAACCTTATAACCAAAAAAATAGACTGCTAATGCTTATGGGTTTTCTCCCAATAAATGACTGCCTCATGGAAGTGACAGTTTGGTGTTATTGGAACCAGAGTAAACCGACTTGAGTAAAATTTGTTGTGGTTGCAAACTCAATATTTTAGTATTTGATGAATATATAACAAGCACTGCTTGACGAAATTTAAGAAAAAATATAAAACCGCGGTTTCTTGAGTATTTAAAAAAATTTATTTAGAAAACTGTTCGAATTAACTAGATTTCAAAGGGGCAGTGTAAACAGTGTCATGACGTGACAACTTATTTTCTCTTTATCCACGTTTTTGGTTGGTAGCACTGCGTTTGACGGTCTTGACGTTAGTAGATTCTCCATTTTCTTTATTTTCGTTTCTTGGTTTTCGAAGATTTTGCTTTGGATAGACGTCTGTAAAGACGCGAATCCATAGTAACCGAGAAGAAGATGAAGAAGTTTTTGCTTAACGTGTTGTGTTTTTAATATACTTTTTCTGTGCCCTTTTGCATCATGAAGTTGCGAGTGGAAATACGTTTTCCTGTCACAGGTAAGGGTAAATAATTCCTATTTTTGCCAATTTTCTTTAATACTTCTGCGATCATTGCCTGTATTCTGAAAGGCCCATGAGGTGGTTACAGCTCACCAGTGTGGGGAATCAACATTGTTGACAGGAGAAAGAAAGAAACATAAATTCTTTAAAAGAGATTTGTCAAAAAATTGCAATACTTAAAACTATGAGCTTAAAAACTTATTTAATCTTAATAAATTTAACCTTATAGTTCTTATAATTACTGAGATAGCAATAGTGTCCCATGTTAATTAGGACACCCTGTATTAGCAGTATGCCTTATGCAAAAGGGTTTATTTTTCCTAAGGCAACCATGTTGAATCGCTCATCAGCTGATGGCAGTATTATTAAGTATCGTAATAATGAAAAAGTCTAATTATTGTTTTTCTATTTCTTTCAATAGGTTTCCACCAGATGCTGCTATTAGTAGAAAGTGGTTACTGAGCATTTGAAGAGACCCTAAGACTGTTATTAAATACCAAAGACTCTGTTTTGACCAGCTTTTAGTTGAAGCAATCATTAAAACATACAGCACTTTGAGGAGTCATAGCTCTGCAAATAAAATTAGTGAAAGTATATCTGGAGAAAAGGTCCTAAAATTTTTAACAAAACTTGTATTTTTTAAACAACATGTTTTATATATTATCTTTAATTAAAAATAAGTAGTTTCTGTTTGTAAATAAGTTACTTTTAAGTATTTTTTGTATTGTAACTTTTTTGATGGTATTTTGTAAATAATTATTTTCTACAAATAAAATTTAAGGCTGGGTTTATACAAGCAAATAAAAATTAAAGTAACAAAAATAAAAATAAATAATTTTGGTTTATACAGCTGAATAAAAATAACTTTGCAAAATTTTTTAACGATCCTATTTTTAATTTTCTTGTAGCTGTATGTTTATGGGTTGAGGGATCTTGTTAATGAAATGTCCTTTTTTTGAAGTGCCAATGTTTCACAAAATTTATATAAAAATAAATTTTGCAAAACGTCGGCATTTCAATATATAAAAATAAATTTTGCGAAATGTTGGCATTCCAAAAAAAGGACGTTTTATTAACCAAATCCCTTGACCCATACACATACACCTTCTAGAAAATAAAAATAACTGAACCAATCAGCACACAGCTTCAATAATTGAAATAATTAAACTAAACTCAATCATACTGTTTTCTTAAATAATAGGTATCTGCCTAAACCAAACCAAAAAATGAGTGAGGTTATACGCAAATTTTTTTCAGATAATAAAAGTTGCCCATCTTCCTATTTTTATTTCTGCTGTATAAACGCCTACACTATTTCCCATAAGCTCAACTTTTATTTGAATTATTATTTTTATTTGCCTGCATAAATAAAGAGTACCGAACAGACAGGGTGATTTTTTTTAAGGGGTCATGTAGATACTTAAAGAAGGGGAACTTTTTTTCCTAAAGATAAAATGTACTTTACCCATTTAAAAAATTCATATTTTAAGGGAAGGGGGGGGGGCTATTATTTAACATTAGCGTTAAAAAAATTGCAAATTTATTATGCCAGAGCCTTTTTTACAATTAGCCGCGTCTAGTGTTATTTGTGCTTCTCAGTTGGTAGTTATAGGGATTTTGGTGCATTGCCAACTGCTTCTGGCACCAAACTGTCAAATACATGAAGCAGTCATTTCTTAAAGCAACATCATCAGTCTATTTTTCTGGTTATAAGGTTTGTGGGTGGATCCAAAAATTTATCCTAAAGCATTCGAATTCAAGGAAGACACTTAGAACATCTTCTTTAACACCAACATTGGTAAGTGAAAAATTTTATCTAATGTGTAATTCGGCGCGCCTGACTTTTTCATGGATCATCTACCAACCTTTACCCTCTCGTTTGTTATGTCCATTTACACCGCAGAGTTAATACTAGATTCAAATTTAGGGTGCAGATTTTCATTTGCACCGTATTTTAAAACCGGTTTTAAAGGTCGTTAAACGCGGTTTGGTTAACACCTCATTCGGCAAGGCTTAAAAATTGTTAAACCCAGATTTAGCACAAAACTTGTTTCCTGTTGGTGAGATTTTTGACGGAAAATCTCGCCCTTACAAAAAAATCTGACGATTTTAAACACAAGTTTACCCTTAATGCTTTTTTGTCAGGACTGTTTGCTAATATTCCTTAACATTTACTTTCTTAATGCTGTTCTAGTAAATAAACAATATGTAAGTTTTAAATTTTGTAGGCTGTTTTTCTGAAAAACTTTTCTTTTTTTATTTAAAAAATGTTTGTTAAGCTTATTTCTTTTGTGTAGACAAACCTTTAAAACATTTAATATACAAAACCATAGATAGCCATGGAATATGTCGCTGTCACTGTTCAAAAAAGTCACACAAATTCTTTCCTTTTACATGGTGAGAATTTTCGACGCTCTTTGACGTTTATTGGTAGGCGTAGTAACAATTTAGCTCCACCATAAACTTGTTCTGCAGAATATCTTTAAAATATTTTATATTTACAGTGTTATTAAAAAAATGACGACGCAGTTTATCTTACAACGTTAGGATAAATATGCAGGACGCTGTGTTTTTATTTTAAATGAGGCGATAAGTTAAAATTGCCACTTTTCATATATGTAACGGGTGAGATTTTCTGTCGTTTCTGAGGAATCGCGACCAAAATGTCAAATTCAATCAGCTGTTGTTTTGTTCTCATATTTTCTTCATATGTTAGTGAAGACAATGAATTTTAAAATAGAAGGGCCCAACGACCTATCACGATCATGTGTTGTGGTGGGCAAACAAACGGTTTTCCAAAAGACGCAACGTTAATTTCAAGGCAGTGGCTAAAGGTACGACAGTCTTATCTAGAGTTACAACAGTCGTTTTTGGGGTTGGGTTGCTTTTTCCGTGTGGTGTAGGGTTTACTGGGGTTGTGTTCTGTTGGGTAGAGTTGGTTTTCTTGTAAAAATGTAGAAAACGGGTTTTTCGCGACTGTCGTAATTTTAGCCACGGTATAATTTAAAGTGATTTTCCTATGGGTGCAAGTGCTTTTTTATTCTAGTTTGTTCCCTTTGGAAAGTGGATAAAAGCAGTTTGTTCGCTGATTTTTGGAACAGAGTCAAAAAACTGGTTAAAAACAAAACGATGTTTGCTCAAAGGTCAATGACCTGTGTTTTTGTTTTCATTGTTTTTTCGTTTTTTAAGAAATTGTAAGGAAGCAATAAAACACGAAAAGTCGCTTGTTGCAAATGTAAATGAAAAAATACAAGAATTCTGCTAAAATATCTTGCATTATTTTTTTTCACCACAAATGGACTTTCAGTTGAGGCGGATAACCATGCATTCGCAGCAGCTTCCAGTGTTACCAAATTTTCTTAAATCCGGATTCAAAACTAAATCAGGATTTAGCCAAATCTACTAATTTTCGGTACTTGTACAATATTTTGCTAAGGTGAGCATATGATACGGTGTTTTCGTATTTTGGAAAAAACTTAGAACTTCGATGTCATTTTTTTCAAAAACTGTAGAGATTTAACCCCCACTTTATTGGGCGTTTTTGTTCAGTATATTACATATCATTATTATCATCCCGTTAAGTTTGTTGCATCATTTACATTACACCCTGTATATAAAAATGGTGAGAAAAGAATTCACATATTTCTTCAAAAAATAAGCCCTTAAGAGTCGCATCCCTTAAGAGGGCAGGTGTGGGAAGTCTAGACTCGCTAACGGTGTTGAGTTATTGGGGATCTTGCTTTAGGTCGTATTCGGTCTAGACTAGCCCTTGGACAACCTTGTCCCAACATAACAGGTTGGTTAATTTTAAAACAGATGTTGGTAGGTATTTAGCCATTTGTTATTGCTTTAATTGTTTTTTTTGCTGGGAGTCTTTTCAAATATTTTGAGGACGGAATCATAAGTATTGTGCATACAAGGCATAGTCTTAGTCTTTGCTTTAATTTTTGTTACAGTCTTTATCATAAAAAAGTTAAAACCACTGTTTATTATGAAAGTGTTCAAGCAATGATTATGCTTTGTTATAGGTTTAGTCACAGTCCTAAGGAAAAGTTGGCAACTTTCAACTTTTATAACTAAAATTGCGACTGTTACTATAACAAATATAAGTGCGCCTGCACGAGTTTTAAATTTTAAGTATGGCGCCCAAGTATGTTGACAGGAATTAAATCAACATTTTCAAAAATTTTACACAGGCAAATTAAAAGCAAAAAAGAACCGGTAAGTGTGTTGTAGGTTCCAAAAAATTGTTTCTATTAAACCTTATTTTCTTTAAAAACAATCTACAAAAAATAATAGTAAACACAACAAAACATCAAAAAAGTGAGGTTAAATGCACTTGCTTAGTCATTGTTATGACTATAACAAAGACAAGTATGAACAGTGAGTAGGGTTTCCAACCCTCCCGATTTAGGCGGGAGTCTCCCGCTTTTCTGAATTTCCTCCTGCCTTCCGCCTGATGAAATTTGTTTTTAAATTAAGCTATATGGTTTTCCATTTTTAAACATTCCACAGCATTCTTGAACAGTCTTCTTAATAACCAGACACACCCTCTTCTTATATTATAAGTTTGGAACGTAGTCTTCTACACTTTCTTTGATCTCTGAGCACGGAAGTAAAAATAATTTTACTTCCGTGTCTCTGACTCGTTTTCAGATTGTTACCTTAAATAATGGTGAATGCGCAAGATCTCACATTTTATTTTTTTTTAAATGGCGAAGAAGAATGTTTTTAACACTTATTTGCCTTTGGCCAGGACTCAGTTTTTTTCATTGTGGTTTAAAACTGCAAAACACGAAATATAAAAGGGTAAAAAAAAGCAAGTTGCGCTATTGGTTCTTTTGAAATCATAATTAAATAAGATATAACTGTAATGTAGTGCTACTTTTAATCCCGCGGCGAAAGGTCTTTAGCCCTACAGTAGGGAGCGCTACAATTCACTCAGGGATTAAAATACGCTTTAGTCGCGAGGTTTATATACTATTTTATGCACTTTAGGAAAAGATTATTGTTAAAATTACGTTATTCCTACGCCAAATTCAAAATGTTTATTAATTACTTTGGCCTATAAAAATAGGATGTAACATGTCAATAAGTAGGTATATAAAAATAAATAAATAATAGTAATACAAACTAGTTGGTTCTAGCAACTGCTAGAACAGGTTAAGTAAGATAATTTACATAAATATTAACATTAGTATATAAATAGGTAAAGTACAAACATACATCAATTAGGTACATATAATCTGACAAACTAACATTTAATTTTTTACATTTTTTTAAAAAATGATTTGACTTCGTTCAAATTATAAAATGCCCCTTCACAAAGTAATTTTTTTAAGGATTTTTTAAACCTATTTAATGATAATTCTTGAAAAACCTTGGGTAGCAAATTATACAAAGAAATACCAGCGTAAGTTGGGCTTTTTTTGAAAAACTCATGCTTATGTAAAGGTAAGCAAAATTTATCGGCGTATCTGGTACGATAGCAATGATTAAAGTTATTTTTTATAAAAATATCTTTAGTTTTATGCACATGCGTAAGTAATTTAAAAGCATATAGCGAAACAACGGTAAGAATATTGTTCTTCTTAAAAGTTTCACGGCATGAATCTAAAGACCTCAAATCAAAAATTATTCTCAGAGCCCGCTTCTGTGAGATCAGAACTCTATCCAAATCTGAGGACTGACCCCATAAGATAATGCCATAGCCAATAATGGAATGAATGTTGGCAAAGTAGGACGTTAATAGAGCCGATCTTCTCGAAGAGTTTTTGAGACATGTGATAGCATATATGCCTCTATTAATTCTTGAGCAAAGTTGATCAATGTGCTGACTGAAGTCTAGATGAGTATCAAAGGTTACTCCTAATAATTTAGCGGTATCAGAGAATTGTACAGGGACGCCTTGAAAATGCGTATTTATTTTTAGGGACTTACTTTTTTTAGTTTTAAATTCCAAGCAAATTGTTTTGTTATAATTAATAATGAGATTATTACTGGAACACCACTTAGAGAATTCGTTGAAAATTGTTGTTAGTTTATGTAGTATTTCATTTCTGTTTTGTCCGTAAATCAATATAGTTGTATCGTCAGCGTACATTAGAATTATTCCATTTTTAATATGTTCAGGAAGATCATTTACAAAAATCAAGAATATAAGTGGCCCAAGAATACTGCCTTGTGGTGTTCCTATGTCAGATTCATAAATGTCAGAAAATGTGTTGTTTATTTTTATTTTAAATTTTTTGCCCTTAAGGCATGAAGTTAGCCATTTATTAACAGAACCTCTTATACCTATTTGATCCATCTTACATGATACGAAATCCGGACTAATTGTATCAAATGCTCGAGTTAAATCAAACAAAACCGCTACCACATGTTCACCCATATCCATGTGACTATATATATTTTGAATAAAATCAACTGTGGCCGTTTCAGTTGAGTGGTTTGGCCTAAACCCATGTTGGAATCTGCTTAAAACATTGTGTTTATTTAGGAAAGATAAAACTTGGTTATACATTAGCTTTTCAAATATTTTGCTTAAGCAGCTTGTTATTGAAATGGGGCGGTAATTTTCTAGTCCTTGCTTATTACCTTTTTTAAAGATGGGTGTAATGTTTGCCATTTTAAGTTGCTCTGGAAACTTGCCTTGAGTTACAGAAATGTTCATTAGGTCTGCCAATAATTTAAAAAAGGTTTCAGTAGAGTTCTTAAGCAGATGTATTGGTACATCGTCAAACCCGGTTGACTTCTTATTTGGAAGAGCTCCGACCACACTAGAAACGTCATCTGCAGTAACGGGTTGGAAGAACAATGTTGCGTTATTTTTTTCCCCGAGAGTACATATTTGCGATAATTGAGGACCCAAACGCTTTTGTAATGTTTCCTGAATAACATTTGATAAATAAGTGCCAAAAGCGTTTGCTATATCCTCATCTCTATCTAAAACAATGTTATCTTGTAAGATTGATTTGATTTGAGGTTTAGTCTGACTCTTACTACTTAAGGTTTTAATTATATCCCAAGTTTTTTTTGCTTTGTTATTTGCGTTTTGTATTTGATGGCTAAAGTACTGGTCTTTTACTGATTTAATTTGTTTATTTATACCTTTTTTCATTTCTCTGTACCGCTCTTTCGCAGTGCAGTCCCCTGTTTTCTTCAGCCAATTTAAGTTTTTGAGCTGCTCCAATTTGTTTTTAAGTTCTTCACTAAATTGAATTTTGTAGTTTTTTTTTAAATTATTAGTTACAAGTTTTAAGGGAAAACACTTGTCAAAGAGATGCACAAATCTGTCAAAAAAGAAGGAAAAACTGACATCCAAATCATCACTAAAGCTAAAATTTACCTCCCTAAAACAATAATCAAAACAACTATTAAATTCGCAAATCTTCTGCTTCGTGAAAAAGCGACGATGTTCAGAAGATTTCCTGTCATTAAGGTTTTTGTTTGATTTGCCACCAATAAAAGAAATCAACTGACAATGATGGTCCGTGTGTCCGATGTTTTGTCGACTACGAGAAAGGGTGCTAAGAATGAAATCTTGGCCAAGAGCAAGTGCTGTTTGGCTTAACTTGCGATAAATTTAATTATAATTTTCCAGGTAATAAAACTGCCACTTTACTTCCTAAAAAGAGGGATAAATTTTCAAAACTCCCGCTTTTTGAAAATAAAAATATGGCAACCCTAACAGTGAGCAATTTTTAAGACTACAACTATAACTTACACTATAACAAAACTAAATACTAAAGTGACTAAGACTATGCCTTGTATGAACGATCCTATAATCGAGAAAGTTTTGCCTAAAACAATATCCTCATTGCTTTTTTAAGTATGTTTTTAAATAGGCACAGACTTAGTAACTATGTTGGGAATTTGGAACCTTTGGTTGCACTAAAACAATTATAATTTTGTTACAGACTTAGTAGTTTAAATGGAAGTTTTTACTTAAATGTTTTAAAACAGTATTATAAGTAAATGATGTTTTTTAAGCCATTAAAAAGTTCACTGCAAGTTTTTTACAATAAATAGTGAAAATGTAGATTTACAACTGCACTATGCAAAAATTTAAAAAAACTGTAGGAACATACAAAAACCATATAATTATGAGATGCTATAATACCCCAATGGTTGCAAAATGTGTAACACTTACTACGGAGCCTTAGGAGCATAATCCTATTGGACGCCAGGACGAATCCATATCAGGTAACTTGGTGTTCATTTTTTAATAAAATAACACTCATTTTACCTACCTTTTTCTTTAGCTTGAGCATCATAATTTGTCATCTGATGCTGATGCCCAATAGTTTGGAATAATTTTGTAAAGGTTCTGTAGCGAACTCTTTAGGCAAAACGGTTTTTTGTCCTCCAAATAAGGTTTTGGAAAAAAATACTGCAATATTTACAAAATAACCCTTGTCTTTGCTGTCTGCTCAAAATGCCGTTTATTCACTCAGCGTTTTTCCTCACTACCTCGCTTTATGTGAACTGAGAAAGGAAATACATAATTGATATCTGGCATCCAATGATTTGTCAAAAGTTGAAATCTGGTGTAGTCGTCTGTGTGACTTATTTTAGGCACAAAGGTACACACTGATGAAGCTTCCTCACTTAAATCTTTAACAAACTTATCCAACATAACTTTGGTACTGGTACCACAACCAGGAATATTCTGTTCTGTCTCTTGCACAGGTCTTGAGTTTTATTTTTTTTTAATAATTAAATAGGGTATTACCCGCAAATCATTTTTCATTTTTGAAAAAAAATGCCGGGAACCACACGCGCGTAGGACGAATTGTACGATTACAAAGCATTCGCTATAGCCCTCCATACACGCGCTGATTTTTTTAAATAGTTCTGCTTTGCTGAAAAAAACTAGTTTTAAAATTGATGGTGTGAAGCAAATTTTAATGTTTTTAAAACTTTGATAATGTTTATGGGTGGGGCGCCCCCCGCGTCCGCCCCTTGATCCGCCACTGGTCCTTTGTGTGTTCCTTGTGGGATGCTCATTCTTTTCGGTTAATGTAACTGATTTGGAGGTTTTTTAACTTCTTTTTTGTTTTTAATTGCCTTAGGAGCATAATCCTATTGGAAATATTTTTATAACTCATCGCGGTATACGTATCCGCATCTAGCAAGAACCAAGCACATTAATTGGTCAGAAACTTGTACCACGTTCGAAAAGAGCACATATATGCTGATCTAAGGTGTTCTTGAACGCGATAGGTGTTGAGATGCGTTAGGTGTCACGTATCGTTATGGCACACGTATCGTATCTCAGCACCTATTGCGTTCAGAAACACCTTAAATTAGCATATATCTGCTTTTTTCGAACATGCTACAAGTTTCTGACCAATCAATGTGCTTGGTTCTCGCTAGATACGGATACGTATACCGCGATGAGTTACAAATAGCTTTATGTCTCTATTAACACTCCAGGACGACTCCGCATCAGGTAACTTGGATAAGTACCAGTACGAAACGATGCCTGAGTGAGTGATTCAAAGTTGGAAATCAAAGGGTATGATGGTGTTTAATGATGTATGTGGAGGGTGACCCGTGGAACCACTGACGAGCCTACGCTGGTTGCCCAAGGCGAAACATCGTTTAATTATTTCTCTTTTCGCTTTGGTCCTTTCCTTTGTGTGTTGCTTGTGGGATGCTCATCCAGGTTTGAAATTTAGTTATTTCCACCCAAGATCTTTTGATCTTTTGTTTTTAGATTCTTTTTAGTTGATTTGGAGGTTTTTTAACTTCTTTTTTGTTTTTAATTACTACGTTTATACGCCCTTTAAACCGGTTTAATATAAGAACGATTTTAAATAAAATCGCTTTCTCCGAGTGCTTACACGTCCTTCAATAAATGTTATTAAATATTTCAGTTAAAAAAAACAAATATACAATACAATACAACCGATCAGGGTTGAGTATTTCTTTAGCTTGGAAGTAATGCACTAAAGCATTTTTAAAGAGTTTGATTTCTTAAATCGCTTTATGCTAAAAGCGGTTTTACTGGTGTTTATACAGCAACATTTTTAAACCGTCCTTATACAAATGCGCTTTAAGAGGCCCATATTAACAAAGTAAATAATAACTTTGAAAAATAAAGAAAGTAATTAAAAAATCATGATTGGCCCTGGGCAAAGTCAAAGGCGAAATAAAAAAATAAATAAAATAAACTTAATTTGTAGTAAAAATATGACCATAATAAAGCGCGGACCTAGGTTCAAATGTAGAGGGGGATGTTTCAAAAATAATACTTAAAATGCTATTTTTGACATAAAATTAAAATAAAATCGTGAATATTGATGAGGTTTTAAAAATTTGAGTTGTTTATTTACCTTTAATTTGTTTGTAAAAATACTAAAATGCGGCGCAGGCGAAAATTTTTGCGAAAATGACACTTAAAATGCCATTTTTGACACCAAATCGCAGCCGAAATGTTTTGATAATGTTAAATTAAAAAAACCATTTTGTCACGAAATCGTAAAAATGAAAGGTATTATATAAATTTTGCAATTTAAGATTTTTTAGAGATTTTTGTTAAAAATTAAATTACAGGCTTTTGTACTTTATTTTTGCTGTTATTTGATTGTGCCAATTGCAACCCAGGCTTCTCGGAAGAGAGGGTTACCCCCCCCCTGGGTGCGCCCCTGGCATATAACATTTTCCGAAAAAAAAAATCTATAGCGATAATAATTCTTCCAATCGAGCCTGGAAAAACAGCAGCCTGCGTCAAGAATGAAAAAAACCTCATAAAAGATCATAGCAAATAACAGAAAAAACATCATAAGTTTTTATATTCTATGTTCATGTAAACTTATGATATTTTATAATTTTTGACTAGTGAAAGTGAAACAGAAATCCTGAATAGGATTTCATCATATTTTATCAGCCAGTTTACAATATTAGCAGTTGTAATAGTAGTAAAAGTAGTAGAAGTAATTTAAGAGATTAATATACAGTCAAACTAAACTATAACCTAACCTAAACACTACGACAGCCTAACCCACTATAATACAATAACACTTCTTGTTTGTTTGAAAGCTTGATGATACTTTTATTGTCTGGACCGGGAATGACCAACAACTTTCACAATTTCTTCACCACCTAAATAACATAAGACCCACCATATAGTTCACAACGGTCTTGGAGCAAAATTGTCAAATTCCTTTTCTTGATGTACTTGTATCGTAAGCCCACTCACACAGGACAATATTTAAATCAAGGTTCAAATCATTTTGCTACAACCAAACGAGGCATAATCAGAACTTTGTATAACTTTAAAATCGAAATAAGAAACATTAAGAAGGATCTGCAGCAGAATGGTTACAGCCTTAAACTTATAACAGATACTATTTCTAAATTTCAGCAAACGGGACAGAAATTACAAGACCAAAACCAGGCAAATGCATTACTTAAAATTCCATACGTTAAAGGAGTATCAGAGAAAATTCGAAGAAAGCTAAAAACTTTAATATTAAAACAGCTTCTAAATCTAGTAATACAATTTGAAGCCTTCTTAGTAAAACAAAACCGGAGAACAAACAAAATAAGGAATGCATTTACCAAGTTCCTTGTGAGTGTGGTGATTCATACATAGGTGAAACAAAAAGACCACTATCTGTTAGGCTTAAGGAACATCAGACGAATACCCAAAAAGGTGAAACAACAAAATCAGGAATCCCCAAACATGCATGGTCAAAACAACACCGAATAAAGTGGCAGAAGCAAAGGTTTTGTACAAGGAGTCACACTGGAAGAAACGAAAATTCCTTGAAGCTGCCTCTATTGGACAGAATCAGGGTATTTTCAGTAAACCAAGTGTTGAAATTCCAAATATGTGGAAGTCCCTCCGTGGACGGAGCCAACTTCTTAAACTTCAAGGTTGTGTGATTTCTCGCAGTATATAAGTACGTAGCCTTGGGAATTGATTGTAGTTTTCACCTGAAGACGATCAGAGGTTGTACTGATCGAAACGTCGTATAAATAAAATATAGATAATGGAAGTCCGAAACACAGAGTTAATTTCAAACACTTCTTGTGCTTGCACAATATCTACATATCTAATAGGAAATTGTTCTCATATAAGTACTTATTTATCACCTATTAGATTTCGTAAGTCAAAAACTATTTTTTTCACAAGCTTTTATTTAACTTGCAATATATCTCTCTATGTAAGGAACAAGATATGTTTGTTCTGGTAGAATCTTGCAAATTAATTCTAACCAACTCCTGGATATCCGATCGGCCTCAAATTTGGAATTAGTTGCGGTGGCAACACAAGAATATAGTGTGATGAAATTGACAGCTCTCCCCTACTCGACGGGGTGGCGGGAAGTACAGATGAAAGTAGCCCGATTTCGTTGAAATTAGGTGTGTCGGGGCACTTGGGGATGGAGATAATGAATTTATAATCAGATTTTGAAAATTCAATATGGCGGATTCAAGATGGACGATTTAAAATTGGTAAACAGGGGATTTTGGGGATAACGAACACGCATTTTTGATAAGATTTTGAAAATTCAATATGGCGGATTCAAGATGGACGATTTTCGATCATGTTTTGCTAACCAATTTTAACTAACTTATCCACATCCGATTGTGTTCCAATTTGGTATGCGTTTATACTTCCGGTAAAATGTAATAATATGGTATTCTCCTACCTCCCTCTAGCGCGGGTGTAGGAAGAGTCAAAAAATATTTTTTTGTAGAAGTAAGTAAGCATACTAACTAGGTATAGCTTTTTTAATTAGTTTTCAGGTGGTCGAAAAAACTGATAAAAATCAGGTGTGCTTTTTATGAGATTTTATGAAGATTTTTTTGACAGGGTGGACACATAAAAACCTATAAAATATTGCAAGTTTTTCTGGCTATAAAATCTATTGTTTTTACCAACTTCTAGAAAATTATAAATGTTCATAGAAATCTGTTAAATTCTATGAGTTGGTCTGATCATAAAATATCCCAAAATCTGATGAAAAAACGCTTTTATGCAAACCCTTCAAACATTATAAAAAAACAAGCGTGTAATCATAGAAACCCATAAAATGTTATGAGTTGGTTTGATTAGAAAATCTGTCAAAAAAACTACAAAAACATCGGTTTATATAATCCCATAATACATCATAAAAGAAAAAGAATGTAATTATAGAAACCCATAAAAGTTCATGTTTTGGTTTGATTATAAAATCTCTTAGAAAATTGTGCCCATAAAATATTTTTAAAAAAATGTCTGCATTTATCAAATTTTATAAACATTTATAAGCGTGACTGATTATAGGATCAGATAAAAAATAGACATATAAAACCACATAAATTCTTACCAAAATCAAAGACATACCTCATAAATTCTTACAAACTTTTATAATGCTAAAATTTTGCCTCACAAAAGCTTATAGACCTTATAAAAACTGATAAAATTCAGGTGTGTTTTTTTATGAGGTTTTATGCGATTTGCTTTGTTTTTACTCTTATTATTTTTATACATTTTGCGACACTTGGCCCATTATAGTATCTCATAGTTATATAGTACTTCTTCACCAGGAACAGCTACTACGTTTTCGAATTTCGCAGGATATCCTTATCTGTTGGCCATTTAATTTTTTGACATTATATATGTACAAAAAATAATATAAATAATTTTTTTGCATCCCTGAACAATAGAACAGTCATGGCTTCGTTATTGTTGAAAGTATAAAAAATAGTAGTTTTCACAACTAGTGGCTAAAATAGTGTTTTTCTTTACAAGCGTTGGTTTAAATAACGAGCGCAGCCAGGAATTTAAAAATGCGAGTAAAAAAAGGCACAGTTTAGCCGCGAGTATTTAACACTATTTTTTTTAATACCTGTATCAAAAAATCCAAGAAAAACAGTAAAATACTTTTTCCTACGACCACATACGAAAGTAATCAAATCTGCACTCTATAACGCCTCAGAAAGTTTTATATTTCACACGCATATCAATTTTATTTTCGTCTCTAGAGACGAGAATGTTTTCTTTTCTTGTGACAAAAATAAATGACAGCAAACCATCCAAACAATGTAGGTATCTAGTTGGCTATGATTTGTAGAAGCGTCGGAAATAGACCGAAACCATTTTCGTCCCTAGAGAAGAAAATACTTTCTTACATTCACACTCGTGTGAAATATTTCACTTTCTTCGCTCGTTATGTAATATACTATTAAAAATCTCGAACGAAGAGCACTTCTCGCAACACACCATCTTTACACTATAACTCAAGGCGGCTGGTAAATGAAATAACAATGGTTTCCATACCGATGTGCCTTTTTACTCGGTGACTTTCATTGTTACGGCATTTTCATCTTTGACTCTTTGATATTTTGATATTTAAATGATTTTTTCGTAAATACTTGGTGCCATACTTGGTGCCATTTCTCTTTAATTTTGGGTAAAAAACGGACAAAAATCTTTTTTTGTACCCGTGATCAAAAAAATATATTTTTTGCATCAGTAATCAAAAGAGCCAACCTTAGTTATTCTACAGACAGTTGTAGATTGTAGATTGTGGAATGAGTCGTTTCGGCCGTGCGGCCGCTCGGCACTGCTACCTTTAACAGATATTTTGTACATGACTCTAAAACTTAGATTGCTTTCAGGAAACGTAGACTTCTCTCAAAGGAAGCTATTTTCTTGGGTGGTAGTTGGCCCACTTCTTCAGGTGACAGTGATATGCCCTCGAAGTATTTAAGCTTCTTGCAGAGTTGGGCTGGGCATACGCAGATATGTACAGACAGTTACTAAAATCGTGTTTTTGATGAAAGTATAAAAAATTATTTTAAGTCAAAAACACCCCTCCCCCACCCCACCCGGAGAAAAAAAATCCAAGAAAAAATCACTAAACTTAACTCAACTAAAGCTAGAACAATCTAGAGACCCTGGTATACAGTATGTATGACATATTTTGATCAAATAGAGACGCGACAACCCTATATTTTTAAAAAAGACGAAAACATCGGCCCTCTATACTCTAGCATGGTTTAGTATTTATAAGAGGCAAAAAATTAAAAAAAAACGAAGTTGTTTACTCAAGGAAAACGTGCATTCTTAGTATAATTTTTTTTAATTTTTTCATCTCGCATTTACGATTTGGGAACATATCTATATATACCACCGCAGCCCACCCTTTCTTGGCATCTAACCCAATCTACTTTTTCAAAAATGTTTTGCCTTCTTCTTGTCAAAATTTTCGCCTGCGGCGCTATACCAATATTAACTATTGTAGCATTTTAGTGTTATTTTTTCAAAATTTTTGCTTGCGGCACATTAAAAAATTAGTATTTTTGTTTCATATACACTAACTCAACACCTAATAAAAAACTCCTCTCCTCTCCCTTCAGTTCAAGAGTTCAAGCAATAGGCAACTACCTAATTTTTAAAAATTTGCCAAAGGTGGGTAGTTGATTTTTATTAAATGATGAACCCCCCCCCCCAGAGTCGATTTCTGGCTACGCCAGGGTCTCTAGACCCACACAACCCAACCCAAAATAATATTTTTTCACTTTCACGTGTTTTAATTTATTTTTTAATATGAAAGAATACATTTTTCCTAGGCGTTTTTTCCAATTTTCTTCCAGGGGGCTTTTTTCCGGGGATTTTATATACCGGAGAAAAAACCCTCGGAAAAAACTACGGAACTAAAACCCTCGAGAAATAACTAAAAATCGAAAAATTATTATTTTGGCTTGATTCAGGTTTAGCTTGAGTTGGGTTGGGTTTGTTTAATATTGTTTTTATTTGGAGGGGTTTACTCCACAAGTTTTTTTCTGGGTTTTTTGTCGGAGGTTTTGTTCTACATTTCGTATATACTTTGTTGAAAAAAATGTATTGTGGTCAAAAATTTAAAAATAAAATCTACTTTTTCTTTGTTATTCTAAGTATTCAGACACGCGCTTCCGAGGCATGTCATAATAATTGTGAAAATCGTTCCATATTTATAAATTTAGTCTAGACACCTTATATAATTTAAATCAATTCAAATATCTTAGCTTGCTCCAACTCCTGCCGGTTATACCTACTACAACCGCAAAAAACGCCCAGTAGGATTATTAAGAAGAATAGGGCTGTCTAACAAATTGTCAAAGTCAGCCATTAAGCACGTGATCGCCCTTTAAACGGATCTAGGAAAACTCGGCGCGGCCGACTCGGCGCCAGTGTACAACTCGCTGCGGCTGACTCGGCGCAGCCGACTCGACGCCACGAAATATGTTTACCACTTTTTCTAATGGTATACTTTAACTGTATACCATTAGAAAAAGTGCTTTTAGGACAAAATAGCATGCCGTACATTCTCCAACCCAACCCAACTCAACATAAAAACCCTAAAAACAAACTTAAAATTAAAGTAATGCGGAATGCTATCAATCAAAGCATTCATGAAAGTGCCCTCTGATTAAATATAGAGTTGTGAGTTTAAAATATTTTCTGTTAAATAGGAAAAACATCTGCCATCGCGCCGAATCGGCCGCGCTGAATTTTTTCCGCGCCAAATAGGCCGCGCCGAGTAAGCCACGCCTAATCGGTCGCGCCGAATAGGCCGCGCCGAATAGTACCTTTCCCCTTTAAAAATGGTGGCTGTAGGGTAAACACAAGACAGTGGAAAAAAATTCAGATTAAACAAAGCGACTATTTTGTTGAGTAATCCTTTCTGAATCGAAATGAGCATTTTGGCGAAATGTTAGAAATAAAGTCAAAATTCGCAGTATAAAGAGGCAATGTCATGTACTTTTATCTCTCTCGCACTTGCACAGTGAGGATAGGCATTGTCTCTCTCAGTTCAGCGTGAAGATCGGGCCAGATCGGCTTGAAAAGAGACAGTTGCGCTATCTGATTTGAGAGAGATGACGTTATCTCTAATTACACGGGTGTGACAGAGGTAGGTAGAGGGACATTTCCACGTTTAATTGCGAATTTTGATTTTATTGCGAAAATATCGCCAAAATGCTTGTTTTTCCCTGATTCAGAAAGGATAACATTATACAAAAATCACTTTGCTTAATCTGCGTCTGTTTCTACGTTAGCATATTGGATCAGCCATATAATTTTTGTTAGACTGCCCTATAGCATGTGCCAACAAGAATTTGACAAGTAGCATAGGTGTGCGCAGAGGGGCCTTTGGTCCCCCCTAATATGTCAAGATATTCAAGTACATTTTTTTTAAAGTGCGACATATAGAATCAATAACCAGTACTACTACGCTTTCTAACTAGCACGCAAACTGCGCTCGGTTACTATCTCAACTATAATATTAATTAAAAAAGGAAACACCTTCTCTTCTGGATGGCGCGATGGGTGCGCCGGCGCGTCGTGGTAAATAACGATGTTTATGGACATACTTAGTTCGATAAAGGCTCAGACGATCAATATTATTGATATTGGTGCCTTTGGTGGATGAAAGCTTTCGTTCACGTACGCGGGTTGAACGCGACCCTTTTGGCCGACTCCCGAGACATTCCGAATGAAGACGGAGCTTCGAAGAAGTTAAAAAATGATAAGCGCTATTTCTTGGATGAGTTGGATGGCTTGGTTGGTAGATGTTGGAAAGTTGAATATTTACAGTGAGTTTTTTAAGGAAATAAATTTGTTTTTAACCCTGCCATTTTCCATAATGCAAGACCAAACTACGGTCAACTATGAAGCAAGAAAGACTTGAATCGTCGTTGTTCCTTTTTGTTAAACAAAAGAACGAATAATATAGATTATGATAAAGTCATAGCCGATTTTAATTAGGTTAGTTTTATTGTAAAAAATATAGACTGTTTCTGTTTAAAGGATTAATAAAAAAAAATTAATTTCTTATTATGTTTTAATTTCTTATTGTGCTATGCCGCCCCCTACTCCAAATTGCTATGCACGCCTGTGACAAGTAGTAGTAGTATTAGGTGGGGATACCATTTTTGGTCTTTTCGCTAACCCCGGTTTTGTCATAGTCGGGAAGATTTTGGGATTTCTCGTAAAAGTTTAATGGCTGGAATTGTCCTTTTAACTGAAGCGCTAGGGGCATTAGCTAATTACAAAAAATACATTTGTACATTGTAATGTTTCACTTCATCATTTATTTTTGAAAAACTACTTAACTAATTTAAATGAAAATAGTGTCGATTGGAAGTCAATACTTAACTGCAAAGCATGTAATAAGTTTAAGTCTTCGGCATTTGCAATTATGAAATTTTGATTTGAAAAAAAAACTAAAAATATAATTTTTAAAATCAAACTTTAGTGTAGCAGAACAATTTTAATAAACAAGGTAGAACACAATCTATATAATTTTAATTATACCTAAAGTACACTACGTAAAAATTGTATAAAAATATTGAAAAGATTTCTTTTAATATTTTTCAAAAATATATTTTTGTCATGAGGTCATCACATTTTCCTTATTTTTATGTAATTAGTTCTCATTTAAAGACAACTTTTTCCTGTTAAAATAAAAACCAATTTTTATCCAGAAATATTTTTTTGAGCATTTTATTAGTTGCCCTAAATAAAAAGTAGCTACAATATTGACCTTAATGACCTTGTGGTTGTCTACATGTCGCCAAACTAGAAAAATAGGTCAAGGCAAGGGCATTAACGACACTTTACGCATGTGTTAGATATACGATTTTACCTAAAGGCCTCAAAAATTCCCAAAAAAGATATATAAGTATCTGTATTTTAATTTTCTGAAATAAACGTATTAACTTGACCGCACTGAGTGCGTTAAAGTACTTAAAGTACACTTTACCAGTACGTAAATAGATTTTACGGTACGCGGCAGCTACCGCAAAACATTTACCGCTTTTTTTACAGCGAGGTTTTCTACTGCGTAAGCATATACAGCGCAATCCATTTACCGCGAATGGAGCTACCACAGAAATCATTTACAGCGCAATACACTTTTCGCGAAATACATTAAGAGCGCCTGCACTTACCGTGAAAAAAAACGCGCATATATATTATAGCGCATGACTTATACCGCGAAAAATGTTACCGCGCTCATTAATATACCGCGCACTAATAGGTATTTCGAAAAAAAATTATATTTTTGACGCTTTGCTCGCGTTTTTAATTGTAAAGCCAGAACTAGAACGTTACTAGTAAAACTTTTTTAAACTGTTTTTGATTCTAAATATAAGTCCATATTACAACGTTGTCATAAGATGCCGTTGTTAATTTTCTAAACATTTTTTCGTAAAAATTACTGTGAAACTGTAGAAAAAATTTTACATTTTTTTTCACATATTAATTAGCCGCGCGCCATTGACAAGGTGTGCTTCACTTCTGCGTTACACCAACACAAATAAAAGTAAAATTTATAAAAAATTTGAAAACTGTTGCTGGTCTGACCACTGTGCATCGGGCTACTGCTGTTTGTTGACCGCGAACAGTCCACTAGTTTAATCCAAGATTAAACTATTAGCGCAAAACAAGTTCCCAGCTATGAACTAAAGTTCAAGTAACAAAATACTAATATTGGCAGATGTCATTTTTACACGTCGATATAAAAAATTAAACTAAAATAGTTTTTTTTTTCTACAAGTGCGGCGTGTGGAAAATGTGATTTTCGTACGACCACATGTGAAAATAATGGATTTCACACAATTTGCATCATTAGAAAACAATAAATTTCACCCGTGTGCAGAAATTTTTCCCCACATGTGTGGAAAAGTGTACGATGACGTTACTGTCACCATACTTTTCCGAACATGTGTTGCAAAGTACTTTTCCACACATGTGCTGAAAACCAGTTTCATTTAATTTGTGGAAAATCAAAGACCAACTTTCACAAAAATTAGTGCAATTCATCAGTTTTCGTGGGAAAAACTCGTGCACAACATTGACACTCGTGTGAAATTTGTCACTTTCTTCTTTTGTTACGTAATATACTATTTTCACACTTTTTTTAGTGAAGAAAATTTTGCTTTGCCGCACTAATGCAGAAAATTTTTTCCGCACAGAAATGCCAAAAACCAGTATATTGCTTTATTAATAGTATACGAGCTGCATTAAGTAGGCTTTAATACTTAATTGCTATGGACGTCTCCGTTTCTTGTCGATTTGCTCTTTTTTTATGAAAAGCGTTAAAAAATAAAAATGAGCTTGAATCTGGCAAAAAACGATCTAGAAAATATGGAAAACGTTTCAGACGGCATCCTAAACGCAGCTGAAGGGGTCAAAGTGGATTTTCTACCTGATTTTTTTTTACCTTCGTTTTTCTCACGCTTGTAGAAAAACAATTGTTCCTAACGCTTGCGGAAAATGTTTGCCGGACTTGATGGAAAATAGTTATTTATCTACTTAACAAGTGCGGAAAGTGATAGTTCCGCACGCGACGGCAGTTGCACGAACGACGCGGAGCGGAGTTCGAGCAAGCCATCAAGGACGGAAAAGGCACTTTTCGCACGTGTCAGGTACCAAATTTATCCAACTTGCGTCAAATAGTCATTTAAATTTTATTTTAAATAATTTAAAAAAATGCGTGCGGGAAAGAAATTTTCCCACTGGTAAATCCATTCCCGCACTTTTACGCACGCTAGTAGGAAATAGTTATTTGTACGTAATAGTACGGAAAGTGATATTTTTCCGCACGCGACGCGGAGCGAAGTTCGGGCAATCCGTCAAGGCGGAAAAGACACTTTTCGCACGTGTCAGGTACAAAATTTTTCCTACTTGCGTGAAACAGTTATTTTAATTTTATTTGAAATAATTTAAAAGAAAATGCGTGCGGGAAATGAAAATTCCCGCATGCAAATGCCTGCGTAAAAGTGCACTTTTACGCACGCTAGTAGGAAAATAGATATTGATAACTTTAACAAGACTCTTAACTTCACCAGTAAGTTTAATCTTATAAACTGGTCAGTCGCCCTCGTATATGTCGTATTTTTTTTCATTGGGGGGGCAAAATTAGCATCTTAAATGTAGATAACGAATATGGGTCGGGTAGCACCTATTTTCTTCTTGGATACAATGATTGTGTTTTTTTATTTAGCGTATTTTACTAATTGTTGGGTGATGAACCAGCTAGAAAGCAAAGGTCATGTGTCACCTTGATTTGAAGGTTTTTAAAATCTTTGCAAAATTGTCAATTGGTTATTTAGAAAAATAGTGCTCAGAGAAGCCTGTCGCGGTCTCACGAATATAGACGGTAGAGTAAACAGTCATTTTTTGTGAACCAAGGAGTATTGTCACGCCACAGCAAGACCCCTTGTAGATCTAACAAGATCCCTTGTACACCACATGTCCCCATCCCTATCTGCTTACCCCTCGGAATAGAAGGTGTGCCAAAAAAACTTGACAACTGCTGAAACAAGTTAAAGACCTTCAAATCAAGGTGACAACGTTCCGAGCAATGTTTCCTATCTAAATTTTAGGGGCAAATATCACTTTTTGGAGAGAGTGCATTATACAAAAATTAGCCAAATAGGCGAAATAAAAAAATGAAATCGACGTACTTTTACGAAAAAAATAGTTGGTACTTACACCGGCCATATCTACGTATAGGGAGCAGAGGTTTAGGAAAAGCGTTACATACCATTACACATGGAAGAGGGGTTACAATGATTTTTACGTTGTAAGGGTTACAACATAAAAAAAAACGACTAGTTGTATAACATACATAAACATGGTGAATTCCTTAAATAGAACGGTGCTTCTAGCGGCTTTCGGGAAGAGGTTTTTAAAAAAAGCTGAAAGCGAATTTTTGACGTACTTTCCGTCTCGCTTTGCGTCCATGAAAAAAAAAACCTTTGGGGCCCCCAACTGGGGGCCCAGGACCCAGCAACCATTTTTTTTTAAATAAGAAGGTACCACTTGTGGTACCTTTTTGGAAACCTTGTCAAAAAAAAAATTTACGCGCTAGTTTTTTTAAATTTTTAAAAAATTATTTTTTTGTCAATTTTTTTAGCTTCAAAAAAAACTACATATTTTTCTATTTACTAAGCGGAATAAAGACAATACCACACAAGGATATTATTGGGGGCCCTCACTAAAGGCCCAGAGCCTGCCAACATTTTTTTCAGGAGGATTTACCACTTGTGACACTTTTCTGGAAAGCTTGTTAAAAAGAAATTCGATTAAATAACTTTTTTTGACATCTGTTAAGGATGGTTGAGAGAAAAAAAAATCGACGTGTGCTTTGAATCTATTTCCCCTTTATCTAATATCTAGGAAATTTAAAAAAAGGTAATTAGGCTACGCCCCCAAATAGGGCGCCAATAATATCTTTGTGTGGTAGTCTATTTCTTCCGCTTAGTAAATAAAGACATATGTAGTTTATTTTGAAGCTAAAACAATTGACAAAAACATTTTTTTTTCAAATTTTAATAAATGGGTTAACAGAACAGATGTCAAAAAAAATTATTTAATCGATTTTTTTGAACAAACTTTCCGAAAAGGCGCCATAAGTGTTACCTCCTCCAAACGAGCATTCTAACACGACTGTAATGGACTATTTACGATCCTAGGATAATAATATAGATTAGAGATAAATTATAAGAGGGCGCGCCAAGCAATGAAACTTTAACATTAATTTTTTCAAAAATTTTTGAAATTTACAAAATTCAAAAGAAAACACAAAATTTTGAAAAGTTCTTAAAATTCAAAAGAAAATAAAATTTCTTAAAAATTTAAAAAATTCCAAAAAAATTTAAAAAATTTGTCCTAATTCTTTTAGAAACAGTAATGCTACATAAATAATACAAAGTATGTACATACTTAGAAGTGTTTAGATGTGATTTAATCATTTTGGATATTTGTAATGAAAATTTTCAGGATAATTTTCATTGGTCGTAGGTAAAGTATAGTACACTAACTCGCATGTTATAGTCATTACACGCTTAAATGAATGTTTGTTATTAAATTACTATAATATCTTTATCAAAAAACAAATACAAAAAAACTAGAACACAAAAGTCATCGACAGACCACTATTTTTATACTAAATTAAGGACGGCTATTGCGCAACGCAAAAGCATTTGCTTCCGCCTACTTTGTTTTTAAATTTCGCACCATATCTTTACTGTTAGCCATTTACTTTTTTGACATTTGTGTGCAAAAAAATTGCACCCTGAAAAATTTTTTTTCCATCGGTGACAAAAAAGTACTGTTTTTGATGAAGGTCTAAACAATTACTATTTTTAGCCGGTCTGCTAAAGTCGCAAGGAACGACATCCACAAAATGCAGCCAACCAAAGTATAGTTAGACCACAAATATTTTATTTAGACGATTCCTGGGGCGATCGAAAATCGACATTCTGGTGGTACCTTTTTTTAAGCAAAACTTTTATGTATCATAAAACTTTGGGGTTCTTGCTTGCTGCGTGCTGATCCAGCTCAAAAACTTGTTTGTCTGTCTGTCTCTTTGGACTCAGACGTACTCAATTAGGCACTACTGGGTACTTAATTCTTAAAATAAACTTAAGCGTGGCTGTGTATTTAAAAAACTGTCAAGATGTAATTATGGGCGAGAAGATGTTCTCGTTAAGAACTCCAGGTCTTGGCCTAAAAAGGTCCAATGCATTTTTGTCCCAGGAAGGTGATTTAAGTGGCGGTTGATTATATGGGTGATCCCATTGTCCAGAGAGAAATCTAGGTGGTCAAACCTAATTAACAGTAATAAATGCCATTACCCAAGGTTGGTTCCTGAACTAAGAGAGATGACTGACCTTGTCAACCATTTTTGTGGGTACCCTGGCAAAATACCCGCATTAAATATCATAAAAAACACACCTATTTTGATCAGTTTTTTTAAGGTTAAGCTTTTGTGAAGTTTGTAATAGTTTATGAGACTCATTAAATTATATAGGTTTCTATGGTTAAACCGTTGTTTTTTTATAATGTATTATGAGGTCTAAATATTTACACTTGTGGGGGGTACTAAATTTTAAAACCAATTTTCAAAAAACACTTACCTATACAGAAAAGACAAAAAGATATTGATTATTTTGTAGTGTTATTGCAAAATACCACTCAAAAACTGCTTTTTTTCTCAAAATATACCATATTTTAGGATTTTCTCCTAAAACTAATTCTTTTTATACTTTCATCAAAACTAGGTTAACATTTTGTATAGAAAGACTTAAATCAAATTATTTTTCAAATTCTCCAATTATTAGATGTACTCGTAATAACGAAGATACTGATCTATTTTATTTAAGTCTAAATTTGTTTAAAACAAACATATCTAAAATAATGTGATTTCTTGTTACTATTTTTAGAATTAGAAATATTTAGGTAGTAAGTTTTTTTCTTACATTCCCGATTATGTAACTAGATTTAGCTTATTATGTGCTATCCTGTAATTGGGCAGCCCCGTCTGTTTGTTGGATAGCCTTTGGATTTGTAAAATAAAATAAAACATGATTTTAGTACCTGTCTGCAGATAACTAAAGCATGGCTTTTTTGGTTACCGATGCAAATTTTTTTTTTTTATCACGGGTGCAAAAAAAGATTTCTGTCCGTTTTTTACCCAAAGTTAAAGAGAAACAGCGGAAAATAGTAATATTGAAAAAATACTTACGAAAAAATCATTTAAAAATATCGTCAAAATATCAAATTGTCAAAGATTAAAATGTCGCAACAACGAACGTCATCGAGTAAAAAGACACATCTCAATGGAAACGATTGTTATTTCATTTACCAGCCACCTTGATTTAGAGCGCAAAGATGGTAGGTTGCGAGAAGTTCTCTTCGTTCAAGATTTTTAAAAATAATTTCCTGTTTTTCTTGGATTTTTTGATAACGGTATTAAAAAAAATAGTGTTAACACCTCGGGCCTAAACTGTGCTTTTTTTTACTCGCGTTTTGACGCTTGTAAAACAAGGACTATTTTAGCCACTAGTGGTTAAAACTACTATTTTTTGACAGGTTTCAAAATGGCAAATGGTGTTTGAGGTTACAAAGTTGGTGATTTTTTAGACCACCTCTGGGGGTGGTATAAATTTATAGCTCTCAGAAAAAATTGTTTTGTAGCAATTGGTATAAGTTCGTTTATAATTTCCCTAAGTAACCGTTTTTAGAAGGATTAATTTACCGTATTTAATATCCCAAGTTGTTTATTAACCAATATAAAACACCTCCAATTTCGTCCAGAAAAATGCCATATTTTAAACCCGTTTTGAGCACAAAAAATATATTTATGAGGGCATTACGAAGCAAAACAAACATAAATAAAGTCCACTGATTATGCACGAAAAATACAACAAACAAAAAGCTTAAGTTATTTACAAACTAAAATTAAAACATTGAGGTTATCTAAAATCTCAGTCAAGAAAACTTTCCCTACTCAAAGCCCAATCATTTCAAAGCTGTAGCTTCCATAAGTAGAGGTTGGTGCAAGGCAAGGTACAAGCAGAGGTAAGAAATCCGAACTCGCTGTTTGTGATTTGAACGCAGCTAATATCTTGAAACTGATATTTCGACAGTGCCAGAAATGTAAACAAAACAAAATTTCATAAATAAAAGCATCTTTTAAAATCTAGTTTTAATAATAGTTTTGCTATGGGTTGGTAAAATCATAAGTTTTTATATAAGTCATACTTTTACAATAAAACATTTTTTTTTTCTTATAAAATCTTGTAGGCTTTTATAAACTATGCCTCAAACACTCTCATAGAAACTTATCAAAGTAACATCTCTCCCACAGCTTCTGGCGACAAAAGGGTACTTATACGAGAACAATTTTCGATTAGCTATGTAGAGCTTGTGCAAGTCCAAGGTGGGTTATTATATTATAGTGGTTAGGTCGTCGTCGTTTAGGGTTATTATAGTTATTGTTTAGTTTGCCTGTATTAATCCATAATCTATTACTTCTACTACTATTAATACTACTCCAACTGCTAAAGTTGTGCGTTATGAGGAATCGTCATATTAAAAAGCATACAATTTTGTAAACTTTTATAAATCAACTGGGCTGAAATATGATGATATGAAGCCTATGCGGGATTTGTGTCTTACTGTCACTCGTAATAAATTATGAAATATCATAAAACTTGTACGGTGGGATTTAATAAAAAGGTTTAGTCTATTTTAGAACGGTCCTAGGTTTAAGTGAAATTTTTGGTTTTAAGCATTTGAAACCAAATCTTCTTGAGTTTTGGACATAGTTTGATTAAAAAACAAAAATTTAATAAATTTGTTTATTGAATAAATCATCTTAACACAATCTTTTGTTCGATTTAAGAAGAAAGTTTCAATTTAGAAGAAAAGAAAATTAAAAAATTTAAACCCACGCGGTGTTTAAATAGTAAACACTCTATAGAACAAACTAAAATTGGGGTTATATGTCACTCTAATTAAAACTTACCCTTGATAATTAATTTTTCGAATTAATACTTGATGTCACACAACGATTTAAATGGGTAATAATAAAATAGGGAGCAGATTAATTTTTTATTTATTTAAAAGGTGTTTTTATTTATGAAAAGTATTAAAAAAGTTAAATGAAAGTTTTTTTACATTTCTGTCACTGTCAAAATGTCATGTAAACATATTACCGCTGCGTTCAATCACAAACAGCGAGTTCGGATCTTTAACCTCTGCTTGCACCTTGACTTGCACCAACCTTTATTGATGAAAGCTACAGCTTTAAAATTAGTGGGCTTTGAGCAAGGAAAGTTTTTTTGACTGAGCTTTTAGATAACCTCAATGTTTTACTTTCAGTTTGTAAACAAGTTAAACTAGTTGTTTTGGATTTTTTTTGTTTGGTATATTTTTTGTGCATAATCAGTGACTCTCACGTATGTTTGTTTTGCCTCGCAGTGCCCTCATAAATTTATTTTTTGTGCTGAAAACGGGTTCAAAATATGGCGTTTTTCTCTACAAAATAGGAGGCGTTTTATTGGGTATTGAACAATTTAGGATATTAAATAAGGTAAATTAATCCTTGTAAAAATAGTTACTTAGGGAAATTATAAGCGAACTTATTACCAAATGCCACAAAACAATCTTTTCTGGGGGCTGTAAATTTAAACCACCCCCTGAGTTGGTCTAAAAAATCACCAACTTTATAACCTCAAACACAAATAATGAAGCTATTATGTGCCAAATATTTGTGTATTCACCATTTGCCATTTTGAAATCTGTAAAAAAAAAATAGTTTTAGAGCATTTTCTTCTAAAATATGTTGTATTTTGAGAATAAAAACAGTTTTTCAGTGGTATTTTCCAATAACAATACAAAATAATCAATAACTTTGTGTCTTTTCTCTATGGGTAAGTGTTTTTTGAAAATTGATTTTAAGATTTAGTACCCCACACAGGCGTAAATATTTAGATCTGTGAGGGGTACTATTTTAAATCTTAGTAAATCTCAGTGGTAATATTTTTTGTGTTATTTTTTATACTCTTTATGAGGTTTTTTGGTATGGTACCCTTAGGTGAGAGTCCTCTGGTGCAAAATGGCAAAAGTGAATGGTCACCCCTCAAGGTGGTTCCTGAGAGGAAGGAGCAGTTCTATTAGGTGCTAATCCTTATCAGGTATATATAGAAATTTCCAGGCCTTCATTTTGAGACGGTTTTGAATGTTAATTGGGATTATCTTAACTAAGTTTATTTATTTATTTTAATCATGAAGACCACGTTCAGATTTCAGGGGGAATGTGAGTGTTTGTAATAAAAATTTTTTAATCGACAATTTTTTAGACTTTTTCTGTGTTTTAATGTTATACCGCCGTATTGAAATGGTTCCGAAAAACTTGAGTAACTATAAGAGAACTGCTAAATATGGCCTGACCTTTTGGGACCAATCGTCTGAAAACGGCTACTGGTTATTACACTCAGTACCGAGTTTTTTGACCTTTTCTTCGGCCAAATTTTATGAAAATTATATTCGATTTTATTTTCTTAAACCATCAATGGTGTCACCGGAAAACATTTAAAATGGAACTCGTCTGTCATTTCTGTAAATTTGATCGTATGGTACACGATTCATTCATTCTTATTTATTTTGTTTTTTACTTTTTATATTATCAGTTTAGTCGAGTATTAAGCCGTACGCTCGACTAAAAGAAGTAACTAACGATACACGAGAAGTTGGCCTCAGCTCCTTCGTCACCTCATCCCAAAACATTTACGATGAGATTTACTAAAAGGGTTTAGTCTATTTTAGAACGGTTCTAAGTTGTCACTTAATTTTTGGTTTTAAGAATTTTAAATTGAGTTTTGGATATAGTTTGATCTATAAGAAGAATTTTAATAAATTTGTTTATTGAAAAATCATCTTAACACAATTTCTTGTTTTCAATTTAGAAGAAAAGAAAATTAAAAAATTTAAACCCACGCGAAACGTATTAAAAAACTTAAATAAATGCCATGTTTTGTTACCATTTATGTCACTTTCGAAATGTCAGTTTCAAAATATTAGCTACGTTCAAATCCCAAACAGCGAGTTCGGATCTCTTACCCCTGCTTCCACCTTGGCTTGCACCAAGCACTCCTAATGAAAGCTATAGCTTTGAAATGAGTGGGCTTTGAGTAAGGAAATTTTTCTTGACTGAGCTTTTAGATAACCTCAATGTTTTAATTTCAGTTGGTAAATAAATTAATATTGTTGTTTTGGGTTCTTTTGTTTTGTATATTTTTCGTGCATAATCAGTAATCTTCACTTATGTTTGTTTTGCCTCGTCGTGCCCTCATAAATATATTTTTTGTGCTGAAAACGGGTTCAAAATATGGCGTTTTTCTGGACAAAATTGAAGGTGTTTTATTGTTGAAATGAACAACTTGGGATACTAAACAAGGTAAATTAATCCTTGTAAAAAAGGTTACTTAGGAAAATTATAAACGCACTTATTACCAATTGCCAAAAAACAATCCTTTCTGGGGGCCATAAATTTAAACCACCTCCCAGAGGTGGTCTAGGAAATCACCAATTTTATAACCTCAAACATAGATAATGAAGCTATTATGTGCCAAATTTTTGGCGTATTCACATTTGCCATTTTGAAACTAGTAAAAAAAAAATAGTTTTAGGGCATTTTCTCCTAAAATATGGTAAATATGGCAGTTTTTCACTGGTATTTTGCAATAACAATACAAAATAATCAATAACTTTGTGTCTTCGGTATGGGTAAGTGATTTTTGAAAATTGGTTTTTAGATTTTCTCTGACATTTTTGGCTAGACGAGGTGTTGGACGAGGCTGGAAATGTGGACAAACATTTTGAATTGATGCGCTCATGAAAGTAATGCGTTTATCCCCAAAATTATAGACAAAAAAGTGTACAAAAATCTAAATAGTGCGTTTTTTTTTACAAGCGTTGGTTTAAAAAACGAGCGCAGCGAGATATTTAAAAACGCGAGTAGAAAATTTTTATAAAAAAACTTTTTTTTTATACCTTCATCAAAAACATCATTTTAGTAACTAAAGCATGACTTTTTTGGTTACCGATGCAAAAAAAACTTTTTTTTTTGATCACGGGTGCAAGAAAAGATTTCTGTCCTTTTTTTTACCACGAATTAAAGAGAAATATTGGAAAATAGTTGCCCCCAAGTATTTACGAAAAAATCATTTAAAAATATCGTCAAAATATCAAATTGTCAAAGATTAAAATAACGCAACAATGAACGTCACCGACTAAAAAGACACATCGCTATGTAAACGATTGTTATTTCATTTACCAGCCGCCTTGATTTATAGTGTAAAGATGGTGTGTTGCGAGAAGTTCTCTTCGTTCGAGATTTTTAAAAATATTTCTTGTTTTTCTTCTTATGATAAAGGTATTTAAAAAAATAGTATTAACAATTCACGGCTAAACTGTGCTCGCTGCGCTCGATATTTAAACCAAGGCTTGTAAAAAAAAGCACTATTTTAGCCACTAGTTGTTAAAACTACTATTTCATTGAATTTTGATATTTCATCTATATTTTGTACTATACAAAAAAGAAAAACAATTTAATACTTTACTAATAACTTTTTGGTACTTCTCAAGGCTCGCCTTGGTGCAATTATGGCCCTGTTAATTTTTATTTAATCGTATAAACTCTTGTGGAAAGCAATATTGCAGCAAAGACCAATTTTTTGTGTTAATATTCACATTTGGTTTACTTATTAGTACTATCAAATAAACCCCTGTATCTTGGAAACTAGCCGTACGATTTTTTTTGGTGTATTTAAAGTGTGATCAGCACCTCAATACCTAAAACATACCAAAATTTGATTCAATTTATATGCCAACCAAAGTCCTATGTTAAGTGTGCCCTCTCCTTTTCCAAATGAGCAACCAAATTTAAGGAAGTTGCGGAAGACTATTCATAGCGACTGATTCTGAAGCAATATTTAACTAGCGGTGGTTTAATACAGACGTGTTGTTTACCCGTTAAAAGATAGTTCCGGCGAATGTCAGCTCTTTTTCTGCTGAACATACACTTCTTAAGCATTTTTATGTCTTGTAAGGTCGAATTGTTTTTACTAACACTGTACGGGAAATCAATGAAACTATGTCGACCTGATTTTTTTGCAAAATTTTACGTCATTGAATTTGTTTTCCATGGCAACACGGAGACTTTATTTATGCTTATCCACAGTGAGACACCAGAGATTTTTTAGCACCAGGTCAAAAATTTGGGGTTAGGTTACTTATATTGACTTTTCGCATTCTGGGCCGCTAAAAAACCAAGTAAAATACTAAAAGAAAAGAAAACCATTTATTGCAGAATTATCTGCTAGGAAAACGCTAGCCAACTACGTATTAAAGTAACTGGGTGTAATGTTTAAGGTTGCATTTACAGGTGCATTTATAATTGAATTGGAAACACTCCCGCTAGCTGATACCGACAACAGATTAACTGGCGCTAGACGAAATAATCGTAAATGGAGCTTTACTGACCTGTTTTGTTAGTACTCAAGTATCCGTGTGTTTTTCAAACTGAGGTTCTAAAATCTATCCTTTGCACTCCAAGATTTCCCTAGTACAATTGCACATAACTATGCTGCAACAATTTTAAAAAAATGGTTGAATCAAAATAAAAACAAAATTATGTGGGTTTATGGGCACCGAAGGTTTCTATGCGAATTCCTAGTAATCCCAGCGAGCCAGTAAAGTTCTCTTGGTTCTTTGATAGACTCGGGGTAATGCCCGCGAAGTGGTTTCATATTTGTTTTAGAACAACGTTTTTGGAAACACATTTTTGAAAGATAAACATAACCTCGAATGGTTTTCTGTCAGAAAACGTAAAAATACTCTTCTGTCCCACTGCGGCCCGATTTAAAGTTTGTTGACAAAACACCTGCAGTTACCGTGGAATCGTATAAATTCTACGGTCTATCGGCCAACACTTGAACTGCGTGTGTCTCCCAAATTTAATGAAGTGTGATTGATTGATCGGTTTTCTTTTCCGGGGTGCACAGGCTTTTAGAAAAAAGGAAACTTAGTTTTTATTTTCGCTAAAGCAAGGAAATATAAAAAGGAAAAATGTAATCCAGAGGAAATTGTGAGTATTTCTCTATTTTTTTTGTAAATCGGGTTTGTTCTAAACCGCAATTATTTGGAGGCTTTTGAGATAGATGACAGCACCAGAGCTTTTATTTTGAAGAAAAAATAATTGAGAATTTTGAAAAATCCTTTAGATATTTTTGTTAAGCATTTCAAAATGATTACCCCTGTAAAATTTCAGCTAATGCAGATGTTTAGTTTTCCCTGTGCACTCTGACAAAAGATTAAAAAAACTAAAGAACAAGACGTTGCCAGTTGTGCTTTTTTTACTTAAAATCCGGGGAGAAACTATAGCCTTAAACAAAAATATAAAAATAAAACTGCAAAAAACACAAAAAACTAACAAAAACCCATCGAATCGAGCGTACCTAAGATGGTAAAACGTGCCACGACGAATCAATGATTTTTTGGCTCTGCTTGTCAGATTGTCGGCGGAAAATATACTAATCCCCAATTAGCATTTGGACGTCGTTTCGACGTTAGCGTAGACAACCCTACGTCAGATCAACGTCATACGTGGGTTCCATAGAGGGAATACAGAAATTTGTACTACAAACTAAGTGGTGCTTAGTGCAAATAGCTCAACGCCTAGACAACAAACTTAGTTAATATTTTTGTTCAAATTTAAGAAACCCCTACGCTTTTATACAAAATAGCAACCAAAGGTCAAAACATATTCCTAGATTTTTATACATGCAACGTTGGCAGACATAAATAAGATGCCGTCTTTGTTAATGTCAAAATTATTACATACCCTATGAGAACATTGAGACTTGTAACTTGTGCGAGCTTGAAAATCAGGCTGAACACCAAAAATGACCAACGCACTTTACTTTACTGACACACATGACTAATGCAGGGCCGAAAATACACGATCGTCACGAATATTCTCACTTTTCCAAAGATTTTATTAAAAAAAAACTTCACCATTCTTTTTAAAATATGCCTAAATGATGTATTTAGACACTTTAACAATATTTTATTGCAAAGTTTATGGGGTTTTATGATATTTCACACAAAAATAAAAAATTTTCGATCGGCTTTATTATTTATCCACAGTTACCGCATGAAAAAGATGGCACGATTTCTACTGAAACTCCAGTTTTAGTGAATTTTTGTTTACTTAATCGGTGGGCCGTTCTGGCAAAACGTTAGTTTCATCTACAGTGACACCACTGCAAGATCCCAGAGGTCGCCAGCCGTGTAAGTTTTACTCGATCTGGTGGGTCTGACCTCTGGTGGTGTTTGGTTAACTTAATCTGTTTAGAGAACTTTGCTTTCAAAAAAGATTCCTCCAGTACATCGGTCCAAACGTTATCCCGACGACTCACGTCCATCTATACAAGCTAAAACGTCGTAATAAGGAAAGATAAAGTATAATCCTTGATTTAAACCACTAAAGTCGTCAACTGACTATATTTTACACTCCCTCTGACGTTAGATGCCGTACAAAACTAGTCGGAAGACGGAAAAATGCTACGTTATTACCGCGGTCTAAATTTAGAGAATTTGAGCCTAGATGTGTAAATTGCCTCCGAGGCGCTTTCTTATATGCATTTTCAAAAAAGTTTCAAAATAATGACGTCACACTACGTCATAGTTTGACAAGGCGCTTGCGGCTCGAATAAACTAATGTTTCAACAGCTCCACCTCCAAAAACCAAAAATATAGAAATATAAAATACGTAACTACTTACTTTATGGTAGAAGGAATTTTTTCACAAATATATTTATATAAAAAATCTTGTGGAAAAGGTGGAAAATCAAAAATATAGACGCTAGAGTTGACGAGAAGTTAGCCACAGTATTTGATGTAACTAATGCCTAGTCTACAGTCCAACTGGCAGCAGCAAAAAGTTTCAATACATCACTTTACGACTTAATTTTCGGAAAGCCCGGGAAGTGGTTTTTATAAGTATACAGGGTGACAATTTGAAAACTTACAATGGCTATATTTTCAAAACTAAATAAGATAAACACTCTATATACTATCCAAATACTTATGGCACATGTAAACATCAAATTACGTGCCATAGAAGGCAAGAATCTAGGAAAAAAATCCGGAAAAAAACCCCTCAGGAAAGAATATTTGAATTGACTTAAATCTAATCCAGAAATTTCACCAGGGGGGGGGGGGGGGCGCAAGCAATAAAACTTATGTAGGCCGGCTCGAGCGACTACGAACATAGAGCAAAAAAGTCCTTATTTATGGTCATCATTGTTTTTGGGGTTTGATTAGATTGGTATGTTGGTTAGTGACCCTTCCCAATAACCAAACAGTTTCGGCCTACATATGTTCGTACTTGCTTGAGCCGTTGGTGGTGACTAACAGATACTACATGATACAACTAATTTATTTTGGCAATTTAAAGTTATTTTTATACAAATCCTTAATTCTAAAAAAAACTAAAAATACATTCAGTATTAACATTCCAACATTATTATCGTATTGAAAAAACTTTTAGTTATATAATAAAATTAAGTCTCTTTGTAAACCTATCTAAGATAGATTCTAAACCCAGGTTCATTGAATGATATACTTATATACAAAAGCGCCAAGCCATTGAGTTTCTCTTCTCCTATACCGTGGACCGAAGATAAGTTTTCACAAGTCTTAAAGTGGAAAAACTTCTTTCGGCAGTGGCAACCGAAACAGGAATAGAAGAACGAATTTTTAAAGTTTTGTTTTTAAACAATGTTCTTTCTTCCGTTAACACTGTGTGAGAAGGGTTGTTTAAAACTGCGCCAAATTTTTCTATAATTTTTGTTATCATATCTGATATTTTTTCTGTGTCGCATCTTTGAAGGGTGCTGCTCACAAAATATTGTAAACCCGATTAAGATACCTCACAACTGGTTCCCACCTACGACTTTTTTGTACGTGCCCGCTCACGCATCACATGACTGGCATAATATTTCATATTCACATCATGTGACGCATGAGGAGCACTCACAAGAAAGTCGTAGATGGGAACCGGGTGTAATGTAATTTTTTTAGGCTAGAGGAGTACTCTCCCGTAAACTAGTAAAAAACTAGGCATCCTCCAACAATAACAATAGACTCTTTTTTTTCATTTAATCTAGAGAGTATTTTCTTAATTGTAACGTAACAGTGGCTATTTTTCTCACTTTGATAGCTGAGATCTCAGAAACTGGTCATAGAAACGAAATAAAAACTACCCATTTTCTTAACTAGCACTAGTTATACAACATATTCAAAATTAGTTTTTATGTACTTTAGCGATTTAAAGAGTACGTTAAATCCCTATTTTTCTGGAAAAAAGTGGTACTTTAAATTCCTTGGGATTTAAAGTAAATAAAAGCTAAATTTTGAAATTTATTTTTAAGAATTTTATTACAAATATAATATGCATGTAACAAAAGTGTAACGTGTTTACAACAATATTAAAAGCTGTTAGTTTTCTGAATTTGCTACTGTCGACGCCCATGTCCGTTGGAATTGTAGGTTTTATCATCGAATATACGCTCCACAGTGAAGATGCTTTAGGCTTTTTTGACTTCTCCGAAAAATATGCTAGCAGTATCTTTTCTTCTGTAAATTCTTTTACGTTCCGTTCTTTGTACCATTTGATAAACTTAGATAACTGTTTTTTTATATTGTTCTCCAGATTTTCTTGGTATTAATTGGCCTACAGCCTCTTAAGCTGCCTTTTCGATTTGTTCCATCGCGATCAACGTCTTTCAATCGATGTGGCGTGTGTGTCTAATATTTATCAAGTGGCTTTTGTTTTACTCAGTTATTTGACATAACAAGATTTTCAGTTGACAGTAACAATCATGATCTGGATCATCATAGTACAATAATGAGGTCGTTGATATAGTAACAATCAGCCCCTTCGATGAGGTATTAGCAATAGAGTACCTACCGTTTAGTTATTTTTTCTTTATCGTTTTACCTATCCTAAAGTGCATAAAATATCATTTAAATCCCTCGACAAATTATAGACCTCCCGTTGGTCGGGCTATAAACTTTTTGTCTCGGGATTTAAAATACCACTTTATTCCCTAGGTGTATAATGTACTATTACTTTTACCCGGTTTTACTTATTTTTTTATTATATAAAAATCAATTTTTCCTGGCGGTTTTTGTTCCGTTTTTTTTTTGTATTAGGAATTAACACAGTTACAACCTAATATTGTTGAAATGTAAAGCAGTGGCGTAGCCAGAATCAACGCTGAGGGGGGGGGGCTTCCTCATTTAATAAAAATCAACTACCTACCTATGGCAAATTTTTAAAAATTAGGTAGGTGCCTATTGCTTGAGCTCTTGAACTGAAGGGAGGGAAGAGGGCGGTTTATTTTTAAAAGCAATTCTCATCTAGTCTCATTTGCAAATTTTTTTAAAAATTAACCCTTAAATGCGCCGCAGACACTAAAATGCTATTTTTTACGCGTTTCAACTGTTGTTCATAAAAAAAATGCTCAATAGTTAATATTGGTATAGCGCCGCACAAAAAAAACAAAAAATTATTTTAAAATTTTTGTGTCTTAGGTTTTTTTCTAAAATATTTTTGAAAAAATAGATAGGGTTAGATGCCAAGAAGGAGTGGGCGCGGGGGTATAAATAAATTTTCTGTCAAATCATAAATGCGCCGCAGATGAAAATTTTAAGAAAAATTATACTAAGAATGCCATTTATTACACATTTTGAATGCGGCTGATAAAAATTGACGTCATAGTAGCGCAGACAAAAGTTTTAAAATTTAAGACATCCCACTGGGGTGGGGGCGGGTTTAACCCCCAAAACACTCCCCTGGCTACGCCACTATGTAAAACAGCAAAAATGTTTAAACAAACGACAATTTGCTATTCGATGCTTGACCTTAATTTATTCCTATTTTATAAATTTTCAGACGTCTGATAGCCTTGAACGTAAAAATTCACGCGTGAAAATTTAAAGCATCTCATACTTTTTGGACGATAAAACATTTGCATGAACGCACTTAAATATACAAGGAACTAAGCTAGTAAGATTTTTTCTGCTAGCGTGCGGAAAATTCACTTTTCCGCACTGTTTTTCGTGAGAAGTGCACTTTTCCGCACTAGTGCGGAAAAGTTAACTTTATGGTATTTTTCCGTACTCAACCAAAAATAACAAATAAATATATTGCTATATTTTCAAAAATTTTCTTTTTTGTGCTGGATTTTTTGTTGCTAATTTAAATCAGTTTTTTGTTATTGATATGTTATAATCATGAGCGTAGCAAGGATTTTCTTCAAGTAAAAGGAATTTAGACAGATTGCTTGTTGAAGAATTTCTGGAACTTGTGATTGGGCGTAAAAGCATTGCATCTTTAGTCTAGTAAGTGGGTATAAAAAAAAGGCCTTTGACTTGCAAAAGGTGGGGTATAAAGGATTTTGAAATATGTTATAGGCGGATAGACTCTAATGAAAAATCCAAGTTCGACCTTGGGGGGGGGGCGCCGCTCGCGCCGCCATCTTGGATTATATGTGCAACACCTCGTTTTTTAGCTTTATTATCTTAACAATTAGTTATGCAAAAAATTGTTTAATGGCAATTTTTAAGAGAATAAAATTATCTACATTTTATGTATTTCCACTTTTTTTGTATGTCTTACAGGTTAAAAGTTACACAGATAGAAATATGAAGTTTATAAAAAAAACGTCAAACTCCGAATAAAACACACAGTATTTTATGAACACTTTTTTATTTATTATTTTATATACATCTGAAGCCACACCATGTTCTTAGTGCACTTCTCAACAAAAAATATTCAATAACTCTGTTATTTTTTAAAAGCGTATACTTACCGGTTTTCAATCCCATTGCACTTTTTTATAATTATCAATATATATAAACAAAATTCAATTGTAACTTTTACGTTTATTAAAGTTTTTCGTACTCCTCTAAAATATAGACGATTAATGTGACAGTTTTAAGACGGGCTGTGGCGTAACCATGGCAACTTCAGCAAAAGATATTTTGTTTTTTTTTAAAGTTCAAGGAGTACTTGATCTTTGTTACCCATTTAAAACCACACAATATTCTATATTTTTTTGGGACTTTTTCAATATTTTGAGCAATCGGTGGCCCACGGTGCAGCGTGCTGAAATCTGTGAGCCTGTGTGGCCAATAATTACGCTGAAAAAGCTCACTGATTTGGGCACCTAGGCACATTATGCGTGCGAAGGCTCTTCAAGTGTGCTTTTGCCTTAACAGTCTTCAACCTAATTTTTCTCTGCTTCCAGATTGAAGCACGTGTTTGTTATGCAAAACATCGTAATGGAAGAAGAATATGAAAAAAATATCAAGTTTCTTTTAAAGCGTGTGGATCCAGCGTTTAAGCGTGTGTGGCTCTGGCTGGTAAACAGAAAAAAAAACAGAAAAAAATATAAAAAAAACAGCCGGAAAAAATAACGCCGGAAAAAAAACCCTGGAAAAATTGATTTTTATTCATAAGATAAAATAAAAAAAAATATTATTTTGGGTGGGTTTAGGTTGGGTTGGGTGGGTCCAGCTTGAGTTGAGTTAGTTGTAATAATTTTATCTTAGGGGTTTTTTCCATTTATTTTCCGGGGGTTTTTCCCCGGTCTCCTTTCGTTTTTTCTCTGTGGATTTTTATTCCTATAGGCGTTGGCTGTTTAAGTCAAAATAAGTTAAACAAATCGCGTGCCTAATTATATAGGGTGGGCCACAAAATTCCGCACTTTTTGGATTGGCTATAACTTTTGACTTGATTATTCGATTTTGAATTATATTAGCTTTTTGGAAAGATGAAACGTGAGAGTTTTTCGATTCGCTTAAAAATTTCAAACTTCTAAAAAATTCAAGATGGCGGACAGTTTTAAAAAATGTATAATCTTCACCCCCCCTGAAAAAAATTTATGTGCGACTCTGAACAAACTCTAAAGCTTTCAATACAAACGCTCATTGTTTCTGTGTAAATTGAAGTATCATTTAATTAAATCAGTTTGGGAAATAAAAAAGTTATAAAGATTTTTGACTACGAGTGTTTTGGCTACGCATTGAAAAAAAATCACAAAATTACATACAGTTTCCATTTGCTATATCTTTTAACCTAATTATTTAATTAAGAAAAACACTGAATCTAAATAACCATTACTTTTTTATTTTTTATCCCGATTTAATTATGTGATAACTCGATATAATTTCACTGTCTCTTTTTAAAACTATCCGCCATCCTGAATTTTTTTAATGTCAAGATTGAACAAAGGGATGCAACTCTCATGTTTTTTCTCTTTAAAACAATATTTTTAAGTTATAGTAATTAAAAAAATATGTACCTAAATTTGTGATTTTTTTCCAATGTTAAGCCCAAACACTCATAATCTAAAAGCTTATAACTTTTTAATTTATCAACCGATTTAATTAAATGATACGTGAATATACACAAAAACAATGAGCGTTTGTAGTGAAAGCCTTAAAGTTTGTTCATTGTCGCACATAATTTTTTTTCAGGTGGGGTGAAAATTACACATTTTTTAAAACTGTCCGCCATCTTGGATTTTTGAGAAATTTTTAATTTTCAACTGAATCGAAAAAGTATCACGTGTTATCTTTCTAAAAAACCAATATCATTAAAAATCGAGAACTTATGTCAAAAGCTATAGCCAATCCAAAAAGTGCGGAATTTGGTGGCCCACCCTATATATTGGCCACAAAGACTCACAAATTTCAGCACGCTGCGCTAGTGCCGTCGTATAGGAGGGTGTGTAAATATGCCCCCGGGTAATACATTTATTGTTTTTTACTCATTTCCGCACGACCATGAGATAGAGTAAATGGAGCGTTTCTTTCATGTGGTAGCCCCAGTAGGCCTAATCTACGATTGGTTGATAGGTATATACTTGACAATCCCTTCTTGGCCTTTCGTTTCAAGAACTATTTTATTGAGACGTCCAGTCGCTTTGAATTTTGAGACAATTAATTCTTCCAATTGTCCTTATTTGTATTTATGCAAGAATTTTCGTTCAGTATAAATCTCTGATCATCTTCAGATAACAATATCAAATATCTGCGATCATCATTAAGTACTTAAATTTTGATTCCTTTTGAGGGTCCGGGACGATTTTTTTCTTTTTCTTGGATTTCGTCTGGGAAGTCAACACCAAACAACTGCTCGCTTTTGTTCTCGAGGTCGATATGAACTACAGTGCCGTTATCACATTCCCTACCATTACAAAAACCACACATAATCGAACAATGTAATCCAGCTTTCCTACAGCGACATGCTCCTCCACACCCTTTCTTACAGTTGCAGGAAATAATTTTTAATAATGCGTCGGGGGCTAGTTTATTTGTTATGGTCATGGGAAACAGACCATTTGTGTCTAATTTCCATCCCCACTCTCCCTCCACTGTTAAACATGTAACTTTTTACCCGCTAGGAATACAAAAAAAGTGTATATACATAAATTGTAGATAATTTTATTCTCTTCATCTTTGCTATTGAATGTTTTCCGGTAGGGTAAACCGTTACGAAGATATAGTTAAACAAAGAGTTTGTTGCACTTATAATCCAAGATAGCGGCGCGAGCGGCGCCCCCCCAATGTCGAAAACTTGGATTTTTTATTAGAGTCTATCTGTCTGTAATATACTTTAAAATCGTTTATTCCCCACCAAGCTAAAAACCCCTACTGCCTGTGCTACTTTGTGAATTTTGGGAAGACGTATAGATGAGGAGGTGTAAGTTGAGACCCTGTGTTGTCCGGAATACATTTCTTTAAAATTCTCTAAGAAGTTTATATTTTCCCTTGGCAAGTACCTCTTCAACTCTCTGGTCATAGGTTTCCGTGTCCTTCCTTCACGGTTGAGTGATTTCCCATAGTATATAAGTACGTTGCCTTAAAAATAGATTGTAGTTTGCACCTGAAGACGATCAGAGATTGTGCTGATCGAAACGTCATATATAAATAAAATATAGACAATGGAAGTCCGAAACACAGAGTTAATTATAAACACATCATTGTCTCAAACTTTCAAACATAGGTACTATTGTTCTCTTTTTCTAAATGCATTCGCCTGAGAGAGACCCAACATACTATCCATACCAGGAAAAATATCCGCCTGCACACCCTTCAACCTCGCATATCTGTCCTGTATCTCCAGAAGATAGTTAGATATGCGGGGTCGAAGGGTGTACAGGCGGGTATTTCCCTGGTATGCTGGATCTCTCTCGAATGAATTAGAAAAAGAGAACAATAGTGACTATATTAAGGTAGCAAAAAACGGATCCCTTGTCTATTTCCATAAAAAAACAAAAAGTACGTTCCTGCATGCATACGGTATATAATTGCGTATTATGGTCCCCAAAGTTTATATCCTAAATTATTTTTTTTTTCTGTCTTTCATTTTTGTGAAGCGAATGTGTGCCAAAAAAGTGTAAACTATCACTAAATACTTTAGTGTTTCTTGGCATTTTGTTTCGTGCTGTTTATTAGTTAAAAAAAAAGGTAAAATATTTTTTTGCATACTATGTATACTATATTCCACAGTTCTGCAAATTCGTCAATTTTAACTTAAACTATAGTAACAGCTCCACCATAAAGTTTGCTTCCTGCTCAATATCTTATTTTGAAGTTTGTATGACATTTTAGCCTGTACAAAAATTTCCATTAACTACCGTCTTCCCTTTCCTCTAACAAACACCTCATAACACTTAAATATAATGTCACTAAAACATAGTTATGATTGTTTTCCACAAACCAAAACTACACTTTTTTGCACTCGACGCGCGTTTCGCTAAAAACGTTAGCATCATCAGGAGACGATAAACGATTGTTTATCGTCTCCTGATGACACAATCGTTTATCGTCTCCTGATGATGCTAACGTTGTTAGCGAAACGCGCGTCGAGTGCAAAAAAGTGTAGTTTTGATTTGTGGAAAACAATCATAACTTTGTTTTAGTGCAACCAATGGTTCCAAATTTCCAACATAATAATGTCACTAGATTAATTTATCGTTATTTACGACAAAATTATCTTACAAGTCACATTTTTTAATCTTAAAGGAGTTCTATAACCTTCTTAAGGAGGGACCTACTATATTATATAGAACATAAAGTTCCAACACAAGCCTATACAAACAAAAATTGAACTCAGTTTTCTTCAGTAAATAGCTATACACGACTACAACTACTTCTCTGGCCGTCAAGATTCAGATGGCTATCCACGCTCACTTAGAACCTAATACTACAATAATCACCGGCGTTCCGAAGGTATTTGATTGGGGGAGGGGGATAGAGACTATTTTCCCAACTAATACAGATTTTTTTATTGCGCTTTTTTACTTGTCTTTTTAAATCTCTCGCTGCTCTCGTTCATTATAAACACGCTTGTAAAAAAATCACTATTTTAACTCGAAAACCACAGAATTTTCAATACGCTACAATACGATACTTGCATTTGTTGCAAGATCTGTGATTTGTTTTAGTTTTTTGGAAATTGAGACCTTTTTCAACCTTTTATTTTGCACCTTTTTTTAAAAAAATGTTGCGTTTTCATGAAACAATGTTGCTTTATGTCTTTATTTGAATATGGTTTCGTACAGCCTGTTTCGAAGAGGTTTTATTATTAAAACGGCATTACCTCCAATTTTATAAAAGAAACCAATTTATCACTGTTCATTCCAAATTCTCCGGATCAGTTGCAATATGGCGGCTGATATTTCAAGAGAGAAACTAAATGGAACTGTCATTGTCAGTGTCAAAAAATTGAACCGATTGAATGAAGCAAATTTATAAAGTGGCAGCCTATTAAAGTTTTTAACAACCCAGATGCTAATCCTGACGAAGTTGCAAAAGCTGGCGAACGATTCCTGGTAGTGTCAATGGGTGAGACACTCCTGAAATAGGTGTACAAATTTTGTTTAAAATTCTTTGATATACATTGAAATTTTTTCAAATACATTGAAATACTATAAAATACGACCAAAACCTATTGTCATTTTCTTGTCAGTTGAGGTGTCACTTCTGAAATTGGTGTACAAATTATGTTTAAAATACTTTAAAATAAATATAAATAAAATAAAAATATATTGAAATACATGTATTTCAAAAATAGGTGTACACATTTTAGAGAGTGTCCTACCCCTCGGGTAGTATTATTGTATGGAGATAATATTTCTGACGGCTTAGAAAAAGTCCGATACCAATGGTTTATCAAATCTTCAACAAAATCAAAAATCAATCTTGCATCGTGTCCACCTACAAAAGATGCTGCCCGCTAGAATTCGAGAAGATTGGGGCTGAAAACGAAGACTGAGTCGAGTGGTTCCAATTGAAATGATGGACACTTTATTAAAAGTAATTTTATGAAATTGCAAAAAAGATTGCACCGGAGCTTGTGGTTGCCGAAAAGCGATTTTGTGATGGACAGGCGTGTGAAAATCGAAACCAAGATTTTTCTATTGAAAGCGAAGATGAAAATGAAATAGACATTGTATTTGTACAAGATCCATATAATGATAATCAATATTCGTTACTTTAGTTAATGTTATATGTGGATTAGGTGTATTCAAGATATCATAATTTAAAAAAACTTATATATAGTTTACAGGGTTGGTCATTTAAAAGGGTTCACCTGGATTTTTTTAAAAACTGTAAAGAATTGGAGAAAATGCTGAAACACATCAATTTCTTGTTTGTAAGGGGGAGATTTTTTGGCTACTAAGTAATCGACAGATTTTCTAAATTATTACACGATTGTCAAGATATTCAGGAGACCTTCAAAACAAGGTATCACTCAACCCACTCTCCCTATTCAAAATATAGTGGTAAAGTTTACCACTCAAAGGGGATGCGCGCTATAAGTATTTTCTCTAATTCTGTATGTAGTTATTATATTATATTAAGGTATACATATATAAGATATAATATATTTATAATATATATTATAATATAATATTAATATACATTAAACGTGTTATATATGTTACTAAAATACGTAAAAGTTTTGTCGCTTCTTAATCTAATCAGTACAAATTAAGAAATGAGAAAAAAATCTGACTTTGTAAAGCTATAGCTCATTACAGCTAACAGCTACAAAAAATATGTATATCAAAGTTGTGGGAAATTTTATCATCTTCAACTTCCTGATAAGAATTTTTGTCCTAAAGTTTATAGTTTTCGTGTTATTTAGAAAAAAACAATTATGCACACTAAATCCAAGATGGCGGATTGAGCTCACCCCCCCCCCCCCCCAAGGTTTAAAACTTTTTTTTTTGGCGGCCCAATCTAAATAACATATTCCAAAATCGCTACTACCCCACCTTTTGCAAGCTAAAATTCTCTGATGACTGGACTATTGCTATGTTTTCATGGGTATTGAGTTCGTTTTCAAAACTCATTGTATCTTCTTCTTTTATAGAGCGTGTTCTTTATCAAGAGCAAACACGCTATAAAAAAGAAAAAGACACAATGAGTTTTGAAAACGAACTCAATACCCATGAAAACATAGCATATATTGGAAGACGTTGACAATCTATAATCTGTCGCAATCTGGTCTGTTAGCATACGAGCGAGTTTTTAAATTCATCGGTGGATCCACCGATCGTAATCAAAGAGTTCGCTCAAGTTTACGCTGTCCATCGGTAGAGTTACAAAATCCTTGATGGATTCCACCGATTCTACGATTGATGCCAACAATTATTATTTAACCTCACAAAATATCAGCTGTTTTTTCGTTTGTTGTTATAGTATCTTTTATTTTTGATGTGAACCACAGATGGGAGTCAATTTAAAAGAAGCCGTGGCTGCACAAACGGCCATAATGATTTCTCAAGGAGTCAGTTCTTCTGATGATGATGAGAACCTGTATAGGTATTCTTGAGAAAAGAAAATAATTCCTCACAAATGCGCGTTTCTCATTGGTCGATGGTTAATGATGTATGGGGAGGGTTAATCATTTCTCTTTTTGCTTTGGTCCTTTGTGTGTTCCTTGTGGGATGCTCATCCAGGTTTGAGTTTTTGTTATTTCCACCCAACATCTTTTGATCTTTTGTTTTTAGATTATTTTCGGTTGATGTAACTACTTGGAGGTTTTTAACTTCTTTTTTTGTTTTTAATTGCCTTAGGAGCATAATCCTATTGGAAATATTAACACGCCAGGACGAATCCGCATCAGGTAACTTGGATAAGTACCAAAGTGTATGATAGTGTTTAATGATGTATGGGGATGGTGACCAGTGGAACCACTGACGAGCCTACGCTGGTTGCCCAAGGCGAAACATCTTTTAATCATTTATCTTTTCGCTTTGGTCCTTTGTGTGTTCCTTGTGGGATGCTCATCCAGGTTTGAATTTTCGTTATTTCCACCCAAGATCTTTTGATCTTTTGTTTAAAAGTCATGTTATCAGTGTCATTTTCGAGGGAATCGAGGGGATAATTGTTTTCTCCCTGATTTCAAGAATAGTTACACTCGAGTTAACTTTGGCAGCCGCTGTGGTAGTTTTTAACAACCACTACCACTACCTTCGGTAGAGAGTTTTCGGAACACATTAAAAACTGTCATTTGTAAAAAAACTTAGAGATGAGAAAGAACAAATAATTGGACTTAATTTAACAAAATAAGTGTTTTATATGTTGGAATGTGGTAATATTTATTATTTTTAAAATTAATTGCGTCAAAATTCCCTAAAATTAACTAGAAAAATATCCACAACCACAACGAAATGGATTCGTAGCTTACGGCAGTGGTAGTGGTTAATTACCACAACGGAATGACGTTTAGCGCAGACGCAGTAATTACCACAACGACTACGAAGTGTCAAATAAGCGTTCCAAAATATCCTTATTAGAGACATAAAGCTATTTGTAACTCATCGTGGTATTCGTATTCGCATCTAGCGAGAACCAAGCACATTGATTGGTCAGAAACTTGTAGCACGTTCGAAAAGAGCAGATATATGCTAATTTAAGATGTTTCTGAACGCAATAAGTGCTGAGATACGATACGTGTGCCGTAACGATACGTGATACCTAACGCATCTCACCACCTATCGCGTTCAAGAACACCTTAGATTAGCATATATCTGCTCTTTTCGAACATGGTACAAGTTTCTGACCAATTAACGTGCTTGGTTCTCGCTAGATGCGGATACGTATACCGCGATGAGTTACAAATAGCTTTATGTCGCTATTATAAGATTAAGGGCTACGTAGTCAAAATGAATCTAGGAAAAATCCCTTCGAGAAACTAACCCGAAAAACACCGTCGAGAAAAAACAAAACTTAACCTAAACTCAGCCAACCCAAATCAAAAAAATATTGTTTGATTTTCAGGTATTTTTTAACATGTAACCATCAATTTTTCATGTTTTTTTTCCGGTATGATTTAATGGATCACGTCCCACTTTAGAATATCTCGAAGTAGGAGTTAAGGTGTGTATTTTTTGTATTCGGAACTCGAAAAGCGTTGATTTTAAAAACGTGCCCTATTTATCTCGATATTTATAACATAGGGGAAGTTCTTTAATCTAGCAGTGGTGTACCACCGCATTTTGACATATTACATTCATCTGACATCTACCGGTTGTTGGATCAATGGACCACAATTTGTGAACTCGGTGAAATCGACTGCGCTTCTGGACATCCTAAAGTGACTCCTGAAGTCACTTAAATCGTAATGGGCCACTGTGCTGGCCACATAATTCTAAATTGTTTTCATTTAAATATAATTATTTGGTCCTCATCCTCTGAGGAAGATGGATCTTCGAAAAGTTTGAGGGATAGTTGCCCCACAACTCTTTTGACTGCAGCGTCAGCATCCATATATTTATACTTCTAACAAATAATAACAAAAAAGTTTTTGGTTAAAAAAAATGACGTATGTCAAAATCTCAACCGATATCTTCCTTCGGTGGCGTTCGTGGACCGGTGGACGACTTGCCCATAATGACGATACTATACTTACTACCTAGAGTCCAATTTTAGCCCACCAGTGAGTCGGTTCAAAAAACTTTATAAAATTGACCTGTCTTCACTCATACCAAGAAATCTGGAATTAATGTTCGGTCTACATGACTAGTTTGATATAAAGGGTATCCAATTTTGTAGTATTTCTAGCAATAAATCTATTTAGTAGTCAGAAGGACTCCGCACGATTTTAAATGGCAACATGGTGTCCGGTCAATTTTTTGTCGATATAACTTAAAAAATTTGAAATTAGTTTATTGGTTGCAATCTTCGTTAAGAATGCATTTGTTTCGGAAGTACGTATACGTAATATAATTATACGGGAATTTCACTGGCTGTACACAGATAAAAACACCTCAACCCTTTTCTTCAACGAACGGAGCAACAATCCACCTAAAAAATGTATATATAATTAAACTCTAGATAGACCATTTCTGTACAATGTGACCGTTTATAAAGTTCCACTTAGGAAAACTTTTTTGTTATTCGTCAGAAAAAGAAAAATCAAAGAGTGAATTACTATTTCGATTACAGTCTCACTTTTTTTTTAATCGCACGATGGCCCTAAGGTGTTTTTTGAACGGAAATATAATATATACTATATGTTACCTTTGTCATGAAAGGCTTTTGAACAAATTCACAAAGACGTTGCCATAAGGGTGATGCGTTGAACAAAGAATCACCTAAACTACTGCACACACATTGCTCTTATCGAAAATTATTTTAGATTTTGCCTGAGAATCACCAAAGGTAAACCTATATTTTCGGCCACCCTGCGTGTAGAGTGGAGAAAAAAACTGAAAATATGACAGAAATCTACGTAATTTCCTGAGTAATTAGACACTTAAAGTAAATATTTCAACGCATCCGTATCGGTATACGTAACGCGTTCCAATCAAAGTCAAAATACGCTACATTTTTGACTTGCTCATGCCATGACGGGTGTGATGACAGAATCTCATTGCGTACGGAAGGATGTACGTATCGTTAGGGACCTACGAACGTACGCAACGATTTCAATCAGCAGTCCTGTCATCGCACCCTTCAAAAAAGCGGGCATCGTTCGAAACATCGCATAAACAACTCAAAAATGTAGCGTATTTGGACTTTGTTTCGAACGCATTACGTATACCCATACGGATGCGTTGAAATATTTACTTTAAGTGTCTATTTACTTTTGGATTTATCTTTGTGTGACAAATAACAAAAAAGTTTTTCCAAGTGGAACTTTATAGAGTCACCCTGTACATTGCATTTTTGTTTTGCACTTCAGCGATTAAATAGGTACTTTTAATCCCTCTTTTTAGGGTTTAAAGTGACACTTTTAATCCCTAAGGGAATCAAAGAAAATGTAATCCCTAAGAGATTAAAAATAAATTTAATCCCTCAGGGGTTAAATAAATTTAATCCTTCAGGGGTTAAAAAAAACTAATCCCTCAGGGGTTAAAAAAAACTAATTCCTGGAAAATTATAATTAAATTTATAGCAAGTCAAGCCAAACAGCACTTGCTCTTGGCCAAGATTTTATTCTTAGCACCCTTTCTTGTAGTTGACGAACCATTTGGCGTAGAAATAACGTAAAGATCTTTTCCTAAAGTGCATAAAATAGTATATAAACCTCGGGACTAAAGTGTCGTTTAATCCCTTAGCGAATTGTAGTACAAACCTTTCGCCGCGGGATTAAATGTGGCACTTTAGTCCCTAGGTTTATAATGTACTATTATGCACTTTAGGGATTAAATAGGTACGTTTAATCTCTCTTTTTAGGAACTAAAGTCGCACTTTCTCTAAGGGATTAAAAAAAATTCATTCCCTAAGGGATTAAAAGTAAATTTAATCCCTTTGCCTAAAATTAATCCTTGGAAAATTATAATTAAATTTATCGCAAGTCAAGCCAAACAGCACTAGCTCTTGGCCAAGATTTCATTCTTAGCACCCTTTCTTATAGTCGACGGACCATTTGGCGTAGAAATAACGTGATTTTAACAATAATCTTTTCCTAAAGTGCATAAAATAGTATATAAACCTCGGGACTAAAGTGTATCTATCTTTTGCCGCGGGATTAAAAGTAGCACTTTAGTCTCTAGGTTTACAATGTACTATTAATTTTTGGCGTTGGCATTTAACAACATGATATATTCAATACCATGAATATTATTTTTAGAATTTTGTTCTGTGTATTCCAGCATCACGCAAAAACTACCGATCTGATTTTGATTGATATACTACTGCGTTTTTATTTATTTTTATTACTGGATTTCATAAAAATCGGTTTACAACAACAAAAAAAAAAGCTGCGGTTATTTAGATTTTGGTGAAAAATTGAAGTAAATCCACAACGTCTTCCTTGGTGAGGTATAATTTAATTATTTAACAAATGTTTTGAAACTTTTAATTTGCTTTTGCGTTGGGTTTTTACAAGCTTTTATTTAACTGCGCCTCTATGTATGTATATTTGTATGTTCGGGTCAAATCTTGTAACTCAATTTTGACTAACTTCTAGATCCCATCGAATTCAAATTTGGTATGCGATTATAGTTCCGGTGACAATACAATAATATGGTATTATTAGGCACCCCCCTGCCTGCCTACGAGGGAAGTAGAGGGGGGACAACGCCTACATTTGTCCGATTTCAACCAAAATTGGTATACGCGGGTTTTTGGGGATAACGAATACTAATTTTTGATCAGATTTTGAAAATTCAATGGCGGATTCAAGATGGACGATTTTTAGTCATGTTTTGCTAACCAATTTTAACTGACTTATACATATCCGATTGTCATCAAAATTGGTATGCGTTTATAGTTCCGGTGACAATACAATATTATGGTGTTATTAGGCAACCCCCTTACGAATTTTTGATCAGATTTTAAAAATTCAATATGGCGGATTCAAGATTAACCATTTTTGGTCATGTTTCTCTAATCAATTTAACTGACCAAATTTGAAGTCAATTGGATATATATATATCTAATTGTCTTCAAATTTGGTATACGTTTATAGTTCCGGTGACAATACAATCCCATCTTCCTTCTCTTAACGAGGGAAGTGGAGGAAGAAAAAATAAATAATAATAAAAGGAGGTTATGAATTTTTGATCAGATTTTAAAATTTTAGTATGATGGATTCAAAATGAACGATTTAAGGTACAAATCTAAAAATTTAAAAAATTATTTTACATACAAAAAACGCTTTTTAAATACATTATAAAATATAAAGTGGACTAAAAAGTAGACAATAATTTTTAGCATTCTGATATCATAATAAGGAAAGCGATGGGCGCAAATTAAAACTAATCCATCCATATATTAGAGAAATGATAGGCTAGCTTTGGTCGAATTAACTGTTTAGTGCAGCACTTTCTATTTTATAAAAGCTTTTATTTTGGCTCGATTTTTTCCAACAGTGTGCCAAGTCTTTAAAAATCAGATATTTTTTTTTATCAAGGTGTGTGGTTTGAATTTTGCCAATAGGTCCTTCTAGGAACCGTTAAAAAATGTAAGGTACCTTTCACAATAAGCCGAAATATTGGTTCATCTCTAAATAAATTATTTAAGAAAATTTCTATATACGAGGTTCGTCAACTGCTGGTGTAGTCTCAATTCTACAAAGTATAGTATCCTGTGCTTGATCCTATCCTATATTATAAATGAGAAAATGTGTGTGTGTGTGTGTGTTTGTTCCTTAATTACGCCAAAAAGGCTAAACCGATTTGGATGAAATTTGGTTAGAAGATACGATGCGACCTGGATTGAACCATAAGCTAGACAACGCCGTCAGTTAATCGCTAGTAAGTACAGGGTGATCTATTTTATTGGACCGCAATGTCTCTATCTAAGCGAAAACAGAAAAATAATCAAATTATGTTTCGCCCTGGGCAACCAGCGTGAGCTTATCAGTGGTGGTATTTGTGAGTGATTCAAAGTTGGAAATCAAAGTGTATGATGGTGTTGAATGATGTCTACATCATTTGATTATTTTTCTCTTTTCGCTTTGGTCCTTTAGGTGTTCCTTGTGGGATACTCATCCAAGTTTGAATTTTCATTTTTTTCACCTAAGATCTTTTGATCTTTAGGTTTTTGATTGTTGTGATTCTGTATATTATTATGTATGACCCACTTTGATTTAATTATAATACAATAATATGAATTAATTAATATCTAATTCAAATCGAAATATCTGGAAAACGGTTACATGCAGACCTATACTATATGGGTTTTTTTTAAAAAGCTAATTTTCTGGAGAATTTCAAAATGGCAAATTATATAGGATGTTCCATGAGAAAAAAAACTTTCTGAACTGAGTAATTTTTATTAATGATTTTGATCTCTCTATAAAATATCCTTTTACCCAGTTTTTGTTCGGTTCTTCTATGGCTGTTAGAAAAAAAGGTTATCCCAGGGAACCCTTATAACTGATCACCCTGTACACGCCGATGGCATTGCATGGCATTTTGAGGCATTTTAAAGCATTATTTTGAGGCATTTCGGAGACATTTAAAGGCATTCTATGCATTTTAAAGCAATTTATGCCTTGCCTTGGTGTACAGGGTGTCCTATTTTCAATGGGTCCTTATGGAAAATGTTATCCGATTTTGGATGGCCCTTTTGGTTTTTGAGTTACGGGAGGAAATCGAAAATTTGGCACTTTTAATAATTTCCCATATCTTCCTTAAGATGTAAGATATTTTGATTCTGTAAAAACTTTTTTAGTGCAACTTTTTAACGGAAACAGAATGGGGGACTCAAAATTTTAATGCAACGTTTCGTTTTTAACTGACCATCATCAGGACCGAAAACTTAAATACGGACCTTTTTGCGTAATTTTGTATAGTTTTTAGTGCTTTTTTAACTTATTTAACTTTTTTACTTTTTCGCTTCGACCCCAAAACCATCGTCAGTGCTATATTTTGAGATTTAGTGATAGGGACGGCCGTGGAAAATCGAATCTGTTTTTTATTTTTAACTCATTGTTTTGGCTGCTTTAAACTCTATGTAAATCTAACTACCCACCACAGAGATATTTTTTCTTTGGTTTTATTACTAAAAAATACCTATACAATAATTTAAATATGAAGAAACGAACAGAAACAAACTTAACCTGCTTACATAAAACTAACAAAATATTAAAATATTTTGCATATTAAGGAAGATATGGCAAATATTAAAATTGCCAAATTTTCGATTTCCCCCTGTAGCTCAGAAACTACAAGGGCCATCCAAAATCTGATAAAATCGTTTTTCAAGTCTCGAAAATGTAGGGCAGTAATGTGGAAACGGCATCTTGACATCTTTAATATTTTGACATTGATGAACATGACGACCGAGCCACCCCTCGGACGTGCCTCCGGGTGGCGGATAGGGAGTAACAGTTTAGAATTAAGAAAAACAGACGAAAATTTTGAGCAAAATATATATAATTTGACAATATCAATTTAAAATTTCATCTTTGTCCAAAATCAGGACAAGTTATTAAAACCCGCCCGGAAACTCTCGGGCGCCTCTTAAAGCCGCACATGGCCGGAGAAGTTGCAACCCGAGTTTAAGTTCGATGTCTATACAGTATACAGTTTCCTCAGTAAATTGTTTGAGCATGACTTGACCAACACTGTACACATTTTCATGCTGACTCACATAAAGTTCTAAATTCCCTCAGCGCTAACCTTCCGAAAAATCTGTCTGACCGCCCCAAAAAAGAGTCTAAAGTTTAATGACAGGGCCAAAAATTATTACCTTTATTGTCTACACATGGGCTCATGTCTCGCAATACCGGGAAGAAAGGCGATTAGGAAAAGGCCTAAATTATTGGGCAAAATTAGCTAGAATTTATACTGACGCAACAATTTTTATCCTGAATTTTAACAAGAAATTTTTAACGGTGTGATTTACAGTTTTAGGTAGATATACCGTCGTTGTACGGAGTCTCCCAGGACGATGACTCACTCTTTTTCGGTCCTAATTTTTTAAGATAGAAATGTGAAACTTCACTAAAAATAATTAATTTTCAAACGTCTACGGAATCTATACTTTTCTTAATGAGGAATGGTTAAAATTTTAACTTTTTATCTGAGATTATAAGTTGGGTCCGTATGTTTTTTTTTATTTGTTTCATCATAGCTTCCAAACGGCTTAAGCTAGGTTGACCAGATTTGTTGCAGGATAATGGGGGACTTTTAAAGATTTTTGTGAATAAATGTTAAATATGGTATACTACAGTGGCGCACCCAAGAATTGACTTCAGAGTGGGGGAGCTTAAAGATAAATAATGAAAAACAAAATTAATTTGAAGTTAAAACGTGACCATCACCAGTGCATATTATGCATATGTTTGAATTAAAAAAAATTTTTTAAAGATTAACAAACTAATCTAACAAAATTTATAAATGTTTCTCTGACTTTCATTATTTTAATTTTTTTAATAGAAGTTTTCGCAAGTATCAGTTATATTATATTTAACTATTAACATCGCCTTTAAAGTTCTTTAAAGTTTCTACATTTAATCTACTTTTTTCAATGGTCCATATATTATTCATATTGCTAAATACTCTTTCAGTTACAGCGCGTTAGTGCCCGAGAGACTGAAAGAGTATTCAGCCATTTTAACAAAATTGCCGCAAAAAATTTGCTCGTTTCTAATATGTTCCAAAATTGTCTGGGATAATTTTATTGTTGGTCCAATTTTTTACAAATGTATACTCGTCGAAAGTCTCATCATAATAATGTCGCAAAAAATTTGCTCGTTTCTAAAATATTCCAAAATTGTCTGGGATAATTTTATTGTTGCCTAAAAAAAATTATTTCTTTTTTTTTTCGCGATGCATGCGTGGGGGACTTTTCTTAGCAATGGGGGACATTTAAAGCGACGGAACACCAAAATGGGGGGAAAGAAAATACCACATAAGAACATTATTCGCGGCCCATTTGGGGGCACTTACTGAAGGCCAACCAACATTTTTTTCATGAGGAGGTACCATTCGTCGCACATTTTTGGAAAACTTCTCCACTTCTCATTAAAAAAAATACTTGGTAGGCCCCGGGTCTCCAGTTGGGAGACCCAAATTTTTTTTTATCATGAGCAGAAAGTCCCTAAAAAATCATTAAAGATTCGGTTTTTGCTTTTTTAAAACATCTTCCCTAAAGCCGCTAGAAGCACCGTTCCATTTAAAGAATCCATCCTACATAACAGATCTAAAAAAAATATGCACTTCAGGCACTAAAAACATATTTTACTCCCTCGTTTCAGGGACTAAAATTGTAATATTTATGTAGTGATTGCAGTGCTTATGGTACTTGATGTATCTTCGCTTTAATAAGAACGGTGCCCAAAAGTGCAAAAAATAGTATACATACCATGTGACTAAAGTCTCTTTTTATCCCTCAGTGAAAAACAAAAATTTCACATCGGGATAAAAAGTAGTACTTTAGTCCCTAGGTATATAATATACTATTATTCAAAGCATCGGCTACCCAGGTACTAAAATTTTTTCAACCTGTACTGGATACGACTATTTGGAAATATGGCACATTTAATTCTTATAGTTCTGCCCTAAGTCTGATATGAAAGAAGCCTATAGAGGACGAATTTAGAATAAAACGATTTCTTAAAGTCATCGCAAACCATGGACCGGCTACTGCTTTATTAATATTAGAATACTTTAAAAATCTTAATTCCCTTGACGAAATTTCTCTTAAAACTTGACCCTAAAGCTAAAATACTTTAGAGTCGACCTCCGCCTTACAAATTTTTATTAAGGATAAAATAAAATTTTCTTGGCCTAAAAAGGTTCAACCTTGTTTATAAATACCGTTTTATCTGAAGGAACTGTCACGTCGCTGTGTGTGGAAAGAAATATCTACAGGTAACTAAGAAAGAAAGAACATCAACTTGCGAATTTTTCTTTATAGCGCACCCGAGTCCTTATAAACAAGCTTCTAAATCAAATTTTAATTTTTGCGGGAGTATTTTTAAGCTGCATTCAGTTAGGCACGCCTGGATCTCCGTTGCTTAGCTTATTCCTAGATTTGAATAAGGGCTAATTTTACAACCAAAGGTAAAACTCCAGATTAAACCATAGTTTAAACTTCAGTTTATCCAGTGGCGGATCAAGAGGGGAAGGGGGGGCGGTAGGCGTGCGTCCCCCCTGAACATTATCAAAGTTTTAAAAACATTGAAGAACCACGCACTGGACACTCCTATAAAACATACCTCAGTCGATTTCAACTAATTTTGAATATGTTGTATAGTGCTATTTAAGAAAATGGGTAATTTTTATTTTGTTTCTATGACCAGTTTCTGAGATATCCGCTATTAAAGGGAGAAAAATAGCCACTGTTCTGTTTCAATTAAAAAAATAGGGGTCTCTCTAGAATAAATGAAAAGAAAGTGGCTAAAATTGCTAAACAGAACACAAGCTGTATCCAAGAGTTGGCGGATGCCTTAGTTTTTATACGGGGGACAGTAAAAAAATAAGGCATTTTTGCTAATTTTCGAATTTCTGTTTTCATTTCAATTTCAACTATTTGTGGGTAAGAAAAATAGGTTTGGCTTGCGTAACTTAAACGACTTCATAAGAAAATATGTTTTAAGATTAAGAGTATTCCTTTTGCCTAAAAAAATTATATTAGGTAGCTTAATCGGGTTCACAATATTTTGTCAGAGTCAAGACAACCCATCAAACCAGGAGGTGGCGGTAAACAGTCGGCCGCTACGTGATACCGGCGGATTTCTGACGGGACGTATAGGCACTTGCAATGCAGCCGCTAAAATCGTCCTGTATTTCGGAACGTATTTGACGCTCGCTAATTCGAATTCATTCCGAGGTTGGTTAAACGCCACCAAAATGCGCTTTCTAGCGAGTAGGTTCTTTGCTTGCTGAAAAACGCCTGACCGTATTAGGAGTTTTGTCGCTTCAAAGATTTTCGATATAAGAATTGGTCCTGGTTCTGGTTGACATTATTTTGACATAAATTTTGACAGCGGTTCTAAAATAATGACGTCATTTAAAATATTATTAAGATATCTTTGATTTTACTCAAAAAAAGACTATCTATAATTTTGCAAAATTTTAGGGGTTATGCTTACAACCAAAGGGCCGAACCAACCTCCCAGGCTGGTTCTAAAATTTCATAACCGGGTTGCAACTGTGACGTCATTGTTTTAAAAAGAAAGGACCGGTTGCGGTTCTGGTTCAACCAGAACCAGGACCAATTGTAAAACGAAAATCCTTTTCGTAGGCGCCAGCTCTACGCAACCATTCTCGCGGCGGGTTCGCAACATAGAAATAAACTACGCTCGTGGCGGGATGGGCAGGTTTGGATGCCGATTGCGTCCAACACTTTTTTTTAAATCACAGGAAAAATACTCGCGCGCACCCGCCTGTCGGCCGACACGTGCCCAAGCGGTCATGGGCGGTATACATGCCACGGCGCTCCAAGTTGTCGAGCCGCCATCGCCAGCGTTGACACTGTGTAGTAAACATGATTAAACCAATATCTACAACGCATTAACAATTGGTTCTCCTCTTCCTGTTTCAGTTGCTACCACCGAAAGAAGTTTCTCCACTTTAAGACTTTTAAAAACTTATCTTCGGTCCACGGTAGGAGAAGAGAGACTTAATGGCTTGGCGCTTTTTTATATATATCATTCAGTAAACCTGCATTTAGAATCTATCTTAGATAGGTTTGCAAAGCAAAAAAGAAAACTTAATTTTATTATATAACTAAAAGCTTTTTAATACGACAATAATGTTAGAATGTTAATACTGAATGAATTTTTTTGTTTTTTAGAATTAAGGATTTGTATACAAATAAGTTTTCCAACATAAATTGGTTGTATCAGGTAGTATCTGTTAGTCACCAACGGCTCAAGCTTGAAACTACGAACATATGTAGGTGGAAACTGTTTGGTTAGTGGGGAGGGTTAGGTCCCCACTAACTAACATACCAATTTAACCAAACCCCCAAAAACAATGAAGACCATAAAAAAGTACTTTTTTGCGCTATATTCGTAGTCGCTTGAGTCGGCCTATATAAGTTTTATTGCTTGCGCCTACCCTGGTGAAATTTCTGGATTAAACCATTGGTAAAAAAAGTTGCTCAAAGTCGCAGTTAAACCACGGCCAAGAAGAAAAGAAGAAAAGAAGAGCTGTTTGATTAGCTGTAGGATTAGAAGCACCACACATTTTCTTGACATATAGAGTTAATTATTTTTGACCATTTCTTTAAAATGGCACCAACTAGAGCCAGACCCAGCATAGTCACCAAATTTGATAAAAATCAGTCAAGTAGTCAGACGCCATAATTAACAAGCTCGGTGTGAGAATAGAACTTACTGGTCTGTAGGATGTTCCAACTCTTGTCGAATTTTCTCGTGTACAATTTCGCATGTCTCTTTAGATAATCTAAACCTCTTTTGAAAATCTATATCGTCGTGCTCATAAAAATGATTTGTTCTGGGACGAATAGTTTTTGATCTTCCTGGTTCTTCGACATGACAATAATTTTGTCATCATCTTTATCCAGTTGATCAAAAATAAATTATAAGTTATCGATCATAGCGATTTCACTAAATACTTACGGTTTTCTTATCAAAAATAAATTTTAAAGAAATTTTTAATAACTATTTTGAGGTTAGAATCTTTCGGTAACCACTAAACTGAAGTTTAACCCACACCCAGATTGCCGGTAACGGTTAAACCGAAGTTTGTTGGTAAACTGCATCTATAAAATGTAAAAAAGTAGACATCCGTGCCCAAGCAGCAAACGGCGTAGCGACGTTGTTAAATGCAACCCGACGTTATGATGCGACGTCGTTTTAACCAACATGCCGAGCCGGATTTACACCAAAATGGTGGATGATTTTTGAGGTCTTACGTCGTTGTGCAGTGACTGGAGTCGGAATAGTAATGGTTATTGTTACGTCGTAAAATATGACCCAAAATGACTACACTAGCGCCCTCTTTGTTATTGACGTTTTGGTGGTGTTTTACTACCCAAAATGTGGCCGATCTCAAACTTTGGGATTTTCGGTTATTAACATGAACTTATTTTTATACACTTTGGAAAATGGCAAACAAAAGATTAGAATTTGATAATTACCATTTATTAAATAGTATTTATATGGCCACTATGCAATTCGTTTTACTGACAAATATGCTTAGAAAAGGAATGAAAAAACACGCTCGCCCTTGATTTGTTTGTGTTTAAACGAAAAATATTGCTTTTTTCATGTAAAAAAATGGATACTTCTAAAGCCCTCTTTTTAGGATTCCATGGTCAAATACCTATCTCGCCCGGAACATAAAACGTCTCCAAAATGCCATTTAATGGTGTATGTAGTATTTTTTGCAGTGCTTAGTAAATATATACAATGGCGGCCACTTCGAACATAGACGACGCCATCAAAAATGGCGAATATTATGGAAATCCCAAAAAATACTCGTAAATGGACTACAGTGGTCAAACATTCCCAAATGAACCATTTGCCACGACCGTTGTTTACTATAAACCCAACATGCGACTGGAAAACGCTCCAACAATTCCGACGACGACAGTTGGCAGTCCCCATGACCTTACTTTTTATTCGATTTTTCTAAATAAATGGTCGGTGAACTGTGAAATCAAATTTAGTTTTTTCAAATATGGCAGGACACTACAAAGATCCTACTTCTTGGAAGCAAAAGCAAAAAGTATTTTTAGTGAGCGGCAAGAAGTGAGGCTGGGTATCAGACATTACTGTTTAAAGAGCACCAGTCTTTCTCTTTCGCCCATATATGTACTTGTAGGATAATCTCATCTCTCTTTCAGCTGACAAGTTGTACCAGTTGTTTAAAATCTAGAGAGAGATAGGGCGATCTGCCGTACATAAGTGCGGCAGAGAAGGAGAATATAATGCCATTAGTTCCTTTGGAACCTTTCCTTCTTTACAAGAAAGGGCACTTAAGTTCGCCACCGGCCGGAAAACGTCGCAAGAACGGTCAGAAACATCGCAAGTTCACGCAATGTAAAAGTTGTTTAGACATTGATACGTCGGCAGAACGTAACTAGAGTCTCATAAAAATGTCCACACGACGTCACTGATTTAGTAGAAAATGCACCAACGCGTGACAGGTCGGCTAAACGTTGGGTAGACGGTAACCATGTTACTGCAGTATTATCTAACCTTAACGCAACGGAATTTTGATTGTAATGTGTGAGACTGTCTGAAGATTACTAATTTATACACCCAAATTAACGTCCATTTAGGTGAAGTATGTGGTCATTGGTCAGAAAATTGTTGCTTGGGTGGTTTAAACTGAGGTTTGACGTTTAACTATGAGTTGTAAAATTGCGCCTAATAAAACGACAGGGTAGTCCAAGGAATCTAATATTTTCAAGAAATTTTACAATCTTTCTGTTTTGACTAAGCAATTTCCATTTTAAAGTCTTAATATGTTTGGATTATATTTTTCATACCGTTATGACATTAGAATTAATAGGTTTTCTTTCCAATATTATTTACTCTTTTTTTAATAAGAAAAACTTTAACAAACAGTTTTCTTTGCAATAATTTTAATATTTATTTAAATCAATTTTACAAGTTTTATAATTTTAGGCCAGTGTTATTTTGCAATACCTTTAAAAAACTGCATATAAAATGAAAGGAGTGAAGAAATAAAAATTATTAAATCCAACGAACTTACCTAGTAAAAGTAGTTCGAGTGTAATTTTGTATTTCTTCAGTCTGAAGACATCACTGCCCAATTCCTACCCCATACTTTTGGAAAATAACATCTTTAAACAAATGAACCTAAACCCAACGCGACACAGGACGATGACGAACAAAAAATGACATTTTTGTTCTCTCTTTAAAGGTGTGGTCACAAAGAGCAGAACCTCTTCGGACTAAAAAAATACAAAATTACACTCGAACTACACTTACTAGGTAAGTGAGTTTGATTTAATAATTATGCTCCATTGGGATTACGTCGCACGGTGGTGAGGTCATATGAGATTATGCGGCCAAAATATAGAAACTATTAATTTCGTTTTTAAATCCAGAGATCTAATGTAAAATAAGTTTGCTAGAGAGCTTTTCAAGAAAGAACAAGTAAAAATTAGCTAATTTATCAGAAACTAAGAAAAGCCTTAATTTTCTCCTTAATTATTGAAGATATATTTAAAGTGTGTTTAACATTAACAACTAATATTATTATTATATTAATGTTATTAAACTTTATTATTTTAGGTTGTCTGTACTAATTTAAAAAAATATATTTGTATATACAGGGTGCGCCACGAGGAAAATCTACACTCGGATCGGAAGTGGATATCTAAGATTCTAAGATTTCTAGACATATTTTATGTCTATACCTAACTTTAGCCGTTTTTGAGATAAACACCATAATTGAAAATCTGCATGTTACCCATTATTTTCAATTAGTATAGTAGGAAAACAGTTAAAGATAGAAAATTAAATAATATATAGGGTGTCCTATTTAAAATAAGAAAATACTTCAGCCGAGTTCCCCCATCGACATTGGTATACTGTCAAGTTTTCTAAATTTTCCATTGTCCACTTTTTGAAAAATCGATCGTCTTGATTCGTCGTGGGAAACCCTGTATATTTTACTGAAAATAACATATTTACTTGAATCAATTTAATAATAATTAAGTAACTAGATAAATACAAAAGAATAAATTGCATCAAACGACTTAACATTTCTATAAACATTTTTCTTCCATTTTTTTCCCTAAACTAGTCAAATAAGGATCAAAAGAAATCAGCAGTGAATGATATTTTCGTTAGTAGCAGATCTTGAATATTTGCTTGAATATAGTTGTCGAAATTTTTTGAAGTCTGTATTTCTAGACTCGGATGCCTCCTCACAAAACAAGTGAACATAATCTGACGCATCATCAAGATGCACGGTCTACTTTAAAAATTTATATCATTTGAATAGGCAAACTTGGGCAGAAAGTGAAACATTTCATTTAAAAAAAAATAATGTGTATCATAGTAGCTAATTTACTTTATCGAACTAAAAGAAAGATATTTTGGAAAATCAAATATTATCGGTTAAATTCAAAAAACATGATATAATTTTAAAAAAAGAACTTTAGGGATAAATTCCAAAACAGCCATTGGGGAAAATTACTTCAACTTCATGGAGGTTTTTCATTTTATTAAAATATTTACTTGCCTTGCAAAAACTTCTGATGTTGAAATGATTTTTTTGCAGCAGTAATTTTTTTATGGTATTAGTTATATGATATTTATTATGTTAGATGTGGTTACAAAATAATGGCGCGAAATATTTTATATATTTTGGCCGCATGATCTCATATGACCTTACCACCGTGCGTCGGGCCGGGCATGAAACAATCCGCGGACGAAGTCAGTCAAGCCACCCCCCCCCCCCCCCGCAGATGTTCGAGTTTTGATATGCTTATAATTTCGAACCAATTTCGAACTAATTTTGAACCACTTTTAACTCCTTCCTGGTTTTTTTTTTAATATTTAAACTGGAGGGGTGCAGCCGGACGCTAAGCTACACCTTCTCATTTAAAGCGTAGAGAAAAATAAAAAGCAACTATCCCAAAATTAAGAACTAATTTCGAACTCCTAATATCACCAAAAAGAATTTCGTTTCCAGTTCCAGAGATATAGACATTTAAAAAACGTCGTTTGGAGTATATTGGGCACGCTCAAAATGGCGTTTCCTGACCGAATTAAATAAGTTATCGAAGAATATGGGTTACTAAATCACCACACAGGGACTTTCTTATTCACACAAGAAGTTACAAAACCTCCAAAACAGTTACATCCACCGAAAATAATCTAAAAACAAAGATCAAGACGAAACATCGTTTAATCATTTCTCTTTTCCTTGTGGGATGCTCATCCAGGTTTGAATTTTCGTTATTTCCACCCAATCTCTTTTTTTCCTTTGATTTTGACTTCAAGATCTTTTGATCTTTTGTTTTTGACTTTCTTATTATTATGTTATTAAAATTTTAACTGGTTGTATACAGGGGGTTGTAAAAAAGATCATTTTTTTTTATTTTCCCCGATATAAAAATAAAAAAAAATATTTTTAAGCAAACATTAATATTTTATTATTTTCTAGATAAACTGAACAAGTTTTTCTTCCCAGTAACAGTTAATTTGTGTCACATTTTTTTTTATTATTATTATAGAAACTTAACGAAAAATGTTACTATGAAGTAATTATTTTGCAACTTAAAAATCTAAATATTCTTTTGCATTCAGTTGAAAAGATGAGTAAATAAACTTTAAGTAAATTGAGATTAATTTTTTTATTTTTTTCCTAGCTACGAGGTACATGTCAAAAGTTCTGTATCATTAATTTTTATAAAAAAGTAATAAGTATTTAATTTCTTTGAAACTGATCGAAGAATTTTAATTTAATTTTGCGTACGCCTTTATCATGCTTCTATCTAATACAGGTTGCAATTTTTTTTGTCATTTGTTTATGTTTTGCATCTGGGATGATAATTACTTTTATGAGTGGAATATTTTTTTTGACTGTTCTTTATGATTATAATCCTTCACCCTTCTTCGGAGAAGTACTCAATAGAGTATGTATGTATGTTTCATCTTTTGTAATGAACTGATGACGCTTTTGTAGGGTTACAGGGTTACTTTTATTATTATGGTTTTAACCACCAAAACCTCCCTCTGGCTACGCCACTGTGTATGTATAAGGGAGATCAATTATCCGTAATCATAATGTATGGCATTTTATCGCTTTTTTGATAATTCAGGCCCACCAAAAGTGTTATTATTTAGTTTAGAGAACCTTGAGAAACGTTTAAAAAATTATCATCCTGGATGCAAAACATAAAAAATGTCAAAAAAATTGGACCCTGTATTCGACAAAAGTATGATAAAGTCGTACGCAAAATTAAATTAAAATTACTCCATCAGTTTTAAATAAATTAAATATTGATTACTTTTTTGTAAAAATTAATGATATATAACTTTCTGCATGCACACTTGATTTAAAAAGAAAACGCATACATACAGTCACAAAATTGACCTTTCTAAAATTGTATAATTTATATATACCAGCTAAAATGCCTAAAAACTTCAAAAGTACGACAATTTGTCATATTGTTTAAAAAAGGTCTCTAAAACTGAAAATATTTTTTTACTTAAATTAAAGGCCACCTTATTTTTATATTAAATTTTGCATAATACTAAAAAATCAGCAAAAATTATGTTTTAGTAAAATCTTTATTGAACAATATCAAATGATCACTCGAGTAACCCAACCCATTTTGGAGTTGATAAAATAAAAATGATACGATGGAAACAGCGATGGATTGAAAACAATTCGACGAATAGGAAACTTGGATTAGAACAAAAACGATGGTAAACTTAATACTAATTATTTTAACTTAAAAAAGAACTAAAATAAATAATTTAGTATTTAATAGGATCACCATTTTTCTCTATTACAAGCTGCAAACGTCTGGGGATTGAAAAGGTTAAATTTTGAAAATACTGATGGTCTTCTGAGAGCTGATCCAATGCGCGATAAATAGCATCGCTTAACTCTTCAGCATTTCGTGGTCTCCAATTCCTTTGGTATATTATTTTAACTATTCGACACCATATATTTTCCATTGGGTTAAGTTCAGGGCTGTTGGCTGGCCTAGAAAGTGTTTCTATATTATTATTCTGAAACCATTGGCGAACAACATTAGCCGTGTGTACTGGACAGTTGTCCTGCTGATAACCGAAATCATTATTTTTATGTAAAGCCTGTACAGATGGCAGCATAACGTTTTCAAGGATTTCAATATATCGTTCACTATTGAATCTTCCTTCGATTCTCCAAAAAAAACCCAAACCTCTAGCACTAAACCAGCCCCACATGTTTACAGAAAAATGTCCAGCTTTTTTAATTTGGTTTGTATATTCGGGTTCAAATCTAGAATTTGGTGGACGATAAACTAAAATTCTCCTGCTGACTGAAAAATTTTTGCGTCACTGAAAACCACTCTCTCCCAGAAGTCATTATCGCGAAAAAAATAATCACTCTGGCCTATTTTTGTTCTTCTGTTAGAAAAGGCTTCTTTGCAGCAACTCGACAATAGACTTCTCTCTTCTATTTACTGTTGCTAAAGAACCCGGAAATAATGTTATAGTAGCTGCTTCAACCGACGTTGAAAAAGTATTTTTTCTGAGATGGTCAATAAGTCTCTCATCTTGCACTTCAGAACTTACTTTTGGTCGTTCTGATCCATCTTTCCTATCCGTAGAATTATTTTCAAACCAGCGCTTTTTCCATCGCTTTTTTTTTAAATTATCAACTCCAAAATGGGTGGCCGCTCTTCTTATAGACCAGCCGTCTTCTATAACTCGAGTGATAATTTGAACTTTTGTAAATGTTGATACTACTGTGGCATTTTTAAGGACGTCATACTGAATTTTAAGCTGTCGGGCATACTAAGCTGGTGGTGCCTTATAATAGTATACATTAATGGAAAGCTAAATTTTGTGGCATAGGAAAAAATGCATGTATGAGTTTTTTTTTAAATCAAGTGTACCTCGTAGCTAGGAAAAAAATAAAAAAATTAAATTCAATTTATTTCAAGTTTTTTTTACTCATGACTTTAACTGAATACAAATGAATATTTAGATTTTTAAGTTGCAAAATAATAATTTCCTAATAGAAACAAGTTTTTATGGTAAAAAAATTTAAAAAAAAAACATGTAATACAAAATAACTGTTACTGGGAAGAAAAACTTGTTTAGTTTATCTAAAAAATACTAAAACGTTAATGCTTGCTCAAAAATATTTTTTTAATTTTTATATAGGAGAAAATAAAAAATTGACAAAAAAATGATTCTTTGACTAGCCCCTGTATACGATCTGCTAACATTTTACCAACAGAATAATAGGAAAGTCCATCTTTGGTTCCTCAGTAACACATGTTCGTCGATGACTTATTTTATTTCGGTCCGGAAATGCCTTTTTGAGCGTGCTCAATATACCTCAAAACAACGTTTTTTTAAACTTTGACCGTCTATATCTCTGGAACTAGACATAGAAATCATTTTATATTTACACATTTTTCTTATCTCATAAGCCACTATTAAATACTAATTTCACTGAAATAATTTTCAATGTATTTCGTGCGGGGTTCTTTATTTGTTTGTAGTAGTAGGCAGTGCAGCGTTTCAAGAGTAAAATGTATAAAAAAAGACCACAAAAATAAGATGGAGGTGGTGGTTATTGTCAAAAATAGCATGTTAATAGAAACGACAAAGCATTAATTTTTGCACTTTTAATTTTTATTCAAATTCGGGCGTTTTAGAGTAAACTAAAAATACATAAAAACTGAAGTGGGTAGGCTGCATTAGAATACGGAAGACGGTAACCAAAATATTCGTTGAGGTATTCAAATAAAAATATAAGTGTAAAATCTGGTCACGCTAATTGTTGTCCAAAATATGATCGCGAAAACAATTGTTAGTCTGTGTAACCTTTAAATGCACCGTAGGCACTTAATCGCGATTGGCTATCTAATCCATTATTTTTCTCTCTTGATCCCACATAAATGAACAAAGACGAAGCATGGATTAGCTAAACTAATCCAAATATTCTTGCGATGCATCTGGGGGAAAGTGTTCCAACTATCAAAACAAAACGCTTTTTCGATAGGTCTATAGCAAAAATGTAATTTTTTGAAAAATCAAATCTTTTAAAAGATCTTGGGTGGAAAAAATGAAAACTTAAACTTGGATGAGCACCCCACAAGAAACACCCAAAGGACCAATGCGAAAATGGAAATGATCGTGCAGCGTGTGCTCATCAGTGGTTTCACTGGTCACCCTAAAAGAAATTAAAATAAACTAGAAGGCCCACCCCATATATTAAAAGCAAATTTTCCAAATCAGTAACCAAATTTAAGGAAATTGCGGAGGACCGTTCATGGCAACATCATGGAGCCGCGTTCTGATTGGTTCTAAAGAAATATTTAAAATGTGGCGGTTTAATAGAGATGTGTTGTTTACCGTGAAAAGATAGTTTCGGCGACTTTTAAGCAATTTTTTCACCTAACACACCCTTCTTTATGCATTTTTATAAATCTTTAAACAAACATATGTAAGTATGTATATATGTATGTTTTCAAAACTGCTGGTTAGCTCTCTACCGAAGGCCGAGGTATCTACTGAGATTTTAAAGATCGCAATTTAAACACATAAGACCCAGGAAACTAAAAAATCCTGCAGACTACAAAACTTGATTTAGGCTTGATACTTTGTCTTCAACTCATGCCAGTTGAAGCTTTAGTGAAAGCCATATATATAAGTATAGTAAATACCCAGCAAACACGGTTCCCTCGGGCCTTCGTCGCGACGTCGATTTACCAGCAGTATTTTTTGTCCGCTTTGCGATGTAGGCCCAATGTATGTTTGCCGACGCAGCGTTGGACTGTAGCCCGCCGTCGGACCAATGGTAAATTTTACTTTTTGCTGGTCCGATATGGTTTAACCACATGGTACTGACCATCCGCCCATAGCTGCTTAATTTGATCGGTCTAACGTAGTAACGTCTCGGTCCGACATCGGTAAACCGGTAAACTATTCAAGTCCGACATTAGTTTCCTAAAGTGGTCCAACGTCGGCGATTGACGGAGGTCAGTCGGTGATAGCTTAAAGCGGCCCGACATTGGCAAACTACAAAGTTTCGATAATGCGGGTGCTTAACCAGCCGAGCTGGTTTAAGTGGCAAAAGAGGTGATTGTAGAGAAGTACCATCATCTTGTCAAGTCCGCATTCTAGTTTTGAAATATCTTTGCTCATTATATATATAATATTGTCCTCCACTGTACTAGGAAGAAACTATTAGGCAGTTTAAAAATTTTAAGGTGACGTAATCGGACCATCGTCAGTTGCCGATTCTCGACCAATCAAACAAAGTTCCAATCGGACCATCGTCGGCCCTAAAGCAGATAAAGTGGTCGTCGGCATAAAGTCGACTATAGTAAATCGGTTCATCGTGAAGATCAAAGTGTATGATATTGTTTAATGATGTTTGCGGAGGGTGAACAGTAAAACCACTGATGAGCCCACGCTGGTTGCCCAGGGTGAAACATAGCTTGATTATTTCTCTTTTCGCTTTGGCCTTTTGGGTGGTCCTTTTGAGGTGTTCATCCAAGTTTGAATTTTCGTTTTTTCCACCCAAAATCTATCAATCTTTTGTCTTTGGATTATTTTCGGTTGAATTAACTGATTTGGAGGTTTTTTAACTTCTTTTTTGATCAAATCTTTCGTTGCAGAATTTTGTCACAAAAACGAACTAACATTCGTTAAAAACGACATTAAGATAAAAGCGTAGACATGAAAAGTTGAATAATTCCAAAATTTATTTTAGGCAATTATTATTTTTTTAAAAAAAGAAAAACACATTTCTAAGATAAGGCCAGCGGCGTAACAACAGGACGGATGGCCCTGGTTCGACGCAATATCCGCACCAATTTATTATTTTTTTTTTTTAAATAACTAGTATTTTATTTTTATTTTTCTTACCTACATATTTACACTGTAGAGCCAAAGACGTCTACTCAAAACTAACAAATTAGATAAAATACAAAAATATTTTATGAACAAACATGTTAAAAAATCTTATAAACTATTAGACCAAAGGAAGAAAGATACATTAAATTGTATGTCCACCAAAAAATCCATGTTTTTATATATCAATTTAGGTTTTGTAAAGGATCGTTCTGTTTGTGGGATACAGATCACATAATGTTATGATTTCACTAAAGCTAGAACAGGATGAGTAATTGTCCATTAATAGCTATTTGTGTATTAAGTAGTAGGTAAGTAATATTTTGCAGCTTGAGAAAAAAGTTCGCTTCGCGTCGCGCGCCAATGTTTTGAAAGCGGCGAAGTAAAAACTTCGCTCGCAAAAGCACTTTTAATACACACAAGTTTTTTTCTACAACCGAGCGAAAAGTAGTTGCAGGAGCGAGCATTTTTTACTTTCGGCGGCAATTTGGTTATTTTGCCGGTCGGCGAGCGCCAAAGTAAAAAAACGCTGGCTCCTCGGAAAAGTGCAGCTTTGCGCTTTCTTTTTGAACGTGGTACTTTTCGCTGGGTTGTAGAAAAAATAAATTTTAGCAAATCTTTTACTGACTTAATATATTTAAGTTTATTAGAAAAACATTTTCGAAATTTTAATAGTTGATTGTAAAGACTATCTATAGCTGACAAAGATGATTAGTAAGTATAATAACACATCGTGCGATTTTAAAATAAAAATATCGAATTGTTTTATTATTGTTAGGTTGCACCTATTTTTATTTGTTGTTAAGACTGTTCCATGGAACCACTGGGACCATTGTAGCTACGCCGCTGCATAAGGCCCTATCATTTTAATTGCGAATACCCTTTGGTTACCAAACAAGATATTTTAGACTTGGATTTTTTTTTCAAGGCCAACTAATGACGACGTGATCTCATTTCTCGAAACACGGCCACAGTTAATTACAAAAGACGAATTTAAAACTGTAATTGTCCATTAATAGCTATTTGTGTAGGTAAGTAATATTTTGCAGCTTGAGAAAAAAGTTCGCTTCGCGTCGCGCGCCAATGTTTTGAAAGCGGCGAAGTAAAAACTTCGCTCGCAAAAGCACTTTTAATACAAACAAGTTTTTTTCTACAACCGAGCGAAAAGTAGTTGCAGGAGTGAGCATATTTTACTTTCGGCGGCAATTTGGTTATGTTACCGCTCGGCGAGCGACAAAATAAAAAAACGCTCGCTCCTCGGAAAAGTGCAGCTTTGCGCTTTCTTTTTGAACGTGGTACTTTTCGCTGGATTGTAGAAAAAATAAATTTTAGCAAATCTTTTACTGACTTAATATATTTAAGTTTATTAGAAAAACATTTTCGAAATGTTAATAGTTGATTGTAAAGACTATCTATAGCTGACAAAGATGATTAGTAAGTATAATAACACATCGTGCGATTTTAAAATAAAAATATCGAATTGTTTTATTATTGTTAGGTTGCACCTATTTTTATTTGTTGTTAAGACTGTTCCATGGAACCACTGGGACCATTGTAGCTACGCCGCTGCATAAGGCCCTATCATTTTAATTGCGAATACCCTTTGGTTACCAAACAAGATATTTTAGACTTGGATTTTTTTTTCAAGGCCAACTAATGACGACGTGATCTCATTTCTCGAAACACGGCCACAGTTAATTACAAAAGACGAATTTAAAACTGCCAAAAATTAAAAGTAGTCATAAAATCATCATTTAACTAAACAAAACAAAAGAAAAATGAGAAAATATAAAATCGAACACAAGCAGCAGACACCCCAACTAACTCGTAACTTATTCTTCTTTAAGTGGTATATATGCTTCTCATCAAACGTTGGCTATCATCATTGCGATATGAACCTTATCTGCACCTCATTCCAAATTCTCCTAACCAGTTTCAATATGGCGGCTGACAATTAAACACAGAAGCTAAATAGAACTGTCATTGTGTGATTTCAACTTTTTCTTCTTTTATTAATTTTAAAAGTTCATATTAGATCGTTATCTAAACTGGGCAGAGCACAGTGGCGGCTCGTGACTTTACAAATAGGTGACGCAGCATCGCCGAACCCCTGCCCCCCAATTGTATTGTGTATGTGTACGTTTAATAAGGGAGACGGCTTTTCAGAGTTTAAGAAGTCTTTTTTGTCATCTTCAGTCCACCCCGAAAACGAGGTAAAACACAAACTCCATCATACACAGGAAAAAAAAATAATAAAAACGAATACCGCAACTGAAGAGAAACAAGCAATAGCCCGGCACGCGACGCTCGACATTACATAATAGTCACAAGATTATAATAGAACCAGCTTAAAAGTTTGCATCCCATGCTAACACGCCCAAACCTCGGCGGAAGCGAGACGCGCGTTCCGTCGTCGTGGCAACCGATTTATTTCGGGAATTTACACTGAACGCAGCCTGAAAGACACGAGGAAGCTGCTTCGCAGAGTGCCTTGTCGTTTGTTTTGGCTCGTGGAGAGTTTGCGCATCTCGGACAGGCGGTCGTTCTGCTCGATACTGATGATTGAATAAAAGATATATTTCCAAAATTTGGAAACGTTATTTTATGGAAGCGGAAGGTTTAATTTTTTCAGCAATATTTAAAAACAGCGCTTCACCTACGTCATCGGGAGAGCCGCCACTGGCAGAGCATCCAACTTACGTACTCTGACCATCCAAGATATACTGAACATTATATGATAGCACATCTTCTTGGATGCCTGCAATATTACTGTTCCGCACGAAAATCCTTTCCGCGAAACAAATACGTTATTTCGGTATACATTTAACCCATAAGTTAAGTCCAGAGAATACCAACAACATGCTTTAAGGTGTAAAAATGTACATGTGCGAGATTTATTTTTCTCTAACATAATGGAGTGCTACGTTGCTAAGTCTGCGCTTTCTCTTATTCAAGGAAAATTGTGCACAATCTGGCAACATCGCATGGGGGTGTCTGAAGATGTCCCCTCTTCTACAAAGTCTCAATCCCCTAGGGCTTCAAATAACCGAGATACCGATTGAATTCCACGTAATTCCAGATTTAAAGTACGCCATAGTCATCAGAGGGACAGCTACTTACTGACTACTTCTTCAAGCGCCATGCTCTCTTCGAACGCTGACTATCATCAGCGCGATCTGCAACCTGTCCACTGCTTTTCGGAAAATTGTCGTAGAAATAACACCATACCATTGTCTAAGATTTTTAAGCCATAATATCCATCTACGACGCGGGCCTCTTCTGCCTTCAATTTTGCTTTCTATTATCAATTATAAAAGTTCATATTTCTCATTTATGAAAATATGGCCAAAATATTGAAGTTTTCGTTTTTTAATGGTAAATAAAACTTTGTTTATTCTAAGCAGAACATCCACATTAGCTACTCGGTCCATTTAAGATATCCTTTGTATTCTACGATAACACCACATCTCGAATGCCTCCAACTTTTTGCATATGGCCTCCGTCAGTGCCCATGCTTCCATGCTATAATATAAGATGCTAAAAACAACACCGAAGCACACGAATACGGAGAGTGGTATTAAGATCGCGACTACACAACACTGATTTCATTTTGACAAAAGATGATCTGGCCTGTTCAATTCTTGCACGAACTTCTTGCATGTTTTCCCAGTTTTCATTGAGGAGGCAACCCAAGTATTTATATGAATCCACGCGTTCGACTTGCTGCCCATTTACTTCTAACATGCCTCGGATATTCTTTTCCTTGGATATGACCATCCATTTTGTTTTTCCAACATTTAAGGTAAGCCCGAATTACGAACTTTTGGCAGCAATTTGATTCAACAACTCTTGCAGGCCTTCCAGCGTGTCCGCTATTATGACAATGTCGTCGGCATATCGTATGTTGTTCATTTTTATGCCGTTTATGGTTAGGCCCTCTTCGCAGTTATGAAGTGCATTCTCTTCTCTTCTTATTTGGACCTCTTCGGATACATTAGCGATTATCTTTAGATCTCAGTCATCTAGACCAACTTCTTTTAGCGATTCTATGAGCTTTTCGTGTTGGACTTGATCAAACGCTTTCTCATAATCTATGAAAGAGGCATATACTGGCCCCGACACATCCCTAGACTGCTCAACTAAGAGTTGAATGCCAAACAAGGCCTCTCTTGTCCCGAACCCACCACGAAATCTAAACTGCGTGTCGCCCATAAAGGTTTCGCATTTCCCATGAATTCTTTTATGGATAGTCTTTAGAAATATTTTTAACATATGGCCCATTAGGCTGATTAGGCGGTAATCACTACACTTCTTTGCTGAATGTTTTTTAGGCAGCGTAACAAAGGTAGATTCTAGCGAGTAAACAGGGATTTTACCGCTACTATAAATCAAGTTAAAAAGTTTGACCAGCGTATTTACCGAATCTTCGTTTTTTATTAGCTTTAAAACCTCAGTGTATACTTCGTCTTGCCCTACCGCTTTGCTGTTTTCAGCTGAAGATATTGCGTGTTTTACTTGTGTTATATCTATGCCTTGGTTTAAGAATTTTTCTGGCTGTTCGGATCGGTTATCGGTAAAGAGATGTTCTATGTAGCTACACCATTCTTTTAGTTTTTCTTTTGTATCCGGTATGATTTTGCCCTGATTGTCCACGAGGATTCCAGCTTGTCTTTTGTTAAATAGTCCCCTGCATGCAAAAATTAGAGAGATTGTTTACCTCATACATTATAAAAGCAGGTCAGTTTTCGATTATTCAGCGAAAATCTCTCGCTCAGTTCTTGAATCGAAAGAAAATTTTCGGTTTAAATCGGTTTCTCTCACTTTTTCCCGATATTGATCGAAAGTAATTATATTGGTCTTGACTAAGATCAATTCGATTATCTGATTGTATTTATCCTTTTTTCAAAACAATATGAAGTATATTTTGTAAAAAAGTAGTTTCGCTTTTTTTAATCTTTAAAACCACTAGATGGCTAATAAATTGAAATTTTCATATTTTATATTCGCCCGTCTCTAAAAGCGTGTGGATCGAATATTAGAATTTAGTATATCACAGTAAAAAAAAAATTCGGAGAGCAACACAAAGTTTCACAATGCAGGACAGTGTTTTTTGCACATGACATCAACCAGTATATAAATGTAAAATGCTAAACACAAAAAAACGACCTAATATGCTTTTCCAGTCAGTTTACTAGCAAGTATTTACGAATATTGTATATTTGGTGTTTAATGCAATAACATTTTTTGGTGTAATTAGCCCCTGAAAAGACAACTTGTTTAGGTGAGGTATCGTTTAGTTCTTCGGAGTCAATCTGAAGCTTGCCTAATACGTGTTGACGCCGACATGCCATCACCAGACATACTGTGCAGTGACACTTTAAGCTCGCAAGGTAGACGCCCTCCCTCTTTATAAGAGCTTTTAAAAAATTTTTGAATTTCCATAAAAACTTGCAATATTTATTATCATTATCATCAGGTCTAACACGATTCTTTGTAATTTCGCTTGCGGTAGGCGCACTTTTGTTATTAGACCGTAGGTTATATTAGCTTTAATTTTTTTTTGTCGCTACCCTTTGCCGGATAAGCTGTATCCCCCTTAAGAACGATTGTCCGGATCTCTTGCCTGGTAATCTTTATCAGTTTTCCGGCCTTCTTTCTGTAAGGTTTTATTTAACAACATTCTTCTCCTCCAAGTGTGTAATCAGCGCAATCTGTACCCTGTCCGCTGCTTTTCGGAAAAGTTTCGTAGTACTAACACCATATTATTGTCTAATCTGTTGGATCTCTTCTGCCTTCAATTTTGCCTTCTATTATCAATTTTAAAAGTTTATATTTGTTATTTCTCAAAATATGACCAAAATATTCAAGATTTCGCGTTTTGATGGTAAATAAAACTTCAAGATCTTTATTTATTATTTATTCTACTGTGTCCATCCAAGATATCCTTAGTATTCTACGATAACACCACATCTCGAATACCTCTAACTTTTTGCACATGGCCTCAGTCAGTGTTTATGCTTCCATGCTAGTGGTATTAAGATCGCGACTCCACATATTGTCCCAGTTCTCATTAAGGAGGCATAATATTTGTATAAATCCACGCGTTCGACTTGCTGCCCATTTCCTTCTAACTTGCCTCTGATGTTCTTTTCCTTGGATATGACTATCCATTTTGTTTTTCTAAGTTAAGTTAAGGCCGAATTGCGAACTTTTAGCAGCAATTTGATTCAACAACTCTTGCAGGCCTTCGTCTCGTCGGCATATCGTAGGTTGTTCATTTTTATGCAGTTTATGGTCAGACCCTCTTCGCAGTTATTAAGTGCATTCTCTATTATTTTGTTACTATAGATATTAAACCCAGCGGAGACAATATACAACCTGAAGTACAAAGTTGGCCATCAACCTTTATTTGAGCAGTCTGATTCCAGTATAGATTACTGATTATCTTTAGATCTTGATCATCTAGACCAACTTGTTTTAGCAATTCTATGAGCTTTTCGTGTTGGAGTGGTAAAAATTTTGTTTTTCCCTGATCAAAGTTGTGTCACATCCACTAAATGCGTGCAAAACGCAAATGAATTCTGCTAGATTTTTCTGCTTTTCTCTCATATCTTTCCTTTCCCTGGCTTAAAAAGGAAGATGTTTTCTTGATATGGAATCAATGCCGATATCTTCACCAGCAATAAACACAGAACCATGAGCAAAGCGTGGCGTATACCTCAGGGTAACGATTCAAGGAGACTGAATACTGCTGACTTGATGGGCTGATACTCCAGACGAGAGCAAATCTCAGCAGGGCATGCATGTACGACCAACATGAGAAACAGAGATAGGCAGTATCCAGATCACCAGCCAAATGAATGCTTGATGCGTTCATCATTTAAGACACGTAGAGAGTCTGCGTCTTGTTTGTTATTTAATTTTCTGGGTACTTTTATGATGAGCTTCGGTTACGCTCCTCTAATGTAAAAGGTTTTGACAACTGCTGACTGCTGACAGTTTCTTGGTTTACGTTTTTACGTCCGGAAATTAGTATTCTGAAGGGTCTATGTTATTAAAATATGATATACCTATATATTTAATTAGTATATTACGCCGCGTCGGTAAGTAGGTACCTATATAAAACTGTAATATTAACTTTGTATATCTCGTATAGTATATATATAATTATCAATATTTTATATTATATATCACTAGTTATACATATAATATACTGACATATGTAAACTAGATATTATATTATTATATATTAGTAATATAATGCAATTCACCGTCAGTTAGTTGTCAGAAACAACAAAAATGTATGCAAAACCTTAAAAAACCTCAACTTTTTTTTCAAAAATCTGGCTTTGTAAAGCTGTAGCTCATTACGACTAACAGCTACAAAAATATGAGCTCATCCCCCCCCCTCAAGGTCGAAAACTCAAATTTTTTTTTAGGGGCCCAATCTGAACGCATATGTAAAAATCGCTACTACCCCACCTCTTGCAAGCTGGTGGCCTTTTTTAATCTCTAATGACTGGACAATATAAAATCCCCTTAAAACTTAAACTACCTCTACCAAACGAACCTTCTCCGAAAAATCCCAAGTAGAACCGTTGTGCAAGAGTTGTTTGAGCGGGTTTGGTGATTATGTATAATAGGGCTAAAAGTGTATTTTTTTAAATTGTCTAAAAACTATACTTTGTAGGTATAACTGCCTTAGATCATACACATTACTCTTCCTATATAAATTATCTTTTGGATATAGTATATTTTTACTTAAGATTTTTTTAAGTAGTCATTTTTGTATTATTTCTAAGAGTTGTAGATGGTTTTTAAGAGATCCGCGCTATACTAAAATAGTTGAACATTTTTGCGAAAATGACACTTAAAATGCCATTTTTGACACCAAATCGCAAGCAAAAGGTTTTGATAAAATGATATTAAAAGGACCATTTTGACACGAAACCGTAAAAATGAAAGGTATTATAGCGGCGCAGGCAATTTATAATGTTTTAATGATTTTTGTTAAAAATGAAAGTCCAGGGCTCTTGTATTTTATCCCCTATATATTTTATTTCTGCTGTTATTTGACGATGCCAATTGTCACCAGTGCCGTTTTCTTTTTGTCGCGGCTACGGTTAACCTTGGTCCTAAAATTTCCCAGAAGTATAAGCAAAAGGAGGAAATCTCGATTGTGTAATATCTTTGAATATTGTTTAAATTTACATATAATTGTTTTTGTTTACATGTGTATATAATCAAAAGTTTTTAATTCTTATGAATTTCCGGATTATACTTATATTTTCATATCCAAAATGCTATGACGTCATATATTAGCTGACATGGGCAGAAAAAATCGATGTAGACAGCGCATTCTGCCATGTTCGATGCCTTGAGAATCGGAACCAGCCTATTTTGCCGGTTCAGAATAGTTGCGGTTCTCAAGGTTTGGATTTTCACAGGATGTGCTATCTACGTCCATTTGTTCTATCCATGTCAGCTAATAGATGACGTCATATTATTTTTGAAGTGAAAGTTTAAGTATAATCCGGAAATTCATGAAAATTAAAAACTTTTGATTATGTACACATGTAAACATACACAATTATCTGTAAATTTAAATAATATTCAAAGATATTACACAATCGAGGTCTCCTTTTTTTGTTTATACTTCTGGGAAATTTTAGAACCAGGGTTAACCGTAACCGCGACAAAAAGAAAACGGCACAGGCTTCTTGGGGGGGGGGTTAATCCCAGCCCTCAGAGGCTTCTTGTGAAAGAGAGAGATAAAGTATTTTTAAGTATTTTTTAAGCTCTTTAAATTTAGTTATACAAGACCTTAATGTGTTTGTTATAAAGTTAATATGATAATTATATTTTCGATTTTGGTCAAGATAAATTCGTATAAGTATACTTAATTTTTGTCGTTTTATTCGATAAGTTTTTGTCTCTAATTGTGAAAAATTCTGGTTATGAGTCTAATGCCCGTGTGCACTACTTCCCCTTACCTCTTTCACATGTACAAGGGCCGCTGGAACTGAGGGTGGCCCTTGAGATGTACTTGGTTTGCAAAAGTTCCGAATATGTTTCACTTGAAAAAAGTAAAGAAATTATTGGCAACGTGTTAGTTATTTGCATTATTTAAAAAAAAAAACAACGTAAAATTTGAGGTTATTTAAAAAAAATTGTATAATTGGTCAACTATAAAATCTGACTATTTATTATTACACCACCAGACCAACCCAACCCTTTTTGAGTTTCTTTCCAACGAATTTGCAAAAAAAAGATGAATTATTCGCCAAGCGAAAAAGGTTTGCTTTTAAAAATATTGTGCAAAGATTTAAAAACATTTTTTTTGGATATTCTATACCTTTTGTCAACAGGGTTGAAATAATTCATTCTTTGAAAAATCCTTCTTGGCATTCCATTAATTACAAAGTCTAATTCTTCATATATTCGTCATCCCGAAGAAGTTCCATTTTAAGCAAAGATCACTAATCATAGAAAGATTTTAAGGCAACGGAACAATTTTTTAAACTCACAAAATTAATGCCTTTTGTTTAAAAACATATCCAAAACATACCTCACATAACCTCAGAATGCGCTTAAGCCGAAGTAATTCTACGGCTTATCTTAACTTCAGCTTAAGTGCCACTCACTGTCCGTAGAATACATACGGTCTAGTAATTTTGCCCCACTCTTCGACCTGATGACGACACAAAGATAGCAGCTGATTTTTGTCCGCCATTTAAAAACTGTAAGAAGGTTTGATAAATTAAATTAAATTTTAGGATTTTTTTTTGTTTAAATGATTGAGCCAGGGCTATCTTTTGCTTTTACCTTGTATTATAACTTTTTGTGTACAAGTAAACAAAATTTATTTTTGACCTGCATGAGTTGATCTTGCAGTAAATCGAAATTAGGATCAATAGTTGGTAATCGTTTCCGTCAAGAAAGCCATCGAACGAGTTGGAGTTAGTTCGAATTCGTGGATCAGAAGTTAGGATATGTAGTTGTTATTTTTCCTATTTTGGAAGCTATTTTTTTGTATTTGTGTTTTGCCAAGGATTTTTTTTTGAGAGTGATTATTGTATTATTCCAGAGGCCAGACTTGTTGTGAATACTATAGGCAAAATATCTGATTGCAAATTTAAAACTATAAGGTCCCTTGTTTTTTTGATTTTTTCATTGATGATGAGCCTTTTCACTAACACGGTGGGTACTTAATTTGGACCAAATAAAGAAAAGAAATTATGAACAAATACAATTTTTATTACAAAAACTTCATGACTGTTTTAAATATTTACATTTACATATTGTGTTCTGTCAAAGAGGTAACTTTTCAGTAAGTTTAATGCTGAATTTTGGATTTCAGAATTGTATAAAAGTTTTAGAACGTATTATGTTCAACAGTATCAAATGCCTTAGCCAAGTCAAGTTAATACACACTTAAAGTTAATTTTTGGTTTTATCAGCGTTCGTATCCTTATCTCTATCGAGTCGAACTATCGAGCTGGTGTACTTTTAAACTAATGGCGAATGCGTGATAGCTCCAGCTGATCAAATGCGTTAAAACCGCGTTTCGTATGCAGGGATGGACGTAACTTTACGACTCCCTTAACGTACCTAACGAGGTTTTCGTGCATTTGATCAGCTGGAGCTGTCACGCATTCGTCATAATTTTAAAAATGCACCTGCTTGATTGGTCGACTCAATAGGGATAAGTCTACGAATGCTGATAAACCTGAAAATTAATTTTAAGTGTCTAATGAATACACAAATTATTTGTTTACCTTTATCTAGGGAAGAATATAATGTTGATATTAATAGGGATAAAGCATCCTCTATAGAAAGTGTCGTTCTCTAAATCCAATTTGTGGTCCTATTTTTTATTAACGACCTAAGATAATTTTTCAAAAAACATTTTGTCTCTACTTCAGTCACGAACAATCTAAAAACTCTATTTTTACCTATGACCTTTAAAAAATATTAAAATTTGTTGCCTAGTGCAATTAAACAATGGCCATTTTTACGAACAGTTCTGTTTCAGAAAAAATACATTTTGTGATGGTTTTCCGGTATAATAAAAACGTAGGTTGAATGGGAAAAGTATGCATGGTGTTGCATAACATTGAAATTCATTTTTTTACTAGCGGTAGATAAAATTCATTGGCCAAGTTGGAAGTGGCGTACCGAGAAACTTGCTCTAAGGGGGGAGGGGTATTTAGAAGCTTGGGGTGAGCACATGTAAAATAAGGAAAAAGTTGAACGCTCGCAACATCATTTGGTTACACAGCAGCGGATCTAAAAATCATTAAGTGCCACAGAACAATATGGTTGTTGTTCTGTGATACAGCTCACATTACTCACCTCAATACGGTGTGTAACCAATTTTCAAGAACGGCAACAGGATAAATGTTGAGAACTATACACCAATAAGTCATATTATTATTTTTGCCAAGAAATCTGAATCAACAATGTCATCAATGGTTGGTCCTTTATTAAACAAGACAGTTATTGATCAGGAGCATGGATTCGTGGGAGATCAAATGTAACAAATGTTATATTTACAAATTACCTGTTGGAAGCTCTGGGAACTAGGTATCAGGTAGATGTTATCTACACTAATTTCTCCAAAGCTTTTGATAAGGCAAACATAAATATTTTAATTCGGAAGATATCTGCATTGCGAGTACATGGAGAGTCGAGTAGACTGGATAAAAAAAGCAAAAGATCAAAAGATCTTGGGTGGAAATAACAAAAATTCAAACTTGGATGAGCATCCCACAAGGAACACACAAAGGACCAAAGTGAAAAGAGAAATGATTAAACTATGTTTTGCCCTGAGTAACCAGCATGGGCTCATCAGTGGTTTTACTGGTCACCCTCCACCATACATCATTAAATACCACCATACACTTTGATTTCCAACTTTGAATCACTCACAAACAGGCATCGTTCCGCACTGGTACTTATCCAAGTTACCTGATACGGATTCGTCCTGCCGTGTTAATATTTCCAGTAGGATTATGCTCCTAAGGCAATTAAAACAAAAAAGATGTTAAAAAACCTCCAAAGCAGTTACTTCAACCGAAAAGAAACTAAAAAACAAAAGATCAAAAGATCTTGGGTGGAAATAACGAAAATTCAAACTTGGATGAGCATCCCACAAGCAACACACAAAGAACCAAAGCGAAAAGAGAAATGATTAAAGAATTTTTCGCCCTGAGTAACCAGCGTGGGCTTATCAGTGGTTTCACTGGTTACTCTCCACTATACATCATTAAACACCATCATACACTTTGATTTCCAACTTTGAATCACTCACAAATAGGCATCGTTCCGCAATAGTACTTATCCAAGTTACCTGATACGGATTCGTCCTGGCGTGTTAATATTTCCAATAGGATTATGCTCCTAAGGCAATTAAAACAAAAAAGAAGTTAAAAAACCTCCAAATCAGTTACTTCAACCGAAAAGAAACTAAAAAACAAAAGATCAAAAGATCTTGGGTCGAAATAACGAAAACTCAAACTTGGATGAGCATCCCACAAGGAACACACAAAGGACCAAAGTGAAAAGAGAAATGATTAAACGATGTTTCGCCCTGAGTAACCAGCGTCGGCTCATCAGTGGTTTCACTGGTCACCCTCCACCATACATCATTAAATACTATCATACACTTTGATTTTCAACTTTGAATCACTCACAAACAGGCATCGTTCCGCACTGGTACTTATCCAAGTTACCTGATACGGATTCGTCCTGGCGTGTTAATATTTCCATTAGGATTATGCTCCTAAGGCAATTAAAACAAAAAAGAAGTTAAAAAACCTCCAAATCAGTTACTTCAACCGAAAAGAAACTAAAAAACAAAAGATCAAAAGATCTTGGGTGGAAATACCGAAAATTCAAACTTGGATGAGCATCCCACAATTAACACACAAAGGCCTAAAGTTTAAAATAGGTTTAAAGTATGTTTTAAGTTAAGTTTATGTGATTGTTTTAAGCAGGTTTCAAAGCAGTGCAAAACTCAAATGTAATTAAAGCACTGAAAAGGATTTTGAGATTTGTAAAAGGTTCTTTAGATTTAAAATTAACATTTACTAGGCAAAAAGGTCAGATATTCTTTGCGGATATGTAAATTCTGACTGGGGGGGGGGAGACGTTTTCGATAGGAAGTCGACAACTAGTTATATCTTTTAAATTGTATGGTTGTACGATTGCCTGAAGTAGTAAGAAACAGCAAACCATTGCAATTGCCCCCACAGAGGCTGAGTATTGTGCATTATCCATGGCAGGGTCAGAAGTGTGTTGGTTTAAAAAGTTATTAATAGATTTTTAAATGACCTAAAGTTTCCAATAAATATTTTTGAGGATAACCAATCTGCCATGAAGATTACCCAAAACCCAGAAAATAACGGTAGATTAAAACACATTGATATAAAATTTAGCTTTATTAAAGAAAATATTGGTCAACATTAAAACCGATGATCAAATTGCTGATGTACTAACAAAACCACTATCAAAAATTAAATTTAAAAAGTTTACAAAACAATACATTTTTTTTATCAAACATTAATTAATCGCTGCACTTGTTCTGTTAAATATACAAGGTTAAATAAGAAATTTTTTGTTGAAATAATTTCATTGAGAGGGGGTGTTAATAAACAATAAAATTATAGCTATAGTTCTTTTCTTTGACCACACTGTAACTGGTTACAAAACGCAGGTGTGGTATTTATTTTAGTTTAGAAGTGTCAATAGTTGACGTGCCATTTTTGTATTGGGATGTAGACGTCGGAGTTTTTGCAAGTTTATACCCAATAAAACGTAATAAAACAGAAGTCTTTGTGGTTAATTATTACCGCCATAAACTGCGCTACATGTATTTCATCAGTCGCTTCGGCAACGGTGCGGAAATTTTGAACGCTACTCTAGTCGCAGGCAACGTCAACGCAACTCAAATAGTAGACACTTAAAGTTAATTTTCGGATTTATCGGTATTCGTATCCTTATCTCTATTAAGTCGGCCTATCGAGCAGGTGTATTTTTAAACTAATGGCGAATGCGTGACAGCTCCAGCTAATCAAATGCGTCAAAACATCGTTTGGTATGCAGGGACGGTTGTAACGTTACGACTACCTTATCGTACCTAACGAGGTTTTTGTGCATTTAATCAGATGGAGCTGTCACGCATTCGCCATGATTTTAAAAGTGCACCTGTTTGATTGGTCGACTCGATAGAGATAAGGATACGAATGCTAATAAAACTGAAAATTAACTTTAAGTGTCTACTCTCCGCCAAATTGGTACAAATACCTTTAACAAAGTTTACACGTCAACAAATTGTTCCTTGGGCGTTCGAGTCGGGTTAATTACTTCCTCCCTCCTGAGGAAAATTTCTGCATAATTGATGGTCAAAAGTCCACCGACAGACAAAAAGTGATGAGTCTTCGCTGGCAGCTCTTACTCATGCAAAGTTCTTCTATCCTCTCCAAATACAGAATTTTTCAGAAATGTTAGTCTTATTTTAAAGATAAAGCTTAAATTTAAGGTTCTCTGGTAATAGTTTTGAATTTTGACTGTAATTTTTGTGAAATAACCCAGACAGAACAAGTCTGTCCCAAGGATGTCCAGTGGAGAGAGTTTTCTGGACAATACAGCAGTCCATTGGACAACCAAATCTGTAAGAAATTTTGTACAAGGCATATACATTGCATAATACAATTGTCAAAACGTTGGACGGCTCTTGGACATCCCAAAAAAGTCCATGCAGTGGAGCGAAATGGTTCACTGTTGGAAAAAATTAATAATTACAATGTATATCCGTTGGTCTAATTTTCTTAGTACACTGGATATCCAGTGGACAGTTTTGTCAAAACCACTCCAACATCATAAGTCGATTGTCGATCCCCGAGGATGGAGTTCCTAGCAAATGATGGGTATTAAAATACTAAAATACCAATTAATGAAAAATAATGAATAAGAAAAAACATGATCCATTGGATATCCAAAACAGTTCGGAAAAAAGACATATTTTTAATGTGCCAACTAGGCCAAGCCCGATTGAAATAGATTTTTAATTGAATTGCAGGACACAAAATGGACGTCCGCCGGATATAGTATATTTTTGGTCCAATGGACCAAGAAACATCGTTATCCATTGCATATCCAAAAACTAATTGAAGAAAAGCAGTTCTTTATTGATCAAAATTGGAAGTCCTATGGACTTAGTTTTTTTGTCATCCACTGTATCAGGAAAAACCCTTGTCCAATAGATGTCCATAAATGGTCCATGGACAATGCGAGCGGTTTTGGACAAAAAATGGCTGTCCGATGGACAATTTGTGCTGTCTGGTATGGACCCAAATACAAAAGTAGACAAAAATTGCAAAAAATTCTACTAGAGAACCCTAGATTCAAATGTTTGAAAAATTTCTATACTTGGATAGCAAAATGTCACTATACTCTTAAAAATACGAGAGGCCTCTCTTCCCCCATCTCTTTCTCGTCATTCATTTTGTGGTTCCTAAAATTGCGAAGCGGTGAGAACACCCTGTAGAAAAAGAGGCTGGTACCCGATATCGCCAACCAAACGCGATTTTTTCCCGCCACCGATAAATCAGTAGACGCCTCGTAGTCTGCCGAGATCGAAAAAGTGCTTTTCTCAGAGAAAAACCACTGATATAAATATACCTTGAATCTATAAGAAAACACTTTGCCTGTGATTTGACTAAACCTAAACCCCTTCTAAGTCTAACTTACTTTGTCTGCTTATCTGTCGTTTACATTTGACAATCTAAAAGTGCGCAATTATATTTGAAAACTGCTCGAAATCAATATAGTGTTTTGTCCTTTTCCATGTAAATAATAAACTGGTCGAGAGAATTTTATTTTATTAAAATCAATATGATTCAAAAAGATTGCTGCATTATTGACCATCATTTTTACTTAAGGTTAACTTGCTTTTTCTGACTCAAGAAAGGACAGCATTTTACTTCAAAAAAATAAATGGTCAAAATGATACAACGCCATTTTTTCAAGTTTGTAGCAAAAGACGAGAGTGAAGTTAGTACAGAAACAAATACTGAGTTGTAGGAAAATCTGTCAGTAATTCTACCCTCGGCCATTTAGTACCTAGTACTACGTCAATACGTGTTTATCTGACAATTAAGTTTTAGCTTATAAACAAAAATGAGAGATTGGCACACATTCCCAACATAACAATTTTCGGAAGGTAAAACAAATGGAATAAAAAATTAGACATAACTAGTGACTGAAGGTCGTGACCTCAACTCTAAGAGAGGTGGGGGTAATCCATTGAATTATAAACCAGACTGAGAAGGCGCAACGACGAGTGCGCATCCTATTTTGGTGCGACGAGATGCTCGCCGCCATGAGCGGACACCATTGATCAAAATTTGGTTGAACTCAACCAGCCAGATGTCGACAAGTCGAAATTTCTGTGGTTGACGTTTCGACATAACCTCACTTTTTCGCTGTTTTTTTGGAGACGATCGTGATTTTTGCACTCGTTTTTTCCACACGATACCAACATTTTAGTTATTTTTGTGTTTTTCTTGCTGCTAGAAGCTAGAAGGGCAACAAGAATGGCTTGTCAAGCCATAGGCTGCTATTCAAGCAAGCGGAAAGATGCAAATACTGGTGTAACATTTCACATGTAAGTCTAATGTAAACCATTAAGCTTGATTTATAGCTGTTGCTGTTTGTGCTCGCCATTTGACATTAGTTTTTGTATATTTTTGATTCTGCCTAGCTGTTTTAGTGTGCTTTGAACATTTAAAATTATTTAATTAGGCAGTTTCAGTGATGCTAAGCACAGACAACTTAACTACATAATAATTTGAAAAACATTGTAAAAAAGTCGAGAACTGATTGAAGGCTTAATTGGTTTCCAAAATAAAACATGTTTCACATGACCTAATGTTCTTTTGTTTGCCTTGTGACATTAATTGAAAGTATTAAGGCATATTCAGAGTGCCTTAAGGTAAGCTGTAAAAAAAATAAACTATATATAGCAAACACATGCTGCTGTTCATGTATACTTTGAGCTGCAAGTGGTAAGCATACTATTAACAGCATACATTTGCCATAGTTTATTTTCTTTATCTCTTACTGCATATGTCATACTGCATACCTCATACCAATTACCTTATTGCACTCTAAATTCCCCTTAAAGTACATATGTAATTGCGAAGAAGGAGTTATTTCTGAGATGTGCCAATGCCAAACAGAAAAGATAGAAAAGTCATCTTAAACAGGAAGCGCAGACAGCAACTGCAAGTACTTATAAATCATATTAAAGATAGAGCGTTAATGAAGTGCTAATTTAAAAATTTGGTGCTTCTTTTAAACAAAAATAAGAGCATGTTCTTGTAGCTTCAGATAAACTGTAGTGCATAATCTGATCAAGAATTTGCTTTGCTGTGCTATGCTTGTATCATGGCCACTATTTTTTAATTCTATGGTTTTTATTTACAAAATATTAAATAATCTTGTGCCTGCATATTTTAATGACTTGATTACTTTTAATTTTAATATTCATAATAACTACCAAACAAGAGCATGAAATAACCATTATATACAACAATCAAATCAAATACTTACTGTTCAAGTGAGTAATTCTCTATTTGTAAAAGTAAAAAAAAACAGTTTATCTATTGAATCTTTAAAAAAAATTGGCAAATTATATCAATAACATGTAAGACAGTAACTTTTGGTCTTAACAGTTGAAAGTCATATGTGGCTTTACAAATTTTGATAACTGAATATTTGCTGCTTAGCTATGAATTTATAAATTTATATGTGTAAGTTTATTTTATTTTATGTGGATTTTCTTTTTATTTTGTGTCTAGTTTTCTTTCTGTTGACTTATTATTATTTATCTATCTCCCCATGTATTAGGATATCCAACTTGAAAATAAATTTTTGTTATTATTATTTAGTGCTCTATTATCTTACTCTATTTAAAACTTCTTTTAAAAAACTGAATATATCCCAAGTGTCCCAAAGTGAGTGACATATTAGAATATTTTGAACACTAATTGAACCTTGAAATGAACAAATAAATTTAAACTTTGTACAATTTTTGAAATATTTTCACACACACAAGTTTCAATATTTTAAATAGAACACCCCAGTAGGCTATAACATGTCATTTTTGATATCTTTGGTGTCAAAAGACTTTTTAAAACCTTTAAAGTTATACATTACAGTTTTTAAGTTACTGGATGTCAAAAATACTGAAATTAAATATCAAAAATTAAAGAAGATGATTAAATTCATCTCATATTCTTAACAATATTTTTATAAAGAATATGAGGTCACCTTGGAGGTCACTTATCTAGGAACAAAATATCTAGGATTTCAAATTGACAACACTTTATGTTTTGTTTTCAAAGAAAAAAATTAGAAAAGTTTTGTTTGCAGGTCAGGAAAAAATCAAAATTTATTTGCTTGCATAACTTTATTTAAAGCACTAGTTCAACCACATTTTGATTATTTTTCCACCATTTTATATTTAATTTCTAAAAAGCAAATTGGCTTTTTAGAGATTTTATTTAACAGGGGAATGAGATTAGTGCTTAAATATGGTTTAAAGTATGACTATTTTCTTACTATGATTTTTATTTACAAACTAAAAAAACGACCCAGAATCCTTTAGTGAGTTTTTAACATAATTATTTTAAAAGATACAGAATTCAATACCATAAAAATAAATAAAACAAAATTTAGCTCTACCATGATGTCACTATTTTACTTAAGATATACAAAATGTCACTAATTTTAAGAAAGTTCAAAAAAAAATATATATACTTAGTTTCTATAGTTAGCTTACTAAGTTAAAAATATCTATGAATATATGGGTGTGTGTGTAAGTATATATGTGAATGTCTGTAGTAAATGTGTAAAAGTATGTACAAGTTGTGTTATTTTATTTTGTTACTATATTTTAGCAATAATGTATTAGGATTTCCTATTTGATTGAATTAAATTTAAAAAAATAATTATGGATTACATCAAACGACGTTTTTTGACTTAATGAGTTTGCACACCAAGCCAATGATTTATACAAATTTTGTCTTTATTTGTAGATTTCCTAAAGGAGATCCAAGGCGTAGATTATGGTTGCAACTGAGTCTTTCATACCTCTCAGCGAAATTTCTGAAGACATAGTTGCTTACATGTCTGGGAATGTTTTAAAAATGATTAACAACAGAAATTTGTGCGGCCACTGTTTAGAAGGAATACACTCTGAATTTATAGATGAACAACATCAAAACTTTAAGTTTATACATAGAAGAAATAGAGGTTTGTACTTGACAATTATGCTTTTGGGGCTGTATAGTAGAAATTTTGATTTTTAGACCATCACCCTGATAAAATTTGAACTTTTTTATTTTCTTCAAAAATACAATTTTTCAGTAACAAAGACCTGTCCACAAGTGGGGGCGTGTCTATTTTAAGGTGTAATCGAAGCCTGACATAAAAAGTGTTGGTCTGCCTGATGTATATATATACTTGCATCAACAAACCCATTAAATTTTAGATAGGTTGGCTAAAGGAGAGGGCGAGTTGGAATATCATTGGGTACTTTTAATTGAGGGCAACTTACAAGATGTGGTTATTAAAGCAATGTTCTACACTACATTTTTGACTAAACATTTAGTCAACAATACATGATTGTTAAGACAAGTAATTGGTTAAATTTTAACTAATTTTGTATTATTTTAGGAGGATTGCAGCATCCTTCACAGGCCATCATAAAAATATGTTCAGAAGTTGAAAAAGTTATAACAAAACTGATGGCAATAACTGAAAATAAAATTCCTGCAGAATCTGGGTTTCAGAAGATATTTGTGTTGAGCATTAGCCAGAAGTTTTACCCTGAAGGAAATCATCTATTTCCAAAATTAGAAGACCATTTTCTGGAAACACACCCCTTTGAGGAAAATCATTGTTTCATTCTTATAAAAAATATCAGGAGGAAACTCACAAAACTTATTTTATTTAGCCATCAATAAATATTTAGAAAAACTAAATATGTAGAGGGTTTCTATGTCTGTGGTGTGCTTATACCGTGTGTTGTGTTTGCCCTTGCAACATAGGATTCCTAATTAAACTTTTGTCCTGGTATCTTTTTCGAATTTGACAATAACTGACACTGAAAGTTTAAACAAAATGTAAAAATCTCTTAGAGACATTTTCCATATTTGCTAGTATTTTGATTGATGTAAATGTTATAGTGTGAATAATAATTGGAAATTATGTATTGAAAATGCCTATGTTGTGGAAGTAAATGCAACAGACGGTATGTTATTAATATTGAGTATCAAGCATCCGGATTTTGATGTATGTATGTATTTAATGTTAAATAATAAAAAATAGTTTTTTTATATACCTATATATATGCCGATTGTTTTCTTATATACCTATATATATGCCGATTGTTTTTTTAGGGTGGTTACCTATAGCTTTATATTCTGGAACCCTATCAAATTTTACTCTCCAAGCAAAGTTTAATACAGTGGAACCGCTAATACCTAAGTTTTGGAATAAATTATAATTTCTTAAATTAAAACGCATTTTTTAAAAGAAATTCTGTAAAAATAATATAGCAAATATTTTTACACTGGGTGGGCAAAGTTACTCCCCAATGGGAAAGTAAAAGGAACAATAAAAGTAAACTTTTATTGGGGACCACTCCTCGGACCACTCAAAAAAGAAGAGGAATTTAAAGAGGTTTTACTGTATTAACTATTTGAGCAAAGAATTTTCAATTCGAATGTAAAAGAAAGAAAAAATCTGATTTGCTTTATTTTCTGTTGTGGTTAAATTAAAAAAATGCTTGTCCTACCAAGAGCTCAAGCATGCATAGGGGAGATAAGTTGGCACTTTACATACCTAGGTATATCTAAAGGCAGATTCAGAGTTTATTAAGGTAAGCGCTAAGACACAAGGTACTGTAGCATATGCATGCTGCTGTTTATAGTATGCTCGAGTATGCTGTAAGTATAAGTGGTAAGTATACTATAAGCAGCAGCATGCATTTGATATAGTTTATTTTCCTTGCATCTTACCGCTTACCTTATGGAACTCTGAATCCGTTTTTAGGCTTCCCCGTTTTTATTCTCCCTATGTAAGAAAGAAAGAAGCCTGAACAAAAATATTTTTTACTCACACCCGAGGGCCAACAATTTTTTTTCTCACTTCCGCACATATTGACGGATTTCTATAAAGTTACCCTAATATCTGTTTAATATCCTAATTTTCAAAGTTCTTATTTTTATCAATATTTCCAGCAATTTTCTACATCCAAAAAAAATCATAAATGTTTTAATTAGTAGCCTATTTAATCCAAAAATTAAAAAAAATGTTTAAAATAAATTTTCTACCAAATGTAAACAACAACGATTCATTTACAATTTTAAAACGAATTCAAAATATTTCAACGAACATTTTGGGTGGTATGTTGATTAAATCTGCCAAACCTTACATTTTTTTTAATTACTTGACTATACCATAACAATTGTATTTCTAAATTTCAGTTAATTTGCGCGAAATGTCATGATTTCCTTGTTTAAATTTGATTTAAACTTGAAATGCAAACGGCACCACAATGACAAATTCAGTCAACCAATTTCTTAACTCTGCTGTGGTCTAATATGGCCGCGCTCACGGTTGGCCCGTTCGCGCAGGTTGTCGCCCCTTCTCAGTCTGGTTTATAATTCAATGGGGTAATCAGATTTCGTGTGGTTTGTTTACCTTAAATTTATTGGCAAATACATATTTTAAATGCACCGCAAGCAAACATTTTTTGAGAAAATTATTCTACTGATATAACTTCATAAAATTGTCAAATGTCGAGACAATTTCAGTAAAAAGTTTTTAAAAAAATTTAATTATACACTATCAAATAAACTAAGACGCATATTTATTGTTTAATATGCTATGAGTTATTTTTATTGTAGTGGCGAAACCAACTTTTTTTTAATAATGCTAGGGTTCTGCGCTACAAGATTTTTAAATTTCGTATCGAACAATTTTGTACCAAAACATAGGCTATTTACGTACAAATCCAAGGATCTTTGGGATAACAAATTTAAAAATACAAATATTTAGATTTGTTTGATTTTGCCTTCACCATTGAATTTAAAAAGAGTTAAGCAATCATAATGTATTTGGGCCAATTTTGAGTTCTTTAATTTTGGTTAATTAATTACCTCATTACCTAAAGAGTTCCCAAAATTTTTCCACAGTAAACATCAGTGTCCAGTTTGTACAACTCCAGTGATTACCTCTCACTTTTCCTCGCGTTAATAAATATTTTCCCTCTCTCTCCCGCCTAGTCTATGAATCTAATAATATAAGAGTGTCTTAGCCAAGTGTACAGCAACACTTCGCGCGCGACCAAAGTAGAGACAACTTTGAAAAAAAACACGAAAAAACCTAAATTATTTTCAGAACAAAATTGGCTTTTGTTTTTGGAAAAAAAAATATTAAAAAAATAGAGTATTTTTTGTGAATTTTTATTTTTTTACAAATTGTGTCTTTTCGTATTGCAGGATTACACATAATAAATCAAAAGACCTCAGTGACGACAGTAAAACAAAACTTTCGAGTGATTTCTCAAAAAACAATTCAACAAAAAAATGTTGTTAACAAAAATGCGGACTTTTTCGACACTCATCATGATAATTTTACTAAATTTTTCTGTCAAAGATGCATCGGGCAAACCGGTCTCAAAAATTAACCATGAAAAAACTCGCGAATTGGTTTCTACTCTCGAAAAATTTTTGAATTTGTACTATGATAGTCATACACAGAAAATTGAAGATTTCGAAAAAAACCACGACCATAAACATTCTAGAAAACATATTAGAAATACCGACTTTTTCAATACTGATGATGACAACGAAGACAGATATTATGAACCGAAAAAAACTTTTAATGGAAGACATTTCAAAAATCAAATCGAAAGAAATTTCGAAAACTATGACCAAAATTCTGATGATATCTATGATAGAATGCAAGGGGATCAACCCGTGGAATCAGAAGAAAATGGAAGCAGTATGAACGTCAATGGAGAAAGACGTGGAAATACAGAAAATAATGAAGACAGTGAATTGACGGCTATAAGAGCTCGAGAAAAGTAAGTTTAAGTCATTTGCAATTTTTATGACGTTTTTAATTATTTGTGTTATGTAATTACTGGCCAAATTTTATTTTTTTGGATTACTGAGGACCTGCCTGGTAAAAACCCCATAGGATCTCATGAAAGTTGGTGAGTTTTTATGCTGTCTTATAGGGTAAAAACTGATAGAAAAAATCTGTACTCTATGCGATTTGTCTTGGTTTTTACAAGTTTGTTTCTTCAAACGCGATAGAAAAGATAAAAAAACCCGTTTGAATACGTTGAACATTCACCCATTTAATTAAGGAGAAAAAGCGCTGTTTTCTAAAAAACCTCGAAAAAAAAACCCGGAAAAACCTCCGAAAAAAAACCGGAAATAATCTCCAAGGAAAAATTATTATAACTACCCCGAACTCAGTCCAACTCAAGCTAGACCAAACCCAACTCAACTAACTTCCAAAGATGTTTTTTCGGGAGGTCTTTTTCGGGGTTTTTTCCGGAGAACACAATTACAAAAGGTTTTTCGAATTTTCAGAAACAATGTCAAAATTAAAATAACATAAAAAAATTTGAGGTTTGCCTTCCCTCTTGTTGTTAGGTATCCCAAAAAGTCCCTGATATCAAAGACACATGAGTTCATGTGTCTTTGCTAATGTATCTTTAAGAATCTCTTATACCCAGATGATCGTTTCTAGTTAACATTTAAAAGATTTTGAGTTAATTTTTTGCCTGTTACACATAATTTTAACAAAATAGCATACCTACCTCGATACCTACTATATCGTAAACCCAAAACTGTAGTTCATATAATTACTTTACGTGCGTTTTAAATGCGAAATTAAGAACTATAGCAGAATATCTACAACGGTAATTAATTATACCTTAGCAACCTTCGGGACTTGATTATTATGTGAGCTAGAAAAGTGTGTATTATGTCATTTTATGGCTCCTTAAAAATAATCATTTTAAGATTTAATTTGATTTAATTTCTATACAATCTTTAGAGGCAGTTGTTCATATGTTAAATGTCTTGAATTAACCCGTATTAAATCGGAATTCTTAAAAAAAAACAGAGATTTGAATTTAAAAATAATGTAGGTCATGTTTTTTCCTTTGTGGAATTCAGAAATAATAAATGGGACTGTTTTTTTAAATTAAATTCCCAAAGATTAATAAAAATTTAGACGCTTTTTTTAGCTTACAGTACATCCACAATAAAATGTGTTTATGCATTTTGGCAGCTAGGCCAATCCACTTTTTTTAAAAATATTTTAAAATGCAAAAAATGCCTACGCAGCGATATCATATTATATTGATTGATAATTTTTGTTAACAACATTTTTGTGCTGATCTATCTTGGTGGATTTTATTAAGAAATTGCTGCTAAATCAAATTTATGTTTTTGCGTACGAACCTTGAATTTGTTACTTTTTATGCCTGAAGTCGAAGTAAAAGGTGTGTACAGGGTGACTGTCTATAAAGTTCCACCTGGGAAAACTTCTTTATTATTAATCACAAAAAGATAAACAGAAAAGTGAATTACTGATGAAATTATATAGAAAACAGTTTTACTTTTTTTTAAAAAATCACCCGCTACACGCAGGATGGCCATGAGGTCCTCTTATTTTATTGGAACAACCTGTATATTTTATAAAATTTCGATAGATCTTTTTTTTTCTGATTTAAAAAAATTTAAATAATTTTCTTAAATACCTGTAAAATTATTTTTAGATGTGCTAAAATACACTTTAGTAGGACACGTTTTTTAAAGAACTTTGATTGAAAGAAATTAATACCACCTTATGTTTTTTTGGATAAAAATTGCAAAATAAAAATCATATGCACGACACCACTCAAGATGGGAGATAGATGACATAACAGAAACTTTTAGTAAACATTTTCCTTAAATTTTTATAGGCTGCGGTCTCTCGTCAACAACCTTAAAAATTTTTGCACGTCACTAAAATATTACTCCATCTACATCTCAAATTCTGCTCTCTCTCTCTCTAAATATTTTTAATTTTAATAGAGAGAAAATGTTTTTTAGCAGTACTTTTTTTGAATGCCTAAGAAACAGTCAAAACTTAAAAAATATAAGTGTTTTATTCTAATAATCTAAAATTTGGAAAGAAAGCTTTGAAATGTGAGCAATATCATGGCATACAAAACATCATCATCAAAAACGTTACACCTTAAATTATGCTAAAATATTCTAAGCCTTAAATTACCTTAAAAAGCCTTAAATAAAGAACCACCTAAACTATTTTTCCTTGGCTAACACTTATGGCAAATTATTTTTGATTTTACTCGAGAACCGCCAAAGACAAACCCTACATATGATATATTTTTAGAATCAGAAAGAAGATTATCAAAATTTTATAGAATATACAGGGTACTCAATTAAAAAAAAACAGAACCTCAAGGCCACTCTGCATGTGGAGTGTAATTAAGGAAAAACCTGAAAATGTTACAGAAATCTACCTAATTTCATGAGTCATTTACTTTTTGATTTATCTTCTTGTAACAAATAACAAAAAAGTTTTCCCAGTGGAACTTTATAAACGGTCACCCTGTACATTACAACTAAAGTGGCACTTTCATCCCATGAATTTGTAGTTTGAGCGAAGCGAGGGCTACAATTTGCTGGGGAATAAAAAGACACTTTATGCACAGTACAATATATATATACTATTTTTTGCACATTTCCGTTTTTATGCAAATTTTTAGGCAAAAAGTAACCAACAGTTCGTTTTTAGTCGATTTCTTAAAATTAGCAAATTTCTTACTGAATTTAATTTTACTCTCTAACATTTTATTTTAGTCCGTAACATTTTTTTACTCCCTAATTTTTTCGTTTAGTCCCGAAAATAAGTGCTACTTTTAATCTCGTGGCGAAAGTTTTGTATAATTCGCTAAGGGATTAAAAGACGCTTTAGGCCCGAGGTATATATACTATTTTATGCACTTTAGAAAAAGAATATTGTTAAAATCACGTTATTTCTAGGGTGCTAAGAATGAAATCTTGGCCAAGAGCAAGTGCTGTTTGGCTTGACTTACAATAAATTTAATTATAATTTTCCAGGGATTAATTTTTTTTTAATCCCTTAGGGATTAAAAGCGCCACTTTAGTCTCTAAAAAGAGGAATTAAACGTACCTATTCAATCCCCAAAGTGCATAAAATAAGTCCCTAAAGTAAAAAAAAGACGCCTGAAGAAAATATAAATAAAGGCAAAAAGTTACTCAAAAATAAGAATAAAAACATTTTAAATAATATAATAATCAATAAAAATTTTAAACATATTTTGTTTCCTTTAGAAAATCCAAACGAGAAGTTGACAAAGGGTATGAACCAGTTTTGAGTGATTTTTTTTTAATTTTGTTTTTCTTTTCTCGCAGCATGCTTTACGCTTTATTTTGGTTTCTAAAATTAATAATTGCTTTAATGTGATTTTGTATGCAACGAACTGAGAAGAGAAAACAGATTTTTGGGGTAACGTTAGGTATATGCCACGGGTCAGGCAAACAGCAAAGGGTGCGAAAAGCACTTGACTAATGAGTTCGGAGCATTTTTTTTTCTACTACCGTATAAACATAAAAATGATTGGCGGCCAAAAAAAAAAACTGTCGCCAAATTTTGAGAGCGGACCAAACCCAGGCAACCAAAAGACGTAAATTATACGTCAAAATTTATCACTGTGACGTCTATGTTGTCACTTGCTTTTAACGTGAAAATCACGTGAGTTTGTCTCGAAAATTAACGTCATTTTAACGACGTGAATTTTACATTTTATGACGTCAATAAGACGTATTAAAACAGAAGTTTTTTTAACGTCTCAATATGACGAATAAAAATGTCTTAAGAAGCACCAATTTTTTTTTCTAGTCACGTAACTATAAAAAAAAGTTTTAGTGGTATAAAGATTAAAAAGGTTTTTGTGTAATAAAATATTACGCAAAAAATGATTCATTATATTTGGGTTCCTCAGTTAGCATCGTTAATACTAATTTTTTAAAAAAGTTTAAATAATACTAAACTTGTTTAGCTTTTAGAACTGTCAACTGTCATTTGTTATATAAAATAAAAAGCAACTTTTCTAATGTTCTATTAAATTTCTAGAACATTTTGTCCTGATTTCAAAAATATAATAGACTTTATTTTGTCGTTGGGGATATGTCTATCTCTTCCTCTGACATTTACCAATTAAAAAGAAAGAAACGTATCGCTATGAATTTCTACAGTACACAGGATATGAAGCAAATATCATACCCCGCATAAAAAGTGTTTTTCACTTTTTGGGCAAGAGTACTACCTTCTTATATAAAATAATTGGGCCGATGATAATAAAATATCGAGTTTTTCAAAACCAAGTTGTATTTACATTACACAACATATTATAGTTTTTAATATTACATCAAATTGACGAGAGTTTATGTTTTTAATCAATTTGGTGCCCAAATTTTCACGCTACATCGACGTGATATTGATTACGTCAAATCTTGGTATCAAATAAGACGTCAAATACACGTGTGGTGACACATCTGGTTACCTGGGAAATAGGGCGTACCAAAATCGCGCAATTTCAAACCGCGGCAGATCAAAATCGCGCACCACAATACCGCGCCGGATTAATATCGCGCAAGACTAAAATCGCGCGAAATGTAATATCGCAAGATCAAAATCGAGCAAAATTAAAAAATGCATAACATTAGAAATACCTCAAATAAATAAAGGCAAATAAAACCATTAAAAATTTGGTATCTGTACTTAAAGTTTTTAAAAAAGACGTAAAATAACGACCCAATCCATCCCAAAAGGATACATCCCAACCCAATCCAAAGATTCCTCCTTTATTTAAAGCTTTATATTTGGTTGGCGGCCAAAATGTCGCAAAATTTTGAGCGCGGGCCAAAATCGCGGAAATTAAAACCGCGCAAGATCAAAATCGCGCAGCTCTTAAATCGTGCATCCCAATACCGCGCACCCCAATACCGCGCCGGCTAAATATCGCGCAAGACTAAAATCGCGCAGCATAATTTAACACACGCGCAATTTCAAACCGCGGCAGATCAAAATCGCTCACCACAATACCGCGCCGGATTAATATCGCGCAAGACTAATATCATGCGAAATGAAATATCGCAAGATCAAAATCACGCAAAATTAAAAATGCCCAACATTAGAAATACCTCAAATAAATAAAGGCAAATAAAACCATTAAAAATTTGGTATCTGTACTTAAAGTTTTTAAAAAAGACGTAAAATAACGACCCAATCCATCCCATCGCAAAATTTTGAGCGCGGACCAAAATCGCGCAAATTCAAACCGCGCAAGATCAAAATCGCGCAGCATAATTTAATACAGCCCTAAATCGCGCAATTTTAAAAATCGCGCTGGGTTGGATTGTGTCCGTTTGGGATGTTTGGGTCGGGTTGATTCCTTATTTTATATCTTTTCTAAATACTTAAAGTACAGATCCCAAATTTTTAATGTTTTAATTTACATTACATTACATTCCGCGCGATTTCAGTCTTGCGCGATTTTAATCCGGCGCGGTATTGGGATGCGTGGTATTGGGGTGCGCTATTTAAGAGCTGCGCGATTTTGATCTCGCGCGGTTTTAAATTGCGCTATTTTGGTCCGCGCTTAAAATTTTGCGTCACTTGGTCCGCCAACCCAAAAAAATAAATAATACAAGTAAATTTAAAACATTTGAATTGTATTTTAACAATTTTTAATTTTATTAGGCAATTATCGCAACGCTTGAAGTTAATTTTCAGTTTTATCAGCATTCATATCCTTATCTCTATCGAGTCGACCAATCAAGCAGGTGCACTTTTAAAATCATGGCGAATGCGTGACAACTCCAGCTGATTAAATGCATAATTAAATGTATTAAAAAAAGTAGTATTAACAGCTCGCGGCTAAACTGTGCTTTTTTCCTCGCGTTTTTAAATACCTCGATCCGCTCGTTATTTAAACCAACGCTTGTCAAAAAAGCACTATTTTAGCCACTAGTTGTTAAAACTACTATTTCTAAGAAAATTTCTTTGAAGCGTCGTCGCCTTACTTTTGTACTCTTTATACATTTCGTATTCGACCTTTCTTGGCAATTGATTATCTACCTAAAAAAGTAATTACGTGTCAACTAACTCACATTTGTTTGAGGGATGGATTGTGTCAGGTTGGGTTGTGTCGCGCGTTTTTAAATACCTCGCTGCGCTCGTTATTTAAACCAACGCTTGTAAAAAAAGCACTATTTTAGCCACTAGTTGTTAAAACTACTATTTCTAAGAAAATTTCTTTGAAGCGTCATCGCCTTACTTTTGTATTCTTTATACATTTCGTATTCGACCTTGGTAATTGATTATCTACCTAAAAAAGAAATTACGTGTCAACTACCTCTGATTTGTTTGAGGGATTGTGTCAGGTTGGGTTGTGTCGGGTCTTTTAAAAAAAAAAACGCCCTCGCGCTGAATCTACCGCGCCAAAACGGTCGCGCCGAACGGTCCCCTCACGCCGAACCGGCCGGCCGCAACGAATTGTCCTAGACCCGTAGAATAGTAATACTCTCGGAGGCAAAACTAATAAAATATTATGTAAAAATTAAACTTTTTCAAAGGGTTACGATCTTAGTTTAATGGCGCTAAAATTGTTAACATCATATATACACAGGGTAGATTCTTTAAACAGAACGGTGCTTCTAGAGGCTTTAGGGAAGAGGTTTTAAAAAAAAGCTAGAAACGAATCTTTAATGATTTTTTACGGATTTTTAGCCAATGATAAAAAAAATTGGGACCCCAACTGGAGACCCAGGGCCCACCAACTATTTTTTTTTAAATAAGAAAATCTGTTAAAACTGAAATTTAACGCACTACTTTTTTTTGACATCTGTCAACCAATGTGTCAAAAATTTTAAAAAACTTACTTTTTTGTCAATTGTTTTAGCTTCAAAATAAACTACATATTTCTCTATTTATTAAGCGGAATAAAGAAAATACCACACAAGGCCATTATTGGCGGCCCATTTGGGGGCCCTTACTGAAGGCCCAGGGCCTACCAATATTTTTTCATGAGGAGATACCACTTGTGGCACCTTTTTGGAAAGCTTCTTAAAAAAGAAATTCGATTAAATAAAAATTTCTGTCAGCCCATGTATTAAATATTTTTAAAAAAAACCTATTTTTTATCGTTAAGGACAGCTCAGTGAAAAATAAAATCAAGGTGTGCTTTGGATCTATATCTCTTTTATCTAATATCTAGTAAGTTTAAAGAAAAGGTAAGTAGTAGTATCCTTGTTTGGTAGGTTCTTTATTCCCCTTAGTAAATAAATAAATATGTAGTTTATTTTGGAGCTAAAACAATTGACAAAAAATAGATTTTTAAAAGTTTTTAAGACATGGTTGATGTCAAAAAAATGTATTTAATCGAATTTTTTTTTTAACAATTTAAAATTAAAATTTTTTTTTTAATTTAATTTGAAGCTAAAACAATTCACAAAAAAAAGTTGTTTTTATTTTGACACATTGGTTGACAGATGTCAAAAAAACCTAGTGCGTTAAATTTGTTTTTTTGAAAAGATTTCCAAAAAGGTGCCACAAGTGGTACCTTCTTATTTTAAAAAAAATAGTTGGTTGACCCTGGGCCTTCAGTTGAAGGCCCCAAAAATTTTTTTATCATGGGCGGAAAGTCCGTAAAAAATCATTAAAGATTCACTTTTAGCTTTTTTTAAAACCTCTTCCCTATAGCCGCTAAAAGCACCGTTCCAATTAAAGAATCCACCCTGTATATATATACATAGCATATAAAAAATGTAATAGAAAAGTCCAGATAGACCTTGAAAAAGTCTGGATGCACCCCGGAAAAGTCTAAACACACTCAGGAAAAGTCTGGATACCTCCTGAAAAAGTTTGGATAGACTTCAAACAAACCTGGATAAACCCTGGGAAAGTCTGGATATTCCGTATAAAAGTCTGCTTAGACCCTGAGAAAGTCTGGATACACCTCGGAAAAGTTTGGATACCACCAAGAAAAGCCTGGATACACCTTGGAAATGTCTGATCCAGCTTTTCGCTAAAAAGATGTGTCCCATTCCTTGCAAAATACAATTTGCAAAGGGGTTGGCACTTATTTTTAGCATTTCCGCTTGCGTCTTTTTTGTGGGTGATGGACAGCTCATTATTGCTTAGTGTTTAAATTTTGCAAATCATATTTTCTTAATTTATTTTTTCCGCGAGCAGCGCGTTCGCGTTACGCATTTTACTCGGTTTATTTCTGTCTGATGATGGCAACAGGTGCAAAGCAGTAACTCTTTTTATCTTATTATTATTAGACAGTTAAAGCTCACTCTAATATTTCGTTAACGTATACAGTTATGTTGGGAATTTGGAACCTTTATGATTGTTTTCCACAAACCAAAACTACACTTTTTTGCACTCGACTCGCGTTTCACTAACAACGTTAGCATCATCAGGAGACGATAAACATACACTCTATCTTATATACTATCTTTTAGTGGGCGCAGACTAATAATTTGTGATTAGTCACGCTTTATAATTCTCAACTAAATAATAAAGTGTACTAAACGGAATGGGGCCTCTATCTTTATTTAAACTATTTCTGGATTTAGTGATTTCCATACTTTCATATGCATTCAAAAGTCTTTTGTTTGGTACACTTTTTAGAAGTTTTAGGTTATCTTTTGAATGCAAAGGAAAGTATGGAAATAATTAAATCCAAAAATAGTTTAAATAAAGATAGAAGCCCCATTCCGTTTAGTACACTTTATTCTTTATTCTCCGCCCACTAAAAAATAGTATACAGACCGCTTCAAGCTACTGCGAACATAGGGCGAAAGAAGTCTAATTTGCCAGTGTACGTACATGCAGAGACACCGCACGCCTATCAGTGAAGCAACCAACACTCAGGTTTCCGATCGCCATTCGCTGCCGTTCGCCGCCGTTCGCCTTGTATTTAGTACGCCTCTAACCACGGTGCTGTGTGGAACGTAGTCAATGAAACCGGAATTTGGTCAATAAATACGCAAATTTTTATAATGTAATTTTCTTATTTTTTGTCACTGATAAATAAGAGCGTTTTATTGTCAACTGCTCAGATTTATCAGTGACGACGTGTTACAATGAAAATAAGAAGGAGAAACAAAATAAAAGCAAGTTCTCAAAATAAAATAATTCATTCTAAAAACCAAAAAGATTCTCCCAGTCAAAAAAAAATTTAAGCAAATGTTCGAAAAGTCCTCCTTGCTCGGCTAGACAATATCCGAGCCTACTATAAAAACCCCTTCCAACGTTTCCAAGCATGTTAGGGGTGATAATTTGAAAAGCTTCTTAAAAAACAGATAGAAGTCATTAGGAGCAAGATCGGGAGATCGAGCTGGCCATAAAATAGTTCCCCGTGTACTTATAACCCTATTAGGAAATACATTTTCAAGATATTCCCTAACAAGGCCAACATTGTGAGCGGAACAACCATCTTGTTGAAACCATGTTTCATCAAATCTTACACCTAACAACTGCCTAGCAGTTGGAATAATGTGCTGCTGCAGTAGATCCAAGTATCTAGGACCATTCAAATTGCAATTGCCGTTAATAAAAAATGGCCCAATTACGTGTTCCCCTACAATACCCCCCCCCAAACATTTAGTTTTTGGGGATACTGTGTTCTTACGTCAAAATACAAATGCAAATTTTCCCTCGACCAATATCGAACGTGTGTTGGGTTATGACGATTTGACCATTTGACCATCTGCACTTTTTCGGCAACTTCGTAGACATCCATTTTTAGTTTTAAAAATGTATTATTTCAATTAAGAAATAAAACAAAATAATAAAAACAAAATGAATTTCCAAAAGATAACACTGCAGCGTGCTTCGAATCTACCTCGGTCGTACGGCACGGAGAGTAAATTGGACTTGATTCCCCCTATGTTCGCAGTAGCTTGAAGCGGTCTGTATAAGATAGAGTGTAGGTTAATTTAGTTTATTGTTTATCGTCTCCTGATGATGCTAACGTTGTTAGTGAAACGCGCGTCGAGTACAAAAAAAGTGTAGTTTTGGTTTGTGGAAAACAATCATAACTTTGTTAACGTATACAGTAAGAATCTTAGAACATCGAACTACTAGAAGGAGCTTTTTTTCAGACCTAGGGTAGGGTGTTTGAGTTCAACATCTTCATCCCATTGTTGTCATGTTAACCTTATACGTTTTCCCCTGTTTTTAATATTATTTAAAATACCTTCAATAATTTCTAGTTCCGTGTAATTAAATGGTCTAGATATAGTAATAAAAATCTATGTTTCTATAAAAAAAAACTAAAAATGTATTCAAGTAGAATGTACAATTATAAAAATAAGAAAAAGGTGCTATGGAAATCCCTATTCACACTGAAATTAATGACAAGCCGGCAACACAGATTTTCTGCCTTTGTTTACCAAGAATGGCAAAATATGACGAATTCTAACTTAATACTTAGTTAACATTTTATTTTAACGTACCTGTAAAACAAAACACTGCGGTCCCCCGGCTTCTGTTTCAACTAGCAAATAATAATACACTTAGAAACCATTTTTCGCCACAAACGTTTCACAAAAATATCAAAAAAACACTATTGACAAGTGCTGAAATTTTCACTTCCAAAACATTAATGACATTCCAGGAAAAATCGAGAAACCGCAATAACAAAAACACATTAAATTTTCAAAAAAAGTCGAAAGTTTTAAATAGGTTGTGAGTATTATATATTGTGTATATTAGCTTTTTTAATATATATCTTAAACCTCACTAATTAATTGATAAATAAGCGTCAAAACTTAATCCAAATTTAATATGTTTTTGTTGCATAATTTTGTTGTTAAAATTGGCAACACAGATTTCTTGCTCCCCTTTCCCCACTGTAGATATTGCACTCAAACAACCAGTGTAACCAGACAGACCAGACTAGTAGTTCAATCTTCTAGGGTAAGAATTGTATGTAAATAAAGTAGTCAAATCTTTAAAAATTAACTACCGTAGTAGTGACCATAGAGGGTTTTGGTCAATTTTTTTGGTACTCTGGCGCTGCACGCAGTAGTAGTCATGCGGTGAATATAATACGGAAATCGCGACGGAAATGCACCAAGGGCGCGCCAAATTACAATAAGTTTGCATAGAATAGATCGAAAATTTCAAACCTTTTAGATTGATATAACTGGTGGTGAATTATACATTTTTTTTGTGTTGTAAATAAAGTAGTACCTAAATTTGATCCCCCTTCCCCATTACATTTTTTTTAAATTACGTATCAAAAAATGTAGAGATCAATCTTCTTGGAGAAATGAAAAAAAAATACCTGGAGCGGCGGCGCTATAAAATTAATGATTGATGGGTTTTAGTTCAATTTTAGCAATTTCGGTCAACAAGCATTTAAAACGTGTAAAAATGATTATTTTTATTATTATTTTAAGCCAGCGGGGCATTTTTTTACGTATTTTCGAGAAGATATCTAGAATTGAGACTATTTCGCATCCCAGCTTAAGTTTTACAAAAAACGCTTGCGGCGCCATAAAATTATTGGGTTTTCACAATTTTAGTTTAATTTTAGGCAATTTTTTTCAGTAATACATAGGCACTCAAAAAGTGTAAAGGACATTTTAAGTATAATTTTATCCAAATTTTCGTCTACGGCGCATTTAAAACATGATTTTGGCTATTTTGGCAGGATTCTTTCTCGCCCGCCCGCGAATAATAAGTTTTTGGATCGCCGGTGACGGGGGAGAGGGGAGCGACAATTTTTTGCCTTGCCTCGGGCAGCCAATAAGTTAGGCACGCTCCTGAATGGACCTGGAAACGTGTCAAACTAAACAGTAGGTTTCTAACCTAATAGAAACGATTTTTTATCCGACCTAATAATAAAATTCAGTAGTCTGCCGTTACCATCACACAGCCGGACAGCTGAGAAGAGGGTTAAAAATAACCTATGGTTTGACACTTTTGTCCCACAAATCTAAGTCTACGTCTGCCAGTTTTGGATTGAGTTTTTATTCCCGCCCTAGATGACATATGACGACCGGTAGACAACTTTTGAGGTAGCCTAAAATGAAGGAGGTCTTTGAAAGCCGCTTGTTTTGACACGTTTTTCCTTCAAATTTAGTATGCATCTACCAGTTTTGTATTAAATGTTGTTTCCTCCTAGATGGTAAGTAACGCCTGGCAGACAATTTTTGAGGCAGCCTGAACTTGAAGTGTAGTTTGACACTTTTGTCCTGCAAATGCATCACGAACCACAGCAACAAGGATTTGTGCGCCTTTCTCTATTGAAATTCGCAATATCCCCCGCTGCCCGCCGACTGAAAACATACAGATATCCTGCTAGGCTCCACCTACTTCATCGCATGTGCGACCGTTCCGCGTCATCAGGCAGAGGTTCATTTCATTCGCGGCAATGAGAGCGCGCGAGACGGAAAGAGAAATCTCAAAAACGAATCGATAGATTTTCGAAATTTTGACATGATTGTCAAGACATTCAGGAGACCTTAAAAACAAGGTATCACTCGACCCACTTTCCCTATTCAAAATATAGGGGTAAAATTTACCCCTCAAAGGGGATTCGCGCTATAAAAATTTCAAGATAGCTAAAAAGTCTTCCCCTTACAAATAAAATCGATGTGTTTCAGCATTTTCTCCAATTCTTTACAGTTTTTGAAAAAATCCAGGTGAACTCTTTTAAATGGCCAATCTTGTATAAACCACGGGACTAAAATCTGTTTTTAATCCCTCACCGAATTATGCTGTTCCTCTGGTCGAGCTACAACAAGGCAGTAACCACAAATCTTATCCGTTCGCAGTCCCTTGCAGCCCCTGCAACTACCTAAACCTCACCAAACCCTGGCTTGCATAACCTAAGAGTCCCTGGGAGCGTTTAGAAATTTCTCGGCAGTCCCTTGCAATCACTGATAATTCAACAAGTGGTTACCCCCTCGAGCTACAAACTTTTCGCTTCGGGATTAAAAGTACCACTTTAGTCCCTAGGTTTATAATGTACTATTTCGTTGCCAATCCCAAATGGCATCTTATTGTAGTTCAAGAACAACCAGTTGTAAGTTCAAGAATAGACACCCAGTTGTAAGTTCAAGAATAGACACCCAGTTGTAACAGCTGTAACAGCTTTCTTTATTGTCTTTATGCTAGGTTTTTAGTATGTTTGGATAGATGGCACCACAAAAAGAATAGAAAGAGACAGAGAGTAAGGAAGAGTTCGCAGATAATAAGTAAAATAAAATGTACGCCGAAAAATGTGTCTTGTAAAAATGAAAATATAAGTAATAAAACTAGCTTTACAAGGGTGGGAAGTGTTTCAATCTAAAGATTCACAGACCTTCTATACCTCCATACTGGTATCGATAGATAAAAATCCACCATGCATGTGTTAACGTTTACGCATTTTAAATTAAAAAAATGCACTGCAATCGCCTATTATTGCGGTTTACAGCCGTGCAGCCAGACGCATCAAAAGGAAAGAAACACAAAAAGAAAAGAAAAATAAAAAGGAAAGACAGTCCCGAAAATAAGACCAATACATTGTTGCGTGAAGTTAGGGCTCGTTAAGGCTCGCATCTCGAAGAAAGTCATTAAAGATTCCTTTTGCAAAAAAAAGTCGAAGTACATACGCAGGTTTAGTACGGGAGATTTGGTAATGTCTCTTCTTAAAACAATGACGTCACGGTTTCAAATGTTTATAAAATTTTGAGATCAGCCTGGAGGGTGATTCAAGTGGCGGCTATTTTTATAGGGACCCTGGACAGATTTTTTTACCGAGGTTACACTTGGAGTTGTAAAGCAAACTAGCTACTTTTTTCCTCGCTTTTTTCGGACTTTACTCTACTGTTTATATATTTGAATTAAATATTTCTTATCTTAAAATAAAAGTATGTTATCAAAATATCAAAAAGTCGAGAACCTGCCTGTTCAATGTTGCCAGTGTTCCGACTGTCAGGGCGATCTTTTTGAAAATCATCTTTTGCTTATTTTGAATTAGAGAATTGTCTGAGTGAAATTTTAGTAGAATATTACAATATTTTGATTTATAGTATTATTTTTACCGAAAAAAAAAGGAGAGTTTGGCTTTCAATAGGGTTGAAATTAACTTGCATTATCTATTTTTATTTATACACGACGTTTCGATCAGTATAATCTCTGATCGTCTTCAGGTGCAAACTAAAATCTATTCCTAAGGCTACATACTATGGGAAATCACTCAACCGTAAAGTTTTAAGAAGTTCAACACTTGATTTAGTGAAAATACCCTGATTCTGTCCAATAAAGGCAACTTTAAGGAATTTTCGTTTTTTCAGTGTAACTCCTTGTGCAAAACCTTTGCGTTTGTCCACTTCATCCGATGTTGTTTTGACCATGCATGTTCGGTGATTCCTGATTTCGTTGTTTTACCTCTTTCGTCTGATGTTCCTGAAGCCTAACTGATAATGGTCTTGTTTCGCCTATGTATGATTCACCACAGTCACAAGGAATTTGGTAAATGCACTCCTTATTTTGTTTATTCTCCGGTGTTGTTTTATTAAGGAGGCTTCGAATTGTATTATTAGATTTAAAAGCTGTTTTAATATTAAAGTTGTTCTTTACTTTTCGAAATTTATTTATTTTTATTTATTTAATTTCTCTGATACTCCTTTAATGTATGGAATTTTGCCTGGTTTTGGTCTTGCAGTCTCTGTCCTATTCGCTGAAATTTAGAAATAGTATGTGTTATAAATTTAGGGCTGTAACCATTCTGCTGCGGGTCCTTCTTAATGTCTCCTATTTCGATTTCCAAGTCATGAGAATTGTTACAAATTTGAACGGCTCTGTTATACAAATTTGTTATTATGCCTCGTCTGGTTGTAGCAGAATGATCAGAACCTTGATTTAAATATTGTCCTGTGTGAGTGGGTTTACGATAGACTGTCGTTCTGATATCGCTTCTACTCGTTTAACAAGTTTTAATGGGGTTACTGCATTCAGAACACGTCAATATTTTTAAAACGTCAAACTTGATTGTTTGTTGTCAAATATTTTCGCGATTAGTTTTAAGCCACGTTCTCAGAGCTGCGCAACTTAGAACGGTGTTGAGCTGCGACCTGTCGCGATCGACAATCCCCTCCGCTCTCGCCGGTGACATCCAGCGACATCGACTGACTGTCGTTCACTATCGCTGGGTGTCGCAGAAAATTTGTTTTTTGACGTTAGATTTTTGTTTAAACTGGCAACGCCTTGTTCTTTAATTTTTTAATCTTTTGCCAGAGTACACAGGGAAAACTAAACATCAGAATTAGCTGAAATTTTGCAGGGGTGATCATTTTTAAATGCTTAACAAAAATATCTGAAGGATTTTTCAAAATTCTCAATTATTTTTTCTTCAAAATAAAAGCTGTGGTGCTATCTATCTATCCCTAAAATCTCAAGATAATTGCGGTTTAGAACAAACCCGATTTACAAAAAAAAATTGAGAAATACTCACAATTTCCTCTGGATTACGTTTATCCTTTTTATATTTCCTTGCTTTAGCGAAAATAAAAACTAAGTTTCTTTTTTTCTGAAAGCCTGTGCACTCCGGTAAAGAAAATCGATCAATCAATCACACTTCATTGAATTTTGGAGACACACGCAGTTCAAGTGTTGGCCGATAAATCGCAGAATTTATACGATTCCGTGGTAACTGCAGGGGTTTTGTCAACAAACTTTAAATCGAGCCGCAGTGGGACAGAAGAGTATTTTTACGTTTTCTGACAGAAAAACATTCGAGGTGTTTATCTTTCACAAATGTGTTTTCAAAATGATTGTTCTAAAACAAATATGAACCCACTCCGCATGTGCGGTCACCCGCCGAAAAAGGCCTAGCGCTGCGCGGGCATTACGCCGAGTCTATCAAAGAAACAAGAAAACTTTACTGGATCGCTGGGATTACTAGGAATTCGCATAGAAACATTCGGCGCCCATAACCCCACATAATTTTGTTTTTATTTTGATTCTACCATTTTTTTTTAATTTAAATTATTGCGGCATAGTTATGTGCAAGTATACTAGTGAAATCTTGAAGTGCAAAGGATAGATTTTAGAACCTCAGTTTCAAAAACACACGGATACTTGAGTACTAACTAAACAGGTCAGTAAAGCTCCATTTAGAGGTTGAAAAGAATCTTGCTAGTCGTTGACGCTCCTGTTTAAAATAGAATACGATTATTTCGTCTAGCACCAGTAGCCGATTTTTAAATCTACATGCATGTTAGTTAACCTGTTGTCGGTATCAGCTAGCGGGAGTGTTTCCAATTCAATTATAAATGCATCTGTAAATGCAACCTTAAACATTACACCCAGTTACTTTAATACGTAGTTGAATAGCGTTTTTTTAGCAGGTAATTCTGCAATAAATGGTTTTCTATTATTTTAGTATTTCACTTGGTTTTTTAGCGGCGCAGAACGCGAAAAGTCAAAATAAGTAGCCTAACTCCAAATTTTTGATCCGGTTCTAAAAAATCTCTGGTGTCCCACTGTGGATAAACATAAATAAAGTCTCCGCGTTGCCATGGAAAACAAATGCAATGACCTAAATTTTGCAAAAAAATTAGGTCGACATAGTTAAATTGATTTCTCGTACAGTGTTGCTAAGAACAATTCCCCAAATTGTAACTACGACCTGAATGATGAATCGGAATGCGTTAAATGCTTTTTATCTTTGGCGTAAAGCAAAAAAAGAGAAATACCCCTAGAAGGTACGTCTTCATATTATTATACTTTCTTTTAATGTACTATAACTATGTAATATTTATTTAATATTGACTGAACAATATATAGGCCAACATAGACTATGGCATCAGACAGACTTTAATATATTATTTAAAATTAAAAAATCAAGCTTTGCCAAATCGCTCAACGGGGGAGTATTTTTTCTAGGCTGGGAGAGTTTTTCTTTAAATAGGCAAGTACCTTTTACAAAAGCATTTTTCTAGAGACGGGCCAGTGTTATGCTACTTTTCAGTAAAAAAATTTCTTGGAAAAAAATTAATAAAGTACTTTTTTAGGATGGAAAAACCCGTCACTAGGTTGTAGCAAAGAACCTTGCACATATAAAAAAACATCTTGGAAAGTGGTATTTTTAACCACAGGAAAGCATCTTGAATATGCGTTTTTTTATTTTTTATTTATTTTTGCTTACATTTTTTTCAACATTTTAGTAATATGCCTTTTTTTCTCTGACTTGGAAGATTCTATAAAATATTTAAAATAAAAACTTTTTCTTTTTTTTCCGTTTCGAATTGCCGCTGACCGGTTTTTTGACACTGATAATGACAGTTCCATTTAGCTTCTGTGTTTAATTGTCAGCCGCCATATTGAAATTGGTCTGGAGAATTTGGAATGAGACGTACGCCTTATGTAAAAACGGTTTGCCAACCATATGTAGCTGACTTTTACAATTTGTTGGATTGCCCTAGAGGCCCTCTATAAATTTGACAGTTATTGTTTTACCAGAGGGGGGGGGCAAGTCATATTGCCCTCTCTTTCTATTTTTTTCATATTTGCATGTAAAACGGATTTTATGAAATGGACTGATGTTTTGTTGTCTCTTTTTATAATTTCCCCAGACAGTTTTTGAAAGATTGTTTTTTTTTGGTTAGTAAAATATGTCAAGCTTTGACAAAAAAAAACAAAACAAACAGTGAATATACACGGTAGATATTAAAAATCTAAATAATAGGTAAAATATAAATACTCCTATGATCTATATTTTTGTTACTCTTTTTCTTACAACAAAATATGGAAACATAATGTGTTAGTTATTAAAGAAGTACATGCTAAATGCGTATGTTTGTACCTACTGCTTGTAGCTCACTTACCTTGCAAATTCGGCTATTTTTATTAATTTTTCAGCATGGTAAATGCATGTTTTCTTTTCAGTTTTCCTGATTTTCTTTCTCCGTTGGACAAAGGAACAATACAAATTCGTCGAGGCACGTATTTTTACAGTTTTTGATACAGCAAAATTTCATTTTTAAACCTGACGTTTCTTAATCAAAAATCTGACAGTGACGAAGTTATTGATTGTCAGGGGTTACAATTTCAAACATTTCCCTGACAAACTGTCAAATCCACTTGCTCAACTCTGGTAAAACAATAACTATCAAAAATCGAATACTGGGCCTCAAGAGCACAAGGTTTAAATTATTTTAATTAAATACTAAAGAAGCGGAAATAATTTCACTATTTTTTTAAGCGTAATAAAAAAAGAAACCCCGTTAAATCATGACAAATACCAAGATTTAAAAACAGGTTAAAAAAGGTCGCATTTAATCTCATCATAAAAACGCAGAAAATATAATCGCAGCCAACATCAGCCCAACATCAGCCCTTATCTCCCAGACTATCAAATAAATTACAAAAAATATATTACCAAAAAACTTCACGCTGTCATAAAGAAAACCCAGTAGCTAATTATTAGGTTAATTTTATGGTCCGGCAGCCAAAATATACCATTTTTTTATTCTTTTTCCCGACCTCTCGCGAGTTCTTCGAAGTTAACACTCCGGCCATAAAGTTGGGTACTTTATTCATTATAAAGAAAAATTATTGCTTTCGGCCAACACTGCCACATCTGTTCACAGGTTGGTTATTATTTTTTTTTATAATGTGTTTATTATTATTGAACCGGATAATTTTCGATTGGTTAAAGTAGGCACTGATTGAATATTTTAGGATATTTGGAAATGTTTAAGCTTTTATCTGTATTTATTTCTGTTTAGGTAACCATTCGTTCGCATTTTACTGCAGTTCTTTTGGTGCGAAAAGTTGTACTTTACCGCACTCAGTGCCGTAAAGTTTAAAGTAAAACAACTACGTTTATTTTTGAAAATTGAATAACTGACATTTATATTTCTTTTCGAATTTTTGGCATGTTCTTTTTAAATATTTCCACTCTCAAGAAAGGACCTTTTTGTTCAATTTTCCGGTCCTTTAATCCTTTTCCGTTCGCATTTTTGGCCAAGTTGGCTATGACTTCTTGTTGACAGCTTTTAGCTTTTGTTTTTTGGGCAGTTCTAAAAAATCTTTTTTAAATTTGTTTAAAAAGTTTTGTTTACAAAAATGGACTCAGATCTAGAAAATGAGTCAAATACACCGAAAAATCGACCACACATTTTTAATTCTCAACGTAAGTATACTATAAATATAAGTAAATAAAGCACAAACCTAGAAATCTGCCTTTTATGAGTTCTTTTACCATTATTTTATTTGATAAGTTGGCCATGGTCGGCCATAACTGGTCATCAGTCATCACTGAATTACCTGTGTGAAGCTAATAGGCACTACACTATAATTTTTCTACTGTTTTTTACAATCTTGCACAAGTTAAAAATAAAAAAATCATTTGTAGCCACAAAACTTTACTTGTTTTTCTTTAGTTTTCATCTTAAAAACTATCGGCCTTAGCGGCAAATTGACAGGTAAAACATGAATTTTCTGTCAGTTGGGTGTCAATATGGCCGCTATGGTAGGCTAAAGGAAACTAAATCGAAAAAGAGTTAACTGGCTTTTTAGTTAAGCAGGTGTTGATCTAGCCAACAAGAAGCAGAAAACATCAGGGGACTGTTCATAAATTCCGCAACACGGCTAAGCGTTGACGAAAGTGATAGGTACTAAAATTGTTTTTCTGATCGTTTGACAAAAAAAGTACGTACGATACACGATCGGAAAGTGTCTTTACAGGTCTCTGCGTCGACCTGTAAGGACCAACTTTCCGGTCTAGTGACGTAAATACCTATTACACATATTTTCAATTTTCGTCGATTTTTTTAAACATAAACGGTGGGATTTAGCAAAAGGGTTTAGTCTATTTTAGAACGGTCCTAAGTTTAAGTGAAATTTTTGGTTTTAAACGTTTTAAACCAGCCCTCCTTGAGTTTTGGACATAGTTTGATTTATAAGAAGAATTTTAATAAATTTGTTTATTGAATAATCATCTTAACACAATATTTTGTTGGATTTAGGAAGAAAGTTTCAATTTAGAAGAAAATAAAATTAAAAAATTTAAACCCACGCGGGGTTTAAATAGTAAACACTCTGTAGAACAAATTAATATTGGGGTTATATGTCACTCTAATTAAAACTTACCTTTGTTAATTAATTTTTCTAATTAATACTTGAGGTCATACAACGATTAAGATGGGTAATAATAAAATAAGGAGTAGATTAATTTTATATTTATTTAAAAGGTGTTTTTATTTATGAAATGTATTAAAAAGCTTAAATACAAGTTTTGTTTACATTTCTGTCGCTGTCGAAATGTCAGTTTCAAAATATTAGCTGCGTTCAAATCACAAACCGCGAGTTCAAATCTCTTACCTCTGCTTGTATCTGGGCTTGCACCAACCTCTACTAATGAAAGCTTGAAATTAGTGGGCTTTGAGTAAGGAAAGTTTTCTTGACTGAGCTTTTAGATAACCTCCATGTTTTACTTTCAGTTTGTAAATAAATTAATATAGTTGTTTTGGGTTTCTTTCTTTGGTATATTTTTCGTGCATAATCAGTGACCTTCACTTATGTTTGTTTTGCCTCGTAGTCCCCTCATAAATATATTTTTTGTGCTGAAAACGGGTTCAAAATATGACGTTTTTCTGCACAAAATAGGAGGTGTTTTATTGGGTAATGAACAACTTGGGATACTAAATAAGGTAAATTAATCCTTATAAAAGCGGTTACTTAGGGAAACTATAAACGAACTTATTACCAAATGCCACAAAACAATCCTTTCTTGGCGCTATAAATTTAAACCACCCCCCTGAGGTGGTCTAAAAAATCACCAACTTTATAACCTCAAACACAAATAATGAAGCTATTATGTGCTAAACTTTTGGCGTATTCACCATTTGCGATTTTGAAACCTGTAAAAAAAAAATATTTTTAAGACATTTTCTTCTAAAATATGGTGTATTTTGAGAAAAAAAAACAGTTTTTCAGTGGCATTTTGCAATAACAATACAAAATAATCAATAACTTTGTGTCTTTCCTGTATGGGTAAGAGTTTTTTGAAAATTGGTATATTTTTCGTGCATAATCAGTGACCTTCACTTAGGTTTGTTTTGCCTCGTAGTCCCCTCATAAATATATTTTTTGTGCTAAGAACGGGTTCAAAATATGGCGTTTTTCTGCACAAAATAGGAGGTGTTTTATTGGGTAATGAACAACTTGGGATACTAAATAAGGTAAATTAATCCTTATAAAAGCGGTTACTTAGGGAAATTATAAACGAACTTATTGCCAAATGCCACAAAACAATCCTTTCTTGGGGCTATAAATTTAAACCACCCACCTGAGGTGGTCTAAAAAATCACCAACTTTATAACCTCAAACACAAATAATGAAGCTATTATGTGCTAAACTTTTGGCGTATTCACCATTTGCCATTTTGAAACCTGTAAAAAAAATATTTTTAAAACATTTTCTTTGAAAATATGGTGTATTTTGAGAAAAAAACAGTTTTTCAGTGGCATTTTGCACCGTACAACAGCGACTACGCCTCACCCAGTGTTGCCAGATCTAATCAAATTTCACTGGATCTAGTGATTTTTTTGTAATTTAGTGATTTAGTGAAAACTTTTATTAAAATGCCATATTCTAGTGATTTTTTTCACATTAGTACTTACATACCCATTTTACTATGTTTTATATTTTGATCTTTTTACCTTATTATTTTAAATTAATCCTAAAAGGTAAATATTGCTTTAAACTGAACGAAAATACAATATAAAAATCCTGCAAATTATGCTCCAATAGATAAGGTGTATCTAGGTCCAAAAGTAGCTGTAGCTTTAGAATCAAATAAACTACACCAATCCAGGCTCCACTCGTTTCGCCTAAAATGCCTAAATTATTTTATTGAAGTTCTAGATCAAATTTATAAACGGTTCCCTTTCGATTCACAAGAAATAAAAAAACTTTATTTTTTAAATTCCAAAAATTTTTAAAATATAGAAACTGTTGACCCGTTAGCTTCACATTTTTTCAAAGAATTCATAGTTATTAATTTATTAGATAGATAATTTAGATAATTAATAAATTCGGATATAAATATTAAAATGATATTACGCTTTGGCAAAATGTGGCAAGTGTTAAAAAAGGAGATGGAAACTCAGCATACTCCGAACGAAATTTTTTATTTACTTTGCCACACAGTGCTTGCGTTGAAAGAAATTTTAGTGTTAAGTTTTATGTCAGAAAAAAACTATTATGATTATGATATAGGTACCCAACGAAATGGTACATAATCATAACAGCAGCATGTATTTTTAATACTTACGTGGTATATTTGTCTGTTTTTTGTTATTATTTTTGGAATTTATCTTGTGATGAAAGAAAATAAAACTAGGTATTTAATTTGTACTTTGGTGTTTTCATTTAGTCACCCCCCCCCCTCCGTTAACAAAAGTTTTGTAAGAGCCAGAAAAGCAAATATAAGTCTAGTGAAATTCTAGTGATTTTTTAAAACTCCATCTAGTTAATTCTTAAATTTTGATCTGGCTACACTGTCACCACCCATGCAGTATTCGCAAGTAGTTAACGCATTTTATCGGTTTGGCGTTTTAAGCGTGCGCACTGAGATAAGACAAGGAATAAGCACTCGTTTTATATATAACTTTAAGTGTCTAATATTAAGTAAAATTTTCTCTAATCTAGTCAACGCAAAAATCCTTATAGGTTTTCGCGAGCAATTTGGATTCAATTTGCTTACCGATTTTCTCTCATTTAATTGCATGGTGACTGTTGTGTGAAACCTTATGCTTTTGTTTTGATTCGGTCTAGATGCACTTCAGAAATGCATATAATAAAAAAATAATAAGTACCTACCTACTTTAATGTACATTGCAGACTTTCAAGGCCAAGGTCGATAAAGGGTTTAAAAAGAGAGAAAAGTAACGGTTAGATGTAGGGCAAATTGTTCTTTTTACAACTAGCGGCTAAGATACTGTTTTTTTTACAAGCGCTGGTTTAATTAACGTTGTAAACATATTTTTTTTATAAATTTATCAAAAACTCCTCAAAAACAGGAAAAAAATTACAAAATAAAACTCGAAAACAACACAGTGTGTGAAGCAAAAATTCATTAACAAATTCTCTTTTAATACTTATTATTTCCCGGTTCTTTTAGACTTTTTCCCAGAAATTTTTTATTTTATGTGCACTTTATGACCTAGTCTCGAATCTAGGAGGGGAAAATCAGATTTCGACTTGTTGATTTACCTTAAATTGTGTGTGCAAACACAATCGTCGGCATTGAATCGGGCATCGGCGACTACACACTGGCCCGATGTTGGACAGATTGCGATTTTTAGTTTTCGGTCAATAATTGGCAACTGACGGAGGTCCACATTACTACAGTCGACTTTATGCCGACACCACTTTAGGACCGACGATGGTCCGATAGGAACTTTGTTTAATCGGTCGAAAATCGGCAACTGACGATGGCCCGATTTACTATAGCCGACTTTATGCCGACGCCCACTTCATTTGCTTTAGGACCGACGACGGTTCGATTGGAACTTTGTTTAATCGGACGAGAATCGGCAACTGACGATGGCTCGATTTGTTATAGTTGACATTATGCCAACGCAAACCTTATCTACTTTAGGGCCGATGATGGTCCGATTGAAACTTTGTTTAATCGGTCGAAAATTGGCAAGTGACGATGGGACGATTTACTATAGTCGAATTTATGCCGACGCCCACTTTATCTGCTTTAGGTCCGACGACGGTCCGATTGGAACTTTGTTTAATCGGATGAGAATCGGCAACTGACGAAGGCCCGATTTACTATAGTCGACATTATGCTGATGGAAACCTTATCTGCTTTAGGGCCGATGATGGTCAGATTGGAACTTTGTTTAATTGGTCGAGAATCGACAACTGTTGATGGCCCGATTGACTATGACGATTACGATATTATGCCGACAACCACTTTATCTGCTTAGGGCCGACGATGGTCCGATTGGAACTTTATTTGATTGGTCGAGAATCGGCAACTGACGATGGTCCGAATTACTATAGTCAACTTTATGCCGAAACGCACTCTATCTACTTTAGGACCGACGATAGTCTGATCAGATTTTTGTTCGATTGATCGATAACCGGCAACAGACGATGTTACGTCACATTAAAATTTTTAAACTGCTTAATAGTTTCTTCCTAGTATGTAGAAATGGCACTAATGTTACTATGTTCCCTGTACAGTGGAAGATAATATTATATATATAATGAGCAAAAATATTTCAAAACTAGAACCGGACTTGACAAGATGGTGGTACTTCTCTACAAGATTCACCTCTTCCGCCACTTAAACCACACCTACTGGTTAAGCACCCGCATTATTGAAACTTTGTAGTTTGCCAATGTCGGATCTTGTCAAGCAACCACCGACGGACCTTCGTCAATCACCGACGTCGGCCCGCTTTGAGAGGCTGATGTGGGGCCTTATGATCCACCCATTATCGGACCTTTGTGGTTTGCCATTGTCGGGCCGCTTTAAGCTACCACCGACGGACCTTCGTCAATCGCCGACGTTGGATCGCTTTAGGAAACCAATGTCGGACTTGAATAGTCTACCGATGTCGGCCGAGACTAGCTTGCCTACGTTAGACCGACCAAATTAAGCAGCTATATGGGCGGATGGTCGGTACCATGTGGTTAAACTATATCGGACCTTAATCGTAAAAATTAAAATTTACCATTGGTCCAACGGCGGGCTACAGTCTAACGTTGCGTCGGTAAACATACATTGGGCCTACATCGCAAAATCGCAAAATACTGCTGATGTAGAAAATCGACGTCATGCCGATGACAGCAAATTCGGCAATCGACATCGGGCCGACGAAGGCCCGAGGGAACGTGTTTGCTGGAATGCTTCAGAAGAGCCGCACGCGAAATAATATAGAAATAAAAGACCATGAGCCGTCGCAGCTTTTTTTGAGAAGATCGCGATTTAGTATGTAGGTGTTGAGTTGGTGTGTACGAAAAAAAACACTTCCTTTTGTTTGGCAGGAAGGACGGATCCTTGGCCGCATCTAGTATCAATTCTAGATTTATAGCAAAAATCATGTCTTAAATGCGCAGGGAAAAATTTGGAGAAAATTATGGTTAAAATGTGATTTTTACACTTTCTAAATGTTGGTGCAAATTTTTATTGCGTTTAAGCAGAAATAGTAGTTTTAACAACTAGTGGCTAAAATAGTGCTTTTTTACAAGCGTTGGTTTAAATATCGAGCGCAGCGAGGTATTTAAAAATGCGAGTAAAAAAAAGGACAGTTCAGCCGCGTGTTGTTATCACTATTTTTTTAAATACTTTTAAAAATCTCGAACGAAGAGAACTTCTCGCAACAAACTATCTTTACACTATAAATCAATGCGGCTGGTAAATGAAATAACAATGGTTTCCATAGCGATCTGTCTTTTTACTCGATGACGTTAATTGTTGCGACATTTTAGTCTTTAACAATTTGATATTTTGACGATTTTTTTAAATAATTTTTTCGTAAATACTTGGTGAAAAATGGCTTAATTCTTAGGCAAGAATAATTAGATTTTTTTAATATTACTATTTTCCGCTATTTCTTTTTAACCTTGGGTAAAAAACGGACAAAAATCTTTTTTTGCACCCCTGATCAAAAAAAAAAGTTTTTTTGCATCGGTGACCAAAAAAGCCATGCTTTAGTTATCTGCAGACAGTTACTAAAATCATGTTTAGATGAAGAAAAAAATTTGAGGTTTGATCTATTTCACATTTTTTTTTAATATTAAAAAAAAGTGGGTAGTTGCTAAGGGGGCTCGGTTGGGGTGGAATCTTGTCTAAATTATCGATTTGTAGCTATGCCATAATGAGAGTAAAAATACCGTTTTTTACATTCTTCCCTCCATTAAAGCTACTAAAAACAAATGAAAATTGTTAAGTTTTGCTATCGTTTCAAACTGACTTTTCCATTTTTTAGTTTGACTTTTCTCGTTAGAAATTGGGGGGAAATTTAGAATCTCAACGATTTGCTAATCGGTTGCATCAAACAAGTTCTTGAAAAGTTCTGATGCCATCAAACGCGTTCTTCGGAATTTCCGATGCAACCGACTGATGTCAACAATGGCCATCGACCTCCGGAGACGATGAGTGTTGATGGATGGATTAAAAGATAACCTCAATAATAATAAAAAAATAATTTTCGAGAGTAGTGAAAGAAAAATGTTTCCAAATCGATTAATAAACGGCATGGTTTCCCAAATAGCCCTAAATTTTTTGAGAGATGACGATTCATCCAGTTTAGGTTTTGGACAACTATTTTACCGCGAGTCGCAATCGAATTCTTCGTTTTTCGATGGTCCCCATCGATATGTTCAACTAATGTTGGAATCGGTATAAATCGGCAGATGAATTTCAGATTAGATTGAAAACTGGCAAAGCTACTTTAAAACTATAACAGTGGGATTGACTAAAAGGGTTTAGCCTATTTTAGACAAGTCCTAAGTTTAAGTGAAAATGTTGGTTTTAAGCATTTTATACCATTTTCCTTTATTCCTTTATTTATAAGAATAATTTTAATTATTTTTTTTAGTGAATAATCATCTTAATACAACCTTTTGTTGGTTTTAAGAAGAAAATGTCCATTTAAAAGACGTTTTTTTTTTAAACCTAGGCTGGGATCTAAATGGGAAACACTCTGTTGAGCAAATTAAAATTGACGTTATATGTCACTCTTATCAAAACTTACCCTTGTTTATTGATTTTCTAGATTAATACTCACTGTCACAAAACCTTTTCGATATGTAATCATAAAATAAGGACTAGATTAACTTTGTATTTAATTAAAATGGGTTTTTACATATCGAAGTATGAAAAAACTTTACAAACACAAACCCATCGCAGTCGCAAACCACAAATAAAAATATTTCATCAAAGGTGGTCATGGAAACAAATGCGACTAAAAGCAGACCTGAATCCAAAAATCACTCACTGATGCGTTCACAAAAGCGTCATGTCGGCTCAACGAACTAGACGGTGCCCGGTTCTGTAGAACATGAGAAAATGGTCATTAGCGAAGTGTGATCTTCCAGTGAAATTTGATGATTAAGCTTTAATTTTAGTTTGTAAATAAATGAAGGTACAGTTGTTTTAAATTTTTTTCATTGGAAACAGTTTTCGTGCATAACCAGTGACCTTCACTTATGTTTGTTTTGCTTCGTAGTGCCCTTACAAATATATTTTTTGTGCTAAAAACGAGTTCAAAATATGGCGTTATTGTGGACAAAATTGGAGGTGTTTTATTGATTGAACAACCTAGGATATTAAATAAGGTAAATTAATTCTTGTAAAAACGGTTACTTAGGAAAATTATAAACGAACTTATTACCAGTTGCCACAAAACAATCTTTTATGGGGGCTATAAATTTAAACCACCCCCCAGAGGTGGTCTAACAAATCACCAACTTTATAATCTCAAACACAGATAATGAAGCTATTATGTGTCAAATTTTTGGCGTATTCACCATTTGCCATTTTGAAACCTGTCAAAAAAAAATATTTTTAGGGCATTTTCTCCTAAAATATTGTTTTTTGAAAATTTAAAAAAAAAGCAGTTTTTCAGTGGTATTTTACAAATTTTAAAATTTAGTACCCCCCACAGATGTAAATATTTAGACCTGTGGGGGATACTATTTTAGATCTTAGTAAATCCCACTGTTAATGTCCCAATTTAATAATTGGTTAAGAATAGTAAGGGAAAGTAAAATATGCAACACGGTTGTTAATGTTTTATTCCCTTTTAATACATTTAATGACAACTTAATGTCATTTTAACTAATAATATCGGTAAAATTCCCGGTTTTTTTTATAAAATTCCTGGTTTTTCAACAATGGTTTCTATGGTAACCTGACATTGCTGGCTGTTTTAATAGATTTTGGTCAGGCAGTTTAACGGTAAATTTCGTTACTCTTATGGTTAACGTTACCGTAAATAAAGGTAACTTTAAGAGGTTAAAAATACAGAGATAAAAAACCTGACCAAAATCTCCCTAATGATTTCTTTTAGCACGTTCAACCTGGGACTTAAACTTGCAGGTAGAGTAAAAAATCCACTTATGACGAAATTTTCCCCACTTAAGAAAGAGTCTTGATTTTGTTTTGGGAAAATTAGGTGTGGGGTGTGGCTACCATAAACTATAGAAAAATATAACCTACTAATTTAGCAAATAGACACTTAAAGTAAATATTTCAATGTATTTCTATCGCAGTGGCGTAGCCAGTGGGGGGTTTTTGAGGTTAAACCCCCTCAGGATGCGTCATTAATTGTTACAACTTTAGTTTAATTCTGAGGAATTTTTTATCACCAGTATTCAAAACGTGTAATAAATAGCATTCCTGGTAATTTTTTTGCGGCACATTTATAATTTGGAAACAAATCTATATATACCACCGCAACCCACCCCTTCTTGGCATCTAAGCCAATTTACTTTTTTTAAAATATTTACAAAAAACCTAACAGATCAAAGTTTTTAAAGAATTTTTGTTTTTTTTTCAAATATTGTTACAATTTTGTTTAATTTATGCAATTTTTTGTCAACAACATTTGAAACGCCTAGAAAATATCATTTTTATGTAATTTTTTCAAAATTTTTTTGTGTAAATAATTTTGAGAAAAAAATAACACTCATTAAAATGCAATTTTTGACTTAAAATTAAACTAAAATCGTAAATATTGACATGGTTTTGGGAATTTGAGTTGTTTATTTACCATTTATCCATAAAAATGATAAAATGCGCCGCGGGCGAAAATTTGTGCGAAAATGACACTTAAAATGCCATTTTTGACACCAAATCCCGGGCAAAATGTTGTGATAAAATAACATTAAAAAGACTATTTTGACAGGAAATTTTTTGCAATTTATGATTTTTTAAAAATTTTTGTTAAGTTCTTGTATTTTATTCCCTTTATATTTTATTTCTGCTGTTATTTGATTGTGCCAATTGTAATCGGGCTTCTCCGGGGGGGTGTTACCCCCCCCCTCGGCGCGCCACTGTATTTGCCATAGGTAGGTAGTTGATTTTTATTAAATCATGAAACCCCCTCAGAGTCGATTTCTGGCTACGCCACTGGCTCTCGGTACACCTAACGCGTTCGAAACAAAGCCAAAATACACTACATTTTTGACATGTTCATGCCATGTTTCGAACGATGCCTGCTTCTTTGACGGGTGCGATGACAGAACAGCTGATTCCACTTGTTGCGTACGGAGGGATGTACGTAACATTACTGACCCAAGAACGTACGTAACAATTTCAATCAGCAGTTCTGTCATCGCACCCTTCAAAAAAGCGGGCATCGTTCGAAACATCGCATAAACAAGTAAAAAAAGTTGGGTATTTTGGCTTTATTTCGAACGCGTTAGGTACACCGATAGGGATGCGTTGAAATATTTACTTTAAGTGTCTAATATTTAAAAAAATCGTAACCAATGAAACAAAGAAAAACAATTATTTTTGGCACCTGCAAATCACGATTATATTATAAAAACACAACTATTGCGATATACGTAGATTTATTTGCAACTAAGCTACTAACTGTGACTTGGTCCTTAGGATCAGCCTAAGTCAGGTAGCAACTTAGCCAAGTCTTTAATGCTTAAGTCTAAGGTCAGAAAATTGCTTTTATTAAAGCTGATTCTTGACTTTCGTAGGAAAAGTCGCACGGGAACGTTCCCATCCATCATTTCGACCAATAAGAACGCTTAGAAGCTGACAAGCTTGTATGGCACACGCGCAAAGCTCACTGGATTGTCGTTTTTCAAAGGCGCTCGTTCACCTGATCAGTTCCTTTGATAAATGGCAATCGGGTGAGGTTCGGCTGTGGTCGTCTTGGGTTCGGATAACTCGTGATAGCACCAAAGCCTGTTAGGCCAGGGTTATCTAGCGGCGACAAAAAAAGGCTCACTTGTGGATCTAGGACATCCATTTCAAAAAATCACAAAAAAACTTCCAAATCCAAAAAATGAGAACATAGCTGATTAATGTCATTCAACAATTTTCATTTTGGCGATCAGTGGCGATGAATCGAAATGGTGAAGTTGCGGTTGAAGCGGTGACGTATGTTTTCAAAATATGCTTTCGAAATCATCGATCGCGAAAAGGCGTCTTTGATCTTTCTAGCTTTGACAGAACTAAAGTTAACCGTAACAAAAAAAGCCACAGAATGAGGCGTTTAAAATATTTGGGCTCCTTATGATAGTCCACCAGGTTAAAATGTAATTTTGCACCCAAATGATAAATTTTCCCTGTTTTCAACATTCTATTTCGGCTATACCACTAAACCGAATTTGACGATTTGGGTGTCAAAACTAAAAAAAAAGCAAAAATTTGTCGGTTTTTTGGTTACCAAAATTTAAGCTCACCACTTGTAAGGTGACCAACTACCGAACAACAAAATACCTGACGCGGTAAAAATGTTTTGTCTAGTTTTAACAGAATAAAAATTAAAATAAAAAATATTTGTTTTTTTATTTATTAAAATTTATTTCTTAAAAATGATGCGTCATTATTAGACAGCAGTAAAAATATTAATCCAATAATAAACTTAAACAAACCATTACTTAATAAACGTTTAAATCTTAACTACCTAACTAATTTTTATTTTTTATTTTTGTACTTTGTTTGTTGTCCATGTATGGATATATATATGTATATATATCATTATACATTAAGAGATATGTATAAAATTCGAGGCAGGTGTATTTGGTCAGGATCATGGCTTTAAGTGTTTCAATTGACAGTTGGGTTTTTTTGTCTGTCGACATGTTGTGGATCAAAGAAGAAACCCTTTCCAACTCTGCTATAGTCCCAGGTAAGGCCAAAGAGATTTCGACCCACCTGGAACTAACACTGATGCGCGTAGATACGTGTAGCTGCGCGTGTTGATAATGCCAAATAATATTTATAATCGTTTGATTATAATTATAAAACCACACGACGACGAGACAAAAAGACTCAGAAATGACACAATTACTTATTCTAAATAAAAAAAATTAGATCTTCTAAGAACTCACAGGCGGCTCCCCTTACGCAGAGTTACGCAACTGTGAAATTAGCTACAGATGAGCAGCGTTGCCATGTGCAGTATTGCAACTGTGAAATATCGGATTTTACTGGACAACGTGAAGAAATACCGGACAAATTTTTTAAACTGGAAAATTTATTAAAATACCGGACTGTCCGGTCAAATACCGTACAGTTGGTCACCTTAAATAAACCTTTAAATCTAAACTCCCTAACTATAATTTTTATTTTTATATTTGTACTTGGTTTGTCCATGTATAGCACGTAGGGCGTTAACATTTTTCAAGAGAAATTTATAAAATTCGAGGCAGATTTGGGTTTTTTCTTCAGTCCACATGTTGTTGATCAAAGAAAAAAACCCTTTCCAACAAGCTTAGATGCGTGTAGCTGCGCGCGTTGATGATGCTAAACAATATTTATAAACCTTTGATTATAATTATAAAACCACATAACTACGAACGATACAAAAAGACTCAGAAATGACACGATTACTTATTCTAAAATAAGAACAATTAGATCTTCTAAGAACTAATAGGCGGCTCTCCTTAAGTGAAAAAATGCCGGATAATACCGGACGTATTTTTTAAACTGGACAATTCATCAAAATACCGGACAGTTAGGACCGAATAAAGGTACTAAAATCATTTCCAGCTCGCTGGGAATTAATTCCTCAAAATATCTTACTTTCACTGCCCTAGAAGTAAGCGTCAGGTATTTTAAAATTCAAAAGTTGGCAGCCCTGCCCGGAGGGTTACCTAATTCGGCTACCCACAAAACCATTGCACAGGTTTTTGGGCATGAAAAAAAAGTGATACATATGAGATAAATTGTAAAAAATAAGAACATTTCTGTCTCCAGTTATGTCTGTTGATTTTTACCAATACCCAAAAATAAGGGCCCAGACTAAGGTAGAAAAATAAGGTTAATAAAGTAGCAAAAAGCGAACCAACAGTAGTCTAAAAGCCTATATAGTTTTTATACCATGTGTTAGCTGAAGAATGAGGAAGTGCAATTAAAGGTTTTCTTTACGATTTGAGAATGAATTTGAGACAATTTTCTAAGAACTCTGTCTGTCTATATGGCTATAAAAGCCCGTGAACGAATAAAAGGTCATTTACTTGCGCATTTTTAACTTCCCAGTGGATATGCTGGTAAGATATCTACATAAAAATTTTAAAGAAAAAAATATGTAAATTCAGGGGGTTCATACAGTTCCAATCAATTTTTTTTCAGAAATATTCCAGGACTTTTCCAGGAATTAGAGGAAAAAATCAAGGAACTTACTTAAATATTTTTATTAGTGAGATCAAATATATGATTTGCATATGTTTGCCTTACTATCTTAGTCAAGACTACTTTCTATCAATATTGGGCAAAAGGGAGAGAAACCGATTTAAGTCGAAGATTTGGACCAATAAGAAGCATAGTAGCAAGAGAATTTGACTCCCTGGGAGCAGAATTTCTATCAGTTCGAGAATAGGGGCACCCTCCTCCGTCAAAGAAAGCCGTTGTATTAATTTAAAATACAAATCCGCTACACTGTAGGCCTAACAAAAGTGTTTGTCCCTGATAACAGCTATTTTGACAAGTTTTTAACAGCCGTTTGACTGCAAATTGAGTGACAAAATCGTGGTTTAAAAAAAACACAAAGACTTACTTTGCATCCCAACCAACCACCCAGTACAACAATGCAACAATATAATCACGGATTTTTCCGTCAATAAAATATACAATTTCTAGAATAGGTATTATAAAGTTGAACATGAACAAAAATATTGTTGGACAAGTTTTTTATTCCTAACTAGACCAAATGACTGAAAAAAGGGTTATTTTTTCAAGACGTTTAACATAGCCATGAGAAAAATAGTCTTCTTCGGAGTGAAATTGGTACGCCATTTTCTATGTTTAAAAGTTTTAAAACTGAAAATAAAACTTGGTTGACACATTCAACAGTGTTCCCAAAACAACTGTCAGAAAAAAGAAATTTACCAGATTTCTGCAACGCTGCAAGATTTCAGAGCGGCCCATCTTAGAAACGAATGGTGCAAACCAAACTCAGTTTTGACGATTTCTTTAAATTTAAGGTTCTATAATTGTTCTTTCCTTAAGTGAATGTTGGTGCAATTGGCTATAAATAACAATATATTTCATCCTGTCCCGTTTAGGTATCAGAATTTCGCACGTTCAATTCGTGTAACGAGGCAATTTTCTCGTCTGACTTGCGAGCTGCTTGATATGGCCAAGCAATGTGCCATAATAAAAATTGCACTTTTCTCTTTCATTTTTTTGCTCAAAAAAACCGTATAGACGGACGACAGACAAGACGTGAACCTCCGACCGGACCGTAGATTACGGAATTGAAAGAAATAGATATTTTCGTGGGTAATTTTAATTTTTATCAAAAAAAAACCGAAGACTTAACATTTTGGATTCTTTGTTTGTGAGTCCCAAAAGTCCAAACAATTATTTTTTATTTTTGGTTGTTTTACTGCTGGCCTAAAATATTAACCTGACATAATTCAGAACTACTCAAGTGGTTCTGCACTAATACAAGCATGTTAAGAGATAATAGACATTCTAAATATTAGGGCTTCACAGAGGTTAGAAAATAAGGCTAGTTTAATACTAAGCACAAGTTTTATTGTTGGATTCTTTGTTTGTGAGCAATTAAAAAAAGAATAAAGTTATATGTGGGTAAATATATTGACATGTCTAAACAATCCAAACAATTATTTTTTTATTTTTGGTTGTTTTATTGTTGGCCTAGAATAATAACCTGACATAAGTGGTTCTGCACTAATACACGCATGTTAAGAAATAATAGTTATTTTAGATTTTAGAGAGCTTCACGGAGGTTAGAAAATAAGGCTAGTTTAATACCAAGGACAAGTTTTATTGTAAGAAAATGTTTTGTAACGATAATAAAACAACTTATAGAAAAACTAGTACGCCCTAAGCTAGGAAAAATATAAGAAATTGATATAAACTTTTATTTAAAATATTTCAAGACTTTTGCCCTTTTTTGTTGACTTCACAGAGGATAGAATTTATTTTTGTAAAGCCCACATAAATGGTTGTAAAAATTATTTATTTTAAGTTTTTATAATATGTTAATTTTTTTGGAGAAAACTCAACCTTATTTAATGGCTCTGGGGGTCTCCCTTGATACTGTTGACCACTGAAGCGTGAGTACATCCCAAAGCGATGTTAACCAAGATGTTAACTCATAAGCACTCCTAAGAATCGCAGTTTGGAACTCTCTAAGCCATGTAATTAATTACCATTAGCATGGTTTTTCTTTCAGTGGAGGACATTCAACTTTTTGAAATATCACAGATTCCGAACTTCTAACCTCAATCGAATCGAGCTGAATAGATACCTCTTTTATTTTTTTACACAAGAAGCAAAGAAAATAAAATTAATTCGATAAAGTTGTAAAAACGGAATCTGGTCCAGACGTTTAAAAATTACGTAACACACACCCCCAGACGGAGAGTCCTTGAGTATTTTTTGTGTATTTTTCTTTCCCTCTTTTTATCCGTCACTGACCTACTTTGGCAGACTTTTGCTGCGCCATTTACTTTTATAAACACTTTTCCAAAGAAGCTTCGTTTCGTCGCACTATGGACTAAAATCGAAATCTGGGCATTCAAAATCAAACTCCATTATTAAGTAATGAGGCGATTTTTGTTTGTTAAGCTCATTTTTTATATAGAAATAACTGATTAAAATACAATTGGTCTCTTTCGCCCCCAGAATTTTTTGTTGCATAAGGAGAAAAAAATCTAAAAAAGTCTTATAATAGGAGTTTTAATAGTTTTTAAAAATGAATGTAGTACGTCAAATTCTACTTATTAACCCAAAAATTATTTTCTTTGGTTATTTTCAAGAAATTTATTAAGTAGGCTCTTATTACCTGAGTTAAATCTTTTATTATCTATTAATTGCTAAATTTATGGTTGTTTGGTAAATATTTTCGGAAATTTTTACCTGCTAAATCCTATTTATTATTAAAGTAACACTGGTAGCATATCGGACAAAGCGTTTTTGTTTCTCACTTCATTACGACCAGGACTCCAATGTCTAATGGAGAATCCAGACACCTACAGACCTGTTTCATCTTTGTTTGGAATCATCAGGTAGTCATAGGATTGTACCTGGCAGTTGAAGCTACAGAGGCCTATTTATTATGCCCTAACTTTATCAGTACTGCAAAGAAGAAGGGTTTTATGTAGTTCTGAGTTTTGATCAGTAAACAAGTCAAATTTATGTTTTGTTTAGTTTTGTGCGTAGTATTTAATATACATTGCTTAAAAACATGTCTAGCCGGCTTTACAAAAACAAACCAGATGATTTTTGTCAAATTTGTGGATATTTCGAATTGAAAAAGTTTAAGAGACCAATTGGTGAATTTGTAAAAAATGCATATTATGCTTATTTCAAAAATTAGGACATCGAGATAAAGATTGGGTACCGCGCGTTATTTGCAAGGTATGTGAAGAAGGTTTAAGACGTTAGGCCAAAAGGAATAGAAAAAGCCTTCCTTTTAGAACACCATCATAATTATTGCTACTTTTGTCTTTATGATATTAAGGGGCATAATAGAAAAACTTTGAAACATATTTTGTACCCAAACAATAGTAAATCAGCTATAAGACCAGTTCCTATACCCCCCAAAGTACTAAAAGAAGATACTGAAACCTCCTCAACTTTCGGCTCTCTACATGCTATGGACAGTGATTTTGAAGCATTCAATTATTTTCGCAGGCCGAATTGAATGATTTAGTAAGAGATTTGGTCCTTTCAAAAGACCTTTACAGAGTACTGAAGTCTATGTAGGTTAAAACAAAAAAATTTGCTTGCCCAAAAACTACTTTTTCTTGGTATAGAAATCGTGAGGCTGAATTTGTAACATATTTTGCACAAACGGACCACTTGTGTTCTGCCAAGCAATTGCTGATCTAGTTACTTGCCTCAGAGCTTCTGAATACACACGTTCTGACTGGAGACTTGTTTTTCATCAAAAAGAAGCATTAAAGCTGTTTTTTTACATAATGGCAATGTTTTTGTTTCTGTTCCGCTCGGCCATTCAGTTCAGTTAAAGGAAAACTATGAAAATTTGGAGGGATTACTTTTAAGAATACAATATGAAAACTGGAACGGGGAAGTGTGTGGAGATCTAAAAATTTTAGGCCTTTTCTTGGATCAGAAGTCTGGACTTACTAAATTTCCATGTTTGAGAACAGTATTGGATAAAAAGAGACTGGCTACAAAAAGGGACTTTTATACCTGGAACCAAAAATCTAATTCACGAAAGTCTTATTGACCCCCAAAAAGTTTTACTTCAACCACTTAACATAAAACTTGGACTTGACAATTTGTTAAGGCAAGATGCGTGAAAACATGCATCGAATGCTTTTAAAGAAGTTGTGCATAAATTTGTAGGGAATTATAAAGACTCTAACCATGTTGAGGTAGTTGAAAATATGCTTGAAAAATTCAGGATTCTTGATTGCAATATGAGCATAAAATTCCACTTTTACATTCCCATTTGGACTAATTTCCGGAAAATCTTGGGGACGTGAGTGAAGTGCAAGGTGAAACATTTCATCAAGATACTAAAGAGATGGAAAAAGATACCAGGGGTGCTGGAACACAAACATGATGGCCGATTACTGTTGGATATTGAGAAGAGAATTTCCTTTAGCTGAATATGACGGAAAAACATCCAAAAGAAGCTTTCCTATACCCCCCAAAGTACTAAAAGGAGATACTGAAAACTCCTCAACTTTCGGCTCTCTATATGCTATGGACAGCGATTTTGAACCATCAACCTCAGGTCAAAACCAACCTCAACTATTTTCACAAGCCGAATTGAACGATTTAATAAGAGATTTGGGACTTTCAAAAGACCTCTCTAGAGTACTGGCGTATATATAGGTTAAAACAAAAAAAATTGTTTGCCCAAAAACTACCTTCTCTAGGTATAGAAATCGTGAGGCTGAATTTGTGTTCTGCCAAGCAATTGCTGATCTAGTTACTTGACTAGAGACTTCTTTTTTTCATCAAAAAGAAGACATAGATACATAATGGCAATGTTTTGCTTCTGTTCCGGTTGGCCACTCAGTTTAATAAAGGAAAACACCTGAAACCAAACATTTAATTCGCGAAAATCTTATTGACCCTAAAAAAGTTTTACTTCCACCAATTCACATAAAACTCGGACATGAAATAATTTGGTAAAAGGCATTAAACAAAGAAGGAAATTGTTTTAAATATTTTTGTAAAACAGCCCAACCCAACCTAAGCAAAAAAAGCTTTCCTGAGAAAATCAAACATTTTTTTAAAAGAAGTTTCTATGTATATATTTTATATATTTATACCTTATAAATCAAATAAATTGTGTTTCTCATATTTTTCGATTTTACTGGTTTGAAAAATGACCAAATAAACAAAAAGCGGATTTGAAATCAGCGCTACTCAATTACTAGAAAACATATGTAATTTTTAAATCAACTATTAAAGTGTTAAAAAATTCAGGCCTGTGTAATGATATATAGTATTTAAATTAAATTAACAGTGATGCTAATAGCAATAATATTACAAGTTATTTCCCAATTAAATTTGACCACATTTTAGCCATTCATACCAATACCTATGGGAAAAAAGACCTAAATACAAAATTTTGTGATGGTGCCTGTCTGGGACATGATAACTAAAAAACCGGTACACCTATTTTTATTATATCTTGCACAAAAATTAAAAAACATAAAAAAGTATGAAGGAGGTAGGATTTTTTTTTAAATCATATACTACGGGTTTCAAATTGAGATGGATAATTTAATTTTTGGCAAAAACTATGTAGGTACTAAGTTTTTCAAAAACGGCATTTGCTTTGCTGTTTTTGGGCCAATCTTTACCGGGCAGAATATCGGAAACGAGAAAACAGAATCTGTTGAAATTTGGCAGGAATGTTTATTTTTGAATTCCTCACAACCGCATCCAGACAGTTTTTTGCTGGACTCTTTCATTCCCGAAATAAAATAAAAACGGCGAATAATAGTCAAAAATCTTAGCTTCTTCTCTAGCCTCGTCGATAAAACAGAAATCTGCAACATCAATTTTTGGATTTTTTTATTTTTTGAAAAAATACACCAAATTTTGAAAAAATCTTTGGATGCAGTTGTAGATTTTTATAAATCCTATTGTCTGATAACAAAAAAGTTATGTTTTTTCTCTTTATGAGCGAGATTCTGCCGGAATTCTGAAAACGCCAAGGTCACGTAATTTGGTAGGCCGAAGGAAACTGAGTGAGTTCGATTCGAGTATTGGAATTCAGGTTCCGCATAGCCACCGTCCACTTTTCAAATAGAACATTCGACCAATAAATTGACACATGTCAAGTAATAAAAATAAGAATACGGAAATTTGTTACCTTCCTAATAAGTTATACTTTTCCTCACATGGTGTTCGCACCGTGTTCTGAACACTGCACGATGTCACTTGAAATAGCATTAGTGATGCCACCTATCCAGATGCCAGATAATCTTTCAAAAAATTGGCAAAGCAGTGTTGTCAAATCTATACCGCTTTTGTGGCGTTAAATTTAAAAGTTTTAAACACTGCTCTAAACATTTTCTAACCCCATGCAAAAGTGATTTAATTTATACCAATTAGATTGTAGTTCGGGTCCATAGTGCATACTGTACTACAGACCCAGTTTTTACGCGTTTTGTCTGGATAAGTTTCCCTCAACCCTCATTTGAAGCAAATGGAGATAAAGGGTTCGTTTTTAAGAAAGAGTTTTTCCCTATTTTTATTTAAAAAAAGTGTAGAATTGTTATTTTTTAACAACCCTGTTTAAAAGGTTGCATGTCCCGCTGAGTAGATTTTAATTTCTGATTTTAAGTAGAAGTTGTACCTTTGTGATATCTGCGTTTGTATTTAATACCACTATGTTGGGAATTTGGAACCTTTGGTTGCACTACATTTGCTAACGTTGTTAGCAAAACGCGCGTCGAGTGCAAAAAAGTGTAATTTTTGTTTGTGGAAAACAATCATAACTTTGATATTTAATACTAAACAAAAAATTAAAATGTCCAGCGTAGATTTTTCGCATGAAAGACACCCATCGACCAATGGATATAAATTTTGATCCGATCCTACATTACCTTTCAACTTCAAAACTCATATGGGTCATTCTCATTCAGATGGGCATTGCATTTGAAATTTTTGTGTGAAAAAGTTGTTATTTATTGACATACCTAGAATATTGTATTAATAGAAGGAGCTTTTTTTCAGACCTAGGGCAGGGTGTTTGAGTTCAACATCTTCATCCCATAGTTGTCATGTTAACCTAATACGTTTTCCCCTGTTTTTAATATTTTCTAAAATACCTTCAATAATTTTTAGTTCCGTTTAATTAAATGGTCTAGATATAGTAATAAAAATCTATGTTTCTATGAAGAAAAACCTAAAAATGTATTCAAGTAGGATGTACAACTATAAAAATAAGAAAAAGGTGCTATGGAAATCCCTATTTACAATGAAATGAATGACAAGCCGGCAACACAGATTTCCTGCCTTTGTTTACCAAGAATGGCCAAATATGACTAATTCTAACCCAATATTTAGTTCATATTTTAATTTAACGTACCTGTGAAACGAAATACTGCGTCCCCCGGCTTCTGTTTCAACTTGCATATAATAATACACTTGGGAACCATTTTTCGCCACAAACTTTTCACAGAAATATCAAAAAAACACTATTGACAAGTGCTGAACAATCAATATTACCACGTTGACTACAAAAGAAGATGTTTAAGGAAAACACATGTTAAATTTTCAAAACACGTCGAAAGTTTTAAATAGGTTGTGAGTATTATATATTCTGTATATTAGCTTTTTCAACATATATCTTAAACATCATTAATTAATTAATAAATAAGCGTCAAAACTTAATCCAAATTTAATAAGTTTTTGTTGCATAATTCTGTTATTAAAATTGGCAACACAGATTTCTTTCTCCCCTTTCCCCACTGTAGATGTTGCACCCAAACAACCAGTGTAACCAGACAGACCAGACTCCTTCTAGTAGTTCAATGTTCTAAGCTGATATAGATTGTCCATGTTACTAATGTTTTAGTTAGGAAATAATTGAAATGAATAGAATATTATTATATATTAGTGCAAATATTCTTACCAAAACTAGACAAAATTTTCGTCAGCGACACTCTTAATTCAAACATTACATTTTAGCTTATTTATGTATTCCTAGATACGAAATTATATAGGGTGGGCCAAAAAATTTGTCATTTTTTTAACGCGCTACAACTGTCGAGCCAATCGGCCGATTTTCGGAATTTTTTCCTTTTTTATAGACAAAAGTTGAGACTTTACTAACGCGACTTCAAATTTAACCTATATCAAAAATCCAAGATGGGGGACAGCGTTAAATAATGGGTAAATTTCACCCCTTGCGAAAAATGTGTGTACGACCCTCCCAATACCTCCCTCGCCTATCGAGGTATTAATTATCTAAATTGGTTATGATTTTCAATAATAAATGCACTTAATTTAAAGTCTGTCAGATCCCAGTTTTTGAGATATTCAAGAAAAAAAAATATATTTTTTAAAAATCCCAACACACGAACCTAGCAGCTAGGAAAACATGGTTTTTAGATTTGGATGATGAATTACATTTTTATTGAAATCTGCAACAACGTCAAAGTTTGTCAGGGCCTTGGTTTTAGCAGAGGCCCTATATATAACTTTTGACAATTATTGTTTTACCAGACGTGAGCAACTTGATTTTGTAATTGTTAGAGAAAGGTTGACAATTTTTTTGTGTGTTGGTAGGTGGTAGTAATAGTTGTCAACCACTGACAATAAATAATTTGTCAAATTTGTGATTAAAACATCTAATTTTAAATTTGAATATTTTCATGCGGTTTAAAAATAAAATATTGCACCTACGACTTTATATTTTAGAAAGGAAAAACAAACGAAAGAAAAATGGAAAGAGATCATGCATTTGCCAAACTTAAAAATTGATAAAAATAGTCGTAATTTAAATAATATTATACATTATTATTAGGGACTTATCGGTACATAAAGGTGGCACAGCCTAACTGGGCACTATTTCTGACAGTTCCGTACGAAGGTTGAAAGGTTTCTGACATTTTTGTCATATAAACATGTCCTCTAAACATGCTCATATTGTGCCATTCTTAAAGTTGACAAATTAAAGTTAATGCCGTCCTTTATTAAAGACAGGCACAAACATTATGAAATTCGACGTTGTTTCCATAGCAAAGATGACATCTTTAAACAGCAAACAGCAACAATGTCAGAATCCTTTTAAACTTCGTGCGAAATTGTCAAAAATAGTGCCGTCTTTGCCGACTTTATGTACCGATAAGTCCTTATTATTTCAAGAAAAAGACTATTATTAACATTTTGTCGCTGGCCGTCCAATACCTCCAATCTAGTAAAATCATAATTTTACAGGAGAAGCAGAAAACGCAATCCAGCTAAAAAAAAATAACATTTTAACAAATGCATTTGTGTTTACAAATTATTAAAATAAATAAGTAGAACAGATACTTTTTTTTCACCTTAGTTTTGTACTCTCTACATACAAATGCACAAAAAAAATTAAACCGATTCATTGTGAGATACCGTGTATATTTTTAACCAGTCTAGGTTAACCACGTGCAGAAACTCTGTACTTCATTTTCCGCTGCTGCCGTAAAAAACCAGACGCTAATAAAAGAACAGCAGACTAGACACTGCTTATCTGACCAAAATTCTAAAGATACTTTAAAAAGGCACTTTACACAGACAGGCAGTCTAGACCGTTGAAAAAACTGAGAAAAAGCGACGGTCTTGTAAGGGTTTTTCGCATATTTTCTCCGGCCACAAAACAAAAACCAAAATGGTAACTTAGCCTTTTTCAACCCCCGATCAAAAAGAGGGGTGTTTTAAGTTTGATTCCATATATGTCAGTCTGAGTGTCATTACTCATGTAGCTCTCGAATCGCAAAATGTGTAATGGTAAAGAGATGATAGTAATTTAAGGCTTAAAATATTTTAGCATAATTTAACGGGTAACGTTTTTGTTTAAGTAATTTTTACTATGTTTTTAAAGGCTCTCTTTTCAAACTTTCGATTTTTAGAATAAAACACTCACATTTTTTTAAGTTTTCACTTTCTTTTAAGCGTTCAAAAAAATTACTCCCAAAGAACGTTTTTTCTCGGTTAAAATGAAAAATATTTAGGTCAGTCAAGCCACCCCCCCCCCCTAATTAAAAACAACTAATTATAAACAACTTTTAAAAATTTTGAACCACCCTCCTTCCTGGTTTTTTGGGGGGTGTCGCCGGACGTCAAGCTACACCCCTCTCATTTATAAAGCGTAGAAAAAAATGAAAAGCAACTATCCCAAAATTAAGAACTAATTTCGAACTCATAATATCACCAAAAAGAATTTAGAAAAACCTACTACTAGGGGTGCAGGTTTTCTTTTTTAATATTCAAAATGGATGGTGCGGCCGGACGTCAAGCTAAAAAAAACCCGGAAGGAGTGTGGTTCAAAATTTTTAAAAATGATACAAAATTAGTTCGAAATTACTTCAAAATTATAAGCATATCAAAACTCGAATATCTTTCGGGGCGGGTGGGGGGTGTGGCTTGAAGACAATCTGCAACCTGCACAAAAACAGGATTACTAGTGGGGTTTTCGAAATTCTTCTTGGTGATGTTAGGAGTTCGAAATTAGTTCTTAATTTTGGGATATTTGCTTTTCATTTTTCTCTCCGCTTTAAATGAGAGGGTGTAGCTTGACGTCCGGCTGCACCCCCCATTTTGAATATTAAAAAAAACCAGGAAGAAGTATGGTTTAAAATTTTTAAAAGTATTTCAAAATTAGTTCGAAATTCGTTCGAAATTATAAGCATATCAAAACTCGAATATCTTTTGGGGGCGGGGGTATGGCTTGACTGATCTAAATATTTAAGATTGTAGAAGAGAGACATAAAAAAGTATTTTAGAGAAAGATCGAAATAATTTCAGGCAATTGTTTAATAAAAATTTCTGTTTTGTCATCGGTCTGTCATCTTTAGTAATTGTTCAAAGCGTAGTGTGTAACGTTGGTTTGGTTGGGAAGGGGTCAATTAAAAAACAAGAAAAGCTCTTTCTAAATTTGCGAACGTTTCGATTTATTTAAAATCATCATCAGCGCATTTTTAATTCGCTTTTCCGTTGTCACAAAAGCAGTGGTAAGACAAATACGTAGTAGACATAGTCTAACACAAAAACTCCAAAACATTGACTATTTTAAAAATTTTTAGATATAAACAAACGATAATATATTACTATTTAAAAAAAAATTATTTGTTTGGTTTCGGAGAAGCGATACCATAATTTTTTACTTACAAAGAAAATCGACGTGTTTTAGCATTTTCTCCAATTCTTTACAGTTTTTGAAAAAATCCGGGTGAACCCTTTTAAATGACCAACCCTGTATGTCGGTACGTGTGTCTTTACTCATGTAGCTCTCGAATCAGTAATCCAATTTTTTTCTGTTTGAAGCATATAACTATGAGATACTATAATGGCTCTCATGGATCGCAAAATATGTAAAAATAATAACTTTCAAAACCAAATCGCAAAATGTGTAACAATAATATCTTTGAAAACCAAAGAAAATAATGTCAAAATTAATCAGTGTTCGCCCTGGGCAAGGCCAGTCTGATTGGACTCGAAAGAGTTTTTGACTTGATTAGAAGAGTTACATTCTGACTACGACTTTTTTTTATTTAAACGTTATAGTTATATAAATAGGTATTTTTAACCGCCCTAGATATTTTTTTGTGTGCGACACTGTAATAAATCTGCAACATCGGTTACGAAGCCACATTCTTTCGAAACACATCGATTTTAAAAATTCGGACAAAAAATAAGGAAGCTTGCAATATTTAAATAGAGCAGGGTTAACCTGCAAAATCAAGCTTATTAAAAAAAAATCTACTTGTTTATATAGCAATAACAAACGACTTTAATAAGTTTTAACTTTGTGAAAGGCACAGGCCTCAAAATTTATAGAAATTGTGTCAAAAAATTGAAGATGGCGGATATAAAAAAAACATGCATTTGTGACCCTTCTAGAAAAAACTTTTTTGCAACACTATATTCAATCTCAAACATCGGTTACAAAGCCACATCCTTGCTAAAAACACCAATGAAATATTTTAAAAATTCGGGCAAGAAATAAGGAAGTTTGATTGTGCATGCAAACTCTGGTCTTGATAAAGATTTAAAACTTCTTTATTTCTTGCACGAATTTTTTAAATGATATATTAATGTGCTTGGAAAGGATGTGGCTTTGTAACCGATGTTTGAGATTGAATACAATGTAGCAGAAAAAGTTTTTTCTAGGGGTAAATGTCAGTTTTGTCATTAATTCAATAAATATTGAAGCTTGTGCCTTTTAAAAAGTTTAAACTTATTAAAATCGATCAATTTTTGAAGTTATTGCTATTTAAACAAGTAGATTTTTTTCTCAATAAGCTTTTGCAGTTGAACTATGTTCTATATAAAAATTCCAAACTTTCTTATTTCTTGTCCATATTTTTAAAATCTTACATCGATGTGGCTTCGTAACGGATATTTTGGATTTATTGCAGTGGCGCACACAAAAAAATATCTAGGAAGGTTAAAAATGCCTATTTGTCAAATAGGTCCGCCATCTTGGATTTTTAGGAGATATCAGGTTTGACATTGGTCCTATAAATTTTGAAGCTTTGGCTTTCTAAAAAGCTAAATATTATTGAAATTGGACAATTTCCCGCCAATCATTTAAAAAAGTGCAGATTTTTTTGGCACACCCTATATAGTCGGGTGTAATTTGTTAATCATTTACACGATTATGATGAAATTCGGTGCGTAGATGTTGATCAAGCATTAGTTTTTTTCTGTTTCGTCGGGTAACAAGAATAACTTCAGGAGCGGCGCAAAAGTTTTTGGAAAAATTCGCATGGTTGTGAGTAAGGCAGTCGCAGCTAGGGGAATTAAAGCCACCTAAGAAAATATATTTTAAAAAATGATAATACTAGCTGTCATTAAAATTTAAACCAAAATATAGAAATGTTATACTGTTCATTTACGTTTTATTCCAAATTCAATGGGACCAGTCTGTTAAGGACGAAAATGACAGTACCATTCAGTTACTGTATTTAAATGTCAACGGCCATTTTGAAGTTGGTCCGTAGAATTTGGAACGAACAGTGTAAATTATTTTAAAAAAAAACTGATGATAATAATTATTCTTAATTCAAGTAGACATTTCAAGGATATGAATTTCTTTTGCTAAAAACGTGCAAATTTTTATTTTAAAGAAAATATTCTTGATCCAAGAATAATATTTTTGGCGGAAACATATTTTTTTAAGCATTTTTGTTTGCTTGTTTTAAGAATTTTCTTTTTTCTCTTCAGTCATCGCATCCACCATAACAGGCCTCGTTTAAAACATGGCATATATCTGAAAAGTGCTGTAATATCTTGTGGCTTTATTTTACCGTGTTAGATATACCACCGGCCTATGCTGGGGGGGACCTAGGGGCTCAAGCCCATTCCAAAAGCTACTGAAGCTCCTAAAGGTTAAATTTTCCCCAAAAATCACCAAAAAAATGTCATCTGAGACTTTTCGGTTACTCAAGGCCCCTCCAGGAACCTTAAGCTCCCCCTAGGAACCTTGAGCCCCCCCTAGGAATCTTAAGCCCCCCCTAGGAACGTTAAGCCCCCCTAGGAATCTTAATCCCCCCTAGGACCTTAAACCGCCCATAGGAACCTTAAGCCCCCTTCAGGAACAATTTCTGGTACGCCACTGAGTATACCAATATCGATACGGTTAAATATTAAGTTTTAAGTGTCTATTGTTTTGCCAACATTTCATATAAGAATTTACATTTACTTATACATCAGTTCAACTATAGCTCGAGAAGTCGAACACTTTTAACAAAAAAGAGGTTAATGACATCTGACTGATTTGGTATGTTATTCAATCGGCCAAACATTTATTTTAATCGGAACACTCAAAATCTGCCGACGATGCGTAGTTGTAAACATAATATACTCGAGACGTACGAATTTCATTCATAAATTTCTTTATTTGAACAGTTTGCAGAACCGTATCGGTTATGCTTTATAGCGGACTTCAAAAACAAAAACGAGTTTTTAAATTTGACGTGTATTTCTGTTTAGATTGGTTTGTTTCAGCATAACTTAACATAACTATATTCATAATTCAGGAGAGCTCTAGTTCGGTCGCGCTTTGTTAAAAAACATAACCCCCTCACTATCTTCATCGAAAAATAAAAAAAATCTATAATATAAAAGGTATATTAAAAAATTCTAAAAGTCTAAAAGAAAAGTTTTTTACCAATAAAAATTAATACATTAAACTTAAAAATGTTTATTGTGTTGTGTATAATTTTGTTTTATTTATTTTTAATGTATTTTGCTATACGGTTTAGATATTCTTTTTATACATAAAAACAACGTAAAAAAACTTAACAAAAAATATTTTTTTCAAAAACAAAACCTGTTACATAACAAAGAAGACAGCAAATTATGGATTTAGCTTTTTATTTTTTTTACATTAAATAATTTATCTGTCCCAAATTATTCTTATTTTCCATCATGTTACAGAGATCAAATTAAATATATTATTGTAAATTTTAAGAAAGTATTTAATGTGAAAAAATGAAAAGTTAAATCTATAATTTTGTGTCTTCTGTGTTATGTAAGTAAGATGTTTGCATTTATTTTATTGTACATTCTTGATTATAATAAGGAAACTTTATTTTTTCAGTTTTCTGATCGTTTATTGTTTGCGCCCGATTTCTATTAGTTAAAATTACTTTGTTCATACGGGCCTCTTAAAGCGAATTTATATAAGGACGGTTTTAAAATGTTGTCGTATAAACACCACTAAAACCGTTTTAGAAACTTAATCGATTTTATTTTAAAGCGATTTAAAAAAGCGGTTTATCGCTTTAAAACCCATTTAGGGCCGTAATAAACATTTTAAAAACGCTTTAGCGTATTTCTTCCTAACCTAACCTAAAGAAATACTCAACCCTGGTTTTCAGAAAAATATTTTGTTAACTAAGTGGTTTTAATTGTTTTTTCTTTAAACTGAGAAAGCGATTTTATTTAAAACCGTCCTTATATAAAAGCGCATTTAGATGCGTATAAACGTATAAATGATGAAGAACGCAGGTTTAAAATAAAATATTATGTAACAATTTTTTTTCGCTTTATGACCACTGATCTTATAGTCACATACTACGTTTATACGCACCTAAAAGCGCTTTTATATAGGGACGGTTTTAAATAAAATCGCTTTCTCCGAGGGTTTATACGTCCTTCATTAAATGTCATTAAATATGACAGTTTAAAGAAAAATACAAATAAAACAAGTTAGCTCACAACAGATTTTTCGGAAAACCAGGGTTGAGTATTTCTTTAGGTTGGAAGAAATGTGCTAAACCGTTTTTAAAGTGTTTATAGCGATGGGTTTTTAAGCGATAAATCGCTTTCTTAAATCGCTTCAAAATAAAATCGATTTAGTGCTTAAATCGGTTTTAGTGGTGCTTATACGACAACATTTTCAAACCGTCCTTATATAAAAGCGCTTTAAGAGGCCCGTATAAATAAAGTAATTGTGTAGCACATTCTATGAGTCAGGTTGTTTTGTTCGTAAAAACTGCTAGAAAAAATCTGTACTTTATGAGATTTAATAAAAATCAACTTTCTTACATACCTATGGCAAATAATGGTAAAATTAAATAAATCAGGCCTATTACTTGAGCTCCGAATGGGCGGTTTAATAGGTGTTGATTTAGTGCTGTATACAAAACAAAAATACTCATTTTTAAAAGCAAGTCTCATCTAGTCTCATTTGCAGATTTTTTTCAAAATTAACCCTTAAATGCGCCGCAGGCAAAAATTTTCAACAAATTACACTAAAATGCTTTTTTTACGCGTTGTAAAATTGCAACAATATTTAATATTGGTATAGCGCCGCAGCGAAAACTTTAACAAAAAAAAAAACAAAAAATTCTCTAAAAATTTTGATCTCTTAGGTTTGCCAAATCATAAATGCGACGTAGATGAAAATTAAAAAAAAAATTATACAAAGAATGCCATTTATTTTACTTTTTGAATGCTGGTGATAAAAATTTTACAAGCACTTTTTTGAGCCATTGATCATGATTAATTTATTGTAAATTGAGTTGGACCTCCTGGTGGGGGAGGGAATAATCCCCAAAACCTCCCCCTGGCTACGCCAATGTGAGATTTGTCTTCGTTTTTACAAGTTCGTTTCACATACCGCATAGAAAACATATCAAACCTGATAAAAAAAATATAAAATATAGTCAAACTATTCTAAGAGATTTAATGCGGTTTTTTGGCAAGGAATGCCAATTCGACTTATAGGACAGTCTTTTTAAGCTAGGTTTATACAGGCAAATAGGACCTAAAATAAAAATAACAAATAAAAATAAAAATAATTTTGGTTTATACAGCCAAATAAAAATAAGAATAAAAATAATTTTGAACCAATCAGCGCACAGCTTCTGCACATATAAAGAAAATTGAGTAACTCATACTGTTTTCTTAAATAATATCTGCCAAAAACAAACTAAAAATGCAAAAAAACCTGAAAAACACCCATTTAAATGACAATAACAAATGAATGTGAGGCTATGTTCATCAATGGAGCATGCGCAGATCCGTTTTCAGATAAAAATAAAAGTTAAAAGTTGCCCATCTTCTTATTTTAATTTTAATTCCTTATTTTTATTTCTGCTGTATGAACGCCTACTACTGTTCCTCATAAGCCTCACCATAAGCTCAACTTTTATTTTAACTTAAATTATTGTTTTTATTTTTACTTGGGGGGAGGTTAGGGTAAAAATCTACTCAAAGAAATAAATAATTTTAAATCCTCCTTTTTTTTTCGTCGTTTTCATGGGGGGCGAATAAACTTTACATTATAGCTTTCGCACCAATTGGCAGAATATTACTATTTACTATAACGTCGTTTCATTTTACTACTTTCAATTACCACCAGTACCAGATTACAAGCAATTTCGTCTAACACATTCTTATCTAATCTAAATTCCTTCCAGGTCATTCTACTTAAAAATGACCCAGTTTAAGTTTTAAAATTGCCTTTAACAGTTTAGACGGTAACTTTTTATCCACAACTTCTTGAGTGCGTAGTAATTTCATTGATACCACTCTCGTAGTAAACAATTTTTGATTTGAAAGTAAATACAGCCTGTTTAGGCAGGGGTGGATAGAGTGGGAGGGTAGAGGGGTTTATCGATCTTTCCTTTTTGCGAATTTGAGGCATTCAAAAATTAAACTTTTTCTATTTTATTAGTAAAGGGATTTACAAAAATTATTAATGAAGGGAAAATTTAGCGCCCTAATAAATTTACAGAAAAGATTTGTGGCGTAGAGGGCAAAAAGTGAGGGAATGAATCGGAAAAAGAACCCGGGACCTGGGTTCAAATCCTGGTCGAGGAAAAACTTTTTTCCGATTTTTTTGAAGACGTAGTCAGATATTGGGTTAAGTAATCTACGCCAATCCAAAAATTTAACTTAGACAATAGACACTTAAAGTAAATAGACACTTAAAGTAAATATTTCAACGCATCAGTATCGGTATACCTAAAGACACTACATTTTTTACTTGTTTACGGCATATTTCGAGCGAGGCCAGCTGACTCCCCTCGTTGCGCAACGATTGCAATCCGTTGTTGAAGCCTCGCGTCCACCATAACAGCGGGTCTCGTTCAAACTATGGCATAGACAAGTGAGAAATGCAGTCTCTCTTGGCTTTGTTTTGAACGCGTTAGGTATAGCGATACCCATGCGTTGAAATATTTACTTTAAGTGTCTAATTTCAACGTATCGGTATCGCTATACCTAAGTCGTTCAAAACAAAGCCAAAAGAGACTACATTTTTGACTTGTCTATGCTATGTTTTGAATGAGACCCGCTTTTATGGTGGATGCGAAGCCTGAACAGCTGATTGCAATCGTTGCATACGTCGGTAGGTCCGTAACGTTACGATACATCCCTCCGTACGCAACGAGTGGAATCAGCTGTTCTTTCATATCACCCACATTGTTCGAAACATGCAGTAAACAAGTGAAAAATGTAGTAAAAAGAAAAGATCTAAATATCCCACAGGGAACACACAAAGGAACAAAGCGAAAAGAGAAATAATTAAGCGATGTTTCGCCCTGGGCAACTAGCGTGGGCTCATCAGCTGTTTCGCTAGTCACCCTCCCCAAACATCATTTAACGCAATCGTAAACTTTGATTTCCAAATTTGAATCACTCACAAATAGGCATCGTTCCGCACCTGTAGTGTTTTTTAGCTTTGTTTTGAACGCGTTAGGTATACCGATGCCGAAATATTTAGTTTAAGTGCTATAATTATGTAACACGGGGACTGCGGGTAGGCCTAGCAGCATTTCGTGTTTGCGTGTGCTTAGCATAGTACCATACTAAATGGTCGTAGATAATAATTTAAAAACGCGAGTAAAAAAACAGCACGGTTTAGCCGCGAGTTGTAAAGAGTATTTTTTTGATACCTTTATCAGGAAATTCTAAAAAAAAACAGGAAATAACTTACAAAATAGAACTCGAAGACAACATCCAATGAGAGCGTGCCATTTTTATAGTATAGATCAAGGGCGGCCGTGGATTACAGATGACACACAATGGTTTCTATAGACATCTTTTCGCGACCGATGATTTCGAAACCGCTTTGAAAACATGCGTAACATGATATTTTGGCGAAGAAACAGTGACGTCACGGTTCCAAACATTTCACAGGATTTCGAAAGCGTCTCGGCCGAACACGGTTCAATATAGCGGCACTTGTGAATTTTTCGTAATAATGAAAATAGGCCAAGGTTATCTGGCGGAGACAAAAAGAAACTTGTGGATCTAGGACATCCATTTGGAAAAATCACAAATAATTGCCATTTTGGCGATCAGTAGCGATGGTTTGAAACGGTGACGTTGCTGTTGAAATGCTGACGTATGTTTCCAAAATGTGCTTTCGAAATCATCGGTCGCGAAAAGACGTCTTATGGTTACTTTACATTGTCGGCCATTTTATGTTCTGATGATTGTTTTTTGTCGTATTTTCAAAATGATTTTTTTGTAAATAGGTTTTAGGAAAAACTAATGAATTTTTCTTAAAATTACTATTTTACGCAATTTTTCTTTAAATTTGGGTAAAAAAAGGGTTGGGAATTCTTTTTTGCACTCATGATAAACAAAGAGTTTTTTGCATCGCTAGCCATAAAAAGCCATGCATGGTTTCATTATTTGCGTACAATTACTAAAATAGTGATTTTGATGAAGGTATAAAATAGTAGTTTTCACAACTCGTGCCTAAAATAGTGATTTTTTTACAAGCGCTGGTTTAAATAACGCAGCGAGGTATTTAAACACGCGAGTAAAAAAGCACAGTTTAGCCGCGAGTTGTTAACACTATTTTTTTTGATACCTTTATCAAAAAATCCAAGAAAAACACTAAAATACTTTTAAAAATCTCGAACACACTTACACTATAAATCAGGGCGGCTGGTAAATGAAATAACGTTCATTGTTGCAACATTTTAATCTTTGACAGTTTAATATTTAGACGATGTTTTCAAATTATTTTTTCCTAAATACTTGGTGAAAACTGGCGGAAATGGCTTAATTTTTAGGCAAAAATAATTTGATTTTTTCAATATTACTATTTTCTGCTATTTGTCTTGAATTTTGGGTAAAAAATGGATAGAAATCTTTTTTTGCACCCGTGATCAAAAAAAAACTTTTTTTGCATCGATACAGTTACAGTTACTAAAATCAAGTTTTTGATGAACGTATAAAAAAAATGTTTTTTGCATCGGTAGCCATAAATTACTAAAATCGTGTTTTTGATGAAGGTACAAAAAATATATTTTAGTACTACCCTGTCACAAATTTCTTAGAGGTAAACAAGGAAGACGCTGACTAACCGCTGGTGTCTTTTAAGTCTGAAATAACGACCCAGACATCCGACTTTGGAATATTTTGCACAAATTAGCAATATTTTATACCCAATATACAAATAAATTATGTATCCAATTTCCATATAAATTATACCAAGAAAAATACGATTTAATGCGTTCACATGTTTTTGACGACGAATCCCTTAAAAACATATTATTCAATTAATCGATGGTGTATAAAAATTTTCTGAAAATTACATTTCTTGTCCGTAAAAAATAAATAAAAAAAATGGTTCCTGGCGTCGGACACATATTTTGCTTTTCAATTAGAAACCTACAGACCTGTTTCATTCTTATTAGGAATCATCAGGATAACTTAGGACTGTACATGGCGTATGAAACATAACATAAACAACCACACCCAGCGAATTTAAACAACTTTCGTCGTCAAATAACGTGACACGAACCTTCCTTTTAAAAAATTTTCTGTTATACATGAAAATTCAAGACAGACTGGCATGAAGATTTTTTAATTTCTAATGAACCTTAAAATAATTTAGTTAAACAACTCTTAAAATATTTTTAGATGTGCTAAAATATTTTAAAGTAGGACACGTTTTTTGGTAATCTTAAAGACTGTAAAGAACTTTGATTAAAAGAAACTAATACTAACTTATGACTTACACACTTTACACTTTAAAAAATTACAATATTTGCCTAAAGATTACAGACAGATGACAAAACAGAAAATTAGAAATTTTATCAAAAAATGGCTTTAAGGTCGTAGTTACAATATGAGGAATTGTTTTTAGCAACACTGTACCAGAAATCAATTTAATTATGTCGACCTGATTTTTTTAGCAAAATTTTGCGTCATTGAATTTGTTTTCTATGGCAACGCGGATACTTTATTTATATTTATCCACAGTTAAACACCAGAGGTTTTTTAACACCGGATCAAAAATTTGGGGCTAGGTTACTTATTTTAACTTTTCGCGTTCTGAGCCGCTATAAAACAAAGTAAAATACTAAAATAAAAGAAAATTATTTATTGCAGAATTACCTGGTAAAAAACCGCTACCCAACTACGTATTAAAGTAACTGGGTGTAATGTTTAAGGTTGCATTTACAGGTGCATTTATAATTAAATTGGAAACACTCCCGCTAGCTGATACCGACAACAGGTTAACTTATTTTAAACAGGAGCGTCAACGACTACCAAGAGTTTTTTCAACCTCTAAATAGAGCTTCACTGACCTGTTTTGTTAGTACTCAAGTATCCGTGTAGTTTTGAAAATGAGGTTCTAAAATCTATCCTTTGCACTTCAAGATTTCACTAGTACACTTGCACATAACTATGCCGCAATAATTTCAATTAAAAAAAAATTGTTGAATCAAAATAAAAACAAAACTATGTGGGGTTATGGGCGCCGAATGTTTCTATACGAATTCCTAGTAATCCCAGCGGGCCAGTAAAGTTCTCTTGATTCTTCGGATAGACTCGGGGTAATGCCCGCGCAGCCTAAGCCTTTTTCGGCGGGCGACCGCACACGCGGAGTGGTTTCATATTTGTTTTAGAACAATGTTTTTGAAAACACATTTTTGAAAGATAAACATATCCTCGAATGGTTTTCTGTCAGAAAACGTAAAAATACTGTTCTGTCCGACTGCGGCCCGATTTAAAGTTTTTTGACAAAACACCTGCAGTTACCATGGAATCATATAAATTCTGCGATCTATCGGCCAACACTTGAACTGCGTGTGTCTCCCAAATTCAATGAAGTGTGATTGATTGATCGGTTTTCTTTTCCGGAGTGCACAGGCTTTTAGAAAAAAAGAAACTTAGTTTTTATTTTCACTAAAGCAGGGAAATATAGAAAGGAAAAATGTAATCCACAGGAAATTGTGAGTATTTCTGTATTTTTTTTGTAAATCGGGTTTGTTCTAAACCGCAATTATTTTGAGGCTTTTGGGATAGATGACAGCACAGAGCTTTTATTTTGAAGAAAAAATAATTAAGAATTTCGAAAAATCCTTCAGATATTTTTGTTAAGCATTTAGAAATGATCACCCCTGCAATTTCAGGTAATTCTGATGTTTAGTTTTCCCTGTGCACGCTGGCAAAAGATTAAAACATAAAAGAACAAGGCGTTGGCATTTGTACTTTTTTTTACCTAAAATCTAGGGAGAAACTATAGCCTTAAATATCTTCATCTTTCTCTAAAATACTAGTACATCTTTAGAAATTTTTCATTTTTACATATTAAAAATTAATTTCTGCCACTACTCTTTTTAAACGCGAAGAAAACAGTAAAAACTTGAAAAAAGTGAATTTTTTATTCTACGAATCAATATTTTGGAAGAAGAATCCGATAAAAAAAAACGTTCATGCTTAAATTACGCTAAAATATTTTAGGCCTTAAATTACCATCATGTCATTTAAAAAAATATCTAATCGTTTAATTACCGGGTGGCTCAATAAAACCGGAATGATTTTAATTTTATGATACACGAGGGTACGTTGCCGGAAGGCTAACATATGTGCCAAATTTCATTGCTCTACCTTAAACCGTCTGAATTTAAGAAAAAAAATTGACACCCCTATTTTTTGACTGCAGCATTTTTAGCGCTGTTAACAGGTTAGACAATGTTGGTGGGTCAATTAGTAATCCACTAAAACAGGTTTCGTAAAATCTTCATCAAAAGTCCCATGGAATACGTTATGCCCGCTAAGTACAAGTAGTTAAATTCAAAAATGGTCAGGAATGAATGTACACTGCGCGTGGTCATAGAAAAAAAAACAAAGAACACCCATTTATCGTAATTTTTTTTCCGTCGATAAAATGAACTTGTCATTTTGATCAACTGCCCCTTTAAGGGTAAGAGAGGGCCTTTTACGACCGCTTTATATAGTTGACTCTCAAAAAGGGGCATGATACTGTGGCGTATTTTAATGTCCAAAAGTTGGTCACGTCATCTTTACGAATCCTGCAATAACAATTTTGTACACTTACTACAAGAATAATTGAATAAGCAACGATAATCAAAATAACAAACCAGATCAATTGAAACTAAATGTTTTAGACCACTAACTTGACCCCAAATTCTCAACACTCTACTGATTAATTTGTTTGTCTATGTGAATTAAACCCTATTGTCTAGAACTAACTTATAGACAAAGTGGCAAACATTTTGAACCTCCGTCTAATAGTTTATTTTAAGAAAAATTCTATAAAACTACGATACAAAACTTCATTATTTTCGTATAACCAGATTTCAAGGTTAGCTAAATAAAACAGTTTCGAAATAGTATGACAAATAATAGAATTCAGCAATCAATGTGGTGTAGAGAAGTGGTGATCCAGAGCGCAATCACTGAGGTCAAACACCCGATTCAGGAGGTGACACCTCACTATCACTTACTTTGTTTATACGGCCCCTTAAAGTACCTTTATATAAGGATCGTTTGAAAATAGGGATATTTTGGAATGCTAATTTGACACTTCGTAGTGGTTGTGGTAATTACTGCGTCTGCGCAATAGCTAAACGTCATTCCGTTGTGGTAATTACCCACTACCACTGCCGTAAGCTACGAATGCATTTCGTTGTGGTTGTGCTTATTTTTCTGGTTAATTTTAGAGAATTTTGGCGCAATTAATTATAAAAATAATAAAATATTACCAGGCTCCAACAACTAAACACTTATTTTGTAAAATTAACTGAATTTTTTTTTACAAGTGATAGTTTTTAATGTGTTCCAAAACCTCTGGTAAAATCGATGAGTGGTAGCGGTAGTGGTTGTTAAACACACGCATTTCGTCCAAAAATCCGTAGCTAACTGAAATATTTAATGACATTTAATAAAGGACATATAAACCCTCGGAGAAAGTGATTTTATTTAAAACCGTCCTTATATAAAAGCGCTTTTAGGTGCGTATAAACGTAGTAATAGTAACTAAATATAGTCAACTAAAGTCTAATAAGTTGCATTGTTGAATTTCGAATTTATTTTATAGTTTCATAGCCACTGAGATTTATATATTTTTCTTTCTTCTGTTTGGGAGGGGTTAAATTTGTATTTTCTGCTACTTATAACTACAGTAAACCCATTTAAAACAAAGAGGAAAATAAAAGAAGGCTAGCAGACACGTATAATAGCCATCCATAAAATCTTAAGAAGAAATTTAAAAAAAATTCAATTTTCAATTTTTTGTTTACGGTTCCTGAGTTACAATATTTTAAAAAGTTTAATCTTCCCTCCTACCCGCTAGCCAACCTCCCGCTCCCATAGAAAACTAATCAACAAAGAATTTTTATGCCAAATTTGATAAGAATCGGTTTAGCGGTTTTTGAGTAATCATGTTACCGACAGACAGGCACCCTGAGAAAATTTTGTATTTAGGTCTATTTTGACCCAAATCACTTATTTTTAGTAGATATAAAAAAACTTTTTTTTTGACGACTGACGACTGACGACCCAATAGCCCTCCATACTATGTATGAGTGGCTAATGAAAAGAAATACTTTCGAATTGATGTCAAAAATGCGACTTATTAAATTTTAGTAAATGTCATCAGTCAAAGGTTTTACACCATCCCAGTTTTACACAAGAGAGAACCAGTGTTTTCTAGTCTCTTCAATCCCAAAGATATATCATCTGGCTAGAGTCCTTGTTAGGTAGCACATGAAGAACCAAATCCCTCCATAGGTAGCCGTTCTTCAGGGGGAGGGTGTACCTAGTACAAGTTAAGGATAGGAAAATGTTTAGTTTTTCTGCTTGAATCACAAAATTCACAGCATGAGTGTACCGAAGTCGTTAGTTTATTAAAAAAAAAAAAAAACGTTGGCACACGTACCAAGGCATATTCTGAAATATTCTAAATTTACTTGACCTAAAACTAAAATCCCAACTTAATCTTTTGTCTTTTGTTCACAACTTTTATTTGTCAAAACCGCAAATTTTTTCATTAATCAACTTATGTCATCGCAAATATCTGACGCATTCAATGGGCAAATTAATAAATTGCATCTAAAATAATTAGCACCCAAATAATTACGGAAAATTTGACAGGATATCTATATAGCTATTTCATTTTTTTGTGCAATGTTACGTGTTTCATATCGTGTTTCGTATATGGTCTAGGCTGAGATCTAAGCCGTTTGCTTTTATCTTCCTTTCCTAAAAACAGTTCGTTTACTTAAACAGATAAACCGCACATCAAAAATTAACAAAATTTTGCACAGCGGAGGCTTCTGGTATCCCCCACAGTGAATTAAATATTTTTAGAATACGTAAGATTATTTAAAAAACTTAAAATTATGCAAAATCCGTGAAATGGTTCCGGGATAATGCATTAATCTTTCACCGTATAAAATTTGATACAAATTTGATTAACAGTTTTTTAGATTAAGTAATTGGAAGAAGCGCATTTTTTTATTCACATTTACCGTTAATATGTATTTTTCTAACGTAGCCTATATTCAACATAAGCGCTATTTGTATCTTTCTTTGACGTATGACGCATATAACCCTCGAAGACGTCCGAAACTGACCGAAGCCCCTTGGATCGATTAATTTTCACGCATGTGCGAAAGGCCGGAGCCAACAAAATGGCGGCCATTAAAGATGGCTGCTCTACACCTCATTAAAAATTAAACACAGAAGCTAAATGGAACTGTCATTGCCAGTGTCAAAAAACTAGTCCGTAGCAATTTGGAATGAAGTATATATTATTGGGATTTTTACATGTGTATTGAAAGACTTTCTTTGCGTATAGTAGTAGTAGTAGAATAAGAGGATGGCTCCTGACCCGGTGACTAAGCTCTACGTGAGCCCTTTTCGCCATCCCCCAGAACTCCCCCCTCACTCCACCACGGTCGAACCTTCTCGTCCTTTGGATAAAGGCTAGGATATCCGAACACTTCCTCTCCGAAGATTCCCTCTCTGATTCCTCTGTAGGCTGGACACCTTGCAAGTGGTGTGAGGATTCATCTTCTTTGCGTATAGCTGTCTTAAGCCCGGGTCTCAGAGTTTCGATGTGTCACGAGAGACAATCCCCTCCACTCCATTTAACGATGAACCGGAATACGTTAATTGCTTTTTATCTTTGACGTAAACGAAATTGAGAGAAACAGCCGCAGAAGGTACGTCTTGATATTATTTAACTTTTTTTGGACCAAAGAACCGTGCAAAATAACTGAAAATTACCAAAAGTCTAAAAAAATAAAACAATTTAACTCTGCCAGCGGCAGCCAGCGGCAGATAAGTGGGGGAATTATAATCTTGCTAAATATCTTCTACTCATTATCCAGCCTCTTCAAGGAAAGTCACCAATATTCGCCAAAATTTTGAAGCACTTCGTGGACCTCCTTAGAGACATCAACCTACAACCTGACGACCAGTTTGTTAGTTTTGACGTTGAAAGTTTGTACACGAACGTACCATTAGAAGAATCACTTCAAATCACTGAACAGAAGTTACTCAAGGACAATCACCTCTCTGATAGGACCAATCTTTCAATCAATGACATTATGGATTTGTTGAAATGCTGCCTGCAGAATTCTTACTTCCAGGAAAAGTACAGGTATTTTCGACAGGAAAATGGTCTACCCATAGGACCTCCACTTTCGCCGGTAGTGGTCAACATCTTTATGAAGTCGTTTGAAGAAGAAGCTCTGCGAACATCATGGCAGAGACCCAAACTATGGCTAAGATATATGGACGAAATATTTATCAACTGGAAAAAGAACAACAATACACTAAAAAAATTCTTCAAGCATGTCAACAGCATAAGAAACTGCATTAAAATAACTCTTTTCTCGACGTTCTAGTCACCAAAAATAATTCAACCATAACCACTTCTGTATATCGCAAACCTACTCATACTGGACAATCAAACTGGAAATTGCAAAATCTCTTATAGATCGAGCCACCTACATCTGCAATACAGAAGAAGCTTTAAATGAAGAAAAGTCAGCGATCCGATTTGCAAAAAAAAGGTTTCTCCAACTCCACGATCAATAAAACTCTTTAGACCACACCAACACAAAGGCCGACAGACGTAAATACTGAAAGGAAGATGACACTTATAATTCCATACATCAAAGGAATCTTAGAAAACGACTACAACAATAAGAAGTCAGTTAACAAAAACCAACACCGTACTCAACTAAAAAGCCTGTTAACTCCTACCTCTTCAGTGCCCTTTAGCCTATTGTGGCTGACATTTTTATAACCAAATTGACAAGTAAAACATGGATTTTCTGTCAGTTTGGTATCAATATGGCGTCGATCATAGGCCAAAGGATACTAAAACGAAAATGAGTTAACTGGCTTTTTAGTTGAGAACGGTGTTAACAAAAACTAAACCATATCGCCGCAACACCATGAACCGCATCTGCCAAGTACCATGCGAGTGTGGGGATATCTACATCGGAGAAACCAGCCGATCGGTGAAAGTTCGCCTTACAGAACGCAAACGCAAAACTCGACAGGGGGAAACAACTGGATCAAAAATAGCTCAACATTGCTGGGAAAATCAATATCATATGAAACGGAAAGAGGTAAAGATCGTCGCCAGGGAAGAAAATCTATTCAAGCGGAAGTTCAAAGAAAGAACATTCATACAGAGGAGTCAGAATGTATTTTCTCAACAGAGCGTCATCATCAAGGGTATTTGAAGACCTATCCAAACTTTTCGGAGGTACAGATTTCAACTGTGAAAGGGCGGAGCCAACCAAGTGTATTCATGGTTCAGTGAACACATGCTAGTATGTAAGATTAGGTAGTCTTAGTTTTTGTTAATGTTCACCTGATAACGATTGCAGATACATAAGCAATCGAAACGTTGTGAAAAAGTAAAAAAATAAAGACAGTGGAAGTTCGAAACTCTTCATACAACAGAAAAGATGCTTAATTGCAACGGGGCTTTAGGCTTAGTACCTGCAAATCTTGGAATAAAATATGTGTTAGACGTAAATGGCTTTTGTGTAAAATTGTTTTTATGCAATGTTTTTGTAATATTTTTATGCAGTTTAAAGTAGTATCATAACTACTTTCCCAAGCCAGCATTCCATACTGAAGCACCGATTTGAAAATAGCGTGAAAAATACTTTTTAGATTGGCAGTGTTAAGTAAATTTCGAAATTTTTTAATGTATGTTCTTTGAATTGAAACTGATTATCTAAAATTATTCACAAATATCTTACCGTTCCAACCACCTGAACCTTCGCGAAGCATTAACAGATTTAGGTGTTCTTACAAGAATGGGTTTTTAAATTTTCAAAGTCCGGGGACTGTGTTCTGTTGTCGATAAAGAGGGATCGAGACCAGAGCTGATTTACACTTACTCTTAACAACAACAACCACCACAAAAACAACAAGGAGTAACCCTTCATGATAATCCCACCATCATCTGCGAAAGCCACTAATAGGAAGTCACGATGATGATTGAAAAATCATTTATAAATATCAGGAAAATATTGGACCTAACAATGTCCTGTAAGGAACACCACATTCAGTAATCCGTTCAGAACCAACTGCCTCACCCACTGTCACCAACTGAGTTCTCGGTTAGATAACCCTTTATTAGTCTAAAACATAAAAGAAGTTAAAAAAGCTCCAAATAAGTTACTTCAACCGAAAAGAAACTAAAAAACAAAATATCAAAAGATTTTGGGTAGAAATAACGAAAATTGAAGCTTGGATGAGCATCACACAAGGAATACACAAAGAACCACAGCGAAAAGAGAAATTAATAAACGATGTTTCGCCCTGGGTAACCAGCGTGGGCTCATCAGTGGTTTCACTGGTCACCCTCCACCATGCATCATTAAACACCATCATACACTTTGATTTCCAACTTTGAATCACTCACAAATAGGCATCTTTCAGCACTGGTACTTATCCAAGTTACCTGATACGGATTCGTCCTGGCGTGTTAAGATTTCCAGTAGGATTATGTTCCTAAGGCAATTAAAACAAAAAAGAAGTTAAAAAACCTCCAAATCAGTTACTTCAACCGAAAAGAAACTAAAAAACAAAAGATCAAAAGATCTTTGTTTAATGATGCATGGTGGAGGGTGACCAGTGAAACCACGGATGAGCCCACGCGGGTTACCCAGGGCGAAACATCGTTTATTCATTCCTCTTTTCGCTTTGATCTTTTGTGTGTTCCTTGTGGGATGCTCATCCAAGTTTAAATTTTCGTTATTTCCACCCAAGATCTTTTGATCTTTTGTTTATGGCCTAAAACATGTAACTTTTTCAATTATTTTTATTAAGGTAGCTTATTAACCTGGTTTTCAGAAGCTTCTTATAAACTTTAGAGAAAACAGAAATAAGTTGATGGTTGTTTACTTCTGGTTTTAAGTTGAATATATGAACACGAATCACCTTTCGATACTCTGTGATATGAATGAACGGTTTTCTTTCTTTTAATAAGGGGGAATATTGTCTAATCCAGGTGCTTTGTTTTTAATTGTTTTTTTTTATTTTTTTGATTTCTAATTAATTTTTTTTAATTGTTGTTTTTATTTCTGGTTCTGTAATCGCGAAAATTAAAAATGACTCCTGTTCTATATTTTTCATCCAATTCTTCTTGATTGGTTGTGTCGATTTTTTGAGCCATGTTTCTTCCTGTATCAGCAAAGAAATCATTCGGCTTTTTCATCATTATGCTCCAGTTGTGTACCCTCCGATTTCTTCAAGATGCTACCTATTTGGTTATCCAAATTTTGGGTATTTAATGCATTTCTTACAGTTTTCCGGTTATTTTAGTCTTGTTCGAATCGCGATTCGTAATATTCATTTTTGTATAACTTATTTCTTTACGCTGTGTATTTACCTCGGTATCTACTCTAACTCTTCATTACTAGGGCCCAGTTTTACTTGTCTAAATAGCTCATCACAATTAATAATCGATTTTTTGCTTTTATTTTGTCTTTGTGTTATTGTCGATTTTCGACTAGGTTCGTTTCAAATTTAAATAAATTTGTTCATGCTGTTTGGGATCAACACTATTTGTTACACTATTGCAAGACTCATACGAAACAGAACTTCTTAGGCAATTAAAACTAATCTTTGAGCTAGACACACACAAATTTTTAGTTTTTTGGGAGAAATCTAAAGAAACAGATAGAGGCATGATGATCAGTAATTTGGGTTTTAATTATGTTTCTTTTAGTTTTGTAGATCTTGAGCTTTACTAATAAGCATTCATAAGACTGAATATCTACACATCTTTGCTGATTACTTTTAGACTTTGTCCACTATTAATACTATGAGCAGTAATCTGTTTCTTAAATTACTTTATGGTTCTTTTTTTTGGGGGATGAGGGCAGTAATTATACCTGCTTTTATCGCAGTTGGATTATAGACACACCTGTACCACAGTGTTAGTTATTTTAAAAAATCATATAAACATCTGAATAAGCGTCGTAAACTGATAGAACTGATCAAATATGTAATTATGCATTTCTTAAATTACTAGAAATAATTTGACTTCAACGTAAATCTTGTCGAAATAAATAAATTGGGTGAGATATTATCATCTTTCTAAATTGAAATATAAGAGGTGTAAAAAATCAGACAAAAAATTAAGTTAAAAAAAATGGTAGATCTAAAATTTTGATACTCTCATAAAAATTCTGCCTACTAGTTTGGATTGCCAGCTTTGTAACAAAATAAGGAATAAGTTTTACACTAATCTTCTACTTATTTATTATACTCAAGCAGATTTTGGTAGCAAATATGGGCAGTGATATACGGTTTTAATTCATTCGAAAGGTTTAGACCACAATTTTCATCTTCCTTGGACTTTGAATTAAATTTAAAGTAACAAAGCCTGAGGAAACATTGCGAATAAATTAAAACCGTATATGACAAGAATCATTGTCTTTACTTAGGACCAACCCATAATACTAGTTTAATGAGCGTCCTAACACGACTGTAATGAACCATTAACGCTCCTTGGATAGTAATGAAGCCTAGACGTAAATCGTAAGAGGGCGAGCCAAGCGATGAAACTTTCTTTCATAAGGGCACTGATTGACGCAAAAATACAAATTATACAAAGTTTTTAAAAGTTCTCAGAATTAAAAAAAAAATCACAAAATTTTGAAAATTTTCAGAATTCAAATTAAACATTTTCAAAAATTTCAAAAAAAACACAAAACTTTCAAAAATTCTCAAAATTCAAAAAAAAAAATTAAAGAACGAGGCACGATTAACATTAAAAATATGCCCCGGTGAATTTTAACCAAATTGAATAGGAAATATTCCTACGTAGATTTCCTTGAATAGGGATATTTTGGAACGCTTATTTGACACTTCCTAGTGGCTGTGGTAATTACTGCGTCTGCGTAATAGGTAAACGTCATTCCGTTGTAGTATTTAACCACTACCACTGCCGTAAGTTACGAATCCATTTCGTTGTGGTTGTGGTTATTTTTCTGGTAAATTTTAAAGAATTTTGGCTTAATAATAAATATAATAAAATATTACCAGGTTCCAACATATAAAACACTTATTTTGTAAAATTAAGCCAAGTTGTTTATTTTTCCTCATCTCTAAATTTTTTTACAAGTGACAGTTTTTAATGTGTTCCAAAAACTCTGATAAAATCGATGAATGGTAGTGGTAGTGATTGTTAAACACTACCACAACGGCTGCCAAAGTTGTCAAAATTTTAAGCGTTCCAAAATATGCCTATTATTTTGACATTTTTACGATCTTTCAATAGGTATTTTAGCAAGCAATGTGTCCAAACTCAAATATTTTTTACAGGGTGTTATTGTAATCGTTTATTCTAATAAAATCTCGAGTCAAAATGTAATATGAAATAAACCAATAAACCTTTACGGTGGGATTTACTAAAAGGATTTAGTCAATTTTAGAACGATCCTAAGTTTAAGCGAAATTTTTGGCTTTAAGCATTTTAAACCAACCCTCCTTGAGTTTTGGACACAGTTTGAATTATAAGAAGAATTTTAATAAATTTATAAATTTGTTTATAATCATCTTAATAAAATCTTTTGTTGGATTTAAGAAGAAAGTTTCAATTTAGAAGAAAAGAAAATTTAAAAATTGAAACCCACGCGAGGTTTAAATAGTAAACACTCTGTAGAACAAATTAAAATTTAGGTTATATGTTACTCTAATTAAAACTTGCCCTTGATAATTGATTTTTCCAATTAATACTTGATGTCATAAAACGATTTAGTTGGGTAATAATAAAATAAGGAGTAGATTAATTTTGTATTTATTTAAAAGGTGTTTTTATTTATGAAATGTATTAAAAAACTTAAATGCAAGTTTTTTTACATTTCTGTCACTGTCGAAATATCAGTTTAAAAATATTAGCGCTGCGTTCAATCGCAAACAACGAGTTCGGATCTTTTACCTCTGCTTGCACCTTGGCTTGCACCAACCTCTACTGATGAAAGCTACAGCTTTAAAATGAGTGGGCTTTGAGTAAGAAAAGTTATTTTGACTGAGTTTTTAGATAACCTCAATGTTTTACTTTCGGTTTGTAAATGAATTAATATAGTTGTTTTGGTTTTTTTTTTGTTTAGTATATTTTTCGTGCATAATCAGTGACCTTCACTTATGTTTGTTTTGCTTCGTAGTGCCCTCATAAATATATTTTATGTGCTGAAAACGGGTTGAAAATATGGCGTTTTTATGGACAAAATTGGAGGTGTTTCATTGATTAATAGACAACTTGGGATCTTAAATAAGGTAAATTACATCTTTTAAAAACGGTTACTTAGGGAAATTTTAAACGAACTTATTACCAATTGCCCCCCAGAGGTGATCTAAAAAATCACCAACTTTATGACCTGAAACACAGATGATGAAGCTATTATGTGCCAAATTTCTGGCGTATTCACCATATGCCATTTTGAAGCCTGTAAAAAAAACTTGTATCTTTTCTGTATGGGTAAGTGTTTTTTGAAAATTTATTTCAAAATTTAGTTCTAAGTCTAAATATTTACACCTGTGGGGGGTACTATTTTAGATCTTAGTAAAACCCACTGTTATATTTTTAAGTTACGGTGAGAGCATGTTTTATAAACTATTATACAGGGTGTTTGCCCTAATCTAAACCTATTTCTAATTCAGTAATTAAACTATTTGGAGCAGCATGTTTCTATCAGCAGCATCATTTACTTCATTGATAATATAATCTTGTGGATAACTAATATCTTTTTGAAGTCTGGCATGTCCTAAAAACCATAATACACTAGCCATGTGATAACAGGTACCAACCGTCTAGAATATCAATATAGTTGAACATTTGAATCTTGATTTTATGTTCAATTATCTGAGTATTATTGCACATGTCGTTTTGGGGCCAGAACGGTTGGTACCTGTTGCAACGTGGCTAGGGTATTATGGTTTTTAGGATATGACTGATACCAACAATATTAGTTATCTACAAGATTATATTATCCATGAAGTAAATGATGCTGCTGATAGAAACATGTTGTCCCAAATACTTTAATTATTGAATTAAAAGTAGGTTTAGATTAGGACAAACAGCCTGTATAATACTTTTTTAAAATATGCTTCCAAAAATATAAAGCTTTATTTTTGTATTTCACATTATTTTTTGGTTTCGAGATTTTATTAACATATACGATTAAAATAACAACCCGTATAAAATATTTAAGTTTAGACACATTGCTTGATAAAATACCTACCGAAAGATCGTAAAAATGTCAAAAACGGATTAAAAGTCTTAGAGATATTTAAGGAAATATACGTAGGAATATTTCCTATGGATAAAAGGACCTATGTATTTTGACAGGCTGCATCTCCTATCCCAGACATACGATCCTCTTTATATTTAAAAAAAAAAATGGGTTCTGATGATACCTTTAAAATACTGAAATTTGGTTAAAATTCACGGGGGTTTATTTCCTTCGTTCTTTCTTAAAATTTTCAAAAATATAAATATTTTCAAAATTCCAAAAAAGTTTCAAGAATTAATTCATGAAATTTTCAAAACCTTTAATGTCACAGTTTTGTCTTAGTTCTCTTAGAAACAGTAATTGTTAGATGTGGTATTTTTATTAATTTTTGATATTTATAACAAAATTTTTATTGGTCGTAGGTAAATCACACTAAGTCGCATATTATAGTCATTACACGCTCAGATTAATTAAGACAGTCCCCTTCGGCTAGCGTCTCAAACTTCATCTTCCCGTGTAATATATTATCTGCCACTAAAATCTTCCATAGTATAAAGTCCAAGGACAGGAAATTCTTCAAATTAATTTCTTATTTCAAAGAACAAAACTCCAAAGAGATACCTTGGGCTGCTAGAAACTGAGTAAAAAAAGTTACAAAAATGGCGTGACAGCAATGATATACGTCAAACAATTTTTTTAGGTGTCGATTCCTACTTCCACGAGTATACAACATAGGCTTCCACTCTGTATAACTTGTAGTATGCATGCATAACTTAAAAATTAGATTGATTAAAAAAAAGCCGTAAAAAAGTGTTTAGTAACACGGCAGCTGACAGGTGTTTAATCCTATTATTTATTACCTTTATACCAGGGTTAGCTGATATTTAAAAAATTGTAGTTTGTAGTGGTAAAAGTGTCCATTTTAATATTGCTGCAAAACCCTTTCGATTCAGGTCACAAGCCAGTGCTTTTGGCAAGTACTTTTCTGGCAACCAAGCACAATTTCGGACTTCTCGTTGGTTATAACCATCTTAGGTCAAATTGGTCAAGCCTAGCGTCACTAAAGCCGCTACAACGCTAAAACTGACTAATTACATAGTAGCCCAATAGAATAGTACTTTAAAATGGCAAAACTGACTACACAGCCACACTTTTTAGGGCCAATAGGGGATCTTGCCAGAAACCTAAAACCACATCTTTCCAACAAAATTTTCCTCTAGGTTCGCCGCCATCTTTGATTTTGTGTTGCACTTAATATTTAGGTTAATATTTGTCCGATTTTAAAACGCTTTTTTTTATTGGCTAAACAAAATTATTTTTTAAAACTTTTGTTCAAAAACATTTTTTGTATGTATCACAAAAAAAAAGTTATGCCTAAAAGACTCCCGAAAATGTTGACATGTGAGTATTTACTAGCCAATATTTCTCTTTGTGTAGACTTGAGAAGAAAAGTGTTCAAATATAAATTGTAAATATCAAAATTCTCTATAACTTTTTTAAACACTTTTTCTGTATAGTAAAAAATAGCTGCGACAGAGTGCTGCAAAGTTGACACTACAAATTCTTGAGGTAAGATTTTGCTCCCTTATTGTGTCAAGTTCGCCATGACAAAACAAAATTACCTACTCACCTATTAATAGACACTTACGGTGGAATTTACTAAAAAGGTTTAGTCTAGTTTAAAACGGTCCTAATGGTTAAGCCACGATGGTAATTTAAGGCTTATAATATTTTAGCATAATTTAAGGAGTAACGTTTTTGATGAAGCAATTTTTTACTATGTTTTTCACATTTTTATGCCATGATATTGCTCACATTTTAAAGCTTTCTTTCCAAAGTTTCGATTTCTACAATAAAATACTAAAATTTTTCAAGTTTTCACTATTTTTTAAGCGTTATAAAAAAGTACTGCCAAAAGATATTTTTTCTCTGTTAAAATGAAAAATATTTAAAAGCAGGCTCTAAAAAAGTATTTTAGAGAAAGATGGAAATAATTTAAGGCAAATGTTTACTAAAAATTTTTGTTATGTCATCTCTTTGTCATCTTGAGTGGTGTCATTCATATGATTTTTATTTTGCAATTTTTATCCAAAAAACAGCAAAAATTATAATTTTTCAAAGTGTAAAGTGTCTAAAACATAAGGTGGTATTAATTTCTTTCAACCAAAGTTCTTTACAGCCTTTAAATTTACCAAAAAACGTGTCCTACTAAAGTATATTTAAGCACATCTAAAAATAATTTAACAGGTATTTAAGAAAATTATTTTAAGGGTCATCATGGCTTGACCATAAGTTTAAGTGAAATTTTTGGTTTCAAGCATTTTAAACCAACCCTCCTTTTTTTTGGACATAGTTTGATTTATAAGAAGAATTTTAATAAATTTGTTTATTGAATAATCCCCTTAATACAATCTTTTGTTGGATTTAAGAGAAAATTTCAAGAAGAAAAAAAATTTAAACCCACGCGGGGTTTAAATAGTAAACACTATTAACATTGGGGCTATATGTCACTCTAATTAAAACTTGCCCTTGTTAATTAATTTTTCCAATTAATACTTGATGTCACACAACTATTTAGATGGGTAATAAAAAAAAGGAGTAGATTCATTTTGTATTTATCTAAAAGGAGTTTTATTTATGAAATTTACTAAAAAACTTAAATGCCAGTTTTTTTTTACATTTTTGTCACTGTCGAAATGTCAGTTTAAAAATATTAGCGCTGAGTTCAATCACAAACAGCGAGTTCGGATCTTTTACCTCTGCTTTCACCTTGGCTTGCACCAACCTCTACTGATGAAAGCTACAGATTTAAAATGAGTGGGCTTTGAGTAAGGAAAATTTTTTTGACTGAGCTTTTAGATAACCTCAATGTTTTAGTTTCAGTTTGTAAACAAATTAATATAGTCGTTTTGGGTTTTTTGGGTTTGTACATGCATAATCAGTGACCTTCACGTATGTTTGTTTTGCCTCGTAGTGCCCTCATAAATATATTTTTTGTGCTGAAAACGGGTTCAAAATATGGCGTTCTTCTGGACAAAATAGGAGGTGTTTTATTAGGTATGAACAACTTGGGATATTAAATAAGGTAAATTAATCCTTGTAAAAACGGTTACTTAGGGAAATTCTAAACGAACTTATTACCAAATGCCACAAAACAATCCTTTCTGGGGGTTGTAAATTTAAACCACCCCCCCCCTGAGGTGGTCTAAAAAATCACCAACTTTATAACCTCAAACACAAATAATGAAGCAATTATGTGGAAAATTTTTGGCGTATTCACCATTTGCCATTTTGTCAAAAAAAATTAGTTTTAGGGCATTTTCTCCTAAAATATGTTGTATTTTGAGAAAAAAGCAGTTTTTTAGTGGTATTTTGCAATAACAATACAAAATAATCAATAATTTTGTGTCTTTTCTGTATGGGTAAGTGTTTTTTGAAAATTGGCTTTAAAATTCCCCTCCCACAGGTGTAAAAATTTAGACCTGTGGAGGGTACCTACTATTTTAGATCTTAGTAAATCACTGTATAAGTTACATATAAAACAAATGCTTATTCCTTGTCTTATCTCAGTTCGCATGCTCAAAACGCCATACGGCGTTACGTCTCACCCATACACATTTAAAATTGCACAAAAAAGGGTGCTTAGTCGGTGTCGTATCTCAGTGCGCATGCTCAAGACCGATACAATACGCTAACTGCTTGATAATATTGCAAGGAGGATCGTAGAGATAGGTGAGACGTGGTCGCTGTTGTACGGCGTATCCGTTCTGAGCATGCGCACTAAAATATTTGACAAGAAAAAAGCACTATTTTTATACGTAACTTTAACTGTCTACTAATAGGTTGACAACTATCGTTAGTAAGTGTTTTTTTATTCTGGAATATTGGAATATTAGATAATATTCTGCGTAGCAACTTTTAAAATTTAAATTTTTTTATTATAATTCGATATTCGTTCTTATGGATTTCGAGGAAAACGAGGAAATTAATTGTTTGCTTCCCTATAGGGTTTAAAAATTCCTCTTATATCACTTGGTGTAGATATACCTACTATTTATTATCACTTTTTCGTGTCTTCCGTCATTTTTATTTCTGAAATTCAAAAAGCTGCTCGCTACGCTCAGGCTTCAAACTTTTTCTCTTTTAGTGCTACTTAGTGTGTATTATATCATTTTTTCATAATATAAGTGTATATTGTGCCTCTGTAAAAATATGTACATAAGAAGGCACTACACACTTTTTCTATTAACAAAAATTACACATTTGTGGCGCCCTCTATCTCCGTTATTTTTAACAAAACTGTTATCTTTTATTACCAAAATTTAAAGAAAATTTAACCTAGTAACTTTTTTTATGAACATTTTGTTTGAAAAGTTTCATGGTAACAAATTATATTATTATTTTCGGCGGTATATGTGAATTAACTTTTTATCCGGGACATAAAAAAAATATTAGATCAAAAATCGTAGAAAAACAACTTTTTTTTTAAAACAAAACAATTTTTTTTCAAATCGGACCAATGGTCAATGAGCCCGAATTACGCATAAATTCAAGATGGCGGCGAACCTAGAGAGAAATTTTGTTGGAAAAATGTGGTTTTAAGAGTCTCATACTTGCTGTAAAAAATTTGGCTGTTAAGTCGGTTTTGTAGATAAATCGCGATTTTCTTACTATTGGACTGGCTATGGAGTATAGGTACATTGTTTTTTTTTTGTATTTCAAGATTTGAAGAAAAAAAAGTACTTTTCTAATTGTATATTAGAAAAACTTTGAAATGAGAAAATCGTATACTTGTTACGTAAATATATTAACTCCGGTATAGGTATACCTCGAACAATATCACTTTTCAGGCAAGTCCCACGCAGTCTAGAACGACCTTGTTTTGCAAAAATGAGTCAGTTTTCTAAATGAGACTAATTATAAAAAAATATGCGCGGTAAAATAAAACGTTACATAAAGCACCTGCGTAACGCTCAGTCAATGAAGCGGTTTGCTTTGATGTATGATTTTAAATGAACAAAAAAAATACGAGTAATTAACTACATTTATTAGACGTAGTAATTTTTTTAAAAATATGGCTTATCGGTGAGCAATTTGTTTTTAATTCGCAAGTAATTATTTGTCTGATCATACAATGAAATATAATTAATCAATCGAGAGCATACATAATAATAAATAACAATATTTATAAAAAAAATCTAAATATTGATATAAGTAAACAGTTATCATATCGCCTTCCAACTAATAAAGGTAATTTGCAGTTAATCCATAGAAATCCAAAGATGTATAACATAACTGTGGTGCAAGTAGGGTTGCCAACCCTCGCGATTTAGGCGGAAGTCTCCCGCTTTTTTGAATTTCCTCCCGCCTCCCGACTGATGCAAAAGATCACCCGATTTTTAAATTATGCGAGATGGTTTTCCATTTTGAAACATTCCCCAGCATTTTCAACAGTCTTCTTAATAACCAGACACACCGTCTTCTTGCATTATAAGTTTGGAACGTAGTCTTTTAAACTTTCTTTGATCTTTTTTCCCTTTTGATGCACTAGTGCACACTAAGTCAGAGGGGTCTAGAAAATTTATTTAATAAATCGCCGTTTTTTCATATAAACAGTAAAATTTTTAGTTTTTCAGAAATTTTCGCCTGCGGCGCCTTAGTGGGTCAAAAATTACATAATTTTTTTTTCCTCGCGCCCCCCCCCCCCTTGTAAGAAAGCTGCGACCGCCACTGACTAGGTGTACCTCTCCTAGTGTATTTTGTATCAAAATGAAGGACAGAGATCAAAAGGAAAACGCTATGGTCGTTTTCAGATTTTTACCTTAAATAATGGGGAATGCCCATTTCATTTTTTTAAGAAGTGAAGAAGAATTTTTTTATCACTTTGTACTTGGTCGAGGCTCAGTTTTTTTTTATTGTGGGTTAAAACTGTAAAACACGAAGAATAAAAGGGTAAAAAAAGGAAGTAAGATATAAATTTTCAAAACTCCCGATTTTTGAAAATAAAAATATGACAACCCTAGGTGCAAGTAGGGGGTTACACGACTAAACCTGACCCCTTCTCAGTGGCGGCTCGTGACTTTACAAATAGGTGACTCAGCATCGCCGAACCCCCCCCCCCCCACCTTTACTTTTGATTTGTATTGTGTATGTGTACATTTAATAAGGGGGACGGCTTTTCAGAGTTTTTTTGTCATCTTCATTCTACCCCAAAAACGATTTTTGCAGGAAAAGCTCCATGATACACAGGAAACATTGTCAAAAAAAAATAAAAACGAATACCGCAACTGAAGAGAAACAATAGCAATAAACCGGCACGCGAAGCTCGATATTACAGTCACAAAATTGTAATAGAGCCAGCTTAAAAGTTTGCATCACATGCAAACACGCCCAAACCTCGCCGGAAACGAGACGCGCATGCCGTCGTCATGGCAAACCGATTTATTTCGGGAATTTACAGTGGACGCAGCCTGAAAGACACGAGGAAGCTGCTTCGCAGAGTACCTTGCCGTTTGTTTTGGCTCGTGGAGAGTTTTCGCATCTCGGACACGCGGTCGTTCCGCTCGATCCTGATGATCGAATAAAAGATACGGAAGGTTTAATTTTTTCCGAAATATTTAAATGAAAATTTTATACCAGTTGTTTTCAGCCTCGTTTTTGAAAGGTTGCTATGGCAACAACCCAAATTTTTCGGAAATTTTTTCGGTCACGTGACCTAGTTGATAATTTAATAAGTGATAATTTCCCTGGCTTAACAGCTGTCACGTGCAGTCGTCAGAGTAACAACAGAAGCGTAGGTACAATTTTCTATTCATTTTATGATATTTTCTTTGCGACAACAAAATTTAATATGATGAAAAATAATTAATAAACAAAAAGATATTGGTGAAACCTCATTCCACCAATGCGCTGCAGCAGTCACAGCCAACTTAGCAGATTTTATGTTTCCTACCTAAATACTTACCGCGTTAAATGGTTATCGACTTTGCAAGAGAATAATTAATTTTCCCTTCTCTCTAGTAGTATAAGATTATTAGAGTTTGAAGAAATGTGGTCATTTCGGGATTTTGAGAATCGTTTTTTTTTACTAGGGCAAAGCGAAAGTGAAAAAAAAACAAATTCCAACTATTTGAAATTCAAAACACCTAGCGTCCAATATAAAACATGTGCCTATATACACCTATTTTTCCCTATCCTCTAGTACTATAATATTGTGTGATTTAAATAGAATATTATTAACTTGATACAAAGATGCAAACCTTATTTTACTAGAGTACCAGGGAATTGTAAAAATAATTGATGAATAAGTGTAGGGCCACAATATAGATAACACAGGCATTCAAAGTGTCAAAAAAGTAATTAAATAGCCACCTTATATTAAAACACCAAACTTCAAAGCAAAATAAACGCTTACCAAATTGCCAAATTTGTATTTTTTTTTTTAATAATTTTTCGTATAAACGAAGCAGTTTTCCAGTGGTATTTTGCAATAACAATACAAAATAATGAATCACTTTGTGTCTTTTCTGTATGGGCAAGTGTTTTTGGAAAATTTGTTTTAAGATTTAGTACCCACAGTTGTAAATATTTAGACCTGTGGGGGGTACTATTTTAGATGTTCGTAAATCCCACTGTTGAGTTCTAAATTTATCGTCAGGTGTTAAAAGAACTTCTGTGACGTTTCCGTCAAATAGCAACTTTTTTCTTTTCTGCATTGATGTAAATTCTTTATATTAATTGATTAAATTTATTAAATTAAATTAAGTCTATTGTTGCAGCCTGTAAAGTTAAGCTTGTCTTATGACTTCTTTCTAAGATATCCAACCAGATTTCAGTTGATATACAGAACACTAATATCTGAGAGCGGACAACAGGTTTTTCATATTTATTATTTGCTAATTCAAATAATACTTTAATGATCTGCCAAGACCAAGACCAAGTCCAACGGGTTGTATTTATTCTTTTACGTACAACAAAATTTTTTTGTCATCTTTTGGACTATGAACTAAAATTTTCCACCTATTTGTCTAAGACGAGGAAAATAGGTATATTTCCTCAAAGATGTTGAAACAATCGGTGGTTTCCAAACAACAATTTGCGTCATTTTCAAGTACCAAATTTAATAAATGAGCAGCACATGGTACAGCATTTTTTTTAAATTTTGGCTTGGAGGCCGTTGAATGCTCCTGACATATTGTTTGCATTATCGTAGAATTGGCCAGGACAATCTTTTAGATTAAGATTTAATTCCATAAAGGTGTTTATGATAAATCTTTCTTGGGGATTTCCGTGGACCCGTATTCTTCAATTTTGGGGAAGGGAATGCTCCCTGATTGGCCGAAACGTTTCTGTCAGTTTTGGCATTAGTTGTGAGCGATTTTGCTCTCCTGCCTTATACGAAGAGAGCAAACTGACGGCATTAGTGTCATAACAGACAGAATGGCGAAAAAAAACTGAAATTTCGACCAATGAGGTGCGTTCCTGATTCCCGGGAGTATTCCCTTCCCCAAAATGGAAGAATACCATCCCTGATGAACAATATCTTATTAGTGTGAGCTGGTCAGTGTGAGTAATATCCGACGTGGAGTCGACTGATATGGAAAAATTCTAACACTTGGTGTTTTCTCCAAAACATCTCTTTGTTTTTTTCTTTTTGTGCTTTTTGCTTACGCTACAGCTGACAAAGCAGGACGGTCGACGCGTGCCGTCCATCGCGCAAATCTATGCTTCTAGTTTAGTACCTATACTTATTTTTTTTACTATTTGAGTTTTATCTATTGGTAAATATTTTTTTTCTTCTTTATGCAGAATGCTGGCTTCGTTTTGATAAAAGATGATCTGGTCTGTTCAACTCTTGAACGGACTTCTTGCATGTTGTCCCAGTTCTCATCCAGCTGGCAACCCAGTTACTTGTACGAATATATATTAGAAAAAAACCAAGATTCGTTTCAAAAAAAGGAAAGGATATTTACTGTATATTCGGTGTATATGCATGCTATAGTACATCCAAAAATATGTTTTTTGTTTACAAGCCTTATATTTTTTAACCGAATATAAGTTAATATTTTAAAATAAAACATTATGGATACGAAAAGAATATACTTTTATGGTTATACCATTGTTATATAATCAAATAAAATTTGACAAATATACATTGTGTATATCGTGATGGATATCGACAGGATATACTATATAAATATATACCATAATGGATATACCATAGAACATCAAATTTGGCGTTATAGAAATATAAGTAGAATTTTTTTGTGAAGTAATTAATACATGTTTAGAATATACTTATAACGTATATTCAGTGGATGTTACCTGATGGGTACCTCTGGATCTAAATTGGATCTTTTTTGGAGGTCCTATGCACGTCGGGTGAATATCTGGGTGATGTCTAGGGCAAAATCCTTCTCCATTTTCGTATATAAGCTGGATATACGAGCAATATTTTTTTGCTATGTGGGATGTCTTTTTTTCTTGGCTATGACTATACATTTTGTTTTTCCAACATTCAAATTAAGCCCAAATGCGGAATTTTTGACTACTATTTAATTTAACAACTCTTGCAGGCCTTCCAACGCGTCTGCAATTATGACAGTGTTGTTAGAATAGGTTGTTGATTTTTATACCGTTTATAGTTAGACCCTCTGCGCAGTTGTGTCTGGTTCCAGTATAGATTGGCAATTATCTTTAGATCTCGATCTTCCAGACCCATTTCTTTTAGCGATTCTGTGAGCGTGTTATGTAGAACTCAATTAAAACCTTTCTGATAATAATTATAATCTATGAAACAGGCCAGTGGCGGATCCAGAGGGGGGGGCGCGGAGGTCGCGCGTCCTCCCGCTGAAAATTATCAAAGTTTTAAAAACATTGACAACCACGCACTGGACACTCCCATAAAACATATCTCAGTCGATTTCAAGTAATTTTGAATATGTTGTATGACTAGTGCTAGTTAGGAAAATGTGTAATTTTTATTTTGTTTCGATGACCAGTTTCTGAGATATCCGCTATAATAATAAATGAAAAGAAAGTGGCTGAAAATGCTAAACAGAACACAAGCTGTATCCAAGAGTCTATTGTTACTGTTGGCGGATGCCTTAGTTTTTTTACGGGGACAGTAAAAAAAAAAAGGCATTTTTGCAAATTTTTGAATTTCGACTATTTCTAGGTAAGAAAAATAGGTTTGGCTTGCGTAACTTAAAGGACTTCATAAGAAAATATGTTGTAAGATTGAGTATTCCTCTTGCCTAAAAAAATTACATTAGGTAGCTTGAACGGGTTTACAATATTTTGTGAGCAGCAGAGTCGAGACAACCCAGCAAACCAGAAGGTGGTGGTAAACAGTCGGCCGCTACATGATACCGACGGATTTCTGACGGGACGTATAGGCACTTGCAATGCAATCGTCCTGTATTTCGGAACGTATTTGGCGCTCGCTTATTCGAATTCATGTCGAGGTTGGTTAAACGCCACCAAAATGCGCTTCCTAACGAGTAGGTTCTTTGCTTGCTGAAAAACGCCTGAGCGTATTAAGAGTTTTGTCGCTTCGTAGCGCCAGCTCTACGCAACCTTTCTCGTGGCGGGTTCGCAACATAGAAATAAACTACGCTCATGGCGTAGTGGTCGAGTATCAGACTCTCACCCGGGACGCGCAGGTTCGGATCCCGGTTGCGTCCAACACTTTTTTTTTAAGTTACAGGTAAAATACTCGGGCCCACCCGCCTGTCGGCCGACACGTGCCCAAGCGGTCATGAGCGGTATACATGCCGCGGCGCTCCAAGTTATCGAGCCGCCATCGCCTGGCCTGGCTTCCGAAAAATTGTAAGAGCGCTAGCGTCCAAACCACGTTGTGTTTGTTGGGAAATCACTTAAATATCGTAATTTGCAGCCTTCATGCAACTGTCTGCCAAATGTCATATTTGAGTTGCATACAGAGGGCGATCCAAGATATCTCTCTATTAAATGTATGCATTCCAACGACCCTTCAAAGATGCGATGCAGAAAAAATATCAGATATGGTAACAAAAATTATAGAAAAATTTGGCGCAGTTTCAACAACCTTTCTCACACAGCGGTAATAAGAGAGTTAACACTGTTTAAAAACGAAACTTTAAATAGTAAATGCGACGATGCCTTTACAGCGTTGACACTGTGTAGTAAACATGATTAACCCAATATCTACAACGCATTAAAATTTGATTCTCCTCTTCCTGTTTCGGTTGCTACCCTCCACGAAATACAAAGCGTGTGTTGCCCATAATGGATTCGCATTTTCCATAAATTCTTTTATGGGTAATCTTTAGAAATATTTTTAGTCTATGAAGAGCGGACAGTTGGAAGCAACGTTTTTGGTTAAAGATGTAATGGTCATTCTGTCGCTTCAAAAATGCTGTGAGTTTATTGTATTCGCTGATCTTGACATTTTTTTAGGTTAATATTGTAGCCTTTAGAATATTGACTTCATAGAGAAGATGCCTTGAGTTTTTTAGACTTTCCCAGGAACAAGGCCAGGGGTACTTTTTCGTTGGTGAAATTCTCTGCATTATATTCAGTGCACCATTTTCGATATTCAGAGAACTGCTTCTTATAGATCTCACGAGATTTTTGGGGAAGAAGACCAGCAATGGCCTCTTCGGCGGTCTTTTCAATGTCCATCTTAAAAAAAATGCTTTTTGACTTATCTTTACTCAACCGTTTAACAACAACAACCACAAAGCATATACCTACGGACTTAGAGAAAACTCTTACTAAGGGCATCGCAAAAAACAAGTTACATTGCCTCTGGGGACTCAGTCTCGAAGCTGACGCGACAAATTGCGCCGATGACATCTATCTTAATCAATATCCATCAGTCATCGTCTTTTCGTTCTTTTCGTGAGGTCTTTTTATTTACGTTTTGTAGTTTTGTGTGTTTTTGGCCTTTCTTGAACTGTAATTTCTTGGATTTTTGTAATAAGTACGATTGGAAAACTATACCCAAGTGTTGTGTTCCAGAGATCTTCTGCTTCATCGCTTTCCACACCCTAGAGATCAAGCTCGCCAAAGACAATGGTTTGCCATCTGAAACACTTTATAGGTTTAGAGTATGCACCCGACATTTTAAACCAGAAAACTATTGAAAAAAACTGGGGACGAAGTCTTCTAATTCGTCTTGTAATTCCATCCTTGCATTTACCGCCAGAGTCTGAAACAGACTTTAAGGGTAAGTACCAGGCAAGGTTTCTACATCTGGGTGCCGATTCTGGAATTTTGTAGGAAAGGACGCTCGGGAGCGGTCACCCCCTTAATATCGACCAATAACGGGCTAAAGCTATCACGAGTTATCCGAAACCTATACGACCACGGCCGAACCTCACCCGATATCATCATATACCTGCCTCTAAGCAAGAGAACGGGTGCTCTTAAAAAACGATAATTAAGTTACCTTTGCGCGTGCACCGTAGAAGCTTGGCAGCTTCTAAGCATTCTTATTGGTCGAAACGAAGGATGTGAACGTTCCCAGGCGACCATTCTCTCGAAATTCAAGAATCGGCACCCAGAGGAAAAACAGCCTATTCAATAGAGAGTTAATAGACCACTAACTTATCGTCACCTTATTTCTTTAACGTATTACCGTAACTGAGACGCTAAAAAGAGTTTTTAAACCACAAACACAAATTACCGTAACCGTATTCTTTTGCCCACATACAAACTGCATATGTAAATAGAATAGAAAAGAAAAAAACAATTCCTGTTTTTGCAAATTAACTTCCACAAAATAATTAAAAGTCTAACTAAACAAAAAACAAATTATCACCTATCAGCTGCAGTTGTTGCTCAGAAATAAATCTGGTTGTTTGAAAAAAATAACCGAGTGGGCTTCGTTAAGCCTCCGTAATAATAATGTATTTCGGTTTGGTTCTTTTTGGATACGGGAGAAAAATAACCGATTTTGCCTGGTCTACTAACGCTCCAATATTTAGCCTATTTGTTAATTACATCTTTTTAAGCCCATTCCGTTCAAAAATGCTGATGGGTGACCAGTTACACCGAATTTTTTAAAAACGAAGAAAACTCAGAAGTCTTAAAAGAAACTGCTGCTATTGAGGCCGACATGGGATACATAATAAATGGTTTAATAATAATTACAATAGCTAATTAGAATAATATAATATGTGTATTAAATACAACGCATTTGGTTTATGGCGTAAATTTAATCATTAGAATCAACAATATTTTGGAATATAAAACTAATTATTGATGAATTAGGTTTCCCAAAGTAATGTTGTTTCTAAACTGAAATACTTTAAAAAAATACCTGAATTCAAATTTCCCGGCGCCAGCGCCGCTACCCTAATTCAAGCTTCGAGACCGAGTCACTAGAGGCGCAACTGTAGCAAAAAACTTATAACAGTGCCCTAAGTCGTCAGATCGCCTTCTATACCCGTAGGTACATATTTTGTGACAACAACTGACTGACTTTTGTTTATTACTATAGCAACATTTCCAGAGCACACCAAATGCCAACAATAATTAATAACAACTTTGATGCGAGTTAAGATCCCGAAACTGGGAAGTGGTCTAAAGTGCACCTCGGTCAGCCTACAAACCTTTCACTGTGGAATTAAAAGTAGAACTTTAGTCCCTAGGTTTATAATATACTATTTCGGTAAAACCAGAGTTGAGTATTTCTTTAAGTTGGAAGGAATGCGTTACAGCGTTTTTAGTGGGGTTTTTACAAAGTAACTGAGAAAACACTTGCACAGGGTGCAAATCCACCTGTAGACTATGCGATGAGGACAAAGATTTACGAGGAGAAAACTATCCAGGAGGGAGGTTCCCTGATAACACCAATAAATACTGTTTACAAATACAAAAAATCTGTTTCTACTTATATAGGTTTAACAGGTGTGGCATCCTGTTAAACATATATAAGTAGAAACAGTAAGAAAACTAGCTGCAGCGTCAGGGAAAACCTTGATGTACAAACAAAAGAATTAAACAATCAGGGGTTAACGCTTATTTAATTATTTATTTCAAAAAAATTGCAGATTTTAAGGTAACCAAACAAACCTCCAATAATTTTTTAAGTCACAGAAATTTGGGAATTAATTACATAATTCGGTAAAAAATAAGTTTTTTTTTTAAGTGTTGCTAAGTTATTTGCTAATCTTATAAACTTTTATGAAACAATGAAAAAAATAATAATCTTTTGGCTCTAATCTACATATTTTGTAGTGAAAGTTTTTATTCTTTTTAGGCCGACACCTTTAATAAGTAGGAAAAATTAGCGAATTGGCGAGTGTGTGGTAATGGGAGGTACCACTGCATACTATTATTTTTTGTTAACAGAATTTCGATAGCGGCTTTAATTTTAGACTTTACTTCCTAGTCGTGTGGTATTTTTGCCTTCATATTTTCACTTTGTATGCTCTTTTCTAACTGCATTTTAAGTGCTGCAGCTGTCACGTCAGTCAAATTTTTTGTTTCTTTTTGATTTTGTGAATAAGTATATATTAATTATTCTCTCTCCTTGCAACTTTGTAGTTTGATGAACGCTATTTTAATACATAGAGGATGATTTATACTTGTTGGCAGCAATATTTACTGCAACAAATTTTCGAAATGTTTAGTAAGAGTCCTAAATATTTCTGAGTTTAATAATCATCCATTCCCTTCTAATATTTTTTTCTGTACTTTTAGCTCTTGTCCCAACTTCAAATTTTCGCTTATTATTTTCTGCTTTTTCTTCTTCTTTTGTCAAACTATTTCTTTCCTCGTCGCGCGCTTTTGTAAGACGAGGTTGAGTGTATCATTTTTTGCTATCTACTATTTGAAGCACAGATCACCGTTGATTGCGGTACACTGCGCATGAAGCGCACCTAACACTTCATTCCATATTCAATCAGACCAGTTTTTTGCCGCCATATTAAAATTGGTCCGGAGAATTTGGAATGAACTAGCGATTAGTTAATTTGTCATACGGGCCTCTTAAAGCGGTCTTATTTGAGGACGGTTTGAAAATTTTGTCGTATAAACACCACCCATAATGTTTTTTGGCTTATTGGTTTTAATTTAAAGTGATTTAAGAAAGCAGTCTATCGCTTTAATACCTATTTCAGGGTCGATATAAACACTTTAAAAATGCGTTGGTACATTTCTTCCAACCTAAAGAAATACTCAACCCTAGTTTTACAGAAAAATCTGCTCTTAACTTAGTTGTATAAACCCTCGGAGAAACGATTTTATTTAAAACGGTCCCTATATAATATGTTCATTGCTTTTCTTAAATGAATGAACGCATGAATACTTTATTCAAAATCCAAACTAAAAAATAATTAAAATTAAAATTAAAATAAAATAAATAAAAATAAAAATTTAAGGAATATGAATAAAGTATCCCAGTAAACACAAATCGTCGGCATTGAATCGGGCCAATGTCGACAACGTCGGCAGTGTGACGGCATCGCCGACTGTACTCTGGCCCGATATTGGACAAATTGCGATTTTCAGTTTTCGGTCAATAATCGGCAACTGACAGAGGTCCGCATTACTACAGTCGACTGTAGTGACTAATGTCACTATGTTCCCTGTACAGTGGAGGATAATATTATATATATAATGAGCAAAGATATTTCAAAACTAGAAAGCGGACTTGACAAGATGGTGGTACTTCTCTACAAGAATCACCTTTTCCACTTAGACCAGCCCGACTGGTTAAGCACCCGCATTATCGAAACTTTGTAGTTTGCCAATATAGGGCCGCTTTAAGCTACCACCGACGGACCTCCGTCAATCGCCGATGTTGGACCGCTTTAGGAAACCAATGTCGGACTTGAATAGTTAGTAATCTTTTTCTTTGGTATCTTAGCGATATTTTGTGTTACCTGTCGGGTTCTATATTGGTTGGAGTAAGGATACTTTTGTATATATCGTAATACTTTACTTGCATGTAACTGTCTTAATCTAAGTAGGTACTAGGAAGTCTTGAAAAAGTTGATCTGCTGGATACAATTGATATTTTTTCAAAATTATTTGTATACATCTTTTTTGGAGTACTTCTAAATTGTTGAAAGATTCGTCGTAACTACTTCCCCAGATGAGTATCACATACTGAAGTATTGATTCAGATATTTAGGATCTTACGAAGTTTTTTCAACATAAAATTTATTTTTCTAAGCTTCGAAGCTAGTTTGTCAGCGTGCTCTTTAAAATTAAGTCGACTGTCCATTGTTAAGCCCAAATACTTAAGGCTGTCAACTACCTCAATATTTTCAGAGCAATGACAATCTTGTTCGTTATTATACTCGTGTATAATTGGGCTTTTAAAATTAGGGTTTGTCGTTTCGTTAATAAAAAAGGGTAGGCATTTAGTTTTATCACAATTTAAGCTAAGGTCATTTAGGTTAAGTCAGTTTTTTACCCACTTAAGGGCTCGTTCGCCTTTATTTTTTACCTCTTTCCAAAACGATCCTTTTATAAACAATCCTTTATCATCAGCAAATGCTACCGAAAGAAAATCCTGGTCATGTTCCAAAAGGTAATTTATGTAAAGTAGAAAAAATATCGGTCCAAATACTGTGCTCTGAGGTACACCACACTTTACGACATATTCAGAGCTTACTGCTTTACCTACTGTGACCGTTTGTGTTTGATTTGTAAGGTAGTTTTTGATTATTTAAACATGACCCCTCTGAAACCCAAAAAATAAAGTTTTCTTAACAGCAGGTTATGATCTACTTTATCAAATGCCTTTCCAAGGTCTAGAAATGCTGATCTTCTTCACCTAGATTTTCCATTCAATAATCTTCCAAGCGGTATTCTTTTCGAAACTATTCGTTAGGTAAACTGGGCTATTTTAGACCCAGACGAGATAATTTTGTTCGAATTGACGGTCCGCTTACTGGCCGTTATTACTCGTCATTTCGTAACTGTTTTTTTTTTCATTAACGCACTCGATTACTGATCATTTTTCAACATACTTCTAAAAATTTCCGCTGTTTGACGATTTTGTACGTGTATCCCGAATTTTTCCCGAAATTTTCAGTTTTTTCGGTTTGTTGTCACCTTACGTGTTTAAATTTAAAAAAAATAATTTAGTACTAGCCCAAAATTTAAAAATAACTTTGAATTGGATAAATATTTAAAATAATATATAATCAGTATTAAGTTTGTTCGTTTATCACCTTGTATATTATAAGGCGCGTTAAAAAAAAGCACTTTCGTAGCTAGATCTGCAATTAAAATGAACTTAGGTATCAAACCTATCCAACCATTTAAAATACCACGCCTAAACCAGCTCTTGGAATAGCATAAAACATGGACGGAACTGCCCTCTTTAATGCCTGATCCACAGATTTGCTTTTTGCAGCTAGCTTTATAAAAAAAGCAAAAAAGTTAGCGACTTTTTTTGTCCACAGTTTGGCGTAAAAAAGCGAGCGGTTTTTGCGCGTGCATGAAAGAAGAATGAAGATTACCTCACTTTCAGTAATGTTTTTTTTTCCGACTTTTTTACCACCAAAGAGACGGATTTTGACAGGCAGGAGTAATCAGAGGGTGCACATAAAATCGTCTTTTTATTTTAATATGATAAAATGGCTCCTTTGATTTTATTTCGCTTCCCTCCCCCTTAAAAAAGACATCTCTTTCTCCATTTTATAAATAAAACTGACAAACGAAAAATAATAAACAAAGTGAGGTTACATTTCCAGCATCTTCAACAAAAAACGCTAAAAAGTTGGTCGAGATCCTACTTCTTGGCGGCAAAAGCTGTCAAATTTAAAATGTTCTCTCCATCTCTCTCTATTAGAGAAAGAGGGATATAGTGTCGAGGAGCAAAAAGCAAATCTGTGGATCAGGCATAACTGGGCAGACCATATAAGTTCCGACATTACTGTAAGGACTAGCCAGAACGGGCATATTCCTAGGAGTTCACCATAGCACCAAGCAAAAAAGGGACGAAAAACTTATTTAGAACTCCCCCGGCAAGAGATCCGGATAATGGCTGGAAATCCAGTGGCGTTTGGGTATTAAACCCCTCCCCAGTTTAACATTTAAAACGCGTAAAAAATAGCATTTTAGTGTCATTTATTAAAAAAATTTAGGATTAATTTTGAAAAAAATCTGCAAATGAGACTGGATGAGACTTGCTTTTAAAAATAAGTATATTTTTTTCGTATACACTAACTTAACACCTATTAAACCGCCCCTCTCCCTTCTCTTCAGTTCAAGAGGCTCAAGCAATAGGCACCTACCTAATTTTTAAAAATTTGCCATCGGTAGGTAGTTGATTTTTATTAAATGATGAAACCCTCCAGAGTCGATTTCTGGCTACGCTACTGGAAAATACCACTGCACAGAATGGGTCTAACTGAGGAACCAAATGCAGACTCTCTAAAGGAGAACAAGACGTCTAAACAACCTAAACAAGTTGCAAGACTCTCAAGGGGCTAAGCATACTAGGGCTAGGATGAAAAAGAACGGAATGAAAACCTCCATCAGGAATTGATAGTTAGGAAACAAAATAGGTAAAAATACGTTATTATTTTGGATTGGTTTAGGTTCAGTTGGGTTGAGTTTGTTAGATAATAATTTTCTTCCTGGGGTTTTTGGGGGATTCTTTTTCCAGGGTGTTTATTACAGGGGTTTTTTCCTAGATTCCCTAATTTCAAAGATGAGTTTCAATAGACTCGCTAGTGGTAGCTTTAAAAGGTGCCGTATTGGCAAACCAATACCTGAATCAAATAAGCTAATAGGGCGCTACAAAAAACTTACTACAATTTATCGTCTTAAGGCGCATTTACACAGACAAACTTTCCTTTGATGTTGAAATGCCGACAAACATTTACACGAGCCTCTTGAGCAAAATGTTCAAAAAAAAGTTTAAAAAAGACTCACGAAAATTTTGGAGAGAATGTTAAGCAAAATTTGTTTGAAGAAATGTTGGTATAAAAATTTCTTACAAATTTAAATTTTATAGTTTTATGGGAATTCATTGAATTTAACTGAAAATAGAAAGACTAAGTTTTAAAACAAGGTATTTTTAATTAAGTGCTTTCCGACGGAAAAACGATTTGATGTCGAAATTCACATTTTACCTCATAAGCAACTTCGATTGACCTGATTTTTATAGGGGATATGCCAGTATACTTGTAATTTTTTTGGGGTTGTAAAAAAACGAAAATAAAAAAATAATAATTGGCACTTATTTATTGCTGTTGCCTGTAAAATGTAATGATAAAAATTTACGTTTAAAAGAATATCTCTTTATTTTACTTCCTAGTTTAAAACACAATACAATAATAATTAAGTCAAATTAAAAAACCTATATACATTTTAATAAATCTCAAATATATGAACAAAAGCACGTTCGGTCTAAATAATACCCGTTTATTACCCACTTTTACAACCATACGATCCCGACCCTTGTCTAAAAAAATATAATTTAGCAGTAATAGACCTTGATTATTACATTAAATTGACAGTAAATATCTATCTTCAGCATTTTCATGAACCCTTTGCTTTTTTAAGCAACCGTTGGGACCTAAACTAACTAGGTAAATCTGGTGTGAGGAATGAAAAAAAAAACAATCAAAGCTAAGGGTAAAGTAAAGTTACAAAAATATGTTTAAAAAAAAATCCCCTCCCCACCACTCCTCATAGTCGTGAGGCGCGGATTACCGCTTAGAAGTGCAATTTTTGAGTTTTTTGCCGATATTTGCAAAACTCAAAAATTTTTTGGAAAAGAAAAATTTTCCTGGGTTGTTTTTTGAATTTAGGAAAAAACCCTTGGAAATAAAAAAACTCGCAAGAAAATCCCAAAAAAACCCCCGGGCAAAAAAATCCGGGAAAACCCTAAGAAAAAAATATTATAAGTAACCCTAATCCATGTGACAAAACTGATAGCCAAGAATAATGTTTCGCTTGCCGTCGGCTTTTTTTTTCACAAAAATTTAAAATAAAAGTTGGTGTTCCATTTGTTTAAAGAATTGAGATCACTGATCACTGATGTGAAATTTTATTTATTCTCATCTTTAAAAATATGTTTCCAAAACAGATAGCAATAATTTGTTCAAAAGTTTATCCGAACAAAATGTTCAAAGAAAAGCTCACAAAAATGTTCACGCAAAAAATTTTAGATCTTTTGCACGAGCTTTTGTTTGAGCATGTTCGTCTCTGTAATTGCGCCTTAATACATTTCGCATAACAGAAATATAAGAATTAAATGAGAATCAATTTAACTGTGATTTGCAGCCAGAAGGTAGGCAATTTGCAACAAATCAATCATTATTTTTATTTCTTGTCGTGACTAGAAAATGGGTATTCGTGATTTTTTTTACAAAACCAATTCCAAACCAAACCAAATAAGTTTTAAAAAAATTGTAACTCGAATACAACGAAAAGCACACTAATGTAAATAAATTTTTCAAATCCAAATATCTCGAGAACTAATAATTGAAGTTTCGGTTTTTGACATAGCTCGTTTTTCTTATTAGTGTCGTTTCCTACGGCGAAAATATTGCACCATATGGTATATGCTAGAACACCGAAAATAATGGAACTCTGACAGATCCATCTTCCTACGTAACCTCCCACATTAGCTTGGTACATACTATTTAATTATATGCTATTGCCGGCCGGAAGGTCCCGGGTTAGAATTCCGGCTAGGTGCATGGAGATTTTGTATTTATCTTTAAATTTGCCAAAAAAACTAACACTGGGCATTGATCCTGTAATAGATGGAAAGTCCCAGTATAAATAAACAAAAATAATAAATAAAGTATATGCTATTAAGGATATCCATAGAAAATGCTATGAGTGTACCATTTGAGCAGGTCCTTTTGAGTACATCTTTAACACATGCAAAGATTATATCAATTTTAAAACATTTTTTGGTCCGTTTAGCGCACATGCTAGAATGATCTTCTAAGCATTTTCTTCGCATATGCTAAGGAAATACAACTAAAGAGGTTACTATTAGAACATCTTTAGCATATGCAAAATATATATCACTTATTGAAACATTATTTGGTTTTTTTAGCGCATATGCTATTCTGGTACTGCAAAAGAACATCAAAAGAATGCGCTTCTAGTATTTCCTTAGCATATGCTAAAGAAATACCATTAAAAAATTTAAATTTTAGAACATATTTAGCATATGCAAAGTATATATCACATAATGAAATATTATTTGGTCCTTTTAGCGCACAAGCTATTCTGGTACCGTGAAAGAACATCAAAATAATGTTATTATATTATTTCCTTAGCATATACTAATGAAATACCATTAAAGAAGGTTACTTTTAGGACATCTATATGCATGATACATCAAAATATGATCGTTTAATTCAGTGCACTCAGAAAACCATCCCAAGTGAAATGTCTAATTAGCTTTTTTTGTTAGTGGCAAGTAAAGTTTCTATTAGCTCCAAGTAATGAATTCAATAGCTGCAAGTAAAACAACCTACTTAGACCAGAGTTTGTTAACCCTTAGTTAATGTTTACTAAAAGTAACCATTGCCTTAGTGATTTATCTACTTACCAATATGCGCACCGGCGTATACAAGGGGGGGGGGGTAATGGGGGTAATTACCCCCCCCCAAGATCCCAGGTATTGGATTAAAAATCACATCGCAGAATATACAAATTAAAAATGTACACCTAAAACTTTTAGATAAGAGCTTCTAAAAGCTCAAGATTTTTATTTAATAAGGGACAAACAAGATACATTTTTTGCAAAAAATTTTGCATGCGGTGTAACTTGTGCTACACTTTCAAATATTATGTTGAAACCAATGTCCATTTCTTTAAAAAAAAAACTTCGCCAGCGGCAGCTCGGGGCAAATTCTGGTCCACTTCATATTACTTTTATTTTTGTAGAATTTTCAATTGCGGTGTCATTTTTTGCATTATTTTATAATATTTGTCGAAAATTTTTCATAATTTTGCGTTATTTTAAAACCATTTGGCTTTTTTTTGAATTCTCTCCCCTTCTCGATGCCCCTCTACCTAGCTTCGCGCAAGCTCAAGCCCCCTCTAGTAGATGGCCCAACTTTAAAAGCTTTTTTATAAGACGATTGCACTCCAGTTTCACTTTGACTTTTACGGAAAGCGGCATCGCAACAATCGCAGCAACAGTGTTTGTTGTTTTTGAACCGGCCAACAAAATGTGAACTGACACCCCGGACAATAAATTACCCCCCTCCCATAGGTCTGGGCAGGATACGCCACTGGATATGCGACAAGTCACTTAACTTTCCCTTCACTTAGGGTTCCACCAAACGCAAAAATTCTCTGATTAAGCCTTAATCCTGATTAACACTTTTCAGTCGACCAATAAGAATCCGCCAAAACGCTTATATTTCGCGGTTTCAACCTATTTTTTTATAAGTGTGCAAACAGTGGGCAAACCTTTGGTCTATCAACCTCTAGGTTGTCGGTTCGAGGGTGTATTGTGATAGGAGATGGTTTTCAGAGCTCAAAAATATATTTTTTATTTTATTTAAAGCCATATTTTAGGAGTTTTACTGGTTTTGAGGATGACCAGTTGCTATGTGTGCTAAGCACATGCCAATCATCTGATAAGAATATCAATTAGCACACCCTAAGAACCTGCATAGCATGTGATTAGGGCTAAGTTAATTTAGAACATCCTTAGCATATCCTTTTTCTTCTTGAGGTATTCTATGCACATGCTGGATGACAAATTGCTATGTGGGGAGTGACGCGTCTTTTATGAGTTTGCTTAAATGGTATCACTTACCAACTTTTCCTATTTAAATTCTGGTGGTAAAACTCACCCTTAGAACTTTCAGTAGTTTTCGACAAATCCTGGGTGGTACGTTTCTCGTTCATGTCAATGAACAAGATAGTACGAAGGCTTTTGATGACTAATTATTATGACTTCGCCAGTTGTGTAGACTGGTAAATAAATCTATAAAATTTTTCAATTCTGCAATGTTTAGTCTATTTAGTCTATTATTTTATTTAGTCTAAACGTTAAAATTTAAAAAAAAATCGCAAAAATTACGCGCCGAAAAAGTATTGAGAATTGTTTAGTCTGCACAGTTGGTCTAGAGTGGTTTTAAGAAAAAAAATATATAATCTTTAAAACATAGATTTTTGTTTTTGATATATCGCCAACTACTATTTACCATAAAAAGTAAAATCCCCTATGTAGCCCTTTTCTGGGGGGCTATTTTTGGAAAATATTCTAAAAACCTTAAATAGTAACTCCCTATTTTGACTTCAGATTTGAATTCTAGCTAAAATTCTCTTTCCAGTGGTACCCCATATCATAAGGTTTGCTTTACTAATTTTCGAGATATTGGCTTTCAAAATGTCAAAAATTCAATTTTCAAAGGCCCATATCTTAGAAACTAAACAAAATATCTCTATTGTGTTTATTATCGATTTTGAGGGTTTTATAAGAGCAAATAAAAAATGACAATAGCTTGAGGCTTGCACATTCCTTTTATTTACATTTTATTTTTTTTATTTACAGTTTATTGATTTTCAGTGATTTTGACGATATGATTAAAAAAATATGAAGTAGAAGGTCAGATTGTCAAACTATCATCATTTTTTATTTCCTTGTAAAAAACCTCTAAAATCGATAATCAACACAATAGAGATATTTTGTTTAGTTTCTAAGATATGGGCCTTTCAAAATTGAATTTTTGACATTTTGAAAGTCAATATCTCGAAAATTAGTAAATTAAACCTTATGATATGGGGTACCATTGGAAAGAGAATTTCAGCGAGAATTCAAATATGAAGTCAAAATAGGGGGTTGCTATTGCAGGTTGCAGGTAAATAGTAGTTGGCGATGGATCAAAAACAAAAGTGTATGTTTTAAAGATTATATATTTTTTTTCTTAAAACCCCTCTCTAGACCAACTGTGTCTGTACAGTCACATGCAGACTTTTTAAATTCCGGCAAAAGAAAAGTTGTTGAATAGATTAATAAGAATAAATGACAACTTGAAGGATAATTTAGCAGTTTTTCTTTGCAAATGGCTGGCCTAACAACCAAAGAACTGCATGAAAACGGGTATCAAAAAGTAGTATACAGGATGGATTCTTTAAATGGAACGATGCTTCTAGCGGCTTTAGGAGAGAGGTTTTAAAAAAAAGCTAAAAGGGAATCTTTAATGATTTTTTTAATACCTTCATCAAAAACATGGTTTTAGTAACTGTCTGCAGATAACTAAAGCATGGCTTTTTTGGTTACCGATGCAAAAAAAAACTTTTTTGATCACGGGTGCAAAAAAAGATTTAAGTCCGTTTTTTACCCAAAATTAAAGAGAAATAGCGGAAAATAGTAATATTGAAAAAATCTGATTATTCTTGCCTAAGAATTCAGCTATTTCCGCCAGTTTTCACCAAGTAGTTACGAAAAAATAATTTAAAAATATCGTCAAAGAAATTGTCAAAAATTAAAATGTCGGAACAATGAACGTATGGAAACGATTGTTATTTCATTTACCAGCCGCCTTGATTTCTAGTGTAAAGATGGTGTGTTGCGAGAAGTTTTCTTCGTTCGAGATTTTTAAAGGATTTTACTGTTTTTCTTGGATTTTTTAATAAAGGTATTAATAAAAATAGTGTTAACAACTCGCGGCTAAACTGTGCTTTTTTTTACTCGCGTTTTTTTAAACCAACGCTTGTAAAAAAAGCACTATTTTAGCCACTAGTTGTTAAAACTACTATTTTACGGACTTTGCGCTAATGATAAAAAAATTTTGGGATCCCCAACTGGAGGCCCAAGACCTACCAAGTATTTTTTTTAATGAGAAGGTACCACTTGTGGCACCTTTTTGGAAAGTTTGTTAAAAATGAAATTCGACTAAATTATTTTTTTTGACATCTGTCAACCCAGCGAACACAAATCGTCAACATTGAATCGGGCCAATGTCGACAACGTCGGCAGTGTCTCGGCATCGGCGACTATACTATGGCCCGATGTTAGACAGATTGCGAATTTCCTGTTTTCGGTCAATAATCGGCAACTGACGGAGGTCCACATTACTACAGTCGACTTTATGCCGACACCGATGACCGATGATGGTCCGATTGGAACTTTGTTTAATCGGACGAGAATCGGCAACTGACGATGGCTCCATTTACTATACTCGACATTATGCCAACGCAAATCTTATCTGCTTTAGGGCCGATGATGGTCCGATTGGAACTTTCTTTAATTGGTCGAGAATCGGCAACTGACGATGTCCCGATTTACTATAGCCGACTTTAAACCGACGATCACTTTATCTGCTTTAGGGCTGACGATGGTCCGATTGGAACTCTGTTTGATTGGTCGAGAATCGGCAACCGACGATGGTCCGATTACGTCACCTTAAAATTTTTAAACTACTTAAAAGTTACTTCCTAGTATGTAGGGATGGCGCTAATGTGACTATGTTTCCTGTACAGTGGAAGATAATATTATATATATATAATGAGCTTCAAAACTATAATGCGGACTTGACAAGATGGTGGTACTTCTCTATAAGAATCACCTCTTCGGCCACTTAAACCAGCTCGACTGCTTAACCAGCCGTATTATCAAAACTTTGTAGTTTGCCAATGTCGGGCCGCTTTAAGCTACCACCGACGGACCTCCGTCAATCGCCGACATTGGACCACTTAAGGAAACCAATGTCGGACTTGAATAGTTTACCGATGTCGGGCCGAGACCAGCTTGCCTACGTTAAACCGACCAAATTAAGCAGTTATGGGCGGATGGTCGGCACCATGTGGTTAAACCATATCGGACCTCAATCGTAAGGCGACGGTATGCCGATTTCAGCAAAAAATAAAATTTACCATTGGTCTGACCACGGTCCACAGTCTAACGCTGCGTCGGCAAACATACATTGGGCTTACATCGCAAAGCAGACAAAAAATACTGCTGGTCCGATGTCGTAAATCGACGTCGTGTCAATGACGGCAAATTCGGCAATCGACATCGGACCGACGAAGTCCTGAGGGAACCGTGTTTGCTGGGAACCCCTGTGTTAAAAATTTAAAAAACTTATTGGTGACGATAAACAGTCGGCCGCTAAGTGATACCGGCGGATTTCTGACGGGACGTATAGGCACTTGTAATGAATCCGCTAAAATCGTCCTGTATTTATGTATGTATTTATGCGCTTTCTAACGAGTAGGTTCCCACATAACAATTTCTCATCCTTAGCATGTGCACAGAATATCCTCAAGAAGAAAAAGGATACGCTAAGGATGTTCTAAATTAACCCTTAAACATAGGCGTATGGAAACAGTAACATTATAAGAGACGTGCGGTCAAAATGACCCCTTTAATTGAAATAATAAAATTGATTGAAAAAAAAATACTTCACTCTTATAACTTTATTATATCATTTATACGACCATCTAAAATATGTTTGAAGGAATAGAAACTAATTTTGTGCAGGAAAATTTGATAGAGAAATGAAATAATAGAGGTATATAGTTTTTTGCTCAAAAATGTAATATTTGGCAATTTAGTAGAAAAAAATCAACTGTGATACTTATTACTCATAAATGTTCTAAAGTAAAGTGAAACAAACATAAAAGACGTAAAAACAACTTAAATTATAAAAAAACGTGCAAATGACTTTTTGAGAAATTTTTATGCTGCGCAATCTCTACAGACGCGTCTAGTGCATTCCATACATAAATCACTCTCGATGCAGTACCGGCAATGATGGTCCGAAAGGTACTGAAACGCTTGCCTATCTGAGTAGTAGGCGGAGCAAGATATCAATCAATCAGATAAGTCGGGGGTCAAAATGACCGCGTGTCTATAGTTACGGGTTAACATTGGAACATCCTAAGCACGTGCTAAGAGTAGGTTACGTTCCGCCCTAATCATATGCTATGCGGGTTCTTATAATGTGCTAATAGATATTCTTATCAGATGATTGGCATGTGCTTAACACATATAGCAACTGGTCATTCTTAGCACCGTTAGGAAATCTATAGTAGCGCATAAATAAAATAAAAATTATATTTGTATATATTATATATATTATACACCCTAAGAAAAAAAATAAAAACGCCGACGAAGTTCGAACCGACAACCTACAGGTTGATAGACCAATGCTTTATCCACTGTACCATGCGCTTATAAAGAAATAGGTTGAAGCCGCGGAATATAAGCGCTTTGGCAGATTCTTATCGTCTACTGAAAAGTGTTAGTCATGATTAAGGTTTAATCAGATAATTTTCGCGTTTGGTGGATATATATATATATGGACAAGCATCTCTAAACCAAGGGTTACCGGGTTCGTTTTTTTTCAAGTTTTTTAACTTATTTTTATCATGATCTCCCTACAAATAGATTTTCGAATTCTTATGATGGCAATACCTTGACAAATCATTATGGGCATGCATTATTAGAATGAATATATTTTCCTTAACAGAAAAATTCATTAACCGTAGGTGAAGTGAATTGTCACATATTGGTAAGTAAATAAATCACTAAGGGTTAACAACCCAACAAGCATTTGGACGTTATATTACGTTATGGTCACGTAGGGCAAGAAATACCTGACGTCGCCTCCGACGTCCATCAGTCTTCCTAAGGACTCGATTTAGCACCTAAGTGGGGAATCAAAATTCGAGTCGTTTCGACGTCGAGTGCTGCACAGTGTTTTGGTCAAATATTACGTCAAATTACGTAGACCCACGACCCAAAGTTTTACTGTGCACACCAAGTTTATACTTATTAGGTAAAAACTTTTATATGTCTAAACAAACACATCCCAATGAACTGTGGATGACAATAATTATTATCTTAGTTATTGTAGGTAACTGAAAAAAGTTAGTTTTACACATTATATGGATCCAAATCTTCCAACGAAGGTCAGTTTACTAATAAATATAATTAAAATAGACATTAAAAAAAATTAATTTTGAAAAAAATTAACCTAAAAATAAAATCTTTATAAGGAAGCCCGTTTCTTATAGTAAAACATTATAGGTATTTAAAAAATGCATTTTGGTTGCCAACAATTGAGTTAATTTACATATCAAGCCTTTAAAATGAAAAAATAAAATGTACTGTTGTAATGGCGCATCGATGCTAAACGTTTAAAATGACGTTTCGGGCGCCGACCAAATTTGTAATCATTATTTACCTATTCGGACAAGAACACCTCCTGCGACGTCGCCTTGTAGAACGACCCGACCTAGAATATTGTAGTATAATTGTAGGTCACGCACCCACGTCGGTGGACCTCGGAATAGTTACATTTAATAAACGAAAGTTTGGCAACGTCAATTTTATTACAATTCTACTTTAAAACTCATACTAAATATAACGTCTCATGAATTAGACGTTATACCGAGTGTCCCGAGGTGAGTGGCCTATAAGATTATTTTGTAAACTATACAACAGAAACTTTTAAACTTTCTATTCTAACATAAGTCCATGTAAAGTATATTTATAAAATACTTTCGTATTTGCAGTATTGCCATTTACAGGAAATCTTGGCAACAACTAAATTTATTGATGTCAGTTTTCACTTTGACCCGTCTTTGAATTTTATTCTAAAAATTAACGTTAATTTACGTCGCTGATAAGTAGCGAGTATCACCAACATTTGGCTACGTCAGTTTTGGTAAGTATCGACGTCACAACTGATGCACTAGTTGTTGGCGACGTGAAGTCTTAGTAAAAAATACGTTGTTTGATGGACAAACCAACTGTTAGGTTGTAATTAGTCGGAAGTCAGAAAAATGCTGCTTGGGAAAGTAGTGCATATGCTAAAGATATTCTAAAAGTAACCTTCTTTAATGGTACTGGTATTTTATTAATATTAGGAAATACTAGAAGCGTATTCTTTTGATGTTCTTTTGCAGTACCAGAATAGCATGTGCGCTAAAAGGACCAAATAATGTTTCAATAAGTGATATATATACATTGCATATGCTAAAGATGCTCTAATAGTAATTAACCTTCTTTAGTGGTATTTCTTTACAATTGCCAAGAAAATACTTAGAAGCTCATTCTTTTGATGTTTGTTTATGGTACCAGAATAGCATGTGCGCTAAACGGATCAAAAAATGTTTTAAAATTGATAATTTCTTTGCATGTGTTAAAGATGTACTCGAAAGGACCTGCTCAAATGGTACACTCATAGCATTTTCTATGGATATCCAAGCATATGCTACGGATGTGCTCAAAAGGACATCCTCAAAAAGTTACGCTCTAGCTCATACAGGTGATATAAATATGATAGAAACGTGACGGGAAACATGACTGTAATAAGACCAGAACGTTTTTTTTAAAGAATTATAGTAATATACCTAGGCACTGACTAGAATATCTCACATAGCAAACATATATCCCTACTGAATATTGCATGGATATGATTTTGTGATTCAAAACTTGTGCAGATGGCCACGACATGGATATCCTAAGATATGCAGTGGATGGTGGAATATCCACCAAATATGCATTAGTCTTCCACTAAAGTGAGTAGCCTATGGATATAAGTATTATGTTGATATACTACTTGAGATTAGTTATCAAAAGAATACCTAAATAAGTTTTTGCTCTCTTATATTTATAATAATATTACCTGCTACATAGAGAACATATTGATTCCAGTGCCATCTACCTACAATAAATGACATTAAACAGTGGCGGTCCCAAAAGTAGACAACAACAACCAAGATCCTGGTGGTAATAACCCTGAAGAAGAAAAAACGAGAAATTGCTGAAAGTTCCTTTAAATACATTCTAGAACCCTCCACAATATTTTGGGACAGTTTGACCTTCAATCCGTCAGACCAAGAATATACAAACGCATGACGAACTTACCGCGAAAACCATTGAAAATACAGAACAGTATTATAGAGTTTCTATTTATAAACAAGTTTTTGACAAAATCAATTCGGACATAAAAAAGTATTCTTGATCTGAACATATTCATACCAAGTTTAACATGAAGCCAAAATCAAGACAAAATTAACTAAAGTAGTTTCTATATACTATAAACTGTTTTATTAATCCAAAACAGAAATTCTTGAACTTTCATTGGGAGAAGTCAGTATTTGGAAACAATATTGGTCAGAAGTAGGCAAAAGCTTAAATCAAAACATACCTGATAACATTCTAGAGGCAATGAACAAGTGTGGAAATATTTTTCCGTTGATTAGAACATTCTTGGATGTTTGCCAGTAAGTAATGCCTCGTCAGAAAGAAGCTTTTCATGCCTCAGAAGATTGAAAACATAAGTACTTAAAAATACTATAACGGAAATTCGTCTGACGGGCTTAGCGTTGCTGCATATCAGCCAACATATTGAAATTGACATTGAGCGAGTCATTGACCGGTTCTCCCAGAAAACTGGAAATTACTTTTTTTTGTGATGGGCATCTTATGTTTGAGATAAAAGCTTTTAAGACCTCAAAAAAAAAAGTTACTCAATTACGGATTTCAGGAGGATAAGGGGGTAGTTAACCCCCCCTACCCTAATTTTTTATGAAAACATTTGATATTTACGGTATTACTATAATTTTGTGTTAAAAATGGCATTTGTAGCGTCATTTTCTTAAAAATTTTCGCCTGCTGTGCTTTGAAACCATTGATATATTTACAATTTTAGTTTAATTTCAAATCAAAAAACGCATTTTTTACAGCAATTTTCTTAAAAAATTTCGCCTGCGGCGCTATAATACCGTTAATATTTACGATTTTAGTTTATTTCGACTCAAAAATTTCAGTTTTAATGTAATTTTCTCAAAAATTTTCTTATACATTTTTTAAAATAAAAAATGTATGAAATAAACGACTTCAAATCTGAGTACCCCTCCCCCTAGATTTGAGACCAAATCGTCGCTTGTAGTTACTAAGTTTTGTTTGCATATATTGATATGTTCCTCATAAAAGCATTGCTTTTATTCTATTTTTTTTGCGTATCGAAACCGCCCCCACTTTTCAAATGTCTGGGACCGCCACTGCATTAAACTAAATTATAATTATAAATCATGTAAATCGCGTTCTTTTCACAACTAATATATAATATATTTTCAGCAAACATGCTAAAGTCCTGACAAAAATATTCTTTTTGGGAATATTCCTAGAAATAACTTTATCTTGAAATTTTTTAAGAAAATTGCTGTAAAAATGCGTTTTTTGATTTGAAATTAAACTAAAATTGTAAATATATCAATGGTTTCAAAGCACAATAGGGAAAATTAATGAAAACCGAAAAGTGAATCATATTGAAAACATATTAAGTTCTACGTGAAAACATAGTAATTGCATTGCGATGAGGTTTAGTTTTCATTTAAATAATATTTGATGTAAATATTTTGTTCATTTTATGCAAAAAAAAGGTAAAATAGAAAACAAATCTCCAGGGGACTGAGAATTACATTTCAACGCTTTCGTAACCCAACCAATGTTCGATGCTGACAAAAAGAACATTATTTGTTTGCCATGTTTTATTGCATTTTCTTTCAAATAGTTTATGCGCAGAGAACTGGAAACAAAATAGCCTAAGAAAATTGCTGTAAAAATGCGTTTTTTGATTTGAAATTAAACTAAAATTGTAAATATATCAATGGTTTCAAAGCACAGCAGGGAAAATTAATGAAAACCGAAAAGTGAATCATATTGAAAACATATTAAGTTCTACGTGAAAACATAGTAAATGCATTGCGATGAGGTTTAGTTTTCATTTAAATAATATTTGATGTAAAGATTTCGTTCATTTTGTGCAAAAAAAAGGTAAAATAGAAAACAAATCTCCAGGGGACTGAGAATTAAATTTCAACGCTTTCGTAACCCAACCAATGTTCGATGCTGACAAAAAGAACATTATTTGTTTGCCATGTTTTATTGCATTTTCTTTCAAATAGTTTATGTGCAGAGAACTGGAAACAAAATAGCCTAAGAAAATTGCTGTAAAAATGCGTTTTTTGATTTGAAATTAAACTAAAATTGTAAATATATCAATGGTTTCAAAGCACAGCAGGGAAAATTAATGAAAACCGAAAAGTGAATCATATTGAAAACATATTAAGTTCTACGTGAAAACATAGTAATTGCATTGCGATGAGGTTTAGTTTTCATTTAAATAATATTTGATGTAAATATTTCGTTCATTTTGTGCAAAAAAAGGTAAAATAGAAAACAAGTCTCCAGGGGACTGAGAATTAAATTTCAACGCTTTCGTAACCCAACCAATGTTCGATGCTGACAAAAAGAACATTATTTGTTTGCCATGTTTTATTGCATTTTCTTTCAAATAGTTTATGCGCAGAGAACTGGAAACAAAATAGCCTAATAGGATCTTTATTATATGTAGGTAAAACAATTACAATTATTCTAAATGTTACAGCAAACCAATAAAAATCAAATAAAAAAAAGTGTACATAAAAATAATATACAGACCGCTTCAAGCTACTGCGATCATAGGGGGAATCAAGTCCAATTTACTCTCCGTGCCGTACGACCGAGGTGGATTCGAAGCACGCAGCAGTGTTATCTTTTGGAAATTCATTTTGTTTTTATTATTTTGTTTTATTTCTGCCTTGCTCGAGAAACAGATGGGTAAGTTCTTAATTGAAATAATACATTTTTAAAACTAAAAATGGATGTCTACGAAGTTGCCGAAAAAGTGCAGATGGTCAAATGGTCAAATCGTCATAACCCAACACACGTTAGATATTGGTCGAGGGAAAATTTGCATTTGTATTTTGACGTAAGAACACAGTATCCCCAAAAACTAAATGTTTGGGGGGGGGGTATTGTAGGGGAACACGTAATTGGGCCATTTTTTATTAACGGCAAGTGCAATTTGAATGGTCCTAGATACTTGGATCTACTGCAGCAGCACATTATTCCAACTGCTAGGCAGTTGTTAGGTGTAAGATTTGGTGAAACATGGTTTCAACAAGATGGTTGTTCCGCTCACAATGTTGGCCTTGTTAGGGAATAATTTGATTGATAATGTATTTCCTAATCGGGTTATAAGTACACGGGGAACTATTTTATGGCCAGCTCGATCTCCCGATCTTGCTCCTAATGACTTCTATCTGTTTTTGAAGAAGCTTTTCAAATTATCACCCCTAACATGCTTGGAAACGTTGGAAGGGGTTTTTATAGTAGGCTCGGATATTGTCTAGCCGAGCAAGGAGGACTTTTCGAACATTTGCTTTAATTTTTTTTTGACTGGGAGAATCTTTTTGGTTTTTAGAATGTATTATTTTATTTTAACATAAAACGCTCTTATTTATCAGTGACAAAAAATAAGAAAATTACGTTATAAAAATTTGCGTATTTATTGACCAAATTCCGGTTTCATTGACTACGCTCCACACAGCACCGTGGTTAGAGGCGTACTAAATACAAGGCGAACGGCGGCGAACGGCAGCGAATGGCGATCGGAAGCCTGAGTGTTGGTTGCTTCACTGATAGGCGTGCGGTGTCTCTGCATGTACGTACACTGGCAAATTAGACTTCTTTCGCCCTATGTTCGCAGTAGCTTGAAGCGGTCTGTATATAAAAAAAATAAAACTTAATATAACAAACGAAAATACAAAAATAAACAAAGGTAAATTGCAGAACCCTTTAAAGTTCCCCCTTTCCCTAAAAATAAAAAATTTCATTCCGTCCCTGTTGTTCTCCGATGGTGCCCATTATTGAGGCAGCATTTCCTCGCTGCACGGCTAAGCTGATCTTCTGAGTGATGAAGCTAAGAGACTGTTCATTAGGACTCTCAGACGCGATCTCCTTAATCAATCTCTTAGCCTCATGACCTCAAGGACTTAGCGTTTCTATAGCGATAGGACAAACAAACGAGGATCGTTTTGTTTTCGCTCTCTATATTTTAGGTTTTTTTTTTTCTCGGCAGGGGCACCAGCAGATCCGGGTACCTTATGCCCGTGTGCACGGGTTCGGCTTGACATGTAAGCCGAGCTTAAGCTTTAGTTTTGGTTTGCAAGGGTGTGGAATATCATGTAAGTGGCACTTAAGCTGTGGTTAAGATAAGCCGCAGAATTACTACGGCTTAAGAGCATTTTTAGATTATGTGAGTTATTTTTTGGTAATGTTTTTAAACAAAAGACTTCTTCGGGATGACGAATTAGACTTTGTAATTAATGGAATACCAAGAAGGATTTTTCAAAGAATGGATTATTTCAACACTTTTGATGAAGATTCCTTTTACAAAAGGTTTAAAATACCCAAGAAAAATATTGTTTTTAAAACTTTGCACAATAGTTAAAAGCAAACTTTTTTCGCTAAGCGAATAATTAACCGTTTTTTTCGCAAATTCGTTGTAAAGAATCTTAAAAAGAGGTTGGGTTGGTCTGGTGGTGTAATAAAAATACTCAGGTTTTATAGTTGACCAATTATAGTAGTTTTATTTGCCTTTTCCTCCATATAATCATACACCTTCAAAAAAATTTGTTTTTATTTTAAAAACAACCTCAAATTTTAAGTTGCTTTTTGACAGCTGACAGGTAATAATCATGGTCACCACACAAAAAACACAAAATAATGCAAATAACTGCCACGTTGCCAATAATTTACTCACTTTTTCCAAGTGGAACATATTCGGAACTTTTGCAAACCAAGGAAATCTGATGAGGTAAGAGGAAGTGGTGCACACGGGCATTAGATGTTTTATCAAGGTACGACTTTGCTAAAGTGTGACTACAAGTCGCGTCCCAGATCACCTGCTTCTATTATGCCTAATAGGAAAGAATAGTTTTGATTTTAAAGAGCCGTATATTGGTTTTTAACTAAAAACTTTCGATATATTTTTTTAAGTTTCCCATTGGTATTTCCAGCAGGACTGATATTTGTACCCCAAAAATCAGCATGAAAAAAATATAAAAAAAGAAGAACTAAATATCTTTTAAAAAGAATTTGAACAATGAGAACTTTTAAGAAAAAAAATGAAATTAGTTAGAGATATTTATATGGGACACAAAGTTTACCAATTTTAAAACTTTCAATTGGAAGGTATTATTTTCAATTTATCTAGTTCGATGGAACGTAACTGAAAGAAAATTCTGTAAAAAAATTTTATGGAAAGTTTGGTGAGATAATTAAAACTGAAAATTTGTTGGTATTGTTGAGTTTAAAATTCAGCATGAACGCATTTTTTTCAGAGGTTTCCCCGGGTCTTTCCCGCATAGAGGATTGCCTACATTTTCTGATTTTTAACAATAACAACTAGGTATAAAATTTAATGTGTTTTCGTTATTTCGAGTCTTTATAGTGGCGATATTTAAAGTAATTTAATCAGATACCGTAGACAAAATGCCAATGATAATAAATTCCACGTTGTTGGCTAGACTTGGGGGCAATAAAAAAAATGTTGACCCATTTTGGCATGCATAAGAATTAACATATTATGTCGCGGTTGAATGGTCACTAGACGGAAAAATCGCGGCCATTGAACAAGAATTTATTGCTAGAGGCCAATTAATGCCAACGCTACCTTTCATCCAGGAGACCTTGGTGACGTTGGAATGTAATTAAACACCAATTTTTGGAAATTTAGAAGTTACAAGAATAATTTTAAAAAGTTGTAGATTCGGGCTGGCTAGTTAATGAACAGGACTTAGTTTGTAACTTTAATAATATAAAATATAAATAAATAGGTTTTAGTACTTTTTTTCGAAAGTAAAGTTTCTGATAAATTTTAAAATAATTTTATAAAATATTTGATGTGGATCATGGAGGTAATATGTGTGCTAAAAAACCACCGGAAAAAAAATCGAAAAAAAAACGGAAAAAACTCCTTGGAATAAAGTATCCCATGGGAAATATCGATTGTTACACATTAAAAAATAAGTAAAAATACGTAAAAATCAAAAAACATTATTTTGGCTTGGTTCAAGGCGTCTTCAGACTCATATACCAGGGATGTTCACAAATTTTTTTAAAAGAGGGAGGGGTTAGGTATTGGTAATGTATTATTTAATCTTATTTAAAAACCACTGACAAACGAACAAATTTTTTTCTTTAGGAATTTACGCAGTGGGTTTTAACATATTTTTGAAAAAATTTCCTTAACTTAGTGGCGAAAAACCCAAAAAAAGTAGTTTCGACATTATGAATCCGCCACAAACATATAGATTTTAGTTAGGTATTGGGTTGGACTAGTATGTACGAAAAAATATATTTATTTATATTTAAAAGCAAGGACGTGAATGCTTGAACGGATCTAGTCTCATTTATAAATTTCATGCCAAAACTCTGTCTTCAATGTGCCGCAGACAAAAATTTCATTTTTTGCACGTTATAAATATCATTAAAAAGTGGTTAAAATTGAACTAAATTGGGACAATTAATTACATAGTTTAAAAAAAGTGGGTTAGGTTAGCTACCAGGTGGGGGACTAAATAGAGGTAAAAGACTTAATTTTATATTTTGTTGCCTTCGTCTTGTCACAAATGCGGCGCAGTCGGAAAGTTTGTACAAATGATGCTAAAAATGCCATTTTTTATGAGTTATAAATTATGTTGACAAAAATTGCTCTAATTTAAACTCAAATTATATAAATGAATAACTTAAAAAAGTGGGTTGGATAAGCTAACAAGGAGTTGGGGTTGAATCAAGACTTAATTTTAGCTTTGTAGTCGAAATCTTGTCATAAGTGCGCCGCAGACAAAATTTTTTAAGAAAATTCAAGAACATTTTTAATTTGGTTGACAGTCAACAAAAAAAAAAGAAACGTGAGTTAAGTTAGTTTTGAGTTTTTAATTAGCTACCTATGCGACAAGGATTTTTAGTTGATAACATAATTATGACATACAAAACCTTTTGCACAAGTCAAATTCGGGCGACCCGCTCGGGGATTGAATAAGCCGCTGCTTGATTTGGGTTGGGTTTCGAATAGAAATATTTTTTCTTGAGGATTTTTTTTTAGGAGGTTTTTCGGCTTACCACACCTCTTAGCTTTGAAAATTTTCCTAGGTTACTGTTTTTTAGTTCAAATTATGTAATATTATCAAAACTTGTGACAGCTTTGTTTTACATACATTTTGGCTGATGTTTCTCTGATTCGGGAAATATTCTGTAGTAATTTATTAAGAGATGTGGAAATTATCGAAAATCATGTCGAAGATTTTTTGCCGTGGAAACCGCTCGAGGGCTTGCCCGAGAGCGGTTTCCTCATAGCAAAAAATCTAAGAATAATTTTCTGATTATTTCACCATCCCGAAATGAATTTTGAAGACTATTTACCAAATTAAATATATTAAACTGTAGAAAATAAATCGCTATTTATATATTATCATTAAACACCACATGGACAATAAAAACCAGTACAGGGTGATTCATTATATTTTGAACCCCTGGTTAGCGCCTTTATTATTGATAATAGAAAAAAAGCTTAAATAGAAAAGTATTATAGTTTTTTAAAAGTCTTCTAACCCACATGACAGATGTTGTCAAATGTCATTCCATATGGCAAAATTTGACAACAACTAGATCATTTCTTCCTGATTTCAAAAATATACCATATGTTACTTTTGTTTTGAACGGTTATTGAAAAAATTTAGAAAAACGTTGGAATAAGAGCAATGTGTTGAACACAGAACCACCTAAACTATTTTTCCTTGGCTGACACATTGCACACAAAAGTAACATATGGTATATTTGTGGAATCAGGAAGAAAAGATCTATCGAAGTTTTAAAAAATATACAGGGTGTTCCATTTAATATAAGAAAGTTGATGTCAAATTTTGACATATGGAATGACATTTGACAACATCTGTCACGTAAGTTAGAAGGCTTTTAAAAAACTATAAAACTTTTCGATTTAAACTTTTTTCTATCATCAAAAATAAAGGGGCTAACCAGGGGTTCAAAATATAGTGAATTACCCTGTACAGACGTGTGATTTTGAGTTTTGAAAAGGACAATTATCAGTTTTGACAAGGGAGATTTTCAGTTTTGATAAGGGAGATTTTCTCCTGAGCGGGAAATTTTCGCTGAATAATCAGGTGAAAATCGACCTGCTTTTATAACGTATGAGGTAAATAATCAAATAAATTACATTTATGCACAACCGGGCGTTATAGTTATAAAATGCGTTTAACACCCTAAGCGTGTAAAAACCCTCGCCTGGCGGCTCGTGTTTTAATTTCCACGCCGCGGGCCTTAAACGGCTCCTTTATGACTTAGAAACATAAATAGCTATTTTGTATCAAAATAAACCAGACAATTTTTGTACTCAACATATTTATTTTTTATTAAAAATTGCATTCGTTAGTTTTCATAAATTAAAAAAATACCCTCCTCCAGCGAATTCGGGCTTTTTCACGAAAATATGAAAACAAACTCTTGCAATTATAAAAAAACACGTTTGATGCAAAAATTATCGGTAATTTTGATGCACTTGTGCAATTATCCCCGATAAATGTGAGGGTAAACTATGGATCTCCAATGAATAGCTAATATGATGCGACCTTTAACCTGACATTTTTTTCTTGCTTTGTTCCTGATGTGATAAGAGAATTCTATAGAAAGGAGTACGCAGATTTCCACCAATCGCCAAGCTAAAAGTTATCTTTGAAATTCAGGACAGGAGGAAAAAGTAAAAAAGAAGGATCAATGTAAAAGTAGGAATGAAAAAAAATACCCCCGGAAAAAAAACATAGGAAGAAAACCCATACAAAAAATCTCCCCCAAAAAAAGGAAAAAACTCCCAGGAAAAATTGATTGTTACATTTTAAAAAATAGGCTAAAATCAAAAAATATTATTTTGGGTTGGGTTGGGTTGGTCCCATTGGTCCATCTTTTTATTAGGGTTTTTTCCTAGTTTTTTTTCCTAGATTCTTTCTCCCTAATGCTGAACCATAAAGGTATAACTTAAATAGAGACATTATGTTTACCACAGTTGCGATCAGACATAAGGTAAACAATTTGCCGACAATGCCAGATTGCGCTAAAAGTTATATCTCTACACGTAATGTTTTTAAAAATATATTATTTTTATACCTTATCATTTACATGCAATTATGCAAATTCTCCGGTTTGTTTTTTTAAAAATGGAGAAATACCTTATTATTATTCAAATATATAAAGAAATTTAGGTATATTAAATAATTACATTTAAATGTCCTTGAATCTTCACAATTTTAAATCAATAAAGAATTTATAATGTGGAGGTACATGTTATGGTACTTGAAATACACCTCATTTTTTCGATCGAAATATCATATAAAATACCTGATATTTTGGCCGAAAGAATAATTCTTTTTATTTCCCAGTATATATCGGGAATAAAACCTACAACAATGTGACAACCTCGCATTTGTGGCGGGTCAGCCATATAAACGTGTATATGCTGCTCCATTCATAATTTCTCTACGTCGTTGTAGTATTAGCATAATCGAGGTTTTGGTATATTTTACAGATTAATCGAGAGTTTTTTAATATTTTTTCAACAGATTTTTAAGTGTTTGTGGCAAAAGTGATGTGATAAAGTGCGTAGTGTGACGAAAACTGGAGATTGCAGGTGAAAACCAAACATTTCACAGGTTTATTATCATATATTATTTCGACGCCATCTTGTGATAGGCCCCCATAGGCGTGCAACTAATGTTGCAATAAATACAAAATGTAATTAATAAATATAGGAAAGAAATAAGTTTTTTTGGGATATTTTTGCGAATTTGTGATAAAAACAATATGGTAAGCATTTATAATTAATTACACTATATTTGGTATAATGAACCAACCCCAGCTGCGACATTTTTAAATATCCTATATCAGTAGCAAAAAAAATGTAAGAGGTGCGTATCATATTTATTTATAACTACATTCACAGTTTTGATACTATCTGTAGTAAGCCTATTTTTTCTGCTGAGATTTGTTTATAAATAGTACCAGCGTTCCCGGTATAAATATAAATTTTTACAACATTATTATGTCAGACACAGGATAAAGAATGTATGTTTGTTACAACTTTTTATTTATAATATTTACATAGGTAAATACTCCACATAAGATTTTTTTTATTTATTAAAAATGTAAAGATACTTTTGTACGTATTAAATAAAAATTATAGCAGAGTGTTATTTTTTACACAACGAAAATACCTATGATATAGGTATCATCCTTTTTCGAAATACCACTATTTTTAGTCGAATTTGCTCATTTTTGCCACATTGGTTTTTTGGTAATTTGTCTAAAAAGTGCGAAAAAATCACTTTTGACGCGTTTTTAGTACAACAATTTCCTACTTGCATAAAAAGCTTCTGCCTAAGGTTATAATATTTGGTATTTTTAAAATCAAAACCAAAAAATAATTTTGTTTCCATTTTTAACTTAACCTAGTTTATAAATGCATCTAAAAACTCCAATTAGACATAAAATTTACGCCATGCCAAAAAAATTATTTTAGCATGCTAATTTTTTAATAAGGTTTTGCAAGTTACTTGATGTAAATGCGTGTAAAAAAGTCTACTGTTACATATCAATTTTAATGTGGAAAGTTCACCTTCCCACACGCCGTGCGTAAAAAAATACGCACAGCGTGCATAAAAAACTGTCATAGCGTGCGTGAAAAAACGTTTAACGCACGCAATTTTTTTTTAATGGTACTTTATGGACCAAATTTTTAAATTTTGAGTTTGAAATGTGTGTTCTAAAAACTACTTTTTGATCAAGAAAGTCATCATAAACACTCGTAGAAAAAAAATTGTACCTAACCCTTGCGGAAGTGTCTTTCCCGCCCGAACTCCTCCCGTGCGTAAAAGTATCACTTTCCGCACTAATTAGGCAGATGACTATCTGGAGAACATTTAAAAAATTAATATTTTCTATGTTTTACCTTTACATAAATATTTTCACAATGACAAATGTAATACCTCTCCATACCCTCGGTATCAATTATTAAGTATAAAAAAATTAAAGATTGTATTTCCAAAAAAATTTCTGAAAATAATGAATGACCAAACCTTTTTACATTTATAAATAACGAGCCGCTTCTGGCCGCTGCTAAATGTAGGGTGGTTGGAGCATGTGTGAGGAGGAGCATGTCTGGTACAGCGTTGCCAGTGGAACATAAAATGGTTTTCCGTAAATCTAACGACTGATCGCGTTTCAAAGCAATTTATGAATGACTTGATGGGTCTATTTTAGTTAAACGTCTTTGTGCTCAACAGTTTTTGAAACCGTTCTGCACAGCAGTTCACTTTTTATACTTTTTCAGAAAAAAAAAATTTTTTGGGTCACAGATTTTTGAAATCTACATGTTTATAGTTCTTAATCTAGGAAACAAATAAAATCTTGCATGTGGGGCTTTTTGAATTTTGGGAATTTTTCGAATTTTAATTGTTAAATTTAATTTTGCCCAAAAATTAAGTTTGTTTGATTCAATATGTTCCCACAATAAAGTTCCCGATCCACTGGTCAAAAGTTGTTAAGGGTAGAAACCTTTATTGCCTCTAGACTTTGAGTTACAAACTGTTTAATCCAGTAAAATCTGCTACGTTTTTGCTATCCTGTATCTCAAAAAGTAGTCCGAACTAGGAGATGGCTCTATGTGATAAATTTTAAGCAGTGGGTTATAGGAGAAAATTCGAAAAATGCCCAAAACTCAAAAAGTCTCAAATACAAGATTTTATTTGTTTGCTAAATGAAGAGCTATAAATATGTAGATTTCAAAAATATGTAACCAAAAAAATATTTTTTTTTCTTAAGATATGAAAAGTGAACTGTATTTTATGGTAAAAGTTCGTTTCAGGCCTCTTCAAGGTGGCGCGAAGTCAAATTAAATTTTAAAATTTTGAAAACATTTTTATTACATTTTTTAATTGACGTTATGCAAGAAACTGTCTTATTTAAGTTCTCTAAGGCAACCGATTGTAAGTTACAGCCAACCACGTGGCCATCAGATATTTTTCGACAATTTGCTTTTAGCAGAATACCTACCAATCATAATAGACAAAGTAAATATTTCAACGTATCGGTATTGGTATACTTAACGCGTTCGAAACAAAGCCAAAATAAAAACAAAAGATCAAAAGATCTTGGGGGGAAATAACGAAAATTCAAACCTGGATGAGCATCCCACAAGGAACACACAAAGGACCAAAGCGAAAAGAGAAATGATTAAACGATGTTTCGCCTTGGGCAACCAGCGTAGGCTCGTCAGTGGTTCCACTGGTCACACTCCTCATACATCATTAAACACCATCATACACTTTGATTTCCAAATTTGAATCACTCACAAATAGGCATCGTTCCGCACTGGTACTTATCCAAGTTACCTGATACGGATTCATCCTGGCGTGTTAAATTTCCAATAGGATTATGCTCCTAATCTTTTGATCTTTTGTTTTTAGATTAACTGATTTGGAGGTTTTTTAACTTCTTTTTTGTTTTTAATTGCCTTAGGAGCATAATGCAGAAAAAGTTTTTCTTACGAGGGTCCAAAACCTAGTAAACACAATTGTGACTTTAACCTAATATTTACATAAATCTAAGGTTCATATATTTATGTAAAATATGTTATCATATTTACGTAAATCCCACATAAAAATATTTTTATAAAAAAAATTATGTAAACATTACGTCAAAACTTTGCCTGTAAATTTAAGTCATCATAGGCAATATTAATTTTACGTAAATAATATGACTTTATAAATAAATTCTTAAAATTTACGTAAATATTACGTAAATACTGGGACCTTACTATATAATAAATTATATATAATATTTAATTTTAATTTACGTAAACGTTACATAAAATTATTTATTTCAAATGAAAGTCATAAAATTTACATAACTATTATGTAACAATTTAGACACTACGTTTACATTTAAAATTTTACATAACTATTATGCAAAAAATTTATCATCTAAATTACGTAAACGCTCTATAACATGATTTACGTCACATTAAAATTTGGAAATTTACATAAATATAACATTTTTTATGTATTAGTTATGTCATGTAAGTTATGTAATTTCCCTGTAAAATTATTTACGTCAAATTAAAGTCCTAAATTTTACATAATTATTATATAGTCAATTGAACCGTAAGTTTACATTTCAAATATTACATAACTATTATATAGAACATTTTATCTAATATTTATATCATCTAAATGAGGTAAACGCTCTATAACGCGATTTACGTCACATTAAAATTTACAAAAATATTATGAAAATGAAAGAAATTACCAGTGGTTAATAGTTTCTTCCTAGTAGGTAGAGATGGCGCTTAATATCACTATGTTCAACCATTATAGATATTTACCTAATTCCGAAAACAGTTTGAGGGATTGGAGAGGGAACGTTATTTATGTATTAAATTGGACCACTCCCCTGTGATACCTCTTTGAAAAGGTTTTTACAATCGAAATACGATTTGATTACCGTTTACAAAATACCCAAAATATAATTCAAGGGTTCACAGAAGAACGCAGATTATGGATTCAGACGTTTCCAGGCCTTACCCCCTCGGAAACGTAAATTCAAAACCGTTTTCAACAATGTATCATAATGAAGTGCCCTTATTATTTTTTAAATAATGGGCGATATTATATATTATAACTTGGGCAAGGCCAACGAAAAAAAAAAGTTAGATTCGCCACGTTTTCATGGAAGGTTTGAAGCTGACTCCTATTAAAAACGTATTCAGTTCCACGTGAAAACGTAGTAATAGCTATTATATTATAACATTGGACACAAGTTTGTACGGTTGCACTTAACAGCTAAATCAATTTTTCTTCCTGAAAAAATAGCAAAGATTAGAGGAAGGCGGCGTCAAAAATTAAAAAAAAAAAAAGATACCAAAAAGAGTAGAGTGGTAGGATAATTTTACAAAAAAATTTGGAATACCAACAAATATTGTTGGAGAACTTTTAAAATATAAAAAATAAATAAAAGCGGCTGCTAGGTCTGAGGATGTATTTTAGTTAATTTTGCAGTTTTCACGGAAAGGGTATTTTTTAAAAAATAGATATGTAACTATTTATTAACATTTGTTGTTTAGAGAATAGGTAAAAGAGTCGGGACCAATGTGGTAAAGCGGTCATATGAACGCTTGTCTTTTTCAAAAAGCAAATCTGTTAAAATACGAAACCAAAAATGTGAAATGGATGAACATTCGAGCAAAACAATAAATTCATGGTCACTAAACTTTTGATATATTCGGATTTTCTTATAAGTATCTCTATAAGGGGTAGCTGACTTTCTTATTGTAATAAATAAAATAATGTCTAAGATACATTACATTCATTAGAGGCAATGGTACACGTTAAGATTTTTCAACTATAGAAAATAAAAAAACAAAATGTTGGAATTGCTATTGAAAACTAACAGATGACTGCTGTTAAAAGCTCTGAGATCCTTTTATTTTCTTTGTCAGCTTTTTTGAAAAGTTTTTTGCTAAACTAGAGAAACTGTAGGTAGAATTCGTTGTTCTGAACAAGACTTAGTAAAATGGCTTTCGTTTCAGAGATATTTGCATTTAAAAATTATTAATATTTTCTGAGAAGCACCCTTTACTATGTGGTAAAAACATCAATTTTTGAAAAAACACTTTGACAACTTCAAAATGAACTCTGTGTTTCGGACTTCGATTGTCTATATTTTATTTATACCCGACGTTTCGATCAGTACAATCTCTGATCATCTTCAGGTGCAAAATACAATCAATTCCTAAGGCTACGTACTTATATACTGTGCGAAATCATTCAACCTTGAAGTTTAAGAAGTTGGCTCCGCCCAAGGAGGGGCTTCCAATTATTTGGGATTTCAACACTTGGTTTACTGAAAATACCCTGATTCTGCCCAATAAAGGCAGCTTCAAGGAATTTTCGTTTTTTCCAGTGTGACTCCTTGTGCAAAACCTTTGCTTCTGCCCACTTCATTCGGTGTTGTTTTGACCATGCATATTCGGCGATTCCTGATTTCGTGGTTTCACCTTTTTGGGTATTCGTCTGATGTTCCTTGAGCCTAACGGATAGTGGTCTTTTAGTTTCGCCTATGTATGATTCACCACACTCACAAGGAACTTGGTAAATTATTTTGTTTGTTCTCCGGTTTTGTTTTACTAGTACTAGTATTAGTAAAAATAAGGAATGCATTTACCAAGTTCCTTGTGAGTGTGGTGAATCATACATAGGCGAAACTAAAAGACCACTATCCGTTAGGCTTAAGGAATATCAGACGAATACCCAAAAAGGTGAAACCACGAAATCAGGAATCGCCGAACATGCATGGTCAAAACAACACCGAATGAAGTGGGCAGAAGCAAAGGTTTTGCACAAGGAATCACACTGGAAGAAACGAAAATTTCTTGAAGCTGCCTTTATTGGGCAGAATCAGGGTATTTTCAGTAAACCAAGTGTTGAAATCCCAAATATTTGGAAGCCCCTCCTTGGGCGGAGCCAACTTCTTAAACTTCAAGGTTCAGTGATTTCTCACAGTATATAAGTACGTAGCCTTAGGAATTGATTGTAATTTGCACCTGAAGACGATCAGAGATTGTACTGATCGAAACGTCGTGTATAAATAAAATATAGACAATGGAAGTCCGAAACACAGAGTTAATTTCAAACACATCATTGTCTCAAACTTTCAAACCAACTTTAAAATGCTTGACAAAAATTCTAAAACATGTCATTGTCAGCACACATAGACTTGCTTGGTAAATTATTATAAAGGCGATTACCACAAAATTACGAAAAGTTTACCCCCAAATTCAGAGAAAAAAAAAATATGAAATTTGAACAAAATAATCCCGTAACTTTTCTTAGATTAATGATATCTAACCACTGTTAAAATCTTTCTAGGGAATTTTCAATCACCCTGTATAGAGGAATTGGTTTCCAAGTTTTTGAAAAATTGGGTTTGATATTTTTGCTATTAAGTTGAAAATGAACAACCCTGCAAAATGTCTGATAAACGCCATATGTCACTTATCAAAAAACTGATGACATCGGTGAAAACGTCCTTTGAATTTGTAAACTCGCCCCTATTTAGAACTCAGTATCCCTCTAGATTACATTATTCCTTTTTATATTTCCCCACTTTGAAAAAAAATGTTTAAATATCCTGGCAAAGCATTTTTATTTTATTAAATTTTAAAGATAATGCATAGTTTAAGGTTCGGTTCTGGTCATTTGGCGCATTTACTGGCATCGGCGATCCCTTGAGGGGGGGAAGCCTCACCCCCCAATGTTGCTTTCAGTTGCTTGTAGTTGGGAAATATGAAGGTTCAGTTGGGAAATTTAAGTACATTTTTAAAAAAAAATATATTTCTAATTTCTTCAAACAAAACTAAAAAAAATCTCAAAGTTTCAGGTAACTTGGGAATCGCTTTTAATATTAATTACCATAATTAAGCATGCAGTGTGGTTAAAAGTTATTTCCGCAGGTCTTAACTAGGAACTTTAACTAGTTTTTTAGGGCATCGCAAGCTTTATTTTACCGGCCGGCTTTTAGCAAACTTCCGCATATTATATCAGGCTGTTTGCCGGCGAGCCGCATGGCCGAAGCGTCATGTATACCTGTACACATATACGTAGAAGTAATGTTTTTCCAGTTATTAGTAATCGCTTATTAAAGTACAAAAAAGAGTATGTGAGGCTCGTATTACTCTCCGTACTCATGCTGCTTTTTAATTATTATGCTTTCGTCTAGACAGGCTGCAGGCCAAACGACTGACAGCTATAAAGGTGTAACGACCTCTCGTCTATATACTGTGCCATAATAAGAGAAAGAGAGAAATTTCGCATAACACACTGATTTTCAAAAAAAATGCATTTTGAAGTAAATATTTCCCTCATGTGTTAAAACTCCCAATAAGAGAGGTGCGCAATGTCTGCAAACTTACAACTGTAACTGCAATTGTATAGAAAAAGAAAATTGCAAACATGTCAACTTCTAAAAAGAAGTTTTTTAACTTATTTTTATTTTAATTGCCTTAGGAGCGTAACCCTATTGGAAAGATTAACAGGCCAGGACGAACCCGTTTCAGGTGACTTAGATAAGCGCCAGTGCGGAATGATGCGTGAGTGATTCAAATTTGGAAATCAAAGTGTATGATGGTGTTGAATGATGTTTGGGGAGGGTGAACAGTGGAACCACTGATGAGCCTACGCTAGTTGTCTACGGCGAAACATCATTCGATCATATCTCTTTTTGCTTTGGTCCTTTGTGGGTTCCGTGTGGGATACTCATCCAATTTTGAATTTTCGTTTTTTCCACCCAAGATCTTTTGTTTTTATGTCAACTTCTGTAGCAAATAAAAAGTTCAATGTCAATCTATCAGATTTTTTAAAACCTTTGAGGACACTAGTACAACCAATATTCTCATTTCTTTACCTACATTTTGGCTGATGTGTCTCTGATTCGGGAAATATTCAAATAATTTACATTTCTGCATCAAAATAAACCAGATACAAATTGCATTTGTTTGTTTTTATATTCTTGATTTGATAGAGAATTGTATAGAAAGGAGTACCTACTCTCGCGCAGATTTCCACCAGTTTTAAAAAAACCAATAAGTACAAAGCAGTAGTGATCCCATATACCTATTAAGTTAAATATAGGCCCTTCCAATGATTTCAGCATGCAGCTCTACTACTTTCTCTCTTATTCATCTCCCTTTCTCTCTCTATTATCTCGTTTGACTTAGTAAGTTCTACACATGCGTCGCGGCAGCGTCACCGGCTAAGACCCGAAACCACGAAGGCAGTCGATCGTTGTTGTTTGACAAGAAATAATTCGTTAAAATAAATAAATTTGAGCCACTGAAAAAAAAAACATAATCTCGTTGATGTTTAAATGGAGCTTTGTAAAACAAAAAGAGCTACTAACCTCTTTTTTTATAGCGACGAGAAATCTTCATACATACACCGACCTCTGGTGGTCTACCGAGTGTGCCCGATTCATCCTCTCCGCTGTAGATTTGGTCGAAATAGCGGAACCATTCTCAGGAATATCACCTCACTAAGTATTTCGCCGTTCACTGTTTTGGTCTCTTAGGTGCGTGTTTAATTTTTAGAATCGTTCTTGTCATATAATGTCCCTGGTTCCATTTACCTACGTGTTGTATCATTTCTTTAAAGAGGTTCCCTATGGTCTTGATGGATCTGTAGATCGTGTCTTGTTGTTTGGCGGTAGTTCTCAAATCTTGGACAGTAAATTCTTATTTTGTTCCCGTTAGAGCTTCTGTCATATAGTAATCCATTTTTTTGTGTTTGCAGTCTATCCATGTTTTAATGTCGGGAATAATTATTTTCGTCCATTGTCCTTTTTCGGTATTTCGGTCCCATCTTACTTGCCAGGATTTCACTGTTTTCTCTTTTGCAGTTTCTTTGTTTTCTTCCCTGTCTCCATTTTTATCTTCATGTACAATTCATACCGTTCGGTAGCAGCAGGCTAATTAGTGTAGGGGCATATGTCGATAATTTCTATCCCGTGGGATTTTGAATGAAGGAGTTTTGTGACTATGTGGGATTAATAGCTCTTTAGTCACATAATCGAGTTTTACCGGGTGTTTTGTTCGCATTCATGTAGAAGGCGTTCATATGACGTCATCTTTCCAGATGGCGGTCAAAAATCATACAAAATACAACTTTATATAATAATATAATTCGGGAACGGGGATTCCAAAAAATTCCCTTTCAAGTTCATCCGACTGTAAATGACCTTCAAAATTGCAAAAAACATGATTTTTGCCATTCTCTCTTCAAAAAATCTTAATAATTCGAGGTTTTGTCAGTCCAACTTCAAATCTACGTTAAAGTATTAGGCATGTATGCCAAATTTGACCTTGAAAAATACCCCAGTGAAATTAACACATTGCAAAAATACCATACTAAAGAACTCTATTCATCAACTATTAAAGCCAAGAGGACCAAATTTGGTAAGACAGAAAAGAAGGGCAAGTCCAACAATATTGTTAAAAAAAATTGGTTCAGCTATGACGCGTTTCAATATGGCGGCTGATATATCAAAATGACGACCTATAAAAAGCAAAAATGACAAGGTGGAGATCAATTCTTGTTGAATTGTCGCCGCTTACTATGAAAAAAAAGTTTAGTTGATGCATGACTTTGATTGACTTGGAAAATACCATGTACAAGTCAAAAACCAGTTTTTGTGATGTTTTTTCCAATTTACCACTACGCACAAACTTTAAGCGCCGGAAATGAAATTAACATCTTAGCCATAAACAAACACTTCATTTTAAACCTTCCTACCATTTTTTGGATGTGGCGTTCCAGATGTGTATGCAATATCCCGGTAAAAATGCTCTATATGCCTGTCGTTTTTATTAAATTGATTGATTAAGTACAATATTACAATATTTTCACCTACGGCGCATTAATGACATTATTTTAGCAACAAATCAAGGATTATTACCAGATCCCAATCCATTTTCTTTATATTACATAAAAACTTAAAAAAGATAAAAATTTCTGAAGAACTTTCTTCTTCAACTGCAGAAAATTTCGATTTCGGCGCTATGACACATTGTTTGCTACAATTTTAGTTATTATTAGTATATTTTTACAAAATTTTCGCCTACGACACATTTATGAAATAATTTTAGCAATAAATATAGAAGGTCACACACCAGTTTTTTTTATAGTTGATAAAAAACGTAAAAAACATTAAACTGCAAAAAAAATTTAACAACAGCATTTACGTGTTAAAAAATGCGTTATTACTATATTTTTACAAAATTTTACCAACAAATCTAGGATCAAAACCAGAACACAACTCAGCTTTTTTTTTATATGAGTTGAGTTGAATTTTTTTATACTGTCCTCCCTCTCCCAAGTAAAAATCGTACCTACGCCCCTGCTTGTTAGTACCAAAAAACTACTTTTGTTATTAGCCACGCTCATTTTATCTGGTGGAAACCAATTGTACACAAAAAAGACAAAAACTTTTAAAATGTGGCAACTACATAGGCCATGCTGTCGGCGTAGATAGAGAGTATTACGAGGGATATTCTCTATCCACGCTGGAAGTGTTGAAAAAAAAATTCTATGTCTTTTTCCACTTGTTTTTCTGTGTTCTTGATCACAGTTGGCCGAGGTGAATGCATTTCTACTATGCACACTTTTATCTTGATGGCGAGGTAGGTTAATACCTTTACGCTAGCCAGCTTGTCTAGGATATTATGGGCAGACCATTAATGGTCAATAGAGAATAGCGATTACATCTTTTAAGTCGGAATTTCATACTACAAGTTCGATAATTTGTTTCGAATTTCTCGGGTATAGGGAATGGCATAAAAAAACCAGTTGTCCTATGGCAACGTTTCGACCTTTATTAGGTCTTTTTCGACCCTTCGAAGAACAAGGTTAATTAGGACTGAATTTTATATATAAAATATATAGGGGGGGGCTAAAAAATTTGTCACTTTTTGAACGCGCTATAATTTGTGGCTGTTAAATTTAAAATTTTACTGGCGCGACTAAAAATTTGACATATGTCACAAATCCAAGATAGCAGAGAGCTTTAAAAAATGGATAAATTTTACCACCCCTGCGAAAAATTTGTGTGCGTCCCTGGACTTGATTTTTGTCAATGAGGCAAAAGCCCCATACTTTCTTCGCCTACCGAGGTATTGAATTGGTTATGAGATAAAATATAAATAAAAAGTTATAAACATTTTAAATCAAGAGTATTTAGATCAAAAATTCTAAAAAAAATCTAAACAGTGCACTTTCCTAGAGACATTAACCAATGGCGGTCCCAGGGGGGGCGATCGTCCCCCCCTTTTTGCTCCAGAAAAAAGTAGACAACAACAAAAAGATGCTGGTGATAATAACCCTGAAGAAGAAAAAATGAGAAATTGCAGAAAGTTCCTTTAAATACATTCTGGAATCCCTCCACAATATTTTGGGACAGTTTGACCTTCAATCCGTCAGACCAAGAATATACAAACCCATGATGAACTTACCGCGAAAACCATTGAAAATACAGAACAGTATTATAGAGTTTCTATTTATAAACAAGTTTTTGACAAAATCAATTCGGACATAAAAAAGTATTTTTGACCTGAACATATTCATACCAAGTTTAACATGAAGCCAAAATCAAAGCAAAATTAACTAAAGTCATTTCTAAATACTATAAACTGTTTTATTAATCCAAAACACAAATTCTTGAACTTTTATTGGGAGAAGTCAGTATTTGGAAACAATATTGGTCAGAAGTAGGCAAAAGCTTAAATCAAAACATACCTGATAAAGTTTTCCAGGCAATGAACAAGTGTGGCAATATTTTTCCGTTGATTAGAACATTCTTATATGTTTGCCAGTAAGTAATACCTAGTCAAAAAGAAGCTTCTCATGCCTCAGAAGATTGAAAACACAAGTACTTAAAAACACTATGACGGAAATTCGTCTGACGGGCTTAGCGTTGCTGCATATCAACAGACATATTGAAATTGACATTGAGCGAGTCATTGACCGGTTTACCCAAAAAACTGGAAATTTTGAGATGGGCATCGTATGTTTGAGATATGCGATATAAAAGGTAATGTTTCAACAAAAAGCTTTTTAGACCTCAAAACAAAAGTATTTAGCTATTAGGTTTTGTTTGTGGTTTGATGGTTATCTATGTTTTTTATAACTGAAAAAATTATACGTAGTTACTCAAACACGGATTTCAGGAGGATAGGGGGTAGTTCCCCCCCCTTCTCTGGCTTTAATTTTTTTATGAAAAAATTAGAAAATCAAAAGGAGGGCATAAATTGCGGCGCTATAAAACCTTTGATATTTACGGTATTAGTTTAATTAATGGGCAGACCATTAATGGTCAATAGAGAATAGCGATTACATCTTTTAAGTCGGAATTTCATACTACAAGTTCGATAATTTGTTTCGAATTTCTCGGGTATAGGGAATGGCATAAAAAAACCAGTTGTCCTATGGCAACGTTTCGACCTTTATTAGGTCTTTTTCGACCCTTCGAAGAACAAGGTTAATTAGGACTGAATTTTATATATAAAATATATAGGGGGGGGGGGCTAAAAAATTTGTCATTTTTTTAACGCGCTATAATTTGTGGCTGTTAAATTTAAAATTTTACTGACGCGACTAAAAATTTGACATATGTCACAAATCCAAGATAGAGAGCTTTAAAAAATGGATAAATTTTACCACCCCTGCGAAAAATTTGTGTGCGTCCCTGGACTTGATTTTTGTCAATGAGGCAAAAGCCCCATACTTTCTTCGCCTACCGAGGTATTGAATTGGTTATGAGATAAAATATAAATAAAAAGTTATAAACATTTTAAATCAAGAGTATTTAGATCAAAAATTCTAAAAAAAATCTAAACAGTGCACTTTCCAAGAGACATTAACCAATGGCGGTCCCAGGGGGGGCGATCGTCCCCCCCTTTTTGCTCCAGAAAAAAGTAGACAACAACAAAAAGATGCTGGTGATAATAACCCTGAAGAAGAAAAAATGAGAAATTGCAGAAAGTTCCTTTAAATACATTCTAGAATGCCTCCACAATATTTTGGGACAGTTTGACCTTCAATCCGTCAGACCAAGAATATACAAACCCATGATGAACTTACCGCGAAAACCATTGAAAATACAGAACAGTATTATAGAGTTTCTATTTATAAACAAGTTTTTGACAAAATCAATTCGGACATAAAAAAGTATTTTTGACCTGAACATATTCATACCAAGTTTAACATGAAGCCAAAATCAAAGCAAAATTAACTAAAGTCATTTCTAAATACTATAAACTGTTTTATTAATCCAAAACACAAATTCTTGAACTTTTATTGGGAGAAGTCAGTATTTGGAAACAATATTGGTCAGAAGTAGGCAAAAGCTTAAATCAAAACATACCTGATAAAGTTTTCCAGGCAATGAACAAGTGTGGCAATATTTTTCCGTTGATTAGAACATTCTTATATGTTTGCCAGTAAGTAATACCTAGTCAAAAAGAAGCTTCTCATGCCTCAGAAGATTGAAAACACAAGTACTTAAAAACACTATGACGGAAATTCGTCTGACGGGCTTAGCGTTGCTGCATATCAACAGACATATTGAAATTGACATTGAGCGAGTCATTGACCGGTTTACCCAAAAAACTGGAAATTTTGAGATGGGCATCGTATGTTTGAGATATGCGATATAAAAGGTAATGTTTCAACAAAAAGCTTTTTAGACCTCAAAACAAAAGTATTTAGCTATTAGGTTTTGTTTGTGGTTTGATGGTTATCTATGTTTTTTATAACTGAAAAAATTATACGTAGTTACTCAAACACGGATTTCAGGAGGATAGGGGGTAGTTCCCCCCCCTTCTCTGGCTTTAATTTTTTTATGAAAAAATTAGAAAATCAAAAGGAGGGCATAAATTGCGGCGCTATAAAACCTTTGATATTTACGGTATTAGTTTAATTTTGTGTTAAAAATGGCATTTGTAGTGTAATTTTCTTAAAAATTTTTGCCTGCTGCGCTTTGAAACCATTGATATATTTACAATTTTAGTTTAATTTCAAAAAACGCATTTTTTAGATCAATTTTCTTAAAAATTTTCGCCTGCGGCGCTCTAGAACCGTTGGTTTTTACGATTTTTGTTTATTTCGACTCATAAATTATAGTTTTAATGTAATTTTCTCAAAAGTTTTTTTTTTATTAAATATGTATGAAATAAACGACTTCAATTCTGAGTACCACCCCCCCCCCCCCGAGATTTGAGATCAAATCCTCGCTTGCAGTTACTAAGTTTTGTTTGCATATATTGATACGTTCCTCATAAAAGCTATGCTTTTATTCTATTTTTTTTTTTTTCGTATTGAAACCGCCCCCCCTTTTCAAATGGCTGGGACCGCCACTGCATTAACGGTGGGATTTACTAAAAAGGTTTAGTCTATTTTAGAACGGTCCTAAGTTTAAGTAAAATTTTTGGTGTTAAGCATTTTAAACCAACCCTCCTTGAGTTTTGGACATAGTTTGATTTATAAGAAGAATTTTAATAAATTTGTTTATTGAATAATTATCTTAACACAATCTTTTATTGGAAATTTTCAATTTAGAAGAAAAGAAAATTAAAAAATTTAAACCCATTAAATAGTAAACACTCTATAGAATAAATTAATATTGGGGGTATATGTCACTCTAATTAAAAGTTACCCTTGTAAATTAATTTTTCCAATTAATACTTAATGTCACACAACAGTTTAGATGGGTTTAAAAGGTGTTTTTATTTATGAAATGTTTTAAAAACTTAAATGCAAGTTTTTTTTACATTTCTCTCACTGTCGAAATGTCAGTTTAAAAATATTAGCGCTTCGTTCAATCACATACAGCAAGTTCGGATCTTTTACCTCTGCTTGCACCAACCTCTACTGATGAAAGCTACAGCTTTGAAATGAGTGCGTTTTGAGTAAGGAAAGTTTTCTTGACTGAGCTTTTAGATAACCTCTATGTTTAAGTTCCAGTTTGTAAATAAATTAATATAGTTGTTTTGGGTTTCTTGTTTGGTATATTTTTCGTGCATAATAGGAGGTGTTTTATTGGGTAATGAACAACTTGGGATAATAATAAATAAGGTAAATTAATCCTTGTAAAAACAGTTATTTACGGAAATTATAAAAGAACTTATTACCAAATGCCATAAAACAATCCTTTCTGGTGGTCTAAAAAATCACCAACTTTATAACCTCAAACACAAATAATGAAGCTATTATGTGCCAAATTTTTGGCATATTCACCATTTGCCAATTTGAAACCTGTCAAAAAAAATTAGTTTTAGGGCATTTTCTCCTAAAATATGGTATATTTTGAGAAAAAAAGCAGTTTTTCAGTGGTATTTTGCAATAACAAATAATCAATAACTTGTGTCTTTTCTGTATGACTAAGTGTTTTTTGAAAATTGGTTTTAAAATGTAGTGCCCCTTACAGGTGTAAATATTTAGACCTGTGGGGAGTACTATTTTAGATCTTAGTAAATCTCACTGTAAAATTTTTGGTCTAAATACTTCTGATTTAAAATTTGTATATTTATCTTATAACCAATTTAGATAAAGTGATACCTCGTTAGGCGAAAAAGGTATAGGGCTTTTGCCTTATTGACAAAAATCAAGTCCAATGTCGCAAACACATTTTTCGCAGGGGGGTGTCCAATTTTTAGTCGCGTCCGCCAAATTTCGAAAATCGGCCGATTGGGCCTAAAGTTATAGCTTGTTCAAAAAGTGACAAATTTTTTGGCCCACCCTACATATGAAAATGATGAAGGGTTTTCTTTGGCTCTACTTACTCAGACTTGATTGAAATTTAATAATTAAAACAAATGAGGTGTGGTTGCATGCACTTTAAAGTTAAAACAGTATTCGTATATAGTGCACATATATTTCCAAATGGGGTGCTCTTATCGTTTTAGTGTCCTTTTATCCACCTTCGCCGCCATTTTGACAGAAAACTAATGGATTATCTGTCACTTTTGAGTGAAAATGGCGGCGAAGGTGGATAAAAGGACACTAAATCGTTATGAGTTGATCGGCCTATCTGGAGAGGGTACTGGCTCATCCCATTTGGAACTATACAGGGTGGATTCTTTAAACGGAACGTTGCTTCTAGCGGCTTTGGAGAAGAGGTTTAAAAAAAAGCTAAAAGCGAATCTTAAATTATTTACGGACTTTCCGTCCCCCAACTGGAGGCCCAGGGCCTACCAACTATTTTTTTTTTTAATGAGAAGATAACACTTGTGGCACTTTTTTGGAAAGCTTGTTAAAAAATAAATTTAACGCACTAATTCTTTTTGACATCTGACAACTAATGTGTCAAAAATTACAAAAAAAAACGTATATTTCTGCAAATTGTTTTGCTTCAAAATAAACTACATATTTCTCTCTTTACTAAGCAAAATAAAGAAAATAACACACAAGGACATTATAGGCGGCCCATTTGGGGGCCCTTACTGAAGACCCAGGGCCTACCAAAATTTTTTTCATGAGGAGGTACCATTTGTGGTACCTTTTTGGAAAGCTTGTTAACAAAGAAATTCGACAAAATAAATTTTTTTTGACATCTGTCAACCTATGTGTTAAAAATTTTACGCCAATAATATTCTTGTGTAGTAGTTTCTTTATTCCACTTAGTAAATAAAGAAATATGCAGTTTATTTTGAAGCTAAAAAAGCTAAAACAATTGAAAAAAAATTGGTTTTTTTAAATTTTTGACACATGGGTTGACAGATGTGAAAATTTTTTATTTAATCAAATTTCTTTTTTAACAAGCTTTCGAAAAAGGAGCCACAAGTGGTACCTCCTCATGAAAAAAATGTTGGTAGGCCCTGGGCCTTCAGTGAGGGCCCCCAATAATGTCCTTGTGTGATTTTTTTTTATTCTGCTTAGTAAGTAGAGATATATGTGGTTTATTTAGAAGCAAAAATAATTGACCAATAAGTTTTTTTTTAATTTTTGACACATTAGTTGACATATGTCAAAAAAAACTTTTCTAACAAGCTTTCCAAAATGCTACCACAAGTGGTACCTTCTCATTAAAAAAAAATACTTAGTAGGCCCTGGGCCTCCAGTTGGGGGCACCAAATTTTTTTTTTATCATGAGCGACAAGCAACGTCTTGACAACGATTTTTTTAATCTACATTTGACAGAATTCCTAGAAAATAAAGAATTACCTGCAATAACAAAAAGATAAAATGGTATGTCGGTTTATTTTTAAACTCATTATCAAAGACCTCTTTTAACAAACTTAACTTTAGAAAACTTGTAACTAAAACATTTTATTTTATTTTTTGTCAGGCTTCGCAAAGAAAACTGGACAGAATACATCAAAAACCAAATCCTACGTAGTCTGGGGAGAGATAATTTGACATCGGCCCACGCTGCATCCACCACCACCGAAGATCCCGCTCTATCAAGTATCAATATCTCAGACATTATACCAACTATACTTAACGCCTCGAATTTTGGAGATGATGATCAAATCACTGAAAAAATCAGAAGTTTTTATCCGTCATGTAAGTTACATTATAATTGTTCAAAAAAGAATTTTACCAAAACTTTTTTAATGCTCCAAATGACATGTTTTGTTAACTAACTAAGCATCTTCAGAAGAAGATTAAAACTAGTCACTTTACAAGGGGACTGGTACCATTGATGCGAATAATAAATTTAAAAGCGTTTTACCACTTAACGAAAACTCTACATGTAAAACTTTTAATCTTCTCCTGCACTGAGAAAATATTTTGGTCGCCATACCTAAAATTTTCGCTGTCCCAGCTAAATTACTCTCTACCTATAGCGCCAGCGAAGCACTTTGCTATGTTAGTAAAATTCACTTTTCTGATTGTTATTCTTTAAAAACCTACTTATGTAATGATCACTGCTGTCTTAGGAAAGAAACTTTGCAGTTCCACGAAAGTGTCCCAAAAGAGAATATTTTCTAGAAATAAAAAAATAAAAAAAAAACCTTGCCACTTTTGAAAAATTTGTTGAAATTAAAATGAAAGTGCTTTTTGCAGGCACACGTAACTTCTGTTATAGAAGCTTTTTTATACACCACAAAATTTACAGGAGAGTTTTTTTTGTAGAACTGGAGAGTACTTTTGTATACTAGGATGTTTTTTTTTAATCAGGAAAAATATATAGGGTGAATGAAAATGCCAACTTAGTGAAACATGTGTAGAGGGCGAAAATGTTGGTTTTGGTAAAATCTAGTATACCATTTACTATTATACATCTTTAGCGGAACTTGAGTAACTCATTTATTTTTTTAAATATTTTTGACCCATTGAATAAAAATTTTGCAAACTACAAGTGTCCATCTTCAAAAATTTCTTGTTAATTAATGTAGTAACTTAATAAACATTTTTAAATACCTAAATCTTCACCTACGTTGTCCCATATAACTGTGAGATACTATATTGGTCCAAGTATCGCAAATTGTGTGAAAAACAAAGAAAATAATGGTAGAATCAAGGTTGACAATGGGCAAGGCCAAAGGCCAACTTGAGTTATTTTTTGGCGTAAGAAGATTTCGAAACCGTTTCGATATCATACAAGAAATGTAATTTGGGTGTTGAATTTCAAAACCGCTCCTCGGAATGTTTCGAAAGCGCTTCAATCACGATTCCAATATGGCGGGAGTTGTCATTTGTCAAAATACGTGAGTAGTCTCGGGATGGAGTACCGGCTATTTTTTTTTGTTTTTTCCATAATAAAATGATGAGGTCCATATAGTCAAATTTTTTGCCTCTGAAAACGTATTTCTTTGTTGTCACCAGTTCACATGTCAAATAATTTGTCACAGTTGAAAAGGACACTTGTATTTGTTTGAGTCATTGAATTGTTGATAAATTAAGGATACTAATAGAAAGGTTTTTATTTACATGAAATTGAAAAAATTAAAAAAAAATATTAAATAAAAATTACTTACTAAATAACAGATTGTTCATCAATATAGCTTTAATTTGCGTTCGATAAGAATAAGACTACAACAAATGATAACTACGTACTTTGCACAAAAACAAACAAAAAAAATTATACCCAGACTGCAATAAATTCACGTTTTTAACATATTCTCTTAAAAATTGAATTCTTTTATTAAAAATATCTGGAAGATCCATCGGATATTTTCTATTGTTGCTTTTCTTCCATCAAATTAAACCCAATTAGGTACTATCTATTAGCGGTCAGAGCACTCTATCCGACGTAAAAAAACAACGAAGCATCGGCAGAAAATTTCGCTCTCGCCCAGCCCTACTTTTTAGAATGACAGTTGTCAAACAACTATTTTTGAGGTTATGTTTATTGTTTATTTTTTTCGGGCGACTGTTCTTTACCCGTTTTAAAACTGCAGTAAAAAAACTAAAAATTTAAAAGTGAAATTAGTGCAGTCCTTTCGTAGTGCTTCAGTGCCTGTTCGTAGGTGTGATAAGGAACTCTTTGTAGTCCTTTGAAATAAAGTAAAATCTGATCTACACCTGCTACTTACCTTTGGATACCTTGAAGCGTAAAATGGTGAGTAGGTTTTTAGCTTAAAACATTCGTATTTAAGTTTGGACAAAAATGTAAAATTTTGGTAATGATTTTTTGATTTGTGCCTAGAAATAATGCCAAAGGCAATCTTAAGACCATATGACACAGAAAAATACTAATTGCTTACTAAACTGCTTAAAAAACCAAATTTTTAGGTTTGCTTTGGTTAGGTTAAGGGGTTGGCTAGGTTTACTAAGTTAGCTTAAGACTGTATGACACAGAAAAATACTAGATTGCTAGTAGGTACACATATGAAATGCGAAATGTCTAAGAGATTTATGGAGGATTTAAACTGCTTAAAAAACTAAATTTTTAGGTTTGCTTTGGTTAGGTTAAGGGGTTGGCTAGGTTTGGTTAGGATTATTAAGTTAGCTTGGTTGTTTTAGTAAGTTATCCTCAGTTTCAACAAAACTAAAAAGCAAAGAACTAACTAACCAAACAAACCAAATGCAAGCAGCAAAATTTTCAACCTCAAGTTCATATGAAGTAAGCAAGTACCCATTCTGAGCAAGTTCTTATCAAAGCATAATTTTTTGATGAAAAGCGTATGTACTGTCCAATCCAAAAAATGCAGTTTGGAACAAAAAAAAAGACAGATAATCAGACAAAAGTTCTAAAAACTGGATTTTTAATATCTATATATATTTTGTTTGTTTAGAACAATTTGCAATGTTTGTTTTCTAAAAATCTAAATAACTGGACAATGTGGCACCTAATTTTACTTACTGCCCATAATGACCTACTTAGCTACATATATTTTTTAGGACAAATGCTACCAAGAAAAACTCCAATTCATAAATAGAAAGGACTCATATAAACTAGAACAAGATGAGCTGCACCCCCTTAAATGCCTTGGATTATCATAGGTTCAGAAATATTAGCCTCTCATTGTGATTAATTGCCACGCTGGATTAGGTTCATGCACATATCAGAAAAGCAATCAGTGACAGATGTTCTTTGCCAGTGGATTAACCCATCATGAAAAGGAGAGTATTGCAAAGAACTAACTTATATTAATTTTTCGAACCCCAAAAGACTACTTGAAAATCCAGAACTATGTAAATTTGCAAAAAAATGTAAGACCAACAACTTTTTTTTATTTTTTTTACTGGGACTTTTCCATCCATTCTAGGATCAATGCCCAGTGTTGCCAAAGTGAGATCCAAGTGTAAAGTTTTTGGGATAAAAACAAAATATCCACTGTGTGGCCGGGATTTGAACCCGGAACTTTGCGTGTGGCAGACAGATCCGCTACCCCCTTCTCTATTAAAGGTTAGATTTTTTTGAGAAATTACATAGCTTTGGAGTTTCTGTAGTGGAGTTTCTGTAGCTGCTAGTCAGTTTAGTATTAGGCCTTATGAAAAAATGCAAAAGGCAATACTTTTCCTTAAGGATAACATAAAATTGACACTTAATTAAACACTGGGAAAATAAAATTTACTGAAGATCAAGCAAAAGTATTACTTTATCTATTGAAAATCAAGCCAAAGAAAAAGCCTGGTTTGATTTTTAAGCGGGAAGTGTAGTCTCTAGCTTTAAATCTCCATGTACGACAAAACCTGAAAACCCTCCAAAAAATCTGTTACCCCTCCTCTGAAAAAAAGCTGGTATCTATGGTTGTTAATATGAAAATAAGGTTTAGAAACATTTAAGATAGATCACAAAATGGAACATCCATCAGCTGAAATTTCAAAATGTGTTTTATTTTTGCACCCCACCTACCCATAGTTTGGTGCAAGTCCAGATGAAATTTTAAATTGCCTAGAATGAGTTGTTGGTTGTGTAAGTGCCCATATACTACACTAATTTCCTTTAAAAATTCTTGTTTACAGAAGGAAGAGAGAATAGGATATCCCTCAAAGATTATCATCCATATTACTATCAGATCCAAATGCAGATGTTTACTGAAACCAACTTTGGTGAGTTTAAAGAACTAATTCCTGACCTACTTGGAAAATATTTTACAAATTTTTTTTAGCATTTTTATGACATTTTCAACAAAGATGTAAAAAAGTGGTATTTTTACTCAAATTTTCTAAAACTTTGTGCCTGCAGCATATTTATAGCATGTTGATACTGGATTTCACCCCAACCCAGCCCCCTTGGGCAGCTGTCCACTTTTTTTTAAGCATGTTATTGGCAAAAAAATTAAGTTAAATCAACAACTCCAAATCTGATTACCCTGCCCCTAGATTTTAGACTAAGTCCACCCTTGCATAAAGTGAATATTAAAGATTAAAATAATGCTGGGAAAAAGTCTAAAGAGACTGGGAAAACACCAATTTTTTAATAAATTTTGGCTGAACACTGATGAAATATTTTTTTTTAAATAGGCTGGGGCCAACTTGAATAAAGAATAAAATAACATATTTACAGAACGAAAATTTAAAAAAATTAAAAAGCTACTAAAAGTTGAACTTGAAGACCCTGCCCTAGAATAGTTTTGTTTGTTGGATCATTGCAAATACAAACCTTTTTTTTTGTTGTAAGGTTCTTTCCTAATGTTATAAAAATTTCTAGGCTTAAAACAATATTAAAAATAAAAACAATAAAGTACAGTTACAGTTACAAACCTAAAACATTTGTTGATATCTAAAAGCACAATTAGGCATCTAAAATAAATACTATTTTTTATTTTTAGAAATTGAACATCCAGTCAGCAACAGAGTACATGGAAATTGTAAGTTATATTGCCTTTTTATTTTATACTATATCTTTAAAACTAGAGTTATTTAACAACGTTTTTTACCTTGCTTTTTTACCTCAAGCAATTTTTGAAAGAAATAATTTTTAATATATGTTGTAATGCCATTTTCAACAATAGAAAAATCGAAATTAAAACTGCATTTTGTTATTTCATTACATAAGTAACTGCCAAGGAGGTAACAACTGATCTAAAATTTGTACATGTTATATGGGTAATATGAGTGATCTTCCCCTCGGTAACTGCATTAGGAAAATAACAATTTTGGATTGGATTGATTCAGTTGTGAGTAGAATTTTAAATTAATTGTATATAATTATTTCAGGAGCAACATCAACTGTTCCAGAAGAAGATACCCGTGCAACATTACAAAATTATCTGCTATTACAAGCAATATGGCAGTGAAAGGGTAGTACTGCAGAAAACCTGATGATGGCAGTAAAATGGTGCAGTGTGCTAACCGTTGGTGTAAAATCCAGTGGTTTCACCTTCAAACAAAAAAACAATAGATAGGTACTGTTTCTTTAAGATCATTTGCACAGCTTCTAGTTAGAGTTAGGGTATATTTGTTTTACAAATTTTTGATGCACGGTGTTTATTTTTTCAGCTAGCTTCTATTTCCTCTTTCTTTAATAGCGAAAAAAATAGGACTGTTCAACTTTTTGGTCACTTTCTCTATTCGAGAAAGACAAAAACCATATAACTATGAGATACTATAATGGCCGAAGTGTCGCAAAATGTGTAACAATAAATCTACTCATGCTGACAAGAATTTATACACTAACTTAATTTAGAGTTATTATCTCTACGGCCTTTTTTTCGGAAAATGCAAGGGCAGGGCCAATATAGTATCTCATAGTTATATGACAAAAACAGAAGCTAACCGCAAAAAGAAAAACTACATTAGCTCTTATACTTACATCGCGAAAATCTAAAGTAAGCTCAGGGAATTCAAAACATGCTGATGCAAATGAAATTTTTTATTAATTGCCACTAACAAATCTGCCTCTATCCTAGATAGACCATTTAATTAAAGACTATGGCAATCTTCGAACATTGAAGTTTAATGTTCTAAGGTGGCAATTAACTGATAATTTTATTATTTTTTTACTCTTAGGTTATTTGAGTTTCATCACCTGTGATAGACATTAACATTTATTTGATAAATTATATCATTTTATCAATCATTAAAAAAATTGTATTGTGTTAATGAAAATAAATAAAACTATTATTTGTATAGAAGTGCTTTATTTCATCTAAAGGAACATAAGTAACACTAATTCTGAGAATTTTCAAAACAAAATTATCTTATTTATATAGAAATCCATAAGCCTATAGAAAAACATTTACTATGGGGTCTTTCATTTAAATATAAATAAATATTAATGCCAAAAATATATCAAAGGGGATAAATTACACACTTTATTGAAAATGTCACTTTTTGTCCCAATTACTCACTTTATTTAAAACGTCACTTTTTGTCCCTTTACCTTTACTTTTTATTCCTGTTTAAATTTGAAAAGTAACTTATTGCTAACATGAGGAATACAAAATGCAAAGCTGTTTATCCCTGAAGTGCAAAAAATTATTTATTTTAAAAACTTGCTGAACAAATTTCAACATTTGGAATAAACTTAGATAGGTATAAGTACTATAATTCTTGACGTAATAAAACGTTAAAATTATTTATTTTCCTTTTGACTACTTAAGCCCCAAACACACCAATGCCTGCCCACCCTGCTTTAAAAAACGCACAATGTGACAGAACCTGGATTTCCACTTTTAAATGCAGTCACATGATGCGTTTTTTGATGCAGGGTGGGCAGGCTAGGTGTGAACCGGGTGTTATGTGAGAAAAGTAAGTATCATCTTGCATGTTTATATACCTATCCAGTGTAAGAAGACAATAAAGTTTTTGATTCATTGGTTGACTCTAATGAGGTATAGGTATATACATAAAGTAGTTCCTTACTTTATGGTATATAAATGCATTTTCCTTAAAAATTTGCAAAAAATTGATATCCAAAAAGTATATTTGTAGCGAAATAACATTTTGCGTTTTTTTATAACCTACCTACTAAGTTTTTCTTAAGTCGATGTTAGAGGGTAAAAATATAATGAAACACATTATTGTAATTATAAACAGTTACCCCATACATAAAACAACTAAAATTAAAATTATTTAATTTTGCTTTATGAATGGGCTAGCCCTTTAATACGCATCTTTGCAAAGAAAAGCCCACTTGATTGAAAAACATTGCATGCATAATAATATAGGTAAGTAAGTAGGTGATGAGTTTTCTTCACACAGGATAGTGAAAAGGTTCAACCCTAACTCATTCACTTCTTCTCCAATGGCATTACTTGTCAAATCTTGTTGATGGGTTTCCTATAATATAGGTATAAAAAAATCTAAATTAAAATTTTTATTAGGGAATTCACAATGTGTTACTCATGGACTAATTATACCCTCTTAAAAAAATTTGTGCCCTTTATTTTCTAAATTTATTTCAGGTTGGGGTGGCTACATTTACGTAAAGCTAGTGTGCGCAATTTTTTTATTTTGTTTTTTAATTAGAAGGGCGCACAATTTTTAAAAAAAAAAGTTAGCACAGCAGATTTTATTGAGGGTTTTTTTATTTAACGTAAATACTTGTATAAATAGTTTTTAAACATGTTGCTAATTTAGGCATATTAGTTTTATAATGATTTTCATTTAGTATATCATTTAAAAAATATTTATACCTAATTATGTAAGGGGAAAATTGCAAATCAAGAATATATGTTATTTACCAAGATATTTACCTCAACTCCGATAGATGGCATATTAAATGACAGTTAATCTGGGTGATCAATATCCTCAACTGGTTTGCCCATCGAGGTTTGCCTAAAATAAAACAAAAAAAAATAAAGAAAATTTAGCAACAGTGTCATTATAATTCGATTATTGATCACCTATACAGGGTGTTCCAAATTCAATGCTCAACATGGGATCTCCTGAACGGTAGGAGGTACAAAAAGGTTTAAATTAGGGCAAAGTTGCGCAATTTAATGCTTTACTCAGAACTTTAAAAAAAGTTTATAAAATCCAAGCAGTTCCGGAGATAGGCGAAAAACCGAAATCTTCATTTTTAGTTTTTATTTGTTTGCGCCTTTATTATTAAAGCTGTCAGAAAACGGTTAAAATTTTCTACAGGCACTCTTTTAAGATCTACTTAATGTGAGATTGGACATTTCAGTGTGAAAGGGCAGTGTCAAGTTCATTTTTTCTTATGGACACGTGCTTTTTTTCTCCTGCCGTTTTGTTCATAAAGGATGACAGATAACACTTTGCAAAATTATTTTGACAAGTCACCTGACGTTTTGGGTTAATTAACCATCATCAGCAAAAATTCAAATTTTGCTTTTAACTTACTCAAGATATTTTGGGAACACACTTGCAGTACCTTTTTTGACATCTTAAAAATGACAGATTTTGTTATAAGGAAAAATGAACTTTACAGTGCTCCTGTCACACTGAAATGTCAAATCTTAAAAACAGACCTGTCATTCAGGTACATCGTAAAAAAGTGCCTGTAGAAAGTTTTAAGCCTTTTTTGACATCTTTAAGAATAAAGGCGCAACAAACTAAAAATGAAAAATTCGATTTTTTCTCTCCGGAACCACTCAGATTTTGTAATCTTTTTTTTAGTTTTGAGTAACTTTGCAATAATTTAAACCTTTTTGTATATTTACAAAGTTCAAAAAGTTTTGCACCCCCTACTCATTGCCCTCAAGATAAAAAAAAACATGTGAATATGAATAACATCGATTTTTTTTAATGATTTTATGAATATGAATATTTAATTCATGGATTTCTTAATGGTCAAAAAGTTTGAGCTTTATTTCAGCAATGTGATACAAAAGTTGAAGTCAAATAAAATTGTGAGATTCACTCAATAAGAACATGCTCTAAAAAGAACATGCTCTTATTAATTTTGACCAAGTTTGTAATCAATTTTTCAAAGAATACAAAAACTACCGTCAATAGAGTTTCAAACTGTTTCCTTTTATGTGGTTGTTTTAAGATGTTAACTATGCAGGTTGTTTGTTTTTTGTTTCATTCAAACAGAGAGGTGATGTATTACACTACCGCTTCACAAAAATGGCCTTGAATAAATTCAGTGTCATGAAATAATTAATCCTTGCCAAACTAATATCATGTAACATATCTAATTGGGTATGTAATGTATTATGATGCAGAATTTTCTGCACAGGAATGTAGGTATAACATTATTACCAGTAACAAAGTGATTGGAACGAACATGTACTGTTTGCCCAGTATCTCCAATTTAAACCATTTTTCTCTTCTCTTCACTCTTCAAGGATCCACTTTATTGTTTTTATTTTTGATGGACGGTGCCTTATAAAATTCAAATTTTCCTCCGATGTTTTGTTTGTCTTTTTGGCCTTTGATGTTTTGTACTTATGGCAAATGTTTCACATAGCAGGCATTTCTGTAAAAAAGTAAAGTTTTTATGTGCATATAAAGATTTATATAAAAATAACAAGTGGGCCTATTATGCCCAGGAATCTACTGAGATTTTGAAGAGTGTAAATAAAACACATACTAACCAGGAAACTAAAACCTCTTCAGACTACAAAACTTTTCTTTAACTTATACCAGTTGAAGCTTAAGTGAAAGCCAAATGTGCATATATAAGAAAAGTATTAAACCTAAATCAAGTTTTGTATTCTGCAGGGGTTTTATTTTTCTGGATCGTATTTGTTTTAACTATGATCTATACAATTTCAGTAGACTCCTGGGCACAACAGGCCTTCTTAAGGCTGTAGTGCCCGGTTCAGCCTTTGGAGTAACCACCAGTTTTAAATACTTACGAGTAAGTATTCATACCTGCCAATTTTAACAGATAAAATCAAATAATTTTTGTGTTAGAGTACCTCATGCAAAAATTTTCTAAATTTTTTTCGAAGCTCACAAGAAAATTTATTATCCAAGAAAGGGAAGAACTCGAGCAAAAAAAATCTTTTTTTTTTCCCAAAAGAAACAAAAATTTAAAAGTTAGTTGTGAAGAAAACGAAGAAAATAGGACCACTGGCAAAATTTAATAGTAGTTTTTAATACTAGTGACTAAAATATTACTTTCTTTACAAGCATGGTTTTAAAGAACGAGCGCTGTGAGTAAATTAAAATCATGAGTAAAAAAATCACAGTTTAGCTACAAGTTGTAAACATAAAAAATGGAAAAAACAGACAAAAAACTAGAACACAAAGCATTTACTTCGTCAATGGCTACTCCGTTTTTATTGACATTTGTATGAAAAAAACAGTAAGTATAATTTCTTTATGCTCCTGAACAATAAAAAAATGTTTTGCAGTAAACAAAAATGACATGTGTTTTTTATTTGCAGACAGGGAGTAAACTTGTGTTTTTGATGTACTTGTTATTAAAATCTAAGTGCTAAAAAATTTATTGTTTTGAACCTTGATAAAAAATTAATCTTAACTTAGGTAATATTAATATTTAAGCTCGTATTTGAGTTAGCTGTTTACTATAGAACCGTTCCTGTCAACCTTATTTAATCAAACAAATAAACTTGCAAACTCTTTCATATTTTTTTTGTGCTTTTTATATTTTTACTTTGAATTTCTGATGTCAAAGAAACCCTGAAAATCTTAGGTTATAGAAGTTTTTTGGTTTTTACCTAATTTACCTAGGTAATATGTTTTCAGATAGAGCCCATTCATGCTTGTATCCACCAAGACAAAAATTTCCCAATTAGGCTTTAATCGAGGCTTTAATCATGATTAGATATTAATTGGTGTTTAGAATGTGGTGTTTTATATTTAATCATGATTAAAACTTAATCAGAGTTTTCACATTGGTGAATATGTATATAAGGGTCATTTAGAATAGCACAAAACTTGATAACCTTGATACCTGTTAAGCGCTTTAGGTGTCAGATTTTTTATTTGGGTATTTTAAGTGTACAGCCCATCACTGACCAAAAGTAAAGAACTATTTACAAGACATCTTCAAAATCAGAGTCTGTTCTCCTAAAAATTTGGACTGTTCACCTATAAATTCACTATAAATTAACAAACAAAAAATTTGACACTCGTTAGCATAAGCTGCTGCATGCTATTATAAATGAGCCTTTAGACCTCTTAAAATAGTTTATGTAGTTTTTATGCATGGATTTTTAGAAAGCTAAAGCCTCGGACAAAACTACAACAGTTGCATTGATTAATGCTTTTGGTAATTATGCAGTATAGGGTTTTCTGCCATTTTTTTTTTTTATGAAAAATTCTTTACGGGGGCACCTACTAGGGTCACTAGGACCCCAAATCCACCTGCGCCCGATTTTTGTTTTGTTTTCTTTCAAGAGAAAAAAGGGTGCCGCCGGGGGGGGGGTTGTAATGTGTTTTTTTTTGTTTTGGGTTGGGTTGGAATAGGTTGCGTTGGGCTGTGTTGGATTGGGTTGTTTTAGTGAAAAAAATTTTTAAAAAAAATTGAAAAAAAACCAACCAGCGCAGGCGGATTTGGGGTCCTAGGGACCCTAGTAGGTGCCCCCCTAGGGACCCTAGTAGGTGCCCCCATAAAGAATTTTTCATATTAAATCAAAAATGGCAGAGAACTGTATACTGCATAATCACCATGCTTTTTTGTGTTGGATTAAGTTAGGTTAGGTCAGATTTTCCTAAATATGATTCTGTTGTAACTTTAGCATTTGCCATTTTGCAAATAGATAGGGACAGTCATAACTTTACCCACATTCTTTTAGAAAACCTTTTATTTTAAATGTTTTAATGGGCCCATATAAAGGAGGTATTTGTTTTGCTATTTTAAGCTATTATTTATGTACCTACCTTTATTGTTTTCTGGCAATACACAACAGGAGTACAAAGAGTTCCTTAAAACACTATAAACTCGAAACTGTACACTGGAAGGACAACAAAAAGTTGTTTAAAAAACTAAATGAACACTTTAAAGGGCTAGCCGCTAGTTTCTTAACATTAAAAGCACAAGATATCAGTTCTATAATTCAGAAAATCTAAAATTTGCAAATTTTCTGATGTAGGTCACTGAAAAAATGCTTGAAAGATGTTATAACCTTGAAATGTCAATACCCTAGCATAAAATTTTGGTTGTAATGACAATCAATGAACCATTTTAAATTTCTATGAGTAAAATTAAAGTAGGGATGGGCAAAAATAATTTTCTGCCGATGCTCAACTGTTTTTAGCTTGTGACGTCAATTGATAGTGGCTTATTATCTCTTAACCATTTTCGAAGAGAACTGACGGAATATCTAAAATGGTTGGACATGTCTTGATTCAGCTTGCAATGAAGAGTTTTGGTCTGTTGTGTTGCATTTGTTGATTTTTGTTCCTTAAATATTTTATCAGATATGATGCCCTATTTCTTTATATTGAATATTGTAGTTCTACTAACTTTTGTTGCAGAAGAAACTCTTTCTACCACATTTCCAACATCCAGAGGGATTCCCGCAGCAACTTGTCTTTTTTCAAACTCGTAAAACGCCAGTAAATTAATATTATTAATTGACTCCGCTCACTTAGTCGCTTCGCTTCCATTTTTACGCCAATTTAAACTGCAAAAAGTGACGACTTGATAATATTGACAATAATGTGACAGATTTTGTAAAGTAACAGTTGAAACAATCAACGACATGACTGTTTTTTACATATTTATTCTCGCTGTTTACAACAATGTATCAAATAGAGATCCAAAAAAATGACGTCAGTACGCTCATCAAAAAATTAAACTATACAACGCTTTGGAAAAAGATTAAAATTGCAACATTTGACAGTTGTTCTTTTACCATATTGTCCTCTCTTTCTAGTTTTTTTTTTCATATTTGCGTGTAAAACCGATTTTATGAAATGGATTGACTACTACTAAATATTGGTTTTGGCAAAAAATAGTTATTGTATATTTTTTGGTTTTGGTGAAGTGGTCAAAGCTTTGAATTCATATTGATAGGGTCGTGGGTCTGGGATAGCGCCCCCCCCCCCCAAGGGTTTAGAATCGACATATTCGATTACATTACATATGTTTATGGAAGAAAGTGTGTCGGCTTATCCACATCTTTAGACTAATTTTTAGATGAGCGGACTGACGTCATTTTTGCCTCTGAAAACATATATCTTTTTCGTCAATAGTTCTCATGTCAAATAATTTGTTGTTGTCAGTTTGAAGTAATAGACGAAACAATCAACGACATGACTTTTTTTACATATTTATTTTCGCTGTCTAAAACAATGTATCAAACAGAGAAAAAATTGGACTATATTTTATATTGGGCCGTAATATTATTTAGCACTTTCTGGTATTGCCTGGAGACGGTCAAAAAAAAACCTAGCTTATGAGTATCAGCTCTTGGACTATTGAACTATCTTGTTCTTTCATATATCACGCTCTTTGTCAAAACAAAGAACAAGCTCAATGAAAGAAAAATAGGACAATCTTTTCAATATACGTATTGAGTACGATGATTGATTGGTACGGCGTCTTTGTCAGACAACCTAAGTAGCACAGGACGTCCTCAGGACGTCCGATTTAGGTTCGAATGTCCTGGGTCCGAAGCGGACGTCCTATTGACGTCCAATTAAGGACCAGTTGAGGATCAAAATTATAAGACATCTTACGACATCTTTAGGACTTATTTTTTGATAATTATGCACTATATAGGGAGTTTTCCGCCAATTATTTAGTGCTAAGGTTACAAAATTTTCAGTAAGATTAGATCGAGATTTATCGAGTAATAGGGATTAGTTCATCAGGACTACGTTCAGATTACACGCCGGATGACATCGGGTGATATTTCTGTCTCTTTCTCTGTGTGTGTGTCATTTGTGCTTAGTGCATTATAAAGCTGCCCCAGTTATTAAAACGAATATGTAACCTTTTGAAAATTGTTACAAAATTGTATAAATAAAAAAACATTCTAGTCGTGTCGACTGTAAATGATTTTTTTGATACTTTCGCGGGAGGAGGAAGTTAATTGATACCGAAGCGCCCCCCCCCAAGACCGAATCATAAAGCCGCCACTTGGCCAATAATTCTTGCTCAAAATTGGATATTAAGAAAACAAAGCAACAGCCAACAAAAGGGTTACATATGAAAATTTTAACAATATTTTTTAAAACAAGATATTTTAATTTAACAAAATTTTACAGGTGAGTCGCCTCCCACCGACACAGACCTATGGAAAGATGAAAATATCATGAACTTGTACTTTGATATCGACTACTTATCAGGAAGCACTAACAGTAACATAGCAACGGCAACATTAAGGTAAGAAATAAACGTAAAAGACAATTCTTGAAATATTAAAAACATATTAACTATAGCTTAAATTAATTAAGGTCGTAGTTACAATCTGGGGAATTGTTTTTAGAGAAATCAATTTAATTATGTCGACCTGATTTTTTTTACTTTACGTCATTGAATTTATTTTCCATGGCAACGCGGAGACTTTATTTATGTTTATCCATAGTGGGACAACAGATTTTTTAGCACCGGGTCAAAAATTTGGGGTTAGGTTACTTATTTTTACTTTTCGCGTTCTGCGCCGATAAAAAACCAAGTAAAATACTAAAATAAAAGAAAACCAATTATTGCAGAATTACCTACTAAAAAAGCGCTATCCAACTACGTACTAAGTAACTGGGTGTAATGTTTAGGGTTGCATTTACAGGTGCAATTATAATTGAATTGGAAACACTCCCGCTAGCTGATACCGACAGCAGGTTAACTTAAAGCATGTAGGTTTCAAAATCGGCTACTGACCTAGACGAAATAATCGTATTCTATTTTAAACAGGAGCGTCAACGACTAGCAAGAGTCTTTCCAACCTCTAAATGGAGCTTTACTGACCTGTTTTGTTAGTACTCAAGTATCCGTGTTTTTGAAACTGAGGTTCTGAAATCTATCCTTTGCACTCCAAGATTTCACTAGTACACCTGCACATAACTGTGCCGCAATAATTTAAATTTAAAAAAATGGATGAATCAAAATAAATATGTGGGGCTATGGGCGCCGAATGTTTCTATGCGAATTCCTAGTAATCCCAGCGAGCCAGTAAAGTTCTCTTGGTTCTTTGATAGACTCGGGGTAATACCCGCGCGGCGCTAGGCCTTTTTCGGCCGGCGATCGCACACGCTGAGTGGTTTCGTATTTGTTTTAGAACAATGTTTTTGAAAACACATTTTTGAAAGATAAACATAACCTCGAATGGTTTTCTGTCAGAAAACGTAAAAATACTCTTCTGTCCCACTGCGGCCCAATTTAAAGCTTGTTGACAAAACACTTGCAGTTACCATGTAATCGTATAAATTCTGCGATCTATCGTCCAACCAACACCGTTCTTAACTAAAAAGCCTGTTAGCTCCTACCGCCTCAGTGCCCTTTAGCCTAATGTGGCTGCCATTTTTATAACCAAATTGACAAGTAAAACATGGATTTTCTGTCAGTTTGGTGTCAATATGGCACCGATCATAGGCCAAAGGATACTAAAACAAAAATGAGTTAACTGGCTTTTTAGTTAAGAACGGTGTTGGTCCAACACTTGAACTGCGTGTCTCCCAAATTCAATGAAATGTAATTGATTGATCGGTTTTCTTTTCCGGAGTACACAGGCTTTTAGAAAAAAGGAAACTTAATTTTATTTTCGCTAAAGCAAGGAAATATAAACAGGAAAAATATAATCCAGAGGAAATTGTGAGTATTTCTCTATTTATTTTGTAAATCGGGTTTGTTCTAAACCGCAATTATTTTTAGGCTTTTGGGATAGATGACAGCACCAGACCTTTTATTTTGAAGAAAAAATAATTGAGAATTTTGAAAAATCCTTCAGATATTTTTGTTAAGCATTTAAAAATGATTACCCCTGCAAAATTTTAGCTAATTCTGATGTTTAGTTTTCCCTGTGCACTCGGTCAAAAGACTTAAAAATTAAAGAACAAGGCGTTGCCAGTTGTAATTTTTTACTTAAAATCTGGGGAGAAACTATAGCCTTAAAAACACATAAATAAAGATCAATAAAACAATGAAACCAATTTTCAGGCTCTACAGAATACCTCAAAACGGCACCTCAAAATCAGCTTCGGAAAAAGACAACAACTGCGATAATCTCGAATCTACTGAAGAGGAAAAACTTCTAAGAGTCACTGTATACTGGTACACTAAAGGTCAAAAGAAGAGAAGGGGGAAACATTTAACTGATGGTGAGTAGACAATTTTTGTTACGTAAATGATATTCGAAAGACACGTAGGGGGAAGGGAGGCACTTTGGGCAGTGGGGCACTTTGAGCCAATTCAAATTTACCTCCAAAAAGTTAAAGGAAAATTATGAAATAATTCATAGAGGTTGGCAACACTAACCACCACATGGTGCTTGTTCATTTTATGTGTTTAGACGTTCGCAATATTTTTAATAAAACACGTGTTGTTTTAACAGATTTTTTAGAAAAGTTTTATGATTTTTGATTGTCGAAGTAAGTATTGTTAATATATGTTTTGGATAAATCTTGTAGTTCTATTAGTTATAGGATATTTATAAGCAAATATTGTAATTATATAATATACTTAAAAATTACTAAACAAGTTTGTGTACTTATTTTTTCTGCTTACATGATCTTGGGGCAGATTGGGCCCATGTTGGTTACAATGTTAAATGAAATACTTTTTCTTTTCTGTGTTAGAATGCTGCAGAAGCTGTAAGTTTAGTTCAATATTTTGTATTTTTTGAAGGGTAGGCCTTTGTTTTCTAAAAATTTTATATTTTTTAAGATTTATTTTGAGTTGATACTTTACTGTACTCCTTCCTAAAAACGTTATCAGTGTTATTTTGAAGTTTAATAAAGTAGTTTCTTATAAATTTTAGTTTATTTAAAAACAAATACATACCTGCCCAAACTGCCCCTTGCGGTGGCCGAACCTACCTCCCGGAGAGAGGCACATTGGGCGAAAATTGCTAATATAAAAAATTAACATTTTTCAAAAAATAATTATTTTATAACATTTTTATTTTTAATAACATAACATATCCAGATTAAGAAAAAAAATTCAGATTTTTTTAAAAAGACAGAATGTGTCCCCTTCCCCCTACATAAATATACGTAACTATTTTTGCAAAAAAACATAGTTTTGTACAGAGACCGACACCACTCCAAAATAATTTTATTAATACATATTATTTTTTTAAGCCCCATAGTTTATAACTTTTTACCCAATAATTTAAAGTCTGACATAAGATTAGCAATTTTTTAAAAAATGTTAAAGAATTTTATGAAAATTACCGAAAGAAATAAGATACATGACTTGGTTAAATAAAAAAATTAAGATAAAATATTTTAATTTAGTTAATATAAAAATAACCGGATACGACGATTTACCTCATTATTGACTGTTTACCCGATTTTAATAAATTATTATACTAGAATAGTGACTTATTACCTTTTGTGAAACTATAACCCAATAGTGAACTTTTAACCAAATGTGAAATTTAATTATGTAAAAGTTATCCGCACACAAGCCACAAAAGAAAATTCTTTTCTTTTGTGGCTAGGACGATTTATTTACCTTATTGTGATTTATTTTGTTTACTGTATTTTTTGTATATTATTTTTTTGGTTAATAAATTATTTATTTATTTATTCATTTACATATTATTATTTTTTATATTTACTTTTTGTACTTTTTAGTGAAGCGTCGTCTTTCAGACAGCCGAATGGTATCAGAGAACGCCAGATGGGTAGAACTGAGTGTCAAGCCAGCCACCAAAGCCTGGAATAAAGTAAACGCCAAGAATTTGGGCTTGGGTAAGTATATTCATTATATATAGGTGCAAGAAGTCTCAAAGAGTTGACTTCGCAAGAAATCCTCCCAATAAATCCCCGAGATATGGGGAAACATAGGCATGCACACTATGCGACTTCTCTACCATGCTCTGAAGTGTCTGCAATGTAAGAAAAGCATACTTGTAAAATAGTTATTATCTCAAATAGTGCAGAAAGTTAGTCTTTCGCGCCCGAACGACGCGAAGCGGAGTTCGAGCAAGCAGATATTTTACGCATGAAATAAGTCAAATATTTTTTTCTACGACCGCCTGACTTTGCAATCGAATGGACAAAAAAACCGATAATAAAAAATCCAAACTGCTAAAAATCAAAAGACTGTATTTTTCCACACGCGACGGCAGTTGCACGAACGACGCGGAGCGGAGTTCAGGCAAGTCGTCAAGAGCGAAAAAGGAAATGTGTCAGGTACAAAATTTTTCCTACTTGCATAAAAACTGCCAAACTTTTTTGTAAGCCATTGTACCTGATTTTATTTATCCGAAAAGCCACGTCAGGTATCATTCGTAAAAATCGGACAAGAACTATAAAAGCTTTGGTGTTTTTAAATCTGTGTAAAATAGATAAAATCTAGAAACCTAAAATGACTGACTATAAAACTAAAATCACATGATAACGTAGTTTTGACAAAAACAATAATGGCGTACTAGATTGAATTTAATAGAATAGTGTTTTTAGGTGCACTGTTTACAGGGTTAAAAACAGCACCTCTTTCGTTAAGCAAAGCTTTTTAGATCTTGTCCGAATTTTCTGAGTAATATTTCTTTGTACACTGAAAAAACGTGGCTTTCCAAATATTTGAAATCAGGTAAATTGGCGTACAAAAAAGTTTGGCAGGATGGAGTAAAAATTAATAAAGTTTCAAAAGCAAGCACCATTACGGATATTTATAAAATGTCAAATTTGACAAATAGCGTATATGGGCCAGAGCCTTAGCTTGCCGGAAAGCTCAAAATCTAAACGATCGGACGACATTTAACAAATCCCTAGTAGAACAAAAACTAGAGGTTTTTAAACATATGTTTTACAAATGGTTATAACACCCCTTACTTCGTTGGCTTTGAGCTTTATTACTTCTTGTCCGATTTTTAGAAATCATACCTCTCTGTGCACGACAAAAACGTGTCTTTAAGGCAAGTGTCCAAAATCAGGAACAGTGGCGCACAGAAAATTTCGGCGGGGGGTGTTAAAAATTGGTAAATTTCAAAATCATGTGCTATCTTGAATTTTAACGAAATGTCAATTTTGACAAAAGTTTCATATAGTCTGATGTTTTACCTTTTCGCAGAAGCTAATAGACACTTACAGTGGGATTTACTAAAAGGGTTTAGTCTATTTTAGAACGGTCCTAAGTTTAGGTGAAATTTTTGGTTTTAAGCATTTTAAACCAACCCTCCTTGAATTTTAGACATAGTTTGATTTATAAGAAGAATATGAATAAATTTGTTTATTGAATAATCATCTTAACACAATCTTTTGTTGGATTTAAGAAGAAAGTTTCAATTTGGAAAAGAAAATTAAAAAATTTAAACTCACGCGTGTTTTAAATAGTAAACACTCTGTAGAACAAATTAAAATTGGGGTTATATGTCACTGTAATTAAAACTTACCCTTGTTCATTAATTTTTCCAATTAATACTTGATGTCATACTACGATTTAGATGGGTAATAATAAAATAAGGAGTAGATTAATTTTATATTTATTTAAGAGGTGTTTTTATTTGTGAAATGTATTAAAAAACTTAAATACAAGTTTTGTCTACATATCTGTCACTATCGAAATGTCAGTTTCTAAATATTAGCTGCGTTGAAATCACAAACAGCGAGTTCGGATTTCTTAACTCTGCTTGTACCTTGGCTTGCACCAATCTCTACTGATGAAAGCTCTACAGCTTTGAAATGTCTGGGCTTTTAGTAAGGAAAGTTTTCTTGAGTGCGCTTTTAGATAACCTCAATGTTTTAGTTTCAGTTTGTAAAATTAATATAGTTGTTTTGGCTTTTTTTGTTTGGTGTATTTTTCGTGCATAATCAGTGACCTTCACTTATGTTTGTTTTGCCTAGTAGTGCCCTCATAGATATATTTTTTGTGCTGAAAATGGGTTAAAAATATGGCGTTTTTCTGGACAAAATTGGAGGTGTTTTATAGGTCAATGAACAACTTGGGATAATAAATAAGGTAAATTGATCCTTGTAAAAACGGTTACTTAGGGAAATTATAAACGAACTTATTACCAATTGCTCCAAAACAATCCTTCCTGGGGGCTATAAATTTAAACCACCCCCCAGAGGTGGTCTAAAAACTCACCAACTTTCTAACCTCAAACACAGATAATGAAGCTATTATGTGCCAAATTTTTAGCGTATTCGCCATTTTGAAATCTGTAAAAAAAATTAGTTTTAGGGCATTTTCTCTTAGAATACTGTACATTTTGAGAAAAAAAAGCAGTTTTTGAGTGGTATTTTGCAATAACAATAAAAAATAATCAATAATTTTGTGTAGTTTCTGTATGGATTAGTGTTTTTTGAAAATTGGTTTTAAAATTTAGTACCCCCACAGGTGTAAATATTTAGCCCTGTGGGGGATACTATTTTAGATCTTAGTAAATCCCACTGTTAAAGTAAATTTTCAGTTTTATTAGCATTCGTATCCTTATCTCTATCGAGTTGACCAATCAAGCAGGTGCACTTTTAAAATCATGGCGAATGCGTGACAGCTCCAGCTGATTAAATGCACGAAAACCTCGTTAGGTACGATAAGGGAGTCGTAACGCTATGGCCGTCCCTGCATACGAAACGATGTTTTGGCCTGCTCGATAGAGATAAGGATATGAATGCCGATAAACCCGAAAATTAACTTTAAGTGTCTAATATCACAAAAAGCAAACTTACGGTAGCAAAAAAAATATACGTTTTTTTTTGGACCACCTTATATTTTAATTTTTAGGCATTAAAATAGCAAAAAACTATTTTCTTCACATTTGAGTTGAAAAAAAAAAGTCGAATTGGACCTAAAAAATCGGTTATTTTCCGTACGCCTCGCGAAAGACACAGGGTAAATCCACGCAAATGCGTGCGTAAAAGTGCACTTAGTGGACGCTAGTAGGAAAAATACTTTTCCAAACGTGGAATTCATCAGTGTTCATAGGAAAAATAGCGTACACAACTTGATAGAAATTAACTTTCTTACACGCGCTAGTTGTATTCACGCTCGTGTGAAATTTGTCCCTTTCTTCTCTTGTTATGTAATATACTATTTTCTACAACTGTGTGGAAAATAGCTATTATGTCAATAAAGTTACACTTGAGTGTCCCGCACGGTCGTAGAAAAAACTTATTTTCACCATACAAACACATATCATCGGAATAAAATCGGGCCAACGCATCGCCGACACACTGCCTACATTGGCCCAACAAAAAATGTTTTTTTTTTTGGTAAAGTCTCGTCCGTCCTTTTGTAAAGGCATAGGGGAGTAACAGGTTTGGACGACCCCTTAAGGAGGTTATTTTTTGTAAATTAAAATAAAATAAAGGTTATTCTATTCTATTCCAGGTGTGCTAGTCGAGGACCAGGAGGGAAAGGCGCTGAGGGCGGACAAGTACTTCAAAGGAGCTGCATGCACGGTCGGAATGTGTGAGTGTGATTTTTTGATTAACAATACTAACCTGCTAGTGTTTTGTTTGTTTTAACGGAAGAGCGCAACAAAAGGGCGGATAATCTAGATCGTCCAAGAGGCGCGGGGGTGGACGGGGTTAATCAATGTGTATTTTTGTTTTTTTTTTGAAGAGCTTGGTTGGGGGGAGCGATTGCAAACTCCTTTTTTTTCTATCCGCCCCTTTTTTTGAAAAGTTTTTAAAGAATATTGCCCTGATATATGCCCACAGTTTAGTTTTCATACCTTTTAAGATAAAAAACCGGGTGTCCCAAAAGTTCGTCCACCCTAATATCTCCAAAACCAAAAGAGGCAGAAAAGTAAAATTTCACATAATCAAAAGGTTTACAAAAAAGTATCTTTTTGGATGCTAATCATCGCACCCATGATTAAGGGGTGGAGCTAGGGCGGCGACCACACTTTTTTTAAATGAGATACCCTGTATATTTTGGAAAATTTAAATAGAGCTTCTCCTTCTGTTTCCAAAAACACCTAATATATTATTTTTTTCTCTAACGGTTTTTAAATAAAATGGGAAAATCATCTCCATAATACCAGTGGGTTAAACACGAAAAGAGATAGACAGATAGATAGATAATATTTATTTACTAATATTATAATACAATGTACCTTTTGCTTATAACTAAATTAGGAGTAAATAAATATAGGTAGTGTGAGCTAAGTGATTTTTTTTGTTAATAAACTTTTAAAAAAATACATGCAAAGAAACAACAAAGTTAAAAAAATAACTTGACCGTCGTTTTTAAGCATCTGAAGCTAAATTAATGAAAACAAAAAACTAAAGAAGACACTCTCTGGCATAAAATTTAGTAACAAAATCTAAAAAGCGCGTCACGTACAGGACATTCTCATTTTCCAAAAGTGTCCTGTACGTGACGGGCTCTCAAGATTTTGTTACTAAATTATCATTAAACTTGCAGGGTTTTGGTCCATTTTATGATTTTCCCAACACATTAAACTACATGAAAAATATTGTATGTACTATAAACAAAATTAAATTAAAATTGTAGGAAGAAGAAGAAAAAATTATATATCATTATTGTTGTTTATTTAGAAAGTTCTATTAAGAAACATTTTGAAGTAACCAATGCCTTATTTTTTCTTAAAGGATCTTTTTTTGATGTCCTGTTTTAGTTCACTTGGTAGCATAGCATATTAAATACTTCTTGACCGACATACGTAAAGAAATTTTGCCCAATGGTTTTTGCGTTCTTGATAAGATGATTTTTTTCTTTAGCAAATCTTGTGTTGTGTCGATGTGTGATATTAGAATTAAGCATTTGGTTATTAGCAAGAAAGATAATTGAATTTTTATAATAAAGCTGCTTAATAATTAAATTATTAACCTGTTTAAACAGATCTTCAGTCCTATATGTGATTGGGAGTGTACACATGATTTTGATGATACGTTTTTGAGCAATATCAAGCGGATTTAAAGCATTTTCATAAGCTCCACCCCACGCAGAAATTCCATAAGAAAGCAAAGATTGCACTAGTCCAAAGTAGATAGTTCTGGCTATATTAAGGTTGACTATCTTACTTAGTTGTTTAAACATGTATATTAATGATGATAAGATGTGAATCTATAGGTAGTTCACTGAGTTTTTGCACGTTAATTGCCAAACTTCATTTCCGGACTCAATTTATTAATGTCAATTACTTGTGAATCAGGCAGTCCTGTCACATAGCTAGAGAAAGACACATATACGGTTTTTTGAAGGTTGATGGAGAGCAAATTCATGTCTAGCAACGTTCGTCCAAGAATCACCCTCAGTAAAATATACCTGATCATCACAGTATGCTACAATCCTTCCCTTATTGAAAAGGATTGGAGCAACGATTGTTCCCTGAGGGACGCCAAACTCTATTTGCCTTTCTTCACTTTGTGCGTTTCCTATCCTTACTTTCTGATATCTCTCACCTAGATAGCTCTCGAAGAGGTTTAATGGTGTACCATGGATTCCAATAAACTTGACAGAAGCCTTCGATAACACACTGTGTCAAAGGCTTTTGCCAGATCTATAAAAACCGCAGCACATTTTTTGTTTTTTTGATATTCGGTGATTCTTTGTCCAAATCACTGCTGTTATTTAAAAGTTTTTGTCATTTTATTTAAAAACCGTTAGAGAAAAAGGTAAAATATTAGGTATTTTTGGAAACAGAATGAATGAGAACAGTGTATCTCATTTAAATAAAGTATTGTCTCCGCGTTAGCTCCATCCTCTTAATGAATGGCGGCACAATTAGCATCCAAAAAGATACTTTTTGATGAGTACTTTTGATAAATGTATATTAAACTCTTTTTGATACATCTTTTGGGGAAGACGCTAAAAACTAAATTAAGATCTAACAAAGGAATTATCTTAGATTTTATTTTTTTTTAATTAAAACAAAGAAAATAAAAATTATTTAAAATATTGCCACTGTATGAACAAAATTGTCCTAAGATCTTAATTTTAAATGTTTGCCATATTTTAACTTATCTCTATCTTAATGGTGTGTTAATTGGTGAATTATGATTAGATTATAAGGCACTATAATACGCACTTAATTCCCAGATGCACACTCTAATAAGTAAAATATGGACCACTGAGACCATTCCTGCCGAATTCACAGACGCCTCTATAGTTACCATTTTCAAAAAAGATGACAATGCCCAATGTGGAAACTACAGAGGTATATCTCTGCTTTCTGTTGCTGGAAAGATACTTGCACGGATACTATCAAACCGATTAATTCCGATTGCTGAACAAAATCTGCCAGAGACACAGTGTGGATTTAGTCCCAATCAAGGCACAGATGACATGATCTTCAGTGCCAGACAAATGCAAGATAAATCTAGAGAACAAAATCGCCCCCTCTTCATGGCCTTCATAGACCTAGTCAAAGCATTTGACTCGGTCAACAGAGAAACTCTTTGGCAAATACTGGCACAAGCTGGATGCTCTTAAAAATATATTCAAATTCTTAGACTACTACACGACAATATGAATGCAACAGTCCTGAGCAACGATGGACTAAGAGAGTCATTCCAGATTACGACAGGCATCAAGGGTGTCTTATTGCGCCCATCCTATTCTCTATATTTTTAGGTGCCAGGCTTCACCTTGTTGAGAAACATCTACCGCCGGGAGTGGAAATTCTATATAGAAATTCTACTTAACCTAGACAGACTGCGAGCAAAAACTAAGGTGTCGACAACCTCGGTAATCGAACTGCAATACAACAAGCTTTTTAGTACAAAATAAAATATAAAGTAAAAAAGATGAAGAGCCTGAAAAAATGGCGAGGTGTCGCTTCTAGAGCGTTTTTCAACCTAACCGTAAAAACTATAACTAAAAAAAAATGAATAACTAAAAACCATAAAAAATGAAAAATCAAAGCATTGTTATAGGTATTACGTCGCTTGGGCTATGGTTAGCTCCTTTATGCGTTTTTTAAAATTTATTATATTATAATTAAGAAAATTCCTAGGTACTTTGTTATAAATTTTTGGTGCGTTATATGAAAACGAGCGTTGGAAAGTTGATGATCGGTGACGAGGCATGATCAAGGTCCTAGCATTTCTTGTTGTATGGTGTTTATTACCAAAAGAAGAAAGTTTGTTATATAAATATCTAGGCTGTTTCTCTAGAAGTATTTTGTGCACAAATACCTAAGATGCAGTTCTCGTAAGTGGACCAATTTAAGTCTTTTTTGTTGTCTTATTATGTGAGTTATTCTGTATCCGTTGTAGTCGGTTTTCATCGAGTTTTGACGGGCAGGGGCCATATACAGTGTCACAGTAGGATATACGGGACATAATTAAGGATTCACACAAGTCAAGCTTTAGATTAGCGCTCATAATTTCTCTGTGCGGATAAAGTTGTCTTAATATATTATAAGATTGTTGACAAAGATAGTTTATATGCTTCGTGAAACCTAGGTCTGAGTCAATCCACAGGCCCAGATTTTTAACTTCTATTAGGATACGTAGGTTAATGTCATTGATCTGTATTTTAATATTTTGACTGGCAATCAACCTTTTTTGCGTATTACCAAAGAATATTACCTGCGACTTATTAGGATTAATGAGAAGGTGATGTGCAGCAGAGACGTCCACAATTGAGTTGAGATCGGTATTAATTTTATTTTCAATTTCACGGTGAGAGCAGAAAAAGTAACACTTACTTGTGTATCATCACAATAATGGTGAAGTTTTAAGTTTTCCACGAAGGTATAGAAGTCAGCTATATATACTGAAAAGGAAAGGGGGCCCAATATAGAACCCTGAGGAACGCCTTGTTTGATAGGGAGGTAATTAGAAAATATGGAGAAATTTGTTTTTGCAAACCCTTTTCTAATATTTTTGACAAAGTAGGAATAATGCTTATAGGTCTAAGATGATTATATTCTGTGGGAGCAGCATTTTTTGGAAATGGAATAACATTAGCCATTTTCCAGGAAAGGTAGATGTAGTTATGCAATGATTTATTATGTGCAATAGGTGATTTGCAATGAAATTTAAACTTAAAGTTATTTACTTAATTATACTGAAAAGGAAAGGGGGCCCAATATAGAACCCTGAGGAACGCCTTGTTTGATAGGGAGGTAATTAGAAAATTTGGACTCATAAGCTACTTTTTGGTGACGCGGTGTTAAAAAGCCTCTTACCATCTTAATAGCTTCTTCTTCAAAGCCAAAGCTTTTGTAAAAAGATGTTATGGTTCATCATGTCAAATGCTTTGCTAAAATCTAATACAATCTAAAGTTGTGTCCTATTTCAAAAATTACATTTAATAAGATGATGTTTTTCTATTTTGGTTTTTATCAAAGGCGTGAAGACAATCGTCTACTTAGCTAGAGCGTTAGTGGTGCTATGAGATTTACGAAAGCCTGACTGAATTTCAGGAATAATTGAAGAAATATGGAGAAATTTGTTTTTGCAAACCCTTTTCTAATATTTTTGACAAAGTAGGAAGAATGCTTATAGGTCTAAGATGATTATATTCTGTGGGAGCAGCATTTTTTGGAAATGGAATAACATTAGCCATTTTCCAGCAGTCAGGAAAGGTAGATGTAGTTATGCAATGATTTATTATGTGCAATAGGTGATTTGCAATAAAATTTAAACTTAAAGTTATCATTTTAAGTGTTATTTGATCAGTTCCAACTGCATTACTTTTTAGAGAGTTTATGTGCGTTATAAGTTCTGAAAGATCGATTCCGATGAAGTTGAAATGTAGGTCGTGGTTAAAGATTTCTTGGGAATATTTTTGTAATAAACTCTCTTGATCCGGGGTGCGTAAAACTGAAGGTACGGTGGTAAAATGTGCATTTATTGCATTTAAATTTGCTAAGTTATTAGGAATACAGTTGTTGTTATTTTTAATCACATGCAATTTTCGAAGTGCACTCCAAGTTGCTTTAGAGCTATTTTTATTTAAAGTATGGTCTAGAAACGCCTTTTTTCAAATTTAATTGCTAGGTTACATCGATTTCTTATGATTTTGTAACTTTCCCAGTCAGGTACTAATTTCGTGTTCTTATATCTGTCGAAAGCCTTGTCTCTTTGTTTAAAAAGTTCTTTAATGATCGGTTTGTTTAGCCAAGGGGCAGGAGGTTTGGTTACACGAATTTTTCTTATTGGGGCGCATTTGTTAAATACATCAAGAAGTAAGTTATTTAGAATTTTAATCATATCATTAACATTGGTTTCAGCATAAATTGCATCCCACTGAGCGTTATACGTCAATAAGTTAAATCAAAATTGGAGCATGATAAATTTAGGCATTTTTTTTTCTCTGGCAATGCTAAGACTACAGGCAACCAAACAGTGATGCCAGAAGAGCTTTGAGTACTGCAACTGGAAATGAATTCAGTATTTGACGTTATAATTACATCTATTAGTGTGCTAGTGGTGCTAGTGATCCGTGTAGGATCTTTAATTAATTGAGAAAGATTGTGTGATTCGAGCAGATTAGTAAAATGTCTGACTGCTGGACTTATTTCAAATAGATTTATGTTTATATCTCCCGAATTAATTCATCACACAAAGGTAGAACAATAGATAGAGCGCCCTCTAACTCTTCCAGAAACTGAAGAACATTTGTGTTTGGTAGTCTATATAGAATACCAATTCCTATTTTTTTTCATGAAATATGGGTTTGGATTCATAATTGTTCCAGACATTGCGTCTGACTAGCAAAAATAGTTTTAAATTTATAAGATTTCTTTAAATAAATACATATACCACCACCCTCCCGATTACGATCTAATCTTGTAATATTATATTGCGGGATCGTAATAGTTTTGTCAGGAATGCCAAGACAGAGCCATGATTCTGTCACACAAAAAAAAAACGATTTTTTTAGAATCGAATAGATCACAGAAAATATTAAACTTGCTTTTTTTATCGTGAAGTTTTGAGAAAAAGATACAGTACAGTGTAAATAAGCTTAACAGAAAAAAATACAAAAACAAAATACAATAATTAATATTTAAAATAAAATTATGGAAAATCAGTGTTGGGGAAAGGTCACGTTTATTCCTTATTTATTTGTTTTGGAGCCTTGAAAAACTTCTAACTGTTCCCTTGTTCGGTGGAGACTGGTTGCAATAACTTCTACTTTTAGTACGAATACGGGCGTTCAAAACGTTTTTGAAAACGGTATTAATACCTTTGTCAATAGTGGGTTTCTGTACGTCGCTGCTTAGTTGAGAAGGAAGCACAACCGGTGACGTTGATTGTTGCTCCTGCGCGTTGCTTGGTACTTCGTTTACGTTCGGTATATCGAGAGATAAGATTTTTTCGGCGCCAAGCGGACTGACTATTGTAGGGGTTCCCAGTGCGCTTATAGATATCTTACGACTGATAGATGGAGATGGCAAGTTGTTTTCTGTTAAGAGAAATTCGTTCTCAATCAGTTGGATCATATGAGTATATTTCGTTACCAACATGCAGTTTTTTGTTTTTTATGTAAGCCTTTAAATTTTGTTTTTTTGCCTCCTTTAGATTTGCTGATAGTACCTTATTTATTTTTTGTTCTTCAACAGTAAGGTCAGCCCTGTGTCTTTAAATTTGTAACCCTTCTGAAGTAAGGCGTCTCTTATAAAGGTGTTTGTAAATTCAATTACTATTGGTTTTTTCTGTGCTTCTGATTGTACTCCTTTTAAATAGATGTGAGAAACTTGATCTACTTTTAAGCCAACCCCCGAAATTACGTTAATTTTTTTAACCGCCCACTCAGCCAAATGTAAGCCCTTTAGGTCAGAGTTAAGCCCAAACAGAATAACGTTTTTTCTCCTTGAAGATTTTTCTAAGTATTCGACTCTTGACTTTAGTTGCGTATTTTCTTTCTGCAGCTGTTCAAATTTGACCAAAGTTTCACTAACGTGTTCTTTAAAATCCTTGCGTAATACGCCTATAGATTGATTAAGTTGATCAGTACAACCTTTTATAAGCTTTTTAATTTCTTCTAATTGCTGTGCGTTGCTAAGGTCGCCCATATTTAATTATATGTCTATGCAGGTTCTTTTGTTATCTGTGCTTGCCTACCATATTCAGCAAGGTAGATAACTGATTACAACGATAATATGCTAAAATCGATGAGATTGTACTAATTAAGTAATTTTATTTTTACTTACAATTGTTCCTTGTATAATAAGCTTTTATTAGACACTAAAATCACTTAAATTTATTTGTTTTATCTGGGGTTTATAGGCTGTTTTCGTTTGCCAATTTATTAGCTTCTTGTTTATTGAGAACCTGTGCGAGTGTTTTTTTTTACAGAGGAAGGTCTACAGCTGGTAATCAACGCATTTAACCAAGCCTACAAAAGCATTAGCCTAGAGGTCAATCTTGCCAAAACGCAAATTCTTCACCAAACAGGTACGAATCCCCAAGCTCCAAACATTTCCATAAATGGCCATCCTCTGTAGAACGTGGAACATTACCCGTGGCGCAGCATTCGGACGACTTTCGGAGAGAGTCTTCAACAATCACGACGTCAATTCGGAGACCAAGTTTCGCGTCTACAACACAGTTATAATACCAACTCTGACATACGGATGCGAAACGTGGACCACCTACAAGTTGTTTAAGACGAATCCTGAGAATTAAATGGCAAGACCGACGAACAAACATAAGTGTTTTAGAAGAAGCCAGAACAACTAGTATAGACGCCCTTATCACTTGCTCGAAACACGTCTCCCAAAGTAGATATTTTATGGACAACTGAAAGAGGGAAAGAGAAATCAAGGAGGTCAACAAAAAAGGTACAAGGACGTTCTCAAAGGCAATATGATGAAGGGTCACATCGATATAAATAACTTCGAGACCACTGCAAACGATAGGGCATCATGGCGGCGAACAGTCCATGAGTGAGCACAAACTTTTGAAGAGCAACGACGCAGACTAGAGACGGAAAAGAGAGAACGTAGAAAGGAGCGACAAAATGGAAGAATGGATGACCAACAACACCCGGCTGCTACCGGAGACTGGGTGTGCTAGGACTGTGGAAGGGTGTGCGGCTCGAGAATCGGCTTACATAGCCATCAAAAAACGCACAATAGATAGCGACGATACAGAATAGAGGAAAATCATACTCGGTATCGAGTGATTGCCTATGATGACTGACTATAAGCAGGGGCGAAAACTGTTCCTACAGAACAGAGGGGCGGAAAGAACAAAAAAAGCGTCGCAGGCGAACCAAAAAAACTAATAGTGCAATTTTAGTTTTAAAATTTGTTAAAATTCTGTCGAATCAATCGAAATCTTGTAAGATTTTGAAAAAAAAGATCAATTTTGTTAAAAATATGTGAAAAAAAAAACGAAAAAATTTATGAATATTTAAGTTTGGTCAAATATCTATAAACATAAATTGAGTTTGGACGCTGCAAAAACTCTGATAGAATAGCAAATGATTATTTTCCAAATTTTTGTGATTTTTTTAGCTTTATCCTAATTTATAAGTCACTTCGGAAGATGAGTAAAATTATTTTTTGCAAATGAGCAACTAAAATGGTACTTTTAGTCTCTAGGGATCAAAAGGGAACTTTTAGTCCCTAGTTAGCACTTTGCAACGAATAAAAAGTAAAATTCAACAATTCTTTTAAGAAAAAGCAAAAAAAATCCCACAGGTGCAAAGAATAGTATATAAACCACGTGATAAAAGAGTCTCTTTATCCCTCGGGAATTATAGCCCTCCCTCCGGTCGGGTTACAAACTTTTTACCTCGGGATAAAAAGTACCACTACTTAGGTAAATAATTTACTATTTTTTACAAAATCGTTACTTTTTTGTTATTGTTGCACTCTTCTGTACCTATGTATGAAATAAATTTTGCAACTAAACTTAGGTACTAACCCACGTTAGTTTTGCCAATGATTTTTGCTTGGTATTATCTTTTTGTTTTAAGCATTTGCATGGTGATAAGATATAGCGTTCGTCTACTAACCTAACATAAATACTTAAACATTTTTTTGTTGTTTCTGAGACTTCTTAAATAGTACACGAGCTCGTGACATATATATTAAGAAAATTTTTATTTAATACCATCACCGAACGGGGGGTGGAACCACCGGATTAGGTAGAGCTTTTTTTTCCCTAGTCGTTTTGGACTTACTTAACCGAATCCGGTAGTTCCACCCCCTAGCTAGTACCGTTCGATGATGGTGTTAAATAGAAATTTTCTTACCCTTTTACAGTGCCCTTATGCACAGGACATAGAAAAAAGTTTTTTCTTCGTAAAGTCACGCTCTACAGCAGAAAATAGTAGTTTTTACAACTAGTTGCTTAAATAGTGCTTTTTTATACAAGCGTGGTTAGCCACGAGTTGTAAACACTATTTTTTTAATACCTTCATCAAAAAAATCGAAAAATATATTTTTTACGCCCTAGGGCAATCAAAAAATGTTTTGTATCGGTAACCAAAAAAGTCATGTTTTTGCTATGTGTGGACAGTGAGTGAAATCTCGTTTTTGATGAAGGTATTAAAAAAAAATAATTTTTCTTTACACATGTCGATGAGGATGAAATATGTTACGGGATCTCGGGCTAAAAGTATATCTTTCCTCATTTTTTTCCTAAGTTCTGGATAACTTTGTATAAATAAATATATAGAATTAAGAAAAATTAAACATAAAGTACACAAAGGAGAAAGGTATATTGGATCAAACAGAAACTTAAAATTCTTATATGATTAATAATTTTGTGTGTTTTTAATTACAGCCACCCCCAAACCGATCCCCACCATTATCAAAGACGTGGCAATTGGACAGTCAAACGAACTTGACAGAATTCATAGCTTACTTGGAAGGGATTCAAACTCAACCGTACATAGTGATATACAGGTACGAAATTCACAATTTAATGAAATTACGAGAGAGAACTAGATTCTTTTTCTTTAAGTGCCATGTTCTTTCTTATTTACTGCCCTTCTGAAAAGAATCGTAGTATTATAACTGCATTGCATTGTCTAATATTTTTCGTCAAATTTTCCTCTTTTAATGCTAGCCAGCCTACCTATACGGTACAAAACCAATATTATTTTGACGCAAAAAATTATATACAGAATAGCGGTCAACCGGAAAAAATCCCTTCAAAACTACAAGCTGTGTAAAAACCTATGGCTCCACCTATCCAAAAATAAACAAACTACAGCCTGCACAGGCCATGGTTTTTCCGAGGCTTTTTTAATTAGTTTGAGTTTATTGTTAAAGTTTTCTGAAAAATGCTTGTTTTTCGCCGATTTAGAAAAGATTGCTTAATCTGCGTCTTTTTTCACTTTGCCAAAATTTTGATTTAAGTTAGCATTACATCTTATGGGAAAACGGTTTGTTTACCCTACACCGGCCAAATTAGATCGGCCATATTATTTTTGTTAGACTGCCCTATTGGCAAACAATAGCCTTAACCTCGAATGTATTTTTCAAAAGAAAACAAATGTGAGTAAACAAACATTTTTAAGAAAATCCACGTTACGTACTCTATCCATCCAAGATATCCTGAGCATTTTGCGATAGGAGCACATTAACAACTTCTTGACTGCCCCACCCACTTTTTATTGAGCTGTCAACCAAGGTATTGTACTAATTAAGGCGTTCGACTCATCGGGGACACCCCCCTGACAACCCGATTTCGATTTACATTTTCATTATGCGTGCCACACGTAACAAAAAAACCGAAACACAATTGAACAGAAAATAAAACGTCGGACACGAAATATGAACGAAAGTAAAATAACCAGAAAATAATGGATAGGAATATAATTTTATAGAATTTTAATTTACTCGATCCTTAAAAGACACGAACATAATTTAACCAATTATAATTTTCTCGAACCCTAAAATATCAGAACTAAAAAAGTATCGAAAATAATCTAGTCTAGAAACGAAAAACATCCGACCCACAAATTGATTGAAAATAATATGCCCGATCAGACAGACTGATGTGGTATACTTAGATTTCGAGAAGGCATTTGATAAAGTACCATTTAATAAAATGTTTCACAAAATGGACCACTATGGCATCGGTGGAAATCTCTTTGGTTGTCTTTCCTTCTTTTTGAAAAAAAGAACTTTTCAAATAAGAATAAATGGAGTTCTCTCTAGCGTAAATGTATTTCTCAGTGGAATTACCCAATGTACAGTGCTTGGTCCTGTGTTCTTCTTACTGTATATTAGCGACTTAGCAATGCAAACAAAAACAATTATTATATTTTTTGCTGATGATGCTAAATTGTTTGCAAACTCTAGAACTGAGTATAAGGAGCTGCAAGCTGCAAGAGGATCTTCATCGTATAGACAAGAGGACAAAAGTTTAGAGCATGACACTAAACTAGGAGAAATGCACTGCGCTTAGTAGTGGAACAAACGCCATAAATGTACCCTACTTACTAAATGGTACCAATCTGAATTATTTTGAACAACAGATAGATTTGGGCGTCATTGTCAGTTCAGAACTCAAATGGGAACCATATATTAATAAAATGGTTAAGAAGGCAAATTCTTTTGTATACTGCTCCATCCATCCATCCAATTTCAGACCATTCCATGGACACTATATTAAAACTATACAAAACTTATATATCAGACCAAAACTTGAATATGGTGAAAAAATATGGAACCCTTACTTTGTAAAAGATATCGAGCTCATAGAAAAAGTTCAAAGACGTTCAAAATTCCACCAGAATTATCGGTTTTAGACTATCAGACAAGATCGGAAAGGCTAAATTTGACAACACTAAAAGAAAGGCGATTGAGGGGAGATCTTATGAGACCTACAAAATTTTAAAACCTTACTACAACGCTAATCTTAATATCTTCCACACAAATTCAAACACACATCTTCAAGGACACAGTAAAAAACTGGATAAAGAACGAAATGCAAAACTGCCCCGCAAAAACTTTTTGACAAACAGAATTGTTTATCATTGGAATGCACTATCAGAAGACACAGTGTGTGCACCCAGTATTAATTCCTTCAAAAATAGACTAGATAATCAACGGACAGTGTCAACTAGTGTAAACATTAATTTCGGCCTGTAAAAATAGACTAAATACCAATCAACCACAAAAAGAAATAACAGTTTCATCGGTCATAACCGCTTACTGTTGTATTTAATAATAATAATAATCCTTAAATGAGCAGAACCACAATCCAGCCGAATCGCTATCGTTTCTCTATTCGGAAGACGACACGTGGATTTTTTTTTATCAAACGATTTTATTTAACTTCACAGTTTCTGGCTGTCTAACTGTCTATCAAATCTTGCGATTCATTTTTGTAATGTAGGTCCGATGACAATACAATATTATGAAGAAATTTGGGGTTAGGGGGTGGTTGAAGAATGTAAAGGGGGTAAATTAACACAATATCACAACTTACTTCGACTCTTCCCTGCCGTAAGCCTGGCAACGTAGCAATTGAATTCGTGAGAGATTCTCGAATTTTGTGGTTCGGCATTATTATATTTCTATCAAATTATTTTACAACATTTTGTGTTTCTATAAAAATATATTTCGTTTAAATTTTTTTAGGAAGGACCAATTATTTTCTTTTCTTTTAAATTCTGACAAATTACGTTTCTGCCAATTTCGTTTCTGGTACCCAATTCTTGAATCACTCGAGTTTCAGTCGTATATGGACCACATTTTACCAAAAAATTTACGAAAAAAGAGGTAAATTCTCTTATCCACTTATTAACGCACTCACAACGTTGAAGTCGTTCTGAAATTCTGTAATATTAAATTAAATTCGCCGTAAAATTACAATTTTACGTTTGTGATGCGTTTTTTCGCAAGTTTTGACGTTCTTGGGTTATATTCGCTCGGATTTGCATCGATTGCTTCTACCCACTCGATGTAAATTCGAGCTAAAACGACATCTAAGCGTCAAAAACTGTTCTATTTTTCCGCCCAAAATGCAATATTTAAATTTTGGGCCTATTTTAATTAAATATTGTGCATTGTGCATACGAGTTAGAATTTGTGAGCGTATTTGTTATCTGAATTAGTAAAAATTGACTCTTTTTTCGACAATTTTTTGCTAAAATGTGATTCGTATACGACTAAAAGGCGAGTGATTCAAGAATTGGGCCCTAGGTTTTTTATAGGGACCCTTACAGGATAGATACGCATCAAAAACGTCTAAATCGTAAATACAATAATTATGTCGAGACAGCAAGAAGAGCACGCCCTACTTCTATAGAGTAGGGTATCATTATATGTTACCTTATATTGAAAGAAGGTTGGAGGCCAAAGGATTGCTTAATTTAATACCACCTTCACGGAAGGCCAATCAACTCGATTCAATATGGCCGCGGAAGTCGAGGAACATATAAATCGCGCGAATTTTGCTATAGGGGCCATTCATAAGTTATGTAATGCAGAAATGGAGGGGGGAGTAGGTGAAAGTGTTAAAAAGTGTAACCAGGGAGGAAGGGGGGGGGGGGTGTGCAATTGCTTGACATCACAATTTGATCCGAAAAATATTTAAAACACGTATTTTTCAGGTTTTTAAATTAAGTGTGTAATTTTAGGGAGAGGGACTTACAAAGAGTGAGAAGAAAGAGGGGAAAGGAGGTTTGAAATTGGCAAAAAATGGTGGTACATAGTTTATGGACGCATATAAAGGTATATTTTAGTTGAATGTCTTTGTGGACGCCACTAAAGGAATATTTTCTTCCTGGTTTTCTTTTAAACATTTTCTTCCATTTATCTGATTTTTTTTTAAAGCTTAATTTTAAATTTGACTAAAAATTAGCAAGCCATTTTGCAAAAAAAATAACAATAGTTAGTTGAAAAGTATTTTTGGTAAATCTGATCATGCAACAGATAAACTAAAAGAAAGTATAAAAAATGTTCGTCCTAATAGAGCTGAAATAAAGTGAAGGAAAAAATATTATATTAAAAAAATACATTATTATAATTTAGTAGATGCTATATAAAAACTTTATAAACAAAATATACATAATATGTACACATATATCTATTTTTTTGCCTGATAAAAACTATTTTTTGCTTGGTTTGATTTTTTTTAACTGTGGCATTATTGGCTTAAGTAGGTACCTGTTATTACATCATTTTTTTATTTGCATAATTATTTAGCAACAAGTTTTAAAATTTAAATAAAAGCTGATTTAATAAAAAAATTGTATTATGTGCTGGACAACTGTGTCCTAAAAACAAATAATTTTCATAATTATTGATGTTCTCCAAAGACAATGTTCTAATTATTGCCCTATGATTTTCTTCTTTAACAAAAACAGGTTCGTTTTTTAAAAAATTTTCAAAGGTTGTACATAGAAAAACATCATCCCTTGGATAACATAATCCACCCCTGTCAGTTGCAGTTATGAGGCTTGTCGGAAAAGAACTTTCCGAAAAAAACAATGTTGTTCCCTGCAAGCAATTTACATTTGCTTTTGGTCATCAATGTAAAAGAAACTTTTTTTATGCACCTGGGTGCCTCGGTCAAGTTAAATTGTAGACTAAGATGCATGCCATAAATACATGTCAACCAAATGTGCAAACGCGTCAAAATAATTATAATTTCACTAGGTATTTATACCACAAAACCACTACAAAAACAAAACATAACCTCCATACGCGAATCTTGACTGAAGGGCACTTCTATTAAAATAGAAACTAATAGTACATAAATCGAAAAACAGCCAAAAATATCGATTTTCACCTATTCAAAACACGAAAAACGACCTGCTACCAAATGTAAACAATCAAATATAACCTTCACTCCCGATGCCATGTTTTTATCGATTTTTGGAGCTGAGACGCTTTCCCTTTAGAAGGTATTGCTTAATTCCTTAACCAAAACATTTATAACTTATGGAGATTTTTTCAGCATAATATATTTACAGTCAAAAGTTACGGACCATGCGCGGGCAAATATTTTGGTGGAAGAGGCTCTTCAGCAACTACAACTAATCAGAAGTCAAAGCTCATATTGGGATGCCATTTGGGAAAGAGCAGAAAAATAATGGACGGAAACTGGTAAAAATTCGGAGGCAGTTCCCAAAAGTTAAAAGCAACTACCTGCTAGTTTCAATATGTTTCTTACAGACGTTGAGGCCAAAGATGGGTTGGATACTTCACAAGGTCTAAAAGTTGAAATTTTCTCCGAGTTTTGGGTAAAATATTAAACTTTAGGCCCGTTTTTCAAACCACAAAAAATTATTTAATGTACTAAGTTCACTGCAGCCAGGACACAAAAACTTTTAAAATTTTTCAATCTTTCGTCGATTGCTAGTTTGTAGAATAATATTTGCTCAGATTGGGACGAAGAAACGCTCAAAGCTATTCTTTTAAAAGGGCTAATTACTAAAAAACCGGAAATCAAAAAAATTACAGAATTTTTAAAGTTGCTAGAAGAATTTTATCCAGCTTTGACGATATCCGCATCTACTGTGTCTCCACAAAGATCATTCCCTTGTTTAAGCAAATTAAAGACGTACACAAGGACCACAAGCTTAAGGCCACAAAAACGGCATAGATTTGACAACACTGCTTTGCTGTTGTTGGGAGAATCTTTACCGGGCGCAATATCGGAAACGAGAAAACGGAATCTGTTGAAATTTGGCAGGAATGTTTATTTTTGAATTCTGCACAACCTTATCCAGACAGTTTTTTGCTGGACTCTCTCATTTTCGGAATAAAATAAACACGGCTAAGAATAGTCAAAAATCTTACCTGGCTTTTTCTTTAGCCTTGTCGATAATACAGAAATCTGTAACAGAATTTTTTGGATTCTTTTTTTTTAATACACCAAATTTTGAAAAATCCATTGAATACGGTTGTAGATTTTTATAAATCCTATAACAAAAAAGTTATGGTTTTTTTCTTTGTAAGCAATATGCCGGAATTCTGAAGCGCCAAGGTCACATAATTTAGTAGGCCCAAGGAAACTGAAGTTAGTTTCATTGGAGTATTGGAATTCAGATTCCGCATAGCCACCGGCCACTTGTCTAATGGAACATTTGGTCAATAAATTGATACATGTGTTAAAAATAATACGGAAATTTGTTATTTTTTTGATATTAAATAATGATTTTTCTTTTGATTCTTTTTAATTTCGAGACAAAATCTTTTAAAGAAACATTAATAAATGGTTACGTTCCTAATAAGTTATACTTTTCCTCACATATGGTTGTTTATCGTCTCCTGATGATACTAACGTTGTTAGCGAATGCCATGGAGTTCAAAAAAGTGTAGTTTTGGTTTGTGGAAAACAATCATAACTTTGTTTTAGTGCAACCAAAGGTTCCAAATTCCCAACATAGTCAATTTTAAGTATTCAAAAAGAACGAATTAAAAATATGGATCTTGAAAATGTTGTTAATACTTTCGCTAAATACTATAATAGAAAAATCTTACTGCTACTAAAAATATTAGAAAACATACCTACCAAACAAACAAACAAAAATCTAGGTAAATTTTTGTTCGATATAATTAAAGTTAATTTCTATTCAGTTTTGTGGGTTTAAGGTCAGGAGAATGAAAAACAAATTCAAATTTACCGACGTTTCGATGTATTTTACATCACCTTCAGGGTTTATTTGGGTTGTTTTTCATTGGTCTCTTACAGATTCTAACAAACATTTTAAAAAATAAACGGTATGTTTTTTTGGACTTCACAGTTAAAAGACATTCAAACAAGAACAAAACAAGTTAAAAAACCAAAATGTGTAAAATAAATTATTTTATATTCTTAACAAAGGTACTCTCTTTCGTACTCTCTAGAGTACCTTTGTTAAGAATATAAAATAATTTATTTTAAACATTTTTGGTTTTTTAACTTGTTTTGTTCTTGTTTCCAAAAAAATGTTTGTTAGAATCTGTAAGAGACCACTGAAAAGCAACCCAAATACATCGAAACGTCGGTAAATTTGAATTTGTTTTTCATTCTCCTGACCTTAAACCCACAAAACTGAATAGAAACTAATTCTAAAGGTCACTAAACAATTAAATATATTAAAGTTAATGTTTATTAGCTACTTCACAGCTTTTTATCACCTCAATATTATCATATAATGCCTTTTACATATAATCAGCAGTTGTGAAGTGCATTCTTTATTAGACAGAAAGTAAATATTTCAACGCAAATAAAGCCAAAATAAACTATATTTTAGACTTGTTTATGCGATGTTTCGAACGATGCCCACTTTTTTGAAGGGTCCGAGGACAGCACTCCTGATTGAAATCGTTGCGTACGTTCGTGGTTCCGTAACGTTACGTCCATCCCTCTGTACGCAACGAGTGGAATCAGCTGTTGTCATCGCACCCGTCAAAGAAGCAGGCATCGTCCGAAACATGGCATGAACAAGTCAAAAATGTAGTGTATTTTGGCTTTGTTCCGAACGTGTTAAGTATACCGATACCGATGTGTTGAAATATTTACTTAAGTGTATATTATTTCATTACTGTAGATTTCAAACAATAGCGGATACAACAGACAACCATGCATGGCGAACACCTGAAAAAGCTGAACTGAAACTCGCCTGAAGTAAAGTGTAACAACTTTATAACTAGTATTTTGGATAAATAAAATCTCTTTATTTCCTAGCAACTTAAAAGCTTAACAATATGATTCTTAGCCTAGAAATGAGAACTAAAAAGCTAAAAGTAGAGGCTGGTTTGCATATTACGCCAAAAAAAAAACCATATTAACCAATAAAATATTTAAATAGTTAATATTATTAGTTAATGTAAAAAGTAGCTACCTATTAATATTCCCCTATATTAGGCTTGTTTTTAGATTATGGTAAGGTTATCCGTCAAAGGTTAAAGTAAGGTTCCTAGCTGCTGAGAGAGGGATGGAGAATTGGTTTTCACTAATTTTAGAACTCTGACGTGTTCCAAAGATTAAAAGATTGGTCTTTTTTGTATTTATTTTTAACTCGTGATCTTTGGACCACTCCACGATTTTTAGTAAGGAGTAATAAAACTGTGTATCATAACAATTTAAAATACATTTACAGAATTCTAGGATGGTATCTATTTTGAAGGGTACAGCGTCTAGAGAAGAGGTCCTAAAATAGAGCCTTGAGGCACGCCTGCCATGATGTTTTGAGGTAATAACATTGAGCTACCTAATTTGACATGATGGGTTGTGAGAAATTGTTTACATTAGGATTTGGACGCGTCATCAACATCAATGGATTTAAGAATGATACACAGAAGCTGGTGGCTTATGGTGTCAAAAGCCTTTGAATATCAGTACCAACGCACTTTAGTTTTATCTGCTTCTCGACGAATTACGTCATCTATTAATTTTAAAAGAGCAGTCTCGCAACTATACTTAGACCTCCTAAAGCCACTTTGCGTAACTGGTAGAATATTATGTTCCCCAACATACCTTCGAATCTGCTGTTCCATGACTCGTTCAAGAACTTTATAAAAAGTGCAAAGGATACTGATTGGACGAAGATCTTTGTAATTAATTATCCCCTCTCGGAAACGAACTAGTTCTCAGATATATGTCTACAATATTAATATTATTATAACACCTCGCCTTATTCAGTTGGCTACTTTTATTTAAAGTGTCCACTATAAGTTGGCAGTTATTTTTAAATCCTGATTATCCAGACCAACTTTTTCTATGGGATAAACATGTGTACAGTGTTCCAAATTCGATGCTCACCATGGGGATCTCCTAAACGTTGGAGATACGAAAAGGTTTAAATTAGGGCAAAGTTGCGTAATTTGATGCTTTGCGCAAAACTAAAAAAAAAGTGCTTTTTTGCCAAGTCACCTGACATTTTGGGTTAATTGATCAACCGAAATTCAATTTTTCTTTTAACTTACTCAGGATATTTTGAAAACCAGCTTGTAGTACTTTTTAAAAATGGCAGTTTTTTTGGCGTCTTGTTTTACCAAATAATTTTGCCTAATATTTGAAAAATATGATTTTATTTTGTTTTTGATTCTAAAATTATTGTTTATAAATACTACTTACTGACATAATTAAATAATAAAATCCAAAAATTGTTATTTAAATGATTAAAATTTTAATAAGATAAGTTATAAAATTTACTTTAAAACAAAAAAAAAACGTATTTTCAAAATAGGCAAAACTATTTTGTTATAACAAAACTTCAAAAAAAAACTATCATTTTTAAAATTTCAAAAAAGCTACTGCAATCGGGTTTTCAAAATATCCTGAGTAAGTTAGAAGCAAAAGTTGAATTTGGGCTGCTGATGGGTAATTAGGCAAAAACGACAGGTGACTTTTCAAAATAAGGTTAAGGCACCGACACATCCCTAGTCCATTGTACCAAGACTTGAATAAATTATATTGGTAACCAATATTTTCTACCAAAAAGTTGCAACTTAGATTGGCAATTACCAATATAAATCGGTGAAAATTACTTTTAAGAAAGCGCTTAAAATTCATAAACTCGATAGCGCTATTGGTAGAGCGCTAGAATATTTATCATCTTGCCCTCTACGTCACAAACATGTTTCTCTAAATAAATGTGTTCTCTTGTTACAGTTGCTCCCCTCAGTCGACATCTGCTTCCTAGAATTCCCCGACAGTTTCAACGCCTCCCACTATGACCCGAACCGCATCAACGCTTGCAACCTGCGCAAGGCGCACGAGCAAAACCGAAGGCTGGCCGATAGGGAACGCCAAGAACGGCTGGCCTCCTTGTCTGAGTACTTGGTGCCGATGTCGCGCCACATCAGGCATCAAAGCCACCATTTGGCCAGCAAAATGGCGGCGGAGGAAGGCGATCAAAACGGTCCGAGCGGTTTGGATTTTAGATCGAGCATACAAAACTCAAAAATTCTCATAACGCGAGAAGAGCTCGAGAATATGACCCAGGAAAAAAATAAGTTTGTAAATCGGTAAATTTTGCTGCAATAAGATTTTTCGATTAGTATTTTTTAGATTGTGTCGAGTTTTAGATAAGGATTTGTGTGGTTTATGTATTCGAAGGCCATTTTTGAGAGGAAGGGTTCAATTTCGATTTGGCAATCTGAATCAAAGCGTAAGAGTTTTGGAAAGGCTGATATTTTTGGGATAGACTATACTTAGTCCATATAAAAGGACTGGGTATGGAGACACACCTGGCGCTGGGACAATATAGTGAAGGTCCATAATTAATTGATATCCTCAAAATGACCTGGAAAAGCTGAAAATTAATTTTTTATATCTGATGCAGTGATCCAATACTAAACTCCAAAAAAAACAGTCAGCTAGGATAATTAATTAATAACCGGCTGTCTCAAGATGAGTGTCTCATTAGAATATGTTGGAAAGTAATCGTTCAAAAAAAAAATAACTTTGTTAAATAATGTAAGGAAAGATAAGCTACATTTTAAAAATATTTTCATTTGGGCGATGTTGCAATTTATTCGTTAATTTGGCAACATGTTGTAATGTTTACACTAAATTTTAAATCTTGGTATTTGGCAAGACACGCCAGGGTATAATAAACATTAAATTAATTAAACGACTTTACTGTGGCGCCAGATGTCCCCATACGCATACTTATTGCTGATTCTACAGTCCTTTCATATGGTTGAAGTGTAGTCCATCCTAAAAATATCAGCTTTTCAAAACACTTGCCCTTTCTTTCGCGACTATAATCTCTTTGAGCACAAAATTCCAAATTATTTATTAAATTAAAACTGGAAACAATAAAAAAATTTTAACCTCTAGTGGCCTACTGTAAAAATTGTCTCAAAAATGTTTTATATTTTACAATAAGTGCAAGCACAAATCACAGAATACCAAGCTACAAAGACTGGGTAGTTTATAATAGTAATACTTAATGTACTTTTAACGTTGGTTTATTTATTTTCTATTTTTGTTACTTTTTATGCAAATTGACAAAGCAAAACTATTTTTCGGTTAACTAGCTTTAAATAATTAACCGAATTCTAATATATTGTGTTCATGACTAAAACTCACTTATTTTATTCTTATTAAGTAAATTATTTTAGTGACTATTACTATTATTGTAAGTATTGAGATATGTAAATAGTAGTTACAGTAGTGGTATATTCATATCCTTGTAAAAAATTACAATTAAAAAAATCATATAGTATTATAGATTTAGAGTTATTTAGTTTATTAATTAACTATTTAAAGGACAGAAAGTGTATAATATAGATTTAATAATTTGATTAAAGCATAGCTTATTAAAGTTTGGGGCACATATTGCAAAATATTAATACGAGATTTATAAACTCAGTTGGCTTTCTATTGAAATGTGTAGTATAAACTGTAAGTGGTCAGTGGAACCAAACTTCACGTTGGGAGTTTGTGTAATTTAAATCTACCAATCAAAATGCATTTTTAACACATGATAAGATACTGACAGTTGTTATCTATTAGTTGTCAACACTCTCTCTGCCATTTTTAAAAATTATTTTATTTACATTTCTGGTACCGATTTTAGGCGAAGGAATTTTTTTTTTATCGAAAAATGCCTAATCTTTTTTTAATCGAAATAATTTTTTTGTCGTCCTTGAAATAAACCAGTTAAGCAACCAAATGCGAGTATCAAACCCAACTGTGTTTATAACACTTCACTTGTTGTGCTTCAATTTTTAATAGAGGCTAAAATTTGGCATCTGGAAATTCTTCTAGGATTTCCAAACTATTATAACTACCTATAAATTTTGTGCCAAAACTTTAGACATTACGATAAATGAAAAGTAAATTGGGCAGTTGCATATGTCATCGTTTAAAATTAAATATTTGGCGGAATTTTCTGTCGTTAAATTAATTATTATTTTTTTTAGATTGCGACACAATATAGACACTTTCAGTGGGATTTACTAAGATCTAAAATAGTACGCCTTACAGATCTAAATATTTACATCTGTGGGGGGTACTAAATTTTAAAACCAAATTTAAAAAAAACACTTACCCATACTGAAAAGACACAAAGTTATTCATTATTTTGTATTATTATTGCAAAATACCATTTAAAAACAGCTTTGTTTCTAAAACTATACCATATTTTAGGAGAAAATGCCCTAAAACTAATTTTTTTTTGACAGGCTTCAAAATGGCATATGGTGAATACGCCAAAAATTTGGCACATAATAGCTTTATCATCTGTGTTTGAGGTTATAAAGTTGGTGAGTTTTTAGACCACCTCTGGGAGGTGGTTTAAATTTATAGCCCCCAGAAAGGATTGTTTTGTGGCAATTGGTAATAAGTTCGTTTAAAATTTCCCTAAGTAACCGTTTTTACAAGAAGTAATTTACCTTATTTAATATCCTAAGTTGTTTATTAATCAATAAAACACCTCCAATTTTGTCCAGAAAAACGCCATATTTTCAACCCGTTTTCAGCACAAAAAATATATTTATGAGGGCACTACAAGGCAAAACAAACATAAGTGAAGGTTACTGATTATGCACGAAAAATATACCAAACAAAAAAACCCAAAACAACTATATTAATTTATTTACAAACTGAAAGTAAAACATTGAGGTCATCTAAAAACTCAGTCAAAATAACTTTCCATAATCAAAGCCCACTCATTTTAAAGCTGTAGCTTTTATCAGTAGAGGTTGGCGTGCAAGCCGAGGTAAAAGATCCGAACTCGCTATTTGTTGCATTTAAGTTTTTTAATACATTTCATAAATAAAAACACCTCTTAAATAAATACACAATTAATCTACTCCTTATTTTATCACCCATCTAATTCGTTGTGTGACATCAAGTATTAATTGGAAAAATCAATTATCAAGGGTAAGTTTTAATTAGAGCGACATATAACCTCAATTTTAGTTCGTTCTACAGAGTTTTTACTATTGAAACCCCGCGTGGGTTTCAATTTTTTAATTTTATTTTCTTCTAAATTGAAACTTTCTTCTTAAATCCAACAAAAGATTGTGTTAAGATGATTATTCAATAAAAAAATTTATTAAAATTCTTCTTATAATTCAAACTGTGTCCAAAACTCAAGGAGGGTTGGTTTAAAATGCTTAAAACCAAAAATTTCACTTAAACTTAGGACCGCTCTAAAATAGACTAAACCCTTTTAGTAAATCCCACCGTTTAAGTTGGTCATGACACGTACGAGGTGCCCAGCAGTACACGTGAAATTTTCCGGCTTGGTTGTTTCTGTCTTTTACATTTTATTACCATGTATTTCTATCTTGCTTTCTTTGGTTCGGCCGCTCGTCTGTTGATTTTTGGCTCCCGTCGGCAAAACTCGCTGCGTATGAGAATATTGCGCTATATTCCACGTTTGCATGTACGTCCTATGACCAACTTAAAGTGTCTAATACTAATGTAAAACTTTGGTTGCAACTGTATTTACTTTTTTTAATTTAAAATATTAGTATTACTTCGAATTTCTCTTACGACGAAAACTATGTCTTCGGATGAGTCTTAATCGAAATTCTAAAGAATTATAGGCAATCGTCAGGCTTTAGTATAAGGTAAACATTAATTATAGTCAAATTTCTTATTGGTTCCTGTAAGTACTTATAAACGCTTTATAAAGAAAAGTTAGTTATATTAGCGTAATTTTACCCGTTTTAGTTTTAGGAAGGTATTTATTATTACGTGTTTTATTGATAAATTTGTATTTCTATGTATACACATATCAGAAAACCAAAAATTTTGTTTGTTTCAAAAAGTTATTTTGTAAATATCATATGTATTACCTTATGAAATAAAAATTTGACCTCGGAATTACACATTTGCATTTTTATCACAAGGTCTAGAGGTCGACCGCTAGAGGCTTATCGTTAGGCCAACAGCAATCGCCTGCGGAAAAGGGCATTTTCCACGATACTATTACCACACTTTTAAAGAAAAGCGAAATTGCATTATCGAATAACTTTACTTCAGGCACTAGCAAAGTAACTCTTTGAGAAAAGTGACGTACTCTTTCATTGAAATTTAATATTAATACTTACACTAACATTTTACCTACAGTCAACCATATTGAAAGATAGTAGGTACATCTGCAGCCATATTTAATTTTTTGCACCGATCTCTGACACCGTACTGAGAGACAAATCCAAAACGCATTCACAACGATCCAAAAATCTTCAATTTCCTTCTTTTTTAGTTTGATGCTAGTTTCGATCTTTATGGGGTTTCCTTAGGACTTAAAGTATAGTATAAATATCTAATTAATTTCTTTGATAATCCAGTGCACGGCTAGATTCCTTTTACACTAGATCAATAAAAAATATACTGGTCAACCTAAAAGTGAAGATTGTTATCAGGGGCGCCCATCAACAAATGTCTTAAGGGGAGCAAAATAAAAATGTATCAACTTTAATAATTTTATTCTTTATTTTAGCTCGATACGATTAACTTGTAACATAAAAAACGAAAATAAACAAATGTATAAATAATAGCAACAATAAAAAATCAAAACAAAAGGGTTCACTTATTCTCATCAAATAAAAGTTGCACGTTTCATTAAGACTTATCAAATTTCTCAATAACCCTAGAGCAAAAGTCAGCAATGTCAGAATATATTCTTTCGTCGCCTTCACCAAACTATAAAATACAAGCAAATTTACTTTTTTCCAACAATGTTAAAGGTTTGGCGAATTCGCCAAAATAAGAGTGTCCTGTGTGGTTCTTTAATGTTTTTAAGACTTTGATAATCAGGGGGGGCGCGGACAAAAATACGAATATAGTTCAGACAACCGTAGTGACTCTCTAGTTTCTTTTTTTTGCACTATGCCGCACGGTTGCGAAAGAATTATCTGCGCACGCCCAATTCGCCACGAGGTGTTGACATACGACGGAGAATTCAAACATACTAAATATTTTGGTTGTACTAGGTTTATTTCTAAAATAATCATAAACAGTTGCACACTATGGGTATCTTATTCCCTGACTTTTTCCTAACTTTTAGGTCATTTTTGGGTGTTTACTGACTCTTCCCTGACAGCATACAAATTCCCTGACTTTTACAGGTTTTCCCTGACCACTTTGAACCCTGGTAAATTATCCATGACAAAAAAGTTTAAAAGCTCTAATCAAATAGTCTTAACGAGGTACAAACTCAACTAGTTAATTTATTATCACATTTATTTATCATCTGCCCCAGTGTGTTGCGTTATTTTAACAACGCTGCTGAGACGCTGTACAAAAACCACCAAATACATTTACTTCGAGAAAAATAACCGCAATAATGTCATTTTTATTCATACATAAAATCTATAATCTATGTTCTATTTTAACAAGTAATAGGACACCCTGAGTAATCTAAGTAAAAACGAAAATGTTAAAGAACTTACCTTAAAAACTAACACGATACAGCTACAAAAATCCGATTTAAAATTGTCCCTGCTCCTCATCTAAGTATTCGAATTCGAAAATTTCATTTTCATTTTCGAGATTTTTAACTGCACTTTGATCTTCAAGAATTTTTTGATCGACGACTTCGCCGAGGTCAACTGAGTCATTTTCGATGATACTTTGGGAAGTTTGCAAGGAAGGAAGACTTGGTTTTTGTGTAGAGGTTTCGTTTTTAATATCGTTACTTTCTTGGACTTGAGCATTGGACTGAGTAACCTTTTGGCTAATGTTTACCTAAAAGTTATAAAAAGGAAGAAAATAGAACGAAACATAAATCATGCCACCGCTGGTAAAAAAGTTTAAAAGAGTGTAGTTATTCATATTGCTTGCCAAGCATTAGTCCATGACTTATTTATATGATGATTTCTCTTTGTGTATATTACTCCAGTAACATTTTTAGTTAAAATTTGGTCAAAATACCCTGAGTTCAGCTAGTAACTTTTCTTTACAGAAAAATGAGAGGTTAAAAATGAGGGAAATTTTCTCCCTTTTTCCCAAAGTGGGCACAAAAACCAAGATAACTTGGCAGGAGAAATTAGGTAATTACAAAAAAAATTGTCCTTCAACTTTGGTAAACATGTATATGTTTGTCTAAGTTTTCAACCTAATTTGTGCCCTCTTGTGGAAACATTTCTAAATAAAATTAAAAAAAGAGAAAAAATAATTATCAAGTTGATGGCTTCCAACAACTTGTAAAATAAAAAATTGTGATCAAACATCGCACTTATTATTGAAATCATACTTTAAATTATACTGGAAGAAAATAGTCATGCACCCAAAATATTTTCGTTGAATTGATAACTTTTACATGACATGCAGTTTTAACAAAAATATCAGTAATATTATGTTTCGGGAAAACACTAATTAAGTATTTTTTCCAATTTATGATCATAATTTGATATTTAGGTATAAAAACATTTAAGCAATAATCATTTAGTCAAGATTTTATGTTTTTTTTTTAATAAAAAAATTAAAATTTGCCAAAAAAGAGCAAACAAAACATGGCGTGTTTGCTTTTTTCGGCGACCGTGCCCTAAAAGTTGTTTTAACCGTGTTTTTTTCCCTCAAACACAAAATTTACAATGTTGAATGCGAAATTCCTTATTAATTTGAATATAAAAAACGGTTCGTCCATTTTTCGACTTGCTTACCAATCCTTCCCTGCCCTCCCAAAGACTCCTCGTTTGCCTATGGTTGTCAAAAAGAGCGAACCCGCCCCCTATAATGCCGGCCTTACTAAGCACGTCCAGCAGAGTGAATATTTCCCTTTCTGTCTAATGACATTCCCTTAGAAAGAGAGAGAAATAGCTGCGCTCCGCTAAACGCACCATGTAACGTCGCTTATTACGAGCGCAAGGTAGCATTTACCACCATTTTTTAGCGCCCTTTTAACCTGACAGAAATACAGAATAAAATTACAAAAAATACGATGATATACCAACTGAAATTTTTACAAATTTTCACAATTTTTGGTAAATGTATTCTGTGCATCTGTCAGCTCAAAGCGCGTTGAATAGTTGTGGTAAATGTGGAATGACACCAGCGATCAATAATCCAAATTATCTCGCCCATAATTGTGTCTCTTTCTGGCTGGGTTACACAGAGAAAGAGAAACCTCAATCGTGCATTTAGATTTTTTTGACTCTGCCAATCAATCCAGAAAAGAACGTTAAAGTTACAAGTGTTCAGGCTCAAAAGCATGCGAAATGAAAAACTGGAAGTTAGAGCTAATCTAAAAATTCGATTTTGACGTTTATGTAAGACCAAAATGGCGTCAGGAGTCAGGTGACGTGATTCCCACTTAAAATAACTCTGGGCGGTCACATGATAATCGAATTGGTATCTCGCTGTATACGTGGTAATCTCTCTCTTTCTGACTCACTTAGAGAGAGAGAGAGAGAGAGAGGGGGAGACATTAACCGTAGATTTAAACTTCTCAAACTCACCCAATCAATACAGTAAACCCGCGAACGTTACGAGGGTTAAATTCAAAAGAAATGCAAAATTTGTTCCGCAAGAAAACTAAAAAAAATTAAATTAGCCAAGTCTTAAACGAAAATGAGGAAATTAGGTCAAATGGATGAGCGCAAAACAGCTTTCTTGTTTTTTTATCAAAAATACATTTTTTCTATGAGGAAAACCAAAAGTGAAGTATTTATATCATGAAATCCAAATTTTCCATATGCTTAAATAAATTAGAAGAATTCCCCAAGTTACGTTTAAAGATTTCGGACGTTTATTTTTTTAAATTTTTATTTTCAAATATACAAGTTATCTTGCTAAAAGCCTTGATGAGAAGAAATCTTAACAAAAAGAATAAACCAGTAATTCTGGGTAAAAGCGCTTAAAACTAAAACTGCGACTCAGCATCTTCTTGTTATCTTCTGAATATTATGTAAATAAACTCCCTAAAGTCATATTTCTAGATTGTACTTACATAGTCAAATAAAACCATGTTTGTCCTAAAAAAAAAACTAAAAAAAAACGTAACTGAGGAATTTTTGTAGGTCAAACATAAGTAACTTAAAGTTAAAATGTAGACCAAAAAAGTTCTTAACTTTTATTTCGTTAGGTCATTAATAAGAACTTTCGTTGTTTACCAAAAAATGCCCAAAACAGGCGACGACCTCATAATAGAATGTCAATTTAAATTTACCATCAATTTTCTTTTTTTTCGCCTTCAAAATATCATGTGTATAACGACCGTTTCTTACGGTATTTCCTCTAATTAAGGACGTATTTCCAAAACTTAAACTACAAATTCATTTTCTAAAGGAAAAAGGTGAACATTTTGAAATCTGATTGATTATCTTGACCTTCTAACTTCCCAATATGCCTTAAAATACTATTTGGAGTAACTTGGGACGCACAGTCTTCAAGTCGCACCCGGTATGTATTTTTGTGGTACTCCAATGTAAAGGTTGCCTTTTTGTTATACGCAAATGTACCCAGGCCGAATGTCAACAGATTTGTCGTAATGAAAAGCCCGACTGGTTGATGAACTGGTTCCGAAATCAGTTAGTGGTATAACTAGTAGATTAGATATGTTCCGAAAGCCAATGGAAGAATGCTTCGAAGCACTGGAAGCCAAGGAGCATTTGGACGTTATCTTATATTATGCAGACGTAGCGAATAAATGACCCGACGTCAGCCAGCAACGTCGTTTCGACTTCCTGCCGACACTTATTTATACCAAAATGGGGAATACGTCGCCTCGACGTCAGTAAATGAACCTTATTAGGGATGAGCTTTCGCCAATTACCAACGGTGTTAAACGTTTGATTTCCTCCACTCAAAATTACTCACAATTAGGATGAACTTATAAAGTATATTATTTTGGAGAAAAATATAACTTGTGTGGAAATACCCAAAAATATAAAATAAAGGTATATTTTGAAATTAACAGATAATACTTGAAACTTTTAAAATGCAAGACAGATGCAATTTTTGCAGCCTAAAGCCAGTTTATTGATAAATGTCATACTTCCAAAAAAATACGATCACCACGAGAATTCTTTAATATAACGTAAAAACAATAAATCAAATAATTTTTTTTTTGTATTTTGTTTGAAAATGTGTGTCCAAGTGCTAAATTATTAATAATTTTGAATGGCGTTTTCCAATTTAGATTAAAATTATAACATTTTTGTGATGGCCGATAAGACGCCAAGTTGATTAGAATGGCGGATTCAATCGATCAATCAATTTGTTAATGTTTGACCGTCCGTTTTTTCACAAAAATAGTTCGCCAATGTGCTGCGGCCCACAGATAACCACCCCCTAGTACACCGTTGCTGAGCCTAAAAATGGACGACTTTCTTTAAATTGTGTATATAAAAACAATGGATCCCATCCAAGTAACACAGCTTCGGCAATATAGATTTTAAAGCCAAGTCAATTGCTTTAAAATAGATAGCTTCATTTATTCTGTAATTTTAGCTGTTAAAATTGTTTGACTACTAAATTTACATTCAAAATAACTTCTATAGTTATATCAACTAGCTAATCAACTTTTAAAGGTAAAACTTATACCTAAAAATATACTAAAATTTAACTAACAAAATAGTTACAATCTTAACTTTTTTTCTTAAAATACAACTGAAAAAATGCCAAAATGGCAACGGCAGTTATTTGTTGTATCCTAATACAATTTTTCTTAAAATGTAGCTGATTTCAATGCTATTTAGCATTTGAGAACCGCAGGCAAAGAAGGCGCTATGTCAATTTATTAGGAAATTGAGTTATTGGTGCCATGGTTATAAATGCGTTCAGTCAGGAGTTATTCCAATCTTTAATATCGGCGAACAGGCTAAAAAGGGCCTATGTCAATGTTTTAGAACGCGTTTTCTCGAAATCTTGATTTTTGACAAAGCGCCTTCTTTGCCTGTGGTCTTCATTTGGGAATAAGCGTCTTCTACCGCTAGGCTGGGACCATGAGCCCACATCAATAACGCCAAGATTTGGTTGGTTTTAGATTTATTGTTTACAAAAATGTAAAGTTGCTTGATTGCACTAGCGGGCGAGCGGCCATGTTTTATATTATGGCAAAATATAACCTCCCAAAAATTTAATCTTTTTTACATAATGCTCAAATCTAAGTCTGAAAATCTTTCAAAATTAAGTAAAGAACCCTGCACAAATTACATTGGAAATGGCTTTCGGCTAAATGTCATAATTTTTTTATATGTTATAGTACTTGATCACCAAAGCACAAAAATAAAAAAGCCGAGACAGGGAGCAGGATTACTTTCTGAGATATGGAGCTTATAGTTGACGTGTTTTTGGGCTATATTTTTAGACATCGTCCAAGTTTTTTTCCACAACTTTGTTAATTACCGCCGAAATAAAATGATTCGAAGCTCTATTTGTCTGGAATGAAACACCCCTTCCACCCATATAAAAATATTTTTATATGGTTTCTTTGGAACTACAGGAAAAGTCACTGATTTGTAAGTTTTAAAAACGAAAGAAAACGACCCTTTTTTTAAAGAATTACAATTCTCATTTTCTTTAAAACGGCCAGATTTTAAAAATTTTCACATATGTTATTAAAAATAATGCCACTTGGATAAAAAAAAATTTTTAGCTTGAGTGGTACCATAAATTTTTAATATTTTTGATTATGGAGAAATACGGAAAGTGATTTTAAATATATTATAAGTAGGTTATAAAAACTTTTTATGGATAAATCCAAACCAAAAGCTTAATACCAATATGTTGGTACCAATCAGTACCCATTGGTACCTGTATTTGACCAATCAAATTTCTCGTGTTATCATATTCGTTACCGGCAACCCCAAGTTAGCATATAACACACGAGCAATTTTATTGGTCAAATACCGGTATCAATGGATACCTATCGGTACCAACATATTCGTACCAAGCTTTTAAATTTAATTTGTCCAGAAAAAGTTTGTATAACCTACCCATAAGTTATTTTAAATCACTTTTCGTATTTCACCAATATTTCAAAAATATTAAAAAGCATTAAAGGTAACTACCATTTTCCCAATTAATGGTACCACTTAAGCAAAAATGTTTTTTTAGCTTACTAGCATTATTCTTATTAACATATGTAAAAACTATTAAAATCTGGCCGTTTGTTTTAAAAAAAATAAAAATTTTATTTTTTTTAAATACGGTCATTTTCTTTCGTTTTTAAAATGTACAAATCAGTTACTTTTCTGGTGGTACCAAAGAACCCTTATAGCAATATTTTTACATGGATGGAAAGGGTGTTTCATTCAGAAGAAATAGAGAAACGAATCGTTTTATTTTGGCGCTAATCAACAAAGTTGTGGGAAAAAATTTGGACCATGTCCAAAAATATAGCTTTAAAAGACGTCAGCTTTAAAGCTCCATATCTCAGAAAGTAATCCTGCTCTCTATCTCGTTTTTTTTATTTTTGTGCTTTGTTGATCGAGTACGACAACATATAAAAAAATTACATTTAGCCGAAAGCCATTCCCAATGTAATTTGTGCAGGGTTCTTTGTAAGACATGAGGTTTTTCCTTTAATTCTGGATTAAAATTTAAAAAAAAAAATCAAAATTTTATGATAAAACAGCCATTATCATCTCAAATTTTTGAAGCGCGTGCAGTTTAACGAGGTATCATGATAGGTTTCATCATCAAACGGGCCTTCGCACAAAGATTTGACTCTTGGAAAGTCCACAAAATGCGTATTTTTGATTGAGAGTTTGTTAAACATCAGTAATATTTATTTTACGTGTCTTCCATCTTCAGTCTTTTATGTTGACGGACAATTTTAATTTAATTACTATTTTTAAATACACTTTTTGTCAGGGAAGTTAAATTTTAAATTTTAAACAACATTGCTATCATGTGCAAAAATGATGTATCTTCAGCTCCAATAGACGTTGTCACGGGCAAAAAATATTTTTCAAAATAGCTGTGACAACATTTTGTGACGTTTTCAAAACGTTGTGGCAGAAGACAGCAAAAGGATTATTGTTATCTTTTTTGCTACGAAAACGTTATAACAGCTTATTTACAGGATTCTGTGTTACTTGAGCATGCCCCACAATTGGATGAAATCTGCTGGTTTACCAAGCTTAAAAATGATATCAAAAAGCAAGAAGTTTTTGCAATCAACATAAGACCGACGTTGGAAAATCAATAGAAAGTTACAAAGTTACGTCGGTATACGATAGAGACCAACGTGAGTCCGACGTTGGGAAATCAGTAGAAATTTAAGTCACAACATGCGACGTCGACGGGTCGTTCAATACATTGACTTACGCTTAACAACGTTGGTTTATAAAAGCGACGTCGTTTACCAAATAACAAGGTAGTGACTTTTTTACTTTAAATAACGTCATATTACGTCACATTTAGTTTGAAGACAAATAAATCAAAATGCTGCTTGGGTACCAGGTCATACTGGGGTATAGGGCATCGAAAAGGCGGATAAACTCGCTCTGATTGGGGTCAGTACCCAGCACAACCTCCTGGGCCCCAATTTTGGAATCACTCGAGTTTCAGTCGTATACGGACCACATTTTAGCAAAATATTAACGACAAAAGGGTTAAGTTTTCTCTTATCCACTTATTAAGGCACACACAACATTGAACTCGTATTGAAATTGTTACTAAATAAAATTCGCCGTAAAATTACAATTTTACGTTTGTGATGCGCTTTTTTTGTACCCACTCGATGTAAATTCGAGCGAAAACAACATCTAAGCGGCAAAAACCATTCTATTTTATATTTAAAATAATAATTATTTAAATTTTAAGCCTATTTTAATTATATATTGTGCATTGTGCATCCGAGTTAGAATTTGTGGGCATATTTGGTACCTATCTGAATTAGTAAAAATTGACTCTTTTTTGCTAAAATTCCGTATACGAATAAAAGAATGAATGAAAACATGCTTCATTGTCTAAAAAATATCTGTGTCGAATGATTCAAGAATTGGGTCCCTGGAAGAAACAGATCAGACTGAAATGGCTTCTGTGAAGGACATGGAACTATATTGGACTTTTGATAGGTATACTGACCGGTCATAACCTACTCAGAAAGCAGTAAACTACCACAGGGATCGGAAATGACTCCATCTGCCGGGCGTGTGGTAGGACGGAGGACACATCCCGGTACCTCATCGCAGAGTGTGATGCATATAAGAGGATGAGGCACCAGATACTCGGATGTCAGGAGAGATCCGGAGAGCCAGCTGCCGCCGTCGCCGGCCGTACAGGCGGAGCAGATAGTGGATTGAGGGAACGAGCTTGGGTTGCGGCCAAAAGGGACCGCTATAGGGCCTACTTGCCAGGCCTTCGGCTGCCTCCCCAGTCTACTACTAGTGGAGTAGGCCAAAAGATTTCTGTTTTGGTAAAATGCTTTCCTTTTTATATTCAACTCCACCATAGACATAAGAAATTTATTCCGTATTTTGTTATAGCCAATTGTTTAAGGTGTTTTTTTTTAAAGTGTTATTCCTTGTGCTAACTATTTAAGTTGGTTGGGAATAAACACCAATTACTACTTTAAAATCCTTAACTTTTCTTTAACTGTATCAACTGTGCTATTTTATTTGAAAGGATTAAAAATAAGTCTATGATGGTTTTTTCGCACCTTGTAGTCAATTTTTAGCCATCTATGGAAACTATTGGGATAGGCTATTTCCACTGTCTGAGACACGATAACTCAAAAGCCGCTAAACCGATTTTTTTCAAATTTGGGACAAAAATTCGGGTTCTTGTAAAAAACCCGAAACCAAATTTAGCAGAAACATAATTATAATTTGTCAGGATTTAAAAAAAAATTAAAATAATTGGTTGGAAAAAATCAAATCGCTGGAAAATATATGCATAGAATTAAATTTAAACGAAACATATTTTTATAGAAACACAAAATGTTAGAAAATATTCTTAACAAAAATAATTTGATAGAGACATAATAATGCCGAACAAAAAAATTCAAGAACCCCAATCTGGCCGAAAATGATTTAAACCGATAGCCACGAATTCAATTGCTACGTTGCCAGGCTTACGGCAGGAAAGAATCGAAGCAAGTTATGATATTGTATTAATTTATCCCCTTTACATTCTTCAACCACCCCTACCCCCAAATTTCTTCATAATATGTATTGTCATCGGACCTACATTACAAAAATGAATCGCAAGATTTGATAGAGAGTTAGACAGCCAGAAACTGTGAAGTTAAATAAAATCGTTTAATAAAAAAAAATCCCCGTGTCATCTTCCAAATAGAGAAACTTGTCAACGCCGCAATCCAGGGCCTACGCCACTCTTAAATTTGACGCATGCCCAATAGCGATTCGGCTGGATTGTGGTTCTGCTCATTTAAGGATCGGGAACATTATTTTCTATCAATTTGTGGGTCGGGGGTTTTTCGTTTCTAGACGATTATTTTCGATACTTTTGTAATTCTGATATTTTAAGGTTCGGGAAAATTATAATCGGTTAAATTATATTCGTGTCTTTTAAGGATCGAGTAAATTAAAATTCTATAAAATTATATTCGTATCCATTATTTTCTGGGTGTTTCAGACATTTTATTTTCTGTTCAATTGTTTCGGTTTTTGAAAATTCGGCTTATTTGTGGGTTCCCAAAAATTCTTTGGAAGGAAGGGTAGTTTAAATTTTAAAAAATCCTTACTCACGAACCATAGCAGCAAGCGAAACAAGGTTTTTACGTTTAAATGGAGAATTAAATTTTCAACAAAATCTGTAATTATATCGAAGCGAGCAAGAACTTTTTAAAAAATGCATGGAGGGTTATACGTGCCTGCTGACGCCATTTTTGTATGTTACACTTACTATTTGTATTCCTTCTTTAAACTCAATCTCCGCCTTAATATCCCTCAGTGTGTCGTAGTTTTCAAACAAGTTAATGGAGCAACATTTGACCAGCATATTAGGATTCTTTTTGGCGATCTCCTTGACGCATTTTACCACTGTAACCTCGGTTTTCAGACACCCTTTCTTGATTTGGTAGTACGATTCCAACGATTTAAAGCACTTTTGACAAACGATGGGGTCAAACGTTAACGACAAATCCTAAAATGATATAACAAAAATTATTGTTATTATTAGATTGAAATTAAGGTAATTAACATTTATTTATAATTTTGTGTTTAGTTTAATATTTAAGTAAGCGTTGAGTACTTAAGTGTTTACTGTAACATGTTTGTTTGCTCAAATTATTCTTGTAACTGTATGTTTATTTCAAGACTCTCCATATTAAAATACAAACAAGTTCCCACCGAATCAATCATCTACCAGTTTTCTTTTCACTTACCCAAAGAACTCCCTGAGTAAACAGTTTCTCTACATCTGCAGTTAAAAATTTGGGAAAAGGTTCTAGTGTCTAGTTGATTTAAAACACCCTGTTTTAAAAGTATGCGTGTATTTAGCAATCTAGTGGAAACTTTGAATAAGATTTTTTTCTTAAAACTTGAGAAACTAATTTAGGAATATCAAAAACTGATCTTGGCCGATACTATATAGTAAGCAACGAAATCTGTGTTTCGGATTTCCATTGTCTATATTTTATTTATACACGACGTTTCGATCAGGACAATCTCTGATCGTCTTCAGGTGCAAACTACATTCTATTCCTAAGGCTACGTACTTATATACTATGGGAAATCACTGAACCTTGAAGCGTAAGAAGTTGGCTCAGCCCAAGGAGAGGCTTACATACCCTGATTCTGCCCAATAAAGGCAGCTTCAAGAAATTTTCGTTTCTGCCAGTGTGACTCCTTGTGCAAAACCTTTGCTTCTGTCCACTTCATTCGGTGTTGTTTTGACCATGCATGTTCGGCGATTCCTGATTTCGTTGTTTCACCTCTTTGAGTGTTCGTCTGATGTTCCTTAAGCCAAACAGATAGTGGTCTTCTTGCTTCGCCTATGTATGATCCACCACACTCATAAGGCACTTGGTGGGCGGAGTCAACTTCTTAAACTTCATGGTTGAGTGATCCCATATTATATAAGTAGTTTGTAGATTGTACTGATCGAAACGTCGTCTATGAATAAAATATAGACAAGTCCGAAACACATAGTTAATTTGAAACACATCATTGCCTCAAACTTTTAAACAAACTATATAGTTAGTTATATAAGTAAAAAACTGATTTTAGCAGCCGGTTTTTTTCAAGAAGGCGACGAGAACGGCGGTCGACTAAGGACTGCCAAATTTTACAACTACCGCACCTTTTGCAAGCAAACACATTTTTTATGTTTTAATGATTAAACTACTGTCAAGATTTCTTAACAACTACTTAAGCAAACAAGTCTTATTATAATCTCCGCTTTTTGCGCACTTTTTTGAACAGAAACAAAGATGTAGACGTCCTTTTGGTAAACCAGCTTGATACACTCGACAAACATTATTAGCTGGTAACTTTTTGTGGGCTAAAACACCTCGACGAAGTAGCCTACTAAGTGAATTTGAGATATACAATCAATCAGTCTTTTTTATTTTAGTACTTTTTATTATTCGTTTGGTGCACATTTTGCTATAACGGATTATTTAGTTTGACCAGAGAGAGTGCAATAACACAGGACGAGCAAGAAGAAGAAGATAATATGCGACACGAAGAATGGCATGCCTACTTTGATGGATTTATCTTACAAGCTCAGGCAAACAAGTCTTGATAATCTGCTTCGCTTTTTGCGCCCTTTTTTGCTCACAGACAAAAACGAAGCCGTCCTCTCGGTAAACCAGCTTCAAACACACTCAGCAAATATTACCTGATAAGTTTTTGTGCGGCAGCACGCCTCGGCGCATTAACAAAGTTTGGCTTTGAATATATTATAAATGCTCACTCTTAGATAAACATTTTAATAAAAAAAATAGTATACTGATGTTATGAAAATCGGAAATTATTTGAAAATTGAAAGTCATGTGAGAAAGCAGCATTAGGAATCGAAAAGTAAGACCAACCAGAGCATAAAACTCAGTTTACTTAACAGATTTTCTGTACTGTTTCTCATGTTCGAATTACTGACATTACTCAATAGCTTTACATGGCATTACCTGCAATATATATGTCAAAATTTTGGATCTGTTGATAGTGCCACCAAAATGGCAGGCCTACTAAGTGAATTTTTCTTACCAGCTCAGGCAAACAATTCTTGACAATGTCCGCTTTTTGCGCACTTTTTTGCTCAGAGACAAAAACGTAGTCGTCCTCTTTGTAAACCAGCTTAAGACACACTCGACATACATTAGCTGGTAAGCTTTTGTTAGGCTGCACGTCTCGACGCAATAACAAAGTTCGGCTTTGAATATATTATAAATACTAACTTTAAGAAAAACATTTTAATAAAAAAATAGTATATTGATGTTATGAAAATCGGAAAAAATTGTTTGAAGATAGAAAATCATGTGAGAAAGCAGCATAAGCATCGGAAAATAGGACCAACCAGAGCCTAAACCCAGTTTACCAACCAGATTTCTGTACTGTTTCTCATGTTCAAATTACTGACAGTACTCAATAGTTTTACATGGCACCTGCAATACATCTCAAAATTTTGGATCTGTTGATAGTTCCACCAAAATGGCAGGCCTAGTAAGTGGATTTTTCTTACCAGCTCAAGCAAACAAGTCTTGATAATGTCCGCTTTTTACGCACTTCGTAAACCAGCTTAAGACACAATCGATAAACATTAGCTGGTAAGCTTTTTTGGGGCAGCACGCCTTGACCCAATAACAAAGTTCGGCTTTGAATATACAGGGTTCCTAAGATTTTCCTTAGGGATAGGATTTCAATAAATCAAACAGAAATGGCATAGAAAGTTCTGCGCGCACAAAAGAAACAGGTATATTGAGCAATGGTGCCAGTTTGTTATTATCTCCGGACTGCATAAATCAGTTGCAATAATAACCGTTGACAAGATGTCTGCAAATTCCGCTAGATGGCGGCCACACCATGAGATGATCGAGGAAAAAATTAGATGTTTTCAGGTCCAAACCACAGCTTTTTCTTGTTTAAAGGAGGCGGCAGGGTCCATTATTTACGATACTGAGCGATAAACTCGTGAGGTTGTTAACATTAGAAAGAAATATCTTCGGAAACGGCCAAACCATGCAGCTAGCACTAGCAGCCAAAGAAATCAATAAACGGCGCTGTTTTTCCTGCAGAGCTTTTTGCTTGCGATATTATTGATTTTAAATAAAGCTGGCCCTACACTACATTTGATATTTTCGAGGTGTTTTATGACATGATCTCGAAACATGTAGCGAACTAATTCTTCAAAATTAGCGGGAGGGTAAAAGCGAAAAATAAGGGGCAGCCAATATTTGTAACACCCAAAAAGGGGTGAAAAGATTTATTTTGCTCTGTTTCTTTACAAAAACGTTTTTTTACGAAAAACTTGAGCTCTGCCACTTTTTTTATTTTTTTCTTCAACTTTCTCGAAATTGTCGTCATACCGTAGAAAAATTATTTCCCACATGGTCATACTCTACTTTTATTCGAAAAAATTTAGAAACAGAGACGGGATCAGTTTTCCTAAAACGGGGGATCTTGGTTTCGAGTGAGAAGATAAAGGGCGCCGCAGGCAAAAATTTTTCAATTAAATTAGCCGAACGCAAAAATGTTAGAAAAACAAAGCACGACATAAAAATGGCGCAGCTTACAATTTTTTTTTCAAAAATTACGTAATTTCGGGAACGCAAAGAAATAGGTCTAAAGAGTATAATTGTTAAGAAAAAAATATCAATTTTCTCGCCCTCCTCCACTGGGACTACAGGGGCCGTGCACAAATTACGTAATGGTCATAGGGGGGAGGGGGGTTACAAAACGTTACGTAGGGGGGAGGGGGATTTTCGACAGCGTTTGCATTTGTGTGACACTAAGAAAATTTGGAATGAAAATAAGTGAAGTTTTTTTTTGGGGGGGGGTAGTGGTCCTGAAATCGTTACGTAATATTAGGGGAGTGGCGTGCCAAACCGTGACAAAACATTACATAGGGAGGGGGTCAAAAATTGGTAAAATCACCGTTACGTAATTTGTGCACGGCCCCACATCGGACTGTTCCTCCTTTTTGATTTCGAATCAAAGTGCAAAACCCGGGTTGGACGTTCGAAGGCGTCAACCCGTCCTATTTGCTTGATAAAGTTTCTACGGAAATATCTCAGTCAATTTCTCCGGCCGTGTATGAACGCTTTAGGTTAGGCATTTGCATGTATCTCAGGCCTCAGCCTGTAAACAGTGCGTAAGGACAATGGTTACAAAATGAAAAGCCGAAAAATATTTTTTTTTTACGATATCTTTCATCAGTTTGGTATTAAAGTCGAGCAAAAACAATTTTTATTCCAGTCCTAAAGGTATGAAAATGGAAAACATTAGAAAACAACAACCTGGAAAGGATTTACTACGTGTAAGATGTAGTGACAACATCGCCCCATGCTCATCCTTTTCTGCCTAATGTGCTTTTCCGTTTGTCTGCGTCTTATACACGGCTGCTTGGCCCCTAAGGATTTGCTTAGGAACCCTGTATTATAAATACTAACTTTAAGAAAAACATTTTAATAAAAAAATAGTATATTGATGTTATGAAAATCGGAAAAAATTGTTTGAAGATTGAAAATCATGTGAGAAAGCAGCATAGGCACCGGAAAATAAGCCCAACCAGAGTATAAAACCCAGTTAACTTACCAGATTTCTGTACTCTGTTTCTTATTTTCAAATTACTGACATTACTCAACCTACTAAGTGGCTTTTTCTTACCAGATCAGGCAAACAAGTCTTGATAACGTCCGCTTTTTGCGCACTTTTTTGCTCAGAGACAAAAACGTAGTCGTCCTCTTTGTAAACCAGCTTAAGACACACTCGACAAACATTAGCTGGTAACTTTTTGTGGGGTAGAACGCCTTTACGCAGTAGCAAACTTCGGCCTGGTAGATATTTGTATTTTATGAAGTTTTTTGTGTCATTTGCGAGCTAAAAGAGAACAAACTATAATGAACGGTGATTTATGATTACCTCACCGTTGAGGACTTGTCTACTGGCGTTCTTTATGTACAGGGTGTCCCATTTTCGATGGGATTCAATGGTAAACTCTGTTGTTATTGAAAGCGGTTTTTGCATTACTGTCTTACTTTTTTGAGCTTTAAAAAATGGTATTAACAGATTTATTCTGTCCCTTGTAGTTTTTGAGCTACAGGGGAAAGTTGAAAAGTGGTCGGAATTACCAATTGATGATATATCCCTTAATTTAAGAGATAATTGAGTTCTGTAAAAATATGTCTGTGGGAACCTTTTCAGAAACACACAATGGTTTTTTCGAAACTTTAATCCGACGTTTCGTTTTATAGATACCATCATCAGGATTAAAAAGTTAAGACAAATAAGCCTTTTAAAAAAAAAACATTCGCTTTGTCAACATATTTAAATCCAAAATGGCGGAGACAATCAAATGCGCACCTTTTTTCAAACTTGATTTTTTTTTATTTAGCTATAAATTTTACTTTTCGACATACAAAACAAAGTATTTACAACAAACATATAACAAAAACAGGGTAGCCACTTGTCAGAAAATTTGCCCAAAATGTCATAAAATCTCGAAATTGTAATAAAATTCATAAAATTTGCACAAAATCCTGAGTATTTTAAGTTTAGTGTAAACAAACTTTTGATATTCCACCTGTAAATTTTCTCGTGGGATAGTTAGTCAACGTCTTATACAAACCGCACATCAAATTTTTAATAAATTAGCGCATTAATATTTAGGCAACTCATGATTCAAAGGACACAACAAGAGTTTTGCCGAGCATTTTAATATTTACCAATAGATATGCTCCATTTTGGATGCCTTGTTTACTGCACCAAAAAGCCTACTTGTGTTCTGGGAAATAACCCCTATTATATCCTTGCAAAAGGTTTTGTTTTGTTTAATGAACCAAATTTAATGCATCTTGGAAACTGCAGTATTTTTGGTTACTTGAGGAAATGAAAGACTGGTTTTTTGCTTGCTGTAAACTTCGTAAGAAAATATTCAGAATGGATGGATGTGGAATTGGGTTTAATCCCATATATATCCATGCAGCTTCCGAAAAACACATGAAACTGGAAAAACTCTCTTACCGCTTAAATTTTCATAATAGATTAGTAAACGTTTTCATTTTAACAATAAATGAACAAATGAAAAAAATTATTTTACATATATTTATCATTTTAATATCGATTTAAATCCACTTCCTAGATGGTTGGTAAGTTATTTACTTAACAAGTGTGGAAAATTATACTTTTCTGCACGCACCGGCGTTTGTCTGAACGACGCGCCAGCGGAGTTCGGGCAAGCCGTAAATTGGAAAAGACGCTTTCGGCACGCGTTAGGTAGAACATTTTTTCCTACGAGCGTGAGGACAATTTAAAAAAAATTTCGTGCGTGAAAAGGCTAGTTCATAGGAAAATATTATTACAAAAAATGTCATAAAAATGTCATAAAATTTTAACCGTTTATAAACCTACTGCGCAAGTAGAGCGATTTTTAACCACCTCCTACAGCAAGTCGTAAAAAGCCAATCGCCGGACGATATTTTCATCAAATCTGAACGCGGGTAAATTTCACCCAATGTTTGATCTGAACGCTTTAGAGCGCGCCCGACGACGCTCAACGCTTTAAGTGAACGTACCCCGGGTCATACTCGGGATGAAAACAAGAGAAACATGTAGGGGAAAATTTAAGGTCGTAGTTACAATCTGGGGAATTGTTTTTAGCAACACTGTACGGGAAATCAATTTAACTATGTCGACCTGATTTTTTTGCAAAATTTTACGTCATTGAATTTATTTTCCATGGCAACGCGGAGACTTTATTTATGTTTATCCACAGTGGGACACCAGAGATTTTTTAGCACCGGGTCAAAAATTTGTGGTTAGGTTACTTATTTTGACTTTTCAAAGTAAGTAGACAAGTAAAATAGGAAAATAAAAGAATTACCTGCTAAAAAAACGCTACCCGACTACGTATTAAAGTAACTGTGTGTAATGTTTAAGGTTGCATTTAAAGGTGTATTTATAATTGAATTGGAAACACTCCCGCTAGCTGATATCGACAACAGGTTAACTTAAAAGCATGCAGATTTAAAAATTTGTTACTCGCGCTAGACGAAATAATCGTATTCTATTTTAAACAGGAGCGTCAACGACTAACAAGATTCTTTCCAACCTCTAAATAGAGCTTTACTGACCTGTTTTGTTAGTACTCAAGTATCCGTGTGTTGTTGAAACTGAGTTGAAACTGAGGTTATAAAATCTATCCTTTGCACTCCAAGTTTTCACTGGTACAATTGCACATAACTATGCCGCAATAATTGAAATTTAAAAAAAATAGTTGAATCTAGTTATGGACGCCGAATGTTTCTATGCGAATTCTTAGTAATCCCAGCGAGCCAGTAAAGTTCTCTTGGTTGTTTGATAGACTTGGAGGCCCGCGCAGCGCTAGGCCTTTTTCGGCGGGCGACCGCACACGCAGAGTGGTTTCATATTTGTTTTAGGACAATGTTTTTGAAAACACATTTTTGAAAGATAAACATAACCTCGAATGGTTTTCTGTCAGAAAACGTAAAAATACTCTTCTGTCCCACTGCGGCCCGATTTAAAGTTTGGTGACAAAACACCTGCAGTTACCATGGAATCGTATCAATTCTGCGGTCTATCGGCCAACACTTGAACTGCGTGTGTCTCCCAAATTTAATGAAGTGTGATTGATTGATCGGTTTTCTTTTCCGGAGTGCACAGGCCTTTAGAAAAAAGGAAACTTAGTTTTTATTTTCGCTAAAGCAAGGAAATATAAAATGGAAAAATGTAATCCAGAGGAAATTGTGCAAACAGCACCAGAGCTTTTATTTTGAAGAAAAAATAATTGAGAATTTGGAAAAATCCTTCAGATATTTGTGTTAGGCATTTAAAAATGAACACACCTGCAGAATTTCAGCTAATTCTGATGTTTAGTTTTTCCTGTGCACTATGGCAAAAGATTAAAAAATTAAAGAACAAGGCGTTCCCAGTTGAACTTTTTTTACTTAAAATCTGAGGAGAATCACGGTTTGAACCAAAGTAGGCGAAATTTTGCTATCAATAATCAGCTGCTTCACTTTTGATTCAAATCAAAAATAACCCAGCTCCGGAGCAGGATTACCTTTGGTTAACTTGACAGCACATTGTTGTTTGGGGTTAGATTTTTTTAACCGAGTTTTGTGTGAAACAAAATAGGTATGTAATGTAAAACGTACTGCTTACTGCTGTGGCTTCATTTCCGAGGCCGTCAGTGTTGTGAGATATTATTTTTTATATATTTTTTTTAAGTAGGCTTTTAAAATGGCTTGTTTTAGAAATATCATGAGGGATGGCATTTCTTTGGCCTGTTTATATACTGATATTTTTTATATACTCGCCTGTTTATATACTCATATTTTTAAAGAAGTTTCTGTTAATTTGTGGTATTGGACTGTCTATTGGACTAGGTTAGACTTTTGAACCGCTAGACAGATTTTCATGCAATTGTCGTAAAAAAATAGTATTTGATAATAAACACGGTTTTATTATTATTAGACACTTAAACTTTAATTTATTTTCAGTTTTATCAGCATTCATATCCTTATCTCTATCGAGTCGACCAATCAAGCAGGTACACTTTTAAAATCATGGCGAATGCGTGACAGATCCAGCTAATTAAATGCACGAAAACCTAGTTAGGTACGATAAGGGAGTCGTAACGTTATGATCGTCCCTGCATACGAAACGACGCATTTGAGCAGCTGGAGCTGTCACGCATTCCATTAGTTTAAAAGTACACCTGCTCGATAGGTCGAACGGATAGAGATAAGAATACGGATGCCGATAACCCGAAAATTAACTTTAAGTGTCTACTATGAAAAACCATAACTTTAAAAACGCGATAACCAAACCATATTGACGAATTTAATAGTTATTAGTATTTTGATGGAGGAGGTAATGACATATGACAAACCAAAGATAACCAATTGGTTGAACTAAGATATTTTGGTTATCCGCTAATAAATGTCTGCAATTTATATTCATGAATATATTATGTTCCGTTTGAAAAAAAAAAGTTCAACTTTTGCATTCATAGACTTACTCTGATAGAAAGGAGTCATTTCTATGTGTGTGTCAGGTTTTACAATAAACTTCATTTGCTGTTAGGCAAGAAAACCAATTAAAAAAACTTAAAAAGGATTTATTCAAACATCTTCTCAATATAGAGCCATACACTGTGGCAGAATACTTGGAATACTTGCACCGTCAAGTACTTTTTTTAAAATTATAAATTTAATAAGGCTTTCATTGATATGCTTCTTATTATTTTATGCACTTAGGGATTAAATAGGTACGTTTAATCCATCTTTTTAGAGACTAAAGTGGCACTTTTAATCCCTGAGCCTATGGATTAGAAGTAAATTTAATTCCTCAAACAGCACTTGCTCTGGGCCAAGATTTCATCGTTAGCACCCTTTCTTGTAGTCGACGAACCATTTGGCGTAGAAACAACGTGATTTTAACAACAATCTTTTTCTAAAGTGCATAAAATAGTATATAAACCTCGGGAGTAAAGCATCTTTTACTCACACCCTTACACAGTATTGTTGGTACTGTGTAAAAATTGTTAGATTCCATCTATTTTTGTTACTTATTTTATCAACCTACTAGATAATTCACAAATAATAAAAAATTTTTGATTATTTGTTTTACTTTTGGGATAGTTTCCCTTTTTTTAAATGTCGTTATTTACTAAATTATATTGCAAAAATTTTTGCAAATAGCTCTTTATTTTTTATTCATATACTTACCACGCAACGAATTCATACTTAGTTAAATGCTCTACACATTTGCCCATTACTTATTTAATCATTTAAAAAATATAAGCAAAAATGCATATGTCGTACCAAAAAGTGCTACTTTCCGAACGCAAAGGAGTAGTAGTCCCTAACAAATGATGTTTTTAGGATTGTTTCATGAAAATATTTCAAATCATATATTCAACGCTAAGGTAACCATATTTTTTTTAGACCCCAGGAATATTGTTATTTAAAAAAAACCGTCATACTGCCAGCGATCGGCGGTAGCCCGTTCCTGTGGCCACCCCCTAAAAAAGAACACTACTAACTACAATATTTTTTAAAAATATAAATATTGTTAAGGGTTTTTTTTTATAGTGACTCGACCCCACTACTGGTTCCAAATCTGTTATCGAAATTTGTCTTTAACCTAACTTTAATAGCATTCGAGATTTTTGTAAAACTGTGACCAAAAATGGAAAATGCAGATCATTTTCTGCTTTTCTGAGAGCCCGCAAAAAATCTAGAGCGGAATTTATCTTCTGCAGATTTTAGAATATGTGTTTGTCTTTTAAATATTTTTTTAAATCAATGTTTGTAGTTTCTAAATTTACTATACACTTTTACTTTTACTTTTTTTAACCCATCTTTTAAATGATCTTTTTGTAGTGTCTAAATATACTATACAATTTTTAATTTATACATGTTTTTTAACCTTTTAACCTTTAAATATTTTTTTACTTTAATTTTTAAATCAATTAGTCAATGAAATTTGGTTTTAAATTTATTAAAATTAGAATATGATAGCTTTGTAAATTTTTGACTTGTGTAATTACTTTTCTATGATAACATCAATAAACTATTTGTATTTGAAGATTTCTCGCTGAAAAAATCGAATAAATTTCTTTTTTTTTCCATTTCCACCAATTTCTGTACTTACATCATAGTGATTTTGGCAACAATACATGCTAAAATTTAGCTGTCCAACAGTTTCCTTAATTTTTTCATAATCTTTTGCTTCCAGTTTGAAAAATTGTTTATTGTCACAGTCCTCAGTGCGGCAATAGGGCATGCAGCATTTCCTGGGTGCCATACTGAAAAATTTCAAAATATTTTTTTATTTTTACTTAATTAGATTCTGCCAAAATTCTGCTAAACTAACTCAATTTTGTAACTCTTGTTACAATAGAAGTTTGGTGCCAGCATGTTTTTGAAGTCAAGTGATTTCCAAAAACTATTAAACCTGTTACAGTAAAAGAATAGAAGCCAATTCGTAAAGTAACGACCTGATACGGGTTCGTCCTGACGTGTTAATATTTCCAATAGGGGTATGCTCCTAAGGCAATTAAAACAAAAAAGAATCAGGTAACTTAGATAAGTACCAGTGCGGAACGATGCCTATTTGTGAGTGATTCAAAGTTGGAAATCAAAAGGTATGATGCTTGGGGAGGGTAACCAGTGAACCCACTGATGAGCCCACTTTGGTTGCCCAGGACGAAACATCGTTTAATCATTTCTCTTTTCGCTCTGGTCCTTTGGGCGTTCCTTGTGGGATGCTCATCCAAGTTCGAATTTTCGTTTTTTCAACCCAAGATGTTTTGGATTATTTCGGTTGAAGTAACTGATTTGAAGGTTTTCTTAATTTCTTTCTTTTTCATGTCAAAACAGTGACTGACAAAAGTCCTTATTATATGTGTATAAAGTTTTATAACAAGTTACTCAATGATGTCCGACAAATAAATTCAATAAAGTGTTTTAAAAATAAAATTAGGGAAATTCTAGCAAACCTAGAACCACATAATTTAGAAGATTTTTTAAACATGTAAATTAGCTACATAGTGTAAAACTAAAATTAATTAAAAAGACATATTTTTGAAATAAAAGTTTGTTCTATTCTATTCTTCCAGAAAGCTCATGAGCCTGCAGGGGCTCCTCTGCAGGATAATAACAGGCGCAATGAGGACTACCCCCATTAGAGCCCTAGAAACCATCTTAGGTCTCCCCTCGCTTCCAACTTGGGTCAAGAAGGAAGCGATGGCGACGCACCTACGACTGAGAGACAAGGGTCTATGGAAGGTCAGAGGGGAAAAAGTAGGTCATCTCTTCTAAAGATGCCAGTAGGAACTCCTTCCAAACCATGAAGGTTTGACAAAAAGTACAAAGTCACAATACCTGAACGGGATTGGTTGCAAAGAGAAGAATTTCGAAACGAATTAAGCAGAGACGCGACGGTCTGCTACACTGACGGATCAAAACTGTCAGCCAGTCAGACAACAGGCGCAGGAGTGTATGCGGAAGACCTAGAGGTTCAAGAAAGCTACCCGCTTGGCGAGCACGCTACGGTCTTTCAGGCGGAGGTATACGCCATAATGGCAACCGTACCAGAGGTCAGAAATGGCAGGAGGGACGTTTGCATATGTTCCGACAGCCAGACTGCCCTCAAGGCTCTTAGTTCACCAAAAATTGTCAGTAGCCTAGTGGAGGAGTGCGTTAACACGCTACAGACATTGGCTGAAGACAAGAGGGTGACACTGATGTGGGTCCCAGGCCACGCGGGAATACCAGAGAATGAGAAGGCGGACGAACTTGCCAGAGCTGCTGCCGAAACCCAATATATTGGACCGGAACCGCTCTTGGGAATCACAAGAAAACAGGTGCAGAGCGAACTCAATAAATGGGCGAACGATCAACTGAAGTCGACTTGGAGGGAAAAGCGAGAGTGCAGACAGTCCAAACTGTTCGTGAGTGGACCAGACGCAGCCAGAACTAAATGGCTCCTGGGAAAAACTCGCAAGGACATTGGATTGTTAGTAGGAATGCTGACAGGGCATAATCGGCTGCGCAAGCACTTGACTAGCATCAGAGTGTTGGAAGACTCCGCCTGCCCAGCATGTGGGTGGGCAGAGGAATCAGCGGTGCATCTGATAGGAGAGTGTGACGTGTTCGCCAGATTGAGGCAGCAGACGCGGGGTGCCCCCACAATAAAAGAGGAGGAGCTACACTCTCTAAGATGGGCTGACGTGCTGACCTTCGTAAGGAAGGCAGGAAGGCCCAGAGAGAGAGAGAGGCAGGATACTATCTTCTGTAGAAAAAAATTAACTATTTAAAATACACCAACACGACCCAAATAATAGGGTTATATACTACAAAATATTTTTTAAAAAATTTATTGAGACAAAAAAACGAAATTATTTTCAGTCTGAAATAAACGAAAACGGTGATATGGTCAAATTCTTTGGAAAAGCAATAACAGATACATAAGGAAACAAAATCACAAACAAAAATTCAAAAAATTCATACTCACACGCAGACAATACTAAATGAACCAGAAATAGCAAACAAATTTATTGAACATTACATTAACGTCGGAAAAAATTTGGCTAATAAAATAAACAAAACTAATTTTGAAGGTACCAGAGTTTGCAAGATATTAAGTCATCAATTTTCGTTAAAATTGAGAAACCAAACCAAAATTGAAAAAAAATCACAGAACTAAAAAGCAACAAAGCACCAGGAAAGGATGCAATAAAGAGCAACATTTAAAAAAAAATATTTACCATTTATAAAAAAAAACCTTTAACTCACCTATTTAACATCATTTTTTAAAAAGGATACTTTCCAGCCAATTTATAAGTTGGCATAATAAAACCACTAGTAAAATCAGGAGACAAGGAAAAAAATTGAAAACTACAGACCGATCACACTAATCTCAAATATTTGAAAAATATTAGAAAAATTAATTAAGATTAGAATTGTTAAATATTCAAACATATTCAAAATTATATCGGACAGGCAATTTGATTTTCGCGAGGGTTTTCGTGTGTCTTTCAACAGAGGATACCATTGCTCTTCTGACTGAAAGTATAAACAAAAAATTGGATAAAAATAAGAAAATTATAGGCGTTTTTCTTGTCAAGAGTACTAGCAAACACCAAAACACCCCCTGTGTGACGAGAAGATGAATCACAGCGGAAACAGTCATAGTAAGGAAGGCAAATTTCACTATCTTCCATATCCTCTGTGGTACAAGTTTCACTAAATACCATTAGCATTGGATTAAAAAACAAAATTTGTGCCACTAATTTATTTTTGTGTACTAAAAAGCTTTGAATATTACCATAGAAAATATGACAGTTGGGGCTGGATCGCGTAGTTAGGTGCTCGGTTTACTTAAATTTAATAACACGAACACGGTGCAATAATAATTTAAAACTTATAATCTATAAGATGAAAATTATTATGTAATGCAAAGTATTTCTTTTTATCTCAAAGACATTTCCTGCTTCTGAAAATAATATTTCGATAAAAATGGTGGAAGACTATTAAAAAACCGACAATTCTACTACTCGGCAGCCGAGTACTAGGTACTTGGCCATTACATTTAGCCGAGTACTCAGTACTGAGTCAACTTAAACAACAGGGCTCGTTACATCCCTAATGACAGTTAAATGCAATGGTATGGTATGGTATTTATCAGGTGTAATTTTAATAAAAGTTGCTTTTAAAATGTTTTACTAAGTCATGGTGGGGGAGTAAAGGATAGTGATGCGAATATAAAGTAACCTTCATATTTGCTCGGAACAGTTGGAGACCATGCTTACACCTATTGGGCGTGGGACCAGAGGTTTTCGGTATGATGCGAATGCATTTAGCCTCTCATATCCAAATGCCAACCTCACCTTCTCGTAGCCGTATGGGGAAGTTGAACTAGATCCAATAACCACTAGGAACTGCTCCATTGAGGACCTGTGCAGACCCGTACAGGGGAAAATTTAATGATGTGGGTAAACTAGAATAAACACTAGGAACTGCTCCATTAAGGACCTGTACAAACTCGTACAGGGGAGTGGAGTGGTTAAACTAGGATCAAAGGGTGCACAATAAGCCAGTAATGGCTGCAGTGCAGTGACTCTGGCCAGCCATCAGGCTGGTCGGAGCCACAAGTTCACAGATTTTTCGAGAAAAAATTCCCTGAGTTTTCCCTGAGTTCCCTGACTGATATTTTTAGCAGTCTCAAAAAAGAAACAATTTTTTTGAAATGTTGATTTTACTCAAACTTTCACTTAATTCATATTATGTGCATATTTATTAAAAAAGAGTAAAGAAAATCAGCCTCCACCCTCACCTCCACCACCCCTAACTAACTAAAAATTACAAATATTTTCGAGACAATGGCCAAGCTTTTTGAAAACTTTGCTTCTGAATAAGTAGGAAGCAAACATAAAAATAAGATGCAGTTTCATGTTTGCTTTTTTCCCGAAATAAAAAAGACAGTGCTACAATAGTTTATTCACTACAGCTTCCCTGAATTTCCCTGACCCATCGAAACTTTCCCTGACTTTCCCTGACCATTTTCAAATTGCCTGACTTTTCCCTGTCTTTCCAAGTTTTTCCAGGTTGTGGACACCCTACAGGCTTTTTTTGAAGGGGGGAGGGGACGGTTAGTAGGTATTGGGTTGGATTAGTGTACATGGGTTATTCCACCAAAAGTGTGCATTGTTATGCCAAATTTTGTCCTTGAGTAGTTTTTATGAGAAGAGTTGATAAAAAAAACAAAAGGTAATCTAAAGTCATATTTGAAGGTGCACTAGAAAAACATAGAATTAATTACATATTTAGGGAGATTTTTAGATTTTGTTAAAAACGACTCTTCACGGGAATCATGAGCCTAAAAAATATTTCGTCATTCCCAATATTTTTTTTGTACTTTTGCACAGACAAAACATTGGATAATAAAAGTATGTACGGGAATAGAATAGAATAGAATAGGAAAATACTTTATTGTCAAGAATACAAGCTATGTTACTAAACAAACTACACTAACTTATTAATTATAAACAAACTAAACTAAAACAAAAAAATAATTTGACAATTAAGCTTAGGAGAAAAATTGGGCTGGAATATTTTTTTACAAAAAAAAAATCAATAATTTAGACAATAATAGAGACAAGAAATCTAAAATAAAAAAGCATTGTTACTTAAAATACATTAAAAGTTTAAAATGTTAGGTTACATTTATAACACATAAAAATTTAATAGATATATCAGAATACATTTAATTAGAACACATTAAAAGTTTAAAAATTAAAATGTCAGGATACATTGAAGACAACACATTCAAACACATTAAAGTCCTAAATTAGGCAGTATTCTAGGTGAAATTGTTACATAACCTTAATACAAACTACAAGTGGGTAACTATTAAAATATTAGGTAAAAAATATAAACAAATAAAACATCAAAACAAACAAAAACTAAATAAAAAGAAAATACAGCTACTTGAAAATATATTAAAAACATTATATCTTTTTTATGAATCGAATTTATAAATTGCGTGAACAACTACTTATTGTTAACTTATTTATTTTAATAACTCAAATTATAAAAAATATTGGCTATTTAGGCTCTTTTGGCAAACTTATAGTAAATCATGTTTCCGTTTATACTTATATTTGTTTCATTAACTTTCAAAAGTTGAATATCACTATCTGGATTATAGGAATTTTCGCAAACCTTAGAAATGTGACATTTACATCTTGATCAATCAAGTGAATGTCATTTTGGCATATTGTTACTGTTTTTTTTGTGAATTTTGTGTTCACATTTGACCAAAACATAAGCATCTCTCGGCTCTTGTTTCTAGAGTTAACATAAAGCTTGGTGGTGTCTGTGGTAAGTTTTCATTCTTTTTTGTAGTTACTGCTCTGTTAATATTCCTTTTCATATTTTTTTATGCTACTTTAAAGTTTGTTTATCTTTGCTTTGTACAGCAAAACTATCTTTTTTTCCAAATAGCACTGTACTTTGTTTTTATAATGCTTATCAACCTTTCTTACTATGTTTAAATTACCTTTTTCTGGTAGGTTTTTGTCCAGCTCAATAACTGCACATTTTTTCTTGTTCTGCTTTTCTCAATAATTTTTGCTTGCTACTTTCCACTTTTTTCCTTGATTTCTTTGTTCTCTAGGCGTAACTGCTTTTTTACTCCTTTTTCTTTTTGTTTAATATATTTTTAGTGTTCTTTTTGGCATTGCAACTCTCTTAGTACTGGGTCATCTCTGATACACTTTCTTCTCTCCCTTTCTTTTTCTCACTTTATTCGTTTTTCTTTCTTTGAAGTTACTTTTTTCTTAACCATATTGGTGATTAACTGCAAAAAGGATTATAAAATCTTATTTCTTAGAGTTTTTGTCATTTCTGTGATTTACCAACATTCCTGTAAGACATAAAAAACACGGAAATGATTCAAATTAAAATTTATTGTTATGAAAGAAAATTGTCATTTACATACTAAAATACAGTTGGAGTACTGTCTTGTCAGGTTACCTCTTTTTTTTATATAAATTTTATAAAAATCTTATAAATATACATTTCAATTTCATCTTACAAATAAAATTTTATTTTGTGGACTTTATAATCTAGTATGATTATTTTTTTTTTCTCTGTGACTTCCAGAGTACCAGTGCTGTGGCCGTCCAGGTGACACAGTTGCTCTGATCCTTTTTTATATGACTTTAGTTATATTTTTAGTAGTTTATTTTTATAAAATTCTTATATCTTTTTGTTTGCTTATTAAATATATCTTCATATAAAATTAAAGTTAAAAATATAAACAGATGAGATATTATTGTGTTTTTTTTAATTTTAATAGTGGTATTTTATTGGTAATGAGTTCCAGGTTTCTAGGGATCCATTCTGTGACTTTATCAGCAAAAGTTTTTTGGTTTTTAATTATTTTTAGGGTACTTGGTAACAAATTGAAATGAAAATGAAGAGAAATTTGCTCTCTATAGTGGTAAGTGATTGAGAGTTAATGAGTTTTATATTTTTGACTTTTTCTAATGTATTTTAGATATTTTTTATGTAAAGTTCCCTAATTCTTAGAGTTTTACTTTCTAGGAATAATTCATTAGAAGGATATCTTTTAGGTTTTTTATATATAACTTTAAGAATGTATTTTTGTGCTACTATTAGCTTGTTGAATATTGTGCCACAAGTTGTTTTTTTTATTTTTTTTTGTGATATATTCAATATGTTCGTCATATTTCAGGTTTCGATCAATGACTACTCCAAGATACTTTATTCTTGTAACAACTTGAAGCATTCATAGTCATGTATTTTTATGTCAACTTCTCTTTCAGCATTTTTGTTGTTCATGCTGAATGCAATATAGAAAGTTTTTGTTTCATTTAGTCTTAATAAGTTTTGATCAAAATTTAATTATTGATATGTACTTTTCTGCAAGATTATGAGCCTCTGCCTATGTTTTAGCTTTGATTAAAATTACGGAATCATCTGCATAGCATATGACAGATCAGACTTTGCTTGGAATGATTTTTGTTATCATGTAAATATAAATTGAAAAAAGGATAGGCCTTAGGACTGTACTCTGTGGCACACCAAACTTATTTTTGTAAGTAATGCATTCTCCAATTTTTACTTGTTGTGTGCATTCTTGCTTAAGATATGACTGAAAAAGATTCCATTCTGTGCCTCTTATACCTATATGTTCTAATTTATTAAGCAGAATTTGGTATGCCACAGTGTTGAATGCTCTGGCAAGATGAATAAATATTTCTATTGTTTTGTACCCCTCATTAAAGTTTTTAGATGATGATGATGCACACGGACATGATGTTTTTGGTATTTTTAGGTAGTTCTGAAAAAAATAAGCAAAAGAAACCAAAAACGTAGATGTAGTTAAAATAAGGCACGATTTCCTAAAACAACTATTTACGAGATAAAAATAAGAAAATAGGTAAATTTAAAAACACATACACTTTTTGTAAAAGCTTTAAGAAAGAACATCATTCTCAATTAAATTTTAGATTAAAAACCGTATTTTTATTTATTGTTTGACTTTTGACCCTTAGGGACAGCCTAATGCACACTTTTGGTGGAATCACCCACATATAAAAAATATATTTAAAAGCAAAGCCGTGAATTCTTGGGCATATATAATTTTAAAATTGTTTGTTGCCAAAATTAAGTCTCAAAATATTGAGAAAAATTTTACCAAAAATGCTATTTTTTACCCTTTTTGAATGCTGTGGAAAAAATTACTTAAATTATGTAATAAATAACCTAATAGCACCCAAGTTAAAAAAAAATTGAAGTTTATTAAAAAAAGTGGGTAGGGCTAGGGTTAGGTGCAAAAATATTGGGGTAGGATATTTAGTATGTTTTCACATCATACTCAATATCTATTGAAAAGATTGTCTTCTTTTTCTTTCATAGAGCATGTTCTTTGTTCCGAGAAAAAGCGTGATATATGAAAGAATGAGTGAAAGAACAAGATGCTTGATTTTCGATACATATTGAATATTTTTCTTGTTTTCCACCTAACAAACATTTATTTTAGTACCAAAATCATAAAAGTGAAAATTCAATGTTTTGCACTGTCAATTTTAGGTAATAATGCAGTATATGGTTTTTGTGCCATTTTTGATTTTTTTTGAAAAATTCTTTATGGGGGCACCTACTAGGGTCCCTAGGACCCCAAATCTGCCTGCGTCCGATTTTTTTTTTTTTTAAGAGAAAAACTGTGCCCGGTGGGGGGGGTTATAATGTGTTTTTTTGATTGTTTTGGGTTGGGTTGGACTGTGTTGGATTGTGTTGTTTTAGTGAAAAAAAAATAAAAAAAACTTAAAAAAATTTAAAAAAAAACCAACGGGCGCAGGCGGATTTGGGGTAATTATGCAGTATACGGTTTTCTGCCATTTTTGATTTTTTTTGAAAAATTCTTTATGGGGGCACCTTCTAGGGTCCCTAGGACCCCAAATCCGTCTGTGCCGGTTGGTTTTTTTTTTTGATTTTTTTTGTTTTTTTTTAATTTTTTTTCACTAAAACAAACCAAACCAACACAGTCCAACCCAACCTAATCCAAACCAACCCAAAACAATTAAAAAAACACTTTACAACCCCCCCTGGGCACCCTTTTTTCTGGTTAAAAAAAAAAAAAAAAAATCGGGCGCAGGCGGATTTGGGGTCCTAGGGACCCTAGAAGGTGCCCCCATAAAGAATTTTTCAAAAAAAATCAAAAATGGCAGAAAACCGTATACTGCATAATTACCAAATTTGGGGTCCTAGGGACCCTAGTAGGTGCCCCCATAAAGAATTTTTCAAAAAAAATAAAAAATGGTAGAAAATGGTATACTGCATAATTACCCAATTTGGTAGTTCACCTGTTTTTTCACTAGAAAGCATAGGGAGAGGGTTGCAAAGGGGCGGCATTATACCTTTTTGTCCGGGGCGGCGAAACTGCTAGCGTCGGCTCTGCAGCTCGAAGCTTTTCTTTGCTTTGTTCTTTACGTACTAAAATCAACAACAGCAAAAAAATAGGGCTATCGTAAATAAAAAACAAGCCAAAAGTGTGAGGTTATATCAGCAGCAGCGGCGGCGCGTCGCAGATTGAAAAAATATTTTTTTTTTCTTCTCTTTTTTTCAATCTGGGACGGAGCTAGACAGACCAAAATATGGGGGGGCCTTAGCACCTGTGTCGCCATCTGTCGATCGCGCAGTCTTTTATTTTCGTGACGTCACTTCATTTTATTGACATTTTGAGGTTGTGTGACTGGTGTGACGGCATTTTTGGGAAAAACTTTTCCCGTTTTTGACCGAAAAACTAGGAATAGAATGCAACAAAACAAAGAGGGCGAATTCTATCCTGGTAAGCAAGATTCTATATATATATATTTTGACGCAGCATTTCGTCATTTTTGCGGTTCCTAAGGCCCTTTTGTAGTACCTAGATCAAGTTGTGCTTGCCTTATAAAAAACCTGCTCACGTTTTTGTATCTTGATCTAAAGCTAGGTTTATAATTAAGGCAGGTTTACCCAACTTTTCATATTGATAATTTATAACCTAAGCACAATTTTATTCATAAACTTATAAAGTGATGAATTATCAATCAATATGAAAAGTTGGGTAAACCTGCCTTTAATGTTAAATACATTATTGTTTACAGAAGTGTTTAGCTAAGTTTTCATAGTTATAATTCATAAGCACAATGCATAATTTAAAAGTTTGTTAAGGCAGGTTTACCCAACTTTTCATGTTGATAATTCATAACTTTAATTCATAGTGTATAAACACAATTTTAGTGTTAATACATAATTTAACAGGACCTGTTTATCCAAGAGTTTATAAGCATACTACATTAGGATAAATTTTAAAAATTAACATACCAAATTGACAAAAAAGAAGAACAAAAAAATGTTTTTCTTTACCTAACCTCAACAGGTTAGGTATTCCTCCTTCTTGCTAAATTTCCGTTTTCTAATATCAGCTAAAATCAATCTCCCATTCTGAAATCAACCAACCGAAATGTTTTCTTTACTTTTTTAATATTGATAGTGCATAAAGTTAAAATTAACCAATTTTTAAATTATGCGCTATGCTTATGAATTGTGAATAACTATGAAAACTTGGGTAAACACTTCTATTAAGAATAATATATTTAACATTATGAAGATGAATAAAATTTTGCTTAGGTTATAAATTATCAAATGAAAAGTTGGGTAAACCTGCTTTTAATTTTAACTTTATGCACTATCAATATGAAAAAAGCAAAGAAAACATTTTGGTTGGTTGATTTCAAAATAGGAGTGATTGATTTTAGCTGATATTAGAAAACAGGGTAATTATGCAGTATACGGTTTTCTGGCATTTTTGATTTAATATGAAAAATTCCTTATGGGGGCACCTACGAGGGTCCCTAGGACCCCAAATCCGCCTGGGCCAGTTGGGTTTTTTTAAATTTTTTTTTGTTTTTTTTTTAACTAAACTAAAACAACCCAATCCAACACAGTCCAACCAACCTAATCCCATCCAACCCAAAACAATCAAAAAAACACACTACAACACCCCTCCCCAAGCACCCTTTTTTCTCTTAAAAAAAAAAAGAAATTGCGCAGGCAGATTTGGGGAGTAGGTGCCCCCATAAAGAATTTTTCATAAAAAATCAAAAATGGCAGAAAACCGTATACTGTATAATTACCAAAAACAGAAATTTAGCCAGAAGGAAGAATACCTAACCTGTTGAGGTTAGGTAAAGAAACACATTTTTTTTTTGTTCTTCTTTTTTGTCAATTTTCAAAATTTATCCTAAGGCACTATGGTTATAAACTCTTGGATAATCAGGTGCTGTTAAATTATGAATCAACACTAAAATTTTGCTTATACAGTATGAAATAAAGTTATGATTATCAATATGAAAAGTTGGGTAAACCTGCCTTTACAAATAAAAATAATAATGAAAATTACAATAAAGGGAGTCATGAGGCTAAAGTAATTATTTATTATGTTTTTTTGTATTTTCTTTTTTTTTTAATTTATTTTAAACTAACTTAACCCAACCTAACCTAAACAGACTCAAACCAACTTTTTAAAAGCCAAAACAACCCAAAAAACACTTTAAACTAAATTAATCCAACCTAACCTAAACAGACTAAAACCAACTAAATTAACCCAACCTAACCTAAACAGACTCAAACCAACTTATTCAAAGCCAAAACAATCCAAAAAACACACTACAACCCACCTTCATCTTTTTTGGCATAAAAAAAAATGGAGGCACCTTCTAGGACCCCTAAAGGACCCTGAATCCTTGTCTGGCGCTTTTTTTAATGCAAAAAAAAAGTTGAGGGGGGGACTAAAGTATTTTTTTTTTGGTTGGTTTAAATCTGTTTAAGTTGGGTTGGGTTCATTTAGTTAAAAATATACTAAATAATTACTGTCGGCTCTTTAGCCTCATGACTATTCAGCCGAATTGTCGGCTCTTTAGACACATAAAAGTTGAGCTTATGGATAACAGTGTAGGCATTTATCGAGGCATTTATATAGCAAAACTTAAAATTTAAGAAAAAAGGGCCATTGACGAACATAACCTTACTTTCATTTGTTTTTGTCATTTAAATGGGTGTTTTTGCATTGTTTGGATTGTGTTTGGCAGATATTATTTAAGAAAACAGTATGATGGAGCAATACCTTCATAACTAGTTGAAAACGGTGTTGCATGGGGTTTCCGTTTAATTATTTCAAATATTATTGGTCACTTGCTTTTATTTACATGTGCAGAAGCTGTGAATAAAGTATTAAATGGTATTGTAAACAGCTAAGTTTTTGCTTAGAAAATATAACTAATTAAGATTAACTAAAATAAGTTGTCAATGTCAACACTTAAAATACAAATGATATGTTAAAACTTAAATAATATAAAAATGACTTAAGTACCTAATACTTATGTATGATAATATACTAGTCTAGGACAATTCTTTAGGAGAAAGTTTTTTTTATATGTGGAATGATAGGAGGTATTAGATTTAAATAATTTTACAGTTCCATTAAAGAGATCTAAGTCACTGTTAATTGGTAATTGTTTGGAGAACTTTTGATGCATTCTTTATTAACTGGGGGTACGAAAAAGTTAAGGTAACATAATAACTCAGAACAATCAATAAAGAACACAAAGAACCAAAGCGAAAAGAGAAATGATTAAACAATGTTTCGCTCTGGGTAATCAGCTTCGGCTCGTAGCTCGTCAGTGGTCCCCCAAGATCTCTTGATCTTTTGTTTTTAGATTCTTTTCGGTTGATGTAACTGATTTTGAGGTTTTTTTAACATTTTTTTTGATTTTTAATTGCCTTAGGATCATAATCCTATTGGAAATATTAACATGCCAGGACGAATCTGTATCAGGTAACTTGGATAAATACCAGTGCGGAATGATGCCTATTTGTGAGTAATTCAAAGTTGAAAATCAAAGTGTATGATGGTGTTTAAGGATGTATGGGAAGGCTGACCAGTGGAACCACTGACTAGCTCATGCTGGTTACCCAGAGTGAAACATCGTTTAATCATTTCTCTTTTCGCTTTGGTTCTTTGTGTGTTCCTTGTCAGATGCTCATCCAGGTTTGAATTTTCGTTATTTCCACCCAAGATCTTTTCATCTTTTGTTATTAGATTCTTTTCATCTTTTGTTATTAGATTCTTTTCGGTTGATGTAAATGATTTGGAGGTTTTTTTAACTTCTTTTTTGAATCAATCAAGTTATTACACTCTTTAAATAAAAACGGTTGGCTAGGTAGAATAGTACTTTGAAGTGATAAAAAGTTAAATCTTTGTAGAAGTAACTTTTGGTCAGTTCCTCTTTCCTGTATAAACCCAGCTTGACATCATGAATTTACCTTTACTTGGACCCTTTCAATGGTCTAATATTAAAAGAAAGTTGTGAATAATGATGCTCATTTAGGGCTCACTTTAAGTGAGTTATAAAGGCGGATTTTAACTCTTGGTTTAAGTATAGTTTATAGGTATAAGTCATAGGCCTTCACAAAGCTTAGGGCGGGTTTACGCAGCAATTTGATGCACAATTCTTAAATTTAGTTCTTAATTTTTAATCTCTGTCTTTTTCTACTATATTATTTTGGAGAGAAAAGATTAAAAGAAAGATGATATAAAATTAAGCACCAAATTTAAAAATTGTGCATTATGTTAGTGGGTAGTCCCATCTTTAGTCACTTAATTAGTATTTGGTTTTGTTATAATGTTAGTTATAGTTTTAAGTCATAAATAGTTTCTACTGTTTATACTTTATTTTTCCTAAAGTCATAACTTTCACTAAGAAATTTTGGTTTATTGATTTTTTTTTTACTGGTAAGTGCATTTAACATTTTTTTTTCAGGTTTGTGTAAGAAAATAAATTTTTAACAGAAAATTTTTTTTTTTGGCCATTACGAAACAAAAATTTTAAACATTATTGTGTTAATTCCGAGGGGTGAACAGCTGACCCAAAATATGTACACCTACTGCCAAATTCCACAATCTTTGTTACGATTGCGAAGATTGGGAACGATTGTGGAGTGATTGTGAGCGATTGTGAGTGATTGTGAATGATAAATATAAAAAAAGTACAGAGTGTTTGCGAGCATATTTGGTATTTTTGTCAAAATTTGATATTCCATTGACATTTGTTAAATGCGTCATACAGCTTTGCTAAAAGTTATGCAACTCTGTATTTAAAAGTTTTTTGTACCATGCATATTAAGAAAAGTTGGGCAGGGACATTTTATACATTGTACTGTAAATTTACTTCATACCCCTAGGACCAATAAGTAGGAGACATTACCCCCATGTTCCCCCTTAGGTACACTCAAGAGACCTACGTCGCGTCGTCTTTGTCTTACTAACGAATCTAAACTATATTTACTTTATCCTAATTTTTTATAGCATATAAAGTTGACCCAGTAATGTCTCATTTTTTTATGAATACAGTCACCTCGTCAGTGACGTAATTTTCTGCCATCCTTGTTTATTACAGCAATTGGCGTTTATCTCATTATATGATTGTGATGATCATCAAACAGTTGAACTATACAATTAAACCTAAATTTTACATATATCATATTAAAAAAAAAACAAAAATAACTTTTTAAACTGTTTAAAAAGTAAATCATTTCTTACCTTTTGATTCATTGCAAACAAACCACTTACACTTGTTTAAACCTAATTCCTCACCACACTCACACCTGAAGACATCCAGTATGCACTAACTAGTAACTAAAGAGTTGTTTTTAAATATTTGTGTTTAGGTGTGTGAGTATCACCCTATTTGGCCCAAAAACCCACTTGAAATTAGCTGAAGAGTTCTTTCAAGAATTTGGAAAAACTAAATTTGGGTGTGTCTAATTTATTGACCAGTCACTTGACCAATGACTGGACGTTTATAGTGGTCCGATTTTAACAAAATTTGGCACAAGTATTCTATGGATAAAAATATATAAAGACTAAAAAAACTTACCCTCCCCCCCCCCCCCGCAATTAAGGTTAGTAGAGATAAAAAATACCAGTAACTGACATATTTCAATGACTGGGTGGTTCTACCAACCCAATTTTAATAAAATTTGGTAGGAACATTTACTTGCGGGGGGGGGGAGGGTGTCAATTTTTTTACGGTTTATATCTTTTTATCCATAGAATACTCTACAAATCGGTCAAGTGACTGGTCAATAAATTAGGAACGTCCACTAAATTTATTTCAAGAGCACATGGCTTCATATTACGAAAGATTGTGGAATGTTGCGGAAAAAAGTGTTAAGATTGGAAATATTGTAAGCTATTGTGTACGATTGTGTAAAGATTGTGGATGATTGTGAACGAATGAGGATTATTGTGAACGATTGTGGGCGATTGTGTAACGATTGTGACTTCATTCCTTTCAACGCAATTCAGCCTCAATTTAAAAATTTGCAGCTGGCACATGCACATTTTCATTTCTTTTGGTGTTAGTAATAATTTTAGTTGTAAAATAATAATAATCTTTATTTGTTAAACATTCTATTATATTATGTTTATATATTTTAGTTGAGTCCCTTTTTTCCTTAAAGTCCCTTTTTTTAAGGTCCCTGATAGTCTCTTTTTGCAGGCTTTGGTCCCTAAATCACTTTTTCTTATGAGGAAAGAAGCTTTTTGAAATGTTTCCCATATTCTGATGTAAAATCTGAGGGGTTTTCAGATTTTTTACAAGGTCAAGAATATAAATTTTTTTTTTTTTGAATGTAAATTTGATTTAAAGATCTGGCAATCCCTACTAATGTTTTATTAGGATATTCATTCTAAATCATTTGTGGGAAAAAGCTTGGTAATAATTTGTTGAAAAGAACTTGATATGATGTTTTTAGTCAAGACGCTAAAGGGCTTTTTTTTACTTTTGAAGGAAGTTCTTGATAACAAAGGTTTTTTTACTGATTTTGATAGCTATGGGGGTCTATTTTATGAATCCGATTGATGCCTCTCTGCACCTCTCTGGCACCCTTGGGCATCTTGGGATCTTGCATTAAGTACCTGTAAATATCTAAACTGTGATAATGTAATAAATTGAATTGAAAGTCTACCACAGTTTACCAGTGGAATTGGGGGAAGATGAGGACTTTAATAGGTTTAGATAGAAAGTTTTATTTTTCTAATTTATTTGTCGTATTTTTATTGTAAAATATTTTTGAATGTTTGTAAATGTCTCTTTTGTAATTTACTACATCAATATTTATTTAAATTGTTACTCTAATTTATTTTAAACAATAAAATAAGCAATTAATATTTCAGACTAAAAAAGTCTGAAATAATTCATAGACTATAAAAGCTTTGGTGCTATGCATTATAGCAGATGTAATATATATAAAGTACTATTCTATTTATTCTATTATCGATTCTATTCTATTCTAAAATGAAACCCAAATGTTACAATGTATAAACAAACTTCAGTTTTTTCCCAGCTACACTTACACATTTAGTATAAGAACATATGTACTGTTTAATTTAAAATGAGTGGAAAGCAACATGCATTTAGTAGTATTAAGCTTTAATATATTTTGCTCTAATTAGTTTTATATGCATGACAATGGCATGTTTAATTTATTTACTAAACAATTTAAATCTGGTCCAGAAACCGAACCAAGAGTTTCAAAAATCTAACTTTTGTGAAAAAAATTAATATCATTGAAGTAAAGTACCGAACCCAAGACAGAACCCTGAGAATAAAAATTGTTTATTCCGATTTTTCTAAGATTTTCAATAAATATTGATCTGTCAGTGGTTTCGAATGCCCTCTTAAGGTCCAGAAAAACAGCTAGAGTTTTTAGGGGTTTCAGGTACTTCTAGAGGAGATAGAGAAAATTCGACACCCCCTTTGCGAGGTTCCAATTTCAAGACAAGAATTTTGGTAAAAATCGCATTTCAAAATGTCACCCCGTCTTTGAGCTACGGGGGTTTTTTGAAAAGTCTGCATTTTGGGATAGGCCCTATAACTTTTTTATTTATGAAAATATCTTCGTAATGTTAATTGCATTTTTGTAGAGTTTTTAAAGTAAAATTTAGTAATAAATCAGATTTCATAAGTCACTTTTAGTTTTTGAGTGAGATATAACACAAAGTTTGTATTTTTCTTATGGAACACCCTATTTTTTTTAATTCTTTTTTAATTTCCTTCAAAACGATGCCCCTTGTACAAAAATCGAATAAATAGTTGTCGAGTTATTAAATATCTTCTATAAATCATTATTAAAAAAATCTAGAGTGCCTTGATTGACAATCTGAGCATAAAATATAAGTATAATAATTTATTATTTATATAATTCTAGGCCTTGAATTCAGTTACGAAGCAAAATAGTTTCTTATTTCTTCAATAATGTGGCGTGCCGCTTTTATCACAGCCTACCATATGATCTATGGGAAATATTTAATAAATCGACAGCTATTTATCCGATTTTCGTAAAAGGTACATCATTTTGAATGAAATTAAAAAAGCATTGAAAATATTTTTTTTTAAATGAGATGATCCATAAGAAAAATACGAACTTTGTGATATATCTCAAAAACTAAAAGTGACTCATGAAATCACAACCAAGATATTTTCATAAATAAACAAGTTATAGAGCCTATCCCAAAATGCAGACTTTTCAAAAAGCCCCTGTAGATTGAAGACAGGTGACATTGAAATGCAGTTTTTAACAAAAATCTTGTCTTGAAATTTGAGCCTCGCAAAGGGAGGTCGAATATTCTCTATCTCCTCTAGAAGTATCCGAAACCCCCCAAAACCATTGAATTTTGGACACCCTATACATATTTTAGCACACTACACTCTAGCTGTTTTGGAGACCCATTACATCCTCCAAAGATAGCAAATTTGATGGAATATGTATTGCAAATAACCAAAATTTGTTTAGCTTATAAAAATACGAATTTGGTAAAAAACTGCCACACACACACAAGTTTTGTAGAGACTTGACTTATTTTTCTTTGAACGAGACAGTATTATTATTATTTATGCTTCTTTTTTGTTGCAGTTTTCTATTAAACTGCGATATTTAACCATTCACAACCCACCATCCTTTCCAGAAAGTTTTAACTACAACTACAAAATCCCCAAAAGAAAAGCGGACGAAATGAACAACGCTTTTCCCCCACCTCCTCCACCCCCGGCTTCAAGCGCCACAGCCTACTCGGCAACAACTGCCGCCGCGGCCGCCTATGCAGCAGCACAAGCAGCAGCCTACGCGTCCCAACAATCGGGAGCGTATGGAGCGTCCAAAAATCCAACTGCAGCCTATGGGACAACCAACGCAGCTGCAGCTTATGGGACAACAACCGCAGCTGCAGCCTATGGGACAACAAACGCAGCTGCAGCCTATGGGACAACAAACGCAGCTGCAGCCTATGGGACAACTAACACAGCCGCATCCTATGGGGCAAATAATGCAGCTGCAGCTTATGGGACAACTAATGCAAGTGCAGCCTATGGGGGAGCGACTTCGGCATATGGAATCGCCCCAAGTCAGTCTTACAGGTATAGAATTTAGTTTTTTTTATTCTCTCATTTATTGTGAAATGGAATACGTCAAGAAGGTTTGGGATAAAACTATTATTTTTAAACAATATTTCTTCTTGAATTCTGTATTTTTTTGGTCAAAAATTACCGACATAATTACTATAATTACCGCACGGTGTATCTGAACGCGGTATAGGTTACAAAAAAAATGTACAGAAAAACTAACTGTAATTTTTAAATATACAGGGTAAGACAGCGAAAGTGGATATCGCAAAATGCGTATAAAAAAAGACCGATATATGAACATCGAGTAAGAGCGACAGTAACAAGAAGCACATATGGTCGATGCGCGTTGCCGCCGCGATTTAATAATAATTGAAACTTTCCGAATTAGGATCCATATAATATAAACACTTACAGTGGGATTAAAAAGGTTTAGTCTATTTTAGAACTGTCCTAAGTTTCACTGAAATTTTTGGTTTTTAGCATTTTAAACCAACCATCCTTGAGTTTTGGACATAGTTTGATTTATGAGAAGAATTTTAATAAATTTGTTTATTGAATAATCATCTTAACACAATCTTTTGTTGGATTTCAGAGGAAATTTTCAATTTAGAAGAAAAGAAAATTAAACAATTTAAACCTATGCAGGGTTTAAATAGTAAACACTGTAGAATAAATTAACATTGGGGCTATATGTCACTCTAATTTAAACTTACCTTTGTTAATTAATTTTTCCAATTAATACTTGATGTCACACAACTATTTAGATGGCTAATAATAAAATAAGGATTAGATTAATTTTGTATTTATTTAAAAGGTGTTTTTATTTATGAAATGAAATTTTTTTTAATATTTCTGTCACTGTCGAAATGTCAGTTTAAAAATATTAGCGCTCCGTTCAATCACAAACAGCGAGTTCGGATCTTTTACCTCTGCTTGCACCTTGGCTTGCACCAACCTCTACTGATGAAAGCTGCAGCTTTGAAATGAGTGGGCTTTGATTAAGAAACGTTTTTTTGACTGAGCTTTTAGATAAACTCAATGTTTTAGTTTCAGTTTGTAAATAAATAATATAGATGTTTTGGGTTTTTTGTTTGGTATATTTTTCGTGCATAATCAGTGACCGTCACTTATGTTTTTTTTGCCTCGTAGTGCCCTCAAAAATATATATTTTTTGTGCTGAAAACGGGTTCAAAATATGGCGTTTTTCTGGACAAAATAGGAGGTGTTTTATTGGGTAATGAACAACTTCGAATATTAAATAAGGTAAATTAATCCTTGTAAAAACGGTTACTTGGCGAAATTATGAACGAACTTATTACCAAATGCCACAAAACAATCCTTTCTGGGGCTATAAATTTAAACCACCCCCCTGAGGTGGTCTAAAAAATCATCAACTTTATAACCTCAAACACAAAACCTGGAATTTCTCTTTCTTAACCATTTTTTTTAACCAACTTTATAAAGAATATTATATGAGTTCTCTGCTCACCTCGTATATAAGCTCAACATCTGTTTCGCGCTCAATCAGTTCCAGTCCACCTAAAATCTAAGAGCAAGGTAAAAGAGAGGAAAGCTTTTTAAAACGGAGGACAAGAACTGCATCATTACCCAGGGTGGCAGATTCTGTTTATTGTACATATTTGGTTTTCGTTTTGAAATAATAAATATTACTTGGTATTATTTCTCTGTGTTCTAACTACAACTCTTTCTACAACTTTCAAGTGTAGTCGAGCGCGTTTTTTCTAATTCGGCAATATTTATTATGTAATGTATTTATTCCTAACCTTAAAATGATGTGAAATGAGAGCAAGAATCCAAAATGTCGAAAAAAATCAGTTTTTAATTTAGACTGGATAAGTCCTTCCATATGTCCACCAAAGTGGCGCTGTCTACAGGCTGTGAAACATAATAAATATCAGGCATATTGTAAGCTTTTTTTAAAAAAATATTGAATTGAGTAATATGTGCACTTGAGTAATTGAGCAGTGGTCATGTAAAGAAAGTGGAGGCTGAAAAAACTTCAAGGAAATTGCCTTTGTTAATCAAGAAAACTGATCAGTCGTGGCCCAAAATGACAATGGACCTACATCTACACCAACTACTGGAAGTGAAGGCACCTCCACAGCAACTGCTTCCACTGCCAAAAATGGTTCTACACCTTTTTTATAATCTTTTATTATTAAGCAATCAGTTTTGGATGCAGAATTATTGTGGTGCAAGGAGTCTTTAAGATTAATCCTGCTGTTGCCAATTATGTCCACATCATCTGCGAATTGCCAATAGTAGGTTGGGTCCTTTCTGGTGGAATATAGCCGTTGGTGTATAAATCTTGGCTTTCCTGCATATTCTAAGAGTTGGGGTGAAAGAGAGTGACCCTGCTTAAGCCCATTGATGATACCAAAGAAATCAGAGTAGCTCTGTCCCACCCTTATCTTGCAACTTGTATCCTCCGTTCACATTTTTACCAGGGATATCAGCTTTTTTGAAAATCCCAGTTCCTGCATTGCTTCCCACAACTTTGCTCTTCATAATCTGTCAAATTCCCAGCATTTTTCCATTATTTGTCTAATGCTGAAAATCTGGTCTATAGTGGACCTTTTAGGTCGAAACCTGCACTGGTATTCTCCTTCTTATATGGTTCAATTCTCTCTCGAGGATACTGGAGAGGACCTTATAGTATGAGTTATTCCACGATAATTTGAGCATTTCTTTTTATCTCCTTTTTATGGATGGGGACTATCACGCCTTACTTCCATGGATCCGGTAGCATTTCGGTGTTCCAAATGTTTTGGATGAGCTTATTTACGGCCCTATGTGGAGAAACACTCACCATATTTTATACATTCGGCAGGTATGCCGTCACTACCAGCAGCTTTGTTATTTTTTAGTTATTTTTTTATGGCATTAACTGTTTCTTCATATGTTGGGGCTGGAATCTCTATTTCAGCTGTGAGTATGCTTATGGGTGTAGTATCGGTATTGACCTCTTCGTTGAGTAGTTCTTCCATGTGGTTAGGATATCAGTTGACCGTTGTTTGTTGAGAGAAACTTTTCGGTTTTGGGTTGGTATCCTGTTTTGTGCTTTGTTATGTTAGTATTCTTTTATTCTGTTGTTTTCTCTTATTATATTTAGATGGTGGTCTCTCTATATCATTCTGCATGCTTCAGATCTTTGTGGTTTATATTGTTATTTTCCTGGTCATATTTCGTCTTTCCGTCGCTCTACTACAGTCGTCATCAAACTACTTCCTTCTTTGATTTCCTTTTTCGTCGAGCACTTGATTGGCCAGCCTAGTTACTTTTTCTTGGATGTTCTTCAAGAGCTCATTTGTAGCTCCATTGCGGTTCTTTTATTTCTTCAGTAATTAGTTTCTGGTATATTTCCTGTGTTTGTTCTGTCGTGACTTTTTCCGTATTCCAGCTTATGCTGGTCCTCTTTTTCGTGTGCATGTGCACATGTGCATATATATTAACACTTCGGCAATTTAGTTTTATAACTTGCTAGATGAACCAAAAAAATATAGGTACCCTAGTAAAAAAACCGCATAGAATCTCATGAAATTTGGTGAATTTTTATGATTCTATGAGCCAGGCTGCTGTCTTACCTGCTAAATTTGAGAGATGGTAAGAGTCTACATTTACTTGGTAACCACGTAGACAAGCAATTTATATCCAAAAAATATCTGGAATTTAAAATGTAATTAAAATCAGTTGAATAGAATTTCTCCCAGAAAGCAATGTGCAAAATTTCACAAAGAGGATCAGCTGCCATTTTAGTAAATACAGTTTTAAAGACAGGTGGGGGTACATATTTAAAAAGTACAGTTAGTTTTTTTGTCATTTTCTATGTAACCTATACCTTGTTCAGGCATTTGATAACTTTTGAGATAATTTGATTATTTTTACCGGTTATTCTGGTCTTTATTTAGTTTGTCAAAAATTACCGAGAAATCATTTTTCGGAAATTTGTCCGCCCTACCTAGGCGACCAAAATTAATAAGTGGATCTTTTGGAGTTTCTTTTTTAATGTTTTTATTTATCTTATCATAGTGAATAGCTACAAATACCTATAGTAATTTTTTCCAGGAATGCTAAATGTTTTTACAATTGTGGCTTATGATTCATGATGATAAAATAATCCTAAAAAGCGTGGTTAATTTACACAATTTTCCAAATATAATAACTTTTAAAGAGATCACGTAATTGAAACTTGTATTGTAAAATTTTGTTACTGAGTCCCTCTTGCAGTTGAATTAATTACTTCCAAAGTTTTTCTCACTAGCGCATTTTTCTAGAAAATTTTCAAAAAATGCGTGCTTTTGGATTTGCCCGAAATTAAATCATCTATAAAAAAACTGTTTCACACTTAACAATCCTGTTGTATACACAAAATAAGACACACAAGTGTTCAGTGTCCTGTTTTCACATCTCACAAGTGTTCAGTGTCCTGTTTTCAGATCTCACAAGTCTTTTTATAATTTTTTAATATGAAAAAGACCTTTTCTGAAACTTTTTGATTTCTATTCTAGTATATTTAACAGCGTAGCGACGTACACTAACCCCTCAGGCTACCAACAAAACGCTGCAAAAGCCGGTAATAATCAACAGAGGTCGTATTCAAAGGGAAATACTACCGCTTATCCGACAAACTATCAGCAAAAGGCGACTTATGGACAACAGCAGGGGGGAACAAAAAGCGAGCAAGGGGGTAATTCGTATCAAGGTATGTATTTAGTCCTTCCTTATTAATTACTTTTTTAATATTTATCCTGAGGCCTAATTTGTTTTTACAACTTTTCTTTAATGTTTTCTTTAAGGAAACGAAGCTAGGAAATCTTAACTGGAATGTCAAAAAAATATAAAAAAAAAATAACAAACAAGTTTGGTTTGTGGTTTTAATTTTCAGTCATATAAACGGTATAGTAAAAAATCTGTATAGATCCTATACTTAGAAAACATCTCGCTAGTCTGCGCATCTACCTTTCGCCTCAGGCCACCAACTTCTCTCGCTCGTTTACGTTTGAGTCTTTTTCAAACCTTGCCTGGTTACGATTAATATTATGGTGCACAAACCATATCAGGCACTTTTTGTTCCTTTTATGAGCAGAGATGATACTTTTTACTCACTTCTTACTCAAAAATGCCCCAGCTCCTCTTTCGAGATTATCATCGTTCCATTCCGCTTTTATCTCTTCCCAAGTTTTTCCTATCTCTCTAACCTCCTCAATAATTGTTATCTGCCACGAGTTCCTTGCGGGTTGCAATCGAGCGCCTATCTGGATATTTTATTTTTGGTCCTGCCACCTCTACTTTCTGCGCCGTATTTCAAGTTAAATGGGTTTCTGCTTCCATCGTCTCCAAAGTTCGTCATTTGTAATTAGCTCTGACCAAACGTCGAATTTCACGTACATATCTATTTACAAAGACTTTGAATTGGTATGTGATGGTCTTCATGGTCTTCGTCAATTTCCACATCTCGCCTTTATGCAACAGGATCGACTTAGTAGTAGTAGTTGGGGGCGGCCCGTGGGTTTGTCAATTAGGCCTCTTCATGGGCTCTATCTGCCATACCCCGTTTTTTACCCCTATGCCCCTACTGACTCTCTCTCCGGGCCTTCTTTACGAAGTTCAGTATGTCGGCCTATTTGAGCGAGTGCAGTTCTTCTTCCTCTATCGTGGGAAATCCCCACTTCAGCTGCCTTGATCTGGCATATGCATCGCTCTCTGTTGTCAAGTGCTACGCTGATTCCTCTTCGAGCCCGTAAACGGGACACACGGGATCTCCTGCTACTCTCATTTGCGTCAGATGTTTCTTCAGGCGATTGTGCCCAGTCAGCATCCCTTTCAGCAGTCTAATGTTCTTTCGGGTCTTCCCTAAGAACCACTTAGTTCTGACCACATTAGGACCATCCACGAATAGCTTGGACTGTCTGCACTCTGACTCTTGCCTCCATGACGTCTGCAGTTCATTGTTCGCCCATGTTGGGCTCACTCTCTACCTGTTTCCTTGTTATTCCCAGAAGAGTCCAATGTATTGGGTTTTGGCCCCTAGTCTGGCAAGTTCGTCCGCTTTCTCGTTTCCTGGTATTCCGTCATGACCTGGGACCCACATCAGTGTTACCCTCTTGTTTGAGACAGTGTTTGTAGTGCTGCAGCGCACTCCTCCACCAGAATACTGACTATTTTGGGTGCACTTAGAGCATTGAGGACAGTCTGGCTGTTGGAGCATATGTAAATGCTTTCGGTCACATAAAATGAGTACAGCAGAAGTTAGCTGCAGTTCTGTTGAATTTAAGTTTTGCTAATTGCGTTGCTTATTGTAACTGACTTGGACGTTTTCGAATTACAGGTTAGATATTTTGACATGGTAAACACAAAAATAAAGAGACGGACCACACTTTACTGAAAGTCTATAAATAAATTAATGAATAAAACAATTTTTAACAATTTTTTAAAATTATTCAATATTTTATTATAAAAACTTATTCTTAAAGCTCATTATGGACGAAATAAGACCGCAATTGTGCGAATAAGAAGAAAGTATCAAGAGAAAGGAACTGTTTGGCGAAAGGAAAGAAATAACTTAATCATAGTCAGCACACCTCTGCAGGATCGGTAAATTTGAATAATCTAAATCTTTGCAGATAACCAAAAATGTTCAAAATCAAAAAGGAATTATTAAAAAAACTACGTAAATTAAAAAAAAAAACAGAAAGCGTTTCTGCAGTAGCGCGTCATTGCCCCGTCGACCTGGATAATAGTAGCCAGTGTTCGTGGCATGGAATAAATTTGGATTTGAAACAATGACTTCGTTGTACCCTCTTAATATGAGCTCCATTAAGTGGTTGGAATTTCTGGGAACAATATTCATTCGTGTTAACTTTTTTGCTATAAGGCCCACACATTTTCCATGGGATTGGCGTCAGGAGTTTTTGCCGGCCATGGCAAAACCTCCATGTTGTTTTGCTGGAACCACTGTTTAAAAATGAGTTCGTTATGGATAGAACAGTTATCCTGTTGATACACAAAACCTTCTGGATGAATGATTTCTTCTGGAAGCATAATATTTCATCATATCAACATAAACCTCAGCTGTAAATCTTCCATAGATTCTAAAAATGTCCTCTCGCCAATATCCAACTCCACATAATCACGGAAAATCTTCCAGCCCGGTCTTCGTTCCCAGCAATATATTTTTCGTGATAGCGTGTTTGTGGCGGTCGATATACCAAAATTTGTTTGCTGTCATTGTGGAACTGAATTTTTTTTTCATTCATGAAGACCACAAAACTCTTCTTCTTGTAGTGAATAGTTTAGTGCAAAAATTAACCTGGCTTGCTTCTTTTCCGCACTAAGTAAGATTTTCTTGGCAGCAACGCGACATCTAAGCCTAGAACGGCTTATCCGTCTGCGCTTCTTTGTTATGGATCCAGGAAAATGTGCCTCAATTTTCGCCTCTTCTTATTCTTAAAATAATTGTAGCCTTGTTTCATCCATAGTGGGCCGCTACTCTTCGAACCCATCAACCACTGTCTAATTTTGCCAAAATTTGGGCTTTTTCGAATTCGCTTAGTTGGGGCATTTTTAAATATAAGCGTATGACAACAACAAAATCTGGCGGTGACATTTTTGTCAATTTGAAGTATCTGAAAGGTTACTGAGTTACGAGGCCCATAATAGACTATATAAAATCGGCGGACGCATTTTATGTGGCCGGAAGTGTCCCTCCTGCCATTTTTGACCTCCGGTAGGGTTGCTGCCATGATAATGGCATATACCTCCGCTTGAAACACCCTAGCGTGTTCTCCGAGTGCATAACTTTTCGAACTTCTAGGCTTTCCGCGTACATTCCTGCGCCTATGGTGTGCCTGGCTGACAGTTTAGAGCCATCCGTGTAGCAGACCATCGCCTCTCTGCTTAATTCCGTTCGGAATTCTTCTCTTTGCCGCGCATTCCGTTTTGGCATTGTGACTGTACTTTTTATCGAACCTCGATGGTTTAAGCAGTGCTTTCACCAGTCCCTCGACCGCCAGATGACACACTCTTTCCTGCCTACCCTTCCATAGTCCCTGGTCTCTTAATCGCAGGTGCGTAGCCATCGCCTCCTTCTTGATTTAAGTTGGAAGCGAGGGGAGACCCAAGATGGTTTCCAGGACGGGGATGGGGGTCATCCTCATTGCGCCGATTATTCCTCTGCAGAAGAAGCCCTTGTAGGCTCGTGAGCTTTTTGAATATGGTCAGCTTCTCTACAGCGGGCCACCAGACCACTTATCTCTCCACTTGAGTCCCTTGTCCAGCGTGACTCCCAAATACTTAAGTTGTGATACTAAAGTTAAGGGTCTGTCGTACATTATGGGAATGAATCCTTTTAGTTTTTTCTTTCTGGTGAATAGGATTATCTCAGTCTTTTCAGGATTCACTGAAAGACCGTTCTGCATGTACCAGTCTTTTGCGATTCTTACCGTCCTTTGCATTCTTTCGCAGACTGTAGCTAGAAAGCGGCCGTTCACTTTCACTACGCCGCGCGCCGTCGTCCGCATATGCATATGATTCAGTAGGTCTTCCATTATTAGGCACCACAAGTGGGAAGTCAAGCAGCTACCCTGGGGGCAGCCTCCCGTCACATGCACCTTCACTAAGCTGGCCTGTGCTTGTCTCTTTATTAACGCGGATTGACCCATTCGGTTAGCATGGCTTGTGCTCCTCTTTCCTGAAGGGTAGATGTTATAATCCGCGTTCTTGCCTTGTCGAAGGTTCCTTCCACATCGAAGAACACCATCTATGCACTCTTTGTGCTGAAGTGCCTTTTCTGCCTTTTGCACTACTGTGTAAAGGGCTGAGTCCGTAGATCTGCCCTCCCTATACGCGTGCTGGTCCTTGTAGAATGGCCTGTTAGCCAGTGTTCCCTTAAGAAGGTACCTGTCTACCATTTTTTTCCAGTGCCTTCATCATAAACAATTTGAGACTTATCGATCTGAAGGATTTAGCCATACAGGATCGACTTAACGTTGGTTACAAACAAGCGGATTTTTGTGTTGCGTGTAATTCACCATATTTTCTACCCCCCCCCCTTTACCTTCCTTATTATTAGAACTGGAAGAAAGTTTTATGTACAGAAGTTGCATATTTTTTTTTTGTAAACTTTCAAATGACGTCCTTCAAAATTAGGAGCAGTTATCGCAGCTATCAAATTGTGACATTTACTTCTGTATTTTAAATGGAATACCCTGTATATTTTTTTAGATAGCCTCTTTTTCCTGATTCCAAAAATATATAATTTTTTGGATATTTTCCCATGGTTCGTGGACATGTCTCACTTAATTCAGGGGGAGTTTGTAAAGGGAGGTCCGAGTTCAAATTTTTAGCTGTAGGTGGTTCTCTACTATTAAGTAAGTTGATGTAATGCTCTTATCACCGCAGTTGATCTTGGTTTGCAGTTAGGAGTTGACCTGCGCTCGACTGGATAATGGGCTGGTCACGTTGGGAGCTCCTGTGGACTACCTGTTTTGAGAATCTATACAGTTCTCGGGAATTGTTTAAATCAGCTGCTGTTTGTGCTGCTAGCGTAGGTGCCCTGCCTCGTTTGTGCTGTCTTGCTATCTCTTTGAATGTTGATTTGCCGTTTTGCATGCATCTCCTAACTGTACTTTTGCGTGTTCCGTTTTGGCACTGCAGCGGCGTAACAACAGGCCAGTAGGCCCTAGTTCGAAGCAAAATCGGCGTCCCTCCCATCCTTCACTCGTTCCTTTTTTACCAATTTATTATTTTTTTAAGTTATATTTGGAAACTTCTTTAAAATCAGAAAGTTTTTCTCGGAAGTAAAAATAAAAGAGTTACGACAAAGTATACATAATTTTAATTAGTATTGTATTTTTATTTTTCTTACCTACATTGACATAATAAAACCATAAACCATCTACTGAAAACTAATAAAACTAGATAAAATAAATAAACATGTTAAAAACTAAAAGTCAAAAGGTACAAAAATATAAATAGTACTTCCATTAAAAAGTTACTTTTCTAGCGTGCAACTGTATTTTCAATGGAGAGCACCTCCAAAGACGATAACCGATTTTGACACGCGTTCCTTAATTATGTTCTTATTAATTTAAGTTTTGAAAAGGATTGAGCGTTCGTCTTCGTGTTTAATTTTTAGAATCGTTGTTATATTACCATGTCCCTGGTTCCACTTATCTACGTGTTGTATCTGTAGATCGTGTCTTGTTGTTTGGCGGTAGTTCTCAAACATGGAAAGTAAATTAACATATGTTCTGCGTCATCTATTCTTTGACAGTACCGACATATGTCCTCCGTTCTCCCTATTCGCTTTGTGTATGTCCTAAAAGATCTATTTCCCGTTTTGCAGTCTATCCATGTTTTAATGTTGGGAATAATTATTTTCGTCCATTGTCCTTTTTCGGTATTTCGGGCCCATCTTGCTTGCTGGATTCCAGTGTTTTCTCTTTTGCAGTTTCTTTGTTTTCTTCACTGTGACCATTTTTATCTTCATATTCAATTTCTTCGACAATTAGATTAGGTCTATGGGCGGGATTCCTGTTATAAGCTGAATAGCTTCCGTTGATATCGTTCGGTAGCCGCAGGCTACTCTTAGTCCGGGCTTTCCGTTGAATTCTTATCAGCATGTTTTTGTACTTCTTTGTGCGCAGTACTGGACTTCATATCACTACCATATGTCACGATTGAATGGATTACACTGTACAGTAACTTCCTCTTGATCGTACTGGGTCCGTTTATGTTGGGCATAAGTCTTTGTAGTTCAGATAGTCTTTTAGTTACCTTTTTACTGGTTTCTTCTATAAGCTTTCCGAATTTCTGGTTTTCACCGATCTGGTTTTCACCGATCGCTTAGTATAACGGCTTCGGTTTTTTCTGGTGCTGATTCTAGGTGGTTGTTTGTCATCCATTCGTTAATAAGTCTTGTTGCCTAGTTTGAGCTTTGCATGACATGTATCGGTGTGTCAGCCCTGACTATTAGCATTAGATCATCTGCGCCCCTAGGGAGTTTTAGTCTAAGTATGGGGTCACAGTATATATTCCAGAGTAGAGGCTCTAATACCGATCCTTGGGAGATGTCTGCTGATGTTTTAACTTTATTTTGGTCGTTAAGTATGTATCGTTCTTTGAAGTAGCTAATTACGGTATTTATAAGGTATTGGGTTATACGAGTGTCTGTTAGTCTTTCTACTATTTTCAGCCCTGAGGCAGCTAAAAGCATTTCTAACATCCAGCGCTATTAGCACTACCCACTCACTCCTATTCTTGTTAGGATTTGTTCCGTTTGCTATTTCTAACACCATTTTTACTGCGTTCATAGTAGATTTGCCTTTTCTAAACCCATATTGTAGAGGGGACAAACCTCCATTTGTCTCCATTTCGTACTCTATTCTGTTTTGTCAAGTGTTCATATATTTTAGCAATCGTGTTAATTAGGCAGAGCGGCCTATATGCGTTTGCAGCATCATATGGTTTTCCGTTTTTATGTATAAGGACCAATTTTTCTATTTTCCAGCTGCATGCGAATTCCTGTTTTTTAAGCAAACCGTTCATAGTCTGCAATATCATGTCCGGTGTGATGTTCAGCCTACCTTTACCTCCTACCTAATACCTCCTCGTTTGCTTAGTGTAGAGACTCAAATTCAGTGCGTATTTCTCGATTATTTAGTTGGTTTATCTAAGTCGACGGTGTGTACTTGTTTGTTCTTGTCGCGACGTCGGAACCTCTGTAAGCTCTAATTCAATGTAATAGACACTTTAAGTTACATATAAAAAGAGTGCTTATTTCTGTCGTATCTCAGTGCGCGTGCTGAAAACGCCATACAGTGTTAAGTGTGGGGGGTACTAAATTTTAAAACCAATTTTAAAAAACACTTACCCATACAGAAAAGACGCAAAGTTATTCATTATTTTGTATTTTTATTGCAAAATACCACTGGAAAACTGCTTTGTTTCTCAAAATATACCATATTTTAGGAGAAAATGCCCTAAAAATTATTTTTTTGACAGGTTTCAAAATTGCAAATGGTGAATACGCCAAAAATTTGACACATAATAGCTTCATTATCTGTGTTTGAGTTTATAAAGTTGGTGATTTTTTAGAACATCTCTGGGGGGTGGTTTAGATTTATAAACCCCAGAAAGGATTGTTTTGTGGCAATTGGTAATTAGTTCGTTTATAATTTCCCTAAGTCACCGTTTTTAGGATTAATTTACATTATTTTATATCGCAAGTTGTTCATTAACCAATAAAACACCTCCAATTTTGTCCAGAAAAACGCCATATTTTGAACCCGTTTTCAGCACAAAAAATATATTTATGGGGGCACTACAAGGCAAAACACATAAGTGAAGGTCACTGATTATGCGCGAAAAATATACCAAACCAGAAAACCCAAAACAACTATATTAATTTATTTACAAACTGAAATTACAACATTGAGGTTATCTAAAAGCTCAGTCAAAAAAACTTTCCTTACTCGATGCCAACTCATTTTAAAGCTGTAGCTTTCGTCAGTAAAGATTGGTACAAGTCAAGGTGCAAACAGAGGTAAAAGATCCTAACTCGCTGTTTGTGATTGAACGCAGCACTAATATTTTTAAACTGACATTTTGACAGTGACAGAAATTTAAAAAAACTTGCATTTAAGTTTTTTAATACATTTCATAAATAAAAACTCCTTTTAAATAAATACAAAATTAATCTACTCCTTATTTTATTGTTACCCATCTAAATCGTTGTGTGACATCAAGTATCAATTGGAAAAATTAATTATCAAGGATAAGTTTTAATTAGAGTGACATATAACCCCAGAGTGTTTACTATTTAAACCCCGAGTGGGTTTAAATTTTGTAATTTTCTTTTCTTCTAAATTGAAACTTTCTTATTAAATCCAACAAAAGATTGTGTTAAGATGATTATTCAATAAACAAATTTATTAAAATTCTTTTTATAACTCAAACTATGTCCAAAACTCAAGGAAGTTTGGTTTAAAATGCTTAAAACCAAAAATTTCACATAAACGTAGGACCGTGCTAAAATAGACTAAACCTTTTTAGTAAATCCCACCGTAAATGTTTAAGGGTGAGACGTAACGCCGTATGGCGTTTTGAGCATGCGCACTGAGATACGACAAGAAATAGGCACTCTTTTTGTATGTAACTTTAAGTATCTAATAGCTTTCACTGGCCTCCGTAGTGCAGTGGGTGTTTGTCTTTAACTTTGCAAAAAAGTTGATCCTTAATGGATAAAAAAAAAATAATAGCTTTCTTCAGTGGTTTGGGATCGCAACATGGTCTAGTTGATTAAGGGTAACGTGGTCTAGGGAGTTCCTTTCGTGATGGGCGTGTCCAAAATAGTTACACTATCTTGCCACAAATACATACATAAGCAGGAAGCAGCAGATGGTGTTTAAGATATAAGGCTTCAAATATATTTGGCGCATTTTTGGCAAAAAACTAGAACATGTTCTCAGTTTTTTTTTCTATATCCAAAACGACTTGTATTCCTTTTCAAAGAGAATTAAATACTTTTCCCCCTATATATTTATGTTTAAAGGTTTAACTGAAGGAAAATTACTTTTATACACTTTAAAAATAAAAGGTTACTTTTAATCCCTTATTTGAGGGACTAAAGTGCCAATTTTGATCTCTCGGGAGTAAAAGTAAATTTAATCCCTAAGGGTCCATATATATTTTTTTAAAATTTAAGATAAAATCTGAAAACTGCTTTTTATATATTTCTCAAATTTCTGAGACTATTTCAATTCAATTTTTTCAACTGAAGGCGGGATTACCCAGCAACAAAATACGCAATTCTTTTTAGTTTTTATTCCTTATCTTTTTTCAACATAGTATCGTAGAAAAAGACAGAGATGAAAAATTAAGCACTTAATTTAATGTTGTGGACAACTTAGTTTGTTACCGTCATACTGGCATTTTTTTTCAAACGCCATAGCAACGCTTTGAAGACATCACTTTTCGATGTTGACATCAATATCAAAGCCACCTATCAGTCAGCAGAGTTAACATTTTAAAACTAGAGTACCACTAGGAAACGAGAGTGCTGTCTTTCATTATTTTCATGATTATTTTATTTCTAGTTCTTGCAGTCCTAAAGTGCATAAAATAGTATATAAACAAACACTTTATTTAAACAACTGATACAGCGTAGAAATTTGGATTGTAAATGTTGCCTGTGTCATCTGTATTTAATTTTGTTTTCAAAAATATGAAAAATATGATATTATTTTTACCCAACTAAAAACAGCAACAATTTGGAATCAAAAAGAATAAAATGTTGCTTACATCATTCCCAGAAAATTAAGAGGCAATGTGTAAACGAAAAAAAGTCAAAATAGTTTAAAGCTCCTTCCATGTTGATAGTTTCTACTTTTTAGGTTATCAGGGTTATCAGGGCAGCAGAAACCAAGGCTCGAGTTACCAAAGTGGTTATCAAGGTAACAAATATCAAGGCGGGGGTGGTGGTGGTAACCAGGGAAACTATCAAGGCGGCGGCAGCCAGGGTAAATTTCAAGGCGGCGGCGGTGGAGGACGTGGTGGAGGACGGGGCGGCGGACGAGGTGGCGGGGGCGGCAGATTTCAAGGATCTGGCGGAGGCGGCTTCCAAAGAAACAACCAGATCGGCGGGAAGGCCAAGTCTTACTACGACAACTACAGCTACGATCCAAACGCCGCTTCCGCTTATTACGCAGCCGACTATTCTAACTTCGGTGAGTAACAATGTCCACGGCATTGGTTGCTGGATGGTGATTCAAGTGGTGGCTATTTTTTATAGCGACGCGATTTCTCGGTATCTGGCGGTACACGCTGGCTACATCACGATATTTGCTAACTTTTGTCTTTTGAATCATGGAAACTTTTCTTTTAATTTCAGTATTTTGTAAGTTTCTTCTCTCTCACTTTTGACACAACGTACCTCTGTTTCTTTACCTTAGATTTGCAAAAGTACACAAAAAACTAATTTAACTCTGCAGAAACACTTGGCTGCACTGTACGCTGGGCATTGATCCTACTATGGATGAAAAAGTCCCAGTATTATATTTAAAAAACGCGTACAAAACAGCAAACCAGGTAATTTTCCAAAAATAATTTTTTGCCTGAAAGAAAGTTTTAGGTAAATTTCAAGTTACTTTTAGTTTTACCCGTTTAAAGTTAATTATGTAGTGATGTAGTGGTAAGATGTTACTTTATTTTACTACTTCCTTAAAAAGTTACCTGGACATTTACATCGAGATTTACTAAGATCTCAAATAGTACCCCCCACAGGTCTAAATATTTACACCTGTGGGGGGGTATTAAATTTTAAAACCAATTTTCAAAAAACACTTACCCATACAGAAAAGATACAAAATTATTGATTATTTTGTTGTTATTGCAAAATACCTGAAAAACTGCTTTTTTCTCAAAATACACCATATTTTAGGAGAAAATGCCCTAAACCTAATTTTTTTTGACAGGTTTCAAAATGGCAATGAATACGTTAAAAATTTGGCACGTAATAGCTTCATTATTTGTGTTTGAGGTTATAAAGTTGGTGATTTTTTAGACCACCTCAGGGGGTGGTTTAAATTTATAACCCCCAGAAAGGATTATTTTGTGTCATTTGGTAATAAGTTCGTTTATAATTTCCCTAAGTAACCGTTTTTGCAAGGATTAATTTATCTTATTTAATATCCCAAGTTGTTCATAACCCAATAAAACACTTCCTATTTTGTCCAGAAAAACGCCATATTTTGAACCCGTTTTTAGCACAAAAAATATATATTTATAAGGGCACTCCAAGGCAAAACAAACATAAGTGAAGGTCACTGATTATGCACGAAAAATATACTAAACAAAAAACCCAAAACTACTATATTAATTTATTTACAAACTGAAACTAAAACATTGAGGTTATCTAAAAGCTCAGTTAAAAAAACTTTCTTTACTCAAAGCCTACTCATTTTAAAGCTGTAGCGCTAATATTTTTAAACTGATATATCGACAGAGACAGGAATGTAAAAAAAACTTGCATTTAGGTTTTTTAATAAATTTCATAAATAAAAACACCTTTTAAATAAATACAAAATTAATCTACTCCTTATTTTATTATTGCCCATCTAAATCCCATGCCCAATTTCCTCTCAAATCCAACAAAAGATTGTGTTAAGATGATTATTCAATAAACTAATTTATTAAAATACTTCTTATAAATTAAATTATGTCCAAAACTCAAGAAGGGTTGGTTTAAAATGCTTGAAACCAAGAATTTCGCTTAAACTTAGGACCGTTCTTTTTAGTAAATCCCACCGTTAATTTTTTTAGTTACAATTTGCCTCTTTTTAATTACTTTTGGTCAGTTTTGCTTGCTTCAGGGATGTCGACTTTAATTGTTACTTGGGTCTTTGCAGGTATTAAGTGCATTCTCTATCCTTTTATTACTGTTAGACAACAGCAGAGACAATAGTCGGAATTATTGGGGCATCAACTTTATTTCAGCAGTCTGTTTCCTCTATAAGTCGGCAATTTACTTTAAAACCTGAGAAATTCTTTATTAAAGATTTTATGATATTTAGTGCACTTATTAAAAGTTGTTTATTTTTAGGCAGTGGCACAGTTGGGGTTGCCTACTTAAGACAGTAAATATAAGAAAATACACCAGGATTGCAGTCTGATACTTTGCATGCGCTTGTTTTTTGTTATTCGAATTGTTTTTAGTTATTTAATTTATAAAAATAACAATTTCTTGCGCACATCAAACCCGCATTTTTATGAAACATTTCGCCGGCCTAGATTAACGCTTTTGTTTGATTAAGGAAAGGTTTTGTTAAATTCATTTACCAATTTGTTTTTCCAGGTAACGGAGGGGCTGCTCCAGTCGATGATGGTGATCCAATCAAAAGAAACATTTTCAAGGCTCTTAGTGGAATGCAAGAAAGACCCAAAAAGAGAAGTTATGGAAAACAAGTTTGTAAGTTTTTTTAGTCATCCAAATTACTTGATGTTTTGTGAAAATTTACCAGGGTGTAAAGTTATCTGGACATTGTGAAAAAGCTGTGTATTTTTCTCCCAAAAAATCAAAGACATTTTTAAAATTAGGTCATTTTTTTTTTATTTTGTAAGTATAAATTATTTTTTAGGGGTTATGGCTGTACTTTCAATAAAGCTTTTCTAGCTAAAATTACTATTTAATTTGCTACTTTTGATCTCGAAGTGAAAAATTTGTAGTAGTGAGGAAAGGCTAGATGTGTTATAGAAAAACCTCAAGGGTACTAACATTTGTCGTTATATAAGTAGGTTTATAAAAAATATCCAGTGTTTTTTGCTTTTAACATGTTTACAAGATATTTTTTACTTTTCATTTGACCTGGGGACTTTAAACCTTGTATTGTGGCACATACAGTTTAAGCTCCTTCCGTCAAAATATCCATTATTAAAGACGACTGATTTATAAATTACAGAGAGTACAAAATATTTCAAAGAATTCTGCAAAGGGTCATTTTTTATTAAATTTCTTCATCTAAAAAGGAAGTCAGAAAGGTACTTATTAATCACTGAATTACAATAAACTTTGACTCAAAATATTTACCATAAACTGCCAACAAATTTGGCAACGCCCACCAAAAGGTTCAAACATCTTCAGAGTAGAGTAGAGTATAGTAGATCTTTATTTGCGTAAATCTTTGATATAATTGAGCAAATAGGGTCACAAGTTGAAAGTCTAATAAACTAATTAAAATATAAATTTAAAAACTGTAAAAACAAATATTTCAGTTTCTCTTCCCTAACAATAGTAAAGCAGCTTTTATTGACAATTTGGTAGTTCAAGTAAATATCAAAGGTCAATAAAACTTGTTTGAATTAGGATACTTACAAAAAGATTTATTATCTGATATATGAAAACAAGCTACCGATTTCCCATTTTTCAGAAAAACATGTCAGAAAACTCAAACAATCAACTAGTACATTGAATACACAGGAAGTTGAAACTGAGAGGAGAAGGAATAGGGGGGGGGGGTGATGTTGGAAGGGCCGAAGGGGAACTTAATGAGTGTTTTAAAATTTGAACAAATTGATTACCTTAGCGTCCACAAAATTTGAAGGAGATTTTCATTCAGACACAATGTTTTGAACCAATTTCTATGTTTTCGAGGGTATTTAGTTTTCTTCCGTTATTTTGTAAATGTAAGACTTTGAAACGTTGCCAAAGGCGACTTAACGTTGTGTGAAAACGCCGTATAAACGTTCTAGCAACTCGCTTTTGCACCAATTTGGCGGAGATTTTTTGAGTTGTGTTGACGTTGCCTGCGACTAGAGTCGCTAGCAAAGTTTCCACACCGTCGCCGAAGCGACTACAACTGAAGTGCCCTCTGGATAGTATTTGTATTAATATAATTGATTTAAAATCAAGACTTCCACGTCTCTGCAACCACAAATGGACTAATTTCCAAACACCATCCATCAATAATTCTAAAATACGTAGCTAGGTAACATTCAGTTAATTTATTACATTAAGGTGACTTTTTAAAGGTTTCCACTAACTAAATTTAACAACGAACCTTAGTTTTCCGTCAAAAATGAACATTTTATCTTTAAAAAATAAGGGGGCCCTCAATCCTTCTTACTTTTTTACTAAATTATTTTTTTATTTAAATACTGAAAATTTTAAAAATGCTTTAAACCTATTTTAAACTGTAGCCAATCTAAAAGAATACTTAAAAATTTCCAAAATCAACTAAAAATCATCAAAATCCAGCAGAAAAACAAGATTCTTTTAATGATTTACACAAATGGTGTAGCGGCGCAAATCAGGAAAAGAAAACAACAACAACTCTATAGTTGTCTTATATTTTGAAATTGGCCGAAAGTGCTAATAGCCGTTTCCTTTTGCTACAAACTAGAAAAGGACATAGATACATTTAGTGCACACCAGTGCATCAAAAGAAGAACCCCACAAATTAATTTCAAGGTGTTCTGACTCTTCGTTAATTGGTATCTACAGTTTGCAGGCAGAAAACAAATCAAACAATTACAGCTGCTAACAAAATTACGTCGCGATTTTTGATTGTGTGACGTCACAATCGTTTAGGGTCGTCGCCCCTGCATGGTCGGTCAATTATCTACCATCATTTTATCCTAATTTTAACCCCTCTTTCCTTCCTCGTAATACTTACACTTAATGAATATGGAAAACCCCCCTAAAAATATAAAAAAAATAATTTTTGTATTTAATTACCAGCCATGTACCATTTTGTATTTAATTACCAGCTATCTTTTTTTAGATTTTCTGTAATAAACTGTTATAGTTGGTCGAGAATAAATAAATTAATTAATTAACTAATGGATATAACACCGTGTACATCTTTGTTTTATTTTTAGTTGAAAGCACCGTTCCAGACGTCATAGATGAAACCCTGCCAAAGGATCTGAAGGAACAATTCCAGCCTTTGTACTGCAAACTATGTACCGCGCAGTTGAGCAGTAATTCCATGGCTAAGTTGCATTACAAGAGTAAAAATCATGAGAAAAAGGTTAGTAATTTTATAAATAGAAAAATGTGTCTTTATCAACACAATAAAAAAAAACTTTGGAATAGTTTTAATATACTTTTCCGGACTTGCTTTTTGTCGAGGGGTGAACAACTGTAGGCAGGAGGTGTACAAAATTTTGGGCAGGACTAGGCAGTACTTGAGCAGTACTTTGGGAAGGACTAGGCAGTACTTGGGCAGGACTAGGCAGTCTTTAGGCTGGACTAGGTAGTCTTTAAACAGGACTAGGCAGTACTTGGAAAGGATTAGGCAGTACTTGGGCAGAACTAAATTTGGAGAGGAAAAAATCAATCTTGCCTAGATTTTTTTTAAATCTGTATTTGAAACTCCGAATGGGTTAGGTTATACTTCCTTCGGCTACTTATTTTAAGGGACGTCCTGTTCTGCATGCAAAACATAAATGATTGCAACATTCCGCCACAGGCCAAGAAAAATTCAGGCAGGCTGAAGCATTAGAGAAAAATCCTGGAAAAAAAGTGCTGCGGGGAATGAGAAGGGGAGCGTGACTAATAATGAAGTGTGCTAGTAGCAGCTTTGCATGATTTGTTTTAATTTTCAATAAAATATTTTTAGGAGGGAGTTCGACTTCTTGTCACATGACGGTAAAAAAAACGTAAAATGAAAATTTATGATAGTTTTTTGTAAAAAAAAATAACACATCTTTTCTCTATCAGGCTGGTTAGGTCAGGAAAGGGGGGGGGTCAATTTTGTGACATCATTTTGTGGAGGGAGTCAACTAAAACGTCACAAATTGTGACAAAGGGGTGGAGGAGGGGGTTATTGTTTTTCCTTTTTTAGTTGAAAAATTTTGAAAATGTGGTAAAATAATAACTTTGTGGATTCCCAGGGAATTTTGTTTTTGTCGGGAAAACCCAAGGAATTTCATGAGGTATCCGGGATTTCAAAATATTCGTTGAGTGTTCTTTCATATACTCCCTTGTATTCTTTCTTATGGATAATCCCTCGTAATGACGAACAAAAAAGCTCAAGGTTGAGTACCGCGAAGCTCAGATTCTGTGCCGTGTAAAATTCTTTACCGATATGTTTTTCTCTCTCTCCGTTCTTTGTTTGAAGAAATAGGCTCGCTTTTTGAGGGTGCAGGACTAGGCAGTACTTGGGCAGTATTAGGCAGTAACTTAAGCACCGGCAGGAGGTGTACATATTTTCTTCAGTCGTTCACCCCTTGGTTTTTGTATAAAATATAAAGCAAAAATTGTATCCACAGATATTACAAATTTGTCATTTGCTATTTTTGTTCTACAAGGTATAGAATGTTTTTTAGTGTATTTTGATTTGACGACGTGCAGTACTTGTTGGTGGGTTATTTATTTCGAAATTATCAGCTGCTGTAAGTTTTTGTACAAATTCGCTTTTGTCCCAGGTTTTATTGAAAGAGATGTTTTAAACTAAAGTCAAAACTATCAGCCTAGGGTTAGGGAAGCTTCAATTGGAAGAAAGAGATGTTAGTTACTTTGCATCTTAAATCTAGTGATTTTTTTAATGAAGTTAGTTACTTTGCATCTTAAATCTAGTGATTTTTTTAAAGGTTTTCATTGGGTAATTTGTGAAAATTGTAGCTAGAGTAAACAAACATAGATCAGAATGAAAACTTTCGAAAATTTTGCCAGTGTGTATTTTTATTTGCACAAATATTTTAACATGTTAAAAAATAGGTTATTGTTAAGCTGCATAAAAATATGTTTTATTCACCCAATTTTTCAATTTTGTTTTGAAGGGACTTTTTCCCAGTTCTTGAAGAATTAGGGACTGTTTATATCTAAAATAGCAAAACTTTTAGTCCGGTCCCTCGTATAACTAATTTTGTTTTCACTATTTTATTGTCGCGGCATTTGTATGAATTTTTTTGTATGGAATTTCGAAAGCTAACCCTATTCCTTAATCTTACCTATTTTTATAACTTATCTTATTACCTTGGTTATTACATATTTTTTTGTAAAATTATGCAATGGGCTATAAACTACAAACATTTGACATTTATTTAAATCAGACAACATACAGACAATAGTGACTTATCGGTACATAAAGTCGGCTAGTCTGACTCGACATTATTTTTGACAGTTTCTGACATTTTTGTCATATAAACATGTCATCTAAACATGCTCATATTGTTCTATCCATAAAGTTGACAAATTAAAGTTAAATCAACATCATTTTGACAGTGCCGCCATCAAAAGAGCCCTGACTGGATAAAATATGTAGTAATTATTTACCTTTGTGTGGAACTGTCAAAAATAGTGCCGACTTTATTAAAGTCAGCCTATAATGTTCGATAAGTCTCTGTCTGTGTAGTAGAACACTATATGTAGATTGGTTTTTATTTCTTTCCCATTTTCTTAAAGTAGAATTTTTACAAGGCTGGTCAGGGTTTTTGAGTTGGAGAGACATCATAACAACAGCAGTGATTTTTTTAGTTTTTAAATCTATTGGAGAACCAAAACTTGTGTAATTTTTTTATGTTGGATTTCTAGAGATATTTTCCCTACTTTCTTGTGACATATCAGATTCAGCACTGTGAAAATCTGCATTTTCAGCCTGAGATATTGAAGTTTTCACCTGAATTTCAGTTTGTTTTTAGTCTATAATTGTGCATTTCCTGGGATCGATTTTCCAGGAGTTTGCGATTGAATTGATATGAATTTTTGTTAAAACAAGTGCTGTTACCCCATTATCACATTTGGTATTTGAAACACCACTAGAGACTTCTGTAAATCTTCTAGCTATCTGGTTGGAGTGTCTTCCAAAGTTGCTGTGTTGGTAATCTGCGCAAGTACACAGTTTTTCCCATTTTCACTGCTTCTGTCCAGTTTTTTTTTTGTTGATAGTAAGATAGTTTCGCACAACTTTTATCTCTACCTCCTGAAAATATCTCCCGCAATCTTTGATTTTCTTTTCTTGAGCCTTTCTAGCTTCTTTGAACTTTTTCCTCTTGTCACTTAACTGTTCTTTTTCTAGCTTTCAACAGATTAAATTTACTTTTTAGCTGTTAAGCAAACATTATAGCTGCGCTGGAGTAGCTTTGGTCGTGCAATGGATCGTGTTTCAAGAGGAAAGTAAAAATCTGGCTAGTAAACTGTCCATAGAGACATTTTCATTGTTTGAGTCATCCAAAGCAGTCTTTATTTTTTTCTGGAATTTTTTTACACAGTTTTCAGCAAACCAATTACTCTGGCTATTTCTTGGTGGTGACTTAAGATGTTTAATGATAAAAAAGATTTAATTTCTTTTGAAGCAAAGGATGTCCCGTTTTCCGACATTGCTAAAGCTGGTTGGTTAAACTGAATTCATGGGAAAAATTACTGGCCACTTACCATAGGCATCCACCATAAATAGAAAATTTTAACCTCTTTAGTTCGAGACCATGGTTCTTCAACCTCTGACCACGGATGACATTTTTTTGGTGGGTCGTCTCTGTTCTTGAGACATGTCAGTCAGGTTTTTATTTTATATTCCAGTTCTATATACAATTACTAGAAGCACGCAGAAACTTTACAGTCCGAGGCTTACATCATAGTCATCACCTTAGATTAAAAAGAGACAAGATATCTGGTCCAACGAAAACTCCTTGGCAAAAAATAACCACTGTTTACAAATAAAATCACAACAAAACAAAGGTGAGAAATGTCGATTATTTTTCTATCGACATTAGAACGATAGGGACAGAGATTTCTGTCTCAACCACTTTTTTTTTTATGAAGTAGTTAATTCCCAATGCGTCATATGAGATATTTTCGAACGTTTTTATAAGGTTTTTTTCGAGGTTTTTTTTTATAAAGACGATAAAATAAAGCATACTTTTGATGAATTAGTTAATGCGCAAATAAGATATTTTCGAAGGTTTTTTTTATAAAGACAAAATAAAGGTAAAGTCCTTAAACTAACTTGCAAGCAACAATAGAAGGTAATTCACACCTCTTATCAGAATATTAAGGTTGATTTATACTGCCGCTCTTGCCATCTTTGACTATTGACTTTTTGGTGTACTTAAGAAGTCAGTATAAGTAAGTTACTGCCAATGACCAGAAAAAATAACAAAATTAACAAACACAATAACATAATTTTTAGCTAGTAGGTAATTTTATATTTTTTTTCTCGATGTTCCAGGTGCTGTGAACTGTGTTTCTTTGTTTTAATGTTTGTCATAATTTTATTGTGTTAAAAATTCAAATTGCTATAAATCATATACAAACTTTGTAATAAATTTATTTTGTATAAAATTACACTACAAACATTTATTGGTAGGAAGCTTCCAAAGCTTAAATTGGCAGAAGTATTTTTTTGCTTGTTTTTTAAATTGTTTTGCAGATTTCATATTATGGTAAAATTTTAATAATATAATCCATGTGTAAATTTATATTTAAGTAGGTACGCCACTGGTGTGTTTACTGTAAACCGAGCTGTAAACAACAGAAAGGTAAACATTGTTCCATATAATAATATAGCCAAAGTCTCCGTAACCCAATGAACATTTTCAGAAACTTCTGGTGACAGATATTTATATAATTATTATAAAGAGGGTTCCATTGATACCCTAGGGTATTTAGAAGTTTCCTACAAGAATTGAGTTTGTATATTTGTTTTATTAAAGGCTCTAAATTGATGGTACCCTAAAGTAACATAAAACTGGCGTTAACAATATTTCCACGGACATCTTTATAAAAATTAAAGTCATTGGTTCAAATGTTATAAAAATTGGTGTTAACAATATTTCCACCAACATATTTATAAAAATATAAGTCATCAGTGACAAAAGTTATATAAATTGGTGTTTGAAATCTTTCTGTCAACCCACCTATAAAACCGTAAGTAACTATCAATTAAAGATATATAATAGATTGGTTATTAAAATGTTGCTATCAACCCACTTATAAAACTTAATTAACCAACAACAAATTTATATAAGATAAGATTGAAAATATTTCGAGAGACACTTATAAAAACTTGGGAACTCACACACAATAGTTATATAAATTGGTGTCTGTAATATTCTTATGAACTCATTCATAAACCTTTTTTGCCCATAAGGTTTTTTCTATAATGTTGTTATTAATTTCTTTATATAGTGATTATAATACAACTGTTTTTAGAACAAAAGAAACAATTTTAATTTATTTTGGCAATTATAATAACAAAACAAAGATTTTTTAAGGATAATTTTGTGACATCAAAAGGCGCGTTTTTGCGATATCAAAAGGAGCGTTTTTGCGACATCAAAAGGCGCGTTTTTGCGAGATACCATACCATTATTATCTTGTTTTAATTACATCAATCTGAGAGAGATAAGAGATCCAAATCTTCTTGAGGTAGTTGCCGATGACAGATATCGGGATCGAATGCATTTTACACCCGATTCCCACCAGCGTTTCCCATGCGCAGTCACCCTGACTCAAAAAACTCATCACGTGGTCCGACATGAACTTGTATAGGCAAATTTCGCTTAGACCACGTGATACGTGATTTGATTCGGGGGGGCCCACGAATGAGAAACGCATAGATGGGAACCGTCTTTTAGAAAAAGAGAACAATATAGTAACCGTGTTAAAGTCGCAAAAACGCACCGTGAAACGTCGACCGCATACGCTGATACGGCGGCAAATGTGAACACCCCGGAAAATACTCGCCTGTACACCCTTCGACCCCGCAATCTAACTATATTCTTGAGATAGTTACCTGTGACAGTTATGCGGGCTTGAAGTGTGTGGGGGCGGGTATTTTTCCTGGTATGTGTAGTATGCTGGATCTCTCGAGGAATGCATTTAGGAAAAGAGAACAATGGTAACTATGTTAAGCTCGCAGAAACGGACCATCAGTGTTCAACATTGCGCCATCTGCAGCCCTTTGTTCCAAGTAGCATCATTTTTTAAAAGGGTCATAAAATAGTGTTTGTCGAGGTAAACAGTGGTATAGTTGTATTGTTTTTTTTTATAGAATTGTCGGAAATTTTCGCCATTTTGGATTACAAAAATAGGTTTTTGGCCTAAATAAAAACGTTATTTATGGGGTTTCAACATGTGTTTCAATGGAAATATTGCTTGTTAGGGTTAAGAACAACATACAAAATTCAATATTTGTCCCAGAAAGAAAAAAACGCTTATGAAAAAAAAACTGATATTTAAATGAATATTTTTTTTTCCCGTTTTCTCAAGTATTTTTGGAGCCCATGAAATTTGCGTGAGTGTATTCGAAAACTATACGGTACACACGGGACCGCAGCTGATTTTCAGAGTAGGATGACTTGAAAAACAGCTTTTATTTGACTATAGTATATAAATATTCATATTCCTGCTTCAGTTTATCTCACTTTCATTTTTATTTATTTTAGAAGATTGCTAAACACCATTTTATAATTTTTTTTATTGTAAAAAGAAAAAGAATAATACATAACAAGCAAAGGGAAGAAAGATGGAAAATCTATATTTCTAAATCCATAAAAACCTTTAATTTGTTATGTAGTGTTGTTAGAACAGTTGTAAAACCTTTTTATAATAATCTCTATACTTGAGGGCTCATAAGGAAGTTTTATAAAATCTATATGTTGTTTTTCTATCCATTACTATGTACCATAAATTTTTATAAGCTGGTGTTGAACAGTTGTTTTTCAAGTCTTTTTTACTCATTTAAGAGATATATTAGAGTTATAAAATTATCACCAACACTAAATAATATAACTTTTGGTTATTTTATGAAGGTTTTATATTATTTGCTGTAACTTTTATATAGACAAAAATGCTCATTGGGAAGTGTCAGGTATCTTGTCTCTTTTTAATCTAAGGTAACACATCACATTTAATTTTTTTAATATTACTTTTACGAGGTAACGACTGACTGATGTTAGGGACGGCATTATCTTTAATTTGTCAACCTTTCACCCTTCGAGCGGAACTGTCAGAAATAGCGCCGAGTCAGGCTATGCCGACTTTATGTACTGATAAGTCCCTATTAATCTGGTTTCAATTCAGTAGCCTCTACTCAATACAAAACTACGTTGTTATGGAGTCTACACGGTCGCCTATCTAAAAAAAACGTTGCCTACGAGTTATCACTACTTTACTTACATTGTAAATCCAAACTTTAAAGTTGCAATTAGTAAATCACTGATTAGTAGTTGCATGTACCAATAAAAGTAAAAATATTAATATTTAGTTAATAAAACAACTGGAAACCTAACCTCAATAGTTCCGATTTTGTATCAAAAAAATCAGCATTTTTAATCAATAAAGCGAGGGGAAAGCCACTAATCGCATTAGTTGGCATTACCCATATAAATTAACATGGCGTTACTGGCAATACATGTACAAATTTCTTGGCATTACTACCAGATTTACATGGCATTACTAGCAATACATGTACACATTTTGGGTCAGTTGTTACCCCCTCGCAATAAAGTGCTATGCGTTTATAAATTTAAGATGTTGTGGTAAACAGGACGTCGGGATAACGTGGCCGTTTACTACCCGCGACGACATAACTCCTATATCAAGAGTAATCTTAGTTGTATAACCGTCCCAATAATGCATTCCCAAAAACGGTGAATACCTCGAGGTATAGTAGTGTCTAGTAATAAAATCGTCGCCACCACACCACAACTCTATTAGGATTAGGCATAGGGCGTGCAGACGGCCACCACGTGGCGACTGATTTTGTTGCTTGGGAAGCAGTATTCGTGCCTTCTTGGTCGCCAAAAAATGGTTACCCAGATACGTCTTCGTATATGACGACCGTATTGCGTACTTTTTTAGTTTTTTTTTTCAACGATTTAGTTGCTGACTACAAATTGATGTAAAACGCCATGTTTTTTTTTTTCATTAAATAGTGAAATTTTTTAAAATTCGCTTTATTGATCACTTTTTGAGGGTTGCGCTTAACAAAAATAGATATAAATCAAGTTTTTAAATGCTGTTTAGTTTAAATAAGCCAAGAAATATAATTTTAAATTTTTTTATCAAAAAGCAATTATATTTACTCGAGAAAGTGCCTTGCGTTTATAAATTTAGGGTGTCCTGACGGAGGATATCCGATTTTAAAGTGTCAATATATGTTCAGGTACGCTTAAAAAGACTATAAAAACAATATTTTCCATAATCCTTTTAGTTATTTGGTTTAGTAGGTTTGAGGTGAAATTGGTAGAGAAGAATTGAAAAATATTATACAGGGTGGATTCTTTAAACGGAACGGCAAAAAATATATATTTTTTTAAATAGGACAGCCTGTGTAGTTTGACATTTTTGAATCCTAAAAAAAATTTTCTCGAGGTATAGTGGTAATCGAACGGCAGCCATGCTTCAACGTCACGATCTTATAAGTTAAAAGCTGTGTAGACAATGACCACACTGCGACTAATTTTGCTGCTTGGGAAATGCGGTTTCGCGTTGACTTGCCTTATGAAACTATTCTTTCTCGCCAGACTGTTACCACCGGGTTATACTTCTTTTCGAAAAAGCTTTCCAATTCTTCATATGTATTCTTTTAGGTAATTTTGCAAAGATCAAGTCTCTTAAAATTTTATACGTATTCGTACCAATTAAGCTTAACAAAATGGTCAGGGTGTCCTCACCTGGAAAGTCATGGAAAGTTAGGGTAAAAAACTAGTCATGGAAAGTCATGAAACTTACTCAAAAGTCTGGAAAGTCAGAGAAATTCGTCGAGAAGAGTATCCTAATTGCCATTCATATGCTCTTTCAGAGTAATTTGCAATTAACCCAACACACTTTTTTCTACTATTTAATAATTTAATTTTAGGCACCTTTCTTAACACCGTTTAAAACATATAGAAAATTGATTTTTTTTGTCGAATTTTCTAAAAAAATCGGCGCATTCTATAATCTATCTATAATTGACACTAGGGTCGCGATTCTTCTGAAACGACAGAAAATCTCGCCCGTTAGAATTCTGAAAAGTGGCGATTTTTACTTACTGCCTCATTTAAAATAAAAACAGCATCCTTAATATTTATCCTAACATAAAAGAAACTGCGTAATTTAAAAAATAAATTGTAAATTAAATATTTTAAAGATATTCTGCAGAATTAGTTTTACGGCTGAGCTAATTTGCTACTACGCGTACCAATAGACGTCAAAAAGTGTCGAAAATTCTCACCATATAAAAGGAAAGACAGAATTTGGGTGACTTCTGAGCAGTAACAGCGACATATTCCATGGCTATATATGGTTTTGTATGTTAAAAGTTTTAAAGGTTTGTTTACACGCAAACTGGAACAGCATTAAAACTGACCAAAAAGCAGTTACTGTAAACTTGTGTTTAATAATCGTCAGATTTTTTGTAGAGGCGATATTTTCTGACATTTTTTGAAGAATCGCGACCTAGATGCCAATCGAAAATGTATTTTATAAAAAAACGTCAAAAAATAATTGTCGAAGAATTTTCTGTATAATTTTTAGAATAATGTCCTCAAGATTTTTGCCTGTGGCGCATTGTAATCATTATTTTCGTATCGCTGTTTGAAATAGACAAATAAATCTGAGTGTAGCGAAGTACCTTCAAAAACGGAAGAAAAAACGTTAAACGAGAGGTTTGATCAGTTTAAAAAAGTAAGAAGGAAATTTTAACAAGTTGGTCATGGAAAGTCAGGGATATTTTTCCAAAAAAGTCTGGTAGTTTTGATGTCTTCATCATAGATCTTGTTTCTTGAGTTTCTGGCGATTAACGATTTTTTTTAAGATTGAGATTTTTTTATGACCTAACCCTACTTTTTTGTAATCGCACGAATTTTTTGGCAGGCGGGAAAAGTGGTAACGTCGTTTATCGTGTTAATTACGGAATTATTAATTAATAGCGTCGTCATCGACGTTCCAATGTAAGATGGCCGCCAGATGTGTTATATGCATATGCACGTCCTGGAAAACCTGGAATACCTCGAATTTTATAAAATAAAATTCCAAGCCTGGAATTCACCTGGAATTTTAGAAAATAAATTTCTTGATGTTTTGTGATGTGTCCAACTTACACCAAAATTTTCTCCTTGGGCGCATATAAGATGATTTTGGCAACAAAGCCAGATTTAGAAGTTCTTTTTTTCGTAGATGCTAACCCAACCCTACATCTACTACTCAAGAAAAGCTTCGACCGCCTCTTTTATTTAAAAATTATACTTCATGTAGTTCTTTTTAGTATCGTTGTTTGATCGACGTATTTCTTGTGCAACGGTGATATTAAATTTTGAAAAAAAAATGCTCTGAAATTTTTGTAAAATGTTCCTTAAAAACACCTGGAAAAAATGTCACTCATGTGTATCCGGTTGTGGCGGGAAATTCAAATTTAAATATATAGCGGGAAATACCACATTCAACAATAACTCATATTTTCCTTTTTAGCTCCGAAAATGGCTCGTTGAGTATGCTGAAAAAACTGGCGAACCTCTGCACGCCAGGGCTCAGGCCTCTGCTCCGAGTGCTAATAAGTCAAAGGATCAAGAGGTAGGTATAATTTCTGTCTTACCTTCTCCTAAAAGTACCATGATTTTTGTCGAACGTTGTCTACTGATTTTCTGAAGTGTCGTTGTACTAACACCGTAGTTAGGAGTTCACGAGGTCTATTTGAAATTTATGTTTTAGGCGGAGAAAGCTGCCAACCCATCTTGGTTCCACTGTGACATATGCGACCTTGATTTGACCGGCAAGATGCATGCCGAATCTCATTACATGGGCAGAAATCATCAAAAGTAAGTCTATGTTGGGAATTTGGGGAATACACTTTTTTGCACTCGACGCGCGTTTCGCTAACAACGTTAGCATCATCAGGAGATGATAAACAATAACCTAAATAATTTGTGATTGGTCACGCTTTATAATTCTATCTCCCCTCAACTAAAGAATAAAGTGTACTAAACGGTATGGGGCCTCCATCTTTATTTAAACTATTTCTGGATTTAATGATTTCCATACTTTCATATGCAATCAAAAGTCTTTTGTTTGTTACACTTTTTAGAAGTTTTAGGTTATCTAATCGTGTTTGAATAGAGCGTCTCGTTTGGCCAACATATTTTTTGTCCACTTTTTTCTAGAACTGTAGTTTTATCCTTGGGATTTCCTAGTGAACTTCTTACTGTGTTTCCGGATTGATATACTAATTTAAGACCGCTGTTATTAAATACTTTTTGTAATCCTTTCGAATAATTAGGATTATAAGCAATTGATACAAATTTAGAGTCGGAGGTATCTTTTTGTCTGAAAAAAGTGGAATTCCGAAAGGTCTTTTGAAAAGAATGTCTATTTATCAGCTTATTTATTAAGCCTTCGTCGTAACCGTTTTCGCCAGCTATATTCCTAATCCTATTATTTTTCTGCTTCAAATCTTTCTTTGTTTAAGGAGAAATTTTCTAATCTATATGTTAAAAAGTGCAAACTTGCAAGCTTATGTTGTGAGCAATGAAAAGAGTCATTTGGAATATACCTGTTGGTGGCCGTTCCTTTTCTGTATAGGTCAAATTCTAATTTATTTTTATTTCTTATAACTAAAATGTTTAGAAAACCTGAACCTTACTCTAGGGAAATACTTAAATTCTTTACTTATATCTGATTCAGATTTGCTTATAAAGAGGTTTGCAATAAAAGGTGATAAACTATTACCCATTGTGGTGCCTTCTAATTGTTGGTAGTAGTTATTTTTATGTTGAAAGTAATTTTGATTCATGCAGAGTTACGAGCTTTATACGTTAAAGCTCGTAAACCATTTTTCTTGATGTACTTCAATATTTTCTTAGGATTTGACCTGAGCATTTGATCAGTCTGCAATCTTGTCTAATTATCTAATTAATTTTTGATGTTTTTCATATATTTGTAGAGTTCTTATGGGACACAAAAAACCTACCGGCAGCGGCTACTACGATGCGAATGGTAAATGGGTTAGGACCAAGTAAGTAAAAAAAATAACATATTGATTTTACATAAAGCTTTATTGTTTATCACGGGGAAAATGGTGGTTGTATGTAATAACCATTGACATCTACACACACAATTTATAATTTAGGTTTTGTTTTGAGACGTTAGGTAATAAAAACTTGAACTTTTTTGATTTTATTCTGTTTTGGCAACATCGCTTGCTCGTTTACTTTTCTGAAAATAGTAATAAAACCGAGAATAAAACTCGACCACATTTTTGTGAATTTTTAAGACACATGATTCCTTTAATCCATTTCTTAATTTTAGACATACCGGGTGGGCCATAAAAAAATGACACAAGGTTTTTGCCCATTACTTCTACAGTACTGAGCCGATTTAAACAATATGTCCCTCATTTGTTAAGTAATAGATGTAGCTTTACAACATGTGAAAATTTATGTCTACCATTTTTAATTTCAAGATGGCGGCCTCTATCAAAGGAAGCCTTTTAATGACGCTCATTATTTCTGGTCATGTGATTTTTTTTAAAAATTAAATCTTAATTTTCAAAAAGCCTATACTTGGCTGCTTTTAACAAGCCACCAATTTCTAAAATCGGTTAAGGAAATTTTGAATAAAACACACAAAACAAGCCGTGAAACTAAACAACAACACACTAGAAAATATGCAATAACAGGTTTACTATGGGGTATTCACAGGGTTCCCACTGACCTGGAAAATTTGGAAAAGTCAGGGAATTTTGAGAGCTACCTGGAAAAGTCAGGGAATGACCAAACAACCTCAAAAGTCAGGGAACTGGCACACAAAACTAAAATTTCTCTTTCTCAACCTATTTTTTTAAACCAACTTTGGAAAAAATATTATATGAGTTCTTCTCTGCTCACCTCGTATATAAGCTCAACATCGGCTTCGCGTTCAATCAGTTCCAGTCGACCTAAAATTCAAAAGTAAGAGAAAAGAGAGAGGAAAGCTTTTTAAAACGTGTAGGACAGGAACCGCATCATTACCCAAGGTGGCAGATTATGTTTATTGAACATATTTGTTTTTCATTTCGAAATAATGAATATCACCTGGTATTATTTCTCCTTGTTCTAAGCACACATCTTCAATTATCAAGAAAACTGATACACTATCAGTCTTGGCTCAAAATAACAACGGACCTACATCTAACCCAACTACTGGAAGAGAAGGAACCTCCACAACACCTGCTTTCACTGCCAAAAGGGTTCTACTCCTTTTTTGTAATCTCTTATTAAGCAATCAGTTATGGATGCAGAAATATTGTGGTTCAAGGAGTCTTTAAGATTAATCCTGCTGTTGCCAATTATGTCCACATCATTTGCGAAGGCCAGTAGTAGGTCCTTCCTGGTGGAATATAGTCGTTGGTGTCTCAATCTTGGCTTTCCTAATTGCATATTCTAATGCTATGTTGAAGAGTTGGGGTGAAAGAGAGTCACTAAGAAATCAGAGTAGCTCTGTTTCACCCTTATCTTGCACCTTGTATCCTCCGTACACATTTTTACCAAGGATATCAGCTTTTAAAAGCCCAGTTCCTGCATTGCTTCCCACAACTTTGCTCTACATAATCTGTCAAATGCCTGTATGAAATCAATAAACATCTGGTGAAGTTCCCTGTCAAATTCCCAGCATTTTTCCATTATTTGTCTAATGGTGAAAATCTAGTCTATATGATTATGGGTGTAGTATTGGTATTTACCTCTTCGTTGAGTAGTTCGCAAAAGTAGTTCTTTCATGTGGTTAGGATCTCTCTTTCGTTAGTTATCAGTTGTCCATTGTTTGTTGAGAGGAAGTTTTTGGTTATAGGTTGGTAACATGTTTTGTGCTTTGTTATTCCCTGTTGTTTTGTCTGTTTTCCTCCATTTCTCTTATTATATTTAGATGGTGTTCTCTCTTTTTCCTTCATATCGTTGGGAATTGAAGCAGTTTTTTCCTGGTCATATTTCGTCTTTCCGTAGCTTTACTACAACCTTCATCAAACTACTTCCTTCTTTGTTTTCTCTTTTTGTCGAGCACTTGACTAGCCACCCTAGTAACTGTTTCTTGGATGTTCTTCCAGATTTCGTTTACATTGTAGCCCCATTGCGGTTCTTTTATTTCTTCAGTAATTGGTTTTTGGTATATTTCTTGTGTTTATACTGTCTTGAATTTTTCCGTATTCCAGTTTATGCTGGTCTTCTTTTTCGTTTGCATGTGCACATGTGCACATATATTAACACTTCGTGCAATTTAGTTTTATAACTTGCTAGATGAACCAAGAAAACGTTGGTAGAACTAGGCAAATTAGTATATTATTTTGAATACTGTTAAGTACCTGATTTGTTTTTACGATTTAACGAATTCAGTTCCTGTGATTTTTGTCATCAAATAAAGTTTCGAACAAAGTTTCTCGTCTTATTTATCTGCTTTTTACCTTTTCATCTTGATAATATAAATACCTGCTAAATTTGAGCTTTAAAAAATTGTCATGGTAAAAGTCTACATTTACTTGGTATCCACGTTGACAAGCAATTTATATCCAAAAATTACCTGGAATTTTTTAAAAAATGACCAGGGAAAACCTGGAAAAGTCAGGGAATTTGGAAATCAGAATTTGGTGGGAACCCTGATTCATCGCGCAGCTGGTTTTAAGTCGGTGGTATCTCTTTCGTAATCATGGTGAGCGCGAGATATTAAGATGAATTGGTTCAATTATTTATCGCGTATCTCTGGCCTCACTGGACACTGCGCGCCCCAAGAGCACCTTGCAAGGATGAAAGTAGTGCGGGACTCAACTTGCAGAGAGTGCTGGGAAGAGGATGAATCCTCACACCACTATCTTGCAAGGTATCCGGCCTACAGAGGAATCAGAGAGGGAATCTTCGGAGAGGAAGTATTTGAGCCGGAGCACCTCTCTGGCTTTTCTTGGTTTTATCAAATTTTCGTATTTTTTTAAATTTATTTTATTTCCGTCAACAATACATTATAAAGATAAAATAAAGTAGATGTTGTCATCCTTAGCATATTATCACTTATTATTAAGACGGCAAGGAAAAGTCCTGTTAATTCTTTACAAATTTCATTTGAAATCCCCGACATATTTCGACTAAAACGCCATTGTCAAGGGGGGAGTTTTATCACAAATATGTCAAAGTAAAACCGAAATAAAAGCATGCTAAAAATAATTAATTAAAAAAAAACTTACCTAACACATTCACAGTACAAGTGAGGTATAAAATACAGTAACATAGACACGAAACCGGTCGGGGATTTCAAATAAAATTTGTGAAGAATTAATAGGACTTTTCCTTGCCGTCTTAATATGAATAATTTTCACTCTGGAGACCTCACTCAACTTATTACTTCTTGTCTCTATCTAGGACAGAGAAATCAACAACTTTTAATTTTGAGAACGGCGAAGACAATTTTGGTGCCGATTTTCGTAAAACTGTTGGGGACGCTTCTAAAAATCCTTCTGGAGAACCTCCCGCAAAGGTAAGAACAAACTGATGTAAGCGAAATTTAAACTTGACCTTGTTGTTATATTAGGACCGGGCATTTGGGGTTTTATTGGGAACAAACTAACATAAAGTTGAGAATAGTCTTCTTCGATATCTTTTGGGGTCCTTGAAAGGTAAAAAATACTAACACCTTACCTAATTAAGTTAGATTCCTTTAGTACTACTTTAGTTTCTGAACCTAAAATGCTGCTTGGTTAGGCAGTTAAATCATAAGAAACCTTGTTTAAATCTAGACTGATCAGCAAAATTAACGCACCACTTAAATATATTGAATTGTTTTTTTTTTTAAGTTAACATCCAATATAAACTATTTGTATATGTTTTGTAAGACCACTGTATATCGATATTAAAAACAAATAGGTGTTTTTTGTACCGAAGTCTATATTTACCTGACTTTTATTTTTTTGTATTTGTGATAAAACTTGGATTAGCATTTTAAAAGTTTTGATCTTATTGCTCAAATTTCCTAGTTTCAATAAATCTTTGCTTTTGAGCGGGTAAGGTGTTTATTATGGAGCGCGAATCAAGAAATTTAACCTCAGAAGAATGTGCCCAAGCAGTAGTTTCACTCAAAGAGGGATGGAGAGGTCGTCGTCGCATACATCGGTTTCCAGTATGGTTCAAAGATATTGGGAGATAGGCCAGCACTTAAGAAGGTCTGGTCAAGGCAGACATCGTATAACCACCGATTTCCAAGACCGTTTTTAAGACTTTCTGCATTAAGACAACGATTCGTAACAGAAAAATTGCTGCGGACACAGCTACAGATAGCGGATGGAATTCAAATTTCAATGGATACTATCCTCCTCGCACGGACCTAGTGCTTGTAAATAATAACAGTACATAGGTATATAACGGACATTCTGCAAGAACATGTGGTATCATTTGCTCCCTACATTGGTGAACATTTTTTGTTTCAGCAGGATAATGCGCGACCGCACACTGGGCTTATGGGAGATTATTTAAATGAGGTTGGAATAGAAGCTATGGATTGGGCAGCAAATAGTCCGGATATAAATCCAATTGAGAATGTCATGCAAACATTCCGAATAGTTTGGAGGTCCTTGTAAGAGTAGAGTAGAGTAGAAATTGTCTTTATTTTCATATGCATAAATACATAGAATGTAAGCCAAAAAACTTAATACTATTGGAGAAAAAAAGAATCTAATTTAATCCTAAAAAAAAAAAATCAAAAAAATTGATGTGAAAGACTTACATCATTGTTTTTTTTTTATTTCATAAAAAATTGGAATAAAATATTAGGTTAGACTTCACAAGTTTTTGTTATATTAAAAAGTAAGACAAATATTTATATCTAAGATCGAAATGTTTAAAACACATACACAACTAAAAAGACAAAACAAAAACAATAAATTACAATTAAATTTTGTTAAAAAATTCGTCTATATCGTAAGGACTTATGTCAATAAGGAGCTTTTTAGACATTATAGAAGAAGAAGCCATTATAATAAGCTCCTTTTTGATAAGAGGCTGTGGAGTGCTGCACTTAATAGATTTTTATTTCTAGTTTCATGTGGTGCGTTAATAGATTTTTTTTGAAACAATATATTATTTCGAACAAAGCAAAATAATTAATATATATATATAAACCGGTAACAGTCAGGAAATTCAAATCTTTAAAGGTTTGGCGACAAGATTCTCCAAATTTTAATCCTTTAATGATACGTAAAGCGAACTTTTGAAGCATAAAAACCCTGTTAATATTTGTAGCCCTACCCCAATGAATAATGCCGTATTTTAAATATATGTAAAAGTTTGAGTAGTATAAAACTTTTAATATGGTGTCACTACATTGATTTGACATCGTTCTCAACCAAAACAGACAGATGACAACTTTTTACACAAGTTGTCAATATATGAGCTATAATTTAAGTGACTCGACATAAAATCCTAAAAGCTTTATTTCCTGAAGAAAGTCCAATTTTATTCCATTAAGGTTGATAGTCTCTATATTCCACTTTGACCTTAGTGACCTTAATAGCACACATGCAGTTTTATCGTTGTTAATGACTAATTTATTTTTTAGCATCCATTCACTCGCTTTGGCAAAGACTAGATTGACCACCGGTTCGATCTCGGTGCAGTGTGACACTCGGATTATTATATCTGTATCATCACCATACGTCATAAGAATAACTGACAAGTCTTTGAAAGCACTATGCAGGTCGTTGGCATAAATTATAAATAGCAAAGGTCCAAATATAGATCCTTGTGGCACTCCTACGTTAATATTCGCGATGCCTGAGAATATTGGACCTTTGTCAGATGACATTTTAACTCTTTGCGTCCGACCTTCCAGATATGATTTAAATCATTACAATGAAACTCCCCAATTCTGTATAAATTTAATTTTTTAGGTAAAATGTCGTGGTTCAAAGTGTCAAAAGCTTTACCTAAATCAATATATGCAATGCCAATTTCTTTTTTGTTTATTCCGTATAAAAACAAAAATAGGGCGGTTTCCAAGCTTTTACCCTTTACAAATCCATTTTGACATGAATGTATAATACTGTACTTTTTGAGGAGAGACTAAAGTTTGTTGTACATAGTTTTTTCGTATACTTTGGAAAAAGTACTCAACAAGCTAATTGGACGAAAATTGGTAACGTCTATCGGATCTCCTTTTTTTGTAAAGATGCTTTACTATAGCTATTTTAAATTTTTCGGAAAGATCCGCGTCTCTAAAGAACAATTAACTGTATGTGTAAGTGACAAGGATATCAAACTTTTTACTTGTTTTAGTATTTTACTTGAAACATCATCTTGACCTGTAGAGAAAGATGATTTTAAGTCAGTGATAATTTTATTAATATCTTTTTCGACAACTGACGACGCAAAAAACTATTTTCTTGACCACTTACGCAATTTCAATGTATTTGTTGTCAATCTCTGAATCAAAATTACCACCAATTGCTTCGTTTTTCTTGCTGTTAATGATTTCCCACATTTTTTTCGATTTATTTTCGGAGTTCAAAATTTGATCATTATAATGTTGTTTCTTAGCGTTACTAAACATTCTTGAATAGAAATTGCTTAGAGTAATATAAGATTTTTTAAAAGAAGGGTACCTTCTCACTAACGTATACATGTAGTAGTAGTAGTAGTAGTAGTAGTAATAGAGAAGGGGCGGCGCGAAGCCTGGCAAGTAGGCCTCCCTGGACCCTTTCTGCCCTACCCCGAGCTCTGCCCCTAATCCACCGCCTGCACCACTGGTCTGGCAGTCTGCTCATCTGGTTTCAAGGTTCTTTTTACAAAGTCCAATATTTTGTCCCATTTGAGCATGTGCCGGTCCTCCTCATCCAGGGTCGGGATACCGAATACCTGGTATCTCGTCGTCTATAACGTGTCTTGATGTCTCTTCTGCCCGCTCGCAGGCCCGGCAGGTCGAGTCATTCTCCACCGCGATCCGGGTCATGTGCTTCCTTAGTCGGTTGTGACCTGTTATGATACCTGTCAGCAGACCAGCGTCCCTTCGCGATCTCCCCAGAAGCCATTTTTGTCTGGATACATCCGGACACTTCACGAAGTCCTTGGTCTGTCTGCATCCTGTTCCTCCTCTCTAAGCGGTCGTCATGGCATCGTTGGCCCATTTATTGAGTCGACTTTGCAATTGCCTCTTGGTTGTTCCTAGGAGTGGTTCCGGCCCTACATACTGGGTGCTTGCCCCGGTCCTGGCGAGCTCGTCGGCCATCTCGTTACCCGGCCAACGTTACAAGTGTATTTTTTATCCGTGTAATTTCTGTAGTAATCCAGTTTTAGTGGGAAGCACAAGTTAAAATAAAGAGAAAATTTATTAAAAAAAGAGTTAAAGGCCTCACTACCATTCGACAACGACAGGGTGTCAATCCAGCTTTCCTCCGCCAGATAGGACTGAAATTTCTTAATATTGTCGTCGGAAAAGTACCTCTTGTAAATAAAAATAGATTTAGTTTTTTGCTTTAGGCATTTTAATTTTATAACCTGCGTTCCTTGTTCAGATACGGAACGAGTTAAATCAGGACGACATAAGACCCTTATATTGAACATGAATAGTCGCAGTAGGGCTGTTATTCAAAATAGAGGTGGAAATACCCGTTACTAATAACTTCGCTAAAGTACCGTAGAGTGGGGCTATTTCAGACTTTTTTTGCACTTTCTCTAAAAATTTGATAGGTCCTCCCATAGGTATTACATTCCATGAAAGAAAATAGGAGAACCAAATTTTTTTTTAAAGGGCCGTGATCAGAATTGAGCTAATCAATATTTAATTTTAATTATTAATAATTTTACGTAAAGTGGCGCAAAAGAAATCTGGATATCATTTAAAGCATAAAAAAAAACAAAAATACGCAACTGAATGAGACAGAAATACCTGTTAATCCATTCCAGTGATACCCAGAGTGCGCACTCAGTCTTTAGGGCTCTTCTGGGGCTGAGCCTGTTGGCAGCGAGATGTTGCTTCTTCCAAGTTAAAAATCAAAAGAGGTCGATTTCTTGATCGGCAAAAGTGAGGTTATGTCCAGTTGTCTACTTCTGTACAGTGGACCAGTCAAATTCAGTTTTTTTGCATTAATAAACGAGAGTGGCACATTTTAATTTGATTCTTTTAAGCTACTTTAGTATATTTAAACCCAGATTACAAATATAGTTTAAAACAAAAAAAATGAAAATTAAACAGGCCGTTCAAAATTACCCTCTAAGGTGGGGATATTTGGGAAACTGTGAAAATACAACGAATTACATTTTATAACCGCTTTTGGAGTTATTTTAGACGAGAAAAATGTTTTTTTTTTGGGTTTGTTCGAAAAAATTCTTGTTTTTAGGCAACAAAATTATGTTAAGAAAAAATAGACTATAAATATATGAACATATTTGAAAGCTTTTATTTTAAAACAGTAGAGAAACAAATCTAACTTATTTAAATTTTGCAAAATAAAATACATTGGGTACCAGGGACACATGTAACAATGCTAGCATGGTTATAAGAACATTCAGTTACCTAAGTACCAGTGTAGAACGGAAAGATTGACTGTTATATTTTTAATCAATTTTTTTACAGTTTTTTTGCACATTTGTCACAATTCAAGGAGCTGCATGCAAACCTTGAAATGCTTGGCAACGGACTGATACAAGTCCCCACGATAACACCTAACAAAATTGCCACTCCCGACCGGCAAGTTTTTGCAGTATTGTCAGCTTTATCTGAAAAAACACGATATCCAAAATAACCCCGCGTTTCTCAAATAGCCCCATTTTACGGTAATTAACTTTTAAAATTTTTTAATGTTGAATATTTTTTGTTTTTATAAGTTTTCGTTTCTTTTTCAGTTGTGATTTTTTTAAAAATATTCTGTGTGTGTGTGTTACTGTATAATAAATAAATATTTATTAAAATATCTTGGTGGTGCGTTAATTTTGCTGACCAGTGTATTTTTGAGTTATTAAAACTGCGTCCACATTTCCAAAATTTCGTTGGTGTTTCTAGAAAAAGAAGAAAGAGCCCGTCGATACCTCCCAATTCCATTGCGACGTATGCAACATAAACACGACATGTCAAGAACAGCTGGACACCCATTACCGAGGCACCAAACACGCCAAGAAGTTGAAAGCTTTGGGACTAACCAAGTACAATACACAGAGGGAATTGATTAATGGTAAGAATTAAAAGAGTAATGCAACGAAAAGACTTTTTACTTGTAAAGGTTTTTTGAATTTTATTTTTTCGTAAACTGCGTGATACTGTGTCCAAATACCACCTGAGGTGCTTTCGAGCTGGTGCATTTTGAGTGCTGTCAGGAACGCGCCATATCTCAGATAATACTTGGGGGGGCATAGCGTATTCCGTGGGACTTTCGATGAAGATTTTACGAAACCTGTTTTTATCGATTACTAATGAACCCATCAACACTGTCTAACCTGTTAACAGCCCCAAAAATGCTGCAATCAAAAAGTAGGGTTAGGGTGTAAATTTTTTATTATGTCATTATTATTCATTCAATTTCTTAAATTCAGACGGTGTAAGCTAGAGCAATGAAATTTGGCAGGTATGTTGGCCTCTCGTGTGTCATAAGAAATTACACATGTACACCAGAGGCGCAGTGGACCATTTCTCAATTTTAAATACCCAAAACCTTGCCCCATCCCCTAGAAAACACTCCATATGCATATTTCAAACTCATGAATTTGATGTAACAAATATTATAAAATATAAAAATCTGAATAGGGGCTAAAAATTTTTAAATCTCGAACAACTTGGTCAAAATTTACTATACCAAATTCAAAAAGTGCAAAACTTTTGGGCAATTACTATTTCAAGTCAAAACACTAATAGTGGGATTTACTAAAACGGTTTAGTCTATTTTAAAACGGTCCTAAGTTTAAGTGAAATTTTTGGTTTACAGCATTTTAAATGAACTCTCCTTAAAAAATTTAAACCCACGCGGGGTTTAAATAGTAAACACTCTGTAGAATAAATTAACATTGGGGTTATATGTCACTCTAATTAAAACTTACCCTTGTTAATTAGTTTTTCCAATTAATACTTGATGTCACACAACGATTTAGATGAGTAATAATAAAATAAGGAGTTGATTAATTTTGTATTTATTTAAAAGGTGTTTTTGTTTATGAAATGTATTAAAAAACTTAATTGCAAGTTTTTTTCACATTTCTGTCACTGTCGAAATGCCAGTTTAAAAATATTAGCGCTGCGTTCAATCACAAACAGCGAGTTCGGATCTTTTACCTCTGCTTGCACCTTGGCTTGCATCAACGTTTACTTATGAAAGCTACAGCTTTAAAATGAGTGGGCTTTGAGTAATTTCAAAAGAAAAGTTTTCTTGACTGAGCTTTTAGATAACCTCAACGTTTTACTTTCAGTTTGTAAATAAATTAATATAGTTGTTTTGGGTTTTTTTGTTTGGTATATTTTTCGTGCATAATCAGTGACCTTCACTTATGTTTGTTTTGCCTCGTAGTGCCCTAATAAATATATTTTGTGTACTGAAAACGGGTTCAAAATATGGCGTTTTTCTGGACAAAATAGGAGGTGTTTTATTGGGTAATGAATTGAATGAATTGAAAATTGATGAATGGATATTAAATAAGGTAAATTAATCCTTGTAAAAACGGTTAATTAGGGAAATTATAAACGAACTTATTACCAAATGCCACAAAACAATCGTTTCTGGGGGCTATAAATTTAAACCACCTCCCTGAGCTGGTCTAAAAAATCACCAACTTTATAACCTCAAACACAAATAACGAAGCTATTATGTGCCAAATTTTTGGCGTATTGTCAAACAAAAATTAGTTTTAGGACATTTTCTTCTAAAATTTGGTGTATTTTAAGAAAAAAAGTAGTTTTTCAGTGGTATTTTGCAATAACAATACAAAATAATCAATAACCTTGTATCTTTTCTAATGGGTAAGTGGTTTTTGAAAATTGGTTTTAAAATTTAGTACCCCCGCAGGTGTAAATATTTAGACCTGTGGGGGTTACTATTTTAGATCTTAGTAAATCCCACTGTTACATTTTAACAGTTATATTTTTTACATCCAACTTTGCCCCTGCCCCTAGGGGCTGTACGCTGTATCAAAAAGTGTCCATATGGATGGGTTTTCTGGACTATGATAATTGTGAAAATTAAATCCCGTCCCCTTACAGCCCCTAGTGGCTGGGGCAAAGTTGAGGATATTCAAAATTGAGAAATAGTCCACTGCGCCCCTAGTCGTGCATTTTTGTTGACGTAGTGTGAAAGAGAAGTGAAATATAATTTTTTAATTGAAATTGACAAAATTTAATTTTTTAATTGAAATTGACAAAATTTAGCCTCTATCCTAGGGGGCCTTGTTAACAGCTATGTAAATTTTTTTCGGTGCAGTAGACTTGTAGGTAATGATATGAACTATCAACTGACTGAGATGTTGTGCAGGTGCGTTAGTATAGAAGGTATGAGAAATAGTTTAAAAACACATTTTCGCTCCTGTTGCCCCCTAGGGGCCACATATGTATTTTTTTATGACACACAAGGATATATACGTTGCCGGAAGGCCAACATATCTGCCCAATTAAGTTGCTCTAGCTCCAACCGTCTGAATTTAAGAGGAGACACCCTAACCCTACTTTTTGACTGCAGCATTTTTGGGTCTGTTAACAGGTTAGGTAGTGTTGGTGGGTCCAGCCAAGTTTTCAAAGTATGGCCCCCCTAAGTATAAGCTCAGTGGACGTCTTTTTTTAATCAACCTTTGATTGTGCGCGCAAAAACAAGGGCACTAGTTACTTCCTCCTGTTCCGCACAAAAACTGCCTCTTCTTAATGTTTGATGCTCCATTAAACCGGTTTCCCAACAGTTATTAAACTTCCATGGTGCTGCCTTTTCTATTAAGCCGACACTTAGGAACTTATAGGTACATAAAGTCTGCATAGCCTAAGTTTAATAAAGCCGGCACTATTTTTGACAGTTCCGCACGCAACCACTACATATTTTTAGGCACTGTATTACCCACCACTATGAAACTACTGGAACAAATCCTCGCATTTTTCGTGTGAATCCCCCTCTCCCCCCTATATAAAACTTAAACACTTATCCTTATAGAAAAGACACAAAGTTATTGATTATATTGTATTGTTATTGCAAAATACCACTGAAAAACTGCTTTTTGTCTCAAAATATACTATGCCCTAAAACTAATTTTTTTTGACAGGTTTCAAAATGGCAAATGGTGAATACGCCAAAAATTTGGCACATAATAGCTTCATTATCTGTGTTTTAGGTTATAAAGTTGGTGATTTTTTAGACCACCTCTGGGTGTTGGTTTAAATTTATAGCCACCAGAAAGTATTGTTTTGCAATTGGTAATAAGTTCGTTTATAATTTCCGTAACCGTTTTTACAAGGATTAATTTACCTTATTTAATATCCCAAGTTGTTCATTAACCAATAAAACACCTCCAATTTTGTCCAGAAAAACGCCATATTTTGAAACGGTTTTTAGCACAAAAAATATATTTATGAGGGCACTACGAGGCAAAACACATAAGTGAAGGTCACTGATGATGCACGAAAAATATACCAAACAAAAAAAACAAAACAACTATATTAATTTATTTACAAACTGAAATTAAAACATTCAGGTATCTAAAAGCTCAGTCAAGAGAACTTCCTTACTCAAAGCCCACAAATTTCAATTCATCATTAGAGGTTGGTGCAGCCCTAGGTACAAGCAGAGTTAAGAGATCCTAACACGCTGTTTGTGATTTGAACGCAGCTAATATTTTGAAACTGACATTTCGACAATGACAGAAATGTACACAAAACTTGCATTTAAGTTTTTTAATACATTTCATAAATAAAAATACCTTTTAAATAAAAATACCTTTTAAATAAATACAAAATTAATCTACTCCTTATTTTATTATTACCCACCTAAATCATAAGTTTTAATTAGAGTGACATATAAACCCAAGTATAATTTATTCTTTTTACTATTTAAACCTCGCGTGGGCTTCAATTTTTTAATTTTCTTTTTTTCTAAATTGAAACTTTCTTCTTAAATGTAACAAAATATTGTGTTAAGATATAAACAAGTTTATTAAAATTCTTCTTATAAATCAAACTATGTCCAAAATTCAAGGGGGGTTGGTTTAAAATGCTTAAAACCAAAAATTGCACTTAAACTCAGGACCGTTCTAAAATAGACTAAACAATTTTGTGATAATAATCAGCTGGTAAAAATAACTTTTCTGAAAAGTGCGAGGATTTGTTCCAGTCATTTTATAAATGTGTAGCTTAGTCGTTGTTTAACCTTCGTACGGAACTGTCAAAAATAGTGCAGACTTTATTAAGGTCAGGTGATGCGAACTTTACGTACCGACACAAAAGCCACTAACAGATTTTTCCTACGAGGGGGGATACCTTGGAAAAATTGTACCTGTATTCCCAAAAATGATAATTTGTTAAGTTCTGCGAAGTGCTGTGAATGTGCTAAAAGTAATGGTACTGTAAAAGTATTGTGGATGTACTGTGAATGTATTTCGAAAGTTCTGCGAAAGTACCATTTTGGGGCAAGTTGCTCCTAAGCTTGAAAGGTTTTCTGTCTGGCTGGCCAGATTGATGTGTTTCTAACTTCAAACCGAATTTAAATCACTTTTACAAAGTGGCAACACTGTCGTGCGTAATACACACGCTTGGTGTGTTAATAAAAAGTAGTAGTTTATACAACTAGTATTTTTTGGAGGGTGTGACCAAATGACTTCACACAATTTTAAATTAATTAATTTAATTCAACCCTAACATGTTTCGATTCTATTCAGATCATCTTTAAAGATTAAGATAAATAAATATAAAGAAGTACTTAAAAATGGGTCGTAAAATTTATTGTACAATAAGGTTTTTAGTACTTACATAAGTCAACATAAATTAACGAAGAGACATATTTTTTATAGGTAATACTTAAATTATCAACAAATAATTAAATTCCTTGTGTTTGCTTTTAATTCGTAAGCTTGTTGAGAGTTGAAAAGATAGTGGAGTAGTTTATAAACAATTTAAGAATTTGCAAGCCTACTTTATACGTTTTTGTAGGTTATGGCAACCCAATGAGCATTTTCGGAAACCTCTGGTTACAGAAGTTTATATAATTATTATAAAGAGCGTTCCATTAATGCCCTAGGGTATTTAGAGGTTTCCTACAGGAATTGAGTTTGTATATTTGTTTTATTAAAGGTTCTAAATTGATGGTACCCTAAGGTAACATAAAACTAGCGTTAATAATATTTCCACGGACATCTTAATAAAAATTAAAGTCATTGGTAACAAATGTTATATAAATTGGTTTTTGAAATCTTTCTGTTAACTCATCTATAAAACCGTAAGTAACTATCAATTAAAGATATATAGATTGGTTTTTAAAATGTTGCTATCAACTCACTTATAAAAACTTAAGTAACCAACAACAAAGAGACATTTATAAAAACTTGGGAACTCACACACAATAATTATATAAATTGGTGCCTGTAATATTCTTATGAACTCATTCATAAACCTTTTTTGCCCATTCTTTCTATAATGTTTTTATTAATTTATTTGTATAGTGGTTATAATACCACTGTTTTTACAACAAAAAAACAATTTTAATTTACAACAAAACAAACAAGATTTTTTAGGTTAATTTTGTGACATCAAAAGACTCGTTTTTGCGACTTTAAAAGGTGCGTTTTTGCGACATCAAAAGGCGCGTTTTTGCGAGATATACCATCATTATCTGGTTTTAATTACATCAATCTGAGAGAAATAAGATCCAAATCTTCTTGAGATCGTTTTCGATGACAGATGTCGGGATCGAATGCATTCTACACCCGATTCCGACCAGCGTTTCCCATGCGCGGCCAGCCAGACTAAAAAACTCATCACGTGGACCGACATGAACTTGTATAGGCAAATCTCGCTTAGACTACGTGATCCATGTTTTGATTCGGGGAGCCCACGTATAAGAAACCCATAGATGGGAACCGGAATTTAGAAAAAGAGAACAATATAATAGCCGTGTTAAGTTCGCAAAAATACACCGTGAAACTTCGAGTGCATACAGTGCGCACGGCTGGTCGGCGGCAATTGTGAACACATCACCTTACGACGCGACGGAACGCAGCCTCAAGGTCCGTTTCTGCGAGTTTGACATAGTTACTATTATCCTTTTTTTCTAAATGCATTTGTCTGAGAGAGATCCAGCATACCAGGGAAATACCTGCCTCTACACCCTTCGACCCCGCAATCTAACTATCTTATTGAGATAGTTACCTCTGACAGTTATGCGGGGTTGAAGGGTGTGCATGCGGGTATTTTTCCTGGTATGTGCTGGATCTTTCTCAGACGAATACATTTAGAAAAAGAGAACAATGGTAACTATGTTAAGCTCGCAGAAACGGACCTTTAGTATTCAACAATGCGCCATCTGCAGCCTTTTGTTCGCACTAGCATCATGTTTTAAAACGTTGATAAAATAGTGTTGAAAGAGGTAAACAGTGGTAATTGTATTGTTTTTTTTTTATAGAATTGTCGTAAATTTTCGCCATTTTGGATTCCAACAATAGGTTTTTGAACAAAATAAAAACGTTATTTATGGGGTTTCAACATGTGTTTTAATCGAAATAGTGCTCCTTTAGGGTTAAGAACAAAATGCAAAATTCAATATTTCTCCCAGAAAGCAAAAAACATGTGAAAAAAAAGTATTATTTAAATTACCGGGACCGCAGCTGATTATCAGAGTAGGAAGACTGGGAAAACAGCTTTTATTTAACCTATAGTATATAAATATTCAAATTCCTGCTTCAACTTATCTCACTTCTATTTTAATTTATTTTAGAAGATTGCTAAACACCATTTTATAAATTTTTTATTTTAAAAAGAAAAAGAATAATACATAACAAGCAAAGGGAAGAAAGATGGAAAAATTATATTTCCAAATCGATAACAACCTTTAATTTGTTATATAGTGTTGTTAGAACAGTTGTAAAACCTTTTTATAATAATATCTAGACTTGAGGGTTCATAAGTAATTTTTATAAATACTATATGTTGTTTTTCTATCCATTACTATGTACCATAAATTTTTATAAGCTGGTGTTGGTCAGTTGTTTTTCAAGTCTTTTTTACTCATTTAAGAGATATATTAGAGTTATAAAATTATCACCAACACAAAATAATATAACTTTTGGTTATTTTATTATTATTAATTTATAAAAAACTAAATTTTTGTTTAATTTCTTATTTTTTCACTATTCTGTATAACCTCAACTTTTTTATTAATAAATGGATTTTTTATATTTTAAAATTTCAAAACGCGATCAAATTAAGCGTAAAGCATTTATTTAACTGAGATCGAAATATTAATTTTTGGCCCATCATTGCCATCTAGATTGAAAAAAAATATATTTTTTTTAAAGCTGTTTCCGGTGAAACCGAAAGTTACCAGAAGTCACGATCTTGAAAAATGCAGAAAAAAAGGCGGTGAGCAACCCTCGTATACATATAACATAATAAATAACTTGAATTAATTTGTATTAAGAATCTTAAAAAGTATTTACCCTAATATAATACATCGCTTTTAAATCTTACGTTATTTTAAAAAAATTAATTTTTCGAGTTAATTAATTAATAAATTGGTTTTTGTTTTAAATAAATTTATGTTGACATTTATGTTGATGTACCAAAAACCTTATTGTGGTCCAGTAAATTTTACAACCCATTTTTAAGTACTTATTTATGTTTATGTATCTTAATCATTTTAATACTCTTTGGATATGATCTTATTCGGATCGAAATATGTTAAATTAAACTAATTAATTTAAAATTGTGTCAAGTCATTTGATCACTCCCTCCAGAAAAGATTGAAACAGGCTGCACGACTGAGATTTTAAGAATTTCATGATAGATCTAGTGCCTAAAATAGCGCTTATTTTACAAGTTTAATGGTAAAGCAAGTAAAAATAAACTAGTTTTTATACCTTTATCAAAAAAACGGGCAAACATACAAAAAACTGATACCATGTTGTTTGAAAGTTTGAGACAATGATGTGTTTCGTCTATATTTTATTTATACACGACGTTTCGTCTTCAGGTGCAAACTATAATCTATTCCTAAGGCTACGTACTTATATACTATAGGAAATCACTCAACCGTGAAGTTTAAGAAGTTATATTTGGAATTTCAACACTTGGTTTACTGAAAATACTCTGATTCTGCCCAATAAAGGCAGCTTCATGGAATTTTCGTTTCTTCCAGTGTGACTCCTTGTCCAAAACCTTTGCTTCTGTCCACTTCATTCGGTGTTGTTTTGACCATGCATGTTCGGCGATTCCTGATTTCGTTGTTTCACCTTTTTGGGTATTCGTCCGATGTACCTTAAGCCTAACAGATAGTGGTCTTTTTGTTTCGCCTATATATGATTCACAAGTAACTTGGTAAATGCATTCCTTATTTTGTTTGTTCTCCGGTTTTGTTTTACTAGTAGTAGTAGATGGGCGGCCGAAGGCTTGACAATTAGGCCGCATAATGGACCCTTTCTGCCATACCCCCCGTGCACCCCCGACTGATGCACGTGACCCTTAGAATGCAAGTTTTCTTTCTCTAAGAGGACTTAATTTTTGCCTGACACCTCTTTGTCGAGGGCAGGGATCTTTAGACTGCGTAGCAAGTATACATAGTGGACCGCCGGCTTTACACCCCCTCCGAAGGGTGGTCCTGCTACATGTTAGACTTGCATCTATCTAACATCGCTACCGTCCCAGCAGAACTTGGTTGATGGTAGACTTCTCCCCAGTAGCCCGCCGTCATATAGGTTGACCCGAAAATCGAGGTCCCAGTTTCGCTGGTCGAGGTCGCCTCCGGAGTCTTCAGACGCATTCCTTGGAGTGGTCCTGCTACCCGAAAGTGCTACCGCCTTTTTCAAGTCACCTCCCTCTGTCGACTCCCGCTTCCAAATCTGTCGGGAGTCCATACGCGTCCCATGGAGTTCCGATCTCGGAGAGGTCCAGGTGTCCTTTTTTTTAGATCACCGGCTAGTCTCTACCCAGTTTGGTGGGGTCCTCGGTCGTCCACTTTTGAGTCCCGCAATGTTTTCGGTGCAGTGTCAACCGTGCCGCCTACTTCTACCTCGTTTGTTGTTATTCTATGCACAACGTCGACTGCAGAACTGCTGAGAAGTGCGGCCCGTCGCATTGTATTATTAGATTTAAGGGCTGATTTATTATTAAAGTTGTTCGCTACTCTTCGAATTTTCTCTAATACTACTCCCTTAATTTTAATAGTTTTGGTCTTGTAATCTCTGGCCTGTTTGCTAAAATTAAGAAATATTATATGTTATAAGTTTAGGGCTCTAATCATTCTGCTGCAGATCCTTCTTAATGTTTCTTATTTCGATTTCAGTCATGAGGATTGTTACAAATTTTAACAGCTCTGTTATACAAAGTTCTTATTATGCCTTGTTTGGTTGTACCAGAATTTGAACCTTGATTTAAATATTGTGTGAGTGGGATAACGATAGAATGTCGTTTGACAAGTACATCAAGAAAAGGAATTTGACAATTTTGCTCAAATTCCATTGTGAATTTAATGGTGGGTCTTATGTTATTTAGGTGGTGAAGAAATTCTGAAAGTTGCTGGTCATTCCCGGTCCAGACAATAAAAGTATCATCAACATATTGCAGCCAGAGCTTAGGTTTATATGTTGCGGTATCAACCGCCTGTGATGCGAACCACCCCATGTAAATATTGGCCATCACTGGCAAAAGCGATGAAACCATTAGCAGCCCGTCATCCTGAGCATAAAACCTATCTTTCACCTGAAATAAGAGTTATGTACACAGCACTCCAACACCTCCATCACTCCCTCCAGCGGCAGGCAGCCTCGTCATCAACCAGTCTGTCCAATAATATCTAGCGATTCCTTTCTCGGGACATTGGTGTATAGACTTTCCACATCAAAACTGATAAATCTATTCTCAGGTTAACAAAATGGTTGGAATTTTTTACAAATGAAGCGGTCTTGCCTGCAAGAGGTTGGGTAATTTTCAAAAGAAATTGAGACAGATTGCTTGTTGGGGAATTTCTGGAACTTGTGATTGGGAGTAAGGGCATTGCATCTTTGTGAATTTTGGGAAGTCCGTATAGATGAGGAGGCTTGCTATAGAAAAGTGTTGAAATTCCAAATATTTGGAAGCCCCTCCTTGGGCGTAGCCAACTTCTTAAACTGCACCGTTGAGTGATTTCTCATAGTATATAAGTACGTAGCCTTAGACATAGATTATAGTTTGCACCTGAAGATGATCAGAGATTGTACTAATCGAAACGTCGTGTATAAATAAAATGTAGACAATGGAAGTCCGAAACACAGAGTTAATTTCACCATATTGTTTGCTGTATTTCTACCAAAGAAAATTAAAGTTTTCAAATTGTGCCGGTGGTGTTCATGAATTTATCACTCAAAATCTTTTTGTGCTAAAAATGTTTTTTTAAAAGTGTTTTGTGATTCAAATAGGAAACTCTGAGTCAAAGGTACGTAGATCAGGATCGTAAGTTAACTCAATATTATTTACAATTGTTTTCAGGTTTCTTTAGAAAAATGGCAGGTCAAGAATTCGATGTGCTACACAAAGTTTATTACTGCCGAGAAACCGAAGATTTGATTAAACATGATGAAAAAAACGAGAAAATTGATGAAATGATGAATATTAGTGGTGAAAAAGATGAGGACGCTGAAACGCTTTTTATTAACGAAGATTAAGAGATTTAAATAAAAGCTTTAAGTCGGTTTAAAGAACGAAGCACGATTAACATTGAAAATAGGCCCCCGTGAATTTTAACCTATTTTCAGAATTTTAAAAGTATCATCATAACCGATTTTTTTTTTTAAATGTAAGGAGGATCGTATGTCTGTGATAGGAGATACAGCCTGTCAAAATACGTAGGTTCTGCTATGCATAGGAAATATTCCTAATGTTTTAAAAACTATTATACAGTGTCTGGCATATCCTAAAAACCATTGGTTGGTGCCTGTTGACACCAACAAGATATTAGTTATCCAAAAGATTATATTATCAATGAAGTAAAAGATGCTGCTGATAGAAACATGCTGCCCCAAATAGTTTAATTACTAAATTAAAAATAGGTTTAGATTAGGACAAATACCCTGTATAATAGTTTTTAAAACATGCTCTAAACGTAAGTTAAAAATATAAAGGTTTATTGTTGTATTTCATATTATATTTTGTGATTATATTAGAATATAGGATTACAATAACACCCTCTATAAAATATTTGAGTTTGGATAGATTTCTTGCTAAAATACCTACCGAAAAGTCGTAAAAATGTCAAAAATGGATTAGACGTCTTCCTATGCATAGCAGAATCTACGTATTTTGACAGTCTGTATCTCCTATCACAGACATACGATCCTCTTTATATTTTAAAACAAAATCGGTTATTATAATATATTTAAAATATTGAAATTTGGTTAAAATTCACGGGGGCCTATTTTCAATGTTAAGCGAGCCTCGTTCTTTGACATTATTTTCTTTGTTTCGTAATTTTTGCAAAATAATAAATTATTATTTTACGTTGAATTCAATTTCTTTAATCGTCCAACTTGCAAACAAAAAATGGGAAAAGGTACCTTAATGGTCTTTAGTTGAGGGCATAGAGTTAAATTTTGCCCTCCGTGGGCTTCTTGATGATAATTTTACGATTCCTGTTTTAATCAGTTACTAATAGACCACTTAACATGTGAACAGCCTTAAAAATACTGCAGTCAAATAAGGTTAGAGATGTCAAAATAGTTTGACATATGGCAATGAAATTTGGTACACATGTTGGTCTAGCAATAACTGTATGTATAAAATAAATTTTAAAAAATGTCATGTAGTGCCCCTAAAGGCCACAAGGGGGCGAAATGTTGTTTTTTGATTGTCCCCCTCCCAAACGACTCACCCTGCACACTTGAAACTAAACAATTTTGTATTACATACTAATACCTACCAGTCCATATAACAAAAAAAAGTCGGCCTGTAACAGGGAGCCTTGAACAGGAGTCGAAATTTTTGCCAAATTACAAAAATAAATATTCTGGTCCCTAGGGGACTACATGTCATGTTTTAAAATTTATTACATATTGTTGCTAGGAACGGAGGTCAATATTTGTAACAACCTGTTTTTTGGGGTTTCTACAAGTTTTCAACATCCTCTCTACAAGTTTTAAACATATAAAGTTGTTTTTTGGCGTAGAACACGGTGCTTGCGTGATTTCGAAATGACTTCACCGGTTCAACCACAACGTCATCGATTCTTGCTATGGCCAAAATGCTCTTCCCAGTGACAGTTTTACGAAACCTAACCTTACCTAACTTGTTATAAAATATTTGTTAGCATTTTGTTTTTTTTTTCCTATCCCCGATTTATAATTCCGAGATTATTTTGATGTATAAACTCACCATTAAATAACATTTGTCGAAAGCTGCCTGGCGAAATTCTCACAATTGAATTTGACACATTACCAAATCAGACTCCATCATATTATTATTGAAAAAAATTACAAAAAAATAGCCGGTGCTTCATCACCCGACACTACCCGCGTATTTCCGCGTTATTGGAATGTGTTGAACCGTGACGTCACCAGTTCAACGCCAAAATGAAATTTCTTGCATGATTTCGAAATGGTTTCGAAATCTTCTCACGCCTAAAAACGACTTGAATACCTGAATGTCTGGGGTCTACTAGAGGTCCTCTATACATTTGACCGACCAGAGGTGGACAACTCATATTGCCCTCTCTTTTTAGTTTGTTTCATATTTGAATGTAAAAGCTATTTTAGAAATAGACTGACATCTCAAATGCATGCAATTTTTAACAACTGCCAAATCGAGTTTCTCACCTCTGGTAAAACAATAACTGTCAAAAAATGCATACAGGGCCTCTAGGGTCTACCGTCTACGTAATATTAGACCCAGTCGTCGCAGGAGGTTACCGGTTTGAGTTTTACAGTTTACCAATTTTAAGAGCATTTTTTTGGAGGGGTTGTAAAATATTTCCACACCCCAATCGTCCTTTTTGACTGCAACATTTTTGAGGCTGGTCACAATGAGAGTGCAATTTGCGGTAATAACATTTTTTTTCCGATACCAAAAATGTCGGCCCCTGTTTAAGGCTTGTTTACAGGCCGCAATTTTTTGTTATATTAGACTGGTAGGTATTAGTAAGTACTACGAAACTAGTCAGTTTCAAGTATGCAGAGTAAGTCGCTTAGAAGATATAAGGGACAATCGAAAAACACATTTCGCCTCCCGTGTGGCCCTTAGGGGCACTACAGGATATTTTTAAAAATTTATTTTATATAAAAATATTTTGCCACTCTAACCTTAGTTTTTAACTGCAGCATTTTTAAGGCGTTCACAGATAGAGCGATGTTAAGTGGTCTATTAGTAACCGATTTAAACAGGTTTTCTAAAATCATCAAAAGCACACGGAAATACCGATGCCCCTCAACTATTTACCTAAATGCCAATTTTAATCATTTTTTCAAAGTGACAAGTAATTTTATCTTTTAAGGTCGTAGTTACAATCTGGGGAATTGTTTTTAGCAACACTGTACGGCCAATCAATTTAACTATATCGTCCTGATTTTTTTTCAAAATTTTACGTCATTGAATTTGTTTTCCATGGCAACGCAGCGACTTTATTTACGTTTATCCACAGTGGGACACCAGAGATTTTTTAGCACACTGGCTCAAAAATTTGGGGTTAGGTTTGACTTTTCGCGTTCTGCGCCGCTAAAAAACCAAGTAAAATATATTTATTGCAGAATTACCTGCTAAAAAAACGCTACCCGACTGCTTATTGAAGTAACCGGGTGTAATGTTTAAGGCTGCATTTACAGGTGCATTTATAAATGAATTGGAAACACTCCCGCTAGAGCTGATACCGACAACAGGTTATCTTAAAAGCATGCAGATTTAAAAATCTATTTTAAACAGGAGCGTCAACCACTAGCAAGAGTCTTTCCAATCTCTAAGATTAGCCTTAGGATAATAATAATAATAATAATAATATCCTCTAGGATAACCTTAGTCCCAAGGAGGCTTTTATGGGATGCAACTTGTCGTGATACCATGGCGGAGTCCTATATTGGTAGGACTTCCACTAGAGCGGGTTCAGTGGCAGAACTGGGCGAACCAATAAAACAAAAAAATATGAGCAACTTTCGAACCAGTATATTTTTGTCCCATTTAGTCTTGAGACGTTTGGACCCTGGGGTAGCGCGGCTAAAAATCTTATTAGGGAAATAAGGTCAAAAATAAATAAAAAAGCCCACAGCTATCTAATACAAAATATTGGCCTTACTATCCAGAGGGGAAATTCGGCCTCCGTCCTCGGTACTCTGCCTGTAGGAACTGACCTGGAGGAGCTTTTTTATTTATAATTATATAATTATTATTTTAATTTAATTTATATGTTATCTTACACATCTAACACCAATATTTTTTGATATAATTTACTTATTTTAAGTATTATTTAAAGGAAATACCTGATTGTAGTATTATAATTATCAATCTTTATACCTCTAAATGGAGCTTTACTGACCTGTTTTATTAGTACTCAAGTATCCGTGTGTCCTTTGCACTACAAGATTTCACTAGTACACTTCCACATAACTATGCCGCAATAATTTAAATATAATATAATAAAAAAATTATGTAGTGTTATGGGCGCCGAATGTTTCTATGCGAATTCCTAGTAATCCCAGCGAGCCAGTTCTCTTGGTTCTTTGATAGAGTCGGGGTAATGCCCGCGCAGCGCTAGGCCTTTTTCGGCGGGCGACCGCACACGCGGAGTGGTTTCATATTTTTTTTAGAACAAGGTTTTTGAAAACACATTTTTGAAAGATAAACATAACCTCGAATGGTTTTCTGTCAGGTCTGTTTGTTGACAAAACACCTGCAGTTACCATGGAATCGTATAAATTCTGCGATCTATGGGCCAACACTTGAACTGCGTGTCTCCCAAATTTAATGAAGTGTGATTGATTGATCGGTTTTCTTTTCCGGAGTGCACAGGCTTTTGGCAAAAAGGAAACTTAGTTTTTATTTTAGCTAAAGGCGATTTTCAGCGTGGAATGATTCTTAGTAGTAGTAGGAGAAATTGTGACGTAACGGATCAGCTGATTTACTTTTGGTATTTACCATTTATAACCACACTCTGGACTTGGGTTCATCTTTTGGTTATTGCTAAGGGTATGTTTTTTTTTGTGAGAAGTTTTCTTGGGTTTAGGAAATAGAAAAAAAGTGGTAAACTATGAAGGATAAGAAATGTTGATCAAGGTCAAAGACCTCGAAACAGCAAGTCTTCTGCTTAATGGTATGTATTTGTAATATGAGCCCACAAAACTGGCCTTTTTAGCAGTCTTATGGACAAAAAACTTTAAAATAAACACTTCCATGTTTTAATATTTATTGCTCAAAAAACAAAAACATAACTCTACATTCATTTACTCTTTAACCAATGCATTTCAGCGAGCCATTTAATTTATTTATGATTACTGAGCGGTGGGGGATATGACGTCACAGTTACTGTCAAAGTTGTCAATCGAAAGAATAACCGCGGTATATACCGAAGATAAATCATTCCAGGCTGAAAGTCGCCTTAAAGCATGGAAATATAAAAAGTAAAAATGTAATCCAGAGAAACCTGTGAGTATTTCTCTATTTTTTTTTGTAAATCGGGTTTGTTCTAAGCGGCAATTATTTTTAGGCTTTTGGGATAGACGACAGCACCAGAGCTTTTATTTTGAAGAAAAAATAATTGATAATTTAAAAAGATATTTTTGTTAGGCATTTAAACAATGATCACCCCTGCAAAATTTCAGCTATTTCTGATGTTTAGTTTTCCCTGTGCACTCTGGCAAAAGATTAAAAAATTAAAGAACAAGGTGTTGCCAGTTGTACTTTTTTTTACTTAAAATCTGGGAAGAAACTATAGCCTTAATATTAATGTTACTTAGACGAAACCCATGTTTTTGTAATCTCTAATAACTGACATTTATTATAACCCTGTTAACCCCAATTGTACCGTTTTGCTTAATCTACTGTTTAAAATAACTAGTAATTTAAACTAAAATGGATACTTAGTAAAAATAGAAGAAGTTGGTACACTGAACTAACTTCAGAGAACACTTTTTAGGTTAAGTTGCTTTTGTTGGTCGCAAATTTTGCGTTTTTGTGCAAAAATGATACATAAAACGAATTCACGATGGGGTTTGAACCCGTGTCTGGATTGTTCAATAGCAATTTAATCCCTTTATGGAAACGCAGATAATTTATGAGTGACAAGGTTATCAAATCTTTCTTTTCTCAAATGAAAAAACCCATTTTATAATTAGACACTTTAAGTTGGTCATAGGGTACCCGCAAACGTGGAATATAGCGCACTATTCTGTCCTCCTTTTATTTGTACAAAAGCAAAGACTTCCGCTCGAATCCAGATATCAAAGTTCAATCTCTGCCGTCTATCGTTGAGCTTTTTCATCAAGGTCACATCTTTAGCATGTATAACATTCTGACATGACGCTAACCTACGTATTATATCGTCTGCGGCATGTTGCTAACGTGAAGATATGATAATATACGCCGCGAGTTTAGCCGACGGGAGTCAAAAAATTAATTTTATAATTAGACACTTTAAGTTGGTCATAGGGTACCCGCAAACGTGGAATATAGCGCACTATTCTGTCCTCCTTTTATTTGTACAAAAGCAAAGACTTCCGCTCGAATCCAGATATCAAAGTTCAATCTCTGCCGTCTATCGTTGAGCTTTTTCATCAAGGTCACATCTTTAGCATGTATAACATTCTGACATGACGCTAACCTACGTATTATATCGTCTGCGGCATGTTGCTAACGTGAAGATATGATAATATACGCCGCGAGTTTAGCCGACGGGAGTCAAAAAATTAATAGACGAGCGGCCGAACCAAAGAAATCAAGATAGAAATACATGGTAATGAAATATAAAAATACAGAAACGTACGAGCCGGAAAATTTCACGTATACCGCTGGGAACTCGTAGGTGTCATGACCAACTTAAACTGTCTAATATCATCACTGATTCAAATATTTAAATGGTTCGAATTGGTGGCCTCAGAAAGAAATTTTTGCGTTTTCAGTAAAAAATCAAAAATGTTCTCCGAGCCTGCCTGCCTTCTATTGTTCCGCCAATTCTGATTTTTATTTGACTCCAGAAAGTATGAATATCACATGACCCGTTTTTAACTTCACTTCGAGATTTCCTAGTAGTACCTAGTCCTTTGTAGTAGTAGTAGTAGTAGTAGTAGTAGTAGTAGAAACCGATTTAAACCGAAGATTTGGACAAATGAGATGCATAGTAGTGAGAGAATTTACTCCCTTACCCACAGGTTCGGTTGATCCTTAGGTATGCATCGCACTCCGCAATGAGGTGCCGGGATGTCTCCTCCGCCCTCCCACAGGCCTGGCAGATAGAGTCATTCCCGATCCCGAAGCGATTCAGATGCTTATTGTGTCGGTCGTGGCCGGTCAGTATTCCTATCAGTAGTCCAATATCTTTTCGTGTCCTTCCCAGGAGCCATTTGAGTCTGGCCACGTCCGGTCCGTCGATGAATTCTTTGGACTGTCTGCATCCCAGGAGTCTGCCAGTGCATTGTTAGCCCATTTAATGAGTCGACTTTGCAGCTGTCTCCTTGTTATACCTAAGAGTGGTTCCGACCCCACGTATTGAGTGCTGGCCCCAATCCGAGCGAGTTCATCCGCCTTTTCATTGCCCGAGACTCCCGTGTGTCCCGGTATCCACATCACTGTAACTCTCTTGTCTCGACTCAAGGCTTCCAGTGCTTCGACGCACTCTTCCACCAGAGTATTGGCAATTTTTGGCGCACTGAGTGCCTTTAGAGCCGCTTGGCTGTCGGAGCATATGTACACATGCTCCTCCAGACCATTTGCGAACCTCTTATAGTGTTGCCGCGTATACCTCGGCTTGGAAGACCGTAGCTTGGCTCGTCGAGCAGGTAGCTCATCCGAACTTCTTGGTCTTGCACGTAGACCCCCGCTCCTGTTGTCTACCTCTCCAATAGCTTGGAGCCATCGGTGTAGCGTTCCTCTCGAACTGTTGGTGGGGGTTCTCACTTTGCTAGAAATCTATTTGGGTGACCCTTAAGTGTCCATCGTCTTCCCCTTTTCCTCTCCACTGACCAGAGTCCCTCAGACGCAAATGGGTCGCCATCGCTTCCTTCTTGATCCAAGTCGGTAGCGAAGGCAGTCCTAGAATGGTCTCGAGGGCTTGGACGACACCATCCTCATGACGCCGGTTATTCCCCTGCACACAAGCCGTTAGGTCTTAGTATTGCCGTGTACATCCTCTACGCAATTGCCACATTGTTGCCTGGATTTTTTTCTCTTTTTGATGAACAGGATTTTAGCTTCAATTACCCCAAGGTCCAGAAGTTTCAACCGCAAAAGGCACAAAAACGGAACCTCGGTCCTGTATTTTAATATTTCTTCTGTTTCCCCCCAATCTTGCTGCTTTGTCAGCCTTCATTGAAGTTTGGGAGACATAACCCTGGCCTTTTCTGACATATCCTTATCCTTTTTTGGAGATTTTCATAAAACGGAAGACATTTTTTTCGATTTAAGACTGCACAAGGAAGCCTCTGCTGTATTGGTGAACGAGGCGCATACCGTCGACTTTATGGTACAACGGACACTTTTTAACGGCTTTGTTAAAATTTTTGTAACTTTTTGTTGGATGATGCTATTTGAGGCTAAATTGGGATCATTCATGCTCGCAAAAATAACATATTTTAGTCTGCGATACTACAGAGTAATTGGCTATTAAAATCTATCTGCAAAGGCTTTAAAAATATGCACCTTTTGCATTTTTTAAACTCAATTTTGTTTGGATTTGTGGGTCATGGGAGTGTACAGCTTAAAGAAAACTACTGGCACATTCCCATGACCTACAAATCTCAAAATGTTCAATATAATGAGGGAAAGAAAGAAACATTATTAAAAAAAATAAAATATTTAAAAAAATTGTAATTTTGGAATAAAAGCAAGTAGCGATATACGGTTTCAGATTTAGAAATTTTGTTATAAAGTCCAAATTCGTGAGAGCTTTAGTCTCCGAGTTATTTGAAAAAAACGTTAAAATATATTAAAAAAAAATCAACTTTAGAAGTAAAGCAGCTATTGATATATGGTTTTCAGATTTTGATTTTCGTAAATATTACCCAAAAATTTTGTTATAAGATTTAAATCTTTCAAAGCTACAGTTTCCGAGATATTTTCATTTCCTTTCAACATAAAATAATGGGTTGTATGGTGGAATATCCGTGCTTTCTAGTAGCAATTTTTTTAATCGTATAATTTCAATGATAACACCTTTTGCCTTTTTTGGACAGTTTTTATTTAAATTTTCACGTCAACCACTAACGTTTCGGCAATAGGTCTAAACCATCTTTAGGGTTTAGAGGTTTATTGTTTAAAAATTATAAATAACATTCTATGAATTTGTTAAAACGGTACGGTAGCACCAAACTGCGTGACGCCAGTGATCCAAAAATAAATCCTATTATTATTTTTTGCAGATCTTCATAAAACCGAAGACAACCTGTCCGATTTAGGCCTACCTAAGGCCGCGTCTGCTGCATTGGCAAACGAGGCGCCCACCGTTGACTTGGCGGCGAACTCCGTGAGCCCCACTAAGACGCCTAGCGGGGCCATAAAACCCGGCGGCGGAGATATCGATTTAACATCTTACCGGACACCCTCTGGTGAGTAAGTATTTTGATTTTATTTTAACTACCTTGGGGTTGAACGGTTAAAAAATATATTTAAAAAACAAAAAGTGAATCTCGTGTCCCTAAATAAAATATAAAAGTAAATTAGGGCCAGGTTACTTCTCTTTAAGAGTCATATTACAGTTATATTTTCTAGGTTTCTTTCTATTATAGAGAAAAAAACGTGTACTATTGCAAATATTTTTATTAGGATTAGCCGCTTTCGGCCCTACTTAATTTAGAGGAGTCACTTATTTACCAATTTGGTCCAATGGGGAGGATTTTGAACACTTTTAATTGATTACATTTTTAGTTTTATTTTATTTGCAAATCATTTTGGTGGTTTATAAACAGGGTTTGTCCCCATTGGACCAAATTGGCAAATTTGTGACTCCTATAAATTAATTCCTAGGATCTGAAGATGGCCAGTAGGGCCGAAAGCGGCTAATCCTAATAAAAATATTTGCACTAATACACACTCTATTTTAATTTAGTGCGCGCAAACCATTTTCCTTCCTATTCTTTCTATTAACTGTTGAAAAGTGTATATTTCTGTTTTTATGGTCTCCTGCATTGTTCAATTTTGATGTTTTTGTTCCTCAGTTTATTCGACAGGTGGCGCACACAGGTACCATGTCTCCGCGATTACGAACTTTTGTTTTAAATTCGAGACGTGTGCATGTATAATCCTATATAACTCCCTGACGATTCCTAATAAGGATTAAACAGGTCTGTAGGTTTCTGGATTCTCCATTAGACATTGGAGGCCTGGTCGTAATGGAGCAAGAAACAAAAACGCTTTGTCCGATATGCCGCGAGTGTGTTACTTTAAAAAAATATATTTTAGAACAGTGGTACATTGAGATCCAGATTCAGATAGTCTTTGTAGTCAGATAGTCTTCCTAGTTCGGTTGCCCGGCGACTAGGCCCTACGTGTGCCCTTTTCGCCGTACAGAGCGCCTACCTTACACTTTCACCCTCTCATGGTCGAACGATTGCCGTTTTTTGAATAAAGATCAGAATTTCCGACCATTTGATCGTCAGGAGGTGTTCCGGGCCGAATTATTCCTCTTGCTTTGGTTTCTCTGCAAGATTTGCAAGATAGTGGGATAAAGATTCATCTTCCTTCCAGCCTTCTCTGTAAGTTAAGTCTTGTTCTACCTTCACCTTTTCCAGGTGATCTCGAAGCGCAGTGTCCAGTAAGTAACTCTTATCAGAAGGGTCCCACCTCGCTATGTTTCCTGCGTAGAAACCAGTTTTCTACTTGCAGTAGCTATTAGCCTTGTCTGACATTTTCTGGGTTGTGTCATTCCCGATCCGTGTCGTGTCTCGTGTTATCCACTCCGTGATGGCTGATTTCATATGCTCTCTAGTTAATCCCAAGCAAGGTTTCGATCCGAGATGTTCCTGTGCAAACTCTTCTGGCAGGCTTGTTGCCCGGGATCCCCATGTGTTCTAGTATCCATACTAGTTCAACCTCCTTTTTCCTTGTTAGATCCTGAAGGGCATTTTGTTTGCAAGTGCCTGCTCGTGTCCTAATAACGGCATATAAAGGGAGTTTGATTTTAGAAAAATACTCGGACACGTCGATTTTTTATTCAAAGGGGACACATTTTGTCTATCTTGAAATCCCTTCGAAGGATAAACTTTACCTCCATATTTTGAATAGGGAAAGTGGGTCGAGTAGTGCCTTGTTTCGAAGTTCTTTTAAATGTCTTTTGAGATTTTTACTTTTGAAATATTTACTTTTACATTTGCATGGACCAATGCAAAAATATTTTTCCTACAAAATATTTTTTTTTATTTTTTGAGAAATCCTGATTCATTTTGTCATTGCATTTTTTTTTCTTATGGGGGATGTGTTTTGGGTAATTTTTTTATATTTTAATATGTTATAGAGGGAGTCCCAATGAGCAATTTTTTCATGGGCACTTTCCCCAATATGTACAGGGTATGTCCGTATGTGTAAAGGGTAAGTAAAAAAATACGCCTGAAATTGCTCAAAATCCCCCTCAAAAATGGTTTTTGATACCCTAAAAAGGATGCACACAAAATTACCGATAAACTTTTAAATATGTACCGAGTACGCCAAAACATACGAAATCCCTTAACCTTTTCAAATTGTTTTTTTTTCAGAAGAAACTACCAATCAGGCAACACTTATTTTATTAATTATTTTTTGTAACCTTAGTCTACAGACCAGAACAAACACATTTTACCTTAATTTCGGATATCGTATATTTAAATGGTGAGTTAAGAAATATTTTTGAAATTGCTCCAAATTCCTTAGTTTTAAACTTGATTTCCGTTTAAATAAGCGCATAACTAAGGAACAGTTAATTTTTATTGCTTATGTAATTCTAGAACCACAGCAAATATTTTTCACTGTAATATCCCTCATCGAATATGTACAAAGTATTATCATAAAACTCGACCATTAAAAGAGTAGCAAAACGAAAACAAATTTTTATTTCTCAAACCGGATTCTAAAAAAACAATAATTTTGTTAACTACAAAAACACCACTCGCTAAGCAACGGAATTATTTTTTTTAATATGATTTTACAGACCACAACCAACATTTTAACATTACTGATTAGCAAAAAAAGGCACTTAAAATTGCCCAATGGAATTATTCCAAGTACGCCAAAAAAGAGGTTTTTAAAATAGTTAACGTTAAAAAGGCGTATTTCTCAAAAACCTCTTTTTGGCGTACTCTGTACACATTCAAAAGTTTGCAGCTAACAAAATAATTTTTTTTTTAATCCTGAATGATTTATGGGTCTTTTCTTGGTTAAATGTCTTTGTCTGTATATACCGGGTGGGCCAAAAACCGGACAAAATGTTTTCCGTGATAACTTTTAAACCATACCACCGATTTTAATGCAACAAACTGTTCTTTGCAGGGAATTGAGCAAGACTTTGATTATAAGTATTTCTTTTTCCGCCATCTTAAAATCTAAGATGGCTGACAGAAACAAACTTTACCCTTCAAAGAGCCTCGTTTATTCTTATCTTACGGAGGCAATTAAAACAAAGAAGTTAAAAAACCTCCAAATCAGTTACTTCAACCGAAAAGAAACTAAAAAACAAAAGATCAAAAGATCTTGGGTGGAAATAACGAAAATTCAAACTTGGATGAGTATCCCACAAGGAACACACAAAAGATCAAAGCGAAAAGAGAAATGAATAAACGATGTTTCGCCCTGGGTAACCAGCGTGGGCTCATCAGTAGTTTCACTGGTCACCCTCCACTTGAAGTAACTGATTTGGAGGTTTTTTAACTTCTTCTTTGTTTTAATTGCCTTAGGAGAATAATCCTACTGGAAATATTAACACGCCAGGACGAATTCGTATTAGGTAACTTGGATAAGTAAGTACCAGTGCGGAACGATGCCTATTTGTGAGTGGTTCAAGGTTGGAAATCTAAGTGTATAATGATGTATAGTGGAGGGTGACCAGTGAAACTACTGATGAGCCCAAGCTGGTTACCCAGGGCGAAACATCGTTTATTCATTTCTCTTTTCGCTTTGATCTTTTGTGTGTTCCTTGTGGGATACTCATCCAAGTTTGAATTTTCGTTATTTCCACCCAAGATCTTTTGATCTTTTGTTTTTTATCTTACGGAAATTTTTTGGATTTTTTTATGAATTCGTAAAAAAGCTTTGTTTCTGCCACGCAGAACGATGTACGAATTATTAAAATTGGTTTAGTGGTTCCCAAAAGAAATAACTTCAAACTTCTCCCTTTAAAGAGGGTGTATGTTTGTAAACTTTTAAATATTTATTTTTTTAATTTGTACATAATTTGTACAAAAGTTTTGCTTTCGCCACTCACAACGAGGTATAAATCATCAAAATCGGTTTGGTAGTTCTCCAAAAATTAATTTTTGTTTCAATAAAATAAAAAGCATCATGGCGAAGATCAAAAACTCTTATCGAAATTTTTCGCCATTTTGAAACCCAAGAAGGCGGACATAATTAAATTTATCTCTTCACAACATAAAAAGAAACGATTCTTATGGAGATCTTGGATTTTAAGCAGCATTTTTCTTTCGTGATTTCTGTGAGCGATCGGTTGTTACCATGATGCTTTGCATTTCATTAAAATCGGTTTAGTAATAATGATTTTATAAAGGAATCAATGCAGAAATGCTAGAGTCTACAATGCAAACAATCGTTAAAGAAAACACTGATATCTTAAGAACTACTAAGGCGATTTTCGTTATGCATGGTGCGGGGCGTGGCAAACCTAAAAAATTAATATAAATTCAAAAAAGGGTAAAAAAAATGAAACAAAAAATTTCAATGGCGATCTTTAAAGAGAAATCGATTCTTACCATGTTGTTTTTTATTTTATCAAAATCAGTCCAGTAATAATGAGTTTATGAGGAAACAATGATTAAAAGAAAAATTAATTTTTTGAGAACCACTAAACCGATTTTAATGATTCGTACCTAGCTATGCGCGTTGGAGAAAGGGCATTTTTAGGATCTTGAAACCTAAGAATAAACGAGAGTATCAATTTGAGAAGGCAATCATATCTGGAAAACAGTGATGGAAATAAAAATTAATTTTTGGAGAACCACCAAACCGATTTTGATGATTTATACCTCGTTGTGCCTGGCGAAAGCAGAACTTTTGTACAAATTAAAAAAAAATGTTTAAAAGTTTACAGAACATATTAATAAACGAGCCTCCTTAAAGGGACAAGTTTGATTTTGTCCATCATCTTGGATTTCAAGATGGCGACAAATTTCAATAGCAGTTTAGTTAAAGAACAATCGATTTTCGCCATGTGCCTTTTTATTTCATCAAAATCGGTTTAGTAATAATGAATTTATGAGAAAATGTATGCAGACAGAATTGAGACGGCCATCACATAATGCGTAAAACACTGATTGAAAATTTTTTATTTTTTTTTTGGAACCACCTAACCGATTTTAATGATTCGTACTTCGTTCTGCGTGGCAGAAACAAAGCTTTGTTACGACTTCATAAAAAAAATTCAAAAAATTTCCGTAAGATAAGAATAAACGAGGCTCTTTGAAAGGTAAAGTTTGTTTCTGTCCGGCATCTTAGATTTTAGGATGGCGAAAAAAGAAATACTTCTAATCAAAGTCTTGCTCAATTCCCTGCAAAGAACAGTTTGTGGCAATAAAATCGGTGGTATGGTTTAAAAGTTATAACGGAAAACATTTTGTCCGGTTTTTTATGGCCCACCCGGTATACGATACCCAAAATTAAGGTAGAAAAATGTTAGAGTATTTCGTATGTTTTGCCGTACTCTGTACATATTTATTTAAAAGTTTATTGCTCATTTGGTGTGCATCCTTTTTAGGGTATCAAAAACCTTTTTTAGATTAGATGAACATCAAATGAACTACACAGTGTTTTGGAAAAATGCAAAAATAATAAAACTCCTGGAAATGACGGCATTCCATACGAATTCTTTAAATACATGCCCAACAACTGGATATGCTATATTACCTGTCTATTTAACAGAATTTTCGAAACCCAGAATTTGCCTAAAAACAGTCAGATAGTTGCCACCATGATTCATAAAAAAGGACCAACCAACGATCCATCTAATTATCGATATATTGCGTTAATAAACTGTCTTACAAACATTTTTACACAAATAGTGCTGAATCGGTTTAATACATGGATTGAATGATGCGTTGTTTTGCCCAAGTCGTTTAAAAAAGCGAAAAGTATTTGTTCTTTTTGTTGACTATAAGCGAGCTTTTGACTCACTGAATCATCCTCTAATTTGGCAAAAGCTTCATGCTTTGGGTGTAAGCTCAATCTTTATAAATCTTACTAGGTCTCTTTATCAAATTGCGATTATGCAGGTCAAATCTTCGGAGGGACTAACCAACCCAATAGAAGTAACGGAAGGCATTTTACAGGGCGAGTCTTTGAGCCCTTCCATATTTGCCTTATTTATCGCAGATATGGAAGATTATTTTCGAGAAAACGGAGCAACAGGTGTCAATATTAACAAGTATCACGATGACTTCTACTCTTATACTGTGATGATCTCATAATACTTGCTGATCGTGCGGTCGACTTAAGGCGTAAAATCAAAATTCTCGAAAAATATTCTGATGAAAACATGCTTGCTGTAAATGTCTTAAACACAAAAGTTGTTCCCTTTTCTAGAGGAAATCTACATCTTCCTCAAAATCAGTTTTTGTACAAAATAAATACTATAGAAACAGTAAACTCATACCTCTACCTTGGGGTATTGTTTTCTTCTTCCGGGCTCTTTCGCCAAATGGCCACCAACTCAGCGAACAAAGCAAAACAGGCAACTGGAAGTGTACTTTGAATTATTTCCAAATCAAAAATCGACTGCGGGAATTCTAAATCGAAACGGTTCAATTCATTAGTTTTGAGCATTTTATCTAATTGCCTTCAAATTTGGGGTGTCAATTATCTCGACATAATAGTGTCACAGTAAGGCTCTCTACCCTACTTTAATAGAACTATACTCGCTTGGCTTTGCGGGATCGCACCACACCCTTGAAGGGGCTTTTTTTTTGACCTAATAAAGGCCTGTTTTTGGTTCTAAAAGATTCTAAGCGAATTTGGGAACACAATAATTTAATTTAAAAATTATACGGAATTATTCTACAGCTACACTTTCTTAAATGACAGATGATACACCAAAATTACGTACTTACATTAAATGATCGCTGAAATCAACCCGGGTGCTGTCTAATGTTCTTTGGCTGCGTCGCTCGTCGGAATTGAACTGATACCTTTCTGTTTTCCAAAATCGTCACCAATATTTGTTTATTATTGGGACCCAATTAACCAATTGATTATCTTAGAGGGACCGCCCATTGTAGATACCTTATCGTATAGATATTTCAGTGACTTGATGTATGGGAACATTTGTCAATGTGATTGAGATTATCATAAAATAAAGTTAGATATATTTTTATTATCTATTTTCACCTATTTTACCTATCGCCGTAGTCATACGTAAAATAGGAGGCGGTCAATCTTATTGTTAAGATTTGTTAAATCCCACCTACTTGGCAGCCATAATTGTTGATTGAGCTGAAGTTGCAAAACGTGCATTGTCCACAATGATTTTGTACAACTTCCGCCAAAGGTGAAGTACCTGGAAATCAACACTCACATAACAATAACATTATTGAACCCAAGAGTAAACATGGTAAAAATCTGAATAACAGGGTTCGTTAACCACACGTGTCAATAGAACGGGTTCAGATTAACTTCTTCAAAAGAGCTCTCTCCTTACCACATAGCACGCCGGACAGCATTGTTAGACAACAGGCTAACACAGTCAAAACTTCTTATATAGTTTTTAAAAGCATTAATAATTGGTTAATAAAAGTGCTCGATATGGATGCCGATCGTTTTCCCCGTGTATGTATGTTAAGGCAACTTGACCTAGACGAACAGGAAAATATAGCTGGACGTCTCAAGTAAAACATTTTTTCTCTTACCTCGAAATCGCGATACCATGGTCATCAAGTATAACTAGTGATTTTAAAAAAATAATAAAAAAAAAATTTTAACAATTTTTTAAAATAAACTTAAAAATAAGAAGACTAATCAAGCCCCAGCATCGAATTTTTTTACAATATACCGCTCCTTAGATTTTCAAAAGGGCCGCAAAACTATCTTAAACTTAACATTACTACAGAGGTACAAAGGACAATAGCACAACTTAGAGTGACAAGCAAATACATTATAGAAGTTTACTTGTAGGGGTATATACCATATCATGTCAAACCAAATGAAATCTGCTCATTGTGTAATGCAGAAAAAAGAAACTCTGCTTCATATTTTGTTTGAATGCCCAATCTATCAAGGTATTCGATCTCACCACGACAACCACTTGCTCTCACTTGATTATCTCATTACATCTCTGAACAGCATCGAAGTGGAGAGCGCAAAATTTATTTCAGATCAAATTTGGAGTATAATGAAACTGAGATCAATCATTATTAATGAATAGACTGCTGGTAGATCTGTCGACGTAGTCTTTTTTTATGTTTTTTTTGTTTATTATTATCATATACTGTAGGGTCTTTTTTTTTTTTTTTTTTTTTTTCGGGTAGGTTTATATAGATATATACAGGGTGGATTCTTTAAACGGAACGGTGCTTCTAGCGGGTTAGTACTTAGTACTTGGTTTCATTAAAAAAATCCAAAAACACGTCAACTTAGATTTTTTGAATTTTCTTTAATCGTGCTATCTTGGATTTTTTTATGTCGTTTTGTTTAAATAAATAAATAAATAAATAAAGCCTTTATTGCCCAACAGTTAAAACCCTTTACAGAGCAATATTATGAGAATTAACAACATAAATACCAAAATTAAACTATAAAAATACTATAATCTAAATTCAATTTAAACCGATAGTTAAAGACAATGATGCAAAATTAAATAATTTTAAACAGGAGAAACATAATTTGTTAACTAAGAAAAAGTATTTTGAAAGTACGTTTAATGTCACTAATGTTACTTTCAAAGATATCACATTCATGGCAAATTAGGTTAAAATATTGGCACATGACATAAGTAGGAGATCTAGTAAGAAGATTGGTTCTGGCTCTCTCTAGTTTAAATGTATTATTATGTCTATACATATTATAAGGCACATTAAAATTAAGCTTACTAAGTAAATCAGCACAATCGATCTTTGAATGTAAAATTTTATGTAAAAATGATAAAGCAAAAAATATACGTCTTAGCGTCAAACTATCAATTTTATACCTGGCTAGCAAGATTTCGTTATCTATTCCCCTTTCAGGATATTGGTTATCTTCTTTCCAAACGAGATATTTCAAAAAACGTCTTTGAACTTTTTCTATGTTATGCTTATGAATGTCATAAATTGGAAACCAAATTAATGAGCAATATTCGAGTTTGGAACGAACAAATGAGAAAAAAAGCAATTTTAGTGCTTCAACATTAGTAAAACCACGACAGTTCCTGACGATAAAGCCATACATTCTGGATGCCTCGGCGCATTTATTGTTAATGTGATCAGTGAAACTGAGTGCTGTGTCAAAAGTAACTCCCAGATCAGAAATTGAATCGCATCGTGAAAGAAGGTTACCATCAATGGTGTAGTGAAAAGTTATAAAGTTGATTTTGCGAGTAAAAGTAATAGATTTACATTTTGACACATTCAGTGACAGTCTGTTTTCATTGCACCAGAGCTGAAGACTATTTAGGTTTTCCTGAATCAGTAAGCAGTCTTCAGGGCTATTTCAGGTTTACGAGGTATGGCAAAAAATATATTTTTTTAAATAGGACACCCTGTATAGTTTGACACACACTAATACTCTATCTCTTATGCTTTCCAAAAGGTTTCCAAGAAAGAGGCATTTAAACTTGCATAGATTTGTTGTCTATGCCCTGTTTTATGGGGGATATTTGAATGAATATCGAAGTTTTCCATACAGATTTAGATAAAAATATCTTGATTATCGTAAAAGATAGATCCCACTGTGTGGTATTGCTGAAGAGATAATTGTTTGCAGATTTCAAAAAATAAAAAATTGCCATACCTCGTAAACTAAATGACATGGACAAAATCCAAGATATCACGATTAAAGGAAAATCTCAGTTGACGTGTTTTTGAATTTTTTTATTCAACCAAATTCTAACCCGCAAGAAGTACCGTTCCGTTTAAAGAATCCACCCTTTATATATTTTTTTTATAAATAGCATTTACACGGTTGTAAAGAAATTTAAGATACCTTCAAAACAAGATATCCCTCCACCCACTTTCGAACAAAAAAATGGACGTTTTTTGCGGATTTCTTCAAAATCATACTCTAAATACGTAAATCTTGGGTGGGAAGTTTTCAAATGAACACCCTGTATATACTTACTTAAACTGGGGCATGGCGATCCATTGCCTAAAAGGACTATTTCATTCCTAGTCAATGGGGACTTGATTCTATTAGTGCACACTTATAAGTGACTGACTAAAAGTCGCTTATCGCTTCTAACCTTAACCTAACCTAATCTAACCTTATTTAATTTATTTTCGGATAAAACTTGAACAAAAAAATATAGAATTTTTATATCCTGAAAAATGTTAATTCGTATATATTAATGCTATATCACCAAACTTTTTTAATATTAAATGTAAATTAATTAGCCCTGATTACTGTTGCGTGTTTAGGTTTTATATTTTTCTAAACTTCAAAATAAGGACAGGCTCTAACCAATAATAAAGGCATGCCGTAAAACTATTACGTCCCAATGAGCATTTTTGTCTATATAGAAGTTACAGCAAATAATATAAAATCTTCATAAAAGAACCAATAGTTATATTATTTAGTGTTGGTGGTAAGTTTATAACTTTAACTCTAATATATCTCTTAAATGAGTAAGAAAGACTTGAAGAGATTATTATAAAAAGGTTTTACAACTGTCCTAACAACACTACATAACAAATTAATTTTATAAAATCGATTTAGAAATATAAATTTTCCATCTTTCTCCCCTTTGTTATGTATTATTCTTTTTCTTTTTACAATAAAAAATGTATAAAATGGTGTTTAGCAATCTTCTAAAATAAATAAAAACTGAAGTGAGATAAGTTGAAGCGGTAATATGAATATTTGTAGGATACTAGTAAAATAAAAGGGGTTTTTCCAGTCATCCTACTCTGAAAATCAACTGCGGTTCCGTGTGTCTACTTTTCGAATATACTCACAAAATTTTCATGGGCTTCAAAAATACTTGAGAAAACGGGAAAACAAATATTTATTTAAATAACACCTTTTTTACATACGTTTTTTGCTTTCTGGGAGAAATTTGAATTTTTTGTATTTTTTTGCCAACTCTAAAAAAGCAATATTTCAGTTGAAACCACATAAATAAGGTTTTTATTTATGAAAATTCTATAAAAAAAAACACTGTTTAACTTGTTCAACAATATTTTATGATCGTTTTAAAACATGATGCTAGTTGGAAAAACGGGCTGCAGATGGCGCAGTGTTGAACACTTTGGTGCGCTCGACGTTTCACGGTGCGTTTTTGCGAACTTAACATGGTTACTATTATTGTTCTCTTTTTCTAAAAATCATTCGACCCCGATGTCTGTCATCGTATCTCTCCCAGATTGACGTAATTAAAACAAAATAATAATAATAAAACGCGCCTTTTGATGTCACAAAATCGCGGCTTTTAACGTCGCAAAACCGTGCCTTTTGATGTCACAAAATTAACCTTACTCCTGTGAGTATACGAAAAAATCTTGTTTGTTTTGTTATTATAATTGCCAATATAAATTCAAATAGTTTTTTTGTTGTAAAAACAGTCGTATTATAACCACTATATAAAAAATTAATAAAAACATTATAGAAAAAAACCTTATGAACAAAAAAGGTTTATGAATGAGTTCATAAGAATATTACAGACACCAATTTATATAACTATTGTGTGTGAGTTCCAAAATTTTTATAAGCGTCTCTCGAAATATTTTCAATCTTATCTCATATAAATTTGTTGTTGGTTACTTAAGTTTTTATAAGTGGGTTTATAGCAACATTTTAAAAACCAATCTATATATCTTTAATTGATAGTTACTTACGCTTTTATAGATGGGTTGAGAGAAAGATTTCAAACGCCAATTTATATGATATTTGTTACTGATGACTTTAATTTTTTTATGTCACCTTAGGATACCGTCATTTTAGAGCGTTCAATAAAACAAATATACAAACTCAATTTTTGTAGAAAACCTCTAAATACCCTAGGGCATCAGTGGAACCCTCTTTATAATATGTATATAAATATCTGTCACCAGAGTTCTGAAAATGCTCATTGGGGACTGACTTTAGATCTGATGCCTGCGGTATCGATATCAAAATACTGCCCGTCTGAAAAAAATCTTTAATAAGCCCCTAATGCCTCTCTAGCCGGTATGGTTCTTTAATTTGATATTTTCAACTGCTGTGCCCTCAGGTATGTAATGTTGGAATGAAGCAGCAGAGGTAAATGTTTGGTTTTGAAAGTTGACCAATCTGCGGTTATTTTTACAATCTTTTGGTCGAAAAACCGGTTAATGAAAGTATTCGTTCTGATTAGTGCCAATTTTCTTTCTAGGTGATTATTACTGTCCTACTTGCAACTCGACTACCAACTCCGAAATACCATTTATGCAACACATGAAAAGCAAAAATCACGCGAAAAAAATCGCCGCCGCCAAGAAATCAATAGGTTAGGATACACGCTGATGGTAACCAGGTAAATTCAGCACTGAATTTCATAAATTACTTATTTGTTTGACACAGTAATAAGAAATTTGTATCCTCTACAAAATTGGTGTCAGTTTTTTTTTGATGCCGTACACGGTTTTTGTCATTTGCGGAAAACTTATATACAAAACGCAAAATTTTAGGGAGTTGTGTGGCGTCCCTACTGTTAATTTAAAATTTTCCCGACCTATTTTAATATGGCAGTTTGACTTTTACACATAAAAAATCGATTGGGATTGATACAGTTAAAAGTTGTAGTTGTACAACCGACAAAATCATGTTATCTTCAGAAAATCTGTTCATACAATAAAAATCAAATCAAAGTTTGCCTTTCGTGATACATTAGCGCCAAATACACTTTTTTCCGAATTTTATAAAAATTCTAAAACCCAGAGAGCATATAAATCTAAATAGAGAGGACACGTAATGGTAATATCCGACCAGCTGCCAACGCGATTCACGAGTTTTAATTATTAGCTGAATGCGCCAGGATGAACCTGGGTAATATTTAAAATTAAAACGCTAACAATCCCGCGCGTTGAATAAATATCGATTTATCACTGGCGTACATACTATATTTAATGCAATTTTAAATGAATTTCTTACTAAAGGAATGGGAAGTTAGGAAAAAGCAGACAGCATATAATTTAGATTTATATCTCTGTCTCTTCTCTGGTAAAAGATAAGTTTTTTATTTATTTTTAAAATATTTTGCTATTGAAAGTAATTTCAATTTTGCCATAAAAAAAAAGAAAAATTTGAGGCAAACCAGCCAAACTATGCTTTTGTATGTCCCAAATAACTCTAACTAACTTTGAAAAATGCATGATTTAGGAGATCATAATGGGCTAGAAGGTATCTGAAAACTGATGGTGCCATAAAATAAATTTCCTTGCATATTCCTTTAATGGTTCTGTTCTCCTACTCCAAAAGAGGCGTTTGTGACGTTACCGTGTCATCATAGAGAGAGTGGTGGACAAAGAAATTGTTTTCAGAAACTTAACACCTAATTATGGAATTTATTTTTTTTTTAAATTTGACCGCGGAAGACGAAATCTTGTAAGGTAAGGTAATTTTTTTTTTCAATTTCGAGAAGCTTTCTATAAAGAGGGGGTCAATCGCCACCTGTCAATGTACCGGTACGGGTCTCTTAATAGTTCCCAACGCGGAACTCGTCCAAAAGAATACGATTTTCCTGTGTGCCGCCACTGCTTTGGATCGACAAAAAATAAGCAAGAAAGCGAAAGTGGTGCACCAAGTTTCCAAGCCCAGAACTAAAAAAAACGATAGAGGTGCCACTTGGTTTTCAAGTCAGTTGAGCGGGGTTGCAAATTTACCATTAGGTGTCCTCTCTGTTTAGATTTATATGCTCTCTGCTAAAACCAAATCCCTAATCTTGAATTTCTCAAAAAGAAATTACTGGATTTCTGATAAATACCTTACACTGTATATTTTAAATCTTTAGTAAGATTGACCCCAACTTTGTAGAATCGCAGACATTTTGACCCTTTGTATTGTAGTTTTAAAATGAATGAAAAAAAAAACATTTTTTTAAGAGGGCTTGTTGATCTGAGGCCCGGCTATGGGTTTCATAGGGGGTCATTTCATATGAAATTAACCAAAAAAAAAAGGGAGATTTGGCAGACCATTTCGATATTTTTTGGTACATTTATTCTAACCATAAAGGGAATGAAAAATCTCAAATTTGATTTTTTTTCCATTAGTTTTTTTTAAATTAATTTTTGAAAATCAAAACTAACTACCATTTTGCTTAAACACGTACCTAAATAATGAAAATATCTCGATAACTACTTAAACTTGGACAATGGTTTATAGCTCGTTTTAAAGGTATTTTAAATATCTTTATTTCTGTCCTAGTTTAAGTAGTTATCGAAAATGGTGGTTAGTTTTGATTTTCAAAAATTAATTAAAAAAAAACTAATGGTCAAAAAAAAATTAAATTTGGGATTTTTCATTACCGTTATGGGTAGAATAAATGTACCAAAAATTATCGAAATCGGGGAGATGGTCTGCCAAACCTCATGACCCTAGGATGTAATGGGTTTATTGAGGTAAATGAAGTGCTTTTAACCAATAAACACGCTTAAAAGCAGTCACGAGACGACCAGAGAGAGTTGTGAAGCTCTTGCGGACCACCGCTTTTTAGGAGAAGCCGTTTGCTTGTTCATAAGGAGTAGAAGGGATTTGTAGGAAAGCTCTCTGGAAAAACGACAGTCAAATCGGGTAATTTCGGGCCTCGCTTGAGTGCAAAGAGTGTCTCGTGACACTTTCACAGCATGTTATTGGACGAAATTAACGAAACCACGAATCGTGTTTCTTTTCCTGTTCCTTTAGTTGACCATGAAAATTCGACTGTATTTTATGTTACTCACATGAATAGTATATTTACAGGTCTTAGGCAGATTTACAGGACCCGTCCTGCAAATTTTCGACAACAACCTAAATGTATGTAATAATAATTTCTTACAACCACTTCTTCTTACCACAGTTGACAGCGACATAAATTTATATTAGCACTGTTGTACTGCAAACATTGCATGTATTTATATCTATGTAATTTTTAGTGTTTAGAATTAAGGGAGTTGTTAAAAAAGTGGTAGTTTTAAATGATTGGGTTATGCTAAGGTCACATATAAATGAGCCCAGAACTAATTGTACTTTTTGCGCGTTCAATAAAATACCTGCTTAGTTTTGCAAAAAATATTTATGCCATATACTTAGGAGAAAAATACTGGCCTGCTTTTTCCCTATCTCAAAATTGTAACGGCAACCTCGCGGAAAAATCAAGTTGGTCTGGGTGGAGAGAAGCTGACAGATTCCTGTGCGCATCCAGTGCGCACATATCTCGAGTTTTGAAAATTTGACATTGTTTATTTTTTGTATTTTTATTCTGATTTGTTGTTGGTTTGTGAAAAAGGTTTTATAACGAAAATTAAAAAAATAACCCGCATAGCTAGAATATTGGTATATTGCGTGAATATTCTAGGAACATTCGGAATGTCCAAAACACATACTGTGAATGTCCAAAGGTCCACTTTTTTATTATTCACTGAATATTCAGAATAACTGTAATCTGAACATTAGATATGAAAAAAACTAATGATGGGATTACATCCATTCTGAATTTGATGGTTGTATTTGTTTATTTTTAAATTAAATACAATATCTAAGTACATATGAAACTCAAAAGAAACTTAAAAAGTACGTTAAATATAACAACAATATAAAAAATTTAACTGCAAATCTACAAAAATAGCAATAATTTGAAACATAAACATTTTCTCCATACCTTTTTGGCTAGGTAAAGTTCCGAGAACTGATGCCGCGTTGTCCCTCTGAACTGCTAAACTTATGTTTTGGGTAATGAATGATTTAACTCTTGAATCGCCTCCCAATTCACCCTTTATAAGTTGACCGATTTTGTTTATTAAATTTTTAGCCTAGGGTCCTAAAGGCCCTAAGGTTTCAACGGGCGTGAAACAGAAGCGATCCCACAATTCCTCATACTTTCTTCTCTTCAAGGACTCTCCCAGTTTATAAACTTCCCCTGCTGTTTTTGATGACTTCTATGGAAATCTGGTTATTCCATCCGCTCGATTTCCGTCGCTCCGACACATTCCAACCGGCTCGAGAACCGCAGGAAATCCTGCACAAGCTAGAGCCCGTTGAAGAATTACATTTAACGTGCTGTGGCGAGCCATCCTTCCTGCACTCTTGTGATAGCTCGGGCCGTGATAGCCACAAATATCTACTGTTAGGCCACAAGAGTGAATAATAAAAAGGTGAATATTCACGCAATATACCAATAGTCTTGCTATATGGGAAATTTTTAAACGTTACAAAATTATTTTGACGAGAGGAGGAGGGAATTTACATCTTTGCGGTTTGGAAAGCCTGAAACTGAATTAGTAAATTAAGTTAATTTTTAAATCTTCATTCAATACAAACGTAAAAATGTATCACTACTTAAAAAATCGGAGACCCCTTGCATTGTTAATTGTTTACCGATTTTCGAATTTATTTAAAATTATCCACCATTTTGAATTTTTAAGAAATGTCATTTTCGACACTTGTTCTAAAAAATATAAAGTATATTCTTTACAGCTATGTAAATTTATTTTGAATCGGTTTAATTTTTTGTGGCCCACCATTTTTAATTTAATTTATTCAAAACTTTCTTGTTCAAGTCTATTATACATTAATTTCTCTATTTAAAGCAACATCTGGTTTTTTGTTCTATTTTAAAAAGCAAAGAAATGAATCTGGTGTGCTTTTCAAAAAAAAAAATAATAAACAACTTTTATAAAGTTTAATAAAGTGAATTTTTTTTTATTGACAAACAATACCAATAAGTTGGAAGTTTGAACGAATTTAATATTTAAGAAAGTTATATAATTATAATCTGGTAAAGATATTATTATTTGAAAATAATATGTCTTATTTCCTAAATTAATTTCTTTATAAATGAAATATGGACAAATTCTTTATTAGTTTACCCTAGTTTATAGTGGTCTTCCCAATGTCTCTTCAAGAGTATTATTTTTTTTTAATCCTTGATTTTTCTTTTAAATTTTTTAAATTTTAACAGAGACTTTTATTGAAAGTTTCATTGACAATAAACTCGAACTTCTATCAAAAATCATTCCTAACATTAAAAAAATAGATTAAATAATAAAGGATCTCCAACAACGGAGTTGACATGGCAGCGCGGCAAGTCTCGCGCATGCCCGTTACTACGATTAGGTTACTCACGACCACAGCCAACTCGATCGCCTATAGTTTATATAACGAGGAATTTATCAGACCGTATTTAATAAATTCACCATAAAAACTGCAATATCCGAAACTTCTTCAACCCCATTCAATAACAAATTCGAAATTTATAAGACCCGTTTTTAATCGAACCATTGTTCATCAAACTTTTTCAATATCAAACTCGTAATTTGTAAAACCAATTTTTAATAAAACCTGGAATTTGTCAAACCATTATTTTTCAAAACCGGAATTCGTAAAAGCCGTTGTTTATCCGAAAATGTTTGCTAAATTGATTGCGCATTCACCAATAATACATGAACCGGAGGCTTACACGCAGTTGGCGCGGCGTTTCGATGCATTTATCGTTCTATATGCGCACACTTGGCTAAAAGTATTCACAGGTAGTGTTCAATACTTTGTGCATAGATGTCACTCTATTGTTCTTAAGGCTGAAGACACAATTAAAAATACTAGATACTATTGATAGACTTTCAAAACCGTTAAATCAATGCTGTAAGTTAAAATAAAAATACTAAATACAGGCTACTAGTGACATACACAATAGCAAAGTTTTCGTATTTTGTATCTTGTAATTTGTATTTCATTAACGAAAATGGTGCAAAAAAGTGAGGTTTCAATTGTGCCTTCAACTTAACTGGAATGCAAGTGACATCTATACACAAACTATTGAACGCTACCTGTACAAGTGTGCGCGCGTAGCAGCGACAAATGCATCGAAACGCCGCGCCACCTGCGTCTACCCGTCCGGTTCATGTATTATTGGCGAATGCGCCATCAATTTAGCAAAAATTTTCTGATAAACAACGGGTTTTACGGATTCCTGTTTTGAAACATAATGGTTTAACAAATTCTGGATTTTGAATGAGTTTGATGAACAATGTTTCGATTAAAAACGGGTCTTATAAATTTCGAATTTGTTATTGAATGGGTTTGAAGAAATAAGGTTCGGATAAAAAATTGGTTTAACGAGTTGCAGTTTCTATAGTGAATGATTTTATGATTGAACTTTCTTGTATTTAACGGGTTTGATTTTGCACATTCTGATAAACCGTGGGCGTCGGCCAACTCTACTTCACTTTTGAGTCTCGTTAAGTAGTATTTTTCTTCTAGGTATATTTTATAAACTTTTAATATGATACCAAAGTGGCAAAAATGTTTTTCGATTTTCATTTGGTATTTGAAAAAACCTTTTTTTTGACGTCATCGTTTTTGGGCATGTTATTATGCAAGTGAGCTTTACATTCTTCATTTTGGCAAGTAACAGAAAGTTTTAGTAATTTTTAATTGATTTTTGGACGTATTCTGTGTTTAAATTTCAGGGTTAGTACCGCAAATTGACTTAAAAATTCCCTGATATTTCCCGGTTTTCCCTGACAAATTCTTTGATTCTCCCTGACATTTTACAAATAAAAAGTCACGAAAATCAGTCAAAAAGTATCCCTTTCATCATTTTCAATTTTTTGGTGCACCTATATTTTTTAAGGTAGTGGCTTTTTTGAGGGGACGGTTTTGTAGGTGTTGGGTTGGTTTAGTGTGTATGATAAAAATAATTATATGGATAAAGTAAGGGCGAATGTAGTTTCAATTGTAGATTTGTTTCTCAAATTATTTCTAAAAAGGCTATTTTTACGCGTTTTAAATGTTAATTTACATATAAGTAATCAGTGATATTATTTCGCCGCAAGGTGAAAATTTTAGCAATTTAAATAGAAAATTCTTTAAAGATTTTAATCTTTTACGTTTTTTGCGAAATATTTTTGAAAAAAGTGGGTTGAGTTAGCTGGGGTGTTTTAATTTATTGGAGCCGATCGAATTTTTTTCCAGACATCATGGAATTTTTCCATGATATTTTAAATCTGTAAAAAATTCTCTGAAATTTCCCTGATTAAAATTCTCTGAAATTTCCCTGATTAAAATTCTCTGACATTTCAACGTTTTCCCGGTTTTCCAGTGCTGTACTAACCCTGATTATAATATCACTGTCACAACAAGAATCTCGCAACACGTTCGCCACGCCAGCATCATTAAAATCTGTTAAAACATAATTTTTCGAATAAAATTTTGTGCTAATTAAAAAAAAAGAATTAGCTGGGTATTTGATGGATACATTTCGTTTTGGTGGCCATTTGTATGTAATCTAAATCTCGTTCAGGTACACCGTGCATAAGTAACAAAACAAACAAAATTAAACAATTTGTCCATGATAAAGTAGCTATAATCTCGGTTACAGTGTGTGTTCCTCTGTTCATCAGTAATTTTTGAAAGTTTTCAGGTGATTTCCTTGAGTGTCCGTTTCCTCTAGTGTTGCAAGAAAAAAATTGCTATAAAATTTTTGAGAGTGGTGATTGCGGTGAACTTTATTATTGTAGGGTTTTTTTTAAATTCAAAAGTGAAGACAAATAATTTTACTGATCTTGTGAAAAATTTAAAATGTTTCATTTTTTCTGAAAAAATTTGAGTTTGGCTTAACCGTCCATTTATTACAAAATTTTATATTTTTAAAAAATACCTTAATATTTTTATATTAAAACTATGTTTCACATTACAATAAAATCATATTTAACAAAAAATGTAAAATATGTATGTTATGATCCCTGGTTCCTTCAGTGGTCCGATTTTACTAGACCTTCCTTTTTAGCCGTAATGGAAGTATGGTAATGTATACCTTGATTTCTTGTTTTTATTCGGCAAACCAAGAAAATAATTGGCGGACACTCAAGGAATGATTGAATGATAAAAGACAAATGTAATCATAGCCCATGAAAAAAGTATTTTTTTGGTTTAATATTGAAGTTATAATATTCGGTTTTTATTTTCTAATTACCGGACACCCTTTTCTAATTTATAGGAACCTCCACATTTTTTTTCATAAGTGTGCTTAGAGGGTTCTTATTCGGCAAACGAAGAAAATAAATGGCGGAACACTGAAGGAATGATTGAATGATAAAAACAAATGTAATCATAGCCCATGAATAAAAATTATTTTTTCGGTTTAACATTTAAGTTATAATATTTGGTTTTTATTTTCTAATTACCAGACACCCTCTTCTAATTTATAGGAACCTGCACATTTTTAACACAGGGCGGGGGAGTCGACTTTTTCATGAGTGTAGAGTCCTTAATATACTTTTTAAGGATTTTTTAGCCGGTGTGCGAGGAGTGATAAAGATTTGGGCAATTTAAAAAAAAAACAATAATTATCCACTTTTTCTGCGAGTGTATTTGTATGTATAATAAGTAGCACCTAGTTTTAAACAGGTATTAGTCTATTTTTTGTTTCGACATTTATTTTTTAAGGGCTTATTTTTTATATTGTTTTGAGGAGTTCAATTCATATTTTTGATTTGTACCTAGAAGACATTATTATTAAATAAAAAGTAAAAAATATTGTTGAGGAGTTTTTTTTAGTAGTAAGTTTAGTACGCGTCCTGCCAGGGATTCACGTGCCTGTTCAAGTTGAGTAAAACGATAGAAACGGGCATAAATAGAGAGGAAAACTGAAACAAATAAGGTTCACCTATTAAGCGCCTACTTAAGGAAATTTTACGTTTAGAGTTCAAAATTAGGGATACAAAAATGTTTTCGTTATGATTTTTGATTTTTGTAAAAAAAATTGAACATTTCTTTATTGACTATGGTTTAAAGAAAATCTGTATGTTTATCAATTTAAAAAAAAAAAAAAAATTATAAAAAGTAATTTTTTTCCTTTACCGGCGTAGCTCAAACTGCATTATTTTAATACCGGCGTATTGCTTATCTTACTTCGGCGTAGTTGTAAAAAATATTATTTTTTAGTTAAATAAGGCAAATTTCTTAATTCATATTAAAATATTAATACTTAATCAAAATAAAATAAAATATTTTATTTAAAACAATAACATTTTGGTTTATAACCTAAAACTAAATCCCATGACATTCTCAACAGTGAACTAACCAAATGGTTTTAACCAGCGTAACTAAGTAGATATTTTTTAAAGAATTTACTTATTTAAATCAAATATCACCTAACTCAGGAATTAAAAATAAGCCTCTCTTCTTTATTGTCATAGGAGGATCAATTTTTGTAAAAATTTCGTCAAAATCGTACCATATAATGTATTCATGTTGAGGCCACTTCCAATGAACCCCAACCTTTTCCATAGATACTTTTCTTCTTTTTTGTCCATTACTTGACCTGGAAAATATTTATTTTCATATTATGTAAAAATAACTTATTGGTTCATTTCATAGGCGCATGGTGTAGTTTGTTCCTTGGTTAATTTATTTTTCTCTACAATATTTTTTTCTTTAACAGGTATTTTTTTCCTTTTAGAATCTGGATTTTTATCATTTTCATTGGTCTATCTTTTTTCTACATTAACTCTTCTTTTTCCTCTTTTGCCTCTTTTTCAAAATGTTTTCGCCTTTCTAACCCGTTTTTTTTAAATGTCTGTTTTTTTTTTTGGAAAGTAACGCAAACTCATTATCATTTTATTTCAAAAAACTACGCAATGATTTACGCTCTTTAAAGTAGTTTTTGAAAGAAAAAAAAACAAGTTTTAACTCTTGGTTTAACCTGTTTTTAGATCAAAAAATTATATAACTTTTAATACGGCGTTAATAGATACATTAAAAAAAAACACTGTTCCTTTACCGTCCTCTAGACTTTTTTTCGTTTTTTGGAACATTTTCAATATTATACTCAAACCAAATTACAGAAAACAAAACCTATACATTTTTTAATCTAATTTTTTTAATTTTGGGTAAAGGATATTTTTTCTTATTTTTTAAATATTTTGTCTGTAGGTATATCCAAATTTTTAACTCGTAAATTTTAAAAATTTCTAATAATTATTGTGATGAAAAAAGTGTACGCCGTAATTGGATTATTACAATCGTTTACATGTTAACTATTAAAAAATAAAGAAAACATTTTGTAACAGTAACATTTAAACGACAAAAAATTATTTAAAAAATTTTCACAAAATTCCAAATCCGGCGTAATACGCTGCAGTTAGATACATAGTAAAAATGTTAGTCTATTACGGGCGCATTTTTTTTAAATTTTTTATAATAGTTTATCCTCAAAAAATAATAACAAAAATATGCAAAAAATATTTTTGGGTATTGTCTTAATCCACTATCAAACAAATTTTTGCAAAAAGTAATTACTATTTTATTTTTTAAATAATCGTTAAGGAAGTAAAACAATTTCCTTACCAAACTAACAAAGTTTGCCGCTAAATTGGACACCTACACTGACCTCGCCCACTTCAACACTGATGCAATTATCGGCACGTGCTCACATTTCCACAAAAGTTGCACAAATCAGATGACCAGTAAATTTCCTTCTGAGAAAGTGGCGCCTCGACCTAAGACTAGTCGCCAAAATTAAATAAAACACACTTTAGGTTCAAAAAAAAAGTTACGCCGGTAATACCTTAGGGTTTTTCATACGCCGTTAATTGCTCAGTTTACCTTACACATTAAAAAGAGAAATAAATAAGAAACTGTTTCAAGCTTCATGTGAATTCTTTATTATTGCACGATATAAGTTACTAACATTTATTATTAAAACTAAAGTAAAAATGGCCGATTTTAGTTGGAAGCAATCACTTGTCCCAAAATCAAAGATGGCATAATTATAGGGGGACCCAAAAAAATACCAAAGCAATTGGATAGAAACTGATCGACATCTTGGATTCATTAGAAATATATTTTTGAGCTTGAGCCTTCAAGAACATTTTTTTTACATTTTTCAGCAACCGGTTAACGTTAACGTGCGCGTTAACGTGAACGTAAACGTAGCTCCATATTCTGTCTTCCTTTTATCTAAAAAAACAAAGACTTCCGCTCAAATACAGATATAGTAGACCGTAAATATGACATTACGAAAAAACCTTATCTTCTATCTTCTTAACTTAATCATTTTAACAAAAGTTTTGTCGATCAGCAGTATGTTAGCTACATAATTTCTCTTTGTTTTTTTATAAAAATTTAAAAAAAAAAGAAAATAAAATAAAAGGCGCTGTGTTAAAATATGTTTTTTTATGAAACTACACGCAAAAAAAGTGCCAAAATTTATTCACAATATACCATAAGCTTTATGCTGGCTTGAGCTAGGCATCTTTATCTGTTTATATTGCCTACCGGCGGTTTTACTAAAATGATTTATGACAACGCATTATACTATCTATCTACTATATCAGAGCCCATCTCTGCAGTCTAGCATTGAGCTTATTCATCAAGGTCACGTTTTTAGCATGTATAACGTTTAGACTAGACGCATGCTTACGTTCTATAACGTGTGCTCTATGTTGCTAATGCAGAGATATGAGAAAAAATGTAGCGAGTTTTGCCGAAGAGAGTAAAAAAATTAATAGATTGGTAATTATTTAATTGCAAATAAATTCAATAGTTTTTTTTTTAATTCTATCTAAAAAAAAAATAAATGGGTTGAGAAAGGCTGCAACAAAAAATACTATATTTTTTAAACCTATTACTAAAAGCGAAATGGTCTGCGTTGTTAATTCTAAAAAACTCAATTTCGTGTGGAGAGGATGGAATAACCGCTGATATTATAAAAGACAACCATCAAAACTTGCTGAAAGCTCTTTTACTACTACTAAATTACTGAAAAAACTAGGTTCAGTCAAAACGTTAATATACCGAAAAAATGGAAATTTTCTATAGCCGCAATGGTCAGTGGTTATAGCGTTAGCTTGGTAAGCTGGAGGTTAACGGTCCGTCATCGTTCCACTTTTTTTTTGTTGATTTTTTTTTCTTAGGATGTATATGTCATAGTTTTCGGAACACAACAATATATTTGTTATTTTATTTAAAAACATACTTTAGGATTTAGGTAACTAGTCACCGTTACATCTAAAAGTTGCTGGTTAGATGGAGACCACCTATGTACACTTCTCCCCACATAAAACTGGTACAGCAGAATTTAGCAGCCTGTTTAATTTTTAAAATGTTTATGTCTTGTCTTCCTATAAGTGACAATGTCACAGACTCCTGACATCATGGTTTGCATGTCAGTGTCATCAAAATTTTAAAAAATGCCGCCCGCACCTTCCGAATTTGATAAAGCTCAAATCTTAGCAAAACTAGACGGTGGTTGGTCTATTCGGCAAGTAGCTGGGCATTATAGGAGAAGCAAGTCTACGATAGTAAACATAAAAAAACGATTCGAAAGGAAAGCACCGGTTTGACGAAAGTTACTAGCCCAGAGGAAGACCAAGAAGCAATCAATTTTCTGGGAAATCATCCGTTTGCCAAAGCGAAAGAAGTAAAAATTGAATCAAATTTTCCATAATCCATATCAACATTAGGCAGGAGGATTAAACGTTCGAGGCTAAGGTCTCGCATTGCGGCAAAAAAAATTAAACTAAGTGAGGAAAAGAAGCAGTCTCGATTAATTTTTGCGTTGAATTATTCTCCGAGGGACGAAGAATTTTGGCAGCAGGTGGTTTTCACAGATGAGAAGATCTTTAAGTCCAACAGCGATAAAAAACAAATTCTGGTTTATCGACCGCCAAGAACCCGATACGAAGAACGATATATTGCTGGAAACGAAGACCGGGCGGGAAGATTTTCGTTAAATGTTTGGAGCTGGATATCGGCTAGAGGACATGGCGCTCTATTTAGAATTAATGGGCAATTTAGAGCCGGAGTTAACGTTAAAATGCTGTAAAATGTATTGCTTCCAGAGGTGAGAGTCCCTTATCCAGATCATTTTTTATTCCAACAAGATAACTGTCTAGTTCCTACGGCCAGAATTGCGCAGCGATGGTTCCAGGATAATAATATTGAAGTTTTGCCTTGGCCTGCAAAACTGCTGATGCGAATCCAATAGAGAATGTTTGGGGACTAGTTTTAATATCATTCCGAGGAATTCAGAACATCTAATGGAACTCATCGTAAGGGCATATAAAGAAGTTATTGTTGAAAATCCAAACTTATTTGAAAATTTAGCCAATTAATTGCCCAGAAGACTTCAAAACATCATTGCAGTCAACGGTGCAATGACGCGCTATTAAAAATAAGTATTTTTTTAATGTTTTTAATTTTGTTATTTTTGTTTTAATTTTATTTATTTCATTAACTTGATCTGGCCTTTTAATTATTTTGGGCTAGTACCTTTCGTCAAACCGATGCCTTCCATTCGAGGGACAGTTCCTTCTTGAAATTGATTTATTATGGTTACTATCGTAGACTCGCTTCTTTCATAATCAGCTAGTCGAATAAACCAATAACTGTGTAGCTTTTATTTAGTTAATAAAATATTTTTGCTTTTTTGAAATGTTTTTATTTTTAGTGGTCTTACATTTTGAAGTAGTAAAAAATAAGCAAGCCGTCTCCTTATAAAAAGTTTATATATGCCAAAAATATAACCTAAAATGACAAAGTCAAAAAGTCAGTGTTGCACATAGAAAAATATAAAAAATCGTATTTGCAGCTACCTTCTGCTGTACCAGTTTTATGTGGAGAGAAGTGTACATTAGACCAATGACTATGTGACAAAAATAATTATGCCAATATATTTTTGTTACTGATACAGCAATGGTTTATCATTGGACCAATGATGTGGTATATCGCTTAAGTGACTGATGGGTCAGTATTCCCAAGTTAGACAAAAAGTTACTGGCTAGACATCTGCTCCTTCAGTGGTCCATTAAACGAATAACTGAAAATTTATATTGGGCCAATATTTATCCGTCACAAACTGTTTATAGGGAAGGTGTCAATTCCCACTAAACTGACCAAGCTGGATCCGAAAAACCCAAATATTTTAACATATGTCAGTACCTGTCAAAATTAAATCACGCTTTTTTTTTGTAGTTTTTAATATTGATATGACCTTTTATACTTTCGTGTTAATCCTGAATCCAAAAATTAAGAAAAAAATTACAGCTGTCGGGACCTGTCGTTTGTCTTTATTAAGAAAAAAATGTCCAATTTAGCTTTTTTATTATTTAAACTCATTAGCAACAGCTACAAGAAACAATCTATTTACTACAAGTATGACAGCTGTCAAAACATGCCAATAGGAGCAAGCCGTTTTTTAAAATCTAAACAATTTTTAAACATGTCTTAGAGACTTCTACACTTATGTGGAAAATCTTTCTTTAAAGTTATCGAAAAATGGCAGTTGCTAGGATCTGTCAAAAGTTAAAACAGAAAAAATATTTTTTGATAGTGTGGCGAATAAGTGATTCATAAGTCGACTCCAGGTGGTAAGAGCATTTTTTAGTCCCATACTCATTCTTGTGAATTAATAATGGTTATTAGGAGTAGAGAATGAACTTTTTTCTTGTAGAAAATAGGCTTGAACCTGATAATTTATCCAGCGTTTCTGAGATATTAGGGACTTATCGGTACATAAAGTCGGCATATCCTGACTCGGCACTATTTCTGATAGTTCCACATGAAGGTTGAAAGGTTTCTGACATTTTTGTCATATAAACATGTCATCTAAACATGCTCATATTGTGCCATTCTTAAAGTTGACAAAGTAAAGTTAAAGCCGTCATTTATTAAAGGTAGGCACAAACATTATGAAACTCGACATTATTTTGATAGCAAAGATGACATATTTAGAAAACAACAATGTCAGAATCCTTTTAAACTTCGTGCGGAATTGTCAAAAATAGTGCCGTCTTTACTAAAGTCAGGCTATGTCGACTTTATGTACCGATATTATGTAAAGGATAGAAGTCTATGTCTATAACAAAATCACTGGTAATAAAGTTCCTGCAATGTGAATGTTCCTTTACTACCGCATAGTAAGCAAGGCAAATAAAATCATACTAAAGTCTTATTTCAAATCGCTCACCATTATATTAATACAGGAGCCACCAGCAATTTTACAACATCTAAAATATCACTAAAAGAACATGTACAAAGTTTTATACTATATTTTCAACACTTACATTTTGAGTCTAAGTTTTTGGGGAAACTACCCCGTGCATCAACTAATTTTCACTTTTAAGACTTTTGAGCACAACCTGTATCGCACTACTTTTATTAAAAAGTTTTTAAATTTGTGACCATTAGACCTAACTATGCACTTGTCAAGCTGAAGATTCAGAATGCTTTTTTAATTCCCCAGGCATATCTTTTTATATCCAATTTTTTGTTACGGCAATCGTCATCAACCTCGCATTCTTTAGATTTTTGGGGCAAGAATTCGGCTTCATCCTGTTTGTGATTTAATTTACCCGGGAAGTGGCCAAGGTTTTTCTAAGAAAAATATTGAAAAATTCAAGGGTCACAAACAACAACAACAGCAGCATCCTGTTAGGCAGGATGGAATTCCTGCGAGCGAAACTTTTCTACGAAAACCAATCGAGGTCAACTTACTTGGAATAATTTTCTTGCGCAATTTGACTCTGAATCCCCACCAAAAATATATCTGAACATCGTTTGGGAGCTTGTCTAAATTTTACTTGGGTTTAGTTGTGAAAAAGTTTTTGGTGAATACAGAAGTCAAGTTTAATAAGTAGTGGTGTCTTGGTCTATAAGTGATATCAGTGAGTAAGTTATTGCCTTTGATAAATATTTTCTAAAGTATATGAGCAACAGATAAAAAAATTTGTGGTTATTTTTTTTTTATTATTTCTGTTTTTGTGCTTCTTTGTTAACATGAAAGAAAAATATTTTTTTATTTTAAAATTTTACTTTTGCGACTGCAAGGTTTATTTGAGACCACAGAAAAGCGAGAAGATTTATTAAGACAAATTATTTTGAATTTATTTTTTTTTTTTTTAATTTACTTGAAATCAAAAAGAACTGATATAATTCATTACATAACTTTAACCCTTGATGAATAAAAATATGTGCATATATACATTTTTTTTTGTTTTGTGGTTTTATTATCCGTAAAATTCGTAGACCTTCACATTCCTCCCCCCTTTCAAATCAAGTGATACATCTGAATGATTTATTACTTGTTCTCAAAAGATAGTAGCTTGGGTGTTAACTATCTGTCATTGGCTCTTGAAAATTGGTAACCTGATACCTGAGTGGTCGTCTGCCATGGCTAGAGGCTTGCAGGTAGGCATTATAGTTTTTAGCCTTTTCTAACTTCCTCGAAATATTATTTTATGGGTAAGTTAAAATAAACAAATATACGCCTATTCGGTTAATTTGAAAAAAAAATGAGTTTTTTTTTGTTGACTTAAATAAAATAGACAGCCCTAAGTCAGGGTAGACTCAAAAGGTAAGGCGTTGTTACAAAGTCAAATTTAGTATGTACATTTTTTTTTATTATTTTTTTTTATTTAGGGGTATAAAGTAATTAGAGTTATTATTATGGTAATAAAATTGTTAGATAGTTTTTAAGGTTAGTAAAAATACATAATATTCTTATTGCTTATAAAATGTCGGGTAAATAATCTTAATCTAATAAATAAAAAATCTTACAGGCTAAGGTAAGTAAAAAAAAGTAAAAATATATAAACAACTATAAGCTAAATATAATTTTTTTTTTCATGCAAGGTACGGTAAAAACAATACTATTCTTCAAAACCACTATCCATTGATTTTACTCGCCGAATGATAAACTGCAGTGGATTCTGCTGAGGTGCGGCAATATAATGCGGGTTACGGTGGCGAGGTCGAACAGGTGCGATTGACTTCGGCAGGTCTAGGAGCAATGGGCTGATATCGATTGAATCTCCGTGTCGGGTTATGTTTTTAGGCATCAGTGGGGGTAGGAGTCGGGGTCTATGAGCAACTGGAGCGACGGAAGGGTCACCCCTATCGGCCTCAGGATTATTTTCTTGGGCGGGGCCGGCGGCGGGTGAGAGTACTCGTAATTGCGGCACAACTTGGTTACCTTCGTCTTCTAGATGAGGTTCAGGTCGTTCAGATGGAACTTGAGCTTTTGGTGAGGGGCAGCTAGTTGATGGGCGGGTGCTGGAGGGTTTTGGGGAGGGACAGCTGGTTGGTCCGCGAGTATTGAAACCCTAGATGGCAATACCTGTAAACACGTCATGAAAAACATGCACACCGGGCAGTGGCAAGTCATAGGGACCACGCTTCTCCATACGGTCGAAGAATGTTGGGGTGTAAATAAGGCCGCCGCTGGGGTAACGCACAGAGCGCATCGACATTCTGGCACTGGTTTGGTTCTTGAGATGCCATTTGATATCGTAACATAGTATATTCTAGGTGAAGAGTTAACTTAATCGAGGTTATCGGGGCTGAGAAAACTCAAGAGCGGCAAAATTCAAACTGATCTGTATAATTCCATCCTATATAGTAACTCCCGGTGATGGAGGTCGGTAATCAAACGAACATAAAACATAAATGTGGCTATCCACTGCATCTTCCTTTGCACTTTCTTTTTCATCACTATCACTTAATTTTACTATTAGTTTATTTTATATTAAAACAATTACCGCACTTCTACAAGATCATAGACTTCTACAAGTGGTAGGTGGTCTCTTTCTTATTCATGGGACATGCATTTCCTTTTTTTTTCTTAGTTCATGACTTAAAAAAATGACTAGGTATATTAATTGCAATTTTCGGCAGTGACCAATTCGTGATTTAAATGTAAACAAATCCGGCACCGCGCCTTTGCGTCTTACAACAACAAATATCGTTATTAAAACTCTTTGGGCCTTAAGATTCAGTCTCCATTAAAGTCGAAAAATTGAAATTCTGGTAGTCGGGGTATCGCGTTCCTTCTTTATGATTGATTTAATTGATTGATTTCTTATGTGTTTTCATCACCATGGTATGGGTTCTGTACTAATTTTGTTGGTGACATAAGTTGACCGTTTATAATGGGGATTCTGGTTTATGCTACAGTGAATGATTATACTCTATGGTGGCGATATTTAGCTCTGGAAAAATATGAATATGCTAAACGGTTAAAGGAAAGGTGGCTCTCACGGTATGTGGGTTAGACTTCCCTTTACTTCTTAGGCACGGTTGGCGCTTCGTGTTGTTCATAGAGGCTCCAAGATATAGAGGGAACTTCTTTTCATTCTTTTTGTACGTTTACATAGGGTGCTGAAGCCGATTTCGTTAGGTGTTTTAAAATCCCATGAGCAGGTTTTTCGCTATTGAACAAGTCAGTATTAATGTTGCGTTGCGGTTCGTCAGGAACTATTTCCTGGTTCTGCCAATAACTAGTAGTTGGTTTGTTTGCGATGTAGTATAAACAGCGTCAGCGTAAACCAAAACGAGGCAATTAGATGAAAATTACAGCCTCCTATTTTGTGTAGGGCGACGGCATTTAGGAATGCTTCTAGGAAAAATTTAATAAGTCGAAAGATAAAGTAGAGGCCAAGCATACTAGACGTGAATCTTCCTAGTATTTCGAATACTCCGTATAATTTCTTAATAGTGGAATCAGCTAATTTTTCTAAATCTTCGGAAATAAATAAGGATAAGGTATCAATTCCTTGTGAACTTACTGGTTGACCAATTATCTTTCTTAACAGTATATTATTTAAGGCGGGGCGTTCAATTTGAAAAATAATTGCATTTTGTGCTTTTTGAATTTCTTCTTTGGTGTAAATTCCTCCGGATCCTAAACTTTTGATTGGACTAAAGGTGACAGGTTCTTCCATATCTGATTTTAGCTGATGGGGAGTCCTTCCTAAGGTCTGAAATGGGCCAAAGCTTATCCATTTATTGTCTAAATAGTAGGTGGACGGTATTATCGAGTTGCAATCTACTTGCTCGCCATGTTCTGTCAGAATTTTTGTAATAGGAGATACAAAATCGCTTTGATTGTAGGCTGTCACGGGCAATTCAACGTAACAGTTAGTCTCTCGGCGAACTTCAACGACTATAGGAAATCATCGCGTAAGGTATAGCGTTTCTCCCATCATTCTTGCTGTCCACCCAACAGTCCTTGAGTAATGTGGCTACTAAATTGGGTGCGATTGAAGCCATAATTAGTCTATTTTTTAATATTTCTCTGTGCAATAAACATCGCCGGTGTATTGTCTTCGCGAACATGTTATTTAAACTTCGCCTAAAAGATTGTTCACGCATAAAAATTTAGTATTTATGTACGTTAAATTTAGTACTTATGTACGTTATTAGGTCAGCTTCTCTATGTAACCCTCCTTTTATTGACCATGGTGTTAGCTGTTGAGGACCGCTTTTCTCTAAAATTTGCAATCGAGGGTGTTAATAAGGCGCACACGACATTGGTCTTATTTAGTTGAATTGCAAAAATTTTGGCTCTGTCTTCTATTGATGTGAACTTGTTTCCAGAAGTAGCTTTTTCCTGAATAATTGCTGCTGAACCTTCATATAGAACGTTGTACTGGTCACAGTCTTGAGGCTTAAATATTTGCCAAGTGCTTTTTCAGTAGCCCAAGTTTTAAAGACAAGAAACGCCGTTAGTTAGGTCATTTGTTTCCAAACTGGCTTTAGTGACATAATCTCTTAACGTAATTTTTACTTCTGCTGACACTATTACTTGTTTCCATTTTTTACCATTTTCTATGTATTCGGCACCTTCACAATTTCCTCTCTCATCTACTGATCCAGCAAGAGTAAGAGACGTTGTTGTTGTCGAATTTGGTTTTCAAGTTAGAAAATACTTTTTTTTCCAAAACCTCTATATTCATGAAAACTGTAGATTTTATTACATTCTACTGCTCCTCTCTGATGCAAAAATGTACCATAACCAACTTCAACTGTGGAAGCATGTGAAAACGCACTACAATGACTTATTAATCTCGTGACTTGTAAGAGGCATGACTTTATTTGTAAATACTGGAATCTGCTTTTTTCTATAACTTGTACATAAGCAGTTCGTTCTTCATATCCATTATCAGGATCGGGGCATGATCCTACATTTCGCAATGAAATAGACGTTATATTTATAGAGGGGTTTCTACAATCGTAAACTATCAGGGCTTGACTAAGTTTAAGCGTAATCTGCATGACTAAAAGAATTCTCATCTCTTTATGTCTTGTATACATCTGTAACAATAATATATTTTTTTAATTCTAAATATTCTAACTATTGGTGGCTTCCTGACGATATTTATAATTATAATTGAAAGTCTCGTAAACGCATTGGCAACTTCACTTCTCTTGTGCGTGTTCATCTAACTTCAAGTGGTGGCTCATATGGAATACTATCCTCACTTTCAGATGAAGCTGAAGTGTTCCTAGAAGATAAAAGACTTTCGTTGCTTGAGGTTTCATTGTCATCATAATTATTGACTCCTTCATTTCGTAAGATAGGACTCTGGTTTCGCTCCTCTAAAAAGTCATCTATTTGATCTTGAACCATCTCGTTTACCTCAACATTCTGGGGCAGATTTTCATCCACTGGTTCAAGTTCATCTAATTCGACGTCGTCTTCCGGGGTTTTTAAATTATGTCCTAAATTATCCTTTGGATTTTCTGAGGACTTGAACAGTTTTAATCTTTCTGCATGAACTGACCTCTCACCTCCAATAAGTGGATTTATTCTATAATTTACTGGGCTAGTTTGTTCCAAAATTCAACGGGGACCGGACCATTTACTATAAAATTTTGCAGCTAATCTTTTTCTTGTACCTGGGACAATTACGGTATACAAGTAAACTAATTCTCCACTTTTGAGTTCTCGTCGAGTTTTTCGTTTATTAAGTCGCTGACATCTGTAGTCCACGCTTTTCTCAATATTTTGACGAGCCTTGTCATGCGCAATCCTTAGTCGTGTCGTCATTTCACTAGCATAATTTTCATCTAGGTCATAACGAACTCGTTCCTCCTTAAGCGGTGAATTGACAATTCCATATCTCTTTCAAACATTAGGAAAAATGGAGTATCCTGAGTAGCAGAGTTCACTTGATCCCTGTAAGCCATTAATGCGAAGGGAAGTATTTCATCCGAGCTACTCTGGAAGTCATTGACGAAGTGACTGATCATGGTTTTTAACATTTTATGGAAACGTTCTAATAATCCATTTGTAGCAGGATGAGATGGGGTGGTGGTTAATCTTTCTACTCCCAATATTTTGCTTATTTCGGTGAACAACTTGCCTACAAATTGAGAACCCATATCTGTTAGTATTTGTCGAGGCACTCCAAACCTAGTAATAATATTTTCAACAAAAGCTCTAGCCAGGGTTTCTGCCCTAATGTCCGGGATAGGTATACATTCAATAAAACATGTTAAATGGTCTATGCAGGTAAGTAAATATTTATTACCCAGTTTTGTTTGGTTAAAGGTCCTATTAAATTAGAGATATTCTTCCCCATACTTTTGCTGGTACTGGCATTTTCTGTAGAGAGGTTATGGGTTAGTTTTATGCAAATTACATGAATGACAATGTTCTACAAAACGCTGTACATCATGACTCATGGATTTCCAATAAAAATATTTTCTTGTTTTCTGTTGTGCGCTGTTGCCCTGGATGTGCAGAATAAAGGGTGGAATGATACATTCGAAGTATTGCTGGTTGAATTGTTTTTGGTGCTACTAACTGGTCAGTTCGCTCTTCTGCCTGTCTTTCCCGTCGGAGCATAACATCTTTATCAATGTAAAACTTATCATCGTCTTCTTGTAGAGCTTCTCGTTGGGATAAAATTCCTGCATCTTCAAGTTGCATTCGCTGGATGTCGAACTTACTCCAGATAGCTGTTTGCATGGGCTCCATATCTAAGTTGTCCACAACTGGAATGACTGGATGGCTAGTAGTTATATTATTGTCTGGAGCGCACTGTTCTCGCAATCGTTGTGGTAATTAACCACTACCACTGCTGTAAGATACGAATCCCTTTCGTTTTGGTTCTGGTTAATTTTATTGGTAAATTTTAGAGAATTTTGGCGAAAGTAAAATTAAAAATAATTTCCAAGACAAAAATCACTTATTTTGTAAAGTAAAGTCCAATTTTGTGTTTTTTCTCATCTCTAAAATTTTTTACGAGTGATAGTTTTTAATGTGTTGGTTGATTGAAGGTGATATACGATGTTGAACTGGAGAATAAACTAGAGTTTCGAACTTCCATTGTCATTACTTTTTACTTTTTCACGACCATTCGAATCGCGACCTTCGGTCACTAATGTAGCCTATCAACTCGGTTGTCAGAATAGATCAGGTGTGGATAGAAGTTTCTAACCTGTACGTATGACGCTTCGTCGGAAAAATAAAAAATAACATTTTTTTGCATTTTTCAAAGTCACTGCCTAGTCCATCTTTTCTTAAAATTTGTTTACAAAATACTGAACGTGTGCTGTATTTTTAATTGCAAAGGCAACTATAGGTACGGGCCAAAGATTTTGGTGTTTTGGAAGTAACCAGAGGAATATATAGTTTGGATGTAAGTATGTTTCTAGGGCATTCGTGTACGGAACATTCGATAGAATTTTTGTTGAAATCTATTTTATGACGAATATCAAACATTCTGCAAAACGACTTGCAAAAATGAAAATCACTCTAACGTTTAAAAACATTGAGAGCCTGGATCTAATTATGTTTTTAGGGCATTCGTGTACGGAACATTCGATAGAATTTTCGTTAAAATCTATTTTGTGACGAATATCAAACATTCTGCTAAATAACTTTTGCAAAAATGAAAATGACCGTACAAAAAATTGACTACTAATATTATTAGGTAATGAAACTTGGCACGTATACTTAGTAGACCCTTAGTTAATTGTGCGTTAATAATAATTTACAAGGTTGTAATTATTTTATAACTACTAGCTAGATTAAAAGACAAAGATTTTAAAAGTACCTACTTCAATTGTTTCTTTATAATAATACATACCCATAGGTAAAAAGTATTACTTACTTTATAACTAGATTGAAACGAAAATATTTTGAAAGTACCTACTTTAACATGTTTCTATAATAATACATACCTATAGGTAAAAAGTAAAGAATACTTAATTTAATGCACACTTATAAGCAAATTTCTGACGGGTCCTTAATTATATGACTTCTTATTTTTCATGAAACGTCAATGAACATGACAATAATATTGGGAACCTAAAAGAGACAATTTGACTGACATTGACTGGAGAAACCACTACAAACAGCTGATTGATAGGCTATGATTGTGACCGAAGGTCACGTTCGAATGCTTATGTATCTGCAATAGTCATCAGCATAATTCAATGTTCACCTAATGATGATTACAAATACATAAGCCTTCGAAAAGTTCTGAAAAAGTAATAAATAAAGACAATGGAAGTTCGAAATTCCAGTTTACTCTCAAGTTTTTAATCCAAAAACTCTGGTAACATAGGGGCATGGTAATGGTAGTGTTTGTTAAACACTACCATAGCGGCTGTCAGAGATGTAAAAATTTTAAGCGTTCCAAAATGTCCCTAATAAGGTGTCGCCAAGGTTGTCTCTATGTACGGTTCTCGTTCTATTAAATTCCAATAGTAGGAATGGGCTCATTTGATAGCGCCGCGCCGCCTATGCGAGGTGAACTGAGACGTTAAAGGGCAATACAATGATAACCGATGGGACAAATCTTAAGTAATTAATTTTTGGATCTCATTTTTCTCTCTTTTAAAGATATTCCAGAATGACCACATCTTAATGCATTATGTAGAGGGTTTGTTAGAATAATTTAAAAGTAAAGGCAAAATAATCGGGACGGGACATCAAAAACGGCCAAAGAAAAAATCATGGATTTAAAGTGCTTTTCCTTCTAATCTAAAAGTAGTTTTAAATTAGTTGTTTTAAAATATACTTTTGTTCCCTAGATAAAATAAAATGGTATGATATTATTTTTCCTTGCTTGCCTTGATTTTAAGTTAAACGTAATTTTGTAATAACTGACGGGACATTTCTTATAAAACGCTAATATTTTGTTTGCCTATATTTTGGCTAGTGGCTCTTATTTTATGATTTGAAGAAAAGTTATTACATTCTAATGATTGTACACGTTTACTGATACCCCAGACACTTGGTGGTTATAGTTATTTAAATACAAAAATCGAAAAAATGCCAAAAATATTTGTCGCGCGTGGGATTGCCCTAAAGCAATTTATTACACATTGCAGCGTAAACCGATATTTTCTATGCTAGCAGGATTTCGTTGCGGCAAGATACATCTGGCTTGATGACAGGGGAGTTATCCATGAACTAAAATTTGTGTTAATATTTTCACCCGTAAGGTTTATTAGAGACCTTTTTACTTTATCGCCTATTGTTTCAGGTATGCGCAGTTACGAGGTAATATGTTAAGAAAATAAAACAATATTTATTGAAATTTTGTCACATACTCTGCCATCTAGCGTAATTAGATTAAACTAAGTAGCGAAGCGGCGCTAAACACAAAAAAGAATTGATGTGACCATTCCCGAATATTCAAGAAAGATGTAGATAGGTCTAGATGAGTATAACAAACACCAGAATGTTCCGGGTGAGTCGAGAGTGATGTTGGCACATATAAATACGCCGGATAGCAGAGCTTCAAAAAGAGAGTAAGATCAAGAACAGCGAATAGACTGTGAGTTCACGATTAAAAGTAAATAATAAAAATAGTGAAAGTTAAATCTGCGTTTTCTTTTAAAATAACATAAGAATAAATTAAGACCAGGCTAAAATCTTGACATAATAACGGAATCCCTTACTAACCAATAAAGTTACCTGCGGGTGAATACCGTATCCCTTATTAAGTCAAGTTAAGTGGAAAGACAAAATATTTAATGAAGGAAAAATTTTAGCGCCCTTATAAATTTAAAGAAAAGACTTGTGGCGTAGGGGGCAAAGGATGAGGGAATAAATCGAGGAATAACATGGAAAAAAAAGTTTTTGCTCGACCAGGATTTGACCCCGGGACCTCTAGAATACCAGTCTAAAGCTCTACCAACTGAATGAGGTTTCGAGGACATGGGGTTTTGACTGGCTATTCGGAAATCCTTTCGTCCGATTCATTTGTTGGTAGTGGGGTGATCTTTGGTTGGTAGATAAATAGAAATTTCATACAATAATCCTGAATGTGTACCTCCTTTTCTTTATAACATCTCTAGGTCTTTAAAGCCGCAGTAGGGTTCAAAGATCAACCCACTACTAACAACTGAATCGGACGAAAGGATTTCCAAATAGTTGGTAGAGCATTAGACTGGTATGCTAGAGGTCACGAGTTCAAATCCTAGTCGAAGAAAAACTTTTTTCCGATTTGTTCCCTCACCCTTTGCCCTCTACGCAACAAATCTTTTCTGCAAAATATTTAAATTGATTTTTGAATGCAAATATGTTCTGTATTCTTTTTAATTGTAAAGATAAATGTCAATTTTTGTTTAATCATTTTCTTTGGTTAGAATTTCGTAAAAAAGTTTAAAATATTGACTTGCACCGGAAACATGTGATTCCGATCTGTTTATCATAACCTCCCTTTTCTCTGTTGTTCTCGAGTTTTTAAAGATTATTAATAATTAAAATTCACCGTACAAAATACAAGAATAAGATATTTTAATTGAAAAATATTAATGAGCAAATTCTTTTTGTAAATCTTGATAATAATAAATACCGTATAAAGTCGTCTATAAACAAATCGAAACAAAAATTTCTGCCTTAAAAATAACGTGACGTTAGCTGCGTCACAACGCGTTATTAAGCGATAAAGTCACCTAACGAGGTGCAAAAGGTCTCTATTATCTTAGGTATTCTCTATCTACGGTTTTGCGATTGGTTGGTTGGTTATTTTCCATCGAATTTTCTCTCACGTCAAGAATAAGGTCGGTTTTTGGAACCACCCTAAACCTACATTAAAAATTGAAAATTCCGTCCTATTGCTGATTTAATACAATCACTTAAATACTGACATCTGATCCAAATTCCATCCAAATTAAATACTACCTATTTGAAATTTGAAGTTTCCAATTTGTAAACCCATACTGTGTCTATTCCATGTCCTACTACTTCAAAAGGTTCCAAATTTGGTAGTGGAAACCTGCAGGCTAAAATGTTGCAGTCCTTTTTGCATTCCTGAATAAATTTTCTTTCCAGTTCTTCCATCTGCAAAATCACAGAGAAAATGTTATACATATTTGCAGAAAGCTTCGTTTGGATTTCTACAGTAATCCACCAGATTGTGGAGTTAGATTACACGAGGCAGTTTTTTATCTACCAAACAGCAACCGGTGGCAACAATCAGGTTCTTAAAGTTTTCAGATGGATTTCCGATGCCATCAATCAAGTTCTTAAATTTTTCCGTTGGAATCCACCATCCATCAATCAAGTTACTATATTTTTTTATGGATTGCTGATTCCGTCTGCAGCAACCGGGTCTGGGAGTCGGTGGAAGGTTGGAAAAGTTTTTTTTTCATCTATTTTTGTCCATCGGTGAAATAAAAAATCACGCCAATAAGTGACTAGTGACAAGGTGGTATTACTTGTAGTAGCTGAAAGAGATATAATTATGAAAACTATGCATGTGCCGAATGGGGGGGATACAAACTTACCTCAACTGGTCCTTTAAGAATCCTGAAGTGACTTTTGAAGTTGGATAGATTGCAGTTTGCAACAGTTTTCTCCACATAATCCTCCACCTTAGTGTGTTTCTCCTTGGATAAAATAATTAGTTCCTCGTCTGAATCTTCAGATGAGGAACTACTACTCACCAATATCTTCAACGCAATTTTGGTCGCAGCCCTATTTATTTATTAACTCGGCTCCCAAGTCAACAAAAAGTTAGATTGGGAACTGAAAAAAGTGAGGTTATGTACTCCATCAAAACCTTCCACCGACTCCCAGACCCGGTTGCAGTAGATGGCATCAATTGATGGCATCGGAAATCCATCTGAAAATTTTTGCAACCGGTTGCTGTTGGGTGGAAAAAAAACTTCCACGTTTTGATTGAACCTAAATTTTTGTTTGAATTGAGAATCGAGCTAATAAATAGGGCTGCGGCCAAAATTGCGCTAAAAATATTGAAGGGTAGAAGTTCCACATTTGAGGATTCAGACGAGGAACTAATTATTTTCTTCTTAAAAAGTCACTTCAGAAAGGAGCAGTTGAGGTAAGTGTGTTTTTTTGCTATCCCCTTTATTCGGCACATGCATAGTTTTCATAACAATATCTCTTTCAGCTACTACCAGTAATACCACTTTGTCACTTGTCACTTGTGAGCATGATGACATCGGGTTTTTATTTCAATCTCATGGCTTCATCTGATGCAATCAGAAATAATGTCAGATTGATGACATATGTCAGCTGTTAACCAAACTGTTGGCATCGCAAATCCACCGATGGACAAAAATAAAGAAAAAAAAACTTCCCCCACCAATTGGTGGAATGACGTCATCAGAGTCGGTGAATGTCAAATAATCCACCAAAAAAATAAAAGAACGTCCCAAACCTTGTTGTTTTTTGAATTTTTTAAATTTGAGCTCTTAAAAGTGGTATCTGAAAAAAGGCTATAGTTAATCACCGTTTTCCTGTACATACTTTGGGGTTCCGACTTTTTGTGCGCGTTTGCTACAAAAACAGAAGATCCATTTCTTCGTCTGAGGCGTCATTCGAACTTTTTCCAATTTTATAACTGCCCAATAACTACTTTAATTACGTTTTTATTCAAAGCAAAAATCGAAAAAAAAAAATAGTAAAAGTAAAAGTTCGACCAGAAGATTTGGAGAATGTTTTTCATGGAATCGAAAACTTTCAAGAATGCTTTGGTTCTATCTATCGGTGGATCCACTCATGACTTCATTGACTCTCCCTATAATTTTTTCCATCATTTCAAAAAAATACCTTTTTATTACTTTCTACAAAATACATTGTGGTTTTGAATTTTTGGATTAATTCATGTATCTTAAAACAATTTAAAAAAAAACCTAAAGAATAAATCTTGATAGTTTCAACCTTTACTTGATGAAAATCCATTATAAAATCACAAGAAAACAAGTTTTTTGTTCTGATTTTAACTATAATTTCGTCAACATAACACGTGTTTCACCACACAGAATATATAACAATATGGATTTAAAAATTGTCGGGAAAAGAAGTACAGTAAAGGTATTATTTTAGCGGAGAATTTTATGATTAATTTAGAAAATATAATATCAATACATAAACATCAATTATCCAAAAATTTCCAATTCTGTTATGGATATGTAGATGATATTTTGGTTTTCTTTACAGGCTCAAACCGACAGTTAAAAATATTTTTTTTATTTTAATAACTCCGTGCACCCAAACATTAAATTTATCATTGGAATCTGAAACCAACAATACTATTAACTTTTTAGATTTAACAATTATTAGTAAAAACAAGAACAAATTTGAATTTTCTATTTATCCTAATAGTTCATCACTCACTACAACATAAATTGGCTGCATATAATAGCATGGTTGACCGGTTAATTAATGTCCCTATGAACCCAATATTTTTTTACAAAGAATATAATATAATAAATCAACACACAATGAAGCATAAAAACCTAACTTACCTAGAAAAACCTATTACGCTATTAAATCTTATTTGCACAATAAAAACATCAAAATCTAATATAAAACCAATAATTCTTTGGGTAAGATTATAGAAAACAATAGACAAAGACAAATACAAAAATGAGGTATATAAGTTAAATTGTGGTTCTTGCCCTAAATTCTACATAGGACAAACAGGAAGTTCCTTTAACTGTAGGATCAAAGATCATAAAGACTAACTTTTTTTTAATAATAAACGCTGGACACGTATTAGCAAAAAATCACGATTTTTATTTTTTATTTTAGTTAAAAACTTAATTTATTGGAGTCTTGGGAAATCAATAGACACAAAAATTCCTCTAATTTACTTAATGATCAAAGAGATATAATTAATTGTAGTTCCCCATTGTTCAACCTTATTATTTCTTAATACCCTTATTGCACTTATTTTCTCGACAATTTTTAAACCTTATATACTGTTATATTTTTTTAAATGCCGTACATTTGAAAAAGCCGGTGTATGGTGAAACACGTGTCATGTTGACAAAATTTTAGTGAAGGTCAGACCAAAAAACATGTTTTATTATGATAAAAATATATAGTTTCAAATCATTTTACATGAAAGGGCGGTAAGTATTGATTACAACATAGTGACTGACCAATTTTTTTAGCACCTAATAATCATCAAAAAGTTACGAATTTTTAAGCTTACAAAATTGTACCATAAATTTATAGTTGTGGTATGCTAATTGTTGTATATTTCATTGTCACTAGTTTTGTAAGTGGTTTTTTAATAAAAGAAAATTTTAATTTCCAAAATAACTTTAAAAAAAATAAACTTTGTTTGTCAACATTCATTGACTAAATTTCACTAACTGTTTACTAAGTTGGCAGCACAAAAATCCCGAAAATTATTGTTTATTATTTGTTATTGAAGGTTGGCAACAAAAGTCAATTTTTTTGGGATTTTTGTCCCGCCAACCTAAACAGTTAGATTTGGTTAGAGAAGAATATGTAGTCAAATAGTAGGAAAAGTGGTGTTTTCTATTATCATCGAAAATGTCAGTTTCTCAAAAAGAAGTAGAAAATAGTAGTTTTCCTAACAGTGCGCAAAGTTGCGTTCTCTGCACCAATAATTGCTTTGTTTATACGGGCCTCTTAAAGCGCTTTTTTATAACGACGGTTTGCAAATTTTGTCGTATAAACACCACTAAAACCGCTAAATCAAGTGGTTTATCGCTCTAAAACCGATTTTAGGGTCGATATTAACACTTTAAAAACGCTTTCAGACATTACCTCCCACAACAAATACTGAGCCATGGTTTTACTAAAAAATCTGTTGTTAAATTAGTTGTTTGATTTGTTTTCTTTTTAATCTGAGAAAGCGATTTTATTTAAAGCCGTCCTTACATAAAACCGGTTTTAGGTGTGTATAAACGTAGTAAATGTTTTTTCATCGAGTGCCAAGCACATTTTTTTTTAAATTCTTATTAGGGTCGATATCAACACTTTAAAAATGCTTAAAGGCATTGCTTCCCACTTAAAAGAAATACTGAAACATGGTTTTACCAAAAATTAGTTGTTTTATTTGTTTTCTTTTTAAACTGAGAAAGCGATTTTATTTAAAGCCGTCTTTACATAAAACTGGTTTTAGGTGCGTATAAACTTAGTAAATGTTTTTTCATCGAGTGCCAAGACTACCTTTTTATTTTTTATTGAAACGAGAAACAAAATTTATATCTCTAAATTATTTAATATTATGTGTCTTTACTATGTTAGGAATTTGGAACCTTTGGTTGCACTAAAACAAAATTATGATTGTTTTCCACAAACCAAAACTACACTTTTTTGCACTCGACGCGCGTTTCGCTAACAACGTTAGCATCATCAGGAGACTATAAACTGATGATGCTAACGTTGTTAGCGAAACGCGCGTCGAGTGCAAAAAAGTGTAGTTTTGGTTTGTGGAAAACAATCATAATTTTGTTTTATTATGTGTCTTTGGTTATATTGCTTTAAAGTGTGGGGAAAAATATTAAGGTACATTTTTTACCGCATACTGTACGGAAACGTGCTTCTTTGCTTAAGCAAAAGTGTGCGCAAAGTAGCTTTTTGCAGTTATTCGTAAAAAATTAGTTGCTTTTACAGCTAGTGGCTAAAATAGTCTTTCTTTATAAGCGTTGTTTTAAAGAACGAGCGTAGCGAGTGATTTAAAAACGCGAGTAAAAAAAGCATAGTTTATTCCCGAGTTTTAAACCCTATTTTTTAGTACTTTCATTAAAAAATTTAAAAAACGGAAAAAAATATAAAAAACCGGAACAAAAAGGCATTTACTTCTTCACCGGCTACTCCGGTAATTATTTGTGTGCAAAATGTAATATACTAATTTTTTTGCACCCCTAAAGAATAAAACAATCTTTTGCATCAGTAACCGAAAAAGCCATGGTTTTATTATTTGCAGACAGTGAGTAAAAACCTGTTTTTGATGAGTGTTTAAAAAAATAAAATCTATTCTACAACTAAGACTTTACTCCCAAATAAATCAACTTACCATTTGCTGAACTCCAAAAATGACGATGTTGTCATATTTTGACACATCGTGTTTCCACAGATCTTGCCTATAAAATTTTGTTCTGTTGTGTAACCCGTTTCGATACGCGTCCAATTTTGAATACAAAACTAGCCATGGATTTAGTTCGACTCCATGCGATAAAAAGTTGGTTTTTGCCGTTTCTAAAATAAAAAATAGGGAATTTTGAGGGGTAACCATCATACGCGTCCAATTTTGAATACAAAACTAGCCATGGATTTAGTTCGACTCCATCCGATAAAAAGTTGGTTTTTGCCGTTTCTAAAATAAAAAATAGGGAATTTTGAGGGGTAACCATCATGCACCATGAAAATCAATAGAGAAATAAAAAACTGTTACTGTTATTTTACAATTTTACTATTCAAATTTTTTGTGATTTAACTGAAAAAAAAATAAGATAAGGTCAGCAAAAAATGACTAGATAACACATAGAACATCTCTTTACCGATAACCGACCCGAACAGTCAGAAAAATGCTCAAACCAAGGCATAGATATAACACCGGAGGAAGTACAACATGCAATATCTTACAAACAGAAAAGCGATAGGGCAAGATGAATTTAAAGCTAATAAAAAAGGAAGATTCGGTAAATACGCTAGTCAAACTTTTTAACTTGATTTATTGCAGCGATAAAATCCCTGATGACTGGCTATATTCAACGTTTGTTAAACTGCCTAAAAAACATTCAGCAAAAAAGTGTAGTGATTACCGCCTAATCAGCTATATGCTAAAAATATTTCTAAAGATTATCCATAAGAGAATTCATGGAAAATGCGAATCTTTTATTTTGTGTTGGGCTCGGGGCAATAGAGGCTCTGTTTGGCCATTCAAGTCTTAGTTCAGCGGTCTAGGAATGTGTCGGTAACAGTTTATGCCTGTTTCATAGATTATGAGAAATTATGAGAAAGCGTTTGATCGAGTCCAACACGAAAAGCTCATAGAATCGCTAAAAGAAGTTGGTCTAGATGACCGAGATCTAAAGATAATCGCTAATTTCTACTGGAATCAGACTGCTCAAATAAAGGTTGATGGCCAACTGAAGAGGTCCAAATAAGAAGAGGTGTGCGCCAAGGTTGTATATTGTCTCCGCTGTTGTTTAATATCTATAGTAACAGCACTGTGGAAAACCATAAACGGCATAAAAATCAAAAACCTACAATATGCCGACGACACTGTCCTAATCTTGAGTTGTCGAATCAAATTGCTGCCAAAAGTTCGCAACTCGGGGTTAACTTAAATGTTGGGAAAACAAAATGGATGGTCATATCCAAGGAAAAGAACATCGGAGGCATGTCAGAAGTCGAATGGATTCATACCAATACTTGGGTTGCCTCCTCAATTAGAACTGGGACAATATGCAAGAAGTTCGTGCAAGAATTACCCACTACCACTCTCCAAATTCGTGTGCTTCGGTGTTATGTTTTTAGCATCTTATATTATGGCATGTAAACATGAACACTGACTGAGGCTATGTGCAAAAAGTTAGAGGAATTCGAGATGTGGTCTTATCGTAGAGTACTAAGGATATCTTGGATGGACAGAGTAACTAATGTGGATGTTTTGCTTGGAATAAAGATCTTGAAGTTTTACTCACCATCAAAAAACAAAAACTTGAATATTTTGACCATATTTTGAGAAATGACAAATATAAACTTTTAAAATTGATTATAGAACGCAAAAAAGCAGAAGAGGTCCGGGTCGTAGACGGATATCATTGCTTAAAAATCTTAGAAAATGGTATGGTGTTAGTACTATAACACTTTTCCGAAAAGCAGTGGACAGCGTACAGATCGCGCTGATGATAGCCAACGTTCGAAGAGAGCATGGCGCTTGAAGAAGAAAAACCATCAGAGTTTTTTCTCGAGTGTTGTGAGTGGGGCATTTTAACTGTATTCATACACTCATTTTCTTAGACTCCGTTGCAGAAACTTTCTGTATATAAATGTTAAAGTTTTTACATTTGACATTATTCTTTTAGTCCATTTGGAGTCTGTATTGTGGATTGTTAAAAAGAAATGAGTACTTTGAGTGCACTTCAGTAGGTCTCCCCGAGTGTCATGAAAAGGACACGGGATTGCGACGGGCGGAGAAGAGTACTGTAATTTTTATAAATTATCAGATAAAACAACACACAGCAAAATTGTAGGGAAAACTGAAAGAGAAACTGCAAAAAAATACATCGTCGATCAATGAAAGAAAAATGCTAGAGACCCAGCTAGAAAAATATTTGCAATAGAGGCAGAAAGAGAGCGTAAAGAAAACGAATTAAGAAAAATTGAGGAACAAGAAATGACAGAAGCTTTAGCAGCTGTCCAAAAACAAGAAAGAAATGATTAAGTGGATAAAGAAACAAAGGAAGAGAAAAAGAAAAGGAAAAAGGTACGGGGTTTGAACATGTTTTTCAGACACTTTCCAAAATATCTAGCAAAGTTTTTGAGATACGAGCTTTAAAAAATATGCATGTTACCGACCCAACTGATAGAGATACCATGGCTCAAAAAACTTGCAAAAAGTCAACCATGAATCTAAAAAAAAATTCCAGGGTGTTCAAGTAGCCCCATGTCGCCCTGAAACGATCCCTTTTATTTTTGTTTCTGACAAACAATATATTAAAGTTAACATTTTAAAGAAAGTGTATTGTAACATGGGGAAATAAATAGTTTTAAATATATGAAGTAAAATGAAACCTCTAAGGAGAAAAAATAAAACTAATATTCTGAAGAACCATAGAAAAATAAATAAACCTACGTCACCCTGTGTTCAAGTAGCCCCTGGGTGTTCAAGTAGTCCCGTTTTACGGTAGTGTAAATAATCTAGAGAGCTTGTTAGATGGTTTAGAACGTGTATCAACCCTAGACAAATATGATATTTGTATGTATAAGATGCGATTTCCGTGGAAATTTTTGACATGCGATTTCCAAGATTTCCACTTATTAATCCAGAAAAAAAATTCCAGTTATTAATATGCACAACGTATATTTTCTCAGAAATAATGATTTCAAGAAAATACTACTGGACCGAATCAAAAACTTTGCTCTACTGGTTAAAAAAGAAAACTGCAAAATTTAGAAAATTTGTGTCAAAGAGAATTGGAAAAATGTTGAAGATATCAAATAACCAAGATTAGTTTTGGATAGATACAAAAGAAAATGTCGTAGACAATGGCACACGAATTAAATAAATAAGCTCAAGTTCAAGTTTTATTTATTGTTTATGAAAACAGTACGTTTTATAACAATAAGTTTCAATCAAGGAAAAAAAAGAACTTATTAATAATAGTAACAACACAACTATAGCAACGAGGATATTATATGCTCGTTGACTATAGCGAAATAAATACCTTTGGTTAAATGGAGCAGCATTTCTTAATTACTCGACAGATGACAAAGTTCAATCCGATTGAAACCCGCAAGACCCTAATCAAGAACACTTAGAAGTTGTCCAACCAGTTTTCGTTGTGTTATAAATCAATTTTTCTTATATTTAATTAATAAGAGCCTTGAGATAATGTCCAAGATTTATTGAAATGTACTTGAAAAAGATAAAAAACTTTAAAAGTGCAAGAAATTGAAGAGACTGAAAAGTTGGCGTTCAAGAAAATTCAAGATCAGAATTATGGCAAAGAAATAAGAAGCTTACAAAATAAAATCCCACTCAGTCAAAGAAGCACAATTCACAAATGGTCACCGATTTTAGACAAGAACGGTATACTTTGTATGAGGGGAAGGATCCCAGAAGATGTTAAAATATCTAATTAAGAAGAAATTCTATAATCCTTCCACCAAAGCACAAAATAGTCAGATTACTTGTTACAAAATATCATATTATGGCAAAACACCAATATTTAATGAATGAAGTTAGACAATGATTTTGGAATCCAGGCCCAAGGAATTGAGCAAAAATGTGATGAGAAAGTAAGTTTTGTAAAATTCGGAGTGCATGCCAAGCAAATGCATCCTGCTTTGAACAACAGTTTACAAGAACCGAAATGGATTTTTTTGGACCAATAACTTTAACAGTCGGCCGAAGACATAAAAATAGATATGGTGTTATTTTTACGTGCCTAACAATACGAGCCATTCACGTGGAACTAGGTTCAGAACTAGGATCATCTTTAAGCACAGACTCCTTTCTCACGGCACTAAAGATTCCTAGCTAAAGGCGGTCCAGTTTTGGAATGTTACTCGGACAATGGATCGAACTTCTGAGGATCAGAAACAAAGTTAAAAACACTCTTGTAAGTTGACAAAACAAAAGTATTAAATGAGATGACGATGAAAATATTATAATATAAAAAAAATAAAATTTAATATTAATCCTCCAGCAGCACCACATATAGGGGAGTCTAATAGTCACGTTGTTTAATCTGCATTTTTTCCACTTTCCCAAAATTTTCATTTTTATTATCATTACGTCATATGGAAATTCGCTTTGTTTACCCTAAACCGACCATTTTTAAAGGGCCATCGCCTGATTAATGGCTAAGTTTGACAATTTGTTAGAAGCTGGGAAAGGGTGAAAGAAACGCGAAAGTTGTCATAAAGGGAAAAACGCCACGAGAAGAAGTTTTAGCTACAGCTTTAGTCGAAATAGAGCATATTTTAAACTCGAGAGTAAACTAGAGTTTAGAACTTCCATTGTTTTTATTTTTTACTTTTTCACAACGTTTCGAATGCTTATGTATCTGCAATCGTCATCAGGTGAATACTATCAAAAACTAAGACTACCTAATCTAAGTTGTTTTGTTTGTTCAGAGCCAATAAAAATGGTGACTTAAGAGCTTTTAGGGCTATTGGAGGTATTTCAGTTGCATCAAAAAAAATTAGACACAGACACTGACCATATGGGAACACTGAAAATTTGCCCAAAGCTAAATTAATTGATCTGGTTTTGCATTATTTTCACTGATTTTTGCTTTTTAAAATATTAAGGGTGGATCTTGGGGTTTAAACTTGCATTGGGATAACATACATACCCAAGACGATCCTACCATCTCCAGAGCCCAAATCTAACAGTGTTCCTTTTTTTCCTTTTAATGCAGTAAGTATATTTTGAAGTTGCTCATTGGTAGCAGGGATATATGGTAGACAGTACCTTCGCAATGCCGGACTAACAAATGAGGCACAGATAACTGTTAGACCTAGAGCTATACCACCTAGAATGAGCGTTATAAAAATAAGTCACATTTAGTTTATAATAGCTCATGCATACAGTGTTCATCGAAAAATCATGTCTCTAAAGTTAGCAGTACAAAGTCAGCAGTACAAAGATTCTATGATTGGAAATATTAGTGCTAATAAAGTGCTAATTAAATGCCAAGTAACCAAATTTTGTGCTCTTCTAGTTTCCGAGATATGGCGGGTACTGCTAGCTACCCGTTAAAGATAGCAGCGCACCATGCAATGGTCCCGAAAAGTGGTAGAGAAGTCTAAATGGTCCAGAAAATTAAATGCTAATTAAATGCTGTCATATCAATAAAAAAAAATGTATTTTTTAGTTTTTTCCGCATATTTTTTAAAATTAACTTGGTGCACTGCTAACTTTAGGTCGTACACATATTTGAGTTCTCGTGAAAGAAGACGTTGGTGGTGTTTTTGATATTCTAATAAATTGCTGTTATTTAGGTGCTAATTAAAAGCCGAGTAACCAAATTTTGTCCTCATTTATTTTCCGAGATATGGCGGGCACTGCTAGCTACCCGTTAAAGATAGCAGCGCACCATGCAATGGTCCCGAAAAGTGGTAGAGAAGTCTAAATGGTCCAGAAAATTAAATGCTAATTAAGTGCTGTCATATCAATAAAAAAATGTATTTTTTAGTTTTTTCCGCATATTTTTTAAAATTAACTTGGTACACTGCTAACTTTAGGTCGTACACATATTTGAGTTCTCGTGAAAGAAGACGTTGGTGGTGTTTTTGATATTGGAATAAATTAGTGTTATTTAGGTGCTAATTAAAAGCCAAGTAACCAAATTTTGTCCTCTTTTATTTTCCGAAATATGGCCTGCACTGCTAGCTACCCCTTAAAGATAGCAGTGCACCAAGGTAATTTTAAAAAATATGCAGAAAAAGTAAAAAATATATAATTTCCTTAATAAAATGGCAGCATTTAATTAGCATTTATTTTTCTGGACCATTCAGACCACTCTACCACTTTTCTGCACCATTCTAGCATAGTGCACTGCTATCTTTAACAGGTAGCTAGTAGTTCAGGCCATATCTCGGAAAATACAAAAGCACAAAATTTGGTTACTTGGCATTTAATTGACACTTAAGTAGCACTAATTTATTCCAATATTAAAAATACCATCAACGTTTTCTTTCATGAAAACTCAAATATGCGTACGGCACCACATTTATTTTAAAAAATATGCAGAAAAGAGTAAAAATACAATTTTTATTTTATTGAAATGGCAGCATTTAATTTTTTGGATAATTTAGACACCACTCTACTACTTTTCTGGACCATTCAAGCATGGTGCACTGCTATCTTTAACGGGTAGCTAGCAGCGCAGGTCATATCTCTGAAACTACAAGAGCACAACATTTTGTGACTTGGCATTTAATTACCACGTAACTAGCACTAATTTTTCCAATCATAAAATCTTTGCACTGCTGACTTTGTACTGCTAACTTTAGGGACGTCGAAAAATCTGCATAGTGCTGGAAAGATATGACCATTTATTATTACAGAAAATACATGAAAAATTTATTTCTTGAATGCTATGATTGCTAGAAATATGGGTGTCTTCTGGGATGTATTTTTTACTTTTTTTATATTTTTTGCTATTTAAAACATAGGATCATAACTTTTTTACAAATACAAACAAATTAATTAAGTAAAATCCAGTTTTGGGAATATATATTTTAAACAAGTTTAATATACCTGCTGTTTTCATGGGGGTGATTCACCCCCTTTTTTAGGATAGATTAATGGAACATGGGGATATCATATAATGTCAAATTTGACCTTTTCATGCGACAACGGTACCCCATAGGTCAAATTTTGAAACCTTAAAAAAAATATTTGTCTTTCAATCTAGTTGGCCTAAAATTAATATTGCGTTCTCAATTAACGCGACAAAAAATTAAAAACATCCTGTAAATGCTTAAAGCCCAATTTGATCGCTTTTTTGTAAGTTCAAAAGAAAAATAACATATTTTTTAAATAGGATGATATTTGTTCAAACTGTATTATCTTAAAAATTTAACATTATAAAGAATAATTTTTAGTAAAAAAATATGAAATTAAACAAAACAAACAAACATTTAGATTTATAAGAATTAAATTATTTGTTATTTTTAACTTGTAGGCTTGTTGATATTGGAGAAGGTAGTGTGTTGCTTCTCATCCTATTTAAAAATGGGGTATTTTTATTTTGAATACGAACAAATAAATCTTAAAGCATTTACAGGATGTTTTTAATTTTTGTTAAGTTAATTGAGGTCAAACTATTAATTTTTGGCTCATCATGGCCACCTAGATTAAAAAAAAATAAATTTAATCTTTTTAAAAGCTGTCAAAATTTGACATATGGTATACCATTGGATGCAGAATGTTTCCAGGAATCCAAAAAAATTTTAAGTTGAGGCCGTTCCCGGTGAATGACATGCCAAAAAACGTAAAATTAGACATTCTATGATATACCCAAGTTTTATTTCTTCTCTAGCTTAAAAAATGCAGAAAAAAAGAGGGTAAACCACCCCTGTGAAACACCCGGTATATATAAGGTGACCAAAAAAAGAAGGGACTTTTTTGATTGTCCATAACTTACAGAAATTTTTGTCTGATTTCAAAAATTTAAACTATTTTGAAAAGTCAAAGCCTTAAAATTTATAAATTTTGCAATTGCAATTTTATTAAAATCCAAGATGGAGGACATTTTTACAAAATAGGTATTTTTGACATCCCTACAATTTTTGTATGTGTGCCACTGATAAAAAAAACTTTTGCGTGAAGAGAATTATCTTTCCCGAGTGTATTAATGCATCACCTGTTAACATCGGGTCAGAAATAAGAAAGTTATGAATTTTTCAAATGAGTGCGTTTGGTGAACCAAATTCATTCAGATAAAAAAAAAACATTTTTGCTTGGGTATGCTTTTGGATGTATGGGTCCGATTTTATTAATGCTGACCATTTTGAAAAGCCAAGGTTTGAAACTATTGCCATTTTATATGAATATTGATATTTTTACAAAATTTTCAAAAAATTGAAGATTTTTTTTGCTCTGTCTCTCAGATTAATAAATTTACCAAGCTCATACGTTTTAACAATTTATATCTTTACAAGACCTCCATAAACCTAGCGGGCCTACCTCACCAAATCCAAATTTTAATTATTCAAGAAATATGTGCTTTTTATGTGCTATTTCGTCCCCTTTTAAAAAAATTTGTGCTCGCTAACTTTATATAAACCTAGCAGGCCCACTATTAAATAAAGCTTAAAAATATTCGTTAAATATCTCAGAATTATGTGCTCCATGAAAATAGAAAAAAAATACTAAAAAAAAATAATTTTTAGCTATTAAAAAAAAAGTGTGGGCTTGTTATAAACTTAGCAAGCCCAACCTTAAATAAAGGAAAAATATACGCTAAATATCTCAGAATTATGTACTTTTTATGTGCACCATAAAAATAGAAAAAAGCTAGAGTTTTTAAATTTTTTTAGGTATTTTTTATAAAAAAAATAGTGTGGGCTCGCTAGCTTCATTTAATTAAACACAGCAAATGCATAGAACACATGTAAAGCACATAATTATGAGATATTTAAGGGATATTATCAACCTTTATTTAAGGATGACCCTTATTTAAGGGATAATCTCGAACTCTATTTAAAGTTGGGCCTGTTAGATTTATAAAAACGGAGCGAGCAAACACCATTTCTTTTAAATAACAGAAAAAGTAAAAATTGTTTAGTTTCTTTCTATTTTTGTGGAGCACATAATTCTGAAATATAACAGATATTTTTAACCTTTATTTAAGTTTGGTTGGGTCTTTTAGGTTTATATAAAGCTAGCAAGCTCAAAATATTTTTTTTTAATAACTAAAAAATTAAAAATTTTTAGTTTCTTTTTTCTATTTTCTTGGACCATATACCATATTTTTAATATTTATTTAATGTTAGGCATGCTAGGTTTATATAAAGCTATTGAGCCCACACCATTTAAAAAAAAAAAGTTACTAAAAAATTAAAAAATCTTTAGTTTTTTTCTATTTTTATGGAGCACATAAAAAGCAAATAATCCTGAGATATTTAACGGATATTCTTAACCTTTATTTAAGGTTTTTGTAAAGTCAGAAAGTTTTTTAAACAGCTAAAAAGTATTTTTTTTTACTTTTTGTTCTATTTTCATGCACCAGATATATATTTAAGCTTCATTTAAGGGTGGGCCTGCTATGTTTATATAAAGCTAGCGGGCCCACCTTCTTCTTTAATTTTCTTGAAAACTAAAGGAGCACAAAACTCACCACTAAATTTTTTAAAAGGGGATGAAATTAGCACATAAAAAGCACATAATTCTAGAATAAATAAAAAAAAATTGTGAGGTGGGCCCGCTAGGTTTATAAAGGTCTCTACATGCAAAAGTTAACTTTTTCAACAGTAGCACATATAAAAAAATTGAAGGGGAGGGGGCCACAAGTATCTACTTTTTAAGATTCTCTGTTATTTCCACAAATTGTCAATTTTGGCATCAAATACTTAAAAATTTGAGATCTTGGCTTTTCAAAATGACAGTCAAAAAAATCTGTTTTTTTTTTGGGCCCCCTATATATCTCAAGGGGTAACAGCTGGCCCAAAATTTGTACATGTATTGCCAGTAATGCCATTTAAATCTGGTTGTAATGCCAAAGAATTTGTACAAGTTTTGCTGTAATGCACCATATTATGTTACCTAGCTTATAAGTATATTAAGGTAATCCCCTGAGCTGTTTTCCCCTTGATAGTGTGCTGGGTACAATTGTCGAGGGGGTAACCACTCCGCGAAATCGCGTCACATTTTGGCTGCGAAATCCTTGTAAAATTGCGCGAAATCCTTGTGAAATCGTGTCAAACACTAGTGAATACCTCCTTGACAATTGTAAATCATAAAAAACAATGACGAAAATTTTTATTGAATAAAACCAAATTGATATTTTTTTCAGGATGTCACTTACCTCAGTGGCTTTTTTTTGAAACTGCAAAATATATGTTAACCGACATTTTAACCTAACTAGCTTATTTGTCAACCTTAAATTAATTATCATTCTGCTCCAAGGTTTGGAATTTCTCAGCTAGACCATATAACCTCTCTGGGTCATTCCTCAGCTCCAAAGACAGAATTTAAAAAACCTCACAATCCAGGAAGCGCTAACTTTTCTGAACAGCTTAATAAAATACTGAATGTTGGGCCATGCCTACATGGTTGGTCACCCTGTCCCTTTTTGTTTTAGTAAGAAGGAAGGGAATGGATGTATGCATTTTCGGTAATTATGCAGTATACGGTTTTCTGCCATTTTTGATTTTTTTTGAAAAATTCTTTATGGGGGCACCTTCTAGGGTCCCTAGGACCCCAAATCCGTCTGCGCCGTTTGGTTTTTTTTTTTATTTTTTTTGGTTTTTTTTTATTTTTTTTTCACTAAAACAAACCAAACCAACACAGTCCAACCCAACCTAATCCAAACCAACCCAAAACAATTAAAAAAACACTTTACAATCCCCCCCTGGGCACCCTTTTTTCTCGTTAAAAAAAAAAAAAAAAATCGGGCGCAGGCGGATTTGGGGTCCTAGGGACCCTAGAAGGTGCCCCCATAAAGAATTTTTGGTAATTATGCAGTATACGGTTTTCTGCCATTTTTGATTTTTTTTGAAAAATTCTTTATGGGGGCACCTTCTAGGGTCCCTAGGACCCCAAATCCGCCTGCGCCCGATTTTTTTTTTTTTTTTAACGAGAAAAAAGGGTGCCCAGGGGGGGTTGTAAAGTGTTTTTTTAATTGTTTTGGGTTGGTTTGGATTAGGTTGGGTTGGACTGTGTTGGTTTGGTTTGTTTTAGTGAAAAAAAATTAAAAAAAAACAAAAAAAATCAAAAAAAAAAACCAACCGGCGCAGACGGATTTGGGGTCCTAGGGACCCTAGAAGGTGCCCCCATAAAGAATTTTTCAAAAAAAATCAAAAATGGCAGAAAACCGTATACTACATAATTACCGAATTTTTCAAAAAAAATCAAAAATGGCAGAAAACCGTATACTGCATAATTACCGCATTTTCTATTATGTTTATGAGTAAACAAGGCAAACCTTTTTGAGATAAGCTGTGTCCGGCATTTACAAAATCAAAATACTAACCTGTCATTCCAACCAAAACCTTTCCTGCAAAGGACAATTGAAATGTTTTTTTATTTGCGGCACTTTCGATACCTAAAGCTTCTAAGGAACTCATTTTAAGGTGAATAAAAATATTTAAAAAATAATAAAAAATCGCCCAAAAAATATGGTTATGGTTGTTTCCTCGTTTTTGGATCTCTCGTTGATGGCCACTTGGCCATTTAGCTTCCTATCCCGAAAGCTTGATCTTAAATTTAATTTTTTGCGCTGCTCACCACACCTTACCATAGAAATAGAAGGGTTTACTCCTTACCGGGGTACATTTCACCACCATACCACATGAGGTAACGTCGGGCGAGATGTTTTTTTGCTTAATTTTTTTGGTATTTATGCAGTATATGGTTTTCTGCGATTTTTGTTTTTTTTTTTTTAATTCTTTATGAGGGTACCTTCTAGGGTCCCTAGGATCCCAAATCCGTTTGCGCCGGTTGTTTTATTTTAATTTTTTTTTTTCACTAAAACAACCCAAACCAACACAGTCCAACCCAACCTAATTAAAACCAACCCAAAACAATCAGAAAAACACATTACAACCCCCCCCCCTGGGCACCCTATTTTCTCGTAAAAAAAATCGGGCGCCGGCGGATGATCAACAAAAAAGTGAATTACTCTTGAAATTATGTAGATTTCTAATACAGTTTCGGATCACTTTTTTTTTAGATCACCTAAGGGCGCGCCCTTACATGCAGGATGGTCATGATGTCCTTTTTTACCATTTTCTTGAATGGTCATTGAGCAAATTCACATAAATGTTGCCATAAGAGTAATATATATGTGCTGAACAAAAGAACCACCTTCACTATTTTTCCTTGGCTAATTAACACGTACATTGATGTTTGAAAGTTTGAGACAATGATATGTTTGAAATTAACTCTGTGTTTCGGACTTTCATTGTCTATATTTTATTTATACACGACGTTTCGATCAGTGCAATCTCTGATGAATGGAAGTCCGAAACACAGAGTTAATTTCACGTACATTGATGTTGTGGCAAATTATTTTTGATTTTACTTGAGAACCGCCACAGATAAACCCTACATTTGATATATTTTTGGAATCAGAAGGAATCAAAATTTAAAAAATACAGGGGGTATTCAATTAAAAAAACAGAACCACATGACCACTCTACGTGTAGTGTGATTAACGAAAAAACTGAAAATGTTACAGAAATGTACCTAATTTCATAAGTAATTCACTTGTTGATTTATCTCCTTCTGAAGTGGAACTTTATAAATGGTCACCCTGTACATGTAATGTTTATGAGCAAAAATTTGATTTATTTATTGAAAATGCCTTTGCTTCCATTATTTTCGCTCACGAATCTTGTGAAATATACCGAAACGAAAAAAAAATCGCTGGCTTTCAAACCAAAATTTTTCTTCTTCTCCTGTTCTATAGATTTGCTTCTTTTCAGTCGAAACCAAAATTTTCAAAATATAAATTGATTCAAACGGATTGATTTTAGTTAGGTTTTACTGTTTATAAACCTACTGCGCAAGTCGAGCGATTGGGTCCCTATAAAAAACCCGAAACCAAATTTCTCAGAATTTAAAAAAATCGCTAGAAAATATATGCATAGAATTAAATTTAAACGAAACATATTTTTATAGAAACACAAAATGTCAGAAAATATTTTTAACGAAAATAATTTGATGGATTTTTTTCCCCATTTGATTACCGTCACTTTTTCGAGTCTCGTTGGCACTATTAACCTAATCGGACGGGTCATCAACTATTTTCGAACCCCAGACCTAGGTCTTTTTGTCCTCCAGGGGCCTAATTCTTGAATCTTGAGAGAAGGAACAATCCCTCAAGAGAAAGGATCAATCCCGGGGAATGATCCCATCCCTCGAAAAAAAGATGCTTTTCTTTGACACTTCCTTAAAATTTTAGATTGAAATATATACATTTTACGCGCATGCTTGCCTGAGAAATGGGACCGATCCCTGGCTCTGGAGTCGGGGAGCGCGAACCCCCAATTTTTGATAGAATGGAATGAGCGATCACCGCTCAAGAATACGAAATGCGTTCGACGTGGGATCATTCGACACAATCTATATCGTTCCCTGCTCAAGAATTAGGGCCCTGTAGTCTACCGACTTAGTTACCGGCGTGAATGGAGGGGTAGGACCTAAGATAACCTTTTATACTTACACTTATTTTCCCTGGTTTTCCCCTACCCCTGCTCACCAGACCGGTCTGATGAGCACCTCCTAGGAAGGCAGATTTAGACCTAAACCCCTTTCTCGGGGCTAGACATCTTTAACGTGCTCCACTATCAATATATGGATCACACGGGACCGTCCTCTTAACGTCCTCTCCGAGAGACGGTATGGAATCGAATTAGCCTGCCTTCTAGCTAACACGGTCTACTCCGCTTCATACTGCGTTTTACCTTAATCTTACAAAATTCTAAAAAGTCCAAGTAGACTACCTGCAAGACCCGGTCGACTGAACCTCGACACCAAGCAGGCAGGTTTAATTTAAAGCTAAAAAGGCTTACGGCAGGGAAGAGTTGAAGTAAATTGTGATATTGTATTAATTTACCCCCTTTAAATTCTTCAACCACTCACTACCCCCAAATTTCTTCATAATATTGTATTGGCATCGGACCTACATTACAAAAATGAATCGCAAGATTTGATAGACAGTTGGACAACCAGAAACTGTAAAGTAAAAATCACAACGCATATACCTACGGACTTAGAGAAAACTCTTACTAAGAGCATCGCAAAAAAAAAGTTACAGCGCCTCTAGGGACTCGGTCTCGAAGCTCACGCGCCGTTGACATCTATCTTAATCAATGTCCATCAATGTCATCGTTTTTTCATGAGGTCTTTTTATTGATGTTTTTTAGTTTTGTGTGTTTTTGACCTTTTTTGCACTATTACAGTAATTTCTTGAATTTTTGTAATAAGTGCAATCGGAAAACTATGCCCAAATGTTGTGTCCCACTGATCCTCTGCTTCATCGCTTTCCACACTCTAGAGATCAAGATCGCCAAAGACAATGGTTTGCCATCTGAAACGCTTTATAGGTTTACAGTATGCACCCGACATTTTAAACCAGAAAACTATTCAAAAAACTGTAGACGAAGCCTTCTAATGCGGCATGTAATTCCATCCTTGCATTTACCGCCAGGGTCCGAAACAGACTTTAAGGGTAAGTACCGGGCAAGGTTTCTACATCTAGGTGCCGATTCTGGAATTTTGTAGGAAAGGTCGCACGGGAACGGTTACCTCCTTGATATCGACCAATAACGGGCTTTAAAGCTCTCAAGAGTTATCCGAAACCTATCCGACCACGGCCGAACGTCACTTGCGCCCGATTGCCGTGTATCGAAGGAACTTTCCTACACTTTCATACGCCTGCCTCTGAGCAGGAGAACGGGTGCTCTTGAAAAACGATAATCGAGTTACCTTTGCGCGTGCACCGTAGAAGCTTGACAGCTTCTGAGCCTTCTTATTGGCCGAAACGAAGGATTTGAACGTTTCCAGGCGACCATTCTCTCGAAATTCAAGAATCGGCACCCAGAGGAAAAACAGCCTATTCAATAGAGAGTTAATAGACCACTAACTTATCGTCACCTTATTTGCTTCACGTATCACTGTAATGGAGATGCTTCCTGTTTTTGCAAATTAATTTTCACAAAAAAATTAAAAACCTAACTAAACACAAAAACGAATTGTCACCAACCAGCTGCAGCTTTTGCTCAGAAATATATCTGGAGCGGGCCCCGTTAAGCCTCCGTAAGTAACATATTTCGGTTCGGTTATTTTTGGATACGGAAGAAAAATAACTGATTTTGCCTACGGTAGCACCAATTTTGATGGTCTATTGACGCTTGAATAGGGCATTTATTTAGCCTATTTGTTAACTATATTTTTTTTAGCCCACTCCGTTCAAAAATGCTGATGGGTAACCAGTAGAGTACACCGAATTTTTTGAAAATGAAAAAAACTCGCAAGTCTTAAACGAAACTGCTGCTATTGAGTCCGACATGGGAAGCATAATAAATATAGTTCAATAATAAATACAATAGTTTCAATATGTATATATCTTCTTAAAATTATAATATAATATATTAAATGCGACACATTTGGTTTATTTCTTAAATTTATAGTCATCAGAATCAACAGTATTTTGAAAAGAAAATGAATTATTGATGAATTAAGTTTTCCAAAATAGTATTGTTTCTAATGAACTGAAATACTTTAAAAAATATCCGAATTCACATTTCCCGACGCCGGCGCCGCTACCCTAATTCAAGCTTCGAGACCCAGTCACTAGAGGCGCAACGGTAGTAAAAAACTTATAACAGGGCCCTAAGTCGTCAGATTGCCTTCTATACCCGTAGGTACATATTTTGTGGTAAAAATAAAATCTGTTATAGATTGCATAGGTAGGCAACCAGTATTGTTTAGGTTTTTACCGCCTGAAGTCAGACAGGGGGAGAAGGAAAAGGATGGCTTAGAGAAGTAGTCGCGTTTGAGGGCCGTGATAATTGTAAGACGTTTTTGTGCCGTTTAAGACCTGAGTTATGAGTCGTACTGTCGTTTATTTATAATGTAGAGTCGTTCGAAAATACTTAAAGTCGTTGTGAAACCCTGTGTGACCAAAAGAGCCCCGTTGGCCAAAAAGCTAACAATTTCAAATAAAGAAACTTGTCATTGCAGCAATTCAATTTGACGCATGAATTGTGGTTCTGCTAATTTAAGGATCGGGCATTTATACAGGAAAAATTAAAACTAAATTAAAAATAAAATTAAATTAAAAATAAAATTAAATTAAAAATAAAAATAAGAGTTAAACCTATAGGAACACCTGTAAGTCTTTATACAGTTAAAATTAAAACTAAGAAAATTAAATTAAAATTAAAAGATGGTCAACTTTTATCTTTTTAACTTAATTTTACCTGAAAATTGATGAGATTTATAATTTTGGTCCTTTTTTCTAAGGAAACTGGGTAGTGTATTTTCCTAAAAGGTAAGGAAAGGTTTTGACACTAATTTTGCTGAAATAAGGGAGTTATGCGACTTGGACAACCATTAGCTTCTGGTGGCACAGCCCTGATGACACTGCTATAAAATATATGTATGTGATTTTAGGTGTTAAAAATTGATGCATTTTTGTAAATTTTTAGCAAAATATACAAGTTTCAAATAAAAAACAAAAAAAACTGGTAAAAATGACAAATAATTTTAATTCCTGCGTAAACCATCAAAAAGTTCTTAGTTTTAATTTTATTTTTAATTTAAATTTATTCTTAATTTAGTTTTAATTTTTCCTGTATAAACCCATCTTTAGAGACCTTTTGCACCTATTACAAAAATCCCCGTTATGTGACTTTATCGCTTAATAACGCGTTGTGACGTAGCTAGCGTCACCCTATTTTTAAGACAGCATTTTTAGTTTTGGCACGCCGCCTTTGATTTATTTATGGCCGACTTTTTACGGCATTTATTATTATAAAGATTCACAAAAAGAATTTGTCCAGTAATATTTTTCATTTAGAATATCTTATTCTTGTGTTTTTTATAGTGAATTTTAATTATTATTAATCTTTAAAAATTCAAACACAAAACAGAGAAAAGGGAGGTTATGATAAACAGATCGGAATCACTTGCCAGAGTTGCCAGTGCAAATCAATGTTTTACATTTCTCACGAAATTCTAGCCAAAGAAAGTGATTAAACAAAAATTGGCACTTATCTTGACAATTAAAAAGAATACAAAACATATTTGCATTCAAAAATCAATTTAAATTTTTTGTTTTTCTACTTAACGTTTTACTATCGGCAACCATGTCAATTATAAGGGATACGGTATTCTCCCGCAGGTAACGGTACGTCAAACTTTATCGGTTAGTAAGAGATTCCGTTATTACCTCGTAACTGCGCATGATCGAAATAAGCGATAAAGTAAAAGGGCACGAATGATGGTGCAAAAGGCCTCCTTGTGGGTCGGGTGTTTTTCGTTTCTAGAAAATTATTTTCGATACATTGGTAATTTTGATATTTTAAGGTTCGGGAAAATTACAATCGGTTAAATTACATTCGTGTCTTTTGAGGATCGAGTAAATTAAAATTATATAAATTATATTCGTATCCATTATTTTCTGGGTGTTTTACTTTCGTTCATATTTCGTTTCGGGCGTTTTATTTTCTGTTCAATTCTTTTTCGGTTTTTGTAAATTCGGCTTTTTTGTGGGTTCCCGAGCGATTTACAACGACCTCCTAAAGGCGTAAAAGGCCAATCGTCGGCCGATAGTTCCATCAAATCTGAATGCGGGTAAATATCACTTCACCCAGTAGATAGTTTTTGGTCGTGCCCAAAACACCCGACGACTAATAGCGAATTCTTTTGAGTGGGTTGGTGCGCCACTCGTGTTGCACTGACCTTATTTTGGTGCATTCAAAAAATTGTCCCAGGGCAGCTACAGGACTGACGCACTGATATTACCAAGTAAATACGCAATTAAAAAATATGCAGTACAAGTTAGGTTAAGTTTTAATAAATATAACTTGATATTTATTTTATACCAACGAAAAACTCACACAACTTGTGTATACAACAAGTTAAATAAAAATAAGAAAACATCTAATCTTAATGTCATTGCCACTTAAAATAACGCCCAAGCTGTCTCTGCCGCCATTTTTATAAAAATTGAGTGCACCACGGGCTTTTATAGCTCGTGCGCAAAAATGTGCACTGAGAAGAACACTGGGGTTGCCCAAAAGAACACAAAAACTGTCACCAGTTTTCCCAAAAGAATACAAAAATTGTACCAGTGGCGCACTAGTAGGTACACTTTTTTATTAAAAGAATTTGCTATAACGCTATTTAACATGCACTGTTGACATTAGAATATCATATATATAGGGTGATTTTGGTCAGACAGTTTAACAACAAATTTCGTTACTCTGCTGCAAGAGGCAAAAATAGTGCTTTTAAACCTTCCGAAAAACAACGTTTGGCAGTAAACCTAAACTTAGGTACCTATTTTGAGATTTTTTTCTTCATTGTAAAAACCTTTGCGTTTATGTTTTATCATATATTATCATCCCCACACTGCTACTAATCACATTAAAATAAAGTACAAATTAAAAATTAACAAATATTTGTAAAATAAACAACTTTCTAATCTAAAAATCTTCCACCACAGAATCACACCCAGGTTGGTTGACTATTTAACAGTAAAAGTAGTCGCTATTCGGTGCTAATTAGCACTAGTGGTTAACTTTAATAAAGAGGTAACAGCCTGACAGAGCGCTACTGCGCCTGCTCAGAACAAAGGTAAGGGTAACAGAGCACTGGCAAAATAGGGAGATTTTGGTCAGGTTTTTTGTCAGTCTGTTAACCTTACCTTTATTCTGGGCAGGCGCAGTAGCGCTCTGTCAGGCTGTTACCTTTATTAAAGGTAACCATTTAGCGTCCAATAGCGACTACCTTTACCGTTAAAAAGACAACCAACCAAGCTTGATGTGATTCTGTGGTTGAAGATTTTTAGGTTATAAAAGTTTGTTTTGTTTTACAAAAATTTTGTGTATTTGGATCTTGTTTTTTGTTACCCGTGTTTATAGTAGTAGTGGTGCGCCTTTTTTACCGTCTTTTTTTTGGTTGTATACCAAAAAAAAGGTGAGTAAGTATAAATAAGTTTGCAGAGGCTCGTTTTCTTCTATTACTTTACCAAAGATATCTTGCAAAATCATTTGCCTGACTAAATTTATGTTGTGGTGTCCGTCTTCCAGTCCTATCACTAAATTAATATTTGCCCCCATGATATGGTTAGAAAAGCAAATAAAAAAGACTTGAAAAAAAAACAACAAAAGTAAATAAAAAAGTAAGATTATGATCGCCAAACGATTGACTACGTTCAAAAGCTCTATTTTTAACCTCTTGAAGTTACCTTTATTTACGGTAACGGTAACCATAAGAGTAACGAAATTTGCCGTTAAACTGCCTATGTTGGGAATTTGGAGCCTTTGGTTGCACTTAAACAAAGTTATGATTGTTTTCCACAAACCAAAACTACACTTTTTTGCACTCGACGCGCGTTTTGCTAACAACGTTAGCATCATCAGGAGACGATAAATAATGAACTTAATCTACGCTCTATCTTATATACAATCCTTTAGTGGGCGGAGATAAGACTAATAATTTGTGATTGATCACGATTTTTAATCCTCTCTCCCCTCAACCAAAGAATAAAGTGTACTAAACGGGATGGGTCCTTTATTTCCCACAATTAAATTTACTTATGAAACAGAGAACAACGGTACACTGCCATTTCTAGACACTTTAGTTATAAGAAATAAAAATAAATTGGACTTTGACCTATACAGAAAAGGAACGGCCACCAACAGTTATATTCCAAATGACTCTTTTTATTGCTTATAACATAAGCTTGCTAGTTTGCACTTTTTAACATATAGATTAGTAAATTTCCCCTTAAACAAAGAAAGATTTGAAGCAGAAAAGAATAGGATTAGGAATATAGCTGGCGAAAATGGTTACGACGAAGGCTTAATAAATAAGCTGATAAATAGACATTCTTTTCAAAAGACCTTTCGGAATTCCACTTTTTTCAGACAAAAAGATACCTGCGACTCAAAATTTGTATCAATTCCTTATAATCCTAATTATACGAAAGGATTTCAAAAAGTACTTAATAACACCGGTCTTAAATTAGTATATCAATCCGGTAACACAATAAGAAGCTTACTAGGAAATCCCAAGGATAAAACTACAGTTCTAGAAAAAAGTGGAATTTACGAAATTAGTTGCATGGATTGTGACAAAAATATGTTGCATATGTTTGCACACTTAAAATACGGAAGAACAGAAAAGTCAAGTGTGGCCGAGCATGCTTTTGAAAACAATCATAGATTCACATTAGATAACCTAAAACTTCTAAAAAGTGTACCAAACAAAAGACTTTTGAATGCATATGAAAGTATGGAAATCATTAAATCCAGAAATAGTTTAAATAAAGATAGAGGACCCATCCCGTTTAGTACACTTTATTCTTTGGTTGAGGGGAGATAGGATTAAAAATCGTGATCAATCACAAATTATTAGTCTTATCTCCGCCCACTAAAGGATTGTATACAGGGTTCCTAAGATTTTCCTTAGGGATAGGATTTCAATAAATCAAACAGAAATGGCATAGAAAGTTCTGCGCGCACAAAAGAAACAGGTATATTGAGCAATGGTGCCAGTTTGTTATTATCTCCGGACTGCTTTCATGAGAAAAAATTGTCGCCACTCTTTCATTGTGAGCATAAATCGTAGTTGCAATAATAACCGTTGACAAGATGTCTTCAAATTCTGCTAGATGGCGGCCACACCATGAGATGATCGAGGAAAAAATTAGATGTTTTCAGGTCCAAACCACAGCTTTTTCTTGCTTAAAGGAGGCGGCAGGGTCCATTATTTACGACACTGAGCGATAAACTCGTGAGGTTGTTAACATTAGAAATAAGTATCTTCGCTTTCAATTAAATTTCTTTCCATTCTGTTCTACTAGTGACATCTATTCGGAAACGGCCAAACCATGCAGCTAGCACTAGCAGCCAAAGAAATCAATAAACGGCGCTGTTTTTCCTGCAGAGCTTTTTGCTTACGATATTATTGATTTTAAATAAAGCTGGCCCTACACTACATTTGATATTTTCGAGGTGTTTGTATGTAGCGAACCAATTCTTCAAAACTAGCGGGAGGGTAAAAGCGAAAAAAAAGTGGTGAAAAGATTTATTTTGCTCTGTTTCTTTACAAAAAACGTTTTTTTTACGAAAAATTTGAGCTCTGCCACTTTTTTTTTTCATCAACTTTCTCGAAATTTTCGTCATACCGTAGAAAAAAATTTCATTCCCCCATGGTCATACTCTACTTTTATTCGAAAAAATTTAGAAACAGAGACGGGATAAGTTTTTCTAAAACGAGGCATCTTGGTTTCGAGTGAGAAGATGAAGGACGCCGCAGCCAAAAATTTTTCAATTAAATTAGCCGAACGCAAAAATGTTAGAAAAACAAAGCACGAAATAAAAATGGCACACAATTTTTTTTCAAAAATTACGTAATTTCGGGAACGCAAAGAAATAGGTCTAAAGAGTATAATTTTTAAGAAAAAATATCAAGTTTCTCGCCTTCCTCCACTGGGACTACAGGGGCCGTGCACAAATTACATAATAGTCATAGGGGGGAGGGGGGTTACAAAACGTTACGTAGGGGGGAGGGGGGTTTTCGACAACGTTTGCATTTGTGTGAAACTAAGAAAATTTGGAATGAAAATAAGTGAAGTTTTTTTTGGGGGGGGGGTAGTGGTCTTGAAATCATTACGTAATATTAGGGGAGTGGCGTGCCAAACCGTTACAAAACATTACATAGGGAGGGGGTCAAAAATTGGTAAAATCACCGTTACGTAATTTGTGCACGGCCTCACATCTGACTGTTCCTCCTTTTTGATTTCGAATCAAAGTGCAAAACCCGGGTTGGACGTTCGAAGGCGTCAACCCGTCCTATTTGCTTGATAAAGTTTCTACGGAAATATCTCAGTCGATTTCTCCGGCCGTCTATGAACGCTTTAGGTTAGGTATTTGCATGGATCTCAGTCTCCAGCCTGTAAACAGTGCGTAAGGACAATGGTTACAAAAGGAAAAGCCGAAAAATATTTTTTTTTACGATATGTTTCATCAGTTTGGTATTAAAGTCGAGCAAAAACAATTTTTATTCCAGTCCTAAAGGTATGAAAATGGAAAACATTAGAAAACAACAACCTGGAATGGATTTACTACGTATAAGATGTAGTGACAACATCGCCCCCTGCCTAATGTGCTTTTCCGTTTGTCTGCGTCTTATACACGGCTGCTTGGCCCTCTAAGGATTTGCTTAGGAACCCTGTATAAGATAGAGCGTAGATTGCTTTTAGTTTATTGTTTATCGTCTCCTGATGATGCTAACGTTGTTAGCGAAACGCGCGTCGAGTGCAAAAAAGTGTAGTTTTGGTTTGTGGAAAACAATCATAACTTTGTTAAACTGCCTGACCAAAATCTCTCTAATAACATCGCTAATACCTGACTAAAATCACCCTTTTATGGTTAAAGGCTACCGTGAAACGCTGCAAATGCACGGACAGTTAACATAAGAATTTTGACGTACGAAGAAGTTTTTTCGACGTTTGGATGTCAAAGTGCGAAAGCAAAGTATCGCGTTCTAAATTCTGTAAACACCCAAACCGTCAAAAAAGATTCGCGATTAATTTCGTGTGTGGTAAGTCCTAACCTCAATTCCTGTAAGAGAAAATAGGTAAGCCTTGATCTGATTTTTTTAGTATGAATGATAAATGAAATGATAACAAAAAACGCTTGATGTAATGTATGACTAATCTTGCACAGATATACTTGGTCATTGTGGAGTACTGAAGATTCCTAATAAAGGCGAAACACGTGTTTGCGTCTAGTTTTCAAGTCGCAGTCGGTATGTATTCTTGTGGTAACCCCATGTATTTTGTAAAGTTCGTTTTTTGCTATCGATTCGGCATAGTCCAAAGCCCGACTGGTGGATGGACTCTCAGTGGTAGAACTAGTGGAGGAGGCCAAAATCCAATAGGTTTCTGTTGGTAAAACTTTTTTTTATATTTAACTCCACTATGGACATTGGGAATTTATTTCTTATTCTGTTATCTAATGTTTTGCCGAGCATTTGTCCATCACTTGTTGATTTGATCGTTCGTATATAAAAACTTATGGCGTACTGAAGATCCTTAACAAGGGTGAAACACGTGTTTGCGTCTAGTCTCCAAGTCGCACCCGGTATGTATTCTTGTGGTACTCCGGTGTATTTTGTAAAGTTCGTTTGTTTTGCTATCGATTCGTCATAGTAAAAAGCTCGACTGGTGGATGGACTGTGTCTGAAAGCAGTCAGTGGTAGAACTAGTGGAGAAGGCCAAAAATCCAATAGGTTTCTGTTGGTCAAATTTATATCTCATTCTGTTAAAAAAAAAAGTTTTTTCAACTACGGTAAGTGAACTAATAATAATAAAGTCAAGTGTCAAAGTCAATGGAACCGCTGTTTGATCGGCTTACTATTACTGAAATTTCTTTCCATATGACGCGACACTTTTTTTTCATACATAAACAATAATCTATGTCCGACACGCGGATATAGTATAAATACTGCTACTCTCTTGATGTGTAAAATAAAAGAGGGAACCCCTGGCGGTGTATCCTGAAGTATATATATATAGGTATTGAAAATCGTATTGGGTAATCTAAAAAATTGTAAAAAATATCAATTGTTGTATTTTTCATCAGGTTCATTTCTACAAATTATACTAATTCTCCTGCCTTTGAATACTTGTTGGCTTTTAAAAATACTTTTTTCATTGGCTAAAATTTCATGGGTATAGTCGAACCTTGATGTACCTTTCATTATGTACAAAGATCTTCGTTTTAGCAAGATATCTGCAAAAAGGTCCTTGTTTTTGTCATGCACCAGTCTCATAATACTGTCGGTGAGAAGACTGATTCCTGTTATTGTATCGCCACAAAACTAAAAAAATTACCATAATTTATTATAGAGCCTCAGTCGAATTGACATAAGGCTAAGTCTGCCACTATTAGTACTAGCGAAGTAAGCATGTAAGCGACCTCTTGGGGCGCAAAATTTTGTCGAAGAAAACTATAAGAGAATACTAAATGTGTTAAATAAATACAAATACATTGTTTTGTACTTTTTTATTAAATTAGAAAAAAATTGCCTGCGGCACTTTAACAATGTTTGTTTAATTTTAAACAATTTTTGTCAACCGAATTGAAAAGGTGTCAAAAATTCAGTTTTTAACAAAATTTTTTTAAAAATTTTCGCTTGCGGCGGATTTTTTATTTTATTTTAGCAACTCAACACAACGTTTTTTTAATATTTTCCAATAAACTCAAAAAATATTAAATTGTTTTGAACTTTCTGCTCAAATTGCAAAAAAATGGGGCGCCATGATATTATTAATTGTTACAACTTAAGTTTAATTTTGGTTAACAGCATTCAATTCAAACGTGTAAAAGATTGCACTTATAGAATAATTGTGCACTTATAAAATTTAATGTTTATTGTAAATTCTCCGGACTAATATGTCAATATGGGGGCTGACATTTTTACTAAGAAATTAAATTGAACTGTCAGTGTCAAAAAACTGGTCCGCTCCTGCGAAAACTTATGTCACTATTAGCTATTTTTTTGTGAGTGAGTTCTCTACTTTTAATTGAATTGGTCTGAGAGAGAACTGACCATGAAATATATAACTATCGTTGAAAGATATACGGGGTCGAAGGGTGTACAGGCGGGTCTGACACGCCATTTTACTGGTAAGGTGTAGTATGCTGGATCCCTCTCAGACGAATGCAGAAAAAGAAAGCTATAGTAACTATACAAGCATTAACCCGGCCCAAGGGGACCCAGAGCTCCCTTCTCTGAATCCCACTTGGGTAATTCTCAACACGTGCGTCCAAGTCGTGGAGCTGGTCCCGACTGAATAAGTCGGTGACTAAATCCTGTTCTTTGGGGTCGGTGTGCCCGAGATAGGAAGCGCTTAGGTGAACCCATATCTGGCTCGCTCTCAACTCCTTTGAGTGGTAGATCAGGGACGGGTGCAGGGGCTTTGGCTTAAACGCCAGGGCCGCGTGGATGAGGTACCATAATAAAAAACCTTCCCCAGGGAAACAGGCGCACCCTGTAGTATATAGCCCCCTCCCCGAAGGGCTGGGGAGGTGATTCTAGCCGGTTTACTCGTCTGTGAGGGAAATCCAGGACCCTCTGATAACCAGGAGGTAACACAGGGAACCGAACAGGTACCCAGTGGAACCTCTAAAGATAAGGATCAACAAAGAACTGTTCAAGGACCCAGTACATCTTCTTCAACACAAGAGGCCCGACAGGGAACTGCCACCGGCGTAACTAGGGGGGCCTGGTGGGCCGCCCCCCCCCAGATCCTTCCAGGCCCCTCCAGAAAACTATAGCCTAGTAGTTGTCAGTCATATGACGGGGCTAGTATAATGTCTGGGAAACGTAAGGGCTTAAAAGGTTTAATAAGAGAAGAACATCCTTCGGCAATATACATTCATTGTTTGGCACATAGACTTAATTTAGTTGTTGTTGGCGTAATACATTAGAGGAATTATATGTGCATTTTTCGCAACCAGGAAATCATGAAAAACTTAAAAAAGTTGCAGGGAGCTTCGGTATTAAATTTTTGGAAGTATCTAAATTTTCTATTAATCGCTGGGCATGTCGATTTGAAAATTGTAAAGCAGATTTATTAATCTTTAAGTGGGGCGAGTAAAATGACACTAAAAAGTGAAGTAACTGATAACCAGGATAGACATACTCTTAAAGGTGTTGGACTATTAGCATCTATTCAAAAAGCCGAGTTTTGCATTTGCCTGTACATTCCATACTTTGTGTTATTACGTATCAACGTTTTGAGTCAGAACTTTCAGAGTAAAGATGCTACTCTCGGCAAAGCAAATTTAATAATAGTCTACAGTCTACGCTCCAGTCTCTAGAAGAAACTAGAAACAGTTTTTAAAATACATATCCTGAAATCTAAGACTTCGTCGATAACATGATATTTCTTGAGAACCTATCAGAGTATCAAAACGGAAACGGTAAATTGCTGCACAAACTAAGGATTATGTAGTGGAAATCGCTCTTGGACAGCGTGATAGAGTTGCCATCAGATGTAAGTTGCTTAGAACTGGAAAATAAGCATGCACTACCTAATAATGGATAATTTAGCAGCTAATTCTAGGGAGAGGTTTTGAAACTTGCTATTGGCTACATCGGTAAATGCTTTATTTAAGTAAAACATCGAAGAAAGTCAAAATTTTATTGAAAATTACTCCACGATTGCAGGTGTGGATGTATCTATGCTTGAAGTTGATATCTTGGTAAAAAAATATGATTACTTGTAAAAATTTAGAAATAAATTTAAAATCTACCAAAGATTTTATTAGACAAGACTTTTGTCCTAACCTCTAGAAATTATTTCAGATTGGTCTTTTTTTTCTATTAAGTTGTTAACGAAGCTTCTCTGCGATGCGTAGAATCAATACCTTCTCCACATAGGCCCATCAACTCCTACCGTTTTAGTGTCCTTTTATCGACCTTCACCGCCATATTGACAGAAAACTAATGGATTTTCTGTCACTTTTGAGTGAAAATGGTGGCGGCGAAGGTGGATTAAAGGACACTAAATCGGTGGGAGTTGATCGGTCTGTATGGAGAGGGTACTGGTAGAATAAAAAATTGAACCAGAACTACAATGGGACAAACCCGATTTTCCAGTGTTGTCAATTTTTAACATCCAGAATTATTTAATTAAAGAAGAGATTACAGGGGACCACGTTCTGGAAATATTTTCACATAAGACAAGGAAATTGCAGTTAATTTAAGTTAATTTATATTAAACAGCTGGGTTGAGTCGAATCAGGATACGGTTAATTTTAGTTAAGGTTCGAGTTTCGAGATAATATTAAACAGTTTTGAGAAAAACATCACTACCAAGCAGTGTCAGCTAGGCCCCCCCTAGGCCCTTCCCAGGTCAGAGAGCTAGTTACGCCGGTGGGAACTGCACAAGTATCAATTGGACACTCTACAAACGCATTAGGGGCGTCCTTCGGACGCCGCTGATGTAAACAAATTGGCCAAGGAGCTCAGAAAGCTCCAGGTCAAAATCGTGGTGAGCATGGACGGTCCAACCGAAACAGAGCTGATTGAAGAGCACCTGCTCGAAGTCCTTGCTCCATCTAGGCAGGAAGGATGTGAGACCAGCAGCAGGGCACCTAACAGGACACTGACCTCAACAAGCACCTGGAGACGGTGGGAATGGCCGGAGACACAGAGAATCGATGGTGCATGGAGGACCAAGAATCGTCCTTGCATGTTCTGCTGGAGTATCCAGCTCTGGCCAGGTCAAGAGAGTCGTACTTGGAACTATCTGTTGGTCCCAAGCGATGTAAGAAGGTTGCAGCTTCAGTTCTTTTGCGAAAGAGGCAGCCTTCCAAGCAACGGGCCCAGCAAGGTGGCCTACGTACATGGAAATTGTCCCGCCCGCACTTCTACATTCATTCATTCAAGCTCACAAAAATTTGCTTTAGGTTCGTTTCTGCGAGCTTAACATAGTTACCATTGTTTTGTTATTCTAAATGCATTCGTCTGAGAGATCCAGCATGTTACCAATACCAGGAAAAATACCCGCCTGCTCACTCTTCAAACCCGCATAACTGTAGAATAAAATAGAATAGAATAAATCTTTATTTTCAGGTGATTATACAAATAATATGGAACACGTCAAATGTGAATACATAAAATAAAATATCACAGATTATACATAGATGTCCAATTATTAACCTTATAAATAAAGACAACCTAAAATTAATACAAGAATAAGTACAAGTCACTAATTTTGGTATATTTATCATTAAAAGTGTTTAGCCAAGTTGGCTTTGTTAAAACTTAAATTCTACCTGAATAAAGAAAGCTTTTTGAAAAATATTCTTGAAGACTATAAAATGTATTGGTAATAAGTATTTTAAAAAATATCTTTTGTTAGAAGTTCTTAAAGGCTCTTAGGTAAATGCTTAAATATTTTTATTCCAATTACTAATGGCAAATGATTGCCCAATTGACTTTTTTGAAAAGGAAGTGTTTACCGAATGTACATCGCTATTGCATATTAAGGTAGGCTTTTTTACAAAAATAAATTTACAAAGTTCAAACATATACAGACCACACAAGGTTCAATAAATTTGTAGCTTTACAAAACTGTCACGGCAACTGTGCTATTGAGGTAGTCCAAGCATGCATCTTATTAATCTCATTTGTTTAATATATACTTCTTCCCAATTAGTGGACCTACCCCAAAAAATAATACCATGATATATTGTCTTTAATTTATCAATATTAAAAACTGTTCGCAAATTCTTAAAAAGAAAATATGATGAACTCAAGAAAGAACTCATTTTTAAACCTTGATTTTTAAAATTCATCCAAGTGGAGATCTAAAAACTTAAACATTTTTATCCACTGAAATGTTTAAATTTAAGTCCTTTTTGTTTTGAGGAAAGCGGAACCTTAAGTAATGTGTTTTCTCTGAGTTGATAAACAGCGAATTATCATCAAACCAACGAGCCATATTTAGTAAAGTGTTTTAACATTTCGATTTAATAGTGCATCAATTTTATCGCTAACGATTACTGTCGAATCGTCGCAAAAAAGGAACGCCTTACTGTCCCCGGTAACTAAATTTCATAGGTAACTATATCAAGAAGATAGTTACATGGCCTGACCAAAATCACCCTATTAGCGCCGAATAGCGACTACCTCTACCGTTAAAAAGCCAACCAACCAAACTTGGTGTGATTCCGTGGTGGAAGATTTTTATGTTAAAAAGTAGGTTAAAAATAAGTAAAAAATATTCGGTAATTTTTTATTTTTATGTGATTAGTAGTAGTGTGGGGTTTATATGATAAACACAAACGGAAATATTTTACAATGAAAAAAGAAAAAAAAATCAAAATAGTTCTTTTGGATACGTTCAAAAGCACTATTTTTCGCCTCTTGCAGTCACCTTTATTTACGGTAAAGGTAACCATAAGAGTAACGAAATCTGCCGTTAAACAGTCTGACCAAAATCATCCTATTAACGCTGAATAGCGACTACCTTTACCGTTAAAAAGCCAACCAACCACACTCGGTGTGATTCTGTGGTGGAAGATTTTTACATTAGAGTTTGTTTATTTTACAAATATAGGAGAAAAAAAAGCACTATTTCGAGCCTCTTGCAGTTACCTAAGAGTAACGAAATTTGCCGTTAAACCGTCTGAACTAAATCAACCTATTAACAAAATTTGCCGTTAAACTGTCTGACCAAAAGCACCCTAAACTTTGTGACCAAAATCAACCAAATTAGCGCCTGTGGTTACCTCTAATAAAAGTAACCATAAGTAACAGCCTAACAGATCGCTATTGCGCCCGCGAAGAAGAAAGGTAAGAGTAACAGATTTGCGAAAAACCTGACCAAAATTACCCTAATATAAGGTGATGTTGCACGAGTTAAGCGAATCGCAGAGCAAATGGGCATTAACACCAATGGAAACGGGCCCTTCGAAAAAGTCGGAAAGTGGATGTAAATTTACATATTTAATGATGGCCAATTGGCCAGCTCACAAACTACAAGAAGAAAAAGTGAGGTTGGAAATCCTTTAAAATATGTTTTTCTTTTAAAACACGCGAAAAGTGGGAAATTAAAAAGAAAATACGAACAAGAAAATGGCAATTGCCGGTGAGAAAAAAAAACGCGTATCAAAGAAGAATAAAATAGCTTGGAGAAAGCATACCAAGGTACATTAATACCCTGTACACATACGGGCATTAGTACTAATAATAAAAATGTAGATAAGTTATGTTTTGAATCAGATCTGCAGAAACCATTATGATCCTATCTTTAGTTTTGTCGTAAACGAAGGTTAAATTTTAATTAAAAAAACGGGTAATTATGCGGTATACGATTTTCTGCCATTTTTAATTTTTTATGAAAAATTCTTTATGGGGGCACCTATTAGGGTCCCTAGGAGCCCAAATCCGCCTGCGCCGGTTGGTTTTTTTTTTAATTTTTTTAAATATTTATTTAATTAATTAATTTTTTTAATTTATTTATTATATTTTTAACCTGCACACATTGTCCTTGGTCATGGTATGTTGGCACCATAAATTAACCTTTAGTTTAGGGATAATGCCTGTATGCACCAAAGCTGCATTTCAACAATTATCTCTTAATTGTTGATTACTAAAGAATTACTAATTTATTTCATATGCACCAATCAAACATTTTTACCAATCTCAACTAATCTGCCGAATTTGGTCTGTTAAATAAAGATAATTGATGTTAGTGTGTTATTGTGTGTTATTTAAAACTGAAAAAAATGACAAAAAATTATTGTGTTGGAATTAATTTTTCACTCACAAAGACATAAAAAATTTCAGGAATGATCTTAGGGTGTGTTCAGATTAGACTTAATTGTGTCTATTTTAAAGGGCTCTCCAATGTGTGTATCTGTATCATGTATTTTTTATCACAAATTTTCCAACTAAATTTTTCACTCACAAAAAAATACAAAACATATGAGAAATTAGGCCAAGCATAGCAAAATATCATTGTCTTGATTAACTAGCTAATCAACAATTAGTTAATTAAATTATAAAAATCTTGCAAATATAGGCATAATATTGCAAGCTGAGGGTGTGCAATGCCAGTGGTGGTTCCCCCTTTTTTTATTTAAATAAACGCCGGTTTTTTACAAAAACAGTAAAATTTTTAAGTTTTTCAAAAATTTTCGACCTTTTGTGATAAGTTATTTTAAAACTTGCATAACTTTTTCTTCACTTTTACAAAATGTTTCCCTTATGCCCCCTCCTTTAGAGAAAGCTGCGACCGGCACTGGCAATGCAACTTATGACCGACGTGCATACAATATTTTATGCATAAGTGGAATACTAGCTTTGTTTAAGAAAAAGTATAAATAAATTAACACCTAAAAAAGGCACTTAAAAACATTATTTTATCACCTGCAGGAGCTAAAGTAGTGCCCTGTGGGCGTCAAAGCACACTTAAGTGCCCGCTGTTGTAAAAAAATTGTGGTTGTTTTGTACTAAATTGAAGGTAGGAAAGTTTAGAAGAAAAGGAAAAATAAAATCATGTTTACACTTGTTGAATCTATTTTTTTACTATGAAGGATGTTAAATAAATAACAAAAATCTTTTCATGGCAATGTTAACTTTTTCTTAAATTTTAAACTATAGGTACAAGATGTTGAAACATTTCTAGAAGAAAAGCAAGAGGATGAGCGTCTAGGTTTAACCTTAGAAACTGTCACCAATGAAGAACTTTTTGTATTGGATGTCAAACCTCAAGAACAACAAATCTCCACTAAAGAAAGAAAGAAACAACGGGCTTTAAGACCTGTTAAGTGTTTTTCTGGTAATTTAAAATGTCTCTTATTCCTTACTCTGTAATTATTTAAAAACAATTTTGTTCATCTACACAAAAATTTTAATGTTTTTAGCCCTTGTGCCCCACTCTAAAGTGTCAGACCCAATAAGCAAAAGAAATCATGTTCGAACACCAGAAGAACGTAAAAGTGCATTTGTTAAAAAGAAAGAAGATATAAACCGCAAAAAAGGAATTTTAAAAGCAAAAGAAATCAATGCTATAGCAAACAGGCGACTTAGAGAAATCCAATCTGAGAAAAAGGAAAAACGTGGGGAGTTTACAAAAGATTTGTGGGGGAATGACTCAGTTTCTGCCATAGAGAATGACCAGTGGACAGACAAAAATACGAAAAAGCATAATTTGAGAGGGGTAGGCATACCTGTTAAAAATGTTTCCAAAGAAGTTTTAAAGAAACATAGCGTCATGCCAGCTGTTGAGCCACCTCATCCAGGTGATTTTTAGGTTTATATATTTGTGCGATTAAAAGGCATGGGAACCCAAACTCAAACCTTTGCATTTACATATGAAAAATTTTAAACAAATAGTTGAGGCATCTACAAATTTCTATTAAATTTTTTTTAGGAATGTCCTATAATCCTTCTTTTAAAGATCACCAGGATCTTTTGAAGCAAATAGCAGAAAAAGAAGAAAAGTTAATCAAAGAAGAAGAGCACTTACAGAGGGTAACCAGGGGCATGTTCAGAAAAGTCAAGGAAAGCAAAAGAGATAGTGATTGGATGGTTGAAATGAGTCAAGGGTTGCCAGATCAAGAAGGTACTACATGTTTCCAAACTGGAAAATTTTTAAACACCAGAGAATGTTAATTAAATTTTTAGGTACTAACACTGCAGACTTGAAAATAGAAGATGATGAAAATGACTTCAAAATAAGCATCAACCCACCAGTAAAAAACAAAAAGAAGACTGTACAACAACGCAGAAAACAAAGAGAACAACTCGAATTGGCAAAAGCTAGAAAAGCCTTGAAATTGGAAAAGAAAAAGGTTGGAGACATTCATCGAATCAAAGTGGTTAAATCTCACATTGAGAAATTGGTTAAAAAACAAGGGATCTTACAAGAACTGCGTAAAAAACAAAGCGAAAGGAAGAAACTAAGACCTAAACAGTTAAGTAAGAGGAAATTTGAAGAGCATGATTTAGAATTCAACATGGCACAGGATATTACTGGCAATTTAAGGAATTTGAAAAGAGAAGGAAATCTCTTAACTGATAGGTAAGCACAGTAAAATGCCCAAAATTATTTATTTCTTGACTAAATCAGCAGTACTTTGTATAGGATGTCAAACCATATTGTATCATAAAAATTTTGTACACATACTGTTCCAGCCAAACAAGCTGCTAGAAGTTGTCTTGTATTATAAACATAAGCTCACTTTTTAAATAGCTTTGCTATAAGAAAAATTTTTTTTGTGTATTTTAGGTTCAAAAGTCTACAAAAACGCAACATTTTAGAACCTGCCAAAAAAGCATACCGTAAGAAGGGCAAAGTTAAAAAATATGTTAGGCCAGGCTATAAAGATAGTGACTGGGAAAAAACAATTGCGAGACCATCAAGTTTATAATTACCGTTAACCTATGTTATTGGTTTTAAATATATATGGTAAAAAACAGACATTTTTTACTTTAACTTACCCTAACTGCATCAATATGTGCCTTTATAAATCCGTCTTTTTCTAAATCAAGAACATGAACAAACTTAATCTGATTGACATTGGAAGGAAAAGCTATATTTCTTATTCTGTCTATTATTTTTGTATTGGCTGGATTCCACTTCAGTCTTTCAGTTTCTCTATATCTAGATATTGCCTAAGATAAAATAACAAATTAAGAAATCTGTAGAAATAAGCTTGAAAAATAAGCCTTACATTATCCCAATGATCAACTTCATATCTCATTCTTTTTAAATAAGGATCAACCTCAGTAACAAGGCTGTTTTCCTCCTCCTCAGTTATAAAATCATAAGTAACCTGCATAGAATTGATCAAGTCCTCAGCCATCTTTGGGAAGGATTTAAAATTATGACACAGCTGATAGTATGGTGGGCATCTCGGTAGACATAATGAGATATCTGAAATTAAAATAACATCAACTTTCCCATGACTTCTTGTGTAAATTTTGAATGTTGTACTTTTAGCAACTGAAAATTGGTTTCACAACAACTTCAAAAGTAAGGCCTATTTACTCAACTTTAAATGCTTTAATTTATAAACACAATGGATATTGCTTAATTGTTAATTTTTAAAGTTAAATATATGGAAGCCAATGGTGCTGTTTACTCAGTTTAATGCATTATTATTAAATAGTAATAACTTATTTGATATAAAATAAAAATTAAAAAAAAATAATGTTTAAAGGATAATTGATAAAAAGCCATTCCAGCTAAAAGTCCACGACAGGTAATATCACAAAATATGAATTAACGAAGGCATTAAACTACTCTTTGTGACCACTTATTTGTTATTGTTTCTTTGTATCAGAAAAATACCAAAATCATGACATTTGGGTGTTTATTTATATTAAAAGAACAGACTAAACTTTCTACTCTCAAATATTTTTGCACACTATCCATGATATAATTGTATAAAAAATAAATAAAGTGGGCTTGCTGGTATTACCAACATTTATTAATTTTGTGTAAATCACTTTTCTTGTAATTTAAAAATTGTTTCTATTTTGCGTGGAAATAGTGTTCCTTCCTTTACGTTACGTCTGTTACGCAACATTTTGTTAGTTAAATTCTTAACCCTCTTGTTTTTTGGTAAAATAGTAACAAATATTATTTAAGTGTGATTTTAACCATACGATTATATTAAATTTTGGTATTTTTTGATGTCCTATTGGCAAATAAATCAATATACGAAAATGAATGAAGGTATGCTTCTTTTTGCTGTTCCGTCCGTTACGCATATTAAAAGGCTTTTAACCGGCTTACTAGAGTAGATAAAAAATAAGTTTATATTTGAATTGTTTGCAGTACCATATTTGCAGTGCCTAATGGAAATATATAATTTTAGAAGGTCCCGGGTTCGAATCCCGGCTAGGTGCATGGATATTTTGTGTTTGTCTTTAACTTTGCAAAAAAAACTTCGCTAACACTGGGTATTGATCCTGTAATGAATGGAAAGTCCCAGAAGAAGAAAAAAAAATATATATATTTAATTTTAAATTTAAAAAAATCGTGCAGTGTTCCGCTCGTTATGCTGGAATGGCTGTAAAGTTTTTAACTTTGTGCATTAAATTTAATCAAAATAATATCAAATCATCTGTCACTTTTTTTGGGCATTATTCATTGTATAAAATTGTGATTAGCTATTGTGCATAAAGAGTAGAGTAAACACCCCTATTAATTAAACATTACACATAACGCATTAAACACTATCCATTACATTTATCAATAAATTGAAATGTACTTTATTATCATATAAGATTAATAACAGTGTATCAATCTTGTTGACAAAGCGTAAGATTATCCTATTATAACTACTTATATAAAAAATACAGAGACTGAGTTAAAAAAACCAATAACAATAAATTTATAAAATTAAGTAAAAAAACATTATCATAACAGTTAAATGACTAAAAAAAGAAAATATTTGGTACATCATGCAAAACAGTACAAGTAAAAACGAAAAAACCACTACACCAAAAGGCGTGAAATTAATCTATCACAGAATAAAAAATACAAAATAACCCTATAGTAGTTGGTCATCTATTCAATTTAATTCAAAAAGTAGCTTTATTGTTCCAGTAATAATCATACATCGACAAAGCCTTGCTTATCCTAGTAAGTACCACAAAAACTATCAAACAAAAAATACAACCAGTAATAATCCTAAATTGATGAGTGTTGTTTAAAAAAATAAAAAAAGTCCATATATAAGCAATAATGCGTCAAATTGATGTCAAAACATACAACATAAAAAAATAACTACATAAAAATAAAAAAAAAATGAAATATTCAACAAACACAAATTTAGAGTAAGTAAAAGAAGGTTATTGAATAAAAAAAAGACTCAGTTTTCAAAAAATTCTTCTAAACTGTAATATGCTTTGGAAATCAAGAATGTTTTTGTCTGCTTTCTAAACTGTTTATAATATGTTTTTTTTCTTATTTCTACTGGCAGATGATTAAACATTTTTCTCCCAATGTATATAAATGAATTTTTGATTAAAGTTGAGTGTGTTGCAGGTAATGGGCGACGCATGCTATAACGACCAGATATGACTAGGTTTCTTTGGTATTTCTTAAAAACTATACACACAGTTTTCAGAATATAAAGACAACACAGAGTTAAAATTTTTTGTTCTAAAAATAAAGGCTTACACGGGCATCTCCTTCTGACTATGCACAATTTCCTTAGAGCTCCCTGCTGAAATTTTCCCATCGAATCTCATAAAAAATATGAGAGAATTCTTATATGATTTTTTTATCGGGATTTTGGTCGGTTTTGGAACAAATTTCGATGAGATCCTAGGATATTTTATTAGGTCTCTGGGTCTATGATTTTGGAGAAGATTATATGAGTTGTTATGGGATTGGTTTCTAGAAGATTTGAGGAGGTTTTAACGTTATGATGATTTGAGAAGATCCTTTGGGCGAGGAGATTTTATCGGGTTTTGGGTAGGACTAGGTCGGTTTCGGAACAGATTTCAATGAGATCCTAGGGTATATTTTATTAGGTCTATGGGTCTATAACTTTGAAGTTATTATGGGATTGGTTTCTAGAAGATTTGAGGGGCTTTTATGGTTATAAATGATGATTTTGGAGAAGATTATATGAGTTATTATGGGATTGGTTTTTAGAAGATTTGAGGTTTTATCGTTATGGTGATATTAGAAAAAAAATCCTATGGGCGAGGAGATTTTATCGGGTTTTGGGTCGGTTTTGGAACAGATTTCGATGAGATCCTAGAAGATTTTATCAGGTCTGAAAAATTTGTTTCTTGAATTAACTTGCTTTAAGTATACTTTTGAAATCATTGTTATACTGATAGAATCTTAACAAATATCCTAGAAAATATATTCAACAAGAATCCATACAAACTTCTCAAAAATAATTCCTTATAGAATCTTCTAGAATCACGATACTGATAAAATATTATAAAATATCCTTAAAATCGATTCCACAAGAACCCATAAAAACTTCTCCAAAATACTTGCTTAAAGGAACTCGTAGAATCGCGATATTGATAGAATCTCATCAAATATCCTAGAAATCGATACCACGAGAACCCATAAAAACTTCTTCAAAATCATTCCTCATATAGGATCTTCTAAAATCACGATACTGATAGAATCTTATCAAATATCCTAGAATCCGACCCCATAGGAACTTCTCCAAAATCATTGCTTATAGGAACTCCTAGAATCGCGACACTGATAGAATCTCATCAAATATCCTAGAAACTGATCCCACAAGAACCCATAAAAACTTCTCCAAAATCATTCCTCATAGGATCTTCTAAAATCACGCTACTGATAGAATCTTATCAAATATCCTAGAATCCGACCCCACAAGAATCGCGATACTGATAGAATCTCCTCAAACATAGACAATACCCCATTCCCATCAAATATGTGTATTTGTGCGTTCATAAAATCTTCTCCAAGCCGACACCCTTATACAAACTGGTAAAATGTCCTAGACTTCTGTCTTATAAAACATCCCTGATTGTCATAAAATTAACATAGTCTTATCCAATTTTATAAATTATTCTAAAACTACAAGCTGATAAAATATTATATATTTCCTATATAATCTTCTCTGCTTCTAGAAGATTATAAAATATTATAGAAAAAAATATTGGCCTTCTCATTGAATCTTATAGAACTTATATAAACATGAAAAAAACTTTGAGATTTGAGGGGAAAATGTCAGCAGGGCTCTCTTTTGTAAAGTAAAAATTGACCTAAAAAGATAATTACTACACGATCCCCAAAAGCAAATCCCATAAGATAGATGGGACTGAACCAATGAGAAATATGCTACTCTTGCGATTTCCAACCCAAGACTATCCGCTATAACTCTAATAGCATAACAGCTGGAGGCAATCTTACTATTAAGACTTTTTATGTGGAGATTAAGTTTAAGGTTTTTGTCTATTATTAAACCCAGAAATTTGTTGGAATCTGAATTTGAAAGCTTCCAGATGTATATTATTGAGTTCGCATTTAAAATGTAAAATCTTCGTTTTTGAAATATTAAATGACAAGAGATTTGCATCACACCATTCCTTAATCCGAGTCACATCCCTCTGTATGTTTGTGTTTAGTATATCAATATCAGGACCATGCCACAGGACTGTCTGATCATCAGCAAAAGCAGTGAATTTTCCACTAATGGTTAGTTGAGTTATATCATTGATATAAATCAAAAATAAAAGCGGTCCCAATATGGATCCCTGCGGTACACCATATCAATAGCTTCAGGTGCAGAATTCTCGTCATTAAAAATTACCGATTGTTTTCGACCAGATGAGTATGAACGAATCCACTCCAAAGCTATTCTCCTGACTCCATAAACCTCCAGCTTTTATTTGCAATATTCCGTGATCCACGCAGTTGAAAGCCTTCGAGAGATCACAGAATACTGCTGCAGCCTTTTCTCCAGAGATTTGCTTAATGTATAAATGTTCCAAAAAGTTGAATATTGCATCGTTAGTATTTTTTTTTGACTGAAACCCAAATTGACTGGTACTTAAAATGTTGTGTTTGGTTAGGAAAGATGTGAGCTTCAAATGGACTAGTTTCTCTATAATTTTGGAGAGGGTGTATAATAGAACAATGGGGCAGAAGTTACATGGAAGGTTGTGGTTTCCTCCCTTATATAGAGGTACAATCACTGCTTTTTTAAGGCATGTTGGAAATGCTCCTGTACAAAAAGAAATATTTATTGATCAGGCTAAGATAAAATCTAGAAACTCGCTTATATTGTAATATGTCTTGTTCTCCAACAACTCTACAACAGACCTTCTAAAAAGCTTAGATTCACCATATTTCTGATGTTTATTGGAAGGTAGTTGTAAATTTTAAGGCTCTCATAAATTAGAGAATTTTTTGTCAGGGACGAGCGGGGAATTGGTAGTGGCAGATTTCTGGCCTGTCTAGTGATTCTGTCTCCATTTTTATAATTCCCTTACTTTTTATGGACAAGACAGAGTCTCTAAGACAAAAAGTGAGGGAAGAGTAAGTGTCTTAGAAGAAATAAACAATGGTCTGCAGTCATCTCTCCTTCTCCTCCCATGCAAATAGCGAATGGCTCGCTTCTGCAAAACAAAAACGGAATCAAACATGAATTTGGCACATAAACCCCAAAATTCCAACCCATAATGCAGCAATGAATCCATAAGGGAAAAATATACCATCTTGGCAGATGAGTAGCCCAACTCTGAAGCTGTAGTCCTAATTTCAAAGCATCCAGATGCTAATTTGGATTTTCGTTTGTCAACATGTTGAGTAAACTTTAAATTTTTGTCAACTATAAGGCCTAAGAATTTTACGTGAGGTGTAAAATCCAAAACGTGATTTTCTAAAGCAATTGGCTCCATAGAAATTTTAAATGCAAAATACTTGTTTTAGAAATTTTGAAGCATAAGCGGTTGCTATCACACCAGTTTTTTCTTATTATTTTTATATCTTCAGAGGTAATGTTATTTAAATTAGCTTTAGGATCGCGCCAAATCGTCCGCAAAACGCGTAAGTTTGCAACGAATAAACAGTTTTGAAAGGTCTTCTACGTAAATTGAAAATAAAAGAGGACCAAGGACTGATTTTTGTTTTTTTTTAAAAAAAAAAGGTTTCCCGGGGGGGGGGGGTCGTAATGTTTTTTTTATTGTTTTGGGTTGGGTTGGGTTGGACTGTGTTGGATTGGGTTGTTTTAGTGAAAAATTTTTTTTAAAAAAACAACCGGCGCAGGCGGATTTGGGGTTCTAGGGACCCTAGTAGGTGCCCCATAAAGAATTTTTCAAAAAAAATCAAAAATGGCAGAAAACCGTATACCGCATAATTACTAAAGTTGACTAAATAGGCCTGTTTCTGTAGTGCAATAGGTAGCCCATTGACCTGCCACAGGTCTCGGGTTTGAATCCTGCCTAGGTGCATGGATATTTTGTGTCTTTGCAAAAAACTTGACTAAAACTGGCCAAAGTTGACTAAATAGGTCTTTAGGAAATAAATAAACTTGCCATGAGTTTGAACCCCAAGTGTCGAGGAATAAACCCTTGAATATTTCAGCAAATTCTTAATAATCCTTGACAATTTTTTGCCTGCTGATTGTATAAGCATTTTCTTTTTAAAAAATCGTCACTTTTGCCGAGGAAAAGCTTCACAACCAAAGTTTTTTGAAAAATTGCCGAATTTGGCAAAAATAACAAAAAGTTAACCCTACTTTCTTGGCTGGAAACATAGGAACATTGATTACACCGGGTGATATTTCTGTCACTGCCTATCAACCAGGGTAAACAAAGACAGTAATAGTTTTTGGGCATGGCCGATGTGTAATTTGAACGCAGCTTATTTTCGTCTAAACAGACGGAACCGTGCCACCCTGGCCAGAAAGCTAGATAAAAAGAGAAGAATTTCTTAAGTGTTTTGTTGGCAAGGCAAAAGGGAAATTTTTTAAAAGTTGCAACATCGGAAAAAAAGGGATGGTTGGTTATCTCGAGGTTGTCAGAGTTTCAAAGTTTTTCTCGAAAATCATACTAAATTGTTTGGATTTTTGTGAATAAACTATACCCAAAGTTGGGTGGGTTGGGTGAATTAATTTGGTTTGTAAATTTTTAAAAATATTTTGAAACACAAAGCAACGTTTTCAGTGTTGATTTGTCGAACGCAATCTTTGTACTATTATTAAGGTACAAAGCAGGAGCTTTGTAATATTATTACTCCAACCTCGACTGGAAAAGTTTGCTGGAGCCAGCTGGCCCGAAGTCCATCGACAGGAAAAGTCGTTTTTTTTTAATACAAAAAGAAAAAAAATCTTCCTTGTCTGAAAATTTTGCATGAGATCGCGTAAACCTGGCATCGTGGCATGTCAGTCATGTCACTTGAAAAATGGCTGTCACCGAACTACGTCAAGGCAGTCCCGTAAATAAAAAATCTCGGAATTTGTGAAAGTTAAAATTATCAAACACCATAATTCGCGGCTTAATTAATGCACAACACAAACTCTACGCGCCCATAATGTAATTCTAAGCCAAGTTACCGTTTTACAGTGAAATTAACGCGTTGTTTCCACCCTCTGTTTTGACGATGTTTCGTCTTGTTTCGAGCCTCTTCTTCAGGGTTTTTGTAATTTAAAACCCTTGGGAAACCATTATTGAACCTTTACGGTAGTGACTACGGTGTAATTATGTGCAAATTCCCGAAATAAAACTGAGATTAAAGTACCAATCTGTTGTTAAAAACTGGCTTCTGTAAAAAGTGATTAACAGCTTGTTGCACTTCCTGACTTCCTACTAGAAGGACGACGGTTTCCTTAAAATTTAAACCCTTTAAAACTGTCAGTGTGTTAGATCACAAATTTTTTTCAGAAATTTCATTATTCAGGAATTTTGTTTAAAGGTCATTTTATATTAATTTCCTGATTTTAGACTACATAAGAATGGTTGTTATTCTAAATTAATTAACAAGATGTCTTTTCAAAACAAAGTTGATCCGGAGTTGATTATTACCAGGCAGCAAAGGATAGGTTAGTGTATTATTTACTATTTGATGATGTTACAGACCTTTTGAAGTCTGTACAACTTAAGAGTTCTTCTGTTATAAAAATTTTCAAAACACTAACTGAACCTTCATAGAGTTGTGCACTTAAAAAAAGTGATAATTAAGAGTGTTGTTTAAAACTGGCTTTTGTTTAAAGTGGTTTACAGTTCTTTGTTGCACTTTTACAAAAGTTTAATGAACCCTTAGCTATAGCTATTTAAGTACCTTTGAACCTGAATCAAACAAGATGTCTTTCAATGAGAATGTTGATCCAGAGCTGATTTTTAATAAGCAGGAACGAATTGGTTAGTATTACCTACATATTTCAAGACATGTTTAATCCATGATTCTATCTTTTAAATAATTTCCACTTTTCCAAAATGAAGCCAAAAGCTGGACTTTTTGACGCTTCTCTAGGGTGACAACTGTTTATATCAAGCTTAAACCCCTTAAAGAACAGATTGAAACAGATATTATAGGGTGTCAGAAATAGATTATCCTATGTTAGAACCTAAAAAATAATAGCAAAGCACCCTGTTATTTATTACTGTCAGAAAGTACCTCTTATTTTTAATTAACATTAACACTCATTGGGACATCCTATTTTATATCGCACATTCTGGTTAAGGATTAAGTATGTCTTGGAAAGGAGTAATTTCATGTTAATATTTTAGCTTGTATCTTAGTCAAATTTAACAAGTACTTGATATTGTTTCTGTCCATTTACAATTTCTTGATAAGTAAAAGTTTTTTTAATATGACACTTGAATGATACCCCTTTGTTATTTTAATTTAGTTAAGTTTTTAGCTTTCTTTTTAGACAGACCTTGGGCATCTAGTTTCACTCAAATCCATTTATTTCAATATCAATTCTGCTACCACTTGTTATCTACAATAGTTCTGATTCTACTAATTCTATGGGAGAGTTGTTTAAAACTGTTTGCCTCTTTTAAATCACCTTTCCAGTGCAAGTTGTTGAAAATATTATAATGTACCTAGTTCCCAAACTAGTTTTACCTCATTATCAGCATCATTCATATTATAATTACCTACCTTGACAATAAAGCATGTTTACTAGGTACTACCTACTACCTACTACTACTTCCAGCTGCTTGACATGGAGCAATAAACTGAGAATTGCATGCAAGTCTTCAATTTCCATCTTGCTTTATTGGTACTACTAAAGCAAGATAAGAAGGGACAAATTTTTGGTACTGGTACTACTGAGGATACTACTAAAGCAAGATAACAAGAGAAAATTGCATGCAATTCTTGTTTTATTGCTCCATGTCAAGCATGTTTAAGAAACAGCGTTTTAGGGCTGGGAAAGGTTGGGGGCTAGTGTTAAATGAATATTTGCAATAATTTGAACATCAATATTTTTTAATAGAAAAAATTATGTGCTATAGTTATTTTAGATATAAGTACCTACATAGTTCAAATTAGTCATCTCCCATTATATTTTAGATACATTTTGAAGTGAATCAAATTTCACAAAATTAGATAAAAAGATAAAATAGATAAGATAATACTTCACTATAGGTAATACCTTGGGAAATACTTAATAGTTTTTTAGTTTAAAAAAAAATCTTGGAATTTTGATTACCTATCTCTCTTAGAAAAGAAGAAGAATTAAGTATGGAGAAATTTAATGTTTATTTGTTTGAATGCACCATATTGATTTGTTTGCATAGACTGTTAATATTTTTTTTCAGCCTATATCTGGTTTGGATTTTGATCACATAGATTGAACTTTTTTTTTAAGTCTATGTAAAACACTTGGCTCAGAATTTAGTAACAGTGCTCTTGACAGTGCCTATACCCATCCTTCTCTTATCTTGTCAAAAGAAAATAACAGCTACTTATGCGTTTAAGGTAAAATTAGGACTGGTTTAGCAAATGTCTTCTAATTCTTAAAAAAAAGGAAAAATTTTGTTTTGTAAATAGGGCCTTTAATTAGCCTATAATGTTTAGAATATGATAGAGAATTACTAACTTTTTTAGCTAGCTAGCAGTGCAGTGTTTTGTAAATAGGACCTTTAATTAGCCTATAATGTTTAGAATATGATAGAGAATTACTAACTTTTTTAGGTAGCCTAGCAGTACAGACCATATCTTGAAAATAACAACAGCTCTAAATTTGCGAATAAGGCTCTTAAATTAGCCTATTTAATGATAAGATTAAAAGCCCCTTGCACTGCTAGTTTTAAGAACATGTTCTATTATGTCCTTAATGCTCAAAAAGCATAGAAATTTGAATACTTACATATATTATAATCATGTCCCTAAAGTTAGCAGTACAAAATCAGCAGTGCAAAGATTTTATGATTGGAAAAATTTATACTAATTAAGTGCTAATTAAATGCCAAGTCACATAATTTTGTGCTCTTATAGTTTCCGAGGTATAACCTGCACTGCTAGCTACCTGTTAAAAATAGCAGTGCACCATGCTAGAATGGTCCCGAAAAGTGTTAGACTGGTCTAAATGGTCCAGAATATTAAATGCTGTCATTTTAATAAGAAAATTCTATATATTTTTACTTTTTTCTGCATATTTCAGTTCTCATGAAAGAAGATGTTGGTGGTGTTTTTAATATTGGAATAAAATAGTGCTATTTAAGTGCTAATTAAATGCCAAGTCACAAAATTTTGTGCTCTTGTAGTTTCCAACATATGACCTGCACTGCTAGATACCCAGTTAAAAATAGCAGTGAACCATATAGAATGGTCCAGAAAAGTGGTAGAGTTTTATGAATGGTCTAGAAAATTAAATGCTCCCATTCCAATAAGAAAATTCTATATTTTTTACATTTTTTTGCATATTGTTTAAAATTAACTTGGTGATAACAGTGCAGGTCATATCTTGGAAACTACAAGAGAACAAAATTTGGTTAGTTGGCATTTAATTAGCACCTAAATAGCACTAATTTATTCCAATATCAAAAACACCACCAATGTCTTCTTTCACGAGAACTCGCATATGTGTATGACATAAAGTTAGCAGTGCACCAAGTCATTTTTAAAAAATATGCAGAAAAAAGTAAAAAATATAGAATTATTTTATTGAAATGGCAGCATTTAATTAGCATTTCATTTTCTGGACCATCCAGACCACTCTACCACTTCTCTGAACCATTCTAGCATGGTGCACTGCTATCTTTAATGGGTAGCTAGCAGTGCAGGTCATATCTCGGAAACTATAAGAGCATAACATTTTTTTACTTGGCATTTAATTACCACCTAATTAGCACTAATTTTTTTCAATCATAAAATCTTTGCGCTGCTGACTTGTACTGCTAACTTTAGGGAAATATTATAATATCAAAAATCAAATGTATTGAAAATATTTTCTATTTATAGGTAAAGGTTCCTTTGGAGAAGTCTTTAAAGGTATTGACAATCGCACTACACAAGTAGTTGCCATAAAAATCATTGACTTGGAAGAAGCAGAGGATGAAATTGAAGACATTCAGCAGGAAATTATGGTCCTGTCACAATGTGACAGTCCTTATGTCACTAAATATTTTGGTTCTTATCTAAAAGGTGGGTAGATTATATTTTTTGGGAATTTATTTTTCAAATTTTCACAGAAATTTAATGTCATTATCAGTGTCAAAAAATTGATTTGATTGAATTTGGAATGGAGGTTACCTAAGTATTTTTATTAAATGTAATGGTATAGCCATGATGAAGAATATTTTTGTTAAATACCTCTTAAAATATTTTTAGGTGTGCTAAAATACTTTAATGTAGGACATGTTTTTTGGTAATTTTGAAGACTGTAAAGAATATTTAATTAATATTACCCTTGATACTACCTTATGTCTTGCACATTGTACAATTTTTGCCTTTTTTTTTAAAAAAAAAGAGTAAAATAAAAATCGTGCATGATACCACCATTCCACTCAAGATGACAAAACAGAAAATTGAATGTTTTTATCAGAAAATGGTGTTAAATTATCTTCATCTTTCTCTAAAACACTTTTTTATACTTCTTTCTCTCTTCAGCTTCATTAAATATGTTTAATTTTTAGCAGAGAAAAATATTTTTTGGCAGTACTTTTTTTAAATGCTAAATTAAAAAACAGTGAAAACTTGAAAATTGAATTTTTGGAAAGAAAATAAAAAAATGTGGCTAAAATTATGGCTTACAAATGTGAAAAACCCTCGGAAAAACCTAAAAAAAAATCCCATTAACAAAAACGTTACTTACCACTTAAATTACACTAAAATATTTTAGGCCTTAAATTACCATCGTGGCCATACCATAAATATCCATACCAGGTATTGAAAAGTGTAAGGAAGCAAAGGATACTTCCATGGGTAGATTTCCTTTCCATAATTTCAAGAACACATCCAACTTTGTGACAAAATTTAAGCATTTGGGGCAACAAGGATACTGCAAGCCCTTTGGCCAGGAAATCTAACAAGTTAGCATTTTGGGGTCATTTAATAATGAACCAGAGGTTTGGCAGACGATCTACCTGATTTCGATAATTTTTGGTACATTTATTCTACCCATAAAAGGAATGAAAAATTCCAAATCTAAATTTTTTTTCATAATCATTTTTTAAAAAATTAATTCTTGAAAATAAAAAATACTACCACTTTGATTAAACATGTACTTAAAAATATTAAAATAAAATAGAAAAATTTAAATAATTTTAATTAATTTAATTAATTAGTTTTTGAAAAACAATTTATTTTTTTTATAAAAATATGTTTTGGTTCTGGATATTTCTCCAAACTATTTACAAAATTTCAAGATGGAGCTGGAGACTTGATGGGTTCATCAAAAAAAATTATTTTAATAATTTTAAAAACAATTTTTCAAAAAATAATAGGTTATGTGATACTTTACCAAAATGGGCTTTAAAACAAAGTATTACTCACTTTTTTAAGTACAGTTCTCAAGATATTACTCTTTTTGTGTACCTGCACATTTGGTTAAAATTGGGGTTAAAATTGACCGTCTTTACAAGCATTTATAAAAATATGAATATCTTGAGAACTATCCATACTACAAAAGCGAGTGATAGATTGTTTTAAAGGTATTTTAATGTTAATAATAATAATAATAATAATAATAAATAGGTTTATATACCAATTATATAAATTACATAAGAAAAATAATTGAACAAACATTTTTGTATGCAGTATATAAACAGTTTTACACAGAAGCTTACATGTGCAGGACTATTCATGTTTAAAGGTAATTTTAATGCAGTATCACATGAGCTCATTTTTTTTTGAAAATGAATTTCCAAATTTTTAAAATAACTTTTTGACAAACTCATCAAGTCTCCATCTTGAAATTTTATAAATAAGCATTATTGATTTTAATAAAAAAAACAAATGATCAAAAAGATTTCAAATTTAGGATTTTTCATCCCCATTATGGGTAGAATAAATGTACCAAAAATTATAGAAATCGGGAAGATGGTCTATCAAACCTCCCTTTTTTTTGGATGCTTTCATATGAAATGAACCTTTGTTAGATAGGAAACCTGCTTTCATACCTTAAAATTTTTGTCTATGAAAAAATGTATATAAGTACCTACACCTCGACCTACACTTTAGAATGACCAACCAAAATTTAATGAGTGTTTGGCATAAGGTTTGGTACCTATCTAGAGCAAATTGTGGCTTGTATCCTTCTTACCTCAAGAGCCTCAATTTTATTGAAAAAAATGTGTATTGTCATTCAGGACTTCTAACTTCTTTATTTCAATATAATTATATCTAATATAATATAATATATTGGGCATTTTGTGTTTTTCAGTACAAAACAGTAAAGGATTACAAAAGGTTTTTATTTATTTATTTATGTATGGGAAACCTGTTACAACTAACAACAGTTTATAAAGTTATGAAAAAAAAAGTTTTCTATGATAAATAATAAATCAATATTGCTTACTTATAAAACTAAAACGTAATACTTATAAAATTCTTATAAATTGAGCCTTAAACCCTAGAGTTAATATATATAAAAAAATATTTTTGTGTTTTAAGTAGCTTTTTAAAAGGCACATTTTGAATATACTCCGATTGATGCACAAAAACGGCTTATGAGTAATTCTACAAAATATGTGTAAATTAAGATTTAAATGTTAGGAAAAAGACAAAAAATTAAAACAGTATCTTTTTTCGTTTTTTTTGCAAAATAAATATGTTAAAATTTAATGGTGTGTTAAGTGGATGGCCAAGAAAAATTTTTGTTCATTTTCTGAAAAAAAAAATTAAAGCGGTTTAACTAAGTTGAGGTAAGGATAACAAATCCAAGAACAAAACAAAAACGCTTTGTCCGATATGCCACGAGTTTTACTTTCAAAACAGAAATTTGTTTAAAAAAATGTTTATTTAAGATTTTTTAAGTAAAATAAGAAAAAACTCCTTAACTTAAAACAAAAATAAAAAACTCATAAAAAAGGTAACTTCTTAAGTGACTATTATTGACTATTATCTAAGATTTTTTAAGTAAAATAAAAAACAAACTTCTTATCGAAAAATAAGAATTTAATATTCACTAAGAGTAAGTACTAAGTAAAAAATAAACAGGCTTTATTTTGTTGGTAACTTAAAGTAAAAATCTCAACTTTCTCAACAAAACTGACAAAAAACATTAAAATTTCCTGCCTAACTAAATAACAGTAAGATGGCGGGGCATGTATGTATCATTTAGTTTTTTAAAGGCATTTTTTTGTATGGGCAGTAACTTAACAACAATGTTGAAAATATATGCTTGACCTTTACCTGCTTTTTAACTTCAAATTAAAAAAAAACTAATAACACCATCACTCATCCAGCTGCTCTCTCACATACCTAAAGGAGACTCAAGGATACTAAAAAATCACAACGGCGCCCCTCAATGCTTCCATTTATGAGTATGTGTGGAAACTAAATTTTGCTAGCGAAACTGAGGGTATACATTGAAGACAGTAATTTTTTTTTAGATAAAACAAGTATTTTTTGTTTAGCTCTTCATTTAACTTTAAATATTTTTTGAGTTTATATTTTGCAAAATAGTGGTGTGTTAACCATTGCTTCAAAAAATACATCAAAATATTCGAAGTTAATAGGGGTAAGATTAACAAATCCTGAGATCTCAGATATTGTTAACATAGTAAAAATAAAAAAAAATAAAAAAATAAATAAGTTGCAATACATTTAGTTGACAATGCTGTATTATTTAGTATTATTCAGTAAAAACAGAAATACCTATTTTTTTTATTTTTTTAAATTGATTGGTGCCTTTGTTTTGCACATATTTTGTAGAATGACCCTTATGTCTAGATTCGGTATTTTTTTTCTTAAGGGTCTTTTTTCCATCCCCATAAACTCTAATATATTAAAAATTTCTTTCTGTTTTTCAAATAGTTGTTTAAAAGGCACATTTGGCGTATAGTCTGATTGATGCACAAAAACGCGAGCAAAAACGGCTTATATCCAGATTTGGTATTTTTTTCTTAAGGGTCTTTTTTTCAACCCCATACACTCTAATATGTAAAAAATTTATTTTTGTTTTTTTAAAGAGCTATTTAAAAGGCACATTTTGCGTCCACCACATTCAGTATTTTTTTCTTGAGGGTGTTTTTTGAACCCCGTAAATTCTAATATATAAAAAAATTATTTTTATGTTTTTAAGAGCTTTTTGGAAGGAACATTTGGGTATACTTTAAATAATGCATAAAAATGACTAAGAACCATATTCATTTGACAGATGATCTTAAAATTTTTAAAGTAGTGAAAAATCTGCAAGATTCACAAGCTTGCATGAGGAATTGGATAGGTTTGCTATATGACGTTCACAAAATAATCTTACCTTAAATCATGAAAAATGTAAAACAATTTCATTTTACAGGATAGAAAGACCAATTTTATATGATTATTGCATTACTGATGTAATTAAATAGAATAAGGTTAATTAGGGATCTAGATCATCTAGAAGTATGGTTTGACTCTGAGTTGACTTTTATAGACCATATTGATAAAATTTCAAGCAGAGCAAGAAGGATGCTAGGGTTTCTTCAAAGAGCAATCAAAGAATTTAACAATATTGCCAGTATAATATGGTCACCTTTTTATAAAAATCATAAAAATAAATTAGAGATAACTCGGACAATCCAGCCTCGAATCCAGTATATATTTTTAGGATCCAAAATGTTCAGAACGATCCAAGAATCTTTTCTTTCTGTCTGTCATCCAATTTGTGGACTACTTTTGACCTTTTTGGGTCTTCTCAGAACAACGTGGATTTCCAGAAATATCCAAATTCTCCAAAAAGCCAAAGATTTCTAGGAACCTCCGTGGTCCTGAGGAGGCACAATAAGGTAGAAACTAGTCGACAAACTGGAAGATAGGAGGCAAGAAAAGATTCTTGGATCGTATTGATATCAGGGTTCTGTGCGCACATAGATTAAATTTTGTTTGTAATTCAATACATGTCAAGGAATTTGCCAGAGGAGTAGTTGTTTAACAGTTATCTGATTATACTTGAGAGAAATGGTATTAATTTGTGTTTATTAATTTTTTAGTCATTTATTTCAAGGCAAAGTTTTTAAGATTATCTAATATTGTAAAAGTCTTCTTTAATAAATATTTTTGTGAAATAACAGATATTAAGAGTTAGTATTTAGTTCATAACTTTAGAAAACAGTTCATTTTTTTTTTAAAGTTTATAAAGTTCATAATATTTTAGTCGTTACCCCGTCCGGACGCTGCAAAATCCAAATTTTAATTATTCCAGAATTATGTACTTTTTATGTGTTAATTTCGTCCCCTTTCACAATTTATGAGCTCTTTTAGATTTTGGAAAAAAAAGGGTGGGCTCGGTAGGTTTGTGTAAACCTAGCAGGCCCATCTTTAAATAAAACCTGAAAAAAGATATCAAATATGTCAGAATTATGTGCCTTTTTGGTGATCCATAAAAATAAAAAATAAAAATATTTTTTTAAAAACTTTTTTAATAATTTTTTTTAAAAAACTAGTGTGGGCCCACTAGCTTTAAATAAACCTAACAGGTAGGTTTATATAAAGCTAGCGTACCCACATTATTTCTTTTTTGAACTAGCTAAAAAAGTTAAAATTTTTTCTATTTTTATGAAGCACATAATTCTGAGATATTTTAGGGATATTTATTGGGCTTTATTTAAATTTAGGCCTGCTAGGTTTATATAAAGATATCCAGAATTTAATGACACCAAAAAAAAACTCACAATCTTATTATAACAAGCTACTTTCTGAGGCAAAAAAAAACGTTTCATGACAATGAAATTTTGAATGCTGAAAACCGGTAAAAAAAGATGTGAGAGATTATAGATCACAAATCAAACAAAAAAAATAAAATTTACAAGCCTATATTACTTAAGGATGGTGATCGGATACTTACTACGAAACAATCTGCAGATAAATTCATCGACTACTTCACAAACACTTCGCAAAACATACAGAGTCACTTGGACCCATATTTAGATTTTGATTATCTTACAAAAAATGTAGATAGAACAAACAAAACATTTTATTTATCCCCAACATCAGAGGACGAAGTATTATCCGCAATAAATAAACTAAAGTTAACCACATCAAGCGGATGGGATGAGATCAGCAGTAAACTTATTAAGCATATAAAAAACTCGATTACAAATCCATTAGTTTATCTTATTAACAAATCTTTTGAATGTGGTGTTTTTCCAGAACTCCTTAAAAAAGCTATACTAAAGCCTTTTCTTAAAAAGGGAGACCCTTATGATGTCACCAACTTCCGTCCTATTAGCCTTCTATCAACTTTTTCAAAAATATATGAATCTGTCATGCACAAAAATCTAAACAATTATTTAAACTCAAACAATATTATACCAGATTTTCAACATGGCTTCACCAAAAACAAAAGCACCGAAACCGCAATATTCTCGTTTGTTAATAAAATTATTGAATCAGTTGACCAAGATTCAATGGCAACTGCTCTTTTTATAGACCTAAGTAAAGCGTTCGATATAATTAATCACAAACTACTACTGGAAAAAATGAATAGATATGGAGTTCGAGGTGTTGGAAACTGCTGGTTTACATCTTATCTCTCTGACCGACCACAGGAAGGTAGACTTACAAAAAATGAAGTCACTACAACCTCCAAAATTTTGAAAATTGAGTATGGAATACCGCAGGAGTCTATTCTTGGCCCTCAGCTTTTTAATCTTTTTACCTTTGACCTTAAAAAAGCACTTGATGGTTAACCTGTGCACTTAGTTTCATTTGCCGATGACAATAATATTTATATAAAAGCTACAAAAGAAAATTTTGAAGAGGTAGTGAATTCAGTATATTCAATCGTAACACAATGGATGGAAAAAAATAGGCTAGTTCTCAATCATGAAAAAACAAATGTTATGATTTTCAAACCTACAAGATCAAATCTAGATATAAAACATATCAAAATAAATAATAAAATAGAAATCAAACTATCTAACGAAGTTAAGCTACTAGGTATATATCTTGATGAACATCTGCCTTGGTCAATTCACATAGACAATTTGTGCAAAAAACTCTCAAGAGCTTGCTATGGTCTTCGCTCGATTTCAAAAGAATGTAGCATAAATATTTGTAAAACCTTATACTATGCGACTTCTCGCTCACATCTGAGATCAGCAATAATTCATTGGGGCCAAAGTACTGATTTTGAACGTGTTTTTATTGTGCAAAAGTACGCTATTAGAATACTTGCTGTTCTCGGATGGAGAGAAACGTGTAGGAATACTTTTAAGGATCTGTCAATCATGACAGCACCTGGCGTCTATATTTGTGAGTGTGTGATGTTTGCAAGAAAAAATATTCATTTGCTTTTAACAAATTCTGTAGACCATACACACAATACAAGATTTAGAAGTAGACTAAAATCAAATCAGCATAAAATGACCATATATGAAAAAGGGGCATATTTAAAAATTCTTGTTTCCTGTATACTAGATTACTTAACGAAATAAAAAACAAACCCTCAATAAGTACCTTTAAAAAAGATGTAAAAAACTTATTTTAAATATATCTCCGTATACGTTACAAGAATATCTTCAAGCTATCTAGTCAATTTTTGTTCCAATTTTATATAAATTTTGTTTTTTTTTTCGTTTTATTTGTGTTAATAATTGTTATTTAGCTTAAGTTTTTTATATGTCGTCTCTAACTAGGTACTTACTTAGACTTTAATTAATTTAGGAATACTGACTATTTCAAATGTTTACCATTTCGAAATAAAACATTTTTTGACTTGACTTTGACTTAGGCTGACTTTGACTAGGCCCACACTATTTAAAAAAATAACCAATAAAGCTTAATTTTTTTTCTTTTTTCATGGAGCAAATAAAAAGCACATAATTCCGAGAAATTTGATGTTTTCTTTCAGGCTTTATTCAAGGATGGACCTGCTAGGTTTATATAAAACAGCTTTATTTCTAATTTTCTTAATAACGAAAAGAGCACAAAATTTTTTGAAAGTGGACGAAATTAGCACATAAAAGGCACATCATTCTAGAATAATTAAAATCTGGATTTGTGAGGTGGCCCCTCTAGGTTTATGGAGGTAATTTTTGTAACCATTATTTTTAAATAAACAAAATTCCGACGATATGTTTTACTTTTTTGTAGGCACTAAACTATGGATCATCATGGAATATCTGGGCGGGGGCTCAGCCCTCGACCTGATGAAGGCCGGCACGCTAGAGGAAATGCATATTGCCATTATTTTACGTGAAGTTCTCAAGGGGCTAGACTACTTGCACAGCGAAAGGAAGCTGCATCGAGACATTAAGGCGGCCAACGTGTTGCTGAGCGAGATGGGCGATGTGAAGTTAGCCGATTTTGGGGTTGCAGGTATTTTATCTGAATTCTTTATCTTCTAAAGTCCTGTCACATAAATGGACACAAGGGATGTTTTTAGAGGGTATAACCAGAGAATAACAAACCAAATTTGTTATACTTGGGTATAACAACAAAAACGATACAGAGGCGTTTTCGATTATGCGCAAAACGCCTGTTTTGCGCAAGACATTTGTCGCGCGAATTTTTTAAAGTGCTTTGGCATTTTCGACAAAAACAGTGCCAAGCTTTATAGCGCTTTTTTCGAATCTGCTGCAAAATATTTTTCACGGTCAGAGTTACGTAAGTCTAACATTGTTTGTGGGGTAAGTAAACACCTGGTGGGAATATAGGTTTATAGAGCGATTAAATGAAAATATAAAAAGCATTTTGACAGGAAATCTTTAAGAAAATTGCACAGGGAAAATATACAGCCCAAATGGTGGATCAAAAAAAGAAAAATGTGAAGTAAAAGTTTTTTTTTTATACCTTCTACAAAAACATGATTTTAGTAACTGTCTGCAGATAACTAAAGCATGGCTTTTTTGGTTACCAATGCAAAAAAACTTTTTTTGATCACGGTTGCAAAAAAAGATTTCTGTCCGTTTTTTACTCAAAATTAAAGAGAAATAGCGGAAAAAAATCTAAATATTCTTGCCTAAAAATTAAGCCCTTTCCGCCAGTTTTCACCAAGTATGTACAAAAAGATCATTTAAAAAAAAATCGGCAATATATCAAACTGTCACAGATTAAAATGTCGCAACAATGAACGTCATCGAGTAAAAAAGGCACATCGCTATGGAAACCGCATTGTTATTTCATTTACCAGCCGCCCTGATTTATTGTGTAAAGATGGTGTGTTGAGAGAAGTGCTCTTCGTTCCAGATTTTTAAAAGCCATTTCCTGTTTTTCTTGGATTTTTTGATAAAGGTATTAAAAAAAATAGTGTTAACAACTCGCGGCTAAACTGTGCTTTTTTTTACTTGCGTTTTTAAATACTTCGCTGCGCTCGTTATTTAAACCAACGCTTGTTGTGAAAATACTATTTTTTAACTTAATATCTCGAAAAATGCAAAAATACTTTTTTTATACCTTTATCAACATCACTATTGCTTGGTAACTGAGGTAAAAAACCTTTTTTTTTATACCTTCATCGAAAATATGATTTTAGTAGCTTTCTGCAGATAACTAAAGCATGGCTTTTTTGCTTACCAATACAAAAAAAAACTTTTTTTTGATCACAGGCGCAAAAAAAGATTTCTGTTTTTTACCCAAAATTAAAGAGAAATAGCGGAAAATAGTAATATTAAAAAAATCTAATTATTCTTGCCTAAAAATTAAGCCATTTCCGCCAGTTTTCACCAAGTATTTACTGTCAAACTGTCAACGATTAAAATGTCGCAACAATGAACGTCACCGAATAAAAAGGCACATCGCCATGGAAATCACCATTGTTATTTCATTTACCAGCCGCCTTGATTTATAGTGTAAAAATGGTGCTTTTTTAAATACCTCGCTGCGTTCGTTATTTAAACCGACGCTTGTTAAAACTACTATTTTTCTACGAGCGTGCCGAAAATACGATTTTGCGCATTGTTAACAGTGTGTAAAACTTTACTTTTCCGCTTTTTTTAATTTTTTTATTCACTACTTTATATTATTTCTATCGCACTTTTAGAAAAACAATTGTTCCTAACGCTTGCAGAAATTTTTTTCCACACTCGACTGCTTGACCAAACTTTTACATCGTTAAGTCAATGAGACAGTCTCGTGCGAAGAAAATTGATTTTCCGCACTTATTAGGAAAATAGCTATTTCCTAACCTTAAGCCAAGTCTTTTTGAGGAAAATTGGAAAACTTCAACTCAGAATATTGTAAAATATTTCCTTTTTCATAAAAATTTACTCTGTTACTATTAAAGATATGATTTTTTTAGGACAACTAACAAACACCACTAGTAAGAGGAACACCTTTGTGGGTACGCCGTTTTGGATGGCACCAGAGGTCATCAAACAGTCAGCTTATGACTCTAAAGCTGACATTTGGAGTTTAGGTGAGAAAAAACAAGTTATTTTTAATTCGAACTTTTCGTTTTTGTTTTTTAAAGTGTTTTAATATTTATGAGGTTTTTTATGTTTGTTTATAATATTTTAACTCGATTTGTACGGTTGTCTACTTATAAAATATTTAGGCTCTTTTCTTGGAAAAGTCATATAGGAAAATTACTTGAATCAATTTGCGATCATGTAGGAATATTAAGGGTGAATTTGAATAAAAAATGCACTTCTTCCAATTAGTTAATCTAAAAAACTGTTAATAAAATTTTTATCAAATTTTCTATGGTGAAAGTTTAAAGCATTATCCCAGAACCATTCAAGTGATTTTGCATAATTTTAAGTTTTTTACATAATTTTATGTATCCCAAAAATGTTTAATACACAGTAAAAATTATCGATTATATTAAAAAACTAAATAAAAACAAGAAATTTTGTTAATTTTTGATGTGCGGTTTATGAAACGAACTGTTTGTAGGATTCAAATTCACTCTTAAGGCAGCCGAGTTATTGTTTACCCAAATAGCAACATAGACAACTTTATTTTGGTATTCTACTCAGTACTTGACTTTGGTATGAGTTACGAAAAAAAGTTTGCAAAATTGTTTTAAGTTATTCAAACAGTCTCTTAAATATTTACAAAAAACATACTTGTTTATTTGATTAATGAGGTTATACAAATAAAAACACACGTTTGGGATTGCAATTTACTGCTAAAAACCAAGTATACAGGGTTCGACAGTTCTCATCTAGGGTGCCCTTAGATTAAAAAGAGACAAGATATCTGGTCCAACGAAAACTCCTTGGCAAATAATAAATACTGTTCATTTACAAATAAAATCACAACAAACCAAAGGTGAGAAATGTCGATTATTTTTCTATCCTTTTAAACGACTTTAGAACGATAGAGAGAGAGAGAATTCTGTCTCAACCACTTTAGGTCGTGATTGGCTTGTGGGTGGGGAAAGTCGGCAGAGCTCAGACGGTCGGATGATATTTTTATTGACATAAGCTTTTTTTTAAGCAGTTTATAAGTCGTTTTGAAACCACATTTTGTCAAAAAACATTTATAGTGTGTTTTTTTACCAGTAGGAGAATATTTCAGTGCATTTAATTAAAGTGATATTTTGGAATAAATCGTCCAGAAAATAAAAAAAAGTTTATGAAATATACTTAATAAATAAATAATTAATAAATTAAATACTTAGATTAAAATATCAACACACACGTTCTTTTTTTGATGAAGTAGTTAATTTCTAATGCGTCAAATGAGATGTTTTCGAACGTTTTTATAAGGTTTTTTGGAGCTTTTTTTTATAAAGACGATAAAATAAAGTATACTTTTGATGAAGTAGTTAATACGCAAATGAGATATTTTCGAAGGTTTTTTTTAATAAAGACTATAAAATAAAGGTAGGTAAAGGCCTTAAACCAACTTGCAAACAGCAATAGAAGTTAATTCACATGTGTTCAGGTTTGTAAGAATATTGAATTCCATCTGCGCTATCCCTTCGAATTTATATTCAAATCTTTTTGTCCTAGATGTCTGTACATACCCTAAGCATTATTGACCTTATTGTGTACTGAAGAAGTCAGTATAAGTAAGTTTCTGCTAATGGCCAGAAAAAATAACATAATTAACAAACACAATGACATAATTTTTAGCTAGTAGGTAATATTTTTTTTTTTTTCTTGATGTTTCAGGTGCTATGGACTGTGTTTCTTTGTTTTAATGTTTGGCATAATTTTATTGTGTTGAATCATATACAAACTTTGTAATAAATTTATTTTGTATAAAATTATACTACAAACTTTTATTGTTAGGAAGCTTCCAAAGCTCAAATTGGCAGAATTATTTTTTGCATGTTTTTTAAATTATTTTGTAATTTAAATTAGCGAGAAAAAAATAAAAAAATTTTAACAGCGTTTTGATGAGTGGAAATGGTAAAGGGGCTTCTGATAAACATCTAAAAAAAAATGCGTGGGGGGGCTCTTTCGGGGTGGGAAAGGGGGAGAAAAATGGTATTATTGCAATTTTGCGGCAAAACTGAACGTTATAGAGTTAAAACTTCAATATCAAAGTTGTAGACGGTGCAAAAATCTACAACTTTTGTAAATGTCACTTTTTAAAATCGTAATATTTTTATTTTTTCATTTTTTATTTTTCATTTTCGCAAAAATAATTATATTTTCACGAAACTTGGCCAAAATATACCCCTCTGTGTTCTTAATGCCTACAATTTTTTTAAGGTAAAAAACTTAAACATTTTTTTGAGATATTAATTTTTTTCGGTCCAAATCACTTTTTTTTCAATCAAAAATTCCACTCAGGAAAATTCTCGTAGTATTTTTTGACGTTGCTCATTCATTTTGTTTTGACATATAATAATATAAAAAATAATAAACAGCTATAAAAAACAAACAACCACAAAACAAGCATAAAAACAATCACACTGCCCAGGCATACTTACACAACAAAATCCTCTTCCAGGTCAGGGTCAGACGGGATAGTGCCTAATACGCTTGCGGCGTTTCCGCGTTGAATAGCAAGGCTGACCCTCTGAGTAATGAAGTTTTTTTGCGTTTTTAGAATTTATTTTTCCGCAGATCTCTGATACAAGTTTTTTTGCTTCACAACCCCAAGGACCAAACGTCTCAACCCAAAAAGGTACAAAAATAAATCTATCAGTTAAATCTCCGTATTTAGAAAATTTTGCTTGTTCACCCTGCTCTGCTGCCCCCCCAGTCATCCTTGACGTTTTCGAAATGTAGGACTCGGCCATCGTAACTTTGCAGGTAGCATCCCATAAAAGAGCTCTACGGTCCCTCCAGGGAACCAGAGACACCCCGTCAACCCGTTTTCCATCTCTCCTACTAATACCGGAAGGCTCCAATTGTGAAGGGATTTCTGCAAGGGCCAAAGCGCGCTTTAAAATTTGATTAATTTGGCTGTGGCGAGAAAACCTGCCCGCACTTTTCCTGCAACAGAGCCCGTGAAGGCCATAAATGTCAACTTCTTTGCTGCAGGGGCAAACGTGTTTCTCAACCACAGGTTCTCCGACACGAAGTGAGACAGAAATTCGGAAAGACGAGTCGTCCAAAAGGTTTCTCAGGGAAGAAGAAGGTAGAGCTCTTAACCAGGCATTGCTCTCATATTCCTGCAGAGCCAAAAGCCGAGCCCTGCATCTCGAATCTCCGTTAGCAATCATTTGGTTTACTTTGAATTTGCAAAGTTTAATGTCAAAATCTCTCTGTGATTTATATTCGGAAATATTGATGTCTATAAGATTATATATATATCTTGATAGTTGAGATTATTAGAAGGAAGAATACTCGATACTAAATGTGATGAATTTGAAACTGAACCTAAAAAGGCTTAAAAACATAAAGAAGACGAGTCACGGATTCCCAAGCCCCCTAGTTTTACTAGTAGGTTACCTTGTTTCCAGGCAAAATCGTTTAAAACACAATTAGTTATTTTCTCTAAAGTTGATTTCAGAAGATTATCGAAATTTTTAAGGCTATTACTAACTCTCCAACAGGGAGCGCAACGTAGAATATATTTGATACGCGGAATAGCAAAAGAATGCTTTAAAATATAATAGGCTGTGTGGGAACTTATAAGTAAAAGATTTTCAGAAAAAATTTCAAAAGAACGAATTTTTTTATTGAATAAATCAGCTATTTTTGAATTAGAAAAAGGAATCCATAATAGAATTAGTTCATTAAATTCCGTAAGTGACGTCTTATTTATTGTAGATGTGTATTTTGAGTCCAATTTATTTTGAGAAGTTTCGGTAAGAAAAATAACTTCGCATTTTTTAAAATTAACTTGAAGTCCGATTTCAGCGCTTTTTTTAATAATCGTGTTTAAATCTTGAAGAACTATTTCGGGGTCACCTGCAAGAGTGCCATCATCTAAATAAAATAATTTGATTTCTGATTGTAAATGTTGAATAATATCTTGAATTACTAGGCAAAACAAAGGTGGCCCCAAGGGATCACCTTGCTGTACACCACGTTGTGACATGATCAACTGTTCTCCAAAGGATAAAAAAGTAGGAGTTTTATAGCATTGAGAAATAAAATTGAAAAAATCTGGGATATGTTCCTTAACTTTAGAAAGAATTATGTCTCTATTAATCTTGTTAAAAGTGTTGGTGTAATCTATTTTTGATAATATTTTTTCAATAGTATGTGGGTAAGAGGTGTATCTACGGATAGCATGGGAAATAACTTCGGATCCGTTTTTAGTGCCGAAACCTAGTTGAAAAGGTCGAAAATGGTTTCCTAAAATATCATGTGTTTTAAAACAAATAACTTTTGCTATTAGTCTACGTAATGTCAGGCCAACGGCTATTGGACGAATTCCGCCATCATTCTTTTTAAAAGCACAAAGAGAGGCTCCAAAGAAAATTGGGGAAATGCAAGCAGGAACAGAGTCGTTTAAAACCAAATTTACAAAATTTAGTAAAGAATTTAAACATTTTTCAGAAAATATACCTAAATCTGCCCCTATTAAATCCTTTAAGTGCTGCGGCCGCATACCATCCAAACCTCCCGCTGAACCCGGCCTGAAAGAAAAAATTGCTCCCCTAACATCTGACACATGGATTTGGTTTGATGTTTTCTGAACTTCTGGTGGGGCGGGGAAGTCCATATCTTTTTCATGTGGAGGATGTTTTTCTTGAAGAGTTTTAAATGTTTCAGGACATGTAACAGCAATGGTTTCGCTAGAAGAGAGGATTCAGATAGCTCCTTTGATGTCTCCTTCAGAAATTTTTGTTTCAATTTTTTTCGAGATAAATTTATTATATTCTTCTTTCTTCTTAAATTGGCTTATTTTTTGCGGAAGTGCCTTTTGAAGCATATGATTGAACCAAATCTTTAATTGGACGTTTTTTATTGGAATCCCATTTTTGTAAATTTTCCTTAATTATTGTTGTCAAATACTTATTTTTGTTTTGTCTATTTTTCTCTGGAACTTTTAGAATAGCATATGTTAAAAATAATAGATGTATCCAGGAATTAAGTTCTTTAGAAGAGTAGCATTTATTCAAAATTAAAGTGAATTCTTTGGCTATACATTTTCTGGCTCCTTTCGGAATTCTTGTTATGGGCGTGGTTTGTCTTGTTTGAGTCAAAATTTCATTAAGAAATTTTGGTTCTAAATATTCATCTGGGGAGGTGTCTTGAGGTTTTTCATTTTTTTTTTGTTTTGACATATACTTTTTGGTGAGATTATTGGAGATTATAGTTACAACTAAAAAACATGTTCATAAATGCAAAAAAACAAATAATTTTATTACCAACATTTAATTTTTCAGTAATTGTTTATAATTTATTTCAATTTAAAAAAATCAAGAATCGATTACACCATTCAGTTGTACGGAAAAAATACAAAAACGTTATTTTTGTGTAGAATTGCTATAAGCTTAGAATTCACTTTTTTCGATCATTTTAGTAAATATGTATTTTTTATCTACACTGTTTTACTTCACAAAAAAACTGCTCTATTCCTTTTTTTGTAAACTCTGTTTAAATCAGGATAATATGAGAGGCGCAGTTTTTCTATGTCTTTCGACATAATTGTTGGACGGAAATTGCTCAAAATTTTAGCTTTTTATTGGATATTCAAAATAAATAAATATTGATAACGCCAATTGCTTTTGCAGTTCCGGCTTAATAAACTCTAATAGATTACCTTACGATTTTTCGTGAGCAAGTTATATAGTATACATTGTAAAAATTTAGAAAAATATACTATTTTTGAAAGCAAAAATCGGATTCATTTTTTTTACATAAAAATTACATTCATATAAACAAGAAATTTAGATGCACCAATCGATTCTATTACAAACAATTTTTTTTATGCATGACACTTTATTAATCGAAATAAGATATTAATAGCAATACTGCACAAAAATAAAGTTTTAGGTCAAACAATTCTTTGTTTATACGGTACTCTTAAAGCGCTTTTGAACAAAGGACGGTTTGAAAATGCTTGTCCTAAACATAACATTAGAACAATTTTAAATACTAAGTCAATTTTATTTTAAACCGGAATTTTTTTTTTAACTTAGTTGTTTTATGTGCTTTTTTAAAAAAAAGTAGTGTAAGGATTTTTTAATATAACAATATATATGTTTTAATTTCTGAGACACTGTAAGAGGATTGACATTACATCGATCAGCTGTTAGAAAACGATTTTAATGAAGGAGAAAGCTACTTTATTTGAAACCGTTTTTATATAAATCGATTTTAGTCGCGTATAAACGTATTAAATTAAATATCGTCTTCTTTTTATTTTTCTGTACAAATAGATGATGTAATCTGTGGTTAATTTTTTTTTTAATTGAAGGAATTATCAAAAATTGCTGAAAAATTCATTCTTGCAAAGGGGTCAAACCATATCAAATCAACCAAAAAAAGGCACTTTTCGTTTTGACCATCTCCGATTTTGATGATTTTTGGTACACTTATTCTTCTGATCCAAAAACTTAAAAATCCAAAAAATTAAATTTTTTGGATAAGCGGTTTTTGTTTTATTGATTTTTGAAAATAAAGAAATTGACCAATATGCCCTTGACAGGCACTTACAAAAATAGCAATATCTCAAAACTATTGGTCCTATAGAAGCGAGAAGACCTTTTTAACGATGTGTATCACCATGTAATTTTTTGTTTTTATTTTTTTTTTATTTTTTTTTTGAAAAAACTTGAAAACACCATTTTGAATTTTTTTCAAAAAAATTCTATTTTTTTCAGTATTTTTTTAATATTTTTGGAAAATTTAAAAAAAAATAATATAAAAAACCTTGCAGGAAAAAAACATACATTTTTTGGTAAGTACCTATATATTTATTCTTTATATCTAAAAACTTGTCAATTGCTCCCAGTCTTGTAAATAAGATACATAAAAGGTTTTTCCAAACTTGTTTATTCCTGCAAAATTTTGAGTATTTCTTCAATTGTCCTCCCCTCCACCCAAGATCTTTTCACCCACCTATTATACATTTAAACATGTTAATTCCTGCAAAATATTTAGCTCCTCCCATTACTTTTTATTGGCCCTTACCTCTATTTTTATCATTTCTGGTTCAGACAGGAAAAGTTTTTACAATAATGAATTGCAAACCTGCGGTTTATGTGATAAATTAAAGAATTTTCAAACGACTTGATTAAATTAAAATCTCATTCTTTTTACACTCACATGCAAAAAGAATACTACAATGAGGTAAAAGACAATTTAAAAAAGGGGGAAGCACAAATCACATGCGACTTCGCTGAAAATTATTCATTTATTTTGCAAGAGGAAGTGCAGTCCTATCACTGGACAAATAGCCAGGCAACCCTACATCCTTTTGTAATATATTACAAAACTCATGAGGGAAAACTGGGTCATTTAAATTATATATTTATTTCAGACGGTTTGGTACACAACACTGTGTCATTTCATCTTTCTTTAAGCCACCTTATGCCTGAACTAAACAGGCAAATTGATAATTTAGACAAAATTATCTATTTTTCAGACGGCTGTGCCGTACAGTATAAAAATAAAAAAAAATTGTTAATATTGCGTACCATCTCGAGGAATTTAAAATTAAAGCAGAATGGAATTTTTTTGCCACCTCCCACGGGAAGAGTGCATGCGATGGACTGGGAGGCACCGTAAAAAGATTGGCTGCTAAAGCAAGTCTGCAGAGACCATATAATGAACAGATTATGACCCCCGAAGATCTTTTTAAATTTGCAACAGAAAGCATTCCTGGTATAACATTTAAATATTGTTCATTAAATGACTACCGGCAAAATGAAAAGTTTTTGGAAAAAAGATACCTGGAAGCACAATCGATACCTGGGACTCAAAAATTGCACTCGATTATCCCCCTCAGTAATGAAAAAATTATTACAAAACCATTTTCCCTAAGTAAAGAGGAAAATATTCAATATCTTTTTGCAACCTGTGGTTTGTCAAACACAGAAATTGAAAACATCGACTCCGGTTTTGTAACCATAAACTATGACTGTCTTTGGTGGATAAAATATAGAAAGCGGGGAATTAAAAGTTAGTTTTTTACATCCTCATGGTCCCTCTCCGTCTTTTTACTTTCCAAAGCCAAAAGCTGATATATTGGTCATAGATCAAAATTCTCTTTTAAGACGGGTCAACCCAAATACTGCCACTGGTAGGACATACGCTAACTGCAGAAGAAAGGACATATTCCTCAAATATTTTACAAAAAAAATTAGCAACCTAAATATTTTTTATTGTAAATTTTCTATTATTCTTACTTTTCATTTTTTTGTTATACCCATATTAGGTAAATTAGCCCTGTATTAAATATCTTATTTTTTTTTATAGTATGACTCCATTATTTCTCCATCCTAAAATTTTCCAAAAATGTTAAAAAAACATTGAAAAAAAAAGAAATATTTTTTAAAAAAAAATAAAAAAATGTGTTTTTGAGATTTTTCAAAAAAAAAATTTTTAATTAAGAAAAAAAAAATTGAACAAACTATATTGTGTCACACATCTTTAAAAAGGTCTTTAAAAACCCTATCGCTCGCTTCTATAGGATCAATAGTTTTTGAGATATTACTATTTTTGTAAGTGTCTGTCAAGGACATATTGGTCAATTTCTTGATTTTCAAAAATCAATAAAACAAAAACCGCTTATCCAAAAAATTTGATTTTTTGGATTTTTGAGTCATTATTCATTCATTATTTGTTTTTTTTTTGCATTTCTGGACATGTTTTTTAAATATAACTATAATTTTTTATTATCCCACCAAAAAGTTTATGTCAAAACAAAAAAAAATGAGCAACGTCAAAAAATACTACGAGAACTAGGAAGAAAAGAAAGTGATTTGGACCGAAACAAATTCATATCTGAAAAAATGTTTCAGTTTTTTACCTAAAGAAAATAGTAGGCATTAAGAACACAGAGAGGTATATTTTGTCCAAGTTTCGTGAAAATACAATTATTTTTGCGGAAATGAAAAATAAGAAACGAAAAAATTAAAATATTACGAATTTTCGCATTTTTCTCGATAATTTTGAGGTTATGTTAAAAAGTGACATTTACAAAAGTTGTAGATCTTTGCACGTTCTATAATTTTTGTACTGAAGTTTTTACTGGACGTTTTACTATGACGTTCAGTTTTGCCGGAAATTACAATATTACCATTTTTCTCCCCTTTTCCCCCCAACAAATCCACCCCGCAAGAGGCCTACTCACGCATTTTTTTTAAAACGTTTATCAGAAGCCCCTTTACCATTTCCACTCATAAAACTGCTGTTAAAATTTTGTTTGTCTTTTATTTTGATTTGGTTGGACTATTATAGTAAAATTTTAATAATATAATCCATGTGTAAATCATTATTTAAGTAGGTACTTCACTGGTGTGTTTACTGTAAACAACAGAAAGGTAAACATTGTTCTATATAATAATATAACCAAAGTCTCCGTAAGTGCCAGGTATCTTGTCTCTTTTTATTCTAATAACCCTATTCATTTCAGATGCACTTAAGAGAGATGCCGGCTACACTTTCTAGGTTTTATTAGCGTCTCTCTCATTCAGAGTGAAATTGCCGCTAAAAGCGCAAGCGCGACCCATCGCGGACAGTGTTGTCAGGTCCTTTTTAGAATAATAGATCAGAGACAAAAATAATAGTACATTCTAGGATTTTTATAAAAAAATAGTAGACTACAAAAAAAACTTTTATTAATAAAAAAAAATCAATATTTTAGTTGTCGTAGTTTCCAACCTCACAGAGGGTTAAAATTGACCTCTAAAATTTAGATAAGGAACATGGTTAATGTTCTGAAGGTGTTTGAAATGCCTTTACCGATGTCAAGTTATTTTGTTGGCGTTTCCCATAGTTTTTAGAAACTTTGCTAGGACTCGTTGATTTAGTTTTTTTATGGAGCCTCAAGTAGCCTATTGTGCCACTTTCAGTTTTTGGGTGTAAAACAAATGAAATTTGCCCCCACAAAAAACTTGTGGCAAAATAACTCCATAAAAAACTAATACTTAAGGGGCATAGCGTATTCCGTGGGACCTCTGATGAAGATTTTACGAAACCTGTTTTAATCGATTATTAATGAATCCACCAACACTATCTAACCTGTTAACAACCCCAAAAATGCTGCAGTCAAAAAGTAGGTTGGTTATCATTTTTTTTTCTTAAATTCAGACGGTTTAAGCTAGACCAATGACATTTGGCATATGTGTCGGCCTTCCGGCAATATATCCTCGTGTGTTATAAAAATTAGATATGTGTCTTCTAGGGGGCAACAGGGGCCAAAATGTGTTTTTAAACTATCCCTTATACCTTCCATACAAGTTTACTATACAGAAAAAAAATTCGTAGCTGTTAAGACGGCTCCTAGGTTAGGGACTAAAATTTTATCGATTTCAATGTTAAATCTCGAACAACTTGTTCAAAATTTACTATATACCAAATTCAAAAAGTATAAAATTTTTTGCCAATTTCAAGTTCGAGTCAAAACACTTACAATTTACTAGCCTATATTTTTTACATCCAACTTTGCCCCAGGCCGTAGGGGCTGTCCCAAGTAACATTTTTAGTTAACATTTGGTAAATATTCCCGAGTTAAGCTAGTAATTTTTTCTTACTTTACTTTTTACCAAAGTGGGACAAAAACCAAGGTAAATTTGTGGGATAAAATAGGTAATTAAATTTGTTTTTCCTAAAAGTGAATTTGCCCAGAGGAAACTTTTTACCAACTTTTGGGACACATGTACACGTCTGCATAAATGCTTAACCTAATTTGTGTCCTATTGTACACAATGCCCTCTCGTTTTGTTTGTCTGTGACTGAAGCTCCATCGACGTGTCAGAATAGAAGGAGAAGAAAATATTTTTAAATGAAAATAAAAAAAGAGAAAAATAATAATTATGTCCATGGCCTACAACAACCTTGGAAATAAAAAATGGTGATGAAAAATCACAGTTATATTTTAATCATAGGGCTTAAACTACTATTTTAAACTATTAATGGGAGGAACCTGACATACACCGAAATTTTTTTTGTTGCATTGTTTACTTTTAATTCCATAAAATTCACGCGCCCATCGAAACATGCAGTTTTATAAAAAAAATCACCAAAATTATGCTTCTGGAAAACACTAATTAAATATTATTTCCAATTTTTAATCATAATTTAATATTTGGGTATGAAACTAAGAAACTAATCAAATCATTTTCGTAAAGATTTTGTAGCTTTTTTTTCAATAAAAATAATAAAAACTTGTTAAAAAGAGAAAAAAAACATGGCGCCTTACCTTTTTTTGGCGACCGTGCTCTAAAAGTCGTGTTAACCATGTTTTTTCCCTAAAACACAAAATTTTCAATCTTTAAGTCAAAATTTCTTATTAATTTTGCATCAAGGACGGTTTATCCATTTTTCGAATTCATTGCCAATTGTTCCCCGCACACCTCCTGCACATTGTTCGGTTGTCATGTTGATTGTTGACATAAAGGCGGATTTACGTTGGTGAGCAATTAAGCAAGCAAACAATTCGAAAAAGTTCCATCATATGGGAATACACACAATATCGTTTACGCTCGCAAATTTCATAACTTGACATATAACATTTCCGAGCGTAAACGATTGTGTGTATTCCCATTAGTTGTGTTCGGCACTTGTAGAGATCCACTAGGACTTGTTGGGTCCCCACTATCACTTTTAATTTCTTTAACTTTTCTGTAAAAACTGCTTGACGCTGTGAAAGGTTTGTTTCTTTTTTCTTTTGGCATGTTAAAACACAAAACTGTCAGGATCACCACTACTAGGTAGGTACTTTAACACAGAGTATCCTTTTTGACGATCAAAACGTGAATGCCCTCTCTTCCTCAATCCCAAATTTTAACTAAACATCAACTTTCTTTGTTTGAATTTTGAGCTTCCGTCTGGTTTTTCCTATCCCTTTTTATGATAGGAGAGTAGGTATCTACCTATATTTCCTTAATATTATAATTTGAAAATACCGAGAAGGAACATGAAAGTTATGATTATTGATTAATCTAAACATCTGATCATGACAGTTCGTTAGAGGACACGTGACGCAAAGAAGTTTTCGAACATATTTTTAGGCTGTACTTATTTGGACAAAAAACCAAATTTTTATCCTAAAACTTATTCCAAAAAAACCCTACCTTTGAGGAATAACTGTAGGTCAAAAATAAGTAACTTTGAGTTCCGTCTTAAACCAAAAAAGTTCTTAACATTGGGATTTCTTCAGGACATTATTAAAAACTTTTGACAAGCAATGTTGACCAAAAAATGCCCAAACAAGGCGGGGACCTCAGAGTAGAATCTCAAGTCAAGTTTACCATCAATATACCTTCTCTTTTAACTTTATATTCAAAACAACTTTGAAGACATGATACGAGGAAAATAATTCAAAAAATATCCTAAAAGAAAACCTTTAAAATGTCGTGTATATAATGACCGTTTCTTAAGGTTATTTGTTCCAATTTAAAACTTATTTTCAAACCTCAAACTACAAATAGAGCGATCGGATTAACTCATTTAGCGAGAAAAAAATAAAAAAATTTTAACAGTAATTTGATGAGGGAAATGGTAAAGGGGCTTCTAATAAACGTTTTTAAAAAAAATGTGTGAGTGGGACTCTTGCGAGGTGGATTTGGTGGGGGGAAAGGGGGAAAAAAATGGTATTATTGCAATTTCCGGCAAAACTGAACGTCATAGAGTAAAAAGTTCAATACAAAAGTTTTAGACGATGCAAAGGTCTACAAATTTTGTAAATGTCACTTTAACATAACCTCAAAATTTTAGAGAAAAATACAAAAAATCGTAATATTTTTATTATTTCGTTTTTTATTTTTCATTTTCCCAAAAATAATTGCATTTTCACGAAACTTGGTGAAAGTATACCTGTCTGTGTCCTTAATGCCTAATTTTTTTTAGATAAAAAGTTTAAAAAATGTCGAAATCACTTTTTTTCGATCAAAAATTCTACAAAGGAAAATTCTCATAGTATTTTTTGACGTTGCTCATTTTCTTTGCTTTGGCACATACTTTTTGGTGGGATAACAAAAAATTATAGTAACAATTAAAAAACATGCTCAGAAATGCAAAAAAACAAATGCAACAAAGTTTTTTTCATTTCATTGTTGATAATTTCTTTTAACTTAAAAAAAATCAACAACCCATTACACCGTCTATTTCTACCGAAAAAATACAAAGTAGACGGTATTTAATTTACTACGTTTATACGCACCTAAAACCGGTTTTATATAAGAACGGTTTTAAAAAAGGTCGCTTTCTTCTTCATTAAAATCGTTTTCTAACCGTTACCTTGCAGTTTACCAAAAATTAAAACATATATATTGTTATATTAAAAAAGTCTTATATTGCATTTGTTTTAACCGCAAATAAAACAACTAAGTTAACAATTTTTTTTTCGGCTTAAAATAAAATTCATTTATTATTTAAAATTGTTCTAATGATATGCCTTGGACAAACATTTTCAAACCGTCATTTGTTTGAAACTTTATTTTTGTGCAGTATTGCTACAAACATCTTATTTCGATTAATAAAGTGTCATACATAAACAAAAATTTATTTGTCGTAGAATCGATTGAATATATATTTTTTAATATATTATTTAAAATTATTTTTTTTTACCTTCTAAATAAATTTGAATCTAAACTCCGTGTCTATTATGAATGTAATTTTTTTCTAAATTTTTAAAATGGATATTTATATTACTGGCTCACGAAAAACCGTTAGGTAATCTATTAAAGACTTTATTAAGCCGGAATTGCAAAATCAATTGTCGTTTTCAATATTTATTTATTTTTTAATTTTAACGAGAATTTTCCTGAGTAGAATTTTTTGACATTACTCATTTTTTTTTTTGTTTTGACATATACTTTTTGGTGAGATAATAAAAAATTATAGTTACAATTAAACATGCATTACGAACATTTAATTTTTTAGTAATTGTTTATAATTTATTTCAATTAAAAAAAAAATCCAGAATCGATTACACCATTCAGTAGTACGGAAAAATGCAAAAAAATTTTTGGATCATTTTAGTAAATAGGTATTTTTTTTATCTAAACTGCTTTCCTTAAAAAAAACTTTTTTATTACCTTTTTGTGTAAACTCTATATAATATGAGACGCGGACTTTTTCTATTTCTATCGAAATAATTGTTGGATGGAAATAGCTTCTTGTTGGAAATAAAAAATAAATTAAATTAAAAATTATTTTTTTAATTAATTTAATTAATTAATTAATTAAAAATTCCAGCTTAATGGGCTCTAATAGATTACCTTACGATTTTTCGTGAGCCAAAAAATATACTATTTTTGAAAACAAAAAAATTACAATTTAGATTCAAATTTAACTATAAGGTAAATAATGCACCAATAGATTTGTGAGATTCTACGACAAACAATTTTTTTATTTATGACACTTTGCTAATCGAAATAAGATATTAATAGCAATACTGCACAAAAATAAAGTTTAGTTGAAACAATTACTTTGTTTATACGGTACTCTTAAAGCGCTTTTAAACAAAGGACGGTTTAAAAATGCTTGTCCTAAATATACCATTAGAACAATTTTAAATACTAAATCAATTTTATTTTAAACCGGAAAAAAAATTGTTAACTTAGTTGTTTTATTTGCGTTTTAAAAAAATGTAATATAAGGATTTTTTAATATAACAAGATATATGTTTTAATTTGTGAGAAACTGTAAGGTAAGAGGATTGACAGTACAAGGATCAGCTGTTAGAAAACGATTTTAATGAAGGAGAAAGCGACTTTATTTAAAACCGTTCTTATATAAAACCGGTTTTTGGCGCGTATAAACGTAGTAAATTAAATACCGTCTCCTTTGTATTTTTTCCGTATAAATAGATGTTGTAATCGGTTGTTGATTTTTTTTTGCTGAAAAATTCATGTTTCAAAAGCCATTATTTGTTTTTTTACAATTCTGAGCATGTTTTTTAATTCCAACTATAATTTTTTATTATCCTAACAAAAAGTATATGTCAAAACAAAAAGAATGAGCAACGTGAAAAAATACTACGAGAGTTTTCCTGAGTAGAATTTTTGATTGATTTGGACAGAAAAAATTTCATATCTTAAAAAATGTTAAACTTTTTTACCTAAAAAAAATTGTAGGCAATAAAGACATAGAGGGGTATATTTTGGCAAAGTTTCCTGAAAATACAATTATTTTTGCGGAAGTGAAAAATAAAAAACAAAAAAATAAAAATATTATGATTTTTCGCATTTTTCTCGAAGATTTTGAGGTTATGTGAAAAAGTGACATTTACAAAAGTTGTAATACATTGCACCGTCTACAATTTTTGTATTGATGTTTTTATTCTATGACGTTCATTTTTGCCGGAAACTACAATAATACCATTTTTCTCTCACCAAATCCACCCCGCAAAAGCCCCACTCACGCATTTTTTTTAAAAACTTTTATCAAAAGTCCCTTTATCATTTCTAGTCATCAAACTGCTGTTAAAATTTTTTTTGTCTTTTAGTTTAATTTGGTTGGACTAAAAGTAATTTTCTGAAGGAAAACGGGGGATGTTTTGACGTCTGTTTGGTTATCTTAATATAAAGGCGAAAAATATACTGCGGATGCCTGACGCGGTCTGATAGCGTCCAGAAGAGTTTTTGGCTCTGCATTTTTTCGAAGTTAACTTGATTGGGAGCGTTATTATCGCTACGGCTTTTTTTTTGGAAAATGCAAGGGCAAGGCCGTTATAGTACCTTATAGTTATATGGGCAAATGGGATCCATGGGCCCCACTTGCCTTGAAGGTTAACTTGACTTGACTTTTCCACGATACACCTAACGCCAGCGCGCGGGGTCTTGCTATCTCTCGCACAATGTGACGTCACGTTGGAATCATAATTTGAAATCTTCATTATCAAGTGTATGCTTTATATGATCTTTTATTTGGAAATATAGAATATTTTGTGACCAACTGGATTTTGCAAATGTAATATGTGATGAAATTACATCTTTTAATACACTATATAGTTCAATTTTTTTATGAGCGGACTGACGTCATTTTTTTTGGATCTCTATATGATACATTGTATTGGACAGCGACAATAAATATGTAAAAAAACAAAAATAACGTCAGTTCGCTCATCAAAAAATTGGACTATACACATATTTTTATTGAATTTATCAGTTAAAATCTCACGTAAGACAAGGAGTAATTTACAAGGAAAATAATGCTTACTCTGTTGAGTAAAATCGGATCTTTTAAGTATGATTCGAATGATTGGATTTAAAAATATTATTTGAAAGATCAAAGAACCTATCACATGTATACAGGGTGAATTTCGAGTTGGGACATTTTTTGCAACAGCGCAGCGTGTAGAAATCCATTAGACTAACCTAATATTTCCAGATTTATCAATACTAAAAAAAAACTAACAGGAAGACTACTGTGAATCAGTGGCGCACCGAGGTGGCGGGGGCTTGGCTTTACCCCCCCCCCCCCCCCGAGCAGCTTGGTTATTATCACATTTTTTTATTATTTATCCTCCCCCCCAAAGTCAATTCCTTGGTGCACCACTGTGTGAATTATGACATTTTCAATTGTTCCCAGTTTCATTTTTGCACAGCTTTAATTATTGAAATTATTAAGTTTTGATTTAAAAAAAGCTGATATATTGTTTGTCTATTCGATTTCTAGATGCTGTTAAAAAATATGCCTCAACTTTTATTTTATTTTTAATTACTATTAGATACATATGGAGTTGGAGAGAAATGAAAAAACTTTAAAACTAATATACACGAATAATATTTATTAATATCAAACTTTATTCAGGAATTAGGTACATATATTAAACTGTAAGTAAGTATACAAAAATATATGAATAATATTATTAATATTGGATCTCTGTATCTTTGGTATACCGATTCGCATTTTTAATCTTAAATATTTCCCTCCGTTTTTCTAAAAACGCAGGAGTGCAAAATATGACACGTCGAAAATACCCCTCAAAATTTCGCTCCGTTTTTCTAAAAACGGTATTTTTTTTGAAATTACATTTAGTTTAGAAAATATGTCATTTTCAGTCTTAAATAAGAACGTGCCGACAAGATATAGGATATAGATCAAAAGATCTTGGGTGGAAATAACGAAAATTCAAACTTGGATGAGCATCCCACAGGGAACACACAAAAGATCAAAGTGAAAAGAGAAATGATTAAACGATGTTTCGTCCTGGGTAACCAGCGTGGGCTCATCAGTAGTTTCACTGGCCACCCTCCACTATACATCATTAAACACCATCATACACTTTGATTTCCAACCTTGAACCACTCACAAATAGGCATCGTTCCGCACGGCACTTATCCAAGTTACCTGATACGAATTCGTCCTGGCGTGTTAATATGTCCAGTAGGATTATGCTCCTAATGCAATTAAAACAAAAAGAAACTAAAAAACAAAAGATCTTTTGATATTTTGATGTTTTGTTTTTTAGTTTCTTTTCGATTGAAGTAACTGATTTGGAGGTTTTTTAACTTCTTTTTTGTTTTAATTGCCTTAGGAGCATAATCTTACTGGAAATATTAACACGCCAGGACGAATTCGTATCAGGTAACTTGGATAAGTGGTTGGAAGGTTGGAAATCAAAGTGTATGATGGTGTTTAATGATGTATAGTGGAGGGTGACCAGTGAAACTACTGATGAGACCACGCTGGTTACCTTTTCTCTTTTCGCTTTGATCTTTTGTGTGTTCCTTGTGGGATGCTCATCCAAGTTTGAATTTTCGTTATTTCCACCCAAGATCTTTTGATCTTTTGTTTTTTAGTTTCTTTTCGGTTGAAGTAACTGATTTGGAGGTTTTTTTAACTTCTTTTTTAAGATAGGATATACTGGAATAAAATATATTAGACAGCGACGTCCAAACTGACATTGTAAATTTTTGTAGGAATTACGGCTATTGAGTTAGCTAAAGGAGAGCCTCCCAATTCTGAGCTGCACCCAATGAGAGTTCTATTTTTGATCCCGAAAAACAATCCTCCTCAATTGGTTGGCAGCTACAGTAAGCAGTTTAAAGATTTTGTTGAAGCGTGTCTAAACAAGGTAAGCAATTTATGACAAGATTAACACAACCCAGTTTTTGTAAATCATTGATTTTCACAGTTTTAGTTTAATTTTCAGCAATTTTTGTCAGCAGAATTTAAAATGTATATAAAACGGTATTTTAAGCTTCATTTCTGATAATATTTTGGAAATAAATGTAAAATTGTGTCAAGATCCCACTCCAAAATTTGCCTCCCTTGAAAGCTTACAACCTTGTTTTTTAAACATTTATTATCACAATTTTAGTTTAGTTCTGAGCAATTTTTGTCAGCAGAATTTGAAACGTATATACAACGGCATCTTTAGCATCATTTTCTAAAAAATTTGCCCTGGTTATGTTAATCAAATCGTTCTTGAGATATTTGCAAATATCCCTTAAAAACGAACCTTATTTTTTTTAGGTTTTGGACTTTAAGAGTAAATTTGAATCCTAAAAACAGATAAACCGCACATCAAAAATTAAGAAAATTTTGCACAGCGGAGGCTTCTGGTATCCGCCACAGACCATTTGTGTGGTTATTCAAAAAAATGTATATATCTTGTTTTTATTTAGTGAATTAAACACTTTTAGGAAACATAAAATTATGTAAAAAACTTAAAATTATGCAAAACCCGTGAAATGGTTCCGGGATAATGCTTTAAACTTTCACCGTACAAAATTTGAAACAAATTTGATTAACAGTTTTTAAATTAAGTAATTGGAAGAAGCGCAATTTTTATTCAAATTCACCCTGAACTCCTGGACTATTAAAGATTTCGACATGCCTGCTAAGTCAAAAATTTTTTATAATTAAATACGAATGTCATATAGTTAATTTTAATTTTGTGGGTCAGGCAGTTTTTTAGATATTATGTAGTGAATCTATGTAATGTGAATCAAGCGGTTTTTGAGATATTTGCAAATATTTCCAAAAACTCACTTTAAAGTTTTAGTTTTTGGAAATATTTTAGAGAATTGTATGACCAACATAATTCGTTTTTTTTTTATTTTCTAAGTCCAACCGTTGTTGAGATATTTGCAAACGTAAAATTCAACCTATTTTAATGCTTTGTCTTGTGTTTCTCTCACTCCATCTTGGCTACTGCACTGCCGGCTAGTCCAAATTTGATATTTAGGAGGGTCGAAATACCCTAAAAATGTTTTTTCCCCAATTGTTTCATAAAATGCTTCTTGCGTTTCTCTTTTTTGAATATGGTCTAATATAAAAATTTTACCCAAGGATCCTGAAAATCGCCCAACGGCAAAAGAGCTCATCAAGCACCCGTTTATAAGAAAGGCGAAGAAAAATTCGTACCTGATCGATCTAATCGATCGATACAAGAAGTGGAAGTGTACGAGGAGCGAGAGTGAGACAGAGTCTGAGAATTCCGACTCCGAAGAGCCGAAACACGATTCGGATATTGAGACCACTGATTGGATTACTACGGTAAGTTAACAACTTATGGTCACCAACACCAGTTAGGGACAACCATATACTTATTAGCTTAAATATACGCCCCATGCACAAAGTTGTAGGCAAGATGTCCCTCTACTTTCTCTCTTATTTATCTCTTTATTTATTTTTTATTTATTTATTTCTAAATTTCCTTAAAATTATTAAATTCACATTTTGTATTTGATATTTCAACATAATCACAGTATTTTCTCATTCCAAAAAGCAAGGAAATTAATCCTGTGTAAGCAGATTAAAATTATTGCTAATTAATGATTCAGACACTCTTTTTTTGCTTATTGTCTTTTTAAAATTGCTTTCACTATGGAGTTTGAAAAAAAGAATTCTTTTATCTTTATTTTAAATTTTTTAAACGGTAAAATTTGAATTTCTTTTGGAACTGAATTTAATATTTTTGGTGATAAGTACATAAACATCCTTTGACTATGTGTTTTTGTTACTCGTGGTATAAAACAATTTTGATCATTATGATTTTATTTGCAGAATAATTCAGAAAATTTAAAAATTTTATGTTTTTTGAAAAGATTTGCTGTATGCTCTCTCTTATTGCATCCCTCTATAATTCTTTCTCTCTCTAGTATCTCGTTTGTCTTAGTACAGTTCTACACATGCCAGCGTCATCAAAGACGCGAAACCACGAAGGCTTGTTGTTTGACAGAAATAATTCGTTATTTGTCGTTTTTTTGTTTGCTTTTCGCAAAAATCCTGGATTTTTGTATTTTTTTCGGTACCACTGAGGAAAAAACATAATCCCATTGATGTTTAACTGCAGTTTTCTAAAACAAAAAAGCTACCAACGTCTGGGCGTTCTCCACTCGATACCTTCTATGGTATCGCTTTCTTTTGTTTTCTGATATTCTCCATAAAGACAGCATGTCTTTTTTACGCAGCGGCATATTTTTTCTAATATTTAACAGTAAAAAATACTCGTAGCACAAAGGAAAACACCGCCCCGCTTGATTAAAGACTTATGACGTAGGACGCAAAGCCGGCCGAAAGGGCCCAAAAACCCTCAGATCGATAAATTTTTTCAAATATCTTTTGTTTTTAAGTATTTCCATGGCTGTATAGATTATATATAGATGCCAGGACTGTGGAAGGTTGTGCGGCTCGAGAATTGGCTTACATAGCCATCAAAAAACGCACAACAGATAGCGACGATACAGAAAAGAGGAAAATCATACTCGGTATAGATGTTACTTACAAGTTCGGCCTGAATAATGGAAAAACCTTGTTGACCCTTAAAATAATTTAGTTAAATACCTGTTAAATGATTTTTAGATAAATAAACTTATAGTAGGGCACGTTTTTTGGTAATTTTAAAGACTGTAAAGAACTTTGAAAGACATTAATATCATCTTATATCTCACACACTTTATGCTTTGAAAAATGACAATTTTTGCTGTTTTTTTTTTGTATAAAAATGGCAAAATAAAAACCATATGCACGACACCACTGAGGATGACAGACAGATGACGTAACAGAAATTTTTAGTAAACAATTGCTTTAAATTATGTTTATCTTTCTCTAAAATACTTTTTTATAGCCTGCCTTAAATATTTTTGCACTTCGCTAAATTATCTCTCCATCTACCTCTAAAATTCTGCCCTCTCTCTAAATATTCTTCATTTTAAGAGAGAAAACATTTTTTTGGCAGTACTTTTTTTGAACGGCTAAAAAACAGTGAAAACTTAAAAAATGTGAGTGTTTTATTCTAGAAATCGAAAGTTTGGAAAGAAAGCTTTAAAATGTGAGCAATATCATGGCATAAAAATGTGAAAAACAGTAAAAATTGCTTAATCACAAACGTTACCCCTTAAATTATGCTAAAAGTACCATCATGGCTTTACCATAAGGCAGATATTTAAGCTAGTATGTATATGGGGAAAATATTGCAAAAAATAAAATATTGTGCTGCTAGCCAACCAATAGGTAGAGCCTTATGCGACTTGAGTATATCTACGTTTCTATCGATTTCAACACTCTTTTATAAATGCGGCAAAATAAAATTAGGCTTCCAAATAACTATGCTTTGAAAAATTAAAATTTTTGCTGTTTTTTGTATAAAATTGACAAAATAAAAATCATATGCACGACACCACTCAAGATGACAGACAAATGACATAACAGAAATTTTTATTAAACAATTGCCTTAAATTATTTTCATCTTTCTCTAAAATACTTTTTTATAGCCTGCTGTCTCTTCAACAACCTTAAATATTTTTGCACCTCACTAAAATATCTCTCCATCTACCTCTAAAATTCTGCCCTCTCTCTCTAAATGTTTTTGGCAGTACTTTTTTTGAACGCTAAAAAATAGTGAAAACTTGAAAAATTTGAGTGCTTTATTCTAGAAATCGAAAGCTTGGAAAGAAACCTTGAAAATGTGTGCAAAATCATGGCATAAAATGTGAAAAACATAGTAAAAATTGCTTAATCAAAAACGGTACCCCTTATGGTCAAGCCATGATTGCAATTTAAGGCTTAAAATATTTTAGCATAATTTAAGGGGTAACGTTTTTGATGAAGCAATTTTTTACTACGTTTTTCACATTTTTATGATATTGCTCACATTTTAAAACTTTCTTTCGATTTCTAGAATAAAACTTTAGAATTTTTCAAGTTTTCACTGTTTTTTAGGCGTTCAAAAAAAGTACTGCCAAAAAACATTTTTTCTCTGTTAAAATGAAAAATATATATATAGAGAGAGGGCACAATTTTAGAGGTAGATGCAGATATATTTTAGTGACGTGCAAAAATATTTAATATTGTTGAAGAGAGACAGCAGACTGTAAAAAAGTATTTTAGAAAAAGATGGACATAATTTAAGGCAAATTTTGAATAAAAATTTCTGTTATGCCATCTGTCTGTCATCTTGAGTGGTGTCGTGCATGATTTTTATTTTGCAATTGTTATCCAAAAAACAGCAAAAATTGTAAGTTTTCAAAGTGTAAAGTTTGTAAAACATAAAGTGGTATTAATTTCTTTCAATCAAAGTTCTTTACAGTCTTTAAATTTACCAAACGTGTCCTACTAAAGTGTATTTTAGCTCATCTAAAAATAATTTAACATGTATTTAAGAAAATTATTTTAAGGGTCATCATGGCTTTACCATTAAATTATGCTAAAATTTTTAAGCCTTAAATTACCATCATGGCTTGACCATAATGGTTAAATACCGCAATATTAGATTTTTAAACCGCATATAGATAATTAAATTTAAAGTTTGATGTACCTACGTTTATTAATCAAAAATGTGACATTGTCAAAATTATTTAACATTGCCAACACACAAAAAAATTATCAACACTTCCCTAAAAACTGCCAAATCGAGTTGCTTACCTCTAGTAAAACAATAACTATCAAAAGTTGTATACAGGTCCTCTAGACTACCTAAATTTGTTAGAAATAACACTCGAAGCCAAAAATTTTTGATGAAAAATCTTATAAAAAAAATGAAAAAGCAGCATTAGGCACAGAAAAATAGGACCAACTGCATCCCAAAGCCAGTTAACATTCCAGATTTCTTCAAAAGTTCTTTCGCCATTTGTTTGGTGCTCATTTTGCTTCATTTGCATACCAATTGCGATGTCTGCTGTTCTAAGGTTAAATATGTCCAAGTCATTTTTCTAAATGTTTTTTATGCAAAAATTGGACAAAAATGTTATTGCAGTAGTTTTGAAAAACCGGTTTGATTCGGTCTTTAAAAATACCTCAATAAACAACCTTGCAAAATTTCGACGCATTCCGTTTTATATTTTCTTGTTTTTTTCCCGGAAAACATTGGGGTCAAATACCTCGTTGGTATATAAAAAAGTGGCAAAATGTCTGTCACTAAATAGGGTGGAGTGGGGATTAAAATTAATTTATCATGGAACGGTATTTTGTCTCTAGGTAAAAGAAAGCAACATGAAAATGCTTCAGCAAGACGAATTAATCAAAAGCTCCAATCATAAAAATACGAGCTATCAGAATGGATCGGGACATGCGATCACAATGAGCCCACCCAAGGATTCTAACTTGAATCACTATAATAGGTAAGTGAAACTAAAACTGAAAATACATTCATGGTTGGGTTCTGGTCAGAATCCCGGGTCCCCGGAAAAGTGGGAATTTTTATTGCTTGCTCCTTCAGTGTAGCTATTCTTGAGATCAGGGAAAAGAAAATAATTGCCCACAAATGCGCGCTTCCCATTGGTCGATGACAGTATTTTAAATAGAAATTGATAATTTTCTTGGTTCGTCGGGATATTAGGACAAATCAAAATCGGAATTTCTCACTTTGTGTACGTTTCGGTTTTATGTAAAACCATCCTCAGCACTAGTGAGGTTTTCCTACTAAAAGTCTACTACACATTTTTTTTTCAAGGGTCTCAAGGCGAAATCTTGCATAAGACGCCCGAACTACTTTCCTGCCAGAGTTATTTCTCCTCTACCAGGAGAGCCCGGGTAGTGTCGGATTCCTACCGACTAAAACCCCTCGTTTGTGACTCCAACCTGCCTGGTGGCAAGCTACAGTCACTGCATTGCAGCCATTTCTGACTTATTATGCACCCTCTTGGTTCCTAGGCTAACCGCTCCATTAATTTTGTCCGTTGTACAAGTTTGTACAGGTCCTTAATGGAGTAGTCCCCAGTAAATATTGGGTCTAGTTCAACTTCCCCAAATATTAGGTGCCTTTTGCGATCCAGTACCTCGTATTGGCATATTATATTTTTGGTTCCTGATTGCATAATCTGCAGCCCAGGTCTCCATAATACAAGCCCATGTTGTTTAGGTGAACTTTACATCCTGCTATAGCTTAGCAGGTCTTTCGTGAGTTTGGCATTCAGGCCTTTGATAAAGGCTCTGCTGTGTCTTAGCCCCTGTCTTTCTAGCCAGTGGCTTTCGTGTTTTTCCTTTATCCAGAGTTTGACCTGGGAACTTATTGTACATTTTGGTACCCCCAGGGCTGGTTCTTTAAAAATTATTATTTTTGTTAAGCACGTATGTACCTGTGGTACTCTTATTGTTTAACTGTCTTGTGTAGAAATTGGTGTCTTATTTCTTTCACTAAAAACCAGTAGAAACGAAACAAATTTCATCAAAAGCCATGTTATTATTGTCATTTTCGGGGGAATCGGCGGCGTCGACCAATGGGATCGGTTCGTTTCAGGGAAATCTCACTTGCATCCTGCTATAGCTTAGCAGGTCTTTCGTGAGTTTGGCATTCAGGCCTTTGATAAAGGCTCTGCTGTGTTTTAGCCCCTGTCTTTCTAACCAGTGGGTTTTCATGTTTTTCCCTTATCCAGAGTTTGACCTGGGAACTTATTGTACATTTTGGTACCCCCAGGGCTGGTTCTTTAAAAATTATTATTTTTGTTAAGCACGTATGTACCTGTGGTACTCTTATTCTTTAACTGTCTTGTGTAGAAATTGGTGTCTTTTATTTCTTTCACTAAAAACCAGTAGAAACGAAACAAATTTCATCAAAAGTCATGTTATTATTGTTATTTTCCGGGGGAATCGGCGGCGTCGACCAATGGTATCGGTTCGTTTCAGGGAAATAATTGTTTTCCCTGATTTCAAGAATAGGTTCACAGAAGTAAAATTATTTTTTTCCTAAGATTTTGGCGTTCCTGACTATAATCTAAGACGAAAATAAAAATCTTTCGTATATGTCTAAAACTTTTTAAAAAACAGTGATTCTTTATCCAAATTGAATAAAACAAATGACGTTTTTATTTTTTTTGTAGAGTTTTTTTTTGTTTTTTTTTTTGTTGCATTTGCACAAAATTTTTTAATTTTATTAGCGTTTTTGGCACAAGCATTTGAGCAGGTATTTGGCAACCAGTAGATCACTAAAAAACACGATATTGCGCCTCAGTCTTTACTATACTGGACCCCCTCCCCCTTTCCTCGGAAGCTGCAAAAAATATAAAAAGAAGATAAATGATCGACAAATAGAAGGATTTTCAACAAATAAATTATTTTTTAGGCCTGAGAAAACCAGTTCTTTATCAAAATCTTCCTCCCAACAAAGGGAAACCACCATTATTCCTTCTTCGCCGCCAAAAGTTGTGGAGAAGGAGAGCACGCATCATATGTTAAGAGAAGAGAAAGAGAGAGACAGGTGAGACTTTTTTGCTTATTTATCAGAATGGGGTTTATTTTTCAACACTTTGACTGCCACGTGTTTTGCTAATGATATACGACGTACTGTTACCACAGGCCTTGTATCCCTAGCGATACAACATGCAGTGATTTTTTTAGCGTTGTATCTTCACCATGCATGTAACTTTTAATTGCAGTTTCTTTTGTACCAGGTTCAATACGGATTGAATTTTTGTATTTTTAATTATTTCTACGGTAGAGCCGCCTTACAAAGAAAACATACAAAGTATAACAGTAAGATAGCACACAAAAATATTTTACTAAAGACATAATTAAAGAACAAAATCGGTCTTGTAATGTGCTCTAAATTTTAATATGGCCAAATACTACCAATGAATGGATCAAGACTGAAATCACATTATATGATTTCAAAGTTCGAGTGCAATCGATCAAGAAAACACAAATAAATTAAATGATGTCACCTTATCGGCTGAATCAATATATTCTAATATATATCTAGGAACTCGTTATTATTTGTATCGGGGTTTTGTAACTTATTACTGATCCTAGAAGAAAGATATAAAAAACATTGTTTTCGCTATCCATGCTGGTGATTTTAATTTTGTTTATTATAGTAATAATAGTAATAATAATAATTATTATTATCTCTGCTCCCTGTGCCTAAACTAGACATTTTGTGCCTATGCATCTCCCCTGGCATCTCCTATGTTATTTAGAATGGTAATTGAAACACATACCATTCTAGAGGCCAAAATTCCTACAGATCGTAAAATATGATAAAGGCTTAAAAATACGGCATGCCCCAAATGTTTGCCATCCAAATAGCACTGGAGGTCTCACAATGACCTCCAAATCAACATGAAGGTCACTGCGAATCGCCCAATACCACTTGTGTGGCGTCTTTGGTTAGGTCTCATCACAGAGGGCACTAAGATGGTAATATGGGCCATAACTACCACCAGCAGGATTTATTTACTCCAGGGCCTCAATAACTTGCTGGGAACATTTTCTGTGTGACCTATTTTTTTTGATGTCAGAATTACTTTGATTTTGAGTTTAAGGTAAATTTTACCTTTAACTGAAACAATTCTTGGATAATAGTGCTAGCCATTTCCCTTAATTGGTCAAGAAAATGTTGTGGTATATTTTAAGTAAATTTTGACCTTAAATGTAAGTTGCAACCTTTCCGTTTGTAACTAGCCTGGTTGAAAAAGTTTTTGATTTGGTTCGATTTTTTTTAAATGAGGCAAATTTTCCAAAAATTTCTGAATAAAGTTGTTACCAATTCTAAAATAAGAACCCTGCCAAAGTTAGCCTTTTTCTATGCTCCTCTTCCGTTAAGTGCCGAAAAAGAATTTTCTTTAAAGAAAAGGACAAAATCTGTAGCCGTAAATTACTTTTATCCTGATGTAGGGAATGGGAACGCGACAGAGACCGTGAAAAGCGCAAATCTTCGACGTCGGTAACCGCCAGAAACCCGAGCCCGTTGGACCACCGGGGTGAGCTGGCCGTACCTGACCAGTCGGACGTCAAAAAACAAAATCGTAGATCGAGCAGCGGCAACCAATCAAAAATCGACGTTAGAGAGTCGCGAGAGGCGAGGGAACCAGCGAGGGAACTACGTGAAACAAGGTACTAAGTATTTCTTATACATAAACTTAATAAATTCAAAAATCTGCGTAACTTACGTATGTTACGACTTCTCTCTTTTTTTACGCGCTGTTGAGACGAAAAGATGTCTGTTCCCAATTAACATTTCATTTTTTATAGAGGTTGCGGGTAAGTTACCGCCACCAAATTATAAACTTTAAAGTTTTATAGAAAGGTGACGAGAACTTTTCCGAAACCTGTATTTCCTTATTATAAACTCCTTAAAATCCTACAAGTTGCCTGTGAGAACCTTCTTAAAACTTTTATATTACCCTTAGATATGCGAATTAGGAGACGTAAAGGTTACAGGAAAGTGTGTGCAACCTTTATTATGAAACTAAATAAAGTAACCCGAGTGCAGCTCCCCCTATAAGAAAATGCACTAGAAAAATGTTTTTGAAAGTTCTGAGGTTCTAAAAAAGTAATCATGGATTCGTAATAAAAATCATGGAATCAAAACAACATCATATTATAAATAGGCCGACATTTCCACCCCCTAAAACTACATGGGGCGCAAACTTTACTGTTAAAGGATATGTCAAAAACCTAAAAAACACGCTCGCCTGCAATTTTATTTATTTTGATAAAAAAAATATATTTTTCTTTCTATTCAAAATTTTTTGTTAATTCTTTGTGTACTATATTATGAATATATTATAAAAACAGCAACCAAAAACCAAAATATAAAGAGTTTTTTAATATTTAAAAAAAAAATATAATCATATTGAAAAAAATATTATATATATATATATATATATATATATAGACCGCTTCAAGCTACTGCGAACATAGGGCGGAAGAAGTCTAATTTGCCAGTGTACGTACATGCAGAGACACCGCACGCCTCTCAGTGAAGCAACCAACACTCAGGCTTCCGATCGCCATTCGCTGCCGCTCGCCGCCGTTCGCCTTGAATTTAGTACGCCTCTAACCACGGTGCTGTGTGGAGCGTAGTCAATGAAACCGGAATTTGGTCAATAAATACGCAAATTTTTATAACGTAATTTTCTTATTTTTTGTCACTGATAAATCAGAGCGTTTTATTGTCAACTGCTCAGATTTATCAGTGACGACGTGTTACAATGAAAATAATAAGGAGAAACAAAATAAAATAATACATTCTAAAAACCAAAAAGATTCTCCCAGTCAAAAAAAAATTAAAGCAAATGTTCGAAAAGTCCTCCTTGCTCGGCTAGACAATATCCGAGCCTACTATAAAAACCCCTTCTAACGTTTCCAAACATGTTAGGGGTGATAATTTGAAAAGCTTCTTCAAAAACAGATAGAAGTCATTAGGAGCAAGATCGGGAGATCGAGCTGGCCATAAAATAGTTCCCCGTGTACTTATAACCCGATTAGGAAATACATTATCAAGATATTCCCTAACAAGGCCAACATTGTGAGCGGAACAACCATCTTGTTGAAACCATGTTTCACCAAATCTTACATCTAACAACTGCCTAGCAGTTGGAATAATGTGCTGCTGCAGTAGATCCAAGTATCTAGGGCCATTCAAATTGCAATTGCCGTTAATAAAAAATGGCCCAATTACGTGTTCCCCTACAATACCCCCCCCCCAAACATTTAGTTTTTGGGGATACTGTGTTCTTACGTCAAAATATAAATGCAAATTTTCCCTCGACCAATATCAAACGTGTGTTGGGTTATGACGATTTGACCATTTCACCATCTGCACTTTTTCGGCAACTTCGTAGACATCCATTTTTAGTTTTAAAAATGTATTATTTCAATTAAGAACTTATCCATCTGTTTCTCGAGCAAGGCAGAAATAAAACAAAATAATAAAAACAAAATGAATTTCCAAAAGATAACACTGCAGCGTGCTTCGAATCCACCTCGGTCGTACGGCACGGAGAGTAAATTGGACTTGATTCCCCCTATGTTCGCAGTAGCTTGAAGCGGTCTGTATATATATTCGCCATCAAAGTTTCTTGGCGGTAATCTAGGTAACAAATCCAGGTGACCAAAACTCTCTAATAAATCTGTTAAAGGAATTGGTCGATTGGCCCAAACCATTCAGAGGACTCAGAAGAGTGACAGATGTTTTAATAACCTAAAAAAACAGTGCTTTTCGACAATTTTTCAAGAAAACAGAACAGAACAGAATCATTTTTCAACGTTTCTTTCCAATTAAAAATGTTTGTGATCGTCCAGACCATTGAGAAGGGTAAAACCCGCCTAAGCGTCGTCCCGCGTGGGTGGGTAGAGGTGTCCACTGAAGGGACAATTTTAAAGTGGCCGAGCAAAAGGGCTAAGACTTAATCATGCAGCAAGAATTTGGACGAAGACGACGAATTATATTCAGAAAAAGACTGGTTACACCAGCCCTGTGTTATTAAAAGAAGGGGGTTTTATCTCTATGAAGCTGCAGAAGCAGAATTACAAGTGATGGAATTTATAATGAAACCTTTATAAATTTAACTATAACTAACTACTATGCCTATCAGTTTTATAGGGGACCTATTATGGAAAAGGAATCTGGTTTTATAATAACTGTTTAAGTAATTGTTATTGCAGTTATGTAGTAGCAGTTTAATAAAACCGTGTTTAGTAACCCAATAAACATTAAAGTTGCAAGGTTACAATACTATTATAAAAATTATCGTGCCATCATTTAATTTTATGAAACCAGGAAACCTGGTAATGAAACCCGATCACCTTTATGAGAACTGGTAACCAAACTTATAAAACTTGAGGTAATTGAAAATGTTACTTGGGAAGCCATCTAGTAGGCTTTAGGTGGCCCAGTTTTTACGTAAGTTGCATAAAACGATGTAGAGATACGGCGTTCGAGTTATCGTAATATGCGTTGGAACTGATGTTGTGTTTATTTTTTCCCAGAGCGTTCAAATAACGAGAAAGCAAACCTACGTACAGTTAGCCTAAACTACTATACATATTCAAGAAAAAAAAAAGTTTGAGCTATGTATTTTTGAGATACTACCCCTAGATTCGCATGTCTTTAGAGATATCGGCAATTAAAGTCTCAAAATTTCAATCTTTTAAGCGATTGTTTATTTTGCTTTTTGTTTGACCTGTAATGTTTGGTGGCATTGGGGATAAATGAATTTTTAAGGAGGATTCAGAAATAGCAATCTTTGTATGATTATACATTTGCATGTGCTATTTATTCATTTTTGGTCGTTTTGACGTAATATATTAAAAATTGTTGATGCAATTTATTTCAAAAGTAGCTTTTTCTAGATTCTCCTTAAAAAATCCTTTAAAATTAAAATATTGACTTTCAAAAATTGAAATTTTAAGACATTGATTGCAGATATCTCGAAAATTAGATATGCGAACTCTTTAAAATTAGGTATTTTTTGAAATTTGCTACCAGAAACAGATTAAAAAAAAATCAAGATTCCCCCCAAAAATTAACTTTGTCAAAGATTTTAATTTTTCTTTTTCATAATTAAAAGTTTATATATAATGTTTTTCTTCGGATCAGTTTTTTCACACTTACGATGACACTTCAATTTAGTTTCTGTGTAAAAATGTCAGCCGCAACATAGGGAATTTACTAATTGAAAATGTATTCGTACTGTACATTGAAAAACAATTATAAAACAAGTGTCTAATCAACAGGCGTTGGATCCGGTGCTTATTGTAGCCGAGAAAAATTCTTGGACAGATGACTACAATCTTCCAGGCGGAACTCTTCGCCATAGAAATGAGATAGATGATAGATCATAACTGGCGCAACAGATCAATCAAGATCGTTCTGACAGTCAAGCGGCCCTTGAGGCTATTGAGTCCTATAGGTGCTCATCGAGAACCGTTAGGAGCTGCCAGGACATACTGAATAACTTTGGACGAGTAAACACTGTGTCGCTGGTATGGATTTCGGGACATTCTGGACATCGAGGAAATGAGACTGCCGACCAGCTGGCGAGCGAAGCGTCCTCCGCCAACACAATCAACACTGCTGTCTCAAACTGAATGGAGAATAAGTTCCAGGAATACTGGAGATAATTGCTAGGACTGGCACATTCCAAGGAGTGAATTACAGAACCCTGCAGGAAGAGGGCCGGAAAACTCATTGAGCTCATCAGGCAGGACATCAGGGCAATGGTTGATCTATGCCGGACACTGCAGGCTGGAGGACGAGACGGCCAGATATGTGTTGTTTAAGTGTCCGGCCATTTCACGTCAACGTCAACTTACATTCGGCAAACCACAGATCCACGCGCTGGATCGGAAAGATTCTTCACCAAAGCAAGTTGCGAGTCTCTTTAAGGGAATAACTGAGAGTATTAATAGTATTTTAATGTGTTTGTTTATAGTGTAGGGGCATATGTCGATATTTTCTAACCCGTGGGATTTTGAATGAAGTAGTTTTGTGACTATGTGGGATTGATAGCTCTTTAGTTACACAATCAAGTGTTACCGGGTGTTTTGTTTGCATCCGTGTAGAAGGGGTTGATATCACGTCATATTTCAAGATGGCGGCCAAAAATCAGAAAAAATACAACTTTCGCAACCGAGGCATGATTATGCTCGTTTCCATATAACTCGAGGACGATAATTCCAAAAAATTACCTTTTAAGGTCATCCGATCTTAAATTACCTTGAAAATCGCAAAAAACAAGATTTTTGCCATTTTCTATTCTAAGCTTTATGACCTTGAAAAATACTCCAGTAAAATTAACATATTGCAAAAATAACATACTAAAGAGCGCTATTAATCAACTATTAAAGCGAAGAGAACCAAATTTGGTAGGAAAGATAAGAGGGTCGAGTCCAGTAATATTGTTAAAAAAATTTGATTCAGCTATGATACGTTTCAATATGGCAGCTGATATATCAAAATGGCGAGGTGGCCATCAATTATTGTTGACTTATCGCCGCTTACTACAAAAAAAAAAGTTTAGTAGATATATGACCTTGATTGAACTTAAAAATACCATGTACAAGTAAAAAAAACAGGTTTGTGTAGTGTTTTTTTCCAATTAACTACTACGCAAAAACTAAGTGCCGGAGATGAAATTAACATCTTAGCCATAACTAAACACATAATTTTAAACCTCCCTATTGTTTTTTTTTATCCAATTTCGTAAAAAACAAAAATGACAAGGTGTACTACGAAAAAAAAGTTTAGTAGATGTATGAACTTGATTGACCTTAAAAATACCATCTACAAGTAAAAAAACAGGTTTTTGTAGTGTTTTTTCCAATTAACTACTACGCAAAAACTAAGTACCGGAGATGAAATTAACATCTTAGCCATAACTAAATACATAATTTTAAACCTCCCTATCATTTTTTTTTATCTGGCGTCCTAGGTGTTAATTATTGTTGGCTTATCGCCGCTTACTACGAAAAAAAAAATTAGTAGATGTATGACCTTGATTGACCTTAAAAATACCATGTACAAGTAAAAAAACCAGGTTTTTGTAGTGTTTTTTTTCCAATTAACTACTACGCAAAAACTAAGTGCCGGAGATGAAATTAACATCTTAGTCATAACTAAACACATAATTTTAAACCTCCCTATCGTTTTTTTTTTATCCAATTTCGTAAAAAACAAAAATGACAAGGTGTACTACGAAAAAAAGTTTAGTAGATGTATGACCTTGATTGACCTTAAAAATACCATGTACAAGTAAAGAACCTATATGTCGTTTTTATTAAGTTTCGGAACTGTGAATTTTATGTTCGACTCACTTGTCTAGCCAATGAAGTCATATAAATTACCTATAAGAGAGTTAGCAGAAGTTAGATATACATTACCATACAATGGACCAGGTGTTTTAGATGCTATTTTCCAAAATGGCGGTCAAAAAAGCATAAAAAATTATAATTTTGCCAGTAGGGCATGACTATACTTGTTTATTAACATTCATGATACAATTCAAGGATGAGGTAACAGCTATTTAGTCACACATCCATGTGCCACCGGGTGTTTTGTTCGCATCCGTGTAGAAAGTTCCCAAAAATTAATAAAAACGACATATAGGTCATTTTTACCGGAGTATAGCATAAACATCTCCAGCACTTAAAGCTTTTGCGTAGTGGAAAATTGGAAAAATTACAACATTACGTTACAACATTTTGCTGGTTTTTCACTTGTACGTGGTATTTTCAAGGCCAATCAAGAACATGCATCAACTAAACTTTTTTTTATAGTAAGTGGCGATAAGTCCTCAAGTATTGATGGCCACCTTGTCATTTTTGCTTTTTTACGAAACTGGATAAAATAAAATGTGGTTATAGGTCACCATTTTGATATATCAGCCGCCATATTGAAACGCGTCATAGCTGAACCAAATTTTAACAATATTGTTGGACTTGACCATCTTATCTTTCTTACCAAATTTGGTCCTCTTCGCTTTAACAGTTGATGACTAGCGCCCTTTAGTATATTATTTCTGCAATATGTTAATTTTACTGGGGTATTTTTCAAGGTCATGAAGCTTCAAACTGCATCAAACTCCAAGGATCGAATTTGGCATATATGTCCAATAGTTTGAGGTACATTTGAAGTTAGTCTGACAAAACGTCGAATTATTAAGATTTTTTGGAGAGAAAAGGCAAAAATATTGTTTTTTGCGATTTTCAAGGTCATTTAAGCTGGGATGACCTTGAAAGTAAATTTTTTGGAATCCTCGTCATCGAATTGTATGGAATCGAGTATAATCATGCTCCGGTTGCAAAAGTTGTATTTTTTTTGATTTTTGCCGCCATCCTAAAAGATGACGTTATATTAACCTCTTCTACACGGATGCGAACAAAACACCCGGTAACACTTGATTATGTGACTAAAGTGCTATCAATCCCACATAGTCACAAAACCCCTTCATTGAAAATCCCACGAACCTACGAATGCCCCTTCACTATTACGTCTTTTTAAAAGTTTTAATCAAAATTATGTTACTTTGTGTAAAAATCATGCCTTTTTACCTTACGATGATTTCTTTTGGCAATAGAATTGACATATGGAACGGCCGTCTTGAATAGCCCTGAAGAAGCAAATAAATTTTGCGAAACGTTTGGCATTTCAAAACAAAAAGACGTTTCATTATCAAGATCCCTCAACCCATAAGCATACTCCTTCAAGAAAGTTATTTGTTATGATTTCATTTGCATTATTTTTTGTTGTTCATTCTGTTTCGTCCTTTATTTTAACTGTTTTATTGTCATTTATTCTCTGCGCCTAATTTCTATGATTTCTATGATGACAACGCAGGGAAAAGTTAAAAAATAAAATGATATATTTTCCGAGATATTTTAGATTTTTAGGTTTCGTTATATGATCAATGCCCTTAATTAACGTATCGCAAATCCTAACGTCAAAATAGCATGGATTTAGAGTATAAAAATTTAACTTAATCGTTGCGATAATTCCCTATTATATGCATTTTTTGATTAGTTATTTTGATACGATAGCCGTTTTCATGCTGTGGACCTCGATGGGATCCCAAAAAAACGGTATTGAATTGGGCAGGGCTAACTAAAGTGATCCGAACAGGAACACCCATCCCCTCTACCCTTAATGTAAGTTTGATCCCCAATCCCCAAGGTTATCAGTTTAACCCCCATTTGCACCGAATTTTTTATGTGTCCTTTAACTAAAACTGCCTTTAACAATGGAAGAGTAATGGGGTAGGGTTTTTGGTCCTTGTTGCTCCCACTTTTAAAAAAAAGTTTTAGGTAGCAATGTCGAAACTACTTTTTTTGGGTTTTTCGCCACTAAGTTAAGGAAAGTTTTTCAAAAATATGTTAAAACCCACTGCGTAAATTTCTAAAGAAAAAATTTTGTTCGTTTGTCAGTGGTTTCTAAATAAGATAAAAAATTTGCATACACACACGCAAATCCTAACTAGAATCTAAGTACTTATCTCACGTTTCGGCAGAAACTCTACTGCAGTGGGTTTTAACATATTTTTGAAAAATTTTCCTTAACTTAGTGGCGAAAAACCCAAAAAAACCACGACAAAATGTAAGTAAAGCTCTTTTTTAAGGAACCTATTTAAAATTATACTAGTCGCCGCTCGTCTTGATGCTACTTTTAGTTCCGGACACCAGGGAGCCAATTTTGGGTTTAGTAGGATATGATCGCTCGATTGAGAGAAGTGGTTTTAACCGATAACGCGCTTAAAAGCAGTGACAAGAGGGTCGAAAAGTGCACGAAAAGCGTTTCAGTCTCAATAATACAACAATTTTAAATCAAAAGGGTTCTATAAGGTTTTGCCTGTAATTTTGCTCTCTGTAAGAATGTTCTAACAGCAACAATTAAGGTAACGTGCTATAAAAGCTCTGCTTCTTTCTGTAAGAATATTTATACGGTTTTACTATAGAGCAGAATGGCTGCAAAGTACTTTAGGCTCTTAAAGTATTGTATAAGAGTGTTTCGGGCCCAATAAAATAGAACAATTTTAAATCAAAAAGGCTTTAAATTAGTAATTTTGCTTTATGAAGATACATTACAAGAACAAAAAGGTGATAACCATCATATCCGATCTCTCTTATAAAACAAAAATGCACTTAAGTGGTTGATAGTGGATGAAAATATTTAGATACTTATCTAATTGTTCCTTGCTTTTGTGTTATCCTCATAATTGGTCAACTGCACAGTTGAAATTAAACGTCATTTCTCAGTCTCACATAACGTTAAACAACAAACAGTAAACAGAAAGTTTATAAGGCCGACTTAAAGAAAGAATCTGAATCTGAAGACGGACAGGAATCCCTACAACTAAAAATTACTGTAGGGTTATTGTATACTTGCTTTATATATATACGTTACAAACATTTACAACAAGACGTCCATCTTAGAAATGTTCTGTCTTTCTATAAATTTAACAATCTATCCCAAAACCAACAAAAACCTCAATAACATGAAGGTATATTTCATAGAAATACATACAAACGATAAACCATGCACAAATATTGCATATTTTGCTTAAAAAACGTCTTCTAAATATATTGTGTCACTTTTTATTTTTAGTCAGATATTATTCTAAGCTCTAAACAAAGATATTTCAATGGCGCGTGAAAATTTTCTTAAATAAATGATAGGGGTATTAGCAGTAAAGTGGTGTTCGTTAACAAAATTGTGGTGTACGTGTTTCAAAATAGGTAAAGTTTTCGCGTAATATTTATTTATTGTCAAGATAGTTTTGGTGTCGCCATTAATACCTACTGTTGAAAAAAAATCAGTCATAGTTATAAGCTCATTTTGTTATTTAAATATTTATTCAAACCACATTAAAAAACATTTCTTCTCTTACTTTAAGAGTTCAGGTTCTATCAATAGAAGTAAAATACTGTATAATTGTTTCCAGAAGAACCCCCTTATAGCCCAATGAGCATTTTTGTCTATATAGAAGTTACAGCAAATAATATAAAACCTTCATAAAATAACCAAAAGTTATCTATGTTGGGAATTTGGAACCTTTGGTTGCACTAAAACAAAATTATGATTGTTTTCCACAAACCAAAACTACACTTTTTTGCACTCGACGCGCGTTTCGCTAACAACGTTAGCATCATCAGGAGACGATAAACAATGAACTAAATTAATCTACGCTCTATCTTATATACAATCCTTTAGTGGGCGGAGATAAGACTAATAATTTGTGATTGATCACGATTTTTAATCCTATCTCCCCTCAACCAAAGAATAAAGTGTACTAAACGGGATGGGTCCTCTATCTTTATTTAAACTATTTCTGGATTTAATGATTTCCATACTTTCATATGCATTCAAAAGTCTTTTGTTTGGTACACTTTTTAGAAGTTTTAGGTTATCTAATGTGAATCTAGGATTGTTTTCAAAAGCATGCTCGGCCACACTTGACTTTTCTGTTCTTCCGTATTTTAAGTGTGCTAAATGTTCTTTAAAACGTGTTTGAATAGAGCGTCTCGTTTGGCCAACATATTTTTTGTCACAATCCATGCAACTAATTTTGTAAATTCCACTTTTTTCTAGAACTGTAGTTTTATCCTTGGGATTTCCTAGTAAGCTTCTTATTGTGTTACCGGATTGATATACTAATTTAAGACCGGTGTTATTAAATACTTTGTGTAATCCTTTCGTATAATTAGGATTATAAGGAATTGATACAAATTTTGAGTCGCAGGTATCTTTTTGTCTGAAAAAGGTAGAATTCCGAAAGGTCTTTTGAAAAGAATGTCTATTTATCAGCTTATTTATTAAGCCTTCGTCGTAACCGTTTTCGCCAGCTATATTCCTAATCCTATTCTTTTCTGCTTCAAATCTTTCTTTGTTTTAGGGGAAATTTACTAATCTATATGTTAAAAAGTGCAAACTTGCAAGCTTATGTTGTAAGCAATGAAAAGAGTCATTTGGAATATACCTGTTGGTGGCCGTGCCTTTTCTGTATAGGTCAAAGTCCCATTTATTTTTATTTCTTATAACTAAAGTGTCTAGAAATGGCAGTGTACCGTTGTTCTCTGTTTCATAAGTAAATTTAATTTTGGAAAATCGGTTAGACCTATAGTTTCTGCTGTAGGATCACCTACTTACAACATTTCGAAATGGCTAGCAAACGAGTTTGAAAATTTACCGATCAAGGAAAAAGGTTTTTCTGTTCAAAATTCCCTTGAATTTATCAACAAAGTTAAAGATATTTCACTCCAAGAAGGTGAAATTTTAATCTCGTTTGATGTTAGTTCGTTGTTCCCTAGTGTGCTGATCCCCAATACCTTACAATACCTGGAGGAACTACTAAGAAAAAACAATCTAGAAGACAAACAGACTTTAGAATACCTATCTTTAACAAAACTCTGCATGAATCAAAATTACTTTCAATATAAAAATAACTACTACCAGCAATTAGAAGGAACCACAATGGGTAATAGTTTATCAGCTTTTATCGCAAACCTATTTATGAGCAAATTTGAATCAGATATAAGTAAAGAATTTGAGTATTTCCCCAGGGCATGGTTCAGGTATGTAGACGATGTGTTTGCAGTATTCAACACTAAAGTAACTAGTGTTGAAAATTTTATGGAAAAAATAAATAACAAATTTCCCACTATTAAATTTACTTATGAAACAGAGAACAACGGTACACTGCCATTTTTAGACACTTTAGTTATAAGAAATAAAAATAAATTGGACTTTGACCTATACAGAAAAGGCACGGCCACCAACAGGTATATTCCAAATGACTCTTTTCATTGCTTACAACATAAGCTTGCAAGTTTGCACTTTTTAACATATAGATTAGTAAATTTCCCCTTAAACAAAGAAAGATTTGAAGCAGAAAAGAATAGGATTAGGAATGTAGCTGGCGAAAACGGTTACGACGAAGGCTTAATACATAAGCTGATAAATAGACATTCTTTTCAAAAGACCTTTCGGAATTCTACCTTTTTCAGACAAAAAGATACCTGCGACTCAAAATTTGTATCAATTCCTTATAATCCTAATTATACGAAAGGATTACACAAAGTATTTAATAACACCGGTCTTAAATTAGTATATCAATCCGGTAACACAATAAGAAGCTTACTAGGAAATCCCAAGGATAAAACTACAGTTCTAGAAAAAAGTGGAATTTACGAAATTAGTTGCATGGATTGTGACAAAAAATATGTTGGCCAAACGAGACGCTCTATTCAAACACGTTTTAAAGAACATTTAGCACACTTAAAATACGGAAGAACAGAAAAGTCAAGTGTGGCCGAGCATGCTTTTGAAAACAATCATAGATTCACATTAGATAACCTAAAACTTCTAAAAAGTGTACCAAACAAAAGACTTTTGAATGCATATGAAAGTATGGAAATCATTAAATCCAGAAATAGTTTAAATAAAGATAGAGGACCATCCCGTTTAGTACACTTTATTCTTTGGTTGAGGGGAGATAGGATTAAAAATCGTGATCAATCACAAATTATTAATCTTATCTCCGCCCACTAAAGGATTGTATATAAGATAGAGCGTAGATTAATTTAGTTCATTGTTTATCGTCTCCTGATGATGCTAATGTTGTTAGCGAAACGCACGTTGAGTGCAAAAAAGTGTAGTTTTGGTTTGTGGAAAACAATCATAATTTTGAACCAAAAGTTATATTATTTAGTGTTGGTGGTGATAATATATCTCTTAAATGAGTAAAAAAGACTTGAAAAACAACTAACCAACACCAGCTTATAAAAATTTATGGTACATAGTAATGGATGGAAAAACAACATATAGATTTTATAAAACTTCCTTATGAACCCTCAAGTCTAGATATTATTATAAAAAGGTTTTACAACTGTTCTAACAATACTACATAACAAATTAAAGGTTTTTATCGATTTATATAAATTTTCCATCTTTCTTCTCTTTGCTTGTTATGTATTATTCTTTTTCTTTTTAAAATAAAAAATTTATAAAATAGTGTTCAATCTTCTAAAATAAATGAAAATGGAAGTAAGATAAGTTGAAGCAGGAATATGAATATTTATATACTATAGGTTAAATAAAAGCTGTTTTCGAATACACTCACAAAATTTTCATGGGCTCCAAAAATACTTGAGAAAACGGGAAAAAAATATTCATTTAAATTTTTCGCATATGTTTTTTGCTTTCTGGGAGAAATATTGAATTTTGTATTATTATAAACAAGCAATATTTCGATTAAAGAACATGTTGAAACCCCATAAATAACGTTTTTATTTTGGTCAAAAACCTATTGTTGGAATCCAAAATGGCGAAAATTTACGACAATTCTATAAAAAAAACAATACAATTATACCACTGTTTACCTCTTACAACACTATTTTATCAACGTTTTAAAACATGATGCTAGTTGGAACAAAAGGCTGCAGATGGCGCAGTGTTGAACACTGAAGGTCCGTTTCTGCGAGCTTAACATAGTTACCATTGTTCTCTTTTCCTAAATGTATTCGTCTGAGAGAGATCCAGCATACTACACATACCAGGAAAAATACCCGCCTGCACACCCTTCAACCCCACATAACTGTCAGAGGTAACTATCTCAAGAAGATAGTTAGATTGCAGGGTCGAAGGGTGTACAGGCAGGTATTTCCCTGATATGCTGGATCTCTCTCAGACGAATGCATTTAGAAAAAGAGGATAATAGTAACTATGTCAAACTCGCAGAAACGGACCTTGATGCTGCGTTCCGTCGTGTCGTAAGATGATGTGTTCACAATTGCCGCCGACCAGCCGTGCGCACTGTATGCACTCAAAGTTTCACGGTGCATTTTTACGAACTTAACACGGTTACTATATTGTTGTCTTTTTCTAAAACCCGGTTCCCATCTATGGGTTTCTTATGCGTGGGCTCCCCGAATCAAAACACGGATCACGTAGTCTAAGCGAGATTTGCCTATACTAGTTCATATCGGTCCACGTGATGAGTTTTTTGAGTCAGGGTGGCCGCGCATGGGAAACGTTGGTCGGAATCGGGTGTAGAATGCATTTGATCCCGATATCTGTCATCGAAAACTATCTCAAGAAGATTTGGATCTCTTATGTCACAGACCAGATAATGATGGTATGGTATCTCGCAAAAACGCGCCTTTTGATGTCGCAAAAACGCATCTTTTAAAGTCACAAAAACGAGCCATTTGATGTCACAAAATTAACCTAAAAAATCTTTGTTTGGTTATAATTTAAAAATTTTTTTTTGGTGTAAAAACAGTGGTATTATAACCCCTATACAAAGAAATTAATAAAAACATTATAGAAAGAATGGGCAAAAAAGGTTTATGAATGAGTTCATAAGAATATTACAGGCACCAGTTTATATAAAAGTGTATCTTTGTTGTTGGTTAATTAAGTTTTTATAAGTGAGTTGATAAAAACCAATCTATATATCTTTAATTGATAGTTACTTACGGTTTTATAGATGGGTTAACAGAAAGATTTCAAAAACCAATTTATATAACTTTTGTCACTGATGACTTATATTTTTATAAATATGTTGGTGGAAACATTGTTAACACCAACAAGATGTCCGTGGAAATATTGTTAATGCCAGTTTTATGTTACCTTAGGGTACCATCAATTTAGAACCTTTAATAAAACAAATATACAAACTCAATTCCTGTAGGAAACCTCTAAATACCCTAGGGCATTAATGGAACCCTCTTTATAATAATTATATAAATTTTTGTCACCAGAGGACTGGTGATTGGGAGTATGGATAGGTGTTGAAACTATTCTATAAACACCACATAAGAGTTGCGCAGATCTTTTATACAGTTCTTATGGGTTTATCAATAAAAATAATTTGCTCTATATGGTGGTGCCCATTTTGCACTTATAACCGGCCTAGTAGCGTCTTACAGAGCCTTTATATAAGCAAATTATACAGGCATTTATTACTGCAGTTTTTGCGGTAAGAATGTTCTTTCGGCTCAGAGAAAAAATGCTGGTTGAGAGCGTTTTTTGATTATATCAAAACTTGTAGGGATTTGCGCGAATCAAGAGACCCCCGGCTGCAACAGCCCCTCGGCGGCGGTTTTATTCATTCAGCCATTGTGGACATGCAGCGGAAACAGAATTACAGACAGAGAAATTCGACAGATAGTCCGACAAAGATAAACGACTCCGTAGAAGAACTGAAAAACGCCTTTGAAATAGCAGAGAGAGCTAGTCCAGGTTAGTAAATTGCTGTGACGATTTTTTTTAGTTGTTCCTGTCTGTTAACTAGGCTGTTCGTTATGTTTTCTTTAAAAACCCATAAAAATTAGTTTTTAATTTTGATAATGTGGAACTTCCGGCCAAAACCGGATAGAAAAGAATGACAAGCATGACACGCCGACGACGACGCACGTAAATCCATATAAATCCGTAATTAACGCGATAAACGGTTCTAGCACTTTTCCCGCTTGCCTAATAGCAGAAAAATTTCGCGAAAAAATTCGTGCGTTTACCAATAATACGCGGAAATCGATACCCTGGGTAAAAAGTGGGGTTAGAGGTCATAAAAAAAAATTTCGAAAAAAATCGGAAAATTTGCCGATTTTTCAAAGTTTTAAGGCTTTAAAATGTTTCTTATCGGTCATATCTCGGAATATTCGATAAAAACTCAGGATTGGACGGTATACGGAAAGATTGTGTAAAAATTTCGGAGTGGATCTCGAAATACTTTACGAAATATTTCAATTATAACAGGCCTATCTGAGGCGTATCACAGGGCGTCTACTATTATAATTGATATATCTCGTAGAGAAATTTTTACACAATCTTTCCAACATGATTCTAAATATTTACAAGGAAAAAAAAAACAAAAAAAATTGGTCCAAGTTAAAAAACATTTAATTTGTTTATAACAATTGCAGAATACATGAGTTAAATAACAAAAAAAAAATTCTAAACTTTTTCCGGTGAGTTTATACGAAAACGCAACTTTTATTATTCGATTAAAGGAGTGACTTAAATGACGGCTTTGTAGTGCGCGTGCAGCGCCACCTATAAAATTTTTCGTACACAAGAAAAGTTTCTCCTCTAGGTGGCGCTGGCGCAGGAAGCGTACTGGTAATAAAATAGGAATTATAAGTGGACACATTTTGCTTGTTTAACTTTTATAAATTTTTTTAGTAGCAACTCACAAAAAATATTCGCGTAAATAATTAATTTCTTGCAAATTGCCCGCGATTTCTGGATTTCTTTAAGGATTTCAGATTTCTCATAGGATTTCCGAAAATTAGCGATTTCCAGATTTTCCAAATATTTCTGCGATTTCTAAAGGATTTCTTATCAAATGTATAAAATGGTAAAATAATGGGCGGGTTTGTAAAGGGTTTGTAAATTCAACATTTTTTTGACAGCGGTGGAACATCGGAATACAAAAATAACGCGTTGCGGTGTAAACAGCTGAGTGATAATAACCATCACCGGCGATCCGAAGACATTTGATTGGGGGAGATAAAGGCCATTTTTCAACTAATATTAAAAGCGATTCTCAATTAAGTTACCTGAAACTTTGAGATTTTTTATTGTGGTTTGAAGAAATTAGAAAATATTTTGTAAAATGTACTTAAATTGCAACTGCAAGCAACTGAAAGCAAGATTGGGGTGGGAGGCTCCCTCTCCATGAGTCGCCGGTGATAACCACACTTAAAATAATAAATTCATACCTCAACTCAAAATCGTTAAAAAGGCAATCATGTATTTCTGGACAGTTTTTTCAACATAGTCTGTAATGCAAGTACGTTTTTGCCTCAAATTTAGTATGATGTCTAGATCATCATCAGTCTTCACTTGAACTCTCTTGCATTAATATCTGGCTCACCACTCCATTAAGCATTCTGTACTGTACCTTGTATTAATCAAAATGCATAAAAAAAATATCTTGGTTTTAATAAGTTATAAAAAAAACTGAAGTTAAATTTTTTTGTAGTATCTTACATTTTAGCTTTTTATTGTTTTAAAATAGGTATTATTCTTCTTATGTTTAAGGAGGTTTCTTAGTAAAAATTATTATTAAGTTGAAAAATAATGGAGTTTTTTTTATTAAACCCCATTATTTGGAGTTAGTTAAGGTTTACGGTTTGGCGTATGCGTCAGAAAAAAAAACTTGCTTATATTTTATGTTTGGTGAAGATGTTGGCTTGTATTAATTAGCAAGGTTGGGCGAATGCGTTAGACAAAAAGTAAATTTGCTTGAGTTTTATAGTTTGGTGGACACGTTACTTGCCTATACCTCCATTTCCACAGAATTATTAAGGTATTACAGCAATCTTAAAGGTTTGGCCAATGCATTGGAAAAAAATAAATTTGCTTGTATGTTATAGTTGGGTGAAGGTGTTGGTAACCTGAAAAGGGAGAACATAGTAAAGTCACTTATAGTCCAATTTTTTGATGGGCGGACTGACGTCATTTTTGCCTGTGAAAACGTATTTCTTTGTTGTCAACAGTTCGCATGTCAAATAATTTGTTGTTGTCAATTTGAAGTAACAGTTGAAACAATCAACGACATGACGACTTTTTTACATATTGATTGTCGCTGTCTAAAACAATGTATTAAGAGATCCAAAAAAAATGACGTCACTCCGTTCATCAAAAAATTGGACTCTATTAGGTTTTTTCTCCGTATCATATTTTTGGAAGATATTAACGTCCTCTATCGATTGATATATATGATATTTTTCGAAATTAATTGGAAGCTTGCTTTAAAAAAAACTTTTAAGTGACAAAACTACAAAAAAAAAACTTTTGAAAAGCGATCAAAATTTTTCAAAATTAAATTTTATACCATTACAGCAACTTTCTTAAAAATATTTTTTGTTGTAATGAATTGGCAAGAGTTTTCACTTATTTTGCTTCTGAAAAGTAGTCAAAAACCAGTAGGTTTTTCCTTTTTACGGTAGAGTTTTAGGAAAAAAAATAGTGTACAGAGACTATGAGACTAAATTTGAAAAAGAGTAACATGGACAAAAATATCAGGAGTTGAAATTGAAAGTCACTTTGAACAATGTTTAAATGTGACATCATCATCAGAAAGAAAAAGTAAAACAATTACATCGCGAGAAAACGCTTCTACTGACTGGGCTATTTGTAATGATTTTTTTTTGTTCCGCAGGAGTAAGCAAAATGTTCGTCTGCGAACTAGTTCAAAACCTAGTGCCATCTATAACGGATCAGCGACTGCTCGGGGTGATGGATAAAATAACGAGGTACAAGATTTAGAGCGTGTGGTAGACTGTGAGAATGGAAAGATATTTCATAATTTTATTGTCTTTATTTTTAAAAATTTACAGTATTTAAGTGTTGTCCAGTAACTCCTACTAGTAAAATTTTATCACAATAACAATGCAGTTGCCGTGCAAACTTGATTGAAAGTTTGGTTTCCACAAAGACGAGTTTTTAAAAACTATAAAGCTACATAATCTCAAAATACACTTGTAGCCTCGGGCCGAATTAAATCCTTTAAATGCGGGGCTCCCAGGCATAATGTTTTAATAAATGACTGTTTTATATATATGACAATAAGGGGGCCATATTCGCTTGACAAGGTCTAAAACACCCGTAGATGCAGCACTTAATATACGGCTAATAATTTTTTTTTACGAGCGCGCGGAAAGTGCCACTTTTCCACACAACGTGCTTAAAAAAAAACTTTACGCACGTCGTGCGTCAGGTACAAAATTTTTCCTACTTGCGTAAAATGCGTGCGGAAATTTTTTTTTCCACAGTCCGTGCGTAAAGAACATAGGGTAAAACCATTCCCGCAGGGTGTGCGGGAAATACAACTTCCCGCACGCAAAATGCTAGTAGGAAAAAGTCGTTTTAAGCACTCGGGCAAATTTTTTTTCGGTGGGCATTTTTTTTTACAAAATCATGTAAAACAAGATGTTTTTAATTTTCCTCACGCTCGTAGGAAAACTCTTGTACCTAACGCGTACGGAAAGGTATTTTCCAAAGTTACGGCTTGCCCGAACGACGCGCCAGCGCCAGTGCGTGGGGAAACGTTTTACTTTCCGCACTTGTTAGGGAAATAACAGTTTTAAGGTTTCAGTGACCTTAAATTTTTCTTTTTTTGATTGTTTTCATAATAAATCTAAGGAAGAGATATATAAAGGATAGGTTCAGGGGTAAAAGGGGGCTCATCGACCACATGAATAATTTTTTGGTTTGATTTTTGAGGAAATTTTAACAAAAGCGTTTATATGTGCACTGCATGTCTTATGGCAACATAAATCCAAATAAAGACGATAAAATTTTTAAAAGTTCGCAAGATGTTTGTATCTACTAGTTGGTTAAGAATTTTGTTAAAAGTTTGTTTATGTTATGTGGGCAAGGTTTTTGTAGGATTTTTTAAATTTCAAGCTAAGAAAAGGACAGCCAGGCATTTTACAGATTTTTAGACAACATAACAGAAAAGCTGGTAATGTGTTTGCATTGATTTAAAAAAAAAAATAGTAAGTATTTCTTGCTTAAAAGGTTGTTAATGGAGAGCCTAGAGCATAAAACAGAAACATGGGAGTCAGGTTGGACTTTAAGAAGTTGTAATTGATGCTGTCTATTTTTTAACTTTAACATCATTCTACAAGAATGTCCCACAAGGAATGAAACATAATTTAAAACGACATAGCTGAGGTTGTCTAAGTGTGTTTTTAGGTCAAGTACTGCTGTAAAAAGTGCATAAAATGTAGAAGAGATATAAAAACACACCTGCTCTCTTCTCTGCGATTAAAAAAAAATAATATCTCTAAAACTACTAACTCATATTTAATACGTAAGGAAGTTTTATGGCGATTTTGAAATGTAAAAAAATCAGGGGCATTTCATAAGAAAAATACCAACTATGTGATACATCTCAAAAACTAAAAAATATCGCAACCGTACAAGTGAGGATCATTTCTGTAAGTACCTCAAACCCCCCAGAAGTAGACAGTTTGAAACCCCCTGTACATGTGCAAGCATTTAAAAATTTCGACAATTTGCTTCCGACTACCTCAGCTGGTATTTTACCATATGTCTCATGCTTGTGGGATTCCTGTACAGTTAACAAGAACTGCATATTCAAGAAATAAAATATAACAATCCTGAAGATATATTTTTCGTAAACATGCTAACTATAATTTAATATGAAATTGAAAGTCTTGTATGAATGAGGTAGGATCGAATATTTTAAAAATATATTGTTTTAGCAAGCTGTATATTTTTCAATATATGCAATTTATGCTAACTGTGCCTGTATAATGAATGCTTTAAATTATTTATAAATACATACTGAGGTTTTGAAATAAAGATGTGCATTCTGTAGATATATACTAAATAGAGAAAATAATATTTTAATTTTAGATAGAGTTTAAATAAAAAACAAACTAAAAGAGTATTTAAAAATTAAACTAATCGTTATTATGCAGATAAAAAAAAAGGTACAATAAGTTGTTTTAACACTCTTTTTCCTTATTCCTTCTTAAAATTTTTCTTCTTTGAGTCGTGGTCTTTATCGTGCAAAAATTACGGCGTACTTCAAAACCGCGCAGCCTATTACTGCGACAAAAACTACCGCAAGACTTTTACAATAAAAAATAAAGCAAATCCTCAGTAACCCGGTGATTGTGTGCATAAATTTATATCTAAAAAATGTAAAATGTCATGGTTAAGAGTGGCGATTCTTTTTTTTCTGTCAGTGACCTTAGCTCAGGAAATTTCGAAGTGACGATGACTCTCAAAACGAGTCGTGTTATATCCGTACTTACTTTTTTAGGGTTGCCACAATCCATAAAAACCGGGAAATCCGGTGGGGTCGGGAAATATCTGGTAAAAGTCGGGAAGTTTGCTAAGAATCCTTGAATTTTTCAGATATTTTTAACTTGGTTGAGGTTCCCTTGTACCCATAAAAATTTTACATATAACTTTTTTTGCCGGCCTCCGTAGCGCGATGGGTGGCATATTTGCCTGCCACTCGGAAAGCCCCGGGTTCAAATCCCGGATAGGATGGATATTTTGTGTTTGTTTTTAACTCTGCAAAAATATTTTGCTACATTGGGCATTGATCATATGGATTCTTCCATATGGATTCTTCCTTCATCCATATGGATGAAGTATAAAAAAAAGAACATATAAATTTCAATGAAATTTTCTCCTGCAAGAATATTAGAAAATAAATTTTTATCAAATATTTAAAATTTTATGGGTTTTTTTAATTTTAAATACACAATATTGCACACTACTTTTTGTAAAATTTTACACTGCGGTATTTGTTTCGATCACAATATCGCCCCTCCCCTCTTTGCAACTGACCAAACCCAAAAGTTTTAACAAAATTTGCTTTTGGCGCCCGTTATAATGTCATTAATTGTTACAATGTTAGTTAACAGTTTTTATCAACAGCATTCAAACAATAGCTTTTTAGTATAAGTTTTTCAATTTTTTTTTTGCCTGTAGGCATTATGGCATGTCACCAACACATATAGAACTGAGACTAGATCCCACCCCAACTCAGCGTCTCTTAACCCAAATTTTTAAAAATAATTACGAAAAACTTGTAAGATATCACTATAACATCATTGATTGTTACAATTTTAGCACACTTATGACAGAATTTTGCCAACCAATCTAGAATGAATTGAGACCAGATTACTCCAAACCAGCATTTTCTGTTTCAACTGAAAAAAGTTGCCTGATCGGATTTTTTAAAAATAATTCGGAAAAACCCGGGAAAAAGTCGGGAATTTTATCTAGGAAATCTTGTGGCAACCCCGTTTTTGAAGTAAAATAAACATCAAAGTTGGCTGAATTTTGAATGGAATGCACATTTTAATTAACTGACTAAGACACTGCTCGAAATATTGAAATATTGAAATCGGTGGCCTTAGAAAGAACGGACTCCGCTCACTTAGCATTGCCACTGGCTTTCGGTTGGAATGGGCTGGGCGTTTGATATGTTGTAGATCTGTTATCCCTGATCAACGTTTAAACGGACCTCTTTTTGATCCGACCCACAGTTTCAGAGATATAGGTGTTGAAAGTTGGAGGTTTCAGATTTTGAGGATTTTTCACTAAAATCAGTTTTTGGCCTATTTTGTTGTATTCGAGTAGCTAACTTGATACTTTCAGTACACCAGTTTTTAGGTAGAGAACCAGGCTATTGAAGGCAGTTGAAAAAATTGACATATTTAATTTACGTCACTCTCAGTGGCGGCACAAACTTGAAAAACTTTTTTAAAATGCAATTTTTCGTAAAATCGTTTATTAGCCCTAGCCCACACAGCTCATCGTCGGAAAAACAGTTTTGTCAAAATCGGCTGAGCCTTCTGGTCTCTAGAATGGCATACACATATACATCGTAGAAATGGAAATATGCATAAGCTCATCACACTTTGTGAAAAACGCCCGTGAACCTGGAAAATGTTCGGGTTATTGCCCCATTTGTACTATGTATATGTGTATGCCATACTAGAGACCAGAAGGCTTAGCCGATTTTAACAAAAGTGGTACCTCTGGAGTGCTTTGAGTCTCAGAGTTACTATATGCCATATATTGTTCAAGAAGAAAATCAATATGGCGGATGCAAGCCGCCATTCTGTCATTTTTTTGTACTTTTGAGATTAACTTATAAAAATATAAAGCCATCTGATATAAATGTTTTTTCTTCGGTTTCTTTAGTGATCACCCAATACCCTTTCTCCTGCTTCGGACCCCCCATCCCCTCCCCTCCTTTCCCAACCCTGGTGACCCGCTTAAAAATATGTAATGCAAGGTGGCGCATATCAATTTAAATGACTCTAAACGGATAATCCTATTCCGTCCAAATAAACTCACCGCCCCCTTCTCAGCCACCAAAAAGTGTCCCGCTTGCAACCAAAATCGACGTTTCCGAGGAAAAAGTTAATAAATGAAGATATTATGCTTCAAAACAGCATTTTTTATTTGCCCATGGTAAGTTTGACAGCAAATATCTCAAAAACTATATTCAACCGATTTTCGAAGAAACCCTTTCACTTGACTCATGTTCCCTATCTAAAAATTAGGGGTGAAAGCCACCCCTCGTACGATAAATACACGAAAACGCCTCTGTTTCGTTTTCGTTGGGACATGATTCTCAAAAAAAAAAAAAAAATCCGACGGAAACAATACCTCCCCTAGCCGTGTGGGCTAGGGAGGTAAAAATGACAAAATGGCGGCTCGCATCCGCCATATTGATTTTCTTCTTGAACAATATATGGCATATAGTACCTCTGAGACTCAGAGCACTCCAGCACACATATACATAGTAGAAATGGGGACAATAACCCGAGCATTTTCACAAAGTGTGATGAGCTTATACATAATTATGTAGCTTACCTTTTTTTTTCTCTGAAGATTTTTCTATGAAATATCCAAAAATAAAAAATATTTCACCGTTTGTTCTTTTTTAATCAGATATTTTACGAAAAATTGCAATTTGAAAAAAAAGTTTTTTTACGTTTTTCAAGTTTGTGCCTCCACTGATATGTCAATTTTTTCTCTACCTAAGAACTGGTGTACTGGAAGTAGCAAGTTAAAATCCCTAAAATCTGAAACCTCCAACCAACACCGATATCTCTGAAACCGTGGGTCGGATCAAAAAGAGGTCCATTTAACATAACATATCAAACGCCCAGCCCATTCCAACCGAAATCCACTGGCAATGCCAATTAAGCGGGGTCCTTTTAGCTTATTCGGCAAAAAATCCAAAAAGTGCTCCGAGCCGTGTCTTAGTTTTTACAAAATGTGCCTTTCATTTAAAGTTCAGCCAATAGGTCAGTCCAACGATCTGTCGCTGTCGCTTAATTGACAAGTCACGGAGGGCAAACAAAGCGATTTTCCATAAGACTTAGTTTCAATAGGTCAAAATGCATTTTTATTATAGTTTGTTCCTTTTGAAAAACGGATAAAGGCAGTTTGTTAGTGGATTTTTGCAGGAAGAGCCAAAAACCGTGTCACAAGTCACATTGTTACATTGTCTTTTATTTGTGTTTTAAGGAATTTAGAGGAAGATTTAAATAGAAAACGCTGTTTCTGTGTTACCCAACCAAACCACCACACCCAACGTAACCTAAGTAGTAGTAGTAGAGAAGGGGCGGCGCGAAGCCTGGCAAGTAGGCCTCCCTGGGCCCTTTCTGCCCTACCCAGAGCCTGCCCCTAATCCACCGCCTGCACCACTAGTCTAGCAGTCTGCTCATTTGGTTTCACTGTTCTTTTTGCAAAGTCCAGTATTTTGTCCCATTTGAGCATGTGCATGTCCTCCTCATCCAGGGTCGGGAAACCGAATACCTGGTATCTCGTCCTCTGGTATGCCTCGCAGTTCGCTATAACGTGTCGAGATGTCTCTTCTGCCCACCCGCAGGCCCGGCAGGTCGAGTCTTTCTCCACCGCGATCCGGGTCATGTGCTTCCTTAGTCGGTTGTGACCTGTTATGATACCTTTCAGCAGACCAGCGTCCCTTCGCGATCTCCCCAGAAGCCATTTTTGTCTGGCTACATCCGGGCCCTTCTCGAAGTCCTTGGTCTGTCGGAATCCTGTTCCTCCTCTCCAAGCGGTCGTCATGGTATCGTTGGCCCATTTATTGAGTCGACTTTGCAATTGCCTCTTGGTTGTTCCTAGGAGTGGTTCCGGCCCTACATACTGGGTGCTTGCCCCGATCCTGGCGAGCTCGTCGGCCATCTCGTTACCCGACACCCCCATATGATTGGCTGTCGGAGCATATATAAACATGCTCCTCCCTACCGTTGTTTTTTTTTTCTATGGTTGCAGCCATTATTATGGCATACACCTCTGCCTGAAAGACCGTGGCTTGCTCTCCGAGCGGGTAGCTCTTTCGAACCTCCTGGTCTTCCACAACTTAACCCAAACTGTACAATGAAAGCTGTTAAATGAAAGCTAGACGTACCTTTTTGAGGGAATACTCTTCTATTGATTTTATTAACATCAAAATACAAATACATATAAACTACAATACAAAATATAATCATCGAAACCCTAACTTATTTCTTTATCTTTTTTTAAACTTCTTATTATTGCTCTTTGATGGCGGCTTTCAATTTCAGTTTTTAAAATGTTTTGCTTAGAAAATCTTAAGTTTAATGATGGTACCCAATCAGGATTTGTTTTGTCGTTCAAATCAGCACCGGGTTGCCCTAAAATTTAATAAAAAACAAACCAAAATCCTCGCCAAACACTGGGTAAAACAAATAAAAAATATTTTCAAACCTGAAACAAAATGTCTGGAACAGACCCTTGCATATTTCAGTTTGGTTTCTGAAAACTTTTACCCCTTAATTTTATTTTAGCCAATTCCACAAGATAAGAGCTTTTTGTTTTGGATATTTCACTGGGTATTCGGAAAAACCTTAATTTATCTCGTGGATTTCTACGGCCACAATTCGCAATGTAACACGAAAGCGGCATTTTCTATTGAAATCTTCCTCTAAATTCCTAAAAACACCAATAAAAACCAATGTAAACAAAACTCTTGGCACGGTTTTTTGGCTCTTCCTGCAAAAACCCACTAACTAACTTCCTTTATCTGTTTTTCAAAAAGAACAAACTATAATAAAAATGCATTTTCACCTATTGAAAGTCACTGGAAAATCCGGAAAATCACTCAAAGTTAACACTACGTCTTATGGAAAATCGCTTTGTTTGCCCTCCGTGACTTGTCAGTCAAAATCAAGCGACAGTGACAGATCGTTGGACAAAAAGTATTGACGTCACATGACCCGTTTTGAACGTCACTTCGACTGTCTTGCCCTCTACGCCACAAATCTTTTCCGTGGAAAAACAAGAATCTATTCTTAAAGCCGTGAAAACACTCTTTATTTGTTTTAGTGGGTAAGGTTTAATGAAATAAATATATCCTGAATTTGCGCGGTAATGGTCCGGTCTGCGCGGTAAAGACCGCGATTAACCTCCTTTATGCGATAAAACTTTTGGAAAAATAGGAAACTGGTATGTGATTAAAAATTCAGAGATGTGAACAGTTATATTGTTTGTGTGCCAAATTTTATTTTTGGTTAGGCTTATATTTTAAATTTTTGTTAGGCACGTGATTGCAAATTGGATGTGTCAAATTCACGAATGTTAAAATCATTCCGCATTCTTCAGTTATGTTTTTCTGCGAACAAAGGTACAAAATATATTTTTTTAAATTCTCGTTTTTAGAGACTGACTGTTTCAAAAAAAGTATTAAAATATTTCTTAGAAAAATTAAAACAAAGACTTATTCAATTGTTGTTTGACTATAATATTTCTATAGTAGGCTTGTCTAGGGATAAAACACAATCAATATTGTCACAGTTTTATCGCATATTTTTCTCATTAGATCAATAGCAAATAGAATAGATTAATAGCATTTTAATAATTCTGGTAGTCGGAACTGAAAATGTTTTTTACACCTTCTCCTTTTTAAATAACAAAAACAACCGTTTTGAGTTTTAGCCCTTTTTAAATGACGCCATAGATTTTTTACTTAAAAAATGCCTTTAAATCATTTTCGTTTAGTGTAAACAGTTTTTGGCAAACTTTTGTTTTTTCTTACTTGCGGTTTTCGAAGCGGAAAATATCAGAACGCAAATCTGGGAAGTTTTAGCCACTATTTCGAATGTTGCGCAATCCATTGAATTTCAATTAAGTTCTGGGTTACACTCGTGTTAAAATATTTGGTAACTGTTGGACACACAAAGCGGATTTTTTTAAGAATTACAAATTACATAAATCGGAATTTACAGAAAAAACTTATCAAAACCGTAAAAGATAAGAACCGTAGAACAGGGTGATTTTTTAAAGGCGTACCATGCCCATAACTTTTGTACTGTTTGACGAAGAAATATTAAACAAAAACTGAATTAATTAGTTAGATTGTTGCTCATTTATTTATTTGACAATTTTTTTGACAACAGCAGCTGTCGATAGGAGGTATTACCTCGAGTATATCGTAGAAGAACACCCTATATTCCATAAAATAGTGGCAAATGACCAGGGGTCTGATTTTCGAATCCATACGAAGATATCCGCATACGTTTACTAAATAATGGCCAATTTTTATGTCAGTCTCTTTCTATACCGTGTGAAATGAGAGGCGAAAGATAAGCCGGTATGTCTGGACCGCGTTCGAATTCGACTGGTTTAAATCAATATTGCACGAGTGGCTAGAGGGCATTCGTGTTGTTTCGTATGAAAAATCGGTTATTCTTTCACGTACTACCCATGAATCAGCTTATCGACATATCTTTTCCCTTCCTCTTCTATACGGTATAGGAAGAGATGGAAGTAGTCGCATGCGAATAATTTCGTCTGGTTTGGAAAATAGGACCCCTGGGGCCCAATTCTTGAATCACTCTAGTTTCAGTCGTATACGGACCACATTTTAGCAAAAAATTGACATACGTTAAAACCCACAACATTAAACTCGTACTGAAATTCTGTATTTGTGGGAATATTCAATATCTAAATTAGTAAAAATTGACTCTTTTTTTTCGACAATTTTTTGCTAACATGTGATTCGTATACGACTAAAAGTCGAGTGATTCAAGAATTGGGCCCCAGGGAGGGGTTAGAGTCGTGGATTTTTAAACTATTTTAGCTATGTTCATTACTAGACCTCAAAATGTACAAAAATGTCAAAACAAAAATTATCTCCCATACAGTTAATTTTTGGGGAAACTCGTTTTCCAGGCAAAATTAAATCAAAATCTTTTCTCTCTTTAAGGTAGCGGCTTCAAACAAATGGTATTATTTAAAGAAACTAACGGTCTTTAATAGTAAAATAAAGAAATTTTAATTTTGCCTTTTTGAAGGACCTTGATAATCTTTTTTCGTAAAATTATTTTTTTTTTAAATTGACCAACTTTTTAAATTGACCAACAAACAAAAAGAGCAACTAAACTCTATCTCGTTGGTCCTTTGTCATTATAATTTGAATCAAAATTTTGTACTATTAATTTAAAAAATGTTTTTTAGTTTGCCAATTTAATGCATTTTTAGCTATATTCAAAGTCAAAATGCTCGGGTCTTCCATATTCGATTATTCTAGAATCAAGAAAAAACTTGTTCTGTATTTTGTTAATAGCGTGTAAAACATGTAATGTTGCCATCGTTGCGCCAAACTTTTAAAATTAATTTATTTTCATTTAAATATTACTGGCACAACTGGTTAATTGAGAATGAGAAAGTTAATAGTACAAAATTTTTTATTCAAATTTTAGTTGCCCAGTTGGTCAATTGAAAAAAAAATAATTTTAAGAAAAAAAGGCCCTTCAAAAAAGCAAAATATGTTTTTGTCTTGTAAAGGTCGTAAATTTCTTTAAATAATACTACGAGAGATGATTTTTTTAACTTCTGCCTGTGAAACGGTTTGTGGCTCTCCCCCAAAAATTAACGGAAGAAGAAACGTTTTTAAACTAGTGTGCCACTATTTTATAGAATTACCCTTTGGATCTGTCATGGATAGTTTTGGAGATATTTGCACTTAAGAATTTTACAAATTAATAGTAAAAATTCAAAGTTGGCATTGGAATCCTTAAAAAATTCAATTGAATGATAGGTAAAAAAGTTATGACGAGGTACGTTTACAAAAAATCACCCTGTACTACATGGAAATGGTATTTTTTCCAACCGGTTGCTATAGCTGTAATTAAAAATAACTAGTCTTTGGAATATATATCTTAAATAAATAACTTACTTATTAACTTTTTCTCACTTGTTAAATTAAAATTAAACAGATAACCAGTTGGAAAATAATACAGTCCCTATAATTTATCAGAAAGCGTAAAATCAGAATGTCAGATTTATTATATACCAGATAAAGACAGATAAAATCCAATTTGACAAATAATTTTTTCTTTGAATTATAGAAAAGCAGTGTACAGCAAAAATACATTTTCATTAATAAAATAGTTGGCTGATTCTCATGAGATGTCCAATTTCCAAAAAAAAAGGAAGTAAAAATAAAGATCACATATTTTTGTTAATTTTGTATATTAAAGTTACATGTTTAGAATGATAAATATTTCCACATGTGGACCCGCTTTTTATTTGAAAAAACTTGACTTTTTGAAAATTTATCATTCACGGAGTTGCGAAAAGATTCACAAATAATTAAATATATTTATGAGTTATAATTTAAAACAATTAAATTTCTGTTGAAAAAGTAGAGAACTTTATTGTTTTACTTAAAAAGGGCTAACACTGACATTTCTAAATACTTGTAAAAACCGACATGGTGAGGAAAGATTCACAAAAATGATAATTGTGATATATCCATTACATAAATTTTGAAGATAGCTATAGATAAAAAACAAAAAGGAAATTTATACTTAGATGCCGAGAATGTTTATTATTGTATTTAGGAAAGATGAAAAAATTGCGTAAATGTTGAAATTCGGGTAAATAAGATTCACGGAAATGAGGATTTTTAATAATTTTATCAAATTATAAACACATTTTATGACATAATAAACACATTTTGGGCTATTATCATAAGAACTATTACTACACAAAAGAGAAACGAAACTTTGTTTAAAACTTACCTATTTTTTGTTGCTTCACGGATATGAAAAAGTCAATTGCCCAAATCACATATATTAAGATTCTCCATGAAAAAAATCAACTCTACCTATATCAAAAATCATACTGATATGCCCTTCAATTGGGAAGTGGGAACCTAAAGTGTCTTAAGTGGGGAGAAAATTAAATTGTGCCTGACTAGTGGCATCTATTAGAGCTTTAACCATCTATTGGCACATTCACGCAAATGATAAACGTAAAATGGAACAGCTCTATATTTCGATAATTAGTTTTACATATTTTTAACTGTAATTTTCTTCATTTTTGGTTTAACATAATCCTTTTGGTATTGATGTATGAAAAAAAAGTTAAGAAATCAATTTTTCCTTATTTGATTGAACTCTCACGGTGAACAGTCACGGTAATGATATTTTTAGGGTAGAATGTTTTCATAAAATATGGAAAATATTAAAATTATAAATTTGTTTTCCGACTACAAGACAAACCGACCTTTTAGCAATATTCTATAATTCTATTGAACACTTTTTTACTAAAAATACATGTTTTTTTAGCTTGACATTTCGTGAGAATCAGCCAGTTATAGACCAAATTCTAAAACGCATATTAGTTAGTAAACAGACATGTTGGCAAAAAATTGACGAAAAAAGGGTTAAATTTTCTTTTATCCGCTTATTAACGCACACTCAACATTGAACTGTACTGAAATTCTGTAATGTTAAATTAAATTCGACGTAAAATTACAATTTTACTAATAAGAATAAGGACACCTTGTTTTGATGTATACGTTGCTTATAAAATAAGTGTATACAACAATAACAAGCTGTCCTTTTTCCAATTTTGGGCCTATTTTAATTAAATATTGCATACGAGTTAGAATTTGTGGGCATATTTGGTATCTGAATTAGTAAAAATTGACTCTTTCCGATACTTTTTTGCTAAAATGTGATTCGTATATAACTAAAAGTCGAGTGATTCAATAATTGGACCCCAGATCACCCCCCAGCCAGAGCAATGACGTCACAAATCTGTCCGGGAGTGATCTGAGGGCGATTCCGAATACGAGCACTCGACTTTCGATCGTAAATCGAACGCCTTTACTCTAAAATTCATTACATAACCCCATAATTTTTGCCCTTTTTTGGAGCACATTAAAGACGTAATGTTCATAAACTCGACTTTATGTCGATTTCAAAAAAAGTTGCCATTAACGTTTAAAAACTAAAAGAAAACAAAATAACAAAGTAAGGTTATGTTTAATGTTTTGTCAAGATTGACGGGGCAAGAAAAAGCGACGGGAGCGTGATCCGTTCTTAAATCAAATACGCAAATTTTTTTTGGATTGATCTCGGATCGATCGGGAGAGGTTTTTGGGCGTAGATCGAAAACGCTATTAACCGTTCTGATTTTGCGATTTATGAATAATTATGGGCCCTCATTTTATTGCTTTCTTCCTCTATGTCATGTGACCATATTTAGTAAAAAATAAGATTTTAGACGAAAAAAAAAAAGAATCAAAGGGAAGAGGACAACGCGATATACCGGGTGTAACAAGGGATAGGTACGGCGCCGCGACGACTTAGCGTCTTTATTTCTAAGAATAGAATTCTGAAAATTTGGACTTTTACAGAACTGATAAAACCACAAAATTGTGTTCTGTTGACATATCTCACAGTTTCCATGAAAACAAGGTTAACATTTGATTTATAAATGAAACGCTCTGTTTATGTCATTTATGTCATTATGCCTGAAGACGTGACGGTATTCTAAACAGGTTTTTGTCATCCATGTCATTTTGCCAAGTTTGAAACAATATATTTTTTTATTTTTTTTACATTTTAGTTTTTTTATATTTTTCGATTGGCGGAAGTGCAAACGCCTACCAAAACCTACGGCTTTAAAAGATGGGAGAAATTAATAGCTAAAAGTTTCATTTGCATTTTTCTACTTCAAGAGGAATGAAAACCTTCTGGCACACTAACTTTTTCTGAAATGACATTTTGTTACACAGTTAGAGTTTTCTGATTTAACTTATGATAAGAATTACTTGAGTAATGAAAGATAAAATATCTAAATTAGTTATATTTTTAATGAGTAGACAGCACGCCGCTGTCACCCAGAAAAAAGACACTCTCTTGTCAGAATTCGAGATGACATGATGAAACATGACTTTAGGTTGACGAATTAAAAATTGTCACTGTCTTTCTTTCTTGGTGACAGTGCCGTATCGTCTACTTATTAAAAATTAAATAAGTTTACATATTTTACGTTTTATAACTTAATAGTACATTATAAACCTAGGGACTAAAGTGCCACATTTAATCCTGCGGCGAAAGGTTTGCCCTAAGGGATTAAAGGACACTTTAGTCCCGAGGTTTATATACTATTTTATGCACTTTAGGAAAAAATCTTTGTTAAAATTACGTTATTTCTGAAGTGCATAAACAATTTTTATTGTAACTTAAATTAAAAACTCAATATGATGTGTAAGAAAATGTCGTTTCAGAAAAAGTAGGTATACCAACGCGTTTTCATTCGTCTTGAAGTAGAAAAAAGTAAATTAAACCTATAGCTATTTCCTATATTTTAAAGATTCTTTTAAGTCGTTGATATCGGTAGATATTTTTACTGCTGTCAATCGAAACATATTGAAAAAAAACTGTAAAATGTAAAACTGTTTTTTTAAACTTGTCAAAATGACATATGAATGACACAAACGTATTTAGAATCTCTTCACATCTTCAGGTATGATGACAGATACAGGGTGTTTCATTTAAAAATCCAAAGTTAACCTCATTTTCCTAGAAAGTGTAATAGGACACAGTTTTGAGCTTTTACCAATTCTGTAAAATTACAAAATTTCAGAATTCTATCCTTCGCTAAGTTGCCGCACCTATCCCTTGTTACACCCGGTAGACTTTGACGTTAATACTGGTAAATAATGAATGTTTATAAATTTCTTTTTCTCTAGTTGGCAATTAGGCCTTCATGACAATACAAAATGAAGTCGGGTTAAAAAGACAGTTTAAGAAGTATTAGAATTTTTGCCAGCGTTGTGCAATAAGTTAATTATACAGTGAGACACAAAGTCCGTAGCCCCCCTCCTTTATTTTTAATTCCAGCGGAAGAATTTTCACGAAATTAGTACATGAATGACTGCTCTAAATGTCAAAATTACAACTGGGGCTCACTGATGTATTTTTTCTTGTGAAATGGGGGTCAATGGTAATTATTTTAAAATGGAAACTGTCAATTTCATGTTAAAAAAACTAACTTTTCCTTTACAAGAATATCAAATTTCGTAAAAATCCTTCAATTGTGTCAAACAATATGGAGGGGCAACAGACTTTACGCACTTATTGAGTAAAATAAAAAGCGGAGTGGAGTTCAGAAGTCGTTTCTTATTTTTTAATTATTATTATTAGTTATCAAAGTTGTACAGTTCTATAAATCTAATAATATATTATTATAAATTATTAATATTAATTATTATTATTATGTATGATGTTAAAACAATGTAACATTTTAAAGAATACAAAAATATTAGTGTTCAAAAGGTTTTTAATTAATAAAACTACTCAATCATAAAGTTTACACCCTACTTACAACTCAGTGATTTATAAGCCATTGACCAATAATGACCGGTCATATTTGGTTCAAGACCAATGCATCTAAGTAGTGATGGGCGATATTTCTATACCGGTGACCTAGATGGTCACCACGGTTACTACCGGTGACTCAATTTTTAAAGCAGTGTCCTAGGTTACTATTAAAGTATAGTCGCAAACTGGAGGACGGCAACGTCTACGTATAATATTTGTACAGTTGACCAAAAATTCTACCCTAACTGCTTCGTTATTGGGTGTTAATCTAACCGCTGCTTGACTGCCTGCTGGGCAATGACTGTTGTTGTTCACACAGTAAAACAGCGACCTCTAGCGATGTGTGATTCGTGAACGATTTATTCACTATGATCGAATCACTTGCGAGTATTGAATGATTGAATCATGTTTGCTTGATATGATTCAATCAGTCAAATTACCGACGAAGACAGAATGAATCAAATCGGAATGGATCAACGACTGACTGGCGATACACTGAATCAGTTTGAAATAGTTCGATCGTTTCGTTCATTCGTTCCTTTGATTCGAATTCCTGCGCGCGGTGTAAACTATGAAAATATAGATTTTTTGGTTAGCAGTGTATTTCGTATGCAGCTGCATTGGTTACCATTTTCTTTAATTTAATTTGAAATGATTGATTCAATTTTATCGATTCAAAAGATTCGATCACTCTAGAAACGAATCGCTGATCGATTCGTTCAGTACCAAATGATCGATTTACCCGTCTCTAGCGACCTCAGTCACTGTTAAGAGAAACAGTGACTTATAAGTCACCATCACCGGTATACCGGTGACCTAAAAATCACTGATACGTTCATCACTACATCTAAGCGCCACTGGTTTGAACCAAAATAGGGAAAATTGTGACGTCATTGATCAGCTGTTTTACTTTTGGTCTTGACCAAAGATGACCGTGTTCCGAAGTTGAGTTATGGTTCCGGTCATTAGTTTTGGAGAGGTTAGGTATATTTTCAAAAAGCGATGTTTCAATTTTAGTGCTTTGCCCCATGCACGAACTTCGATGAGAATCTTGATCTGAAGGTGAGTTATGTCTTTGGATAACAGATTTAAAGATCAACAAAGTGAATCTCGTGTCCTTAAATAAAAATGAAAGTAACACTCGTGGCATATCGGACAAAGCGTTTTTGTTTCTCACTTCATTATGACCAGGCCTTCAATGTCTAATGAAGAATCCAGACACCTACAGACCTGTTTCATCCTTATTAGGAATCATCAGAGAGTCATAGGATTGTACCTGGCAGTTGAAGCTACCATGCACAGCTCTCGAATTTAAAACAAAAAGTTTGTAATCCGTGGAGACGTAGTACCTGCGTGCGCCACCTGTCGAATAAACTGAGAAACAAAAACATCAAAATTAAAATGTGCAGAAGACCGTAAATACAGAATCCTGTACCGTTCAGCAGGTTATAAATAAGAAACCTGTAAAACTATAAGGTTACTGTACCATGACTCTTAAAAAGAGGTAACGTTCGCAGCAGCAGCGCCCCCATCAGCAAGCAATCGCTCCGGAGGAGGCTTGAAACAGGTCTGTAGGTGTCTGGATTTTCCATTAGACATTGGAGGCTTGGTCGTAATAAAGTGAGAAACAAAAACGCTTTGTCCGATATGCCACGAGTGTTACTTTAATTTTTATTTGCGGACACGAGATTCACTTTGTTTGTCTTCTTCACTTTTGCAATTTTTTTATGTTTTTGTTTCTCAGTTTATTCGACAGGTGGCACATACAGGTACTACGTCTCCACGGATTACAAACTTTTTGTTTTAAATTCGAGAGGTGTGCATGGTGCCTGTGTATCCTATGTAATCCTATGACTCCCTGATGATTCCTAATAAGTATGAAACAGGTATGTAGGTGTCTGGATTCTCCGTAAGACATTGGAGGCCTGGTCATAATGAAGTGAGAGACAAAAACGCTTTGTCCGATAAGCCACGAGTGTTACTTTAAGATTTAAAGATGACTCAAGGTTTTGTCTGGAAAATTATCTAGGGCAAACCATTATGGATTATAGAGCTGCGTACCTTTTATTGACTACACTGTGTTACCGTTGAACTTAAGAGGTTGGGTGGGTCCTAAGGCTTTGGCGTTATTAGTAAAATATCAGTCAGTTTGACCGTTCCATCCAAGCGGTTACGGTTATTGTGAACTACGTCATAGCCCAACCTCAAATCATTGACCAAAAGAATAACCGCGGTCAAAACCGTTCCTCACTGGTCAATGGCTTATAAATCTCTCATGTTGTTGACACCGCAAACCCAAATGATAGACAAAAAGCACCAACCTTTTCAAAAGAAAGGCTACTTTTCGAACGCCTGGTGATACAGTGGCATAACACGCAAATGATAAATTCCGAGAAATCGAAGAAAAACTCGCAGGCATATTAATGTATAACAAAGAGGAACAAATTTAGAAATTTGTAATTTGCACAAACCAATTCTGCTAGGTTTGAACGTTGTCCGATAGATCAAATCAGTCTTTTGCGTTGTTTTCTGATGAAAATTGAAAATTTTGACTTATGTCACGTTATCACTAAGCGTGCGATTCGTCTGTGTAAAGGATTAGGTTATATTTTTCGTTATCTAGAGAAATGACAGACAAGCCTCTCCCTCCAGACGCTCCTGCTTAACATAAATCTTGGCACAACCGTTACCGGAGCGGCAGGAGGAGCGTGTCCGTTTACAACTGAATGTTAAGGGTTCTTGAATCTTAGAAGAAGGAACTAAACTGCGATTTTCTTGAAAATTTTACAAAATTTTAATCAAATATACACGCGCATGCATGTCTGTTAAATAGCACCCTCGATTTTTCATAAAATGGATTGAGCGATCACCACTCAAGAATACGAACCGTGTTTGGTCAGAGAGCATATAAATCTAAATAGAGAGGACACCTAATGGTAAATTTGCGACGCCGCTCAACGGACTTGAAAACCAAGTGGCGCAGCTATCCTTTTTCATGGTTCTTGACTTCGAAACTTGATGCGCCACTTTCGCTTTCGCTCTTGCTTATTTTTATCGATCCAAAGCAGTGACGGCGCACAGGAAAATCGTATTTTTTGAACGAGTTCCGCGTTGGGAACTATCCATAATATCGATCGCCCGCGTTGCGCTGCAGACAAGAGATCCGTGCCGGTACAGTGACAGGTGGCGAATACAGAGGGAGGCAATCCACCCCCTCTCCAACGAAATTACGTACCAACTTCCCCAAAAATGTTGCCCTGCGGCGCCTGTTTTTTCTTTTATTTTAAATTAAACATTTCTCTTTTACAAGGTGTCGTCTTCGGCGGTCAAATTTTTAAAACAATCATAAAAACAATTTTCGAGAAGACTCTCCATGATGGGAATTGACACGTTACAACCGCCTCTTTAGGAGAACAGAACCACTGAAGGAATATCCAAGGAAATTTATCATATAAGACCATCCGTTTTCACATACCTTCTCAACCATTCTGATTTCCTAATCATGTATTTTTCAAACCTTCGGAAATGACGGGGTTATTAAAATTTGAAGTAACCTCAGATAGCAAAATATTTAAAAAATAAATAAAAAACACTTATTTTTTACCGGAGAAAACCTAAATTATATGCTTTTTGATTTTTCCTTAACTATTATAAGTAATTAAGGCTTGAAAAATATATACAATAAAAACTTTCTGCCAGCTCACTTAGCAACAAGTTCATTTAAAATTGCATTTAATATAAGTATGCACGCCAGTGATAATTCGATATTTATTCAACGCGCGGGATTATTGCCGTTTTAATTTTAAATAAATATTACCCCGGTTCATCCTGGCGCATTCAGCTAACTATAAAAAACTCGCTGTGAATCGCGTTGACTTGCTGGTCGGATATTACCATTACGTGTCCTCTCTATTTAAATTTATATGCTCTCTGGTTTGGTGTAAGATCATTCGACACATCTATGTTGTTTCCTGTTCAAGAATTAGGGCCCTGATAAGATATGCTTTTTGATCTATATGTACTAATTATCAAATTTTGCTTTTTGTTTAACTTTTTCCATCTTTTGCTTTTTAATAGCTCGACAATACCATCAAAATCGGAAAAACTGCCATTTTAGATTTTTTTTTTTTTAATTCAGCATTTAACTTACCAATTTCAATTGTATCGTCGTTTAGCCTATAAAAATAACTTGTGCTTGGAAGATTTTTAGTCTCGCTTTTCAAAACGTCATAGATTTTCTTGTTCGTTTTTAACACCCGCTCTTATCCTTACCAAAAAAATTTGTACCAGTGGCGGTCCCAGCCATTTGAAAATCGGGGGGCGGTTTTGATATAAGATATCACTATATGCAAACAAAACTTAGTAACTTCGCGGATTTGGCCTCAAATCTAGGGGGGGGGGGTAATCAGGTTTTAAGTTACTTATTTCGTACATTTTTATTTTAAAAGATGTTTAAATTCGCCGAAAATTTTTGAGAAAATTACATTAAAAATGCAATTTTTGAGTCAAATTAAACTAAAATCGTAAATATCAATTTAGGTCCTACTTTTGATTTTGTAAATGTTTTCATAAAAAATTTAAATCCAGGATGGGGGGGGGGGGGTAATTACCCACGACTACTAGTTGAAACACTACCTTTTGTAATGAAATATCTCAAAGATAGGACGCCTATCTCAAAAAAAAGTTCGTTTCCGGTTTTTTTTTTGGGCAAATCGGTCAATAACTCGCTCGATATCAATTTCAATATGTCTGTTGATATGCAGCAACGCTAAGCCCCACAGACGAGTTTCCGTCATAGTGTTTTTAAGTACTAATGTTTTCAATCTTCTGAGACAGGAGAAGCTTCTTTTATTTATCAACGGAAAAATATCGTCACCTTGTTCATTGCCTCGAAAACGTTATCATATATTTGTTTGAAAGTTTGAGACAATGATGTGTTTGAAATTAACTCTGTGTTTCGGATTTCCGTTGTCTATATTTTATACACGAGGTTTCGATCAGTAAAATCTCTGATCGAAACGTCGTGTATAAATAAAATATAGACAATGGAAGAAACACAGAGTTATCATATATGTTTCGATTTAAGCTTTCGCCCACTTCTGACCAATATTGTTTCCAAATACTGATTTCTCCCACTAAAAGTTTAAGAATTTGTGTTTTGGATTAATCAAACAGTTTCTAGTATTTGGAAACGACATTAGTTAATTTTGCCTTGATTTTGGCTTCACGTTGTGTAAAACGTGGTATGAATATGTTCAAGTCAAAAATACTTAGTCTCGTTATTGAACCTTGATTTTATGCCCGAAATGATTTTCTCTAAAACTTATTTATAAATAGAACTATAATACTGTTCTTCACTTCTGTATTTCCAATATCGTGGTTTTTGCCGTAAGTACGTCATGCGTTTGTTGTGTCTGTCACAAAATATTGTGAAGGAATTCTAGAATGTCTTTAAAGAAATGTTCTGCAATTTATCGTTTTTTTCTCGAAAGACTTCAGGGTTACCAACAGCATCTTTGTTTTCTACTTTTTTCTGGAGTAAAGGGGGGGGGCCGACCGCCACTGCATGTATCGCATATTAAAGTAAAAATAAAGAAATATTTACCAATTAAAAGCGAGTTTGTATTTTCCTGGTATTGTGAGGACCAACAGGTCACATAAAAATAACGCCAAAACGTAATTACACGGATCGTTTCCTTACATATGTGTGATTCTAAAATTAATGAGTAATTGGTTGTTGTTCTGAACCAAATTTTGTTTACAAAACAATAACTTCTAATTGGCGCCTAAGATTTTTTTCTAATAATTTCTATCTATTTTTATAATTTTTTTTTAGCTTTTATATGCAAATTATCATTTGTCCCCTGCAGGTCTCAGAATCCAGAATCGAAAAATTTTCCAATTGGTTGATAGAAAATACTTTCATAATAATTTTTTATTACTTCAAAAAACTATAACAGCAAGAAATAAAAAAAGTGTAAAAGTGTCAAAACTTTTGCTCCCAGCAACAACACTCTTTGGCGCCTCTGTGCTTTTCATGACGCGCAAGTGCAAACGGTTAGTTCGCGACTGTTAAAACCGAGTTTAAAAAAGCGGGAATTAATTCTGCAACGGCTCACTTTAAATTTCGCAAGCAAAGAGTTACATCTTGTGACAATTTAGGTCAGAGCTACGAATTGTTAGAGTGTAACTAAAATAACTTAAATATATATCATTTTTGAGTATTTTTTTTATTTTCCTTACTTCAAAGAATTTGTGAAAAACAATAAAAATAGTTATTGACGTGTCGTCATTCGCGTATCTTTTCCTTTGACACGCGAATGATAAAATGGTCACTTAGCTTGATCATCAATCAAAGATTAGGAAATATGTTTTTACGCGACTGCCTACAGCACCAGGGTAATGTTTTTCGAGTAGGTATATGTTTACAGGGTGTTTCACAACTTATGTGTGAAAATGAAAGACGTGATTCCTAATACTCGTAGGTGTTGAAAATGACAATTCATTTCGCTTAAATTTGATCAAAATTTTTCCCAAAAAATAACCAAAAATGTGCATTTCTTCGCCTTCGACTGTACATTAAAGCTTATAAACAAAGTAAATAACAAAAAACAATCATCATTTATAATTTAACTAAAACTTTACTATGTAAGTTGTACCTAGGTTATTCATAACTGTGATTTTAGACTCTTATTTGTTTTTTTAGCTTTAACTTTAGTTTTTTTTGAACTGTATTAAGACGCATCCAATATAATTCATTGTATCGTACGGATTGAGAATAAAGAATCAAGCAAGCAAGTGCATTGCCCGTCCCGCTCTTATCTTTGTATCGTACCACAGAAAGTAAACAAACTATGCAATATTAGACACTTAAAGTAAATATTTCAACGCATCGGTATCGGTATACGTATCGCGTTCGAAATAAAGCAAAATACACTACATTTTTGACTTGCTCATGCCATGTTTCGAACGATGCCCGCTTTTTTGACAGGTGCGATGACAGAACTGCTAACAGCAATCGATGCGTGCGTTGGGATGGATATAACGATACGTTCATCACTTTGTACGCATCGATTGCTGTCAGCTTTTCTGTCATCGCACCTGTCAAAAAAGCGGACATCGTTCGAAACATGGCATGAGCAAGTCAAAAATGTAGTGTATTTTGCTTTATTTCGAACGCGATACGTATACCGATACCGATGCGTTGAAATATTAGACACTTAAAGTAAATATTTCAACGCATCGGTATTCGTATACCTAACGTGTTCGAAACAAAGCCAAAATACACTACATTTTTGACTTGTTTATGCCATGTCTCGAACGATGCCCGCCGTTTTGACGGGGGCGATGGCAGAACAGCTAATTCCACTCGTTGCGTTCTGTCATCGCACCCTTCAAAAAGCGGGCATCGTTCCAAACATCGCATAAAAAAGTCATAAATCTAGTGTATTTTGGCTAGATTTCGAACGCGTTAGGTATAAGGATACCGATGCGTTGAAATATTTACTTTAAGTGTCTATTTACTTTAAGTATCTATCACACACGTCGCGTTACATTGTGGTGCAGAGTATTAGTTTTTTTAGTGATTTCGTTTTGGGTTTTGTTGTAAAAATTGACATACAACTATTCATTTCTTGGGAAATTAAACATCGAATTAGTGGATATTGTTTTCATTTATAACGAAGCACAACAACCCGCCGCAGAAGCTTACCGAATTTATTCCTGTGTCCTCTTACATATTAATAGAGGTATGTAATTATTTGACATTTTTATTTAGTTATGAGAATATTCAGCGATTAGGGGTTTTTGTCGCTTTATATGTATCATACTTTAACGAATCATTTGCATACTTTTAGTGGTCGCATCGGTATTCGTATACCTATCGTGTTCGAAAAAAAGCCAAAATACACTACATTTTTGACTGGTTTATTCCATGTCTCGAACGATGCCCGCTTTTTTGACAGGTGCGATGACAGAACAGCTAATTCCACTCGTTGCGTACGGAGAGATGTACGTATCGTTACGGACCCATGAACGTGCGCAACGATTTCAATCAGCAGTTCTGTCATCGCACATCGATGTCGAAAAAGCTTTCGACAAAGTCTGGCAAAAGGGACTGGTCTATAAGATGACTGTCGCCGGGTACCCATTGACAATCACTCGCCTCACAGACTCATATCTACGCGGCCGTAAAATAAACAGCCGCGTGGGGAACAGTCTATCCGCATCTCGAAACATCATGGCCGGCGTACCCCAGGGGGCCGTGCTATCCCCCCATCTGTTCAACATTTTTACCCATGTCCTCACCCCCACACCTCACACAGACCTAGCACGATACGCCGATGACCTAATCATTAAAACAGCTTCACTGCTTCCTCGCCAAGTGACGCGTCACCTTCAAACAGCAGCAGACGACTTTGTAGACTACTGCAATAAATGGAAAATCAAAATAAACTCCGATAAAACAAAAGCCATCTTATTTAGCCGTAGAAGACAGGGACCTGTCGGACACGTCGAAATAAATGGCAATATAATCAATTGGCAGGACGACGTTAAGTATCTTGGGGTTACTTTCGACAAGCGCCTTACTTGGGGGTTACACGTCAAAAACACACGCATTAAAGCCATGTACACCTACAAAAATCTATACTCCCTACTTCGCGGTAATAGTAAACTCACACACAAAAATAAATTACTACTACTAAACACAATAATTCGCCCGATCCTATCCTACGCATCAACCGCCTGGGGCTATGCCGCGCCAAGTCATCTAAAACTCATTCAAAACCTTGAGAATCGCTACAGACGTAACGCCCTCGACCTTCCCTGGCACACCTCTTATACTAGACTTATGAGAGACAATAATCTTACCCCATTAACGACCTTTATTTCCGAAAAAGCCCATAATGTATACCAAAAAGCTGATACTCATTCAAATCCCCTTATTCGACAGGCCGTCAGCTACGACGAGAACATCCGTCATCGCCACAAGAGACCCCGTCTTCAGCTAGCTCTCTAGCCTTCAGCTAGCGAGCTAGTTCTCACTTTCCCCTCCTCTTCCAAATCGCACTTCCCTCCCCTCCCCCCCCCAACAGCAACAACAAATAGTTCTTTAGAACAGTCACGACATTTAAGCCCTTCAGGCAGCTAGTCTCCCCAAAAATCGACAAAACTTAGGCTACCTAGCGGTAGGGAGAGTTTAAGAGGTCCACTTGAAGGTCAAGTGGAGGTGGAAGGAAAGGTTTGGCAGAATAATTAGTGTCAGCGCACATAGATGTCCGCTAACACTAAGGATTCTTCCAGATCGGGCCCTCTTACCGGGTGTTGTTGTTGTTGTCTGTCATCGCACCCTGCAAAAAGCGGGCATTGTTCCAAACATCGCATAAAAAAGTCATAAATGTAGTGTATTCTGGCTAGATTTCGAACGCGTTAGGTATACGGATACCGATGCGTTGAAATATTTACTTTAAGTGTTTATTTACTTTAAGTGCCTATTAGCTGATTCACACACGTCGCGTTACGTTGTGGTGCAGAGTATTAGTTTTTTAGTGATTTTGTTTTGTGTTTTGTTGTAAAAATTGACATACAACTATTAATTTCTTGGGAAATTAAACATCGAATTAGCGCAAGCACAACAACCCGCCGTAAAAGCTTACCGAATGTATTCCTGTGTCCTCTTACATTAATAGAGGTATGTCATTATTTGACCTTTTTATTTAGTTATGAGAATATTCAGCGATTAGGGGTTTTTGTCGCTTTATATGTATCATACTTTAACGAATCATTTGCATAATTTTAGTGGTAAAGTCATGTCTTGGAAAAATGTTCCCTAATTGAAACATTTTTAAAAACGGCGTAATCGTTTTTTTTATATATATTTTTGTATTACTTGCAGGCCACTTAATACGCTTTAAAAGTTTCAGACATAAATTGTGAAACACCCTGTATATGTTCCACACTGGCTGAACCGATTTTGATAAAATTGATACTATTGGAATCCCCTGAGTCCTGGGAGTAAAATAGCCTATATTTTGTGTGCAAAAACTTAAGGCGATTTCGGCAAGCTATAGGTATACTCGGTTAACCAATTGGTACCTGTGACGTCATAGTAATGACGTACCATACCACTTTCTTCTGAATTCGTTCGGTAGGCTAAAAGAAACGAGATTAACCAAACTTTTTTGTTTGTTTTTGTGGTTATTTTTCTATTTAAGTTGTTTATTTTGCTGAAGAAAATTTAATAAATGTCTAAAAGAAAAGCTTCTGTGACTATCACACAATCTTCCACAACCTTTAAATCTATTCTATTCAAGAATATTTGTCCGTTGGTGTACAAATTTTTCATCACCTGTTGACCCCTCCAACAAACGTAAACATCAGACAGAAATATTCACCTTTGAGTAACCTATAGGCTAACTCAGCGTTTTCGGTAAAAGTAAAAGATAATGATATTCCATTTAAGAAAAAAAGTTACCCTGCATCGCATCGGTCGTTTAAATCCATTACAACTGAAACAACAAAAATTTCAAACCCAACTTATTTGTTTACATTTCTAAAGCAGGACAAAACGATAATAGAGGGAGATGGCACTATACCAAACCACAGAACCGTGCTACATTCCACGGTATGCAATTTGACATACCAAAAAGGATACCAGAGTCTCGGTGACGTCATCATTTTTGTATCCGAAATCGGTTAGTAAGCATTTGACAGACCAAACAGGGTACCAAAGCTTGCCGAAATCGCCTTTAATATGGCGGAGTTAGCCGCCATTTTGTCATTTGTGTCAAATGTTTTCTGGGAATAACTTCTTCAAATATCTTCGATTTTGAAAATCCTTTGAAGGCAATCAAGGGAAGAAATTTTAACAGCCAAAAGGGAACGTGAAAGAAAGAGGCGAAAAATAATAAAAGAAGATCCGGACAAATATGAAGCCGAAAGAAAAACAAAGCATGACATTACATAAAAGCAAAAGAAAATAAAATACGAAAAACAATTCAAGATATTACACCTCGAGAAAAAAGAACCATTCGAAAAAATGGAGGGAAAATTCGAAGAACTACAGACAGAGGAAAAAAAAGGCGAGGAAAACGCGACGTTAACCCCTACTGTCCAGTTCTAAAGACGACAAAGAAAATAGGAAACCAACGCAAAGGAACCAAACAGATATTGGACGTAAAATAGCAAACAGACATCGAATTAGACGTTTTAGGACCAATAGGAAACTAAAAGAACTGATACGAAGATTACAATCAAGAGTTGATGTGATGATGACTAATCTGGACAGAACTCAACCTGAAACTTCAAAAATTCTAAGTTAAAAAGAGTATTTGTAGAGGTGATACAAAAGCAATTGTTCGAATCTTATAAAGAATTAAAAAGTCGTAAAACAGGTATTTCAAAAAATTTTCAAATTTGATAAAACATAGAAAAACTCCAAAGTAGTTAACAAATGAAATAACCAAATTTGATATGAATAAAAGCTAAACAGCAGAATATGCCCAGGGAAAAAATAATTTGTTACAAAAAATAAGATAACCAAACAAAAACGTTTTAAAATATATACAAAGATATACAAAGATTTTCTGCAAGCGCACCCAAAAATTAAAATCGGCTACAGCTATTTTTGTCGCCTAAAGCCATTCTGGATTAGACACATGAAAGTAGTTGACAGAGAAACAGCTAAATGTCTAACATATCCCAATATGGAATAAATGGTATCAGGTATGCAACTAGTTTTGAAAATTCAATAGTTTAATTTTTCATGACATCAACATGACATGACACTGGAATTTTTTTACTTCAAAAGTCTGAATATCTCAAAAACTATAAGACGCAGACCTATACCATGTGGTATTTTTAGAAATGAAATTTTCTAAGGGGGGGTATTTCTGAATAAAGTGACCCTTATAGCCTAAAAACTGAAAAACAGTAACAAAAGTCACTGGTGGAGTCCCTGTAATTTTTACTAACTTTAAATACTTGTATTGGGACTTGGATTAGACTTAGGCGATGCCAAAATTGCAATGGTGCCATCCCGCATTCGGCCGCGTTGCCGCGGCACCATCGCCCGAAGTGGTGCTTTTTTTAAGCAAAATCGACCCATAACGTAACCACTTGATTGAGGTGTCAAATTAAAGGTGTTGATCTCCTCGATTTGAATATCAAATGGTGCCACTCCAAATCTGGCCGGAAGTGCCCGGCACCAATGATTTTATACTCAAAACTCGCATGCCGTTTACTATAGAGGCGAGTTAGTTATTGCTAGATATCTTCGAGAAAAACATTAGTAGCCACAATTTTTTTTATAAGTACGTTAGAAATACTAACCTTAACATTCCCTAATAAGCCCTCAAAAATTCGACTGGTACCAACACCGCCACATTGAAAAAATGGTGGAAATAAGTAATTTTTTGGGTTTGTCTCGAGCTTTTTACTAATTATCTCCAAAATTGTTCGGTCCGCGAAAAAACTTATGGTGCCAAACTAAAAGCGTATAAAATTGTCTCAAACTGTGTAACAACTTTTAGGCTCAGACCGGTGGTGAAGATAGAATATTTTTTCTTTAAATATGTGTTTCTCCTTCTTTCCAAAATATCTCCTAGTAATATAAAAAATATAGAAGTTAAAAAAATAACTAGTTTTTTACCCTCTCTAAAATATGACATATTCCATGTTAATATATTAAAAACAGTGGCGCACTTGACGTTTCTTAAAATAATTTTCTAAACAACAATTTTCATTTTTCAAAACAGACATAATGTTCTTAATATGAGTTACAATTAGTTTAAAAATATATTTAATTAGCCTATCTCCCTTTCTCGGCTTCTAGGAGGTGTAGGTGGATACTAATAATTTAGCTATCGAACAAGTAGTTCTCGATGAGCTTGTGAATTTAGCTATTTTCTTTTCATTGCTACTATTTTAGTGTTTAGTAACCGAAAAAATTAATAAAAAAATTACCCGATTACCAAATCTACTACTAGCGGTTTTGGACAAAAATAGAAAACATACCTACACAGTCGCATATTATATGGTCGCGTCGTATTTACGAATAGGGAGTCCATAAAATGAAAAAAAGTATAATAAATATAAACGTTGAAATTTCATTTTGCGAAAGGAAATTGATCGAACAACAATTTAATCGAATCGTAAAATGATCGAAAATACAAAGCTCAAAAATAATTTTGTCAAACCCTAAAACAAATTTTTAATGTGAAATAACCGAAAATATAAAATAAAAAAAAATTGATCAAACCCTTCCCCCGAAGTGGTGAATTATGGAATTTATTTGATTTTTGACCAAACTAGTATAATATTAAGTAAGTAAATATTGAAACATGGGACTCTATCCAAAAGTCAAACCGAAATGTAAGGAAATCGTAATTTTGTCGAATGTAAAGTAAGCGAAAATAAAAAGACTTTTGATCGAACCGTAAAAAAATAAAAGAATAAAAATAACTTTCTGGAAAACCGTAAAAAATTAAATAAAGTCGTCAGGAAAGAGATCTATAAATTAAAATAATTTGAAGGAACTGTTATTTGATCGGAATGCAGAAAGGTCGCATAAGGCGGGGCTTACAAGAAAACGACGTTGCACAATTGCCAAACTGTAAGACAAATACTTAGTTGAGCTCGGATTTGTACCCTGTGACTCTACCCTAAAACATGAATACCTACTGTACCCTTGCAAAATCGTGCTTCACAAAGTCGCGATTACAACGTATGATGCGACCGATTTGCGATTTGAACAAATTATATTATAATTTTTGTATTTTCGTTTAAGTTACGTTTTGACTTTTGACGTTTAGGGTTTGACTAAATTATTTTTTGGCTTAGTATTTTCGATCAATTTACAACTCGATTAATTGTTGTTCGATCAATTTCCTTCCGGCAAAATTAAATTTCAACGTTTATGTTTCTGACATTTTTGCTCATTTTATGGACCTCCTATTGCGCCATATGCGACTGTGTAGGTACGTCGTCTATTTTTCTACAAAACTAGTAGATCTGGTAATCGGATAATTTTGTTATTAATTTTTTTGATTACTAAACACTAAAATAGGCGCAACGAAAAGAAAAGAGCCAAATTCACAGGCTCTTCGAGAACTACTCGTTCAATAAAATTTGGTAAGTAGTTTGTTTATGGTTATTATAAATTATAATTATAGAAAAAAAGGGAGAAAGGGAGATAAGCTAATTAAATATATTTTAAAGCTAATTGTGGATGACTTAGGGCAATCAGAGTTATCAGAGGCAACATGGTAACCGCACTAATCACAAATATAAAATTAAACAACTCATATTAAGAACATGTTTTGAAAAACAAAACTTGTTTTTTAAAAAATTATTTTAAGAAACTAAGTGCGCCACTGTTTTTTATATATTAACATGTAATATGTCATATTTTAGAGAGCGCAAGAACTACTAGTAGTAGTAGAGAAGGGGCGGCGCGAAGCCCGGCAAGTAGGCCTCCCTGGGCCCTTTCTGCCCTACCCCGAGCCTGCCCCTAATCCACCGCCTGCACCACTGGTCTCTGCAAGAACTACTAGTACTAGAAGATATTTTGGGAAGAAGGAGAAAAACATATTTAATGAAAAAATATTGTATCTCCGTCACTGGTGGTCTGAGTCTATAACTATTACAAAGGATGACATTTCAACTTTCTTTTCTTATGAAGAGCATTACAGTATTGACAATTTTGAGCTACCAGATTGTTTAAATACCATATTTATTGATGAGGATGGTATTGAACGCATTTCAGAAAATATCTGGCATTCACTTGTTTACATCAGTGGGTATGCATCGCATGCAGTAAACAAGCACCTAAACTGTAACTATTGCAAAGTATTCATGTTGCAGGCAGGTGAAGAGTCAACCCTACCTAATAATCTTATAGATGCTAATAATAGGGGTGGGCTTTGCTACCCAAATGAAGATGTGGTCATGTGTCCCGCTTACACCTACGTTACTATTGAGGAAATATTAAAAAAAGAGCATCTATTTCTTCAGGTAAAAGATCATAGGAAAACCTTAACTTTTATCACATTTAATGCTATTAACGATTTAGACATTAACTTATTGTTGGGACTGCAATCAGCATTCAACTGAATACTTAATAAAGTCAATATTATTTAGAGTTTCAAATCTTTTTTTGAAAAACTATTGTAAGCGTAAAAATGATAACATCAAACAACCACAAAAACAATGCCTCATTTGAAAAGGCTTAAGCCCACTCAAAACAACATTTGATTTAATTGTGACTGTATGTAGATTTTCAATAAAAATTCACTAAAAAGGTTTTTAGTATTAAAACATAATTTAAGTTTACAAATAAAAATTATATTTATTAGTTTAAACTTTAATACAACATTTTAGTATTTTTTTTCAGATACTGTTCCAAATTAAACTTATTTTCAATAAATATTTAGTTTTATTTATTTTTATTTTATTAAAGTTAACTACTAGCTGTTATCTAGTTTTTAAATTTTTAGGAGATTACTTTCAGTGTAAAATTATTATGCACTTTACAAAAATATTTCTAGTAGTAAAATTGAATTCCATGGAAATAAAGGAAAAGGTTAATCCCTGGGAAATAAAATAAAAATTTAATCCCCGGGAAATAGAGTAAAAATGTAATATATAATGATTCAATGATTTCTAGCAGTAAAATTGTTCCCTGGGAAACAAAGTAAAAAATTTATCCCAGGGATTAAAACGCCCACTTTACTCCCTTAAAAAGAGATTAAACTACCTTTTTAATCTCTAAAGTGTACAAAACATATATATATATTTTTAAATGTCTCAAAACTAATAATAATGATATTTTACTTATTATTACTTACCAGTTTTACTGTGTTCAGTTTGTGTGTGCTAGAACATTAAATTTTTATAAGTACATAAAAGTATGTACATAAAGTATACAAAGGTAAGTATTACTATATTTTAAGAAATTTGGTTTTTTGCTGTTAGGATCTTTATTTATTCTACTGTAAATCCTATCAGCCAATCTAGGCGGCCATCTTGAAATGAGTTCATTGGCTTTTTAGTTAAGAAGGTGTTGATTCGTCTGAGAGAGATCCAGCATACTACACATACCAGGAAAAATACCCGCCTGCACACCCTTCAACCCCGCATAACTGTCAATGGGTTTCTTATGCGTGGGCTCTCCGAATCAAAACACGGATCACGTAGTCTAAGCGAGATTTGCCTATACAAGTTCATGTCGGTCTACGTGATGAGTTTTTTGAGTCAGGGTGGCCGCGCATGGGAAACGCTGGTCGGAATCGGGTGTAGAATGCATTCGATCCCGATATCTGTCATCGAAAACTATCTCAAGATTTCGATCTTTTATCTCTCTCAGATTGATGTAATTAAAACCAGATAATGATGGAATGGTATCTCGCAAAAATGCGCCTTTTGATGTCGCAAAAACGCACCTTTTAAAGTCGCGAAAACGAGCCTTTTGATGTCACAAAATTAACCTAAAAAATCTTGTTTGTTTTGTTTTAAATTAAAATTGTTTTTTTGTTGTAAAAACAGTGGTATTATAACCACTATACAAAGAAATTAATAAAAACATTATAGAAAGAATGGGCAAAAAAGGTTTATGAATGAGTTCATAAGAATATTACAGGCACCAATTTATATAATTACCTATTGTGTGTGAGTTCCCAAGGTTTTATAATATAAGTGTCTCTTTGTTGTTGGTAAATTAAGTTTTTATAAGTGAGTTGATAGCAACATTTTAAAAACCAATCTACATATCTTTAATTGATAGTTACTTACGGGTTAACAGAAAGATTTCAAAAAGCAATTTATATAACTTTTGTCACTGATGACTTATATTTTTATAAATATGTTGGTGGAAACATTGTTAACACCAATTTATATAACATTTGTTACAGATGACTTTAATTTTAATAAAGATGTCCGTGGAAATATTGTTAACACCAGTTTTATGTTACCTTAGGGTACCATCAATTTAGAACCTTTAATAAAACAAATATACAAAATCAATTCCTCTAGGAAACCTCTAAATATCCTAGGGCATTAATGGAACCCTCTTTATAATAATTATATAAATATTTGTCACCAGAGGTTTCTGATAATGCTCATTGGGGATGGTTGCGTAGATCGATGGATCTTGAATAAAGTCAAACTTTATTGACTTGCAACGATGGTTGCTTATAATAATGTGTCTCTTAACATAGACCAATGGGTCTTTAAAAAAATTTATCTTTTGTTTTTTCTCTTTTTATAGAAGAGGAGAATGGAGAGCAAAGTGACACAATTCCACACAAAAGAACAGAATCATTAGCAGCAGACGAAATGTCTTTGGAGGGGCTTGATAAGATTTTAAACAAAGACTCTTACCCAACTGAATTGCTACAAAATTGTCATAATTGCCATCCTCAGGATGATGCAATGATGATTTTCTGGAAAGAGTGGATGAAGGTATGAGAAAACCGAACTACCGTAAAAGAAGTGAAGTAGAAATTAAAATGCTTCAGTTACTTTTAGATGCTGATTTAGATGCTTAAAAAGTTAAGCTATATCAGGTTTTTTAGTTACCGTGTGCGATTTAGGGGCTTTTTTTAAATGTGTCTTGCATTAACTTTTACTGTTTCTCATAGAAAGATGAAACGAAAACTAAATTCATTGCTACTTTTTTTTATTTGTTTTTTTTTGTCAGTTATCACCACGCAATAAAAAAGAGGATGGAAGTTATGATAGTTATGATACAGAGCTTAGACAACTAGCAAGTTCCTATGAATTTAGCACCCTTACAGAAAGTTTAATAAGGGATCGATTAATTTGTGACATTTCAAGAGCCTTGGAAACCTTCAGAAGTGCTGAACTAACGGCGAAAAGATTGGAAATAATGGAAAATGGATCCAAAATGGTTCACCCAACTAACGTCGAATCGAATACACATTCGCAATCGTCGTCCTTCCAAAATCGGAGACGTCAACAACATGGCGGTGAAAGAGCAAAGATAAGTAATTTTAATTCTATTCTTAGAAATTTTCCGCTTGCTGCTTTTTTCATTTAGTTTTACTTACCAAAACCCATTGCTACAATTTAGAACTGAAAAAATTTTAGAGCCTTTGACTTTAGAAATTATGTCATCAAGATCAGAAATACAGTTGGTTCCTAATTTTTTCTGATAATGTTCGCTCGTTCTAGTTCTTGCAGCTTTTCTTTGAGTTTTGGTGTAGAGCCTAGGGCACCTTTATCTGTGGTTGAATTCTTGGAGGGACGATTTCATCTATTTCTATATTGTATGTACCTGGCAGGCACCCAAGACCCTGAAAAACATCAGTATGAATAATTGTCCCCATTGACAATAATCTCCCTCACTATATCCTACTAAGTTTAAATCTGGCTTATCTAATGACTGTTTTGGTATATTAAATTGTTTGAAATATTCATAAGGCAAAATGGAAGTGTCAGCCCCTGTATCTAATCTAAAAGGAATTTTTATATTATTACTTACATATAAATCTTGGACTTTGGAGTTAGTATTTGACAAACTGTTACCTATTGTGAATATGCTGAGCTCTTCTAGAGAAAAATCTGACGCTTCAAAAGATGAACAATAATCTGAAAAAACATTATTTTCAATGTTGAAGAACGAGCGAACATTATCAGAAAAAATTAGGAACTGAACATTTTTATATTTCTGATCTTGATGACATAATGACGAATCTTAAAAATTTAAAGCCCCAAAGGTCAATTCTAAGATAAAACAAATTCTTCTACAATTGCCTGGATCTCATAAAAAAGACTTTGTATCTAGCTCCATCTGCCTTGGGTAATCTTATGTCAACACGTCTTGCAAGCAGAAACAACAGAGTTTTGAAAGAAAGGCAATATTTTATTGGATCTGTCTATCTGCAGGAGATTTTTGATTTTACCTTTATTATCAAAAGAAGCACGATCTGTTGCTGAGGTTTGCCCACCTGATTTTGGAGATAAAGTGAAGGAAAGAGCTGAAAGCGAACGCTTTTTTGGTGCAAGAACAACTGTGCAAAGTTTTTTGCTTTCATCGCAAAACTCCGCTTTTTCGCACGTAACTCCAGAGACTCAATTTTTAAATTGTGAGAGAAGGATCGTTCTCCTTAACGATTCGTTTATCGGGTACATTGTCATAGTTATGGTACAACCGAACTACTTTTAATGCTAAAGGACCTAATAAATTGTAATGATTCTCTCCTAAATTAATCTAGATTTTTAAAAAAATTTTGGTTTTGGGACCAGTTTTTTTAAAGTTTGTGATAAATAAATGAATGGTAAAGGGTGCACAAGCGCACCTTTTAAAAGGGAGTCCGCGGTTTCTGGGAGAGCTAATAACGACTTTTCTTATAACGATTTCTCTTAAGGCAGTGTCTAAACTGGCGACAGTCTTACTGTACAACAGTTTTGCCGGTTTTGGAGTTGGGCTGCGTTGGTTATCGCTTTTTTGTATTATGTTGGGTTTGGTGGCTTTGGGTTAAGTTGGGCTAGTTGGTTTTTGTTATGTATTCATTTATAAACAATTTAAAATAGTTTAGCCTACATAGCGTAAGACCGAATTTTTGTCTTGTATATGACAAGTGGAGATGGTGTACGCTTAGCTTTTGACAAGATTAAAAGGGTTTAATTATAAGTAATTATAACTGTGATAAAGTTATAAAGTGACTAAACTGTCTGTAATAATTGAACTAATGTTACAATAAAAGTAATAACGAAAATGACTGTCTTAACATTTCTTTTTCATCCGCCATCTTGTTAAAAAAAATTTTCAAGAAAACCATAATCTGAATATTTAAAAGTGGCGACGAAATTCAAGTCTACGCGAGGAATTGTGGTGAAGACCCGTGATAGTAGAAATAGTTCCAAGAAGGTACTTTTCATTCATAAAATCAGCCATAAAAGGTCGAACCCTTGCAACGAACATGGCGGGTTCGACAGGCTTGATTGGCAAAATGGAGGAATTTCAACCAACAGTTGATGACTGGATGATTTACGAAGAAAGATTGGAACAATATTATATAAAAGAAAGCTGCAACTTTATTAAGTTTCGTGGAGAATTAAACCTATAAACTACTTCGAGACTATATCGACCCACCAAAAAATAAGACTTATGAACAATTGAAGGAGCTTCTACAAAAACACTATTGCCGTCAATAAACATTTTTAGAGAACGAGTTCAAGTTTATGAAACAAAAGTGATTGATACAGCTGGTTCGAACAAAAATGAATTCGGCATACGCTGATTTTTGAGAATGTTGAGCAGTTTATACTCTACTCGGTCTTTAGTGACATATTTTTTGCTATGACATTGTCGGATGTTACTTTTTTGCCAACATTAATTGGCAACTTGTCAAAAGTAAAATCCTTGCAAGTTCTTAAAAAATGGCTCCTAATGCTTCCATAGAGCTAAAAGGAGGGATTGTCACGAAACTCGAGAAAGGTTGGTCCCTAGCAGCAGTTGCTAGTCATTTTAACATTAGCAGAGCAACCGCATACTGCATTAACAGGAGGTAGATGCAAGACGAGACAAACAAGAAAAGGAAGGAGGGTTCAGGCAAATAATTCAAGATTCTCCTTTAAAATGTCGAATGGCGGCTAACAAAACTGAGCTTACTCCAGGACAAAGACAAGCCCGCGTAATCTTTGCGTTAAATCATCTCAACCACGAGCAAAATTTTTGGGAACGTGACGAAAAAATTTTCCAGTCATCGAAAAAGGTGAAGATCAAAGTATACAGACCAGGTAATGCGAGATCTAATCCACATTACGTGAATCATTTTCGAGCTGCAGGCCATTTTAGCCTAAACGTCTGGGGGTTCATTTCCTCAAGAGGGATGGTAGGTTTGTTGGTCAAACATATGTGGATAATTTAGATGTTACCTGGTGTGCATCATCTATATCCAGAAAATGACTATATAATAATGATATATCAGCAGGACGATTGCCCTATGCACACTGCCAAAATTGCAATGCAGTGGTTTCAAGAAAACAACGTAGAACTGTTACATTGGCCAAGCTATAGCCCAGATGCTAACCCTATGGAGAATGCGTGGGGGGCCATGATCAAAAAACTCTACCAGAGAAATTTTTTGCCCAGAAACGCGGGGGGGGGGGGAGGAATTATCCCAGAGGGATGACCTTCTAGCATCGTTCATGCAGATAAATAGAATACTTCACGCAATTATAGATGCCGATGGAGACTTGACCAAATATTAATTATGTTTATTTTGGTTTATATAATTTGTATTTTGTTTAACGTAAGTTTTCCTCTTTTGTAAAATAAGCTCAGGTGTGCGTTTTAAACGCGGACGAAAGTGCCTTTTTTCTGAAACCGAAAAGTCAAATATTTTTTGCAAGAAAGGGAGAAAAATCTGTGTATATAGCTGGAACAAACGAAAGACTTTTCACCACCTGTTACGATCCATATTTGTCTCGTATCAAATTAACTTAGATCTTAATTTACGTATTAACAACCTTTAGGCTAAACCACTTTCTTTGTGCTCGGGGTAGGTCTGAAGCAAGAGGGCAACTTTGTGAAGAGAGCAGGCAGTAATTTCGAGGCCCATAGGTATATATAGAAACTAGAAGTAAGGTGGCACAGGTAGAATAAGATCCTACCTTACTCTACTCTTTCCTTCATTATTTTGGATAAAAAATCTTTGGTTATATTTATCCAGCTGATTGTTTCATAGGGTATAATTTAGTTCGATGCGGATCTATTTGACACTGAGCTGTTTCGATTGAACGCGTTGCACAACAACCGCGGAAAAGCTCGTGTTCATTGGACACTTCATGTTCTCTTTTTGTTTTACTTTATGGAATCTACAAGGATAGCAAATAAACTGGATGGTTAATCGCGATTGACTAGCTTGCTGCATTCGGGGCTAAATCAAAACACATGCGGCTGAAATGTTACTCAATTCGGCTGGCCAAATATTTTTTATTTTCCGCCGAAAAGTTATAAAAAACGGTGCGGTGTTGAAAGCCTTTGAAAGTATACAGGAAAAATGGATGGAATAAAGTTGAGAACAGAAAACTTTCATAAAGTATTTGAATCTCCTTTGTTATTGGTGTCAGAGAAAACTCTTCAAAATGAGTTTAAAGCGTGTGGTCTGGTTTGAAAAACGCGAAATTTTCTAAAATATCTTCGAACAAGAAACCAAGATAAAATACAACAAAAACAACAATTACGTGTCCTAGAGGAATTAATACCAGCAGAGAGACTGATTCTTTTTAAACAACTTAAGGAAAAAACAGAGTAGAACGGAAGAATTGAAGACAAATCCTTGTTTGAAATATGGAGAAAGGTAAAAATTGAAATAGAAACTGAAGCTGAACAAAAATCAAAACAAGAACCTAACGGAGAACTCAATAACAATAGAAAAAAAAAATCAACAATAATTTTTGAAAATAGCACAAAAGTATCAGTGTTTCCACAGAATATTCCAATTTCATTCAAAAAAGCTTTGTCTAGCACAATAGAAACTGGAAAAAAAAGAAGTAAAGAAAAGATTCCGTCGTCAATAATGTCAAAAGCGTGGCAGAAATACCATGAAAGAAAGGAAGCTGAAAAACAAAAGAAACTTGAGGGGAAGGAAAATAGAGCAAAGGCAAGAAAAAAAAGAATCAGAAAAGCGGATTGGTAAAAAACGAGCAGAGAATAGAAGAAAGATTTCATATGAGACAAGTGATGAGAATAACAGAGACTGTGCTTGATGAAGATCTATATCGAGATGAAGATCTACATCGAGACGAAGATGTAGAAATCGACTCTTTGCCACTGATAAATTAGTTTTGGTGATTTTATACTTATAACCGCAAAAAGACCCAATATCGATATGCTTATGTTAAATTTGAAAACTGAGAAATTGCAGTTATGTCCTTAAAGTGATGATAAGACGGCATTTCGATTGATCGAAAGTGACGTCTCTGTTATCAAGATTGAGGATATTTTGCAGAAATTGGCACAGCTTCAGATATAAACTGCTGGGGATAGACTCAAAAACGTTTTTCCGAAAAGCTTGGATATTTTAGAATGTCAAGATTCATTTTTTCTATACGTGTGATTAATAAAAATATAAGTATCATTTTTTTCTATATGACTATATAATAAAAATATAAGCACCAAATCAAAATCTTTTTCTTTTCTCCTATAAATGATGAGGGTAACTAAGGTGACGATAATTGGGGAAAGAGGGTCGATTACTATACTTAGAATTATATTAAATTGCCATTGAAGTTCTAATAGAGTCGATTAATGGTGCCTTTACCTTAGTGTAAGTTGAGTATGTTTTTTTACGATTTACAAAACAGTTTATTCGTATTTTTTGTCATTATAACATTGTTACTTAAGGGCTGTTCATAAATTATGTAACGCTTTAGGGAGTGGGTCATTTCATAGGCCCCCCATGTCATAGTTTTGTCAGATACCATTGACCTTGACCATAAGGAGCTGCTAGACGAGGCCACTTTAGTAAGTTTAAAGTTAGCAAAAGCCATCATTGGTCTGGCGTTCAGCTTAAATTTTTTGTTTTAACGCGAGACTTTTCGAATCAGAAATTAAAACAATTCACTCAATCTCTAAATAAAGCAGGAAAATGTTTTTGTGTCCTGCACTAAAGGCTATCCTTACCAGAAGCACTCTTATTGCAGGATCTCCATAGCCAAGTAAAATCATAAAAGAACTTGCCTTTAAAAACCTATGTATTCCAGTATCGGATTTATTATTCAGACAGAATCACGGAGATCTTATTAAGACTGCCAAGGCTATTAAAACAGCCAGCAATGAACTAAACCCAACAAGTTCTAATTTATATATCAGTACCTCTGGGAATTGTAAAAAAGCCCCAATTAAACCTAAAATACAAAAAAAAACAGCTACATTCCCAACCCAACTCCTTTAAACTACAGGAACCGGCAGAGGTATCAGATGGCCCCCCCCCCAAGAGGTTCTACACGAGGACCCATCAGAGAAGGACTTAGAGGTATGTTGCGCAGCTGGAAACATCAAAATATTTTACATAACTAGATAAGATAGGAATTAACAAATAATAAAACCATCTTAAAGTCGGTATCTAGCTATAAAATTCCTTTTGTAAAAGAGCCACAACAATCTTATACGCTATATTTTTTTTTTAAATTTAAATTAAAGAAAATAAAAGATATGTGGAAATAATACGTTTTTAAAACGGAGAATTATTTTAATGTCATATATATCATAGCAATAGCACTACTCTCAGTCCCAACCAACCGACCAGTTTACTTTTTCTTTCCCGTGCTTTTCAACCACGAGCGTTTTTTTAGAAAATTTCCGAAAAAGTGAAATTTTCTATTGGTCATGTTGGCTTCTGTTTCTAATTAGTCTCAATAGACCAATAGAGTATTTTAGCCAATAAGGTATTTTTTTTTCTTGCAGAACCTCCTGTAACAGAATATGTTAATCCAGAAATTCTGGGTTCGGCAAAATAATATAAAGTAATTAAATTCAATTTATGCACCACATTACTGTATATTTGGCAAAACATTTTTGCAGATAGTCTTACGCAGGACACCAAAGAAGAGATCATAGCATGTTATCCGGAAACTACCACGAAAAGAGATAAAAAAACAAAGGTTACAAAAACAACTATAGCCAGCATCTTAATTAAGGAAGAAAGGGAAGGGGGCAATAATTATTGTCCTAGAATTAAACTAATTCACATGCTTATCCGCTGTTAATTGACTTGCACAGACATCAGCCAATTATTGGAAAAATCATTCTGGCATCTTTTTTAAATCCAGAATTAAAAAAGGTTAGCAGATTGCTTGCATTTGAAAAACTTTCAGTGAGAAAATTAAGGAGGCGAGAACTCTAAAATAAAAAGGGCAGCAGAGTCTTAAGTGAAAAAAAATGTTCATCATCATCATCATTCATCAAGATTCCTTTACAAATTAAAAATCCAGCTAAAATTAAAACAACAGGGAAAAATAGGTGTCCAACCAATTTTAAATTTTCCCTGGTCATCTACAGAGAGGGACACATGTTATCATGGTCGAACTTCACGTCTATCGTTTGGTCATTTAATTTTGTCGAAATCGATGGAGCACAATTTTTGAAATAGAACTTTGTGGATATTTTCACAAAAAGGATCAGCTAGGATTTCGACACATTTTTGAGGTAAGGAAACGGTCCTTATTGAAACTGTGTAATCACTTTTGACGCCATTTTTATCTGATCTAAGAAGATTAAAAAATGGAAAGGAATATAAAGGTTAGAGGCGCTACATTTTTGAAAAACGTCATATTTCATATGTTAAAAACTATGATAACATCGCGACGAAAAAAAATCTGTTGAATTTACAAACTCGCTCTACATAATAATGCCTTATGCCCTTTAGACGCTATGCTTAAATTTCATTAAAAAAAATATTTTTCGCCTTAAAAGTTTTTTAAAATCCCCTACTATTACACTACCCGACAAAAAATCAGATATATGCCTTTTTGCAATTAAAGTGTGGCACATTTATGCCTCTTAGATAAAAACAAACTAAAATAGGGGGCTCTAAAAGAACAGTTTGCATTTAACAAAAGAAAACTACACTTTTTTACGAGAAATGGTAGGTTTTTTTTGCAAAACAAAACTTTTCTAGCGATTGGTGTATCAAACAGCCAAATTTTCTATGCGTTTTTTGTATCGAATTTTAATTAAATGCAAGGTGATTCTTAAGTTGGTACTTCTTTTTTGAGTTGAGGAAAAACAGATTTTGTGCTTAAGGGCATAGTTTCTCCCCAGATATTTAGGAAAAAACTACAATTGGCAAGGTCGTTTTTTTATAAATTTTCCAGGCTGTCCAGGGGAAACTAAACATCATGATTAGCTGAAGTGTTGCACGGTTGTTTATTTTCAAATTCTTAACGAAAATATCTGAAGGATTTTTCAAAATTTTAATGTTTTCTTTTGATAAAAAAAGGTCGTGTGATAACATCTTTCTCCCAGGTTTCAAACCCGATTTTTTCAAAAAATTGTAGATTTATGCCTGAGCGAAAAAAAACTAGCTTTACTGTTTTCTAAAAGCCAAAGAAATCATTCATTCATAAATCCTGCTATCTAAGCGTTTCTATTTTATTGAATTTGAGAGAGAAATACGTAGTTCAAGGATTTTATGGTAATTACCGACATGCATGCAGTGTTGCTAAAAACTATTTGCCTAGATCGTAACTATGGTCTTAAACATCTTACTTTTTGGCAATTTTCTTTGGATTTTCCTTAACTAAAAATGTATCTTATTACGGTCCTGTCGGCAACGGTTGCGGTGTTTACAGGAAAAGTTCAAGGTTTAGGTGGCACTTCCCACACACCAGTATTAATTACAACAAGTTAAATGTTGCACCCGTTTTATTTAATTTAAGAAAGACACAATATATAAAATAAATCAAGTCATGCACCCTCGGCGTCATCAGCAAAAAACCAGCTATTGTTTTGATGCCCAAACTAAATAAAACGTCCCTCGACGAAGACATTTGCATGCACGATTAAAAAACAATACGCTAACCATTTCGTGGTGGTCGGATACTGTCGACACCAGCTTATGCTATTGCAAATATAAAACTTATTTTTGTCTTTAATTTTGCAAATTCTACACTTCGTAAGAAAAGTCCTAACTTATGAATCACCCTGTATAAAATAAGGGTAATTCTACGGTAACGGTCGTTACACTAAAACTATGGTTTTATAACTTTCAATGCCAGCTACTCACAGATTAAAAATATTGTCCACTAAGAGGTAACAACAATGAAAGTTGAATATTTCTTTAGTTTAACATGTGTAAACTTAAAGTTGTAAATAACATTACGCCAACACAAATTCACTATAAAATTGTGTAACGGTCGTTACGTCCTGTACGGCGTAGAATCACCTATAACAAATTGATGATGGCGATGAAATGATTAATCTAGATACACTATATAATTAGTCTCACATTACTCAAAAATAAAGGAAAACTTCGATCACATTCTTCATGTAGAAATGCAAAAACATTCTAAAATCAAAATAAAGAATCACTTAAATAAATAGAAAAAGTTTCGTGTCGAAGTTGGTCCAATTTGACTCTAGAGGTTAAAAGCTCTTAAATTTGGGAAAATTCACAACTTTTTGATTGTGAACCGATTTTTTTAAACTATTTTATTTTAAAAAGAGGTTGACTAAATAACAAAATCAATGATTAGCGAGCTTTCCCCCAAAAAAGGTAATGGTAACCGTAGATCCGGATTTCGCACTTGTGGTGCTCATCAGTACGGTGCTAGGAATTAGGAGATGAAATGATGATGAAAAAATATGACACAGGATTCATGTAAAAGACAACCATCTGTCAAATTGCAGAATCGGCAGATGTACCTTCAATTTGAAAGAAAAGAAAGCGTCTCTGCGGAGACAGATATAATTATCTTTACAGATATCCTAAGCTCTGGAGTTGATAAATTTCCGGATCTACGGTTACCATTACATTTTTTGAGGGAAAGCTCGCTAATCATTGATTTTGTTAATTTTATTTTGTTTGGATCATAGTGCACTTTCAATGATACCATCAACCACTTTCATTTTTGATGCTTCTGTGACAGAAAAAAATATATCCTGCAACATCAGGTTTTGGTTACGAGTTTTTTTTTATAGAGTAACTGACGATTCTTCAAAAAAAAATTAGCCTAGGGGTTACCAAAAATTCACTTTTTTCTTAAAGTTTAAAAAGCGGCAAAAAAGCTACCAAAATTCAAAACTGGCGGCTTACATATGGCCGAAACACGATTTTGCACCTATGTGTTCCCGACTGTTTTTGAAACTTAGGGTAATTTTTAGGAGTCTGAAAGGTACAGAGTGCTCCATTTTCGATGGGATTCAATGGGAAACTCGATTGTTATTAGACACTTAAAGAAAATATTTCAATCGGCATCGGTATCGGTATACCTAACGCATTCGAAATAATGTCAAAATACGTCATGTTTGGAACGATGCCTACTTTTTTTAGGGGTGCGATGATATAACAGCTGATTCCACTCGTTTCAATTCCAACGATTTCAATCAGCAATTCTGTCATCGCAACCTTCAAAAAAGCGGGCATCGTTCGAAAAATCGCATAAACAAGTCAAAAATGTAGTGTATTTTGACTTTATTTCGAACGCGTTAGGTATACGATATAAGTGTCTATTGAAGATAGAGACATGCGGTTTGCGTATTACTGTCTTACTTTTTTGAGCTTTAAAAAATGGTGATACCAGATTTATTCGGTCCCTTGTAAGTTTTGAGCTACAAGGGAAAGTTGATGATATCTCCCCTTAATTTAAGAGATACTCGAGTTCTATAAAAACATGTTTGCGGCAACTTTTTTATGAAAACCCAACGGTCTTTTAAAAATTTTAATCTGACGTTTCGTCGTGCGTACAGCAGAAGTTAGATGCAGGTCTGTTGAATTTAAGTTTTGCTAATTGCGTTGCTTATTGTAACTGACTTTGACGTTTTCGAATTACAGGTTAGATCTTCGACAGTGTAAACACAAACATAAGGAGACTGGCCACACTTTCCTAAAAAACTAATATACTAATGAATAAAACAATTTTTTTAAATTATTTAAAATTGTATTATAAAAAATTATTCTTAAAGCTCATTATGGACAAAACAAGACCACAATTGTGCGAATAAGAAAAAATTATCGAGAAGCAGGAACTGTTTGGTGAAAGGAAAGCAATAACTTAATGATAGTCAGCGCACCTCTGCAGGATCAGTAATCTAAGTCTAAGTCTAAGTAAGAAATTATTAAAACACTACGTAAATTTAAAAAAAAAACAAGAAAACGTTTCTTCAGTAGCGTGTCATTGCCCCGTCAGCCTCGATAATGTTTGCCAGTCTTCGTGGCATGGAATCTGCTAAATTTTCTGACGTCTTTTTCGTCGTACCCTCTGACTATGAGCTCCATTAAGTGGTTGGAATTTCTGGGAACAATATTCATGCCTGTTAACTTTTTTTGCTAAAAGGCCGTCCATGGCAGAACCTCGATGTTGTTTTGCTGGAACCACTATGGATAGGATAGTTATCCTGTTGATACACGAAACCTTCTGGATGAAGAATGATTGCTTCTGGAAGGATAATATTTCTCATCATATCAACATAAACATCAGCCGCAAATCTCCCATGGATTCTAAAAAGAGCCCCACGTCCTCTCGCCGATATCCAACACCACACAATCACGGAAGATCTTCCAGCCCGGTCTTCGTTCCCAGCAATATATTTTTCGAACACGCTATCTAGCATGTTCGTGGCGGGCGATATACCAAAATTTGTTTGCTGTCATTGTGGGACTGAAAGATTTTTTTATCCGGGAAGACCACTTGTTGCCAAAATTCTTCTTTTTGTAGTGAATAGTGCAAAAATTAACCTGGCTTGCTTCTTTTCCTCACTAAGTAAGATTTTCTTGGCAGCAACGCGACATCTAAGTCTAGAACGGCTTATCCGTCTGCGCGTCGTTCTTATTTTTATTTTCACCTCTGGAGTCATCGCAAGAAAGTCTAGTGTTCAGTCAGTTGCTGATCCCGCAGTGCCTCGACTTCATCGAACAGTTTATTCTTATTAATACTTTCTTCTTATTCTTACAATTGTAGCCTTGTTTCATCCATAATGGGCCGCTACTCTTCGAACCGACCAACCACCGTCTAATTTGTCCAAAATTTGGGCTTTTACGAATTCGTCTAGTTGGGGCACTTTTAAATATAATCGTATGACAACAACATAATCTGACAGTGACATTTTTTGTCAATTTGAAATACCTAAAAGGTTACTGGCCGGAAGTGTAGATACCATCATCAGGATCAAAAAGTTAAATACGGACCAAAATGTTTTATTTCATACTTTAGTTTATTTTTAAGTGCGTTTGATAATTCAAATATCAAATTTTTACCTTAAATTTTCGATCCCGAAAAAATCATATTTAGTGCATTTTTTATCTGATACGGCCCTGTCCCATTTTAGTTTTTTTTGAGACCATTTATATTTAACTACTGTATAGTAGACCTGGACAATCAAGATATATTACATGAATATACCGGGTGAACCGAAAAAAAAACCGGACAAATTGTTTTTTGCTATAGCTTTACCAATTTCAATAAAAAAAAACTGTATTGATAAGATGGCGAAGAAAACCAAATTAATAACTTTTTTAAATCCCTTTTTGTTAAATGTTGCCAGTTTTTTTCTAAATACTTTGTTTTGTATGTCGAAAAGTAACATTTATACATAAATAAAAACACAAGCGAAAGTTTTTTTCAAATGACTTATTTATCTTATTAATACAGTTTTTTTATTGAAATTGGCAAAGTTATAACAAAAAACAATTTGTCACGTGTTTTTTCGGTTCTCCCGGTATGTTCATATAATTTATCTTGGTTGTCCAGGTCTGCTATATAGCAGTTAAATATAAATGGAATCAAAAAAAAATAAATTAAACTTCAAAGTAAAAAAAAAAATCTTTTATTATCAAACAAACTTAAAAAGAAACTAAAATTTGAAGTAAAACATTTTGGTCCGTATTTAACTTTTTGATCCTGATGATGGTATCTACGAAACGAAAGGTCGAAATCGAATTTCGAAAAGACCATTGTATTTTTCTAAAAAGGTTGCCACAGACATGTTTTCACAGAACTCAATTATCTCTTAAATTAACGGAGATATCATCAATTGGTAGTTCTGACCATTTTTCAACTTTCCCCTGTAGCTCAAAAACTACAAGGGATAGAATAAAATATGTTAACCGCATGCCTCTATCTTCAATAACAACGAAGTTTCCCATTGAATCCCATCGATAATGGGACACCCTGTACACCAATGAAAAGCAAATTTAACGCTCTACAAAAACCCAATTATCCATTTTTAAAATAATTTTTTTTGTTGAACCCATCAAGTCTCCATCTTGAAATTTTGTAAATAGTTTGGGGAAATATCGACAAACAAAATATATTTTTATTTAAAAAAATCAAAAATGCTGTTTTTCAAAAATTAAAAAATTGTTTTTTTTTAATTTCAAATTTTTTTTCAACAAAAAGTACATCATGTGATAAATCATTCGAAGGGTATTTCAAATAACTTTAAAACGAGCTATAAACCACCGTCCTAGTTTTAGTTATCGAAATATTTTAATTTCTTTAAGTACATGTTTGAGCAAAATAATTTTTTTTGATTCTCAAGAAGTAATTATCGAAATCGGGGAGATGGTCTACCAAACCTCTGGTTAACTTGATATGAAATAACTCAAAGGCGGATCCTGATGTCTATAGGCACACAAGAATAATATATAATTATTTTATTTACTTTTAAAGCAGTTTACACATAAAAATTTGTAAACGAAAGGCCGTTTATTGATAAATGTGATTAAGATTAAGAAAAAAACCGCGCACCCTGAAAATTTGACAATGGCCGATAGACGCCAACCTGTTCAGAACAGCGAATTTTTGTGTCCTACTTAATTTGAACTATTATTATACCAAGTCGGACCGCGTCGGTTTGCAAACGTATTAAAACCGTACGTCCGCCATGATGGTCGCGATTCTTCAGAAACAACAGAAAATCTCACCCGTCAGAATTCTGGAAAATGGCGATTTTTACTTATGGCCTCATTTAAAATAAAAACACAGCAACCTTCATATTTATCCTATCGTTGTAAGAGAAACTGCGTCATTTTTTTATTAACATTTTGTAAATTTCATATTTTAGAGATATTCTGCAGGTCTAGTTTATGGCGGAGCTAAATTGTTACTACGCATACCAATAAACGTCAAAAATTCTCACCATGTAAAAGGAAATACAGAATTTGTGTGACTTTTCTAAACAGTGACAGCGAAATATTCTATGGCTATCTATGGTTTTGTATGTTAAAAGTTTTAAAGGTTTGTTTACACATAAAAATATTTAAGGAATATTAGCAAATAGTCCTGAAAAAAAAGCATTAAGTGTAAACTTGTGTTTAAAAATCTTCAGATTTTTTGTAAGGGCGAGATTTTCTGACGGTTTTTGAAGAATCGCGACCTCGGAGTACCAATTTAATGTTTCAAAATCCCTCGTGAAATTTGCTATCTGCCAGTGTACGTATTAGAATCGCACGTCTTGCACGGAGTATGTAATAGACACTTAAAGTAAATATGTCAACGCATCGTTATCCGTATACCTAACACGTTCGAAATAAAGCCAAAATACACTAATTTTTGACTTGTTTATGCGATGTTTCGAATGATACCCGCTTTTTTGAAGGGTTACGTACGTTCGTGGATCCGTAACGTTACGAACATCCCTCCATACGCAACGAGTGGAATCAGCTGTTGTATCATCGCACCCGTAAAAAAAGCGGGCATCGCTCGAAATATGGCATGAGCAAGTCAAAAATGTAGTGTATTTTGGCTGGCTTTGTTTGAAACGCGTTAGGTATACTGATACCGATGCGTTGAAATATTTACTTTAGTTGTCTTATATTAACCTAATCTACTTATTAGAATCTGAAGTCGTTTTTAGTAGTTCAATCACACACCTAAGTGCCATATGTTGCCCTAACCTCACAGTCTTGGCGGTTTTAATTATTCTTGTTTGTGATCGTGCCTCGTTATTACTACAAAATTATTTATGTCGAAACTACCCTTTTTGGGCTTTTCGCCACTAAGTTAAGGAAATTTTTTCAAAAATATGTTAAAACCCACTGCGTAAATTCCTAAAGAAAAAAATTTGTTCGTTTGTCAGTGGTTTTTAAATAAGATAAAAAATTTGCCTACACACACGCAAATCCTAACTAGATTCTAAGTACTTATCTGACGTTTCGGCAGAAATTCTACTGCCGTTATCAAAGAATTTTATCCTTTTCAAAAACTTTTCGATTCTTTTTTTAAAATATCTGTCTGCTGTCATACAACTGACTGACTTTGACTGATATATATTTCAAATATTAACTTGACAGTTTGGTGCGTCGATAGTAGCCAACAAGATATTGGGTGAATTTAGTAAAATTTAAAATCAAAATTATATTTGTTTGAGTGTTTTCGATTTTAGATTACTTTATAAAAATACAAAATTTTTATTTTAAAATATCAATTATAAAAATTATCTTTTGACTAACTTTAAGAAAAAATAGAAACCCAAGAACATCAATGCTATTTTTTAATTTATTTTAAAAAAAACCTTTTTGAAAATCTTGTTTTAAAATTGGAAGCCAAACTGTATTTATATCAACTGATATGCTAGCTATGCATTCATCTTCGTTAAGATAGATGCAAGCTGTTTCTTTGATTTAAAATATTTACTTAAAATTTTAAATCCCTTAGTAGGAAATACAAATTCATTTATAAAAAATTCTCAACACTTTTTAAAAAAATTATCCGAGGTCAATTTTAATAACAATCACTTGATGGTGAGTTTTGATGTGGTGAGCCTTTTCACAAATGTACCTGTAGATAAAAGCCTTTCTATAGTAAGACATCGATTAGAAAATGATCAAAATTTAGGCGAAAGAACTACACTGAGCGTCAATGCTATTCTAGAACTTCTCACATTATGCATAAAAACCACATATTTTCAGTGGGAAAGTGATTTTTTTCAACAGGATTTTGGGATGGCAATGGGCTCTCCACTTTCTCCTCTAATGAGTAATATTTTTATGGAAGATTTTGAAAATAAAATTTTAGAGGAATTTAATTTTAAACCGGTCATTTGGTTTCGCTATATAGATGATATTTTTAGTATTTGGCCACACGATTTAAATAAACTTAATGATTTTCTTAATTTTATAAACGGTAAAGAACCAACAATAAAATTTACTTTAGAAGTAGAAAACAATAACAAAATTTCATTTTTAGATATTTTAATAAACAAACAAAATACATTACAAACCTCAGTTTATAGAAAACCAACACATACAAATAGATATCTAAATTTTAACTCAAATCATTGCTCATCGGTTAAAAAAGCAGTAATAAAAAGTCTATACGATAGAGCTAAAATTATTTGTTCGGACAATAACACATTTTTACAAGAAAAACAAATAATAAAAGAGGTCTTAATTAAAAAATTCGTATCCAAATAACTTCATCGAAAATTCTTTTAGACAAATCGAATTTCCAAGACAACGCGAACGTAGACATAATAATGTACAACCAACAAATTTAATAATTCCTTTTATACCAGGTATTTCGGAAAAAATTAAACGAATCGCTAATACTTATAATATTAGAACAATTTTTAAAAAATCAAATACTCTTAGATCAATTCTAACCAAAACAAAACCATTAAATGCTGAGCAAAACTCAAAAAATATCGTTTATAAAATTCCTTGCGAGTGTGGTAAATTTTATATTGGAGAAACTTCAAGGCCTCTTGAAGTTAGAATAAATGACCATAAGGGTTACCTCAGGAGGGGAGACTGGGAGAAGTCTAAAATTTGCCAACATTCTTTTGAAAATGATCATAGAGTAATGTGGGGAGAAACCAGTATATTACAAAAAGAACCAGACAAAATTAAACGAAAAATCAAAGAAACAGCTTGCATCTATCTTAACGAAGATGAATGCATAGCTAGCATATCAGTTGATATAAATACAGTTTGGCTTCCAATTTTAAAACAAGATTTTCAAAAAGGTTTTTTTAAAATAAATTAAAAAATAGCATTGATGTTCTTGGGTTTCTATTTTTTCTTAAAGTTAGTCAAAAGATAATTTTTATAATTGATATTTTAAAATAAAAATTTTGTATTTTTATAAAGTAATCTAAAATCGAAAACACTCAAACAAATATAATTTTGATTTTAAATTTTACTAAATTCACCCAATATCTTGTTGGCTACTATCGACGCACCAAACTGTCAAGTTAATATTTGAAATATATATCAGTCAAAGTCAGTCAGTTGTATGACAGCAGACAGATATTTTAAAAAAAGAATCGAAAAGTTTTTGAAAAGGATAAAATTCTTTGATAACGGCAGTAGAATTTCTGCCGAAACGTCAGATAAGTACTTAGAATCTAGTTAGGATTTGCGTGTGTGTAGGCAAATTTTTTATCTTATTTAAAAACCACTGACAAACGAACAAATTTTTTTCTTTAGGAATTTACGCAGTGGGTTTTAACATATTTTTGAAAAAATTTCCTTAACTTAGTGGCGAAAAGCCCAAAAAGGGTAGTTTCGACATTATGAATCCGCCACAAACATATAGATTTTATTTAAAATTATTTATATCAAAAAACTAAAAGAGATGGAGCTCATTCCCAATATGTGGGAGGAAAATGGAATATGCTGGATCCCTAAGACAAAGAAAGATATCAAATTGCATCAATGAATCTGTTCGTATTTTTTTTTTCATCTGCAACTTTTTTTCTGTGGAAACTACTCAAATGTTTGAATGGTCGTTTTGGTATTTTCAAAAGCCCTTGCAACTAGCAATAAGCAGATCCAAAGACTTCAAGAAAAAAATAAAAACTTGAATAAAAGTTGGGTTAAGATTTTAAAGTTAGTAGCTTTTACCTCAAAAACAACGTTGGACACAAACGACCTTAATCACAACCTTGATTCTACCCGAAATTGACGTCATATTAAGACGCAAAAAACCACGTAAAAAAACATGATTTCGAAGGATATATTCCACACAAACATCAAAAATGCAAGTGTTTGATGGTTTTACTAAAAGCGCGTTATGATTCAATCGAAATAAAATTTTTGTTTTAAAATAATCCGTTTAAAAATGAAAAAGTTCTAAATTTTCCAAAATTGTCCGGTTTTTAATGTTTGAGCCGCCATCTTGTATTTAGTATGTGTTTGACAGATGTTCAATAAGTGGAATTCTCAAAGGAGGAGGCACTAAATACATTGTTTACCGGGATGCATCGGAAAAATTGGGGGGGGGGGTCATCGGTCTCGTTTTGGAGCAATATTTATTCGAAAGGGCGCCACTGGAATCTTGATAATAGAACTTTTTACAGTTTTTCTATAATAACTACGTACAAAAAAGAGATAGAAGGCTAAAACACATTTCAAGAAGGTAGTGAGAGTTTAAAAAAATATTTTGCATTACCTACCTACAGGGTAGACTTAAAAATAAATATCATATAAACAGAAAAGTTGTCTCAGAAGCGATTATTGTACAGAAAATTGAAAATCCGTATTAAAAATTAGTTCAAACATATTTACTATTAGTCCGTCTAAATATGTTATGACAACTTATGCAGATTGTGTCGCATCAAAAACCTACAGGGTGACTGAAATATTTTTCAAAATATATCAAATAAGTACCGAAATGTTTATTCTTACATACCCCGAGTATACATTTTTTTATTATAACTTCGCACAACAAAGAGATAGGAAGCCAAAACTACTTTTATTTTGCAGATAATAAAGACGTTTTCAGAAGGAAGTGTGATTTTTATAAAATATTTGGCATTACCTATCTACATGGTGGTCTCAAAAAGTACATTATATGATATGCAAATATACTACAAAGTTTACAATGCGTAATGAAAGTTTAAATAAATTCACTATTAGTTTGTTTAAATATATTATGACGTTTTTTTTGGAATGGGTGACATCGTACATCGTAAAAACACTAAAGTGTCTCTTTTTTTTGCGAAGTTATAACAGAAAAACTGTAAAACGTTCCATTATTAAAATTGCAATTTTTTTTTTTTAATAATTATTTCTCGAAAACGAAATCGATGACCCCCTAAATTTTTTTCGTCAAATATATAAGAAAGGTTAACGCTCTAACATATCTCAAACTCAGCTTTTGTCATCCCTATACTCGGAGTATGTAAGGACAAGCATTTCGGTACTTATTTGATATATTTTGAAAAATATTTAAGTCACCCTGTAAGTTTTTGACGCGACCCAATCTGCATAAGTCGTAATAACGTATTTAGACGGACTAATAGTAAATATGTTTGAACTAATTTTTAATACGGATTTTCATTTTTCTGTAGAATAATCGCAAGTTCTGAGACAACTTTTCTGTTTATATGATATGTATTTTTGAGTCTACCCTTTAGGTAGGTAAAGGTAAAGGTAAAGTTATTATAGAAAAAACTGAAAATAGTTCTATTATCAAGGTTACAGTGGCCCCTTTCGAATAAATATTGCTCGAAAACGAGACCGATGACCCCCCCAATTTTTTTTGGAAAAAATATCAGGAAGGTTAGGGCTCTAACATATCTCAAATTTAGCTCATCCGACGCATCCCGGTACACAATGTATTTAGTGCCTCCTCCTTTAAGGCTTTTAACCTCTGGAGTCAAATTTGCGTTATCAAGCAAAAAACACGGAGGCCCCTTCGAAATTGACAGAAAACTTACTAGTTATGATGCCAAAATGGCGGCGAATGAAATAACACTGAAACGGTAGGGTTTGATCGGATTTTGGTCATGTCGGTTTTGGTTAGTCGATTAGGTTGTAGCGATACCTCCGAGATTAAAGGGATCTCATCGACTCCCGTTTCAGTGACCTTTTAACTTTTGTGGCAGCCTTTTTGACAATATCATAGCCAACTGAAAGTGAGGCCATAAACATATTACGCAACGCCTCTTTAAATATTTAAATTTCGTCTATTATCACAATATGATTTTCCCTCAGATTTTAAATCACTACAATTGAAAATTTTGAAAACTATACAAGGTAGACAATTACCTGCAAATTTCCTTTTTGTCACAGCTCTTATCACAATTTAGCACAGTCATACGAGTGAACTGTGATACATTCCAATGTAGTCATCACAGTACGTAATACTGCCCCGTCTTAACTCGTCTAGGTCTGGTTCGGTGAATTTTTGGGGGATCATCACTTTTACGCCTATTAAAAAATGATTATAGTTGTAAAACATGACATTTTAAATGAAATAAAGTTAAAAAAGCAGAAATAAAGTCCCTTTTCTACACTTGGTGGCACTCACTTTCCACTTGTTAGGTAAAGCATTCTCTACCTGGGTGCAAAAAATTAACATTTACGTGCAAAAGGTCTAACTCGCCCGCAGTGCTTTTTTCTATAGAAATAGTTATTTACATACCAAGAGAGGAAAATGCAGCATTTCCTCCCGTGGATGGTTTGATGTCCGACGCGTAGCGGAGGGCATTAAAATCCAAGGGAGGAAATGCGTTTTACTCTAGAAGCATATATTTATTTTTTCCTACTGCCTTTTGTAATAATTTCAAAAATTAGACCAATATTTTTTATTCTATTGAAAAACATTCATTTGCCGAACTGTTGAACCAACCCCTATTTTTTATAATAATCCACTGACACCTGCCAAAATGGTAATCTGAAGCTGTCTGAATAAAATGTTATTTAAAAGTAATCTACTACCTGAACTTGAATTTAATAAAGGCAAACAAGAATGTTAAAATTAAAAAGTAGGTCTGTTTATATAATAGTAAGTAGTTTTAATTATTTTTTGCAATTTTTCAGCAATGCGTACGTTTATAAACGTCATCCTTGTTTTATTTAATTATGAATAGAGGTCCTTTTTTCCGTCAGCGACCTTGGCTCAGCAAATATCGAAGTGATGTTCAAAAAGGGTCATGTGACATCTGGTGGTCGACCCAACCTCCATTTTTTTCTCTGTAAGAGCCGGTTATAAGTGCAAAATGGGCACCACCATATAGAGCAAATTACTTCTATTGATAAACCCATAAGAACTGTATAAAAGATCTGCGTATCTCTTAGGTGGTATTTATAGAATAGTTTCAACACCTATCCATACTATAGGGAGGTTTTTCTGGAAACAGTTATACAGTATTTTACTTCTATTGATGGGCTTCTAACTATGACTGATTTTCTTCCACAGTAGGTATTAATGGCGACACCAAAACTATCTTGACAATAAATAAATATTACGCAAAAACTTTACACATTTTGAAACACGTACACCACAATTTTGTTAACGAACACCACTTTACTGCTAATATCCCTATCATTTATTTAAGAAAATTTTCAGGCGCCATTGAAATATCTTTGATTGGAGCTTAAAATACTGTCTGAGAAGACGTTTTTTAAGCAAATTATGCAATATTTGTGCATGGTTTATCGTTTCTATGTATTTTTATGAATTATACCTTCATGTTATTGAGGTTTTTGTTGCTTTTGGGATAGATTGTTAAATCATAGAAAGACAGAACATTTCTAAGATGGACGTCTTGTTGTAAATATTTATAACATATATATAGTAAGTATACAATAACCTTACAGTAATTTTTAGTTGTAAGTATTCCCGTCCCGTATTCCATTATCCTCATCTTTTCCAATTTGAGTGGTCCATGTTTACATTTTCAGGTCCTTTCTTTAAGGCGGATTTATAAACTTAAACTTTCTGTTTACTGTTGATTGTTTAAGGTTATGTGAGACTGAGAAATGACGTTTAAAAAGCAAGGAAAAATTAGAGAAGTAGCTAAATATTTTTATCGACCATCAACCACTTAAGTACATTTTTACATTTATCACCTTTTTGCTTTTGTAATGAGCCTTTTTGATTTAAAATTGTTGTATTATTGAGCCTGAAACACTCTTATACAATACTTTAAGAGCCTAAAGTACTTTGCAGCCATTCTGCTCTATAGTAAAACCATATAAATATTGTTACAGAAAGAAGCAGAGCTTTAATTGTTGCTGGAAGAACATTCTTACAGAAAGCCAAATTACAAGTAAAACCTTACAGAACCCTTTTGATTTGAAATTGTTGTATTATTGGACCTGAAACACTCTTATTCAATACTTTAAGAGCCTCAAGTACTTTGCGGCAACTCTGCTCTATAGTAACACCGTATAAATGTTCTTACAGAAAGAAGCAGAGCTCTTATAGGATATTCCTGTAAACTGTTGCTGTAAGAACATTCTTACAACAATATAATCATCACTAAATTGGTTTTAATACCTAGATGAGTTTTTCGAAACCGTAACACAGCAAACTGGTAATCTGGTGACATTTATAAGGCGTAATAGAACGATCATACTCTGAGAAGTGACCACTTCTATTAAAATCCAAAATTCCGTATTCTGCGACCGGCCCATCGCACAAAAGTCATTCGAACAACGCACAGTGGATCCGATGCATTTATTTTTTGAAAAAAAAATGAAACTAACATTTTTGTTGCTATTTTGCGCTTACTTTTTTGTTGATATACCACGGTTTAATTAAATCATAAGCAATAAATTATTTAATCTTTATCCTATTTGCTGTGACGTGTTTTTACAGATCATTTTATACATTTGTGAACATTGTTTTGTAAAAGCGGACCCTTTAAACACTTTAACACATTTTCAACAAATTGTTTTACTTATTTTCTATACTTTACAGCGTTTCTTAAAACCCTACCTAAAAATTTGTTTTTCAATTTTTTTTATACCTACATCAAAATTTCAAACATTTTAAAATTCACATTGATTTTTTAAAAAATGCTCAAATATGCACAATTTTGTTTTATCATTTTTGCATTCATTAAAAACCATAAATAAAACATTTGACTTGACTGCGATTTTTTGCGATATTGTGAGAAAAACGGCCAAAACAAATATTCCTATGTTAAAATAATGATTTTAATAATTTAATTTCTCGATAACAGACCCAAATGCGAAAAACTTACATGGGACAAAATAGTTTCTAAACTAAACATGTAATTTATGTAATAATTCAGAATCCATCAGCGGCGCACCATGTAAAAGTTTAGGGGGAAAAGAGGAACTCTGAAAAAATATCTCTCTGTAGATTCTCACGATCAGTCAGTATGTTTGGATTACGTAAGCCCTAAACAGTAGCCTATTTTTCAAATTTGGTGCAAATATCTCAAAAACTAACTATAAAGAAAAAACTAAAAAAATTGTGAAAAGTCAACGCTCACGCTCCGTAGATCACTAACAAAGTGTTTGGCTAATCACGTGTTTTGCCTTTGTACTTCTGCTTTGGCTTCTTGATATTGCCTTTTCTTTTCCTTCGAGTTAAGGTGGCTTTTCCAAGCATTATGGGCTTTTTTCTTCCGCTCAATAAGGTCTTGATGTTTTCTTTGTGTGTAGCCGACCGTGTATTCGGAGGCAGATGTTATTGCTGTCTTCAACATTCTCCAGTGATCGTCAATATTCTCCGAGTATTCTAAAGTACCCAGCTTTTAATTTAGAAAGCCTTGGAATTTTGTTCTGGTTTGATAATCTTTAAGGCGTTCTACATTGAATCTTCTTCTGATTTCTATTCTAAGATTTACTATTAATTTAATTGTGCGGGTTTTTCTTTAAACTTGGGTGAAACTTGTTAGAAGTTTGGACTTACCATAATCGTATAAGTGATTTTGCAAGGAAAAACACAGGGTTTCCCAGTATTTCAAGAGAAAAATAGAAAAAAAAGGAGACTGGCGGTGAGTTTATCCCTGTATAGTAGGCTTTTTAACTAAAAATGTTCTGTTAATTGGATGACTTATCTAGATTTTTGTATCCGTTTTTATTCCTAACACACATTTCTTCACACTAATAAGAAATTAAAATTGTGTGTCAAAACAACCTTCACTGACGTTTGGAGGAGAACACTACCTTCTTAAATAAAAAAAAGCCTATTACATTTCAGCAAACAAGTGTAACACCATTTTTGCCAAATTTTAATTTGGACACGATGAAACGTTAGTTTATTCGACCTACAAGCGCCTTGTCAAACTATGACGTAGTATGTGACGTCATTGTTTTGAAACTTTTTTGAAATAGTTGCATATGAGAAAACGCCTCAGGTAAAAATATTTTACCAATTGCAGTATGGTTCTACAGGGTGATCGGTTATAAGTGTTGCCTGGGATAACTTTTTTTCTAATAGGCGCAGAAGAACCAAACAAAAACTGTGTAAAAGGGAATGGACCACCCTATATATTTTGACATTTTCGAATTTTCCAGAAAATTAGCTTTTTAAAAATACCACATAGTATAGGTCTGCATATCACCGTTTTGGAGATATTTCAACTTGAATTAGATATTAATTAATTCGCATTATTGTATTATAATTAAACAAAAGTACGCCATAAATAATAATATGCATAATCACAACAGTCACAAAACTGTCAAACCAGAACTAAATTAACTTTCCAAATAAATAGATGACTGTAAAAAACAAAAATAGCAGCGTTTCGACAGCAGGGCGTCATAAATTACTTAGGTTTTATTATAATACGATAATAACTACGAGTTAATTAAACGGTTGCATGCTGACCTATACTATATTGTATTTTTAAGAAGCTAGTTGTCTGGAGAATTTAACAGTGTCAAAATATATAGTGTTCCATAAGAAAACAAAAACTTTTTGGCACACCCTGTATACTATTTTGAGATCCCTATAAAATATCCTTTCACCCAGTTTTTTTTTTGGTTTTTCTGCGGATATTAGAAAAAAAGTTATCTCAGGGAACACTTATATCTGATCACCCTGTACATGTCAACCTTCAAACCAAACTTTTCTTAAACTATAGGCCTTAGAAAATAAGAAACTACTTTTTTGGATGGAAGTTGAAGATATTTTTTCAAAAATATGTTAAAATCCTAAAAAAAATGTTTTCTTTGTTTGTCAGTAGTTTTTAAATAAAAATAAATAATGCCTACATACTACCAAATCCTAACTAGAATCTAATCACTTATCTGATGTTTGTCAGTGGTTTTTAAATAAAAATAAATAATGCCTACACACTACCAAATCCTTACTAGAATCTAAGTACTTATCTGATGTTTGTGCACTGGCTTTTAATTTTTTTAAAAATATCTTTAACTTAGTGGCGAAAAACCAAAAAAAGTAGTTTCAGCATTGAAAATGACAGGTCAAAAAAGCCAATTAACGAGTTCAGTGATTTTTCAAATTGGCACTAAAATACGCAGACGAATGGCAGAAATTGCTTAATTTTTGTTTTTATATTGACAGTTGACAAGTAGGGATAAAATTCCGCCATTCTTTCTTCAAATTTTGGGTCTCTAGCACACTTCGTTTGGACTTCCGAGGGTCAATTTGAATAAAAAATGCGCTTCTCCCAATTAGTTAATCTAAAAAACTGTTAATCAAATTTGTATCAAATTTTGTACGGTGAAAGTTTAAAGCATTATCCCGGAACCATTCACGTGATTTTGCATCATTATAAGTTTTTTTACATAATTTTACGTATCCTAAAAAAGGTTTAATTCACGGTAAAAATTATCGATTATTTTAAGAAACTGAATAAAAATAAGCTATAAATATTTTTTATTTATAACTTGTTTTTATTTACTTTCTTAAAATAATCGATAATTTTTATTATAACTTGTTTTTATTTAGTTTCATAAAATAATCGATATTTTTTACCGTGAATTAAACCTTTTTTAGGATACGTAAAATTATGTAAAAAACTTATAATGATGCAAAATCACGTGAATGGTTCCGGGATAATGCTTTAAACTTTCACCGTACAAAATTTGATACAAATTTGATTAACAGTTTTTTAGATTAACTAATTGGGAGAAGCGCATTTTTTATTCAAAATGACCCTAGGAAGTTTAGCGATGGAGTCCAAACGAAGTGTGCTAGAGACCCAAAATTTGAAGAAAGAATGGTGGAATTTTATCCCTACTTGTCAACTGTCAATATAAAAACAAAAATCACGCGTATGGTCTGTGGGGGATACCAGGAGCCTCCGATGAGCAAAATTTTGTTAATTTTTGATGTGCGGTTTATCTGTTTAACTAAACGAACTGTTTTTAGGGTTCAAATTCACTCTTAAGTGCTACTTTTTTCTTTCACAATTTTTTTTAGCTAGCCATACCTTGACCAATCAAAATATTGAACTGGGGGGGACTTGAACTTACCAGATTTGGCCAACCCGAAGAACTCATTTGGAAGTAGATTGTCACTTCTAAATTTCCAGCCTAAGTGGTTGTTGCAGTGACTACATTGCATGATTGTCCACGCGTACCTAGGTGTAATGAAAAAAAAAACTATTTCAATAAGACTACTCGAACAGTTTCCTTGGGTATTAAGTTTATTCTGATCAAATAAGATCAATATTAAAAGCTTCATAATTAACTCTTGCTGAGCTTGGAAGACTCAAGCCACCCTAACCCCAAGTCCAACCCAAGCAACAAAATCAGTCGCGACGTGGTGGACGTCTTCACGCCCTATCCCTAATAGAGTTGTGGCGTCTTATCACGGCGACGGTTTTACTACTACTATACCTCGAGGTATTCACCGTTTTCAGGTATTCATTGGGACGGTTATACAACTACAACGCGACGGTAATGATTACTTTGAGGAGTTATGTCGTCGCGGGTAGTAAACGGGCACGTTATCCCGACGTCCTGTTTACCACATAAAGTAGTATTTCGACTGGCGACTTTATAGTTTTTTTTTTCTTTTTTTTTTCTTTTCCACATTATGCAAAGGGCAGTACGAATCATAGAAGACTGGTGTCAACAAAACGGTCTCTCTGTCAATCCAGGAAAGACAGAGATGATTCTGTTCACACGAAAGAGGAAAATGGAGAGATTCAGAGCACCCAAGATGTACGGGAGACCCCTGACTTTGGTTTCAGAACTGAAGTACCTAGGGGTCACCCTAGACAAGGGGTTCACCTGGACACCACACGTTGCGAAATTGACCAATAAGATGCAGGCAACGATGTGGCAACTGTGTCGAGTGGTTGGCCGTACCTAGGATTTGAGCCCCAGAAACCTCCACTGGAGGTACACGGCAGTACTAAGACCCAATATCCAGTACGGATCCATAGTCTGGTGGCCAGCAGTGGAGAAGGTCACTACTACCCTCAAGCTTAGAAGACCGGCGCTATGAGGACGGCACCTATACAGGCACTTGAAACCATTCTGGGATTGTCGCCGCTTCCGATCTGGATCAGAAAAGAAGCGATGACGACCTACCTCCGGCTGAGAGATACAGGTCAATGGAGAGGAAGAGGGAAAGCTGCGGGGCATCTTAGGATTGCCCAAATCGCCAAGACAGAAATTCCAATGGCAGCGATCAAAATACAAAGACCAAAAAACCCCTGGAGATTTAACAAGAGGTACAAAGTAGTCATCCCAGACAGGGTACTATGGCAGAGTGAAAACCTCCGCGAACAGTTCGAGGAGAACGCCGTGATTTGCTACACCGACGCGACGGGTCCAAACTGTCGGAGAAGCAAACCACAGGATCGGGGGTTTACGTAGAAGTCCAGGAGGTTCGAAAGAGCTACCCGCTCGGAGAGCAAGCCACGGTCTTTCAGGCAGAGGTGTATGCCATAATAATGGCTGCAACCATGGAGGAAATAAAGAACGGTACGGAGGAGCATATTTATGTATGCTCCGATAGCCAATCGGCCCTAAAGGCACTAAGGGTGCCCAAGATCAACAACACCCTGGTGGAGGAATGTGCGGATGCACTAGAATCCTTGGGAGAGGGCAAACAAGTGACACTCATGTGGGTACCAGGACATATGGTGCCGGGGAACGAGAAGGCCGACGAGCTCGCCAGGGTCGGAGCAAGCACACAGTATGTAGGGCCGGAACCACTCCTAGGAATAGGAGGAGGAACAGGATGCAAACAGACCAGGGACTTTGTGAAGGGCCCGGATGTAGCCAGACAAAAATGGCTTCTGGGGAGATCACGAAGGGACGCTGGTCTGCTGACAGGAATCATAACAGGTCATAACCGACTAAGGAAGCACATGACCCGGGTCGCGGTGGAAAATGACTCGACATGCCGAGCTTGCGGGCGGGCAGAAGAGACATCTCGACATGTTATAGCAAACTGCGAGGCATACCAGAGGGCGAGATACCAGGTATTCGGTTCCCCGACCCTGGATGAGGAGGATCTGGACACGCTCAAATGGGATAAAATACTGGACTTTGCAAAAAGAACGGTAAAACCAGATGAGCAGACTGCCAGACTAGTGGTGCAGGCGGCTGATTACGGGCAGGCTCGGGGTAAGACAGAAAGGGCCCAGGGAGGCCTACTTGCCAGGCTTCGCGCCGCCCCTTCTCTACTATTACTACTACTACTTCCCACATTATTAATTGAAAATGTGTTGATCTTTTTCTAAACTGGGCGAGTTTATAATCTCATCGATTGAGTAATCGAGTAATTCTTCTTCTTTTGGATTTCCGATGCAACCGACTTGATGCCAACAATTGCAATCGGCTCCGAGGGCTGATGGCTATTGATGAATGGATTAATCATCAGTGATGGCTGTCAGAATTTCAGTTTAGATGAATTTCAAATGATTTTAAAAACTTGCCCACTATATCAGGAAATACACGATAAAACACGTGAAGACATGACAGAAAACAAAAATATTATCTATATCATTTTATTAACCACTTTTTCGAAGTCACAACATCTTAAATTTATAAATGCAAAGCACTTTACACCCGGTTCTCAGCTACGACTTTATCGTGAGTGCTCACTCACGCATCACATGATGTCAATGTGACATGTTATGACAGTCATGTAAATAAATAAATAAATAAATAAATAAATAAATAAATAAATAAATAAATAAATAAATAAATAAATAAATAAATAAATAAATAAATAAATAAATAAATAAATAAATAAATAAATAAATAAATAAATAAATAAATAAATAAATAAATAAATAAATAAATAAATAAATAAATAAATAAATAAATAAATAAATAAATAAATAAATAAATAAATAAATAAATAAATAAATAAATAAATAAATAAATAAATAAATAAATAAATAAATAAATAAATAAATAAATAAATAAATAAATAAATAAATAAATAAATAAATAAATAAATAAATAAATAAATAAATAAATAAATAAATAAATAAATAAATAAATAAATAAATAAATAAATAAATAAATAAATAAATAAATAAATAAATAAATAAATAAATAAATAAATAAATAAATAAATAAATAAATAAATAAATAAATAAATAAATAAATAAATAAATAAATAAATAAATAAATAAATAAATAAATAAATAAATAAATAAATAAATAAATAAATAAATAAATAAATAAATAAATAAATAAATAAATAAATAAATAAATAAATAAATAAATAAATAAATAAATAAATAAATAAATAAATAAATAAATAAATAAATAAATAAATAAATAAATAAATAAATAAATAAATAAATAAATAAATAAACATGGCGGCGTCGTGCATTGATTTATAATGTCACTAATGTATCGATAACTCGTAGGCAACGTTTTTCCACTATATGCACATTTATTTCTTACTGCGTGGTAGATAGGCGACCGTGTAGACTTTGAATTGCCACCAAATTAATATCAGAAGAGTCCTCGTAAAGGTAATATTAAAGAAATAAAATGTGACAACTATGAAGTAAGCCTCGGACTGTAAAGTTTTTTCGTGATTCTAGTAATGGTATATAGTTATATAGTAGAATATATTAATTTCGCGTATAACTTTATATTTTTGCAACCCTGTGGTAATTTTTTAACCGTAATAATAGTTTTTTTGTAGAAAATATTACTTTAACCTATTTTTGGTGGCATGACAATGGCACCAGTGAAATTGACTATGATTGTTACTGGGGTAAAATAATAAAAATAAAAAATCAAAAATTTTCGCCTGCGCTGCTATAACACCTTTAAAATTTACGATTTGGGTAAAATTTTAAACATGTTTCTGTCAGAAAATCTAAGGTAAACAAACAACTTGAAATCTGACTACCCCCTAGATTTAAGGATCGCCGTTGTTCTTATAAAATAAAATATACCGAACACTTACCGACTCGAACACTTACTCATATCTTTTAAAAAAATTATAACCAGCCCTCATATTTTTTTGGGTTTTCCTAGTTCCAACTTTTTAGTAATATTGGTCGTGTTTTTTTTCCAAATATTTAATTTTGAGAACCCAAGTAAACGCAGTCTATTTCAAAACACAGTAACTAACATTTTTCTCAAAATTGAGTATTTTTAGATATTCTGAGTGTAAGCTGAACATTTTGATATTTAAAGAAATTCGTTCTTTGTAGCCCGTTGCTAAAAAATTAGTTTGAAATCAATTTTTCCCATTTCTTATAAAAATGTAGTTACTATGATTTGAAATAGCATACTTATATTGTTTGATGTTTTGCTTTTGATTGTTAATAATGAAGATGCTGAAGACCTTAGTACCCTTATATTGTTATTGCTTGAACCGACTTTTTTCTTACCCAGGAAACCAGGAAAACTGCCGAGAAGGAGCACCAACCAACTGAAAGTTTTTCGCTTCATATACAGTGACAGTTTCGAATACATGTCCACCTAAAAGAAAATGCAATCTGTATCTCAAAAACGAAAAGCAACATAGAGGTCTGAAGATTGGAATACCGACTCTACTAATAAATTAACCGGGGATTGAGAAATAGGGGTGAATCTGTTTTGAAGAGGGAACAAATAACTCCAGGACATTTTACACAAATTCCAGGGCATTTTTTTTGTTTTCAGAATTTAATACTACAAAAAAACTACTTGAAAAATATTAAAATAGGGGGATGAGTACATGTTTGGTTGGGTTAGTATGTTACCAAAATAAGCATGTCAGGCAAAATTTTATTTTGGGTTTTCAGTAAAGCATTTAAAAAAATGTGGGTAGTGTTGAGGTGGGATTTGAAGTTATAAGCTCTTTTAAAATTTTGATCTGTTCTTTAAACGGAACAGTGCTTCTAGCGGGTTAGAATTTGGTTGAATAAAAAAATTCAAAAACACGTCCACTGAGATTTTTAATTTCCTTTAATCGTGCTATCTTGGATTTTGTCTGTCATTTAGTTTACGAGGTATGGCAATTTTTTATTTTTTTTTAAAAATAGGACACCATGTATAATCTGCAATTTTTGAAATCTGCAAACAATTCTCTCTTCAGCAATACTACACAGTAGGATCTATCTTTTTCTTCGATATTCATTCAAATATCCCCCATAAAACAGGGCATAGACAGCAATTTCATGCAAGTTTAAATGGCTCTATCTTGGAAACCATAGGAGATAGAGTATTAGTGTGTGGTATTGTCAAAAAGATAATCTTTTTTAGAATTCAAAAATGTCAAACTATACAGGGTGTCCTATTTTAAAAAAAAATTTTTTGCCATACCTCGTAAACAAAACGACACAAAAAAAATCCAAAATAGCACAATTAAAGAAAATTAAAAATCTCAGTTGACGTGTTTTTGGATTTGTTTATAAAACCAAATTCTAACCCGCTAGAAGGACAGTTCCGTTTAAAGAATCCACCCTGTAGATACCCAATGAGCATTTTTGTCTATATAGAAGTTACAGCAAATACTTCATAAAATAACCAAAAGTTATATTATTTAGTGTTGGTGATAATTCTATAACTCTAATATATCTCTTAAATGAGTAAAAAAGACTTGAAAAACAACTGACCAACACCAGCTTATAAAAATGTATGGTACATCGTATTGGATAGAAAAACAACATATAGATTTTATAAAACTTCCTTATGAACCCTCAAGTCTAGATATTACTATAAAAAGGTTTTACAACTATTCTAACAATACTACATAACAAATTAAAGGTTTTTATCGATTTAGAAATATAAATTTTCCATCTTTCTTCCCTTTGCTTGTTATGTATTATTCTTTTTCTTTTTAAAATAAAAAATTTATAAAATGGTGTTTACCAATCTTCTAAAATAAATTAAAATGGAAGTGAGATAAGTTGAAGCAGGAATATGAATATTTATATACTATAGGTTAAATAAAAGCTGTTTTCCCAGTCATCCTACTCTGATAATCAGCTGCGGTCCCGTGTGTACTGTATAGTTTTCGAATACACTCACAAAATTTTCATGGGCTCCAGAAATACTTGAGAAAACGGGGAAAAAAATATTCATTTAAATAATTTTTTTTTTCACATATGTTTTTTGCTTTCTGGGAGAAATATTGAATTTTGTATTTTGTTCTTAACCCTAAACAAGCAATATTTCGATTAAAGCACATGTTGAAACCCCATAAATAACGTTTTAATTTTGGTCAAAAACCTATTGTTGGAATCCAAAATGTCGAAAATTTACGACAATTCTATAAAAAAAAACAATACAATTATACCACTGTTTACCTCTTTCAACACTATTTTATCAACGTTTTAAAACATGATGCTATTTGGAACAAAAGGCTGCAGATGGCGCAGTGTTGAACACTGAAGGTCCGTTTCTGCGAGCTTAATTCTCTTTTCCTAAATGTATTCGTCTGAGAGAGATCCAGCATACTACACATGCCAGGAAAAATACCCGCCTGCACACCCTTCAACCCCGCATAACTGTCAGAGGTAACTATCTCAAGAAGATAGTTAGATTGAGGGGTCGAAGGGTGTACAGGCAGGTATTTCCCTGGTATGCTGGATCTCTCTCAGACGAATGCATTTAGAAAAAGAGGATAATAGTAACTATGTCAAACTCGCAGAAACGGACCTTGAGGCGGCGTTCCGTCGCGTCGTAAGGTGATGTGTTCACAATTGCCGCCGACCAGCCATGCGCACTGTATGCACTCGAAGTTTCACGGTGCATTTTTGGGAATTTAACACGGTTACTATATTGTTCTCTTTTTCTAAAACCCGGTTTCCATCTATGGGTTTCTTATGCGTGGGCTTCCCGAATCAAAACACGGATCACGTAGTCTAAGCGAGATTTGCCTATAAAAGTTCATGTCGGTCCACGTGATGAGTTTTTTGAGTCAGGGTGGCCGCGCATGGGAAACGCTGGTCGGAATCGGGTGTAGAATGCATTCGATCCCGATATCTGTCATCGAAAACTCTCTCAAGAAGATTTGGATCTCTTATGTCTCTCCTCAGATTGATGTAATTAAAACCAGATAATGATAGTATGGTATCTCGCAAAAACGCGCCTTTTGATGTCGCAAAAACGCACCTTTTGATGTCACAAAATTAACCTAAAAAATCTTGTTTGTTTTGTTATAAATTAAAATTGTTTTTTTGTTGTAAAAACAGTGGTATTATAACCACTATACAAAGAAATTAATAAAAACATTATAGAAAGAATGGGCAAAAAAGGTTTATGAATGAGTTCATAAGAATATTACAGGCACCAATTTATATAAAAGTGTCTCTTTGTTGTTGGTTAATTAAGTTTTTGTGAGTGAGTTGATAGCAACATTTTAAAAACCAATCTATATATCTTTAATTGATAGTTACTTACGGTTTTATAGATGGGTTAACAGAAAGATTTCAAAAACCAATTTATATAACTTTTGTCACTGATGACTTATATTTTTATAAATATGTTGGTGGAAACATTGTTAACACCAATTTATATAACATTTGTTACCGATGACTTTAATTTTTGTAAAGATGTCCGTGGAAATATTGTTAACACCAGTTTTATGTTACCTTAGGGTACCATCAATTTAGAACCTTTAATAAAACAAATATACAAACTCAATTCCTGTAGGAAACCTCTAAATACCCTAGGGCATTAATCGAACCCTCTTTATAATAATTATATAAATTTTTGTCACCAGAGGTTTCTGAAAATGCTCACTGGGTATAAACTATAGGTTCTCGACTTTCCTACAACCTACTCTAGTAAAATATACACCAACTGATAATTATCACCCTTCAAGATTAATCTTTACATAAATAATAATTTATACTAAAGATCAATCATAACCAGAAGGGCTAAAAAAAATCCAGGAAATTTCAGAAAATTTTAGGAAAATTAACTTTTTTCTGAAATTCCAGGTAAATTCCAGCCTTGGAATTTGGTTTTACAAAATTACAGGTATTCCAGGTTTTCCAGAACATGTGGGAACCCTGGACAAGGGTCCAATTCCCAACAGCACATTGTGGCACTTTAGTGTCAACAATTAGGTAGTTAACCCATTCTCCTGAACTTACTTATCGAAACACGCGCACACCACCAAAACACATTTTTAAGGGTCCACCTTTATTTATCATTCGTACCTGGATTCACATAGTTTCCCATCCAACCGTCCTTTGACATGGCAAAAGTATGTTTAGGATCGGTTATTTCTATTCCACAGTTTTCACAACAAATGTTTCTTTCCTAAAAGTTTGTAGTCCTTACGCCTAGTTCACATTCCAACTTCTTACCAGCTGACTTCCATTTCTGTCTTTGTCGAAAATGGTGAGAAGGTAATAGATAATATATTTTTCTCTTGTTCAATGCGCCAAAGAGGGAAACAGAAGTCAGCAGCAAGAAGTTGGAATGTGGACTAGGCGTTAATCAACGTGCTACAGGAGTTAAGGATAAGTCGGGATAAAAAGACTAGGCTGAAGTTTTGATCGATTGAGTGAAAATTAAATTTTGATATACTTTATTTTGATTTAAAATTATTTATTACTTAGGAACTGTATAACCTCCAAATCGCAACCAATTAACCTGTATCGTTTGCAGGGTGACCACTAACAAAATCTTTATAATTTTAACTTAAAATTTTTACTTGCATATACAACAATTAAGGAAGACCAAAAAATATAAAAACATCGTGTATTATCAAAAAAATACATTAAAAAACCGTACATATAATAGCAGGAGATCATTAACTTTTAAAGAACTATTAGTCAACACTTAGCTAGTAATTAAAATATGCAAATATAAAAAAAAAACAAGAAAGTTACATACAGAGCGCTTCAGGCTACTGCGAACATACGCCGGAAGAAGTCCAATTTGCCAGTATACGTACATGCAGGGAATCCGCACACCTATCAGTGGAGCAACCAACACTTAGGCTTGCGATCACCATTCACGACTTGCGTTTAGTATTTAGTACGCCTCTAACCACGGTGCTATGTGGAGCGTAGTCAATGAAACCGGAATTATGTCAATAAATACGCAAATTTTTATAACGTAATTTTCTTGTTTTTTGTCACTGATAAATTAGAGCGTTTTATTGTCAACTGCTCAGATTTATCATTGACAACGTCTTACAATGAAAATAATAAGGAGAAACAAAATAAAAGCAAGTTCTCAAAATAAAATAATACATTCCAAAAACCAAAAAGATTCTCCCAGTCAAAAAAAAATTAGACCAAATGTTCGAAAAGTCCTCCTTGCTCGGCTAGACAATATCCGAGCCTATTATAAAAACTCCTTCCAACGTTTCCAAGCATGTTAGAGGTGATAGTTTGAAAAGCTTCTTCAATTTTAATCCGAAGTTCTTCCAAATTATTGGCCCTTTCATGCCCGTAAACTTTATTTTTGATATAACTCCACAGATAGAAGTCGTTAGGAGCAAGATCGGGCCATCGAGCTGGCCATAAAATAGTTCCAGGTGTACTTATAACCCGATTAAGAAATACATTATCAAGATATTCCATATTCCCTAACAAGGCCAACATTGTGAGCGGGACAACCATCTTGTTGAAACCATGTTTCACCAAATCTCACACCTAGCAACTGCCTAGCAGTTGGAATAATATGCTGCTACAGTAGATCCAAGTATCTAGGACCGTCAATAAAAAATGTCCCAATTACGTGTTCCCCTACAATACCCCCCCCCCCAACATTTAGTTTTTGGGGATACTGTGTTCTTAAGTCAAAATACAAATAAGACAGTGGCTGAAGACGTATCAACTGCTTCGGCAATTTGGTGGCTAGTGAACTTTCGATTTTCCGCCACTGCAGCGCAAATCATCACATCTCGTACTTCCTGCTCGTCATTCAAAACAGTGGGTTTTTTATGGTTTCTTGGCGCTACACAACCAAACTTTTCAAAATTCTGCACAAACCTATAAATTGTTGATAACCTAGGTTCTGGGCGATTTACAAAATTCTCCAAAAAAAGTTCTTGAATAAATCTCAATGGTCTGCCTTGATAGTACCATCTGTACTTTTTCGGCAACTTCCGAGGCAACTTCGTACACATCCATTTTCAGTTTTAAAAATGTATTATTTCCCTTAAGAACTTACCAATCTGTTTCTCGAGCAAGGCAGAAATAAAACAAAATAATAAAAACCAAATAAATTTCCAAAAGATAATACTGCAGCGTGCTTCGAATCCAACTCAGTCGTACGGCACGGAGAGTAAATTGGACTTGATTCCCCCTATGTTCGCAGTAGTCTGAAGCTCATTGTATGTTTGGTTTGATTTTAGAGAACTATTCACACTTAACTACTACCTATGTTATATTATAAGCACATACATATATAAAAAGAACAACGTTATATAAAAATGCCTTTTCCGTAAGCTTTGACTTGACCAATGCCACTTCCATCAATTTTAAAATTTTTGCAACTTAACTTGCAATAAGCAGAATAAGAATAATTTTTATCCTGTATTAGCCAGGAATATTTTTGCTGCAAGCCAGGATTATATTTTGTTTTTCTTCCACTTATGTTCCACTTTCTATTGCACACAATTTTTTTAGGTTAGGTACCAAAAATAAAGAATTCAGATTATAAAATTAAAACCAAAGTATTCTGCATCTCTTTCCAAAAGCGTAAAATAAAGAAAGATCATGTTATAGCAGAATTCAGTCCCTGTAATAATCCGTTTACATAAATTTAATCAGACCAACTATTCCAAAATGTTTATTTACCTTTCTAATGCGACACATAATGCGACACATCTCTAGAGCGAGAAAGGTTAAACATGACCTAGAATTTCTTGCGGCTAATCATTTTAAATACACCAAACCAATGTATAAAGGGGCTATTTGCAAAATAATATTTGTAAAATTCCAAAACTGTCTTAAAAAATAGTGATCAACAGAGGGTACATTGTCAAATTTTATGATTTTTCTGACATTTATTCAATTTTAGGACGGTTTTAGGACACATTTTTAAAAATTATGATATTATGACAAGCGGTCACCCTGCGTTTGTTTACACATAACGTAAGGCCTGTGAGTCTAAGCTATAGTGTTTATTTGTGAGTAGCTTTTGCCACGACTTAGTTTGCGTGTTTTAAAATTGTAGCTTTCCTCTCCCACTTCCTGCATGATGCTTTCTGTAAATTAATGAAATACTCTTAGAACATTGAACTACTAGAAGGAGTCTGGTCTGTCTGGTTACACTGGTTGTTTGAGTGCAACATCTACAGTGGGGAAAGAGGAAAAAGAAATCTGTGTTGCCAATTTTAATAACAAAATTATGCAACAAAAAATTTGTTAAATTTGGATTAAGTTTTGACGTTTATTTATTAATAAATTAATGAGGTTTAGGGTATATGTTGAAAAAGCTAATATACACAATATATAATACTCACAACCGATTTAAAACTTTCGACGTTTTTTGAAAATTCAAGTGTTTTCCTTCATCTGCTTTTGTAGTCAACTGTCATTATTGTTTTGAAAGCGAATATTTCAGCACTTGTCAGAAGCCGGGGGACCGCAGTATTTCGTTTCACAGGTACATTAAATTAAAATGTTAACTAAATATTAGGTTAGAATTCGTCATATTTGGCCATTCTTGGTAAACAAAGGCAGGAAATCTGTGTTGCCGGCTTGTTCCATAGCACCTTTTTCTTATTTTTATAGTTGTACATCCTACTTGAATACATTTTAATTTTTTTTATATAGAAATATAGATTTTTATTACTATATCTAGACCATTTAATTAAACGGAACTAAAAATTATTAAAGGTATTTTAAATAATATTAAAAACAGGGGAAAACGTATTAGGTTAACATGAAAACAATGGGATGAAGATGTTGAACTCAAAAACCCTTCCCTAGGTCTGAAAAAAAGCTCCTTCTAGTAGTTCAATGTTCTAAGGAAATACTATTGGCCTTTCACGCTTGTTTTCCTAAGAACTCAGTCCTCTATATAAACAATAACAAGCCCGAAAAAACTTATGATGTTACGAGTTGTGAAATTAACTTACCAATTTTAAATAAATACATTCAAGTTTTAATCGTTGAAGGGTAGTGCCTAACTCTAAAATTTTCAGTCGCTCTTCATGGCAAAGTTGGTAGTTTTGCACGAACCAGTATGACAGTTTTTCTGGATCTTTCGGGAGAAAATCTAAAAACAAATTCTTGTGTAATAATTATAAAAAAAAAATAGATGGGCTTTAACTTTTTTTCACCCACTTTTGTCTATAACATGAAAATCTAAAAAACAATGGTTAAAAATATTTTTTTTTGTATCTTAGGTACCGTTACTTTCTTTAAAAAAAAAATAAGTTTTAAATTTTGACAAACACTTATTTTGAAGGAAATTTATGACAATTTATTCCCATCAATATCACTAAAATTTCACTTTTTTTCAATAAGAAACTTGTACGAGTTTTATGGGCAGTAGTAGAAAGTTTTTTAGCTCGACTTAATATAATTATAAACACAAGGTACTATTACTTTAATTAATTAACATACCGCTGTGGTAGGATCCTAAACCATTTCTCAAAATTTTAGTATAGTACATTACTTCGTTCTTGTCATAAACCCAGTTTGGGAAGGGATATTGTGCTAAGTGGTACCTAAAATATATCGAAAGTAACTTTTTGAATATGTTGAATGCCTAATTTTTTATACCTACCATTAATTTATTTTTAGATATTTTCACGATCACGTTATGAGCAAATTAAATCAAAGTAAAAAAATCATGAAAAATAATAAAATTTTAACTTTGGCAGACTAGTACAAAAAAGTAGCGCAGTATTTGTACTAAAAATACTACTTGTGGTTTAAAAAATACCTTGAAAAATAGAAGTCTTTTCTATGAGAAGTGAGTATTCTCAAATCTCTGCCAAAAAAACCAATCCAATCTTTTAGAAATGTTACGAGATTTTACAATGTTTTATCAGATTTTATATGTTTTCTATGCGATATGAAAAACAAAATTGTGGAAACCTAGACAAATCTCGTCAAGTATAGATTTTTTATAAGATTTTACAAGGAAGATAGCTTGGCTCGTAGAATCTTGTAAAACCTTATGAAACAACATAAAATCTGACCAACTTTCATGAGAACCTATGCGGTTTTTTTTTTACCTAGGATAAGACTACCTTCTTGCAGTGCAAATGAAGTGAGACTCAAAAAAAACTTTTACAAATAAGCCGTCTTACGAACCTTCTATATTTGCGTATCCTTGTCAAATCACTATACTCCTCATTAAGACTCCAATCTCTTTTACTCTTAAGTGCTAGTAATTGCGTATCAACCAAAGGGGTCACTATGGCAGGCTCGGCTAGAATTCTTACACTTATTATTTTTATTCTGCCTAAAAAAATGTTAAATGGTTTTAATTATGAAGAAATCTTATTTATATATAAATAATTTTGTCTATATTTTTAGTATTTTACTATCTAATAAACCTCTTTGGTTAGTCCATACTGGACAAGAACTGTAGATGGGGACCGTTTATAATGTTCCACTTTTTTGTTATTTGTCAGAAAACGATAAATCAAAAAGTGAATTACTCATGAAATTATGTAGATTTCTACAGTTTAACTTTTTTTTTAAATCACACCCTACCCGCAGGATGGCAATGGGATCCTTTTTTCTGTTTCACGCCCTTTTCCGTTGAAACCTTGGGCCCTTAATCAGTCAACTTATAAAGGGTGTATTGAAAGGTAATTCAAGAGTTAAATCATTCATTACCCAAAACTGCAGTTCAGAGGGGCAACGCGGCATCAGTTCTCGGGACTTTACCTTGCCAAAAAGGTATGGAAGAAATGTTTTATGTTTAAAATTATTTCTATTTTTGTAGATTTTCAGTTAAATTTTTATATTGTTGTTATATTTAACGTGCTTTTTAGGTTTCTTTTGAGTTTCATATGTACTTAGATCTTAGAAAATTGAACTACTAGAAGGAGTGTAGTCTGTCTGGTTACACTGGTTGTTTGAGTGCAACATCTACAATGGGGAAAGGTGAGAAAGAAATCTGTGTTGCCAATTTTAATAACAAAATTATGCACAAAAAACTTATTAAATTTGGATTAAGTTTTGACGCTTATTTAAATAATTAATGAGTTTTAAGATATATGTTGAAAAAGCTAATATACACAATATATAATACTCACAACCTATTTAAAACTTTCGACGTTTTTTGGAAATTCAACATGTGTTTTCCTTAAACATCTTCTTTTGTAGTCAACGTGGCAACATTGATTGTTTGTTGCGCTTTTTCGATTTTTCCTGGAATGGCATTATTGTTTTGAAAGTGAAAGTTTCAGCACTTGTCAATAGTGTTTTTTTGATATTTTTTTCAAAACTTTTTGGCGAAAAATGGTTCCGAAGTGTATTATTATATGCAAGAATTATATGCAAGTTGAAACAGAAGCCGGGGGACCGCAGTATTAGGTTATAATTCGTCATATTTGGCCATTCTTGCCCTGCCAAAAAAACCGCATCAAAAGTTTTAACATCTGTTCAAGTCTTCAACAGATATTAAAAGATTTGATCAGCTTCACGAGATTTGACCAGCCAGATTATTTGTCTCGTGAAAACTGATCAGATTTTACCATATTTCACGAGAAATAATTTTTCGCTCTCGAGAATTGACAAGATTTTAAGAGATACTATGAGGGATGTAAAATCTTGTCAGATTTCTTCAAAAGATTTGACGTGGTATTTTTGGTAGGGTGGTAAACAAAGGCAGGAAATCTGTGTTGCCGGCTTGTCATTAATTTCAGTGTGAATAGGGATTTCCAGAGCACCTTTTTCTTATTTTTATAGTTGTACATCCTACTTGAATACATTTTTAGGGTATTTTTTTTATAGAAACATAGATTTTTATTACTATATCTAAACCATTTCATTAAACGGAACTAAACATTATTGAAGGTATTTTAAGTAATATTGAAAACAGGGGAAAACGTATTAGGTTAACATGACAACAATGGGATGAAGATATTGAACTCAAACACCCTACCCTAGGTCTGAAAGTCTAGTAGTTCAATGTTCTAAGACTTAGATATTGTTTTTAATAAAAGGATAAAAAGGTTTGCAAAAAAAACATTGGAATCGTTGGCCTTAGACTAAATAAATTTTAGCTTTTATCGGCCAATAATCAAAAAATTGCCGTGTTTTAGTCTATAGGTCAGTTCAACGATCTGTCACTGTCGCTTGATTGACAAGTCACGGAGGGCAAACAAAGCGATTTTCCATAAAACGTAGTGTTAACTTCGAGCGATTTTCCGGATTTTCCAGTGACTTTCAATAGGTGAAAATGCATTTTTATTATAGTTTATTCTTTTTGAAAAACGGATAAAGGCAGTTTTTTAGTGGATTTTTGCAGGAAGAGCCAAAAGTCACAGTGTTTGTTTTGTTTAAATTGGTTTTTATTTGGGTTGGGGGTTATTGGAAAAATGCCGCTTTCGTGTTACATTGCGAATTGTCGCAGTAGAAATCCACGAGATAAATTGAGGTTTTTCCTAATACCCAGTGAAATATCCAAACCAAAATGATCTCTTTCCCCAGTGGCGGCTCGCCCGATGACGCAGGTAAAATAACGTTTCCAAATTTTGTACATATTGTATCTTTTATTCGATCATCAGGATCGAGCGGAGCGGCCGCGTGTCTGAGATGCGAAAACTCTTCACGAGCCAAAACAAACGGCAAGGCACTCTGCACTCTACGAAGCAGCTTACTCGGGTTTTTCAGGCTGCGTTCAGTGTAAATACCCAAAATAAATCGGTTGCCATGACGACGGCACGCGCGTCTTGTTTCCGCCAAGGTTTGGGCGTGTTTGCATGTGATGCAAACTTTTAAGCTGGCTCTATTATAATTTTGTGACTGTAATATTGAGCGTCGCGTGCCGGGCTATTGCTATGTTTCTCTTCAGTTGCGATATTCGTTTTAATTATTTTTTTTACAATGTTATATGTTTGCATACAAATCGAAAGTAAAGGTGGGGGGGGATTCGGCGATGCTGCGTCACCTATTCGTAAAGTCACGATCCGCCACTGTTTTTCCCTCGATTTCTTTGAGAATAAGGTTAGTCAAAATACTTACTTTTCCTCTAATTATGTCTTTGTTCCCACATTTTAAAGCTCCACAGCTTTGGATAAAGCCTGCTTCAAAAAATTTAAATGCTTTAAGGCTCTTGTATGCCCTCATTTGCTGTTTTGTGTAAAAACTTGTTGTTAATACCAAATATGCTACAATGTCCATATTGTGTATTGATGGTAAATGCACAGGTTTTGAAGTAAATTTAGAATCTTCCACGGTAAATGGGTCTAAGTTATTAATTTCTATGTATCTCTGGGCCACAACAGGATACTCACTAATTAGCTTGTTTAAATAGTCTTTCATTGTACGGTTTGGGTTAAGTTGGGTCTGGTGGTTTGGTGGGGTAACAGAGAAGCGGCGTTTTCTATTTATATCCTCCTCTAAATTCCTTAAAACACAAATAAAAGCCAATGTAAACAAAACAAATACTGTGACTTTTGCCACGGTTTTTTGGCTCTTTCTGCAAAAATCCACTAACAAACTGCCTTAATCCGTTTTTCAAAAAGAACAAACTATAATAAAAATGCATTTTCACCTATTGAAAGTCACTGGCTTAGATTAAAAAGAGACAAGATACCTGACACTTACGGAGACTTTGGTTACATTATTATATGAAACAATGTTTACCTTTCTGTTGTTTACAGTAAACACACCAGTGGCGTACCTACTCAAATATAAATTTACACATGGATTATATTATTAAAATTTTACTATAATATGAAATCTACAAAATAATTTAAAAAACATGCAAAAAATAATTCTGCCAAGAAAAATAATCGATATTTCTTACCTTTGTTTTGTTGTTTTGTTGTAAATAAACAGTGGTTATTATTTGCCAAGGAGTTTTTGTTGGACCAGATATCTTGTCTCTTTTTAATCTAAGGTAACTGGAAAATCCGGAAAATCACTCGAAGTTAACACTACGTCTTATGGAAAATCGCTTGGTTTGCCCTCCGTGACTTGTCAATCAAGCGACAGCGACAGATCGTTGGACTGACCTATGCTGATGTTAATTTGACTCCAAAAAATATGGATGTCAGATGACCCGTTTTGACTTTCACTTCGACATTTTCTATGCTAAGGTCACTGACAAGAAAAAAGAATCTTTACTTTTACAGGTAAATGAATCTAACTTTGTAATTATTTAGCACTAACAGCCATTTGCACTAAAATATTTGCACTTATTTTGGGGTCACCTAGAATAAGGTGGCCTAGGTTAGAGAAGAGTTTCGTTTGTATTTAGAACTCCCCTAAACTACCTTAGGTGATCCCTAAATCTAGGGCCGTTTTTGGTACCCTAGCGCTCCCCTAACCTAAAAATAAACTAGATTTAGGTGCCACCTAATGCTAGGTTACCCTTAAATATGTTGGTGCAAATGGCTGTAAAACAAATAGAACTGTGACATTACAATTACACATACATATATTGCATTATAAATAGAGATATCAAAAACGAATTTTATCTGAGTAATTAAGCATCTTTTCTTCTACAAAATAAGCCTAATTTATAAAATAACTGGAGAGCCTTTTTAAAATTTTACATACAATATCATCCATTAAAAAGCAGAACATCATGTCCTCTGCGTGTTGTGATTATAAGGAAAAAACTGAAAATGTAACAGAAACCTACGTAATTTCACTTATTTATCTTTTAGTGACAAATAAGAAAAAAAAAATTTCTAAATGGAACTTTGAACACTGTTCTACATACCAGCTACATTTTCGACTAGTGTATCCGACAGTCTTCTACATCTTTGCCTGCCTTTTGCTTTTATGTGCAAACCATTTCTTCCCATTGAAGATTCAAAAATTTCCATCGTAACGCCAAATTCTGACAGGTCACTTCTATACTGACTAAAATGAAGGTGCCCAATGATTTTAGATTTTTTTCATCACACAAATTGACAAGTCAAAACTTTTGACGCAGTTAAGTGCCCCTGTCAAGTAGATGACGAAATAACATTTTTACCTTTCCATGAATATGGGAAGTGTCCATTTTAAATTTGGTGTTTTCGTGTTGAGAAAAAATTTAAGAAACAAACTTTCAGGGAATCTAATACTCTATAATCTTTATGAAGTCAATAATGTTGAAAAAAAAATATTTGTTAGTAATAATTATAATAAGCAAAAAGTGTAAAAAATTAGGACAGCTGTGCAGTTTTGGTTTACTTTTGAACCATTTTGATTAAAAATAAGTAGAACTTTTAAATCGTAAAGTTGTAGAGAACTTAATAACCAACAACTATTAGTCCAGTAAGTGGGTATAAAAAAAGGCCTTTGGCTTGCAAAAGGTAGGGAATATACGATTTTGAAATATGTTATAGACGGACTCTAATAAAAAATCCAAGTTTTCGACCTTGGGGGGGCGCCCCTCGCGCCGCCATCTTGGATTATATGTGCAACAAACTCTTTATTAGCTTTATTGTCGTAAAAAAATTGGTTATGCAAAAAATGTTTAATGGCAAAGTTAAAAAAAATAAAATTACCAACATTTCATGTATTTTTTATGGGTTAAAAGTTACACAGATAGAAAGATGAAGTTTATAAAAAAAACCTCAAAATATAGGTTATATCATATTTACAAAGAAGATCTTCAAGTGCGCTTAAGCCTTAACAGTCTTAACCTAGTTTTTCTCTACTTTCACATTGAAGCACGTGTTTGTTATGCAAAACGTCTTAATGGAGGAAGAATATGAAAAAAATATCAAATTGCCTTTTTTTGCGGTGATTTTTTTTCCTATAGATCCTCTGGCTGTTTAAGTAAAAATGAGTTAAACAAATCGCAAGATGCCTAAATCAGTTTCAAGTTTTTGTAGCGTAATTATATATTGGCCACAAAGACTCACCGGTTCCGGGTGTAACACTCGGTCCCCACCTATGGGTCAGTCCATATCAAGTCAACCAGGGTATTTTACCACACCATCTCCGATGTTGATGATTTTTAGTATACATGTTTTTCCTACCAAAAAACTGGAAAATCCAAAATTTCAGACTTTTTTGACCAGTTGTTTATTTTGAATTAATTTTTGAAAATCGAAAAAGTCACTTATTTGTCCTTAACATGTGCGCACAAAATTAGGAATATCCAAAGAACCACTTATAATAGAAAAGTAGGTGAAGGTTCATTTTAAAGCTCTTATAAAGACCTTTCATATGAGAATATTGCATAACATATATTGAAAAAAAAAAATAAAAAAAAAAATTTTTGTTTTTTTTTTTTGAAAAATTTCAAAAAGGCCATTTTTAATTTTTTTCAAAAAATTATATTATTTTCTTTAAAGTGTTATTAAACTATTCACAAAATTTTGAGATGGACAAATCATGGGTTCAATGTGAAAAAATTTATTAAAAATGTCACATGCATGAAAAATCGCCTATAAAATGTACTTAATATTTTTGATATTTTTTTTGACATTGAACCCATCATTTCTCCATCATAAAATTTTGTGGATAATTAAGTAACACTTTGACCAAAATTATATATTTTTTTCAAAAAAATTAAAAGTGGCCTTTTTGAATTTTTCAATTTTTTTTTTCAATTTTTTATTTCCAATTTTTTTTTTGTTAAAATTATGTTGTGATATTTCATAAAAAAGAGCTTCAAAATGACTTTAAAATGAGCCATTTATTACTTTCCTAGTGTAAGTGGTTCTCGAGATATTGCTAGTTTTGTACATTCTTGTTAAGGTCAAAATGCTGACTTTCTTATTTTGAAAAATTTTAAAAAAAAACTACGAATCAAAAAAATCTAAAAATTTGCATTTTCAACTTTTATGGTAAGAAGAAAATATATACCAAAAATCATCAAAATTGGAATTGGTCGCGTAAAATTTTTGTGATTTTTTGGTTGATTTGATATGGAATGACCCTAGGGTCAGTCCATATCAAGTCAACCAGGGTATTTTACCACACCATCTCCGATGTTGATGATTTTTAGTATACATGTTTTTCCTACCAAAAAACTGGAAAATCCAAAATTTCAGACTTTTTTGACCAGTTGTTTATTTTGAATTAATTTTTGAAAATCGAAAAAGTCACTTATTTGTCCTTAACATGTGCGCACAAAATTAGGGATATCCAAAGAACCACTTATAATAGAAAAGTAGGTGAAGGTTCATTTTAAAGCTCTTATAAAGACCTTTCATATGAGAATATTGCATAACATATATTGAAAAAAAAAATAAAAAAAAAATTTTTGATTTTTTTTTTGAAAAATTTCAAAAAGGCCATTTTTAATTTTTTTTCAAAAAATTATATTATTTTCTTTAAAGTGTTATTAAACTATTCACAAAATTTTGAGATGGACAAATCATGGGTTCAATGTGAAAAAATTTATTAAAAATGTCACATGCATGAAAAATCGCCTATAAAATGTACTTAATATTTTTGATATTTTTTTTGACATTGAACCCATCATTTCTCCATCATAAAATTTTGTGGATAATTAAGTAACACTTTGACCAAAATTATATATTTTTTTCAAAAAAATTAAAAGTGGCCTTTTTGAATTTTTCAATTTTTTTTTTCAATTTTTTATTTCCAATTTTTTTTTTTGTTAAAATTATGTTGTGATATTTCATAAAAAAGAGCTTCAAAATGACTTTAAAATGAGCCATTTATTACTTTCCTAGTGTAAGTGGTTCTCGAGATATTGCTAGTTTTGTACATTCTTGTTAAGGTCAAAATGCTGACTTTTTTATTTTGAAAAATTAAAAAAAAAAAAACTACGAATCAAAAAAATCTAAAAATTTGCATTTTCAACTTTTATGGTAAGAAGAAGATATATACCAAAAATCATCAAAATTGGAATTGGTCGCGTAAAATTTTTGTGATTTTTTGGTTGATTTGATATGGAATGACCCCTATGACTTTTTGGTGCGTGCCCGCTCACGCGTCACAAGACTGTCATAGCATTTCATCTTGACATCATGCGACGCGTGAGTGAGCACTGACGAGAAAGTCGTAGTGAATGCATAGGTGCCTAAACCAGTGAGCTTTTGAGGCGTAATTATTGGTCACACAGTCTCACAGATTTAAGCACGCCGCGCTGCGCTGGTGCCGTCGCGTCGAATGAAAGGGTGTGTAAGTATACCCCCGGGTAATTTTATTGTATTTTACTCATTTCCGCACCACCATGAGGTAGAGTAAATGGCTCGTTTTTGTGGTATCCCCAGTATACCTAATCCACAATTTATTGATAGGTACATACTTGACAATTTCTTCTTGGCCTTTCGCTTCAAGAACCATTTTATTCTTCAGTATATAATTCGTTCAGTAGAAATCTCTGATCATATTCAGATATCAAATACCTGCGACCATTATTAGGTTCTTAAATTTTGATTCTTTTTGAGGCTCCGGGACGATCCTTTTCTTCTTCTTGGATTTCGTCCGGGAAGTTAACACCAAATAACTGCTCGCCTTCGTCCTCGAGGTCTATATAAACTACAGTGCCGTTATAGCATTCCCTACCATTAAAAAAACCTCGATAATCGAACAATTTAATCTAGCTATCCTACAGTTACATGGTCCTCCACACCCTTTCTTACAGTTGCAGGAAATAATTTTTAATAATGCCTCGAGGGCTGGTTTATCTGTCACATACCATTTGCCTCTAACTTCCATCCCCACTCTTCGGCGTTTATTTATTGAAGTATATTTTTCTAAAATAAAAACAATTTCAAAAATTGTATATTTTTTTTTAGAAATTTCATATTTGTGTCCATGTAACTTTTTACCTGTTAGGTAAAAAAGGGTAAACACATAAATGTCGATAATTTTATTCTCTTTAACTTTGTCATTGAATATTTTCCGCTAGGGTAAACCCTTACGAAGATATAGTTAAAAAAAAGTTTGTTGCAAACTTGGATTTTTTATTAGAGTCCATCCGTCTATAACATATTTCAAAATTGTTTATTCTCCACCTTTTGCAAGCCAGAAACCCCTACTGCCTGGACTAGTAAGGATGTGATTGTGGTTCCCACAGTCTTAATCAGAGAAATTGTACAATGGTGCATACCAGCATAATATGTTATCGTTATGCTTGTCTTTAAGTTTAACGGTCACAAATTGACAAAAACGTTGCCATAAGAGTAATGTGTTAAAGAAAGAGCCACCGAAATTATATTGTCACTTTTTCAAAATCTAGCGTTGTACTTAATCTAATGGCCACCACTTAAAAATAATAAATTAATGTTAAGGGAAGCGTAAAAATTTTTAAGAAATTACTCAGTACATACTTGGCAAAAAGAAGCACAAAAACCTTATTATTTTCTTTAATAAAGTTCTCCATCACTCTGGTTTCGTTGTGGTTTGTAATCACCAAAGGCAAAGTGAAACCGGGAAACACCAAGGTGTCAGTGTAGAGGGCGTATATGCGGAGGACAGCTTCGTCTTCGAAAATCGAGTAGCCACTAATAGGGTTCATGGTACCCAGATACTAAAAATAAGGATTCCTTGTATCAATAATAGTAAGGAAAAATATTTTATTAGAAAAAGTGTCATATTCTAGAAACCACATGAAAATATCTGCATACGAGTACTTTGGGCAATTTTTAGTTCGGTCTCTTTCTATACCGTGAGGAATGAGAACCCCAGAGGTGCCATAATTGTAAACGCAACTTGTCAAGTTTAAGTCTAGTTTTATTTCGAACATAAGCGTTAATCAATGTTTAACAAACAGTTATAGTTTATATAAATATAACTAAAAAAGCAATTAATTTAATTAATAGTAACGCCTAAAAAATCTATGACCTGATCTATGAACTATTTTTTATACATCCTAAAAATGTTTAACCTATTCATCCGATTAAGCAAAATTAATTTTTGAATGAAATATCTCAAGCTTTGTGGACACAGATAATGAGGATGTCAGGAATATTCGTAGAGTGGACGACACATTTTATTTATTTCCAGTGACCTGGGATGAAGTCTTCCATATTATCAGAAACTTACCCAACTTTCTACTAAAGCAAACAGCTATATACATTACAAATCCTCCTGTTGATATAATTAACTCCTGCTTTGAAGCTGAGATTTTCCCTTCAAAGCTAAAAATTGCTAAAACTATCTCCATTTTCAAAAAGGGAAATCGGTCAGATCCTGGAAACTATAGACTGGTCTCAATCCTACCTGCAGTATCGAAGATCGTGGAGAGAGCATTTTACATAAGGCTTTTGGAGATCTTGTCGCGTGGTTTAGTTTTTTCTGTAGAGCAGTATGGCTTTCTTCCTCCCAAGTCAACTGAACTTGCCATTTACCAGGTCATTAATTTTATAACCGAGAAGCTGGACCAGGGCGAGAAGGTCTCCGGCCTGTTTTTTATCTCTCCAGGGCCTTCGATACCATAAACCATAGTATTCTTCTGGAAAAAACGGAATCATATGGTGTGAGGGGAGTGGGTTCCAACTTCGTCAGATCCTATCTCACATTCAGAAAACAAACAGTTTGTGTAAATCAAAAAATGTCTAAATCAGTAAATCTGCGGATGGGGGTACCACGGGGCTCAATCCTGGGGCCCCTTTTCTTTATTATTTACGTAAATGATTTACCTGCGTCACTATTGGCCATAGCGCAGTTTGCCAACGACACAACCGTAGCAGAGTCTGATGTGTCAGTGGAGAACCTGTCAAGGAATTGCTCGGAAACTGCCACAAAAATGTACAACTGATGTGCAACAAACAGCCTGTCACTAAATGTCAACAAAACTGCACTTATGACATCCGAATGATTGGCACCGACTTCTCGTCACTGTATGTTCCATTAAATGGGAAATCTCTAGCACACTGTGAAACAACAAAATTTCTAGGAGTCATGCTGGACCAAAGACTTACTTGGGAATCACAAATTGTATCACTTGCCTCAAAACTAAATAGCTTCTGTGCAATCATTAGAAGATTAAGGGACATTATGTCACTTGAAAGCCTGAAAACCTTTTATTTTGCCTCAATACAATCTCAGAAGCAAAAAAAGTGTTTATCACTTAAATAGAAGGATCCCCTGCAGACCATATTTTCAACAGCTGAATATAATGACAACGCCTTCCCTATATTTCAGGCAGTTGGTTGGATTTGTGAAGAAAAACCGGGACAACTTTCAATCATACCAAGACAGCTACACTGACAATTTACACATAAATACAAGAAACAGACAAAATCTAATAATACCCATCCATAGAACTACATTCTATGAAAAATCACCCCATACATAAATACAAGAAACAGACAAAATCTAATAATACCCATCCATAGAACTACATTCTATGAAAAATCACCCCATTAGAGGGCAATAAAAGCCTTTGAAAAATGGCCCGTTGTCATACAGCAAATCGAAAACATTAATAAATTTATAGAAAAATGCTACTACAATTTAAATTTTTTATAAAATATTTAAAAACAGTTTTTATAAATATTGTAAATTTTTAAGGGAATTTATTTCTTATTTTGTTTAAATTTATTAAGTACCTTAGGGTACTACACTTTTTATGACGTTGGTGTTCATATTGTACCTATATGATTTATGGCAATAAAGTTGAGTTGACAGTTTTTTTATTGTTGGCTAATTTTTAATTTTCACCAACGCAACGTTTCGATAATATGGTTGTTACCTTCATGAGGGCTCAATTAATGTTAACTGACACTCGTCATCCTGACAATAAAAAAAAAGTTTGCGATATTTCATTCAAATATTCTCTCACTGGATGTGAAAGTCCATACAAAAAATTAATTTTGTCCTATTTTTTGTAACTTCTACAATTTTGTTTCCTATCGTTATTAATACATTAGGTGACCTATCCTCAACTACTACAAAAGGTCTGTTAAAAAAATTAATCTATTTTATTGCCTGCATCATTTTTTACTATAATTTTGTCCCCAATTTTATAATTTAAAAGTTTAGTTTTCTTGTCAAAGTAAGCCTTTCTTTTCTAGGTATTCTAGCTCAAAAACAATAATCTTCAAAATTGTATATCAGACCAATTTTATTTAAAATAAATACTAACTCAAATGGTATATACTTTGTTTCACTGTGAACACCATTGTACGAAAATGGCAAACTGACATGGACGACATATTCACCATCTAGGGCAAGAACCACAACACACTAGAACAATTCTTCAATCATGTCAACAGCATAAGAAACTGCATCAAATTCACTCTGGAAAAGAAAAAAGTTGTCAGCTCCCTCACCAAAAATAATTCCGTATATCGCAAACCAACTCATACTGGACAATTTCTTGATTTCAAATCAAAACTGGGAATTTCAAAATCTCTCATAGATCGAGCCATCTACATCTGCAATACAGAAGAAGCTTTAAATAAATAAAAATCTAAAATTCGATCCGATCTGCGAAGGAATGGTTTCTCCAACTACACGATCAATAACTCTTCAGACCACACCAACACCAAAGCCTACAGACGTAAATACTGAAAGAAAGGCGACACTTAGAATTCCATACTTTAAAGGAATCTCAGAAAAGATAAGAAGAATAGGCAACCAATACCATCTTCGAACTGTCTTCAAAACGACCAAAACAATAAGAAGATAAGAAGTCAATTGCCATAAACTAAACCACATCGGACAAACCAGCCGTCCTATGAAAGTTCGACCGAACACAAACGCAAAACTCGACAAGGGGACACAACTGGATCGAAAATAGCTCAATATTGCTGGGAAAATCAACATCATATGGAATGGAAAGACGCAAAGATCATCGCCAAGGAGGAAAACCTATTCAAGCAAAAATTTAAAGAAACAGTATTCATCCTGAGGAACCAGAATGTATTTTCTCAAACAAGCGTCACCGTCAAGGATATTTCGAAAACCCTCACTTTTCAGAGGTAACAGATTTCAACTGTGAAAGGGCGGAGCCAACCAAGTGTAAACTTCATGGTTCACTGACAACATGCTAGTATAGAGTGGGCCACAAAATTCCTCACTTTTTGGATTGGCTATAGCTTTTGACATAAGTGATCGATTTTTAAAGATATTGGTTTTTTAGAAAGATAAAACGTGATATCATTTAATCAAATCGGTTGAGAAATGAAAAAGTTATAAGCTTTTAGATTATGAGTGTTTGGGCTTAACATTGGAAAAAAATCACAAAATTAGGTATATATTTTTTTAATTACTATACCTACAAAACATGAGAGTTGCGTCCGTTTGTTCAAAATTTAACATTAAAAAAATTCAGGATGACGGATAGTTTTAAAAAGAGTTAGGTTTTACACGCCTCATTTTTTTTAGTAAGGCACTGGACAAAATATAAATTAATATTTCCAAATCTCCATTTTTTCTTCGTATATCGAGGTATCATCTAATTAAATCGGGATAAAAAATAAAAAAGTAATGGTTATTTAGATTCTTAGTGTTTTTCTTACTTAAATAATTAGGTTAAAAAATATAGCAAGCCAAAACACTCGTAGTCAAAAATCTTTATAACTTTTTTATTTCCCAAATGATTTAATTAAATGATACTTCAATTTACACAGAAACAATGAGAGTTTGTATTGAAAGCTTCAGAGTTTGTTCAGAGTCGCACATACATTTTTTTCAGAGGGGGGGGGTAAAAATTACATATTTTTAAAAACTGTCCGCCATCTTCAATTTTTTAGAAGTTTTAAATTTTTAACCGAATCGAAAAATTCTCACGTTTTATATATCCAAAAAGCCAATATATTTCAAAATTGAGTGATCAAGTCAAAAGTTATAGCCAATCCAAAAAGTGCGGAATTTTGTGGCCCACCCTATATATAAGAGTAGGTAGTATTAGTTTTTTGTTAGTATTCACCTGATGACGATTGCAGATACATAAGCATTCGAAACGTTGTGAAAAAGTAAATGACAGACAATGAAAGTTCTAAACTTTAGTTTACTCCCAAAAAAAGAGGCTATTACATCTCAGTTAACAAGTCTTACACCAATTTTGTCAAATTTTAATTTCGACCCTCTCTAGATTCTAGAACTTTCTCAAACAAGCGTCGCCATCAAGAATATTTGGAAACCCACACTTTTCGCAGGTAACAGATTTCAATTGCGTTTGTTTTTTTTTATGGTTCACTGAACACAGACTAGTATATAAGATTAGGTAGCCTTCATTAACCTAGCGACTCCACCTCAAGAAAATAAAAATTTTGTCACACTATAATTATGAGCTAATTTCATCCCCAATCAAAAAATTTTGTGCTCCTCTGGTTTCTGAGAAAATCGAAAAAGAAAATGGGGTAGCTAGATTAATATTAACTTAGCAACCCCACCAGGAAATAAGGCACCAAACTAAAAATTTTTGGTTTTAAAATTATGTGTTCCACCAATATATAGGAAAAAAAATCGAATTTTTCATTTATATTTTTTTTTAAGGGTGGGGTACCTAGGTTAATATTAACTTAGCAACTCCACATGTTTAGGTATCAGGGAATTTAAACATTTCAAAAACCAGTATTTCTGCATATTATGTGCTAATTTCGTCCATGATCAGAAAATTTTGTACTCGTCTGGTTTCCGAGAAAATCGAAAAAGAAAGTGGGTTAGCTAGGTTAACCAACCCCACCCTTAAAAAATATATATCATTTAAAATGAAGAATTCGATTTTTTCTTATATAATCGTAGAGCACGTAATTTTGGTATATGCTTTTTAAAATTTTAGAACCGTATTAAGCTAACTACCCTACTAAAAACTGCACTGAAAACAAAAAATTCGGATTTTTCTTGTACATATTCATGGAGCACATAATTTTGAAATCATAAATTGTCACTTTGGAATTACATTTCAGATTGGGAATACTAGGTTATTAATATAATGTAATATCCTTTTTATCATTTTTCTCGGAAACCAGACGAGTACAAAATTTTCTGATCGTAGACGAAATTAGTACATAATATGCAGATAATACTGGTGTTTGAAATTTTTAAATTCCGTGATACTTAAACATGTGGGATCGCTAAGTTTTTTTTAAAACATAACTTAAAATGAAAATATTGATTTTTTTCATATATTCGTGGAGCACATAATTAGCACATAATTTTAAAACCAAAAATGTTTAGTTTGGCGCCACATTTCCTGGTGGGGTTGCTAAATTAATATTAATCTAGCTACCCCATTTTCTTTTTCGATTTTCTCAGAAACCAGAGGAGCACAAAATTTTTTGTTTGGAGATGAAATTAGCACATAATGAGCACATAATTATGGCATAACTAAATTTTGATTTTCTTGGGGTGGGGTCGCTAGGTTAATAGAGGTCTTAGTTTTTGTTAGTATTCACCTGATGACGATTGCAGATGCATAAGCATTTAAAACGTTGTGAAAATTAAAAAATAAAGACAATGGAAGTTCGAAACTTTAGTTTACTCTCAAGTTCAACATTTACTTAGTTTATACGGGCCCGTTAAACCGTTTAAATTTCAAACCGATTTCCTAAAACGCATGTATAAACACTACCTAAACCGTTTTAAGAGGTCCGATGCGCTTTAGCTAAAATCGTTTTAAAAATGCGGATTAGCGTTTGTAAAACCGTTTAAAAGTGCGTATAAACCCTTAAACCGTTTTTGAAGCCAGTGCGGCCAACCGAAAAGTTCAAAATGAGTTCAAGGTCGATTCCGATGTGAAACCAGGTATGTACCCACTATACCAACCAGTCGGCTTTTGGTTGCGTCAAGGTTGGCAGCGCTGGAGCATCTGATCCGAAAGCGTTTTTAATTTCAACATATAAACAGAAGGCAAAATGCGCATTGGCGGTAAAACGCATTAAAATAAAAACGGTTTACGGGCCGTATAAACTAAGTAAGTGTCTACCACCTTCAAACAACAATTGCGGTATGGTTCGGCTTAAAATCAATTTTTAGATACCCACGTGTATGTCAACCTTCAAACCAAACTTTCCTTAAAATATAGTCCTCAGTAAATATCGCCCCAAAATTGTATCCATTCACTCCAAGTATCAGAAGTTTTTGCAGTTTGCATGCATAGTAGTAGCAGTAGATGGGCGGCCGTATTCCTGGCAATTAGGCCGCATAATGGACCCTTTTTGCCATACCCCCCGTGCACCCCCGACTGATGCACGTGCCCCTTAGGATGCAAGTTTTCTTTCTCTAAGAGGACTTAATTTTGCCTGACACCTCTTTGTCAAGGGCAGGGATCTTTAGACTGCCTAGTAAGTATACACAGTGGACCGCCGGCTTTACACCCACTCCGAAGGGTGGTCCTGCTACATGTTAGACTTTCATCCATCTAACATAGCTACCGTCCCAGGAGAACTTGGTTGACGGTAGACTTTTCTCCCCAGCAGCCCTCTGTCATATAGGTTGACCCGAAAATCGAGGTCCCGGTTTCGCTGGTCGAGGTCGCCGTCGGAGTCTTCGGATGCATCTCTTTGGAGTGGTCCTGCTACCCGAAGGTAGTACCGCCTCTTCCAAATCACCCTCTGTCCACTCCCGCTACCAAATCTGTCGGAGTCCAGCCGCGTTCCATGGAGTCCCGATCTCGCAGAAGTCCAGGTCGTCCTTTTTTGAGTCACCGGCTAGTCTCCTCTACCGAGTTTGGAGGGGTCCTCGGCCGTCCACCTTTGAGTCCCGCAAAGTTTTCGGTGCAATGTCAACCGTGCCGCCTACTTCTACCTCGTGTGTTGTTACTCTATGCATAACGTCAACTGCGGAGCTGCTGAGAAGTGGGCTCGTCGTCGTCTCGAGTCGCATTCGGTGTTGTGTGAAGCAATGTGTACTTGCCGAGATCCGATCCTGCGATCTCTGTTCTGCAGGCTAAGACGTTGTTCACTGGTCTACGGCGGCCCCCATGCATAAGTATGCATTAAGAGGTTTATGTGTATTTTTCACACACGTAGCTTTGTTGTTAAGAAACCCAGGAGACTTGATCCTGGGGGAGATTTGATCCATCCTTTAAATTTCGCAACCAAACAAGATTCGATGGTGTTACAAGTGAATTTTGTAATTTTGCAAAAACTTTTGTCTTTTCTTGGTTCAGAAGATTTATTTCGGTAAGCAACACATTTTTTCTAGGTCGTTTTCTAAAAAAGATACAGCCAATTCAATTATTGAGCGTTTTTAAGTGTCCTTTTACGCGAATTTCCCCTTATTTTGGAAATTAAGTTTTTAAAGTTATCTCTCGAGCTATCTTGGTGTAATTTTTGTTTTATAAAACACAAAATGTCGGCTTTATGTGACGACGAAGGACTGGAGTGTCCCTTATACTCACCTATCAGAGATAAATATTTAACTGAAATAAATCAAGACTTAACATTAACACTTAATCAGACATCAGATATAAATATAAGGTTTTTTATTATAAATGAGTAAACACCTTACTAAATACCCTCAAAATCTATCTAAGGATGTTATTATTATTATTACTAAGAATTTTGGTTTTTCTTCTTTTTTTTTCCTTTGAATATAGATTCTATCTACTTTGTTACTTCCTTAAATATACTATTTTTTTTTTGTTTTTTTTTTTTATAGGCTATTCTATGACATAATTAGATATTGTTATATTGACAATAAACTTCTGTAGTTCTGTAGTATTTAACTTTTGCTTTATTTTCCACTGAAAAAACTCAAACTAACAGTGAACAATAAACATAAGAATACATAAAAAATAAGGTTTTTTGTGGAGAATGTTTTCTTCAAATTTTCTTAGCCGCCAATATTAATTATGATATAATATGTGATGTTGGTTGCAAAACAATTTGTAATGATGGTATTGGATGCATTTAGCATATTTTCATGCATTTATCCTTGGTAAGCAATTTGGATGTATCATATTAAATATCTAAAACATGTAACATAATACATAAATTATCTCTTACCCCATGAGCTGTAGGCAAATCTCGGTCATATTCTCCACTTCGGTTAACTGGCTGAACTTCTGTTTCATCTAATTTAAATAAAATTAAGTTTTTTAAATTAAATGCAAGCTAACAGTTTAATTTTCAACTTTAAACTTATGGATACAGATAATTTATATCTGTATACAAATCAAATTTGTATTTAGAAATAACACATTACATATTAAGTAATCTATTAAAATTTTAAAAATTAAAATTAAAGTTTGGCAGAATTAAATGTTGAAAAAGATAAGCTTTAAAATAATAATATGCTCTCGAATATTTATAGTTACATATATCTTAAAATTAAAATTAAAAAAAAAGAAACCCGAGAAAAACTAACATTACCTACACATTAAAATTTTGCAGATAGTTTATATCTGTATATTAATAAAATACATTGTAAGTTATCAACAAATTGAAAATATTAAATTGTATTAAAATTGTAAAAAACATTGAAATTTTAATGACATACAAATCAAATTTTTATTTAGAAATAACACATTACATATTAAATAATCTATTAAAATTATAAAAATTAAAATTAAAGTTTGGCACAATTAAATGTTGAAAAAGATAAGCTTTAAAATAGTAATATGCTCTCGAATATTTACACTTACACATATATTAAAATTAAAAAAAAAGAAAAACTAACATTACCTACACATTAAAATTTTAAAATTTGGCAGCAAATTAAAAAGGCAACAGTTTTATAATGTTGTTGGTGTTACACTCCAATAAAAATATTTTTCTATCAAGAATAATTTGATTTTTTTAAGATGTTTAATGGGAGTTTTCTTATATTAGATGGTATTTTATTAACTTGCTTTAAGCCAAGTCAAGTTTCAAGGGAGTTCACTTAGGACTGGTTTCTCAATAGCAGGTTATATGGTGGTGCAATGAACTGTAATTTAAATAACCTTTTTTACACTTTAAGCCATGGTTACCCTAGAGTTAATTTTAATGCACCTTTTAAATATTTTTATAAAGTTATTTGGACCCTTCTGAATGCCCAGCCTCTGTATTCTTGAATGCCTGTGCCTCCAGTGTGATCAAATTTCACACTACACAGGGAGGGAACCAGAAAACATGTAGGAATTTAGCTGAATTTGAGTCCCCTATTTAAACAAAATGTGTATCAATTTTGCTCCCTGTTCATAGTAAATTGTCCCATCTTTCAACTGTTAGTTAAAACTTTTAATTCATCAAGAAATATCAGAAGATAATACACCTGCAGTACAGGCAGAGGTACTTGATACCTGAGAGTTGTGCTTTTGTGTTATACCTAGGTGACTTAGGGTGGATCAACACCTGCTTGGTGGATTTACCCAAATTTTTGTATTGATTATATTCATAACTTATTAAGCACAATTTTATTCATAATCATAATGTTATGTATACAGGGTGTTTCAAATTCGATGCTCAGAGATCTTCTAAACGGTAGGAGATAGGAAAAGGCTTAAATTAGGGCAAAGTTGCGCAATATGCTCAAAACTAAAAAAAAAGTTTACAAATTCCGGATATTTTTCTGCGCTCTTATTCTTCAAGCTGTCAAAAAATGTTTAACCCTTTCTACAGTCACTTTTTTAAGATCTACCTAGTGAGAGGTACGTTTTTGAGACTTGACATTTCAGTGTGACAGGGCACTGTCAAGTTCATTTTTTCTTATGGACATATCCTTTTTTTATCCTGCTGTTGGGCTCATAAAGGATGACAGATAACATTTTGCAAGCTTAGTTTGATAAGTCACCTGACGTTTTGGGTTTATTGACCATCATCAGCGCAAATTTAATTTTTGCTTTTAACTTACTCAAGATATTTTGGGAATAACAAATAACTCTACCTAATATTTTAAAAATACGTTTTTTTCTTTGTATTTTAATCTTTGTCAAAATGAGGTTGTAAAATATCTGTCATCCTGTATGGACCAAACGGCAGGAGAAAAAAAGCATGTAGCCATAAGAAAAAATGAACTTGACCATGCTCCTGTCACACTGAGATATCAAATCTTGAAAACGGACCTCTCACTAGGTAGATCTTAAAAAAGTGCCTGTAGAAAGTTTTAAGCATTTTTTAACAGCTTTAAGAATAAGGGCGCAGAAAAATAAAACTTAAAAATAAAGATTTCGGTTTTTTGCCTATCTCCGGAACTACCTGAAATTTGTAATTTTTTTTTGTTTTGAGCAAAGCGTCAAATTGCACAACATTGCTCTAATTTAAACCTTTTTGTATCTCCTACCGCTTAGGAAATCCCTATGGTGAGCATTGTATTTGAAACACCCTGTATATGTGATTGTTAATAAAAGTATTTACCCAAGTTTTCATAGTTATAATTAATTTAGAATTCATAAGCACAGTGCATAATTTTGAAGTTGGTTAATTTTAAATTAACTTATGCATCAATATGAAAAAATCTCAAATAACCAAGTCAAAAGCAAAGAAAAAATTTTGGTTGGTTGATTTCAAAATATGGGTGATTGGTTTCAGCTGATATTAGAAAACAGAAATTTAGCAAGAAGGAACAATACCTAACCCGATTTGGTATGTCAATTTTCAAAATTTATCCTAATGTAGTATGCTTATGAACTCTTGAATACACAGGTGTTATGTTTTAATACCAAAATTGTGCATATCCCTAGGTTCATCCACTATGAATTAAAGTAATGAATTATTAATATGAAAAGTTGGATAAACCAGCCATAAATGAAAAATGCAAGGGTTATTACCTTTCAGCTCGCCTTTAAGGTGGATTCAGAGTTCTGTAACACCCTGTGTCCACCTATGACTTTTTTGTGAATGCTCACTAACGTGTCACATGTCAATATAAAATGTTATGATAGTCATGTGACGCGTGAGCGGGCACGCACGAAAAAGTCATAGGTGGGAATCGGATAAAAGTTTTTAAAAAAGTAAAAAAGTTAGTCATAGGTAAGTGGTACAAGGTGTGCGGTAAGAAAGCAAGGAAATTAAACTATAGCAAATGCATGCTGCTTTTTATAGTGTTCCGTAAGCCACAAGCGGTAAGAGCAGAATGCAAAAAGTGCCTTCAGATACCTGAACTCTCTCTATCTATATCAGATCCGTCTGAGGAAGACATGTGCCCATTTTCCATTTCCATTAGTTCCATCTCGCCCTCGGCGCTCTCGTGATCCTCCGGCTCTGCCATTTTCGTGTAAAAATTCGCTAAAAATTTTAAAAAAACCGGAAAATTTTTAATTTTGTTGTGAAACAACTATCAGCTGATATAAGTCAAACGTGACCTACAGCTTTTAGCTTCCTTATCTGAAAGCTTCTACGAGTGTGGTATCTTAAGGCGATTTTTGGCGTGAACCAAATCTTCTGTCTCTTTCTAAAGCAAAACAAAGTAGGAAAGAATAGGGATGACTGTCAAGGAACTGTCAACGTCAACTTTTGGGTAGTGAAAAAAATCCAATATTTAAAAAAACTGAAAAAAGGTAAATAAAACATGCCTCCAGCTCCGACCCACTATGCGTCTTCACGTCTTCAACCTCCTCCAAAGGAGGACGAATCCAACGACTTTAACAGTAATGATAAGGAGGACGACGGGGAGAAGTTAAACCTGTGGCAGTCTATATTGACGGAGGTGCAGAAGCAGGGCAATCCCAAGTTGTCTCCCGACAAGCAAATTTTGGTGCTCGGTGACAATGAGAGTGGCAAGACTACTATGGTGGCCAAGTTGCAAGGTAAGCGAGTAAGGCAGGGGATTTTTCAAGGCATTTTTAAATTTGGTCCAACCTCGGTCAAATCTCTCAAAATCTATGACAATGAAGGTGCCATACCATACTGGCATTTTGTTTATTGTCTTTCTGTAATTTACCCCAATTTGCAGACCACTCAGGCTAATAGCACATTATAGGCTCCCTTGTTCAGGTGAAAACGAGGGGGTATTCACTAGTGTGAAATTTGTGACGCGATTTCGCATTTAACATATTTTTCCTATGATTTCGCGCGATTTCGCAAAGACTTGCGATATTTCGCGTGATTTCATAAGGATTTTGCGCGATTTTGCAAGGATTTCATGCAATTTTGCAAGGATTTCGCAGCCAAAATGTGACGCGATTTCGCAGCCAAAATGTGACGCGATTTCGCCGGAGTGGTTACCCCCTCGGATGAAAAAATTTAATTTTTTTGAAAATTTTAGATTTAAGGAAATGGTTTTATAATATAAAAAATATGATCATGGTATGTACATAAATCTAATGAGTACATTTTTACAGTATGTTGACATATGCACCACTTTAAATTTAAAATTTGTGTTGTGGTGCTTAGATCATTTTTTTATCAAAAGTTTAAAAAACTGTAAAGATGCTGTAGTTAACCGTGACATTAAAGATCACTTTCCAATAATACAGAGCATGGAGTTGGGTCCTCGCAAATCCAAGTGGGTTCAAGAATTCTGTCAAAAGATAAACTTTAACATGTTACATAGTTATTTACATAATGAATCATGGCAAGACATTCTCAGTGAAAGCCATCCTGATACTATAGCCCAAAAATTAACAAAAAAAAAACAAAATTTATATAGAAAAAAGCTCAAAACAAATTTCAATCTTTACTAAACATAGATGCCTTAAACCTTGGATAATTATGAGTCTTGTAAAAAGTATCCGCTACAGAAACAACCTCCAAAAAGCTGTAGTAAGATCTAATTATTGTCCAATAGCTGTCAAAAATTATATCGAATGTAGGCATTGTGCTGCAAAGAAAAAATAACACAAAGCTTAAATAATCCTAAAAAATTGTGGCAAAGTATTCAGGAGGCTTTAAACAAGTACCAAGCAAAATAATGTAACACTTAAAAAAAAGCAAATGGAAAAATGACTTCTGATCTGCAAGTAATAGCCAATGAAATGAATAAATATCTTTTTTAGCTCAATTGGTAGAAGGCTTGCACCTAAGGTAGATTGAAAACCACAAACATGTAAAAGTTTATCCGATAAATCTCTGTTTCTTGAACCCATTAAGGAAATAGATCTTATTAAATATAATATGTAGGTTTGTTAAAAAACACCAACTCTTGTGGAGAGGATGGAATTTCCTCGAAACTGGTAAAGAACAATCTCAAAAGCTTGATTAAAGCACTTTTACATCTTAATAATATCTGAGATAATACCATTTTTTCTTCAGGTTATTATCCTAAACTTTTTTAGTAATCTATTGTCATTCCAATCCACAAAAGTGGAGATAAAACAGACAAGAACAATTACAGGCCTATAGCTTTCTTTAATATCCTTAACAAAATAATCAGGTGTCACATCCCATGAAAATTTAGTAAATTTACCAATAATGTAAGCTTTATTAACAAATTGAAACAGCAAAAACTGACAAAAGAGAAATGTGGAACCAGGGCCGGTTCTAGCTCTTTGGTCGCCCTCGTGCAAGAGCTTGTTTTGCCACCCCCCATAAGGAACTTTTTGCTTTGAAGGGGGGGGGTGGTAATTTTTCGACAATAATAATTTTCACAAATAATTTTTTGACAATAATAATTTTCACAAATAATTTTTTGACAATAATAATTTTCACAAATAATTTTTTTTATATAATATATTATATTTAAAACAATTATATATATTTATCGCTATAAAAGAATCTCAAATAAGTAAAAACGCAGATAGTGTTAACTTTACACTATGCCTTATTTGGTACACACATAGGTATAACTAAAATACTAACCGATCAACTTTGTTAAAAACATCTGTTATTAGGTAAAAAGTTGACAAAGGGGCTATTATATAGCAAAAAACAAAAAAATAAACTCTGTACGTAAAATGATTGGAATAAATTTTGTGTTTCCTTACTTTTATCTCACAAAAATCTTTTATAACCTGCTCCATTTTGATATTTTTGCCTTCTTCATGTTCTATTGAAATTATGGCAAGATAAGAGCTCAGCAGCTCTTAAGTAAGACTTGATCATTTTTAATTTTGAGAAGCTTTGTTCGCCACTGGCTACTGTGACTGGCAAAGTCAACAAAACTCTTAGAGCTATCTATAAGTTAGGAGCACACTTTAGTTTGACGATTAATGAGAGCACTTCTGCTGGACTTAATGCTTCCTCTAAAATCGCAGATATAAATTCAATCTCGTCTGCAAGTTCTAACCCATTAATATCTTTGCATTCGTCATCAGTCAACAACAGATCTAAATCTTGGCAGTGTTTTATCAAGTCATTTTTAGACACGTTTTTAAGTTTATATATATTGTAAAGAAAATCAATATATTTGCTATGTTCATTTAGCTGCTGAAACCTTTGCTCCAGTGAGTTAATAATGGTATCAATAAGGTGAATATATAACTCGACTTTAAATTTTGTTTTTGGATCTTTAATGGGTTCATCAATACTTTCATACTGAAACTGTCTTTTTCTTATTCGTGCCCTTAACCTGGGAACCGAAAAACATTGGCCTCTATTTCAATTTCATTTGCAAGTTCTTTAGCATCAACTATTACCTGATTAAAAACTTCGTCATTTCATTTTCTTCTAAAAAAAATTTCCGAATTTTGTAATAAATTAATGGCATTATTCATATGCAAAGTTTTAGCTTGCATTGCCTTGCTTATTGGATTTATATGATTAAGTATATTATACCAAATAACAATAGAGCAAAGAAACTTAAATTGTTTTAATTGATTTATTAATCCTAAAGATTCATCCCTTATCATATTATCTACATTTGAATCTTCATATATGCTCATTAGTGCATCATATATTTGTCCAATATGATATTGAAGGGGCTTTATTGCATCAATACGACTCTCCTATCTTGTATCGCTCAGAGGTTTAAGAGTCATTCCCTTTACATATTCAACTAAAATTTTCCATCGAAATGTTGAAGCAGCAAAAAAAAGATATATCTTTTAGACATTGTTGAAAAAATTTGCTGCTTCTAGTGACGATTTTGCCATATCGTTGGCTACAAGATTAAGTGAGTGAGCGCTTTTGGACACATACTTTCAAGCTGCCGCCAACAACACTCTCCGTTGAAATCTTCGTGTCTCAACAACTCTCAGGAGTCGGTACGTCTCCAGACTATGAACCAACGTTCAAGAATTATAAAAAATGTATTTTTTCATATAAAACGGAGAGACACATGGTCAACCTTAAAATACTTTAGTAAAATACTTATTAATTATTTATTTTTAGAGGTGTTAAAATATTTTAAGGCATGGTCACGTTCATCGCTAATTTTAAAGGCTTTAAGAACTTGATACTTCAAAAAAAGAAGTTAATAATATAGTTTAAGGTTTTATATTTTTTAAATGTGTGCGTGCAAATTTTAAAGTGTTTATAAAAGTCAAATGACAGGAGTAATGATTGTTGAAGTCTAATGATGGCATACTTAGCCGAAAACATGTTCACAATTTAACAATTTAAAATTAAAATTTAATGAATTTGCACAAAATACAAAAATTCTTAGGTCTTAAATTATCATCATGGCCGTACCATTATATCTGGATTTAAATTCACAGTTTATTTGCTTTAACAAAGAAATAAAGTTTTTTCAGTGTTTTATATAAATGTTTTGTTTTTATTGGAGAAAAAAGGACAAAATACCAGTTCAGTCCAAAAACTTTACGGCCAACTCTGACATTATTAAAATTTGCCGCCCCTTTTCTAAGAAACAAAGATCTTATTTTAAAGTACGCATCTCTCCGTTGGTGGTGAGTTTATTCATTATCGCTAGCAGGTGATTGATTGGCCGGGGGGCGCTCGTACTACTTTGAGGGGGTGTTCTCGTACCACTTGCTGTGTAGCATGCGCCCCAACGCTCGGCCGTCTGTTAGTGCCATATAATTTATCTATTTTTTAAAATCTGTATAAAATGCCGCCCCCTCGGACTGCCGCCCTTGTGCGGCGCACGAGTTGCACGACCGTAAAATCCTGGCCTGGTGGAACATAATAAATAAATTATCAGGTAGGAAAAAAAACAGCAAACAAAAAATATTGAACTTCAAGTGAATTCTGTTATTATTAAAGAACCACTAGCATTTGCAAACAAATTAAATAGCCGCCTCTGTTACAAAAAACCTAAAATCAAAAATTGATTCTAATATTAAAAAAAGGAAAGAATTAAAAAATAAATAGCTTTGTATTTTTGCCCACTTTGACTGAAGAAGTAATAAAAATAATAAAAGAACTAAAGAACAAAAACTCTCATGGCATAGATGGCTTATCTGTTAAAATTATTAAGTAATTTCCAGAGAACTTTTGCGAGGCTTTAAGTTATATCATAAATTAATATTTTAATGAAGGTTTCCAAACGATCTGAAAACTGCAATAGTGGTACCTTTGCCCAAAGGGGGAGTCCTAACAGATCCGACAAACTATAGGCCCATTTCTCTTTTACCGGTTATATTAAAGATTATTGAAAAAATAGCAAAATCTAGAATTTTATCCTACTTTGAAAAAATCAAACTTCCTTATTATACTTAAAACTGGATAATGTTGCATCAGCGTTCTGTGATCTTGCAAAAGTCTTTGATTGTGTAGATCACAGTACACTGCTGCAGAAAACGAAATTTTACGGCTTTCGTGGAGAAATCTTGCAGTGGCTTATGTCCTACCTTTTAAATAGGAAACAAATGACCACAGTAAGGGATAAAAGTGGGGTGATTCTCGGTGTGATTAGATCTTCTCTTGCTTTAATGACCTCAATTTTACACAAAATATTAGACTATACAAATTTACAAAAAGCCTTTGATTGTGTAGATCGCAGTACATTGCTGCAGAAAATGAAATTTTACGGCTTTCGGGGTGAGGTCTTGCAGTGTTTATGTCCTACCTTGTAAATAGGAAACAAATTACCACAGTAAGGGATAAAAGTGGGGTGATTCGAGGGGTGATTAGATCTTCTCTTGCTTCAATGACTTCAATTTTACACAAAATATTAGACAATACAAATTTACAATTCATTAACAAAATTACAAGCACACCGTCAGGACCTTAACCATCGATGTAGTTAGTATGTACACTAATTTTTTGGTTACCATATTTTACAAGCAGAAGCAAGTTCTAATGTTTCTATTCTCATTTACCCCATATAATTTTGCATATTCACATATTTTTATGGTGTTGTACTTTTTGGTATTTATTTTGTGTATACACAAAATTGGCGAAAAGATAACGAAATCCGGTTAACTTACATTATTCGCAGTTTTTATTTTATGCAAGAAGTTGGTATATGAAAAAACCTATAGTTAGTTTTTTTATTTCTTAATAGAATTTATCAAATAATACATCAGTTTACAGACAATAGATAGAAGTTTTTTGTAGTTGCAAGAGATATACAAAGTGTCAATTTTGATGTTTTTGTTTCTCAGTTTTATGTATTTTGAAGGTCTAGAAAAAGCAGGCAAAATTCATTGATTTAACGAAAAATAGATTCCCAAAGTTATATAAAAAGTTTGCCTTAAAGATGTGGATCATCGTAATTATAACTTTATTTCTGTTATGTGACTTTAGTTAGTGGTGTGTTAACATTAAAATAGTTTCTTGTTGCGTAAAACTTTGTTCGTTTAAGAAAGGATCAGTATATATTTTTAACCTTAGGTGATTGGGATTACTTAGATAGAACTGTTAATATTTTTTTCATACTTTTTTATTACTCGATCTTCGATTTTATTTTATCTCATTAAATTAATAAAACAGTATAAAGTCTAAGAATAAACAAGAACTAGGTAGACAACATGTTGCTTATTTGTGCGCAATGTAAAACACCTTGCATATCGAAAAAAAGACCCAAAGAAGGTGAAACTTTCAGGACTATATGTGACAACTGTGAAAAACCCTACTGCAAAAATTGTGAAAAACTAACTGAAACTGAAGTTGACTGTCCAGATGTCTTATTTTCTTTTGTTCACCATGCAAGTTTGACTATTTAAACTTACAGTCTGACTTTAATATTAATTTAAGTAAGGCTTATAAAAATGCTAAAACTGATTTGGAAATAAAAGACAAACTACTGGAAGAGCAACAATTAACAACTGAAAATTAGAAATAGAAATAACTAGACTTAATCAATAGGCTAATACAATGAATAATTATGTTCAAAGGTTGAAGAGAGGCTCGCAATCCTTCGAATCTCATACCCTTGATGTGGAAAAGGCTATGGAATAAAAAATGGAATATCAAAATCAAAAATAATGTAAGGTTTGAATCTAGAATTAAAAAGTGTCAAACAAGAATGTGAAAACAGGAAAGTTCAAATTGAATACTTAAAAATTAAACGCTTGAACTCGAACCTAACGAACTATCAAAAGATTTTAAAACATCCCAAATACATAAAGCATAATTAACTGATACTCTGCTTGATAAAACCCAAACATTAAAGCTCCTAGAAAATGAAATTCAACAGCTTTATCTAGAGATTAAACAATTAAAATCTTCGTAAACTAGCCTTGCTGAAGAAATACCTAAAAGCAAAATAAAATTAACTCCGGCTAGTACGAACACAAAAGATAATGCAGCTGTCCCTACTTTTACTAGCACCGTTGGAGAAAAGACGCAGGAAGTCATTGACCTAGTTTCCCCTTTTACTAGTAACAAATGAGAAACTATCAAGGAAAGAAAAATATTAATATTGTGTGATGAACATGGTAGAAATCTGAATAAGCTTTTAAAAAAGCAACCGCGCCGACTACGAGATGCAGATGATCATAAAGCCTGGAGCCCATTTGAAGAGTGTAGTAGTGGGACTTGAAACTTTAATTGAAAATTACGGCAAACAAGACCTCGTAATTATTATATATGCCTAATTCTTGTCTACATACAAAATTTATATTGCTGGGTTGCTCATTGACAGCAAGAAATAGGTTTGGTATAGAAAAAGTTATTAACTTTAATACTTCATTGCAAAATTTTCTTTTTAAGGTTGACAGATTATCAAAGTACATCCTGGATTATTTAGGGCCAAATAAAAATAATAAATACAAGCTCCGAAAAAACTTAAGATCTCTTAGGAATAAATGCAAGGATTTTTTCTCATTTTTACAGGCTAATAATTTTTCAGATGTAGTTTTAGTTACGGAACACTGGTTGTACCCAGATGAATGTTTTCATATTCCTGGTTATTAAAAAAATTAATTTTCTTGTAGAAAAAATCGCTTCATGGAGGAACTTTGATTTTATCCAAACAGTCCTTTGATTTCATTAATATTGACAATTTTAAAGATCTTTATCAAGATGAGTGATTTGAAGTTTCAGTATCATACTGCAAATGTTTAAATTTCTATATATTTTGTTTGTATCGTTCCCCCTCTTCTAGCATTAAAGATTCGTTTTAATGCAAATGTGATTCTCGATGGAGACTTTAACATTGACTTTTGCGATAAAAATAAAATAAATTCAACCATGCTTTCTAACATTCTTACCAACGAGAATCACAAATTCAAGCGCAACGTTAATTGACCATATCTGTTCTAACATAAGTCAAGTTTCCTGTTCTGTTTTGAATTCGGGTTTATCTGACCATGAATGGTCAAATCTTTTTTTTCGCTGGAAACCACTAAAAAGCCGCCACGTATCCAGAAACGCATTTTTAGGATTTTGAAAATTATTGTCGTCATGTTAATTGAGACAGCATTGGACATGCACCTGATCCAATTGGCACTTTTCACAAGGTTGTGGTGGATAACTTCCAACGAGCGTTCTCCCTGCGTTGGGTTAAGCAAAAGAAAACTCAAGTAAAACACCTTAGAAGTTTAAACACTATCTTAGGAAATTCATTAAAGATAATTGGTTTATGGAATACTGCAACAAATTCCGTACTTTGCATAAAAAGCTTATTAGTGCTACAAAATTGTAAAAGTAAACAAAAAGAATCTTGGAAAATCATAAATGATATTGGGGGTACGTCAAATAGTAATAGACGTAGTAATAGTAGTATAGTGGATGAATGAAATATCTTCTATTGTAGTATTGCCAGTAACTTATCACAGAATCTTCCGACAGATAGAGATCCTTTGCACTATCTGTCTGTCGTTACCGTCTCTAGTTCTTTTCAGTTTAAGCCCGTTAAACCATGTGACATTCTTGAAGCTCTTAAGGATATCAAAAATAAGAAATCGGGTGGTGAAGATGAAATTTCCGCCGAGGTGTTATCCAAATTACCTCACAGCGCCTTATTGGCATTGTCTGCCGCTATTAACATATGTCTTGCATCATTTATCGTCATTCCTCTGCATAAGGGTGGCGCAACAGATGTTCCATCTAACTTTCGCCAAATTTCCCTTTTTTCGGACCTTATCCAAATTTGTCGAAAAAATTGTCAAGCAGATAATGTGAGATTATTTAGTAAAATTCAATTTGATTACGCCCAAACAGTATGGGTTTTAGGCATCAAAATAAACAAGGGCGACGCGGTTGCAGCAGTATTCTGTGATTTATCCAAGGCATTTGACTGTGTGGATCACACAATACTACTAGAAAAGCTCGAGCGGTATGGTTTTAGGGGTTTGACATTGGAATGGTTTAGGTCTTATTGCCAATTGCACCAAAGTTAAGTCTGTGTTTTAAGTCTGACTTAAAAGTTTTTATATCTCTCAGAAGCACGCAATAAGACAGAGAGAGAGAGAGAGAGAGAGAGAGAGAGAGAGAGAGAGAGAGAGAGAGAGAGAACTTTTATTGCAATTGGCAATTATTTAAGCCATCGTACGCATTCGGTGGTCGATGGAGGCTCTCGCTCTGCTTCTCTAAATAAATATCACTTGCGGCGTGCCCCATGGGTCAGTATTGGGTCTCCTGTTATTTCTTCTTTATATTAACGATCTTGTGCGTTTAAAAATTGCAGGTGAATTTACATTGTTTGCAGACGATACCAGGGTCCATAACGATACGTACATCCTTCCGTACGCAACGAGATTCTGTCATCCAAAGAATCGGGCATCGTTCGAAACATCGCATGAAAAAGTCTCTCTATTAAAACAAAGATGGTTGGCGTTGCACCAGTTTTTTATTTTTAAAAGATCTTGAGAGATAATAAATTTAACGACATCATAAACATGTGGGAAAATAACCTTTGTCAAAAGAGTCATCTATAGAAGTACACAATGCCATAAGAGCGCTATCAGGTAGTCTAATCAGAACCTCAGCAGAAATCTCAACCTTCTCACAAGATTTTTTATTCTTTATTTCATTAAGTACTCCAATAAGCTCCCAGGGCTCAACGGGGTTAAAATGAAAAGAACTAGAAACCTAAATATCAGACAAATAAATTAGTGGATCCTGATCCGAAAGAAGATCTTGCGTTAAAGTACTTGCTATGGTACAGTAAAATTTATTTAAGGTATTAACATCAATATCCATTTCTTCAGCTTGGGGAGTTTTATTGCTTTATTGCGAAGATCGTTAATAATAGTCATACTTTTTTTCTGTTTATTTCTTGTTTTTGAATCCTATTCTTGCAGTATCTTTTTTTTACTGCTACTATTATCTTCTTATGCATGCTCCAATATTTGTTACAATAAACTAAGTACCAATCTGTTTTAAAGAACTTTTTAAGATAATTTAGACAACGTAAATTACTAGAAGATAATCTTAACCCTAATGATAGCCAGTGTTTAGAATTAGTTCGTTTAAGTTTGAAGAAAGTGGTCTAATAAAACCCTATGAAAATTTGAAATAGGCTCTAGAGCTTTTTCAATAACATCCCAATTGACAATTGTACAGCTCTTGTGAAAATCATTAAATGCTTTTTTACTATAAATCCTTTTCTGTCGTCGGTGGAGTTTTTTGGAGCTGGTTTAAGTATAAAAATAGAACTTAAAGCTTCGTGATCAGATAAACCCGAATGAAGAACAGTACAAGAAACTTCATTTAAATTAGAACAAACATAATCTATTATTGTTGCAGTAGAATCAGTAATTCTGGTGGGAGCCTTAACATGCATTGTTAAACCATAAGCTGTTAGTATATTAGAAAGTAAAGTAGTGTTAGTTTGGTTTTTAGCACTAAAATCAACATTTAAGTCTTCCGCCAGTACCACTTTGACATTAGATAGGATTTCACATAACATAGGGTCAAGCCTGATCCTTGAACTGGGAGTTGATATGGCTAGATCTGTATATTTCTCACTCTTTGAATCACACTTAAGGTACGGCTTGCCGTTTTGGGGATCTGCGCATCAATATTTGCTATCAATAATTTTGATATTACAAAAAAAGGCTGTTCGATTGATTTCCAATGTAAACCAAAGAGAGTCTTGCAAACCTCTATTTGTCAAACATAAAATATTAACACTTACATCACTTTAAGTTTTGGAAACAGCATCTTTAGTTTTTAAAAATTATAAAAAGGGCCCAAGTCCCAACAATATCATACAAGACAAGAATTTAACATTCGATTGCCAATTCCAAAAAGCACTAGCACAAAAATCCCTTATATACGAGGGCATTAAAATTTTCAATCATTTGCCAATCACCCTCAGATGTGCTACCTCTGTTAAAAACTCAGAAGGGATCTAAGGGACAGGCTTTTAAACTTACCTTTTTACTCGCTTTTTGAATTTTATGACACTCAGTTATAAACTTCCGGCTTTTAATGGTTTTTTTTCTTTTTTTTTATGAATTATTTTAGTGATGAGATATTTTTATTCTTTTTTCTTTTTACTGTTGTAATATTGTCTCCTTTACAATAATTCTTGGTGCAACTATGTTCTGTTTCTGTTGTGCTTCTTTTTAATCATAGTAAAGTGGGTATTTTTATTATTAGTAATTTAGGATAAACACAACTTTTCAAATTTCTTAGTGAGAAATAGGTTTAAAACCACTTATTATTGTAGATACAAATTTAACTTTTTTATGTACTTACACATTCAAAATGTTGAACATTGTGCTTATAATATTGTGTGATTATTACTTACATTCTACCTAAAATAATCTTCAATAATGTATTTTATTTATGTTCCTACTTATTTTATATTTTTTATTTCTTTTAGTTTTTAGCCTGCTCTGTCGACAGAATTTTTGTTCTTGACAATAAAGTGTTTTTTGATTGATTGATTGATTGTCTCAAAAAAACCCGACGGTTTTTTAAGATGCATAAAACTTTTGGACATTTTTTGATATATTCGCAAAAATTCTATTTCATTACCTTTCCAAAACTCTTTTGCGCTAAAATCCGACAATAAATAAAAAATTGGCAGTTAAAACAAAACATGCAGTCTGATTTTTTGTGATCCACCCTATATATTTTCTTGAAAAAGATTTATCATCAATAGAACGGCTTTTACACCAGGCTGAAATGTTTTTTTTTTTCAAATTTTGTTGCAGCATGATTAAGATTTAACTTGACATTAGAATTCTTTCTTAGGCATAGAAAACTCCAGTAAAGGCTCGGGCCTCGAATATGCTTACATAAATGTCCGCGATGACTACCGCGACGATCACACCAGGCTGAGCGTGTGGGTCTTAGACGGCGATCCTGCGCACGCCGATCTTTTAAACTTTGCCCTGAATGAGGAGTCGTTCAAAGAAACTTTGATCATCTTAACGGTCTCGATGACAACACCGTGGGGCATTTTGGAGCAGTTGCAGCACTGGGCCTCGATCCTTGCCGATCACCTGGACAAATTAAATTTGGACGTTGACGTGAGACAGAGCCGTAGGCAAATGGTAGTCAAGAAATGGGTGGAGTATGTCGAACCAGGTAAGACGGATATGTATACCAATTAGACCATTAAACTCTATAGGAGTTTTTTTTTATCAAATAAACGCTTTTCTCAGGCTGGGTAATATACTCTGGTTGTTCTTCTCAGCCGCTATGTGGTCGAAGTTGTGCGTAGAGTAACAAGAACAAGGTAGATCCAGCAGGTACGGTTGACCGGACAAATTGTCGGATTCACATGGTGGACGTCCGGGGATCCCGCAAAATTTACGGTCTCTACAGCGACGATGCCAAAAGATTTGACCTACGCTATCGGGCAGTGGGAATATTCCAAGGCAGAACCCTGAGACTTCGAGCACTTTGGATGGGACTGGACTTTTAACTACTCTGAGTGTAGATAAAAACCCCCGACAGCGAATCCAGGGTTGCATCGCCTTCGATTTCCGAGTCAACACATATAGACTAAGTTCTGCTGGGAGGGTACTACCCTTCGAAGAGGGCGTAAAGCCGGCGGTTCACTGTGTATACTTGCTACGCAGTCTAAAGTTCCCTGTACTCGACAAAGAGGTGTCCGGTAAAAATTAAGTCCTCTTAGAGAAAGAAAACTTGCATCCTAAGGAGCACGTGCATCAGTCGGGGGTGCGCGGGGGGTATGGCAGAAAGGGTCCATTATGCCGCCCATCTACTACTACTACTACTACTACTACTACTACTACTACTACTACTACTACTACTACTAATACTAATACTACTACTACTACTACTACTACTACTACTACTACTACTACTACTACTACTACTACTACTACTAGTACTACTACTACTACTACTACTACTACTACTACTACTACTACTACTACTACTACTACTATTTTTACTACTACTACTACTACTACTACTACTGCTGCTCTGGTTGTTCATCACAGCCTGAGGGCAGTTTTGAGGGCAGGGCATTGGAATATCTATCCTTGGCGGTTATTTAATCGGAAGTCTTGCAATTGGTTCAGTTCCTGGCCGGAGAAAAAAAACTTCTGACTGTTTGTGTCCAAACTTTTTAACTTGAGCGATTAATTCTAGAATTGATGAAAAGTCCCAGTATAAAAAAAGTTTTAAATCGTTGATTGTTCGCGGGTAAAAAAGCATTGATTTCGTTACTAGTGGTATAATAACATTTATTATGATAGGAGACGAACTTGATCCATCTTCACCAATGAAAAGAAGTTCCAGAAATTTCGGTGAAGAGGGAGACGACGATCTGGAATCTACACCTTTACCTGAAGGGACTTTAACGAATAATCTAGGTAAGTAGCTGTCAAACTGTCACAGAAGTTTTAACTTAACTTGAACCTTTTCTTTTTCTTTAAGTAAAAAGTTGGTTCATGCTAAAATTGTCCCATAAATATGGACACTCTTTTACCAAATCTAGAAAATGTTCAATATTCATTTCTGTAATACCTAACCACTGCTTGAAATATTTAAAAAAAAAACAATCAATTTTCAGGTTAAAAAAAGCGTCAACGAATATTTTGCGGGCACTTGCACAACACTTTTTTCCGTTTCTTTTTCCGTAAAGTTAAATGTTGGTTAACTTTCAAGGTCATTTAAGGAAAAAGATACAGAAAAGGAAAACGAATTTAAGCAGGAACCAGCCTTTTCACCGATTACACATCAAACGCTAGTTTTTCAATATAGTAGAGCCGCATAGGGCAGTTCGCGTGCCAAATGATGAAGGAAGTAAGCAAAGTATATGTTTTGAGTATAGGTTGGCTACTGGTTATTAAAACCCATCTGGCGACCACCACCCCCCTCCAAAGGGTTAAATTTTTAATTAACGGTTTCTCAAGAACCGTTGGTGATAACGCAGCAAACAAAAATTTTCAACCATTTTGATATCTCAAAAACTAAATGAGATAAATCCCAAAACGTATGTTGTTTACAAAGTTTTTTCAACGTTTCTTTAAATATTTTAAAAACCAGGGATTTTTAAAACAGTATATATGACTCAAGTTTTTGTACCCCTTCCCCTAAAAAAGTCTAATTTTCCTTTACGTTGCCTAAGGGTATGCGTGGTTCGCAAATTACATTAAAGTAAATATTTTTAATAATTAACATTTTGGTATTAAAAATATATATTATTTTCTAACTGCTGGTCACCAAAAACTATCTTTTTGCCCCTCCCCTCCCCCCAAGGTTAACCTTTCATCACCCTATAGGGGTAACATTTTATATATAGATATAGGGTCATTCCATATCAAATCAACCAAAAAATCACAAAAATTTTACGCGACCAATTCCAATTTTGATGATTTTTGGTATATATTTTCTTCTTACCATAAAAGTTGAAAATGCAAATTTTTAGATTTTTTTGATTCGTAGTTTTTTTTTTTTATTTTTTAAAATAAAAAAGTCAGTATTTTGACCTTAACAAGAATGTACAAAACTAGCAATATCTCGAGAACCACTTACACTAGGAAAGTAATAAATGGCTCATTTTAAAGTCATTTTGAAGCTCTTTTTTATGAAATATCACAACATAATTTTAACAAAAAAAAAAATTTAAAATAAAAAATTGAAAAAAAAATTGAAAAATTCAAAAAGGCCATTTTTAATTTTTTTGAAAAAAATATATAATTTTGGTCAAAGTGTTACTTAATTATCCACAAAATTTTATGATGGAGAAATGATGGGTTCAATGTCAAAAAAAATATCAAAAATATTAAGTACATTAAAAATCATGCATTTAAAAAAATAAACATATTTTAGGAGCACCAATAGTGCACTGGATATTAAAATAAATAAATTTGTTGGATGGATACAGGTTTTAAAAAATACCCAGAGGCTTTATCTACAAATTATTTTATTTTAAACTCGCAAAAGAAATAAACAAACTTTTCTACTTCGTTGATAAAAATTAGACAGAAAACACTAAGACTAACTATATACCTTAAATTTATTTTTTTAACTTTCTTTTAAGAATTTCTGATGAATCTGACATTTCTTTTTTGCTGACATTGTAAGTTCTGCCAGTAGCAGTGTTGGGTTCAACTTTTTTTATAAGACTTTCTGGTTTAATAATTAAAATATCTTGAGGTGTTGGGTAAAAAAATGATGAGGCAGGTCCTCGTGGATGAAGAAAGCTTACTTTCAGTTCTCCGCTCTCATTATTTTTCCCCAAGACACAAGCCAGCCACCAAGCACTGTCATATTCTACAGTGACAAACCCTGATTCGATATTTTGCAAAATAATGCTTCCACCTTTAAAAAGATTATGTGTTTCGACCTCTAAGCATGTAGAAAACTGTTTTGCCAAAAACGTGCTTTCTGTAAGAGGAATTACAGCATGAATTTTTTGTGTCCGGTATTGTTAAGACTTCCGCAAATCTTTTATTCAAAATTATTTCATGATTTGTATAATCTGCTTCTGTGCAATATTTAAAATCAATGCCAGATATGTTTTCTTCACACCAAGTAAACAATTGTAGAGGTGTCATTATTTGATTGTCATAGGGCCTCTGCAAACTGGCTTTGGCAGCAAGTCTTTTAACAGTTCCTCCCAAGCCATCGCAGGCACTTTTGCCATGCGAGGTGGCAAAATAATGCCACTCTGCTTCAACACCAAAATCTTTTTTATGCAGGCATATATTCAGAAAATTCTTTTTGTTTTTGTACTGCGCAGCACATCCATCCGAAAAATAAAAAATTTTGTTAAGTCCTGGTATTTTGATTTTTAAATCAGGCATTAATTTTTTTAAAAATAAATGAAATGCAATTGTATTATGTGTCAAGCTTTCCGAAATAAACACATAATTCAGGTTGTGCAGTTTACCATCACTTAGAAAATAAATGGCAAAAGGGTGGAGGGTTGCCTGGCTGTTATTCCAATGATAAGACTGGACTTCATCTTGCATAACAAAGGAATAATTTTCCGCAAAGTCGCAAGTGATCAAAGACTCTCCAGGTTTAAGGTTAATTTTTATTTCATTGTATCTATCTTTTTGCATTTTTGCAATAAAAGAATGTGATTTAAGTTTTACAAGATCATCAGTAAATTCCTGGACAAAATCATCACTTTTCTTAACAACGGTTTCCATAGTACACCTATCTACTGAGACCCACTTTTTAAATGAGACCTCATCAATTAATTCTTCCTCAAATTTTTCTATTAACGTATTTTTAAACTGTTCTACTCCAGGACATTGCTTGCATCTATTGCTTAAAAAACAGTCCACTGAAGGTGGATTACACATTAGTTTATAAAGGCAATCATGATAAGATATTGCAAGAGGCCTGTTATTTTCATCATATAGCTTATTTAATTTGGAGCCATTGAGCATTAGTTTTATATTTTGATGTATAGTACATACACATACAGTATGAGTCCCACTTTTTCCTGCCAGTATACAGTTTTTGGGTCGCAGTTCACAAAATTTTGAAAACCCAATTTTTTCATTGGGGTACTCAGTTTTAAACAATGCATAAATTTCTTTTAAATTAGCTAAGACTAATTTTTTTTGTACATATTCTTTTTCAGCTCCATATTTTCTGATAACAACATAATCTTTTTTACCTGGCATGGTCCTGCTAATGTCATCTCTTTGGTAAAAATCTACCACTATTTGGGCCACTCTATCACTAAGGGTCTTTCCCGGTTTGGGGTTAGGAGAACATAATATCCCATTGTCCTTAACTAACTGTTTTACAGCTCTGGCCAAATATTGAGAAACTCCAAATTCTTCTTCAATCTTCTTTCTACTCCAACTTTGAGGTAAACATGATAAAACTAGTATTTTCTTACTCCTCTTTTCGGTTTTTAAAAATTTGTCCTTTAACTGCTTAATCATTTCACTTTCGTCACTCTGGCATTCCTTTACTAGCGTTGAATCTGATTCCTTTGTAAATGCTTTCGCAATTGTATGCTGTACAATATCAATTTTTTCTTTGTATACATTTTTTCTTTTAATCGGCGACACACCAAGAAGCTCCAATGACTTGTTTAAAAGAGTAAATGATTCAGCAGGATCTTGAAAATCTGGATCATTTTCTGGAACTTGACTGGGTCTAAAAAAATTTAAAAAGTTAGTTTTTTATAAGAACTTAAAAAGGGGGTAACAGCTGACCCAAAATGTGTACATAATGCCAAGAAATTTGTACATAATGTCTGTATTCTCAAAATGTCATGCAAAATAATGCCATGCAAAATAATGCCATGAGATTTTTCCACTCCGTACTTGACGCAATTGGTTTAGTTTATTAATTTTATATTAAAAAATACTATTTGTTACTTAACCTGCCTCATCTTCTTCAGATGCCTTAAACTCCTTTGAAAGCTTTAGTCTACAACCATCACAGATTTTCATTCCCATTTTGACATTTTTGTAACTGCACATCCACTTGGTCACATTTCTTAATTTCCCAAAATGCTTGATTTTTAACTCTAGTGGATCACAGCACTTTACTTTATATTTAGTCCATCCACTTGCCTCACCCATAGTTGAAACTTTTAAAATTACACAGAGATGACTTCTGATAAACCTTCAGTCGAACTATTATGTATCGATTATTTGGAGCTGTATCAGGAAGATACTTGCCAAAAATTTAAAATCAATTTATGCAGGAATTTTCATGTCAGCAAATCCCCACAATGTACCTAAACAGACCAATAAAATGAAGGAGGTGTGTCCTTAATGTTAAACAGGAATAAACAGGCAGTATTTCACAAAAGTATTGGCAGGTTTATACAGGCATATTTTCCTAAGAATTGGAACATCCAATAGTACGTCTCCGGTGGAAAAGAGGTTTTGTAAGTAAATATTACAATGGGGGGCAATGTTAATCTGATTACTGATACAGAATGAAACGTAGGATATAATTTTTTATTAAATAAAATATTGTTAAATATTTTTATAATATCGCTTTAAACCCCATTATATTCTTCTAATTACCAAAATGCATTGTCTATTTATAGGCGATTTTTCATGCATGTGATATATTTAATAAATTTTTTCACATTGAACCCATGATTTGTCCATCTCAAAATGTTGTGAATAGTTTAATAACACTTTAAAGAAAATAATATAATTTTTTGAAAAAAATTAAAAATGGCCTTTTTGAAATTTTTCAAAAAAAAAAACAAAATTTTTTTTTTATTATTTTTTTTTTTCAATATATGTTATGCAATATTCTCATATGAAAGGTCTTTATAAGAGCTTTAAAATGAACCTTCACCTACTTTTCTATTATAAGTGGTTCTTTGGATATTCCTAATTTTGTGCGCACATGTTAAGGACAAATAAGTGACTTTTTCGATTTTCAAAAATTAATTCAAAATAAACAACTGGTCAAAAAAGTCTGAAATTTTGGATTTTCCAGTTTTTTGGTAGGAAAAACATGTATACTAAAAATCATCAACATCGGAGATGGTGTGGTAAAATACCCTGGTTGACTTGATATGGACTGACCCTATATACCTTTTTGAAAAGCCTAAAAAATTTGAAAGAACATTTATTTGAACTTTTTTTTCATAAAATGTGTTGTTTTAAAAATATTAACAACAGAAAAGATGCCTTAAGAGAAAAAGAAGACATTTCCCCATAAATCTTTTTTAGGTCTTGAGATATGGACTTGGTCGTTATGACCTTTTTTAAACTAGACATCTTGAGAAATACAACAATGAAACAAGTGATTTTCTAACTATAACCGTTCTTGAAATATAAAAGAATAAAATTTTGACACTTTTAAGGGGGTGGGGGTTGAAAGACGCGGAGGTGGGGGTGGAAAGGTCACTCACAACAAAAATGAGATAGGTTTTCATAAAATATACCTTGTTTGCTTTCTTCATCGTTTGGCACGCGAACCATTTTTTTTCGCCCTATGCGGCTCTCCTAATAGGTATCGACAAGGTACTTAAGTAATCACAAAAATTTAAACAATTTTGCAATCGATCACAACAACAAGACCAGAGTCAAAGTGGAAAACGTCAAAAATAATTTAGCGGCTAAGATGTTCAACTTTAAACGCGTTTTCCCCGCATATAGTTACTTTTTTTTCAAAAAAAGAAATGATACGGGTCGAATATTTTTTTACTTAGTTTCCTTATATGCGGTAACTTTCAATGACAAACCTGGTTGCCAACGGCAACTAAGTTTTTGTTAAAATAAAATACCACAACAAAGGTAAACCTTTTGTTTGTATGCAAAAACTGGTATAGTAACCAAGGAAAAAATGATATCTAGTAATTTATTGAGGAATGGGGAAATTATCGAAAATCATGTCGAAGATCTCGGGCAAGCCCTCGAGCGGTTTCCTCATAGCAAAAAATCTAAGAATGATTGTCTGATTATTTCACCATCCCGAAATGAATTTTCAAAATATTTATCAAATTAAATACATTAAACTCTGCAAAATAAAGCGCTATTTATTATATCATCAAACGATACATCGACAATAAAAACCTGTTGGTACAGACGTGTGGTTTTGAGTTTTGAAAATGGCAATTATCAGTTTTGACAAGGGAGATTTTTAGTTTTGACAAGGAAGATTTTCACCGGAGCGGGAAATTTGTATTAAATCAAAAATAAGGGATATGGACGGGCCGGGTAATTACTTAAAATGTAATTTTTATAGGGCTTGATATAGTAGTGGTGGTAACGAAAACCGACTATATTCAAACGCTCGAAAAAGAACAGGATTACCGCGACGAACACCTCGACTTTATGCAACAATGGATAAGGAAATTCGCCTTGCAATATGGCGCAGCGCTTTTTTACACCAGCGCCAAGGAGGACAAAAACTGTGATTTATTATACAAGTAAGGATGATTTTTTTAAATTTTTTTTAAAATTTTTGCCGCTTGCAATAAAAAGCTCTGTTTTGGGGTGTTTTATTTCAGATTATGATATTTTAAAGAACGAGGGGAACGAATTTTTGGTTATTGGATTTTTTTTTTGAGTTTCACCACCAGGAGTTTAAATAGGGAAAGTGAGATCTTATTTCGAAAGTCTTTCGACAAATTTGATTTTTCGGTTTTTGAGATATTCAGCTTTAAAGTAAGTTCAAATCGCACGGATAATAACGGAGGGTTTGCGAAAACTGGGCGCGCTTGTGCCTAGATCACAGATCAAAAATGGTCTCCCTACTAGTACTATTTATTTATTTAAAAAAGTTATTTTTTTTATTGGGCCATTTTTTTATTTGAAAAAGTATTTTTTGTTATTTAAAAATGCATTTTTTTTATTGGTCCATGGCGTAGCGAGGCAAATTTCGAGGAAAAGCTGGTCAAAATTCAGAAATTCCGAATTTAAATTTATTGAAAAAACTAATTATAATTTTTATTCTCTAGTTACCTAGGTATAATAAACCACGACCCTTTTTTAATATTCTCATCCCTCCCAAAAATATTTTAGTTTAAAGTTGATCTTTGATGAGAGTTTTGTAAGTGTAAGTGTGTTAAATATTTCGTAAATTGAGTGTTTTTTCGCAAGTTATTGCTGGTGGTAAGTAGATTCTTCAAAATTTTGAACTTTTTTGTCCACGCTCCAATTACGTTAGAACTTTTATACAAGATCTCCTTGAAATAATCCAACCTTTAGTTCGTGCGGTAATTTGCGGTCTTGTCAAAAATAAATATTTAAAAAAATTGGGTCTTATGAATTTTTAAATTAAATACTTAAATTGGGTAAAAACACAACATATTTTTTTTATTATAAGTTTAAAAGTACTAAACTGATTTTTATGAATTAAACACTGTTTGGTGGACAATAAATGCTAAATACTGGCATTGTTGGTTTTTGTCTTTGCAGATCCTGAAACAAAACACTCCCTTAACTAAAATGTTCCGCCATTTTAAATTTTAATATTCACTGATTTGAAAGCTTCATTTATTGTCCATCAAACAGTGTTCAATACATAAAAATCGGTTTATTACTTTTCAACTTATAAGAAAAAATATGTCGTGTTTTTATCCAATTTAAGTAATTAATCTAAAAATTCATAAGACCCAATTTTTTTAAATATTTATTTTTGGCAAGACCGCAAATTACCGCAGGAACTAAACTTCAAGGAGATCTTAGATAAAAGTTCTAACGTAATTAGACCGTGGGGTAATGCGGGGAAATGTACTTATAATAAAAATTAAAAATGTTTTGTGGATATTTAAATTCAACAAAATTTTTAAGAATCTACGTACCACTAGCAATAGGCTCCAGGACGATATCTCGAAATTTTCTCAATAAGTTGCGAAAAACGGAACACTTAATTTACGAAATATTTAACACACTTTAATAACACTTACAAAACTCTCATCAAATCAAAGGTCAACTTTAAATTAAATATTTTTAAGAGGGACGAGAATATTAATAAAATGGTGGTGGTTTATTATACCTAGGTCATGATAGGCAATCACTCGATACCAAGTATGATTTTCCTCTATTCTGTATCGTCGGTATCTGTTGTGCGTTTTTTGATGGCTATGTAAGCCAATTCTCGAGCCGCACACCCTTCCACAGTCCTGGCACACCCAGTCTCCCGCAGCAGCCGGGTGTTGTTGGTCATCCATTCTTCCATTTTGTCGCTCCTTTCTACGTTCTCTGTTCCGTCTCTAGTCTACGTCGTTGCTCTTCAAAAGTTTGTCATAGACTGTTCGGCGCCATGAAGCCCTATCTACTGCAGTTCGATTACCGAGGTCGTCGAGACCTTAGTTTTTGCTCGCAGTCTGCCTAGGTTAAGTAGGCCACCGTCGTCGAATCTATATAGAATTTCCACTCCCGACGGTAGATGTTCCTCAACAAGGTGAATCATGGTACCTAAAAATATAGAGAATAGGGTGGGCGCAATAACACACCCTTGTTTAAGGCCTGTCTTAATCTGAAATGACTCTCCTGGTCCATCGTTGCTCAGGACTGTTGCATTCATATTGTCGTGTAGTAGTCTAAGAATTTGAAAATTTTTTTGAGGGCATCCAGCTTTTGGCAGTATTTGCCAAAGAGCTTCTTTGTTGACCGACTCAAATTAGGTCTATGAAGGCCATGAAAAGGGGGCGATTTTGTTCTCTAGATTTCTCTTGCATATGTCTGGCACGAAGATCATGTCAGCTGTGCCTCGATTGGGCCTAAATCCACACTGTGTCTCTGGCAGATTTTGTTCAGCAATAGGAATTAATCGGTTTGATAGTATCCGTACAAGTTTCTTTCCAGCAACAGAGAGCAGATATATACTTCTGTAGTTTCCACATTGAGCCTTGTCGCCTTTTTTGAAAATGGTAACTATAGAGGCGTCTCTGAGTTCGACAGGAATAGTCTCAGTGGTCCATATTTTACTTATTAGAGTGTGCATTTGGAAATTAAGTGCGGGACCCCCTTGTTTTTAGAGTTCAGCAGCGATACCACCATATACCTAGGTAACTAGATAATAAAATTATAATTGGATTTTCCAGTAATTTTGAATTCGGAATTTCTGATTCTTGACTAGCTTTTCCTCGAAATTCGCCTGTGTGGCCGTAGACTAGTGATCGCAGGGCAGGACTGCTACAAGGGCGCTACGGCGGTGTTGGACTTAAAGATTCCATTCGAAGTGGTTATAAACGCCCGCCAATCATGGAAAAATAAAGAAATACCACAAGCTGAGAACGCCTCACTCTGGGGGAACCCACAAAAAAGCCGAATTTACAAAAACCACAAAAACAAACACAGTTGAACAGAAAATAAAACGTCCGAAACGAAATATGAACGAAAGTAAAACACCCAAAAAATAATGGATACGAATATAATTTTATAGAATTTTAATTTACTCGATCCTTAAAAGACACGATTATAATTTTCCCGAGCCTTAAAATATCAGAAAGACACCCGAACCACAAATTGATAGAAAATAGTATGCCCGATCCTTAAATGAGCAGAACCACAATCCATCCGAATCGCTATTGGGCATGCGTCAAATTTAAATCTCTAGAGCGCCGTAGACCCTGGATTGCGGCATTGACAAGTTTCTCTATTTGGAAGATGACACGGGGATTTTTTTTTATTTAACTTCACAGTTTCTGGCTGTCTAATTGTCTATCAAATCTAGCGATTCATTTTTGACACACTTAAACAGTAATGTCTGTCCCATGACAATGCAATATTTTGAAAAAATTCTGGTGGTAGGGGGTGGTTGAGGAATGTAAAGGGGGTAAATTAATATAATATCACAACTTACTTCGATTCTTCTCATAAGCCTGGCAACGTAGCAATTGAATTCGTGGCTATCGGTTCAAATCATTTTCGGACAGATTGGGGTTCTTGAATTTAGTGGTTCGGCATTATTATGTTTCTATTAAATTATTTTCGTTAAAAATATATTCTGACATTTTGTGTTTCTAACGATTTGATTTTCCCGACATTTCATTTTCGAGACGATTTTTTTTCGGACCAATTATTTTCTTTTCTTTTAAATTCTGACAAATTATGTTTCTGTCAAATTTGGTTTCGGGTTCTTTATAGGGACCCCGCTCTGGTACACTGACAGCTAAAAGCTTGATAATGGAGCCGGATTGGATATCTCCGGTCCTAACTTTAAGCTATCCCAGTCACTGGGAAAATATAACCAGAGCCTCAAAAAAGAAGAAAAGAAAAAAGAACGCATCTTTACGCATCTTTATACTCTCAGACAGTCAAGCGGCTTTAAAAGCCTTAAACACATTAAATGTGAGTCGAAACTAGTCTGGGAATTCAAACAAACCCTAAGAGCGCTCGCAACCCACAGTCAGGTAACCTTAAAGTGGGTACCCGGACGCCGAGGCATAGCGGGCAATGAGGTAGCCGATACCCTCGCAAAACAAGGTGCTGAAACGCCATATTATGGTCGAGAGCCCTACTGTGGACTCATGAAAAGACACGTTCTAGAAGAACTCATTAATTGGGAAAAGGACCAATTGTCAAAACACTGGAGACACACTCCAGGACTAAGACAAGCAAAAAAGTTCATCACTACATCAAAAAAGAGCAGAAAAGCTCATAAACATGAACAGAAAAGACATCAAAAGAGTCGTCGGACTGCTTACCGGACACTGCCCGGAAAATATCGCCTAAAGGTAATAGGAAGAGCAGAAGATGACCACTGCAGATTTTGCGAAACCGCAACAGGGACCGTAGAACACTTACCCTGAGAATGCCCCGCCTAAGAGGCTTAAACACCTCGAGGGGGTACTGCCATCTATCCAAGCAGTGTAAATTCCTGGACACGAACTAAGATGAAGAGTTATGCACAGAATGGAAGTAGTGCCGTGCGGCTAAAAGAGCCGAAAGGCCCTGCGATTTACAGTCTACGCAGACTAAAGATTCCTACCCTCGACGAAGAGGTGTCGGGCAAAAATTAAGGTCAATCGAGCCACAAACCCCCCGAAAGATATTCGAATTTTGCTTATAATTTCGAACCAATTTCGAACTAATTTTGAACCACTTTTAAAAATTTTGAACCACACTCCTTCCTGTTTTTTTTTAATGTTGAAAATGGGGGGTGCAGCTGGACGTCAAGCTACCGCCCCCCTCATTTAAAGCGTAGAGAAAAATGAAAAGCAACTATCCCAAAATTAAGAACTAATTTCGAACTCCTAATATCACCAAAAAGAATTTTGAAAAACCCACCAGTAACCCTGTTTTTTAAAAAAAAGTATGGTTGACGTCACGCCACCCCCCTTTCGGGGGGGGGGGGGGGTTGTGGCTTGACTGACCTAAAAATTAAGCCCTATTAGAGAAAGAAAACTTGCATCCTAAGGAAGACGAGTATCAGTCGGGGGTTTGGTAAAAAGGGTCTATGAAGGCCTACTTACCAGGCTTAAAAATAAGCCACCCCTCCTCTACTACTACTACTATAGGTTCATTCAACTTTGAAAGTATGTAAATATCTCGAATACTAATCGACAATCGAAAGACCTTCAAAATAAGATATATCTTGACTCTTCTTTCATATTTAATTCCAGTGCCGTACTTCATTAAAACAACCTGTATAAAAAATTCTCTGTAAAAATAATACCAACTTTTTTTTATTATATTGTATTGATCCTAATACTTTTAATTTTTTTGCAGATATTTAACGCACAGGATATACGGTTTTCCTTTCCATACTCCTGCTCTAGTCGTGGAAAAAGATGCTGTTTTCATTCCGTCAGGTAATATTTTATTTTTATTTTAAATTTTTGAATAATTCTCTTTTTAGTTTTTACTTAGTTTGATATTGATATGATATTTTTACTTTACTTACTTATAGTAAGGTTTGATGGACACCGCTTTTATATATTTGTTATATTTAAATATATATCTGGAAAACTACCACTCTTTGCAAAAAAATGTTTCGTGGCCCGCTCCCGAAAAAAAGGCGTTTTGGAAACGTAGTTTACAAAACATCAAACATATACTATTCCGCTACGTGGATTTTTTTCAGTCCAACACTTTACAACCCCTTAAACTTAGAAACTTAGAAATGCGAAATAGGAAGTAAGAAATGCGCTGTGCCCTATGCGACCGACTAAATTAAAAAAATTTGGGTTTTGGGCTTCCGGAAATCTGGGTAACACAACATTGTTTAATAAATTTCTCTTCACATTTGTTTACCGTCACGTTTTCGAGCCCCGTAGGCACTACCTAACCTAATCGGATGGTTCATCAACTACTTTCGAACCCCAGGGTGTCGATTCTTGAAACGAGGGAGCGCTTACGCTCTCTTTCTCCTTTCTCCTATGTTAGGCAAGGAGAGCGTGAGCGCTCCCTCGTTTCAAGAATCGACACCCAGGACGCTTATTCTTGACGACCCGTGAGGTGAGCGAAATTTTCACATCCACTGGTGAACTTACTTTCACCAGCCAACTATTTCCACGGGAAAATGAATCCGCGGGAGTTTTTGTGATGTTTGTAAACTTACTTTATTTGATTGTCAGTTTTTTTTTGGGACCTTTTTTAAAGTGTTTTGCAACTTGTTTGATAGTTTCGAGGTTTCTTAATTCAAACAAGTTGCAAAACGCTTAAAAAAAAGGTCCCAAAAAAACTGACGACCACCCAAGTAGCATTTGGACGCCAAACTACGTCCTCTACTCGTTGAATTAAAAACCCCGACGTTGGCAAGCGGATTAAAAATCTCATTCCATACGACCCCAATCTGACCTAAATGGGGAATACAAATTCGGGTCGGCTCGACGTCGCTAATTGTACTTCGATGGTATAGTAGTTTACCTATGACGACGTGATAATACATCCGCCAGTTTACGTAATTCTATATTATTTAATTGATTACGTGAAATATATATTAGCAAATTATAACTCACAAAAAATAAATGTCCACCTTTTTATTTCATTAACAATCACATAATAGTTATGTTATTAAAAAGTGCACTTTACGGAGTAATCTAGAGCGAAATATTTCTGCGAGGGCTAACGAACAAAGTTGGTCAAGATGGGTCGAAAAATAACTCCCCCCCCCCTTCCAAATTAGCACAAAATAGCAAAAAGAAAAAATATTTAAAAAATATATATTTTTTTGAAAGCACTATTTCGGTTGAAATCAATACTAAAATCACTCAAGAATAATACTAAACGAGTCCTTCTCCATACAGGCCGATCAACTCCTACCGATTTAGTGTCCTTCAATCCACCTTCGCCGCCATTTTCACTCAAAAGTCAGAAAATCCATTAGTTTTCTGTCAATATGGCGGCGCAGGTCGAGAAAAGGACACTAAAACGGTAGGAGTTGATTGGCCTATGTGGAGAAGGTATTGACTAAACGCATCTTTAAGGCATGATTAAGTCTTTATTGTATTTTTTTCAATAAAAATAAGAAAAAAATTGTTGTAAATAATGGCTGCCCAAGCTTGCAACTCCAAAATGGCCGAATTTGGGCTGGTATAGTACTTTTACCAATTTATCACCAATTTGGACAAGGACACCGATTTGCAGCCCTAATTTTATCCAAATCTAACCAGCCAACGTTAAACTACGTAATATGTGTAAACGTTCGGAATCCGCCTCCATTCTTCGTTGGCCATGTAACCTAAACTGACTTAAAAGAAGAATGTCAGTTCAGCTGAACATAACCTAGAAAAATATTTTCCGTTTTTCCTTGTTTTTCCTTAAAAACATGGGGTTAAACCATATCAGGTCAACCAGGCAATAGTTTTGACCATCTCCGATTTTGATGATTTTTGGTACACTTATTCGTCTTATCAAAAAACTCAAAAATCCAAAAAAATCAAATTTTTTGGATAAGCGGTTTTTGTTTTATTGATTTTTGAAAATCAAGAAATTGACCAATATGTCCTTGACAGACACTTCCAAAAATAGTAATATCTCAAAAACTATTGATTCTATAGAAGCGAGTGATAGCTCATTTTGAAGGGTTTTTAAAGACCTTTTTAAAGATGTGTGACACAATATAGTTTGTTTATTTTTTTTTTCTTAAATAAAAAAAAAATAAAAAATTTAATGTTTTTTTACCATTTTTGGAAAATTTTAGGATGGAGAAATAATGGAGTCATACTTTAAAAAAATAATAAGATAGTTGATACAGGCCTAATTTACCTAATACGGGTATAACAAAAAAATTAAAAGTAAGAATAATAGAAAATTTACAATAAAAAATATTTAGGTTGCTAATTTTTTTTGTAAAATATTTGAGGAATCTGTCATTTCTTCTGCAGTTAGCGTATATGTCCTACCAGTGGCAGTATTTGGGTTGACCCGTCTTAAAAGAGAATTTTGATCTATGACCAATATATCAGCTTTTGGCTTTGGAAAGTAAAAAGACGGAGAGGGACCATGAGGATGTAAAAAACTAACTTTTAATTCCCCGCTTTCTATATTTTTGCCAATGATACATCCCATCCACCAAAGACAGTCATAGTTTATGGTTACAAAACCGGAGTCGATGTTTTCAATTTCTGTGTTTGACAAACCACAGGTTGCAAAAAGACATTGAATATTTTCCTCTTTACTTAGTGAAAATGGTTTTGTAATAATTTTTTCATTACTGAGGGGAATAATCGAGTGCAATTTTTGAGTCCCAGGTATCGATTGTGCTTCCAGGTATCTTTTTTCCAAAAACTTTTCATGTTGCTGGTAGTCATTTAATGAACAATATTTAAATGTTATACCAGGAATGTTTTCTGTTGCAAATTTAAAAAGATCTTCGGGGGTCATAATCTGTTCATTCATATGGTCTCTGCAGACTTGCTTTAGCAGCCAACCTTTTTACGGTGCCTCCCAGTCCATCGCATGCACTCTTCCCGTGGGAGGTGGCAAAAAAATTCCATTCTGCTTTAATTTTAAATTCCTCGAGATGGTACGCAATATTAACAATGTTTTTTATTTTTATACTGTGCGGAACAGCCGTCTGAAAAATAGATAATTTTGTCTAAATTATCAATTTGCCTCTTTAGTTCAGGCATAAGGTGGCTTAAAAAAAGATGAAATGCCACAGTGTTGTGTACCAAACAGTCTGAAATAAATATATAATTTAAATGACCCAGTTTTCCCTCATGAGTTTTGTAATATATTACAAAAGGATGTAGGGTTGCCTGGCTATTTGTCCAGTGATAGGACTGCACTTCATCCTGCGAAATAAATGGATAATTAAGAGCCGATTCTGTAGACCTTTTCGGGAGAAAGCCATGTTGAAAATCGTTTCAAAGTGAATTTGTCAGAAAAAAATTCAACAGCCTCTTATGTATTAATAACTCATAAATTTTTGCAAAGGATAAAATCAGACTTATAGGTCTGTAGGTGCCCCCATAAAGAATTTTTCACTTAAAACTAAAAATGGCAGAAAACCGGATACTAATTAATTACCCTAAAATTATTAGCAGAGCCACAACACACAAAAAAAAACAAGTAAAAATGTAGGTAGGTATTCGTTACTATTACTTACCCTGCTACAGGAGATGGTTGTTCATCCTGTTCCTTGTGTTCCTTGGAAAGTTTCATTCGACAATTGTCACAAATTTTCATGCCAGTCTCCACCCCTTTAAAGGAAGTCATCCAATTTGTGACATTCCGTAACTTTCCGGAATGTTTCTCCTGACTTAATGGATCACAACACCTCACAAAAAAATTTTTCCATTGTTTTGGCTTATTTTGTGCCATTTTACAACACACGACTCCGATAAATGTTTTAAATTAAAAAATAGCAATTTATCACATAAACCGAAGGTTTGCAATTAATTATTGTCAAAACTTTTCCTGTCTGAACCAGAAATGATACAAATAGGGGTAAGGGCCAATAAAAAGTAATAGGAGGAGCTAAAAATTTTGCAGGAATTAACATGTTTAAATGTATAATAGGTGGGTGAAACGATCTTGGGGTGGAGGGGAGGACAATTGAAGAAATAATCAAAATTTTGCAGGAATAAACAAGTTTGGAAAAACATTTTATGTATCTTATTTACAAGACTGGGAGCAATTGACAAGTTTTTAGATATAAAGAGTAAATATATAGGTATTTATCAAAAAATGTATGGTTTTTTTCTGCAAGGTTTTTTATATTATTTTTTTAAAAATAGAACCAATAACTTCTCCATCCTGAAATTTTCCAAAAATATTAAAAAAAAATACTGAAAAAAAATAGTATTTTTTTGAAAAAAAATCAAAATGGTGTTTTCAAGATTTTTCAAAAAAAAAAATATTAAAAAAATTTAAAAAAAAAATAAAAACAAAAAATTACATGGTGATACACATCGTTAAAAAGGTCTTTAAAAACCCTTCAAAATAAGCTATAACTCGCTTCTATAGGACCAATAGTTTTTGAGATATTGCTATTTTTGTAAGTGCCTGTCAAGGGCATATTGGTCAATTTCTTTATTTTCAAAAATCAATAAAACAAAAACCGCTTATCCAAAAAATTTAATTTTTGGATCAGAAGAATAAGTGTTCCAAAAATCATCAAAATCGGAGATGGTCAAAACGAAAAGTGCCTTTTTTTTGGTTGATTTGATATGGTTTGACCCATGGATTATTTTAAAATTGTATTTATTAAAGCACTGAATGAGCTTGAACCTGTCCCGCAGATGTGGGAGGAGAATAACAATTGTTGGTTCCTCATCAAAAAAAGCGACGTTAAACAATATCAGTGTGATCCCACTAATGCTCCACATAGCAAGTCAACAAATTGTGCAATTTGATGTCCCAGATGCAAAATTGTAGGTTAAGTATCCTTCTTTTTCTTCGTTCCTTTTTCGGTAGGTATCCAAATGAGGGCCCTGAAATACGACGTCGATTAAGGTAACAAGGCCGACGATGTTTCGTGGTCGATTTAGGTATAGGCGTTAAAACAGTCGGCTTTGTAACGTAAACTGACGTGAATCCGTCTGGGCAAATATTTGTACAAATTACGTTGCCTATTTTTACGTCGCTTAAGGTTATTTTATACCTAATACGACGTCACTTTATTACAGATTAGGTTGGAAGATGGATAAATGCTACTTGGGATTCATTTCCCCGTGCAAATAGGTGGTGAAAGTAAAAAGTAAGTTCACCCGTAGATGTGAGAATTTCGCTCACGACCTAACCTCACGGGCCGTCGAGAATAAGCGTCCAGAGCAGGTCTTTTGTCCTCCAGTAGTTTACCGACTTAGGGAGTCTGTAACTGGTCCATCTCCACGTGATATCCGATCCCATCCGGCCTGGTTACTGGCGTGAATTGAGGGGTAGGACCTAAGATACCTTTTACACTTGTTTTCTTTGAGTTCTCCCCACCCTGCTCACCGGTCCGATCTGATGAGCACCCCCTAGGAAGGCAGTTTTCTCTTTCTAGAGGGATTTAGACCTAAACCCCTTTCTCAGGGCTAGGAATCTTTAACGTGCTTCACTATCTCTAGTACTACTCTACGAGGGACGCGGACGGTATGGAATCGTGTTAACCTGCCTTCTATCTAACATGGCCTACTCCGCTCCATACGGGGTTTTTCTTTAATCTCAAAATTATGTAATTTTATAAGAAAAAGTCCAAGTAGACTACCGAGGGCCCCGGGTATCGAACACGGGTCTCCTAGTTGATAGACCAGGTATGTACCCACTATACCAACCAGGTCGGTTTTACCAGGTCGGTTTTAATAATTTTAATTCAATTATAGGATGGGACAACATGAAAAAAATAAGCATCCTCTACGAAAACCTGCACTCGTGTAAGCCGGACGATTACTATCGGGACATCATAGTGCAGCCCGTCACCCGAAAGACCATTTCGAAAGAGACCGAAGTTCTCGCGGAGGACGAGCAGGCGTTTCTGGCCAGACTTCAGCAGATTTCGTTCGGAGGTGCCGCGCCTCAGGGTTTACCCAGGTTGAGCACCGGCGGTTCGAGCCCTAGTCCTATGTCAGGTGAGATTTAAGGGCGCGATTTGGGGAGATTTTGTTTTGCAACATCGCCCACATAATTAGGTGTGTCAGTGCCCTCTATACATCAGCCGGGAAATTATACAGGGTGATTCGAAATTCCCTAGAAAGACTTTAACTGTAGGTATAATTTGTTGTTCTGAACAAGAATTAGTAAAATATATTGTTGTAAACTCTTTCGTTTCAGAGATACTTGCATTTAAAAATTGTTAATATTTTCTGAGAAGCACCGTTTACTGCGTGGTAGAGACATCAATTTTTTAAAACAAAACTTTGACAACTTTAAAATGCTTGACAAAAACCCTAAAACATGTCATTGTCAGCACACATAGACTTGCTTGATCAATTATTTTAAAGGCAATTCCCAAAAAAATACGAAAATTTTACTCCTAAATTCAGAGAAAAAATTATGAAATTTAAACAAAATAATCACGTAACTTTTCTTAGATTAATATATTAATTAATATCTAACCACTGTTCAAATCTTTCTATTTTGAATCACTCTGTATATGGTGCCTTGTATAGGAATGGTTGTAAATAAAACACCTCTTTCTTTCCCCCACAACTTCCCACAGCTGTTTGACAAGAAAAAAAACAGTCCTTAGGCTAGATGTACAGAGGGCGCTTGTGATTCGTCAATATTAATTGAAGTACGCTATTCTATGCAACTGAGTGTACATTGGATTACCAAAGAGGCTGTCATTGTTTTTGGCAGTTGTTATAAATGTATATTTTATATATTATACTATACTATACAAAACCTATTTAAATCGGTTACTAAGAGATCACTTAACATCGCCCTACCTGTAAACAGCTTAAAAACAACAAACAAAAAGATTTTTCGGCATGTAGCCAGAGGGCCTTGAACATGGCCGAAATTTTTGCCAGATCAAGAAAAAAATATGTTATTACAGCAAATTTCACTCTAGATGAATAAAATTCATTAACTCGGGCAATAATGTGTGGTTTTTAATTAAAAATTGTAATTTTTAATAAAGACAATGATACTGTCAAAGTGACAGACATTTTCAAACTGTTTATTTTTAAAACAAATGAAATACAACAAATAAAACAATGTAAAACTAATAAACAATGATGCCACAAATGAACCACTTATTTTACCCTACCTGTGAACAGCCTTAATAATGCCTGCAGTCTAAAAATAAATTTAAGAGTGTCAAAATAATATTTTAGATCTTAACGGTTCGACTATTAGCACAAATGCAAAATAAGTTTAAAAATGTAATGCGCCCGGGTGCCACTAGGGGGCGAAACGTGTTTTTACGTTATCCCCTATATCTCCCAAACGACTCACCCTGCACACTTGAATCTAAGCAATTTCGTATAACATACTAATGCTAACCATTCTTGTACATTTTCATGCGAACAGGGGCCGAAATTTTTCCTAAATAAAAAAAAATTATAATAGTGCAATTATTTTAATTAATTATTATTCATTAATGGACCATTTAATATCACCGCCTGTAAACAGCCTTAAAACTGCACCATTTTTTTTTATTTAGCAAAAATTTCGGCTCCCGTTCATAGGCCGGAAATTTTTGCCGATATATAATTATAATATATATATAGGGTGATTCAAAATTCCCCTGAAAGACTTTACCTATAGGTAGAATTTGTTGTTCTGAACAAGAATTAATAAAATATATTTTTGTAAACTCTTTCGTTTCAGAGATATTTGCATTTAAAAATTGTTAATATTTTCTGAGAAGCACCTTTTACTTCGTGGTAGAAATATCAATTTTTTAAAACAAAACTTTGACAACTTCAAAATGCTTGACGTCAGCACACGTAGACTTGCTTGGTAAATTATTTTATAGGCGATTCCCAAAAAAATACGAAAATTTTACTCCTAAATTCAGAGAAAAAAAAATTAAATTTAAACGAAATAATCACGTAACTTTTCTTAGATTAATGATATCTAACCACGGTTCAAATCTTTCTAGGGAATTTTCAATCACCCTGTATTATAAGTACTATACGAAACTGCTTAGTTTCAAGTGTGCAGACTGAGTCGTTTGAACACGTTTGACCTCCTTGTGGCTCCTAGGGGCAGTTCATGCCATTTTTTTAAAATGCTTAATATATTATTGCTAGGAGGCCAATATGCATACCAAATTTCATTGCCATAAGTCAAACTCTTCAGACTTAAAAAAATATTTTGGCACTCTAACCTTACTTTTTGACTGTGGCATTTTTGAGACTGTTTTCTGTTCACCTACTAGAGTATAATTTGCGATATTACAGGAAATTTTTATCGGTATATTAGACTGATGGGTAATAGTATGTACTATACGAAACTGCTTAGTTTCAAGTGTGCAGAGCGAGTCGTTTGGGAGATATAGGGGCTAATCGAAAAACATATTTCGCCCCCTTGTGGTCGATAGGGGCACTACATGTCATTTTTTTTACATTTATAATGAATATTTACCAAATTTAATTGCCAAATATTTTGACACTCTAACTCTACTTTTTGAAACTGATCTAAACTGATTTCGTAAAATCATCATCAACTAAGCAGGGAAATAAAAGAATAAGTTCCCCTTTTATGCAATAATTACTATAAACTTCGATATTTACAGTGTACGCCAATAAGTCGTTGTCAAAGTATGCGAAGTCAATTCGGTATAGGAAAACTTTACTTCCGGTACATATTTAAGGGCAATGAGAGGCTGATTAAAATTGATTCAGTTATTAAAAGGGTTTTAAATTATAAATTTCAATAATCTGTCATCTTTTGTTTGACCATTTTAATGGGTTTAGTCTGCTTTGCATATTAAACATTTCTTAACCATAAACGTCGCTAGTTTTGCTATGACTTTGTGTGTGGGGCTCCAAAAATTTCTTAATATACCGGAGTACGCAAGGTAGGGGCTTAGGGGCTCAAGCTTCCCCACTTTTTTTTTGTATTCTAAGTAAGTAAGACTAAATTAAGGAAAACGTTTAATCTAAGCTTATAGAAAACCTAATACTATTAAGTACGTACGCAGAAATTGTTCCTGGGGGGGGGGCTTGAGTAACAGAATAACCTCAGGGGCCTTTTGGGGATCAAGATCCCCCAGAACCACTAAATATCGACTCCTAAATGTCGAATTTTCTCCAAAAATAATCAATAAAGTGGTAATCTGAGGCAATTCTGTTAGTCAAACCCCCTCGCAGGAACAATTTCTGCGTACGCCACTTTTCAACAGTATTATGTTTTCCAACGCTGTAAGTTTGGATTAAAAGTTTTCATTAATTTAGAGCATTTATGCTTACATTGCATTACATATTTTTTTTTACAAACAGTAAAGCAATAATAATGAGTTTAAAATTCCCGATAGGTGTCGTACTCAAATCATATAACTTCTTTAATGGATAACGACCGTTATATATATAACATATAACTATAGTGTTGTGGAGTTATTTGGGGCAAAAATTATGGTTCTTAACTTTTTTAAATTTCTCTTAGGTCTTCAAGCCTCTCCAAGAGCCAAATTAGACGGAAACAAAGTTGTGAGTTCGCCGGGAGGCGAAGGAGTTTTGGCCAACTTCTTCAACTCTTTGCTTCATAAGAAAACGGGGACGCCTAATTCGTCTATGAACAAATCTGGTAAGTAAACAGTTTAAGAATAACTCTCGAATTTTAAAAAAGGTGTTGAAAGTCTTGTGACATAAACTAAGTCACTATACTAGTACCTATATATCTTGCTCAAAAATACTTTTGTTTTGAGGTTTGAGCAGCCTGTATTTAAATGATTTTGTTAACATGACACAGTTCATAAATATTTTGTTTTTAATAATTTAAAGTTTCCAAATTTAATCCTTTGTTTTAAAGAAACTTGTTTTAAAATATGTATTTGACAAAGTTATCATTGCTAACAGCCTGTATACGAAACAGCACACTAATGAAAGCTGCATAGCCCCTTAAATGGGCCTAACGCCACGTATCTACTTTATTGAAGCTTTTAAAGAGTGTATTTAATACACGCACGAACCATAAAACCCCTGCAAATAAAAAAAAATAGACTTTATGCACACATTTCCATCTTTTTTGTTTGTTTAAAAATTAAAATAATGTTTGATCTGCAAGGAAAGAAATATTTTTGTACCCTCATCAAAGGATTTTAGTAACTGTCCGCAAATAAACATACCCTTTATCCAAAAATAGGATTTTAGTAACTTTTTCAATTCAATTCAAAATAAGCTTTATCAGAAATTAAAAAAAACAACACTGGTATAGGTAAATTACAAATAATATTGTTAATTTTTAAAACTACAAAATTCAATTATCAGATTGAATATTTTTAACTGTCAAGTATAAGATAATGTCAAAAACAAGGATGTATAAAATATAAATATCAGGGTTAAAATAAAATAATTAAAAACTGAGCCATTTATTTATGAAGGAATAAAGGTGAAAATAGTAAAACAACATTTAATACCAGAAAAAGAATGGGGAAATTTATATATTATGTAACACATAAATCAATAAAAGAACGACAAAATAAACTAAAAAATGAATACAAACATCTACACATTTTTAAAGATTATAAACCAAAAAATGAGTGGAAAAATCTTCGTTAAAATATTCTTCAAGATCATAATAAGCTTTATCGGCCAAAAGGACTTTCACTCTAAAATTTTTGAAGTCGGCTTCTGAATAGTGCAAACTGATTTAAAAAGATAGTGGGAACAATTTCCCCTGTTCGCAAATAAACAAACCGTGGCTTTTTTGGTTGCCGATGGAAAAGATCCACTTTATTTTAGAAGAGAAATAGCGCAAATTGGTAATATGTATTAAGGAAATCCAAATTATCTTTAGCTGGAAATTAAACCAGTTTTCTTTAAGTAAGTATTCATCATTAAAATCATTTTTAAAATACGACCAAATAACAAACTGTCAGAAATTAAAATGGTCAACCATGTAAGGTCACCAATTATAGAAAATAGCTGTCTCAAGCAAAAACACAGTAAATTCAAAATTAAGTTTTTAACATATTTGAAGGTATTGAACTTTTCCGTACATTTCTTTCTAAGGGACCTACACCCGACTGAGGGGGAATTTCGCAACATACGAGTTCCTCTAAATTTTAATTTGTTATAGGCACCAATAAGTGCTTCACAAAAATATATTTTTAAATATGATTTTAGCCACTTGTGGTATATACATTTCCGCCTAGTTAACTGAATACTTATTGTAGGTTCCGATTCTTTGACCGAGAAAGCAACCATGAGATCAGATGCCGCGGCAGAACTGGATAGACTGGCTAGGAGTTCGGCAAAAAAGCCACCAGCGCCGTCTAACGGCCCAAATAGCGCGCCCCCTATCGAGGTCGACATAAGCGGGGTAGATTTTAATAACACTTCTTCCGATTGTTAATTGTAAGAGAAATCTTGGCTAAACGCCATTTAACATAAATTTATCTTATAGCGGTTTCCATTTGTAAAACTGGTACGTCGCCAGTCCTCAACTGAGTTGCGCTACTCTTCCATTGGGGTACACTTTTTTCAGTTTTCATATTCCATTGGATAACTGATTTTAATTTTTCCGCACTGGCTCTGATGGGCACGCGCCACATCAAAAACTTTTTCCTGACTATTTATTTTAAGTCAAAACACACCGCTTAACTTTAAAAAGTTTTTTAATGGTCTAAAGTTACTTTTATATAGGGGAGGATGGGCCACCATGAGACTTAAAGTTTTGTTTTTTGCTCTAGTGGATACTTTAAGCAAAAAATTAAAGGAGCCAATTTTATGCGGTAGAGAACTGCTTTAAAAAAAATTATTTAAAAAAAAATATATTATTTAAAAAAAAATACTCACAACCGGGCCACCATGAGACGCACTAGCAATATTGTTTAAAACTTTAGAAAACATCTCTTTATTAAGAAAATATTTAAACATAATAATATTAAGAAACAATAATCAAGTAAACATATTCAAATCCAAAACATTATTTAGCCTATAATTATTAATATTAAGAAATAAACTAAACATATTTAAACGCAAATAAAATAAGGTAAATTTAAAAATAAGCCAAATTAGAGCTCAACTTTCGTTTTTAACGTAAGTTCAGACGGCTGAAGTGAACTTCAAATTTGTAAAAAGACTGCAACCTCTTGGTATTTCCACGGAGAGATGGTGGTGGTCAAATCATTTTTTATATATTTCAAGGAAACGAGTGCGATATCAGGCTGCAGAGGAAAAGTAAAATGCCCATCAAACTTACTGATTTTCTGAGAAAACTGACCTCATACTCAGTAGATAAATTTTGCATTTTCAGTACTTTGCCTATATAAAAAATTTATTTTTTTGCCTTAAACTGAACCAGTACAAAGTCATTTATGTCAGGATTTCTGTCGATCCAGTAGGATCCACTTCTATCAAGTCAACTAAGTCATCATCGCTGTCCTGTAATTACAGACATTTTTTTTTCTTTTGAAGCCTTTCTACAGTCTCCATATCAATTCTTTCTTTTTCTGAGGTATCCGTAGGGATGTAAAGTTCGTTTTTTTGCTATCGATTTGTCATAGTAAAAAGCCCGACTGGTGGATGGACTGTGTATGAAACTAGTCAGTGGTAGAACTGGTGGAGGAGGCCAAAAATCCAATAGTTTTCTATTGGTAAAACTCTCTTTTTTATTAATAGATTTCTTTCGACCACTATTTGTAAGCTTTAGTGCGCCTGCTTTGGGAAAACCTATGAAAACTTCAGGTCCTACAAACTGCAACTTGGCATGCGCAAACGCATCTTCAACCTGCAAGTTCTCGTTAACTTCTTTTGAGTTTATTCCATCTTCTACGTTAATCTTATTGGAATCATCCAGAACTGTTTCGCCTGGATCAGTCCTATCCGTTACAGAACTGCACATAAAATCTTCAGCATTAAGATCGAATGGAAAAATTCCCGTTTTTTTTTAAAGCCAGACGTAACATTTGTTGGAGTCATAGAACGCTCAAAAGCTACACCTACACAGCCAGCAACATTGTACAGGGTCACGGGTGTCCCTGGATGATGTAACAACCGTGAGTCAATTGCAGCGTTATAGTGAGCTTTAAATGAAGAAAACACTGAAACGTCTAAGGGCTGCAGTGAGGTGGTAGTGTGACAATTACCACGCCATTTTCCTTAGCGCTGTTTAAAGTTTGGATGGCAAGATGGCTCTCGTGATTGTCCATTATTAATATGGTAGGGTTCTCTTTGGTTGATCCACTATTTTGAATAAAGTGTCTCATAACTGAAGGAAAAAGGTCGCCATTCATTCAGCCAGAGGGCGTTGCCAGCCCCAGTGTACCTGCTGGTGCCCCATTTAACATATGCTTTTTTAAGTTATTCCTTGGGAACACCATTACGGGTGGAAGAGTGTTTCCGGTAGCACTTATAATGCAGCAAGTGGTAACTAATAATCCAAGTTTTCCACTAGTACATTGGCTAACTTGCTTTATCCGCTTAGATGATGGTACTTTTTTTGGCTTCTGGACGGTGGTGGTGCCAGTCTCATCAAGATTATAGGAATTGGAGTTCCATCACGAAACTTGTCAGACCGCTCATATGTACTTTGAAGAGTTTTAAAGAATATATTAACATTGTGATGATTGAACGAGGAAGATCTTAAAAGGCTACAGCCTTCTGGCTATCTTATGCTTAATTCATCCTGTTGCCTTTTTAAAAATCCTTGCAACCAGTCGATTCCAGCAGATTTTTTTGTTTCCCAACTAGGCGGCATATTTTTTGAATTTATTTTAGCGATTTCGTATGCCAATTCGCGCGGGTCTCTAGTTGTCTTGTTTGGCTTTTTCTTTTACGGCCTCTGGACATCTAAAAAAAGTAATCCACTATTACCTACCTATTTTTGCTTGTGGGCCACCTTGAGACTGTCTTATAGTGGCCCATTAACACCTGTCTCATAGTGGCCCATCTGTAGGTCTTGCAATGAATTGCTTTTTTTTTGTTAGCTGTTTTTATAATTTTTTTTTAAATATTTTAGAACAGAGCGTGATTATCACAGAATTACTAATGTCAAAATCTTACCTTTATATTAATAACAAAAGGCGAGAATTATTTCCCACTCTCCCCTACATTACCGCTATTAATTTAATACATACTACTGCTTGATAAAATTAGGAAAAAAATGTGCAAAAACACCATATTGTAATATCTGCATATAAATTTGGAAATAGTATATTTATAAAAATTTAATTATTAAACAAGAAGTTTAATCATGAAGAAAGATTAAAAATTAAAAATAATACTCCTCGATTTTGTATTACTTCTAGGTTTAAGTAATTTCTAAATACCATGTTTTTAGATTAATGTTAGCACCCCTTTTATTTATTTCTAAAAAGTTTGTGGTTTTAACATTCTGTGATAGATTTAATCTTATTTCTATTTAAGTTATTTAATATTTGTTACTTATATAATTTTTTGCATTTTTCTTTGTCTATTTTGCTTATTGGGGAATAAAATTTTGTCAAAAATATTGTTTATTTAATTAAATTACTCTTTCATTACTTTTGACCCTCCAGGTTGTTTCTTTATTTAAAAAAAAAACCACCTGTCCCTGGATAGGGACAGAAGTACGTTTTTTTGGAAGGTTTAAAGAAGTGTTCGGTTGCTGGTGCTGAAAGGATTAACATAAAATTGGGTGATTCTTTAAAAAAAAGTTAACACAAAAGTGTATCAAGATCTTTTTAGAATATTATCTAGATAGAGAAAAAGAAAAAAACCGAACTCTAGATGGCCTTCTGCAGCAATTTGTTGTTTGTTACGGCTTTAGAGTTGTCCTATTAAAATCTATGACATGTGATGCAAGGCTGCTACACCTATGGCGTTCCCCTCTTGGGTCTTATCTTATTCTTTTTTTTAGGGTGGCCCAATACAAACGGGACTTTTAAAAAAGTTTTTGTCGAATTTTAAAATTTCAGAATTTAATGCCAAAATTCACAATTTTAAAAAAAAATTTGTATTCCTTGTTAAAATCGGTTAAGAAATAAGTTATGAATTGTTAAAATGAGCACGTTTGGTAAAACAAATTCAGTCAGGCAAAAACATCTAATATGGTTACCGAACCATTTTGCGTGTTGTAATTTTTTATTACCGCACGCAAAATCGTGCGGTAAACCTTAATTACCGCACGGTTGTAACTAATAGTTATTTACCTAAGTGGCACGAACGACGCGGAGCGGAGTTCGGGCAGCCGTCAAGGGCGGAAAGGACACTTGTCGCACGTGTCAGGTACAAAGTTTTTCCTACTTGCGTAAAAACCATCTTTCCGCACGCAAAGGAAAAAATATTTGCAATGAGATGTGAAACTCCCTAACCCCAAGGGGGCTAATTGCTCACCTTTGGGTGGAGTGCCGAGCCTTTGGCCACGATTATTAGGTGCAAGACGGTTTCGCAAATTTCATTAATAGTCCGATTTTTTAGTAGTTAAATTGCCTTTACCAACACCTTCTCGACTAAAAAGCCAGTTAACTCTTTCGATTTAGTATCCTTTAGCCTACTTATAGCGGTAATATTTTTTTTATACTGGGATTTTCCATCCATAGTAGGATCAATGCCCAGTGTTATTATATTTTTTTGGAGTTTGTAAATATAATTGAAAGAAGAGCAAATGCAACAAGTTAGTGCAAGAACCACAAAAAATCTTTAAAAAAATGAACTTACAAAAGACAAAGGCTACACCACAAATGTATCATCAAACGTATTTCCTTTAAAACTTTACTTGTTTTTTGTTGTTTATTAAGTATTTTCGTTTTCTCTTTTTTTCCATTTAGATTCATTCATTTACCTTTTCATGCATGCAGTTTTTATTGTAACATACTCCTTTTTAATTCTTTAGATAATAGGCTCTCATTTTGGTTTTTGTTTATGACTTTAATAATACATTAGCGCTGTAGCGTTTGTGGTTTTTTCCAGATCTTTTTATAGTCAATTACATTAACAACATCCAAAGAGATTCCGTGGGCAAATTGTATCTGCCTTAATATAATTAGCTGGACTCTTTGGACTTATATATTTTTGTTGATTTTGCCAGAAAACTGACTTTCCAAAAACACTAAGTAATCGCAGATGAACAGGATGCCAGAAAATGACTTCAGGGCAACTGCTAAAAAATTGAGACTATACATCTATCAATCGGTTTATTTGGGTTTGCATGTACAGGGTGTTTCCAATTGGGCACTTTTGGTGGGGGGTTTAAGGTACTTCCGGGAGAGATAGAAAAAAACTGATCCCCACTTGGGAGGCTTAATTTTTAAGGCAAGTTTAAAAATGAAAAATTAATCTTGATAATGTCAAGCCATTTTTGAGCTATGGGGGCTTTTTGAAAAGTCTGCATTTTGGGATGGGGTCTATAACTTTTTTATTTATTAAAAATTTTTGTTTGATGTGACTTATGTAGATTTTTTAATACAGAATTTGACTGTTAAACTCGATTTTCCCTGTCACTTTCAGTTTTTGAAATATAACACAAATTTGGTATTTTTCTTATTGATTGACCCTTTTTTTATTTGATTTTTAAAATTACCTTAAAATTTCCTTAAAAATGATGTATCACACTTTGTGTTTAATTTTTTGTATTTTTTATATATAATGTTTTATTTCTTTATTAGTACTTTTAATATTTTTTATTTTCTGATATATTTTAATATTTTAAAGACAGTTAGAAAGTATAAATAAGTAAAAATAAACAAACAAAAATATATAAAAAGTAAAACACAAAGACACATAATTTTAAATAAATAAAAAACAAGGGTCATTTCATAAGAAAAATACCAACTTTGTCAACAATATCTCAAAAACTAAAAGTGACAGATAAAAATCTACAAAAACGCAATTTACACCAAACAGACATTTTTACAAATAAAAAAGTTATAGAGCCAAAACGCAAACTATTCATAAAGCCCCCATAGATCGAAAATAACTTAATATTTAAATATTTCTTTAAAATTAGGTCTCGCAAGTGGGGCTCCCTGGAAGTACCTTCAACACCCCGAAAGTGCCCAATTTAAAACACCCTGTACCAATGAAGGGTGATTCAATAAAAAATATCAATAAAAAGTTAGCTCCTCTATTGCTCAAACAGACTAAAAATATAATTATATAAGAACACATTGTCGCAAGTATGTATATTATAATAAGCTAACCACTTCATCCACTGCATGATTTTAACTTATAAAAAAAAGTTCACAACTTATGTGCAAAACACTACTTTAAATTAAATACAAATAAAAAATATATATATCGAGAGCTAGGCTATTTTTTGGATACTTTTAAATAAAACTTGCTAAGTTTAGCTTTGACCGATTCTTAGCTATGAACTGATAACGAAATATCCAAAAAATTACCTAAATAATAATAGTACGCAATGATTGAAAAAAATTGATTTTATTCACTTTAAAAAAATTAAACTAAAAATTTATTTTTTCCCTTAAATTTAGGAAATTTATATAGGGGCTAAGTTGGTGTTTATGTAATTTAGAGAACCGTCAAATTTCGGTTAAAAGGTATATTTTATTATGAGATCTCATATAAAAAAGGATTTTGTTTTCGGAGCAGAAATATTTTTGTTAAAGAAAAAAATTGTACATTTTTTGAAAACGATTTGTTATCTAGTCTAGAACGACAAATTATTATAGGACAAAAATTACTGAGCGGAGAGTTAGTTGTTTTTCAAAGAATTTACAATTTTTTAATTCGATGGTATAAATTGTTACGTTCCAGTTTTCTGTATTTTTGTTGTTGGTTAAATGTTACCGAATAAGTTTATTATAAATTAATTTAGGTCTATTAACACTCCTCTTGTTCCTGTGATTTTCTAACGCATCGGGCCACTTTCCTTTTGAATTCTTGGTATGATTCTCTCCATTCTTTCTAAAAACATATAAAAATACATTGGCCGTGTGAAAATCACCCTATGACGCTTAACTAAAAATGATTGAATTACAAATCATGATTAAATCAGTCACCAACCAAAATAATCTAATCACAACCCAAGCTAATCATGTCTGCAGTTGGAATTCTAATTGGGTCGCAATTAATACAAATCCGTAGTTTAAAAAAATCGAAATTTGTAGAAATTGGGCACTTTAGTAATCTACTCTCTTTTGCATGAAAAATCTCCGTTAAGTGACTTTATCGCTTAATAACGCGTTGTGATGTAGCTAACGTCACGTTATTTTTAAGGCAGCATTTTTAGTTTTTGCATGCCTTTGATTCGTTTATAGACCACTTTATACGGTATTTATTATTATCAAGATTTATAAAAATAATTTGTTTGTTATTCTTGTTTTTTTTTAGAAACTCGAAAGCGCAACAGAGAGTTTTACATCTCTCACGAAATTCTAGTCAAAGCAACATACCCTCCTGTTATAAAAAATTATATATGTGGCCCCTAGAGGGTAACAGGGGCCAAAATGTGCTTTTAAACTATCCCTTATACCTTCTATACTAATGCATCTGCACATCTGAATCTCAGTCAGTTGGTAGTTAACACTATTACCAACAAGTCCACTATACCGAAAAATTTTCATAGCTGTTAACAGGGCCCCTAGGTTAGGGGCTAAACATTCTGTCGATTTCAATTAAAACATTATATTTTACTTATCTTTCACCCTATGTCAACAAAAATGCACCACTAGGGGCGCAGTGAACCATTTTTCAGTTTTGAATACCTCCTTTGACCCAGAGACGACCCTTAAATAGGGACTAAATATTTTAAATCTAAAACAACTTGTTTAAAATTTACTATACCAAATTTGAAGATTTGTCCACCTTGGCAGTATTTGACAGCACTCGCACTTCTGCAACACCTGGCAGTATGTAGAAATACTGTCAATAAAACCCTATAATTTTGGCAGTAGGTGTACATATTTTGAGGGGGTGGGTAACCCCTCAACCAAATTCAAAAAGTGCAAAATTTTTTTGTTTGAGTTTGAGTCAAAACACTTAAATTTGAAGAGCCTATATGTTTTACCTCAAACTTTGCCTCAGCCCCTAAAGGCTGTACAGGGGCAAGATTATTACCATTTCTATATTGAACAAAACATATAAAATTCTCGGACCCTAGGGGCGGCCCCTAAATAGAGGCTTAAAATTTTAAATATGAAACTCATTGGAAAACATTTATTATACCAAATTCACAAAGTGTACTGTACAGTCCCTAGGGGTTGGGGCAAAGTTGGATGAAAAAAATATAGGCTCTTAAAATGTAAGTATTTTGACCTCGGTGTACTTTTTGAATTTGGTATAGTAAATTTTGAACAAGTTGTTCGAGATTTTAGCTCCTATTTAGGGGTCGCCCCTGGGATTTGAGATTTTTATATTTCATAATATTTGTTACACCAAATTCCTGAGTTTTAAATGTACCTTGATTTCAAAAAAAAACTCATACATGCATTTTTTTAGCTTTCCATTAGTGTATACTATTATAAGGCACCACCAGCTTAGTATGCCTGACAGCTTAAAATTCAGTGTGATATCCTTAAAAATGCCACAGATATCAACATTTACAAAAGTTCAAATTATCACTAGAGTTATAGAAGACGGCTGGTCTATAAGAAGAGCGGCCACCCATTTTGGAGATAAAATGACGATGATAAATGCAATGGAAAAAGCGCTGGATTGAAAATAATTGTACGGATAGGAGATGGATCAGGACGACCAAAAGTAAGTTCTGAAGTGCAAGATGAGAGACTTATTGACCATCCAGACAAAATCCTTTTTCAACGTCGGTTGAAGCAGCTAATGTAACATTATTTCCGGGTTCTTTAGCAACAGTAAATAGAAGAGTAACGAAATCAGAAGTCTCTTGTCAAGTTGCTGCAAAGAAGCCTTTTCTAACAGAAGAACAAAAACAGGCCAGTGATTTTTGCACTGAACAACGTTCTTCGTGATAATGACTTCTGGGAGAGGGTGGTTTTCACTGACGAAAAATTTTTTCATCATCTAACAGCAGGAGATTTTTAGTTTACCGTCCATCAAATTTTAGATTTGAACCCGACTATACAAACCAAATTAAAAAAGCTGGACATTTTTCTGTAAACATGTGGGGCTGGTTTAGTGCTAGAGGTTTGGTTTTTTTTTTTTGGAGAATCGAAGGAAGATTCAATAGTGAACGATATATTGAAATCCTTGAAAACGTTATGCTGCCATCTGTACAGGCTTTACATGAAAATAATTAATTCGTTTATCAGCAGGACAACTGTCCAGTACACACGGCTAATGTTGTTCGCCAATGGTTGCAGAATAATAATATAGAAACACTTCCTTGGCCAGCCAACAGCCCTGACCTTAACCCAATGGAAAATATATGGGGTCGAATCGTTAAAATAATATACCAAAGGAATTGGAGATCACGAAATGCTGAAGAGTTAAGCGATGCTATTTATCGCGCATTGGATCAGCTCTCAGAAGACCATCAGTATTTTCAAAATTCAAAATTAAATACTAAATCATTTATTTTAGTTCTTTTTTAAGTTAAAATAATTAGTATTAAGTTTACCATCGTTTTTGTCCTAATCCAAGTTTCCTATTCGTCGAATTGTTTTCAATCCAGCGCTGTTTCCATCATATTATTGTTATTTTATCAACTCCAAAAACAGCCTTCGTCCGTTACTCGAGTGATTTTTTAGTATTATGCAAAATTTAATAAAAAAATAAGGTTGCCTTTAATTTAAGTAAAAAAATATTTTCAGTTTTAGAGGCCTTTTTTAAACAATATGACAAATTGTCATACTTTTGAAGTTTTTATGCATTTTAGCTGGTAGTCCGTATATATTATACACTTTTAGAAAGGTCAATTTTGTGACTGCATGTATGCGTTTTTTTTTAAATCAAATGTACATATAGAGTTTCTGGAATATGAAAATGGTGAAAATCATATCTCGCCCCCTTACAGCCCCTAGGGGCTGAGGCAAAGTTGGAGGTATTTAAAATTGAGAAATGGTCCACTGCGCCCCTGGTGGTGCATATTTGTTGACATTTGCTGAAAGATAAACCAACCAAGGGGCCTTGTTAACAGCTATGAAAATTTTTCGGTATAGTAGACTTGTAGGTAATAGTATGAACTATCAACTGACTGATTTTTATTACACATGAGGCTACGCTGCCCGAAGGCCAACATATGTGTCAAATTTCATTGCTCTAGCTTAGATAGTCTGAATTTAAGAAAAAAAAATGACACCCTAACCCTACTTTTTGACGGCAGCATTTTTGGGGCTGTTAACAGGTTAGACAGTGTTGGTGGGACCATTATAATCGATTAAAACAGGTTTCGTTAAAATCTTCATCAAAAGTCCCACAGAATACGCTATGCCCCCTAAGTAATACCTGTAAGAGCCAAATTGGTCAATGTTCAATATTTCCTAATTTGGATTAAAAAAAAGGTACAAACTAACTGTCAGAAACTTACCGCAGCATCCACATTGGCCGGACTCTCATCGTTTGGGTCGGCGAGCATTGAAATGACTGATATTAAAATAGTTTCTACTGTGTGCACGGGCAGCCATCGTTCGGAGGCCTTTTCGTAACCAAACTTATCATCACCGGGCTCGTGCAAAATCGATATGCACACGTCTCCATTTTTATCAACTGTAAAAAAAAACAAATTATAGATCAAATTTTAATATGTGTAAAGAATGTAAGGTATCATATTTTAGAACATACATAGCCAAAATACAACGTGTTTTTAAGTACTTAACATAAGCAATTTTTCACAAAGTAGTAGTTTATCCCAAGTAACATTTTTCGTTAAAATTTGGTAAAATATTCCCGAGTTAAGCTAGTAATTTTTTCTTATGAAAAACTGGGAGGTCAAAAAAAAAGAGAGATTTTCTGCCTTTTTACCAAAGTGGGGACAAAAACCAAGGTAATTTGGTGGGATAAAATAGGTAATTAATATTGTTTTTCCTTAAGGTGAATTTGCCCAGAGGACACTGTTTACCAACTTTTGGGACGCATGTACACATCTGCATAAATGCTCAACCTAATTTTTGTCCTATTGTACGCAATGCCCTCTTGTTTGTCTGTGACTGAAGCGCCCTCTACGTGTCAGAATAGAAGGAGATGAAAACATTTTTAAATGAGAAGAAAATCTCAATGGCCTACAACAACTTAGGAAATAAAAAATGGTGATGAAAAATCACCGTTATATTTTAATCATAGGGATTAAACTACTATTTTAAACTATTAATGGGAGGAAATCGACATGCGCCGAAAATTTTTTTGTTGAATTGTTTACTTTTACTTCCATAAAATTTACGCGCCCATCGAAACATGCAGTTTTAACAAAAAAATCACCAAAATTATGCTTCGGGAAAACACTAGAAACGATTTTGTAGTTTTTTTTTCAATAAAAACTTCTTAAAAAAGAGAAAAAAGCATGGCGCCTTACCTTTTTTTGGCGACCGTGCCCTAAAAGTCGTGTTAACCATGTTTTTTCCCTCTAAACATCAAATTTCCAATGTTGAAACCAAAATTTCTTATTAATTTTGCATCAAGGATGTTTTATCCATTTTTCGAATTCATTGCCAATTGTTCCCTGCACACCCCCTGCCCATTGTTCGGTTGTCAGTTGTCATGTTGATTGTTGACATAAGGGCGGATTTACGCTGGTGAGCAATTAAGCAAGCAAACAATTCGAAAAAGTTCCATCATATGGGAATACACACAATCGTTTACGCTCGCAAATGTCATAACTTGAGATATGACATTTGCGAGCGTAAAAGATTGTGTGTATTCCCATTGGTTGTGTTCGGCACTTGTAGAGATCCACTAGGACTTGTTGGGTCCCCACTATCACTTTTATTTCTTTAACTTTTCTGTAAAAACTGCTTGATGCTGTGAAAGGTTCCTTAAACCCAAATTTTACCTAAACATCTACTTTCTTTGTTTGAATTTTGAGCTTCCATCTGGTTTTTCCTATCCCTTTTTATGATAGGAGGGTAGGTATCTAATAGCCCAAAATCCAAACAAGGGTTGAAGATACAATAGTAATTAAGGAAATATCTTATAATTTGGAAATACCGACAAGGAACATGAAAGTTATGATTACTGAACAGCTGATCATGACAGTTCGTTAGAGGACACGTGACGCAAAGGAGTTTTCTTGTTTTCTACCAGAACTACTTTCTTCCCATCAAGAAAAACAAAACTGAAGTTTTAACCTAATCAAATCTTAATATTCCATATGGTTAAATAAAATAGAATAATTTTCCATAAAGTTCGAACATATTTTTAGCTTGTATTTATTTGGTCAAAAAAACAAATTTTTGTCCTAAAACTAAAAAAAAACCGCAACTTTGAGGAATAACTGTAGGTCAAAAATAAGTAACTTTAAGTTCAGTTTTAAAGCAAAAAAGTTCTTAACATTCGAGGGATTTTTTCAGGACATTATTAAAAACTTTTGACAAGCAATGTTGACCAAGAAATGCCCAAACAAGACGAGGACCTCAGAGTAAAATCTCAAATCAAGTTTACTATCAATTTACGTTCTCTTTTAACTTTGTATTCAAAACAACTTTGAAGACATGATACGAGGAAAATAATTCGAAAAATATCCTAAAAGAAAACCTTTAAAATGTCGTGTATATAATGACCGTTTCTTAAGGTTGTTTGTTCCAATTTAAAACTTATTTTCAAACCTCAAACTACAAAGTAATTTTCTGAAGAAAAACGGGGGATGTTTTGACGTATGATTGGTTATCTTAACCTTCCAACTTCCCAATATGGCCTAAACTGTTACTTGGGATAGTAAATAGTTACACCAGAGTTATAATGCGCTGAAATTTAAGACCAATTTAGGCTATTTAGAAGGAAGAATGACCCTTAAGGGTGAATTTGAAAAAAAAATACGCTTCTTCTCACTTCCACCTAATAAAAAAACTGTTAATCAAATTTGTATCAAATTTTGTAGCGTGAAAGGTTAAGCATTATCTCAGAACCATTCGCGTGATTTTGCATAATTTTAAGTTTTTTACATAATTTTATGTATCCTAAAAATATTTAATTCACGGTAAAAATTATCGATTATTTTAAAAAACTAATGAAAAACTACGCGAATGGTCTGTGGGGGGTACCAGAGGCCTCCACTGTGTAAAATTTTGTTAATTTTTGTGTGGTTTATCTGTTTAACTAAACGATCTGTTTTTAGGATTCAAATTCACTCTTAAGAAAAATTTTCGCAAGCAAGCAGCAATGTCTTAGGTGTAGAAAATACATAAAAATATAATATCAAAAAAGTACTTACTATTGGGATGCCAAATTTCTGTAACAAACTTCATTTTTGGGGGTCTTAGAGGGTACTCTTTTGGAAAGTAAAGGTGGCATTTGAAAAATCCCCCTTCACTGAAAATAAAAATGGGTATTAGGGTAACTCCATCAAATTTTGACCAAAAACCGTGAATTTGGTTGCTGCATATTTTTTTTAATTGTTCAAAAAAATATGTATGATTTTTGTTTGTATAAGTAGTTTGCCAAAACTAACGGTTTTTAATTTTTAGAGCTACTGTTATTACACAAGGTGGGACAAAAATATGAAAGACTGTTAATTTCTTAAAACAAATTTCTCATGTTTCACTTATATTGAGGCTATTTCACAAATTTTCCTGGAGTTGTTTGGAAGTAAAAATATTTTATTATATGATTTGCTAGAAGAAAGATGTAGTGTGACAAAACACAAGAAAATTTTGTGTGTACATACTTCGGATTTCATAGGTATTTTCCAGTTATTTTAGTTTGAATATTTTTTTAAATAATTATAATGAACAAGTTTTCATATTTTTGGCTCACCCGGTATAATAACCACAAAGGAGAAAATAAAAAACTGTACATTTTTGGCAACTACCCATGAGCATGTACATATTTTTCTTCTTATTTTTCATGTTGTCAAAAAACGCTCTAAACTTCTCTCTCTATCTACCCGAGATTGATTAGTTTACAGAAGAGCTGTTGAGTTTATTTTTTCTTTTGTTTTTGCTTTGCTTTTTGTTCCCGAGACAACAAATATTATTATATTTGCCAAAATTTAAATAAATATTTAAGACAGTAGACAAAAAATCGTAAGATCGTAAAAAAAAAGTTTTCCTATAAGGTACGCTTGCTTCCTCCGCCTTTCTGGATTAAAAATGGCCGACAGAGGGTTTATTTTAAAAATCGTAACTTTCTTATTTATTAACCGATTCTTCTCAAACAAATTTATTTATAGCGGTCTTTTGGTCTCATTGTGAATAAGTTGTATTTTTGAAGTTTGTGTAGGTACAAAAAAAACACAATTTTCTTGAAATCATTACTTTTGGGTCATTTCAAATCAAATTAACCAGAGGTTTGCCAGACCATCTCCCCGCTTTCGATAATTTTTGGTACGTTTACTGTACCTATAAAGGGAATTTTTTTGGCCATTAGTTTTTTAAAATTAATTCTTGAAAATCAAAACAAACTACTATTTTGCTAAAACATGCACCTAAATAAATAAAAATATCTCAATAACTACTTAAACTAGGAAAGTGGTTTACAGCTCGTTTAAAGGAATTTGAAATACCTTTCGAATGATGTATCACATGATGTAATTTTAGTTTTAAAAAAAGCTGAAATTAAAAAAAAAAAATAAAAAAATTAGTTTTTTTCTAGTTGCAATTTTTTTCTTAAACAACTGTCCAAGTGTAAGTAGTTATCGAGATATTTCAATTTCTTTAACAACATGTTTGAGCAAAATTGGTAGTTTTTGTGATTTTTAAGAATTAATTAAAAAAAAACTATAAAAATCGAGTTGTTCTGACCAAAAGTCAATTTTCTTGGTGTATTTCATATAAAAACAGCCCCTATGGGGTAAAAAGATTCAGCGATTTAAAGGTAAAATTTTATGCCCAATGAAAAAGTGCTAACAATCTTTTTCACAATATTAAACTTTTTCTCAAAAAAAAAACAAAAATATTTGAGAAAAGGAAAGAGCCGGCCAGAACTTAGTTTAGCATCATGGTGATTTGGAAAAAAAGTTTTTCCATGACGAAGTCTTGCACCGTCCGCCATCTTAGATTAAAGATGGCTGACAAAGATACTATTTTTAAAATCAGCAGAAATTCGCAATAGACATTTTTTCGTAGTATCGGCTTTTTCGCAAATGGTTGTTTTTTTTTTGACAAAAACTGTTAACTTTGTGAAAAAAATTTTAAGGCACCTTTTTATATAGGATATTAAATTACCTTTAAATCCCTGTATCTCTAAACTAACTAACTACTCATAAGGGCTGTTTTTATATGAACAATACACCCCCCAAGAAAAAGGTAGCAAATCGCGGGTCGGCTATCTTTGATCCGCCATATTTACTGTACCGTCGAGTGTTAGTCAGAACCACTGGTCTTATTTTATTTTAAAAAAATGGCTTTTTTGTAGGCTAATTTTGCTGTTTTTTAAGTATTACTCAGGAGCCACTAAACATATCACAGAATTAGTATCCATTCTAAAGGCGTCTTAAAAGTGCGCATTTTTTGTTTAAAGAGTTTTTTTTAAAGTACTTTGTGGAAAACCTCAAAAAAAAACGTAAAAAAAGAAAATATTTTTTTTTGATACACAAACGTCAAAAAAACAAGGTAATGATAATGATTTTAAAAGACCCTTATATCATAAACACATCAAAATTAGGTCCATGCAGCTACACCCCGCATTCGAAAAATCAATCGAAATGTTTTTAGTGCAGGAATTATGGGCAATTATCTACCGCAAAAAAAAAATTGGACTCATCTTCTTATATGATTTTGTTAAAGTTTAAAATGGGGAGTCCAGCTGCATGTAACGTAATAATATTAGCGGTCCCAAAAAAAGTTGGACAGAAATACGGGATAATTGCGGGCTAATCATCTGCGACAAAAAAAAGTTTAGGCTCATCTCCTTATCTGATTTTTTTGAAATGTGGGGTGCAGCTTCATGTGCAGCCCCACCCCGCACACATTAACAATAGCAGTACCGACGAAACAAAAAGTATGTCAGAATTACGAGTTAATCATCTGCGTTAAAAAAAAATTGGACTCATGCCAACTAAGTAAATCCCCTCCTTAACCCTCGATCACCTTTAATCAACGTAGTTTTTTCCGAAAATTGAATTATAATCGGAACTCAACGTATACCAAATGTTAAGTTGATCGGATTTGTGTAGAAGTTAGTGAAAATAGCATTATCACCGGAATTCAACGCATACCAAATTTCAAATTGATCGAATCAAAATTTACTAACAAGATTTGACTTAAAACCAAAAAATCTTGGGTGGAAATAACGAAAATTCAAACGTGGATGAGCATCCCACAAGGAACACACAAAGGACCAAAGCGAAAAGTGAAATGATTAAACGATGTTTATGATGACTTATCAACAAACTATAAAAAACATGCTGAAGTTCAATAAAAGCTTGTAAAAATGGGGTTAGGGAATAAGCCCAATTTTTGACGCAAATGATTAGCCCGTAACTAGCCCGTAATTCTGACGTAATTTTTTTGGGTACCGCTAATATTAATGGATGCGGGGTTTTAAACTTTACAAAAATCAGATAACGATATGAGCCCAAATTTTTTTTGCGGTAGATAATTAGCCCGTAATTCCTACATTAAAAAAATTTGGATTTTTCGAATGCGAGGTATAGCTACATGGACCTATCAAAATTTGTTTGAAAAAAATCGGTTAATAATGATTTTTTGAATAATATTCCTGTCGACCATCTTTAATCCACAATGACGATCCAAAAAGCGTCCCTCAGAGGAAAACTTTTTTTTACAAACTACTATAGGGCTAAACTAACATTTGTCCAAAATCAAGCTTCCAGAAAAATTTCTGTTTTGAAGATAGGCATCCTAGTGCTAATTAATGACCCACTTTTTTATCTGCCCTCATGCTGTGGTTCATGATATGCTATGGTCAATCTAATATTTGTAATAATCTAAATATTAAAAGCTATTTATAGGCTAATTAAGGGCCCTATTCTCGAAATTAGGGCTCTTGTGGTTTTCGAGATATGGTCTGTTAGCAGTGCAAATGATTTGCATTAATAAAATCCAGTTTTCAGTAATTCTATTCCCAACAATAAAGGCTAATTGAGGGCCACATTAAAAAAAAAAATAAAGATTTTTTTTTTTAAAACCCCTTTTGCACTGCTATCTTTGGCAGTACTTGTAACAAAAAATTAAAAAACGTATTTTAAAGAGAATTTGTTTACCTCGAAATCAATGTAAATCATTTCCACAGCTAAGTTTTATAGCTATCTAGAAGTGCAGACTGTATCTCAAAAACCACAAGAGCCACAAATTTGAAAATAGCGCTTTTAATTAGCCAATAATTTTGAGACAAATAAATTCTCTTTAAAATATGTTTTTTTTTTTAATTTCCTGTCATCAGCATTGTTAAAGTTAGAGTGCAAAAAAGTTTTTTTTTTTAAGAAAAAATCTTAAAAAATTTGATAATTAGTTAATGTAAATCATTTGCACTGCTAACTCGAAAACCACAAGGGTCCTAAATTTGGGAATGAACTGCTGGCTTTAAGGGCATCAGTCTGAGAGCAAGGCTGAGAGCAGGAAAGTGTGGCTCATTTAGTAACATTAGGATCTCATAGGGGTTATTTAATCAAAGGTTCTCATTTTCACAATGTATTGATCTCGATATTGATAGACTTGGCCAGTTAACACCGGCACATCTCAAAATAAATGAATGAATTACCGGCGAGTTAAGTTCTAAACCGGCCTAATGTTACCTTAAGCTTTTATTGTATAATTTATTTTATATGGCAAAAGTATTCTCCATGTACTTACTATAATGTGTCAGGGGGTCCTATGATGAGTACTTCCCATCGGTATATGTCGTTATCATCTATAAGGCCCGCAGAAAAACCCTCCACAGGGTTTTTGTTTAGTTCTGCAACAAAAAAATTTGAATTATTTAAAATGTTTGCTCACACTAAAAAGGTTATAAAAACCTATATTTTTTTTATTTCAACCCCATCCTTGAGCCCATCCTTTTTCAAGCTACTTATAGTTTGCCCTCTTTTTCTCAGCAGGGTCTGTTCGGCGCCAAAAAATGTTGACTCGAAAGCTACACCCCCTCTCCCCCCACAACGAAACTCAATTTGGATATTGTAACAATTATGTACTTAATGAATAACGTTAGTTATTCATACTTAAAAAAAGGGGGGGGGGTGTCGCTTGACGCTAAGCTGCTTAGGACATAGATTTAATAAAAGTTAATATGTCATAATTTGGTACTAATTATGTACTCTTAAAGAAGGGTACTTTTAGTTTACAAAAACCATCGCTTCCTAAGATTTTTGTTTGTTTGTTATGGGGTGTGTAGCTTGATATCAAGGTATATCCCCTCTGGTTAGGAAAGAGATTCGACCAAAAGTGAATAATTTCGCCTCCTTCTAAAAAATTGCCTACTCTCAAGATAACTTCATTTTTTTTTGTTTTTATGGGGTGTGTAGCTTGATATCAAGGCACACCCCCCTGTGCCTAGAAGAGATTTGAAAAAAATAATTACGCCATAATTTGCTATTAATTATGTACTAATTTTTTTTTATGAGGTATGTACCTTGACATCAAGCTACACACCCCAAAACTACAGACAAAAATCTTAGGTTGAAGTAAATTGAAATAATTGAAACACATTCACCTTACATCCTATAAGAATGTGTATACCCAACCCAATCCTCCCCACCCCTCATCTTAACAAACCCACAACCATAATACCATAATCAACTGAAACAACAACTAATAAAACACACAAACTACACACCCCATAACTACAAACAAAAATCCTAGGTTGAAGTAAATTGAAGTAATTGCAACACATTCACCTTAAATCCTCTCAGAATGTGTATACCCAACCCAACCCAATCCTCCTAAAAAAACCCGCCCCTCCCCTCACCTTAACAAACCCACAACCATAATACCATAATCAACTGAAACAACAACTAATAAAACTCAAGTCGTTGTAAATATAGCCTAAGATAGATAGATGGTTTATCAGAATCCAACTACTCAAACAAGCAAGCATTTGAGCAACACCTTTCTCAACTAAAAAGCCAGTTAACTCATTTTCGTTTTAGTATCCTTTGACCTATGATCGGTGCCATATTGACACCAAACTGACAGAAAATCCATGTTTTACTTGTCAATTTGGTAATAAAAATGGCAGCCACAGAAGGCTAAAGGGCACTGAGACGGTAGGAGTTAACAGGCTTTTTGGTTGAGAACGGTGTTGATTTGAGCTATCGGTCATAAAAGTGACTAGCTTCACACAATATTTCGACGGAATCGAAAAACAAAAATGTTTTAAGAAATCATTTTAAAACTAACTAATTTACAAAATTGTAACTTTTAAATGTGCACGTCAACTTAATGTTTATATGTATCTAGTCAATATGCGTTCAGTGAAATGTTCCTGTGACTGACGAGTGAGTAGAGAAAAAACAAAAAACATAACAAAAAGCATACCTAACACTTTCAAAAAATATAAAACAACAACAAACAACATTTTTTTCTATTCATTCGCAGTAGCAGCCTGAGAATGGGCCATCGCCCGAAAGCGCTCGCTGATTACTAAAAATTAAATACTTTTGCACAAAAGTAAGTTTTGTAAACTAAAACCCTTCTTTAAGAGTACATAATTAGTACAAAATTATGACATCAACTTTCATTAAATCTATCTCCCAAGCATGGAGGGGTGCCGCTCAGCGCCAAGCCACACCCCCCCCCCCCTCTTTTTAAGTACGAATTACTCCGTTATTCATTAAATACCAAATTTTTTAAAAGGGGACTAAATTAGTACATAATTTCTACAATATCCAAATTAAGTTTCGATGAGGGGGGATGTAGCGTGGTTTAGTGGGGTAGTAACATTTTTCCGTGGCATAAAAGTCAGGATTTAGGATCGTAAAAAGTTATTTTATGAAACCTAATCCACTACACCAGTAACTGCCCTAGACCCTCAAAGTGGGAGGATAAACTACTTTTACATGGCATAATGTTAAAATGAAAGGTCAGGGGTTAATAGATGAGCACAATCTGGCAATCTTAACGAATACTCTATACTAAATCGAGGTTAGTAATAACACACTAATTCCGTGAAACACAGGTGACAAAGGTTTACAAGAAATTGAAAATAATAGGTCAAAATGCCAAGCGTACTCATGTTGACGGCTTTTGCAAAAAGGTTGAAAAACGAGTTCAGTGATAAAGCCACAACAGAAAGTGCTAGACACAAAATTTTGAAATTCCCAAGAGAACGACGGAATTCGAATAATTTTTGTAAAAACCCAGTATTCTCATAATTAAAATGTCAAATTTGACAGTTGACAATTAGGGATAAAATTCCATCACTCTTTTTTCAATTTCGAATAAGTGTGAAAAGTTTCGTGTCTCTCGCACACTCCGCCTGGACTCCATTGCTGAACTTGTTTTACAAGCGCTGACCTTCCGTCTTAAATTGGAAAACAAAATCAAATGACGGGCCCTGACAAATCGTTTAAACAATGCGTCGAATAAATCCAAAGAGACCTGAAACATCGTAATAGTAGTTTACATACGAAGCATGTTATAATGGTTATTAAACGCGAAGATGAAGTTTCAGACTTTACTTTACCTACGACCACTGTCTTAAGTTAACAACCTTCATAACCTGAAGTTTCATTAACGTTCTATCTAAAACGTCAAAACAAATAAGGTTACTAAGGGACTTTTTATATATCTTTTTAAAAACAAGGTTTTTTCTTTCTTAAAAATGATAATCAGGGTTCCCACCAAATTGCTTGATTTTTCCAGGTTTTCCCTGACCATTTATGAAAAAATTACAGGTATTTTTTGGATATAAATTGCTTGTCTACGTAGTAAATATAGACTTTTATCATGACAATTTTTGAAAGCTAAAATTTAGCAGGTATTTATATTATCGAGATAAAAAGGTAAAACGACAATAATTAAGACGATAAACTTTGTTCGAAACAAAAATCACAGAAACCGAAATCGTTAAATCCTAAAAAAAAATCAGGTACTTACAGTATTAAAAATAAAAGACTAACCAACGTTTTTGGTTCATCTAGAAAGTTATAAAATTAAATTGCACGAAGTGTTAATATATATATGCACATGCACACGAAAAAAAAGACCAGCATAAGCTGAAATACGAAAAAACTCAAGACAGAACAGACACAGGAAATATACCAGAAACCAATTACTGAAGAAATAAAAGAACCGCAATGGGACTACAATGTAAACTAGTTCTGGAAGAACATCCAAGAAACAGTAACTAGGGTGGCTAGTCAAGTGCTCGACAAAAACAGAAAACAAAGAAGGAAGTAGTTTGATGACGACTGTAATGGGCGACGGAAAGACGAAATATGGCCAGGAAAAAAATGCTTCAACACCCAACAGTATCTAATATAGAAGAGTATACACAACAAAGATCTGAAGCACGAAGAATGATGTAAAGGAAAAAGATAAATAACAGACAAAACAACAGAATAAAAGGATACTTTCAGGGAATAACAAACACAAAACATGATACCAAGCCAGAACCGAAAACTTCCTCACAAAAAACAACGGACAACTGATAACCAACGAAAGAGAGATCCTAACTACATGAAAGAACTACCTTTTGCGAACTACTCAACGAAGAGGATAACCCATAAGCATACCGGATTTCACCGTTAGAAAAATAATGGAAAAATGCTGAGAACTTCACCAGATGTCTATTGATTTCAGACAGGCATTTGACAGATTATGTAGAGCAAAGTTGTGGGAAGCAATGTAAGAACTGAGCTTTTAAAAGCTGATATCTCTGGTAAAAATGTGTACGTAGAATACAAGGTGCAAGATAAGGGTGGAACAGAGCTACTATGATTTCTTTGGTATTAACAATGGGCTTAAGCAGGGTCGTGACTCTCTTTCACCCCAACTCTTCAACATAGCATTAGAATATGCAATTAGAAAAGCCAAGGTTGAGACAACAATGGCTATATTTCACCAGGAAGGACCCAACCTACTATGGGCCTTCGTAGATGATGTGGACATAATTGGCAAGAGCAGGATTAATCTTAAAGACTCCTTGCACCACAATATTTCTGCGTCCATTTCTTATTGCTTAATAAGAAAAGATTACAAAAAAGTAGTAGAACCCTTTTTGGCAGTGGAAGTAGTTGCTGTGGAGGTTCCTTAACTTCCAGTAGTTGGTGTAGAGGTAGGTCCATTGTTTTTTTAGTTGAGAACGGTGTTGGTCTGACGCCCCATATTACTCAATTCAATATTTTTTAAACACAGCTTGATATTTATTGGTTTTCACAGCCTGTAGACACTGTCACTCTGGTGGACTTATCCACTTTAAATTAGAAACTGTTTTTTTCGACATTTTGGATTCTTCCTCTTAAAAACATATAAAATTCTCGAAATCTTTCATCGCAGTTGCACTCCACAACGGTTGCCAAGGGTATGCCAAGTGGTAAACCATGAAGGATAAGGAATGTTGATCAAGGTCAATGACCTTGAAATAGCAAGTTTCTGCTTAATGGTATGTATTTGTAATACGAGCCCATAAACTGGGCTTTTTAGCAGTCTTATGGGCAAAAAACTTTAAAATAATATTTACTGCCAAAGTCTCAAAAAACAAAAACATAACTCTACATTCCTTTACTCTTTAACCAATGCATTTCAGCGAACCATTTAATTCATTCAGTGGGAGATATAACGTCACAGTTAAGTTGTGAACCGAAAAAATAACCGCGGTATATACCGAAGATAAATCATTCCAGTCAGAAAACCGCCTCAAATATGTTCAATAAACACAATCTGCCACCCTGCGTAATGATGCGGTTCTTGTTCTACATGTTTTAAAAATCTTTCATCTCTGTTTTTTCTTACTCTTGGATTTTAGGTGGAGTGGAACTGTTTGAGCGCGAAATAGATGAGATGAGCTTATATATTATTTACAAAGTTTGTTTAAAAAATAGGTTGAGAAAGAAAATTGCCAATTCCCTGACTTTTGAGGATTTTTTGGTCATTCCCTGACTTTTCCAGGTAGCTCTCAAAATTCCCTGCCTTTTCCAGATTTTCCAGGGAACCCTTCATAACGGGATTTATTTTTGGTTAAGTCCTAAAATTATATTGGATTTATTTACGTTTAATAAATATTTATTGTCTTCAACATATAGAAAAATAATTCACATTTTTGTGTCAATTAGTGCTCTTATAAAATAAAGTTTCATCGCTTGTCACGCCATCTTGTGGTTTACGTCTAAGCTTTATTATTATTCTAAGACCGTAAATGAGCCATTAAAATTCGTTGGTCGTAGGTAAACACTTTTATTGCACTGTTGCTACTTTGAATCTGACTTCAACTGTAGACTCGCATGTTGATCCAATTGGTTATCTTAAAAATATGCGTGTCAATGAATCCTTCTCATTTTTATCTACAAATATCCATAAAATCAGATCCACTCTTAAGTCCATTAAAAATCAATATGCAGCTGGTTCTGATGGTACATCCACAAAATTCTTAAAAGAACTACCAGACCAAGCTAATGGTGTTCTGGCAGAAGCAATTAATTTGTCTTTTTTATCAAGCATATTTCCACCCAGCCTTAAAGAAGCCTTGGTAGTACCTACCTACCTAAAGTACTCTTGTACAAAAATTCTTAAGCAGCAGCATAAAACGCTATAATCATCTTCCTGCAGCTATTTTGAAGATTTCAGGTTTTACGAAGTTTCGAAATCAATTAAAAACCTGTTGACGAATTTCTAATTTTTTCTTATAAAATTTTAACCTTACTGCTTCTGTTACACTTAGCAGCGTACAAACTTTAATTACGAAAATCTGTGATTTAAACTAAAGTGAATTGAAGTGAAATATTTTGTGTCAATGTCCATAGTGGAGTTAAATAAAAGATGTGTATTTTATATAGTTTCTTTTTTGCTATCGATTCCTCATAGTAAAAACTCTGACCAGTTAGTTGTACTAGTGGAGAAGGCCTTTCTTTTTGTCAAAAATCTCTTTTTTATTTTTAATATTGTGATACTTTTACGTTACCTACTTGTTTGTTTGTATTCTTTCTTGTACTATTATTTATATTTCAACACCTTCTCAACTAAAAAGCCAGTTAACTCCTTTTCGACTCAGTACCCTTTAGCCTACTATTATAGCGGCCATATTGACACCAAACTGACAGAAAATCCATGTTTACCTGTCAATTTGTGTCAATGGTGGCAACAGTAGGCTAAAGGGCACAGAAGAGGAAGGAGTTAACTGGCTTTTTAGTTGAGAACGGTGTTGTTTGACCAATGACTGATTGTATTACTACCATATTTATTATGTTAATTGCGCCTAATCTATACACATTCATTATTATTTTATATATTTTCTAGCTCAGGTTTGTCAATAACGATCTTTGTAGCTGGGACAATAAGGCATGTTTACTAAGTACTACTAATATTTGTACTTATTCTGTAGGAAATTATTGGAGCTACTTTTACGTGAAAGTAATTATCTATTGTCAATTTAAAATTTCATATATTTCCCCATGTAAAATGATAAAAAGAAAAAAGAACAAGTCTGGTCTGTTAACCTGTGGTCCCACAAAATTACCAAAATAAAATATGGTACTTGTCAGTAAAGCTCCAAAACTAGTAATTTTATCGTGTTTTTTTATTAGGGTAATATAACAAAAAAAAATTAGAGCACACGTCTAGGTGACGGCGTTTTTTACTGAAAGGTCTAAAAAAGGTTTAAGTCATTTTATCCCATGCCCTACAAAGATAACAAAAAAAAAAGATGGCACTCGGCTAGGGTAGACTCTGTATATCTGACATATTTTAAAGAGAGAGATGCGACAACCCATTAAAGCCACTGAAACTGACATTTTTTGGTTATGTTATTTTCTTGTCGAAAAGTGCATCAGTGTTACACCAAAAGACTTATATAAATTTATTTATTTATTCGCAGCCTCGTTAGCAGCACATAAACATACAAATCGAAATAAAATATAATTATTATTAAGAAACTTAAACAAAAAAAAACTCAACATAAAAATCCCTATATTCATTCACATCCTCTTTACTGCTAACAGTTTTCGGGGTACAATGATATTTTAAATACTGTGTGTACACCTCTTTATCTTATTTATTTAACATTTGAGGTATATGTCAGAATTATTTATTACTTTTAAATTTTTAAATATACAAAGATTATTAAGAAAATATGTTCAACTATATAATTATTAATATGTTTTTATTTACTAGTTTTTACTATTTATTTTTTAGATTAAATATTGAATTTTAAAGCTGTTATCTATTATCCAGTTATTAATATATTTTTTAACTTAATGAAAATACTTTTTTTTTTATTTGTTGAGGTGGACAGTTGTAAACTTTAGGGCCAACACAATAAATGTGATTTTGGCATACTTTATGTTTGGGGTTTTGCAGGACTACATGATTTTGCATTGCATTCTTAGTGTTTAGACCATGTGTAATTTGTTTTTTATAATAAGATGATTTTAGCTGATAATAGATGATTTCATATATAACTGCTTTATTGTAAGTAAATTGCTATCTTTATAAACTAATTTGGTAGGATAATGTTTGTTCTCAGTGAAAAAATGTTGCGTAATTCATAAAATTTGTAAATCAGTTTTCTTATTTTATTTGTGATGTACTAAACATGCTCTCTCGATGTTTCGTCAATGAAAACTGTTAAGTATTTTAAGTCTCACTATATTTACAATGAAAATCTACTCGGAACTGATCTTCATGCAACTTAAAACTTTCAAAATCTGGCGAAGATCTGTTTGATAACAAAAAAGCAATAAATTTGGTTTTTTTGTACATTTAATTTAAGTAAGTTATCATTTAGCCATCTTTAAATTTTTTGCATATGCATGCATTTTTGCTACTTTATATATATATATTAAATAATAATGTTGAGAGGACTGTTCACAGGACAGTCTTTCACTTTTCTCTTCTGCAATATTACTAGAATTATGTGCAATATTACTAGAATTATGTAAAGAGCTTGTGTAGGACCAAAATTCTTTAGGGTTATGTTGTAGGGCAGCTTCAGTTTATTATATGGTTTTGCAAGCTGATATGAGAGAGATTGTTACACTGAGAGTGTAAATTGGAGAAGTTTTGATAATCAAGAGTAAGCTTGGTTTGCTTGTATTCTTAATGGGCGATTTTTTTTTGTATGGTAAGTAGTAGTAGTAGTAGTAGAGAAGGGGCGACGCGAAGCCTAGCAAGTAGGCCTCCCTGGGCCCTTTCTGCCCTACCCCGAGCCTGCCTCTAATCCACCGCCTGCGCCACTGGTCTGGCATGTATGGTAAGTGCTTTTAGGTCTTGTGAAAACCATTTGGGAAACTTTCTACTGGCTATTTTTTTGATTGGTACAAATATATCAATCAAAGGTATTATACAAAAAATCATAAAAAAATTGTTTGGTTTTGTCAGGTGTTGGCAAATTTTCAGTGGTTATTATTTGCCAAGGAGTTTTTGTTGGACCCGGTATATTTTCTTTATTTAATCTAAGGAACAATACAAGCATATTTTTTTTTTATATTGGGACTTTCCATCCATTATAGGATCAATGCCCAGTGTTAGCCAAAGTTATGCGAACTTAAAGACAAACACAGAATATCCATACTTCTAGTAAGTTTTTTTTTAAATTGTAAATATAGAGCCCCAAAACAAATATTTTAGCAACTGAAAGTTTGTCCTCAATATTTTTCAAATTCCAATAAATTGGCCTATGGCTTTGATGAGAAATTACTAATTAGAATAGGAGTAGAGGTCAACAATTTCCAATGAAAATAGTGGTTTTCTGTCACTACTTTATAATCTTATATATAGCATATTCCATTAAGACTTTCAGTGCAGCACTCGGATATTTCTTCCTTTGCGCTTTTAGGTAAAAACAAGAGACAGAGATATGGGTGATTTTACAGAAAGTGAGTTATTTTTAGTAAGTGATTTCCCCCCTTAATTATTCGCCTAACAAAAAATAATTAAAACAATTAATAATATCATATAGATAAAAGAGAAGATTTTGTTTTTGGCACAAATGTTTTTTTTTTTATTCTTTTTTTATTTTTTACTATTTTTTGCACTTTCCATGCTGTTCTGAAAACTTTACCTGACATATATACTAACTAAGTATTAATAAATTTAGTTTATTTGCTTTAGGTTATATTAACGATAAATTAAAATTTTGTTGAGTAATAAAAAAAATTACAAAAAAAAATATTTTAAAGGTACAAAAATGATAAAAATATTTTGGTTCAGAAATTTCATCATTTGGGTGTCACATATTTTTTTCGATTAAACGCGGCAAAAGACAGAAAAAGTTGGATCAAACCGAGGTTATAAAAGCTCTAGGAGTATTGGCGCGTCAGCTCATTTATCTTCTGGCAGGCAGAGAGTATGCATCTCTTGTGTAGTGAATTTTAAAAAAAGTTTTTACAAGCTGTAACGTGCTACTGCGTCATTAGGATGGTAAGTAAAATTTGCTTTAAATATAATAATTTGAATTAGTTTGGTACAATTTCTAATATTAAATGAATGACTAATTATTGTAACCTAATATTTTCTTAAAATGGTAATACTCTGATGATGATGTGACACTTGAATGACGTAATTGACACTCGAATGATTAGCTCGTTGAGACAAAATATATAATTTTTTAAAAGAATTTCAAAAGTGACGCAGTTTAAAGTTAGCTTTAAAACAGGTAAAAATAGGATTAAGCCTAAGACATAAAGCGAAAATAATACCAATCCAATTAAATCCACCTTTTTTCATTTATGATATTTTTGTTCACGTACAGTACTTAAAAGCCAAAGAAAATAAAACAAGAAAATGCATGCACAAAAAACTTCATGGAACGCAAAGCCAGAATTTTGCATCAGTACAATGCCATTACCAGCCTTATGAATAAAACTTTGTAATGTTGTACAAGGAAAACCTCTTTTAAGTTTTAAAGGCACAATGAAGGTGCATCAAGTGAAACTTGCAAAAAACCATGAACTGTTTCTAAGATTTTTATCATGCTTTTCTTGCAAAACATTCTGCATTGACTATGAAATAGGAGAACTTAATTTGGATTTCAAGCCTCCAAGAGCACAAATGATGCCATGTTTAATTTTCTTGAGCACCTTTACCTTAAACTTAACTCTGGTGATAAGGCTTCGGCAGTGTTCTGTGATTTATCAAAGGCGTTTGATTGTGTGAATCATAGAATACTGCTGGAGAAGTTGGAGAGCTATGAAGTACGGGGAGTGGCTCTTGAGTGGTTTCGAACTTATTTATCAGAGCGTTTTCAAGCTGTATTAATAAACAATGAGCAGTCTACTTCTGAACCAGTTAATGAAGGAGTACCTCAGGGTTCCATACGTGGTGCTCTGCTGTTCCTAATTTTTGTTAACGATATCTCACACCTGCCAATTAAAGGGAAACTTACTAGCTTTGCAGATGATAACACCTTCTTGTGGCATGACAATGATTTAGAGAGGCTTGCAGCAACAGTTCAAAATGACTTATCTATAATTAAAGAGCGGTGTGATGCAAATTTGTTATCATTTAATGTCTCGAAAACTAATATTTTGAACTTTAAATGTAATGTCCAAAATATTCATTTAGATAATGAAAATGTCAGCAATCCAGGTGCAAACAAATTTCTTGGCCTTGTTATTGATGAAAACTTAAAGTTCAATGAACATATAATAAAACTTAGAAGCAAAATTGCATCTAGCTGCTACGCAATAAAAGTTATAACAGACAACCTTGGTTTTGAAGCTGCGAAAAATGTTTATTTTTCTTTGGTGCAATCTCACCTTTCATATGGCATTTGCTTCTGGGGATCTTGTTCTGATTTTTTGTTTAGATCAGTTTTTATCTTACAGAAGAGAGCCCTCAGAAATTTGTGTGGTGTCAGAAGAAGATATTCTTGTAGATCTTTATATGTAGATAATAAAATATTAACTCTATGTTCAATATTTATTTTGGAGACTGTTTGTTTAGTTTTTAAAAAGTATAAAGAGGAATTACATAGAGAGCATAGCTATAGTGTGCGCCGGCCATTTTTATTACCATTGCCAATTCCCCGATCTACCTTAATTAAAAACTCATTTGTTTACAATGGTAAAAAACTTTTTAATCATTTGCCGCTAGAAATACGCAAATTAAATTGTTATAAACATTTTAGAAGCCACACTAAAGATATTTTATATGATAGAATGATAGAATGAATGATTAACTAACTAAGGGTAAAAATTGATGTATTTTAGATCAAGCTTGATAAGTATGTATATTTTATGATTACTGCTTTTTACTTTTAGATTTATTTTTAATTTTTTTTTTCTCTTGTAAAATGACTATTCTTAAATTATCCTAGATTTTAAGTAAGGCTTTGTCAATGTTTATTTAATATGCACGACAATAAAGCTACTTTTGAATTTTTAATTTTAATTATCCTAACTGTCCAGAGTGTCCAGCAGAAAATTCCTCCTCTGAAGAAGACTCAGGCATCCCCTTATCAGAGTTGGTAACTAAAAAGAAATTGAAATTTACAGCAGTGATGAAGATGAATTGGGTCGTTCCCATGACAACATGAAGTTGCCTAATACTTATTCCATTAAGACAGGAACATTTGTTTTAGTGTCAGTACAAAGCACCCAAAAACATAATTTAGAATATAGATACATAGCCTTTTGTCAAAGTGACTTTGACGATGATGAAATTAAAGTAGCTTTTTTAAAATTATGCAATAACTGATAATCTATTTAAGTTAAACGAAGACGATTTGAGTTACATAAAAGAATAGCAAATAATTCGACTTCTACCAGATCCAGCATTGACATTTAAAGGAAACTGAATCTTACAAGTTTCCCAATAAAGTTGATGTATTTGAATCTGCATAAGTTTATTTGAATCAACTTAGTATTTATGTATTAGAATATTTTATGTCAGTTATTAAAAGATTACTTGTTCCGTTTCTTACTTCTATTTTAATAAAAAACTCAAAAAATCATCTTCTGTGTTACTTTTCATCATTTGCATGTCAAATTAGTAATTTTCATGTCAAAATTAAAAATTCTTTGATTTTTTTCAACAGAAAGTTTTGCATTTTACATAAATTAAAAATTTTATAGATCGGATTTATTTTTTGGCTTCTTACTTCTTCACATAATTTTATATATTTTCTCAAAATGCTGATTATCAAGTATTATTGTCATTAGCATGTCAATGAAGCGTCATTAGCATGATTTTGTTCTTTAAAAAAATTAAATATAATACAGATTAAACTCTTTTTAAATTGTTATTAATTAAAGTTAGTTTACACTTACTAAACGCCACCCCATGGATGAGTTTATAATGACTAATATGGTTAGTTTTTCATTACAAAGATTATGCCTTCAAATTACTCACTCTCTGTAGAATCACCCATATCTCAGTGTTGCACTAACTGTCTCAAAGGAATACTCTATTATTATGAAATAGACTGCAAATCTTTTGAGGCTTTTTTTATATTAGCCAACTTCTAGGTACTGTTTTAATGTTTTTTTATCGATCTTCTCCTCCATTTTCACTCAAGTTGTTTGGCCTATGTGGACAGTGACAGTCACAAGGGGGGGGGGGGGCGATCGAGAATTTATTTAAAAAATCGCCAGTTTTTCATAAAAACAGTAAAATTTTTGATAGTTTTTCAAAAATGTTCGCCTGCAGCCCCTATTGTGTACAAAGTTACATATATTCTAAAACTCTCACATAAAACTTTTTATTTGCTTTTACAAAATTTTAACCTCACCCCCCCCCTTTTGGGAAAGCTGTGACTGCCACTGTTGTGGAGAGGTTGTTGCTCTGGATTGAGGGGTTATCCACCCCCTCAAAATATGTACATCTACTGCCAAAATTATAGGGATTTATTGTCAGGATCTCTACATACTGCCAAGTATTGAAGTGGTGCAAGTGCTGCCAAATACTGCCAAAAATGTGTACACCCTTCGCGCTGGATATTATAAAAGGTATATGTTGCAAATTATGGCACCAATAAGAAAATATTTTTTTTATGTAGGTAGTTATAGCCACTTATTTTCAATCAAAAATACTTTAAACATATATGCAAGGCATCTAATTTTTACTTATCATTTAATCTTATTTATCAGATATTATTCAGTACTTTGCTTTAAAATCAATACTGTAATTATTTTAATCTTTGTTATTTTTTTGTTGTTTAATTAAGTTATGTTTGGAACCTAAGTACCAAAAAAAAGGGGACGGAACTTTGATCAATGTTAAATTGTTTTCAGTTCCTTTTTGCAACACATTTATACTTGCATTTATACTTTTTTGTCTAATATTAATATTATTAATTGTCATTATTTTTATTTATTAATTGTTGCCAATAAATTATGTATTTAATTATTTATTTGTACTTTTGTTATGTAAAACATATCGCAGGGATGTCAGTTGTGGATTTTTGAAACATAAATTTCTACTATTCTTTGTAAAAATGAATACCTGGAAAAATAACTTTAAAAGGTCTAGTTTTTATACCAGTGAGAGAAAAGAGTTTTTTTAGTATCGCTATATATCTGGATCCGAGTATAAAAAGAGGCAAACTCCATTTTTCATGTTTTGAGTAATTGTTAGTTAAAGTTCTGTTCTTATGTGTAAGTATATATGGGAGATAGGCCAAAATTAATTGAACTAGATCAGCAACCAATCATACAAGGAGTATAGCCTTTTTTGTACCTGCAGTTTTGAATGTGCTTATTTCAGTGATGGTATTTATTTATTTGTTTATTGTACACGACTTTATACAAAGTATATACATTGTCAAATAGATGCTCTACAATATTTTCAACTACAGAATGAAAAATTAATTAAAGTAATTTTACACTAAAGAAGGCAAAAAAAAGTTTATCTACTAATACATTTGAAATTAAGGGGTGAGAAATTAATTTATAGAATAGAAGTAGTTTTGAACCAGGTACTTCTGAAAGGCTTTTTTGAACAGTCTTACTGATGCAATGTTCTTTATGTCGGTTGGTATTTTATTAAGAATATAGGTACAGAAGCAGTGTGGACTTTTTTTTAAAGTAGACAAGTTATAGTTTTGTATTATTACATTAGAGTTTTGTAAGGTAGACACCACTGGTAACTTGCTTTGGTAGCATTTTACAAACAGTCCTGCTTCCAGTAGTATTAAACCGTAGATTGTTAAAATTTTTTGGCTTTGGAAAATAGGTTTGCATGAGTCAACCGGGCTTAAAGAGAAAATTTTGCGCAATATTCTTTTTTGTAAAATAAAAATATGATCTGTTTCACATGACTGCCCCCAGTACAACAGCATATATTTAAGATGACTATAAACCAATGCATATATATTCATCAACTGTTTATTTGAAAAAATGTGTTTCAGATTTACAATAGCGAAATACGCAGAGTTCAATTTTTTTGCAACATGTTCAATGTGAACAGACTATGTCAGACGGCTATCTATATACAGACTCAAAAATTTAAAATCATCCACTCGTGCAATGACAGTACTGTTCATTGAAAGTACAATTAACTTCATATGGACAAAAATGGAGATTGGCCCTTTTTATACTCAGGTCCAGATATAAGCAAGAATTTATCAAAAAAATAAATGTTTCAATATTCAAAAAGTTTCAAAACTTGGTTTAGTGTTCAGTGAACTACAGGGTCCTAATTTTTGAATAATGACAGAATAATCGACCACTTGACCGCCAATGCAAGTCAGTCAGTCATTTGTATAACTTGGAATGTGCAAAGTCCTTGGCTTTATGCCACATAACTATGAGATAATATTAAAGCCCTGCCCTTGCATTTTCTGAAAAAAAAAGTAATAGCGATAATAACTCTTCCAATCAAGTCAAGCATGCACAGTACATTTTTTGCCTTTGCCCTTACCCATGGCCAACCCTGATTTTTACATTATTTTCTTTGTTTTTTCAAAGTTATTATTGTTACACATTTTGTGACACTTGGGCCATTATAGTATCTCATAGTTATATGTAGGTTTTACACTAACATTTACATGGCATTTGACAATACATGTACACAATTAGGGTCACCCAAGTACAATAGTACACAATTTTGGCACAATTAAGTACTTTTATAGAACCTACATAAAAGAAGGGCGAGTATTCTGATGTCAAATCCACACTCATTTTTATATATAAAAAAAACTTGCACCTAAAACTGCTTGGTGTGCCTATTATGCTAAGCAGACTTCCAAAAATATACAAATGCCACACAAAATATAATTCTTTTGAAAACTATTCTAAGACCAAAAGCAAAATCCAAGACCCATAAGAACAATAGATTTAAGATTCTAAGGCAAATTAAACTATGGGGCCGGTGCACTATCTGACCACACGATTTTTCAAAAAAAAAAAAATTGTGCTTAAAATAGGCCTCCTAAATAGTGTTTTTCAAAAAAAAAATTGCGTGTTATCCAGTATTTTTTGAGAAAATAAATAAAAAAAACCATAAAAAAAGAGCGCCCTAACCTCACTCTTTACTTAATTTTGGCTCCTTCTTTTTCTTTTTACTTGATCAAAACAATACCTGCCAATATCCATGCCCTGATATTTTTACAATGTTGCCACATTTCCAGAAAGTAATGAAAATTAGGGAAAAGGAACGAAAATATTAACTTTTTGGCTCCTCTACAAATTTATAAAAAAACAAATAACCAACCCAACCAACCAAAACTGACCCTACCCAACCCACAGCCTAACCTGATTTCTTTTGGCTCCCCTAGAAATTTATAAAAAACCAAATAATAACCAACCAAAACTAACCCTACCCAACCAACCCGGCCCAACCCAACCTGATTTCTTCCCCAAAAAAAAAAATCCTGTTGGTACCTGAGATTTGGCATCCTCACATTTCTGAAAAATGGCCCAATAGCCAGTATGATTCTAGTTTTGTTGGTTATGTGTGCATTTTACATGTAAATTGTCTTTTTAATTAAAAAATACCAAAAAGTTTTTTTTTCGTTTTTCCGCTCCTAAATAAATTTAAAAACCGCTAAATTACCTTTTCAAAAAGAATCGTCTTCAAAAAACTTCCCATTTTAGTGTCTGGATAGTGCACCAGAGCCTAAAGTATGATTTTTTCAAAGTTACTTAGGTATGAACTTGGTTCTATGGCAAAAATTGAAAGATGTCTGTAAATTAATCTGTAAATCATATTCAGCATTAGAATAATTAGATCATGGTGTATTGCAAATCCCAGAAATACTCCTAATTAACAAAAACAACCTTGAAGAATAAATCTAAATATAGAAGAAACTTTCTTGTAGGAAGCAATATTTATTGTAATTGCCTGAATAATTGCTAAATTATTAGGGTTGCAAAATGTGCATCATTTGAGATCTAGGAATTTAGGGAAGATACAGCAGTTTATACTCTTGTATTCCTGTGAATCTATAACTACAGGTTTCAGATAAAATTGGTAAAACTTCCAAAAAGGAGACAACAATCGCCCTCCAGTGTGTTGACAGACAAAAAAATGTAGCCTATTGATTTTCCCAAAAACTTCTGCACAGGCTCTATTAATTATAATTTGTGCCGCCCAGGACGCCTGAAAATAACAGAAGAGGCCTATTTTTGGAAATCTGCGGGCACACGACCCCAAAAAAATCGAAGGTGGCCAATGATCTGCTGCGGAGTCAGATAGATTTTCTGGGGTCGTTTTTTTTTCGCTTCCCTTTGAGTGTGTTTTGGGCTATTTTTAAGGCGACTTTTCACTAACCTGCTAGCTGTTTTCTAAGTAGTAAGGCTGACTGTGGTTCTGACATTAATTACAGAGTTAATTTTGATCGGAAAACTAATTAAACTGGCTGTTGTTTGTGAAAGATGGCCGGTCCTCTCTTTCTTGTTTCGACGGAAATGCTGCAAAGATTTTTGACAGATGCACCGTTGTTGACAGTGCGTTGACGGCACCGTTGAATGCGCGACAGCTGTTGGGCTTTGGTTGGTGTGACAGGTGATGTGCTGCCCTCTGGCGATTGAGTTGCAAACGAAAAGTAATTGCACCCAATCACAATCGCAAGTTCATTAAGGAGTTTAAGGGCCGTATTCATAGTTCTCCCTCCAAGCTCCAAGTAAAAAAGTTTTAAAAAGCTCTTTTTAGTACTTTTTTAATGCCTTGCCTTTTAAATTATCTTTTACATCTAATTATAACAGTTAAAAGAAAAGAAAATAAATTTAAAAAAAATTATAAAATTATTTGTAGTTGCTATCTTTAGGTGTGCTATTTTATAAGGTATCAGTAGGTCATAGTTTAATTTAGGTTAAGTTTAGGGTTTGGTTTAAATGTAGTTTGTTAATACAACTTACGTAGGTAATAAACCATATCATACCATAGTACATTATAAACCTAGGGATTAAAGTGCCTCTTTTAATCTCTCGGCGAAAGGTTTGTAGCACGACCATAGGGAGGGCTACAATTCGCCAAGGGATTAAAATACACTTTAGTCACGAGGTTTATATACTATTTTATGCACTTTAGAATGCGAGAAACGTGAGAAACTAAAAACAAAAAATCACAAAACTACCAATAGACCACTTAACGGTACTCTAGTTTCAAGATTGACAGCTCGTATTACTGATATTGGTCATTGATTGTTGTTGGCATGGTGGATTTACTCAAAATTTATTGTGCCATGGAAGTGTTGCTATGGCAGAAAACTAATGTCAATCAGTTGTTAGTAAAATTTACTTTAAATCCCCCAGGGATTAAAATTATTTTTAATTTCTGAAAGATTAAAAGTGCCCCTTTTATCCCGAAAATGAGGGATTAAAAGTGCACTTTTAATCCCTAAAGTGCATAAATACATATAACTATACTGCCGCTGTTGCTACAGCCCAGCAAAAACAATCAATAATCGGCAACTGACAGAGGTCCACATTACTACAGTCGATTTTATGCCGACACCACTTTAGGACCGACGATGGTCCGATTGGAAGTTTGTTTAATCGGTCGAAAAACCAACGCCCACTTTATCTGCATTAGAGCCGACGACGGTTCGATTGGAACTTTGTTTAATCGGACGAGAATCGTCAACTGACGATAAACCTTATCTGCTTTAGGGCCGATGATGGTTCGATTGGAACTTTTTTTAATCGATCGAGAATCGGCAACTGACGATGACCCGATTTACTATAGTCGACTTTATGCCGACGCCCACTTTATCTGCTTAAGGGCCGACGACGGTCCGATTGGAACTTTGTCTAATCGGACGAGAATCGGCAACTGCCGATGGCCCGATTTACTATAGTCGACATTATGCCAACGACCACCTTATCTGCTTTAGGGCCGACGATGGTCCGATTGGAACTTTGTTTGTTTGGTCGAGAATCGGCAACTGCATGACGATGGTCCGATTACGTTACCTTAAAATTTTTAAACTACTTAATAGTTTCTTCCTAGTATGTAGAGATGGCGCTAATGTCACTATGGTGCAAGCAGGGCCGACAAGAATGTGTTCCACACGGGCCTCACACAACCAAAATTGTGACGTCACAATCTTGGGCCGGTTTTTTTTTTCGTTGGTTGCGTCCAGCCAGACGCGCAAGGCCGCAAACATAACCTCACTAATTCTTGATTTGTGTATTTAATTTTCAGTCAATTTTTAACATTTTTTTTCCAATTTTGGAATCAAACAAACTTTAAAATAAACCGGTATTGTTTTAAAAAGAATGACTGGTCGTTTGATGTGAAAAAAGTGAACTTCAAACCAAAAAAAGGACAATTGCTTACAGTGTGAATTTTGTGCTTCGAAAATGTTTAAATCACCTTTATCGTCTATCGTATTTGATATAGAAATCAGGAAAATGCGTCGAAAATGCTGCATACCAGAAAGTGCCCAGAAAAAGGGTGAGTCATATGTAACAAACTTTTCCTATCCAACTGGTACCTCCCTTTTCAGTAATTTTATATGCAGTATACGATTTTCTGCCATTTATGATTTTTTTATGAAAAAGTCTTTATGGGGGCACCTACTAGGGTCCCTAGGACCTCAAATCCGCCGGCGCCGGTTTTTTTTTTAAGAGAAAAAAGGTGCTGGGGGGGTTGTAATGTGTTTTCTTGATTGTTTTGGGTTAGGTTGGGTAGGGCTGTGTTGGATTGGGTTGTTTTAGTGAAAAAAAAAATTAAAAAAACATAAAATTAAAAAAAAAACCAACCGGCGGATTTGGGGTCCTAGAGAATTTTTCATAAAAAATCAAAAATGGCAGAAAACTGTATACTGCATAATTGCCCCCTTTTCTACTAAGCTAGTAAAATGTCACATATTACCTGCCTATTGCTAGGAGGCCCTTCATACATGTTATCAGAGGTAGGAAACTTGACTTTCCTATCTTTTTGTTAAATTTACTTGTAAAAACTGTTTTTGTATAAAACACTGAACATTCTTCATATTTAGAGATAATTTAAACATATATAGGTATTGAACTGAGCTAATGAATAAAATTTTACGATTATATGCTAGGAGCTGTTCACAAATTATGTAACGGTCATAGAGGGGAGGGAAGGGGGTAGCCAAAGTGTTACAAAAAGTTACATAGGGGGTTTGTGACAGATTTGGAATGAAAATAAGAAAAAATTACTTTTTGGGGAGTGGTGGTCTTCCAACCGTTACATAATATTATGGGCAGAGGTTCACCAAACCGTTACAAAACCAAAATCACCGTTCCATAATTTGTACACATCCCCAGTTCTTTTGCTAATAATTTTTATTATTTATTTTTTATAGGAAAAGAAGTAGAAAACGGAAACTTGAATGCTTAAAAGAGAAAACATGGGAATGCATAATGGAGAGATCTTGGGAGGGATAGAGAACTATGAATATGGAAAATAATACCTCGGCACATGTTATTAACAATATCAAGGTAAACAAAGTTACTAAAACTAGCATATTCAAGCATTTTGCAGCCCATATTTTTAACTTACAAATGTAAAAATTAAAATTTTTTATGTAGCCCCTTTTTAGGGGGCAATTTTGGTTTAACTTAGAAGGTTTGAACATAAATGTTCCATTTTAATATTAAATTTGCAATCATCTTAAAATTTACTTTTAATAGAAATCTGTTTCATAAGGTTAAGTAACTTTTAAATGCCCATGTCTCTGAAACTAAAAGGGGTACCCCTGTTTGGTATCATTTTTTAACATATTTTTTAAGAAAAATCCACAGCTATTAACTTTTTGAGGATCATATGCTACCATTGCCAATAAAAGCGATAGAATGACCTAAAATTCGTATATATTGGAGAATTTATTAATTTAATTCCCTTGAGGTAGTAAATTTTTTAATGTTTTTAGAATGGAAGTAGGCGGAGATGAAGAAGATAAAAGTGGAGAAAGAGAGGTAAACGAAAAAGGCATCACAATAATACTGTTCCAGTTGAAGGGTCCGGAAGTGTCCATTCCTTTTTTGAAAATAAATTATTATCATACCTCCAAATACTACCTAGGAGATAGCAATGCTCAATGGTCATCTTGGTTTATGACACTCACTGAAAACTATTCCTAGATTAAGTTGGTTGCCTATATAATATTGTAGAATCTACAGGGTGGGGACTTTAACTCAAACAAATTTTCTACAGCTTCAGGGTGAAGAATTTGGGCTTTACAGTCATACTAAAGAAAATATTGCTTCACTCCTTTTAGAGGGCGAAACCTCACCCCACTTGTGGCACTTTGTTGGAAAGCTCTGTTAAGCAGAAAATTGTGCAATTTTTGTTTTATTTTAACTTCATAGGTAATTCATATTTCAAATCTCTGAACCCAATCATTAAAATTTAAATTTTTAATGTTTTGGTTATTTGCTGGCATTTTTAATGTAAATAAAGAATATTTGAAAAATATTTCGGCAAAAATAATTGATTTAATTCTGCCACACAAATGAAAAAAAAAATATATTTTTTTTTAGTAAGTATTTCAACTTTCATTCAGAAAAATCCATTTTGGGCAATAAAGAGTGCAAAATTTCGATAAAGCAGTTCATACACATTGTGTCTAAATTAATGAAAATAATACTGGACCACTAAAAATTGCAAATTCATTCTGTTTAAACATTGCGGAATTTTGTGATATTAAAAAGTTTTTTGAAGCTAAAAGATAGATTGATTCTCTAGTTAGAATGAAATAAAACATGAGCAGCCAATTTTCTTTTAAGAGAGCTTTCCAGCAAGGTGCCACAAGTACTATCATCCCATTTAAAAAAATAGGGTGGGGTTAGGTTTCACCCTCTAAAAGGGGTAAAAAAATATTCCTTTTACTGTGACTGGAAAGCCCTGGGCCTTAATTATGTCTATCATCTGATACTGGATGAAATTAAAACTGTTAACAATCAGAAAAAATTTAAAAAAGAGATAAAAGTTTGGATTCCAAATGAATCTAGATTATTTTTTGATCAAATTATTTATCAAAGGCTATCCAAACGTTAGGTTGTTAAGTTGTTAGGTATTTAAAAATAATATAATTTTTTCTAATAACTTCTAGTATCCTTGTATATTTCTTTACAAAAGTTTATATTTAAAATTAATAATTTATTTCTTAGTAGTAATCATAAATAAATTAAAAAACTTCCAAGCACAAGCCTCATAGAGATTGAAAATTAATAGATATATATTATTATTATTATTTTATGAAATAGTCAAACAACCATGAAGTCAAGGAGGTCCTAGGAAATCTCTAAAAGTGATTATTTTTTGGATTTGTAAAGTAGGTACCTACTTATGTGTGAATCCAATTAAAGAAAATAAACTTATTTGCAGAAGAATACCGAATTTTATTGAAAGAATACAGTACAATCCTGTTTAACTAAGATGTCTTGTTGGAGTATGTAACTCAGATATTCTATGTATTTCAACAAGTTAAGATTTTTAATTAAAATTCCAGTTTAAATTAACAGTAATTCTCAGAGATGGTGGTGATGAAAACAGTAAATCATGACATTGCAAAGTTTGTCTACTTTTTTCTGTATTATTTGAGGTGATGTGAAGGTGTTTTTGTGGGTGGAAGGAGAGCCACAATCCCTTCGTAGTATTTGACCCTTAACTTGTCAATGCTGCTTGTTTTGGGGGTGGTTATTGTATAGCGTTTTTCTGTCACACTTTTTTGAAAACTGTGATGAATCCCGGGATCCTCTGAGACAAAGGATCGAAAAATGCGATTTGATAACCACATTCAAACAAACAACACTAACAAGTTAAGGATCACATTATGCAGAGGGATTGTCGGTCATCGTCCTCTCATAAATACACCTCCATAGCACCTCAAATAATGCAAAAAAGAGCAAGAAAACTTTGTGATGTCACTGAAATCACTGTTTCCATCTCTAGTAATTTTTGTTAAGTTCATCATCATAATGTTAATTTAATCTGAAATTTGTATTAAAAATGTTCACTGGTTGAAACGCCCACAAGACGTCTTAGATAAATAGGATTCTCAGTGCAGCTACCTATGAAAAATATTTAATTGCTAATAAAGAATTATCTATCTATCTAAATAATGTTCAATTTAGATCTCTTATGATGAAAATCACACAAACAGCAAAAGTCCCAGATATTACTCAAAAACTGCACTCAAAATGACGTATTAATTAGATGCTTCTCTGTACCGTATTCTGTGCCATTGTCTTACTTTTTATCATTACTCCAATCTTCTATAAGGTAGTCACTCTGATGGAACCTGGTTGGTAGGAGACCTCGTGGAAGAACCTAAACCAACATTTAAACCATACCTACTCTTCTCGCTATACGACAAAATATATTCAGATGTCATATATGGCGACTAAAATATTATTTAGCGACTCAACAAGACAGGAATTATTAATTTAGGTATATAAATCCACCATTTCCAATTCGTGAAATGATCACAAAAAAAACACTAGTCTCCTGCATTTTTTCGATAAATCAATTTCTATTCTGGTGTAGATATGAATGCGCACCTTTTGAAACCTTTCATGTGCATTTTATTGCTAACAATATGAGAAAATTTCCTTTTTTTTAAGAAAAATAAAGTAAGTGTTGTTGTTTACATCAACCTAACCTCACAAAATACTTTTCCTAGAATTTTTATTATTTGAGACCCTGTGATCTCCAGAAAACTTTTTTAAAATATTAGGATAGTATCGAAGAATATTTCATGGGAATTTGAAGAAAATTCATCGAGTCGTTTAGAAATAATCCCGAAAAAACCTCGCTTCTCCCATAAGACTCCATGTAAAAACCGGCCCAAGATTAACAGCTGTTTTTCTGATGGTTACGGCCTGTTGTTTTTTTTGTCGGCCTTGGTGCAAGATAATATTATATATATAATGAGCAAAGATATTTCAAAACTAGAATGCGGGTTTGACAAGATGGTGGTACTTCTCTACAAGAATCACCTCTTCTACTACTTAAACCAGCCCGACTGGTTACGCACCCGTATTATCGAAACTTTGTAGTTTGCTAATGTCGGATCGTGTCAAGCAACCACCGACGGACCTTCGTCAATCACCGACGTCGGGCCGCTTTGAGAGACTGATGTGGGGCCTTTATATTATCCAACCATTATCGGATCTTTGTGGTTTGCCATTGTCGGGTCGCTTTAAGCTACCACCGACAGACCTTCCTCAATCGCCGACGTTGGACCGCTTTAGGAAATCAATGTCGGACTTTAATAGTTTACCGATGTCGGGCCGAGACCAGCTTGCCTACGTTAGACCGACCAAATTAAGCAGCTTTATGGTCGGTACCATGTGGTTAAACCATATCGGACCTTAATCGTATGCGACGACGGTATGCCGATGTCAGCAAAAAGTAAAATTTACCATTGGTTTGACGACGGGCTACAGTCTAACGCTTCGTCGGCAAACATACATTGGGCCTACATCGCACAGCGGACAAAAAATACTGCTGGTCCGATGTCGTAAATCGACTGGAGTGAGATTTTCTGTCAAAAACGAGCGAGACTGACCAAACGAGCGAGATTATTGGTGGCGTAAAAAGAAAAAGAGAAGATGGTACATGTACCAAATTATGGTACATAAGCTATAAAATCGTAAAAGCTTCCAAAAAACCTCAAAAATCGCAAACATTAATTTACCAAAAAAAAATGTGTTTTAACCCAATTTGGCGAACGATGGATCGTGCGAAAGCATACTACAAACTGCAGCTTTCAAGCAGTTCCTGGGTATAGTTATGGTACGGTTGGCAACATTGCGCCAAGACATTAATAGCTTGATTAGGGTTAAAAGCCTTGATTTGTTCTGTGCAGGCCCGTAGCGGGAAATTCAAAAAAACTTGATATAATACACAGGAAAATAAATTTTAACGTAATTAAAAAGGACAAGGACACTTAATTAACATTACTAATTTAAAGTTACATCTCAGTCAGAAAAAAATGTAATTTTTAAAATACATTATTCAAATAATTAACAGCAACAACCGTGCCATCTATACCAATACAGACTATTTACAGAACATAATCAATGAGCGAGCGAAATTTGATAAAGATGAGCGAGATTTTAAACCAAGATCAAAAAGAGCGAGATCTCGCTCGATCCAGCGACCTTTGGCAACGCTGTTATAATTGTGTCATGCACACATTTGTTATTTTTCGTACTTCCCGGAGATGGATTTTGCCACGTCCGTCGCGGCGTCGGCAGTTCTGCGGCCGCACGTCCACTGGCGGAAAAATGCTGATGGTCCGTCGGTTATACTGACATCGTGCCGATGTCGAGGGCGGCCGACATCAGCCCGCGTCCACTATGTTTGCTGGGATCTGTCTAGGTTTTGGGTGCGTTCGCGCGGGTTTTTGAAAACGGTCCGGATTTCTTCCGGCATTTCGACGACAGGCAGCACGGCAAATTATTTGTGCCTTCAAAAATTATTTGAAACCATAAAATAAAGATTTTTACCAAATTTATGGCTCCATGGCATCTAACCCAACCCACTTTTTAATAAATATTTTACAAAAAACGTGATTCAAATTTTTAAAAGAACTTTTTGTTTAAATTGCCAAAATTTTTAAAACGCGTAAAAAATGACATCTTTAATATATAAGGTCATCAAAAAAAAAAAAAATCCGTATCTGCAGATTTTTTAAAACTTTAGAACTTTTTTGCGGGGGAAGGTCGAAATTACCATTTTTAAACTCGCACGCCATCTTGTTGGATTTTAACAAAATGTCAACTTTCGATACAGGACGAGAAAGCCTAATGTCAACTTTCCAAAAAGCTGTCAACCATAAAAATCAGACAAGTTTTAAAAAATCTGAAATTAAAAAGTTTTCGGTCTTTTTTTGAACCACCTTTATAGTCTTCTCAAAATTTTCGCTTGCGGCGCATTTATTCCATAATTTAATTGAACCATAGAGAGTTATTTTAAAAAGGACTAAAAAGATATTGGCAGCAATATTTATTTATCCTGGTTTTACAATTGTAGGGATGGCAAAACCCTATTTTCTAGAAATAAACAGGAAGGCCCGCTTGTTATTTAGTGCTACAAGAAGATCTTTTTGATCAGTGTTGGATCATCCTGTATAGAAAAATCAAAAAATAATAACACACTAACGTTTAATTACTATATTTTTTAATAAAACTAAAGCAGTTATCTATCTGCTATATCTTTATATCATAGCACCTTTATGATTTGTTAGGAGGTAGACAGCACCTCAGATTACAATTTGACAGAGTTATAAAAATCAGTGTATATAAATATGGTAAATGTTTGGGCATATTTTGGAAACACATAGTAAGAGCACCACTAAAAAAATATATTGATTAAGTATCAACAGTTTTTTATGCAACATATTTAATATAAAACAGTTTCTAGAAGTCTATTACTCAAGGCGCCTATTTCGGAGTACCCTGTACATCTCGACATGCATAAACTTGCAAGAAACTTATTTTAGTCACAGAGACCTATATGTTTTTTACAAAACAAAATTATATTTTTTTCACCTTTCCCAGTTTCTAGAAAGTTATTTCATAAAAACTGCTATAGGTCGTATAATTCCGTATTCCAGTGGCGTACTTTCAAACAAGAATATTTCGATAACCACTCGAACGACCGCCCAAATTTTTGTGGGAATATTATCAGGAAAGATACAGTTTTAACATATATCAAACTCAGCAAATTTGACCGATGCCCGTAATCAATGTATCTAGTGCCTCCTCCTTTGGTGTAATAGAAATATAACTCGAATATTTTTGTGGACTAATTAATACATGTTCGGAATATGCTTTTATAACGTATATTCCGTGGATGTTACCTAATGGGTTATTTGGAGGTCCTATGCACGTCGGGTGAATATCTGGGTGATATCCAGGGCAATATACTTCTCCGTTTTCGTATATACGCTGGATATACGCGCAATATTTTTTTGCCATGTGGGAAGTACGACAGTCGCCTCAGCCCTCGACATCGACACGATGTCAGTAACCGATATCGGACCATCCACAAGTAACAAGTTGTTATCATAACTAAGAAACCCTGCCAAAAAAACCGCATAAAACCTCACAAAAAACACACCTGAATTTTATCAGTTTTTATAAGGTCTATGAGCTTTTGTGACGCAAAATTTTAGGATTAGAAAAGTTTGTAAGAATTTATGAGGTATTTGATTTTGACAAGAATTTATTTGGTTTCATAGGTGATTTTTTTTATCTGATCCTATAATCAGTCAGGCTTATAAATGTTTATAAATTTGATATAAGTGCAGACATTTTTTTTAACATATTTTATGGTTTTATAAGAGATTTTATAATTAAACCGACACATCAACTTTTATGGGTTTCTATAATTACATTCTTTTTGTTTTATGATGTATTATGGTATTATATAAACCGATGTTTTCTCACAGATTTTATAGTCAAACCAACTCATAACATGATTACAGTCTTGTCTTTTTATAATGTTTTAAGAGTTTGTAAAAAAAACGTTTTTTCAAAAAACAATTTTTTTATAAGCCTTTAGATAGATTTTATAGTCAGACAAAGTTTTTATAACAACATTTTATAGATTTTTTATGTGTCCACCCTACCAAAAAAAACTCATTAAATTTCATAAAAAATACAACTGATTTTTCGACCACCTGAAAACTAATTAAAAAAAGCTATACTAAGTATACTTACTTACTTCTACAAAAAAATATTTTTTGACTCATGATCCCATCTGATCAAAAATTCATAAATCCCCCCCTGTATGTCAATTTTGATTCCCTCGTTAGAGGGAGGTGGGTACCTGAGAATACCATATTATTGAATTTTCACCGGAACTATAACCGCATACCAAATTTGAACACAATCGGATGTGGATAAGTCAGTTAAAATTGGTTAGCAAATTGTCCATCTTGAATCCGCCATATTGAATTTTCAAAATTTGATAAAAAATTCGTATTCCTTATCCCTGAAAGCCCCCGTATACCAATTTTGGTTGAAATCGGAGAAACTTAGGTATTTTACCCTCCACTCTCCTCGTAAGGGGGAGAAGTGTCTAATAATGACATATTATTGTATTCTCACTGGAACTATAAATGCATGCGAAATTTGAAAGCAATCTGATGTGAATAAGTTAGTTAAAATTGGATAGCAAAATCTGACCAAAAATCGTCGTTATCTCCATCCCCAAGTGCCACGACACATCTAATTTCAACGACATCGGGCGTAATTCAACTGTACCCCCTCCACCCCCTTCGAGTTGGGGGGAGCTGTCAATATCATCACACTATATTCGTGTGTTCTTCAACTGTACCTCCCTCCACCCCCTTCGAGTAGGGGGGACCCGCCAATTTCATCACACTATATTCTTGTGTTGTCACCGCAACTATATAAGCATGCAAAATTTGAAGCCGATCAGACGTCGGGAAGTTGGTCAAAATTAAGTTGCAAGATTCCGCCCGAACAAACATATCTTGTTCGTTACACAGATAGATACATTGCAAGTTAAATAAAAGCTTGTAAAAAATAGTTTTTGGCTTATGAAATCTCATAGAAATTTATCAAAGTAACATCTCCCTCACAGCTCCTGGCGATAAATAAGTACTTATACGAGAACAATTTTCTTGTAGATATTGTGCAAGCACAAGGAGTGTTATTTTATTATAGTGGGTTAGGTTATCGTAGTTTATAGTTTAGGTTAGGTTGTAGTTTAGTTTGACTGTATATTAATCTCTTACATTACTTCTACTACTATTACTACTACTATAACTGCTAAAGTTGAGCTGTAATTTTTTATTTTCGAATGTTACAGGTAGATCTTATAAAATCCTATAAACTTTTATGGAGAGAATATTGTAAACTTTTATGAGCCAACTGGCTGATAAAATATGATGAACTCCTATGCGGGATTTGTGTTTCACTTTTTCTAGTCCAAAATTATAAAATTATGAGCATAGATTATAAAAACTTATGATGTTTTATCTGTTATTTTATGATCTTTTATGAGGTTTTTTTGGCAGGAAATACGTACACTAAAATTAACGCTATATAAAGAACAAAAACTAGTCATTTGTGCAACGGCCGCTATGATGGACGAGAAAACGACACCACACCGTGGTTATTAACAGCCCTAATAACACATAATATTCCAGGAACATTCCCTCAGTGTACTGCGAATGTTTTTATGTTCCGGCACATTGATAGAACATTCCTGGAACATTCATAATGGTACATTCCCGGAAGATTCCGTCTAAATTTTACAGGAATGTGCCTCTAATGTACTAGGTTTTGTGCACATAGGCAGAAAATTTAGGAAGCATTCGTTATGGTACAATCTAGTAGAACATTTTACACAGATAGATAAGAGATTTAAAAAAAAATGCGACGTGACAATTGCTTTCCTTTCATGTCAAATTTACGAAAAAGAAAACGACAGTTATAATCCATATACAGGGTGGATTCTTTAAATGGAACGGTGCTTCTAGCGGCTTTAGGGAAGAGGTTTTGAAAAAAGCTAAAAGCGAATCTTTAATGATTTTTTACGGACTTTCCGTGCATGATAAAAAAAACTTTTGGGGCCCCCAACTGGAGGCCCAGGGCCCACCAAATATTTCTTTTTAAATAAGAAGTTACCACTTGTGGCACTTTTTTGGAAAGCTTGTTAAAAAATAAATTTAACGCACCAGTTTGTTTTAACATCTGTCAACCAATGTGTCAAAAATTTAAAAAAATATATTTTTTTGTCAATTGTTTTAGCTTTAAAATAAACTGCATATTTCTCTATTTACTAAGCGGAATAAAGACAATACCACGCAAGGACATTATTGGGGGCCCTCACTGAAGGCCCAGGGCCTATCAACATTTTTTTCATGAGGAGGTACCAATTGTGGCACCTTTTTGGAAAGCTTGTTAAAAAAGAAATTCGATTTAATAACTTTTTTTGACATCTGTCAACCCATGTGTTAAAAATTTTTAAAAATCTATTTTTTGTCGTCGGATGGTTGATGAAAAAGAAAATCGACGTGTGCTTTGAATCTATTTCCTTTTTATCTAATATCTAGTAAATTTTAAAAAAGGTAATTAGGCTGCGCCCTCAAATAGGGCGCCAATAATATTTTGGGTGGCAGTTTATTTATTCCGCTTAGTAAATAAAGAAATATGTAGATTATTTTGAAGCTAAAACAATTGACAAAAATCAGCTTTTAAAAAAATTTTTAACACATGGGTTGACAGATGTCCAAAAAAGGGATAGATCAAGATCAATGAATTTAACTTTTTTAAATAAGATCAGTGGCGGTCCTAGGGAAGAAAAAAACATTAGTACTTAAAAACACTATGACGGAAATTTATCTGACGGGCTTAGCGTTATTAGATTAATCCAAACAACACCATTCTCAACTAAAAAGCCAGTTAACTCATTTTCGTTTTAGTATCTTTGGCCTACTATCGGTGCCATATTGACACCAAACTGACAGAAAATCCATGTTTTACCGGTCAATTTGGTTATAAAAAAGGCAGCCAGAGTAGGCTAAAGGGCATTGAGTATAGGTAGGAGTTAACTAGCTTGTCCAAAACACAAATTATTGAACTTTTATTGGGACAAGTCAGTATTTGGAAACAATATTTGTCAGAAGTAGGCAAAAGCTTAAATCAAAACATAGGTAGGTATACCTGTGGTGATATTTTTCCGTTGATAAAAACTTTCTTGGATGTTTGCCAGTAAGTAATGCTTCGTCAGAAAGAAGTTTCTCATGACTCAGAAGATTTAAAACATAAGTACCTATTTAAAAACATTATTATGACGGAAATTCGTCTGACGGGCTTTTATAGCGTTACTGCATATCATCAGTCATATAGTGAAGGGGCATGTGTAAGTCCGTGGGATTTTGAATGAAGAAGTTTTGTGACTATGTGCGATTGATAGCTCTTTAGTCACACAATCAAGTGTTACTGGGTGTTTTGTTCGTATCCATGTAGAAGGGGCTGATAAGACGTCATATATCAAGATGGCGGCCAAAAATCATAAAAAATACAACTTTCGCAACCGGGGCATTATTATACTCAATTCCATATAACTCGAAGGCGAGGATTTAAAAAAAATTCACTTTTAAGGTCATCCGACCTTAAATTACCTTGAAAATCGCAAAAAACAAGATTTTTGCCGTTTTCTCTTCAAAAAATCTTAATAATTCGACGTTTTGTCAGACCAACTTCAAATGTACCTCAAACTATTAGGCAAGTATGCCAAATTCGATCCTTAGAGTCTAATGCAGTTTACAGTTTCGAGCCCTTAAAAAATACTCCAATAAAATTAAGATATTGCAAATTGCATCCCAGATGGTTATGTTATACCCCGGTAAAAATGACCTATATAAAAACACAATTTTCGCCATTTTCTTTTTAAAGAAATCTCCATAATTTAACGTTTTGTTACAACAACATCTAGGCTGCCAGATCAAAAAAAAAATGATAGGAAAGTTTAAAATGAAGTGTTTATCTATAGTTAAGATATTAATTTCATCTCCGGCACTTAAAGTTTTTGCGTAGTGGTAAATTGGAAAAAACACTACAAAAAGCTGGTTTTTCACTTGTACATGGTATTTTTAAGGTCAATCAAGGTTATGCATCAACTATACTTTTTTTTATAGTAAGCGGCGATAAGTCAACAAGAATTGATGGCCATCTTGTCATTTTTGCTTTTTTACGAAATTAGATAAAATAAAATGTGGTTATAGGTTACCATTATGATATATCAGCCGCCATATTGAAACGCGTCATAGCTGAACCAATTTTTTTTAAACAATATTATTGGACTAGACCTTCTTATCTTCCTTATCAAATTTGGTCCTCTTCGCTTTAATAGTTGAGGAATAGCGCCCTTTAGTATGTTATTTTTCCAATATGTTAATTTTACCTGGGTGTTTTTCAAGATCATGAAGCCTAAAACTGCATCAAACTCTAAGGATCGAATTTGGCATACATGCCTTATAGTTTTGAGGCACATTTGATGTTGGTTGGTTGGTACACTAATATTGAAATTGACATTGAGCGAGTCATTGCCCGGTTTGCCCAAAAAAACCGAAAACGATTTTTTTTAAAGATAGGCAGCTCATGTTTGAGATATCAATATAAAAGATAATGTTTCAACTTAGAAAGCTTTTTAGACCTCAAAATAAAAAGTATTTAGCTATTAGATTTTGTTTTTCTGTAACTGAAAAAATTATACGTAGTTAGTCAAGCGCGGTTTTCAGGGGGATAGGGGGGTAGTTAAACCCCCTACACTTGGTTTAAATTTTTTATGAAAACATTTAGAAAATCAAAAGTAGAGCATAAATTGCGGCGCTATAACATCTTTGATATTTACGGTATTAGTTTAATTTTGTATTAAAAATGGCATTTGTAGTGTCATTTCCTTAAAAATTTTCGCCTGCTGCGCGTTGAAACCATTGATATATTTACAATTTTAGTTTAATTTTAAATAAAAAAATGTATTTTTTAGTGCAATTTTCTTAAAAATTTAATTTAAAAATTTACAATTATAGTTAAATTCGACTCAAAAACTGTTTTAATGTAATTTTCTCAAAAATTTTCGGCGGATTTAAACACTTTTTAAAATAAAAAATGTATGATATATACGACTTAAAGTCTTAGTACCCCCCCCCCTTCCTAGATTTTAGACCAAATCCGCGCTTGTAGTTACTAATAGAGCAAGAGTTCAACGTATAAATTATGATGGATAGGTTACCCTCGCCATTTTCTCGTCCTGAATACGAAATGGACAATCATGTACCTCAAAATTGTGGATAAGGGCTCGGCACACCCACTAAAAGTGGGCATTTTTAGAGTGGTGTGCCGAACCCTTATCCATGAATTAGATCCGGCACACCAGTTGATTTTTGGTCTGGGGGTACTACTACATCATACATGTGAAAATGGTGGGGGGTTACCCTACCCCCTTTAAAATTGCCCACCTTTGGATTGGTGTGCCGAGCCCTTATCCACAATTTTAAGGTACATAATTGTCCATTTCGTATTCAGGACGAGAAAATGCACATCTTATCAAACAATGGCGGGGGTTACCTATCCATCATAATTTTTACTGCGAACGCTTGTACTATAAGTTTTGTTTGCATATATTGATATTTTCGTCATGAAGCTACGCTTTTGTTCCGGTTTTTTTTTCGTATCGAAACCGCCCCCTCGTTTTTAAATGGCTGGGGCCGCCACTGATAAGATCATCCTGTATATTGTATAATATGCGTCTTCTCAGTTATGTACACAACTAATTCATTGCTATGCAATGTTGCTTTGACTATTTCACACCTTTTAAAATTATCTAGTAGGTACCTATTTCTTTGTGAGTGATTAGTGTTTAACACGAGTGATACTAGAATGAATGCAAAAATGTAAGAAAATTAAAATTATTTCTTAGTTTATACCAATACCTATTCTTTTCTCTTAAACGGTAAAATCAGTTAAATCTGTGAAACCAATAAACATAAAAAATTAACAAAAATTAGCAAGATTTGGTGGTAGTCAACTTTAAACCTGCTTCCTCGCGAAAGAGTTTCCAAATCTGCCGTTCCTTATTATTCTATTTTTAAAAATCTTTCATCATTTTTATAAGATGATTAAGTTTTTACCGTGTAAAATAGTTACATAATCTATGTTTGGTTTTTAACAACGAACGTTTTCGCCACTTTTTAAAAAAAATGTTTCAATATTATAAATTTGAAAATATAAGGGAAAAATTCTAATTTTAGATCTAGATTTAAATATAAGATCGCTCTTCATTTCTTTTAATGGGTGGTAGATATTATAGTTATTTTTTATCTAACAAGTGCGGAAAGTGGTTGACCGAACGAAGCAGTCAAGCCGGCAAGGGCGGTGAAGACATTTTTCTCATACGCAAAAATTTTTATTAAAAAAATCTTTTAAAGGACAAGCTTATATTAAATGCACTCAAAAGTAGAAAATAATTTTTTATCTTTCTTATACCATAAAAATTTTAACTTTAGGTATCGCATATCGATCACATCGACGATTTACCTAAGAAACAGTTGTATTACTCTATTCATTACACTATATTCTTGTGTTGTCTATCTCCGGAACTATCCGGAATTTGTATTTTTTTTTAGTTTTGAGCAAAGCATCAAATTGCGCAACTTTGCCCTAATTTAAACCTTTTCGTATCTTCTACCGTTTAGGAGATCCCCATGGTGTGCCTCGAATTTGAAACACCCTGTATACATAGATACATTGCAAGTTGAATAATAGCTTGTAAAAAAGAAATATTTAGGTCAGTCAAGCCACACCCTCCCCCTACCCCGAAAAATATTCGAGTTTTGATATGCTTATAATTTCGAACCAATTTTGAACTACATTAATTACTGGTTTTTTTATATTCAAAAACGGGGTGCAACCGGACGTTAAGCTACACCCCCCTCATTTAAAGCGTAGAGAAAAATGAAGAGCAACTATCCCAGAACTAAGAACTGATTTCGAACTCCTAATATCACCAAAAAGAATTACGAAAAATCCACTTGTGAACCTTTTTTTTTTGGAGCACCATTAGCAAAGATGGAAATAGTTTTTCTTACGTGATTTCTATAGTCGTTTCGAGTATATTTCTATGCCTTCCAAACTGATTGGATTTCAATTGGCTAAATCCCCCATCCTCACAGAAATTAGGGTGGTTAAATTTTTTTTTAAGTTGTGTTGTTGTAGGGGTGTGGCTTGACCTCAACCTGCACCCCCCACCATATTTAAAAAAAAACGGGGTTACTAGTGGATTTTTCAAAATTCTTTATGGTGATATTAGGAGTTAAGAAATAGTTCTTTATTTTGGGATAGTAGAGCTTTTTATTTTTCTCTACGCCTTAAATGAGGGAGGTGCAGCGTGACGTCCGGCTGCACCTCCCATTTTGAAGATAAAAAAAAACAGGAAGGAGTGTGGTGCAAAATTTTTAAAAGTGATTCAAAATTAGTTCGAAATTGGTTCGAAATTATAAGCATATCAAAACTCGAATAGCTTTCGGGGGGGGGGGGGGTGAATGTAGGGGTAAAAACTTCTTTGTTTTTAAGATACAGGGTGTCCTAAAAATCCGAGTCCACCCCTAAATCTCCAGAACCAAAAGAGACACAGAACTAAAATTTCATATTCATTAGACAGTTTACAAAAAACTATTTTCCTGGATGATAATTGTGCTGCCATTCATTAAGAGAGCGTAGCTAAGGCGGAGACAATACTTGTTTTAAATGTGATACCCTGATTATTTTCTTAAAATTGAATTGAGCTTCTCATTCGGTTTTCAAAAATACCTTATTTGTTTTACTTTTTTCTCTAACGGTATTTAAATAAAGTGACAAAAACGTGTGAGTAAGAAGAGGAATGTTGTTTAAAAACAAAAGCTGGTTGAAATGCTGTTGTTAAACTTTTTACTTCGGGATAAAAAGTACCACTTTAGTCCCAATTAGTTATTTGCAGACAGTTACCAAAATCGTGTTTTTGATTAGGGTATAAGAAAAATTGCATCGGAAACCACAAAGGTCAAAAAAGTATAAAAAACGACAAAAAAACTGTGAGTTGGAAAGTACCCTCTATCTCGAAAACTCAGGACTTTTAACCCCTAAGTTATGACTTTTTTCTGGTGTTTATCAACCTCCCTTATCGTCCATTAGAAGGTTTACAGTTGTTTCGTTTACACCCTGTGTATATATAAATTTTGGGACACCTTAATATAATAAAAATACATAACTTTAAAATGATTTTAGTGTCCTTAGATTTTCAGTGGCGTACTTGGTGTGTTTGTCAAGAAGATCCACTTGCGACGATAATTATGTCACGGTGCTTAATCCGTATTTTCATTTCCCAAGTGGTTCTGGAGAAGGGGTAAGTTATTATGTTAAGGCCTGACCACACAAAGTTGCATATTGCTTAGCATAATGCATAACAAGTTCAACCTCCTAATGGAAGTTATTTTAAAGGGGCCCACACACAGTAAAAGTAAAAGATGCAAAAATCAAGGTGCGCATAAGAAGCACTGATTCATCAACTTGTCATCAGTTGCGACTTGCGGTGATGCGGATCCACATCGCGAGTCGGTGAGGCTGATGCAAGTTTCATTGTGTAGGCGCCTATGCAGCCAAGTTTCGTGATTCCTTGCGTCGATGCTTTGAACGGAGTCCTTAGTGGATTAAAAATTATAAAAATAACATTACATACCCACTAAAATCCCAGTTTCTGAATAATTCCCGAATTGTACAATGCTGACGCCACAAAAATATTTAGTGAACTGAAGAGTGACGACTACTATCTACCACGTTCCCCTACTACTTAGGGGAGAGTGGGACACTTTCGGCAGAAATACTGGAAAGTTATATAAAACAGTGTTTAAATATGAATTATGCCTTACTTATGCCCAAATAAGGAGTTTAGCATTTGATCCGACTATGCAAAAATACTATCCCGCCAGAGATTTTGGCTTTAACAAAACAAAGGTGAAAGTATCCTTTAGAAATTACAAAATAGTTCTGAAGAAATATGAATTTAGCCCCGATCGAATTTACAGCTTGGACGAGATGGGAGTAACTACAGTTCTGAACCCTCCAAAAGTTGTGGTTCAAAAAGGCAAAAAACAAGCTTGTAGCTTCAGTTTAAAGGGGAAACCTTCGTCGGTATAATAAACGCTACAGGTTATGCATTACCACCAGTTTACTGAAGACTATTTAACTGATGCATCTTCTTTAAATGTAGCCCCTGAAAATAAATCTGGTCGGATGAGAAAGGAGCTATTTATTAAAACGCTAAGCACACAAAAGGCAGTAAAGATAACAAGATTTTAATGTTGTCTCCAACTCCAACCACTTGATGGTGAAGTTTACGGCCCCTTTAAATCTTAATGCTCGGTCGCCTTAAATGAATTGATGATAAGTAACCCTGGAAAAACGCTTTGTGTTAAACAAGTACCCAAAATTACAAAGCAGTCATTCCTTGATGCACATTCTCCTCGAAATATAACAAGTGCATTTGAAAAGCCAGGAATATGGCCACTCATTTCACTGGCCTTTGTGGACGAGGATTTTGATGCGACCCTGATCTATAAAACTGACGCAAAAAAAAGTACTATAGAGTCCAAAAATGAAACGCCAAATCAGAAGGAGTTCCACAACCTACTAAAATGTCACCTAAAATTCTCAGCTCGGAATGCGTTAGACCCTTTACAAAGGTAAAAAAAGTGAAGGTACAAGGAAAAGTACAAAAAAGCAAATTAAGGGAAATATAGAATTTATACGGAAACACCAAAAAAGCAAATACTTGAGAAACTACATAATGAAAAGATTTCAAAAGAAAAAGTAAAAGAAGGAAAAGAGAAGGATAAACTAAAAAGAAAACATGATAATTTACTGTTTACTGCAGGAATAAAAAAAGCAAAGGTTCAGAAAATCAAAAGAAAAGTTTTCGATGAAAGCTCAAGTGACGAATCAGAAAACAATATTTATTTAGGTGACAATGAGAGTTTTAAGTGTTTTCAAGAAGACGATGAAGTGAGCCCTAATAGCTAAATATTAGTCAGATTTGCGGTCAAAACAGCATTTGTTTACTATGTTGGTAATATAGTATATAAGATTTCTGAGAAAAAATATAACGTAAAATACTTAAGACGCAGGGTAATAGCAACAAATTTTATTTTCCACTAATAGAAGACATTGCTACTTGCGAATTATCGGATATTCACGCCAGACTCACGAAGTACTCTAAATATCGAAATTTTATTACAATAGCAACATAAAGTCACTATAACAGTGACTTTATGTTGCTTATTTATAAACGTAGTTACCAAAAATAATTTTATTAAAATATATTCCCAGCCTGTCGTTATTAAACCGGGGGGGTTAATTTAAAAAAATATGTAACTAAAAAAAAATTTAGAAAACAAATACATAATCTCTAAATTGACGGAATGTAATGTGAGAAGTTAGATTAAATTGCCATAACTATATGTCACTTTTTTTTATCTATCTTTAAAACAAAATACCAGAATATAAAAAGAGAAAATGTTCATTTAGGTGTACATAGAGTTCATAGATTTGTTTTACATAAGTAATAGGGGAAAGTTGGGCAAAACCGGGTAGTGAGGCATAACGGGAGAGGACATTTAGCTCCAATATTATTTTACTTAAAATATAAAATCTACTCTTTTCTCCAGCTATTAAATAAATCTTTGTTGCAAAAAGAAAAATAAATTTTTAAAATAAATAAATTAAAAAAAAAAAAGTTACGCTGTGGCCGATTGTGCACCACGGTGGGGTACATTCGGCCAATTCAAGAGGCAGTGTAAGCCGCAAGGCACTTTTATGTAAAAACACATTGTTTTTGTTCTGTATTTTTTTGTATTTGAAGAAAGAAATCAAAAATGTTTTTTTTATACCTTCATCAAAAACATGATTTTAGTAACTGTCTGCAGATAACTAAACATGGCTTTTTTGGTTACCGATGCAAAAAATTTTTTTGATCACGGGTGCAATAAAAGATTTTTGTTCGTTTTTTGCCCAAAGTTAAAGAGAAATAGCGGAAAATAGTAATATTGAGAAAATCTGATTATTCTGGCCTAAGAATTAAGACATTTTCGCCAGTTTTCACCAAGAAAAAATCATTTAAAAATGTCTTCAGAATATCAAATTGTCAAAGATTAAAATTTCGCAACAATGAACATCACCGAGTAAAAAGACATATCGCTATGGAAACGATTGTTATTTCATTTATCAGCCTCCTTGATTTATAGTGTAAAGATGGTGTGTTGCGAGAAGTTCTCTTCGTTCGAGATTTTTAAAATTATTTTCCTGTTTTTCTTGGATTTTATGATTAAGGTATTAAAAAAAATAGTGTTAACAACTCGCGGCTAAACTGTGCTTTTTTTTACTACTATAAGCACTATTTTAGCCACTAGTTGTTAAAACTACTGTTCTTCTACAATGAAGAAAACAAACCTGAAGAAACAAACTAAAAAGGTAACTTAAGCTTCTGTCGTATCCAACCAAACTGGACGGAATTTGATCGTGTGTGTTCGGGCCTCCAACACAATCGTTTGATTTGACGGCAGACAGACTGGTCAGACTACTGCAGTACAACAAGGTTGGTTGGATGGTTTTTTTGACCGCGTATGTTGTCAACTGCGTCTTTTTGATAAACTGAACTTTTTGGCTTATGTTTTGGAGTTGTGGGAAATGACATTGTATCGAGCATTGTATCATCATATCACAATAGAAACGTCTAAATAAAGAAGTAAATAAGGATTTGGTTAAAAAGAAAATAAAAAAAGCTAGAATTAAATCACTCTGTTCCGACATGATTGAAAGGGAAGAACATACTGCCATGCAGTATCGTGTGTGTCCTCATCAAACTTTCAATCAAATCGTACAACGCCGTCGTACGATTCTGCCGCAGTGTCGTGAGTGGCCAGCTTTAAACAAAAAAATGGATAAATAACAAAACCTTTTTCCTTCACATTAATTCCTTCAGAATTGTAATGAAACTTCAATGTTGAATCTCTTCGAGATTTAGAGTACTTCGTGAGTCTGCCGTGAATATCCGATAATTCGCAAGTAGCAATGTCTTCTATTAGTGGAAAATAAAATTTGTTGCTATTACCCCGCGTCTTAATTATTTAACGTTATATTTGTTCTCAGAAATCTTATCTACTATATTACCAACATAGTAAACAAATGCTGTTTTGATCGCAAATCTGATTAATATGTAGCTATTAGGGCTCACTTCATCGTCTTCTTGAAAATACTTAAAACTCTCATTGTCACCTAAATCAATATTGTTTTCTGATTCGTCACTTGAGCTTTCATCGAAAACTTTTCTTTTGATTTTCTGAACCTTTGCTTTTTTTATTCCTACAGTAAAAAGTAAATTATCATTTTTTTTTAGTTTACCCTTCTCTTTTCCTCCCTTTAGTTTTTCTTTTGACATCTTTTCATTGTGTAGTTTCTCAAGTCTTTGCTTTTTTGGTGTTTCCGTATAAATTCTATATTTCCCTTGATTTGCTATTTTTGTACTTTTTGTACCTTCACTTTTTTTACCTTTGTAAAGGGTCTAACGCATTGCGGGCTGAGAATTTTAGGTGACATTTTAGTAGGTGGTGGAACTCCTTTTGATTTGGCGTTTCATTTTTGTACTCCATAATACTTTTTTCTTCTGCGTTAGTTTTATAGATCAGGGTCGCATCAAAATCCTTGTCCACAAAGGCCAGTGAATTGAGTGGTCATGTTCTTGGCTGGTTCGTAATTTTGGGTACTTGTTTAACAGAAAGCGTTTTTCCAGGGTTACTTATCATCGATTCATTTAAGGCGATCGAGCATTAAGATTTAAAGGGGCCGTAAACTTCACCATCAAGTGGTTGGAGTTTATGTAAAGTGTGAGGAACAAAGTTTATTTCTTCCAAACTTGTATCCGACTCATGGTTATCCAACAACATTAAAATCTTGTTATCTTTACTACCTTTTGTGTGCTTAGCGACATGTACCAACTTTTTAATAAATAGCTCCTTTCTCACCCGTCCAGATTTATTTCCAGGGGCTACATTTAAAGACGATGCATCAATTAGGTGGTCTTCAGTAAACTGGTGGTAATATATAACCTGTAGCGTTTATTATACCGACGAAGGTTACAAGTTCGCCCCTTTCAGCTGAAGCTACAAGAGCTACTTGTTTTTTGCCTTTTTGAGCGACAACTTTTGGAGGGTTCAGAACTGTTGTTACTCCCATCTCGTCCAAGCTGTAAATTCGATCGGAGCTAAATTCATATTTCTTCAGAACTGTTTTGTAATTTCCAAAGAATACTTTAACCTTTGTTTCGTTAAAGGCAAAACCTCTGATCTTATTTGGGCATAAGTAAGGCCATAATTCATATTTGAACACTGCTTTATAACACTAAATATTTGTATGGCGTCAGCATTACACCATTCGGGAATTATTCAGAAACAGGGATTTTAGTGGGTATGTAATGTTATTTTTATAATTTTAAATTGTTTTTAAAATCCACTAAGGACTCCGTTGATAGAAGTTTTTACCCATAAGTATAAAACTCTTTCTGTGGTGAATTTCTGTTAAAAATATTTTCCATTATGGGTTTTGATTGAAAATGTATGAGTCAATTTGTTTTAGAAGGCATAATTCGGTACCGGTTTTTGTTTCGCACCACACTGCGTATTTTTTTATCAACAGTTCGTATAAAGATGTGTAACTGCTGGAATGAGTTAAATATTTTGTGCGAAAACTGGGCACAAAGTTGTCGGACTAGTTGGCGTAATGAAGATTTAAATAGGCCTACTGCGACACAGTTGCATAAAAACACTTTAATCAAGTTTTTAACTCAATACCCGGTTTTTCCCCTGCGTTCTAATTTTATCGGTTTATTCTGTAGATAAATGTTTGTAGTATTTAGTTGCCAAACTGTTGAATATAAATCAAAATTATATAGTGATACAAATTGTTTTTAACTTTTTTGCCCCTCCTTCCCCTATATAATTTAATAAAAAAAGAAGTTTCCATTTTTTTGGACCATCCGGCACAATAAGGACAGTTGACAAAATTAAAAACCAATTAGTTTTGGAAACTACTTATAACCATGGCAAGAACATCACATATTATTTTTTTGGTTGCTTTCAAAAAATATGCAGCAATCTGAGTTGATCAAAATGGACTTTCATATAGCCCCTTAATCGGGTGTCTACCGTAGTTTGTCTATATATTAGAGAGTTAATAGACCACTAATTTATCGGCACCTTATTTGTAAATTACGGTAACCGTATTCTTTTGCCCACACACAATTTGCAAATTCACTTTCACGAAAAAATGAAAAACCTAACTAAATAAAAAAAAACGAATTATCACCTACCAGCTGCAGCTTTTGCACAGAAATAAATTTGGTTGGTTGCAAAAAATAACCGAGCAGGTCCCGTTAAGCCTCCGTAAGCAACGTATTTCGGTTCGGTTATTTTTGGATACTGGAGAAAAATAACCGATTTTTCCTACGGTATCACCAATTTTGATAGTCTATTAATGCTCTATTATCTATTCGTGGATCGAGGTATCGACTTCAAATAAAACCCATCTTTTGTTACTTTTTGACGAATTTTTTATAAGGGTCATATTGACTTAAGACTATAAAATTTTAAATAGAAAGGGGGGTCGAGTGATACCTTGTTTAAAAGGTATTTTAATTCCCTATTTTCAAAATGACACTTTTTGACAATATTAGAGCTTTTGTCTGACACACCTTCAGCAAGCTTTACAATTTATGGAAAAAGTGGGTCAAGTGCAGAATATTTAAGCGTACATACTAGGCGCACGAAGCCGCATGGATATCAACGCAAGCGTTCGCGTTCGGAAGTTTTCCACTGAGTGCCAGTAGAGCCAAATCCTATGTATAGCTATAGATTGTTATATTTTAGGAAAGTTGACTTATTTATATGTTCATGGTTTTCTACCATAAAAGTTATCCCCACTTTTTTCCGTTATTGCGAATGCTACTAAAAAGTTTTAAATACAAAAGTTGTATGACTTTTAGAACAGGGCGAGTTTGTAAATTCAACTTTTTTTAACAGCGGTGGAACAACGGTGCCAACATTCGGTTGACAGATGGGTTTGACATCCATCTGAGATCTAGCAGTGATGAAAAGTCGTTGTTCCATCAAATACAAAAAGAACGCGTTGCGGTATAAACAGCTGAGTGCCAAGAAAATCGGAAATGTGACTTATAAGGGCCGTATTCATAGTCGCTTCCAAGTCTCCCTTCTTCCTTGGGAAATGTAAATTTCTTATGGGCGAAGGAAGGAAGGAAGGAGCCTTGAGGAACGACTATGAATACCATCCTTAAAGGCACTTATGCTGTACTTCTGGACAGTTTTTTCAAAATGGTCTTCAATGCAAGTACGTTTTTTGCTCAAATTTAGTATGATGTCTAGCTCATCATCAGAGTCTTCACTTGAACTGTCTTGCATTAATATTATGGCTCACCACTATGGTTTAAATAAGTTATAAAAAACTAGAAAAAATAAATAACCATAAAGTAGGGTTATGTTTAATCCAACGAAGATTTTCCACTGACTCCCGAAGCCGGTGGCCATCGGTGCCAACATTTGTTGGATTGGTGAAATCCATCGAAAAATTTAGGAACTCTATTGTTTGAAGGTGGTAGACAATATTGAACTTGAGAGTGAACTAGAGTTTCGAACTTCCATCGTCTTTATTTTTACTTTTTCACAACGTTTCGAATGCTTATGTATCTGCAGTCTTCATCAGGAGAGTTTCGAACTTCATCAAAGACGATGGAAGTACGAAACTCTCAGCTTTGTTAATTTTAATACCGTGTTTTATTACATTTTATAGTTCCTATTTTTTTCTGATTTAAAAAAAAGGTATAGACTATGCTATGTTAAATATATATAGATACGGCGCATTGAAATCTTACCGCTAAGGCTATAATGCGTGTCCGGCAAAAATTCCAACTTTACTCAAAAGTGTCCATCTTGAATACAAAATCGAGATGTCGAAGTTTTTTTTTTTTAATTGAACCCTTAATACCCTAAAAGGCATATGTTTCGTAATCGTAAAAAACTCCTGTCTAAACACCTGAATTGAGATATTACTTAAGGTCGTCAAGGGTACTTTCATGTCTTTTATATTTTTATATGAACTTTGATCCTAAATTTTCTTTTGCTTCAAAAACTCATCACCTACACTACAAACTTGGATATTTAACATAATAATATTTTTCATCAAAACCCTAATATTCTTCCCAAACACATACAATATCTTTTTATTTAATTAAACAGTCTACTTACTTGATTTAGTTTCTAAAATCTTAAGTGCAGTTAGACAAAAAGAAGTTTAGGCTAGACATTAATAAATCCCAGCATTATATAAATAATATAATAACATAACTTTTTTCATTCTTATCAGTCAGTTTGTTATTTTTAACAAATATTTTGGGTAAAAAATTAATTAGTTTTATGGAGATATTAAAATTTATAAAACGGCTTAATTATTTAATAAATTTTTTATTTTTTAACCGAATTTAATGTGTAATACTTCGCTTTATAGGAAAATTTATTTAATTAAAAAAAAAGTTTCGTTCATGTTTTCTTGTTAAGCTCTTTATTTTTTAAACTATTAATAAAAACAAAATTTAGTCTCCCTTCATTTTATAAAATAAAAAATTTGCTTTATTTTGGTTCTATACCAGCTAACCTACCAAAATACCTTAGAAAATGTTGTTGCACAGTGTTATGGTAAAGCCATGATGGTAATTTAAGGCTTAAAATATTTTAGCAAAATTTAAGGGGTAACGTTTTTGTTTAAGCAATTTTGACTATGTTTTTCACATTTTTCTGTGATGATTTTGCTCACATTTTAAAGCTTTCGATTTCTAGAATCAAACACTCACATTTTTCAAGTTTTCACTGTTTTTAAGCATTTAAAAAATATTTAAGGTTATTGAGGAGAGTCACCATGGTTATAAAATAGTTGTTTTAACAACTAGTGGCTAAAATAATGCTTTTTTTACAAGCGTTGGTTTAAATAACGAGCGCAGCGAGGTATTTAAAAACGCGAGTAAAAAAAAGCACAGTGCTTTTTTACTCGGTGACGTTCATTATTGGGACATTTTACTATTTTTTTTAATACTTTTATCAAAAAATCCGAGAGAAACAGGAACATACTTTTAAAAATCTCGAACGAAGAGCACTTCTCTCAACACATCATTTTTACACTATAAATCAAGGCGCCTGGTAAATTAAATAACAATGCGGTTTCCATAGCGATGTGCCTTTTTACAGGGTGACGTTCATTGTTGCGACATTTTAATCTTTAACAGTTTGAAATTTTGACGATTTTTTTAAATGATTTTTTCGTAAATACTTGGTGAAAATTGGTGGAAATGACTTCATTTTTGGGCAAGAATAATTCGATTTTTTCAATATTACTATATTCCGCCATTTCTCTTTAATTTTGGGTAAAAAACGGACATAAATCTTTTTTTGCACCTGTGATAAAAAAAAGGTTTTTTGGCATCGGGAACCAAAAAAGCCATGCTTTAGTTATCTGCAGACAGTTACAAATTTAAAAATTTCTGTTTTGTCATCTGTCTGTCATCTTTAGTGGTGTCGGGCAGATGATTTTTATTTTGCCATTTTTATCCAAAAAACAGTAAAAATTGTTTTGTTCAAAGCGTAAAGTGTGTAAGATGGTGGTATTAATTTACCAAAAAACGTGTCCTAGTATAAGTGTATTTAAATGGTAAAGCCATGATGACCGTTAAAATAATTTAGTCAAATACCTGTTAAATGATTTTTAGACGTGCCTAAATACTTTTATAGTAGGACACGTTTTTTGGTAAATTGAAAGACTATAAAGAACTTTTATTGAAATAAATTAATATACCAGCACTTTATGCTTTGAAAAATTACAATTTTTGCTGTTTTTTTGTATAAAATTATCTCTCCATTTACCTCTTATTTAATTTTTTATTATTTTAACAGAGAAAAAATGTATTTTGGCAGTGCTTTTTTGAACGCTAAAAAACCAGCGATGGCATAAAAATGTGAAAGGCATAGTAAAAATTGCTTAAACCAAAACAATAATGCTAAAATATTTTAGTCTTAAATTACCATCATGGGTTGACCATAGCACATCTTAAAATAATTTAACAGGTAATTTATCTAAATTATTTTATGGGTCACCATGGCTCTACCATTATAATAAATATCTTACAAAACTTTTTTAGTAAAATACACTCTAAAGATGTCATGTTTTTTGACAGATTTATGCAGCGTTAGCTCTCGGGGTAGGCGACTTACCAGACTATGCAGTGGTCTACATGTCGTACTTTTTCGAGGCCTACCATTCAATGCCTTTTAACGAAACGTCTTTTGAATATCCGCCTCTGGTTTCCGACAGTAGTAGAGTCTTCAAGAGTTTCACTAGGAAAAGGTTATATCAGTATTTCGAGGACAAAATCAGTCAGTAAGTACATATAAACGCAGTTTAAGAACGGGCAACTTTATTTTTGCGCCAATAGAGGGCATAATCCACATAGCAAAAAAATATTGCGCGTATATCCAGGGTATATACGAAAACGGAGAAGGATATTGCCCTGGATATCACCCAGATATTCACCCGACGTGCATAGGACCTCCAAAAAAGATCCAATTTAGATCCAGGGGTACCCATTAGATAACATCCACTGAATATACGTTATAAGTATATTCTGAACATGTATTAATTACTCCACAAAAATATTCGAGTTATATTTCTGTTACACCAAATTTGATGTTCTATGGTATATATTTATGTAGTATATCCTGTCGATATCCATCACGATATACAAAATGTATATTTGTCAAAATTTTAGTTAATATATAACAATGGTATATCCATAAAAGAATATTCTTTTCTTATCCATAATGTTTTATTTTTAAATATTAACTTATATTTAGTTAAAAAATATAAGGCTTGTATACAAAAATAGTAGTTTTAACAGCTAGTGGCTAAAATAGTACTTTTTTACAAGCGTTTAAATAACGAGCGCAGCCAGGTATTTAAAAACGCGAGTAAAAAAAGCACAGTTTAGCCACGAGTTGCGAACACTATTTTGTAAAAAACAACAAAATGAATCTCGTGTCCGCAAATAAAAATGAAAATAAAACTCGTGGCATATCGGACAAAGCGTTTTTGTTTCTCACTTCATTACAACGACGATTACGACGATATGCCACGAGTTTTACTTTCATTTTTATTTGCGGACACAAGATTTATTTTGTTGTTTTTTTAATATTTTGGCTTTTTAGTTCTGCGCAACAAGCCTCCGGAGCGATTGCTTGCTGATGTATTAAAATTAGGGCCACGTAGTATGAAGCTCCAATTGGGGGCGGTGCTGCTGCGAACGTTACCTCTTTTTAAGAGTCATGTTACAGTGACCTTATACTGTTACAGGTTTCTACTTTATAACCTGCTGAACGGTACAGGATTCTGTATTTACGGTGTCTTACACTTTTCAATTTTGATGTTTTTGTTTCTCGGTTTATTCGACAGGTGGCGCACACAGTTACTACGTCCCCAAGGATTACAAACTTTTTGTTTTAAATTCTAGAGGTGTGCATGGTCACTGTGTAGCTTCAACAGCCAGGTATAATCCTATGATTCCCTGATGATTCCTAATAATGACGAAACAGGTCTGTAGGTGTCTGGAGTCTCCATTAGACATTGGAGGCTTGGTCGTAATGACGTGAGAAACAAAAACGCTTTGTCCGATATGCCACGAGTTTTACTTTCACTATTTTTTTATACCTTTATCAAAAAATCCAAGAAAAACAGGAAAATGCTTTTAACAATCTCGATAGAAGAGCACTTTTTGCAAGACACCATCTTTACACTATAAATCAAGGGGGCTGGTAAATTAAATAACAATATGGTTTCCATAGCGATGTGCCTTTTTACTCGGTGACGTTTATTATTGCGACATTTTAATCTTTAACAGTTTGATATTTTGCCGATTTTTTTTAAATGATTTTTTCGTAAATACTTGATGAAAACTGGCGAAAATGGCTTAATTTTTAGGCAGGAATAATTAGATTTTTTCTATATCACTATTTTCCGCTATTTCTCTTTAATTTTGGGTAAAAAACGGACATAAATATTTTTTTGCACCCGTGATAAAAAAGCCATGCTTTGGTTATCTGCAGACAGTTACTAAAATCATGTTTTTGATGAAGGTATAAAAAAAATATATTTTTAGGATGTACGATAGCGCATACACACTGAATATACAGTAAATATCCGTTCATGTTTCCTTTTTTTGAAACGAATCATGTTTTTTTTTCTAATATGTATAAAATATACATGTAACATACATAACGTATATCCTAATTTTAAATATCGTTCTGATATACAATATCCAAGGCTTGCTATGTGGGAAGCCATCTAGGCATTGGCGGGCGCAGGGGGCTTTGGCCCCCACCAACCCCTAATATGTCAAGATAGTCAAGCACATTTTTTTTAAAGAGCCCCATATAAGTACCACCAGTACTGCCACTCTTTCGAACTCACACGCTAACTGACTTTAGAGTTCTGCGCTCGCGGTTACTATCGCTACTATATTATTAATTATTATTAGGGACATTTTGGACCACTTAAAATAACATTTTTTGTGGTTATCGTTATTCGTGCGACTGCGCAAAAAGAGGGGAGGCTAATCAAATAAGGATAATTAACGGCTGACTTTATTTATTTATTTATCACAACAGACTAAAAACTGGTTGCTTAAATCTTATTTTTCTTTTCGTATAAATAGATATTTTTCATCATCTTTTAATTACTAATTGTTATTTAATATTTTCTGTCGATATATACATATAATAATTAAGGAGATTTTGGTCAGGCAGTTTAACGTCAAATTTCGTTACTCATATAGTTCTCGTTACCGTAAATAAACGTAACCTTTGGCGGTAAACATAACCTTACTTTTTTATTGACTTTTGTTGTTTTTTTTCTAAAGTATTTTTTTATTTGCTTTTCTAACCATATCATGGAGGAAACCCCAACAAAAATTTAGTCAGACAAATGATTTTGCAAGATATCTTTGGTGAAGTAATAGATGAAATCGAGCCTCTGCAAACTTATTTGTACTTACTCACCTGTTTACCAAAAAAAAAAACGGCAAAAAAGGCACCCCACTACTACTATAAACACGGTTAACAAAAAATAAAATCCAAATTCACAAAGTTTTTGTAAAACAAAACAAATTTTTATAACCTAAAAATCTTCCACCACAGAATCACATCAAGTTTGGTTGGTTGCCTTTTTAACGGTAAAGGTAGTCGCTATTCGGCGCTACTTAGCGCAAGTGGTTATTTTTAATAAAGGTAACAGCCTGACAGAGCGCTACTGCACCTGACCAGAATAACGGTAAGGGTACCAGACTGACAAAAAACCTGACCAAAATCTCCCTATTAAAAAGAAAAAATCAACAAAATTCACACCACACTGACCTCGCAAAAGTTAGGTTATGTGTCATTTCACGAAATTTTACGATATTTTATTTTACATTCCAAAAACTCTTTTAAAATTGACAGTTGTTATCCTTATCGATAATAGTAAACACAAAAGCAGTTATTTTTGCTGTTATTTTAGATGGTCCAAAATGTCCCTATTAGCAAGAAAAAAACCTTCTCTCTCTGGATGGCGCAATCGGCAAATATTCAAACATTTGAATCGGTGGCCTTAGAAATAAATTTTAACTTATTCGGAAAAAAATAATCTCTACCTCTAGGGGCTGATTCAACTAAACTGAAGTCGTCAAGGTTGGGTGTGGTTAATTTCTGTACTCTCACAATAATAGGTCTATGTGAAATAAGCCGTCCTTATACTACTTTACCTTACATAACCGAACCTAGAGCGTCTTTAATGGAACAAAAAACGCATCACGTGACTCTGCATTCAAATTAACTGGAAATCTATGTCCCGTCACATGGTGCGTTTTTGAAGCAGGGTGGGCACGCGTTGGTGTGCACGGTTCTTAAGGTGCGCTGGCAATGCAGTCAATAGGGACTTTTTGGGCAGCGGCGTCAATTGGGCGGAGCAGGGAGGTCCCCCCTCCTGAACCCTTAATTGGCGTCGATTTGGGAGGGTGGCAGAGGGGTCCCCCCCTGAGCAAACAAAAATCAAAATATGGATTTTACAACTAAAAATACCTTTTAACTTAAGTACACGTACTACGGTTTACCGCATCGCCGCCGCCGTTACCCACTAAACCATTAATTTATAGCGTATTCCTTTGGTAAAATTAAGTGCACCATCGGTGCACAGTCAGTTGTACACTAACACTCATCCGGTGCTGTCAAAAAGTGTACCAGTGCAGTTTGAATGCAACATACATTTTTCCCTATGCCAGCTCCTTTATTGCTGCTAGGACTATTAGTTGAATGCATAATACATAATGTGACTAATAAACTCTATTGCATATCTTTCCACGCTGTCACACAAGATGGGTTATTAGTGTTAAAAATAGGCAAACAGTTTAAAAATAATATTTTCTTTTAGAACTATTAGCGCCCTTTTATTACTGCACACCTCGTGCACACTGTGTCAGTGTTGTTTTGAAGTAATTTAGTAAGGTGACTATTATGTTTTAATTTAAAGAAATGTTACTTTGAAATAAATCAGTTTTTGACAGAATCAGAAACGGAACACTTTGCGTTTTATTTTCTAATCTCGTCAGGCGCTTTTTACATTAATTTCAACAGGTTATGGGCACAGTTTCCCTGACCGTTGTTGGAAAGTAATCGTGATATTTGTTCGGACGTTGAGTGCGTAAATAAAACTCAAAAAATGTCGTCGTCGGGTGGTAGTTTTCTCACGAGTGTACCCAAGTTAAAAGGGCGTGAGAATTATGAGGACTGGGCGTTCGCGGTCGAGAATTTTTTGGTGTTAGACGGGCTGCATGGTTGTATCTCGGACACAGAAAAAGATGATGCCAAGATTAGACAGGCGAAAGCAAAGTTGGTCCTCACCATAGACGCTTCATTGTACGTGCATATTAAGGAAGTGAAAACCGCGAAGGAACTATGGGATAAGCTGAAGGCTATGTTCGCGGATTATGGTTTTTCCAGGCGGATTAGTCTGCTACGGTCTTTGATATCCACACGGCTTGAAGACTGTGAAAACATGGAGTTTTATGTAACCAAGATTGTGGAGACTTCGCAGCGTTTGCGAGCCACAGGTTTCAAAATTGATGAAGAGTGGATCGGCTCACTCTTACTGGCAGGTCTTCCTGAAAAGTACTCGCCTATGATTATGGCCATTGAACACAGTGGCATCCAGATAACTACCGATGCCATAAAAACGAAGTTAATGGATATGGAGCTAGATGAAAAGCGTCCAGGCGGTAGTGCTTTTGCAGGAAAATTTGGAGGAAAAACATCAAAGAAAAAGGGTGGAACTGCGGTCAGTAAAAATGCCAATAGTGCCGATAGACGATCGAGCGGCGTAATATGACGCCGAATATGCATTGGCTCGTAAACAAAAAAGAACACGAAATTAGTGAAATTGTAGTGGCAAATAAGTCCACTGTTTCAGTGGAATGTTCAGGTGATTTGGACATTAAAACACTGGTGGAAAACAGTGTATTTGACATTACAGTTCAAGATGTTTTGTGCATACCAGAGTTGACCACAAACTTACTTTCGGTGAGCCAGCTGATAAAGCATGGAAACAAGGTTGTATTTGAAATCAGTGGTTGCAAGATTTTTAATCAGCAGCAGGAGCTAGTAGGTACAGCCAGACTCGAAAATAATGTCTACAAACTGAATACACAAGACAGTGTATGTTTGCTAAGTGGTTCCAATGGTGTTTCAGGGGAAACCTGGCACAGAAGATTGGGACATCTAAACTCAAAGGATCTGACTAGGATGAAAAAATGATCTGTAAATGGTTTGAGCTACATAGGAGACGTAGAGCTGAGTAAGTTGAATTGTGAAGTCTGCAACGAAGGTAAGCAAACAAAATTACCTTTTCCACATAAGGGGTCAAGAGCTAAAGCTATATTAGAGTTGATACATGTTGACTTATGTGGACCGATGGAGGTTATGTCGCTTGGAGGTTCAAAATATTTTATGATTTTGGAAGATGACTGCAGCAAAATGGCTTTTGTATATTTTTTGCAAAGCAAAAATGAGGCTTTTACAAATTTACAGAAAAATTTACAGATCAAGATTTTAAGGTCAGATGGAGGAGGTGAATTTTGCAATAAAGAATTTGACAGTTTTTTAAGGCAAGAAGGCATAGTTCACCAGACCACCAACCCGCACACTCCGCAGCAAAATGGCTGTTCGGAGAGAATGAACAGGACAGTCGTGGAGAGAGCCAGATGTTTGTTGTTTGACGGGAAGTTGGACAGGGAGTTCTGGGGAGAGGCAGTAAATACAGCTGTATATCTGCGGAATAGGTCAGTTGCTTCAGGACTAGATGGAAAAACGCCTTATCAGGTTTGGTATGAACAAAAACCTGATGTTAGTAACCTGAGGATTTTTGGTAGCGAGGCTGTGGTCCATGTACCAAAAGAAAAAAGGCGAAAGTGGGATAAAAAATCACAAAAAATGATTTTTGTAGGCTACAGCGATACAACAAAAGGGTATAGGCTGTATAACCCACAGATAAGAGATGTTGTGACAAGTAGAGATGTCAATATCATGGAGGAGACAAGAAAAGAAGTAAAAATTGAGATTATCACTCCTAGTAAGAGAGAGCAAGAAACACAAGTTTCAGTGGGGGCTGATAAAACAGATCAATTTTTTAATTCTTTATCAGAAGAGCAGAGCAGAATGACAGATACTGACACGAGCGATGAGGAATATGTGGATCAAAATGATCAGAAAGAACCAGTACAAGTGAGGAGATCAGGTAGGGTGCCTAAACCTAAGAAATTTGATGATTATGTGTCATATATGTCATTTGATCAAAGCGGGTTAGGTGAACCAAGTAGTGTCGAAGAAGCTTTGTCAAGGGACGATTCTGAGCAGTGGAAATGTGCCATCAAGGAAGAATTTGAGTCTTTTGAAGAGAACGAGGCTTGGACATTAGAAGGTCTACCAGAGGGGGCCACATGTGTACAGAGTAAATCGGTATTTAAGAAGAAAGAAAATAGTGATGGTGAAGTAAAATATCGTGCTAGGTTAGTAGCAAAAGGGTTTACTCAAAAGCAGGGTATTGACTATGAGGAGACATTCTCACCTGTTGTAAGACATTCGACTTTGCGCTTACTCATAGCTTTGCTATTGGTAAGTTTAGATTTTGATATTACACATCTAGATGTTAAAACGGCTTTTTTAAATGGTTTTTTAAAGGAAACCGTATACATGCGACAGCCAGATGGTTTTGTATGTTCAGATTCAGATAAAAATAAAGTTTTAAGATTGAAAAGAGCCATCTATGGGCTGAAACAGGCATCTAGAGCGTGGAATGATAGAATCAATACAGTTTTGCAGGATTTAGAGTACAAGAAGTCCAATTTGGAACCATGTTTGTTTATTAAAAATAGAAATAATCAAGATTTGTCAGTCATTGCGTTGTATGTTGATGATTTTTTTGTTTTTTCTAACAATAAACAGGAATTGGATTTTTTGAAAAACGAGCTAAGTTCTAAATTTAAAATAAAAGATCTGGGTACTGCAAAACAATGTTTAGGAATGAAAGTTGACATACATAGACATAGAGTTAAGCCAAGAGAGATATATCGAGCAGTTGTTTTGTAGGTTTAACATGGTAGAATGTAAGCCAGCTATTACACCACTAGAGAGTAAATTAGATCTTACGGAGGAAGGTCAAAAAGTAGATGTACCTTACCAGCAATTAGTAGGAAGTTTAATGTACTTAGCTGTACTTACTAGACCAGATATAGCATTTAGTGTGAGTTTCTTAAGCCAGTTTAATAAGAATTTCACAAGTGTTCATTGGAAGTATGCTAAAAGGGTACTTAGATATCTTAAGGGCACTAAAGATTATGGCTTAAATTTTTCAAAGGAAAACTCAGAGCTTAAAGGATTTGTTGACGCTGACTGGGCCAGCAATTCGTTGGATAGGCGGTCGTACACGGGATTTGTTTTTAAATTAAACGGTTCTGTGGTTTCTTATGAAAGTTCTAAACAGAAAACCGTAGCTTTGTCTAGCATGGAGGCAGAATATATGGCCATGTCAGAGTGTGCTAAAGAGGCTATATATTTAAGAAATTTAATGCAGGAATTAACGGGAAAAGAGCATTGTATAGAGGTTTTAAATGATAATCAGAGTGCATTGTGTCTGTCCGCAAATCCTATGTTTCACAAACGGTCGAAGCACATAGATATTCGACATCATTTTGTGCGAGAAGCAATTTCAAATAAATTCATTAAAGTAGAATATTTGCGCACAGATGAAATGCCTGCAGATGTTTTCACTAAAGGGTTAGGTTCTGAGAAACATTATAAGTTGCTAGGCAAGTTAGGCTTGCATAAATAAGTTTTTTTTTAATGTTTGAGTGGGGGTGTTAAAAATAGGCAAACAGTTTAAAAATAATATTTTCGTTTAGAACTAGTAGCGCCGTTTTATTACTGCACACCTCGTGCACACTGTGTCAGTGTTGTTTTGAAGTAATTTAGTAAGGTGACTATTATGTTTTAATTTAAAGAAATGTTACTTTGAAATAAATCAGTTTTTGACAGAATCTTCAACGGAACACTTTGCGTTTTATTTTCTAATCTCGTCAGGCGCTTTTTACATTAATTTCAACAATTGGGTCCTGCTACGTGCTAGAACTTATTTCTGTTGTAGTTTTTGCCTTATTGTTACTCGTTCAGTTTTTTTTATTTTATAGTAGTTTTTTATAGTAGGCCTATAGCGTGCCTATAGTATATCTCTACCTACCTTCTTGTCGTTGTACTTATATATCACATTTTCAATAAGGTTTTTGATTTTGGGGGTTGCCTCACGAATATGTAATAACGCATTAAACTCCTCATCATCGTCATCATCACTCTTGCCCGATAAAAACTAGAAGATTTTAAAAAATCTTTGGCAATATTACTTTTCGCATTTCTTGCCATTTTTTTAAATTATGTTTTAAAAATGAAATGGAGGGAAAAAGTTTTCGGTGCGACACCGGCTCTCAGACCCGGTGCAGAAAATGCTGCACTCAGTGAAAAACTGTAATTGTCAGTCGTCCAATGGAACAATAAAACTGAGAAAGTGCACCCCAATGAAGCAGGTGCACCGAATGAGTGTGCACTAATTTTGCCAAATGAATACGCTATTAGTGTTTAGGTCTAAGATTTTTTTTGTGACGTATGTTTTACCAAAAAATTTGTTTTGTTTTTTATGCGTCAATAAAGTGTTTTTTCACCCTCGCTAAATCCCTTTAAAATGTTTTTTTTTTCGTTCATATATTTTTTCTAAATTAGGGAGATGTCAAATAACGCCGCTGTTTTTGGGCCGCCTAAAATAACATTTTCGGTGCTTATGCTTATTTGTACGGCTGCGAGCTTAGCAAAAAGAGGGGTGGTAAATGAAATAGGCATAAAGAAAAACTTTATTACGCTAGCAACACGCGATGCATCTTTTACATACATCAAATTTTCTAATAACAGGTTAAAAGGAGACATAATCTGCTTGCGTCTTTTTTTATCTTGTGATAACTAAATTTAATGCATGGAAAAGTGGCATCGTGTGTTCCTAGCTTTAGACACGGCCTTTGTGCTTATTTCTAACCTTACATTTTTATATGTTATTTTGATTTTGACAATTTTTTTGCAAATATGTGAAAACATTTTTTAATTTGTGTTACCATCGGTGTTCAAAAGAAGAAATAAAGCAGGTTATCATCAGTTAAATCAGTGGCGATCCCAGTCATTTGAAAAGGGGGGGGGCGGTTTCGATACGAAAAAGAAAACTAGAATAAAAGCCTAGCTTTTATGAGGAACATATCTGTCAAAAAGTGTATCAGTGCAGTTTGAATGCAACATACATTTTTCCCTATGCCAGCTCCTTTATTGCTGCTAGGACTATTAGTTGAATGCATAATACATAATGTGACTAATAAACTATATTGCATATCTTTCCACGCTGTCACACAAGATGGGTTGTTGGGTCCTGCTACGTGCTAGAACTTATTTCTGTTGTAGTTATTGCCTTATTGTTACTCGTTGAGTTTTTTTTATTTTGTAGTAGTTTTATATAGTAGGCCTATAGCGTGCCTATAGTATATCTCTACCTACCTTCTTGTCGTTGTGCTTATATATCACATTTTCAATAAGGTTTTTTATTTTGGGGGTTGCCTCACGAATATGTAATAACGCATAAAACTCCTCATCATCGTCATCATCACTCTTGCCCGATAAAAAACTAGAAGATTTTAAAAAATCTTTGGCAATATTACTTTTCGCATTTCTTGCCATTTTCTTAAAATATGTTTTAAAAATGAAATGGAGGAAAAAAGTTTTCGGTACGACACCGGCTCTCAGACCCGGTGCAGAAAATGCTGCACTCAGTGCAAAACTGTAATTGTCAGTCGTCCAATGGAACAATAAAACTGAGAAAGTGCACCCCAATGAAGCAGGTGCACCGAATGAGTGTGCACTAATTTTACCAAAGGAATACGCTATTAGTGTTTAGGTCTAAGATTTTTTTTGTGACGTATGTTTTACCAAAAAATTTGTTTTGTTTTTTATGCGTCAATAAAGTGTTTTTTCACCCTCGCTAAATCCCTTTAAATTTTTTTTTTTCGTTCATATATTTTTTCTAAATTAGAGAGATGTGAAATAACGCCGCTGTTTTTGGGCCGCCTAAAATAACATTTTCGATGCTTATGCTTATTTGTACGGCTGCGAGCTTAGCAAAAAGAGGGGAGGTAAATGAAATAGGCATAAAGAAAAACTTTATTACGCTAGCAACACGCGATGCATCTTTTACATACATCAAATTTTCTAATAACAGGTTAAAAGGAGACATAATCTGCTTGCGTCTTTTTTTATCTTGTGATAACTAAATTTAATGCATGGAAAAGTGGAATCGTGTGTTCCTAGCTTTAGACACGGCCTTTGTGCTTATTTCTAACCTTACATTTTTATATGTTATTTTGATTTTGACAATTTTTTTGCAAATATGCGAAAACATTTTTTAATTTGTGTTAGCATCGGTGTTCAAAAGAACAAATAAAGCAGGTTATCATTAGTTAAATCAGTGACGGTCCCAGTCATTTGAAAAGGGGGGGGGGGCGGTTTCGATACGAAAAAGAAAACTAGAATAAAAGCATAGCTTTTATGAGGAACATATCAATATATGCAAACAAAACTTAGTAACTACAAGGTCTCAAATGTAGGGGGGGGGGGGTACTCAGATTTTAAGTCGTTTATTTCATAGATTTTTTATTTTAAGAAATGTAAATGCACCGAGAATTTTTGAGAAAATTACATTAAAAATGCAATTTTTGAGTCGAATTAAACTAAAATCCTAAATATCAACGGTATCATAGCGTCGCATGCGAAAATTTTTAAGAAAATTGCACTAGAAATGCATTTTTTGATTTAAAATTAAACTAAAATTGTAAATATATCAATGGTTTAGAATCGAAGAAGGCGAAAATTTTTAAGAAAATGACACTACAAATGTCATTTTTAACACAAAATTAAACGAATACCGTAAATATCAAAGGTGTTATAGCGCCGCAATTTACGACCTACTTTTAATTTTCTAAATTTTTTATCAAAACAGCCAACGTAACTACCCTGCTATCGCCCTGAAATCCGCGCAACTACGTATATTTTTTTTAGTTATAAAAAACATAGATAACAAAACCTAATAGCTAAATACTTTCTTTTTTGAGGTCTAAGAAGCTTTTTAAGCTGAAACATAACCTTTTATATTGCTTATCTCAAACATAATGGTCAAGCCACTTAAAATATTTTAGCATCATTTAAGGGGTAACGTTTTTGTTTAAGCAATTTTTAATATGTTTTTCACATTTTTATGCCATGATTTTGTTCACATTTTAAAGCCTTCTTGCTAAACTTTCGATTTCTAGAATAAAACACTTAAATTTTTCAAGTGTTCACTGTTTTTATAGCGTTCAAGAAAAGTACTGCCTAAATACATTTTTTCTCTGTTAAAATGAAAAATATTTAGAGAGAGAGGGCAGAATTTTAGAGTTAGATAGAGAGATATTTTAGTGAAGTGCAAAAATATTTAAAGTTGTTGAAGAGAGACAACAGGCTATAAAAAAGTATTTTAGAGCAAGATGAAAATAATTTAAGGCAATTTTTTAATAAAAATTTCTGTTTTGTCATCTGTCTGTCATCTTGAGTAGTGTCGTGCTTTCGTGGATTTTTATTTTGACATTTTTATACAAAAAACAGCAAAAATTGTAATTTTTCAAGGCATAGAGTGTGTGAGACACAAGGTGGTATTAACTTCTTTCAATCAAAGTTCTTTATAGTCCTTAAGTTTACCAAAAAACGTGTCCTACCATAAGTGTACATAAGCACAAATTATTTAACAGGTATTTAACTAAATTATTTTAAGGATCATCATACCTATCTCAAAAAAAAAATTCGTTTCCAGTTTTTTTGAGCAAACCGGTCAATGACTCAATGTCAATTTCAATATGTCTGTTGATATGCAGCAACGCTAAGCCCGTTAGACGAAGTACTTATGTTTTCAATCTTCTCTGGCATGAGAAGCTTCTTTCTGACGAAGCATTACTTACTAGCAAACATCCAAGAATGTTTTTATCAACGGAAAAATATCGCCACACTTCTTCAAGGCTTTAAAAACCTTATTAGGTATGTTTTGATTTAAGCTTTTGCCTACTTCTAACCAATATTGTTTCCAAATACTGACTTCTCCCAATAAAAGTTCAAGAATTTGTGTTTTGGATTAATCAAACAGTTTATAGTATTTAGAAACGACTTTTTAGTTAAGTTTGCCTTAATTTTAGTTTCAAGTTGTATAAAACTTGGTATTTTTTATGTCCGAAATGATTTTGTCTAAAACTTTTTTATAAATAGAAACTCTATTATAAGTTTCTATTCAGTTTTGTGGGTTTAAGGTCAGAAGAATGAAAAACAAATTCAAATTTACCGACGCTTCGATGTATTTTACATCATCTTTAGAGTTTATTTAGGTAGTTTTTCAGTGGTCTCTTTCAGATTCTAACATACATTTAAAAAAATAAACGGTATGTTTTTTTGGACTTCACAGTTAAAAGACATTCAAACAAGAACAAAACAAGTTAAAAAACCAAAAATGTTTAAAATAGATTATTTAAAATAATTTATTTTAATTTATTTTAAACATTTTTGTTTTTTTTAACTTGTTTTGTTCTTGTTTGAATGTCTTTTAACTGTGAAGTCCAAAAAAACATACCGTTTATTTTTTTAAATGTTTGTTAGAATCTGTAAGAGACCACTGAAAAACAACCCAAATAAACCCTGAAGATGATGTAAAATATATCGAAACGTCGGTAAATTTGATTTTTTTTTTCATTCTCCTGACCTTAAACCCACAAAACTGGATAGAAACTAATTCTAAAGGTCACTAAACAATTAAATATCTATTATAAGTACTGTTCTGTATTTCCCATGGTTTTCGCGATAAGTATGTCACGCGTTTGTTTATTCTTGGTGTAACGGATTGAAGGTGGAGGGATTCTAGAATGTCTTTAAAGGAACTTTCTGCAATTACTCGTTTTTTCTCCAAAGACTTCAGGGTTACCACCATCTTTGTTGTCTACTTTTTTCTGAAGAAAAGGGGGAGCGATCCTCTCCCCCCCCCTGGGACCGCCACTGGTTAAATGAATTCCATTCGACAGATCACAGCGCGTTGTTTACATAGGTAGTCCAACTTTTTGATGAGCGGACTGACGTCATTTTTTTGGATCTCTATTGGATACATTGTTTTAGACAGCATGTAAAAAAAAGTCATGTCGTTGATATTGGCAACAAAGAAATATGTTCTCAGAGGCAAAAATAAAAATAATGCAAATATTTTCTGAATAAAAACAATCGTGCTTATTAGATGCCGACATTCTTTCCGCACAACACTCAGTTTTGAGTTCTCATTAAAGAAAAGATTGGTGGTGTTTTTTGTTAAAATAATTTAGAGCAAATAAAAAGCTAAATAAACACCCTATTATACTTTACTAGGGTACATTCCTTCGGGGTGCACTGCTAGCTTAGCTAGCAGGTCATATCTCGGAAATAACAAGATCACTAAATTTGGGTTCTTGTCATTTAATTAGTACCAATAATATGTATTTTTCTGATCATAAAATCTTTGCATTGCTGATTTTACACTGCCAGCTTAAGGGACGGTTTAAGGTGTAAGCTAGCAAACCCACTGAAAAAAACGTTATCAGGGTTGCCAAAAGATTACCTAGATAAGATTCCCGACTCCCGACTAATATTTTAACTTACATTCATAGAAATAAGTCAAACTTTGTGTTTAACTTTTCATGAATACTCCACAAGAAACCGAAACAAGTTTTCTGTTCAGAGGCATAATTTTAAAAATTCTCCAATTTTTGCGTGAATTAAAAAACTTTTTGTGCCAAAACGCTTTTTACTCCATCTCTAAGTTTTTAGACCCTATACACTAAATTAGAATTTAGAAAAAAATGTTTCTGTTTGTGTCTTTTTATAATTTTTAAACTGAACTGTGTATTTCATGGGTTTTTTTAATGTAATTTAAAACATATCTTAATTATTTTACTTTAAAATACTTGTAAGTCCTAAGTTATTTCTCTTTTTGACTTGTTCCTTTCTACTATTATTTTTATAGTGCTCGGAACGAAATAAATCTATCTATCTATTTTTCACGCTTTTTCCAGAATGATTTAAAAAGAGATCATAGAGTTGCAGGCAATTTTTTGCAGTTTAAGCAGAAAATGCTGGTTTGGTGTGGGATCTGGTCTCTATTCTAGATTTGTTGCCAATATCCTGTCACTGCGCTACAGAGGCCGGAAAAAAAATTATATGTAAATTTTATATAGGTAAAAAAAAATCTCAACCAGGTCAAAAATATCTGAAAAATTCAAGGATTCTTAGCAAAGTTCCCGACTTTTTCCCGGGTATTTCTCGATATTTTCCCGATTTTCAAGGATTGTGGCAACAATGGTTATTTTTATAGTAAAAACGCTTATTAACCCGCTTTATAACGTTTTTTTGACTATGAAAGTAACGGTTTTTTCATTTGGCTTACTGGGAAGTCAGGAGACAATTAGCTATTTCTATGCTCTTATTGATCTTTTTAAAAATATGACTTTTGCAGCAAACAAATTTATTTTGGTGGTACCTACGGCATGCTAAGGCGTCAGCAAGATATTGCATGCTTTGCCAAATTTTTTAAATTTGAGATATGTCATTTCCAAGTTGTTTTTTATCTAAAATATTTTTGTAATTTAATAATTATGAATCATTGGTTTTCAGATACGGTTATCCAGGAAAAATGTGTCTTTTAAGAGCTATTTGCGAATCATCAGCTCACACAATGGTACACATAAATGGAGTACTGGGGGATTTATTGCATCTCATTTTTACGTAAGAGGCTATTACCAGATTCTTTTTAAAAAATAGTTTTTTGGATCCTAAATTTATTTAAAATTTGAATAATAATTTCAGAATTATTACAGATAAGAGAAGGTTAGGCATAGTTTTAAAGTAAACTTAGTATGTGATTACCGTTAGTAAATCCCGGTCCTGCAGTCTATCGGAAACTATAACATTTTCTGGTTTTGCTGTGCTAACCCTGAATTTTCTCCACTAATTTCACTTTTTTGCTTCAAATAAGCATTATATAGATAGTTAAACATAATTTTGAAATTTTCACGTTTCTGCACTTGTTAGGAAATAACTATTTACCTAACAAGTGTGGAAAGTGATACTTTTTCTCACGCGACAGTAGTTCATGCGGGAAAGACAGAAGTTAAATCCAACTGGAAATCAACTATGAATATGCAAGCCATGATGCTTTGTCTTTGATTCTGGATGAAAAACTGAAAAACTTAAAAATTTTTAAACCTTTATTACTTCAAATTGAGGCGCGTGTAGTTTAAAGAGCTATCATGAGAGGTCTCATTAGCAAACTGGCCTGCGCATAAAAATTTGACATTGGGAATCCACAAAGCGCGTGTTTTTGATTGGTAGTTTGCTAAACATCATTATATTAATTTTACGTGTCTTCCATCTTTGTAAAGACATCAGTCCATTTTGGTAGACAATTTGGATTTATAATTGCTATTTTTGCCTACATTTTTTGCCGGAAAAGTCTAATTTTAAACAACATGGCATTTATGTACATAAATGCTGTATTTTCTGCTGCCGTAGATGCTGTCACAGGCAAAAATATTCCTCAAAATAGCCGTTACAACATTTTAATAAGGTTTTTGACAGGTTGTGGCAGCAACAGCATTATTGTTATTGTTTTTGCTGTGGAAACGTTATCCGTGCTGTTTTACAGCACACTGTGTTACTTGGGCCTACAAATTAATAATATGCTTTTTAGGCCCTCAACAACACTTATAGAGTCCGATGATGCTTTTTGGAAAGACTACATCAAATCAGAGGAGGATGGATTTCACAAAGAAAATTGTAAAAACTACAAAGAGTGTGAAGTTAGTATGTTAGACATAATGGGGTTTGTCAAATAAAAAAGGTAGAAAATGGATATGGGTCTTATTTTTGTATCTACAGCTGAAACACGCTATACTTGTTTTACAGGGTAAGTAATCCGTCATAAAACTCTCCCAAAAAAAAGTTTCCACCATGGGTTCCACTTCCGGGAGGTTTAAACAAAAAGCATTTGACCTCTTCATGCGAATTTTTTTTACGTAGAAATGTTTTTATTTTTTAAATGTAACGCCTTGCATACTGTGTCAGTTACAACATCTTTGGTAAAAAACCTTTTCAGCAATACCACACTCTAAGCCTTAATCTTACAGTTTTATAGTTATGGATTGCGATGTTTAAATGGTTTTATTAAAACGTCAAAAAACGACTTCTCTAATATTTCTTACAAAAATTATTTTTGAGAATATGAGATAAATTTAAGAATCTCGTTTAGTTTTTGAGTTATTTATTTTGTTGATTTCAAATAAGTTAAAAACTCTGATAGATAAAATTTTAGAGTTACTTATTTCGCCAAGATTTTTTAACAAAGATGTGAAAAACCCATAAACTACGTTAAAATTTTGGCTCAGAATAGCTTCATTATCTGTATTTAAGGTTATAAAGTTGATCATTTTTTAAAACTCTTCTGGGGTTGGTATAAATTTATAGCCCCCAGAAAGTACCGTTTTATAGAGATTGGTAGTCAATTCGTTTATAATTTCAGAAAAGAACCTTTTTTAGAAGGATAATTTTACCTTATTTAATTTCCCAAGTTGTTCATTAACCAGTACAACACTTCCAATTTTGTCCAGAAAAACGCCGTACTTTGAACCCGTTTTTAGAATAAAACAACCATAAATGAAGCTTAGAAAGTTTGAGACAATGATTTATTTGAAATTAACTTATTATACTCAACGTTTCGATCAGTACAATCTCTGATCGTCTTCAGGTGTAAACTACAATCTATTCCTAAGGCTACGTACTTATATACTATGGGAAATCACTTAACCGTGAAGTTTAAGAAGTTGGCTCCGCCCAAGGAGGGGCCTCCAAATATTTGGAATTTCAACACTTGGTTTACTAAAAACGCCCTGATTCTGCCCAATAAAGGCAGCTTCAAGGAATTTTCGTTTCTTCCAGTGTGACTCCTTGTGCAAAACCTTTGCCTCTTTCCACTTCATTCGGTGTTGTTTTGACCATGCGTTTTCGGCGATTCCTGATTTCGTTGATTCACCTCTTTGGGTATTCGTCTGATGTTCTTTAAGCCTAACAGATAGTGGTCTTTTTGTTTCGCCTATGTATGATTCACCACACTCACAAGGAACTTGGTAAATGCATTTCTTATTCTGTTTGTTCTCCGGCTTTGTTTTACTAAGAAGGCTTCGAATTATATTATTAGATTTAAAAGCTGTTTTAATATTAAAGTTGTTCGCTACTCTTCGAATTTTCTCTAACACTCCTTTAATGTATGGAATTGTAAGGAATGCATTTGCCTGGTTTTGGTCTTGTAATCTCTGTCTTGTTTGTTGAAATTTAGAAATAGTATCTGTTATAAGTTTAAGGCTGTAACCATTCTGCTGCAGATCCTTCTTAATGTTTTTTATTTCGATTTCCAGGTCATGAGAATTGTTACAAATTTGAACGGCTCTATTATACAAAGTTCTTATTATGCCTCGTTTGGTTGTAACAGAATGATTTGAACCTTGATTTAAATATTGTCCTGTGTGAGTGGGTTTACGATAGACTGTTGTTCTATGTCGCTTTCTACTCGTTTGACAAGTAAATCAAGAAAAGGAATTTGACAATTTATATACCCGCTGTCGATATCATCACCGCCATAGAAAGTCATCCTCTTCCACGACAAGACGTCGATGAATTCAGACATCAAGTAAGGACCATTATTGATAAACCTATTAAGCATACCTCTAACATAAGCAAGTTAGAGGAAATCGCGTTAAAGAATCTTTAAAAGGATAAATCTGTTAAAATCTTACCGGTAGATAAGGGCAATGCAACCGTGATTTTGGACACGGAAACCTATGACCAGAAAGTTGAAGAGGTACTTGCCAAAGGAAACTATAAACTTCTCTGCAAAGCAATCTGTTTAAATTCCTTTTGAAAATTATTCAACCTCTTGCAGGCAAGACCGCTTCATTTGTAGGAAATTCCAACCATTTTGTTAATATTCTTAAATCTTTTGTTTTAGGACCCGAGGATAGATGTGTTAGTTTTGATGTCAAAAGTCTATACACCAATGTTCCGATAAAGGAATCGCTAGATATTATTAGACAGAGACTGGTTGATGACGAATCCCTTCGTGAACGTACAAGCATGCCACTGGAGAGAGTGATGTAGTTGTTGGAGTGCTGTCTACATAACTCTTATTTTCAGGTGAAAGATAGGTTTTATGCTCAGAATGACGGTCTGCCAATGGGTTCATCACTTTCGCCAGTGGTGGCCAATATTTACATGGATTGGTTCGAATCACACGCGGTTGATACCGCAATATATAAACCTAAGCTTTGGCTAAGATATGTTGATGATAATTTTATTGTCTGGACCGGGAATGACCAACAACTTTCAGTAAATCACCACCTAAATAACATAAGACCCACCATTAAATTCACAATGAAGTTGGAGCAAAATTGTCAAATTACTCTTCTTGATGTACTTGTCAAACGAGTAGAAAGGGACATCAGAACAACAGTCTATCGTAAACCCATTCACACAGGACAATATTTAAATCAAGGTTCAAATTATTCTGCTATAACCAAACGAGGCATAATAATAACTTTGTATAATAGAGCCGTTCAAATTTGTAACAATTCTCATGACTTGGAAATCGAAATAAGAAACATTAACAAGGATCTGCAGCAGAATGGTTACAGCCTTAAACTTATAACAGATATTATTTCTAAATTTCAGCAAACAGGACAGATATTACAAAACCAAAACCAGGCAAATTCATTCCTTACAATTCCATACATTAAAGGAGTATCAGAGAAAATTCGAAGAGTAGCGAACAACTTTAATTAATGTTAAACAGCTTTTAAATGTAATAATACAATTCGAAGCCTTCTTAGTAAAACAAAACCGGAGAACAAACAAAATAAGGAATGCATTTACCAAGTTCCTTGTGAGTGTGGTGAATCATACATAGGCGAAACAAAGGACCACTATCTGTTAGGCTTAAAGAACATCAGACGAATACCCAAATAGATGAATAAACGAAATCAGGAATCGCCGAAAACGCATGGTCAAAACAACACCGAATGAAGTGGACAGAGGCAAAGGTTTTGCACAAGGAGTCGCACTGGAAGAAACGAAAATTCCTTGAAGCTGCCTTTATTGGGCAGAATCAGGGTGTTTTAAGTAAACCAAGTGTTGAAATTCCAAATATTTGGAAGACCCTTCTTGGGCGGAGCCAACTTCTTAATGTTCACGTTTGAGTGATTTCCCATAGTATATAAGTACGTAGCCTTAGGAATAGATGGTAATTTACACCTGAAGACGATCAGAGATTGTACTGATCGAAACGTTGTGTATAAATAAAATATAGACAATGAAAGTCCGAAACACAGAGTTAGTTTCATAAATGAAGGTCACTGATTATACACGAGAACTATATTAAACGAAAAAAAAAACAAGAGAACTGAATTAATTTATTATTATTAATTTCCAATTGTACCGTAGTGTACAACCTGGTATAAATTTAACTGTTGTTTAGAATTTGAGACCTTGGTACCATTTTAAGTTCTTTGTGGAAGTGCACAACGGTTAAATTTAAACTAGGTTTAACATTGCGGTGCAATTGGCAATTACAAACTGAAATTAAAAAATTAAGCGCGTTTCTGTGAGCATAACATAGTTACTAATATTCTCTTTTTCTAAATGCATTCGTTTGAATGAGACCCAGCATACCAGGAAAATACCGTCTGTACACCCTTCGACCCCGCTGTCTAACTACCTTTTTGAGATAGTTATCCCCTGACAGATATGCAGGGTCGAAGGGTGTAAAGGCGGGTATTTTTTGTGATGGTGTAGTATACTGGATTTCTCTTAGACGAATGCATTTAGAAAGAGAAAATAATAGTAACTATGTTAAGCTCGCAGAAACGCGCCTATTGAGGTGATCTAAATGCTCAATATCAAGCAAGAAAACCTTTCTCACTGAAAGCCCACTAATTTCAAAGCTGCAACGTTCATCAGTACAGGTTGGTGCATTTGTTTACAAAGTTAATCTAATTCTTATTTTATGATTACATATCGAAATGGTTTTGTGACAGTGAGTCAATTTTAATTTGCCCATCAGAGTGTTTACCATTTAGATCTCTCCCTAGGGTTGAAATAAAACTTCTTTTAAATTGAAATTTTCTTCTTAAATCCAACAAAAGGTTGTGTTAAGATGATTCCTGATGAAAAAAATATTTAAAATTATTCTTATAAATCAAACTATTTCGAAAACTCAAGCAAGTTGGTATAAAATACTTAAAAACCAACCATTTCACTTAAACTTAGGATTTGTCTAAAATGGGCTAGATCCTTTTAGTAATTCCCAATGTTAAAGTTGCACATAAAAGGGTGCTTAGTCATTGTCGTGTCTCTCAGCTAACTGCTTCCGAATACTGTATGGGTGGTCGTAGAGACAGGTGAGGCATTGTCGTTGTTGTACTGCGTATCCGTTCTGAGCGTGAGTAATGAGATACGACAACGACTAAGCGCCCTTTTTATGTGCAACTTTAAATGTTTTTGGATGAGACGTAACGCCACCGTATGGAGTTTTGAGCATGCGCACTGGGATACGACAAAGAATAAGCACTCTCTCTATATGTAACTTTAAGAGTCAATTGTAGATTTTTACATAATTAACATTTTAAACTTTAGAGGCTCCCTTTTTTCAAAACATTTGAACAAATATTTACGAGACTTCTGACGCCATATTCAACCCGAAACACTTACAAAGGTTGCACTAACTCATGGAATTGGATAGGCATCTAGAATAGAGGCCTGGTTGAGAGTGCGGTATTCAACACAGAATCTTCACTGTCCCGATTTTTTTTTTACTATAACCATTGAGGAGAGGAGAATTTGAAGGTTTACTGCAATGTAATTTTTTACTAACTTGCTTTTGTTTTATTGGAGAATATAATCTTAATTGTTAACCCAACTAAAGTATATCCAAGTCCTGGTTTCATTTCTAAAAAGGCATTTGATTGGGGGAGGGGGTTGAAGGTCATTTTCCCAAGTAATATTATAAGCGATTCCCAAGTTACCTGAAACTTTGAGATTTTTTTCATTGTTGTTTGAAGAAATTGTATGTTGTTTGTATTGTACTTAAATTTTCCAACTGAACCTTCATATTTCCCAACTGCAAGAAACTGAAAGCAACATTGGGGAGGGGGGAATGCTCTCCTCCTCTTACGGGATCGTCGATGAATCCAGTTGACGATTTTGATCGTTGCTTACATATCTTTCCCGACATAAATAACACAATTTGCTTTCCTCCTTAAAAACGTTGAGCTAACATTTGACATATACCTATATAGAGGAACTAGTAAATATTATACTGGTCAGCACCAAATTGCTAAGAGCAACTATAAAAAAGTAAAATGTTAAGAGAGCTATTAAATTACTCACAAAGTCAGATATGTCAAGTATTTATACAAGTAGCGCTCCTTTTCTATATAAGCTATATTTTTTTTGTTGCGTTATTATTAAATATAGGTGCTCACTATAATCTTCTTTTATGTTATGAACCACTAGCTGTAAAAGAATATTAGTAAGGAATGAAGCAAAGGATTTATATATAATAAACGATTTAATTGGTTTACGTTTTTTTACAAATCTTTAACCAATGTGCCAACGATGGTTACACTTTAATAAATTTTACAAATATGTCAGAAATTTCTGAACAAATTTTTCAACACCAAAAACAGTTTTTAAGTTTGCTATATATAACAAACTAGTCAAATAAGTTATTTAAAATAAATAATTAAGTACACACTCTAAAAATCTTAAAAATTAAATTTTAAAAATATCCACGATCAAGTATAATTTTCATGACAGCTCTAAAATAACGACAGAATGCATCGATTTTTCCATACCCTGTTTAAAAGCTTAAGGAAAAAATACAAATCAACATTTATCCTTTAAAAAAAAGTTTGAAGGTTAATTATTTACTAAATTTAATGTTCTAATTTTTTCTCTAACGTATTTTGGTAATTATTTTATTTTATATGTTATTTACAAAATTTACAAAATTTAAAATAATCCTTCGATCATGGGTACTGTGATATGTTCAAAATTATACAAACTCTAAAATTAATTTAGAATTTTTTATCATTCTTATTTTGTCATGAATACTGTTTAAAAAAAAAATAAGAAATTTCGATTTTGGTCAATTTCTACTAATCTTTCAGTATCTTACACAAGCAAAAATATTTATCCTTCATTACCATTCTATTGCAAAGAAAATCTAAGCTACAATTTTAAATATTACTAACTAAGAATCAGAATACTATCGGCTTAGTTAAAGGCAAACTACAGCCGTATTAAAAATAGTTGCCGAAACACTTTACCGAACCTGCAAAAGTTTAAATATCAAACGTAAATAGGCTTGAATAGACTTACTGTTCTTTGTAAAATTCTGGCTTGACATGTAAACAGAGAAACTAAGTAGAGCCAGTGGTGAAGCCTGTACGATTCGATTAGGAAACAACTGTATTTTATAATGGCAAACTGGAATAATTTTTATCTATTTCTTATACCTAATTTCAAAGTTTAATAATGAGTTGTATAGGGTCAAGAGGTCTATAAATGAGACAATTTGTAAGACTTTTGCATTTTGGCATTTTCTTCCAAAGAGGTTCGAAATATTCAAACATTTTAATTGGTGGCCTTACAAAGAAATTCTAGCTTATTCGGCAAAAAATCAAAAAAGTGCCCTAAGCCGTGTCTTAGTTTTTGCAAAAAATGCCGTTTAACCAATTCTGTTTATTTGACTCCAAAAATATGTATATCCAATACGACCTACATAGAAGGCGTGGGATTAACCCGAAATAAAAACAATATGGCGGCGTCTTACGTTCCTGTTTGACATTCAGTCTGTTTGTTTACATCGCGAAATCGCATCTTCGAGAGACTTTTTTAACGAGTTTTTATTGAGTATTTCTATACTTAAACATTCCAAATGGTTTAAAAATGTTTTTCGTATGAGAATTTACAGATAATTTAGGGTTCTGACTCGAAATTCGCGATAGTTAGTGCTTTTTTCATCGTCAGTGTTTTTAGGGTTATAGTGTATTTTTTAGAGAAATGATACAGGGGTTTAAGTGGTTTCTGGTTATTTATAAGCGTGTTTTATTAAGTCATTTTGGCGATTAAAGTGTACCTGATCATATGAAAGTTTGCATTGTTAGGAGTTTATCCCAAAATCCACCAGTTTTTGCTGGACTTACAGTGCATTTATAAATCTTGTGAAGGTATAATTAATTGTGTATCTTTTAGCAATGCCTACTACATGCTGTATGTCAAATTCCTAAAGCAATTACAAGGGCCAATAAATAAGGAGCTTGCAAAGAAATAGATGCATGCCATATAAAATGAGAACAGGTGACATACACTGAAGTTAGGGTACTGAAAGTGTCTTTTGTTAGTTGTGTAAAGTGCATTTTAAATCTTATTGAACGTTCAATCAAATAACATTGGTAATCTGTTGGAAGTTCCTTTATTAAATCCTTGTTTAAAGGCCGGCAAGTTATTTTTGAGTTACATGTTTTTTTAAGTTTTTTTTTTATGCAGACTCCTTTTTACAAGGGGCAAACCAAAGTGATGGGTAAGAGCAAGCAATATTTTTGTCATTGTTTTAGAAAATGCAGTGTACTTTTTGGCTGTGCCAGGAGGGTAGTGCATGTGTAGAGAGATGGTACCTATAGGGTATCGAAAAAAGTCAATTGTAAACCAAAGTAGGCGAATAATATACGTACTGCAGTAAAAAAAATTGGTTTGGATCTAACTGTCAAAAATAAAATATTTTGAAGTTAATTTAAAAGGGTTTTATTTATTTGCTTTTGCAGGTCCTTACAAAAATAGTATTGTACCAGGTATTTTTTTAAAAACTACTGAAACTAGAGAGGCAAGTAATAGCTTGCAACGGTCTTGAAAAAACCTTTCATATAATGTGTCATCGAGTGTATGATATTACCTAAATGTCATAAAAATTATATAAACATTTTTTTATATATCTTAAACATTCTTTTTATTTTTTTATGTGGATGGTTTGCTATGCTATGTAGGCAACCTAGTTCGAAATCTGAGGGTAAAAAATTATTATTGATGTGTTTATGATGTGTTCATAATTAAAAAGGTGAAACTACGTTATAGTTTAATTTCTATTATAAAATTTAAAATATTCGTTTTGATATTTTTACAAGAAAAGATAATTGTGCTTTTTGAATTTTTCCAAGGATTAAAAATACATACGTTTGTTAGTTTTTTGATAAAATAAAGGCCCTGTGACAAATCATATGAATTCATGGTTTTTAAAAGACAATTAAAACAAGGTACCCTCACCTTTTTAGTTTAAGTACCTAGATTTTTTGATCCGTATCAATTGCACCAAAAATCATCAATGTTATGTCTAAAGAATCGTCTAGCTTAAAAAGAACTGATAAATCCTATAAGTTAAGCAAATTAAAAAAAATTAAAGTTGAATGTTAAAACTTTAATCTTTCACTTCACACCATAAAGCAAAAATTTTAAATTCCCGCCATTTGCCCATTTAAGGCAGTGTTGTGTGGGAATGTAAGTGGCGGCCATTTTGAATCCGATTCTGGGCCTTCCGTGGAGATAAGGTCACTGGCAGAAAAAAAAGAATCTCTAATCTTAATAACCAGCGAACGTTAAATCTAATCAAATCATTAAGAGTACTGAAAAAAAATTGTGTCTCATTGTCACCTTTTTTGGGTAAAAATGAGACTGGGTGGGGAAATATGAGACACTGGAATTTTTTGAGCTTTTTAAATGTGAAACCTCTGGAGTTACTAAAGCCTATGAAATCATTCGAGAAAAGGTGTTACAAATTTCCTTACAAAAATAGGGAATAAAATAAAAAATATATTGTGATCTTTTTGGATTGTTTTTACCTGTTCCCAAAAATTTTACACAAATTAAGTAATTGAAATAAAAAAAAATAAATCCATTTTTACTTCAATTATAATTATTGATAAAGAATTAATTCCATTTAAAAACCCAAAAATTACCTCTACTTTTAAAACTATTTTTTTTCAAACGACCGGAAAATAGCCACGATACGATTTTTCGTATTGTTTTTTTTGGCATTTTTGACAATTCTAAAAAAGCTCCTTTAAATTTATTTCAAAAGTTTTGTATATAAAAGTGGACTCAGATCTATAAAATGAGTTGAATAGGAAACAATAGAAGCTGCTTCTAGAGTCACTTTCGATTTGCTGCCTGAAAAATCTAAAGAGCACTAGCAGCGGAACTTTGATGCGTTTATAAATTGGTGCGAATTAAAAAACGTTAAGAAAATTAATGAAGATGTATTGGTGCAACACCACCTCTACGGAATACCAATTATCGAAAACAAGATGGCCGCCCATGAAGCCGATATTTTAAGAGATTAAAATTATTTTTTAACAGTTTCTAGATCTGGTATAAAAGAAAACAGAATTAAATGTTAACGATTTTTGTATTTCAATAGTATTTCAAGTTAAAGTAAAAGCATATTTACAAACATTTTCATGCTATAAAACTAATTTAAATTAAAAAATATTTATTATTTTTTTTAATCCCGAGAGTTTAATTCTTTTGAGTTGGTGCATAATGGGGTGGTTGTTTGAAGTAATTGGGTCGTTTTTTTTCTTAATTCTTAAGTAGCAAATTTGCAAATTTAAACAATATTTTATTAATAATGAAAATGGTTTCATGTCTTTTGAAATTGTGACCTAGAAATAGAGCCATGTCTGCCGTATTTATATTCTCCGAAGTGATTGTTTTTAATTTCCCGGATTTTTTCTTTGACAACAATTTTTTCCACAATTAAATAAGCAAATGTAGCACAAACTACAACATCATCTTTAGGTTAACTGATGTCAACTGATAAACTTTTACCACAATTGATTAAGTATTCTTTAGAGTATCCACTGTTTTAAGAGAAAATGAGGCATATCCTGCGATATAATAGGGGGTCGGGTTACCAAAAAAAGTTTTGGGAGAATGAGTTTTTTGTGTGATCTTCGGTGCCCATAAATTGGCAGAGTATTTTAATGCTATAAGCGAGTAGCTACTAAAAATTATGTAAAATTTAACGAAAATTGTAAAAACTAATAATTTAATAGCGCAAAATTTTAGAATTTTTTAAAATGTTATCTTTAGGCTTGGATGCGCCCTATTAGCGTTGGATGTGAATTATTTATTTTGGTTTGAAAATTTGACCATTTCCGAGGCCATTTTCTGTGATATGGAGAAAAAGAGATTAGTTCTAAGCTAATAGAGATAGAGTACAAAGCTCTAAAAAGAGTACAGTACCTACTCTGAAAAAGACTATAAAAGGTCACACTAGATAAGTCCTAGATTAAGTGCAAATAGCGTTTTAAATTATCATATAGATACTATACAGTGTAAACCTATAATGTAAATATACAATAGTATAGGTAAGAACATTTTATTAAAAATTAAATATTCTAAATCTCATATTTATCCCTTCTTATTGATTTTTTTAGGATATACACCAAGTGTACCTCATAGTAGGTACCATTTAAGTATTATAATAAGTAGCACTTCTGCCATTCGCCGCTAGTAGAGGGCGTGTTGATTGGTGGCATATTTTTTGGGAAAATCGTCTACACGTTTTTAATTGTCAAAGTAAATATACTATAAATATAGGTAAATAAAGGACAAACCTAGAAATCTGCCTTTCATGAGTTGTTTTATCACTATTTTGCTTGATAAGTTTACCATGGTCGGCTATAATTGGTCGTTAGTCATTACTGAATTAGCTGTGTGAATTCAATAGGTACTACACTATAATTTTTGTAATGTTTTTTATAATTTTGCACAAGGTCAAAGTACAAAAATCATTTCTAACCACAAAAGTTTACTTGTTTTTCTTTAGGTTTGATCTTAAAAATTACTGGCCTTTTAGCGGCAATGGCTATGTTCAATATTGGGTATCTTTTTCGATTAGCCTTAATTTACAGTTTTATGTCCAAAGCCCAATATTGCGTTAGCTACCATATGGTCAGTGAGCCAAAGCATAGGTGGCCAACTTAAAAACACGAATCACAGCATTCGGTTAAAAGCTGTGTGAAGAACTGCACGCAAGTGTCTTGGTGGAGTTTGCCATAAGAATTTCACCCCCAAAGAACCCCAATTTCACGCATCATCAGCCCTGGCCAGGGAAACTAGGACTGAAGAGACATCAGGTGAGTCTAGCGATAATATTGGGCCCTCTTTAATTTTCTTTGTGTAATTTAAAATTGTCGTTTGGTACACCGTGGTTGGTTAAACCACCCCTATATTGTACATTTGGTCTCTCCTCGCCAAATTAATTGAACCAGTCCTTTGGGATTTTTATTTTCTTAATTAGTGCATTGTAATAAAATTGAATTTAAATTTTAGGTGTGTTTTATTCCATTTTGTTAATATTGAAAAAACTTCGATAAATGTGATAAGAAATATCGCTCGTTTTTTTGCGCATTTCTCGAAGTCGAAAGTTTTTTGCGTGCATATTGCGATCTCTCTTTTTAAAAGTACATCTCTCTTAAAAGCGCGTTTCTTTTGTTGGCAACATTGTTTTGGCCATAATACCCAAAAGCACGAGGTAGAAGTGAACATAACCTTGCTTATTTGACAGTGGGCGGTTTGTATTGTTTTGAATTTTTGATTTTTAAGGTGTTGTTTTTAAAATAGCTACCTTCCATAACATGTCGGAAACAAAAGATATGATTGATGGTTTAGTTAGGAAACGCGATTTGACTAAACAACGAATTCAAAATATTTACGATATAGCAACAAAAGCAACCGATCAGAACGCCTCAAAGACAAAAAAGTTGGAGTTTCAATGCGCGTATGAGGAACTGCCGCGTTTGAGTGAGCACTATTCTTCCATCCAACTTGAAATCGTGTCTCTTGTGGCCGATGGTGATAAAGATAAGGAACATAGCCGTCAACTTAGGATGGACTCAATGGTTTATTCTATAAAAACAGCCGCAGTACATCTCTTTTCACCCCCTAGAACTGCTGGTGCAGCTGCTGCACCTAGCCCCCCATGCTCCAGCGCTGAAGATAACAGTGCTCTTGCTTGCATACCCAAATTTACAGGTGAAATAAAACAATGGCCTACCTTTTTTCACTTATACAAAGTAATTGTACACAATAATCCTCGGTTTTCTAATATAAGAAAATTCCAAATATTGGTTTCTCTTTTACAATGGGATGCTGCATTGGTAGTTAAGCATATACCCCTTCTTGAGGTAAATTATAATACAGCTTTTGACTAATTGGTTAAGCGTTATCAAAATGAAAGAGTCTTATTGACTGATTATTGGTCATCAATTTTTAGTGCTCCATATATGAAAAATGATTCAGGGCAAGAGCTAAGAAAAATTGTAAGTATTTTTTCTGAAAACTTGCAAGCTTTAAGTTTAACTCAAGTTGACTTGTGGGACTTCACAAAATTAAAATTATTGCTTCAAAAAATAAGTCCTGAGTTAAAGACAAGCTTTGAGTTTAAGCAAAATTCTTCTCAATTGCCTACATATGAGGATTTATCTAAACACTTGGAGCAACATTGTAGAGCTTTAGAAAATTCATCTTTAACCAACCAATCTTGTAGTGATTTTAAGAAAAGTGAGAATTTGTCAAAAAAGGCAATGCCATCAAAAAAATCATTTATGACTACAGCTAATTTGTGTGTTTGTTGTCAAAAAACATGTTTATCATTATTAAAGTGTGATAATTGCTTGAAACTTGACCCTCATCAACGACATGCTATAGTGAAAAGGCATCGTTTATGTTTTAATTGTTTTGCCAAGTCGCACTCTCTAGAAAAATGTACTAGTTCCTTTATTTGTAAAAATTGTGGACGCAAGCATAACACTCTCTTATGTTTTTCTAGCAGTCACAATTCAAGTGAAGTATCAGAATCAACTAGTATTCAAAATTCTCCAATCAGTGGCTCGGCCCAAGTTGATTCAAATAATAGTGAAACAAAATTTTGTGCATCCACACGTGCTGTGACCCAGTCTGTGTTATTTGCTACTGCTCTAGTCTTCATTCAGAATGGTGCTGGTAGTTTTGTAAAGTGTAGAGCGTTATTAGACTCAGCAAACCAGGCAAATTTTGTGTCTGAGCATATTGCAAGTAAACTTTCTTTGAATCGACTGCCCAACAATACCCCAATACAGGGCATTAGTGGTATGTCAACATGCACTGCTCTAGGTATAGTTTCTTGTATTGTTACACCCTATCATCAAGTGCAACCTCGATTGTCTTTTGAGGCCCTAGTAATTCCTTCAATTTGTGAAACGTTGCCATCAGTCACGATTAATTCAAAACAGTGGAACCATCTTCAGGGTTTACGTCGTGCAGATCCATATTTTTGTAAAGCTGGTGATATTGATCTCCTTTTGGGTATTGACATATACAGTGATATTTTATTGCCAGGTCTTCGTAAAGGTCAAAGTGGCAGACCTAGTGCGTTTCAAACTATTTTTGGCTGGGTTATTATTGGCAGTGTTGGCTCTAGTGAGAACCAGCCCCTAAGTTTGTGTACTTCTCTAGGTAGCGCCTCTGATTGCAATAGTCTTAATGTGACACTACAGAAGTTTTGGGAGTTGGAGTCAGTTCCAGAAAAGGTACACATGTCTCCAGAGGACATTTGCTGTGAGGAAATTTTATGTCAAAACTTTGTTTAGAACTCCAGAGGGTAGATATGGGGTTACTTACCCTTTTCGTTTTGATTCTGTGGGCCCAAGGTGTTGGTTGTTTCATCCCAACCAACACCTTGGGCCCACAATCTTTGCATTAAAATCTTTGCCACTAGAATTGTGGGTGATACAAAACCAAGAGGATCATACACCTTTGTAAGTTCTGACAAAATATATCGCTTGGTACAAGGTACGTTGATAGACTGTATTTTATAGGAAAATAAATCTTGAGTAGGACACCACTGCAAACCTAATATTTTTAACCCAGCAGAATCCTTTTCACTAAAAGTGATAGTGATATAGTGTCAGATTGGCAACGTTTTGCCTCTGGTCTTACTAACCTTTCGTCATTCTCTATTCCAAGACAAGTGGTCTTGGACCCTCTAGCTGAGCTACAACTTCATGCATTTTGTGATGCTTCGCAGGTAGGCTATGGAGCCGTTATTTTTATGAGGTCAACTACGCTTTCTGGTGAAGTTTGTGTCAATTTATTGTGCAGTAGAAATAGAGTTGCTCCTCTGAAAACAGTGTCAATCCCACGTTTAGAGTTGTGTTCTGCAGTTGTGTTGGCAGACTTGGTTGAATTTGTGTTAAATTCTTATATTGACCTTAATATTAAGGATGTCTTTGCTTATACCGATTCGGCAGTTTCTTTGCGTTGGATAAGGTCACCATCTCACAAGTGGAGGACATGGCAAATCGTGTGGCGCACATTCAGTCCAAATTGCCCCCAAGTTCTTGGTTTCATGTGGAAGGGATTTCTAATCCGGCTGATGTGTTGTCTCGTGGGTTGTTTGCTGACCAATTATTGACTGATCCTATGTGGTTTTGTGGACCTTCTTGGTTGAAATTGAGGCGAAAAAATTGGCCTAAATCTCCCGATCCAAATCCCAAGCTTTCTGATGTGGAAAGTGAAGCAAAAAAGGTGATCTTATTGACTGTTCAACACCCTAAAAATGTTATGATATGTCTTTGTTGTTTGATAGATATTCCAGTTTGCCAAAAATTCAGCGCTTTATCGTGTATTATTTGCGCTTTAGAGACTTCCTGAAAACTAAGGTGATAATCAAGGAAAGTATTTCCTAAAAGGACCTTTACCACTTGCTCATTTTAATTGTCAAATTTGTACAAGGCGAAGTTTTCTCTGACATCTTGCAAAAATTAAGACAAGGGTCTCCTTGTCCTAAGCCAATCCAAAAATTGGCGCCTTTTCTTGACAAGATGGGAGTCATTCGTGTTGGTGGTCGTATAAGGAATTCTGCCTTGGATTATGATGCAAAACATCCTATGCTTTTGCCTAGAGAACATAGATTTACAAAATTATTGATTGAAGATGTTCATTCTAGAAACTGTCACCCAGGTCTTCAAACTTTATTGTTCCTAATATGTCAACAATTCTGGATTTTGTCAGCCAGAAGGACCATCCGGCATACACTTTCGAAATGCTATCGGTGTTTTAGAATGTCCCCAAAAAATATTCAGCCTTTTCAAGGGGATTTACCTAAGGTGCGAGTGTCGCAAATCAAACCCTTCTTGCATAATGGCACAGATTTTGCTGGACCAATAAATATTACCCTGGGGAAAAGGCGGGGTGTAGTTAGCCAAAAGGCATATATCTGTATTTTTGTTTGTATGGCCACAAAGGCCTTACATTTGGAGGTGGTATCTGATATGACATCAGAAGCTTTTCTGGCGACTTTGAGAAGGTTTGTTGCTCGTCGAGGTCATTGCACCGACTTGTATTGTGATCAAGGCTCAAACTTCAAGGGTACGGACACCATTCTTCTTAAATATGTCCGGCAGGCTGCTGATCAATGTACCATCAGTTTTCACCTCAATCCACCTTCCGCGCCTAATTTTGGTGGCCTCTGGGAGGCTGGCATGAAGGCGGTCAAGTCACACTTGTTTCGTGTAATAAGGTTACAGATTTTGACTTATGAGAGCTCTCAACTGTATTGTGTCAGATTGAAGCTTTATTAAATTCTAGACCGTTGTGCAGTGTTAGTAGTGATCCTAATGACCTAGAGAGTTTGACCCCAGGTCACTTCTTGACACAAGCCCCCCTTACTGCGCCTCCCGATGAAGACTTGATTACTGAGAAGGTTGGCAGGCTTAAACGTTGGCAATTGGTGCAGCAGTTGCAGCAGCATTTCTGGTCGAGGTGGCACACTGAATATTTGAGCACCCTACAGCAACGGCGTAAGGCTAATACCTTCGGTGCTCCTTTGGAGGTCGGTAGCTTAGTTTTAATTCGCGATGAAAACTAACCCCCATTAAAGTGGTTACTGGGGCGCGTTTTAAAGGTGTATTCAAGTCCTGACGGTCATGCTCGTGTAGCTCAGGTTAAAACTTCAAAAAGCATATTTGATCGCCCAGTGGTCAAATTATGCCCACTGCCAAACAAGTAAAAGGTGGTTTACTCTTATTTGTGTAATGTGACTGTGTTAGAATTTTTTCTCTCTTTTTAATTTTGTGGCCTTTGATATGAGGCATTTTTTTGGGTTTTTTCAAAATTGGAATTTTGTTTATTTCTTTTTCTTTTTTTTTCTATTTTCAAAATTTAACGCTAGAGTTAGTGTCAAAATTAACTATTTAATTTTGAGGAGGTCGGAATGTTCAATATTGGGTATCTTTTTCCATTAGCCTTAATTTACAGTTTTATGTCCAAAGCCCAATATTGCGTTAGCTACCATATGGCCAGTGAGCCAAAGCATAGGTGGCCAACTTAAAAACACGAATCACAGCATTCGGTTAAAATCTGTGTGAAAAACCGCACGCAAGTGTCTTGGTGGAGTTTGCCATAAGAATTTCACCCCCAAAGAACCCCAATTTCACGCATCATCAGCCCTGGCCAGGGAAACTAGGACTGAAGAGAGATCAGGTGAGTCTAGCGTAAATATTGGGCCCTCTTTAATTTTCTTTGTGTAATTTAAAATTGTCGTTTGGTACACCGTGGTTTGTTAAACCACCCCTATATTGTACAGGCTATCTAGCCAACAAAAAGCAGAAGGCTAACATTTTCCTATTAGGGGACTGTCCATGAATTACAGAACGCTGCTAGGCGTTGACGAAAGTGATAGGTACGATACACGGCCGGAAAGTCTCCGCAGGTTTACAGAACTCGCCTGCGTAAATTTCCTGCGTCAGCCTGCAAAGACCAATTTTCCGGTCTAGTAACGTAAATACCTATTACGCGTCTCATATTTACCCAAAAAGCCGTCTTAAAATTACCCCAGTCTACAAACACCTCCAAGCTCATCAAATTTCTATCGGATATTGGATAAAATCATTTTAGATGGCCGGTATATAGTAGGGTACTCCGTCCGCCTTTTACCAGGCGCGTGCGATGTGATACCACGATGCCACAATCAAAGTTACCGGGAAAATTTTGAGCCAACTAATATTCGCCTATTTTTATACCTAGAGGTCATTAATTAACTTATTAGTTTAAACATTTTAAGAAAATAATTGAAAAAAAATAAAAATTAAAAAAATTAATTAAAAAAAATAAGAAAAAAAATAAAGAAAAATCAAAATAAAAAATTTAAAAAAATCCAAAAAAAATTCAAAAAAGGTTTAAAACTGTCACCGCAAGTCATAGCCAACTTGACAAAAAATGGGAGAGGAAAATGATCATTTAACTGCCCCATCTTCCTTTTCCGGTCTATGTTTTATTTTCCTGTCATTTTTGTACCTATCCTTGTAAAGTTACAGTTTCCGTACTAAAAATTGTACGGGAAGTGTATCCTTTCCGGTCTGTTGAAAAAAAAGATATTAACTGTCTCATTTTTACCTTTTTACCATTGTCTAATATACAGGAAAGTCATCCAACCTCATGGACAAAACAGTGGACACTTTTTTAGGTCTAATTCATTAAATATCTTTTATTTCATACAAATTTTTCGGATAGGGATTAAATTAAAATCTGTATAAAATGAAAAGAGTTTGACCTATTTTGTGATTTAATCATTTGGCCCACGATTTGGTCGAAAAAGTGTCAACTCTTTTGTCCTTAAGATTGGGCGACTTTCCTATATATTATAGACCACCTTTTACCCAAAATTTTGTCTCATTTTTAGAGCACTTGACCCTACAGGGTGTCCCAATATTCATGCCTCACATAAATACACCGACATAATTTTAAGAAAAACGTGCTAAGTTTAGTAGTAAAAACATTTATTGCCCTATATTCTGTGGGACTTTTGATGAATATTTTACGAAACCTGTTTTAGTCGATTACTAATGAACCCACTAACCCATTTTTGGGGCTGTTAACAGTTTAGACAGCCTGTTAACAGCCCCAAAAATGCCGCAGACAAAAAGTAGGATTAGGGTGTCAATTTTTTTTCTTAAATTCAAACGTTTAAGCTATAACAATGAACTTTGACAAATATGTTGGACTTCCGGCAACGTACCCTCCTGTGTTATACTAAATAACATAAGTGGCCCCTAGAGGGCAAAAGGAGCTAAAATGTGTTTAATAACTATCCTTCATACCTTCCATACTAATCCACCTGCACCGCGCCCCTGGTGGTAAGAAATTTCTTAATTTTGAATACCCTCAACTTTGCACAGCCTCTAGGGGTGTAAGGGGGCGAAATCTAATTTTAAAAAGTATTAAAAAAGTATAGGCTCTTAAAATGTAAGTATTTTGACTCGAACTTGTGATTGCCAAAAAATTTTGCACTTTTTGAATTTGGTAGAGTAAATTTTGACCAAGTTGATAGAGATTTAAAATTTATAGCCATTGCGGATGGATTCCGCGCTTTACAGTACCTAGGAGCTGGGACCAAGATGAGGATATTCCAAATTGAGAAATGGTCCACTGCGCCCCTAGTGAGGCATTTTTGTTGACATAGGGTGAAATATAAGTAAAATATAATTTTTTAGCACCTAACCTAGGCGCCTTGTTAACAGCTATGAAAATTTTTTCGGTGTAGTAGACTTGTAGGTAATAGTATGAACTACCAACCGCTTGAGATTCAGATATGCAGATGTATTAGTATATTAGAAAGTATGAGGGATAGTTTAATAACAGATTTTGGCTCCTGTTGCCCCCTAGAGGCCTCATATGTATTTTTTTCTGACACACAAGGATAAATTGTCGAAAGGCCAACATACGTGCCAGATTTCATTGTTCTAGCTGAAACCGTCTGAATTTAAGAAAAAAAAATTAACAACCTAACCCTAATTTTTGAGTGCAGGGTTAAGCAGTTTTGGTAAAATCTTCATCAAAAGGCCCACGGAAACCAAATTTTCTACGTAGGCCCCCTAAGTATTGAGATTTTAGTTCAACATTTTAAGAGATCCTAGAGAAGTATTGTATAAAAATTATTTTTTAGACAATCTACGCAATTAGGCATCAAATATATCGTTCATGTCGTTGTTCATGTCAATTAAAGTTGGTATTTAACAAAAAAGTTAAATATTTTCCAAGAAAAACTTAAATATCTCAATACCTATGGAAATATCGTATTCGAAAGTTTTCTTTGCAAATCTTAGGACACACTGTATACAAATTACTAATATAGGGCGTTTTACTAGTTGCACTAGTGGATACCATTTCGCGGATCAATTAAGTGTGTTGGTTAAACCGGTGTGGTCAAATTTAAAAAAATATATATACAGGATGATTTAAAATTGCCTACAAAGGTTTTAAGTGTGGGTAGAATTTGAATTTGTTCTCCTGAACAAGAATTGCCAAAACATTTTATTAGTCTGGTTTTACAGATATTTGCATTTAGAAATTACTGCTATGTTATGACAAACCTCGTTTACGTACAAATTAGTTTCTAACCATCAGCAAAAATTGTTGAAAACAAAATGTTGACAATTTCAATATTCTTGACAACATCTATAAAAATTTCATTGTCAGTAGACTTTGTCTGATGCTTGGTTAATTACTTCTAAATTAGAGTTAAATTTCTAATAAATCGGTAACAATTTTAAAGGAAAAAAAACGAACTTTTCTTAGATAAGTGTAGTTACAATGTTAAAATTTTTCTAGGGAATTTTGAATCACCCTGGATATACATAATTTTCCAAAATATTTTTAAAATTCATGGAATCATTATTATCAACATTAAACGACGGCGTCTGTGGCATTAGCTTATGATGTTATGACGCACACAGAAATTGTTCCTGGGAGTAGTCTCAGATTACCATTTAACAGGCAATTTTTAGGGAAAATTTCACCTTTGGGAGTCAATTTTTAGTGGCTCTGGATCCCCTAAGGCCCCCCTCTGCGTACGCCGCGCTGGTGGATATAGTGGGTCTGATATATTGGGCTTCAAAAAATTACACTTAATAGAAGTTCGTACACCACAACATAATCAACTCTTATTTTCTACATCTCCGTATTGCCTTCGGCCGCTTCTTCGTTTTCCGGTTCCTCAGGAAGAGTGTAGACACCTGTCAAAATTTGACTGCCCTCAACCACTTCGGGCATTGGCATTTTTTGGCAATTCATTGAGTTTACGTTGATCGGGACTAGTTCATGGCCCAATTCTGAAAAAAATAGGTTTTATAGATATTAAATCCCTACAGAAGGGAACAGGAAGGAGACATTGCAATCGTAGTCACATGAAGCGAGATTTTAAATCCACCACCATCAATGGATTCCACCGATTCACCGATTGATGCCAACAATATGCCCACTGACTCCGAAGGTCGGTGGGAATGGTTTGATGTGGATTAATTAATCTCACATTGTTGGCTTTTATCGTATTTTTTATATTTATTGTGAATCAGAGATGGGAGTAATTTTAAAAGTCGTGGCTAGATATACCAATACTACACATGAGATCAGACCAGATGTAATCAAAGTACTTATATGAACTAACTCTGGAAGAAATTATACAGGAGAGAGTAGCGTGGTCAGGATAAAACATCCCGCTACACAGACGGATCAAAAACTGACGAAGGCAGTGGGCAGGAATATTCGGGGACAAACCTAGGAGAGATCTGCATTTCTCACTGGGATTTTATCCGACAGTTTTCCAAGCATAAATCTTTGCCATCCTAGAATGCGTAAGGAAGAATAAAAGAACTGGATATTTCGTTCAAACCATATCTATATACTCAAATAGCCAGGCAGGTCACCTCAAAGCTAGTGTCGGAATGCCTTGCTGAACTAATGAAACTGGCGGAATATAATAAAATAAAATTAGTATGGGTACGAGGACATAGAGGTATACAAGGCAATGAAAAAGCTAAGAAGTTGCAAGACAAGGATCGTCAAAAAAATATATTGGACAAGAGCCAGCCCTGGAGGTACGAAAATGTACTATAAGGTCCTAGGTCAAATTCTGGATAAGGGAAAAACATGAAAGTCACTGGCTAGAAAGACAGGGGCTAAGACACAACAGAGTCTTCATCAAAGGCCTGAATGTCAAACTCACGAAAGACCTGTTAAGTTATAGTAGGATGCAAGTGAGAACTATAATAGGAATCATGACCGGTCATATGGCGGTTAAAGTTCACTTAAAAAACATGGGGCCTGTATCACGGAGACCCAAGCTGTAGACTATGCAATCAGGAACCGGAAACAGTAGAATAATATCGACAATATCGACAGGGTCCTTAATGGAGTAGCATTAAGGACCTGTACAGACTTGCACAAGGGACAAAATTAATGGAGTGGTTAGCCTAGGTATCAAGGGGGTGCACAATCAGCCAGTAAGTGTTGCAGTGCAGTGTCTTCGGCTTGCCACCAGGCAGGTTGGAGTCATGGTTGCACAAAAGGCCATAAAGATTTCTCAAGAAACCAGCTTAACCCGAAGTGACCTGCCATCGTACTCTAGAAGCATTAGAATTTTTTAAAAGCTATTTTGTTACTGTTTATTTGGCTACCTATTTTTTAGTCTGAGTTTCATTTAGGAAAAAAGTGCAAAAAGAATCAAGGTTATGTGGGGCGTTTTTCTTATTCGGCGTTTGATAGCCAATCTGACATTCATCGGTGATGACGTCACTATTCGTGTGTCCATCAGTCGATGCCACCGAACTCGAAAAAGCGTTGATTTTAAAAACCTGCTCATGCATACGATTGCGATGTACTCGAGGGGTAGCTCGGTAATGTACTTTGGTGTACACGCCGATGGCATTGCTTGTGTCTTTTGAGGCATTTTAAAGCATTATTTAGAGATATTTCGGGGGCATTTAGAGGCATTCTACGCATTTTAAGGCATTCTGAGGTATTTTTAACAGAAAAATCTGATAAAAAATGCCTTTGGGTGTAGATAAAATGACGACCCCTCGAATGTACCCAAACGGCGCCGACGCTGCCAGTGACGTTTCTCTATTTAAAGCTTGCACAACTTCAAATATAAACGTACTATTTGATGCTTATAATACAAAAACTACTTGTCAGTACTTTTGGTAAGGAATTGGGTTCTAGTTAGCCCTATTTTAAGGAGATTAAAAAAAACAATGCTTAGAACTGAGAAAAAAGGTCAGGGTTAAGTAAAAAATGACACTTCGACGCAATATTTGACTTGTGGGATATCCAGTAAATGGTTATGGGGCCTAGGTTGTGAAAAAGTAATTTCATCTGTCATTTGAAATTTTTAAAATTTTTTTGAATAAGCGAAAAATATGGCTTGTGGGCTACGAATTGGAAATTACTTGTGCCTAGGTTGTGAAAAAGTTATTTTAACAAATCTTCTGTCATTTTTTGTGAAATTGTGCAAAATATGTCAGTTAACAGGTGTAATTGAGTATAATTAATCTTAAGTTGTTAAAAAATCATTTCAAGAGATTACATATTAAAATAAATTACATTAAACCCAAAAAAATCTATCGGCCATTTTTCGCCATGTTAAATTATAAAAATCTGATTAGACAATTTCAAACCATCCACTACTTTTAAAGTGGCACCCCCTCCACTCACCCTAAAGAAAAAGAAGATGTAAGCTCGCTAATATCCTAGTATTGTCACCAGAACTATAAACGTATATTAAATTTAAAGCTGATCAGATAAATAGAAGGCTGTTAAAATGAATTTGCAAGATTTAAAAAATCGTAGGCATTGTCTCTAAAAACCACCAAACAGGAATTTCAAACTAAATCGGAAATAATTTAAGTGGGCCCCTTCACTTACGTTAAAGAGAAGGTGTATGCTTACTATATATTATAATTTTGCACAAATTTAAAACTGGTCAGCTAAAATTGACTTGCAATATTTAAAAAACCGTCCATTTTGAATCCGTCATATTGAAACCAAATTGTACTTACTTGAGTGGTACCCCCCTCCACTTTCCTTAAAGATAAGGGAGGTGTAAGCTTACTAGTACTATATTGTCAACAGAACTATAAAAGCATACGAGTTGTACATTAGTTAGGTACTAGGCTATTTAGTTTTAAGTGTTCTTTTATTTATTTAGGTAAGGGCTTATTTAGTGTTAAGTGTTTTATTTTTATGCCCATGTACCTATTTTGTCAGGGCGACGTCCTATCCCCCCTACTATGGTCACTTCTGGTGGACGGACTGCGCGACCTCCTTCAGACGGAGGGAATAGATGCGCAAGCGTATTCTGACGATGTTGTAGTACAAATAAGAGGAAAATTTTAACGTCCTTCAGGAAAGTCTAAACCTAATCAACAGTTGGTGCACTAGGGAAGGTTTATCCATTAACCCCAAGAAAACCATCATCGTACCTTTCACAAAAAGGGGAACGTATTCCTTTCCTAAAAGAAGGAAAATACCTGATATTGAACCAGAAACCGACATAGAATACCCACCTGAACAAAGTTATCCAGAAGGCACAAATGACTTTCTGGACTTGTAACAGAATATGTGGGAACTTGTTTAGAATGAAATTAAAACAAACCTGTATCTAACGGTAGTAAGATCGATGATTACTTATGGCTCTATAGCTTGGTGGTTCAAAACCAAGCAGATGACTGCTCGGAAAAAACTAGCAGGCGTGCAACGAACAGCATGCAAACCCATTTTTCAACGTTGAAAAAATGTAGAATTGATGTAACTTTGTATACGTTAAGAAAAATGTTTGAAAAAAGTAAAATATAAGTTTAAAATTAACATTCTATGTGAAAGTATCGCTGATACACGAAAGAAGCGCTAATTTTACGTTAATATTTAACTTAAATTTAACAAGAAACGTAAACGATAAAGTAACTGAAAAATAAAATTATTTGAATATTAATAAATGTCAAATTTGCTTCTTTAAGTTTCATGATTGGTTCTTTATTGTGACATGACAAAATTCACTATTCTAAGTGTAATAAACATCAAAGTTGAAACAAGTTTAGTTTATTAATGATGGCATGAAAGCAGCAGTATTGTGAGCTCAATTAATGTCAACTTGAAAATAAACTTGGTTGTTTATTGGAAAATGACCAAATGCAATTGCAAGTTTTATGCAAAAATTCCAAAATTAATGAAACTTTTAACCCAAATATGGTGAAAATTTAAAAAAAAATAAATCTTGCATTTTTTTTGATAACTTCCCACAAATGGGAAAATAAGTATAAATTTAAGTATATGTATTTTCAATAACATACGATCAGTTTATTGATTTTATGATTTGATTTTTTTACGGTCCGACGAAATTATATATATATTTCTTTATTTTAAGTTTTTTTTTTTATTATTATGATTTAATATTAGTATATAAATTTTTTTTTATTGGAACTGAAACCTTTTTAGATGTATTTTATGTAATAAAAACAGTTAATTAAATTGATAATAAAAAAAGCAATTTCTTATTTTCTGTAAAAATCCGAAATGGCCTAGTGGTTTAAGGCGCTAAAACCCTGGTGTATCGTCTCTAGAGTGAAGGTTGGAGTCCCGTCAGCGCATATTTTTTCTTGTATTTTGATTATTTTTTTTATTTGTTTAAGATGTAATCACGAAGGTTCTTTGAACCAATATTTAACAAGTTAGCCTTGTAAAATTAAATGTTACATGCAAGTCATATACTTGTTAAAAAAATCGAATGTAACACTGTTACGTAAATGTTTAGACAATTGATCCACTGGCAATGTAATATCCTCGTTAAGGTTACAAGCTGTGTTAAGTAACAGGTCACAAAAATACGTTAAGGTAATGTAAATGTAACAGGTTTCTGCTTAGAGGGAAGTCATAACTTCAGCAATAAAGACAACACAATTGGAAGCAAAAGAAATTATGCTTAACCTCTCCGGCGCTGCACATCAACTTAAGCAAGATTTATTTATACATCAGGAGGCATACTGGTCAGGCATTGGGAGACTGTGCAGAGCTAACCAAGGTATTTTGTAACAACTGAATCCTTAGTATGCCAACAGACCACAGGCTACCAAAATACAACTTTGAAAAACCGTTTCATGTTCTGTCTCCAACGAGGGAAGCTGACCACGTTTGGTACACAGAGAAATTAAAATCCAAGTTCGACGTGGGAGCCGGTGTATCGGGTTCAATAGCTTCAATTTCAGTTGGACTCGGTAACCTTGCTATGGTCTTCCAGGCCGAGGTTTACGCCATAGAGCTCTGTGAAAGAGAAATAGCCGAAAAAGGCATCCCCAACAGAATCATCAAATCATATCAGATAGTCAAGCTGCTCAAAAAGCAATAAGCTTAAATAAGATCCAATCAATTTTAGTTTAAACTGCCTTCAAACTCTGTTAAAGATCTGTGGAACCAACAAAATGGGTCCAGGCCACACAGGAATTGAACGAAACGGAAAAGCCGACTCTCTTGCTAAGGCAGGAGCCGAATCTGCATTCATAGGGCCAGAGCACTGCTTTGGACTAACTAAAGCCACGGTCAATAGGAAAATATCCGAGTGGGTTGAAAGAAAAGGGGTGCAGCATATAGAGTTCTGTGCAAGAGAAATAGCCGACAAAGGCATCTCTAGCAGAATCATCCAATCATATCAGATAGTATCAGAAGCTGCTCAGAAAGAAATAAGCTCAAATAAGATCCAATCAATTTTAGTTTGGAACTGCCTTCAAACTCTGCTAAAGATCTGTGGAACCAACAAAATGGATCCAGGTCACACAGGAATTGAGGGAAACGGAAAAGCCGACTCTCTTGCTAAGGCAGGAGCCGAATCTGCGTTTATAGAGCCAGAGCACTGCTTTGGACTAACTAAAGCCACGGTCAATAGAGAAATATCCGAGTGGGTTGAAAGAAAAGGGGTGCAGCACTGGCGCTCAACTCCGGAAAAATACCACTCCAAAACCTTTCTGAATAAGCCAGACAAACGTAGAGCAAAGCAACTCCTACTCGCAATCACAGGTCTGTATACAGGCCAGTGCCGTCTCAGCAAATAGACTGATTTCCTTTATCAGGAAAGTTGAGGTGAGTGACTTGTAGTCAGGAATGAGCCACAATAGACCTCTTAGTTCGCAGTGGAGGGAGCAATATTGCATCACTCATAACAAACCTAACTTACCTATTTTGTAGGCTAAGTTATACATGAGAGTGTGCGGAGAATGGTAACAATGGGTGGTAACAAGTGTTCGCAAAATTTTATCTTGTCCATCGATAGAGTTACAAAATCCTTGGTGGATTTCACCAATTATATTACATATTCTCTATGGTAGGTATAAAATCACGGATGATTAAAAACTAAATCTAATGGATGCCATTAGCGATGGGATGTTCATCAAATGTTTAAAGTATACATAATCCAGGTGTGATTAAAAACCATATTAGATAGATATCGGCATTAAATATCAAATTTCTTCTATATTCAGTGCATGTGTTATTTAGATAATACAATAATTTGCCAATAGTTTTGCTTTTACCTAATATGGAAGTAGGTGTGCCACTGCTAAGTAATGTCTCTTCGGTTAGATTCCTATGATAGAACCCGCTATGGTTCTTTTCAGAGTTAAACTGTCATGACATGGCATTGTATGCATCCGGCATATTAAGTTCGTCTGGAAAATTGCTTGAATTATGCTTGGAAATTGATTTTTCTTGATGTTTTAACCTGAAACAAAAAATAGTTGCAAAAATTCATTATTGCCTTTTAATTTTTTCCCTAAGCATTTGGCTTTTAGTCATAGATCAACAACAACAACCGGAAGAGGATCTAGTAGTAGTAGTAGTAGTAGTAGTAGTAGAGAAGAGGCGGCGCGAAGCCTGGCAAGTAGGCCTCCCTGGGCCCTTTCTGCCCTACCCCGAGCCTGCCCCTAATCCACCGCCTGCACCACTGGTCTGGCAGTCTGCTCATTTGGTTTCACTGTTCTTTATGCAAAGTCCAGTATTTTGTCCCATTTGAGCATGTGCAGGTCCTCCTCATCCAGGGTCGGGAAACCGAATACCTGGTATCACAACAACAACAACAACCGGAAGAGGATCTAGTAGTAGTAGTAGTAGTAGTAAAGAAGGGGCGGCGCGAAGCCTGGCAAGTAGGCCTCCCTGGGCCCTTTCTGCCCTACCCCGAGCCTGCCCCTAATCCACCGCCTGTACCACTGGTCTGGCAGTCTGGTCATTTGGTTTCACTGTTCTTTATGCAAAGTCCAGTATTTTGTCCCATTTGAGTATGTGCAGGTCCTCCTTATCCATGGTCGGGAAACCGAATACCTGGTATCTCGTCCTCTGGTATGCCTCGCAGTTCGTTATAACGTGTCGAGATGTCTCTTCTGCCCTCCCGCAGGCCCGGCAGGTCGAGTCATTCTCCACCGCGATCCGGGTCATGTGCTTCCTTAGTCGGTTGTGACCTGTTATGATACCTGTCAGCAGACCAGCGTCCCTTCGCGATCTCCCCAGAAGCCATTTTGGTCTGGCTGCATCCTGTTCCTCCTCTCCAAGCGGTCGTCATGGCATCGTTGGCCCATTTACTGGGTGCTTGCCCGCATCCTGGCGAGCTCGTCGGCCATCTCGTTACCCGGCACCCCCATATGTCCCGGTACCCACATAAGTGTCACTTTTTTGCCCTCTCCCAATTATTCTAGTGCATCCGCACATTCCTCCAAGGAAGAGGGCCTAGTTGGAAATATTTTCTAAATGAAGAAATCAAGACAATTTAATTTTTGGGACTCTATTTAGATGAAACTTTAAGTTGGATAAATCAAATTAACCTTTTAAGAAATACTATTGGTCCTTTAATTGATTTTTTTTTAAAGAATAACAAATTGTATTCCTTTTAAATATTAAAAAATGTATACTATTTTCTTATTTATTCAAAATTACAATATCTTATATCTATGTGGGGCTCTGCCACTAAAAAAAAACTGCAAAAATTAACATAATTAGAATCTACTGTAAATTTACACGGGGTGATTTCGAATTAGTGTCATTTCTTTTAACAACATTCAAAAAAATCATAACAAGAGAGAAAAAACACCTAAATAAACAGTAAAGTAATATAGTTTTTCGGTACGGACCTGTTTCGCTAAAACGAGATATATGCGGCGTATCATCAGTTTTGCTTTCTTCTTTTATGGTGGGTTTAGCCAACTTTGCGTGTTGATAATTCATAACTTTTATTCGTAGTGGATAAACACAATTTTAGTGTTAATAGATAATTTAACAGCACCTGTTTATCCAAGGGTCCATAAGCAGAGTGCATTAGGATAAATTTTGACAACAAAACTATTTTTCTTTGCCTAAACTCAATAGGTTAGATATTATTCCTTCTTCCTAAATTTCGTTTTCTAATATAAGTTGAAATCAATCACTCCTATTTTGAGATCAAGCAACCAAAACATGGATTTTTTCATATTGATAGTGCATAAAGTTAAAATTAACCAACTTTGAAATTTTGCACTTTGCTTATGAATTGTGAATTATAACTATGAAAACTTGGGTAGACACTTCTATTAACAATAATTTATTCAACATTATGATTATAAATAAACTTGTGCTTAGGTTATGAATTATTATCAATATAAAAAGTTTAGTAAACCCTCCATTAGTGTGTCGGGTTAAAAAATAACACTTCGCGAATTTGTTGTGGTGTAATGTCGGGTCCCGTTTTTTTCATAAAAATGTCTTATTATTATCTGAAACTTTTCCAGAGCGTCCGTCCTTTGACGCGGGCATTTATATTATGGTGGGTTTACCCAACTTTTCAGGTCAGTGAAGTGGGCCCTACACAGTGATAATTTTAAAGAAAAAAATATTGCACTAAAATGCACTAGTTATGCAGCAATATGCACCACTAATAAAACTTTTGGCACCACCTTCTCTAAGAAACTACTAAATGTTGCACCAGGCTGCACTATTTATGCACCAATATGCATCACCCATAAAATTTTGTGCACCCCCTCCCTTGAGTAGTTACAGCCGTTTCTTTACCCTGAATTAAGCCCCCTCCCCAATGATATATTTGAAGAAAAAAATATTGCATGAGAATGCGCCATTTATGCAACAATACGCACCACCAATCAAACATTTTGCACTCCCTCTCAGGAGTAGTTATAGCTGTTCCTTTACAGTGAAGTTAGTCCTCTCCCCCAAATGATATTTTGGAAGAAAAAATATTGCAACAGACTGGGCTATTTATGCACCAATATGCACCACCATTGATACTTTTTGCAACGCTTCCCTTGAGTAGTTACAGCTGTCTCATTACCGTGAAGTTAGCCTCCTCCAATGATAATTTTGAAGAAAAACATATTGCAATAGACTGTAATATTTATTCACCAATACGTGCCACCAATAAAACTTTGTGCACCCCCTTCAATCCGTAGTTACACCTGTTTTTTTACCGTAACTTTACCCCCTTCCTCCAATGATATTTTTGAAGAAAAAAGTATTGCACTAGACTGCAGCCCTTTCTCTGAGCAGTTAAAAATGTTTGCAAACAAACCCTTTTTTATTCCTATATAATTACAGAGACCCTAGGTAGTACCTGCTATACGATTTTAAGAATTTTGAGCAAAACCTTTTATCTCTTTTACATTTTCTGTCGAATTTCTTAAATAAAGTGGGTTGGATTGGGATGTGATATAGTCTTCGTTCTAGATTTGTTGCGAAAATAATGCCGCGTCGAAAATTTTGAGAAATATGTCTTTTTTTACACTTTTTTAATACTGAATAAAAGTCAGTCAGTCAGTGTGTGATGCGCGAAATGGTCCACCGGTGCCAACAAAAGAGTTCATAAATTTTAGATGGATTTTACCAGTCCAACAATAGAGTTCCTAAATTTTTCGATGGATTTCACCAATCCAACAAATGTTGGCACCGATCCCCACCGGCTTCGTTGGATTAAACATAACCCTGCTTTATGGTTATTTATTTTTTCCAGATTTTTATAACTTATTCAAACCAAGATATTTTTTTATGCATTTTGGTTAATACAAGGTACAGTACATGATGCTTAATGGGTGGTGAGCCATAATATTAATGCAAGACAGTTCAAGTAAAGACTCTGATGATGACCTAGACATCATACTAAATTTGAGCAAAAAACGTACTTGCATTGAAGACTATTTTTAAAAAACTGTCCAGAAGTACAGCATAAGTACCTATAAGAATGGTATTCATAGTCGTTCCTCAAGGCTCCTTCCTTCCTTCCTTCGCCCACAAAAAAATTTACATTTCCCAATGAAGAAGGGAGACTATGAATACGGCCCTTATAAGTCACATTTCCGATTTTCTCGAGCCGAAGTTGAGGTATGATTTTATTATTTTAAGTGTGGTTATTGGCACTCAGCTGTTTACATCGCAACGCGTTCTTTTTGTATTTGATGGAACAACAACATTTCATCACTGCTAGATCTCAGATGAATGTCAAACCCATCTGTCAACCGAATGTTGGCGCCGATGTTCCACCGCTGTCAAAAAAATGTTGAATTTACAAACTCGCCCATACCGTGTTCAGTGTATCGTGTACGCATCTATGTACGATTTCATCGTGCATCCTGACGGACGAAAAGTTTTTCTCATATCATTTAGCCTTTATTAATTCCTCTTTTTTATTTTTTTAGTATGGTCGTAAAGGTGGTGGGAGAGGTTTGGTTTTTTATAAAATGGGAGCAAATTAAAGCTGTCAGGAATCAAATTAAAAAAAATTGGTGCTAGAAAGCACGGATAGTCCACCATACAATTAATTATTTTATGTTGAAAGGAAATAAAATATTTAGAAAATTGTAGCTTTGAAAGATTTGAACCTTATAACAAAATTTGAAAACCGCATATCAATAGCTGCTTTAATTGTAAAGTTATGATTTAAAAAAATATATTTTAACGTTTTTTCAAATAAATCGGAAACTAAAGCTCCCACGAATTAGGACTTCATAAAAAAATTTGTAGTCCGTATTCATGGAAACCTAAACCTGAAAACCGTATATCGCTACTTGTTTTTGTTCCAAAGTTACAATTTTTTAAAATATTTAATCCCCCATTTCCCCCCTTCAACCCCCCACCACCCTACCCAAAAGTTAATAAGTTTATGTTCAGCCGATAGAGGATTTTTGTACCAAATTTCCTTAAAATCGATTATGGCGTTCTTGAGTTATCGTGTATACAGAAAGACAGAGTGTTTTGGAACCCTAGTAACTGATTTTTGATAAAATGAAGAAAAGTCAAAATTTGACGATTTTAATAGTCCCCCATACCATATTGGTGTGGTGGACTAAAAAATATAAAAATAGTTTAAGCTGTTTGGAAGTCATGCAAAAAGAAACATCTAAAAAGTATAACTTCGTCTTTTTTTTAAGTTGGTCAGGTTTTTAATAATGTTGGATAACATTCTTAGATGAATTACCTAGAGATAACGACAAAACCAAAGCAATGAGTTGGAATGAGATCCATTTCGTTGTAAACGTTAGAGAGGAAGGAGGACGGAGAAATCTAGGGCATGACCCGGTAATTTAAATAAAAAGAATAAACGACAAAAAGCGCGCGTCAGAGAAGGATTTGTGGCGCGAATTCTGAATGTGCATTATTGGCTGTATAGTAGTGATGGGCATAACACATCGATTTTTAAGAACATCGATGTTTCTTGTTCAACATCGATGTTAAAACATCGATACTTTACCTCGGAACATCGATCCGAAATAGTTATGGGAAATATTGTGTCTGAGGAGAAGAAAAATAAGAATTGCCTATTTTTGAGACATCGGTCGGCTTTGCCGCCAATAGGTGTTGCTACTTAATCTGAAACAATGATATACATATAATATATAGTTTCTTTTGAATTACTAAGTCATATTTTTTGTGCTTTTTTAGCGTAGATATTAATAGCTTTTGTGTATCATATACCGATTATTGTTATAAATCTCTTATTTGCATGCTTATTATAAGTATCGTGTAAAATTAACAATAAGTCTTAAATAAAACAGTTACTTTGAATCACGAAATACTCTCTAAAAACATCGAAACATCGATGATTTTATTCCGATATTTTTTCACCATCGAAGTTGAGTTTCGATATCGATGTTTTTTTCTCGTTGTGCTCATTACTACTGTTAAGCGATCGATTCCTCTTCCGTCTTTAAAAATTGGGGCCCAAGGAAAGTAAATATTTTTTAGATATTAATACAAGCAGCTATGATCTAAGATTAAGAGAAAGAAAATTAAGAGAAAGAAAAACGAAAAACATACGCACCTATGTACAATCTCATCGTGCACCACGTTAAAACTCATAGCGGTCAGAGCCATCCCTGACATGATGTAGATCGAGCAAAACCACAGGGTCGTACTCGAGTCGTAATCCGACGGAAAGGGGTCCGACCCTGGCACCATGTTGCCAAACCCTATGGTTGTCAGGCTCATGAAACAAAAGAAGAAGCCGTCCAACAGGGACCTGAAACAATAAACAAAAAGTAGTATTTTTTGCAAAATTTAGTTTGTTTAGGTCAGACTTGCAGGGTCAATTTAAAAAAAAACAGTGCAAAATTTCTCTCTCTACAGAAAGGAAAGGACAAAACTGGCACCTAAAAAGGCGGGAGATTTTGCTCTCCTGAAAAATAACAACAAACATCCTCAACACAAAAAAAGTCGGAACTATTAAAAACCGAGAAAGTCGAAAATATTAAAAAACGGCCTATGGTTTAGCAAACCAGGAATTTATCAGACTGTATTTAATAGAAATTTCCATCGTAAGAACGATTCACCATAAAAACTGCAATTTGTTAAACCAATTTTTTATCCGAACCTTATTTCTTCAAGCCCATTCAATAACAAATTCGAAATTTATCAGACCCGTTTTAATCGAACTATTGTTCATAAAACTCATTCAATATCCAACTCGTAATTTTTATAACCCATTTTTAATAAAACCCGGAATTTGTCAAACCATTATTTTTAAAAACCGGAATTTGTAAAACCCGTTGTTTATCAGAAAATGTTTGTAAAATTGATTGCGCATTCGCCAACACATGAACCGCAGGCATACACGCAGGTGGCGCGGCGACGCGGCGTTTCGATGCATTTGTCGTTCTATGTGCGCTCACTTGGCTAAAAGTATTTACAGATAGTGTTCAATACTTTGTGTATAGATGTCGCCACCTGCGAGTACACCTCCGGTTCATGTATTGTCGGCGAATGCGCAATCAATTTAGCAAACATTTTCTGATAGATAAATGGGTTTTACGAATTACGAGTTTAATATTGAATGACTTTGATGAACAATGGTTCGATTAAAAACGGGTCTTATAAATATCGAATTTGTTATTGAATGGGTTTGAAGAAATAAAGTTCGGATAAAAAATTGGTTTAACGAATTGCAGTTTCTATAGTAAATGGGTTTGATTTTACATAATCTGATAAACCGTGGGAGTCCTATTAAAATATTTTAAAAAATCTAAAAGGGCAAAAAAAACTTGCAAAGTGAAAAAACAAATTATTCTCTTTTTCTTTTTTGGCATAATGGACTAGGGTCAACAAAAGGCACCTAGTCTTTTTGCCAACCATTTTAATTGATTTTTTGTAGGAGAGGTATAGAGTTAATTAAATTAAATCACGTGCACTCTCTTACTATTGCAGCACGAAATAAATATTAGACACCTACAGTGGGATTTACTAAGATTTAAAATACTACCTCCCACACTAAATTTTAAAACTAACTTTCAAAAAACACTAACCCATACAGAAAAGACACAAAGTTATTAGAAACTTAAAGTAAATATTTCACCGCATCGGTATCGTTATACCTAATGCGTTCAAAACAAAGCCAAAATTCAGTACATGTTTGATTTGTTCATGTCAAGTTTCGAACGGTGCCCGCTTTGTTGACGGATGACATGACGGAATAGCTGATTCTAATCCTTGCGTACGGAGGGATGTACATAATAGACACTTAAAGTAAATATTTCAACGCATCGGTATCGGTATACCTAACGCGTTCGAAACAAAGTCAAAATACGCTACATTTTTGACTTGCTCATGCCATGTTTCGAACGATGCCTGCTTCTTTGACGGGTGTGATAACAGAATCTTGTTGCGTAAGGAAGGATGTACGTATCGTAATGGACCCACGAACGTACGCAAAGATTTCAATCAGCAGTCATCGCACCCTTCAAAAAAGCGGGCATCGTTCAAAACATCGCAGAAACAAGTCAAAAATATGCGTATTTTGGCTTTGTTTCGAACGCGTTAGGTATACGGATACTGATGCGTTGAAATATTAGACACTTAGAGTAAATATTTTAAGTTGTAAGTTAGTAGTAAATATTTCAACGCATCGGTATCGGTATACGTAACGCGTTCGAAACAAAGTCAGAATACACTACATTTTTGACTTTTTTATGCGATGTTTCGAACGATGCTAGCTTTTTTGACGGGTGCGATGACAGAACTGCTGATTGAAATCATTGCGTATGTTCGTGGCTCCGTAACGATACGTAAATCCTTCTGTACGCAACGAGATTCTGTCATCATACCCGTCAAAGAAGCAGGCATCGTTCGAAACATGGCAGGAACATGTCAAAAATGTAGTGTATTTTGGCTTTGTTTCGAACGCATTACGTATACCGATACCGATGCATTGAAATATTTACTTTAAGTGTTTATTTACTAAGTGTCTAATGTTACGGACTCACGAACGTACTCAACAATTGAAATCAGCTGGTTTGTCATATCATCTGTTAGGTATACCGATACCGATGCATTGAAATATTTACTTTAAGTGTCTATTGATTATTTTATATTTTTATTGCAAAATACCACTTAAAAACTGCCTGTTTCCTCAAAATATACCCTATTTTAGGAGAAAATGCCCTAAAACTAATTTTTTTTGACAGGTTTCAAAATGGCAATCGTGAATACGAAAAATTTGGCACATAATAGCCTCATTATCTGTGTTTGAGGTTATAAAGTAATTTTTTAGACCACCTCTGGGGGGTGGTTTAAATTTATAGCCCCCAGCAAAGATTGTTTTGTGGCAATTGTTAATAAGTTTGTTTATACTTTTCATAAGTAACCGGTTATATAAGAATTAATTTACCTTATATAATATCCCAGGTTGTTCATTAATCAATAAAACACCTCCACTTTTGTCCAGAAAAACGACATATTTTGAACCCGTTTTCAGCACAAAAATATATTTATGCGGGCACTACGAGGTAAAACACTGTTTCCTATGAAAAAAATCGAAAAGAACTGTACCTATTCATTTATTTACAAATTGAAATTAAAATATTGAGTTTATCTAAAAGTTTAATCATCAAACAAAACTTTCCACTGAAAGATCACACTCAAAAGTCTCAAAGCTCAAAACATTTTCTCATGTGCTACCAAAGAACCGGGCACCGTCTAGTTCGTTGGGCCAACATGACTCTTTTGTGAACGCATCAGTTTGATTCAGTTCTGTTTTTAGCAGCATTTGTTTAAATGACCTCCTTTGATGAAATATTTTTATTTGTGGTTTGCGATTGCGATGGGTTTGTGTTTGTAAAGTTTTTCATACTTTCGATAGATAAAAACTCCCTTTAAATAAATACAAAGTTAATCTAATCCTTATTTTATGATTACCTATACAAAATTCAATAAACAAACAAAAATCAATAAACAAGGGTAAGTTTTGATAAGAGTGACATATAACGTCAATTAATTTAGTCAACAGAGTTTTTATCATTTATATCCCCCCTAAGGTTAAAAAAAAATTCTTTTAAATTAAAATTTTCTTCTTAAATCCAACAAAAAGTTGTGTTAAGATCATTCTTCACTAAATAAATAATTAAAATTATTCTTATAAATCAAACTATGTCTAAAAGTCAAGGAAATTGGTATAATAAAATGCTTAAAACCAATTTCCCGTAAACTTAGGACCTGTCTAAAACAGGCTAGACCCTTTTAGTAAATCTCACTTTTAAAGTTGGCAATCTATTTTTGATTCCTTGTTGTTAGCGTATCTTTGATGCGTTTGTGAAAGCGTCCTTAAAAAAGAGTTAAAGTTGAGCTTACAACGTACGACGTAACGAAACCAATTCTTGTTCAGTGCTTGATGCAGAGTTTTACTTTATGACGTTTACTTCTATTTCTCTGCTTGTCAAAAAAACTAAGAGGCCCATAGAATGGAAAATGGAAGGAGTAAAACTGTAGATCAGGCATCAGGAATAGGATACGCTAGCTCAACACGACCTCTACTACAGGCGGTCTGATGACGTCATAATGGCGGCGATTGGCGCCTACTCAGTGCTTTGTTTACATTCGGTGAAGAAGGTTTTATTTTTTAATTTATGCGGTTAACTTTTCATCTAAGAATTATTAATACCTTACAAACAGTTTCTTAAATGTTTAGATAACAGGTAACTTATTGTTTTTGTATCAAAATTTGCGAACAAGCCTGTGTTTTTTGTGGTAAATAGGTTCAGAGATTTTATCAAATTACAAAAATAATGAACCAAATATATCTGTGTTCCAATTTCCAAATAGTGCTGAACTAACAGAAAAATGGCTAAATGCAACTAAACGTGAAAATTTCGCCGCAAACAAAAGTTCAAGAGTAAGATAAAGAAGTGACAAAAGTAGTGAACTTTGTGGTAATTTAAAATGTTTTATTAAGTTGAATGTTCAACAAAATTTTTCACAAATACTGGGGATCTTTTGGATGTTTCGCTTTTAAAGCTCCGAGTAAAAAAGGTAGGTTTTACCTATGCTATTGTATATTTGCATTATAGGTTTGCACTGTATAGTACCTACAGGGTTCCTAAGCAAATCCTTAGAGGGCCAAGCAGCCGTGTATAAGACGCAGACAAACGGAAAAGCACATTAGGCAGAAAAGGATGGGCATGGGGCGATGTTGTCACTACATCTTACACGTAGTAAATCCATTCCAGGTTGTTGTTTTTTAATGTTTTCCATTTTCATACCTTTAGGGCTGGAATAAAAATTGTTTTTGCTCGACTTTAATACTAAACTGATGAAAGATATCGTAAAAAAAATATTTTTCGGCTTTTCATTTTGTAACCATTGTCCTTACGCATTGTTTACAGGCTGGGGACTGAGATACATGCAAATGCCTAACCTAAAGCGTTCATACACGGCCGGAGAAATCGACTGAGATATTTCCGTAGAAACTTTATCAAGCAAATAGGACGGGTTGATGCCTTCGAACGTCCAACCCGGGTTTTACACTTTGATTCGAAATCAAAAAGGAGGAACAGTCAGATGTGGGGCCGTGCACAAATTACGTAACGGTGATTTTACCAATTTTTAACCCCCTCCCTATGTAATGTTTTGTAACGGTTTGGCACGCCACTCCCCTAATATTACGTAACGATTTCAAGACCACTACCCCCCCCAAAAAAAACTTTTCACTTATTTTCATTCCAAATTTTCTTAGTTTCACACAAATGCAAACGCTGTCGAAAACCCCCCTCCCCCGTACGTAACATTTTGTTACCCCCTCCCCCCTATGATCATTACGTAATTTGTGCACGGCCTCTGTAGTCCCAGTGGAGGAGGGCGAGAAAATTGAAATTTTTTTCTTAAAAATTATACTCTTTAGACCAATTTCTTTACGTTCCCGAAATTACGTAATTTTTGAAAAAAAATTGTAAGCGGCGGCATTTTTATTTCGTGCTTTATTTTTCTAACATTTTTGCGTTCGGCTAATTTAATTGAAAAATTTTTGCGTGAGGCGCCCTTTATCTTCTCACGCGAAACCAAGATCCCCGTTTTAGGAAAACTGTTCCCGTCTCTGTTTCAAAATTTTTTCGAATAAAAGTAGAGTATGACCATGGGGGAAATAATTTTTTTCTACGGTATGACGAAAATTTCGAGAAAGTTGAAGAAAAAAATAAAAAAAGTGGCAGAGCTCAAGTTTTTCGTAAAGGAAAACGTTTTTTGTAAAGAAACAGAGCAAAATAAATCTTTTCACCTCTTTTTGGGTGTTACAAATATTGTCAGCCCCTTATTTTTCGCTTTTACCCTCGCTACATATTTCGAGATCATGTCATAAAACACCTCGAAAATATCAAATGTAGCGTAGGGCCAGCTTTATTTAAAATCAATAATATCGCAAGCAAAAAGCTCTGCAGGAAAAACAGCGCCGTTTATTGATTTCTTTGGCTGCTAGTGCTAGCTGCATGGTTTGGCCGTTTCCGGATAGATGTCACTAGTAGAACAGAATGGAAAGAAATTTAATTAAAAGCGAAGATATTTCTTTCTAATGTTAACAATCTCACGAGTTTATCGCTCAGTATCGTAAATAATGGACCCTGCCGCCTCTTTTAAGCAAGAAAAAGCTGTGGTTTGGACCTGAAAACATCTAATTTTTATTTAGATTAGATGTTCAAATCTGTCCCCTTCTTGAGCCTTACAATATCCCAATCTATTGTAAAACTCTTGGCGCGTAGCAGCCAACATTTCAGGGGTGATAGAGTTGTTTTTGCCCTCAACTCCTGTATAGTCGTAGGCCGTAAGTGAGGGTGTTGGAAAATTTTGTCGTGCCAACAACCCCATAGGAAAAAGTCATTTGGCCCGAGATCTGGTGATCGAGGAGGCCATCGGATATTTCCATACGTGGAAATAATTCTATCACCAAATACCTGACGAAGGTAATTTGTAGCCTGGCGTGAATTGTGGGATGAACAGCCATCTTGCTGAAACCACAATTCGTCCAAATTTATGTTGAGTTCCCTCAACCGTTGTAAAACCTGTTGGAGAAGATCAACATATTTTTGGCTATTCAAATTCCCTTCAATGAAAAAGGGTCCAATAATGTGATCCCCGACAATACTGCTCCAAACATTTAATTTTTGAGGATGTTGCGTTCTAACACTTGCGTGCAGATGTTTATTTTTGCGGGACCAATAGCGGCTATTTTGTGGATTGTGAGAGCTATGAAGTTCAAATGTCTTCTCGCCACTAAACAAAACTTTTGATAGGAAATTTTCGTTCCTGTCACATTTATCCCTCATAACCTCACAATATTCTAACCGGCGAAAATAATCACCTGGTTGCAATTCCTGCGACTTCCCAATCTTAAACGACTTGTAGCCGTATTTTTTTAGGATCCATTGGCAAGTACTGTTGGGAATATCCAGTGCCTCCGCAATCGGTTTCGTCGAACATGGTTCATGTGCCTCAACGTAAACGCATACCATTTCGTCTCGTTCCACCCTGTGTGGAAGAACTACAACCATTTATGCACCCGCACCTTTCAAAACGATGATAAATGTTTTAGACAGTTTGAGCCACAGGAACCGGTCGATTTGGAAACGCAAATCAAAAAGCCCGATGACCTCGTCCGCTCTGTCACTTTTTATGTAGTTTTTAATAATAAAAATCTTTTCTTCTCGAGTATACGGCATTTTAAAAATACAAAATTTACGAAACTGAAGCGACTCGAAAGGAAATAAAAATGCAATGCCTGTGAATCCCAGTTTTTCCTCGATCATCTTATGGTGTGGCCGCCATCTAGCGGCATTTGCAGACATCTTGTCAACGGTTATTATTGCAACTATGATTTATGCTCACAATGAAAGAGTGGCGACAATTTTTTCTCATGAAAGCAGTTCGGAGATAATAACAAACCGGCACCATTGCTCAATATACCTGTTTCTTTTGTGCGCGCAGAACTTTCTATGCCATTTCTGTTTGATTTATTGAAATCCTATCCCTAAGGAAAATCTTAGGAACCCTGTATATGATAATTTAAAAAACTATTTTCACTTAAATCTAGGACTTGTCTAGTGTGACCATTTATAGTATTTTTCAGAGTAGGTACTGTACTCTTTTTTAGAGATTTGTACTCTATCTCTACTAAAAATTATAAAATTTTGCGCTATTAAATTATAATTTTTTACAATTTTAGCAGCTACTTATAGCCTTGCTTATAGCATTAAAATACTCTGCCAATTCATGGGCACCGAAACTCACACGTTTAGTATTACCTATTTTGGTCCGCGATAATGTCCCCCCTATTTTTGGCCGCCCCCCTTCTCGAATGAATTTTTTTTTAACCGTTACAAAAAAATTTGACACAACTCAACAAATTTTTTGCCAAAAATATTTGGTCCCCCTTAAAAAAAAATTCACCCTCTCCCAAAACTTTTTTGCTAACCCGCCACAGTGACTACTCTAAAGAATACTTAATCAATTCTGGTAAAAGTTTATCAGTTCACAATAATTTTCCCACAAATCTAATATCCGCTAGTTTTTGATATGAGTTATATTTTGTGCTGCATTTGCTTATTTAACTGTGGAAAAAATTTTTGCCAAAGGAGAAATACGGGAAAATTAAACAAGAATCACTTTGGAATATATAAATGTGGCAGACATGACTTCATTTCTAGTTCACAATTGCAAAAGACATAAAAACATTTTCATTATTAATAGAATTTTGTTTAAATTTGCAAATTTGCTACTTAAGAATTAAGATGAAGAAAACGACACAATTACCTCAAACAGCCTCATTATGGCCAAACTCAAAAGAATTAAACCCCCGGGATTAAAAAAAAATATAATAAATATTTTTTAATTTAAATTAGTTAGTTTTATACCAAGACTACATTTAACATTTAATTTGAAATTGATTTATATCATTTTTGTAAACTCTTAAAAAATGTTGGTAAGTATCCTTTTACTTTAACATTAATTCTGTTTTCTTTTATAACAGATCTAGAAACTGTTAAAAAATAATTTCAATCTCTTAAAATAACAAACATTCCGCCATACGCCCGTCAAACCTATCGGCTTTATGGGCGGCTATCTTGCTTTCGATAATTGGCTTTCCATAGAGGTGGTGTTGGCTAGCTACGTACGAATACTGCAAGGGTAGTCGTAGAGATAGGTGAGACGTACTCGCTGTAGTACGACGTATCTGTTCTGAGCATGCGCACTGAGATACGTTTACGACTAAGCACTCTCTATTTGTGCAACTTTAAGTATCTATTGTGCTCTTATCCAATTATTTGATAATTGTAATTTTACTTTTGACTAGCTGAAGACCACGCAGCTTCGCCTGCGATTTTTCCCATTTATTTTGCTTTAAATGGTAATGAGGTTTGTTCCTGTAAATCGATTTTGATGAAATAAAGCCTCCTCAGGAATCCAAGGAATGCATTAAAATCGGGCCAGTAGCTTTTGCGTGTTGCTGGTACAAACAGACAGACAAAAATTCTAAAAAATGGATCTTCCTTATTTATATCATTTGTTTAGGACACCAAGAATTAAAAAAAATAATGTACAGACATGGTTGTTCTTGAGATTTAATATATGTATAGATAAGGAAAAACTCAATGTGTTGGTGAGTAAAATTCTAAAATTCTTTGGCCTGAGTGCAGAAGATCCAAAATAAACTATAAAGACTTACCAGTTTTCTAATTTATAAAGAACCAACGTTCCCAAACAGATGTAGATAAACATCATGACCAAACACAGTAAAATAGGAGCCAAAATGCTCCAACCGTGAATGGAAATTTTGGACTCGTTATCAGTGCCGCTCAAGCTGTCCAGTTCCTTGCTATCCCTGCATGGCGAATGGACACTATTGCTGTAGCTGGAATTTGATCGGACGTAGAAAGGTTCTTGTAGGCCTAGTTGTTGTTGGAGCTCCATCTAGAATAAAATGGTAGAAACCATTAGTTTTGGATACTAACTTTGTATGATCAGATCATACAACAATATACTAGTAATGGGTAAATTATTTATGTTTTCATTTTTAAATAGCTTTTCGGATAGTTAGTAAAATTTTGCTTTCTATGATGACGTTTCAGCTTAAACAGCTTTTAAAGTTACAAAGGCTGAAAATAACCTTACTATACTTTAAACAAAAATGTTAAAAATTTTTTGGTTTTTATTACCTTTTTATTTTTGACCCGATTTTTACTCCTTTTAACTTTTTCAAAAGACAAGTAATAGAAATTTATTATTTTTCTACGAAAAACGTCAAATGTTCAAGATGACGCAGTAGTGTAAAGTATAAATTTAGAACTGTTTTGGTTTGTTTAATAACTTTTTTTATAGTAAATCGATTTTTATGGGTGGTAGGTCGTTTGGCGTAAAATATCGTCCGCTGCCTTATAATACAAAAAAAAAGTATTTTGCAAACAAATAATAAATTTCGATTCTTTGCCTTTTTAAAAATTAAACAGGTTATTAAAAAACAAAATATTTTTAAAATTTTTGGTTATCAGGTATTATCACTAAAAGAGCGTTAATACTATCAAAATACGATACTTATGGAGGCTTAAGGGGACCCGCTCGGCTATTTTTTGCAACAAACTAGATTAATTTCTGTGCAAAAGCTGCAGCTGGTAGGTAATAATTCGTCGAGTAATTTGTTTTTTGTTTAGTTAGGTTTTTATTTTTTTTTGTGCAAAACAGGAATTGTTGTTTTCTTTTCTATTCTATTTACATCGGCAGGCAGTTTTTTTGTTTGTGGTTTAAAAACTATTTTTAGCATCACAATAAAATTACGGTAATACGGTAAGCAAATAAGGTGACGATGAATTTTTCCCAACATAGTGGTCTTTTGTTTTTTTTATAGCGACGAGAAATGTTCATAGACACCGGTCTTTGGTGGTCTACCGAATGTGCCTGATTCATCTTATCTTGAGGACGCCTACGGACTAAAACCTTCTGCTGTAGGTTTGGTCGAAATAGCGGAACCATTCTGAGGAATATAACATCACTATTTCGCCGTTTACTGTTTTGATCTCTTAGGTGCGTTCGTCTTCGTGTTTAGTTTTTAGAATCCTTCTGATCATATCATGTCCCTGGTTCTATTTGTCTACGTCTTGTATCCTTAATCCATATTCTCTATCTGTAGATCGTGTCTTGTTGTTTTGCGGTAGTTCTCAAATCTTAGACAGTAAATTAACGTATGTTCTGCGTCATCTATTTGCTTTGTGTATGTCCTGAAAGATCCATGTCCCGTTAGAGCTTGTGTCATATAGTAATCCATTTTTTTGGTGTTTGCAGTCTATCCATATTTTAATGTCGGGAATAATTCTTTTCGTCCATTGTCCTTTTTTGGTATTTCGGTCCCATCTTGCTTGCCAGGATTCCAGTGTTTTCTCTTTCAGTTTCTTTGTTTTCTTCACTGTGTCAATTTCTATCTTCATATACAAGTTCTTCGACAATTAGGCCTATGGACGGGATTCCTGTTATAACGTGAATAGCTTCCATTAATATCGTTCGGTAGCCACAGGCTACTCTTAGTAAGGCTTTCCATTGCATTCTTATCAGCATGTTTTTGTACTTTTTTGTGCGCAGTACTAAAATGGATTACACTGTATAGTAACTTCCTCTTGCTAGTACTGGGCCGGTTTATGTTAGGCATAAGTCTTTGTAGTTCAGCGAGCCTTTTAGTTGCCTTTTTAGTGGTTTCTTCTATGTTCTTTCCGAATTTCTGGTTTTCACCGATGTGGATACCCGATATCGTACGCTCTTTTTCGTTTTTTTCTGATGTTAATTCTAGGTGGTTGTTTGTCATCCATTCGTTAATAAGTCTTGACTATTACAATTAGATCATTGGCGCATCCTACTATGCCCACGCCCCTAGGGAGTTTTAGTCTAAGTATGGGGTCATAGTATATTCCAGAGTAGAGGCCCTAATACCGATCCTTGGGGGATGCCTGCTAATTTTTTAACTTTACTTTGTTCGTTAAGTAGGTATCGTTCTTTGAAGTAGCTAATTACGGTATTTATAAAGTATTGGGGTATACGAGTATCTGTTAGTCTTTCTACTATTTTCAGCCACGAGGCAGAGTTAAAAGTATTTCTAACATCCAACGTTACTACCCACTACCCACTCACTACTACCCACTCACTTCTATTCTTGTTAGGATTTGCTCCATTTGCTTTTTCTAACACCTTTTTTACTGCGTTCATAGTAGATTTGCCTTTTATAAACCCATATTGTAGGGGGGGGGGACAAACCTCCATTTTTCTCCATCTCGTACTCTATTCTGTTTTTTATCAAGTGTTCATATGTTTCAATGTAGTGGTCTATTAACTCTCTATTGACTTGTGTAAATATCGATGGCATATTTAGCCCAATTAAGGAATTTAAATTTGAATTAGGAACTTGCTCAGGGTACTTTGAGTCAGAAAGTAACTTTTACGAACCAACCGATTTTTATAAGTAGTCCATGTCAGGATGGGCAAAAAAAGTTTCAGCTGTTTTTTAGAAAACTTAATATTTAATTTACTTCGCCTTCTTGGAATTTTGACTTTTTTTTGGAGAAAAAGTAGCAAATCCTGTTTTTTTGTCCCTTTCAAAAGGGCAAATCATCAAAAATCCGACAAAAAGTAAAAAAATTATTAAAAACAATATTTTTCGGTATTTATAATAGGTTTTAAGTTAAAGCAACTTTGAGCTAAAGTAACTATTAAATAAACCGATTTTTATATGTCGTACCTTGTTAAACGTTAAATGGCATCAGCTTTCGTATTTTCCTAACAGTGATAAAAAAGTTCCAGCTTTTTTCTTAAAGGCTTAATTTTAGATTTTTTTTGCTATGTTATATTTTTGACACCTGTCGTTTTTTTTTTTTTTTTTTTTTTTTTTTTTTTTTTTTTTTTTTTTTTTTTTTTTTTTTTTTTTTTAAACCGGTCTAGATTTGAAATGCCAACCTATATTTAAATATTTTGTAGTACAAAATATATTTAATGGGTTGAACTTGAAGTTTATCAATTCTGTAGAACTACCCAAACATTGAATCGTTTTAAATTTTGCTTATATATTTCTCCTTTAGAAAAAATTCTAGCTACCCATAGATAATAACCCCAGATTGTACCTGCTGTCGCTTTCTTTTTAGCCTTCTCTCTTTCTCGGCCATCCGTTTTTCGTCGTAACAACAATATCCACAATTGGAACACAAGCAGCAACACAGGGCTTGGGAAAAGACACCTCTCGCCACCTTACTTAAAATCGATCCCACGCTCGACAGGTAAAGAAGGGTAAGCGGTATGCCCAGCATGGCGTAGCCCATGGTTACTGCCTTGCCTAAGTTGGTTTTGGGGGCTATGCTACCATAACCTGAAAAGAACGTTAAAATTTAGTAAACTTTAGGGGCTATGTTACCATAACCTGAAAAAAAAGTTAAAATTTAGTCAACTTTAGGTGCGGTAAGATGGACTATAGTTTAGGACTATAGAACTATGGGACTCATGTTTTTAATCTAATTAATTATGCGTGTTTTTCTTTAAACTTGAGTGACACCAAAAACTAATCAGCTCACCGCCTGGTGCCAGAGATTTTTTATGCCAAATTCGATAAAAATCAGTTAAGCGGTTTTTGAGTAATCGTGTTACAGACAGAAGACCCAAATAACTTTTTTTTTGACGATTCCAATAGCCTCCTTACTATGTATGGATGGCTAAAATGTTTTTGTCCGCTATTTCTATCTCTTACGCACTTATACTACGGTGTATACCGCTTTCTCTATCTAGATTTTTAATAATTGAGGAACATATTGCATTTAGGTGGTAAGCCATAAATCAAAAATTCAGATTTTTTAAACAATATGTAAAGTACAGTTATGATTGTTTTCCATAAACCAAAACTACACTTTTTTGAACTCGACGCGCGTTTCGCTAACAACGTTAGCATCATCAGGAGACGACAAACAATGAACTAAATTAATCTACGCTCTATCTTATATACAATCCTTTAGTGGGCGGAGATAAGACTAATAATTTGTGATTGATCACGATTTTTAATCCTATCTCGCCTCAACCAAAGAATAAAGTGTACTAAACGGGATGGGTCCTCTATCTTTATTTAAACTATTTCTGGATTTAATGATTTCCATACTTTCGTATACATTCAAAAGTCTTTTGTTTGGTATACTTTTTAGAAGTTTTAGGTTATCTAATGTGAATCTATGGTTGTTTTCAAAAGCATGCTCGGCCACACTTGACTTTTCTGTTCTTCCGTATTTTAAATGTGCTAAGTGTTCTTTAAAACGTGTTTGAATAGAGCGTCTCGTTTGGCCAACATATTTTTTGTCACAATCCATGCAACTAATTTCGTAAATTCCACTTTTTTCTAGAACTGTAGTTTTATTCTTGGGATTTCCTAGTAAGCTTCTTATTGTGTTACCGGATTGATATACTAATTTAAGACCGGTGTTATTAAATACTTTTTGTAATCCTTTCGTGTAATTAGGATTATAAGGAATTCATACAAATTTTGAGTCGCAGGTATCTTTTTGTCTGAAAAAAGTGGAATTCCGAAAGGTCTTTTGAACAGAATGTTTATTTATCAGCTTATTTATTAAGCCTTCGTCGTAACCGTTTTCGCCAGTTATATTCCTAATCCTATTCTTTTCTGCTTTAAATCTTTCTTTGTTTAAGGGGAAATTTACTAATCTACATGTTAAAAAGTGCAAGCTTATGTTGTAAGCCATGAAAAGAGTCATTTGGAATATACCTGTTGGTGGCCATTCCTTTTTTGAATTTACCTATAAAGGAAAAAGGTTTTTCTGTTCAAAATTCCCTTGAATTTATCAACAAAGTTAAAAATAGTTCACTCCAAGATCCCCAATACCTTACAATACCTGGAGGAACTACTAAGAAAAAACAATCTAGAAGACAAACAGACTTTAGAATACCTATATTTAACAAAACTTTGCATGAATCAAAATTACATTCAATATAAAAATAACTACTACCAGCAATTAGAAGGAACCACAATGGGTAATAGTTTATCACCTTTTATCGCAAACCTATTTATAAGTAAATTTGAATCAGATATCAGTAAAGAAATTGAGTATTTCCCCAGAGTATGGTTCAGGTATGTAGACGATGTGTTTGCGGTATTCAACACTAAAGTTACTAGTGTGGAAAATTTTATGGAAAAAATAAATAACAAATTTCCCACAATTAAATTTACTTATGAAACAGAGAACAACGGTACACTGCCATTTCTAGACACTTTAGTTATAAGAAACAAAAATAAATTGGACTTTGACCTATACAGAAAAGGAACGGCCACCAACAGGTATATTTCAAATGACTGTTTTCATTGTTTGCGAAATGTTGGCCCAACGAGACGCTCTATTCAAACATGTTTTAAAGAACACTTAGCACATTTAAAATACGGAAGAACAGAAAAGTCAAATGTGGCTGAGCATGCTTTTGAAAACAATCATAGATTCACATTAGATAACCTAAAACTTCTAAAAAGTGTACCAAACAAAAGAGAAATCATTAAATCCAGAAATAGTTTAAATAAAGATAGAGGACCCATCCCGTTTAGTACACTTTATTCTTTGGTTGAGGGGAGATAGGATTAAAAATCGTGATCAATCACAAATTATTAGTCTTATCTCCGCCCACTAAAGGATTGTATATAAGATAGAGCGTAGATTAATTTAGTTCATTGTTTATCGTCTCCTGATGATGCTAACGTTGTTAGCGAAACGCGCGTTGAGTGCAAAAAAGTATAGTTTTTGTTTATGGAAAACAATCATAAGTTTGTTTTAGTGCAACCAAAGGTTCCAAATTCCGAACATAGTTAATATGTAAAGTATTGGTTTTAAGGTAGACCCAATATTTTACAGTTTTTAGAAATTTTAGACCCACTTTTTACTTTTGTGGTTTTTACCTTTATTCTTATATATGGTCTTCAGTTGATACTAATTGGTAGGTTATATTATATATATATATTATATACCTTTTTTAAAAATACACCGCTTGTGGTTGTTGGGAAATTTATTCTTGATTTTTGCTAATGTTACGGCCACTTACAGAAAAACGGTTTGGTTGTATTGTTTATTAAAAAACCTCTGAGTCGCCTTTTTTAAAAACATGAAATCTTCATTATTATTATTGACTTTCTCAAAGTGTTTTATTTTATTTTTCATAAATGTAAAATGTAGAATAATGATAAATATAAATATAGGTATTTTCACTATGTAGGCTTCTTCTTGCTATTAAAATAATTAAAACAAAAAATCACTTTGACTTAATTAAAAATGATTTTTTTTTTACTTTTACATTTCGAACAAATTTAATTTTTTAATCGTTTCACAAGAAATTAAGAAGAATAAACCAAAAAATAAAGTGAAGATATTAAGTTTTAAATTAAAATAAAAATCTGTAAAATATTAGTGTAACGTAAATATTGGTTTTACAGTACAAAACCTAAATCCTTAAACTTATTTTGTCGCTTACAACTATGGCGTTCATATTATGATTTATTTTTTTGGGTTATAGAAGAAATTGACCAAATATCCGAATCGTAAGGAATTTTCAGAAAATCTTGTGATACTATCCAGAGTAGGGTTGCCAGGCGTCCCGCTTTTGATGCGTTCCGCCAAAAATCGCAAAGGTTAAATGTCCCGATTTTTTCGAAAATATCCCGATTTGTCCCGATTTTTCAGTGTTGCTGTTAACACTGGGTTTTTGACCTGTTGACAATATTGTAGGCCTATGATTATAAAGGATTCTGCTACTCGAGACGTGTATGTATATCTTTTTCATGATGTTCGATAGTGCGCGGGGGTGACTAGAGTCTATCGTCTATAGTAGAAGCAGGTACCACCTGACTTCAAGACGAATTCCATACTCTATGGGTTAAGTTAAGGTTGGTGTTTTTCCCAAAAGCTCTGTTTCTGCGAGCTTAACATAGTTAATATTGTTCTCTTTTACCAGTGAAATACCCGCCTGTACACCCTTCGACCCCGCAATCTATCTTCTTGATATAGTTACCTTGACCATATAACTATGAGATAATATAATGGCCCTGCCCTTGCATTTTCCAAAAAAAATAGCCGTAGCAATAATAACTCTCCCAATCAAGTTGGCCTGGAAAAAACGCAGAGCCAAAAAATCTTCTGGGCGCAGGCAGACAGCGTTAGGCATGCGCAGTAGGTTTTTCGTCTTTGGCATTGCCTATGGCCAACCCTAATTTTTAATTTAATTTTCTTTTTTTTTTTCAAAGTTCTTATTGTTACACATTTTGCGACAATTGGGCTATTATAGTATCTCATAGTTATATGCCTCTGAGAATTATGCTTAGACGAATGCATTGACAGAAAGAGAGCAATAGTAACTATTCTAAGCTCGCAGAAACGGACCTAAAGTGTCAGTCATGTAAACAATTAAACTTCTAAGAAAATCTAATGAACTAATCTATCTATATAGGGTGTTCCAAAAAAAAAACAGACTTTTTGGATTGTCTATAACTTTCAAATTAATTATCCGATATTCGAAATTTAACATTCTTTTTTGGAAAAGAGAACTTAATATTTTATGCAACGTATATATTTCAAAACTGACATTTCCTTAAAATTCAAGATGGCGGACAGTTTTATTTAAAAATTTTATGTTCGCCGCTGCAATAAAACTGAGATGTATATATGTATATATATACTTATGCCAAAACTGTTATTCATTTAAAATTTAAGATGGCGGACTATTTAAAAATTGGGTATTTTTACCCCCTTGGGAAACAAATGTGTACGCTACTGTAATAAAATTGACATATGCAGTAAATAGCCTTATTCTTTTAACGCATACACATATAACCCCCTCCGCCAAGGTCTGACGTCGGAGAGGGAGTTAGTCTCGAGTATGGAGTATTTCGCTAACTTTCTTGACAATACTCCAGTCGAAAAAATTAAGCCTGCAGTTACCTATTTTTTAAGTTTTATTTTAAATGTTTAAAAATGTATGACAATTACCAATATTTTTTTTTCTTTTCATTTAACTTCTAATAATTATTAAAAATAATACAATTGTATGATTTATTTTTTCTATTTTTTTTTCTTTTCTTTAGTTTAAGGTGCTGGTAATTTAGCTAAAAACCAAAATTCTATAAATTAAATTTTTGTTTTTGTTTTTGTTTTTTAGCAATACGGGGGTTGATCTTTAATTTGTATTCCAATTCTATAGAATATTTTTTTTTGGCAATCACGTTTAACGCAATACTTTTTTTTATATATCGTATATTTTTTGTTTTTATTGTTTTTATCCAATCTCGGTACCAAACACAAATCAATATATATGTGTTTATTTTTTTTTAGGTTACGAAATTATTATATTTTTCTTGTCTACTTATAGCTTTTTAAAGATTTGTAAAATATGATTTTCTTTTTTGCACTGTCATTCTCAATTGTTATAAGTGTGTTTGTTAAAATTACTTTAAAAACAATAAAGAGTTGTCTATTGTCTATAACGCTTGTTTAAATCGGTTAAGAAATAGGAGTTTTCATGGAAACCTCCGCCATATTTAATTTTAAAGAGATGACATGTTGACATTAGGCACATAAAAGTTAGGCTTTTAGCTTAGCTTGTCAGAAAGTTTTGAATTTTTGGCAAAATCCCGTCGACTAAAAACGACCTATGCAGAAAAAGGCATCAAATGTAAAACTACGGAACTTTCTTATTATTTAACCAATTTAAACAAGCGTTACCTGCAAGTACGTAGAAAGAATAAGGCTATCTAGCGCACATCTCAGTTTTATTACAGTGGCGTACATAAAAAATTTTCAGGGGGGTCAAAATCACCCATTTTTCAAAACTGTCCGCCACTTTGAATTTTAAGAAAATGTCAATTTTGATGTTAAACGCATTAAATCGGAAGTTTTCCTTTTCAGAAAAACTTTAAACTTTAAATTTCAAATAATTAATATTATTAATTAACACCCTTTAGATCATCACGCGTCTCTTAAACGATTTTCCCGCTTTTTGTTAAAAAAAACTGATAACACTGATCCAGAGGCTAACACAAAATTTATAATTCTGGTCTAAACAGACCAAACCCAGTTCCATATTCTGTAAAAGTATGGTAAGGTTCTTTTGACACACGGCATTTGGGTGAGATTCGGTCGTGGTCGGCTAATTTTCGAATATTACTTGATAGCTTCAAAGCCTGATATTGGTCTACGATATTCAGGAATAAGCCCATTGGTGATAAATCCAAAAAAATCGGCTGTTTTAATATTTGAAAAGCAGAACGAATGTGGTTGAAGCTCTTTTCAAGCTTTTCATAGTCAAATAAAAAACTGCAATGCATACAGCAAGCCAGAAAGTTTAGGGCTAACGGTCGATACTACGCTCTTATCAACGCATTAAAAACTGCATTAAATAGGCATATACAGGGTGGTGACTATAAATTAATACAGTTAGCGGGTTAGAATTTTGTTTTTTAATTAAAAGCAGGAAAACTGGGATTTTAAATACTTTTAAATAGTGCTGTCCCACGATTTGTCTTTTTTGCGGGGGAATTGATTGTTTTTTTTTTTGTGGGGTATGTTACCTGAGTGTTTTTATATTTTTAAAATATACACTAATCAAAGATATTTTCTCGATTTAGAAAGAAAAGAAAAACAAACCTAATGTTAAAGAAAAAATTTTTAGGGACTACGAGGTACATTTCAGAGAAAATGAATTAGCGTAGATCGAGTTCTTACTTAAGGTTGTACCGCTTAGTCATTCTATACTAATAGACTAATTTCATGGGAATTGAGTTCGTTCTGAAAACGATTTCAATCCGATAACGTCCATGAAAACGCCTGTTTTTCCAGTATTCAAATCGATTTCAATCTAGATCCGACCCTGAAAATTTTTAGGGTTGGATCAAGATCGTATTGAGATCGAAATACCGATTTTCCATGAAAACGGGGATTGAGTTTACACATGCGTATTGCGTCGGATTACCAGACAGCCGCCAAATTATATTTTATTGCTCTCACTCTTTTTGAGAGAGAGAGAGAGAAATAGAAGTGAAACTGTGGAACCGGCATTCTAAAATTTGGTGGAGTGTGTAGAAAAAAGAAGATTAATAACATAGCCTTACTTAAATAACTAAAGATTTGTTTTTTTAAAGACTTAAAAAAAAATAATTATGGAAAATAAAAGAAATATTTGGCTATGCACATATGCCAGTCCAGGATTTCTTTCTTCACTTCCACTTGCAAACAGAGTAGTAATTAAAATTAAAAAAAAATGTGTGGCAAGGGCCAACATCATCTTTTGAATAAAATACATTTTTAAAAAAAGTAGTACCAAAACTCAAAAATTAATATTTGACAACTATGACATATGTCAGCTGCCAAATATCAAAATTCGAAAACCGTTTTCAAATCGATTCAAAATCGATTTGAAAACCTGTCATGAAAACTCATGAAAAAAAAGTTTTCCAAACATATTGAAAACGAATTCAATATCCATGAAAACATAGCAATAGTTGACTAATGTAATGCTGGGCTTATACTCTGCGTGTAGCGGAGAGCGTCTTGGCGATTTGGTCCGCTTTGAGTGATTTATAAGCCTTTGACCAATAATGACCGGTCATATTTGATCAAGACCAATGCATCTAAGCGACAACGGTTTGAACCCAAATAGGGGAAATTGTGACGTCATTGATCAGCTGTTTTACTTTTGGTGTTGACCAAAGATGACCGTGCTCGGGAGGTGAGTTATGGTTCCGGTCAAGTTTTGAAGAGGTTAGGTATAATTTGAAATAGCGATTTTTAAATTTATTTTATTAGTGCTTTGCCCCATGCACGAACTTAAAATAATATTTTGTATGCTTATGCTTATTTGTGCGGCTGCGTACTTAGCAAAAAGAAGGGATATAAATGAAAGAAGCATAAATACGAGCATTATTAGACCTTTGTGGGACTTTGTGCTTATTTCTAATCATAGATTTTTGAAAATTTTAAAAATTTGCGAAAAAAATTTGTAATTTGACTGACCAAAATCTCCTAAAAATGTTTTTAATGTTATTCTTATCCTATTTTCGCTGACCCAAAAATCCCTAATTTTGGGAAAGAAGGTAATTGAGAGATTTCGTGGTCATGTATTTTTGAGTAAAAATTAATATTTATTAAGGAGGCAGGCTTTGGGGCTGGTTGAAATGTCATATGTCACTTGTCAGACGCTAAAAAGTTGGGACTCGCCCAACTTCTTGGCGGCACATCTCTCTATCTCTGTCATAGACAAAGGGGCAACCATCGCCACTTTGAAAACGCTGGAGATGTGCTGGTACCATAAGTATACTATATAGTTCCTAAGTCGTTTTCGAATGAAAGCAAAAATAAGGTAGTTTTAGGCAAGAAAAAACTAATACATACACATTACGACTTTTACCACAAACAAATAAGCAATATAAAACTAATTATAAAACCAGTTTTTGAAACTAATAAATTAACTATGACATTCTGAAAACCCCTAGTTGAAAAATTTAACTTTTTTTGAAAAACACAAGGCTTTAAAATACGAAAAACAGACTTTGCAACCTAAAAATATTAAAATTTTTAAAACCTTTTGATGGAAAATTTAAATTAGCGCATAAATCAAACACAAACAGTGAGATTTACTAAGATCTAAAATAGTACCCTTACAGGTCTAAATATTACCAATTTTCGAAAAACACTTACCCTTACAAAAAAGTCACAAGGTTATTGATTATTTTGCATTTTTATTGCAAACTACCACTGAAAAACTGCTTTTTTCTTAAAATATACCATAAAACTAAATGTTTTTACAGGTTTCAAATGGCAAATGGCGAATACGCCAAAAATTTGGCAAATAATAGTTTCATTATCTGTGTTTGAGGTTATAAAGATGGTGATTTTTTAGACCACCTCTGGGGGGTGGTTTAAATTTATAGTCTCCCAGAAAGGATTGTTTTGTGGCAATTGGTAATAAGTTCGTTTATAATTTTCGTAAGTAACCGTTTTTACAAGGATTATTTTACCTTATTTAATATCCTAAGTTGTTCATTAACCAATAAAACACCTCCAATTTTGTCCAGAAAAACGCCACATTTTGAACCCGTTTTCAGCACAAAAAATATAATTTATGAGGGCAGTACGAGGTAAAACAAACATAAGTGAAGTGAAACTGTTAAAAATGCTTAAAACCAACAATTTATCTTAACCTTGGGACCTGTCTAGAATAGGGTAAACCCTTTTAGTAAATCCCACTGAAAATGTTTAGCTTTAATTGCAAGAAGAATTTGCGCAAAAGGGGTAGAAGTCCGCAAGTTCAAACTTTTACCTCAAAAATGCAGTACAAGATTTTAATTTTCTACTTTATTAACATAAGCAATGGAGTCTTGGAAAAGGCGTTATGTAAAGTAAGTAAAATAAACCCCAATGTAAAACCGTGTATTCCTTGTGTTAGCCGCTGAAACATTTGTAGTAAAACTGAGAAAAAAACAACCTAGCTTACCGTTCTACATCATCAGATTAAGTTACCACTGCCAAAATTTCTAAAACGGTGTTACCAACTTCAAAATCGAATATGCGGACTTTTACCAGATGCGGACCTTTGCCGTGATCTATGCTATAGTTTTAGAGTATGTATTGATCATTGGAAAATAAAAACAATTAGGTTTTGATCATTGACGCATTATCCGTGGCGATGCATGGGTTATTGTAATAAAAAATCATCAAAACTCATGTAACTTTTCAACTTTTTCAAAGTAAAGTTTTAGTTAAAAAAAAACAATAGGAAAAAAATTATATTATAAAAATTCAAACAAATTAGAATTTCTTTATTCACTCATCCGTTCGTAGTTAAAATGCTAATATTCCAAAAATTATAAAAGAAGTGCTTTTAAACATTAAAAAAAATTCAACAAGCTTCATCCGCATTGTTTCATTTTCGACCTGTATATATCGCACTCAAGTTACTCTATTCACACAGTAGTAAAAACCAGCTTACCGGAGGTTTTAATTTTAAGTCTTTTCAATTATGCTGACTCAGTTTACGGACCTCGTCTGGATAGAGCATTAACCAGGGTTCTACATAAGCTTTAAAAATTCAAAAGAATTAAATATGAAATTTCGAAAAAAAACTTATTTAACAAATTTAAAATACGGAATGTTTTCAAATTTTTAACTATACTTTTTAAACCATAGTTGTTGGCTAGGAAAGTTTTAAGTATATATGCTAGCTGAAATCCCCAAAGTTTTTACTCTTTTTTTCTTTTTTTTTTAATGAGTCTTTTTTTGGGTTATACCAATTTTCAACGAAATTGGAAATCAATATAACTATAAGATACTATAATGGAACTGTCCGTGTATTTCTTTATGTAAAAAAATTGGCGCTAAAAAGCACGGAAAGGAAATTAAAATATCTCGAAAACTATAGCTTTGAAAGATATGAACCTTGTAAGATAATAACAAATTTTTTGGATAATATTTACGAAAACCAAAATCTGAAAACCTGCTTAACTTCTAAAGTTATGATTTTTGTTGTATATTTTAACTTTTTTTCAAATAACTCGGAAACTAAAGCTCCCACGAATTTGGACTTTATAACAGAATTTGTAGTCCATAATCATGGAAACTTAAATCTGAAAACCGTATATCCCTACTTGCTTTTGTTTTAAAGTTACATTTTTTTAAAATATTTTAACCCTCTTTTCCCTCCTTCAACCCCCCCCAGCCTACCCACAAGTTAATCAGTTCATGGCCAAATTTCGTTAAAATCGATTAAGGCGTTTTTGAGTTATCGTGTATACAGACAGAAAACAGACTGACAGACCGACAGACAACTTTTTTTTTTCGTCGATTAAGGTGTTTTGGAACTCATTTTTGAAGAAATTAAGAAAAGTCAAAATTTCACGATTTTAATAGTTCCCTATGCCATATTGGTATGGGGGGACTGAAAACGTCCGCCAACCGTGCGAAATATCAAGTTAGTCGAGACTCAGTTACCAATGAAGCGCTCTAATGCGCATACGTTAGCGGGAAGCGCGCTGACCAGAGAAATGAGTTGGGTGGACGTTACAAAATACAAACTCCCGCAAACTCAGATCGAGCCTTTATTGTTAAATATTCAAAGTCATGGCAGTGGGCCAGTTTGTAAAGTCAACAGATTTTTTTCACGAATGTGTCGCGATTCTTCAAAAACAGTCAGAAAATCTCGCCCTTACAAAAAATTTGACAATTTTTAAACAGTTCAGTTTACACTAACCGCTTTTTTGTATGGACTGATTTGCTGGGATTCCGTAAAATGTATTTTCTTAATACTGTTCTAGTAAATAAAAAAAATTCAATTTTAATTTTTCTAGGCAGTTTTAATGAAAAACCTATTTTTTATATTTAAAAATTTATTTTATTAAGCTTATATTTTGTGTATAAACAAACCTTTAAAACTTTTAACATACAAAACTATAGATAGCCATGGAATATGTCGCTGTCACAGTTCAGAAAAGTCACACAAATTCTGTCTTTCCTTTTACATGGTGAGAATTTTCGACACTTTTTGACGTCTATTGGTACGCGTAGTAGCAATTTAACTCCGTCGAAAAACTAGTTCTGAGGAATATCTTTAAAATATAAAATTTACAAAATGTTACTAAAAAAATGACGCAGTTTCTCTTACAACGTTAGGATAAATATTAAGGACGCTGTGTTTTTATTTTAAATGAGGCAAGAAGTAAAAATCGCCACTTTCCAGAATTCTGACGAGTGAGATTTTCTGTCGTTTCTGAAGAATCGCGACCATGTTATCAGTTTTTTGAAAAATTACCTATGACATTTGTTCGATTTTCCAATTAAGATATTTTTTTCTTTTTGATAAAAATCCAACAATAAAGACAATCCTCGTAGGGCTTCAGAAGAATGGCGATGATGAAACTTATGTACTTGTTATACCAGCCCAAACTGAAGCTTTTTTCTCTCCTTAGTCCTCGAAAACTGTCTTCCAAATAGTTTTAACGTGACTTCTTATAACGCTTTTGTTAAAAAAAAACGTCAAATGAATTAAGCTGAATAAATAAATGTAGTTACTGACATGCATCGGGATGGCTCACCAGCCCCCAGAGTCGGTGAATATCGATGCCATCAATTGCTGAATTGTTGAAACCAAGTAATTTACGAATTTGATTGTTTTCATCGGTGAGCTCATCGGTGAATTTAAAAATTCGCCCAATCTCGAAGTGGACCGTTGCCGTTGGTGGGACGATTTTCTTGTATCTTGGGCCATACTTAGATGATAGCCTTTTACTCCCTCCTAGAAGTGGGAGCTGTTAGCTTAAACAAATTTTCGAAATCTGATTGAAAATTTACATTTCCCGACAGAAAAAATCCGCTCTAACAATTTTGAACTAAATTGGAGTTATAAGATAGTACTGTCCCCCCTTATAGTGTGTTAATAACATAGGTAGCAAACTCACCTTCATAATGGTCGTCAATTTTACGTAATGTGGTCAAAATGCCATCATTTTGCTACTTAAAAAGTTACCCGGTCTGGGGGTTAATTTTACCGCTTTTAAATTTAAATTTCGATTTACCATGACGTCACACTACAACTTCACACAGTTTACACGTGGTTCGGTTCGACTTTAACTTCTTCGTTCATCATAAGAAAACTTTTACATGTTATTTTTTTTTGACTTTTTTAACTAACAATAATGTTTATTTATAGACAAAAGTAAAATATACGCGCAATAAAAACTAATTTCTTTATTTAATCAAGCATGATTTAATAAGTTGTGTGTTCCCATATAAATAGAAGCACACTTCGATATTATAAAATATTTCCTCAGCTATATTTTTTGATATCAAGTAGCTGGAATTGTAGTGTCACATCATGCTAAATCGAATAAACTAATAAAGTTAAGTTGTAGCAATTTTTCTTTGAAAAGAGAGATAAACCTATGAAAGTCAAATATTTCTTTCGGTTAAATTAACGATAGTCCAACATGTTTTATCGACAATTCGGTCATAACTCGCTGAGGCAAATGGCAGATAATCTCCATTTAAAGCCCAGATAATTACCAGGACATTAATTTACATGTTGTGGCCGAGGCTAAATGGAGATTTTAACGGGATTTAAACAATTCAAACAGAACGAGCTCCATTATTTTCCTTGATACGGCAGTTTTGGTTGTCTGATTTTGTGTGCCATTGACACATCCCGCCAGTAAGCAAGCAAATTTAGATAGTTGCTTTTTGATGATGAAATAAGTTTGCATCATTGACCTCTAAGCATATGTAGGAGAGTTTCGATTAAACTCCTGGTCATAAATAGTTCTGGTCCTATTGACAGTTGTAACCTAGGATCTTCTATTGGTTAAATGCTGTGTTTATGTGTCTCTCTTGCGTATGTTATGATATTTTACTGTATAAACCCAGCATTTATTAAATGCGATTTACTGCGGAATAACGGTTATTTGGGTTATTCTTTTGGTTGACAACTTAAACAGCCGTAGGTTACGGGGGGCTACGAGAATTATAATCGCAGAAACAAATTGATTATACTTTTTAAGATAATTTTTTGTTTTGCATGTTCTATTTTTCAAATGAAAAATGTCTTCACAAGTTAGCTTGCTATTGAAACACTAATTTTTTAGCGATGAGCTAAATATGATAGTATCCTCTTTACGTTAGATTTTCTTTACCATAAACTCATTAAATAGTTGGTCATTTTTACACGTAGGTAAAGCTAGGCAAGAATTCCCATGCTAGAATTTTGTGCTAATTTGTTGCTAATTTATTACTGAAGAATTAAATTTGTCACTGTTACGGTTTCCGAGAAATCGCGACCCCTGTGACTTTACGCTAAAGCTTAGGGGCCACCCCATAACTCCTGATTGGCAAGCGATAGGAGAATAAATCAAACGCCATAATTTGTCGCTCGAAGGCTTTATGTGCATCAACGTATAACCAATATCAAAAATAACTCCATTTTGCTAACAACTTCTCTTGTATTGAACCAAATGATGCGGAACTAAGCCCATTAGGAAGCATTGAGCTTTTTCGAATTTGTTGCTGCCATTTGAAAGTCTTACAAACAAAATTTAAAAAGAAAACTATTTTTCTTGGGAAATTATACCACTGTGCATCCAATAAATCGTATCTCGGTTATTCCACGACATATTAGGCTTAAACCAGAAACATAATTTATGTTATGCAAACTTCAAATTTGCTCTGTACAATAACAATACGTCGCGTCGCTCCTGTGAGGTTCAAGAAAATTTTTTGAAACTGATTTTCTGAAACTAACCCTAAAAGTCGAAATGATTTGCATACCGTTAAGCAGAACTCAAATAGGGCTTTTTAAGTACACAACCACAAAATTTTTCGACGGTGTCGTTATCGAGATATTGCGATCTAAGAGGCTCACTATTCCACTTTTCTGCACCCAGATATCTCCAAAACTTCTTAAGGGGCACCAAGTTTCGTATACCGTTTATCTGAGCTCAAACAGGGCTTTTTTATTACCCAAATCGAGCTAAATGGTATACAAAACTTGGCGACCCCATAATTATTTTTGGAGATATTGTGGTGCAGATATGTGGAATAGTGAACCACTTAAATAGCAATATCTCAATAACGGCGCCAGCGACAAATTCTGGATCTGATTACTTAAAAAGCCCTGGTCGAGCCCAGCTAAACGGTATACGAAACTTGGGGCCCCATAAATAGTTTCGGAGATATCCGAGTGCAGAGATGTGGAATAGTGAAACATTTAGATCGCGATATCTCGATAACGGCACCAGCGACAAATTCTTGGTTTGGGTAATTAAAAAGCACTGTTTGAACCCAGCTAAACGGTATACGAAAATTGGTGGCCCCATAACTAGTTTTGGAGATATCCGTGTACAGATATGTGGAATACTGAACCACTTAGATCGCGATGTATCGATAACGGCACCAGCAACAAATTCTGGGTGTGGGTAGTTAAAAAGCCCTGTTCGAACCCAGCCAAACGGTATACGAAACTTGTTGGCCCCGTAACTAGTTTTGGAGATATCTGGGTGCAGAAGAGTGGAATAGTGAACCTCTTACATATCTCGATAATGGCACCGGCGAAAAATTTTGCGTTTGTGTGCTTAACAAGCCCTATTTGAGCTCAGCTTAACGGTATGCAAATCATTGCGACTTTTTGGATAGTTTTGGAAAACCAGTTTCAAAAAATTTTCTTGAACCCCACAGGAGCGACGTATTGTTATTGTACAGAACAAATTGGGACATTGCATAACATAAATTATGTTTTTGGTTTAAGCCTAAAGACGCATTTACACAGACAAACTTTCCTTTGATGTTGAAATGCCGACAAACATTTACACGAGCCTCTTGAGCAAAATGTTCAAAGAAATGTTCAAGCAAAATCTCGTACAAAAAAACACACGTAAATTTTGGAGAGAATGTTGAGCAAAATTTATTTGAAGAATTGGGGTTATAAAAATGTCTTTACAAATTTAAATTTTATAGTTTTATGGGAATTCATTGAACTTAACTGAAAATAGAAAGACAAGGGTCAACGCAGTTTTTTTATGAAAGTTTTAGAACAAATCTTTCCATAAAGAAAGGGCTCTCCGACGCAAAACAAAGAAATTCGTTTTATTTTATTGACGCGTAGAACTTACATTTCCGATTTTTGAAATATTGAAATTTTTGGCGATTTTAAAAACTTTTATTTATGTATGTTTGTATGTTCGGCTCAAATCTTGCAACTCAAATTTGGTATTCAATTTCAGTTTTCGGTGTGTATTTATAGTTGCGGCGACAATACAATAATATGGTATTATTAGACACCCCCTCCCGCTAATGAGGGAAGTGGAGGAAGAAAAAGATTTATTTTGTTCGATTTCAATCAAAATTGGCATACAGGGGTTTTTAGGGAAGATAATTATCGAAAGGATGGGTTTATGATAGTCTAAAAATTAAAAAAATATTTTAAATAAAAAGAAGCTTTTATAAAATATAAAGTGCACTAAAAAGTAGAAAATAAATTTTAGCATTCTCATATCATAATAATAAAAGCGACGGGCGCAAACTAAAACTAAAAATGTCCATCCATATATCAGAGAAACGTAGAGTAGTTTGGGTCGAGTTGGGTTGGATTTACTTCACAAGAAATTGAACTTACAATACCAGATAAAGAATTCTTTATATTTGCACGTCGTAGTTGTGGTGAGAGTATTTTTTGTAATCATGGTATTTATTGTCTTTTTGATACGTTAGTTATAAACGCCTTACCACTCATATCTCTTTATATTACTTCCTAGTTTAGTCTTTTACAATAATAATAAAGTCAAATGAAAAAAACCTATTTACATTTTATTAAATCTCAAATATATGAACAAAAGCACGTTCGATTTAAATAATATCCGTTTATTACCCATTTTTACAACCCTACGATCCCGACCCTTGTCTAAAAAATATAATTTAGCAGTAATAGACTAGACTTTTGAATCGGAATGTTGCCCCTTTGCATATTGTTTGTTCAGTGTCAGTAATTGACCTTGATTATTACATTAAATTGACAGTAAATATCTTCTTCTTCAGCATTTTCATAAACCTTTTGCTTTTTTAAGCAACCCTTGGGGCCTTAAACTAAGTAGGTAAATCTGGTGTGAAGAATTTAAAAAAAACAATCAAAGCTAAGGTATATGTTTTAAAAAAAATCCCCTTCCCACCACTCCTCATAGTCGTGAGGCGCGGATTACCGCTTAAAAGTGCAATTTTTGAGTTTTTTGCCGATATTTGCAAAAATTCAAAAATTTTTTGGAAAAGAAAAATTTTTCTGGGTTGTTTTTCGAATTTAGGAAAAAAACCCTTGGAAATAAAAAAACTCGCAAGAAAGTCCCAAAAAAACCCCCGGGCAAAAAAATCCGGGAAAAACCCTAAGAAAAAAATATTATAAGTAACCCTAATCCATGTGACAAAACTGATAGCCAATAATAATGTTTCGCTTGCCGTCGGCTTTTTTTCACAAAAATTTAAAATAAAAGTTGGTGTTCCATTTTTTTAAAGAATTGAGATCACTGATCACTGATGTGAAATTTTATTTATTCTCACCTTTAAAAATATGTTTCCAAAACAGATAGCAATAATTTGCTCAAAAATTTACCCGAACAAAATGTTCAAAGAAAAGCTCACAAAAATGTTCGCGCAAAAAATTTTAAATCTTTTGCACGAGCTTTTGTTTGAGCATGTTCGTCTGTGTAATTGCGCCTTTATATCTCGTCGAATAACCGAGATACGATTTATTGAACGCACAGTGGTACAATTTCTCAAAAAAATAGTTTTATTTTTAAATTTTACTTGTAAGACTTTCAAATTCAAAAATTCGAACAAGCTCATTGCCGCCTAATGGGCTTAGTTCTGCATAATTTGATTCAATACAAAAGAAGTTATTGGCAAAATAGGGTTTTTTGAAGATTAAAAAAAACCGCGATATTTTCCATGTTTGTTATATGTTGATGCACATAAGGCCTTCGAGCGACGAATTATGGTGTTTGATTTATTCTCCTTTCGCTTGCTAATCTGGAGTTATGGGGTGCCCCCTCATCTTTACCGTATACGTAAAGTCACAGGGGTCGCGATTTCTCGGAAACGGCAATAAGGACAAAATTCATTCTTCGTTACCAAATTAGCCACAAATTAGCACCAAATTCTGGAATGGGAATTTTAGTGATCCTTATGGTGGTTTCCCCAGCTTTACCTACGTGATTACGTTATTTTTAACACCTAATTACTTATTAGAAAGCACAATCTTCTTTTATAACCTCATCAACTTAGAACCGAAAGATTAACCCAGATCCAACCTTCGGTTACTCCTGGTATTTGGCAAAAATCAAAAAGCTGATCAGTGACAGCACAATTTCCCTTCCTTTGGCCAAACCGAAGTCGCGGAAATGAGTTGGTTATAAACGGTTATAATTGTTCCATCAATCGCGGTAAATTGCCTTAAATAAATTTTCAGTTTAGCTCACGAAAGTAAACATAGGTGGAGTGATAATACCTCCTCAGAAAAGTTGAATCTGAAATTATTTTTTTCTAATGTGTCTTTTCCATAATCAGTAATAGTAATTTCGTAATATATTAAATTTTTTTTTTAGATGGGTCTCAAGTCCCCCTGTAAACATGATTTATATTTGCCTGCTTGTTTTATTAGTCACACACTTGGTTGAACCAAATCAAGTGTTACTTGGATGTTACTGCGTTGTTTATTTAGTCAAAATAAAGTGTTTTCGGCTTTTTTGCGTGTTTTTGCAAAAATATAATGTTTTCATTTGTTTAGTGCTGTTATACAACCGGAATGACTAGTTTTTTGACTTTTTATTATTAGCTTCAGAGATAGGAGAATTTTGTCAATACCAACTGATCTAGGTTCACAAATGTCAGGTACATATAGCGGTCATTTTTTTTTATAGGCTATTATCATTCCGCATATTTTTACTTTCGTGATCCAGCTGTCCACTGTTTGATAATATATATATATATTCTAGAAAAAAAATAATTTAACTTATTTTTATTTCACATCAAACTAAGTTTTACAAATATAACCAGTTTTAAAGTAAAACAAAATCACGTAACTCACTTTTTGAAAAGCAGACGAACTAAATCCTAAAGAAATAGGTACCTAGCTGAAGGGTTAATAATTTTCACCACTTTAAAGCAGCCCAATGAGCTGATCAAAAATGGTCCGGATTTTAACTTCAAATTATAGACAAGACACAGGTGTCTTTCTCTTTTGTTCGTAATAAAATGAAAAAAAGAGGATATATTTGACTTCTGTCAAAATCAGAACTGTTGTCAACTAGGAGCAGGGGGTCAATTTTACCGATTTGAAATTTAGACTTCGACTAGCTGATTAACCGTAGCTGTTAAGTTATTATTAAAACTTTTTGCTTTGAGAAGTTGTCAATTTGATTAAAATTTCGTAATCCTCGAACCCGAAAACCCTTACTGCCAATTCAACCGTAATTTTAAACTTGGTTTATGTTTAGAAAGCAAGACCTTGATATTTTAAGTTCTTTGTGGAAGCGCATTCTAAACACTGGTTAAATTTAAACTAGGTTTAAGATTGCCGTGCAATTGGCAATTATAGTTGAAACGAAATGGAAGATACTAGGATTGTGCCCTACTATACTCTCGAGGAGCAGTCAACTTCAAAATTTTGAAATATATTGGAAAGTTCGTAATCCTTAACTTCCAAGACCCCAACAGGGTGTTTCTAATTCGATGCTCACCATAGGGATCTCCTAAACGGTAGGAGATACGAAAAGGTTTAAATTAGGGCAAAGTTGCGCAATTTTCTGCTTTGCTCAAAACTAAAAAAAAGTTTACAACTTCCGGATAGTTCCGGAGATAGGCGGAAAAAACCGAAATCTTCATTTTAGTTTTTATTTTTCTGCGCCCTTATTCTTAAAGCTGTCAAAAAACGCTTAAAACTTTCTACAGGCACTTTTTTAGGATCTATCTAGTGAGAGGTATGTTTTTGAGAATTGACATTTCAGTGTGGCAGGAGCACTGTCAAGTTCGTTTTTTCTTATGAACACATCCTTTTTTCTCCTGCCATTTGGTTCATAAAGGATGACAGATAACATTTTGCAAGCTTATTTTGACAAGTCACCTGGCGTTTTAGGTTTATTGACCATCATCAGCCCAAATTTAACTTTTGCTTCTAACTTACTCAAGATATTTTGGAAACACGATTGCAATACTTTTTTTGACATTTTAAAAATGACAGTTTTTTTTGACATTTTAAAAACAATAGTTTTTTTGAAATTTGAAAAATGACAGTTTTTTGACATTTTATTATAACAGGATAACTTTACTTAGCATTTTAAAAATATGTTTCTTTCTTTGTTTTTTAATCTTTGAATTTGCGCTGATGATGGTCAAATAACTAAAAACGTCAGGTACTTGTCAAAATGAGGTTGCAAAATATCTGTCATCCTTTATGAACCAAACAGCAGGAGAAAAAAGGCATGTGTTCATAAGAAAAAATGAACTTTACATTGCTCCTGTCACACTGAAATGTCAAATCTCGAAAACGGACATCTCATTAGGTAGATCTGAAAAAAGTGCCTGTAGAAAGTTTTAAGCGTTTTTTCACAGCTTTAAGAGTAAGGGCGTAGAAAAATAAAAACTAAAAATAAAGATTTCGGTATTTTTTCGCCTATCTCCGGAACTACCCGGAATTTATAAACTTGTTTTTTGGTATTCTTATTTTTATCACTTGACATGTGTCAATTTGTTGGCCGAATCTTCTATTAGACAAGTGGCCTGTGGCTACGCAGAACCTGAATTCCAATACTCCAATCGAACCCACTCAGTTTCCTTCGACCTACCAAATTACGTGACCTTGGCGTTTTCAGAATTCCGGCAGAATCTCGCTTATAAAGAAAAAAAACATACATTTTTTGCTATCAGATAATAGGATTTATAAAAATCTACAAGTGGTGTATTTTTTTCAAAAAATAAAAAAAAAACTCAAAAATTGTTGTTAGAGATTTCTGTATTATCGACGAGGCTAAAGAAAAAGCCAGGTAAGATTTTTGACTATTATTAGCCGTGCTATCCAACTCCAACAAAAAACTGTCTGGATACGGTTGTGAGGAATTCAAAAATAAACATTCCTGCCAAATTTCAAGAGATTCGGTTTTTTCGTTTCCGATATTCTGCTCGGTAAAGATTGGCCCAAAAACAACAAAGCAGTGTTGTCAAATCTATGCCGTTTTTGTGGCCTTAAGAAATAAAAAAACTATGGGTTTTTATTTATTTTATCTTTTCGCCAATTTTCTTGATAAGGACACTCTACAGATGCTAACAATTCTTTTTCTAAATGTCAAAAAATGACATTTTGTGAAAATTAAAATTTTATGCATTCTAAAAATCCCGCCGATTTTTTTCTAAACACTTTTATGCTTAAAATAAAAAATTGACATTAATTTTTTTTTATTTTATGCATAGAAGGTGTTTCACTAGAATCCCAATATTTTTCTTATTTCTTAATAGATTTTAACAAGTGATAGATGGATTAACACATAATAGTTGGTACTTTATTGTTGTAGCAAAAAATATACCTACAAAGTGTTTAAAAAGAAGTCAACGGGTTTTTTAAAATGCATAAGATTGTAATTGTCACAAAATGTCATTTTTTGATATTTAGCATCTGTAGAGTGTCCTTGTCAACAAAATTGGCGAAAAGATAACGAAATCCGTTTAAATTAAATTATTAGCAGTTTTTATTTTAGGCAAGAAGTTGGTATACCACAAAAACCCATATTTTTTTATTTCTTAATAAATAGAAGTTTTTTGTAGTTTCATTAATAATATACAAAGTGTCTCAAAAAAAAATCCAATGGTTTTTTAAAATGGATAAAACTTTTGGACATCCGCCTTTTAATTTTTGATAAATGTAATTTTTTGACATATTTGCACAAAGTTTATTTCATTACCTCTCGAAAACTCTTATTTTCGTTAAAAGCCGACAATAATAAAAAATTGGCAGTTAAAACAAAACAGTCCGGTTAACTTAAATTAATTAGCAGTTTTTATTTTATGCAAGAAGTTTGTACTTATAGGAAAATACCCACAGTTTTTTTATTTCCTAATAGAATTTTTCAAATGAAACATCGTTTTACAGTCTATAGATAAAAGTCTCTTGTAGTCGCAAAAAAAAGTATACAAAGTGTCTAAAAAAAAACTCAACGGTTTTTCAAAATGCATAAAACTAATAATCTTGAACTGAATATATTACTTATAAAGGCTATAAACATATATTGGGAATTTTCATATCCAAAGACTGACAAGCTGAAAAAGTCTTCTTTAATGAGTACACGAACATGCACAAAAAAATGAAGATTTAGACATTAACGAAACACAATCCCAACCTTTATTTTTTTTGTCACGTATACTAGCCTTCTAAATTAGTGTTCCCTATGACTTAAGAAGCTTTTTTGGGTAGTTTGGAATGTATAGGAGTGTAGGATAAAATAAAATAATAATTTGTAAAAAATATCCCGATAAATTTTTCGAATTTTGTCATAGGGATGAACTACTGTGCGTTGGTCCCTGCATGACGTTACAGTGCAAATCACAGAAAAAAAAAATCTTGGCTTCGATCTGGCTGAGTAGTTTGTCTGTGGTTCAAATTGGTTATAAAACTGCTTACATAACCGCATGCATGTATTTTATTTGCATAGACATACAAATAGATTTTATTTGCTAAATAAGATTCGCATACTTTGGCAAACTTTGAAATTGTGGCTGATCTCTATACTGAGATCGCAATCAGCAGTATATAGCCAGGGAATGAAATCTAAGCTCCACTTCGTATACCCCCCAACATTAAAGCAAAACACGCGGTTTCACTGATTACAGCAAAACACAAAACGACTACTGTACGGGTTAGTATTAGGCATATAGATAGTTTCATGGTTGCCAAGTTTCATTTATATTATGACAATTTTTATTTTCGAAAGTTGTAAAGGATTTTTATATAACTAGGAGATACTTGAATCAGTAGCGCATCCAGGAATTGACTTTGGGGGTTAGGGATAAATAATAAGAAAAGCTTAATTTGAATTAAAAATGTGACCATAACCAGGCTTCTCGGGGGGGGGGGGGTTAATCCCAAAACCCCCCTCTCGGTGCGCCAGTGCTTTAATGGACCAAGTATCGCAAAATGTGTAACAATAATAGCTTTGAGAAACAAAGAAAACAATGTAAAAATCAGTTTCAATAAAAAAACTGCATAATTTTTCATCTAAAAATTCTTGTTTTGATAATGATAATTTGTAAGAAAAATCACCACGTCCTAAATTACTTAGTTTTTAGTTTAAAGTTTGGTTTAAATTTTTTATGATATATAATATGAATTTTCCTCAACTTTATAATATTTACTTTAATTTGACTAGGCTTGTACGTAATACAGCCGTTTTTTTTTAATCACCAGTTTATTACCCAGCAAACGCGGTTCCCTCGGGCCTTCGTCGGTCCGATGTCGATTGCCGAATTTGTCGTCATAGAGCGACGTCGATTTACGACATCGCTCCAGCAGTATTTTTTATCCGCTTTGCGATGTAGGCCCAATGTATGTTTGCCGATGCACCGTTAGACTGTGGCTCGTCGTCGGACCAATGGTAAATTTTACTTTTTGCTGACATCGGCATACCGTCTCCGTACGATTAAGGTCCGATATGGTTTAACTACATGGTACCGACCATCCGCCCATAACTGCTTAATTTGGTCGGTCTAACGTAGGCAAGCTGATCTCGTCCCGACATCGGTAACCTATTCAAGTCCGACATTGGTTTCCTGAAGCGGTCCAACGTCGGCGATTGACGAAGGTCCGTCGGTGGTAGCTTAAAGCGCCTCGACAATGGCAAACCACAAAGGTCCGATAATGGGTGGATAATAAGGCCCCACATCAGCTTCTCAAAGCGGCCCAACGTCGGTGATTCACGAAGTTCCGTCGGTTTAAGTGGCAGAACAGCTGATTCTTGTAGAGAAGTACCACCATCTTGTCAAGTCCGCATTCTAGTTTTGAAATATCTCTGCTCATTATATATAAATATAATATTATCTTCCAGTGTACAGGGAACATAATGACATTAGCGCCATCTATACATACTAGGAAGAAACTATTAAGCAGTTTAACCATCGTCGGTTGCCGATTCTCGACCGATTAAAGAAAGTTCCTATCGGACCATCGTCGGAATAAAGCAGATAAAGTGGTCGTCGGCATAAAGTCGACTATAGTAAATCGGCCCATTGTCAGTTGTCGATTCTCGACCGATTAAAGAAAGTTCTAATCGGACCATCATCGGCCCTAAAGCAGATAAGGTTTGCGTTGGCATAACGTCGACTATAGTAAATCGGGCCATCGTCAGTTGCCGATTCTCGTCCGATAAAACAAAGTTCCAATCGGACCGTCGTCGGCCCTAAAGCAGATAAAGTAGGCGTCGGCATAAGGTCGACTATAGTAAATCGGGCCATCGTCAGTTGCCGATTCTCGACCGATTAAAGAAAGTTCCTATCGGACCATCATCGTCCCTAACGCAGATAAGGTTTGCGTTGGCATAATGTCGACTATAGTAAATCGGGCCATCGTCAGTTGCCGATTCTCGTCCGATTAAACAAAGTTCCAATCGGACCGTCGTCGGCCCTAAAGCAAATAAAGTGGGCTTTGGCATAAAGTCGACTATAGTAAATCGGGCCATCGTCAGTTGCCGATTTTCGACCGATTAAACAAAGTTCCAATTGGACCATCGTCGGTCCTAAAGTGGTGTCGGCATAAAATCGACTGTAGTAATGTGGACCTCCGTCAGTTGCCGATTATTGTCCAAAAACTGAAAATCGCGATCTGACCAACATCGGGCCAGAGAGTAGTCACCGATGCCGACACACTGCCGACATTGTCGACATTGGCCCGATTCAATGCCGATGATTTGTGTTTGTTGGGTATGCATTTAAAGCGTTCGGTATTATTCTGCAGGTTTTGGTGTTCAGACTGTGCCAACCGACATTCGAAGCACTATACTAAAATGACAAAATTTTAAAAGAGCCAATTTCATGGATTTTGAAGAAAACAATAAGCGTTTACATTATATGAATCCTAAATTGGAAAGTTTTAATTAATATTAAATCGCGGTGGCAAAGCGCATCGATTTTATGCTGTGCTTTTTGTCACTGTCGCTCTTACTCTATGCCCATATGTCGATCCTTTTTTTATTCGCATTCTGCAATATTGCAGTGGGATTTACTAAGATCTAAAATAGTACCCCTCACAGGTCTAAATATTTACACCTGTGGAGGGTACTAAATTTTAAAACCAATTTTCAAAAAACACTTACCCATACAGAAAAGACACAAAGTTATTTATTATTTTATATTGTTATTGCAAAATACCATTGAAAAACTCCTTTTTTTTCTCAAAATATACCATATTATAGGAGAAAATGCCCTAAAACTAATTTTTTTTGACAGGTTTCAAAATGGCCAATGGTGAATACGCCAAAAATTTGGCACATAATAGCTTTATTATCTGTGTTTGAGGTTATAAAGTTGGTGATTTTTTAGACCACCTCTGGAGGTTGGTTTAAATTTACAGCTCCCAGAAAAGATTGTTTTGTGGTAATTGGTAATGAGGTCGTTTATAATTTCCCTAAGTAACCGTTTTTACAAGAATTAATTTACCTTATTTAAGATCCATAGTTGTTCATTAATCAATAAAACAATTCCAATTTTGTCTAGGAAACGCTATATTTTGAACCCATTTTCAGCAAAAAAAATATATTTATGAGGGCACTACGAGGCAAAACAAACATAACTGATTATGCACGAAAAATATATCAAACAAAAAACTCAGAACAACTACATTAATTTATTTACAAAAGTGAAATTAAAACATTTCCTTTATCTAAAAGCATAATCATCAAACAAAACTTTTCACTGAAATATCACATTCAAGTCTCAAAGCTGCGGTTTTCATCGGGACTTCGCTAATGGCCATTTTCTTATGTTCTACCAGAGAACCGGGCACCGTCCAGGCCTACATGACTCTTTTGTGAACGCATAAGTGAATGATTGGATTCAGATCTGTTTTTATCCGCATTTGTTTTCATGACCTCCTTTGATGAAGTGTTTTTATTTGTGCGACTGCGACGAGTTTGTGTTTGTAAAGTTTTTTCATACTTTCGATTTATAAAAACCCATTTTAAATAAATACAAAGTTAATCTAATCCTTATTTTATGATTACATATCGAAATGGTTTTGTGACAGTGAGTGTTAATCGCGAAAATCAATAAACAAGGTTAAGTTTGATAAGAATGACATATAACGTCAATTTTAATTTGCTCAACAACCATTTAGATCCCCCCCTAGGGTTAAAAAAAACTTCTTTTAAATGGAAATTTTCTTCTTAAATCCAACAAAAGGTTGTCTTAAGATGATTCTTCACTAAAAAAAAATATTAAAATTATTCTTATAAATCAAACTTTGTCCAAAACTCAATGAAGTTGACATAAAGTGCTTAAAACCAACAATTTCACTTAATCTTAGGACCTGTGTAAAATAGGCTAAACTCTTTTAGTAAATTCCTCTGTTACTGTCTCACCCTGTGTATAGATTAATTGAGTAGTTTTCTCAATTAGGACCAATCCACTAAAAGTATAAATAGCTTTGATGAAGAATGGCAACATTGCGTTAAGGTTTTTTTAGGAAACAATTTGGGAAATGGTCCCCGAGGGCAAATTGGAATTTCCTACGAATGACTGGAAACCATAAGCGACGGCATTACTAGGCGAACTGACTGAAAGATAAAACGTTCATAGTTGGTTCAGTTTACAAAAATATCTACCGATCCTCTCCGCCTCGTATGGGTCGTATTAAAAATAAAAACTTTAAATAGACCATTTAATTTTTTTTTAGGTTTTATAATTTAGTTGAAGATTGACAAAGAAATACAAGCAAAATTTAACTTTTTTAGAAACCTTTTAAACTCCTCTTGGATGTGTTTTGTTTCCTTCACTATTCTATCAATATTGTGCAAGATCCAAAAAGGAAGAGATTTTACAGTGGCGCACCTAGGGATTTACTTCGGAAGGGGGGGGCGGCATTTTTTTTAATTCAAAGATTGTTTGGCACTTCGTCTACAGAAACTGGAATTAAAGCCAATCTGTTTACCTATTTTATGACGTTTAGTTTCATGTTATAGTTTTCCAAAAAAAGTCCTTTCAAAAAATGTTAATGGTACAAGGAAATAGGTGCTTGCAAACGCGGACCTGGTCTTAAATTTAAAGAGCAGGGGAGAACCAAATTTCAAATTGTTTATTTACCAAAAATTTGTTGTTACAATCATGCTTAAATGCGCCGAAGGTGAACATTTCCCGGAAAATGACTCACATCATTTTAAAATTAAATTAAAATCGCAAATATTAAGGATGTTATAGCGTCGCAGCGTGAAAATTTTTAAGAAAATTGTAAATATCAATATTAATGGTGTTATAGCGCCGCAGGCAAAAAATTTTACAATTTATGAAAAAACTCCTTAAATTTTTTATATATTTCTCTAAAAATTTAAGTCTAGATAATTACCTCCACTCTCCCGAAATCCGTGCTTGGGTGCTTATAATATCTAATGCTTCCAAGCAGGCCCGGCCCCAGGCTCACAGACTGTTGGCCGCCTGAGGCAACCTTTTTAAATGCCGCCCTTTACCCAAACATCTTTTTAATTACCCATTCAAAATAAATCTATACACATAATAATTCTCTAGATAGACTAATTCTGTACAATGAATATTTTTCAAAAATATTTGGTCCGGCTTTTAACCTAACTGTTTATTTTTATTTATTCCAGTATAACTCGGAAACTACTAAATATATTTTGATGGGAATTTCACTACTGGATTTCCCGAAATCTTGGGCAGTATACAGGTTTTATTTTATCAAAATCGGTTGATGAAAGTATATGTATGAATCCACACTTTCGACTTCTGACATGCCTCTGATGTTCTTTTCATTGGATATGACAATCAATTTTGTTTTTCCAACATTTAAGTTAAGCCCGAATTGCGAACTTTTCCAGCGTGTCTGCTATTATGCCAGTGTCGTCGGTATATCGTATGTTGTTGATTTTTATGCAGTTATGAAGTGCATTCTCTATTATTTTGTTACATAGATATTAAAGAACAGCGGAGATAATATACAGACCTTGGCGCACACCTCTTCTTATTTGGACCTCTTGGGACAGTTAACCATCAACCTTTATTTGAGCAGTCTGATTCCAGTATAGATTAGCGATTATCTTTAGATCTCAGTCATCTAGACCAACTTTTTTCAGCGATTCTATGAGCTTCGTGTTGGACTCGATCAAACGCTTTCTCATAATCTATGAAACAGGCATATACTGGCACCATATAACCATGATATAATATAAAGGTCCTGCCCGTGTATTTCCCTACGATAAAAAGCGTGGATGAATTAAAGACAGACTCGAATGCGCATGCGTCAGCTGGAAATGAGCTGACGCATGCGCATTCGACGTTACAAACTCGCGCAGGCTCAGAACGAGCCGTCTTTAGCCCATTGGCCATGTCATGGCAATCTAGATTTTGACCGTTGCCGCGACGATTTTCTCGCATCCTGGTCCATTATATATCTAATAGTTATATGACTGGCACCGACACATCCATAGACCGCGGAACTAAGATTTGAATGCCAAACAGGAGCTCTATTGTTCTTATTAGTTATATATTGTTTCATAGGTAGTTAGTAAGGAGCCTCCGCAAACTTGATAAAAGTTCTGTCAATCTCTAGTGTGTAAAAGTAGATGCAATGATTTCGATAAGGATATAACTTTGTCATGAAAACGTACTAAATTTTAATTAAAAAAAAGTATTCAAATGTAAATATACAAGAGTAATATGTAAAATTACATTGTAAATTGCAATATACTTTACAGTATCTACTGTTGCCACACTGTAACCAATGATTGATTATGTTAATTCACTAATATTTTTTACCAGTTAGCTGAGATAGAGCTTTCTCGTCCAGTAGTGTTTGGTTTATTATTTTGCACGAAACACTGTTTAAATTTTAGGCCAGAATAACTGACTCAACTATAATGACCCTAAGGCTTTCCCTTTGATACAACAACTGGGACGCGGTGAATCAATTTCTCAAAATTGCTCTTTTTGTCTTACTGTTTCATGTTCAAGTTATTTGAAATTCAATATTTGCTTTTTCGGAGAAAGTGAAGTGGAGAAAATTGGAAATTGACGCATGTTCGGAAAATTTACAAATTCTAAATTTTTTGACCCCGGCAGCCTAACTTCAAATTTTTTAATCCACATTCCCCTTACAGACCTGCCAAATATGTTTTTTAAAAGGCTATTTAACACGTTAGAATATTAAATGTAACAAGTCACGATAGGCCCCCAAGTTTTAATAAAATTAAACAAAATATCGTCACCTTAGAATTACAAGGTTCTATCTACCTGCTTTGCAACTTTTGGCAATTTCATTTTAAAAAAATCGTGCTCTAGAACTATGCCATCTGTTTTGTTTAAATATTTTAAACTAATAATTTAATTTGACTTAATTTTGCAGATTTTAAAAAAGTTGGTCCGATCTATTTTTTTCCACAGGAAACTGTCAATGTTTGACATGGAAAATTGGGATAGAACTTTGTAATTCTCAAAATAATTTTTATATTAAGAAACTGGTAGATAGAACTTTGGTACATTTAAAAGTTTTAACTTCTTGTTAACCGACTTTAATAAAATTTGGTAAACTTATGTAATTCCAGTCACATTATAATATTACAATAAAAACTGCGTTGGTGGGGGGTAGTTAAGAAGGTGAATGGGGGTTAATTTATTTAAAAATTAAAAAAATCTTAACTTTTAAATCATAGCTGCTACGGATATGCAGTCTTTAGATTTAAGTTTCCCTAAGTTTTTTTCTAATTTTATAACAAAAAAACGATATTGTTGTATGCTCTAGGGGGTAGTAGTTGATATATTGATATATATGATATAGTGCTATGAATATGCAGTTTAAAGATTTGAGATTTACTAAATATGTCCTTATAATAGATAAAAAAAAGCTATGATGATGGGTGTGGGGTTATTGAAGGGGTGAGAGGGGTTGATATATTTAAAAATTCGTAACTTTTGAACAAAAGTTGCAGTTTTTAGATTTAAATTTACTCAGTATTTCCCAAACAAAAAAAATACACTAAGAAGCAGAAAGTAATTAATTAAATAAAAAATAAGTTTTAATAAAGATCTCCGTTTTTAAAACGGACTAAAAAGTATAAAATATTTTGTGTTCATGGAGATTAATGATAAAAAAAAACTTGAGTCGCATGCAATAAATAAACATAAGAACATAATTTTATAAAGTGTATAAAGTTAATTATAAATGATTAGGTACGTTGCATCAGTCCACAAAAACAAGAAGAAAACAAACAATTGGTTTTCAAACAAAATAATTTTATTGGCATTAATTTAAGAAAATGAAATAAATGAAGACAAGTTTAATCAAAAGTTTTAATTAAACATTAACTCTACAATATTTTTTCGAAAAACAGCCTGTCCTTAAGTGGCATCCATTTAAGAATAAACCCTATAGCACTATTTTTTTCATTTGTAAGGCCTTTATTTTCATGAAAATTGGCTGATCTTTTACTCGTAGTCCATGACTGATTCGAATGGATCTTGTTTCTCATACACTCTCATCACCAGAAGTCTTAAATTTTACTTCAAAGAAACTTTGATTAAATTGTAAAGCAACAAGTTTTGAAAATGGGATGACTTGATAGTTGTAGCATATAGAACACGATTTATAGTTGTAAAAATCATTAGATTTAAGTTTGATAATTTTATAAGGTGTTTTTCTATTCACGTTTTTTAGCAAACCTACCTAAGACTCTGTCAATGCAGCTGTGGACATTATCAATTTCTTGTATAGATGAATGCTCAGGACATGAAAACTTCATAGTAATTTTTTCTAAATTAAACGATTACTTGCGTCAAACGCCCGATGCGTCCGCCGCATCATAGAAAATGTACCTTAAAAGGGGGAGGGGACATTTTTATTTAAAAACGTCAAAAAGATAACTTAAAAGTCAGGAATGGCAGAGGAAAAAAGTATAATCAAATTCGCGACTAAAAATATTTTGGTCGATAGAACTTTGTAATTCTAAAATAATTTAAAATCATCCACTTGGAACTTGTAATTTTCTTAATAAATCTGAAACTACCCACCGGTTTTTTCTATTTATTTTTTGTTTGATAAAGCTTATAATTATACATTCATTTTTGCAAAAAAGTTAAAATGTCAAAATGTTGTAGATAGAACCTTGTAATTCTGATGTGACGATATATAAAAAAGCATTTTGCTAAAAACTTCAAAAATAACAAAAATTATGTCACGCTTTAAATTTTGTCGTGTATTTAGAAATTTGCTTGAAGGCAATGAATTATCCTTTTAAAAACACCAAACTTGAATCTTGGACGCCTTCAGGATTTTTGTCTGTGAGCTGTCAAACAGTGGCGGTCCCAGTCATTTGAAAAGGGGGGACGGTTTGGATACGAAAAAAAACTAGAATAAAAACATAGCTTTTATGAGGAACATATCAATATATGCAAACAAAACTTAGTATAACTACAAGCGCGAATTTGGTCGAAAATCTAGGGGAAAAGGGGACTCTAATTTTAAGTTGTTTATTTCATACATTTTTTATATTAAAAAATGTTTAAATGCGCCGAAAATTTGAGAAGTCAAGTTAAACTAGAATCGTAAATATCAACGTATCATAGCACCGCAGGCGAAAATTTTTAAGAAAATTTCACTAAAAATGCATTTTTTTTATTTAAAATTAATCTAAAATTGTAAATATATCAATAGTTTTAAAGCGCATCAGGCAAAAATTTTTAAGAGAGTGACACTACAAATGCCATTGGTAACACAAAGTTAAACTAATACCGTAGATATCAAAGGTGTTATAGCGCCGCAATTTATTCCCTACTTTTGATTTTTTAAATATTTTCGTAAAAAATTTAAACCACTAAAAAAACCTAATAGCTAAATACTTTTTTTTTTGAAAGAGCTTTTAAGTTGAAACATTACCTTTTATACTGCATATCTCAAACATAAGATGCCTATCTCAAAAAAAAGTTTGTTACCAGTTTTTTTTGGGACAACCGGTCAATGCAATGACCCGCTCAATGTCAATTTCAATATGTCTGTTGATATGCAGCAACGCTAAGCCTGCCAGACGAATTTCCGTCATAGTGTTTTTATGTACTTAGATTGTCAATCTTCTGAGGCAGGAGAAGCTTCTTTCAACGGAAAAATATCGCCACACTTGTTGATTGCCTCGAAAACGTTATCATATATATTTTTTGATTTAAGCTTTTGCCTACTTCTGACTAACATTGTTTCCAAATACTGACTTCTCCCAATAAAAACTCAAGAATTTGTGTTTTGTATTATTCAAACAGTTTTTATAGTATTAAAAAACGACATTAGTTGATTTTGCCATGATTTTGGCTTCACGTTGTATAAGACTTGGTATGAATATGTTCAGGTCAAAAATACTTAGTCTCGTTATTGAACCTTTATTTTATGTTCGAAATGATTTTGTCCAAAACTTGTTTATAAATTGAAACTCTATATTATAGTTCTGTATTTCAAATATCGTAGTTTTCGTCTATTTCAAAATACTGTGGAGGGATTCTAGAATGTCTTTAAATGAACGCTCTGCAATTTCTTGTTTATTCTCCAAAGACTTCAGGATTATTACCACCAACATCTTTGTTGTCTACCTTTTTCTGGAGCAAAGAGAGGGGGGGGGGCCATCGCTCCCCCTCGCCCCCTTGAGACCGCCACTGTGTCAAACATAGATGATTTTTACAAGTCGTCCAATTTTACTTAAAAAACCATTGCTTCTTTTGTCCTTTTATTCAATTTTGAGTAGGTAAGTATTTTTTATTGGTGTGGGTGCACCTAATCGACAATACGTACATAAAAATTACTTTTTTACCGCCCCCTCTTCCTAATTACTTTTTCGTTCCTTAGCCGAATTTTATGAAGTTTGGCATTTTAGAAAGTTAAAAGAACAAAGTTTACGATTTTTGTACAAAATATGTAAAATGTCAAAATGGCGAACATAGTCAAAAATATATTCTGGAAAAAAAAATCTAGAACTTTTTTTCCACCTTACTGTAATTTTTTATTGCCAAAACTTTATGCCTTTTCACGTCTAACGAGGTACCACACATAGAATTCGGTTAAGTAGTACATATCGCATAACGTTACCACCAAAAAATTATGTCTCTTTTTATTTACCAAGAACTTTCTTACTTCTCATCGGATTTTTAGGTGTATCCTTTCTGCAAAGGTAAATAAACCGAGTCAAAATGTCAAATGTCACAAACCCAAGATGGCGAACATACCTAGTCAAAAATTACTTTTTAAAAAAAAAACAAACTTGTTAGACGTGAAAAGGCATAGGGTTTCCTATTTTACAGGGAGGTCGAAAAAAAGTTTCAGATTTTTTTTTCAGACTCAATTTTTGACTACGTCCGCCATCTTATTTTTCTTTTAACTTCCTAAAATGCCAAACTTTACAAAAATCGGCTAAGGAATAAAAAAGTAATTAGAAAATTAAATCAGTCCAAGATTTTCTGGCCCTTCTCATATATTATTATGGATTAAACGATCAAATGGGAGAGAAAGGTAAAAAGGGGGCGGTAAAAATGTTATACCTATGTACGTACTGCCGATTAACTGCTCAAAACTGAATAAAATAACAAAAGAAGCAATGGTGTTTTAAGTAAAATTAGACGACTTGTAAAAATCTTCTATGTTTGACAGCTCACAGATAAAAATCCTAAAGGCGTTCAAGATTCAAGTTTGGTGTTTTTAAAAGGATATTTCATTGTCTTCAAGCAGCTGTAAAAGTTTCAGGAATCCCCTGAAAAAATTTCTAAACACACGACAATATATGAAGCGTGAAATTTTTGTTATTTTTGAAGATTTTTAGTAGAAAGCTTTTTTTATGTATGTTGTTTAATTTTAGTAAAACTTGAGGGTCCATCGTGCCTTGTTACATTTAATATTCTAGCGTATTATGTAGCCTTTTAATAAACATATTTGGAAGAGCTGTAAAGGGAATGTGGATTAAAAAATTTGAAGTTAAGCAGCCGGGGTCAAAAAAATTGAGATTTGTAAATTTTCTGAACATGTCTCAATTTAAGATTTTTTTGTGATTTTTCCATTTGCATTTTTTAATATTGGCGACCTTCGGACAGTGATATCAAAATGAATTTTCACAATCTCGTTCATAAATACTGAATAGGATTTTTTTTTTGTAAATTTTTAGAAAAAAAATACATTTTTTTTTAAATTTCAAATTGATTATTCTTTTATGCACTCAACCGGAAGTCGAAAATCATGTTTTGCATACCATAGGCCATTTCGTAACGTTTTTAGAGGTTTAACCAAAATTTTAAAATATTGATACATGATCGAGATACAGCTGTCAAAATGACTCTATGTCGTACGCCGTCGCCGAAAAAATTTATATTGGCTTGGTGGTCCCCGGAGTCATGCCTAAGTGTGTGCCAAATTAGAACAAAATCACCAAAGGAGGAGGACAATATCCTTTCCTTAACCAATGTCAAAGAGAGTTTAAGAACTCAAAAAAAAGTCGGCGCAAATGTAGGTCATAAACAGGAACATACCAGTAAGGTGTAGTAAGCAGCGAGAAAATTCGCCTAATGTGTCATCAAGATCTGTATTGTTGAAAGTCATACAATGCAGTCTTCTCACCTCCCATGGTTGAAAAGCAGTTTAGGAAGCAATATATTTGAAGAAAAATCCTCTTTAGTGCGTAATCGTCACTAAATTCGACGCTGGTTCTCGGCTTCGGACCATGCGATCGGGAACGCGTGATGAACCATCGCTCGAGAATATAACGTTGTGCCATTCCCTGTTCGAGAATACACGTCCAGCCAGTATACTCAAAAGAGGTTTCCGATTTAGAATTGGTCCTGATAATGGATGAATTATTAAAAAATTAAGATTCGGTAAATACGCTGGTCAAACTTTTTAACTTGTTTTGTCGCAGCGGTAAAATCCCTGCTGACTGGTTAAAATCAACCTTTGTTACACCGCCTAAAAAACATTCAGCAAAGAAGTGTAGTGATTACCGCCTAATTAAAGAATTTAGGGAAAATACGAATCCCGACACACAGTTTGGATTTCGTGGTGGGTTCGGGACAAGAGAGGTCCTGTTTGATATTCAAGTCTTAGTTCAGCGGTCTAGGGATTTGTCGATGCCATTATATGCCTGTTTCATAGATTATGAGAAAGCATTTTATCGAGTCTAACAGGAAAAGCTCATAGAATCGCTAAAAGAAGTTGGTCTAGATGACCGAGATCTAAAGACAATCGCTAATCTATACGGGAATCAGACTGCTCAAATAAAGGTTGGTGGCCAACTGTCCGAAGAGGTCCAAATAAGAAGAGGTGTGCGCTAAGGTTGTATATTGTCTCCGCTGTTGTTTAATACCTATAGTAACAAAATAATAGAGTATGTCGACGACACTGTCATAATAGCAGACACGCTGGAAGGCCTGCAAGAGTTGTTGAATCAAATAACTGCCAAAAGTTTGCAATTCGGGCTTAAAGTCACAGCAAGTCGAACGCGTGGATTCATACAAATACTTGCAAGAAGTTCGTGCAAGAATTGATCAGGCCGGATCATCTTTTATCAAAATGAAATCAGTGTTGTGTAGTCGCGATCTTAAAACCACTATCCGAATTCGTCTGCTTCGGTGTTATGTTTTTAGAATCTTATATTATGGCATGGAAGCACTGATTGAGGCCATGTGCAAAAAGTTAGAGGCATTCGAGGTTTGGTGTTATCGAAGAATACTAAGGATATCTTGGATGGACAGAGTAACTAACGTGGATGTTTTGCTTAGAACAAATAAAGTTTTATTTACCATTAAAAAATGAAAACTTGAACATTTTGGCCATATTTTGAGAAATGACAAATATAAACTTTAAAATTGATAATAGAAGGTCCGGGTCGTCGACGGATATCATGGCTTAAAAATCTTAAACAATCGTATAGTGTTAGCACTACGACACTGCAGCACTGGCGAACAACAATAGCCGTGTGCACGGGACAGTTGTCCTACTGGTAAACGAAGTCGTTGTTTTCGTAAAACATCTGCGCAGATGGCAACATAATATCCTCAAAAAATCTCAACATATCTTTGACTGTCTTCCTTTACTTTTGTGAAAAGCAGATTGCGGTGATGATAGCCAACGTTCGAAGAGAAGAAGAATGGATGACACAGTGGCGTAGTAACAAGGGGGTTTGGGACAACCCCCGCCCCCCGAAATTTAATAACAACTTAGCAAAAGATGCCTTTTGTTGACTTTTGAGCTGTAATGTTTAGAACACTTATACCTATCTCCCCCCCCCCCCCGAATTTTTTTCTTACTACGCCACTGGGCTACCATTATTTTGACAGTGATTCTAAAACAATTACATTATAAGTAATAATGTAAAAATATCTTTGATTTTACTTAAAAAATTATGTACATACCTAATTTTAAAAAATTTTAGGGTTTTTTTTTTAAAACCAGATTTCCGAAATAACCTCCCAGGCTGGTTCCAAAATTTCATAACCACACTGCAACTGCGACATCGAAAGGACCGGTTTTGTTTCTGGTTCAACCAGTACCAGAACAAATTATAAATCGAAAATTTTTAAAGTGTAATCGATCAAGTTCTGAACTGCTTTACTATATTGTTTCCATTTTTTAAACAATAAAATACGCCCTAAATCAATAGTTTTTTTAGTAACTGTGTGCAGATAACTAAAGCTTCACTTTTTTGGTTACCGATGCAAAAAGACTTTCTTTTTTAATCACGGGTGCAAAAAAAGTTTTTATACGTTTTTTTACCCAAAATTAAAAAGAAATAACGAAAATATTAATTTTGAGAAAAGATAATTATTCTTGGCTAAACATTAAGCCATTTCCGCCAGTTTTCACCAAGTATTGACGAAAAAATAATTTAAAAACAAAAAAAATGTCGCACATCGCTATGGACACCATTGTTATTTCATTTACCAGCCGCCTTGATTTATAGTGTAAAGATGGTGTGTTGCGAGAAGTGCTCTTCGTTCGAGATTTTCCTTGTAAAAAAAGCACTATTTAAGCCACTAGTTTTGAAAACTACTATTTTCTTTTAAAATGTCGACAAGTTTATCCTTTAAGTCAACTGTGTAAAGAGGGGCTAATCGTGGAATTTATTTAAAGCAAGCCATTACAAATTTTAAACATTAAACAAAACTACATGCAAAGGAAGCAAACCAAACAAAAGGAAAATAGGAATTTCCGCATAGGAATCATCATTATTCTAAAACCCTATGTTTTAAAGGGGAAACGGTTGCATTGCTTTGCTTTAAAATAACTGCTGAAATAGCAAACTAACAAGAAGGCGGTTCTTTCCAAAAAACACCAAGAACATTTTTTTAAGAATCACGTAATAGGTATTTACGTCACTAGACCGGAAAATTGGTCTTTACAGGTCGACGCAGGAAATTTTCAGGGCGAGCCGCAGGCGAGTCTTGTAAACCTGTAGAGGCCTGTAAAGACACTTTCCGATCGTGTATCGTACGTACTTTTTTTTTTAAACGATCAGAAAAAATATTTTAGTACCTACATTTAAAGAAATATGACCTAGATATTAGTACTATACACTAAAAACTAGTAAATCTTGGGATCAATATAGCGTCAATAATAGCGTCAAGTTAATTGATCTGGAGGTTGGCTGATTTTGAACTATAAATCCGTATTTTAAGAATAAATATTAGTATAAAGCCTCACTAATATTTATTTTGAAAATGTACAGATTGCATTAATATTAAGAAAATTTGTACTAGGAATTACTCTGTCAGTACATTAAGAAAATTTGTACTAGGAATAACTCTATCAGTACTTTTAATAATAGTGTTTAGTATTTGCTGAACTAAATCTCAAACATCCTGGAGTAAATATTAGTACATTTGTACTATTATTTATTATTTTTAAACTAAAACCGTAGTACTTATTGTACTAGCTTTCAGTGCAACAAATGCCTTTTAATACTAATATTTAATACTATTTTTACTAAATTACAGTTCTTTTTGCACTATATATATAAGCTTATCGTAGATTTAAATGTAGTACAAGCGTACTAAATTTTAATATATAAATAAGTATTGTTTTCTGACGTTAAAAACAATTATTAAATTTTATCTGTAACGGACAAAAAATATATAATATAGAATTATTAAATTATTAAATAGTACAAGTTAACGTTGTTCTAAAGTCAGATAGATAGTCCTGTATTGCTAATCCTTGGCAACAACAATTCGACTATTAAAACGTTCCCTGATTGTAAAATAAAAAAATACATGGATAATAATTTAAAAATTACATAACGAAATTCGTAATTATTTAAAAAATTACTTATTTTAAATAGGTGGTTCAACATACCTTTAAAATAATAAGTTTTTTTCTGTCCAAAACTGAAAACAAATACCACGTGTTTTGCAAGCGAAAACAGTGCCATGAGAGACAATAACTCGTACAACATGCACCCGTGAAAGTTCTGGGATAACTGACATGATCCTGATACAAAAACTTCAATAAAAAAAACCGTTAAAAATTAGTACAAATAAATTTATCTTTAGTACGTGCATATTGAATATCAATACACCTGCATTGATATTAATTTTATTGATTATCTCTAATTTACCTGTATTAGAATCTATCTTTATGTACTGAGTGGTAGTAACATAATTTACTAATACCAATTTTTATAAGGAATAAAAACTATTGCTAGATTTAAGTACTAGTATTCAGTACTTATGTGCTTATCGTTAGTTCAATGGTAAATACTAAAACCAATATATTCTTATAATTATATTTAGTAGCAGCTATACTAGAGTTTAGTGCTTAAAAGTTTAAATCAAATATTAGGATCTGTTAAGCTTATACTAGCGTTAAATACTGTTCAAAGATTGGTCTTAGTTAGACCGTACTAAATTCAAATACACAGAAGATAAAATCAAATATATTGTACTAAATTTTAGTCAATTAACAGATTCTAAAATTGATAACATGATTTACTGAATTCTAGGACATTATTTCTTTCCGTGTACCACTTTCGTCAACGCCTAGCCGCGTTACGCAATTTATGAACAGTCCCCTAATAAGAGCTAATTTTACAACCAAAGATAAAACTCCAGATTAAACCTTAGTTTAAACTTCAGTTTAATCCTTGGATTAAACCATTGCTAAACAAAATGCTCAATTTTATAAGTCGCAGTTAAACCACGGCCAGGAAGAAAATAAGAGCTGTATGATTAGCTGTAGGCTTAGGAGCAGAACAAGCTTTTTACTAGTTTAAAAAGACTACATTTTCTTGGCATATTGGGTGGATTATTTTAACCATATCTTTAAAATGGCACCAACTAGAGCTAAACCCAGCATAGACACCAAATTTGTGATATCATCGTTGGTTACACATAGATATACAGCCAGACATGGACGCCACAACAAAAAATATTTAGAATTTTCAGAAACGCAAAGATATACAGTATAATGTGTGAGATCCGCGTGAGTATAAAAATTACTGGTCTGTGGGATGTTCCAACAAAATCTACATTTTCAAAGGATTTGTTCTAGGACGAATAATTTTTGGTCTTTTTGGTGATTTGGCAATGTCAAAAATTTTGTTATCATGCATCTTCATCCAGTTGATCAAAAATACATTCTAAGTCATCGATCATAGCGATTTTACTAAATACTTACAGTTTTATACCAAAAACGAATTTGAAATAATTTTTTAATAACTATTTTGAGGTTTTGTTTGATTGATTCGTTTGTGAGTGTGCCAGTATGGCACTGTCCACTGCGACCACTATTGAATCTATTGTGGCTCACTTTCAGCATTTTTTGTTGCCATAGAATATTCAGCCCCTTAAAGAGGCTCGCAAGTTACTTAGGTGTGTGGTTTATCGAAGATACGTTGACGCTGACGTGCAAGGGCCGGACATTCATACAGCACAAGTCTGGCAGTCTCATCATACTCCATACAGAGCCTACATTCGGTGTCCTCACTTAGACCCATTCTGTGTAATGGTACTTTCAGGCTGCAGTGTCCGGTGTATAGATCAACCATTGTCCGGATGTCTTACCTGGTGAGCTCAATGAGTTTCCCGGCCCTCTTCCTGTAATGAACTCATTGGAATGTGCCAGTTCCGACAATTCTCTCTAGTATTGGTGAAATTTGTTTTCCATCCAGCCTGAGAGAGCAGTGTTGATTGTGTTGTATTCTATTCCAAGGGCTGATTCGGTGCCAATAAAGACGGCAGATGCCGCTTCGTGCGCCAGCTGGTCGGCAGTCTGCCCAGAATGTTCCGGACTCCATACACACACAGTGTTTATTCGCCCTAGGATATTCAATGTGGACTGGCAGCTCCTAACCCTTCTCGATGACCACCTATAGAATTCAGGAGCCTTAAGGGCCGCTTAACTGTCGGAGAGGATCGTTATTGATCTGTTGCGCCAGTTATGATCTATCATCCAACTTGCGCTCATTTCATTGGCGAAGAGTTCCGCCTGGAATATTGTAGCCATTCGTCCAAGACTATTTATAATCCTGATATTTTCCCGGCTGTAATAAGCTTCGGATCCAACGCCTGGAGGCATTTTTGATCCGTCAGTTTACCAGCAGCTATCTTCACTTGAGAAATTTATTCGGTTTGTCGTCCAGTCCTCCCTATCTGGGAGAATAGTGTTGTATAGCTTTTTGCTGTTTACTGTTAGGGGCATTAGATCCGGTAGCAGCCCTAGAATGCAGTGGCTCTCAATCCGCGTTAAAATGTTTGTTACTACTTGACTTGCCCTGTCACCCCATTGGTTGGCTGTGATTCTGTAGGTTGTCTTTATGGTCTCTTTCTCCAAGACAATGTGTAGAGAAGGAAGGTTTAGAAGGCATTCAAGCGCTGCTGATGGTGTGATGCTCATAGCACTACATATCACCATACTTGCTTAACGTTAGATGCCTGTTAGTTTGGCACGAGCCAGCGTTTGCCTGCCCTTCGTGTAGCAAACTATTGCCCCGTATGTAATAATGGATCTAACTCTCGTGATATACAGCCAGTACATTTGTTTGGGGCTAAAGCTCCAAGACTTACCGCAGATACGTTTGCACATCCATAGAGACAGTGCTGCCCTTTGCTTGCGCATTCCATATAAGTGTTTTATAGAGGGTCACCCCCAGATATTTTACTTCAGATGCGAATGGGATTATTTCACCGTTTAGTACCGGAGGAACAAGGAAGTCAAGCTTCCTTTTTTTGGTGAACGGTATAATGATTGTTTTGCTTACAGACATTTGTTCCCTGTTGCACCAGTCATTTACTGTGTCTAGGATCTGTTGTGTATTTCCGGAGATGGACCTCTCTGAAATATTTTTCACTACGACTGCTATGTCGTCAGCAAAGCCTTGTGCAATTACGTCTATCAGTTGTAGACTTGCAAGGAGGTCGTCCACTAGGAGCGACCAGAGGAGAGGTGACAGAACACCCTCCTGAGGGCAGTCTTTTCCGGCCCTGAATCTAACAACTTCCTTGTTTATGGTCATGTCGATTACTCGATTTTGAGGTTAGAATCTTTCGGTAACTATTAAACTGAAGTTTAACCCACACCCAGACTGCCGGTAACAGTTAAAACGAAGTTTCTTGGTAAACGGCACCTATAAAACGTAAAAAAATCGACATCCGTGGTAGAAACAAATTTAGAGGAGCTTTTTTAGAAAACTGCCAAAAAAAAGAAAAGCTAAAAGCTGTCAGCAAGAAGAAGTCATAGCCAACTTGGCCAAAAATGGGACCGACAAGGATCAAGGGACCGGAAAATTGAACCAAAAAGTCCTTTCTTGAGAGTGGAAATATTTCGAAAGAACATGCGTTTTAATGTAGAACTTTCTGAATGATAAATCATATGGAAAGTGGCTATTTGCCGGTCGTTTGAAAAAAATGCTTTTTATGTAGATTTTTTCAATCGTTCTTCTTTTACAAGGTGGATAGTAAGGGCAACCCAAAATTGATTGAAAATGGATTGTCTGGTCAGTTGAACATGGGGAGACGATCTTTCGTCAAAATTTTTTTACTTTACTGAGTTTGTACAAAACAAAGGTCGTTTGACGCAATTTAAAGGTCTTTATACCATATCTGCACTATTTAACGGCGGGAAATTAGATGTAAATAACGGCTGAGCCCTTCCATGAATAATTAATATATAAAACCGCCTTTAGCGGTTTCACTTTCACGGTAATTAATAACGTAGGCCTTTTGAGAGAAATTGAGGTTAACGTCAGGGCACAATGCTACGCTACCTGATATAACTACCTCAAAACGCACTGGGCTTAGGACCCCTCTGGGTGAAATACATGAAGGCAGTGGCGTGCGTACGGGGGAAGGGCGATAAATTTAACAAAAAACGTGAAAGGTATCAAAAGCTACAACCCACTTTTTAAAAAATGTATCACACAAAACGAGAAATAGATAAAAAGTTTTAAAGAATTTTCTACTTTTGCTTTGCTAAATAACTTTTGACTGCGGCGGTATGACATCATTTATTGTTACAATTTTAGTTTAATTTTAATTTTTTTTTCTGGCTGCAACGTCTACAACGTTATATAAAACTTTTGCCTGCGGCGCATTTGGGGCACTATAACTACTAAACCGCCTTTTTTGTAACCGCGCGTTAAATATTCTCTCCCAAGGTCAATCTCTGCGTACGCCACTGCACGGAGGTGGAGAAATTCTAAGAGCGCGCGGTTAAATTTAATGAAACAAGCACCGTTAGGCTAACTCATATTGTCTTCGTAGGGTATGCCCTTTTACCGAGCCTTTTACCTACATGGAGATCCGGTATATAATATACGAAATTTTTACCTATTTGTAATGGAAAATGAAGTCGGATGTTGAAAAGAGTCAAACTTGGCGCATTAATGACATGATTTTGGCAAAAAAACTACAATTGAAACTATGTCCCACCCCTCCTTGAGCCAACTGTATCGCAAAAAAATGTGAAATATATCAAAATGTTCAAAGAATTTTCTAGTTAAATTGGAAAAAAATTTCAATTGACCAATTTTTTGACCCTGAATTTGGAATAAATAGTAGGTACATCGGGGAAAGAAGCCAACCAATGAAAGTTCACCTTTAACAAGACGGACGCAAAAGTCAACAAGGTGATACAACATTGCTGGGACAACTAACACCATATGGAATCATAAGATGCAAGCTCAAACTATAAGATACTATAACGGCCTTGCCTGCGATAATAACTCTTCCAATCAAGCTAGCCTGGAAAATAATGCAGAACCAGAAACACTTCTGGGCGCGAGCAGACTGCATTGGGCATGCGCAGTAGATTTTTTGCCTATGGCTTTGTCCAGGGCCAACCTTGATTTTTTCATTATTTTCTTTATTTTTCAAAGTTATTTTTGTTACACGTTCTGCGATCCTTTGGCTATTACACTGGTGGACAAGATTTTTCTAACACAGGTCATTTCATTATTTTTAAAATGTAAATATCCTTCTAATATTAGAAAAAATATTCGGAAAGTGTATTATTTGAATATTATACATAAAATCAACATTAAATATTAGTCTTTTGTTGAGTTTCGAAGTAAGTGATTCTCTGTGTATAGACAAAAAAGTGTTTTTAAGAAAGAAAATGTCGAGTCAAACGTGCCGGAATTGCAAAACTTCTCCTGACAGATTTTGCTACATTTGTGGAGAATTTATGGTGAAATCCCAAGCTAGGCCATTTTCTGAAAATATTAAAAAAGCCTACTTCAAATATTTTGGTGTTTTAATTGGAGATCAAGACAAGCAGTGGGCTCCCCATGTGTGCTGTTAGTTGTAGCGTGTCATTAGTGGAGTGGATGAAGGGGAACATAAAAAGTTTGCAGTTCCAATGGTATGGCGAGAACCCATTATTCATTTTGACGATTGCTATTTTTGCCTGAGAAAAGGTTATTCCAAAAAGGGAAAGCACAAGATTGACTATCCAAATTTGCAGTTTGCCATACGACCTGTTCCTCATAATGCAGATTTACCAGTGCCCATTACGCCTTTAGATCCGTAAAATATTGTTTTGGAAGATATTGGAGACAACGCATCATCAGGCAGCTCCGAGGAACAGATACCGACCATATTTTTACTCTAGGTCCCAGTTCTGGTGAGCCACATTCGATTGTTTAAAGTGAGTTAAATGATTTAGCACGTGATTTGGGGTTATCAAAGCAGCAGTCAGACTTCTTGGTTCCCGTGTTAAGGAATGGAACTTGTTAGCCAAAGAAATCAAAATTACAACTTTCAGAAAAAGAAATGCTAAGTTTTCTGCATTCTACACTGTGTTTAATGCAGGAACTTGATATTCAGATTTCTCTCGGTGAGTGGCGCTTATTTATAGACGCGTCTAAATACAGTTTAAAAGCTGTGTTATTGCATAAAGGAAATTTAAAACCCTCTATGCCAGTTGCCCATTCAGAGGCAATGAAAGAAACTTATGAAAATATGCGCACACTTTTAAATAAAATAAACTACAGCAGGTATTAAATGGCAGATATGTGGGGATGTAAATCTAAAAGTAGTAAGTAAAAAATAGGAATTTTAGTAGGACTTCAGGGAGGATTTACAAAATATTGCTGTTTTATTTGTTTGTGGGACAGTCGTGCAGTAGATCAGCATTATGCAATAAAAAATTAACCAAAAGAAGTAAATTTCAACCGGGATCTCAAAATATTAAGTTTGAATCTTTTGTAGACCCCAAAAATGTTCTTCTGATGAAAAACTTCGTGAAAGCAATGAATAAAGACGGTTATAGATACAAATACAAGACAAGTCTTTCCCCAGTTAAGTGATGCGAAATTAAAGGAAGGCATTTTTATTGGGACACAAATCATATTGCTGGACGATGTCAACTTTACAGAGAAGCATTTGTTAGTGTAGTAAGGGGATTTTTGGGCAACAAGATGGATGCAATTTACCAACAGTTAGTTGATGAACTTTTAGATGCCTACAAATCGCTTGGTGACCGATTGTCATTAAAAATTCACTTCCTCCATTTCCATCCGTCATTTTTTCCCAAAAATTTGGGAGCTGTCAGTGACGAGCAGGGTGAAAAGTTCTACCAGGATATGAGAACAATGGAAATCCGCTATCAAGGACGATGGGATCCAGCCATGTTGGGTGATTACTGTTGGTTCTTGAAAAGAGAAGATACGACCCCTCATAAAAGGAAAAAATAAAAATTAATTAGTGTGTTCAGTTAATATTTTTAATGTCTGTGTTTTTCTTAGATGTAAGGTATGTTTAGTACTTTTAAAAATATAAATATAGTCAATATACACTGACAAAAAATTAAATTATTTTTTCAATAGATAGTAAAATATTGTAACAATAAATGTGGTACTATAAATGTAACAAGAAAACGTTACGTGTTACAACTTTTTTATTATCATTTTCGTATTTGGATAGGTCCATTCTACCACTATATGCTATTCAGCTTTGTGTTACAAGAAAAAAAAATTGTCGACCAGTGTTATAGTATTTCATAGGAATATGGATGCAAGGGTCGTAGTCATTCGTCAAGGAGGAAAATCTATTCAGAGAAGCAGCGTTTATACAGAGGAACCAAAATGTGTGAAACCTCAAACTAATAACTAAAGAAGAGACCAAACATTTCCTTTGGAAATTTTCTTCACTCTTCTAAACAAATACATGAGGAGAAAAGAGGTAGACGAATAAAACGGCAACACTGTTTAAAGTCGCTTTTCCCATCACCAGTGGTGGCGATTTTTGCGTGCGTCAACCCACTTCCGTTCAAACCATAAAATAAAATAAGTTTGTAGCCAAAATTAAAATGCCCAAGGCTTCTTACTTCGTTAATCACGGAAGAAGAAAGATTTTCATGGACAGCACTACAAAAGACCCTTAAATTGCCACGAATACTAACAGCGCTCCACTGCAATAGTTTAAAATTCGTTTTCTTAAATAGTTCAAAATTCAACGTATTCGCCGAGGTGTCAACTGTCGAGAGTTGTTCCTTGTATCTGCTTAATTACCTACTCTACTTGGGATCTTGAGTTTACCAACCAGAATTCTAATTTGATTTTAAACAGTTTGAAGTTCTGGGCCTTAGAATAAAAAATGCTTAAAACCGCTGCTATTAGTCGAAAATAATTATATTTTTATGGGCTTCCTGCAATTAACCTCTCTGCAACAACTTTTGAATACCTATGAAATATTTTCGAGCATATTTTGAAAACAAGTGGGAAACGTATAAACAGCATATTTTTAAAAAAAGGAAAATAAAAAACAAAACATTCTTTGGTGGGAATCGAACCCAAGACCTTCTGCTCTGAAGGCGCGCACACTACCCCATCATACCACAATGACATTTAAAAATAAAGTATAAATGGTAGCTGGTGTAGTTCGACGAGGCACCATGTCCAGTAGGTACGAATTTAAATTAATTCTTTAGATATTAGCTAAGTTCTCGGCAGCACAGTACAAAGTTGAAAATACACCTTGCACAGAGATTATAATTTTAGATTTAAAATATATAAGCTGCAAAACTATGCCAATGACCAAGCTAAATTCTGTTTTTTGCATATCACGCATTGTGCTGGTCCTCAGAAAGACTTTATATAGTTTTTTCTTAAATAGTTAAAATAAGAGTCAAAAATCTCAAAAATACACCAACTCTCGTTAAAAACACTGCCGAGTCAGCTGTGAATGAAAAAGACTTGTCATAATTTAAACACCGCTTATCTTTGATCCAACGTTGCCGGTTTGAAGTTTTTCTAAAGCAATACTTTTTTGTACTCATTTAAAATTTAATCATAGTAATTACTCAAATTAAAAAGTTCAGTTATTAGTCTGAGACTAATTACCTTTTATAAAAATGGGTAACATAGTAAATATAATTAAAAAAGCGATTCAAAATCTGTATTTAGTTTTCTTCTTATCGAACCCCGTGGCAAATTAGCAACCGTGCATTTTATGGGAAAATTAATCTTATGGATGGTTGATCGGGGTAGTATTGTTTAATGTTATGTCTCTTTTTATTTTTTAATCTACGTGTGAAACCCATACTTTTCGGGGGGTAACAGATTTCAACTGCGGAACAACGGAACCAACTAAACGAAAAATTCTTGGTCCACTGAACACATATTAGGTTATAAGCTTACGTTGTCTTATTTTTTGTTAGCATTAGTGATGACGATCGCAGATACAGAGCAATTGAAATGTTGTGAGACTGTAAGAAATGAAGACAATGAAAGCTCCAAACTCTAGATTACCCTTAAGTTTATCATTGCCTACCACCTTCAAGCAACACTTTTTTTACCATTGAAGTTTTGCAGGATATTTTTAAATTGTTGACTTCGAAATCAAAAAGCTTAATCAAAAGGGTAACAAATTAGTGTCCTAAGCTACAATCCGTTAAAAAAATTTTAAACAAATCCGACCTGACAGTTATAACAAAAAGTGGCACTTAACTGAAACAAATCAACGAGGATCTCGTGCTATTTTTGCGTAAAAATTGATGCCCGTTTCGCTAGCTAAATTTTCATTTATTTTGGATAAAGGGTTCGTATTGACAGTGACAAATCTTTTGTACCCGACGATAAGTATGATGTTACTTGCATACATGTCTTCCATCTAATTACTGTCCAGGGCCCAATGGAGTCCTTCTTATAAGCAACAGTTATTTTTGCTTTAAAATATTTGATAGCAGTTGACGATAGCTCGATTGTCGCAATTCACTTTTGAATTAATATTAAAATTAAGTGTAGAGATTCTTTTTTTTTAGTTCGACCCATGATTACATACGGGACAATAGTTTGGTACACGAAGGGCAGGCAAACGCTGGCTCGTGCCAAACTAACAAGCATCCAATGTCAAGCAAGTATGGTGATATTTAGTGCTATGAGCACCACACCATCAGCAGCGCTTGAATGTCTCCTAAATTTTCCTCGTTTACACCTTGTCCTGGAGAAAGAGGCTATGAAGGCAACCTATAGAATCATAGCCATTTAATGGCGTGGCAGGGCAAGTCAAGTAGTACCAAACCCTTTAACGCGGGCAATTGAGAGCCAATGCATTCTAGGGCTACTACCGGATCTAATGCTCGCAACAGTAAACAGAAAAAAGCTATATAACACTATTCTCCCAGATAGGGAGGCCTGGCGACAAACCGAATAAGTTTCTCAAGTGAAGATAGCTGCTGGTACACTGACGGATAGAAAATGCCTTCAGGCGTTGGATCCGGAGCTTATTGTAGCCGGAAAATATCAGGATTATACATAGTCTTGGACGAATGGCTACAATTTTCCAGGCGGAACTCTTCGCCATTGAAATGAGCACACGTTGGATGATAGATCGTAACTGGTGCAACAGATCAATAAAGATACTCTCCGACAGTCAAGCAGCCCTTAAAGCTCTTGAATCCTATAGGTGCTCATCGAGAACCGTTAGAAGCTGCCAGGACAAATTGAATACCCTAGAGCGAATAAACACTGTGCCGCTGGTATGGATTCCGGGACATTCTGGGCATCGGGGAAATGAGTTTGCCGACCAGCTGGCGCGCGAAGCGGCCTCTTCCGTCTTTATTGGCCCCGAACCAGCCCTTGGAATAGCATACAATACAATCAACACTGCTCTTTCAGGCTGGATGGAAAACAATACTGGAGAGAATTGCCGGGACTGACACATTCCAAAGAGTTCATTACAGTACCCTACTGGATCTGAATTATGCTTCACCAAAGCAAGTTGCGAGCCTCTTTAAGGTGCTGAATATTCTGTAGCAACAAAAAATGTTAAAAGTGAGCCACAATAGACCCAATAGTGGTAGCAGTAAACAGTGCCATACTGGCACACACAAACGAATCAATCAATCAATCAACTTGATAAATAAACAATCTATTGATTTTAATCACTTTCCCCAACATGGCTACCAACTGAATGCAATCATTTTACTTACGAGTGATGGAAATATTTTTGCCAAGATCAGGGACCCAATTTTCGAACCACTCGAATGTTTTCCTCGTATACAACTAAAATGCGAACGTGGTTTTGAGTACTCCAAAAAATATCTATTCTTGAACCTAAACTCATTTAAAAGTAAACAAATAGCACGATATTTACTAATATGGATTAGGGTTTAGGACTATGGGACGCATGTGATTTTTAATCTAATTTTGCGTGTTTTTCTTTAAACCTGAGTAAAACTTGTTGGAATTTTGGACTTACTGTAATCATATAAGTGGTTTCGTAAAGGAAAAACACAGGTTTTCATAAATTTCGTGAAAAAAAATGGAAAAGAAGCAAATTGACGGTGAGTGGATATTTTAACTAAAAATACTCTGTAAATTAAATCACTCATATTATTTTATCGCTTTTTATTGTTTAATTTGCAGAGATCCATATGAGAAGAAGTATTCTCCCACAACAATTCTTCGCAGTGATGAGAAAATTAAATTAAAATTTTTAATGCATAGATTTTTCGATTGAAAACTGTCCAAACACTAAACTAACGTTTCGCTCGCTGACGTTTTGCTCATTTTGGACGAGAACCGTACCTTCTGAAATAATAATGGCCTTCTTAATCTATAAAAGCGTCAAACACCAACTTTGTCAAATTTTAATTTCGTCCGTATTAAAATTTTCTGTACCTTTCTTCCCTCCCTCTCCTCTTTAGGTAGGTTAGGTTTGTTATGAGTGGTGCAATTTACAGCTCCCTCCACTGCGACCTAAGAGATCTATTGTGACCCCCCTACCCGCTCCATACGGCGTTTTCCTTAATCTTACAAAATTATGTAATTTTGCGAAAAAAGTCCAAGTAGACTACCGACGACCCCGGGAAATGCTTTGTATTTTAAAGTATTTAGATATTTATTGATTGACGCTTTTTAAAGACGCGATTAGTTTTTAGTTTTTTGAGTTTTGAGGGTTTTTCGTCAAAAATACTTTTTGCCCATGCATTTTTTAACGGTTCCTGAACTGCTATTCTCTTTAAAAAGTTCCAGAATAATTTTTAAATAAGTTTCTGGTACTCTAGAAGACACCGTTTTTGAGTTTGAGGGCAAAACATCCAAAAACATTCAAAATTTTTTTTTTTTTTAAATTACATTTTTACAAAAATTGCTATATCTCAAAAACGTCGAGTTCGAATGTGATGAAAACTGCACAGTTCGCTTTGTTGAAGTTTTTTACATAAGGATCAGTTAAAAGTTGAGCCGGTATGTAGATGGCGCTGACGTAGTTCTGGTTCACTTAATGTTTGTCAAAACGTGCCTAATTCCAAAGAAAAAACAATGAAATCAATAATTTTTCAATTATCTTTTAAAATACATATGCCACGATATTGGGAGCAATTTCGTTTTAAAGATAATGAAAAAATACGCAAAATGACATGTATTACTATCTGATCAGTGCCGTACGTGAGTCATTATAACGTAAAAATGGTGGAAAAACGGCAAAATTCTATAAAAATTAAAAGAAAACTGCCACACTTTCAAAAATAAAAGTAAAGTTAACAAAATCAGCAGCGTATGTGGCACTATATTATCAGTGCCGTACGTGAGTCATTATAACGAAAAAAGGGTGCCAAAACGGCAATATTTTTAATAAAAATTAAACGAAAACTGCAATAATTTTTGAAAAATAAAAGTAAAGTTAACAAAATCAGCGACATAAGTCACTATATGATCAGTAACGTAACAATAGTGCCATTTTAAATATAAAAATATGATCATATCATTTTACCAGTGCCTTTCGCGACCCGAAAACGAGCTGTGGGTTATTTATAGTAACTACGCAGGTTTATAGCTTTCTGTTTTTTTTTTTAAATTAACAAAATTATATCAACTTTAAAGAAAAAGATATACATTCATTCATACAAAAGATAGGTTCTTTAAAAGCGTAAATCAATACCTTAACAGTTTTCAAAGTGTTGGAGATTAAATATATATATAAATATGTATGTAGGTTTGTTTGTGAATCACGCCAAAACGGCAACAAGATATATTGTAACCTAAATTTTTCGAGTAAGAAAGAACCAATCATCATTATTAATTTGCGGAAGGCGTAAATCACCCGTTTATGTCTTAATATTTCCTTTATCGATGCGAACTCTCGCCTCCCTCCCTCGAAATCGTACCTGCTCCCTCGCGCCGTTACTTAATTTATGGACGCCACCAAGTTGCACTACCTTAGGAATAAAGAAATGTCTGGAAGAAATAAGTGGGCAATTGCTCTCCCTCTTCCCGGCTACTGCAAAAAATCTTCGAATTTTCATAAACATTTTGTAAAATTGCTAAAATTACACTTTACTTTTCTGGCATCTATTGCGCAAAAATTTACCGCGGAAGACTTTTATCGGCGCGTAATATGACATTACCGCACAAATTACAAAACCGCGCAAACCACAAAAACAAACAAAATTGAGCAAATCCCCAACAACCCAAAAATCCATTTTTTTGCTTGCGCGGTATATTCTGCACGGTTAAGGCCGCGGACCTTTTATCATTATTATTTTTTCATACGCTATTCTTTAATTTGCGCTGTACCATATATTATTTAGGTTTACACAGCGTGCCTCTGACCAAGCAAACAGAAGTCAATTTTAAACTTATATGTAAAAGGCTTTTTCCTTGATTTAAGTGAGCAGTGATATCAATGAATCAATTTAAACTGAGTTACCATATGTAGCTAAACATTGACTTAAAAAACGTGTTGGAATACCCTATTGAACCAAACTTTTTTGTTTGTTTTTGTGGTTATTTTCGTATTTAAGTGGTTTATTTTGCTGAAGAAGATTTAACAAAAGGGTAAACGAAAAGCTGTTGTTTATTTTTATTACAAATTATTTAAATAGCAGCTACAGTGTATGTAATGCAATTTCTTTGCAAGGATTCTCTAACTCAGCGTTTTCGGTAAAAGTAAACGATATTCCATTTAGGAAAAAAGTTACCCCGTATCGATCGTTTAAAACTGAAAACAACAAAAATTTCAAATCGAACTTATTTGTTTATATTTCTAAAGCAAGACAAAACGAAAATAGAGGGAGATAGCACTATACCAAAACCACAAAACCGTGCTACATTTCATGGTGACGTCATCATTTTTGTATCTGAAATCGTTTATTAAGCAGTTAACAGGCCAAACAGGGTACTAAAGCTTGCCGAAATCGCCTTAGGTTTTACGTAAATTTACGTTAAATCAAGTATCGGCCTACGGTGATTTTTTTACCAGTGGACAAACTAGCGAAAAGTCATCATTGAAAATAGTTTTTTTTATTTTCAACAGACTGAAAAGTACACACTTTCCCACTTTCCGTACAATTTTTTGTACGGAAAGTGTAACTTTACAAAGATGGGACCGGAAAATGATTATTTTCCGGTGTATGTTTTATTTTCCGGTCCCATTTCTAGTTAGCTATGATTTGTGTTGACAGTTTTATTTTTACTTTATATTTTTTTGATGTTTTTTTTATTTTTTACTTTTTATTAAAAAAAAAAAAATTTTTATAAAAAATAAAGTATGATACATGACCAAAAACTCACTCACACACAGGTCTCCAAAGATTTACAGGGCGAGCCGTAGGCGACTATAAAGTTCTCTTTTCCGGTCTAGTAGTACTTTCAGAAGTGTTCAGTGTTGTACATCAGAAAAACTGTTGTAAATTCGTCAAAATCAATCTGAAAAATATCTGGTCTTTTAACAAAAGCTAAGTTGGATAAAAAGATAAGGCTTTGTGGTAGCTGAGAGTAATACTGAATGTAAACCAAATGCCGATGAAGAAGTGGATGATGATTATTTAAAATAGAGACCACCTGCTATGTGTTGATCGTGACCTCGCTGCGTAAGTTTCTACAAACTACTTTCTTACATTTTTTAAATGTATAGTCACTTGCATACCAAAATAGTAAAGTGTCACTTCGCCCCCCCCTTTCCCGTCGTTTGTCTGATGCCTGCTGTCAGGAGGACATTAAGAACCAAGGGGAAAACGCACTTTAATCTAGAGGAATGAATTTGATATTATCGAGTCCGCATAGTTTGTAGAAAAAATACTTTAGAGAAACTTATTTCATAAAAATGATCCCTGGAGAAACTGTACTTTGTAGAAATCGAACTTTGGAGAAATGTACATCGAAAGAAATCATAAAACAGAGAAACCGTACAACGTAAAAATTAGTAAGGCAAAAATCTGTTCTGTGCCTGACAGGTGTTTGTTTTCTTAACCAACCCGGCTATAGATAACAGATTTTCGCCTTACCAATTTCTACGTTGTATACGTTTTACGATTTCTTTGATGTACACACATCATAAACTCCAACCAATATATAACCCAACAGGTACCTCAAAGTATCGCTGAGATATCAAAGAAGCATAAAAGATTAACTCACAAGTGTATAACTTATATGGCACCAAAAATATTTAACCTTTTAACTGCCGATCAGAAAACGTCAATCTGTCAAAATTACAAAAATAAGAAAATGTATAAAACATTTATAACATCAATTAATTATGAAAGCCTTAAATCCTATTTTTCGTAACGGAAACTATTCAAAAATACCAAAAAACTTAAACAAGCAGAGTCACCTATTCTAATTCTAATTCGACTAAAATAAATCCGTTTAAGTTCTTTTTTCTTTTGGACCTTTTTTACATATAAACCAAATTTTAAGAAATTATCTAGCATTAGTAGGTATAGTAGCTATTAAGCATAAATAACATAAATATATTGCGCTAAGACTATATATTGAAGAAAGTGGGAAAAGCTACGCGCTGGCAGAAATACTGCCTTAGTAGCAATCCCTTCCTACTTTTTTCATATTCCTTAAATTTTTCTTTTATTTTATTTTTAATTTATTTAAATATCTAATCAAATTTTATTTATTTAATCAGATTTTACATTAACTGTAATTATTTTTTAGTTTGGATTTTGAATAAAGTATTCATTCATTCATTCATATTTCTCCAAAGTTCGATTTCTACAAAATACGATTTTGCCAAAGTTTGTTCCTATAAATAACGATTCCTGCATTTTACTTTTTTACAAGCTTTTATTTAACTTGCATTGTAACTATGTTTGTTCGGTAGAATCTTGCAACTTAATTTTGAGCAACTTCCCAACATCCGATAGGCTTCAAATTTGGCATGATTATATTGATGCAGTGACAACACAAGAATGTATTGTGATGAAATTGACAGCCCTCCCCTACTCGAAGGAGGTGGAGGGGGTACAGTTAAAGTACGCCTGATTTCGTTGAAATTTGGTGTATTTGGGCACTTGGACATGGAGACGAATTTATAATCAGATTTTAAAAATTCAATATGGCGGATTCAAGATGGAGGATTTTTGGGTATCTTTTGCTAACCAATTTTAACTAACTTATACACATCCGATTGCCTTCAAATTTTGCATTTATTTATAGTTCCAGTGACAATAAGAATACGAATTTTTGATCAGATTTTGAAAATCCAATATGGCGGATTCAAGATGGACGATTTTCGGTCATATTTTGCTAATCAATTTCAACTGATTTATCCACATCCGATTGTGTTCAACTTTGGTATGTGTTTAGAGTTCCGGCGAAAATACAGTAATATGGTTTTCTCATGTACCCACCTCCCTCTAACGAGGGAAGTGGAGGGGGAAAATATTTAGTTTGTTCGATTTCAATCAGAATTGGCATACAGGGTTTTTTCGGAAAGGGACTATGAATTTTTGATCAGATTTGAAAATTTCAATATGGCGGATTCAAATTGGACGATTTAGGGTACAAATCAAAAAATTAAAAAATAAATATTTATAAAAAAAACTTTTAAAGAACAAGCTTTACTAAATAATAACAAAATATTTTTTTATCTCTCTTATACCATAATAAAAGCGATGTGCGCAAATGAAAAATTTTAAAGCATAAAGAAAAGCATTATGTTTATCATTCGAATAGAAGAAGAATTTAGTTCTTCTTTTGTAGTTCTCTCTCTGTCACCGTAAAGTTAAAATTTTTAATTTACGCCCATCGCTTTTATTATGGTATAAGAGAGGTAAAAAATTATTATAGAAAAGATTTGTGGCGTAGAGAGCAAAGGGTAAGGGAATAAATCAAGTTTTTCCTCGACCAGGACCAACTGAACTACCGAGGAACTGGGATTTTGACTGGCTATTCGGAAATCCTTTCATCCGATTCATTTGTTAGTAGTGGGAAGATCTTTGAAGCCTACTGCGGCTTTAAAAATCTAGAGATGCTATAAAGATAAGGAGGTACACATTTACGATTATTAGTTTTACGAAACTTCAATTTATGTATCAACCAACGATACACGGCATATAGCGTTTTATTAGAGGTGTCAGATGGCGAATTTCCAACTAATAATTTCAGCCAAACATATTTACAAAAGGAAGGGAAAATTTAGCGCCCTAATAAATTTATAGAAAATATTTGTGGCGTAACCCGGGACTTCTAGAATACCAGTCTAATGCTCTACCAACTAAGCTACCGAGGCACTGGGGTTTTGACTGGCTATTCGGAAATCCTTTTTTCTGATTTATTCCCTTACACTTTGCCCTCTACGCCACAAATATTTCCTGTAAATTTATTAGGGCGCTAAATTTTCCCTTCCTTTTGTAAAAAATTATTCTCTACTTTTGAGTGCATTTAATAAAAGCTTGTTCTTTAAAAGTTTTTTTTAATAAATATTTTTAATTTTATGAGACCTCGATTTTATCTACTACTTAATACCACCTACAGTAAGAAAACAGCAAGGATCCATACAACATACAAGGAGTTAAAGTAACGAAAACTCCCGGAGGGAGGTGAAATATGCAAAACTTCCCATGGAGGTAAAGTGGTATTTTAGCACTTATATAGGGCTCGGAAATGTCAATTTCTGATTAGGTAATAGATAAAACTGATTATACTGATTATTTACTTTTTTTTATTCGATTTATGCAGCAATGCAAACCAAAACGTCCGGCGGGAAGAAAATTTAGCAAAACTCTCTAAGGATGTAAAGTGCCATTTTCGTCCCTCGTAAGCGGGTCAAAAATATAATTTTTTGATAGGAGAGCTGAAACACAAATTTATTAACATTAAATGAGTATCCTCTGTGTCTAATTAATACGTCATTGTTGTCAAAGCGATTTAATTTCAAAGGACGATTTTTTCGGGGTGCTGCATGAAAATTGTCACTTTGCATTTAATGAGCAATGATGAGTTCAAAACTAAAATGTATGCAAACGATTTTTAACTAGCTAGAAAGCGTCACTTTTAACTGCCGACAGTAATATTTTGCAAGTTTAATCGCCAGAATAAAAGGCTGCAATATTTCAAACGAAAAAGGTGAATTTTTAAATAAAATAAAATACAGAAAATACAATACAAAATGTCATGGGAAATCACTCGACACCGAGTATGATTTTCCTCTACTCTGTATCGTCGCTATCTGTTGTGCGTTTTTTGATGGCTATGTAAGCCAATTCTCGAGCCGCACACCCTTCCACAGTCCTGGCACACCCAGTCTCCGGCAGCAGCCGGGTGTTGTTGGTCATCCATTCTTCCATTTTGTCGCTCCTTTCTACGTTCTCTCTTTTTCGTCTCTAGTCTACGTCATTGCTCTTCAAAAGTTTGTGCTCCCTCATGGAGTGTTCGGCGGCATGAAGCCCTATTGTTTGCCGTGGTCTTGAAGTTGTTTATATCGATGTGACCCTTCATCATATTGCCTTTGAGAACGTCCTTGTACCTTTTTTGTTGACCTCCTTGATTTCTCTTTCCCTCCTTCAGTTGTCCATAAAATATCTGCTTTGGGAGACGTGTTTCGGGCATGCGGATAACCTGACCAGTCCAACGAAGCTGGTGCTTGAAGATAAGGGCTTCTATACTAGTTGTTCTGGCTTCTTCTAAAATACTTATGTTTGTTCGTCGGTCTTGCCATTTGATTCTGTAGGTGGTCCACGTTTTGCATTTGTATGTTAGAGTTGGTATTATAACTGTGTTGTGGACACGAAGCTTGGTCTCCGCATTGACGTCGTGATTGTTGAAGACTCTCTCCGAAAGCTGTCCGTACGCTGTGCTAGCACATTTTAGGCGATGCTGTATTTCTGCGTCAATAGTTGCATTTGATGATAGGTGGCTCCCAAGGTATGGATAATGTTCCACGTTCTGCAGAGGATGGCCATTTATGGAAATGTTTGGAGCTTGGGAATTCGTACCTGGTTCTTGTTGGTGAAGAATTTGCGTTTTGGCAAGATTGACTTCTAGGCCAATGATTTTGTAGGCTTGGTTAAATCTGTTGATTACCAGCTGTAGACCTTCCTCAGTATCGACCATAACGACGTTGTCATCGGCGTACTGCAGTTCGATTACCGAGGTTGTCAACAACTTAGTTTTTGCTCGCAGTCTGCCTAGGTTAAGTAGCATAAATATAGACAATCCAGCTTTTGCCAGTATTTGCCAAAGAGCTTCTCTGTTGACCGAGTCAAATGCTTTGACTAGGTCTATGAAGGTCATGAAGAGGGGGCGATGTTGTTCTCTAGATTTCTCTTGTATTTGTCTGTCACTGAAGATCATGTCAGTTGTGCCTCGATTAGGCCTCTGGCAGGTTTTGTTCAGTAATCGGAATTAATCGGTTTGATAGTATCTGTAGAAGTATCTTTCCAGCAACAGAAAGCAGATATATACCTCTGTAGTTTCCACATGGGGCCTTGTCGCCCTTTTTAAAAATGGTAACTATAGAGGCATCTCTCAGTTCGGCAGAAATGGTCTCAGTGGTCGATATTTTACTTATTAGAGTGTGCATTTGGGAATTAAGTGCGAGACCCCCTTGTTTGTAGAGTTCAGCAGCGATACCATCTGTGCCTGCTGACTTGTTATTCTTTAGCTGTGTGCTTGCCTTTTCGACCTCCTCTAATTTCGGAATCTCACTTAGGTGTTGTTGTGTAGTTTTCTCCGGAATTTTGTCGAAGATATCATTATCGACCTGAGACTCTCTGTAGTTCTTGGGAGTGTTCTTTTCATCGTGAATTAATAGAGGATCTGTCTTTAAGCAGCCTTGTTCCATCTTTGAATCGTAGGGGATTGATACCTTGTGTAGTGGGACCATATATCATCTTAGTAGCTTGAAAGAATGCTCTGGTGTTGTTTGACTGTACAAAATGTATTTACCTACTCGCATGTGGAAAGTACACCTTACAACACTGTTTTGGATGTAAGGTTTTGGCACTTTACAGCACACTGCGCGGTAAAGTGGCTACGCTTATTTCAGAAAATTAATTCCTTTTTGAGAATTTTTAAGGCTTATAGGTAAAATCTTCTACCTTACACATGCGTAAAGTGTCTTCACCACCCTTGCAGTTGCGTGCGGTAAAGTATCACTTTCTGCACTTGTTAGGTAAATAACTATTACAGCAAAAAGTCAACAGCATAGGCTTTATAAAAACATAAACACGCAGCTACCAGTACAATTATAACAGTACAATTATTGTAATGACAGCATTACTTGAGTTGGGTTGTTCAATCTTTTCGGACAAAAAATAAGGTATTATATAGTGTAAATTTAAGAAATACATAAGCTTTTTTTGGTAGGTAACCCTTTAACCCAACCCAACCACTAAACCGCTTTTTTGAAGCTGCGACTAAAGAAATTAAAATTAACCTAGATACCGCATAAAAAATATTAGACAAATCACACATCTAGGTTGAAATTCCACAAATTTAGACTGCAATTGCCAAGTTTCCATTACTATCCCTTATTTTATTTCGTATAATTACGGAATACTGCTTCAGAACCAATCAGAACGCGACTCTACATGCAGCCATAACTGCCATAACTGTTCCTCAGCAATTTCCTAAGATTTGGTTACTGATTTGGAAAATTTGCTTTCAATATATGAAGTGCCCCCTCTAGTTTACTTTCTAGTATATTTTAATTTCTTTGGCTGCGACCGCCACAGATATAAAAAATAGTAATAATAAAGTACCAACAATCATCCAGTCAGGGACTTTTTGGGCCACTTAAAATAACATTTTCTATGATTATGCTTATTTGAGCGGCTGCGTACTAAACAAAAAGAGGGGGGGGGGGTGGGCAAATGAAATTAGCATAACGACAAACTTTATTATATATAGTGGAGTAAAGTCGTAGGGATTTTCAAGAGAAAGCTGCAAAAAGGGTATATTTTTGTATATGTGGCACAGTTATACATAATACCAAAAGTTAAAAATCCAGTCGAGGATCCCCCATTTTCCGGCGACAGAAAACAAGATGGCGGCTGTCAAAGATAGGAAAAAATGTGTTATTCCAAAAATATAAAAAAAGTTCACATATGTCATTTCAAAACAAAATGGCTGTCAGATTTCAAAAATTTAGTTTTTTCTAAATTTATTTTTTACTTTTGAAGTGCCTCATATTAAAGCTACTGATCGGCTTCTAGATCTCACAATAAAAAAAGTTAGAGTTTATAAGCGGGTACAAAGATGGCGCTTGATATGTCAAAAATATATGAGATCTTATTAACCTATTAGCGATGAATTCGCCCCGCTAAAATTTGAAAAAAAAATTGATTTGACGTTTGATATTCAAAATGGCGGCCAAACTATCGAGAAAAAAGTAATTTTCCCTTTCTGGTGTGGTATTTATACTAACGTCATGCAATATATCAATTTGCACGAAATCGAGGACGCTTGTCTCAAAAATTGCAAAAAAAAATGAAACATGTTATTCCTAAATCAAGATGGTCGTGACTAAAATTAAGATATGTCATTATTTTTCTGCACGTTAGCAGTTTTACACAAATCAAAGTAGTTTAAGGATGCGTTAAAATTAGTTTTAATTTGTTGTGTCAAGAAAAAAAAACAAGTTTTTGCACTTCAGGGACTAAAAAAGTATTTTACTCCCTCATTTCAAAGTCTAAAATAGTACTTTTTATCCCCGGGACTAAAATATTTTAGTCCCGCTTCTTATTATCAGGATATATAAATTAACTTTTCAAACTGTTGAAGCCTTGAGGTTTTTGGCATGATGAAAGAAAAATGCCAGAAGCACTTTTTCCTGGGTTACATCAGCAACATTTAGAGATTGACACCAATGAAGGAAATGGTTGTACTGTTTTTCGTATAGTTTTTCTGATTTGGCGTGCAGCAGCGCTTTCATTGCCTCCGCAGCAGCTTTTTCGATGTCTACTTTTTCCACTTTTGGATACACTCGCAAAAATCTTGACAGCTATAGGCTATGTTTGTATCTTACAATCTGTTTTATAGTACCTTGGCTACACCCTGGCAGCTAAGTATTATCAGATAAATATGAATTGACTTAACGTCAGAAAGTGAATTGTAGTCACATTTTTATAGGCCAGTATAATGAAGATCTGTTTTTTTTTAATATTAAAAATTTAATAAAAATGCCCAAAATTACCATGTAACTAAAGTGTCTTTTTATCCCTCAGCGAATTTTTCGCCTCGGGGTAAAAAATACCACTTTAGTCTCTAGGTATATAATACATTTTTTCCTGAAGTTAAACTTAAAGCACTTGGCTAAATAAGACATAGCCATTAAAAAAATAAGAAAAAAGTGACATATGTCATTCACTAAACTAGATGGCGGCGACTAAAATAAACAAACAACTTTATTTTTTTGTCCGTTTACATTTTTTTACAAACAAAAGCAGTTTTATTAGGAGCTAAACTAGTTTTAAATTTTTGTGTAAAAAAAATCAAATTTTAATACTTCAGTTAAAATGGCGGACGATTAAGTAAAAGAAAGTGTTGTTTTTTTTTCTTAAGTTAAAAAACAATCGAGATGTCATTTCCATGCTAAACTGGCGGCGATTAAAATAAAAAAAACATTATTTTTCTGCCCGTTTACATTTTTTCACAAACAAAAGCAGATTTAGAATAAAATTTTGTTTCAAAAACAAAATACTATCCCAGTTAAAATGGCAGACAATTAAGCAAAAAAAAAGTGTTTTTTTTTTCGTAAACAAAAACATGTCATGTCATGCTAAGGTACTGGATACTTGCTAAAAACTTTTATATTTGATATGTTTTCCATAAAAGAAACTATAACGCTAATTGTAACGTTACGTCATTCTAAATAGAATTAGAAAAACAGTATTCTTAAACCTTATTTACCGAGTTTTTTACATATTAACATATCATTCGGTGGGGAAAATCAATTCAATTGCCTTTCTTGAGATAATTTAAAACGTGATTTGAGCAACCAAATTAATTTTTGTTTTTAGCTTAAGTGTCAGCCATTTTAACTGAGGTATAAAAATTTATTTTTTTTAGACACAAAAATTTAAAACTAATTTAGTTGATTTTAAAACTGCTTTTGTTTATGAAACAAAGTTGTTTTTTATTTTAGTCGCTGCCATCTTGATTTGTGATTGACATACATCACTTTTTTTATTTTTGGAATTGCTATTTCTTACTTAGCGCAACTCAATATTTTCCCAAGTGCTTTCTGTTTAACTTAAGGACACAACGAAAAAAAACTCTTTTTTTACTTAATCGTCGGCCATTTTAACTGAAAATTTAAAACTAATTTAACTCATCCTAAAACTGCTTTGGGTTGTGCAAAATTGCTAACGTGCAGAAAAATAATGACGTTCCTTAATTTTAGTCGCGGCCATCTTGATTTGGAAATGACATGTGTCATTTTATTTACATTTTTTGAGACAAGCCTCCTCGATTTAGTGACGTTAGTATAAATACTACACCAGAAGGGGAAAATTACTTTTTTCTCGATAGTTTGGCCGCCATTTTGAATATGAAATGTCAAATCAAATGTTTTTTAAAATTGTAGCATAGACAAACTCATCGCTAATAGTACCTACTAAAAAAATATATATATATTTTTTTAAATGTTGTCTATAGGTTAATAAGGTTTATTATATTTTTGATATATCTAGCGCCATCTTTGAACGCGCTTGTAAACTCTATTTTTTATATCTTATTATGAGGTATTAAAAAAGATCATCACTTAAAAAGGTAAAAAGAAACTAAAAAAACTAAATTTTGTTTCGAAGTTACACAAGTCAATATTTTTTATATTTTTGGATTAAGTGAGACCTTCTCAGTGTTACCCATTTGATTTCGGTTTGATTTTTCTGAAAATGTAGAAAACACATTTTTTTCTAATTTTGACAGCCGCCATCTTGGTTTCGGGGTCCGGAAAATGAAGGATCCTTTGTTGGAATGTTTTGCTTTTGGTATTAGGAATTACTATGCCAAATATAAAAAAATATACCCTTTTTGCAGTTTATTTTTACGTATTTACTCCACTAACAGCCTTTATCTTATTTCTAATCTCAAATTTTTATGTATTATTTTGATTTTGATAATGTTTGTTAAAATCTGGGATAACATTTTGTAATTTATATTACTATCAGTGTTACAAAAGAAGAAATAAAGCTCGATATCATCAGCTAAATAAATTCCATTGGACAAACGACAGTCCGTTATCTTTAACTGCTCAAAATCTCTTTAAAATAAACAAATTTGATTTAATTTTCACTGATCCAATATATAAAAAAAATGCTGATAAGGACTTTTTTGACGTAAAGTGATTTAAGAAAACATTTAGAGATGATAAAAAGTATGTGTGGTGGTGGTATCAGCATAAATACGCGAATAAACTTTAATTTCAAATTTTGCAAAATTATTTATGCACGGTTGATATTCGTATGGAATTGCCTTTATATATACGATGTGTTTGCATGCATAGAAGATTAAATAGAACGATGTATTTCATACATTAAAACAAACCTAACAGAAATATTTGTTTGGATCATATGATCAAACTAATATTAACTAAAGATCGTTTCGGTATTTTGTGACATTTTAAATACTTAAGTTTGTCATTGTAAAATTAATTCGGTTTATAGGACTTGCGGACGTTGGGATTAACGCAACGTTGTAGGTACAGAAACAGACGCAATAATAGCAGTCAGCTGTTCTGTCATGGCATCCACCATAAAAGCGGGCGAAACACATAATAGGTATTTACGTCACTAGACCGGAAAATTGGTCTTTACAGGTCGACGCAGAAAATTTACAGGGCGATCCGCAGGCGAGTCCTGTAAACCTGCGGAGACCTTTAAAGACACTTTCCGGTCGTGTATCTTACGTACTTTTTTTTTCGAACGATCAGAAAAAACATTTTACTATCTATCACTTTCGTCGATGCCTAGCCGTGTTGCGTAATTTATGAACAGTCCCCTGATATTTTCTGCTTCTTGTTGGCTAGATAGCCATTGCCGCTAAGGCCGGTAGTTTTTAAGATGAAAACTAAGAAAAACAAGTAAAGTTTTGCGGTTAGAAATGATTTTTGTATTTTTAACTTGTGCAAAATTGTATAAAACATTAGAAAACTTATAGTGTAGTGCCTATTAGCTTCACACAGCTAAATCAGTGATGACCGACGACCAGTTATGGCCAACTTATCAAGCAAAATAATGATAAAAGAGCTCATAAAAGGCAGATTTCTAGGTTTTTTCTTTATTTACTTATATTTATAGTATACTCCTACTTTGAGAATTAAAAATGTGTGGTCGATTTTTCGGGGTATGTGACTCTTGAAGCAGCTTTTATTATTTCCTCCGGATTCAACTCATTTTCTAGATCTGAGTCCATTTTTGTAAACAAAACTTTTCAAACAAATTTAAAACAGCTTTTTTAGAAGTGTTAAAACTTCCCAAAAAAACAAGCTAAAAGCTGTCAACAAGAAGTCATGCCAACTTGGCCAAAAATGGGACCGGAAAAGGATGAAGGGACCGGAAAATTGAACAAAAAGGTCTTTCTGGAGTGTGGACATATTTCGAAAGAACATGCCTTGTAATGTAGAACTTTCCGTATGAAAAATCGTACGGGAAGTAGCTATTTTCCGGTCGTTTGAAAAAAAAACATATAAAGCGGTATTTACTATATAAAATGTACTAAGGTTCAGTTTTAATTGCATGCCTTGTATATTTTATAAAATTTGGATAGATCTTTACTTTCTGATTTCCAAAATATATCATATGCAGCGTTTATCCTTGGCAGTTCTCGAGTAAAATCAAAAATAATATGCCATAAGGGCAATGTATTAGCCAAGGAAAAATAGTTTAGGTGGTTCTTTGCTCAACACATTACTCTTATGGCAACGTTTTTGTGAATTTGCTCAAGAATCATTCAAGGCAAAGGTAATATATGGTATATTTTTGGAAGCAGAAAAAAAGATCTATCGAAATTTTAAAAGTTGTACGTTTCGATTTATCTAAAATCATCTTCAGGGCTCTCTTGTTTTTAATATTTTGACAAAAAATTAAAAAAATCGAAACTTTGGCAATTTTAAAGAAAGCTTTTCTTTAACTCGCTGACCCAAACCCTACCAATTTCGCCAACTTCTAAAACATATATTTTTAAACTTTGAAAAAATGAAAAAAATTAAGTAATTGGCACAATTTTACCAGGAAAGTTCAGTAAATAAATTATTTTTTCACCATTATCATATTATATTTTTAGCGGCATGCGGGAATTCCAACATTAAAAATAGAATATGTGAGTCATTTGTTAAAAATTATCTCTAGAATGACATTCTCTTGTCAAATTTCTATCTTTTTTGTTTATGTTTTGTGAAAGTTTTTTGTCAATAATATGCAAAATCTGTACAAGATAAGAAAAGTATAAGAATAGCATGTACGTAAAGCTGTGGCTGAAGTTACGAAAGTTGTATCTATTTATCGATTATGTGATTGGGTTACGTTGGTTAGCGCTTTTTAGTGTTGGTTGAGTTAGTTAGATTTTAATTAATATGATTCAGTTTTGTTAGTTTTCTTGTTAAAATTGAAACCTGTGTAAAAAAGATAAGGACTGAGAGGTGACTGTCGTAACTTAAGTCATGGGCTATAGTTAATTTGAATTTAAAAACACATTTGACAGTCTTTCTTGTTGCAGTTATAGATTAAACAAAACTGTCCATAGAAAATATCATTATATTGCCTTTGCCACTAACTATAAGATGGTAGTTCAGGCTATGGAAAAAAACCAAGCAAAGTTTATTTTAAACAGTAGCGTATCCAATTTATATTATAACACATACATATAATTAAAATATCTCAACTTGTGGCTTATGCTATAACAAACATTAAACCAGATTTATAGTTTTAGATACAGTAAACAAAAGCTTAATTATATTGTCTCTAGGTATCCTTTTAGCGAACTTTAAAACTTTATTTCATTGAGGTGCTATCAACACCCTTAAAGCTTGTACACCTATCGTGAATTGATGTAAATTATTCTACTTGACCCAAAAATATTTTTGGGTTCTCTCTGGGTACAGACACTGGTATTGACAAATATTTTCTGATAAATAAACTACAAAAAAAATATTACCTTTTTTTGCCTGCAATTGTGTTTTGAATTAACTAGCTTAAAAAAATCAGTAAATGAACCAATGTACAATATTAACCAGGAAGTTTGGAAAATGAAATAGTAGTTTTAGCAACTAGTGGCTAAAATAGTGCTTTTTGGTTGGTGTTGGTTTAAATAACGAGCGCAGCGAGGTATTTAAAAACGCGAGCAAAAAAAGCACAGTTTAGCCGCCAATTGTTAACACCATTTTTTTTTCATACCTTTATCAGAAAATCCAAGAAAAACAGGAAAATACTTTTAAAAATCTTGATCGAAGAGCACTTCTCGCAACACACCATTTTTACATTATAAATCATGCGGCTGGTTTCCATGGCGATGTGCCTTTTTATTCGGTGACTGATTATTGTTGCGACATTTTAATCGTTGACAGTTTGATATTTTGACGATGTTTTTAAATGTTTTTTTCGTAAATACTTGTGAAAACTGTCCGAAATAGCTTATTTTTATGCAAGAATAATTAGATTTTTTCAATATTACTATTTTCCGCTTTCTCTGTTTAATTTTGGGTAAAAACAGACCGAAATCTTTTTTTGCACCCGTGATAAAAACAACAAGTTTTTTGCATCGGTAACCAAAAAAGTCATGCGTTAGTTATCTGCAGACAGTTAGTAAAATCATGTTTTTGATGAAGATATAAAATGGGGAGAGATAAATTATGACATATCCAATATGTTCGTCTTCTATGCGTTATGCGAGACAAACTTATGAAAACTAAGACAAATCTCATAAAATACAAAGAAGTTGGCCTGGTTCGTAGAATAGTATAAAACAATATAAAAACTCACCAACTTTTATGAGAACCTATGGGTTTTTTTTTAGCTTTGAATACTAAATAGGCCAAAATGTTATATGAAAAAATATGTTTTCTGTATTAATATTTTCTTATTTATTTCAGATACCACAATTAACAAGTTGCCAGTTAAGGGAGTCACACAAGTCTTTATACAATCTTCTATAGTTATATTTTGGCACTTTACTATAGAAGATGTGTGATAGTGCCTCGCCAGTTCTTTTTAGACCTTTTCGATATGGGAAATCTTTAAAAAATAAATAGGCATAGATGTATAATATATACAGTGTGAATTCTTTAATTGGAACGGTGCTTCTAGCAGCTTTAGAGAAGAGGTTTTAAAGAAAGTTTAAAACGAATCTTTAATGGACTTTACGTCCATGATAAACAAAAATTGGGGGCCCCAACCGGAGGCCCAGGGCCCACCAAATATTTTTTTTAAATAACAAGGTACCACTTGTGGCACCCTTTTGGAAAGCTTATTAAAAAAGAAATTTAACGCACTAGTTTTTATTGACAGCTGTCATCACATCATATTTCTCTAAGGACATTATTGGAGACCCATTTGAAGGCCCTCACTGAAGGCCCAGGCCCTAACAACATTTTTTTCATGAGAATGTACCACTTGTGGCATCTTTTTGGAAAGCTTGTACAAAAATAAATTCGATTTTTTTGACATCTGTTTTTTGTCAATTATTATACTAAATGGTATAGAGAAACTACCACACAATGATATTATTGGCGGCCCATTTGGGGGCGCAGCCTAAGTACCTTTTTTTTTAAACATACTAGGTATTAGATACAAGGGAAATAGATTCAAATTCTTTTTTACTCAACCGTCCTTACCGACAAAAAATTAGTTTTTTAAAATTTTTAACGCATGGGTTGACAGATGCCAAGAAAATTTATTTAACCGAATTTCTTTTTTAACAAGGTTTCCAAAAAGGTGCCAGAAGTGGTACATTCTCATGAAAAAATGTTGGTAGGCCCTGGGTTTTCAGTGAGAAGAGAAGAAATGGGCATATAATCATGTCCTTGTGTGGTATTTTCTTTATTTTTAAGCTAAAACAATTGACAAAAAAATAAGTTTTTTAAAATTTTTGACACATTGGTTGATAGATGTGAAAAAAAATTAATGCATTGAATTTCTTTTTTAATAAAGTTTCCAAAAAGGTGCCACAAGTGGTACCCTCTTATTAAAAAAAAAAGTTGGTGGGCCCCGGGCCTCCAGTTGGGAGTCCCAATTTTTTTTTATCATGGGCGGAAAGTCCGTAAAAAAACATTAAAGATTTGCTTTTGCTTTTTTTTAAACCTCTTCCCTAAAGCCGCTAGAAGAACTGTTCCATTTAAAGAATCCACCCTGTACATAAAATGAATAGTAAAATTGTAGTAGAGATTTAAATTTAAAAGTAGGTACTTTTCAGATAGGTACTTATTAAAATAATTGTGTATTACTATAGGGATAATTTATTTAATTATTTATTACATTATCTCAAAAATTAAAGAACAAAATATTATATGTCTTTAAATATTTCAGTGCTTTAATAGTAATATAATAGTAGTTAGAATTCATGAACTATATACTGTGCAGGTTTTATATATTTTCTATGCAGGTTAATTTAATCAGTTTTTACAAAGAAGATAGTCTGGCTGGTAGAATAATATAAAACAATATAAAAACTCACCAACTTTTATGAGGACCTGTGGATTTTTTTTTCTTGGTTTGAATACTAAATAGGCCAACATTTTATATAAAAAAATATGTTTTCTGTATTAACGTTTTCTTATTTATTTCATATACCACAATTAACAAGTTGTCACTTAAACGAGTCACACAGTTTTTTAGAGTTTCTCGATATGGGATATCTTTAAAACATATATTATACAGGCATAGATTTATATTATTGTAAAAATTTGATTTATCCAATAAAAAAATGAATTAAAATTTAAAATAAGTTACTTTTAAAATAGCCACTAGTTAAAATATTGTGAATTATTATAGGTAATTAATAGTTATATTATAGTAATAATAAATAAACATTTATTAAAATAATTTTTTTAATTAATGGTCTTGCAGTAAAGCATAAATGAGATATGGCGCCATCTATCGACAATATAATACTTCTTTTAGTTCAGACCCAAATCCACTCGCCAAGGCATTGGCACTCTTCATTTTGAAGGTCGGCACGCGCTCTCCAAAAACTGCTTGCGTCAAAAAAACTTGCATAGGGTTTAATCATATATGTACGAGGTTAAATATAGACCTTTCCCAGGCCAAACTTGTAAGCAAGATCTAAAATCTAGCAGGCCATGGAGCCGTCTTAGCTCCGCGCGAGTCGAACGGTTTCGTGACATTCGTCTTCGCCCTTAGGTCGAGACGCCATTTTTGTTGATTTGTTTTGATCAACATAGTTTTCCGCGTTTTGGTTTATGCAAATTTTTTTATTGTGATATTTTTAATCTTTGGTTACGCGAAAGTTTTTAGGAGTTATATTAAAAACGGTTTAAATCTTGGAGCTTATGAGATGTCGCTGCATAAAAAGATATGCTATGTTTGTGGATGCAGCCAAACAACAAAAGTGAAGTTTCACAGGTTGGTCGCTATTTTTTCTTAAAATTTGAAGGAAAAAAAGTGAAAATATCTAAACATGATTTCTATTCATATATTTATTTATTTAAAAATAGAAAATACTTATTTTCTAAAATCGTAAACAAATAGAAAAATTTGGACAACTGAACAACCGTCTATCTAGATTTTGGTTGGTTAACCGATGACGATGGCCGCGCATGTGCAGAAACGCTAAGCTTTGACGCCAGAAAGAGACAATAAGAGTCATAAAAGAGTAAAAGAGAAAGGTATAGGCATATATATAGGACATTCTGCTTACAAAATTGTGCACGCCGAAAGCATTACAAGGGCGTATATTTAACCTCATATATATATATATATGGGTCTAAGACAAAAAAGAAGTTAGAAAACCTCCAAATCAGTTACTTCAACCGAAAAGAAACTAAAAAACAAAAGATCAAAAGATCTTGGGTAGAAATAACGAAAGAAGTAACTGATCTGGAGGTTTTATAACTTCTTTTTTGTTTTAATTGCCTTAGGAGCATAATCCTACTAGAAATATTAACACGCCAGGATGAATTCGTATCAGGTAACTTGGAATGTATAGTGAAGGGTGACCAGTGAAACTACTGATGAGCCCGCGCTGGTTACCTAGGGCGAAACATCGTTTAATCATTTCTCTTTTCGCTTTGATCTTTTGTGTGTTCCTTGTGGGATGCTCATCCAAGTTTGAATTTTCGTTATTTCCACCCAAGATCTTTTGATCTTTTGTTATATATGGATTTAATAAAACACGAAAACGAAATGTATTTAAATTACCTACTCGAGAGTGTTTAATTTTTAAATAGTTTAAATTTTTAATCTTTTATATAATCAACAACACCTTCAATGTTAGATGAGTGGGTGGTGCGTCTGTAATTGATTTACTCTTTGGTCGTAACGTTAAAACTAATCGGATAGTGCGCCATCATGCAAAAGTTAAAAATAATAAATTCAGATATTTACAAAATGGGCCATAACCCGCATTACTCGCAAAATCAGTTAGCGTTGGCGGTTTTCGAAAATTGCTCAGGACCAATTTTCAATTAATGTTAAATAGAGATAATTTCAATTATTTACTTTGGCTTTCCATTCACGAGGTATATTCGGTTTTGCGCGCGATTTAACCCTTGCAGTAAAATTTTGTTGGTTGGTGGATGTGCCGCGATAAGTACCGTAAAACAATCAATTAGAGTATTTAGGGCCACAAATCTAATTAACAAAAGTGGACTGATGTCCATATCCGCTAATGCCAAAATTCTCCGAACGAGCTATTATCATAGCCGGGATCCTGGAAGATGTGAGTTATTAATTTTTTATTTTAAATTTAAGAACTTTTAGAACTTTTGATCGAGTTCATAATATTTCCATTAGGATTATGCTCCTAAGGGAAATAAAACAAAAAAGAACCGAAAAGAAACTAAAAAACAAAAGATTAAAAGATCTTGGTTGGAAATAACTAAAAAAGGAGCACACAAAGGAACAAAGCAAAAAGAGAAACCAGCATGGGCTCGTAAGTGGTTTCACTGGTCACCCTCCCCATACATCATCACAAAAAAGCACTCACAAATAGGCATCGTTCCGCACTGGTACTTATCCAAGTTACCTGATACGGATTCGTCCTGGCGTGTTAATATTTCCAATAGAATTATGCGCCTAAGGATTATGCTCCTAAGGCAATTAAAACAATTGCCCTAGGGGAATAATTCTATTGGAAATATTAACACGCCAGGACGAATCCGTATCAGGTAACTTGGATAAGTACCAGTGCGGAACGATGCCTATTTGTGAGTGATGATGGTGTTTAATGATGTATGGGGAGGGTGATCAGTGAAATCACTGATGAGCCTACGCTGGTTACGCAGGGCAAAACATCGTTTAATCAATTCTCGTTTCGCTTTGGTCGTTTGTGTATTCCTTGTGGGATGCTCACCCAAGTTTGAATTTTCATTATTTCCACCCAAGATCTTTTGATCGTTGTTTTTTAGTTTCTTTTCGGTTAAAGTAACTGATTTGGACTTTTTTTAACTTCTTTTTTTGTTTTAGTTACCTTAGGAGCATAATCCTATTGGAAATATTAACACGCCAGGACGAATCCATATCAGGTAACTTGGATAAGTACCAGTACGGAATGATGCCTATTATTTGTGAGTGATTTAAAGTTGGAAATCAACGTGTATGATGGTGTTTAATGATGTATCGGGAGGGCCATTTGTGTGTTCCTTGTGAGATGCTCATCCAAGTTTGAATTTTCGTTATATCTACCCGAGATCTTTGGATCTTCTGTTTTTTAGTTTCTTTTCGGTTGAAGTAATTGATTTCGAGGCTTTTTAACTTCTTTTTTTTTTAATAAAGCTTGTTTCTACACAGAAAAAAAGGATTACTTGGGTCAACAGAAATTCTCTTGAATAGGGCCAACCCCCCCTGTGTCCTTGAATCAAGATCATAATTATTTTGAACGAAAAGAAAGTTGCGTGCAACGGGAAAATTTTTCTTGTTCCAAGATAAATCAAGGACATAGAGGGATTGGCTCTATTCAAGAGAATTTCTCTTGAGTCAAGATATCCTTTTTTTTTCAGTGTAGTGTTTTGATAACGCTAAATCCTAAGGAGGCAGAAGTCGTTTTCTCTTTTACATATTTTTATTTTTTTTTTAAATTAAAATAGTAAAAATATTATTTTAATGTTAAACATATTTTACACTAGCGGTGAACCCACGGTGCCGGCGCCGGCGTGGCATTGCCCGGGAAGAAAAAAATAATATCATTCGATCGACAGCTGTCATTAACCGAAATGTCAAATAATAGGTAGCTTGTGCTCCCTATCTTCTTACCATATGTCATAAAAATCGGTTAATCCGTGTTTGTGTGATTCAGGAACAAACGCATGGCACACACACAAATATAAGTAGGATTGGAGAAAAACAAAAGATCTAATTATTTCTATCTACGATCACTTAGTAAATACTCTGGTGAAACGTAAGTTACTGAGCTCTTGTAATACGAATTCGGTAAAAATAATAACACAGCAGGTTACCGACGACGATGAGGACGATCTAATGAAAATATAGTCTTTTTTTTGGTAAGGTCACTGATTGATATATTCTATTTCGTGAGTTTCAGCTGCAAACGGAAATGGAAATTGGAGAAAAATTACCAGTACAAATAAAACTATAGTTCCATAAAATATTTCCGCAAATTATACGTGAAATCAATTGGTTTATTTTAAAAAATCTAAATTTCTATTACGAAAAATTAACAACCGGAAATTTCCCGACTTTAAAATAGTTTATTACCTTAGCGTAAATACCAAAAATTATCATTCTGCAAATTTTCCTGATACATATCCAAATATTTCCGAAATTTACCTGTAAAATTTTAACATATAATCTCCCTAGAGCTGGAATTATTTACGAAAATTGTTTCCAGGTTCGAATTTTTTTCAAATTTAACCGAATCCCCAACCGAGGAAAATTTTCTTAAAAAATTCGCAAACGAAAAGAAATTTATGGAAATTAATTTAAGACCGCGGGTAATTGGGTAAGAAAATGTCTTGATGACATATAATATGACTGTGAGTAGGCTGTTATTGATGTTTTATGTAAGAATAACTGGTATTTTGACGTTTTGCTCAAGAAAAACCTTGACCAGTAATAGTAGTGTACATAAAAACCATGTTATGATGGTCATTAAACCCGAAGATGAAGTTTGAGACGCGAGCCGCAGGCGAGTGTCTTCATTTATCTGAGCATGTAATGACCATAACATGCGAGTTAGTGTACTATGCCTTACCTACGACCAATGAAAATGTCAACATAAATATCAGAAATTATGAAAAGTATTAAAAGCGAACACTTTTAAGTCAACAACCTTCATAACCTGAAGAAAAATCACTCACAAATAGGCATCGTTCCGCACTGGTACTTATCCAAGTTACCTGATACGGATTCGTCCTGGCGTGTTAATATTTCCAATAGGATTATGCTCCTAAGTATTATGCGCCTAAGGCAATTAAATCAATTGCCTTAGGAGCACAATTCTATTGGAAATATTAACATGCCAGGATGAATCCGTATCAGATAACTTGGATAAGTACCAGTGCGGAACGATGTCTATTTGTGAGTGGTTCAAAGTTGGAAATCAAAGTATATGATGATGTTTAATGATGTATGGGGAGAATGAAAATACTGATAAGCTCTCGCTTTGGTCCTTTGTGTGTTCCTTGTGGGATGCTCATCCAAGTTTGAATTTTCGTTATTTCCACCCTAGATGTTTACCTTAACGTAAATAGCAAAAATTATCATTCTGCAAATTTTCCTGACACATATCCAAATATTTCCGAAATTTACCTGTAAAATTTTCACATATAATCTCCCTAGAGCTGGAATTATTTACGAAAGTTTTTTCCAGGTTAAAATTTTTTTAAAATTATCCCGAAGCCCCAACCGAGGGAAATTTTCTTAAAAAATTCGCAAACGAGAAGAAATTTATGAAAATTAATTTAAGACCGCGGGGAATTGGGTAAGAAAATGTTTTGATGACATATAATATGACTGTGAGTAGGCTGCTATTGATGTTTTATGTAAGAATAACTGGTATATTGACATTTTGCCTAAGAAAAACCTAGACCAGTAATAGTAGTTTACATAACAAGCATGTTATGCTGGTCATTAAACCCGAAGATGAAGTTTGAGACGCGAGCCGCAGGCGAGTGTCTTCATTTATCTGCGAGTTAGTGTACTATGCTTTACCTACGACCAATGAAAATGTCAACATAAATATCAGAAATTATTAAAAATATCAAACGCGAACACTCTTAAGTCAACAACCTTAATAACCTGAAGAAAAAAAATCCAAAAAATTCGGGTTGTTGTCATAGGAAGAAGTCAAAATGAAGGCATGAGATTGGCTTAAAATGCCGGGTAAAACATTTTTTAAAATTTTGTGCGAGGCGAATTTTTTAATAAAGACATAAACGCATGCGCCTGTAAAAATTCCGAACCCACGGGGTCGTAAAAGTTCAATTTTTACTCTTTAGGGACTAAAAGTGCTATTTTAGTGACTGCCCAGTAAACACCGTTATGTAGATATTACGTCAAATTTTTATAATAGATTTACCTTGTTATGTAAATTTAAGGTCACTCAGAGGTCACAATGAGGTAAAATTTAAGTCACATTAAGGTGCGAAAACTCGCACTTTATATTTTTATTTACCTTTTACATAAATATTACATCCATGTTACTTAAGAGTTAAGTAAAAACTACGTATATTTTACATAATAGGCTTTCCTTGTTATGTAAATTTAAGGTTACAATTATTTAGTAATAAGGTAAAATTTAAGTCACATTAACCTGCATGACATGCGCAAAGCGTCAACTATCTGAGTCCGACACGAGCATGCAGTCCCGTCGGTGGTTGCTTGACACGGTCTGACATTGGCAAACTACAAAATTAATCAGACGGGCTGGTTTAAGTGGCGGAAGAGGTGATTCTTATAGTGATCTTGTCAATACCTCAAAGTCCGCAGCCTAATTTTGAAATATCTTTGCTCTTTATATATATAATATTATCATCCACTGTACAGAGAACATAGTGACATTAGCGCCATCTCTACCTACTAGGAAGAAACTATTAAGCACTGGTAATTTCTTTCATTTTCATAATATTTTTGTTTTTGTAAACTTTAATGTGACGTAAATCGCGTTATAGAGCGTTTACCGCATTTAGACCATATAAATATTACATAAAATGTTTTATATAATAGTTCTGTAACATTTGAAATGTAAACTTACGGTTCAATTGACTATATCATAGTTATGTAAAATTTAGGACTTTAATTTAACGTAAATCATTTTACAGGGAATTTATATAACTCGAATGCCATAATTAATACATAAAACATGTTATGTAACAAATATGTAAAATTGTAAATGTAAAGTTAAGGTGCAAACTTTTTCATAATATTTATGTAAATTTAAAAATTTTAATCTGACGTAAACCATGTTATAGAGCGTTTACGTAATTAGGATGATATAAATATTACACAAAATGTTTTACATAACAGTTATGTAAAATTTTAAATGTAAATGTAATTTCTAAATTGTTACATAATAGTTATGTTCATTTTATTACTTTCATTTAAAGTAAATAATTTTATGTAACGCTTACGTAAATTAGATTAATTAAATATTACATATAATTTTTTATATATTAGGTATGTAATATTTTTTATGTAAAATTAAGGTCCCACTATTTACGTAATATTTACGTAAATTTTAAGAATTTATTTATAAAGTCATATTATTTACGTAAAATTAACATTGCTTATGATGACTCAAATGTACAGTCAAATATGAACCTTAGATTTATATAAATATTAAGTTAAAGTCACAAGTGTTTTTACTGGGTGGGGACGTTTTTACCCCGAGGTGAAAAGGTTTCAGCCCAACCAGAGAGAGGGCTACAATTCTCCGAGGGATAAAAATACACTATTTTTGGCATTTGGCATTCTTTTACAAGGAAAAGCAAAACAAATCCCAAAAATGTTAAAAATAGTATTGCTATGTTTTCATGGATATTGAATTCGTTTTAAATATGTTTTGAAAACTTTTTTTTCATGAGTTTTCATGACAGGTTTTCAAATCGATTTTGAATTGATTTGAAAATGGTTTTCAAATTTTGATATTTGGCAGGTGACATGTGTCATAGTTGTCAAATATTAATTTTTGAGTTTTGGTATTTTTTTTTGATTCAAAAGATGATGTTGGCCCTTGTCACATACTACGTAGTTTGCACCTGAAGACGATCAGAGATTGTACTGATCGAAACGTCGCGTATAAATAAAATATAGACAATGGAAGTCCGAAACACAGAGTTAATTTCAAATCTTTAGTTATTTAAGTAAGGTTATGTTATTAATCTTCTTTTTGAGAGCAATAAAATATATGCTACGTTTTCATGGGAACTGAGTTCGTTCTGAAAACGATTTCAATCCGATACCGTCCATGAAAACGCCTGTTTTTCCAGTATTCAAATCGATTTCAATCTAGATCCGACCCTGAAAATTTTAAGGGTTGGATCAAGATCGTATTGAGATCGAAATACCGATTTTCCAAAAACGGGGATTGAGTTTACACATGCGTATTGTGTCGGATTACCAGAGAGCCGCTAAATTATATTTTATTGCTCTCACTCTTTTTGAGACAGAAAGAGAGAGAGAGAGAAATAGAAGTGAAACTGTGGAACCGGCATTCTAAAATTTGGTAGAGTGTATAGAAAATAGAAGATTAATAACATAATCTTACTTAAATAACTAAAGATTTGTTTTTTAAAGACTTTAAAAAATTAATTATAGAAAATAAAAGAAATATTTGGCTCGAAAGTGTATGTGCTATGCACATATGCCAGTCCAGCATTTCTTTCTTCACTTCCACTTGCAAACAGAGTAGTAATAAAAAAAAAATGTGTGGCAAGGGCCAACATCATCTTTTGAATAAAATACATTTTTTTAAAAAAAGTACCAAAACTCAAAAATGAATATTTGACAACTATGACATATGTCAGCTGCCAAATATCAAAATTTGAAAACCGTTTTCAAATCGATTCAAAATCGATTTGAAAACCTGTCATGAAAACTCATGAAAAAAAAGTTTTCAAAACATATTGAAAACGAATTCAATATCCATGAAAACGTAGCAATAATTTGGCGCCTGTCTGGTAATCCGACGCAATACGCATGTGTAAACTCAATCTCCGTTTTTATGGAAAATCGGTATTTCGATCTCAATACGATCTTGATCCAACCCTAAAAATTTTCAGGGTCGGATCTAAATTGAAATCGATTTGAATACTGGAAAAACAGGCGTTTTCATGGACGGTATCGGATTGAAATCGTTTTCAGAACGAACTCAATTCCCATGAAAACGTAGCATATATAAACCACGTGATAAAAGTGTCTTTTTATCCCTCGGAGAATTATAGCCCTCTCTCTGGCAAGCACCCACGTAAATTAAGAACAAGATTTTATTTTCGTCATTTTCAGTTATTTTCAGAATTATATATATATATATTATTATATTATATAAAATAAATATGGAGGCTGTTAAAGAAGAAGTTTGGATTACTGTTTTATTTGGATCTTATATAATAAACCAAATCCTGAAATAATCCTCATTATTTAGGAGCTAAAAAGCGAGCACTTAGTGGTTTTAATGCAGGGTAATAACTCACAATCCTTTTCTTAACCCGAAAATGAAGCAAACTCATAAAATCTCAGCTGCCAGTAGAGTGGTAATTTAGCTAGAAATAACAAACCTCAGCTGAATCCTTCAAAGTTACTCAGTTTATGTTTCGACTTCGTCTAATAATGTTGGATAAACAAGGATCGGTCGAGAAAAGGGTAATATTCTGTTGGTTTTGAAAGCAATTTTAGTCCGGTCTATTATTCTGGCATACTCGCAGTTATCCTTGGATGACCTGAATATTAATGGATCATTTGTTTTAAAGCAGTAGCCAAATTAGCCTACAAAAACTTTGTTGGGTAAAAGTGTAGTCAATAGAAGAAGAAGTTAGATAAAGTGGCGCATTATTCTTAAAGATTTTTGGTATGAATTGTGTACTGACATAATCAGTTCGTTTAGAAAATTTTGCTTACCTTAAAAACACATCATGATTTAAAATAACGCCTAGTTGAAACTAAATAAATAAGTTGGAATTTTCGCTGCTCTCATGATATAGGAATCGAGTAATATTAGGCACGGGAAGGATAACAAATTTGCACATAATAATCATTAATATTTATTAATCTACAAAATCTGGCGTTAAATGTCGCTTCGGATATGCGCTGTAATAAATAGATCGGTAGGCATGCAAAATATTACTTTATTAAGATTAATCTAAAACGTAATAAACATTCGTTTAGGCCTTTCCGCGTGATTGGAATCTATGCCTATTCCATAATTATAAAACTATATCATTCCTTATTTGCAAAAATAACCTGTTTCCCTGTTTTCATGTTTAGTTTTTAAGCAAACGTTATAATTAACGTGGAATATAGCGCAATATTCTTTCTATGTTTTATCTGTACAAAACCAAAGACTTCCGCTCGAATACAGATATCAAAGTCCAATCTCTGCGGTCTACTGTTGAGCTTTATCATAAAGGTCACGTCATTTGCATGTATATTATTATTATTATTATGATTATGTAGCATTTATCGCAAAAAATTACAAATATTGAAGAATGGTTAAATATAAATTAAAGAATAAATAACAACGCTTAGCGAAAAATGAAGGAAAAAATACTAAGTAACGTAGGCATTTTTTTCGTCAAGAATTTGATAAATTGTATTCCAATTATCAGTCGATAATAGTAGTAGTAGTAGATGGGCGGCCGTAGGCCTGGCAATTAGGTCGCATAATGGACCCTTTTTGCCATACCCTCCGTGCACCCCCGACTGATGTACGTGCCCCTTAGGATGCAAGTTTTCTTTCTCTAAGAGGACTTAATTTTGCCTGACACCTCTTTGTCGAGGGCAGGGATCTTTAGACTGCGTAGCAAGTATACACAGTGGACCGCGGGCTTTACAGCCCCTCCGAAGGGTGGTCCTCCTACATGTTATAATTGCATCTATCTAACATCGCTACCGTCCCAGCAGAACTTGGTTGACGGTAGACTTTTCTCCCCAGCAGCCCGCCGTCATATAGGTTGACCCAAAAATCGAGGTGCGGGTATCGCTGGTCCAGGTCGCCTTCGGAGTCTTCAGATGCATCTCTTTGGAGTGGTTCTGTTACCCGAAGGTGGTACCGCCTCTTCCAAGTCACCTTCTGTTGACTCCTGCTACCAAATCTGTCCCATGGAGTCCCGATCTCGGAGAAGTCCAGGTCGTCCTTTTTTGGGTCACCGGCTAGTCTCCTCTACTCAGTTTGGCGGGGTCCTTGGCCGTCCACCTTTGAGTCCCGCAAAGTTTTCAGTGCAGTGTCAACCGTGCCGCCTACTTCTACCTCGTTTGTTGTTACTCTATGCACAACGTTAACTGCGGAGCTGCTGAGAAGTGGGGCCGCCCGTCGTCATCTCGAGTCGCATTCGATGTTGTTTGAAGCAATGTGTACTTGCCGAGATCCGATCCTGCGATCTCTGTTCTACAGGCTAAGACGCTGTTCACTGGTCTACGGCGGCCCCTGGATATAACATAACGATAATAACATTTTTTTAATTTCTTTTTTGAAAATTAAAAACGATGAACAGGTTTTTAAATAAAAGGCAATTTCTTCGTACACATTTGTGCTTAAATAAAGAAAACACAGTTGACCAATGCTTTTTTTCATATGTGGTTTGATCGCCGAGTTTTGTTTGTGTCTTGTGTTATAGTTATGTTGAGTGATTTGAACAATAATTTTTTTTTAAAGTTTGTTAGAAATTACTTGAAAAAACAACAGCCTAACATCAAGAATGCCTGTATCTGCAAATAGCACTTTTGACGGGTAAAGTCTGTTCTTGTTGAATATAATTTTGAGAAGCCACTTTTGAACAACATTTTTAAGATAAGTTTTTGTAACCCCTCTCCATACAATTAAACCATAAGTCAAATGTGATTGTGCCAATGCATAGTACAAAACCAGCATTTGCTGTAAGGAAAATATTTTTCTATAAAAAAGAAAAAGTGATCTGAGTTTTTTAGTTACATAGTCTACGTGAAAATCCCATTTAAGATGACTAGCTACGTAGACACCTAAGTATTTAAAACTTGTACACTGTTCGATTTTAACCTGTTCAGAGCCAACTTGGAAAGTAAGTGTTTAATAATCTGGCAACCCATTTGTGTAACTGCTAAAAGGCATAAATAATGTTTTTTTTGAAGTTTATACTCAAGAGATTATTATTAAACCACTATATTATCTTGGGAAAGTTATCAACTATTAAATTGTATAGACCCTCCGACGTTTCGGCCTTATACTGAACCCAGCGGCATCAGCAAAACTTGTCAACTCGGCCCTACTGTCAACCTGGTATAGATCATTTATATGTATATTAAACAATATAGGGACGAGGACGCCGTAGGTCAATGTTAAAGGATCACTGAGGACTCCATTTACTTCCACTGACTGCTCTCTTTTGTCCAGATAACTCTGAAATAGTTTTACCGCGATTTGATCAAACCCAATATTTCCAAGTTTGTCGATCATCATTTTATGAGATATCATATCAAATGCCTCGGCTAGATCAACAAAAATGCATATTGACGGAGTACTCTTATCTACTGTTTCGTATACTCTTGAAATAAAGTCCGCCAATACATCGTCTGTTAATCTGCCTTTTCGGAAACCATATTGATTTTTGGACAATATGTTGTTGGCATCCAGATGTTGTATGATACGTTCTTTTAAGATTTTTTCATATACTTTGGATACAATGCTGATCAAAGAGATCGGTCGATAGTTTTTAACGTCTGTGGAATTTCCAGATTTAAATAGTGGCTTTATGGTAGCTTCTTTAAAAACATCGGGTAAACACCATCACTAATTAATTTATTGATGATAAATGTTAGAGGATCTATGATAAAGTCACAAATTTCTTTTAAAGTTTCTGATGTTAGCCCATCTCTCCCAGGTGATTTTTTAGGTTTTAGTGTTTTTATTGTTTTTATTACCTCTTGATTGGTTGTGGGTGCTATTTTGAACTTATTTGATATTTTTGTTTCTGTAGATGTTATGTATTCGTTGAATGTTATTTTTTTTGGTAAATCAGCTGCTACGTTAGTAAAATATGTATTAAAGCAGTTAGCAATATCTCTATCAGATGTAATTGTTATATTGTCAGATTTTATTTGTTGTATGTTAGACTTTTTATACATTATCCTGTAGTAATTTTTTTATAAAAGTTTATTTTAGCTGTTCTTAAAGTTGTAATTAAGGTATAGAAGTAATTTTTGAATTCTCGTTTTTTATTTAAATTATTTGCATTTTGTCTCATGATTTTGTATAATTTGTTTTTGTAGTTAATTGATTTTATAAGCCCACTTGTCATCCATCCTTTTCTTTTTATTTCTTGACGTTTTAGTGTCTTTTTTTGTGTACATAGGCTTACAAGTTCTTTCAGGCGTGGCACAGTTAACGTTTTCTTCAGTGTATATGTTTTCCTAGTTGTTTTAATGAAGTTCGCATTTGAAAGATTCGATATCAAGGTAAAATTTAAATTTATCGACTTTTTGGCTTTCAGAAACGTTTAAAAAACATTTTATTTGTAAAATCTGTGACAAATGATCGGAAATTTTATATTAAAAAACTATAGATGTAAATTGTATTCGTGAATTTTTTTTTTGAGAAAAATATGGTCGATACAAGAGTTTCTTGTGCTACACTCCCTAGTGCCACTATTAATTGTCGAAATAAATCCCCATTCTTGCAGACAATTTAAGTACTCATTTTTTATTTCTGTGTCTGACAGTAAATCTATATTTATGTCTCCTAAAATAATATCAAAGTCGAAACGTTGTGTTTTCTTTATTTAACGTCAAGTAGATAAGTTTACTATTAAAAAATTCAGTAATTTCAAATGAATAACTTAAACCGTTACGGACATAAATTACAACCCCATCGTTTTTATTATAATTACCAGAATTGTAGATCAAGTTATAGTTATTTGAATTTAAAAGGGACAAGTTTGTTAATTTGTGTGTTTCTGTTAATACCACGTACTCAAAGTTACGATCTAATGCCGATAAAGTTACTTCTAGTTCATCAAAATGATAGAATAAACTACTAATATTGTTATGAAAAACTTCAAATGTATGTTTTCTATCAACTTGGTTCAATATTTGTTGTCATTTTTTTACTGAATTATAAATTTCGTTGTTGTGTTGAATGTATTCAAAATTTTGAATATAATCATCTATTTTTATGTTACATCTACCGATACATCCAAAAAGATTAAAAATAATTGAGTTACAGATGATAATTTATTTTACCTAATTTACTTTGAAATTATTCACTAGAACTTTTATTATTAAGAATATCAAGAGACAATTAAACAAGTATGGTCGTTTAATAATTGATAAATAAATAAATATAATTGGAACCGTCTTGTGAGAAAGAGAAATAAAAAAGAAAAGAAAAGAAGAGAATACACAGAAACCTTATTTTCTTTTTTTATTAGACCTGGTGTGAACGCCAATTGGACTAGGAGTTTTGCCTTTCTTTCGTTTTTTTTTAGCTTTTTCTGTAGCACTTCCTTTACTTTTATTAGTTTTGTCTTTATATTCCTTTGCTCTTTCTTCTTGCTCTTCTTCTTCCAAGGATGATGAGTCTGAGTAATTTAGTTCACTAGATTCTGGAGCAGTGTTAGACTGTTCCAGCTGTTTTGCGGTATAAGTCTTTACTTCTAGATCCAAAGTTAATCCTTTTATTTTAACTTGCTTTTGTTCGCTTTTTGCTTTCCTGTAGTGTGTTTTTATAATTTTAAGCTCTTCCCTATCTTTGTTGCATAAATAGTTGGAAATGGCGTAACCGGTGTCCTTAAGGGCTCTAAGCTTTACAACGTCTTTGAATAGTTCCGACTTTTTCAAGTACGACAAAAACTCTATAAGAATAGGAGAGTCTCATTTTTTCCCAATTTATATAAATGGTTTATATCAGATTCTTGAATATTTGTACCAAAAAATCGTTTAATTTGGCCAGGGTGTCCTTAACCAAGCGGTTGCAATTTTCATAATTAAACCCAAAAAGTAAAATGTTGTTTCGTCTAATTTTTCGTTCAAACGAAATATTCTTTTTCTGTATTTTTCTGTTAAATGAATTAAATTTCCTTGTAACATTTGATTCACTGTCTTGAATTTGCTTTGTTAACTTTTGGGTTTGTATTCAGTTAACAGTTTGTACATATCCGAAAATGTCTTTGGCTCCCCCATTAAAAATATTTGCGATGTGTTTTGTGTAAAGTCCTTCAAAAATGCAGTTGTATCTTCCTGCTTCTTAATTTCTAAGCAAACTAATTGTAAAACTCGTGCATAAAACTGTGGCGACCCGCTGTCTGGTAAAGTAGAAAGGTACCGGGTGGGCGTTACCTGCCGTGCGATACTGAACCTTAAGATGTCGCTTTACTGAGTAAATTTTAACAAGAAAATTGTTTTTTTCTTCTCAAATGGAAAGTTTTTCCACGTCCCTTTTAGTAAGTTATGAAGTACTTTTCCCACTGGTTTCACTGGGATCACTTTTGTTCCAGAATTTTTTCACTAAACATACTAAAACTGTCCTTAAACAGGAGCAAACAATATATGCAGTTTCTCAGAGACTGAGACGTTCATATATTAAGCTAAGATGTCATCAAATACGCAACGAGTTTTTCCGACGGGAGCCAAAAATCAATAGATGACCGGCCGAACCAAAGAAAGCAAGATAGAAATACATGGTAATAAAATGTAAAAGACAGAAACATTCGAGACGGAAAATTTCACGTATACCGCTGGGCACCTCGTACCTGTCATAACCAACTTAAAGTGTCTAATGAGAAGTCGACACTTGTACTATATACCCACTGCGGGTCCCAGTTCATGAGGGAATACCAGGGACTGGGGGTCGAAACCCAATACATTGGACCGGAACCTCTTCTGGGAATAACAAGAAAACAGGTATAGAGTGAGCTCAACAAATTGGCGAACAATGAACTGAAGACGTCCTGGAGCAAGAGTCAAAGTGCAGACAGTCCAAGCTATTCGTGGATGGTCCGAATGTAGCCAGACTAAATGGCTCTTAGTTAAGACCCGAAAGAACATTGCACTGCTGACAGGGATGCTGACTGGGTAAAATCGGCTGAACAAACATCTGACGCAAATAAGAGTAGCAGGAGATCCCGTGTGTCCCGCTTGCGGGCTCGAAGAGAAATCGGCGCAGCACTTGATAGCAAAGTGTGATGCATATGCCAGATCAAGGCAGCTGAACTAGGGATTTCCCATGTTAGAGGAAGAAGAGCTGCACTCGCTCAAATGTGCCGACATACTGAACTTCGTAAATAAGATAGGGAGGCCCGAAGATAGAGGTGCAGCGGAAGTAGAGGCATAGGGTTAAGGAACGGGGTATGGCAGAAAGGGCCCATGAAGAGGACTAATTGCCAGGCCCACGGGCCGCCCCTAAACTACTACTACTACTACTACTACTACTACTACTACTATACCCACTGCGGCTCAAAAAACAGAAATTGCCTATTTTTGAGATGTCGGTCGGCTTTGCCGTCAATAGGTGTCGCTACCTAATCTGAACCCTTGATATATATATAGTTTCTTTTGAATGAATTACTCATATTTTTTGTGGTTTTTTAGCGTAGGTTTTATATATCATGTACCGATTATTATTATAAATTTCTTATTTGCATGCTTATTATAAGTATAATTGTGTAAAATTAACAATAAGTCTTAAATAAAACAGTTTCTTTGAATAACGAAATACTCTCTGAAAAAAAACAAAAAAAACACCGATGTTCAGAAACATCGATGTTTTTATTCGATGTGCCCATCACTACCTCCAACCACCAGACCTGTTTCACCCTTGTAAGGAATCATTAGGGTAACATAATATCAGCAACCACACCCAGCGAATTTAAACAACTTTCGTCGTCAAATAACGCGGGATGTTGGTATGGCTATATGCAGCGTGCCGCTTGTCCGAATAAAGGGAAAAGCAAAATGTTAAAGGATGCAAATATCAATAAGAATGAAATTTACGAGCAGGACATAAAAAGCGGAACCTGCGAAAATGTAGCGGTTACTGAAAGAAGACCGTTCAAAATACAACGTTCGCAGGAACTCCGTCTCCAATTGGATTTTATACCACGTCGCCTTATATTAAGGCTCAACAAGTCACAATCACTACGGAGGAGGCTTGTTGCGCAAAATAAAATCTTGTCCGTGAAAAATAAATAAAGAGAAAGGTTCGTGGCGTCGGACACACATTGCTTTTCAATTCATTACGACCAGGCCTCCAAGATCTAATGGATAGTCCATAAACCTACAGGCCTGTTTCTTCGTTGTTAGGAATTATCAGGGTAACATAGGACTGTCCTCAAATAACGCGAGATGTTGGTATGGCTATATGCAGCGCGTGGAGTTGCTGCGACCGTTGTATTTTGAACGGTCTTATTTCAGTAACCGGTACATTTTCGCAGGTTCCGCGTTTCATATCCTGCTCACAAAATTAATTCTTATTGATATTTGCATCCCCTAACATTTTGCTTTTCACTTTATTCCGACAGGCGGCGTGGTGCACATAGCCATACGAACATCCCGCGTTATTTGACGACGAAAGTTGTTTAAATTCGCTGGGTGTGGTTGCTTATGTTATGCTTCATACGCCAGGTACAGTACTATATTACCCTGATGATTCCTAAAAAAGATAAAACAAGCCTGTATAGGTTTCTAGACTATCCATTAGATCTTGGAGACCTGGTCGCAATTAATTGTTAATTAAATGTGTGTTCGATGCCACGAACCTATCTTTTTATTTCTTTTTTACGGACAAAAAATCTACTTTTCTTAAATTTTAGTTGGTTTCGTTATGATTTTTGGTATCCCACTTAGCAGAAACCTGTTATATCTACATTACCTTAACGTATTTTTGTGACCTGTTACTTAACACGGCTTGTAACTTTAACGAGGACATTACATTGCCAGTACATCAATTGTCCGAAACATTTACGTAACAGTGTTACCTACATTCGATTTTTTTTTAACAAGTATGTGACTTGCATGTACCATTTAATGTTACATGGCTGGGTAAAATTATTTTTTTAAATATACCTCTAACTTGTTAAATATTGGTTCGAACAATATAAAAAATATATTTTTGTGCTTTAAAATTTCTGATCTTCGTGACTACATCTTCAACAAGTAAAAAAAATAGTAAAAAAAATAAAATATGCGCTGTCGGGACTCGAACCACTACTCTAAGCTAGGCCATCTCGGTTGTGTTAAGAATTGTCACCAATTAACGGTATATTAATGCAGTCATTGATATATTATTGATAAAATAAATATTGAATCACATTAATTTGATAGAATCATAATTTGGCGAAATTTAAAAAAATTAAAATATATAATTTCCTAGAACCATAAAAAAAATCATATCATAAAATGATTGTACGTTACTGATGCGAATACATATAAATTTATACTTATTTCCCGTTTTGTGGAAAGTTGTCAAAACAATTGCAGGATTTTCATAAAAACAGTAAACTTTTCGATATCATTCCTTACTTTTTCATAAATTTTCGCCTTATTTGAGTTAAAAGTTTCATTAATTTTAGAATTTTTGCATAAAACTTATATACATTTGGACTAAGTGATAAGAACTTTGAAGAATGGTGCGATTTCCAAGACATATAATAATAGTAATTGACAAAAAATTTACCAAGAAGATCTCTTTACTTAATAAAAAGCCACAAGAGTTAAAAGGTTCTGAACCAAAACCAAAAAACATTGTAGAAAACCTATCCTCTCAAACTTTTAATAACAATGAAATATCACTTTTAAACAGAGGTCTTAATTTTGCTATGCTCTCACAAAAAGATAATTTAAATGATATTATTGCAAATATAGTAAATTAAATCACAATAAAACAATTAAAAGTTTGAGAAAAAAAGATGTTTTTTATCTAATGGCTGACAAGGGTAATAAAGTTGTTTTATTAGATAAAACAGATTATTTCGAAAGGGTAGATAACCTAATAAAAAATGGACCCTAAAAACAAGTCCCAAAGAACCCCTTACCAAAAATGATTAACGAAGTAGAAAACACAATTAAAAAATGTAACAATATTAATACTGACAATATTAAATATAAGCTACAAGTAAGCAATCCTACTATGCTGAAACTGTATTGTCTTCCGAAAACCCACAAGCCTGGAAAATCGGTTAGACCTATAGTTTCTGCTGTAGGATCACCTACTTACAATATTTCGAAATGGCTAGCAAACGAGTTTGAAAATTTACCTATAAAGGAAAAAGGTTTTTCTGTTCAAAATTCCCTCGAATTTATCAACAAAGTTACAGATGAAATTAACTCTGTGTTTCGGACTTCCATTGTCTATATTTTACTCACAATGGGTAATAGTTTATAAACTTTTATTGCAAACCTCTTCATGAGCAAATTTGAATCAGATATAAGTAAAGAATTTGAGTGTTTCCCCAGAGTATGGTTCAGGTATGTAGACGATGTGTTTACAGTATTCAACACTAAAGTACCTATTGTTGAAAATTTTATGGAAAAAATAAATAACAAATTTCCCACAATTAAATTTACTTATAAAACGGAGAACAACGGTAAGAAATAAAAATAAATTAGAATTTGTCCTATACAGAAAAGGAACGGCCACCAACAGGTATATTTCAAATGACCCTCTTCATTGCTTACAACATAAGCTTGCAAGTTTGCACTTTTTAACATATAGATTAGTAAATTTTCCCTTAAACAAAGAAAGATTTGAAGCAGAAAAGAATAGGATTAGGAATATAGCTAGCGAAAACGGTTACGACGAAGGCTTAATATATAAGCTGATAAATAGGCATTCTTTTCAAAAGACCTTTCGGAATTCCACTTTTTTTAGACAAAAAGATACCCCCGACTCTAAATTTGTATCAATTCCTTATAATCCTAATTATACGAAAGGGTTACAAAAAGTATTTAATAACACCGGTCTTAAATTAGTATATCAATCTGGAAATACAATAAGGAGTTTACTAGGAAATCTCAAGGATAAAACTACAGTTCTAGAAAAAAGTGTAATTTACGAAATAAGTTGCATGAATTGTGACAAAAAATATGTTTGCCAAACGAGACGCTCTATTCAAACACGATTCAAAAAACACTTAGCACACTTAAAATACGGAAGATCAGAAAAGTCAAGTGTGGCCGAGCATGCATGAGATTCACATTAGATAACCTAAAACTTCTAAAAAGTACTAGAAGTACTGCTAAAAATACTTTTGAATGCATATGAAAGTATGGAAATCATTAAATCCAGAAATAGTTTAAATAAAGATAGAGGCATCATTCCGTTTAGTACACTTTATTCTTTAGTTGAGGGGAGATAGGATTATAAAGCGTGACCAATCACAAATTATTATTTTATTTCCGCCCACTGAAAGATAGTATATAAAATAGAGTGTAGGTTAATTTAGTTTATTGCTTATCGTTTCCTGATGATACTAACGTTGTTAGCGGAACGCGCGTCGAGTGCAAAAAAGTGCAGATTTGGTTTGTGGAAAATAATCATAACTTTGTTAAAGTGATATATACTTTGCATATGTTAAACATGTTCTAATAGTAACCTTCTTTACTGGTATTTACTTAGCATATACCAAGAAAATACTTAGAAGCTCATCCTTTTGATGTTCTTTTATGGTACCAGATTAGCATGTGCGCTAAACGGAACAAAAATTGATATATTCTTTGTATGTGTGTAGATGTACTCAAAAGGACCTGCTCGAATGGTACACTTATAGCATTTGCTATGGATATTCTTAATAGCATATACTTAAATAGTATGTACCAAGCATATGCTAAATATGTGCTCAAAAGGATATCCTCAAAAGGAGCTTTAGCGAATATGCTATGCATGTAAATGTTGTTTCATTGCTATGTGGGTACACATTCACGATTATTCGCTGTACGAAATTTCTATTTATCTATCTACCAACGATAAACGACATATAGCGTTTTATTTGAAGCGTCAGATGGTGAATTTCCAAATAATGATTTCAGCCAAACATATTTACAAAATGAAAGTTTTAGCGCGCTAATACACACCAGTCTACCAACTGAGCTACCGAGGAACATGGGGTTTTGACTGGCTATTCTTCTATACAAATCTTTCCTGTAAATGGCGCAAATTAGCCACCTGACACCTCCAATAAAACGCTATACAGACCGCTTCAAGCTACTACGAACATAGGGAGAATCAAGTCCAATTTACTCTCCGTGCCGTACGACCGAGGTGGATTCGAAGCACGCTGCAGTGTTATCTTTTGGAAATTCATTTTGTTTTTATTATTTTGTTTTATTTCTGCCTTGCTCGAGAAACAGATGGGTAAGTTCTTAATTGAAATAATACATTTTTAAAACTAAAAATGGATGTCTACGAAGTTGCCGAAAAAGTGCAGATGGTCAAATGGTCAAATCGTCATAACCCAACACACGTTCGATATTGGTCGAGGGAAAATTTGCATTTGTATTTTGACGTAAGAACACAGTATCCCCAAAAACTAAATGTTTGGGGGGGGGGGGTATTGTAGGGGAACACGTAATTGGGCCATTTTTTATTAACGGCAATTGCAATTTGAATGGTCCTAGATACTTGGATCTACTGCAGCAGCACATTATTCCAACTGCTAGGCAGTTGTTAGGTGTAAGATTTGGTGAAACATGGTTTCAACAAGATGGTTGTTCCGCTCACAATGTTGGCCTTGTTAGGGAATATCTTGATAATGTATTTCCTAATCGGGTTATAAGTACACGGGGGAACTATTTTATGGCCAGCTCGATCTCCCGATCTTGCTCCTAATGACTTCTATCTGTTTTTGAAGAAGCTTTTCACATTATCACCCCTAACATGCTTGGAAACGTTAGAAGGGGTTTTTATAGTAGGCTCGGATATTGTCTAGCCGAGCAAGGAGGACTTTTCGAACATTTGCTTTAATTTTTTTTTGACTGGGAGAATCTTTTTGGTTTTTAGAATGTATTATTTTATTTTGAGAACTTGCTTTTATTTTGTTTCTCCTTATTATTTTCATTGTAACACGTCGTCACTGATAAATCTGAGCAGTTGACAATAAAACGCTCTTATTTATCAGTGACAAAAAATAAGAAAATTACGTTATAAAAATGTGCGTATTTATTGACCAAATTCCGGTGTCATTGACTACGCTCCACACAGCACCGTGGTTAGAGGCGTACTAAATAAAAGGCGAAAGGCGGCGAACGGCAGCGAAGGGCGATCGGAAGCCTGAGTGTTGGTTGCTTCATTGATAGGCGTGCGGTGTCTCTGCATGTACGTACACTGGCAAATTAGACTTCTTCCGCCCTATGTTCGCAGTAGCTTGAAGCGGTCTGTATGTCGTGTATCCCTTGTTGATAGATAAATAGAAATTTCGTACAGCTAATAATCGTGAATGTGTACCTCCTTGCCTTTATAACATCTCTAGGTTTTTGAAGTCGCAGAAGGCTTTAGAGATCTCCCCACTACTAACAAATGAATCGGATAAAAGGATTTCCGAATAGTTGGTCAAAACCTCAGTTGGTAGAGCATTAGACTGGTATTCTAGAGATCCCGTGTTCAAATGCTGGTCGAAGAAAAACTTTTTTCCGATTTATTCCCTCACCATTTGCCCTCTACGTCACAAATCTTTTCTGTACATTATTTAAATTTGAATTTGTTATTTTTAATGAGGTGACAGGGTGACAATAGATACAAAATTTAATGTCAATCACATTTTTTTTTCACTTTAAGGGCACTAGTACAATCAATATTCTTATTTCTTTACAAATCGCTATTTATATATCATCAAACGACACATCGACAATAAAAACCTGTTGGTACAGACGTGTCAGGTGAAAATCGACCTGCTTTTATAATATATGAGGTAAATAATCTACAAAATACCTATCGGAATGAGAAAATCATCAAAAAATCTTCTGGATCGAAAAAATAAAAAAGCGGAGAAGATTTTCGAAAATGTTTGCCGATATGAATAGGGACTTATTGGATATTTTTTTAGCCCAGCACTGTAATGGTTAGGCAGTATTTTGCTACTGTTGATAGATACGCTTGCGCAGCAGCTATTGGATTTAATGCGGGCCGTAATAGTTTTACGGCCTGACTTTATCCGTGGCAGTTTTAAAATCGGACGGGCTGTGGTTCTTATTTTGACATTTTGAAAAATATAATTAAAAAACACATTTAACAATTTAATAAAGTCAAAAATTTCAAGTGATTACCAAAATACTTATGGATTTTGCTTTTTAAAATTTTAAAAAAGGGATAAATGTTTTTATGATAATTTTTTACAAAAAAATGGACGATTTTTCCGAAAATAAATAAATAAAATAAAACAGAAAAGAAAATAACCAAACACAGTGAAGAAAAAATTTTTAGGTTAAAAATAAGGTCGACCCAAGGACTGCTATTCCAATGGCACTCATTTCGCAAGTGACCTAAGTCAGTCCTAAGAGTAAGAATAAGAATGCCCAGAATATAGTCAATTGAAGTTCGCTAAAAGTCAGCACTATTTTTGACACTAATTAATTACGCAAGCACAGTATGTACTGCAGGGTTGCCAGTTTATAAAAAATATGTTTGAAGTTAGGTACATATCAATCGGACCTGTCAATTGGTATGTTGACACAAGTGCATATGTGGCGGGTCCGCAAAAGTAAAGTACAAGGGAATAGTAGTAGTAGTGGTAGTAGTATAGGAGAGGTCCGTGGACCTCGGAATTAGGCCTCTTCATGGGCCCTTTCTGCCATACCCCGTCTTTTACCCCTATGCCCCTACTTCCGCTGCAACTCTCTCTCAGGGCCTCCCTGTCTTCTTTACGAAGTTCAGTATGTCGGCCCATTTAAGCGAGTGCAGCTCTTTTTCCTCTATTGTGAAAAATCCCCACTTCAGCTGCCTTGATCTGGCATAGGCATCGCACTCTGATATTAAGTGTTGCACCGATGAATCCGCAAGCGGAACACACGGGATCTCCTGCTAATCTCATTCGCGTCAGATGTTTGTTCAGCCGATTGTACCCAGTCAGCATTCCTCTCAGCAGTCCAGTGTCCTTTCAGGTCTTGCCTAGGAGCCATTTAGTTCTGGCTACATTCGGACCATCCACGAATAGCTTGTACTGTCTGCACTTTGACTCTTGCCACCAGGACGTCTTCAGTTCATTGTTCGCCCATTTGTTGAGCTCACTCTGTACCTGTTTCCTTGTTATTTCCAGAAGAGGTTTCGATCCAATGTATTGTGTTTCGGCCCCTAGTTTGGTAAGTTCGTCCGCTTTCTCGTTCCCTGGTATTCCCTCATGACCTAGGACCCACGTCAGTGTTGCCCTCTTATCTTGAGCCAGTATTTGCAGTGCTTCAGCGCACTCCTCAACGAGACTATTGACTATTTTGGGTGCACTTAGAACCTTGAGGGCAACCTGGCTCTCGGAGCATATGAATATGTCCCTTCTGCCATTCCTGACCTCCACTTGAAACACCGTAGCGTGTTCTCCAAGTGAATAGATTTTCTAAATTTCTAGGCTTTCCGCGTACACTCCTGCGCCTGTTGTCTGCCTGGCTGATAGTTTAGAGCCATCCGTGTAACAGACCGTCGCCTCTGCTTAATTCCGTTCGGAATTTTTTCCTTTGCCACGCATTCCGTTCTGGTATTGTGACTTTGTACTTTTTATAGAACCTCCATGGTTTAAGCCGTGTTTTCACTAGCAGCCTTAGGAAGGGCAACTCTTTTGTCGCCAGTCCCTCGATCGCCTGGGGCCTAATTCTTGAATTTTAATAGAAGGAACGATCCCCCAAGAGAAGGGATTAATCCCGGGGAATGATCCCATCCCCTAAAAAACATGATTTTTCTTGGAGCCTCTTCTTAATTTTAGATCTAAAAAGATAGAATTTACGCGCATGCATGTCTGAGAAATGGGATCGATCTCCAGCTTTGGAGTCGGGAGAGCGAACGCCCAATTTTTGATAGAATGGAATGAGCGATCCCCGCTCAAGAATACGAACTGCGTTTGACGTGGGATCATTCGACACAAATCTATGTCATTCCCTGCCCAAGAATTCAGGCCCAGATGGCACACTCTTTCCTCCCTACCCTTCCATAGTCCCTTAATCGCCGGTGCGTCGCCATCGCCTCCTTCTTGATATAAGTTGAGAACGAGGGGAGACCCAAGATAGCCGCGTTATTCCTCTGCAGAAGAGACCTTGTAGGCTCGTGAGCTTGCTGGATATGGTCAGCTTCTCTGCAGTGGGCCACCAGATCCATTGCTTGAGAATAAATGAAAATAGTGCTTTTGATGAACAAAAAATGGCAAACTTCCATTTTATTTTTATAACCCTACTTTGTTACCTACTTCTTGATATTTTAAATGCTAAGAGCGCGAGCGAAAGTTTAAGGGTAAAGTTAGCTGTTTTGATTTTATTTTAATTGTGTTTTTCTTTTTATTGATTTATGCTTTTTGAAGCGCATAAATACCTCGCACCGCTCATGCCGTTACTTACTAACTGACTTACTAGCTAGCTAACTAACTTACTAGCTAGCTCGCGGCCGTGTTTCGCCATAACTTGAGAACGGATTGACCTACGGCGATGAAACTTGGCACCATTGTTGAAAACTAGTGAAAATGAAAAAATCGGAAAACTGCAAGTGGGGTAGAAATAAAAAAAAGTGTCGAAAATTGGCCTTTTTAAGGTGTACCTCCGTTGTTTCGTTCTAGCTGTCCAGTAAGTTGACTAATCGTTTTCAAATTTTGCAGGACTTAGGGCTCTATTGCGGTGACGAAACCTATTGAAAATGGGCCGAATCGGAGAAAGACAAGTATTTTATTTTGAGACTTTTCTAGAGGCCCTCAGGGCCCCATTTTTTAAAAAGGTATAAATTTGACGAAATTTCTGCCGTTTTTTAGAATATATCAAATCATTACTCGAAAAGTAGCGAACCGATTTAAACCAAATTTTGTACTTATATAAGGACGAATGTGTGCTCAGTGATCGTTAAGTTAGTTTTTGAGATTAGTTTTTAGTTTTTGAGTTTTGAGGATTTTTTTTCCCATGCATTTTTTGACGATTCCTGAACTGCTATTCTCTTTAAAAAGGACTAGAGTAATTTTTAAATAAGTTTTCGGCACTCTAGGACGCACCGTTTTTGAGTTTGAGGGGAAAATATCCAAAAACACGCAAAAAAAAATTTGCAAAAAAATGCATTTTTACAAAAATTGCTGTATCTCAAAAACGGCAAGCTCTGATGTGATGAAAACTACACAGTTCGCTTTGTTGAAGTTTTTTACCTAAGAATCAGTCAAAATTTTGAGCCGATTTGTAGATGGCGCTAACGTAGTTCACTTAATGTTTGTCAAAACGGGCTAGAATCATAAGAAAACAAAATTAAATAAAGAAATTTTGAAAAATTTTTTAAAATACGTGTGCCACAATATTGAGAGTATTTTTTTTTAAAGATGAGGTAAAAATACGTAAAATGACATGTGTCACTAAATGATCAGTTCCGTACGTGAGTCATTATAACAGAAAAATCATGCCAAAACGGCAAAATTTTATCAAAATTGAAAGGAAACTTCAATATTTTGTTCAAAAATAAAAGTAAGGGTAATAAAATCAGGGGCGTACGTAAAGATAAGGAAAAAATATGCAAAATGACATGTTATCAGTAGTGTACGTGAGTCATTATAACGGAAAAATGGTGCCAAAATGGCAAAATTTTATAAAAATTAAACGAAAACTGCAATAATTTTTCAAAAATAAAAGTAAAGTTACCAAAAACAACTCAAAGTCACTATATGATCAGTGCCGTACGTGAGTCATTATAACGAAAAAATAGTGCCATTTTAAATTTAAAAATATGATCATATCTTTTTCCAATTAATAGCATTGTGATTTTTGAAAAATTAACAAAATTAAATACCTTTAAATCTTACCCCAAGCCGGATTCAAAAATAGTTTCTCCCTTATTTTCCCGATTCATACAAAAGGTAGGTTCTTTAAAAGCGTAAATCAATACTTTAACAGTTTTAAAAGTGTTGGAGAATAAATCTTACTCATATATATATATATATATAAATGTGTATGTATGTTTTTCCCCCAATTAAGTCAGAACGGTTGAACCGATTTGGATGAAATTTTCGAGTAAGAAAGAATAAATCATTATTATTAATTTGTGGAAGGCTTAAATCACCTGTTTATGTTTATTCTTTAGCGTTCGCGGCTTTCTCTCCAGTGCATTCAAGAGTTCGGGCGCTGGTAAGCTTATAAGTGGATTTATTTTTTTTTACTTTCTAGAAATATAAAGAACAGCTCTGTCGTATTTTTGTCTAAACAACATTTTAGATTTCAAAAAAGTATTATATATCTTAAAAAATTTTCTTACGCGAAATAATCCTTGGCAAAATTAAATTATCACAGCTCTTTCTTGTAAGAAAAGCAACAAATTGAAACTTTGCCTTTTTGCATGCAGAAAAGGTCATAATTTATATGAGCAGGAGACGCTAGGACTGATTTCGTGGCGTGAATTTTAAAACTGAGCAAAGCAATAAACTTTTTGCGTATCCTAGTGTTGTACTTTTTAAAAGGTAGGATGTTTTATGTTAATTGTTGGCGCTGTTTTCTACATTTTAACTAGTTAACGCATTACCTATTAAAAACGTAAAGTAGGCATAAAACACTGTTTTTATGGAATGGAATTTTCGGATGAACAAATTTATCGTCTTTTTTTCTTGTGTTATATTTTTAAAATTTTTCTTAACAGTAATATTTCTCCTCCAAATTTAAAACGCTGTTGTAAAACTGATAACATGTCCTTTAAAAAATTTTGTGCAATTGCAAAAAACTGGGGCCGGAAAAAGTCTAAGGTTAAACATGGAGCACGCCCTGCAAAATAAGGATAGATAATCAATCAAGATAATTATTATTTTAAATCAAGAACACAGGGTGGTTGGCCCCATTAATTAATGCAATTTTTACTATATTAGGTAGTTATATATGATAGTATTTTTAGTTTATTCTCCCTCATACGTTTAAGATGAGTATTGCAGATTACAGGCTTTAGTATCTATACATACAATAATTAATTTGTGGGAATAAATCTCCCCAATTTTTTTATTTTAGTCGTATACAATAAGATGCGTTGATGAAAATCTTCATTTATATAGCTTTTTATTTCTCTTTCCATGATACCCTAAAAAATACTGTAGAAACCAATAAACTTGTATTCATTTTATTTTTTGACACTTACGGGAATCCGCCGCCTTAATCAATACTATATAAACAGATGCGCATTTATATTTTTACAGTAGAAACACAGATCGGCGGAAGGAATTTGGGTATAACAAATCTTAAGCCAAGGGTTACTTACGAGTTACTTAATAATAACCATTACTTATACGGTATTTTTCGGGTGAGTTTTGTGTTGCCCTTATTGTATAGTGGCCATGTGGAAACTTAATAAGCTATTTTTTATACTCAAATAAACTAATGTATTTGTATACTTAATCCCATTTTGATTCGTTTAAATGTTTCCTGTCATCCTTTAAAAAATTTGCACCCTATGTATTAAATGTCAATATTTAGGATCCGTGCATGGAAAACATTGTGAGGATTTAACAGATTATACACCAAAATTTTTAGAAAATTCTGCAGGATACCGTTTATGATTGATTGTGTTGGGGTCGTATATTATTTCTTGACAGTCAGGGAGTAGAAAGGGTGTAAAATTAGACAGTAGTCAAAATCCAAGAATATAAAAAAGAATACTGCACAAACTATATTAGTGGCTTTCGGCTTAATGTAATAATTATTTTATATCTGGAACACTTGAATATAAAAATTAAAAAAAAACAACATACGGATTAGGATTAGTTTCTGAGATATAGAGCTTCAAAGATGACGTATTTTTGGACTGTAAATTATTAGAACATGTTCTGAGCATCCTTTTTATATCTTTAATAATTCCTGCCGAAATTAGATGATTTTTGTCTCGTTTTTTCGGAAACTAAACTCTTTTTCCATATCGGAGAAAAAATATTTAAAAGAGTTCTTTTCTACCAAAATAATAAAGGAAAGACAATATTTTTTTTAATTAAAATTTGGATTTTTCTTGAAATATATGTTACTTAAAATAGTGTCTTTAACCAAACCATCAAAAACTTTTTAGTTTTAAGAGTACTGATGGTCTCAGAAATGGTAAAATATTCTTAATGTTTTTGAAATATAATTAAAATATCTTCGGGACCTGTTAGAAACAATTTTTGTAAATAAACGTTATTTCAAAATTTGGTTCCTACATGTTGGTAACAATGGTACTAATGTGTTTAACCAATCAAAGTGACCCGTGCGATGTAGGCTTTTCGGCTAATTTGTGTCGAATATGCGAACATTTCGAGCATTAAACTTTAATTAATTGGTTAAATATGAGTAGAAACCATTGGTATCAAAATCTAGGCACCATATTGTTAGTTAACAATTACTTACAAAAATCGTCTTTAAATAAGCCTAAAAGCATATTTCGCATGGATCACTCATTGAAATGAATATAATTACCATTATTACTGGCGGTACCAACACGTAGGCCCCAAATTTTCAACTAACGTTTATTAATAAAAATTGGTTCTAAGCTGCTTCTGAAGTGAATAATATTTCATAAATATTAAGAACATGTACGACTTTTGAGACGGATGTTAACCTTAATCCTTACACTTTTTTGTTTGAAAACACTATTTTAAGTAACATGAAGTAATCCAAATCCTGCCGTTTGTTTTAAGAAATATTACAACTGTTCTTTTTTAGAAAAGAGAGATTCTCTTTCATTTTAAAATCTATTAAATAACTTATTTCTTGAAAAGAGAAGATCAAAAGATCTTGGGAGGAAAGAACGAAAATTCAAAATTGAATGAGTGTCCCACATGGAGAACACAAAAGACCAAAGCGAAAGGAGAAACAATTAAATGATGTTTCGCACAGGGTGACCAGCGTGGGCTCGTCAGTGCACACTCTGACTTCCAACTCTGAATCACTCACAAATAGGCGTTCCGCATGGTACTTATTATAAGTCACCTGATACGGGTTCGTCCTGGCGTGTTAATCTTTCCAATAGGAATATGCTCCTAAGACAATTAAAACAAGAAGTTAAACTTCCAAATCAGTTACATCAACCGAAAAGAATGAGAAGGTCAAGGAGCATATTCCTATTGGAAAGATTAACACGTCAGGACGAACCCGTATCAGGTGACTTAATAAGTACCATGCGGAACGATGCCTATTTGTGAGTGATTGAGAGTTGGAAGTCAGAGTGTGCGATGGTATTAAATGATGTCTGGATTGAGGGTGACTGGCGAATCCACTGACGAGCCCACGCTGGTCACCCTGGGCGAAACATCGTTTTATTATTTTTCCTTTCGCTTTGGTCTTTTGTGTGCTCCTTGTGGGACACTCATCCAATTGTGAATTTTCGTTCTTTCCTCCCAAGATCTTTTGATCTTCTCTTTTCTAGATTCTTTTCGGTTGATGTAACTGATTTGGAAGTTTAACTTATTTCTTGTGGTACAAAAGGACCCTTTTAAATATTTTTTTTTTCATATGTGGAAAGAAGTTTCTGATAAAAAGAGATACAAATCATCTTATTTTGGCAAGAATTGGCAAATATATATAAAGAAAACTTAAAACATGTTCTAATTTATTGCCTAAAAACATTCCTTATTTCGTTTTCTTTCATTTTTATGATCAAGTGGTCCAGTACTATAATTACCTATATAAAAGAATTATGACATTTAGCCGAAAGCCATTCTCCGTGTAGTTTGTGAAGGATTCTTTGTCAAAAAATCAAGTAATTTAAAAAAAAATCCATATATTTTTCTATTTAATATTCCATTGCGTTATCGCTTGCCCATGACAATAAAAATACATTGTAGAGCAGCGCAGGTCAACCTTTACACATCGACATTGCTTTCCACAGCTCTTTTTACAGCCGCAAGATATTTAGCTGAAGAATTGAGACTGGAGCTGGCGCTTGAGTCGTGGGCACTGGCATTAAAATGTTGTTAATTTTCCTCCAGCCCCATTCAGTTACCCTCAAATGTCTTCCTTTCCACAAATAAATTTGATAAAAAACGCGATGTGAGTGTTGTGTTATTGCAGCAGATGTAGGTGGTAGTCTGGACACAATGACTGCGTTGCTCGACTGGCCAACTAGCTTATCAAATGAGATGAATTGATAATGGTTTGAAGATGTCTCTTGTCCTATACCTAGCAAGCATATATACAGAGCATATACAGAGCAAGCGTAAATTTCTCTTCAACTCTTGCAATACAATGTCATCTTATGCCGATGAAGGATTTGACGGTCTGTGATTTTCATTTGCCAAAAAAGGCAGAAGTGGTGTCGCAACCACTTAACGCATGAGCAAATAAAATATTATCTTTGCAATCTTTTAAAACTGTCGGGTTTTGTAAGTCCTAGGAACTATACACCCTTTCCTTAATATTTCATTGAGCTTCTCTTAAAAAGCGAATGTCTTTGTCTCGCGGACAAAAAGCGACGAGGAGTTTAAGTAAATCGATATCCTGTTCAACAAAAACGGCTTCTTCATTATTGTTGGCTGCGTTGATCGCAGTATGAACAATTCGCGAGTCGGCACCATCAGTAGCAGCGAGAGTGGAAATAAATGCTGATTCTAATGTATTCATCAGTTGACCAATGAAACGCTCTTTATTGACAAGATTACCCAAGAAATTCTTTTGCGTTTAGTAGTTGCGACACTACTTCCACCTTTTTTGGCAAAGGAAAATCACAGACCGTAAAGTTATTAAATACAAGAGAGGATTTACAAGAAGTGATCGCCTTGTTTAATAATCCCATACCTATCAGTGGAGCAACCAACACTCAGGCTTGCAATTACCGTTCGCGGCTTGCGTTTAGTACGCCTCTAACCACGGTGCAATGTGATGCTTAGGCTGGTGGACATGGGACCAGAGGTTTTCGATCGGTATGATGCGAATGCATCTAGCCTCTCATATCCAAATGCCAACCTTACCTTCTCGTGGTGCTCCCTGTCTAAAACAGACGAGGCTCTGGCGACCAAATATGGCCGGTATAGCCCTATGGGGAAGTTAAAATAGACCCAGTAACGACTAGGAACTGCTCTATTAAGGACCTGTACAAACTCGTACAGGGGAACATTTAATGGTATGGTTAAAATAGAATCAACACTAGGAACTGCTCCATTAAGAACCTGTACAAAATCGTACAGGGGAGTGGAGTGGTTAAACTAGGATCAAAGGGTGCACAATAAGCCATTAATGGCTGCAGTGCAGTGACTCTGGCCAGCCATCAGGCTGGTCGGAGCCACAATCGGGGGGTTTTAGTCGGTAGGAATCCGACACTACCCGGGCTCTCTTGGTAGAGGAGAAATGACTCTTGATACCCTTGAAAAAAAAAACGGTGCAATGTGAAGTGTAGTTCATGAAACCGGAGTTTGGTCAAAAATACGCAATGTTATTTTCTTGTTTTTTTGTCACTGATAAATTAGAGCGTTTTATTTTCAACTTCTCAGATTTATCACTAACAACGTGGTACAATGAAAATAATAAGGAGAAACAAAATAAAAGTAGTTCTTAAAATATAATAGTACATTCTCAAAATCAAAAAGATTCTCCCAGTCACAAAAAAATTAGAGCAAATGTTCGATAAGTCCTCCTTGCTCGGATAGACAATATCCGATCCTATTATAAAAACCCCTTCTAACGTTTCCAAGCATGTTAGGGGTAATAGTTTGAAAAGCTTCTTCAATTTTAAACCGAAGTTCTTCCAAATTATTAGCTGTTTCATGCCCGTAAACTTTATTTTTAATAGAACTCCACAGATAGAAGTCAATAGGAGCAAGATCGGGTGATGAGCTGGCCATAGAATAGTTCCCCGTGTACTTATAACCTGATTAGGAAATACATTGTCAAGATCTTTCCTAACAAGGCCAACATTGTGAGCGGGACAACCATCTTGTTGAAACCATGTTTCCCCAAATGTCACACCTAGCAATTGCCTAGCAGTTGGAATAATATGCTGCTGCAGTAGATCCAAGTATCTAGGACCATTCAAATTGCCGTCAATAAAAAATGGCTTAATTACGTGTTCCCCTACAATACCCCCCCCCAAACATTTAGTTTTTGGGGATACTGCATTCTTACGTCAAAATACAAATGCAAATTTTACCTGGACCCATATCGAACGTGTGTTGGGTTATGACGATTCAATAATGGAAAAGTGCTTTCATCTGTGAAAAGAATAGATGTCAGCATGATTAGCCCTTTCCACTATTGTTTTGCAAAATTCCATACGACGATAGTTGTCCTCCGGAAAAATTTGATGAGTTTTTGACGCTTTGTAAGAATGATAACCATTGTTTTTGAGAACATGTAAGACAGTGGCTGAAGACGTATCAACTGCTTCGGCAATTTGGGGGCTAGTTATCTTTAGATTTTCGTCCACTGCAGCACAAATCATTACATATCGTATTTCCTGCTCGTCATTAAAAACAATGGGTTTTTATGGTGGCTTGGCGCTACACAACCAAACTTATAAATCGTTGATAAACTAGGTTCTGGGCGATTTACAAAATTCTCCAAAAAAAGTTCTTGAATAAGTTGCCTTGATAGTATCATTTGACCATTTGCACTTTTTCGGCAACTTCGTAGACATCCATTTTTAGTTTTAAAAATGTATTATTTCACTTAAAAACAAAATAAATTTCAAAACGATAACACTGCAGCGTGCTTCGACCCCACCTCGGTGGTACGGCACGGAGAGTAAATTGGACTTGATTCCCCCTATGTTCGCAATAGCTTGAAGCTCATTGTATAGGGCACCCCGACAAGATACATCTTTAAACCATTATCGATTCATTTCATTTAATAAGCTAGTTGGCCAGTCGAGTAACGCAGTCATTTTGTCCAGACTACCCCCTACATTAGCTGCAATAACACAACACTACTGTCGCGTTTTTTATTAAATTAATTTGTGGAAAGCAAGACATTTGAGAGCAACTGAATGGGGCTGGACGAAAACTAACAACATTTTAATGCCAGCGCTCACAACTCAAGCGCCAGCTTCAGCCTCAATTCTTCAGCTCATATCTTGCGGTTGCAAAAAGGGCTGTGGAAAGCAATGTCGTTGGATTACGCTGCTCTACAATGTGTTCTTAGTTGCCTAAATTCCATCGAGAAGGATCATTTTGCAGAGGAATATAACTAAATATTTTTATTTCATTAGTGGAATAGGTCTATAGGAGAAACCACTTTAAAAAAAACGCACTAAGAGCTCTAACTTAAGAGTGGTGTGGAAACGTTCTCGAAGTGCAGAATGCACAGTTATAAAAAATTATCATACTACCACTAACACTTTGTTAAAAATATTTTATCCAATATGAATCTTGTCTAGAAAGAACTGTTCTACAATTTTGCTTCTATACACCGCTACCGCTGATAGTTTTCGAGATAATCGACGTAAAAGACTGCGCAAGGCTCATTTTTTGTTCGCGCTGAAAAAAAATGTTTATTTTCCAAGGTCATCTATGAGCTTTGAGTCGGAGATACGTGGAGAATTTAATGAAGAATCTAAAAAGTCCTAGAACTTTTTCTCGTCAGAGTTACGGTTTACGTGCAAAACGCAAAAAACCGTCGTGAGGTCACGTTTGGGGGTGATTTTTTTGGGCATAAGGGGATGAAGCTTCCCCCGGAAGGATGAGAACTCTTCGGATCTCTATTACTGCACTTTTACGCACGCATTTCCGTGCGGGAAGTTGTATTTCCCGCACGCTCTGCGGGAATGGATTTACCATGTGTCCTTTCCGCACACTGTGCATAAAAAATACTTTTACGAACGCTTTTTTTTACCGATTTTTTAGGTCCAATTCGACGTTTTAGGTATATTTTTCAACTCAAATATATAGAAAATAAAAAAAACAGTTTTTTGCTTTTTTAATACCTAAAAATGGAAATATAATGTTGTATAGACGGTTATTACGCAAATTTTGTATTTATGACACGTGCGAAAAGTGTCTTTTATGCACGCGACGGCAGCACGAACGACGCGGAGCGGAGTTCGGGCAAGCGTCAAGTATCACTTTCCGCACTTATTAAGTAAATTAATATTACTACTGCTTATGGCATTTTTTTTTTAATTATTTTAAATAAAATTTTCATAACTATTTTACGCAAGTAGGAAAAATTTGGTACCTGACACGTGCAAAAATTGTCTTTTCCGCCCTTGATGACTTACCCGAACTCCGCTCCGCGTTGTTCGTGCATCTGCCGTCGCGTGCGGAAAAGTACTTTCTGCACTTGCTAGGTAAATCAAAAATCACACGATGAAGCTTTACACGCCCAATTTAACTTTTGCCCCAGTGGCGTACACACAAAATTTTCAGGGGGGTCAAAACAATCAACTTTTTAAAACTTTCCGGCATTTTGGATTTTTTTTGGAATGTCAATTTTGCCAGAAAAGTAATAAATTTTAAAACCTTGGCTTCTCAAAATAGCCAGCACTATTAAAAACGGACCAATATATCGAAAAGCATAGCCAAGCCAAAATGATGCTTTTTTTACTTGACTGAATTAGGTTTACGCACTTAGTTGAAAAATGTTTAACTTCCTTATTCCTTTCCCAGTTTTAACAAGCGATACATCAGTTAACTAAGGAAGAACATGACTTTCGAAACATATTTTTACTTTTGCATCAGTGCCAGTGGTGCACACGGAAAGTTTGCAGGGAGGGTCAAAACTACCTATTTTTTAAAATAATCTGCCATCTTGGATTTTTACGAAATGTCAATTTTGAAATTAGATTCCAAAATTCTGATGTCCTAGCTTTTAAAAATAACCAAAACGTTTAGAATCGGACAGGTGGTTTTTAAGTAATAGGCAGTCAAAAAAGTCCAATTGTACGATACGCACGGCCTTCAAGTGTCATTAAAGTACTCGTCTAGAACTTCAGGACTCGGCTCCTTCGTCGCCTTTTCTGTAAACATCTAGACATGCTTTAACAGACCATTTCCCGACCTTGTAACGTAAATTACTATTACCTGTCTCTCAACGAATTTTCCCCATGGGAGGGGTGCCAACTATATTTCATACTCAACAATAAATAAAAAACTTATGATATAAGGTGGAAAAATGCGAAAAGCAGATACGGTTTTCTACTTCAATGAAATCGCGTAAGAGCGGTATTCAAAACTCACGGAAACTCACAAAGACGATATTGACGCAAAATATATGTAGGTATGTCGGAGAATTTCTCGGTATATATTCAGATTCTGATTAATGTGACGTGTCAGCAAAGGGTAAAGGGGCTGCTTTTAGGCAAGCTTTGGCAAAAGGGTGTCACCGAGCTGAGCGATTAGAAATTAGAAAGCCAAATTTGGAATGGAATTGATGGTAACTATAGGTTACAGTTGATTTAAAAAGTCATCCAGTGGGGTTCGTGCGCTAAAAAAAATGCCGATTTTATTACTTTAATATACTTTTGGGACTCTTAGATTACCGACAAGTTTCCTACAACATTTTTTTTGTTCTTCTTGGTCGTGTAATTTCGCTTCAAACTTGAGACCTTTGAAAAAACCTCCGTAAGTCGCCGTGATATCACTGGTGCTTAACGTTGCAAACTTCAGAGTAAATACGACCGGTTTTTTCATTAGCGGTCCGAGATTACGGCCAACCAATCAATTGATAGTTTCCGACTAGCTCAGATTCATAGTAGTAGTAGTAGAGAAGGGGCGGCGCGAAGCCTGGCAAGTAGGCCTCCCTGGGCCCTTTCTGCCTTTTGTTCGAAAAGAGCAGATATATGCTAATTTAAAGTGTTTCTGCACGCAATAGGTGCTAAGATACGATACGTGTGCCGTAACGACACGTGATACGTAACGCATCTCAACACCTATCGCGTTCAAGAACACCTTAGATTAGCATACATCTGCTCTTTTCGAACGTGGTACAAGTTTCTGACCAATTAATGTGCTTGGTTCTCGCTAGATGCGGATACGTATACGGCGATGAGTTAAAAATTGCTTTATGTCGCTAATCTCACTGTTAGGGTCACGTTAAAGTTCAAAGGATCATTTTAAAAGAGTAATATTATTCCAAGCTTTGCATAAATTATTCAACATAGGCAGTGCATCATCGAACCCAGTATGTTCCACAGTTCTTATCTAGGGTGCCGAAATTACGTGTATTGAAAAAGAAGCGCAATGGCTAGTAAATGAGAGCGAAAGAGATAATAAACTTATACGCTGTTACTGATGTCACCCACAATTAACTAAAAGATTCTCAAGTACAATTCCGTCAAATTTAACGATAAATGTTGCCTTCAAAGAGCGAAACACAGTGATTATGAGTATTATCTTATTTTAGGTTGAAATTAGAATCCGCAAAATTAATTAAAATGCCCATTTATCCACAAACTTTTGATATCGATTGACGTTGCTCTTTCAATAAAGCTGCGAAAAGTCTGAACCTGACCTCCCATAATCAGTTACTCAAAAGTCCCGACTGTACGAGACAATTTATCGTACCAATCTTGCGTTTTCACGAAATATCTTGTTGAAATATATTTAAAACAAAATTATACTATTTTAAAAGAATAAAAAAATTAAAACAACATGGCCTTTATCTTTTCACTCGAAACCAAGATCCCCCGTTTTAGGAAAACTGACCCCTGTTTCTAAATCTTTTCGAATAAAAGTAGAGTATGACCATGGGGGAAATAATTTTTTTGAGAAAGTTGAGAAAGTTAAAGAAAAAAATAAAAAAAGTGGCAGAGCTCAAGTTTTTCGTAAAAAAACCGTTTTTTGTAAAGAAACAGAGCAAAATAAATCTTTTCACCCCTTTTTGGGTGTTACAAATATTGGCAGCCCCTTATTTTTCGCTTCTACCCTCCCGCTAGTTTTGAAGAATTGGTTCGCTACATGTTTCGAGATCATGTCATAAAACACCTCGAAAATATCAAATGTAGTGTAGGGCCAGCTTTATTTAAAATCAATAATATGGCAAGCAAAAAGCTCTGCAGGAAAAACAGCGACGTTTATTGATTTCTTTGGCTGCTAGTGCTAGCTGCATGGTTTGGCCGTTTCCGGATAGATGTCACTAGTAGAACAGAATGGAAAGAAATTTAATTAAAAGCGAAGATATTTCTTTCTAATGTTAATAACCTCACGAGTTTATCGCTCAGTATCGTAAATAATGGACCCTGCCGCCTCCTTTAAGCAAGAAAAAGCTGTGGTTTGGACCTGAAAACATCTAGCGGAATTTGCAGACATCTTGTCAACGGTTATTATTGCAACTATGATTTATGCTCACAATGAAAGAGTGGCGACAATTTTTTCTCATGAAAGCAGTCCGGAGATAATAACAAACTGGCACCATTGCTCAATATACCTGTTTCTTTTGTCCGCGCAGAACTTTCTATGCCATTTTTGTTTGATTAATTGAAATCCTATCCCTAAGGAAAATCTTAGGAACCCTGTAGACTCCTTTATTTTACAAAATTTGTCGAGGAAACGGGGCTCCTCTCCTTTCTTAGATGTACAGAGTCACGAACGGACGCCTGCTCCCCAGGTCTTACATAAAAAATATTTTATGGTATTTTAGTTGCATCATTTCAGTCTCAAATAAATAAAAATAATCTTAAGATTTTCTAAGTGATTAATTGAAAAAAATTACGTCTACCATCGCCTTCATGCTGTTATGTTTTCGTCCACTGGATTGAATTGAAATGAAAAAGGTTTCAGCTTTTTTGGAAATTTATTTTAATTTAAACTTTTACATCAAGTGCCGACGTTTCGATCTTAATCCGGATCATCCTCGGAGCTGAAAAGAACTGAAAAAAAAACATTTTTTATTTTTTACATTGCAGAAAAGCTCGCACAAAAATAAGAACAAACCTTATTTTTTATTATTGAAATTGTAAAATAAATCACTTACCAAGATGATTCGAGATTTACAAGAGCAAAAATGGTTTTTACGAACTAATAAAATTATAAAATCCACAAAAACGTACGTATGTCACAGCAAGGTGTCTACATACAGATCATGTCACAGCCTCCAACAAAACATTGTATTAATTTTGATTCAATAATAATATTATGAAGAATAATAATTAAAATAATAATAACAATTAAAAAGGTGGTTTTAAGTCTTAAAACTACCTTAAAGAGTGCAGAGGTAGACTGCTTAATGCGTCTACATATGGATAAGCCATTGCACAGTGTTTTCTTTAAAACGATTGAAAACACTGGCTTATCCACAAAGTTAAGCTTTGCATTCTTAAGGTCTGGTGCATTAAAGTCGGAAACTGAGGGGTTCATCGTTGCTTGCCAAGATGGAGTCATCAACACTTTGGAACACCGAAGTCGCGTGATGGGTATACAGGTTCCTGACACAAGTTGTAGGGCCTGTCATAGGGCGCCGGAGACCCTATATCATTTGCTGTCTGCTTGCGGACGGTATGCGGTCTCCGCGTATATCTATCGACACAATGCGGCGCTACGGGTGCTGTATTACCACCTAAGGCACTCGTACGGTGTTGATGATACTCCAGTGTTTCCATATGTCCCCTCTGATATTCCGTCCGTAGTGGAGAATGATAGAACTAGAATTTACTGGAATTTAGCATTCCCCACTCTCCGGCTTGAAAAATCTAACAAGCCGGATATAGTACTTCTTGATAAGAATGATAAAATTATGTATGTCATTGAAATCTCGGCACCCGCCGAGACAAACATCATTGTCAAGGAGGAAAAAAATGGACGAAATATCAGGATCTTCTCTTTGACCTTCGCCGAGTGTACCGGGGCTATACAGTCACGCTAGTGCTTTTGGTAATTGGAGCTCTCGGAGGTGCACGGCAAACACTGCTCTCAGCTCTCAAAACCTTGCAAGCCTGCCGTAATAAGGCAGAACACCTTGCTGGCGCAATGCAGAAAGCGGTCATCCTCGGAGCATTGCGTCTTCTCAGAGCACACGATGCGGAACACCGTTTCTACTAACCTCGCGGTTGGTGGGGAGTAGAAAAGTGAATGGAACACCTGGCCTATCTGCACCCGTGTAGGTCGGAGCTGCGGGACCGCAGATAAGGCCAAACCCAAAAAAAAACAATTAAAAAAATCTATAAGAAGCGAACATATAAAAGTTAACAAAATACATTTCAAAATACATCAAATCATCAAGATCTCCTTCATGCCCGCGTCTTTGAATAAAACACACTAAAGCTCTGAAAGCAGTTTTTCTAAACTGTTTGCTTGACAACGTTGCCTGGCCGACATCTCTCTTCAGTGCATCTAAATTGAACAGCGTTCTTACTCAGACACATGCATTTCGGCACCCTCGACGAGACTGTCGAACCCTTTTTATTGGTTCTACTACAAAAAATGTTCAATTTTGTATAATTTTTTTTTATCGAAAGTGTAAAATTGGCCTCATTGATGCAGGTTCGTTATAAGGTCACCTGCAAAAATTGATAATTTTATGACCTGTGTCTATATTTTATTGTTCTACACGGTTTTAGGTACCAATCTTGATTTTTGCCGCTACGAGGCGTATGGCCTTATAGGAGCACTGGCCTTATTTGGCTCAAGTACGGATACAAGTTAGGCTTAGCTTAAAATGTCCATATCTTAGTCTATTTTTGTAATCTGTGGCAAAAACCCATATAAGTATGAGGTTAAATATAGGTCTTTTCCAGGCCAAACTTGTAAGCAAGATCTAAAATCTAGCAGGCCATGGAGCCGTCTTAGCTCCGCGCCTATACACATGCGCGAAAATTTTATGAGGCGGCCGGTTTCGCGAACTTCGTCTTCGCTCTTCGGTCGAGACGCCATTTTTGTTGATTTGTTTTGATCACTCATAGTCGTTTTCCGCGTTTTCGTTTATGCAAATATTTTTATTGTGATATTTTTAACCTTTGGTTACGCGAAAGTTTTTAGGAGTTATTGGAAACTGTTTATATCTTGGAGCTTAAGATGTCGCCGCATAAAAAAGACGTGCTGTGTTTGTAGATGCCGCCAAACAACAAAATTAAAGTTACACAAGTTGGTAGCTATTTTTTATTAAAATTTGAAGGAAAAAAGTGAAAACACCTAAAAACTATTTCTATTCATGTGTTTATTTATTTAAAAATAGAAAATACTGATTTTCTAAAAACGTAAACAAATAGAAAAATTTTGACACCTGCACAGGTGTCTTTCTGGATTTCGGTTGGTTAACCGATGATGATGGCCGCGCATGTGCAGAACCGCTAAGTTTTGACGCCAGAAAGAGACAATAAGAGTTATAAAAGAGTAAATGAGAAAGGTATAGGCGTATATATAGGACATCCTGCTTACAAAGCAGTGCACGTCGAAAGCATTGCAAGTGCGTATATTTAAGCTCATACATATATGCAAAAACCAAAGTCACTATATGCATTTTTTATCTTAGCATATTTTTATTTTTCTTATATGCCGAGGGCCCAAAAAAACCCGGAATGACTTTAAGTGCCTATATCTTTATTAGTTATATACCGATTTTAACGAGTGATAGCTCTATTAAAAGCACATAAAATTCCCCTTCGATAAATTTAAAAAATAGTGGACAATGTCAAAGTGAAGCATATATTTCGTTTTATTTTAAGGAATTCACTTAAATCAAATTAAAACATTAACACTATTCAAAAGCCTAGTGTCTACCAAGGTGATTGATACACATATTGCTCATTAAAATCGTTTAAGTACTTTAGGATTTATATCCAAAATCTTAGGAGAAGTTCCAGTGCTCTATAGGTAAATAATGAATATATTCATATCGCCACAACTTTCTTATTACTTAACCGATTTTAATGAGTGATAGCTCGTTTGATCAAGAATTTTTAAATTCAAGATGGTGGATCTTATATGAAATAATTATAATTATTCTTGTTTATTTTTATGGAACCCCCTCAAGCAAAGTATCAAAAATAAGACAATTCAGAAGCCTAGTCTTTGCCGAGGCGATCGCCATATCGCTCAATAAAATCGGTAAAGTACTTTAGGACTTAAACCTAAAAATTTGGGGGAAGTTCTTGTGCTCTTTATGTGAATAATGCATATATTAATATCACCGCAAATTTTGTACTTCTTAACCGATTTTAATCAGTGATAGCTCGTTTATTCGAGATTTAAATTTTCCTGTAGCGAGAAAAAAAAATTAGCAGTTATTTTTGAATTCAAGATGGTGGATTTTACATGAGATTATAAAGCATATTTAATATCGTTTATTTTTTTGAAACTCAAGCGAAGTAACGAGTAATAAAACCGCCCAACATCTTAGTCTCTGCCAAGGCGACCGACATATCGCTAATTAAAATCGGTTAAGTATTTTAGTACCCACACCTAAAAATTTGGGAGAAGTTCTAGTGCAACATATGTTAATTATTTCAACGTAATTTTCTTATTTCTTTGTGTATTTTAATGGGTAATAATCTTTTTTATCATTAACGTATCATCATAAAGAAAAAAATAGTGTATTACCTGGTCGCCTTAATAACCAGGAATATCCTTATCTTCATAGAAAGTGAAGTGTGTCATGAAATTTGAGAATAATGACAAAATCAAAACATCAAGGTAGCCATGTCATCTTCGTTTGTTTTTCATGTGTCAAAGATTTATCTATGGCATTTAAAATGTTATTCCTGAAAGACAAACATTTACTCGTTACTTCGTTTAAGCTGGTTCCAAAAAAATAAACGAGATTAAATATGCTTTATCTCATGTAAAATCCGACATCTTGAATTTAAAAATAACCGCCAATTGTTTTTGTCGCTACATGAAAATTTAATTTTCGAATAAACGGGCATTAAAATCGGTTAAGAAGCACAAAAGTTGATGAATATATGTATTGTTCACATAAATAGCACTAGAACTTCTCTCAAATTTTTAGGTGTAAATCTTAAAGTACTTACCCAATTTTAATGAGCAATATGTCGATCATCTCGGCAGATACTAGGCTTCTGAATAGTCTTATTTTCGATACTGTGCTTGAGTGGGTTCCATAAAAATAAACGAGATAAATTATGATTACCTCATATAAGATCCGCCATCTTGAATTAAAAAATGTTCGACAATATTTTTCTGTCGTCGTAGAAAAATTTAGTTCTTAATCAAAGGAGCTACCACTCATTAAAATCGGATAAGAAATAAAAAAGTTGCGGCGATATGAATATATTCATTATTTACATATAGAGCACTGGAAATTCTCCCAAATTTTTGAGTATAAAGCCTAAAGTACTTAAACGACTTTAATAAGCAATATGTCGATCGCCTTGGTAGAGACTACACTTTTGAATAGTGTTAATTTTTTAATTTCAGTTAATTGAATTCCTGAAAAAGAAACGAGTTGAAATATATTCTTCATTTTGACAATGTCCACCATCTTTGATTTTAAGATGGCCGCCAACTTTTTTAAATTTGTCGAAGAAGACTTTTATGCGCTTTTGATAAAGCTATTACTCGTTAAAATCGTTAAAGAACTAACAAAGCTATAGCCATTTAAAATCATTCCGGTTTTTATTGGGCCACCCAGTAGTAAGCTTCGGATTATTAAACCATTTATAACAAAGTTATGATTGTTTTCCACAAACCAAAACTACACTTTTTTGCACTAGATGCGCGTTTCGCTAACAACGTTAGCATCATCAGGAGACGATAAACAATGAACTAAATTAATCTACGCTCTATCTTATATACAATCCTTTAGTGGGCGGAGATAAGACTAATAATTTGTGATTGATCACGATTTTTAATCCTATCTCCCCTCAACCAAAGAATAACGTGTACTAAACGGAATGGGTCCTCTATCTAATGAGTTCCATACTTTCATATGCATTCAAAAGTCTTTTGTTTGGTACACTTTTTAAAAGTTTTAGGTTATCTAATGTGAATCTATGATTGCTTTCAAAAGCATGCTCGGCCACACTTGACTTTTCTGTTCTTCCGTATTTTAAGTGTGCTAAGTGTTCTTTAAAACGTTTTTGAATAGAGCGTCTCGTTTGGCCAACATATTTTTTGTCACAATCCATGCAACTAATTTCGTAAATTCCACTTTTTTCTAGAACTGTAGTTTTATCCTTGGGATTTCCTAGTAAGCTTCTTATTGTGTTACCGGATTGATATACTAATTTAAGACCGGTGTTATTAAATACTTTTTGTAATCCTTTCGTATAATTAGGATTATAAGGAATTGATACAAATTTTGAGTCGCAGGTATCTTTTTGTCTGAAAAAAGTGGAATTCCGAAAGGTCTTTTGAAAAGAATGCCTATTTATCAGCTTATTTATTAAGTCTTCATCTTAACTGTTTTCGCCAGCTATATTCCTAATCCTATTCTTTTCTGCTTCAAATATTTCTTTGTTGAAGGGGAAATTTACTAATCTATATGTTAAAAAGTGCAAACTTGCAAGTTTATGTTGTAAGCAATGAAAAGAGTCATTTGGAATATACTTGTTGGTGGTCGTTCTGTATAGGTTAAAGTCCAATTTATTTTTATTTCTTATAACTAAAGTGTCTAGAAATGGCAGTAGACAACAACGGTAAATTTTCAAACTCGTTTGCTAGGAAACGAGTTTGAAAATTTACCTATAAAGGAAAAAGGTTTTTCTGTTCAAAATTCCCTTGAATTTATCAACAAAGTTAAAGATATTTCACTCCAAGAAGGTGAAATTTTAATCTCGTTTGATGTTGGTTCGTTGTTCCCTAGTGTGCCGATCCCCAATACCTTACAATATCTGGAGGAACTACTAAGAAAAAACAATCTAGAAGACAAACAGACTTTAGAATACCTATCTTTAACAAAACTCTGCATGAATCAAAATTACTTTCAATATAAAAATAACTACTACCAGCAATTAGGAGCAACAAAATTGGTAATAGTTTATCACCTTTTATCGCAAACCTCTTTATGAGCAAATTTGAATCAGATATAAGTAAAGAATTTGAGTATTTCCCCAGAGTATGGTTTAGGTATGTAGACGATGTGTTTGCAGTATTCAACACTAAAGTAACTATTGTTGAAAATTTTATGGAAAAAATAAATTACAAATTTCCCACAATTAAATTTACTTATGAAACAGAGAACAACGGTACACAGTACACTTAGTTATAAGAAATAAAAATAAATTGGACTTTGACCTATACAGAAAAGGAACGACCACCAACAGGTATATTCCAAATGACCCTTTTCATTGCTTACAACATAAGCTTGCAAGTTTGTACTTTTTAACATATAGATTAGTAAATTTCCCCTTAAACAAAGAAAGATTTTAAGCAGAAAAGAATAGGATTAGGAATATAGCTGGCTAAAACGGTTACGACGAAGGCTTAATAAATAAGCTGATAAATAGGCATTCTTTTCAAAAGACCTTTCGGAATTCCACTTTTTTCAGACAAAAAGATACTCAAAATTTGTATCAATTCCTTATAATCCTAATTATACGAAAGGATTACAAAATGTATTTAATAACACCGGTCCTAAATTAGTATATTAATCCGGTAACACAATAAGAAGCTTACTAAGAAATCCCAAGGATAAAACTACGGTTCTAGAAAAAAGTGGAATTTACAAACTTAGTTGCATGGATTGTGACAAAAAATATGTTGGCCAAACGGGACGCTCTATTTAAACACGTTTTAAAGAACACTTAGCACACTTAAAATACGGAAGAACAGAAACGTCAAGTGTGGCCGAGCATGCTTTTGAAAGCAATCATAGATTCACATTAGATAACCTAAAACTTCTAAAAAGTGTACCAAACAAGAAACTTTTAAAAAAGAAAATATCAAAAGATCTTGGGAGGAAAGAACGAAATTTCAAAATTGGACGAGTTTCCCACACGTGTGTTCCTTCCTTTAGATTCTTTTCGGTTGATGTAACTGATTTGGAAGTTTTTGACTTCTTGTTTTAAAAAACTTTTGAATGCATATGAAAGTATGGAAATCATTAAATCCAGAAATAGTTTAAATAAAGATAGAGGACCCATCCCGTTTAGTACACTTTATTCTTTGGTTGAGAGGAGATAGGATTAAAAATCTTGATCAATCACAAATTATTAGTCTTATCTCCGCCCACTAAAGGATTGTATATAAGATAGAGCGTAGATTAATCTAGTTCATTGTTTATCGTCTCCTGATGATGCTAACGTTGTTAGCGAAACGCGCGTCGAGTGCAAAAAAGTGTAGTTTTGGTTTGTGGAAAACAATCATAACTTTGTTTTAGAGCAACCAAAGGTTCCAAATTCTCAACATAGATAAACCATTTATGATACATTGGTCAAATTCACATGCACTGTATTTTTATAAGTTTGGATTTATGTAACGATCCCTAAAACTTTTGTAAACTTTCTTTTTTGTTACCATCCACAATGGAAAGAGCAAACATTTAACCTTACTTGTCGATATTTTAGCGAGTTTTTTTTCCTCTATGGCTCGGGGCCAGAGCCACAACAGTGCTTCAAAGGCCGTTTTCGGCACTTATAGAGCTTAAGAACTTTTATTTTGTGGTGAAAAATACGAATAAAAAATAAATCGCGGTAAAGTTGACCTTAATACAGAACGGACATATGGTTATGCACTCGACGTCTGACAATTTCTTTATAGGAGAAAATTTGTACCAAAAATAAAGTAAAATAAAAAATTGTAAATATAATTACAACGACTTGATTTAATTCTGCACTAAGGCCGGTATTACACTATAAAATTTATTTGTCAAAGATTTGTTGTAAAAGATGTTTGATGAAGCATTTTACAGTGTAATATACCTTATTTTATAAAATAAAAGAAATATTTTTATAAAATATGATATATTACACTGTAAAATGTTTCATCAAATATCTTTTATAAAAGATCTTTGGCAAATTAATTTGCCAAAGATCTGTTGGGAAATCAATTTAACTGTGTGGACTTGATATTTTTGCCGTTTTTTGTGTCATTGCATTGCATTTGCAGAATTTCTTTATTAATTTACAGCCTGGTTGGACAGAAGAGTTTTTTTAGCATTCTAACCAAACTTTTTGTGAAAGAAGCATTTTAATTTTTTGAGCCTTTTTGGACATGCTTATTAAAGTTTCGAATGTAACAGTACTATGTAGACCCTCAGTACTACGATAAAGCTCCACAAAAATATGAAAAGCAAAAAATAGCCCAAGAAGTCTGAAAGATCTTATAAAGACACACATGAGGTAAGAAATCATAAATTTTACTTAAATTCTAAGAGACGAAAACTGTGGTAAGTTTAAGTAAACCAAAAAATTTACCAACAATATATTTTAAAAAGTGATTTTGTATTCAGTAGAATGACCCTATTATATATCACCTCTTGTGACACCTACAGGGTGTAAGCAATACCATAGTCAACCTTTTAACTGATGAAAGGGGGGGGGGTCGAAACAAGTCAAAAAGTTCATATGACTTATGGGGCAAGACTCTGTCTAAATGACTTTAAATTGGAAAAATTTAGGTGCTTATATCTATCAGAATTTTAGAAATATTCATGTATAAGTTTAATCATTTTAAAATAGGGCCATTTCCAAATAAATATTTTTCCCAATAAATAAAAATTAATATTTCCTGTGAATCCTCTAAATTTAAAAAATTAATGTTTCCTTTGAGATGAATATTTAAAAAAAAAACTTGGCAACAACGCAATTCGCTGAATACGTGAGACTCTGACCTCCGATTTTCTCTCCTCTGTTCGTTGTGAAGGTTGTCAGTCGCGCGAGTTTACCTGACGCCATTATTTTCGCGAATTTTTTGCAGTTTAGTGTGAAATTAAACTGAGTTAATGTTCCCCAATCAGGAATACGCTGACATGCTATTAGTATACGGTGAAGCTCGCAGAAACTCAAATGTATCGGCTTGAAAGAAGTGTTTTGTAGAATAAAAAAAGAGTTTCTAGAAATCGAAAATAGTTTAGAAACTATGTGACACTTGTTTTTAATTTAAAAAAGGGAGTGTGCCCTACAAGTGCACAAACAAATGCTTAAAAGAAGTCTTTTTTTGAGTGTTTACCAAAAAAAATTAATAAAAAAATAATTTTTACAATATAAAAAGAGCTTTGAAAATTGTGTGACAGATGTCGCACAAAAGTGGACCCTCTAAAACTTTGGATTGCTTTTTAAAAGAAAACTTTATTTCGATACCAAAAAGGACTTTTAAATAAACTTTTACAACCCAAGGAGGCGCTAAAACCAATTTTCGGTAAGTATACATTTATTATTTTGCTTTTTACTACTTTTAAATAATTAATAATTTGTAAGATGTGAAAACAAACCATCTTAAACGTGATATGTTGATTTTTACGGTGCAGCCCGCCGCGTCGGGCAACTCTATCATGAGATCTCCTTTAATTTTCTCGTACCTAAAACCGCATTGTTGCCAAACTGTGTTTAACTTAAAAGTCGTACATCTCCGAAACCACTAAGTTTTGACGCCTATTATATAAACTTTTTTGTTTGTTTTGGCCCCCCTATTACCCATTTAAATAATGACTATCATATCGTCTACACCCTGTATTTTCCAAGTACAGAGTGTTTTAACGATCATTTACCAAGATTTAATGAATAAATACAAGTGTGTTTTTTTAGTTTATAGAAGTTTGGATAAAGGTTAATTCATGCTCGCAACTTGGATTAACTTAAAACATGTGAGCAGGTTTTTTACTCCATAAAAATCATCACACGTTGTTATATGTACGAGCATGAATTAACTCTAAATGAGCCAAATACGAGGCCTAATTAGTGAAATACGGAATAAAAATGTGCAAAGTGGTTCCTTGCACTGATAAGTGCCTTAAAAAGCAAAAAATAATAAATTGCTCAAAGAACTACTTGTATTAGTGAATTAAAGTAAAAAGGCAAGAGAAAATTAAACCGTTATTTTCTTGACATTTTCTTCTCGTGATGACATGTTTAGAAAACATGGGCTTTGAAATTGAGTGTCGTTGAACCCCATGCCTGAGGATATATAATTGCTTTTTCTGTTCCTAAAATATTTCTGGCATAAAACTCTTTCCATAAATCTCTTCATCGAATAGTTTTTTGTCAAAAAATGTAAAAATACTGTGCTATCCCACTGTGGCCCAATACAAAGTTTGTTGAAAAAACACCTATAATTAACACGGAATCGGTGGCTTTAGGATACTTGGACGCTTTAGATTAGAGGGCCCTCTTCTTATTTTTATTTCCCAATATTCTCTATAATACTGGAAAAGGCGATCGTACAGGTAGGATCAGGGTGCGGTGCATCTAATTTCTTTATAGAGTTGCCCTAAATCACACTCCTTATAGATATTGTACGTATTTTTATTACAATTTGCAAACCTCTTTATGCATGTGTACTAATGAATACTTAGGGGGCATACGTAGAAAATTTGGCTCCAGTGGGCCTTTTGATGAAGATTTTACGATTACTAATGGACCCACAAACTCTGCCTAACCTGTCAAAAAGTAGGGTTAGTGTGCCAATTTTTTTTTTAAATTTAGATGGTTTAGGCGGTTTATGCTAGAGCAATGTAATTTCGCACATAATTGGCTTTACGGCAACGTACCCTTGTGTGTCATAAAAAAATTACATATGTGGCCCTTAGGGGGCAACAGGGGCCAAAATATGTTTTATATCCCTCACTCCTGCTATTCTAATGCACCTGCATATCATAGCTAAACAAGGCACCTAGGTTAGGGGATAAAAATTTTGTCGATTTCAAGTAAAAAATTATATTCTACTTATCTTTCACCCTATGTCAAACAAAATGTACCACTAGGGCGCAGTGGACTATTTCTCACTTTTGAACATCCCCAACTTTGTCCCAGCCCCCAGGGGCTGAGGGACGTATTATTAAAAATAATGTTAAAGTTCTGACTCGAAGTTGTAATTTCCAAAGAAATTCAGAGAGAAATTGACACTTTGTGAATTTGGTATAATAAATGAATGAATTTTCGACCAAGGAGTTCGATATTTAAAATAGGGGCTACCCCTAGGGTCCGAGAATTTTTTAGTTAATAATATTTGTTACGCCAAATTGATGAGGTTCAAATGTGCATATTAAGTAGTTTTCTGGAATATAGAAATGGTAAAAATCTTGCCCCCGTACAGCCTCTAGGGGCTGGGGCAAAGTTGTATGTAAAAATATAGGCTCTTAAAAGTATTGTAACTCGAACTTTTAATTGTGAAAAAAATTCGCACTTTTTGAATTTGGTATAGTAAATTTTGAACAAGCTGTTCGATATTTAAAATTTTTAGCCCCTATTTAGGGGCCACCCCAGAGGTTTGAGATTTTTATATTTCGTAATATTTTTTACACCAAATTCATGAATTTTAAATGCGCATATGGAGTGTTTTCTAGAATATAAGAATGATGAACATTAGATCTCGCCCCCTTACAGCCTCCAGGGGCTGGGGCAAAGTTGGGGGTATTTAAAATTGAGAAATGGTCCACTGCACCCTTGTTGGTGCATTTTTGTTGACATTAGCTAAAAGATAAGTGAAATATAATTTTTAATTGAAATCGACCAAATTTTTAGCCTCTAGCTTAGGGGTCTTCTTAACACCCACGATTTTTTTTTCGGTACAGTAGACTTGTAGGTAATATCATGAAATACCGGCCGCCATAGCGCAGTGGGCAGCGTATCTGCCTGCCGCACGGAAGGTCCCGGGTTTAAATCTCGGCTAGGTGCATGGATATTTTGTGTTTGTCTTTAACTTTAAACTTAGCTAAACACTGGACATTGATCCTGCAATGGACAGAAAGTTCCAGTATAAAAAAAAATACTATGAACTACCGACTGACTAAGACTCAGAAGTGGACGTGAATTAGTATGGAAAGTATGAGGATAGTTTAAAAACACATTTTTGGTCCCTGTTGCCCCCTAGGGGCCATATATGTAATTTTTTATGGCACACGGGGATACGCTGTCGTCAACATATTTGCCAAATTTCATTGGTCTAGCTTAAGCCGTCTGACTTTAGGGGAAAAAAATTATACCCTAACCTTACTTTTTGACTGCAGCCTGCAGTGTTGGTGGGTCCATTAGTAATCGATTAAAACAATTTTCATAAAATCCTCATCAAAAGTCCCACGGAATACGCTATGCCCCCTAAGTATAAATTTAATCCCAAAAAATAATACTTAGTAATAATAGTTGAGAAGCAGAGACCGCTCCAGACATAAGCAAACCGGACACTCGCTCACGGCACTAAATTGAAATTCTCTCTATATGTCGGCGCCAATTTAGTGGCTTTGACCAGGGTGCTAAAATCTCTAGAGCGGGCCTGGAGAGAAGAGAAGTCTGGCAACTATGCTGCTCCCTTTTATTCAAATTGGTTGTGACTTAGGTATATACCCATATAACTAGTTGCTTTCATCTGATTTCCCTCCAAAATAAGAAAATATTGAGTGGAACTCAAATCTATTTAATTATAAAGCGTTCAATCTAATGGAAATACAAACTTTTTCCCCTTTTCTTTACCTCATGTATCGTTTATTTTCGCCAATAAATTAATTATAATATGTTTTTTTCGAACATGTAAAGAAAAATGGCACACTATGAAAGCCGAAACATCTATCAACCCCCTCTCATCTCCTCAACCGTAACCCCCATAACTAACTGATCTAGGTAGTAACTAAAATCGATTTATTTACGGGACGTTTGTAAAAAATGCAAGTTTTGAAAGATCCTGTGAAGCTAAATAAAACTTTAATAAACAGGCAAATAGGTTTTGGTTTTTTAATATATAAAAAGATATTAATTTATGGTTTCTTTTTCTCGAAAGTTTGACAAAATGACTAATCGTACCAGGTTGGCCAAAACAAGTTCCAGTTTTGTAAACACCGTCATGGAAAAATTGAGTGTCCCAGATTATACTGCATGTTTAAATTTTATCGGACCACCTTATAATTATAAGGTTCTATCGACAGTTTTTTTGATTTTGAGTTTTTAAAAAAAATTATAAAATTTTTGGTGCTTCAGTGGCGCACCGAGGTTGGGGGTTGGGGTTAATCCCCCCTTCCTGAGAAGCCTGGGTATCGTCATATTTTTACTTCAAATTAAGTTTTTTATTATTTATCCTTTAGCCCCCCCCCCTTCGAAGTCAATTCCTGGGTGACTTCATAAAAATTAATTTAAATTTTGAAAAAGTAGTAGTTACAGAGTTGTTATAAAAATGACAAAGTTCTATGTGCCTATACACAAATCTTTTGAGAATTATAATCTCTCTAGTTTTTCATGTTTAATCTAACACTGAATGAAAAATAAATATATAATGTTTCTGGGGTCTAGGAAACCAACTTTGAATAAAAAAAATAATTTATTAGAAAAAAAATTCTAATATACCACCAAACAAATCTTATATTAAAAATTATTTTTGATTTAATTTTTCTGCTTAGGGGCTCAAGCCCTTTCCTCTCCCTCCAGATTTAATAAAAATCAACTCTTAAGGATTGATTATTTCCCAAAAATGACGAATAAAATAGTTATTTGAAATTCTGCAAGGACCTCCAAGGAATTTCTGCATGGGCCACTGAGTCTTGTGTTGCTAATGAAATTTGATTTAAACCATATTGAGTAGAACTCTGAAAATTGTAGCTTTGGTTGAAAACTTATGAATTTTTAAACATACCAACCTCCTTTAAAACCTCAGCCCCAATGTAATTTTTTTCCTATAGTACCTATAAGAAAATATCTTAAAACCGCATATTTGTAGCATCATTAGATTTTTAAATATATCGATCCCCCTTTGCCCCATCGAGCGCGCGACATCAAATTTTTTTTTGCTCTAAAATTAGGTTATATTTCGTAGAATTTAAAACTTGTAACAGCTTTGATTTAAAAGTTATGAATTTTTTTAATTTTTATATGTATTAACCCTCTCCCACCTCCTTAAACTCCTCTATCACCACAGTTTTTTTCGGGGTATTGTATTGTCACTGAACCTACATTAGTATACCAAATTAAATTAAAATCGGTTAATGAGGAGTTTAAAATTTTAAATGTAACAAAGTTTTATCTACCAGTTTCTTAATTTCAAAAATAGTTTGGGAATTACATAGTTCTATCCTAATTTGCCTTGTCAAAAAGTGACAGCTTTCTTCTTTCTAATTATATTAAAAACTTCGGCAGTAAGTAAAACTAAATTATTAGTTTAAAATATTTAAGTAACGCAGAGAGCATAGTTCTAGAAAAAAAATATTTTAAAAGTTCAGTTATCAAAAGTTGCAAGAGAGGTAGATATAGAAAATTGTAATTCTGGGGTGATGATATGTAATAAAGATTTAACTAATTTAAAAGTTTTACAAATGTTTCAAAGGCAATTCAAATTCAATTAAAATATAAATTAAAAAAGTTAGACATCTTTTTCTATCATAATAAAATGTCCCTAATTTTCAATTTCAAGTTACGATGTAAAAGTGGCACCAAAACAATATTTAAACCACTGCAAAGGATATATGCAGAAAACATTTTTGTTTTTTTGTAGTTCATCAAAAAATCTGCAGGTAATTGCAGTAACATATTTCAAGTAAGACGTCTGGCACGTAAAAAATCTTGCAGTTTTTGTTGCCAAAGAAAAAAAATCAAATTAAAAACAATTTAATGTAAAAAATAAAATCTCAAAATATCCCTTGATATATGCACAGGTTGATAATACTAAAATATCGCAATTTATTCCTATGCTTGTAGCCGAACGGCAAAAAAACAAAGATAATTGATAAAAGTTGCACGTAAGTCCCTTACAGAATCGAATTAACTGCGTCTCAATGTATTGTTTCAAAGTTTTCTTGCGTCTTTCTTTAAACTTTTATTGCAGACTATAAAACGGTTTTTACGATGCCCGTCTTAGCTTATGGCAGATTTTAAGGAATTAAATTTTAGTATTATTTAACTATTGATTGATAGTTTTACATGATGTAATGTATGCTCATACATAAATATGTACCTAAAATAAAAGATAAAAACTAAGTTCATTATCAGACAACTGTTTTTTGTATGCGCCTCGATTCTTCTCCTTGCTCTGTATTTTTTTCCACAGATTGGCAGTATTAAATGGACATTACTCAGATTAGTTTTGTTTCATTTATCCTTCCCGGGTGCCGATTCTGGGATCGTTCGCTTGAGAGAAGATAAATAGTTTCAACCAATAAACGAGCTAAAAAGCAGTGACCAGACGATCGAAGAATCACGAAACTATTATGGGCACGCGCAGAGCTACCTCGAACAACGATTTTTGAGCAAAGCCGTTTTCTCGATTATACCCAGTAGTTGGGACTTTTAGGAAAGCTCGTGTGAAAAACGTCGCTCGGGTGAGTTTTTGCCCTGCTTGTCTGAGTGTCAGATAATTTCGTATTATTTCAGAGCACGCTATTGGTTGAAACCATCACTTGGCTGATCGATATTTTACTGCGCATGCTACGGCACACTTGACCGTCTTTCAGAGTAGGATGTGGCGCGGTGAATTATTTCGCGAATCTAGGTGGAAAAAAAATAAAAGTGGCAACATATACTTTAGATACAGGTATGTACATTTTATTTCATCTATTGCCAAAGTTAGTAGTGTAACATTTTTTTTATAAGGCAGTATTTCCTGCTACTTCATTATTTTTACGAAATTCGAACTTTAGATATTAGGGAGTTTTTGAACAAAATAAAAAAATAACAACCTGTGTGGTTATCGTTATTTGACAAGCCGTCAAGAATAAAGTTGGAATTAACTCTGTGTTTCGGACTTCCATTGTCTATATTTTATTTATATACGACGTTTCGATCAGAGAGTGTACTGATCGAAACGTCGTGTGTAAATAAAATATATACAATGGAAGTCCGAAACACAGAGTTAATTTCAAACACATCATTGTCTCAAACTTTCAAACAAAGCATAAAGTTATTTTGGTTTATTTTCTTGACTATTTCTACGCTTACCTATAAATCAATTTATTCTGCATTTTTCTTTATCAAAAAGTAACAAAAACGCAAACACTTTGACGTGAATTGACAGAAGCAAATATAAAGAAAATAAAGGTAACTTCAAAAATCGTTGTTAATAATCACCAGGTTGCTTATTACCGCCAAAATTACATTCATTTTTTGGTTATCTTTATTTTGTTTAAATTTTCTTGTATTTGACGAATTTTGCAAAAAAAGCCTAAGGAGGATGCAGAATACATTGCTTTATAGGTAAGCGTAGAAATAGTTAAGAAAATAAGCCGGAATAACTTTATTCTTGACGGATTCTCAAATAGCGATAACCACAAAGCTTGTTATTTTTTTATACTGCCCAAAAACTCTCTAAAGATTTAAAAGATATACTCAAAATTACCCTCTCAATTTTTTTAATAATTTGAGAGCAAATATTGCTGTTAATTTATGTATAATATAAAAACATGTCAAAAAGATGTCTTTGATTTTTTTTATTTTAAATTACTTTCAAATAAGTTTATTTTTCGAACTTATAAAATGACTTTTTTTTGCTAAGGTCGAATCATCAAGAAATAGTAGTTTTAACAACTAGTGGCTAAAATAATGCTTTTTTTTACAAGCGTTGGTTTAAATAACGAGCGCAGCGAGGTATTTCAAAACGCGAGTAGAAAAAAGCACAGTTTAGCCGCGAGTTTTTAACTCTATTTTTTTTAATACCTTTATCAAAAAATCCAAGAAAAACAGGAAAATACTTTTAAAAATCTCGAACGAAGAGCACTTCTCGCAACACACCATTTTTACACTATAAATCGAGGCGGCTGGGAAATGAAATAACAATGGTGGTTTCCATGGCGATGTGCCTTTTTATTCATTGACGTTCATTGTTGCGACATTTTAATAATTGACAGTTAATATGTTGACGATGTTTTTAAATTATTTTTCGTAAATACTTGGTGAAAATTGACGGAAATGGCTTGATTTAGAGGTAAGAATAATTAGATTTTTTTAATATTACTATTTTCCGCTATTTCTCTTTGATTTTGGATAAAAAACGGACCGAAATATTTTTTGCACCCGTGATCAAAGTTTTTTTGCATCGGCAAACAAAACAGGTGGTTTAGTTATCTGAAGACAGTTACTAAAATCATGTTTTAAATTAAGGTATAAAAAAAAACATTTTTAAATCGAAAATCACAATTTTTTGTAGTTTTTTAAAGGTGTTTGAAATATTTAAATGTATTTTTAGCCATTTTTGATATTTTTCCACCTAGATTTTAAAAATGAGCCACCGTTTGTCGTTCGAATGACGTTTATGCGATGGGCGGGTCGCAGAATACGGAATTTTGAATTTTAATAGAACTGGTCACTTCTCAGGGTATGATCGTCCTATTACGCCCAGAATCGAGCTCCAGAGGTAGGTGTCAAAAAGTGTAGGAAAGTTTCTTCGATACACAGCAATCGGGTGAGATTCGGCCGTGGTCGGATATGTTTCAGATAACTTTGACAGCTTCAGGACCTGTTATTGGTTGATATCGGGGAGGTCACCGTTCCTGTGCGACCTTCCCTACAAAAGTCACAAATCAGCACGCTGCATTCATATTAATCAGCAAAAAAAGATATACGAGTATTAGAAAAAGTTTTCTTTTCAAGTTAAGAGTAATACGCTGTGCAGTTGTGTAGTTATTTTTCAAGTTAGAAATAATTCTGAAGAACCCTGCGTAGTTGTGAAGTTACAAAATGACGTCGGAAATTGTTGGTCTTTTGGGATCACTAAGAATTTTTGATCCAAATGTATTGAATTTTTTTGGTCTTCTTCGAATGGCTTAAGTTTTTTTGTGGGTAATAATACAACGGACAAAGATACAAAAAAAGGCAATTTCTTTTAGTGCTTAATCTTCGGAAGAAAACGAAGTAGACGAGTAAGTTAAAATTTTTACCTACTCACGTGCGATAAAGTGTACATTACCGCACTCATTTGCGCACTCCGTGCGGTAAAGTGACTACGGTTATTTCAGAAAATTAAAATACAGATATTTATATCTCTTTTTTGGGAATTTTTGAGGCTTGTAGGTAAAATTGTGTGCAACATGCGTAAAGTGTCTTTGCCGGCTTGACCGAACTCGCTTCCCTTCGTTCGGTCAACTGCCGTCGCGAGCGGGAAAGTATCACTTTCCGCACTTGTTAGGTAAATAACTATAACGGATAATTTTTCTATAAACTCCTATTTTATCGAACGGTTGAAGTTTTACAGTGCAGAAAGGTAGTCTGATCAATCGGTTAGTGCAGTGGTTCCCAAACTTTTTCAGTTTGTGGCGCACTAACAGGTTTGGTATTTTGTTAGGGCGCCCCTACTCGCAATATGCATATATAGTTGTGTCCAACAAAGTGTTGCATATGTATAATATATAAAATATCTGCTTTGCAGCTTGCCTACTGTATAGTAGTAAAGCGCAAGCGTTGTACAATACTTTATTTAACACCATTGTAAATATATTGGTACTAGTTACAAAACACATGAATGAAACCAACTCCAATCTAACGCTCATATAGGTTTATTATTAAACTAACGCACAAGAATACATTATTATTGAAGGGAAAAAAAATCAGTGTGATGGGTGAGCTTGGTGATCTGCACACATTTTTTCAAAGCGGGGGAATAAGGCTTGACACTGCCATTCTCATTTCTTGCTCCACGTTAATCTTTGAACGCTATAGCTAAAAATCCAATTTCGCATAAATAGGATGTTGCAAAGGGAATTAGAATCCTCAAAGCTTTTAAACTTAGAGCCGGATATTCATTTTTGACGGATACCCTAAACTCCACCAAATCAGAAGAAGCGAATTTTGATTTTAGACTGTTGTCGTAAGAGAGTTCAATAAGACTCTCTTCTTCTAGTGAAGTGAATTCTGATGGAGATTGTGCATGGAAAGGATCTTGAATCCATGCAAATTTTTCGACATTTTTTTCTGTAAAGTATTTTGCAAACCATTCCGAGAGTTTCGAAAGTTGTTCGGTGAAAAGGGACAGCAAGTCTTGAGAGATAACGAGCTCATTAGAAGCTGAGAATTTATGCAATTCTGGAAAACAATCTTGACCGCCATCTTCAATAATTTTTCTTATCCACAACTGCAGTTTTTTCCTAAATGCCTTCCGTCAAGAAATGCATGTTATTGCCTTGGAGAGACAGATTTAAGACATTCAGTTTGTCAAATATATCGCACAAATATGCCAGTATTAGCGAAAAGTCGAGATCCTTAAAGTATCTGGAGCTTGCATGACCTTCCTCTTCCAGGAAAATGTGGATTTCTTGATGTAGCTCGAATGTATGGGACAAGACGTTTCCACGTGAAAGCCATTGTGCACTGGAGTTATATAGCAGCGCAGTGTGTTCAGCTCCTATGTCCATACAAAGAATTTTGAATAGTCTGGTTTTAAGCGGCCTAGTTTTTATGTAGTTAACTACGTCTATGATACGTTTCATAACCAAATTCAATTCACAGCCCAACGACTTCGATGCAAGTGCTTCCCTATGAATGATGCAATGGGTACACATGGCATACGGTGCTTGCAATCCACCATAACGGCCAGACATTGATTGAGCGCCATCAGTACAAACTCCAATACAGTTCTCCCAATCTAAATTATTCTCTATTATAAACTTGTCAAGAATTTGAAACAAGTCTTGAGCCTTTCGGCTTTCATCGATACTTTTGCAGAAAAGGTCTTCAACAATAATATTTAATCATTAATTAATCATCCAGGAAGCGTACGTAACAAATAAGGTGTGCATCTTTATTACTGTCAGTAGCCTCATCATGTTGCAGACCAAAGTCCTTGCCTTTCATTTTCTCTATTAATTGATCATTAAGATCCTTAGCTATATGATGGATTCTTCGACTAATAGTGTTGTTAGATAAAGGTATCTTGGAAATTAGTTTTCCCGCCGATTCTCCTATCATAATGTCGAAAGCAGCCGGTAAAATAAGTTCTTCTGCGATGGTGTGAGGTTTCTTGCACTTCGCCACACTTTATGCCACTTTGAAAGAGGATAGCAGTGCGTTGCTAGGTACTGAAGTTTGTTGATTAAACACGTTCTTTTGTTTTTGACATTCTGCAACTTTCTCTCTGTCTGGATCTATCAATTTCCTTATTTAATAAAAATCTTTCCATCTTGTGACTAACTTTTTACGAAAAAAAAAGCAACCGATTCGATATTGGAACGTTTATATGTCCTGAGCTCGTACATCACAACACTTTGTATCACTACTAAAACTCTCTATTACTACTTCTATTTATCATAATAGTTTAACCGCTTACAATTCCTCTTGCGGTAAGCTAACCTAGCAAAGCGGACTACGGCGACTTAAATACTGTCAAAGAGCGCTCACGAAAATTCTCGTTGAGCAACGCGCAGGTCGAATACGGGCTTCTGGAAATTCTAGAAACTTGCTCTGCTCTCTCGGGCTCGAGGCTCGATTAATAGCGGATGCGGCGCCGGCGTTACCAAACGTAACTCAAATTCTACATTATCAGGAGAGCCTGACGGCGCCCCTGATTTCTTCTCGCGGCGCACACTTTGGGAACTACTGGGTCAATGAATTGCAAGCTTAAGTAAAAATTTGGCCTCAAATTGTAATTTTAGTACAGAACTGCCAGTGGAGATGCGTTATATTTTTTTTACGGGTTTAGGTAATGACAAAATACACTCATTGCGTTGCAAAAAAAACCGTATTCAACCACACTTTTATGATTTACAACGCATAGTCTACGAAAATTTTCGCTGTTGCAGTGACCTGCACGTAATAATTCGAGAAAATTGGGAACATCCAACGGAATGGTACATTCCTATTGGAGCAATACCGTTCTCAACTAAATTAGAGATGAATTTGGAAATGAAATACACTTCGCGACACATAAAATGCATACGCCGATTTTATATGCAATATGTCCTTTACGATTTAGCAACCTTTTCGGTCATAGAGTGTCAGAGTCCACTCATTGTCACGTTTAGTTTTCAGAGTCTTCTCCAACTCTCCACGACAGCTATCGGAATTCGATAACTAAATTGTTCGTCGGGTTGCCGATCATTATGGATCAGAAAAGTCCACTACAGTAAGACTAAAAAGAAAATACAAAGAAGAAGGATGTACGATGAGAGGAAGGAACTGGCTTGACCAAAGTCAGCACACCCCAACAGGATCAGCAAGTCACTAATTGTCTGGAAGAACAACTATTTTTCACGGCCAGAGAAGCAAAATTAACAGTTAATTTTCCTGATACGTTAAAAACTGCACTTAAATCAGACGGAAAAAGAAGTCGTGTTGTAGCTAAAAACATGAAGTGAAGAAAAAAAGGCAGCCAGATTACCTTACCTAATATTTTTGATTTTTGTTTATCGATAGATTTTTTTATTTCTATTTGTTTTTTAATATTTTGTTGTTTATAACACTGATCTTGTTGATGTGTATTGACCTTTCTTAACTCAAAGCCTTCCAGTGCTTTTTTTGCCACAAAAAGGGTACAAAATATAAAATAAAATAAAATAACATAAAGAATCCTACTTACATTAGCTAGAGTGCTATTTACCTTACCTACAAATAATAATAGTAAACAGTGGCAAAGGTCAGGATTCGCATTGCCTACTAGTTGCCCAGTAGAGAGCGCCCTCTTCCATCCAGGCCTACAGTGGACTTATTTCGTCTATTTTGATCGACTATTTGACGAAGGGGCCAATCTTCTTCTAGCTCTGCCAAAATTTGATTGAATTGCCTTCTTTATAAAAAAAAATTTGTTTTAAAAAAAATTGTTTATGTTGTCGAAAGCGTTAGCCTACAAAAGTTGGTAATAATAAACAAGCAAAATTTTTAATATATAGTCTTATATAGACATGTGCCTAACTTCTGCTGTATGCGTTTTATGTGTCGGAAAGTGTACATCGGTTAATTTAGGTGAGAAGAAGAGTCAGTCTTCGGACACTTTCGGCAAATTCCGTTATTTTATATGCACAATTGGGGCTGTCAAAAGTATAAGATAGACCCGAAGGTGGTTTGAGAGAATACATTTAACTATTTTTTGGTTTGGATTAATTCGCAAATGTGGATAGCCATTACAAAATTACTTGGATCAGTCAAAGAAGGGTGTAGGAGGCACCAGTAAAACGATTTTTCAGATCACCAATTTTGTAGCCCAGAGCTTTGCATAAGCTTGATTTTCTCGTTGCATCTTCTAAAAAATCTGGTTACATCGTACGAACGATCGCGTGCATTTGATTTGCATTGGCTATGAAATGATCCCTCCAAAGAAGGGACCTGTAGGCAACCTTTGTTAAAAACGACAGATAAGTGAGGTCGGGCCCTGCTTCGCTGAGAGTCGGTTTATTAATACCGAGTAAGGCATTTAACTGTCGAGTTAATCTTCAGCTTTATTTTTCTGGCAATTGGTATATGTCAGCCATCTTCCTCTTTAACTGGGGAGTTAAATTCTTAACTCGCTATTGATAAACCAGCTTTGAATCTTGTGCATGACACTTTTAGAGTATGACTTTGACATAGAGCGATATGATAGAAAATGTCCTTACTGACTAGCTCAAGCTAAACTGTGGAATTCAACGTCAGCAGCGAGCGGCAAAGCAACAAAAGCTATATTTTAGTCGAGGTGTTTCGAAAAGCCCCTTCAGAAAAGATGTTTTTGTTTTCGAGGGCCACGAAATTTGAATGAAAGTCTTTAAAAGTTACGAGGTTTGCCACTTTAGTTTTATGCATTGTATTTGCCTCAGATTTTATATGATTTTCTGAGAAAATAGCTTATTGTTCTAGAAATGACGGGTAAAAAATGAGGGCTCGGTAAGCAGTACAGAATTTCGTTCTTGACTGATGTAAAGATTTTAATTGGATGCAGTTCATTTTTGTATTATTTGAAATACAAAAATACAACCCTAGTAGCTTCAATAGGAGTAACTGCCTGTATTCCTAAATTTAAATTTAGAATTGATTTTCTTAATGGTAATCCTTTTAAATCAATGTTGAAAGTATATGTAACACTGTCCAACAATGAAAATGTTTCGAGCTCAAAAATAGCTAATTCTTAATTATTTTCATCCACTGACTTCAAAAATCAGCATAAAAATTAGAGATTAGCTCTAGTTTTGGAGATAAGGTGATATTTTATATCCTCTAAAAGCATCGAAAGAGAAAATAATAGAAAGGGTAGAGAACTGGATAGGGTGGGGAGTTAGAAATAATGGTACGCCACCATCGAAATTGACTGTCGATAATATCGATAGAGATAAAACTACAGAACTATCGATAGTTTTAACTAAGCTATCGATATTTGTAATACAGCCCTACTATTCTAGATATATATAAGCGGGGACTTCCACCTTTCCAAAATAATTGCGTATTTGCGCGTCTTTTTATTCAGGGCGACCGATACCTTACAGTTCAGTTTCATATTTCTAATCGAACGCACAGTTAATGTAGTGTTTATGGTATTGTTATAAAACAAGATATACGGAGACACAATATATCATCGCAAACTGACTATACTATTTATGCTGTAAATCTAAGGTTTACATTTTACATACAATATTTCTGTTTTGTTTAGTGAAAAATTTGTTGTTTTGGAGTGTTTTTAAAGTAAAACTTATTGTATTAACATGCCTCGTAAATGTGTAAATTCAGTTAGAATTTTTATTATATTTGTGGAGAAATAACGTTTTCTTTACAGAAACGCAATTTGACTTTTTGGAATGAAGGTAGGAGACCAGGATAAGTCACGGGCTCCACATATATGTTGCAACTCGTGTTCAGTTCTATTACGAGAATGGCTTAAAAATAAAAAACGATCGATGGCTTTTGGGGTGTCCATGGTTTGGCGGGAGCCTACAAACCACATAGATGACTGCTATTCGACCTACACCACATTCAAACAGTTTACCAATTCCTACTCCAACTCAAAAATATGAATTGGAAGTAGAGAGTGAAGACAATGTGGAAGATGAGGAATTAAACATGCCTTCAATATCACACGACCCTGATTTTGAAGAAAAAGATAATCAGCCACATAGATCGAGCCAGTCTTAGTTAAATGATCTCATTCGAGATCTTGACTTGTCACAAGAGAAGTCAGAACTTCTAGGATCAAGGTTACAGCAATGGAATCTTCTTCAACCAGATGTCAGGGTCTCTAAGTACAGACAGCGTCAGCGGAATCTGTTACCTTTTTTTAAGAAGGAGAATAATCTTGTTTTTTGCTGTGTTATCAATGGTCTGATGAAAAGTTTGAAAATGGAGCATAATCCAACTGAATGGAGGCTATTCATAGACTCTTCCAAGCTTAGTTTAAAAGCTGTATTGCTTCATAATGTCAGTCGTCTTCCTTCTGTTCCTATTGGTCACGCAGTTCATATGAAGGAGACTTATGCAAATATGGCAACCCTCCTCAACTCAATCAAATATGCTGAACATAAGTGGAAAATCTGTGGCGACCTAAAAGTCATTGCTATACGATTAGGAATGCAATTAGGGTACACTAAATACTGTTGCTTTTTATGTATGTGGGTTAATAGAGATAGGAAATCACACTATATCCAAGTAGATTGGCCTGCAAGGAATCTTAAACCTAGTGAGAAAAATGTCGTTGCCGAGCCTCTCGTGAATCCAAAAGATGTTCTTCTTTCACCCCCACATATCAAGCTTGGTTTAGTGTCAAAGGCCCAGATGGTCAGGCTTTTAAATATTTGAGAGAAAAATTTCCTAAACTAAGTGATGCAAAAGTCAAGGAAGGCATCTTCGTTGGGCCACAAATACGTGAACTCGTAAAGGATCCTGCTTTTGATCTAGTTCTGAAAGGAAAATAAAAGGAAGCTTGGGAAGCTCTTAAGGGAGTTATGCATGGATTTTTAGGGAACAGAAGGGAGGAAAATTACACTAAATTGGTAAAAGTACTTCTAAAAAAATATCATCAACTCGGATGTAATATGTCACTAAAAATTCATTTTCTCCATTCCCATCTTGATTTTTTCCCACCCAGTTGTGAAGCTATCAGTGACGAGCACGGGGAAAGATTTATTTTAGACTTACAAGAGGAAAGCCAAAAGACAGCGATCTCATGAAGCACTTAATTAATTCTTCATATATTCAACCACCGGTGAGTGTTCTTTTGTCATTTATAGTGTGTAACTGTCATTAAAAATACACCTTTTCATATTGTTAGCATACATAATTAATATTTTTCGTTACCTCATAATCTTTATTAAATGAAAAACTCATTATTTTTTATCACAGAAACTAGAGCTAATAAAAAATTTTCTTTGTCATATACGTTTTTCGCAACCCAAAATTGGTAGGAATTAACTCATAAGTTGAAGGAAACAAAAAAAAAATTGTTGGACAGTGTAATTATTATACAGTGAAAAAAAATTTATTTTGTAAACTTTAACACTATAGCAAACACTAATTACCAGAATTATACACCCATATAGGCCAATTTCTTTGATAAATCTTGATCGACTCTTTTTTATGGCATCCGTATAAATATGGTTCTGTGAATGTCAAAAATCTTTATTGAGTACTTAATATAATACATACATACAAAATAAAGAAAAAGTTTATTGGGTAAATATCATTTTGGGACTATAAAGTTTAACATTTAAAAAGACAGGTCTTTTTCCTTAATGAATGTTAATAATATGGTAAAAAAGATGTAATTTATGTGTAAATTAATCCCAGCGCTCATTTTAAGAACCATTCGTACATACGCGCTTCACAATTGTTATGTCAAGCGACGTCAGTCTTGGTCAAGAAGTTGTGAGGAGAGGTTTTTTGTTATAGTATGATTCTCAAGTTACAACACAAAAATAAAAGCAAGATGATCTTTGTTAAGGAGGGGAATTCCTTCTTCAATGGCATTGTAAAATGCGGTGAATTTAGCTATTTGTTCCTTCACTTTGGGCAGTGGCTAAAATTACGATAGTCCTGTATCATTTACGACAGTCGGTAATTTGTGATTTATGTGCTGGTTAGCATTCTTTTGTGTTGGGATAAGTAGTTCATTCAACTACCTCCCACGCACAGCTTATTATCAGTTGACAGACTCACTAAGAAAGGATTTATAAAAATTTGACTTTTAAAGGTATATAGGAGTAAAAATTTTAAAATAATTTTTGAGAGTTCTGAAAAATAAGACAATATTTTCAAGATTTTTCATATTTTATATCAGTAATATATTTTTTGCAAGATTTTGCTCATCCTGCTATTTTCCAAGGATCGACCACAGTCCAAAATCGTGCCCCTTTAAGGAGTTTTAATGAACATTGACTGATCCAAAATCGTGCTCCTTAGTGGGGACATTGAATGAGAGATGACATATTCACTGCTTGGTATTTTACTTGACTTGGGCTAACTACCTAAAATTTATCAAAGCACCAAGAAAGATATACCTATCTAGATCTTTGACGTTAAATTTTGACTTTTTTTTCTGAATTCCTAATGCAAAATGATTATGACATGGTCGGTGTGTCTGATACTGCGCTATAAAAATTAATGGTTATAAAGTTCTGCGTTCTGATACGCCAGCCCGTGGTGAAGGGGTTGCCTTTACTACAGAAACCGCCTTAAGGTAAAAGTAATTATTATTAACTATTGTGGAAATAGCACGGCTATTAAACAAATATGGATTACCACCAAATTTAAGGGAAGAAAGGTTTGTCTGGGTAGCATATATCGAGCGCCCAGTGTAAATTTTTTAATATTTCTTGATGCGTTGGAAAATGTACTCAGCTTATTCACACCATAGTTCGACTTTTTGGCGTTTGGTGGTGATTGTAACGTTGATCTGCTGGCAAATCAGAATACAGCTACGCAATTCATTAATTGTATGGATCGCCTTGGTCTTGAGCAACTGGTTACTAAACCTACCAGAAATGTGGCAAATTCCAGAACTTTACTGGATGTTTTGGAGTGTCTGACACTGCCATTTCCATGGAAGTGGAGGTGCTTACAATGGACGATATTTCAGATCATCATCTTGTTTTATGTGGATTAAAATTTACTAAACTTAACCCCCCCCCCCTACTCTTTTTAGAAATTACAGAGACTTCTCTAGGTTTGACACTGATATGTTTAGTGAACATCTAAATGCCACTGATTGGGACCATATATTTTTCTTAGCTGATATCGAACAAATTATAATTTTTTTCAAGATCAATGTAACAAACCTGTTCGATGTATATGCGTCTAACCAAACGGTCCAAATTAAGAAGCCGCCAGCGCCGTGGTTGACCGAGAATATCAGATTGATGATGAAACTAAGAGAAATATAAGTAAAAGAAAACAGAGCTAGCACAATTTAAGTTTAAAAACAATCTGAAACAGTTTCTGAAATTTATTAAATGGCTAAATGTTCAAAATAAATCGAAGGACTATATCGACCTTGGATCCTGATATCTTTAGCACACCGTTTTGCTCAGTTCCCTCAAATAATATTGATCATAGATTTATTGATGATACGTACGCCAACAAGCGTTTTGAGGGACTGACGGAAACTTTTAATTATTCAAAATGGCCTCCGATGCGTACGTCCCTAGAGCTTTGAACTCTATTAAAACGGATGCATGTGGGGTAGACGGTGTCGGAATTCTTTTACCACTTCCAACTCTGGTAAAACACATTATATACATTGTCAAGTTTTGTCTTACCAATGGGTGTTTTCCTTCGATTTGGAAAAACGCTAATGTAAAAATCGTTGCCTACCCATTAACTGAATTTTTGGAGCAACAGAGCATTCTGCCGAGCTCTCGATCTAGATTTCGGTCGGCGCACAGTACCACCACTGCATTGTTGAAATTGACGTATGATATTATCCGTGCTACCGACTCAAAAAGCAATACATGCCTACTTTTGCTCGACTACAGCAAGGCGTTTGACACCTTACACCAAGTTTGAATTTTTTGGAATCACAAATGTGGAACTAAAATTCTTTAATTATTTTTTATCTGACAAACCTCAACGTCGGTGTGGAGAAACGCATTTTCGGAATCCTGTTTTGGCGATAAAGGTGTGCCGAAGGATAGTATATTGGGTTTCATTTTATAAACAGCGGACGATAACGTGATCTGCTTTAATTTTTTCTTGAAGATCATTTAAATGCAGTAACTACAAAATCACGATTTGAATAGATACTTAAAGTAAATATTTCACCGCATCGGTATCGGTATACGTAACGCGTTCGAAACAAAGTCAAAATACACTACATTTTTGACTTTTTTATGCGATGTTTCGAACGATGCCCGCTTTCTTGAAGCTTACGATAACAGAACTGCTTATTGAAATCGTTGCGTATGTTCGTGAGTCCGTAACGATACGTACATCCTTCCGTACGCAACGAGATTCTGTCATCACACCCATCAAAGAAGCAGGCATCGTTCAAAACATGGCATGAAAAAGTAAAAAATGTAGCGTATTTTGACTTTGTTTTGAACGCGTTACGTATACCGATACCGATGCGTTGAAATATTTACTTTAAGTGTCGAGTATCATCTCTACGGTATCATCAGCTTAAAGGCGAACTGTTGGTCTTTGGTCCAGGGCATTTGAAAACGCTAAAAACCTGGGGATGCAAAATTTACCTTCAACAAGCACGTCACTTAACTTATGCAAAAGCCATACAGTAAACTGAAGGCACTTAGGTTTCATTAAAAAGTATTGAGTAAAGATAAAAAATTAAAACTAAGTAATAGTTTAATTATTTCCTTGGTCGCTTATTGTCAAATTATTTATTGGCCTATTTTAATTAATAGGGACCGAGATATTCTTCAGAAACTACAGAACGCGTGTGTTCGATACGCTTACAATCTTAGAAAATTTGATCATATATCTCCAAGTTACGCTGAGTGTGGGTGGCTGAAGCTTCACCAACGCTATACTGACTTTTTAGCAACTTTCATGTTCAGATTAAATAAATGCAGCAAACCCACAAACCTTTCTTGCAAACTAATTAGATGCAACGAGGTTCATTTTCGTAGTACCAGGCATCGTAATCTCTACCGTGTGCCCAGACATCGTACCGCACTTTTCAGAAAATTAGCTTCACAGCTACAAAAATGCATAACAAAATTCTTGAATATTACAAATTTTTGGTAAGTGTTACAACATTTAAGAAAGGAATTAAAAATCTGGTTTAAAATAACCAAATAAGAGTTACCATGTAAATATAAGAAGTGAAGTGTAAATAATAGTTGATTATTTATTTTATTTCTTAGAGCAGGTAGTTTTGAGTCGCTTGAGCACGTTTGTTATATATAGTTTATAGAAATTATTTTCCTAGATGGTTATATGGAAGAGGGCTATTAAGCCAATATAGCAACCGATTGCACCTTTTTTAATTTAAGAGGATAGTGATCTCCTTGAATCAACTTAAAGCAGCAGCAATTTCATTTCTTTTTAAATAAAATACTTTTGAAATTTCATTTTGAAAAAACTTTGTTTGAGTGTCTTAAAGTTAAACTCAAAATTAAAATTAGAAAAGTAGATAAACCAACTTTTGGCGGTGGTTTATGTACAATATACACTTTGACCGATTTCAAATTTCTTGTTTATCCAGATTTTATTAATTTTTGCGGATTATTTGGACTGTTTTAAAATAATATGGCCTCACGCTTCTCATTCCAGTGCATTTTCACGTCCATCCAGATACCCATATGTATGTCAACCGTTAAACCAAACTTTTTTAAACTATTGTCCTTAGTGCATAGTTGTTGTGTATTAATTTCTGATCATCGGTCGGCTTTCATATATCTACCTACTATAGAAAAATGATAGAAAATGAACTGTTTAAAGGGCTTAGAAGATGCAGCAAAACCCTAAGTAAAAAACAAGTTACAAATTCTAACTCTCAGTTGTTCCGATACTATTTATTATTGTTTCCTCGCAAGTTGAGATCCCTTTTATGTAATTACTTTAGGGAATACAGTTAATTCAAATGGTTTTGAAACGCCAGGCAGCGGTCGTCAAAAACACAAATTAATTAAATAAGAAAGCGTGGCTCTGAGATGTTGCAATTTCTTTTCTTTGGGGTTTTTGTTTTTATTTCATTTGGATTATCTTTAATTTTGATGTTTTACTGTATTTTTTTTCTAAAACAAGTACAAGTCGATTTAATTTTTGAACGTTCATCAAAATTTACAACTGTTATTTCACATGTTTTTAACTTTTGATGAAAATACTGAATATCTCTTAAAATTTTGAATATTTAGAAGTATAATAAGTGGATTAGAATGCCTATAATGTACCAAAACAGTAAAATGTAAAAACGTGCTTTCCTAAATTTTACAATAACAAATCAGTACTGAGCAAAAATTTTAAAATGACAAAACTATGTAGCAGTAAAACAGTAAATGGTCAGAACGTACTGGCCTACCTTACAACACTAAAAGGTTACAAGGGCAAATCCGTACAAACCTAAAATAGTGTAACATGTTGCCGCTAGATGGCGCTGCGGTGTGATGGACACCGTTTGATTTGTTTAACCGGATTTACAATTAAGCAAGCAAGTCAGCAAACAGGTGTGCCAACCTAAACCCTTTTTTTGATTTTTTTCGGAAAGTATGCTATTTTAGAACAATTAAGGAAGCTTTAAACAAAACGACAGCTGATGCATATTGGTCGAACACCTGACCTCTATAGCCTAGACACTTTCTTATTTGTCGGCTATGTACGGCCATTTAACGGCAATATATTACACAGGTTTTGCTGTCCAGCTGTTTTTGGCCGGCTGTGTACTCTGTCGCCATCTAGCGGGAATATGTTACACTATTTTGCTTTTGTACACTTTTGCCCTTGTAACGTTTTAGGCCAGTCCGTTATGATCTATTTCGATTTTGTAATAGTATAGTTTTGCGTATTTATTATTTTTACGTAGTACTGTTATGCACCTGTACTTTTTTATATTTTACCTTTTTTGTAAAGTAATTTTTGATAAATCATGCGCACCCGTGGATTACAGTCAACCACCTGAATAATTATTACTCAAGCAAAGATAAAAATTAATGCAACTTCTTTAATTAAATATTTTTTTTAATATTTTAAATGAAGGATGGTGATATATTATAGTTAAACACCCCGTACTCTTTGTTTATGTATCATTTAGCTTTCTAAACTTACCTATTGTTGTAAGCACAGTCAATGAATATAAAAACGCTTTGGCGAACGTCCACTCATGGTTGTCGGAGTTGCGACCTTTAATATTTGACACACTAAATGGCTGTTGATGGGACATTTCTTCTTCCATAGACTTGAGAAGTTCGTTTTGAAACCTAGAAAATAATAATAATTTATTATTATAAATATAAGTGCAGAGATCTGCTCGGATAGTGATAACTTTAAATTTTTTTTTGTAAATATATATTTAATAAATTATTTCACATTTTTTTGTTATTGTACAAATACCAATATATATCATGTTAACAATTTTTTATAAGTTTACTTTAAGTTTAAAACACAAAATATTTATACGAAGGCAGAATAATCAAAGATAGAACGCCTGCAATTTTTCTTCTTCTTCACTGTCAAGATGTCTTCTTTATACTTACTCGAAAATTTAAATGCGAGGAAATATTTACTTTCAGTATAGTAGTTATAAAAGGAAATTTCTCTTGTGCAACTAGAATATTTAAAGATAATTTTCCAAAAATTGATATGTGGAAATTGCATCGATTTTGGAATTTGTAACGGGAAATATCCCCGGAATATAAGTTTAGGGTACTTCCAGGGAAGATGGAAAAAAACTGACAGAATTTGACTGTAAAACTGGATTTTATCTGTCACTTTTATTTTTTGAGATATAATACAAAGTTGGTATTTTTTTATGGTATGCTTATTTGATTTTTAAAATCAGCTTATTTTTTTTTTTAAATGATGTATCACCTTTTGTGTTTTATATTTTGTTTTTTTTATTTTTACATAATTTATAATTTTTTCAGCTACTCTCAATTTTTTAAAATTTTTTATTTTCGTATATTGTAAAAAGTGAATGAAAAAAGAAAATAAAAAATAATAAAAAAAATATATATATATAAAAAAATACAAAAAATAAACCACAAAGTGTGACATATCATTGTAATGGAAATTTTAAGCTGATCCTAAAAATAAAATAGAAAAAGAATCGTTCTATAAGAAAAGTAACAACTATTATATCTCAAAAACTAAAAGTGACAGATAAAATCCAGTTTTTGAATTCTGCTTTAAAAAATCTACAAAAAAGCCATAAACATAAATTTTCACAAATAAAAAAGATAAAGCCCAATTCCAAAATAACTTTCCTACACTTTCATACACCTGCCCCCGGACCAGGTGTATGAACGTGTAGGAAAGTTCCTACGATACAGGGCAATCGGGTGAGCTTTGGTCGTGATCGGATAGGTTTCGGATAACTCATAATCGCTTCAAGGTTTATTATTGGTCGATATCAGGGAGAGGGTGCCTCTTTCGGGATAAAATTAGTTTGATGTAAGAGAACTCAGCCAGGAAGTAGAACGAAACAGAATCATTAGTTATCTCGACTATTTAAGGTAAAAATAAAAAGTGTAAGGTAAAAAGCCTTATTAGGAGCCAGGACCCCCAGGGCAAATCGTATTCTGGAAATCCTGGCCAAACAAAAAGTGCTAGAGTGCTAAAATTTTGTACACATACTAATTAGATGACTCCTAATTGCTTAAATAAAGCTCTCTGTAGCGCATTTGGAAGTGAAATTTTAGGCTTGTATGCAAAATCTCATTTCTCTAGTATTCTTTATTTGGCTATGATTTCCATAAACCGAAAATTGCTATTTTGCACAATATGGCAACCACTGTTTAAGGTATCTGAAACACTGAATTTTGATTTTATTTTCTAGATGTAAAACTTCAATTTTTAAGCGAATTTCTTATTTCAAATTCACTTAGTTTGTCTACACTTTTAATTCAAGCATAAACAAAAATAAATAAAACCCAGATTATCAGTTTACTTAACATAATAGTGGCTGGAAACTTTGTGAATAAAGCATCCTTATTTCTGAAGGTGTAACCAATGTGGCAGACATTTTCAGTGTGACTTTGTCAGTGATGGATAAACTAACCTAAATGTTAATTTTTCAAACAAACGTTGCCATATTGTGGTTGTGCTATATAGTGGGGTTTCCTTCTCTTAATGGCTTATGTAAAATCGATACCATTTACTGGCCCATTAGAGTATGTGGGTATTAAAATAGCTGTGATTTAAAATTGAAAATATGTAATGTTTTCGAACAAGTTTGTGAGAATTTAATTGATAAACATATTCCAAAAAGAGACCATAATTTGTTATTTTAAAGAGACAAATAGCTCAGTGTAGAGATAGTGCAGATATCTTTGATAAGCAAATCCTAACAACGGCTTACTAGGCTCCAAATTAGAGAATCTTAAAATATTTTAATATGTTAAAAAAATAAAAAAAAATACATAAAGTAAAACCCAAGATATAAGGTTGACGTAGATTTTACGCTTATTAACTAAACCACACCCAACACAGAGGGCGGTCGGTCTTTCGAGTACTTAGACAGGGTCGTCTTTTATTTACGACTAAGATTTTATTGATTTTACAAAAAATATTATTAACGCTACTTGTTTACTACGTAAAAAAGATCAAAATTAAAAACTATGGGTATTGCGGGAATAATATAATAAATATTTTTTTAAATTTTCGTATTTATATAATTACTAGTAAGTATAAAAATTAAACAATTGTCAAAACAAGTAAAACAAATATTAATAATCATAATAAGATACAGTAGTTACGTCGATTGTCAATAATTCAGTTTGGTAGCTCTGTCTCACTTTTAATATCATCATTTAAATTTATAATAAATTTTTCACTGCGATTTTCTATAAAAATATTTTTTTTTCAACTATTTTTACATGTGATACGCAGTTTTTCCAACTGCTATCTGAGATGTTCAACATTTCTGTGTGAATAAGAGCAATTACTGATATGAATTTAAGGTGAGAGAGGTGTTGTTGCGCTTCATTGCTGATTTTAATTGATGCTATATATGTTCAATGGGATTAAACATACAGTGATAAAGCGGTAATTTACGTACTGTATGACCAAATTTTTCAGCCATTTGGTGATGCCGACCTAACTATAAGAAAATTAGATATTAATTCGAAAATATATTTTGCGGGTTTTTCCTTTTTTTTTGTTTTCTCTTCGTTAGTCCTTATATCGTCTTTTCCTACTTTTATTACAACTTTTAGTGTTTTTTTTATTTGTTTTCGTTTTATAATTTTTTGTACTTTCTACTAGGAATGTTTTAGCAAAGACAGAAAAACTATCAAAAGAAGAAAAGAAGAAAATAAGATGTTAAAGCAGTTTGAGAAGAGTACAAAAAATAATAACAAAAAACATTTCAAAGTACAAAAAAGTTAAAAGTACAAAGACCAAAAAAGAAAAAACAAAAAAAAGAGCGGCTCATAATTTTTTTTTATTGATAAAAAATATGTAATTTTAATACGAAAATTATTGATAGTGTAAGAAGTATATTTTGCGTTCACAAAAGTAATTAAACTAAAAATTTAAGCTTTGTGAAATATTTTGTAAATTGGCTAAAATGTTGTTTAAACATGCTGTACACATAGTACATCGTTTTGGTTAAATAAGCCGGTATTAGGCTGGTAAAAACTGGTAAAAACATTCCGGAAAGCAACTTTATCGTAAAAGAAGACGCCTTATGGTCAAGCCATAATGGTAATTTAAGGCTTAAAATATTTTAGCATAATTTAAGGAGTAACGTTTTTGATGAAGCAATTTTTTACTATGTTTTTCACATTTTTATGCCATGATATTGCTCACATTTTAAAGCTTTCTTTCCAAAGTTTTGATTTCTAGAATAAAATACTGAAATTTTTCAAGTTTTCACTGTTTTTTAAGCGTTCAAAAAAAGCCAAAAAACATTTTTTCTAACTTAAACTAAACATTTATAGAATAAAATACTCAAATTTTTCAAGTTTTCACTGCTTTTTAAACGATCTCTGTAAAATGAAAAATATTTAAGATTGTTGAAGAGAGACAGCAGGCTCTAAAAAAGTATTTTAGAGAAAGGTGGAATAATTTAAGGCAAATTTTTACTAAAAATTTCTGTTATGTCATCTGTTTGTCATCTTAAGTGGTGTCGTGCATATGATTTTTATTTTGCAAATTTCATCCAAAAAACAGCTTAAATTTTAATTTTTTAAAGTGTTAAGTGTGTAAAACATAAGGTTTTTTTCAACCAAAGTTCTTTACAATCTTTAAATTTACCAAAAAACGTGTCCTACTAAAATGTATTTTAGCACATCTAAAAATAATTTAACAGGTATTTAAGAAAATTATTTTAAGGGTCATCATGGCTTGACCATTACTTGCATACTTAAACGAAAAAGTGAAACAACACAAGCCGTCTTCTCTATGGAGTTATTATAGTAGTTATTATTATTATACTTATTATTATTTTACTATAGGTACTTTTATTGTTGCGTTCGTTTAATAAAAATTATTGAAACAATTGTATTTTTTCGTCTACAAATTCAAGAAAAGAGTATTACATTATTTTACACAATTAAAAAAACCCTAAATTTAACACATGCGGGCCTTAAAATAAGTTTTAACGCCCGCGGGCGGTAAAGTGCTGTTTTAACGCCCACGGGAGTTAAAGTGCTTCATTACGCCCTAAAATACGGGCGTTAAAGTGTACTTTAATGCCGGGTTCTGCATAAAATATTTAAAAACTCAAAATGATGTCAGACCTGCAATATCAAATTTTTAGACCAGCAGCAATGGTCTTTAGAACAGATTATAAAATTTTATTGCATTGAAATTGCCCCGTATCTCTAGACATCAAACACATCTATTAAATTAACATAGTAGTTACGTAAATCTGAAGTCAAAAAATTTACATAGAAAAAGTTTTTATAAAATTTACGTAATATTTACATAAAATAACTTATGTTTCTTTGATTAAATTATATTTAAGTAATAAGAAGGCAGCTTTGTGCATGACATTATGCAGAATAGGGAAGTTACTTTTAACCTTGTTGTGACATTAGAAGGATACAAATACTATACACACAATATGACTTTAATTTTACATAAATTATAAATTTATATAGTAGTTACATAAAGAGTACGCTATTTACGTGACGTCAAATTAACCTTGATGTTACTTGTAAGAGATATAAATATTATGTAAAAAATTCACCCCAATTTTACCTTTCGATTTACTTTCTAGTTACTAGTTAATCAATATCTGCCGTTTCCCAATTTTTTTGTTGCCGAGTATTATTTACATTATTTTAATTACATATTATTTACGTCAAAAGTAGGGAACATGGAAGTTACTTTTTACCTAGTTGTGACTTCCAGTTTACCTAGAATTTATGTAACAAAGTAATCATGTATTGTAACTTTTACGTAATATTTGCGTAACGGTGTTGGCTGGGTATGAGCATTTCGACGTGAATCACGCTGTATAAACAACTACTATCAATCATAAAGATCTACCTATACCTACCTACCTAACTATAACGATAAAGTTAACTTCGAGGTGATAAATGTTGGGAGTGGTTAAAAAATTATAAAATTAAAAAGTACACGCACCCTTTTTATGACACTTCAAAACAAGTAATTACTTCCGTAGCTTTAAGGGTGAAAAAAGGTTCAAATTGCGTTTCCAAGAGACCCTCAAATTATCTGAAATTAGTCAATTTTCTACTTAACGGGACGGCAATTTTTTCACCATTCAGAAAAAAAAGGAACAAAAAAGTCATATTTTCTTGCGTAGAAGCGAAAAAAATAATTATAAAAGAGAAAAATTAACTAATTTTTTAAAACGCAACACACTCATTAAAAATTGATTATTTCCCTGACGTTTTAACCCTCGATGCGAATGCGAAAAAATTGGGGTGTTTACGAGTAATATCCCTGGAATAATAACATCTCACCTTGTTTATAATAACAAATATATTGCTGACGCTGTACATTGAAGTTTATATATGCACCCGATTAGTCTAATTAGGTATCATTATACTTTACAAGTTTAACTGGTCACTTTAGTCATAAGACAATTTTGTAGTTTTTCTAATAAAAAAGTTTTTTAAAAGCTACGTCACCGGAGTTCGTATTTAATTGGCGCTGCGAACAGGATAGTGCAGTTTCGTCCTTTATCGGTTTTCCGTTGTACGAAAGTGGCTTTTAAGTCTTAGTGCGCTATCCGAACCCGAACTTTACGTCCTGAACGAAGTAGTGAAGTTTCTTGAAAGAAAGTGCTCTTTACGACGTCGAACGTAAAGAAGTGTTGTAGAATAAAGCCTGGAGTTGAAGCTGTGACGTCTACCGTGTTGTACGAGTCCTGCCGAAGCCAAAGCCTACCCAACGACACACCCCTACTGAGCCCGGTGTCATAGGCAGAAAAGCTAAAGTCAACCCCCATTTATAGGATTCCTTTTGGTGGCGTAACCTCTACAGAACAAGCCCTATGGATTTATCCTCGATTGCTATGTAAGTTTTTGACTTTCTTGATGCCTAAGCGATTAAAGAACATTTTAGAAAAGAACAAAACAAAACTAGGATTAGGAGCAGAAAACAAGAAATTAGGAAACGTTAAAGCTGAAATTGATAATTATCTATCAGGCTTGAAAAAACCCTCTTTAAATTTAAATTTTGAGCAAATAAGTAATTTGCAAAGTAGTCTAAGAAATTTAAGTGGTCAGTCGACATCGAGACTAGACACTGAACAACAACTAGAAATCATAGAAGAAAGTGTAGAAGAAAGCACTAAAAATAATTTTGAAAATAAAATTTTAGAAAATTTTGATTTTTTAAATATTGAAAATTCGAACACTAGTTTTAACAGTAGTTTAAGTAGTGATAGTAGTAATCAATTAGATAGCACTTTACAAAACGAAGAACTTTCTAATACAATGGAAAACCTAAGATTTTACACGTCATTGTTGCCTACTTTCGACGGCAGTCAATCCCACTTAGAAAGTTTTTTGATTTCTGTACAGGAATATTACGATCTTTATTTTGGTCATTCTAATGAACAAAAAAAATTGGTCCTATCTGCCATAAAATCGAAATTGGTAGGCAAAGCTCAAAACTTTCTATTAGAAAGACCAGATTTAGACACTTTTGAAAAAATTAAGCTAGCTTTAAGACAAAAATTTGGTGACCCAATTAACCACGAAATTTTAATGCAAGAGCTTCAGTACATTAAAATTAACGAAAACGAAGACATTTTGCACTTTATCGATAGACTTAAGGCCTTTTGCCAAAGAATTTTCGGAAAAATTCAGTGCGAAGTAGAAGATAACGCACAAAAATTATTGCTCATATCTCAAGTAGAAAAAGTATCTGTTTTACTTTTGACCGCAAATTCTTCCGAATCTTTAAGGACGCTTCTTATGCTTAAAACGCCCGCAACTTTAGACGATGCTTACAAGTATGTAATGAGTAATAACATAGTAGAGGCACAAGTCAATTTTACAAGTAACAATTCGAATTTGCACAAAAGAAATAATTCGTTTTTAAAACCTACCACTAATTTTAGACAAACTCAAAATTTTAATCGCAACCCCCAAACTAATCAAATGAGACCAAAACCACCCCAACAACGTTTTAACCCATCCATGCAACCTTTTTCAAACCCTCAGTTTACCAGACAATTTAATTTTAATCCACCTTTTAACTCTCAGTTCGGACAACCGAATTTCAACTTTAATCAACCCAGACCTTTTCAAAATCAACCTCAAAATTCTCAAAATTTAGGAAGACCAACAAATGTCTTCGCCCCACAAAATAAACCTATTTTTGACAAACCAACCCCTATGTCGACATCAACAATTGGTCCGTCAAGACAACACTCTCAAAGACCCCCATACACTGGACCCCAAAGATTTTTTAAACCTTCGGGATTCCTAACAAATGTAGAAACATACCCCGAACAGACTTACGAACAAACCTACGAGGAAACCTATGAAAACCAACCTTATAATTGCTATAACGAAGAAAATTCTGAATATTTTTACGACCCTCACTTTTACAACGAAGAACCCACTAGCCAGCAAGAAAACCCCTCTCACGAATTTATTTCACAAACAAACGCCGCAGGCGAAAATTTTCAGGAAACAGCCTCGATCCCTACGTTAACTTAAATAATGTTGCTCGACAAATCGAACTACCGTATTTTTATTTACCAGAAAAACAATTAACAATACTTATTGATTCAGGAGCCTCAGACTCCATAATCTCCCCAAAAATAGCCAAAATGTACCCAAATCATATATTTATTGAACCTTTCGAAGTAACCGCCTGCAGAAATACATACAGTGAAAATCAAAATTTAAAATTGAATTTATTACAAGAACTAGGAATAAATAAAAATTTTAAAATGCGTGTTTTAAACTGGCATAAAGACTTTGACGCATTAATAGGCTCAAAAGACCTTAAAAATTTAAACGGTGTGCTCGACTTCGAAAATAGAGTATTAACTTTGAACAAAATTAAAATTCCTTTTTCGTTAGCTTACAACGAACCTTTAAAGAAGCCGATTCAAAATTTTCATGTCAATTCTCTGACAGTTCCTGTCAATTGCAAAAAGGGCACTGCAATATTACCCTCTTTTACTATAAATGAACACGTTATACCTGACAGTCTGGTAGAAATCGAAAACGGTTTTTGCAAAATCCCCAATCCAAGCCCGAACGTCAACATTAACTTTCACGATCGATTCAAGGTCATACCTCAAGAACAATTTGAGATAATCGACCCACCTAAGCAATACAAAACAGGTTTCGACCCTGACACACAATTAAGACTGGATCACCTCACGCCTCTCGAAAAATCTAAAATCTTGCCTCTTTGTAAAGAATTCAAAGACATTATGTATAACGAAAATTGTGACCTTTCCTTTACCAGTCAAACTAAACATTTTATCCGCACGACAAACGACCGTCCCATCTACGTCAAATCCTTCAGACATCCTCCAGCAATGAATGCTGAAATTCAAAGTCAAATCCAAAAACTTCTTGACAATAAGATTATTCGTCCTTCCATTTCTCCCTACTCTGCGCCTGTCTGGATAGTCCCAAAAAAGGCAGACGCCTCTGGAAAAAAGAAATTCAGGCTAGTTATCGACTACCGCCGCCTTAATGCTGAAACTATTGAGGATAAATGGCCTCTTCCGAGAATAGACGAAATCCTGGACAACCTAGGAAAATGTACCTATTTCACGACCCTTGACCTTGCCCAAGGTTTTCACCAGATCGAGATGAATCCTCAGTCCATCGAGAAAACTGCTTTCACAGTCAACAATGGTCATTTCGAATACCTTCGCATGCCTTTCGGTTTAAAGAACGCCCCCGCCACATTCCAGAGAATGATGGACGAAGTCCTTAGGGATTACCTATACAAATTCTGTTTTGTCTATATGGATGACGTAGTCATATTTTCAAAATCTTTATCAGAACACCTTGACCATATTAGAATCATTTTTAAAAAACTAAAAGAAGTTAACCTAAAAATACAACCAGACAAATCCGAGTTCTTACAAAAAGAAGTTGGATTTTTAGGCCATATCATAACCCCAGAAGGTATTAAACCGAATCCGATGAAAATTGACGCGATCTTACGTTATCCCATACCACGAACACAAAAAGAAATAAAATCCTTCTTAGGTCTTGTAGGATACTACCGCAGATTCATAAAGAACTTCTCAAAAATTACATTTCCTCTCACGCGATGCTTACGAAAAGGAAGCGAAATTAATATTAAAAATCAGGAATATCAAAATGCTTTCCAAAAATGTAAGGAACTCATTACAAACTCCCCAATTCTTCAATATCCAGACTTTACAAAACCTTTTGTACTCACGACAGACGCTTCAAATATAGCCTTAGGCTCTGTACTTTCGCAAAATTGTAAACCTATAGCATATTACTCCAGAACTTTAAATTCAGCCGAGAAAAACTACTCCACTATAGAAAAAGAACTCCTTGCTATTCTAGACTCGACAAAACACTTCAGGCCCTACCTTTACGGTCAAAAGTTTACTATTGAAACTGACCACAACCCGTTAGTCTGGCTGGCTAAAATCCAAGAGCCAAACTCCCGTTTAATTCGTTGGAAACTCAAACTAGAGGAGTACAACTTTGAAATAAAATACAAAAAAGGCAAAGAAAATGTCGTCGCTGACGCACTCTCCAGAATAGACATCAACATCCATGAAACGAATGATTCCATATCTATATCCCCTAACGCCGATCACTCTGTTGCCGACTTAACCGATTTTAATCTCTCCGATTACGTCATTAACGAACTTTACAAAGACACACAGACTAACATAGACCGCCTTAATGAAATGACAAATCCTTCTCAACCAATACAAACCAACAAAGGTCAAAATGATAACGACTCTGACGTCACCGTTCACTCCAACAATGACACAAATGGCAAACACCTACCGATATCAGAATTGCCCTTAAATTACGCAACTAATCGATTAATAATCGATTACGGAAAAGAATATAAACATTTTCATACAAGCCCGTTTAAGAAAAATCATCACTTCGTGCGCATAAACAAGGACGAACAACAGCAATACATTCATAAAATCCTAAAAGAAATTGTAAAACCTGATACCTTATTTACAGTTTACATCCCAAATAATGAACTTAAACTTGAATTTCGAAGAATAGTTAGCTCAATTTTAAATCCTAGCGCAAAACTCATTTTTTCAAACACTTATGTGACAGATGTCATTAATACCGAACAGCAAACTGAAATAATAGCAAATTACCACAAATCTAACCATAACGGCATAACCGAAACATACAATCATTTAAAACAAAAATATTACTGGCCTAAACTAAGAGACTCTATTACAAATTTTATAAACACTTGTGAAATATGCCTACAGAACAAGTACGAAAGACACCCATATAAAATCGCATATGAAGGACCCTTGTTAGCCGAAAAACCCTTTAAAACTCTCCATTTAGACGTTTTTCGATTTTCAAACTGTCAATTTTTAACTATTATTGATTCTTTTTCTAAATACGCACAAGCTTACTTTATCCCCGACAGAAACGCCGTCACAATTCTTAGCAAATTAAGACATTATTTCTCCCACCATAACACCTGTCAAAAAATTGTTACAGATAAAGGAACAGAGTTTGACAATAACCTCCTTAAAGAATTCTGTCAACTATTTTGTATTGAACTACATTATACAACTCCCGCTAACTCGTCTTCAAATAGCCCCATCGAACGATTGCACTCAACTTTGTTAGAAAAATTACGTATCTTAAAAATGCAAAATCCCGAGGAAACACCCCAAAACATAATGACGTCAGCCATCTTAATATATAACCAAAGTATACACTCTACTACTGGTTGTTCCCCCTTCTCAATTTTATACGGCCCTTATGTCAACGAACCAAACATAAACAACGACCTCACTCTTTTTGAGCAATATAACGAACAACGAAAAAAAGAACTACTACCTTTCCACAATCAAATTTTCCAAAAGGCGTATCAAAAACAATTACAGAACACACAAAAACAAAATAAAAACACCGAAGAGCCCCCTGAAATTCAAAAAGACCAAAATATTTATAGAAAAAACACCCTTCGAAATAAAATGAACCCCCAATTTATTCCAACAAAAGTAACAAAAGTCAATAAAAATATTATAACTGGTATCTCAAAAACTAAACCGATTAACACACATGTCAGAAAAATAAAAAGACTCAGGAAGCAACCTAAATCATTGCAGGTTCCTGACCCTGTCCCTCCTGACATTGACGAATCTCAACCAGGCCCTTCAGGTCAACAGATTGGACAATAACGGATTCTACACCGAAGAAATATCTCCTACTTTAATCGTAAGCCATTACCACACTATATACATACCTTTTAATATGACTAAAATTAAAATCTCTCTAAGCCAACTTTTTACCACCAATTCCCTATTTTTATCCCCTTTAGTCGATCAAGTTAATAATACATTGTCAAAAATACAGTTTCAATTCCTTGAATCATCCTTAAACGATACGTACAATTCTTACGCAAAATTAATTTCTTTAGAAAACAATGACTTTAGAAAGAAACGTGGGTTATTCAACCTACTAGGAAGCGGTATTAAATTTGTCACAGGAAACCTGGACAACACTGACTTAGACACAATTACCCAGAACTTACAAATACTAAAACAGAATCAAATTAACATGATGCACAAGATAAATGACCTCAGTTCATTCGCTGGGAATATTATAAACAAATTCCAGGAAAATGTTAACATTATAAATAAAAACGCAAAATGCATTCGTTTCGAAATTTTAAAATTAAATAATGAAGTAGCGTTGATGCTCAGCATGCAAAACCAAATTTTACAAATCTCAAAACTAAACAAATTTTTGGAAAAAATGCTTAGAATGATATCCTTTGCGCATCTGCAAACTCTGGATTTAGAAATATTGAATGTCAAGGAAATTAGGGAAATTTGGCAATATTTGACAGCTCATTATCCAAAAAATTCTCTATGGCCACTAAAACACCTGTCAGAATTAACTCTCATATGTAAAACAGGCCTTATTATGTTAAAAGATATGTCAATCATTGTAGTTAAGATACCAATTTTCGAAAAATATTCTTGTAGTCTTAAGATAGTTTATCCAATACCTAATAATGAATCGAAAATATTGATTAGCCCTAGTAAGTACTATTGTAACAATTTATGGTATCAGCAATGCTCTGAAATCAACTCAAATTGGATATGTTTTAACCCTATTGCACATAGTTGCCTTTTACCAAAAAATTGTCTTTTTGCCACAGTAAGAAATAACTTTCAAATTCACACTTTAACTTATAAAAGTGGTTTGCTTTTCTGTACAAAAAATCCTGAAACCATTTACGAAAATTGCTTTCAGTTTCAGAAAACTACACTTCAAAGCTGTTATCTTATCAACAGCCAGTGTGACGTAATAATTAACCAAAATAAATATTCCTTATCAATAAATAACATTTCTGTTTCATTGCCAAAAATAATAAACCTTCCTGAAACAAACCTATCTATTAATTTGCAAATAAGGCATTTAGAAAATCCGCAAAAAATACAGGAAGACCTGATGGATACTTTAGTCCTACAGGAACTTAATTTTGAAAGCCAAGATTACATTATCTTAACGTTGTGTTTGGCAGTAATTTTAATTTTTATTTTTATCTTCTATTTTTGGCGAAAGCAAAGAATCTCAAAAACAAAAAATATTCCCTTAAGGGTTCTCCAAAAACTTATCAACGAGGACGTTGACGAAACTAAGGGTGGAGGAGTAATATCCCTGGAATAATAACATCTCACCTTGTTTATAATAACAAATATATTGCTGACGCTGTACATTGAAGTTTATATATGCACCCGATTAGTCTAATTAGGTATCATTATACTTTACAAGTTTAACTGGTCACTTTAGTCATAAGACAATTTTGTAGTTTTTCTAATAAAAAAGTTTTTTAAAAGCTACGTCACCGGAGTTCGTATTTAATTTACGTTTGACCCCTACGTGTACTATAGGGCACAGAAAATTGAATTTTTTAAAAGAATTTTGCATTTTTTATGGGCTCTAAATATATATATATATATATATATATATATATATACAGGGTGATTTTAATTGGACACTTTTATATGGGTACGGGTACTTCTAGCGGAGATAGAGAAAAATTAACCCACCTTTGCGAGGCTCAAATTGCAAAACAAGATTTTTGGTGAAAACCGTATTTTGATATGTTCACCCATCTTTGAGCTACGGGGGCTTTTTGAAAAGACTGCATTTTGGGATAGGGCTTGTAACTTTTTTATTTATGAAAATTTCTATTTGGTGTAAATTTTTGTAGATCTTTTACAGCAAAATCCAAATCTCAAACTGGATTTTATCCGCCGCTATTATTTTTCAAGATATAACGCAAGGTTATCTTTTTTCTTATGGAACACTCTATTTTTTATTTTATTTTTGTGTTCAGAATTAAATTCTAATCAAAATGATGTATCATATGTGAGATTTTGGTTAAGTAGTTTTTGAGATATTCAACATTTTCTTTTCACAACATTGTGGCCATGGCCGGATATAGATATGACAATAAAAATTGAGTCGGCTATGCACGTCATGGCCTACTACATTTTTCATTTTGAACAAAACTTCTACCAATTTCAATTTAAAGGTCATATTTATATTTACAAAATGAAGGGAAAATTTAGCACCTTAATAAATTTAGAGAAAATATTTGTGGCGTAGAGGGGGTGAGGGAATAAATCGAAAAAAAGTTTTTCTTCGATCAGGATTTGAACCCGGGACCTCTAGAATACCAATCTAATGCTCTACCAACTGAGCTACCGAGGAACTGGGGTTTTAACTGTCTATTCGGAAATCCTTTCGTCCGATTCATTTGTTAGTAGTGGGAAGATCTTTGAAGCCTACTGCGGCTTTAAAAACCTAGACATGTTATAAAGACAAGGAGGTACACATTTCTATTTATCTATTAACCAAAGAAGGTATGAAGGTGTCAGATGGCGAAACTTCAACTAATCATTTCAGCCAAACATATTTACAAAATATAGGAAAAATTTAGCGCCCTAATAAATTTACAGAAAATATTTGTGGCGTAGAGGGCAAAGGGTGAGGGAATAAATCGGAAAAAAGTTTTTCCTTGACCAGCACACATCTGACACCTTCAAAAAAACGCTATATGTCGTGTATCGTTGGTTGATAGATAAATAGAAATTTCGTACAGCTAATATTCGTGAATGTGTACCTCCTTGTCTTTATAACATGTCTAGGTTTTTAAAGCCGCAGTAGGCTTCAAAGATCTTCCCACTACTAACAAATGAATCGGACGAAAGGATTTCCGAATAGCCAGTTAAAACCTCAGTTCCCCGGTGGCTCAGTTGGTAGAGCATTAGACTGGTATTCTAGAGGTTTCGGGTTTAAATCCTGGTCGAGGCAAAACTTTTTTCCGATTTATTCTCTCACCCTTTTCCCTCTACGCCATAAATCTTTTCTGTAAATTTATTAGGGCGCTAAATTTTCCCTTTATTTTGTAAATATGTTTGGCTGAAATTATAAGTTGGAGATTCGCCATCTGACACCTTTAATAAAACGCTATATGTCGTGTATCGTTGGTTGATAGATAAATAAAAATTTCGTACAGCTAATAATCGTTAATGTGTACCTCCTTATCTTTATAACATGTCTTGGTTTTTAAAGCCGCAGTAGGCTTCAAAGATTTTCCCACTACTAACAAATGAATCGGACGAAAAGATTTCCGAATAGCCAGTTAAAGCCCCAGTTCTTCGGTAGCTCAGTTGGTAGAGCATTAGACTGGTATTCTAGAGGTCTCGGGTTCAAATCCTGGTCGAGGAAAAAAAAAATTCGAATTATTCCTTCACCCTTTGCCCTCTACGCCACAAATCTTTTATGCAAATTTATTGGGGCGCTAAATTTTGCCTTCATTTTGTAAATATGTTTGACTGAAATTATTAGTTGGAGATTCGCCATCTGACACCTTCAATAAAACGCTATATGTCGTGTATCGTTGGTTTATAGATAAATAGAAATTTCGTACAGCTAATAATCGTGAATGTATACCTCCTTGTCTTTATAACATGTCTAGGTTTTTAAAGCCGCAGTAGGCTTCAAAGATCTTCCCGCTACTAACAAATGAATCGGACGAAAGGATTTCCGAATAGCCAGTTAAAACCTCAGTTCCCCGGTGGCTCAGTTGGTAGAGCATTAGACTGGTATTGTAGAGGTTTCGGGTTTAAATTCTGGTCGAGGAAAAACTTTTTTACGATATTTTCTTATATTTTTAAATATTTTTATTATTCGACTATTAAACTTTATATTCTAATTAATAACACAACTAAATAGAGGTGAAAAAATTCTTGAGTCTAATCTAAGTACCCCAACTCTACTCCATTTGAAACAACTTAATCTCAAAAAAATAAAAACAAGACTATAAAAGATGCTTAAAATGTCCGCCATTTTGTCCAATACATAAGCGGGGGCACTTATAGCGACAATATAAGAAGTTCTACATTTCTTAAGCATCAACGCAATCCAAAAAAATAATTTTCCAGGTCTTCTTTGTTGTCAGGTCACCCATCTGTGAACGTTTTATCCGTTAATGTGCCCCATAAGTAATAGTTGCAGAGGGTCATGTCCGGATACCAACCTAACTAACTACAAGTCTTAAAGAATTAATTTCGAACCATCAAAGTTTTTTATGAAGAATTTTTCCGCCTACTCCAAATATTTTAAAAAATTAGGCTTTGACATCATAATATGCCAGTCGTTAGCTCTTTAGTGACCTACTATATTTTTGTTGTCAAAATCATATCCGGCCATGGCCACCTTGTTGTGAATAGAAAATGTTGAATATCTCAAAAACTACTTAACCAAAATATCGCATATGAACTGAACACGAAAATAAAATAAAAAACAGCGTGTTCGATAAGAAAAAAGGTCTCTTTGCGTTATATCTTGAAAACAAAAAGTCGCGCATAAAATCCAGTTTGAGATCTGGATTATGCTTTAATTTACAAAAAAAGTAATTTACACCAAAAAGAAATTTTCATAAATGCAGACTTTGCAAAAACCCCTCGTAGCTCAAAGATGGGTGGACATATCAAAATGCGGTTTTCACCAAAAATCTTGTCTTGAAATTTGAGCCTCGCAAAGGGCGGTTGGTTTTTCTTTATTTCCGCTGTACCCATATAATTTTGCGCCCATGATAAAAAAAAGTTGCGGCCCCCAATTGGAGGCCCAGGGCCTACCAAGTATTTTTTTTTAATGAGCATGGTATCTTTTTGGAGAGCTTGTTAAAAAAGAAATTTAGCGCATTAGTTTTTTTTGTCTGTCACCAATGTGTCAAAAATTTAAAAAAACTTATTTTTTTGTCAATTGTTTTAGCTTCAGACTAAAGTACTTATTTCTCTATTTACTAAGCGCAATAAGAAAACACCACACAAGGACATTATTGGCGGCTCATTTGGGGGCCGTCACTGAAGGTCCAGGGCCTATCAACATTTTTTTCATGAGGAGGTACCACTTGTGGCACCTTTTTCGAAATCTTGTTAAAAAAGAAATTCAAATACATAAATTTTTTTGACACCTGTCAACCCCTGTGTTAAAAAACCTATTTTTCATCGTTAAGGATGGTTGAGTGAAAAAGAAAATCGAGATGTCCTTTGAATCTATCTCCGTTTTATCTCATATCGTGTAAATTTAAAAAAAGGTAATTAGGCTGCGCCCCCAGATGGGCGCCAATAATATCCTTGTGTGGTAGTTTCGTTATTCCACTTAGCAAATAAGGAAATATGTATTTTATTTTGAAGTTAAAACAATTGACAAAAAATAGGTTTATTAAACACATGGGTTAACAGATGTCAAAAAAATTTATTTAATCTTAAAGCTTTCCAAAAAGATGCCACAAGTGGTACCTCCCTGGGCCTGTAGTGAGGGCCACCAAATGGACCGCCATTAATGTCCTTGTGTGGTATTTTCGTTATTCCGCTTATTAAATAGATAAATATGTAGTTTATTTTGAAGCTAAACCAATTGACAAAAAAATAAGCTTTTTTATATTTTTGCCACATTGGTTGACAGATGTCAAAAAAAACTAGTGCGTTAAATTTATTTTTTAACAAGCATTCCAAAAAGGTGTAACAAGTTGTACATTTTTATTTTATAAAAAAATAGTTGGTGGGCCCTGGGCCTCCAGCTGAAGGCCTCAAATTTTGTTTATCATTGGCGGAAAGTCCGTAAAAAATCATTATCTCTAGCTTTTTTGAAAACCTCTTCCTAAAGCCGCTAAAGAATCCACCCTGTGTATATTCGCTGTCAAAAATGTTGGTGCCATTAAACTAAGATTTTTATAAGCTTTCTAGTGATGCATCACAAGGTAAGAAAAAAAAAGAAATTTTGAAGGTGAAGCTTTTTCTGGTAGCTTCAAAACAAGTAATCGCTATGTAAAACTTCGTTATGACTGGTGCAGAGATTTTTGAGTTACAGTGGCTAGAAAGTGAGCGATGGACAGACCGACCGACAGAACGAGAGAAAGGCACTTATTTAGAGGGTACTGTCTTTACCCCCTCAAAGAGAGGGGAGCTGGAAACTTTTTACTTTTAAATTCGTATTGGTCCATATCAAAAATCCCTGTACACCAATTTTGAACGAAGTCGGACTTGTTTGGTTTCTGCCATCTCCCCCCCCCCCCCCGCCAGAAAAGATATTAGCTAACAACATCATAACGTTTCAAATCTGACAACTCTCTTAACCACCTTCTTCTTCAAATCTTAAAACTGCATATTCGTAGCAGCGTATAGTTGAACAGTTTTAAATTTTCTAATATATATGAACCCTCTCTCACCCCTTCCCCTACAACATGATTTTTACCTCTAAAATTAGAAAACATGAACGTGAAAAATTTATTTAATTTTATAATATATCATATTCCTTTTACCCCTCTTAACGACCCCCATCAACGTAGTTTTTTCATAATATTGTAGTGTTAACGTATGGATATATAGATGTTAGTCTAAATTTCAAGCACTTTTTAATTTTCGCCATTCTGAGAAAATAAACAAAGAAAAATCATATTAATAAAATATTTTTTGTTTACCCTAGGCATGTTTTTTTTTACGAAAGCGTTTTGTTGGTTTTGAACGTTGTTTTCAATACCCATCAAAATAAAACTGAAATTGATTGAAAGACTTTTAATCTTTTAAGATATTATCGGCGCTGGTTTTAAACAAACAATTTTTCCAAAAGCTACTCCATTTACTCCGCCCCTGGGGTGATATTTTGTACCTAAATTTTATTATAATTAGATGAAGAGTATAAAATTTACACCCGATTATAAATGTGGAGATCTGTATTTAGAAAGCGTATTATCTCTAGAACTACTTAGCCTATTTTTATCGGTTATAGCTAAGAATACTCCCTAAAGGATGGTCTCCACTGATTCGAGAGCTACATGCGAACAGACATACAGACCTACACACAGATACACACCTACACAGATACCCATTGCGATTTTAACAATAGTAACAAAATCCCTGACAGATTTTTAATCATTTTAATTTTTGACCTTTTTAAAAATAGAGGAACCCGACTTGAATTAGTCAAGTTAAAAAAATTGAATCTGGACCCTTGTTACCAATCGCTGTGAGTAAAACTATATGCTTCTCATTCGCCAAAATTATGGGGTCGGTCAACTTTGCCGCCCTAGATACGGTTTCTGAAAAATTTTTAGGTCATAAATTTGCACACATTTTGCACAATTTTGCACACCGACCATAGGAAGGCCTAAAATTTGCTAAGGGATTGAAAGACGCTTCAGTCCCGATGTTTATATACTATTATATGCACTTTAGGAAAAGATTATTGTTAAATTACGTTATTTCTACGCCAAATGGATCGTCGAATACAAGAAAGGGTGCTAAGCAAGGTGCTAAGAATGAAATCTTGGCCAAGCGCAAGGGCTGTTTGGCTTGACTTGCCATAAATTAATTTTCCAGGGATTAATTTTTTTTACTCCTTGAGACATTAATTTTTTTGAATCCCTTAGGGATTAAAAATACCACATTAGTCCCCAATAACACATTAGTCCCTAAAAAGAGGGATTATCCCCAAATTGTATAAACTTTATCATAACCTTAAACGATAAAAACCTTTGTTCGGTTTTTTAATCGCAAACAAATTATATGCAAGAAGCTTCTGCTTGCAGTAAACAGAATAAAACCAAAAAGATTCTTCTTTCTAATATTCACGCTCGCCATACACTCTCAGTAACATTCTGTCGCTTTCTTTTATATGGATAAAAAACAAGACAGCCAGCCAGCTTGTCGGTGTCGCCGGGCGCCGCCGCTTGAGCGTACAGAAGCGACTAAAACCCACATTGCGTTCCACGATTTCATTGGCCGACTCAAGGTTACATGTTTGTGAGGTTAGGGCTTTTGTGTTTAAATCTTTCTCACCATCACCTTTTAGATTGCAAAAGGGGTTAACAGTTGGGTAGGGTTGGTTTTGATTGCGTTGATTATAATTTGTTTTTTTTTTAATTTGTAGGAGGGAGAAAGTTAATAAAATCAAAATTTATCTATAACCTCACATTCATGTAACCTTGAGTAGACAATGAAAACGTGGAACGCAAAATGGGTTTTGGTCTCTCGTGAGCGCGCGAGAGTTGGTTCGGCTGGGCTGACTTCCGCTTGGGAGATTAACAGCAATCAGTTGATTATGAAAACCATCTTCGAAAAGCGTTAATCATGGGAAATGCGCATTCACAGACTGATATTATCTGTGGACCCGCAGCTCTTTTAGTTTCAGTTTTTCCTTCTATTACACTAGAGAACAAATCCCAACTTTTTTTTTGTTTCCGAAACAATAGTACATTATAATACACCTAGGGACTAAAGTGGCACTTTTAATCCCGAGATAAAAAAGTTTATATATAATTTGTCGAAGGATTAAAAATCACTTTAGTCCTGAGGTGTATAAAGTATTTTATGCACTTCAGGAGAATAAAAATAAAAAAAATTTGAAAAACCTTTACAAACATCTTCAACTGTAGGTATTCTACTAATCTTAAAAGTCAAAACAAAACGAACACCAACATTACTAGATGTCAAATCGATAACATCGTAGTGTGTATAAACTACTGCTAAGAAAATAAACAATGCATCTGCGTTGCTATGACAATAAACAATGTGACGCTAACAGAGTGAAAATTCGGCAAAAATCGCGTTGTTCAAATTGACAAAAATGGATGTCGAGAAAGCTCCGGAAGAGGCTATAAATCAATTAATCCCGGAAGATTCATGAAAAACAGTTCATAGAATATCGCTCTTGGTGTGTCGAGCAAAAAGTTGAAAATTTCTCTGAGGAAAAAGCACTTTTGGCCTACTTTTTCGGGAAATCAAAGAAGCTGAAGCTTTCAACCGTTTGGAGTCAGTATTCTATGCTCAAAGCTAAAATAATTCAAGAAATGAACATAGACACCAGCAAATACGCCAAATTGGTTGGATTTTTGAAAAGAATAAACGACGGATATAAGCCCAAGAAATCAATAGTGTTGGATTCGGAACATAACAAGCAATTTTTAGAAACGGCGCCGGCTAATGAGTTCCTTGTATCATATGTATATGTATCATAACATTCCACACTAATCAAATTCAATTGTACTAAATGTCAATTTGTCGTGGTCAAAAATTGTGCCAGGTAGATTGCAAAGAAGTTAAGGATGATGGAGAATTTTTCCTAGCAAATATCAGTGACACAAAAAATTACAAAAATCGCTCGTTTGTAATCAAAGCATCTTCCTCTTCATGCGATATCGTAGGATTGGTAAGCAAATACATTGGTTTGAGACCATATACTGAAAAGCACTCTAGATTTTTTGTTTCCTACCGAGACGGACGGTGTACCAACCAACCTATTGGAAAAAACAGTTTTGGGCATCTGCCAACAAAAATTGCCCAATTTTTGGATCTTCCAGAACCACAATTGTATACAGGACAGTGCTTCCGTAGAACGTCAGCCACCATGTTAGCGGATTTTGGTGCATTGATCAATTGAAGCGACATGTTGGGTGGAAGAGTACCACCGTCGCGAGGGAGTATGTAGAAAACTCGCTCTTCCAGAAAAAAACAATTTCTGACCAGATATTCAAAAGCACAACCTTATCTTCAAAAAATACCTTATCTGAGCCGATATCTGCCAATCCTTCTTCTTCAAAGACAGCCTACCATCTAATCACGAATACGTCAAGTTCTTCTAAATAAAATTTTGATTTTGACGAGAATTATATTGTCGAGCATAGAAGCGTTTGCAAGCAAATCATTGCAAGAAAATGTTTTCTGTTCATGTGAAGTTGCAACGACTGTATCTAGTAATAGATCAGAACAGTATAAACGTTCAAAGCAAAATATGTTAGTGCAGAGTTTGGTTTGTGAGCGGTCCAATCAGCCTCCATTTTTCAACTGGAATAATTGTTTGCAGTAACTTTTTTTAAAATTTTGTAATTTTGTAAAGTAAAATAAAGGAATAATTCAAACCGACTGTTTACCTGTTTTACTAGTGACATTGAATTTCTAGGGCAAAATAAGGCCAAAATTCTATAGGAAAAAAGTCAAAATTTAATCCGTAGGGAATAAAATACCCACTTTATTCCCGGTAAATAGGGATTAAAAATGCACTTTTATTCCCTATTTTCTTGAGTTTTACTACACCGCAGTAACGAAAAAATACCAATTAAAAAATTGAAGTTGGCCCGCTAAAAAAGAAATCTTTATTATTTGTCAGAAAATTTGTAGGGATACAATAAATATATAACAAACAAACACCCAATAATCAAAAGTGCTTTGGCCGGGAATCGAATACGGGCCGGCCGTGTGAGAGTCAGTATCACTAACCACTACGTCAAGGAGGTTGATGAATATAAAAAATTCATATAATCATATTATTGAATCTAGAGATTAGGCACTCATTTTGCGCTTTTTAGCCTGCACAGACACTTTTACTTCAACTTGTGACAAATTCCATTGTTCCAGTCGAGAGGCCAATAATTCGGTTTTTTTCTTGGGTCATTCAAAATCCCTTACAACGTCACTTAATTCACTTTGGCTTATTTTGTGAGGCTTTTTACTGAAAAGTTGACAAACAAAATCAGAATCTTGTGAGCTTGATGAACCAGCGACGCTTTCTGGTACACTATTGTTTGAATCATCATCTGAATCAAGAGTATATTTCTGAGATGAATTAGGTACAGGTAACTCGTCACTATGAGGCACCGGACGTGCAGTAAACTGTAAATTTGGATACTATATCGTTGACCTTTTCTTCTTTAAAAAGCCTTTTTTAATGGGAGGTGTTAAGCAAAAGTACGTGGCCTTTCGGTTCTCGCCAGACCATAGGAACAGTCAATGTTGGACGCATATTTGTAACAACATATATGGGAAGCCCAATTTTTATCCTGGTTCCCAAATTTGCATCTAAAATACAAGTGGTAAGCCTTTGTTATTAAGAGCACGTTTTTATTTCACAAAAATCACTTCGCCACTTATATAACAAAAATGATCCCCCTTATTTACACAAACTTGCGACGTACTCTCTTATTCTTAATCAACTGACATAAAAATTTAAGAATTCACTAGACGGAGTTTTAAAAAATCACTAGAATTTCACTGGACTTATATTTGCTTTGCTTTTTCTTACGAAACCTTTGTTAGCGGGGGGGGGGGGGGGGGTGACTAAATGAAAACCCCGAAGTACATATTAAATGTACTTTTTTATTTTCTTTCATCACAAAAAAAAATGAGCTAAATTCAATTAAAGGTACATGTTGCTGTTATGATTATGTACCATTTCATTGGGTATATCATAATCATAACAGATATTTTCTGACATAAAACTTAACACTAAAATTTCTTTCAATACAAGCACTACTATGTGGCAAATTAAACAAAAAATGTACTAGTTTTATAAGTTCGGGGTATGCCAAGTTTCCATCTCCTTTTTTTTAACACTTGCCACATTTTGCCAAAGCGTAATATCATCCATTTCAATATTTGTATCAGAATTTTTTAATTGTCTAAATTACCTATCTAATAAATTAATATCTACGAATTCAACAGTTTCTATATTTTTAAAATTTTTTGGAATTTAAAAAATCAAGTTTTTTAGGAATTTTTATTTTTTGTGAATCGAAAGGAAAACGTTTATAAACTTGATCTACAGCTTCAATAAAACAATTTAGGCATTTTAGGTAAAACGAGTGGAACCTGGGTTAGTGTAGTTTATTTGCTTCTAAAGCTACAGTTACTTTTTGACCTAGATACAGTTTATCTATTCGAACATAATTTGCAGGATTTTTTATATTGTATTTTTGTTAAGTTTAAAGCAATATTTACCTTTTAGGATTAATTTAAAATAAAGAAATAATACGATCAAAATATAAAAAATAGTAAAACGGGTACGTAAGTACCAATGTGAAAAAAATTACTAGAATATGGCATTTTAATAAAATTATTCACTAAATCACTAAATTACAAAAAATATCACTAGATCTAGTAAAATTTCACTAGATCGGGCAACACTGACTCGCGTGGCTACGGCCGCTCGTATTTATATGGCTGGCAAAGAGACGGAACGGTTTCAGAATACTCGCGGCGCCCGCCGGCGCCAATCCCGTACGGTTGCCTGCATTATTAGACTATTTCAATGCAACGCGTTCGAAATAAAGCCAAAATAAACTACATTTTTGACTTATTTTTATTTTCATCGCAACCGTCAAAAAAGCAAAAATGTAGTGTATTTTGGTTTTGTTTTGAACGCGTTAGGTATATCGATACCGGTGCGTTGAAGTATTTACTTTAAGTGTCTAATTAAAGTAAATCTTTCAACGCACCGGTATCGGTATATGTAACGCGTTCGAAACAAAGGCAAAATATACTACATTTTTGATTTGTTCATGCCGCGTTTCAAACGATGACCGCTTTTTTGACGGGTGCGACAGAACAGCTGATTCCACTCGTTGCATATGGAGAGATATACGTTCCAATCAGCAGTTCTGTCATCGCACTCTTCAAACAAGCAGGCATCGTTCTAAACATCGCATACACAAGTCAAAAATGTAGTGTATTTCGAAGTTCTTCTTCTTCAAGCTCTCTTCGAAAGTTGGCTATCATCAGCGCGATCTGTACCTTGTCCATTGCTTTTCGGAAAAGTGTCGTAGTATGAGCACCATACTATTGTCTAAGATTTTTAAGCCATGATATTCGTTTTTTCACGGTAAATAAAACTTCAAGGTCTTTAATTATTCTAAGAAAAACAACCACATTAGTTACTCTGTCCATCCAAGATATCCTTAGTATTCTACGATAATACCACATCCTGAATGCTTTTAACATTTTACACATGGCCTCAGCCAGTGTCCATGCGTCCATGACATAATATAAGATGCTAAAAACATAACACCGAAGCACACGAATTCTGAGAGTGGTATTAAGATCGCGACTACACAACACCGATTTCATTTTGATAAAAGGTGATCTGGCCTGTTCAATTCTTGCACGAACTTTTTGCATGTTTTCCCAGTTCTCATTGAGGAGGCAAACCAAGTTGCTGCCCATTTACTTCTAACATGCTTCTTCTTCTTCTTCTTTTCCAACATTTAAGTTAAGCCCGAATTGCGAACGTTTGGCAGAAATTTGACTCAACAACTCTTGCAGGCCTTCCAGCGTGTCTGCTATTATGATCAAACCCTCTTCGCAGTTATGAAGTGCATTCCCTATGATTTTCTTACTATAGATATTAATTAACAGCGGTGATAATATACAACCTTGGCGCATACCTCTTCTTACTTGGAGCTCTTCGGACATTTGGCCATCAACCTTTATTTGAGCAGTCTGATTTCAGTATTTATTAGCGATTATCTTTGGATCTCGATCATCTAGATTAACTTCTTCTAGCAATTCTATGAGCTTTTCGTATTGGACTCGATCAAACGCTTTCTCATAATCTACAAAACCACTAAACTAAGACTTGAATGCCAAACAGGGCCTCTCCTGTCCCGAACTCACCACGAATTCCAAACTGCATGTCGTCCATAAATTATTTTATGGATAATCTTTAACATATGATAGGATTCGTCGGTAATCACTACACTTCTTTGCTAAATGTTTTTTAGGCAGTGTAACAAAGGTTGATTTTATCAAGTCATCAGGGATTTTACCGCTGCGATAAATCAAGTTAAAAAGTTTGACCAGCGTATTTAACGAATCCTCGTGTTTTCTGTTTTTAGCTGAATATATTGCCTGTCGTATTTCCTCTAGTGTTATATCTATGCCTTGGTTTGAGATTTCTTGTTGCTGTTTGGATCGGTTATCTCGGATGTTCTATGTACATAGCTACACCTTTCTTTTCGTTTTTCTTCTATATCTGGTATGATTTTTGATTGTCCATAAGGATTCCAGCTTGTCTTTTATTAAATAATCCGGCTGCTTCCTTTATGCGTTTGTGTAAATTGAAAGTGTCATGTTTAGCATCTAGATCTTCTATTTATTGATATTGCTGTGTTATCCATTCTTTTTTTGCTGATCTTATCTTGTTTTTTATCTCTATTGATTTCATGGTACTGATCGCTGCCTTTTTTACTGCGTCTTTTATCCATCAACTCAAAGATTTCATTGGTCATCCAAACTTTCTTTTTATTTCTTGTTTCAAACTTGCCTAAGAGTGTTGTGCTTTCGACTATCGTCCTTTTAACCTTTGTCCAAACCATTTCTGCATCTTGCTCGCTAGACTCATTAATATCTTTAAGCTTTTTATTAAGTTCGACTTTAAGTTTAGTTGCTACCATATTATCTTGAAGTTCGTCCAACCTGGGTCTGGGTTTGTTATTTGGTTTATTATTTCGAACGCGTTAGGTATACCGATACCGACGCGTTGAAATATTTACTTTAAGACTCTATTATTATTGTTTGGGTGTGCAACTTACCCCGCACATCGGGGAAAAGTGAATCACGCGTCTAATTATTGCGTTAACACTCCCATTAAACTTTGTAGTGGGAGAGTGGCCTACTTTAAAAGTGATTCAAAAATATTTCAACGCAGAAATATTTGGAAAGATATAGACGTGGATAAATACAAAAATTCTTCAAACTACAAAAAGACCTCTTAAGAACTTAAACAAAAGCAACAAAGAAAACTCAAAAAATAAACTTTTAAGGCCTTTCAGGTGTACGAAAACTAATAGAAGGAACTCATAAGAACTAATTAGACCGGTCTACTTTTCCCAAAGTTCTGCTGATATTTTAGAATCTTGCACTGTTACCTCAAATGATTAAAAATTTTTCGTAACATAACTTGACAATCAAAAAACTTACGTATAAACCCACAGCAGACGAGGTTTTCGAGATATTACAAAGAAAACTAAAATGCACGTTTTCGCTGCTAGAACGTGACCACGAAAAATGCAATTTGCTAACTTGAGAAAGCGTTGTTGGTGGTTGTATTTTATAAAGTAAAGTAAAGTAAGTAGAATTTATTTGCATAAACTACAAAGTTGTTACAGAGTTAGACATAAGTTGGCGTCGAAAAGAACCAGAGAGCAATTTAAAATTGATCAAATCTCTGACCCTGAGTCGTTCTTGCGATAATGCAATAGATTTAACACATACAAAAACTATTTTTAGAGAATATTAATAATTGTTCATAAGATAATTAAAACTAATTTAATCCAAATAATTAAAAATTAAAGTATTTAAAAAAAAGGAGTTAAAGTGGAACAGAGGAAAAAAATACTTAAAAATGAAAAAAATTATTTAACATAAATAAATTAACAAAATAAGTCAAAATTCAAAAGATCAATCTAATTAAAAACAAGAACAAGAATTGAAAATGAAAGGATTGATCATTATTCTAAATGGAATAAACATTTTTTGTAGTATTTAATATTTATATAGACTGAAGAATAGTGTAATTTAATATTTTTTGAATTTAGACGTTTTAGTTTATTAGGAACCGTATTGTATTTTATACACATCTTTTTTATTTTTGATGTCGATTCGGACCACTTTACTCACTTTGGTCCACTTAAACCCGCATAACGGTAATATATTTGGGTTACAGAAACGTTTTTTACAGTAAACTTATTTAAGTAAAAGGAATGACGCACTGCTAAGCGAGGAGAACCTTACTGTACAAAACAAACCAATCAAACAACCAATATTCGTGTTGCGATAAATCTGGTTTAAAACTAGATTTAGCCGTTTTAATATTTAAAAACAAATAAGATTTTGTCCTTTGATTTAAAGCTTTTTCGACGTTGTAACGATACTTTACCTTGTAATTTCTCGAGCAGCCAAAATTGTCCAATTTTCTTTGTACAAAATATTGAGCCCTTCTGTGATAATCCACAAATTTTCCACAGTCTTCGCTCTTGCTTTGTCGTTTTTCATTTTAAGCTCTGATGTCTGGTTTAGTTTCTTGTTGATATTGGTTGCTAGAGATGTTGTTGCTAGGATTTGATGCTGATAGTTGCTTCCGCCTACAATAATAGACACTTTTTAAACGAAATGTACCGTATTACATTGGCCAAAAACACACCAGTAACATAGGATGTTATTATTAATAATCCTTGAATCAGTATACAGGGTGTCTTATTTTCGATGGGATTCAATGGGAAACTCCGTTGTTACTGTCTTACTTTTTTGAGTTTTAAAAAAGGTATTAACAGATTTATTCTGTCCCTGGTAGCTTTTGAGACACAGGCAAAAGTAGAAAAATAGTGGAAATTACCATTTGATGATATCTTCCTTAATTTAGGAGATAATTGAGTTCTATAAGAACATGTCTGTGGCAACCTTTTTAGAAAAGCACAATGGTCTTTTTGAAATTTTAATCCGGCGTTTCGTTTCGTAGATACCGTTATCAGGATCAAAAAGTTAAATACGAACCAAAATGTCATCATATTTTACATTTTCTTGTTAAGTTTGTTTGATAAGAAAATATAAAAAAACTTTTTGAAGTTGTGATCCCGACAAAAATCATTTTCAGTGGACCTGGACAACCAAGATATATTATATGAACATATCGGGTGAACCGAAAAAACCGGAAAAATTGTTTTTTATCATAAATTTACCAATTTCAACAAAAACTCTGTATTGATAAGACAAATAACTATTTTGAAAAGAAAATATTCGCTTTTCCGCCATATTTAAGTCCAAGATGGCGCATAAAATCAAATGCGCACCTTTTCTCAAAACAAAGTATTTAGAAAAAAAATGGCAACATATAACAGAAAGGGTTTTAAAAAAGGTAGGCAAAGCAAATATTTTTTTCAAAAGGCTTATTTGTTATACATTTTTGTTTTATTGAAATTGGTAAAGTTATAGCAAAACAATAATTTGTCCGGTTTTTTTTGGTTCACCCAGTCAGTATGTTCATATAATATATTGTCATTTTCCAGGTCTACTTTATAGTAGTTAAATATAAATGGTCTCAAAAAAAAAAAAATAATTAAAATAGGACAAGGCCGAACCAGAAAAAAAATTCACTGAAAATGATTTTTTTCAGTATTGAAACATCAAAATAAGAGAAAATATATTTCATTATCAAACAAGAAAAAACAAAAATATAAAGTTAAACATTTTGGTCCGTATTTAACTTTTTGATCCTGATGATGGTATCTACGAAACGAAACCTAGGATTACAATTTCGAAAAAACCATTGTATTTTTCTGAAAAGGTTGCCACAGACATGTTTTTACAGATCTCAATTATCTCTTAAATTATGGGAGATATCATCAATTGGTAATTCCGACCATTGAATCCCATCCCAAATGGGACACCCTGTATATCTTTGTCTTTATAACACCTCTGGTTTTTGCAAGTCTGTTTTATTTATTCCCTTACTTCTCTCATTACACGTCACTTTTCATTTTTTTATTAAATTTATAATAAATTACGTAATTACGTAAAAAGTCAAAACATCCGTAGTTTTTTTTTTATTTTGAATTTAATATAGCTAACTACTTTTGGTTTGTGGAAAAAGTTTTTAAAGATGCATTGTTTTACTTTAAAATTGAATCCGGTTTTTACAGCGGTTTAGGACACGAACTTCTTTAAAGTTCAATGATATGTTTTCATTCTACTTTCATCGGGTAAAACTCCACGGAGCGACTTTTCGACAGCGACAAAGTGATTGTTCCTCTATTTTTTGGGGGGTCAGGGCCCGGTAATTCAATCAAGGTTCAACTACGGGTTCACGTGAACTTGGTTCAGGAATGAACCTGGTTCAGCTTTAGTCTCCGGATGTTCAATTAAAATTTGAACTTAGTTCACTTGACTGAAGTTTAACTGTCAACCTAATTTATTGAAAACAATAATCAACAATCAAACAATCCTTAATATTTTGTTTTATTTTGTATTGTTTAAAAGAGCGGTTGATTTTTTTAAGTTCGCAGTTCCTCTTCTTCGGTCCTAGCTGGATGGATAGTAATAGGCGGGCAGTCATTTTAATTTTTTTAATTTTTGGGTGATTTTGATATTACTTGGCACGATGTTTGAGTACACGATATTATGTTAGAAATATATATTGTTTTGACCGGCGTCGCTTTATAAGTGGCGTCACGGCGCTTCAAAGTTAAAGACTGCCAATAATCTAGTTTTGGTCAAATATTTAAAAAACCCAAATAAGTAGAAAAATTTAGTTTTTACTTTTAGGCAGCTAGTACATATCACTACCACTACCACTACCACTACCACTACCACTAACACTACCACTACCACTACCACTACCACTACCACTACCACTGCCACTACCACTACCACTACCATTACCACTACCACTACCACTACCACTATTACTACCACTACCACTACCACTACCACTACCACTACCACTACCACTACCACTACCACTACCACTACCACTACCACTACCACTACCACTACCACTACCACTACCACTACCACTACCACTACCACTACCACTACCACTACCACTACCACTACCACTACCACTACCACTACCACTACCACTACCACTACCACTACCACTACCACTACCACTACCACTACCACTACCACTACCACTACCACTACCACTACCACTACCACTACCACTACCACTACCACTACCACTACCACTACCACTACCACTACCACTACCACTACCACTACCACTACCACTACCACTACCACTACCACTACCACTACCACTACCACTACCACTACCACTACCACTACCACTACCACTACCACTACCACTACCACTACCACTACCACTACCACTACCACTACCACTACCACTACCACTACCACTACCACTACCACTACCACTACCACTACCACTACCACTACCACTACCACTACCACTACCACTACCACTACCACTACCACTACCACTACCACTACCACTACCACTACCACTACCACTACCACTACCACTACCACTACCACTACCACTACCACTACCACTACTACTAGCTAAAAAATATGGAACAAATCGTTTAAAACAAACGGATGGGAGAGCAATGTTCCTATTTTAAGCGAAAATACCATATTTTATCAAAAAAGCCGACTCTACCTTTTGTATAACATAACCTGCAAAGTAATTGTTTATATCTTAACAAATTGTTGGAGACACACTCAAAAGGAACATTATTTTCTAGAACAAACCAAAATCACTCATAAAACAATTTAACTGCATCAAATTAACCAAAGTTAAGAAAAACACAAATTTGTTCATTTCAACAAGTATCATTTTAATTACTTTTTTCTACAAAGACTTGAATTTTTTTTTTCGCCTACCTAAAAGTAAAATAAAATATTTTTTAGCTATTATGGTTATTTTAATATTTTACAAAAACTAAATGAAAGTCACGACACATTCTAAAGCGTCGCGACGCCGACCAGAATGCGACGCCGAAAAAAAAATTACTTTTTGTGAATAGCCTCTTAGGTTTATTGATTATACCAATTTATATCAACCCAACTATAAGCAGATTGCTGGAAAGAGTCTCCACACTACTCTGCTGTCTGTACTTTGGTATATTATGCCTATAAAATTACCAATTGTGATTAAAAAATTTCCTGTAGCACAATACCTGAGTTTTAAAAGCACCATCTCTTTTGGTGTCAAAAGCACGATTTCGGAAAAAAAAGTATTGAATAAGGTACAGTCTTTTGTAGCGTTACCTTTTCACGTGTCCCGAGACATATATGTGATAAATGAAAGGTTAAAGCCCGCTTGTTATGGTGCAATAAATTATGAATTGCATGCAAATTGTTTCATCCCATTTAATAAGTGTCCAAAGTTATTTTCAAAAGGCTCTTTTAAACTATAAAAACATTATTTTACTTATATTTCTTCTTTTTAATTAAAAAAAAAACTTTTTTTTATGCTGAATTTCCTCTTGAACCCTCAAAAATGAGAGTTCAAGTGAACCAGGTTCAAGACCACGAAAGTATTCCGTTTAAGTTCTAAACCAACGTTGAACAACTCACCTTTTTTCTTAAACCAGATTAAAACACTGAACTGGCGTTGAACGGCTATTGAAAAACTGAGCTCAGATCACATAACTCAATAAGGGCAATTTTAGCGGAAGCTAATTAGAGATTTCAAATTCAAAAAAATAACATCGCAAAGTCGCTACATCGCATATCTTTATCCTTTTTTTTACCTACATTATTATTATTATTATCATTAAATTTATTTATTTAGCAAGTCTAATGAATTAAATCATACACTGTCAATGCGATAAATTACAATGTCAAGAATATACACATTACTAAAAAAACAAAAATATAAAATCTTAGTGCATGAGGAATATCTGGTAGAAATTTATCACAGCAATTCACGTGGCCTATTTTGGTTTGTTTTTTTTTGCGTGATGAATCTTAACCATATGAGTTATATGAATGATTACCTACCTTCTATAGTCAAAAATATTACACTTCCAATCAAGGTGTATCCAAACAAAAGCACGCAGATACCAACATTCGTAGCTAAACCCGCGCAGAATGCTCTACTTCTACTCTTGTTGGGTTTGCCCATGCAGTTACAGGATCTATCGGTAGTTTTTTCAACGTGTTTCGGTGGTTTTGCGTCCCTCCTCAGCGAATTGGTGTTACTTTGGTTGGATTTATTTAAAGGAGGGTAGGGCTCGTAGCAAAAGTGACCTAAAAGCAAATTTTAGTTTGGTCTTTTGTTTTTATTGTTTTTTTGACAATTTAACCTGAAACTGATATTTGTTTAAGCTACATTTTTTTTTTAGACTTTAACGATAAAGTGCTTATTAAACTCAAAAGGGAAGCTTAACTTAGTGGCAAACAAAATCTTATCTATCGAATTATCAATCACGCTGTTGCTTTTTTGGATAAAATTGACATGAAACCAAACAACAACAAGTTTATATATGTTTATATGAAATAAAATCACATTTAGATTAATTTTTAAAGAAGTTATGCAGTTTTTTTGACTATCGCGTTCTGACCCTTGTTGGCACTATTCTCTCTCGGTACTCTCTCCTTTCTCATTTGATAAAAAATTCTATAGATTTTTAGCAACCGCAAAGCTAGTGGGCCAGTCAATATCGCATGTATCTGAGATTTTTTCATATGTTGTTAGGACCCCTGAGAGTAGTTTAAACCTAAGTTTGTAACTCTGAAAACACGTGTTTACTGGTTACTTTTACGTACTGGCGGGGATGCCATTGTCGAAGGATACGTCAGTTATGTTTTTAATCACTTTAGTAAAAACTTAGTTGTTGTTTTTGATGGGTAACCACAAGATTTAAATATGAAGAGCCCAAAATCAGCCGAACGTCTGCGACACTCTGCTGCCCTCTCCTGCTGCATCAAGGTGCTCCAAGCAAAGCTGCTCTCGAACCATACATCAATCTGAAGAAGATGCTGATATTGATATAGTGAAGACTGCCTTTTCAAAGAGCTTATTTTTTGACCAAGTTTTCATCATTGGGGACTACTGGCTCTCCTAAACGATCTAAGTTCTGGACAGATAAAAGTGTATTTTCAGAAGGGTGGCAGAGGCGGGTCAGATTGTTTTCAATATCCAGTAAACTCTTTTACATGTGAAGAAATGCATGCCATCTGTGGGTGCAACACCACCACCGCTCTTTTCTGGCAAGGCAAAATGAAGTGGTGCAACGTCCTGAAAAAACATTCATACTAGGTAGAGCTTGCCAACACTTTCCTAGATCTCAGACTCCAACGAAGAAGAAGTTGTCAATGACAGCAAGAAGATCTTGATTAACCTCTACGGCGAAGACGATGGAACGCTAAACACCCTGCGATACTCGGCATTTATAAAATCGGCAGCAACGGCCAAAGTCAACCTTGCCCGGTTACCCCTCACAACAGAGGCTGCAAAATATTATTCTTGGAGAACCAGGTGCAGAAATGGTTAGGGATCAAAACAAATCCGTATGACTGGGGATGGTCTACCAGCGAACAAGGTCTCATGCCTTTTACAATGTGCGCAGAGTCCGCTCCTCAGACTCTGCTTAAAATAATGGCTTGCAAATGTAAGAAAGCTTGCTTAGGATCGTGCATTTGCAGAAAGGCAGGGCTTAGGTGCTCTATCCTATGTACCTCTTGTCAAGGGAAAAGTTGCAATAACATCAGCCCTATCGTGCTGGACAAGGAGGACCAGGATGAGGACAATCCAACACCATACGACGATTCGCCTCTCTTTAAAGAAAACTTCTTTTCTCCTCCTTCCCCTTCTCCCACTGATCCAAAGTGGATGAGACCTGGTCCTTCCAAAAGGACGAAGCTCTATTATTATACCTTGTTTCTATTTAATGTTAATTTGTGTGTATGTGATTTATTTGATGCGAACCTTTTGTTTTTTTAAAGAAATACATAGCCACCGTGTAACGTTTAATTATTTTTCCAAATTCCGATGCTTTGCTATTTTTGCGCTTTTTAGAAAAATTTACCACCCAAAGTCGATTAGTTTCTACGAAAAAAGAACGATGTAACTAAACAAACTCTTGACGGTTTCATTGTTAATAACAGTCAAATACCTATGCATATATAATCTGAACAATGAAAATATGAATATCGTCACATGAAACAGAATTGTTGTCGCTTTTCTTCTTCCGAATGAAATTAGTTTTCTTTAAAAAATTATAAAGCAAAACCACCAAAAAAACGCTTCCTCAAGAAAGTTTTATCGTAAGAACTGAAATAAGTTACAGATTTTCGAGGGTTTTTAGGCAAATTTGCTAATAAATTATTCTTAGGGTCCTAACAATATATTAAAAAATTGCAGATACATGCGCGTTTGCGATATTTGATATATATTTATATTGACTTGGCCTATAGAAGATGTTACTAAAGCCAATAAACACGATCCAACTAACCACATTTCGATTGAAACATTAGTACAAAGCAGTAGAGTAATCCCTATGATGCTACAAATGAGTGTGTATGGTCGTATTTGATTGAGTTTCAGCACTGATCAAAGAGGATGATAACCTGTGGCACTGATAAAAAACTATAAAGATAAACGATAAACTCAGAAAAAAGGTTTTGGAGGGGGCGAGGTACCTAGGTAGATGTTAGCCTTGTTTATGACATATTTATAGAAAGACAGGGGCTAAGACACATCAGAGCATTTATCAAAGGCATATATGCCAAACTTACGAAAGACCTGCTAAGTTATAGTAGGATGCAAGTGAAAACTATAATAATAATTATGACCTGGACCTGGTTAAAGTTCACCTAAACAACATGGGTCTGTATCACGGAGACCTGAGCTGCAGACTATACAATCAGGAACCGGAAACAGTAGAACATGTAATATGCCAATGCAAAAAACTGGATAGCAAAAGGCACCTAATATTTGGGGAAGTTGAACTAGACCTAATATCGACTGGGGCTACTCCACTAACGACCTGTACAAACTTGCACAGGAAACAAAATTAATGGAATGGTTAGCCTGGGAGCTAAGAGGGTGCACAATAAGCTAGTAGAGGCTGCAGAGCAGTGACTGTGGCTTGCCACCAGGCAGGTTGGAGTTACAATCGAGGGGTTTTAGTCGGTAGGAATCACTACTCTTATATAAGATTTTCCCTTGAGACCCTTGAAAAAAAAGTCGTCTTTGATATACAGGGTGTTTCACAACTTATGTTAAAAACTTTTAGAGTGTATTAAAAGTTGTAATACAAAAATATATCACGCCGTTTTTAAAAGCCTCTTCAAAAATGTTTCAATAAGGGAACATTTTTCCAAGACATGACTTTACCACTAAAAGTATGCAAATTATTCGTTGAAGTGTGATACATATAAAGTGACAAAAACGCCTAATTGCTGAATATTCTCATAACTAAAAAAAAGTCAAATAATGACATAGCTCTATCAATGTAAGTGAACACAGGAATAAATGCGGTAAGCTTTTGCGGCGGGTTTTTGTGCTTCTTCAGTGGAGGCCCAGGGGTGGGGGCAAGGGGGGGCGGTCGCCCCCCTTTGCTCCAGAAAAAAGTAGACGAAAAGATGCTGGTGGAACCCTGAAGTCTTTGGAGAAAAAACGAGAAATTGCAGAAAGTTCCTTTGAAGACGTTCTAGAATGGCTCCACAGTATTTTGAGGCAGTTTGACCTTCAATTCGTTACACCAAGAATAAACAAACGCGTGACGGACTTACCGCACTGCGAAAACCATTGGAAATATAGAACAGTATTATAGAGTTTCTATTTATAAAGAAGTTTTAGACAAAATCATACCAAGTTTTATACAACGTAAAGGCAAAATCAAAGCAAAATTAACTAAAGTCGTTTCTAAATACTATAAACTGTTTGATTCATCCAGTCAGTATTTGGAAACAATATGTAGTAGGTATTGAACAAGTGTGGCGATATTTTTCTGTTGATAAAATCATTCTTCGTCAGAAAGAAGTTTCTCATGCCTCAGAAAATTAAAAACATAAGTACTTAAAACACTATTATGACGGAAATATTATTGACCGGTTTGCCTAAAAAAAACTAGAAACTATTTTTTTTTTGAGATCATAGGCATCTTATGTTTAAGATCAAATATGCAATATAAAAGGTAATGTTTCAACTTAAAGGACTTTTTAACCTCAAAAAAAGTATTTAGCTGTTAAGTCTTGTGCTTTCTTTGTTATCTATGTTTATTATCACTGAAAAAAATATACGTAGTTACTCAGGTGCCCTACCCTTGCTTTAAATTTTTTATGAAAACATTTGGAAAATCAAAAGTAGAGCATAAATTGCGGCGCTATAACACCTTTGATATTTACGGTATTAGTTTAATTTTGTGTTAAAAATGGCATTTGTAGTTTGATTGATAGTTTGATTTTAAATGAAAAAAAATATTTTTTTTTGTGCAATTTTTTGTTTGCCTCACAGAAAACAAACGCAAAACTCGATAAGAGAATACCCCTGAATCGAAAATAGTTCAAAATTGCTGCGAAAATATGGAATGGAAAGAGGCAAAGATCGTCGCCAAGGAGGAAAATATAGTAAATCGGAAGTTCAAAGAAATATCATTCATACAGAGAAACATAATGTATTTTATTAACAAAGCATCACATCAAGGATATTTGGAAACTTATGCTTTTTGGAGGTAACAGATTTCAACTGCGAATCAGCAGAACCAACCAAGTGCAACCTTTTTGGTTCACTGAACACAAATTAGTTTTAAAATAATTTGACATATCCCTTACATCAAAAGCTAACCAACTCGATCATCCAAAATTTAGGCAAAAAATAAGTAATTTGTTACTATCGCGGATATGGATTTGTAAAAAAGAGCTATATTAAAATTTCCAATTCGTCCCTGAATCTTAGTCACAAACGGTACAAAATTTGTAACCAAATGAGCCAATATTTGACCTATTTTAGATTCAGCATAGCAATACTACTTATAAAAAACAGTAACTCTTTACCCAATTAAGTTAGGATTTCTTTAGTACTGGCACAGAGGAAATACCTACGGAACAGAGAGAGAACCCTATGTTAAGCTTCATTAGTTCTTTCAGCGGGCGCCTTCCAAGCGCTGCCTGCAAATCCACCGTGCACTGTTGCCGTCCCGACCCGACGGTTTCTCACGTTCTTCGTTTCTCGTACAGATTAGCCCCCCTATTCCCGCTCACACATTCATAATAAGGCGCGCGCCACGCTAATCGCAACCTTCGTCCGACCCGCGACGACGTTGCTGAATTCATTGCATTTTAAACGGTAGACGAGTTTTATTTTTTTAAGACGATACGAAATGCAGATCAAATCTTCCGGACATAAACTATGTGTGTATTTTTTAATTGTGGGAAGTGTGCGTGTGTGTGGTAGTGTGAAACAATTTAGATTTTCAAAAAATTAGGGTCTGTGTCACAAATAGATACATACCTACCTAGTCAACGTCCTTTTTAGCCATTAATACTAATATAGAGGCTATTGGGATCGTCAAAAAAAAGTTATTTCCGATAAAAATAAGTTATTTGGGAAGAAAAAAGACCTAAGTACAAATTTTGGTCATAATTTCTCTCTGTTTGATAAAAACCGCGCAAACGATTTTTATTATATTTGGCACAAAAATTCTCTGGCACCAGGCGGTAGAAATGGGAGTTCAACTTTTTAAAATTCGTAACTCACGAATCGTAGCAGTTAGCAACAAGCGGTTTTCACGCTAAGATGGCTATTTATATTTTCTATAAAAACTATAATTATGATGAAGTCTGTCAGATCCGTAGTTTTTGAGATATTTAAGAAAAACAAAAATATACTGATGGAAATCGTAATCCACGAATTCTAGCAGCTGAGGACACACGGTTTTAATATATTCAGACGTATAAGTACATTTTCAGCAAAAACTATAACAATGCTAATGTCAGTCAGATTCATAGTTTTTGATATATCTAAGAAAAATAAAAATAACGGAAAAATATTAATTTTTATTACGGAAGGGGTTGGAACGGTATATAAACGTGGATTAACTGTAAAACATCTTGTTTATTAATAAGATTTTTAAAACATTTTTACTTGGACATTTAGACCGATCCAAAAACTCATTTAGTGAGAAAAACAAAAAATTAACAGCATTTTGATGAGTGGAAATGGTAAAGGGGCTGCTGAACGTTTTAAAAAAAAATGCGTGAGTGAGGCTCTTGGGTGGAGGTGGATTTGGTGGGGGGAAAGGGGGAGAAAAATGGTATGATTGCAATTTCTGGCAAAATTGAACGTCATAGAGTAAAAACTTCGATATAAAAGTTGTACACGGTGCAAAGGTCTAAAAACTTATAATTAAATATATAATAATAATAACTAAATAATATTTTGGTTCTTTATTTTTCATTTCCTCAAAAATAATTGCATTGTCACGAAACTTAATGCCTACAATTTTTTTTTGATAAAGAGGTTAAAAATTTTTTGAGATATTAATTTTCTTCGGTCCAAATCACTTTTTGTTCAATCAAAAATTTTACTCTCGTAGTATTTTTTGAAGCTGCTCATTTTTTTTGCTGTAACATATACTTTTTGGTGTAATAATAGAAAATTATAGTTACAGTTAAAAAACATGCTCAGAAATGAAGAAAACAAATAATGGCATTACTAACATTTCATTTTTCAGTAATTGTTTTTAATTTATTTAAAAAAAATCAAGAATCGATTAGTCATTCAATTGTACGGAAAAAATGCAAAAACGCTAGTTATGTGTAACTTAGAAAGTACTTTTTTTGATCGTTTTAGTAGATATGTATTTTTTTATCTGAACTGTTTTCCTTAAAAAAAACTGTTTTATTACCTTTCTTTGTAAACTCTGTTTAATTCAGGATAATATGAGAGGCGTATTTTTTTATTTCTATCGAAATAATTGTTGGACAGAAATAGCTCAAAATTTTAGCTTCTTGTTAGAAAATAAATAAATATTGAAAACGACAAATGCTTTTGCAATTCCGGCTTAATAAGCTCTAATAGATTACCTTACGATTTTTCGTGAGTAGGTAATATAAGATACATTGCAAAAATTTAGAAAAATATACTATTTTTAAAAGCAAAAATCGGATTAATTTTTTTTTTATAAAAATTACATTCATATAAACAAGAAATTTAGATGCACCAATCGATTCTACGACAAACAATTTTTTTTATATATGACACTTTATTAATCGAAATAAGATATTAATAGCAATACTTCACAAAAGTAAAGTTTTAGGTCAAACAATTACTTTGTTTATACGGTACTCTTAAAGCGCTTTTATTTTATAAAAGTTTTGACGCCTCCCTGTAAAGAACGCCCCCACCCAGAGGTGTGTAATTTTTTTAAATATCTTGCTGCGTAAAAAACGCCCCACCCTGAGGGGTCTAATATTTTTTTTTTGCTACTTTGGTGTGGCCGTTAACATAACAGCACTAATCAGAAAAGGGATGAAATGAGTTCATATAGCAATTATTTTATGCAAGTTTCCCTATAAAAATCGCCCCCACCTACAGGTGTGCAATAATTTTTTTTATTATATTGGTAAAGCCCTTAACATAATGCCACTAATAAGAAAAGATATGAAATGACTTCATAGAGCCATTATTTTTTGCAAGTTTTGGGACCTCCCTGTAAAAAAAGCCTCCACCTTGAGGCGTGCCATATTTTTTTTTATTATCTCGGTGAAGACCTTAATATAATAGCACTAATTTTGTAAAAGGGATGAAATGACTAACTTCTTGATGTATCATAAATATTTGTAAAAATATTAACTACTCGTAAACGCCCCGCCATAAGCGGGTACCGTACTGAGGTAAGTAGATTGTTTTAATAGAAACTGCAGATGGGATAAAATGAGTTCATATTATATTATTTATTGCAAGTTTCGGGGCCTCCCTGTAGAAAAAGCCCCCACCTAGACGTCTAAATAATTTATTTTGTTATCTTTAGTGTGTCTTTATTAAAACTATATAAACCTCAAATGGGATGAAATGATTAATTTGTTACTGCCACCACCTCTCTATCTATAAACACAGAGTACCGAACAGAGGTGATCCATGCTATAAGAAGGGTCACTCTAAGCTCCTCCCCTTGATATGCATATCTCACTCGAACATCGGATGCTACTCTTTTTCGGTCCGTCGAAGTCGCCGCTGAGCGAAATCCATAAACCGGCTGTCCTTCGCGTACAGTGGTCGATTTTTAGAAAAACACGGACATAAATGGAAAAATTAAAAATTTATCTAAATTTGCACCTTTATTGGTATCAAGATACTAGGCGAATAGTTGGCCAAAGAATAAACTATGTTGTTTACGAGTTTGACATTATGAAAATATTTAAAAGACGGGTTATCAAAAGTCAGTATTTTGTATTTATTGTAAAATATTGGCTTGTAAAGTTTCTTACCTCCATAAAGCCAGTTTATTTATTATTTGTGTGATTATCTGATTAAATAATTTTAAGTATACTTCAACTTTTGACAGGTAATTTTTTTTTAAATATAACTTTGAATAAATGATTGTTTTATTCAAAAGTTTATACTTGGGTTTTCTAAGTATATTTTCGAAGAATATTTTTTTTGATGACCTTTTTCTTGATGAATAAGCCTTGATTCGTCTTTCGTAAAAACATTCTAAACTACAAGTATATATATTATAAGTTGCGCCTATTTGAATTTTTAAGAAATATGAGAAATAGTATTTTTTATGTATATCAAAATTTTCTTGTTTTATCAGGTGCAGGGTTTTCTAGTATATCTTTGTACACCGCCTAGCGAGTTAATTTGAATAGATATGAAAATATGGTAAATACAAAAGTTTAACTTGTTTTTATGAACCTTAAGAATTTTTTGCAATAATATACTGGGTTCTATTTGAATTTTTGCAAGTTTTGGTTGGCATTCTTTTTAATATACCCTATATAGATAAAAATATATTAGTTTACATACTGTTACATTTATATATATTCTGTCAATTACTTCTAAGTAAATGTGATTGTTCTATATTTGCGTTTTAAATTTAAAACACTAACTCTTAAACACTTTGTTAGGTAAATACGAAAATTCACACGATCATCCTGTATATCAGCTAAATAAGAATAAATGCATTAAACAAAATATTGAGTTTTTAATAAAAACAAAATATTTTGTACGAATAAATTACAACGTGGAAGTTTTTTTTTAATGTCCCCGTTTTTATAAAAACCGACCACTGTGCGTCGTAGAGAAATGTACACCGTACGGCTGCATATTTGTCGGAATCGTTGTGCATTTTTGTAGGCACAACATCAAAGTTCCGACGGACTTTGAACCTTACAAAAGAGCAACAAATATGTTAGTTTCAATTTTTTTCTGAATGTCCATAAAAACCATTGCATCGATCCATTGTGCGTCGTTCGAATGATTTTTGTGCGATGGGCCGGTCGCAGAATACGGAATTTTGGATTTTAATTAGGGTGACCAACCATCCCGGTGTGGCCGGGACAGTCCCGATTTTTAACCATTTGTCCCGGGGAAAAAATCCGTCCCGGATAGTCCCGGTTTTTCAGCAAAAGTTTGTATTTTGTAACTTTAAATTTGAATTGAAACCTTACTTAAATTATTTTTCTTCAATAAGTATTCTGAAAAATACATCTTAATATTATTAGGGGTGCATATAAGAAAAAATACATGATATACAATATATTGAATGGCCGGAGTGTCACGGTTTTGCCCCTTTAGAAGTTGGTCACCTTATTTTACTAGAAGTGGTCACTTCTCAGGTTATGATCGTTCGATTACGCCCAGAATCGAGCCCCTGGACTATATAACAAAGAGATACTATAATGGCCTAAGTGTCGCAAAATGTGTAACAATAATAACTTTAAAAAACAAAGAAAATAATGTAAGAATCAAGGTTGGCAATGAGGCCAAAGGTGAAAAATCTATTTCCTACGAGCATGCGGAAAAGTGTACTTTTTGCGTAGCACTTTTCTGCACTAGTTACTTTTCCGCACTGCCCCTTGATTTTTTTTTACATGAATTTCAATGAAAATATGGAACTGCAATAACAGTAAACAGTTTTTTGCAATTTTTATTATGTGGATATTACTATTCATACACGAAGCCATTAAATATTTTAATGACAGTTTTTACTTTGCGAAGCACTCTATTAACAGAATAATAGAACTGACACTGTTTAGATACCATAGCAATAAATTACAATACAAAAAAAATGGTTTGATAGCTTTTTGAGTTGCAGCGTCGTTGTAGTATCCACTATTTTTGACACAATGGACTCAAATTTCGAACAGGAAATGCCTCAGGTGATTTTGGAGGCTGGGAAAGCGGCCACACTATCGCTGATACCCGAGAAATCTTAAAGATACAACAAAGAATACGAAGTTTTCGCTGTGGCTGCTTCAAAAGAGGAGGTAATATTGCCTTATGTTTATTATTTGTCGGAAAAACTCTCTCCTTCTACTTTATGGTCCAAATATTCTATGGTTAAAATGGTCCTTAAAGTCAAAAATGAAGGGTTTAAACCAAAAAAAAACCAGAATATTTGAAAACGACACGGAAAAATTTTTGAGCGAAGCGCCAGACTCGGTTTATCTCATGATAAAAGTTTCTCATAGGTACTCTATTCATACACGAAGCCATTAAATATTTTAATGACAGTTTTTACTTTGTCAAGCACTCTATTAACAGAATAACAGAAGTGAAACTGTTTAGATACCATAGCAATAAATTACAATACAAACAAAACGGTTTAATAGCTTTTTGAGTTGCAGCGTCGTTGTAGTATCCACTATTTTTGACACAATGGACTCAGATTCCGAACAGGAAATGTCCCAGGTGATTTTGGAGGCTGGGAAAGCGACCACACTATCGCTGATACCCGAGAAATCTTAAAGATACAACAAAAAATACGAAGTTTTCGCTGTGGCTGCTTCAAAAGAGGAGGTAATATTGGCTTATGTTTATTATTTGTCAGAGAAACTCTCTCCTTCTACTTTATGGTCCAAATATTCTATGGTTAAAATGGTCCTTAAAGTCAAGCATAACATCGATCTAAAAAAATTTTGTAAATTGACAGGCTATATAAAACGCAAAAATGAAGGGTTTAAACCAAAAAAAACCAGAAGATTTGAAAAGGACACGGAAAAATTTTTGGGCGAAGCGCCAGACTCGGTTTATCTCATGATAAAAGTTGCCGCCATCTGCGGCGTAGCTGGGGCGTGTCGCAGGGAAGAACTAACTAAACTAACCATCGACAACATTGAAGAAAAAGAAGACCTTCTCCTGTCCACCTACCAGAACTAAAACAAAGGTATGTAGGAAATTTGTACTAATTTGTACAAGTCGTTACGTCCTTTAAACTGCACCACAAGTAGTTTTTTCCTAAACTACAAAGCTGGAAAGTGCGTTAGTCAATGCGTCGGCATTAATACGTTTGGAAAAATGCCAAGTAACATTGCAGGATATCTGGGCCTCAACAATCCTGAAATGTACACCGGCCATTTCTTCAGACGATCATCGGCCACAATGCTAACTGACGCATGAAGCAATATCACAAATATTAAAAGGCTTGGGGGCTGGAAGTCCACTTCTGTGGCCGATTCCTATATAGAGGATTCTCTACAAAATAAGAGAACAATGGCGGAAAACATTTTATCAAAAAAACCATTAAATAACGTGTATCAGAATCCGCAGCTGGATCGCAATGAAAGTGAGACACCATTTCCCATTTATCAAGGCCAAGAAGAAAGTTCCAGTGTCATAAAATCCATGGAAATCCAGCAATCTCATGTTTTTACTTCAAAAACGGATCAAATCATCACTGCCAGTGAAATGAAAGCACATTTGAAAGGAGCTGAATCAGCAGTGAGCCTGCAATGCGCTACAAATTGTAGCTTGAACTTTAATTTTTATTGCAAATAGCTATATTAGTTTAAAGTTTTCCGATTTTTCTGTTATTAGATTAAAATAAAGAAAGTATTAACAAATCTTTAGTTTCTTATTTAATTTTATAAAAAATGACATAAAATAGTTTTTTGAAACTTGTTTTTGAATTTATTTTAGAGAATGCACCAATTTCATTCCTTATTTTTTGTGTTTAGTATGTTCCGACCTAAAAGACCAAAAAATTTTCCGTAAAAACTATTTTTTTTCTAAAAAACTGACGATTTCTACGTTCATAGGAAAAATGTTGTACCTATTACTTGCGGAAAGTGTCTCTTCCGCCCTGCGTCGTTCGTGTTGTTCGTGTAACTGCCGTCGAGTGCGGAAAAGTATCACTTTCCGCACTTGTTAGGTAAATAACTATTGCGTAGAGGATTTGGCTTTGCGTTTTTTCCAGACCAACTTGATTGGGAAAGTTATTATTGCTACGGTTTTTTTCTCGCATAATTCAAGGTCTGAGCCGTTATACCATTATTATCTCATAGCTATATGACCTGGATGCACTAACTAAAAAACGCGGCCCGAAAACGTAAAAGTAAGGCTAAACACCGACAGTGGGATTTATTAAGATCTAAAATAGTACCCCTCACAGATCTAAATATTTACACTTGTGGGGGGTACTTAATTTTAAAAACAAATTTAAAAAAACACTTACCCATACAGAAAAGACACAAAGTTATTCATTATTTTGTATTATTATTGCAAGATACCACTGAAAAACTTCTTTTTTTCTCAAAATCACCATATTTTAGGAGAAAATGCCCTAAAACTATTTTTTTTTTGACAGGTTTCAAAATGGCAAATGGTGAATACGCCAAAAGTTTGGCACATAATAGCTTCATTATTTGTGTTTGAGGTTATAAAGGAGGTGATTTTTTAGACCACCTCAGAGGGGTGGTTTAAATTTATATCTCCCAGAAAGGATTGTTTTGTGGCAATTGGTAATAAGTTCGTTTATAATTTCCCTAAGTAACCGTTTTTACAAGGATTAATTTATGCATGAAAAATATACCAAACAAAAAACCCAAAATAACTATATTAAAACCTCAGTCAAAAAAACTTTCCTTACGCAATGCCCACTCATTTTAAAGCTGTAGCTTTCATCAGTAGAGGTGGGTACAAGCCAAGGTGCGAGCAGAGGTAAAAGATCCGAACTCGCTGTTTGTGATTGAACGCAGCGCTAATATTTTTAAACTGACATTTCGACAGTGACAGAAATGTAAAAAAATTGCATTTAGGTTTTTTAATATATTTCATAAATAAAGACACCTTTTAAATAAATACAAAATTATTCTACTCCTTATTTTATTATTACTTATCTAAATTGTTGTGTGACACCAAGTATTAATTGGAAAAATTAATTAACAGGGGTAATTTTTAATTGGAGTGACATATAACCCCAATGTTAATTTATTCTACACAGTGTTTACTATTTAAAATCCCGCGTGGGTTTAAATTTTTTAATTTTCTTTTCTTCTAAATTGAAAATTTCCTCTTAAATCCAAAAAAAGATTGTTTTAAGATGATTATTCAATAAATAAATTTATTAAAATTCTTCTTAAAAATCAAACTACGTCCAAAACTCAAGGAGGGTTCGTTTAAAACACTGGAAACCAAAAATTTCACTTAAACTTAGGACCGTTCTAAAATAGACTAAACCGTTTTAGTAAATTCCACTGCGAAGGTTTAGAGTACGCCAAAAGAATATAAATATGCTATTACGGAATAGTTGAAATTCATGAAAAAATACAAAACTGCTGGCCATTGAGACAAAATTTAATATTTTTTTAAGACCCCGGCTACCAGTTAAAATATTAAAAGGTAAATTAAAAGTCAACTGACCTGAATCCTTTTCCATTTTTTCCATTCCTTCCACTTTTTGTTTCAATTAATCCTTCGTTCTCCAGCTTTTCGCAATATTTCCCATTTTATTTTCCTCCAGAATTTCTCTAATTTTCGTTCTGGTTGGCAAATTTTGATGATGTCGCTATTAGTAAAATTTAAATCTTAGACAACTGCTTGACAAGAATGGCTGATAACAATAAAACATTTTTTAGAAGTAGGTAGCTTTTAGAAGTTGAATAACATATCGTTGTTGCTTTTCCTGTTTTCTTCTTAGTTGACGCAATTTTTCATTTTTGAGATAGTTCCTCAAAAGTTCACAGCGTCGTGTTTTTCACAATCTTTAAAAGTTGTTCGACAGATGAGGTGAAAACTTTCGAAGTAACTTTTCGTGACACATTTTTGTCCAGTTTTTCCTTGTATCCGAACAAAATCTATCAGGTCACGGTTCAAGCGCCATCCAAAAGTTTGTTAGCCTCAATTCGGGACCGAATTATTTTTTGTTGAATTTTTGCCTTTCGATCTAAGCTATCATTAAATTTCCAACAAAATCGCGCATCGGGGGTTACCAGAATCTGATTTTCCCGGATTTTCAGAGGACAGCTTACAATCCCCGGGAGAAATTATCCTTGCTAATGCTTCGTTCTGAAATAAAAAAAAGAAAATTCGATTATTGAACGTGATTTTTAAAGCCGTCGTCGGTGTTAGAGGCAAGAAAGTGTTAAAGTTTTATACACAGAAAAAAAATCCGGAGGTCCAATTTATATTTCTAAATGACAAGTAGGATTGCCTTAAACCCACTTCTTTTATAGCAATAACACGCGATATTGAATTAATAATTAGCTTTTATTAATTTTTTGGCACTGTCAATTACTACGTTTATACGCAACGAAAAGCGCTTTTTTATAAGGACGGTTTTAGATAAAATCGCTCTCTCTGAGGCCCACTAAGCAAAAACCTGTTACATTTACATTACCTTAATGTATTTTTGTAACCTGTTATGTAAGGCAACTTGTAACCTTAACGACAATATTACATTGCCAGTACATCAATTGTTCTAAACATTTTTACGTAACAGTGTTACATTCGATTTTTTAAAACAGGTATGTGACTTGCATGTAACATTTAATGTTAAATGGCTAGGTAAAATTATTTTTTTAAAATTTAGCTCCAATTTGTTAAATATTGGTTCAAACAACATAAAAAATATATTTATGTGCTTTAAAATATTTGATCTTCGCGGTTACATCTTAAACAAATAAAAAAAATAATTAAAAAAAAAATGAGAGCCGACGGGATCCGAACTCTTAATCCAAAGGTGATACGCGAAGGTTTCAGCGCCTTAAAACACTAGACCATCTCGGTTTTGTTGAGAACTGTCTCCAATTCACGGTATATTAATGCAGTGATGTCATTGGTTTATTTTTACAGAAAATAGGGAGTTGTTTTTTTAAATATTAATTTAATTAATTGTTTTTAATAAATAAAATAAATATAAAAAGGTTTCAGTGGTAATAAAAAAAAATTATATACAAATATTGAATCACAATTAATTGAATCATAATTTGGCGAAATTAAAAAAAACTGAAAATATATAATAATTTCCGCAAACCGTCAAAAAATCAAATCCTAAAATGATCGTGCGTTAATTACTGCGAATACATATAAATTTATACTTATAGGTATATTTTTCCTTTTGTTGAAGAAAAAAATCGCAGGATTTTCATAGAAAAATAAGCAATCCCGTAATTGTCTTACAGTTGACATTAATTGAGCTCACAATACTGCTGCTTTCATGTGATCAATATTGTATTTTGTCATGTCACAATAAAGAACCAAATTTGTTTTAAATTTGACATTTAATAAACTTGCAATATTGTGTATATAATATCATGTAACTGTAAAAAAGCAAATTTATTTCGACAGTGACATTTATTAAACTTCAAATAATGATATTTTTCAGTTACTTTATTGTTTACATTTTTTGTTAAATCCAAGATTAAAATTAAAAAAATAGTGCTTTTTTCCTGTGTCAGCGATACTTAAATTTTACTTTTTTTAAACATTTTTCTTAACGTATTCAAAGTTACATCAATTTTACATTTCTTCAACGTTGAAAACCTGTAATGTAACAGACCTTGCGTAGTATGGGGTTTACACGTCCTTCATTAAATGTCATTTAAAGAAAAAAAAATAACACAACTTAGTTAACAACAGTTTGTTCGGAAAAGTAGGGTTGACTATTTCTTTAGGTTGAAAGAAATGCGCTAAAGCGTCTTTAAAGTGTTTATAACGACCATAAAATGGGTTTTAAAGCGATAATCCATTTTCTTAAATCGCTTTAAAATAGAGTCGATTTAGTGCTTAAAACGGTTTTAGTGGTGTTTATACGACAACATTTTTAAACCGCCCTTATATAAAAGCGCTTTAAGAGGCCCGTATAAGCAAACTAAATGAGACAATTTCTCATTGTCACACGTTTTCTTTTTATTACAAGCTTTTATTTAACTTGCAATGTATGTATCTATCCATTACTTAGTTTTTACGTCCCGTAAACCGTTTTTATTTTAATGCGGTTTACCGCCAATGCACATTTCGCCTACTGTTTATGCGTTGAAATTAAATAGCTTTCGGATCAGATGCTCCAGCGCTGCCAACCTTGACGTAACCAAAAGCCGACTGGTTGGTATAGTGGGTACATACCTAGTTTCCCATAGGAATTGACCTTAAACTCATTTTTAAATTTTCGTTTGGCCGCACTGGCTTCTAAAACGGTTTGAGAGTTTATACGCACTTTTAAACGGTTACAAACGCTAATCGGACCTCTTAAAACCGTTTAGGTAGTGTTTATACATGCGTTTTAGGAAAACGGTTTATGTTTGGGTCGAATCTTGCAACTTAATTTTGACCAACTTCCCGACATCTGATCGGCTTCATATTTAGCGTGCTTATATAGCTATGGTGACAACACAAGAATATAGTGTGATAAAATTGAAAGCTCCCCTCTACTCGAAGGGGGTGGAGGTACCCCTCCTCCAGTTGAAGTACGCTCGATTTCGTTAAAATTTGGCATGTTGGGGCACTTGGGGATGGAGATAACGAATTTCTAATCAGATTTTAAAAATTCAATATGTCAAATTCAAAATGGACGATTTTTAGTAATCTTTTGCTAACCAATTTTAACTAACTTATATACATCACATTGCCTTCAAATTTGGCATGCATTTACACTTCCAGTGACAATACAATAATATGTCATTATTAGGCACCCCTCACCCCTACGAGGGGACTGGAGGAGAGAAAACACCTAAGTTTGTCCGATTTCAACCAAAATTGGTATACGGGGGGCTTTTGAAGATAAGAAATACGAATTTTTGATCAGATTTTAAAAATTTAATATGGCGGATTCAAGATGGACGATTTTTGGTCATGTTTTGCTAACCAATTTTAACTGACTTTCCCACATCTGATTGTGTTCAAATTTTCAGGTACCACCTCTATCTAACGGGGGAAGTGGAGGGGAAAAATTTTGGTTAGTTCGATTTCAATCAAAATTGGCATACATGGGTTTTTAAGAAGAAGGATTATGATTTTTTGATCAGATTTGAAAGTTTCAAAATGGCGGATTCAAAATGGACGATTAAGGTTACAAATTTAAAAATTAAAGGTGTGTGTTCAAATTTGGTATACGTTTATAGTTCCCGCTACAATAAAATAATATGGTATTATTAGGTACACACTTCCCTCTAACGAGGGAAGTGGAGAGGATAAAAGATTTAGTTCTTTCGGTTTAAATCAAAATTGGCATGCAGGGGTTTAAGATTTAAAAATTTCGATATGTCGGATTCAAAATGGACGATTTAGTGTACAAATATAAAAATTAAAAAATACATTTTTAATAAAAAAATCTTTTAAAGAACAAGCTTTTATTAAAAGCACATAAAAGTAAAAAATAATTTTTATTTTTCTTATACCATAATAAGAGCAATTAAAGTTGAGAACGGGTGAGATTGTCGTGCTTGCCAAGCCTTTGAAAATGTCCTTAGGTTATAGGTTTCTTAGGTGAATCGTCGATGTGACCGATATACGATACCTAAAGTTAAAATTTTTTTAATTTGCGCATATCGCTTTTATTATGGTATAAGAAAGATAAAAAATTATTTTCTACTTTTAAATGCATGTAATAAAAGCTTGCTCTTTAATTTTTTTTTAAATTTATTACTTTTTTAACCTACAATAGTGTTATATAGATTAAATAAATCTAAAATATAATGATTTAATAAGGGATGTGTTCCCATGTAAAACAATGATTAACCTAAAGATGTAATTTTTCACGTTTTGGATTTAATGATGCTGACGAAAACTACCCCCAGTTCTTGAATAAATCCTCACGCTCTGTGATTTTTAAAATTAACTTAAAATTCCCTTTAAAACGATGTAAGAGAATTAGTGTTTCATTCATTTATTTTTTCTATAACTATCGTATTTACTGTTTTTCACTTATTTGCGCAATTATAAAAATAAAAATGTTAAAAATGGCTATTAAAAAGCGAAAAAATTAAAAAATAATACAAAAACTAAAACACAAAGTTTTAAGCTCATTTTAAAAATCAAATATCTGGAAAACTAAAAGTGACAGATTAAATCCAGAGTTCTGCTTTAAAAATCTATAAAAAACCCATGTGCACCAAACAGAAATTTTCAAAAATAAAAAAGTTATGACCCTATCTTAAAATGCAGAATTTTCAAAAATGGCTTGATATATCAAGATTCGGTTTTTATGTATAAACTTCTTTTAAACACTAAGCCTCGGAGGTGGTGGTTAGTTTAAGAATACCTTAACCCCCAAAAACGATTGAATATGGGACACATTGGATATTATATTGTATTAGCTAAAATTTTATTATTGATTTACGCTTTTTAAAGCGCGTATTTCGAATCCATACGAAAATATCCGCATACGTATACTGAATAATCAACAATTTTTATGTCAGTCTCTTTCTATACCGTGTGAAATGAGAGGCGAAAGATAATCCGGTATGTGTGGACCGCGTTCGAATTCGACTGGTTTAACGCAATATTGCACGAGTGGGTGGAGGCATTCGTATTGTTTCGCATGAAAAACCGGTTATTCTTGCACGTACTACCCATGAATCAGCATATCCGCATATCTTTTGCCTCCTTTTCTATACGGTATAGGAAGAGACGGAAGTAGTCGCATGCGAATAATTTCGTATGGTTTCGAAAATACGACCCCTGATGTTCCGCTCTAACTGTCCAGGAAGTTTACTAATCGTTTTCCAATTTTGCAAGAATTAGGCCTTTAGTGCGGTGACGAAACCTGATAAAAATGGGCAGAATCGGAAAAAGACAAGTATTTTATTTTGAGACTTTTCTGAAGACCCGCGGGGCCCCATTTTTCAAAAAGGTGTAAATTTGACGAAATTTCTGCCGTTTTTTAAAATATATGAAATCATTACTCGAAAAGTAGTACACGGATTTAAGCGAAATTTGGTATTAATATAAGCCCAAATGTGTGCTCGGCGACTGTATAGTTGGTTTTTGAGATTGGTTTTTAGTTTCTGAGTTTTGAGGATTTTTAGAAAATTATGTAAAACGGTTGCAGTCAAAAATACCCGATCGAGCGGTTTATTGCCCATGCAAACGGGCTAGAATCATAAGAAAAAAAAATGAAATAAAGAAATTTTGAAATATTTTTAAACATACATGTGCCACAATATTTAGAGTAATTTTTTTTAAAGATGAGGCAAAAATGCGCAATATGTCTAGTGCCGTACGTGAGAGATTATAACGTAAAAATGGTGCCGAAACGGCCAAATTTTATAAAAATTGAAAGGAAACTGCAATATGCAATATCAAATATGCAAAATGACATATTATCAGTAGCGTACGTGGGTTATTATAACGGAAAGATGGTGCCGAAATTTTATAAAAATTAAACGAAAACTGCAATAATTTTTCAAAAATAAAAGTGAAGTTAACAAAATCAGTGGCGCATGTAAAGATAAGGAAAATATACGCCAAACGACATAAGTCACTATATGATCAGTGCCGTACGTGAGTCATTATAACGAAAAAATAGTGCAATTTTAAATTTAAAAATAAGATCATATCTTTTTTCCAGTTAATAGCATTTTGATTTTTAAAAAATTAACAAAATTAAATTACCTTTAAATCCTATCCCAAGCCGGATTCAGAAATAGTTTCTTCCTTATTTTCCCGATTCATATAAAAGGTAGGCTCTTTAAAAGCGTAAATCAATACCTTAACAGTTTTCAAAGTGTTGGAGAATAAATCCTACTCATATACTAACTAAGTCAGAACGGCTGAACCGATTTAGATGAAATTTTCTAACAAGATTTATTGTAACCTGAATTTTTCGAGTAAGAAAGAATCAATCATCGTTATTAATTTGCAGAAGGCGTAAATCACCCGTTTATGTTTTATTTGGTCTCACTCTCCACAATAATTAATATTACATTCATTAAATATGACTGTGTTATTTATCTAACTAATTACATTTTGTACTATATGTTCGAACAATAACATTTAATGCATAGAGGATAATATGGATTTTATGTATTTAATGGGTATTATCATTTTTTTTGATTGGTAAATGTTTAAAAGCTTTGGTTAATAATAATACTACATTACATTACTTTACATTAATAATTGTACTACATTACATTTTACATTTTAGCAACACTTCCCTAACTACTAACGCTTAATTGAATATTCCATTTAAACCCTTTCGTATTTAAGTTTTACGTAATTCATTTGAAAACTCCTCTCCCTATGTAGTAGTACTTGTGTTGGGGAGACCATTTTTGATCTAGCGATTGAGAAATATTGAGCGATCTTTTCCTAAATCCCGCTTAGTCCGCACATCATAACAAACTGATTCCCGTGCTCTTTAGTATGCAAGTTTTCTTCCTCATTTTGCCTGGCATCCCAACTAACATTTATAGTGACAGATACATGAGTAAAGGCTTCGCTACTTTCCTCTGGTAGTAGTGTGGTCGTCAGAACAATAATTTGGGACTTATAAGTTTGTAATACTCTCTAGTATTGCGTAAAAGTGCACCTTACGGAATAAATACCCCAGAAATGACTTCTAAGACGTATTCTTTTATAGTGTGGTTTGACAGTATTCCTTACCACCATGGGACAATACCAAGTTCCCGTCCCTTCAAGGTTCCTTTTCATTCGTGAATTTCTAGTATCCCCGACTTTCATTCGTAACTTATTTGCCTCAATAAATTTAAGCCTCATTAAAGTAGCCGACGTTGAACGCCACAACTAGGAAATTACTTTATATTTCACTAAAAAAGTTTGCGACATCATAGTTGCATAATAATGTGGCAGTTTGGAGGAAATAACTTTTTTTGACCACTTCTAAGTTGCAACTCTTTTAAAGTAACATTTTCTAATATCGGAGAATCATACTCAGTCGGCCATTTTTTTTGTGAGACATAAAATCTGCCTATTGTAGAGAAATTGTTTGCTCAGGGGGTTCTTTGGGCAAGTGAAAAGAAAACTGGCGGAGGATTTGGTTAGAACTTGTTTGTATTTCAATATGGAGAGCTTTGAAAGAGAAAATAAATTACAGTTAGACAATATCCAAGAATAATTTGAGCCAACAAATGTTATTAATATCTTACAGTAACTTAAGTATTCAATGCTTACTTAAATATTACACCGCACACACAATTATAAATAAATACTAATTACCTTGAAAGACTAGATTAAACAATGCGCGTCGGTTAAACAGGGAATAAAGATTTTGAATAACCGCGGAAAAAAGGAAAATGATTCTGCATTAAATAAGTAATGGGGTTGTATCCTTGTTCCGTTACACTACTTCTATTTACGTTTTTTGAGTAATTAAAAAAATAAATTGTTTTATACCCAAATTAAATTATGATCAGCAAACGTCGATATCTAACAAATTTTGAGAGGCCCAGCTGCTCGTTGTGAAAACATAACCCCAAAAACCACAACGAAAAAATTTCATCAGCTCGAGAAAACACCAGAATTGTGAGGGCGCACTTGTTTTTTGCAATAAACGTCACTTATATTTCACATTAAAATTTCCTTCGCAGTTGAATTTTGACTCTCAACTTGTAAAACTTCACATTTTTGATCACATATTATGTAATGCATACTAGCCGTAACCAAACTAAAAAATTTGACGAAATTATGAAAAGAACTCGAGTAAAAATTTTGGAACCAATCCACTCTCTTTTGGACACCATCATATAAAAAAACGCTTCCACGACGTATCAGGAACGTGGTTGCGACATAGCAGTGGGTTATTTGGTATCTAACTTTGAAGTCGTTGCCAGTGCAAGTCAATCTTTTACATTTGTTACGAAATTCTAGCCAAAGAAAATGACTAAATAAAAATTGACAACAAAATGAATCTCGTGTCCGCAAATAAAAATTAAAGTAACACTCGTGGCATATCGGACAAAGCGTTTTTGTTTCTCACTTTATTACGACCAGGCCTCCAATGTCTAATGGAGAATCCAGACACCTACAGACCTGTTTCATACTTATTAGGAATCATCAGGGAGTCATAGGATTGAACCAGGCAGTTGAAGCTACACAGTGACCATGCACACCTCTCGAATTTAAAACAAAAAGTTTGTAATCCGTGGGGACGTAGTAACTGTGTGCGCCCCCGTCGAATAAACCGAGAAACAAAAACATCAAAATTGAAAAGTGCAGAACACCGTAAATACATAAGGTTGGAGCTTCATAGTTTATTCGACAGGTGGCGCACACAGTTAATACGTCCCCACGGATTACAAACTTTTTGTTTTAAATTCGAGAGGTGTGCATGGTCACTGTGTAGCTTCAACTGCCTGGTACAATCCTATGGCTCCCTGATGATTACTAATAAGGATGAAACAGGTATGTAGGTGTCTGGATTCTCCATTGGACATTGGAGACCTGGTCGTAATGAAGTGAGAAACAAAAACGCTTTGTCAGATATGCCACGAGTGTTACTTTCAAAATTGACAACTATCTTTACAATTAAAAAGATTACGGAACATATTTGCATTCAAAAATCAATTTAAATATTTTATTTTTCTACTTCACGTTTTACTTTCAAAAACCATGTCAATTATAAAGGATACGGTATTCACTCGCAGTTAACGTCAAACTTTATCGGTAAGTAAGGGAAATCGGTATTTCTTATCAGGTGCGCACGCTTTAAATAAGAAATAAAGTAAAATTGGGCTAAAATAAGAGGTGCAAAAGGTCCCTAATATATCATACAAAACGTAATTAATGATTAAATGCCTATTTTTTTTTTAAATTTCAAAAACGTGTAAAAAAACCACCTCCACCCTCTAAAAACATCTGCGACCGCCCTGTTTGTTGTGTGTCCATAGTTTATTCGAAATTTTGTTTATTTTTTTTTAATTTATGTTGATTTGATAATTGCAAAAAAGGCATTTCTTTAATGGCGAAAACCCTATTTGCATATTTTTTGTTGAAAATAATGATTTTGCCAGCAGTTAGCTAATGCTCCTTTCGACGCCTTTCCACAAGCCTCTTTAAGTAAATTATTGAAGTTTCTGAAAGCTTCCTGAAAAACTGACAAACTTTTAAAAATTGTGTCCGAGAGAAACGTATTTCCTTTGGGCAAAAATATATTTTTCCGAGAAATTGTAAAGTTTTATTAGAGTTACGATAGGTTTTTTGAAATAAGTTACTAGCTACAGCTGCGGGAATAAAAGCTTGATAAATACTGCTGTTTATGGACACAAGCAATTAGGATTTTACAAACTTTAGATATTTATCCACCATAGGTGTTTTTATTCGCTTTTGTGTCTGTTTGTTTCTCTGATCGGTTCAAAATTTGCAATCGATTTTAATCTAATAGCGATTTCTTTTGAGAAAATCAGTGCACTACTTGTGTTGCACTGACATTATTTTGATTCTGTCAAAAATTTGCCCCAGGGTATCCGAGAAATGGACTTTTTTCTTAGCTCAACAACAAAGTCCGTTGTATTTAAGATGAAAATTCTTCTCCGTCGATTCATCATCGAATTAGTATTGGCAAAACAACAACTGTGTTAGCACCAACGACATTCAACTAAAATAGACCCATCAAGTCATTCACAAATCACTTTGGAAAAACCATTTTATCTTCCACTGGCAACACTGGCCCAGGCAATACCACGTTACGCTTACAAGCGGCCAGAAGCGACTCGTTATTTATAAATGTAAAAAGGTTTGGTCTTTATTTCCAGACTTGTCAAACATTTTTGGAAATACAATCTTTAATTTTTTTATACTTAATTATTGATACCGAGTTATGGAGACGTATTATAGTTAGTTGCCTAACTATTGCGGAAAATGATACTTTTACGCACGGAAGGAGTTCGGTCGGGAAAAGCACTTTCGCAAGAGTTAGCGTTTTTTTCTACGAGTGTTGGTAATGACTTTCTTGATCAAAAATTAGTTCTAGTGAACAACCATGTCAAACTCAAAATTTAAAAATTTGGTCCATAAAGTATCATTGTTCAAAAATTGCACGCGTTAAAAGTTTTTTCACGCACGCTAGGTTTTTTACGCACGCTGTGCTTATTTTTTTACACACGGCATGAGGGAATTTTAACTTTCCACATACAAATTGCTATGTAAAAGTAGACTTTTTCATACGAAGTTGCATTTTCCGCACGCCATACCAAAAACATAAAACAAATAGATTTTTTGTAGAGTACCTTTATTAAAAATTTAGCAAAGGTAAAAGTATTTTTTTAGCACGCCGTGAAGTTTAGGTCTAATTGGAGTTTTTAGATGCATTTATAAACTACAATAAATTAAAAATGGTTTTGGTTTTAATTTTAAAAATACCAAATATATATAACCTTAAAAAGGCTTTTTATTCAAGTTGGAAATTGTTGTACTAGAAACGTGCCAAAAGTGCCTTTTTCGCCCTTAACGGCCATCGCGTGCGGAAAAGTATTACTTTCCGCACAGTTTAGGCAAATTAATATTGTGAAAACATGTAAAAATCAAAAATAGTGGTATTTTAAAGGTATTACATGATGGTGTTTCATTTTTTAAAATAAATAATGGAATTTATACACTCTACAATAATTTTTATTTAATACGTTCATCTTTACATTTTTGATAAATACAAAAAATCTTATGTGGAATATAATAAAAAATTGTAACAAACATATATCCTTTATCCTGTGTCTGATATAATGTTTTAAAAATTTATGTTTATAAACAAATCTCGGCAGAAAAAGTAAGCTGACTACAGATAGTATTAAAACTGCGAATGTAGTTATAGATACATATCATACGCACCTCCTACATTTTTTTGCTACTCATGTAGGATATTTAAAAATGTCGCAGCTGGGGGTGGGAAAAAATATCCCAAAAACACTAGTTTCACACCTATGGCGGCCTATGACAAGATGGCGTCGGAAAAACATATGATAACTAACCTGTGAAATGTTTGGTTTTCACCTGTAATCTCTAGTTTTCGTCACACCACGCACTTTGTCATATCACTTTTGCCACAAACACTTAATAATCTACTGAAAAAATATAAATCTGTAAAATATACTAAAACCTCGGTTATACTAAAGCTACAACACCGACTAGAAATAATGAATGGAGCAGCGTACAAACGATTATTGGCTGACCCGCCACAAATGCATATTAGAAATATCAGGTATTTTATCTGATATTTCTACCGAAAAAATGAGGTATATTCTCGGTTACATTTCAAGTACCATAATATATACCTACATATTATGAATTCTTTATTGATTTCAAATTGTGAAGATTCATGGAAATTTAAATGCAATTATATAATATACATAAATTTCTTTACATACTCATGTGAATAAAAATAAGGTGTTTTTCCATGTTTTAAAAAACAAACCAGACAATTTGTATAATTGCAGGTTAATGATAAAGAGGTTATAAAAATAGTATGTTTTTAAAAACATTACGTTTAGAGATACAACTTTCAGCGCAATCTGGCATCGTCGCTAAATTGTTTACCTTATGTTTGATCGCAACTGTGGTAAACATTTGTTTATATGCCTTTATGGTTAGTACACTAACTGAAACTAAAAATGTAGTTTTTTCTTCAGTGGCTCAAAGTCCATTGTATTTAGGATGAAGATTCTTCTCCGTTGATTCAACATCGAATTAGTATTGGTAAAACAACTGTGTTGGCACACCGACTGAAGTTATTCCGTGAGCCAATAATGTATGCTCTACTATCGCAGAGATGTAGTTTTTTTTCAATGGCTCAACAACAAAGTTCGTCATATTTAAGATAAAGATTCTTCTCCGTCGATTCAACATCGAATTAGTATTGGGGAAACAACTTTGTTGGCAAATTAACTGATGTTCGTCAGCGGTCCACTAAATAATTTCCGTCACAGGCACACCTTGTTTATTATTATTATTATTATTATTATTATTATTATTATTATTATTATTATTATTATTATTATTATTATTATTATTATTATTATTATTATTATTATTATTATTATTATTATTATTATTATTATTATTATTATTATTATTATTATTATTATTATTATTATTATTATTATTATTATTATTATTATTATTATTATTATTATATTATTATTATTATTATTATTATTATTATTATTATTATTATTATTATTATTATTATTATTATTATTATTATTATTATTATTATTATTTTCAGGTTCCACAGGGTTTCCTGGTTACAACTTCTCTCCAATACTTGCGTACAAGGATTCGAAGTTTGGTCTACGGTTTAGGTATTCTAAGGTAAGTTCAGAACTTTACGTACGATTCCAGTAGTTTCTATCACAGTGATTTTTTGCATTAGACTAAAAAGATTTTCTTTTAGTTCCAGGGTTTTGAGGCCCTCAACTGTTGCTGACGGTACTTCCCCAGTAGCTCCGAAGATTATTGGCACAATGATGACGCGATCTTGGTTCCACATGTCCTTGATCGCATTTGCTAATGGTAAGTATTTGTTTATTTTTTCTTGATGTTTTCGTTGGGCATTTGTTGGGAGCGGGATTGCTATGTCTATGATATAAGTTTGTTTTGTTTGTTTGTTAACATGCACCATATCATCATTATTATTATTATTATTATTATTATTATTATTATTATTATTATTATTTTCAGGTTCCACAGGGTTTCCTGGTTACAACTTCTCTCCAGTACTTGCGTACAAGGATTCGAAGTTTGGTCTACGGTTTAGGTATTCTAAGGTAAGTTCAGAACTTTACGTACGATTCCAGTAGTTTCTATCACAGTGATTTTTTGCATTAGACTAAAAAGATTTTCTTTTAGTTCCAGGGTTTTGAGGCCCTCAATTGTTGCTGACGGTACTTCCCCAGTAGCTCCGAAGATTGTTGGCACAATGATGACGCGATCTTGGTTCCACATGTCCTTGATCGCATTTGCTAATGGTAAGTATTTGTTTATTTTTTCGTGATGTTTTCGTTGGGCATTTGTTGGGAGCGGGATTGCTATGTCTATGATATACGTTTGTTTTGTTTGTTTGTTAACATGCACCATATCATCATTATTATTATTATTATTATTATTATTATTATTTTCAGGTTCCACAGGGTTTCCTGGTTACAACTCCTCTCCAGTACTTGCGTACAAGGATTCGAAGTTTGGTCTACGGTTTAGGTATTCTAAGGTAAGTTCAGAACTTTACGTACGATTCCAGTAGTTTCTATCACAGTGATTTTTTGCATTAGACTAAAAAGATTTTCTTTTAGTTTCAGGGTTTTGAGGCCCTCAATTGTTGCTGACGGTACTTCCCCAGTAGCTCCGAAGATTATTGGCACAATGATGACGCGATCTTGATTCCACATGTCCTTGATCGTATTTGCTAATGGTAAGTATTTGTTTATTTTTTCTTGATGTTTTCGTTGGGCATTTGTTGTGAGCGGGATTGCTATGTCTATGATATACGTTTGTTTTGTTTGTTTGTTAACATGCACCATATCTGGTTTGTTATGTGGTATGTGTACATCTGTAATTATTTGTCTCTTCCAATATAGCTTGTAGTTCTCATTTTTATTCACAGGGTCAGGTTTTAGTTTATAATATGGAGTGTGAGGCAAATCAAGTTTCATTTTTTTGAGAAATTCTTGGTATCTGATTTTTCCTACGTTGTCTGTCTTTTTGTGTATTCATTAGGAGCTAATATTGTGCAACCACTCACTATGTGATCTATCGACGACACCACGGGTGTAAATATTTAGACCTGTGGGGGGTATTATTTTAGATCTTAGTAAATCCCACTGTAAGTGTTTTATAACCCATTTGTGTAACTGTTAAAAGGCATAAATAATGTTTTTTCGAAGTTTATACTCAAGAGATTATTATTAAACCACTGTATTATCTTGGGATTATACAAATGCTTATTACATATATATATCTCAATTCTCTCTCTCCGTGCCACAAAGCACAAAATTCTTCCTCATCGTTCTCATCACTACCACTAAAGATTCCTCCAAACTGCCTCTACCGCCATTTCTATAAAAATTTGAAACTCGAGTACACTACGAGGTCTTATAGCTCAAGGGCAACATTGGGATTGTGAGGAGTGGCGTACTAGTGTTGCACTTTTTTTTTCAAAATCGAATTGAGAGCCAAAGTTTCGACACCATCCGTGTTATTTATCAGGACCAGATTAGTAATTTTTATAAAACCGCATATTTTACGATCTATAGTAAAAAATTTAACAAAGCATGGCATGCTGGATGCATGGTACTTGCTTTTGTCGCAGTTAACGTGCGGTAGGGTGTCACCATCAATATACTGACGCTATCATAAACAAAGTTATCTCACTCATGAAGCAAATGTCTTGGGGAAAAATCCGTTATTGTCCGCCCACTGCTTTATCTAATTTGAAATTATAAAAGCGCGTTTGTCACGTTTTTTCTAAAATATTTTTTACAATATATTTTTTTTATTTCATTATTATTGCCCAATTACAATATTTCTAAAAAATATACTTCATTTTAAAATTCATAAAGAGCAGGGAGTGCAATTTATTTAAAAAGAATCGTGCTACTTATACCAGGTTATGAGTTTGCATTGGCAACGTAGGACCTTTAGTATTTAGTAAAAAATAATAATACTATGTTGGGTAGATCAAAGAATAGTGCATTTTTTGATTGCGGTATGCCACTTTCGAGGGTAGTAGTTAATGCCCAAAGAAAATTTTTTAGATCCAGAGCCATCTCTGAATCCGTGTAGAACATTATAATGGCGTCCATTAAAGATGGCTGCCATTAGAGTCTTTAGGAAATTTTCCATATTTGCTTCTAGTGGACCGATTTCAATGATTCTTTTTTGTTTGAAAGGTCTTCTAAAAGGGTTATTGCTTGGCTATTTTTAAATTTATTTTCATTGAAAAATTAAATTTAAATGAATGGATGGTTCCTTAGCTGAAAAGAAGGTTAGAAGTCAAGTTAGGTAAGTTTGAATCGGAACTTAAGTTAACATACTATAAGTACTAGCAGGAGATGAAGAAAAAAAAAGGCAACCAATCTAAATTAACTGTTTAAATAAACCAACATTATCGACCCGGGGACGTCACCAAAAAACGTTCCAGGAACGTTTATAATTAGATACACCCGAAACATACTTATTAAGACACTTTAGATGTCGAGAATGGTCTTGGAAATAAAAGTTGTTTTCTAATTAATGTATAAATGAAGTTGTGATGATAAGTGGCTGTTTTTAAATGCACAACTTCTTTGAAATAATTATGGTACCTACGATGTCGCAGTCGTGAACATCCCTAAAAACGTCCCAGGAACGTTTCTGTACAACTGTGCTCGGGTCGTAATATTTAGGATACTGTAGGTCTCAAGTATTGACAATAAAGCAGACGTCCCAAATAACGTTAGTCATAATAATAATTGGCTGTTATTGCATAAGTTTATTTCCCTCGAGGTCGCAGCCGTACGTCCCAGTTTTTATGATATATGGCAGTCTACCTCATGCAATTGTGTGCGCACCCCGATAAAAAAAATAATTTGTGAAGAACACCTCCGCGAGCAACTGACAAGAGCAAGAAAACAACCCATATAATTACAATTCCTTTCTATTTCAAGGGACAATGAAATATAATGTTACTCTCTCTCTGTAATCATGACAAGAGTTGTTTGATCATTTTGCTGTTGCCATCTGTAAGATTATTGCTTATCTTCTATGTTTTCTTAACTGATTTTAAGATGGTTTTAACTATCTTCGTCGGCAAATTTCTACTCTCAATGTTACTTTTTGCAACCAAGGGTAGTACCGTCGCCAGTTACCTTTTAAAGACGTATCTAGTACTATTAGCGTAGATAGAAAATACTTAAGATATGTAACTGATAAGTGGAAGTGAGAATAGTCCGTTGCACTTCCACTCGTTATAAACCCTGATCAGGCAAGTGGTGCCCCCCATTTACCTTGCGGAAAGTATGGAAACCAAAAATTTTGTTTTGCCGAGTAACTGTTAGAGGGCGCTAGCGGAGACCGCAATAAATAGGTAGTCCTGGCAACGAGGATACATGCTAATATCCGACGCAAGCCGACGGTATCCGAACAGCCAGCCAAGCCATGAAAGGGGAATTATCGCAAGTTTTTGATTCTTTGCTGAATACCGGTTTATCAGTGGCGTAAATGAATGAACTGGTTGCTAAGGGAATGGGAGCTGGTAGAGAGATCATAATATAAATTCATGAATATGCTGAGTGAAGCAAGACAGTTTTTATTATTATTAAACGATTATATTTAACTTTACAGTCTGCCTGACTATCAAATTTTGCGATCCGTTTTTGACACACTTCCCGTAAACCGATTTTAATAAAATTTGGCACAGTAGTATAGTTCGGATGATAATACAATATTATGAAAAAAAAATTGGTGGGTAGGGGGTGGTTAAGGTTTAAAAATAAGGGGCTAAATTCATTGACACTCTTCCCGTGAACCGATTTTAATGAAATTTGGCATAGCAAAGTAGATCCGATGACAATACAATATTATGAAAAAAAGGGGGGGGGGGTAGTGGGTGATTGGGGGGTGTAACGGGGGTAAAGTGGTCTAAAGGGAGCAAATTCAGAACTTTGAAATGAAAACAGATACGAACATGTGGTTTTCAGATTTATTATTGAATCTGGTGACAATACAATTTTATAAATCAAAATCGGGGGTAGGGTGGGTAGTTAAGGGGTGTAAAAAGGATAAATTCAGAGCTTTGTAATGAAAACAAATACAAAAGTGCGGTTTTCAGATTTATGATTTGATCTGGTGACAGTATAATTTTATGAAAAAAAATGGAGGTAGAGGGTGGGTGAGGAGTGTAAAGGGGGTAAATTCAGAACTTTGTAATGAAAACAGATACAAACATGCGGTTTTAGTGACAATACAATTTTATGAAAAAAAATCGGAAGTGGGGGGTGTGAGTGTGAGGTGTGTAAAGGAGGTAAATTCAGAGCTTCTTTTATACTGGGACTTTTATGCAGAGTTAATTGGGAGAGAACTTGTACAAAATTGACAGGAAAGAAACCTTGTAATAATAAGGCATTGCTAGAAATGGAAAGGTTGCGAAAAAATTATATAGGGTGTGCCAAAAAACAACTGCACTTTTTAAAATGATTATAACTAAGCAGGAAATTGCCCGATTTTAAAATACTAAATATAAATAAAACTTTTTAGAAATCTAAGGTTTCAAAATTTACAAGACGAATGTCAAACTTGACATTTCCTAAAAATCCAAGATGGTGGACCTATTTAAAAAATAGGCATTTTTAACCCCCCTAGATATTTTTTTGTGTGCGACACTGTAATAAATCTGAAACATCGGTTACGAAGTCACATTATTTTAAAGCGAAAGCGAAGAAGAATATAGATATATCATTTTAAAAATTCGGACAAGAAATAAGGAAGTTTGCAATTTTTAAATAGACCGGAGTACCTACAAAATCATGCTTATTAAGAAAAAATCTACTTGTTTAAATAGCAATAACTTTTTCAAAAATTGATCGATTTTAATAAGTTTACACTTTTTAAAAGGCACAAGCTTCAAAATTTATAGAACTAATGAAAAAACTGACATTTAGTAAAAATCCAAGATGGCGGGCTTATTTAAAAAGTAGCCAAATTTCACCCCCCCTAGAAAAAACTTTCTGAGACACTTTATTCAATCTTATTTCTTGTCCGAATTTTTAAAATGTTTCATCGATGTGCTTCGAAAGAATGTGGCTTCGTAACCGATGTTTCAGATTTATAACAGTTTCCCACACAAAAAAATATCTACGGGGGGTTAAAAATACCTATTTTTCAAATTGGTTCGCCGTCTTGGATTTTTAGGAAATGTCGAGTTTGAAATTGGTCCTATAAATTTTGAAGCTTTGGCTTTTTAAAAAGCTTAATATTATTAAAATCGGACCGGATTTTTTTCTGGCACATCCTATACATTTTGCATTTTGTTTCTTTTTGATTAGGAATATGTGAAAAATAAAACAAATATTTTTTTTAACTTGAACGATTTTATTAAAAAATTGCATTAAAGTAAAAAATATTTTGGCAAATCTCTGTTTACTACAGCCGTAAATGGCACATTATATATTTTTAAGTTCGACATAAAATCATGGTGCATATACACTATTTTATAAGTATCTTTAATAATGTTTAACCATTGTATAATACTTCTTTATACAATGGTTTAACATAATATTTTGTTAAACTTTAAAATTATATCCTCTGCTACCATTCAGAATAATTTCCACATATAAAATAGCCATGCCGGTCCGCGTAATGTTTTCGACCTTCTCTTACAAAATTTAAAATTTTACTAAGCAGTACAAAAATCCCAAAAAATTACCATTATTTTGTTTGATTTGATTATTGATCAGTTTTCAACTAATTATTTTATTTCGCATTTTGAGTTGGGTTGCCTGGATAGAAATACAGCGTGTTAAAAATGGATAAAATTTAAAAAATAATATAGTTTTTAAATCGTGTTTTTTGTAAGCTTGGTTTTAAAGAACAAGCGCGAAGCGCCTTGATTTATAGTGTAAAGATGGCGTGTTGCGAGAAGTGCTCTTCGTTCGAGATTTTTAAAAGTATTTTCCTGTTTTTCTTCGATTTCTTGATCAAGGAATTAAAAAAATAGTGTTAGCAACTCGCGGATAAACTGATGTGCTTTTTTTTACTCGCGTTTTTAAATAACTGCTTGCTGCGTTCGTTATTTCAACCAACGCTTGTAAAAAAAGCACTATTTTATCCACTAGTTGTGAAAACTACTATTTTACAACAAGTGGCTAAAAGAGTGTTTTTTTTACGTCTGTTGTTATTTAAAAACCCGAGTAAAAGAAAACAGAGTTTGGCCGCGAGTTGTAAACACTATTTTTTTAATACCTTTATCAAAAACTCCTAAAAAAACAGGAAAAAAAACTTGCAAAATAAATTTCAATCGACGTGATTTTGCATTTTTTGCATTGCTGAACAATATAAAATTTGGGGCAAAATGTTTTTCATAAATGACAAAATTTTTCAGTTCTTCCTCGGTTTTACAAAGAATGTTTAAGCTTCCCGAATGTTTCTTCCATTTTTCCAATATTACAATGTCGTTAATTGGAAAATAAAAAAAGCAACATCTTCGTTTTTATTTTTATGGTTGGGGAAGTTCCAATACGAACAACACCTTGTTGACATTCTGTACTTTATTTCGATTACAATTCACGAGATAATTCAATTAAAATAGTAAGTAGCACGAAAGACCTGTATCGTAAACTAACGCACCTGTGAAACCCGGCGGGGACGGGGATCCCCCGGCCTCGGCACGAGGCTGTGTCCCCTGCAGCGCGACGCGGGTAATCAAATGAAGTTCGATGAACCCATGCGAAACACGTCTAAAAGAAAGGTGTTCCTAATTTGCTGACCCGGTCGAAAGTATTTCAGAGAAAGATGAAAATATTTTTAGGCAATTGTTTTTTAATTTACCAAAAAACCTGTCCTCCTAAAGTGTTTTTTAGCACATCTAGGATATTTAAAAAAATTATTTTAAGGTTCATCATGGTAGAGCCAAAAATTGCCCCAGTGGCGCACTGTAATGGTGCATTTTTTGTCAAATATATATTAGATTTTACGCGTGTGATAAAAGTTCCTTTTTTACAAAAATTTAGTGTCGCATTTAGGCATTGCAAAAATATTTCAGAAAAAATTATTTTATTACATATTGTATTAGTTGATGATCATAAATATAATAATAGTATAGTATATTAATTATATAGTATAGTAATATGTATTTATTGTATTTATTTTCTTTAAATATGCTTTTTTATTTTAACCCTAACAACAATTGCTTTCAAATTTAAATATTTAGCAGCCACATTCCAAAATAGAAACGTCTACCATGATGAACCTTGAAATAATTTAGTTAAATACCTGTTCAATTATTTTAAAATGTGCTAAAATACACTTATATACACGTTTTTTGGTAATTTTAAACAGTATAAAGAACTTTAATTGAAAGAAATTAATATCACCTTATGACTTACACAATAAACAATTACAATTTTTGTCGTTTTTTGGATAAAAAAAAACACTCAAGATGACAGACAGATGACAAAACAGAAATTTTTAGTAAACTATTGCCTTAAATTATTTCCATCTTTCTCTAAAATTCTTTTTAATAGCCTGCTGTCTTCAACAACTTTAAATATTTTTCATTTTAACAGAGAAAAATGGTTTTATTGCAGTACTTTTTTGAAGCTAAAAAAAAGTGAAAACTTGAGAAAACTTTTATTCTAAAAATCGAAAGTTTGGAAAGAAGGCTATACAATGGGAACAAAATCTTGGCATAAAAATTTCTTAAACAAAAATGTTACCCCTTTAATTATGCTAAAATATCTTAAGCCAAATTTATTTATATTTAATATTTAGTTTATAACTGAAATTTTCTAGGAAATTCCCGAACTGCCCGATGTTTTTTTTTTTAAATAGTTCCTACCTACTTAATTATTAATGCGAAAAAACGGTAATTATGCAGTATGCGGTTTTCTGCCATTTTTGATTTTTTATGAAAAATTCTTTATGGTGGCACCTACTAGAGTCCCTAGGACCCCAAATCCGCCTGCGCCGGTTGTTTTTTTTTATTTTTTTTTTGTTTTTTTTTTTATTTTTTTTTCACTAAAACCACCCAATCCAACACAGTCCAACCCAACCCAAAACAATCAGAAAAACATTACAACCCCCCCCCCCGGGGCACCCTTTTTTCTCTTAAAAAAAAATCGGGCGCAGGCGGATTTGGGGTCCTAGGGACCCTAGTATAGGTGCCCCCATAGAATTTTTCATAAAAAATCAAAAATGGCAGAAAACCGTATACTGCATAATTACCGAGAAAACATTTACCAACAGTTTTTTGTTACTATAAAACAAAAACATGCAAAATAAGGAACACTTACCTGTAAGCGTTAATAAATCACAAGAATAAAACTGTTTTTGTTTCAAAAATCACAAAATCAACAAGATAATATTCTTTTCTTTTCTAACACTAAAAAAGTACTGATAAGAACAAGAAGAATATTCTCTATGTCGTCATAAAAAGTTAATTTCAATGATATACGGTTCGATTTCCACCAAATCTAAACAATGGCAGTGATATTTCTAATTTCTACACTATCTAGCGCAGGAGGCATGTTAATGCTAAGTTAATAGCGCCACCTATACGAAGTCAAGTCAAACATTGGAGAGTTATTACAGATTTCAAAGGAAAATTGATTATGTCTTCTATGCTTACAGATTTCGCTGCGGCGAAATGCACTGGGTTGATGACAGTCGAGTTGTCCAAAAGCGACTATGCGCGCTCTGGGGAGTTATCCACGAACGAAATTTTTGCTAACATTTTAGCCCGTAAGGTTACCTATCTTCGGTATTTCCTCTATCTACGCTATTAGCAAACGTTTCCGGGACGTTCTAGAGATATCCTGGGGATATTAATAACAGTACTTCCATGCAATGATCTGCGGATATCCCGACAACGTTTCTTTGATAATGAAGGCTCTAAAGCTGCACGAAACAATGATCTGTCTTAAAGTAGTACAAAGAATATGGTCTGGATGGTGGTCTGGACGTTTATTGACTATTTTGGTACGTTTTAAAAACGTCCCCAGAAGACATTTTAAGGCGTTCGAAAAAGTATACTTTTGCCAAAAAAAACGTCCCCGGGAGGTCCAGCGACGGTACCATACGTTCCCGGGATGCCCACAAAGTCACGGTGGGACGTTTTAAAAACATACTTGTGATATTAGGTATTCTGCAGATTTCTCATGGTGATTTCATCGAATCTTTTAGCTTAAGCCTCTTTTAAGTAGTGTATTATTTCGTACATATTTTCTACGTAAATTTGATCCCCTAGATATCCCCATAGATAGAAATTATTCGGAGCAAGATCGGAAGAACTCGCTGGCCAAAAAATCGTTACGTCCTTTTCTATTGCCGACTGCGTTTCTCAAACATGTCCTCACAATTCGGATATTATAAACCGATCAGTCATCTATTTAAAACCATGACTGGACGTGATTTCCTGCAACGGCATCAATGGCAGGCACTAAAATTGTTTTCAATTCAAAAACGTTCCAAATATTTGTGCCATTAACGCTTTCAGGATATTAAATGTTTGGGGGTACAATTCGATGCTGATTTTTTCTAGCCCAATATCGAAAATTTTGAACATTTGGTTGTACTGGTTGTAAAACATACGATCCATCCACGACGAAAGAAAAAAAGACGAAAAATCCGTCCATCTCTATCTTACCAGTAGTTAAAGGCAGTTTTAGTTAATTTACACATAAAAAAGTCGGTGCAAATGGGGGTAACACCCACAAATGTAATGTTAAACAAATAATAAAAATAATGCTTTTTACCTGTGCAATACTTAATTTTTGGAAAGGCCATACTCCTAACTATGAATATATGCATAATATGTATATAATTTGGTTTTTGTACTTTTTTCTTTAGATTGAAATTAAATCCATATTATATCATATCCGCCGCCACTGCTTTGCGCTACACCTACGTTTTCGCGGGCATCCGCCGGCTTTTGCGGTGTTGCCACAGATGCCCTGAAACTCTCTCTTTCTCTGTCGGGCTATTAGTTAGGATTAATTTTGAAATGAACTTAATAATAATAATGATAACAATTCTTAATAGGTTAATTTTGCGCCATTTTTCTTTAAAAAATAAAATGCTTTTTTTTAGTCCGTGGAAAAAAAAGTTGTTGTGAATCGGCAAAATCTTGTCCTTGATAAAGGTGACACGCAAAAATGCCCACCCATAATAAAAATTTACTTGCACCTCTAATATTCCGATTCGCTAGCATTTATTGACTAAAACGGCCACTTTGCCAGGCAGTTTAACCTTAAGATAACACGACCTTATAGGGATGTTAAACCGAGCGAACCGAACGGTATAGTTTATAGGCTTCCAAAGTATAAAGTAGAGGGCCGCTTAAGACACAAATAACGTAGATAAAATACAGGATGCATGGTTAAAAAAGGAACTTTTTTATTGTTCATTAGTTACGAAGTTTTTGACTAATTACAAAAAATTTAACCATTTTGAATTAAAGACTTCAAAATTTATGAATTTGATGCCAAAATTGAGAGTTTATCAAAATTCAAGAGACATCTTCCTGCTTTTTTTTTGTATGTGTGTCCCTTTGAAAAATTTAACTTTTAGTAGGCTAGGGCTTTATCCTTCCCTATAGTACTGATCGCTTTTTAACATCGCGTAAAGAATAAGAAAGTTGTGAATTGTTCAACAAATAAGTGCGTTTGATAAACCCATTTAACTATGAGATAGTAAAATAATGACCCAAGGATCGCAATAGTTATAATGGTCATTAAACGCGAAGATGAAGTTTGAGACGCGAGCCGCAGCCGAGTGTCTTAATTTATCTGAGCTTGTAACGACCGTAACATGCGATTTAGTGTAATGTACTTTACCTACGACCAATGAAAATATCATCATAAATATCAGAAATTACTAAAAATATCAAACGCGAACCTTCATAACCTGAAGTTTCAAAATAAATAAGGATTTTGTGTCTTAAAAATGCGTAATATGTCAAGTTAACGGAACTTATTTTTGGTTAGGTACTCAAATTATATTAGATTTATTTACATTTATTAAATATTTATTGTCTTAAAAATATAGAAAAATGATTCACATTTTTGCGTCAATTATTGCTTTTATAAAATAAAGATTCATCGCTTTTACGTCTAAGCTGTATTATTTAACCTAGGGCCGTAAATGAGCCATTAAAATCGTAAAATTAGTATTATTTGTTGGTTGTTATTTGTGGAAAAACAGAGAATATAATGTAAAAATCAATGTTGGTTCTGTGCAAGGCCAAAGAAATTCTACTGCGCATCCCCGACGAAGTCTGCTCACGCTCAGAAGCAGGTTTGGCTCTGAATTTTTTCCATGCTAACTTGATTAGGAGAGTTTTTATCGCTATGGCTTCTTTTCGCAAAATGACATAAAATCGTACGGCGCTCTACACTGGAAATTAAGGGCGATCCAAAGTATGATCTTGAATCGTCTTTGCTGAAAATTTTGAAAAATAGAGTTGAACTACACTTCTTTTACTTGCGCAATACCTACATGTTACATTAAAAACTTCGTAGCGCCCCACGATTTTATGTCATCTATTGAATAAGCACACTACATTCAGTATAAAACTTGTGATTTCAGACTAAAACCTAAAAGAGACCAAACATTCCCTTTGAAAATTCTCTAATGTTTACAATCCAAAACCCTTCTAGACGAATAGAAGAGGAGAAAAGAGATAGACGAATAAAACGGCAACACTTTTGCGTGCGTCGACCCACTTCGTTTCAAATTATAAAATAAAATAAGTTTGTAGTCAAAATCAAAATACTAGCCACCTGATCAAAGTTAAATTTATAGTGGTGTCCGAAGCTTCCTACTTCGTTACTCACGCAAGAAGCAAGCCTTGCATGAACAGCACTACAAGGCCCTTAAACTGCGACGAATACTAACAGCGTTTTTTTAAATAGTTCAAAATTGAAGGTAAAGATAACGATAAAGATAAAATACTTTTATTTACCATAGAACAGGTTTACAGCCTCGGTTTCGTCTCATTTTTTCTTTTTTAAAATAAATTAACAATCAAACACTACAAGAAAAATACCAACATACAAACATTTTACACAAACTTATTAATGACAAATACCAGGGGCTTCCAAATTATTAAAAAGTACAATTAATGCCCCAAAAATAAATACATATACAAATACAAGATATAAGAAACATAAACTGGTAAAAAGTTGCTAAATATTACGTAAAATTAATTCCACATAAAAAATAAAAAGTAAAATTAATAGCAGGTAAAAAAACAATCTACACAGAATAAGTAAAAAGGTATATTATAAAAAAAAATTGATAAAAACACGTTAACGCAAAACAAAAGAAAAGATCTCAAGCATGCAACTCATTACATTCGAAAAATTCGTCCAAGCAATAAAACGAATTTTTACCAATAATGTATTTTAGATTTTTTTTTAAATATATTTATGTTCTTTGATTGTTTTACATCATGAGGTAACTTGTTAAATATTAGGCTTCCAGCGTATAATGGTGACTTCGTAAACCTCGTTGTTGTGTGTTTTTCTACATGCACTTGATTCACCTGTTGGAAATCTTTCTTGATTTTGGAAAACAAAACAAACCCAGCTCAAAATGTAAATATTTGTTACTGTCAATATTTGATCTGATTTAAAGGTGCCATGACTCCCTATATTTAAGTCCAAAAGTTATTCTGATAATGCGTTTTTGAAGAATCATCCCCTTTCTATTGCACAGCTCTGACCCCATACTATGATGTTATATTTTAAAGTAGAGTATACTAATGAATTATAGCAGGTATTAGCTCCTTTCTACCTAATTCGTTTTTTAAATTTAAAATTGCAAAAAATGCAAGTGGTAGTTTCGTACACACTACTTCTATTTTTTTTTAAGCTTAAGATTTTATCAATGATGGTACCCAGGAACTTAACTTCGTTCGGTATTCGCCGAGGTTTCAACTGACGGGAGTTGTTCCTTGTATCTGCTTAATTACCTATTCTACTTGTGATCTTAAGTTTACCAACGCATTTGCCAGAACTCTAATATACGTACTGGGGTTCTATTCTTGAATCGAGAGAAAATCTGCTCCCAGAGAGTAAATTCTCCCGCTACTATGTATCTTATTGGCCCAAATCTTCGTTTTAAATCGGTTTCTCTCACTTTTGTCCGATATTGATCGAAAGTGATTCTATTGGTCTTGACTAAGAAAATTACTTTCGATCAATAGCGGGCAAAAGTGAGAGAAACCGATTTAAATTGAAGACTTGGAACAATGAGATGCATAGTAGCGAGATAATTTGACTCCATGGGAGCAAATTTTCTCTCGATTGAAGAATAGAGCGACTGGTGTTGTGATTTAAAACAATTTGATTTAAAACAGTTTAATTAGATAAGAAAATACCTAAAACTGCTCCCATTGCTAATAAGTCGAGAATTTTAATATTTTTTGGGTTTCTTGCAATTAACCTCTCACCAACAACTTGTAAATACCTATGAAATAATTGCGAGCATATTTTGAAAACAAGTGGGAAAAGTTTAGGTAATATATTTTTAAAAAAGATAAAAAGAAGGAAAAAAAAACAATACGTTCCTTGGTGGGAATCGAACCTACGACCTCCCACTCGTAAGGCAAGCACACTACCCATCTTACTACCATGAAATTTAAATTAAAACAGTAAATTGTGGGTGACTTTTGACCAAACACCATGGCCAGTAGGTACCAATTTTAATTAATTCTTTAGATATTAACTGAGTTCTCGGCAGCTCTCGGCAGCACCGTATAAAGTTGTTTTAAAATACACCTTACAAAGAGATTATAATTTTAGATTTAAAATATATAAATAATGAATAAAATGACAGTCTCTTACCTTCAAAATAATAATTCTAGGTAGAAATATTCTGTTGTTTTTTTTTATATCACGCATTGTGCTGGTCCTCAAAAGACTTTATATAGTTCTTTTTTTTATTAGTCAAAATAAAAGTCAAAAATCACAAAAAGACACCAAATTCCGTTAAAAAGGACGCACAGAAATCAAACCCGTTAAATAAAAGAACTATACAATAGAACCTGCAATTCGGCAAACCAATTTTTTATCCGAACCTGATTTCATCAAATACATTCAATAACAAATTCTAAATTTAACAGACCCGTTTTTAATCGAACCAATGTCCATCAAACTCATTCAATATCAAACTCGTAATTTGTAAAATCCATTTTTAACAAAAATCGGAATTTGTTAAACCATTATTTATCAAAACCGGATTTCGTCAAACTCGTTGTTTACCAGAAAATGTTTGCCAAATTGATAGCGCATTCGCCAATAATACTTACATGAACCGGAGGCGTACACGCAGGTGGCGACATCTATACACAAAGTATTGAATACTACCTGTGAATACTTTTATAGAATGACAAATGCATCGAAACGCCGCGCGTCGTAACGTCACGCCACCCTCGTGTACGCCTCCAGTTCATGTAAGTATTATTGGCGAATACGCTATCAATTTAGTAAATATTTTCTGATAAACAACGAGTTTAACAATATTCGGTTTTGATAAATAATAGTTTAACAATTTCCGAGTTTTATTAAAAATGTGTTTTACAAATTACGAGTTTGATATTGAATGAGTTTGATGAACAATTGTTATTATTGAATGTGTTTGATGAAATAAGGTTCAGATAAAAAATTTGTTTGACGAATTGCAGTTTCTATGGTGAATCGTTCATACGATGAATTGTTTTATTAAATACGGTTTGATAAATTCCTGGTTTGATAAATCATACGCGTTCGTTAAAAACACTACCGAGTCAGCTGTGAAAGAAATAGGTTTGTATTTTTTACAAATAATTAAAAATTTAATTATAGTAATTACTCAAATTAGTAAATTTAGTTATTAGTCTGAAGCTAATTAAATTTTATAAAAATACGTAGTGTAGTATATATAATTAAAAAAGCGATTCAAAAACTGTATTTAGTTTCGTTTTTCCAAAATCTCGCGGCAAATTGGCAACCGTGTGTTTTATGGGAAAATGAACCTTATGGACGGTTGATCGGGGTAGTATTGTTTACTGCTATATCTCTTTTTATTTTTTAATCTGACCTTATGATAAAATTATTATTTTTAAAAATGTTCAAATAGTTTCTTTTTAATTTTAATTTCTGTCTGTTCTACGTCAAAGTGCTTCGTATGCTTTTAGGATAATTTTGTCGATCATTTTCTGTACATATATTTTACTAACAATATTATTGTAATATATACTGGCAGGTAATATTATATTATAAAACAAAAGCGCCAATAATTTACGGTCGGCGCTCAATTTACATTTTGCTTTAACAAAAATTAACGTCAAATATTAATTTTCATAAATGCATCGCATTTAAAGTCTATTGATAGTATCGGTTTTGTTTGTATTGTTCAAGTGTTAAATATTAAATAAATTAATGATTTTTCTTTAAAAACAGTAATTTTTACAACCAGCGGCTAAAATAGTGTTGCGGTGGTTTAAATAACGGGAGCAGCAAGTGAGTTAGAAATGCGAATAAAAAAGCACATTTTAGCAGCGAGTAGAAAACCCTATTTTGTTTTATATCTTTATACAAAAATCCTAAAAAAAGGAAAAAAACTCACAAAATAAAACTTGAACATAACATCCAAATACTTTGTTTATATGGCACACTTCACTATTTGGTCGACTCCAGGAAAAAAATGTATATTTCTTGAATTATGTGTTTTTGTGTTTGGACCATCAAGCACTATTATTTAAGATCAAAATCAAAATATAAAAAAAAAAAATATATCATAAAATAAAGCATTCAATTTTAAGTAAAAATGTCAGATAAACTTCTTTGTAGCACGTTTTTTATGGAAATTTTTGTAAATATTTCAAAATTTGTAAAAATTGAAGTTTTACAATTTTATACACCATTCACTAAAAAATCAAATCTTTTAAAAACAAATTTTTAGGGTTGTATGGAATCTTATGCTGAGCAAAACATCTGTTATAAAATTTTTTGTAGCATCTCAGTGAAAATCTTTTTCAAATTTCAAAACAAATATTTTTTAAAGCATTAGTAATAATAAGACAATACCAAACAAAAAACGAATGTAGAAAAGATAGTACCGTCTTTTAGAAAAGTAATAGGACAGAGATGCCACACATATTTAAGCCCCTTAGTTTATAACTTTTTATCAAATAATTTAAACTATGAAATAAGAATTTTTAAAAAAATGATAAGGGATTTTATAAAAATTACTGAAAGAAATAGGATACATGACTTGGTTAATATAAAAAATTAAGATAAAATAATTTAATCTAGTTAATTTAAAATAACCGGATACGACGATTTACCCCAATAGTGACTGTTTAGCCGATTTTGTTAAATTATTATACTAAAATAGTGATTAATTACCCGATTTTGTGAACCTATGACCCAATAGTGAACTTTTAACCAAATGTGAAAGTTAATTATGTAAAACTTATTCGCACACAAGCCACGGACGAGAATTATTTTGTGGCTAGGACGATTTATTTACTTTATTGTGATTTATTTTGTTTAATGTATTTTTTGTATATTATTTTTTTTGGTAAATAAATTATTTATTATTATTATTATTATCTACACTTTTTTCACCAAAAAAAATCTAGTTCGAAATTCTGCAAAAATGGTCAATTTCATTGGCCTTTTTGCACCAAGGTTTTACCAGGAATTTTGCAAAAAAAAATAAAAAACCAAATTCATTCAAGTGCCAGGATTTGTCCATAAGGTTTATTGGCTAAACGATAAAAACTAAGAAAAAATTAATTTTTAAGAACATTTGGGATTTTTTAACGATTTGAGTTAAACAAACTACGTTATATACATAATCAAACAGAATTTTTGCTTTTTTGGTGGCCATATTGAAATACAAGATGATGGACGAAATTAAAATCAACCTAGAAAAACTATCTAGCATAAAAGAAAAGTTGATTTTAATTTCATCCACCATCTTGGATTTCAATATGGCAAAAATTATTTTCGATTATGTATAAAATTCAGTTTGTTTAACGCAAATCGGTAAAAAACCTCAAACTTTTTTAAAATTAATGTTTTCTTAGTTCTTTCACTTCTCAAGCGAACATTATTATATGCTTTTTTAATGCTAGCTGGTAGGCAAAGAACACGGCTATTTTTTGCATTTATTCTTTTATTTTTTTATCGTCAAATTCCTGGTCAAACCTTGGTGCAAAAACGACCAAAGCAGTTTTAGGATAAACTAAATTAATTTTAAATTTTTTTTTCAGATTTAGGATAAGCTAAAAAATTAATACGTCAGTTAAAATGACGGACAATTAAGTTAGAAGAAGGTTTTTTTTTTCGTTTCTTTCGTAAGATAAACAAAAAGCACATGGAAAAATATTTTAAAAAAACTATATGTCATCTTAAACTCAAATATTATTGATATTTCCCAATATTCCTACGCCGATGCTTAACAATATTTTTAAATCTTATTTACATATTTTTTCTTGAGAGAATTTAAAACGTGATTTGACCAACGTGTCTCAAATATTGTTTTTTGTTTATCTTACGAAAAGTTAAATTATTTTTTGAACTTAACTGTTTGCCATCTTAACTGAGGTATATATATTTATTTTTTTTTATACAAAAAACTGCTTTTGTTTGTAAAAAAAATGTTACCTCAACAAAATTATGTTGTTTTTTATTTTAGTCACCGCTATCTTGATTTGTGAGTGACTTTATCATTTTTTTTAAAATTTATCCAACCCAATACTGTGCCAAGTGCTTTGTGTTTAACTTAAAGAAAAAAACCAAAAAAAAAACACCTTTAATCGTCCGCCGTTTTAACTGAAGTATTATTTTTTTTACCCAAAAATTTAAAATTAATTTAACTCATCCTAAAACTGCCTTTGTTTTGTGCAAAATTGCTAATAGGCAGAAAAATAATGACCTTTCTTAATTTAAGTCGCGGCCATCTTAATTTGGAAATGACATGTGTATTTTTTTTTGCAATTTTTGAGACAAGCGTCCTCGATTTAGTACAAATTGACATATTGCATGATGTTAGTATAATTAACACACCAGAAGGGAAAAATTACTTTTTTCTCAATATTGTGGTCGCCATTTTGAATATCATATGTAAAATCAAATGTTTTTTTAAAATTGTAGCAGAGACGAACTCATCGCTAATAGCATCTAGTAATTTTTTTTTTGTTGTCTATAGGTTAATGGCCCCTAATATATCCAAGATATAAGAGACCCTTTATATCTTGGACATATTCGGCGCCATCTTGGTACCTGCTTATAAACTCTAAATATTTGAAATCTAGCCGCCCATTTTTATATATTGGTTTAACTGGGATCTCCCCATTATTACCCAATTGATTTCGATTTGATTTTTCTAAAAACGTAGAAAACACATTTTTCCCTAACTTTGACAGCCCCCATCCTGCTTTCTGGGGCCGGAAAATTGAGGATCCTCCACTGAAATTTTAGCTTTTGGTATTAAGTGTTACTATACCAAATATAAAAAATATAGCCTTTTTGCAGTTTCTTTTTACGAATTTACTCCACTATATTCTATGGCTCTGGGGGCTGCGTCTCGTCGTCGGTAGTTTATGGAACATTCTGTATGATAATTATATATTTCAAAACAGATACGAACATCTAATCTAAACCGTACGTTCCCGGAATGTCCTGTGTAAGATTCTCGAAATATGCATTCTAAAATGTTCGTATAATATTCTATAGGTACATATAGACGATACGCAGTTAAATTATGCCTAAACTGAATGTTTTTGGAATATCAGTCATCAAAGTTTGTTGAAGAGCTCATTGTCTTTAAACAACTATACAATGGATTTCAAAACAGATATACTACCAAAAGATACAAACATTTAAAGTATTTAAATAGGACATGTTTGGAACGTCCTGTGAAATGCATTCCATAAATGTGCTTAAACATTCGTATATTTGGAATACTTAAACAGGATATTCTTGGAATATTCCATGTTATAATTGGACTATAGCACATTTTATTCTAGGTCCGCCTCTGCTCTATCCCACCAATTATCTCTGGAATACCAACAAACACACATAATTTTTCAATCTCGGTATATACAAAAATAAATCCATAGAATCTTGCGTTTTACAATAGCCCTCTACAGACAAGCGCTTTCCACAATTCGACATCGTCTAGAAGAATTATTTGGTCGAGTGGATACGTCGTTACCTCAAGAAATGTTTTATATCGACCCCTTTTCACACTTGGAGTGTTCTGCTGGAGAACCCATTGAGAAAACAATTGTTGTGAGAGGTTGAGGGATTCTATAGACTGATACCGTCTGTATTAATAGGTCCGAACTTTCAAAAAGTTTTCGTAAATAAGAGGAGAATATTTAAAAAAATTATGACAAAATAAGTGCGTTGCAAAAAACGGTCGATTATTGGTTAAAAAGTTCTACATCAAATAATTTTACGTAGTTTAATTGCTTTAAAGAATATAATTAATTTAAAAAGGATTTAGCGAGGGTGAATAAATAAAATTAATGTTTATTAAAATCCCTATATCTTAGTGATAGTACAGGGTGATATTTTGTAATAGTATATTACACAACAGGCATGAAATGAAGGTCATTACTCGGGAAGATGACAAAGGTGAGGTCTTAATTCATCTGTAATGGCTCTTTGCATGCAAGTTGTGTACAGGGTGATTTACAATTATTTTTCGCCTTCTTAACCTCCCTTATTATTAGAGCTATAAAAAATTTTATGTACAGAAGTTGCATATTTTTTATAAATTTTGAAATAACCTCTTTAAAAATTAGCAGCGGTTATCGCAACTATCAAATTTTGACACTAACTTCTTTGGTTTTAAATATATCCCCAAATATATTTTCTTTAAATTTGGAATAACCTTTTTTTCCTGATTCCAAAAATATATAATGTGTTGGATTTATCTAGGATGGTTCTCGAGTAAAAGGAAAAATACTTTTCCTACGAGCGTGCGAAAAAACGCTTTTCTCGCACTTATTTCCGTGCGGAAAGTGCCACTTTTCCGCACGCCGTGCGCAAAAAAAAAATTTCAAGCACACTGTTGAGCAAAAAAAAGTTTTCACGCACGCTGTTGAGCACGCTTGTTGTTGAGCACTCTATTGCTCAGTGATGACTCAGGAAGACTTGAATATATGAGTATTTTTTCATTTTTAGTCCGCTAGGTTTAACTAAAATAATGACAACATTTTTTGCACGCTCGTAGGAAAACTATACTTTTCCGCACTTACGGCACGCCGGTGCGTGCGGAAAAGTACAATTTTCCGCATTTGTTAGGTAAATACCTATTCCCATAAGAACAAAGAACCACATAAGCTATAGTTCAATTTTTTGATGAGCGGACTGGCGTCATTTTTTTTATATCTATTTGATACATTGTTTTAGACAGCAACAATAAACATGTAAAAATATGTTATGTCGCTGATTGTTTCAACTGTTTCTTCAAATTAACAATAGCAAATTATTTGACATACGAATTGCTGACAATAAAGAAATACGTTTTCAAAGGAAAAAATGACGTTCGTCAGCTCATCAAAAAATCGGACTACCTATATGTTTACTTGTCTAACACCTTGTACTTATGATAAACTATTTTTCTCTTTACTCCAGAACCATCCAAGATAAATCCAAAATATTCTGTTATATTTAGAATCAGAATATACTATAGGGTGTTTCAAATTCGATACTCACCATGGGGATCTCCAAAACGGTAGGAAATACGAAAGGGTTTAAATTAGGGCAAAGTTGCGCAATTTCATTCTTTGCTCAAAACTAAAAAAAAAGTTTACAAATTCCGGATAGTTCCGAAGATAAGCGGAAAAATCCGAAATCTTAATTTTTAGTTTTTATTTTTCCGCGTCCTTATTCTTAAAGCTTAAAACTTTCTACAGGCACTTTTATAAAATCTACCTAGTGAGTGGTCCATTTTTGAGACTTGATATTTAAGTGTGGCAGGAGCACTGTTAAGTTCGTTTTTTCTTATGGACACATCCTTTTATTCTTTTGCCGTTTGCTTCATAAAGGATGACAGATAATATTTTGCAAACTTATTTTGACAAATCACCTGACGTTTTGGTTTAATTTTTTCTACTCAAGATATTTTTGAAACCCGATTGCAGCACTTTTTTAAAATTTTAAAAATGACAGTTTTTTTGACATTTTGTTATAATATAAAATAACTTTAGCTAATATTTTAAAAATACCGGTTTTTTTTTTATCTTTGAATTTGGGCTGATGATGGTCAATTAACTCAAAATGTCAGTTACTTGTCAAAATGAGGTTGTAAAATATCTGTCATCCTTTACAGAAAAAAATTGATATTTTTGTTACACCATAGGTGACCTATCATGTAATGAACTTTACCAACAACGCACTCGTATTACTATGGTAGATAAACTTTTTTACTGCTTGTAGCTTACTTATCTCGCAAATTCGGCTATTTTGATTAATTTTCAAGCTTGGTAAATGCATGTTTTCTTTCCAATTTTCTTTCTCCGTTGGACAACGGAACAATACAAATTCGTCGAGGCACGTGGTTTTTTTCTTAATCAAAAATGTGACACTGACAAAATTATTTATTGTAAGGGGTTACCAACTATCATTGCCAACACACAATTTGTTTTTAAACATTTCCCTAAAACTATCAAATCCAGTTGCTCACCTCTGGTAAAACAATAACAACTGTCAAAAATCATATATAGAGCCTCTACTCAAAGGTTACTTGATGCCTATATGGAAACTTTAGTTATATTAGGGAGTTTTTGAACAGCATACAAAAATAACAACCTTTGTGGTTATCGTTATTTGACAAACCGTCAATAATTAAGTTATTTCGGTTTATTTTCCTAACTATTTATACGCTTACCAATAAAGTGATATATTCTGCATCTTTTTTTGCAAAATTCGTCAAATGCATAAACGGTTTGAAGTGGATTGACAAAAGTAAAGTCGTCTTTTCGCGACCGATGATTTCGAAAGTATATTTTAGAAACATACTTCACCGTTTCAATCGCAACGTCGCGGTTTCGAACCATCGCCGCTGATCGCGAAAATGGCAAATATTGAATGACATTAATCAGCTGTGTATATGTGAGGCTTCTCGTTTTTTTTGTGTTTGGAAGTTTTTTTTGTTATTTTTCGAAATGGGTGTCCTGGATCCACAAGTGAGCCTTTTTTTTTGTCTCCGCCAGATAACCTTAGCCTATTTTCATTATTACGAAAAATTTACAAGTACCACCATATTGAACCGTGTTCGAAACGGTGGCCGAGGCGCTTTCGAAATCCCTTGAAATGTTTCGAACCGTGACGTCACCGTTTCGTCGTCAAAATAAAATTTACGCATGTTTTTAAAGCGGGTTCGAAATCATCGCTCGTGAAAAGACGTCTTAAATATAAACAAAATAAAGATAACCACAAAAATAATGTAAGTTTGGCAGTAATAAGCACACCTGGTGCTCGATTCTGGGCGTCATAGAACGATCATACCCTGAGAAGTGATCAATCGCACAAAAGTCATTCGAACGACGCACGGTGGTCGATTTTCCGAAAAACGCGGACATAAATGGAAAAATTAACAAATTCAAAATGTATCTAAATTTGCCCCTATATGGTAGTCAAGATACTAGGCGAATAGTTGGCCAAAGAATAAACTATGCTTTTTACGAGTTTGATATTACGTATTAGTATTCAACGTCAAATTTCAAATAGAAGACCCAGAGTATGATAGTACTTAACTGTTAATATCTCGAAAACAGTTGAAGATCGACATAGGGTACGTCATATAAAAATGCTTAGAATTTCAAAATAGAATTGGTATTCTTTTTAATATACTATATACATTAAAATATTGTAGTATACTGTAACATTTATATATTGTGTCAATTAGTTTAAAGTAAATTTGATTGTTCTAAACTAACATTTTTAGTTTAATTAAAGCTTAAAATTAAAATATCATGTTACTTTAACTGTAACCAAAATTATCACGTGACTGGACACTTTTAAATAGTCACGTGACCATCAGTGCTATATTGAAACTGTATTTGACATCCCAACATTTTTGGCTAAATAAAACCCATTCAAGCTCCAATCGTCTTTCAATCTACATGTTCTTCGTAGATCCCCCCTCACATCACCATCATAAATTTAGGTAATTAATAAATATATATCTTTTACCTCTTAAAAATGTCTTAAGATAAATGTGAAAATTCACACGATCATCCTGTGTATCAGCTAAATAAGAATAAATTTATCTTTTTATTAAAAGTAAATATTTTGTACAATTAAATTACAATGTGGAAGTTTTTTTTAATATCCGCGTTTTTACAAAAATCGACCACTGTGCGAGTCCTACTCTAAAAGACGATCAAGTTTGCCGTAGCACGCGTATTAGCGAGTTCGGTCACGTGATGGTTTCGTCCAATAGCGTGCTCTGAAATAATGCGAGTGACGTTTTTCACACGAGCTTTCCTACACCTCCCAACTACTGGGTCTAGTCGAGAGAACGGCTTCGCTCAAAAATTGTTGTTCGAGGCAGCTCTACGTGTGCCCATAATAGTTTGGTGATTATTCGATCGTCTCGTCACTGCTTTTAAGCGCGTTTATTGGTTGAAAATACTTTTCTTCTCTCAGGCGAACGATCACTTCCTATGACTTCCAGAATCGGTACTCTGGTGGTTATCAACAACGATTTTTGAACTTATCTTTGTTTTCTTTATATTTACTTCTGTCAATTTACGTCAAAGTGCTTCTGTTTTTGGCGAATTTTGCAGAAAGAAAGCTCAAAATTATTGTTTTTGATTAGGGAAAATGCAGAATAAATTGCCTTATGGGTAAGTGTAGAAATAGTTAGAAAAATAAACCGAAATAACTTTATTCTTGACGGTTTGTCAAATAACGATAACCACAAAGGTTGTTATTTTTGTGTGCTGTCCAAAAACTCCCTATTATTTTTCCAGCCAATGTTTACTGTTCTTGTGACAGTAAACAAAACATGACTAACATCTTAAAAGATATTACTTCAAATACGCCTATTCCAAGAAAAATCACCGAATAAATGTACAAAAAGATTTTCTTTAAAAAAAAAGACTCTAAAAAGAGTTTGATTCTGCTCAAAATTTTAAAAAATAACAGCAAGAAAAGGCTAATGTCAACCGCGATGACAACAAAAAAATATCGGACCGTGACGTTGTTCCTCGGTTACGTCCAAAAACAATAGACTAAAGAAGCTACATATTTCTCCATCCCTGTCACTTCAATGACTTTTTATTAATAAATAATAGACACTTAAAGTAAATTTCAACGCATCGGTATCGGTATATGTATCACGTTCGAAATAAAGCCAAAATACACTACATTTTTGACTTGTTTATGCGATGTTTCGAACGATGCCCACTTTTTTGAAAGGTGCGATGACAGAACTGCTAACAGCAATCAATGCATGCGTTGGGATGGACGTAACGATACGTTCATCACTCCATACGCATCGATTGCTGTCAGCTTTTGTGTCATCGCACTATTCAAAAAAGTGGGCATCGTTCGAAACATGGCATGAGCAAGTCAAAAATGTAATGTATTTTGGCTTTATTTCGAATACGTTTCGATACGTATACCGATACCGATGCGTTGAAATATTTACTTTAAGTGTCTAATAATAATAAATAATAAACGTATACTTAATAATTTATCTTATTCGTGTATCCCGTTTAGCGGCTCTGCTAGTTCGTCACAGTCACTGTTTATTTGTTCAAAATAAAGAAAGAATAATCAGGTGTTAAATGGGGAATTAAAAAAATACTGAGATGAAAGACCTGATTATACTGGCCTTATTTAGCATTTGGCATTGCATTTAAGCATTTTGCTCTTGTCCTCAATGGCAACGCTATAATTTCTCAGTAATATCAGCATTCCGGAGTGCAAAATTGCGCATTTTAGTGTATATTATTATTACTATTATTTTAAGAGAGGCTTCATGTAATGCGAAACGTCTAGCAAACTTAAAAAGCTCGAGTGTCGTTAAGTGGCGCTTATATTTCAAGATAAAAGGCCAAGCATTTTGTCCTATGAGGACATTTCATATTGTCGTGAATATAAAATAATTGGCACGTTTACAGTGCAGTCACTTCTAGCGGGTTTAAACAAATATTGTTTTCTAGAGTTGGTATTTTTTGGCATAATGTATCTTTTTTCTATACACCCAGATGTTATACAAGGTATCAAGATCAAAAAAGAAGTTACAAAACCTCCAAATCAGTTACTTCAAGCGAAAAGAAACTAAAACAAAAAGTCAAAAGATCTTGGGTGGAAATAACGAAAATTCAAACTTGGATGAGCATCCCACAAGGAACACATAAAAGATCAAAGCGAAAAGAGAAATGATTAAACGATGTTTCGCCCTGGGTAACCAGCGTGGGCTCATCAGTAGTTTCACTGGTCACCCTCCACTATACATCATTAAACACCATCATACACTTTGATTTCCAATTTTGAACCACTCACAAATAGGCATCGTTCCGCACTGGTACTTATCCAAGTTATCTGATACGAATTCGTCCTGGCGTGTTAATATTTTCAGTAGGATTATGTTCCTAAGGCAATTAAAGCAAAAAAGAAGTTAAAAAACCTCCAAATCAGTTACTTCAACCGAAAAGAAACTAAAAAACAAAAGATTAAAAGATCTTGGGTGGAAATAACGAAATTTCAAACTTGGATGTGTATCCCATAAGAGACACACAAAGATCACCATCATACACTTTGATTTCCAACCTTGAATCACTCACAAATAGGCATCGCTCCGCACTGGTACTTCTATTTTTTTAGTTTCTTTTTGGTTGAAGTAACTGAAGGTTTTTTAACTTCTTTTTTGTTTTAGTTGCCTTAGAAGCATAATCCTACTAGAAATATTAACACGCCGGGACGAATTCATATCAGGTAACTTGGATAAGTACCAGTGCGGAACAATGCCTATTTATTTAAGGTTGGAAATCAAAGTGTATGATGGTGTTTAATGATGTATAGTGGAGGGTGACCAGTGAAACTACTGATGAGCCCACGCTGGTTACCCAGGGCGAAACATAGTTTAATCATTTCTCTTTTCGCTTTGATCTTTTGTGTGTTCCTTGTGGGATGCTCATCCAAATTTGAATTTTCGTTTTTTCCACCCAAGATCTTTTGATCTTTTGTTTTTTAAGGTACCAAGATGTTATACAAGGTAAATGGATTACTTTCGTTTCAGGGAAACCTTAATTTTAATAAAGGCAATAAAAGTTTCTTCTCAGTGAACTTAATTTATTTACAGAAATTGGTGGTTAAAAAATACGTGAATTGGAAGGCATTGAGGGGGTAAATCAATTCAACGAATGATTAAAAATGCATAGATGGTGAATTTAATGTATATTTGTATTCCACTGAACTATTTTGATAAAAATTTTTAAAATGAACTCAAAAATGTGGGAGATATTTACAAAGATGGACTAAGGTTTACACTGAAAAAATGGATGTCGTAGTGTTAAGAAATACGAGGTTAATTTAAGAGAATTATGACTCTGGATATGCGCAAAGTCCCCAGTTTCTTCTCACGAGATCTCCATTCCCTTAAACCAATTTGAGACTCAAAGTCCTATGTAAAGAACATAAAATGTTATGCCAAGAGCATATTTTTTGAAGAAGCACACAATTCTCTTACAAAAACTTTAAAAAGAATGACGTCATTACACAGTATGACAACACGTAAAGGGATCATTGCGCAATTCATATAAAAACCTCTTTTAATTTTGGCTTCCCCCACTCCTAATATAGCAAAAGAAAAAAGACAGAATCTTATGCGAATTATGCAATTATCCTTTTGTTGTTGCTTTGTGCAGAAACGTCACACCTGTAAGCAGAAAAAGACTGTAGGTACTGGAAATTAAAGAAAATGTAAAAAAATTAACAAAAACTGTTTATTAATAAAATATTAAAACTTTAGGTAAAGGTTAATATAAATTCGCTACATCAAATATTGTCAAAAACAGTAAACAGTATATTTTGCACATGAACGTGAACATTTTTCGCACAGAATTTTTGTTTCTAATTGTATCAAAGGGTTAACATCACACCATCAAAAGAGCAGTAAGTTAATTTTAGCTAATTCTAACAAAAAATCTAGATTCACTAAACAGTTTATAAACAGTATACAAGTATAAAAACTCTGCTATTACAGAACTTGCTTAAAAATTAAAAGTGAGAATAATTTTTGTTTTTCGAAAACACATCTAAATTAAGAAAAATGAGGTACCTTTTTATCTGATAATAATTTTCATTGTAATAGCCTTTCCTTTTTGGCTTTGTTTAACAAAAAGTACACAGCATAATTCTTTAACCAAGATATCAAAAATAGTTAACATTAAAAGTGGGACTTAAGTTTTATAAAAGATTGATTTCTTAGTTTATGAGCATACTCCTCTTGTCAGAGAAAATAATAAGTTCTATATTGGAGGAAAAAGATATAATGCTAAAATAAATTCAATTATGACGAAAAAATAAAAAACAAGATAATTTGGGATCTTGTCTCAAGCGGAGTTTTTTTTCAGTGTAGAACTACAGGACGCATGTCGTGTTTAATCTAATTATTCGAGTTTTTCTTTAAACTTGAGTGAAATTTGTTTGAATTTTGGACTTACTACAATAATATAAGCGATTTCGCAAGGGAAAAACACAGATTTTTTCAAGAAAAAAAAAGAGAGAGAAATTCGCATTTATGGTTAACATTACCAATTTTGAAGGAAAGCTCGATATGTTGATATTGATGATTGATGATGTTTCAAATTAATTCCTAGCACCGTACTGACGAGTTATTTTTTCTTCTTTAACCATTTTTACGTCCATCACATCAAATAAATAACATACCAAACCGGATAGTAATATAGAAATAACATTGGCATTACAAATGAAACATCTCGTTATTTGTTACCACATAAATTTAAAGCTCCACTTTGTTGAAAATCCAGAAATATCCAATCACAAATGTATTAACACTGATCTATTCTCCATTCATTGCGCGGAGTTCGGAACTCCAGAATGCCTTACAAATCATTTTCAATCCATCCGGGCTTAGCATAGACATGTGATTTGCTTTGAACTATTTCTCGATTCAGCGGGAATTTTGAGAATCCCTTCGCAAATAAATTGACGATGAGGGAAGTTACGCGCAGTAAGGATTTTGGGGACTTTGTGATTTTATGGTGTATGTGCTGACAGAACAACACTGACGTCGCACTGTGGAACGACCCCATGTGAAGCCCAGACATTTCAGAATAAACAAAATATTGCAATCCTAAAACAAAAACCATTAAATAATATTCAGTAAAGTCCACTCTATTTATTGGCATATAGATATTATTTTATTTTTTTTTTATAGTTAAAATGGATAACAAATGTGATTCTGTAGAATGCAATGCAATTTTATTACCGAAAAAAAAGCACATATTTTAAAAATATATATTTCAGTGAGTATTACCAGTGTTAATTTGTTTTCTCCCAATATCTAGACTTATTCTTGTTAAATAATCATCTTTGAATTTTGTTCGACTTTTTTTATCACAGTACCTACAAATAGCATAAATTTAGTGACCTTATTCTTTATAATAATCATTTTATTTCAAATAAGCATAAAGTAGGTTGGTTATTCGAAGGAAAAAAAAAGTAATGTATTAACATATTGCTTAGTTCATAGTGATCATGTCAAGTGTGAAGAGTTGCCCCCCCCAGCCCCCGCTTCGAGAGAGAAAACGTCATACATGTATATATGTACCCATTTTTTGTTTATTTTTCTAAATGCATTTTTCGGAATATCTCAGTTGTTCATGCACTTGAGTTTTAATTTATTTCTAACTCGATTTTAAATACTTTTATAATTTTCGCTCAGTAATTTGGATAATTTTTCTGTATGTCCTAAAAGAATAAAAAAAAACTTTATCCTAATATAATGTTTACACAAGCTTAGTTAAAGAAGTTCAAATGGTCTCTGGTTACAGTAGGTAACCGATTTGCAAAAATCCATTAAAATCAGATAAATACTAGTTCTGGTCTAACAAGAACACATAACCTATTTTCAAATACATCATCCAATATAATAGGATAATGGAAATATCATTTTTAGTAGATAAGTATTTTTTCAAATAATATTGAATCAACAATGGTTTTTTACTCCATTATATTTGTAAAATTCGATTGTAACCATATTTTAGTGTAAGAAAAATTAAATTTTTTACATCTTTTTGAAAGTCATTTTTGATAGAATAAACAAAATCCAAGATTTTTTTAACGACTCCTAAGCTATATTAAGGAAAGGCAATCAGAAAATCACTACTAGAAAGCCTTGTTATTTCTTGGTATGAAAATAGGTATTAAATTTAATAAAATCGGTTCAATAGTTATTTAGATATATTAATAATAATAAATATTTTTTCAAATAAAATTATCTGTTTATTATTTTAATTACTGTAGATAGAAAATACTAGGGATTCTTCTTGCACGGTTTTACACATTAACTCTCTCTATGCTCACTCTTTAACCGATGGACCATTTTTTAAGAAACAAACTTTGTTAGGTTTAGAATCAACCAGGCCTATTTTTTGCTATATTTTATGCATGCATAAGGAGCATTTTATTGAAAAATCCCTAAATTTAAAAAATCGTCGTTTAATAAAATCGGTATATCTTAAAAACTACTGAACCGATTTTGGTGATTAATAACTTTTTTACCAAAAAAGAATAAGGCTTTTCTTTCAGTAATTATTTGATTGTGAAATTTTGTAAAATTAAAGCTACAAGCATGAAGCCTGGGTAGGTTTTAATTTTGTCCGCCATCTTGGATTTCATAATGGCGGGTCGACAAATACATAAAAATAAAAACCTCATCGATGACCTACACAACGCCGTTTACTTTACTAAAATTGGTTTAGAATTTCAAAACTTATTTAAAGAATAATTTTGTACGGTTTTTATGGACCACCCGGTATACCGATCGTCGGCATCTTAGTTTTGTTTTCTAATTAAGAAAAGCACCGAGTCAAAAAATTCTACTTAAGTTTTATAAATATATATGTATTTTAATTAATTCTGTCCGGTAAGACATATTATTTTTAGCAAAGAGTCGCCATCTTATAATCCAAAATATTTAATAATTTGAGTAAAATACAGTAAAGGCTGTTGCTTAAGCTTTCCAAAAAAGTATAAAATATGAAAATCGGATAAAAAAACTTTCATTACTGAATTTTGTTTTGAAATGTCCGGGTTTCTCTATACCTCGCTCCACTGTGCGTCGTTGGTTAAAATAGTTGTAAAGTTACGGACACAGCAATAAACGCAAGCAGTTCTGTCAGCCGATATATGGGTTGATATAAATATGAGATACTTATAATGTCCCAAGGAATGCCAAATATATATCAATAATAACTTTGAAAAATACATAAAATAATGTAAAAATCAGGGTTAGCCCTGGGACGGCCCTGCAGTTTTTCTGGGCTAACTTTATTGGGAGAGTTATTATGGGTATCTGGCGGTACACACTGGCAAAATCACATCTTGTGTGGTTGCGAGGATGGGTTGTTTTTACAAGTCTATCTATGTATAGGGTGGATTCTTTAAACGGAACGGTGTTTCGGGTCAGAATTTGATTTAATAAAAAAATCCAAAAACACGTCAACTGAGATTTTTAATTTCCTTTAATCATGCTACCTTGGATTTTGTTTATGTCATTTAGTTTACGAGGTATGGCAATTTTATTTTTTTTTAAATAAATTTTTTTTAAAATAAATATTAAATATAAATTTTTGAAATCTGCAAACAATGCTCTCTTCAGCAATATTACACAGTAGGATCTATCTTTTACGATAATGAAGATATTTTTATCTAAATCTGTATGGAAAACTTCGATATTCATTCAAATATCCCCCGTAAAACAGGGCATAGACAACAATTCCATGCAAATTTAAATGCCTCTATCTTGGAAACCATAAAAGATAGAGTATTAGTTTGTGGTATTTTCAAAAAGATCATTTTTTTTTTAATTCAAAAATGTCAAACCATACGGGGTGTCCTATTAAAAAACAATATTTTTTTACCATACCTCGTAAACAAAACGACATAAAAAAATCCAAAATAGCACAATTAAAGAAAATTAAAAATCTTATTTGACGTGTTTTTGGATTTTTTTTTATAAAACCAAATTCTAACCCGCTAGAAGCACCGTTCCGTTTAAAGAATCCACCCTGTATATATATATATATATATATATATATATATATGTAACGAACTCAATATGTTGACCAATTTCCCGACATTCGATCGGTTTCCAATTTGGCATGCTTATATAGTTACGGTGACAAGAATATAGTGTGATGAAATTGACAGCTCCCCCCTACTCCCCTACTAAGTTTGAACGATTTCAACACAAATTGGTATACGGGGCCTTTGGGGATAAGATCAGATTTTGAAAATTCAATATGGCGGATTCAAGATGGACGACTTTCGGTCATGTTTTGCTAACCAAATTTAACTGACTTATCCACATCCGATTATGTTCAAATTTGGTGTGCGTTTATAGTTCCGGTAAAAATACAATAATATGGTATTTTCAGGTACCCACCTCCCTCGCTAGAGGGCGAAAAAGATTTAGTTTGTTCGATTTCAATCAAAATTGGCATACAGGGATTTTTAAGGAGGAAGATTATGAATTTTTGATTAGATTTGAAATATTCAATATGGCGGTTTCAAAATGGACGATTAAGGGTACAAATCTAAAAATTAATGGTGTGTTCAAATTTGGTATGCGTTTATAGTTTCGGCGACAATACAATAATATTGTATTACTAGGTACAAACTTCCCTGTAACGAGGGAAGTGGAGGGGCGAAAAGATTTAGTTTGTTCGATTTATATCAAAATTTGCATACCGGGTTTGGGGAAGGGGATATGCATTTTTAAGCAGATTTTAAAATTTCAATATGGCGGATTCAAAATGGACGATATAGTGTACAAATCTAAAAATTAAAAAATAAATTTTTATTAAAAAAAAACTTTTAAAGAACAAGCTTTTATTAAATGCACTCAAAAGTAGAAAATAATTTTTATCTTTGTTATATCATAATAAAAGCGTTGGGTGCAAATTAAAAACTTTAAGGTGACAAAGAGAGAACTATAAAAGAAAACCTAAATTCTTCTTCTATTCGAATGATAAACATAATGCTTTCATCTAAAGAAGCTGAGAACGGGTGAGATTGCCGTGCTTGCCAAGCCTTTAAAAATGTCCTTGGGTTATAGAGTAATAAAACTGTTTCTTAGGTGAATCGTCGATGTGACCGATATACGATAACTAAAGTTAAAAAATTATTTTTTTTATACCTTCATTCAAAACATGATTTTAATAACTCTCTGCTTTTTTCTCGATCACGGGTGCAAAAAAAAAATTCTGTTTGTTTTTTACCCAAAATAAATGAGAAATAACGGAATATAGTAATATTGAAAAAATCTAATTATTCTGGCCTAAAAATTAAGTACTTTCCGCCGGTTTTTACCAAGTATTTACGAAAAAATCATTTAAAAACATCGTGAAAATATCAAATTGTCAAAGATTAAAATGTCGCAACAGTGAACGTCACCAAGTAAAAAGGCACATCGCTATGGAAACCGCATTGTTATTTCATTTAACAGCCACCTTGATTTATAGTGTAAAGATGGTTTGTTGCGAGAAGTGCTCTTCGTTCGAGATTTTTAAAAGTATTTTCCTGTTTTTCGTGGATTTTTTGGAAAAAGTATTAAAAAAATAGTGTTAACAACTCGCGGCTAAACTGTGCTTTATTTTACCCAACGCTTGTAAAAAAGCACTATTTTAGCCACTAGTTGTTAAAACTACTATTCTACTTTTGAGTGCATTTTATAAAAGCTTTTTCTTAAAAAGTCTTTTTTTAATAAAAAAATTTATTAATAGCGTCACTGGAGCAGACGATATTTGCTGACTTCTGTCTTTTTTGTTTACAATTTGGTTAAATGAGCCTTTTAAAACTAAAAAACCAAAGTAGATAGAATATTTGAACCATGGAAACATACCCTCTTTTTTAGTTTTAATATTTTTTAAGTTTATTTCTCACTTTTCACACAACAGAACTTGAGTTTTTTACCCATAATTTGACTTTAGATGTTTTAAAATTATTGACGTTTCTGAATGTAGTCACCCAGTGACCTTATTAAAAGCCAAACATAAAAACTACCATTGCGCACTAAAGTATAGCTGGTTGAATACCCTTTACCTCCTTTTTTGGTAAATATGTATACTATAAATCAAAATATTATAGCATTCTACTAATTTGAGGCCTCATCAGTCCTAAGAGTTCATTCATACAACTCAGTAATTCAAAATAACCAGTAAAAAAACCTTGCAAAAGATAATGATTTCGCTCTAGAAATACCTATTTTCTAAAAGATCGCTTTGACAGTCGGAACACTGGCAACGTTGCACAGGGCAAATTTGTTGCCAAAAGCCATCAATTTTTTTTTCACAACTAGTGGCTAAAATAGTGCTTTTTTACAAACGTTGGTTTAAATAACGAGCGCAGCGAGGTATTTAGAAACGCGAGTAAAAAAAAGATCAGTTTAGCCGCGAGTTGTTAACACCTTTTTTTGTAATATCTTTATCAAAAAATCGAACAAAAATAGCAAAATACTTTTTTTACATCCAAAACATAATGTTAGTAACTGTCTGCAGATAACCAAAGCATGGTTTTTTTGGTTACCGATAAAAAAAACTTTTTTTTGATCACGGGTGCAAAAAAAGATTTGTGTCTGTTTTTTACCCAAAATTGAAGAGAACTGCCGAAAATAGTAATACTGAAAAAATCTAATTATTCTTGCCTGAAAATTAAACCATTTCCGCCACTTTTCACCAAGTATTTACTTAAAAATCATCTAAAGATATAGTCAAAATATCAAACTGTCAACGATTAAAATGTCGCAACAATGAACATCACCGAATAAAACGGCACATCGTCATGGAAACCACCATTGTTATTTTATTTACCAGCCGCCATGATTTATAGTGTAAAAATTTTTTGATAAAGGTATTATAAAAAATAGTGAAGAACTCGCGGCTAAACTGTGCTTTTTTTTACTTGCGTTTTTAAATATCTCGCTGCGTTCGTTATTTAAACCAACACTTGTAAAAAAGCACTATTTTAGACGCTAGTCGTGAAAACTATTATTTCTTCGCTATTCTTGGTTATTCTGTTTTATTTATTTTTGAATTAACTGCATGTTTTTACAAAAAAATACTACAAAAAACAAAATTTTTGAAATTTTTTAAAATCTCAAAAATTGATATCCGTCAAAATTTTGGTCATCACTTCAAATATTTGACTCTTCTAGACGTAAATCAATTCAGCTTGATTACTGTTGTGTTCCTTAGTGATATTTTATATAGGGATCCGAATATAAAACTTTTAAAAATAAAGTCAGGCCATAACACTTTTACGGTCGGCGTTAAATCTGATGGCTGCTGTTGCTAATCTTAAATTTAAAAAAAATTGCCCCTCCTTGTCCAGGGATCTTTTTTATTGGGAGATGGATCATTCTCTTGAGATTTAGGACCCTGGTGGCTATTCTAACACTTTTAGTGGATCGCTCCTAAAGGAAAGGCAACTCCTTTATTTTGGGCGGTCTAGTACTCTTTCTTTCAGATTGCCACAGTTTGCTAATTTCAAGAGTTTCAGGAGTCTCAATATGTGGTTGTTTCTTTCACCTTGACATCTATTTCAAAAAAGGCGGAGACACCAAAACGACTTGGACCTTGCTCTAGATGCAAGGATGATTTTGAGTCTGGTCTATGGTCCTCCGGTATAACTAGATGATGGCCTTGATCTGCAAGCCTTTCAACTACAAGGGATGATCAACGGGTTTTAAGACAACCATGTTGGTAGTAAATTCCTGGCAGTATCGTTTTTTTCCCATCGCTATGTGGAATCTTTACGAAGGAGTTCTACAAAGTACGAGACCAAGAATTGACAGCAGAAGAAAATTTTGATCATAAAAATTCCAGGTAAAGTCGCTAAAAAAGATGTTCATATTTACGGTGAACCACTCAATATGGCTGATGTGAAAATTTGATTCTTCTGAACACCACATTGTAAAAAGTCCGAACGCATAAATGAAATATGTAGGCCCATTTACACACCGATTACACACACAAAAAGACTCATAAGTCAAATTTTGTACCGAATTCAAGCAAAAAGTGTCACCCTTGCCTTCTTGACCGAATGACGCGAAGAAAGTATCACTTTCCGCACTTGTTAGGTAAACAACTATTACTAATTAATTTACTTTTAATTATTGTTACCTTTTGACTACTCTGTTGCTTTAATTAGAAACGCATCCGTATTTTCTTTAATTAACCCTTCACCTTAACTTTGTTTCGCCCTATTTCTTCAGCGAAATAAACATTAAGCATTAATAAACGTTACCTAAGCACCCTTTAATACTTGAGCCATAATTTTATCCAAACATTAAAACGGTCCTTTACGAAGTAGGTAACTGTGTAGCAGGAGGAACAATAAAGCTGGAATTTCTTGATTAAAGTATGTTTTTTGAGTGCTGTCTAAATATTTAAGGGCGGGCGTAACTATGACACTTTTCTACGTTCCTAGCATATAACTATTGAGCATGTACGAAGTTGTAAGCAAGATGTCCCTCTACTTTCTCTTTTATTTATCTACATTTCTCTCTTAGGCTTGACTTTGCTTGTGTTGGGTTGGATTGGCAAGATACAAGCATTAACCCGGACCAAGGGGACCTAGAGCTCCCTTCTTTGAATTCGACTAATTCTCAACAGGTGCGTCCAAGTCGCGGGGGCGGACCCGACTGAATAAGTCGGTGACTAAATCCTGTTGGGGAACGTCATACCGCACCCCCCTGGAGCGCAGCTCTTTGGGGTCGGTGTACCGGAGATAGGGAGCGCTTAGGTGAACCCAAGTCTGGCTCGCTCTCGAATTCTCTGAGTAGTGGATCGTGCCCCGTGGTTGAGGCATCACAATAAAACCCTTCCTCGGGGAACCAGGTGTACCCTGTTGTATATAGCCCCCCCCCCCCGAAGTGCTGGGAGGTGATTCTAGCTGGTATACTCGTCTGTGAAAGAACTCCGGAAGGACCCTCCGACAACCAGGAGGTAACACAAGGAACCTCTAAAGATAAGGATCAACAAAGAACTGTTTGAGAACCCAGTAGATCTTCTTCAACACATGAGGCCCGACCGGGAACTGCACAAGTACCCATGGGACACTCTACAAACGCATCAGGGGCTCCTACGGAAGCCGCTGATGTAAACAAATTGGACAAGGACGTCAGGAAGCTCCAGGTCACAATCGTAGTCAGCATAGACAGTCCAACCGAAACAGAGCTTACTACAGAGTATCTGATCGAAGTCCTTGCTTCACATAGGCAGGAAGGATGTGAGAGACCAGCAACAGAGCTCCTAACAGGACACTGTTGCCTCAACAAGCACCTGGAGACGCTGGAAATCGCCGGAGAGAGTCGATGGTGCATGGAGGATGAAGAATCATTCTTGCATGTCCTGTTGGAGTGTTCGGCTCTGACTAGGTCAAGAGAGTCGCACCTTGGGAACTATCTGTTGGTCCCAGGCGATGTAAGAAGGTTGCAGCTCAGAAAAATCTATTCTTTGGCGAAATAGGCAGGCTTCCAGGGCTAAACCATGGATAGTGGTCATGCAACCGTCCCAGCAAGGTGGCCTACATACGTGGGAATTGTCCTTCCGGAACTTCTATATTCATTCATTAATTCATTCTCTCTTATATTTGTCATGTATTTGATTACTTTTCCCAAAAATCCTGGAATTTGCGACCGCAGCTGCACCAAGTGCAGGTTTCCAAAAGAAAAAGAACTAGCAAACCCAGAATGACTTTTTTACATAGCGGTATCTTTTAAAACAGTGAAAAAAAAACGCGCAGCACAAATGAAATCATGAAATCAAAAAACAAAAATGGCGTCACCCCGATTGAAAACGTTTGCCGTAGGCCGAGAATCCGGCCGAAATTGAACGAAACCCTTAGGCTCGATAAATTTTCACGCATGTGCAAAAGGCTGGAGCTAAGCCAATATCTTTTGTTTTGGTATTTCCATGGTTGCGTTCCTTCCTACCAAATCTGGAAAGGTCCCAACGTCGTCCAAGCTCCAGAAGGTGGTCAGGTACACTTAGCAAACACGTCACAACATCGTGGCGTCAACTCAAAGTTGTACAAAATCAATAGCCCTTTTTTGGTCGTAAGACGACGTTTGCCAAGCGGTCAACAACCCAATTAGGTCTAGTAGGCCCGAAGGCTGCTGACAACGTTGGCCTAACGACAAAGTAGGTCCGGGAATCCTAAGTTTACCGTTTTTGTAATCTGTTGAGGTCACTATGATGTTGAAAATAGTCGCGCAAAGACCTATTTCAATAAATATCAAAAGTATATAGGGGAACTTAAAAATCCAATATATATTCAATATGACTAAAAAATACAATAGTAATTAGCGGTATCTTTTAAAACAATGAAAAAAAAACGCGCAGCACAAATGAAATCACTAAATCAAAAAACAAAAATGGCGTCGCCCCGATTGAAAACGTTTGCCGTAGGCCGCGAATCCGGCCGAAATTGAACGAAACCCCTCGGCTCGATAAATTTTCACGCATGTGCAAAAGGCTGGAGCTAAGCCAATATCTTTTGTTTTGGTATTTCCATGGTTGTGTTCCTTCCTACCAAATCTGGAAAGGTCCCAACGTCGTCCAAGCTCCAGAAGGTGGTCAGGTACACTTAGCAAACACGTCACAACATCGTGGCGTCAACTCAAAGTTGTACAAAATCAATAGCCCTTTTTTGGTCGTAAGACGACGTTTGCCAAGCGGTCAACAACCCAATTAGGTCTAGTAGGCCCGAAGGCTGCTGACAACGTTGGCCTAACGACAAAGTAGGTCCGGGAATCCTAACGTTACCGTTTTTGTAATCTGTTGAGGTCACTATGATGTTGAAAATAGTCGTGCAAAGACCTATTTCAATAAATATCAAAAGTATATAGGGGAACTTAAAAATCCAATAAATATTCAATATGACTAAAAAATACAATAGTAATTAGGGCGAAATTAGTTTATATTTAATAAGGTAAAAAATGTAAAGTGATTACCAAAATATGACTAGGGATTTTAATTTTTGAGGTTCTAAATTCTATATTCAAAGCTCTTTGCCTATTTCCCACCCGAATTTTTTTAAAGTTTTTATCTCTTTCTTTCTTTCTAAATACACATTAATTGACATCTAAAGAAAATCATTCCAATTAACTACGAGTTTAAGTACAAAATGGTGAAAGAACCCAAAAACTGCCACAATTTTTACACCTACTGTCGTGGAAAATCGATACTCTAAATTTCTGTTTCAAATTTCCGGAAAATACCATGTGCGATATACCGCGAAAATATTTCCTAACAAAGTAAAAATGAACGTCGGTTGACGTTGGCAATATGTGTTACGACGTCGATAAGACACGAAAATTTTTGACCATATTAGCTTAGACATGGGTCGTAATAACGTCAACTACTAGTTGGCTACCAACGTCAAGATCAATTATTTTTACGTAAGCCCGACGTAATCTGACGTAATATTGTTTCTTGGGTACGCCTTATTCTAAATTCAATCGGAACTGACAACGACGGTTCCTTTAGTTTCTGTGATTAAATGTTAGCCGCCATATTAAAAATATCGACCTGCTCATGCATGGTTATCTCTAGGCATCTATGGCAGTGTTTTTAATACCCGTGATCCAATTTCTCACTTTTCCCCTACTGTGAACCAAGTGAAGTGAGAATACGGCCGCAAAGATTAGCCTTGGGGGGAGATTGCAATACTATACCTACAGGAGCCATCACAGCTTTTTTTTTTAAAGGAAGGCAGCCTGGTAGTTTAAGGTATCTACAAAAAAAACTTCCTTATATTTAATAAGCCAAAAATAACCAGGGCGAATCTAATCTCAATTGAGAACAAATCCAAGTTCTGAAAATCATGTTTCAAATATTGTTTATGCACAACCGGAAAAAAAGTGCACCTGAACCCCCGTATTTTCAAGCGTGGAGTATTAGAGACTAGGGCGCCTGTTATGCTCGCGGGCCTTATAAGTGACCATTGAAATTACAAAATTATATTTTTTAAATATTAAAATAAAAACATCCCCATCGTGCATAAAATTTTGTATCTACCCCGATCAAAAACAGATTTAACGCCCTTAGCGTGCGGACGTTAAAGCTATACTTTTTGTCTAGATGCAAAAATAACTATTTTTACCCGTTTTAATGCTCGTATCTACCAATGCAAAAATTTCCCGATTAGGCTTTATAGATGATTAGATAATACCAATCGGTTATTGGAATGTGATGTATGAGATTAAAACTTTATTTGGTAAGATTCATTCTAAACTCCGATTAGTGTTAATCATGATTAAAGCTTAATCGCAGAATTTTCGTCTTGGTGAATATGGATAATAATGTTGGCAAAACATTACTCAAAATTAAATTAATATTAAAATATCAATTTTTTTAGAAATTTTGATCTCGTTTTTTTTGACAGCATAATTTATATAGTTTAATCTATTTGCATTAGATTTTTGACTAACTAAATGGATTATTATTATTATTATTATTATTGTACGTTTTCTATGAAATTAGCTCGACGGCCGACATCATGTCTCCCACGTTATAATTTACCTACTGAATAATTAAATGGTTTTAAAAGGAAGTCATCCATAAAATTTAAAAAAAAACCTAATTTTTTTGTCTCGAAACTTTTTAAAACGTTTTAATGCCAAAACGCACAAATGCTTTTAAAACGCGTAGGTTTTGAATATTTTTGAAAAAAAAATCAATATTTAGAAAGATCACAAAAACGGTTTTTTTTTTGGCATCAAAACGTTTTAAAGAGCATTGAGACACATTTTGACAGTAGAAAATTAAAAGAACATATTGATTCGATATTGTTTTCTTTTTGTTTTCAAATTTACAAAAATTACTGAAAATCAATATAACAAATTTTTTACATCAAAAGTCGATCAACTCGATCATCAAAAATTTTGTTCAACGATAGGTAATTTGTGACTATCACGAATATCCAAAAAATTTCTCGCTATAAAGGCAAACTACTTGCTAAAAAGAGCTATATTCTACTTTTAAATTCGTCATTGAATCTAAGTAAGAAACGGTACAAATTTTAAAACAAGAAAGTGAATCTCGTGTCCGTAAATAAAAAATAAAAGTAACACCAGATACAACATAAATAACTTACGTTCCTGTAGCGCATAGCGCATTGCGGCGGAGAGTGAAAGTAATGCTTGTATTAAGTAAACACCTACCTTTCCCCGTCAATCTCTTTCTATATGATCATAAAAGAAAGACAGAACATTTTTCCGTGTCGAAATATATCGCTTGTCAAAGTCTGTCAAGCCTGGCAAGCGAGTTTTTCAGATTTTCAAAAGTCAGTTATTTTAATCAGTTTTGGTTGGAAATCGCGCGAGTTTATGGGATTAACTATATAGTAGATTAACAACTTATTGTAAAGTCAAAAATGCCATTCAAATCATATTGCGATGATATATACAGAGTTAAGCAGGAAGATAATAGGTTAAAATAGAAAAAGAAAAGAGATGTAGGTTAAAACATTTATAAAATCTGTAAGACTTTTATACTGGAATTTTTTCTCAATTAATAAAAGAAAATAACATAATAAAATGTTATTACTTTTAATATTTGATAATATTTCTGTACATAGTTATAACCCCCTCCTCCTATTTTAGATTTTTAAAAGGTCCAAAAAACTTTTTGTAAGCTAAAGGAAGTTTTTTAGCTGCACGGAACAGTTGGTTAAGGTTTGTATAGAGCTAGCTAAAACCTTTCGCGAATGCATTGCTTTTTTAACACTAAAAAGTCTGGAAAACCGGCGCCTGTTAAATTTTTGAATATTTTTTTTCTTATTAAATAAGTAAGTGTCTCTAAAAAATTAACCAGAATAATATATGCATTTTATAATGCGTCTGTGTACGAATACCTTATTTCCAACATTGTAGTAATGTGATCAGCATTGCTCATCGAAATTTGACTTTCTGTTTTTTTTGATAATACCAAATTATTCCTAGCGTCCTTAACTGCGGTTTGTCAATGATACATTAGTTCTTTTGGGTAGTCGTCAAAACTATAGGTATTACTGGGTTTTAAATATGTAAAAAGCACTGTTTTCCAAATAGGGTATATTTTAAAAAAGAGAAGATCAAAATATCGTCGAGTGAATCCACTGACGAGCCTACGCTGGTCACCCCGGGTGAAACATGGTTTAATTGTTTCTCCTTTCGCTTTGGTCTTTTGTGTGTTTCTTGTGGGAAGCTCATCCAATTTTGAATTTTCGTTTTTTCCTTCCAAGATCTTTTGATCTTCTCTTTTTTAGATTCTTTTCGGTTAATGTAACTGATTTGAAAGTTTAACTTAGGGTATATTTTGTTTGGCTGTGAACTGTGGTATAAAATGCAAAACACCATTATGGGATCCAAGAACTCCTATTAGTGGGTTCTTTAAAAAACTTTATACGTAAATAATTTCCCTCCAATGCTCCTATGGATTTATGATAATATGCTGTAGAGTTTAATTGCGTAATATTCAACAGTTTGCAAGCATCTGTAAACAAATGTGATAAATTGAAGAAGTAGTCCATTAGCGAAGCGATTTCAAATAAATGAAAAAGATTTGGTCTTTCTCCACTGTTTTATTAAAAATTCATCCAACATGTTTCAACAGTACAGACTGTTATCTTCAGGGGAGTACCAGGTGGTGCTACAAGTATGGCGATGCCTGTATCTAAGGAAAAGTAGGGCAATTTTATCTAGCTATATAGCTTATTGTTGCGTGGAGAATGATTTTTTTTGTATTAGGTAGGTATGTAAAATTTTTAATTGGGTAAAAACTTAACTTAAGTTGGGTTGGGCACCTGAACCTCATGTTTGAAGGTCAGGTATCCCCTAAAAATTTTAAAAAGAGATTATTTTTTTTAGTTATTTTTAATTAATTAATAAATCTAATTTAAGCGTTTTAAATTGCACAAATGCACACATGTATCATTCCAGAACAAACAATTTGTTTTTGGAATAAATCTCTTTTTAAAACTTAAGTTAAGTTTTACACACAATTTTACATACCTACCTAATAAAAAAATCTTCACGCAACAATAAGCTATGTAGCTGATTAAAATTTTCGTACTTTTTCTTGGAACCCAAGATGTCGCCATACTGGTAGCACCACCTAGGTAGGTGAATTTTCAATAAAACAGTGGAGAATGACCAAAGCTTTTTCATTTAAATGTGATAAAATATCTGAGCCTTTATCAGTAACAATAATTTGACGAATACCGAACCTAAGAACAAAATTTTGACGAAAGATTTGGCATCAACTTACTTTTTTTAAATACGGACCTGTATTTTTTATTCCATTTTTTTAAATTACTTTCTTTCTAATTTTAACGATGTATTACATGTCCATATTTGTTTGTGTTTTAATGATAAAAAAATTAAAACCTTTGTTTCATTGGGTTTAAAAAAAATAGAACATCAGAGGTGGCTTAGACAACCAATAAAACAATTGCCTGTTTTAATAACATAAACAGACTGATGCAGCGTCTAATGAAAAGAACTATTTATTAACTTTTTAAATATTTAAACTTTTTACCATTTAATTAAATTAAACTTTTTTCACAGTATTAATTATTATTTAAGATAGATACCTAGATCTCCCATATTGATATTCTTGTACTGTACATATCCCAAAATATTTATAGCTCATTTATATCTGATGGTATAGTCCACAAAAGAAGCCAAAAACGATCTAGTTATTCAAAAAAATTAAAAGAAAATGTAGTAATCTTTAAAAACCTGATTAAAATATGATTCAAAAGGTAATTAAAATCCTTGTTTTTTTTTTTAAATTATCGATGCCCAAATTAAAAAATACATACCTAACACATTTGTTTCATCTTTTTCGTCCTCTGCCGTTACAGTTGCTCCCCGTTTGGAAGGATTTTCAAATGATCCGTGCAACTTAATTTTTCGAACTGGTACGCGCCTTTCGGGGTACGAATTTTGATACATTTGAAGCGCTCTTTCAGCATTTCGAAATGCTTTTGCATAACAAAAAATTAAATCTAATTTCTCACCTTTTGAAAACGCTGCCATATTGGTTTAAACTTACCTTGACAGATGTATTACCACGTGCGTAGGTAATAAACTATGTTTATTACCTGCGTGTGTATTACACATCATAGGCTTTTATAAGCAATTGGTTCTTTTTGTTTTCTAAGCCACCTATAATAAAACGGAAAAAGTGCAAAAAAACATAAATAACCATTTTTTACCATTAAAACGCAAATAAATCTCCGTATTTAAAAAAAGTAAGCTGATGTTAATATCTCGAAAACTAGACGTAGCCAATTTTCTTAAAAAGTACCAAATTGAAGAATGTCAAAAATGCAAAAAAAAACTCAAAGAATTTTCTGTAAAAATTATACTTTTTGAGATATTTGATAAAATAGTTTCCAGCAATTATTTTAAAAACCCCCGTAGCTCGGGATAGAATATATATTTTTTTAAATCTGAAACCAGATTTTCAATGTCCCCCAAAAACTGCACATTTTGTCTGATTTGACCAACCTTGTAGTTCTTATAGTTACCGAGATAGCAATAGTGGCCCATGGCAATTAAGACACCCTGTATAGTACTACTTAGTTTACCAATACTGTCTTTGAATAGATGGGCCGATTTGTAACGAAATTTGATGAAAAAATGTGATTATTTACTTGTATTCTCCACCAGGGTTTGTTAGTTAACTATAAGATTTTGTTGAAAATTGTTGGAAAAGTTAAAAGAAATTTAATATTCTATAGCTGGGTCTAATACGTTTTTTTACGTCGCAAAACCTTTCACCAAAGAATCTGTCTGGAACGGCTTTTTTGCTTTTTTTCGGTTTACGGGTTGAAGTGACGGTGGCGGTTAAGAAACATATTGACCCTATATATCCAATTTACAAAACTTTTTCTTTTTTAGTTATAAATCAAAACTTGGGTAAGGTCCAATCATCATGTCATATATTTCCCAACCACGCGCTGTGTTCCGAGAATTGAATTTATCCCGACAAAATTCTAAAAACAAAGTTTTTTTTGTCAAAAATAGGCTTTAACGTTTAATCCAAGATTACTTTTTTAATTTTTAATTTTTTGGATTAGCACAAGGCTTTAAAGATGGACATTTGTGTGATTTTGAAGTCTATTTTGAGGGTATGATCAATATGTTTTGTATTACAAATATTTTAACAGAAATTCAAAATCTATGTATTTCCCTTTCATACGCCATGATTTTGGTAAACTTAGTTTTTTTAGGGTGCCGGGTACAAACTGTCAAAATCGGCCATGTATTATCCGGCTATATCCGTCCATTAATATACTGTATGATCATCTCTGTGATTTTTAAGTATGTGTCTCTACCCTATGGTTTGTAACTGTGGTCATGATTGTCAGTGATGTACAATAGGATGACTTTTATGACTAAAAACTTTAACTTACAGACTGTTTTTGGACTCGTCTGCGACAGACTTAACTAATGACTTCCAGACATCAGTTCAACTTTTCGGCACGTTACAGGTGGATCTTTTTTCGTTGTCATTCCCGAATCCTTACAGCATAAAGTCTTACAACTTTTCCATGAACAACACATAGGCATATTTCGTTTGAAAATGTTAATAAGATGTTAGTGTTGGTGGCCAAATATTAATGGTGCTATTGAGAAATTTATAAGTTTATGCGAAATTTGTCAAACATCTCAAAATTTTTCAAATAGCAGTACTTTACTATCTTGGCCAACACCGTTAAATAACTTTTACCGGATTAACACTGATTTTTTCACAAATATGACTATACTTTTTTGGTCTTGGTAGATAATAAATCAAAATGGTTAGTTGTGAAATTAATGGAACATGGCACTGCTAAAGAAACGATTTTAAAGTTAAAAGAATTATTTTCTGTTTTTGGATTGCCTGTGAAATTGGTCTCAGATAATGAAAATTAAATAAATGGAACAAAACCGTTAAAATCTCCACCATACTGTCCAAAGAGCAATGGTCTTGCTGAAAGAAGCATACAAACCATTAAAAAGAGTCTGGAAAAAGCTTTATTTTTTCAAAAAAAGGGGGAAATAAGTCAATATACTATAAAAACCAGGATTTATAATTTCCCCTTCACTCACAGAAACACACCTTCCACGTTTACTGGTGTTTCTCCATCAGAAAACATTTTTAAAATAAGACCAAGAACTCGATGCGATCTTCTCAAGCATTCTTTAAATAAGGAAACACTTTTGACTCAACCTCGAATAGTGTTAGAAAAACTAAATTATATTCTTTAAATCAATCTGTTTTTATAAAATATAATCAACTAAAAAATTGACAAAAAGGAAAAATTGTAAAAGTTATTACTCATTGTACTTATTTATTTCAGGTTGATCATAATATAAAGTTTATTCATGCTAATGATATAAGAATGTGTCCAGAAAGTTTTACCAGTAATAACTCTGTTACACAAGTGACTTTACCGAATAAGGATTTGCATTAAAATGTACCACAGTCAAATAAAAATAGTTCTTTGCCTGATCTTGATGGTCCTTTAAAAAGTAGTACACCTTTAATGGCTAGTTCACCTATTATGTCTACAATACCTAGTAAGAGCATGGAAGCACCAGTAACTGAGCAGATTATTAAGGAATCACCAAAACTTATTAAAGATAGTAATCCACCAAGCATTGTTTAATCTGGAACTCCCAAGCTCTCTGTAAGTACTTTTTCAGGTAGAACTGTTAGCTCCAAAAAGATTAGACTACGTTTGGAAGTGAACTTTTACGCACGCATTTGTGGAATTTACCCTGGGTCTTGCACACAAATTTTTTTTTTAAATTATTTAAAATAAAATTTAAATAACTATTTTACGCAAGTAAGAAAAATTTTGTACCTGACACGTGCGAAAAGTGTCTTTTTTGCCCTTGACGGATTGCGCAACTGTCCTCGCGTGCGGAAAAGTGTCTCTTTCGTCCTTGACGGCTTACGCAACTGTCCTCGCGTGCGGAAATGTATCACTTTCCGCACTTGTTAGGTAAATACCTATTTTCTACTCGCGTGCGACAAATGACTACTTTGCGCACGAAAACTCTTTGCTCACGCTTTTTTTCTTGGGATTTTTAGTGCTTCACTAAACGATTTTTGTGTATTTGTATGTATTTTCTAGATAAACGCGATGTTCCAGAATAAAAGATTTGACATGTCTTTTGTTCTGTTTTAAAAAATGTAAACTAAATATATACTACTAAAATATTGTACTGTGGAAAATAAGGCAACAGTAAAATTCTGTTTTTAATTTTCAAGTAATAGTATTTCTATGTTGCGTAAATAATTATATTTTGTTATGTTATGTTTTTTCATAGAAAATATATTGTTCTTAACACGTGCGCAAAATACGTGTCTTTCCCGCACTTAAAGCTTATCCGAAATCCAATCCGCGTCGTTCGCTTAATAGTATCACTTTGCGCACCGATTGTTAAGAAAACTGCTATATTTTATCCGTCTTGAGAGATTAAAAAAAAATTATTTAATTTTTTGTTCTTCTTCTTCACGTTTTATTTAACCACGAAGCATGGTAAGAGGGTTGCAATGGGCGGCACTTTACCTTTTTGCCCGGAGACGCAAAACTACTACCGCCGGCCCTGGTGTTTTGAACAATACTTTTTTTTCGATAGGTATTTTTTAATATTTTTTTTTAAACAAGTATGCGGGAAAAAAATTGGGCACATTTCCGGTCACTCGTAGAAAAACTACTATAACCTGAATGTCAACCCTACTAACACAAATCGTCGGCATAAAATCGAGACAATGTCGGTAACGTCGGCAGTGCGTCGGCAATGCGTTGGCCCGAGTTTGTGGGGAAAGTTTTAAATATGACTTATTTAGCAATTTATTTTATGTTAAATTCACACAATATGAGTGAAGTATGAAAAGCTATTTAAACAAAAAGTGGTGGAAGCAACCGAGATCCGAATCTGGAACCTCTCGGTTAGAAGCTTTGTAATCAGCCAAATAAATAATTGCTTATCCAACATCCCGCAAAAACGATTAATTTCTAATTCTGGGCTTTAGAATTGGCCTAGTTCTACTTAGTTTTTATGCGCTCCGCTGGGGCCTCTTACAATTACTCGGCTAAACTAAATTTTTGGTTGCCATCGTTTCCACAAGATAATTAGGGGGCGCCACTTCACTGATCGGGTTTTATAACGAGTGGAAGTGCAACAGACTATTCTCCCTTCTACTCACTAGATATTCTCTATTTACGGTAAAACAAATAGAAGTAGGCACATGTATACTTAAAAATGCATTAAGTGTCTATTATTTAATACATGATTTTACTAGTCATAATTTTTCTTTTTTACACGAGCAAGAGTGGAAAATTCCAAGTCCAAGTGCTGTCCAAGAGAAAAATATCCACTAATCCTAAGTAAGAATTCATTAGCCCCAAGTAGAAACTTCATTTAAATATGAGACAAGTGAACTGCCTACTTACCATAAGTTATGTCACCTACTTAAGGTTATAAAATAACATATTAACTTATTGATTTATTAAGATAAGGAAGTTTTGAACTCCAAAAATGGTCCAGTAACTGTCCTCCTTAATCAGCTAAACCCATCTCAAATATCTATTAATCCTGCAAGTTTTGAGTCAGCTTCAGCTGCTGAATCCTCTTTCAAAGTCCTCGGCTTAGAATGGAATGCTTCTACCGACAGTTTCCGATTTTCTGTCAAATTTCCGAATAAACCTTGTACTAAACGCAATCTTCTCTCAAACCTGGCTCAAATTTTTGATCCGCTTGGTATGCTTTCTCCAGTAACTTTCCTTATCAAGCATTTAATTCAACTGCTCTGGAAGCTAAAGTTAACTTGGGACTGTGCTCCTCCTCAAGAAATTACTCAACTCTGGAATAAATATGTTCAAGATATACCAAGACTTCAAGAACTCCAACCCCCTCGAATCATTATCTCCCCTTCAACTCAACGTATCGAGCTCCATTGTTTTGGAGATGCAAGTGAAAAAGGCTACTGTAGTGTCTTGTATTTCCGATGCTTTCTAAATTCTGGAGAAATTTCGGTAACTTTTATTTGTGCTAAAGCAAAAGTAGCTCCATTGAAAATTGTATCTCTTCCTCGACTTGAACTAAATGCAGCAGTTATATACGCTCGATTAGCTTCTTTTTTTTCAAAGTGCTTTCACAATCAACTGCAAATCAATAAAATCCATTGCTATTCCGATTCTATGGTAACTTTAAGGTGGATCAATTCTTTACCTCATGAGTGGCGAACTTATGTTAGCAATCGTGTTTCTTTCATACAGGACAAAGTCCCCGCCTTTTCGTGGTTCTATATTCCTTCTAAGCAAAACCCAGCAGATATAGGGTCCAGAGGAATGCTGGCTTCCGATTTAATCAAATCTTCCTTATGGTGGTCGGCTCCAGTTTTAGCTGATCCTGATTTTCCTCGTCATGAACCTTTCAACTTTCGTGAAACAACTGACAGTTCTCTAGAACAACGTCCTATAGTTCAAGTTAATTCTGCTACTATCACTCCAAACTTTCTCGATTCTCTGCTTCAAGATAAGTCTTCTTTAGATGAATCTACCCGCATTCTTGCTTATTCTTTACGATTTATTAATAATTGTCGATCCCTGAAACTCAACAAGGCCAAATTTTCAGGAAGTTTGTCTTCATTCGAAATATATAACTCAACTTTATGTTTTGTCAAACGTACTCAATCTCTCTATTTTTCGAAAGAAATGGAACTTATTCAGAACAAACAAATAGTTCTAAAAGCTTTACTCAAACTTTCTCTATTTTTTGATCAACAAAATGTTCTACGATTAGGAGGGAGACTTAAAAATGCTCCTATTTCATTTTCCAGCAAATTTCCAGCCCTCCTTCCAATTCGTTGTATTCTGACAACTCGAATTATTCAGGCAACTCATTTAAAGTATTTACATAGTGGAGTACAAATTACCCATTTCCTAATCCCACAACGATATTGGATTTATGATGCTAAACGTTCTCTTCGAAGAGTTATAGCTCAATGTATAAAATGTTTGAAAACTAAACCTACTTCTACTATACCTGTCATGGGAAATATACCGCTAAACCGTGTTTCGCCTCACAAACCCTTTCTTCATATTGGTGTAGATTACGCAGGCCCTTTTGAAATTTTCATGTCTAGAGCTCGAGGTACTATTAAACTTAAATCTTATTTATGCCTATTTGTGTGCCTTTCTATTAAGGCAGTCCACTTAGAACTTGTGAGTGACCTCACTGCCAATGCTTTTCTAGCTGCTTTCAAAAGATTTATCAGTAGACGTGGTCGCGTAGAATCCATCTATTCTGATAACGGTACTAATTTTGTCAAAGCTTATAAACTTTTAAGTCAATATGATTCCCAAGCTGCAGCTAAGGAAATTATTAGTTGGCATTTCAGCGCCCCACTTTGGCGGCCTATGGGAGTCCAACATTAAATCTGTCAAGACACATTTGGTGCGTGTTCTAGGAGATCAAGTTCTAAGTTACGAGTTAAGAGGAGCTCTACACCATCTTCACTCAAATTGAAGCAATTGTCAATTCTCGACCCCTTACTCCAATCAGCAATGATCCCAATGATTTCAATGCTCTAACTCCTGGTCATTTTCTGATCATGGGGCTCAACTCAACTCAAATGGCAAATTATCTCTAAAATTCAGTAACATATTTGGACCCGCTGGTCCAAAGAATACCTGCATACTTTACACCAAAAGGTGAAATGGAATAAACCCACCTCACAGCTCAAGCCTGGTACTCTGGTTGTGATAAAGCAGGACAATGTAGCTCATTTAAACTGGCCTTTAGGTCGAATTATCGAGATTTTTCCAGGTTCCGACGGAATTGTTCGGGTAGTAACCGTAAAGACACGTGATGGGTTATTTAAACGACCAACTATTAAGTTGTGCTCATGACCAAATAGAAGAACAACACTAAAATGCTTCGCATTTTGGTGGGCGGGAAATGGTCCGTACACCAATGTACATAAAAATTGTGTGTCGTTCCAAACAAAATTTCTCAATAATATTAATTATTCTTAGTTTATTTATAATTTTGTAAAAAAAATTAAATTTCAATTATCTTTGACTCAAATATTTAGTTCCTACGACTATCTATTGCTTTTTTAATTTTCTTCAACCACGCGAGATAAATATGCCTTTTTTTGCCTCAACAAGAATCGCCGTGTGTCGACGTAAAAAACAGAATGCAAATATCAATTGCCAAAATAAGAGCAATTTTTATCTCGATTAAGAACGTTAGCTGTGCTACTGTGTGGTGTAAAGTAAAACAGTAATTAAACTCAATAACTCAATTATAAACTAATTTAAGTACTCTATCTGGTCATCTTCAATCGACAAGCTGCAGACAGTGGAGTGGTAGGCCTACCCTGGGTAAGTTGGGGTATAAAAAAGGGCTCGATATTATTTCTCTAATCATTTAAATAGAAAAGGGAAAACCCGCAGAAGTCTATTTTAAAGCTCGACCTAGCTGTCGAAAGAACTAACAACTTTTTTATTTAGAAGAAAAAACTGAAAACTAGGGACTTATTGGGCGTTACTCTATAAGGTTTTATCATGATAATTGCACAGTTGGTCTGGAGAGGGGTTTTAAGAAAAAAAATATAATCTTTAAAACATAGATTTTTGTTTTTGATACATCGCCACCTACTATTTACCGTAAAAAGTAAAATCCCGTATGTAGCCCTTTTCTGGGGGGCTATTTTTGGAAAATATTCTAAAAACCTTAAATAGTAACTCCTTATTTTGACTTCATATTTGAATTTTCGCTGAAATTATCTTTCCAATGGTACCCCATATCATAAGGTTTGCTTTACTAGTCTTCGAGATATTGGCTTTCAAAATGTCAAAAATGCAATTTTCAAAGGCCCATATCTTAGAAACTAAACAAAACATCTCTATTGTGTTTATTGTCGATTTTAAGGGTTTTATAGGAGCAAATAAAAAATGAAAATAGTTTGACGTTTGCACATACCTATTTACAGTTTATTAATTTTCAGTGAAGCAGAAGGTCAGGTTGTCAAACTGTTGTCATTTTTTATTTCCTTGTAAAAAGCCCCTAACATCAATGATAAACACAATAGAAATATTTTGTTTAGTTTCTAAGATATGGGCCTTGAAAAATTGAATTTTTGACATTTTGAAAGCCAATATCTCAAAAATTAGTAAAGTAAGTCAAAATAAGGGGTTGCTATTTAAGGTTCCCAGAATATTTTTTAAAAATAGCCCTCCAGAAAAGGGCTACATAGGGTATTTTACTTTTTACGGTAGATAGTAGTTGGCGATGGATCAAAAACAAAAGTGTATGTTTTAAAGATTATATTTTTTTTTCTTAAAACCCCTCTCTAGTCCAACTGTGAGGGAAAAACGTATTTTATTTAGGTTGAACCTTACCCATAATAAAAGTGTTATTGGAAGTCGCATTACTTCGTCGTATTCCTTATTCCTAAACTAAAATTTCTAACCTTGTAGGGATTTTCTTTGATAAATTCTAGCAAAAGAATTATATTGTCAGTGTAGCTGAACCTCAACCTTGTAGGTTTCTGCAATGTATTAATTTTTTCCTATAAATTTTGTTTTTGTTTATAAACAAAAAACTAAAAATGCAAAAAATATTAAAAAGTCGTGTCGAAAAAACCAACCAACCATGACTATTATCCGTGCAAATTGAGGTTATGTTTAAAGATAAGGGACGTACGGTAACTGTACCGAATTTTGGCTCCCTTAATAAAAACGGAGGTCACGCGTATGCTTAGATGTCAAATGTCAATTTTCCTTAATAAGGGAACGCGAAAATGTATGCCCAATAAGTCCCTATTAACCATAAGTAAAAATTTCACTTACCGTAAGCGAAGTATCTACTCTACTAACTAACTAAAATATGGCTTTAAATAAAATAAAAAATATATTTTTGCGCTCTAAAAACCATGTCCTATCACAATACAGCCTAAGAAAGAAAAATAAAAACAAATTATAAAAAAATGCGACGCGCCGATGGGGTTAGAACCGACAACCTGTAGGTTGATAGACCAATGTTTTATCCACTGTACCATGCGCTTATAAAGGAATAGGTTGAAACCGCGGAACATAAGCGTTTTGGCGCATTCTTATTGGTCGACTGAAAAGTGTTGATCATGATTAAAGCTTAATCAGAAAATTTTCGCATTTGATGGATATACAGGGTGGATTCTTTAAATGGAACGGTGCTTCTAGCGGCTTTAGGAAAGAGGTTTTGAAAAAATCAAAATGCGAATCTTTAATAATTTTTTACGGACTTTCCGCCCAAGGTACCACTTGTGCCACATTTTTGGCAAGCTTGTTACAAAAGAAATTTAACCAATCTGTCAAAAACTTAAAAAAAAAATATTTTTTTGTCAATTGTTTTGTGTTAAAAATGTTAAACAATCTATTTTTTGTCGTTAAGGATGGTTGAGTGAAAAATAGAATCGAGGTATGCTTTGAATCTGTTTCCCTTTTATCTAATATCTAGTAAATTTAAAAAAAAGGTAATTGCTGCGCCCCCAAATAGGGTGCCAATAATATCTTTGTGTGGCAGTTTATTTATTCCATTTAGTAAATAAAGAAAAATGTAGTTTATTTTGAAGCTAAAACAATTGAAAAAAAATAGGTTTTTTAAAATGTTTAACACATGGGTTGACAGATGTGAAAAAACTCTAGTGCGTTAAATTTCTTTTTTAACAAGCTTTCCAAAAAGGTGCCGCAAGTGGTACCTTCTTATTTAAAAAAGATAGTTGGTGAGCCCTAGGCCTCCAGTTGAGGGCCCAAATTTTTTTTTATCATGGGCGGAAAATCACTAATGATTTGCTTTTAGCTTTTTTTAAAACCTCTTCCCTAAAGCTGCTAGAAGCACCGTTCCATTTAAAGAATCCACCCTGTTTATGGACAAGCATCTCTAAACCAAGGGTTACCGGGTTCGTTTCCGGTCATCGATTTTTTTTAGAGTTTTTTAACTTATTTCCATCATGATCTCCCTATAAATAGAACAATGATCGTTGCAAATTGTCGAATTCTTATGATGGCAATACGTTGACAAATCATTAAAGGCATGCGTTACTTATTATTAGGATGAATATATTTTTCCGCATGATTTTTAAATATTTGATGCCTTCACTTGTCCTTGTCATTCACTAACCGTAAGTGAAAGGAAAATTAAGTGACTTGTCGCATATTGATAAGTAGACAAATCACTAAGGGTTAACAAAAAAGGGTCTAAGTAGGTCGTTTCACTTGCAGCTATTGAATTCATCACTTGGGGCTAATAGAAACTTCATTTGCCACTAACAAAAAAAGCCAAGTAGACACTTCACTTGGGATGATTTTCTGAGTGATTTTAATTAAACATCTGTAACAAACAGGCTTAAAACAAATAGAAGTAGTGGCACATATGTCCCCTAATTGACAAACCTAGGGTTAAATATGCTTTAAGTCCCCATTAATTAATATAGCATTTCAATAGTCCTGATTTTTCTTTTTTACAGGAGCAAGAGTGGAGAACTCAATTTTAATTAAACATCTGTAACAAACAGGCGTAAAACAAATAGAAGTAGGCACATAATGAGAAGGATTTTTCGATGTTGTCTGCTACAGACAGGAGCGACGCGGGTAAGAGGCCGTGACTTATTTTAAAAATAGAGACATTCTGAAAATTATAGCGTTTTTGATTATTGCGATAAAATGACTCTCGTGCACTCCGCGATCGATCCTAAACAGATTTGGCTGTTTGATTAAGCGCCCTCCCCCGGATTTGCTCCTTCAATTATTATTACTTAAATGAATCGATCTAGGTGAATAGTTAGTAGAGAGTCAGACCAAAACCTTACTTTTTAACGATGTTAGTGTTTTATGGTATGAAATTTGACAAATTTGATTTTCAGAGAGTCGATAATCGGTTGCCACTGTCACTTTTAAAATGCCAAAATAAGTTAGAATTTTAGATCGTCAAAGTCATATAACTATGAGGTACTATAAAGGCCCTGCCCGTGTATTTCCCTATAAGTCCGTGGGATTTTTAATGAAGGAGTTTTGTGACTATGTGAGAATGATAGCTCTTTAGTCACACAATCAAGTGTTGCCGGGTGTTTTGTTCGTATCCGTGTAGAAGGGGTTGATATGACTTCATATTTCCAGATGGCGGCCAAAAATCATCAAAAATACAACTTTCGCAATCAGGCCATGGTTATACTTGATTCCATATAATTCAAGAAGGAGGATTCCAAAAAATTTACTTTTAAGGTCATCCGACATTAAATGACCTTGAAATCGAAAAAAACAAGATTTTTGCCATTTCCTCTTCAAAAAAATCTTAATAATTCGACGTTTTGTCAGACCAACTTCAAATGTACCTCAAACTATTAGGCATGTATGCCAAATTCGATTCTTAGATTTTGATACAGTTTGAAGCTTCATGATCTTCAAAAATACCCCAGTAAAATTAACAAATTGCAAAAATAACATACTAAAGGGCGCTATTCATCAACTATTCAAGCGAAGAGAACCAAATTTGGCAACAAAGATAAGAAGGTCAAGTATAACAATTTGTTCAGCTATGACGTGTTTCAATAAGGCGGCTGATATATCAAAATGGCGACCTATAACCACATTTTATTTTATCCAATTTCGTAAAAAAGTAATTCTTTTTGACATGTCTCCGCCTACTATGAAAAAAAAGTTTAGTTGATGCATAACCCCCATTGACCTTGAAAATACCATGTAAAATTGAAAAACCCGCTTTTTTTAGTGTTTTTTCCAATTTGCCATTACGCAAAAACTTTAAGTGCCGGAGATGAAATTAACATCTTAGCCATAAAAAAAAACACTTTATTTTAAACCTCCCTACCATTTTTTATGATCTGGCATTCCAGATGTTGCTGTAACAAAACGTTAAATTATGGAGACTTTTTTAAAGAGAAAATGACAAAAATCGTTTCTTTGCGATTTTCAAGATCAGTTGAGGTCGGATGACCTCGAAAGTGATTTTTTTGGAATTCTCGTCGTCGATTTATATAAAATCAAGTATAATCACGCATTGGTTGCAAAAATTCTATTTTTTATGATTTTTCGACCGCTATTTAGGAAAATTGCATCTAAAACACCTAGTCCATTATGGTTATGTATATCTAACTTCTGCTAACACTTTTGTAGGTAATTTAAATGACTTTGTTGGCTAGACAAGTGAGTAGAACATAAAATTCACAGTTCCGAAAACAACAGACATATAAGTCATTTTTACCGGGGTATAGCATAAACATATGGGACGCCAGATCAAAAAAAATGGTAAAAAGGTTTAAAATTAAGTGTTTATTTATGGCAAAGATGTTAAATTCATCTTCGGCACCTAAAGTTTGTGCGTAGTTGTTAATTGTCAAAAAACACTACAAAAAGCTGGTTTTTCAAATTTACATGGTATTTTCAAGGTCAATCAAGGTCATGCATCAACTAGTTTTTTTTTCATATTAAGCAGAATTAAGTCAACAAGAATTGATGGCCACCTTGTTATTTTTACTTTTTCACGTAATTGGATCTCTTATCTTTGATGAATAGGCTTCAAACTGCATCAAACTCTAAGGACCCAATTTGGCATATATGCTTAGTAGTTTGGGGTACATTTGAAGTTTGAAGAGAAAATGGCAAAAATCTTGTTTTTTGCGATTTTCATGGTCATTTAAGGTCGGATGACATTGAAAGTAAATTTTTTGGAAACCTGGTCCTCGAATTATATGGAATCGGGTATAATCATTCCCCGGTTGCGAAAGTTGTATTTTTTATAATTTTTGGCCGCCATCTTGAAAGATGTCGTCATATCGTCATATCAACCCCTCTACACGGATGCGAACAAAACACCCGGTAACATTTGATTTGATTGAACTCCTTCATAAAAAATCCCACGGGATAGAAATTATCGACATATGCCCCTACAGTATATGATAAAAAGTGTAGCAGAAACCCCTGCGAAATATCAAGTTGGCCGGCGCAAATGGATTAATGACGGGCAATGCACATGCGTCAGCTGGAATTCCAAAGTAAGTTAGAATTTTAGATCGTCAAAGTTATATAACTATGAGATATTATAAAAGCCCTGCCCGTGTATTTCCCTATGATAAAAAGCATAGCGGAAACCCCTGAGAAATATCAAGTTGGCCGGGACAAATGGATTAATGACATGCAATGCGCATGCGTCAGCTGGAAGTGCGCTGAGCGAGAAATGAGGTAATGCGACCTTACAATTTGCCTAGCGGCCATGTCATGGCAATCTAGATTTTGACCGTTGCCGCTATGATTTTATCGCATCCTGGGACTTTATATTAGTACAGTAAAAGTAAGATCCTCTTTACCCCACTCCTCGGGCACGATCCGCCATTTTAAAGAAACTTTGTAACCGACTTTTCTCCATTTCTATTGGTCGGAGGCAAAAAAGTCTGAGAACAAAAATATTCGGCATAAAATTTTCAACGTTTTTGTCCAAGTGCTCAACTCTCTGTAGTTAGTTTCCAATAAGTTAGATGGCGCCGAAGTTACAAAAAATCAGTTTTAACGTATTTTGACTAACACAAAATGATTTTCCTATAGAAATATGAGTATTGTTTATAAATAATTAATTAAAAAGTCTTTGAGCTACACCGACTGAAAGTCGGTAAAATTCATTGAAAACCACTTTCTGGGCATGTATGAAGTCGCGTGTTGTAACTTATATATTATTTATAGGAAAAGCACTACAAATAAGGTATCAAATTAAAGCTTGTAACGTGCGCTATATAAATGACCCGATCTGTCGGCATGAAAATTGCCAAAAGTTTTGGACAGACTGACATTTAAACTGATTTTTCGTAACTTCAACGCCCTTTATTTTTTTAAAAACTAACTACAGAGAGTTGAACCTGTAACCAAAAATATTGCAAAGTTTATGTTAGAGATTTATGTCTCTACATTTTTTTGCCTCCGACCAACAGAAATAGAGAAAATCGATTCCAAAGTGGCGGATAGTTCCCGAGGAGTGGGGAAATCCCAAACTTGGGTATTTTACTAGCAGACCAACCAAAGAACATACAAAAAACTACCAACAATTATGTAAAACCAATTTTCCAAATTTTGAATCTTCCCTCCCCCCTACAACACTATATAACATTTTTGCAACGCCTTCCCGCTCCCTTTTAGCACTTAATAATACTTTTACCTCCCCTCCAACCCCTCTTGTCGCGTTTATGTAAGCGATGGCCCGTTAACCAAAAGGACTCGACTATCGGTAACCGACTAAAAGTCAGTCTGTCAGATACTTTCGGCAATTTTCATGCCGATAGACTGGGTCCTTTGTTTAGCGTATGTCACAAGCTTACTTAAAGTAAATATTTCAACGCATTGGTATCGGTATACGTATCGCGTTCGAAATAAAGCCAAAATACACTACATTTTTGACTTGCTCATGCCATGTTTTGAACGATGCCCGCTTTTTTGACGGTGCGAGGACACAAAAGCTGACAGCAATCGATGCGTACGGAGTGATGAACTTATCGTTACGTCCATACCAACGTACGCATTGATTTCTGTTAGCAGTTCTGTCATCGCACCTTTCAAAAAAGCGGGCATCATTCGAAACATCGCATAAACAAGGCAAAAATGTAGTGTAATTTGGCTTTATTTCGAACGCGATACGTATACCGATACCGAAGCGTTGAAATATTTACTTTAAGTGTCTAATAATATATAATCCACGCCACTTCATGCATTCCCAGAAAGTGGTTCTCAAAGAATTTTACCGAATTTCAGTCGCTCTAGTTCAGAGACTGTTAAATTAATTATAAGTAATATACATATTTTTCTGAGATCTACAACTTTCTTATTTAAAGTTTTTTAAAAAAAATCAATTATTGTTAGTCAAAATACGTTAAAACGGATTTTTTGTAATTTTGGCGCCCTCTATCTTTTTGGTTACTTTCCAAAAAGAGAGAGGGCGCCAAAATTTTAGCACTGGGAAAAAAATATTTCAAATTTTTTGCCGAATATTTTTGTTCTCAGACTTTTTCGCCGCCGACCAATAGAAATGGACAAAAGTCGGTTACAAAGATTTTTAAACATGGCGGATAGTTCCCGAGGAGTGGGGGAAACACAAACTTGAGAGGTTTACTGTCAGACGCCCCGAAAGAACATACCAAAAACTCAACTCCCCGGATTTTTTTCGACCTCAGATGACAATTTTACTGTACAGGGTGGACTAAATTCGCTGGAATTTGGGGGTTTTGGGTACTTCTAGGCAAGGTAGCCACAAAATAGTATGCATGTCCTGGGCTCGGGGGCATTTTGAAAAGTCTGCATTTGGGGATGGGGTCTAGAACTTATTTATGGGAATATTGGTTCCATGTAATTAGCTTTTTTGAAGAAATTTTAACAAAGAACTTAACCTTCTAACTGGATTTTTCCTAACCCATCTAGTTTTTGAGATATAACCCAAAGTTCGTATTTTTCTTATAGAATGTCCCTTTATTTATTTGATTTTTAAAATCGGCATAAAATCTCCTTTATAATGATGTATTACACTTTGTGTTTTATTTTTTGTATTTTTTTATTTTTATATATTTTTTGATATTTTGATTACTTTTTACAAATATTTATATTTATTTTATCTTTTAAATTTTACTTGATATTAAAAATAATATTAAAAAAGTTTAAAAGTTAATAATTAAAAAAAAAATCAATATTAAAAAAATAAAAATAATAAAAGGGAAATTTTAGTTTAACGGTTGAGTTTTTTGTCAAAATATCTACAAAAAAGTTTTTTACATGAAAACAATATTCTCATAAATAACAAAGTTATAGACCTCATCCCAAAATGCAGACTTTTCAAAAAGCCCCCGTATCTCAAAAACCTCTTAACATATCGAGATTCAGTTTTCGTATTTAAGCTTGCCTCGAAAATCGAACCTAGGTCATGTATACTATTTCTTGGCTATCTTGCCTAGAAGTACCCAAAAACCCCAAATCCCAGCGAATTTAACCCACCCTGTACACCTAGTAGTTATATGGTCAAAGTTATTGGAGCAGCATGCAAAATTTTAAACGTATCAAAATCAGTGTCAAAAAATTCTTACAACTTTTGTAAAAAGAAACAGGCCGTTTTAGTATTTCTGCATGCCCGATTAGACAGGAGGAAAATTGGAAACTTCTTTTAATAATAGGCAATAATTTTCGACTTACTTATGTAAGGCAGGCAGTCCTAATGGTAAATAGTTTTAAAAGATTTTTTTTTAAAACCAAAAACTTTCATTTCAAAACAATACGTCATATAAATATTTTATATAGAAATGCAGAATGTATTATCTTTTTCTACTGAGAAATTTTTTGCAAAAAAAAAATAATAACTATTTTCCCAAAAAGTGCGGGAAGAAAAATTTATTGCACATTCTTCCCGCAAGTGTACAAGTGGATTTGATACAACTAATGTTATTATTTATTAAAATGTACAACCGTTTTTGGTACTACCAAAAACGGATTCTAAAGGATTTGCGTCCACTGAAGACATAGTGGGTTTTGGCGGAGACAGAGACCACCGGTTTTCGATTCTTTAAACCTGTCAAATTTTAGGGACCTAAACGAACTTATTTATTTTGCTAGTTGACTAGAAGTTGAGATGAAGTCCGCGCTAGTCCTTATGACAAGAGCATACAAACATGACAAAATAAAAACTTAGCATAAAATATACTGCTCCCGTCACGATAATGACTTTCCCCAATTTAATTAACGATTCTTCTATAACTGGCTGATAACAGTTTTCTGCCATTTTATTAAAACTTTACTATTTTAATAATCGACGGCATACGCCGTTTTAGTCCACTAAAATTAGCGAGAAAACAGGCCTTACCTTGACCAAATTGCAACACGAGCGGTTAAAAACTGTTAAAATTTTTAACGTACAAAATCGGACTTGCGTAACATCGTTTTTTTGACGTTTCAAGATGGCCGCCAAAAAATTCAGAAAAACTTGCATTTATATATTAACATATGAACCCATAAACATTTGACCAATGGCAGTTGTGGCACATGTTTCTGACAGAAGACAGAACTACAGCCGTGATTTTGTTTTCCAAATATCAATTGTGTTTTTGGACTAATTTTTAACGCTGAAGTAAAATATTTTATCATTTTTGAGAAAAATTTTTTTGTCTCTCTGTCCTACAAAGAAAGGTTGCACACATCACTTTTTTGGTAAAAATAACTTTTAACATTGATCTTGAAACTCATAAAAAAAGATTGAAAAAATACTGCTAATGTTGTCATCTCTCTCACTCTTTTATTGGAATTGGCCACATTTAATAAAAAAAACATTATTTATTTAATTGTACCACAAATTGCCAAAGCTTTTGCTGCAGCTGCAGAAAAATTGGACTGAGCTTTACTGATGTTTGTGGATCATGCCAACAAAATGAGTACACTAATGTTTTACTAGATGGAAGCATTTCAGACAATTCGGACATAGAATAGTAACATTAGGTATATATACCGACCTATTATAGATTAGGAGTTGTTGTAGTTTGTATAATAATGTACAGGTTTTATACAGTTAGGTTCAAGGCAAAACATTAATTTCAGTGGACTATTTTACAGAAATAGGGAATTTTGTTCTGAACGTGACGCGTGAAATGGCCGGAGTGTCCAAAAGAGTAAGCTACCTTAAAGATATCATAAACTTACCAACAGGTGATGTGGTTTTAGTCACTCTCCCAAAGAAGTATTGTTCACAAGATTCTGCAACAAAAAAATACACAATAAAACTTTAGAAAATATAATTCTTCCATTTGAATCATCACGAGTCTTAGAACATTTTCCACACACCATTTTAGCGTGTAAATTTTGTTGACACTTTGAACAATTTAAGTAAAACGAAACAATAATTTCTGCAGTCGTATCAAAAGTCTGATATAAAGAATCTTTTGAGAAAACTATTATTTTTATACTAAATTAAAATATCTTCGGCGTCTCTTTGTTGAACCATTGTTTAATATAGAGAGAAGTTACAAAACCTTATGGAGAAAACAGTTGGCACTTTTTTGGGCCAAATAGGCAGATATTCTGGACAAAATGAGTCGCACACTTTTTAATTATTTTAATAATGATTTTATTTCAGATAGGTTTCAAAATAAAATCTGTAATAAATGAAAAGTAATGATATCTGGCAATTAGGACCATGATTTGGCCCAAAAAAAGTGTCAACTGTCTTGCCCATAAGGTTGTGTAACTTCCCTATAGATTAAACAATAGTTTAACATATTAAACGGCTATGTATTTGTCAATTTGAGACTAATAAATAAATGGGGAATTTTGTCCCCTACATAACGTAAGGAACATGGCGTTAGAATATAACTTTTCTAACTAAGTCAGGGGCATAGAGAACAATGATTTTTTAAAGTTATGAAAAGAATGGCACAATATCTAAAAATCTTACTGTCATATGCCTCAAAGCTGCGAAAATAAACTAAAGAATTTCTAATTATTTTGTATGCACCAAGCTAAAATTTTTGCTAATAGACTGTTTTAACTAATACACCGAATTTGGCCGATTAAATAAAGATAACTAACAAATGAAGTTATGTGTGAATGATTTTTATTAAAAAAAAGTGAAGAAACCGACGAAAAATTCATTCAAGTTAAGGATATATTACTGGATGATGACCTGGAAATTTACGATATTGTGCTTAAAGACTTTTCAAGGCAACGGAATAAATGTTTCATTCACAAAAAATTGGACTGTCTGCACTCTGACTCTTGCCTTCACGACGAGTTCATTGTTCGCCCAGGTTCCGGTCCAATGTATTAAGTTCCGGCCCTTAGTCTGGCAAGTTCTTCCACTTTCTCATTCACTGGTATTCCCTCATGACCTGGGACCCACACCACCACCCACACTCTTGTCTTGAGCCAGTGTTTGCAGTGCTTCAGCACACTGCTCCATCAGACTACTGACTATTTCGGATGCACTTAGAGCTTTGAGGGCAGACTGGCTGTTGGAGCATATGTATATGTATACCTTAGAGTATCATTGTGAGTTTAAAATATGTAATAGCTGTTTGGCTTTAAAAAAAATTGTTACCTATTTAATTTAAGTTGAGATTGTAAAATGCTATTACTGAAATAAATAAATAAATAAATAAATAAATGTTCCTCCTGCCAATTTTGACCTCCGGTAGGGTTGCTGCCTTAAAACACCGTATAGTGTTCTCCAAGAGGGTAACTTTTTTGAACTTTTAGGTTTTCAGGGTACACTGCTGCGCATGTTGTCTACCTGGGTGACAGTTTAGAGCCATCCATGTAGCAGACCGTCGCGTCGCCTCTGCTTAATTCCGTTCGGAATTCTTCCCCTTACCATGCTTTTCGTTCTGGTATTGTGACTTTGAACTCTTTATGAAACCTCCATGGTTTATGCGGTGCCTTTACTGGCATTCTTAGTAGTGACTCTTTCGTTGCCAGTCCCTCAATCCTCAGACGGCTCACTCTTTCCTCCCTGCTCTTCCATAATCTGTGGTCCGCAAGTTGGAAGCGAGGGGAGACCTAAGATGGTTTCTAAGGCGTGAATAGGGGTCGTCCTCATTGCGCCGTGTGTTCAGATTATACGTCCTTTTTCTAAACGGCTGTCTACCTTGTGTATATGTATCAAATATTGCCGTCCTTATTTGTTTTCGTTGATAGACAGTGACAGAAATGTCACCCGACGACGTTCGGCGTGTAGATCTACAACGTTGTCATTTCTTTTTTCGAGTAAAACCTTCTTCTTTTTTCAGCCTCTCTTAATTAAATATTTCTTGTTAAAAATATTTTGATGCATAGCACAATACCATTGTCGTGATTAACTAGTTAATCAACAATTAGTTAAATGTATAAAAACGCGTAAATTGGTGCATATGGGCATTACACTTAGACCTCTGACTTACAAACGAAATTTCTTACAATCAAATTAACTTAAAAGTTACATACCTTAAACTTGAAAGCGAAAAAAAATATTTGTTTTAGCAATCTATTCCACTGATGGCGACGGAGTCACCATAAGTGGAATGAATGTCCTTTTTGTAACTCACCCACTTTTAAAAAAATTACAGGCATTTGAAATTGTTTAAACTTTAATTAAGGCAAATATCCTGAAAAATTAAACCAAGCACAGGAATTCAGAGAGTGGTAATAAGACCTCGAATACACTTCTGGCATATTGTTTCTTTATAATAAGCAAATATACAGACCGCTTCAAGCTACTGCGAACATAGGGCGGAAGAAGTCTAATTTGCCAGTGTACGTACATGCAGAGACACCGCACGCCTATCAGTGAAGCAACCAATACTCAGGCTTGCGATCACCACTTGCATGACTTTCCTTTGGTATTTAGTACGCCTCTAACCACGGTGCTGTGTGGAGCGTAGTCAATGAAACCGCAATTTGGTCAATAAATACGCAAATTTTTATAACGTAATTTTCTTATTTTTTGTCACTGATAAATAAGAGCGTTTTATTGTCAACTGCTCAGATTTATCAGTGACGACGTGTTACAATGAAAATAATAAGGAGAAACAGAATAAAAGCAAGTTCTCAAAATAAAATAATACATTCTAAAAACCAAAAAGATTCTCCCAGTCAAAAAAAAATAGAGCAAATGTTCGAAAAGTCCTCCTTGCTCGGCTAGACTATATCCGAGCCTATTATAAAAACCCCTTTTAACGTTTCCAAGCATGTTAGGGGTGATAGTTTGAAAAGCTTCTTCAATTTTAATCCGAAGTTCTTCCAAATTATTAGCCCTTTCATGCCCGTAAACTTTATTTTTGCTTTAACTCCACAGATAGAAGTCATTAGGAGCAAGATCGGGTGATTGAGCTGGCCATAAAATAGTTCCTCGTGTACTTATAACCCGATTAGGAAATACATTATCAAGATATTCCCTAACAAGGCCAACATTGTGAGCGGGACAACCATCTTGTTGAAACCATGTTTCACCAAATCTCACACCTAACAACTGCCTAGCAGTTGGAATAATATGCTGCCGCAGTAGATCCAAGTATCTAGGACCATTCAAATTGCCGTAAATAAAAAATGGCCCAATTACGTGTTCCCCTACAATACCCCCCCAAACATTTAGTTTTTGGGGATACTGTGTTCTTACGTCAAAATACAAATGCAAATTTTCCCTCGACCAATATCGAACGTGTGTTGGGTTATAACGATTCAATAATGGAAAAGTACTTTGATCTGTGAAAAGAATAGATCTCAGAAAGTTTTCATCACGATTAGCCCTTTCCATCATTGTTTCGCAAAATTCCATACGACGATAGTTGTCCTCAGGAAAAATTTGATGCGTTTTTGACGCTTTATAAGAATGAAAACCATTCTTTTTGAGAACACGTAAGACAGTGGCTGAAGACGTATCAACTGCTTCGGCAATTTGGTGGCTAGTTAACTTTCGATTTTCCTCCACTGCAGCCCAAATCATCACATCTCGTACTTCCTGCTTGTCATTCAAAACAGTGGGTTTTTTATGGTTTCTTGGCGCTACACAACCAAACTTTTCAAAATTCTGCACAAACCTATAAATCGTGAATAAACTAGGTTCTGGGCGATTTACAAAATTCTCCAAAAAAAGTTCTTGAATAAGTCTCAATGGTCTGCCTTGATAGTACCATTTGACCATCTGCACTTTTTCGGCAACTTCGTAGACATCCATTTTTAGTTTTAAAAATGTATTATTTCAATTAAGAACTTACCAATCTGTTTCTCGAGCAAGGCAGAAATAAAACAAAATAATAAAAACAAAATGAATTTCCAAAAGATAACACTGCAGCGTGCTTCGAATCCACCTCGGTCGTACGGCACAGAGAGTAAATTGGACTTGATTCCCCCTATGTTCGCAGTAGCTTGAAGCGGTCTGTATAAATAACAATAATAAAGGTACCTAAGTTCATGTGGTACTTCGTTTGAAAAAACACGTACACATAAAAAAGTAATTTACCTCCATACAACGGTTGTTTACTAATTGCTCCAGTACAACATATTATTTCAAGAATATACAATTTTTTAGGGAAAATTATATATCCTGTAGCAACTTGGTTGTACTGGAGTAAATATAGTAAAGAACCGTCGAATAAAGGTCAAATTGTTTTTTCTCAGTGTAGGTCACAGTGTTTTTACCAATAATAGTCTATTGAAATCGGATCGGAGATCGTTCAGGAGCTACCGTTACTACAACACACATTAAAAACGCTACTTTTTTTAGCCTATTAGTCTAATAACTGGTGTGCTAAAACTCTCCATTGGATCAGCTGAAACTGCAACGCGACATCAAGTCGTTTAAAGTATATCTCTTTTGTCTTTCGAGTCCCTCTAATGAAGCGGAGCTTTTCACGTAGCACAAAGTTGCACTTTTGTCCCGAATACACCCTTAAGCACGCTTTGTTTTGTCAACAAAAATGATAAAAATCGGAAAGAATTAAAAATAAAAAGAAGGTTTAGTTGCTGCCGGAAAAGAGCAATCACATGAGTCGTTGCGAAAAAGTACCTCTAAAACAGCTTAAAATGTTGTAATTATAATTATAATACTAAGTTAGTAATAAGACCTATATACAAGATTTTGTCAAGATAACTATAAAATAAATGCTATAGTTATTATGTTACAATATTGATTATTAAGTATTATTTTTAAAACAAAGAAATAATCTTGATGAATCATTTGGGTGTGATAGATATATTAGAATTGAACATTGTGCTTGTCATGAAGTCGAAATAAAATGTATTTAAGATTTTATAATTTTGACACGTTTTTCTTGAGACTATTAATTATGAGATATAAAATAGAAAGATATATGAAAAGTGACACATGGCGATTCAAAGCCAGTTTAGATCCAGAGAAGTTAACGTTGTAAAAGAATACAGCGATCTATGAAAATATGGGAAAACAAAACATATGGTATAGAAAATTAGTTATTTTATGGGTTGCTTAGCTATCATAAAGCATAGGAAAAGTTATGAAGCAAAATTAAGCTGTTTTGGGATATGGAAAGTATGACATACGGACAAATTTTGGTTTTAGCAATATATAGAGCCTAAAATAAATGTATATAAGTGCAAAAATGGATAAAAAAATAAAACATATTGAAGAATTGTAAAGCATATGGCAGCTTGCTAGCAATTTCAGCAGTAGTACAGTACACGTATATGGAATGTGTATCTCAGCAGCAAGATGCATTAATGTAAGTTTCAATTAGTTTTAGTTAGCTTTTAAGAAAATTTATTTGATGAAAATTTGTAAAATACGTTGTATTAATTTTGGTGGCTTAAAATTTTGATAATATTCTCCAGTCTTTAACTAACCTTAAAATTTACCTAATTAAATTAAATTACAAAAATATGAATAAACCAATTTATAGCAAAAAATTGACGAAGCGAAATTGGTATATTCACAGTTTAGGTTAGTAATTTAAAAAATTAGTAAAAGCACTGAGGAACAGCAAAAATGGATCCTAGACCAAAATAGCAGAATCTTACTTATATAAGAGACTTACGGTGGGATTTACTAAACAGGTTTAGTCTATTTTAGAACGGTCCTAAGTTTGAGTGAAATGTTTGGTTTTAAGCATTTTGAACCAACCTCCCTTGAGTTTTGGACAGAACTGGATTTATAAGAAGAATTTTAATAAATTTATTTATTGAGTAATCACCTTAACACAATCTTTTGTGGGATTTAAGAGGAAATTTTCAATTTAGAAGAAAAGAAAATTAAAAAATTTAAACTCACGCGGGGTTTAAATAATAAACACTCTGTAGAATAAATTAACATTGGGGTTATATGTCACTTTAATTAAAACTTACCCTTCTTAATTAATATTTCCAATTAATACTTGATGTCACACAACGATTTAGATGAGTAATAATAAAATAAGGAGTAGATTAATTTTGTATTTATTTAAAAGGTGTTTTTATTTATGAAATGTATTAAAAAACTTAAATGCAAGTTTTTTTTTACATTTCTGTCACTTTCGAAATGTCAGTTTGAAAATATTAGCGCTGCGTTCAATCACAAACAGCGAGTTCGGATCTTTTACCTCTGCTTGCACCTTGGCTTGCACTAACCTCTACTGATGAAAGCTAGAGCTTTAAAATGAGTGGGCTTTGAGTAAGGAAAGTTTTTTTGACTGAGCTTTTAGATAACCTTAATGATTTACTTTCAATTTGTAAATAAATTAATATAGTTGTTTTGGGTTTTTTTGTTTGGTATATTTTTCGTGCATAATCAGTGACCTTCACTTATGTTTGTTTTGCCTCGTAGTGCCCTCATAAATATATTTTGTGTGCTGAAAACGGATTCAAAATATGGCGCTTTTCTGGACAAAATAGGAGGTGTTTTAGTGGGTAATGAACAACTTGGGATATTAAATAAGGTAAATTAATCCTTGTAAAAACGGTTACTTAGGGAAATTATAAACGAACTTATTACCAAATGCCACAAAGCAATCCTTTCTGGGGGCTATAAATTTAAACCACCCCCCTGACGTGGTTTAAAAAATCACCAACTTTATAACCTCAAACACAAATAATGAAGCTATTATGTGCCAAATTTTTGGGGTATTCGTCATTTGCCATTTTGAAACCTGTCAAAAAAAATAGTTTTAGGGCATTTTCCTCTAAAGTGTGATGTATTTTGAGAAAAAAACAGTTTTTCAGTGATATTTTGCAATAAAAATACAAAATAATCAATAACTCTGAGACTTTTCTGTATGGGTAAGTGTTTTCTGAAAATTGGTTTTAAAATTTAGTACACTCCACAGGTGTAAATATTTAGATCTGTGGGGGTACTATTTTAGATCTTAGTAAATCCCATTGTTAAAGTTAATTTTGAGTTTTATCAGCATTCTTATTCTTATCTCTATCGAGTCGAACAATCAAGCAGGTGCACTTTTAAAATCATGGCGAATGCGTGACAGCTTCAGCTGATCCAATGCACGAAAACCTCGTTAGGTAAAATAAGGTAGTCGTAACGTTACGACCATCCCTGCGTACGAAACAATGTTTTCACGTCACGCATTCGCCATTAGTTTAAAAGTACACCTGCTCGTTAGGTAGATTCGATGGAGATAAGGATATGAATGCTGATAAAACCGAAAATTAACTTTAAGTGTCTGTTCTTATATTAATTAACAATCTGCCTATAAATGAAAAAATTCACCATGAATTAATTGTGCTTTATAAGGTGTTTGAACACTTATAACATAAATTCGATATTGGTAGTTACATTTTTATATAATTTATTAGGAATGAGTCTTAGACAGTGAATTTTATGGGTGTGTTTGAATTTTATTAAATTTGCTTTAATTGAGTCCCACTTGCGCTATGGAATAGCCTTCTGGGGAAATTGCAGTCAATTCCTGTTTAGATCTGTTTTCACTATTCAAAAACGATGTCAAAGCTAAACTTAGAGATCACTGTAAACCCCTTTTTATAAGGGAAATAATTTTGACATTAGTGTCTCTTTTCATTCTTGAGACAGTTTGCCTCATTTTCAAAAAATACAAGGACTCTATCGAGGATTCTACCAATCATCCACATCGAACAAGAAATCGTGACAACATATCTTTACCTATTCTAAGATTCTCATATACACAAAACTCAATTATTTATCGTAGCATCAAAATCTTTAACAAACTCCCAGCTGAATTAAAGAATGTTGACTGTTATAAGACTTTTAGAAAGAATGTAAAAGAGTTGCTTGTGGCTAAGGCATATTATAGTCTAAATGAGTATTTCGATTGTAATTTTATTATTTTTTATGATTATCGACTTTTAATTATTTGTATTAGCAATAAGCAAATGTTTTTTATATTATTAATTTTATCATAAACTGTGGGTATAGGTATATTTTTTAATCATTTTTTTTTTGTTTTTTATTTTTTATTGAACTTCATTTTAACTGTTTATGTTTATTTTTTAATTTTTTGTGAAAGTAAAGTTGTTTGCTTGTTTAATTTAATTTAATTTAATTTATAAAAAGAAAATCATTTTTGCATTTACATATGCATTTACTTATATAAGTCCTGCTTCCAAACTTTCTTTTTATATAAAATTTGTTTTTTTTTTGGCGACATATAACCAAAGTTGCTAGATACCTAGCATAGTTTACAATTTAGAAGGTAAAATTGCGTCTTTTTGAGAATTTTAGCTTTGTCAATGAAATGTTAGCATTTTTGGACAATAAAGCACATTTCTATTCTATTCTATTTCTATCCAAGAGTGTTCTGAGCCAGAGAAAAATATTGTAACCAGGGTGCCATTAGTTTCTCCAGAAAAGATTTTACTACCGCTAGGTAATTCATATAAAATGAAAGAGGGAATATTTGTTGGTAAGGAAACTTTTCGGATATGCGTAGTTTGATTCCATACTTCAAGGCAAGGAAAAAGATGCCTGAAACAAATTTAAAATGGTTTCAACAAATTTATTGGGAAACCTGAGAGCCTAAAATTATGCCTGGTTGCCTAACTTCTTTTGTGTTACCAAAACCTAGGATGTAAGATGTTATTAAAAATTAATTTCGACTCTGCTGCTGGACTATTACGAGAGATGACCCAGAGGGTACTTTCAAAAGGCAGGCTAAGAAGCGCATCATGAGTGTCTAACTCTGGATTCAATAATAAAAGTGTGGTATTTAATTGCTTTTGTTAAACTAAAAATGTATGGTTTAACAGATAAGCAGGAATTCTTAAACAGCTTTTCTGATTATCTTAAAATACGGGATAAAAATCACCATATTGATCTTATTTTGGGGGACATAAATATAGATATTTTGAAAACAAATAAAATAGTTGAAGATTACTTAAATTTGCTATATCAGGAGGGATATCTTTCAACGATAAATAAAGGTACCAGATCGGAAAACGAAAAGATTTCTTGTTTGGATCATATTTTTTTAAGGAAAAAAAACATTGTCAAATATGAAAAGTGTATTCCTATTGTTTTCGAGTCCAACGTAACAGATCATTACATCACTTTTTTACAAATAATTCTTCCAATAAATAAAAACTTAAATAAAATGAACCATGTAACAAAACGAATACTTAATGAAAAAATATTTTTACAAAAGCTGGCACTAGAAAAATGGGATTCTTTTTATCACGAACCCAACATTGATAAAGCGACAGAAATCTTTCTAAAAATAATTGAAAAGCACAAAAATGACTCCACAAAAATAGTTAAAAAGCAAATGGCATCAAAAAAATCACCGTGGATTACAAGATCAATAATAAAATCAGTAAAAAAGAAAAATAATTAAATCGGTTAATAAAAACAACCAAGACAAAATATATACAAAATAAAATAGAATCGAATAAAAGCGATTCCAAAGAAATTTGGGATGCTATCAATGAACAAGTACCAAAAGTAACAAAAATACAATAATTAATGAAATAAAAGATCAAAACGGGACAATAACACACCAAATAAAAAATATTGCTAATTCATTTGCATTATTCTTCACGAACGTTGGAAAAAACCTGGCCAAAAATATCAAAAAATATAAATCAACAAGTAAACAAGAAATAATAACAACTATTAAAGATTTAAAAAACAAAAAAGCTCCTGGCATTGACTATGTTACAAGTGAGTTAACAAAACAAAATTCAATATTTATTGCGGAACCATTAAAAGAAACAGTTAACAAATCATTTATTACAGGATCCTTTCCAAATATTTTTAAAAGCACAATTATAAAGCCTCTACATAAAACTGGAGATAAGACTAATGTTTCCAACTATAGACCAATTTCACTTATAACAAGGTTTGCCAAAATTAAAAAAAAAAATATAAAAAAGAGGCTAAATGATTTTTTAGAAAATAACAAGGTTTTTTCTGATAAACAATTCGGTTTTAGGCAACAAAAATCAACACAAGATGCAATAGAATACCTTACCACTCACATATACAAAAATCTAGAAGACAAACAACCATCTCTTGCTGTATTTCTAGACTTATCCAAAGCTTTCGACACAGTTGGACAAACCGAACTACTTAACGAATTTGACAAAATAGGAATACGCGGAAAAGCATACGAACTTATTAAAGACTATCTAAAACAAAGACAACAACTAGTAAAACTAAAAGAAGCATTAAGCGACCCTAAAACTATTGAATACGGCGTTCCTCAGGGAACTGTTTTAGGATCATTACGTTTTCATATTTACCTACATAGACTTTTTGAACTTGATATTGACGGAGAACTTTTAAGTTTTGCAGATGAAACAGTGATATACTTTGCAGCCAACAACTGGGAGAATCTAAAATTAAAAGCAGAACAGGAAACAGAAAAAATTGTACACTACCTTACAAACATGAACTTAACAGTTAATTACGAAAAAACAAAATTTCTACCGTTTACATCGTACGCCAACAATCTACCGACATTTAATAATACATTGGACTTATTTACAAATAAAAACTGTAATTGCTTAACAATCTCCATAGAAAAAAAATAAGTATCTTGGAATTTTTATTGATGCACACCTACGATGGGATGCGCACACAAAATTTGTCACAAACAAAGTTAGACAGTTATTACACAAATTTAAAATTTTAAAAAACTTCTTTAAAATAAAACATTTGAAAATGCTTTACCAAGCACTTGTAGAACCTCATATAACCTATGGAATTATCGCTTGGGGTGGTACAACAAATAATCATTTGGATAGCCTTGAAAAAATTCAGAAGTGGTGCCTTAAAATCATTTATAACAAACCCTACCGTTACTCGTCAGACTTATTATTTAAAGAATCAAAAATATTTGACATAAAAAAGCTGTTTACTTACTCAGTTATTTTAAGGCAACACAAACATAAAACAAATTTAATTAAGGTACAACATAGATACAACACAAGACAAAACGAAATCACCTTTAGAGTACCAAGAGTAGAGAAAACCATAACTCAAAGAAGTTTTTACTTTTTAGGTCCTAGAATATACACCCGTGTACCCGAACATATTAAAAACACTGATAAATTAAAATTATTTAAACAAAGAGTAAAACAATGGCTCATGCCAATATCCAGACAAATAGTGCACAGCTGGATTGACTTTAAAAACATTTATAACGTTTAAAGCTAAGTTACAAAGAAATTACAAGAGTAAAATATAAATACAAAATATTAAACTACCCCAATTATGACCTAAAATTCCTTAATGCGACACCTTCCTGACATGCGTCTAAATAATCCACCAGAATTGACATAAAATTTAAAGAAAAAAAACCAATATGTAGTATACCTAGTTATATAAATATGTCTAAACTTAGATTTTAAAGGTTTATAGAATGATTAGTACAAAAGTATAATTTTATTTTTTTTTTCTGATAAGAATATTATAAATTTTTATTTGGTAACCCATTTTGCGGAAAAAAATCAAAAATTTTGGGCAAACAAGCCATTGAGGCTTTAAAATGCCTTTAAAATGTTTATTTGCGGCTAAAAAATGGAATAGGGTTAAGAATTTTTTGTACGTATTTTTTATTTTTTTTGCTGTAAATAAACATTATTCTATTCTATTCTATTCTATTCTATAAACCACTAAATAACTATAACATAACAAACAATAACAACGAAAAATATTTAACAAACGAAAAAGATATTGCGGATAGTTTTAACACTTACTTCTGTACCATCGGAATAACGTTAGTTAAAGATATTCAAACAGATAAAAATCAAAAATTTAACGAAACAAAAATAGAATCTGCAATAACAATAGATTATACTAATACAAACGAAGTACTTAAAATTATGAAATCTCTTAAAAATAAAAAATCTCCTGGACCTGATGGTATTACTGCTGAAATATTAAAAGAAGTAACTGAGTAGATGAAAGAACCGCTTACTATTATAATAAATAAATCTATTGCAGATGGGTCATACCCAACTCACTTCAAGGAGGCTGTTGTAAAACCTCTATATAAATTCGGAGAAAAAACTGAGGTTTCAAATTATAGATCAATATCTCTAATCAGTAACTTATCAAAAATATTTCAAAAAATTTAAAAAAGCGTATTTGGTTTCACCTAGAGTAAAACAACATTTTGTCAAAATGCCAATACGGTTTAAAAAAAGCAACGTCGACGGATGATGCGGTGGCAGACTTGGTTTCAAAAGTATACAATTCGTTGGACAAAAGCATACCTTCCATCTGCGTCTTCGTCGACCTTGCCAAAGCATTTGATACAATATCATACAAATTACTGAATAAAAAATTAGAAAATATTGGTTTCAATTAGCATTGTTTAAATGTTACTTATCCGAAAGAAAACAATACGTTAATATAAACGGTACTTTAAGTAGTTCTCTGGTGGTAGACTGCGGTGTCCCACAAAGGACACTTCTTAAACCAGTTATAATTCTTATATACCCACACGACTTATTTAAAATTAAAAGTGAGGCTGGTAAAGCAAGTTTCTGTGACAACACCGTATGTCTATATACTGCTGAAACATGGACTGATCTTAAAAACAAAGTTGAAAAAGACTTTTTCAACATTATTAAATGGTTTAATAATAATTCACTAAGTTTAAACTTTAAAAATACAGTATTTATGCCAAGTACACATAAAACCTAAATCTAACCTACCAAATACCACCCAAGGCCTCCTTAAGGTAGCTCCTGAGCTACCTTGGCCTTTACTCAAACTTAAGGCCTCATTCAGCGACTATAAAATGCATTTCCGACCTTAAGGGATCGTCAAAGACTACTCAGCCGTAAGGAGGCTTTGAGGATCGACTATAAATTCTAGCCTTAGTATTTAAAAGAAAGAAATAAATTTTAGGAATAGAAAAGAAACAAAAATAATTAGAGGAGCGAGACAGCTCGACTAATTTACAGGAATTTAATTTAATGGACAAGAGGCAAAGTAACAAAATGTGGTCATTTGACATAAAAAAAGTTATAAGTTTATTGCCCATAATGGATGACACGGAGAGTACCACTAGTAGATTGATAGATGCTATTGAACTGTATGAGATAATGTTAGACGGCGAAGGTAAAAAGTTTCTGATTAACTATTATTTTGAAAACGCGATTTTTCGTATTGTTGGCACTTGTTGCAAAACAATCTCTGATATGGTTCACGAAATGAAAACTAATCTTTTTTTCCAAAAGATCTGATAGCGCACCTCAAACCAAATTATTGCGTATTTCTCAAAATCAATTGAGGACAAATGGAAACAGTCAATCTTTCTCTATTTTAAAACCAATAAACGAAAAAATGGTTATAAAAAGGTTTATGATGGCTTGCGAAAACCAACGGCTTAGTACATTCGAAATTCTACTTTTTTAGAAGACGCAATTAGTACAGCTTTAGACGAGAAAGGCAGCTCCTCAGCTATTAAGATTTCCAAAAAGGGACCGAGAAAGTTTTTCAAACAATTTTTCACGTGGTCTTAGATGGCAAAATAGAACTACTAGTGGGAGAAATAGGGCTTTTAGGCATCAAAATAATAATTTGTTTAGTAGGAAGCCACAATTTTAAAATCATGCAACTGCGCGACAAAATGGGTGGTGGGGGGGTTACATGAGAGGCTAGCTGTGGGCGAGTGAAGGATATTATAAAAATACTTCAATGGCATGGACACGTAATATTAGACACTTAAAGTTGGCAAGCAATTTTTGATTCCTTTTTGTTAGCGTATCTTTGATACGTTTTTTTGGCGTATTATAGCAGTACCCTAGCGTGCAACAATGAATAGATCAGTTTTTTCGTGCTAAAAATTACAATTAATAACAATTTAATTTTTACATATTCCAGTAGCAATTCAAGTTCAGTAAATTTTTATATAAATCTTCTCGATTTAGAGATTTTGTTGGACAGCGGCGCCAGTTTATGCGCTATTTAACAAAGTAGTTAAGATCTGAAATAGAGGCATTGGAGCCCATATTACGTTATTAGGATATATTTTCTTAAATTTAAGTACAAAACACTACGTTTTCACAAAAATGTCATGTCTTTAAATCTTCGTCATGCTCAAGTAATGTTTTGCTTGTTGAAAATATATTGGTATACTAAAATTTTCAACTAAATAGTTTTAGCCTGAAAAGTTGTGAGAACCAAGTAACGCTACCGCTCAATTCACTTGGGAAATGCCAAAATGCGAAATTATTAAACATTTGTCGACTAGCATAACAGGAGAGTACGTGGTTATTCCAAAGCAGCTTTGCGAAGGAGTTTATATGTCAGGTAGTGTAGGTGAACCAAAAAATGTTAAAATACAGGTTAAATTTTTGAATACTACAGAAACTGAAGTATGCCTACAAAACTATAGTCCATAGGTGGAGAAAGCGAGTGAGTATCAGATTTGTTAATTATTTAATTAATTAATTTAAAATTAGATTATCTAAAAAGAGAAGAACAAGCTTTAGTACGAGATATTTGTACAAAAGATAAGCTTTCAGTCACTAATATTTTTAAACATGCAATTAAATTAAAGGAAAATGTTTCACCTGTCTATCTAAAACTTTATGGTCTTCCTCATTTTCAAAAACAAGAAATAAATAGGCCTATTGCAAAGATGTGTAAAGAAGGTATAACTGAAAGTGCGCAGAACGAAAGGTCTTTACTTATTTTACTGGTTCCAAAAAAGATGGATGCTAGCGGGTTAGAGCAGAATCATTATTGATTATATGCTGGTGAACCAATCAATTTAAGATACAAAATTTTCTCTAGCAAATAACTTAGATTATCTTTCAGGCGCTATATATTTTTCTCATTTAGATCTTAGCCAAGGATACTATCAGTTGGAACTTACGGAAGAGCATAACAAGAACCTCATAAATGTTTTTATCAGATCACATAAGGTAAATCTAAAATAAATCCTTGTGCGTAATTCTCAAAACACAAATGGTTTACTTAGATCACGTTGTTTCAAGTTAAAAAGTCCTAGTAGTCCCAGAATAATCTTAAAAATACTCTTTTTCAACCACCAGCTCTAGACTACCCTAATTTTTCAGAAGACAATGAAGACAATATCTTACAGACTGGGGCAGTTTTATCTAATACAAATAATAAACCTGTAGCACACGGAAGTTGACCTGAATAAACACAAGTTTAACTATCCTACTAATCAGAGGGCACTTATAGCCATTGCTTATATAATCATAATTTTAAAATAAAAAGTGACCATCTTCCACTTGTCTTTCTATTTAGTCTGAAAGATTCATCAATTCGTTTAAGTAAATTTAGGTTAGGATTAGAAGAATATGATTTTCATGTTAAATAAATTAAAGGGAAAAACATCGTCACAGCTAACTCTTTGACAAGGATTTTTATCACTTCGGATAAACTTAAGATTGCGGTTACGACAAGAGTGCAGAGTAAAAGAAATCAAACTAAATGCGATAATTCTACGATTGGCCTGATTAACCAAAAATTGTAGAAATTCTCAAACCACCAAAAAATTCCATTTTATAACTTTGTCAAGAAATTCGATCAATGTTATCGCGAGACGAAATATTGAGACTTGAATAATATGAGTGACAAAAACAGTGGACAAAGATGAAAAAATAGTTATTTTAAATGATTTTCGTTTGCTTCCTACCAGTGATCTTGCTGGAATCTCAACAATGATAAATACATTTGAGTACTTTTAGTCGGGACTAGATAAAAAAGCTAGAACTTTTGTGAAAAGGTGCGATATTTGTTAAAAGCCAAAGCAGTCAAATAAGTACAGTAAGAAGCCAAGGGTTATCACTTCCACAGCAAACTCTTCTTTTGAAAAAATTTAGTTAGATATCGTTATTCCGCTACTTCAAGATATCAATAAATTTTCCTACATTCTAACTTTTCAATGCGACTTGTCCAAATTTGTAGAGGCTTACCCCCTTAGATCAGAAGATTCTCAAACAGTTGCTCATTCCTTCGTGAATAACTTTGTTTTAAGATTTGGTATACTTTTGGAAATTGCAACAGATTTAGGATTGAAATTTATCTCGGAAAAAAGTTTTGGAAGCATATCTAAGATCATAAGTTTAATATCATGATGTTGCGTGGAGTACTTGGGTTCTATTTTTATGTTTTTCTTACAATACGATAATACATACTGAGACAAATTATACACCATATGAACTAGTATTACAAACTTTAACAGCTTCTCGAACTCAAACACAGACTTAAAAAGCACAAACTGGCGCAAGAACAAACTTAATTGATTCAAAAATTAAAAGAAAATAAAATTATGACAAAAATTCTATTAGTATTTCTTACAAAAAAAAAAAAAAATTTGATGTTGTTTAAAAATCAGACAGGAGACAGCCTCGCGTTTTTTAGATCGATTTACAGTGATTAAGGACATTTGTCTAAATGTAAAAATTCTTAAAAGTGAATAAAGTTGCATTACTATATAAAAATAGGACATAATTTTAACGTAGTTTTAGTATTATAACACTGGCTAGTCGGAAAGGAAAGGAAAAATATTTAGAGTTATCAATTGTATATTGGATAATAAGAATATTTATACCTAGGTGCTTAAAAAATTATTTTTGTGTTGATTTTTTATTGTAATTTTATTGTTGTGAAATATTTGATATTCGATTGGGTATAATAATTTATTAAAACTTTTTTTCTTAATCTCCGGGGAGATGCAATATGGTAAGAAACCACTCTGTATAAAAGAATTGCACTAATTATTATTATTATTATTATTTTGGTATAATTTTGACTCGTGATTCCTAAGAATATTATTTTACGAGATATAAAATAAGAAGATATAATGAAAACTATAATACGAGATATGGTTTTCTCAATTAGATGTATAATTACATTTTCAACAAAAGGTATACCAATATTGAAATCTGTCAAATCCGCAGTTTTTGAGATATTTAATATAATTATAAAAACCAACTTACGAATCTTAGCAACTAGCTAAATAGATTGAGGATTACATTAGTTATGAAAAATTTTTTCGAGGTCTGGTGACTTATGAGATAGAAAAAGATTTCATGTATATTTTTGAGGGACGCCGTTCTCTCGATTAGACCCACTAGTTGGGACTTTTAGGAAAGCTCATTTGAAAAACGTCGCTCGGGTGAGTTTTGGCCCTGCTTGTCCTAGTGTCAAATATCTTCGTATTATTTCAGAACGCGCTATTGGTTGAATTCATCATGTGACCGATCAATATTTTACTCACTAATGCGTATGCTACGGCAAACTTGACTTATCCAACGAGATGCGACAGTCGGCGTCGGCACCTTTGAAGTTGGGGGTCTTGTATTTCGTAACCTTGATTTCATATCCATCCCTGTAAATGAGTGTTAGATCCGCTCCGACTGGCCGGAGCCGAAAAACCGGTTTAATTTTAATATTTTATATTTAAGTTTGAATTTAATATTTTCCTGCAAAGGATTCTGATAAATCTTGCTTGTTTGAAAAATATGTGATTTGCATGGTTTTTGGTAATTAGTTTTTAAAATTTATGTCTGTTATTCTGTAATGTAGCAGAAAAATATAACTTAGAAATACTAAAACATTCAAGGCTGAATTATTTTACGTTTAATTAAGTCAAAAATTTCGACTGAGTAGCAAAATATTTACGGATTTATATTTTTAAGGGTACAGCAGAGTAAAGTCAAAAATTTCAACTTATTGAACTATTGAACAACTATTAGAATTTTTGTTAGTATAGCATAATGGCGTCTTAAGAGCTATAGGTATTTAATGTGATAGAAAAATATAACTTGAAAACACAAAATAAGTAATCATGTCTGAATTAATTTGCATTTAGTAAAGTCAAAACCTACAACTGCTTACTTTAATGTACTCATTGGGTTGCCTAAAACTTTTGTATGTATTTTTTTTTTAATTTTTATTTTTTTATTTATGTATTTGCTATTCGTTTTACAAACCATCAGAGCAATAACAAAAATTTCTCGTTTCTGTAAAATTAATAAAAATGCAAATAGCAGGTTTTAGAGTGTCAACGACGATATCTTCTCTAGGAAAAGAGAAAAAACTGATGCCCATACCAGTTTTTGACACACAGCCGCGATAAGCACACGAAGTGTCCGGCATGATTTAAAATACTGATGAATAAATTAAAACCAAAATGTGGCAAGAACGATGTCAAAAATAGAAAATCTCTAACGAATAAGCGCACACCAACAAAATACGAAAATCTCTGGGATTACTCGGACCAATAAATGAATGAGCGGGTCAGGAGGTTTTGAAGCTTAAACCCGCAGTCCCGATCATGCGCATAAAAAAAACGGCTTGCTGACTGTCGCATCTCGTTGGATAAGAGATCACTGGGGCTCGATTCTGGGCGTAATAGAACGATCATACCCTGAGAAGTGACCACTTCTATTAAAATCCAAAATTCCGTATTCTGGGACCGGCAGATCGCACAAAAGTCATTTGAACGACGCACGGTGGTCGATTTTCCGGGAAACGCGAACATTAATGAAAAAGATTAAAAAATTCAAAATGTATCTAAATTTGTCCCTATATGGTTGTCAAGATACTAGGCGAATAGTTGGCCAAAGAATAAACTATGCTTTTTACGAGTTTGACATTAGGCATCAGTATTCAACATCAAATTTCAAATAGAAGACCCAGAGTATGACAGTATTCAACTGTTAATATCTCGAAAACAGTTGAAGATCGACATAGGGTACGTTATATAAAAATGCTTAGAATTTAAAAACAAAATTCAAAAATGCAATAATATACTGGGTGTTTCATTTGAAAGTTTCGGTTGGCATTCTTTTTAATATATTTTCTTTTCTTTTTCTAAACTAACATTTTTACTTTAATTTAGCTAATATATATTTTTTCCTCTTAAAAATGTTTAAGATAAATAAAAAACTACACACGATCATTTTGTCTGTTTATTAAAACTAAATATTTTGTATGAATAAATTACAATGTGGAATTTCTTTTTATGTCCGCGTTTTAACAAAAATAGACCATTGTGTAAGTCCTACTCTAAAAGACGGTCAAGTTTGCCATAGCATGCGCATAAGCGAGTAAAATATCGATCGGTCGTTCGTCCAATAGCGTGCTCTGAAATAATACAAGTGACGTTTTTCACACGAGCTTTCCTACAACTCCCAACTACTAGGTCTAGTTGAGAGAATGGCTTCGCTCAAAAATTGTTGTTGGAGGCAACTCTGCGCGTGCCCGTAATAGTTTGGTGATTATTCGATCGTCTCGTCACTGCTTTTAAGCGCGTTTATTGGTTCAATTTACTTTTCTTCTCTCTACCCTGGTTCTCCGTCGGGGCTAGCCACGTTTATACCACTGTTCATTTGTACCATTCTTAGCGCCACCCCTACAGGTACCTAAAATATTTGCCCCTCCTTATAAATGGCAGGTTCGCAGTGTAGCCGCTATTAACAATTATTCTTTAGATGTTTTGAAACTTTTCACGCATTCTGGACGGCCAGATGAGGTGGGACTTTGGACCTGTTAGCATATGCTGGATTCAGAGGTTCCGTAACGTAAGCGCTAAGATGACGTATGACGCAAAATTTACATGTTCCGTGACAAAAAATTTTAGTTTCGAAATTTTATTATATTTTACGAAGCATTTAATTTAAAGAGTGGGGTGGATTTTTTGACAAAATATCTTAGTTTCGGAATTTTATGATATCCACAACACATGTATAGTAAAATAAAGCTGTGCCGTAAAAGTTCGTATTGTATATTTTTAAAACCACTCGTCATAGGACATACTTATGCAAAATACTAAGAGTAATAGACAGCTAGGGCGTTCTATTTAAATTAAAATAGTCGATGTAATATCAATATTACTTTCATACATAAACTTTTTTTCTATTATCAATATTAACTAACAGGAAGTTCGAAATACAGGGAATCACCGTGTACTATTAGAAAATATTTTATGTACAGAATTCGATTTTTTACAATAATTGTATTAATAGTAATGAGTTCATGTCCGTGAAAAAGTTTAAATGTGGAAGTTTCGTGGGGAACTCCTTAATTTGCTGACCAGATGACATTGTACTGATCGGATCCAGTGGCGGTCCCAGTGGGACGGGCGAGGGGCGAGATCCCCCCCCCCTTTGCTCAAGAAAACAGTAGACAACAAAGATGCTGGCGGAAACCCTGAAGTCTTTACAGAAAAAATGAGAAATTGCAGAAAGGACCCCCACCAAACCAAAATCAAGGCAAAATTAACTAATGTCTTTTCCAAATACTATGAACTGTTGAATTAATCCAAAACAAAAATTCTTGAGCTTTTATTGGGAGAAGTCAGTATTTGGAAACAATATTGGGCAGAAGTAGGCAAAAGCTTAAATCAAAACATATTTTATGATAAGGTTTTCGAGGCAACGAACAATTGTGGCGATATTTTTCCGTTAAAAAAAAACATTCTTGGATGTTTGCCAGTAAGTAATGCTTCGTCAGAAAGAAGCTTCTCCTGCCTCAGAAGATTAAAAACATAAGTACGTAAAAACACTATGACGGAAATTCGTATGACGGCTTTAGCGTTGCTGCATATCAACAGACACATTGAAATTGATATTGAGCGAGTCATTGACCGGTTTGCCCAAAAAAAACGGAAACGAATTTTTTTTTATATATAATTTATATATAAAATAAAAAGGTAATGTTTCAACTTAAAAAGCTTTTTAAACCTCAAAAAAATAGTACATTATATACCTAGGGACTAAAGTGGTACTTTTTATACTGAGGAGAAATGTTTGTTGCCCGACCGGAGGGAGGGCTACAATTCGCTGAGGTATAAAAAGACACTTTAGTCACATGGTAGATATAGTATCTTTTGCACTTTTGGGCACCGTTTTTATTCAATTTTTATAATTTAAAAAAAAAACAGATCTTCATAATATTGGCCTATAAAAATGTGACAACCAAACTATCATTCACTCTCTGACGTTAAGTCAATTCATATTTATCTGATAATACTTAGTTGCAAAGCCTATAGCTGTCAAGATTTTTGCGAGTGTATCCAAAAAATGGACATCGACGAAGCTGCCGCAGAGCCAATGAAAGCGCTGCTGCCCGCCAAATCAGAAAAAATATACGAAAAACAATACAACCATTTCCTTCATTGGTGTCAATCTCAAGATGATGCTGATGTAAGCCAGGAAAAAGTGCTTCTGGCACATTTCTTTCATCATGCCAAAGCGTCAACAGTTTGGTCTCATTATTCAATTATTTAATCGAAGGCGATTGCGGAAAAGTTAATTTATATACCCTGATAATAAGAAGCGGGACTAAAATATTTTATTATATATAGCTTATATCCTCGTTGCTGTTGCGCTTTAAAATCATTGATATATTTACAATTTTAGTTTAATTTTAAATAAAAAAATGCATTTTTTAGTGCAATTGTCTTAAAAATTTTCGCCTGCTATGATATTCAATTTAATTCAATTTTCAATTTCAATTCAATTCATTTATTTTGTATGAATGCCTATTGATACATAGGATATACACGTCAATATACTTTTAAATATTACAAAACTTACGTTACTAGGGAACACTAATATGGCTATTTGTCAAAAGACATAATACGATAATAAACAAGTAAATAAACATATTTTACCTTACATTTAAATAATGAAAATATCTTATATTATCAAGCTAAAATACATTAATAAAAAATAACAAAACACTTTTTCTATTAAATATCATTTTAAAGTCTTACAGAAGATGCTTTGGTTTTTAATAATTTTTAATTTAATAGGCAACGCATTGTAAAATTTCATTGCACTGTAATCTGGAAATTTTTCATAAAAAGCATTGTGATGTTTTTGCAAGCGCAAAATATCGCCATTACGGGTGTAATATGAATGGGACTGTGAAATTTAAGGAAAATTATTTATGTGTAATTTAGCATGTTTATAACCTTGTAGATATAGACACACAATATAATTCTTAACATCCTTTCTTATAAAATAAAAACTCTTTTTCACTTTTTGCTGCTCACGTCTATTTCTCTATTAGAGAAAGAGGGAGATACAAATTGTTTTTTCAACTCACTCTATTCGAAAAAGAGAGAAATAGAAGTGAGCAACAAAAAGTAATACTGTGAATCAGTACATATATTATAAAATGTATTTGTTACAGAAAAGTTATAATTTTTGAAACCTATAGTACTAGGATAAAAAAGCGTAAAATACGTGTACGTGTTGGCAATGCTCTGTTCTAATGTAGGGAAACGGCTAAAATCATTGATGTTGAAAGAATAACAGAGTTATTGGTTGGGGGTAGAAAATTTAGTGAATCTCGCTGTATTTTCTAACTTTTGATTGACAAAGAAATTACTTACAAATCTAAAATAAAAAAGCGTCGATCGATTAGTAGTTATCTTGGTTATCAACTTACATAAACATGACTTTGCTTTGATAAAATAAAACACCTATAAGAGAGGTCAAAATATTCTTTTAGGCATATTGATTTTAGACAAATGGACAATTTTACCAAAAGATAATTTTTCTATAAGTATATATAACTCCACTATAAAATATTGAATGAATAGTTTCTTGTCTTCTTTGAATAGACTCAGGAAGCTGCTCCGATTGATGTATAATAGATATTCTTATCTGATGACGCGCAAAACCACTATAACTCCTAAAATATGGCTTTAAATAAAATAAAAAATATATTTTTGAGCTCTAAAACAATGTCTTATTACAATACACCCTAAGAACAAAAATAAAACCAAATAATAAAAAAAGTGCGACGCACCGACGGGTTTCGAACAGACAACCGACAGGTTGAAAGACCAATGCTTTAGCCACTGTACCATGCGATAAAGACATAGGTTGAAACCGCGGAATATAAGAGTTTTGGCGGATTTTTAGTGTTTATCATGATTAAAGCTTGGTCAGAGAATTTTCGCGTTTGGTGGATATATATGAACAAGTATCTCTAAACTAAGGGTTACCGGGTTCATTTCTGGTCATCGATTTTTTTTCGAGTTTGCAATGTGGGAACGTGGTGTAAACAACCTTGAATCACGTTAGTAAGCGATAAAGTCCCTCAATGGGAAGACATACAAAATCTCCCTAATACCTTTGAATCTACTTTACCTACTTAAACAAAATCTGTTAGCAGCAAGAGCAATGGTTTTTACCATCGTAAAAAGTACAACTTAAAGAAGGTCTATAAGACGCACATGTTTTCGAAAAGGACGATATTCGAGGAACTTGGCGGTTATTAATAAACAAAAATATTTTCTGTTATTCAGAAAGGACCAGTCTCTTAATGAATTATTTTATTTTAAATCTTCAAACCCTTTTAACTAAGTCACAAAGTTGATTTGTGTCAGCACTGTCGCTTAAGGGAAAACAGAGTGTTTCTCCTGTGGATGCAACCAACAATAACAACAAAAAAGTGCTGAATTGGTATGACAAGGATTTCAAAACAAAAATTTTTCTGTCGAAAGATCAGGAATATGTTATCTTTTGTCAACGTTAACTATGAAGTTTTGTCATAGAATTATATTTTTTCTGGGAAAGGTTTGTACTGTCTACTAGGGGCAAGCAACAAATAGTATAATATTTTCATTTAATTCGTTAGGCCTGATTTTATACCTATTTTCTCCCGAAGTAGGTGTGCGATCACAGTGGCACTTCCCACGAATCGGGAAATTGTTCATCAGTTGGCATTACTGTTTCCGAGTTCGATCGGATGCACTGTGACAATCGCCATAATATAATATAATGGAATTGAAAAGTTCGGCTGTATTCGGCCGAGAAAAAATCGGGCGAATTCGGTTCCACTGTGACTATGTCACAGACTAGTAGTTTCCCATTAATCCGGTGCCCAGTCTTATTGAACCATCCTGTATAAAGCCTGTATACAGTAACTAGGCAGGTAAAAGATCTTTTAAAATATATACCCTCGTTTGTTCAGCAGATGTTCTACAAATTATGGGTTAACTAATCTTTTGAATGTTGACCTGGCCCCTGTAGGAGGCAGATTTTTATTACTACAGAAAGATTTTTTTTATGTCCCTTCTTTTGTTGCTGCGATTTCTCAGGAACGGATAAACCGATTGATACCATTTATGCACCAAAGATAAATTTTGGTAGAAGAGAGTTTCAGGAAAGGGAAGGTTTATTAAAAGAGCCATAACTTGTGAATAAGAAAATCATTAAGATACGGTTTTCGATCTGAGAAAGATAGAAGGGCGCATATAGAAGGTTGAGGGTGGGGGGACACTCCACGTGACACATATATGACACATACATAGTTTCGTATAGCACGATTGAAAGTAATGAAAAATCTTGGTGGCCGTGTTTTTGGATTTTTTGAAAAAGTAAGATTAGCCAACACCGTTCAAGCAGGTGTTGGATTAGCCCTGCTGTCAATTCACCCTGTATATCAAATCCTTTAGAAATTCTAGAATAAAAAGCAGGCATTAAGCTCACTCGGTAAATTAAAAGTAAGAGTTTCAATGTCACGGTAATAATGTGATAAACAACACAACAACAAGTGAGATTGTTTAATGACATGACACCATGACCATATTACAATCAAAAGTCAAATAATTTCGGCCTACGTCCGTTGGGGGGGGGGGCGGTAACCGAATTTTTTAAAAAAAAAAAGGAAAATCGAAGCATTGCTCAAGTTTTTCATGAATATCTCAAAAACAAAAATCATTGTTTTATTTAACGAGGTATTCGTTTTTGTTTAAAAGTAAGTGGTACGAAAACAGAAGCGACTCGTTTTGAAAAAATGATAAAATTTCAGCTTTTTTAACTTTTTTGCAAGTTATTTTCCTTCATTCTGGTTTTTAGGTTTGAATTCCGAAATTACATTTATTCACTTCGGAAATTGGCTCATTTTCTTGCCTTTATTTTGCTGCTTTTTAAAATATTTTCTGGGGTATGGATTACGCTACTTGTGGCCTTTTTAGCACAAAGGGTACCGAAATAATTGTTTTTTTTTTTAAATCTGCAGCATCAGAGCAATTACGGACGTACTATGTACTTACAAACGTGTACATACGTACACTATACATAAGCGTACACGTTTCAAGAGCTTGTCGACACAAGTAAAAACCGTTATATCACAATTTTAGCAGAGATTTTAATGTATAGGTAGTTCAATTCCCGGTGTGTTCAACACTTTTTTTTTAAATTATCGGTTAAATATCCTTGCCTGACCCAAGGCCACTCAATTTACGTCCAGTTTTGGTCCTACCTAGGACCTAAATTGTACGTACCTGAAATGTACGTACACAATACGTACATAGTACGTACTGTGCCACATCCCAAGGACGTACCGGGGACGTACAAACCGTTGGAAAATGTACGTCCCCGGTACGTACATAGTACGTACTAGTACGTACGTTTACGTACCAGAGATGTGACGTTCGTCCCAGCGTCACGTCCCAGGTACGTACATAGTACATACCATGGCTGTCAAAAGTTCGAACGAAAATTGCATATTAGTCTGGAAGATGAGGAGTATAATTAAGAAAAAATAATAATTCAGCAGTGAAACTTCGCATGCATAATAAGTAGACCCCTTAGATAATTTTTGATAAATGTTGCTAACATAAAGTTTTCTGAAAAGGGCCCCTATTTCCGAAAATAACACAAAAATTGTTACAGGTTTAGAAATTATTATTATTATGATTATTATGCGATTATTGAGCCCGCAATTTTTTTTGTCGTGTGTTACTTATTCGAGGTTGCTTGCATAGGACACCAATTATCGACGTTAAACAAAAAATAAGAAAATATTAATAACAGCCATCCAAAAGTGATAAAATTATCAGATTAAGAACAAATATTTTCGCTATATTAGCTTAAATTCAAAAGTTTTATGTAGAGGGCTCCAATTCTTGAAGTTTTTTGAAAAAACAACATTAAATATCACTAAAGCATAATAATAGAATAATGGAATTTTGCACAAATGATCACTGGATCCCTTAGAACCAAATTTTCTAAAACCATTTTAAAAGAACCCTTATTCTCGAAGTTAGTTTTAGAAAATGTACTTTTAACGTCAAAAACGGCAAACTAACAGGTCGTGTTTTAGTAGAAAAGTAAATATTATTTGTTATATAATGTTATTTTAAAGTCCTCTACAAATGCTCCCTATTTTTGAGAGAAGTTTGAATTAAGCCTCAAAGATCCTGCTTTTTCTTTTCAAATCTTGTTTTGTCCATGTTTAAATCTAGAAGAATTTAATTTTCTATTGATACAAAATTACGTGAAACACTAGCCAACTCTTTTCCAAAAGTAAACAAAAACCTAAATTTTCGCTGTCAGATGGTAGTCCGTTGACGCAATCGACGCGACGCCCTTGCCCGGTAGACTCCTCGTCTCTGGATTATTTCCAGGCTAACTTGATTGGCAGATTTATTCCCTGTTATTTTTATTTTGTGTGTTAACTTTATACATTTTGGGAAAAATTGTAATTTATTTTTTTTAATGTATAATGTTTTGTAAATATGTTTTCCTAGTTTTCGTTTTGAAACGACTTTTCCGCACTAGTGCTGAAAAATTACTTTTACGCACGATTTTTGTATTTATGTATATATGTATTAAAAATGAAGATATTTAAGATTAATTAAAAGATATATATAAGCAAAGAGAGCAGAGCCGCGTTTTCAAAACATTCATAATCCAATTTCTCTTTATTTTAAATGCCTGTATATTTTGACATTTTTGAATGCCTCTGAAAAAAAGGTTTCTAAAAATATATAATAACAAGGGCTTATCTTTTTTAGTTTTTGAGAATATTTGTCTCTTGCTTATCGTAATTCTATGTATGCATTTTATCTAGCAGCCCATGAAAAAATAAAACAAAGTTAATTTGAATGAAAAAAAGCAATAAATCATACCTATATATAATATATCTAGGTAGATAAAGCTCGCAAAGACTTGCACATAAACAACGGGCTAAGACGGGAAAAGTCTCTCTCTCTCAAAGAGCCCTGATTTCTATTTAGCACGCTAGCAATGTCGGGTTCCCGTCATTGAGACGCGGTCTGCCTGCTCAAACCATCGGCTTCAAATGAAATTGCTACGTTGCCAATATACAGTCCCGTGTACATGTATTCCCTATAAAGTCTTGGAAAGAATTTCCCCCACCCTGCCGAATTTGGTGTGGTGGGCGTGGATATATCAGTGAATGCCCGCACAGATGGCCAGTGGTACAAATAAACTGTGGTACTAATGGAGCCATCTCAGAACGTCGTTCGAATAACTTTTGTTTGATGGGCCGGTCGCAGAATACAGAATTTTGGATTTTAATAGAAGTGGTCACTTCTCAGGGTATGATCGTTCTATTACGCCCAGAATCGAGCCCCATGTGTGCGTTACTTTATAAAGATATTTTTTTTAATTTTAGGCTTTTAATTAAAAAACAAGCTTTAAAAGAAATGATCACCAGGGCTGCATTTTATTCAAGCGTAAATGCCCGTAGTTTCTACGATCCCTTGCTTGCAATTTAGAAATGTGAGCAAGATGCGAAATAACGAATCTTATTCTTTTGCGTTCCAAATTGTACATTTAAATTTTAAATATCAAAAAGAAGACAAATTTTTATACAGAACCAAGGAAAATACAGAAATTTTATTGTAAGTCGGGACGTAATAAGAAGTCCGATAGCATCAGTTAAATTAGAATAACTCTCGCTGTACTTATTGTACCGAAAATTCCACTAGTATTTTATGTTATTGGGTGAAATCAGCGGTTTTAAAATATTTGGATATGGAACCAATGTAACGCGTTAAATATTTTTTTTAATTTTATTTATTTGAATAGGTGTAGGTTATTTATTACCTACCAAACATGAAAACCTTTGTACGTCAATAAGTTTTGGGCAATTTACTTATTTTGCGTATTATGAGAGTTGTTTAAAAACGATAGCAGTTATAAAGGATTTTTGGATTCGGAAGTGTCAATGCAAGTTGTTTTTATTGACAAAAAATAGATGTTTGGGAAGGGAACTTCAACAAAATCGTCTTGACAGGATAACTAAAAACATTTCTATTCTAGTACCAGTGCAAGTAGTCGAAAAAGGTACATAATAATACTGTCTGTCAGAAATAAAGAAGCCTTTATTTTTAAACGCCTGTTTGGTATTTTCTTTAAGAAAAAGACTGATGATTACTATAGGAATATAAATGCAGAAATATTTGAAAAATACTACACTCAAGAGAAATTTTAATTTGATGACCACGAGTTTTAAGGACCATTGATTATTAAATAAAAAATGAAATTCTACCATCTGTATATTGTTACTGCGGTTATTACCAAAGAAAAATCAAGTACTACCATCCCCATATAACTACTACCATTAAAGTAGACATATGGGAATGGTACTAGTCGATTTTTTATGGTAGTAGCTACATGGAGATGATAGTAGTTGATTTTTCAATGGTAGTAGCTGTATGGAGATGGTAGTAGTTGATTTTTCAATGGTAGTAGCTATATGGGGATGTTAGTAGTTGAGTTTTCAATGGTAGAAGACATATGGAGATGGTAGTAGTTGATTTTTCAATGGTAGTAGCTGTATGGAGATGGCAGTAGTTGATTTTTCGTTTTAAAATTTTTGGTCATTAAAATTTGTGGTCATTAAATTAGGTAATCTCAAATTTTCCACAAGCAGCTGGATAAAGGAAGTAATAAGAGTGGATGTCAAGAGAAAAACATACAATAAGAACATTTATTTTTAAAAAGTTATCTATTAAACAAGTGTAAAGGGCAGACATTTAAAAAACATATATTTTATATGTTTTTAACGAATTAGCCCTCAAATATGGTCATGAGGTTTGAATTGGTATGGGGAATGGCGAAAATGTGTTGAATACACTGAAAAAATTATTTTAGAATCTTATCAGACTAAACAGTTTATAAATGAAGTAAGACCGTTATCTATTAGAGATGATGGTAATGATTCTAAGAGTCTGAAAACATGAAGGAAATTTCAGATGCAAAGTCAATATATATATGTATATATATATGTATATAAGTAGTTACTTTATGACTATGAAATCGGTTATTTTTAGGACAAAAATTTTATAAAAAAAAAGTATTTGTACACTTATTGTGTAATTTTGACCTAATTATAATTTAATAATTTATTACCTAAACTAAGTTATTATTTAATACTTTCTACAAATTATTTTGTCTAGAAAATGCATTTCGTAGTAATACAATTGCCTAAAATGTAATTTATTTTTTGGGAATCACTCACCACCCTGCTCAAGGAGTTTATTGCTTACGGACTTTTTATAACGTCCCGCCTTTACAAATAAAAATGTATCCACAACTTTTTTATATTTAATAAATTGAGGCAAACAAGTGTGGGAAGAAGGCAAAGAACCAACACAAAAAAATGTCTTTTAAAAAATGGTCGGTGAGCAGATGTTAACAAATCCAGCAAACACATGTGTTACATTAACATAGTATTTACGTAAATCTAAAGTCAAAAAATTTACATAAAAAAGTTTTCATAAATTTACGTAATATTTACATAAAATAACTTATGTTTCTTTAATTACATTATATTTACGTAATAAGAAGGGAGCTTTGTGCATGGGGTTATGCAGAACATGGAAATGACTTTTTACCTTGTTGTGACATTAGAAATATATAAATATTATATACACAATATGAATTTAATTTTACATACATTTTGAAAAAAATGACACTAAAATGCTATTTTTTACGAGCTTCAAATGTTTTTGACTAAACAATTTCTTGAAATTTGAAAAAAAAACAAAAAATTCTTTAAAAATTTTTATCTCTTAGTTTTTTGGTAAAATATTTTTGAAAAAGTAGATTGGGAGATGCCAAGAAGGGATGGGTTGCGGTGGTATATTTGTTACCAAATCATAAATGATCATTTATTACACGTTTTGAATGCTGGTGGTAAAAAATCCTTAGATTTAAACTAAAGTTGTAACAAATAATGACGTCATAGCACCACAGGCAAAATTTTTAAATTTTAAGACATTACACCAAACCCACGTCACTAACCGGGGTAAAAGGTCAAAAAAGTGGGGGAGCTTCGTCATAAAATAAAATCTGTATTTGTTGGAAAATAGCTATTTTCCTAAAAAGTGCAGAATATCTCTTTTTCCACACGCAAATGCCGTTAACAGAACTACGCTATGCATCGTTCTGTAAACAGCATTTGCGTGTGAAAAATCGATTTTTGCAATTATTTTTCTACGAGAGCTAGCGTGAGGAAGGTAAACTGAAAATAGTTTTTCAACATTTTCGTTTAAAATCTTACAGTTACACCATATCAACCAAAAAAAAAACTATAACAGTTTAGTTTTTAAAATAATATTTATTTTGGCTTTAAGCCCTTTGAATTAACTCAGGATTTTCATTGATGTAATTAAGAAACTGCACAGGTCATATCAAAATTTATACAAATCTGTATATATCTCTGACTTTATTAGTTTAACGCTACATCGGTTTCTTCTATTTGACGAATTAAAATTAGACGCAGGAATGCTTAAAATAAATGAAATTATTACAAACAGCTCAGGAAATTCTCTATAACAAGACTGAAAAATGTTTAGCCATTTTTCTGCTGTAGAACACTCTTCCTTAATTATGCTTGGTATTAAGGGTTTAATAGAAGAATACTCCTCAAAGACAGTATTGATGTCAATTTCTTGTAATTGCAATTCATTGATAATTCGACAAAGGTCATTAAAATCGAAATTTTCTTTTAGATTAAGTTTTTTAAATGAAAATACACATTATTTCCAGAAAAATCCATCCATTTTTCTAAATATGAGATTGCACGAATTAAAAATTGATTTAGATTATTTATTATGTTAGTCTTCTAATTTTAATAACATATGAGAATACGGGACTTTTATTGTCCCTTAAGAACCCATGGCGGGACATGGGATTTTTGGTCTAAATACGGGACGGATCCGTAAAAAACACGACGGTTGGCAGCCCTGCTGGGGCCCTTGATCATTATTAATTTATTGTAGATTGGGTTGGACCTCCTGGGGGGGGGGGAGTTAACCGCCCCAAAACCCCCCTGGCTACGCCACTGATTCTAAGGAAGTTGCCGTACAAAATTTCATAAAGTTGCCCTTACAAATCCTGTTAATTGTTTTAAGTTAATACACGACAGCAGGAAAGTTTAGTTTTACATAACTAACTACCTGGGTAACATGAAATATTCATTACCATGCATCTTGAAAGGAACACGGGAAGATGTTTTAATAAACATTAACTTCAACCATTAACTTAACTTAGGTGATATATTAGGAAAGTTTTAAACCATATCGTATATAAGTTGCGCTTTTCTTAAAAGACCTTTTTCTTAATACTCTATCGCCAAAATACCGAGTGTTTCCACACATAATAATCTGTGATCAGATACGTAGTTTATTTGAGACGGATCTGGACGTTGCAATGATATTTGGAGCACACTAATAGCAAATTTTTTGTGAGTTTACTAAATTACTATTGTTCTCTTCTTTTAATTGGATCGGTCAGAGAGAGATCAATCTTACCAGAAAATGCTCCCTCTGCCCATAAAATATAACTGTCTTCTTGATATAGTTATCGTTGGCAGATATACGTGGTCGAAGGGTGTACAGTCGGGTCTAACAGGCCATTTTCTTGGTATGTTGTAGTATGCTGGATTTCTCCCAGCCGAATGCATTTAGAAAAAGAGAACAATAGTAACCATATCATTAGGACAAAAAATTGCCTAAGCTGGTTTTATACAGTAAACAAAAATAACATAAAACAACATAGAAGTGGCACAACGAAAAATGTGATTATATTTGAGTTGAAAAACACCTTTCCTGCAACAAACATCTACTCACACACAAGTGTCCTTTTTTAAATTATAAAAAATCGTAATATCCAGCAAAAAACTTCTGCATATAACATACGTTTCGTCACGGACGGAAATATCAGATTATGTAAACAAGAAACTACATTGGGTCAGCAAAGTTACCTGTACGCAGGTTTTAAAACCTATAATTTATTGACAATCAGCCTCAAAAATCAAATTTACAGTAAAAACTTTAAAAAACTTCTAACGGAATGGCTAATGTCAAATAAGATAGAAAACATATAAAAACGCTTCATAGTTTTTATTTATCTAAACATATGTCGCTGATAATTAATTATGCCTTTCTGTTGCCATGATACTTTATTACAAAACAAAAAAAATCCTCTAAATTTTCAATTTAATATAGATCATGTTATTTTGCTATGCAGCTATTCCACTTCACACTAAAATATGATTATTCTATTTAATCTTTTCTGTTTTAAATAAATTTCCTTCTGTTTTTCTTTTTTTTTTAAACAAGGGTTTTAAGGAAGGCCGTTAAGCACTTTAAAGTACTTAAGTCTTCATGAGATTCTCAGTCACCTCGTTTCTTTATAAGTTGTTTTTCTTTATTACCGGTACTAGGTATAGGTTAAAGTTATTATTTCTTTTTTTATTGTATTTATTATGTGTATAAATAAAGTTTAAACATAACAAATAAAAAATAGAAAATAAAATGTACGGTTAGCATCTTATCATAGTCAGATGAATGGGGTTTACTGATCAGTGCCGTAACGTAACACCCTTTTATAAAAAAAAACAGTTGTACACATTTGCAATAAAATTGAAATAAAACAGAAATCTACAAACCTAAAATTTTACCTTTCCACATTGGTTCAGCGTCCTTATAGCCCTATGTCAAAAATCATATATTAGATTAAATTTTAAGAAATTTAATATAATAAGTAGATTGTTCCAAATAATGCAAACAACATTAAGTTCTGGATTGTGCTAATTGAGGTGCTAATTTTAAGTACAATCAAATGATAAGATTAACAATAATGATAAAAAAATATGCACAACCTGCATATCAAGAAGTTGTTGAAATCATTATATTTTAAAATATTGGATAATATAGGACAAGATTTTTAGAGGGATTGAACCTTTATTTTTCTTTATGTATAAGAAAGGACTGCCTTTCTAAAACTTTAGTACAGTTTCATTTTATTACATAAAAAACAATAAATCCTAAAAACGTTTTTTTTTAAATTTATAAATGCAACACGTTACATTTGTACAAAAAAAGAAGTTAAAAAAACCTCCAAATCAGTTACTTCAACCGAAAAGAAACTAAAAAACAAAAGATCAAAAGATCTTGGGTGGAAATAACGAAAATTTTCGTTAACTTTTGATCTTTTGTTTTTTACGTTACATTTGTCTTGAAATAAATATATTACCTATAAAGACTATCAACTTATTAACTGAAGGAGTCTTCTTTAATGACTACACGAACATGGCCAAAAAAATGGAGATTTAGCCATTAATGAAACAGACATCCAACAATTATTGATTTTGCCACGTTTACTTGCCTACTAAATTAGTATTCCCTATGACTTTTTTTAGGTAATTGTTTTGGAATATATAGGACATATATATAGGACAAAATAAAATAATAACTTGTAAAAAATATCCTGATAAACGTTTTAAATTTTGTCATAGGGCTGAACCACTGTGCTTCGGTTGATAATTTCGTCGAAATTTGGAATGTTTGCAATTTAAAACTCTAGGCTTAAAATAGCTAAATTTGATAGCCTCCCTTGTGTCATTGATGAACGAAGTCTTTAATTAGCTTTAATTTGCTAAAGGATCACTCATATGATACAGAGGTGACTGGCATTCTTAATGCTATTAGTAAATCGGAGTAGCTTATTATTTCTAAATTAAACGTTTCTATTGTATTTAGAATATCCAAATACGTAGCCGTTTTTCTATTTGGAAGAAGGCCACTAGCGAGTTTTGTGAAATTTTCAAGTTCAAAAAAAAATAATTTGCATCCAAATTTCTTTAAGATGTTAACGCTTTTGATAAAGATAAGGATGCAAAGGATTTTTCTGACAAAAACTGGAAATTCTAGGTGAATCCTTCCTTAAACCACCACGGAAATTGCTCAGTACCCAGTAAACACAAACATTGCGAGCCATAGGTGACCCGCCCGCGGTTTACCGAAATGCTGCTTGCTTGCCGAATACGGCAGCCGCGTCGGAGTGGAAGCGGTAATGTCCGCTCGGCCCTTGGATCGCCACATGCGGATTACCGCCAACACCTACACGGATAGCCGCACAGAACCGGTTGGTGAACCGCCAGTGTTTTAACCGAAACGGCCGCATAGATATCACCACTTGCACTCCGCCGCGACGTTCATTGCACTTGTGGCTAGAACGCTACAAACCACTGGAGAATAACCTGCAGATAAGTGACGGCCTGTCGTCAGATGATGAATTGCCGCATACATACCTTTACCGGCCGCTAGACCGTTGCCGATAAATCTATCGGCAATCCGCTAGTGGCTGTAAAGTGACCGCCCGGACATCGTCGCTTGCACGATGCCGCGCTGCGGCGTTCGCGTAGGGCTAGAATGCTACAAATCATTGGAGGATAACCTGCGTATAGGTGACGGCCTGCCGTCAGATGGTGGATGGCCACATTCGCACATTTACCGGCCGCCAGAACGTTGCCAACAGATTCATCGGCAAACCGCTAGTGGCTATAAAATGGCCGCTTGGACATAGCCGCTTGCATGTCGCCTCAAATAACACTAACAAGCAGCCTCATGACAGCTGAGCGCTTTGCAAGTTCTTGGAGCGAGGCATCACCATTATATTTGTATAGTACCTATTAATTGTTAGACTTTATAAACATTGATAAAGTTTGCATTTTAGAAATCTTGACCTTTTATATGTATAAAAATATTATGTACTCAAGAAATATAATATTGAAACGAGCGCCATCTGCCCTCTAGACTGACAAATATTATAACTGTGTAATGATTAATTGCTCGTCTAGATGGCTATGGATAAATGCCGACCACGCAACGATTATATTTTAAGTAACAGCACGCTTGATTACTGCGTCTGGCTAGTAAGATGATATGTCAAAGCGGCTAGCCACCTATATGCCACCTTTAGGGATTTTTTTCATAAAGAAACCCAAACCGATCAAAAGCGGTACCCTTGATTGCCACGTTTGGCTAAAAAGACAAAATATCGAAGCGACTAGACACACTCTTTTCACCTTATGGATTTCCTTCGTGTAGCTACATAATATTTACGAGAGACGTCATGCTTGATGGCCATGTCCGGCTAGAAACACAATATGCCAAAAAGAGTTAGTGATCCCTTCGCCACTTGTTGCAAACTATCGGTAAGCAAAATGGTTTACCAACTAGTGGCTGCCCATTAGTGCCGCCAGGCTTGTATTTACTGGGTAAGCTTACCCAAAGCTTGAGTAACTTGCATTTTTAATAGTTTTTCGGGTGTCAGACTTCCAACGTCATCTTCAGCTTTTCCATCAAAAATTTTGTCGACTTGTCTTGGCCTTTTTTCTCGGAGTTTAGTATCAATGTCTGCTGCTTAATGGAAAAGTCTTTAAAAATTTCGGAAGGGTGGACGCTTGCTCAATTGCAAGAGTTGGTCCCTGTAATTCCTTGTTAACAATTTCGGAATTTTTAAAATTTTTTCCCCGCTCAAGTAAAAGATAAACAAAAGAAAAACTCATTATTTTAGTTAAGCCTTGAGCCAACAAAACTGAATCAGGAGTAAATTTCTTCTTGCGTTGCGTAGCAATATCTTTAAGGATTTTGTAAATCTCTGAAAGTTAAATTTGAAGTGATTTAACTGCCATATATTTTGACGACCTAGCATCTGCCTTTTTACTTTTTATTTCCGTGATTTTAGTGTGTAAAAAGATGGTAAATGGTGTTAACAGTAATCAATGAATAGCGAGCTTTCCCTCAAAAAAGGTAATGGTAACCGTAGATCCGGATTTCGCACTCAGTACGGTGCTAGGAATTAGGAGATGAAATTATGAAATGATGATTGAAAAATATGACACAGGATTCATGTAAAAGACAACCATCTGTCAAATTGCAGAATCGGCAGATGTACCTTCATTTTGAAGAAAAATTAAGCGTCCCTACGGAGACAGATATAATTATCTTTAAAGATATCCTAAGCTCTGGAGTTAATAAATTTAAATAAAAAGGGATTTAGTGAGGGTGAATAAATAACAAAATCAATGAATAGCGAGCTTTCCCTCAAAAAAGGTAATGGTAACCGTAGATCCGGATTTCGCTCTTGTGGTGCTCATCAGTACGGTGCTAGGAATTAGGAGATGCAATGATGAAATGATGATGGAAAAATATGACACAGGATTCATGTAAAAGACAAACATCTGTCAAATTGCAGAATCGGCAGATCTTAATAAAATTATCTCCTTATTTTCGGCCTTGAACTAAATCTAAAAAAATGCAAAATTTTTATAATTAATAAAGATAATTTTTCAAAATTTTCAATTTCTAATCAATTTAAAACTTTAGCGTTAGAAATTCAGGAAACACCTATAGACCCTTTTGGCTTACTAGGGTGTTCATTTTTACGAAAAAAATAGAACAATCTCTGGAAAATAAAATAAACATTCTTATAAAATTATATACTAAAACTTTCATTTTTAATTCCTCGTTTGTCACATATTTTCAAATGTTCCCCTGCTGGAATTTTCAAAATGCATTACAAAAATATAATTCTGTTTTTTAAGGCACGTTAAAAATGATAACAAACTGTAATATTATAAATGACGCTTGGTTACAAACTAACTTACCCGTAAAGCTAGGCTAGGTCTAGGTATTAGAAATACATCCACCCTTTGCTTTTCAACATTTTTGGGATCAAATCTAAATGTTTTATATTCGTTGGATCTGGAGCTTATTGCAGCCGGGAAAATATCAGGATTATACATTGTCTTGGACGAATAGCTACAATTTTCCAGGCGGAACTCTTCGCCATTGAAATGAGCGCACGTTGAATGATAGATCATAACTGGCGCAACAGATCAATAAAGATACTCTTCGACAGTCAAGCGGCCCTTAAGGCTCTTGAATCTTATAGGTGCTCATCGAGAACCGTTAGAAGCTGCCAGGACATACTGAACACCCTAGGGCGAATAAACACTGTGTCGCTGGTATGGATTCCGGGACATTCTGGGCATCGGGGAAATTAGACTGCCGACCAGCTGGCACGTGAAGCGGCCTCTACCGTCTTTATTGGCCCCGAGCCAGCCCTTGGAATACCATACAACACTGCTCTCTCAGGCTGGATGGAAAACAAGTTCCACCAATACTGGAGAGAATTGTCGGTACTGGCACATTCCAAAGAGTTCATTACAGAACCCTGCAGGACATCAGGACAATGGTTGATCTATACACCGGACACTGCAGGCTGAAAGTACCATTACACAGAATGGGTCTAAGTGTGGATACCGAATCTAGGCGTTAACGTATCTTCGGTAAACCACAGATCGACGGACTGGATCTGAATGATGCTTTACCAAAGCAAGTTGCGACCCTCTTTAAGGGGCTGAGTATTCTGTAGCCACAAAGAATGAGCCACAATAGTGGTCGCAGTGGACAGTGCCATATTGGCACACTCACAAACGAATCAATCAAACGTTTTATACCTATTAAAATCAATTTTACCACAATCCATTTATGAGTGTTGCGATTTAGATGTACAAACTGCCCTTAACAATGGGAAAGAATTATGTAACCTTAAAGAAGTTCCAAATAATTTGCCATTTCGGCAGAAAGGATTTGATTTAGAAGTTTAAGGTTCTTCTAGATAAAATTTATTAAAATTCAGTAAGGAAGATATTGACAAGGTACGTCTTCTAGGTCTGTAGCCAAATGAGAGCGATGGTCGGCTTAGTGCTCCGCTTTCCGTTCCTTTAGGAAACCGTTTAGATAATTCGTCTTTTCAAATTTTCATTGCTCCAAGGCACGGTGTACCTGTGTATGGACAGCATATCTGCACTTGCGGCGAACTTACCGATGTTTACGGCCTACACGGGCTAAGCTGCTCTAAAAGCGCAGGGAGGTGGTCTAGACACAGGGAATTAAATCACATCATTAGGCGTGCTCTAAAATCTGCTGATTTCCCATCGGTTTTGGAGCCGTCGAATGTTTGTCGGAGTGATAGGAAGAGGGCGGATGGCATGACTTGGTTTCCCTGGAGGAGCGGAAGACAGTTGATTGTAGGCACTCTGTAGCTGACTCTTATTTAAAACAAACAGCTAAAAAAGCAACAATGGTCGCTAGGATAGCCGAAATAGAAAAACATAAAAAATACGCAGAACTAGAAGACCGTTTTATTCTTATTCCTTTTGCTGTGGAGATTTTCGGACCATGGGATGGGGGAAGCACTTAAATTAATTTCAGATTTGAGTTGCCTGATTTCCTCCAGTGTAGTTATTTTTGAAATCAGGGAGAAAACAATTATCTCCCTGAAACGCACAGATCCTATTTGTCGACGCCACCGATTCCCTCGAAAATGATACTAATAACATCACTTTTGATGAAATTTGTTTCTACTGATTTTTAGTGAGAGACATAAAAGATGCCAATTTCTATTAAAATATTGTTATTAGTGTCATTTATGGGAGAAGTCAGCGGCATCGACCAATGAGAAACGCGCATTTCTGAGGAATTATTTTCTTTTCCCTGATTTCAAGAATAGCTACACAGGAGTTCAAGGAGTTTCCTCAAGTAAAGAATAATTCTAGCAATACAGCGTGGAACTGCGGTTTCGGTGATAGGGACTCTTCCTCATGAATCAGGTCTAAAAGAAATTTTTTATTTATAATATTTATTTTTCATTAATTTTTGAATAGTTTTCAATTAATGCTTATTTTTTATATTTTTATATGAATTTCAATTAATGCTTTAATTATTGTTATATTTTATTATTGACTAAACAAAAAAAAATTTGAAAATTAAAAAAAAAGAATGCGTAGTACAAGATAGGAAGTAAGCTAACTCATTTTTTAAAGAAATAATTGGTGTACTGTTCAGTCTTTTTGTCCACTTTTTTTACCCTGAGCAGGTGCCCACTCTGTCCATCCGTAGTTACGGCACTGGACTGATATTCTCGTTGCGCACGTTTATTTTCACATAAAATCTACAAATATAATAAATCTCCAGATTATACAATTACATTTTTTTTAAATTTTTGGTGTCTGCTTCTTACCAAACGATATAGATACCAAAAGTGGGAAGAAGTGGCTACAATTTTAAAAACGCGAATAAAGTTAAATTGGGGAAACTTTTATGATTGTTACTTTATTTTATTTTGTTTCTTTTATTAATATATGACTCAATATCCATAACAAACACAAAAACAAATTCATAAGTCATGGAAAACCCTTAAAACAACTTTGGTTATCTACCACTTTAAGGGAATTTTTTATGTCAAAAGTCTTTTTTCTGCATGGATTACAAGTTTTTTTTGTAAACTGTCAGAAAGTGTGTGTTATAGTCTTTATTATCGTTAGTTGAAGCATTTATCCCATGTAATTCTCGTTGAAAAAAATGCATTTTTAGATTTTCCTGTGCTAAATTACATTTTTTATTGCCATAAAGTGGATTAAAATCCGAGGATAACTGGCAATAAACATTTTTCAATAGCCATGCAGCAGTCCCACATACAATATATACTTGCCAAAAAATAATTAACCCTATATAGATATCGACCCGAACTGCATGGGATTTTAAGTAACTTTTAGTTATTTATCCAAGTTGGTTTAAATTACACATTATTTTAATAAATGTTACTATCCTTAAAAAAATATAAGAGATTTTATAGTTAAGCAATTATTCACAAGTATGTTATTTAACTAATCTCACATATAAATGCTCATTTAAATCTATAAAATCCCGTAAAAAATGCATTTAATTTTTTTTCTTGTACGATCATAACGCGCAAAATTGTTGTATTAGATATAAACGCGTTTGTTTCTGTATCTGTTTCGAAAGATTTTTGATTCAATGCTATATCTTGCTCATACTAAAACTCTCTTCCATTGATATTATTATTAAAGCAGAAACTAAATGGGTTAAAGACTGGATTGCAACGACAACTGGTATACATTTTTGAGGTAAAGACTGCAACTGCATCTTGAGTACTCTTTCTCCTCTGAAAAATGAGTGATAATAAGATAATATTTTTGTCCCCTGTCTTAAAAATTGGTGTGTTTTTATTTTAAATAAGGCAATAAGTACCTAAAAATCGCAACTTTTGACCAGTGAGATTTTCTTTCGTTTCTAAAGAATCGTTACCAAAAAGTCGAGAAACCACCTATTTCAATTCCAATTCCACACATAAAAACGACTTTAAATTAATGGCGTAGATACGAAAAGCAAATTATTTTCAAAATATATTTTACGCAATTTTTCAAAATATATTTTACGCAATTTCTATTTTAATATAAAGAAAGATACATTTTTTAGCTAAGCGCCTGTTATTTATTAACATCACCACAGGCGTACGCAGCAAGGGGGCCTTGCCCCCTAATGTTAAGATAGTCAAACAGATTTTTTTTAAAGTGCCACATATATCACCAGTATTTCCACGCTTTCTAACTTGCACGCAAACTGCCTTTAGAGTTCTGCGCTTGGTTACTCTATCTCTACCATAATATTAATATATTTAATTGTTTAGTGACCTCTACAATTAGTTTCAGTGCAGTTTTGTGGGTTTAGGGTCAGGAGAATAAAAAAAAAATCGAATTTACCCAAAAAACACTATTTAAAAAAATAGGTAGTACTTTTTAAGTACTGATTTTCCAGGTACGAAGTAGAAAATACTTAGTTAGCATTGATTATACTTTTAGTACAAAAAAAGCTGTACTTTTACTTTAATATTTTCTTTGTACTTTTTTAATAATAATAAAAACATAACTTATAAGTACTACCTAGAAAGTAGTATCTTACGCTTTAATAGCACAATACATCCCAGGGGCAGTGTTGCCAGGTCCATTTTTAGAATAACAGTAGATCAGAGACAAAAATAATACAAAAAAAAAATATTTTAATCTTTCAACTCATCTTAAACTATATTAATTGTTTCCTATCTCGCTTTAGTTCAAAACCATAAAAAGGATAGGAGTAATGCGACCCACGTTCCTTTTGAAACATCTCTTGGTGAACAGCGGGAGCTTTTAATCCCATTAGAATTTTCCTGTGTGATGGAAAAAGAAAACAAGTGTTTTTAACAAGCATCTGTGATTTTGGAACGAACTCCGCTCCTATAGTTTGTGTTAGGTCACCCGTACGCTAACCGTGCATTCGCTCCAGACTCAATGGTCACCAATTTTTGTCACCATAATATTGACTGTTTACCAATCTGTTTTTGGTACCTATTGCTGTGGTAAAATTTAACTCAAAGGAAAGTATAATAGCAGTAGAGCTGCACCTAAGAATACTTGAATAGTAGACATGAGTAAAAATAATAGACCTGGCAATTCTGCCCATGGACAACCCCAGAATGACCTATTTGGGATGTGTAGAATCGTCCCATTCAGGTCAAATGCCAACTCGCATAAAGTCAGAAGAGAATAATGATTCTTAAATCATCATGTTTCTAAACCTCTTGGTAATATTCAAGTTTACAGTTTAAAAACTTGTCGTTGTCTATATAAATATATATAATAATAATATCTTCTATGGGAAAAAGAATATTGAAACTAGGTAGTACAATACTTTCTGATTTTCATTTCTGTTTTACATGTTTGCAACTACTAATAATATGCTTGATTTTTTCTATCTAAAAGTTTAATTGTTTCTTGCTTATGCTAAAATAATTTTTTTTATACCTTCATCAAAAACATGATTTTAGTAACGGTCTGCAGATAACTAAATTATGGATTTTTTGTTAGCGATGCAAAAAAACTTTTTTTTTTGATGACGGGTGCAAAAAAAGATTTCTGTCCGTTTTTTACCCAAAATTAAAGAGAAATATCGGTATACCGTAATAATGAAAAAAATCTAATTATTCTTGCCTAAAAATTAAGTCACTTTCGCCGGTTGTCACCAAGTATTTACGAAAAAATCATTTTAAAAAACCGTCAAAATTTCAAACTGTCAAAGAATAAAATGTCGCAACAATGAACGTCACCGAGTAAAAAGGCGTATCGCTATGGAAACCGCATTGTTATTTCATTTACCAGCCGCCTTGATTTATAGTGTAAAGATGGTGATGGTGTGTTGCGAGAAGTGCTCTTCGTTTGAGATTTTTAAAAATATTTTTCTATTTTTGTTGCATTTTTTGATAAAGGTATTAAAAAAATTAAGTTAACAACCCGCGGCTAGACTATGCTTTTTTTTACTCGCGTTTTTAAATAACTCGCTGCGCTCGTTATTTAAACCAACGCTTGTAATAAAAAGCACTATTTTAGCCACTAGTTGTTAAAATTACTATTTAATCACTCGTTTGGATATACTTAGAGAATGTTTTTTTGACAATAAATCTGACTGCACTTAGAATTTTTTTAAAATAAAATAATTTCTTGCTTTATTGAAAACTAATATGAATAAAAATATGCAAACTATACCATATAAAAATAACAAAAAAAAATGCAGCAGTTGCCAATAACTAAAGTACAATTTTAGTAAAGTACCAGCAGATCGATGTTTGCTGGGTACCGACGAATTTAATTTTTTAGTAACATGTGGAGTTTTGTGGTTTAAGGTCAGAAGAATGAGAAACAAATCAAATTTACCGACATTTCGATGTATTCTACATCATCTTCAGGGTTTATTTAGGTTGTTTTTCAGTGGTCTTTTACAGTTTTTAAATAAAATCTATCAGTGGGATTTACTAAGATCTAAAATAGTACCCCCCACAGGTCTAAATATTTACACCTGTGGGGGGTACTAAATTCTAAAACGAATTTTCAAGAAACACTTACCCATACAGAAAAAACACAAAGTTTTTGATTCTCTTCTATTGTTATTGCAAAATACCACTGATAATGATGATGATGATTCCTTAAAATACACCATATTTTAGGAGAAAATGCCCTAAAACTAATTTTTTTTGACAGGTTTCAAAATGGCAAATGGTGAATACGCCAAAAATTTGGCACATAATAGCTTCATTATTTGTGTTTGAGGTTATAAAGTTGGTGATTTTTTAGACCCCCTCAGGGGGGTGGTTTAAATTTATAGCCCTCAGAAAGGATTGTCTTGTGGCATTTGGTAATAAGTTTGTTTAAAATTTTGTCCAGAAAAACGACATATTTTGAACCCGTTTTCAGTACATAAAATATATTTATTAGGGCACTACGGGGCAAAACAAACATAAGTGAAGGCCACTGATTATGCTTGAAAAATATACCAAATAAAAAAACCCAAAACAACTATATTAATTTATTTATAAACTGAAAGTAAAACATTGAGGTTATCTGAAAGCTCAGTCAAAAAAACTTTCCTTACTCAAAGCCCACTCATTTTAAAGCTGTAGCTTTCATCAGCAGAGGTTGGTACAAGCCAAGGTGCAAGCAGAGGTAAAAGATCCGAACTCGCTGTTTGTGATTGAACGCAGCGCTAATATTTTTAAACTGACATTTCGACAGTGACAGAAATGTAAAAAAAACTCGCTTGGGTTTAAATTTTTTTATTTTCTTTTCTTCTAAATTAAAAATTTAACTCCAACAAAAGATTGTGTTAAGATGATTATTCAATAAACAAATTTAAAAAAATTCTTCATGCAAAGCAAACTACGTCCAAAACTCAACGAGGGTTTGTCTAAAATGCTGAAAAGCAAAAATTTAACTTAAACTTAGAACCGTTTTAAAATAGACTGACTAAACCCACTGTATATATTTTATATTTTTTTTTTAAATATATTATAACGTACTGCGTAAATTCCTAAAGACAACATTTTGTTCATTTGTCAGTGGATTTTAAATAAGATAAAAAATCTGCCTACACAAACACAAATCCTAACTAGAATAAAGCACGATACACTTAACACGGTATGCTACTATTTATGCTCAATTCCGTCGGTTTTCGCGCAATCATACACTGACGTCAACATTCGAAGTTTTATTGGCGTGCTCGATTGACAGAATGAGTTCACTGCACTGATATACTTGTCACATGTTTTATTTGAAAGCGTAAAGGAACAAAACTAATCTCGCTCGCCTTCCCAAAACAATACGATTTTATTGAAAGACTGCCTTCTACAATGTTCTACGATAACAACACGCAACTTGTGCAAGTACCACTTTGTTGTTTGGTAATGATTATGTCAGTGTCAAAATTTATTTATAATAATTATTTACTATGTGAAAGTGCGCTGTTTTTGAATGTAATAGGTATTTACGTCACTAGACCAGAAAATTGGTCTTTACAGGTCGAAGCAGGAAATTTACAGGGCGAGCCGCAGGCGAGTCCTGTAAACCTGCGGAGACCTGTAAGGACACTTTCCGGTCGTATATCGTACGTACTTTTTTTTTCAAACGATTAGAAAAAACATTTTAATATCTATCACTTTCGTCGACGCCTAGCCGTGTTGCGTAATTTATGAACAGTCCCCTGATATTTTCTGCTTCTTGTTGGCTAGATAGCAATTGCCGCTAAGGCCGGTAGTGTTTAAGATGAAAACTAAGAAAAACAAGTAAAGTTTTGAGGTTAGAAATGATTTTTGTATTTTTAACTTGTGCAAAATTGTATAAAACATTAGAAAAATTATAGTGTAGTGCCTATTAGCTTCACACAGCTAAATCAGTGATGACTGACGACCAGTTATGGCCAACCATGGCCAACTTATCAAGCAAAATAATGATAAAAGAGCTCATAAATGCAGATTTTTAGGTTTGTTCTTTATTTACCTATATTTATAATATACTCTTAATTTGAGAATTAAAAATGTGTGGTCGATTTTTCGGTGTATGTGACTCTTAAAGCAGCTTTTATTATTTCCTCCGGATTCAACTCATTTTCTAGATCTGAGTCCATTTTTGTAAACAAAACTTTTGAAACAAATTTAAAACAGCTTTTTTAGAAGTGTCAAAACTGCCCATACCAAAAAAACAAACTAAAAGGTGTCAACAAGAAGTCATAGCCAACTTGGCCAAAAATGGGACCGGAAAAGGATCAAGGGACCGGAAAATTGAACAAAAAGGTCCTTTCTGGAGACTGGAAATATTTCGAAAGAACATGCCTTGTAATGTTGTTCATGTCTTATCTACAAATTGTAGCAAAAAGATAAATGAATATACTATACTACTATACTAATGTTTGAAAAAAAAAATTACAGGATTAAAAAAAACATTAAATACTATAGAGGGAAAAATTTGTAGAAATGAAATCGATAATTGCCTTCCAAATAAACGCCAAAGAAAGTCAAAAAATTGTAAGATTTTATTATTTTTTTTAACACTTATGTTTTAGCATAGCCCTATATATTTAGGCTATGGGTTTAGGAAACGCCATACGTATAAAATATAAATCTAAACAAACGCAGGTCAACCCGTACAAACCAAAAAACACATTAAACGCGCGGCAGCCCAAAATTACATTAAGGAAAATTAATACCTTTTCTGTGAACATGTTTTGGTATCGAGGTCACAAAGTGACGTCACGCCGAAATGCGCATTGTCATACCTTGTTAAGTGTATCGTGGAATAAAGTACTTATCTGACGTTTCGGCAGAAACTCTACTGCCGTTTTCAAAGAAATTATTATTTTCAAACTTTTTCAATTGTTTTTTAAAAATATCTGTCTCTGACTGACTAATGTATATTTCAAATTTTGGTGTGTCGATAGAGAGTTTAATAAAATTGAAATTATATTTATCTGATTGTTTTCGATGTTAAATTACATTATAAAAATACAAAATTTAAAGTGAAATCGAAAATATACATAGCTGACGGCACCCAAAGGGCGTAAGGGGCGAAGGCGAGGTAAGGAACCCCCTGCCCCTCACCAACGATACGCCGCTGTTGCTATATTGTAAATCGAATTTATTAATGCACATGCCTGCATAAAAACGTTGAATTCATGTTACAATGCCGCGACCCCTTTTAGTTCTGCGGCATATAGAACTAAAATATTGAGTATCCCCGGGGTCTTTAGAGCACTCCATAGTTATAAAGCGGACAAAGATCTTCCAATACAATTAATGTCCCATAAATGTCTGCAAGTTTCCGGTCAATATTGGCTTTATGGTCCAAGTTTCGGGGGCGAAACTGAATGGACGTTCTGCACGCAAAGGCGCTTAAGTTGAGATTAATTTGCATCTTTAGAGCAAATAGTTACTCCATTTATACGCGCTTAAAACCGGTTGTATATAAGGTCGGTTTTAAACTTTCTCCGAGGATTTACATTTCCTTCATTAAATGTCATTTTCGGTTTAAAAAAATAAACAGACTAATTCAAACATAAATTTTTTGGTAAAACTGTGGTTGAGTATTTCGTTAGGTTGCAGGAAAGGCGTCAAAGCTTTTTTAAACTGTTTATACCAACTCTAAAATCGGTTTTAAAGTAACAAACCGCTTTAAAATAAAATATATTTCTTGACAATTGCACCGTAATCAGTTAAATTTTAACCAGTTTAATTTAACTGATCTTTATAATGTATGACCTTGATATTGTTAGATCTTTGTGAGAGCACATTCTAAACACCCGTTAAATTTAAACTAGGTTTAAAATTGCGGTGCAATTGGCAATTAGTTCCTAAAACGGTTTTAGTAGTGTTCATACGACAAAATGTTCAAATTCTCCTTATATAAAAGCCCTGTACCAGGCGCGTATAAACACAGTTAGTGAGAAACTTTGATCGCTTTAAAGGGGACATTATGTAAATTATAGCCAGATGAAAAAATAATGAGACCTGTACGCTAAAGTTTGGTCATCATATTTTTCGCCGACGCCGTCGTTTTGAAATGTCAAAGTCTAGAATATTTTGTGACCTAACCAAACGGTGATGTCCACAGACGTGCACAGCAATTTCAGAGACCATATAGATCTAAATAGAGAGGACAACTAATAGTAAATTTGCAGCCCCGCTCAGATGACTTGAAAAGCAAGGGGCGCAGCTATCGTTTTTTTAGTTCTTGGCTTGGAAACTTGGTGCTTTAAGCCGAATTTTTCATGACCCTTACCACTCTGTGGTTTGTTAGGATAATAGCGTCAGGAATGACGTTACGGTTAACTCATTGGTTAACACGTTCGCTGCGGTTTAATAACAGGTTCCTCACCCAGATGCTGAAAACTTCTTTACTGTTTACTGAGTTTATTAACTGACATCAAATTATAATCAGGAAGGTTACTACCAATTACTTTATTTATACCTGTCATTTTTGACATGTCGCCCATGAGCGACATCAGCACCAGAAGCTCTCTTTGGTTTGTCAATGCTGATGTCACCTATCGGCGACAAATTTTTATTCGCTCTGAGAATAATTTCTGCAGCTACTACAAAATGTTTATATTAAAGAAAAAGATATACACAAAGTTATTTTAAAAAACTCAAATAGTGTAACACAGAAAAAATAACTCAAAATTATAATAAACTAGTGAAATATATCAAAAACTTAAGACAAATTATTGTGATAGCCTAAAAAACAATTCGTTAAGCATAAGCCAGGACTATCTGAACAAGTCTCGCATTGATAGAGTGTATCTTTCCTAATTTTGTTCTTATGGCACATTTTGCATCTTTTTCTTATTATTCTTCCAGTAGAATTCTTATTAGTTATTTTAGTAGGAAAATGTTCTACAGCTGATTTACTTGACCCAAGACGAGGTAGATCAGTTTCCTCTGGAAGCAAATCTCCTATGACTTTTAATCTGTAGTCATAAAAATTAAGTTTTCAATTAATTTCCAGAGTACTTTTTGTACAGGAGATGCGAATTTAGTAAAGCTATTTGAAAAACATGAACTGCCAATTTCTTATACTATCTAATGGTTTTATGTGTATTTGGATAGTACGATAACATTTGGTCCTGCCGGTCAACTCCACTCATAAACTTATTGTATTCGAGTATTGGTAGAGGTTTCAATTTATCTTCTCCTCTTTTGTTAGTTATTTTTAGTAGATTGTTCTCAAATTCCCCATTTGAATATCTACAGATGGTTTGATCCTTGCTCAATCTCGCCTTTTTTCATCATCCGGAGTGTCTTTTCTATCCAGTCGTAATGTATCAGTACAGTAAGTATTTGCCTCTAATAGTTTCATAGCCAAACTAAAGCTATTATAATAGTTGTCCATAAATACTGAATGGCCGTTATTTAATTTTTCTTCCAGTAGATGCAGTACCACTCTATTTGCATGTCCCTTACCTCCCATATCACCCAACTGACCAGTGTAAACCAGGAACTTCAACACCATACCATTTGGCTCTGTCAGCATACATAATTTTGTGCCGTACTTGTGGCGCTTGTTTTTTATGTATTGGCGAAACAGCAGCCTTCCTCGCCACAACATCATGGACAGGATCATTTTTGCATTGAAATAGTCTATAAGTCTACGTATTTTATAAATACGGTCTTCAGGCTTTGGGTCAGTAGGCGATGGATTTTTGACAAAGTGTAAGCAACGCAAGATAAGTAGGAAACCGTCCCGACTCGTTAAAGAGCCTGTCCTTTTTCAAGTAATCTTGATATCTATTTATTTTTGTGCCTGTGTATAGAATTAACCCAATAAACTTCAGGAGCTCAGGAACACTAAGGACTTCCAGAGCATAATGATTCGTGTACTTTACTATCTTGTCCAAAATAGTTCCATCGAGCAAAAGCAAAAAATAATCAATCGGCTCACTTCCAGGTAAATCAACCAATAGTTCATTAAGTTTCAGAAATGCGATATTTTTCATACCCGTAGGCTGATCTTGCCACTCTGGCGACGCTGGTGAAGGTGCAGGTGGCGGTAAAGTTGGCGTACCGGTATCATTTGTCAAATGTTTCTTAGAAACTGTTTCTTAAAAACTTACCTCTGTCTAAATTATCCGAGTCGTTTTCATCCTGTGTATGTAATTCATCTGCATCACTATCGTCTTCAGACCAATTACTCCCGCTATCTTGAAATGGTTCAATTTCGTCACTATCACTACAATATAGCAGAAGTTCTAGCTCCGGCTCCGTGAGCTTTTTGACATTCCTGAAACGCAATTTAGGGCGTTTTACATCGGAAGGACCTGCCTCACCATCCATATTTATCTAGTTTTTCAATAACAACTGTAGACCCAAATATTAACATAAACAAAAACGAAGAGCAATATTCGTTACAATAATACTACGCAAACACGCTGACAAAAACGCGTATAGCCACCATCAATGCTGGCGATTAACTGAACGTTGAAATGCAAGCCTATGGGCGACATGCGCAGCGAACGTGTTAACAGCTGATTTGGTTGACAAATACAGTATACCAATTTACTTTCTGTGATTTTGTGCCTTCTTCATCTAACCTCACTTTTATGTAAATAAAAGGTTGGAAACTACTACTAGGTACTACTATATGGTGCTGTCTTACTAACCTAAAGACAGTTATGCAGATATGTCAAAAATGCATACCCACATGGACTCTAGACCTACCTATATAGGTTCCCTATTAAAATATAAAAGTACAATTTAAACAGCATTTAGAGGCGTGTGGGCTAGAAAAAAAACAAAGAAACCAAAAACGAGTAAAAAAATTAGATATATTTATGCAGTATACGGTTTTCTGCCATTTTTGATTCTTTATATAGGCACCTACTAGGGTGCTTATAGAATCCCAAATCCGCCGGCGCCGGTTTTTTTAAGAGAAAAAGGGGTGCCGGGGGGGGGTTGTAATGTGTTTTTTTCATTGTTTTGGGTTGGGTTGGAATAGGTTGGGTTGGGCTGTGTTGGATTGGGTTGTTTTAGTGATTTTTTTTTAAAAACACAAAAAAATTAAAAAGAAAACCAATCGGCGTCGGCGAATTTGGGGTTCTAGGGACCTTAGTATATAGGATAGGTGACCCCATAAAGAATTTTTCATAAAAAATGAAAAATGGCAGAAAACCGTATATTGCATAATTACTAAAAATTAGTCTAAAAAAAATCGATATGCTTCACAGATTTTTATTGTGGCAATTTCCAGTGAAAAATAAAGCAACACTCGTATACGCCTTCAGGCACACTACTGCAATTGCATATTTTAAATAGGTAAGTATCAAAAGCAATCCAAGTGGACCACGATATACCTATGCTACCTAGCAAAATTTACTAGTAATGCTGGGCAACAGGAAAATTATAAGATACATAGGTAAGGTACCTTTTCTTATATTTTTAAACACCAATGGGTCACCTGTTTTGATAATAAAAGGTTCTTTCTTATTACTTACACCCACATAAATCTGTATACCTATTGATGTGAAAAAATTAGAGATATGGAGAAGGGCAAACCCCCACTTATAAACTCGACGTTGGAATCCCAGATAAGCGTCAACGTCGAATGGTAACGTCGGGTTTATAAATGGTGGGTAAAATACGAAAAAAATAAAACTCATATATATTAAGGAGTCTGATATATATAACTTTTTTTTGTGGGATTTTTAAAATTTTCGATGGCCCGTGGCTCACTTTAAAGAATAATTTATAAATACAATGAAAATGCACAAAAAAAATTATTTTCAAACCGCAAAAATTTATCAGCCAACACACCTCACCAAGCGAAGACCCCCTAAACTCATTTTCAAACTACAATCACAAACCAACTGCAAGAGGTAGTTTGCCAAGTTAGTTTGGTCTGACGTCATGGTAAGAAAACCCACTCGCAAAAATGACATGGTTTATGGTTTAGTTAAGTATGACGTCACACATGATGCGCCATTTCAAATACAATTGATTGTGGTTTGCAAACCACACACGCGAAAATACGAGTGGTTTGGATAACCATAACCATGGTATAAGTAGTTTACTATGAAAAATTCGCCTTTAGCTTCCGATGTTGCTTATTTTTATCGATCCAAGGCAGGAAAATCGTGTTTTTTTGGACGAGTTGCGCGTTGGGACTTATCCGTAATATCGATCGCCCGTGTTGCGCTGCAGACAACAGACCCGTGCCGGTACAGTCACAGGTGGCGAATACAGAGGATCGAACTCCTCTCCGACGAAATTACGTACCAACTTCTCCAAAAATGTTGCCCTGCGGCGCCAGTTTTTTTATTTTATTTTAAATTAAACATTACTCTTTTGCAAGGTTTCGGAATATAATATATAATATAATCCTTAAAACAGAAACAATTCGACCATCTGTAGTTTTTATAATAAAAGCATATTTCTTTAAAAACTACTTCCATGTGAAAGTTAATCAAAAAATATTTTAAACATTTTGATCTCTCTTGAAAATTATACTTTAAATGCAACTTTTCCACAAGTTTGGAATACTAAAAAAAAAATCTAGGATAAATAGTAAATTCTTTAAAAATGTTGATTTAAGTCTGGCCCGCCTCTAAACCCCCCAAGTGCATCTGCGGCATTAGCCAGCTCTGACTCCAAACTTTGCAGGTTAGTCAAGCCACATCCTCCCTCCCCCGAAAGAAATTCGACTTTTGATATGTTTATAATTTCGAACCAATTTCAAACTAATTTTGAACCACTTTTAAAAATTTTGAACCGCAGTCTTTCCTGGTTTTTTATATTCAAAATGGGGGGTGGAGCCGGACGTCAAGCGTAGAGAAAAATGAAAAGCAACTATACCAAAGTTAAGAATCAACTTCAAACTCCTAACATCACCAAAAAGAATTTCTAAAAATCCACTATTGATTTGGATGAGCAATAAAGATCTCTGTGGTCATATAGTCCGCATCAGTTAAGAAGCACCATTGAAAAAATCAGGTGCTTTACACATGCACATATTAGCTACCAAACGTCCAACAAAGATGGAAATAGATTTCTAGTCGTTTCCAGTATATTTCTATGCCTTCCAAACTGACTGGATTTAAATTGGCCAAACCCCCATTTTGAATAAATATAAAATTAGGGTGGTTAAAATTTTTTAAAAATTGTAGAAAATTAGTTCATTATAAACACATCAAAGTTCGACATTTTCTTGAGGGGGGGTCGCTTGAGGTCAACCTGCCCCACCATATTTTAAAAAAAATGGGTTACTAGTAGATTTTTCGAAATTTTTTTGGTGATATTGGGAGCTTGAAATTAGTTCTTAATTTTGGGCAAGTTGCTTTTAATTTTTCTCTACGCTTTAAATGAGGGGGGTGTATCTTGACGTCCGGCTGCACCCCCCATTTTGAATATAAAAAACAACAGGAAGGAGTTTAGTTAAAAATTTCTAAAAGTGGTTCAAAAGTAGTTGGAAATTGGTTCGAAATTATAAGCGTATCAGAACTCGAATATCGTTCGGAGGGGTAGGGCAGGGTGGCCTGAATGACCTAACTTATATTTCTACGTCTTCAATGATGATAAATTATGAATTAGGGTATCTATACTTACAGAAGAAATGCCTATATCATCTGGCATGGAAGATGGAGTTGCGGACAGATTGCAAAATCTATTTTTTTTTGTATTGAAAATGTACAAAAAACGTGAATGGGAATTTGCTGTATTGAATCGCAAAATAAAAAAAAAGTTAATTTTGTCATAGGATATATAAACACGTTTTTTTAGCCCCAAACGGGATTTATTGTACTATTTGCGCCTTTTTGTATTCAGCGTAACAATGTGGCCATATAGTCCTATTGGTTGTCGAAAGTTAAAAATAAATCTTTGGAACGGCCCATAAAAAATAATATACCGGTTCTGTTTTTTCCATCTATTATAGGCTTCGGACAGCAAAGAAAATGGGGATTTTAGCATTTTCGACCTCGCCTCGCTTTTTATTACATATTTTAGATTTTTTAGTATTCTGCGTTATTTTTTTCCAATTTGATATCGTTTTGAGGGTCAATTTTATAAAAAAAAAATGTGGAATGAATGGTTTTACCCATGTAATTAATAAAACATCAGCGTTATCTAGGGCTGCCAGCCGTTTTACCAAATTTAACTATTGGGAAATCAATTTAACTGTGGCGACCTGATTTTTTTGCAAAATTTTACGTCATTGCATTTGTTTTCCATGGCAACGCGCAGAGTTTATTTATGTTTGTCCACAGTGGGACACCAGAGCTTTTTTAGCACCGGGTCAAAAATTTGTGGTTAGGTTACTTATCTTGACTTCGCATTCCGCGCCGCTAAAGCACATAAGTTTCTTTTATTTTCGCTTTTTTCGTAAAATATGTGCAGTCTGGCACGCGTCCGTGTAAGTCATGATGCGTTGCTGTAGCCCGAACTTGCCTTACTATCGTTACCGCCGCTGTACCGTACCATGGTGCAAATAACCCTCTAGGTCTATGTGACCGCGTGTTTATTTTGATTTTTCAGACAAAAACAATAAGTTTTTCTATTGTGTTTGTGCCTCGGTTTCTATGTGTGCTTAAAGACTCCCGTAAATATGTAATGGATATCAATATATTCCCTAATACTAAATACTAATACTAATACTAATGATACTAAAATAAAAGAAAATCATTTACTGCAAAATTACTTGCCAAAAAAACGCTACCGAACTACATATTAAAGTAACTGGGTGTAATGTTTAAAGTTGCATTTAGAAGTGCATTTCTAATTGAATTAGAAACACTCCTGCTAGCTGCTACCACTAGTTTTAGGATCACATTCTATTTTAAACAGGAGCGTCAGCGAATAGCAAGAGTCTCTCCAAGCTCTAAGTGGAGCTTTACTGACCTGTTTTGTTAATACTCAAGTATCCGTGTGTTTTTGAAACTGAGGTTGGGATCTAAAATCTATCCTTTGCCCTCCAAGATTTCACTAGTAAACTTGCACATAACTATGGCGCAATAATTTAAATTAACAAAAAAATATTGCATCAAAATTATGTGAGGTTATAGGCGTTGTGTTTTGTTGTTTCTATGCGAATTCCTAATAATTCCAGCGAGCCAGTAAAGTTTTCTTGGTTCTTTGATAAACTCGGGGTAATGCCCGCGCAGCGCTAGGCCATTTTCGGCGGGCGATTGCATACGCAGAGTGATTTCGTATTCGTTTTAGAACAATTTTTTTGAAAACATATTTTTGAAAGATAAACATAATGATTTTCTGTCAGAAAATGTAAAAATACTCTTCTGTCCCACTGCGGCCCTTGTTGACAAAACAACTGCAGTTGCCATGGTATCGGGGGCCTTAGGATAGTTGGGGGCTTTCGGTTAGAGGGCGCTTTGCTTATTTTGATTTCTCAATAAACACACATGTTTAGAATTTTATGATTTTCTTTTGCAGCCGAAACAGTCTGAACTGTTAAATAAAATTTAATCAAAAACAAAATATTTTTGTTGTAGACTGAACTTTTCAATTTACTACATCTTTAAAAATTGAATCCCACTCCAATCTACTTTTTTTTCAATATGTAAACTTTTGTGTTGCGAATTGCAGAGTAATTATAGGTTCACAAGCTTGTGATTACCTTTCTTGTAAATCATTTTCAGGACTTAAAATTTAAATAAAAATGATATCTTTTAATGTGCTTATTGGAGCTTGTAAAATAAGTTGGATTTTTTAATTTTGGTTAGGAAAAACCTGGCAAAGTCTGGAACCTAGAAAACGCTCTATAAAATATCATTAAATGTTATAATTTTAGTTTAATTTTTATCTGGAACAGCATTAAAAAAAATGGTATTTTTAATGCATTCAAGAAAAAATTATATTTTTTATAGGTACAGCGTTCTAAAAATTTTCGCCTGCGGCGCATTTATGACGTGATTTTGGCAAAAAATTTATAATTGAATCTAAATGTAATAAATATTTTTAACAAAATTTAAATTTTCTAGAACTACATATTTGTTTTAATTATAAAATCATTGCTTGTTACAAATTTTTTGTCAAAAACATTTAAAACGCATAAAAAATTACATATACCATACACCAACAACGCTTGTGGCGTTGTTGGTTATTTTAAAAAGTGCTAAATAAATTTTGGCAACAATGTCCGGATTTTGTCCGGTATTTTAAGTGTTTTTGTCTTAGCTTTATTATTTTTGAGGTGGCAACCCTACTACTGACTACCCAATTACTACTTTTTAGGAGTAGTAGTAGTAGGAAGGGGGCATCTCGCGGGTCTGGCAATTACGCCGCTTCATGGTTCTGCCTTAGCCCGTTTTGCCCCTTATCTTCCTACTCCCGCTACACGGGCTGCAACTTTCTCTCTGGGCCTTCCTGTCTTTTTTACGAGGTAACATTGCGATATATATTTTTTTATGTCTTGTCAAATTTATTTGTAAATACCTCTCATCGGAAATATTTTCCAGTAAATATTTTAAACATAGACGAGGAAATAATTAGGATAACAGGAGTAACCAAAAACGCGGTAACATATTATGCAAACGTTATTTATGTTTTAACATTAAACTGACTTATGCCCGTGTGCACCGGTTCTGCTTGACATGTAAGCCGAGCTTAAGCTTTGGTTTTTGCAAGGGTTTGGAATATCATGTAAGTGGCACTTAAGCTGTAGTTGAGATAAGCCATAGAAGTACTTTGCCTTAAGCGCATTTTGAGATGTGAGGTATTTTTTGGTTATGTTTTTAAACAAAAGCCATTAATTTTATGAGTATAAAATTGTTCCGTTGCCTTAACATCTTTCTGTGATTAGTGGTGCGTGCTTAAAATGGAACTTATTTAGGATGTCAAAGAAGATAAAGAATTACAATTTGTAATTAATGGAATACCAAAAAGGATTTTTCAAAGAATAAATTATTTCAACACTTTTGATGAAGATACCTTTTACAAAAGGTTTAGAGCGTCCAAAAAAAATAATGTTTTTAAAACTTTGCACAACACTTAAAAGCAAACTCTTTCACTAAGTGAATAATTCACCTTTTTTTCGCAAACTTATTGCAAAGAAACTCAAGAAGGGGTTGGGTTGCTCTGGTGGTGTAATAGTAAGTAGTTAGGTTTTAGAGTTGACCACTTATAGTAGTTTTATTTGCCTCTTCCTTCATATAATCATAAATTCTCAATAAATTTTTTTTTTTAAACAACCTTAGCTTACAGGTAATAATCATGGTCACCACACAAAAAACACAAAATAATGCAATTATCTGCCACGTTGCCAATAATTTCCTTACTTTTTCCAAGTGAAACATATTTGTATCTTTTGCAAACCACCCATTTGGAACGAGAGACTAAAACCGTGACCTTCGGTGACTAATTATAGCCTACCAACTCGGTTGTCAGAATAGATCAGCTGTGGATAGAAGTTTGTAACCTGTACGTATGACGCTGTCACCATAACCATCGGAAAAATAAAAAATAACACAATTCTTTATCATTTTTCAAAGTCACTGTCAAGTCCATATTTTCTTAAAATTTGTTTAAAAAATGCCGAACGTTTGCTGTATTATTAATTGCAAAGACAATTATAGGTACGGATCAAATGTTTCGGAGTTTGCTTTCCAAATGATCCCGATATCTGTGGAAAATGGATCAATGCCATAGAGCGATCATATTTTGTGCCGAGCAAAACTAGGGTAAGTTTTTATTTTTATATGATACTTATAGATACATAATTCTTTTTAGCAATGAAAATTACAACATTACAACAAAATCCATTCCAATAGTAAAAATAATTTATAAACACTACACACTAGAACAAAAAATTAATAATATAATTTTAACATTTACTCACAATAGTAGCTATTTTATTATTTTATACCACAATATATAGGTAGAAAAAAATCCTGATCAACCTCTTATGAAGAACAAGAATTCTAATCTCTATTTTCATAGGTCTGTGAGTTGCATTTTAAAGCAAGCGACTTCATAACATCGATGAAGAGTTTTGATGAGAAATCGGGAAAAGTTTTATCAGTACCATTGAGAAGAATCGGACAGAAGAATTAGTTGTTTATTATTATTAGCTATGTAATTACTTTATAACTACTATACAACTAGATTAAAAGACAAAGATTTTAAATATCCCTACTTAAATTGTTTCTTTATAATAATACATAGATATACCTATACTAAGGTAAAAAGTATTACTTACTTTATAACTAGATTGAAACGAAAAGATTTTGAAGTACCTACTTTAAACTGTTTCTTTATAATAATAACTAGGTACCTATATGTAAAAAGTAAAGAATAAATAATGCAAAAACGATTAGCACACTTATAAGCAAATGTCTAGTGTCCTTAATTATATGACGGATTTCTTATTTTTCATGAAACGCCAATGAACATGAAAATAATATTGGGTAACCCAATACCTTCTCCACATAGGCCAATCAACTCCTACCGTTTTAGTGTCCTTTTCTCGACCTTCGCCGCCATATTGACAGAAAACTAATGGATTTTCTGTCACTTTTGAGTGAAAATGGCGGCGAAAGTGGATTAAAGGACACTAAATCGGTAGTAGTTGATCGGCCTATATGGAGAGGGTACTGGGTAACCTAAAAAGAGAATTTGATTGACATTGACTGGAGAAACTACTATCAACAGTTGATTGATAGGCTATGATTAGTGATCGAAGGTCACGCTAAAACCCACTTTGCGTTCCACGTTTTCATTGGTCGACTTAAGGTTACATGAATGTGAGGTTATAGATATAGGTTGATTTTATTAACTTTCTCCTCCCTACAAATTAAAAAAAAAAATAACCGTGTGTGTGTTCCTTTTGGGATACTCAACCAAGTTTGAATTTTCGTTATTTCCACCCAAGATCTTTTTGTTTCTTAGTTTCTTTTCGGTTGAAGTAACTGATTTGGAGGTTTTTTAACTTCTTCTTTGTTTTAATTGCCTTAGGAGCATAATCCTACTGGAAATATTAACACGCCAGGACGAATTCGTATCAGGTAACTTGGATAAGTAAGTACCAGTGCGGAACGATGCCTATTTGTGAGTGGTTCAAGGTTGGAAGTGTATGATGGTGTTTAATGATGTATAGTGGAGGGTGACCAGTAAAACTACTGATGAGCCCACGCTGGTTACCCAGGGCGAAACATCGTTTAATCATTTCTCTTCGCTTTGATCTTTTGTGTGTTCCTTGTGGGATACTCATCCAAGTTTGAATTTTCGTTATTTCCACCCAAGATCCTTTGATCTTTTGTTTTTTAGTTTCTTTTCGGTTGAAGTAACTGATTTGGAGGTTTTTTTAACTTCTTACCTGTTTCCTTGTCTCAATTATGTTATGGTCACATTTTTTATTTAAATTAAGTTTTTTTTTTAAATTAATTATCCTTAAAAACCCCCTCCGAAGTTAATTCCTGGGTGCGCCACTGGGGAAAGAAATGGGTTGTCGCTCAAGCATGTTTATGATAAACGTGATCAGAATTGAGCTAATTAATATCGAATAGTCTGTTTTTTTGAGCTCGTTATTTTTAAACAAAAAAGTATTTACCAAAAACCGACCAGGGCATTATTTTTGGGACAAATAGAATAATTTTTTTGCACGAATTCGATTAAAAAAAAAGCAAATTATGTAACGCGTAAATAAAAAAGGGTTTGGATGTTGACACGTGCTCTATTTTTCCGGTTTAGTGATGTGCGTAAAATTCGGAAAATAATAACTTTTCTTTTGATACTAGATTACATTAACAAAAGAAGTTTGGAGTTTCTTGTAATGGGACATGTACTAAGGACACTAATCCTAGAACAAGCTCTAAAGGAAGCGAAGCCTGACATTCATTTTGACACTTGCGTTGTAATTTTTGATTTATTTGTCTCGCTTTTGTCATTGGCGGTTCGTTATTATTGTAAATAGTTTTGTTATCAAACGATTTAATTTTATTATTTATTCCTGTTGTGTGCCAGGCTGCAAAAAATAGTCCTGCGACGGAGGTCAGCTCTTTCAAGTACCTATTAAAGGTAAGTTATAATGAGTGAAGAAGTATTTTTATTAGGAAAATATATATATAATACTCAAAAGAAAGAAAAACACTGTTTTAATTCTTACTTGAAACACAGTGACACAAAATGTGTTATTAGTACACCATTACCATACCAACGTATGGTACGGTAGTTCATCAAAAATTCAGTTGCTATTTGGGTCTTAAAACAGCTACATCTACAAAAAAAAGATTTTCTGTCGGTCTGCACACATGATAGTGAAGGCATTATGTATTATGATTTTAACCAAAATTTAGTACCAAAGCATTTTTTTTGGCCACCCACCAAGTAAATGTTGGATAGAATGATGGCGGTTTAGGAAGAAAAAACTGTGACTTTGAAATAAACATTTTTCTGCAGTTTGGTTCAAATTACTAAGAGCTTTAGTTTTTGAAATATTTAAAAGAGGTGTTAAAATATTTCTTTTAAAAACTTAATTTTTGAGGCAAAGAAGCAGATATCAATATACGTTTCCAGATTTTAGTTCCTGTGAATAGTACTTATCTGAAAATTTTGTTGTCCGGTTTTCCAGAGGGTTTACCCAACTTTTCGTATTGATAATTTATTCATAACTTTAGTAATTCTTAATACCTGTCGTTTTACTTCTTAGTCGTGCTTTCGAAAAATTATTTCTTATCGTATTTATCATTCATTAAAATATTTAAAAATGATAACTCAAACTTTCAAAGTAATGTCACGCGCTTCGCTTCCTTTAGAGCTTGCTCTAGGATAGGTGTCCTTAACATGTAAGGGTTTGAAAAGTATCTGGAAAGTTAGCGAATTGGTAGCCACGATAAAAACGTTTTGTGGATTTTGAATATTTCGATGGCTAAGAAAATGTTGATTCTCCCAACCCAATGCTTCGAATATCCTGAATAATTCCTCGTCATGTCCTTTTATTTCCTTATTTTATCCGTCAATACCCATCGACCGTTTGCAAATGCAACTTCAAAACTTTCATAAACATCGAAAATGAGTATTGTATAGTGTTCAGGTACTAGTTATTTACCTAACAAGAAACGAAACGAAGTAATGTTGAACTTGAGAGTAAACTAGAGTGTCGAACTTCCATTGTCTTTATTTTTTAATTTTTCACAACGTTTCGATTGCTTATGTATCTGCAATCGTCATCAGATGAATACTAACAAAAACTAGCTTTTATTTATTTTTGTTAAAAAACTTTTTCATATATTTTATTCTAATAACCAAAAGAATTTGCTTAAATAACATAAATAACATATTACAACATAACATATTACAAGTTGCGGATTTACAGGAACCTCCTTTTATTTATCTTTGAGTCCTTGGACTTGTGTGCAACTATAAAAGGGGGGGAGACTGTATTGTTTTTTTAATATTATTATTATTTAACTTAACTAACTTAACTCAATTAATTTAACAAGAGCAAAAACTTAATACTAGTCGTTCTACAATATGAGTTTATGTTTAAATTTAATCTAGACTAGAGGTTGTGGTTAATAGTTCCTAATTACTAATTACTACGTTTTCTGTAATTATCCATTTAGTTATTATTTATTTTATTCCTTTATATGGTTTATTTTTTAGTTCTCCTGGCATTTTATGATAAAGTGTGGGTCCGGTGCACTTTATGTATTTTTGAGAAGCACTGAAGTGCATGAATGGAGTGGTTAGATTATTTCCCAAATTATACTTAGTGATAGATAGTGAATAACAGTTGTCTTAAAGACATTAGTTTGCTATCTTTAAAAATAAGGTCGGTTGAATAAGTTCTTTTCTTAAACATTATTACTTTTATAATGTATTTTTGAGTAATTTCACGGTTACCTAGCGTTTTTTGACTGGAGTTTCCCCAGACAGTTGGTCCGTAGCAAAATATGGATTGTACTAGTGTTCATAAAATCTATATATTGTTTTTTTGAGTTTTGTGTTTATGTAGTTTACGTGTTCTTGCAAATTCATGTTTTGATCAAAAATAACTCCCAAATAATTAATTTTGTTTGTTTGTTTTATTTGATGGCATTGGCAGTTTCGCCTGTTACAGTCTGTTGTATGAATATTTATTTCTAGGTTTTGGGGTTGAGTCCGTTCTGTCATCGTAAAGCAAAGAAATTTTACCTTACCTTATATAGTAGCATATGTTCACTGAACCATGAATACACTTGGTTGGCTCCGCACCTTCACAGTTGATATCTATTACTTCCGAAAAGTATGGGTTTCCAAATATCCTTGATGGTGACACTCTGTTGAGAAAATACATTCTGGTTCTTCTGTATTAATGCTGTTTCTTTGAACTTCCGCTTTAATAGATTTTCTCCCCTGGCGACGATCTTTGCCTCTTTCCATTCATATGATGTTGATTTTCCCAGCAATGTTGAGCTATTTTTGATCCAGTTGTGTCCCTCTTGTCGAGTTTTGCGTTTCTGTTTTGTAAGGCGAACTTCCTTGGGTCAGCTGGTTTCTCCGATGTAGATATCCCCACACTCGCACGATACTTGGTAGATGTAGTTCTTAGTGGTGCGTTGTTGTCGTTTTTAAGACAGTGACTTTCCTTGAAGAGGTTGGATGATGAGTAGAAGATATTTAGCAACATTGTAAGTCGGAGAATTGCGAGAACTGGTTATCGGTCGAAGAGGCATGTTTTTCTAATGAATTTTCGGCAGTCCATACATATGTAGTGCTTTGCTGTAGTGCGGCATAAGTTTGCTCCTTTCAATGTCGTTAAAGTATCTTCTGTGTTGGTAGAGAGTTTGGTACATTTTTCTTTCTATGGTGGTGGTTGGGTCCTGAGTTATTTGTCCGTAATTTCATTTTTGTAGAGACTCTTCAATTTTGCTTTTACTCTATCTCTTTCGCCAATGTTTGTAGATTCAATGGCTGTGATGATGTTGACTAATGGTATGGTGTTGGGTGCAATGGCGTAGTCCTTTGCTGAGTAGAGATGATTCAGTCTGGGAAAGTGGTCGGAAAGAGACGTTGATGAAGGTATTGATGTTGCTAAATTGTTCTTTTTTGTTTTGGACTAGGTTTTTCAACTGTGAAGGAGTGGAGTCCACCAAGTGTGTTCATGGTTCAACGGTGTTACTTACTAGTGGATTTTTCGAAATTATTTTTGGTGATCTTAGGAACCCAAAATTATTTCTTAATTTTGGGATAGTTGCTTTTTATTTTTCTCTACGCTTTAAATGAAGGGGGTGTAGCTTGACTTCCGGCTGCACCCTCCATTTTGAGTTCAAAATTTTCAAAAGTAGTTCAAAATTAGTTCGAAATTTGTTTGAAATTATAAGCATATCAAAACTCGAATATCTTTCGGGGGGGGGGGGTAGCTTGACTGACCTCTAAATCCCTCTTCTAGACTCCATAATAAAAGACCTTCAACAGCGGTTATCTCCAAAGGTACTAACAGAATTGGCACTTCTCCGTGTTCATAAGAGCAGGAAGTAATTAATCGTTTTTCCAGAAGACAGAAGAGGAAAATTGATTTTGTAATTTGATTCCATTTTTTAACTAACATTTTTGGCTTTTTTGCGTCTTATTTTTTTTATCTTGGGAGGAGGCAAATATGTCCGCTTACCTTTACGCCACTGGTGTGACCTTTTCCCCTTACTAAAAAGCTAGATCCGCCTTTGGCGAGGGCGATAAAGACTCTTAATTTTGTGTTAAGTATACAAAACTTTACCGCAGCCCTAAAAATTCCCAAACAAGAAATATAATTTTCATTTTCTGAAATAAATACTTAATAAGGTAAAGTTACTTTACCGCACTTAAAAAGAAAATTCACGAAATAGTTATTTATCTTATAAGTGCGGAAAGTGATACATTACCACACGCGACGGCAATTGACCGAACGAAACGAAGAGAGGTCGGTCAAGCCGGCAAGGGCGGTGAAGACATTTTACGCATGTGTTAGGTACAATATTTTAGCTATAAGCCTCAAAAATTTCCAGAAAACATATATAAATATCTGTATTTTAATTTTTTAAAATAGACGAAGTTACTTTAATTAACGTTTTGGCACTTTGCCGCCCTGGGTGTGGTAAGGTGTCATAACATTCACTTTACCACACGCACGCGAGTAGGTAAAGTATAATAGTTATACTATCTTTGCAACGTATATTTTTAAAATTAATACCTATTGTTAAAAGAAAGAAACATCTTTTTAGTTAGTAATTAAAGTGCATATGGTCTTTTGAAAATAGGATAGACGTACTACCCGAGTCAAGATAATTACTCTTTTTTTCGCCCCCAACCCCCTCCCATTTTAATATTTCGGTGATTTTCTCGAGAACTATCAAATTTACGCAAAAATTTCAAAATAGCATTTTTGAAGGTGATAAAATTCCCCGTCCGATGACGTATCTCAATCCGTATTCATGAGCACATGACACCCACCAGTGGAGTATCAAAAGAAAGTCTGCCCCGAGATTAATTGAAATTTCTTAAAGGACACGTCGAATTTACTGATTTTAACCAAAAATTATAAGCTAAAAAATTGAAACACCTGTTTATTTTTTATTTCGTTTCAAAAGAACAATTTAAACATCTTTCTCAAGAATAGAATCTTCTATAACGGTGTCAACAATGTTATTGCATTTTTCACCATTGCAAGGGGAACGGAATGTGCTACACTTTTGGCCTGAGTGTCTACATGAGCATCTAGCAGTACAATTGGTTTTGCAATGGCAGTACACCATAGAGAGAAGTGATTCGAGTGCGGGAGGTAGCGCATTTTTGACAGCCAATAATTTTCCTTCGACTTCCAGTCCCATTCAGTAGGCGGTAACCGGTTTCCCAGCCACTCTTGTACCTTAAAAAACAATAAAAATATAAAGACATAAATTGTTTTTGTTATCCGTAACTCACCTGGCAGGGGCTGCTTTTGTGGGCGGCAAACTCGATATCTCTAGGCGTGCAGAAGGTGATTGTCTTGCCGTTGCTTTATTATAAAGATGATGGCGAAGGTCATTGATATCTCCAAATTTTGGGCCATCAGCATAAACAGATCTGACAAACTCCTCCCCACATTTAATTACATTTTCTTGTAACTGATTGGGTGCATTAAATATCTCGCAAACTTTACTCCTTAAATTTGAATTTTTCTGTAACTGCATGTATGCAATTTTTTTCCTTGTCTGTATGTAAGGCAGATGTTTTATCGTAGCCAGAAACTGCATGAGCAAAGAGACCAACTTCTTTCATATCTTCTATTGCAGTTTGTACTTCAGTTATTGCATATACTTTTCCAGCCGTTCGGCTCGTGGTTGGATGAAGAACACTTATGCTATTATTATTTTGTCATGCTCTACCAATGAGCATTGCAAGAACGTCTCTATCCGTAGCTACAACCATAAAATTTTTATTTCTGATATTTAATTTGAGAGCTGTACTGACAATTAGTTTATGTGCATCATCTACTACGTGAATGACGGTGACCCCCGCATCTTTTAAATGTGCGTCTAACACAGATATAAGGCGCGACTTATTCTTGTTATTTGAAAGAAATTATTCTTGGACAATATTTATATTGATGTATTCGTTAAACATAATATTGGGGCTACAATTATTTTTTCCACGTGTTCTTTCGATTTTGTGGTAGCGTCCTCTGTATATCATATATCACATATCGGACGTATGCATTAAAAACATCTTTGAAGCTACCAAGCTTTGGTGATACTACAAAGTGCAGCAGAAAACCACCGTCAATCACAACATCTATTGATTAATTTAGATCAATATCACTTGGTTTTTCGGGAAAAAAATGAGGTTAGAACAGACTTTTGTGTTTTTCTCATATAGGTCCCATCAAATAGAGAAGGTGGTTCTGATGATAACTAATATCTAAAATATTGTGATGTCGCTTTCTGTGTTTGGAACAGAAAATAGCTGTAGGAATAATTGCCACTCATAAACGACAAGGATCTTGCTGTGTTTTTGACGGATATCTTTAATGGTTTTCCTTCTACTTCGTTAAGACATTTTTGTCCTACTTCTTCGGCAACATGAAGTAATTGGGATGAACTTTAAAAAGATTCGCAAGTATACCACCTTATTATGGTCGTTTTAGAGAAAAACATGTTTCTTCTAAAAAAATTATGCTTAGATAAAAAAAAACTGAGAATAAGTAGCAAAAAGTATATTTTTTAAAAGTAACCCTTCATTTGATATGCCACTGGTAGGTGCCATGTGCTACTCAATACGGATTGCGATAGGTGCGCACTTAAGATTTATCCATAAAGTTGATAGTTTTTGATAAAATCACCAACATATTAAAGGGGGAGGGGGTTGGGGGCGAAAAAAGCGGGTTGCAGAAAAAAAGATTATACAGGACTTTTAGTATGTTCCAGTTTAGCCCTTAGGCATTATTTGTGTTAAAAATCAGCTTTATATTATTTTTGTCTAGGGCAAACGCTATCTTGACTCTGGTATATATATATATATATACAGGGTTCCTAAGATTTTCCTTAGGGATAGGATTTCAATAAATCAAACAGAAATGGCATAGAAAGTTCTGCGCGCACAAAAGAACCAGGTATATTGAGCAATGGTGCCAGTTTTTGTTATTATCTCCGGACTGCTTTCATGAGAAAAAATTGTCGCCACTCTTTCATTGTGAGCATAAATCATAGTTGCAATAATAACCGTTGACAAGATGTCTGCAAATTCCGCTAGATGGCGGCCACACCATGAGATGAGAAAATTTTCCTAACCCTCACTTACGGCCTACGACTATACAGGAGTTGAGGGCGGGCAACTCCATCACCCCTAAAATGTTGGCTGCTACGCGCCAAGAGTTTTATAATAGATTGGGATATTGTGAGGCTCAAGAAGGGGACAGATTTGAACATCTAATCTAATTAAAAATTAGATGTTTTCAGGTCCAAACCATAGATTTTTCTTGCTTAAAGGAGGCGGCAGGGTCCATTATTTACAATACTGAGCAATAAACTCGTGAGGTTGTTAACATTAGAAAGAAATATCTTCGCTTTTAATTAAATTTCTTTCTATTTTGTTCTACTAGTGACATCTATCCGGAAACGTCCAAACCATGCAGCTAGCACTAGCAGCCGAAGAAATCAATAAACGGCGCTGTTTTTCCCGCAGAGCTTTTTGCTTGCGATATTATTGATTTTAAATAAAGCTGGCCCTACACTAAATTTGATATTTTCGAGGTGTTGTATGACATGATCTCGAAACATGTAGCGAACCAATTCTTCAAAACTAGCGGGAGGGTAAAAGCGAAAAATAAGGGTTTGCCAATATTTGTAACACCCAAAAAGGAGTGAAAAGATTTATTTTGCTCTGTTTCTTTACAAAAAACGTTTTTTTTTACGAAAAACTTCAGCTCTGCCACTTTTTTTTATTTTTTTCTTCAACTTTCTCGAAATTTTCGTCATACCGTAGAAAAAAATTATTTCCTCCATGGTCATACTCTACTTTTATTCGAAAAAAATTAGAAACAGATACGGGATCAGTTTTCCTAAAACGGGGGATCTTGGTTTCGAGTGAGAAGATAAAGGGCGCCGCAGTCAAAAATTTTTCACTTAAATTAGCCGAACGCAAAAATGTTAAAAAAAACAAAGCACGAAATAAAAATGGCGCCGCTTACAATTTTTTTTCAAAAATTACGTAATTTCGGGAACGCAAAGACATAGGTCTAAAGAGTATAAAGAAAAAAATATCAATTCTCTCGCCCTCTTCCACTGGGACTACAGGGGCCGTGCACAAATTACGTAATGGTCATAGGGGGGAGGGGGATTACAAAATGTTACGTAGGGGGGAGGGGGGTTTTCGACAGCGTTTGCATTTGTGTGAAACTAAGAAAATTTGGAATGAAAATAAGTGAAAAGTTTTTTTTTTTTGGGGGGGGTAGTGGTCTTGAAATCGTTACGTATATTAGGGGAGTGGCGTGCCAAACCGTTACAAAACATTACATAGGGAGGGGGTCAAAAATTGGTAAAATCACCGTTACCTAATTTGTGCACGGCCTCACATTTGACTGTTCCTTCTTTTTGATTTCGAATCAAAGTGCAAAACCTGGGTTGGACGTTCGAAGGCGTCAACCCATCCTATTTGCTTGATAAAGTTTCTACGGAAATATCTCAGTCGATTTCTCCGGCCGTGTATGAACGCCTTAGGTTAGGCATTTGCATATATCTGAGTCCCCAGCCTGTAAGCAGTGCGTAAGGACAATGGTTACAAAATGAAAAGCCGAAAAATATTTTTTTTACGATATCTTTCATCAGTTTGGTATTAAAGTCGAGCAAAAACAATTCTTATTCCAGTCCTATAGGTATGAAAATGGAAAACATTAGAAAACAACAACCTGGAATGGATTTACTACGTGTAAGATGTAGTGACAACATCGCCCCATGCCCATCTTTTTCTGCCTAATATGCTTTTCCGTTTGTCTGCGTCTTATACACGGCTGCTTGGCCCCCTAAGGATTTGCTTAGGAACCCTGTATATACTCGTATATATAGTAAAGGGGCATGTGTAAGTCCGTGAGATTTTGGATGAAGGAGTTCTGTGACTATATGGGATTGATAGCTCTTTAGTCACACAATCGAGTGTTACCGGGTGTTTTGTTCGCATCCGTGTAGAAGGGGTTGATATGAATTCATCTTTCAAGATGGCGGCCAAAAATCATAAAAAATACAACTTTCGTAACCGGGTTATGATTATACCCGATTCCATATAATTCAACAACGAGGATTTCAAAAAATTCACTTCTAAGGTCATTGGATCTTAAATGATCTTTAAAATTGCAAAAAACAAGATTTTTATCATTTCCTCTTCAAAAAATCTTAATTATTCGAGGTTTTGTCAGTCCAACTTCAAATCTACCTCAAACTATTAGGCATGTATACCAAATTCGATCCTTAGAGTTTAATGCAGTTTGAAGCTTTATGAACTTGACAAAATACCCCAGTAAAATTAACATAATGCAAAAATAACATACTAAAGGGCGCTATTCATCAACTATTAAAGCGAAGAGGACCAAATTTGGTAAAAAAATAAGAAGGTCAAGTCCAACAATATTCTTTTAAAAAAATTTGGTTTAGCTATGACGCGTTTCAATATGGCAGCTGATATATCAAAATGGTGACCTATAACCACATTTTATTTTATCCAATTTCGTAAAAAAGCAAAAACGACAAGGTGGCCATTAATTCTTATTGACTTATCGCCGCTTACTATGAAAAAAAAAAAGGTTAGTTGATGCATGACCTTTATTGACCTTAAAAATAACAGCTACAAATGAAAACCAGCTTTTTGTGATGTTTTTTCAAATATACCACTACGCAAAAACTTTAAGTGCCGGAGATGAAATTAAGATCTTAGCCATAAATCAACACTTTATTTTAAACCTCCCTACCATTTTTTCATTTGGCGTCCGAGATGTTTATGCTATACCTGGGTAAAAATAACCTATATGCATGTCGGTGTTATTAAGTTTCGGAACTGCGAATTGTCTAGCCAACAAACTGATTTAAATAACCTAAAAGCATTAGCAGAAGTTAGATATATATTACCATATACTGGACCAGTGGTTTTAGATTCCATTGTCCAAAATGGCGGTCAAAAAAGCATGATTATGCCAGTAGGGCATGACCACACTTGTTTATTAACATTCATAATATAATTTAAGGATGAGGATTTAACAGCTATTGAGTCCGAAACTTAATAAAAGCGACAAGCATATAGGTCATTTTTATCGGGGTATTGCATAAACATCTGAGACGCCATATCAAAACACATGGTAGGAAGGCTTAAAATGGAGTGTTTGTTTATGGCTAAGATGCTAAGTTTATCTCCGACGCTTAAAGTTTTTGCGTAATGGTAAAGTGGAAAAAACATCACAAAAAGCTGGTTTTTAAATTGTACATGGTATTCTCAAAGTCAATCAAGGTCATGCATCAACTAAATTTTTTTTTCATAGGAAGCCTCTTGTCATTTTTGCTATTTTACGAAACTGGATAAAATAAAATGTGGTTACATAGGTCTGTCTTACCAAATTTGGTCCTCTTAGCTTTAATGGTTGATAAATAGCGCCCTTTAGTATGTTATTTTGCCAATGTGTTAGTTTTGCTGGGGTATTTTTCAAGGTCATAAAGTTTCAAACTGCAACAAACTCGAAGGATCGAATTTGACATATATCCAATTAGTTTGAGGTACATTTGAAGTTGGATCATGAAAGATGACGTCATATCAACTTCTTCTACACGGATGCGAACTAAACACGCGGTAACACGTGATTGTGTGACTAAAGAGCTATCAATCCATATAGTCACAAAACTTCTTGATTTAAAATCCCACGGGATATAAATTATCGACATATGCCACTACAATAATAGTGGCTTTACCGCACTTGCCGGCTTGGCCGGTAAAGATACCTGGTTATATTTCAGAAAATGAAGCGGGACGAAAATTAAATTCTAACAAATTCACTTATTGTCGACAATATGTCGACGTTTTAACGTTGCCAAAGGCGACCTAGTATTGCGTAAAAACGGCGTATAAATGTTCTAGCAGTTCAGCAATTTGGCGGAGATTTTTTGAGTTGTGTTGACGTTGCCTGCGACTAGTAGTAGTAGTAGAGAAGGGGCGGCGCGAAGCCTGGCAAGTAGGCCTCCCTGGGCCCTTTCTGCCCTACACCGAGCCTGCCCCTAATCTACCGCCTGCACCACTGGTTTGGCAGTCTGCTCGTCTGGTTTCACTGTTCTTTCTGCAAAATCCAGTATTTTGTCCCATTTGAGCGTGTGCAGGTCCTCCTCATCCAGGGTCGGGAAACCGAATACCTGGTATCTCGTCCTCTGGTATGCCTCGCAGTTCGCTATAACGTGTCGAGATCTCTCTTCTGCCCGCCCGCAGGCCCGGCAGGTCGAGTCATTCTCCACCGCGATCCGAGTCATGTGCTTACTTAGTCGGTTGTGTCCTGTTATGATACCTGTCAGCAGACCAGCGTCCCTTCGCGATCTCCCCAGAAGCCATTTTTGTCTGGCTACATCCGGGCCCTTCACGAAGTCCTTGGTCTGTCTGCATCCTGTTCCTCCTCTCCAAGCGGTCGTCATGGCATCGTTGGCCCATTTATTGAGTCGACTTTGCAATTGCCTCTTGGTTGTGGTTCCGGCCCTCCATACTGGGCGCTTGCCCCGATCCTGGCGAGCTCGATGGCGGGCTGATTGGCTGTCGGAGCATATATAAACATGCTCTTCCCAACCTTTTTTATTTCTTCCATGGTTGCAGCCATTATTATAGCATACACCTCTGCCTGAAAGACCGTGGCTTGCTCTCCGAGCGGGTAGCTCTTTTGAACCTCATGGTCTTCCACATAAACCCCCGATCCTGTGGTTTGCCTCTCCGACAGTTTGGACCCGTCGGTGTAGCAAATCATGGCGTTCTCCTCGAACTGTTCGCGGAGGTTTTCACTCTGCCATAGTTCCCTGTCTGGGATGACTACTTTGTACCTCTTGTTGAATCTCCAGGGGTTTTTTGGTTTTTGTGTTTTAATCGCTGCCATAGGGATTTTTCTCGCGGCGATTTGGGCAATCCTAAGATGCCCCGCAGCTTCTCCTCTTCCTCTCCATTGACCTGTATCTCTCAGCCGGAGGTGGGTCGCCATCGCTTCTTTTCTGACCCAGATCGGAAGCGGCGGCAGTCCCAGAATGGTTTCGAGTGTCTGTATAGGTGCCGTTCTCATAGCGCCGGTTATTCCTCTGCATATGGTTCCCTGTAGGCTCCTAAGCTTGAGGGTAGTAGTGACCTTCTCCACTGCTGGCCACCAGACTATGGATTCGTACTGGATCCTTGGTCATAGTACTGCCGTGTACATCCAGTGGAGGTTTCTGGGGTTCAACCCCAGGTGCGGCCAACCACTCGACGCAGCTGCCACATCGTTGCCTGCACCTTATTGGTCAATTTCGCAACGTGTGGTGTTCAGGTGAGCCCCTTGTCTAGGGTGAACCCTAGGTACTTCAGTTCTGAAACCAAAGTCAGGGCTCTCCCGTATATCTTGGGTGCTCTGAATCCCTCCATTTTCCTCTTTCTTGTGAACAGGATCATCTCTGTCTTTCTTGGATTGACAGAGAGACCGTTTTGTTGACACCAGTCTTCTATGATTCGTACCGCCCTTTGCATTCTGTTACAGACGGTGTTTAGGTGGTGGCCTACCACCTCCACGACACCGTTGTCGGCGTATGCGTGGGTGTCGAATCCTTCCTCTGTTAGGCGTTGTAGGAGAGTATCCATGATTAGACACCACAGATGTGGGGATAAGCAGCTACCTTGTGGGCAGCCTCCCGTTTCCTCTATGTTGACCCTGGACTCCCCTAGATTGGCCTGGATCTTTCTCCCTGTTAGTGCAGATTTTACCCATTCGTAGATAAGAGACTCGGCTCCCCTTCTCTGCAGAGCTGTTGTTATTACCTGCATTCGCCTTTTCGAAAACTCCTTCGACATCAAAAAATACTGCCAGGGCGTACCGTTTGAATTGAAGGGCTTTTTCTGACTTATGCACTACTGCGTGTAGGGCCGTGTCGGTAGACCTTCCCTCCACGTATGCATGTTGGTTTCTGTGGAAAGGTTGGTTGGTTAGGACTCCCCCTAGTAGGTGTCTGTCCACCAAAATTTCCAATGCTTTCATCAAAAAAGATGTTAGACTAATGGGTCTGAAGGATTTGGCCGCCGTATAGTCTTTCTTTCCGGCTTTTGGAATAAAGACAACGGTTGCTTTTTTCCACTCTGTCGGTACATATCCCATCGCTATGGTGGCCCTAAAGATTCTCTTGACAAAAGGTAGGAATATCTCTTGGCCTTTTTGCAGGAGCGCCGGGAATATACCGTCAGGCCCCGGGGACTTGTAGGGGCTGAACTCGTTGATTACCCAGGAGATGGTAGCATCCGAGACCACTTGGTCCGCCAGTCTTCAGTCAGGGTTTTGCCCCTCCCGGGGTCCGGCGATCCTCTGCGCCCCCCGTTCGCCGCCGTCTCCCGGGAAGTGAACCTCGAGCATGTTTTTTTTACATTTCTGTCACTGTCTAAATGTCAGTTTAAGCGTTTTAGCGCTGCGTTCAATCAGAAACATTGAGTTCGGATCTTTTACCTCTGCTTGCACCTTGGCTTATACGCTCCTCTACTGTTGAAAGTTGCAGCTTTGAAATGAGTTGGCTTCGAGTAAGGAAAGTTTTTTCGACTGAGCTTTTAGATAACCTCAATGTTTTAATTTCAGTTTGTAAATAAATTAATATAGTTGTTTTGGGTTTTTTTGTTTGCTATATTTTTCGTGCATAATTAGTGATCCTCACTTATGTTTGATTTGCCTCATAGGGCTCTCATAAATATATTATTTTTGCTGAAAACGGTTCAAAATATGGCGTTTTCCTGGACAAAATAAGAGGTGTTTTATTGAGTAATGAACAACTTGGGATATTAAATAAGGTAATTAAATTAGATTTTTATAGACACATTGTTAACCTCAATTAAGATATGGAATACTTTTTAAAAAATATTAGTTTTTAGATATCAACTTTATTTCAATCGAATAATAGGTCGTTTAAAAGTGTTTACCATGTTTGGTCAAAAAAACTATTGCTTGCTGAAATATAATTAAAAGAAAAAATAAATGTTACCCTTCCACCCAGCTTTTTAATTTTTTTAATACGAGATAATTTTGACAAACTATGGTAAGGGGCTATGGTATTCCGTTTCTAGAGAAATTTTCCTGAAAATACTATTTTGCAAAATTATTAGTGGAATTTTTAATTTTGTGTAAATAAGGACGATGATTTTAATTTATTAATTGCATATTACGGAACAAATGAACTTAAATATAAGTGTTAATTATTTTGCACACAAAAGTTTACAGATAAAAAAATGATGGAAAATAAAAAAAAAATAATAATTGCAGAACTTTTACCAAAAATAAAAAAAAAATCTAAATTAAAAAAAAAATCTAAACTTATGCAGGTGTGGACAGGATCAAATCTTGTTTTCAGGCAAGTAATCTTTATTTTCTTATCATTTCCTACAATATTATATTGGGTATTATAAGTAGATCATATTATCTGTGCCTACAGGGGATTATGAAGTTTTTTTTTAAGGAAGTGGGGCGAGTTTGTAAATTTACCGATGAGTTCACCAATGAAAATATTAATTAAATTGAAGCCAACAAAAAATTTATGATATGATAATGGAAGTCCATCGCGTGCTTTGCATTTTCTTATAACGCAGGTCTCGCGTGTTACCATTTAGTTAGAACGATCGATTTTTAATTTTTTCAACACATTAATACAATAATTAATATTGAATAAACTTTAAGATCGATTTTAATTCTTTTTGGGTACTTTTTGCAAAACATTAAAACAAGACTGTATCACATGTAATTTAGCACCGTTTTTGTTTTTCTAAATTCTATGAAAATACATTATTATTTTCAGCTGTTTTTTGCTATGGTAATTATTTAAACCAGAAAGTAACTTCTATGTGAAGGTCTTAATTAGAATCTCTATGGGGACACATATAATTATCTTTAAAGAGTAGAGAAAAATGAAAAGCAACTATCGAAAAATTAAGGACTAATTTCGAACTCCTGATACCGCTAAAAAGAATTTCCACTAGTCACCCTGCTTTTTTTTTAATATAATGGGGTTGCAGCTTGACGTCAAGCCACATCCCTCTCCAAAATTTTTTTAACCACTCTAATGTCTGTGATTTTTTATATTTATTCAAAATGAGTGGTTTAGCCAATTGAAATTCAGTCAGTTTGGATACTAGAAACGACTAAAATCACCTTATATAGCTTATGCGGACTATATGAGCACAGGGTTACTAGTGAATTTTTCGTGTTCAAAATTAGTTCGAAACTGTTTCGAAATTATAAGCATATCAAAATTTGAATATCTTCGGGGGGCGGCTTCGATACGAAAAAAAACTAGGATAGAAGCATAGCTTTTATGAGGAACATATCAATATATGCAAACAAAACTTAGTAACTATAAACGTAACTACTCAGATTTTAATTTGTTTATTTCATACATTTTTTATTTTAAAAAATGTTTAAATGCGCCGAAAAATACAATAAAAATGCAATTTTTGAGTAAAATTAAACTAAAATCGTAAAATTTTTAACGAAAATTACAATAAAAACTGCTTTTTTTATTCAAAATTAAACTAATTAAATAAAAAATATCAATGGTTTCAAAGCGCAGCAGGCGAAATTTTTTTAAGCAAATGCCACTACAAATGCCACTTTTAACACAAAATTAAACTAATACCGTAAATATCAAAGGTTTTATAGCGCCGCAATTTATGCCCTACTTTTAAAAAATAACGCCACATTTTTTTACTGCCTCGAAAATTTTATCGGTATGTTTTGATTTAAGCTTTTGCCTATTTCTGAACAATATTGTCTTCAAATACTGACTTCTCCCAATAAAAGTTCAAGAATTTGTGTTTTAGATTAATTAAAACAGTTTATAGTATTTTGGAAACGACTTTAGTCAATTTTGCCTTGATTTTACCTTCACGTTGTATAAAACTTGGTATGAATTTTTTTAGGTCAAAAATACTTTTTTATGTCCCAAATGATTTTGTCTAAAACTTGTTTATTAATAGAAACTCTATAATACTGTTCCGTATTACCAATATCGTGTTTTTCACGGTAAGTACTTCATGTGTTTGTTTATTCTTGGTGTGACGAATTGGTCAAACTGTCCCAAAATACTGTGGAGGGATTCTAGATAAAATGTCTTTAAAGCAGGGTTGGCTGCCCTGTAGATAACCCAAAAAAGCCCACTGGGTTTTTTGGGTAGAACCCACTTAAAAAAAACACGTAGGGCTTTCTTAAAAGTGGGTTTTTTCATTATTAATAAAATAAATAAACGCAAAAAAGGTATATTATTACCAGTCGTTTGAATCTGGTCGTAAGTTTTCATAAACTTGTGTTGAAAAGCTTTTTCAAATCCCAAACAATTTCTTATTTTATTATTCCAAATAAGACCGTAAGTTGAAAAGTCTTTCAATGGATGCTGCACTATCTGGGCAACAATGCAAATTTAAAAAAAAAAATGATTCTGGTTCAGTATTTGCAAACTCTACTTTTTTATTACTGGATTCTAAAACCTCACTCCATTCTGAAGCACTCTTTTTACCGCTACTCTTAGGCATTATCATTTTTAAAAACATGGTTTAAATTTAATAAACTTAAAAAAAACCAAAACTTGAATCGTATACTATCATATCATACTAAGTAAGCAGGTACTTACAGTGTAGTAAATACAAAAACTCCAAAAACAATTTTCTTTAGGTTTGTTTACATTAAGAAAATATGATACGAACATCACATCTGCATAAAGCGCTGGTCAAACTAGACCAAAACTGCTTTGATTGATAAACGATCACGAGAATAAGTCCTAATTTTAAAGAAGAAATACAATCTGTATATAATATAAAAAGAAAACCATAGAAAACCCAATAAAACTCATTTATAAAACCCCAAAAGCACAGTGGGTTAGGTTTTTTCTAACCTTGCTTTAAAGGAACGTTCTCTAATTTCTCGTTTTTTCTCCAAAGGTTTCAAGGTTACCACCAGCATCTTTGTTATCTACTTTTTTCTGGAGCAAAGGGGGGGGGGGCCATCGCCCCCCTGCCCCCCCTGGGACCGCAACTGGTGTAGCTTGACTGACCTGTGATTGTTCTTTTTATATTTTTCACCATTTTTTCCTCTCCTATTCCATTGGAGGCGATTTTCAGCCTGGAATGATTTATCTACTACTACGGTTATTCTTTTGGTTAACAACTTTGACAGTAAGTGTGACATCATATTTTCCCACCACCCAAAAATCAGAGTAAAGGAATTCAGGGTTATGTTTTTGTTTCTTTTGTGACTTTTAATTAAAACATTTGATACTGTTTATTTTAAAGTTTTTTGGCCATAAGAATACTGAAAAGGTCAATTGTGGGCTCATATTACAAGAACATACCGTTACTAAGTGGAAGAGTTACTATTTCGAGGTCGTTGACCTCGATAAATATTACTAATCCTTCTCAGAGCTTACCACTACTTTTTTTTCCATTCCTTAAACCCAACAACATTTATCACTAAACAAAACAACAGCAATCTTAAAAAGCTATAACCAAAATATGAAGTCAAGTCCAGAGTCTGATGGTTATAAAGTCGTTTTTTTGCGTGAGAAGATTTTGAAAACATTTTAAAATCATGCAAGAAATTTCATTTTGACGCTGAATTGGTGACGTCACGGTTCAACACATTTCAAAGGATTTCAAAACCGCTCCTCGAACTGTTCCGAAAGCGCTTCAATCACGATTCCAATATGACAGGAGTTGTCATTTGTTTAAATACGTGGTAGTGTCGGGTTATGGATCACCGGCTAATTTTTGTTGTTTTTTCAATAAGAAAATGATGGAGTCTGATTTGGTAATGTACCAAATTCAGTTTGGAGAATTCCTTTTAGAGGTAAATTCGGAGACTACCAATTTCGGTGTTCCATCAACCGCAAAAAAACCAATCATTGAGTTGGATCCGACAAATCCTAGCAGGTAAATTAAACTTAAAAAATTGGTGCTAGAAAGCACGGATAGTCCACCATACAATCAATTATTTTATGTTGAAAGGAAATGAAAATATCTCGAAAACTGTATCTTTGAAATATTTGGACCTTATAACAAAACTTTTGGGTAAATTTACGAAAACCAAAACTGAAAACCGCATATCAATAACTGCTTTACTTCTAGAGTTATGATTTTTTTTAAATATATTTTAAAGTTTTTTTAAATATCTTGGAAACTAAAGATCTCACGAATTTGGAATTTATTAGAAAATTTGTAGTTCATATTAATGGAAACTTAAATCGGAAAACCGTATATCGTTACTTGCTTTTGTTCCAAAGTTACAATTTTTTAAAATATTTTATCCCCCTTTTCGCCTCCAAAAGTTAATCAGTTTATGTTCAGCCGATAGACGATTTTTGTACCGAATTTCTTATATTTTTATATTTATTTAAAATGGGGGGAGTTTAGCCAACTGAAATCCAGTCAGTTTCAAAGGTATAGAAATATACTAGAAACGACTAGAAATCACGTAACAAAAACTATTTCCATCTTTGTTGGACTTTTGGTACCTAATATAGGTTAACAACTTTGACACTAAGTGTGACGTCATATTCTTCCATCCAAAAATCATAAATGGAAATGTGTCGCTAAAATGCATCGATTAAAGAGTAAAGGAATTTAGGGTTTTTTTTTCTTGTGACTTTTAACTAAAACATTTGATACTGTTTATTTTAAAGCTTTTTGCCCACAAGACTACCAAAAAGGTCAATTTGTGGGCCCATATTACAAGAACATACCATTATAAAGTGGAAGATTTACTATTTCGAGGTAGTTGACCTCGATGAACATTCCTAATCCTTCTCAGAGCTTACCAGTTCTTTTTTTCCATTCCTTAAACCCAACAACATTTATTACTAAAAAAAACAGCAACCTGAAAAGCTATAACCAAAAGATGAACTCAAGTTTAGAGTCTGATGGTTATAAAGTCGTTTCTTGACGTGAGAAGATTTCGACACCATTTCGAAATCATGCAAGAAATGTCATTTTGCTGTTGAATTGGTGACGTTACGGTTCAACACATTTCAAAGGATTTCAAAACCGCCCCTCGGACTGTTTCGAAAGCGCTTCAATCACGATTCCAATATGGCAGTAATTGTCATTTGTTTAAATACGCGGGTAGTGTCAGGTTATGGATCACCGGCTAATTTTTGTTGATTTTCAATAATAGAATTATGGAGTCTGAATTGGTAATGCTCCAAATTCAATTTGGAGAATTCCTCTTAAAGGTAAATTCAGAGACTGCCAATTCCGGTCTTATATCAACCGCAAAAAAATCAAACATTGAGTTGAAACCGACAGATTTAAGCAGGTACCCAGTAAACACCGTTATGTAGAAATTACGTAAAATTTACAAACCAGACTTACCTTGTTAAGTAAATTTAAGGTCACTTAGATGTCACAATAAGGTAAAATTTAAGTCACACTAAGGAGCGAAAACTCTGCATAATGCCATGCGCAGAGCCCACCTAATTCTTATATAAATGTAATGTAAATAAATTGACATATAATTTACATAAATATTGTGTAAATATATTCCATGTTACGTGAGAATTAAGTAAAAACTACGTATATTATCATAACAGGTTTACCTTGATCACAATAAGTTATTAATAAGGTAAAATTTAAGACACATTAATCTGCATAACATGCGCAAAATGTCAACTATCTGAGTCCGCCGGTGGTTGCTGGACAAAGTCTGACATTGACAAACTACAAAGTTAACCAGACGGGCTGGTTTAAGTGGCGGAAGAGGTTATTCTGATAGAGAAGTATCACCATCTTGTCAATACCTTTAAGTCCGCATTCTAATTTTGAAATATTTTTGCTCTTTATATATATAATATTATCTTTCACTGTACAGGAAACATAGAGACATTAGCGGCATCTTTATCTACTAGGAAGAAACTATTAAGCAGTGGTAAATTCTTTCATTTTCGTAATATTTTTGTAAATTTCAATGTGACGTAAATTGCGTTATAGATCTCTTACCTCATTTAGACTATCTAAATGTTACATAATAGTAGTTTACATAACAAGCATGTTATGATGGTTACTAAACGCGAAGATAAAGTTGGAGATGCGAGCCGCAGGCGAGTGTCTTAATTTATCTGAGCGTGTAATGACCTACGACCAATGAAAATATCATCATAAATATCAAAAATTATTAGAAATATCAAACGCGAACACTGTTAACTCAACAACTTTCATAACCTGAAGTTTCTATGACGTTCTATCTAAAACGTCAAAACAAGTAAGGTTACTAAGGGACTTTTGATATAACTTTTTAAAAACAAGTGCTAAAAATTATATTAGATTTATTTACGTATAATAAATATTTATTGTTTTAAAAATATAGAAAAATAATTCACATTTTTCGTCAATTAGTGCTCTTGTCACGCCATCTTGTGGCTTACGTCTAAGCTTCATTATTATCCTAGGGACGCTCGTGAAATTAGTATTATTGGTTGGTCGTTAGTAATATGTTTTATATAGCATACCATTTGAAATGTAAACTTAAGGTTTAATTGACTACAGAATAAATATGTAAAATTTAGGATTTTAATTTGAGGTAAATCATTTTACAGGGAATTTAAAAAACCTAAATAAAATTGTAATTGTAAAGTTAAGGTTCAAAATATTTCATAATATTTATGTAAATTTCAAAATGTTAATTTGACGTATGTTATAGAGCATTTACGTAATTTAAAAAATATAAATCCTACGTAAAATGTTTTATATAATGGTTATGTAACATTTCAATTGGAAATTTAAGGTTTAATTGATTATATAATAATTATGTAAAATTTAGGACTTTAATTTGACGTAAATAATTTTACAGGGAAATTACATAACTTATATGTCATAACTAATACATAAGAAATTTTATGTAAGAATTATGTAAAATTTTAAATGGAAACTTAAGGTTCACACTGTTTCATAATATTTATGTAAATTTCAAAATATTAATGGGACGTAAATCATGTTATAGAGCGTTTATGTAATTTACCTGTTATAAATATTATATAAAATATGTTTTGTATAATAACTATGTAACATTGTAAATGTAAACGTAATGTCTAAATTGTTAGATAATATAAAATAGCGTAAATTAGATTACTTAAATATTACATATAATTTTTTATAAAATAGGTATGTCATATTTTTATGTAAAGTGAAGGTACCACTGTTTACGTAATATTTACGTAAATTTTAAGAATTTATTTATAAAGTCATAATATTTACTTAAAATTAACATTGCTTGTGATGAATTAAATTTACAGTCAAAGTTTAGACGTAATGTTTACATAACATTTTTTCGTTAAAATATTTTTATGTAAACATATGAACCTTAGATTTATATAACTATTAGGTTAAAGTCACAAGTGTGTTTATTGGGTAACTTAAACTTTAAAAAAAACAAAACGCTAACAAATATTTTATAGCAATAAGTTCGGTTAAGTTTTGTTAAACTGTCACTGGGAAATGAATTTTAGCGATAGCAAGAACCGATGACGTTGCGGTTGAACCGGCGACGTCACATTTCGAAATCACGCAAGCACCGTGTTCTACGCCAAAAAAAAAACGAGTTAAATAATAGATACCAAAAACAAATCAGCTGATCCGTAACGTCAGAATTTCCCCTACTTTGGTTAAAACCGAAATCGTGAAAATGCATTGGTAAATACTAGAGGCCCTCTATACATTTGACAGTTGTTTTGTTACCAGAGTTGGGCAACCCATATTGTCCTCTCTTTCTAGTTTCTTTCATATTTGCATGTAAAACCGATTTTATGAAATGGACTGATGTTTTGTTTTCTTTTGTCATAATTTCCTCAGACATTTTTTGAATGATGATGACTTTTTTGGTTAGTAAAATATTTGACAAAAAAAGGTAAAATAGAAAAAAATAATTATCTATATTTTTATTCCTCTTTTTATTAAAATAATAACTTTGTATAATATTATTTAAATTTAACTAATCTTACTTAGCTCGCAAATTCGACTATTTTTATGAAGCTGGGTTCATGCAGAAATAAAATAACGTAAGATAAGATAAGTTAAAAATAACATAAGATAACATAAAATAAAAAAAAATGGGTGTTCACACAGAGAAATAACATAAAATAAGAGATCAGTTCCAGCCAATCAAAACGCGAATTTTTGCGCATGCAGACTTACCTTTTTCCTTTTTTTTTCTTCTTTTCTTTGTTAGTGGACTCGCGTATGGCGTTTTCAAATGGTTGTCCAAAAGATTTTCCTTTTTTCAAAAATTTACAAAAAAAAATAAACAAAAAGATTTGAGGTTAGGTTCTAAAACAATTTTTCTGAAAATTCGTTCGTCGCGATGACGTCACGGTCATGCGCGGAACGCGATTTCGGATAAAATAAAATAAAAAGATAAAAGTTTGCCATCTTTCTGTTATGTTATGTTATCTTATCTTATTTTTCTGTTTGTATGAACGCCATCAAGCAGTCCCATAAGGTGAACTATTTTATTTTTTATTTTCTCTTATCTTATGTTATTTTTGTTTCTGTATGAACCCAGCTTTAATTTTTCTGTTTGGCATCTCTTTCCATTTTTCTTGCGTTTCTTTTTTCATTGAACAATTAAACAATAAAGGTCGTAGGCGCGAGTATTTTTACATTTTGTTATACTGCAATATTAGATTTTTAAATCGCATGTAATCACATTGACAAAATTATTTATTTCCAATGGTTCTCAACACACTAAAAAATTAAACTGCAAAATCGAGTTGCTTACCGCTGGTAAAACAATAACTGTCAAAAATTGTGTACAGGGCCTCTAGTAAATACCAATTAAGAATCATTCCAGGACGCTTATTCTTGAACGACCGTGAGGTCAAGAATAAGCGTCCTGGCCTAAAATCGCCTCAAGTAGCAACGTGCTCGCAATTCTGTTTTTTTTTTAATTTTTAGATATATATTTACTGCATCAATATTTAATTAGGTTGTGAAAAATACTGGGAGAATACATAATGTGTAACCATGCGTGGCTCATCTGAATTTCGTCTTCATTCGTCTCATTTTTTTGCAACCTAATTTTTGCTTCTTATTTTTCAACGCGAATTTTTTTCTGTCACGCCTAAAAATAGTCGTGATGCTGCTAAATGGCTTGCGAGTGCACTCACCATTTGAAAAGGTCGACGGCTAAAATTTTAGAAACCATTTTTAACGAGTTTAATTTTGAGAAAAATTTTGGCGGCTATTTCCGTCAGAAAATATGAATCAATACAATCGATGCGGCTTGCAGATTTGGACCAAGGAAACCCATGGTGATGAATTTACGCTAGTGCTAATTACAGCCTTCCCTAAAAAAAAACGATTTAAGACTAGGAATATAAAATATAATAATAAATCATACAATATTTTCTTCAAGAAATAGTCCTCAGAATATACCTCGTCCATAGCAAATTTTAATAATTTTTACCTCAGCACTCGAGTTAATGCGAGCTCTCTTGCTTCGGAAAAAATTATCGACAATTTCCCATGTACTTGGAATATTGGATGTGGATATGGATTTTACAGCGATAATTCTTTAGACTTATCCCAAGGGATAAGAATTAAACTGATAATTTTTTTCTTGATAAGTGAACTAGTTTTGTATAAACCAAAAGTTTCCGTTTGTAAAAGGTACAATACAACAAAAAAAATAACCAACTTGATGACGACAACGCATTCTCATAAAAACCAAAAAATGCATCATTGATTTTAAAAACTTTCCTATTCAAATTTTTTTTTATGTAAACCACCCAAGTATCTAGATAAAATAATGTTCTACGATATGGGGATTTACTCGCGGTTTTATATTTAGATGGCGTAAATTTCCAATCATTTGAAACTCTTCACATTTTACGCAGCAGTCGCAAAACTAAATAAGCTGTTTTTATCATTCTATTGTGCCTAAGTGCCATCTTTTTTGGATATTCTGTAAGTAAAAGAAGAATCTCTTTCTTTGTGCATTAAATATTGCCCAAAAAACCTATATTTTTTTGGTTTTTATCGGTCCAGTGTTTTAAGGTATTGCGGATTGCACTGCAATGTAAAACCTGGTTTAAATTAAAATGGTGTTTGCCATGTATTTCCTCAATGAATTAAAGGCTGGTTCATGGTTAAATTATTTTTCCTTTTCCGTAACTTTTGCTGTAACTTTTTCCTTTAGCAATTATTAAATCTCATGTATTCAGATTACGGGAAAAGAAGAGGAAAAATCACGTTGCGCAAGTGCGGGCAGCAAAATATTTATTGATCTTTTTTTAACCCCAAATATCATTGTTTATTTTTAAATTATTTGAAACAGTAGTTTCACAAAAATTGATATTGAATATTTAATAGATTTGGTGAAAAAGTTTTCACATTTGTGGGACAAAAAGAACCAACAAAATTTTGTAAACAAAAACATTAAATAAAATTAAACCAAGTTTAAAAGTACGGTGCAATTAGCCCTGAATCCGGGTAGCCATTTAAAGAGAGACCGGTTACGTTGGAGCTTAAATTATTCATGTTAAGAACTACAGTTCGTTTAAAATAAATATCAAAAAAAAATAAACTGAACTACCTATATATTTTTGAGATAGACATAAACTAACTACGATACACTATGATGTTAAAGAATTTATTAAGGAGAATTCAGAAATGGTAAATAGTGTTGATACAAATGCTTTATTTAAAAAAATATATTAAAATGACACCCAACATCATAGGGTTTAAAAAATGTTTAAGAAAACTAGATATGCAAACCCTATGATATGGGAGATTGCACAAAAAAATAGCTAAGTCAAACATTAAAATTTTTATAATTATTTAGAGCTAGGGGTATGTCTATCTGAAAAATATACAGTTCGAAGTTTATATTTTTTTTGCATATGCACTTTAGGTACATCGCTCTGCGGCGGACGTAAACATTTGTTTGTTTTGATAAGTGTTACTTTAAACCGTGCCCGTCTAAAAATATAAAATTACACAAACAATTACCTCAACAAAAGGTTCATATTTGTGCTAAGTTAGTTAAACTAGCAATGCAATGGCAAAATTTAAATTTATAATCGTGCTCTACTGCTTACAGATTTAAAGTAAAATACTTATTTTTTAATTTTTAGCAAGAATTTTCCCTAAAGATGGCCAAATCAAGTGCAATCGCTCTTTTCTTCATCATTCTACTTCTGTCAAGTGTCACTGAGGCCGGTCCTTGGCTGACCACGGCCTGCTATGCATCATGTGTCGCCGTAGCTGTCACCTGTTACTCGGCAGCAGGTTTCACCTTTGGAGCCGTCCCTGCGGCCGTAGTTGGTGCCACTCCGGCCCTGGCGGCCTGCAAAGCTGCGATGGTCGCTTGTATTGACGCAATGTGTACTGTCACATATTTTTCACCATTTTAGAATACATCAGATAATACCTATGTAAATTTATTAATTAAAGTTTAAATAAATTCATATAGCTTACACAACATACATTTATGTTTTATTAGATGAATTTAAACGTTATACTTAAGAGGGTTTTATTAATTATGTTATTTCTTCTACGAGTATACGCACGCTCGTAGGAAAAATGTTGTACCTAACGCATGCGGAAAGTGTCTCTTCCGAATTTACTGCTTGCATGAACTTCACTAGCGCGTCCTTTGGGCATTTTTCGCACTTGGTAACAAATCTTCTTGGCCTTTGTTTATATGTACAATGTGATCCAAGGAAAACGAAACGGAGGCGTTGTTATTTAGAGTGATTTTGGAAAAATCCTCAGAAACGTTGAATTTTTATTCAAAAGGGACACTTTTTGGCTTGAAGTAGCACGCACCACCCTTTTCGAGAGTTAAACTTTACCCCTATATTTTAAATAAGGAAAGTGGGTCGTGTAATATCTTGTATATTAAAGGTCGTTTGGTTTTTCAGATATTCATTTTCAAAGTAAGCCTAAATTGTACAGATAAATTAAAAAAAAAATCGACATGTCACGGTATTTATCAAAAATCACATTTGAATTTCGTAAGTAAATGATTATTGCATTGGTTGGCTGCACTTTTGTGAAGACATTTAAAGGATCTTCAGAACAGGGTATCACTTTCCTATTTAAAATATAGGGGATTGTTTACGTGCCACAAAAATTTGCCTGTAAAAATAAAGACTCTAAATACGTGAAAATGCCTCTGTTTCATTTTCGTTTATTTTCACAAGGTTAAAAATAAAAGTAAACTCTACTCACGTTTTTGCAGAATATATTTTTGTTATCTTAAAAAAAAATTATTTTGGGGATGCACTCTTAAGGCTGGTTCATGGTTAAATTCCTTTTTCTTTTCGGTAACTTTTTCCTTTAACTTTAACTTTTTTTTTCCTAAAGTAAAAATCTATGTCATACAAAAACTCTTTTTTCTTAAATGGTGTTTACAGAATTTGGGGTTCTTTTTGTCCCACAAATGTGGACAAAATCTTGTTCAATATTCATTTCTGTAATAACCGAGGTAATAATGAAATAATTAAAGGAAAAACAATCAATTTTGAGGTTAATATATCGTCAAGAAGACCTGACAATTAGTTAAAAATTTGTTTAACCTTCAAGGTCATTTCTTAAGGCTTAAAAGTTATAGCAAAAGTTACAGAAAAGGAAAAGGAATTTAAGCATGAACCAGCCTTTATACTCGACCCCTCAGAACACAAACAAAAATGAAAACAAGATATCTCTAAAGTAAAATGATCAAATCCAAACCAACCTTTCACCTCAGAAGAAATTTTGTAATTTTTTTCCAAAGTTCGAAACTGTGTATTGCTTAAAACATTAAGGAAAGAAATGGGGTGGAGGTTAGGATTGTGAAGAATATTTGAAGGTTTTCTGAAAAGGATGAAAAGTTTATTTGTTTTATTTATTAAACCACATCCTCCATATAATCGTAAATCGTCAATAAAATTTGTTTTCTTAAAGAACTTCAAATTTTACGTTGTTTTTTGACAGTTACAGGTATTATGGTCATTACACAAAAATACAAAATAATGCACATAACTGCCACATTGTCCATAATTTCCTTACTTTTTCCAAGTGGAACATAATATTCGGTACTTGTGCAAACCTAGTAAGTCTCAAAGCCACTTTATTACTTCCATAACATATTCCTTTTAAAATATTTTGGCAAGTCATTTTAACTAGGAGACAGTCTGTATAATTCTAAACTATTTTGAACCTGTGTAAATCCTGACCTTAAACTTGACTGTTGAGTAAAATATGCAAGGCTTGAACTTGGTTATAAATAAACAATTACTTTACTTTGTTATCGTTTATCAAATTGAAACTGCAGATCTGGATTATGTATATCGCAAACTCGTTTTATCAGGTCTGAACATGAGTAATTGTTTAAGAAAATCGGTAAAATTATGTGAAAGTCATTAGACACTTTAAATTGATCATAGGAAGTACGCGCAAACGCTATTCTGTCTTCCTTTTATCTGTACAAAAGCAAAGACTTCCGCTCTGCGGTCTACTGTTGAGATTTTTTATCAAGATCACGTCTTTAGTATGTAAAACGTTCAGACGTGACGCTAACCTACGTAGTATACAGGGTTCCTAAGCAAATCCTTAGGGGGCCAAGCAGCCGTGTATAAGACGCAGACAAACGGAAAAGCACATTAGGCAGAAAAGGATGGGCATGGGGCGATGTTGTCACTACATCTTATACGTAGTAAATCCATTCCAGGTTGTTGTTTTCTAATGTTTTCCATTCTCATACCTATAGGACTGGAATAAGAATTGTTTTTGCTCGACTTTAATACCAAACTGATGAAAGATATCGTAAAAAAAATATTTTTCGGCTTTTCATTTTGTAACCATTGTCCTTACGCACTGTTTACAGGCTGGGGACTGAGATACATGCAAATGCCTAACCTAAAGCGTTCATACATGGCCGGAGAAATCGACTGAGATATTTCCGTATAAACTTTATCAAGCAAATAGGACGGGTTGACGCCTTCGAACGTCCAACCCGGGTTTTGCACTTTGATTCGAAATCAAAAAGGAGGAACAGTCAGATGTGGGGCCGTGCACAAATTACGTAACGGTGATTTTACCAATTTTTGACCCCCTCCCTATGTAATGTTTTGTAACGGTTTGGCACGCCACTCCCCTAATATTACGTAACGATTTCAAGACGACTACGCCCCCCCAAAAAAAAACTTTTCACTTATTTTCATTCCAAATTTTCTTAGTTTCACACAAATGCAAAGGCTGTCGAAAACACCCCTCACCCCTACGTAACGTTTTGTAACCCCCCTCCCCCCTATGACCATTACGTAATTTGTGCACGGCCCCTGTAGTCCCAGTGGAGGAGGGCGAGAAAATTGATATTTTTTTCTTAAAAGTTATACTCTTGAGACCTATTTCTTTGCGTTCCCGAAATTACGTAATTTTTGAAAAAAAATTGTAAGCGGCGCCATTTTTATTCCGTGCTTTGTTTTTCTAACATTTTTGCGTTCGGCTAATTTAATTGAAAAATTTTGCCTGCGGCGCCCTTTATCTTCTCACTCGAAACCAAGATCCCCCGTTTTAGGAAAACTGATCCCGTCTCTGTTTCTAAATTTTTTCGAATAAAAGTAGAGTATGACTATGGGGGCTGATTCTTGAATTTCGTAGGAAAGATAGCACGAGAACGGTCCTCTCCCTGATATCTACCAATTATAGACTTTGAAGCGATCACGAGTTATCCGAAACCTATCCGACTACGATCGAACCTCACCCGATTGCCTTGTATCGAAGGAACTTTCCTACACTTTCATACACCTGCTCCCGAACCAGGTGAACGAGCGCTCTTGAAAAACGACACACGACCACAGTGTGTATTTAGGTCCAATCGAGGCACAGCTGACATGATCTTCAGTGCCAGACAAATGCAAGAGAAATCTAGAGAACAAAACCGCCCCCTCTTCATGGCCTTCATAGACCTAGCCAAAGCATTTGACTCGGTTAACAGAGAAGCTTTTTGGCAAATACTGGCAAAAGCTGGATGCCCTCAAAAATAATTCAAATTTTAAACAAGGGTGTGTTATTACGCCCACCCTATTCTCTATATTTTTAGGTGCCAAGCTTCACCTTGTTGAGGAACATCTACTGCCGGGAGTGGAAATTCTATATAGATTTGACGGTGGCCTACTTAACCTAGATGGACTGCGAGCAAAAACTAAGGTCTCGACGACCTCAGTAATCGAACTGCAGTACGCGGATGACAATGTCGTTATGGCCGATACAGAGGAAGGTCTACAGCTGGTAATAACGCATTTAACCAAGTCTACAAAAGTATTGGCCTAGAGGTCAATCTTATTAAAACGCAAATTCTTCACCAACCAGAACCAGGTATGAATCCCCAAGCTCCAAACACTTCCATAAATGGCCATCCTCTGAAGAAAATGGAACATTACCCATACCTTGGGAGCCACCTATCATCAAATACAACTATTGACGCAGAAATAAAGCATCGCCTAAAGTGTGCTAGTGCAGCGTTCGGACGGCTTTTGGAGAGTCTTCAACGATCACTTATATACACACAGTTATAATACCAACTCTAACATACGGATGCGAAACGTGGACCACTAGGCATATCAAACGACTAGAAAAATATTACCAAAATTGTTTAAAATGAATCCTGAGAATCAAACGGCAAGACCGACGAACAAACATAACTGTTTTAGAAGAAGCCAGAACAACTAATACAGAAGACCTTATCTTCAAGCACCAGCTTCGTTAGACTGGTCACGTTATCTGTATGCCCGAAACACGTCTCCCAAAGCAGATATTTTATGGACAACTGAAGGAGGGAAAGAGAAATCAAGCAGGTCAACAAAAAAGGTACAAGGATGTTCTCAAAGGCAATATGATGAAGGGTCACATCGATATAAAAAACTTCGAGACCATGGCAAACGATAGGGCTTCATGGCATCGAAGAGTCCATGAGGGAGCACAAACTTTTGAAGAGCAACGACGTAGATTAGAAAAAACGACATCAAAAAACGCACAACAAATAGCGACGATAGAGTAGAGGAAAATTGTACTCGGTATCGAGTGATTGCCTATGATGATGATGATGATGATACTCGTCTTAATAGTAATTCGGTTTCTCTATTGAAGTTTAAATTTAGCAACATTTTGATAGCATTCGTGACGTCAACACAATGCCTCCGATTCTGTAAATCTTACGTCTAAACCACAGAATAACCACTCAAATTTAACAATCAACATGTCCTGCAAAGAACTACGCACTAATGATATTAAAGCCTGGTCTTGGTCAATTTTATTTTTATTTAAGCATGTTGTAGCCTTATCAACACTGACATAAAAAATGCAGAAAAATTTGTGAAATTATTAAGTAGGTTGGGAGCTACGTCGGCGGCGCCTTATATCGGACTCTGCAGGGCTGCAATAAAACTCAAAAAGAGACAATAGTTTCCATTATAAGGCAGCTATATATCGATTTGGAGTTTTTGGGTATAAGAAATGCGAATTTTACATCCTTGTCTAATTATTGTGACATTTGGATGACGTACGTGCCGCTGTTTATAGGCAATGGGTTCAAAAATATGAATGCGATATGTATTTGGGGGTTTTTAAGTATGATGAATCGAAATCATACATCTTGGTATCAATATTTTGACATAGGGCTGTTTTAAGGCGTTATGCACCAAGATACACATGCGATATATCAATTTTGATTTTTTGAGGAAGATAAATACGAATTTTACTTCCTTGTCCATTTCTTTTTTGATATTCAAGTGCAGAAATTGTAGTCGGTTTTATCCTTATTTTAGTTGTTTATAATATATGCCATTTTTTCTGCAGTTATATTTGATATGTGTAAAACTCGGATTTATCAATTACCTAAAATGGCAACTATTGTCTTTTTCTAAGTTTGATTGGGGCCCTGCAGAGTCCTATATAAGGGCCCTCCCAAGCAACTAAATTGACCCACAAATTTTTTTGCGGTTTTTAAGTCAGTGTTCATAGGGCTATAACGTACTTAAATTAGAACCAAATTGACTGAGAGAGCAGTTAGCACACCTAACCTCTAACCAACCCCAAATATAATTAGAAAGAGAAAGATAAACGCACTAAGAGGTGAGTATTATTAATGTAAGCAAATATTTGCTCAAACATGCCATGCAGCCAATTTAATGGCGTTTTTAACTTTTTGCATAAAGTTATATCAAATTCGTAAAAAAGAGTAGGACACGCAGCAAGCAAAAATAATATGTTCTTTTACTTTTTTACTTTTTTAGATAAATTAACTCGTTTGGCTGTACAAGTAGTTCCTTCTTGTAGCCACCGGCTGCGCTTGTGTCACCGTCAAACAATGTTCCCCAAGTATAACACAGTATCGGTCACTCTCGCGTAGCTATTACTTTCTCTATGAAAAATAACCCTATAAACAGGGTGTGACGGATTTTTGATGGCTCTTCATTGGTTGGATGACTGAATGACTTTTGAGTGACTGTGACGAAAATTATTTAGTGGACCAAAAAAAACAAAGTTATTTCGCTAATACTAATTCGATGTTGAATCGACGGAAAAGAATCTTCATCTTAAATACAACGAATTTTATTGTTGAGCTATTGTAGACCTATCGGATTAACTCATTTAGCGAGAAAAAAATTAAAAAAATTTAACTGCAGCTTGATGAGTGGAAATGGTAAAGAGGCTTCTAATAAACGTTTAAAAAAAATACGTGAGTGGGGCTCTTGCGGGGTAGATTTGGCGGGGGGAAAGGTGGAGAAAAATGGTATTATTGCAATTTCCGGCAATACTGAACGTCATAGAGTAAAATCTTCAATACAAAAGTTGTAGATGGTGAAAAGGTCTACAAATTTTGTAAATGTCACTTTAACATAACCTCAAAATTTTTGAGAAAAATGCAAAAAATCGTAATATTTTTATTTTCTCGTTTTTTATTTTTCATTTCCCCAAAAATAATTGCAAAAATTTTTGAGATATTAATTTTTTTCGGTCGAAATCACTTTTTTTTCAATCAAAAATTCTACTCAGGAAAATTGTCATAATATTTTTTGACGTTGCTCATTTTTTTTGCTTTGACATATACTTTTTGGTGGGATAATAAAAAATTTAAGTAACAATTAAAAAACATGATCAGAAATGCAAAAAACAAATAATGGCTTTTGCAACAGGGAATTTTTCATTTCATTGTTGATAATTTCTTTCAATTTAAAAAAAATCAACAACGGATTACACCATCTATTTATACCGAAAAAATACAAAGTAGACAGTATTTAATTTACTACGTTTATACGCGCCTACAACCGGTTTTATATAAGAACGGTTTTTAATAAAATCGTTTTCTAACAGCTGATCGATGTACTGTCAATCCTCTTACCTTACAGTTTACCAAAAATTAAAACCTATATAACCTATATATTGTTTTATTAAAAAAATATTATATTGCATTTGTTTAACCGCAAATAAAACAACTAAGTTAACAATTTTTTTTCCGGTTTAAAATAAAATTGATTTAGTATTTAAAATTGTTCTAATGATATGCCTCGGACAAACATTTTCAAACCGTCATTTGTTTAAAACTTTATTTTTGTGCAGTATTGCTACAAACATCTTATTTCGATTAATAAAGTGTCATACATAAACAGAACAGAATAGAATAGAATCGAATGTTGCACTTATTTTTTATTTTATTTTAACAACTAAAATATATTTTTTTAATATATTATTTTAAATTATTTTTTTTACCTTCTAAATAAATTTGAACCTAAAATCCGTGTCTATTATGAATGTAATTTTTTTCTAAATTTTTAAAATGGATATTTATATTACTGGCTCACGAAAAATCGTTAGGTAATCTATAAGACACTTTATTAAGCCGGAATTGCAAAATCAATTGTCGTTTTCAATATTTTTTAATTTTAACGAGAATTCTCCTGAGTAGAATTGTTTTACATTACTCATTTTTTTTACATGTACTTTTTGGTAAGATAATAAAGAACTATAGTTACAATTAAAAAATATGCATTACGAACGTTTCATTTTTCAGTAATTGTTTATAATTTATTTCAATTTAAAAAAAATCCAGAATCGATTACACCAATCAGTTGTACGAAAAAAATGCTATGATAATTTTAGTAAATATGTATTTTTTTATCTAAACTGCTTTCCTTAAAAAAAACTTTTTTATTACCTTTTTTTGTAAACTCTGTTTAAATCAGGATAATATGAGAGACGGATTTTTTCTATTTCTATCGAAATAATTGCTGGACGGAAATAGCTCAAAATTTTAGCTTCTTTTTGGAAATTAAAAATAAAATATTTAAAAATTTAATTAATAAGTTAACTAAAAATTCCAGCTTAATATGCTCTAATAGATTACCTTACGATTTTTCATGAGCCAGTAATATAAATATACATTATAAAAATTTTGGAAAGTATACTATTTTTGAAAACATAAAAATTACAATTTAGATTCAAATTTAACTATAAGGTGAATAATGCACCAATAGATTCTACGACAAACAATTTTTTTATGTATGACACTTTACTAATCGAAATAAGATATTAATAGCAATACTGCACAAAAATAAAGTTTTGAGTCAAACAATTACTTTGTTTATACGGTACTTTTAAAGCGCTTTTAAACAAAGGACGGTTTAAAAATGCTTGTCCTAAACATACCATTAAAACAACTTTAAATAGTAAATCAATTTTATTTTAAACCGGAAAAAAATTGTTAACTTAGTTGTTTTATTTGCGTTTAAAAAAAAAGGAATATAAGGATTTTTTAATATAACAATATATATGTTTTAATTTGTGAGAAACTGTAAGGTAAGAGGATTGACAGTACATCGATCAGCTGTTAGAAAACGATTTTAATGAAGGAGAAAGCGACTTTATTTAAAACCGTTCTTATATAAAACCGGTTTTAGGCGCGTATAAACGTAGTAAATTAAATACCGTCTCTTTTATATTTTTTTCGTATAAACAGATGTTGTAATCGGTTGTTGATTTTTTTTTAATTGAAAGAAATTATCAACAATTGCTGAAAAATTAATTGTTGCAAAAGCCATTATTTGTTTTTTTGCAATTCCGAGCATGCTTTTTAACTGTAACTATAATTTTTTATTATCCTGCCAAAACGTATATGTCAAAGCAAAAAAAATGAGCAACGTGAAAAAAAAATACTACGAGAATTTTCTTGAGTAGAATTAAAAAAAAGTGATTTGGACAGAAAAAAATTCGTATCTTAAAAAATGTGAAACTTTTTTACCTAAAAGAAATTGTAGACATTAAAGACATAGAGTGGTATATTTTGGCAAAGTTTCCTGAAAATACCATTATTTTTGCGGAAATAAAAAATAAGAAACGATAAAATAAAAATATTACGATTTTTCGCATTTTTCTCGAAGATTTTGAAATTATGTGAAAAAGTGAAATTTTCAAAAGTTGTAGAACTTTGCACCGTCTACAATTTTTTTAATGATGTTTTTACTCTATGACATTCAGTTTTGCCGGAAACTACAATAATACCATTTTTCTCCCCCTTTCCCCCCACCAAATCCACCCCGCAAAAGCCACACTCACGCATTTTTTAAAAGCCCCTTTATCATTTCTAATAATCAAACTGCTGTTAAATTTTTTTTTGTCTTTTATTTTAATTTGATTGGACTATTGAAGAAACAACTACATCTCTCCGATACTGGAGCATAAATTATTGGCTCACTGAATAACTTCAGTTGGTGTGCCAACACAGTTGTTTTGCCAATACTAATTCGACGTTGAATCGACAGAGAAGAATCTTCATCTTAAATAAAACGGAATTTGTTGTAGAGCCATTGAAGAAAAACTACACCTCTCCGATATTAGAGCATACATTATTGGCTCACTGAATAACTTGAGTAGTTGGTGTGCCAACACAGTTATTTTACCATACGATGTTGAATTGACGAAGAAGGATCTTCATCTTAAATACACCGGGCTTTGTTGTTGGTCCATTGAAGAAAAAACTACGTCTCTCCGATATTCGTTCACTTTGTTGGGCCATTGAAGAAAAAACTACTTCTTTCTGATATTGGTTCACTAACTATCTTCAGTCAAAACGTTAATAAACCAAAAAAATTGAAATTTTCCTATAACCGCAATGGTCAGTGGTTATAGCGTTGGCTTGGTAATCTGAAGGTTAACGGTTCGAATCATCGTCCCACTTTTTTTATTTTTTGTTGATTCATCTTCTTTTTATTAGGATGTATTTCATGGTCTTGGAGCACAAAAATATATTTTTGATTTTATTTAAGGCCATATTTTAGGATTTACGTAACTAGTTACCATTACATCTAAAAGTTGCTGGTTAGATGGAGACCACCTACACTGAACCAATGACTCTGTGACAAAAATCCTTTATTAAGCCAATAATTTTTTGTTACTGATTCAGCAACGCTTTACTATTGGACCAACGATGTGGTATATCGGTTAAGTGACTGATGGGCCAGTATTCCCAAGTTAGATAAAAAGTTACCGGCTAGACATCTGCTACCTTCAGTGGTCCATGAAACAAATAACTAAAAATTTATATTGGACCAATATTTGTCCGTCACAAATTGTTTATAGGGACTGTATGTTAACAGTTTTCATCTTAGTAAAGTAACATGGTCCTGTTAATATGAAAAACATAATAAAAACATTATCGGTTACGTAGGAAGTAAGACGCAAATAAAATAAACATCTTACAAACATGTTTTTTTTTTTCAAACGTGAACGTAAGAAGCAACTATGAATTCAGCTTAAGCATTACATTATTAATTTCTCTATTGCATTGACAATATAAGCAGAAGGTTCAGTAAATTCATTTGGGCAGTGCAGTAATTATTTTTTTATTTTTTTTGGACAATTCTTGGGGATTTGGTTGGGTTATCCCATATCTCTAATCATAAGAAAAACATCCCAATCGTATTGCTATATTTTTGAATCAGTTTAGCGAGAAAAACGTTTTCCTGGCTAGTGTAGGGTCTTTAAAATAGTCTTAAATGTTAAAAAGAACAAAACCATAACCTCAAAAATAATAACATTGAAGTTATCAGTAGTTTAGTTGCACCATCCCACCATCATTATTGCGACGTTGCCGATGCAACCCTACCTTGAAATATTCCTTCCCGAATGAAGGTACTATAAATAAGAAATGAAACAACGCCTTGAAGGATGCCTTCGTCAAGGAGCCGTCGGACTATAAATTTGGCCCTTAAAAATATGCAAAATGCGCTTAGACGTAAAAATATGCTTTAGTTTGCACAAGATTTGACCCAAAATACCCAGTATATCCACAAGGAAAAATACTAAAAAGTTAAAATTAGAGCAAAACGAGGTGATTTTTTTAGTATTAAAACGAGTAAAGCACATTCAATCGCGTTTTTGGTTTGGTACGCAGGGGAATCACTCAGAGTGTTATTACTTTTCTCGGAATCAATATAATATGCTGGCGACAGAAAACCTTGTGCGGTTGCTGCCAGTTCATGCACGTATACCGTTCAGAACAAAGCTCTGTTTGGGTAACACAGTTATAACCGCGGTGATTGATCTAAAAACTTTTGGTGAGTACCCATACGTAGGTATAGCATTATGAATTATTAATATAGGGATGGGACAGTTCGGCGCCAAAACATTTGGACTCTTGGAAATCTTGAATCTGAACACCAGAAAGACTTTCAAGATAACCTATCTAGATCAAATCGTGAAAGTTAAGTTTTTCAGCAGTAGCGCACATAACAAAATTACAGGGGGTTAAAAATATTCATTTTTAAAAGTTGCCCGCCATCGTGGATTCTCACAAATTGTCAATTTTGGCATTAAATTCTTAAATGTGAACTTTTTAAAATGGTCACAGCATTCATACTCTTTGAGAGTTGTTTTTTCAAATCACAGAATAGTTTTTTTAAACCAAAATAATAATAAACAATTTATTTATTCTTATCAACGATTTTAGTTTCATTTTACACATTTTGATTAGCCGGCATGAAAAATGTATTAAAAAGTATCACTTTTAATTTAATTTTATAAAAAAATTCCCTTGCGGCACTTCAAAATTATTCTGATTTATGATTTTAGTTTAAACTAAAAGTGCCATTTTAGCACCTATTCTATTACACATTTTCTTGAAAAGCTTTGTAAAACTAAAACTAAAATCATAAATAAAAATAATTTTAAGGTGCCGGAAGAAAATTTGTTTCTAAAATGTGCCATTTTTAATGGCTGGCTGATCAAAATTGTGTAAAATTAAACTGAATTCATTGCACAAGCGATTTTTTTGTTAAATTTGGTAGTAAATTGTTTATTTTGTCTTAAAAATACTGTAACCTGTGATTTTCCTAAAAATTTTCGACAGCGGCGCTTTTATATAATTCTTATTTATGAGTTTACTTTAATTTCACTATTTAAAAAAAAAATGTGTAGTAGGATACGTGTTATTGTAGAGCCATGATAGGCCTTAAAATAATTTAGTTAATTACCTTTTAAATTATTTTTAGATGTGCTAAAATACAGGTATAGTAGGACACCTTGTTTGGTAAATTTAAAAACTGTAAAGAACTTTGATTGAAAGAAATTAATACCACTTTATGTTACACTTTACGCTTTGAAAAATTACAATTTTTGCTGTTTTTTTGGATAAGATGGCAGATAGATGACAAAACAGAAATTTTTAGTAAACAATTGCCTTAAATTATTGCCATATTTTTCTGAATTTTTTTTTATAGCCTGTCTCTCTTCAACAACTCTTAATATTATTTATTTCAATAGAGAAAAAAATGTTTTTTTTGGCAGTACTTTTTTTGTGTGAAATGTGTTTTATTCTAGAAGTCGAAAGTTTGGAAAGAAAGTTTTAAAATATGAGCCAAATCATGGCATAAAAATGTGAAAAACATAGTAAAAATTGCTTAATCAAAAACGTTACCCCTTAAATTATGCTATATTTTAAGCCTTCAATTAAATTCATGGCTTTACCATTAAAATATGACACTCAAATTTTTAGTTTATAGATAAATGAAACAACACAAAATCTAATTATTTCCGCGCCTTCCCTAAATTTCCGTTGTTTAAAAAAATAAATAATCATATTGTGAGCCCCACCCTCTAAAAAAAAAATTTTCTTGGATGATATAATTACTACAAAAATTAACCATTCTTATCTTGTTTTTTGAATTAGATGCCTATAAATACTCTTTTTGCTCTCAAAAATTATGGTGACACTAGTTAAAATTTTTGGATTCGGACAAAATTTTTTAAGTAATAAAATTAATGGACACTTTTCTCCGCCACCCTATATAATGTGTATTTTTTTAGAGCGATGTCGAGCGCACAAGCAGATAATTTTTTGTGGGAAATGGCAAAGGCTGCCTGCCTTAGAGAATGCGTAGAATGCTTTGCGGCCGCTGGATACAAATATGCATCCACCTCAAAGAGGACCATTGATGCTACCCCGGCACTGCAGCGCTGTAAGGCTCGTGAGGAAAGGTAAGATTTTATTTTATTCAATCAAACAAATATGGTCTCTTTCCACTGAATTGTATTTCTTATATTTCAAAAACCCGACATGTTTCGGCAGTTTAAACTATCATCATCAGGAGGTTCCTTATTTGAGCTACAGTAAAACAGGTTTGTTCCAATAAGAACCAAAGAACATAAAAATGGTCTGAATTAACGGACATTAGTACCCTCAGCAATAAAGAAAGGAAAAAGGGTGGAGAACCAACAGTTGAAAAAAGAATCTATATTTAAAGACCACTTTTAAAAAAAAAAAACATGCCTAACTATTTTAACTAACATTATTCCCTTCTGATAATGTGTCAAGTGTACAGAGTGAGCTGGAAATCAAAGTTTGAAAAACAGTATTTTTAAAAACCGAATTTAAGATCTGAAGTTTTTGGATCGTAATAATTTTTAATTTTCTTAAAGCAAGTACCTAAAGCTTTACACATTTTTATTACGACAAGTAAAACCACATGCATTTTTATAAGCATCTTTTTCCTCTCTTTAAAACTCACCAAAGAAATTAAAATAATATACCATACGTTTGCATGGCGTTAAAAAATTATATTCATCATAAAACTTTCTGCAAAACTTTCTAAAAAGCATAATTTGGTGTTACATAAAAATAATTAATTTTATACATTTTTAGTGAACTTTTTTGAAGTCAGGTCAATTGTTTGTTAAAGTTTTTATTTTTTAATTTTTAGTGGTAAAAGGCTCTTTAAAGTTTCGTCGTAAAAGTATTGCAGGAAGTATATACAGGGTGGAGAGTTTAATGGAATATTGGCCGTAGCGGGCTAAGAAAATATTTTTTCAAAAAATTAGATTTTTAGCAGCTAAAATTTTCGGCAATTTTTTTTTTGCGAACGGACCCTCAGAAAGGGGTCTATTCACATACAACTTTTTTTTTTAAATGAGAACACCCCGCTTGTGGCACCTTATTGGAAAGATTATGGAAAAAGAAAAACGTTCGTGTACTTTTTTTAAAATTTGTCAATCCATGTGTCAAAAATCCTCACAAAATTATTGTCTAAGGCTTTAAATGGAACATTGCCCCTAGCGGATTAGAAATTTGTTTTTCGAAAAATACAAAAACCCGTTAACTAATATTTTTAACAATACAAATTTTTGGTTTAAAATTTTTGTAAACCTACCCACAGAAAGGGGTCTATTCACATACAACTTTTCTTTTCAAAGGAAAAAATAAATTTCCAACCCGCCTGGGGCAGTTCCATTTAAAGTCCGACAAAATTATTTTACAGGAGCGTTTTTGTTTTTTGATAAGCTTTCCAACAAGGTGTCACAAGCGGAGTCTTCTGATTTGAAAAAAAAGTTTTATTTCAATAGACCCCTTTCTGAGAATCCGTTTACAAAAATTTTATGCCGAAAATTTTGATTGCTAAAAATACTAGTTGACCTGTTTTTGGATTTTCCTAAAAAACGAATTTGTAACTCGCTAGGGGCCATGTTCCATTTGAAGCCCAACACAACGATTTCTTGAGGATTTTCACACCTTTATTGACATATGTCAAAAAAAATTACACGAGCTTTTTTCTTTTTCGATAAACTTTCAAACAAAGTGCTACAAGCAGGGTCTTCTGACTTCAAAAAAATAGTGTGAATAGACCCATTCTGAGGGTCTGTTAAAAAAAATTTTTTAATTTTAGCTGCTAAAAATCTTGGTTAACGTGTTTGTGGATTTTTTGAAAAAACAATTTTTTTAACCTGCTTCGACCAATATTCCATTTAGAGTCTTCATTCTGTTTATTTAATTTGAAAAAGATCACTCCTTAAAAAAAAAATTAAAATCGGTTTAACCGTTTGAAAGTTATTTTGGAAATAAGACGGTTGCAGTGGCGCACCGAGGGGGGTTGGGGTTAACCCCCCCCCCTCCCCGAGAAGCCTGGTTATATACAATTGGCACAACAACAAAACAAACATTTTTAAAAAATCATAAAATGCAAAATTTTTCAATTTGGATCACCATCGAAGTGGTCTTTTTAATATAATTTTATCAAAACATGTTGCCTGCGATTCCTTCCTTTCGCAAAAATTTTCGCCTGTAGCGTATTCTACCATTTTTGCAAACAAGTTAAGGGTAAATAAACAAGTCAAATTCATTTTAAGTCATTTTTTCAAAAAATTTAACAATTTTAAATTTGTTTAACCCCCCCCCCTCGACATTTGATCCCAGATCCGCGCTTGTAAGCACCTGTTTCCTTCTATCAATTATGGTCACATTTTTTACTTTAAATTAAGTTTCTTAAATTAAACAACTTGGCAAGGTCGATCTAAGAACAATGACCTAAATTAGATCAGAAAATTAAATAAAAAATTTTTCCAGTGGCGTAATCCGGTTTTCTTTATTAGAAAATTTCAAAATGTACCAGAAATCTTTGATACGCCACTGTTACTGACATATACAAAAAAGGCTCTGCTTTTCACTGGATATAACACTAGATAAAATTGCATTTCCAACGACCCTTCTAGTAATAATATAAGATTTTAAAAAAAAATCATAATTGGTATTGGAAGAATAGGGGTCTCTGGCTCTTTCATTTATGAAATTTATTAAAAAAATATAAAAAAATTATGATTTAGAAAAACTCTTATGTTATTACTAGAAGCAGAAAATACAAGCGGAAGGTGTCGTTGAAATTGCAATTTTATTTAATATATGTTCCAGTGAAAAGTGGGACATTTTGTTGTATATACAAAATTCAATATTTCTCCTAGAGAGCAAAAAACGTATGTGGAAACAAAGTATTATTTAAATGAATATTTTTTTCCCGTTTTCTCAAGTATTTTTGGAGCCCATGAAAATTTTGTGATTGAATTCGAAAACTATACAGTACACACGGGACCGCAGCTGATTATCATAGTAGGATGACTGGGATAACTGCTTTTATTTAACCTATAGTATATAAATGTTCATATTCCTGCTTCAACTCATCTCACTTCCATTTTAATTTATTTTAGAAGGTTGGTAAACCCCATTTTATAAATTTTTTATTTTAAAAAGAAAAATAATGATTCATAAAAAGTAAAATATTTCTAAATCGATAAAAACCTTTAATTTGTTATGTAGTGTTGTTAGAACAGTTGTGAAACCTTTTTATAATAATATCTAGACTTGAGGGTTCATAAGGAAGTTTTATAAAATCTATATGTTGTTTTTCTATCCATTGCTATGTACCATACATTTTTATAAGCTGGTGTTGGTCAGTTGTTTTTCAAGTCTTTTTTACTCATTTAAGAGATATATTAGAGTTATAAAATTGTCACCAACACTAAATAATATAACTTTTGGTTATTTTATGAAGGTTTTTTATTATTTGGTGTAACTTCTATATAGACAAAAATGCTCATTGGGTTGGATTTAATTTTAGCTTATAAAAATAATTTGTTAGCCTTTTGTAGTAAACTAAATTAAGTTTTCTTACTATTTATTATTATGTAAAAAAACACCAAAAATTATTTTAAAAAAATAGCTGTATAATGTTGATAAAAAAAATTATTACAATATAAAAAAACTTATACAATATATAAATTTAAAAAAAAATATAAATGTAAAAAATAGTAAAATATATAAATATTTAAAAAAAATAATACAATAAATAAATATAATAAATAACTAAACTTATCCTAAACCCCCTAAAACGCCTTCATACAAGAGCGGCTGTTTTATGCATAAGTCTTAGCAATTTATAACTATACACATAACACAAATTTTACTTTTCAACATCTTTATGACCCCAAGCAAGCGTGAACTCGGTACCGGGAATAATGTAGCGTCCGCGTAAGATAAAGCTACCTTATTTTTAAGTTCGATATACATATCGTGTAAATATCAGTGTAAATATCAAATATATATCAGTAACAGTGGCGTATCAAAGTGTTTTGGTGGAATTTGAAATTTTCAAAATTAAGAAAATCGGACTATGCCATTGAAAAAACTTAATTTTCTGATATAATTTAGGTTATTGCTCTTAGATCAACCCTGCCAAGTTCGGTACTCGTAGATTGAGAAATCTTGATGAAAATGCTAAAAAGGAATATGCAAGAAATAGAAGGAGTAGTTTACGCTACACTATCGCTATTCACTTATTAATAGGGAATTAAATTTGCAACATTTTTCCCATTTGTCACTTTTGACAGTCTGTCACAGTTTAGAAGTTATCCAAGGAAAACTCTTTTTTGGGGTTTTTTGGAGCTTAGAAATGACAGTTCCCGAGGAGGTAGGAATGGGGACTTATAGTATGTTAAACGCTGGACCTTTCTAAGCTTGTTATTGAAAAAAATAATCAGGGTTCTAATGTTTTCCTCTATTCAGAAAATTTATATGTTAATTGCCTATCCTATTTATCAAGTCGAATTTGGTTAAAAGGGATTTTACTCGAGGATAGGGCAGGATTCATATTACGACGCCAGCAAACCATTATTTGTATCATTTAATGCAAAAAATGCACTTGTTTGGTACGGGAAGTTTAACAATTTGGTTCATGATTTGGTCCAAAAAATTGCCAACCAAAGGCTGTTTAATTTATTTGTTTTTAGATGCATCCAAGGACTTGATATGACTCGTGCTGTTAATGATATGACGATGGCGCTCAACACGGACTACTATAAAGGACCATTTTAACGCAAAATGGAACGTTTTATCTAATTTTTTTATTTGTATAAAATTAGCTTATGTTAGGATTCTGTCTCATACGACTAAAAAGTTTATTAAATCAAAAAATCTTGTCAAATTTTTCTCTTATTAGAACGACTTTTGCAAGGGGCTTACAGACGGTAAAACAAAATAGACGATGCATGAATCGCTCTATGTTTCACCGTGTGTCGTCCATGTATTTAATTGTAAATTAATTCAGTCGTGCATAATTACTGTAGTATTTTTAAGTTGTATTATTTTTGTAAATCTATACATCTAATAAATCTTTAGAGAAATTATTTCTATACATCGAATATTTTTTTTCCAAAGCAAGTAGATTCCAAAAATGCTATTTTTAGAATTTCTAGAGAAAATAGGGTAACGGCACTAGGCCAGTTAAGGAGGTTGTTGCCTTGTATTCACTCCAAAATTGACTAAGTTTTAATTTTTATAAGATTTTTTAATTTTTTCAAAAGAGGAATAAGTTAAGATTTAAATAAAAATTTTAGTTTTTACTAAAAGACTCTAGTTTAGTACCAAAAACTTAAATAAACTAAAATACATGGAAATTGCCAGTCTTTGGCCATCAAAATAAGTCATTGGCACATCTGAATCCAGTCGTTGGCCGGGAGATAATTTATTTCTTATAATTTTTTGCACTTATCGCAAACAAAATCATATCCACAGAATTTTCAGGATAGGAAAAGTGAAAACTTCTGAGGCATAATTGTCAATGTACCCCATTCCTCCAAGGAGTGATGTTCATGGTGCTTATATAACACATGCCATTTAAAACCCTACCTGACATATTAAATGTAATTTTATTTTTGAAGTGATTACAATTTTTTTTTAAAGATTTCATAAACAGTTTTCTTTTTATAGAAGCGGGAAAAGGTTTTGTTTGAGGTGGATTTTCCGCATCATCCAAAGAACTAAAAATTTCAGGTGGAGGTTCGGTATCATCCAGATGATTACGAATTTGAGCAGAATCAAACAAAATATTCTATTTTTTTTCTGAATTTCTGTTAGTGCAATCTCTCATGTATTTATTTAGTAAAAAGTCTCTGTTTTCTAAATATGTCTTGTCTTTATCTTCACCATTGGTATTTTCATTTTCTTGCGAATAACTTGTTGCTATTTCCCGTTCTTCTAACAAATGACTGTTTTCATCAGTTTGTGTTTTATTGCTAATTTTAGGTTTTTCATCTTTGAAATTAACTTTTTTCCATTTTTTTGCTTGCATTTATTTTATTATTCTCCACATTTTCTGCACATATTGTATTTTCGTTTTCTTCTGATTGACTTTCAGTTACTCCCTGCTCTGCTATTAAATTCTTATTTGTAATTCTTGTGGCCTCATTAGTACTTTTCTCTGGTATATGTACTTTTAGTCCACTTTTAAGTAACGTGTTTTTGATTTCTTCTGACCTTTCTTCAGTTTCCTTTTGATCTTCTTCTTTAATATGTTGTTTATTTGGAGTACTTTTTTTATGAATTTTTTCTTTTTTTACAACTATTTTCTTTCATTTTTCATTCCTCTACGCAAGTCTTTGGTGTTTTCGGCCTTCCTTTAGTTTTTCTTTCCCCATTTTTTCCTCCATTTTCCTTTTTTCTGCGTTTTTTCTTTCGGAAGAGGTCAACACAAAAGAAAGCTTTTCTGTCTGCTTTTTACCTTTTCTTTGTGGGGTTTTTGGCCAAAAAATGTATTTATTAATTGTTTCATTAACTGCACTTGCGGCTTGCTTAAACTCCGCTGAGGTGTCGTACGTGCAAAAAAGTATTACTTTCCGAACTTGTTAGGCAGATAACTATTATCAAACGAGTTTGAAGATTTACATTTTTCACACGTAGTAGGAAAAATTTTTACTTATTGCCCACCTAGAGTTCGAACAAAGGTGTCAAATTTATTTTGTATATATAAAATTAATGGCATATTTCCTAAAAAACTCAAAAAATTTTAAGTCGCTAAATAGCAATCATTGGCCGGTCCCGGCCAACTACTAATTTTTTTCAAAAAAAATACGCCAGTTATTGGCTACTAAAAATGCCGCCAAGAACATAAACTAATATTGATATATTTGTGTGTAAACTCCTCTATTATCCCTTAAAAATCCAAAAAATATAAACCTAATAATCTTTTATCACTAAGTAACTAATTAAACCTTACCATCAGTTAGCAGATCCTTAAGGATTCCTTAAGAAAAACGTGAAATTCCTTTGTACACTGTGTGCACTCTATTTTGATGTCTTTAGCGAAATGGGGAAATGTCACTAGCGTAGACAAGATAGCACTTGTCCAAATAAATAAAAAACGCGGGAGAATCATATAGTTTTAACCTTATTTTCTGAGTTAGAAAATAATTGGCCAATGACTAGACTGGCCAACGACTAGTGCCGTTACCCTATCTTGGGTAGAGCAACTAAAATTCAAAATTGACCGAGTATATATTCGGGGTCCCATAATTTGTTAGAATTTTCAAAATCAGAATCGTTAATTGCAAGAAAACTTTTTGAACGCACAATTTAGCATAAGAATTGTAATTAGGCAAACCCATTTTCAATCCAAATTGCAACTTGTAGAATCAATTGTTCGTCAGACCATTTTTTAAGAGAATGGTATTCTTCACACTGAAACAATCATCTCTCTCGAGGTCCTATCCGGATTAGGTACATATGTGCATCTGCCCCAACGAGATCACGTGACGGAGCATAGTGAAGAGCAAAAACGATACAAATTAGGAAGATGGCGTATACGCCAACATCTCCGTCTTTCTCTGTTTCCCAGCATTATTTTGTTAAGTTAATTATGGTGTAAACGTGCCAATAAACCGACTTTGCTATACGTCGTGGGCGGGGTCAAACTCACCACGTGACCTCGTTGAGCCATACAAATAGCAGGGTCACATGCGTGCTGATACATATGACCTAGAGAGATATGATCGTTTCAGTCGAAAAGATTACGATTATGTTAATAATATGTTAGCATTCTGGCATCATAATAATAAAAGCGATGGGCGCAAATTAAAGCTAATAATGTCCATCTATATATCAGAGAAATTTTAAGGTAGCTTGGGTCGAATTGGGCTGGATTTACTCACCCTTGCATTTCTTTGTTTTTTATTATTATATGCTAAAAATTATTGTCTTCTTTTTAGTGCAATTTATATTTTATAAAAGCTTATATTTGAAAAGCTTTTTTTTAAGTAAAATTATTTTTTAATTTTTATATTTGATTTTAAATTCGCCATATTAAAATTTTCAAATCTGATCAAAAGTTCATAATTCCCTTCCCTAAAAACCTCTGTATGTCAATTTTGATTGATATAGAACAAACTAAATCTTTTTCCCCTCCACTTCCCTCGTTAGAGGGAGGTGGGTACCTGATAATGCCATATTAATACATGTCACCGGAACTATAAACTCATACCAAATTTGAAAGCAATCGGATATGTATAAGTCAGTTAAAATTGGTTAGCAAAACATGACCAAAAATCATCCATTTTGAATTCGCCATATTCAATTTTCAAAATCTGATCAAAAATTCGTATTTCTTATACACAATAACAATTTTGGTTGAAATTGGACAAACTTGCACTTCCCTCGTAGGGGTGGGAGGTGGGTGCCTACATACATAGCAATTTGTCATCATAAGCATGTGTATAGAATATCCTCAAGAAGGATGTTCTAAATTAACATTGGAACATTAAATCTTTAGTAGCGCAAAACCAGTATAACTCCGAAAATATGGCTTTTTTTTTCCGCCATAAGAAACAAAACTAAAAACAAATAATAGAAAAAAGTGCGACGCGCCGGCGGGTTTCGAACCGACAACCTACAGGTTGATAGACCAATGCTTTATCCACTGTAACGTGCGCTAATAAAGAAATAGGTTGAAACCGCGGAATATAAGAGGCTTGTCGGATTTTTACAGGTCGACTGAAAAGTGTTAATCATGATTAAAGCTTAATCAGATAATTTTCGCGTTTGTTGGATATATATAGAGAAGCATCTCTAAACCAAGGGTTACCGGGTTCGCTTCCGGTCATTGATTTTTTTTGGAGTTTTTTAAACTTTCATAATCAGTATATAACTACTTTTCATATGCTAAAGATGTCCTAAAAGTAACCTTCTTAAATGGTATTTTTAGAATAACATTCTTTTGATGTTTTTTTACGGTTCCGGGATACCTTGTGCGCTAAAAGGACCTAATAAGTAATATATACTTTGCATATGCTAAAGATGTTCTAAAAGTTACGATTTTTAATGGTATTTCCTTAGCATATGCATAAGGCATAACTAGAAGCGCATTCTTTTAATGTTTTTTTGCAATACCAAAATACCATGTTTGCTAAAAGGATCAAATAATGTTTCAAAAAGTGATATATATAATTTGCATATCCTAAAGATGTTCTAATAGTAATCTTCTTTAGTGGTATATCCTTAGCTTATGCCAAGAAAATATTTAGGAGCTCATTTTTTTTATGTTCTTTTATGGTAGCAGAATAGCATGTTCACTAAACGGACCAAAAAATGTTTTAAAATTGACATATTCTTTGCATGTGTTAAAGATGTGCTCAAAAGGACCTGCTCAAATGGTACACTCATAGCATTTTCTAGGGATATCCTTAATAGCATATACTTAAATAGTATGTATCAAGTATATACTAAATATGTGCTCAAAAGGACATTCTCAAAAGGAGGTTTAACGCATAAGCTATGCATGTAAATGTTCTTTCATTGTTATGTGGGTAATAAAAAAATAAACTATGATCGCATACGAAATTTGAATTCAATGTGTCATCTTGAAGTTGGTCAAAATTAAGTTTCAAGATTGGACCCCGAAAATGCAAACATACATACATAGAGGTGAAGTTAAATAAAAGCTTGTAAAAAATGGTATCACAAAGAACTGATTTTACAAATTGAGATATTGATGAAAAATGGGTTTGTCGGATAACGTTTCTTAAAGTGAATTGTTGTTACGATGAAATTTACTACAATTAATGATCAGATATAGACCAATGATAAAACACTCGGGGGGGGGGGGGGGGGGACTCGACACGCTGTGCCTGAATGGACTGTAGGATTCATGAAAATTTTACAAAATAATAATAAATTCATCTTGTGATAATTATAATTGTTAGGGACCATTCCCTGAGTTCAAAACTGGATTCTATGAAATTCTAGCTGATCGCTTTTTTGAAATTTTGCACAAAATATTAAAGTGTATGAAATTATTCTAAAATATTTAAATTCAATATTTTATTGTAGACCAAAACAAAAATTTACTGAAAATTGATCCTGTGGACATAGAAATATTTTCTGATAACCATAAACATTTATTTGAAATAATTTAGAATACTGAGATAACTAAAGATTTTTATTTGGTAATATAAGCTTAAACAATTAGCAACTAGGTACTATAAACTACAACTTTCAACAATTAACAAAACATGTAACCTTTATTTGATGATTAACTTCAACATATAAGAAACCATTTTCAGCAATTAAATATTTTTTAAAGAAAATTCTATCACACAAGGTAAATATTTCTCGCATACCTCGGATTTTCAATCAACTTAATTTTGTATTTTCACACCTGTACTTCAAAAACTCCCGGTGAACTAATTCACTGCTTCGACCATTACTTTTAAAAACTATCAAGGCAAAGTTTTTGAAAGCAATGCGTGCCATTGGTGGACGTACCATTTATTCACTCATTCAAAGTCATGGATTTCATAGTGCAAATCAGGTTTTCAAGTAAACGACCCGATACTGCGGAACATAAGAAATAAATAGGTGTTTTAAAAAGTTCATTTATTGCCACAGGAGTAAAACAAACACTAAAAATTCATGTTCCTTTCCACACCCATAGTTTGGATTACCTAAATTATGGATTAGGCACCTGGTCGGAGCAGTCCGGTGAATCGGTTCAACGGGAGTTTTTGAAGTACTGGTCAAAATACAAAATTAATACGATTGAAAATCCGAGGTATGCTAGAAATCTTTACCTTGATGAGATAGAATTATCTTCAAAAAATACTTAATTGCTGAAAATGGTTTTTTATATAGTTAAACTATCAAATAAAGATTATATTTTTTGTTAATTGTTAAAAGTTGAAGTTTATAGTACGTAGTTGCTAATTGTTTAAGCTTATATTACAAAATTAATTATTAAATTAAATTTTACAATAATTTCATTAACTTTCATTTTTTTTTATTTTTTTTCTCATAAAGTAATATTTTGAGCAAAATTTCAAAAAAGGGATCAGCTAGGATTTCATGGAATCCAGTTTTGAGCTTACGGAATGGTTCCTAACAATTATGACGAACGAAGGAACACTCTAAGTTTGAAAGTTTGAGACAATGATGTGTTTGAAATTAACTCTGTGTTTCGGAGTTCCATTGTCTATATTTAATTTATACACGACGTTTCGATCAGTACAATCTCTGATCGTCTTCAGGTGCAAACTATAATCAATTCCTATGGCTACGTACTTATATACTGTGAGAAATCACTCAACCTTGAAGTTTGAGAAATTTGCTCGGCCGAAGGAGGGGCTTCCAAATATTTGGGAGTTCAACACTTGGTTTACTGAAAATACCCTGATTCTGCCCAATAAAAGTAGCTTCAAGGAATTTTCGTTTCTTCCAGTGTGACTTCTTGTGCAATACCTTTGCTTCTGCCCACTTTATTCGGTGTTGTTTTGACCATGCATGTTTGGCGAGTCCTGATTTCGTGGTTTCACCTTTTTTGGGTATTCGTCTGATGTTCCTTAAGCCTAACAGTTACTGGTCTTTTAGTTTCGCCTATGTATGATTCACCACACTCGCAAGAATCAGTCCCAAATATTTGGAAGCCCCTCTTTGGCCGGAGCAAATTTCTTAAACTTCAAGGTTGAGTGATTTCTTACAGTATATAAGTACTTAGCCTTAGGAATTGATTGTAGTTTGCACCTGAAGACGATCAGAGATTGTACTGATCGAAACGTCGTGTATAAATAAAATATAGACAATGGAAGTCCGAAAAACGAGTTAATTTCGAACACTCTAAGGTTCTACTACACTGGTTACCCACATTATCATACACTCTGGTTTTCAAAAAATCACTCATAACTAGGCAGCGTTGCCACTTGTAACATAATTATGGAATTGTAACAATTTTTTCTCAAAATTGAGATAAACGATAATGTGTAACATAATCGATAATAGTAACATATTTTTTCACTCTAGGACTTTGAATTTTTTAACTTCTTTGCAGGTTTTCTTCGTACTGTAAGAAACCAATTTAACAGATTAAATTTATTTTATTTTATTTAATCAGTGCTGACCCCTCTTGGCAATTAAGAACAAAACTGCATTACAATAAAAGGCAAAGCACTATCTATGTATATATTACAGTACTTCGAAAACGTCTTTTGTGTCACGAAGCGGAGGATCCCCTCGACTACACGGGATTCCCCGTCGCCGTGTAATTCGCTAATTTTATCGATTTGTTATTTTTTGTTGTATGTTTTTTCATATGCGATTAAAAATAAATTTAAATAAAAGCATGCCGTGTTTTTTTATCAAAAAAAAAAATCGTACCATAATTTTCAAGAAAAATCGATAATTTTGGCAGCACTATACGATAATTTCTTCATTGGGTGGTGGCAACGCTTTGCGCACTTGTACTTAGTATAAGTCACCTGATACGAATTGCGCTCCTAAGGCAATTAAGAGTATAGATTTTTTTTCTGTCAATGACCTTAGCTCACGAAATGTCGAAGTGACGTTCAAAACGGGTCATGTTATTTTTATACTTTTTGGAGTCAAATAAACATCCGGATTAGCTAAACTTTGAATGGAAGGTATATTTTGTAAAAACTTTTTTTATTTTTGTGTAATAAGCTAAAATTTAAAAGAACAAAAAAAAGAAGTTAGAAACACCTCCAAATCATTTACTTTAACCGAAAAGAAACCAAAAAACAAAAGATCAAAAGATCTTGGGTGGAAATAACGAAAATTCAAACTTGGATGAGCATCTCACAAGTAACACGCAAAGGATCAAAGCGAAAACAGTGATTTCAATGGTCACCCTCCCCATACATCATTAAACACCATCATACACTTTGATTTCCAACACTGAATCACTCACAAATAGGCATTGTTCCGTACTGGTACTTATCCAAGTTACTTGATACGGATTCGTCTTGGCATGTTAATATTTCGTATAGGATTATGCTCCTAAGACAATTAAAACAAAAAAAATAAGTTAAAAAACCTCCAAATCAGTTACTTCAATCGAAAAGAAACCAAAAAAACAAAACTCTTGGGTGGAAATAACGAAAATTCAAACTTGGATGAGCATCGCAAAAGGAACACACAAAGGACCAAAGTGAAAAGAGAAATGATTAAACGATGTTTCGCTCTGGTTAACCAGCGTGAGCTCATCAGTGGTTTCACTGGTCACCCTCCCCATACATTATTAAACACCATCATACACTTTGATTTCCAACTCTGAATCACTCTCAAATACGCATCGTTCCGAACGGGTACTTATTGAAGTTACCTGATACGGATTCATCCTGGCGTGTTAATATTTCCAATAGGATTATACTCGTAAGGCAATTAAAACAAAAAAAAAAGAAGTTAAAAAAACCTCCAAATCAGTTCAACCAAAAAGAAACCAAAAAAACAAAAGATTAAAGATCTTGGGTGGAAATAACGAAAATTCAAAATTGAATGAGCATCTCACAAGGAACACATAAAGGACCAAAGCGAAAAGAGAAATGATTAAAAGATGTTTCGCTCTGGGTAACCAGCGTGAGCTCATCAGCGGTTTCACCCTCCCCATACATCATTAAACACCATCATACACTTTGATTTCCAACCCTGAATCACTCACAAGTAGGCATTGTTCCGTACTGGTACTTATCCAAGTTACTTGATACGGATTCGTCTTGGCATGTTAATATTTCGTATAGGATTATGCTCCTAAGACAATTAAAACAAAATAATAAGTTAAAAATCCTCCAAATCAGTTACTTCAACCGAAAAGAAACCAAAAAAACAAAAGATCTTGGGTGGAAATAACGAAAATTCAAACTTGAATGAGCATCGCAAAAGGAACACACAAAGGACCAAAGTGAAAAGAGAAATGATTAAACGATGTTTCGCTCTGGTTAACCACCGTGAGCTCATCAGTGGTTTCACTGGTCACCCTCCCCATACATTATTAAACACCATCATACACTTTGATTTCCAACTCTGAATCACTCTCAAATACGCATCGTTCCGAACGGGTACTTATTGAAGTTACCTGATACGGATTCATCCTGGCGTGTTAATATTTCTAATAGGATTATACTCGTAAGGCAATTAAAACAAAAAAAAAAGAAGTTAAAAACACCTCCAAATCAGTTCAACCAAAAAGAAACCAAAAAAACAAAAGATTAAAGATCTTGGGTGGAAATAACGAAAATTCAAAATTGAATGAGCATCTCACAAGGAACACATAAAGGACCAAAGCGAAAAGAGAAATGATTAAAAGATGTTTCGCTCTGGGTAACCAGCGTGAGCTCATCAGCGGTTTCACCCTCCCCATACATCATTAAACACCATCATACACTTTGATTTCCAACCCTGAATCACTCACAAGTAGGCATCGTTCCGCATTGGTACTTATCCAAGTTACCTGATACGGATTCGTCTTGCCGTATTAATATTTCCAATAGGAATATGCTCCTAAAGCAATTAAAACAAAAAAAGAAGTTAAAAAAACCTCCAAATCAGTTACTTTAACCGAAAAGAAAGCAAAAACAAAAGATCAAAATATCTTGGGTGGAAATAACGATTTTCGTTATTGGATTGAATATTTCCAATAGGATTATGCTCCTAAGGCAATTAAAATAAAAAGAAGTTAAGAAAACCTCCATAACGATTTTCGTTATTTCCACCCAAGATCTTTTGATCTTTTGATTTTTGGTTTCTTTTCGGTTAAAGTAACTGATTTGGACTTTTTTTAAATTCTTTTTTTGTTCTAATTGCCTTAGAAGCATAATCTTATTGGAAATATTAACACGCCAGGAGGAATCCATATCATGTAACTTGGATAAGTACCAGTGCGGAACGATGCTTATTTGTGAGTGATTTAGGGTTGGAAATCAAAGTGTATGATGGTGTTTAATGATGTATGGGGAGAGTGACCAGTGAAACCACTGATGAGCTCACGCTGGTTACCCAGAGCGAAACATCATTTAATCATTTCTCTTTTCGCTTTGGTCCTTTGTGTGTTCCTTGTAGGATTTCCACCCACGATCTTTTGTTTTTTTATAAGCTAAAATTTATTTCTAAGGCCACCAATTTGCCTGCGCCACCTAAAAGCGGTTTTATATAAAGACGGTTTTAAATAAAATCGCTCTCTTTGTCCTTCATTAAATGTCGTTAAATGTCAGTCTAAAAATAAAAACAACTAAACTAACAAGACATTTTTGACTGGTTCATGCCATCCACCGAACGATGCCCGCTTCTTTGATGGGTGCGATGACAGAACAGCTACAGCTAATTCCACTCGTTGCGTACGGAGGAATGTACGGAACGTTACGAACCCACGAACGTACGCAACGATTTCAATCAGCAGTTCTGTCATCTAAAGTGACCATACGTCCGTCATTTGGACGGATAGACCGTCTTTTAGACGACGCGTCCGTCGCTTAAAAATATCCGTCCAGACGTCCGTCTTTTCAACTTATTTGGCTTGTTTTCCAAGTTTTCATGAACATACCCAACGCGATATACCTCTAGAATACCAACATCGGAATCCGCTGGTTTCTAAAAATGTTTTTTTTTATACCTTCATCAAAAACATGATTTTAGTAACTGTCTGCAGATAACTAAATCATGTCTTTTTTTGGTTAGCCATGCAAAAAAAATTAGGAAAAATTATTCTTGGCTAAAAGTTAAGCCATTTCAAGCAGTTTTCACTAATTATTCGCGAGAAAATCATTTCAAAACATCGTAAAAATATCAAACTGTCAAAGACTAAAATGTCCCAGACATGAACATCACCGAGTAAAAAGGCACATCACTATGGCAACCATTGTTATTTCACTTACCAGCCGCCTTGATTTATAGTGTAAAGATGGTATGTTTTGCGAGAAGTGCCCTTCGTTCGAGATTTTTAAAAGTATTTTCCTGTATTTCTGGAATTTTTTGATAAAGGTATTAAAAAAATAGTGTTCACAACTCGTGGCTAAACTGTGCTTTTTTACTCGCGTTTTTTAAATACCTTGCTGCGCTCGTTATTTAAACCAATGCTTGTAAAAAAAGCACTTTTTTAGCCACTAGTTGTAAAAACTACTATTTCTGTGGTGCTGTTTTTTTTTGTTTAGTTTTGTGGTATGGACTGTACTTCAAAGTTAATACAAATTTTTTTTTAACCTAAATTTGCTTGTCGTCGCACAAAATGGGAGGCCTTAATTAATGAAGTAATAGCTCCATTCATTATAAACGACGTACAAAATCATTTACAGTATTCCAGTTTTATTTTTGTGTATTCGGACGCATCCAATCATAAGGATATACAACTCTTTCCCACCCTTGTGAGGTACTTTAATGAAAATACAGGGGTTAATGTCAAATTGCTTGACTTAGTTTCACTGCCTGGTGAGACATCAGAAATGGTCGCTGAATCATTAATTTAAACCATAAGAACTAACCATTTGTATTGCTTACTGCGCCGATAATGCCAACACAAAATTTGGCGGAGTCGCCAGGAAATCGGGTAATAATTAATATTTTCGCTTGGATAAATAAATCGCTAGGAAAAAAACCTGATTATTCATTCAATGCAAATAGCAGCTGATCTACTCCCAATTGATATTCAATCGGTGGTACATAAAATTTACTATCATTTTTATACATACACAGTGAGGGTTGAAAGCTTAAAAATTTTTTGTGCTGACGTAGAAGTAGAGTATAAAAAATTATTGGGCTACAGTAAAACAAGGTGGTTGGCATTGTTACCAGCATTGGAACGCATTCTAAAGCTTTTTGAACCCCTAAAATCCTATTTTCTGTCAAAAATGCCCGAAAATTATTGAGACTTTTTTCAAAAATGACACCGCCGAATTGTGGCTGCTGTTCCTCCATAACCAATCTGCTTTATTTTCGGACACCATAAAAAACATTGAAGGGAATAGCATTAGCCTAGCAGAGATTTTGGACGAAATTGAAAAGCTAAAACAAAAATTACAGCAAAGAATTGACACTTACTTTTTGCCATTTTCAATAAAAAAATTTCTGAAAAATTTAATTGGAAATGGAGAAATAAACGAAACATGGTTTAATAGTCAAGCAAAAGGTTTTTAAGGAAATTGCCTTAATTATTTAGAGAATTGGAGCAAAACTTTTGAAATGGCAGAGACATTTTCATGGGTTACTCTCAGGAAGGATTAGTATAATAAACAAGTGGATGATAATTCTTTGTTTGACAAATTTCATTATGTTAAAAAGTATGTCACATTAGAAAAATTAGGAATATGGAAAGAAAATGAACTAGAAGTAGGACTAAGATAGATAGACATTTTTGAGGAATTTAAAATGAGAGATATTCCATATAAAAATTTAAAATTATTGGTAGAGTTTGCTTTGTGATTGCCGGGCACAAATGCAACCACGGAAAGAATATTTTCCCTGGTAAATAAATTATCGACCACAGAAAAGATTCAATGAAGTCTCAGTACGCTTAATAATCAAATTATTTTTAAGTTCAACAGCATGTTGACTTCGTGCGAATAGTTTGCTGCCAAAATAAAAAATATGGATGCTCTTCTGAAAAAAGTGCATTCAGATGAAAAATATATTTAACTTGTTTCATTATATTTTTTAATAGGTTAATATGTAAAATTATCTTAATAGGTTTTCAAAACTTAGAGAAATATCTTTTATTGTTACATTTGTTTTTTTGTTAGTTTATTTTTGGCCACTAAAAGATGTGAAAAATGAAAAGGTTTTTTTTCAAAAACTGGGTCCGCCTTTTTCTAAAATATTAATGAAATCCCCACGAAAACGATTTTTGACAGTTATTGGTTTTACTAGAGGTGGACAACTCATATTTCCCTCTCTTCCTAGTTTTTTCCATATTTGCATGTAAAACGGATTTTATGAAATGGACTGATGTTTTGCTGTCTCTTTTTATAATTTCCCTAGACAGCTTTTGAAAGATTGATTTTTTTTGGTTAGTAAAATATGTCAAGCTTTGCCAAAAAAAAACAAACAGTGAATACACACGGTATATATTTAAAATGTTAATAATAGGTAAAATATAAAGACTCCTATGATCTATATTTTTGTTACTGTCTTTCTTACAATAAAACACGTCATCATCACTGCCAACACACAATTTCAAACATTTCCCTAACAACTTTAAAATCCAGTTGCTCACCTCCGGTAAAACAAAAACTGTCAAAAATCGTTTACAGGAAACCGATACCGATTTGTTGAAATATTTGCTTTAGTGTCTGCTATTTTGTAAGATCAAAATTATCGAGCTAGATTTTAAATTATTTAATTTAGATTTACTGAAACATTTAAAACATTTAAAAATGTATTATTTTAAAAGTCAAGCACTTAATTGATTAGAACAAATATTTCAAAATACATTTAAAAGAAACAAAATAAAATTAACCACCTTTCAAAGGCAACTGGGCGTTTGGGCGACTCTCATTCCAATATGGTCTGCAACATATCTGGAAAGAATAAAACGTTTTTTGAGCACACTAATTCTGCAAAGCTTGACTTTAAATTAAATAGATAACCTTTATTTATAATTTGACATTATTGTTGAATTGTGGTATCAGAATAAGCAATTCAGTTGTGCTAGTAAATTATTAATTTGATTGGCAAAATAAAATATGTAGAATGCTTTTCCGGTTGTTATACTCTCCTAGTAACGACAACGTACTGACAAAATGCCTGAACAAACGTATCGAGTTGTGCAATGAGCAATACAGTACTCACTCAATACCGTAGCACACATGCTATCCAAAACAATGAACAAAACACAAGGTTGACACAGCAACCTCTGATCTAGACTAGTGCAATGGACACCAAAACGCGAGGGTCCCCTCCAGAGACAAAGCATTGTTGAATACCCTAGAGAGACGTGCAATGGTCCCAGACCCGCTCAAGGTATCAACAACAAAAAAATTAAACAATTGTCAAGACACCACAGGCAAGACAGTCAACAAGCGGTAATTAAAATATCATAATTCTTATTCAAAGCTTCTATAATAATAATAAAACATCGGTAAAAGCAAACGGTGCAAAAATAAGTATGCCCTGTAAGAAAACTCACCGTTTCTTGTAGTTTCACACTATCACAAAACTAGGACAATGAATATTCAACAATTTTTATTATAATGCTGTTTGATCAGAAATCGAGACTCAAATGATATTAAATAATACGCAAAATTTTCTTTAAGCCTTCCCGGCAGTGTTGTCCGTAATATTGATATCATAATTCCTAATAACATTTCTCTTTCGGCATCGCGGATCAAGCGATACTTTTATAAACATTCTTTGCCAGCGTTTTACAATCAAATCAAAACAGAGCCATCAACTTCGCTTGAGATTATTTTGTGACGATTTGTGTGTAAATAAAACGAGCTAATAATGATCTTAGAAGAACCGAAAAATACATAGGGTCTTACAATTTTCAGTTTATTTTCCTCACGCTAAGGCTCGCAGACAAACAATTGCAGAAATCGATTTTTTCGCATGCAAATGCTGTTTCCAGAACCATGTCTAACGGAGTTTTGTCAGCGGCATTGGCGTGTGGAAAAAGGGATTATCTGCACTTTTTAGGAAAACAGATATTTTCCGACAGATACAGATTTTATCTTATGACAGAATTCTGTTATATTAATATGTGAACTTAGTAAGCATCCCGTATTTGAAAATTCAAAAGTTGGCAACCCTGAACGCGGCTCTGGTAACAATGTCAAAATAGTACCCCGCCACTGTAAAAAAATCTTCAATAAATCCTGTAAAAATGTGCAAACGTGTACTCTGGGATCGTCCATCAGATTTATTTGCCTAGGACATATTTTGGTCCCTATGCGCTATATTATCGTAGAGAAAAAATCCTACCTATCATTGATATTATTTACAAGGAAAAATGACTAAAAGTTAAAATTAGAACAGAACGAAATGGTTTTCTCAGTATCAAAACGTGGTAAGACTTCTGTGAAGCAATCCGATAAAATGTTCAATTCGTATGCAGGGGAATCACTTGCAGTATGTACTTTTATATGCGGGGCGAGTACTTGGTTTAAAATAGTAGTTTTAACAACTAGTGGCTAAAATAGGCTCAGTTAAGTTTGCCCCCCCAGATCGATTTTCTCAAAAATTTTTATGCCAAAATTTTGCACACATTTTGCACAATTTTGCACACCACAAATCAAATTTTGCACACCTTCCTATGAGAAACTACAGCCCATTTTCTGTGGGGGGGGGGGGCAAACTTGACGTTGCCCCCCCCAATCAATATTTTTCAAAAATTATGATGTCATTTGAAAGGTCTTATTTTGCACAATTTTGCACACCCATTTTAAAATTTTGCACACCTCCCTGTAACCCACACGAGGGTTCTGAAAATATCAAGTTTGCCCCCCCCAGTTAATATTTTTCAAAAAGTTTGGTGTCGTTAGAAAGGTCTTATTTTGCACAATTTTGCACACCCATTTTAAAATTTTGCACACCCCCCTGTAACCCACACGAGGGTTCTGAAAATATCAAGTTTGCCCCCCCAGTCAACATTTTTTAAAAATTTTGGTGTCGTTAGAAAGGTCTTATTTTGCACAATTTTGCACATCCATTTTAAAATTTTGCACACCCCCCTGTAACCCACACGAGGGTTCTGAAAATATCAAGTTTGCCCCCCCAGTCAACATTTTTTAAAAATTTTGGTGTCGTTAGAAAGATCTTATTTTGCACAATTTTGCACACCCATTTTAAAATTTTGCACACCTCCCCGTAACCCACATGAGGGTTCTGAAAATATCAAGTTTGCCCCCCCCCCAGTTAATATTTTTCAAAAAGTTTGGTGCCGTTAGAAAGGTCTTATTTTGCACAATTTTGCACACCCATTTTAAAATTTTGCACACCTCCCTGTAACCCACAAGAGGGTTCTGAAAATATCAAGTTTGCCACCCCCAGTCAACATTTTAAAAAAAATTTGGTGGCGTTAGAAAGGTCTTATTTTGCACAATTTTGCACACCCATTTTAAAATTTTGCACACCTCCCTGTAACCCACACGAGGGTTCTTAAAATATCAAGTTTGCCCCCCCAGTCAATATTTTTCAAAAAGTTTGGTGTCGTTAGAAGGGTCTTATTTTGCACAATTTTGCACACCCATTTTAAAATTTTGCACACCTCCCTGAAACCTACACGAGGGTTCTGAAAATATCAAGTTTGCCCCCCAGTCAATATTTTTTAAAAATTTTGGAGTCATTATAAAGGTCTAATTTTGCATCATTTTGTACACCCATTTTAAAATTTTGCACACCTCCCTCTAACCCACACGAAGATTGTGAAAATATCAAGTTTGTCCCCCCCACCGTCGATATTTTTCAAAAAATTTTGTGTCATTCGAAAAGTCTATTTTGCGCAATTTTGTACACCCTTCAGTACCCCACAAGAGCGTTCTCAAAAAAGTTTGCCGCCCCCCAGTTAATATTTTGCACAACTATTTTTAAATTTTGCGCACTTCCCATGCCGTTTTCTTTTTGTGGCGTTTACGGTTAAACTTAGTCCTAAAATTTCCCAGAAGTATAAGCAAACGTAGGAGACCTCGATTGTGTAATATCTTTGAATATTGTTTAAATTTACAGATAATTGTTTATGTTTACATTTGTATATAATCAAAAGTTTTTAATTTTTATGAATTTCCGGATTATACTTAAATTTTCATATCAAAAATGAACAGAAAAAATCGATGTAGACAGCGCATCCTATCATGTTCGATGCCTTGAGAATCGGAACCAGCCTATTTTGCCGGTTCAGAATGGTTGCGGTTCTCAAGGTATGGATCTTCACAGGATGAAACCCAATTCTTTACTGATTTGTTGTCTGTCTGTCTGTCCGTCGCCTCGATATGCGCCACTGTAACTCAAAAACTCCTGCACCGATCATAACGAAATTTTACACAACGATTACGTGTATTGACGCGCGGAGCCCTATTGTTTTTGAACTTTCCTCCATTTCTCCCTTCGGAACTACCCCCAAAATACCTCATCCCTAAAAAAATCTTAAGACGTATCTCTATCTTGTCGGCCAATTAACCAAGTACACTTTTAAATTTATGGCGAATGCATGACATCTCCAGCTGATCGAAATGACACGTTTTTGTTGATAGAGCAACGTCTTGCGTGAAAACTACGTAACGTCACGTCTTCTTAGGTGTTATCCTGACACGTATTGCAGGACAGGGTACCTATTCTTCAGTTTCGAGAGAACACTCCTATAGGAATGCTCACATTAGTGATTTGGACCAATAGGATAGTTTGACTGCTTGCACTAGCCATCCGATATCAGTCGAGCACCGCCGGACATTACTGTGCTACCGCATATCAAGAGAACTCTCCTACAACTTACATCTGCTGGTTATGGGGAAGAGAGCGGGTTCTCCTGCGCGGGCGCCGTGGAGCTTTTCAGCTTATCGAACGTTTCGTAACCGCATTGGGGCTTGCCTAATGGTTGAAATAAAGGATGTGATCGTTCCTACACGAAAGTTTCTCTCGAAACTGAAGAATGGGTATCCAGGGATACTTTGATCAGCTGGAGCTGTCTCGCATTCCCGATATATTTAAAACTGTACATGGTTGATTGGTCCACTCGACAGAGATACGTCTTAGGATAGTGTTAACTTTGATAATTGGCTTTAAGAGTCTAATAAAATAAAAACGTTAATTTTAAGTTCCATAAAAGTCTTTGTCACGCAAGTTAGTGGAAAGTAAGTAAATCGTATTTGCGTGTTGTTGCACTTCTAATAGTAAACTTCGTTGATAGATAAAATAAACACTTTCTTTTAAAAAAAACGACGCTTTCTTTTCTTTCAGATCTACTTTCCCGCACGCATATTTTACTTCAATAATAAACCAAAATAAAAGTTATATATATAATACTTACGGGACCGTGGAGTTAATAGGAGTACGCCCTAATTCACTCCACGATTCCGTAAGCTTGTTTTTATACAACCTACACTTTTTTAACCTGTATAGTTAACTTATAAAAAAAAACAGAATTTTTTTCACGCCCAGACGTTTTCGTGCTTCTCGTCCATCAAATTCATTTCTTCCACAAATACACACTGCAAAGTGTAAAGACAAGATGACCAAGGTCCAAGAAACGTCAAAATTTGGTGCAGAACACCCAAAAATTTAGGTAGGTCCATTTGGGGAATGAAGGACGAGGAAACTGTCACTTTCTATGAAGCTCTTACCGAAAATGACTAAGAACGCCTATAACGCCGCATTTCTATCTTTCTCTTTTACATGTCAAGAATACCAAAGGCTTATCAAATTTCTAGAGGGCTGCACTTACCCATTTTGGGGCAAGTTTCACCCGAGGTCGAACGCGCCTCCGATTTCATGGGTGCGGCCGAAAATTTTCATCTGGATAATGGTGGGATCACACCTTGCTATTTGCGGACAGCGGCTACGGTAATGACGCCCGCCTTGATTTTGCAGTTCACACCACGCGTTTGGCGTCTTGGTGTGTCATTAACTAGGTTTACATCAAAAAATTCCATCCGTCAATAATTATAATTAGAAGAAGTCGTTTATTTATTTCTACACATGAACATTTTAGACATTTTGTTTTTGTATTTCATGCACTTAAAATGGCAAATAAGAAAAAAATTATTATTCCTTTTATAGATCGAAAAAAAAATCAAATCGAATTCAAAATATATGTCATGTAAATTTGACTCAATTCTCAACCCAAAGACGGAAACAACGCCTGCTGCAAATGGGATGACACCAATAGGTAGAAAGTTAAAGTTCCATTCACACTTAAGATCTTTGTTTAATTGGTCAGTGTTTTTGTCTCTTTCCTTATTATTATTGTTACTTCTGCGACTGCGCAGTTCCATAACAGAGTTCGGAATTTCCGGAGGAATTACTTTATGGTTATCGTTATTTTATTTTTTTCGTAATATTTTTGGAAAATTGATTGATGAGGTACGTATCATCGACTAAAAAAAGTAAAAAGTAAGTAAGAACGTTAGGTTATATTTACCGATAACCACAAAGTAATTGCGTAAACTAAGAGGTAGTGCACTTATTACATAACCCTTATTTTGCCCAATTTTGACCCCAACCCGCGACCCCCTATATAACGCTTTGTAACGTTTGGGACTACTCCAGTCTAAAATAACAAAACGTTTTGCTGCCAGAGACCCCCTCTTTTTTTTCTTTTTCACTCGAAAAATCCAAAAGTTTTATTTCACAATAATAATTTAAAAATTGCGTTACGTAACGGAACCGCGAAACCCCGCTCACCCCTACATAACCCCTATAAGCGTTACGCCTAGTTGCCACCTATGCGTGCTCACCCTGACATTAAAAACGCATCACACGACACTTTTAAAAAATCGGCAAATACATGGCTGATCACGTGATGCATTTTTAGAGTCAGGGTGGGCACGCATAGGTGAGAACCAGGCGTTACGTAATGTTATGTATTTTAAATAGAGGCGTTCACATTGACTTTCCTGCCGAAATGGAACGCCACCATTTAAAATACACGTTGCAAACTTCGGAAATTTCACCCGAAGTCATTCTGAATCCTGAACACAAATAAAACTAGGCATTGCTAAGCAACATTTCAATATATTACATAAAAGGCCTTCGCGCGTGGTAGGTGTAGATACGCACGCATTCCTCTTTACGGCACGTACAACCTCCCGCCTCCCGCGGATACCTGTCCCGAATTCAGATATAGGTGCATATACCTACCTACTAGTTTCTGGAGCTGTTTTCTTTTTGTAGCGGTTACGGTTAACCTTGGTCCTAAAATTTCCCAGAAGTATAAGCAAAATAAGGAGACCTCGATTGTGTAATATCTTCGAATATTGTTTAAATTTACATATAATTGCTTATGCTTATATATACAGACCGCTTCAAGCTACTGCGAATATAGGGCGGAAGAAGTCCAATTTGCCAGTGTACGTACATGCAGAGACACCGCACGCCTATCAGTGAAGCAACCAATACTTAGGCTTGCGATCACCACTTGCATGACTTTCCTTTGGTATTTAGTACGCCTCTAACCACGGTGCTGTGTGGAGCGTAGTCAATGAAACCGGAATTTGGTCAATAAATACGCAAATTTTTATAACGTAATTTTCTTATTTTTTGTCACTGATCAATAAGAGCGTTTTATTGTCAACTGCTCAGATTTATCAGTGACGACGTGTTACAATGAACATAATAAGGAGAAACAAAATAAAAGCAAGTTCTCAAAATAAAATAATACATTCTAAAAACCAAAAAGATTCTCCCAGTCAAAAAAAAATTAGAGCAAATGTTCGAAAAGTCCTCCTTGCTCGGCTAGACAATATCCGAGCCTATTATAAAAACCCCTATCTGCACTTTTTCGGCAACTTCGTAGACATCCATTTTTAGTTTTAAAAATGTATTATTTCAATTAAGAACTTACCAATCTGTTTCTCGAGCAAGGCAGAAACAAAACAAAATAATAAAAACAAAATCAATTTCCAAAAGATAACACTGCAGCGTGCTTCGAATCCACTTCGGTCGTACGGCACAGAGAGTAAATTGGACTTGATTCCCCCTATGTTCGCAGTATCTTGAAGCGGTCTGTATGTGTCTATAATCAAAAGTTTTTAATTTTTATGAATTTCCGGATTATACTTAATTTTGCACATGCTATGACATCATCTAACAAATGGACGTAGATAGCACATCCTGTGAAGATCCATACCTTGAGAACCGCAACCATTCTGAACCGGCAAAATAGGCTGGTTCCGATTCTCAAGGCATCGAACATGACAGGATGCGCTGTCTACATCGATTTTTTCTGTTCATTTTTGATATGAAAATTTAAGTATAATCCGGAAATTCATAAAAATTAAAAACTTTTGATTATATCCAAATGTAAACATAAACAATTATCTGTAAATTTAAACAATATTCAAAGATATTACACAATCGAGGTCTCCTTCGTTTGCGTATACTTCTGGGAAATTTTAGGACCAAGTTTAACCGTAAACGCCACAAAAAGAAAACGGCATGGGAAGTGAGCAAAATTTAAAAATAGTTGTGCAAAATTAGGCTTCTCGAGTGACATAAATTTTTTGAAAAATATTAACTGGGGGGGGGGGGCAAACTTTTTTGAGAACGCTCTTGTGGGGTACTGAAGGGTGTGCAAAATTGCGCAAAATAGACTTTTCGAATGACACAAAATTTTTTGAAAAATATCGACGGTGGGGGGGGGGTAAACTTCATATTTTCAGAATCTTCGTGTGGGTTAGAGGGAGGTGTACAAAATTTTAAAATGGGTGTGCAAAATGATGCAAAATTAGACCTTTCTAATGACTCCAAAATTTTTAAAAAATATTGACTGGGGGGCAAACTTGATATTTTCAGAACCCTCGTGTAGGTTACAGGGAGGTGTGCAAAATTTTAAAATAGGTGTGCAAAATTGTGCAAATTAAGACCTTTCTAACGACTCCAAACTTTTTGAAAAATATTGACTGGGGGGGGCAAAGTTGATATTTTCAGAACCCTCGTGTGGGTTACGGGGAGGTGTGCAAAATTTTAAAATGGGTGTGCAAAATTGTGCCAAATAAGACCTTTCAAATGACATCATAATTTTTGAAAAATATTGACTGGGGGGGGCAACGTCAAGTTTGCCCCCCCCCCCACAGAAAATGGGCTGTAGTTTCTCGTAGGAAGGTGTGCAAAATTTGATTTGTGGTGTGCAAAATTGTGCAAAATGTGTGCAAAATTTTGGCATAAAAATTTTTGAGAAAATCGATCTGGGGGGGGCAAACTTAACTGAGCCGCTAAAATAGTGCTTTGTTTACAAGCGTTGGTTTAAATAACGAGCGCAACGAGGTGTTTAAAAACGCGAGTAAAATAAGCACAGTTTAGCCGCGAGTTGTTAACACTATTTCTTTAATACCTTTTTCAAAAAATCCAAGAAAAACAGGAAAATACTTTTAAAAATCTCGACCGAAGAGCACTTCTCGCAACACACCTTTTGGAATTTTAATTTAATTTATATTCATATACATAGCAAAAGGTAACAAAAATAAATATGTACTTACGACCTCATAATAATCACAGCATGTAAATAAAACATGCGGTACTATATACAGTATCGATTGAATATATATATCGATTGATGAATCAGTTTTCTTTTGTTTAAGAACGAGAACAATAATACATATAAGATAAGAACTTTTCCTTTGTCTGAATAATAAATAAAAGTGAGTGAGTTATCATAGGACACCCGTGCGTTTCATCACAAAAAATCCCCATATTTTAATAGGTTATGGATCCAGTTTACGCTCGTTTTAAAAAGAACGTAAAAAGTAAACGCGTTCGGAAACTTTGTAAGAAACACACGGAAATTTTCTTTAAAAATTACGCGTAAAGTTTCCACAGTTATAGTGACTAATCGTTTGCGTAATAATGGATAACGGCGGAAAACGCAATATCCAAGTACGGTACGCGATATAGTGTGTGGAGATTTGGAATAAAATCGTTGTTGGCCGAGTTATGTGTTTTGGACATGGTCGAAAATGCTCCTCCAGAAGAAATTTCTGATCAGTGGCGTAGAAAAGATCAAAGTGCCAAAAATTGAATACCTGAGTGATAGTTTCATAAGTTTTGCAAAAGATAATGTGACGTCCAAACAAATTTTGATAAATTTGGATAGTATAATCTTACTTTGGTGTTTGTCAAAACGAGACTTCTTGACCAAGAAATAAAGCTAAAAATACTTTATACTGATAAAACAAATTCAACAACAAACAAAATAAAAAGTGTAAGGTATAAAAATAAAAAACCTAACTTTAAAAACAAAAATAAATTTAAACCAAACAAATTTTTTAATAAAACAAATTCTTTTAAAGTTTCCAACATAAGATGTGATTTTTGTGGCCGTAGAAACCACGAGAGAAAAGATTGTTTTTACGACAAAAAAACTGATTGGTGAAAGTGCCAATCATGTAGCACAAAGTGCTTAAACTCATAGTTCGGCAAGTACAAGTTTTGTTTTCGTAATGAGTTATTCTCCAATCTTAAGTAATTTAGAAGGCGAAATTAGTTTTGTGCTTGATTCAGACGCATCTGATTACATAATAAATACACTAAATGTTTTTGAATCGTGCGCGGAACTGAATCCGTCAATAAAAAAATTTATGTAGCTAAAATTTAGGCTACAAAAAGAGGTTCAATCCAAATAACCGTCAATCTTGGAATTAGTGGAAGATTGGACAATGTGTTATACAGTTCGGAAATTCCGGAGAGTCCAGGAGGCTGGTATGTCTGTCATTTTTGATAAGGATGGTGCTAAAGTAAAAAATCAAACCAATGAATTGATTTTAACAGGTAAGCCCTCAAGTGGGTTATATTATGTACACCTAAAAATTTATGATATAATTGCAAATATTAGTAAACAGCAAGATTATTATAAATTGTGGCACCAACGCCTAGGTCATACAAGCGTTGAAAAGTTTTCAAAACTTAAGAAATTTATTTTGGTTGACAACATTACTATTATTGCAAATGTTAATCCAGAAAATACGTTGTGTGAAGCATTTATTTATGCTAAACAAACGCGTATCACTTTTTCTAAAACTAAAGATAGAGAAGATTATTTATCATACACACTCATGTATGTGGTCCTATTTCACCAACTACTATAAACAATAAAAATTATTTTGTTAATTTTATTGATGAATACACCCATTACACAGTCATGTACCTGATAACATACAAATCAGGGGTTTTATCTGTTTTTAAAGATTTCGTAGCAAAAAGTGAAACACATTTTAATTTAAAAATGTCAAAACTATATTGTTATAATGGTGGAGAATATTTATCAAAAGATTATCAAGAATTTTGTATCGAAAAAGGGATAAGTTATCATCTCACTGTGGCTCATACACCTCAACAAAATGGTGTAGCGGAGCGAATAACGCACCCTTGTTGAAAAAGCACGCACAATGTTGGTTCCTGCTGACCTCGATAAATCTTTTTGGGGCGAAGCTATTTTGACAGCTACTTATATAACAAATTTATTACCAACTAAAGCGTTGCAGATTAACAAAACACCATACAAACTATGGCATAATAAAAAGCCTATATTAGAAGATCTTAAAATTTTTGGATCGAAAGCTTACGTTCATAATAAAAATAAAAAGACTATGGCATAATAAAAAGCCTCGATTAGAAGGTCTTAAAATTTTTGGATCGACAGCTTACGTTCATAACAAAAATAAAAAGACCAAATTGTGTGTATAGATTGTGGGACGTTGAAAATGAAAAATTTATCACGGTTTGAGATATAATTTTTCGACGAAATTAGTTTTAAACAAACAAGACCCACAAAATTAGTTAGAGAAAGTGATGAAAATAAAATCACTAAGAAAACTAAGTTTTCTGATCTGATCAACTTGATAAGAAAATATCTCAAAACGATACAAGTTCTTCACAATCTGATAGTATTCTTTAAAAAAAGTGAAAGATTACAAAATAAACCTGTTGTCTCTTACAACGAAAATCAGTACGATGAAATGTATAGTTATATTTTAAATCTGGAAACATATACTACAAAACTTCCAAATAGTTTTTCAGATATTAAAAATATGAACGATCGTTGTAAGTGGGAGCAAACGGTAAAAGAACAAATCGATTCACTTTTGTTAAATAATACTTCGATTTTAGTAAATAAATCATCAAATAAAAATATAGTACAATGCAAATGGGTATTTAATATAAAAAAATGATAAGCTAGGCAATGTCGAAACTACTTTTTTTGGGTTTTTAGCCACTAAGTTAAGGAATTTTTTTTCAAAAATATGTTAAAACCCACTGCGTAAATTCCTAAAGAAAAAAATGTGTTCGTTTGTCAGTGGTTTTTAAATATGTCAGTCAGTTGTATAAGGAACTATAAATTTAAAATTAACAAACACAAGAAAAGAACATTTTTTTTGATTTACTAGTTGGCTACGCAGACTCTGATTGGGCAAATTGTGAGATTGACAGAAAGAGCACTACTGGTGATTTATTTAAAGCATTTGATTTATGTACAATTTCGTGGAATTCTAAACGTCAGAACACAGTCGCAGCATCTTCGACTGAGGCTGAATATATGGCTGTTTTTGAAAGCGTGCGTGAGGCAAAATGGTTAAAGTCTCTTTTAAAAAGCATGCATATTGAACTAACAAAGCCAATAGTTTTATATAAAGATAATACAAGCTGTATATCTATAGCACAACAATCCTGAAAAAAAAATAAAAACATAGACATAAAGTATCATTATATAAGGCAACAAATACAGCAACAAAATGTTATGTTGAAATATATTTCTACAGGACCACAACAAGCAGACATATTTACAAAACCACTGCCAGCTCAAAAATTTAAAAAAATCAGATTTCAATTGAGAATTAAATAAACTACATAAAAACAGGAAATACTTTAGTGTTTTAAGTATTTACAGATATCAATTAAATATAATATTTTATAGATTTCGAAATAATAATTAAAAGATATTGGTATGGTCACTGTGTAGCTTCAACTGCCAGGTATAATGCTATGACTCCCTGATGATTCTTAATAAGGATGAAACAGGTCTGTAGGTGTTTGGATTCTCCATTAGACATTGGAGGCCTGGTCGTAATGAAGTGAGAAACAAAAACGCTTTGTCCGATATGCCACGAGTGTTATTTTAATTAAATTAGATGTTTATTTTTTTTCTTTAAAAGAAATGTTTTCCTAAAATATATATATAACAGTTGTAATATTTTGGTCCACTTTTCGAGTGGGAGTGTTGGAATATTAATTTAATTTATATTCATATACATAGCAAAGTAGCAGTACTTACGACCTTATAATAATCACAGCATGTAAATAAAACACAGTATATACAGTATCGATTGAATATATATCTCTCGAGTGATGAATCAGTTTTCTTTTGTTTAAGAACGAGAACAATAATACATATAAGATAAGAACTTTTCCTTTGTCTGAATAATAAATAAATGTAAGTGAGTTATCATTGGACACCTGTGCGTTTCATTACAAACAATCCCCATATTTTAATAACACCATCTTGACGCTATGAATCAAGGCGGCTGGTAAATGAAATAACAATGTGGTTGCCATAACGACGTGCCTTTTTACTCGGTGACGTTCGTTGTTACCACATTTTAATCTTTGAGAGTTTGATATTTTGACGATGTTTTTAAATGGTTTTTTAGTAAATACTTGATGAGAACTGGCAAAAATGACTTAATTTTTAGACAAGAATAATTTGATTTTTTCAGTATAACTGTACTCCGCTATTTCTCTTTAATTTTGGGTAAAAAACGGACAGAAATCTTTTTTTGCCCCGTGATCAATAAAAAAGTTTTTTTGCGTCGCTAACCAAAAAAGTCATGCTTTAGTTATCTGGAGACAGTTACTAAAATCATGTTTTTGATGAAGGTGTAAAAAAATATATAGTTTACTCGTGTAAATAAGTTGTTAACCGACCTAATCAGCGGCGGCTCGTGCCAGGGGGCAGAGGGTCCAAATATTTATTAAAAAGCAACTTATTGTAGCTCATAACGGATACGAACAATGGGGTGATGTTGGTAACCTCTTGCTATTACCTTTATTTATAAGACTAACCAAATTCGCCGTTAAACTCTGTGACGAAAATCACAATATTTTCCACTGACAAATATCCGGGTTTTTTACGGTGAATTTTAATTATTAATAATCTTTCAAAATTCAAAAACACACCAGAGAAAAGGGAGGTTAGGATAAACAGATCGGAATCAGTTGTCACAGTTGCCAGGGCAATTATACGGTATTCACCCGCAGGTAACGTCAAACTTTATTAGTTAGTAAGGGATTCCGCTATTACCTCGAAACTGTGCATGCTTGTAATAAGCGATAATTGGGGCAGGTACTTCAGTAGTTCTCGGTTATATAGGTGACCCACTACAAGTGCGATGTTGTCACATTGAGTAGGTTTTATTCTCAATATATATTGGAAAATGTTATTAATTAGTTTTTTGGTCATTTTGATCTGATATTTCGACCGAAAAAATGAGGGATATATTTGTACCATAACATGCAAACTTGTGTTAAAAAAAGAACGGGGGCATTACGTACCCAAATGACAAATACGTGTCCTTTTATTATAAATAGATGTGTCCCTACACATTATGAATTATTTATTGAATTAAAATTGTGAAGATATGTGATGAATAAAAGTCAAGGCGCCTATACTGACAGGTAAGACCAACATTTACAATATGGCGTTGTGATGTCACACAAGTTTTTTTTATAGATTTTTTGAATTTTGAATGAAGGAGATTTATGACTATGTGGGATTGACAACTCTTTAGCCACACAATCAAGTGTTAATGGGTATTTTGTTCGCATTTGCCTAGAAGAAGTTGATATGACGTCATCTTTCAAGATGATGGCCTAAACTCATAAAAGAAAAAAGACCTTAAATGACCTTGAAAATCGCAAGAAACAAGATTTTTGCCATTTTCTCTTCAAAAAAACGTAATAACTCGAGGTTTTGTCTGTCCAAGTTCAAGTGAACCTTGAACAATTGGCATATATGCCTAATTCGATCCGTAGAGTTTGATGCAGTCTGCAGCTTTATGACCTTGAAAAATACCCCAGTAAAATTACCATATTGCAAATATAACATACTAAAGGGCGCTATTCATCAACTACTAAAGCGAAGCGAACCAAATTTGGTAAGGGAGATGAGAATGTCAAGTCCAACAATATTGTTCAAAAAAATTTAGTTCAGCTATGACGCGTTTCAATATAGCGGCTGATATATCAAAATGGCGACCTATAACCCCATTTTATTTTATTCAGTTTCGTAGAAAAGCAAAAACGACAAGGCGGTCATTAATTATTGTTGACTTATCGTCGCTTTTCCAATTTACCACTACTTCGTTTTAAACCTCCCCAACATGCTTTTTGATATGGCGTCCGAGATGTCTAAGCTATACCCTGGTAAAAATTACCTATATGTCTGTCGTTCTTATTAAGTTTCGGAACTTCTAAAAGGATGCGGTGGCACATGAATATATGACTAAATAGCTGTTAAATCCTCATCTTTGAATTTTATTATGAATGTTAATAAACAAGTGTAGTCATGCTCTACTGGCATATATATAATTTTTTATGATTTTTCGACCGCCATTTTGGAAAATGGCATCTAAAACCACTGGTTCAGTACATAGTCATATATATATATATAACTTCTGCTAACTCTATTGTAGGTTATTTAAATGACTTTGTTGGCTAGACAAATGAGGAGAACAAAAAATTCACAGTTCCGAAACTTAATAAAAACGACATGCATATAGGTCATTTTTACCGGGTTTTAGCATAAACATCTGGGACGCCATATCAAAAAAATGGTAAGGAGGTTTAAAATGAAGTGTTTAGTTATTAATTTCATCTTCGTTTTTGCGTAGTGGTAAATTGGAAAAAACATAACAAAAAACTAGTTTTTCATTCGCATATATTATTTTCAAGACCAATCAAGGTCATGCATCAATCAAAATTTTTTTCAGAGTAAGCGGCGATAAGTCGTTTTTGCTTTTCTACGAAATTGGATAAAATAAAATGTGGTTATAGGTCGCCATTTTGATATATCAGCCGTCATATTAGGTCATAGCTGAACCAAATTTTTTTTAACAATATTGTTAGACTTACGTAAATTTAGTCCTCTTATATTTGCAATATGTTAATTTTACTGGGGTATTTTTTAAGGTCACGAAGCTTCAAACTGCATTAAACTCTAAGGATCGAATTAGCCGTGCATGCCTAATAGTTTGAGGTAGATTAGAAGTTGGACTGATAAACCTTAAAATTGAATTTTTGGAATTCTTGTTCTCGAGTCATATGGAATCGAGTATAATCATGCCCCGGTTGCGAAAGTTGTATTTTTTATGATTTTTGGCTGCCATCTTAAAAGATGACGACATATCAACCCCTTCTACACGGATGCGAACAAAACACCGGAAAACACTCGATTGTGTGACTAAAGAGCTATCAATGCCACATAGTTACAAAACGCCTTCATTCAAAATCCTACGGACTTACACATGCCCCTTCACTATTTGGGTTTTTTTCTTTGCTTCCTTTTTTGCAAAAAATTTTTTTTTTCCTTTGTCTAAAAAAGCACTTGCAGTTCTCTCCGACACACACTGCTTAATACCCACATAACATTTAAGGAATATACATGTTATAGGAATATTCCCTCAAATTGATTTTTGGAATATTCTATTGCGAATATGGCAGGAATGTTGCAGACCTATTTTTTGGTGAATATTCTTTAAGAGTTTGTGATAGTTATATTTCTTTGGTAATAGGATAATAATATGCCCATGATAACCTGATAATCAAGTTATTTTTATGAATATCTCCAAAAAGAATGTTTTTGTCAAGATTTTGGCATGTTTGCTGAAAATATTGCGATCTTGTGAAAAGAACACGATTTACAAGATTTGTAATTATAATTTACTTTAATGTCATCTATTGTAGGTAGATGGCACTGGAATCAATATGTTCTCTATGTAGCAGGTAATATTGTTATACATATAAAGCGGGATTTACACGGGTCGATTTTAGCCGTCGCATCGCTACTTCATTTACACAAGGCGACTAAAATCGCAAGAAATTGATCATTCGTTAAAAATGTTGAACAGAACAGGTGTTTTTTACGTGCTGGAATTTCGATAGTGGGTGAAAAACAAAGAGAAAAGAAGAAACAGAGAGAGAAACAAAGAAAAAAACGAGAATTTTGGATTCGCCGATGGATTTCTCGACGCAAACTTTTGGGTGCTTCGAATAGGTACCTTATTGATGGAATGGAGGTTAGAATATCAAAATTGTTTTCGAAAACGTTTGAGAATGACCACCGGGCAGTTTGATTACTTACTAGAGAAAGTTACACCACTGATCCTCTATTATGCTATTTTTGTTCATTTTCAAAAAGCAAATAAATTCACATAGGAATAATAATAACGAAAAAAAACAAAATAACCTTCAAGCGGTGGTGAATCGCCTAACAATGAACCCTTTACACGGTCGATTTTAGTCGTCCCGCCGCATTAGTCGTCCCGCCGCATGAGGCCTACGGTCGCGCGGCAAAAGTCGAGAGGCACTCAACTTTTGGCAGATTCGATCTAGTCGCATGCGGTGCAGACGATTTCCCATTTATACGGTCGATTTTTGCCGTGCGGCCTGGGTATAAATCCCGCTTAAGATAGCAAAAAGTTATTTAGGTAATCTTTTGATAACTAATCTCAAGTAGTACATCAACATAATGGTGATACATTGATATACCTATATCCATAGGCTACTCCGTAATTGCGCTTTAGTGGAAGACTAATGCATATATGGTTGATATTCATGTGGATATATATCCACTCCATATCTTAGGATATCCATCTCGTGGCCATCTGTACAAGTTTTGAATCACAAAGTCATGTGTTATATTAAGTACTATAATTCCTTTAAAAAAATGTTCTGGTCGTATTATAGTCATGTTTTCAGAACGTAACGTATTGCCGGCATGTGTTAGTAATATTCCCAATGGTAAAATATAACATTTCTATCACATTCTTTGTTCTCTAAGCATATGACTATTACATTACAGGAATGTTTAATTGTTATGTGGGTAAGTTTTTGAAATTTTAATATACGAATCATAACAAAACAAAAAAAAAATAAAATTACGCTACCATTTTGTTATTAAAAAAGTACCAGGTAACGTTTCAATATGGCCGCCAGTCAAATGTTGTACTTGCCTGTGAATATAGGCGTCTTGAATAAAAATAAGGCGTTTTTTCATGTTTTAAAAACGAACCAAAGGATTTGCATAATTGCAGGTAAATTATAAAAAGTTATGAAAATAATAGCGACATAAAGCTATTTGTAACTCATCGCCGTATACGTATCCGCATCTAGCGAGAACCAAGCACATTAATTGGTCAGAAACTTGTACCACGTTCGAAAAGAGCAGATATATGCTAATCTAAGTTTTTCTTGAACGTGATAGGTGTTGAGATGCGTTAGGTATCACGTATCGTTACGACACACGTATTGTGTCTCAGCACCTATTGCGTTCAGAAACACCTTAAATTAGCATATATTTGCTCTTTTCGAACGTGCTACAAGTTTCTGACCAATCAATGTACTTGGTTCTCGCTAGATACGGATACGTATACCGCGATGAGTTACAAATAGCTTTATGTCTCTAATATGTTTGTAAAACATTATGTGTAGGGATGCAACTTTCAGCAAAATCTGGCATTGTCGCCAAATTGTTTACCTTATGTCTGATCGCAACTGTGGTAAACATAATTAGTTTGTTTTTACGGGTCTCTTAAAGTGCTTTTATAAAAGGACGGTTTAAAAATGCTGTTGTATAAACACCACTAAAACCGTTTTAAGCACTAAATCGATTTTATTTTAAAGCGATTTAAGAAAGTGGTTTATCGCTTTAAAAACCATTTTAAGATTGTTATAAACACTTTAAAAACGTTTTAGCCCATTTGTTCCAAGCTAAAGACATACTCGACCCTGATTTTCTAAAAAATCTGTTGTTAACTTAGGTGTTTTAATGGTTTTTTGAAAGTGACATATTTAATGACATTTAAAGAAGGACGTATAAACACTCGAAAAGAGCGATTTTATTTAAAACCGTCCTTATATAAAAGCGCTTTTAGGTACGTATAAACTTAGTACTTTTTGAGGACCTCTTTGAACGATATATGTGTGCTATTGACGTTGTATTAAACTCGGCTGCTACTTTCTCCCAAGCCAATTTTTTTTTGTGTTTGTTCTTCTGTCTGTCCCTTTGTTTTCTATAATGTTTTGGAATGAAGGTTTTGCCATGATATTTATAAATTGGATTTTTTCATTTGAAGAAAAATTTGATGACCTTGCCCTTTTGGCGGCAGTCCAGGAGCTAGAGCGATCCTTCTTTTATTTGAGGGGGATACTTGAAATTCTTTTTTGCAGCGTTCATTTCCTTCAAGGGGTAAACTTTACCCCTAAATTTTTAATAGGGAAAAAGAGTCGATTGATACTTTGTTGTGAAAATCTTTCAAATGCCTCCACAAAAGTGTTAAAAAGGTGCGATTAGTTTTAAAGTTGCATGGATCAACACCGGTCTCAAATAGTTGAGAATGGTGTTGCATGGATCACTTTGTAATAATTGTTGATTATTGAGCACAGAAGTGCCATAAATGCAAACACATCTTGTCGGATTTTAGTCAAGAGTTGATCTAGTTTTATTTCATACATATAATCATTGTTTAATAAACAGAAATGGTTTATATAAATATCAATACTTATTAAATATAATAATAATAATAGTAATGTTTCCGAAATCTATGACTTACTAGCTAATAACCTATTTTTTACATCCTTTACTACAAATGAAAAAATCTTTTTTTTACGAAATTAAAATTTAATTTTTGAGAAATCTCGTGACACGCTGATTTTGTTTTCGTTAGTAGTATATTTTATCATGCTTTTTTTCTTCTCGTATACATTCCTATGAAGAGGGAAATTGTTTCTTATATAATTTGAACTAACTTTGAAATATTTAAAAAAAAAATCATTGAAGAGACCTTTAAAATGCTTGACTCACTTTCCTTATTTAAAACACAGGGGTAAGGTTTACCCCTGAAATAAAGTGGATGCTACAAAAATTTCAAAACCTTCATTAAGTATCTCCTTCGAATAAGAAATTTGTCGTGTCCGAAGATGTTTCCACAATCAGAATCAAAATACCTGAAAATGCGTCTGTTTCATTTTTGTTGGGACAAACTGTATATAATAACTAAAAGGAAAAATTACCAAAAAGTTAAAATGAGAACATGACGAGACGTGTGGCTTTTCCCAGTATAAAACATAATAAGATAAATTAATGTTCAATTTGGTAGCCAGGGGAATCACTTAGAGTTTTCTTACTTTTCTCTAAACCAATATATAAGAAGTAACATTGTGAGTGGCTGCCATTCCACATATACCTTCGAGTAAGTCGAGAGATCTATTTTGATATTTAATAGTGATTGATCTGAAAAAAAATTGGTGAGTACTTATTTATACGCATAGCATGTTGTAGCAGCAGCCATCAGATTGAACGTCGCCATCGGCAGTAATAGTGTATCGGAATGGCTTTTAATCGCAAACAGTCCGTCCTTGTTTCAAAATATAAAAGAAATCAAGGTTAAATTAAATTATATTAAATATAGTCAAACATGAACATTTTAAGTGATTACAAAAATATTTACGGATTTCAATTTTGGAGATTATAAACAGCTGTTAGTTTTTCTGACATAAGTAAATAAATAAAATCTAACGTTGGGATTTACTAAAAGGGTTTAGTTTATTTTAGAACGGTCCTAAGTTTAAGTGAAATTTTTGGTTTTAAGCATTTTAAACCAACCCTTGAGCTTTGGACACAGTTTGAATTATAAAAAGAATTTTAATAAATTTGTTTATTGAATAATCATCTTAACACAATCTTTTGTTGGATTTAAGAAGAAAGTTTCAATTTAGAAGAAAAGAAAATTTAAAAATTGAAACCCACGCGGAGTTTAAATAGTAAACACTCTGTAGAACAAATTAAAATTGAGGTTATATGTCACTCTAATTAAAACTTACCCTTGATAATTGATTTTTCCAATTAATACTTGATGTCACATAACGATTTAGATGGGTGATAATAAAATAAGGAGTAGATTAATTTTGTATTTATTTAAAAGGTGTTTTTATTTATGAAATGTATTCAAAAACTTAAATGCAAGTTTTTTTTACATTTCTGTCACTGTCAAAATGTCAGTTTAAAAATATTAGCGCTGCGTTTAATCACAAACAGCGAGTTCAGATCTTTTACCTCTGCTTGCACCTTAGCTTGCACCAACCTCTACTAATGAAAGCTACAGCTTTAAAATGAGTGGGCTTTGAGTAACGAAAATTATTTTGACTGAGCTTTTGGATAACCTCAATGTTTTACTTTCAGTTTGTAAATAAATTAATATAGTTGTTTTGGGTTTTTTTGCTTGGTATATTTTTCGTGCATAATCAGTGACCTTCACTTATGTTTGTTTTTCCTTGTACTTCCCTCATAAATATATTTTTTGTGCTGAAAACGGGTTGAAAATATAGCGTTTTTCTGGAGAAAATTGGAGGTGTTTTATTGATTAATAAACAACTTGGGATATCAAAATAAGGTAAATTACTTCTTGTAAAAACAGTTACTTAGGGAAATTTTAAACAAACTTATTACCAATTGCCACAAAACCATTCTTTCTGGGGGCTATAAATTTAAACTACCCCCCAGAGGTGGTCTAAAAAATCAACAACTTTATAACCTCAAACACAATTATGAAGCTATTATGTGTCAAATTTTTGGCATATTCACCATATGCCATTTTGAGGCATGTCAAAAAAAAATAGTTTTAGGGTATTTTGCAATAATAATACAAAATAATGAATGACTTTGTGTCTTTTCTGTATGGGTAAGTGTTTTTTTTAATTTGGTTTTAAAATTCAGTACCCCCCACAGGTGTAAATATTTAGATCTTAGTAAATCCCACTGTATATGTTTGTGGTGGATTCATAATGATGAAATACTTTTTTGGGTCACTAATTTAAGTCAAAATTTAAGGAAATCCTAACTAGAATATAAGTACTTACTTATCTGACGTTTCGGCAGAAACTCTACTGTCGTTATCAAAGGAATTATTTTGAAATATATATCCGTTTCCGTAACTTTTGCTGTAACTTTACTCTTTTCTTTTTCCTTAAATAAAAAACTGGTTTATGCAAAAATGCCTTTTATTTAACTTTAGTCATAACTAAAGACATTTAGGTGCACTCGCGATTTTGGCGTTTTGTTTACAAAATTTGGAGTAATTTTTGTCCTACAAATGTGGAAACTCTTTCACCAAATCTATTAAATAATCAATATCCGTTTCTGTAATAACTACTGCGTCAACATCAACAAATATTTTGCCGACCGCACTTGCGAGACGAGATTTTTCCGCTTCTTGTTTCGTAAAATTTAAATATATATATTAGCCAACTTTCAAGGTCATTTCTTAAGGCTTAAGGAAAAAGATGCATAAAAAAGACAAGCATGAACATCCTTATTTGAAAACATGAGATTGAATAGTTGGTAGAGGAAAAAATTACAGTAAAAGTTACAGAAACGAAAAAGGAATTTAACCATGAACCAGCCTTAATTCCTTTGATAACGGCAGTAAAGTTTCTGCCAAAACGTCAGATAAGTACGTATAGATTGTAGTTAGGATTTTCCAGTGTGAAGAGATTAATTATTTTTTAAGAAATTTCCTTCAATTAGTGGCGAAAAACCCAAAAAATTGTAGTTTTAGCAATAAGAATATAAAATAAATTACCAAATAACCAAAAAGAGCAAAGAAAGATTTTTCAGGTTATAAATAACGCCGATCGCAGAAGCGCTATTCCAGTAAAACTCATTTTGCATGCGACGTAAAGCAAGCCACTGTTATGGTTAAGCCATGATGGTAATTTAAGGCTTAACATATTGTAGCATAACTTAAGGGGTAACGTTTTTGTTTAAGCATTTTTTACGAGATTTTTTGCCATGTTTTTCACATTTTTATGCCATGATTTTGCTCACATTTTAAAGCTTTCTTTCCAGTCTTTCGATTTCTAGAATAAAACACTCACTTTTTTGAAGTTTTTACTGTTTTATTAGCGTTCATGAAAAGTACTGCCAAAAAACATTTTCTCTCTGTTAAAATGAAACATATTTAGAGAGAGAGAGGGCAAAATTTTAGAGGTAGCTGGAGACATAATTTAGTGAAGTGAAAAAACATTTAAGGTTGTTAAAAGCAGGCTATAAGAAAGTATTTTAGAGGAAGATGAAAATAATTTAAGGCAACTGTTTAATAAAAAATTTCTGTAATGTCATCTGTCTGTGATATTGAGTGGTGTCGTGCATATGATTTTTATTTTGCCATTTTTATACAAAAAACAGCAAAAATTGTAATTTTTTAAAAGCATAAGGTGGTATTAATTTCTTTCAATAAAAGTTCTTTATAAGAAGTGTATTTAAGCACATCTAACGCCTTGTTCATAATTGGTATAGAAATTGCAATAGTCGTATTTTTAGTTATAATACACGCTCTGTCACTGTCCTATTAACAAGAAAGACAGTGACAGAGCGTCCCTTATAACAAAAATTACGACTATTGCAATTACTAAACCAATTATGAACGATACTTAAATAGTAGTTTCAACCACTAGTAGCTAAAATAGTGCTTTTTTTACAAGCGTTGGTTTACATATCGAGCGCAGCGAGTAAAAAAAAGCACAGTTTAGCCGCGAGTCGTTTAAGACTATTTTTTTCAATACCTTTATCAAAAAATCGAAGAAATACAGGAAAATACTTTTAAAAATCTGACACGAAGAGCACTTCCCGCAACACACCATCTTTACACTATAAATCAAGGCGGCTGGTAAATGAAATAACAATCGTTTTCATAGCGATGTGTATTTTTGCGACATTTTAATCTTTGACTATTTGATATTTTGACGATATTTTTAAATGATTTTTCGTAAATACTTGGTGAAAACTGGCGGAAATGGCTTAATTCTTAGACAAGAATAATTAGATTTTTTCATTATTACTCTTTTCCGCTATTTCTCTTTAACTTTGGGTAAAAAATGGACAGAAATCTTTTTTTGCACCCGTGATCAAAAAAAAAGATTTTTTTTTTACATCGGTAACCAAAAAAGCCATGCTTTAGTTATCTGCAGAAAGTTACTAAAATCATGGTTTTGATGAAGGTATAAAAAAAATCATTTAACAGGTATTTAACTAAATTATTAGTGGCGTGCCATATTAAGTCCCCAATAGGCTTTTCTTCTTTAACACTATTTTGTCATTTTTGTAATATTCTTTTTCGGTGGCTATAACAGAAAAGGGGGTAGTAGTATTTTCCTGATATAGCTATCTTGCCTTTTGAGAATCGAAGATGTGTTTTTTAGTCATCCATACCAATATGGAGCCGTTCATAAATTAGGTAACAACTAAGTTCGGACGCCTCGGACCCCTCTTTTCAACTTACGTAAAGCTAGCTATCACTCTTCATAAAAAGATCGCTGTTTGGTTCGGGCGTTACGTAATGCCACACTTGATGCACCCCTTTGTAACACTTACTAACGCCACTGCTTACCCTTACCAGAGCTCTCTTATCCAACGAGATGCGACAGTCGGCGTCGGCACCTTTGAAGTTGGGGGTCCCGTTTTTCGTGACCTTGATTTCGTTATCCATCGCTGTAAATGAGTGTTAGACCCGCTCTGACTGGCTCGTCAGATTTAGTCCATGAGCCGGAGCCGAAAAACCGGTTTAATTTTTTGGTGTATTAATAATTAATTAGCTATACGTAGATAAAAAGCAAACGGATTATCATTATTAAAAAGAAAATAACAAATTAACGATAACTAAATATTTTTAAATATTAATCAAAAATATTTTTTGATATAAAATAATTTAAATAAATTGTACAAATACCAAACATACATTTTTTACAGGTGGGATAAAATTCTGATTTTTCTATTTTCTTTATTTCACCTAATATCTCCATTGTTATATTTAATGGTATAAAATTTTTTTTAGGTTGCCTAAAACTTATTTTATGTATTTGTTATTAGTTTTTCAAACCATCAGAGCAATAACAATTTTTTTCTCGTTCCTGTAAAATTAAGAAAAATGCACATAGCAGGTTTTAGAGTGTCAACGATGATATATTATTATAAGTAAGTAGGCATTTAAATATGTAAAAGAGCTTAAAAAAATATGTGTACCTATACTTAACGTTTTGTATCTCTAGGAAAAGAGAAAAAACTGATGCCAATACCAGTTTTTGACACACATCCGCGATAAGCACACCAAGTGCCCGGCATGATTCAAAATACTAATAAATAAATCAAAACCAAAATGTGGTAAGAACGATGTCAAAAATAAAAAAACTCTAACGAATAATCGCACACTCGGACCAATAAATCAATCATCAGGAGGTTTTGAAGCTTAAGGCGCAATTACACAGACGAACATGCTCAAACAAAAGCTCGTGCAAAAGATTTAAAATTTTTTGCCTGTACATTTTTGTGAGCTTTTCTTTGAACATTTTGTTCGGGTAAATTTTTGAGCAAATTATTGCTATCCGTTTTGGAAACATATTTTTAAAGATGACAATAAATAAAATTTTACATCAGTGATCATTGATCTCAATTCTTTAAAAAAATGGAACACCAACTTTTATTTTAAATTTTTGTGAAAAAAAGCCGACGGCAAGCGAAACATTATTCTTGACTATCAGTTTTGTCACATGGATTAGGGTTACTTATAATATTTTTTTTCTTAGGGTTTTTCCCGGATTTTTTTGCCCGGGGTTTTTTTTGGGATATTCTTGCGAGTTTTTTTTATTTCCAAGGGTTTTTTCCTAAATTCAAAAAACAACCCAGGAAAATTTTTCTTTTCCAAAAAAAATTCGAGTTTTTCAAATATCGCCAAAAAACTCAAAAATTGCACTTTTAAGCGGTAATCCGCGCCTCACGACTATGAGGAGTGGTGGGGAGGGGATTTTATTTACTGTCAATTGAATGTAATAATCAAGGTCGATTACTGACACTGAACAAACAATATGCAGGAGCAACATTCCGATTCAGAAATCTAGTCTATTACTGCTAAATTATATTTTTTTAGACAAGGGTCTGGGATCGTAGGGTTATAAAAGTGGGTAATAAACGGGTATTATTTAGACCGAACGTGCTTTTGTTCATATATTTGAGATTTAATAAAATGTATATAGGTTTTTGAATTTGACTTAATTATTATTGTATTGTGTTTTAAACTAGGAAGTAAAATAAAGAGATATTCTTTTAAACGTAAATTTTTATCATTACATTTAACAGGCAACAGCAATAAATAATTGCCAAATAATATTTTTTTTATTGTCGTTTTTTTTACAACCCCAAAAAAGTTACAAGTATACTGGGATATCCCCTATAAAAATTAGATCAATCGAAGTTGCTTATGAGGTAAAACGTGAATTTCGACATCATATCGTTTTTCCATCGGAAAGCACTTAATTAAAATACCTTGCTTTAAAACTTAGTCTTTCTATTTTCAGTTAAGTTCAATGAATTCCCATAAAACTATAAAATTTAAATTTGTAAAGAAATTTTTATACCCCCAATTCTTCAAACAATGTATCCTCCAAAATTTACGTGTGTTTTTTGTACGAGATTTTGCTCGAACATTTCTTTGAACATTTTGCTCAAGAGGCTTGTGTAAATCTTTGTCGGCATTTCAACATCAAAGGAAAGTTTGTCTGTGTAAATGCGCCTTTAGACCCGCAGTCCCAATCATGCGCATAAAAAAAACGGCTTGTTGACTGTCGCATGTCGTTGGATAAGTGATCTCTGCCCTTACCCCATAAAATTTTGTGATGGTGCTGTCGGTCTGGGACACAATCGCTTCAAATTTGGCCCAAAAATTATGTGGCATCAGGCGATGAGCTGGTTAATTTTTGATGGGCCTGGAGAATTAAAAAGAGAGTAGGAAGAGGGGTTAAATTAAAAAAAAAATCGATTGTTAGCAAGAAATTAGCAACACACGATTTTTACAACATTTTTGAGAAAAATTATATCAATGCTCAAGTCGGCCTGATCCGTCGTTTTTGAGATATTCAGGAAAAATAAAAATGTATTTATAAAAATCCCAACTCACGAACCCCAACAGCTAGCCAATTACTCAATCTATAATTTATTTTATTTATGAGTATTATTTATTAAACCAGAAGAGTTTTTTGCTGGATTGATTAAGTATATAAAGCAAAAATGATATACTATTGTATACAACATACCCAGTGGCGCACCCTAGAATTGACTTCGGGAGGTAGGGGGGGAGTTTAAGGATAACTAATAAACAAAACATAATTTGAAGTAAAAAAATGTGACCATAATTGATACAAGGACACAGGTGCTTACTACAAGCGCGGACCTGAACTCAAATGTAAGGGGGGAGGTTAACCAAATTTTAAATTGTTTATTTATCCAATTGCGTCGTAGGCCATTTTTTGTCTACAATTAAAGTCAAATCGTAAATAGTGATGAGGTTTTGGAAATTTGAGTTGTTTATTTAGCTTAAACTCGTTTTGTAAAAATGCAAAAAAGACGTCGCAGGCGAAAATTTTTGCGATAATGACACTTAAAATGCCATTTTTGACACCAAATCGCAGGAAAAATATTTTGATAAAATTGCAATAAAGAGACCACTTTGACACGAATTTGTATAAATGAAAAGTGTTACAGCGCCGCAGGCGAAAAATTTTGCAATTTATGATTTTTTAAAGTCCAGGCTCTTGTATTTTATTCCCTATATATTTTAATCTGATTTTATTTCATTGTGTCAATTGTAACCAGTCTTTTCGGGGGGGGGGGGGTTAACCCCACAACCTCCCTCTCCCCCTCGATGCATCACTGACCTACTGTTTATTCCAAATTATCCCACCAATTTTGAACATGGGGGTTGAAATATAAACAGAGAAACTAAATAGAACGTCCATGATCAAAAAATTGGTTCCATTGAATTTGGAATGAGGTGTTTGGGGTGATCTAAATTCGAGTGAGTTGTAGGGTTTCTTCAGGTATTTGACATTTTTGGAAAGGATAGCGGAAAACTAATATGCATGTTACGGTTCCGATACAAATATACGTTTCGCAATCTGCCCTTTATTTCTTTTAGTAAAAAGTTATTTTTGGTGTTTATCGCTTTTTTATAGGTCAACTAAAGTAATACTTATTTGTCAAACTGGATTTTACCTGTAAAGTTTAGTTCTTAGGGTCTAACACAATAACTCAAAAGCCCGAAAAAAATTACCTATTTTTGACTCGATTTTTAAAATCAGGATGAAACATCCTTTAAAACGATGTATCGTTCTTAAATTGTTAGTTTTTTATATTTATATTATTTTTATCTTTTTTTTTTGTAAAACTTGTCCTAAAAGAATAAATAAGTACAGACTAAAAAATAAAAATTATTGAAAAAAAATAAGGTACGTATTAATAAAAAACACAAAATAAAATATATATAGTTAAAAATAAAATTAAATAAATTACAAAATAAACAAAAAGGGCAAAGAAAGCTCAATCATTCTAAAGGAAATTTTATGCTGATTTATGATTAAAAATCGAGTAAAAAAATAGGTCATTCCATAAGAAAAATAGTGTTATATGTCAAAAACTAAACGTGACAGATAAAATGAAGTTTTGCAAATAAATTTTGCTTAAAATTATCTACAAAAAACTGTTTATATCAAAAAGATATTTTCATTATTAAAAAAGTTATAGGCCAAATTCTAAAACGCATGTTTTTTCAAAAGCCTCCGTAGCTTAAAAACGGGTTGGCATACTAACATGCCGTTTTTACCATTAATTATTTCTTATAAATTGAGCCCGTGAGATGTATATTGGATTCTTCCTTAGAAATACCTAAAACCCCAAAATTCCTATGGATTTTATCCACCCTGTACCACCCAGAGTGTTTTGTTTTGCAATGGCTTTTTTAAAATGTGGGGCGTATTTGACCAATTTACCCTAAACCAAAAATGATATGCTATTTTATACAACCTACCACATGTATAATTTGCTTTTTTTCAAGAACAATGACTGACGGAATGATAATCGCAGTGGCCAAGGGCTTGTGCCAAAGGGAATGCGTGGAATGCTTTGAAGCCGCAGGATACAAATACGCATCCACCTCCAAGAGAGTCATCGATGCCACTCCGGCACTCCAGCAGTGCAAAGATCGTGAGGAGAGGTAAGCTTTTTTCTCGAATTTTTCACGATACACCTACACGGTATGCCAGCGCGCAGGCTCTTGCTATCTCTCTCGCATCATATGACGTCACGTTGGAATCATAATTTGAAATCCTCAATATCAAAAGCGTTTTCTCGCGTTGAAATTGTTTAAAATGTTTTTGAAAAGTTTGAAACATTTGTTTTCTCGCGTTGCAACGGTGACGTCACATCTAAACGGGTTAAAAATATTTTGAAACGGAATCCACTCTAGTTTTATAACTGACGCGAGCGTAGAAGATACGTCAAAATTCTACATTTTTTTTTAACCTAAGATTTTTTTTGTTTTTGCGTGAAAATGGATGAAAAATCGTATTCTATATATCTTGTTAGCCATTCTTCATGGTATCCCTGTGGTCCTATATGATTTTCGGGGCTTAAAAGAACAGTAAATAAAAAAACTTCACTATCCATATAGCTTCCATTGCTTGCCATCCATGATACTAAAACTGGCCGTACACTCGAAGGTTTTGTTAAATAAACCAATAGTTGATCCATTTTAATTTTAAACACCAAAAAAAATAAACAGAAAAACAAAAAAGTCAGGTTACACTAAACTACGTCAGCGTTTTGAACTACTCATTTTTTCTCGGTACTTAATGATGACGTCACATCTAAATAGTTTCAAATAATATTTCAAAATAATTTCAACGCGAGAAAGTGTTGTTTATTTGGAAATATAAACTGGACGCACTATGAAACGCATATTTTATATTTAGGAGAGTATTTTAAACCTCTGTAACTTTTTTAGGTTATATTATTTTTAAATGAGGTTTTTGGTATCGTACCGCTGATATTTTTTTCTAAAAAAAGAATAAAACCAAAGTTTGCTATTTTGTATTTTGTTCGGTATACAAGGTGTGACAAAAAGTACTGTTTTCAAAGTTTAAAGTTAACGAAAATTAAAAAAAAAATATGGGAAAAATTTAAAATTATCAAATTGGGTATGAACTCTTTCTTAACAAAATGAATTCTCAGATTTTTTATTTTTTCTTATGTTTTGGAGATATAATTTTTTTTCAAAATTTTTGCGTATTTTACATTCTTTTGCCTCGTGGATTTGACCGGATTTCGCAAATAATTTTAAATATGCATTTTCGCAATCTCTGGTAATCCTGTTAAAAATAAAACGTACCCAAAGTTGTTTTGAAAATTAATCTTGATTAACAGTGGCATCCAAGTTGTGGATTGTAACAGATGTTTACAAAAAATACTTCATATGTTTTGCATCAATTTTCTCGCTATTCATTATAAAAAAAGATTATTTTTTTCAGTTATTACTAACTAGTAACCATTTTTACCAAAGTGGTTTTTTATTTTTTTTAAATTTTAACCAGGGGCGGAGGTAGATTTTTTTCAGAATACACTTTTATTGATATAAAATGGTTACATAAATTAGAGAAAGCAGGTTCAGCTTATATTTTTTTAAATTATTATGTAATGTAATTTTTTATAACAAGCATGTCAGGGGCTTGCATGATTTTTTATTTTAAAAAGTTTTTATTTAAAAATATTGTGATCCTAAAGTGAATTAGGGAAGCCAATCAAATTTCGGTATCATTCGAAAGGTCCAATTTTTCACAATTCCAGCGTTACGTCATGCGCATTGTGGGATTTCTATCATTAATATTGCATCGCTACTGATTACGTACAAGGTATTTGTTATAAACGCACCTTGCCACAAATGTTTAGTATTAGTCGTAGAAATATAAAAGAAAACTGAATTGATTGTAGGATCATTATCCATTTTTATTTGTCTGACAACTTCTCTTTGACTAAACCGATTTTTATTAAATTTAACACGAAAATCCTTTAGCACTAGGCGATAAGCCAATTAATTTTGGATGGGGTGGGCGGTTGGAAAGAGAGGCAGGAAGGAGGGTTAACTTTTTTTTTTAAATCACTCAAGCCTAGTGACACACAGTTGTCACACTTCGATCAATAATTAATTTTTTAACAAAAACCAAATTTTCTCAAGCTGTGGCAGTAGACGAAACATGCTTTTCCCAATTAGATGTAGAATTACTTAACTAGGAGATTTGGGATATTAAAATAGCAGTTTTCACAACTAGTGGCTAAAATAGTGCTTTTTTTATAAGCTGGTTTAAGTAACGAGCACAGCGAGGTATTTAAAAACGCAAGTTAAAAAAAGCACAGAGTAGCCACTAGTTGTGAATACTATTGTTTTTAATTTCTTTATCGAAAGATCTAAGAAAAACAGGAAAATACTTTTATAAATCTCGAACGAAGAGCACTTCTCGCAAAACACACCATATTTACACTATAAATTAAGGCGACTGGTAAATACAATAACAATGGTTGCCATAGCGATGTGCCTTTTTACTCGGTGACGTTCATTGCTGCGAAATTTTAATCTTTGACAGTTTGATATTTTTACGATGTTTTTAAATGATTTTTTCGTAAATACTTGGTAAAAACTGGCGGAAATGGCTTAATTTTTAGGAAAAATTAATTCGATTTTTTCAGTATTATTATTTTCCGCTATTTCTCTTTAATTACGGGTAAAAAAACGGAGATAAATCTTTTTTTTGCACCCGTGATCAAAAAAAAAAAAAAAAATTGTTTGCATCGGTAACCAAAAAAGCTTTGATTTAGTTATCTGCAGACAGTTACTAAAATCATGTTTTTGATAAAGGTATAGAAAAAATATATCTAAATTTTTGTATAAGCTATTTTTTTAAGGTGTTTCTAAACATGCATTCAGGAAAACATGCAAAAGAACTCTACTCTTTTTTGGGGTCAATATTAAGTATCTATTTTTTTTAGGTGCATTACAGGAATTGATATTGCCTATGCTCTTATTGATTTCAAGGACACGATCTCCTCCATCTCCTCCAGGGATCCATTTTAAGTTAGCAAAAAAAATCGGCGCGAATTGGAATAGTTTTTATTTTTATAGGATAGATATAATGGTTCATAATAATTTTGACTTTAGAGCCATGTGGCGACATTCAGGAAAAAACAAATATAGTTTAATTAAATATATTAAGAATTAAGTCCAATTTGTCTTATTTAATTTATTTATTAGTATTTTCTAAATAATATGAAAGTAGGGTGTGCGAAATGTATAGAGTCTGTTTTGTATTTTAAACACTTTGGCTGAGATTTACTAATGCTAACTCTTTCCCACACTGAGAAAACGAGGTCAATCCACAACGTTGGGTTGAAAATTTGGGGCTACTAGAACTCACACTCACAATTTAGCTGGGAGAACTCAGCAAGTTGTGGGGTACCACAATTCATAATGGGATTGCCCCAGACCAGTTTCATGTAGGTATTAACTTTTTGGGTCAGTGGTAATTGACGGTCTGGGTTACGATAACTCAGGGCCTGAACTATTCTAACTCATGATCATGGTTTATTTTTTCCGCCGTCTAGTAAAACCCAGGGATTTACACATGTGAATCCGATTATAGACGGTAGGTGCCGAATGTTGAGGGTTGCGGGTTGCTTTGGCCAACACCTGCTTAACTAAAAAGCCAGTTAACTCTTTTTCGATTTAGTATCCTTTAGCCTACTGTAACGGTCATATTGACACCCAACTGACAGAAAATCCATGTTTTACCTATCAATTTGGTTATAAAAATGCCGACAATCTTTGGACAAAGGGCACTGAAGAGATAAGAGTTAACTGGCTTTTTAGTTGAGAACGGTGTTGCTTTGACTGGCGGTTGGAGCTTCATTTCCAGTTGTGATGTAGTTAGTGTGCAGGTGTATTGGCAGGTTCACGAGTGAAAATAATAATGTGGTTTATTGTATTTTCTAAATAATATGAAAGTAAGGTCTGCGAAATGCTGCGTCTGTTTATTTTAAACAGTTTGGCTGAGATTTACTAACGGCAACTCTTGCTTAAGCCTAATTTACACCTATATATATATATATATCTGTCATTTTCCTGAGCAAATTAGACTTAGGGACTGGTTTAGCATTATAGTTCAGCCTTTAGCCAAATATCTGATTTTGTTTATATTTTTCACAGTCAAACATTTTCAAACGCGATATTTTAGATTTTTTTAAAGTTTTTTTTATGTAAGGGGTTATCCATTCTAAACCTTATCGTCTTATCTGAAATTTGACATTTATAATTTACAAATTGCATAGATATGTTTTGTTATTTTTAACGTAACACTTTGTTTATTGTGTGCTTTTTTTAAATTTAAGAAAAATTTAAAGATGTCGTTCAGTTTTTGAGTTATTCAGCATTTGTTGGCAAGGGATAAAGCCTGCTTAGCTAAAAATTAGGCAAAATACAGTGTGTTTCATTTAAAGTAACGAAATACACGTACAAAGCTTTAGTATTCTAATATCAAATCTGTCAGAAAAAGTGGTGATTCCTTTTGAATGCCCTTTTAATCTTAGATCAAGTGTTAAAAATTCTATTCATATACAGTCAGCCGGGGCGACTTGAGAGTCAAGGCTTCGTTGTATTCTGTTTTATTTTGAAATCACAAAGTCTTTTTTTTAGAAGACCACGAACAACATTTTTAATGCATTCTAATTGCCGGTATTTTTGTCTTTAGTAGCGTTCGTGCTGGAGATGAAAATTAAGATTTTTTCTTTGCGTTCGAATTTATTTCGTCGACTAAAACATTTTTAACCTTAACAAAATTAATTTTTTTTCAAAATACTAGTCCAGTCATTTGGGGTAACTTTTAACCACTTTGGGTAACTTTGAGCAACTTGGAAAATTATACGTTGGAACTTTTCATGTGTCTTAACTGAATTTTCCAAGTGGCTCAAAGTTACCCATAATGGTTCAACAACAACAACAATACAACAACTCAGATGCTGAGTTCTGGTAACCTGGGAGAACTCTATCATTGAGAGTTCTCCCAGACAAGACCATGAGTTACCACAATCCAGGCGCTGGGTTTTGGTAGCCCGACAGTAGGGTTTTCCTATCCCAGATCATGAGTCACCACAACCCAGATGCTGAGTTCTGGTAGCCCAGATCATGAGTCACCACAACCTAAGTGTTGAGTTCTGGCCGCCCAAATGGCCAAAAAAATAAATTCAGTGTTTATGCATGTTCTTACAGCGGTAGGTGCATGAAAGCAAACAAACATACACTGAAAGAAAACTTCGATTTTATAGTTAACGAATGTTTGTTATTCCGTGTTTTTGTTATAATTAATAAGATATATTACAAAAGTGGTTATTCTTGTTTCTGGTTAATTACTTCTTCAAAAAAGAAGATTTATAAATAACAACTAATTTGTTTCTTTAATTTCACAGGTCCTTTTTCCTGTTAATGGATTGTTTTTGTTGAAGTTAATAGCACAAGAGTATAGGTTAAAAACCATTTGTTTCTTATTAACCAATATTTTGTATGAGGATAAAAATGTCGTTTGTTTTTGTTGAAGTTAATAGCACAAGAGTATAGGTTAAAAACGATTTGTTTTTTATTAACAAATATTTTGTCTGAGGATTGAAAAATGGCAAAAAGCATGCGCGAGATCTTCGATCGAGTCTTTTGGAGCACGCCAACGACTGTGTGTCAGCCGATGCGGTCACTAGTTCAGGAATTTTATTTCGCCATTTTTGTAAATTTTGACCCCCGCGCCGTCGCGTCATTTTTATATTTTATATTGGGCATACATAGGAGTTTTTTGTATGACGAATATTGCTAATATTGTGAAAATTTTTCCGCAAGGCGTATGTAAATGGAAGAAATGGAAGGTAACGAAGCTACGGTTTTTTTGAGAAATGCGGCGGTTTTTGGTTAAGTCCAAGCATTTGTTTCTCCTATGTATGTTCCAAGACAACGTTATGAATGAAAAAAAAGATGGTCTATTTGCAGTAGCTAGATTTAAGGTGGGTTTCATGCGTGACCGCCGGGTGTAAGTCTCATAATATGGTGTCGGTTTTTTCATATGCTTCTCTAGAATTACCCGTAACACAGAATAAATCAAGGTTAATGCTTAAATTACATTTATTAACTGTTAACAAATCAAGAGTTTGGGGCTAACATGCATTTATTAACTGTTAATAAATCGCTGTTAATAGTTACCATATATTTGTTTACTATAACCAAGTCAGAGTGAATGCGTGAAGTATATTTATTTATTATAAACAACTTAAGGTTTATAGTTTATTGATATTTATTTACCATAAACAAAACATTATTATAAGCTGAGAAAAAAATTTCGTTTAGTTAATCAACTATCCTTGTTTTCTATTAATAAGATTTGTTACTAGTTAATATAATACTTGCTTACTATTAACAAATGGGATAGTTCCTAAATTCCATTTTTGGTTATTGTTACAAAGTCTTTTATTTATAATTAATAAATAGCTCTGTCAATAATAATCACCGACTTGATTTTTGTTACCAAATATTTGTTTTTAAATTGTAAAATTATGGTTGTTTTCTCAGAAACAAATATCTATTAAGCCGTAAATCACAAAATCCTTTTGTTGTGGTTAATAAGATTTAGTAATTATAACTAAACTCTTTTCTCAGTGTAGCACCGCAAGTTCCTATATAATTAATATTTTAAATGGTACTCATTACTTCAAACCGTCCTTACATAAAAGCGCTTTAAGAGGTCCGTATAAACATAGTAAATATACGTATTGAACAGACTGTTTTCTTTTTATTTCATAGAGCATGGTCTCTATTCTGACAAAGAGTGTGATATATGAAAATCAAGATGCTTGATTTTCGATAAGTATGAGATCAAAAAAAATCCAGGGAGGCTGAGTTTTTGGTATGTTCTTTCGTAGGCTCTAAAAGTAAACCTCCCAAGTTTGTGTTTCCCTCAGTCCCCGGGAACCATCCGCCATTTTTAAAAAATCTCTGTAACCGACTTTTCTCCATTTTTATTGGTCGGAGGCGAAAATGTCTGAGAACAAAAATATTCGGCAAAAAATTTTCAACATTTTTGTCCAAGTGCTCAACTTTCTGTAGTTAGTTTCCAAAAAGATAGAGGGCGGCAAAGTTACAAAAAATCAGTTTTAACAGATTTAGATATATAAGATATAACATAGAAAATATTAATTTTTTAAATGTTCTCCAGATAGTTTACTGCCTAATTAGTGCGGAAAGTGATAATTTCACGTACGGGAGAAGTTCAGGCGGGAAAGACACTTCCGCAAGGGTTGGGTAAAAATTTTTTTCTATGATTGTTTATAATGACTTTCTTGATCAAAAAGTAGTTTTTAGAACACACATTTCAAACTCAAAATTTAAAAATTTGGTCCATAAAGTACCATTTAAAAAAAAATTGCGTGCGTTAAACATTTTTTCACGCACGCTATGACAGTTTTTTTTTTGCACGCCGTGCTTATTTTTTACGCATGGCGTGTGGGAAGTTGAACTTTCCACATTGATATGTAACAGTAGACTTTTTCACACGCATTTGCGAGGTAGTTTCTTTACCTATTTAATGTCAAGTGACCTGCAAAACTTTATTAAAAAATTAGCATAGGTAAAAGTATTTTTTTAGCATGGCGTGAATTTTAAGTATAATTAGAGTTTTTAGATGCATTTATAAACTAGATTAATATATATATAACCTTAGGCAGAAGGTTTTTATGTAAGTAGGAAATTTTTGTACTAAAAACGTGTCAAAAGTGCATTTTTTGCCATTAAAGGCCATCGTGTGCAGAAAAGTATCACTTTCCGCACTGTTTAGGCAAATTACAAAAAAAAACCCATGTAGAAAAAATAAGCAAATTCAACTAAAAATACTGGAATTTATACACTCTACTATAATTTTTATTTAATACGTACAAAAGTATCATTACATTTTCAATAAATACAAAAAAATCTTATGTGGAGTATCTACCTATGTAAATATTATAAATAAAAGGTTGTAACAAACATACATTCTTTATCCTGTGTCTAACATAATAATGTTTTAAAAATTTATATTTATACTGGGAACGCTTGTACTATTTATAAACAAATCTCAGCAGAAAAAATAATCTGACTACAGATAGTATTAAAACTGTGAATGTAGTTATAAATAAATATCATACGCACACATCTTTTTGCTAATCATATAGGATATTTAAAAATGTCGCAGCTGGGGTTGGATCATTATATCAAATATAGTGTAATTAATTATAAGTGCTTACCATAATAATATTGTTTTTATCACAAATTCGCAAAAGTATCCCAAAAAAACTTATTTCTTTCCTATATTTATTAATTAAATTTTGTATGTATTGCAACACTAGTTGCACGCCTATGGCGGCCTATCACAAGATGGCGTCGAAAAAACATATGATAACAAAACTGTGAAATGTTTCGTTTTCACCTGCAATCTCCAGTTTTCGTCACACTACGCACTTTGTCACATCATTTTTGCCACAAACACTTAAAAATCTATTGAAAAAATATTAAAAAACTCTCGATTAATCTGTAAAATATACCGAAACCTCGATTATGCTAAAGCTACAACGCCGTAGAGAAATTTTGAATGGAGCAGCGTAAACACGTTTATATGGCTGACCCGCCACAAATGCGAAGTTGTCACATTGTTGTAGGTTTTATTCCCGATATATATTGAGAAATAAAAAGAATTATTCTTTCGGCCAAAATATCAGGTATTTTATATGATATATCGATGGAAAAAATTAGGTATATTTCAAGTACCATAACATGTACCTCCACATTATAAATTCTTTATTGATTTAAAATTGTGAAGATTCAAGGAAATTTAAATGCAATCATATAATATACCTAAATTTCTTTATATATTTGAATAATAATAAAGTGTTTCTCCATGTTTAAAAAAACAAACCGGAGAATTTGCATAATCGCATGTAAATGATAAAGGTATAAAAATAATGTTTTTAAAAACATTACGTGTAGAGATACAACTTTCAGCGCAATCTGGCATTGTCGCCAAATTGTTTGCCTTATGTCTGGTCGCAACTGTTGTAAACATAATGTCTCTATTTAAGTTATACCTTTATGAATATATATTATTATTTATAGTAAGAGGAGTACAAATAAGGTATTAAATAAAAGTTTGTGACGTACGCTATACAAATGACCCAGTCTGTCGATATTGAAAATTGCCGAAAGTATCTGACAGACTGACATTTAGTCGGGTACCGATAGTAGAGTCCTTTTGGGTAACGGGCTATCCATCGCTTACGTAAACGCGACAAGAGGGGTTGGAGGGGTAGGTATTATTAAGTACTAAACGGAAGGGGTTGCAAACATGTTATAAAGGGTTGCAGGGGCGGGGTCAAAATTTGGTAAAATGGTTTTACATAATTGATGGTAGTACAGTTAAATTGTCAGTTGAAGTTGAAAAAAAACGGGACAAGCTGAGCTATTTGTATATTCTTTGGGCGGTCTTAAAGTAAAATTCTCAAGTTTCTGTTTCTCTCACTCTTCAGAAACTATCCGCCATTTTGAAAACACTTTGGAACGGATTTTCTCCATTTCTGTTGGTCGGAGGCAAAAAAGCGTCCAAACAAAAATCTTTGGTATAAAATTTTAAATATTTTTGTTACAGGGTCAACTCTTTGTAGTTAGTTTTTTAAAAGATAGAGGGCGCTGAAGTTACGAAAAATCAGTTTTAATGTATTTACCCCACTAAATATCAGTTTGTTAGATACTTTCGGCAATTTTCATGCCGACAGGCCGGGTTACTTGTGTAACGCACGTTACAAGCTTTAATTTAATACCTCATTTGTACTGCTCTTACTATAAATAATAATATATTATCCAGTGGCGTACCCAGAATAATTTAATAAAAATCAGCTAGCCACTTATGGCAAATTCTTAAAAATTAGGTAGTTCCTATTGCTTGAGCTCTTGAACTGAAGGGAGGGGAGAAGGGCATCTCATTTACAGATTTTTTTCAAAATTAACCCTTAAATGCGCCGCAAGCAAAAATTTTGAAAAAAATTACAATAAAATGATAAAAAATTGCTTAAAATTAAACAAAATTATAAAAATATTTAAAATGGGCATAGCGCCGCTGGCGAAAATTTTGACAGAAAAAACTAAAAATTTCGATTGATTGAGGTTTTTTGCAAAATATGTTTGAAAAAGTAGATTGGATTAGAAGAATGCCATTTATAACACGTTTTGAATGCTGGTGATAAAAATTCCTTGGAATTAAACTAAAATTGTAACAGTTAGTGACGTCATAGCACCGCAGGTTAAATTTTTAAAATTTAAGACATCACACCAAACACACGTCACAAACCGGAGTAAAGGGTCACAAAGGTGGGAGAGCTACAGCTCTCCTTGGGGGCCTTGATCATGATTAACTTATTGTAGATTGGGTTGAACCTCCTGGGGGGGGTTTTAACCCTCAACCCCCCCCCCCCCTGGTTACGCCACTGTATAATCCACAACACTCGACTTCATGCATGCCCAGAAAGCGGTTATCAAAGAATTTTACCGACTTTCAGCCGCTGTATCTCAAAGACTGTTTGATTAATTATAAACAATATACATATTTTATGGAACTTTTCCAAGATCTACAACTTCTTCATTTACGGTGGGATTTACTAAGAAGGTTTAGTCTATTTTAGAACGGTCCTAAGTTTAAGTGAAATTTTTGGTTTTTAGCATTTTAAACCAACTCTCCTTAAGTTTTGGACATAGTTTGATTTATAAGAAGAATTTAAATAAATTTGTTTATTGAATAATCATCTTAACACAACAAGAAAAGAAATTTAAAAAATTTAAGCCCATGCGGGGTTTAAATAGGAAACACTCTGTAGAATAAATTAACATTGGGGCTATATGTCACTCTAATTAAAAATTACCCTTGTTAATTAATTTTTCCTATTAGTACTTGATGTCACACAACGATTTAGATGAGTAATAATAAAATAAGGAATAGATTAATTTTGTATTTATTTAAAAGGTGTTTTTATTTCTGAAATTTATTAAAAAACTTAAATGCAAGATTTTTTTTACATTTCTGTCACTGCCGAAATGTCAGTTTAAAAATATTATCGCTGCGTTCAATCACAATCAGCGAGTTCGGATCTTTTACCTCTGCTTGTACCTTGGCTTGCACCAACCTCTACTGATGAAAGCTACAGGTTTAAAATGAGTGGGCTTTGAGTAGGGAAAGTTTTTTTGACTGAGCTTTTAGATAACCTCAATGTTTTACTTTCAGTTTGTAAATAAATTAATATAGTTGTTTTGGGTTTTTTGATTGGTATATTTTTTGTGCATAATCAGTGACTTTCACTTATGTTTGTTTTGCCTCGTAGTAACCTCATAAATATACTTTTTTTCTGAAACGGTTTCAAAATATGGCGTTTGTCTGGACAAAATAGGAGATGTTTTATTGGGTAATAAACAACTTGGGATATTAAATAAGGAAAATTAATCCTTAGGTTACTTAGGGAAATTATAAACGAACTTATTATCAAATGCCACAAAACAATCCTTTCTGGGGGCTATAAATTTAAATCACCCCCCCCCCTGAGGTGGTCTAAAAAAATCATCAACTTTGTCACCTCAAACACAAATAATGAAGCTGTTATGTGCCAAATTTTTGGCGTATTCACCATTTGCCATTTTGAAACCTGTCAAAAAAATTAGTTTCAGGGCATTTTGTTTTAAAATATGGTGTATTTTGAGGAAAAAAGCAGTTTTTCAGTGGTATTTTGCAAAAATAATACAAAATAATCAATAACTTTGTGTCTTTTCTGTATGGGTAAATGTTTTTTGAAAATTGGTTTTAAAATTTAGTACCCCTTACAGGTGTAAATATTTAGACCTGCGGGGGGGTACTATTTTAGATCTTAGTAAATCTCACTGTAAAAGTCACTTTTTGTTGATCAAAATGCATTAAAGCGAATTTTTTATAATTTCGGCGCCATCTAAATTTTTGGAAACTGATTACAGAAAGTTGAGTACTTGGACCAAAATGTTATGCCGAATATTTTCATTCTTAGACTTTTTCACTTTCGACCAATAGAAATGAAGAAAAGTCGGTTACAAAGGTTTTTTAAAATGGCGGATGGTTCCCGAGGAGTGGGGGTAACAAAATCTTGGGGATCTTACTTTTAGGCCCTCCCCAACAACATATAAAAATTTTAGCCTCCCCGGATTTTTTTCGATGTACCCTCCTTATTTATAATAATTTTACTGTACTAAATACGAAACCATATTAATAGTTTCCATAACGTCAAATATGTCAGGTTCTGGCAACAAGGTCGCAATTCTTCAAAAACCGGCAGAAAATCTGGAGCTTACAAAAAATCTGACCTTGATTTTTACAATATTTCCTTTGTTTCTCAAAGTTATTATTGTTACACATTTTTCGATCTTTGGGCCATTATAATAATAGTATCTCATAGTTAAATGTAGTAGAGATACTAAATCTATCTAATTGTAAACGTAACAAATTACCCATGCAGTATGCTGAGCTGTCAAAGAAAAATTACAAAAATTCCATGCACATATTTTTTTCCTCGTTCTTTTAAAGGATAATATTCCTATTTTTAAAATATGGCGTCCGATATCCGGGGCAAATCGCCACATCTGGTCATTGGGCGAACGCAACTGATATTCTGATTTTTTGTGCGGTCCAATTCACCAACTGATATATGCAGGGCTATTAAAAGACATTGAAAAACGTAGAGCAAACTTTAAAAAATAGAATGATTTTTTTAGCTTCTTGTTCAAACAGGGACACATACAGGCTATGAGATACGATAATGGCCCAAGGATCGCAAAATGTGTAACAATAATAACTTTCAAAAAAATAAAATAAAATTTATAAAAAATCAGGGATGGCCCTGGGCAAGGCCAGAGGCGAAAAATCTACTCTGTATTTTTTCCAGGCCAATTTAATGAGGAGAGTTATTATAGAGCAAGAGTTCAAGGTATAAAATATGATGGATAGGTATTAATCCTCGCCATTTTTTGATAATATGTGCCTTTTCTCGTCCTGAATACAAAATGGACAATCCTGTACCTCAAAATTGTGGATAAGGGCTCGGCACACTAATCCAAAGGTGGGCAATTTTATGCCCACTTTTAGAGTGGTGTGCCAAACCCTTATCCATAAATGAGGTCCGGCACACCAGGTAATTTTAGTCTGGGTGTACTACTACATCATATACAATGAGCTTCAGGCTACTGCGAACATAGGGGGAATCAAGTCCAATTTATTCTCCGTGCCGTACGACCGAGGTGGATTCGAAGCACGCTGCAGTGTTGTCTTTTGGAAATGTATTTTGTTTTTATTATTTTATTTTATTTCTGCCTTGCTCGAGAAAAAGATTGGTAAGTTCTTAAGTGAAATAATTCATTTTTAAAACTAAAAATGGATGACTACGAAGTTGCCGAATAAGTACAGATAGTCAAATGGTACTATCAAGGCAGACCATTGAGACTTATTCAAGAACTTTTTTGGAGAATTTTGTTAATCGCCCAGAACCTAGTTTATCAACGATTCATAGGTTTGTGCAGAATTTTGAAAAGTTTGGTTGTGTAGCGCCAAGAAAATATAAAAAACCCACTATTTTGAATGAGCAGGAAGTACGAGGTGTGATGATTTGCGCTGCAGTGGAGGAAAATCGAAAGTTAACTAGCCACCAAATTGCCGAAGCAGTTGATACGTCTTCAGCCACTGTCTTACGTGTTCTCAAAAAGAATGGTTATCATTCTTATAAAGTGTCAAAAACGAATCAAATTTTTCCCAGGGACAACTATAGTCGTATGGAATTTTGCGAAACAATGATGGAAAGGGCTAATCGTGCTGAAAACTTTCTGAGATCTATTCTTTTCACAGATGAAAGTACTTTTCCGTTATTGAATCGTCATAACCCAACACACGTTCGATATTGGTCGAGGGAAAATTTGCATTTGTTTTTTTTTTAATGTTTGTAGGGGAACACGTAATTGGGCCATTTTTTATTTACGGCAATTTGAATGGTCCAAGATACTTGGATCTACTGCGGCAGCATATTATGGTTTCAACAAGATGTTTGTCCCACCCACAATGTTAGCCTTGTTAGGGAATATCTTGATAATTAATTTTCTAATCAGGTTACGGGGAACTATTTTATGGCCAGCTCGATCACCCGATCTTGCTCCTAATGACTTCTATCTGTGGAGTTATATCAAAAATAAAGTTTACGGGCATGAAAGGGCTAATAATTTGGAAGAACTTCAGATTAAAATTGAAGAAGCTTTTCAAACTATCACCCTTAACATGCTTGGAAACGTTAGAAGGGGTTTTTATAATAGGCTCGGATATTGTCTAGCCGAGCAAGGAGGACTTTACGAACATTTGCTCTAAATTTTTTTTGACTGGGAGAATCTTTTTGGTTTTTAGAATGTATTATTTTATTTTGAGAACTTGCTTTTAGTTTGTTTCTCCTTATTATTTTTATTGTAACATGTTGTTAGTGATAAATCTGAGCAGTTGAAAATAAAACGCTCTAATTTATCAGTGACAAAAAACAAGAAAATTCCGTTATAAAAATTTGCGTATTTATTGACCAAATTCCGGTTTCATTAACTACACTCCATATAGCACCGTGGTTAGAGGCGTACTAAACACAAGCTGCGCACGGCGGCGAACGGCGATCGCAAGCCTGAGTGTTGGTTGCTCCAAGATAGGTGTGCAGTGTCCCTGCATGTACGTACACTTCTTTCGGCCTATGTTCGCAGTAGCATGAAGCGGTCTGTATGTGAAAATGGTGGAGGTTACCCTACCCATCATGTGACCTCTAAAATTGCCCACCTTTGTATTGATGTGCCGAGCCCTTATCCACAATTTTGAGGTACATGATTGTCCATTTCGTATTCAGGACGAGAAAATGCACATCTTATCAAAAAATGGCGATGGTTACCTATCCATCATAATTTTTACTGCGAACGCTTGTACTATTACCGTTCTTACGTCTTTTTTTCAGAAAATGCAAGGGCAGGGCCGTTACAGTATCTCATAGTTATATGAGCGGGAGAAAATCCGACAAATTTTTGGAAAAAATTACTGTGTTGGGTAAATGTTAGATTGCATAAGTGGTGGTCAGCATCCTTTCGGGAGCCGGCCCTGCACTGCTTTCTGTAAGCTATAGAAATTTTGTGCCCAAGTTATCTATTAAGTTATTTAGAATGGTAGTTGGAGCACATACCCTCCTGGAGGTCAAAACTCCTGCATATCATAAAAGTATGACATAGGCTTTAAACTACGGCATCAAGTTATTCCACTTGATGCCTCATTTGTTTGTCATCCAAGTACCACTGGAGGCCTCACAATAATCCCCAAACCAACATGAAGGTCACTGTAAAATCCCCAATAACACTTATGAGGCGTCTTTGGTTAGCTGTTGCCACAGATGTCACAAGGAGACAAACTATGGCACCGCCACATCCAGGTGTACCATGTGGAGGCAGACGCCACAGCCATTGTATCCCTATCTTCCAATATTTCCAATAGGGGCACAGGAAAAACCCTTTCTAACGGATGTCCATAAGTTTTGGCAGAAAGTTCAAGTAGCTCAAAAGAAATACCTAAGTTACTTACCAAGTTGGCTTTGGTAACAAAAGTTTCCTTGTTTCCTAAGTTTCAATTTGACATATTTATGTTTTAAGTCAGTTTGTAAAAAATGTCTTACAAATTGGAAATAAGAAAATCTATTTATAATTTGGTTGGGCAATTGCCCAAAGCTGAAATAGTGCGAATCTTTCAACACCAAGATATATCCAGGAGACCCATTTATCGAAACATATTGGAATGCGAACAGGGTATTTCTTGTATGAACCTCCCGAAAAGTGGAAGACCAAGGATTTTCACCCCCCCCCCTCAGTGCAACAGAGTGGTAAGGTTGGCTAAAAACAAGGTCGGGGTGTCTGTAAGGAAGCTAGCGAGAAGAAAACAAACTTTAAAAAGTAGTATTTGTAGAATTTTGAGCAGAAATGGTCAAAAATACCGCAAAAGGCAAAAATGTCGAAAATACACCCCTAATCAGCTTGCGCGGATATCTCGATGTTGTCGTTCTCTTCGACGTGTTCATTTTGCGAACAAAAAATCTATCATAATGGACGATGAAAAGTACTTCACTTTTGAAAACGCAGAAATTCCAGGCAATCAAGGATTTTATACCGATAATATAGAGGAGACAATGTAAGATTCAAAGAAAAAGCCAAATTCGCCGACAAAATTTTAGTATGGTGCGCAATTTCCGAAAGGGGTATGGGGTGAAGCATTAACTAGCAGAGGTTATATTGATAACTGTCTAGTAAAACTCAATGAGTTTATTCAAGAACATCATTCTGGAGATGAAATTATGTTTTGGCCCGACCTGGCATCTTGCCATTATGCCAGGGAAACGCAAAATTGGCTTCAAGAGCATAATATTCCATATGTACCAAAAAATGACAATCCCCCTAATTTGCCCCAGGCTCGCCCCATTGAAGACTTTTGGGCCCACTTGGCAAGGGAAGTGTACGCCGGAGGCTGGACTGCTCAAAATGAAAGCCAACTGGGCCGCAGAATATTAATCAAGTGCAGAGAAATTAATATTGTCAACCGCCCAGACCCTTATGAGAGGTGTCCGAACAAAGTTGCGGCTTGTTGAGGAACACGGACCGCTACATATACTAAAACAGATAAATTATATTCATAGAAAATCAACTTATTAAAAAAATATATACAGTTTAAATAAAAGTTTGTTTTTCAAAAAGTATACGATTTTTTATTTTGTGCCAAAAGTTATGGGACACCTGTTAGAAGATAGCAATATCTACTGCATCCCGAGCTGACCCACGCCATCATGCCTAGGAGGGCACTTTTTTTTTGGCTGCCCATCAGAGAACACGATAGTAGTAGTAGTAGTACTAAATATGCTTTATTGTCCAAAGGTACAAAAAAAAATCCTTATCGACAAAGCAAATAACTAAAAAATAAATAAATACATTTTGCAGGATCAACAGTAAATTTTGTAAGGTAGGTAAATCTAAGCATTAAGTGATATTTTGATCTGGGATCATAGGCTAATTAAAACTATCTTATGTACTAAAATCAGCAAAATATGAAATTTACGCCACCATCTAGAATATTAATTAAAAAAAAGCGACTTAACATAAGCTACATTTAAAAATACAGAGTCAAACAAGTTGGAAATACCTAAAGGCCTGAGATTAAAATCAAAATAAAAGCTTAAAATTAGAATATAAAGAAATAAAATAAACATAAAAATATAACATATATAGGACTAGAAAAAACAAAAACATTGGTCATTATCACAGTTTATTGCTTATAGGATTTGATACGTAGTTAATACATTATATGCACTTTTGTAACAAAAGCATCGGGTGCAGTAAATTGTTTAATTTATTTGCTGTTGAAAAGAGAAGTTTAGATATTTCTCGATAGTATAAAAAGCTGGTTTGAATAGGACATTTTTTAGTTCTTTTCTATATTTTGAAAAATCAATGATACTTTTCATAGTTGCAGGAAGATGGTTATATAATTTTATGGCATTGTAGATTATAGAATTCTTTACAAGCGTAGTGTGTGGAATGATAAGTGGTATGGTGTATTTTTGACGTATTTGATAAGTGGTTCAGTGCTCTGGAAATGAGGATTTATGTTTATGGATAAGACTTACTGATTCTAGGATAAAGAGACATGGAAGAGTTAGTATGGTATAGTTTAGGAATAGAGGTCTGCAGTGATCTCTCGGAGAAGCACCGATTATAAAGCGAAGTGAACGTTTTTGAAGTTTAAACACAGAATGAAAGAGTTATTGTGAACAGCAGCCCCAAAATGGTAGCCCATAGGAAAGGTGTGATTGGATGACTGCAAAAAACACAGATTTCGCAATAGAGCCGTTTAAATTTGTTGCTACCGCTCTTACACAGTAAGATCCTGAGGCAAGCTTTTTGTTAAGGGTGATGATATGAGACTGAAATTTAAAGTCAGTGTTCAGTTGAAGGCCAACAAACTTAGTATGTGTGGAAGCCTTGATCAGAAATGCATCACAGTCTATGTCATCAATATTACACTTAAAACCAACTACCTGTGTTTTATTAAAGTTTAGCAAAAGCCCGTTAGCGTCACTGAACTAAATTCTCAGGCCTTTCTCCAAGCCATACTACCGTTGCATCATCCGCAAATGCAGCAAAAAACCATAGGCTTCAAGCTTCCGCAGCAGCGTTCGGTGATTCACACATTCAAAAGCTTTATAGAAATCACAGAATGCCCCCGCAGTAGCAAAGCCGTTATTATAGTTCCGCAAGAGCTGCTCCAAAACGCGAAACATTACGTCCTGTGTGCTTTTCTTGGGAAGAAAACCAAATTGTGCAGAATTGAATGCTCTATGATGTGACAAGAAGTCAATCATGCGCTTTTTCACCAATTTTTCCACCACTTTTGAGATGGTTGAAAGCAGTGATATTGGCCGATAATTGGATGGGTTTTTTGTGTCACCTTTTTTGTGGATAGAGCGGCGGGCGACGAAAAATGCAGTGGGAACAATAACCGCCACCCACTATGTTGGGTAATTCTCACCTAAAGTAAGGGCGCAAAAAATGCTTAATGAGAAATATTTGACCTAGTCTAATTAAGGTATTATACTTTGTACTACTATATCATAGTGAAACCGTGCAGTTTTTTGTTTCCTCCGCCATAAAATAAAATAAATTTTATTTGTCACCTATAACTTTTAATTAAACGAGAATATTTTTTGCTTTTAAAACGAATATGTCTTGGATATTTCTAAATCTGTGCCGTGTTCTCCAGTTTTTGTTTTGTAACAGATTAGTACTGTATATCGCGATCAAAACAAATTAAATAGCACGGAATGGGGTGACTGGGTGACGGTTGCATAGGGGACATTTTTAAAGAATATTTTTTTACTCAAATGGTAAATTTTTATTTATTATTTTATGTGAACAAAAAAACAGCATTTTTAAAAAGCCAAGGGAACCTATTTTTTTAAGAAAATAAAATTAAAGAAAGCGTAGATGATCTCTAAAAAGCATTCTGTATATAATATATAAAATCTATATAGGAGGGTGAAAACAGTAACAATATTGAACTACGCAAACTGGACATCACCTAACGCACGATATCTTCCAATCAGGGAGTCTGTGCCCTTATTCTCGAACTGATAGAAATTCTGCTCCCAGTGAGTCAAATTCTCTCGCCACTATGCTTCTAATTGGTCCAAATCTTCGGCTTAAATCGGTTTCTCTCAGTTTTGCACGATATTGATAGAAAGTAATTCTATTGCTCTTGACGAAGAGAATTACTTTCGATCATTATCGGGCAAAAGTGAGAGAAACCGATTTAAACCTAAGATTTGACTCTCTGGAAGCACAATTTCTATCATTTGAAGAATAGGTGCCGTTGTATCGTGTCACTCCCACCATCAATCTGTTGCTGAGAAAACGATCGATAACGTAGGTCAGTGGCGGTCCCAGCCATTTGAAAAGGGGGGGCGTATTCGATAAGAAAAAAAACTAGAATAAAAGCGTAGCTTTTATGAGGAACACATCAATATAAGCAAACAAAACTTAGTATAACTACAAGCGCGAATTTGGTCTCAAATCTAGGGGGGGGGGGTACTCAGATTTTTAAGTTGTTTATTTCATACATTTTTTATTTTAAAAAATGTCAAAATTCGCCAAAAATTTGAGAAAATTACATTAAAAATGCAATTTTTGAGTCTAGTTAAACGCCCCCCCCCCCCTGGAACCGACACTGTAGGTGATGAAAAGAATCCTTTGCTCCAGAAAAGTAGACAATAAAGATGCTGGTGGTAATAACCCTGAAGTCTTTGGAGAATAAACGAGAAATTGCAGAACGTTCCTTTAAAGACATTCTAGAATCCCTCCACAGTATTTTGGAAAAGTTTGAAATGGGCGGGGCGGTCGCCCCCCCTGGAACCGCCACTGTAGGTGATGAAAAGAATCCTAACCTAACCTATATTGTGGACTTGTAGGATTAGGAAGGGTTTCAAGGGACAAAAATCCTCATTTTTACCTTTTAAAAATCCTTCCCAATTAGTATTACTATGCTGGACCGAAATAACCTATTTTTTACCTAAATTTCGGACGATTTGGTAATGAGTTGGTTAGCTTTTGATGTAAGAAATATGTCAAATCCTTCTTGTCAGGTCAAAGATCGATCGACCGGCAAAATTTTTTTCCTACGAGCGTGCTTAAAACGCGTTTTTCCGCACCAATTTTCATGTGGAAAGTTCAACTTCCCGCACACCGTGCGTAAAAAAAATGAAGCACGCAGCGGTCGCGATTCTTCAAAAATGATAGAAAATCTTACCCGTCAGAATTCTGGAAAGTGGCGATTTTGACTTGTCGCCTCATTTAAAATAAAAACACAGTGACCTTCATATTTATCCGAACGTTGTAAGAGAAACTGCGTCATTTTATCAATAACATTTTGTAAATTTAATATTTTAAAGATATTCTGCAGGACCAGTTTATAGCGGACCTAAATTGTTACTACGCGTACCAATAAACGTCAATATGGTCGCGATTCTTCAGAAACGACAGAAAATCTCATCCGTCACATTCTGGAAAATGGCGATTTTTACTTATTGTCTCACTTAAAATGAAAACGCAGCGTCTTTTGTATTTATCCTAACGTTGTAAGAGAAACTGAATAATATTTTTAATAACATTTTGTAAATTTAATATTTTAAAGATATTCTGCAGAAATGCTACTACGCGTACCAATAAACGTCAAAATGCGTCGAAAATTCTCACCATGTGAAAAAAAAAACCGAATTTGTGTGACTTTTCTAAACAATGACACCCATGGCTATCTATGGTTTTGTATGTTAAAAGCTTTAAAAGTTTGTTTACACACAAAAATAAGCTTAATAAAACACATTTTTAAATAAAAAAAGGGCTTTTCACAAAATCTGCTTACAAAAATTAAAACTGACATATTTTTTATTTACTACTACATTTTTGAAGAATCGCGACAAGCATGCGTAAAAAACTGGCTTAGCGTACGTGAAAAAATTTTTCACGCATGCTGTTTTTGCAAATGGTTGCTTTCTGGAACCCAGGTATGTGAAAATGCTTACACTATCAGTAATAATGAATGAAGTAAACTTAGAGTGCCTGAAAATATGGCTTAGCGTGCGTGAAAAACTTTTTATGCAAGCTGTTTTTTGTTGAAAATGGTACATTTTGGACCAAACTTTTAAATTTTGACTTTGAAATGTGTTTATTCAAAACTAATGTTTGATGAAGAAATTTATCAAAAACACTCGTGGGGGAAAAAAAAGCTGTACCTAACTCTTGCAGAAAGTGTCTTTTACGCCCTTAACGGCTTGCCCGAACTCCGCTACGCGTCGTTCCAACTGCCTTCGCGTACGTAAAAGTATCACTTTCGGCACTGGTTAGGTAAATAACTTTTTCCTACGAGCATGCAAAAAAGTTACTTTTCCACACGATTTTTCGTTTTGAAAGTTGTACTTTTTCGCATAGCAGAGTGCGATGCATATACCAGATCAAGGAAGCTGAAGTGGAGATTTCCCACGATAGAGGAAGCATAGCTGCACGCGCTCAAATGGACCGACATACTGAACTTCGTAAAGAAGACAGGGAGGCTCGGAGAGAGAGTTGCACCGGAAGTAGGGGCATAGGGGTCAGTAACGGGGTATGGCAGAAAGGGCCTATGAAGAGGCCTAGTAGCCAGGTCTACGGGCCTCTATAGTACTACCACTACTGTACTTTTCCGCATAATTTTTACTTTTCTGAACGACTTTTAATGTAACGCACGATATTCACTCTAAAGGACATTATTTTAATTCAAGATATACTTTAAATCAAATTACTATCTATGGGTACTATTTTTCGTTCAGAACATTCATAGCCTTAACCAATAAACTTAAAAAGTCACATGCAGGCACAGTACTAAAAAAATCGGGCAATAAGGTAAAATCGTGCGGAAAAGTTACACTTTGCTCTGCGTCGTTCGTGCAACTGCCGTCGCGTGCGGAAAAGTACCACTTGCTGCACTTGTTAGGTAAATAACTATATCGTATCGATTTTCAGTAATTTAGTGAATTCGAAAACAAAAAGAAAACAACATTAAATCAATATGTTTTTTAAATTTTTCACCAATAAAAAGTGTCCCAAAGTCTTTTAAAAGGTTTTAGTGGCAAAAACCCGACATTATGCTTTTTTTTTAAAACCTTAGTTTATCAGAGATATTTGTTTATTTTTTTCCTACAACCACATATGAAAACGAGGGTCCCTATAAAAAATCCGAAACCAAATTTGGCACAAACATAATTTGTGAGAATTTAAAAGGAAAGACAATAATTGGTCTGAAAAAAATTGTCTCGAAAATGAAATAACGGGAAAATCAAATTGCTATCGCTATAAACACAGCAAGCAGTCAGAAAATATTTTATACGAAAATAATATGAACGAAAAATGGTGCAGGAATCCAAATATTAAAAAATCTTATTTATCGGAAACCCAATTTAAATGATCATCAAATAGCCGAAATTAAAAATATCAAGTGTAAACGAAAATAAAATTCTAGAAAATAATTGAGCAGAATAAAATTGAAGGGGAGCTTAATTTGCTCAACAATCTACTAGAACCGTAAAAAAACAAAGGCACAAAAGCATCGACAATAATTTTCTAGAAACGAAATACGGCCTTACTACAATTTGATAGAAAATAATAGAGTAGAGTAGAGTAGAGTATCTCTATTGACTACGTTTTTTAGATAAACACACTGTTGTAGCAGGTCAGAAAAAAAAAGAACAAACAAAAATTTGTAAAAATTACATACACAATGTATAAGATATGAAATTACGAACAAAACACCGTCAAAAGAACACGCTGTCAATTAAAAAAAAAACTATTTTAACGGAATTCTTCCAAAAACTCTTCGATACTGTATATACCTTTTTTAGTTAAAATTTGCTTAATTTCATATTTGAATTTATTATTGGACATACTTTTAATATTGCTTGGGGGTTCATTATATATATACACACGTGGAGAGTTTTTAAATGATTTTTCCAATCTTGAAAAACTTGGTCTAATTAAATTTGCTGATCTTGTATCATAGTTGTGAAAATTTGAATTTGTTTCGTAAGTATGTTTATGTTTATATACTTCTATAAGTTCGTAAAGAATATACAGTGAAGGTAGTGTTAAAATTTTAAGATTAATAAAACAATGTTCCCGATAGCCGATATTGCAAATAGCGCTTACAGCTTTTTTCTGTAACCCGAAGACTTCAAGGAATTTGTAGAGTTTCCCCGCAAAGCCACACACAAGAACCTATTAAGAGTTTTTTCGTCGATAATACTTTTCAACCTACGAATTAAATACACGATTGACGATAGTCTGCCCTTAAGTGTCTCAATGTGCGGAGTCCAGCTAAGAGTACTGTCCAATGTGATACCTAACAGCTTGGTACTACTAGGTTCTATCTTTATTCTATTCTATATTTTGTGTTTTATCTCTATTTAATTTTAGACAGTTTTGGGTAAACCACATCTCTGCTTTTTCCATCAGCTGACTGCTTTTTTCCTTAAGACGTTTGATGGACATTTATCTGGGGAAAGAAATGGGAATAGGTCGTTGATGAAGAGTAGAGAACCCAACACCGATCCTTCGGAAACTCCACTCTGCATCATTCCCACGTTAGAGACACGATCTTTAAAGTTGACATATTGATTACGCGGATTTAATCATCTGATGAAAATTGCCTCGTATTCCATATTTGTAAAGCTTGTCCAGCAGAAGATTGTGGGAGACACAGTCAAAGGCTTTGGAGAGGTTACACAGTAATAGATTTACATGTGCTCCCACCTCCAAGCCTTCAACTATGTCCTGCACACTCTTGGTGATAGCTTGGATTGTGGATCTGCCTTTGCGAAACCCGAACTGAGACAGGTCTAGCAAATTATTTTTTTCAAAAAAGTCAGATAATCTGTTTTTTATTACTATTTCAAAAATCTTACTAAAAATGGGCACTACTGATAAGGGGCGATAATCTGAAACTAAATTAATATCACCCTTTTTGAAAATGGGTAGCACTTTCGACAGTTTAAATGAATCAGGGAAAGTTCCCTGATCGACACATATATTAAACAAGTAGGTTAAGGGGCAAATTATTTCGCAAGATATATTTTTAATAGTATTACTTTTTAAGTCATAACTATCATATGAGGGAGAATTTTTTTATAAGTTTATTGCATGCAATATTTCTTGTTCGTCTATTGGCAAAAATATTTTATATTTATAAGATTATTATTATTATTATTATTGAAGTGACAAAAATAAACAGGAAAGCTCTCTCAACACAGATGGGTGGTAGAAGAAAATGGTGCCCGGGCTCGATAATTTTTTTTTGCAGACCACAGTGTAATTAAGACAATGTCAGAAAACGAACAACAATTTTCTAGTATTTTTAACAATGTTACCGTCACTGGGTTAATTAGCAGTGGCTAGCAGAATTTGCGCAAAGACAAAAGCCTACGTGTTTTTTGACAGGATCAACTGTAAAACTAAAAAATTTTAATCCCCTGGTTTCACAATATTTTCTAATTTTTGAGGAAGTAGAAGATAAAAAACAACAGGTTCTGTTCGGTTTTAATTTAGTTCCGTAGCAACTCTATGTTTTAACATTGTCTCTGGCAAAAGCAGCTATTAAAAGGCACCTAAAAACGAATTTGATGGCTGTGAATATCGTATATCTGTACCGGGGATATGGAAATAAAGCGCTAATAGAATTATCACACTCATATCACACGCCTTGCAAACTAGAATATAAAAAATTAAAAAAAAACTAGTTTTTTACGACCGTGCGTTTTTGTCTCCTTTTCCGCACGCATTTTAGTTCGGAGGTGCGAGACACTTATCGGTTTTTTATATCCTCCATTTATAGTCCTTGTGCCAGTCCCATCAGTCATTATAATTTGGCGGGACTAAAAGAAACTTTTACCACGCGTTTTTGGGCTCATGTGGAGCAAAAAAGTCGGGGGGGTCAATCATGAGAAAGTAACTTTCCAATATGGCGGCCGCTCAAAATGGCGGCCAAACAGTAGATTTTTAAATTCAATTATCTCGAGATTGGGTAAACCGATCTTAATTTCCTGTTTTTGTAAATTTAATCTAATTAGCTGACTAAATTTTTGCTTTTATGGATATTCCCAGAAATAACACTATTTAGAGGTCAGAAGCCCAAAAAACAAAAAATTGTTTTTTTGAAATTTACGTTTAGCGGTTTCTTGATGTAACGGCTTAGAATATCAAAAATGTGTTAAAATAAGGATCGGATTGTTAGAAACCGAGATTTCTAGATTCAAAATGTACGAGGCGGGGTTGAACGTTAATACTGTATTCAAATACGTTTAATTTTATTGTTTTATGCATGTTATATTTTATAATTTGTTTTTTCTACAACCGTGCGGTAACTAAGGTTTACGGCACGATTTTACGTGCGGTAAGTACTACTATATTACTGCATGGCGTGCGGTAATAAAAAGTTACTTACAGCATGCACAATCGTTCGGTTATCATATTAGGGCCCAAGTTTTTATTTTACTTTTTTTTGGAGTCTGGCACACGGTTGTAAATAAAATACCTATTGTATATAACAGTAATAATTTTATTATATAATATACCATTTTTTTCAAATGCGTTCAACTTATTAGTCCACTATACCAATATGGTTTCTTGATTTTTATCAAAAATGAGTTAGCAAGGTTCCAAAACATCTTAATCGACGAAAAAAAAAAGTTGTGTTTTCTCTGTCTGTATACACGATAACTCGAGAACTCCTTAATCGATTTTAACAAAATTTGGTACAAAAATTCTCTATCGACTGACCATGAACTGATTACCTTTCTGGTAGGGTGGTGAGGGGTTAAAGTGGGGATAAAATATTTAAAAAACATTGTAACTTCGGAACAAAAGCAAGTAGCGTTATATGGTTTTCAGATTTAAGTTTCCATGAATATGTACTACAAATTTTGTTATAAAGTCCAAATTCGCACGAGCTTTAGTTTCCGAGTTATTTGAAAAAACGTTAAAATATATTAAAAAATCATAACTTTAGAAGTAAAGCAGCTACTGATATGCGGTTTTCAGATTTTGGTTTTCGTAAATATTACCCATTACTACAATTTTCGAGATATTTTAATTTCCTTTCAACATAAAATAATTGATGTATGGTGGACTATCCATGCTTTCTAGCACCAATTTTTTTTTGTTTTAATATAGTCACTAGCTAGGGCTTCAAAGGTGTACTTGGAAGGAGCTACACAAACCTTGTTGTTAACATAAAAACATATTCTTAACAAATCACTCAATTATTTTGTTTAATTTATATTGAAAATTTGTTTTCGTAGATGCTTTAACTTGGAACCCACGGTCTGTTCGATCAGTTCTGATCTAGCAATAAAACATAAATAGTAGTAGTATGTCATGCAAAATTATGTCTTAGTTACCGCACGGTTATAGATAAAACAAATTATAAAGAATAAAATGCATAAAACAATAAAATTAAACTTAATTATTTTAATACAGTATTAACATTCAACCCCGCCTCGTGCATTTTGAATCTCGAAATCTCGGGTTCTAATAATCCGATATTTATTATATTATTTCTCTACAACTTCTATGTAAACACTTTTGATATTCTTAACCGTTAGTTCAAGAAACAGCAAAACGTAAATTTCAAAAACACAAATTTTTGTTTTTTGAGGTTATGACAGTTAAATACTGTTATTTTTGGCAATAATCATCAAAGCAAAAATTTTGTCCGCCAATTAATTTACATTAAAAAAAGTAATTTAAGATTGGTTTCACCAATCTCGGGATAATTGAGTTTAAAAATGTACAGTCGCACCGCCATTTTGAACGGCCGTCATATTTGAAAGCTACCTCTATATGATTGACCCCCCCGACTTTTTTGCTCCCCATGAACTTATAAACACGTGGTGAAAGTTTCATTCAGTCTCTCCAAATTATAATGAGCTGGTCAATTTCGGGGCACAAGGACTATTAAAGGCATGTACTGAATGCTGAAAAATCTTGGGATAAATTCATTTCCACACTCAGTGCGAGAAAGTGATACTTCTTAAACTAAAATGTGAGTGAAAATAACCAGTTTTATTATATAATTTTATTTATATAATATTTTAATGTTAATTATTACAGGCCAGGGGCAACTCATATTCAATGCTAACATTTTTTTTTAGTCTTCTTGTCAAATATACAGTGTGATTTATGAAAATATTGCAAAAATAAAAACGGACATATCTCGGAAACCAATAGCCGTATTTACTTTAAATTTGGCACACTTCTACCAATGTATAAAAAAATAAAATTCCGAACTAAAAAAAATTTAGTATTATATATTTTTGTTAAAAACACATAAAAGCTAAAGGGTGGTGCTATAACCCCATTAGATTGTATTTAGCGCGTTAAGTCTCAGTTTTTTTATAAAAAAATAAAACAATCCAAATGTCAATCTTGAGATACTAGGGTTATAAACAATATGTTGTTTTAAATTACTAAAAAAGTATTTTTAGGCTAAAACTAATTTAGGAATAAATAAATCAACACCTTGATCAACACCCACCCTGCCCAAGCAAAAAACATGCTCGTACAGGGTCGGATTAATAATTTTTAATTTAATTTTATAAAATTTCCAAATACATACTTTTAATTTATTTAAAAACATTTTAATCTGAAATCCGTTTTCTGAATTGATTTGAAGTCGTAGTCAAATCATTAAAATATTTATTTGGTTTTGTTTGTCCTTATTGGAAAACAACATTTTTTTGTACTTCATTTGTAGATTTTGATATCACAACATACAAGGCAAAGGATGTTGCTATAAAATGTCCGTCCCAACAGGGGATAATGTACAGGGTGATCTACCATAAATGACACCGCCATTTTTCTCCCTTATTATGCATGTTATAAAAAAGTTTTTCAAATCTGAAGTAAACGAGGAATTTAAAAATTCGATAAAATGTATGATGTTTTATTTAAAATAAGAAACGTTATGTCAAAATTTGTCATTTGCAATGACACTTGTCAACTTTGGCATACATATTCTAAAAAGCTTTAAAACGTTATACTGCTTTTTTACCAAACACTTTTTAAAGCTTGCCTAATAACGAAGAAGAGTGGCGGTTTTGTAGATGATGATCCATTTAAAAAACACTTATAGCAACATCCTTTGCCTCGTATTATAATACCCTTAGATTAAAAGGGACAAATAAAATCAAATAAATATTAGTCCGGGTCTGAAACTTTAATGATTTGACTACGACTTCAAGTTAATTCCGAAAATGGATTTCAAATTAAAATAGAGTTTATTAATAAATTAAAAGTATGTGTTTGCATATTTTATAAAAATAAATTAAAAATATTAATCCGGCCCTTTACCAGCCTGTTTTTTGCTTGTAGGGTGGGTGTTGAATTATTTATGCCTAAATTGGTTTTAATCTAAAAATACGGTTTTAGTAATTTAAAACGTGATATTGTTTGAAACCCTTAATATCTCAGGATAGGAATTAGGACGGCTTTATTTTTTTTTATAAAAAGCTGAGACTTAACGCGTTAAATAAAATCTAATGGTATTAGAGCACCATCCTTTAGCTTTTGTGTGGTAATACCAAAATTTTAAAATTGCAGTATACAGAATTTTTTTTTATACATTGAGAGAAGTGGCTTTTGGGGCTCTTGATGTGTGCCAAATTTAAATTAAATACGTTTAATGGTTTCCGGAATATGTCCGTTTTTATTTTTGCCATATTTTCATAAGTCACACTGTATATTTGACAGAAAGATTAAAAAAAAAGTTTTAGCATTGGATATGAGTTGCCCCTAATATGTAATAATTACAATTAAAATATTTGCATTTCGTCTTGAATCACATTTATCAATAAAGCAGATTTACTCCATAAAGAAGGAACATTGGTATAATAATATAAGATTAGAGAAGTTGACAAGACTTAATATAAATTTCAATAGCATAGGTCTAGATTTACTTTTATAAATATTTAGAATTAATATTTGATTATGAGGAAGGTGTCTTTCATAAATTGCAATAAATTTTTAAGTATATTTACCAACTTGTTAAAATTTTTTGTTGCAGATAAACCTATTTATTATAATTATTATTATTATTAGTATTATTATTATTATTATTATTATTATTATTATTATTATTATTATTATTATTATTATTATTATTATTATTATTATTATTATTATTATTATTATTATTATTATTATTATTATTATTATTATTATTATTATTATTATTATTATTATTATTATTATTATTATTATTATTATTATTATTATTATTATTATTATTATTATTATTATTAATCAGTCAGAATAATGCGAGAGTTCGCATAAACTTAAAGTGCGAAAAAGACACATTGGGCTAGTGTCAAGGACACTATTTTTCTACGATTTAAAAAACTTTTTTGGTATCTAAAGAGTTATTAAAAATAAGAGCACTAGAAAAATGGAAAAATGGCAAAGGCAAAAAATTATACATTAGGAAAAAACATAGCAGTCCCTTCAAACATCCCCACCCCACCATTGCTTAACATCTTATAACATATGAAACATGTAAAAAGACTACTTATCTTTTGTGTTTTTTTTTTTCAAAGAATTCTCAATTGTGGCATGTGGTAATGGCCTTTACTGCTGGTGGAAAAGTAGGCACTGCAACAAAGCAATTGCAATTACTACGTTTATAGGCAACTAAAACCGGTTTTATATAAGGACGGTTTTAAATAAACCGCTTTCTCCGAGGGTTTATACGACCGTCATTAAATGTCAATTTAAAATCATCAGCTGTACCAAAAACTATAAAATAATTTTCTGGACCTTTCAAAAGACTAAAATAAGAATGTGCTGGAGAGGATTTGAATTATTTCTTCTTGTCAGCTTGGAACACATTTTTCTAGATAAGTCGTTCTTATTTAATTATACAGTCGTCATATAGAGGTTTTTGTGGGCCCCACGTTTTAATTTTGGTTTGTTAAAAGGACCAGTTGAGACAAACCGGGTTTTAAATAAGAATGTTCGCCGTTTTGAATGGCCCATTTTGACTTTTACGTTTCAGTCAAAATTTGAATTGACTGAATCTAAACTCCACCAAATAAGAAAGTACGCCATTTTTATTTTTTTAAGTTTCAGTCAAAAATTGTATTGAGTGAGCCTAAGCACCACCAAGTCTCAAATTTGACACAAATCGTTTTATATATAAGAAAGTTTGCCATTTTGAATCCGACATTTTGATTTTTTTTAAGTTTCTGACAAAAATTGTATTGAATGAGCCTAAACACCACCATGTCTCTGTCTTATAAATGAGAGAGCTCGCCATTTTAAATCTGCCATCTTCAATTTTTTAGATTTCAGTCAAAACCTTAAACACAAGTCTCAAATTTAAGACAAATCGATTTATAAATAAGAAAGTCCGCCATTTTTGATTCGCCACTTTTGACCCGCCATTTTGATTTTTTTTGTAATAAAGAAATACTAAAATATAATTTTAGAGAAACACTATACACCTATCAAACTTCAAGTTTCTAGTTCATCGCGAAGTAATCGAAAAATTTGTCGCAAGATTTGAAGCTAACAAACAAACAAGGAAAGAAAGTTGCGGGCATTCAGGCTAAATAAAAGCGTTTAAAAACGTCCCAGTATATGACATTTGACATAACCTTAATTCTTTTTGCAGTTTTGTATAGCAAAAGAAAAAATAGGTGATATTTTGTGAGGTTAAGCAATCCATCAAATCGGTGAATTGATGGAATTCATCAAGGATATCAAGAGCCACCATATCGCTTTAATAAACTCCTTGGCGCAGTCGAAATCGCTATAGACTGAGTGATTAAGATGAAACATTTTTTTTGCATCTTCAACCTTCCATTCATTAGATCTATTGAATAAATGTTTGATTACTAATTGACTTTTAAAACTAAATTGTTTTAAATCAGTTGTTTTAAAGCTTTTGCCTGTTAATTATTAAGATCTGTTTGGCAATTAAACTTTATACCTATTATTAATGTTGGCCAAATTGTTAAAGTAAATCTACAATCTAGCCAGCAATGAAAACAAAAGACATTGGTTTAGCTTCGATCTTTTGCATAAGCGCGAAAACTTATCGATCCCAAGGTTTTTGCCCGGCTTCGCGACCACGTCATACGTCTTCAATCAAGGCGACACCATTTTTGTTGTTTATTTGTACCGCGCGTTTTTTTTTGCTGTTAAAAATTAGAAAAAAGTAAGTTAAAGGATTCTGCTATGTAAAAAAGACATGCTGTGTTTATGCAGAACATCAGACAACGAAAGAGGAGCGATTACATCTGAGGTATCGAGTGGAGAAAGTCCAGAGGTTAGTAGCTCTTTTTGTTTTGGAGAGTGCTGGGAGGAGGATCAATCCTCACACCACTATCTTGCACGGTGTCCGGCCTACAGAGGAATTAGAGAGGGAAGCTTCGGAGAGGAAGTGTTCGAGCCGGAACACTTTCCGACGCTGAAATGGTCGGATATCCTGACCTTTATCTAAACGACGGGAAGGTTCGACCGTGATGGAGTGGGAGCGTGATGGGCAGCTCTGGAGGATGGCGAAAAGAGCTCGCGTAGAGCCTAGTCGCCGGGTTGGGAGCCCTCTCCCCCTTATTCTACTACTACTACCATTTTCTGAGTTTGACAGGCTGGGTAGCGAAAAGGTTTGCCATCAAACTAAAACAAAATGACCACCAAAAAAAAAACAAAAAATTGACAGGTAAATTTTGGTGGGAACCCTGATTTTCGACATAACCAAACTTTTTTGTTTTTAATTTGCGAAAATAAACGAACGAGCACTTCAGTGAATTCAGGTTAAAATTTAGATAAAAAGTAAGGGTATAGTGTAATAAAATCCCCGCGGGGTTACTTCTTACTTCACGGAACTCTGACTGCTCCTTTTAGCTTACATTGAAAATGGCATTTCCTCACATTTAAGTGCTGCATATCTCTTCACTGAGTATTTGGTTTGTCGAAAATCAGGTTTCCCACCAAAATTTACCTGTACATTTTTTTAATTTTCCTGTCGATCATTTTGTTTTAGTTTGGTGGCAAACCTTTTTGCTACCCAGCCTGTCAAACTCGGAAAATGGTCAATTTTGAATAGAAGTTTAATTTGATTGATTCGTTTGTGAGTGTGCCAGTATGGCACTGTCCACTGCGAATACTATTGGGTCTATTGTGGTTCTCTTTTAACATTTTTTTTTGCTACAGAATATTCAGCCCCTTAAAAAGGCTCGTAACTTGCTTTGGTGAAGCATTATTCAGATCCAGTTCGTCGATCTATGGTTTACCGAAGATACGTTGACGCTGACGTGCAATGGACGGACATTCACACAGCACATGTGTGGCCGTCTCATCATACTCCATATAGAGACTACATTCGGTATTCTCATTTAGACCCATTCTGTGTAATGGTACTTTCAGCCTGCAGTGTCCGGTGTATAAATCAACCATTGTCCGGATGTCCTGACTGGTGAGTTCAATGAGTTTCCCGGCCCTCTTCCTGCAGGGTTCTGTAATGAACTCTTTGGAATGTGCCAGTCCCGGCAATCTCTTCCGTATTGGTGGAACTTGTTTTCAGAGAGCAGTGTTGATTGTGTTGATTGTGTTGTATGCTATTCCAAGGGCTGGTTCGGGGTCAATAAAGACGGCAGAGGCGGCTTCACGCGGAGCTATTCGGCAGTCTCATTTCCCCGATGCCCAGAATGTCCCGAAATCCATACCAGCGACACAGTGTTTATTCGCCCTAGGGTTTTCAGTGTTCCTGGCAGCTCCTAACGGTTCTCGATGAGCATCTATAGGATAGGAGAGCCTTAAGGGCCGCTTGACTATCGGAGAGTATCTTTATTGATCTCTTGTGCCAGTTGTGATCTATCATCTAACGTGCGCTCATTTCAATGGCGAAGAGTTCCGCCTGGAAAATTCGTCCAAGACTATGTATAATCCTGATATTTTTCCGGCTGCAATAAGCTCCGGATCCAACGCCTGAAGGCATTTTGGATCCGTTAGTGTACCAGCAGCTATCTTCACTTGAGAAACTTATAAACAGAAGGTACATAAGTTAAAATTTCTTTCTAAGGCCACCGATTCAAATGTTTTAATAACTATTTCGAATTGGTGGCCTTAGAAAGAATTCCAGGAATATATGACTTGTTTTTCTTTTTCTGCTTGTAAGACATGGACAGATAAAATTTACGCCTGGCAATCGATAGTTTGAAGTTTTGGATAGAACTCGCAGAGATTTCCGGCCGCGCTTTCGGCTTGCCAAAAAACTTTGAATCAGTTGGTCGAACCAGAGATAATGTAATACAGAAGACTGCTCAATTGACAGAGTCGTGCAGCCAACAAGTTCCAATAGCGCATAACGGCGTTGCAAAACTTCAGTGGTGTTTATTTGCAGTTTGTAGAAAAAATATCGAAGACCACTCGTTTGAAAACCTCTTTGCATACTAGCTGAACTTGTGTATCTCGACTTCGGCTCAGTCGCCCAACATGTTTCGATCGTGTGCAAAAAGTCGTTTTCAAATCTTTTTTTTTTCAATATACTATGTTAAGATCTGTCAAAATACCAGAAATTTTTTTTTAACTTTTTTGTCCAAAAACCCTGCATTTGTGATAATTATGCAATTCATAAAATTTATCCAAAGTTTGCTCATCCGGTGTCACTATTTTAATTAGGAATTGTTTGCGAGATACCATAGTATCTTTTACTATCTTGTTTTGATTGAATCGGTCTGACAGATCTTTTTTACTGTTTAAAATGGACTTCGAGCTTTTTTCAAGCTCCAGCATCCACGGGTTATGTCACTTGAAGGTGTGAACTTATCATCCACGTCTAGGATAAAACTATCTCTCCAAGAAGTATAGATTATTTAGGCCCTCCCCTACCCGCTTACCAGACTGCCCTGATGAGCACCCCCTAGGAAGGCAGTTTTTTTTTCCTAAAAGGATTTAATTTAGATCTAAACCACTTGGCTAGGGATCTTTAACGTGCTGGATTATCAATATATGGATCACACGGTACCGTCCTCTTAACGTCCTCTACCAGAGACGCTATGGAATCGTGTTAGCCTACCTTTTAGATAACACGGCCTACTCCGCTCCATACGGCGTTTTCCTTAATCTCACAAAGTTATGTAATTTAATAAGAAAAAGTCCAAGTAGACTAACGTATGCCCCGGGGATCGAGTTAGGATCTCCTGGTTGATAGACCAGGTATGTACCCACTATACCAACCAGGGGGCTAATTTTTGAATTTCGTAGGAAATATCGCACGAAAACGTTCACATCCTTCGTTTCGACCAATAAGAAGGCCCAGAAGCTGCCGAGCTTGCATGGTGCACGCGCAAAGCTGACCGGATTGTCGTTTTTCAAGAGCGCTCATTCATCTGCTCCGGGAGCAGGTGTATGAAAGTGTAGGAAAGTTCCTTCGATACACGGCGATCGGATAACTCGTAATCGCTTTAAAGCCTATTATTGGTCGATATCAGGTAGAGGACCGTTCTTGTGTGATCTTTCCTAGGAAATTTAAGAATCAGTACCCAGTGCGGTTCGGTCTGAGAGATCGACCTTAAAAGTAAAAGTTTAGATGCGCCAGTAGCCAAGGGTGTCGCTAGTGTAGAAAGAAGTACTCTTCTTCTGTGATGTTCTCTGTGGGTTGAACGGGCTTCGATTGAAAATTTGTTCCATAATTCGATTCTACGTTTTAAAAAAGTTTTACGTTCGGACGTTGTATATTTCGAAAAGTTCCCGATAGGACATAGTTACCATGTTTAAACAAGCTAAGCTTTATTTCGACACAACACACGATATACAGGGTGTAAAATGAGTAAATATATTTTAGTGGATGATAGGAAATTAGAAATAATTTCCCACAATATTTGTAGAGGTTAAACCCCTTTATTTAATATTTGGTTTTCAAATTTTAATCTCTGAGGGAATTTATAAAGGCAAATAATTTTTCGATGTGCTACTATCTAAAAATGTTCCCTTCAGTTTAAAACCAAGACGTAAAGGAGATAGAGGATATAAAGAAAAACCTCTTCAATGGGCAAAAAGACAAATTTGTAATAATTTTGCTTTTAGAAGGAAAATCTTAACATATACAAAAACACTGCGCACTTATTCTCAATACCAAAATAACGTGTAAAAACGCCCTTACACTTTGAAATTTTTTAAATATAGTACCAAAAAAACTTTTGTTTTTTTTTTGTTGTGATTTGTAAAGAAAATATAAAAAAAATCAAATCAAATACACAATGAAATTCATAGCAGATACAGAGTGGGGATTATAACTAGAATAAATTCTCTAGAGCCTCAGGATACAGTATCTGGACAAAAACGCAGACAACACATCGATTGAGATTTTCAGTTATATGAAACAAAAATTGCCCCGTTTAAAAGGAGAAATCTAAACCCACTTCCTTTTTTTAAATGGGATGATACTACTCCCATTCAAAACAAAAAATAAGTGGGGTTAGGTTCGTCCTTTAAATTGGGAAAATTTTTGGACATGACTGGACAGCAAATAAAAATATAAATCGACGTGTTTTTGGGTTTTATCCTCATCTCATACATTATCCTAAGGCTGTAGCGAATTTGGTCTAGTTAAAGTTCCCCGACCAATATCTACTGAAGCCTCTATGGGCTTGTGTGCATCGATGCTACTCCATCTACTGCTAACTGCCTTAGGTACTTTTCTTGATTTAATCACACATAGGTATTCGACAGGAATTTTTTCCGCTTTAGCCATAATTTTCGGTACATAAGCACGACTGAGATTGCCTGTCGTTTTGGTACACCACCTGATGAGTCACTAATAAGAACGAAACGGCATCTTCCATCCTGGGTCTAATCCTCTGTGTGAGCAATCAAAATTCAGGTAGTTCGTTTGGTACTTAAGTACAAAAAACTCTGGTTTTTCCGACAAAATTTTAAACAAAAAAAATTTAAGCGGAAATTTATACGGATTTAATTGACCTTAAATAGTAATTCTCTTCAAGGCGACAATTGGGCGAGTGCTGCATTGTTTTCTTTTTTTTAAATTATAATATAGCATTTATTGATAATTTACCTAATAATAATCTAACAATAAATTTAAAAAAAACTTACAATGAGTAAATTTTTTGCTTAATGGCGACTAAGGTCATGGGTTCTTATCTCAAAAATACCTCAGAAAGGGACTCAAACGCAATCATTACGAAAATTTCTTTTTGCCTAAAGGCGCCAACACAGGTTTTTAATTTTTAAGGTAAATAAAAATACAAAAGTCCTTAATGAACCCTGTGTTATTCACTAAATAAAAATAAATTATGGTTTCGTGTTTTAAAGGAACGAAACAGTGATAGTTTCAAGTAACAATCAACATTTTTAATGTTTTAGAAAAATCGTGTAAAAATACAATAGCAAAATATAAAAATACCGTAACAAAATGTAAATAAATTATATTAAATTTTAATCTGTCTGAATGAATAATTTGCTTGTTTGTTGATAACAGCGGGCTTTAATTTTTAAACCTTATAAAAAAATGCAGGGTAATACTAACTAATAATTAAGTTAGAAATTAGCTTCAAACACGATGAGGACGTTTGCGAAAAAATATAAAAATATAACCAGTTTACACCAATTTAAATTGAAAAAACCTAAGACTCAAAAGAAAATCTCTAATGATTTAAAAAAATACATTGATTTGGGGGGGGGCTTCAAGGGGTAAATGCGCAAGGACGATAAGGTCGCATATATCTACCAAAAGGGTGTAAATAGATTATCCCTGTAAAAATACCTAATAAAAAAATTCATGAAGTTTATAAAAAAAACGATGTTTAAAAATGTTGTTAGTAAAATATAGAAAAATCTTATCTGCATTCCATGTAGCGGGTTGCCTCCTTCAAATTAGAGCTGAGTCTCAAAATGCTTTAAAGTACACACTACACAAGAAAAGAGATCGTCAGTTGCGACGGAATCTAAAGTGATGTGGCTGCACGTTGGTTGGCGGCAAAATTCGGGAAAGTCAAGTTAAAATGACATGGCATTTTTGATCTTTTTGAAGTGCTCCAAAAAAGGAAATGGTCATTTTAGGTTTTAGAATATTTAAATACTTTAAAATTGAAAGCAAAATCAGTATAAAAATTGATTTGAATTTTGGAAAAAAAATTTGAGATACAGATTACAAAAAAAATGGACTCACGAGTAATAGACACTTGGCCCGCACTAAAAAATGATTTTGTGCTAATTAGTTTTCACTTAAAGCGTAACTTAGACATCACAATAGCCGCCCTCCCGAATTGTTAATTTTGATTTGCAGTCACGCATTTAATTTTAATTAGAAAATTTTAGCACACTCATGCCTTGCTAACAGCTAAAGGCTCTCTGAAGTAAAATGATGAATCCTGTATCCAAGATATCCAAAATTATCTTAAACTATTTGTTCCATGTACCTATTTTGCCTCGACCGTGACATTGGTAAAAAAGGAGAATAATTTAAGATCACTCAAGTAGGCTCGGATCAGTTCAACTTCAAGAAGTGAACACGTGTTTTATTAAAACTTTATAAAAAAACTGTATATGCAGATAAAGTTTTGCCGGGCAATCTATTTCGCAAATTCGTCGTTATTTAAATGGTGGCAGCACCTCTCGGAGGAGCGTTAATTTTAAAAATTAAAGCGCCGAAATAACTTGGATTTTGTATGTGAGTTTTCTTTCGCGTTTAATAAAAGGAAATTTAACAATGTATTAGATACTTTTTTATTTATGTACATTTAGCACTTACTAGGGGAGCTGTGCAAACAAGCAAGGACGAATACAAACTACTTTAGGAAACTATTTAAAATCGACCAACATATTATAACTTGGACTCAAAATATGCAAAGTAGGGAAAATAAGCAACAATATAGAAAAAATTGTTACACAATCTCATCTAACCCAATAAAAAATGAGGAAATCTTAGGAACCCTTCAAGAGTAGATCTCGTGCGTAGGGTCAAATAAGTGTCCCCGATCAATCATTTAGGAAATTAAAAAAACTATTCCAGCATCGTTTGTTTTTTAAATAAATAAGTAATCCCAATCCCTAACATTGTAAAAAAAACTGCGTCATTTTTTCAATAAGATTTTGTAAATTTAGTATTTAAAAAATATTCTGCAGGACTAGTTGCACGGCTGAGCTAAAATGCTACTACGCGTACCAATAAACGCCAAAAAGTGACGAAAGTTCTCACCATGTAAATGGAAAAATAGAATTTGTGTGACTTTTCTGAACAGCGACATATTTCATGGCTATATATGGTTTTGTATGTTAAAAGTTTTACATTTTTAAGTAAATAAAAGAGGTTTTCACGAAAAATTCTTACAATAATAAAAGTTGACATATTTTTTATTTACTGGAACAGTACTAAGACACTAAATTTTGAAAAATATATAAAAATATAAGTCCTGAAAAAAAGCAGTTAGTGTAGCTTGTGTTTAAAAATCATTAGATTTTTTGTAAGGGCGAGATTTTCTGACGGTTTTTGAAGAATCGCGACCTATTATTGGTAGAGCCATGATGGTAATTTAAGGCTTGAAATAATTTTATTGTCCCAGAATTACGCCAAACTTTTAAAAAAGGGTAACAGTATAATTCACCTAAACTACATACAAAGGAATTAGAAGAAAAAAGCGACAAAGGCCAAAGTTCGCACTACCATTAATTGCTTAATAGGATGCAGCGCTCGTCCACTCAGGCCTCAATAACGGGTAATATTTTTCACATTTTTATACCATGATTTTGCTTACATTTTAAAGCTTTCCTTCCAAACTTTCGATTTCTAGAATAAAACACTCATCACTTGTTTCAAGTTTTGACTGTTTTTTTAGCGTTCCAAAAAAGTACTGCACAAAACAATTTGTCTCTGTTAAAATGAAATCTATTTAAGGTTTTTAAAGAGAGACAGCAGGCTATAAAAAAGTATTTTAGAGAAAGATGGAAATAATTTTAGGCAATTGTTTAACAAAAGTTTCTGTTTTGTCATCTGTCAAGCAAAAACAAGCAAAAATTGTAATTTTTCAAACCGTAAAGTGTGTAAAACATAAGGGGCTATTAATATATTTCAATTATAGTTCTTTACGGTCTTTAAATCTACCAAAAAACGTGTCCTACTAAAGTGTATTTTAGTACATCTTATAATCATCATGGCTTTACCATTAAATTGCAAAAAGTAATAATGACAATAATGTGACAAACTTTTTGAAGTAACTGTTGATAAAATCAACGACATAACTTTTTTTTACATATTTATGGTCGCTGTTAAAAAAAAACTTAACCTGAAAACTGCAAATTTGACAACGACAACAATCTAGAGCGTTTGGATTTCTGTTAACTTTCAAACCTGGTTTTGTGTCATTGAGGTTAGGTTTGTTGTCTAAATAAAAATGGAATCGACTATATGCTATGTTATAAATATAATTAAGAGCCACTGATGACACTGAAAACGTTTTTCTCAATATTCCCTATTGTCACCTCCTACTATACCTATTCCTTTTATGTTGTGGCTATCTATAAAGATTGTCCTAAGCGCCACACGTTTGTGCAACGTGCAATTTCTGTTTATCGAGTCACCGACGACGACGCCATTTTATGGGGCCATTTTCTTTATTTATGGTTTGGCTTACTTGTGCAACATATTTTTTACTTCTAAAGGTCACTCGGACGGCTAAAGTAGAACTGTCGGCATTCGTTTTATTGACAAAGCAACATACGGGGTCATCAAGGTTTTTTCTTGGGGTATGTAGGATTTCCATAAAATAGAAAAAAAATCTAAATGCTAAAAAAATATGTTTCCGACTTTCCCTCATACCCACCGTAGAAAAAGTCGTTGAGTTTAGCTAATCCATTACCTCTATTTGTTTTTCTTCTATAGTACAGTAAAATTGTCATCTGAGGTTGCAAAAAATCTGGCGAGGCTGAGTTTTTGACATATTCTTTCGGGAGGTCTAAAAGTAAACCTCCCAAGTTTGTGTTTCCCCCACTCCTCGGGAACCATCCGGCATTTTGAAAAAGTTTTGTTACCAACTTTTCTCCATTTCTTTTGGTCGGACACAAAAAAGTCTAAGAACAAAAATATTCGGCAACCGATTTGCAACATTTTTCTCCGAGTGCACAACTTTCTTTAGTTAGTTTTTTTTTAAACCTTTAAATAAGAAAGTTTTAGATCTCGGAAAACTCCTATAAAAATATATATATTATTTATAATTAATCAAACAGTCTCTGAACTACAGCGACTGAAAGTCGGTAAAATTCTTGGAGAACCGCTTTGTGGACATGCATGAAGTCGCGTGTTGTGGATATAACTTTTGACTTGATTACTCGATTTTGAAATATATTGGTTTTTTTTATAGATAAAACGTGAGAGTTTTTTGATTTTGTTAAAAATTTAAAACTTCTAAAAAATTCAAGATGGCGGACAGTTTTAAAAAATGTGTAATTTTCACCCCCCCTGAAAAAAATGTATCTGCGACTCTGAACAAACTCTAAAGCTTTTAATACAAACGCTTATTGTTTCTGTGTAAATTGAAGTATCACTTAATTAGATCAGTTGGGAAATAAAAAAGTTATAAAGATTTTTGACTACGAGTGTTTTGGCTTCGCATTGAAAAAAAAATTACAAAATTACATACATTTTCCATTTTCTATATCTTTTAACCTAATTATTTAATTAAGAAAAGCACTAAGAATCTAAATAACCATTACTTTTTTATTTTTTATTCCGATTGAATTAGGTGATATCTCGATATACGAAGAAAAAATGGAGATTTTGAAATACTGATTTATATTTTGTCCAGTTCCTTACTGAAAAAAAATAAGGCGTGTAAAACCTAACTCTTTTTAAAACTATCTGCCATACTGAATTTTTTTAATGTCAAATGTTGAACAAATGGACACAATTCTCATGTTTTGTATCTTTAAAACAATATTTTTAAATTATAGTAAGTATTATGAACCTAATTTTGTGATTTTTTTTCCAATGTTAAGCCCAAACACTCATAATCTAAAAGCTTACAACTTTTTCATTTGTCAACCGATTTAATTAAATGATACGTGAATATGTGAGTGTTTGTAGTGAAAGCTTTAAAGCTTGTTCTTTATGGCACATAATTTTTTTTCAGGTGGGGTGAAAATTACACATTTTTTAAAACTGCCCGCCATCTTGTATTTTTGATAAATTTTAAGTTTTCAACTGGATCGAAAAAGTATCAAGTTTTATCTTTCTAAAAAAAACAATTTCTTTAAAAATCGAGCACTTATGTCAAAAGCTATAGCCAATCCAAAAAGTGCGGAATTTTGTGGCCCACCTTATATATTATTATATATGGTAAGAGCAGTACAAATAAGTATCAAATTAAAGCTTATGAGGTATGACCCAATCTGTCGGTATGAAAATTGCCGAAAGTATCTGACAGACTGACATTTAGGCGGATACCGATAGTCGAGTCCTTTTTGGGTAACATCCAACGCTTACATAATCGCGACAAAAGGGGTTTAAGGCATAGTTACTGTAGGTAGAAGTATTAATAAGCGCTCATAGGGTGGGGGGAAGGGATTGCAAAAATGTTTTAAAGTATTGCAGAGGAGGCAGGGGTCAAAATTTCGAAAAATGGTTTTACCTAATTGATGGTCATTGGAAGTCGAAAAATGACCGGACAGGCTGAGTTTTTTGTATGTTCTTGGGAGGGGGGGGAGGTCTGTTGGTCGGGGGCAAAAAAGTGTAGAAACAAAAATCATACAGGTTCAATTTTCTGCAGTTAGTTTTTACAAAGAAGTTACGAAAAATCAGTCTTAACGTATTTTGACCCACAAATGTCAGTCTGTCAGATGCTTTTGGCAATTTTCATGCCGACAGACTGAGTCATTTGTGTAGCGTACTTCACAAGCTTTAATTTCATACCTTATTTGTACTGGTCTTACCATAAATAATTATATATAATCCACAATGCCATACATGCCCAGAAAGTGGTTCTCAAGGAATTTTACCGATTTTCAGTCGCTGCATCTCAGAGATTAGTTAACTAATTATAAACAATATACATACAGGGTATTTTAATCTAAAAATATGTTTTTAGGAATTTAAAACGTGATATTGTTTGTAACCCTAATATCTCAGGATCGGAATTTGGATATTTTTACTTTTTTTTATAAAAAACTGAGACTTAACGCGTTAAATACAATCTAAGGGTATTATAACACCATTCTTTAGCTTCTATGTGCTAATACCAAAATTTACAAATTGCAGTATACAGGGTATTGTTCTTAACAAAAATATATAATACTAAATTTTTTTTAGTCCAGACCTGGAATTAAATTTTTTTATACATTTATAGAAGTAGCTTTCAAAGCTCTTTATGTGTCCCAAATTTAAAGTAAATACGTTTATTGGTTTCTGAGATATGTTCATTTATATTTTTTCAGTATTTTCATAAATCACACTGTATATTTGACAAAAAGACATCAAAAAAAATTTTTGCATTAGATATGAGTTACTCCTGGCCTGTGATACTTAAAATATTTGCATTTCGTCGTGAATCACCCTGTATTTTTATAGAATTTTTCCGAGATCTACAACTTTTTTATTTAAATTTTTTTTTAAATGCCTTTTTATCATCTTCTTTATCACTCCGACTAATAGAAATAGAGAGAAGTTGGTTACAAAGTTTTTTTCAAAATGGCGGATCGTTCCCGAGGAGTGGGGGAAACACAAATCTGGAGATCTTACTTTTAGACCCCCGCCAACAAAAATTTTTTACAGAAAAAATGTTATTAAAATGTTAAAAATTTACCACAGTGTCGTAAAAATATACAGGTATACGCGAAAGTAACTATATACCATTACTAAAAGCACGAACAAACTTTACAGTACGAGGCTTACTTTATATTTGTCACATTTATTTTCTTTAGTATTTCTTTTACGAGTTAGCGATTCTACTACAAAGTTATACTACACGGTCGCTTATCTACCACGCAGATAAAAAATAAATGTACATATAGTGGAAAAACGTTTCCTACGATCGAGTTATCGCTACTTTGCTGACACTGTAAATCCATGCACCGTCAACTGGATGCGCGACACCGCCATGTTATTTACTTCTAATAAACATGGAAATCAATTCAAAATGTAAACATACGTCATTAAATCAATGATTAGTAATCACATGTACCAATAAAAGTAAAAACCGCGGTTCTAAAATAATGACGTCATTTAAAGATATGTTGAAGATTAATTTAAAATTACATATTAAAGTAAAATAGAAAATATAAAAAATAATAAACAGCTAAAAACAACAAAAAACCACAAAACAAACATAAAAACAATCGCACTACCCAGGCATACTTACACAACAAAATCCTCTTCCAGGTCACGGTCAGACGGGATAGTGCCTAATACGCTTGCAGCGTTTCCGCGTTGAATGGCAAAGCTGATCCTCTGAGTAATGAAGTTTTTTGCGTTTTTAGAATTTATTTTTCCGCAGATCCCTGATAAAAGTTTTTTTGCTTCACCACCCCAAAGACCAAACGTCTCAACCCAAAAAGGTACAAAAATAAATCTATCAGTTAAATCTCCGTATTTAGAAACTTTTTCTTGTTCACCCTGCTCTGCTGCTCCCCCAGCCATCCTTGACGTTTTCGAAATGTAGGACTCGGCCATCGTATCTTTGCAGGTAGCATCCCATAAAAGAGCCCTATCAGCCCTCCAGGGAACCAGAGACACCCCGTCAACCCGTTTTCCATCTCTCCTACTAATACCAGAAGGCTCCAATTGTGAAGGGATTTCTGCAAAGGCCAGAGCGCGCTTTTAAATTTGATTAATTTGGCTGTGGCGAGAAAACCTGCCCGCAACTGTCAACTTCTTTGCTGCAGGGGCAAACGTGTTTCTCAACCACAGGTTGTCCGACACGAAGTGAGACAGAAATTCGGAAAGACGAGTCGTCCAAAAGGTTTCCCAGGGAAGGAGAAGGCATTGCTTTCATATTCCTACAGAGTCAAAAGCCGAGCCCTGAATCTCGAATCTCCGTTAGCAATCATTTGGTCTACTTTGAATTTGTAAAGTTTAATGTCAAAATCTCTCTGTGATTTATAATCGGAAATATTGATGTCTGTAAGATTAGTTAAATTTTTAAATTTCGCTATAGCCTCTAAAAAGGATATATCTTGATAGTTGAGAATATTTGAAGGAAGAATACTCGATACTAAATGTGATGAATTTGAAACTAAACCATTTATTTTGGAAATCCTAATTTCAAATAATTCCGATGGAAGGCGCGCGTTTTTTATCAGTAAAGTACTATGCGTTTGTGAATTTAAGATGTGACTTTAGAAGAGTGGTTCATAAAAAATTAGATAATATTTTTGTTTTCTGTCATGTCTTTACATATTTTGTGATGCCTGTCCTGATATAGTTCCTAAACAAAATCTTTTTTTTTTGTTGGTTATTATTAAAAACAACAAAACATAAAATTCTTAGTAAACTAAAACGTAAAAAAAATTACTCGCATATAGGAAAATTTTGGTTTTCCGCAGCGGTCTGTGTGTGGTTCTGGTAGTTGTTTTTCATGATATCTGAGGCCATAATCAGGGATATATCATCGACCTGTGAACAAAATAATTTATAATTACTTTTTTTAAGTAGTTTCTATGATTTTATTGTGGTGGGTAATGGATTCTCCGCATTTTTGTTTGGGTCTTAATGAAAATAGTATTTGATAAAAAGTTTTGGAGTAAATTTATCATCATTTTCAGAAGGTGGTGTGATCCAAATAAAAATACAGAGAATCCATTACCCACCACAACAAAATCATAGAAACTATTTAAAAAAAGTAATTATAAATTGTCCACAGGGTCAAATTTACCGCACGTTATATAGTAATTTGATCATTTTTTTTATTTATTTTTTATAATAGTCACAAGTGAGATTTTAATTACTTTAAAATCGCTACAATATAGCTAAGAAGTTGATCTTCAAGATAGAAAATTTTATATTTCCTGTTCGAATGCCTAAACTGTTGTATACACAAAAGTTTTGAAGGAAAGAAAAAAGATGAAAAATGACGCCATCACGATTCCTATGATTATTTTTCTGGGATGTCAAAACAATTTAATTTTTTGGCTACATATATTATATACATTTATAAAGAGTGAAGAATGTATTAGTTGGCTAATCGCGATTAAGCAGCTGCGATGCATTTAGGCGTCAGTATCCCATAAAAAGTATCAATACTGATAAATTTATACTAAGGCCTAGAGACAGGCTCAGAATTTACTGACCCTAATTTATACTGGTATTTCCCGCCATCTTTACTCGGTTATGATTTTTCCGGGGTTCTCTAAAAAATTTCTGTATTTTAATAAAAAAATATGGGGTGAAAAATACCCTTGCAAACAAAATTTTACATAATAAGTAAATAAATAAAATAAGTTTATTTTTCAAAACGATTTTACAATATATCCCTGATACGATAAAAACAAAAAATAAACAATTAACACAGAAGCATGAAAAAGTTCAGCTTGTTAGTGCTACTTTAGAATTTGGGTAATAATGTCACTAGCCGAGAGTATATTGCCAATTTTGAGGTGAGTCGTATCCGGAATATTTGGCACTAATAAGGATTAGGTTTTAAACTGGATATTTTAACACATACTTATAATAAATTCATCAGTTATTTTAACACACATAATAGGTTAATACTAATACAATAGACGCACAGTGGTCCTATCTGTTTGTTTTACCCACATATTTAGTGTTTTCAAAAATGATTTTGTTAATACATTTTCTTTAAGTCATTTTGGTTGTAAGAGTAAAAAATTTTGGCGCCAAATATTTTATTGATTTTTGACCTATATCTTTTTTACTTACAGGGACCACCCTACAATCTTGTTTAAAAGGGGTGTTTTGTTGGTGTGTGGCTGTTTGTAGGTATCGATCGAATATCGACGTTTCTTTAAATAATATATTGCTGGAGTGCGTTTTCTTTTTATTAACCTTCCAGTCGGGCCGCCCGGAGATTTGACAAAAAGCGGGGCGCCGGGTCTATGGGACCCAGCGCCATTTTTCTTTTGGTAATAACTTTTTTGGATAAATGAAAAATGGATACGATAGAAAAAACCTTTATCTGTATTTTTAATACAAAAACGACTTAAAAAATAAAACTATTTATTCCTATTTACACTGTTATAAATAATAGTGCAAAAAAAAACAAAAAATTTTCAAAAAATCACTGGAAAAAAAAACAAAAACGAAAACTTTTTTTCTCATCCCAACATGTTGACATAACATCAAAAATAATTTCTTATTGATGTTTGGCAGCACTCAAGCATGTGGGATACCAAGCTTGAAGATGACTTAGACACAGAAATTAATGACATTTTTGACAATAAAACCTTGTTTTAAAGTCTTTTGCAAATAGAAAAACTTTTTTTTGTTCCTGGTGGATATTCCGGATCTCTAGAGTGTTCCCGCAGCTTCCTGTCTTCTTTCTCTGACTAATGATGGCACATTCATCTCAAAAGAACGTCGCGTCAATTGGTCACTAATTAGAGAGAGAGAGCAAGATGTCTTAGAAATGATCATCTTGTTTATTATCGGAGGAATAAATAACTTGAGCGTTAACACCTGCGATGTTCATCATGTCACAGCAAACCACCATGGACCATCTTCTTGTATTTCTTGATACATCATAAGTTCCACATAATTTATCTAAAAGATCCACTCCACCTTTAGTATGGTTGTAAAAAGTTATGATATCTGGTTTGCATTTTTCGTTGGTGGATGCATCAATCTTATCATCATGATGTAGACTAGAAATCAGAATAAAATTACTATATTTCTTAGGCACATACGAAACAATGGTGGTATTTTCTTGGAAGCCGAATACTGAAGAATATACAGGTCGAGTTCTTGTGTTGGTGAATTCTGTTGGCATCTCTCTTTTATTTTTCTTTAAGGTGCCAACGCATGGGAGCCTGTGCTTTTGAAGCAGTTTGTTTACCAAGCCTACACTTGTGAACCAGTTGTCACATGGAAGGTCCCTATTTGTTCCTGATATTGGCTCTCTCAGTCGAACACTTCTACTAGATGGATCGTTGGGTATATCACAAGTACCTTGCGGCTGCTTGCCAACATAAATTTCTAGATTAGATGCACAAGAAACAACAGATTTAACCAGTGCGAATATTTTTATGACCAGCTTTTCGTCGATTGTGCTATTTTCGCCCGGTGTGTATGCCTTTTTACAGTTCTCAACAAATTTATCAAATAAAACACATATTGGTGCTAACTTATCAAACTGTCATCTCTCGTTTCTAGTTTCTAGATCTTCAAATCGCAGAGCTAAGTAGAAACAGGAATCGATCCTGAGACATCACCAGCCAAAACCGCTCAATTCCGAGTCCACTTCTATCCCATACGTCCTTGGTATTTAGGCTGGAACTTTTCATGGTTCCAGCCATATACAACAGACCAAAAAGAGCTTTTATTTCACATATGTCGGTGGGCTTAGCCCTTTTTTCTCTGGCATAATGTTGGGAGATCTTGGCTATATACAAATTTGTATTTTCAACAATAATTTGCAACATTTTATCTGAAATAAAGAGACCAACATTCTAGAGCTGACTTAGCATTTTTACCGTACTCCTTGACTCCAGGTAAGTGTATGATGATGTTTTAATTTTTTGTCCGAACTGCCCTATTGAGACAACGTTTCTTCCACTGAGTAGTTCCGTCCTTACTCATAAATGACGGCAATCTTGGCATTTTTGCGACAGGAGCAGGAATATCTCCGTCATTGCAATCTTGCTCTGATTCACTATCAACAGTTCTCTCCTCTAAAACATTCTTTTCAGACTCCAATTCTGCTTCATCATCGTCAGGTTCTTCCTCTGTTTTTACTTCTTCCCATATGCGACGAAGTTTTTCTTGTTCTTCCTCGTAACTCATTTTCTAGAAAAAAAAGATAATATACTACCTAGTTACTGGAAAAACCCATTTGAAATCACGAAAATAAATATACCGACGCATATACTCAATAATCTCACCAAGAAACAATAAAACTTACCAATGTTATAAATTCTTCATTGGGGAAAAACTGTATCACAAACGGAAGCGCCGGGTCCCACAGATTTTTTGAGAAATATTTTCAAGAACAAAGTAAGCTACACTCTCACCGCATCCTTCAATTGAACTGACGCCCGAAGCAGGAAGATACTGAGAAGCGCAGCCCTGCATCGCCTACTCTCGAAGTTTGCCGAATGATTTTCGAGTCTCCAAGTCTCACAGACCTGGCGCCCCGACTGGAAAATTAAAGATGACTTTCAGTATCTATTTTTGAATAACTTCCAGGTCTTTTGCGTAGCAGTCCCTTACACTGCCCCAACTAGAGATGCCATAACTTAGTTGTAATTGTACTATAGTCCGTTCATAAAGAAGAGAGAGTAATAAAATGATTTAAACCCCATTTTCTCGAGGGTACCATTGGCGTAGGTGGTTTGACAACATTTAAATTTAAAAAAAATAGAAAAAAGACAGCAGTTAAAAATATATATTATATTTTAATCTGATAGAGAAATTGTTTAGTATGCGTGTTCTATTTTTTCACTAGGTATGCATACATAGGTATGCAGATAATACCATAATTGTTTCAGGTGCATAATTAAAGGATTAAATTTAAATGAGGTTTAAATAGCAATGTAATAAAATAATTTTCTGATTTTAAGAACTTTAGATTATTAGCAATTTTTGTTTCTTTCTGGTATTATAGGTACTTATGAGTTGGTTCTAAATATTATTTTCGTTAGGTAATTAAGAGTAGTTCTTTCTGAAATATTAAAGTTGACTACAAATCTGCTTTGCTTTTTATTATAGTTTTAACTTTTAAAGTATTTGCAGTTTGTGTATCTAGAAAGTAAAAAAATGTGGCTTCTAGTACGAGTACAAATAAAAGTCGTGCGCATTTAACGCTTAGAGAAAAACAACCAGTTCTCAGTGTGTTCGATAATCTGCAAAAAGACTATAAAACATTGACAGTGGATAAGTTGGTAACGAAGTGTTCTAATTTTACCCAATTTGGGAAAATCAACTATTTATAGAATACTACATGAAAGAAAATTATTTATAATCATTAAAACTGCCGCTATCAAAGTCTGGAAAAAAAACCAATAGAATTTAATGAGGATGAAAAAAATGCACTAGGGCGGTTAGTTCATTCTTTTTATTTTAGAAAGGAAATTCCCACTGTTGATAAAGTTCATGCTTCAATAAAACAAGATGTGGAAAACTTTAAGAGAAATTTATTTATCTTGGAAAAAACATAACAGAAAGGTGGTTTTAATAGAAAGTGACCAGATAGTTTCCTGGAGAAGCAAATATTTAAGGCGAATTAGGCAATTTCGAAGGGAGGACAAAAATATATATTTTCTTGATGAAACTTGCGTAAATGAAGGTTACACTGTTGGCAAACACTGGCAAGATAAAATATGAAAAGTGCCCGACGGACATTCATGGAAGGTTGGTAGATAGGGATAAAGCCGCCGTCAGGAAAGGGAAAACATTTGTTAATTGTCCATATTGGCTATGAAAAAGGGTTTGTAAAAGGAGGCCTTTTAGTTTTTCCGTCAATCCATACTAGCGATTATCACAAAGCACCAAACACAGCATGGAGAAAAGCTGATATTTGTAAGTGGCTTACAGAGAAAAACATAAATTTTGAGGCAGATATGGTAAAAAAAGAACTACTATCATTGGTAAATAGCCACAAAGAAAAATTCAATAAGAAAGTTGTCGATGATATGGCTGAAAAACGAAACATAACAGTATTAAGACTGCTGCCTTACCATTGTGAACTTAATCCAATAGAATCAATATGGGCTCAAATGAAAGAATATGTAGCAAGGAATAATACTACCTATAAATTAAAGCATGTGGAGGTGCTTTTTCAAAAATCAGTTAATATTTGGCATAAATGTGTACAAAATGTTTTAAAAGTAGAAGAAAAAATGTGGAAACTTGATTGTTTAATCGAAGAAATTGTGGAACCGTTTATTATTTCTTTGGAAGAAAATGAGAGTGGTGATGAGAGCATTTACTGTTTTTCTGAATCTCAGTAATTTATTCATATTTTATTTTTGACTGGTTTTAAAAAAAACGTATCTACCTCCATTCCATTTTAATTATTTTTAATTTGTTTTGTACCAACCATTTGTTTAGCCTTAATCCGTTTTCGTATATATATTATAATATTATTTTTATTCCTAAAATGTATTTTTATTATTTCATTTATAAATTTTTTCTAATAAAGTAATTTGTTTTATTAAATTTTAAAAAACCTTTCACATATTTACTAATACCACGGTACTTAAAATGTAAGTTTTTCCCAATAGCGACGCCTATGAGAATAGTTTATCGCTTGCCTTCTATTGTTCTCGGTTTTGGGTTCTATTGTATTCTCCGGTCGAACAGGGTGAGGTATATAATAATAAAGGATTTTTCTCCGAGGTACATTAGAAAATTTTTAAAAGAGAAGAAAAAGTGATTGATCACTCAGTACAAAATTTATCCAAATTTGAATTTTTATTACTCTTTCTTCTTTATGAACAGACTTTAGTGTGAAATAGATAGTTTTAAGCTGTTTTATATCTAAGTATAATTTGAGGTGTGACAAACGTGTAACTAAATAACAAGTAAGACAAGAAAAGCTGTCAGTGATAGTGGTTAATTACTACAAGAGAATGACATTGCGCAGACGTAGTAGTTACCATAACTACAACGAAGTGTTAACTAAGCGTTTCTAAATGTCTCTAATAGATAGTTTTTGGTCGTGCCAGTTTAGAGCCCAATTTGTCGGTTATTTGACGTTCCCAAGCAACAATTATAGTCAATTTAACTGGTACCATTATCATTGCCGCCAAAAATGGGTTAAAAAGTAGTATTTGCAACAAAAAACTATTTTATGCACTTCAGGGAATAAAAGTACACTTTTAATCTCTATTTTCCGGGAATAAAGTGGGTCTTTCATTTCCTAGAATGCCACTAGTAAAACAGGTAAACAGTCGGTTTGACCTATTCCTTTATTTTACTAAAAACGTTAGACAATTTTCAAAAAAGTTACTACAAACTAATTATTTTTATCATTAAAATGAATATTCAGATTTATATTTGAACAATTATTCCAGTTGAAAAATGGAGGCTGATTGGAGCTCTCACAAACCAAACTCTGCTCTAACATATTTTTTTCTGAACCTTTATGCTGTTCTGATCTATTACTAGATACAGTCGTTGCAACAATCTCTTGGTTTCTATGCTCGACAATATGATTCTCGTCAAAATCAAAATCGTTTGGTTCAGAAGAACTTGACGTATTCGTGACTAGATGATCGGCTGTCTGTGAAGAGGAAGGATTGGCAGATATCAGCTCAGATAAGGTATTTCTTGGAAAAGAGGTTGTGTTTTTGAATATCTGGTCAGAAACTGTGTTTTTTTCTGAAAGAGCGATTTTTCTACATACCGCTCCGCGACGGTGGTACTCTTCCACCCACCATGACGCTTCAATTGATCAATGTTCGCACCAGAATCCGCTAACATGGTGGCTGACATTCTACGGAAGCAGTGTCCTGTATACAATTGTGGTTCTGGAAGATCCAAAAATTAGGCAACTTTTGTTTGCAGATGCCCAAAAGTGTTTTTCCCAATAGGTTGGTTGGTACACCGTCCGTCTCGGTAGTAAACAAAAAATCTAGAGAGCTTTTCAGTATATGGTCTCAGCCCAATGTATTTTCTTACCAATCCTACGATATCGCATGAAGAGGAAGATGCTTTGATTTCAAACGAGCGATCTTTGTGGTTTTTTGTGTTACTGATGTTTACTAGGAAAATTTCTTAATGATCCTTAAGATCTTTGCAATCTAACTTCTTGACCACGACAGATCCCGGCAACCCCCATAATCAAAGCATCTTGTAACAATAAAATTGACATTTAGTACAATTGAATTTGATCAGTGTGGAATGCTATGATACATAGGTGTGAAATAATAAGTAATAAGGCCTACCTTTTTTACGAGGAACTCATTATCCGACGCCGTTTCTAAAAATTGCTTGATATGTTCCGAATCCAACACTCTTGGTTTCTTGGGCTTATATCCGTCGTTTATTCTTTTCAAAAATCCAATCAATTTGGCGTACTTGCTGATGTCTACGTTCATTTCTTGAATTATTTCAATTATTAAGAGTCACTGGCAACATAGCTGTGCGGTCGTACTAAAAATAGTTCTGCATAATATTTGGATTTTCTTTAGTTTAAGTTTATAATAATTATTTTTTTAGTTTAAGTTTACAATAATTATTGAAAATATTATCAGTTAACAGTTTAGATAACAATGCACAGTTTTCATAAAAAAAGATTTGATAAAAATCACATTTATTGTGCTAAAATCGAGTGTTTTTAATTCATTACCGCCAGAAATGTTTTATCGTTTTATTCCTAATTTAAATTTGATACACGGCCAGGGTTGCCGATATTACGGATTTTTACTTTATGATGGGTCCGTCAACTAGAAATAAGACTCCAGTTTTGTGCGGTTATTGTGATCTTAATATTCCAAAGTCGCAAATGAAATTACAATGTGATCAGTGCAAGAAATCTATTCATCTTGAATGTGCTGAGATAAGTGAGGTTGAGGCAAGACTCATGAGGGAGCAAGAGAAAGTTTGGAATTGTAGGAAGTGTAAGCGATTTAGTATTGCAGCGTTAAGACATAGCAGTTTGAGTCGCGTAAGCCTCTCTTCTACAGCACAGGAAGCAAGTGCAGATTCTGCAGCCATCCATTCAATATTGGTTGAGCTTAAGGCTGATGTATGTGCTTTGAAAACCGATATAATTGAAGTTAAAGCATCACTCGATTTTTTCAATACAATGTATGAAGAGCAAAAACAAAGGAACAAAGTACTTGGTGAAATTATTGATGATGGAAAAAAGGAAAATCAAAAACTAAGCCGTGAGCTTTTAGCAGTTCAGAAAAAGATGGTGGAGATGGAATCTGTAAAGATAAGCCATAATGTCGTCATTAATGGTGCCTTTGATAAAAATGACACTGAATACAACATCAAGGAGAAGTCTCTTAAAGTGTTCAAGTGTGCAGATGGTGAATTTGATGAAAGTTGCGTAAGCCATATTAAACCGCTGTTTGCAAAAGAAAGGCCACCGGTGGTAACCATATCTTTTAAAAGTCACGAACTTGTCAAAAATGTGTTGCAAAACAAATGCGAAAAGAAAAATCTAACCACCCAAATGTGCGGTATTAATGAAAATCTGAGCTTCGTATACATTAATGAGCAGTTACCTGTGGCAACTTGCAAACTTTTGAAAGAAGCCAAAAAGTTAAGAGTGAGGGGATTTAAATTTGTGTGGTGTTCAAATGGTACAGACCTGGCCAGAAAAAACGATGGGGATAAACCTGTCAAAATCCGCGATATGGAACACGTAAGTAATCTACTGGAGCTCCAGGTCAGTGAATAACTCAATTAACTACAATATTCGTGGAAAACTTATAGTTCTCATATTTATTTGTATATTTTCTTCTTTTTCCTAATGGAACATAACTCTTTACTAGACTCTTTTAGATGTTTACAAAATGAAGTGTGCAGTCAACCAAATGATCTTAGGTTTATTAATAACGAAAATAGCAATCTGAATATTATTCATGTTAATATTAGAGGAATAAGAACAAATTTTAATAACTTGCTGCTTTTACTTAGCTCTCTAGATATATGTTTCGATGTTATCATACTGTCTGAAACACATTTCGTACAGAATTTAAATGAATTTTTAATTCCCCATTACTCAGTTTTTTATAACGAAAGCACAATAAATTGGTGTGATGGCACAATTATTTTGGCTAAAAAAGATCAAAAAAAGTCAAATCATTTGTGTAGACAATACAAAATTTTTACGTATCGAAATTTTGAAAGAAAAGAAAAGGAATGGTATTATCGCAAACTATAGACTACCTTCTTTGGATCCAAATAAATTTTACTTCGTGTAACGTAGAGATTTTTTCAGGAGACATCAATATTAACATTTTGAATCCAAAAACAAAATTTGTTAACGAATACCTTAACTGTTTTTCAAGATTTGGGTATTTTCCATTTATAAATAGTGTCACTAGAGGTACTTCATCTAGCTGTTTGGACCACTTTTTTGTTAAAGGTTCAAACAATTGCGAAGGTTTATTAATTGACAGCGATATAACTGATCACTTCCCTATTATTTTAAACATAAAATTTAGTGTCAATTCCGAGAGCACACCTCAACAGAAGATACATAGGAGACTTGACAGAACTAGTTTGTGTAAAGCTCTAAAAACAGAGTCATGGGTTGACATTTTAAAAGAAACGTCCAGCAATGTTATTGCTACTAAACTAAGCGATGTTTTAAAATTACATATTGATAATACAACATCGATAGTGCAGATTAAAAGTAGAAAAAGGTGCCTAAAACCGTGGATAACATGTGGTTTGGTTAACTGTATTCGTCAAAAAAATATTCTAAAAAAGGAATCTTTTCTAACTCCTGAAACGTTTCAAAAATATATTGATTATCGTAACAACCTGTCTAAAATCATAAACAAGGCAAAAACTTTCTATTTTAAAAATAAAGTTAACAACAATTTGAATAATCCAAAAAATGTCTGGAAAGTTATAAATGAGCCTACCAATGAGTCTGTCAGTGATTCAAAAATAAACGCCATAAAAACAAGTAAAAATGGAATAACATCGGACGATAATTCAATTGCAAAAGAATTTAATAGTTTTTTTAGTTCAGTCGGTGTTAGCTTGGCAAAAAAAAATTAAAAAATACAATAAAATACATGGGTTAAAAAAAGCTGCAATAAAAACGGCTATAGAACAGATACTAATAACTATAGGCCCATAGCGTTAACAAGCGTATTCAGTAAAATTACTGAAAAATGTATTAAAATAAGACTTACTGATTTTCTAGCGAAAAATAATATTTTATCTGAGCATCAATTTGGCTTTAAAACAGGATGTTCTACAGATAATGCTTTGCATGAAGTAACTACTTTTATTGCGGAAAGCTTTAATATGCATCAAAAACCCATTGCAGTATTTTTAGATTTAAAAAAGGCTTTTGATACCGTGGATCACTCAATTTTACTAGAGGGGTTGAATTATATTGGTGTTAGGGGTTTGGGAAACAACTTATTTAAATCTTATCTGACTAGGCGTGTGCAAAAGGTTAAGATTAACGATGTTTACAGCGATAGTGCTGACGTACGCTACGCATTGGTGTGCCTCAGGGAACGGTACTCGGTCCAATTTTGTTTTTAATTTATCTGAATAGCCTCTTGCAATATCAGGACTTGGGAAAATTAATATGTTTCGCAGACGACACAGTTTTGCTAATAAGAGCAACATCATGGTTCCTGGCTTGCCAAAAAGCTGAAAAAGCATTACATAAAATTAGATGTTGGCTTGATGAAAACCAACTTACCTTAAATACAGATAAAACGGTTTTTATTGATTTTGCCATGAACTCAAGAGGCCTTTCAGACATTGTTTCGCTTCGGCTACATGATCCTTTCTGTTCTTTAAAACCTAATGAATGTAACTGCACTACGGAAATTAAACGAACTAGTTCCGTCAAGTATCTTGGTGTTTATATCGACAGATTTTTGAGGTGGGACGTACATATTAATTACGTAGCAACCAAGATTAAGAAAACAATTTTCAAATTTTACGAACTAAGAAATATTTTAACATTAAGTCTACTAAAATTGGTTTACTCTGCTTTTGTTGAGTCTCTCTTAAACTATGGTATTGTTTGTTGGGGTGCAGCTTCAGAATCTGCTCTTGAATCCTTGATCATTGCTCAAAAATATGTTCTAAAAGTCAGGTTTTGTAAACCTAAGAGGTACCCAACTGATCAACTTTTTCAGGTATCTAAGCAACTTACTATCAGGGAACTGTTTTGCTATCGTCTTGTAATTTTTGCTGTAAAAAATTAACTCTTTCAAAGAATGGTTAAGCATTCGATAATAACTAGAGCAGTAAGTCGTACTGATTTTTACATACCGTTTCAAAATTTTAGCGTTACTCAAAGACATATAAACTACATAGGTGCTATTCTAATTAATACTATTCCTAATAACTTGTATAAACAAAAAGTTAAACAATTGCCTAAACTTAAAATCAAACTATGGTTAAGAGAAAATTTTCATACTATATTCAAAAAAATTTCCTGGCTATAAAACAAATTCAATATTTAATATATTTTTTTTCTTTTTTTTTTTGTTACATATACTTTAAGTATTTGTGTTATATTTTAGTCTACTATTGCTGAGCTAATGTTGCTAGTATAAGGATTAAATTTAGTTTTTTTTTGTATAATTTAAGAGACACACACATATCTCTGGATACATGCTGTTTTCTTAAATGACATACATGACAGACATGTATTAATACTTGAATTAAATAAAATAAATTGAATTGAAATAAAATTAAAATATTTTAGCTTTGAGAATAGAATACTGACTACAAACGGTTGAAGGCTTCAGCTTCTTTGATTTCCCGAAAAAGTAGGTCAAAAGTGCTTTTTCCTCAGACAAATTTTAAACCTTTTGCTCGGCACACCAAGATAGGTATTCTATATTTTTCATAAATCTTCCGGGATTTCGATGGCAATAATTGACTTATAGCCTCTTCCGCAGCTTTCTCGACACCCATTTTTGTCAATTTGAACAACGCGATTTTTGCCGAATTTTCACTCTGTTAGGGTCATATGCATCGTTTATTTTCATAGCAACGCATGTATTTTGAAGTTTATGCACACTAAAATGTTATCGATTTGACATCTAGTAATGTTGGTGTTCGTTTTGTTTTGACATTCAAGATTATTGGAGTACCTACAGTTGAAGACTTTTTAAAAGATTTTTGACAATTTTTAAAATTTTTATTCTCCTGAAGTGCATAAAATACTGTATACACCTCAGGACTAAAGTGATTTTTAATCCCTCGAAAAATTATAGCCCTCCCTACGGCCGGGCTCGGAATTAAAGGTGCCATTTTAGTCCCTAGGTTTATAATGTATTATATAGGAAAAATGTCATTATTGTCACTTAGTGTGGCCACTACTATGGTTAAAAAATTACCACAGTTTCATGACAACATAAAGTTATACGCGAAAGTAATATATTCCACTACATAACTATATACCATTACTAGAAGCACGAAAAAATTTAGAGTCCGAGGCTTACTTCATAGTTGTCACACTTAGTTTCTTTAATATTACTTTTACGAGGTAACGACTCTACAGACATTAATTTGGTTGCAATTCAGTAGCCCTACTCAATAAAAAACTACAAAGTTATGGAGTCGACACGGTCGCCTATCTACCACACAGTAAGAAATAAATGTGCATATAGTGGAAAAACGTTGCCTACTAGTTATCGCTACTTTACTGACATTGTAAATCAATGCACGAGAACTTGATGCGCGACGCCGCCACCACGTTATTTACTTCTATTAAACATGGAATTCAAATAAAAATTTAAAAATAGCTCACTAAACCATTGACTAGTAGTTTCATCTACGAAAAAAGGCAAAAATATCAATATTTAGTTAATAAATCATATTAAATCTGGGAAGACATTTATTTTGGAAATCCTAACCTAAAATAATTCCGAATTTTTGATCAACATTTTAGATAAAACTAGGTCAAAACTGGGGGAAGCGCGTTTTTTTTTTAATTAAAAAATCGTAATTTTTAGTTAAGTGCTATGCGTTTATAAATTTAAGATGTTGTGACTTCACGAAAGTGGTTAATAAAATGGTAATTATTAGGTATAGGGTATGATATGGATAACATTTTTGTTTTCTGTCATGTCTTAATAATGTGGGAAAGAGAAAACTCATAAAAACCCTATAAAGTCATAAATACTACTTTATGTGGTAAACAGGACGTCGGTATTATATGCCCGTTTACTACCCGTGACGTCATATCTCAAGAGTATCATTCCCAAAAATGAATGAGAATACCTCGAGGTATAGTAGTAGTAAAACAACTCTATTAGGGATAGAACGTGGAGATGGCCACTACGTCGTGACTGATTTTGTTGGTTGGTTTTCGGATAATTTAATAGTTTTCCAAGACAAAATTTGTGGTTTCTCAATAAGCTCCGAGAAAAAGTAGAAGATTAAAACTACCTACCCAAATTTATTTCTGAAATCTGCGAAAAGGTATCCCTTTCTCTTGAATTTTAATTCTATTAAATGTGGAACAAGGAAATAGGTTTTTTTGTTCTAAAATTCTCAAAATTATTTGGTCAATCGGTTTTTTCTAAGAAAAAAATCCTTTTTGCGTGACCAAGTTTAGCCCTGTTTAGTGTCTAACAAATGGTTATCCCAGTGTAGTAATTTTATATGCCCGTGCGCAGCCAGGTCGTAAATTCACTCACTTTTAACGTCTCCTACCTCCTTCTTATAGCAATTAGGACACATTTAATGCTTGAAACTTTCCATTTTATGGTAATGAACTTCTTATATAGGGTGGTATTATGTCATTCGTGAAATCATTAGGAGTTTCTCGTAGATTCCCCCGGGGTTTAAGGTATAGAACAGAGGGTTAATACGTAATAAATATAAAAGTATATTTTGACGATTCCTTCCCTCATTGTACCCCAATTGGGTAAAAAAGGTTAAATGTATTTTTTTAAAATCCCGACTCAATTAACCCACTGGTAAAGAAAAAATACTTTTTATCGGACAAGTGGTAACAAATTTAGACTCTAAAAAAATGTGTGGTTTTTTATGGGCCACCCTATATAAAGTTATGTTTTACCTACGTAAAACTATAATTTATACAAATTCCACTTAACATTGAACAAAATTTAAGTTCAGTGCCTATAACTAATGTACATTATGTTGTTTTATATGTTATTATTGTTATTTTATTTCGTCTATTATTATTATTGTTATTTTATTTCGTCTACCATAAGTAAACTAAAAAAAATATTTATCTGTAATGTCCTCGATTTTAACTCGATTTTAACTACGATTTGAACTCGATTTTAACCACTATTTTAATCTGTTTTATTTATGTTTGTTATATTGTATTACACTGTTCTTATTTGATAAAAATTTATAAATATGCAAACTTTGTTAGGAATTTATAATCCAATTAAGGAATAGAATAATATTTTTTTGTATTGTGAATGACACATCCAATATACAGCAATGTATCACATGGATTAAGAGATAAATAAATAAATCTGGACAGATAATGTGAATATACTATCAGACATGCAAATTGGACACGTGATGATGACGTGCTTTAAAGGACCATAAGGTAAATTCACGATCTTTTCGTCAAAATACACACAAAAACTTTGCGGCGGCACTCTGTCACATCAATTGTTACAACTTTAGGTTTTTTAAAACCATTTTTGTCTTGGGACTTACGTATAAATTTACTATAATTTTCTGAAAATTTTGACATAAAATCTAGAATTAATGATAGATCAGAAGGATCTGCCCTTGCAACATTTTCTAAACTATGCCCTCTTAACCCTTTAAAAAATATGCGACTGCCGCTGAGATACTGTTTTGGCCCCTTAAGCAAAGCCCCTTAAAACCTGTTATAATAGTTATTTAAACAACAAAGTTTGAAAACGACTCGTTGCACACAATCGAGACAGTTTGGTGTGTGTCAAATCGAGGGAGTGTGCAAAGAGTTTTTCAAAACGATTTTTTTACGATACTTTTATATAAAATATATAATAAACAGAGACCAGAAAAATCAAAGGCGTTTTCTCGCGATGAAATTGTTTAAAATGTTTTTGAAAAGTTTGAAACATTTGTTTTCTCGCGTTGCAATGGTGACGTCACATCTAAACGGGTTAAAAATATTTTGAAACGGAATCCACTCTAGTTTTAAAACTGACGCGTGCGTAGAAGATACGTCAAAATTCTACATTTTTGTTTTAACCTAAGATTTTTTTTTGTTTTTGCGCATGAAAATCGATGAACTAAACGTTCTGTGTGGTCTTATATGATTTTCGGGGCTTAAATAAAAAACTTCAATATTCAAATATCAATTTAATTCGTTTTTATTACTAGAATGCATAATATGCTATTTAAAGTATCTTAACAACAAAACAAAAGAGCCGTGACGGTCGCTGGAACTCAGACTTATATTGTTGGGTGACAACAACGAAAATCAGAATGACGGGAGACCCGTGTGCACAAATGACGTGAGCGTGCGCAAAAATGACGTAAGCGTGTGCAAAACGTTTTGCACACGGCGTGCGCAAAATGTCGTTTTCAGATCGTGTTCTCCGTGCGCAAAACCCCATTTTCAAGACAGTCGTATAAAAAGTGTTTTTATCAATATTTTTTGGAATATAACGATTCGGCCCGCTAAAGTGTCTAATCATCAATTTTATAACAATTTTTCTCTATTAAAACGTAATTTTCTACTTTCAAAAACAAACTGTTTAAAATAGTAGTTTTAACAACTAGTGCCTAAAATAGTGCTTTTTTTACAAGCGTTGGTTTAAATATCGAGCGCAGCGAAGTATTTAGAAACGCGAGTAAAAAAAGCAGAGTTTAGCCGCGAGTTGCTAACCCTATTTTTTAATACCTTTATCAAAAAATTCAAGAAAAACAGGAAAATACTTTTAAAAATCTCGAACGCAGAGAACTTTTCCCAACACACCATTTTTACACTATTGGGAAATCAAAATAAGCAAAGCGCCCTCTAACCTAAAGCCCCCAACTATCCTAAAGCCCCCGATACCATGGAAACTGCAGGTATTTTGTCAACAAGGCCCACAGTAGGCAGAAGGGTATTTTTACGTTTTCTGACAGAAAACCATTCGAGGTTATGTTTATCTTTCAAAAATATTTTTTCAAAAACGAATATGAAACCACTCCGCGTGTGCGGTCGCCCGCCGAAAATGGCCTAGCGCTGCGCGAGCATTACCCCGAGTCAAGGCCGACAAAAAAAACAACAGGCCGTAACCATCAGAAAAACAGCTGTTAATCTTGGGCCGGTTTTTACATGGAGTCTTATGGGAGATCCGAGGTTTTTTCGGGATTATTTCTAAACGACTCGATGAATTTTCTTCAAATTCCCATGAGATATTCTTCGATACTATCCTAATATTTTAAAAAAGTGTTCTGGAGATCACAGGGTCTCAAATAATAAAAATTCTAGGAAAAGTATTTTGTGAGGTTAGGTTGATGTAAACAAAAACTTATTTTATTTTTCTTAAAAAAAAGGAAATTTTCTCATATTGTTAGCAATAAAATGCACATGAAAGGTTTCAAAAAGGTGCGCATCCATATCTACACCAGAATAGAAATTGATTTATCGAAAAAAATGCAGGAGACTAGTGTTTTTTTTGTGATCATCTCACGAATTGGAAATGGTGGATTTATATACCTAAATTAATAATTCCTGTCTTGTTGAGTCGCTAAATAATATTTTAGTCGCCATACATGACATCTGAATATATTTTGTCGTATAGCAAGAAGAGTAGGTATGGTTTAAATGTTGGTTTAGGTTCTTCCATGAGGTCTCCTACCAACCAGGTTCCATCAGAGTGACTACCTTATAGAAGATTGGAGTAATGATAAAAAGTAAGACAATGGCACAGAATACGGTACAGAGAAGCATCTAATTAATACGTCATTTTGAGTGCAGTTTTTGAGTAATATCTGGGACTTTTGCTGTTTGTGTGATTTTCATCATAAGAGATCTAAATTGAACATTATTTAGATAGATAGATAATTCTTTATTAGCAATTAAATATTTTTCATAGGTAGCTGCACTGAGAATCCTATTTATCTAAGACGTCTTGTGGGCGTTTCAACCAGTTAACATTTTTAATACAAATTTCAGATTAAATTAACATTATGATGATGAACTTAACAAAAATTACTAGAGATGGAAACAGTGATTTCAGTGACATCACAAAGTTTTCTTGCTCTTTTTTGCATTATTTGAGGTGCTATGGAGGTGTATTTATGAGAGGACGATGACCGACAATCCCTCTGCATAATGTGATCCTTAACTTGTTAGTGTTGTTTGTTTGAATGTGGTTATCAAATCGCATTTTTCGATCCTTTGTCTCAGAGGATCTCGGGATTCATCACAGTTTTCAAAAAAGTGTGACAGAAAAACGCTATACAATAACCACCCCCAAAACAAGCAACATTGACAAGTTAAGGGTCAAATACTACGAAGGGATTGTGGCCCTCCTTCCACCCACAAAAACACCTTCACATCACCTTAAATAATACAGAAAAAAGTAGACAAACTTCGCAATGTCATGATTTACTGTTTTCATCACCACCATCTCTGAGAATTACTGTTAATTTAAACTGGAATTTTAATTAAAAATGTTAACTTGTTGAAATACATAGAATATCTGAGTTACATACTCCAACAAGACATCTTAGTTAAACAGGATTGTACTGAATTCTTTCAATAAAATTCGGTATTCTTCTGCAAATAAGTTTATTTTCTTTAATTGGATTCACACATAAGTAGGTACCTACTTTACAAATCCAAAAAATAATCACTTTTAGAGATTTCCTAGGACCTTCTTGACTTCATGGTTGTTTGACTATTTCATAAAATGACTATTTCATAAAATAATAATAATAATATATATCTATTAATTTTCAATCTCTATGAGGCTTGTGCTTGGAAGTTTTTTAATTTATTTATGATTACTACTAAGAAATAAATTATTAATTTTAAATATAAAGAATAAACATAAACATAAAATCTGTAAATATAAATAAATAATAAAATATAAAGGCAACTTTTGTAAAGAAATATACAAGGATACTAGAAGTTATTAGAAAAAATTATATTATTTTTAAATACCTAACAACTTAACAACCTAACATTTGGATAGCCTTTGATAAATAATTTGATCAAAAAATAATCTAGATTCATTTGGAATCCAAACTTCTCTTTTAAATTTTTTCTGATTGTTAACAGTTTTAATTTCGTCCAGTATCAGATGATAGACATAATTAAGGCCCAGGGCTTTCCAGTCACAGTAAAAGGAATATTTTTTTACCCCTTTTAGAGGGTGAAACCTAACCCCACCCTATTTTTTAAATGGGATGATAGTACTTGTGGCACCTTGCTGGAAAGCTCTCTTAAAAGAAAATTGGCTGCTCATGTTTTATTTCATTCTAACTAGAGAATCAATCTATCTTTTAGCTTCAAAAAACTTTTTAATATCACAAAATTCCGCAATGTTTAAACAGAATGAATTTGCAATTTTTAGTGGTCCAGTATTATTTTCATTAATTTAGACACAATGTGTATAAACTGCTTTATCGAAATTTTGCACTCTTTATTGCCCAAAATGGATTTTTCTGAATGAAAGTTGAAATACTTACTAAAAAAAAATATATTTTTTTTTTCATTTGTGTGGCAGAATTAAATCAATTATTTTTGCCGAAATATTTTTCAAATATTCTTTATTTACATTAAAAATGCCAGCAAATAACCGAAACATTAAAAATTTAAATTTTAATGATTGGGTTCAGAGATTTGAAATATGAATTACCTATGAAGTTAAAATAAAACAAAAATTGCACAATTTTCTGCTTAAAAGAGCTTTCCAACAAAGTGCCACAAGTGGGGTCAGGTTTCGCCCTCTAAAAGGAGTGAAGCAATATTTTCTTTAGTATGAGTGTAAAGCCCAAAAACTTCACCCTGAAGCTGTAGAAAATTTGTTTGAGTTAAAGTCCCCACCCTGTAGATTCTACAATATTATATAGGCAACCAACTTAATCTAGGAATAGTTTTCAGTGAGTGTCATAAACCAAGATGACCATTGACAATTGCTATCTCCTAGGTAGTATTTGGAGGTATGATAATAATTTATTTTCAAAAAAGGAATGGACACTTCTGGACCCTTCAACTGGAACAGTATTATTGTGATGCTTTTTTCGTTTACCTCTCTTTCTACACTTTTATCTTCTTCATCTCCGCCTACTTCCATTCTAAAAACATTAAAAAATTTACTACCTCAAGGGAATTAAATTAATAAATTCTCTAATATATACGAATTTTAGGTCATTCTATCGCTTTTATTGGCAATGGTAGCATATGATCCTCAAAAAGTTAATAGCTGTGGATTTTTCTTAAAAAATACGTTAAAAAATGATACCAAACAGGGGTACCCCTTTTAGTTTCAGAGACATGGGCATTTAAAAGTTACTTAACCTTATGAAACAGATTTCTATTAAAAGTAAATTTTAAGATGATTGCAAATTTAATATTAAAATGGAACATTTATGTTCAAACCTTCTAAGTTAAACCAAAATTGCCCCCTAAAAAGGGGCTACATAAAAAATTTTAATTTTTACATTTGTAAGTTAAAAATATGGGCTGCAAAATGCTTGAATATGCTAGTTTTGTTAACTTTGTTTACCTTGATATTGTTAATAACATGTGCCGAGGTATTATTTTCCATATTCATAGTTCTCTATCCCTCCCAAGATCTCTCCATTATGCATTCCCATGTTTTCTCTTTTAAGCATTCAAGTTTCCATTTTCTACTCCTTTTCCTATAAAAAATAAATAATAAAAATTATTAGCAAAAGAACTGGGGATGTGTACAAATTATGGAACGGTGATTTTATCAATTTTTGACCCCCTCCCCCATATCACGTTTTGGTGAACCTCCGCCCATAATATTATGTAACGGTTGGAAGACCACCACTCCCCAAAAAGTAATTTTTTCTTATTTTCATTCCAAATCTGTCGCAAACCCCCTATGTAACTTTTTGTAACACTTTGGCTACCCCCTTCCCTCCCCTCTATGACCGTTACATAATTTGTGAACAGCTCCTAGCATATAATCGTAAAATTTTATTCATTAGCTCAGTTCAATACCTATATATGTTTAAATTATCTCTAAGTATGAAGAATGTTCAGTGTTTTATACAAAAACAGTTTTTACAAGTAAATTTAACAAAAAGATAGGAAAGTCAAGTTTCCTACCTCTGATAACATGTATGAAGGGCCTCCTAGCAATAGGCAGGTAATATGTGAGATTTTACTAGCTTAGTAGAAAAGGGGGCAATTATGCAGTATACAGTTTTCTGCCATTTTTGATTTTTTATGAAAAATTCTCTAGGACCCCAAATCCGCCGGTTGGTTTTTTTTTTAATTTTTTGTGTTTTTTTAATTTTTTTTTTCACTAAAACAACCCAATCCAACACAGCCCTACCCAACCTAACCCAAAACAAACAAGAAAACACATTACAACCCCCCCGGCACCTTTTTTCTCTTAAAAAAAAAACCGGCGCCGGCGGATTTGAGGTCCTAGGGACCCTAGTAGGTGCCCCCATAAAGACTTTTTCATAAAAAATCATAAATGGCAGAAAATCGTATACTGCATATAAAATTACCGAAAAGGGAGGGATCAGTTGGATAGGAAAAGTTTGTTACATATGACTCACCCTTTTTCTGGGCACTTTCTGGTATGCAGCATTTTCCTGATTTCTATATCAAATACGATAGACTTAGGTAAAGGTGATTTAAACATTTTCGAAGCACAAAATTCACACTGTAAGCAATTGTCCTTTTTTTGGTTTGAAGTTCACTTTTTTCACATCAAACGACCAGTCATTCTTTTTAAAACAATACCGGTTTATTTTAAAGTTTGTTTGATTCCAAAATTGGAAAAAAAATGTTAAAAATTGACTGAAAATAAAATACACAAATCAAGAATTAGTGAGGTTATGTTTGCGGCCTTGCGCGTCTGGCTGGACGCAACCAACGAAAAAAAAAAACCGGCCCAAGATTGTGACGTCACAATTTTGGTTGTGTGAGGCCCGTGTGGAACACATTCTTGTCGGCCCTGCCCGAGTTTATCAAAGAACCAAGAGAACTTTACTGGCTCGCTGGAATTACTAGGAATTCGCCTAGAAACATTCCCATAACTTCACACAATTTTGTTTTTATTTTGATTCAATTTTTTTTAAAATTTAAATTATTGCGGCATAAGTTATGTGCAAGTTTATTAGTGAAATCTTAGAGGCCTAAGGATATATTTTAGATCCCAACAGCAGTTTCAAAAACACACGGATACTTGAGTATTAACAAAACAGGTCAGTAAAGCTCCATTTAGAGGTTGAAGAGACTCTTGCTAGTCGTTGATGCTCCTGTTTAAAATAGAATATGATTATTTCGTTTAGCGTCAGCAGCCGATTTTTAAATCTGCATGCTTTTTAAGTTAACCTGTTGTCCTTAAATCAGTGGTAACAGCTAGCAGGAGTGTTTCAAATTCAATTATAAATGCACTTGTAAATGCAACCTTAAACACTAAACCCAGTTACTTTAATATGTAGTTGGGTAGCGTTTTTTTAGTAAGTAATTCTGCAGTAAATGGTTTTTTTTTACTTTAGTATTTTACTCGGTTTTTTTTATGAAAAAAATCTTGTAGTTATGTAGGCACTGACTAGGGTCCTTAAAGAGTTAAAATTTATGAGCGCTGGAATTGCTAAAAAGTGCTGGGTTGGTTTGAGTTCAGGATTTGGGTGGTTTAGTTCCCGCTTTAGTTTAAAAAAATGAAAAAAGTTTCATCACTGTTAAATTTGAACTTCCTAGGGCCTCAGGTAAGTGCTAAATAGGTATCTAAAGAAAACTGTTTACTACACTAATACCGTTTAGCCTTAATATATAAAGTGAGCAGCATGAAATAATACTGTGTCCAGTTTCTCAATAGCGGATTATCAGAAACTTAAAGTAACTCGCGAGCTATAAATCCCAGTTTTCTTGCTGTTTTTAAGCCAATATTTTTTTTAGGTTAACCCTGAGGTAATGTAACTTACCCTCACCTTGAAGCCCTGGTTATCCTGGAGTTAATTTTAACCTGATTTTTAAAGATTTTTACTAGGTTATGTTGCTTGAGTTAACACAAACTCGCTTTTGAGAAACCGGCCCTTAGTCTCTCTTGTTTTTTGAATAAAATAGGTTAGTGACTTGAAAATTGGAGAATATTAATCAGGAAAAATTCTTTAAAATATAAATCCTAGTTGCTCATTCATCTTTCAAATAAATTAAATACACAGGATCAAATACTATGTGTGTATGTCATAACTGGTGGTTAGTGAACACTTCTATGAAAGTTGAATCATGCACTGTGAACCTGCTTAGATTTTGAAACTCATAACACAGGAAAATAAAACTGCAGATTACAAAACTTGATTTACTTTGGCTTGATACTTTTGTCCAAACCTCTGTTTCTGCAACTAAAAAATTATTATGCAAAAAATCTTTTAAACAGTTTATAAAAATGTGCCACTGAAGAGAAAATTTTTAAGAAATATTGGTTGTCCTCGCCTAAAGTGCAAAATATAGAAACAAAATTTAGAGATGGAATATTTCTTGTTATTTTTATTATTCTTTTAGGAGCTGTATATAATAACAAAACATATGGAGCGGTGGATATTTAGGCAACTACCTAAAATGAAAAAGAAGAAGATTCTAAAGTGCCACCACCCAGAGAAGAATAATAATCTATAAATTAAAAAGTCTACAATTTGTACCCAAACATACAGAGCAGTTGATATTTTGCCAACTAAAATGTATAGCAAAACAAGATGGTTCTATAGAGTCAGCACCAAACAAAGAATAATAATCTATAAACTCAAAGTAAGTTTTTGCTTCTGATTTCAATTATATTTGGTAAAAGTTCCTTAAATAAACAAAATTTATTATAGTCTAGATCCGATATCAAAAATTAATTTAACTCTTATTGTTTATTGCAAATTTCTGGGACCTATTTCTGGACATATTTTGAGCCTCCCCTCATCTATTCCAATTCATTAGGAAAAAAAGAAAAACTATACACAAATAACAAAACAGCGAACAATTTTGAAGGGGGACACTCACAAATACTTTTTGGCTCTGTTGGAAATTTCATAGGGTAATTTTTATCTCTGGAATTTAAAAGGGGAAAGGTCTTTACTATTAATTATGTCAAAATTACAAAAAGCTAGGATGACTGGTGTTGCTTTTAAATTTGGTATGGAATGAAGAAAAGGTTTGAACCTTTTCAGCGGATCAGTTTGACCACCAAAATTTAAAGAATAAAAGTATGCTTATTTGGATGGTATGTTTGAGAAAACAATCAGAAAAAAATCATGAAATGTTTATTCCCTTTTTTATTATGAAAAATGTAACTTTAAAACCAACGTTTTTTCCTGACTTTTGTGCAAGAAATTGTTTATTCCCTTTTTTATTATGAAAAATGTAACTTTAAAACCAACGTTTTTTCCTGACTTTTGTGCAAGAAATTGTTTATTTGTCGCTCCTTGACAAATTTAAACTTAATATCTTGCATGTTTGTAAAGCAATTTTAACGATCTTCTAAATAAGATGTCATTCGAGCCATTTTTTTATATAATTTCTCCTGGAGAAACTCATATCCCTCAAGTCACCCCCAAAAAGCCAGTTTATGGAAAAAAATATATTAAAAAGTAATTTCTAGACTACTAAAATTGTATAATGTTTTTCAAGTGTTCACCAAATACTCAAAAACACCTTTGTCATGTTTTTGTTGAACATGAATTTGAATTATTTCAAGCATAAATCAAGGTGCCAATGGACTTTTTTCCATGTTTGAAGGGAGCACTTGATAATAAAGGTTTTTTGACGGATTTTGGTAGCTAAGGGAGTCTATTTTACAAATCCAAGTGATGAAACTCTGGCTCCTTTGGGAGAACTCCAAAAAATAAAACATAATATAGGCACCATAAGGGTTCTAAGAACAGATTTAACAGTAAACATTTTTTTAAATAAACACATCAAAAATGGACTATATATAAATCCACTTTTGTCAGAATATATAATTTTTTTGACACCCTAAATATTCCAGATGGCGATGACGGCGACTTAAAAACACAAAATTTTGATGAGAAACTAGATCAAGTACGCACGTATAATACATTAACCTCAGGGTTTTTGGAAACACTGATTCCATTTTTTAGAATAAACATTTTTTGGGAATAATATAATTAAGGTTCCTAGGGACAAAAAGAATCGTAAATGACAAAAAAACTTGTGACCTCAATTTAGAAATTTTTGAATCAACTGAATTCATTTTTGGTGTAAATTTTTAGGGGTAATTTAAGGGGCCTAAGGGTGAGTTTTAGGGGTAAAGTGGTAAAAACAACATACTATTGATAGAAAAACATCACTTTGGACATTCTAGGGTTAACTAAATTCATTTTGGGGGTTAAACAGTTTTTAGGGGTAATGTAAGGAGCCTGAAAGGGCAACATAAAAAAATATTGGTGTAAAAGATATGTGATATATTGATTTAGGGGTTTTTTGGGTCTTCCAAAATTAATTTTGGTGTTCCAATTATTACAATAGGGATTCAGACGAGGATTTAGAGGTAGTTTTAGGGAAATATATCGATTTGGATATTTTTAAGTCTTCTAAAGTTGTATATATGTTAAGAGGTAATATAAGTTTGGGCTAGGTCCACAAATTTTGTCCTAAGATCCTTCTATTATCTCCAGAATTTTTTTTTTATCCAAAGAATGATATCAGTGGATCCCAAAACCCTCAATTTTATATATCATATGTCTGTATTTGATCTGGTTTCTTCTAAAATGTTTGTGTCCCATCTTAAATATTTTGAGTTTTACAAGGGTATCAGAGTGGCATTAATCGGATTCATAAAATGTACACCTGTACCAATTAAAATCAACTAAAAAAACTGAAATTAGTCAACCATGCATGCAAAATGTTTACTTTTAAAACTGCTACTAGAACCCTTAGATACTTCTAAAAATTTTTAAAGCACATAAATGGATTAAGGGAACCCAAAAACCCCTGAATTGATATATCAGATGCCTATATTTTGTTTTATTTTTTTTATTAATTATTTTTAAAAAATGGTCACCACCTTGAATATCTGGATTCAAGTTCCCCAAAATCAGTAAAAAAATATCTATTATCAAGCTCTATCTTCAATTTTGTTGTTTTAAAGAAAATATTTTTTCAGTTCATACACTTATACTTTTTTTTTTTTATTTCAGAACCTAACCATGTGAAGCCTGATATTTGAAACTACAGCTACTAGTTTGCGGTTCCAAAGAAGGAAAAAATAACATGTTATTCTTTTCTTTTTTAAGTTAGATTTAATTTAAATGATTATTAATAAGTATTTTTGAGATAAGTTTTTAAATTAATTTATTTAATTGCATATCTATAGGTGTTTATAATGTTGTTTCCAAAATCACCTCAACAAGTTGAGCCATGTGTGCATTTAGTTTTACTTCCAAGAACCAGATGCCCACCGGTGGACACAAATCCTCCGCTGTTTTGTGACCATCGGTAGGCACGCGGTCCTGAGACGTAAAACAGAAATGCCCACATGTGTGTCACATTCTAAACACCAAATACATTTAATTATGTTTTACATTGAAATATTTATTACACTCCATTCCAAATTGCTGCAGACCAGTTTTTTGACACTGACAATGACAGTTCCATTTAGCTTCTGTGTTTAATTATCAGCCGCCATATTGAAATGGGTCCAGAGAATTTGGAATGAGGTGTATATGTAAAAATGTAATTTTTCAGCATATTTTTAAAATTTTATTATATATAGTTAATTAAAATTGCTAAAAATATTTCTACAACACAAAAATGCTAAAGTATTCTACCCATATAGTTGTTATTGTTCTGTGAATAACTAAAATGTATAAAAATTGTATTGTTCATTCTGGTAGTTTTCTTGCCTAAATTCCAAAATCTGAAAATAAAAAAAATTAGAGGTAAACATTTGTATACAAATGTTTTTTAGTACTAGTAAGGAGTGCTTTAATAAATGTTCACTTACAATCAAAACAGAACTCCAAAAAAGAGAAAGTATTTCTGCAACCCTATCTTTGCTGCAACCTTATCTTATGCATTTTTAACTACATTGGGCATTGGTAATTAGAGTTTTAGTTAAAGGATCTTTTATTAGGAAATTAGAGATTTTTGGACCTGTAGGTATCTCTTTCAGAAGCTACACATTTCAAATTTTTACACAATAAATGATTCACTAACAGAAAACACAAATTTACATAAAAGATAGCAAGAGATGTAACATTACGTTTGGTACCTACCTATATGCCAACAAAAATAAATAGGTAGTATTTCTGTGTGTGCAAGCATATTAAATATTAAGTTTTTGGATTTTATTTGAATTATTTATTTTTGAGTTTGCACAAGAAGTAATAATTTTGGGTAAGGGATTTAAATGAGAAAGGCATCAGTACATAAGGTCAATAACAGAGTTTGTACAGAAAACCTTTAATTGGATTCTCTGATGTCTCCCAGTTTTTCCTAACCATTTGTAAAAAACTTATCATAATTTTTTCAAGAATTTTGTATAAAAGAAAAAAGCTGCAAAATTTTAGTTTGACAAATTTCATGATTCTAATTTGTTTTTAAATCAATTTTTTCCAGATGGGCTTCCAGATTTTACTTGTTTTTGTATATTTTTTTGTGAAATTTCCTGACCTTTTCAAAGAATAGATTTCTCAACTTTTCTCGGTTTTTCAGTTCCATACATACTCTGACTGATTAAAATTGTTACAATAAGAATTTTAATTTTGAATTTTATATATATACCTTGAAGCCAAGCAGTGTCATTCCATCTTGATAGATTTCTTTCCTACAATAAGGCATGATTTAGGAAATCCCTGAGAATGCAGCTAGTTTGCTTATTACAAGGCTTATTGTATTCCTCATTGCATATTCTTTTCTACTGTTCACATAGGTGTTTTTTTGCCAGGTGGAGCAGCCTTCTTAATAGTATTTTCAGGAACCCTCCCTCCTAGACAGTTTCCTCAGGCCAGTATGCTTATTCTTGAACAAATGTGAGGTGAATTTCGCTCACCTCACCTCTCGGTCCTTTATCTTGGACACCTTAAATTTAAAAAAATATTCAGGTCCTAATTTTATTTTGAACTCTTAAAAAGTGTATAGAGGTAGGTATTAAAAACTGGACTTTCTCTAGCTTTACTGTAGAGAAAACTTAGAAATAAGTAAATGAGCCAAAGTGAGCAAAATGTGCCTCACTATTTTTTTGTATAATGTTTTTATTATTTACCTAATATTTTCATTATAGTCCGTGAGCCCAGGCCTATGAAAATTTATGACTACCTCACCGTTGAGATTTTGTATGTGTTCTTCAAGATGTTCTAAGGGTTATTTTTAGAGACCCCTCCAAACTTAACCCTTAACTGAGCCCTTAAGTGAAGGTCCTTTCAACAGAATTTCTCGGAAATGTTTAAATTAAATAATGTGACCATGTGTTTTAAATACTTATAAAGCAATCCTTGAAAAATCAGCTGTGAGGAGCTTAATTTAACTTTTCAATGCTATCAAGAGGGGCTTAATGACAAAATATATTTTTTTGACAAAATGTTTGTCCATTTCTTGTTAAAAAAGTTACAAATTTAAGAATATATATGTTTAAAATGTCATCTGAGTGGACATAAAAAATAAATATTATGCAAAATCTGGCAAGGTCTTAACAGTTTAAGTTATGGGCTGTAGGACTATTAATTTGTATGGTACCTAATTCCACATATGTCAGTGGTAGTCAACTGAGTAGTCCACCCTTCAAAAAGGAAAAACATACTTATTATATATAGGTACCTACATAAAATAACTTGTTTTGGAGAGGAATAAAGGCGTATTTAGAGTTCTGTAAGGCAAGTGGTATGAGGTAAGATGCAAGGAAAATAAACAATAACAAATGCATGCTGCTCTTACTACATACCGCTTGTGGCTTACAGAACACTTACTTTGTTTATATAGGCCTCTTAAAGCGCTTTTATATAAGGATGGTTTGAAAATGTTGTTATATAAACACCACTAAAACCGATTTAAGCACTAAATCGATTTTATTTGGAAGCAGTTTATCACTCAAAAGCCCATTCAACACCATTCTCAACTAAAAGGTCAGTTAAATCCTACTGCCTCAGTGCCCTTTAGCCTACTGTGGCTGCCATTTTTATAACCAAATTGACAAGTGAAACATAGTTTTTATGTCAGTTTGGTGTCAATATGGCATTGATCATAGGCCAAAGGATACTAAAATGAAAATGAGTTAACTGGTTGTTTTAGTTAAGAACAGTGTTGGCCTATTTTAGGGTCGTTATAAACACTTTAGTGCATTTCTTCTAACCTAAAGAAAATACTAAACCCTAGTCTTTCAAAAAATCTGTTGTTAATTAATTAATTGTTACAATAAGAATTTTAATTTTGAATTTTATATATATACCTTGAAGCCAAGCAGTGTCATTCCATCTTGAAAATCTGTTGTTAATTAATTAATTTATTAATTATGTTGTTTTGTTTTTTCTTTAAACTTTATTTGTTTTTTCTTTAAAATTTAAATGAAGGACATAGCCCCCGAAGAAAGCGATTTTATTTAAAACCATCCATATATAAAAGCACTTTTAGGTGCATATAAACCTAGTAACTGAGGACAGCAGCATATGCTTGCTATAGTTATGGAACTCTGAATACACCTTAAAAGAATCTAAAAGGAAGAAATTTCCTTAAACTAAAAATGAGTACCTAACAACGTTGCCTAGTCACTTGTAGTTATTTCAAGGGGTAATTATGCAGTATACGGTTTTCTGCCATTTTTGATTTTTTATGAAAAATTCTTTATGGGGGCACCTACTAGGGTCCCTAGGACCCCAAATCCGCCTGCGCCTGTTGGTTTTTTTTGTTTTTTTTTAATTTTTTTTCACCAAAACAACCCAATCCAACACAGTCCAACCCAAACTAATTCAACCCAACCCAAAACAATGAAAAAAACACATTACAACCCCACTCCAGGCACCCTTTTTTCTCTTAAAAAAAAATCGGGCGCAGCCGGATTTGGGGCCCTAGTAGGTGCCCCCATAAAGAATTTTTCATAAAAAATAAAAAATGGCAGAAAACCGTATAGTGCATAATTACCTTCCAAGGAAAAACCAAGGGAAAAACCCTTATAAAGACAACAATACTTATTCAAAAAATGTATAGTCATCCCGAGGGCTTACCTTAAGAATTTGCTTCCTTTTATTTTTTCTTGATCCATTGCATATTTTCGGAGTCTTTAAGCACACCAAGAGGCAAATAATGTACTACATTAGCAAAAACCGAGGCACAAATAGAAATACTTATTGTTGTTGTCTGAAAAATAAACACGCAGTCACATGGACCTAAAGGTTTATTTGCGCGGTGGTACCGTACAGCGGCGGTAATGATGATGCAAGGCAAGTTCGGGCTACAGCAACGCATCATGAGTTACACGGAAGCGAAAGTAAAAAAAAACTTATGTGCTTTAGCAGCGCGGAATGCGAAATCAAAATAAGTAAACTATCCCCAAATTTTTGACCCGGTGCAAAAAAAGCTCTGGTGTCCCACTGTGGACAAAAATAAATAAACTCTCCGCGTTGCCATGGAAAACAAATGCAATGACGTAAAGTTTTGCAAAAAAATCAGGTCGCCACGGTTAAATTGATTTCCCAATAAATCAATGCGGCTGGTCAATGAAATAACAATCGTTTCCATAGCGATGTGTCTTTTTACTCGTTCATAGTGGCGACATTTTAATCTTTGACAATTTAATATTTTGACGAGATTTTTAAACGATTTTTTCTTAAATACTTGGTGAAAACTGGCGGAAATGGCTTAACTCTTCAAGGCAAAGGCAAGAATAATTAGATTTTTTCAATATTTCATCCGTGATCAATAAAAAAAAGTTTTTTCGCATCGGTAACCAAAAAAGCGATGCTTTAGTTATCTGCAGACAGTTACTAAAATCATGTTTTTGATAAAGCTATAAATAAAAGTGTTTATAGTTCACGAACTTTCGTAAGATTTACCAAAATATTTTATAAATACTAAACAAAGGACCTGTTTTGTTTCGATAAGGCACCTTCTATATCACTGCTCTACCTTGATTCCTTTTAAACCAAACATAACTTGTTTGCGAAAAACTTAAAACTTTGGCAGGTATGAAATAAGTATGAAGCCCTCTTTAAACTACCTCTAATTTAAGGTATCGCTTATGCACTTACCCAAAACCGCAACCCAATAACAATTAATTTACTGAACAGTAATAGTAGTTACTTTGTTTATACGAGCATTCTAATGCGCTTTTATACAAGGATGGTTTGAAAATTTTGTTCATGGGTGCCGCAATAGAACAATGTTTGTATGTTGTGTGTGCGGTATATTATATAATTTACGTATTTATTAATCGGCACTTACCTTGAACCCTCAGATTTTTACAACCTCCTTTTATGAAACTTCACATTCCTAACTATTAGACAATTACTATGAGAATATTGAAGTAGTATTTATAAATAATTTTTTAATGCGACAGCGCCACTATAACTTAAATATCGTTCATAATTGGCATAGTCATATTGTTCCCAGGAAACAGAAATGTTACATTAACATAGTATTTACGTAAATCTAAAATCAAAAAGTTTACATAAAAAAGTTTTGATAAAATTTACGGAATATTTACATTTATTTATTATTAAGGCCACCAAAACGGCATAGATTTGACAACACTGCTGAAAGATCAACAATAGGTGGCATCACTAATAACATTTCGAGTGAGATCGTGCAGTGTTCAGAACACGGTGCGAACACCATATGTGAGGCTAGCCTTCCATTAGCAGATTTTCCGCGCGGATTTCAAGTTATGGTGAAAGTGCCAATCTTAGAGGACAGTTTATTATTCCTCCAAGGTGCGAATAGTTCTGTTACTGTTTCACTCACTGACAGACAAGGTCAAATTCCCAGTCCAGTCTTAGACAAGTGGCCAGTGGCTATGCGGAACCCGAATTCCAATACTCCAATCGAACTCACTCAGTTTCCCAGTCACTCAGACGTGACCTTGGTGTTTCAGAATTTCGGCTTATAAAGAAAAAACCATAACTTTTTTGTTATTAGATAATAGGATTTATAAAAATCTACAACCGTATCCAAAGGATTTTTCAAAATTTGGTGTATTTTTTCAAAAAATTAAAAAAATTCTAAAATTGTTGTTACAGACTTCTGTCTTATCGACGAGGCTAAAGAAAAAGTCAGGTAAGATTTTTGACTATTGTTAGCCGTGTTTATTTTATTTCTGAAATGAGAGAGTCCAGCAAAAAACTGTCTGGATACGGTTGTGAGGAATTCAAAAATAAACATTCCTGCCAAATTTCAACAGATTGCGTTTTCTCGTTTCCGATATTCCGCCCGGTAAAGATTGGCCCAAAAACAGCAAACCAGTGTTATCAAATCTGTGCCCTTTTTTGTGGCCTTAAGACGGGAACTTTGTGCATGGCATTATGTGGCATTAGAAGGATAAAAATCTTAAATACACAATATGACTTTAATTTTACGAAATATTTATGTAACATTTATATTATAAATTCATATAGTAGTTACATAAAGAGTACGTTAATTATTTTCGACGTACTTTCTAGTCACTAGTTAATCGATATCTGCCACTTTCTAATTTTTTGTTGCTATGTGTCATTTACGTTATTTTAATTACATATTATTTACGTAAAAAGTATGGAACTTAATGCGTGGCATATTACGGAACATGCAAGTTAATTTTTACCTTGTTGTGATTTCCAGTTTACCTAGTGTTGGCTGGGTTTGTTCTAATTTTAGTGTTAGTTGTAATCAATAGAAAGTTAAAAAGCACTGTTTGGGAGTTTTTATAAAGTGACTTTGCTTTGTATTTGTAATTGCAATAGCCTTTGAAATAAGAAAAGTTGGGAACTTTCAATGATTATCGCGCGAAAATATCGATTGGCCCGAATCCGAAATGACGTTTTCTTTGAGCATAGCAAAGTTACGATTGCTTTTCACAAACCAAAACTACACTTTTTTGCACTCGACCCGCGTTTCGCTAACAACGTTAGCATCATCAGGAGACGATAAACAACAAACTAAATTAACCTACAGTTTATCTTATATACTATCTTTTAGTGGGCGGAGATAAGACTAATAATTTGTGATTGATCACGTGTTATAATCCTATCTCCCCTCAACTAAAGAATAAAGTGTACTAAACGGAATGGGGCCTCTATCTTTATTTAAACTATTTTTGGATTTAATGATTTCCATACTTTCATATGCAATCAAAAGTCTTTTGTTTGGTACATTTTCTAGAAGTTTTAGGTTATCTAATGTGAATCTATGATAGTTTTCAAAAGCTTGCTTGGCCCCACTTGACTTTTCTGTTCTTCCGTATTTTAAGTGTGCTAAGTGTTATTTGAATCGTGTTTGAATAGAGCGTCTCGTTTGGCCAACATATTTTTTGTCACAATCCATGCAACTAATTTCGTAAATTCCACTTTTTTCTAGAACTGTAGTTTTATCCTTGGGATTTCCTAGTAAACTTCTTATTGTGTTTCCGTATTGATATACTAATGTAAGACCGGTGTTATTAAATACTTTTTGTAATCCTTTCGTATAATTAGGATTATAAGGAATTGATACAAATTTAGAGTCGGAGGTATCTTTTTGTCTGAAAAAAGTGTAATTCCGAAAGGTTTTTTGAAAAGAATGTCTATTTATCAGCTTATTTATTAAGCCTTCGTCGTAACCGTTTTCGCCAGCTATATTCCTAATCCTATTCTTTTCTGCTTCAAATCTTTCTTTGTTTAAGGGGAAATTTACTCATCTATACGTTAAAAAGTGCAAACTTGCAAGCTTCTGTTGTAAGCAATGAAAAGAGTCATTTGGAATGTACCTGTTGATGCATGGCTGGTCCTTTTATGTATAGGTCAAATTCTAATTTATTTTTATTTCTTATAACTAAAGTGTCTAGAAATGGCAGTGTACCGTTGTTCTCTGTTTCATAAGTAAATTGAATTGTGGAAAATTTGTTATTTATTTTTTCCATAAAATTTTCAACACTAGTTACTTTAGTATTGAATACTGCAATTACATCGTCTACATACCTGAACCATACTCTGGGGAAATACTCAAATTCTTTACTTATATCTGATTCAAATTTGCTCATAAAGAGGTTTGCAATAAAAGGTGATAAAATATTACCCATTGTGTATTCTTCTAATTGTTGGTAGTAGTTATTTTTATATTGAAAGTAATTTTGATTCATGCAGAGTTCTGTTAAAGATAGGTATTCTAAAGTCTGTGTGTCTTCTAGATTGTTTTTTTTTAGTAGTTCCTCCAAGTATTGTAAGGTATTGGGGATCGGCACACTAGGGAACAACGAACTAACATCAAACGAGATTAAAATTTCACCTTCTTGGAGTGAAATGTCTTTAACTTTGTTGATAAATTCAAGGGAATTTTGAACAGAAAAATATTTTTCCTTTATAGGAAAATTTTCAAACTCGTTTGCTAGCCATTTTGAAATATTGTAAGTAGGTGATCCTACAGCAGAAACTATAGGTCTAACCAATTTTCCAGGCTTGTGGATTTTCGGAAGACAATACAGTTTCGGCATAGTAGGATTGCTTACTTGTAGCTTAATTTAATATTGTCAGTAATAATATTGTTACATTTTTTAATTGGGTTTTTTATTTCGTTAATCATTTTTGGTAAGGGGTTTTTTGGGACTTGTTTGTAGGGTCCAGTTTTTATTAGGTTATCTACCCTTTTCAAATAATATGTTTTATTTAATATAACAACTTTATTACCCCTGTCAGCCTTTAGATAGAAAACATCTTTCTCTCTCAAATTTCTAATTGTTTTATTGTGATTTACTGTACTATTTTTGTTGTTCTGAATGATGTTTTGAGAAATTTAATATCGGCAAGCATCTCGCACATAGCCCTTTGTGCCTTCTGAAAGATTCCAAATACCCAACATAGTTTCAGCATAACATAAAAATTTTCATATGAGGCTGACAAATATGAAGACTTCTCAACAGACCAAAATTTTTGTTCTTATTGCAAATACTGTGTGAACGGTGGTTATTTCGTATGACTAAAATTAGAACACTATTTCAAAAACTACGACTCATCAAGCGACTATGACAATTCCAATTATTAAACATTACTTTAGTTATTTTATTTGCGTTCTGTTTAATAATGGCATTTTTGGGAAATTGTCAGGTGAGATTAATATAAGTAAGCGGGTTGGAAGTACTTCGATCAGGTGGTAAAAAACTTTAATAAAGGACGATTAAACTTAAAAAATCTCATGGTCCAAACAAATATTTATTTGAACCAAACAAATATTTAGGTCAAAATAAATTTCTTTAAGTCAAATAAATCTTGCCTGATATAAAAGAATATTTATTTCATTCAAATAAATACTTGTTTGGACCATGGAAAACAAATATTTATTTGTCTCAATTAAATCTTTTTTTCTGTGTATATAAAACTAGTTTAGGCGCGTACAAACGTAGTAAGTAATAATGGTGATTCGGAATAGATCTAGATGCAGCTATAGGGTCGATAGCTTAATATCCTGGATGACTATCTAGTCGGCCGTATGTCAAACCATTCATTTGTTTCAGTGTGACACTCAAATTATGTTAATTTTGTGTTAATTACCTTATTGTAATGTGACCGATAGATTTCATTTATTAGTTCAGCAAATATTTAAGCATAAAGCGCTTAGTTAAAGGTTATTTATTGGCAATGTAGGTATTGCAAAATCGCAAAAAATATTTAACTAGTGCTTAAATCGAATTAAAACTGTGTTAAGGCTCCAAAGAATGGCGTAATAGTCTCTATATTTACTAAGAAATAATTTCTTAACAAAATATTTGCTAAAGAAAAAACATTAGCCACCTAAATTTGTCAAGCTATTTTTGATTCTTTGTTATTAGCATATCTTTGATGCGTTTGTGAAAGCGTTCGTAAAAAAAGAGTTAAAGATGTGCTTACAACGTAAGTTGTTTCCAAAACAATTTTAGTATAGTGTTTGATGCACAGTTTTAATTCATACCTCTCACTTCTATTTCCTTTCTGGTCGAAAAAAGTGAGAGGGCAAGGAGTGGTCCTTCACTATCCATCACCGTTTATGAAAACCTACAAAAAACAAAATGGTTAGGATACGCTAGCTGCGTACGAATACTGCAATGGTGGTCGTAGAGATAAATCGTAGAGATAGGTGAAACGTAGTCGCTGTTGTTGATACGATTACGATTAAGCACTCTCTATTTGTGCAACTTTTACGGTGGGATTTACGAAAAGGGTTTAGTCTATTTTAGAACGGTCCTAAGTTTAAGTGAAATTTTTGGTTTTAAGCATTTTAAACCAACCCTCCTTGAATTTTAGATATAGTTTGATTTACAAACAAAATATGAATAAATTTGTTTATAGAATAATCATCTTAACACAACCTTCGGTGGACTTAAGAAGAAAGTTTCAATTTAGAACAAAAGAAAATTAAAAAGTTTAAACCCACGCGGGTTTTAAATAGTATACACTATGTAGAACAAATTAAAATTGGGGTTATATGTCACCCTAATTAACACTTACTCTTGTTCATTAATTTTTCCAATTAATACTTGATGTCAAGAAATCACAAACAACGAGTTCGGATTTCTTAACTCTGCTTGTACCTTGGCTTACCCATCCCCTTCTGATGAAAGCTCTACAGCTTTGAAATGGGTGGGCTTTGAGTAAGGAAAGTTTTCTTGAGTGCGCTTTTAGATAACCTAAATGTTTGTTAAATTAATAGAGTTGTTTTGGGTTTTTTTGTTTGGTATATTTTTCGTACATAATCAGTGACCTTTACTTATGTTTGTTTTGCCTCGTAGTGCCCTCATAGACATATTTTTTGTGCTGGAAACGGGTTCAACATATGGCGTTTTTCTGGACAAAATTGGAGGTGTTTTATAGGTCAATGAACAACTTGGGATATTAATTAAGGTAAATTGATCTTTGTAAAAACGGTTACATAGGAAAATCATAAACGAACTTAATACCAATTGCTACAAAACAATCCCTTCTGGGGGCTACAAATTTAAACCACCCCCCAGAGGTGGTCTAAAAAATCTCCAACTTTCTAACCTCAAACACAGATAATGAAGCTATTATGTGCCAAATTTTTAGCGTATTCACCATTTGCCATTTCGAAACCTGTCGAAAAAAAATAGTTTTAGGGCATTTTTTCTTAGAATAGGGTACATTTTGAGAAAAAAAACAGTTTTTCAGTGGTATTTTGCAATAAAAATAAAAAATAATCAATAACTTTGTGTATATTCTGTATGGGTAAGTGTTTTTTGAAAATTGGTTTTAAAATTTAGTACCACCCACAGGTGTAAATATTTAGCCCTGTGGGGGGTACTATTTTAGATCTTAGTAAATCCCACTGTAAGTCTCTATTGATTTAACGTTCTATTAGTTTTGGTTTAACACTTTATAAGGAAGATCACTTGTTGTTGTGGAATCTCTAAAAGAATTAGTAGACAAAAAACATAGAGATTAAAGTGCCTCAGTAAAGCGGGGACTACAATTCATCGAGGCATAAAAAAATACTTTAGTCCATACTATTTTTTGCACTTTTGAAACAATAAAAAAAATGCCACTTAACAGTAGCTACTCCTTTTACAACACAATAGCACTTAAAAAACAAGAGATCAAAAGATCTTGGGTCTAAATAACAAAAATTTAAAACTGGATGAGCCCTCCCCCCCCCCAAGGAATACGCAAAGGACCAAAGCGAAAAGAGAAATGATTAAACGATGTTTCGCCCTGGATAACCAGCATGGGCTCATCAGTGGTTTCAATGGTCACCTTCCACCATACATCATTAAACACCATCATAAACTTTGATTTCCAACTTGAATCACTCATAAATAGGCATCGTTCCGCACTGGTACTTATCCAAGTTACCTGATACGGATTTGTCCTGGCGTGTTAATATTTCTAGTAGGATTATTCTCCTAAGGCAATTAAAATAAAAAAAGAGGTTTAAAAACCTCATATTCAGTTACTTCAACCGAAAAGAAACTAAAAAATAAAAGATCAAGAGACCTTGGGTGGAAATAACGAAAATTCAAACTTGGAAGAGTATCCCACAAGGAACACACAAAGGACTAAAGTGAAAAGAGAAATGATTAAACGATGTTTCGCCCTGGGTATGGTGGAGAGTAACCAGTGAAACCACTTATGGTTACCCAGGGCGAAACATCGTTTAATTATTTCGCTTTGGTCTTTTGTGTGTTCCTTGTGGGATGCTCATCCAACTTTGAATTTTCGTTATTTCCACCCAAGGTCTTTTGATGAGTGATTCAAAGTTGGAAATCATGTATGGTGGAGGGTGACCAGTGAAACCACTGATGAGCCTACGCTGGTTACCCAGGGCGAAACATCGTTTAATTATTTCTGTTTTCAGTTTGGTCCTTGGCGTGTTTCTTGTGGGATGCTCATCCATGTTTGAATTTTCGATATTTCCAACCAAGATCTTTTGATCTTTTGTTTTTTACAATAGCACTTAACTGCTCTATTTTTTATCTGGTTCATTTTTCCAGTTTTTTTATTATCCATTTTATCCATTTTTTACTACCGCTCCATGTTCCTAGCCGCTCCATTTTTCCATTTCTCCATTTGTGAAATTTTTCTATTTTTTATTTTCCATTATCTTCATTTTTTCTTTTTCCTAATTTTGTGCTTCTTTCTACATTTTTTTTGGCAGAAGGAACAAATTCAAACAAATTCACTTTAAATCCTTAAATCTTTTAAAATCACCCTTAATCCCCGTTTAAAGTACCACTTTAATCCCCAAAAAATTGATGCTAGAAAGCACGGATAGTCCACCACACAAAATAAAAATATCTCGAAAACTGTTGCTTTGTAACTAAAATCTGAAAGCCACATATCCATAGCTGCTTTACTTCTAAAGTTATTATTTTTTTAATATATTTTAACGCTTTTTTAAATAACTCGGAAACTAAAGCTTCCACGAATTTGGATTTTATAACAAAATTTGTATTCCATATCCATGGAAACTTAAATCTGAAAACCGTATATCGCTACTTGATTTTGTTCCCAATTTTTTAAAATATTTCATCCCCCTTTTTCCTCCTTCAACCCCCCACCACCCTACCCAAAAGTTAATCGTTTCATGGTCAAATTTCGTTAAAATCGATTAAGACCGACAGACAACTTTTTTTTTCGTCGATTAAGGTCACGATTTTAATAGGCCCCCATACCATATTGGTATGGTGGACTAAAAAGGGATTAAATACCACTTTAGTCTCTAAAACGACGGATTTAAAGTAACTTTCAAATCCCTAAAGTTCATAAAAATAATGTTAGACTCCACTACTTAGTTTGGACGATAATTACATTTGTCAAGAAAATTTTGGTTACGTTAACATTAGACAGTTTTATTTAGGTCGGTTTAAAAGGATGCTTTGTAGGAAGGAGTTGAGGCTATTTTAAATTACTTAAAATATCAGGATTTTTTGGACTTTTAAGGATATTCAAGACATCTTGAGTGGTAGATTATTTCAAATAGGACACACTTGTATTATAGTTAATGGTAAAGTTTGAAGGAGCCAATTTTACTAAAACTACTAGTAAATCAAAAGGCTTCCGCAAAAAATAAAGATATCTAAGATTCCAAGAAGAGGTAGTTGTGTGCACTTAATTTTAATAAAAAAGGGCAATTCTTTTATTTAGTATGGGTTTTATTTAATTGGTGAATTAGTCTTATGGTACCATCAGACCTCTGGTTAAAGTTCTTCAAACATTTCTCGACAAGTTTGGAAGGTAAACAGCTGAAAAAAAAGCAAATGGGAAAAATTATATTTAGCGTTTAAGATTCTGACCATTTTAACTGTGATGTCCAAAAGTTTTAATGTGTAGTAAATTTAAAAATTTCCTAAATTTAAATTCTTAAAGGCTCTGTTACCCTTCAAAATTGACGAAACATGTCTAAAACACTTTAACAAGAGATATGATTACTGTAAAAACAATAACTAATATAAGCAATTAAATAAAACTCTATACAAAACACAAAAATTTCGGTTTATATTAAAGGGATCAAGAGTTACGTTGGGAACTCCTAAAAATATTTTAACAAGCAAAGCTAATTCTAATGAACTTATTGCGCGGCCATTATTTCAGAAGCAAACGAAGTTGGATCTGAAACAGAATTTATCATATAACCGTCAAGAACATTTAAAAGTCAGTAAAATTGGAGCAATTTGGACGGTCTCTATTTAAAATTTGGATACAATAAGAGATTCGCTATATTATTAAAATTATTAAATGTTAATTTAATTATTTTTAATTAATTACAATATTAGAAATATATACATTTTCACAATTTGACACCATTTTAGAAAATTTAGTAAACAAAGGTAAAATTTGGTGGAAACACTTTTTTTCCGCAATTTCCATACACTAATAAAAATCATAGTAGACACGGTAAAATCTCTTGCTGCGTGTAATTTTACTCAAAGGTCGTATAACTGATATAAACAGACTGACTGGAACGCTGCTGCTGCTGGAAAGCAATTTTGTTTCCAGTGCAATGAAGGTTCGATTATTTCTTAGAAACGAGTAGGCAATACTTAGTTTTAATAGAAATGTCACGATTATTATCACTATTAATATTGCTGTATCATTTGGTAACATTAGCGGTTTTTCAGAGTGAGTTGTATTTCCCCTTTATTTTCTCTTGGAATATTGATTCTTACTTAGTTAAATAACATGTATAAATTTATAAGCATTATTTATAAATTTGGAATTATCCACAACCAATTTCTTGTAACAAGAATTTAGTTTCTTTTAATACAATAAGTAAATAAACAAATAACACAAAGGTCGTAAATTTACCCTAACCTGAAACTGTATATTCACATTATTTGTGCAGATTTTAAATGTTAAGTACTACTACTTTACTTAGATTAAAAAGAGACAAGATATCTGGTCCAACAAAAACTCCTTGGCAAATAATACCCGCTGTTTATTTACAAATAAAATCACAACAAAACAAAGCTGAGAAATATCGATTATTTTTCTATCCTTTTAAACGACGTTAGAACAATAGAGACAGAGAATTCTGTCTCAACCACTTTAGTTCGTGATTGGCTTGTGGGTACGGGGAACGTCGTCAGAGCGCAGACGGTCGGATGATATTTTTATTGACATAAGCTTTTTCGTGCTATTTATTTTAAAATTCCAGGATGTTTTAAGCAGTTTATTAGTCGTTTTTAAACCACATTTTGTCAAAAAACGTTTATAGTGTGTTTTTTTACCAGTAGGAGAATATTTCAGTGCATTTAAAGTGATATTTTGGAACAAATCGTCCAATGTTTTGAAAACAAAGGAAAAGCAAGTGAAATCAGTCAGTGGCGGTACATGCCGGTAGGTACACAGAAAATAAAAAGAGTTTATGAAATATACTTAAATTAGTAGATATTAGATTAAAATATCAACCAACACGTTTAAATTTAAAATATTTTTAATGATTGAGATATTTTAGAAGGTTTTTTTTTATAAAGGCGATAAAATAAAGCATACTTTTGATAAAGTAGTTAATGCGCAAATAAGATATTTTCGAAGGTTTTTTTTTAAAGACTATAAAATAAAGGTAGGTAAAGCTTTTAAACAAACTTGCAAACAACAATAAAAGTTAATTCACATGTGTTCAGGTTTGTAAGAATATTGAATTCTTACCTCTTACCAGAATATTAAGGTTAATTTATTCTACCGCCGTTGCCAACTGCGCTTGCCCTTCGAATTGATATATTAATCTTATTGTCTGTCCTAGATGTCTCTATATACACTAAGCATTATTGACTTTATTGTGTATTGAAGAAGTCAGTATAAGTTTCTGCTAATGACTAGCAAAAATAACAAAATTAACAAACACAACAACATATTTTTTTGCTAGTGGGTAATATTTTTTTTCTTGATATTCCAGGTGCTATGAACTGTGTTTCTTTGTTTTAATGTTTGGCATAATTTTATTGTGTTGAAAATTGAAATTGCTATAAATCATATACAAACTTTGTAATAAATTTATTTTCTATAAAATTATACTACAAACATTTATTGTTCGGAAGCTTTCAAAGCTCAAATTGTCAGAATTATTTTTTGCATTTTTTTAAAAATTGTTTTGCAGATTTCATATTATAGTAAAATTTTAATAATATAATCCATGTGTAAATTTATATTTAATTAGGTACGCCACTGGTGTGTTTACCGTAAACAACAGAAAGGTAAACATTATTCCATATAATAATATAACCAAAGACTCCGTAAGTGTCAGGTATCTTGTCTCTTTTTAATCCAAGACTACTTCATATAAAACGTAGTTTTGCTTAGGCTAAATATAACTTTACATTGTAGAAAGTAAAATTCAACACGTATTAGGGATTATACCCCTTATATTGTAAAATTTCCACAGTATTACATTTAGATATATTGTAAAAAAAATGAAGCTGATCTGTAAAAAGCAATCGTAAATTTTCCTACTGTAGTACGAAAATGGTCAAAACATGGCTTAGGTCAACCATGCCCAACTAACATTTAAAGTTGTCAAGACGTAACCGGAACCACATAGAATTTCCTAAAAGTAACCGCAACTTGCCCCCGTTACGTGCCTGTATACAATACCGTGACTTAGTAATTCCCTAAGTGGGAAACAATTTTCCGGTTATTATTACGTTGCTACGACTTTAAAGTTACGGACCAACTACCACACTGCTATGTCGCAACCACGTTCCTGATATGTCTTAGATTAAAAAGAGATAAGATACCTGACACTTACGGAGAATTTGGTTATATTATTATGTGGAACAATGTTTACCTTTCTGTTGTTTACAGTAAATACACCAGTGGCGTACCTACCTACTTAAATATAAACTTACACATGAATTATATTATTAAAATTTTACTATAATATGAAATCTGCAAAATAATTTAAATAACATGCAAAAAATAATTCTGCCAATTTGAGCTTTGGAAGCTCCCTAATAATAAATGGGTAGTGGTTTTATACAAAATAAATTTATTACGATATTTGCATACGATTTATTGCAATTTCAATTTTCAACATAATAAAATTATGCTAAGCATTAAAACAAACACAGTTCACATCACCTGGAACATCAAGAAAAAAAAATATTACTACTAAATTATTTTGTTTGTAAAATGTTCTTCATTCAAGCAAATGTCATTTTAAAATCTCCTTTATAGCACAGAGGACCTAGGTAATCAGTGGTTACAGGGGCCTTCTTTACATGGGAAACATATAGGTAAAACTATATAGTTTTATGTTTATTTAATTCCACAAAAGCATATTTTATTTGAAATAGAAAATTTAAGTAGGTACTTATGAATCTAACACCTACATCTAACACCTTGTTCTAAAGGGCCAAGTTTTAACTAAAGTTTACTGCTGTTGAAAAAACAAACTCAACACATATCAAGAGGGAGTAAACTGGTACATCTTATGCTAATGTGCAAGTTTAAGAATTATATTAAGGTACATAATGTAGGTATGTATCTATATTATATACTGTCTCGAGGAAAAAAATTTGTAACCTGAGTAAAGTGAGGAACCAACTGTAATTTTCATTCAAAATTTTTAATATCCTTAAAATTATTTCAAAAAGTCTTAGAATTACTGAAAATAAAGAAAAATTTAAAAAAATATTCAATGCATTTTTGTTGAAACCTTATTGTCAACGGCTATAAAATGTGTGCTAAATTTCAGTTAAATCAGATTCTTATTATGCCAGACATAGTGCAATTTCCCCAACAATTTCATACTAAAAGTTTAAATATGAACAAAATAAAGAACACCTTAACCTAAATACATGTACTTTATTATCTCCCTTAATATGATTTGACACATTGAACAATATACCAGAGGAAAACACCCATCTTTGTATGACAAACACTTATGCTGTCGCCGTCTAAGTTCGCTGTTGGAGATTACTTAAATTTTGTTATTTTTTCTGGTCATTAGCAGAAACTTATTTAAACTGACTTCTTTAGTACACAATAAAGTCAATAATGCTTAGGGTATATGAAGACATCTAGGACAGACAAAAAGATTCAAATATCAATTCGAAGGGCGAGTGCAGATGGCAACGGCGGCAGTATATATCAACCTTAATATTCTGATAAGAGGTAGGAATTTAATATTCTTACAAACTTTACCTATCTTTACTTTATAGTCTTTATAAAAAAACCTTCGAAAATATCTCATTTGCGCATTAACTACTTACTTCATCAAAAGTATGCTTTATTTTATCGCCTTTAAAGAAAAAACCTCGAAAAAAAACTGACAAAACCTTCGAAAATATCTCATTTGGTGCATTAGGATTTCGCTACTTGAAATAATTTAATTTTAAAACACAAAGATCTAGTAAGAATTTATTATTTATTGTTTTATTATAATATACTTTGACTTGTAATTTGACTTATGTAAATACTGTAACAGCATAATAACATCAATAAAGAATTTGAATTTGAATTAAAAATTTAAAAAAAACATGTATTTCATAAACTTTTTTTATTTTCTGTGTACGTACCGGCATGTACCGTCACAGCGGTAGAACTGGTGGAGAAGGCGAAAAATCCAACAGTTTTCTGTTGGTAAAACTCTCTTTTTATTTATATTTAACTCAACTATGGGCATTGGGAATGTATTTCTCATTCTGTTAAAAATAGGATTGCCTGTTATGAGCACCCACAAAAATAAAATCGATGACAGACAGACTGCCCTGTTGTTTTTTTAAAATAGGAGCAAATTATATTAAAAAAACAAGTGGAATTAACTAAGATCTTGATAAGGCAGGGGCCAAACCTGCATTCTTAAGGCGAAAGCTCTGATTTGGATTAACTGAAGCCACGGCCAACCGGGAAATATCTGAGTGGGTTGAAAAGCGCTCAACTGCTGGACAAAACCCCTCAAAGCTTGTATGTATAAGCCAGACAAAGCAGAGCAAAATAGCTTCTGGAACTACGAAGGAACAACCTGAGAATAATCACAGGTCTGTATACAAGACAGTGCCGTCTTAAAAAAAAACACACGTGTGACCAATACACCGATTTGTAGATTCTTTGGAAAGGAGGAGGAAACGCCAGTCCACATTCTATGTTACTGCATAGGACTAATAAGAACAAGGGCGAAACTACTTGGCCCTGGGACTAAACCGCTCAAAGTCTTCCAGGAGGAGTAATTTATAAACAGGTATGAGCCACAATAGATCTCTCTCTAACGTAAAAGGAAGATGGCTATGCCATTTTCATTCTGTAATTTTTTTCTAAATAAACATGCTTTTTAAGATGTTTTTCGTACAAGATTAATCTTGGCATGAATTTTTTTCTGCGGACGTCCTTGCTAAATTCAAACATTTGTTTTAATCAACTGAAAGTGAAAACCAATTATTTTCTTTGCCGCTAGCTCGATTTCCACACAATTTTGAGTATTTTTACTCTGATAATAGCCTCCAGAAAATATGAACTCGCTAATAGAGCTAAAGTAAATTTAAAAGCATTTTGAAAGGCTATATTTTACCCAGTGAAGAGATCTAAATTGAATTCCGATTCCGGGCCTTTAATTTAAAGCTTAAAGGGTGATGCTGGAGGTCTTGGTGAGCTATATTTTAAACACTAAAAAGTATAATAAGAAAAAGGAATGGAGAAAATAAAGTTAAATTTATATATATAAAAGGATATTATATTGCTTAAACCTCAGCAGTCAATTTTGTTTTTAATTGGACTTTGACATTAAAACATGTACGGGAAAGATTTTTTGTCAGGTTTTATTATTCCGTTACTAAACGACTTTAAAAACTCTGTAATATAGGAATATACAGGGTGATTTCTTTCAATGCAACGGTGCTTCTAACGGCTTTAGGGAAGAGGTTTTAAAAAAAGCTATAAGCGAATCTTTAATAATTTCTTACGGACTTTCTGGCCATGATAAAAAAAAAATTGGGGCACCCAATATTTTGGAAAAGCTTGTTTAAAAAGAAACTTAAAGCACTATTTTTTTGACATCTGTCAACCCATGTGTCAATAATTAAAAAAAGAAGCCTTTTTTTTGTCAATTGTTTTAGCTTTAATATAAACTACATATTTCTTTATTTACTAAGTGGAATAAAGAAACTACAACAGAGTGATAACACATGGGTTGACGGATGTCAAAAAATTTTATTCAATTGAATTTAATTTTTAACAAGGCCACAAATGGTACCTCCTCATGAAAAAAATGTTGTTAGGACCCGGGCCTTTAGTGAGGGCCCTTATTAAATAGTGAAATATAAATTTTATTTTTAAATTTTCATCAGATTGCCTAACAGATGTAAAAAAAAACTAATGCCTTAAATTTCTTTTTTAACAAGATTTCCATTAAAAAAAATACTTGGTAGACCCTGGGCCTCCAGTTCGGGACCCCAACAATGTTTCTATCATAGGCGCAAAGTCCGTAAAAAATCATTAAAGATTCGCGTTTAGCTTTTTTTAAAACCTCTTCCCTACAGCCGCTAAAAGCACCGTTCCAATTAAAGAATCCACCCTGTATGTATATGTATATATTTGTTAAATGGGTACTTTTCCTTTAGATGTACGTTTTCTGCATAAATTCCAAACGGCTCAACTAATATTTGCAATTTGATTTCATTCTAAAATGCCCCGTCTCATTTTTCAAATAATTAAACTTTCACCACCACTTCATGACAAAACTAATCTATTCGGTAATTCTCAAAGGATCAACCAATTTTCAAGGTGCACTAGAAAAGCCTTTCTTTGTTAAATAAGTTTAATTTTTATATAAACCCAACCTTTTTAAATTCTTCCCTTTATACCTCTAAAGTTGATTTTACCTAATAAATTTATTTAAAATATATTTTTTAATAACACTTTATAAAAGGCACAAAAAAGTTGAAAATTATTTATGATATCTGATATCATAATACGAGCGATGGGCGCTAATTAAAATGTCTTTACTTTTAAAGTTTAGTAAGTAAGGGAGAGCGGGGTAAGATGAAGAACGGGGCAAGTTAACGAATTGGATTCAAGACAAACATTTTAAATGGCAACCACTTTATTTTTGCACTATTAGAACTCTCTAAACTCAAAGTTTTAGGGGTTGAAAATAGATGGCGCTGGTAAGACTACTTATAGCGTAGTAGCTCGTAACCTTTAATCAGAGTGGTCACTTGCCAAATCAGTGCTGAAAAAGTAAGTTTATTCGAAAAATATCTAAGGTAAGAATAATCTTCGTTTGTAACAGGCAATTGTTTATTATGTTCTTGAGCTTGCCCATGGGTCCTATTTTCGAAACCGTACGCATGCAACTGCGTCCGTCTCTTCCCATATCGTATAGAATAGGAGGAAAAGATATGCATTATTGATTTAAAGCAGTCGAATTCAAACGCTGTACCTACAGACTGGCTTATCTTGCGCCTCTCATTTCACACGGTATAGAAAAAGACGAACGTAAAGATTGTCCGTTATTCAGTACTCGTATGCGTATATTTTCATGATATCGAAAATCAGATCTTAATCTTAAAGTTATTATTTTTTTAAGGTTTTGCAATTCTCGGGCCATTATAGTGAAAACTAAAACATTTGCGAATCACTTTTAAACACATCGTACTTCTTTGATCCCCCCCCTCCCGAATGACAATTTTCCACAAATCGGAGGTACTTCGATGCTACGACCCCCTTCACACACCATCGAACAAAATAATATGGTTAAAAACTATAAATTTTCAAATGTACGAACCACCTTTTATTCCCTTAACCGTAACCCATCAACGTAGTTTTTACTTCGAAAATTCGAAAATATTTAGTGGAACATAAAACTGAGAATTGCATATTCGTATATAGTAGCTTTCGTTCAAAAGTTATAAATTTTTAAACTGTTAAATATATCATGGTTTTCATTCCCCTTAGAAGACTTCCCACTAACATGGTTTTTCATAATATTGTATTGTCACTGGAACTATAAACGCATACCAAATTTGAAGCTGATCGGATACTTACTATGTTTTCGCGTGGAACTAAATACCCAGCAAATATATCTGTAACATTAACATAGTATTTACGTAAATATAAACAATAAATTTACATAAAAAAGTGTTTATAAAATTTACGTAATGTTCACATAACATAACTTTTGTTTCTTTAATAACATTATATTTACGTAAGAAGTAGGGAACTTTGTGCATAGCGTTATGCAGAACATGGAAGTTACTTTTTACCTTGTTGTGACCTTATATGTATGTAAATATTATATACACAATATGACTTTAATTTTACATAAATGTTACATTCCAATACCTAATATTTAGCTTTCGTTCAAAAGTTATAAATTTTTAAATTGTTAAATATATCATGGTTTTCATTCCCCTTAGAAGACTCCCCACTAACGTGGTTTTTCATAATATTGTATTGTAACTGGAACTATAAACGCATACCAAATTTGAAGCTGATCGGATACTTACTATGTTTTCGCGTGGAACTAAATACCCAGCAAACATATCTGTAACATTAACATAGTATTTATGTAAATATAAACAAAAAATTTACATAAAAAAGTGTTTATAAAATTTACGTAATATTCACATAACATAACTTTTGTTTCTTTAATAACATTATATTTACGTAAGAAGAAGGGAACTTTGTGCATAGCATTATGCAGCATATGGAAGTCACTCTTTACCTTGTTGTGACCTTATGCATAAATGTTACATTCCAATACCTAATATTTATATAACATTTATATTATAGATTTATATAATAGTTACATAAAGAGTACGTTATTTACTTGAAGTCAAGTTTACCTTATGTAAAAAAATACCCTAATTTTACCTTTAGATTTCCATTCTAGTTACTAGTTAATCGATATCTGCGTTTCCCAATTTTTCGTTGCGATGTAACATTTACGTTATTTTTATTATTAATCTTATTTACATAAAAATTAAGGAACTTTTTGCATGGCATTTTGCGTTAAATGTACGTTAATTCTTACCTTGTTGTGACTTTCAGCTTACCTAGAATTTATGTAACAAAGCAATCATGTAATGTAACTTTTACGTAATATTAACGTAACTGTGTTAGCTGGGTTGTTTGCTTTTCCAAAACGATCAATAAGTCTACAGCATAATAATATAATTAAAATAAAGGCATATATCTACTTTTTGCAGTAATACTGGAAGTGCTAACAGCTTATTATTGGTATCATCAGTCAGTTCGATACGATACACGTTTACATGCAATTGGAGCCCAATACGATTGAACTTGGGCAGAACCAACGAAAAAAAGTTCGATTCGCCGCGTTTTAAGGGAAAGTTTGAAAGTTGATCGTATTCAAAACGTATTCAGTTCTACGTGAAAACGTAGTAAATACCCAGCAAACACCGTTACGTAAATATAACGCAAAAGTTACAACACATAATTATTTTTTTTTACATAAATTCTAGGTAAACTAAAAGTCACAAGAAGGTAAAAATGTAACTTCACCATGTTCTGCATAATGCAATGCGCAAAATTCCCTAGTTTTACGTAAATAATATGTAATTGAAATAACTTAAATAATACCTGACAACGAAAAATTGAGAAATGATAGAAACCGTTTAACCAGTAGTCAGAAAGTAAATAGAAAGGTAAAATTGGGGTAAAGTTTTTTACATAATATTTATATCTCTTACAAGTAACATAAAACTAGACTTGAAGTCACCTAAATAAAGTACTCTTTATGAAACTACTATATAAATTTATAACATAAATGTTATATAAATATTACGTATTGGAATTAAAAATGTATGGAAAATTAAAGTCATATTGTGTATATAATATTTATATACTTCTAATCTCACAACAAGATAATAAGTAACTTCCATGTCCTGCATAACGCTCTCTACAAAGTTCCCTTCTTACTACGTCAATAAAATATAATTGAAAAAACATAAGTTATGTTAAAACAAAATTATGATTGTTTTCCACAAACCAAAACTACACTTTTTTGCACTCGACGCGCGTTTCGCTAACAACGTTAGCATCATCAGGAGACGATAAACAATGAACTAAATTAATCTACGCTCTATCTTATATACAATCCTTTAGTGGGCGGAGATAAGACTAATAAATTATGATTGATCACGATTTTTAATCCTATCTCCCCTCAACCAAAGAATAAAGTGTACTAAACGGGATGGGTCCTCTATCTTTATTTAAACTATTTCTGGATTTAATGATTTGCATACTTTCATATGCATTCAAAAGTCTTTTGTTTGGTACACTTTTTAGAAGTTTTAGGTTATCTAATGTGAATCTATGATTGTTTTCAAAAGCATGCTCGGCCACACTTGACTTTTCTGTTCTTCCGTATTTTAAGTGTGCTAAGTGTTCTTTAAAACGTGTTTGAATAGAGCGTCTCGTTTGGCCAACATATTTTTTGTCACAATCCATGCAACTAATTTCGTAAATTCCACTTTTTTCTAGAACTGTAGTTTTATCCTTGGGATTTCCTAGTAAGCTTCTTATTGTGTTACCGGATTGATATATTAATTTAAGACCGGTGTTATTAAATACTTTGTGTAATCCTTTCGTATAATTAGGATTATAAGGAATTGATACAAATTTTGAGTCGCAGGTATCTTTTTGACTGAAAAAGGTAGAATTCCGAAAGGTCTTTTGAAAAGAATGTCTATTTATCAGCTTATTTATTAAGCCTTAGTCGTAACCGTTTTCGCCAGCTATATTCCTAATCCTATTCTTTTCTGCTTCAAATCTTTCTTTGTTTAAGGGAAAATTTACTAATCTATATGTTAAAAAGTGCAAACTTGCAAGCTTATGTTGTAAGCAATGAAAAGAGTCATTTGGAATATACCTGTTGGTGGCCGTGCCTTTTCTGTATAGGTCAAAGTCCAATTTATTTTTATTTCTTATAACTAAAGTGTCTAGAAATGGCAGTGTACCGTTGTTCTCTGTTTCATAAGTAAATTTAATAGTGGAAAATTTGTTATTTATTTTTTCCATAAAATTTTCAACACTAGTTACTTTAAAAAACAAAAGATCAAAAGATCTTGGGTGGAAATAAAGAAAATTCAAACTTGGATGAGTATTCCACAAGGAACACACAAAAGATCAAAGCGAAAAGAGAAATGAACAAAGGATGTTTCGCCCTGGGTAACCAGTGTGGGCTCATCAGTAGTTTCACTGGTCACCCTCCACTATACATCAATAAACACCATCATACACTTAGATTTCCAACCTTGAACCACTCACAAATAGGCATCGTTCCGCACTGGTACTTACTTATCCAAGTTACCTAATACGAATTCGTCCTGGCGTGTTAATATTTCCAGTAGGATTATGCTCCTAAGGCAATTAAAATAAAGAAGAAGTTAAAAAACCTCCAAATCAGTTACTTCAACCGAAAAGAAACTAAAAAACAAAAGATCAAAAGATCTTGGGTGGAAATAAAGAAAATTCAAACTTGGATGAGTATTCCACAAGGAACACACAAAAGATCAAAGCGAAAAGAGAAATGAACAAACGATGTTTCGCCCTGGGTAACCAGTGTGGGCTCATCAGTAGTTTCACTGGTCACCCTCCACTATACATCAATAAACACCATCATACACTTAGATTTCCAACCTTGAACCAATCACAAATAGGCATCGTTCCGCACTGGTACTTACTTATCCAAGTTACCTAATACGAATTCGTCCTGGCGTGTTAATATTTCCAGTAGGATTATGCTCCTAAGGCAATTAAAATAAAGAAGAAGTTAAAAAACCTCCAAATCAGTTACTTCAACCGAAAAGAAACTAAAAAAAAAAACAAAAGATCAAAAGATCTTGGGTGGAAATAAAGAAAATTCAAACTTGGATGAGTATTCCACAAGGAACTCACAAATAGGCATCGTTCCGCACTGGTACTTACTTATCCAAGTTACCTAATACGAATTCGTCCTGGCGTGTTAATATTTCCAGTAGGATTATGCTCCTAAGGCAATTAAAATAAAGAAGAAGTTAAAAAACCTCCAAATCAGTTACTTCAACCGAAAAGAAACTAAAAAACAAAAGATCAAAAGATCTTGGGTGGAAATAAAGAAAATTCAAACTTGGATGAGTATTCCACAAGGAACACACAAAAGATCAAAGCGAAAAGAGAAATGAACAAACGATGTTTCGCCCTGGGTAACCAGTGTGGGCTCATCAGTAGTTTCACTGGTCACCCTCCACTATACATCAATAAACACCATCATACACTTAGATTTCCAACCTTGAACCACTCACAAATAGGCATCGTTCCGCACTGGTACTTACTTATCCAAGTTACCTAATACGAATTCGTCCTGGCGTGTTAATATTTCCAGTAGGATTATGCTCCTAAGGCAATTAAAATAAAGAAGAAGTTAAAAAAAACCTCCAAATCAGTTACTTCAACCGAAAAGAAACTAAAAAACAAAAGATCAAAAGATCTTGGGTGGAAATAAAGAAAATTCAAACTTGGATGAGTATTCCACAAGGAACACACAAAAGATCAAAGCGAAAAGAGAAATGAACAAACGATGTTTCGCCCTGGGTAACCAGTGTGGGCTCATCAGTAGTTTCACTGGTCACCCTCCACTATACATCAATAAACACCATCATACACTTAGATTTCCAACCTTGAACCACTCACAAATAGGCATCGTTCCGCACTGGTACTTACTTATCCAAGTTACCTAATATGAATTCGTCCTGGCGTGTTAATAAAAGTTTTATTTCCACCCAAGATCTTTTGATCTTTTGTTTTTTAGTTTCTTTTCGGTTGAAGTAACTGATTTGGAGGTTTTTTAACTTCTTCTTTATTTTAATTGCCTTAGGAGCATAATCCTACTGGAAATATTAACACGCCAGGACGAATTCGTATTAGGTAACTTGGATAAGTAAGTACCAGTGCGGAACGATGCCTATTTGTGAGTGGTTCAAGGTTGGAAATCTAAGTGTATGATGGTGTTTATTGATGTATAGTGGAGGGTGACCAGTGAAACTACTGATGAGCCCACACTGGTTACCCAGGGCGAAACATCGTTTATTCATTTCTCTTTTCGCTTTGATCTTTTGTGTGTTCCTTGTGGAATACTCATCCAAGTTTGAATTTTCTTTATTTCCACCCAAGATCTTTTGATCTTTTGTTTTTTAGTTTCTTTTCGGTTGAAGTAACTGATTTGGAGGTTTTTTAACTTCTTCTTTATTTTAATTGCCTTAGGAGCATAATCCTACTGGAAATATTAACACGCCAGGACGAATTCGTATTAGGTAACTTGGATAAGTAAGTACCAGTGCGGAACGATGCCTATTTGTGAGTGGTTCAAGGTTGGAAATCTAAGTGTATGATGGTGTTTATTGATGTATAGTGGAGGGTGACCAGTGAAACTACTGATGAGCCCACACTGGTTACCCAGGGCGAAACATCGTTTGTTCATTTCTCTTTTCGCTTTGATCTTTTGTGTGTTCCTTGTGGAATACTCATCCAAGTTTGAATTTTCTTTATTTCCACCCAAGATCTTTTGATCTTTTGTTTTTTAGTTTCTTTTCGGTTGGAGTAACTGATTTGGAGGTTTTTTAACTTCTTCTTTATTTTAATTGCCTTAGGAGCATAATCCTACTGGAAATATTAACACGCCAGGACGAATTCGTATTAGGTAACTTGGATAAGTAAGTACCAGTGCGGAACGATGCCTATTTGTGAGTGGTTCAAGGTTGGAAATCTAAGTGTATGATGGTGTTTATTGATGTATAGTGGAGGGTGACCAGTGAAACTACTGATGAGCCCACACTGGTTACCCAGGGCGAAACATCGTTTGTTCATTTCTCTTTTCGCTTTGATCTTTTGTGTGTTCCTTGTGGAATACTCATCCAAGTTTGAATTTTCTTTATTTCCACCCAAGATCTTTTGATCTTTTGTTTTTTAGTTTCTTTTCGGTTGAAGTAACTGATTTGGAGGTTTTTTAACTTCTTCTTTATTTTAATTGCCTTAGGAGCATAATCCTACTGGAAATATTAACACGCCAGGACGAATTCGTATTAGGTAACTTGGATAAGTAAGTACCAGTGCGGAACGATGCCTATTTGTGAGTGGTTCAAGGTTGGAAATCTAAGTGTATGATGGTGTTTATTGATGTATAGTGGAGGGTGACCAGTGAAACTACTGATGAGCCCACACTGGTTACCCAGGGCGAAACATCGTTTGTTCATTTCTCTTTTCGCTTTGATCTTTTGTGTGTTCCTTGTGGAATACTCATCCAAGTTTGAATTTTCTTTATTTCCACCCAAGATCTTTTGATCTTTTGTTTTTTAGTTTCTTTTCGGTTGAAGTAACTGATTTGAAGGTTTTTTAACTTCTTCTTTATTTTAATTGCCTTAGGAGCATAATCCTACTGGAAATATTAACACGCCAGGACGAATTCGTATTAGGTAACTTGGATAAGTAAGTACCAGTGCGGAACGATGCCTATTTGTGAGTGGTTCAAGGTTGGAAATCTAAGTGTATGATGGTGTTTATTGATGTATAGTGGAGGGTGACCAGTGAAACTACTGATGAGCCCACACTGGTTACCCAGGGCGAAACATCGTTTGTTCATTTCTCTTTACGCTTTGATCTTTTGTGTGTTCCTTGTGGAATACTCATCCAAGTTTGAATTTTCTTTATTTCCACCCAAGATCTTTTGATCTTTTGTTTTTTAGTTTCTTTTCGGTTGAAGTAACTGATTTGGAGGTTTTTTTAACTTCTTCTTTACTAGTTACTTTACTGTTGAATACTGCAAACAGATCGTCTACATACCTGAACCATACTCTGGGGAAATACTCAAATTCTTTACTTATATCTGATTCAAATTTGCTCATAAATACGTTTGCGATAAAAGGTGATAAACTATTACCCATTGTGGTTCCTTCTAATTGCTGGTAGTAGTTATTTTTATATTGAAAGTAATTTTGATTCATGCAGAGTTTTGTTAAAGATAGGTATTCTAAAGTCTGTTTGTCTTCTAGATTGTTTTTTCTTAGTAGTTCCTCCAGGTATTGTAAGGTCTTGGGGATCGGCACACTAGGGAACAACGAACTAACATCAAACGAGATTAAAATTTCACCTTCTTGGAGTGAAATATCTTTTACTTTGTTTATAAATTCAAGGGAATTTTGAAAGTATGGAAATCATTAAATCCAGAAATAGTTTAAATAAAGATAGAGGACCCATCCCGTTTAGTACACTTTATTCTTTGGTTGAGGGGAGATAGGATTAAAAATCGTGATCAATCACAATTTATTAGTCTTATCTCCGCCCACTAAAGGATTGTATATAAGATAGAGCGTAGATTAATTTAGTTCATTGTTTATCGTCTCCTGATGATGCTAACGTTGTTAGCGAAACGCGCGTCGAGTGCAAAAAAGTTTAGTTTTGGTTTGTGGAAAACAATCATAATTTTGTTTTAGTGCAACCAAAGATTCCAAATTCACAACATAGATAAGTTATGTTATGTAAATATTACGTAAATTTTATTAAAACTTTTTTGATGCAAATTTTTTGACTTTAGATTTACGTAAATACTATGTTAATGTAACAGATGTGTTTGCTGGGTAATATACATGTGGTAGTAAGTCAAAATTGACTTGCAGAATTTGTGCCAAACATACTGACTAACTACATGTAATACTACAGTATATTAGATAACGACAAAAGAAAGTGACATATTTCAAACAACACGCGAGTGTAAGAAAGTTACTAGAGACATAAAGCTATTTGTAACTCATCGCGGTATACGTATCCGCATCTAGCGAGAACCAAGCACATTGATTGGTCAGAATGTTGTAGCACGTTCGAAAAGACCAGATATATGCTATTTTAAGGTGTTTCTGAACGCAAAGATGCTGAGATACGATACGTCCGTAACGATACGTGATACCTAACGCATATCAACACCTATCGCGTTCATGAACACCTTAGATTAGCATATATCTGCTCTTTTCGAACGTGGTACAAGTTTCTGACCAATTAATGTGCTTGGTTCTCGCTAGATGGGGATACTTATACCGCGATGATTTACAAATAGCTTTATGTCGCTACTTTCTATCGAGTTGTGTACGCTATTTTCCCTACGACCACTTTAGGATTTAATTCGTATTTTTTATTATTATTAAATGTTTTTCATTTTCGACCCAAGAGAAGAAAGTTTTCTTCTTCTGCAAATCATAGCCTACTAGATACCTACATTGTTTGGATGGTTTTCTGTCAATAATTTTCGTCACTAGAGAAGAAAACATTTTCGTCTCTAGAGACGAAAATTTAATTGATATGGGTATAAAGTCTAAAACTTTCTGAGGCGTTATAGAGTGCAGATTTGGTTACTTTCGTGTGTGGTCATAGGAAATGGTAAATAATAGCTTGTAAAAATAAAACTTAGCTTTTTCCATGCTTTTCAATATATATTTTAAGTCGGTCCAATTCATTTTAAGTTATCCATTTATTTTTATTGTATGGTTTAGAATTCAAAATAAAGATAACTATTTATATTTATATAGGTATATTTTTGTTTTCTACCTATGTATGTACAGAAAAAAAGAAACAAAATACGTGGAATAGTCAAATCATGCACTTGTGGAAATATTTTATTTTTTAAATTTTGACACTTAAGTTTCTTATGTTCTCCAACAATTTGATTCATGAAATATAAAAAAATTTAATAAAACTTTTTATTTTCGAACATAGTAGTATGAGCCAAATAAGGGGCTAAATTCTTGAATCTCAACCGCACACACACTCACTTCTGTGAAGTGAGCGCTCCTAGGTGAAGAGAAACAAAATTAAGTAAGTTTGATATTTGCGATTTTAGCTTCTGCGAAAAGATAAAGCTTCAGACTATATGGAACTTTTGTCAAAATTGACATTTCGTTAAAATTTTTTCTTTTTTACACCCGCCGCCAAAATTTTATGTGCGCCACTGCACTCAATTTTAGACATTTGTCATAAACACACGTCTTTGTAGTGCACAGAGAGGTATCACTTCTGAAAATCGGGCAAGAAGTCACAAAGCTCGACGCTGTTTTAACCGTTTCTAATACATAGTTCGTTAAACCTCTAGTTTTTGTTTTACTATGGATTTGTTAAATCTCGTCCGATTCTGCAGTTTTTGAGTTCTGCGGTCTGTGTCATATTTAATATATTATGAAAATCCGTAATGTCGCATGCTTTCGAAACTTAAATATTTTTCACTCCTTCCTGCCAAACTTTTTTGTAAGCCAATGTAGCTGATTTCAATTTTCCGGAAAGCCACGTCTTTTTAATGTACAAGGTGGTCCTCTATAGCTTTGGGCTTTTGCAGCATAGTTAGCCCAAAACTAATATACATGTTACGGGCTGGATTTTTAAGAGCAGTCGAAAACTAAAAACTGCATTGCGATATGTCAAAGCGTTTCTGAGCTACAGGGTGACATTGAAAACTTTTTTTGAAGATTTTTTAAAGACAAATCTACCTGTTTCACCGATTTTCTCTTAAAGCCTTTAGTTCCCGAGATATCACACAAAGTTATATTTCTTTAAATGGTATACCCTCAGTTTTCTAAAAAATCAGTTTTCTAATAAAATTTCCTGTCGCACGATGTGCCCTACAGCTATTTTTATTAAATAGTTTAAAAGGTATTTGCATATTTTGATATTTACCATAGTAGGCGTTGTGCGCGCCCTAAATGTGTAAATAAAATTTTATTGTTTTTTTTTCATACAAAATCAAGTCGGCTACGACACGAGGGGACACAGCAACCACGAACTTTAACTTCTAGTTTACTATAATTACCAACCCTAAAAGTTTTTATTTAAAATTTTTATTAATTAAACTATATAACTAAAATCTACATGTAACAATTTTCTTTAATTCTAAAACAAATGCTCAAATTGACGGCCGTCTTCTTGTAAACATATCCTACATCTTCTCTTGACGCTATTTTTTGCATTAAGAAGTTCTACCGCACGAAGCTGCCTGAATGCAGTACGAAGTGCCTCTTCCAATTCCCTTCTAGTAGTTGGGCGATTTCGAAATACAAGGTCTTTGACTCTCCCCCACAAAAAGAAGTCGCAAGGGGTCAGGTCTGAAGACCTAAACACAATATTTAGCAAATTATTAATGTCTCGTGCATTGTGAGGAGGTGCACCGTCATGTTGAAAGTATAGGTCATTGCTCATAGCTGAAGTGGCAAATTGTCGACAAACGGAATCACCTGCTCTTCTTAAATTTGTTGGTATCTTTCGGCATTTAAATTTCCATAAAAAACATATGGCCCAATAATTTGTCCTCTGTAGATGCCTACCCATACCTTAAAACTGAACCTTCCCTGATTCGCTTGTTCCACCATAATATGAATATTTTGCTGTTTCCAGTTACATCTGGTGAATATTCCATCACTAGAAATCGTTGCCTTATCCGTCCAAATAACTTTTCTGTCAAAATCGGGGCCTTCTTAGCTTTTATTTAGGTACCACCTGCAAAATGCACGTCTTGGAGAAAAATCTCGTTGCCGTAATTGGTGCACCCGTCGGGGTCGATAGGGCCTAAACTTGTGTTTTTTAAGCACCCGAACGGCATTGCTGCGTGGAATTCCAGTGTTTCTCTCCATAGCCCTGGTGGAAGTATTCGGGTTAATTTCTATTTCTCCTAGAACCGTTAGTTCTTCCAACTCTCTATCTCTGGCTAGGCTTCTATACGTCCTAGACCGCGGTTTTGTAAAGGATCCGTATTTTTGTAGATGACGTTTTAACTTCAAAAATATTTTTGAGCTACGTTGCTTTTTTTCCGGATATCTCTGGAAATATAGATTTAACACCGTCTGTCGATTTTCGTTACTTTCAATATAACATTTTATCATGTCGTACTTTTCAAAGTTTTCAAACATTTTTATATCTTGACGAAGACGCCACTTTTGACACTTGGGCTCGTTTATCATGGCAATTGTTTTTATTTTATCATAGCTACCTAGATAGGTACCCTAAAACTGCATAGGTCAGAGTTAAACACAGCATACTATGGTAATTATTAAAAATTGCAGATATCTGTTTAACTACTTAATAAAAATAGCACCAGTAAATTTTATTACAAAACTAATTTTTTTTTAAAAATTTGGGTATTTCATTTAAAAAAATGTAACTTTGTGTTATATCTCGTGAACTAAAAGCTTTAAGACAAAATCGGTGAAACAGGTAGATTTGTCCTTAAAAAATCTTCAAAAAATGATTTTAATGAAAATCTCTATTTTTACAAATAAAAAAGTTGTAGAAGGTTTTTAGAAACGCACATTTTTGAGAATCACCCTGTAGCTCAGAAACGCTTAGACATATCGCAATGCGTTTTCGACTTGTCTTGAAAATCGAGCCCGTAACATGTATATTAGTTTTGGGCTAATTATGCTGCAAAAGCCCAAAGCTATAGAGGCCTCTCGAATTTGGACCACCCTGTACAAAGAGGTATCATGAAAATAAAAATCCAGACAAAAACTAAAAAAGATTTGCTTAACGCTGTTTTTAACCCTGCAAACAATGTACCTAAAAACACTATTTTATTAAATCCAATCTAGTACGCCATTGCTGTTTTTGTCAGAACTACGATGCCATGTCATTTTAGTTTTCTGGACACTCTGTCAATCAGCAAAATGAAAATTTTCTGCATTTTATCTATTCTACACAGGTTTAAAGCATCTTTTTCGTTAAGCAAAGCTTTTTTAGTTCTTGTCCGATTTTTACGAATGATACCTCTTTGTACACTAAAAAGACGTTGCTTTCCGTATAAGTGAAATCACGTACATTGGCTTACAAAACAGTCTGACAGGAAGGAGTGAAAAATATCTAAGAATCGAACGAGAAATAACAAATGCCTAGTAGAACAAAAACTAGAGGTTTATAGGCCTATATTTTACAAAGGGTTAAACACCACTTACTTGGCGTTGAGCTTTATTACTTCTTGTCCAATTTGTGGAAGTGATACCTCTCTGTTCACGACAGAGATGTATCTTTGTGGCAAATTTCTAAAATCGAGTACGGGGGGTGTTTAAAATGGGGAAAATTAAAAAAAATGTCAATTTTGACAAAAGTTTCATATAGTCTGAAGCTTAAGCTTTTCGCAGAAGCTAAAAAAATGTACACGCATACGTCTCTCGAAATGAAGCTGCTCGCCTGCTGCGGGCGAAGCGATCAAGTTCGTAACGGTGAATGTGATCAGTGAGCCCTGGTTCAAGAATAGGGGCTATAAGCCACGGCATTGCGTAAACGCAACGTATGTTACGCAGAGAGGATACGTCGCCTAATTACGACGAGCTAAAACGGCTTTAAGCAGCGCTTCTTGCGTACCTTGTAAATTGGTTAAGTTGTCGAGCAGAGGGCGCTCTCATTTGCTTTGTTTTTGATAAGATAACCTAAAAATTGTCGAGTTTTCTTATTTTTTTTTATATTTTAAAAATGCAAGAGTTTCTCATAATGTCTTTTTTTGATGATGACGATGAAGAAAATGATTCTCCGTGGAGAAGCTGCTCTCGGGAATAGAGTACGGAATACGATACGCAGTGTAACGATACACCGCGCGTAAAGCGTATCGTACGTTTGGAAGTTACTGCACATGCGCCCATTATAATCCCTGTGCGCATTCAGTGGTGAATGAACTCACCCCTACGAAAATTCTAATATAGCCAAAAAGTCTTCTCCTCAAATACATTTTTTTTGTTGGTCCAAAAAAAGTGTCAATTGTTTTGTTCATCAGGTTGTATACCTTTCCTATACACGGTGTTGTATTTAGAAACGAAAGCCTTATCGTTAGCCGTAGAATGTCTTTGTCAACAGAAGTGTCAAAAAGATAACGAAACCCGGTTAACTTAAATTATTAGCAGTTTTGCGTGCGAAAAAAACGAGTTTTTTTAATTCTTAATAGAATTTACGGTTTACAGACAATAGATGGAAGATTTTTGTAGTTGCAAAAAAAGTATACATAAAAAGTGTCTAAAAAGAACCCAACGGTTTTTTAAGATGCATAAAACTTTTGGACATCCGCCTTTTAGAATTTTTAATAAATATAATTTTCTTATATATATGCTAAAAGTCCATTCCATTACCTTTTTAAAACTCGGTTTTCTGTTAAAATCTGACAATAAATAAAAAATTGGCAGTTAAAACAAAACTGTTTGTGGTCCACCCTATATTTCACAATGCTTCTATCTACCGAAGCACTGATTTATTAATAGAGAAAATATTACTAAATGACTACATAATATTTTTAATTTATTCGCTGGACCTAATTGTTAATAAAAACCTTCATGCATATAATTTTAAAACAGTTTTCCATTCGATTTGCGCTATGTGTTTATTGTTTAGCAGTTCCAAAATTTCAAATATAATAAATTACTGGCGCTAAAATTCGATTACATACCTACCGTTTGTTTAATTGAGTAATTTCAATGTTAACATTTTATAGTGTTTTAATGTCTCTGGGCAAAATATTCGTATATTAGGTTGGACGGGGTAAAGTGATAATAGTATAGTCCAATTTATGAACTATACTAGCGGACTGACGTCATTTTTGGCTCTGAAAACGTATTTCGTTGTTGTCAATAGTTCGCATGTCAAATAATTTGTTGTTGTCATTTTTGACATGTGTGCGTTTTGCCACAATTAAAATAGACACTTGTTCTTGAATTTCTGTTAGACTAAAAAAAAAATGTACAAGAAATTAAACAAAATTAAAATAAGTGTATTAAATAAAAATTATTTACTAAATAACAGATTGTTTATCAATATAGCTTTAATTTCCGTTCAATAAAAATAAAACTATAATAAATTATAATGATCAAGCCATGATGGTAATTTAAGGCTTAAAATATTTTAGCATAATTTAAGGAGTACCGTTTTTGATTAAGCAATTTTTACTATGTTTCTCACATTTTTATGCCATGATTTTGAACACATTTTAAAGGTTTCTTTCCAAGCTTTTGATTTCTAGAATAGAATTTTTGAAGTTTTTACGGTTTTTACTCTGTTAAAATGAAAAATATTTAGAGAGACAGAGCAGAATTTTAGAGGTAGATGGAGAGACATTTTAGTGACGTGCAAAAATATTTAAGGTTGTTGAAGAGAGACAGCAGGCTATAAAAAAGTATTTTAGAGAAAGATGAAAATAATTTAAGGCAATTGTTTAATAACAATTTCTGTTATGTCATCTGCCTGTCATCTTGGGTGGTATCGTGGATATGATTTTTATGTTTCCATTTTTATACAAAAAACAGCCAAAGATGTAATTTTTTAAAGCATAGAGTATGTGAGACATAAAGTGGTAATAATTTCTTTCAAACAAAGTGCTTTGCAGTCTTTAATTTTACAACAGAACGTGTTCTACCATAAGTGTAATTAAGCACATCTAAATATCATTTAACAGGTATTTAACTAAATTATTTTAAGGGTCCTCATGGCTTTACCATAACTACGTACTGTGCACAAAAACAAACAAAAAAAAATTATGTGCGATATATGGTCCAGCCATGATGACCCTTAAAATAATTTTCTTAAATACCTGTTAAATTTTTAGATGTGCTAAAATACACTTAGTAGGCCACGATTTTTGGTAAATTTAAAGACCGTAAAGAACTTTGATTGAAAGAAATTAATAAGAAGACGATCATAGATTGTACTGATCGAAACGTCGTGTATAAATAAAATATAGACAATGGAAGTCCGAAACACAGAGTTAATTTCAAACACATCATTGTTTCAAACTGTCAAACAAATTAATACCACCTTATATTTTACACAATTTGCACATTGAAAAATTACAGTTTTTGCTGTTTTTTGGATAAAAATTGCAAAATAAATTTTTTTCATTTTAACAGAGAAAAAATGATTTTTGGCAGTATTTTTTCTGAACGCTAAAAAACAGTGAAAACTTGAAAAATTTGAGTGTTTTATTCTTGAAATCGAAAGTTTGGAAAGGAAATTTTAAAATGTCAAAAACGTTACCCCTTAAATTGCAAAACATGATGCCTTCAAAATATTGACAATAATGTGACAGATTTTTTGAAGTAACAGTTGAAACAATCAACGACATGACTTTTTTTACATATTTATTGTCGCTGTCTAAAACAATGTATCAAATAGACATCCAAAAAATGACGTCAGTACGCTCGTCACAAAATTGGACTACAGCGACGGTAAGTGCTTTTTATATAAACAGAAAAGAAAGGAAAAAAAATATTTCTGAATTTTCTAGCGAAATGACAAGTCCATGCGAAAAATTAAAAAAGCAAATTATAACTAATACAAAGTGATCTGGTCCTTTCACTTTTAATCTGATTTTTTAAACTTAAATTACTAAAGAGAAGAAATTTCGGAAATATTTTTGTAATTTCAGGTTATTCAATATGCTAAATGATTTTAAAAAAATGGAAAAATAATAAAAAAATATAAAATTAAAAAAAATTATCTACGAACTTGACTTTTTCCATAATAACCAACTTGTTAAAATTGTTAGAATGTTTCTAAATAAAGCAATCTATCTTATTTACAAGAAATCTCACACATGCGTTAGTGTGTTAAAAATATAAAAAATGAGTCCGTGGTGCTCTCAAGGGAGGTGCAGGCTTACAATATTTTACACAACTTCTCATCACAACAGTTGAACATAATAAATGAAAAAACTTAGGTCATTCCCCACGGTTTATTAAAGATTCACCCAACATGTTTCGACAGTATAGAATGTCATCTTCAGGGCTTTACTAAAGGAACCCAAGAAGATTTATTATAATTTATTATATTATAAAGCAGAGCAGTGCTTAGTCTACACGATAAGCTCGACGACTACCATCCAGTAGGAAGATGGAAGATAACCCTCAAGGGAAGGCCACCACCGAGCCAGTGACCAACCGATGGACAGACTAAGCATACAGACCTATTGGATGGTTGGCGCCACGCCAGGCTTGTGCCTGACGGATGGGTAGAACACCCACTGCTCTGTATTCAAATATCATTATTATAATAAGTCTTCTTGGATTCTTTTAACAAATCTTTGAAAAGGAGTTTATACTGTCGAAACGTGTTGGGTGAATTTTTAACAAACAGTGAAGAATGACCTAAATTTTTTCATTTATTTGAAATCTATCTACCAATCGTGGTAATGGCCATACAACATGATATAAGTAAAACAGATGTGATATCGCGCAGGAGTAGGCGTTTCTAACTAATGTCACCTGGTGAAAGACATGGAGGATAGCATTCAGTCGCCATTTTTATTACGAGGTGGTCGTTTGTTTACAATTAGTTTTAATAATTATTCAGTGGAAAAAATTAACAAAATGAGGTGCTGTCTACACGGATGTAGGTAGTGCCGACAATCAGACAAGAGTTTTTCAGATTTGTGGACGGGATAATAACTTTAACGTAAATAATGCTCGAATTTGCTCAAAACATTATAGTGATAATGATTATGAGCGAAACCTTAAACACGAGTTGCTTGGCAACACGCAAAAAAAAAACTGCTAAAAATCTCAGATAGTGTTTTTGCATTTTTCTAAAAAAGAAATTTCTAACCCGTGGGTCTATTCTTAAATCGAGAGAAAATTTGCTCGTAGGGAGTCAAATTCTTTCGCTACTATGCATCTCATTGGTCCAAATCTTTGGTTTAAATCGGTTTCTATCACTTTTGCCCGATACTGATCGAAAGTAATTCTATTGGTCCTGACTAAAAGAATAACTTTCGATCAGGAAAAAGTGAGAGAAACCGATTTAAAGCGAAGATTTGGACCAATGAGATGCATAATAGAGAGAGAATTTGACTCCCTGGGAGCAAATTTTCTCTCGATTCAAGAATAGACGCACCGCTAGGGCCAATATTTCATTTGAAGTCTTACACCCGCTTCCCACCTACGACGACTTTTTCGTGCATGCCCGCTCACGCGTCACATGACTGTCATAACATTTCATAATAACACAATAATTTTTTTGGGCATTTTTGACACATGGATTGACAAATGTAAACAAAATTACATGATCGTTTTTCTTTTTCGATAAGCTTTCCAACAAAATGCCACGAGCAGGGCTTCGAATTTGAAAAAATAAGTTTTATGTGAATAGACCCCTTTCTGAGGGTCCTTTCCGAAAATTTTAGCTGCTAAAAATCTTTGTAGATGTGTTTTTGGATTTTTATAAAAAACAAATTTCTAACCCGCTGGGGCCAATGTTCCGTTTAAAGTCCCCACCCTGTAATTTATTTCCCTTGCGTCTTACCTCGTCATACTACATACCTTTTGGAACTCTGAATCCAGCTTTACTCCCTTACAATCCCCCACCCTTTCGTTGTTCTCCAGACTGCATTTCGTTTAATTTGAAACCTTGTAGTACTTTTTGAGGGTAAACCATTCCTACCTGCAACTCCCTCCTTCACCATAAATTGTTACTTTTGAAAGAAAAACATTGTTTTAGATTCCTGACTTTGTTTTTTTAGTTTGATACCCCACACCCATACTTTGACAGATTAAAATATTTATCGGATACAGGGGGTATATGCAACCACCCGTTTAAATTTTCCAAAAATCCAAAAACACCTATTTGTTAACGTTTCAAGGAGAACCTAAATGCAAATTTCTAGCTCTACATTGATTTAGAACTCTAAGTAATTGTGAGTTGTTTGTACCCCCTTCAAAACAGACTGACCCCTATTTCTCAACCCCTTGTCTGAATTTTAAAAAATGCCGAAGCACGTGTGTAATTGTTTCATTAGTAGACTCTACAGTCCAATTTTCAAACTTATGTTGCTTTTCATTTTTGAGATACAGAAATCGTTTTAAAATTTCAACACTTCAGGGGTCAAATAATAAAAAATCTTTTCTTGGTGAGCTCCTCCGTTATCAACCCAAACTATTCTCCAATTTTCATGTTTTTAGGTGAACTGGTATCAACCGTGCGTAGGTAGTTTTCAGGTCGCGCCACAAAAATCTCACCAGGTGACGTCATGCGCGGATCTAGAATTTTGAACCGATACGTATCATACCTTTCTTTTATTTTATCATGGAGATACACGAGACATTTGCAGCGCTGCCATGGCAACCCCGTAGCGGTGGTGATCACGTGGGGGTTGAGAAGGATGAGGAAAAACTGCGATTGCGGGCGGCCATAATGAGAATATTTTTGACGGACTGCAACCACATATACTGCAACTAACGCTGACTTTGTGCTGTTTTTTCGTTATTTTATAATAAGTAAAATAAAAGTTTGCAGTGCTTGTTGCTGTGTCGGTTAAAAAAAAAATGCTCTATTCGTTTCACAAGTAAGTAAAACCGATGCTTACTAGTAAAATGTTGTTAAAAAATTGGTGTTGGAAAGCACGGATAGTCCACCATACAATCAATTATTTTATGCTGAAAGTAAATTAAAATATCTCGAAAACTGTATCTTTGAAAGATTTGAACCTTATAACAAAATTTTTGGATAATATTTACGAAAACCAAAATGCGAAAACCGCATAATAATAGCTGCTTTACTTCTAAAGTTATGATTTTTTTTATTTATTTTAACGGTTTTCAAACAACTTGGAAACTAAAGCTCCCCCGAATTTAGACTTTATAACAAAATTTGTAGTCCATATTCATGGAAACTTAAGTCTGAAAACCGTATATCCCTACTGCTTTTGTTCCAAAGTTAGAATTTTTAAAAATATTTTATTCCACTTTTTTCCTCTTCAACTCCCCACTACCCTACCCAAAAGTTAATCAGTTTATGGTCAGCCGATAGAGGATTTTTGTACCAAATTTCGTTAAAATCGATTAAGGCGTTCTTGAGTTAACGTGTATACAGACAGCCAACAAACGATACAATTAAGAAAAGTTAAAATTTTACGATTTTAATAGTCCCCCATACCATATTTTTTAAGGTAGACTATAAAAAAACTCAAACGTGGTTTGAAGCGCAATAATCTATCTTCCTTTTATCTGTAGAAAAACAAAGACGCGCTCGAATAAAGATATCAGAGTCCAATCTCTCCAACGTAATTTAAGTAATCTCAATTGCAACAATAACCTTTTTCTAAACAAAATTTACGTCGAATATTAAGAAAAAACATTATTTTGATCGCGGTCATAAATGCCGTATGTCTGAGATATGCAGCAGACGTCCGTCTTTGATCAATCTTTGATTGCGAGCGCGAAAACATGTGACACAGTTATTTCCGCCTGTTCTCCGCAAGTTCCCTTACCTAATTTTTGTTTCCAACCAGTTATTAAACTATGGTTTAAATATCGCAAATATTCGGTCCCTTTGGCTGAAGACAACAATTAAAAATACAAGCTACTAGATACTAGTGACAGACTTTTACAGTGGGATTTACTAAGATCTAAAATAGTACCCCCCAAAGGTCTAAATATTTAAACCTGTGGGGGTTACTAAATTTTAAAACCAATTTTCAAAAAACACTTACCCATACAGAAAAGACACAAAGTTATTGATTATTTTGTATTGTTATTGCTAAATACCACTGAAAAACTGATTTTTTTGTCAAAATATACCATATTTTAGAAGAAAATGCCCTAAAACTATTTTTTTTTGATAGGTTTTAAAATGGCAAATGGTGAATAGACCACCTCTGGGGCTGGTTTAAATTTATAGCCCCCAGAAAGGATTGTTTTGTGGCAATTGGTAATAAGTTCGTTCATAATTTCCCTAAGTAACCATTTTTACAAAGATTAATTTACCTTATTTAATATCCCAAGTTGTTTATTAATCAATAAAACACCTTCAATTTTCTCCAGAAAAATGCCATATTTTGAAGCCGTTTTCAGCATAAAAAATATATTTATGAGGGCACTACGATGCAAAACAAACATAAGTGAAGGTCACTGATTATGCACGAAAAATATACCAAACAAAAAAGCCCAAAACAACTATATTAATTTATTTACAAACTGAAATTAAAACATTGAGGTTATCTAAAAGCTCAGTTAAGAAAACTTTCCTTACTCATTTTTAAAGCTGTAGTTTTCATCAGTAGAGGTTGGTGCAAGCCAAGGTACAAGCAGAGGTAAGAGGTCCGAACTCGCTGTTTTGAATTTGAAAGCAGATTTGTTAGGTGATCCGTGATAATATTTTGAAACTGACATTTCGACAGTGACAGAAATGCAAAGAAAACTTGCATTTAAGTTTTTTAATACCTTTCATAAATAAAAACACCTTTTAAATAAATACAAAATTAATCTACTCCTTATTTTATTATTACTCATCTAAATAAAATAAACAAATTTATTAAAATTCTTCTTATAAATGAAACTGTATCTAAACCTCAAGGAGGGTTGATTTAAAATGCGTAAAACCAAAAATTTCACTTAAACTTAGAACCGTTCTAAAATAGACTGAACCCTTTCAGTAAATCCCACCATTAAGCCTTTAAATCAATGCTGTAAGTTAAAATAAAAATTCTAAATACAGGCTACTACACCATTTCCAGTTGTAATTTGGAAAATATACCTGATTAGTGATTTTAATTTGGGAAAGTGGAAATTGAATTTAGGAATAGTTAGTTGATTTTTAGAAAACAAAAATTGAATTTGAGAAAACGCTAGTTGAAATTTTTAATCAAAATTTAATTTGGGAAAAGGAGAAATGTATTTTAGAGTTAAAACGTTAATTTCAGAAACGGTAAATAACATTTTGAAATAACAATATGGATTTTGGAAAATTAAAAATGAATTCGAGATTTATTTTAATTTTCGAAACTGTAAATTCAAAATGGTAATAGTTATTGTAATTTCAGAAATCGAAAAATGTATTTTGGAAAATTAAACTTAAATATCAGAAGTATAAAGTTTTGATTTTTGAAGTGGGTTAAATCAGCAACACGATTTTCTAAAACTATCTATGTACATAATGGGGTTGGTGTATGTTTTTCGGAGACAGAGGATTCATAATTAACGCAAAAAATATTACACAACTACAATATTGTTTCTTTTTATCGACAGCTATTATTCGACAAAATTGCCTTCAAATTTAAACCTTATATAAGTGGATAAAAAAACGCGCCATATTCCGATTTGTGTTAAAAGTTCCCTTCGAACGCGCTTGTCACGTGCTTTGGGCATCTAACCAATGGTTAAAGAGGTCACTTGACTTAAACATGAATGGATGGATTTCAGCTACAAAATGAACGAAGCTTTTTGACGTCAAAGCAGTGACGTCAAAATTGCGTCAGAGGGCTCTGAGTTTTTAAAATGAGGCAGGAATTTTAGTAATTTTAAAACCAAAAATGAGTGTGTAAGTTTAGAGTTTTAAAAACGTAACAAAAATGAGTAGCAACTATGTATGGGGTAATTTTTCATAAACGTGTCATAACGTTTTTATTATTCTTCAAAAGCACATATAGAAACAGATTATATGTTTAAGTAAACAACAAAAAAGGTTAACAACAATACATTAAATCTTATACTTCTACAGGCATGCCTTCCTCAGCCAGAGCTGCCGCATGAAATTATGTGCTATGCTGGGCAGCACAAGCGCAATCACCACCTACAAATGTCTTTCTAGCCACATCAATATGTTCCTCAAGATATTGAAGTCTTTGGTCCCCCACACCTGGCCCATTTACAGCGGGGATTCTAAGTCTATTTTTAACAGCCAGGCGAAGGGGTATGGCTGGAGATTCGTTAAGAACATTTTGAATTCTTGTGATCCTCTAAATTATTTCCCATCTCTTCCCACTGAGTCATCAGCCTTCTAATAAATTGTTTTGCTAAATTGACAGTATATGAGCCTCTTCGCCATTCCATAATTACTACTCCAGCTGCTGAAATGCCTCCGATCAAATGAACATTAGGCCCTCTCGCTGCAGGAGCTCTTGAGTACACCTTGTTCCTGCCCTAAAGCGTCCTCGAGTTCGTCTACAAAAAAAGTTGAAATTCGTTTCATCATTCCACACGATTTGTTTTCCAGCCTGAACATACCGATTAAGGTCATCTACATAAACAGCTCTTCTTCTCTTATTTTTAGGAGAATTCATTGCAATTGATCTTTTGTGAACTCGCTTAACCGTAAAAATTCTTCATTCAAGATAGTTTGCTACGGTGGTTGTGGATATATCTTTATGAAGGTTATTAAAATTCTTCTCCTTGATTTGTTTCAGGGTAATACCACAATCCTGTTCTACCCAAGATATGACAATATCTATTTCTTCCTCAGTTAAAATTTTAGGTTTTGCACCTTCTTTTTTGTACATATCAGCATGCCCAGATCTTATCCGATTATGCGCTATCTTATATTCAATACCAAACTGCCGAGATAAGCTCACCCAGTCACCTTGGTTGGCACATCTAACGATCCGTTGACGGTCTTAACCTGCATTTTTTGTATAAACTTTCCTTATCACTGAAAGAAGAGTGTTGACAGGAGTTAGGCACAATGGGCAAATATTTTGTTGTGGCTTTAAATTACATCATTTTGTATGGAACATGTGGTTGCATGGCTGCAATCTTTGCACTGGGTGCCGTTTCATTGAAACCCTGCAAATGGCGCAGTTATCTTGAAAGTTCATTTTGAAGATGACTAAGTCACATTGTCAAAGAGTGATCAAACTTTACATTTCTATGTAAACCAAAGACTGAGCAACCTGCTATAAGCACAAAGGACCAATTCTTGCTCTATGTAACATCATATTCAAAATCTATTTTTCTGAATTCCATATTACCAACTCTCATTTACATTTTTTACACAACTCAGGATTTCCATTACATATGTATACATTTACGTGTTCTTAAATTGAATTTACGATTTTTTTTAATTTCACAAATCCAAATTTTATATTTTATTTTCTCAAAATAAATTTACTATACTAAATATCAATTTTTTTTCTAAAATTAAACTCACTAATCTGAAAATCAATTTATATTGTCTGATATTAAAATTACTATTGCAATTTTCATTTTACGCTTTCCGAAATCAACATTTGATTGTCTGAATTACAACTGAAAATGGTGTAGTGACATAGAATAAAGACTAAAGAAGCGACAATGCGGCTCAAAATGCATTGGTCTTAAGGGCTTTAAATCCATCACGTCATTTGACACAAAGTATACTTAACACACTGAGAGAACAGGCTCGAAACGCTACACGGAAAAAAATACATTTTTGCCTTGCGTAATATTGAAAGTTCAATTTTAATTTATAATGTTGAAAAGAAAGCGCATTGATAGGGTGGTAATCATAGAAGTATATGCTTTATTATTGCCGTATTTCATATTTTTTTGTATATTATATTATTTGTATATATATTAATATTATTGTATTATACAGGGGATCTAGAATTAATACGAAAGGTGATTGAAATTATGCTGATGTAAAAAGTTAAAGTGTGTAAATCTATTATTCAAAAGAGGCAGAAAAGTAAAATGTTACACAATTAGATGGTTTACGAAAAAGTATCTTTTTGCATGCTAATCATCGCACCCGTCATTAAGCCGGCGGAGCTAGAGCGGTGACGATACTTTATTTAAATGAGAATGATAAGACCCATGAGTAAAACTAGAAAATAGATATTCGATGATTCTTTGTCCAAATCCTTCTTCAGCTCTCATCTAAAAGTTTTTGACATTTTATTTAAAAACCGCTAATGAAAAAGGTAACAAATAAAGTATTTTTGGAAGCAATGAAAAACTCTATTTAAATTTTAGAAAATATACAGGGTATTACATTTAAAAAAGAATTGTCTTTGCCCTAGCTCTGCCCCCTTAATGAATGGCCGCACGATTAGCATTCAAAAAGATACTTTTTTGTAAATCATCTAATTGTATGAAATTCTAGTTCTCTGTCTCTTTTGGTTCTAGAGATATCCGGGTGGACTCGGATTTAAAAAAAAAAAATTCAGCAATAGGGAAATAGAACCAGGTTGTGTTACGTTTTATACCCCTCCCTAAAACATTTAATAAGTAAGATTTTTTGGACAGGAAATCATTATCTGATCAATTTAAAGTCGATCTAGCTACGGTAAGTTAAGTAAAATGGGATGGTTATTTGACTATAAAAATTTTTAAAAAATCCGAACCTGCTTTTTTTTCGGCATATTATGTCTTCAAAGAGGCTTTTTCCAGTGAATTCTTTCACAAAAAAGGCACAGTTTTTAGTTGTGTTTAATTGCTGAGCTACCTTTAATCAATATAGCTGAATTCCGAGACACTAGAGGGCGACGTGTGCAATAAAAATGATCAATGGCGAAAACGGCAGGTTAACGTATAATTAAATATTTTTCTGGCAACTGTCCCACAATACATGCTCCTTCCGTAAATTTTTGTTGTTTTTAATATGTCGTATTTGTGTGGTAGAAACAGTGTTTTCAAGGTCGTATTTGTGACAATAAATTATTAATCGGTAGAAACCGTGTTTTCTGAAACATTTTTATAGACCCTTAATACTGTCTATAACGAGTACAACTTCATATACTTGATTGATTTTCTTAATAAGCAAAAGTTAATTTAATTCATCAATATTATTTGTTGAGTCCATCCTGTGCCGTTTTCTGTTTGTCACGTTTACGGTTAACCTTGGTCATAAAATTTCCCAAAAGTATAAGCAAAAGAATGAAACCTCGATTGTGTAATATCTTTGAATATTGTTTAAATTTACAGATAATTGTTTCTGTGTACATGAGTATATAATCAAAAGATTTTAATTTTTATGAATTTCCGGATTATACTTATATTTTCATATCAAAAATTCTATGACGTCATGTATTAGCTGACATATACAGAAAAAATCGATGTAGACAGCTCATCCTCTTATGTTCGATGCCTTGAGATTTGGAACTAGCGTATTTTGCCGGTTCAGAATAGTTGCGGGTCTCAAGGTATGGATCTTCACAGGATTTGCTATTACGTCCATTTGTTCTGTTCATGTCATCTAATAGATGACGTCATAGCATTTTTTATGTGAAAATTTAAGTGTAATTCGGAAATTCATAAAAATTAAAAACTTTTGATTATATAAACATGTAAAAAATTTAAACAATATTTAAAGATGTTACACAATCTAGGTCTCCTTCTTTTGCTTATACTTCTGGGAAATTTTAGGATCAAGATTAACCGTAACCGCAACAAAAAGAAAACGGCACTACACATCTTTGGCACGTCTGTACATCATTTAAATGTCAAATAACAATAAAAAATATGTACTACTTCAATAGATTCATGCTATTTCTCAGTGTAATACTATCGCAACGGATAATAAAACGCATTTTCCCTCAGTGTGTTAAGTATACCATCCCCACCACCCGATTTTGTAAGCAAGCGCTTTGTCGCTTCTGGTCTGACTCTTCTGAACTAGTGACAGATACAAAATACCAAAGTCTTGGTATTTTGTATCTTCTAATTTGTATCTTATTAACGAAAATGGTGCAAAAAAGTAAGGTTAGGAATCACTGTAATCTGTACTTAGTCGCTTGTATTTTCAATTGTGCCTTCAGCTTTTTATGCGGTCTTTTCTATAAAGTTATAAAATGTTTTTTTTATATGGCAAGTCATCAGAATTTAAGAAGGATGCATAAGCTCGAACGCGGCGGCTCAGGGACCTTACAGTCAAATTGATTCTTCCAGCAGGTTGCCGTTACAATTTTGAGATAGGGAAAATGTTTTAAACAAAACAAAAAACAACGAAAATACAAAGGAGTAAATAAGAATAAAGAGAAGGGAAAACCTATAAACACAAATAAACCCCTTTAACCTTTGACCACATAATTCTCGACTATATAGTTAAACCTAAGCGCCTTATACCTTTTTTTCCCTTTTTCCACCTAACCAATTTATTATCCATATACCCGGAAGGACGCAAACGAACTGCTTTGTAATCGCCCCGAGACCAATTAAAAACGAATTTCTCGGATCGGCTTGGGTCAGAGAATTGATAGGGCGGGGAGAAGGCGCATGGACGAGTGCGCAATTAATTTAATAGTGGGGCAAGTTTATAAATTCACCGGTCACATTAGCAGAGTTTATAAATTCATCACTGAAACTTCGGTAAAATCCAGGTTCGAGTCATTGGAAAATATCTGACGAGTGCTGGTTGTCATTATATAGTCACCAAAAATGTTAGGTGTGGTAAGTAAACTATAAACATGCTCCAGTTCGATTCAAGTAACTTGAGCAATTCGGACTAAGTTCGGAGGAAGAATTTCTACTGAATTTTCATAACAAAACTAAAGACGAGCCCAAATCCGTGGGTATGTGGAGAAAGTGATTCCAAACTATAACCTTTTCGATTTTTGGTCTCATGGAGAATAAGGGTCTGATTTCATCACCTCTTTTTATTTTTTGATGGCTCATTATGATTGACCAACGATAAATGTCAGATGGATGTCATTTCTTATTTTCTAGCACTTTGATGCCATTGGTAAAAAATCTGCTAAATTTTCGATTAATTGATATAATCGCCCTAACGCACAGATGATAGCTTGACTTTTTAAAATTTTTTTAATGTAAAGCGTGTAATCGTTAAAGGGTTTTTTTAGTATTTGTTGGGTTTACTAAGAGTATAGTATTAAGAGTATAGATTCTTTTTTTCTGTTTCAAATGTTTGAATATTTCGAGCCTTAGAAAGAAAATTTAGCTTATTCGCGAAAAATCAAAAAAGTACTTCAAACCTTGTCTTACCTTTTAAAACAACAGTTCAACCAATTCTGATGTTTATTTGACTCCAAAAGTATAGATAACGTATTACCCGTTTTGAATATATCACTTTGACATTTCCTGAGCAACAATGGTTGTATGGACTGCGCTCTAGAGGTAGTATCTCTTGTTTAAGACGGTGGCATAGATTGGAGATGGTTTTAAACAATTGGTTCTCACAGGACGGTCAGCTGTCACATAGGGCTCCACGTGCTACATCCCGGTAAGTGCATCAACCTGCAGGCTAAACTATGTTAGGGTAGCTAGATATGGCGAGAAAATTAGTGCTTGGAAGCAGTAACACTAAAAGTAATTATTCGGCGTACTTATAGATATAAAAACATAAACGTCAACAAATTACATAGTTAAAGGCGTGACAAGCATTGTTTTAACGGTTTTAATGCTGCGATGAGGAAGGATTAGAGGGCTCCGGACTACATGGAACATACAAAGTATGTTTTATACTGGAAAAGTCCACAATGTCATGGCCTAACTCAGGTAAATGCCAGATAGACGATTACCGACTACCCAGGCAATGGCGGCCAAAACCACTATAACGGCGTAGCAGTAATTTTGAATAAAGAAATTCAGAAATCCCTCATCTCTTTTGTTCCTATGTAGGAGCGAGTCATATTTCTTCAGCTAAACTCTAAGCCTTTCAATGTCAGTATTATTCAAATATACGCTCCAACCAGTAAATATTCAGATGATGACGTAGAGGCATTCTACGACCAAGCTCAAACTGCCCTTAGTTTTTGAAAAAAAAACAAAAGTCACCATTGTTATGGGGGACTTCAACGCAAAACTTGAAAACGCCCCAAGAGAAGATATTGTTGGAAGTACAGACTTGGTACATCAAATTAACATGGAGATTGTTTTCCAGTTCTGGCAGGAAATATATTTTATCGTGACAAATACTTTCTTTAAACTTTCTTCTATACTTTATGTTAATTAATAAACGATGTAGAAACTACAAAAACTTGTTATGGGGGACTGTAACGCAAAACTTGAAAACGCCCCAAGAGAAGATATTGTTGGAAAGTACAGACTTGGTACATCAAATGAACATGGATATTGTTTTCCAGTTCTGTCAGGAAAGAGATTTTATCGTGACAAATACTTTATTTAAACTTTCTTCTATACTTTATGTTAATTAATAAACGATTTAGAAACTACAAAAACTTACCCTGGTGCAGACGTAAGCTCAAATCACAATCCAGTTGTGACAAAAATTAAATTTACTCTCAAGAAAAATCGTCCCCCAAATAACAAACCCAGACCCAAGTTGGACGAACTTCAAGATAATATGATAGCAACTAAAATTAAAGTCAAAGTTAACAAAAAGCTTAAAGATTTTAATGAGTCTACCAAACAAGATTCAGAAATGGTCTAGACAAAGGTTAAAAGTGCCATAGTCGAAAACACAACACTTAGGTACGGATGAAACAAGAAATAAAAAGAAAGTTTTGTAAAAAAGGCAGCGATGAGTATCATGAAATTAATAGAGCAATAAAAAACAAGATAAGGTCAGCAAAACAAGACTGAATAACACAGCAATGTCAAGAAATAAAAGATCTAGATGCTAAACATGAAACTTTCAACTTACACAAACGCATAAAGGACGAGGTCGGATTATTTAATAAAAGACAAGCTGGAATCCTTGTGGACAATCAGGACCAAATCATAGCGGATACCAAACAAAAACTAAAAGAATGTTATAGCTACATAGAACATATCTTTACCGATAACCGATCCAAACAGTCAGAAGAATTTTCAAACCATATAACACGCAATATCTTCAGCTAAAAACAGAAAAACGGTAGAGCAAAACGAGGTATACACTGAAGTTTTAAAGCTAATAAAAAACAAAGATTTGCTAAATACGCTGATCAAACTTTTTAACTTGATTGCTAGCGTAGCGGTAAAATCAACCTTTGTTACGCTGACTAAAAAACATTCAGCAAAGAAGTGTAGTGATTACTGCCTAATCAGAATAATGAGCCATGTGTTAAAAATATTTCTAAAGATTATCCATAAAAGAATTCATGGAAAATGTGAATCGTGTTTGGGCGACACGCAGTTCTAGTATTAGTTCAGCTGTTTAGGGATATGTCGGTGCCAGTATATGCCTGTTTTATAGTTTGTAAGAAAGCATTTGATCAAGTCCAACACGAAAAGCTCATAGAATCGCTAAAAGAAGTTGGTCTAGATGACCGAGATTTAAAGATAATCGCTAATCTATACTGGAGTCAGACTGCTCAAATAAAGGTTGGTGGCCAACTGTCCGAGAAGGTCCAAATAAGAAGAGGTGTACGCCAAGGTTGTATATTGTCTCCACTGCTGTTTAATATCTATAGTAACAAAATAATAAAGAATGCACTTCATAACTGATCTGACCATAAACGACATAAAAATCAACAACATACGATAAGTGGACAAAACTGTCATAATAGCAGACACGCTGGAAGCCCTGCAAGAGTTCTTGAACCAAATTGTTGCCAAAAGTTTGCAATTTGGGCTTAACTTAAATGTTGGAAAAACAAAATGGATGGTCACATCCAATGAGAACTGGGACAACATGCAGGAAGTTCGTGCAAGAATTGAACATGCCAAATGGAATCAGTGTTGTGTATTCGCGATCTTAAAAGCACTCTCCGAATTCGTGTGCTTCGCTGTTATGTTTTTAGCATCTTATATTGGAAGCATGGACACTGACTAAGGCGATGCGCAAAAAGTTAGAGACATTCGAGATGTGGTGTTATCGTAGAATACTAAGGATATAGAAGAAGATAGAAGAAGTCATTTAGCACTCCGACACTTTTCTGGAAAGCAGTGGAGAGGGTACATATCGCGCTGATGATAGTCAACGTTCGAAGAGAGCATGACACTTGAAGAAGAAGAAGAAGAAGAAGAAGAAGAAGAAGAAGAAGAACTTAAAAGGTAAAAAAAACTAGATTTTTTAGATTTGGCCGCCACTTTGTGTTGAAGTGAAATAAATATGTCAACTTTTTTTATATTTTTAGATTAAGTGGGACCTCCTTGCTATAAGTCTGCTAATTTTGACATGATTTTTTTGAAAACGTAGAAAACATATTTTTGTGGTAGAAAAATGGGGGATTCTCCAATATCAAAAATATACTCTTTTCGTAGTTTTTTTTACGAATTTACCCCACTAAAGGGGCTTAAGCCAGATCTTATTCGGTCTAGAAATGTATAGTATTTTAAAACATACGTCATAATCGGGGCGCCTCATGTTAGTAAAGTTACGCAGGTTGATGAGCAAAGTCATGATGCTTATATAATGGTACTAAATAAAGATAAAATAATTAATATATTTACTAATCCTAAATTGGCTGGAGGACAACATGTCAAACTACTAGGAGTTACCATCGACGATAAGCTAACGTAGGTGCCACATATGGAGGGTCTGTCAAAAGAGTTGTCTTGTGTTATATTCTTAATAAGAAAGTTTTGTTCTTTCATTCCAAAATATCGTATGCAATACCAATTTGGGTTAACAGCTCAGCATCAATTAAAATTTTTAGATCCAAAGAAAGTTATTAGGGTCTTGTTTGGTGCCAAATACCGTGGATTTTTATTTATTTCACTTTAGTTGAAATTCATTCATTTAAAAATAGACTACCATCATCAAACAAGAACCGTGGTTATTTAATGAGGGATAGACTTATTATTCCACATCATAAATTGTAAAGATCGAAATCTAATTCACCAGATTTAAATTTTTATTATAAACTCCCTTCTAGAACAAAATAGTTTTCATTAAAAAAAATTAAAAAAGTTTTTAAGAACTACTTACTGGAAAAATGTATTTATTCTGTTAATGAATTTTTAGATGACCCAACTGAGGTATAATTTAGGAATGCGCTTAGATTTGCAAATTTTATTGTTTTTCTTGTTTTTGACCTGCTATAATTTGCATTTGTATGTAAAAAAAAATAGTCAATAAATATTTCTACCTCTACTTCTCATATCTCTGGTTTGTTTTTAAAAGTATCATCGTTTGTCACCTAACTGTGTGTCGTTCCTCGTTTAGCTATTTCGGTAAAACAGAGTTAAATTTCAGATTAATTATCTTAGAGCAATTTAGCATCGCAGGTGTTATGAACATACACTTTAAAGAAACAAAAGCGAACCAAAGAAAAGTTGTATAAAAAGAGGGTTATCATTAAGTATACGGTTTGCCATTTTTAAAAACATTTGGAAAAATTTCTTTAGAGGCGGTTCAATTACACGTTAAAAATGTTCGTTTTTTTAAAAAATTGCAGCCAAAAATAGTTAAACTTTGCTATATATAGACAACTTACGGGACCCGGCAATAACTTGAGGTGTTGCGTATTGTCTTACTCTAATTTAAGTTGAAATATGGCCAAAGGATAGAACTTCTCGAGTTGCTTTTTTTAATTTTTTAAAATTTTCCAACTCCAAAAATCACGAAAAAATAACAGAAAACCCGTAGAGGGACCTACTTTCTCTTGAAGGTTGAGACTTAGGAAAAGAAAAAATTTAATGCAATTGGGTTAAAATCCTATTTTGCTAAAAAAAATCGAAAATTAAATATACAAATCTATTTTTAGTATCACATCAAATATCTACAGTATAAGAATGCTTTGCCTCTTCCACATCTTTTGGATGAGTCATGTGAACTGTATCTACATTTGGTAAACGACGCCTTTTTCAGTGAACCTTGTCAATACGAATTTTTTTTATCCTTGTTTGAGCTTTCTTTGAACCTGAAAACAATAATAACATTTTAAAATTTAAGGCAGTTACTAACAAAAGTTAAAGATTATATATTATACAACATCTAATAACTCACTCTGTCAATTTGGTGAAAAAGGGGTTTTGCCATGGGGATAAAGTATTCTAAAACGAGAAAATGGCCGCGCATGGCTAAACATTATTATCAATTTAATATAATTTAGATTTTATTTGCCTAATTATAAACAAATTTTAGTTAATGAGAACTCCTTAATGTTAATTAAAAAACATGACAAGCCTCTCACACTTTATTTCTATAATAAAATCCCAAAATTCAGTTTTGAACCCTAGCTAGAAGATATCAAAGTTAAAATTAAAATCTGTCATCTGAATTCAATTTTTTGTTCAAATGTAAAAATTGTGAAAGAATTTGACACTTACCTGTAATATTCTCTAGCAAATGGGCCAGTCCATATTTTGCGACATTACGCGATCACCGCTCGCTGGTTCGTATGTGACAGCCGCGGTGGCTACGATACAGATTCCTTAAGGACTAATTTTACAACAAAAGGTAAAACTCCAGATTAAACCATAGTTTAAACTTAAGTTTAATCTTTGGATTAAACCACTGGTAAAAAAGTTGTTCAATTTTATTAGTCGCATTTAAACCACGATCAGGAAGAAAAGAAGAGGATATAGGATTGATTATTTTAAACATATCTTTAAAATGGCATCAACTAGGGCCAAACCCAGCATAGAATTTGATAAGAATCAGTCCAGTCGTTTTTGAGGTATCAGCGTTGGTTACAGACAGATATACAGACAGACGCCACAACAAAAAATATTCAGAATTGTCAGAAACGCAAAGATATACAGTATATGTATACGCGTGCCATGAGATCGGTGTGAGAATAAACTTATACTGGTCTGTGGGATGCTCCAACTCTTGTCGAATTTCCTCGTGCACTATTTCGCATGGCTCTTTAGATAATCTAAAACCTCTTTTTAAAATCTACATCGTCGCATTACTTCAAGGGATTTGTTCTTGGACAAATAATTTTTGGTTTTCTTGGTGCTTCGACAATGTCAATAATTTCGTCATCAACTTCATCCAGTTGATTAAAAATAAATTCTAAGTCATTGATTTTATTAAATAATTATAGTTTTTGACCAAAAACAAATTTTAAATAAATTTTTAATATCTGTTTTAAGGTTAGAATCTTTCGGTAACTATTAAACTGAAGTTTAAGAAGCACCCAGACCGCGGGTAACGGTTAAACCGAAGTTTGTTGGTAAACTGCACCTATAAAACGTAAAAAAGTTGACATCTGTGGTTTAAACTGAAGTTTGACATTTAACTATGAGTTGTAAAATTGCGCCTAACATCTAGGGTCACTAAATCCAGTGACCCTACCAACATGGCCTTAGCAGCGCCTCTGTAAGAGTTTGGCAGAAATAATTTTGTAATCTCGCAGCAACGTTAAACAGCTGTTCTTATAATCTCGCACCTCTTTTTGATCCTTTAAATTTTAATTTTGACAAAAATTACATGATTCTACTGCTTTTTACATTTTCAAGATGAGTATTTGTATGGATTGTAAGTAAGTAAATTTTGATTTCTTCAATGGATGGAAACGACACAATAAAATGAAAAAAGGATCCTATTAGCTAGGACGCAACTTACCTTAGGGACGCAGTTTCGCACAGTTGTTGTTATAAAATTCTCCTTGACCAAGCGCAATTGTAACTGTAAAATTGAAGGCAAGGGAATATGTTCTCTTCAGACAAGGTTCCCGCTTTTCAGTGTAAGTTATTATAATATGCACTTATTAAAAGAAATAGGTATCCACTTCAATTTTTCCTGTTTATTCAGTCATACAAATCACTAAATAAGAAGTCATAAGTACTTTTTTCTATTATGTACTGTTTATTTAATTATCAATGTAATATGATGTAATAGTAGTTTTAGCAACTAGTGGCTGAAATAGTGCTTTTTTTTACAAGCGTTGGTTTAAATAACGAGCGCAGCGAGGTATTCAAACACGCGAATAAAAAAAGCACAGTTTATCCGCGAGTGGTTAACACTATTTTTTTTAATACTTTCATCAAAAAATCTAAGAAAAACAGGAAAATACTTTTAAACATCTCGAATGAAGAGCACTTCTCGCAACACACCATCTTTACACTATAAATCAAGGCGGCTGGTAAATGAAATAACAATGCAGTTTCCATAGCGATGTGTCTTTTTACTCCGCGACGTTCATTGTTGCGACATTTTAATCTTTGACAGTTTGATGTTTTGACGATGTTTTTAAATGATTTTTTCGTAATTACTTGGGAAGGACTGGCGAAAATGACTTAATTTTTAAGCAAGAATAATTATATTTTTTCAATATTACTACATTTTGCTATTTGTCTTTAATTTTGGGTAAAAAACAGACAGAGATCTTTTTTTGCACCCGAGTTTTTTTGCGCTTAGGGCAAAGTTTTTCTAAATTTTTTTCAATTAGCGTTCGAGACAAAAGTATTAAATGGTTATATTTTTGGAGTCAGGAAGAAAATATCTATCGAAGTATTAAAAACTATACAGGTTGTTCCATTTAATATCAGAAAGTTGTCATGTGGGTTAGAAGGTTTTTAAAAAACAATAAAACTTTTCTATTTAAACTTTTTTTCTATCATCAATAATAAAGACGCTAACCAGGGGTCCAAAATATAGTTTTGAGGCATTTTGAAGCATTATTTCGAGACATTTCGAGGGCATTTGGAGGCACTCTATGCATTTTCAGGCAATTTATGGCATTCTGAGGCATTTTTAACAGAAAAATCTGGTAAAAAATGCCTTTTGGTATACAAAAAATTTCGACCAAGCCACCCCTCGCCGCAAGGCATTATTACAGCGTCAACCAAAAACCGCGTTTAAAAAACATTTAGAGCGCAAAATAAAAGTTTTTTTTCCGTTTCCACACCCTCCGCATTACACAACAACCCAACCCAACCCAATCCAACCCAACCCAACCCGCGGAAATCACACTCGACATTTTGTATTGCGCGGTTTTAGTTTTCGCAATAGTTTTTCCTGCGCATTTTTTTACAGACGCGGTTGTAGGAAAGCATATTAAACAAGCTTAGTAATTACGTACGCGGTTTTAGGCTGCGCGATTCTACTTATTGCACGGTTTAAGACAAGCGCGACCATTACTCGCACGGTATTATGTCACGCGGTTTTGGTTTTAGTGGTCGATGCCGCGAATTTTTTAATATGGGCAAAATGAGGGGACCTATACAAAAAGGTTTTCGGTGTGTACCTCAAAAACAAAACGTGAAAAAAACAAAGGACATCGACTACCTACATACTATAACTAATAGAAAACTATAATCCTAATCAATTTTTCGATTGTCGAAATTGTGTTACTTAGTGTTATTATTGGGAAACAACATAATTTTCAAGTTAAGCGGAACTAGTTTAATCAAGAGCTGCTCCGTCCTAGGCCTTGTTTATTCTACGGCTGAATACTGTGCGGCTGTCTGGCTAAACAGTCCTTATAGTACAAGCGTTCACAGTCAAAATTATGATGGATAGGTAACCCTCGCAATTTTCTGATAAGATGTGCATTTTCTTGTCTTGAATACCAAATGGACAATCCTGTACCTGAAAATTGTGAATAAAGACTTGTCACACCAATCCAAAGGTGGGCAATTTTAGAGGGCGTAGGGTAACCCCCACCATTTTCAGATATACGATGCAGTAGTACCACCAGACCAAAAATCACATGGTGTGGCGGACCTCATTCATGGATAAAGGTTCGGCATTTTTAGAGTGATGTGCCGAACCCTTATCCATTAATGAGGTCCGGCACACTAGTTGATTTTTGGTCTGGGGGTTCTACTACATTCTATATGTGAAAATGGTGGGGATTTCCCTACCCCCTCTAAAATTTCCAACTTTTGGATTCGTGTGCCTAGCCCTTATCCACAATTTTGAGGTACGAGATTGTCCATTTCGTATTCAGGACGAGAAAATGCACATATTATCAAAAAATGGCGAGGGTTACCTATCCATCATATTTTATACCTTGAACTCTTGGTCTATTACACAAGACTGGTAGACGCCCAACTAAACAGCTTTCTAAGAACAACCAGCGGCACCATCAAATGCACACCCACCTACCCTCTGGAATATACCTCCAACTCATCATCAGATATTGACTAGGTTCCAGGAAACCGCCAATTCAAACTGCTGAAATGCTCACCGCAAATGCCTTTAACCTAGAGCACGAATGGGAACAAGAATGGCAAAATAAAGTCCCCCCGATACCTACAATAGGCGAATTTTTCATGACCCTAGCCACTCTGTGGTTTGTTAGGATAATGACGACAGGAATGACGTCACGGTTAACTCACTGGTTAACAGCTGATTTGGTTGACAAATACAGTATACCAATTTACTTTCTGTCATTTTGTGCCTTCTTCATCTAACCTCACTTTTATGTAAATAAAAGGTTGGAAACTACTACTAGGTACTACTATATGGTGCTGCCTTACTAACCTATCTATATAGGTTCCCTATTAAAATTTAGAAGTACAATTTCAACAGCATTTAGAGGCGTGTGGGCTAGAAAAAAAACAAAAAGTCCAAAAACGAGTAAAAAAATTAGGTATAATTATGCAGTATACGGTTTTCTGCCATTTTTGATATTTTATGAAAAATTCTTTATAGAGGCACCTACTAGGGTACCTATAGAACCCCAAATCCGCCGGCGCCGGTTTTTTGTAAGAGAAAAAAGGGTGTCGGCGGGGGGGGGGTTGTAATGTTTTTTTTTCATTGTTTTGGGTTGGGTTGGAATAGGTTGGGTTGGGCTGTGTTGGATTGGGTTGTTTTAGTGATTTTTTTTTTCAAAGACACAAAAAAATTAAAAAGAATACCAATTGGCGTCGGCGAATTTGGGATTCTAGGGACCTTAGTATATAGGTTCCCCCATAAAGAATTTTTCATAAAAAATCAAAAATGGCAGAAAACCGTTTACTGCATAATTACCAAAAATTAGTCTAAAAAAAATCGATATGCTTCACAGATTTTTATTGTGGCAATTTCCAGTGAAAAATAAAGCAACACTCGTATACACCGTCAGGCACACTGAAATTGCATATTTTAAATAGGTAAATATTAAAAGCAATCCAAGTGGACCACGATATACCTATGCTACCTAGCAAAATTTACTAGTAATGCCGGGCAACAGGAAAATTATAAGATACATAGGTATGTGAAAAAATTAGAGATATGGAGCAGGGCAAACCCCCACTTATAAACTTCACGTTGGAATCCTAGATAAGCGTCTACGTCGAACGGTAACGTCGGGTTTATAAATGGTGGGTAAAATATGAAAAAAATTAAACTCAGATATATTAAGGACTCCGATATATTTTTTTTTGTCGGATTTTTAAAATTTTCAATGGCCCGTGGCTCACTTTAAAGAATAATTTATCAGCCAACACAGACCTCATCAAGCGAAGACCCCCTAACCTCATTTTCAAACTACAATCACAAACCAACTGCAAGAGGTAGTTTGCCAGGTTAGTTTGGTCTGACGTCATGGTAAGAAAACCCACTCGCAAAAATGACATGGTTTATGGTTTAGTTAAGTATGACGTCACACATGATGCGCCATTTCAAATATAATTGATTGTGGTTTGCAAACCACACACGCGAAAATACGAGTGGTTTGGATAACCATAACCATGGTATAAGCAGTTTACTATGAAAAATTCGTCTAATGACCTCCGCACAAACGAGATAGCTCGTGGCTGAACCGCATCGGCACCAAATGCGGTGTATGTGCGGACTCTCTACACAACAGGCAAGGTCACTGCAGAATCACAGACTTCTTGAGGGCGACTCCATCGGCAGTTACTTGGATTGAGAACCTAGATATTAAGATATAATGTTCAAATTTATTAAGATTCAGAACATGTGTCGCCTTATGCTCAATAAATAAATAAATTATAGGGATTAAAACTAAATATAGGTACTCATTATTGTTATTTACTATCCAAGTCAAGAACTTCTTAGCTTAATTTGCGTTCTTGATTCCTTGAGGTAAGAGCCAAGAAAATGCTATTTTTATAAGTTCTTACATAATCAAGACAATGATGATTTGAGGCAAGAATTCTTTTTTTTCTGTGTGAGTGTGCATTGTAAAGGGGAGGGGTAGGTGAAGCATGGGGGTGGATGGAAGGGATGGGGCGAGAAATTTAATGGGGAGGATTATGTAGGGGAATGTAACGGAAGTGTGATAAAAAGGGAGGAGGGGAAAGCTAAAATTTTACACACTCGAACGAAGTCCCGGGCAATAGCTAGTATTTAAATTTTTACAGGACTTAAAATAAGATAAAACAAAGTTACTACGTAGCGAAAGATTACTAACAGTCTGCTACTTTCTTGTAGTAGTTACATGGACACTAATGTAATTACAATTAGCCCTTGTCCCTAACCGGGCGCCCGCCTGATTTACTGTGTGTAGCCACTGGCGTCACGACGCCTTGGATTGAGACGTCGTCGTTCGACGCCCTTCCGCTCCTAATCACAGTTTATAAACCGCTCAGCATTTCAACTAAATCACGTCGAAAACCCGATCCTACGGAGCTTATGAAAATCATAAATACTTTCCCGATCGCATGGTCCAAAGCCGGGGACCGCGTCGAATCTAGTGACACTTCCATAATAAAGAGGTTTTTCTTTAAATAACCGGAAAATAGCCACTTTCCGTACGATTTTGTGTACGGCAAGTTCTACATTACAACGTATGTTCTTTTGAAATATTTCCACTTTCAAGAAAGGACCTTTTTGTTCAATTTAGGAAGTAGGGAAAATATGTTCATTGATTTAGAAGATACAATTAAGCACATTTTCTATGTTTAAATTAAATTAATTTAGTGCAATCCAAGATTGTAAACAATAAGGTGCATTTCAACGTGTCTAGAAGTAAAGAAAATATGTTATCTGAATTAAGAGATACAATTTAACATATTTACTATGTTTAATTTAGTGCTTGTACAAGATTGTAAGCAATAAGGTGCATTTCAACGAGTACAAAAGTAAGAAAAATATGTTATTTGATTTAAAAGATACAATTAAACACAATCACTGCATTAAAAAATTTAACAAACATAGTAAATATGCTTAATTGTAATTTTTAATCTTGTACTAACCTAATTTTATGTTCAAGCGAATTAAGAAATTATTTGTTTTCTTTTTAAACTGACATTTGGAAAAATCGATTTTATTTAAAATTGTCCTTATATAACACCATATTTAGTCACGCAACTAAAAACGTGGTAACTGATAAAAAAGTATGAAAATTTATAATCATAAGCGATAATGTATTTTTCTTTCTAAATGTAATACTCTGGGAATTTTACAATTTTATAACGTGATAATCCCACATTCGTATTAATAATTTTACTTTCTAAAATATTGAGTTATATTTTATACAAAGTGACAATATAGTTAGCATTGTAAATCGATATATATATATATATATATATATTTATTGATTGCTGTTCTCTGTTAATATGAACCATTTCAAGGAATATATATATATATATATATAGATTAACATCAATTTTTAAAGATAAATGCATAAAAATAGCGAGAAAACTGATCAAGACTATCTCTAAAATTTTTACAAAAACAAAGTCACCAGGCCAGTTCTTAGATCAAAGCAATATCGTCTATAAAATGCCATGCAAGGACTGTCCGTTAAAATACATAGGTCAAACTACAGTCCTCTTCTTTAACAGAACATGTAGTTAATAAAGAACACCAGATGGACTGGGATGGTGCTGAGATTGTCGATCAGGAAGCCTCTCACTATAAAAGACTTTTCCTTGAAATGGTTCATATTAACAGAGAACAGCAATCAATAAACAAAAAAACTGATGTGAACAATCTCAGCTCCATTTACAGTTATGTCCTAAATTTAGACAATAATAGGTACAATGCCATAATTAATAACCAACAATAATATATAACAGTGATCACAGCTGATATTCAATTAAAAAAAAAATTTGCTTAACTTTCAACTTTAAAAAAACATTTTTGTTTGAATAATAGTTAGGTACTGAACTATTATCCTTTCCTTTTATTTTCTCAAGTACCTACAATATAAAATAAAATATAAGAAGAGTATGGTGGACTGTGTGTCTCTCAAGAACTTATACTAAAATTAAAAATTAATTCTTTTAATATAAAATTTTTTTTTCCCGTTTTTTTTTCATAATATCTTGTCGGTATTAAACAAATTCATGTAGGTTTTTATTAGAACATAAGGCCCGAAGGGCAGAAAAATGCTCAAAGTTGTTCATCCCCACTAACTAACCAAGGCTATATATGTAAATATACACTGTCAGGTATGTAAATTGTAATATATATTCTCAATCTTTTTGTAAAATTTCAGTATCAATAATTTTACAAGTATAATTAATTTTACAGTATCTTCTATTACCACACAAGAACCTATGGTTGATTAGGTAAATTTATTAATATGTTTATCAGTGCATTACACATACTTTACAAATAAAAGAACATTATATAAAATTGAAAAATGTAAGAAAAATCTGCAATTATTTTTGAAATTTTTACCTTTGAGTACCTATTCGTTGTAAATCTATTTGGTGTAACAGCAGTGAACGTGCATTAAAAAGTTGTTGTAAATGTGGCTCAGAGCCCAGGAGCCCAATTCTTGAAGTATATTCATGTACGAATTGTTTGGAAGTCTTTCTTTTTCACAATGAAAGAAAGTGAGAACCCCGAGAAATTCGTATATGAAGCCATTTCAAGAACTGAGCCTTTGAGCTCGATTGTTCAGTTAAAAGTAAATATAATTAAATATTTAACAGAGTGATGAAAAAATATTTGTATTAATTTAGTCCTTTTGAAACCTATTTTTTAATAGATTCTTCATCTCGGGATTTTGGCATTTAATATTTTGTTCCAGATGAAAAGTTTATAGATCGAAATTTAAAACGAAAGCCATTATTAGAAAGCAAAAACACTTATTAAAAGTTCAAAGTGGCACAAATAAAACAATATAGATTTTCTTTGATGGGTTGGACTGTGTTTGCTGCGTAAATTTATGCGCTGTAATCCTGCTAGTAGTGCTAGTTCTATGTCGTGATTTAAGAGGCTGTTGCCTGTTGGTGCTTGAAATTGGACAAATTGGTTGATTAGTGGAAATTTATGGTCTAATAAAAAGTCGAATTCGTACAACGTTTGTCTCACGATTTTCAAATGATGCGGTTAGAGGGTAGACAAATTTGAGAAGGTAACATTATTATCAGAGAACCTAGTGGAATTTTTCGGGAAATTTAACAGGTTTCCACGTAGGGGTGCCCACTATTGTTAAAATAAGTAGTTCAGAGCAACCATCAGAAAAATAAGTTTTGTGCGATGGATTTTTATGCAAACTAAATCAATTATTTTAAAAATAATTTACTCTTTGGCGACAAATTATTACGGATGTCTTAGTATCCTCTATAGATTGACGGGGCACTGCTGTGTCTGACCTAGTTGAAGACTTGTGTTTAAAAATAACTAGAACTAAGGAAATTTGACAATTCGTAGAACTAAACAAGTAAAGAGTGAAATTCTTCATAATGCGCCCAAAAAGAAATCAAAACTCGACATCAGACAGCCAGATAACCAAAACTGCCAAGAACTTCGGGGCCTCTTACCTGAAGCTAGAGATACAAACGTTCCTAAAACCAGTACTTGTGGCACCCTAACAAAAAATATTGCAAATTTTATGCCAGAAATATTTTTTACACTTTTTTGCCTACGACCAACAGAAATGAAGAAAATCGGTTCCACAGTCTTTCAAAATGGCGAATAGTTCCTGAAAAGTTTCATACCCCCCAAAGAACATACAAAAAACTTAGCCTGTCTGGTTTTTTTCGACTTCAAATGACTGTACTGCCATCAATTATGTAAAACCATTTTTCCAAACTTTGACCCCGCCCCTCTCTTTCCCCCTCTCTTTTAGCACTTAATAATACTTATACCTATAGGATTTTCTCGAGATCTACAACTTTCTTATTTAAAGTTTTTTTTTTAAATCACTTTTTCTTGGCCAAAATACATTCAAACTGATTTTTTGTAACTGGCGCCCTCTATCTGTTTGGAAACTAACTACAGAAAGTTGAGCACTTGGACGAAAATGTTGCAAAGTTTTTGCCGAATTTTTTGTTCTCAGACTTTTTCGCCTCCGACCAACAGAGATGAAGAAAAGTCGGTTACAGAGATTTTTCAAAATGGCGGATGATTCCCGAGGAGTGGGAGAAACACAAACTTGGGAGGTTTACTTTCAGTCCCCCCGAAAGAACATACCAAAAGCTCAGCCTCCCCGAATTTTTTTCGACTTCAGATGATAATTTTACTCTACCAAAAAGAAATTTGTCAGTTAAAGTTATTGAAATTATGCAACAAGTTTTCCCAAAATGTAAATCGAACAAGAATGCTTAAAAGCGACCATTTTAGCTTAATAAAATCCACTTGTTAAACGCAGAAACTTCGATAAGTAATAATATATTTGCCTCCCTAAGGAGTCCTTTTGTAATCATATCCCCTGAATCGAGTAGTTTGCGATATTTGATTTTTAAGGTCGTAGTTACAATCGGGGGAATTGTTTATAGCAACACTGTCGACCTGACTTTTTTTGCAAGAGTTTACGTCATTGAATTTTTCCATAGCAACGCGGAGACTTTGTTTATGTTTATCCACAGTGGGACACAAGAGGTTTTTTAGCACCGGGTCAAAAATTTGGGGTTAGGTTACTTATTTTGACTTTTCGCTTTCTACGCCACTAGAAAACCAAGTAAAAGACTAAAATAAAAAAAATATCATTTATTGCAGAATTACCTGCTAAAAAACGCTACCCAACTATGTATTAAAGTAACTGGGTGTAATGTTTAAGGTTGCATTTACAGGTACATTTATAATTGAATTGGGATCACTCCCACTAGCTGATACTGGTTAACTTAAAAGTATGCAGATTTCAAAATCGGCTACTGGCGCTAGACGAAATAATCGTATTCTATTTTAAACAGGAGCGTCAACAACTAGCAAGATTCTTTCCAACCTCTAAATGGAGCTTTACTGACCTGTTTTGTTAGTATTCAAGTATTCGTGTGTTTTTGAAACTGAGGTTCTAAAATCTATCCTTTACAATCCAAGATTCCACTAATAGACTTGTACATAACATTTAAATTTAAAAAAAATGGTTGAATTAAAATAAAAACAAAATTATGTGGGGTTATGTAGTAATCCCAGCGAGCCAGTAAAGTTCTATTAGTTCTTTGGTAGACTTGGGTTAACGCTCGCGCAGCGCTAGGCCTTTTTCGGAGGGCGACCGCACACGCGGAGTGATTTCATATTTGTTTTAGAATAACGTTTTTGAGAACACATTTTTGAAAGAAAAACATAACCTCGAATGGTTTTCTGTCAGAAAACGTAAGATATTCTCTGTCCCACGAATTTTGTTGACAAAACACCTGCAGTTACCATGGAATCGTATAAATTCTGCGATCTATCGGTCAACACTTGAAATGATTGATTGACCGGTTTTTTCTTCCGGTGTGCACAAGCTTTTAGAAAAAAAGAAACTTAGTTTTTATTTTCGCAAAAGCCAAGAAAAAAGTAATCTAGAGGAAATTGTGAGTATTTCTCTATTTTTTTTTGTAAATCGGGTTTGTTCTAAACCGCAATTATTTTGCGGCTTTTGGGATAGATGACAACACCAGAGCTTTGATTTTGAAGAAAAAATAATTGAGAATTTTGAAAAATCCTTCAGATATTTTTGTTAAGCATTTAAAAATGACTACCCAATTCTGATGTTTAGTTTGCCCTGTGCACTCTGGCAGAAGATTAAAAAAATTAAAGAACAAGGCGTTGCCAGTTGTACTTTTTTTTTACTTAAAATCTGGAAAGAAACTATAGCCTTAAAGCGATTTCAAAGCTGTATTCTTTTTATTTTATTTGCGAAAAATAAATGTCTAGGGTTCATATTTCTTCTCTTCCACTAGTTATTGTAGGTTACTCACAGGTTATGCGTTTTAATATACTAAATCCGTTTGTAGTTTTCCATCCATTGTTCGCCTTATGTATAGTCTAAAGCCTTATACATAGGATATTATTATTATGTTGAATTGTTTTGTTTCCTTGCCGCATTGTTTGGAAACTAGGTTTCCTGTGCACAGTTTCTTTTTGCTTAGGATATTTTTTGTGAGCCATGACCATATTGTTGTTCGAATTTATTTTTTTATTTACTATATGTATGTTCCTTCCTTACTTTTACTCGATCAGAAATGCAAAATACTATGTCTACCTATGCAAGAATCTTAATACTTCATACTACTGTTACACTTAGGCCGTGTTTCCACGCGCCACTTTTTGAAGTTTAAATCGACCACAAAAAATGGTTCGTTTGTGGCCTACTGTCACCAGCTTGCAGTTCTATTTACGGCAATGTATAAACTTATTAATAATAACAACCTGCAATTTTGGCGAAGTCGGTTTTAAGCAGCCAATAAGAAAAATTACCCTTAGAGTAAAAGTGGCTGGAACGGCTACAAGCGAACCACTTTCTGTGGTCGATGTCAATTCCAAAAAGTGGCCCGTGGAAATACAGCTTTACATCACAATGTCCAAGGTAGGTTTGTTTCAAGGTGCCATTTTATATTTTTTAATGCAAGGATTCTATAGATCCATAACTATTATTAAAATAATGGCTATTAAGAACTAAAAAAGACACAAAAGCTGGAGTGCTATTAATCAGCAAACTTTCGCTATTAGAATCGCGTTTCCTCGATATCAAATCAATAGACTGGCAAAACTTGGGGTACACTAATTAATATAAACGAGGAGATGATAGCTGATAATTCCCCAAAATCCCTCCAACTTTCGAAGAAACAAATTTATCCGTCTATTGGGGGGAAATATTATAGTAACACGGGAGAAAACTTTTCCAAGATATATCATTTTACTGTCATTAGGGTTGTATAATTTATGTAGTGATATTACTACATACAATAAGAAAATTAATTAAAACATAATTATTTATTTCATCCAGTTTTAATTGCTTTCTAGGTAAGACTAATTAAAATTATAAAATAAACATTAGTATATAAAAAAATAATAAAATAAAACATAGCAAAGCAGAGGACGCTTTATGCACTGAACTAAAGACAAAACACCCCGTCCAAAGGCTGTAAGTCGGGCAGTGTTCCCAAAACAGATGCCACGTGTTTAAACCGCACTAATAATTATAAAATAATTTTTAACAGGTATGAAAATACTTGTAAGATTCAAAAAGAAAGGAGTCAAGACCACACCACTACTACACTGCTCAACGAGTTTAATTTTTCAGCGGACTTCTTACAACGACTAGACATTTAATAATACTATCAGTGCGCCACCGTTAGTCTAGAGTGGGGTTTTAAGAAAAACAATATGTAATCTTTAAAACATAGATTTTTGTTTTCCATACATCGCCAACTACCATTACCTGTAAAAAGTAAAATCCCCTATGTAGCCCTACTCTGGGGGGCTTTTTTTGGAAAATATTTTGAAAATCTTAAATAGCAACTCACTATTTGGACTTCATATTTGAATTCTCGCAGAAATTGTCTTTCCAATGGTTCCCCATATCATAAGGTTACCTTACTAGTTTTCCATCCATCCTCAGCTTAAACAATAACATTGTATGAAAATTCAGCTTGTTAAACATATGCAAAAGAGTGTGAAGTTATTGGATTTGATTTTAAAGTTACATAAACCTACCTTAAAAAGTGAAAAATGTAACTCTAAAATAAAAACAAACGTGACTATACACAAAAAACATAACAACCTTAAATTAAAGTTTTGATTTATGGAAAATCGAAAACTACTATCGGTAACCTAGTAATTAACAACAACACAAGTGTTACTAATTCAAAGGAAATATCAGACTTATTTAATAACCACTACAGTGATATAGGTAAAAAATATGCTATAAAATAAATAGAACACAAGACTTTAAAAACAATATTCCAATGGTACAGAACACTATGTTTCTCAGAGGCACTAACATACAGGAAATAGAAAGAGAAATACACAAATTAAAAAATAAAAAATCACCAGGCTGGGACGAAATAAGAAGCAAAACTCTTATACATATTCCTGCAGAGATATCCCCAGTGCTTTGTTGCATAATAAACAAATGTTTTAAAAAAGGAATCTAACCAGAATGCTTAAAACATGGAATAATAAAACCTTTATGTAAGAGTGGAGATAAAACTAACGTAAACAATTTTAGGCCTATATCACTTTTATCCACTATCTCAAAAATAATTGAACGACTAATCAAAAAGTGAATCACACAATTGTTTGACCGTTTAAAAATTTTGTCACACCAGCAATTTGGATTTCGTGAGGGAAAATCGAAACAGGATGCAATACATTATTTAAGTACTAAAATCTATGAGTCTCTCGATGACGGTGACCCATCATTGCGCCTGTTTGTCGATTTGTCCAAAGCGTTTGACACTGTGTGTCATTCGACCTTGATGGAGAAACTGAAAAGTTATGGATTACGCTTCGATTTGATTAAGAGCTATTTATCAGATTGCACACAGCAGGTTTCTTAGTGGCAAAAGAAAGGTTCAATTTGGCGTTCCCCAGGGAACGGTTCTTGGACCACTTTTGTTCACGGTCTACATCAACGACATGCTAAACCTTAATGTGGATGGTACTATTATCAGTTTTGCTGATGATACAGTCTTGTTTTGTCGAGCAAAATCCTGGATAACTTTAAAAAACATTATAGAAAATGATATAAAACTTTTGAAAAATTGGCTCGATTACAACAAACTCACACTAAATGTAGAAAAAACTAAATAGCTGCCGTTCCCAATTTGGGCTCGCTAAAATGTGGAAATTCTGATATTCCAGAGTGTTTTTCAATTAAATATTTTGGAATCCATATAGATAACCATCTGAGATGGGATGTTCATATCAAAAAAGTTTGTCACAAAATAAGGGGATTTTTGTCTAAATCTTCATACTTAAGAGACTTTCTAAACATAAAATAATTGAAAATCCTGTATAAATCTTTGATTGAGAGTCACTTAAGTTTCGGCATAATAGGCTGGGGAGGAGTATCCGAATCGCATTTAAAAACATTACATTCCCTTTAAAAATGGTTTATAAAAATAATATATAGAAAAACAAAAACATATCCAACAGACCTCCTATATCATCAAAACGAGTAGTTGGACTTAAGGCAGATGTTTTGTTCAGAAATACTAAAATATATAAAACAAGAAAAAATTAGTTTGGAGCAAACGCAACATAACATAAATACTCGAAATAGAGGTGCATATTAATCTAATATATTGAAAACCCATGGACAACACTCTGTAAAATACTTTGCCTCTAGGATATATAATACCTTGCCAGAATACATAAAACATATCCAAAACAACCAAACATTTAAAAACACACTTAAGACATGGATTCTTCGAAAAGGACGCTCTTATTTCAATGATTTAATTGGCTTAAAATACTTAAGATAAAAACAAATCCGAAACGAAAACTAAAATAATTATGACTATGATCCTGATATTGACCTAAACCCAAACTAGACACAAAAATATCGATTATGACATTAAAAACCCGTCCATGCTTACTTACAGTATAGTTAGTATTTACAGTATAGGATCTTACATGTTTTTCTTCTTTTTTTGTTAACATTGTATAAGTTTAAATCAGTCTTTACAATTAAATGTAAAAAAGAAATATATCCCACACAAGCATTAACTAAAATGCTTCAGGGAGTAGTTTTTCCTTACGTTTATTGAATACGGTTTCTACTGTATATAAATTTATACTTTTGCAAATTTTTGAAAAGTTTTAGCTGAGCATGAAATCTAAAACATTAACTAAAATTTAAAAAACTAAAGATAGACTTTGTGAAGAAGACTGAGAGTTTTACTTCTTGCTAATTTTAAGAAGCTCCACTGGGAGAAGAATATGGACTATTTTTTCGATTCAAAAATTAAATTTTTAAAGACCATAACTTAGGAACTAAAGCAAATATCTTTATTGTGTTCAATTTTTGTGTGCAAACGTCAAACTGTTGTAATTTTTTATTTGCTCTTAAAAATCGATAATAAATACAATCGAGATATTTTCTTTAGTTTCTAAATTACTACAGTTAACCTTATGATATGGAAAGAGAATTTCAGCGAGAATTCAAATTTAAAGTCAAAATAGGGGGTTGCAATTTAAGAAGTGCTGTACAAAGGATTTTACTTACTTACTTAAAGCGCCTCTCTAGACCAACTGTGGCGTACTAATGCAGCAAAAGGAAATCGATGTTAGGTGAACTATTCATGTGCTTTACGTATTTCGTTTTAAACCTTTCAAGTATTTTTAATCACTATTAAAAATTATTTAGTTCTTTTTGTCCGTTTTAAACATTTTTAAATAACTCTCGCAGCCACCCCTGCACCAACGTCGTTTATCCTCTAAAATTAGGAAACATCTAATCTACCAAAATCTCTACTAAAGTAGTTTTTTTCTTCAAAATTAGAGAATATAGTGAAACCTAAACTTCAAAACTGCATATCTAAAAGTTATGGATTTTCAAATAATATAATTAATCTCCTGAACAGCTCTTAATCACCTTCTACTAATGAAATCGGTTAACGGGAATTTAGTTTTAAATTGATTGGTAAATTTGTACCGAACAGACAGACAGAAAAGGTAATAGGGCCATTTTGGAACGTTTATTTGACATTTCGTTGTGATTGTGGTAATTACTCCATCTGCTCAATATCATTCCGTTGTGGTTATTTGTACTGTTAAATTTGAAAAGAACTTTTGTAAAAATTAATAAAATATTACCAGTTACAATAAAGAAATATTTTGTATTTTTTGTCAGCTCTAAAATTTTGTACAAGTGACGGTTTTGAATGTGTTTCTGTGGTAGAATCGACACGTAGGACGTACCTATTTAATGTAATTACAGTTTTGTTCTGATTATTTGACCTGAATTTAAAAGGCATTAAAGTGGCTAGGTAAAAACTGTGTCCTACGTATTTCCAGCTTTTTTCTTGATTTATAAAAATTCTACCCCTCTATAGAACCGTCGGTAATACATGTAAGCTACTTGTGCGAGGGTATCAGGTAACTAAAAAGGTGTTAAAATGCGAGCATTAACTTAAGAACCGGCGTTAACATCAACATTTAAAAAAATGAATTTGTTGTCCGTGAAAAATAAATAAAAAGAAAGGATCGTGGCATATCGGACACACATTTTGCTTTTCAATTGCTCGTAAATTTCATTTTTATTCATATTTGCATCCTTTAACGTTTTGCTTTTCGCTTTATTCCGATAGGCGGCGCTGCATATAGCCATCCAACATCGCGCGTTGTTTGACGACGAAAGTTGTTCAAATTCTCTGGGTGTGGTTGTTTTTTATACGCCAGATACAGTCCTATGTTACCCTGATGATTCCTAACACATATGAGGCCTGTAGGTTTCTGGACTATCCATTAGATTACTGATGGGCACATCAGAGACAAAGTAATAACTTACGGAGACTAACGGGCCGCGCAGGAACTACGATCCTGTAGCGCATAGCGCATTGCGGCGGAGGGTGAAAATAATGTTTGTATTAAGTAAACACCTACCTTGCCCCGTCCATCCCTTCCTATATGATCATGAAAGAAAGACTGAACATTTTTCAATGTCGAAATATATTTCACACAATTTTACTTTAGTACCTGTCGGTTTTTGCAACCGCTTGTCAAAGTCTGTCAAGCCTGGCAAGAGGCTTTTTTAGATTTTAAAAAGTGAGTTATTTTAATAAGTTTTGGTTGGAAACGGCGCGAGTTTATGGGATTAGCTATACGGATTAACAACTTTTTGTAAAGTCTAAAATGCCATTCAGTTTTTTGCGAACCAAATTCCTGAAGAAAATATTGTGATAATTGATACAGAGTTAAGCAAGAAGATAATAGGTTAAAATATAACAAAAAAAACAAGATATAGGTTAAAAGATTTATAAAATCTGTAAGACTTTTATACTGAGATTTGTTCCCAATTAATAAAAGTAAATAACATAATAAAATGTTGTTACCTTTATATTTGATAATATTCCTCAACACAGTTATAACCCCCTGCTCCTATTTTAGATTTTTAAAGGATCCAAAAAACTTTTTGTAAGCTAAAGAAAGTTTTTTAGATGCATAGAACAGTACAAAGTTGGTTAAGGTTTGTATATATATAGCTAAAACCTTTCGCGAATACATTGCTTTTTAACACTAAAAAGTATGGAAAAACTGTGCCTGTTAAGTTTTTCCATATCTTTTTATTATTAAATAAGTAATGTCTGAAAACAATTAACCAAAAGAATATATGTATTTTATTATGCGTCTAGCTGTACAAGTAGTTCCTTCCTGTAGCCACTGGCTGCGCTTGTGTCGCCGAAAAACAATATTCCCCAAGTATAACACAGTATCTATCACTCTCGCGTAGCTATTACTTTCTCTATGGGGCACATCGAATGGGGAAAATCGCTCGAATCTGATGCGTTAAGGTACAAGTGCAAACTCAGACACTTTTTATTTCCTATAATTTTTTTTGCACTGATGTTTTTTATAGATATCAGTGTTAAAAACATCGATGTTGAACAAAAAACATCGATGTTTTGTGCCAATCAATACATTAGATCTTGGAGGCCTGGTCGTAATGAATTGAAAAACAAAATGTGTGTCCGATATGCCACGAACCTATCTATTTATTTTTGTCAACATCAACTATCTAAAAATTTCGGAAAGTTTTTTTTTATTTAGGATATTTTTCCTCAATCTCTTTTAAATGACCCTGTACAAACATAATTTAAAATAAACCAAAAATGACCTACCAGCGCCAAAATTTATCCTAGATAATGGAACATTTTAAAGTGGTTATAACAAGCGCGGAAAATTTCAAAATAACATAGTTCAGCTTGCATTACTGCTATTCCATGTAAACAAGCAAATAATTTTGGCGTCCAGTGACGTGTAAAATACAACAAAGGGAAACGTATTTTTTTATACCAAGCAGCGGCGTAGCGTGGGGAGAGGCAGGGGAGTTTCTCGCTCCCCCCCCCCCCCCCCCCCGCCCTCTGGGTCTTGGTACCCTTTGGGGGTCCTCAGCTATGTATTAAAACAACAAACATTACAATAATATCAAAAAAGTAATAACACATTTTTATTTTAAGCAGTTTATAATAAACGTCCGTTACGCGCGCCGCAATATGTAAAAATTACTGACCAATATGAGTAAATGATAATCAGAAGTCTTTCTCTTTTGCCGTGAGACAAAAAAGATGTTTTTCTTGTTTTTCCAATGATTTGAAACAGTGCTACCGTAGAAATCTATTCTTTTGTTTGTAAATTAAAATTTCTAATCTACTGAATTAGGTCTTATGAATAAGCATATTTTTCTAAATATTTTGAATATTTTACCCGCTTGTGAGTTTGCGCCACTGCTTTAAAAGGGCAGCTTAAATCAGAAAACTTACGATTTTACGTACCATTAAACATTCGCCACATGCCCAAAAATTAATAACGCAAGATGAAAGAGGGCTTTGGTTACAAAACAGTTTATTTCAAACTCGATATTTTCAAATAGCGAAATGCACCTATAGGTATAAAATCTATAACTAGTAAATAGGTAACAATGTCATCAATAAAAAAACTAGGGTTAATTGTGATAACCTAGATAATAGGAACCCTTTACCGCTCGTGATCACGTAGTGTTTTACATGGGGGAAATATTTCGAAGAGTAACTTATTTATATCGTAAATAAATACCATGTTTTACTATTTTAAACTATTAATTAATACTTTTAATATCGTTCTCTTCTCAACTCAATCAACATCATCAAAGGGGTTAGTAGGGGGTACTTTCCTGAACGTACGACGTTCTGGAGGACTGCTGAAATGCCAGTAACCATACAAAACAAGGGGTTGAAACTCAATTGGTGGCGTTCTATTGCCTATTACATGACCGCGCTGACTATTAGGAATCGTAGGGGAAATTGCTGCGTTTAATTGGTAAGTTTCTGTGGTAAAATCACGGACCTTATATAGAAAAGTTAGTCTTAGACAAAGGCCAACATCAGCATAGGTAAATAAAATAGTAGAATAGCTATTTGGTGAGGTAATAATATTTCTTTACCTCCTAGTTGGTTGAGGGTGGCAATTACGTGCTATGTGGCGTTCTGTGGATCTTCGGGCAGTCCACGAAGAAAAAATGTTCATTGAGGCAAACTATAACAAATAAAAGACACGCGTAAGTCGCAGAAAAAAATAGATTAAAAAGATGACAGTTCTTATCCTCTTCAGGAAATCAAATCCCGTTTCCGGAAAGGCTTCTTGTGAAACAAACTTACAAAATTTAATAAACTCACTTGAAACCAAAACTTAAATTAGCCAAGATTATATCCTCAAATATTTGAGAGCCAACAAAAAATCGCGTACTTTGGTTCAAATTCCTTAAAAGTGTTCGATTTGCTCTCATAGCACTTTGTGTCCCCAACTGAAGAACGAAGTGGGAACGATCAAAGGGGAGGGGGCAATCGAATATCGACTCGCTTAAAACTAAGAATTTATATACACATTGTCCAGAAACTACCTGACTAAACCATAGGAAACTAATTAAAGAAAATAGGAAAAATGAGTTGTCACTTGTTAACCGTAACAACAGTGGCAGAAAAGTGTTTATCCTCCTGTGATTTATTGCAACAATTAAAAAATAATTGTGAAGGCAAAAAAGAAAAAAAAACAGAAAATGTGTTTCGATTAGAAAAGCGGAAAAGGTTGCTGATAGAATGCGTTGGAACTAAACAGTCCAAAAACTTAATTGATTTTTTTTTGAAAATGCTCGTAATGTGGAAAAAACGTAAGCCATATGGCAAAATTTCTTCGAGTTTCCCGATTTCATCTTTTAATTTGGATATCAACAAACAAAACGATTTATATTCATCTATGGTGGTACTTTTTAAATCTGAACTATTATTTGAGATAAAAAATAGTTTTAAGAACCGCTTCCCAAACATTTTTAAATTATACTGCTTTTAACAGACAAAAAAAAATAAAAATTGTGAAAGGTCATAAATGACGGAAGACAAGACATACTATTGATTTTGATGTGATTGATACTGGACTACATGAAGTCGGTAATAATTCGAATACTTAGTTTTTATTTTAAAGTAAACTTTACACTCTATATCAGGGTTGATACTGATCAGGGAAACCTGGAAAAGTCCTCCACTAAACATAGTTAAAAAATCATTATTTTTATGGTGAAAAAAACGATGAATATCCGCTTAATAAACGTACGCGTTCCAGTGTAGTGTTAAATGTCATTATAACGTGTTTTCGAATAAAACGTCTACTTATTTAGCGGATATTCAGCGTTTTTTTTACTATGAAAATAACGTTTTTTTTTTTTAGAGGACTGGGAATTTAAAAAGTCAAGTCGTAGAAATCAGGGAATTTTTACAGTATGCGGTTTTTATCTTTTATCCTTTTCTCACTCTGTTTATCATATAAGGCCAAAAACACAGTTTTTTTTTTGTTCTTCAATGTTTAATTTTGTTTTTATTTTAAGAAATTTCCTTCTTAAGTTGCAAAAATTTTTGCCTGCGGCGCGATGACATAGTTATTACTATTATTACGCCATGATTTTAGAAAAACAAAAAAAGCTGCGACTGCCCCTGAATAATATTTCATAGAAATGCGAAGAATTTACTGCTCTATTTCATAAAAATTTTGCCTGCGGCGCGATAACATTATTTCGTCATTTTTGTTACTGCCTACGATACATTTAGGACATAATTTTGGTAACAAGTCCAGAATTGACACTGGATCCCACACCAACCCACTTTTTTTTCAATACGTAAATTTTTGTGTGCTGTTCAAATCGCAAACAATTACGAAGTATTTATAGGTCCACATGCTTATGAACATTTAAATAAAAATATTTTTTTTTAATATGCTTATTGTAAAATAACCTGGATTTTCTTTATTTTTGGTCAGGGAAACCCTGGAAAAGTCAGACATTTCAAAAATTGAAAATCAGGTAGGTACCAACCGTGGCGTTCTGTTAAGCCGTCGCCCCGCCCCGCCCCGCCCTTTAACTCACGCTACGCCGCTGATACCAAGTGCGGAAAGCGGCACTTTTTCGTACACGTTAGCGTCGCAGAAACCGGCATCGGCAAGGGCTTTTAGTATCAAAGAAGGTTAAAAGTATAGTCAGCGCGCAGATATATAGAAGTAGTAAATCACTTTTCTAAATAAGAGCGGACTTTTCGGATGGATTATGGATTACTACTACAACCATAATAGGTATAAAGGGTTCTTAAGCATTAATTTAGGCGTAGGATTTCAATAAATTAAAATGAAATGGCATATTGTAACAAAGTTACTAATTATTTATTTGTTTCTGCTTTTCTTTTCTTTAGGTACTTCATGTCTATACCGTAAAATGTAGTTGTTCATATGGTAACTATTAATGGGTTGGTCTTGCGCTGTCTGGTCGGTTAGTGAGGGAGACAGTGCTATCGCTGGATCGGATTACCTTTAGGACTGTCTTTTCCTCTCTGCATCTCTCTCTAACACACGGTTTGACAGCCTATGGAGTAATTCATTGAGAAGTATCGCCACCGAATCGCATATTTAAGCATAGGTGTATTATCGCTGGTTCGGAATACGGTAATACATCTCTCTCTCTAACACTTAAGTAAACTACCTAAGTAGGTCCATCCTGTGTTGATTGACCGGTTAGTGAGTGAGAGTGAGACAGTGCTATCGCTGGATCGGATTACCTTTAGGACTGTCTTTTCCTTTTTGCATCTCTCTCTCTAACACACGGTGGAACAGCATATGGAGTGATTTATGGAGTAGTGGTGCTATAAAGGTATCTTTGTCTGACACACTAATTTCTTATTTCTCTAGACCTGCTATGAATTCTATATATGTAAATTCCGCTATGTTGGGGGTAACGTATTAAGGAGCTTTCTACCGTTAGCATTAAATATTAAATACCGGGGTTTACCGTAAACGTTATGAGACATGCAAGTTACCGATTATTTCTAATATTTCCGTCCTTTTCTAGAGCATATAATTGAATGCTAAATAAAGAGAACCGTTGATTTAAAATATGTTAAAATAAATCCGCCTTGTTGAAAAATTGATTGTTTTACTCGTGTTACTTAGGTTAAGAATCGAGACAGCTAGACCCCTGGTTTAACCGTCTCCACTGTTTAAAAGCTACCCGACGCTGCGGGCCCTCTACCACATAAATCCAGAGGGTGGCGCCCGAGATACTTTTTGGATTATCTCTCGGAGGAGTAGTTAATCCAACAGAAACCGATGCTTACCGCATTAAAACGTAAACAACGTTACAATATAAAGTTCTGCGCGTACAAAAAAACAGGTATATTGGGCAACGCTGTCAGTTTTTTATTGTCTCTGTACTGCTTTCATGAGAAAAAGATTATCGTCCCTCTTGAATTGTGAGCATAAGTCAAAGTTGCAATAATAACCATGTACAAAATATTTCTGCAAATTCTCCCAGAGGGCGGCAACGGTTGGAGAAATACCCGACCCTCGACTTTGTGCTGTAGGTACCATGAAATCTGTTTACTACACTGGCATTACATTTTTATTTCCTTTCGGGATCGCGTCAGGTTACGTAGATTTAGTGTTTTTAAATGCGGTACATGCTCGGGAAGACAAGATTTTTATTATTAAATAGAAAATAAAATATCGTTTCTTTAAATCCAAATTTCTCTCCATTCTGTTACTACTATTGTCATATTTACGGAAATGGCCAAACCAGCACGTACTCCACTAAAATATGAAACGATTATAACCGTTTTTTTCTGGTTGACAACTTTGACAGCTAGGTTTGACGTCATAGGCCCCCACTCCACAAGAATTATAACTGAACGAACTGATTGCGGAAAATAATGGCATCGTTAATTAAATGTTGAGTTATGTACCTTTTTTCTGGTGTTTAGTTTTTTATTTCATTTTTGCGATGTCACTAAAGTGAAGTCAGTTTTCTCCCCTAAGATGTCAATTTTCAAAAAGACTACTGATCTGATGCGCAGGGCTCTCGGTTAAAATAACTCCTGCGTTAAACAAGTCCCACACTTTTTTAAAATCTTCAATTTACCATTAGTTAATGCAGCAGCCATGTTGAGGTCGTCAACCTCCACTAAATAGTCCACTCATCCGTTATTTAAAACTACCTGATATTTATCAATTTTTTTTTGCGAAAAAAAAACCAAACAACATAACCCCAAAAATTATAACTGGAACGTTGACAACAGCTACTTTGGTTCAAGAAGGTATAACTTAAATAGAGACATTATGTTTACGACAGTTGCGATCAAACATAAAGCAAACAATTTGGCGACGATGCCAGATTGCGCTAAAAGTTGTATCTCTGTATGTAATGTTTTTGCAAACATATTATTTTTATAACTTTTTTATTATTTACATTTTGTTTACTAAAATATGGAGAAACACCTTATTTTTATTCAAATATATAAAGAAATTTAGGTATAATATATAATAACATGTTATGGTACTTAATATAGACCTCATTTTTTAGATCGAAATATCAGATAAAATACCTTATATTTTGGCCAAAAGTATAATTATTTGTATTTCCCAATATATATCGGGAATAAAACCTACAACAATGTGATAACCTCGCATTTGTGGCGGGTCAGTCATATAACCGTTTGTACGCTACTTTATTCATAATTTCTCGTCAGCGTTGAAGCTTTAGCATAATCGAGGTTTAGGTATATTTTACAGATTATTGGACAGTTTTTAATATTTTTTCAATAGATTTTTAAATAACAAAAGATCAAAAGATCTTGGGTGGAAATAACGAAAATTCAAACTTGGATGAGCATCCCACAAGGAACACATAAAATATCAAAGCGAAAAGAGAAATGATTAAACGATGTTTCGCCCTGGGTAACCAGCGTGGGCTCATCAGTAGTTTCACTGGTCACCCTCCACTATACATCATTAAACACCATCATACACTTAGATTTCCAACCTTGAACCACTCACAAATAGGCATCGTTCCGCACTGGTACTTACTTATCCAAGTTACCTGATACGAATTTGTCCTGGCGTGTTAATATTTCCAGTAGGATTATGCTCCTAAGGCAATTAAAACAAAGAAGAAGTTAAAAACCCTCCAAATCAGTTACTTCAACCGAAAAGAAACTAAAAAAAAAAGATCAAAAGATCTTGGGTGGAAATAACGAAAATTCAAACTTGGATGAGCATCCCATAAGGAATACACAAAATATCAAAGCGAAAAGAGAAATTATTAAACGATGTTTCGCCCTGGGTAACCAGCGTGGGCTCATCAGTAGTTTCACTGGTCACCCTCCACTATACATCATTAAACACCATCATACACTTAGATTTCCAACCTTGAACCACTCACAAATAGGCATCGTTCCGCACTGGTACTTACTTATCCAAGTTACCTGATACGAATCCGTCCTGGCATAGAAGCATAATCCTACTGGAAATATTAACACGCCAGGACGAATTCGTATCAGGTAACTTGGATAAGTAAGTACCAGTGCGGAACGATGCCTATTTGTGAGTGGTTCAAGGTTGGAAATCTAAGTGTATGATGGTGTTTAATGATGTATAGTGGAGAGTAACCAGTAAAACTACTGATGAGCCTACGCTGGTTACCCAGGGCGAAACATCGTTTAATCATTTCTCTTTTCGCTTTGATATTTTGTGTGTTCCTTGTGGGATGCTCATCCAAGTTTGAATTTTCGTTATTTCCACCCAAGATCTTTTGATCTTTTGTTTTTTAGTTTCTTTTCGGTTGAATTAACTAATTTGGAGGTTTTTTAACTTCTTCTTTGTTTTAATTGCCTTAGGAGCATAATCCTACTGGAAATATTAACACGCCAGGACGAATTCGTATCAGGTAACTTGGATAAGTAAGTACCAGTGCGGAACGATGCCTATTTGTGAGTGGTTCAAGGTTGGAAATCTAAGTGTATGATGGTGTTTAATGATGTATAGTGGAGGGTGACCAGTGAAACTACTGATGAGCCCACGCTGGTTACCCAGGGCGAAACATCGTTTAATCATTTCTCTTTTCGCTTTGATATTTTGTGTGTTCCTTGTGGGATGCTCATCCAAGTTTGAATTTTCGTTATTTCCACCCAAGATATTTTGATCTTTTGTTTTTTAGTTTCTTTTGGGTTGAAGTAACTAATTTGGAGGTTTTTTAACTTCTTCTTTGTTTTAATTGCCTTAGGAGCATAATCCTACTGGAAATATTAACACGCCAGGACGAATTCGTATCAGGTAACTTGGATAAGTAAGTACCAGTGCGGAACGATGCCTATTTGTGAGTGGTTCAAGGTTGGAAATCTAAGTGTATGATGGTGTTTAATGATGTATAGTGGAGGGTGACCAGTGAAACTACTGATGAGCCCACGCTGGTTACCCAGGGCGAAACATCGTTTAATGATTTCTCTTTTCGCTTTGATATTTTGTGTGTTTCTTGTGGGATGCTCATCCAAGTTTGAATTTTCGTTATTTCCACCCAAGATCTTTTATCTTTGTTTTTTAGTTTCTTTTCGGTTGAAGTAACTGATTTGGAGGTTTTTTAACTTCTTCTTAGATTTTTAATTGTTAATGGCAAAAGTGATATGACAAAGTACGTGGTGTGACATTTTACAGGTTACTGTTATCATATGTTTTTCCGAGGCCATCTTCTCATAAGCCGCCATAGGCGTACAACTAGTGTTGCAATAAATACAAAATGTAATTAATAAATACAGGTAAGAAATAAGTTTTTTTGGGATATTTTTGCAAATTTCTGATAAAAACAATATGGTAAGCACTTATAATTGATTACACTATATTTGATATAATGAACCAACCCCAGCTGCGACATATTTTAATATCCTATATGAGTAGCAAAAAAATGTAAGAGATGTAGTCAGTTTATTTTTTCTGCCCAGATTTGTTTATAATAGTACAAGCGTTTCCCTATATAAATATAAATTTTTAAAACATTATATCAGACACAGGATAAAGAAATTCCACATAAGATTTTTTTTTGTATTTATTAAAAATGTAAAGATATTTTTGTATGTATTAAATAAAAATTAAAGTAGAGTGTATAAATTCCATTTATTAAATTAAAACTTAAAACCATCATATAATACCTATAAGTTAGGTATCTTCCTTTTTCAAAATACCACTATTTTTAGTCGAATTTGCTTATTTTTTCCACATTTGTTTTTTGGTAATTTGCCTAAACAGTGCAGAAAGTGACACTTTTCTTTGACACGTTTTTAGTACAACAATTTCCTACCTGCATAAAAAGCTTCTTTATAAGGTTATGTATATTTAGTTTTTTTTTTAAATTAAAACCAAAACACAATTTTGTTTCCATTTTTAATATTTAGTTTATAAATGTATATAAAAACTCCAATTAGACTTAAAATGCACGCTAAAAAAATACTTTTACCTATGCCAATTTTTTAATAAACTTTAAAAAGAAACTTCGCAAATGCGTGCGTGAAAAAACTTTTAACACAAGCAAATTTTTAAATTTTGAGTTTGAAATGTGCGTTCTAAAAACTATTTTTTGATCAAGAAAGTCATCATAAACACTCGTAGAAAAAAAATTGTACCTATCTCTTGCGGAAGTGCCTTTCCCGCCCGAACTCCTCCCGTGCGTAAAAGTATCACTTTCTGCACTAGTTAGGCACCTAACTATCTGCAAAACATTTAAAAAATTAATTTTTTCTATATTATTTCTTTATATAAATATTTTCAGAATGACAAATATAATACTTCTCCATATCTCGGTATCAATTATTAAGTATAGAAAAATTAAAGATTGTATTTCCAAAAATATTTGACAAGTCTGAAAATAAAGACGAAACCTTTTTACATTTATAAATAACGAGCCGCTTCTGGCCGCTGGTAAACGTGACGTGGTATTGCCTGGGACAGCGTTTCCAGTGGAAGATAAAATAGTTTTCCCTAAGTCTAACGAATGATAGCGTTTTAAAATGATTTATGAATCACTTGATGGGTCTATTTTAGTTGAATGTCTTTGGTAAATATCAATTATAATCGTTTTATCATGGTAAATCATCTTAGATGTAAACTCCTGTTACTCGTGGTATTGACCAAACGTCAAACAGCTGATCGGTGATATCACAATTTCCCCTACTTTCGTTTAAACTGAAGTCGCGGAAATGATTTGGTTATTAACTGTTTTAATTGTTCCATCGCCGTAAATCGCCTTAAACGACCAAACAAATTATTAAACAGCTCTTTTTTTCATAAAGGGCGTTTTGCTTTGTATTCATTTTAGTCGGATAATTTTCGCTGGTTGTCGATTTGAAATTTTTTTTTCAAAAACTAAATATGTTTTATACTAGGATCAATTCTTCCAAAACTAGCGGGAGGGTAAAAGCGAAAAATATGTGTAACACTCTGAAAGTGGGGAAGCGCGACTGCAGTTAGCTCTTCTTTTACGAAAAAATTGAGCTCTGCCACTTTTTTTTCTTTACTTTTTTTCTTATACTCTCGACATTTACTTAATGGTGGGGTTTCAATATAAGTCTTAGATATAAGGTGCAACTAAATTAGGGTGCAAAATTAGAAAAATGAAGTGCTACCAGAGAAAACTGCGCGCCAACTATAAACGCACATGGCCCCTATTCTTCAAATGATAGAAATTCTGCTCCCAGGGAGTTAAATTCTCTCGCTACTAACCATCTCATTGGTCCAAATCTTCGTTTTAAATCGGTTTCTCTCAGTTTTGTCCGATATTGATCGAGTAATTCTCTTAGCCAATAGAATTACTTTCTATCAATTTCGGACATAAGTGAGAGAAACCGATTTAAGCCGAAGATTTGGACCAATGGGAAGCATAGTAGCGAGAGAATTTGACTCCCTGGGAGCAGAATTTTTATCAATTCGAGAATAAGGGCACAGGTCAAACACAGGTCAAACCACTTGACCTACAGTTATGAAAATTTAAGGGCATATTGGAGGGTATAGTACCCCTAAGGGGGTAAAAATTTGGGTTCAAACCTCTGTTGAAACTTTAGTGATGTTTTCTATATCTCGGAAACGAAAAGCCGCAGAGGTCTGAAAATTGGTACGTAATTTTACTAATAAAATAGGTAAACATGTTGTGGCGTTTTCCGAAATTTCCACTAGGGATGGAGAAATTGGGGTAGATATTGGTATTATAGACTCTACTAATAAAATAGATGGACACATGTTTTGTTGGTTATCAAACTGAAAGCAATAAAGCCCGGATCAAAAAAGAGTTTTTCTATTAACTTTTTCAATTTTTTATTACCCTTCGCCTCGCCCCCACCACTATCGTTAACTAAAAACGCACAGGTCAAACCACTTGACCTACATTCATGAGACTTGGAGGATAGATTAGGTGTGATATAGGAACTTGCTAAGAAAAGATTTTTATAAATGTTACCCCTAAAGGGGTTGAAATTTTAAAAGTAAATATGTGTTACGGCATTGGGGTAGAGAAATAGGGGTATTTTCATTGTGAAGGTAGTACAGGAATATTTTGTGTTTCGGAGACGAAAAGTCATAGAGGATAGAAAATTGGTACGTAGACTCTACTAATAAAATAAGTGAACACGTGTTACGGGGATTGTATATTACCCCCCTATAATCAATATAATAATTAACCTACCAAGATATGGGTTATGGGGAAAGATCTCAAGCATGGAATCGAAAGAAGTGTTTTTTTATTAGGTCGTTTGGTATTGTTCCATTTTTATTTAACTTCCCTGTGCTCAAGTGCCTTTAAAAAAAAGAGAAGAAGAATATCTTATTTCTATCTCAATCTCAATAACTTGTTTTTTTTTAAGGCACCGGCGCCCAACGTGGGGCTTCAGTTGTTCCGTTTTTAATTGTGGTTATTAAACCCAAGTTCTGTTTTTTTAAATTTTTGTCTGTATAGTACTTTTTTTTTAAAAAAAAGAAGATATTTTTATCTTAATCTCAGGGTTTTTCGGGGTAAGTTAGGGGTGAACCAGGTCAATCCTTCGACATTAAAACAAGTGCTTTGTAACAACAATTTTAATAGCCAAGTATTTCTTTTAAAAAAGCAAACCAAACAAACAAAACAAGTATCATTTCTTGTTAAAACAAAATGTCAGTAAAAAGAAAAACAAGATCACAATCTGCTGAAACAATTATCGTTGTCGTATACCTGGTTTATAGTATAATTTATGTTTTGTTATGTCATTATGTAGTCGAGATTACCACTTCAAATTATGGCTGGTTATGAGTGGTGATAGTTACGTGTGCTTCTTCTTCTAAAGGAACTATGAATCATAGTGACGTTATTAGAGTTGGAAAGCCGGCATTTAGTGTCTGGTTTGTAGAAAAATTAACCTATTGTACACCTAGCTAGTGACAGTGGCTAGCTTCGTAAGATTAATGCGAGTATTGTCTGCTATTTATAAAATTGTGAAGGTTTTCAGAAAAAAAAACCGGAACAACACCACCCCATCCAGAGAAAAGTTTCGAATAAACTTCTAATTAGATATACACAAAAAAGTTACCAACGAGACAAGCAATGTCATCATGAAAATAATAAATCTGCAAGCGTTTAATCTTTATCAGGAGGATCAATCTTGATATCTTAAGCATTCCAAATGCCAACACTACGACCTGCACTGTTGACCAATTCATATGTACATGGATCTTGAAATCAGTAAAAGGACCAAATTTGGCTGTAAACTTCTTAACTGTATCTGAGATAGCATAATTCTTTCTCCAAACCTTTTGTCCTACCATACAATTATCTGAACGTCTACGGAGATTATAGGGATCTTTAAACTTTTCATATGCCTTAGCCAATCGAACACGGATGTCTAAAAAGATTCTTTTTACAAGTTCACTCCTCGCCATAGGACTAAATGGTGCTTTGTCATCTTTAACAAAATTTAAGTGAGGAGCTTTACCAAATACAGGCACTTCTCTACCAAACATTATGAAATTCGGGGTATAACCCTGTGTTTTATGTACGGCAGGTCTAGCAGACTGGTCCATTAAGCTGAGCTTCCAAGACATGCCGGGTTTAAAATAAATTCAGTGGAGAGAGCACGGTGACCATCAGTCATAAAATCTTAAAAAATCATAAAATTTCGAAAATTTGATCTTAAATTCCTAAAAAAAATACACCCCAGCTGGTGGTTACCTTGACAATGACCAATTTGTTTGATTTATTTACATTTTTACACATTTAATGTATTTATAAATGTTGTTATTTTAACTAATTAGCTAACATTTGTTTTATTTCTTTTTACAGTTAAAAGAAGGCGCTCTTTAATTCTTAATGAAGTTAATGTGACCAGACAGGTTATTCTTACACCAAAAGCAAGACATTTCTATAGGAAAGTTATTGATAGTAGTAAGAGATTGAATAAAATGAGCAGTTATGTGCAATAATTCCAGAGAAGATTAGCACTCTCAGAAAATGCTGTTGTTCATTACAACGACATTATAGAGAATGTAAATAATGCCACTTATGCATTTATTCTGTTCCAGATTAGAATACAGCAACAGAAACCTAAAGCCAGAAGACTTACTTTAGAAGAAAAGATTCTCTCCCTCAGTATTTTTAAATCAAGTGGTAAGACTTATAGGCTATTGTCTAAGATTTTTGCTTTGCCAAGTAAAAGTGAATTAAAAAAACTGTTTGTGAAGTTTGCAGGAGTAAACTTATAAGTCATGATAATGATGTTGACAATTAACTTATTGATGCCTTGCAGTATAAAAACTGTAAGTTGACAAAACCAGGAACATACTTTAATTTTTTATTTGGGAAGACACAAACTTTATTGTATTTTTTAATACCTAAAAAGAGGAGATTATTGTGATAAATTAAAAAAAATTAGTATTTGATAAATGACAAGCCAAACAAAAAATATTTGGAAAAAATAATGTTTCTTGCTTGAGGCTTTATTGAATTTTGTGTACCAAATTATTACTAAAGGCAATTATCCCCGCAATTATCTGTGGAATAATTTTAACAATAATTATTTCTAGATAATTTATTTTCTTTCTAAATAATTTTAATATTTACTATAAGGTAATATTTTATGTTTTTACTTATTTTATCAGGTGATTCATTATATTTTTTACGCTCTCTTTACTCCCTTAGCATTGGAGAGATAACAAACGTTAAACTATGTAAAAAAAACAAAGGAATTCTTTTATTCAACACTCCAAAAATAAGTTAAGGGACCGAAAAATATAATGAACCCTTTTATTGTTTTTAAACCTGTATTTGGATAATGTACTTCCATTTTTTTTTTAATTACACATACTTATTTATCATCTGTCTTTATCTTTTTACCCAACCTTTATAAGTTAAATTCTCAATGAAACTATACAATAAAAGGTTTTGTAAAAGGACATCATCCATGAAATTAAAAGGCAAAATGTTTTTTTCATAACAGTTCAGTGCGTCCAAAGACAAAAACGTTTAAAAAATTCACAAAAACATTAACTTTTAAACTTTTTTTATTTTTTGAGCACATTGTGGTCCTTTTTGCTATGCCAAGAAAAATCGATATTACATTAAACTTGTAAAGTAATATTGATTTTTTATTTAAAAACGCATAGGTGGAAACCGGGTGTTGGGTTCCGAATATGCATTTTTCTCAGTCCGCGCGCTGAAACAGTGCGTTTAGCCAATGGTTACAAAATGAATAGCCAAAATATTTTACCGATAGTTTTTATCAGTTTGTCAATAAAATCCAGCAAAAACAACTTTTGTTTCAGTCCTATACGTATAAAAATTTAAAACATTAAAAAACAATAACCTGGAATGGATTTACTACATGTAAGATGTAAACGGCCTCTTGGCATTCTAAGGATTTGTTTAGGAACCCTGATTCAAATGCGACAATTTGCATATATCTGTGTGCCGACTATAATATCGTAATTTACGTAAAAAGTTTAATTATTTAGTAAAATTCATTCTGAGCGCTAGCAAAATATGATCAGCTGACCTTTGCTCAAGTCCCGCACGCTTCGCTCCTGTAAAGATTAAACGAACGCGGTTTGTGTATTTCTGTGTGTCTATTTTGTGTAATTCTCCTCGCCTGTTGTTGTCCATCAACTATCTATATTATTTGTTCGAAACCACCTCAAGTGGGCAATATTGATATTATTATGGGTTAAGGTACTTAATATGTATCAAGGGCTGAGTAGCTTTGAATTGATTGATTAGATGTCATTCGTGTAAACTATGTGATTGATTAGTGTGGGCATAGCGCGACGCGAATGCCTTATTTCCATGTTGTGTTGAATGAAAATGGATATTAAACTATATAAAAAGATATAATTATGTTATTTCCATTTCGATGATTTCGAAAAAAAAAAGCAATATTTTGCTGTATCTGGTAGATTTCCAACGTTCATGGTGGAGATGACGAAAACCAAGAAAGAGAAACACCACTAGTTATATCACTAGAACTGGTTCCGGAACTAGTCCGTCACACACTGGACTCCTCACTACGAAAAATCGATTGTCATCCGTTCTGCGCATTGGCGCGGAGTGCATAAAACCAACTTTACATCGAAGTATCACACAGATATATACCAGCGGATGCAACTTAGGAACTAACTGCAAGCACGCGTTTCGCCCCTTTTAGAGACTCATCAATCTAAACCCGGGCAAAAATATTTAAAAATTTTATATGATCCTATCCCAATTAACACAGTTTGCTGTAAGAAAAGACGGACAACGTTTTCACAGCAAAAATAATAAAAATTATGCTTTTGCTGTTTTTTCCAAAATGTCTTGAAGACGTCATTAAAATGTTGCCACAGCTCTTTTATAGAATATTTTTTGCCTGTAACAATGTCAACAGCAGCTAAAAATACAGCATTTTGCAAACACATATTTAGTCGATCACCAATCAGTTACATATTTAGTCGATCACCAATCAGTTTATTCATATTTGGTACTGTTTCTAAATGTTTAAATAGTTGTAAAACCATATTCGAAAATTTCTGTCTACATAATATAAACATGGTTGCTCAGAATTTTTGACAGGAGTGTTTTCCGTTTGTGACCAGGTTAACCGACTTGTCTCTTGGTTGAGAGCTGTTTTGTATGTGCTGTAGAGGGCGCGACATTTGCAGCTGTCGTTTTGCATTGGTTTTAGCCGTATAAGTTAAAGAAATGCCAAAATTTGTTCCTGTTTGGTCAGCTAAGATTAAGCTTTTTTTTTAAGTTGGGTGTAAAAACAAGTTGCCATACTATTTCCACAGCTAAAAATACAACTTACATTAAGCCAGCTATTTTACAGCAAACACTTAGCTGTGACAACATGACTGCTATGGATTATCTCTGAAATCTTAAGTATCTAGACTATGTTACTTCGGAACCATGGGTTCTTACGTCGATGAACAAAGTTTCAATTTTTTTAATAAGTGGCCAAGTTTTTAAAATATTCTAATTGATTGAAACTGTGTGTCCCAACACGAATAAATCTATTTGTTTAAATGTTATTATTACTTTGCCTACCTTTTTAATTTCTTGACAGCTGAACTTTCGTAACGTCCATACATTCTGAAAAAAAAATAAAGTTTATTAAAAGAACTGAAGGTTAAAAGTGCCTTGGTTGGTAAAGCTTACTATACTTTCAACAAGTACTACCAGGAAAAATGCCAACAAAAGTTACAGAAAGAAAATCCACTGTTTCTAAGTAATTTAGGGTTGCTGAATGCGAATATGCTCACCGTTTTCCTCCATTAGCTCGTATTTTTGTGTAACGCATAGTTGCCAATTTTACCATTATTTACTGGGCGTATACACTATTATCATGTTTACCTGCCAAATAAATGACGTAAGTGAGGATGAATATGGAATTAATTTGATAAATACACCAGTAGAACTAGAATACATTTATTGACGCTTATTATTTTTTAAATAGAATCAATTAAAAACTATTTATTAAGTCAGTATAATAGTATTAGATACACAGAATGTGTGCAATATGTACTTCAATAAAAATGCAATAAAGACCATCAGCTTTACTTCTTTCTTTTATGAAACGACGGATCTTCTCTTTTCACTGACCAGCAGTAGTCTCCCATCATTGCAGAGTCCCAACGTCCTTGATATCGAGTTTCTATCGTTCTTATATTCTTATGAAATCGCTCTCCCATTTCATCGCTAACATCTCCAAGATTTTCCGGAAAGAAGTCGAGATGTGAGTGAAGAAAGTGGATTTTCAAGGACATGCGACATCCCAAAGCTTTATATGAGACCAGAAGTTGCTGCACCAGTCCTTCGTAATTTTCGTCTTTATTTTTGCCCAAAAAAACTTTTCGTAACATTGACAAAGGCACGCCATGCATCTAACTCCTTTTCATTTAAAGTCTGTTCAAACAATTCAGCACGCATCAATTTACGAATATCAGGTCCTATAAAAATTCTTTCCTTTAATTTAGCATCACTTAATTTTGGAAGGAACTATTTAAGGTAACTAAATCCTGCGCCCTCTTTGTTCATAGCTTTGACAAAATTCTTCATGAGGCTCAACTTAATATGAAGAGGGGGCAGCAGGATCTTGGCTGGATCTACCAGAGCCTCATACTTGACATTGTTATTACCGGGCCTAAATAACTTTCAGATCTCCACAAATTTGCCAGCTATGTTCTTTGTAGTTGATATGATTTAGAATTAGGGCGAGATCTTCATACGTTTCTTTCATCGAAATAGAGTGTTCCACAGGAATAGACGGCCTTATGTTCCCATTATGCGGTAAAACTGCTTTCAGACTGTACTTTAATGAATCTATGAAAAGACGCCATTCGGATGGATTGTGTTGAATTTGTAACTCGGTCGTCAGTCCATTTATGTCCGTGCATACGCAAAGTGAACCTTCCATTTTGTAATATTCTGAAAAAGGTTCATTCCTTTTTCTTTATTGAGTGTAAGTAGTTCCCGAAGCCAGCAAATTCCACTATTTCAGTCTGGCACCCTAAAGCTTTCTCTTTTGAAAGTTGCAAGTCTGTAACTAAATTATTTAATTCATTTTGTAGTATAAGGTGAGGTACACCCTTTAAAAGGAAGGTACTGTCTCTCGTATCTTCATTCGAGGATGTTGATGTTGTATCCTTATAAGTTTCTGTTAGCAATCTTTTGTCAGTCGATCTTTCTGTAATATCTATTGTTTATCAGTTTTTTGGCGGAGTAGGTATTAGGCCACCTTACTGGGCCCGTTGCACGCCCACTTTCCATGGTTTAGCCTAGGAAGCCTGCCTTTTTCACAAAAGAACAGGTTTTTCTGGGCTTCAACCTTCTTACATCGCCTGGGGCCAAACAGATGGTTCCCAAGGTGCGATTCTCTTGACCTAGCCAGAGCCGGACACTCCAGCAGGATATGCAAGGACGATTCTTCGTCCTCCATGCACCATCCACTCTCTAAGTCTCCGGAGATCCCCAGCGCCCCTGATGCGTTTGTAGTGTCCAATGGGTACTTGTGCAGTTCCCTGTCGGGCCTCTTGTTGAAGAAGATCTACTGGGTCCTTGAACAGTCTCTTGTTGATCCTTATCTTTAGAGGCTCCACCGGGTACCTGTTCGGTTCCCTGTGTTACCTCCTGGTCGTCGGGGGGCCTTCTGGAGTTCCCTCACATATGATTCAGTCAGCTCTGTTTCGGTTGGACCGTCCATGCTGACCACGATTTTGACCTGGAGCTTCCTGAGCTCCTTGGCAAATTTGTTTACATCAGCGGCATCCGTAGGCGCCCCTGATGCGTTTGTAGAGGGTCAATGGGTACTTGTGCAGTTCCCTGTTGGGCCTCTTGTGTTAAAAAAGATCTACTGGGTCCTTGAACAGTTCCTTGTTGATCCTTATCTTAAGAGCTAAATTTTGTTCGTATTCGTATCCCTCCTGCATCATTTATGTTAATTTCGTGGGTTATGGGATTTTGGCAACTGAAAAAAGACAATTTTTTTCTTTGGGACGTTTCGCCTCTATATTGAAGCTTTTTCAACCCTAAAGAAAGAACACAAGCAATTAATTAACCTAACAAGGTTGTAACGAAGAAGTATGAAATAAAGTACTAGAGAAAACTTTTTTCAAAACTTACTTCAGAAAAACTCGTCAAAAAGACCGTTGTTAGTGCGTATGGGATCACCATCGCTTTGTCCTTGGTTGAACACCATTTTATTATTCAATTTTAAAAGCAATTGGCAAAATTAGTTCCAAAAAATTTTTTTCCATTATATATTTATAATACCTTACGGTTAGTGCAAAATTTACTTTTCGTTCAGTTGACCTTTAGTTCAAGCGTTTGAATTTTTCGTTGGCCAATAGGTGCATTTAATTTAAACGTAAATTAGGTAGTTTCACACTTTAGTCTGTTTTTGCGAGCTTACCATGGTAAATATTTAAGCAACCCTACCGTTTCCCACACTCACTACAAACATACGCTTTCGAAGGGAAAAATACGTGAAAACATAGCATTACAATGTGCACAGTACTAATGTAAATTTAAAACTTAACAATTAAAAACTTCTCTGATTTTAGTCTAAGACATTAACAAACACTTTACAATAATTACTTAATAGCTAAAATTAATTTAAATCACATACACAGAGAAAATATCACAGAGTATCAATCACAATAAGAAAATTTGATCATTATTAAATCAGGTACCTAAATTAGTTTTGTATTTATTAAGTAAATTGCAATACAAAATACTGAGACCCCTCACATCTGTTCTTAGATTAACTGTATCATATAACTGAATCTGAATCATCTCACTGAGTAATCTTTTTGTGTAATTAGGTTCACTATCCAGAATAGTGGTATTTTGGAATTGAAAACTATGTTGCTTTTCAAAATGATGCTTAGAGAGCGCAGTTTTTTCTGCGTCATACATTTTATCATTTCTGCAATCGTTTTTATGTTGTTGTAACCGCCTCTCTAAATATTGTTTCATCTGTCCAATATAAAACTTGTTACACTCACACGGTATGCAGTAAATAAGATTAGACTTTTTATTTAGAGTAGTGGGGTCTTTAAGTTTTGTAAAGAAAGATCGAGTTGTTTTGATATTGTAAAAAGCAAGTTCCGCGTTAGTATCTCTGAAACAGCGTTTGATTTGTTGAGACAAGCCATCTATGTAAGAAAACTTAAAATATTTTTTATCATTTGTAGTTTTAGAGGACCCATTATTTTTTTTTTAACTTTTGGATTGATCTATTAATGAAGCTCATAGGGTAATTGTTATTTCTTAAAAGTATCTTTACTTTGCTTATATTTTCAGTATGAAATTTTAGGCTACTTAGCTTAGTCGCTCGATGCATGAGACCACTGACTATACTTACCTTATTTGTTAATGGATGATTTGAATGAAAGTTTAAAATTCTACGTGAGCTTGTAGGCTTTGAGTACCAGTTTGTTAAAATTGAACCATTTGGTTCCCTGTGTACTACAGTATCCAAAAAACAAGGCTTTCCCTCATTCTCCACTTCCATAGTGAATTGTAGGGACTGGTGAAAGCTATTAAATTTATCTAAAAGTAAATCCAGTTGATCAGCTGGAGCAGCTAAGCAAGAGTCATCTACAAAAATATAGAAAAAAGGAATGTCAAATGGTAAGTGCTGCAACACTCCAGTTATAACAAAGTTCATAACTAAGTTAGCTATGATCGGGCTTGCTGGAGTGCCCATTGTAGTGCCATCTCTTGGTAGGTAAAATTTTTGTTGAAAAGTAAAGTAACTTGTGTCAAAACAAAAATCAATAATGTCCAATAACATTTGCCTAGAGATATCTGTGTAGCTAGAAATGTATCTATATTGTTTATTTATTAAAATTTTAACTAGGTGTTTAGGACTATTTATAAACAGACTCACAACATTCAGAGAAACTAACACATAATTTTCTGGAATAGTTCTTTAGAGGTTCCACTGGGTACTTGTTCGGTTCCCTGTGTTATTTCCTGATCATCGGAGGGTCCTTCTGGAGTTCCCTCACACACGAGTAAACCGGCTAGAATCACTTCCCCAGAACTTCGGAGAGGGGGCTATATACAACAGGGTGCCCCTAGCGCGTTCAAGCCAAGGCCTCCATACCCGTCCCCGATCCACCACTCAAAGAAGTCGAAAGTGAGCATATATGTATGAGGTTAAATATAGGCCTTTCCCAGGTCAAACTTGTAAGCAAGATCTAAAATCTAGCAGGCCATGGAGCCGTCTTAGCTCCGCGCCTATGCACATGCGCGAAAATTTTACGAGGCGGTCGGTTTCGCGACCTTCGTCTTCGCCCTTCGGTCGAGACGCCATTTTTGTTGATTTGTTTTCATCACATATAGTCGTTTTCCGCGTTTTCGTTTATGCAAATTTTTTTATTGTGATATTTTTAATCTTTGGTTACGCGAAAGTCTTTAGGAGTTATAACAAAAACTGTTTATATCTTGGAGCTTAAGATGTTGCCACATAAAAAGACGTGCTGTGTTTGTGGATGCCGCCAAACAACAAAACTAAAGTTCCACAGGTTGGTAGCTATTTTTTTCTAAAAACTTGAAGGAAAGAAAGTGAAAATAGCTAAAATTTATTTCTGTTCATATATTTATTTATTTAAAAATATAATTACTGATTTTCTAAAAACGTAAACAAACAGAAAAAATTTGACAACTGCACAGCTGTCTTTCTGGATTTTGGTTGGTTAACCGATGACGATGGCCGCGCATGTGCAGAACCGCTAAGCTTTGACGCCAGAAAGAGATAATAAGAGAGAGTAAAAAGAGTAAAAGAGAAAGGTATAGGCATATATATAGGACATCCTGCTTACAAAGTTGTGCACGCCGAAAGCATTACAAGGGCGTATATTTATGCTCACCCATATATGAGAGCGAGCCAGAGTTGGGTTCACATAAGCGCTCCCTATCTCCGGCACACCGACGACCCAAAGAGCGTCGTTCGAGAGGAGTGCGGTATAACGTTCCCCAACAGGATTTAGTCACTGACTTATTCAGTCGGGTCCACCCCCGCGACTCGGACGTACTTGTTGAGAATTACGAAAGTGGGATTCAGAGAAGGGAGCTCTAGGTCCCCTTGGGCCGGGTTAATGCTTGTATCTGGCAATCTCCAACCCAACACAAGCAAAGGCCCCCCTTTTACCTTAGGCGAAATTGTAGTTTTGTGACGTCACGTCATGCTAAATCGAAATCTAAAAGCGGCAAAATTGATTCCCAGGTATCGGGTGATCTGGCCAATGAGAGAAAATGTTTCCAAGGGCATTTCTACAACTTTACAACAATAACATTAAAATCAATACCAAGCCCAGTTTCCACTTAAATACTGAATTTTTCTTTACTATGGAATAGCAAAAAATGCTTGTCTATATATAGGAAACCCATCTAAAATAAAATCCATATTAAACAAAAACTGCTCGACTTATTTATTTGGAGTAGGACATCTAAAGGTTTGGTTTAAAAAAAGCCAAAAATTTTGTAGATAAGGTTATATAACATTCCCAAAAAGAATGCTTGTCTCATAAGTGGACAAGTTTTACATTCTTGTTATTATTTTATTGAGAAAAATGCTGCAAAAAAGTTTTTCAAAAAAACAAAAAATCATTTACCAATTAACTGATCACCCTTTTAAAGGACACTTCAGAGTCAAATTAACATCTAAAAAGTCAAATTTAAATCGTAGTAGTAGTAGTAGTAGTAATCATCATATCATATCACTCGATACTATCGATCTAATCTGTATCGTCGCTATTTATTGTGCGTTTTTTGATAGCTATGTAAGCCAATTCTCGATCCGCCCACCCTTGCACAGTCCTGGCACACCCAGATATTTTGGATCATCCATTCTTCCATTTTGTCGCTCCTTTCTACGTTCTCTCTTTTCCGTCTCTAGTCTACGTCGTTGCTCCTCAAAAGTGTGTGCTCCCTCATGAACTGTTCGGCGCCATGAAGCCCTATCGTCTACCGTCGTCTCGAAGTTGTTTATATCGATGTGACCCTTCATAATATTGCCTTTGATAACATGACCAGTCCAATCAAGCTGGTGCTTGAAGATAACGGCTTTATGGAAGTGTTTGGAGCTTGGAGATTCGTACCTTGTTCTGGTTTGTGAAGAATTTGCGTTTTGACAAGATTGACCTCTAGGCCAATGCTTTTGTAGGTTTGGTTAAATACGTTGATTACCAGATGTAGACCTTTCTCTATATCGTCCATAACGACGTTTTCATCGGCGTAATGCAGTTCGATTACCGAGATCGTCAAAACCTTAGTTTTTGTCACTGTCAAATTTATATAGAATTTCCACTCCCGGCGGTAGATGTTCCTCAACAAGGTGAAGCATGGCACCTAAAAATATAGGGAATAAGGTGGGCGCAATAACACACCCTTGTTTAACGCCTGTCGTAATCTGGAATGACTCTCCTGGTCCATCGTTGCTCAGGACTGTTGCATTCATATTGTAGTAGTCTAAGAAGTTGAATATACTTTTGAGAGAACCCAGCTTTTGCCAGTATTTGCTAAAGAGCTTCTTTGTTGACCGAGTCAAATGCTTTGACTAGGTCTGTGAAGGGCATGAAGAGGGGGCGACTTTGTTCTCTAGATTTCTCTTGCATTTTTCTGGCACTGCCTGGGCCTAAATCCACACTGTGTCTCTGGCAGATTTTGTTCAGCAATCGGAATTAATCGAATTGATAGTATCTTTCCAGCAAAAGAAAGCAGAGATATACCTCTGTAGTTTCCACATTGGACCTTCTCGCCTTTTTTGAAAATGGTAACTATAGAGGCGTCTCTGAGTTCGGCAGGAATGGTCTCAGTGTTCCATATTTTACTTATTAGAGTGTGCATTTGGAAATTAATTGCGGGACCCGCTTGTTTTTAGAGTTCAGCAGCGATACCAGCAGTGCCTGCTGACTTGTTATTCTTTAGCTGTGTGATTGCCTTTTCGACCTCCTCTAATCTCGGAATCATACTTAGGTGTTGTTGTGTAGTTTTCTCCGAAATTTTATCGAAGATATCGTTATCGACCTGAGACTCTCTGTTGAGTAGTTCTTCGAAGTGTTATTTCTATCGTGAATTGATAGAGGATCTTTTTGAGCACCCTTTTTCCATCATTGGATCCTAGAAGATTGATACCTTGCGTAGTGGGATCATATATCATTTTAGTAGCTTGAAAGAAGGCTCTGGTATTTTTGGACCCAGCTAGCTAGATGTTGCAGTTCGTGTGATTTTATTGTCCACCATTAGTTTTTTACCTACGTGTTTGCCTTTGTACTTCTGCTTTGGCTTCTTGATATTGCCTTTTATTTTCGTTAGAGTTAGGGTGGCTTTTAAGGTCTTAAATTTCTTTGTCATATTCATCAAACCAGTCTTGATATTTTCTTTGTGTGTAGCCGACTGGTTCTTCGGAGGCAGATGTTATTGCTGTCTTAAACATTTTCCAGTGATCGTCAATATTCTCCGCGAGTAGTAGTAATAATAAGGGGGCGACCGGTAGGCATGCAGGCAGTTAGGCCGCTTCATGGGCTATTTTTGCCACCAACCCCTTTTTGGATCTCTCTATCGTGGGTGAAACTCATGTCACCTCCCTATTAGAGGCCCGATTCTGGATTTAATAGAACCACTTCTACAAAAATCAAAATTTCTGTAGTCAGCCACCGGTTTTAATTATTTACATCGCACAAAGGTCGTTTGACTGCTCTGACTTAGGAAAAAGACTGCCGAGTTTGCCGTAGCATGAGCATTTAAAATATCGATAAGACACGTGATGGTTTCGTTCAATAGCGTCCTCTAAAATAATACGAAGATATCTGACACTCGGACAAGCATGGTCAAAATTTCCCGAGTGACGTTTTTACATGAGTTTTTCTACAAGTCTCATTTATCGAGTCTAACCGAGAGAACGGCTTGTCACAAAAAACTTATTCGCGGTAGCTCTGCGCGTGCCCATAATAGTTTGGCGATTAGTCAATCACCTCATCACTGCTTTCAAATGCATTTATTGGTTAAAACTATTTCTTTCCTCTCCATCGAGCAAACTCATCCTACCCTCCAGAATCGGCACCTAGGCCGGTTTCTCTGTCCACCCGCTGGCTGAAAATACGGGATCCCCCGCTACTCTGATGCATGCAAAGTATTTATCCATTCGATTGCGCCCAGTCAGCATTCCCGTCGGGCCTTCAATATCTTTGCGAGTTTTAGGGCCGGTTCATCAATAGCGGTCTAGGCATTTAAGCCCCGAGTTAACCTTCAGCTGTCTCACTCTGACACTGGGCATATGTCAACCATCTTTCTCTTTAACTCGAGAGTTAAATGCCCAACTTGCTATTGATAAAACCGCCCTTAAGCTAGGAACACACGATGCATCTTTTTCATGTATCTCGTCAAAGTTGCATGCATCTCCTTATAATTTTAGTGGTCACACTATGAAACATTCTTCTTCTTCTTAGAGACATCAATCTACAATCTGACAACCAGTTTACTAGTTTTGACGTCGAAAGTTTGTACACTAACGTACCATGGGAAGAATCATTCCAAATCATTGAACAAAAGCTACTCAATGACAGCCACCTCTCTGACAGCACCAATCGTAGGTTTGATGCATCGTGTGTCCTAACTTTACTCAGGAGCCGTTTAGTTCTCTGGTCCGACTGTCCGCATCCTAGCTACTGCCAAAGGAAAAATTAAGTACATCGGTCGCCCATTTCTTGCGCTCACTTTGTAACTTTTCGTAAAACACTTTTACTGGTAGAAGTTCCTCTGGGTATCAATCCTCTTCACTCAGCCCAACAACCGAGCATATCTCAAGAATATTTCCTTCATGTTCCCCATCTAAATTGTCATTTTCTTTTTTGGTGCCATTGCCATCGCTAGGAAACTAGTAAATAAATATTTGATTCAGTTATATATTAGTTGGGCAAAAGTCAAAACTTAATTTTGTTACATCAGAAATACCTTCTGGGATCTCAAGTAGTAGGTACTTCAGTATACTTCTAAAGCTTTCCTGAAATACTAAGATCGCCAAAGGCGGGTTGACTAGTACTTAAGTAAATTGCATGAAAAATACATGAATACAAAAATGGGAGGGCGTCTAATAGGATGTGACCAATCTCGTATAATTTTGATTGAACTTCCTTACAGGTAAGTCGTTTAATCCTTAATTATACTTCGATTGGGCACATCCTGTTAGATACACCAGGTAGTTGTTTAGAGAATATGGCGACATTAGTTAAAAAGTTAAATAATAATAAGGAAACCACAAGGTTTAAAATTTAAATGTGTTTAAAATATATTTCTTAATATAATTAGCTAAAAAATCTTTTGAAATTAAAGGTTTATTATAAAATCGATTAAACGTTTTCCTTTTTTCGGAACATCTCGCAGCCTTTCTAATACTTTAGATTGATGCACCAACTCTTAATGCTGCGAAAGACACCCCATGTCCTGTGCTATGTCCTTTAAAATTTGATTCTATTTCTGCGTTTTTTAGACCTTTTAAAATCCACCTGCTAATGTTTTGGGATGTAGCGGGCTTATGAGGATTTTTAATTGTTAAAACAAGTGTATCCTCTGTTCATCGAAATAGTTTCATTTTCTGTATGCAAAAACAAATAGAACTGTAAATTTTCTTTGAGACAGGGTACTTAAGCCAAGGCTGAATTCTTCTGGGTCCAGATATTTTAGAAATATATTTAAGAACTATTTCTATGCCCTCTTTGTTAGCCTTGATGTTACTTAACTTATAGAGAACAAAGAGTTTAAAGAAGTACCAGTTTTATAGTTAATAACCCGAATGTTAAATTTACCAAAGGGTACAAGTTACCTATAAAAGGTAACACTGGTTCCAGATACCAGGTTTATATTTCGGAAACTGAGGGCGCAGCTTCAAAAATCCGTCTCATAAACCTATCTACCATTACTGATTTTTCTGCTTGCAAATTAAATTTAAGGCAGACCTATGTGTGTTAAGACTCCAATATTTCCCAGTATTTTGAGATTCTGTTTCTAAAACAGATACAACTTGATTTACAATAGGCTGTAAGATGGTCTCAATATTATTGTTGCAAAACTTCCATCATTTGGAAAAAATAAATTGCATCCTCCCAAAGGCCCCTTTTACTATAGGCCACCTTGATAAGATTGCTACCCTCAGGGAAAGATTCTTTCATAGTGGGTGGGGTTACCTAAACGAGGATAAGAGTAAATCACCTTTCGGATTTAAAAGGATAACTTTTAAGCGAATCACGGATTCTAATTTTGGATACCATGCTTGAGTTCTCCAGATAGAATAAACTACCAGACATATCGCATTATCGTTTTCATTTTTTTCTCTTTTTTTACATTTTTGGAAACAGTGAGGAAGGGGAAATATATAAGAATTTAGGTTTTTCTAATTCATTGTGAATGCATCCACGGGAAGCCACGACACAAACCGGTGGCATTATTATTATTATTATTATTATTATTATTATTATTATTATTATTATTATTATTATTATTATTATTATTATTATTATTATTATTTATTACCAGATTTCTTGTCCGCTATATGATTATCCAACGTATTTATGTACGTGGCAAATACAAAAAAATATACCTAAGCTCACTGCTACATCATTCTCCCAAAAGCTATCAATTCTTAGTAAAATATGACACTTTTTTGTAATCTTTTACAAAGCTTATTAAGCCATAAAAAGCTGTCTTCATTTCAAGAACGTTTATGTGTTTCTCCTGTTCACCTTGTTGTCACCATCCCGATTTGTATGCATCGGCGAAAATTTTAATGTTATAATTAGGTTGTAAAATAGTATGTGCTTTAACCACCACACAAGTTCATTTTTAACTAAGAACCTAACAAGCATCTTTTTGTTATAGTTGTTCCTGTTAGCCTTTAAGGCACGATATTTTTTTCGCTCAAGGGTTTTTACGTACAACAAGCTACACAAACCGAGGCTAGCCTTCCTATAATTTGCGAAACCTCTTTGATTGTTATTTAATTTTTTTCCTTTCAATAATCTGAATGGTTTTTATTTTTCTTATTCTTTTTTGTGCGATATATATCCACATCTTTTTTGCATTAAGGACAAATGCTAAAAATTGTATTTCTTGAGTCGGTTGTGTATGGTTTTTAATTATTAATAAAAAACCTAATCTTTTAGATAAGAGAACAGGCCTGAAAGGGTGGAACAAAAAAGTGCAGTGGCTAAACCGAATGGTAAATATTTGAATTCAGCTTTTGTTTTGAAAAGAAAATCTTAAATATTTTTTATACTCATCAAACATTGGAACTAAAAAATATGCATCTTTAAGATCTAACGTCGCAAGGAAGCAGTTTTTAGTAATTAAGTTCTCTAATATCTTCCAGTTGAAAATGAGGTGAGCGAAAGAACTTTATGTAGGTTTCTAGGATTAAAGATAAACCTAAAATCCCCTGCTATCGTTCTTTCTTAAAAAATATCTTGACAGTTATTAACAGTTTTAACTGCTCCTACTTATAAATTGGATGTTTTTCGAATAAATTTTTAACTCGTTTTTGGTAAATTTTGAGGTTTTGGGGGTGAAAACTTGAAAAGGTTTGTCCACAAAGGGAATTTTGTAACCTTTTTTCCAACTCAAAGCTAATTTATTTTGAGTTATTTGATTCCACTTTTCTGAAAAAAAATTTTCAACACGAATACGTTCGTTCACTGTTTAGCTCTAATTTTTTTTCTCTGCGGGTTTTTTATATTTTTGCAATTTTCGTCAAAACCTTCGCTAACAAAGAAAAGATCTGGATTTTGCGCAGTAGCAATTTATTATATTTTTGCATGAAACAATATTGTGGCCAATGCAAAACAACTGCGCCGATTCGGCAAGACCCAAAAGATCTTCATCAAGTGCTTCGTCTCTCCCTTTTTTGTTTAGGCCAAATTAGAGAAAACCCGGTCTAAGGGTGTCAAACCTTTTCCCAAAATGGTTTACAATTTCAAGAGTTACGTATCTCTTTTTTACTCTGTGGATGCTAGCATCCTGGATTTAATTTGGGTCCTTAAAGAATTTGGCAATTTCTCCGGGAATTGTGTATTTTTCGAAGAGATTATTTTTACTTTCCTTATCTATATATTCCCATAGAAGGATGCTTCTGCCATCTGCAAGCTAGCTCTGCTAATATATCTGGACTCAATGTACTATCATCTGTCCCCCTTAATATACTTCCTAAGGGGTGCCTCTCTGTGCTAGAGTTCGAGGAACTACTAGTGTCTGACCAGTTGAGGAACTGTCAGATTCGTCGTCACATATAATAATATGAAAAACTATGTGCTAATAATACTTTTTTAAGTAAACATATTATAATCTTCTTAGAAAAATGGACATCCGGTAGAGTAAACCATGCATCGGGAGCATGGGTGAGATACGATAGTATTTGTTTTTACGTGCAGCATATAGGATATAGCGTGCTATATAGGATATAGCGTGCTAGGCAAAAAAATTCTGAGTCATCCTCCGTCTACATGGAAAATGCGGTTGAAAATTTTTGTTAGATTACGACGGGTAAAGGGTTTTTGTTATAATAACTATTCTGGAAATTAAAATGTGACATTTTGAAAACGAATTTTATTAACATTATGGAGTTTTTTATTGAGACTAATATGGCGCGCATAAGTCAAAAACTATGCAGGGTTTAAGTTTCTATGAGTCATAAAAACAAAAGAAGTATACTGAAGTACCTAGCAGAGATCAGGCCGGCTGCCATGGCGGTATGTTTTTCTTATCTCTAAAACTTGCGTATGACGTGCTACGAAGTATCACTACTTGGTGTATCTAATAGGATGTGCCCAATCGAAGTAAATAAAAATAAATAATTTCTAGGACCCGGTTTCTTAATAGCGGGTAACCAGAGAGTTAAATTAACTCGGGCTATAAATCCCAGTTTTTTTCTGTCTTGCCCTGGTTACTATGGAGATAATTTTAACCTGCTTTTTAAAGATTTTTATGTTGCTCGAGTTAACGCTTACTCGCTATTCAGAAACCGGCCCTAAGAGTTATTTACGACTAGTTAAATTAAAATCTGTGAAACATAGCGATTTATTCTTACCGCAAAAATGTTTGCCACATTTCTTTTCGTAAAATAAGAGACTCAAACTAGTTCAAACGAACTGTGTTGCCAAATATGACATTTCAATTTCGAAAACACTGTATTTATACAAAAATCAAGCAAATTTCGCCATTCTCTTTCGAATTTTAGTAGTTACCAATTTAAAAATTTTGCGACTCTAGCACTTTTCATTATGGCTTTATTACTTAACTTTTATTATCACTGAACTTGTTTTTCAACCAATTTGTACAAGCCGACAACATGAATCTTAAAGTCAAGCACTGCTCCTTCTTGCTATTGGTGCTTTAAACCACGTGATCTAATTTTTACCCTAATTTTCTTGTTTATATTCAAAGGAAACTGATTTTTCAACAATTTTCTTTCCAATTTAACGAAACTCGACTCAACCCGACCCAACCTCACCAAACCCAACCAAACACGGTGAAGCAATAGCGGAAGGGAGCCGTGTTTGACTTTTATCAAAAATCTCTTTCACCTATTATTTTCAAAGTCTGTGGATGACATCTAGTTTACCTCAATTTAGTACAGTATTCAATGAGATATTAGCCACTGACCTTCCCTCTTAGCTGGTGTCAGAAATGTGAAACCATTGTTACTCATTAACTTGTCAATTAACTGCTTCAGTAAATGTAAATTTGAGCACACGAAGGTCTACCATACCGTCTAGCTTCCATGCGTATTAAAGCGTTAATAGACCATCAAAATTGGTGATACCGTAGGAAAAATCGGTTATTTTTCTTCCGTATCCAAAAATAACCGAACCGAAATACGTTACCTTATAAGGCTTAACGGGACCCGCTCGATTATTGTGTGCAACCAACCAGATTTATTTATGTGCAAAAGCTGCAGATGGTAAGTAATAATTCTCTTTTTTTAGTTGGGTTTTTAATTTTTTTGTGAAAGTGAATTTGCAAAAACAGGAATTGCTGTTTTCTCTTCTATTCTATTTACGTTGGCAGTTTGTATGTAAGCAAAAGAATACGGTTACGGTAATTTATGTTTGTGGTTTAAAAACTCTTTTTAGCGTCTCAATTACGATAGTGCGATAAGCAAATAAGGTGACGATAAATTAGTGGTCTATTAACTCTCTATTACATTTGATCAGGTTCCTCAAGGAGGTTACACAAAACAAATCAAATTCAAATCTCTCAGCGAATTTTTAATCACTTTTACTATAAACATTTTTTTTTAAATCAATAGTAGCATCTGCATTTCTAAGCTTTTTTTGTCACTAATATCCTCTTGAAAATTTTAACAGAAAACGTCGTTAAATTTTTAATTTAAAATGGCGTTTCTAAACGCAATTTTAGTTTAAAAACTGCTGATATAACATTACAACATCATTTTTAACGAGATATTTTCTGCAGTTTTTACCTTTTTTACATTGCACAGCTACCTACAATAACAATTTGCATGCATTTTCCCTAGTCAAAAGTGCCTTTTTGTGTAATTACATTAAATTTTATTCCAAAACGCAGCGAAAACTGTATAATTTAGCCATATTTTGTGTTTATTACAGACCAGGGTGAATTAAATTAAAATTCGAAGTTAAAAAATCCCGCGTTTAAAGCTATTTTGTCGCTAAAATTTATAGACCATAACTAACGGAAGCTTTAGTTTAAAATTTTAAAAAAGAAGGTATTTTTGCATAAGTGAATTTTTAGCAAAATTTACGCATTGAAAAATTGGAAATCATATAACCATGATAATGATTGCAAAATGTGTAAGAATAGCAAGTTTCAAAAACAAAGAAAAAATTAAACTTTGTTGTTGGCCTGGCAAGGGTAAAGCCAGGAAATCTATTGCTCACGCGTCAGCAAAAATACCAATGCGGTATTCAATAAAAATATAGAAAAATCTTATTTTACTTTATATATGCTTTAATTATAATATCAGTTTTTAACGATTTGACACTGAGACGTGTCGCCATTTTTTTATCAGCCCAGCAGAGAAGGAACCAACGTTGGGGTACTATTAGACTCTAAGCTAACATGGACTCGACATATCTAGAACATAATAAAGAAAGCGAAAATCATCCTGGCGGAGATTAGACGCTTACATGGAAAACAGTGGGGACTCAGACCACACATGGTACACTGGTGGTAATACCAACCATTACGTATGCATCTTTAGTCTGGTGGCCAAAAATAACTCAGCAGTCTGTGATGCTCAGACTAAGCAGGGTGCACAGACTTGCTGGCCTCAGCGTCACAGGTGCAATGGGAACTACATCAACAACTTCGATGGAGGTGCTTTTAGACCTTCCCCCACTTAACTTGGTGACACAGAGAGAGGCAAAGATCGGACTCTATCATCTTCAGAAAACTATGAACCTACACTATGTTAACTTTGTTATGAACCTACAGACAAGAATGCATAATAGAGAAGAGAGGTTTTTAGATATACCAATCCTACACTTGAGATCAGACCAGATGTCACCAAAGTACATATACGGACCAACTCTAGAAGTAATTATACAGGAGAGAGTAGCATGGTCAGGACAAAACAACCCGCTGCCACAGGAAGGACTGATCTGGTAAACAGACGGATCAAAAACTGACGAAGGCGGTGTATTCGGGGAAAGACCTAGGAGATATCTGCATTTCTCACTGGGATCTTACCCGACAGTTTTCCAAGCAAAAATCTTTGCCATCCAGAATGCGTAAGAGAGAACAATGGAATGGGATACTTCGGTCAAACCATATCTATATACTCAGATAGCCAGGCAGCCTTTAGGGCGCTTATGTGCCTGAAGGTCACTTCAAAGCTAGCCTGGGAATGCCTTGCTGAACTAATGAAACTGGCGAAACATAACAAAATCAGATTAGTATGGGTGCCATGATATGAACCGGCAAGACAAGGATCGTCAAAAAAATATATTAGACCAGAACCAGCCCTGGGGGTACCAAAATGTACAATAAGGTCCCAGGTTAAACTCTAGATAGGGGAAAAACACGAAAGTCACTGGCTAGAAAGACAGGGGCTAAGACATAGCAGAGCCTTTATCAAAGGCCTGAAATCCAAACTCACGAAAGACCTGCTAAGCTATAGCAGGATGCAAGTGAGAACTATAATAGGAATCATGACCGGCCATATGGCGGTTAAAGTTTACCTAAAGAACATGAGCTTATATCACGGACACCTGAGCTGTAGATTATGCAATTAGGAACCGGAAACAGTAGAACATGTAATATGCCAATGCGAGGTACTGGATCGCAAAAGGCACCTAATACCTAATATTTGGGGAAGTTGACTAGACCCAATATTGACTGGGGACTACTCCACTAAGGACCTGTACAAACTTGCACAGGGGACAAAATTAAGGGAGAGGTTAGCCTAGGAACGACGGTGCACAATAACTCAGAAATGGCTACAGTGCAGTGACTATAGCTTGCCACCAGGAAGGTTGGAGTCATAATCGAGGGGTTTTAGTCGGTAGGAATCCAGCACTACCCGGGCTCTCCTGGTAGAGGAGAAATGACTCTGGCAGGAAAGTAGTTCGGGCGTCTTATGCAAGATTTCCCCGTCAGACCCTTGAAAGAAAAAGCGTGTCATCTAGAAACTAAAGTCTTCGTTTCCCAGACCGCACATGTCGACCAATGGACGGTAAATCCAGTTTTGGTCATTGGTCGTTCTTACAGAGGATATCCATTAAGAAAATGTTCATTGGACGTTTAGTTATGTATATATTTGATTCAGGACATTATTTGTAAGGCCATTGGACGTTATTACAATGAACGTCCTTTGCATAAACGTCCTCTAACCGTCTAACATAAGCTCATTTTTGGCCGTAATATTACGGAAAATATAACATGTAAGCCAAAGTTTCGGAGTCCGTACCCATCTCGCTCTGATATATGATTTTGTAAAGTGAAAATTTGAAAACTTTTTTGTGATGACATCATGGCGCGTTGTGTGTAGAAGAGTCGGTGTGGTACAGACACCAGACACCGCAGCTTCTCGTGAAAATTCGGCTTGGTGTAACCGCACCATACAATTGGAATCCACCCACAAAATATATATCGGTTATCCTTTTTTGTCGTGTCAATAAACAAAGGGTGTCGCTTATCCGGAGTTTAGTCTGAGCACTTGGCAAATCACAAAATTTCGAATTTCGACGCATGCTCCATCCCATATACTGTGAGATACTATAATGGCCCAAGTGTCGTAAAATATATAACAATAATAACTTTGTACAAAAAAGAAGATGAAAACTCAAACTTGGATGAGCATCCCACAAGGAACACACAAAGGACAAAAGCGAAAAGAGAAATAATTAAACGATGTTTCGCTTTGGGTAACCAGCGTGGTCTCATCAGTGGTTTCACTGGTCACCCTCCCCATACATCATTAAACTTTGAATCACTCACAAATAGGCAAAAAAATATTTGGTTAAAGTAACTGATTTGGAGGTTTTTAACTTCTTTTTTGTGTCCAAAAAACTAGTGCGTTAAATTTATTTTTTAACAACCTTTCCAAAAAGGTGCCGCAACTAGTACCTTCTAATTGAAACAAAAAATAGTTGTATGTCATGGACGGAGAGTTCGTAAAAAATCATTAAAGATTCGATTTTAGCTCTTTTTAAAACATGGTGTCTAAAGCAGCTAGAAGCACCGTTGCATTTAAAAAATCCACCCTGTATAACAATATACTAGTAGGACACGAAATAATTATTAGAGGGTATCCAATAAAACAACGTTACTAACATATACCCCAGTAATTCAAGTTCAACGATAAAGATATACAAATAACCATTTAAGGACAATATCATCACTTTCTGCTAGTTAAGAAACCTAATGGTACTTACCGCTTTTGCGTGGACTATAGAAAAGTAAACAAACTGACGAAGAAGAACGCTTCTCTAATGCCGAATATGATTGTTATTTTGGATAGATTGAAAAACGCTGCATATATTTCATCTTAATATATTAACCGATGCGGTTCAAGAATTATTTTAGCTGTAGCATATTACATGCTTGTATTTTCTTTTCTAATTTTACTTCTATATTCTTTTTTAAGTAAGTTAAGGAACCCATTGGCATTAAAATTGTTAAATTTTAAAGAAACAATAAATCTATTGAAATTTAAATATTGAAATAATATATTAAATTCTCTTATTGGCATGTATTTATGGCCGCTGAAAGCTAGAAAATCATTGCTTTTACGATGCCTGGAAGCCGAGGTTTATACCACCGACGCGACGTTAACTTGATTTGGAGGGGTCTTATAGGTAGGTACGGCCTTTTTTCGTAAATAAAAATTAAGGTCGACAACTAGCAGTAAAAAATTTATATACAAAATTTGGATTTGCAGTTGAGTTTGTCGTTCGTAGTTCCCAGTTGATAGTTTGGACAAAGCCGTTAGCTACTTATTTCTGATGGGTCTAAGGACAAATAAACAAACACAATGGTGAAATCATTGTTTACAACTGATAGAAGACAGCTGTGAGTCCATTTGCCAACATATATATTTTCGACATCTTTAACTGTAGAGGCTACTACCAACAACATAATAAGGCCACCATTAGCTTGTGTAACGTCAACTGCGAACAGGAAGAGCGTTATTGTGGTACCAAAATTATTTTTACAATTTGGTACAAACAATTTTTGTCTGTGCACTAAGTATGCTAACGACTCGTTGCGTTTAAAATTTTATACTAGTACAATATCTCTTGCAACGTTCTTCTAAATAGGTTATTTTGCCTGTTAAAAACGTAATTCCGAAAAATCCAGGGCACACAAAATGGGTTGACAAAATGCAAAAACCTTGAAGCGGCTAAACTTCAAAGCAAATAGAACTTATCGCTACTGAATATTCAAAAGACTTTTTCGAAACTGAATCGCTTGCATCAGAATTCCTTAATGGTACTCTCGTTTTATGAGTGACGACATTCGAACGAACGGCTAGCATTTTGCTAAACAAATTTTCCTTTAAAAAAACTTTTTTGAGTCCTGTCTTTTGAAATTGAATAACAAGAGTATTGGGCATAATATATGCCTATATGCCTTTTTACTACATAATTTATAAGGATACATTTTTAACACTCCTGATATAAAGTTACCTTTTTAACCCTTTTGTAAGGGCTTTTAGCCTTACGAGGGCGAAATGAAAATCGCAAAGATTGATGCTTCTATTTTAAGGAGAGCTCAGTGAAAGGACTTACTTGTTAAAGGCAAATAGTGCGACGCATTTTTTTCTTTTCCTTAAGAATTTTAATTTAAAATACAATATGGTAACAGGTAGTTTTGGCTAGCGCCTATGTACCAAACAGCCTTGCTAGGAAGTTGTTTATTGTTGTTCACAAAACTCTAATATCGTATCCACCAACGCAAAAATTGCGCAATTAGGTACTAATCGTGATTAGTTGCTAATCGGTGTGTAGAATGTGGTGTTTTACATTAAAACTTTGTTTGAAAAGACTTATTTCAAACTTGGATTAATGTTAATTATGAATAAAGCTCATATACTTACAACAAAAACTGTTTCTTAACCCATTCAAAAAAATTTGTTAAAAAAAATCTCATATTCTCAAGCGTTCTCTAGAGTACCCGTTTTTGTTGTCCATAAGAATTGACGTAACTCGAAAAAGAGAGGAGGAGCAAAAATGTTTAACTTGTGAATGAGCTTTTAAGCTATAAGGTCCATTATTTACAACACTTTTTTAATTTATTAGGTTAAAAATTATCCTGCTAGAAAGAAAAGATAAATTTGACGCAACAAAAAAATTTTGGGAAAAAGGAATGAAACAAAAAGAGACAGAAGAAAAAGCAATAGCAAGCCAATTTTCCACGCCTCTACGCTGTAATACACATTCCCTGGATGGCAGGCTATCTTTGAGAATTAAGGTCACGAATAAGAGTCGGGGACAACATCGCCAAAACAAAACCAATTGGGCCATCTAACTAATAGATGGACCCATGTAAAGAATGAACGATTATCGAATTTGGACCGTGATAGGCATCCACAAAAATCATGTGTCTATGATTCTGGTGGATATGTGGTGCCCTCCAGTAACGACCCATCGAATTAAGTTTCCATCGTTCATATCAATTTCGTTTTTGTAAACCCAGCAAAAACAAGCTTTCAAAAAAGTGAAGAAATATATTTTTGATTATCTGGTTACAAATTAAGTCAGTTTTAGGAATTAGGTATTCATTTTTGAAGTTTAGTAAAGTGAACTTTTTTGAATATGCAATTATGATTGATTTCTCTAGAGTTAGAAAATAATACCGAAATATTAATACACTCGATTCCAAACATTTTTGGACTAAAACATCTGCTGTCATCGAAAATCAGCTGATCACAGTGTTGATAATTTTGTGTTACTCCAGACCAAAACTGATTTCAAAAAATAATTATTTAATACTTTGTAATATTTATACAGTTTTAAACCTAATGACGGTTTAATAATTTTAACAAAATAACAAAATATATTAAATTAAATGGATTATTTAATTTTAACATTATTGTTTTGGTTCTATGTAAAAAAAGTTAATTAAATTTTACGAATTTAAATTTGCTAGACAACTGATGTAATAGTCATATCAAAGGCAGATCAAAAGTTTTGATATTAACACAAAAACTTTTGAAAAGCGGAAAACATATTTTGAAAACACTGCATCATTCTGAAACTTCAAGGAAAATTCTGAGAGTAAACATTTTCAGTATTTGATGATGATGGAAAAACCTCTTGATCAAAACATTAAAATCGTCTTTTTTCTAGATTAAATGGGGCCAAACTTGACATTTTATTTTCTTAAATTTAAACTGAAGGACAAACATAGTCTATACAGACTTTGGAAACATTTGGCCAACTTGAAATTGGTCCGCAGAATTTGGAATGAGCTGTATATTATGCTGAGTAAAGGGGTAGATAAACCTTATTCTGTGCAGGGTTATCCATTTTAACCATCCATTTTTCTGTTATTATGTATTTTAGAAAAAATAGTCTTAAGAAAAGTTGGATAACTTCAAGTAAACTATAAAATATTTATAGTCACACTCTTGCAACTTCATATTTAAAGGTAACAGCTAAATAATGTGGTGGGGCTGAGGAACGAAAGACAAAAAAAATATGAGGAAATTTTAGATCGCTTAATCTTCGTTCCGTTTGCTGGGTCTTCTGGGTTGTGATGCAAAGCAACTAACTCGAAACTTCATAATGCAGAGGATCGGAATAGCTGTGCAAAGAGGAAACGCGGCTTCCATCTTAGGTACAATAAAAGAGGAAGGCAAAGGATTGAAAGAGATTTTTGATCTTTAGCCTCATTTGATTTTCATCGTTTGTTTTGTTTTAATTATATAGTTTTATATATTCTTTTTATTATTTTAATTTTAACTTTAAACTGTAAAATAATGTATGTCAAAATTATCCAATGTCGTCGCATACGTCAAATTTAGACATCAACTTTCTTATTTTATATTTAATACTCTGTGAACTTTTTAAAACTTCGATAGATCTTTCTTCCTGATTTCAAAAATATCCATATGTTACCTTTGTCTTGAACGGTAATTGAACAAATTTGGAGAAACGCTGCCATAAAAGAAATGGCCTTGGCTGATACATTCTTTCCTAAAAAGAGCACATATACGGTTTTAGCTTTAAAGCTTTCAAAACACTGTTTTTCTCATCCTCAACATGCTGCTATTTTTGGTTGATCTCTATCTTTATTAGTTACGGAGATTCATTGCCGTCCAAATCGTATATATGCACGTTTTTTAGACTTAACAGAGGTAAAACGCGATATAACGTTCTTATGACGTTTAGATTTTGTATAAAATCTCGTTTTCTGTAAGTATACACATCGAAAAATTAAACAGACAACTATAAGCTGTTTTACTTTTGAAAGTAATTTTCTTATCGTGTCACCCAAGACACAACCACATATGATTTCTTATTTGATTTTGCCATTGTAACACAGTCTAATGTTTATATATATTATAATTTATTTATATAATTTTTATGCTATCATATTATTTTTTTTTAATTGCTTTTTAAGTAAGTTGCAGCATTTTAATGGTAAAATCTGATATTTTTGTGTTTGTTTTCTCCAAAGCAACAATTATAACTAGTTTATTTCAAAGTATTGTGGTTATTTTTTATCAGTGGTAATAAATTACAAATATTACCAACATAATATACCATGGTAAAACTGTTTACGTGACCTGTTATACGAAATTAACCTAATTCGTCAGTTTTAATACTGCCACTGTATTCCTCGATATAAAATTTATCTTGTTCCGAAAATCATGCCGCTCGCAGGTGAGGGGGAGTTTGGGGTTAACCCCCCCCCCCTCCGGAGCAGACTGGTGACAATTGACACAATCAAATAACAGCAGAAATAAATTATATAGAGAATAAAATATAAAACACTGACCTTTAAAAAATCAGTTGCAAAATTTTTCGCCTGCGCCACTATATCACCTTTTATTTTCAAGATTTCATGTCAAAATGGTATTTTTAATGTAATTCTATCAAAACATTTTGCTACTGATTTGGTGTCAAAATTCGAATTTTAAGTGTCATTTTCACAAAAATTTTGGCCTGCGGCGCATTTTTCCATTTTTACTAACAAATTAATGTTAAACAAACAACTTACATTTCCAAAACCCATCAATATTTGTCAAGTGTTATTTTGTCAAAAAAAATTTGCTTGCTGCACCTTGAAGCATGATTTGACATCAAATTTTGGGTAAATATACAATTCTAAAGATGATTAAGAGCCCCCTTCTCCTCCCTCCTCTACATGTAAGTCCAGTCCGCGCTTGTAAGCATCTGTTTTCTTGTATCAATTATCGTCACATTTTTACTTCAAATTAAGTTTTTCTTATTATTTATCCTTAACCCCTCCCCCCCCCCCCGAAGTCAATTCCTGGGTGCGCCACTGCTTGAATCAATTTAGTAGATTATCTAGATCTTCCAGTACATCCTTGACAATATAAAGATTTGAAAAATCACTTTATTCCCTAAGGAGCAATAACGCCTGTAATGTTAACACATTTATTACGTCAAATATAATGCTATCCAACAATGCACAGAACTATATCCTACTATTACTAAATAATTTAAAACGGTGGCGGAGTCACTTCAAAAGTGCCTTATGCATATTTTATATTAGAAGAATCACAGCTTATGCAAGAATATCTGTAGGTTAAAAGTGTATTCGAGGGGTGACTCGGTAATGCACTTTGGTGTACAGGGTGTCCCAAATTGGGCACTTTTGGGGGGTCTGAGATGCTTCCAGGGGAGATAGAAAAAAAACTGACCCCTTGCGAGGCCTAATTTTTAAGAGAAGTTTAAAGGTAAAAACCGTATCTTGACATGTCAAGCCATTCAAACTACTGGGGCTTTTCGAAAAGTCTGCATTTTGGAATGGGGTCTATAACTTTTTTATTTGTAAAAATTTTTGTTTGGTGAAAAACCCTTTTTTGTAGATTTTGTAAAGCAGAATATAACTGTCAAACTGGATTTTCTCGATCGCTTTTAGTTTTTAAGATAAAAGACAAAGTTTGTATTTTTTTATAGAATGATCCATTTTTTATTGGATTTTTAAAATCATCTTTAAATCCCCTTTAAAATGATATGTCACACTTTGTGTTTTATTTTTTGTATTTCTATACAATTTTTTATTTCTTTATTAGGTACTTGTAATATTTTCTTTATTTTGATTTTTTTATTTTTAATATTGGAAAAAGTGAAGTAAAAAGTAAATAAGATAGTAATAGAAAAAATAAATAAGTATTAAAAAAATAAAAATATATAAAAGTAAAAAAAAAATTAAACACAAATTGCGACATATCATTTTAAAGTGAATTTTAAGCTCATTTTAAAAAAAGGGTCATTCCATTAAAAAAAACGCTAACTTTGTGTTATATCGCAATTTGACAGTCCAATTCTGCTTTAAAAAATCTACAAAAAAGCTATTTGCGCTAAACAAACCCCATTCCAAAATGCAGACTTTTCAAAAAGCCCCCGTATCTCAGAAACAGTTTGACATATCAAGATACAGTTTCTTCCTTTAAGCTTCTTTTACAAATTAAGGCTCGCACGTGGGGGTAAGTTTTTTCCATCTCGCCTGGAAATACCTTAAACCTCCCAAAATTTTCCATTTCAATTTTGAAGTATTATTTTATTATATTTATTTAGGGCAGTTCATAGAGCTCTGAGGCATTTCTAACAGAAAAATTTGGTAAAAAATTACTTTTGGTGTAAACAAAATGGATCCCTATAAAAATCCCGAAACCAAAGAACCCCGTACGAAATACATTTAAAAATTATTTCGGTGAAATTTAATAAAATTTTAGTATGTTATAGTGGGTTATGGGATAAGAAAAATATAGGAATATAAAATTATTTCTATGTCTATTTCCAGAGATATAGACGGTCAAAGTTTAAAAAAAGTGTCGTTTTGGGGTATGTTGGGCAAACTGAAAAAGGCATTTCCTGACCGAAATTAAATAAGTCATCGACGAACGTCATTTACTGAGGAACCACACATGGACTTTCTCATTATTATGTTTGTAAAATGTTAACAGGTTGTATGCAGGGGCTAGTCCAAGAAAATAATTTTTTTTAAAAAATTTATTTTTCCCCATATAAAATTAAAAAAAAAAATTAAGCAAACATTAATATTTTAGTATTTTCTAGATAATCTGAACAACTTTTTAACAGTAACAGTTATTTTATATTTTATTTTTTTTTATTTTTTCACCATAAAAACTTGACGAAAATTGTTTTCTGCTACGAAATAATTATTTTGCACCTTAACAATCTAAATATTCTTTTGCATTCAGTTAAAGTGATAAGTAAATAAACTTGAAATAAAATGAATATTATTATTTTTTTTTCTAACTACGAGGTCCATGCCAAAAGTTCTATATCATTAATTTTTACAAAAAAAATAATCAATTCTTAATTTTTGTAAAACTGATCTAAAGTTTTTAATTTAATTTTGCGTACGGCTTTATCATACTTTTATCTAATACAGGGTGTCATTTTCTTACCACCTCTTTATGTATTGCATTGGGGATTATGATTTTTTAAAGGTTTCTCAATGTTCTCTAACCTAAATAATAACTCTTTTGGTAGGGCTGAATTATCAAACAAACAATATACTCTCTCATACATGCTACTCATACCTATATAGGAACTCTATTGATTACTAATCAAAGTCAGTGGCTTTTCCAAAAAAAAGGTTAGCAATCAAAAAAGTCAGAAGAAAGATACATCTAATGAACTATTTTTGACTTTTTTATAAGTAAACTCTAAACAAGATATCCAAGATGGTGTTCATTTCACTTTTATTCATAGAATTATATGCTACGCCACTGTATGTATGTAGAAAGGAGAGCAATTACCCGTAATCATAATTTATATTATTGTAGGATTGATAATTCAGCCCCACCAAAAGCGTTATTATTTAGTTTAGAGAACCTTGAAAAACCTTTAAAAAATCATCATCCTAGATGCAAAACATAAAGAAGTGAAAAAAAAATTACATCCTGTATTAGACGAAAGTATTATAAAGGCGTACGCAAAATTAAATGAAAATCCCTCGATTAGTTTTAAAGAAATTAAAAATTGATTACTTTTTTGGAAAAATTAATGATATAGAACTTTTTGCATGTACCTCGTAGCTAGGAAAACAATAAAAAAATAAAATTGATTTTATTTACAGTTTATCTACTTATCACTTTAACTAAATGCAAAAGAATATTTAGATTGTTAAGTTGCAAAATAATTATTTCGTAGTAGAAAACAATTTTCGTCAAGTTTTTATGGTAAAAAAAAATAAAAAACATGTAACGCAAAGTCACTGTTAATGGGAAGAAAAACTTGTTCAGTTTATCTAGAAAATACTAAAACATTAATGGTTGCTCAAAAATAGTTTTTTTTATTTCTATATCGGGGAAAATAAAAAATTATCAAAACATGATTTTTTTGACTAAACCCTGTATAAAACCTGTTAACATTTTATCAACATAATAATAAGAAAGTACATGTATGGCTCCTCAGGAAACCATATTCGTCGATAACTTATTTTATTTATAATATACCTCAAAACCACGTTTTTTAAACTTTGCCGTCCGTAACTCTGGAACTAGACATAGAAATCACTATAACATAGTAAAACTTTATGAAATTTCATCGAAATAATTTTTCAATGTATTTCGTGCGGGTTTCTTCGGCAGAAACATAATTTGTCAGAATTTAAAGGAAAAGAAAATAATTGGTCCGAAAAAAATCGTCTCGAAAATAAACAGGAAAATCAAATCAGTAGAAAATATATGCATAGAATTAGATTTAAACTAATCACATTTTTGTAGAGACACAAAATGTTAGAAAATATTTTTTTACAATAATTTGATAGAAACATAATAATGCCGAACCACAAAATTCAGGAACCCGAATCTAGCCGAAAATTATTTAAATCGATAGCCACGAATTCAATTGCTACATTGCCAGGCTTACGGCAGGGAAAAGTCGAAGTAAATTGTGATATTGTGTTAATTTACCCCCTTTACAATCTTCAACCACCTCCTACTTCCAATTTTCTTCATAATATTGTATTTGGACAGTTAGACAGCCATAAACTGTGAAGTTAAATAAAATCGTTTATTAAAAAAAATCCCCGAGTCATCTTTCAAATAGAGAAACTTGTCAACCCGCAATCTATGACGCATGCCCAATAGCGATTCGGTTGGATTGTAGTACTGCTTATTTAAGGATCGAGCATATTATTTTCTATCAATTTTTAGGTCGGGTGTTTTTCGTTTCTAGACAATTATTTTCGATACTTTTGTAATTCTGACAGTTTAAGGTTCGGGAAAATTATAATCGGTTAAATTATATTCCTGTCTTTTAAGGATCGAGTAAATTAAAATTCTATAAAATTATATTCGTATCCATTATTTTCTGGGTGTTTCACTTTTCTTCATATATCATTTTGGACATTTCATTTTCTGTTCATTTGTGTTTCGCTTTTTATAAATTCGGCTTTTTTGTGGGTTCCCAACAAGATGACGACCAAGCCAACCCTCGAGTGTATTTAAAAATTTACATTGACAAACTGGTGCGCAACTGGTATTGGGCGAACACTAAAGTCAGGTTAAAAAACTTGCATTAGTTGAAAATTTCCACGATAGCCATTTGGCTAAACATTTGGTTTGTTTTTATAATGTGAAAATGCACTCAGTTTGAGACAACCTCACGATACACGCTGCGCTGAAAAAATGTACGGATCATTACTGTTGACGTTGACACCAAAAAAAATAGATTTAAAAACATTGTTTATTGGCTAGGTATGAATTTGCTGTCCATCAACCCTCAAAAAACCGTATATGTGCCTTTCTCTAGCTGTATGACAAGAATGCCTTATTCACAGGTAATTAACACTAATATTGAATCCAGAAATGAAATTTGGCACCTAACGTGCAAAAAGTCAGTGAACTACTTATGGATCACTATAGATTCACATCTTAGGTGCAATAAGGACGTATAAATTTTAACAAAATAAATTAGATCATTAATATACATGTTTAAATAGTAAGAGTCAACCTTAACATAGCCAGAACTATCTACTTTGAACTAGTACAATCTTTGCTTTCTTATGGAATTTCTGTGTGGGGTGGAGCCTATGAAAATGTTTCAAATCCGCTTGAAATGGTTCAAAAACGTATTATTATAATCATGTGTTAAATCCCTATTACATATAGGACATATAGGAGCATTATTATAAAAATTCAGTTATCTTTCTTGCTAATAACCAAATGCTTAATTCTAATATAGCACACCAAGACAACACAAGATTTCGTAAAGAAAATAAATCATCTTACCAAGAACGCAAAAAATCACTGGGCAAAATTTCTTTACTTATGTCGGTCAAGAAGTATTTAATAAACAGAATATCAAAAAAGATCCTTTAAGAAAAAAATAAGCCATTGGTTACTTCAAAATGTTTCTTAATAGAACTTTCTAAATAACCAACAATAATGATATAAAATCTCTCCATCTTCCTCCAGCCATTTAAATTTATTTTTTTTATATAATTTATATTTTCTATATCGGGTTGATATTACTTTTTCGCGACTTATTGCGTAAGCATTTTATGCCAGAGGGTGTCTTCTTTTTTCATTTTTTGTTTTCATTAATTTAGCTTCAGATGCTTAACAAAAAAAAATCACTCATACATTTTATTATAATAATAGTAGATTAATATTATCGATCTATATACATTCGTTTTTACAAGCATTTATTTAACTTGCAATGTATCTATGTATGTTTGTTCGGGTGGACTCTTGCAACTTAATTTTTACCAACTTCCCGACATCCGATCGGGTTCAAATTTGGCGTGCTTCTATATTACTGTTTATATCAGCTGATATAGGAAGTCATAGCAATACAGGTTTTAATTCATAAAAATAAAATATTTTAGATTAGTCACAAATTTGAATATCCCCATGTTTTTCAAATCAACTCTTTTTCGAGTGCAGTGGCATCAACTGATGGACAGATGAATAGTGACGTCATCAACGATGAATGTCAGATTGGCCATCAAATTCCGAATAAAGAAACGCCTCGGTATACATGACGTTGTAAATGTAAATTTAGACAAACACCTTTTCTAAGTAGTCCATTGTTTTAAGTAGCATCTCCAATTTTCTCAAATGGCTAATACAGCCCTTAAGGTATGTATGAACCTTCAAAAATAGAGATAAATTGGCCAATTTTATTGGTACACAACGCCGGTACTGCCTTTCCGCTTACTTAGGATGCTGAATGCATATCTCAGATCTATCAGGAGCGCACTAACTCCAAAATGGCAACATATGGAGTTACTGCCTTCTAGCTTTGGATGGCAGTACTCGCGTACTAAGCTTTACAATGGCCTAAAGCTTTTATCAAATAATAGTACGTTATACACCTAGGGACTAAAGTGGCACTTTTAATCCCAAGACAAAAAGTTTATAGCCCGACCATAGGGAGGGCTATAAACTTCAAAATACATGCGTTGCTATGAAAATAAACAATGCATCTGCGTTGCTATGACAATAAACAATGCACGTGCCGCTAACAGAGTGAAAATTCGGCAAAAATCGCGTTGTTCATATTGACAAAAATGGATGTAGAGAAAGCTGCGGAAGAGGCTATAAGTCAATTATTGCCATCGAAATCCCGGAAGATTTATGAAAAACAGTTCATAGAATACCGCTCTTGGTGTGCCGAGCAAAAAGTTGAAAATTTGTTTGAGGAAAAAGACCTTTTGGCCTAGTTTTTCGGGAAATCAAAGATGCTGAAGCCTTCAACCATTTGGAGTCAGTATTCTATGCTCAAAGCTAAAATAATTCAAGAAATGAACGTAGACATCAGCAAGTACGCCAAATTGGTTGGATTTGTGAAAATAATAAACGGCGCAGGATAATGAGTTCCTTGTACAAAAGGTAGGTTTTATTACCTATTATTCTACACCTATGTGTCATAGCATTCCACACTGATCAAATTCAATTGTACTAAATGTCAGTTTTTTGTTAGAGGTTGCTTTGTTTGTGCGAGTTGCCGGGGCCTGTTGTGGTAAAGAATTGTGCCAGTTAGATTGCAAAGATGTTAAGGATCATGAAGAATTTTTCCTAGTAAACATTAGTAACACAAAAACCACAAAGATCGCTCGTTTGTAATCAGAGCATCTTCCTCTTCATGCGATATCGTAGGATTGGTAAGAAAATATATTGGGCTGAGACCATATACTGAAAAGCACTCTAGATTTTTTGTTTACTACCGAGATGGACGGTGTACCAAACAACCTATTGGGAAAAACACTTTGGGCATCTGCCAACAAAAATTGCCATAATTTGTTTAGGGATTAAAAATCACTTTAGTCCTGAGGTGTATACAGTATTTTATGCAATTCAGGAGAATAAAAATTAAAAAAATTGTGAAAAATCTCTAAAAAAATCTGCAACTGTAAGTACTCTAATAATCTTGAATGTCAAAACAAAACGAACACCAACATTACTAGATGTCAAATCGATAACATCGTAGTGTGCATAAACTTCAAAATACATGCGTTGCTATGAAAATAAACAATGCATCTGCGTTGCTATGACAATAAACAATGCATGTGGCGATAACAGAGTGAAAATTCGGCAAAAATCGCGTTGTTCAAATTGACAAAAATGGATGTAAAAAAAGCTGCGGAAGAGGCTATAAGTCAATTATTGCCATCGAAATCCCGGAAGATTTATGAAAAACAGTTCATAGAATACCGCTCTTGGTGTGCCGAGCAAAAAGTTGAAAATTTGTTTGAGGAAAAAGCACTTTTGGCCTAGTTTTTCGGAAAATCAAAGAATCTGAAGCCTTCAACCATTTGGAGTCAGTATTCTATGCTCAAAGCTAAAATAATTCAAGAAATGAACGTAGACATCAGCAAGTACGCCAAATTGGTTGGATTTGTGAAAATAATAAACGGCGCAGGATAATGAGTTCCTTGTACAAAAGGTAGGCTTTATTACCTATTATTCTACACCTATGTGTCATAGCATTCCACACTGATCAAATTCAATTGTACTAAATGTCAGTTTTTTGTTAGAGGTTGCTTTGTTTGTGCGAGTTGCCGGGGCCTGTCGTGGTAAAGAATTGTGCCAGTTAGATTGCAAAGATGTTAAGGATCATGAAGAATTTTTCCTAGTAAACATTAGTAACACAAAAACCACAAAGATCGCTCGTTTGTAATCAGAGCATCTTCCTCTTCATGCGATATCGTAGGATTGGTAAGAAAATATATTGGGCTGAGACCATATACTGAAAAGCACTCTAGATTTTTTGTTTACTACCGAGATGGACGGTGTACCAAACAACCTATTGGGAAAAACACTTTGGGCATCTGCCAACAAAAATTGCCATAATTTGGTTAGGGATTAAAAATCACTTTAGTCCTGAGGTGTATACAGTATTTTATGCAATTCAGGAGAATAAAAATTAAAAAAATTGTGAAAAATCTCTAAAAAAATCTGCAACTGTAAGTACTCTAATAATCTTGAATGTCAAAACAAAACGAACACCAACATTACTAGATGTCAAATCGATAACATCGTAGTGTGCATAAACTTCAAAATACATGCGTTGCTATGAAAATAAACAATGCATCTGCGTTGCTATGACAATAAACAATGCATGTGGCGATAACAGAGTGAAAATTCGGCAAAAATCGCGTTGTTCAAATTGACAAAAATGGATGTAAAAAAAGCTGCGGAAGAGGCTATAAGTCAATTATTGCCATCGAAATCCCGGAAGATTTATGAAAAACAGTTCATAGAATACCGCTCTTGGTGTGCCGAGCAAAAAGTTGAAAATTTGTTTGAGGAAAAAGCACTTTTGGCCTAGTTTTTCGGGAAATCAAAGAATCTGAAGCCCTCAACCATTTGGAGTCAGTATTCTTTGCTCAAAGCTAAAATAATTCAAGTACTGATCGAAGTACGCCAAATTGGTTGGATTTGTGAAAAGAATAAACGGCGCAGGATAATGAGTTCCTTGTACAAAAGGTAGGCTTTATTACTTATTATTCTAGACCTATGTGTCATAACATTCCACACTGATCAAATTCAATTGTACTAAATGTCAATTTTTTTGTTACAGGTTGCTTTGATTATGCGAGTTGCCGGGGCCTGTCGTGGTCAAGAATTGTGCCAGTTAGATTGCAAAGATGTTAAGGATCATGAAGAATTTGTCCTAGTAAATATCAGTAACACAAAAAACCACAAAGATCGCTCGTTTGTAATCAAAGCTTCTTCTTCTTCATGTGATATCGTAGGATAAGTAAGAAAATATATTGTGCTGAGACCATATACTGAAAAGCATTCTAGATTTTTTGTTTACTACCGAGACGGACGGTGTACCAAACAACCTATTGGAAAAAACACTTTGGGCATCTGCCAACAAAAATTGCCTAATTTTTGGATCTTCCAGAACCACAATTGTATACAGGACACTGCTTCCGTAGAACGTCAGCCACCATGTTAGCGGATTCTGGTGGAAGAGTACCACCGTCGCGGAGGGGTATGTAGAAAACTCGCTCTTCCAGAAAAAAACAGTCTGACCAGATATTCAAAAACACAAACTCTTCTCCAAGAAATAACTTATCTGAGCCGATATCTACCAATCCTTCTTCTTCAAAGACAGTCGACCATCTAATCAGGAATACGTCAAGTTGTTCTGAACCAAACGATTTTGATTTTGACGAGAATCATATTGTCGAGCATTGAAACCAAGCGACTACAAGCAAATCATTGCAAGAAAATGTTTTCTCTTTATCTGAAGTTGCAACGACTGTATCTAGTAATAGATCAGAACATCATAAAGGTTCAAAAAAAAAATATGTAAGTGCAGAGTTTGGTATGTGAGAGCTCCAATCAGCCTCCATTTTTCAATTGGAATAATTGTTCAAATATAAATCTGAATATTCATTTGAATGATAAAAATAATTAGTTTGTAGTAACTTTTTTGAAAATTTTGTAATGTTTTTAGTAAAATAAAGCCATAGTTCAAACCGACTGTTTACCTGTTTTCCTAGTGGCATTCAATTTCCATGGCGAAATAAGGCCAAAATTTTAGGGAAAAAAGTAAAACTTTAATCCCCAGGGAAAAAATTAAAAAATTTAATCCTCAGAGAAAAAGTAAAAACCTAATCACTAGGGAATAAAAGACCCACTTTATTCCAGGAAAATAGGGATTAAAAGTGCACTTTTATTACCTGAAGTGCATAATAGTCGTTTTTTGTTATTTACGTAATAACATTTTTAGAAATCTACAAGTAAGTCTTTACTGTTGCTACAAAATAAGCTGAGAAAACTGCTCCGCTTGGCACAGTAGGTCTTGCATTAAGCTTAAATAATGTATGACACTATTTCGAAAAGGAATGTTACTAAAATTTTTATTTTGCCTTTTTCTAACTCAATTTTCCTGCTGGAAAAGCGGTCATTAGAGAAAATTAAAATGGGTTTTCTATATAATAAAGGAAATTTGCTATAAAACGGCGGCGTAATAATGGCAGCGGCGGCGAGAGTATGGTTTTATAAAGCTTATAAATAATTAGATATTAAAATAATAGACAACAATATACAAAAACAAAGGGTAAAATTAAAATACAGCCACAATAGCATATATATACATGCATAGTATATACAGTGTGTTTCAACGAAAACGAAACGTTGGAAAAATCCCCGAATAGGTTGATTTCTTATTCAAGGGGGACTTTATTGCTTTGAAGTTATCTTGATGTCTTTATAACCGCGTTGGATATGTCGAAAATCTGTCGATTCGATTTCGAGATTTTCAATTTCAAAGTAGACCCAAATGGTCCTCAATTTCCCTCCCGCATGAATATATCCCAGACAAAAAATTAAACGACGAACAAACGAAAACAAAACAAACACAACGGGTCACGAGATTACTCAAAAATCAAATTTTAATTTCGTGAAAAACACGATTTTCGCATTGGTCCATGCAACTTTGAAAGTGAATATCTTGGAAATCAATCTAAATGACCACGCACGGATCTTATGGAGAATAAAAATTATACGATTGTCATGAAACTCAGATATGTTGTAGTTCTCGAACTACCGATCAAAAGTTCTCATAGGCCCAAAAATATCCTATGACTAGTTTCGGAGATACAGGGGCGGGTCAGTCGGGTTACACTGAAAAACTAATCTTATTCTTACTACAAAACTATTCAACAAAAAGCGGTCCCGATGATTTATATGCTAAAAATTTTAGTAAAACACTGTCATATAAGCGCAATATCAGATGCTGTGTACGGGGGGTGATCAAAAATTAATTTAGTTAAATACAGAGAAACATTTCATTAGAGGATTTCGACGGTTCCATCATAGTTGATAACTATTTGGTTCCGAAAATAGTGTAATGTGAGATGGCCGTTTCCAAGAACTGTGCACAAGAATAACCAAACTGTACAAATCCCTCAAAGATATTTGGAAACCCATACTTTCCGGAAGTAACAGATTTCAACTGCGAAAGGGCGGAGCCAACTAAGTTTAAACCTTATGGTTCACTGAACACATACTAGTATATAAGATTAGGTATTTTTAGTTTTTGTTAGTATTCACCTGATGATGATTGCGAATAAATAAGCGTTCGAAACGTTGTGAAAAAATAAAAAATAAAGACAATAAATAACACAAAAATCTAACTTACTCTCTTAAGATCTTGCTTAACCGGCGTACGCATGGGGAGGGGGGAGACACTGAAATTTTTCTCCAAAAATCACCAATAATCTGTTACTCAATTCCCCCAACCCCCAGGAACAATTTCTGCACACGCCACTGAATGTGTTTGACCTTGTGATGAGCTGAAGAGTTTAGTCAAAATACATCACTCTTTTTTGGATGAATCATATGAATTCTCCTTAATAATATTTTTGAACGCTTTAAATTTTGACAACTTTGAAAGCCGCTATGGTACTGTTTACCAACCACTACCACGCATCGATTTTACCAGAGTTTTTGGAACACATTAGAAACTGTCACTTGTTAAAAAATTTAGAGATGAGAAAAACACAAAATTGGGCTTTATTTTACAAAATAAGTATGTTATATAAAGAAGAAGTTAAAAAAAACCTCCAAATCAGTTACTTTAACCGAAAAGAAACTAAAAAACAAAAGATCAAAAGATCCTGGGTGGAAATAACGAAAATTCAAACTTGGATGAGCATCCCACAAAGAACACACAAAAGATCAAAGCGAAAAGTTTGAATTTTCGTTATTTCCACCCAGGATCTTTTGATCTTTTGTTTTTTAAGTATGTTATATGTTGGAACCCGGTAATATTTTAATATTTTTAAAACTAATTGTGCCAAAATTTTCTAAAATTAACCAGAAAAATAAACACAACGAAATTAATTTGTAGCTTACGGTAGTGGTAGTGGTTAATTACCACAACGGAACGACGTTTAGCTATTGCGCAGGCGCAGTAATTACCACAACCACTAGGAAGTGTTAAATAAGCGTTCCGAAATATCCCTAATTAATATATAAGTAATCGCAAATTTTTTCGATGACGCTGCTGTTTCTAAAGCATCTACAAAGGAACGTTAAAAGTCGCGTGGTATTTGCTGAAAATAAACATTTATAAAAAAACAGTAACATACTGTATTTTTTTAAATGTTTGATCACTCATTTCACTGAAATCTTTAGCATATAAATCATCCGGACCGCTTTTTGTTGAATAGTTTTGTAACTAGTAAGAATAGGATTAGTTTTTCGGTACAACCCACCGACCTGCCCCTCTATCTCCGAAACTGGTTATAGGATCTTTTTAGGCCTATAAGAACTTTTGATCGGAAGGTCGAGAGCTACAACATTCTGAGTTTCATGACAATAGTATAATTTTAATTTTTCCATAAGATCCGTGGGTGGTCCTTTATTTTTAAAATTTTATCATTTTTGCAAAGACCGTCAAAACAACAACATCTGACCCACTTTTCCTATTCAGAATATGAGAGTAATATTGTTGTTTTTACTCGTGTTACATCATGGGGTTTCAAAAATTGCTGGAAAGCTTCCTTACACCAATTTTTTTAAAACTTTGACGTCCTACTGCCCAGACTTTACTGCATTTTGAGGTCAAATACTCTTGTGGGTAAATAAAATACCAAAATGCGCAAAGTCAAGTTTAGACTTTAGATAACATTTCTTTACTGATATTTTCGCGTAGAGAAAACCCACTGGTCGATTTACAATTTGTGACTCAATGATATTTTTTGACAGTGCGATTGCAAAAGATACAATCTATTTAATTCTTTTTGCGGCAATGTTGAAAAGTTATCCATATATAAAATAAATCTCTGGATAGTTTAATTTCTCTCTATGTGTCTGGTATTTGTTTGTTTCAGCGCGAGAACTATTAAACCTTTTTTTAATAACTACTGCAAATTTATAGTCGTCTTTCAAGGCACCCTGGTTTCTTCAAGGAGGGCTTCGGGCCAATTTGGTATTTATAGTGGTGAAAAGCACCCTTGAAGGAATCCTTACATCAAGTTAGCTAAAGAGCTACCTTTGGCCTTCCTAGGAAAATAATGTGAGGTTAAGAAAACAAAAATATTGTTGGGTTTGTTTTGACAATTGTTTTTTTTTTGTCATTTTGTGGTTTGCTTTTTAAGATATCCTGAAAATAATGGATTATTTTTTGGAATTTATTGATTGGATGGAAGAAGAAGTGCCTGATCATTATGGTCATCTTTCAAAGGAATACATACGGGCCATGCAAAGTCCCTTTAAGTTCTTTAGTGTTAGGACTTCGTTCGTGTTTTTATGTTTAAAATAAGCAAGGGTTTTTATATTTCCCTATTGTCATAATATCTACTTATTTCTACCAAGGCCTGACACAGAGAGACCGTAAAAATGTTCCTGAGCACCAAAAGCTACCTACGTGCATATGCAAAAATATACACACAGTCCGTCTTTATACAATCTACTATAATGGACATCCTCACATTTAAAAAAAAGGAGTTAGCTAGGTAATGTAAGTAACATGTATGACATAAAACTAACCTGCTAACAGAAAAAACAACCTTCCTCAATCGGTCAAAGGTTTGCTCGAAAAGAACCTAGTAATTAAGTTTACTTTTTTATCTTTCTGACAGTTCATTTTTTGATAAGAAAAAGTTACAAGATTTGTACTTATATTTTTATTTATATATATAAATAGATATATATTACAGTTAATATATTTTTTTTATTTTATAAAGTTGGATTCATAATTCTGAAAATTAGGAAGTAGGAGGTAAGAGGCAAATAAAATAAACTATCTTACATACATTTTTTTGTTCATACGTGAGCTCAACTTGTTCTTATATCTTTGAATCAGTTCAGTGAGGAAAACCTTTTTCTGGCTAGTATAGGGTGTTAGGGGTCCACAGACTGCGTTTTTGTTTGACGAGCAAATCTGGTCGAGCAAAAACAACTCAAGACCGAAGTGTGTGTGCGAAAAATTGTAATTTTTGCTAGCGTACAAAACCGATACAATTATCTGGCTTCGCCTGATTTTGTCCATCGGAGATGTTCGATATATTAATAAAATAAAACTAAACCGAATTCTTTGTGCAACTCGCATCCGTCGTTTTTGCTCGACCAGATTGGTTCGACGAACATAACCGTCTAACAAAAACGCAGTCTGTGGGCCCCTTTATAGTGCCCTCTTTTGAATTTTATTTTCATTAATTAGTAACAAAACCTTAACCACAAAAATTATAACAATGAAGTATCAGTAGTTTATTTGCACCAACCCATCATCATTTTTGCGACGTTGCCGATGCAACCCTACCTTGAAATGTTCCTTCACGAAGGAAGGGACTATAAGTAAGAAATGAAAGGACGCCTTAAAGGACACCTTCGTCAAGGAGGCCTTGAGGCTTCCTTCGACGTCGGAGTATAAATTAGGTCCCAACTAAAGATTATTTATTTTTTAACTATTTTTATGGCTATACCTTTTTTACTTTCTTGCTCACTTCAGTACTTAAGTTCTCAGAAAAAATGCTTTAAAATTGCTTTTACAGTGGATCCGACGCACTATGTACTCTAAAGGTGACAAATTAAATGCAGTATTAATTAAAAAGTTAATTTCGCTTGTGCCAAATAATTAATTAATCAGTTTTGTATATGCACCGTTCCTACGTACATTCAAAAACCTTTAAAACAAACGAACAACAAGCAAAATTAAACGGGGTCAGTAAGCTACACATAGCTTTGTAGCTGTGCGCTGTTAAAATGCATAGTGTTTAACGTTTAAGTGTTGTTTTAGGGCCGTATTAAACTTGTTTTAGAGCAAATTTAAAAGTTAAATGAGATTTAGGATTTCGCTTCGTCCGAAAACTTTTTTAAAAGAATGCGGTTAAATGTAACTATTTTGTTTTTTTTTAAGATTTGCTCTTCGTAGGGGTAGTACAGTATTTTCCACCCGAGATTTATCCACATTGATTGACGTCAACTGTCAACGAGAATTTTAGTCTTACGTTTATTTTTTTGTTTCTCCCTAGATTATTGGCCACACTGATACAATACCGTTCTCAAGTAAAAAGCCACTTAACTCATTTTCTTTTTAGTATCCTTTGGTCTATGATCGGTGCCATATTGACACTAAACTGACAGAGAGTTCATGTTTTACTTGTCAATTTGGTTATAAAAATGGCAGACGCAATAGACTAAAGGACACTGAGACGGTAGCAGTTAACTGGCTTTTTAGTTGAGAACGGTGTTGTCTCAATGCATAGTTGCATAGACAACACCGTTCTCAACTAAAAAGCCACTTAACTCATTTTCGTTTTAGTATCCTTTCGCCTATGATCGGTGCCATATTGACACCAAACTGACAAAGAGTTCATGTTTTACTTGTCAATTTGGTTATAAAAATGGCAGACGCAATAGACTAAAGGACACAGACGGTAGCAGTTAACTGGCTTTTTAGTTGAGACAACACCGTTCTCAACTAAAAAGCCACCTAACTTATTTTCGTCTTAGTATCCTTTGGCCTATGATCGGTGCCATATTGACACCAAACTGACAGAGAGTCCATGTTTTACTTGTCAATTTGGTTATAAAAATGGCAGACACAATAGGCTAAAGGACACTGAGAAGGTAGCAATTAACTGGCTTTTTAGTTGAGACAACACCGTTCTCAACTAAAAAGCCACTTAACTCATTTTCGTTTAGGTATCCTTTGGCCGGTGGATCGGTGCCATATTGACACCAAACTGACAGAGAGTCCATGTTTTACTTGTCAATTTGGTTATAAAAATGGCAGACGCAATAGGCTAAAGGACACTGAGACGGTAGAAATTAACTGGCTTTTTAGTTGAGACAACACCGTTCTCAACTAAAAAGCCACTTAACTCATTTTCGTTTTAGTATCCTTTGGCCTATGGTCGGTGCCATATTGACACCAAACTGACAGAGAGTCCATGTTTTACTTGTCAATTTGGTTATAAAAATGGCAGCCGCAATAGGCTAAAGGACACTGAGATGGTAGCAGTTAACTGGCTTTTTAGTTGAGACAACACCGTTCTCAACTAAAAGCCAGTTAACTCATTTTCGATTTAGTATCCTTTGGCCTATGATCGGTGCCATATTGACATCAATCTGACAGAGAGTCCATGTTTTACTTGTCAATTTGGTTATAAAAATCGCAGCCGCAATAGGCTAAAGGACACTGAGACGGTAGCAGTTAACTGGCTTTTTAGTTGAGAAAACACCGTTCTCAACTAAAAAGCCAGTTAACTCATTTTCGATTTAGTATCCTTTGGCCTATTATCGTTGCCATATTGACACCTAACTGACAGAAAGGCCATGTTTTACCTGTCAATTAGGTTATAAAAATGGCAACCGTCGTAGGTTAAAGGGCAATGAGACGGTAGGAGTTACCTGGCTTTTTAGTTGAGACGGTGTTGGTTAAGAACGGTGTTGACTGATCACAGGGCCTCAGAAAATTTTTGATTTCGTTTAGTTTAACTTTTATCATGAGTTGATTGTGATAGAAAGTTTTTGAACCATTTTTTTGCCATTTTATTATTGTTATCCTAAGACAATTGATCATAATGTACTAGATATGGCCAAAGCCGCAAGTGTTGATCCAATACATACTCTTAAATAATGCGAACTCTACACGTCATAGAAGGGATCCAAAATTGGAATCCGTGGGTTTTTTTTGGTCATGTTTTGCTAACCAATTTTATTGGTTTTATTTATTTCAACCAAAATTGGTATACGGAGGTTTTTGGGGAAAAAGTTACGAATTTTTGACTTTAAAAATTAAATATGGCGAATTCAAGAAGGACGAATTTTTTGTCATGTTTTGCCAACCAATTTTAACTGACTTATACACATTCGAATGTCTTCAAATTTGGTATGCGTTTATACTTCCGGTGACAATATAATAATATGGTTTTATCAGATACCCACTTCCCCTAACGAGCGAACAGCATCGAAGAAGATTGCACTATCCCAGATTGACAAAACCCACGCAAATGTTGTCGACTATACTTATTTTTTTATTGTTTTAGTAATAAATTATTAAATAAATGGACCATTAGCAAACTATATTTTAGTATTAATTTTATCCTGTAAAAGATGGTTAAAAACTGTTTAATAATATACTTGGGAATGTTTTTAATAGGTAATACTTTGTTAATTAAGCAACAAATGTTTAATCGGTGAAATGTTTTTCTAGGGGATTTTTGATTGGCGATTTTGTGATAACCAATAGTCTTATATTCTAAACCTGTGATTTTAATCACAAAAGGATATAATATTTTGCTAGTAATACATATTATTTTGAAGCTTTTTTTTGCAACGAATTTATCAAAACACGTTTTAACTATATTTATATATTGCCTTTATTGTAGGTGTGATATTTTGTGTTTTGTAATTTGTGAAATTGAAAGAATCCCTAAATAATAATACAATGGGTAATAATTATTTACGTATGTTTTTTTTTGGGGGGGGGCTACTTTAACTAAGACATTACAGCCTATTAATTATCAGTCCAATCTTCTAAATACCGGCAAGTCACCAAGCGTGTTAGTTACTGTTTTGGCGAATGCGCTGGGAAAGTATAGGTTCTCTAGTAAAGTAAATAAGCAGGTGACGTCACTGCCCCTTGACATTGTGGCGAGTGCGCTTGAGATTTTTGGTTGCTCTCTACGAACGTATTTTGAAACTAGTTAGCCATTAGTAAATATCGTGATTTTAAGTAATTTTGGGAAAGTTACAAGTATCTCTGGCATCTTGCTGTTTCGCTCTCGTGCATTTGATTGATATGAAAGCGTAATATAGGGTTCTTAAGCAAATCCTTAGGGGGTCAAGCAGCCGTGTATAAGACGCAGACAAACGGAAAAGCACATTAGGCAGAAAAGGATGGGCATGGGGCGATGTTGTCACTACATCTTACACGTAGTAAATCCATTCCAGGTTGTTGTTTTCTAATGTTTTCCATTTTCATACCTTTAGGACTGGAATAAAAATTGTTTTTGCTCGACTTTAATAGCAAACTGATGAAAGATATCGTAAAAAAAATATTTTTCGGCTTTTCATTTTGTAACCATTGTCCTTACGTATTGTTTACAGGCTGGGGACTGAGATACATGCAAATGCCTAACCTAAAGCGTTCATACACGGCCGGAGAAATCAACTGAGATATTTCCGTAGAAACTTTATCAAGCAAATAGGACGGGTTGACGCCTTCGAACATCCAACCCGGGTTTTGCACTTTGATTCGAAATCAAAAAGGAGGAACAGTCAGATGTGGGGCCGTGCACAAATTACGTAACGGTGATTTTTACCAATTTTTGACCCCCTCCCTATGTAATGTTTTGTAACGGTTTGGCACGCCACTCCCCTAATATTACGTAACGATTTCAAGACCACTACCCCACCCCCAAAAAAAAAACTTTTCACTTATTTTCATTCCAAATTTTCTTAGTTTCATACCAATTCAAACGCTGTCGAAAACCCCCATCCCCCCTACGTAACGTTTTGTAACCCCCCTCTCCCCGATGACCATTACGTAATTTGTGCACGGCCCGTGTAGTCCCAGGGGAGGAGGGCGAGAAAATTGATATTTTTTTCTTAAAAATTATACTCTTTATACCTATTTCTTTGCGTTCCCGAAATAAAGTAATTTAAAAAAAAAATTGTAAGCGGCGCCATTTTTATCTTGTGCTTTGTTTTTCTAACATTTTTGCGTTCGGCTAATTTAATTGAAAAATTTTTGCCTGCGGCGCCCTTTATCTTCTCACTCGAAACCAAGATCCTCCGTTTTGGGAAAATTGATCCTGTCTCTGTTTCTAAATTTTTTCGAATAAAAGTAGAGTATGACCATGGGGGAAATAATTTTTTTCTACGGTATGACGAAAATTTCGAGAAAGTTGAAGAAAAAAATAAAAAAAGTGTCAGAGCTCAAGTTTTTCGTAAAAAAAAACGTTTTTTGTAAAGAAACAGAGCAAAATAAATCTTTTCACCCCTTTTTGGGTGTTACAAATATTGGAAGCCCCTTAATTTTCGCTTTTACCCTCCCGCTAGTTTTGAAGAATTGGTTCGCTACATGTTTCGAGATCATGTCATAAAACACCTCGAAAATATCAAATGTAGTGTAGGGCCAGCTTTATTTAAAATCAATAATATCGCAAGCAAAAAGCTCTGCAGGAAAAACAGCGCCGTTTATTGATTTCTTTGGCTGCTAGTGCTAGCTGCATGGTTTGGCCGTTTCCGGATGGATGTCACTAGTAGAACAGAATGGAAAGAAATTTAATTAAAAGCGAAGATATTTCTTCCTAATGTTAACAACCTCACGAGTTTATCGCTGAGTATCGTAAATAATGGACCCTGCCGCCTCCTTTAAGCAAGAAAAAGCTGTGGTTTGGACCTGAAAACATCTAATTTTTAATTAGATTAGATTTTCAAATCTGTCCCCTTCTTGAGCCTCACAATATCCCAATCTATTGTAAAACTCTTGGCGCGTAGCAGCCAACATTTTAAGGGTGATAGAGTTGCCCGTCTCCAAAATTTTTGCCCTCAACTCCTGTATAGTCGTAGGCCGTAAGTGAGGGTGTTGGAAAATTTTGTCGTGCCAACAACCCCATAGGAAAAAGTCATTTGGCGCAAGATCTGGTGATCGAGGAGGCCATCGGATATTTCCATACGTGGAAATAATTCTATCACCAAATACCTGACGAAGGTAATTTGTAGCCTAGCGTGAATTGTGGGATGAATGGGAATCTTGCTGAAACCATAATTCGTCCAAAAAAGGGTCCAATTATTTGATCCCCGACAATACCGCTCCAAACATAATTTTTGAGGATGTTGCGTTCTAACACTTGCGTGCAGATGTTTATTTTCGCGTGACCAATAGCGTCTATTTTGTGGATTGTGAGAGCTATGAAGTTCAAATGTCTTCTCGTCACTAAACAAAACTTTTGATAGGAAATTTTCGTTCCTGTCACATTTATCCCTCATAACCTCACAATATTCTAACCGGCGAAAATAATCACCTGGTTGCAATTCCTGCGACTTCCCAATCTTAAACGACTTGTAGCCGTATTTTTTTAGGATCCATTGGCAAGTACTGTTGGGAATATCCAGTGGCTCCGCAATCGGTTTCGTCGAACATGGTTCATGTGCCTCAACGTAAGCGCATACCATTTCGTCTCGTTCCACCCTGTGTGGAAGAACGGGATGCTCTGGTATTTCGCCGTCGTGGTAACACTTTCTACAACCATTTATGCACCCGTACCTTTCAAAACGATGATAAATGTTGTAGACAGTTTGAGCCACAGGAACCGGTTGATCTGGAAACGCAAAAACAAAAAGCCCAATGACCTTGTCCGCACTGTCACTTTTTATGTAGTTTTTAATAATACAAATCTTTTCTTCTCGAGTATACGGCATTTTAAAAACACAAATTTTACGAAACTGAAGCGACTCGAAAGGAAATAAAAATGCAATGCCTGTGAATCCCAGTTTTTCCTCGATCATCTCATGGTGTGGCCGCCATCTAGCGGAATTTGCAGACATCTTGTCAACGGTTATTATTGCAACTATGATTTATGCTCACAATGAAAGAGTGGCGACAATTTTTTCTCATGAAAGCAGTCCGGAGATAATAACAAATTGGCACCATTGCTCAACATACCTGTTTTTTTTGTGCGCGCAGAACTTTCTATGCCATTTCTGTTTGATTTATTGAAATCCTATCTCTAAAGACAATCATAGGAACCTTGTATAAGAAGTTATTCGGAGTGATATAAAGTTAGCAGTGTAGTTATAATGCCGATTACCAAAACCTAGGCCGTTTGATTTTGGCAACTTAAAAATCTGTTTTTTTTTTCTATGGAAAGTGAGTTTGTGTTTGTCTAAATAAAAATGGAATGGACTGTATTTATAAACATATTGTAGCAATTGACAGAATTACAGAAACGGTCGTATATGCTATGTGTGATAATCAACCATGTACACTTCTCTCCACATACAACTGGTACAGCAGAAGCTAGCTGCAAATAAGATTTTTATATTTTCCTTTGTGCAACACTGACTTTTTGTCCTCTATTTACTGACACATAATGAGACGGCTTGTTTATTTTTTACTAAAAATAAAAATCACATTTCAAAAAAGCAAAAATGTTTTATTAACTAAACAAAAGCTACACAGTAATTGGTTTATTCGACTAGCTGATTATGAAAGAAGCAAGTCTACGATAGTAAGCATAATATATCAATTTCAAGAAGTAGGAACTGTCTCTCGAAAGGAAGGCACTGGTTTGACGAAAGTTACTAGTCCAAAACAATTAATAGGCCATACCAAGTTAACGAAATAAATAAAATTAAAAAAAAATAACAAAATTAAAAACATATAAACAAAACTTACTTTTGATAGCGCAATGCGACAACTTAGCCTCGAACGTTTAATCTTCCTGCCTAATGTTGTTATGGAGCCTGAAAAATTTGATTCAATTTTTACTTCTTTCGCATTGGCAAACGGATGATTTTCCAGAAAATTGATTGCTTCTTAGTCTTCCTCTGGGCTAGTAACTTTCGTCATAGTCCCTTCTCTTGAAATCGGTTTTTTATGTTTACTATCGCAGACTTGCTTCTCCCATAATGAACAGCAACTTGCCGAATAGACCAACCACCGTCTAGTTTTGCCAAGCTTTATCAAATTCAGAAAGATGCGGCGGCATTTTTTTTAAATTTGGATAATACTGACCTGCAAAACATGATGTTGTCAGGAGTCTGTAACATTGTTACTTATAGGAAAACAATGGCGTACTATAAAAATTTTAAAAATTAAACAAGCTGCTAACTTCTGACGTACCAGTTTTATGTGGATAGAAGTGTACATAGTTTGTTTAAAAGTTAAAGTCTTACCTGCAAAGAAAAACCGTATATCTTGAAAAACCTTGTTTTGAAAAAAATGTATTTAAAAATATTTTTTTACCCTTTTTGTTATTTTTGATGCTAGCCCCAAGATTACAGTGGCAGTATATAAACAGTCGAATTAGGTAAATCTCGTATAACAGATCACGTAAACGCAATATTTAGATGTTGCTATGGGAAAACAGTATATATGTTCCATAAGCTGTTTTACCACTGATAAAAATTACAAGCAATTCTTACATTTTTCCACAAAAACATGATTTTGTATAATTTTTATCACATTACTTTGAAATCAACTATCTACAATTGTCTGTTTTTGAGAAAACAAACAAATAAATATCACATTTTACTACCAAAATATTGAAACTTACGTAAAAAACAACAAAAAACAATATCAAAATTATATAAATAAAATATTTTACATAAAATATTAAACTGTGTTACAATGGTAAAATCAAATAGGAAATCATAAGTGCTTGTTTCTTGGGTGACACGATAAAAAACTTAATTTGAGGTCAAAAGTAAAACAGTTTATAGTTGTGTGTTTGATCTTTTCATGGGTTTACTTACTAAAAATGAGATTTTATGCAAATCTTGAACGTCACAAGAACGTTATATCGCATTTTACCTCTGAAAAGTTTAAAAAACGTGCATATATACTATTTGGACGCAAATGAATCTCCGTACCTAACAAAGACAGAGACAAACCAAAAATAGCAGCATGTTTAGGATGAAAAAATCAGTATTTTGAAAGCTGCAAAGCTAAAACCGTATATGTGCTCACATACAGTTTTCTCTTTTTAGGCAAGGGAATTTGTCACCAAGACGTTACGGATAGTTAAAAAGGAACTCAACCGAACACTGGATCTGCTGGATAAACGAGTCAACGCCCCAGTGGTTAGTTAGAGTTACACCTACAAGTGATTCACTACAGTATCAGAGTTACCTTTTATGTATGCTCTACTTGTAAATAAAGTCAGTATTAGAACCTTCGCATCGTCACTCGTCATACTACTACGAAAGCAGTGGTAGACAAATATTTTCAATTTAACAGCTTCGATATTGTAGATTTGAACTTGAGCTGGAAGGGTGTAATTTTATGAATCCTGAAAAAGCTGTGGTAAGATATAATTTGCTGTTATTCAAGGTAGACTCACACATTTTTAAGTTACTTGTACACTACTTTAAACCAGCCAAATTGACTACAAATACCTATACTTTAAACCATTTTTATACTAAGAAAATATACATTTTTGATGAAAGAGTGACATTTGCTAGTTTCTCTTTGACAGAAAATAAAGCTATTACTGAATATGTTAATTGTCTGCATGCTTTAGCAGAAGACTTTAATTTTGGCACTAGTGGTGAGCGTTTGCGTGATCAGAGAATTTTTGATATCAACAGCCGTGAGTGGCAAGAACAAATTGTTCAAAACCGTCCCGAAAATAGTACTAAACTTTTAAAAGTTGAAGCAAAAGCGATGCTAGAATAAGCTTTAATTAAAACCAAAACCAGAATATTTTATAAGCCGCGTAACCAAAAGTCAAAGAAACTGAGCTGCAGTGTTTCTTATAAGCTATTCGTGGATGGTCCGAATGTAGTCAGAACTAATTGGCTCTTAGACAAGACCCGATAAGATATTGGACTGCTGACAGGGATGCTGAGTGGGCACAATCGGCTGAACAAACATCTGACGCAAATAAGAGTAGCAGGAGATCCCGTGTCCCGCTTGCGGGCTCGAAGAGGAATCGGCGCAAAACTTGATAGCAGAGTGTGATGCATATGCCAGATTAAGACAGCTGAAGTAATGATTTCCCTCGATAGCGGAAAAAGAGCTGCATTCGCTAAAATGGGCCGACATACTAAACTTGGTAAGGAAGACAGGGAGCCCCGGTAAAAGAGTTGCAGCGGAATTAGAGGCATAGGGGTAAGGAACGGGGTATAGCAGAAAGGGCCCATTAAGAGGCCTAATTGCCAGGTCCACGGGCCGCCCCTATAATACTACTATAACGAAATTCAAAAATTCGTGAGTTAAACCCGGGTTTAAACTGCTTATACTGCGGTTATACCGGCAAAGAAACTGTCCTGCTTCTGGGAAAAAATGCAAGGGTTGTGGCGAGGAAAATCGTTTTGCGCGAGTGTGCGTAAGTTCCAGCAATGCCGTCATTACACAAAGTTTTAAATTTTTCAGAAATGTTAAATCCGCAAACGGTAAATCCAAACTTACATACAAAATTTACATGGTGTGTTAAAGAAAAAAAACACTGACAATGACATTTCATCCGGAATTGAAAGGTCTCCAGATTCTGACGTAGAAAGTCCTTCTAACGCAAATGTGTCGCGGGCAAAAAATCGATTAAACTAAAAAAGTGATGTTGAATGTGCATGTGAATAAATATGATGATATGTGTGATCCAGGTTTAGTTCATGACACCATAGCAAAGAAAACATGGGAGCAAATTTCAAAGTAACTATAAATCAGATTTTCAGATTGACGACTACCTATTACCGCGATTTGAAGACATAACTGCAAAGCTGACTGGTGGTAAATATTTTTTCAAAATTGACCTTATGGATGCTTACTTACAGATGCAGGTGCATCCGTATTGAAAAAATACCTCATTATAGCTACGCATAAAAATTATTTTTGCTACAAGAGACTTACTTTGGAAATCAGTTTGGCACCGTCATTATTTCAGCATAACATAGATAGATCAGATTATTTTAGGATTAGAAAGCGTTGTTTGTTACCTTGACAACATTTTAGTTACGGCTTCAAATATAAGGGTCACGAACAAAAACTAAGAGAAGTACTTCGTAGATTACAAATTTTTGGTATTCGAACGCAAAGCTAAGTGTGAGTGGTTTAAAACTGGAGTCACTTACTAGGGACATCAAATGGATCAAAATGGACTGCATCCAAATAGAAAATACACTGAAGCTATAAAGAACATGTTTTACCTCAAAACACTTGGAAATCGCCTTCATTATCTGGAAATATTATGGCCGTTTTATTAAAAACCTTCATGTTAAATGCGATGCAGTGCACAGACACCTTAAGAAAAATGTTAAATGGAATTGGACCAGCGAAGTGACCTTAGACAAAAGTTAACATTACAAGATCACTACATAGACAAAGAGAAATTAGATTTAGTCTAAGTTGTTACCAAATCATGATATACGATACTCTTATGCTGCTGCACTTAAGAGTTACAAAGTTATCTATTAAAAAGCATGACCTAAAAACAGAGATATCTAAAGATAAAATTCTTGCGAAGGTTATTACTTACACAAAACCCAGAAATACATTCATACTATAAAGAGCGTGAAGAATTGTCCTTAGAAGAGGACACACTGAAGTACTGGCAGTGTTTATTGCTATGCAATCAGTAGCGGAACAGCACGTTTACGGAACTACAAAATGTTATTAAAAAAATGACGCAGTTTCTCCTACAACAAAATAATAAGGACGCTGTGATTTTATTTTAAATGAGGCAAGAAGTAAAAATTTACCACCTGTCACAAGAAGAGAGTAAAGCCCTTGTTTTACATAAGGAACACATTTAAAGAAGAATTTCCGGTCGAGACAGAAGTCCTTCAAATCGCTACCAGGACTAAGCTTTCTTCTACAAAATTTTCTGAGAAAGGGAAATGTTAAAAGTGAATTTTTATGCACATATTGCAACCAAGAATCCTGAAATTTCTAGCATATTTTTAACAATCTTTTTTTTTTCAAATTCTGTATCTTTCATCAAGCTCCTAATATGCAGCCCTACAAAGATTCCCTTTTAAAATTTTAAGTTTGACAGAGTTTGTTTTGCACAAATATTTAAAACAGTGTCCTTCTTTGTTTAATGCCTTAACGGATTGTTTCACAAGTCCAAGTTTTATGTGAAGTGGTGGAAGTAAAACTTTTTGAGGGTCAATAAAACTTTCGCTAACTACATTTTTGGTGCCAGCCTTTATAGTCTCTCTTTGTGGCCAGTGTCTATGTAAATCCTGCTCTCCCACTCACAATTTAAATAATTCAGGACTGATGATCCAAGGGAAGACCTAACATTTTTAGATCTCCACACACTTCCCTGTTGTAATTTGCATATTGTATTCTTAGAAGTAATTCCTCTAAATTTTCATAGTTTTCAAAATATGTTACAAATTCAGCCTCACGATTTCCATACCAAGAGATGGTAGTTTCTACAGCAAAAAACTTTTTTCCTGGACCCCAGAAATGTATAAAAACGCCTATTATAAAGTTTTTTTTTATATATTTTATTTTTTTCTATAGCAAAACCAAGCTTAACAAACAAAAATCATGTCACTACAAATTTCATGCAGGCCTGTGTTTTTATAACAAATTAATTATAATACAACGCAAACATTATTCTTTACAGGATTACTGTGACCTATTTTGGAGGGAGAATTAACCTTAGTTCTGTCCCCACTTTAGCTAAAATAGTGGGATATTTTACGTATTTAATTCCTATTTAATTTGTATAGGGTTCTATATTCTAAATTTAACTTTGGACATATATGAAGCCCTGGACAAGAATGAACCATCTTTGTGTGTTTTTGTAGATTTCACAAAGGCATTTGACACCGTTTCACACAGAAAACTTGAGAAGAACTAGAAAAATTCGGTTTTAGGGGCAATGCCTTAAATTTACTTAAAGAGTACCTTCATGAAGGGAAACAGTACGTCGTTTTAGGAGAGGTGAAAAGTACCTTAAGAACCGTGTCTTGTGGAATTCCACAAGGGACGGTTCTGGGTTCAATCTTATTTACCATTTGTATTCATAACTTACTAAAGTTGGACTCTGAGGGAAAAACAAAAAGTTTTTGTGACGATACTGTGTCCTTTAATACGGCACCAAGTTGGGAACTGTTAAATGAAAAAACAGAAAGAGATATGCAAAAAATGTATAAATGGTTTCAATTTGATAAGCTGACTCTAAATAAAACAAAAACAAATTTTCTCCCATTTACATCTCTTTCCAGCAATATGCCCCACTCACATGCATTACTAAAACAGAGTCAGTAAAGTATTTGGGCGTGATTATGGTTAGTCACTTGAGATGGAAGAAGCACATAAAACACTTATAGAAAATTTTTGTGAGCTTACTATAGTTACTATTTTTCTCTTTTTCTAAATGCATTGGGCTGAGAGAGATCCAGCTTACTACAACATACCAGGAAAATGGCCTGTCAGACCCGACTGTACACCTTTCGACCCCGTATATCTGTCAACGATCAGAGGGGTGCAGAGAGAGCATTTTCTGGTAGGCTGAATTTCTTTCAGACCCATGCAATTAAAAGAAGAGAACAATAGTAACTATAGTAAGCTCACAAAAAATTGCTATTAATAAATAAAACAAGATTTCTAGTAACAAGATTTGCCCATCTCAGGAGCTATCTTGATATTACCCACCTTAAACAAGTTTATTGTGCGCTTTTTCAAACCCAAACAAATTATGCCATTGTTGGTTGGAAAGAACTTAGGGATTGCTACTTGAGGGTTATAGAAGTAATTCAAAAAAGGGTGCCAAAAGTTATTTTTGTTAGAAATCGAACATATCCCACATATCTAATCTATAAGGAATCCAAAGTGTTGGATCCTACGCAGCTCTACTTTTACTCTCTTCTTATGTGTATAAATAGAAAAAAATTTCTTTCAATACTATCATACACCAACAGAACACAAGAAATCGACAAAATGATTTTGCAGTGGTTCCAACTAACAAGAAAGAAATTGGTCATAGATCGTTTAAATACTTAGCTACAAAATTTTTTAACTACTTTTCGATAAAACTAAGAGATGAAATCTTAAATAAAAATTTTACAAAAAAAAATATATTAGAGATTCACCAGCTTTTAAATATGTATTTTACACAATTAAAATTATTATTGGTTGTGATAAAAAAAAAGAAAAAATGTACAAATTCTCTGTTTGAAATCATTTTATACCTATATTGTGTGAACTAAGCACTAACAAGAAATTTTATTACTTCAGTGCTAATTGTTTATTTATCTTATTGTTTACCTTTATTTTAACTACCTAGTGTATATTATTACTTTTGTTGATCAATAAAGTTGTATATTATGTTATTATTATTATTATGCTATTTTAGAGATATATTACCCATATTCTATCCAAGAACGTTATTATGTTATTGCATAGGTAGTAGTAGTATTAAGGGTAAGTTTCCGCTTTTGTCAAATTATTGTGAAATTTAAAACTAATGAAGTAAAATATTATTAAAATACAATTTTTTAGGCTTCTACTCTTTCGTCTATGATGATTTCTGTAAAAAAGTATTAAAGTTGTTAGCATACTTTTAAAATTTCTGCTTTGTTTGGTTTTTTATTAAAAAAATAAACATTTTTCCGATATGTAAAGTACAAGAAAAAGGTCAAGAAACATAAAAAAAATATATGCAGATTGGGTCTTAACCATTGTGGTGTGCCTTCTAGATTGTTTTTTATTTTTCTCGGGACCTTCATAGCTTTTTAAACCTCTTAACCCCAACAAAAAGCTGACATAGCTGATAGCCCTCTTCTTTTCAAGCCTGTGTTTTGAATTAACAATATTTTATGGTGAAAAGGTCTGCTCTACGTTGTTGTCGTACACAGTAGATATTCAAACCAGTAAAGTCTAGGAAGGCATCTTTAAAGTACACAAAAACTTTTTGATTATTCAAAAAATTATTCCGCAAATATGTATAACAATAAAGGTATAACTTAAATAAAAATATCTGATAAAATGCCTTTTATCAGATATTTTGGCCAAAAGAATAATTATTTTTATTTCCCAATATATATCGGGAATAAAACCTACAACAATGTGACAACCTCGCATTTGTGGCGGCTCAGCCATATAACCGTTTGTACGCTGCTGAATTCATAATTTTTCGTCGGCGTTGTAGCTTTAGCACAATCGAGGTCTCCAATTCAATTCAATTTAATTTATTCTGTACTTTGGCCTATAAATGTTATAGATTATACATTTTAGAATTATTTTTTCGTACAATTAAATACATATAACAAGAGCTTTTTTTCAAAAATTACATATACAAGAACAGAAGTGACGAACAACGAAAATATTAGTGAAAAAATCATTATTGTTTTAAGTATTCATTGTATGAATAAAAAGCTTTGGCCACTAAATATTTCTTAATTTCTCTATAAAACATACTATTTGACACGTTTTTAATACAACAATTTCCTACTTGCATAAAAAGCTTCTTTCTAAGGTTATATATATTTTGTATTTTTGAAATTAAAACCAAAACATAATTTTGTTTCCATTTTTAATTTAATCTAGTTCATAAATGCATCTAAAAACTCCAATTAGACTTAAAATTCACGCCGTGCTAAAAAAATACTTTTTCCTACAAGCCTGCGGAAAAACGCTTTTCTCGCGGAAAGCATCACTTTTCCGCACGCCGTGCGTGAAAAAAAATTTCCGCACGCCGTGCGCGAAAAAAATTTTTCATGCACGCTGTTGAGCAAAAAAAAAATTTCACGCACGTTGTTGAGCAAAAAAAAATTTTCACGCACGCTGTTAAGCACGCTTGTTGTTGAGCACGCTGTTGCTCAGTGATGAATCAGGAAGACCTGAAGTCGACGATGGCATTAAGCAACATGAGCAGTGGCAGTATAATGTTACCGTGATTGATCATTAGCATAAAAATTAATTTTTTAAGCTTGTTAGAGTTTAGTTCCGAATAAAACATAAAATTCGTAATTTTTACTAGTTTTTCATTTTTAGTCTGCTAGGTTTTACTAAAATAATGACAAAATATTTTGATATTCCGCACGCTCGTAGGAAAAATATTGTACCTAACGCGTGCGGAAAGTATTTTCCGCACTTACGGCTTGCCCGAACTCCGCTGGCGCGTCGTTCGTGCAAACGGCGGTGCGTGCGGAAAAGTATAACTTTATGCACTTGTTAGGTAAATAACTATTACCTATGCTAATTTTTTAATAAAGTTTTGCAGATCACTTGACATTAAATAGGTAAAAAAACATCTTCGCAAATCCGTGTGAAAAAGGCTACTTTTACATACCAATTTTGATAGAAAGTTCAACTTCCCACACGCCGTGCATAAAAAAATAAACACGGCGTGCATAAAAAACTGTCCTAACGTGCGTGAAAAAACTTCTAACGCACGAATTTTTTTTTTTTAATGTTACTTTATGGACCAAATTTTTTAATTTAATTAATAAGTTTTAAATTCGTGATAAATGCTACAAAAGCAACAAAAATATCTGGTAGTTTTGTTTCTTTAAAAAGATTAGTATTAATCTCATATTTTGGAGGTAATGGTAATTTAATTACAAGCTTTTTCCCTCCAACTATATCTGTGACTAAGCTAAAATGACATGATTTTTCTTGCCTCCAAAATATTAATTCTGGGCTGGAATATCCCCTTTTACTGCATACCACGTACTGGTAAACCATTTTGGGGGTCCTCAAATTGGATTTATGTATTTTTTTTCACAAATGGTCAAAATAAAAAATTAAAAAATCACCAAACACTACCACCTCTTGTTAACAAGACTACCGTCAGCTGCAAAAAAATATGTGAGAATTTATTCGTGGCTCATTGAAACAACGTCCGGACTTAACTTAAACATTATGAATATTTATTGGGTAGTTACCTATTTTTGCAAAAAAGAAAAGATATCAATTAGATTCTCAACAAAAAAAAGTAGAGACCTACCTAGAGTTGCTGTTGTAATATTGTTAACTATAAAGTCACCTTCAATACAAGCAGGGGTCTGATATTGTTGCACTTCAAAAACCAAGACAAAAAATATTCTAAAAATAAAAAAAATTGAAGTTTCAGAAACTTGTGTGATTCTTTAAATTCTTATTTTAAGCAAAAAATTGCGTTTAAATTTTTTGAGCAGTGTCAATATTTCTTCAAAAATATTTCAAACTTAGTCGTTGGAAAGATTTTAATAATTCTCTCATAGTATGTTTACTATACAACAATTGACAAAACTATTTTCATACATTCATCTAGAATCTTGAATCCTCCAAAATGAGAGGTCTGATATTTGGACACAACAAAAAAGTTATGACCAAAAATAATTCAAATATATAAATTTTCAAAGTTTCAAAAACTTGCGACATTTTTAAATTATAAAAAGCTCATTTTAAGCAACAAAAAGCGTTCAAATCTTTTCAGCAGTAGCAACATTTCTCCAAAACCATTTTGCAACAGTCAAAAGCAGCTGCCAGATAATACCATAGAAACATTAAGGTGATTAGTCATCGGAAAGATTTTAATAATTTTCTCATAGATTGTTAACTGCACCGAATTAAAAAACTCTTTTTTTTTCAAACGACCGGAAAATAGCCACTTTTCGTACACACACACACTCTCAAGAAATGACCGCCCTGTAAATTTTCTGGTCTGGTCTTAGTTCCCTCAAGTTGAGAGGTCTCATATTTTTTCACCTGAAAAACCAAAAAAGTAATGTCCAAAAATAATTTTTAAATATCTGGACTACTCTTCTTTAAAAATTAATTTTGCTTTAGAGCAAATAGATACCTACTTAATTATAAAAAAGACAGATCCTTTTCAGTGGCAGTTTTCTCATTTTCTGTACATGTTCAATAAAAAAAAAAATAGTTTTGCGAAAATTTTTAAAAAATAATTCATATTATCTTTTGGTTTTGTTACGTAAACAATAATCAGCTGGACAGTTAAAAAATGCGGCGACCGTTTTATCCATAGGAGCGTGGAATAAATTGTCCAAGATTTATTGAAAGGCCAACTGTACCGTATTGTTAAACCAAGTTTAAATTTAATTGGAGTTTAGAATGGGAATACCTTGAGACTTTGAGTTCATTGTGGAAGCACATTCAAAACACGAGTCAACTTTAAACTAGATTTTACGGTGCGGTGCAATTGTCAATTAAATCTCAAAAATTAAAATACCTAAATATCATTCACTTGAAATTTATTTCTTCTTTTTTAAATGCAATTAATTTAGCCTTGAATAATGTTGTGATTTTAAGTTATATATTTTTTAAATTTCCACAAATAATGGCAGGCTGTAACACTATTACATTGGCAATAAATCGGTTAGTAGTGTCAAAATACTGCCCAGCTATAATATTGCCTGACTTAAAAAAATCTTGCCACAATATTTAAGTTTTACAATCAGTAGTAAAAATTTTTCGCTGAGACGGTTTCCAGTAATGTTTCAAAAAAATTAAAACATTTTTGTAAAGATATTACAATAGCCAACATGAACCACCAGAAACAGAAAAAAAGCACAGCCGCAGTAATTTTATACGTAATTAAAAAAATACGCAGGTATATTTTCCGTGTAGGTCGATCTATAAAATTAAAATTTTGCTTTTTAATTTAGGCGAAATCCGTTTTGTAACGAAAAAATCTTGGAACGACCAGAAAAATCAAATTAAAAAACTAACTGGACTTTATACTGCGCTGTCGTAGTTGCAAGGGACAGGCAGACTGCTGGCTGATGCCTTACAAAATTAATTTTCATATCTCTTTGAGGATGATCCCTTGAAACTTTGCCTGAAAGATTAATTAGAAAGGAAAACCTCATCTCCACTTTTCTTGCAGGGGCTTTTTTCTCTTTAATTCTTTGGAAAAATTACCACAGAAGAAGCAGTCTATAAAATTATACCTATTTAAATTGTGGTAACAGGTATTCTGTGATCGCGAAAAACTGCTGGCCATATAATAACCATTTCTGTATATTAAATATTTATTTAAATCGTTTCAGTATAATAATATAGAAACACTTCCTTGGCCAGCTAACAGCCCTGACCTTAACCCAATGGAAAATATATGGAGTCGAATCGTTAAAATAATATACCAAAGAAATTGTAGACCACGAAATCCTGAAGAGTTAAGCGATGCTATTTATCGCGCATTGGATGCAGCTTGTAATAAAGAAAAATCGTGATTCTATTAAATACTAAATTATTTATTTTAGTTCTTTTTCAAGTTACAATAATTAGTATTAAGTTTACCATCGTTTTTGTCCTAATCCAAGTTTCCTATTCGTCGAATTGTTTTCAATCCAGCGCTGTTTCCATCGTATTATTGTTATTTTATCAACTCCAAAATGGGTTGTCGCCCTCTTTATAGAACAGCCTTCATCCTTTACTCGAGTGATAATTTGATACTGTTCAATAAAGACTTTACTAAAACATTATTTTTGCTGATTTTTTAGTACTATGCAAAATTTAATATAAAAATAAGGTTACCTTTAATTTAAGTAAAAAAATATTTTCAGTTTTAGAGACCTTTTTTAAACAATATGACAAATTGTCGTACTTTTCAAGTTTTAGGCATTTTATCTGGTAGTCCGTATATATTATACACTTTTAGAAAGGTCAATTTTGTGATTGCATGTATGCGTTTTTTTTTAAAATCAAGTGTACTTATATAGTATAGGAAATCACTCAACCGTGAAGTTTAAGAAGTTGACTCCGCCCAAAGAGAGGCTTCCAAATATTTGCAATTTTAACACTTGGTTTACTGAAAATACCTGCCCAATAAAGGCAGCTTCAAGGAACTTTCGCTTCTTCCAGTGTGACTCTTTGTGCAAAACCTTTGCTTCTGTCCACTTCATTCGGTGTGGTTTTGACCATGCATGTTCGGCGATTCCTTATTTCGTTGTTTTACCTCTTTGGGTATTCGTCTGATGAACATGAACAGATAGTGGTCTTTTTGTTTCATCTATGTATGATTCACCACACTCACAAAGAACTTGGTAAATGCATTCCTTACTTTGTTTATTCTCCGGTTTTGTTTTACTAAGAAGACTTCTAATTTTATTATTAGATTTAAAAGGTGTTTTTATATTTAAGTTGTTCGCTACTCTTCGAATTTTCTCTAATACTTCTTTAATGTATGAAATTCTAAGAAATACATTTGCCTGGTTTTGCTGTTCTAATCTCTGTGCTATTTACTGAAATCTGTTATAAGTTTAAGACTGTAACCATTCTGCTGCAGATCCTTCTTAATTTTTCTTATTTCGATTTCCAAGTCATGAGAATTGTTACAAATTTGAACGACACTGTTATACTTATACTGCGCTGTTGTAGTTGCAAGGGGCAGGCAGACTGCTGGCTGATGCCTTAGAAAATTAATTTTCATATCTCTTTGAGGGTGATCCCCCGAAACTTTGCCTGAAAGATTAATTAGAAAGGAAAACCTCATCTCCACTTATCTCGCAGGGGCTTTTTTCTCTTTAATTCTTTGGAAAAATGACCACAGAAGAAGCAGTCTATAAAAATATACCTATTTAATTTGTTGTAACAGGTATTCCGTGATCGCGAAAAACTGCTAGGCATATAATAAATTTTTTGATAGTCCATTTCTGTATATTATATATTTGTTTAAAAATTTTGATAAAGGTTTGTGGCGTAGAGGGCAAAAGGTGAGGGGATAAATCGGAAAAAAGTTTTTCCTCGTCCAGGATTTGAACTGGGGATCTATTTTTGTCTGTTTATTTGTTTGTTTGCCCATCACGCAAAAACTACTAAAGGGATTTTGATAAATGTTTCTTGGCAGGACATAGACTTTATTTCATCCAAATCGGTTTACGGGAACAACAAACCGTAATCGAAGCAGCTAGTTTTAATCTAAAACCGATATGACTAAATTAAATTTAACCAATTTATTCTACAACAAGACCACGAGGCTTTGTTGTATTCGGATAAAAGGGACTACTCCCTTTTAAAAAAAAAAAAATATATTTATGACAGTCAAAAAAAACACACACGTCGTATTATTATGTCGAAATTGCCTACCTACCACACAATATCAAAAAAACAAGTATTGATCTCTTGCCAGATTTCCTTGAAGTCAAACTTAAGTTAAGTAGCAACTTAAGCTTTATTTAATGTTTAAATCCAGATAGTAATAAATAGAGTATCTTTGGTCAGAGCATTTGTTTTTAATAACAATAACAGAAAGTTCGTAAGTAGAGTTTTTGATCAGATCCACTTTATTTTTATGGTAGACTTTTTTTTAAATTCTATTTTTATCGTTTTTGTTCACCTCATAGATTTTTGTAATATAAAAGCTTTGTTCTGCTTTTTTTTAGCAAAATTATCAATAGTTTTTTTTAGTATAATAAAAGAAGTAAATAAATAAAAACAACGATAACCATAGCTTAGTTACTCCTCCTCAAAAATCCGACGCGACGCCGTTATGGCTAATAAGGATAATTTTTGAATGCTATTTGCCACTTCGTAGTGATTGCGGTAATTAGTTGCTGGTCATAATTAGTCTGCGCAATAGGTCAATCTCATTCCCTTGTGGTAAGCTAAGTACCGCGGTAAGCTACGAATCCCTTTCGTTGTTTTTGTTTTGGTTAATTTTATTTTGGCGTAACTCATTTTAAAAATTATAATATATTACCGAGCAGATTACCAGGTTACAATACATAAAACACTTACTTATTTTATAAAATAAATCGCAATTTCGTGTTTTGTAATGTGTTCCAAAAACTCGGCTAAAATCGGTGATACTGGATGTCAAAGTTGCCAAATTTAAAGCATTCCAAAATTTCCCTACTAACCACAATGGAATGAAATTTAGCAGCTGTTATGAGAAATCACTCAACCGCGAAGTTTAAGAAATTTACTCTGCCCAAAGAGGGCTTCTAAATATTTGGAATTTTAATATTTGGTTTACTGAAAGTACCTTTGTTTCTTCCAGTGTGACTCCTTGTGCAAAAACTTTGCTTCTGTCCACTTCATGCGGTGTTGTTTTGTTCAGTGATTCTTGATTTCTGATTTTCACCTCTGTGGGTATTCCTCTGATGTTCCTTAAGCCTAACAGATAGTGGTCTTTTTGTTTCACCAATGTATGATTCACCATACTCACAAGGAACTTGGTAAATGCGTTCCTTATTTTGTTTGTTCTCCGGTTTTGTTCTACTAAGAAGTGTTCGAACTATATTATTAGATTTAAAAGCTGTTTTTATATTAAAGTTGTTCGCTACTCTTCGAATTTTTTCTGAAATTCATTTTCCTGGTTTTGGTCTTCTAATCTCTGTGCTGTTTGCTGAAATTTATAAATAATATCTGTTATAAGTTTAAAACTCAAACCATTCCGCTGCAGATCCTTCTTAATGTTTCTTATTTCGATTTTCAAGTCATGAGAATTATTACAAATTTGAACGGGTCTGTTATACAAAGGTTTTACTATGCCTCGTTTGGTTGTAGCAGGATTATTTTAACCTTAATTTAAATATTGTCCTGTGTGAGTGGGTTTACGATATATTGTTGTTCTGATGACGCGTTCTACTCGTTTGACAAGTACATCAAGAAAAGAAACATAACAATTTTTCTCCAACTCTATTGTGAATTTAATGGTGGGTTTTACGTTATTTAGGTGGTTATAAAGTTGTTGGTCATTTTCGGTCCAGAGAATAAAAGTATCATCAACATATCTTAGCCAGAACTTAGCTTTGTATGTTGCGCTATCAACCGCGTATGATTCAAACCAGTCCATGTAAATATAGAGCCATCACAGGTCACCTGAAAATAAGGGTTATCTTATCTTATTTATATACATTAAAGGAGTATCAGAGAAAATTCGAAGAGTAGCTAACAACTTTAATATAAAAACAAAATCTAATAACACAATTCGAATCCTTCTCAGTAAAATAAAACCGGAGAACAAATAAAATAAGGAATGCATTTACCAAGTTCCTTGTGAGTGTGGTGAATCATACATAGGTGAAACAAAAAACAACTATCTGTTAGGCTTAAGGAACATCAGACGAATACCCAAAGAGAAATCAGGAATCGCCGAACAAGCATGGTCAAAACAACACCGAATTAAGGGGACAGAAGCCAAGGTTTTGCACAAGGAGTCACACTGGAAGAAACGAAAATACCCTGAAGCTGCCTTTATTGGGCAGAATCAGGGTATTTTTGGTAAACCAACTATTGAAATTCCAAATATTTAGAAGCCCTTCCTTGTGCGGAATCAACTTCTTAAACTTCACGTTTGAGTGATTTCCCATAGTATATAAGTACGTAGCCTTATAAATAGATTTTAGTTTGCACCTGAAGAAGATGAGAGATTGTACTGATCGAAGCGTTGTGTATAAATAAAATATAGACAATAGAAGCCCGAAACACAGAAATAATATGAAATACATCATTGTCTCAAACTTTCAAAAAATCGCAATCATTTCTAAATAACAATAACGCTCTATTCTCTATAATTTGCACTTTGTAGTATATAAGTCAGATTTAGTTCGGTATATCAAGGGACTCAAGCGCATGATTCTGGGGGAGCGAAATAACCCCTGGTTTATTGTTTTGAAAATAACAGCAAAAAAAACATTAAAGGCCTTAACATGCTTAATTGAAAAACTTTTTGAGTGCGGCGCTATCACACCGTTAATATTTTTAATTGTATACTTTCATTTTAAACAACTTTTTATAAGCAGCATTGAAAACGTGGTAAAATGGCATTTTTCGCAATACAACAATGATATTTGCGATTGTAGTTTGATTCAAAATAATTTTTTATTAGCAGAATTTAAAACACATCAAAAATGGCATTTTTACAAGCTTTTATTTAACTTCACCTGTATGTATGAATCTATGATCGGGTCAAATCTTGCAACTCAATTTCTAGATGACCGATTGAATTCAAATTTGGTTTGCGATTATAGTTCCGGTGACAATACAATAATATGGTATTATTAGGCACCGCCCTCCCCCCTACGAGGAGAGTGGAAGGGGAAAACACGTAAGTTTGTCCGATTTCAACCAATATTGGTATACGGGGATTTTTGGGGATAAGGAATACGACTTTTTGATTTAAGGGGAGGGACGATTTTTGGTCATGTTTTGCTAACCAATTTTAACTGACTTATAGCCATCTGATTGTCTTCAAATTTGTTATGCGTTTATAGTTCCTATCCCTAACGAGGGAAGTGGAGGGGGAAAAATATTTAGTTTCTTCGATTTCAATTAAAATTGGCATTTTTTAGAAAAGGAGATTATGAATATTTAATCAGATTTGAAAATTTTAATATGGCGGATTCAAAATATAGTCCATAGGACGCAAATCTAAAAATTAAAAAATCATTTTGTATAAAAAAAGCTTTTCAAATACAAGCTTTTCCAAAATATAAAGTGCAAGTGAAATGTTAGGGTCGCTTTGGTCGAGTTGTCACAGTTCACTTTTTGATTGATTTTAAGAAAAAATCCTCTTTTCGAAAGTTATATTTTTGTGTAGGTGCCGTCCCTAAATAGTTATTCTGATAAAAATTAAAATCTTCTATATACGTCCTACTGTCAAAACCTGTCAAAAATATGTAATTTTTTCCCAAAATGTAAAATAAAAATATTTAAAAAAAATAAAAATTAGGGCTTATAGAGCATTCCATTTTAGACAAAAAAGAGTCAAACAAGCATTTTTGTCGTACTAACAGTTTTTTTATAAACGTTGTCACAATTTGAATTTTAATGCTGTTAATTAAAAAATATATATTTTCTGAAAAAGCGATATGAAACCCGAAAGAGAACATTCAAAAAAACTTTACAATGTTTTTTACATCACTTATAGTTTCTATATAAAAATAAAATTAGTTTGAACATTTTTGCACCAAGATTTTTCTATAAACCTAAACTTTAAAAAAAAAATACAACAGTAAAAAGTTTTGACTTTCTTATGTTTATTAAGTAAAAATAAGAAATATCTGCAACATAAGAAAAATAATTTTTTGAATGACCGTAATACTGACTAGTACATGATGCTTAGACCTCTGATATTTTTTTTTTAAATGTTCTATAAGACTCTTCGAACTCATCGAGATTAAGGAGGCAAGATAGAAGCAGCAATAAGGGAAGTACCTTATATCCTCCTCTTATTTAATTCCGCCAGAGATTACCTTTTCAAATCTAGTCGAAACTTTTTTACTGTCATTTGATAGGTGATAGGAGTAACTATATAGTTGTAGGAGTAACTATAGTTTAGTTTTATAGAAAAATTTTGGTGCAAAAAAGTTCAATACAATCGACATGATTTTACCATTTGCTTCAACTTATTTTATTTTTATAAAGAAACTATAAGTGATGCAAAAAAAGTTGTAACGTTTTTTTATCGACAATAGAGACATAAAGCTTCTAGAATGCGATAGGTGTTGAGATGCGTTGGTATCACGTATCGTTACGGCACACGTATCGTATCTCAGCACCTATTGCGTTCAGAAACACCTTAAATTAGCATATATCTGCTCTTTTCGAACGTGCTACAACATTCTGACCAATCAATGTGCTTGTTTCTCGCTAGATGCGGATACGTATACAGCGATGAGTTACAACTGGCTTTATGTCTCTAATATGTTCTCTCTCAGGTTACCTATCGCGTTTTCGGAAAATATATTTTTTTAACTAACATCATTAAAATTGAAAATGTGACAATTTTTCCATATTTTAAATATTTAAATTACATTTATAAAAAATGGCTAGTACTACAAAAATGCTTATGTGACTTTTTTTGTCTAGAATGGAATGCTCTATAAGCCCAATTTTATTATTTTAAAAAAATATTTTTTTTACATTTTGGGAAGAAATGACATATTTTTGACAGGTTCTGGCGGTAGAACGTATATGGTGAATTTTAATTTTTATCAGAATAACTATTTAGGGACGTCATCTACACAAAAATATTCAAAAAAAGTGTATTTTTTTTCTTAAAATCAATCAAAAAGTGAGCTCTGTTGGGTTGTATTTACTTGCCCTTGCATTTATCTGCTTTATAGTTCATTCGGATTCTTGCGAACAATCATCATATAATCAATAACATAAATTTATCGAGTCAACATGGTCAAACTTCCTACACTGAGAAAAATATCCACTAATCCTAAGTAAGAATTCATTAGCCCCAAGTAGAAACTTCATTTAAATATGAGACGAGTGAACTGTCTACTTACCATAAGTTTTCTCACCTACTTAAAGTTATAAAAAAAAAGTTAACAGCGTCTTAGCTTGCAGAACAGAGGTCGCAGGATCGGATCTCGGCAAGTACACATTGCTTCACACAACAACGAATGCGACTCGAGACGACTTCTCAGCAGCTCTGCAATTGACGTTGTGCATAGAGTAACAACAAACGAGGTAGAAGTAAGTGGCACGGTTGACACTGCACCGAAAACTTTGCGGACTCAAAGGTGGACGGCCGAGGAGCCCACCAAACTGGGTAGAGGGGACTAGCCGGTGACCCAAAAAAGGACGACCTGGACTTCTCCGAGATCGGGACTCCATGGAACGCGGCTTGACTCCGACAGATTTGGTAGCGGGAGTGGACAGAGGGTGACTTGGAAGAGGCGGTACCCCCTTCAGGTAGCAGGACCACTTCAAAGAGATGCATCTGAAGACTCCGACGGCGACCTCGACCAGCGAAACCGGGACCTCGATTTTCGGGTCAATCTATATGACGGCGGGCTGCTGGGAAGAAAAGTCTACCGTCAACCAAGTTCTGCTGGGACGGTAGCGATGTTAGATAGATGCAAGTCTAACATGTAGCAGGACCACCCTTCGGGGGGCTGTAAAGCCGACGGTCCACTGTGTAGACTTGCTACGCAGTCTAAAGATCCCTCCCATCGACAAAGAGGTGTCAGGCAAAATTAAGTCCCCTTAGAGAAAAAAAACTTGCGTCCTAAGGGGCACGTGCATCAGTCGGGGGTGCACGGGGGGCATGGCAAAAAGGGTCCATTATGCGGCCTAATTGCCAGGTCTACGGCCGCCCATTTACTATTACTACTAAAGTTATAAAATACCATATTAACCAAAAGTAAAAACTTCACTTACGTATGCTTCTACTTGGGAAACTCAAAGTCATAAAGTCTCAAAATCCAAAATGTCTTCAAAATTTGGTGTGTTACACGTATTTCGCCCACATAGACATCTTCAGACCTGGTATAAAACACGTCACGGTAGAGATTAACATTTAAAGAACATTACAAAAGTTTAAAAAAGTAAAAATAAAAAAAAATTAAACAAACGAGACTCGTTCTACATTTTACAAACAAAAACAATGAGTTTCCCAAGTAGAAGCATTTGAAATTCAAGTCTTGTTGAGAAAATGGACGACGAAAACGAAGTGAAGTATCTACTTGCCGTTAGTAACTCTATAGTAGCGCAAAACCAGTATAGCTCCTAAAATATGGCTTTAAGTAAAATAAAAAATATATTTTGAAGCTATAAAAACCATCTCCTACCACAATATACCCTAAGAAAAAAAAAATTAAAATAAATAATAAAAAAAAGTGTGACGCGAAGACGAGGTTCGAACAGACAACCTACAGGTTAATACACCAATGCTTTATCCACTGTATCATGCGCTTCATAAAGAAATAAATTTGTAGTAAGCCGGAAAGCGGAATATAAGTGTTTTGGCAGATTCTTATTGGTCAATAGAAAAGTGTTAATCATGATTAAAGCTTAATCAGAGAATTTTCTCGTCGGATGGACAAGCATCTCTAAATCAAGCGTTACTGGGTTCGTTTCCGGTCATCGACTTTTTTTAGAGTTTTTTTTAACTTATTTCAATCATAATCTCCTTATAAATAGAACAATGCGACGATGACAATACGTTGACAAATCCTTATAGGTATTCAAACCTCACTTGCGTTTTCTAAATAGTAAAATTATTGAGTAAAATTATATCTTTTATTTTTCTATATTTTTCTCGCGATCCGCGTTTCTCTCAGAATTATGGCGAATGCGGTAGAGCGCTTTTATCTTATTTGCATATTTGAGCATGCTCTTTTTAATTGTCGCGTGCACACAGTTGAATTTGTACAAAAACGGGAGTGCGCGCAACGACGGCAGAAATCGGGCACTTCTTTACAAAAAGACATCGAAACAAGATTTGCCACACACAACACATGGGGTAAGTGCATTTTCAAATTCCGTTTTATTTTATTGAATTTGATTATTTTACAGCATTTGCACCAACATATTTACTTATTTAGGGGTCACCTAGAATAAGGTGGCCTAGGTTAGAAAAGAGTTTCATTTGTATTTAGAACTCCCCTAAACTATCTTAAGTGCTCCCTAAATCTAGGGGCCCGTTTTTGGTCCCCTAGCGCTCCCCTAACCTAAAACAAAACTAGATTTAGGTGCCACCTAATGCTAGGTTACCCCTAAATATGTTGGTGCAAATGGCTGTTAAACAATTATTTTCGCTGATGACTGGAAAACAATATTTTGAACCAGCAACCTTAAAATTCTCCCTATACGAATCAATAGACATGTATTCAAGTTTCAATTCATAATACAAAGAGACCAAAATTATAAAGCATCAAAACCTCCTCCCTAAGTCACAAGTTCTAGTGCTTAAAATATATTAAATTTGCTTCTTATGTAGTTGGTATTATTAGGATGAATATATTTTTCGGCGTGATTTTTCAATATTTGATGCTTTTACTTGTCCTTAGTGGAAAAATTCACTAACCGTAAGATAAGGAAAAGTTAAGTAAGTTGTCATTTGTTGGTAAGTACATAAATCACTAAGAGTTAAGAAATCAGTAGAAAAACTCACTAACCCTAAGCGAAGGGAAAGTTAAGTGACTTGTCGCATATTGGTAAGTAGATAAATCACTAATGGTTAACAAACTAGTAAAAAAATTCACTAACCTTAAGTGAAGAGAAATTTAAGTCACTTGTCGCATATTGGTAAGTAGATAAATCACAAAGGGTTAACAAACTCGGGTCTAAGTAGGTCGTTTTACTTGCAGCTATTGAATTCATCACTTGGTGCTAATAGAAACTTCATTTACCACTAATAAAAAAGCTAAGTAGACACGTCACCTGGGATGGTGTTCTGAGTGTATAATGCGTCAATCCCTTTTATTATTAGGATATCAGATTGTTAGGAATTATTTTCTACTTTTTAAGGCACTCACTTGCGTTTTCTAAATAATAAAATTATTGAGTAAAATTATATCTTTTGTTTTTCTATATTTTTCTCGCGATCCGCGTTTGTCTCAGAATTATGGCAAATGCGGTAGAGCGCTTTTATCTTATTTGCATATTTGAGCATGCTCTTTTTAATTGTCGCGTGCACACAGTTGAATTTGTAAAAAAACGGGAGTGCGCGCAACGACGGCAGAAATCGGCCACTTCTTCATAAAAAGACGTCGAAACAAGATTCGCCACACACAACACATGGGGTAAGTGCATTTTCAAATGCCGTTTTATTTTATTGAATTTGATTATTTTACAGCATTTGCACCAACATATTTACTTATTTAGGGGTCACCTAGAATAAGGTGGCCTAGGTTAGAAAAGAGTTTCATTTGTATTTAGAACTCCCCTAAACTATCTTAAGTGCTCCCTAAATCTAGGGGCCCGTTTTTGGTCCCCTAGCGCTAACTTGTCGCATATTGGTAAGTAGATAAATCACTAAGCGTTAACAAACTCGGGTCTAAGTAGGTCGTTTTACTTGCAGCTATTGAATTCATCACTTGGTGCTAATAGAAACTTCATTTACCACTAATAAAAAAGCTAAGTAGACACGTCACCTGGGATGGTGTTCTGAGTGTATAATGCGTCAATCCCTTTTATTATTAGGATATCAGATTGTTAGGAATTATTTTCTACTTTTTAAGGCACTTTATATTTCATAAAAGCTTGTAAATGAAATAGTTATTTACCTAACAAGTGCGGAAAGTTATACTTTATCTCACGCACCGTCGTTTGTACGAACGACGCGCAAGCGCCAGTACAAAGTGCAAAAAATACTTTCCGCACGCGTTAGGTACAACATTTTTCCTACGAGCTTCCGGAATATCAAAATATTTTGTATATATTTTAATTAAACCTAGCAGACTAAAAACTAAAAAATAGGCAAAACATCGTCGACTTCAAGTCTTCCTAATTCAGCACTGAGCAACAGCGTGCTCAACAGCGTGCGTGAAAATTTTGTTTCGCACACGGCGTGCGGATTTTTTTTTCACGCACGCATGCGGAAAAGTGGCACTTTATTTTTTACATATAAAATTATTAGTTTAATTTTCTCAAAATTTTTGCCCGCGCCGCACCTAACCTTATCAAAAATTTTAAAGGAATTCCTGCCTATATTTAAAAAATCTTCTCTTGCGGCGCTACAACAACGTTAATATTTGCTAAATATTGTAGTTTAAATTAAAACAATTTTTTATTAGCAGAATTTATTTAGTGTAACTTTTTAAAAATTTTCGCCTGCGGTGCACCTAAGTTAATCAAAAATTTTGAGGAACTTCCTGCTTAAATTGTATTTTTTTAATTAAAAACTACTGATGTTTCTTCTTTAGTTCTTTTATGCTGCCCCCCCACCGCTGATGACGCCCTTGATAACAATAACGAACAGTCAAAAACAATTACCAAAAAGACCCTATTAATAAAAAGTTATTTTATTTTGCGCACACGTTATAGTTATAATTACCTTTTGATGAGGACCTTTCCTCGAAAAATAATATATGACGTGCAACATTGCTTATAAGCGCGCACTCTGAACGTCAAATTAACACCTTTGCACATTAAACGAAACAAAAGGTTTTAAGCAGAGAGCGCGTCTAAAAGTGTCACCCTGGACGTGTATTCCTGAAAGTCATAGAATAGAATAGAATAGAAATATGCGTTATTGTCATAAAAATGTACATTTTCTGGACAAAGCGTTAAAGTTGGACATATAACAAAATAATGACCGAGTTAATTCATCATCATCATAGGCAATTACTCGATATTTTGTATCGTCGCTATCTGTTGTGCGTTTTTTGATGGCTATGTAAGCCAATTCTCGAGCCGCACACCCTTTTACAGTCCTGGCACACCCAGTCTCCGGCAGCAGCCTGGTGTTGTTGGTCATCCATTCTTCCATTTTATCGCTCCTTTCTACGATCTCTCTTTTCCGTCTCTAGTCTACGTCGTTGCTCTTCAAAAGCTGTGCTCCCTCATGGACTGTTCGGCGCCATGAAGCGTTTGCCGTGGTCTCGAAGTTGTTTATATCGATGTGACCCTTCATCATATTGCATTTGAGAACGTCCTTGTACCTTTTTTGTTGACCTCCTTGATTTCTCTTTCCCTCTTTCAGTTGTCCATAAAATATCTGCTTTGGGAGACGTCTTTCGAGCATGCGGATAATGTGACCAATCCAACGAATCTGGTGCTTGAAGATTAGGGCTTCTATACTAGTTGTTCTGGCTTCTTCTAAAACACTTATGTTGATTCGTCGGTCTTGCCATTTGATTCTCAGTATTCGTCTTAAACAACTTTGATGATATTTTTCTAGTCGTTTGATATGTCTTCTGTAGGTAGTCCACGTTTTGTATCCGTATATTAGAGTTTGTATTATAACTGTGTTGTAGACACGAAGCTTGGTCTCCGCATTGATGTCGTAATTTTTGAAGACTCTCTCCGAAAGCCGTCCGAACGCTGCGCTAGCACATTTCAGGCGATGCTGTGTTTCTGCGTCAATAGTTGCATTCGATGATAGGTGGCTCCCAAGATATGGATAATGTTCCACGTTCTGCAGAGGATGGCCATTTATGAAAATGTTTGGAGCTTGGAGATTTGTACCTGGTTCTGGTTGGTGAAGAATTTGCGTTTTGGCGAGATTGACCTCTAGGCCAATGCTTTTGTAGGCTTGGTTAAATGCGTTGATTACCAGCTGTAGACCTTCCTCTGTATCGGCCATAACGACGTTGTCATCGGCGTACTGCAGTTCGATTACTGGGGTCATCCAGACCTTAGTTTTTGCTCGCAGTCAGCCTAGGTTAAGTAGGCCGCCGTCGAATCTATATAGAATTTCCACTCCCGGCGGTAGATACTCCTCAACAAGGTGAAGCATGGCACCTAAAGATATAGAGAATAGGGTGGGCGCAATAACGCACCCTTGTTTAACGCCTGTCGTAATCTGAAATGACTCTCCTGGTCCATCGTTGCTCAGGACTGTTGCATTCATATTGTCGTGTAGTAGTCAAGTTAATTAATGGTATAAAAATAAGCCTATGAGCAACCATGAAAAAGTAACAAGTTTTAGAGGTTATTATCTACAAAAGCAAAACAAGAGTATTTTTGACATTTATAATAAGATAAGTATCAAAGCCAATCAAGAAACACTCAAAACCTGTACACTAAAAAATTTATTAAAAATTATGCTATGAGAAAATATTGTTTAATGTTAAAAAGTGTTAAATAAATAAAACAAAAAAAAACAAAACATCTTTGTCACTCTAAAATAAGTATCACAGGCAAGTTACAACAAGGATCACAAACCAAACAATTAAAATAACAGTCACACGTTAAAATCATACAAAAAAAAACAACAAAATACAATAAAACAATATTTTGAGTTTTACCAACCAATGTTGAACATAAAAACTCTAACTTAATTGTTCAATCATCCAACCTACTCAAATTTGTCGTCGAAAAATTCTTGCAAACTATAATAGGCTTTATTAGCCAAAAGTTTTTTGGCTGTTTTTCTAAATAATCTTTGGTTAGAAGATATTCTAATTTTATTTGGAAGATGGTTAAACCTTTTAATTCCATTTTAGTGAATGGATCTATCAATAAGTGTTAATTTGGGAATCGGGAGTCTTAGGTTGAACTTCCGCTGTGATCTAGTATTGTAACGAGTTTCAGGACGCAAAAAATTATTAAGATGGATAAAGATTAAAGAAACTGACTCTAGAATGTATAGGCAAGTCAGTTAAAATACGCTGTGACCTAAAAAGTGCATTTTGAAAATTAAAAATAATCCCTAAAAGTTGATTGTTAGTTGACCCCCAAAAAGAAATTCCGTAACGAAGATGGGATTCGATCAACGCAAAGTAAACGGTCCTAGCAAAGTAAACACCTAATTCATTTATAGTGAATCTTACTAAAGTTAAGAGTGAGAAGATTGGCGTCACACCACCTCCGCACCTGGTCCATGTCCTCAGAAATATACATTTTAAGAAGAATGGAACTAGCTGCACTTCATAAAATTGTGGTTAGCAAAAATTGTAAAACGACCTTTTAACTTCAGTAGAGCTATTACTATTAAAAACAGAATAGGACCAAGCCTGGAACCCTGAGGTACCTCCCATTCAATGTGTTCAGGCTGATACAATCTAAACCAATCCAAGATAACCCCCCTAAACTCATAAATGTAAAGTTTATCCAAGATAATGGCATGATTAAACAGCAGCTGCTACGTTTGATTGGTTGAGAGAGGAGAATAATGATTCCATTAGATTAAACATGGCATTATTAGTTCCTGTGTTTTTTTGAAAGCCAAACTGTGGAAAATCCAAAATCTTATTGGATTCCAAAAACCACATTACCCTTGCTTTTGTTAGTTTTTCTATAAGTTTAGATAATGTAGATAAGAGGGAGATAGGCCTAAAATTGGAAGGATTGCTCTCTTCCCCTCCTTTGTAAAGTGGAATAACTACAGATGATTTTAAGGAGGATCCCACTAGTCCAAGAGTGATTTATAGAATCAACTGAAATATTAGACAGTATTGGATCAGGCATATTAAGAAGGATATTAACAGACAAACCATCCTCAGCTGAAGAGTTTTTATTATTAAAAGTGCCCAAGGTCTCTTTAATTTCAAACAGATTGGTCGGAGAAAAAGAAAAGGAACCAGCAACGGAGATATTCGAAAGATAAGACATTGGATCGTTAGACGGACTTATATTTTTTGTTAGATTACGGCCAATTGAACAATAATATTGGTTAAGATTATTTGGGAAAACTTCTGGATTGGAACCAATATTTGCTGTGTTTTTTCAACGAATGTTGTTAATAATGCGCCAACTTTCATTTTGTTTTTTGGATGAATTATTTAAGCGCTCAGCATAATGTATTCTTTTGGAAGCGGCAATTAATTTTCGAAATAATGATCTGTACGAACTGAAGTATTGGTGGAAGGAAGGACTGGTAGTAAACTTGCTAATTTTATGAAAACATCGAAGATTTTTGGATGAAGTTTTTAAACCCTTGGTAAACCAAGGTTTTTCTGGTTTAACCTTTAATTTTTTTAACGGAAAACATTTACCAAAGATTTTGGTCGTTTTAGAGTGAAAAGCAGATAATGGTTCTTGCGAAGTATGCACCGAATCCCATGATTCTAGGTTACACAGTTAATAAAACCTATTAAAGCTACGTTTGTTGTAAATGCTAAGTCTGTTAATAAAGAAGAGAGAGTAAATTATGCAAATTATGATAAATGTTGTACTGCGTGATCAATCACTGTTTCTTCTCTTTTAAAAATTTTCTAATGTACCTCAGGTAAAAATCATTTATTTTTATATACCTTACCCTTTTCGACCGGAGAATACAATAGAACCCAAAACCGAGAACAATAGAAGGCAAGCGATAAACTATTCTCATACGCGCCGCAATTGGGGCAAACTTACATTTTAAGTACCGTGGTATATAGGTATTAGTGAAGAAAATAGTAAATATGGGAAAAGTTCTATGAAATTTAATAAAACAAATTACTTTGTTAGAAAAAATTTATAAATTAAATAATAAAAATACTGTAAAGGAATAAAAATAATATTATAATATATATACAAAAACGGATTGGCGTTTTAACTATAATTAATAAGCACACCTAAAAATTAAATTAAGGCTAAACAAATGGTTGGTACATAAACAAAAATGTTACGGTTGTCAATTATTATACCTACAAAAATAATTAAAATGAAATGAAGGTAGAGACGTTTCTTTAAAACCAGTCAAAAATAAAATAGGAATAAATTACTCAGAAATAATTAACGGTTCCACACTTTCTTCGATTAAGCAATCAAGTTTCCACATTTTTTCTTCTACTTTTAAAACATGTTGTACACATTTATGCCAATTATCTGAAGATATATTTTAAACTGATTCTTGAAGATATATTTTAAACTGATTCTTGAAAAAGCACCTCCACATTAGGTACAGGTAGTATTATTCCTTGCTACATACCCTTTAATTTGAGCCCATATTAATTATCCACTGTCAATGTTTTATAGTCTTTTTGCAGATTATCGAACACACTAAGAACTGTTTGTTTTTTTCTAAGCGTTAAATGTCCACGACTTTTACTTATACTCGAAATAGAAGCCATATTTTTTTACTTTCTAGATACACAAACTGCACACACTTTAAAAGTTAAAACTATAATAATTTATTTTAAGTTGGTTAAACGTAAGTTGCAAGATTCCACCCGAACAAACAATCTAGTTCGTTACATATGTACATAGATATATTGCACGTTAAATTAAAGCTTGTAATAACAGTACAGTATAGTGTGTGTACTGTGAGTAAAATTAAAAATCGAAAAAACATACCACTTTCGGAATGAAAGCAAACAAAAATGGCGTCAAGAATAACATCAATTCAACGCACTTGCGCAAAACGGCCGTATATCATTATTTTCATGGCCTACTTGCCCATGATATGTTGCTTACAAAATTACCCCTTCCAGGGCGTTTATAAGTAGTTGGAATCCATCGCATCCCTGCCAAAAAAAATCTCATAAAAGATTAGAAAAAATATCACATAAAACATTATACTTCTTGATCTATGCTCACATAAATTTATGATTTTCTATAATTTTTGACACAAAAATCTCGCATCCCGTTTACAATATTTTATGATTTTTAATACGATAATTTCTCATATTATATTATAAAATAAAAAATGATGGCACCGCTGTAGCAGTAGGTAATAGTAATAGTAGTAGAAGTAATATAATATAGACAAATAGAGACAAATCAAACTATAACTTTACCTAAACTATAAACTATGACTACTTAAACCCATTAAAATATAATAACCGAGATAATAACACACCTTGGGCTTGTACAAGATTTACATATCTAATAGAAAACTGTTCTCGTATAAGAACTTATTTGTTCCCAGAAGCAGTGAGACATATGTTACTTTGATAAGTTTATATGAGATTATTTAAGGCATTTTTTATAAAAGACCATAAGATTTCATAAGCCAAAAAATAAAAATATTTACGATAGATGATGTGATTAAAGATTTCTATAAGTTTTTTGAATTTCAGAGGGGCGAAATTTTTTTTTTACGACTTAATATTTGTTTCAAAGAGCATATAGGTTAGGGAGGATAAGACCTTTTGACTTAACTAATAACTAGTGCATAGTTTATGATTTTTGGTTTTAAGCGACAGCAGGTCTTTTTTTCTCTTTAGAATTATTAATTTTATTTATTTTTTTATATTTTGACAGTTTCCTGTAAATCTATTATTAAGCGGATACTGAAGTGGAATTGTATTCTGTTAGTATCCCAAAAGTCAATAAAATAAAAACTTTCTCTACGTAACTACTTATAAATTATTTCAAATGTTAATAAGCGTAAGATATTACCTCACAAAAGCATATAAATCTTATAAAAACTGATAAAAATCAACTGTTTTTCTTATGACATTTAATGCAGTTTTTTGGCAGGGAAGGGATCTATCACCTCCCACCACGGTCGAAAAGCATTTTGGGAAACAAGAAACAATAAACTTCAATAAAAATTCTCTTTATTGTGCAAGCGTCACTAAATTCGATGCTATTGGCCGGTTTCGGAAAAAAGCGATCGGGAACATATGATTTTTATGAGATCCGTAAGATTCGATCACTGCTCAAGAATATAAAGCATTCGTCCCGTGTGATCATTCGTCATAGATCTACGCCGCTCCGTGTTTAAGAACACACGTCCTAGAGAAAATGGCGGCGCCAACCTTTAGTGGATCTCTTTTATTAAAGGCAAATAATGAGGACGTAAAACTACAGTTTTCGCACGGCACTCAGCACAGCGCCCTCTATTTAGCATATGAAATTTCAAATATTCCAGGAGCTACAAAGTAATCACTTTCGTTATTAAATATTAGCTGCAAAGGGGTCGTTAAAATATAACGTTTACAAAGTAAGAGAAAAGTTTAATAATAGCTATTAAATCAGGGGTGTACGCAGAAATTGTTCCTGAGGTGGGAGCTTGGTAAAAGTCACATTTTATTTTTGATTTTTGGGAAGACTTCGAGCTTTCAGTCAAAATTTAATGGCTCTGGGGAGGGGGCAAGGGATTGGGTCTTTGAGCCCCTTCCCCTGTATACACCTGTGATTAAATACACAGTGGCGGATCCAGGGGGGTGCGCCCCTCCCCTGAACATTATCAAAGTTTTAAAAACATTAAAGAACCACGCACTGGACACTCCTATAAAACATATCTCAATCGATTTCAACTATTTTTGAATATGTTGTATAACTATGCTAGTTAAGAAAATATTTGTTTTGTTTCTATGACCAGTTTCTGAGATATCCGCTATCAAAGTGAGAAAAATAGCCACTGTTTTGTTTCAATTAGGATAAATGCAAAGAAAGTGGCTAAAATTGCTAAACAGAAGACAAGCTCTATCCAAGAGTCTACTTTTACAGTTGCGGATGCCTTAGTTTTCATGCGGGGGACAGTAAAAAAAAATAAGGCATTTTTGCTAATTTTTGAATTTCTGTTTCAAGCTATTTTGGCAATCTGAAGATTTTTTTTTGAGCCATAATATCATAATTTTAACTATTTGTAGGTAAGAAAAATAGGTTTGGCTTGCGTAACTTAAACGACTTCATAAGAAAATATGTTTTAAGATTAGAGTATTCCTCTTGCTAGCTTAATCGGGTTCACAATATTTTGTGAGCAGCAGAGTCGAGACAACCCAGCAAACCAGGAGGTGGCGGTAAACAGTCGGCCGGTACGTGATACCGGCGGATTTCTGACGGGACGTATAGGCACTTGCAATGCAGCCGCTAAAATCATCCTATATTTCGGAACGTATTTGGTGCTGGCTAATTCGAATTCATTCCGAGGTTGGTTAAACGCCATAAAAATGCGCTTTCTAACGAGTAGGTTCTTTGCTTGCTGAAAAACGCTTGACCGTATTAAAAGTTTTGTCGCTTCGTAGACACCAGCTCTAGGCAACCTTTCTCGCGGCGGGTTTGCAACATAGAACCTTTAGTTTTTCATCAAAGTTCCAGGGTCTACTTCCGAACCTAGATAAAAATAATTTCAGGAATCTCCATAATTTAACGTTTTGTTACACCAACATCTAGGCCGCTAGATCACAAAAAATAATAGGGAGGTTTAAAATAAAGTTTTTTGTCTAAGGCTAATATATTAATTTAATCTCCAGAACTTAAAGTTTTTGCTTAGTGGTACACTACAAAAAGCTGGTTTTTCATGTGTACATGGTATTTTCAAGGTCAATCAAGGTCATGCATCAACCGAACTTTTTTTCGTAATAAGCGGCGAGAAGTCAACAAGAATTGATGGCCACTCTGTGATTTTTGCTTTTTTACGAAATAGAATAAAACAAAATGTCGTTACAGGTCACCATTTTGATATATCAGACGCCATATTGAAACGCATCATAGCTGAACCAAATTTCTTTTATTGACAGTGTTGACCTTTTTATCTTTCTTACCAAATTTGATCCTCTTTGCTTTAATAGTTGATGAAAAGCGCTTTTTAGTATGTTATTTTTGCAATATCTTAATTTTACTGGTCATCAAACTCTAAGGATCCAATTTGGCATACATGCCCAATAGTTTGAGATACATTTGAAGCTGGTCTGACAAAACGTCCAATTATTAGGATTTTTTGAATTGAAAATGGCAAAAATCTAGTTTTTTGCGATTTTCAAGGTCATTATGGGGCCCATGATCTTGAAAGTGCATTTTTGCCCTCGCGCTCGAGTTATATGGAATTGGATTTATTCATGCCCCGGTAGCAGAAGTTGTATTTTTTATGATTTTTGGCCGCCATCTTGAACGATGACGTCTTATCAACCCCTTCTACTCGGATGCGGACAAAACACCCGGTAACACTTGATTGGGTGACTAAAGGGCTATCAATCCCTCATAGTCACAAAACTCTTTCATTCAAAATCCCACGGACTTACACATGCCCATTCACTAATACCTATATACGTATTTTCGATGTCTTTCGCGCGTTCTGTTATCCCCTCTTTGTGGCTGACTCAGCCAACATTTTTTTAAATAATTTACAAAAAGAAAACAAGAAAAAAATAAGATTTGTACCCTAAGTTTAAAATTTTGCTTGCGTAGCAATAAAGTCGTTCATTGTTAGAATTTAGTGGCGAAAAACCCAAAAAAAAATAGTGTCAACATTATGAATCCGCCACAAACATATAGATTTTAGTTAGAATTTTAGTTTATCTCCGGTTTCACAGCAAATTTTGGCTACGGCGCTACAACACAATGATTATTTGAGTATATTTTTACAAAAATTTTGCCTGCGGCGCATTACTGACATTATTTTAGCAACAAATCCAGGATTAGTACCAGTTCCTAATCCAGTTATTTTATATTTCATAAAAAACTTAAAAGAGATCAAAATTTTTCAAGAACTTTCTTTTTAAACTGAAAAAAAAATTGGCTGCGGCGCTATGACACATTGTGTGCTACAATTTTAGTATAAGTTATTAGTATGATTTTAGCAACAAATTTAGAATCAAAACCAGATCGGAACCCAGTTTTTTTTATATTTGATAAAAAATATTAAAATATTTAAGAAAAAATCCTGCTTAAACTGCAAAAAATTTTACCTGCGACGCTATAACCCATTGATTGCTACAATTGTAGTTGTATCTTAGGTCATTTTTATCAACGGCATTTACGTATTCAAAAATGCGTTATTACTGTATTTGTACAAAATTTTCGCCCACTGCTATGATTTTAGCAACAACGTAGCCAATAAAGTTACGTAAAAGTCGTTCAGATTCAGATTCAGATTCAAATTTTATTGTTTCTAAAAACATAATAGTTTTATATCAATGAAATTTGGCTTAAAATTAGGCTAATTTATACAAAATATTTCTTAATTCTAAAAAGATATTCCTGATATTCAACTACGAAAGTTTAATCAGTTAGTATATTTCATTACAAAATAGTTTCCGTTTTTTTCAGCATTAATTTATGATTTTACCACCACCAATCACATTAAATAATAAAAGCTAAATTTGCTCAAAAAAGTAGGTAAACCACATTTATAAACCCAAAACAAAAATCATAAAAATATGATAATAATAATGTCTAAAAATAACTTTATAACTGTAATAGAAAAAAAAATGTTTCGGAATAAAAAATTGACAATAGGAGGAGCAATAATAATTAAAAAACCTGTTGCCTGTATCTTATTCATTCATGATGAATCCTCTGAGCATTAGAATATTGCAAATTTGGAAAGTAATAATTTTTGCATTTACATTTGATATTATTGAGGGTTAAAATTAGGTGGTCGACAGATTTCAAACAGTTATCGGGATGTAACCTTATTCCCTGATAGATCGGACATTCAAAGAGTATATGAAACAAGCTTTCTTCTTTATTCATATTGTATATTGAACAAATCTCATTTGGATCAATACGGTAGACAGATCCTTTGTAAGTTAACTTTATGAAATATTTGCTCGCTACTCTAAGCTGTGCAATAATTCTTTTTGCTTCTAAGGAAATTTTAAGCCTGAGATAATTAGGAAGTTGATTGAAGATCGTAAAAAAAGGATAAATAGTTAGGAAATTGGACTGTGAGGCTTGAACTCTATCATCAGCCTTAAGCTTTTTATAAAAAATGGTCAAAAATTTTTTCTTGTTTTTCTTAAAATAGTTGCTCGACATATGAGAAGACCAGGGAATATCGGTGTCTAGATAATCAAATAGGCTTTCTACTTGAGTTGTCCAACTGTATTTTTTTCTGGGCTGTTAACCTGAAGTTGCCTTAAAAAACAGAGTTTGGCGTGCCGTCATGTCCATATCCAAAAGTTTAGTAATCCAATTAATCGTTTTAAATATTGTGTAAGTGAGCTTTATTCTATTGGATTCTAATCCGACAATGCTATCAGGATTTTTACGTGGCAAATTCAGAATTCTTTAAAAAAAAACCTTTTTGAACTCTCGCTATAACATCTATATAGTTTTGACCCCAAACTGGGAGAGAACTTGATAAGATGCTAAGTACTAGAGAGTCAAATAAGCGACTTTTGGTATCTCAGCTGTCTGTTTTCGATTTATAAATGATGGAGAGTACACTATTGGCATCATAAAAGTGGTACGCAATACTTTTTGTTGTAATACCTTGGTCTATTTTTACAAACAAAGTCACCCATTATTGTATTTTCCTTAAACCGTCAAAGTATGTCATTTTGTATTTCGGTCTGACAAATAAAGAAAAAAATGCCTCCACAAATTTCTTTATTTGATAAAGCCTAACGCCTGACAAAACTATAAATAGGATGGTCAATTAAGGACGTGGCTAGACATTATGGGCGCAGTAAAACCATGATTATAAAAATTAAAAAACGATGGGAAGAAGATCAGACAATAGAGAGAAAACAAGAGGCTGGTTTATTGAAAGTTTCAAGTGATGAACAAGATTATGACCTTATCGCTTTTATGGAAGAAAACCTTTTTGCATTTGTTGCCCAGAAAAAGAGATCAACCCAATTTCCAGGATATTTAAGAGTGGCACGAAATCGCGTAAGGAAAGGCTGATGTCGTGTGGCTGCTAAAAAAATTAAACTTACGAATGAATAAGCAACAGGCCAGGATACTTTTTCCTCTTAATTACTCTCCAAAGGAACCAGAGTTTTGGCGAAAGGTAATACTTTCCGATGAAAAAGTTTTCCAGTCCTGTAGTGACAGAAAACCCATTCGGGTGTATCGTCCAAGAACGTCAAGAACGCGCTATGAGGAAAGATATATTGCTGGTAACAACGATCGAGCTGGAAAATTTTCGGTAAATATGTGGGGTTGGATTTCTGCTAGAGGTCATGGTGCTCTATTTCGAATCAATGGAAGGCTCACAGCACAGGTTTACGTGGACATTTTAGAGCCGTCACAGAACTTCAACAAGACAACTGCCCTGCTCATACGGCCAAAATTTGCCAAACTTGGTTTCTGGAGCCTGCGAAAACCCCAGACGCCAATCCTATGGAAAATATCTGGGGTTTAATTTCAAAAAAGCTGGAGAGCTTTAATATTGTGCCGGAAAATCAACATCACTTGGTCCAGTTAATAGTTAATGCTTATGAAGAAGTTATTGGTGAAAATGAAAACCTTTTTGAAATTTTGGCTAATTCTCTACCAAGAAAGTTAAATGGTACAATTCGGGTGAATGGCGCAATGACTAGATATTAAAATTTATATGTTTCTGTTGTTTTATAATTTTTGTTACAGTTGTGTTTTTTTAAATTTTTGTTACAGTTGTTTTATGCGTTAGCGTATTATTGTAATATAAAAATTATTTTTTAAAGCAATATTTGATGTTAATATTTTGACATTTTAGTACAAGTCTGTCACAAAATATAATGCGGTAGTTAACCATACAATTTAGAAATTACCTATGTTTATCACGTGCCACTTTTATGATGCCGATAGTGGAGACTGCCAGTAGCTTGTTTAGTTTTTTCAGTTTTACAATATGCCATTTGTCTAAAAAACCCCGAAGATGCAAACTCTATTCACAAGTAGGTATAAGAAGTACTTTGTTACATAAATTCTAGGTAAACTGGAAGTCACAAAAAGGTTAAAAGTAACTTCCATATTCTGCATAACGCCATGAACAAAGTTTCCTACTTTTTACAGAAATAATATGTAATTAAAATAACGTAAATAATACATGGCAACAAAAAGTTGAGAAACGGCAAATATCGATTATCTAGTAACTAGAAAATAAATCGAAAAGTAACATTAAGGTAATTTTTTTTATATAATATTTATATCTCTTACAAGTAACATCAAGGTAAACTTGACGTAACGTAAATAACGTACTTTCTATACAACATTTATAATATAAATGTTATAAAAATATTACGTACTGGAATGTATCATTTATGTAAAATTAAAGTCATATTGTGTATATATACTATTTATATACTTCTAATTAGTGAAGGGGCATGTGTAATTCCGTGGGATTTTTAATGAAGGAGTTTTGTGACTCTGTGGGAATGATAGCTCTTTAGTCACACAATCAAGCGTTACCGGGTGTTTTGTTCGCATCCGTGTAAAAGGGGCTGATATGACGTTATCTTTCAAGATGGCGGCCAAAAATCATAAAAAATACAACTTTCGCAACCAGGCCATGATTATCTCGATTCCATATAAATCGAGGACAAGTATACCAAAAACTTTACCTTTAAGGTCATCCGATATTAAATGACCTTGAAAATCGCAAAAAACAAGATTTTTGGCATTTTTTCTTCAAAAAATCTTAATAATTCGACGTTTTGTCAAACCAACTTCAAATGTACCTCAAACTATTAGGCATGTATGCCAAATTCGATCCTTAGAGTTTGATGCAGTTTGAAGCTTCATGACCTTGAAAAATATCGCAGTAAAATTAACAAATTGCAAAAATAACATACTAATTCCTATTCAAGCGAAGAGAACCAAATTTGGCAACAACATATTTGTTAAAAAAAATTTTGTTCAACTATGATGTGTCTCAATAAGGCGGCTGATATATCAAAATAGCGAGCTTTAGCCACATTTTATTTTATCCAATTTTGTAAAAAAGTAAAAATGACGAGATGGTCATCAATTCCTGTTGGCATATCTCCGCTTACTATGAAAAAAAAATGTTTAGTTGATGCATAACCCCGATTGACCTTGAAAATACCATGTAAAATTGAAAAACCCGCTTCCTGTAGTGTTTTTTTCCAATTTGTCACTACGCAAAAACTTTAAGTGCCGGAGAAGAAATTATCATCTTAGCCATAAAAAAAAACACTTCATTTTAAACCTCCCTATCATTTTTTTTTGATCTGGCGTTCCAGATGCTGGTGTAACAAAAGGTTAAATCATGGAGATTGTTTTAAAGGGAAAATGCTAAAAATCGTGTTTTTTGCAATTTTCAAGGTGATTTGAGGTCGTATGACCTCGAAAGTGATTTTTTTGGAATTCTCGTTCTCGGTTTATATAAAATCGAGTAAAATTACACACCGGTTGCAAAAATTGTATTTTTTATGATTTTTCGACCGCCATTTTGGAAAATGGCATCTAAACCACCTGGACCAGGCATATGGCATTGTATATCTAACTTCTGCTAACTCTTTTATAGGTAATTGAAATGACTTTTTTCGCCAGACAAATACGTGGAACATAAAATTAACAGTTCCGAAACTAACAGGCATATAGGTCATCTTTACCGGGGTATAGCATAAACATCTCGGACGACAGATCAAAAAATAATGGTAGGGAAGTTTAAAATTTAGTGGTTACTTATGGCCAAGATGTTAAAAGTTTTTGCGTAGTTGTTAATTGTAAAAAAAAAACACTACAAAAAGTTGGTTTTTCAATTTTACATGGTATTTTCAAGGTCAATCAAGGTCATGTACCAACTAATTTTTTTTTCATATTAAGCAGAGACAATTCAACAAGAATTGACGGTCACCTTGTTATTTTTACTTTTTCACGTAACTGGATAAAATAAAATGTCGTTATAGGTCTCTATTTTGAGATATCAGCCGCCATATTGAAACACGTCATAGCTAAACAATTTTTTTTTTACAAAATTGTTGGACTTGACCTTTTTATCTTTGTTACCCAATTTGGTTCTCTTGGCTTTAATAATTGATGCATAGCGCCCTTTAGTATGTTATTTTTGCAATTTGTTAATTTTGCTGGGGTATTTTTCAAAGTCATGAAGCTTCAAACTGCGTCAAACTCTAAGGACCTAATTTTGCGTATATGCCTAATAGTTTGAATTACATTTGAAGTTGGTCTGATAAAACGTCGAATTATTAAGATTTTTTGAAGAGAAAAGGGCAAAAACCTCGTTTTTTAGGATTTTCATGTTCATTTAAGGTCAGATGACCTTAAAAGTAAATTTTTTGGAATCCTCGTCCTCCAGTTATATGGAAACGAGTATAATAATTCCCCGGTTGCGAAAGTTGTATCTTTTATAATTTTTGGCCGCCATCTTGAAAGATGTCGTCATATCAACCCCTTCTACACGGATGCGAACAAAACCCCCGGTAACGCTTGACTGTGTCACTAAAGAGCTATTAATTCCAGAGAGCCGCAAAACACCTTCATAAAAAATCCCACGGGATAGAAATTATCGACATATGCCCCAACACTAAATGTCACAACAAGGTAAAAGGTAACTTCCATGTTCGGCATAACGCCATGCACAAAGTTCTCTTTTTATTAAGTAAATATATAATGTAACTAAAGAAACATAAGTTATGTTATGTAGATACTACGCTAATTTTATGAAAACTTTTTTTATGTAAATTTTTTGACTTTAGATTTACGTAAATACTATGGTAATGTAGCAGATGTCTTTGCTGGGAAATCTAGGATCAAAACCAGATCCCAACTTATATGAGGTGAGTTGATTTTTTTATACTTTCCCCCCCCCCCCAACCAAAAATCAAATCTACGCCCTTGGTGTTCGACTGTCCTATTTGCAATTGGAATAATAAATCAAGTTATTTCCCATTTAATGGGCCAATTTTTCCGAGGGCAGATAGATCATTATTCTCTTTGAAACCGGAGCTAACTGAGAGTTTTGCAAGACAGATTGTTAATTACTCTAATAAAATAAGTAATATTATGCTAGTTTGCTCTAGGAAATATTTTTGCCATTCTCCATTTTTTTTCTTACTACTTATCATTTTTTTTCGACTGCTGCTCAAAGTAACGTACACTATCGGCATCATAAAAGTGGTACACAATACTTTTTGTTGTAATACCTTGGTCTATTTTTACAAACAAAGTCACCCATTATTGTATTTTTCTTAAACTGTCAAAGTATGTCATTCTGTATTTCGGTTTGACAAATAAAGAAAAAAATGCCTCCACAAATTTTTTTATTTGATAAAGCCTAACGCCAGACAAAACTACAAATAGGATGGTCAATTAGGGACGTGGCTAGACATTATGGATGCAGTAAAACTATGATTATAAAAATTAAAGAACGATGAGAAGAAGATCAGACAATAGAGAGAAAACAAGGGACTGGTTTATTGAAAGTTTCAATTGATGAACAAGATTATTAACTTATCGCTTTTACGGAAGAAAACCCTTTTGCATCTGTTGCTCAGACAAAGAGATCAACCCAATTTCCAGGATGTGTAAGGGTGGCACGAAATCGCGTAAAGAAAGGCTCTAATTTAAGATGTCGTGTGGCTGCTAAAAAAAATAAACTTACGAATGAAAAAATAACAGGCCAGGATACTTTTTTCTCTTAATTACTTTATAAAGGAACCAGAGTTTTGGCGAAAGGTAATTATTTCCGATGAAAAAGTTTTCCAGTCCTGTAGTGACAGAAAACCATTCGGGTGTATCGTCCAAGAACGTCAAGAACGCGCTATGAGGAAAGATATATTGCTGGTAACAACGATCGTGCTGGAAGATTTTCGGTAAACATGTGGGGTTGGATTTCTGCTCGAGGTCATGATGCTCTATTTCGACTCAATGGAAAGCTCACAGCACAGGTTTACGTGGACATTTTAGAGCCGTCACAGAACTTCAACAAGACAACTGCCCTGCTCATACGGCCAGAATTTGCCAAACTTGGTTTCTGGAGCCTGCGGAAACCCCAGACGCCAATCCTGTGGAAAATATCTAGAGTTTATTTTCAAAAAAGCTGTAAAGCTTTAATATTGTGCCGGAAAATCAACATCACTTGGTCCAGTTAATAGTCAATGCTTATGAAGAAGTGATTGGTGAAAATGAAAACCTTTTTGAAATTTTGGCTGGTTCTCTACCAAGAAAGTTAAATGGTACAATTCGGGTGAATGGCGCAATGACTAGATATTAAAATTTATATGTTTCTATTGTTTTATAATTTTCGTTACAGTTGTGTTTTTTTAATTTTTGTTACAGTTGTTTTATGCGTTAGCGTATTATTGTAATATAAAAATTATTTTTTAAAGCAATCTTTGATGTCAATATTTTGACATTTTAGTACAAGTTTGTCACAAAATATAATGCTGTAGTTAACCATACAATTTAAAAATTACCTATGTTTATAATATGTACATATTCTAAGTTTTAATTTCAAATCAACGCGCACAAACTACGACGCACAGGTCTGTTTTTGGCCCACTGCGTCAATTGAAGCTTGTGACAGAAAGCGAACCTTCTTCAGCATCCACGTTCTTTGTAAACGGACATCAAATTTTTGAAGAAAAATTATAACTTTAAAATCAGTCTTTCGCTCTGAGGATTTGCGACCATTTCAAGTCAAGTAGAAGTCCCGTAATCCAGCAATCTTGGTAAGTGCCCAATTTTCTCGTGCATTCGACATTTTCTTTTAATTTTCTTTTAATCTTTATTTCAAATATAGCAGTAGGTAGATCCTGCGGTAAAATATGTAGGGTCCTTTGTAGTCAACTACAATGTCCCGCAGGCCGCCGTAGCATAGTGGGCAGCATATCTGCCTGCCGCATGGAAGGTTCCGGGTTAGAATTCCGTCTAGGTGCATGGGTATTTTGTGTTTGTCCTAAAAAAAATTTACACTTGGCTCTCACTTTGGCAACACTGGATATTGATCCTAGAATGGATGGAAAAGTCTCAGTAAAAAAAAACTACAACGTCTCACGTCGACAAATTATATAACATAGTTTTTTTTTAAATTCGGTTTAAAATAGTGACATTAACAACTTAGTCGTAAAAAATCCAAAACATTAGGTTTTAATTAATATTTAATATAAATTGTCTAATTAAAATATTGCAAAAACAAAATTATATTTTTAGTTTATGAGGACGACAAAAATGTTTTTTGTTTGTTTACTCACTTCAGACTCTCAACTGGTACTGCCATAAGTTCTTAGTCATCAGAATGGCACATCATAAAAAAACTGTTTTTACGAATTGAGTTTAATTTTTTTCCATTTTTTTATTGTTAACTTGCGTGTTAAATATATAGCAAATATTTTGTGGTTAGGAGTTTTTCTGCAGTCGTTCTTAAAAGCGATGTGCATACCTATTACCATGAAAGCACCTTTTTATTTTATACCAGTTTTAAGTTCCAAAATGAGAACAAAAACCGTTTAAAAAGACAAACAAGAGTAAATAATTAATACAATACAAACACTTAATACAATTATTTTTTGTTTTGTTACATATTATAGCCTATGTTAACTTATAACTTATAACTTTTTTTATTTTTATTAAGCAATTACATTGATATTTTTCAGAAGTTCTTGTTATTCTTTTATTATTATATTTATTTAATATTTTTTTTTTCTTTTTTTTTCCTTTTTTTTTCTAACTTCGGCTAACTTAGGAAAAAAAAATTAAATAAATATAATAATAAAAGAATAACAAGAACTTCTAAAAAACATCAATGTAATTGCTTAATAAAAATTAAAAAAAAAACACCAATTTCATGCAATATGTGATCTAATAGTATAAGTTAACATAGGCTATAACATGTAACAAAACAAAAAATAATTGTATTAAGTATTTGTATTGTATTAATTATTTACTCTTGTTTGTCTTTTTAAACGGTTTTTGTTCTCATTTTGGAACTTAAAACTGGTATAAAATAAAAAGGTGCTTTCATGTTAATAGGTATGCAAATCGCTTTTAAGAACGACTGCAGAAAAACTCCTAACCACAAAATATTTGCTATATATTTGAACCGCAAGTTAACAATAAAAAAAGTAAAAAAATATAAACTCAATTCGTAAAAACAGTTTTTTCATTATGTGCCAACACACCATTCTGATGACTAAGAACTTATGGCAGTACCAGTTGAGAGTCTGAAGTGAGTAAACAAACAAAAAACATTTTTGTCATTTTACCCTCATAACCTATAAGTAAATATAATTTTCTTGTTTGCAATATTTTAATTAGACAATTTATATTATATATTAAAAAAAGTAAATGTAAAATAATAAGAATAAATACTATTAAATAATCATAATAAAAATAATACATATATATATACAGGGTTATACTAGATATATATAAAATAATGTATTGCTTGTTTCCTAGGGTTGAAAAAGGAGCAATAAAGAATCCGAAACGATTGTCGTGTTTTCATTGCCTTTGTACAGTTTTTCTTCCGTGATTTCTAGTCGTTTCAAGTATTCTATGCCTTCCAAACTGACTGGATTTCAATTGGCTAAACCCTCCAAAGTTGTACAAAATTACTTCGAAATTAGTCTAAAATTATAATCATATCAAAGTTAGAAATTTTTTTGAGGGGGGTGTGGCTTGACATCAACCTGCACTCCCCAGCATATTTTTTTAAAAAGCAGGGTTCCTAGTGGATTTTTTGAAATTCTTTTTGGTGATATTAGGAGTGCGAAATTAGTTTAAAATTTTGGGATAGTTGCTTTTTATTACTCTCAATGCTTTAAATGAGAGGAGTGTAGCTTGCCGTCCGGGCAGCACCTTCCATTTTGAAAATTAAAAAAAATCCAGGAAAGAGTGGGGTTCAAAATTGTTAAAAGTAGTTCAAAATTAATTCGAAATTGGTTCCAAATTATAAGCATATCAATACTCGAATATTTTTCTGTGGGGGGGGGGGTGTGGCTTGACTGACCTAAAAAATTAGTTTTATTTTGAATCCGCCAAAAAATCATTTTATTTACTACTAAAATCACCCTACATTTCAATGTACTATATGCAACATACTTACCATAACTGCCTATGTATAAAAAATCTTCCGTCAGTTTGAAATGCATTACACCCATAAAACTTGTCATCAAAAATAGCAGTCATGTTATAAAAGCTTATTTAATTTATAACGAAAGCATTACAAAGCTATCTTTAAGCTCTGGTGCTACAAACTTAAATTAAAATAAAATTAAACATTCTTAATCTTATCTAGCTATACAAATTACAAGCTGTACAAATTAGGACTCCAAAAACTCTAATACTCCCAGCAGTAAAGCAGCAAGACACGAGAACGGAGCCATAACACCGTCTATATTTCAAGTAAAGCACCTTTGAACGTATAATACAACGCCATGGGTCTAATAGAGCAGCGTCTATGAATCACCTAGATCTTGTACACCTTGCGTTAATATTAGATTTTATGGTTTAGTAGCTAGTAATATAGTTTCATACAAGCCTACGATGGGGTAAAATTTTTCTATTCAAAACGTCACGAAAAATCAGCGATTTTTAAAGAGTGGGGGGCCAGGGGGCTCCTTTGCAGCTAGATTGGATCAGATGTTGGATTAGGGTGGTACAAAATAGGATGATTTTTATCAGGTTTTTGGCCAGTCCGTTACCACTACTTTTATTCTGGGCAGGCGCAGTAGCGCTCTGTCAGGCTGTTACCTTTATTAAAGGTAACCACAGGCGCTAATTAGAGACTACCTTTACCGTAAAAAAGTCAACCAATGACACTTACCGTAATTCTGTGGTAAGAGATTTAATGGTTAGAAAGTTTGTTTTGTTTGACGAAAATTTGTCAATTTTTGATTTGCATTTTATCTTTATATGATAGTAGTAATGGGGGTTTGACATGATTTAACACAAACGCAAATATTTTAGAATACAGAAAGAAAAAGCAAAAAAAAGGTAAGATTATGCTTACCGCCATACGTTATTTCTGGGTACTTTTAAGAGCACTATTTTTAACCTCTTGCAGTTATTTCTAAAGTCCACATATCTGGCGACCGTGACAGGACTCTTCTAGAATATCTCAACATAGAGACGCACAAAAAACAGTGGCAGTAGTGGCAGCAAAGTGTCTGCGAAAATGGAGGACCTACTTGTCAGCGATGAACAAGCCTATCAGGCCCTTCTGCAGAGCGATTCCAGCGAGGACGATTTACTGGTTGAGATGAGAGCTTGTGATGTCTACAAGAAGAAGTTTGTTGCAGGCATAAAGCTTTTATAAAAGGACATGTTCAAAGAGGTACCCCTTAGAGCGCGAGCGGAGCATTTTGTTGATGTACGCTCTGATATTTCCAATATCAGCAACACAGGTAGGAGTTTTAAATTACCTATCATAGAAATTCTATGGCGACGCGACGTTAAGAACTGTTTACCGTTTTGTTCACAGTTCAAGAAGGTTCATGAAGTTCAATAGTAAAGCAAGGCAACTAGTAGAAAGTTTTCGGCAGTTGAGGAAAACTATCCCCTTATTATCGACGCCCTGACATCTCGTTTTGGCAGAGAGGATCTTTAAATTCAGCCTGTTTATTGCCATGTTAACAAAACTAAAATTTAAATTAGAGCACTGGATATCTTTAGTATTACGTTGGAAAAATGTTCAGCAAATCTTTTTCTCTTATTGAATCTTGTCAAGATTTATTAAAAGTATGGCAAGATCCTCTCAAAGATTTGAACTTGAAAATTTAGAAAGCCTAAATACAAGCCAGTCAGGAGGTTCAGATTCTTCTAAGTTAGACACTCGCCAAAAAAATCTTTTGAAATACCTGAAAGCTGAAATTGAGAATGAACAACATTTCGCGTTAGCGTCAGAGGGTTTCAGTCTCGTTGGTCAAAACAACGGCGCGAGTGCTAGTGCTAAAACTACTTCGGACTCTTCCAGAAAAAAGACGGTAAATTCACCGATACCCACTGCTGCAAATTTGGAAAATGTTAGTTCCTCTAACTGTGTTTTTTGTGAGGGTGGTAATCTTACTGAAAATTGTTTCAAAGCACAGATGTCCCTAGAACAAAAAAAATATGCTTGTGTCGAAAAAGCTATGTTTTAGATGTCTAAAACCACATAGCAAGATTAAGAAATGCCGTGGATGTCCTAGATGTGCAGTTTGTGAGAAGTATCATCATCATATCATATGAATTTCCGATTTATAAGAAGGCAAAATTTGTGCAAGACAAAAGCAGCAGTAAAAACAAAGATTAAATTTCAAATATTGACAAATGACTTACGTTTCTGCAAATTTTGTTTGTATCAGGCTCTGTTACCAATAGATTAAAAAACTTCAGATGGATAGTGGTTCCAGAAGATCATACATTCTGAAATCTACTGCAAAATAGTTGGGTTGTTAAACCACTAGTAAAGAAAATCTAGTTCATGCTTCTTTGGTGGCAAACAGCAAGAACAATCATATGAAGTTCATCAAATTAGGTTAGAATATGAAGGATGTTGCTACGAACTAGAGATTTTAGATCAATCCAAAATTGGTTGAGACGTGTCCCTTATTTTCTATGGACCATGGATTGAAGAGCTCAGTCTTAGAGTAGAGTTATTGGATATTGGAACTTCTGAACCCATCGAGATCTTAATAGGAGCAGATGCAATTGGTGACATCTTCAAAGAAAAATAACAACGACTGTGGTTTGGTAGCTAATGAAACACTTTTTGGGTGGGTGTTGATGGGTAGAATATCAATCGAAAGTAATGCAAATTTAGCCAGTTCTTATATCAACTCATCCCTGACACTTTTGGTAAACGATTCTGCAATAACAACCTTGTAGGATCTTGATGTGCTGGGAATTGAAGAACCAAGCAAGAACAGAACACGTGAATAATTCGTTTTAGCAGTCAAACAAAATTTTTCAGTAACAGTGAGGGTTGACCACGAAAATCGCTCACTGTGGAGTAGTTTTTGGCGTAAGTAGCAGTCTCTTTTTTATTAGGAGCAGCAGGTAATTGCTATTCTCCTAAAACGATTTTGAAGTTGACACATAAAGAATTTTACGTTGATAATTACGTTACTAGTCTTCCTAGCAAATTTTCTCTGCAAAACTTTGTCAAGTTGATGAAGAAACAGCTTTGAAATTTAAAAATTCGCATGATGAATGCCTTGTCTTTCAGATATTTTCATACCAAAATGGATTATTATCGAGTATGAAGAATTTTCGTTACATACGTTTTGTGATGCCAGAAAATTTGCCTATTCGGCAGTTGCATTATTGCGTATTGTGAAAAATCATGATATTTTTATACAGCTAATAGTAGCAAGGGCAAGAGGTTCGCCAACTTAGAAGAACGGTAAAGGTAGTACGTTAAAAACGTTCCACGTTTAGAGCTTCTCTCAGCAACGATAGGAGCAAGACTTTTTAACAGTATCATAGAAAATTTTGCTAATAAACCTTCTTATTTCTTTTGAAATCATTCTTCAACTGGTATCTCTTGCATTCAACGAAAAGATAAATGGGCTACTTTTGTGTGAAGCAGAACCGCTGAAGTTCGTAGATTGATACCTTCAAAGGCATTAAAACATATCATAACTCCAAACTTGAGTTTTCAACTAAATCGCTACGTTTTATTACAATTTTCTGGAAGGAAAGGAAAACCCAGTTTTAACAGGCAGTTTATTTCTGGGGCCCACACCCATGTATATATAAGCTTTAAACTATAGTCCTTAGTATTGCGCCCAGTTACGCATAAGTACTTAAATTAATCACAAAAAGAATACGCAAAACAAGAAAATCACTTGCAATAAAATGTGCAAATATACAACTGACCTTGACTGATATCCTCCATGACAATCAGTTAAAAATAACTATCAATATGGCCGATCTAGTGTTCGTTAGTGACATTAGGGAGTTTTTGAACAGCATACAAAAATAACAAATTCTGTGGTTATCGTTATTTGACAAGCCCTCAATAATAAAGTTATTTCGGTTTATTTTCGTCACTATTTTTACGCTTACCCATAGAGCAATAAATTATGCATTTTTCTAAATCAAAAAGTGACAATTTTAAGCCTTTTTTTGCAAAAAGTAAATATAAACAAAATAAAGATAACTTCATTTTCATGTTGTTAATAACAACCGCGTGCTTATTACCGCCAAAATTACATTATTTTTGTAGTTATCTTTATTTTTTTTTATTTAGTTCTGTCAATCAAAAAGAAGCTTAAAATTGTTACTTTTTGATTAAGAGAGATACAGAATACATTGTTTTATTGGTAAGCGTAGAAGTAGTTCAGAAAATAATCCGAAATAACTTTATTCTTGACAGCTTCTCAAATAACGATAACCACAAAGGTTGTTGTTTTTGTATGCTGACCAAAAACTCCCTATTATGTCGTATCTTCTTTATTCTATCTCGGTGCTTTGTCGTAGGATAATCATGGTGTTAACGTCATATTTTTTCTATAAAAAACTTAAAATTATAAAAAAATCTCAACGACATTTGGGAAACTAAATACATTTGCTTTGGCCAATCTTTGGACTTCACTTCTTTTTACACGACGGGACGTATCATTTTTTTACATAAAATGTTTTTGTTGTGAAGTTATTGTACCCAATTCATTTGCCTAAAGCAAAAGCCATTCGAATCTTGGCTTTTCAAAAGCATTCCTGGGAAAATAAGCGTAGACATGTCGAATGTCGCAGAATCATCGCAATATCTTTAAAACAAAAGCAAATCCAGAGGGGACGACCGCGCACACATTGAATATAACACTAAAACAATAGTATTGTGGTCTCACGGAGATGAGTTCCACTTTTCTTTGTTGCCGTCGTGACAAAAAGGCCCAAGTGTTTAGTTTTCTGTCTGTCGTACAGGATGTGAGTAGGCATGGAAACGTCTGCGCTTGCTTTAATTTTTATTTGTTTTTGCTATATTTCTATATGAAAAATTGTAGTTATTTTTATTATCAGGACAACGGTGAACTGTGCGACTTTTGGTCACAACCCAGGTAGCAAGGACACGTAACAATGACGTGGAGGAATCGTCATCTATTACGTAAAAACTACCAAATTTATGACGTAAAATTGACTTCTTTAAGACGGCAATATGTCTCATCTTTTTGATGTCATTATATGACTTAAGATGACGTCAAATTTTACGTAAAAGGTACAGCTGAAAAAAGTACATTGTCTATTGAATACAATCAAAAAAAGGCATTTATTTAAAAAAATGTTGAGAGTACACGAAAATATTTGAGTATAACAAACTAACCTTTGGCGGATAATAATACTAAAACATACCAATCTTCAGATAATAGAGTGAAAATAAGATACTAAAGTCAATTATCAGTATTATCGGTATCCGCATCCCAATCAAGCAGGTACACTTTCAAACGCTACGTAGGTTTGCCGTAACCCATTGCTCGTTTATTCAAACACTGTCACAATGATCACATGTCAACCAGATAGGGATGGGGATACCGATACCACTGATATTTGACCTTAAGTTTCTATTAACTGCATAATAATTCCTACTACTAAAATATAAAGACTCAATACAAAAATAAAAAATGTTGGTATACACAAAAATACGCTAATACCCAATTATAGCAAACCAACCTTCGGATAATACTATTAAAATATTATTAACTTTAAAACCTATAATACATGTTGGTAATACACGAAAATACAATAAAACCCGAGTATAACACCAACCTCGGATAGGTATCGAAACGCACAATTTTTTATTTACACGGTACCATTCACTATTAAAGGCCTAGGTATAAAGTCTTAAGGCCTTCACTCAGAAAAATACGCAAGGGTCCGTAAGACGAATTTATACCATTTTCTAACTCATCAATGGGGGATCCCCAAGGGGAACCCCTAGTTTAAAACGAATTCTGGGAACCTCACGCAATAATCGTTATTGATTAGTAGCGCAACAGATATTTGACCCACAATGCCAAGTGTCAGCCTACCTGTGGAAATCTCAAAATTAAACTAAATTTACTTTTTATTAATACTGACCGCAATTGCAATATTTGCAATTCTGAAATTTTAAATATTCTTATCTTCAAAACGCACGGCAAACGCACGTTTTTCGTGGATGTTAGAAAAATGCACGGCCAACCTGAAAACGCACGCAATTCGTGCAATTGCATGGTGAATGGCAACACTGCCGCAGACACGAGACACGATTAAATTCACGCACTCAGCGACTTCTGTGTGACGACTGCACCACACCTTCACACCTAGCTACAACCTACGACTGCACGACAACACCTTCGAGCTTTGTCGGGTGTCATCTCGCGGATTCATATGCAACTCACATATCTCTCTCTCTCTCTCTGCTTTTCGTATAAAGCTGTAAAGGACAGAAGTTTGACTTTCTTCACTAGCCAGGGAATTACCGCTTTTCAAAATAAATAAGAATATCTTACATATTTATTCTGTGCAATTTCTGCCGCATTTTTTTTTATGACATGAAATGGGAGTTTATGTTTCATCTTTTCCGAATTAAAAAAATTAACCTTAATTCTACCTTTTTAATTGGTTTTCAAAAAAAACAAAATTATATCCTTTTTGATCAACCTTTGTAGTAAATAGCATTTGAAGATTTAAAAATATAAATCCAAAACTTAAATTTCCATTCGTCAAATTAGGTAGATCATAAGACGTGTCAAATTTGTCTGTAAAATGACGCTTTAATAACGTCATAATATGACTAAAATTTGACCTAGACCAATTTGACTTAATTATGACGTGATTAAGACGTCCTGTGACGTGTTCTTGCTACCTGGGAAGAAGTACTGACGAATAAACAATGGATGTTACGTTTCACACAAAAATTAAAAAAAAAAAAACAATTCTTTATATAGTGGTATTTTTTGGGCCTTGAATATACCATAAATAACATTCTAAGGTAAAATTTTAAAAACTATCGCCTAATTACATAATATTTTAAGAAAATTAATTGTTTAAAGTGAAAATGTAGCATTCGGCACCGCAAATTGGGACAAACTAGAGTTTAAGAGAGAGTTTACGTATCAGATTTCACCAAAAGCCCTCTAGTTTAGTTACGAGCGTTTGTCAATTGGTAGTAGTAAGAAAGGGGCGGCCACTTGGGCTTGGCAATTAAGCCTCTTCATGTGCCCTCTCTGCCATTAACCTTATGACCCTACTTCTCTTGTCCGAGCCTCTCTGTCAAATAGTTTTGCATATTTCGGCCGCTATTCATTTGGTGTTTATTTTGATTTATTAATATACTTGATTGAGATGCATACCCTTCCATTTGATTTGCATTGACTTATCGATTAACACAATTGCGAAAAATTCAAACGTTATCCGACAAGTCTATAAATTAGAACATTGTCAATATTTTCCTATTTCAAATATTTAGGGTATCGTGGGCTGAACTAAAATCTTAAAAGGTTAGTTTTTAATATGTAGGAGCGCAAGTGGAATGAAGAACGATAAGCAAGTTTTATTTTAGCAATAATTGTAATGAATGATTCTGATAAAGAATTTGATTAGTTTTGGGCCAAAGTGTCCCCCAAAAATTTTAATCTGGCAGTTTTTAGTAAGGTTACATGAGTGCAACTTGTTTCCTGTTGTTTGCTAAAACTCAAAAGTCATAAAGGGACTATCCATAAATAACGTACGCAATTTACACAAGATGGAAGAGGAAATTATTGGCAGCATTATGTCACGCAAATAAAAATATTTAAGTCTATTCATTGATTGCATATTTCTGGCTAAAAAAATTTGAATTAGAAAACTCAAAATACTTACGCATGATTTTTTTAACTTGTTTTCCTACAGTTAAGTACACTTATATATAATAGAATGAAATATTAAACCTTAATTTGTTATTGGGGGAGAGGTGGTGTTCTACTTGAAATAAATATTAAATATTTTGACTGACTTTATACATATTTTAAAATACAACCCTTCTACATTAAATACTAACCTCCTACATGAATGGCCTTATAGTTCGAAAGGCGGCATTACAAAAACATTAAATTAAAAAAAGAATAACGGAAAACAAAGGTCTCAAAGAAGAGATAGAAAAGAAGGAGGTCGATGTTATCCTAATGGCGGCCCAGGGATTAATTTTTGCCGAGTTTTCCCAAGTTTCTGTAAGTTTCCCAGGGTTTTGTGAGGTGTTGAAAACATTGTGAATGCAGAAATTCACTTAGACTGTCTCGGGTTTTGCTTATCTGCTTTCAAAAGACTTTTCTTTTGTACAATGGGTTTAGGTGCAAGCGAAAATTTTGATACGAATGAAAGAAAGTGTACGGCAGTGTTAAGCTAAATTAATTAATTTGGATAATGTAGCAGATAATCTTATTTTAAGCAGTGGCGGTTACACGGAAAAAAATCTCCACTAAATATAAATACAAAGTTATACTTGAAAAGATATGCTCACACCAATATTAATTTAAATTAATATAAGAGTTTATTTATTAAAATTAATAAACTCTCAATTTAGGTGTGCAAACATGATCAGCGGGATTTACTTAGTTATATAGTACCCCCTATAGATCTAAAAAACATCTACCCATACAAAAAAGACACAAAGTTATTGATTATGTGTGTGTGGCAATTTTTAATAAGTTCGTTTATAATTTGCCTAAGTAACCTGTTTGACAAGGATTAATTTAACTTATTTAATATCCCAAGTTGTTCATTAACCAATAAAACACCAGCAATTTTGTCCAGAAAAATGCCATATTTTGAACCCGTTTTCAGCACAAAGAAAATATATTTATGAGGGCACTACGACCCAAAAAGAAAACATAAGTGAAGGTCACTGAAACAGAAGACCCAAAAGAACTATAGTAATTTATTTATAATTTGAAATTAAAACATTGCGGTTATATAAAAGCTCAGTCAAGAAAACTTTCCACACTCAAAGTCCACTCATTTCAAAGCTGTAGCTTTTATCAGTAGAGGTTGGTGAAAGCCAAGGTACAAGCAGAGGTGAGAGATCCGAACTCGCTGTTTGTGATTTAAATGCAGCTAATATCTTGAAACTGACATTTCGGCAGTGACAGAAATGAAAACAAAACTTGCATGTTTGCAAGTTTTTAATACAATTTTAATACTCCTTATTTTATTATTACCCATCTAAATCGTTGTGTGAAATCAAGTATTAGTAGGAAAAATTAATTAACAAGGGTAAGTTTTAATTGTGACATATAACTTCTACAGATTGTTTACTATTCAAACCCCGCGTGAGTTTAAATTTTGTAACTTTATTTACTTCTAAATTGAAACTTTCTTAAACCAAAAGATCAAAAGATCTTGGGTGGAAATAACGAAAATTCAAACCTGGATGAGCATCCACAAGGAACACACAAAAGGTCAAAGCAAAAAGAGAAATTATTAAACGATGTTTCGCCCTGGGTAACCAGCGTGGGCTCATCAGTAGTTTCACTGGTCACCCTCCACTATACATCATTAAACACCATCATACACTTTGATTTCCAACCTTGAACCACTCACAAATAGGCATCGTTCCGCACTGGTACTTACTTATCCAAGTTACCTGATACGAATTCGTCCTGGCGTGTTAATATTTCCAATAGGATTATGCATAATCTAGTTTCTTTTCAGTTGAAGTAACTGATTTGGAGGTTTTTTTTTTAACTTCTTCTTTGTTTTAATTGCCTTAGGAGCATAATCCTACTGGAAATATTAACACGCCAGGACGAATTCGTATCAGGTAACTTGGATAAGTAAGTAGCAGTACGGAACGATGCCTATTTGTGAGTGGTTCAAGGTTGGAAATCAAAGTGTATGATTGTGGTTAATGATGTATAGTGGAGGGTGACCAGTGAAACTACTGAGGAGCCCACGCTGGTTACCCAGGGCGAAACATCGTTTAATCATTTCTCTTTTCGCTTTGATCTTTTGTGTGTTCCTTGTGGGATGCTCATCCAGGTTTGAATTTTCGTTATTTCCACCCAAGATCTTTTGATCTTTTGGTTTTTTAGTTTCTTTTCAGTTGAAGTAACTGATTTGGAGGTTTTTTTTTTAACTTCTTCTTTGAAACTTTTTTCTTAAATAAAACAAGAGATTGTGTTAAGATGATTATTCAATAATCAAATTTCTTTAAATTCTTGCAAAACTGAAGGAGGGTTGGTTAAAAATATCTAAAAGCAAAAATTTCACTTAAACTTAGGACCGTTCTAAAATAGACTAAACTCTTTTAGTAGATCTCACCGGATAAGTCTACTTCGATACGTTATGTGAAACTTGCCGTTCCGATACACGTATCGTATCGCGATCTTCGTAAACGACGTATTCACGCCAACTTACCCATTATTGGATCCCAATTGTGTCTTATTCAAAATGTTTGGTCGGCTGAATAAAGTAGATACGTTACGTATGCATTTATTCTGTGCTTTATATCTTTTTTGAAGTTACTTTATGCTTCAACAAAATGAGGTTTTAAAGTGAGAATAAAGGTACCTTGTGCATAGTAATAACTGGAAATTTTTTACTTTTTTCCGATTTATTCCCTCGCCCTTTGCCCTCTACGCCACAAATCTTTTCCGTAAATTTATTAGGGCACTAAATTTTCCCTTCATTTATATATAAGTTCTGGAACGTCAAAGTCCTCTTCCATTCATTGTAACTCTTCATCGGATTTTCTTAATTGTACCAAACATTCCTTTTGTCGCCTGGCTGCTATGCTTTCTGCTACAACTCTTAATGGAAGCAAAGCAGTGTCACAAATTTGGTGGTAATATAATAATATGTATTTGATGAATGCTTCATAGAGCTCACATTTATTAATTTTTTTTTTAATCCTATACTTTATTGAAGAACACATTACGTCACAAGCTACCTTATTAAAAATATTAAAGGACATGATTGTTGCAAAATTAATTTTTATAGCTAGTGTTGAGTTTTTTTGAGGAGTTGGAAGAGTTATCATGCTAGATTAATTTGGTTTTTAAGAAAAGTATAGCATTTTACATTTAAAAGTAATTAGGCCAAATTATTTATTGATCAATTAATTTATGAATAGCAATGTTTTCAAACTACAGTAGAGAAGGTGTCAAGTAGGTACTATATTACATTTTTTAAAATCATAAAAACTTTTGAATTTGTTAAATGTTTTGGTGGTGCACTATTTTAAGTCGACGCATGATTATTGTGTAGTGCATTCTTAAGATCGTATGGGCTAATTTTACCTCCAAAGGTAAAACTCCAGAATAAACCGTAGTTTAAACTTCATTTTAACCTTTGGATTAAAGCATTGGTAAACAAGTTGCTCAATTTTTTAAGTCGCAGTTAAACCACGGCCAGGAAGAAAAGATGAGCTGTTAGATTAGTTTTAGGATTAGGAGAACAACAAGCCAGCCGCCGTAGCGTTAACTTTGCAAAAAAGAACTTCGCTAACACTAGGCATTGATCCTGCAATGGATGGAAAGTCACAGTATTAAAAAGGGAGTATAACAAGTTTTTTTCTAGTTTAAAAAGACTACATTTTCTTGGCATATAAGGTTGATTATTTTAACTATATTTTTAAAATAGCACCATCAACTAGAGTCAAACCCAGCATAATCAGCTAATTTGATCAAAATCAATCAAGTAGTTTTTGAGACATCAGCGTTGGTTACAGACAGACATATAGCCAGACACCACAACAAGAAATGTTTAATTGTCAGAAAGATATACAGTATATATATATATATATACGTGTGAGCTCGGTGTGAGACTAAAATTTACTGGTCTCTGAGATGTTCCAACGCTCGTCGAATTTCCTCGTGCACAATTTCGCATGTCTCTTTAGATAATTTAAACCTATTTTAAAATGTACATCATCGTACTTCTCCAAAAAGGATTTGTTCTAGGACGCATAATTTTTGGTCTTTTGGTGCTTCGACAATATCAATAATTTCATCATTATCTTTATCCAGTTAATCAAAAATAAATTCAAAGCCATCGATTATAGCGATTTCAATAAATACTTACAATTTTTTTATCAAAAACAAATTTTAAATAAATTTTTAATAACTATCTTGAGGTTAGAAACTTTCGGTAATTATTAAATTAAAGTTTAACTTACACCCAGATCGACGGTAACAGTTAAACCATAGTTTGTTGGTAAACTGCACCTGTAAAACGTAAACCAGTCGACATCCGTGGTTTAAACTAAGGTTTGACGTTTAACCGGTGAAAAAAGTTGTAAAATTGCGCAAAGAAAAAGTCAAAAAGTAATAAACCTTACACAGGATGTTCATCCTAAGTAGAGAAAAAAAGGCTAAATATTTGTTTTATTTTAATTTTGTGTGGACTCAAACCTTTTGTTTATATATCTTTAAGATGTTGGCATGTTCATTTATGTTAATTAAACTAGGGTCTCATTAACCTACAAGGTGAAGTTGACACAGTTGAAATTGCCTGACATTTTAGTACTAATTTACCAAAATACAGGTTGTAGCAGAACCACATTTTTTTTGTCGATAACCCTGGCCGCATTAGCCATTAAAAGGGGGTTCACTCAGAAAATTTTTCGTGGACAATTTTGGTAAGTCAATATCGTATTCATTTTTATTATATATACAGAGTATTTTGATATATTGGGTAATTATTGCTGTTTAAAAATAAACTTATATCTAGCGGGTGATCAGTGAAACCACTGACGAGCCAACGCTGGTTGCCCAGGGCGAAACATCGTTTGATCATTTGTCTTTTCGCTTTGGTCCTTTGTTTGTTCCTTGTGGAATGCTCATCCAAGTTTGAATTTTTGTTGTTTTCTATTCGAGATCTTTTGATCTTTCGTTTTTTAGTTTCTTTACAGTTGAAGTAACTGATATGGAGGTTTATAAGTTCCTTTCTGTAAACTTATACCTATTCCTGAATTACTAAGGGTCTCATTAGCCAATGGTGTATTTGCATAGGTAGTTTAATTTGTTAAATTATGTAATTACCTTCTGGAGAGCTGAATCTTTGGACAAAAATTAATTTTTTCATAAAAAAAAATATCATTTTTTTTCAGACATTTTTTTCTGAACCCACCTTTTTTGTGAAAATATTGCTAGTCTTAGATTGTTGACTGATTTTTTTTTGTAAAAATAAATTAGTTTTGTCTGCAGAGTGTTAGAAAATTACTGACATACTAATTCTATTGCAAATCAAGCAGAAAATCAATTTCTTAACTACAATTGACAGATGGTTCATTAATTTTTACAAAGACGTCCTGTAGCTGTTCTCAAACTTCAAACTAAACATTAACTGACATTCCTAATATGCAGTCAAATAATATCTTATCTAATATTGGACCTCTAAATTTAAATATTTTTCTTGCACCATAAAATAGTCCTTACACCAGTAATAGATCCTTAATTACTAGTGATAAACTTCAGTCCCTGAATATTGTTGATCAAGTTGTAAATAATCCCATAGGTACAACTTCTACACACATACCTTGTAATCGTAATTTATTTGAAAATTTTGTTGATGATGACTCTTATCAACAAGAACGATCAAATCGTAATCTGCCAACTTATACAACCAATGATCGAAATTCACATCCAATATCTATATCCAGTTTATTTTATATCCTATCAATATAAACGACCTGATCTGAAAGTCCCCGAATCGAGAAATTTTTTTGCTACCATATCCAAGTAGAATCTAAGGTTTAGTGTTGTTATCAATTTTATATCACGTATGAAATTAACTCTGTGTTTCGGACTTATATTGTCTATATGTCTATGTCTATTATTTGTACACGACGTTTCGATCAGCACAATCTCTGATCGTCTTCAGGTGCAAACTATAATCAATTCCTAAAGATACGTACTTATAAAATACCCTGATTCTGCCCAATAAAGGCAGCTTTAAGGAATTTTAGTTTCTTCCAGTGTAACTCCTTTCGCAAAACCTTTGCTTCTATTCACTTCATTCGGTGTTGTTTTGACCATGCACGTTCGGCGATTCCTGATTTCATTGTTTCACCTCTTTGGGTATTCGTCTGATGTTCCTTAAGCCTAACAGATATTGGTCTTTTTGTTTTGTCTATGTATGATTCACCACACTCACAAGGAACTTGGTAAATGCATTCCTTATTTGGTTTGGTCTCCGGTTTTGTTACTAGGCTTCAAATTGTATTACTAGATTTAAAAGCTGTTTTAATATTAAAGTTGTTCGCTACTCTTCCAATTCTCTCTGATACTCCTTTAACGTATAGAATTGTAAGAAATGCATTTGCCTGGTTTTGGTCTTGTAATCTCTGTCCTGTTTATTGAAATTCAGAAATAGTGTATGTTATAAGTTTAAGGCTATAACGGTTCTGTTATACAAAGTTCTTATTATGCCTCGTTTGGTTGTAACAGAATTATTTGAACCTTGAGTTAAAGATTGTCCTGTGTAAGTGGGTATACGATAGATAGTTGTTCTGATATCGTACGCATTTGATAAGTACATCAAAAATAGGAATTTGACAATTTTGTTCCAACTCCTTTGAATTTAATGGTGGGTCTTATGTTATTCAGGTGGTGAAGAAATTCTGAAAGTTGTTGGTCATTCCCTGTCCAGACAATAAAAGTGTCATCAACATATCTATCGAACGCGTCGAAGAATTATATGATTCCTGTGGTATCTCTTATAGAAGCTTATTTCATTGTACTGTTGAGTTGTTTTATGGCATTGCTCATCACCAGTTAAAGGCTAATTAAGTCAAACTTTCGAAGTCTTTCAGTGAAGAGAATCAGTTGGTAATTATTCGGAGAAACATTTTGCCTAACATACAAGAGCATCTGGTCTTATATCCAATTTCAAAATATATATTTCCGAACTCAACGTTTGCGTCCTTCTATGGAATGTTCCATTCCAATTTCATCAGCTAATCCAGCTGATATTAGTTTAGATAATAACCAAACAGTTGGTAATACTTGACTTTTACAAAATATTAATAATTATCCATTACAGATCGAGAGCGTAATGCTAATAACCGTTCAAATAGTTCAAACCTACTTTGTTGGAACTGTGGAGTGCATTCTCATGTTAAGCGAGACCCTTTCGTAGACACTGTTTTAAATGCAGTAAGCCGAAATGCGTAGACGAACGAACGTTAAAATTGCGGTCGACCAATAACTTGAGCTTAAACTTGAGCCAATTTTAAGTTATATTTGTGCCCAGTGTGAGGGTGACAATAGACCGTATTTCTCGCCGTAGTTAAATGGTTCTATATCTGATCTGAAATTTGTGGGTTTACTAGATAGTGGAGCAAATATTACCTTAATTAGTGAAGAAATTTTAAAAGATTTTGGAATTAAACTGAATCCTAGTTCATATAGTTCATGTACAGCTGCTAATTCTCAATCTTGTTGAATACTAGGTTCAATTATTATTCCAATACTACTAGAAAATAAAGTTGGACTTGATTTTGTAATATTACCAAATCTTTCCCATCCAATCATGTTACGAATAGAGTTAACACCCGATTTAGGAAATAGTTGTCGGAGTTTTCGAAATTATTGTCCAAATATAGCTTCTGCTAATACCTTGATTTCAAAATCACAAGATCTTTTGAATGTGGTACAACGCAGTGTTTTGGATAAACTTACTTCAAAATATTTTGCAGTTGTGGGTGGTACGATAGGAACTTCAAATCTTGTAGAAGATAGCAACACTATACACAAAATTATTGATGAAGAGATTGAAAAGATGTTTAAGGATGATATTATTGAGCCAACGGATTCTGCATGGTCTTCGCCAGTTTTTTTGGTGCCAAAAAGAAATAATAAGTGGAGGTTTTGTGTGGATTGTCGACAAGTTAACAGAATTACCAATAAAGATGCTTATTCCATTCCGTTTTGTCAGTATTCTGGATAAATTTCGTTACGCACATTTTCGAAATTTAGATGTACATTCAGCCTATTGGAGGATTCCTGTTCAAAAAGAATTTAGGGAAAAGACGGCTCTTACCATTCTAGGTAGAGGCTTGTATCAATTTAAAAAAAACATTTTTGAACTTACCAACGCTCCCACAACCCGTCAAAGACTGATGGATCATGTTATTGGGGGTAAGATGGAACCTTATGCGTTTGTATATCTAGACGATATTATCGTAACTTCTGATTTCCATAATAAATCTTACACCACCTAAGAATACGGAGAAAAGGATATTGGGCATGGCCTCATGGTATCGCAGGTTTTTGCCAAATTTTTCAGATTAAGTGAGTTCTTTTACTGCCCTTCTCTGTAAGAATAAGAAATTTATCTGAGATGACGAGTGTGAACGTTCTTTTTAATCACTTAAACATCACTTAGCATTAGGTAAGAAATTGGGGTGGTCTTAGTACAAGAATTCGGTAACGGAGAACATGTGATATGTTGCATTTTCCGTAGTTTGTCTAAGACCGAAATACAATACTCTAAAACTGAGCGAGAACTTTTAGCTGTTACCTTTGCTTATCAGAAACTTCGCCCATCTATCGAAGGCTATCAATTTAAGGTAATTACCGATTACCATAGCTTAATTTGGTTGCATAACTTACGAGAACCTACTGGTCGCTTAGTGAGGTGGACTATCAGGTTACATCAGTTTGACATTGAAATTATTCATCGTAAATGTAAGGAACATGTTATTCCCGATCTTTTTAGTCATTATGTTCCTTCCTAATGATAAGTACTCCCAATGGAGAATTGAAAATCAACTTTTGTACAAGTATTTATCTATATAATATATCCTTAAAAAATGAAAGTGACTTTTGAAAAGAAGTTGTTCCACAAACAAAACATAAAACTGTTTTAACTGAATATCATCAAGAATACAGCTGGTCATTGTGTTGTAATAAAAAGCTATGAAAGGCTTAAATTAAGGTATTACTGGCCAAAGATGAAACAGGATGTTGCTAGGAACGTTCGTTGTTGTCCAACCTGTTTTGCTAACAGTAGTAGTAGTAGTAGTAGTAGTAGTAGTAGTAGATAAGCGGTCGTAGGTCTGGCAATTAGGCCGCATAATGGACCCTCTCTGCCATACCCCCTGTGAACCCCCGACTAATGCACGTGCACCTTAGGATGAAAGTTTTCTTTCTCTAAGAGGACTTCATTTTTGCCTGGCAGAGATCTATAGACTGAGTAGCAAGTATAAACAGTGGACCGCCGGCTTTACACCTCCTCCGAAGGGGGGTCCTACTACATGTTATCTAACATCGCTATCGTCCCAGCAGAGCTTGGTTGACGGTAGACTTTTCTCCTCAGCAGCCCGCCGTGATATAGATAGTCACCCTCTGTCGACACCCACTATCAAATCTGTCGGAGTCCAGCCGCGTCCCATGGAGTCCCGATCTCGGAGAATTCCAAGTCTCCTTTTTTTGAGTCACCGGCTAGTCTCCTCCACTCAGTTTGGTGGGGTCCTCGGCCGAACACCTTTGAGTCCTGCAAAGTTTTTCGACGCAGTGTCAACTGTGCAGCCTACCTCTACCTCGTTTGTTGTTATTCTATGCACAACGTCGACTGCAGAGATGCTGAGAAGTAGGGGCCGTCCGGCGTCTCGAGTCGCATTCGGCGTTGTGTGAACCAATGGGTACTTGCCGAGATCCGATCCTGCGATATTTGTTCTGCAGGATAAGACGCTATTCCCTAGTCTACGGCAGCCCCTTGTTTAGCTAACAAATCAGTTAACACTTCGCCATCTGGTTTTATGTGTCGTTACCCCACTGTTTTTCCCACTCAGAGCTGCCACAGTTGCTGCTATAATCAGAATTATTGAAGAGCAAGTTTTTCGTTTTTTTTGGTATACCTCGATTTTTCATTTTAGATAACGGAACGCAGTTTCGAAGTCATCTTTTCGTACAACGTTATTTACACCAGCATACTCTCCTCAATGGAACCCAGTAGAGCGGGTAAATCGAGCTTTGAGGATAATGCTAGGTTTCTATATAGAAGATAACCATAAGAAATTGGATGAATTATTACCAAAAGTCGGTAGTGATATTAGGTCTTCTATGCATGAAGCTACTCGTTTTACTCCGTAATTTCTAAATTTTTCTCGAGAGTTTATTTCTTCGGGAGATTAATCTCAAACCTCAGCGGACTTAATGTTACGATCTTCAGAACTTGTAAAAGTATTTAAAGATGTTTTGCTTAGATATTGCTCACAGATGTAGCAAAATTTTGTGTTGTCAGATGCCACTAAGGATTTTACTGCTAAATTAGCACCATCATTTTAGGTCCATTTGTCCTGAACGGCAAATTTAGGTACCTGCCACAAATAAGGATTTAAAGTCTGTTACACCAATTTCTGATAATGACGATTAGTTTTCTTAAATTTTTGAAAACATGTATATAATTTTGTTTAATTTTAAGAGTGTTCGTATACTACTACCGCGCTTTCTAACAACCTGAATTTAGAGTTCTGCGCTCGTAACTATCTCTACTATAATATTAATTTTTATTGGCAATGATGGAAAAACCCTTCTCCTTTGGATGGTGCAATAGGCGGCAAATAACGTTGTTTATGAACATACCTTATTTCGATAAACGCTCACAAAATCAATACAATTAATATTGGTGCCTTTGGTGGATGGAAGCTTTTTTTGCGTACGCGGGCTGAACGCGACCTTTTTAGCTGACTGCCGAGACCTTCCGGCATTAAAGAAGTTTAAAAATAATAAAGCGCTATTTCTTGGATAACTTGGTTAATAGAGGATATCAGTTACCACGTAAATTACAGTCAACTATAAAGCAAGAAAGGTTTGAATCGTTTTAGTTCCTTTTTGTAGTACAAGACATAGGCCGATTTAATTTACATGATAGAAATCTGTTGTTTTAATCGAAAAAAAATTAATTAGTTTAGTTATATTGTAACAAATACAGATTTTCTAACTGTTTTTGTTAAAAGGATTCATAAAAAAAATATGAAATTTCTTATTATGATTTTTTTTTTGTGCTACGGCTCCCCTCCCCAATCCAAAATGCTGAACACGCTTGTGTTTGTTTGTTTCTAATAGAGCAGAGCCCACTATTTTTCGCCTTAGGGCCATATTTCACTAGCTACATATTAAAAGCTTTGTCTCTGCCTCTTATCAAAAAACTTTTTGAGCTACACAATAATTTGCTTGAACTCTATCCAACTTTCCAATAATAATCCTTTAAATAGGCTGATTAAAATTTAGGGAAAGATGCATTTTACTTGTAAATTATTGTGTCAATGATCGAAATAATTCTGCCAGTACCCTTACATGGCCCGTATTTTTGACAGTCGGGAGCAGATGGAAGTAAAATTTCTGAATAGACGGAATTAGAATGGTGGACAAAATCAAGAGGTGTATTGGCAGAATTTATCGTCCTTTCAGTTCAATGTAATAGGAGTGAGTGGTCACTCAATAGTATGGCTTTAAGGACGGAGAAGGCAGAGTGTGTACATTTTTTAGTTCTCTTTCTAAGTTCAATTAATAATAGGGATATTTTGGAACGCTTAAAATTTTAAAAACTTTGACAGCTGCTGTGGTAGTGTTTAACAACCACTGCCACTACGACGCATCGATTTTACAAGAGTTTTTATAACACATTAGAAACTTTCACCTTTAAAAAAATTTAGAGATGAGAAAAAACGTAAAATTGGGCTTTATTGTACAAAATAAGTGTTTTATATATTGGAACCTGGTAATATTTTATCATTTTTAAAATTAATTGTGCCAAAATTCTATAAAATTAACCATAGAAATAACCACAACCACAACGAAATGGATTCGTAGCTTACGGCAGTGGTAGTGTTTAATTACCACAACGGAATGACGTTTAGCTATTGCGCAGGCGCAGTAATTACCACAACCACTACGAAGTGTCAAATAAGCGTTCCTAAATATCCCTAATAATAACATCCGTAAGTCTTACCGTTAGCCTATATGTATGTTGCAAATTAAGTCTTATGTTAATTTACTTTCCCCTTTAATCCAGGTTAAAACCCTATTTCCTAATCTGATCTTACAAGCGGACTGTAGTATGTTTATCGGAATAACAATGATGTTTACCCACTTTAAACTAACACGGGTTTATACAGGGTTCCTAAGCAAATCCTTAGGAGGACAAGCAGACGTGTACAAGACGCAGACAAACGGAAAAGCACATTAGGCAGAAAAGGATGGGCATGGGGCGATGTTGTCACTACATATTACACGTAGTAAATCCATTCCAGGTTAAGAAGAAGTTAAAAAAAAACCTCCAAATCAGTTACTTCAACCGAAAAGAAACTAAAAAACAAAAGATCAAAAGATCTTGGGTGGAAATAACGAAAATTCAAACTTGGATGAGTATTCCACAAGGAACACACAAAAGATCAAAGCGAAAAGAGAAATGAATAAACGATGTTTCGCCCTGGGTAACCAGCTTATCAGTAGTTTCACTGGTCACCCTCCACACGCCAGGACAAATTCGTATTAGGTAACTTGGATAAGTAAGTACCAGTGCGGAACGATGCCTATTTGTGAGTGGTTCAAGGTTGGAAATCTAAGTGTATGATGGTGTTTAATGATGTATAGTGGAGGGTGACCAGTGAAACTACTAATGAGCCCACGCTGGTTACCCAGGGCGAAACATCGTTTATTCATTTCTCTTTTCGCTTTGATCTTTTGTGTGTTCCTTGTGGCATACTCATCCAAGTTTGAATTTCCGTTATTTCCACCCAAGATCTTTTGATCTTTTGTTTTTTCCATTCCAGGTTGTAGTTTTCTAATGTTTTACATTTTCATACCTTTAGGACTGGAATAAAAATTGTTTTTGCTCGACTTTAATACCAAACTGATGAAAGATATCGTAAAAAAAATATTTTTCGGCTTTTCATTTTGTAACCATTGTCTTTACGCACTGTTTACAGGCTGGGGACTGAGATACATGCAAATGCCTAACCTAAAGCGTTCATACACGGCCGGAGAAATCGAATGAGATATTTCCGTAGAAACTTTATTAAGCAAATAGGACGGGTTGACGCCTTCGAACGTCCAACACGGGTTTTGCACTTTGATTCGAAATCAAAAAGGAGGAACAGTCAGATGTGGGGCCGTGCACAAATTACGTAACGGTGATTTTACCAATTTTTGACCCCCTCTCTATGTAATGTTTTGTAACGGTTTGGCACGCCACTCCCCTAATATTACGTAACGATTTCAAGACCACTACCCCCCTCCCCAAAAAAAAAACTTTTCACTTATTTTCATTCCAAATTTTCTTAGTTTCACACAAATGCAAACGCTGTCGAAAACCCCCCTCTCCCCTACGTAACGTTTTGAAACCCCCCTCCCCCTATGACCATTACGTAATTTGTGTACGGCCCCTATAGTCCCAGTGGAGGAGGGCGAGAAAATTGATATTTTTTTCTTAAAAATTATACTCTTTATACCTATTTCTTTGCGTTCCCGAAATAACGTAATTTAAAAAAAAAATTGTAAGCGGCGCCATTTTTATCTTGTGCTTTGTTTTTCTAACATTTTTGCGTTCGGCTAATTTAATTGAAAAATTTTTGCCTGCGGCGCCCTTTATCTTCTCACTCGAAACCAAGATCCTCCGTTTTAGGAAAATTGATCCTGTCTCTGTTTCTAAATTTTTTCGAATAAAAGTAGAGTATGACCATGGGGGAAATAATTTTTTTCTACGGTATGACGAAAATTTCGAGAAAGTTGAAGAAAAAAATAAAAAAAGTGTCAGAGCTCAAGTTTTTCGTAAAAAAAAACGTTTTTTGTAAAGAAACAGAGCAAAATAAATCTTTTCACCCCTTTTTGGGTGTTACAAATATTGGCAGCCCCTTAATTTTCGCTTTTATCCTCCCGCTAGTTTTGAAGAATTGGTTCGCTACATGTTTCGAGATCATGTCATAAAACACCTCGAAAATATCAAATGTGGTGTAGGGCCAGCTTTATTTAAAATCAATAATATCGCAAGCAAAAAGCTCTGCAGGAAAAATAGCGCCGTTTATTGAAAATGCATGGTTTGGCCGTTTCCGGATAGATGTCACTAGTAGAACAGAATGGAAATAAATTTAATTAAAAGCGAAGATATTTCTTTCTAATGTTAACAACCTCACGATTTTATCGCTCAGTATCGTAAATAATGGACCCTGCCGCCTCCTTTAAGCAAGAAAAAGCTGTGGTTTAGACCTAAAAACATCTAATTTTTAATTAGATCATCTCATGGTGTGTGTGTTATTATTGCCACTATGATTTATGCTCACAATGAAAGAGTGGCAACAATTTTTTCTCATGAAAGCAGTTCGGAGATAATAACAAACTGGCACCATTGCTCAATATACCTGTTTCTTTTGTGCGCGCAGAACTTTCTATGCCATTTCTGTTTGATTTATTGAAATCCTATCCCTAAGGAAAATCTTAGGAACCCTGTATATGTATAGCTTTATAAATAATAAGCGATGCTTATGGAAGGTGCGTGGAGGGTTAAATTTTAGTATATACATATCAGAAATTCTCGTAGTTTTCAGACAGTTTACTTGAAAAGCTTATTTTACTCAAAAACGACTTAAAGATCTGCAACTGGAAACAATTTTACCGCAGGAACAAGTTTAAGGTTCTTTTGTGCAGTTTTTTTGACATTAAAAGAGAAATTAAATTGCGTTTTATCTATTGCTCAAAATAAATATGCGTACCCTAAAGACACACTTTGTTCCCGGGACGCCCCCTCCCAAGCAGCATTTTTGGTCAGACATTGAGTAATATATTCCTAACATAAGGTAAGACTCTTCCTTTATAGAAATATAAACAGTAGCTAAATTACTTACAAAATCCCACTATTCTACCTTCTATTAAGTGGGGACAAAACTGACGTTAAAACTTCTCTCCCAAATAAGTTACAGCAGTTAGTTTTCTAGGACAATGGAGTACTAGTAAATTTTGCACCAAAAACTGGTAAGATTGAAGGAAAATAGAGTTTATTATGACCTTATTGCATTTAAAAAAAAACTTTCTCTGGGCTTCATTGTGCAGACTATAGAAAGATGAAAGGAAAATAAAATGAAGGAAACTTTCTTACTTTATTAAAAAACTTATAATATGGATACCCGATATAATTTGACAACAGATAAAAATAAAGTGGTTTTAAAAGCATCTCACACACAAATATCAGTCAAAATTCTCCTGCGGAACAAAGTTTTCTGATAAACTTCAATGTTTTAAGCCTAAAAAATACGCGGGCTCTTAAAGCATGTAGTTCTTAGACATTTTCTAAAAAAAAATACAAATCATAAATACGATTTTTTTACGGTAAAACGTTTTGAAATACTTTGAGAATAAATAACTAAAATGACATAGTAATTCGATATTGTGTTTCTTCTGTTTTTGGAATTTTTAGACTCTTAAAAAATTATAAAATTATTAAACCTAAACTTCCAAAAATAGTATTTATGACTTCTTCTTACTACAAGGACTATTTCGAACTTCAGAGCATTGAAAAATTTAACGTTTCTCAATGCCGAATGCTAACCACTTTTTTGTCAGGTTAAAAAAATTGTTTATTTTTGAACGAAAAGTGCTAAAAAACAATGTAAACATAAAAAACTTCGACAGCCGTTTAAAAAAAGAACAGATTTGCAAATCAGGTTAATCCCGAGTCGTAAGGGGACAGACCTTATTCAAATAAATAAAATGAGTAAGTATCTATTCTGCTGAAGACTGCGCAGCCTATCGTATAAACCGCAAGGAATGTGGAACTTACGGACTAAAAATGCACAGACAGGTCACACTTGATATGGCCCAGCTGTAAGAGATTGGGCAAGGTTCTTTGAGGAAGTCAAGCATAATCAACGTCAAAATTAAACCAACAGGTGAATGTTTTGTCAACTGACGACAAAGGTAGAGTGATTTTGCAATATCTATAGCATATGGTTGGGGACAAACTCGGTTCTGTTATTTTTAGTATAGAGTAGGGGCCCTCAAGCCTAAGATCTGAGACCGACATTACTGATGACAAGAATCTACAACTCGAGTTAGTTCAACAAATGGACTGAAGCTAGTTTCTAGTAAGTACAAGACATCTAAATCTCTCTTTTTTTGGCATGGTTTATATAATCAACTCATTATTTACTTTATTTTTTGGTTGCTAAGTGGTTGACGGGGTGAGAATTTGATATAATCAGTCTTAAAAACAAAGGCTTTACTATACTAATCTAGTAAGTTGAGGGTTTAAACTATGTGCTAGAAAGACGGTTTGGGTGTAAAGTTAGGTTGTTTTTTCTTTTTTCAGGTCACTGCGAAGCCCAGAGCAACCTTTTTGGACAGGTTACATTTTACAAGAAAAATACTTTCGCTGAACTGTAGACTGTATTAGTATATAATTAATTATTATAAGAGTTCAAACTTTAACTTTATCATACTTATATTACTAAATGTATTAAATGTAAAAATATATAATTATTAAACGTATATTATAAATCCAAAACTAAAATAAAACTTTTCCTAACCAAGAGACACTTTGCTTAAAATTGTCAATTCCATATGCGATTTATCCTTTCAATTACATTCTTACTTCTAATATGACATTCATTATCCACCCTTAGAAATTGTGCTAATCTACTATGGTATTATATCTCTTAATTTAAAGTGCGCAAACGAACGAACCATGCAGCCGCGCGGTAGGCCCTTCTAAAATTGACCTTTTAGCACACTTTTAGTTCAACTTACCGAGAGGCATTTCAGTGATACATATAAATGACGTATTAAAGTTTTACTGACTATTAGAGCCAAAATTTGTAGCAAAAATTTCCAAAAGTGTATTTGCTCAAATATAAGGAAAGCAATTTAGGTATAAACAAGAAGAATTTGACATTTTCTCTATAACAAAAATAGACCAACTCAAACTTCCAAGGTTGAAGTAAAAAACAAGTAATTTGTGACCATCGAGAACATCCAAAAAACGACTATCTTTTAAGTCAAACTACTTGGGAAAATAATAAAACTTTTTCCTTTAAATTATTCCATGATTCTTAGTACAAAATCGGTAGAAAGTTGATTATCAAATTAGGTAATATTTGACCTTATTTTAGTAAAACATGGTAACGCTCCTTACAAAGAATTTTAAAAAAGTGAAAGAGAGCAACTTTGTCCCGTAAGACTCTGCCTAAACCAATAAAGGCACAAAATTAAAGAAAAAACGGTAACACCTTACCCAATTAGGTTGGGATTCTCTTAGCACTGGTACACTAAACCTAAAATGCTGCTTGGGCTGTAGATTCCGTAGGTCGGTAACGTTGCCGACCCAAATAGTACGTTCCCAGTAGAGGTCTAGGGAACGTTCCGAACGAAACATCCCATATTGGTAAACAATTTGGCGGAAAAATCTGAGCTATAGGTCCTTTAAACGTTCCCACCAGCGCAGCAGTTCAAGAAATGTTTCAAATAGAACGTTAAGAAAACGTCTGTTTTGGACTTAGATGGAAGATAAATCTCGCGCGCCGTTTTTTTTTACAAAAGTTCAAGCTAACTTTTTCAACAATTTTATAGAAAAAGTATACTTATTTTTTGCGTGTCTAATTTATGTTATCCGCTTATCGGCCTTGAAATTATGAATCATTTTGTTTCAGATAAAAATGACGTCATAGCATAATCCCTCTAAATAATAGGGACATTTTGGACCATCTAAAATATCAGCAAAAATAACTACTTTTCTGGTTATAGTAATTAACGACAAGAATAACAACTGTCAAATTTAAAAGAGTTTTTGGACTGTAAAAGGAGATGACGTAAAATTTCGTTGAATGAAACATAACCTAACTTTTGTGATGTCAGTGCGTGGTGAATTTTTTGAACCATGAAAAATGTTATTTTAAGTGGTCCTTAATATCCCTAATAAATTCACCCTTTAAGTTCATTGGTAATTCGTTTCGTTCGGCTAGTTCGTTATTGCTGTTTATCTAACACATGATATTTTTTTATCTCGTCTTCTTCTACTCATCTGTTGTAGAATCGTTCTATTATTCACGATTTGGATCGATTTTTTTGTTAAATTTACTCTGGGTCGTTTTAATCAGCAAAATTTTTTATCTTTTTGAGCAAAAAGAGGTATCCGAGACGTTTAGTAAACGTCTATCAGGACGACTCTAAAAGGTCCTGTAAAAGTCCTCAGCAGACCGGGGGGGGGGGCGTAAAAAAACAGGTCCCAGAGACGTTTTAACAACGTCTATGTAACGTCCCAATAGAAGTTCCCAGAAAAAAGTTTTTGGAAATTTCGCTTGTTCCCCGAACGTTCCCGGAACGTACGGCAACCAAACAGGTCGTTCCCGAAACGTACTGCAAGTTATGGTGGGTAGTCGCAGGAACGTTTCCAAAATTTTCTGTTGAAGAGTTTTTTAATTTTTTACAGTATTTCTGAATGGAAAATAGTAACTTCTTCATATTCAGGATAATGGTGAAATGTGCGACTTCAAGAATGACTGACAAGAAAAAAAAGACGGTGTGTTACGTTTCACAAGAAAATAAAAAAAATTGTTCCGAACATATCCAAATTATGCGCCCCCCCCCCCTGAACATTATCAAAGTCTTAAAAACATTAAAGGACCACGAACAGGACACTCCTATAAAACATATGTCGGTCGGCTTCAACTAATTTTAAATATGTTGTATAACTAGTGCTGGTTAAAAAAAAATGGTAATTTTTATTTCGTTTCTATGATCTGAGATATCCGCTATCAAAGTGAAAAAACTAGCCATACATTGTTATGTTTCAATTAAGAAAATACGTGCGTCTCTAGAATAAATGAAAAAAAAAGGGGCAAAAATTGCTAAACAGAACACAAGATGTACACAAGAGTCTATTGTTATTGTTGGCGAATGCTTAGTTTTCATACGGGGGACAGTCAAAAATAAGACATTTTTGCTAATTTTAAAATTTATGTTTCATTTTGACAATCTGAAGGTTTTTTTGAGCCATAGTATCATAATCTCACTTTGTAAGTAATAAAAATAGGTTTGGCTTGGGTAAATTAAAAGATTTCATAAGAAAATATATTTTAGAATTAGAGTATTCCTCTTGCCTAAAAAAATTACACTAGAGCCTAATCGGGTTCACAACATTTTGTGAGCAGCAAAGTCGAGACAAATCACTTACATATAGTAATTTGCAGCATTCATGCAAGTGTCTGCCAAATGCCATATTTAAATTGTATACTTTTTTGATCATTTTTCACGAAAGTGGTGCAAAAACTATTTTCTTACACGTCAAAACGTAATTATAATGAAAATAGATACAATCTGATCTGATCTGATCAAAAAGACGGCGACGCTGCCCCGACACTGTGGGTGGTTTTATACTATGTAGTATTGCTAGTGGTAACAATGTTGTTACAGCCTCTACTACATTAATGTCCTGTAACATCATTGTTACCACTAACACTACTATATATACCTACACATTTTTTGAGACCAACGAGGGCGTCAAGGAAACGCCATCAGCGTTCGCCGATGTTTGAACCTCGTTTTTGTTTTTGACTCTAGCTCAAGCAACTACGAACATATGTAGGTCGAAACTAACCAACATACCCATCCAACCAAACCCCCAAAAACAATGATCACCATAAAAAAGGACTTTTTTGCCGTTCGTTTATAGTCGCTTGAGCCGACCTACATAAGTTCGCAACATAACATCTTGTTAGGTGATAGGATGAGTTGTTTTATTACTAGGGTCACTTTGAACCAGACGATATTTTGCTGACTTCTTTTTGTTTTGTTACAATTTAGTCAAATATGCGTTTTGAAAGTCAAAAACCAAAGCAGAAGAAATATAAATTCAAGATTTTTTTTTTGTCTTGATTAAATTTGATTCACCAAACGCAGTCATTTGAACAATTCATAACTTTCATATTACCTACCCGATGTTAACAAGCGATATATCAGTACACTCAAGAATGATCAATCTCTACACTCAAAAGTTGTGTTTTTCACCAGTGCACAGTGGTTCAGTGTCCATGTAGCCCTAGGTCAAAAATCATGTATTACATTAAATTTTGAGAAATATGCAGATTGTTAGAAATAATGCAAACAACATTAAGCCCTTGTTTCTGCTAATTGAGGGGCTAATTTTGAGGATAAACAAATGATTAGATTAGCAATAATGTTCAAAAAAATATTTCTTGTAGCCTTTTCTTATGGCACAACCTTCATATCAAGAAGTTCTGTAAATCATTACATTTAAAAAAGTTGGACAAAGTAGGACAAGATCTTACAGGGATTGAAAGAAGAAAGACTAAGCTTTATCAATGAATAGCAAACTTTCCCTCAAAAAAGGTAATGGTAACCGTAGATTCGGATTTCGCACTTGTGGGGCTCATCAGTACGGTGCTAGGGATTAGGAGATACATCTGCCGATTCTGCAATTTGACAGACGGTTGTCTTTTACATGAATCCTGTGTCATATCTTTTCATCATCATTTCATCTCCTAATTCCTAGCACCGTACTGATGAGCACCACAAGTGCGAAATCCGTATCTTCGGTTACCATTACCTTTTTTGAGGAAAAGCTCGGTATTCATTGATTTTGTTATTTATTAACCCTCACTAAATCCCTTTTTAAACTAAGCTTTATTTTTTTGTATACAGGGTGTTCCAAATTCGATGTTCACCATGAGGATCATCTAAACGGTAGAAGATACGAAAAGGTTTAAATTAGGGCAAAGTTATGCAATTTGACGCTTTGCTCAAAGCCAAAAAAAAAGTTTACAAATTCCAGGTAGTTCCGAAGATAGGCGAAAAAAAACGAAATCTTTATTTTTAGTTTTTATTTTTCGGCGCCCTTATTCTTAAAGCTGTCAAAAAATGCTTAAAACTTTCTACAGGCACTTTTTTAAAATCTACCTAATGAGAGGTCCGTTTTCGAAATTTGACTTTTTAGTGTGACAGGAGCACTGTCCAGTTAATTTTTTCTTATGGACACGTACTTTTTTTTCTCCTGCCGTTTGCTTCATAAAGGATGACAGATATTTTAAAATCTGGTATTGAGAAGTACCTGACGTTTTGAGTTAATTGACCATCATCAGCCCAAATTCAAAGATTAAAAAACGGTTATTTTATTATAACAAAATGTCAAAAAAACTGTCATTTTTAAAATGTTAAAGAAGTACTGCAATCGGTTTTTCACAATATCTTGAGTAAATTAAAAGCAAAACTTAAATTTTGGCTGATGATACTCAATAAACCCAAAACTTCAGGTGACTTGTCAAAATAAGGTTGCAAAATGTTTTCTGTCATCCTTTGTGAACCAAACGGCAGAAGAAAAAAAGGATGTGTTCATAAGAAAAACTGAACTTGACATTGCTCCTGTCACACTGAAATGTCAAGTCTTAAAACCGGATCTCTCACTCGGTAGTACTTAAAAAAGTGCCTGTAGAAAGTTTTAAGAGTTTTTTGACAGCTTTAAGAATAAGGGCGCAGAAAAATTAAAATTTCGGGTTTTTCCGGAATTTGTAACTTTTTTTTAGTTTTGAGCAAAGCATGAAACCGCGGAACTTTGCCCTAATTTAAACCCTTTGGTATCTAATACCGTTTAAGAGATCCCCATGGTGAGCATTGAATTTGAAACACACTGTATATAAGAAAGGACTTGAGAGGACTTCCGTTCTAAAACTTTAGTAGAGTTTAACTTTATTACATAAAAAACAATAAATCATCCGAACGTTCTCTTATTTAATTGATAAACGCAACACATTACACTTATCTTAAATTGAATATATTACTTACAAAGGCTATCAATATATATTGTGAATTTTCATATCCAAAAATTGACAAGCTGAAAAAGTCTCTTTAGTGAGTACACGAGCATACCCAAAAAATGGAGATTTAGACATTAACGAAACTTAATTCCAACATTTATTGTTTTTATCACGTTTACTTGCCCACTAAATTAGTATTCCCTATGACGTAAGAAGCTTTTTTAGGTAGTTTGGAATGTATAGGACAAAATAAATTAATTAAAAAATATCCCGATAAATTTTTTGAATTTTGTCATAGGGATGAACCACCGTGCAGTGGGGCACATACACAATTTTGAAGGGGCTAAAATAATACCTATTTTCACAATTGTAAGTTTTGGTATAAAATTTTCGAGTTGTGAAATCTTTGCGTTTCAAAATGGATAAAATAAATAAAGTAAATGACAATAAAAAGAGATCTTCTTTTGGTCCAGCTTATATATGCACTCTTCTATGCAAATTGCCAGTAATATAGAACACACGATATTTTTCTCTTTGACGCGACGACGACGTGCCTATTGCCCCTAAATGCAGATAACATGTATTGTAAAGTAGGGTTGATGTATATGTCACCCCAACTCACACTCAACTAAAGGCGCTGTAAAAAGACTACGCTCACAAAAAAAGGAAATATTTAAATGGCGCATTTAATTATTTTTACTTACGACCAACAACACAATTTTAATGGCTCATTTATGGTCCTAGGATAATAATAAAGCGTAGACGTAAACCACAAGATGGCGTAACGAGCGATGAAACTTTATTTTACAAGAGCACTAATTGACGCAAAAATGTGAAATATTTTTCTATATTTTTAAGACAATAAATATTTATTAAACGTCAATAAATCCAAAATAATTTTAGTACCTAATACCTCGTTTTAAAATTATATATTAAAAGTCCCCTAGTAAACTTATTTGTTTTGACGTTTTAGATAGAACCTCATTGAAACTTCAGGTTACGAAAGTTATTGATTTAAGAGTTTTCGCGTTTGATATTTTTAATAGTTTTTGATATTTATGATGACATTTTCATTGGTCATAGGTAAAGTTTGGTAGATAAATTAAGACATGCACTCGCCTGCGGTTCGCGTCTCAAACTTTATCTTTGCGTTTAATGACCAACAAACATGCTTGTTATGTAAACTACTATTATTGGCGTTCCATAAAGTTATCGAATGTACACTTGATTTTAAAAAAAACTCTCTTTCTATGCCACAAAATTTAGCTTTCCATTAGTGTATACTATTATAAGGCACCACCAGCCAACACCATTCTTAACTAAAAAGCCTGTTAACTCCTATCGCCTCAGTGTCCTTTAGCCTATTGTGGCTGCCGTTTTTATAACCAAATTGACAAGTAAAACATCGATTTTCTGTCAGTTTGGTGCCAATATGGTACCGATCATAGGCCAAAGGATACTAAAGCGAAAATGAGTTAACTGGCTTTTTAGATGAGAACTGTGTTGCACCAGCTTAGTTAGCCTGACAGCTTAAAATTCAGTGTGACATTCTTAAAAATGCCACAGATCTCAACTGGAGAATTTTAGTTTATCGTCCACCAAATTCTAGATTTGAACCCGAATATACAAACCAAATTAAAAAAGCCGGACATTTTTCTGTAAACATGTGGGGCTGGTTTAGTGCTAGAGGTTTGGGTTTTTTTGAAAAAATTGAAGAAAGATTCAATAGTGAGCGATATATTGAAATCTTGTAAAACGTTATGCTGCCATCTTTACAGGCTTTACATGAAAATAATGACTTCGTTTATCAGCAGCACAACTGTCCAGTACACACGGCTAATGTTGTTCGCCAATGGTTTCAGAATAATAATATAGAAACACTTCCTTGGCCAGCCAACAGCCCTGACCTTAACCCAATGGAAAATATATGGGGTCGAATCACTAAAATAATATAGCAAAGGAATTGGACACCACGAAATGCTGAAGAGTTAAGCGATGCTATTTATCGCGCATTAGATCAGCTCTCAGAAGACCATCAGTATTTTCAAAATTTAACCTTTTCAATGCCCAGACGTTTGCAGCTTGTATTAGAGAAAAATGGTGATCCTATTAAATACTAAATTATTTATTTTAGTTCTTTTTTAAGTTAAAATAGTTAGTATTAAGTTTACTATCGTTTTTGTTCTAATCCAAGTTTCCTATTCGTCGAATTGTTTTCAATCCAGCGCTGTTTCCATCGTATTATTGTTATTTTATTAACTCCAAAATGGGTTACCGCCCTCTTTATAGAACAGAATTCGTCCGTTACTCGAGTGATAATTTGATATTGTTCAATAAAGACTTTACAAAAACATTATTTTTGCTGATTTTTTAGTATTCTGCAGAAAATTATTATAATAATAAGGTTGCTTTTAATTTAAGTAAAAAAATATTTTCAGTTTTAGAGACTTTTTTTAGACAATATGACAAATTGTCGTACTTTTGAAGTTTTTAGGCATTTTAGCTGGTAGTCCATATATAGTATACACTTTTAGAAAGGTCAATTTTGTTACTGCATGTATGCGTTTTTTTTTAAATCAAGTGTACTCTTGTTTTCAAAAGAAAATATACACATGCATTTTTCCTATCTTGCAAAATTTACTTCTCTAATAGTGTACGTATTCCATTAACCAGTTTAAAATAGACGGTATGGGTCCAACTGATTTTGGCAATAACTTTCAAAGTTAAAAATGCTGCAAATTACAAAATTTACGAAAGTACAACGGCTGTTCTGTAAGGAGAGCGGCCACTCAATTTGGGGTTAATAAAATGACGATAGTATGATGGAAAAAGCGCTGGATATAGAATAATTCGATGAATAGAAAACATGGATCAGGACGAAAGCATGTAAGTTCTGACATATAAGGTGGGCTTATCGACTAATTTAAACAAAATCCTTTTGCCGCGTCCGTTGAAGCATCTAACTTAACGATGTTCCTAGGTTCCTTATCGCCTGTTAACAGAAGGATTAAAAAATCTGGAATTTCCTGTCGAGTTGTTGCAAAAAAAAGCTTTTTTAGAGAAAGAACAAAAACAGGCCAGGGTTATTTTTGTAATAAATAATGCTCTTCGTGATGATTACTTCTGGGAGAGGGTGGTCTTCACAGATGAAAAGATATTTCAGTCATCTTCGAGCAACAGAACAATTTTAGTGTATCATCCACCAAATTCTAGGTTTCATCCAAAATACACCAACCAAACTAAGAAAGCTGGACATTTTTTCTGGTTTAGCGCTAGAGGTTTGGGTATATTTTGGCAAATCGAAGCAAGATTCAACATTCAAAGATATGTTGCAGGACAACTGTCCCGTGCACACGGCTAATGATATTTGCCAGTGGTTTGAAAACAATAATATTGAAATACTTCTTTGGCCATCCAACAGCCCTGATCTTAACCCAATAGAATATATATGGGGCCGACTTTTCAAAATTATTTATCAGATAAACTGGAGACCACAAAATGCTGAAGAGTTAAACGATGCAATTCATCGCGTATTGGAGGTGCTCTAAGAAAATCGTGAATATTTTGAAAATTTAAGTTTTTCTATGCCCAGACTTTTGCACAGTGTTATTGAAAATAATGGTTCACCCACTAAATTCTTTGTTGATGTTTTAAGCAATATTTAATATCTAGTTGTTTCCGTTCCGTTGTGTTATTTTGAATCCATCTTTTTTTCGTTTTATAATCGTAATTTTATCAACCCCAAAATGAGTGGTCGCTCTTCTTATAGACCAGCCATCTTCTGTAACTCGAGTGATAATTACTCTTTTGCAATCAACAAAGATTGTTTTTAAATATATTTATGTGATGTTTAAAAGGCGATTTTTGGTATCATTAAATAATTATATCCGAGATTAAAACATGATTTTAGAAACAAGAAACTATACTCAAAACCCTCCTTTGAGTTGCGTAGTCGGGTAATTTAAATTAAGCCATTTTTTGATTTAGAGGCCTTATTTTTACTTTGGATTTTATCAATATGACATGAAGTCGTAATACCGAATTTAATGCTGTCATACATTACCAGCTGGTGTTTTGTTTGAGCATAAACTAATAAAAAGTCAAAGTTTGAGACATATAGAAAAATGCATGTATGCGTTTTTTTTAAACAAGAGTACCTACATTCCTTAAAGTAAACTCTATCCTACAGTAAATCGATTTTTTGCAGTTATCCAAGCTCTGGCAGTAATTTTACATTTTTTTTATTTTAATTCTTTCAAATGTAAGAAACCAAACCCTACCAACTTAACCTTTTATCTCTAGTTTTTCACATTTATATATTTAAATCAAAATTCACGCCACCACTGGTAATGGGAAAACCCATTTTCGGCCGTGTTGCCGTTTTAGTGCTCTGTTCCTTTTCTGCTGATATAATTGCCCAAAAGGATGTTGGATTGTAAACATTAGAGGATTTCTATATTAAACGTTTAGTCTCTTCTTTAGTTATTAATCTGAGGATTGTACCAAATTATTTTTAATCTTGACTCTCTCTTTTATTAAGGTTTCAAATTTTTCACGGTTCGACGAAATTATTTATGATTTTGTTAATTTTGTTCGTTAAATTAATTTCTTTCCATAAAAAAGCTTTTGGCGTTCTTCACTGTGGAGAATGACCATAGCTTTTAGGCCTAGATTTATTTGAAATCCCTCCACCAGTTCTTCAATTTCAATTTCTTTCCGACAAAATATTGATTCGACGTTTGAATTTTTGATCATTTTATGAGACCCTATTTTAAAGCTGTGATGCATTACCTCTCTTCCTGAACGTAAATATAATAGGGATGTCAAACAAAACTAAATCAAATTCTTTCACGAGAGAAAGGAAAATAAAACTAAATTTTCCTCTAAAAGCTAAAAGCATGAATAAGTGCCAAAATATAAGGGTCATCTTTACACTTTTATGGCGCTACGCCCCGAAAACTTCGCCCCAGAGTGGCTTAGGATTTGTGATTTATACCACTTTGAAAGTTTTTTATCGACTAAATCAAAGTTTCCAGAAGTAACGATAGAAGCGGCGTGATGTGAATAAAATAAATGGGTCTATAGTGTAAAAGTAATATGTATGTACCTAAATTTACAAACCAGGAATAAAAAAACTTTATAGTATATCACACTTCCCTTTTTGGTCGTTTCCAAGAAAAAAATTTATATATTTCTTAAATTATGTATTTTTGTGTTTGAAACATCCAGCACTATTATTTAAGATAAAAATGAAAATCTTCCATATGCAATTTAGAGACACAACCTACAAATCTGTAAAAAATGCCAAAATTTCTCAAAATTAAAAACAAAACATTTTAAAAAAGTAAAAAATAGCATACAAAGCATTAAATTCTAAGTAAAAATGTAAAAAAACTTTTTTGTAGGACGTTTACTTTTTTAGGGAACTTTTTTCAAATATTCATGAAAAAATTAAATTAAAAAAAATTTTAGGGTTGCATATAGAATCTTATGCTGAGCAAAAAATATAGTTTGAGATTCTGCAAAAATGTTTAATTCCCTTTTTGCCCTAAGGTTTTACCAGGAATTTGGCAATAAAAAAAACTAATGCAAAAGATAGCTGTGGTTTTTGTCTGCCAGCTAGCATTAAAAAAAATATATATAATAATATTCACTTTGTCAAAGTGACAGGATTTGTACATAAGGATTATTGGCTAAGCCATAAAATATAAGAATTTTTTTTTTAATATTTGAGATCTTTTAACGATTTGATTTAAACATGCTGCATTATATACATAATCAAAAATAATTTTTGGTGGCTATATTGAAATACAAGATGGTGAACGAAATTGAAATCAACGAATAAAACAACTATCGAGCATAAAAGAAAAGTTGATTTTAATTTTGTCCACCCTCTTGGATTAAAAGATGACCACCACAAAAGCAAAAATTCTTTTCGATTATTATTATGTATAAAATTTAGTTTGTTTAACTCAAATCCGTAAAAAATCTTAAACGTTTTCTAAAATTAATTGTTTTTTAGTTTTTATGGCTTAGCCAATATACCTTATGGACAAATGCTGTCACTCTGACAAAGCGAATATTATTATTTATATTTTTTTTAACGCTGGCTGGTAGACAAAGAACACAGCTATCTTCTTTATTTGGCTTTTTTATCGCCAAATTCCTGGCAAAACCTTGGTGCAAGAAGGCCAATAAAATTGAACATTTTTTCACAATTTCAAACTTGATGTTTTTTGTGAGAAAACTGTAGATGCTGAAAAAAACTTTATGAAACAATTTTTGCTTAACGAAAGGTTCTATACTACTCTCAAAAATTTGCTTTTAAAAAATTTGATTTTTTTATGAATGGCGCATATAATTCTAAAACGCCAATTTTTGCAAATTTTGAAATATTTAAAAAGTTTTGCTAAAAAACTAAACGTTCTACAAAAGAGTTTAAATTAGACATTTTTTACTTAAAACTGAATGCTTTAATGTAGTCCAATTTTAATTTTTTTTAAATGTAATTTTTATAATTAAAAAAAAAATTTACAGGTTTATTGGGTTTACTCTCTTTTATGTATATGGTATATCTTGATTTTTACCTTAAATAATAGTGCTGGATGGCACAAACACAAACACACAAAATTTAAGAAATTCATATTTCATATTCATATTAATGCTGAAACACATCGATTTTGTTTGTAAAGGGGAGACTTTTTGGCTGTACAAATTGAGCTTAATTTGAAAGTAAATTTTCTCAAAAACTAATTGATAAATTTCAGCATTTTCTCCAATTCTTAACAGTTTTTGTTATTCTTCTTAATTTTACAGAAAATTTAAGAGAAAGCAGCTGCTTCTGGTGTCCGGAGGCACAGGGTCACGCACCCCCAAATAAAATGAAAAAATAAAATAGTTATTTTATCTGCTACCTTATCAGAAATTGACATTTTTGACCGCATTGAGAAGCTATTTTACTTCCCTAGGGAGTTTTGTATATTTTACCTCTCTCCGGGAGTGTTCGTTACCTGTATCGCGCATGGTTCCTTACTGCAAATTAAATCGGTTCTATAATATTTGTTACCATACGTATTATGGTACTAATTGGTATACTGGATGAAATTAGTTACATTCTGGTGGAGTAAAGTGCATTTTCCACCTTGGTTTTTAATGCTTTTCTAACGTCGGGTATGAAACAAACTGCGGGAAGACATGCGACACTTTCCTCCCTTGGTATGTAAATAACTATGAATATACAGGATGATTTAAAATTCCCTAAAAAGACTTTAACTATAGGTAGAATTAATTGTTCTGCACAAGAATTGGTAAAATATATGTTATAGACTCTTTTGTTTCAGAGATATTTGCATTTAAAAATTGCTAACATTTTCTGTATTTTCTGAGAAGCAGCCTTTACTACGTGGTAAAAACATCAATTTTTGAAAACAAAACTTTGACAACTTCAAAATGCTTGACAAAAACCCTAATAATTGTCATTGTCAGCCACACATAGACTTGTTTGGTAAATTATTTAAAGATAATTCTCAAAAAAATACAGAAATTTAACTCCTAAATTCAGAGAAAAAAAATGAAATTTAAACAAAATAATCGCGTAACTTTTCTTAGATTAATGATATCTAACCACTGTTCAAATCTTTGTAAGGAATTTTGAATTGCCCTGTATATTTATTAAAAAGCAACTTATTAAAGTGGTGGCTCAAACAGTGCCAAAGGCAACCGCGATTTTGAATTTTCTTCTTTGTTTTTCAAAGTTATTTTCATTACACCCGGTTCCCACCTACGATTTTTTCGTGCGTGCCCACTCATGCGTCACATGACTGTCATTACATTTCATGAGTGAGTCACGAGAAAGTCGTAGGCGGGAACCGGGTCTGCATATAGAAAAACGTGGTTGGGTTTATCTTACGTATACTGAGCGCAACGCTATCCTGTCAGAAATGGGCGCGGAATTTAATAGAAGCTTCCTAAATGCCAAATCTGCATGTCTTCCGTACGTCAAAATTCTTATGTTTACGACAGCCCTTAACCATATATGACATTCAAATGTCAACACTGTCAAATAGCGTTTGTCGTTGGGTGATTTTGGCATGACCAAAAACTATCTATAAGATCTATTATAGCATACCATGATACAATAAAAGAAAGGTACGAGACGTAGCGGTTCAATATTCGTCTAGATCCGCGCACCTGGTGAGATTTTTGTGGGGCGAACAGGGCACTACCTACGCACAGCTGATACCAGTTCACCCACAAATATGAAAATTTGAGGATAGTTTAGGTTGATAACGGAGGAGCTCGCCAAGAAAAGATATTTTATTATTTAGCCCCTAAAGGGGTCAAAATAGGGGTTGAAATTTTAAAAGGATTCTCTGTATTAGACCGATCGGATTAACTCATTTAGCGAGAAAAAAATTAAAAAAATTTAACAGCAATTTGATGAGTGGAAATGGTAAAGGGGCTTCTAATAAACGTTTTAAAAGAAAAATGCGTAAGTGGGGCTCTTGCGGGGTAGATTCGGTGGGGGGAAAGGGGGAGAAAAGTGGTATTATTCCAATTTCCGGCAAAACTGAACGTTATAGAGTAAAAACTTCAATACAAAAGTTGTAGACGGTGCAAAGGTCTACAAATTTTGTAAATGTCACTTTTTAACATAACTTCAAAATTTTAAAGAAAAATTCAAAAATCGTAATATTTTTATTTTTTCGTTTTTCATTTTCCATTTCCCCAAAAATAATTGCCTTTTCACGAAACTTGGTGAAAATATACCTGTCTGTGTCCTTAATGCCTATAATTTTTTTAGATAAAAAGGTTAAAAAATTTTTGAAATATTAATTTTTTTCGAAATCACTTTTAAAAAAAAATTCTACTCAGGAAAATTCTCATAGTATTTTTTGACGTTACTCATTTTTTTTGCTTTGACACATACTTTTTGGTGGGAAAATGAAAAATTATAGTAACAATTAAAAAACATGCTCAGAAATGCAAAAAAACAAATAATGGCTTTTGCAACAAGAAATTTTTCATTTCATTGTTGATAATTTCTTTCAATTAAAAAAAAAATCAACAACCAATTACACCATCTATTTCTACTGAAAAAATACAAAGTAGACAATATTTAAATTACTACGTTTATACGCGCCTAAAACTGGTTTTATATAAGAACGGTTTTAAATAAAGTCGCTTTCTTCTTCATTAAAATCGTTTTCTAACAGCTGATCAATGTACTGTTAATCCTCTTATCTTACAGTTTACCAAAAATTAAAACATATATATTGTTATAATAAAAACATCTTATATTGCATTTGTTTTAACCGAAAATAAAAGAACAACAAGTTAATAATTTTTTTTCCGGTTTAAAAAAAAATTTATTTAGTATTAAATATTGTTCTAATGATATGCCTCGGACAAACATTTTCAAACAGTCATTTGTTTAAAACTTGATTTTTTTGCAGTATTACTACAAACATCTTATTTAGATTAATAAAGTGTCATACATTAACAAAAAGTTGTTTGTCGTAGAATCGATTGGTGCACTTATTTTTTATTTTATTTTAAGAATTAAAATATATTTTTTAATATATTATTTAAAATTATTTTTTTTAACTTCTAAATAATTTTGATTCTAAAATATGTGTCTATTATGAATGTAATTTTTTCCTAAATTTTTAAAATGGATATTTATATTACTGGCTCACGAAAAAACGTTAGGCAATCTAATAGAGATTTTATTAAGCCGGAATTGCAAAATCGATTGTTTTCAATGTTTATTTATTTTTTAACTTTAACGAGAATTTTCCTGAGTAGAATTTTTTGACAGTACTCATTTTTTTTTTGTTTTTACATATACTTTTTGGTGAGATAATAAAAAATTATAGTTAAAATTCAAAAACATGCATTACGAACATTTCATTTTTCAGTAATTGCTTATAATTTATTTCAATTTAAAAAAAAAATCAAGAATCGATTACACCATTCAGTTGTACGGAAAAAATGCATTTGATCATTTTAGTAAATATGTATTTTTTTTAATCTAAACTGCTTTCCTTAAAAAAAACCTTTTTATTACCTTTTTTGTAAACTCTGTTTAAATCAGGATAATATGAGAGGCTTATTTTTTTTATTTCTATCGAAATAATTGTTGGACGGAAATAGCTCCAAATTTTAGCTTCTAGTTAATAATAAAAATTAATTTTTTAATTAATTAAAAATTCCATCTTAATAAGCTCAAACAGATAACCTTACGATTTTGCGTGAGCCAGTAATATAAATATCCATTGTAAAAATTTACAAAAATATACTATTTTTGAAAACATAAAAATTACAATTTAGGCTCAAATTTAACTATAAGTTAAATAATGCACGAGGATTGACAGTACATCGATCAGCTGTTAGAAAACGATTTTAATGAAGGAGAAAGCGACTTTATTTAAAACCGTTCTTATATAAAACCGGTTTTAGGCGCGTATAAACGTAGTAAATTAAATACCGTCTGCTTTATATTTTTTCCGTATAAATAGATGTTGTAATGGGTCGTTGATTTTTTTTTAATTGAAGGAGATTATCAACAATTGCCGAAAAATTCATTGTTGCAAAAGCCATTATTTGTTTTTTTTTGCAATTCTGAGCATGTTTTTTAATTGTAACTATAATTTTTTATTATACTGCCACAAAGTATATGTCAAAACAAAAAAAAATAGGCAACGTAAAAAAATACTACGAGAGTTTTCTTGAGTAGAATTTTTGATTAAAAAAAATTATTTGGACAAAAAAAATTCATATCCTAAAAAATGTTAAACTCTTTTACCTAAAAAAAATTGTGGGTATTAACGACACAGAGTGGCATATTTTGGCAAAGTTTCCTGAAAATACAGTTATTTTTGCGGAAATGAAAAATCAGAAACTACAATAATACTATTTTTCTCCCCCTTTCCCTCCGCCAAGTCCACCCTGCAAAAACCCCACACGCATTTTTTTTAAAACGTTTATCAAAAGTCTCTTTATCATTTCCAGTCATCATACTGTCAAATCGCATTTGGGTTCTTTTTGAAAAGTTAACGAATAGGTGTTTTTGGATTTTTGGAAAATTTGAACAGATGGTTTCAACAACCCCCCTGTATCAAACTAAAGGAAACGAAGCCAGGAATCTAAAACAATGTGTTTTTTTTAAGTAACAATTTAGGGGGGGAGAGGGGGTTGCAGGTAGAAATGGTTTTCCGTCAAAAAATACTACAAGGTTTTAAATTAAACGAAATGCAGACGATGGGGTGGGGGATTGTGAGTATTCAATAAGGTAAGCGCGATAGGACAAGGTAAATTAATTACAGGGTGGAGACTAGAATATTGGCCCTAGCGAGTTTTCCTATGAAAATCCAAAAACACATCTACAAAGATTTTTAGTAGCTAAAATTTTCGGCACGGACCCTGAGAAAGGTGTCTATTGACATTTTTTTTTCAAATGAGAAGGCCCCAAGCAAGCCAAGCAACTCGTGTTTACGGTTTTGCTCATATCACAGGCCAACAAAATAAAAAAAAATTTCGTGCCTGAGATCTAAGAACTGATTTTAGATATACTTAATGTGTTGATTCTAAAACTAGCAGCAGATTTTTTTTTAATAGCTCTAGATTTGAGATAGAGAGTAATTGAATTTAGTTCTAATAAAGGGCAAAAATAAATAAATCAACATCTCTTTAAAATTAAAAATAGAAATTTGGTATTCCAAACTAGGATCAATTAGCTGAATATATTTGAAATTGTCCGTAAACTAATATTCCTAGACCTGGATAACCCACATTACTTAATCCTATTGATTTTATTAGCTATTTTATATTTGGAATTCCCTATGATCCGATCTCCCCATACCTGCTCAACCCCGACTAATTGGTTTTGGAAACATAGTACCTTTTGTCTACCTTTATCCTTCTCGACTTAGTATAATGTGTAGTTTTTGCAAATAAGGTTGTGTCATAATTTTTTGTGAATTTACGTCGTTTTATAGTGTTAAAACTAAAACTTCAGATGGCTTTTGTTATGTATGTGGCGAATACACTTTGAAAGAAAGTAGAAAAACTATTTCTGAATTTGTGAAAATGTCTTATCTTGCCTATTTTGGCGTTTGGGAGATCAAGATAAATCTTGGGTTCCACATGTGGTGTGTAAAATATGTGTTTAACATTTGCGACAGTGGACAATTGGAAAGAGAGAGTGCCTGAAATTTGGTTTACCAATGGTTTAGAGGGAACCACGTACCCATTATGATGACTGCTATTTTTGTCTCGTTATTATTAACGGAACAGTCGACATAAATGAACATATCCTGATCTAGATTCTGCAAGAAGACCTGTACCGCACTATAAGGAAATACCCATTCCAACCTTCGGCAGTTTTTCTGAAATCCCCGAAGATGATACAGACACATTAACGTCTGATGAAGTTCAAAGAATGCAATAAGAAAACGACAGTGAATTTGAAGCAGATTTAACAACTCCTCAGTGTTTTAGTCAACAAGAACTGAAGAATCTCATGAGAGAACAATACCTCTCAAAGGAGTGTGCTGAATTAATTGCATCCAGATTATTCTTTATCCAGGCACTAATGTTATAGTTTATCGTAAGAGAGATCTGCTGCCTTTTTTCACTTAGGAAAATAAGATGGTATTCTGTAACGATATAAAAGGACAATTAGAAAAAATGGGTTTGCCAGAATAAACTTCAGGTGATTGGCGCCTTTTCATTGGCAGTTCAAAACGTGTTTAAAATGTGTCCTTTTACACAACGGTAAAAAATATGCCTCAATTCCTATTGGACATTCTACTACCATGAAAGAGTAGTATAAAACATTAGCACAAGTTTTGAAACAAATTAAATACGAACATCAGTGGGCAATTTGTGTTGATTTAAAAATGGTCAACTTTCTCTTTGGACAGCAAAGTGGATATACAAAATACCCCTGTTTTTTATGCCTTTGGTACAGCAGAGCTTACTAACTGGGTTAAGAGAAATTGGCCTTTAAGAGATACTATTGTTAAAGAAAACAAAACGAAGTGAATGAACCTTTGGTTACGAGAAAAAAAAAATCTTACTACCACCCTTGCATATCAAGTTGGGCCTTATGAAGCATTTTGTGAAAGCGTTACTTTTGGATACTTGTCACGTAAGTTTCCTGGGATTAGCACGGAAAAACTAAAAGCTGGTATATTTAATGGTTCTCAAATAAGGCAACTTATTATAGATCCACAGTTTACCACTATCAATGAATGAGACTAAAACTAACGCTTGGGGTTCATTTGTTCAAGTAGTTAAAAATTTTCTTGAAATTCACAAAGCAGACAATTACATAGAATTAGTAGAAACTATGCTTTCAAATTTTCATATTCTTGGTTGTAAGATGAGTATAAAAGTTCACTACCTCCACAGCCATCTAGATCGCTTTCCAGAAAATTTAGGTGACTGTAGTGAATAACAGGGAGAAAGATTCTATCAGGATATTAAAACTATGGAAGATCGATATCAAGGACGATGGGATAGCCACATGTTGACCGACTACTGTTGGAGCCTTCAGCGAGACTACACCAGTAAACTCCATGCTAGAAATCGTATAAAAGAAAAATTGTGGGTGATAGTGACTAATATGAGTATAAATGCATGTTAAGCTACTGTGGCCTGTGAATCATTGGGGACTAAAAGCCAAACCACCGCGTAAACGTAATGTAGCTCTGAAATTCATCGTTCTCATTGGTCAGATCCGACAGAAGTTGTCGATTGCACGTCGAGATTTTTATGAGATACGGGCGCTAACGCGCGCTAGGATGGTCGTTCCATTTTCTTGTCTTTTGAAAATTTGTGCGAAAAACCCTTTTTTTGATTGTCGACAATACATCCGTGTATACAGCACCTTATTTTGTTAATTTTTTTCCACTGAAAAATTATTAAAACTAGTTGTAAACAAAGGACCACCTCGTAATAAAAATGGCGACTGAATGCTGTCTCTCACCTTTTTCACCAGGTGACGTCAGTTAGTCACGCCTACTGCTGCGCAATATTGTTGTATAATGATAGTATACAAGGGTCAAGGACTTTAAACTCAAGAATATTCTTAGATATAATGACTGGTAAGGCCAAGTCTTTAACGAATTAATTTAAATCGTCCCTTATGCCGAGATTCCGGGCCATCGGGGAATAATAATTAAGCTATGTTAATCCGTAGACAAGTGGACAATCTACATAAATGCATCCAGCTATTACCCGTGGGCGTTGTTTGTTTCTATAGTGCACAATATGAATAATTCGTCTAAGAGACTGATTTCCATTTTAAACTTAGAGCGGTGTTTAAAATATATATTTTAATCTTTGACCAAACCTTCCAATAATAGTCATCCGGCTTAAGTTCCAAATAGCAATCAATTGTTTATTTTGTGCAGAAAGCATGAAATTTGGCACACTTATTCTTTAGACAATTCTTTAAAAGTTTGGTCGAGGAAATCGATGATCGTATGTATAGAAGCCAAGATGGCGGCGATTTTTTCAAAATGGTCGTAAATTTTTTTAAGAATTGTTCATTCGCCATCAGAACAAGATTATACTCGAATCCATATAATTTAATAGAGAGAAATTGAAAAAAAAATGGTTACATTGACGTATGACCTTTATTGTCGTTGAAACGTGACATTTCATTTTAAAAAAATGCATTTTGAGAATTTTTTTCTGATAATTTTTAATAATTTAGTAAGCCGCGACAGGTCTTTTGTTGTAATTTAATAATTCAGAAAGAGCATGAAAATACCTTTTCTAATTGACTTTTTGCTCACAGGGTGATTGGTTTAGTTATAGCAGGCCAGTCAAAGTAAGATTTAAAAAAAATATACATTATCATCCGTACCTTTTTTATTTTTTGAGGAAAATTTGGTAAGATTATTCAACTGTCAAGGTCAACTAATATTCTAATATATTTTTGGATAGGTGGCGCTGCGGACGATGTGGCACCCAAATTTCCAATTTTAAATATGATAAAAGTTCATATTTTTTTAATAGCTTATATAGGACATGCATATTTAATAAAATAATCGATTATGTATAGCTGAAGTAAGTAGATTTTTATAAAAATAATTTTAGGTTTGTATGGTCATTGGTTCCTAATTTTTTTTTTGAGTATGTAAAAAAAAAACGGGTTTTTCAACGTTTTCTTTAATTCTTCCTATCGACAAAAAATGCTGGATATATACATTGATGACATCCGATGAATTAGAAGGACCCAACAAATCCATTCAGTTATGAAATTCCAAATTTTATCGGGCCCTTTTTACGCTATAGGCCAGTAAATAGTAAAATAGTACTCTAATGTACCCTATTGTTCATTTTTTGTGAAAAGCACCAAATTTGGTAAGCTTACATTTTTAACGATTTTTTAGGATCATGGTCAAGAAAATTTATGATCGGATGTGCAGAAACCAAGATGGTGGTGAATTCTTCAAAATGACGTTCTTAAATCGAAAGAATCTCATCAAAAAAAAAATATACTTGAATCTATACAGCTTAATGAAAAGAAACTTCACAATACTAGTTAAATTGACGTGCAACCTTCGATGACCTTTCAAAATTTAATTTTACATAAAAAAAATACTTTTGCAGAGCCTTTTTTTTAAAATGTTTTATAATTCTGAAAACGGCGACAGGTCTTGTTTTATAATTTTAACATGACATCAACACATCTCCCCTAAGTGACTTTTTGCTTACAAGGTGATTGGTTTAGTAAGATTTAAAAAAAACACATTATAATCTGTTTTCTTTTTACTTTTAAAAGTAGAATTTCGTTATGAATTGTTAATGCTACCTTATCAACTAAATTTTTTTTGGATAGGTGACGCTGCTGACGACGTGCTAGAGAAACATCTGAGATTAAATGTGATAAAATATTTTTTAATTAAATTAAATAAGATTTTGTTAGCAAAACATCTAGTGGGTGCCTAACAAAATCTTATTAAATTTAATAAAAATTATTTTATCAGATTTAATATCGGATGTTTCTCTGGCACGTCGTCGGCTGCGCCAACTATCCAAAAAAAATTTAGTTGATAAGGTAGCATTAACAGTTCGTAGCAAATTTGAACATTCTACTTTAAAACGTAAAAAAAAACAGATGATAACGTGGCTTTTTTTAAAGTTACTTAGGACAGATGTGTTGATGTCATGTTAAAATTATAAAACAAGACCTGTCGCCGTTTCCAGAATTATAAAGCATCTAAAAAAAAGGCTCTGGAAAAGTATTTTTTTTAAATAAAATTACATTTTTCAAGGTCATTGAAGGTTGCACGTTAATTTAACTAGTATTTTCATATTTCTCTTCATGAAGTTGTATAGATTCAAATATTTTTTTTTTCATAAGTACCTCCGATCATAAATTTTCTTGACCACGTTCCTAAAAATTTGGTGCTTCCCGAAAAAAATAAACAATAGGGTACATTAGAGTACTATTCGGGATGACTAACCACATGTTAGGTCAACTTTACTGGCCTGTAGCGTAAAAACGCCACGATAGAATTAAGAATTTCATATCTGAGTCGATTTGTTGCGGCTTTTTATTCAACGGAAGTCATCAATGTTTACATCCAGCCAAATTTTTGGTCGCTAAGAAGAATTGAAGAAAACGTTAAAAAACCCGTTTTTTTACATCCTCAAAAAAATTTAGGTGACCAATGACCATATCAAACTAAAATTATTTTTATAAAAATCTACATACTTCAGTTATACATAATCGATTATGTGCCACGTCGTCTGCAGCGCCACCTATCCATTTTTTTTTTAGAATATCAGTTGACCTTGACAATTGTAATAACCGTACTGAATTTGATATTTTTTCCTCAGAAACTAAAAAAGATACTGATGATAATGTAGCTTTTTTTAAAAATCTTATTTTGACTGGCCTGGTGTAACTAAACCAATCACTCTATAAGCAAAAAGTCGACTAGAAAAGTTATTTTGATGTTTTTTCTAAATTATAAAATTACAAAAAAAAATCTTAAAATGCATTTTTTTAAAATAAAATGTCACTTCTCAAGGATGATAAAGGTCGTACGTCGATGTAACCATTTTTTTTCAATTCCTCTCTTTCGAGTTATATGGATTCGTGTATAATGTTATTTTGATGGCAAACCTACAATTTAAAAAAAAAATAGACGTCCATTTTGAAAAAATCGCCGCCATCTTGGCTCCTATACATACGATCATCGATTTCCTCGACCCAAATTTTAAAGAACTGTCTAGAGAATAATTGTGCCAAATTTGATGCTTTCTGCACAAAATGAAGAATTGAGGACCTAAGCCGGACGACTATAACAAACGTTAGCAGTTTGAATTATGTGATATACTCCACCATAAATCAGATCCAGACCTATCTTGGTGTTTCTGAATTTATCGGCCGCCCCCTCCCTTTTTCGACAATTTATTTAAAATATCGGCGGTTTTTCATAAATACAGTAAAATTTTTGTTAGTTTTTCATATTTATATTAATTTTAGAACTCGCTAAAAACGTTTTCTTTCCTTTTATAAAATTGTGACCTCACGCCCCCCCCCCCTTTTGGCAAAGCTGCGACAGCCACTGGTTTTAAGATTTTAAGGGGAAGAAGTCGAGTACAATAAAAGAATGTAAGAATACAAGTCTATAGAAATGCTTTTCACAGCATCTACTAAGGCTTTTCATACCCTCTTGGAAACATTTGCATGTTTTATAAAAAAAAACATGTTTTTATTTCTATAAGTTTACAAACAGATATAAACGTAGGAAAAATCTAAGTCTCCCAACGACAAAGAAGGAAATAGTAGGGACTTTGGGGACTTAAATGTTAAAAATTAGGGACCGAAATCGAACGATTGTTTGTAAAATTGAAAAGAGTAAGAAAAAAATAACAAGTGAAATAAAAGAATCAAAGAATACAAAAAAATCTTAAAAGGTGAAAAAAACGGGAAAAAATCTCATGTACTCTCTTTCCTCTTGATATCTAAGAAAATAAACAGCAAAAAGAGACCTTATTTATTTATTTGCATCTAGTACGTACTTCCTTACCGATTTCATAAAAAGACGCGACGCGTATTTTTTATTAGCATAATTTACAAGTGGCTTAATAGATTATTATAATTCCTTTTTTATTCAATTTAGAGACGCATTCGAACTAAAGCAGTCAGGTCTTTTTGGGCAACGACACAACCCCCTTAAATGAAGTAGGCCTTTTACATATAAATTAACATAAGTTGAATAAAAAATAAAGAATTTCTTACAATTTTCGTAATCTGCATTACACCAGAGATCTTTTTTAACTATTTTATAAACAAAATTGATGACAAATACTAAGAAAAAACACTGTTTTGATTGCGGTCATAAACGCCGTATGTCTGAGAGATGCAGTAGACGTCCGTCGTTCAATCTTTGATTGCGCGCACAAAAACATGTGCCACAGATACTTCCGCCTATTCCCCGCAACTACCCCTACCTAATTTTTGACGCTGTACAGCACCAGTTTCAAACCAGTTATTAAACTATGGTTTAAAGTAGTCTTAGTGTAAAAAAATTTCTAGCTGCCAAATCATATTACAGTCTAGGAGAATTTTATTATATATAGTTTTTAGTCGAGTGTGTATAGGGTGGGCAAAAAAAACTGGACTTTTTTTATTGTTCATTACTTAAAAACTACCTGTCCGATTCTAAAAATCTGGATCATTTTGAAAAGCCAAGACATGAGAATTTTGGAATCTGATAGGAAATAAGAAAGTAATAAAATTTTTCAAGTAAGTGCGTTTTATAAGGCTAATTCAGTCAAATAAAAAAAAGTTTTCGAATTTATTACTTTTTTGTCAAAATTGACATTTTAAAAAATCCAAGATGGCGGACCGTTTTAAAAAGCAGTAGGTTGTTTTGACCCCCCTCCGAATTTTTTGTGTGCACCACTGGTGCAAAAGTTAAATTTGACGTGTAAAGCCTCATCAGTCTCGTTTGTAAAAATCGGGTAAGAAGTGATAAAAATATGGACTAAGTTATTTAAGTGCGTTTCTCATCAAATTCCAATTATGTTTTTTTTGGCCTGACGGAATTTAGTTACCAATGGCACCCATTCGAGCGAATTTTAACTTTGTTATTTCTTAGCCGATTTTTAATAGCGACACAAAGGTAGACTCGGAAATGATAAGGCTCTACACGTAAATTTAACATTTAACCCAGTGGCGCACACAAAAATTTTCAGGAGAGTTCAAAACAACCTACTTTTTAAAACTGTCCGACATCTTCGATTTTTACAAAATGTCAATTTTGCCAAAAAATTATTAAATTTTGAAACCTTGACTTTTCAAAATGGTCAGCGCTGTTAAAAATGGAAAAATTCATCGAAAAGCATAGCCAAGCAAAAATGATGCTTTTTTTATTTGGCTAAATTAGGCTTACCAAACGAACTCATTTGAAAAATTTATAACTTTCTTATTTCTTACCCAATTTGAACAAGCGATACATCAGGAAACTAAGGAAGGACATGGCTCTCGAAATATATTTTTTCTTTTGCACCAATCGTCCGCCATCTTGGATTTGTACGAAATTTTGACATCATATTCCAAAATTCCGATGTCTTGGCTTTTCAAAATGGTTTGGTCATTTTATTAAAAATTGGACAGGTAGTTTTTAAGTAATAGAAAACCAAAAAAGTCCCGTTTTTTTTGGTCCGCTCTATATTATATTTCTAAGTACCTCTGTATTTTTTAGATGCTTTAACTATTTTACTTATGTTTTAGTATTGTTTAAAAAAAACGTTGCTAGAAAGCATGAATAGTCCATCATAAAATCAAATATTTTATGTTGAAAGGAAATGAAAACATTTTGAAAACTTTAGCTGTGAAAGATTTGAACAACATTTTTGGGTAATATTTACAAAAATCAAAATCTGAAAACCGCATATCAATTGCTGCTTTACTTCTAAAGTTATGATTTTTTTATATATATTTAAACGTTTTTCAAATAATTCGGAAACTAAAGTCCCACGAATTTGGACGTGCTTTTGTTCCAAAGTTACAATTTTTTTAAATATTTTATCCCCCTTTTTCCCCCTTCAACCCCCACCACCCTACCAAAAAGTTAATCAGTTCATGGTGAGCCGATAGAGGACTTTTGTACCAAATTTCGTTAAAATCGATGAAGGTGTTCTTGACTTATCATGTATACAGACAGACAACAGGCCGACAGATCGACAAACAACTTTTTTTTTCGTCGACTAAGGTATTTGGGAACCTTAAGAAAAGTAAAATTTCACGATTTTAATAGTTAATATTGGTATGGTGGACTAAAAAAGTCCTTTAACTTTAATGTATAATTAGTTTGTGCAATATTTTTAACCTGTCTTTCAGACTATGTATTTTATTATTATGATGCTTAGCTATAAGTGTAACTTTAAAGTTTAACTTTTTTGCTTTGTCAACAAATTTTTTTTAAAGTTTTGACAATAAAGCTTATTTTGATTGATTGATTGAAAGATCGCGACGATTCGGTCCCTTCCGTGCGGTTTCTTCTATAAAGCTCAAGCCGCTCATGTTGCTATCTCTTTTTAGTCCACCGTACCAATATGGTATGGGGGACTATTAAAAAAAAATAATTTTATCAAAAATGAATTACTAAGGTTCCAAAACACCTCAATCGATGAAAAAAAAAAGTTGTCTGTTTTCTGTCTGTATACATGATAACTCAAGAACGCCTTAATCGATTTTAACAAAGTTTAGTACAAAAATCTTCTATCGTCTGACCATAAACTGTTTAACTTTTGGGTAGGGTAGTGGTGGTTAAAGGGGGGAAAGGGGGATAAATTATTTACAAAAATTGTAACTTTGGAACAAAACCAAGTAGCGATATACGGTTTTCAAATTTAAGTTTCCATGAACATGGACTACAAATTTTGTCATAAAGTCCAAATTCTTGGGAATTTTAGTTTCCGAGTTATTTTGAAAAAAGTTGAAATATATTAAAAAAATCATAACTTACATAAATTTTACATTCAATACGTAATATTTGCCTATATAAAATTTATGTTATAAATTTGTGTAGCAGTTACATAAAGAATACGCTATTTACAAGTTTACCTTCGAACTAACTTTCTAGTTACTAGTTAATCGATATCTGCCGTTTCTCAATTTTTTTTGCCATGTATTATATACGCTATTTTAATTATATATTATCTACGTAATAAGTGGGGAACTTTGTGCATGGCGTTCTGCAGAACATGATAGTTACTTTTTACCTTGACTTTCAGTTTACCTAGAATTTATGTAACAAAGTAATCATGTGTTGTAACTTTTACGCAATATTTACTTCACTGTGTTGCCTGGAAAGTATCACAGAAGTTGCACAACGTTTTATAAGTAGAAGTGGACGGGAGGTGGCCCAAAGCCTGGCAAATAGGCCCTAGTGGTCTCTTTTTGAGCTTGTCTGCCTGTTCTCTTCACAAAGTCTGTAGTTTCTCCGCATCCACGCTCGGGTGTCCGAGTATCTAGTGCCTCATCATTAGTTATGCCACGCATTCTTCAATGAGGTGCCGGGATGTCTCATCTGCCCTTCCACACGGCCGGCAGATGGAGTCATTCCCGATCCCGATCCTCATGACAGTCAGATGCTTATTGAGCCGGTTACGTCCGATCAGTATTCCTATCAAGTGTCTTTTCGTCTCCTACCCAAGAGCCACCTTAGAAAGGCTGCGTCTGGTCGGTTGACGAATTCCTTGGTCTGTCTGTATCCTGCTCCTCTTTTCCAGGAAACTGCCACTGAATCATTCGCCCATTTGCTGAGTCGACTTTGCACCTGCCTCCTTGTTATACCTAGCAGTGTTTCCGTCCCAAATTACTGGATACCGGTCCCAATCCGGGCGAGTTCATCTGCCTTTTCGTTACCCGGAATCCCTGTATGTCCTAGCAGTAGCACCAACATCACTGTAACTTCTTTGACAATTTTTGGCGTACTAAGGCTTCTTGGCTGTCCAAGGGAACGGGAACGTTTTACAAATTTTCCAGTGACGTACATTACACAGTGGCGGCTCGTGACTTTACAAATAGGTGACGCAGCACGCAGCATCGCCGAACCACCCCCAGTAAAACACAAACTCCATCATACATAGGAAACACTGTCAAAAAAAAAATTAAAACGAATACCGCAACTGAAGAGAAATAAATAGCAATAGCCCAGCACGCGACGCTCGATATTACAGTCACAAAATTATAATAGAGCTTAAAAGTTTGCATCACATGCAAATACGCCCAAACGTCGGCGGAAACGGGACGCGCGTGCCGTTTTCGTGGCAACCGATTTATTTCGGGAATTTACACTGAACGCAGCCTGAAAGACACGAGGAAGCTGCTTCGCAAAGTATCTTGCCCTTTGTTTTGTCTCGTGGAGAGTTTTCGCATCTCGAGCACGCGGTCGTTCCTGATGATCGAACAAAAGATACAATATTTATTTCACCTGCATCATCGGGTAAGCCGCCACTGACATTACATTCGTTAACTCTCTCTCAGTACAGTATCATCTGCATTGGGAAAATATAGAGCTAAAGAGGATTTATTATACAAAAACAGGAACTTTTTAGGGAATTTGGGGGCTCCACGCAAAATGTACCAGAAATTTTTGTTAACCTTTTACTTGCGAAATTATAATAAATTTCAAGTAAGACTTTTATGATTGACTGATTCGCAAAAAAGAATCTTAATTGAATTTTCTCCTAAAACGATCTATCTACTCAAAGCCAATCCAGCGAAAAGTGTAGGAACACTTTCTGGCAGAACAAAAAAAACCGCAAACAGATATTTATAAAGCATTTTATACCTCTGACGATTTACCTTTTCAAAAAGGTAAATTCTGCTCTAAATGGGAATGCAAAAACTTTGCCGAGCAAAAGAAAAAAACATAATATAGATATATATAAAGGGATAAAAACCAGGCTTTGGGGTTTGTGCAGGTTCTTTTAAAAAGAGGTAACATTTTTAAAATTATATTTTTATGTTTCTAGTATAGTTTACACATATTTATAAAACACAACCTTTCGCAAAACCGTTCATGTATTTATGTCTATTGCCCACATATGATAAGGATATATAGGATAATTAAAATCGGACTATCTTTATTTTAAAATATTTTTTTTTAGCCCCATTTATCAATCAATTTTAATTTTTTAAAAATTTATATGTTCCTATACTATATAATACATTATATGTGTTTTGTTAATTAAAGTAAAGCCAAAGTATGTCCTTTTCAGGGACTTAAGAAGTTCAATAGTAAACCCTCCATTAAAATCCGTTCAGTAGCTTATACTTTGCACTTTCCGAAAAAAAAGCCGTAGCAATAATAACTCCCCTAATCAAGTTAGCCTGGAGTCAAAAACACTTCTGGACTCGAGTAGACTGCGTCACGCATGTGCAATATATTTTTCAAAGTTATTATTGTTAATCATTTTGCCACCCTCGGGACTTTATAGTATCTCAGAAAAGAAAAGAGACAAAAAAACATCAGTCCATTTCATAAAATACGTTTTACACAGAGACAACTACATAATAACTTACGGAGACTAACAGATAGATAGGGCCGCAGAGAAACTGTGTTCCTGTATAACAACTACCTTGCGCCGTCCATGTCTTTCTATGTAAACATAAAAAAAAGACAGAACATGTTTGAGTGTCGAAATATATTTCACACAATTTTAATTTTGTACCTGCTAATTTTTACCACCGCTTGTCAAAGTCTGTCAAGCGTGGCAAGCGGTTTTTTTTAGATTTTCAAGTGAATTTATGGGATTAGCTATATAGTGGATTAACAACTTATTGTAAAGTCTAAAATGCCATTCAAATTAGGCTGGATCACTAAATCTCTGAAGAAAATATTGTATCAATCAACCAAAGAAAAAGAGATATAGGTTAAAACATTTATAAAATCTGTAGACTCTTATACTAGAATTTTTCCCAATTAATAAAAGAAAGTAACATAATAAAATGTTGTTACTTTTAATATTTGATAATATTCCTCAACATAGTTGTAACCCCCTATTCCTATTTTAGATTTTTAAAAATTCCAAAAAACTTTTTGTGAGCTAAAGAAAGTTTTTTTAGCTGCATGTAACCTTTCATGAATGCATTACTTTTTTAACACTAAAAAGTGTGGAAAAACGGCGCCTGTTAAGTTTTTTCATATCTTTTTATTATTAAATAAGTAAGTGTAATTAACAAAATTAACCAAAATAATATATTTATTTTATTAAGTAGTAATTCTTTAAAATAAAAGTCAGTACTTTGTCAGCATAAAAAGCTCTTTATAAAGACGATTCTACCAAGGAATAATTCATTCAGTAAATAGGGCCCAAATTGGGTAAATTTGGGATATATTATCAATATTTGGCAACAGTGACAGGACAGATTTGTTTGCTGGGACATGAAAAGACTCAAAGTGCAAACAGGACTGCTTTTGAAAGAGTTTATGAAGAAGCATTGGAACTTTGGAAAGATAGACAGAACATTTTTGATCTGCAAGGTAAATTTAACAACCTAAGTAAGAAGATAGAAGTTTTGTCTAATATTCATAAGGAACTAGTAGATCAAATGTTAGATAATGATATATCTGATGATAAAATAGATAAATAAATAAAGTCTCATGATAATTTAGCATATAATTTTGAGATACTTAAACTTAAAATTGAAAACTTACTTAACAAAAGTAACGATAAAGAAACAAGCGAAGCCAGTTCATCAAAACGTAAATGAAGTTACCCAATTATTGAATCTAAAAAGTTTGGTGGGGATATTTCTGATTGGTTGCCGTTTTGGAGCCAGTTCAAACGTATTCATGAGAACGAGCAAATGGAAAATGAAGACAAATTTCAGTTATTGTTGCAATATACTATTCCTAAGTCCAGAGCTCGTACTTTAGCAGAAAGCTATCCACCTACCAATGCAAATTATGAAAAGATAATTTAAAATTTTAAACCACGTTTTGTTCAAGAAGATTTATTGATAGAATTTTACATCACAGAACTTAAAAAATTAGTAATGCAAAATTTTAAAAACAAGTCACGTTTAACCTTACTATTTGATCGTCTTGAAGCACAATTTGAGCAGGATTTGAGCTTGAGGCTCTAAAACTGACAAAGTCATATCTTGAGGAACGTAGACAAAGTGTTTTTTACAATGACAAACAATCATCTTATCTTGACGTTTTCACTGGTGTACCACAAGGATCTGTCTTGGACCCGCTTTTATTTATCATTTACACTACTGACATTCTCAACTCTGTTAACCACTGTAGTGCCCAGGCATTTGCATATGACACGCAGTTGGAATTTATATTGAAAGCTGAAGATTTTCTCCAGGCTAGCGATGTTATCAATACAGAGCTTTCGAGGATTAAAGAGCTATCTCTAAAACACAACCTGATACTGAATTCCACTAAAACTAACGTTATGCTGTTTGGCAGTCCTCCAAGGGTTCAACAATTAAAAAATAATCTTAATCTTAGAATTGACAATATACCATTAGAATTTGTCGAGGATGCAAGAAACCTAGGTGTGACAATAGACACAAAATTACGTTTTCAAAAATATGTTAACAAACTTATAAAAACTTTTTTGTATAAGTTAAAATTATTATATAACAGCAGATATTTTCTAAGTAAAAAAATGCGCAAGAATTTATGTGAATCACTTGTGTTATCTAATTTTAACTATTGTGATCAAATCTACGGAAGCTTCTGGATTCAGTTACAAGTAGGCGTATACAAAAAATTCAAAACTCTTGCTGCCGTCCTACATACAGTCTCAGAAGGCGTGACCACATTTCCCACAAAATCAGGGAGCTCGGCTGGTTGGATATGAGTAACATGAGATTACTACATCTTAATAATTATATTCGTAAGCTTCGTAACTCCCCCAATACATCTGAACTCTTAAAAAAATGATTTATTCCAAGAAATAAAATCCACAACATAAATCTACGTCACAGACAAAAAATTACCGTTCCTAGTTATCGTACTGCTCTGTATCAAAGATCTATGTTGTTCAATGCTATAAAACAATACAATTTATTACCTGATCATTTTAAATCTCTTAACCTAAAAAACTTTAAACTCCGTATTAAAAAATACTTGTTGGATAAGCAGTAAAACTAAGATTTAGTAGGTACTTCTCTAATTACAACTATTATCTTTTATTTATTAGCAAACAAGTTAAAATTAACATTCTTCTGGTAGATAAAGCTCTATAAACTTGTTTTTATAATTTAATTTTTTTCTTGATTGTCATTATATTCATCTTTTTTTTATAATATGTATATATTATTATGTTATACTTGGTTATTATTTGATCTTGCCATCGTATGAGTAGCCTATGGCTAGACTTCGCCATTTTTGCCTCTGATCCATTACTCAATATTGTTACTTGTTATTGTAATTTTCTATTTTTATTTCTAATAAAGACGATTTTAATTCAATTTAATTCAATTCAATTAAGAGCATTAGAAACTCTTGGAGTAACTTCAAATAAATGTGCCGCCATTTTATACCCCATGGTTGAGTCATGTTTACCAAAAGAAACTTTAAGAGCCTGGAAAAGAAGTACAAAGTTTAATTCTGATCACAGTTGACGTTATTCCTTAAAAAAGAAGTCGAAGGTGAAGAAAGAATAAATTTAGCAACATCTGGTTTTGATTTACATAAGAAAAAGACTGACTTTCCTTTTGACTCAACAAGTTCAAAGGGTACCGCTCCTACTGCAGCTGATTTAGTCAATCACAGCAAACAGAAATGTGTATTTTGCAAAGGTGAACATACTAGTTTTAATTGCACAGGAGCTCTAAATATGTCTCTTGAAGATAAAATAAAGATCTTATCTCAGAATGGATGCTGTCATTTATGTCTGAAATTTGAACATTACTATAAAAAATACAGAAATGGTAACAAGTTAACATATGAAAAATGTAAAGGTAAACACACTACTGTCATGTGTTATAAGGATACAGAAAACAGAGAAACAACAACCAAAAAGTCTAAAAATTTATCAAACCAAACCTACAGCAACCAAGTATTTTTACAAACCATGATAGTTCACCTAAAAAATAACGAAAATTCAAGGATACGTTAGGATATATAGTAATATTCAAAGTATTCCATCCGATGGACCATGGCAAGAAAAAATTAAACAGTTGAATGTCTCACTCCATGATAATAACGAAGCCTTAGTAGAAGTTCTGATAGGTGCAGACATTGCTGGAAAGCTATTTACAGGAAAGAAGTATGAGCTTAAAAGTGGTTTAGTTCCAATTAAAACAAAATTGGGTTGAAGCATTATGGGAAAAATGAAGCAAGAATATAGCAGGAAAAATTTAGCCATGATTTCTACCACAATGTTCAGTCAGAATTTTTCGATCAGTGACATTTGGAATTTAAAAACCCTTGGAATTTTAGACTCAGCAACTGAAAATTCTAAAAAAGAAAAAGAAATGGCAGTACAGGAATTTTTTGTAAAAACAGTTTCCAGAGAAAAAGATGGAAGATATAATGTAAGATTACCATGGATCGAATTTCATGCTTTCTTACTTACACTTAAAACACTTAAAAAAGGTTGAAGAATTTAAAGAAAAAGCTAGAAATAGATGGATACTACGAAGGTTACAATAGAGTTTTCGATGATTGGTTGAAAGAAAAGATGATTAAAAAAGTTCTAGAATCAGATGAAGACAGTTTAGAAGGACACTATTTGCCACACCGTCATGTAGTAAAATTAAGCAGCGCTACCACAAAAATTCGTCCAGTATTTGACGCTTCTGCAAAAACACAAAATAATCCATCTTAAACCAGTGCCTAGAAAAAGGAAGGAGCAAACCTGATTGAATTGATCCCATCCATTTTATTTCGCTTCAGATTAGGATGAATTGGTGTCATAGCTGTCATTAAAAAAGCTTGTGCGAGTCAGACAGAAATTATTTAAAATTTCTTTGGTGTGACAAAAATTACACACTTATCACTTATCGGCATACCAGAGTCGTTTTTGCAGTTACTTGTAGTCCATATCTTCTTGGAGCTGTGATAAAATACCATCTTGAACAATGCTTAAATAATACAAAACAGAATTATTCAGCACTTACTATACACAGATTGCTCAAGTCATTTTATGGGGATAATTGTGTCACAAGTTTAGATACAGAAGAAGATCTACAAACATTCATTGAAGCATTCAAAACGATTATGTCAGAAGCACCATTTGACCTTAGATTATGGGAGTGACTCAACAAGAGAAGAAGTTAGATACTTTGGAGTTATCTTTTACAGGATTTGAACATTTAAAAACGGAATCAGTCACAAAAAAGATAATTTTGTCAGTTGCATATTTGATCCAAATGGTTTTGCATGCCCAGTTTTACTTGAACCTAAAAAGCTTTTACAACAAACATGGATTTTAAAGCTAGATTGAAATAAAAATGTGCCTGATAATATTAGAGATGCTTTTTTGGAATGGTTAAAAAACTAAACCTTCTAAAATGCATAAAAATACCCAGATGGATTTAAAAAAAAACCAGCAGAAAACATATAGTCCTGGGAACTACATTTTTTTGTGATGCTAGCAAAGAAGCATACGCTGCAGCAGTTTTTTTGAGAAACATGTCCAATAGAGAAGTTTCAGTTGAATTAATACAAGCAAAAAGTAGAGTTTCATCCATTAAAGAAGTTTCCATACCCAGATTAGGATTGTTAGCTGCTAAAATTGGAACAAGGTTATTAGTTTCTGTCAGAAAAAATTGAAAATGTAAAGATGTATTGCTGGTCAAACTCAACGACTGTAATTTCATGGATAAAGAGGCAAGATACTTGGAAACCCTTTGATAAAAACCGTGTAGATGAGATTTATAAAAATGTTAAGCCTGAAGATTGGTTTCACGTACCTGGACAGCTTAATATTGCAGATCTGCCCTCCAGAGGATGTTCATCTCAACAACTATTGAGATTATGTTGTTGGGAGGGACCACAGTGGTTAAAAGAAGATTCAGTTAATTGGCCCCAACAAGACTATGAACTTAATGAAAAAATTGTCGTAGAAGAAAAAAGTAAAGGGACCACTACGCTTTTTCAAAAATCAGTAAATTTTACTGACTGATAATGTCCATAATGCGTTGGTTTTTGTTTAAGAAACCCTGTATTTCTTAACATATGTAATTTGTTAAAATCGTTTACAAAATGCTAAATATATAGCGGACATTTTATAGGCCACTGTTTTTCACAAAATTTTAATGTAAGTGGGATTATAATACCGGGTGTCCCAAGGTGAGTAACCTATTAGAATATTTTGAAAACTATAAAATGGAAACTTTTTAAACTTTCTATTCTAACATAGGTCCATGTAAACTATCTTTATGAAATACTCTTATATTTGCAGTGTTGCCATTTGCAGGAATACTTGGCAACAACTTTCTTATTTAAAATTAAACACCCTGTATATATATATACATTTTAATGTGTAATGTCCTATACCTATGTTCAACTGTTTTTAAAATGAAGGGAAAATTTAGCTCCCTACCAACTGAGCTACTAGGTAGCTAGCTAGGAACTATAAAGACAAGGAGGTACACATTCACGATTATTAGTTGTATAAAATTTCTATTTATCTATCAACCAACGATACACGATATATAGCGTTTTATTGGAGGTGTCAGATGGCGAATTTTCAACTCATAATTTAAGCCAAACATATTTACAAAATGAAGGGAAAATTTAGCGCCCTAATAAATTTACAGAAAAGAATTGTGGCATAGAGGGAAAAGGGTGAGGGAATAAATCGGAAAAAAGTTTTTCCTCGACCAAGATTTGAACCCGGGACCTCTAGAATGCCAGTCTAATGCTCTACCAACTGAGCTACCGAGGAATTGGGGTTTTAACTGGCTATGCGGAAATCCTTTCGTTCGATTCATTTGTTAGTAGTGGGGAGATCTTTGAAGCCTACTGCGGCTTTAAAAAACTAGACATGTTAGACAAGTAGGTACACATTCACGGTTATTAGTTATACGAAATTTCTATTTAATTATCAACCAACGATACACGACATATAGCGTTTTACTGGAGGTGTCAGATGACGAATTTCCAACTAATAATTTGAGGGGAAGGAATGAAGGGAAAATTTAGCGGCCTACTAAATTTACAGAAAAAATTTGTGGCGTAGAGAGCAAAGGGTAAGGAAATAAATCGGAAAAAAGTTTTTGCTCGACCAGGATTTGAACCTGGGACCTCTAGAATACCAGTCTAATGCTCTATCAGCTGAGCTACCGAGGAACTTTTGTAAATATGTTTGGCTGAAATTATTAGTTGGAAATTCGCCATCTGACACCTTCAATAAAACGTGTATCGTTAATCGTGAATGTGTACCTCCTTGTCTTTATAACACCACACTACTGACAAATGAATCGGACGAAAGGATTTCCGAATAGCCAGTTGAAACCCCAATTCCTCGGTAGCTCAGTTCCTAAAACATTAGACTGGTATTCTAGAGGTCTCAGGTTCAAATCCTGGTCAAGAAAATGTTTTTTTTTTCCGATTTATTCTCTCACCCTTTGCCCTCTACGCCACAAATCTTTTTTGTCTTTCTAAAATATTGACAAGTGAAAATTGAAATTTTTTAACTTTGACAGCCCGTAACAACGAAACGGTTAAGGATAGAGCAAAATAGTTTTACATTCCTATCTCGGTTTTTTACAAGCTATTGTTTTATACTATTTTTAACCCAGGATTAAACTAACCTTGGGATATTTTAACCGTGGGTTTTGATATGAAACGATATCTTGTGAAAAACCAAGACAGGAGTGTAAAAACCGTTTTGCTCTATCCTCAACCGTTTCGATGTTACGGGTTGCCAAAGTTAACAAATGTCAATTTTCACCTGTCAATATTTTAAAAACAGTTGAACACAGGTATAGGACATTATCCATAAAATGTATCTAGAATATTTTGTAGAATCCAAAAATGCAAAACTATCCAGAGTGTTCAATTTAAAATAAGAAAGTTGTTTCCAAGTTTTCATGTAAATGGGAACACTGTTTACATGAACTTATGTTAGAATAGAAAAGTTGAAAAGTTTCCATTGTATAGTTTCCAAAATATTCTAATAGGTTACTCACCTTCAAACACCCGGTATATTTACTTAAAATAAAGTTTAAAAATAAGTAAGAGGATTGATTATATCTTTTTCGAAGGTTAAACAAATTGAAGACACTTACAGTGGGATTTACTAAAATGGTTTATTCTATTTTAAAACGGTCCTAAGTTTAAGTGAAATTTTTGATTTTCAGTATTTTAAACGAACCCTCCTAGAGTTTTGGACGTAGTTTTATTTATAAAAAGAATTTTAATAAATTTGTCATCACAATCTTTTGTTGGATTTAAGTGGAAATTTTAATTTAGAATAAAAGAAAATTAAAAAATTTAAACCCACACGGGGTTTAAATAGTAAACTCTCTGTAGAATAAATTAACATTGGGGTTATATGTCACTTTAATTAAAACTTACCATTGTCAATTAATACTTGATGTCTCACAACGATTTAGCTGAGAAATAATAAAATAATTAAATTAACTTTTCGGATTTTTTGTTTTTTTTTTGTTTTAATGATTGATGCAAGACCTATTTTTTGCTTGTATCTTTTATTATAACTTTTTGTGTGTAAGTAAATAAAATTTATTTTTGACCTGCGTCCGTTGATCTCTCACCAAATAGAAATTAAGATCATTATTTGGTAATCGATTCCGTCAAGAAACTCATCGGATGAGTTGGACTTAGTTCGAGTTCGTAGTTCAGAAGTTAGGTTATGTAGTTGTTATTTTTCCTGCTTTGGAAGCTATTTTATTTTGTAAAGAAAGACTTGTTGTGCATACTATATGCAATAAATCTGTTTGCAAATTTAAAACTATAAGGTGCCTTGTGTTTTTTTGGTTTTTTAGTTATTTAATGATGAGCCTTCGCACAAAAAAATTCATAAATGCAGCTACCTATGACGAAAATAAGTAAGGGTATTTAATTACAATATTACAAAAATGTATGCAAAAATAACATAACCTCAAATGTCACCCATCAAAAAAATCAATAAATAAAGCAGCTGATATTTTTGTGTCGTCATCAAGTGGGTGCCGCAAAAAAATTCATAGACCGTGTTTATTCTAGAGACCGTAGTACAACGTATCCGTTCTGAGCATGCGCACTGAGATACGATTACGATTAGGTACTCTCTATTTGTGAAACTTTAAGGCTCGGTTGTTCAATAGCCGTTCAAAGCCAGTACAGTGTTTGAACCTGGTTTAAGGAAAATGGTGAGTTTTTCAATGTTAGTATAGAACTTAAACGGAATTTTTCCGTGCTTTTGAACCTGGTTCACAAAAACAGCTTTTTTTGTATAAAAAAGAGAAATATAAATAAGAAACTATGTTTATAGTTTAAAGGACCTGTTTGAGAGAAGTATAATTTAGCCGAAATTTTACAGTGGGATTTACTAAGATCTAAAATAGTACCCCCACAGGTCTAAATATTTACACCTGTGGGGGGTACTAATACCCATACAGAAAAAAAAAGTTATTCATTTTTTTGTATTTTTATTGCAAAATAACACTGAAAAACTGCTTTGTTTCTCAAAATATACCATATTTAGGAGAAAATGCCTTAAAACTAAATTTTTTGATAAGTTTCAAAATAAAAAATGGTGAATACGCCAAAAATTTGGCATATAATAGCTTCATTATCTGTGTTTGAGGTTATAAAATTGATTTTTGAGACAACCTCTTGCGAGTTGGTTTGAATTTATAGCCCCCAGAAAGGATTATTTTGTGGCAATTGGTAATAAGTTTATTTATAATTTTCCTAAGTAACCGTTTTTACAAGGAATAATTTACCTTATTTAATATCGCAAGTTGTTCATTATCCAATAAAACACCTCCAATTTTGTCCAGAAAAACGGCATATTTTGAACCGGTTTTCAATACAAAAAATATATTTATGGAGGCACTACGAGGCAAAACAAACATAAGTAAAGGTCAGTGATTATGCACGAAAAATATACCAAACAAAAAAACCCAAAACAACTATATTAATTTATTTACAAACTGAAATTAAAACATTGAGGTTACCTAAAATCTCATTTAAGAAAAGTTTCCTTACTCAAATCCAACTCATTTCAAAACTGTAGCTTTTATCAGTAGAGGTTGGTGCAAGCCAAGCTACAAGCAAAGGTTGAACGCAGCTAATATCTTGAAACTACTTTGATGCGTTTGTGACAGTGACAGACACACACACCTTTTAAATAAACACAAATTAAATCTACTCCTTATTTTATTATTACCCATTTAGATCGTTGTGTCACATGAAGTATTAATTGAAAAAATTAACTAACAAGGGTAAGTTGTAATAGAGTGACACAAAGCCCCAATTTTAATTTGTAGTGTTTACTATTTAAACCCAGCGTGAGTTTAATTTTTTTAATTTTCTTTTCTTCTAAATTGGAAACTTTTTTCTTAAATCCAACAGAAGATTGTGTTAGGATAATTATTCAATAAACAAATTTATTAAAGTTCTTCTTATAAATCAAACAATATCCAAAACTAAAGGATGGTTGGTTTAGAATGATTAAAACCAAAAATTTCACTTAAACTTAGGACCGTTCTAAAATAGACTAATATATATATAGATAATGACGCTTTACGAAAGAGGGGGTGAGGTTTCTCGTTATCCACACTGGAGAAAGAATCCAATACCAAACTCAGCAGTAAGTGTTTCAATACACAGAAAATAAATTTACGTTGTTTTTTGAAATGGTCGTAAGCTTCATATCCAGTAAGCCCTTGAGTAGACCCCTCTGTCAATTTTGTGTAACCTTTTCTGAAACTTTTATGAATAAATTTCAAACATTTAGTTTTTTGCTTAATGACCATTGGATGCTTTTTAGACAGGGTGTTGGTCAAATGCTTTTTATTGTAAAACTCTTTTACAAAAAGGCAGAGCTTTCGTATCTTTTTGCTGCTTCTTTATTTTCAAAAACAAACAAAATGGACTTATTAAATGGGATGAAACATCTTGCATGCAATTCATAATTTATTACACCATAACAAGTGGGCTTTAACTTTTCATTTGTCACATGTGAAAAGTTAATACTACAAAAGCCTATGCCTTGTTCAATACTTTTTTTTCTTTCTGAAATCGTGCTTTTGACACCAACAACGATGGTGCTTTTGAAACTCAGATGTTGTGCTACAGGAAATTTTTAAATCACAATTTGTAATTTTATAGGCGTATACCAAAGTACAGGGCGGGCCAAATTCGATGGGCCTGTGTGTGAGCTATAGTGTGGTTTTGAAAAATTCGCGTTTTTAAAAAGTTGACGCAACTTTTTTGTATGTCAAAATAGGATGTTGGTGCAAAAAGCTTTTTTTATAGGTTTTTATTCTAGACTTTACCTGTCCAAAATGACTTTTTGTAACTCCTTCAGTTTTTGAGTAATCACAGAAAGTTTGATTTTTTTAAGGGGTCGCCCTATGTATTTTTATGGCTTTAAATTTTCCATTAAATTTCCTTTACAACGATGTGCCCCTCATCGTAGTTGGTAAAGTAGTTCAGTAGATATTTACGATTTTAATATTACCGCAAAGTAGGCTATGATTAATTCGAGACTAATTGTTACTGCAAAACAGTTGAAAGTTTGTTATATGGTATTATATGACACTTCCATCAAGTCCTATACGCGTTGTGGTCGCCAAAATGTGCTATATTGAAAATTTGGAAAATCGTCGATTGAAAGAAGACAGCCAAAGCAAAATCTGCAGCAACATGGAGCTTTCAAGAAACTAAGACTTTTGGGAGAAATTCACATGAACGCTAATACCTCTACACAGTCCATGGAAAGAAGAACAGGTATTCCATGCACTAGTGCAAGAAGAATTTAAAAACAGTGCATCGTCTTGGGAAACGAGATTTTAAACCAAGAAGAATGTTTTACCGCTGGAACGTAAATAAATGTGGGGAAGATCCAAATTTTGCAAGATAAATAATTTGGACTGATGAGTCAACAATATCAAGTGATTTAAAGATATAATTGCTATTATTGGCATCAAGAAAATTAACATTTGACAATGGAGCAAGGGCGCCAGGGAAGATTTTCATTCAATGTTTGGATTGGAATTTATAGAGGCCGTTTTATCAAACCCTATATTTTTGACGGTAATTTAAATGCCAAACGCTATCGCCAGATTTTAGAAGAGTATATAGTTCCTATTTATGGATGAACTGCCAGTTCGAGAAAATACTGAATGCTACTTTCAGCAGGACGGCGCACCGCCCCACAATACGCGCCAAGTTAGTGACTTGCTTAATAAAACTTTTAGAGACCAATGGATTGGGATTAAAGGCCATGTTTATTGTCCACCATATTTGGTTCCATGCGATTTTTTTTTGTGGGGAAAAATCAAGGATTTAGTGTTCCAAAATTTTATCAGAAATAGACAGAATACCAGGGAAGAATTAAAAGAAGCCCTTCTTACTGCTTATAGACAGATCACTCCTGTTTTCCTAATATTTATTTATTTGTTCTTAGATTAAGTAGATATTCTAATTATTTATTTGATGTAGCATTTGAGACTTACGTAAATAAATACTGTATCCTAATATTTCCACTCTTGGAATTTTCTTTCTTCCACAGTCAAGCAGCGTAAAAGATACGTATCGAATTAAGCATAGCCTACTTTGCGGTAATATTAAAATCGTAAATATCTAGTGAACTACTTTAGCAATGGCGAGGACGGGCACATAAAATAATAAACTTTCTGTGATTACTCAAAAACTGAAGGAGTTACAAAAAGCCTGTTTTGACAGGTAAAGTCTAGACTAAAAACCTATGAAAAAGGCTTTTTGCACCAACATCCTATTTTGATACAAAAAAGTTATGTCAACTTTTTCAAAATGCGAATTTTTCAAAAACACCATGTAGCTCACAGACGGGTTGAGATATTAAGATGCGGTTTTCAAAAATGAGTTTGTCTGTAAAATCGAGTTCTGAGCGTGGATACCAATACAATAGTAGCCATGGAGGCACACCCTGGACAGCCAGCAGAGCAGTATGGAGAGTCTTTTCAGCAATCTGTTTACTATATCCAAGTTTCATCTATCCAGCTAGAACCGAACAAGAGATGCTGCAAACTTAAAAAAAATTAACCGCTCTTTTAAACAATACAAATTAAAACAAAATATTAAGAATTATGTTATATTCTACAAAAAATATTACAGTTAACCAGCTGGTTATTGTTTTCAATAAAGTAGGTCGAAAGGTAAACTTCCGTCAACTGAACTTGGTTAAAATTTTAATTGAACAACCAGGCTTATAAGTGTCCAAAATCGACCAATAAATTATTAGTATCTTAAAAATCTTACAAAAACTTTAAAAATCTTAAAAAATTAACCTTAACAAAGCTTGAGGGTGGTCTTTCATCCCACAAAATAAAATATAATGCAATCAAGAAATGAAATTGCCCCCGAAGGAACGAAGTACAAAGATTAAACTTTCTCTAGATATAATTTTATCTAAGAAAGATTGCGAGCTCCGCATTAGAAATGTAGTTTAATTTAAATCCCGAAACTTCTTCTCTTTTTCGGGGTTGTAAAAAGAATTTTATCTCGTGTCATTCCCTGATTCTGTCTGCGCTTGGTTTTTCATGCACTAGGACCTCTTTATGTCGGTGACGGCCGAGAGAGATAGCAAACTCATTAGAAAACGTCCCAAGGATTGGTTTCGTTTTATATTTAAAGCTAATTCTATACAACAAAATTAAAAAATCCAACAATAGTTTAGCTTTTTGAAATTAGTAATTAAGTTAGACACTGCCAATATAACTATGAGAAACTATAACGGCTCTGCCCTTGCATTTCCCGAGAAAAAGGCGTACCTATAATAAGGTAGCTTGGAAATAATCCAGATGCGAAGAGTCTACCGGGCAGGCGTGTCTCCCTCGCATTTTTTTAGAAAATTTTCCCTCACCTGCAATTTGGAAAAATTGTCAAAAAATGCGTGCTTCCGAAAAAAATTCCGGTAAAAATTCAAGCAATAGGGAGATTATAACTGAAAATTCCACACCTGTAACTTTTAACCAATGAAAACGTGTACTTTTGTCAGATCGCCATGGCAACGAACGAATTTTAGTAAACATTTTTTTCCTCGTAGGTACCCAATTGTGAATTATACTGGAAATTTTTTGCCGTTTATAATGACATAATCTTTTTTTGACAGTCTGGTTTTTATTTGTTTACATGATAATTTTGATACATTTCAATTACTAAACTAAGATGTTTTTTATACTCTTTGGACACCTCTCTTCTTAATGGCGAAAATTCAGGACTTGGAGTGGAATGAATTAAATGTCTATGTCTAATGAAATATACATAATAATGAGACACTATTTTATTCACCTTTTTCCATTTAGCACTTTGAATTTTAAGTAGTTTCGATGCAAATATTCGTAAACAATTCTAAACAAATTTTCTTTCTTCAGGTAGTAGCCATGATTCTCTATTATTGCAGGTGAATAAGTCATCGCACGAGGATTGATCATTACATCAGATAATTTCACGCATATATGATTATTAAACCGATTCATTTTTAAAACAAAATTTATTTTTGGTTTTACTGGCTGCACAATATTCTTTACTACGATAAATATTTTGAACGGTCAAAATACGACGATCACAGAGACAAACTAAATCTGTTTATGTAGGTTTCTATAGAACTAATGAAATTTTTATTTTCTATCACTTGTATTAGCCCAAAGTAAATAACAAATCAAAGAATGTAATATGTTTCCTTAAAAAAGTGCATTGCCGTGTGACTACAATAAGTAAAAATCAATATCTCATAGGGCAGGCTGAGAAGCCATTACCGAAACTGCAAAGCACATTAAATTTAATAAAAATATAAGTTTCTACCACTTGTAGTAACTCAAAACTGATATAAAATAGAAAACATTATGTTACATTCTACATTGCCATTTTCGTGCAACTACAAAGAGTAGAAATTAAGAATTATCGCAGGCTTGTAATCTATACCTAGGATGATAACGAAACTTCAACCCAATCTAAATTTGTTTATGAACCTAGATATTTGAAAATCAAATAGAGCTTTTAGCAGTTAAAAAATAACAAACAAATAAGCTTTCAGTTTTTTATTTAAATATAAGTGGTTACAAGTAATAATAAATCTAATTATTTACATTATTTCTAATTTTATAATTATTGTTTATATGAAAAACGCAATTATTAAAAACTATCAACCTGATTGGGAGTAGTTGCTTGTTCTTCATTTATAGATTCTTGAATTGTCTTTGCAGAAGTTGCGTCAATTATATCCTGATGTCCCGAATCTATTTGAAGATCTGGTTTTATGGAGTAACTGCTACCATGCCCTGTTATTTTAATTAATTGCTGTTCTCCAATTTCCGTTTTGTCTAAAGTTAAAACATCAGTGGCTCTGTCAGAATAATTTGCTATCTTGATCTTGTTGACATCGATTCCAATGAATGATGCCGCCGATTTGAACCAGGAAGATATTATATTTTGTTCAGCCGGGCTGTTAGAATTGGGGTGCTGCCAGTTTGGAGTTGGAGTTAAATATAAACGGTTCATTTTGATGAGGCGGCCTCGCTTGCTTGTTAGTTTTTTGACAGTCTAACTGGGCATATTTCTTCATTGAGTGTATTCGGTACTAGCTACTTACTGTCAGCCATTTTTTTGAACCGCCTTGGTGGTCTTAGAGAAAACCGGGTTATACTAAATGCGGCCTGTTAGTTCCCCTTGATTGTCAATTTTCTCCACAAAATGCAGCAATGTAAAAAAACTTTCTTTGCAATCCTTCCGAACTGTTTTCGTTCCAAAAGTGAATAATCTGTTTCAACTCGTCTGCTGATATTGCGGATGAACTTGCCTTTCTATTGGTTAAATCCATTTGTAGCTTCCGACGCTTACCATTTCTTGCAGCTCTTGCATTCACAAATTCTATGTCAGAGAATTGATTAGATTTGCGATTATGCCTTTCGAAAAAACATTCCTGCAACTGCTTGGCTGTGGAGTTCCATAAAACGTTGATAAGTAGTCTTGTAGTCTTCGGAGTTCTTTTTTCGCATGTATTTAAAAATAAGCGCCAGTTCTTCCAGAGGTAAATTCATACAATTTTTCTGCGTAAAAGTTTGTAAACTGCTTCCACATGCTTGACTTCAATTTCCTAGTATTCGCTGGTGTCAGCTGCGTAGTCTCCTGGCGAATATTTTCTTTGCTTTCTTGACCAAACATTTTATTACGTCGTGCCACTTGACAGCTTCCAAACTAAAACAATTTTTAGGTTAGGGTTTTACTTAGTTGTCATGGTAACTAAATAATCTAGTCGACCAAACTTTAACAGTGGGATTTACTAAGATCTAAAATAGTACCCCTCACAAATGTAAATATTTACACCTGTAGTTTAAAACCAAATTTAAAAACACACTTACCTATACAGAAAAGACACAAAGTTATTCATTATTTTGTATTATTATTGCAAAATACCATTGAAAAACAGCTTTTTTTTTAAAATATACCATATTTTAGGAGAAAATGCCCTAAAACTAATTTTTTTGACAGGCTTCAAAATGGCATATGGTGAATACGCCAACAATTTGGCACATAATAGCTTCATCATCTGTGTTTAAGGTTATAAAGTTACTGACCTCAGAAAGGATTGTTTTGTGGCAATTGGTAATAAGTTCGTTTAAAATGTCCCTAAGTAACCGTTTTTACAAGAAGTAATTTACCTTATTTAATATCCTAAGTTGTTTATTAATCAATAAAACACCTCCAATTTTGTCCAGAAAAACGCCATATTTTCAACCCGTTTTCAGCACAACAAATATATTTAAGAGCGCACTACGAGGCAAAACAAACATAAGTGAAGATCACTGATTATGCACGAAAAATATACCAAACAAAAAAACCCAAAACAACTATATTAATTTATTTACAAACTGAAAGTAAAACATTGAGGTTAACTAAAAGCTCAATCAAAAAAACTTTCCTTACTAAAAGCCCACTCATTTTAAATCTGTAGCTTTCATCAGTAAAGGTTGGTGCAAGCCAAGGTGCAAGCAGAGGCAAAAGATCCGAACTTGTTGTTTGTGATTGAACGCAGCGCTAATATTTTTAAACTGACGTTTCGACAGTGACAGAAATGTAAAAAACACTTACATTTAAGTTTTTTAATACATTTCATAAATAAAAACACCTTTTAAATAAATACAAAATTAATCTACTCCTTATTTTATTATCACCCATCTAAATCGTTGTGTGACATCAAGTATTAATTGGAAAAATCAATCATCAAGGGTAAGTTTTAATTAGAGTGACATATAACCTCAATTTTAATTTGTTCTACAGAGTGTTTACTATTTAAACCCCGCATGGTTTTCAATTTTTAAATTTTCTTTTCTTCTAAATTAAAACTTTCTTCTTAAATCCAACAAACGATTGTGTTAAAATGATTATTCAATAAAAAAAATTATTGAAATTCTTCTTATAATTCAAACTGTGTCCAAAACTTAAGGAGGGTTGGTTTAAAATGCTTAAAACCAAACTTAGGACCGTTCTAAAATAAACTAAACCCTTTTAGTAAATCCCACCATATATGTTTATCTGGTACTTGATAAAGACAAAAGGTCACGTTGTTGAAAATCTAAAAAAAAATTTTAATTAATTGATTTTCAAACACAAGACTCGGGATAATTTTCAAAATATTCATGAGGTCGAAAAAATTTCCGGAAATAATTTGACCTCTAGTGGTATAACCAGTGAAAATTCGCTTTCTCGAAATAATCACTTAACACGGACATCTTCTAACTATGTGCTGCTCAGCAAAATTATTCTGGAAACAATTTTTGCTTGTCTCGCTGCTGTACGTATAAGAATACAAATTGCCTCACTATAAGAATATCATCCGTTACACGGTTTTATTACAATTTTTACTTTCCGCAGACGAATTTCCCCTACCAATTTGAATTTATAACCCAATTTTCATAAATTTCCAGTTTTTGTCCTCACGAAAATATGGGTAAATGGCTACTCAAATTATAGGAGTAACAACAGTAATGTGCACTGCAAAGCATAATTAAAAAAATATTTCATCCATTGATCAAACATTATATAATGCGGTATCCACCCATACATTAGTATGTTTTCACATCGTGCTCAATACATATTGAAAAGATTGTCCTCTTTTTCTTTCATAAAGCATATTGTCTGTTCTGACGAAAAGCGTGATATATGAAAGAACAAGATGCTTGATTTTCAATACGTATTGAGTACGATATGAAAATATACTAAGTTATATTCGATTTAAACCTTAAACCAAAGTCAGGAGAATTGTCAAGACTTTTAAAGATTAAGCTTTTATTAAATGCACTTAAAAGAAGAAAATAATTTTTTATCTTTCTTATACCATAATAAAAGCGATGGATGCAAATTAAAAATTTTAATTTTAGGTACCGTATATCGGTCACATCGATGATTCACCTAAGAAACGGTTGTATTACTCTATAACCTAAGGAGATTTTCAAAGGCCTGGCATGCACGGCAATCTCACCCGTTTTCATTTTCAGTTATTTTTATCATTCGAATAGAAGAAGAATTTAATTCTTCTTTTATGGTTCTCTCTTTGTCACCGTAAGTTAAAATATTTAATTTGCACCCATCGCTTTTATTATGGTATTTTTGAAAGATTAAAAATTATTTTCTACTTTTGAGTGCATTTAATAAAAGCTTGTTCGTTAAAAGTGGTTTTTAACCTTCCCAAAAAACCCCTGTATGCTAATTTTGATTAAAATAACTAGATCTTTTCCCCCCTCCACTTCCCTCGTTGAAGGGAAGTGTGTACCTAATATACCATATTATTGTGTTGTCGTCAGATCTATAAACGCATACCAAATTTGAACACACACCCTTAGAAACCCCTGTATGCCAATTTTGATTGAAATCGACCAAACTAAATCAATCGGACGTGGATAAGTCAGTTAAAATTGGTTAGCAAGACATGAGCGAAAATGGTCCATCTTGAATCCGCCATATTTAATTTTGAAAATTTGATCAAAGATTCGCATTCCTTATCCTCAAAAACCCCCGTGTACCAATTTTGGTTGAAGTCGGACAAACTTAGGTGTTTTCCCCCTCCACTCCCCTCGTAAGGTGGAGGGGTGCCTAATAATAACATATTATTATCTGGCCATCAGAACTATAAATGCGTGCTAAATTTGAAGGCAATCGGATGTGTATAAGTTAGTTAAAATTGGTTAGCAAAAGATGCCCAAGAAGCGTCCATCTTGAATCCGCCATATCGAATTTTCAAAATCTGATTAAAAATTCGTCATCCCCATCCTCAAGTGCCTCAACGCACCAAATTTCAACGAAATCGGGCGTACTTCAACTGTACTCCTTCCACCCCCTTCTAGTAGGCGGGAGCTGTCAATTTTGTCACACTATATTCTTTTGTTGCCATTGCAACTATATAAGCATGCCAAATTGGATGTCGGGAAGTTGGTTAAAATTAATAGCGCTTTCGTTTATTGCTCTAAAACCACTCTCGTGTACTCCAAGATCGATCCGAAAAGGATTTGGATATTCGATTACGATCTCCTGCTCCGAGTAGCTGGTTCGGTTTTCCGAATCTGTTACTCCGGATTTAAAACAGATCGATCTTTCTGCTCCCGTAAAATCGCGAGAGTATATAGATTTTAGAGCAAAACAATGTCATAACCCGACTTTTTTGACAACATTTTAATCTTATTTTTGTGCATATCGTAAAGTTAAAACAGAAAAAAAATTGATCAAAGAACAAAGTTTATTGAAATTGAAGAATTCTTCCTCAATTTTCTACTTCATTCGAGGATGAATAAATGTTTTTTTTAACTTGTACTAGCCTCCAAAAGCGTTCCAAAATACGCAATAATATTAATAATATTAACATGTCACTTTTTGAGCAAATGGCGTGTTCGATAATAGGGAGATTTTAATCAGGTTTTTTATCAGTCTGTTACCCTTACCTTTATTCTGGGCAGGCCCAGTAGCGCTCTGTCAGGCTGTTACCTTTATTAAAGTTAATCACTTGCGCTAATTAGCGTCGAATAGCGACTACCTTTACCGTTAAAGAGACAACCAACCAAACTTCTGTGGTGGAAGATTTTTAGGTTATAAAAGTTATTTTGTTTTACAAAAATTTTGAGTATTTCGATTTTTTGTTAACCGTGTTTATAGTAGTAGTGGGGTGCCCTTTTTACCGTTTTTTTTTGGTAAACAGATGAGTAAGTACAAATAAGTTTGCAGAGGCTCGATTTCTTCTAGTACTTAACCAAAGACATCTTGCAAAATCATTTGCCTGATTAAATTTATGTTGGGGTGTCCGTCTCTCAGTCCTATCACTAAATTAATATTTTCATCCATGATATGGTAAGAAAAGCAAATATAAAAAAAAGACTTGAGAAAAAACCAACAAAAGTCAATAAAAAAGTAAGGTTATGTTTACCGCCAAACGATTGACTAAGTTCAAAAGCTCTATTTTTAACCTCTTGAAGTTACCATAAGACTAACGAAAATTGCCGTTAAACTGCGTGACCAAAATCTCCCTAATCACTCTCTGCGCGAGCACTCTGGTTGGGATTTAGAATACCCCCGGGTAGATTCGTGATGTCACTACTCTACTCCAGATCGATCTGAGAGTACGTAAACCGAAAGCGCTATAAGTGTCAAGATAGCAATCGAACAAACATACATATTTACATAGATAGGTACATTGCAGGTTAAATAAAAGCTTGTAAATAAGTGAATTTGCAAACCGTTTGCCGTTGCTCAATATTTTAAGCACTCCCGATTCTTAAACTACAAAGATTCAAGGAAAAATTTATTCACTGCTTAGTTGGCATTTTTACGAAAAAATTAATGCGTGGGGTGCGTTCCGATTTTCGCATAAAAAGCGTTATTAGATTTCATCTTAATAAAAATCGGTGGTCGGGTCTAGAATGCCTGATGAGAGGCATTTTGGAAAACAATTTAGAATTTTCCATAGCTACAGGAGACAAGGAATATGAAATGTGTTTACTGTATGAACATAAAAATGCAGCTGATGATGTAGTCAGAGGAGAAGGCTAGCTGGAAAGAAAATAACAAGACGCTTATTCCTGAATATCCGAGAGGGGAACGCTCCCGGGAATTATTGGTCACATCACCTCCCCGAAAAAAATTAGTCGTTTTTTTTTTTTGGGAAAAGTAAAATAAGCTATGGAAAAACTTTCAAAATAAACAATGCGTTACCGAATGTTGGGTTATGTAACACCGGGAACGCATTTTCTCCTTGTCAAGTGGTTGAGAGCTTTGAATTCCCGGGAGGTGCTTCTCAGAGTAAACTCCTTTTATGGTAAAGCCATGATGGTAATTTAAGGTTTAAAATACTTTGGCATAATTTAAGGGGTAACGTTTTTGTTTAAGCAATCTTTACTATGATTTTCACATTTTTATGCCATGATTTTTCTTACATTTTAAAACTTTCTTTCCAAATTTTCGATTTTTCGAATAAGAATAAGACACTTAAACTTTTTAAGGTTTCACTGTTTTTTTAGCGTTCAAAAAAAGTACCGACAAAAATCATTTTTTCTCTGTTAAAATGAAAAATATCTATATAGAGAGAGAGCAGAATTTTAGAAGTAGATGGAGAGATAATTTAGTGAACTGCAAAAATATTTAAGGTTGTTGAAGAGAAAGAGAGCAGGCTATAAAAAAGTAGTTTAGAGAAAGATGGAGATAATTTAAGGCAATTGTTTAATAAAAATTTTTGTTTTGTCATCTGTCTGTCATCTTGAATGGTGTCGTGCATATGATTTTTATTTTGCCATTTTTATCCACAAAACAACAAAAATTTTAATTGTAAGACTCTAAAGAACTTTGATTGAAAGAAATTAATACCACCTTATGTCATACACACTTTACGCTTTGAACAATTACAATTTTTGCTGTTTTTTGGATAAAAATGTCCAAACAAAAATGATATGTATGACACCACTTCAGATGTCAGACAGATGACAAAACAGAGAGTTTTATTAAACAATTGCCTTAAATTATTTTCAACTTTCTCTAAAATACTTTGTTATAGCCTGCCGTCTCTCTTTAACAACCTTAAATATAACAGGGAACGCTTAAAAAACAGTGAAGACTTAAAAAATGCGCGTGAACAAAATCATGGCATAAAAATATGAAAAACATAGTAAAAATTGCTTAAATAAAAACGTTAGCTCTTAAATTGTGCTAAAATATTTTAAGCCTTAAATTACCATCATGACTTTGGAGTGTCCAGGCATCCAAAACTGTAATGAAATAACAGAATGAGAAAAAAAATCCAACAGTTTTCTGTTGGTAAAACTCCCCTTTTATTTGTAATAGAATAGCCTATAGATTTTCATAAGGTCATCAATTAATAGCCTATATATTTTCATATGATCAGCTGAAAGTTCTCAGCAGACCAAAAAGTCAGTGATAGTAACAAAAGACTGACAGATGTTATTCCAAATACTACGACGAGTATGAACAGCGGTTATTACTTCGGACTAAAATTACAACAAAAATTATTGCAAAAATTATGACTAATCAAGCGACTATGACTATTCTAATTATTTATGAACGATAAATTTGTTCATAAATTGTTTTTTGTAAATAACGTTTTTTTAAATTAAAACAATATTTTCTGTTAAAGCAAACCCTAAAAAAATAAATAAATATTTTAAGATCGCTTTTGTCACCTCCTCCTATATTTTTCTGATTTTCATAAAAGATTGACCTGGTGCAACTTTAAAATATTGATTAAAATAATCAAAAATATTTTTAAATTTAAAATTCTCGCTATAGATATACTTCTATGGATATAAATATGCCTGATGGATATGGTATGGATATAATTTTGTGATTCAAAACATGTCCAGATGGCCACGAGATGGATATGGATATGCTGTTGAATATGGTATTGATATAATTTTGTGATTCAAAACTTGTCCAAATAGCCACGAGATGGATAACCATAGGATATTTTCGGATTTTCAATGGATATTCAGATGAATATATGCACTGGAATAAGCTATGAATATTTAGTGGATATTCTTCATTTATGTATATGGTATGGACATAATTTTGTAATTGTAAAATAGATCCAGAAGGTGTATCCCATACTTTGTGGATATGGATATCCAGAGATATGCAGTAAATATCCACATGAATATATGCACTACATATACACCAAATATGCATTAATCGTTCACTAAAGTGCGATTATGAAACAGCCTATGGATATTTAGTGAATATCCTTCATGGATATGGTATGGATATTATTATGTAATTCAAAAAATAACAATATAGATATATCAACGTATCACCAATTATGTTGATGTAACTACTTGATAATAGTTGTCAAAAGATTACAGACCTATTCAACTGAAGGACCCAATTAGACATTAATAAAAGGAGATTTCCAGAATCTCTAAATAAGGACATTTAGATAATATCTAGGACGTTTTCAGCAAAACTCAGGAAGGATATTTCCAGACTCTCTAAATAAGGACATTTAGAGAATATCTAGGACGTTTTCAGCGAAACGAACGAAAAAAGGGATATTGAAAATTGTGACCTATTTTGTATATACTGTGATGTCCGAACACAAATAAAACACACCAGAATAATTGTTACTAGTTTGTATTGAGGTTTACGGTATTTAATACATTTAATATCAGAGTTAAGTTGCTCTTTTCTTTGTTTCAGGTACATCGATGGATGCTAAGGGCCGACTGCCGGATCGGGATCCCGCTTCGTTTTAGGTGGAAGCGCTCGAGCCGTAGTCGCCAGCTTGTGCATATCTACCAGGGTTGTAGGAATATCACACCCTCCTCCTGTGTCTGTTGTTACCGTTCCTGTGAACAATAAACTTTACGATATGCACATACCAATTGTAAACACTTTAAAGGAAAATAAATATATATTTTTACAGAATGCCTAATTCTTTCAACATAGGTGCTGGTAACAGTTTAATACTTAATTATGTTAAAAAATTCTCATTACTACCTTACCAATATTTATGTTGTTGTTACTGCTTATTGATTCTGTAATCAATTAAAAAACATTTGTTGAAAGTCATACACTAAAATCGTACATGATACATTTAACTCTGAAATATTTGGTTTAATAATTTTGTTCTTGCTGAATACGCTAGTAATTGTTAACAAATGATAGATTCAAATTGGAAATATTGATTTAATACATTTTACTTTTAATGAATGCGCTAGAAATTGATAAAATTTTAATATAAGTATATAAATCCTTATACATAGACAGTCGTAATATTTATCCCTGATAACTTAAGTAGCTTTTTTTTACATTATACAATTTATCTACAGAGTACCTGAAATATAAAATTAATTAAATATAAAATTTAATTTGTCAAACATTTTCTTTTCTTTTTATAAAATGACAAGTAAACCATTATTTTAAAATCATAAAACATGTAACTAGAATAATACACTTTTAAAACATCCCTTCTTTAAGAACAAGCCACCAACAAGGGTACTCATAAAATTGAATTTTTTTTTTATAAGGCAAAACTACTTTTTTTTTTCTAGTCAAAATAATCTGTTACCCAATTTGGTGTCTCAATCCTTCTCCCATAACTACTGACCTTCGTGGACTTTTCATCAGGTGTAGAAGTGTTTTTTTTTATTGTTGAGGACCTCTAGAAAGAGAACTATTAGCATCGACAAAAGAAAGCTGGGTATTTTCCAACGTATCATCAAAACCTAAAAATGATGATGTTTGACTTTTCTCTGAGCTGTTAGAGACATTTAGAGAGCTGGGCGAGTTTTCTCTACCATTTTTTATGATATTTTTACCTGAAGAACTGTCATCATGAGGTCCATGATAACAGTATCTAGTTTTAACAGTATTCTGTTCTACTACCCCTCTACTCTGCAATTCCCGCCTGTCCCTTTGTGTTTCTTTTGGTGTTTCCTTCTCTGGTTATCTACTTATAATTTGGTTTGCATGCCTTTTCCATATTTGTCCTGACTCTAGCTCGCATAGGTAGGTAGTTTGACCTATGATTTTGTGGATTATTGCTCTAGTCCAACTTCTTTTGTTTGGGTTTCTATAGTCTGTCACAAATACTCTCTCAAAGAAACTTCTTCTTCTACCTCCGTGTTGTTTTATCTGATTCTTTTTAGCTTTTTCAAGGTTTTCTATACAACTTTTATACTTGTTTGGTTGGTTTTCTTCATTGTTTTTGCTAGTAAGTATTTTTGTTTCATTCTGAACTTGATTTAAAATTGGATTCTCTTTCAAAATTTCCAGTCTTGTTCTTATTGCTTTTCCAAACATTAATTTTGAGGGTATTTCTTTGGTGGAGATGTGGGGGGTATTTCTGTAACAAAACAAAACCTCTGAAATAATCATGTTTAAACCTTTATGCTTATTTTTCGGATCTAAAAGTCTTGTTTTAATATTGATTTTGACTGTTTTTACGCCATTTTCGGCCTGACCATTCGATTCCGGATTTGCTAGAGGTGCAAACATAAATCTTATACCATTTCGCTTCAACATCTGTTGTATATTTAAAGCTTTAAATTGTGTTGCATTATCCGAGACATTGATCTTAGGCAAACCGAACTTAGCAAAAACCTCTTTTAATTTTTCCTCAGTTTCGATAGATGACATATAATTCACAGGGATAAGTTCAATCCATTTAGAAAATGAGTCTACTATTAAAAGTAGCATTTTGCCCTGGAACGGACCTCTGCCATGGTGCTTTTTCGATTTTCCATAGTGTTAAATCAGTTTTTGCAGGTAAAGATTTATTTTGAAGGCAATAATCACATTTTCCTGTCCTGATCAATATTAGGTCAATAAATATATGATCTGGCTAAAGCTTTAGTTTTGACCATGCCAAAATGATAAAAATGAAGCTCGTCAAGCAATTTTGATTGTAAAATTTTAGGTATAACCATTCTATATCCCCACATTAGCACACCATCCTCGACAAAAAGCTCTTCTCTGCGTACATAATATGGTCGTACTTCTGTTGAAATTCTATCTGGCCAATTTTCTTCTTGGACATATTTCACGATTTGTTTTAAAATTTTGTCTTCGCTGGTTTTTCTGCGTATATCTTCGTTGTTTATAGGCCATTCTTGTTGAGAAGCTGTAAAATTTAAAAACTTATTTTTACTTGAAAATTCATCTGAAATTAACTAAGTGTTTATTGGAGCTCTACTCAAATTCTGCCAAAACATTATTTTTACCAGAAATATGTTCCATTTCATAAGAAAAATTATTTAAATAAGCTGACCATTTTTGTATTCGGTTAGCATGCATCTGAGGAATCCCTTTACCTTTACCGAATATTCCCAATAAGGGCTTACAGTCTGTTCTTAGAACAAATTTCTTTCCTTGCAAAAACTGGGAATAATTCACTACAGTGTAATAAATAGCTAAAGCTTCTTTATGCAAGCTTGGATAATTTTCCTCGGCTGGCATAAAGGTCCTTGCAATGCATAAAACCAATCTCTCTTGTCCATTTGGCATCAAGTGGGACATAACTCCACTTACACCAGCATCGCTAGCATCTGCTGTAATGATAATTGGTAGCTCTGGATTAAAATGAACTAAAACCGAATCTGAAGTAATAATAACCTTAACAAACGCATTCTCACAGTCTTTAAACCATAAAAATATCCTGTCAGATTTTAAAAGGTTATAAATAGGTTTTAAAATTTGAGAAGCTTTGGGTACGAATTTTGGATAATAGTTTACCATACCTATAAACATCCTGACCTCTATTATGTTAGTTGGTCGGCCTGCTCTAATGATTGCTTCAACCTTCTTGTCGGACTTCTTTAAACCAAAAGCTGTTATCCGGTGTCGTAAATATTCTAATTCTGACTTCATGAACTCGCATTTTTTTATGTTTATCGTTAAACCTGCCTCTTGAAGTATTTTAAAAACAGTTTCCAGCGTTTCACTATGCTCTTGTTTACTTGAAGCTACTAAAATAATATCATCCAAAAAATTGACCACATTTTTTACATTTATGAATAACTGTTCTAACAGCCGTTGACAGATAAAACTTGCTACAGATATTCCGAATGGTAACCGATTCATGGTATATAAACCCTTATGAGTACTCCAAGTTAATATTTTTTTACTCTCGTCATCTAATTCAAATTGATTATATGCCAAATTAAGGTCTAATTTAGTAAAAAATTTACCAGAATGTAACTAAGAAAATAATTCAGACGCAGTTTGTAATGGATAACTCATATTTTTGACATATTCATTACAAGATATTGAATAATCTGCGCATAACATAATTTTTCCATTGTTTTTTAAAATTGGGACCAATGGCGTAGCCCAATCACTAGTTTCAACAGGTGAAATTATACCTTTTCTCTCCAGTCTGTCCAATTCCTCATCCATTAAACTCCTATAAGCTAGAGGTACAGGGCGGGGCTTGCAAAATACAGGTGTAGCGTGCTCTTCTAAAGTGATCTTCACTCTACATGGTTTAAACTTACCAATTTTCTCACTACATACATCTGAAAATTTCTCCACCAAGCTCTCTACCTGTCTCGTTGCCACGGTATGATTAATGACTCCCATTCTAATGTCAAATGCCTCTAGAAAATCTCTTCCGACAATATTGGGTTCATCGTTCCCTATAACGGTTTCACTGTCCCAAAAAATTTTTCTTTCCACCCACACACGTGGTTTGGGGCAATAATGCTCGGAAAAAAGTTTGTTCAGCTCTTTAAAATCCTTGTAACTCGGTTTGTCGGGAAAACATAAGTAACGTAAAAGTTTATAAGATTGTAAACCGATCAAGCTTAAAAGAGTAGAAGTTTGTAACTCGTCTTTGATTTGGTGAGCCTTGAAGTATTCTTCTAGTCTTTCACTGTATATAATCCAGTCATCATGGTTCGCGTCGAATTCGCGAAACTGGGTATGGATTCCGGCGGCCATATTTCTTATCACGCTGCGTTCTACTTGCAACTTTTAACGAAGTTTTAAGACCGATTTTTTCAACTCGTCGCCAAATTTGTGATGTACGAACACAAATAAAACACACCGGAATAATTGTTACTAGTTTGTATTGAGGTTTACGGTATTTAATACATTTAATATCACAGCTAAGTTGCTCTTTTCTTTGTTTCAGGTACATCGATGGATGCTAAGGGCCGCCTGCCGGATCGGGATCCCGCTTCGTTTTAGGTGGAAGCGCTCGAGCCGTAGTCGCCAGCTTGTGCACATCTACCAGGGTTGTAGGAATATCACATATACCTTACTGGATATCCAGTGGATATTCAAAATTTTGGTCTATTGTTCACACACATCCATTCGAAAATCAAGCAGGTGATCACCTATGGTAGGTACACCTGAATTTCCACGGTTTTGAGCTGGGTAAAAGTTACTCGCATCGGCCTACCCAAAAATGTTATTTTGATTTTTTAGTTTTTTGGTCTGGGTAAACAAAAAGTGTATATTACACAAAAGTAATAGTAGTGCTGATAGATTCTTTTCGCACAAACCGAAGCAAAATTACCTTTTGAAACCAATAAATCACCCTTCAAGAACTCTTACCTTACTCTCGCTTCCCCCGACCCGCCACCGATGTTGTGAGAGCTTCTTTATTTGCTATAGAAATACAAGAAAACTTTTTTTTTCTTTTTGAAATCTGTTTAAAATGCCTCGCACAATCTGGCAATATTTTAATAATAAATATTTGCGAATAAAGAAGATATACTTAAGTTCAAATTTAAAGTCTTCCAGTAATCCATCACAAGAGCTAAATTTTGCATAATACAACAGCTCAAACGAAAATCATCAAGGTAGGTACCGCGTTTTGTCATTTATAAGAAATATAAAACTTAGAAAAGCTAAAATTCTGCAATATTTTTCCTTCGCTCTTTCATCTAAAGTAAAATGCGAGGGTAAAATTTAAATAATGTAATACAAAACAATTGAATTTTCCCTAAAATATGGGTTACATTTATTACAAACTATATCTGTTGTACACTAGTTCGGTAAGGGCGGGTGTCACAATTTTTACACTTTACAGGTGAGAAAAAAAACTGAAAAAATATAATTATATCTTCTATAGTTGGTTCGGAAAAATTCTGGTACTGGACTCTTGGAGAATTTTCTGTGGACTGACTTTATGGAATGTTCAAACCATAGACCCAGTCCATCATTACTAAGCCTACCAGACGTTCGGTTTTTAACGGGACAGTCCCAAAAATGTTGTCGAGACGAGCAAGTATCTCGTTTTTTTGTTAAGATCCCGATTTTGTCCCTTTTTTAATTAAAATACTTAGAACCCTTATTCTATTGATATGTAATTGCTTATTTATATTTTGTAATGTGTTTTCTGAGAGTTATATTGCATTGGAATAAGGATCACTCTCAATACCGATTTAGCTTTTATGTTATAATATTTTGAAGAAAGATTAAAGCTTCCAGAACATGAGGAAAAATGTGAATCTTAAGAGTCTGAGAAAGTTCGGTTGCACCAAAAACTTTTGCCCAGTTGTCAATTTTTTTTTTAATTTACACAACTTACCAATCTTTACTGTATGTTGAAAAGCAATTATTGGTCACTATTTTATAGATAGTTTTCAATAATTCAACAAATGGCTTCAAACAAATTGCTGGACATACTAGAACTACTACTAGGTACTACTATATGGTGCTGCCTTACCAACCTAGAGACAGTTATGCAAATGAAACCCACATGAACTCTAGACCTACCTAGGTTCCCTATTAAAATATAGAAGCACAACTTCAACAGCATTTAGACGCGTGTGCGCCAGAAAAAAAATAAAGAGACCAAAAACGAGTAAAAAAATTAGGTAATTATGTAGTATACGGTTTTCTGCCGTTTTTAATTTTTTTTTGAAAAATTCTTTATAGAGGCACCAACTAGGGTTCCTAGGACCCCAAATCCGTCGGAGCCGGTTTTTTTTTAAGACAAAAAAGGGTCCCGGGGGGGGGTTGTAATGTGTTTATTGGGTCCTATAAACCCTATAGGTAGGTAGGTGCCCCATAAAGAATTTTTCATAAAAAATGAAGGCACACTGCAATTGCATTTTTTAAATAGGTAAGTATCAAAAGCAATCCAAGTGTACCATGATATATGCTACCTAGTAAAATTTACGAGTAATGCCAAGCAACAGGAAAATTATAAGATACATAGGTAAGGTACCTTTTCTTATATTTTCAAACACCAATGGGTCATCTGTTTTGATAATAAAAAGTTCTTTGTTAACGAGCACTGTATACTCCAGCATTATTACTTACACCCACAAAAATCTCTATACCTATCGATGTGAAGAATCAGAGACATGGAGAAGGGCAAACCCCCAATTATAAACTCGACGTTGGAATCCCAAATAAGCGTCAATGTCGAACGGTAACGTCGGGTTTATAAATGGTGGATTAAATGCGAAAAAAAAAACTGGATTATAAAAAGGACCCTTAGATATATATATAACTCTTTTTTTGTCGGATTTTTAAAATTTTCGATGGCCCGTGGCTCACTTTAAAGAATAGTGAAAATGCACAAAAAAATGTATTTTCAAACTACAAAAATTTATCACCCAACACAGACCACACCAAGCGAAGACACCCTAACCGCACTTTCAAACTACAATCACAAACCAACTGCAACAGGTAGTTTGCCAGGTTAGTTTGGTCTGACGTCATGGTAAAAAAAACCCACTCGCAAAAATAACATGGTTTATGGTTTAGCTAAGTATGACGTCACACATGATGCGCCATTTCAAATACAATTGATTGTGGTTTGCATACCGCATACGCGAAAATACGAGTGGTTTGGATAACCATAACCATGGTATAAGTAGTTTACTATGAAAAATTCGCCTTTAATTTTGAAATCCTAACCTCAAATAATTCCGATGTTTTATCAATATTTTAGATAAAACTACGTAAAGTGCTATGCGTTTATAAATTTAACAGTGGGATTTACTAAAAGGGTTTAGCCTATTTTAGACAGGTACTAAGTTTAAGTAAAATTGTTGGTTTTAGGCATTTTATACCAACTTCCTTGAGTTTTGGACATAGTTTAATTTATAAGAATAATTTTATTTATTATTTTTTAGTGAAGAATAATCTTAACTTAATCTTTTGTTGGATTTAAGAAGACAATTTCTATTTAAATGAAGTTTTTTTTAACCCTAGGGGAAATGGTAAACACTCTGTTGAGCAAATTAAAATTGACGTTATATGTTACTCTTATCAAAACTTACCCTTGTTTATTGATTTTCGCGATTAATACTCACTGTCGCAAAAACATTTCGATATGTAATCATAAAATAAGATTTAGATTAAGTTTGTATTTATTTAAAAGGGGTTTTTATCTATCGAAAGTATGAAAACACTTTACAAACACAAACCGATTGCAATCGCAAACCACAAATAAAAATATTTCATCAAAGGAGGTCATGAAAAAAAATGCGCCTAAAAACAGATCTGAATCCAATTGATGCGTTCACAAAAGAGTCATGTCGGCTCAACGAACTGTTCGGTGCCCGGTTCTCTGGTAGAACATGATAAAATGGCCATCAGCGAAGTACCGTTAAAAACTGCAGAGTTGAGACTTTTGAGTGTGATCTTTCAGTAGAAAGCTTTGTTTGATGATTAAGCTTTTAGATGAACTCAATGTTTTAATTTCAGTTCTATATGTAAATAAATGAATAAGTAGGTACATTTGTTTTGGACTTTATTCATTGAAGACAGTTTTCGTGCATAATCAGTGACTTTCACTTATGTTTGTTTTGCCTCGTAGTGCCCTAATAAATATATTCTTTTTGCTGAAAACATGGACAAAATTGGAAGTGTTCTATTGGTTGATGAACAACTTGGGATATTAAATAAGGTAAATTAATTCTTGTAAAAACGGTTGCTTAGGGAAATTATAAAGGAACATATGACCAATTGCTACAAAAAAATCCATTCTGGGGCTATACATTTAAACCACCCCAGAGGTGGTCTAAAAAATCATCAACTTTATAACATCAAACACAGATAATGAAGCTAAGGGCATTTTCTCCTAAAATATGGAATATTTTGAGAAAAACAATACAAAATAATCCATAATTTTGTATCTTTTCTGTATGAGTAAGTGTTTTTTGAAAATGGATTTTAAAATTTTAGATCTTAGGAAATCCCACTGTAAGAGTTTAATTTTGTGACGTCACAAAAATGGTTAATAAAATGGTAGTTATTAGGTATAGGTTATAATATAGATAATAGAGCCATAAAGCTATTTGTGACTCATCGCGGTATACGTATCCGCATCTAGCGAGAACCAAGTACATTGATTGATCAAAAACTTGTAGCACGTTTGAAAAGAGCAGATATATGCTAATTTAAGGTGTTTCTAAACGCAATAGGTGCTGAGATACGATACGTGTGCCGTAACGATACGTGATACCTAACGCATCTCAACACCTATCGCGTTCAAGAACACCTTAGATTAGCATATATCTGCTCTTTTCGAACGTGGTACAAGTTTCTGACCAATTAATGTGCTTGGTTCTCGCTAGATGCGGATACGTATACGGCGATGACTTAAAAATAGCTTTATGTCGCTAATACTTTTTTTATGTCATGTCTTCACATATTTTATGTGTGTCCTGATATAGTTTAGAAAAAGATTATCAAATTTTCAAATAATAATTTGGCGATAGGGCGTGGAGACGGCCATTAGGTCGCGACTGATTTTGTTGAACTACACATTTTTGTAGTACTTAAATTTCATCTGACCTGAAAAAGTGACCAAACGCCTTTTGTTAAAGTGAAAATTAAGAAGATAAATTTAAAAAACATTTTAGTCAATTAGAAAAATTCTTTGGTGCGGACTCAGACTTTTAAGATTCTCAGACTCTAGGACATTTTGCCACACACGTCTTTAAAGGTGAGATTACATGGCCTAAAATAGTAGGCTAGCGGGTAGCAGACAATTCGTTATTTTTTGAAGTTTTTGAATCGTAGTGCTCTGATTCGTCCATTCAAAAGTTTAGACGGTTCCGCTAAATTTCAATTTTTATGCCAATATTTTTCCGTCCATTTTTGGCGTTGTAAGGTTATGTTCTTTATTTATTTTTATTTAATTTTAAATTTTCTCTCTCTTATTTGTTACCTAGGGTTCCGCTATTGGCGTGGAATAAGATTTTGTCTTCATCTATCAAATACCCCTGATCAAAGACAAGCTCAAGGAGATTATCAGAACCTCCTCAAGGAGTTTAGGGAGAGTGATGAAAATGGAAACAGCGATTATATAAAAATAAAAATAGTTCTGAATGTAGCAATTTGCTTTGACCTCGCGCAACTTGTAGTTAGTAAATAGGCGAGAACTTTTCTGCTGGTTTTTAGCATAATAGATTGAAACGCCAAAACGCCAAAACGCAGCTGATTCTCTTGTTGGCGTGGGGGAAACACAATTTTTTGTTCGAGGTGGCCATTCCGATATGAACAGAGTGACCTAGAAATCGTAATTAATGTTTGAAAAACGGTATTTTTAAAAACGTATATTGACGTCTTACCTGGTTGTGTCACAATCACTTTGAAGTATGCATGTTATCAGACAAGTGAAGGTTTATATTTATTATCTTTGCCAGTGCAACACCGTTTTCTACTAAAAAGCCAGTTAACTCCTACCCTAGGCCTTTAGCCTACTGTGACATTACCATTTTTATAACCAAATTGACAAGTAAAACATGAATTTTGCGTCAGTTTGATGTCAATATGGCATTGACCATAGGCCAAAGAATACTAAAACGAAAATGAGTTAACTAGATATTTTGTTGAGAATGGTGTTGTCTAGTGACATCATATTTATACAGAGTGATCTACAATTGCTTGATATTTGTTGTTGTTTTTGTTAATATTGAGTTTTTACTTTCCCTGTATAAATATGATATCACAATCAAGGTTGACTTGCTCGATAACACACAAAAATTTGGGCTGTCAATAAACGCTTTTAAAAATACACCGTTTCCCGGCCCGGCCGCCGTAGCGCAGTGGGCAGCATATCTGCCTGCCGCACGGAAAGCTCCGGGTTCGGAGCCCGGCTAAGTGCATGAATATTTCGTGTTGGTCTTGAACTTTGCACAAACTTGGCTAACACTGGGCACTGATCCTATAATGGATGGAAAGTGCCAGTATAATAAAAAAAATATGTATATATACACCGTTTCCCAAACTTTAATCACGATATCTGGGTTACCCTATACATATAGAAAGGTCTATCCCGAACAAAACGTTGTGTAATATTCGCCACGTATATAAGATTAAAAGTTTGTCAATATTGGTTAAAAAGAATTGCCCACTAAGGCATGTGCAAAATTTCACAAAGGGGATCAGCTGCGATCGGTAAGTTTTTCATATGATGAAACACTTTACTTTTCGGGTTGAAATGAATTCGATTTAAAAACTTCCACAAATAAACTCATACCGTCACACTATTACGTCGGCGTTAAATCTGATGGCTATCTGTTAATAGTGTCAAAATAATGCCCAGCTGTAATAGTGCTGACTGAAAAAAATCACGCCATAATGTTGTTACTTTTTACACATTTTGTTTACTATTAAAAATTTGTGTAGTGATATTACAACAGCCAAAAAGAAAGAAATACCCAGTCCCAATAATTATAATTTATAACCAATTGTGTAGTAGTTCTACACATTTCGAAAAATACAAATAACGCAGGTGTTTTTCTCCATGTACTATTTTTTAATATGTTGCAAAATCGATATTGTACATGGATCAGGACTAATAGACAAGCTGTTAGATTATTCTTAGTTTTTGCGGTAAAAGGAAATTTGGATCGTAAGTATGTACAGGGTGTCCAAAATTTGATGATTCGACGCCCATTTGCGAGGCTCAAATTTCAAGACAATATTATAATATATAATATATACTGCATTTTAATACCTCACGAGCTACGAGGGCTTTTTGAAAAGTCTGCATTTTGGGATAGGCCCTATAACTTTTTTATTTATGAAAATATCTTTGAAATGTTAATGGCATTTTTTTACGAGCGTGCGGAAAAACGCTTTTCTCGCACTCATTTTCGTGCGGAAAGTGCCACTTTTCCGCACACCGTGCATGAAAAAAAATTGTTGAGCAAAAAAAATTTTTAGGCACGCTGTTGAGTACGCTTGTTGTTGAGCACGCTATTGCTCAGTGATGAAAAAGGAAGATTTGAAGTCGATGGCATTAAGCAACATGAGCAGTGGTACTTTTATTACGTGATTAATAATTACCATAAAAATTAATTTTTTAAGCTTGTTAAAGTTTAGTTTTTTCATTTTTAGTCTGCTAGGTTTAACGAAAATAAGGACAAAATATTTTGATATTCCGCACACTTGTAGGAAAAATGTTGTACCTAACACGTACGGAAAGTATTTTCCGCACTTTTTACGGCTTGCAAACTCCGATGCGTGCGGAAAAGTATAATTTTCCGCACTTCTTAGGTAAATAACTATTTCCTACGAGCGTGCGGAAAAGTTACTTTTTTTATTTTATTTTTGTTCTGAAAGTTGTACTTTTCCGCACGATTTTACTTTTCCGCACGGTTTTTTTACTTTTCCTGACGATTTTTTAAAGCACAATATTTTACTTGATGTTTACTTCAAATCAAATTACTAGCTATATAGGTACTGTTTTTCATTCAGAACAAAATCTTGTTCCATTATTTTTCCGTTTAGAAAAAAATCGTGCGAAAAAGTAACTTTTCCGTACTAGTGCTGAAAAGTTTCTTTTCCGTAACAAATTAGTTTTATCATCTTAGATTGACAACCATGGCATTCTAGATTTTTTGAATAATGTGGCGTGCCGCTTTTATCCCAGCCTACCATATGGTTTATGAAAAATATTTAATAACTCGACCACTATTTGTCCGATTTTGTTAAGAGGCACATGGTTTTGAAAAAAATTAAAAAAGGACTCAAAATATAAAAAAAATTGGTGTGTTCCATAAGAAAAATACCAACTTTGTGTTATATCTCAAAAACTAAAAGTTGAGTTATGAAATCTGATTTTCTAATTAAATTTAAGTTTAAAATCGATTAACACCGCGAAGATATCTTCAAAAATAAAAAAGTTTTAAGGTCCATCTTAAAATGCAGACTTTCTAAAAAAACCCCCGTAGCTCGAAGCAATTGAAATGCGTTTTTTACCAAAAATCTTGTCTTGAAATTTGAGCCTCGCAAAGGGAGGTCGGATGTCTATGTCCTCCAGAATTACCAGAAACCTCCCAAAATCATCGAATATTGGACACCCTGTACATTGGTGCCCAAAAAAAAGTAGTGCGGCAATTATATTTCTGTCGTTTTATTGTCTTAGCATGACCGTACTGAAAAAATTTGTAAAAGTGTTCACTAAATCACTCTATGTAATAAATAATAAAGACAAAGAACTTTCTGCAGTTATTTTACTTACCAAATAGGTCCTTCAGTTCGTTTTGAAAGATTCTCTTCCAATATAACCTAAAAAAAAACAAAAGTTGTATAATATACCGAGGCATTGTTTCGTAACAGTGCCAAGAAGTCCAGTGGCGTACCTAGAAACTAGCAGTGGGAAAGGTTTTAAACAGTTGGGGTAGATATATTTGGGGACTCTTCCGAAGAGTAGTTATTTTTTAGGCCTTTGAGGAAGAGGAGAGTTAGCTCCGAATCACTTCCCTCTGTACGCCACTGACAAATAATTTTATAAGGGGTGGTACAAAAGTAAAATCAGTCCGATACCATCAAGTGCATTCTTAAGATGTTCCGACACCATTAAGCGAGTTTTTAATAGTTTTTTTTTAATTTTTTGGAAACGGAGTGGTTCGTTGCGTGGCAAGTAAACCTCCATGGGCCTTTTTTATTCTACCCCGTGTCTACCCGTGTCTTCCCCCACATAGCAAAATAATACTTTTATGGATATCGATATCCCTTACAGATCCAGATGCTCGTGAGATGGACATCTATAACATATCCTAGGCTATCCGAAGTGGAGTGCGATAACGGAATAACCTATTAATATGATTTTGTGACATCCATCCCCATCAACATATGTACTGCATATCCGCGGAATATAAATTAGTCATCCTCTAAAGTATGACTATGGAATAACATGGGATATTTAGTGGATATCTTTTATGGATGTGGAATGGATATGAATTTGTGCTTCAAAAAATATCCAGATGGCCACGAAATGGATATCTGTAGAACATCAACATCAACATATGCACTGCATATCCACAGAATATAAATTATATAAGGAATATAAGGAATAACATATGGATATTTGGTATGGATATGGTATGGATATGAATATTTGCTTCAAATATATACAGATGGCCACAAGATGGATATCCATGGTATATTTTCCAATGAATATGGATGGATATCTACCAAATATGCATTAATCATACCCTAAAGTACGATTATGGAATAACCTATGGAGATTTAGCGAATATCCTTTATGGATATGATAATGTAATTCACAAAAGATCAATATGGATATACAGTGGATATTTATTAATACGCATATATTGTGTACCATTAATGGTATAGAAAACAGATCCAAATGACCATTGCTGAAAATTCATGGTAGTTATATCAATGTATCACCATTATGTTCATACTATACTTGATAATAGTTATCAAAATATTACAGTTTAAATAGACTTATTAAACTGTAGGGCTCAAACAGACTTCCATAAAAGGATATTTCCGGAATGTCCAAATAAAAAATTAATTTCCCAACGTTTTTAGCGAAATGCAGGGATATTTTCGGAATTGAATATTGTTTACATATATATTTAAAATTTTGAACTATTTTGCACATACCTCGCTGGATATACAATGGAAATTCGGCTCTGTATATTAATTGGGTGAATACATTTACATATCATCTATAGATTCAAAATTTAAGCCCATTTTTCATATACTTTGTTGGATATGCAGTGGAAATACTACTATGTATAATTATATATTATATAATATAGTGGATATTCAAAATTGTGATCTGTTTTGCACATACCTCGCGACATTCAGCTTTGTAGTTGGGTGAATATATTTACATATTCACTGTATATTTAAATTTAAAGCCCATTTTTCATATACTTTGCTGGATATTGTTTCCATATCTAGTAGATATTCAAAATTGTGACCTGTTTTGCACATACCTCGCTGAATATGGAACGGACATTCGGCTCTGCATATTAATCGGATGAATACATTAACATATCCACTGAATATTCAAAATTAAAGCCCATTATTCATATACTTTGCTGGATGTGTAGTAGAAATACTACAATTTATATTAATTGGATGGATATTATTTACATATCCAGTGGATATTCAAAACTTTGACCTGTTTTGCTCATACCTCTCTGGATATGCAATGGAGATTCGGCTCTGTATATTAATTGGCTGAATAAATTTACGTATCCACTGAATATTCAAATTAAAGCCCATGCAATGGAAATACGTCTATTTATTTATTGGATGGATATTATTTACATATCCAGTGGATATTCAAAATTAAGATCTGGGTTGCATATTTCTGATTGGATATAATATATACATACGTCTATGTATATCCATAAAATGTATATATTTTGCACATTCCATATATGAATATGCAGTGAATACAAAAAAACATACGTATAAGTAATATCCATAGAGTGATATACGATGCATGTAGTTTGGGTATTCCAAAAAATATATACGTTCCATATCCATGGCCAGGTCACACTTTAGTATAAGACTAATAGACTAATGAATGTAACAATTAATGACGTCATGTCATAATTTTTAAAATTTAAGACATCACACCAAACATGAACCCCTTTTTGGGCATGCATGTATGATGCATGCCCAAAAAGGGGTTCTCAAGGAATTCAAGGACTTTCAGTCGCTTTAGTTCAGGTACTGTTTAGTTAATTGTAAATAATATAATACTTTTACAGGATTTTTCCAAGATCTACAACTTTCTTTTTTAAAGTTTAAAAAAACTACAGCAAGTTGGACACTTGGACAAAAATATTGCAAATTTTTTGCCGAATATTTTTGTTCTCAGACTTTTTCACCTCCGACCAATAGAAATGAAGAAAAGTCGGTTACAAAACTTTTTCAAAATGACGTATGGTTCCCGAGGAGTGGGGGACACACAAATTTAGAAGGTTTACTTTCAGAACCCCCGAAAGAACATACCAAAAAGTCACCCTCCCCATTTTGGACTTCAATTGGAAATTTTACTGTATTACACAGAGCAGTACCTAAACATTCTTAAACCAATACTCCTTGATAAAAAAATAATAGTATTTGAAAAGTTTTCAATATACTAAAATGTTACTCATTAGCACTAAGAAATAACGGAAAAAAATTATTTATATCAATTATTCGATTGTAGGCTTTAATGTTTTTTATTTTTAATGAATTAATAATTATAAACTCAAGCATTGAAAAAAAAACAATATTTTTGATAAATAATTTGGATTTTGTGTTTATTTCTTCTATGAGTTACAGCTTGTAACTTTAAGTAAGCAAAATTAATGAGAACCAAAATATACCAACAAAAACTATAAGCATGGTTTTTCTTTCAGTGTGTGCTGTAAGCTCGAACTTTACAAACATTTTAAAACTATTAAGAAAGCCACTTTGCAGTTCGCTAATTAATTAGTTTAGAAGCTTGCCAACTAATTGAAATACCAACAAGTAACCGAATTCACAAGAACTTCCCTAAGTCCACTTGCTCAAAAGTTTTCAATTGTGAAGGTAAATAAATAAATAGGAGTTAAAGTTTCGTACGCAATTTAGAGAAAAGATCCAGGCACCAGAAAAAGTATGCATAAAATAACATGTCTATTGATACAAGAAAAAATCCGTCCAATTACCCATAAAAAATATTATTTTTGCTTCCACTTAGGTCGGCAATATTTCCTTTATTCCAGCTATTTAAAACCTCGTAACGCGTATTTTGACGTATTAAAAAACACTGTTTTACCCTCTAGGCTTTATTTCCTTTAGTTTGATACCCCAAAACTCATATTTTGACAGATTAAAATACTTATTGGATAAAGGGGTGGTTTTCCCTTTACTGTTCAAATTTTCCAAAAATCCGTAAACCTATCAAATAACTTTTAAACTGAATGCTAAAGGCGAATTTTCAGCTTTGTATTGATTTGGAAATCGAAGTAATTGTGACTTATTTGTACACCATCTTTAAAACAGAATCACCCTTATTTCTCAAAATTTAAAAAATGCCAAAACACGTGTTTGGCTATTATTGGAAAATCAAAATAAGCAAAGCGTCTCTAACCTAAAGCCCCCAACTATCCTAAGGCCCCCGATACTATGGTAACTGCAGGTGTTTTGTCAACAAGGGCCACAGTGGGGCAGAAGAGTATTTTTACCTTTCCTGACAGAAAATCATTCGAGGTTATGTTTATCTTTCAAAAATATGTTTTCGAAAACATTGTTCTAAAACGAATATGAAACAACTCCGCGTGTGCGGTCGCCCGCCGAACTTGGTCTAGCGCTGCGCGGTTACCCCGAGTTTATTAAAGAACCAAGAGAACTTTACTGACTCGCTGGAATTACTAGGAATTCGCATAGAAACATCAAAACACAACGTTATAACCTCAAATAATTTTGTTTTTATTTTGATCCCGTATTTTTTTTCATTTTAAATTATTGCGGCATAGTTATGTGCCAGTTTAATAGTGAAATCTTGGAGGACAAAGGATAGATTTTATATCCCATCCTCAGTTTCAAAAACACACGGCTACTTGAGTATTAACAAAACAGGTCAGTAAAGCTCCATAAATGATTATTTCGTCTAGCGGTAGCAGCCGATTTTTAAATCTAGATGCTTTTTACGTTAACCTGTCCTCCTAAAACCAGTGATAGCAGCTAGCAGGAGTATTTCCAATTTAATTATAAATGCACTTATAAATGCAACCTTAAATATTACATCCAGTTACTATAATATGTAGTTGGGTAGAGTTTTTTTAACAAGTAATTCTGCAGTAAATGGTTTTCTTTTATTTTAGTATTATTAGTATTAGTATTAGTATTTAGTATTAGGGAATATATTGATATCCATTGCATATTTTCGAAGTCTTTAAGCCCATCAAGGGGCACATGTACTGCATTAGCAGAAACCAAGGCACAAAAACAATATAAAATCCTATTGTTTTGGTCTAAAAAATCAAAATAAACACACGGTCACATGGACCTATAGGGTTATTTGCGCCGTGGTACGATACAGCGGCGGTTATGATACTAAGGCAAGTTCGGGCTACATCAACGCATCATGACATGAAAAGCGAAAGTAAAAAAGCTTATGTGCTTTAGCTGCGCGGAATGCGAAATCAAAATAAGTAGCCTAACCCCAAATTTTTGACCCGGTGCTAAAAAAGCTCTGATGTCCTACTGTGGATAAACATAAATAAACTCTCCGCATTGGCATGGAAAACAAATGCAATGACGTAAAATTTTGCAAAAAAATTAAGTGGCTACAGTTAAGTTGATTTCTCAATAATAATGAAGATTACATACCAATTTTTAGGGCCCTATTGCGTTGCCCGCGGAAAAAAATAATATCATTTGACAGTTATTTTAATCCAGGTCACACCCTATGTTCTTACCAAATTTAATTTAAATCAGATCAGACGGTTTTGCGTGATTAAGGGGCAAACACACACATACACATACATGCATACCGTACAATAGATGGAGAATACCAAAGATAGTCAACCAGTGAGTAGAAGGGAGAGTAGTTTGTTGCACTTCCACCGGTTAAAAAAGAGAAGCCCTCTAATTAACTTGCGGAAATAATGGCAACCACAAATTTAGTTTCCTTGAGTAGTTATAAGTGGGAGGCAGCCGAGAGTGCAAAAACTAAGTAGAACTGGGCCAATTTAAAGGCACAGAGATAAATCGTTTTTGCCGGATGTTGTATTAGCAATTACACTGTCCAACAATTTTTTTTTTGTTTCCTTTAACTTAGGAGTTAATTCCTACCAATTTTGGGTTGCGAAAAACGAATATGACAAAAAAATTTTCTATTAGCTCCAGTTTCTGTGATAAAAAATAATGAGTTTTTCATTTAATAAGGATTATGAGGTAACGAAAAATATGAATTATGTATGCTAACAATATTAAAAGGTGTATTTTTACACACTATAAATGACAAAAGAACACTCACCGGTGGTTGAATATATGAAGAATTAATTGGGGGCTTCATGAGAATCTTTTGGCTTTCCTCTTGTAAGTAATTTCTGGAGCATCCCTATACATAAACCAGCAGTAATCCGCGAGCATTGCTTCATTCCAGCAGCCCTGATATCTCCATTCCATGAGAGAAATATCCTGGTGGAATCTTTCCCCATGCTCGTCACTGACAGCTCCACTGGGTGGAAAAAAATCAAGATGGGAGTGGAGAAAATGTATTTTTAGTGACATATTACATCGAAGTTGATGGTACTTTTCTAGAAGTACTTTTACCAATTGAGTGTAATTTTCCTCCCTTCTGTTCCCTAAAAATTCATGCATAACTCCCTTAAGAGCTTCCCAAACTTCCTTTTCTTATCCTTTCAGAACTAGGTCGAAAGCAGGATCCTTTAAGATTTCACGTATTTGTGGCCCAACGAAGATGCCTTCCTTGACTTTTGCATCACTTAGTTTGGGAAATTTTTCTCTCAAATATTTAAAAGCCTGACCATCTTGGTTTAAGCCTTTGACAACATTCTTCATTAAATCGAGCTTGTAGCGATGTAGGGGTGGATTGGATTTACGAGAGGCTCGGAAAAGACATTTTTCTCACTAGGTTTAATTCAATTCAATTCAATTCAATTCAATAGTTTTATTGTTTCTTTAAAATTTAACAATTTTAATAACAATGAGTTCCTTAACTTACGTAAAAAAGAATATAAAAGTAAAATTACACCTATAATAATTCTTGGACCGCATCGGTCTTCAGGAATAATAAAAAAGAAAAAGAAATACCCAAAAAGAAATAAACTTATTTTAAGTACCATATAAAAATCATTTTTTTTGCGATATAGAACTAGTTTTAGAAAATCTTATTTGCTTAATGCTATTAGTAATTTATATTTGTTTTATGGTCATATTCATTTCTTAGGAACGCACGGAGCTTAAATATATCTAATATTATATGAGCTATCTCTTTTGTACTTTTCGTATCTGCATTGCTTAAGGCATTTACTAGGTAGTCGAAGTTTGTCCAGAACGGCGGACGAACAGATTTATACAGTGGGCAAACATAAAAAATGTAGTAGGCAGTTTCCAACTCGTGCATGTTGCAGACTGTGCAGTTTTCACCCGTGGACCCCTGATAAGTGTAACCTTTGGCTTTAAATTGAAAAAAATACTTATTGCTTATTCTCAATTGGGCAATGACTCTCGTTATATACATAGGAAGGTGCATTGTAAGGTATGCTGAAGGATTTTTGGTAAAAAGAAAGTTAGAGTAAAAGAGTGTGTACTTTGATCTTTTAGCAATCCCTTTGTCCCTAATGTAACATCTCTCTTGAAATGCAGAGAGTAAGGTTTTTTGATTTTGTTTAAGTGATCTTGCATCAAGGTTATCAAACAGTTCTCGATAGCCTATCTCATTAAACCATGCCCTGACCTGCGTTAGCCAGTTATATTTAGACTCTGCGGTTTCAATGAGTTGCTTTTGACGAATATAGCAAAGTTTCGGCAGTCGTGAGTTAGACATATGCAATAACTTTAGCAAAAAATTTATGCAAAGTTTAAATACTAGAAAGGACATGTAGGTGAAGCCTGTCTCCAACCTGACTATTGCTGACGCGGTGCTTTGAGGTAGATGGAGCAACTTTTTTAGGAAAGTGTTTTGGATTTTGTCTAAAATATCGCAGTACCTTGGTCCCTAAACCGGTAGACATCCAGAGAAAGAATTTGACACAATAGATTCGAATAGTTTGTCTCTAGACGCCCAGGAGGTGGTTCTGGCTGCCGACATAATAGACATTACCGAGCCTATGGCTTGATTTGCTTTTTTGATAGTACGTTCTGCCATATCTCTAAAAAGAGATGATTTAGAAAAGGTGACCCCCCAAATAGGTAAACTCATTTACTATTTGCAGGGGCAAGCCGTTTAAGTTAAAGTTTAGATTTTGAAAAAGTGGGCCGGCCCGTCTGAAGCATAAAATTTTAGGTTTTATACGAGTTTATTGTGAGTTTATTGATTTTAGCATAGTTCGAGAGAAGATTGAGCTTTTTTTGCAAGTCCATAGGAGAGAAGGAAAGAGCTACAATATCATCTGCGTAAGTTAGAAGGATTACCTCGTGTTCACCATCAATATTGACTCCACCCATACCATTCCCCAAGAAGTATGAATCAATGTCTGTCAGGAAAAGAGCAAAAAGCTGAGGACTTAATGACTCCCCCTCCAAAACCTCTGAGGTGACTTCAAAATTTTTAGTTTTGCCATCAACTGATTTGACTCGAAAAACGGCCTTATCATAGAGATCTTTTACAAGTAGGATAAAATTCTGACTAACACCCATGTCATACATCTTCCGCCATAGTAAGCCCTGAGGGACTAAATCGAAGGCCCGCTTAAAATCAATGAAAGCTACATAAATTGTCATTTTTTTGAGTCTTTAGTGAAGTTGTATTAATGAATGAAGCGTAAAGACGTTGTCAATACACCCTCTCTTGGCCCGAAAGCCAGACTGGAATTCGGGAATTGCAGAAGTAACCTCGTTTCACTCCAGAAGGCGGTTGAGAAGCACTTGTGTAAATAGTTTGGTTATGCAAATTACGAATGCATAGATCGGTAATTGTTGGGATCCTCAGGTGAGCCTTTTTTAAACAACATTTTAAAAATAATATCACCCCATGACTGCGGAACCCCACGAGCATCCAAGACCTTATTAAAAGACGGGATTATATAGAGTCGCCAATTCTGAGGCAAGCTCTTAAGAAACTCGTAAGGAACCTCGTCCGAACCCGGGGATTTACTATTTTTGGATTTAGCCAGTGCAAGGTTGACTTCCTCCAAAGTAATAACTCTATCCAAGATCGGGTCTGATGGTCCCATAAATTTCAGGTTTTCAATTATTCGAGGCGAGTACATTTCATCAAAAAATACTTCCCATTCCAAAACAAAGAGATTGTGATTTGTTGCCGTCCCCTTAAATTTTTTAAGGCAATTCTAAAAAGATATCTGATCTCTTGTATTCGATAAGAGTGTAAGTACCGATTTTTGGTAATTTTTTTTTTAAGGGTAATGTGTTTTTAATACTCGTTTTTTTCAGAGAGATAGTTTTGTTTGTCATGATTTGAAAATTTCGATTGCTGGCATTTTTTAAGACAACTAATGACATGTTTTTTTAAAACTGTGACACTGGGAGTCGAACCACGGTTTACTACTCTTTTTTTTGGGGCCAAGCTGAAACAGTAATAATAAGACCCAAGTTATTTGCCACTTCGTGAATTGCATTTATTAAGTTAAAGCTACAGTTATTAATATCATTTATCGTGCCAACCGCTGGGGAAAACCGCATAGCCGCCCTGTATGCCTCAGCCTTTTAGAAATGCATTTACTTTTTCTCCGCTGTCAGATCTACAGTATCTGACATTAGCAGGTATATTCAGGGTAAGTAGGACAGAAAAATGTTGTGATTTAGACGTTGAGTCCAGAATTTTCAAGTCACTAATTATTTCAATACTTTGCAGATTGGCAAATACTAGGTCAATTACACTGCTTCCATTTGTGTTGCAAGAAGTGAAATTTGACGGTGAATCGCTTACTCTGCACCAATTTAAGACAATAAGGCCATAAATGTTGGTTAGTTAAAGTAAGTTTCGATCTTTGGCAGAACAGACCAAGTCCTGACTCGTTCTGGGCTGTGACAAAGACGTATTTTCCAACATTTCAAAACTTGCTTTGCCAAGATTTCCGATTCTTGCATTGAAATCACCTCCAGTAATTAAAGGAATATCAGGATACGTCTCTGTCACATCCGTTAGGGCATCATTTAATAATTCTAAAGCAACTCTTAAGTCAATTTAAGGTTCAAAATACACTATACTAAGAATAAAGCTAATGTTATTTACAGTAATACGAACAAAAATCCACCAAGAAGATTTATTGACAATATTGCAAACGTAGTTGCTTTTATTCGTTCTAACAAATATTGCTAATCCGCCACTAGCACGATCATAACTTGTCTCCTTTAGGGCATTTGAGCAGAAAACTGTATAATCTGAAAGTTCGCTAGGACATGTTATATCGTATCTGTGTTGTCACATTCCTGCAGTAAATCGGAAATGTTGGATATGCCTTCGACATTCCAAAAGCAAATGTTTAATTTTCTTTGCTATGCTTTGCCCCCGCTCTTGTTATCCACACGAATTGCTTTTTTTTGAGGAAGACTTGAAGGTGATAAAGGGTCATCATCCCTCGTTCGTTTACTTGACTGTATTTGAACAATTTTAGGTACATTTTTAATATATTTTATCGCATAGTTTGTTTGACCATTACGGTGCAAATTGTTCAGCTCTTCTCTAAGGTTTGACAAGTTTTCGAGCTGGGCAGGGGTTTGGTCAGATTTTACCTTGATATTTTTATATTTAGAAGTTGTAGAGATGACGCTCGAAAATTTGAGCAAGTTCCATGCTTCTTGCGTTGACGAAAACATAAACTTAATTGGTTTGGGCTTATGTGCATTTTTGCCAAGTCTAAAAGAGGTTAAGGGCAAAAAGGAACAATTATAATTTAATTCCTTCAGTATAGCTGAAATTGTCTCGATGTCCGTTTTTGCGGGTCTTTCTTGTACGCCTAAGACAATAACATTTTTTTCACTCTTTGATCTTTCGTAAAATTCGGCGCAACAGTATTCAAGATTTTCGTTTTTTGTAGTAGTTGCCGCAGTTTCCAAAGACTCAATTCGGGATTGTAATACTTTGTTTTCAGATTTTATCTCATCTATTGTGGATTCGCAGCGGGATATTTGCTGGGATTGGTTGCTAATAATGGCAGATAAATTTTGGCCCGTTTGGGTACAGGAATTGGTTGATGTTTTTAGATCAGCAAATTGTGACATCATGGTAGATATAATTGTGTCAAAGTGGGAAGTAGTTAGGCATTTTTCTTGAGCATTTTTTGTGCCATAACTAGCAGCAAGACTCAGCCCCACACACTTAAAACATTTGTACAGGATATTGGACTTGTTAATGCCAAGCCCCGCCGAGACGCTATACCGCCGGTATTTGCATCGAGTTGTACGGAACTGCTTTGTTCATTTCCGACTGATTGACAACAATATAAATGAACGGGGAGATCGCACGTGCTGCAGGTTGCTCGTTGGTTTTCGGTGATCCCGATTTCGCAGACGGAACATGTGGCCATGGTTGACGAAAAGTGAGGTTTTGTTTATGTTGCAAAAAGTGGTTTCGATTTGCTACACTTTTACCCTTATTTTGACTAAGATGGTATGTTCAAATGAAAGAAGGGGATAAGTAAATGTAGATATATAAGTGCTTGACTTACGATTTTTTGCTAATCTTGCCAGTTTGTTGATTTCTTTTGGAGCACTTGATGACGTAGATAGGTGTGTATGTTGCGCTTGAAATCTTGCGCGTAACTTCTTAAGATTCCTGGCAGGCCAATCTACTTGGATATAGTGTGATTTCCTATCTCTACTATCCCACATACATAAAAAGCAACAGTATTTGGTGTACCCTAATTGCATTCCTAATATTATAGCAATGACTTTTAGGTCGCCACAGATTTTCCACTTATGTTCAGCATATTTGATTGAGTTGAGGAGGGTTGCCATATTTGCAGAAGTCTCCTTCATATGAACTGCGTGACCAACAGGAACAGAAGGAGGACGATTGACATTATGAAGCAATACAGCTTTTAAATTAAGCTTGGAAGAGTCTATGAATAGCCTTCATTCAGTTGGATTATCCTCCATTTTCAAACTTATCATCAGACCATTATTATCACAGCAAAAAACAAGATTATTCCCCTTCTTAAAAAAAGGTATCAGATTCCGCTGACGCTGTCTGTACTTAGAGACCCTCATATCTGGTTGAAAAAGAGTACATTGCTGTAACTTTGATCCTAGAAGTTTTGACCTCTCCTGTGACAAGTCAAGATCTCGAATAAGATCATTTAACTCAGACTGGCTCAATCTGTATGAGTGATCATGTTTTTCTTCAAAATCAGGGTCGTGTGATATTGAAGGCATGTTTAATTCCTCATATTGTCTTCACTCTCTACTTCCAACTCATAGTTTTGAGGTGGAGTAGGAATTGGTAAACTGTCTGAATGTGGTATAGGTCGAATAGCAGATGGGAGATTCGGATATTAAACTGTTCCTCTTTTTTTCATTGACAAACCTGCATTGATAGGCGGAGTCAAGCAAAAATAGCAGTTATCTATGCTGTTTGTAGGCTCCCGCCAAACCATGGACACCCCAAGCCATCGATCGTTTTTTATTTTTAAACCATTCTCGTAATAGAACTGAACAGGAGTTGCAACATATACAGACCGCTTCATTCTACTGCGAACATAGGCTGGAAGAAGTCCAATTTGTCAGTGTACGTACATGCAGGGACACCGCACACCTATCAGTGAACCAACCAACACTCAGGCTTCCGATCGCTGTTTGCCGCCGTTCGCAGCTTGTATTTAGTACGCCTCTAACCACGGTGCTATGTGGAGCGTAGTCAATGAAACCGGAATTTGGTCAATAAATACGCAAATTTTTATAACATAATTTTCTTGTTTTTTCTCACTGATAAATTAGAACGTTTTATTTTCAACTGCTCAGATTTATCACTAACAACGTGTTACAATGAAAATAATAAGAAGAAAAAAATAAAAACAAGTTCTCAAAATAAAATAATACATTCTAAAAACCAAAAAGATTCTCCCAGTAAAAAAAATTTAGAGCAAATGTTCAAAAAGTCCTCCTTGCTCGGCTGGACAATATCCGAGCCTATTATAAAAACCCCTTTTAACGTTTCCAAGCATGTTAGTAGTAGTAGATCCAAGTATCCATCCAAGTATCTAGGACCATTCAAATTGCCATAAATAAAAATCATTTAAAAAAAAATACAAATGCAACTTTTCCCTCGACCAATATCGAACGTGTGTTGGGTTATGACGATTTAATAATGGAAAAGTGCTTTCATCTGTGAAAAGAATAGATCTCAGAAAGTTTTCAGCACGATTAGCCCTTTCCATCATTGTTTCGCAAAATTCCATACGACGATAGTTGTCCTCGGCAAAAATTTGATGCGTTTTTGACGCTTTGTAAGAATGATAACAGTTTGGTGGCTAGTTAACTTTCGATTTTCCTCCACTGCAGCGCAAATCATCACACCTCGTACTTCCTGCTCGTCATTCAAAACAGTGGGTTTTTTTGTGGTTTCTTGGCGCTACACAACCAAACTTTTCAAAATTCTGCACAAAACTATGAATCGTTGATAACTAGGTTCTGGGCGATTTCGAAAATTCTCCAAAAAAAGTTCTTGAATAAGTCTCAATGGTCTGCCTTGATAGTACCATTTGACTATCTGTACTTATTCGGCAACTTCGTAGACATTCATTTTTAGTTTTAAAAATGTATTATTTCACTCAAGAACTTATCAATCTGTTTCTCGAGCAAGGCAGAAATAAAACAAAATAATAAAAACAAAATACATTTCCAGAAAATAACACTGCAGCGTGCTTCGAATCCACCTCGGTCGTACGGCACGGAGAGTAAATTGGACTTGATTCCCACTATGTTCGCAGTAGTCTGAAGCTCATTGTATGTGGAGCCCATGACTTATCCTGGTCTCCTACCTTCATTCCAAAATAATGTTGGTAAGCAGTCTTCACAAGAGGCGTCAAATTGCGTTTCTGTGAAGAAAACGTTATTTCTCCAAAAATATAACAAAAATTGTTAACTGAATTTACACATTTACGAGGCATGTTAATACAATAAGTTTTACTTTAAAAACACTCCAAAACAACAAATTTTGCACTAAACAAAACAGAAATATTGTATGTAAAATGTAAACCTTAGATTTACATCATAAACACTATAGTCAGTTTGCGATGATATATTGTGTCTCCGTGTATCTAGTTTTATAACAATACTATACACACTACATTAACTGTGCGTTCGATTAGAAATATGAAACTGTAGTCTTATTTCTACGACTATTTCTAACTCCCCACCCTATCCAGTTCTCTGCCCTTTCTATTATTTTCTCTTTCGATGCTTTTAGAGGATATAAAATGTAAAATATCACCTTATCTCCAAAACTAGAGCTAATCTCTAATTTTCATTGTTGGACAGTGTTATTTATTGTCAATAACATGTTTCTGTAAATTGGGCTTTAAACTTGAAGTTTCCACTAATCTTGTGAAAACCGGTTGTTCTACCGTATATGGATGTGAAAATAATTATTTGATATGATGGTCTTGCCGTCCAGTGATTGATTACAAGGCTCATAACCAAGGGGTTCCAGGTTCGTATCTCGAAATAAAAGTGACACGTGTTATAATAAAATATAAAAAAGTACAATATCGAAAATAAATAATCTTCTAAACAACTGAGTTCAATGACGAAACGATCGACGAATCATCAAACTATTATGGGCATGCGGAGAGATGCCTTGAACAACGATTTTTAAGCAAAGCCGTTCTCTCGATTAGACCCAGCTGTTGGGACTTTTGTCCGAGTGTCCGAGAGCACGCTATTGGTTGAAACAATCACGTGACCTATCAATATTTTACTTGCTAACTTGACTGTCTTTCAGAGTAGGACGTCGTTTGAATGATTTTTGTGCGATAAGCGGGTCGCGGAATATGGAATTTTGGATTTTACTTCTCAGAGTACGATCATTCTATTACATCCAGAATCAAGCCCCAGGCCGGTGCTAGCAGTTTCCTCACCCCGGGCAAAAAGGTAAAGTGCCGCCAGCCCCTTTGCCACCTTCTTCCTATATATGCTTTGGTAGTCAAATAAAACGTGAATAGCAAAATTGACATTGAATTTTTTCATTTATGATTTTGGCGCTAAATTCAAATTTTTGTTGCACTAAATTGAAATTTTTGTTTTGCGGAAAAAAAATTAAAGCATTTTTTTAAAATCATTTAAAACGGTTAAAAATAGCATAGCATTTTTAGTATTAATATTACAATAAGAAATTTTAATTTAAATTTAAGAAATATCTGAACAAAGCAATACGTTTAAGTATAAAAGGACTCTCAGTCAAAGGTTTATAGGATCAGTCTTTGAACGAGCTCTTGAAAAGGCGTGTGCAAATCTAAAATCTAACGGTAAATTTAAAAATTAGTGAGCACACATAATACGTCTGCAGTAAATTTTTCCTACTTTTTACCTACATGTAATTTTGAATAAATTAAAATAAACAAAATGCTAAATTTTTCATATTCATATCACCTGGTATAATACCTATATCGACAGCTGACAAAATAATTAATATCCCTTGTTTCCTTGTGTATATTGTAACGAATGGTCAAAAAGTCCAAATTTATATACACCCAGTAGATAATAGTTGCATATTTATTAATTATTGTATATCTATAATTCGTTCGATCGGAGCGCACGCAAAAAAAGCAGGTCAGCTAAGTCAGCGATTTGGACTGCGGTCATCGAACGAATTATGACGCGATGGACTTATTGCAGTGATGCCAGGAGGTTGGAAAGAAGTATCATTTGCAATCCGAACAATTATCAAGTTTAAAGAAAAATTATCATAGTTTTTATTTTTGTATGAAATACGCTTAAAATGAATTGTTATTTTTGAGTGGCCAAAAAAAAACATATCTACAGTTTTTGTGATTTTTGTTTAGCAGTAAAAGAGAAAGTGAGACAGAAGATCATCACCGACGTCGATTAATCAAGTTATTATCAACTATCGTTAATATATAATTGTTCTAATATGTATAAACCTAAACTTACTTACCTAATTTTACAAAATAACTGTTTTGTTGGAAGCTGGTAATATTTTACTATTTTTAAAATTAATTGCACCAAAATTTTCTAAAACTAACCAGAAAAATAACCACAACCACAACGAAATGGATTCGTAGGTTACGGCAGTGGTAGTGGTTAAATACCACAACGGAATGACGTTTAGCTATTGCGCAGGCGCAGTAATTACCACAACCACTACGAAGTGTCAAATAAGCGTTCCAAAATATCCCTAATTATATTTTCTATGCTTGCAGAATTCGTTGCGGCGAGAAACAACCGGTTTGACGATATGAAAATTGTCCAAAAGTGACAATACGCCCTCTGGGAAGTTATCCACAAACTAAAATATTTGTTAAAATTTTCGTCCGTAAGGTTGATTATCTTGGAGATATTGTCTATTTACAATACATACACACACAAAAACAAAGTATCAAAGTTTTGAATTCATAATACCAGTAGGACAAAACAACGTATCTCACTCGGATCCAAAATATCCGCATTGGTAGCCGTAGCGCAGCCAGAATTCGACTCGAAGTGGGGGTTTATCATTTAATAAAAATCAACTACCTATCTATGGCAAATTTTGAATAATTAGATAGGTTCCCATTGCTTGAGCTCTTGAACTGAAGGGAGGGGAGAGGGACGGTTTATTAGGTGTTGAGTTAGTGTATACGAATCAAAGATAATTATTTTTAAAAACAAGTCTCATCTAGTCTCATTTGACGATTTTTTTCAAAACTAACCCGTAAATGCGCCGAAGGCAATTTTTTAAAAAAAATACACTAAAATGCTATTTTTCTACGCGTTTCAAATGGTATTGACAATAAAATTGCTTAAGATTAAACAAAATTGTAACAATATTTAATATTGATATATTGCGACAGGCAAAATCTTTGACAAAAAAATAAAAAATTCTTTAAAGATTTTGATCTCTTAGGGTTTTTGTAAAATTGAAAAACTACATTGGATTAGATGCCAAGAAGGGGTGGGTTGCGATGGTATAGATTTGTTGTCAAATCATAAATGCGCTGCAGATGAAAATTTTAAGAAAATTTATACTAAGAATGCCATTTATTACACGTTTCCTTCCTTTAACAATTAATGACGTCATAACACCGCAGTCAAAGTTTTAAAATTTAAGACCTCACACGTCGCAAACCGGAGTAAAGGGTCAAAAAAGTGGGGGAGCTATAGCTCTCTCTGGTGACCTTCATCATGATTAATTTATTGTAGATTGGGAGGGTTTTAACCCTCAAAATCCCCCCACGCCACTGTTAGCAGGGCAAAACATGCTTTCCTATTCACAAAAACATGTGTTCTTAGAAAAAGAATTCTGTGTTGATTGTCGTTTTGTACCAGAAATTAATATTTGTCATAAAATATTACACATTACACTTTTTATAAGTGGATCACTTAGATTTTATTAATGCCAGTGAAGTAACCGGAGGGGGCGGGGTTGGTGTTAAACCCTCCTTCCCAGAAGGACCAACTCAACCACAAACAATAAATTTAAAAAATGTGCAATAGGTGGGTAGTTGATTTTTATTAAATAACGAAACCACCCCCCAACCCCCAGGAGCCAATTACTGGCTACGCCACTGCTAATAGCTATTTACAATCTATTTTATTGATTGACTTATCTCAAAAAAATGCATTGATTTCAAGTCAGATTAAAGAAATATTCTTTTATTTCAAATAAATATTATTTAAAATAAAACAAAATGCTAATTTCAATCAAAAAATGTTTTGCTTTTTAGTTTAAAATGCAAGCGTACTTTTTAAAACCACATTTTATATTAAAATGTTACAAGCCAGAACCTCTTTTTAATATAATTTCGTTTTGCAGTCTAGCCACAGCATGTGATGCTGCATTGTGTAGTATTCTTTGTTAAGAACGTAATTCGGTTATACAATAAAAGAAATTAAAAAAATATAGTCAAACGATTTAAGTGAGTTGCTCTAAACTGGAAATCAAAGGTGATCCTAAGTGGAATTTGGTGTGTTTGAACAAGAAGTCGTCTTTGCTAAAAATATTTTTCTTCATTAAGGGAATAAAAGGGTAATTTGAGTCCCTCACACTAAAGTGGCACTTTTAATTTCTCAGTAATTAAAAGTAGATTTAATCCCTAAGGAACTAAAAGGACAAAAGTATATATATTTTTTCAAAGCTAAGACAAAATCTAAAAAGAGTTTCATATATATTCCCAAGATATTCAAATTGAATTCTATATTTTTTCAACTGAAACGATAAAAACTAAAGAATGGATGTTTTTGAGAACTTAGCATCACTTTTAAGGCGCATAATTTTTAATGTCAACAACAATATGATAACCACCCATTAGTCAGCAGAGCATTTTAAAACTACTGCTACGAGTACGAGAGTAGTATTTTATTATTTTCATGATTATTTTATTTTCAGTTCATGTCCAAAGCCTGAATGGTTTTTGCCTCAGGATTAAAAGTGATTTTATGCACAACCGGGGTTAAAGTGCCCTTTAACGTCCGCAATTTAAGGCCTAATAAAGCAATTTAACGCCCGTGTGCGTTAAAACAGTACTTTAACATCCGCGGGAGTTAAAACTTATTGTATGGTACGCATGTATTAAATTTAGGAGCTTTTTTAATTATTTATGAAAAGCAGTCATTCTTTAGTTTTTTGTAATGACCTTTTCTTGAATTTGTAGACGAAAAAATGCAAATTTTTACTTCAATAATTTTTATTAAATTTAAAATTACCTATAGTAAAAAAATAATAACTATAATAATAATAACTCCATAGTTTCACTTTTTCGTTGAAGTATGCAAGTTATGGTAAAGCCATGATGACCCTTAAAATAATTTTCTTAAAAACCTGTTAAATTATTTTTAGATGTGCTAAAATACACTTTAGTAGGACACGTTTTTTTGATAAATTTAAAGACTGTGAAGAACTTTGATTGAAAGAAATTAATACCACCTTATGTTATGAAAAATTAAAATTTTTGCTGTTTTTTGGATAAAAATTGCAGAATAAAAATCATATGCACAACACCACTCAAGATGACAGACAGATGACATAACAGAAATTTTTTGTGAACATTTGCCTCAAATTATTTTCATATTTCTCTAAAATACTTTTTTATAGCTTACTGTTTCTCTTCAACAACCTTAAAAATTTAATTTAATTCAAGCCATGATGGTAATTTAAGGCTTAAAATATTTTAGCATAATTTAAGGGGTAACGCTTTTCTATAAAGCAAATTTTACTATGTTTTTCGCATATATTGCTCACATTTTAAAGCTTTCTTTCCAAACTTTCGATTTCTAGAATATAACACTCAAATTTTTCAAGTTTTGACTATTTTTTAGGCATTCAAAAAAAGTACTACTACATTTTTTCTCTATTAAAATGAAAAATATTTAGTGAAAGTCCCTGATTTTTGCAAAAAATGTGAAGTAGCGAAATTTTTTCTTATCACTTCAAATGTCAAAAAATTAATGGCTCCAATAAATTTTAAGTAATTTTCAACAAAATTAATTTGAAGCATTTTTTGATCCTCTTAAATAAGTACAATTATTTTCCTGCAAAAAGGAGGAAAGTCAGAAATTAAACAAGTTATTATTCATAATATTATCATTTTATTTGAGAACTCAATAAAACATGAAATAACCCAATTCAGTATTGAAGCGTATAGTATGTAAATAAATTATTTAAGAACTCAACTTAATTTCAAAATAACGGCTTGCAAATAATATTTTTTTTATCATTTTATAATTCTTTAACTTATTCATTTATTTTAAATGGAAGTGACTACCTCAAACAGAAACAACAAGCGAACGCCGCTTGGCGTGGCCCATTTACTTAATAATCGGACTCTAAATTATCAAAATTACTGTCCAAAAATAATGGACTAGAAGAAGCTCTGTTAAAAGGCCTGGCGCTATCTATATATCAACAGCCTAGGGGTTCACCCGTCTATCGAGGGAGATCCCGTATCTCAACCCCCTAGGCAAATATTTCGATTTGGGCCAACTCTGTTGACTCAACCCGGTCGTTCAACGAATTATTTAAGCAAAAGATTCAACACTCAGGTTAAAGGTTCTACCGTGCTGGAGGATTCTCCGAGTATCTCTCTTATAGTTGAAAATAAATGACGAACCCCTAGAGCACCCCTCAAGCACGCAGCCTTACCGTTACATGGTGGAGGTGCTGGGTTTGGAGGCCCTTGCGCCTTCCCCCTCCCCTATTTTTTTACATTAATTATTATACAGGTAGTGACGACAGAAGTATAAATATTTTACTATTTTTAAAATTAATTGCACCTAAATTTTCTAAAACTAACCAGAAAAATAACTACAACCACAACGAAATGGATTCGTAGGTTACGGCAGTGGTAGTGGTTAATTACCACAACGGAATAACGTTTAGCTATTGCGCAGGCGCAGTAATTGCCACAACCACTACGAAGTGTCAAATAAGCGTTTCAAAATATCCCTAATTATATTTTCTATGCTTGCAGAATTCGTTGCGGCGAGAAACAATCGGCTTGACGACACGAAAATTGTCCAAAAGTAACAATACGACCTCTGGGAAGTTATCCACAAACTAAAATTTTTGTTAACATTTTCGTCCGTAAGATTGATTATCTTGAAGATATTCTCTATTTACAATACATACACACACAAAAACAAAGAATAGAAGTTTTGAATTCATAATACTAGTAGGACAAAACAACGTATTTCACTCGGATCCAAAATATCCAACATGTCATATCACTTCAAATGTCAAAAAATTAATGGCTCCAATAAATTTTAAGTAATTTTCAACAAAATTAATTTGAAGCATTTTTTGATCCTCTTAAATAAGTACAATTATTTTCCTGCAAAAAGGAGGAAAGTCAAAAATTAAACAAGTTATTATTCATAATATTATCATTTTATTTGAGAACTCAATAAAACATGAAATAACCCAATTCAGTATTGAAGCGTATAGTATGTAAATAAATTATTTAAGAACTCAACTTAATTTCAAAATAACGGCTTGCAAATAATATTTTTTTTATCATTTTATAATTCTTTAACTTATTCATTTATTTTAAATGGAAGTGACTACCTCAAACAGAGACAATAAGCGAACGCCGCTTGGCGTGGCCCATTTACTTAATAATCGGACTCTAAATTATCAAAATTACTGTCCAAAAATAATGGATAAGAAGAAGCTCTGTTAAAAGGCCTGGCGCTATCTATATATCAACAGCCTAGGGGTTCACCCGTCTATCGAGGGAGATCCCGTATCTCAACCTCCTAGGCAAATATTTCGATTTGGGCCAACTCTGTTGACTCAACCCGGTCGCTCAACGAATTATTTAAGCAAAAGATTCAACACTCAGGTTAAAGTTTCTACCGTGCTGGAGGATTCTCCGAGTATCTCTCTTATAGTTGAAAATAAATGACGAACCCCTAGAGCACCCCTCAAGCACGCAGCCTTACCGTTACATGGTGGAGGTGCGGGGTTTGGAGGCCCTTGCGCCTTCCCCCTCCCCTATTTTTTTACATTAATTATTATACAGGTAGTGACGACAGAAGTATAAATATTTTACTATTTTTAAAATTAATTGCACCTAAATTTTCTAAAACTAACCAGAAAAATAACTACAACCACAACGAAATGGATTCGTAGGTTACGGCAGTGGTAGTGGTTAATTACCACAACGGAATAACGTTTAGCTATTGCGCAGGCGCAGTAATTGCCACAACCACTACGAAGTGTCAAATAAGCGTTTCAAAATATCCCTAATTATATTTTCTATGCTTGCAGAATTCGTTGCGGCGAGAAACAATCGGCTTGACGACACGAAAATTGTCCAAAAGTAACAATACGACCTCTGGGAAGTTATCCACAAACTAAAATTTTTGTTAACATTTTCGTCCGTAAGGTTGATTATCTTGAAGATATTCTCTATTTACAATACATACACACACAAAAACAAAGAATAGAAGTTTTGAATTCATAATACTAGTAGGACAAAACAACGTATTTCACTCGGATCCAAAATATCCAACATGTCATATCACTTCAAATGTCAAAAAATTAATGGCTCCAATAAATTTTAAGTAATTTTCAACAAAATTAATTTGAAGCATTTTTTGATCCTCTTAAATAAGTACAATTATTTTCCTGCAAAAAGGAGGAAAGTCAGAAATTTAACAAGTTATTATTCATAATATTATCATTTTATTTGAGAACTCAATAAAACATGAAATAACCCAATTCAGTATTGAAGCGTATAGTATGTAAATAAATTATTTAAGAACTCAACTTAATTTCAAAATAACGGCTTGCAAATAATATTTTTTTTATCATTTTATAATTCTTTAACTTATTCATTTATTTTAAATGGAAGTGACTACCTCAAACAGAGACAACAAGCGAACACCGCTTGGCGTGGCCCATTTACTTAATAATCGGACTCTAAATTATCAAAATTACTGTCCAAAAATAATGGATAAGAAGAAGCTCTGTTAAAAGGCCTGGCGCTATCTATACCAAAATATACGAATTAATAGCCTGCCCATGCCATACTTTGCGTAAACAGCTGATTTAAATAAATTAAAAAAATGTAAAGAACCATTCTTAAAATTGTTGGGTAAAGAGAAATAATTTATTTTAAGAAGTTAAAAATTCAGCTAACACAAAAAATAAACCATCGAAAACATATGATTTTCATGAGATTCCTAAGATCGGAGCATCGGTCAAGAATATAATGTTTTCGTCCCTTGTGATCATTAGCAGTAGATCTATGGCGCACCTTGTTTAAGAATACACGTCCAGGTAAAGACGGTGTTCAATAGTCTACGGTGCCGGCATGGCGGCCCCCTGATAGTGTTAGTTTTAATAATACCTACCTACCTAGACGACTATACTAAATTGGTTGTTGTGGAAATCTGAAGATTGCAGATTTGTAGCAGGTTTAATTCAAAAGTTATATATTTTTTAATTCTATTATCTCGCTCTTATTCCCTTAAACATCTTTTACTAATTTTTCTATAAAGTTATGAATATATTAATTAATTAAAATTATAAAATATTTAGTAGAATTAAAAATATTTTTAGCAGTTAGTTAGGAACTTTCAAATATATCAACCTGTTCTTGACCACCCTCAACAATCTAACATGTTTCCTCTAAAATGAGAAAAAACACAAGTCTAGAACTATATATTTTTTCAAAGGCTTTATCGGTAAATAACCCAAGGTTATTAAAAAATAAATTCTCGTTTCAATTTGAGAAAATATTATTAATAGGTAAAACTGTACTTTATAAATATAAAATAAAAACCCGAATTTGTTGCAATAAATGGATAAATGAAAATTCGTCATAATCAAAACGATTGAAATTGTTTCAATTTTCGGTTAGAAAAATGTTGATCAATAACGAAAACAATTAAATTGATTATATTTGGACAGGCACTCAAATAATTTGTTAGTCCACGTCGACAAAATATAAAGGCAACATTTTGTAAAGCAACCCAATAAATAGGAACTGAATTACGGGAACTCTATTTTTAGTTTTTAAACCGCATCTTTTTGAAATAAAAATAATATGTATTTTAGATTCGAAATCTAATAAAGAACTTTTTAAAAAACTATACTTTATTTTGGAACCGTTTACAATGGTACTTAACACTACCAAGACTAACTATTGAATGCCTCTGAATTTCTTATTGTTGTTTACAACAAATCTTATTTATATTAAATTAGTGCTGACGCTTAATTCTAGAACAAAGTCAAATAAAAGTTAAACGTGACTAAAAGTGCTTACACATTTCCTTCTAGAAGATCTCTTGTTAAAAACAAATATATCAAATTACATTAAGATAAGGAACTTAGAATAACAACACTTACACCTACGCATTGTTTACTCATATAACAGCTCCCCCCTTATTTAAAAAGTTAGTGCTACTCATTGCAGTAACTTTTGAAAGTACATTTTTGTTTTCAAAGAAAAACAAAATTTTGAAAAGAAAATCATTTTTACACTATATTTTTCCGTAAAGAACTGTTAGTGTTTAATTTAAATTCTTCTTCAATATCTTCACCTAATCTAATAGAAGGTCTTCGCTTTGGTAAAATTTTTGAAAATCTTTTCCCAAAAACTGAAACATTTGGTTTATAAGGCCTGTCGTCATTATTGCTATTTTCTATACCTATTTGTAACATCCTTTTTCGCTTTCTGCATTTACAATACAAATATGCACTAATTATGATTATAATTAAAGATAATGTAAAATAGGTAAACCAAGAATAATATTTTTGAACTGTTGGTTCCTTGATTAAATCATCTAATTTTATTGAGTATTGATCCAATTTGTGTTTGACAATTTCCAAATCTTCCAAATTTTATTTATTGATTTTTAAAGGTTTTAATTTCGGAAAATTATTAACATTATCTGGATATTTATCACAACAATTAAAAGGAATTTGTACAGTATTGGAATAGTTATAATTATAAAAAACAGTTTTTAAACTGGTTGCTTGAATTTTTGATGTTCCAACAAAACCGGAACATCTTGAGGTTAAAGTTAAAACAGTATTTTTATTAACCATTTTCGATTTTGGATCTATACCCTCACATTTTATAGTTATTGGTAATTGATTGGTTACACTTATTAGCCAAGCATTATTTTCTAATAATTGAATATTGTAATCTTTGGCCAAAATCAAAACCATTTCACATGTTTTTGGTAAAGTAAGAATCTTTTGTGTTTTTAACAGTTGTGCTTCACAAATAGCATTTGAATCTATTGGTAAAGGATACAAATTTTTACAAAGATAAAGACGGTTCTTTAATTCTTTACATTTATTGATATCAGATAATGAGATATAAATTTCGTTATCATCGTCTTTAGCAATGTATTTGTTTCCAACAGGTAGAATATGATGTAGCATAGTTCTATTATCATAATTAGGTATTGGATACATTCTATAAACTGTATAGATTTCTGATTCGGTTAAAGGTACTTCCAAAACAAAAACTAATTTTTTATCGATTATAAAAGCATGTAAATCAATTATGTTAAGGTAGGTTGGGATTTGAGATTTTCGCGGAGTTAAAGGCAAATTGTTCTTATCCAGATTTTTACTTATTGATTCTAGAGCATCCAATAAATCATTGGGAAGAATTATTGAAGCATGAATAATATTTAATCTTGCAAAAGTTATTGAATTTAAAATGTCTTCAACCTGTGACTGAAGGTAAGTATAGGATTCGAGTAGTTGTTCACAAATATTGATTAAATAAAATTTAAGATCAACAAGTTCAATTTCATCCCGAATCATATAAATTGATTTTTCAATTTCTTTAATATTTGAATTGAAAGTTTCTTCGTCGATTTGAAGTTTTCTTAGTGTAGAATTAAATTGTTTAATAACGGATGTAGTCACGCTTATTTGTTTTTTAATTAATATTTCCAATTCTTTATCGTCTTTTTCAATTTTATTGATACATTCATTAAAATATTGACCGTCAGCAGCGTCTAAATTTCCCGTGATATATTTCCAAACCGTACCTACAGCATCAAATAGTCCTTTTTTAGGTCTAATTACTTGTTTAGTTGTGGTATCAGAATCGATTTCATCAAATTTATTACCAATATCTTTTGAAATTTGTTTTAACAAAGTTACATGAGATCTAATATCAAAGTGTATATTTTTCATAGTTCCTGTTTTTTGCGAAAGCATAAGCTCTAAGTTATCTAAGATATGACTATTATTAATAAAAGCGTTTTGCAAAGCCTCTAGATTTTTATATACTAATATGGTCCACTTATCATTAGATACCTTAATACTGGCCTCTCTATGATAGTAAACACCTACTGTGTTATTGATTTCAGTTAGACTATACTGTTGACCATAAGGTTCTTGTCCGAATCCGAGTAGCACGGACATAAATAATCTGAAACAATATGTTTTAATCATTTTCTTGTTCTTATTGTAGGTCATCATCTTGTTTAACATAACATGGTTTTAGTAAATCAAAATTAAATTTAGATGTTTGTTTAGTTATTGGATTATAAACAGAAGCTGAATTTTTGAAAATGTCTTTAATTTCAAATGGTCCGTTAAATTTCGGTGAAAGTTTTCCTTTTATTTGGGTTTCTTTAACGTATACCCTATCTCCAACTTTAAATTCATAGTTTGGAGTTACGTGTTTATCAAATCTTGCTTTTGCTTTTTGTTTAGAAAGAATTGTTCTGTTTCGTGCTATTTCATAAAAGTGTTTGATTTTTGCATTTAAATCGCGAACATATTTTGAGATTAACTCTTGCTCATTATAAAGAACTTCAGCGGGTCGCGATGACGTATGTCCAAATATTAATTCATAAGGTGTGAAACCATGAGTTTTACATGTTGAGTTATTATAACATATAACCGTATATGGGAGAAGTTGATGAGGGTGTTCGTTAGGATTTTCTGTAGTACACACTATTATCATTTCCAAAAGAGTTGCGTGGAATCGTTCTAAACTTCCATTAGATTGTGGATGACCTGTACTTGAAAAAGTTAACTTTATATCGTACATCTTACACAAATCTTTTAATAACTGATTATTAAATTCTTTGCCCCTATCAGTATGAATCCTTAAAGGTGTACCGTAATGCTGGAAAAATAGTAATAAAGTATTCACTATATTTTTTGAGGTTTTATCACTAAGAGGATAAGCTTGTATGAATTTTGTTAATTCATCCCTTATAGTCAAAACCAAATTTTTTTTGTGGAATTTCCAAAATGTCTAAATTAATTCTTTCAAATGGTGTTTTTGGGGTTTCTGTAATTACGAGTGGGTTATCTAAATTTTTTCTTAAAATTTTGTTCTTTTGACATATCTCACATTCTTTTATAAATGTTTCAACCTCTTTACTTAAGTTTTTCCAATTATATTTTTCTTTGATTCTCCGTATAGTTTCATTGATTCCTCGATGAAAATTTCTCTTTCCTGAGTGATATTGATCAATTATTATTTGTTTCTGATCATCACTAGGTTCTGTGACAATATTTTCACAAACTACCAAATTTAAATCTTTTTCTGCAAAAATAAAGCATATCATCTCTACTATTGGTAAGTCAACTCTTGTCTCAACATAATATGTTTTTGAAGGATCGATATCATTTTGACATCTACAAAGAATTCCAAAAAGTATTGAAATTGCATCTTCTTGAAAATTTGGCAATGGAATAATATAATAATTTCTTTTCCTAATAGATTTTGAAGGTAAAATATTGATTCTTTTAATGTCAAACTTTGGACTTTCCTCGAAAAAATCTTCTATAATTTGATAATGTAAATCTTTCATATTATCTTGTTGAAAAATTGTTATGATATTTTTGTGATCTTTATTTAATAATTGTTCATTTGTATATCTGATTTTGGAATAATCAATCAATGATATTGTTTGATATAAATTTTGGAATCTATTAAATTCGTTTTCAAGTGTCGGTGACATAAGGGATAAGTTTTCGTTTTGATCTTCTTCGGATGAATCTTCCTGTTCTGATAAAGCATTAATAATTGCCGTTCGTTTATCCATCAAAATATAGATATTGATTTGAATATCTGTTGATTGGAAAATTGATTTAATCATTGATAAAATTATATCCCAATTTAATGAATCTAAGCCACAAGCTATTTTTGGCATTGCTACGTATTTAATTTGATTCTTGAAGCAATTTTGTTTTAATTTTTCTAAACATTTATAGACATTATCATAAGTGGGTTTTAAATTATACTTTTCTTTAGTGATTAAATAAAAAATATTTCTGTCTTTGATTTTCAAATTTATAATTTCACCAACTTGTTTTTTCTGACTTTTAAGATATTCAACATGTCCATATTTTTGTTTAAACTGTAAAGCTATGCCTTTACCCATTTTTAAATCTTTTGATACACAATGAGCCAAAGCAAAGTGCAAAGGAGCATCAAATAAATTTTCTTCTAAAATTTTAATTTTTTCTTGGTTAATTTGATTTTGAAAATTTACCGAATAATGTATTGTATTTATTTTTTCATCGATTTTAATTCTGGATAGAGCATCAGCGTTTTTGTTAATTTTTCCTGATTTGTAAATAAACTCAAATTCATATTCTTCTAGTTTAAGTCTCCATCTAGCCAAACGACTACCAGGATCTTTAATAGAACTTAGCCAAATTAAAGGACGATGGTCTGTTACTAAATAAAATTTTCGTCCATACAAATAGGGTCGAAAATGTTTAACTGACCATATTATAGCCAAAAGTTCACGCTCTATGGTTGAATATTTTTGTTCTGCAGGATTTAATGTCCTGGATGCATACGCAATGGGTAAGTCTTTGCCAATAGTTCCTTGTGATAAAACTGAGCCAATAGCATAACTGCTAGCATCAGTTGTTAAAATAAAAGGTTCCTTGAAATTTGGATATATTAAAATTGGACTTGTTGTTAAAGCATTTTTTAATAATTCAAATGCATTCTTGCAAGTTTGATCAAAAATAAAAGGTATATCTTTTTGTAATAGTTTAGTTAAGGGTTTTGAAATTTTTGCAAAATCTTTTATGAATCGTCTATAATATCCTGCTAATCCAAGAAAAGCTTTTATGTCTCTTTGAGTTTTTGGTTCTGGATAATTTTTTAAAGCAGATATCTTATCAGGGTTTGGTTTTACACCCTTATCAGTGATAACGTGTCCTAAATAAGCTACCTCTTTCCTTAAAAACTCACATTTATCAGGTTGTATCTTTAAATTTGCTTTTCTTAATCTTGAAAATACTTCTTATAATCTTTTTATATGTTCGTGTATTGTAGCTGAATAGACTATTATATCGTCCATATAAACAAGACATCTTTCATTTTGAATTCCCACTAAAATATTGTCCATTACCCTTTGAAATGTTGAAGGAGCATTTTTGAGTCCGAATGGCATTCTAATATACTCATAATGTCCATTCTCAACTGAAAAAGCAGTTTTTTGTATATCTTTTGGATCTACCTCAATCTGATGAAAACCTGACGCTCAGTCTAACGTAGTAAAATATTCACAATTACCAAGTTGATCTAACAAGTCTGATATGTTGGGTAGAGGATATTTGTCATCTACTGTCACTTCGTTGAGTTTCCTATAGTCAATGACAACACGCCATTTTTGTTTTCCTGAGGCGTCTAATTTTTTTGGGACCACCCACACTGGGCTGGACCAGGGCGAAACAGATGGTTGTATGATACCTTGATCTAACATTTTTGAAATTAGATTTTTTACTTCTTGTTTATGGATTTGCGGATATCTATATGATTTTGTAAAAATTGGTTTACTTTCTTTAGTAGTAATCGAATGTTTAATTTCAGTGGTAAATGTTAAATTATCCCCCTCTAAATAAAATATATCTGAAAAGTCAAGACATAACGACATAATCATTTCTTTTTCCTCTTCGTTTAAATGTGTCAAACGTAATTGTTCCATAATATCATTCTCACGATTTGCTGGATGTCTTTCCGTTAAATTAAAACAGACTTCTGAAGAAGAAGGATCAATAATCGGTTCAAATTCAAATTTTTCAAAATTAATTATTTTTGTAACTGGTCGCGCATTTATAACCGTTGTGCAAAATTCCCCATTATTATTTATTTTTACCAAGCAATTAGGGATGTAACACTTGTCTATCTGTTGTGCTAATAAAGTAGCTTCAGTGTTTTTTAATTTATCCGTTCTAAATTTAAAAGCTCTTTCTGTACGACCTTCAATTTTTATCGTATTATTAATAGGTTTTATGTCAGCTGATTGTTGTTCTGACTGCATTGGATCATTTTCCGAATTACTCCGATAAAGTGGTACTGTTTTAAAATTTGTAATCAATTGATTATTTTTGTAATCAATAACACAATCATAATGTTAAAAAGTCTGAACCTAGTAAACCGTCAAACTGTATATCCAAATTATAAACTAAAACTTTATGTGGGTCTTTAATATTAAAAGGAATTAATGCTGATTCTGTTATATTGATGGGTACGTTAGTGATACCCCTAATAGTAACATTTTCTGGAAATCTAATTTTATATTTTTCACATGTTTTAGGTTTAAAAACAGATTTACTTGCACCTGTATCTACTAATAATTTAAATTGTTTTGAAACATCGGTAATATAGTACAATTCTTCTGAACAGGTAAAAATTTCAAAATTTACATGAATTGATCTTGAGTTTGGATGAAGGGATTGTGATCGTCCTCTAAAGTTATTTCTGAAATCTGACTTATTAAATTTTGATCTGTTTCCGAGGCTGATATCTGAAAATTTACAGAATCTTGAGAATAATTTTCAAAATTACTTATTTCATTTCATTTCCAAAATTTTCATTTTCGTAATAAAATTTTCATTATTTTCAAAATTTTTATTATTTTCAAAATTTTCAAATTTTTCTGAATTAATAAAATGCATTGGTTTGTATGTAGGATTAGGCTGTATTACACTTGGCCTATTTTGATAGTTTTGATTTGGTCTAAAGTTGCCATTATTTTGTTGTGGACGCTGTATTACATTTGATCTTTGTTGGAAATTATTTGGTCTTGTATTTTGAAAATTCTGATTTTGATAGGATGTAGATGGTTGAGGATTTTGATTCCTATTTTGAAAGTTGTTTGAGTTATAAAAATTTTGTGGTCTCGATTGCGACACTTGTCTAATTCTACACTCATTTATTAAGTGACCTTGTTTTTTACAAAATGTACATATTTTTGGTTGTATTTTGAGTTTTTGAATTGAATTTTGTGATTTAGAGAATTTTTGATTTTCGAAATAAAAAAGTTGAAGCTCACGTTTAATAAAAGAAATAGCTTCAATCATGTCTTTCGGATTGTTAGCACGAACTATATGCCCAATTTTTGAGTCTAATCCGGTTAATAAAGTATTTAAAGCCATAGTCTCAATAAGTTTACCCTGAGCAAATTTTTGATCTCTTGTAAGGGTTTGCCTATTGATTGCTGAATTCATTTTCGCACAGTGAACTTGTAAACGCGAAATAAAAGTTAGTGGATTCTCAGATGGTAACTGATGTAACCTCTGGAGATCCTGAATTAAAGCAGTAAGGTCTCTTTGATCGCCAAAATGCGTATTTAGAAGTTGTGAAACTTCTGCCCAAGAACTTATATCTCTAGAATTAATAAGCTGAGAAGCTTTACCCTTTAACTGATTTTTGATTTTAACAAGCAAAAATTGTTTTTGATTTTGAACACACATGGCTTCTGCCAAGTCGCATGCATTACAAAATGTGTTGAGATTAATAGCATCTCCATCATATTCTGGAATTAATGAAAATATTTCAGAAAGTTTATAAGGTTCAACTTCTTGTTCTTCCGCCATTATTTACTTTTTTTTTCAAAAATTTTCTTAAAACTAAAACTTAAAATTTAAAAATTTCTGACTAGTGAAGAAATTCGGGCAAAACAATAAATATTTAAAACTAACTTACAGTATTAAAATCTTCATATCCTGAAGCAAAGGAAGTTCGGAAGTTCTCTGAAATCGCTTTTGAAATTAAGCGGCTGGATTCAGTTCCTCTTCAAAGCTGGATCGGATTTGACCAGATGAATCTTCTTTCTTCTATAACTTTTCTTCTGTAACTTTTCTTCTATAACTTTTCTTCTATAGCTTTTTTTTTTTATTTTTCGGTTCTTTTTTTTTATTGCTAGTTTTAAGGCTTAAACCACTAAACCTGTAATTGTGCTGATTTTAAGGCGAAAACCACTAAACCTGTTTTTAAGAAGCAAGTAAGTTTTTCTTGTAAAACACTAACGTGTACCGTACTAACAAGTCTCTTGGGTGCACTACCGCGGACGGTGAACTACGAATAGCTTTTTTCGTACACTGCAGTACGTCGAAGAAATCCTACCGACTGCGCCACTTTTTAGATTCGAAATCTAATAAAGAACTTTTTAAAAAACTATACTTTATTTTGGAACCGTTTACAATGGTACTTAACACTACCAAGACTAACTATTGAATGCCTCTGAATTTCTTATTGTTGTTTACAACAAATCTTATTTATATTAAATTAGTGCTGACGCTTAATTCTAGAACAAAGTCAAATAAAAGTTTAACGTGACTAAAAGTGCTTACACATTTCCTTCTAGAAGATCTCTTGTTAAAAACAAATATATCAAATTACATTAAGATAAGGAACTTAGAATAACAACACTTACACCTACGCATTGTTTACTCATATAACATGTATATGGATTTGTTAAAAATTAATATGGCAAAGAAGAGGAAGGGAAAAAATTCGACGGGTAATATTATGTTTTTTTTTATTGGGTGAGAAATATACAGATGAAGAACCATTGAAAAGCAAAAAACATCAAGGAGGCTACGAACGAAATTTTGAATGATTTTTTATTTGAATTTATTATTTTTCAGCATTTGGTACCTATATAACAAAAGAAATTTTAGGCTTTTAATAAACTTGTTTAAAAAAAGCAATACCACAAGATTACCTTGAATAAAATATATGAGATAAAACCTACACTAGATCTTCATATGACGTTGCCTGCTCACTTGAAATGGTGATTACACAATGAAAAAGATTCGAAAAAGAAGAATGGAGATTAACCATTAATAATAAAAATTGCATAGTATTTTGGCATTGCTATCCATATTTAAAATAAGTCGCAGTTAACAAATTATTCGCTGGTTCAACGCATTTCTTTTTAACACAATTAACGTTGCTGATAAAAAATTAACGGACGTAGTAATAAGGAACTTACGTATTTCAATATCGGTTAGTAGAGAGTTAATAGACCACTAATTTGTCGTTACTTTATTTGCCTACTCTATTACCGTAATTAAGATGCTAAAAAAAGTTTTTAAACGACATACACAAATTACCGTAACCGTATTCTTTCGCCCACATACAAACTGCCAATGTTAATATGGCCGTGATAATAAAGAAGGTTTCGGGTTCGAATCCCGGCTATGTGCATGGATATTTTGTGTTTGGTAGGGTGGTGGGGGGTTGGGTTGGGTTGTAACTCTGGAACAGAAGCAAGTAGCGATACACAGTTTTCAGATTCAAGTTTCCATGAATAAAGACTACAAATTTTGTTATAAAGCCTAAATTCGTGGGATCCTTAGTTTCAGAGTTATTTGAAAAAACGTTAAAATATATAAAGAAATAATAACTCTAGAAGTAAAGCAGCTATTGATATGCAGGTTTTCAAAGCTACAGTTTTCGAGATATTTTCATGTATGGTGTGGTGAACTATCCGTGCTTTCTAGCACCAATTTTTTTGTTTAATATTCCCGTAAAAAAATCTTAGTATATTATAAAAATTATTGATTTTGGGTAACTTTTCCTATCAGAAATTAATATGTTATCAAAACGAAAGTTCCCTGACTTCGAAATTTAGGGCAACCTGTTAGAAGAAGAGCGAATGTCACAGCTGTGATACTTTCGCCGTTCTTTGTTAACATTAATATATACAAAACTTAAGCAACAATTTGTCAAAATCAGCAAATTTTTAACATCTATTATAAGTTTTAATCTTATATTTATAAAACAATAAGGAATTAGACAGCGGCGGCATAGCCAGTTACTGGTTTTGGGAGTTTTGATACCCTGGTTAAATAAGGTTAGACAAGTATGATTATTTCATAAAAAACAAGAACTGGATTTTGAGGAAGTTTTTATATAAAAATGAAATTGTTCCTCTCCAAACATTTTTACCCATTATTTGGCACTTTCACATCACCTAAAAAAATGTTTACCCTTTATAGAACGAATTGAAACTAAAATACATTGTTAAGAAAGAACAGCGAATGCGTAAGGGCCGGCGCGCGCACCTCCAAGCGATTGTATTAGAAAATAGGGCAAAATATCAAGGAAAAATAGCTAATGACAAAAAACGTGTGCCATTCGCTCTTCTTACCTAATATTTTGACCGAAAAAAGTGCCCATTCGTTGCAAATTGTTGCTTTCGCTCTGTTTGCTCAACAATATTACCTGGAAGTTGATTTCATGGCACATTCGCTGAATATAGTTAATTTATTTCCAATATTTAAAATAAAAAAAAAATAAAAAAGTGGTTTAAAATAGAGATATGATGATATACATTATAAAAATGCAAAAAAGTGAAAATCGCAAATTTGTAACATTCGCTCACAGTTCGCCTAGGTCAAAGTTTAAACAATAAAAATATATAAACGAACCACTGCTTATTTTCCAACAGTCCGTATTCCTGCCTTGTAAAAAAATATATTTTTAAAATAGCTACGTAGCTATTCGTTTTTTACAGGGTGTTGTATATTTTAGTATATTTATACCAATGAAATATATTATAACCTTGCTTTAATTACCGAAAATGTAAAATGAGTTAATTTTACTGACTAATATTTAATAACTAATGTGAAATTTGTTACTCTTTTTCTACTTTTTAATGTAAAACATAAATTTCTCATAGCTTTAGTTAGTCTTCAAATGTAAAATGAGTTAATTTTACTGACTAATATTTAATAAATATGAAATTTGTTACTTTTTTTTCTACTTTTTAATGTAACACAACAATTTTTCATAGCATTAATCAGTCTTTATTTAAACGAAAATAACTTATAAATACTCAACATTAATTATTATAAAAAAGGAAAGAAATCAAATCAAATCAGTTACTTCAACCGAAAAGAATCCAAAAACAAAAGATGAAAAGATCTTGGGTAGAAAAAAACGAAAAGTCAAACTTGGATGAGCATCCCACAAGGAACACACGGGCAACCAGCATGGGCTCATCAGTGGTTTCACTTACTGGTCACCCACCCCAAATATCATTAAACACCATCATAAACTTTGATTTCCAACTTTCGTTTTTTACCTTCTGTCCTTTTTTGTTTTGATTTGTGTTTAATGATGTTTGGGGAGGGTGACCAGTGAAACCACTGATGAGCCCACGCTGGTTGCCGAGGGCGAAACGTCGTTTAATCATTTCTCTTTTCGCTTTGGTCCTTTGTGTGTTCTTTGTGGGATGCCCATACAAGTTTGAATTTTCGTTTTTTTTTCCACCCAAGATCTTTTGATTTTTTATTTTTGGATACTTTTCGGTTGAACTAACTGATTTTTAGGTTTTTTAACTTCTTTCCTTTTTTATTTTATAATAATTATTGTTAAGTATTTCTAAGTTATTTTCGTTTAAATAAAGACTAATTAAAGCTATGAAAATTTCACATTATTTATTAAATATTAGTCAGTAAAATTAACTCATTTTACATTTAAAAACTAATTAAAGCTACGAAAAATTGATGTTTTATATTAAAAGGTAGAAAACGAGCAACTAATTTTACATTATTTATTAAATATTAGTCAGTAAAATTAACTCATTTTATATTTTCGTTAATTAAAGCAAGGTTATAGTTTATTTTATTGGCGAAAATATAATAAAATACAGAACACCCTGTAAAAAACGAATAGCTACGTAGCTGATTTTGAAAATATTTTTTTTATACCTTTATCAAAAACAAGATTTTAGTAAGTTTCTGCAGATAACTAAAGCATGGCTTTTTTGGTTACCGATGCAAAAAATACTTTTTTTTGATCACGGGTGCAAAATAAGATTTCTGTCCGTTTTTTACCCAAAATTAAAAAATAGTAATATAGAAAAAACCTAATTATTCTTGCTAAAAAATTAAGCCATTTCCGCCAGTTTTCACCAAGTATTTATGAAAAATCATTTAAAAAAATCGGCAAACTATCAAACTGTCAAAGATTAAAATGTCGCAACAATAAACGTTACCGGGTAAAAAGGCACATCACTATGGAAACCACATTGTTATTTCATTTACCAGCCGCCTTGATTTATAGATTAAAGATGGTGTCTTGCGAGAAGGGTTCTTCGTTCGAGATTTTTAAAAGCATTTTCCTCTTTTTCTTGGATTTTTTGATAAAGGTATTAAAAAAAAGTGTTCACAACTCGCGGCTAAACTGTGCTTTTTTTTACTCGCGATTTTAAATACCTCGCTGCGCTCGTTATTTAATCCAACGCTTGTAAAAAAAAGCACTATTTTAGCCACTAGTTGTGAAAACTACTATTTTTACAAGGCAGGAATATGGACTGCTTGTAAATATGCAGTACTTCGTTTATAATATTTTTATTGTTGCAACTTTGGTCTAGGCCAACTGTGTGCTCTTTCTTCTTTATTAATTCGGCAGAATAGAATAGAACAGAAAACAACAATTCCTGTTTTTGCAAATTCACTTTAACAAAAAAACAAATTGAAAACCTATCTAAACAAAAAACGAATTATCATCTACCAGCTGCAGCTTTTGCACAGAAATGAATCTGGTTGGTTGCAAAAAATAACCGAGCGGGTCCCGTTAAGCCTCCGTAAGTGACGTATTACGGTTCAGTTATTTTTGGATACGGAAGAAAAATAACCGACTTTGCCTACGGTGTCACCAATTTTGATGGTTCATTAACGCTCTAATAGCCGGATCTGTTATATTTTACTTGAAAAACTTAAAATATGCAGGGCAAATATTTTATTAAATATCTTTCAAATAGCAATAATTTATTCTCTCAACGCTATTTATTAAAAAAATATCAGTATTAAAAGATATCTCGTTACAGTTCCATGACTTTTTTTTTAAATAAAAATTAATTAAATGTGGTTATTATTTAAAAATATTTAATCACTTTTGGGGCAGGTGGTTTTGGATCGGGGTCGGGTATGTCAATAGATAATTTTGCTTTCATTTGAAGTTAAACACAAACCAATTACCTAGGGAGCACAAAAACAAAGTATTGCCTTGAAATACGACACTTTTATCTTCTCAAAATCAAGGGCGCGATTTTTGGATTGATAAAAGAGATTTAACATTGAAAAATTTTATATTTAGACTATAGGGAATCGATTTATGAGGTTACATTTGCAACTTCGGAATATGGTGCGCAATAGGGAAAGGTGGGAAGTAGTAGTTGTAGTTTTAGTATAGGAGCGGCCCGTGGGCCTGGCAATTAGGCCTCTTCATGGGCCCTTTCTGCCATACCCCGTTCCTTACCCTTATGCCCCTACTTCCGCTGCACCTTTCTCTCCGGGCCTCCCTGTCTTCTTTACGAAGTGTAGTATGTCGGCCCATTTCAGCGAGTGTAGCTCTTCTTTGTGTCATGGGAAATCCCCACTTCAGCTGCCTTGATCTGGGATATGCATCACACTATACTATCAAGTGCTGCGCCGATTCCTCTTCGAGCCCGCAAGCGGGACACACGAGATCTCCTGCTACTCTTATTTGCGTCAGATGTTTGTTCAGCCGATTGTGCCCAGTCAGCATCCCTGTCAGCAGTCCAATGTCCTTTCGGGTCTTGCCTAAGAGCCATTTAGTTCTGGCTACATTCGGATCATCCGCGAATAGCTTGGACTGTCTGCACTTTGACTTTTGCCTCCAGGACGTCTTCAGTTCATTGTTCGCCCATTTGTTGAGCTCACTATGTACCTGTTTTCTTGTTATTCCCAGAAGGGGTTCCGGTCCAATGTTTCGGCCCCTAGTCTGGCAAGTTCGTCCGCTTTCTCGTTACCTGGTATACCCTCATGAAGTGGGACCCACATCAGTGTCACCCTTTTGTCTTGAGCCAGTGTTTGCAGTGCTTCAGCGCACTCCTCCACCAGACTACTGACTATTTTGGGTGCACTTAGAGACTTGAGCTCAGCCTGGCTGTCGGAGCATATATATATGTCCCTCCTACCATTTCTGACCTCGGGTAGGGTTGCCGCCATGATAATGGCATACACCTCCGCCTGAAACACCGTAGCGTGTTCTCCAAGTGGTGATAACTCTTCTGATCTTCTAGGTTTTCCGTGTACACTCCTGCGCCTGTTGTCTGCCTGGCTGACAGTTTAGAGCCATCCATGTAGCAGACCGTCGTGCGTCGCCTCTCTGCTTAATTCCGTTCGAAATTCTTCCCGTTGCCACTCATTCCGTTCTGGTATTGTGACCTTGCACTTTTTATCGAACCTCCTTGTTTTAAGCGGTGCTTTCACTGGCAGTCTTAGGAGTATCAACTCTTTCATCGCCAGTCTCTTGAGAGCCAGATAGCCCTCTCTTTCCTCCCTGCCTGAGAAAGGTGGGGAACATCTATAGCTGCAAGTCGCGTGTATACTAGTCAGGTCTTGAGTCCCCGCAGAAAAATGAGAGCGCTTTGTGAGAGCGAGAGTGTGAGAGTGTCCCTGTTGTGTGTTAGAGAGAGAAACAGAGAAAAAGAGAGGAAGAAAACGGGACCTTTTTTTATATACGTATTTTTTTACATGCGCTTTTCTTTAATTTGGGCTGTAATCTTTATGTGCCCTAAATTATTTACGCGGAAATGGTCACGTTTGCGCTGTAATGCGCATGCGCGGTTTTTGCTTTCTAAACAGCACAATCATTAATGGTGTGTAACGCAGTGCAAACCATTTACCGCGAATTTTTCTTCTTTTAATTAATGGAAAGAGGAAAACAACTATCGAGTCAAAGTAAAAACGTGACTTTTTATTTTTAATAGGAAATTGACGAGAAGCTTCAAAACTAGTCATTTACAACCACTTTCGACACAAAGCATGTTCAAAATCTATAGTCACTTACATCCAATTTCATCACTCCCCGTCAATTTAATGTACTTATTAATTTAAATTGATTCTTCATTTGATTAAAATTATATTTCTTAAATTAATAAATTTTTATTTTGATAAAGATTTTGTGAACATGTCAGCACTATTTTGAGATGAGGAAATATATTTGATAGTAAATACTTTCTTGAAATATAAGTCCTTAACAAAAAGATATTTAATCTCAATATGTTTTCCCCTCTTGGAATTTTCAAAGTTTTTTTATTGTAGCAATAGCACTGAGATTAAAAGTCCTTTTAAATCTGCCATCTGTTGACCTGCCAAAGCTGCTGCCACATATTCAGCCTCTATTGAGCTTAAAGCAACACATGACTGCTGTCAAGATATCTACAAATATCTGGTCTTGTAGTTATTGAAATGAACATTAAACTGCAGGTAAGTCTTCGGTATGGGATATCGTCTAATATTTGCTCGCTTTCATCAACATTATAGTTGTTCTCCATAGGTGTCATTATCGGTTTGGTTTCTTCCATTCTAAATTCTAAAGCCTTTCGATCATCTTTGCTTGATAGACTTTGATGCCTTTTTCAGTGAACTCTATCTGCATTCATTCCCAAGAATGATCAATCATCATCATCATCAATAATTATAGTGTGATCTCTTAAATTCAAGTTTGTCATAATCTCATTGAATTTCATATTCTAGCATTTTGAAGAGTTTCGTAAACCATATAAGGTTCGGTTTAATTTAAAAAATTTGCTGCTGCTTTTTACTCCTTCAGGCTTCTTTATATAAACAGTGTTGTCTAGATATCCATTTAAGAATGCTGCAGGAACATCTATCTGTCTTATTAAATAGTTACTCTCTGCTGCAATTGATACCATCATTCTAATTGGTGAAATTCTGCAAACCGGTGAATAGTCATCTTGTAGTCATTTCTTCGGGTAATTCTATGTCTTGATTTTCTTTCTGTATACTGTCTTGGTAATTATCTTTCGAACGGTCTGATGAATTGTCAGCATTAGAATCAGTCTCTTCTGGTTCGTTATTCTCTTCTTCTGTAGCATTTTCCTGTAGATCTTTTCTTTCTAATTTTTTTTCTGGAAAATATTTTATTTGTGGTTTATTTTCCTCTTGTTTATTTTTATTTCTTTCCTTCTACTCCAGTATAGATGCATCACATTTCACGTCTCTTGATCTTATAAATTTTTGCTCTTGAGGTAACCATAATCTCTTTTGGTAACTTAGTAAACCAAGAACGACAGCCAAAAACCCTTAGTTTTCTTGAATCGTTTCTGTTGTTCCAAATTTTTGATGGTGCCTTACCTATAGGAAGTGCTTTTGTTGGTAAGCGGTTAAGTTCATAGGCTGAACATTTTAAAGATTTGCACCAAAGATTTTTAGGTATTGCTGATTCAATGACCTTCATTATAACTTTATCTAATAAAGTCCTTTTCATCCTCTCTGCTACTCCGTTTTCTTGTGGTGCGTGGGGCTTTGTATATTCTAATTTTATGCCATTATCTTTGCCGTATGCTTTAAAAGTATTTTCCTCCTTTTGTCTTTCAACTTCTGTTATGTATTCAATTAGGTTTTGTTCTGCCTCATTTTTCATTTGTAGTATTTCAACTACTACAAAGTAAGAAAAGTCATCAGTTAATGTTTCAAAGTATTTTAATCCGTCAAAAGCTATTGAATTTATTGCCCTAAAAATGTCACGATGGATAAGATCTCCAATTTTTGTCGATTTCTTTTCACTCTTTATAAAAGTATTTCTAACCCCTTTACCTTCCATGCATAATAGATAAAGACCATTTTTGTTCTCACATTTTAAAGAAAACATCTTACTTTCTATTATAGTTTTATCTTTTTCTACCACAATTTTGTGACTTTTGCTGCTGACTGTGATGCCCATAATAAATTGTGCTTAAATTCTTAACAATCAAAGCATCTATGGAAACTTTATTATCTTGGCATTGTGTCTTTAGAGTCCCTATATTTTATTTGCTTGAAGGTCTGACCATTTGCAATTTGTATTTTTACTGGTCTCTCTAGTTTTCTAATGTTTACCATCTGTGGTTCTAGTTCTTCTCTTATAAAATGATTGCTCGCTCCCGAGTCCAGAACCCTTTTAAATTTTCCTGCCATTTCTGTACACAGGTTTGCCGCATACAGTTGTACCTCATTCTCACTATCCTCAATCACATGTGCTTCTCCTGATTCATGCCTTCCTTTAAATCCTTTTTCTCTTTTTGCTCGCCTATTGAAGCGGCCTCTACCTCTTTCTCTCTTAGGACACTGTGATAGCCAGTGTTGTTAACTCACACATTTATAGCAATAGCTTGATGCCTTAAAAGTAGATTCTGAGTTGTCAAAATGTTTGCCCAGTTTAAGTTCTTCGTCTAACAACCTCGCTTTTGGAAATTGTAGCTTAACATTCTCTATAGTTTCTAAAACAGTTACTACATGGCGATACTTAGGTGGTAGAGATAAGAGTAAATGACATACCTTGTCGCCATCATCAAATATCGTGCCCGTTGTCTTTCAAATCCCGTATTATAAAATCAAATTTCAAAAATAAGTCTTCTAACTTCTCGGTTTTTTCTTCATTACGCAAGTCTAGTAAAAGAACTTGTTCTAACAAACACACCTTTCAATGCCTCAATTCGTGCCTTTGTACCTGTGCTTTCTTTGATAATGTCCAAAAATTTGTCTGAAATGCCTTCTACTATTTTATAGACTGCGCTCTTACGTCAATTTTGTTCTAACTACTTTTTTTAGCCACATTTGCTCCTATCTCTGATGCTATGCCATCTATGGCATCAATGCAGCCTTTCTTTCGGCATATTATCTTGACTCTAGATAGCCAATTGTTGAAATTGTTTGCCTCTATTATAGGAATCATCTAGGACGTATTCATCTTCAATTTCTTTTAGTTTTCACTTTGATCTTAAGCTCACGTTTGGAATCGATTTTTTGATCTTCTAGACTGCTGTCAGCCCTTAAGCTAGTCTTCGTTGCCTGGGCTCATAACCTAATGGAAATGGCGCTTTTCTTTTGTGGAAAAAGAGGAAAACAACTATCGAATCAAAGTAAAAATTTTACTTTTTATTTCTAACAGGAAATTGAAAAGAAGCTTCAAAGCTAGTCATTTAGAACCACACAAAGCATATTTAAAATCTATAGTCATTTACATCCATTTTCTTAAAAAACTCAAAATTAATTTTAAACTTATGTGAAGGGTTTTTGTACACTTTAGGGATTAAATAGGTACGTTTAATTCCTCTTTTTAGGGACTAAAGTAGCACTTTTAATCCCTTAGGGATCAAAAAAGAAAATATTATTGCACTTTAGAAAAATATTATTCTTATTTCTACGCCAAATGGTTCGTCGCCTGCTGGAAAGGGGGCTAAGAATGAAATCTTGGTCAAGGGTAAGTGCTGTTTGGCTTGACTTGCGATAATGGATTATAATTATCCAGGAATTAATTTTTTTTAATGGGATTAAAAAGAGGGATTAAACATACTTATTTAATCCCTAAAGTGCACAAAGTAGATGAACCACCCCTTTTTGGTAGTCTACAGTACACGACGATTTTACTTGAAACACGACATCTTTTGTCACTTCGATAGTTTTGAGAGTTCTTGTTTTCCCAGATTTCATTCATTTTTACAGATTATTTGGACTGTTTTAAGAAAAAATGGACTTACGCGTGTCATTCCAGTTCATTATGACGACCATCCAGGTAAAAATATCTTATCAGTTGCGATATGGTTCGGTTTAAGAGTGGAGATTCTTTTTTTTAGAGTGACCTTAGCTCAGGAAATGTCAAAGTAACGTTCAAAACGGCTCATGTGCACAGGTGGTTTCGGAAATAAAGTTTAGTGTACAGGGCAAAAATTCAAAAATGTGCTCTCAGCCCAGCCGTGTACCTTAGCTTTTACAAAATGTGCCTTCCATTCAAAGTTCAGACCATTCTGATGTTTATTTGACTCCAAAAAGTATGGATATCACATGACCCGTTTGGAACCTCACTTCGACATTTCCTGAGCTAATCATAATAGTAATTTTCAGAACTAGTGGCTAACATAGTGACTTTTCTTTACAAGCGTTGGTTTAAATACCGAGCGCAGCGAGGTAATTCAAAACGCGATTAAAAAAAAGCACAGTTTAGCCGCGAGATGTTAACACTATCTTTTTTAATAGCTTTATCAAAAAATCGAAGCAAAAAAGGAAAATACGTTTAAAAATCTCGAACGAAGAGCACTTCTCGCAACACACCATCTTTACACTATAAATCAAGGCGGCTGGTAAATGAAATAACAATGTTTTCCACAGAGATGTGCCTTTTTACTCGGTGACGTTTATTGTTGCACCTTTTTAATCTTTGACAGTTTGATATTTTGACGATGTTTCAATGATTTTTTCTTAAATACTTGGTGAAAACTGGTGGAAATGGCTTAATTTTTAGGCAATGATAATTAGATTTTTTCATTATTCGGCCATTTCAAGCGGTTGGATGGGACAAAAAAGTAACCCATTACTAGAAAAATCCGCTGTGACTTCTATATGATTAAAATTATGACTATATTTTCTAATAAATAATTTTCGAAAACCATAGGTTATGCAAGAAAATAGTTTAAAACACTAAGTTGTACCTTTAAAATTTGGTTTGGACGGGACAAGAAAAACCAAAAACTTAGTTTTAGTAAATTCTTATTTTTATATATTTCAATTTTTAGAAAAATGCTTTATCATGACTTCTCAAAACTAATCAAAAGGCATTAGAATTAAAGGAGAAATCACGTTGTTAACATTTCTGTTAAAAATTATTGTGAACCATGAACCAATAAAGCTTTTCTTTTGGGTTGGACGGGACAAAAAATACAATAATTGAAAAAATATTATTTGTTTTAAGTCGAAAACTGTTGGTATATTTCGGCTTTTTTACATACCAAGAAAAAGTGTTATAGTGGTGGTGATTTGGAGTTATTTGAAGATTTTTAACAAAAACCAATAGATTGTTAAAGCGTTTTTCTTTTTTTTTATAAAATTACATTTGCTTAAAATGGCCCTATTACTATTTTCTGCTATTTATTTTTAATTTTGAGTAAAAAACGGACAGGAATCTTTTTTTGAATCAATTCATATATATGTCAGCTTCCAAACCAAACTTTCCTTAAACTACAGTCCTTAGTAAATATCGACATTTAAAGTTAAATTTAAAAAAAAATCTACTTCTGTGGGCATTTTTTGCTGTCTGTGATTTTCCGCAAAGGTAATTGAAATATTTTCGTGTAAATTCATTATTCAAGCCATGAATTAAAAACAAACAGGAACATTGTTATTTTCGCTTTGAAAGCATATTTGTTAATTTTGAGTTTGAATTTTCGATGATTGGTTTTTTTTTGTTTAAAAAACGGCAAACTATTAAACCTTATGCTAGGTAAATTATATTAAGAGTAGAGATTCTTTGTGACCTTAGCTCAGTTAAAGTCAAAGTGACGTTCAAAATGGGTCCTGTTGATACCAAATACTTGGTTCTGATCGCACAACTTACTCTATCAAAATTAACTCTGGGGTTCTTTAAGAAGAAACCTTAAGTCTGTGCTGTTACAGTAAGGCGGCAAGAGGTTTAAGAATATCTGATTGTTCCTGCTGTCAAGTTGAGCTAAAAAGAAAACCACCTATCTGTCCATACCAGCAAAACAAAAATCATTGTTTTTTTGAAAAGCAGCCAAATGCAATGTTACGGTTTCCTTTATAAAAACGATCCAATAAAAATGGTCGGCACCATTAAATATTAAGGCGTCACTTCCTCCTCTACTTCTCTTTCTGGAATGGCTTCTAATACAGTAACTAAAGCAAAACAAGCCATTGCAGCATTGGTGCGGTGCTTCCGGTTATGGCCGAAATCAAATTAAATAACTGGACTTTACAAATGTACATCTTGGCTTTACTAGTATCTAGCCTAATTTCGAATTTCCTGTTTCCTGCCAGTTTCGGGTTTAAGATACCAGGATTTCTTAAAAGGCTATTACTGCTGATGCAGATGACTTCGCTGTAAGAATGGAGTCAGTAAGGGTCAAAATGTTCTTCCGCTTATTTAAAGCTTCCTTGAATTGGATTATAAACGTATTCAATATGGCTAATACCCGTCTACCTAAAATCTTCTTCTTTCGTATGTTGGCTCTTCATGTTAATTGTGGAAAGAAATACAACTGAATTTTGCTGGTTTTTCTTATTGCTGGAGTCACCTAAGCCGTTACCTTCTATCTCAAAAAAAATCACTCCTACTCCAAAACTTTAAAGAACGATTAAGACAACAGGATCTCCATTTCACAGTCTACAAACACTTGACTTGATACTCGGGAACGCAAAATTATTTACACCTGGATATTCCCATACAAATCAAGCGAGTTCTGTCTCAGCTCCGCCTATGCAATAATTACAAGATAAAATTTTATTTTAAAGGCTTCGGTGATAAAATTAACCCCAAAAAAATTATGCACCGTTTGCAACCAGTCTACCCAAGAAACTTTATTTTACATTCTCTTAGATTGTCCTATTTATGCATCTATGAGAACTCCTGAGCTTAATTTCTTTCATGGACCGGATGAGTTTTTGGACACCCTGGACGAAATAACTCCTCCTCTCTCTAAGTTCTATTTATGCACTTGTGGAATATTTTAAAACTACGATTCTTTATAATAAATAAATAGATCTTGCAGATAAATGTACCTATCTCTCTTATCAAAATCAAACCGCCGAAAAAAAAGAACTTTTATTGTTAAGCAAAGAAAAAGAAAATTATTTTTTGATCCTTTTTAGTGCATGTACCAACTGTTCTTTCTTTTATGTTTTCTTCACTATAAATCATTCAAAAATAAATATCAATATAAACTTTGAAATATTTTTTTCTGTTCTTTTCAATTGCTTATCTTTTTTGAATTAGCAACCTGTAATCTCTAAGAAATTTGTTTGTAAGCCTTCATTTGTAAAACTTTTTTATGTGTAAGTTTATTTTTTTTTTCTTATAGGCTAAGCACAGAATACTTTGTATTATATGTTACACCATATATTTGTATAAGTACTCTAACCAAGGCTCTTTGTTACAAGAAATGTATATTTTCTTTATAAGCAATAAACGATTGAATTGAATTGATATCCATACTTTTGGGAGTCAAATAAACATCAGAATTGGCTGAACAATAAAAGGCACATTTTGAAAAAACTAAGGCATGACTCGGGGTACTTTTTTGATTTTTTGTCAAATAAACTAGTATTTATTTCTAAGACCACCAATTCAAATGTTTGAATATTTCGAATTGGTGGCCTTAGAAGGAAATTTAAGATTATTCGGCAAAAAATAGTGCTTCGAGCCGTGTCTTAGGTTTTTCAAAATGACCAGCCATCGCTTCCTTATTGTATCCACCAATTTTCTACGTTGTTTAAATAGTAGTGGAAAAGCAAAGTCCTCAAAAAGTTAAATTTCATCTAGACAAAGCCTTAGCTAATAGTCACTTAGTAGAGGTACACGCCGTTCTAAAATATCACCAGTTTTATTTGGGGTTAACGGATATGTAACTAGGTTAACTTCATCCAAACATCTGTAAGGGTCTTTTCCATCCGCCTAAGCTTTTTAAGGAAGACAATGTTAGAGATATTATTATCTGAGTTTGCCACTGCTTCTCGGTGAGGTAATTAAGCGAATTTAAGTTTGACTTAAACTTTTAACGAAATAGAGACTTTCTTTTGTAAACCGCAGTGATGACAATGGGGCTTTTATTTTTTCCCCAACTTTATTTTTTTTGTTTTAAAATTGGGCATTGAAATATTATCCTGCCCGTTTTCTTCTAATTCCCTGTTCGTTCGTTCATTTGTCTTTGACTCGAATCTTTTCTGCCACAAGATTTTGCTTCTATTATTAATTTTAAGGGTTCATATTGGTAATTTCTTAAAATAGTTTGCGTCTTTTGATGATAATTTATACATCAATATATTTTAATTTCTTTATCTAAACTATGTGGAACATAGACTGTTTTTAAATGATGAGTGCACGATAGATAACACCTTTAATTTTTTTGACCTCTTTGCGTTATATTTATGTGTCCCATTACCGCACTAGTGCGGTAATCAGTTCATTACCTAACGCTTATCACTAGTAATGTAATAAACTCATTAGGTAACTTACTTTTATTAAAAAAGAAGCAATTGGTTACAATTTATTTAAAAAAAAAAATTCTTATGAAATAAGTGCGTAGATAAAATATTAAATATTACATGTAAGATAAGGTTCATTACAGCACTCGCGTGTTTAACACGACTCTGTCTACGATCTGGTCGTGGCAATATTCTCCATTCGTTACTGTAATAAAGTTCATACCGTACGAGTAATAAAAATAACTATTAAAATATTAAGAAAGTGTAAATTGTTGTTTATAAAAATTTCAAAATAGGTAATAGTTATTATCGTAACAAAAGTAGAAATTTAGTTTTGTATTATTTAAATGCCGAAATAGGACATTATAAACCTATGGACTAAAGTGCTAATTTTAATCCCTCGGCGAAAGCTTTATAGCCCCACCGTAAGGAGGGCTATAATCCGCTAAGAAATTAAAAGACGCTTTAGTGCCGAGGTTTGTATACTATTTAATCCACTTTAGGAAAAGGTTATTATTAAAATCACGTTATTTCTACGCCAAATGGTTCGTCGACTACAAGAAAGGGTGATAAAAATAAAATCTTGGTCAAGAGCAAGTGCTGTTGGGCTTGACTTGCGATAAATTTAATTATAATATTCCAGGGATTACCTTTCTTTTAATCCTTGTGGAATTAAATTTACTTCTAATCTCTAGGCTGAGGGATAAAATTTATTTTATGCACTTTAGGTACGTTTAATCCCTCTTTTTAGGGACTAAAGTGGCACTTTTAATCTCTAAGGGATTACATAGTAATCCCTCATCCTAGGGATAAGAAGTAAATTTATTCCCTCAGGGATTAAAAAAAATAATCCCTGGACAAATTTATCGCAAAGATTTATTTTTTTTTCTTATAGTCGAAGACGTGGTTTTAACAATAATCTTTTTCTAAAGTGCATAAAATAGTATATAAACCTCAGGAATAAAGCGTCTTTTAATCCCTTAGCGAATTGTAGTACCTTTTGCCGCCAGATTAAAAATAGCACTTCAGTCCCTAGGTTTTTAATGTACTATTTAATCCATTAGGGATTAATCTTGTTTTAATCCTTTAGGGATTAAAAGTGCAACTTTATTCCCTAGAAAGAGGGATTAAACGTACAAATTTAAACTCTAAAGTGCACAAAGATATATAAAACTTAAAAGGAAGGATTAACATTTTTTCTAAAAGCGTTAAAGAAATCATTTCCTTAATTTTTTTACCATTTAGTATTTCGGATATGTCTTTTGGAAGTCCTTATTTCTTAATTAATTGGTTAGGTTCTTCTTGCTAAAAGGTAGAAGTTACAACATCAGTGTTAATATCGTTATCATTTACAGCGTGTTACATTTTTGATGCAATATTATGGTGTTTTTCAACCGTTCTTTTTGCATTTTGTTATTTTTATCGTTATTCTGCGTCGACGTAGTAGCGATTGGTCTTGCTCCCAGCCAACACTGTTACGTAAATATTACCTAAAAGTTACAACACATGATTACTTTGTTATATAATTTCTATGTAAACTGGAACTCACAACAAGGCAAAAACTAACTTCCGTGTTCTGCATAATGCCATGCATATAGTTCTCTAGTTTTTACGTAAATATTATGTAATTAAAATAACGGAAATATTACATGGCAACAAATAGTTGGGAAACGGCAGACATCGATTAACTGGTAACTAGAAAGTAAGTCAAAAGGTAAATTTGGGGTAAATTTTTTTACATAATATTTATATCTCTTACAAGTAACATCAAGATAAACTTGAGGTCACGTAAATAACGTACTCTTTATGTAACTTTTATATAAATTATATAATATAAACGTCATATAAATATTAGGTATTGTAATGTCATCATCATTATCATCATCATAGGCAATCACTCGATACAGAGTATGATTTTCCTCTATTCTGTATCGTCGCTTTCTGTTGTGCGTTTTTTGATGGCTATGTAAGCCAATTCTCGAGCCGCACAGCCTTCCACAGTCCTGGCACACCCAGTCTCCGTGTTGTTGGTCTTCCATTCTTCCATTTTGTCATTTTTTTTGTCGCTCCTTTCTACGTTCTCTCTTTTCCGTTTCTAGTCTACGTCGTTGCTTTTCAAAAGTTTTTGGTCCCTCATGGACTGTTCGGCGCCATGTAGCCCTATCGTCTGCCGTGGTCTTGAAGTTGTTTATATCGATGTGACCCTTCATCATATTGCCTTTGAGAACGTTCTTGTATCTTTTTTGTTGACCACCTTGATTTCTTTTTCCCTCCTTCAGTTGTCCATAAAATATCTGCTTTGCTTCTATACTAGTTGTTCTGGCTTCTTCTAAAACACTTATGTTTGTTCGTCGGTCTTGCCATTTGATTCTCAGTATTCGTCTTAAACAACTTTGGTGATATTTTTCTAGTCGTTTGATATGCCTTCTGTAGGTGGTCCACGTTTCGCATCCGTATGTTAGAGTTGGTATTAAAACTGTGTTGTAGACACGAAGCTTGGTCTCCGCATTGATTTCGTGATTGTTCAAGACTCTCCGAAAGCCGTCCAAACGCTGCGCTAGCACATTTTAGGCGATGCTGTGTTTCTGCGTCAATAGTTGCGTTTGATGATAGGTGGCTCCCAAGGTATGGGTAATGTTCCACGTTCTGCAGAGGATGGCCATTTATGGAAATGTTTGGAGCTTGGGGATTCGTACCTGGTTCTGGTTGGTGAAGAATTTGCGTTTTGGTAAGATTGACCTCTAGGCCAATGCTTTTGTAGGCTTGGTTAAATGCGTTTATTACCAGTTGTAGACCTTCCTCTCTATCGGCCATTACGACGTTGTCATCGGCGTACTGCAGTTCGATTACCGAGGTTGTCGAGATCTTAGTTTTTGCTCGCAGTCTGCCTAGGTTAAGTAGGTCACCGTCGAATCTATATAGAATTTCCACTCCCGGCGGTAGATGTTCCTCAACAAGGTGAAGCATGGCACCTAAAAATATAGAAAATAGGGTGGGCGCAATAACAATAATAACAATAATGTATCATCTATGTAAAATTAAAGTTATGTTGTGTATATAATATTCATATACCTTTAACGTTACAACAAGGTAAAAAGTAACTTTCATATTTTGGTTCCCTTCTTGTTACGTAAATACGATATAACTTAAGATATGTAAATATTACGCAAATTTGATGAAGAAATTTTTAATGTAAATTTTTTTACTTTATATTTACGTAAATACTATATTAATGTAACAGATGTGTTTGCTGTTGACGGGCTGTTATTTTTTTGGTGTTTTACAACTTATGTCAGAAAGTTTTAGAGCGTATGAAGTGGACTGCAAGTAATAAAAAAATATAAAAAAAGTAAGTAATAAAAAAATAAAAAAAAATTTTCAAAAGCTTCTTCAAAAATGTTTCAATTAGGTAACATTTGTCCAAGAAATGACTGTATATAGTCCTAAAAGTATTCAAATGATTTGTTGAAGTGTGGTACCTATAAAATGACAAAAACTTCTAATTGCTATAGGTATATTTTCATCACTAAATAAAAATACCTCTATTAATGTAAGGGAAGACGGAAATAAATTCGGTAAGCTTCTGCGGCGGGTTTTTGTGCTTCGTTATAAATTAAACCAATATCCGTTAATTCGTTATTTAATTTCCCAATAAATGAATAGTTTTATGTCATTTTTTGAAACAAAACACAAAACAAATTCACTAGTTGTCAACTGCACCGTAATGTTAAAGCTGGTTTAAATTTAACTGATGTTTAGTATGTGAGACCTTGGTATTTTAAGTTCTTTGTTGAAGCGCTTTCTAACCACGGTTAAATTTAAACTAAGTTTAATATTGCGGTGCAATTGGCCATTAAAAAACTAACACTGCACCACAACGCGACGTGACATTCAAAACTGAATCAGCTAAAATTGCTTAGTTTGTTTACTTTCTGTGGTACAGATTGTTTGTTTATAACTGGAACACTCACTATCCTTTTTATTAATTAAAATAAAAGGTAGGTTTGAATTCAAAAATGTCTTGACAAATTGCAACGAACTTAAGCGCTACAAAAACTTTGTTTTGTTCCCCTTGGTACACAGGGTGTGGCAATAAAGTTAATTATTTAAATAGAGTACCCAGTATATTTTTGAATTTTTTAATTTTTCAAAAAATTAGCTCTACAAAAATACCAAAAACTATTCAAATATCTTTTGGAGTTTCTGAGATATTTGCGTTTAAAATTTTAATAAAATACATTAGAAACGACCATCTGATCAAGCTACCTTGCCTTCAATCGTTTTTTTTTCAAGGGTACTAGATTTTTAAGTTTATATTGTTAAATTAAAGAAATACATTCATGGCTTACTTGAGCTTGATCATTTGGTCATTTCCAATATATTCTCATTTTGACAATTATTAGAACTTAAACGCAAATATCTCGGGAACTACAAAAGATATTGAAATAGTGTTTGTTATTTTTGTAAAACTGATTTTTTTTTTAAATTGTCTTTCTTGCCGCACACTGTATACCAAGGGCAACAAAAAAAAGTTGTAATGGCGCTTACGTTCGTTTTAATTTGCCAAGAAATTTTTTAATTTAGACCTAACCTTTGTTTTCAATAATAAAAAAGATACTGAGTGTTTCAGTTATAAACAAACACCCTGTACGATACGGAGATAATAGCGGGGCAGGCAATGCATTCTCTTACTTGTTGTACCTACCGCTTTTATTGTTTTTTTTTTTGTACCTAGTTGATAAACTTGAAAATGTTTTAGCAAATTTTTGGTAATTTTTTTGGGAAAACTTTTTAGCAAATTTAAGCGAAATGAATCGTCATTTCAAACACAAACCAGCATTTGGAATCACATCCTTCATTTTTATACATAACTTGTGAAACACCCTGTATTTTAGCAAGATATGATAAAATTGATTGTAGCCGCACGCTTTTTTTGTAAAATTATTACAAAACTAATTACATAAGTAAAAAACAGTTTTTACCACAAAACAATTCTTGCCGTCAGACCATCGGTTTTCCAAAGTCTTGTTTCTGTTTTTTTTTAAATTCAAAATCGATTTCAATTTATAACTTGGTAAATCTTGGTTCTAAAATTTCCCAGAAGTATAAGGAAAAAAAGGAGACCTCAATTGTGTAACTTCGAATATTGTTGTTTACAGATAATTGGTTATATTAAAATATATATGTAATCAAAAGTAAAATGTAAAGTTATTAAAAAAGTAATAACTTTACTAAAAATTAACTTAACGTTTTCCGTTATTTGAAGCGGTTCAAAAAGTTTATTTTATCACTACGAAATTATCGTTATTTATGGAAAAGTTGACGATAAAAAAAAAAATTATAACAGATAATAAATTTCATGTATAAAAACTCTCTATTTAGATTCATATCTTCACCATAGCACATATTTTTTATTCTTTTTGTTTACGGGATTACCGCATTTAAAATTACAAATACCAACATATTATAAATAAACCAATAATTGTTTACTTATAAACCTACCTGGATTAAAATTAAAAATCCCATCATAAAAATAATTTATAATTCTTGAATATCTATCTATATGTGAATTAATATCGTATTTGGTTCGGTGAAAAGGAACATAAAAGATACTAAAACTGAGGTGTAGTAAAAATTTCAACATTAATATAATACGGTAGAGTTAATCAGTACAAGCCATTTTAGTGTTCACGATACCATAGGGAAAAGTCAATTCTAAACAAGTTTTTCACAATGTTAGCTTTTTTACATTCTATTGATTTTATAAAGTTTAAATGCACAGAAACTTATGTTAAACCCTCTCTAAAGTGCTCTACCAAACCATAATACAGTTAAGACCTACCTATAAAACAGGGAAAGTATTGGAATGAACTCTGTATTTCGGACTTCCATTTTCTATATTTTATTTATACACGACGTTTCGATCACTACAATATCTGATCGTCTTCAGGTGCAAACTACAATCTATTCCTAAGGTTACGTACTTATATATTACGGGAAATTACTCAACGGTGAACTTTAAGAAGTTGGCTCCGCCCAAGGAGAGGCTTCAAAATATTTGGAATTTCAACACTTGGTTTACTGAAAATTAACTGATTCTGCCCAATACAGGCAGCTTCAAGAAATTTTCGTCTCTTCCAGTGTGACTCCTTGTGCAAAACCTTTGCTTCTGTCCACTTCATGCGTGTCCACTTCATGCGTGTTCGGCGATTCCTGATTTCGTTGTTTAACCTCTTTGGGTATTCGTTTGATGTTCTTTAAGCCTAACAGATAGTGGTCTTTTTGTTTCACTTGATGTGCGTGTCGTCTCTGGTATGCTTAATTAACGTCGAATTCAGACATCAAGTAATGACCATTATTGGTAAACCTATTAAGCATACCTCCAACATAAGCAAGACAGAGGAAATCGTGTTGAAGAATCTTCAAAAGGACAATACTGTTAAAATCTTACCGGCAGAAAAGGCAATGCGACAGTGATTTTGGCCACGGAAACCTATGGCCAGAAAGTTGAAGAGGTACTGGCCAAAGGAAACTATAAACTTCTCTCAGAAAACCCCACGCAATCAATCGAAAGTAAGGTTTATAGAACTTTAAAAAAGTATTCTAGAGATATTCCGGACAACACAAGGTCTCAACTTACACCACATTATAGTAAGCCTCCTCATCCATACGGACAGCAATCTGTCTAAATTCCTTTTGAAAATTATTTAACTTCTTACAGGCAAGACCTCTTAATTTGTAGAAAATTCCAACCATTTTGTTAATATTCTTAAATCTTTTGTTTTAGGACCCGACGATAAATTTGTTAGTTTTGATGTCGAAAGTCTATACACCAATGTCCCGATAAAGGGATCGCTAGATATTATTAGAGAGAGACTGGTTGATGATGAATCCCTTCGTGAACGTACAAGCCTGCCACTGGAGGGAGTTATGGAGTTGTTGGGGTGCTGTCTACATAACTATTATTTTCAGGTGAAAGATAGGTTTTATGCTCAGAATGACGGTCTTCCAATGGGTTTATCGCTTTCGCCAGTGGTGGCCAATATTTACATGGAGTGGTTCGAATCACACGCGGTTGACACCGCAACATATAAACCTAAGTTCTGGCTAAAATATGTTGATGTTACTTTTATTGTCTGGACCGGAAATGACGAACAATTTTTAGAATTTCTTCACCATCTAAATGACATAAGAACCACCATTAAATTCACAGTGGAGTTGGAGCAAAATTGTCAAATTCCTTTTCTTGATGTGCTTGTCAAACGAGTAGAAAGCGACATCAGAACAACAGTCTATCGTAAACCCACTCACACAGGACAATATTTAAATCAAGGTTCAAATCATTTTGCTACAACCAAATGAGGCATAATAAGAACTTTGTATAATAGAGTCGTTCAAATTTGTAACAGTTCTCAGGACTTGGAAATCGAAATAAGAAACGTAAGAAACGTAAAGAAGGATCTGCAGCAGAATGGTTACAGCCTTAAACTTATAATAGATACTATTTCTAAATTTCCGCAAACAGAACAGAGTCTACAAGACCAAAACCAGGCAAATTCATTCCTTATAATTCCATACATTAAAGGAATATTAGAGAAAATTCGAAGAGTAGCGAACAATTTTAATATTAAAACAGCTTTTAAATCTAATAATACAATTCGAAGCCTTCTTAGTCAAACAAAACCGGGGAACAAATAAAATAAGGAATGCATTTACCAAGTTCCTTGTGAGTGTGGTGAATCACACATAGGTGAAACAAAAAGACCACTATCTGTTAGGCTTAAAGAACATCAGACGAATACCCAAAGAGGTGAAATAACGAAATCAGGAATCGCCGAACACGCATGGTCAAAACAACACCGAATAAAGTGGACAGAAGCAAAGGTTTTACACAAGGAGTCACACTGGAAGAAACCAAAATTCTTCAAAGCTGCCTTTATTGGGCAGAATCAGGGTGCTTTCAGTAAACCAAGTGTTGAAATTCCAAATATTTGGAAGCCCCTCCTTGGGCGGAGCCAGCTTCTTAAACTTCACGGTTGAGTGAGTTCCCATAGTATATAACTACGTAGCCTTAGGAATAGATTGTAGTTTGCACCTGAAGACGATCAGAGATTGTACTGATCGAAACGTCATGTATAAATAAAATATAGACAATGGAAGTTCGAAACAAAGAGTTCATTTCAAATACATCATTGTCACAAACTTTCAAACAGGGTAAGTGTTGTTAGTTACCACACAAAAATTATTGCCTTCAAACTATCGGTATTTCAAAGTCCTGATTTTGTTTTTTTAAATCTAGTTTCAATTGCGATTTATAAAAATCGTGGTTAACCTTGATTCTAAAAACAAAATTAAAGAAGAAGGAGCCCTCGATTATGTAACTTTGCATATGGCTTTTTACAGATAAATTGTTTATATTTAAATATGTATGTAATCAAAAGTTTTTTTTGTTATAAATGTCATAATTGTACTAAAATTATCAGCTGATATGAACAGAAAAAATCGATATAGATAGCACATCCTGTCATGGGCTATGCCTTGAGAATCAAAACTAGTCTATTTTGCTGAGTGATTTATAAGACATTGACCAGTGAGGGGCGGTTTTGACCGCGCTTATTCTTTTGGTCATTGATTTTAAGGTCAGGCTATGACGCAATTCACAATAACCGTAACTCAACGGATCGTTCGCTTGGATGGAACGGCCAAACTGACTGGTTGGAAAATTTTACTAATATCGCCGAAAGCAAGAATTTTCGGCTTAGGACCCACCCAACTTCTTAAGTTCAACGGTAACACAGTGTAGTCTATAAATGAGCCCTATAATCCCATAGTTGTTCGGCCCAGATAATTTTCCACACAAAACCTTTAATCACCTTTAAATCTAATATCCAAAAACATAACTAACCTTCAGAAGCACTAAAGTAAATTTAAAAATCGCTATTTAAAAATACACCTAACCTCTCCGAAACTAATGACCGGAACCATAAGTCACCTCCCGAGCACGGTCATCTTTGGTCAAGACCAAAAGCAAAACAGCTGATCAATGACGTCACAATTTCCCCTATTTTGGTTTAAACCGGTGTCGCTTAGATGCATTGGTCTTGACCAAATATGACCGGTCATTATTGGTCAGTGGCTAACAAATCACTCTGGTTCAGGACGGTTGTGGTTCTCAAAGCATGGATCTTCACAGGATGCGCTATGTATGTTCAGTTTTTCTGTTCATATTAACTGATATATTATTTATTTAAAAATTTATGTTCAATTTCCAAATTCATAAAAATAAAAGACTTTGATTACATATAAACGAGGTCCCCTTCTTTTACTTATATATTATATATAATAAAGTCAACCAGTTCCGTGATAGTTGAATTCGACTCTGGGCGAAAATAAATTTTCTAAAGTTAGAACTTAAAACCTCTACAAAGCAAATGGACAAAATACTTGTAGAACATGTCTTGCAGGCACTCAAACTTTCAAAGTTCGATGATGAATTACAAAGGGTATGACATTCGAAAACTTGGGCAATTCATATCTTCCTTTCTAAATAGGTAAATTACCTCGTGAAAACTATACCTATTCTAAGCTGATTTGAATCAATATAGCGCCAGTAGTTTAAAACTAGTTAAAATGTTCATAATGGTAGTGTAAAGTTGGAAAAAGCTATAGTGTAATAACGGCTTAAGCCGATGAAGAAACTTTGTCGGATAATTTTTATAAATTATAAATTGCGTTTTTTTCTAAAGCTTGTGATAAGTTTTTTAAATTATAACTAAACCATAGAAAACCGAATGTCTCTATGACCAACTTAACGCATTACTAATCTTAGTGTTTAATATAGAGTAAATTGGGTAAATACGCTCCGGCGAGGAATACGCTCCAGTTTCGATAGTTCAAAATCCGTTCGGCAGTTGTCGTGGCAAATCGTATTATTTGATGGTACTAAGCAAATTAAGTTGGCCATGATACAGTCGAGGTACCTAGACGGAGACGTGGATATGCCGGAGCGGACATTTCCGTCTTTTATATTTTATTACCATACTCTATCTTGCTTTCTTTGGTTTGGTCTGGTCTTAACGTAATGCATGCTATAAACTGGAAAAAAGGAAGAAATGGAACTTTGATAACTGTATTCGAACGGAAATCTTTGTTTTTACAGATAATAGGAAGACAGAATATTGTGCTGTATTCCACGTACGTAATTTTTAGGTCCTTATAAAAAACCCGAAACCAAATTTGGCAGAAACATAATTTGTCAGAATTTAAAAGAAAAAAAAATAATTAGTCCGAAAAATTTTTTCTCGAAAATGAAATGACTGGAAAATAAAATCGCTAGAAAATGTATGCATATAATTAAATTTAAACGAAACATATTTTTATAAAAACACAAAATGTTAAAAAATATTTCTTATGAAAATAATTTAATAGAAACATAATAATGCCGAACCTCAAAATTCAAGAACCCTAATCTGGCAGAAAATGATTTGAACCGATAGCCACAAATTCAATTGCTACGTTGCTTGCCAGGTTTACGGAAGGAAGAGCCGAAGGAAGTTGTGATATTGTATTAATTTACTCTTTTTACATTCTTCAAGCGCCCTTTACCCCAAATGTCTTTATAATATTGTATTGTTATCGGACTTACATTACAAAATTAATCGCACGATTTGATGGACAGTTAGACACCCATCCCCATCCCCATATATTTGTGGGTCGAGTGTTTTTCGTTCTTAGACAATTATTTTCGATACTTTTATAATTCTGATATATTAGGGTTCGGGAAAATCATAATCGCTTAAATTATATTCATGTCTTTTAAGGATCGAGTAAAAAATGCCGCACGGATAACTAGGTTTATGGCCTACCGTGAAAGTTAGCCATATTTTTATATTTTGAAGATATTGTACTTTAGGTGAAAAAAAAATAAATTCTATGAGGATAGGAGATATGAGCCGTGAAAGAACGTATGTCTGCTAAACACAAACGGATAATTTTTTTTCTCGTTGTTTGGAAAGTACTTTATAGCTTTTGTATTTGGAGTGTCGTTTGGAAGGTACTTGAATACTGCACAGGGGCGTATCCAGGATTATATTTTAAGAAAGCTTTATTGTCTGGGAGAGTTAATTAAAAAAAAATTAAGAGTAAAAACTTATTTTAATCCCGTTTGGGGGGACGCTTTTTTTCAAGTCCAGTCTTGTTTAAAAGGTAATAAATTAGTCTATAGAGTCGTACTTAGGATTTTGTGTTGTTGTGCTTATGAGGGCCAAAACCGCGCCAATTTTCTTTTTAAAAAAATGTAAAATCAGAGTTACACTTTATTTTGTATTGTTTTCGCTCGTAGGTTTCCACAAGTTGGCCTCATTTTAAACGTAATCAAATACTCTATAGGGGTGTATCTAAAGCTCTATCTTAGCGAAGTCATAAATACCTAGAGGGCTCTATATAATTTTATACAAAATATAATAATATACATCTTATTCGAATGGATTACAAATTAAAAATTTTAACTTTACGGTGACAAAGGGAGAACTAGAAAATAAGAACTAAATTCTTCTTCTATTCGAATGATAAACATAATGCTTTCATCTAAAGAAGCTGAGAACGGGTTACATTGCCATGCCTGCCAAGCCTTTGAAAATATCCTTAGGTTATAGAGTAATACAACTGTTTCTTAAGTGAATCGTTGATGTGACCGATATACGATGCCTAAAGTTAAAATTTTTAATATGCGCCCATTGCTTTTATTATGGTATAAGAAAGATAAAAAATTATTTTCTACTTTTGAGTGCATTTAATAAAAGCTTGTTCATTAAAACTTTTTTCAAATAAAAATTTATTTACCTTACCTTTTTTAATATTTTCTCTATAAACCTACTTTACAATTCGCACAAAAAGTTTTTGGTTCCGCCAACTTGGTTTTTTTGTGAGGTTGCCATTACAATTTTAAAAAAGAGGTAAAAATATTGTTACTTTGGTCAATATTTTTAGAGAATTACCTCCTATAAATAGTTGTCACTGTAAAAAAGCGACAATTAGTAGACAATGTTTCTAGGAACTTTATTTTCCTCAAAGGTATATTTTCTTTCTCTCTCTATACCAAATCTAGCTGTTACTATTTGCTATTTTCCTAGATATTCAATATTTTATAGGTTTGCCCATAGTTCGAGTAGTTCCGAAAATTTATTTTCAGTTTTTTTTGCACCGTTATTTTCACAGCTATCAAAAGCGCTTCAAATTTTCTATAGGGATTTTTTAGGATCTACCTAATTACTGGTTTGTTTTTGAGGTTTGACATACCTATCAGTGTGATAGGAGCACTGTCAAGTTTATTTTTTATAATATTTTGCAACCTTATTTTGACAAGTCGCCTGACATTTTGGCTTAATTGGCCATCCATCAACAAACATATTTTGGAAAGCCGCTTGCAATACCTTTTTAGATAATTTAAAAGTGTAATTCTTTTAGTACGTTTTATTTGAACTGAATAATTTTGTGTAATATTTTAAAAATATATTTGTACTTTTTTTAATTCTACAATTCTTGTTTCTATGTGAGTTGGAATTTAAAAATGTTGTTTATCATATTTTTTCTAAAATTTATATAAGTTTTAAAATTTAAAAATAAAAAATAAGGTAAAAATATGTTTTTATTATATTAGTCAAAATTATTTTGTTAAAACAAAACCTCTAAAACAATGGCAATTTTAAATTGTCTAAAGACGTAATGCAAACGGGTTTCCAAAATATCTTGAGTATGTTAAAAGCAAAAATTAAATTTGGGCTCATGATGGTCAATTAACCCAAAACGTCAAGCGACTCAAAATAAGGTTACAAAATATTATGTGTCATCCCTCCTGAACCAAACGTGCCCATCAGAATGGCTTCCAGAACTACTCCGATTTTGTATACTTTTTTTTTTAGTTTTTAGCGAAGCATCAGATTATCCAACTTTTCTCTAATTCCCCCTTCTCGTATATCCTACCGTTAAGCATCGAATTTGAAACACCCTGTGTAACGAAAAATACAGGAGCTTCAGTAAATCTAAAAACAAAGCAAAAAATTCCAAAATCCTTTTTAATACTCTTTTCTTTGGCACTTTATTACATTAACCAATTCCATTAGCTATGTGCTTCAAAGCCAACAAAATTAAATTTCTGTGCTCGAAAAAAAATTGGAGCTAATTGGTAAGAAGTGGACTAAAGCTTCTTTGATAAAAGTATAAGGTAAAAATTATGGACCCCTTTTATATCGTCAAAGAACAAAGCAGTTCGAAAATAAAAAAGATGCATTAAAATAATGTGAAGGAGTTGACTTTTTTATTGAAATGAATAACGAGGCAAAAAACGTAAATATTTGTTATAAGACATCGTCGTAACGTGTAGCCCGACTAAAATATTTTTAATTTTTTGAAATAATTTAGTTAAAGCTAGGGGAAAACTGATTCAAATAAAAGACACTTAAAAATAAATTTAGGGTCTATCGGCATTCGTAACCTTATCTCTATCAAGTCGACCTATCTAGCAGGTGTGCTTTTAAACTAATGGCGAATGCGTGACAGCTCTAGCTGATCAAATGCGTCAAAACATCATTTCGTATGCAGGGACGGTTGTAATGTTACGACTCCCTTATCGTACCTAACGAGATTTTTGTGCATTTAATCAGCTGAAGCTGTCACGCATTCACCATGATTTTAAAAGTAAAAGTGCTTGATTGGTCGACTCGATAGTTATTAACGAACGAAAATTAACTTTAAGTGTCTAATAAAGTATATGGCTAAACAGGGTTGGTCACACATTCTTTAAAGAAGCGTTATTGGATTAGTTCGTACGAAAGAAAAATATTTCAAACAATACTAGTTTATACTTAAAAGCAAGGGAGCGAATCTAGTATCAATTCTTGATTTGTTGCTAAAATGTGTTTTACGTTAAGGAAAATTTTAATAAATAAATCGCTACCAATTTCATATATAAATAAAAAAATCTGTTTTTAGAGTTTTTTTTGTAAAATATTGTAAAAACTGTTGATTGGGTTAGTTGCCCAGGCGATCCGGGTTCTGGTGGAATCCAGAGTCAAATTTGTTGCCAAAATCACGTTACAACATTTTTGACATTATTCCACTAAAGTGTAGAAAGTCCCATAAGTCAAGTGTGATTTTTAAGTTTACAGCAATCATTTTTGTGACTTGATTACTATATTTACTTTTTATACAAACAAATGGTTTGCGTTTGTCAAAAGTGGTACACTTCTCTCCACATAAAACTGGTACAGCAGAAGTTAGCAGCCTGTTTAATTTTAAAATTTTTTATAGTACGGCACGTACGGCCAACACCGTACTTAACTAGTTAGTTGAGAACGGTGTTGGTACGGCATTATCTTCCTCTAAGTGACAATGTCACAGACTTCTGACAACATCATGTTTTGCATGTCAGTGTCATCCAAACTTAAAAAGTACCGCCGCATCTTTCCGAATCCGATTGGTCTACTCGGCACGCAGTTATTAATTATGGAAGAAGCAAGTCTACGATAGTAAACATAAAAAACCGATTTCAAGAAATGAAGGCACCAGTTTGATGAAAGTTATTAATCCAGAAGAAGACCAAGAAGTAATCAATTTCGCCAAAGCGAAAGAATAAGTAAAAATTGAACAAGATTTTCCAGGCTCCATAACAAAATTAGGCAAGAGGATTAAACGTTCGAGGCTAAAGTGTCATATTGCGGCAAAAAAATTAAACTGAGTGAAGAAAAGAAGCAGTCTCGATTAATTTTTGCGTTGAAATATTCTCTGAAGGGCGAAGAATATTGGCAGGAGGTGGTTTTCACAGATTAGAAGATCTTTAGGTCCAAAAGCGATAAAAAAAAAAATTCTGGTTTATCGACCGCCAAGAACCAAATACGAAGAACGATATATTGCTGGAAACGAAGACCGAGAAGGAAGATTTTCGGTAAATGTTTGGAGCTGGATATCGGCCGAAGTTTACTTTAATATGCTGGAAAATGTGATGCTTCCAGAGGTGAGAGTCCCTTATCCAGATCATTTTGTATTCCAACAAGCTAAACTGTCCAGTTCATAAGGCCAGAATTGCGCAGCGATGGTTCCAGGATAATCATATCGAAGTTTTGCCTTGGCCTGCAAAAAACCCTGATGCGAATCCAATAGGGAACGTTTGGGAACTTATCGCAAAGAAATTAGCAGGTTTTAATATCATTCCCAAAGAAAATCCAAACTTATTTTAAAATTTAGCCAATATTCAATGCCCAGGAGTTTATATATTTTTTATTTTTGTATTTTTTTTTTATTTTCAACTTTTTTTCTTAATTTTATTTATTTCTTGATCTGGCCTTTTAATTGTTTTTTGCTAGTAACTTTCGTCAAACCGGTGCCTTCCGTTCGAGGGACACTTCCTTCTTCTTAAAATGAGTTTATTATGGTTACTATCGTAGACTTGCTTCTTTCATAATCAGCTAGTTAATTAGACCAATTACTGTGTAGCTTTTGTTTAGTTAATAAAACATTTTTGCTTTTTTGAAATGTGGTTTTTATTTTTAGTGTCCTTATACTTTGAATTAGTAAAAAATATACAAGGCGTCTCCTTATAAAAACTTTATAAATGCCAAAAATATAAACTAAAATGACAATGTAAAAAAGTCAGTGTTGCACATAGGAAAATATAAAAAATGGTATTTGCGCTACCTTCTGCTGTACCAGTTTTATGTGGAGAGAAGTGTAAGTAATTTATTATTACAAAAGCTAAAGTGCTATTGCCAGCAGTTTTTTATTGAATTATTTGTGCCAACATCCTGACGGCTTCTAATTATTATTTTTTTAATTTTCCGAAAATGAATCGTTTTCGAGACGAAGAAAGAAATCAACCAAATTCTATCAAAAGTAAACCGGTTAGTAAATTTATTATTTATTTTAACTTTTTTATTTTGTTTGTGAAATAATACTCGAGCTTCAAAATTACCCAAATAATTTTATCTAAGAGCATGAGAAAAGTAGCACTTTTCCGCATGCATTTTAGTTTTAAAAGTACCACCTTTATGCATTAGTGCGAAAAATACTTTTCCAGATTATTTTACCGCACTAATGCGGAGAAGTAAAAATATTCAAATTTGGGATATATACAAACTTTTTTACATTTTATGTCACCTTGGTATGTGACTTTGTGAAAAAGTTAAGTGTGTAACTAAATTTTATGAAACTTGTCGTAGTACCTTCTATCAATAATTTTTTTCAGTATCCTTACAGTTTATGACCTATCATGCCATGCTTCCAGTGCCCATGAAATCCCCAGTGCCCATGAAATACCCAGTGCCCATGATGGCCCCAGCTTATGAAATAGAGGTAAATTGAACTAATTCAACGGCCGGTACAAACAACTGCTATCAGCGATGAACCTCCAAGATAATTCACTTCTACTACCAATATAAGCAATACGTAGGCAGTACAGTTTGTTGTTATCGTATTAAAAATTAAAAAACGTAATGCTGGGTTTATACAGCAAATAACATAACAAATGAGATAAGATAAAACAGCACACATAAGTTAACCTTATGCCAATCCGTACAAGTGTTTATACAATAAGTAAATAAGAAATAACAAATTGCCTTGAAGTTCACCAACTTTTAAGTGTTTATCTTATTTATATCTGAAAATGGATATGCGCATGGCAAACCTTCTGGTTTTGTTAAAATTTTCGTTTTTTTTTCATTTGTGGGATCTTTTCTACAAAGGGTAACCCTTATCGTGATTAATTAATACAAAAATTGGGTTCAAAGCGTATTTTATATTATTCTGGATTTATATAATATTATTTTATTTCTAGGTTAGATCATTTCTTATTTTATTTACCTGTATAAAAAGTGGTATTTTTTGTTATTTTATATCATTCACGTTGTGAATAAAGTACAGGCAACATTTTCTGCTTAAAAATAAATATACGAAGAAAAGTATAAATCAATTTAAAAAGGCCTTTGCTTGAACCTGATGTTCTAGATGGGAAAAGCCTTCCAAAATTAATAAGAACTGAATTTACTTATAAAGGAAGAAAAAAGGACTTAGCAGCTTTCAACGTTTACTCTAGAATTACAATTTATATAGACAGACTTTTTTATTTACTCAGTTTATAAGAATAAATGCTCTGTCACAAAATTTCTTGGAAACTGCTTCTGTTTTAATGTTTTACTCAATTAGTATGTTTTCAGATCGTACTCAATACGAATTGTTCAGACAAAGAGCGTAACATTTGAAAGAACAAGATGATTGTTTATCCTTACCTACCTATTGAGTACGAAAATATATGAAAACATACTAAATATAACTTGATCTATAAGAATGCCCACAAAATAAAAATTATTTTTTTCCAAACCAATTTTAGTTTCGTCTTCTTAATTTTAATACTTAAAGCAGGAAAACTTGTACAGCACAAATGAAGCAATATAAGCACCAAACAAATGACGGACGACGGACCGCATCTACATCAGGGAAACCTGCTGACTTATGAAAGTCCGCCTTACCCAACAAAAACGCACAACTGTATCAAAAATGACTCAACATCGCTGGGAAAGTCAACATCAGATGGAATGGAAAGAGGCAAAAGTCGTCACCAAGGAGGAAAATCTATTCAAGTGGAAATTGAAAGAAACTTCGTGTATGGCTATTTTCTTGGACTAATTAATAATTATCTATTTGGTAGAACTCAGTTTGTGGCTGTTAATAACAGGAAATCGGAAAAATGCAGTGTCACGTCGGGCGTCCCTCACACCTAGGTCCTCTACTATTTAGTATGTTTCTCTTTGATATTAGCACGTGCTGTGCTAATAAAATAAAGGTCTATGGTACTGTTAACACCACAAGTAACCAAGATTTTCAAGCTGACTTGGATAGACTAAACATGCATTGCAACAATAACAAACTGACTTTAAATTTTGAAAAATGTTCTTATATTGTCTTTTCCAAGAAACAAAATCTAACCACATTTCAATTAAAACTAAATGGTATGGATATTAATTGTGTCAACAGTGTCAGGGATCTGAGTATCATCTTAGATACAAATCTGTCTTTTGATATACGCATTGGAAATATTGTCCAACGCGCCAATAAAATGCTTGCCTTTCTGTTAAGAATAACTCAGGGCTTTAAAAACTTTAAATCACTTTTAGCTATATTTAAAGCACTTGTTAGGCCGATTTTGGAGTTTTGTTTTATATTTTGGAACCCAAAGCATTTTAAATACATATATCGCATTGAAAAAAATTATACAAAATTTATTAAGTCTATAAATTACAGATTCAATAGGCAAAAGCATTTTTTTATTATACAAAAAAAATTAGAATTCTATAAATTGGATTCTTTGGAAATCAGACGAAAACATTTTGATTCTTGTTTTATTTTTAAAATTTTAATTAACTTAATAGATTTAAATAATTTTCCAAGCCTTATATCATTTAATGCCTGTCCATATAATCTGAGAACAAGAAATACGTTTATTCAGCAAAGAATTACTTCAAACTACTTTTTAAACTCTCCCTTCATAAGAAGTATAAACACCTACTACTTTTTACAAAATAGTGACATAGGAAATTTACTAGATATTTATGGCATATCTTTTAATAAATTTAAAAATAATGTTTTACTGGCACTGAGAATACATTCCTAGTTTTTTTTTTGTTCCCGTAGCAATTATTTATTGTAACTATGTAATATACTAAACTCTCTCTCTTTTATTATACACGACGTTTTGATCAGTACAATCTCTGATCGTCTTCATGTGCAAAATATGAAGACGATCAGAGATTGTACTGATTGAAACGTCATGTATAATAAAAATATAGACAATGGAAGTCCGAAACACAGAGTTCATTTCAAATACATCATTGTCTCAAACTTTTCAAGTAATATACTATTCTTTTTATAGTTATTGTTTTTATCTATTTCTTCATAGTATTTATTTTCTGTATTCACCTATTCTGTGTAGAATTAAGAATATTATCTTTGTTAAGCTGTGCCGCCCTTAAATAGGGCATTTTCTTGTATGGGTAGCATTTTGAAATAAAATTAAAAAAAATAAAAAAAAAATGTTTAAAAACAACGAATACTTTTACAGGTTTCTTCTTTATAAACTGCTGAAAGGTACATAATTCTGTATTTACGGCCTTCTGCACTTTTCCACGATGACGATTGCAGATACATAAAGATTTGAAACTCTAGTTTGCTCTAAAGTTCTGGGGCCGCCGTAGACTAGTGAACAGCGTCTTATGCTGGTATGCACCATCATACATTTTCTCTGATTAAGACTTTAGCCGCGGTTAACTAACATTTTTGTTATGCACCAAGCAATTTTTTACCTAACCACACTTTAATTGCCCGATGACCTAGAATTAAGGGCAATATAACCGCGGTTAGCTAACAAGTGAGGTTATCTTTGTGATGTTTATGTCATGTTTGATCATTTTTGAAGTTTTTCGATTGTGTTTTACGATGAAAAAATTGAAAAATATAATAATCGAATAAATACTTGTCACATATTAAAGGATCTATATGCCCAGCCTGTGGGTGGGCAGAAGTATCGTTAGCGCAGCACCTAATAGAAGAGTGTGATGGTACACGGCAGATTGAGGCAGCTAATATGGGACTCACACACCATAGACGAGGAGCTAGTCAATAAAATGGGCCGACATACTGAACTTTGCAACGAAAACAGAAATAGTACCTATAGTGGCTTAATCAGCAGGAGTTGATGCACCAGTATTGATGTCTTATTAACTTTTTTAAAAACTTTAAATAAAAGAACTTAAACTTTTATTAAATAAGAAAATTTATTTGGTATTTTAAACAGCAAATTGCAAGCAGTGGTAAGCCAAAAAATAAAAAAGTGGGTTTAAATTTTTAAAAAAATACGTAACATGTTGGTTTTTACTTTGTTCTTAGGTCAGCTGTGCTCGACTTTCTTTCATTTTAAGCACACTTTATTTATTTATTACTTGAGACTGACCAAAAACTCCAGATAAATGAGGTTTATATGCGTCTGATAAAAGTAAACAAGCTGCACCGGGATATTCTGTATGAATCTCCTGATTCTCTTTGAAGATTTTTAGGTCCTACTAGTGATATTTTCTCTTCGCAAATACTGCACTTTACAAAAACTTTAATAAAAAAAATTAAATATAAACGCCAAAAACTTTTGACGAGTCGATGTTACCAATGGTTAATGGAAAAAACAAAAATCGCTGTGTTCAAAGCTCTTTTTCTTAATTTCAATTACTTAACCCTGGTTAGGTAATTATTGATACAAAAAAAAAACAGTGATTAGCAAGTTAATTCCGATTAGCTAACCCTAATTAGAGTGTAAAATAGTGCATATAGACATTAGCCTGCAGAACAGATAACGCGGGATCGGATCTCGGCAAGTACACATTGCTTTACACAACACCGAATGCGACTCGAGACGACGGGTGGCCCCACTTCTCAGCAGCTCTGCAATCGACGTTGTGGATAGAGCAACAATAGAGGAGGTAGAAGTAGGCGGCACGGTTGACAATACACCAAAAACTTTGCGGGATTCAAAGGTACACGGTTGAGCACCCCACCAAATTGGGTAGAGGAGAATAGCCAGTGAACCAAAAAAAAGGAGACCTGGACCTCTCTGAGATCGAGACGGGGCTGAACTACGACAGATTTGGTAGCGGGAGTCGGCAGAGGATGACTTAAAAGAGGCCTTAGCACTTTCGGGTAGCATGACCACTCCAAGGAATACGTCTGAAGACTCCGACGGCGACCTCGAACAGCGAAACCGGGACCTCGAATTGCGAGTCAACCTATATGACGGCAGGCTACTGGGAAGAAAAGTCTACCGTCATCTAAGTTCTGCTAGGACGGTAGCAATGTTAGATAGATGCAAGTCTAACATGTAGCAGGACCACCCTTTGGAGAGGGTGTAAAACCGTCGGTTCACTGTGTATACTTGCTACGCAGTCTAAAGATCCATACCTTCGACAAAGAGGCGTCAGGCAAAAATTAAGTCGTCTTAGAGAAAGAAAACTTGCATCCTGAAGGCCACGTACATCAGTCGAAAGATGCAGGGGGGGGGGTATGGCAGAAAAGGTCCATTATGCGGCCTAATTGCCAGGTGTACGGCCGCCCATCTACTACTTGCTCTAAAGTTCAACATTCTCTACCACCTTTAAATAATACTATAGGATGGTAAATCTACCACCCCAGAAAGTCGGTGCTATGTCACTTGTTTGCTTTACTTTCCAAACCCCCAATCACATTATTTTAAAAGCACTTTCTACAAACAAATTGGAAAAACATTAAAAGTACAAATAAGCATAAGAAAAAGATAGCTTTAAAGTAGAGTGGATCGTTAAAAGTTTTTCCTAACGTCGAGAAAAAAACTTCAATTTAATGGCTTTAAGAAAAGGGTAGTAAAAAGTTTTTAATGAAATTGGCCTTTTAGCAATTAAAATAGTATGAGAAATAAGCGTTGCGTTCATAAAAATATAATAAAATTTTGTGAATTTATGCTAAAATGATAATAACTTTACAGTATTAAGAATGTCAAAATTTCCGTGGACTTTGAGGTCATAGATCAAGCATCATGTTCTTGATTCAAAACATTCTTTAGGTTCCTCAGGAACATTATTAATTATAGTGACCAGTGGCGGATTACGGGGGAAAAAAGAAAATCTGCCCTCCCGCCAAATTAGGAAATTTGCTGTTTGGGCTTTTATGATAAAAAACACATTGGCGAACTCTTATGCCCATGTGCTCGGGTTCGGCTTGACATGTAAACCGAGCTTAAGCTTTAGTTTTAGTTTGCAAGGGTGTGGAATATCATGTAAGTGGCACTTAAAATGTAGTTAAGATAAGCCGTAGAATTACTTCGGCTTCAGAGCATTTTGAGATTATGTGAGGTATTTTTTGTTTTGTTTGAGTTTATAAAATTGTTCAGTTGGCCTAAAATCTTTCTGTGATTAGTGGTCTTTGCTTAAAATGAAATTTTTTCGGGATGACGAAAGAATTATACTTCGTAGTTAATGGAATACCAAGGAGGATTTTTCAAGGAATGGATTAGTTCAACACTTTTGATGAAGATACCTTTTACAAAAGGTTTAGAATGTAACAATACCTAAAAGCAAACTTTTTTCGCTAAGGGAATAATTCACTTTTTTTTCGGGGTTGGGTTGGTCTAGTGGTGTATTAAGAAATAATCAGGTTTTATAGATAACCACTTATAGTAGTTTTATTTGCCTTCTTCTCCATATAATCATAAATCATGAACAAAATTTGTTTTGTTTAAAAAACTTCAAATTCTACGTTGTTTTTTAAATTTGACAGGTAATAATTATTGCCACCACTTAAAAAACGCAAAATAATGCAAAAACTGCCACGTTGCTAATAATTTACTTACTTTTTCCAAGTGGAACATATTCAGAACTTTTGCAAACCAAGTAAATCATGACCCTCAGTTCAAGCGATACTTAAACAAGTGCAGGAGGTAAGGAAGGTGGTGCACATGGGCATCAGTGGCATGTTGTGTTTAATTTATATTTCTAGCCGATTTTCCGCAAAAATTTTACTCTACATCATAACTTTTAAACGGTGCAACCAATTTTCATAATTTTTATTAAAGTATGAAAAATGTTGAACAAAAAATTAAAACTAATTCAAAAAAGTACACTGAAAATATAAAATAGGTACGGTTATATTTATTCTTAAATAAAATTAAATTTTTTTGAGTTCGTTGCCTAAGTAAATGCTATGGGTAATAGGATTGACTTTTGTACAAAAATTTTAAATTTTATACTTTTTAGTGCACCATAAAACGGGGTTACTTTGGCAGATTTGACCCTTTTTTTAGTTTTAGTCTACTATATCTCGAAAACTAATTAAAAATGTCATGTTTTTAAAATTGCTAGGTGCCTTGTGATTCTTTAGGAGTAAATCACGTAAATATGGCTAACTTTCAACAACTGGGTGTACCAAAAAAAAAAGTTTATAAGGTACCAAAGTAGACAGCGTTTTGTGGTTACTTTAGCAGCTCATAAAAATCGCTTTAACGCTATTGTAGAGGCGTTAGTAAGCCTATTTTGGCACCAAAAACACGTAGTTTTAATTAATAAATATATTAATTTATAAGATATGAAACTAAATGAACCTTTTACACAAAAATAGAAAAATAATTATTTTGACAGATTTAATTAATAAATGTCTATTAATTTATAAGATGTGAAACTAAATGAACATCTGACAGTTAAGAATAGAAAACATAATTTAAAAATCATTCTTTTGGTAATAAATAATAACGGAGTGGATTAAACACAAAAGTCTTTATCTTTCACGCTGTCATCGCTATCGATATCACAATTTTTACTGAGCCTGGGAAGACGCAAAGACAGTTGTTTCACCTGGGGGTCGCACGGGGATACCCTTTAACTTGTTTTAAATATTCGGCTTGCCGTCGCCTGCGCCATGCGGCCTCCAATGGCGACAAGCGCCCTTTGTAGGTCTGCCTCCGAATAGCTCGCGTAATTTTTTGGCATGGTTATTTAGTTAAAACCTAAAACAGAAGGTAACTCTGGTCGGAACTTTAAAAAAAATACGGATTTTTTTTTGGCAATATAGCTAATTGCAAAAGTAGGTCGCAAGTGCCAAAGTAACCCCGTTTTACGGTACTTTTGGAAGTAGGTTTAATTTTTTTAAAAAAGGATCTGAAAATGGCTGGTTTAGTTATTTTAATATGGCTAAAGTCCAAGTTATATATCTACTAATTATGATGGTGTAAACGGTTGTAAATAAAGTGATAACAGACAATAGCTTTTAAAAAAATGATTAAAAAATAGGCCTAATACTAACAATAATTCCATATTTAATGTCAATTTAAAAAAAGACATCACGCACGGTAATTTTAACTGTTTGTTTGGTCTGATAATAAAAGGTATAAAATGTTTAAAAACTAAAAAGCCATGTGTCTTGACTAGCTGACTAAACGAGTCAAAATAACAGGTAAGTCTAGTATAATCCAGGTTGCTTCATAAGTTGGGAATACTTTTTTAACTACGCCTCGAACTTGGGCGAAAATAGGAGCAAAATCTACTTTTATTTTATTTAAACCTTTAGGTGCTCAAAAAATACATGTTTGTAAGTTTTCTTTTTTTTATGCCGTTTAAGTACGGACCTGTTCATTTTTTTGTAAGGCGCATAGGGTTCGCATCCATTGGTGTCCGCATCCGAAGCAGCATTGGAGGACTCTTTCCCTCTACAAATTAATAGGGACTAAATTACGTAAAAGTAAAAGTTTTAATAAAGTAATAGTAAAGACACTTTAAGTTGTTAATAGGATGACGCTCAAACGTGAAATAAAGTGCAATATACTGTCTTTCTTTTATCTGTACAAAAGTAGAGACTTCCACTCGAATACAGTCTAATCTCTGCGGTATAACGTTGAGCTTTTGCATCAGGGTCACGTCTTTAGCATGTATAACGTTCAGGCATGACGCTAACCTACGTATACGCAACGCGTTTTGCGGACGGGAGTAAAAAAGTCAATGGACGAGCGGCCGAAGCAAATAAAGTAAGATAGAAATACATGGTAATAAAATGTAAAGGGCAGAAACATCCGAGCCGGAAAATTTCACGTTTACCGTTGGGCACCTCGTACGTGTCATGACCAACTTTAAGGGCGGTATTTACTAAGGACTATAGTTTATCGAAAGTTTGGTTTGAAGGCTGACATATACATGGGTATAATAACAAATAACAAATAATCCGTAAATATTAATAAAATATGGGTAAACCAGAAATCTGAAAAATGTCAAAGTGACACGGGATGTTGTATTTTAAGTAAAATCATCGTATATTATAGACCACCGCCAGGAGGTGGTTTATTAGCTTTAAATTTTAAAACAATCACGTTTGTTTGATTTTTTTGTTTAAAATAAATATTTTTAAGTATTTTAATTACTAAAAAACTAAATTCTAGGCTTTTTTTGCTTCAATTGGGTATTCCAGCGCGTTTTTTAAGACAATGTATAGGAACGTATTGTATCTCACTTTAAGCTGATTTAGGGAGATCACTGCTCTTTTAAATCAATAAAAAAGCCTCATAGATATAAGTTTAAAATTAATTTTCATTAATTAATTAATTAATTAATAACAAAGATTTCTTACATACACACATCTGGTTTGCTTAAGCGTTTGCACATCTTGTCAAACTACGCGCCTAAAAAATTAAGAAGTTTAAATTTTTGTGGTAAGTGATAGCGCGCGGAATCTTAAAAAGCAATTTTTCACAGTATAATTCTTGCGCTATAACCGCTGTGCGGCTGATTCCGGCATATTCACAAACCGCGCGAACGTGACAATCTTTGCCTAAATAATATATGATTCAGTGCAAATTAAAGAATATCGCATGTAAAAAATACTGATAATAAAAGTTCCGTGGCTTTAACTGCGCAGAATATACCGCGCAAGCTAAAAAATGCATTTTTGGGTTGTTGGGGATTTGCTTATTTTTTATTGTTTTGGTGGTTTTGCGCGGTTTTGTGATTTGTGCGGTGATGTCATATTACGCGCCGGTAAAAGTCTTCAGCGGTAAATTCTTGCGCGTTAGGGGCGAGAGGAACGTGCGATTTTAGCAATTTTTCTAAATTTTTATGTAAATTCGGAGATTTTTTGCGGAAGCATGGAAGAGGGAGAGCAATTGCCTCCTCCTCTCGTTCCTCCCTGCATTTCTCCCATATTGGCAATTCGCAAGTGCTTTTCGTGACCAATTGTAACTGAAAATGATAAATAAAATAATAGAATAATTAAATACTTCAACATTAAAAATATTTGTTACCTTATTTTAAGAGGGGGCGGGGGAGAAGAAAAGTATAGAAAATTCTATAAAGATGGACAAAATTAAATTTGTTAAAATTGGTGCTTCACGCGTTTATAGATTTAGAAGGCTTTCTTTTACTTTAGAAGGTACGATTCTCGTTCAAAATGAGCAAAACGTCAGCGAGCGAAACGTCAGTTAAGTATTTTGACAGTGTTCAATCGATAAAGTATATGAATTAAAAATTTAAATTTTATTTTTTCGTTATATTAATCATATAATATAAGTGTTGTGTAAGAATATATCTTTTCATATGAAACTCTGCAAATTTAGGGATAAAAAAGTAAGTAACCCATTTAACAGAGTATTTTTAGTTAAAAAGCCTACTATACGGGGATAAACTCATCATCAATTTGCTTTTTTCCATTTTTTTCACGAAATTTTTGGAAAACTTTTGTTTTTTTCTTGCAAAATCATTTATATGATTATATTAAGTTTTATTCAAATTTAAAGAAAAACCCGCAAAATTAGATTAAAAACTACATACTTTCCATAGTCCTAAACCCTAACCCATCTTAGTAAATATCGCCCAAAGTGTCTGTTGTAAAGAATAATGGATACCTATTAAAATTTAAGGTAACCATACATACTTTACAGGGTGGTTCATAACGAATGTCAGAAACTTTTAGAGCGTAGTAAGTGGACTGCAAGTAATGCAAAAATATCTAAATAAAAAGAGTACGCCGCACAGTCGGCCAGAAGCCCCTTAAAGTAGTGAAATATTGAAAAATATGAAACAGCAAATTTCTTCCAATTTTTTTTATATCATGGTTAAGTAGGGTTTGAAGCATCCCAAAACCATGGAATCATGACGCTTAAACGAGAAAAGTTTGGCGGATTTGTTATTGTTAGCAGTTATTAATAAATCTTATCAAAAATTGCAGTTTCTAACTTGAGAATATTTGGAATTATTGCAAATATTAGCACCGAAGTACATATTTAGTTAATTTGAATGTTCTACACTTCTCTCCACATAAAACTGGTACAGCAGAAGATAGCTGCAAATACGATTTTTTATATTTTCCTATGTGCAACACTGATTTTTTGACTTTGTCATTTTAGGTTATATTTTTAGCATGTATAAACTTTTTATAAGGAGACGGCTTGTTTATTTTTTACTAATTCAAAATATAAGGCCACTAAAAATAAAAACCAAATTTCAAAAAAGCAAAAATGTTTTATTAACTAAACAAAAGCTACACAGTTATTGGTCTATTCGACTTACTGATTATGAAAAAAGCAAGTCTAAGATAGTAACCATAATAAATAGATTTCAAGAAGAAGGAACTGTCCCTCGAAAGGAAGGCACCGGTTTGACGAAAGTTATTAGCCCAAAACAATTAAAAGGCCAGATGAAGTTATCGAAATAAATAAAAAATAACAAAATTAAAAACATCTAAAAAAATACAAATTTTTAATAGCGCGTCATTGCACCGTTAGCTGCAATAATGTTTCGAAATCTTCTGGGCATTGAATTGGCTAAATTTTCGAATAAGTTTGGATTTTCAGCAATAATTGCCCTATATGCCCTTACGATGAGTTCCATTAGATGTTTTGAATTCCTGGGGATGATATTAAAACTTGCTAATTTCTTTGTGATAAGTCCCCAAACATTCTCTAGGGCAAGACTTCGATATTATTATCCTGGAACTATCTCTGCGTAATTCTGACTGATCTGGATAAGGGATTCCCACCTCTGGAAGCATTACGTTTTTCAGCATAATAACGTAAACTGGTGTGTAAATCGCCCATTAATTCTAAATAATCTAGCCGATATCCAACTCCAAATATATATCGAAAACCTTCCCGCACAATCGTGGCGGTCGATAAACCCGAATTTGTTTTTTTATCACTGTTGGACTTAAAGGTCTTCTCATCTATGAAAACCACCTGCTGCCAAAATTCTTCGTCTGTCAGAGAATAATTCAATGCAAAAATTAATCCAGACTGCTTCTTTTCCACACTTAGTTAAAAAAAAATTGCCGCAATGCGACACCTTAGCCTCGAAGGTTTAATCCTTCTGCCCAGTGTTCTTATGGATCCTGGAAAATTTGATTCAATTTTTGCTTCTTTAGCTTTGGCAAGCGGATCATTTTCCAGAAAACTGATTGCTTCTTGGTCTTCCTCTGGGCTAGTAACTTTCGTCAAACCGGTGCCATCGTTCCGGTGAGTACTTCCATTCTCTTAAAATCGGTTTTTTATGTTTACTATTGTAGACTTGCTTCTCTCATAATGAACAGCTACTTGCCAAATAGACCAACCACAGTCTAGTTTTGTTAAGATTTGAGCTTTATCAAAAGTGGATGACACTGACATGCAAAACATGGTGTTGTCATGAGTCTGTGACATTGTCACTTATAGGAAGACAATGCCGTACTATAAAAATTTTAAAAATTAAACAGGCTGCTAACTTCTGCTGTACCACTTTTATGTGGAGGGAAGTGTACACATAGGTACACTTCCGGCTACATAAATTGCGTACAGCAGAAGTTAGCTGCAGGTATTTTGAATTTAAGTTTTGCTAATTGCGTTGCTTATTCTAAGTGACTTTTATGTTTTCGAATTACAGGTTAGATCTTTTAACATGGTAAACACAAACATAAGGAGGCTGACAACACTACTAAAAAACTAATATACTAATGAATAAAACATTTTTTTTTAATTATTCAAGATTTTATTATAAAAAATTATTCTTAAAGCTCATTATGAACCAAACAAGACCACAATTGTGCGAATACGAAAAAAGTATCTAGAAGAAGGAACTATTTGGCAAAAGAAAAGCAATAACTTAATCATAGTCAGCGCACCTTTTCTTCAGTAGCGTGTTATTGCCCCGTCAGCCTCGATAATGTTTGCCAGTCTTCGTAGCATGGAATCTGCTAAATTTTGAAGTAAATTTAGATTTGAATTTCTGGGAACAATATTCATTTGTGTTAATTTTTTTGCTATAAGGCCCCACACATTTTCCATGGGATTAGCGTCAGGAGTTTTTGCCGGCCATGGCAAAACCTCGATATTGTTTTGCTAGAACCACTGTTTAGAAATGCGTGCGGTATGGATAGGACAGTTATCGTGTATCAACATACACAAAACCTTCTGGTTGAAGAATGGTTGCTTCTGGAAGCATAATATTTCTCATCATATCAACATAAACCTCAGCCGTAAATCTTCCATGGATTCTAAAAAGAACCCCATGTCCTCTCGCCGATATCCAACTCCACACATTCACGGAAAATCTTCCAGCCCGTTCTTCGTTCCCAGCAATATATTTTTCGAGATAGCGTGTTCGTGGCGGGCGATATACCAAAATTTGTTTGCTGTCACTATGGGACTGAAAGATTTTTTCATCCATGAAGACCAGTTGTTGCCAAAATTCTTCTTCTTGTAGTGAATAGTTTAGTGCAAAAAGAATAACCTGGCTTGCTTCTTTTCCTCACTAAGTAAGATTTTCTTGGCAGCAACGCGACATCTAAGTCTAGAACGGCTTATCCGTCTGCGCGTCGTTCTTATGGATCCAGGAAAATGTGCCTCAATTTTGGCCTCTGGGACCATTGCAAATGGGTGGTCTTCAAGAAAATTGATCAGTTGCTGATCCTGCTGAGGCGTACTGACTTGGGTCAAGCCAGTGCCTCGCCTTCGTCGAACAGTTCCTTCTTCTTTATACTTTCTTCTTATTCTTACAATTGTAGCCTTCTTTCGTCCATAATGGGCTGCTACTCTTCGAACCGACGAACCACCGTCTAATTTTGCAAAAAATTTGGGCTTTTTTAAATTCATTTAGTTGGGGCATTTTTAAACATTATCGTATAACAACATCAAAATCTCACAGTGACATTTATTGTCAATTTGAAATACCTAAAAGATTACTGAATTTCGAGTCCCATAATACACTATATAAAATCGGCGTACGCATTTTAAGTGTACATATTTTTTGACACCTAGCTAGCTCCGTGTTAGATTCTTTATGAAATATGGGGGGGGGTAAAGGGAAAAAGCCAGAATTTTGAAAATATCACAGAAACTTAGGATTTTAATGAAAAAAGCACAGGAGGACATTTAAAGCCAACAAAATTTTCTTTCAAATTAGGTATCATGCTATAAAACTAGCAAAAATTAACAAATAAAATATGGGTATAACTCAATCAGACGTTTCTGTGTTTAACTTTTTTTTTAGCTTAGGTCACTGACAGAAAAAACCGAATCTCTACTCTTACAAAAAAATAATAGTTAATTACATACCAAGGGAGTAAATGCATTTTACTTCAGAGGCATGTATCTAATTTTATCTATATTATTCGGCATGGACCACTACGCGGTACGGTGAGGTAAAGTATTGTTTTTCGGCAACAAATAAAAAACACCATGCAAAAATTAAATGAAAAAATACAATCTAGTACGCTGCTAATGGTTGTTATTTGAAACAGAAGAGCGTTGTCTATTCTTCCGTGTTAGTTCGTCGATCTCAAAAAAATGGAATTTTCTGAAGAAAACCAAAATATGGAAGAAAAAGCGAAGCACATGGTTCTGGATTTGCTACCTCAAAAATGAATAGAAAGGTATGAAAAGGAATATGGCCTGTTTCAGAAATGGATGGGGGAAAAAGTAAGAAAACTTTCTGAAAGTTCCGTTCTTGTGTACTTCTCGATGCTGGCAGAAAAACTGAAGCCGTCATCATTATGGAGCAAATACAGCATGCTGCGGTCCTGCATTAGCTTGACGGAAAATTTTGACATAAAATACCTCAAGCTTATTGCCTTTTTGAAGCGCCAATTTCATGGTTTTCACACAAAGAAAGCCTCTACATTCACAAGGGACGAAATCAACGCATTCATGAGCCAGGCTTTTATTTTATTTTCGTAAAATTTTGGGCTATAAAATTCCATATTATCGGGAAACTAACTCAATGTAATATTATTTTCAGGTGGCGTTACTTTTTGGAATAGCGAGAGCCTGCCGTTGTGATGAGCTGATCAATATAATAGTTAGTGACATTTTCTGATCGGCGTGACATGTGGGTCCTCAGAATAGCAAATTCAAAAACCAAGACAAAAAGAACGTCCACGATCACGGATGACACTTTGAGAGGGGTTCCTGTGCTGGATCTGTATAGGAATTACGCATCACTAAGACCGAAAAATGTGAGTCACCAACGATTTTTCCTTACCTATCAAATTGGGAAGTACTCATCCCAGGTTATAACTGGAGAAGAAGGAGAGCTAGAGAAATTCTGCCACCCTATTAGTGAATGCAGGTGGAGATTTACCTACATTCAAGCAAGACTGAGGCCGAAATTCTTCTACAGTGGCCGAAGAATACATAAGCGAGTCTCCATCGAAAAAATGCGAGGTGGCCAGCCGCATAATATCAAAGAATATTTCTACCAATCTCACCTGCAGTGAGACATGGAAAAATGATACCCCGAGCGCATCACAACAAATGAATAAGAAACTTTTAAATATTTATTTTCCTGCAGCATTCAACAGTGGCAATAACAATGTTGTTTCAGAATTATTCTTCACCAATTTAACAAACTGTAATATTACCTTCAATAATAATAAATAATTATTTAAAAAAAAACGACTATTCTTTGTTCTGGGCGGTACGGGGAGGTCAAGCTGTCACTTTACCTTCCTCCGGGAGGTAAAATATGTAACCGCGGGTTACCGGGTCGAAAATGTCATTTTCTGACAAGGTAGTACATAAAAGTCGTTACTCCGAATCTAAAAAAGGACGGGGTCGCCCGGTTTCTGCCCATCTTTTTAAAAAAACTACGAAATCTAGTAACACATATTACAAAAAAGTTTGCAAAAATTTTGCGACTTTAGACAATTTTGATTTCTTTGTAGACATTGCGAAATTCATAAAATTTGAACTATTGGCACAGTGGCTTCTAATGCCATACTCAAATATCATAATAGTATTACTTTTTCCTTAAATTCCTTCCACAATAAATTTCTTCGTTTAAAACTTGGAATGACTTTAGATGAGATTATATTTTCCTAGAAATTAACCCTTAATTTATAACCCTCAACTACATCTCCACCCGCAAAAAATCATAAAATGTTACTGTGGCAGCAACGGATTTTTCCTAAAAACTTTAACGCAATCCGTAAGAGCACTGGGTTTTCGCCATGCTCAAGGGGTATAAAAACCAGTGTGCGAGGACTGAGTAAGAGCGTGGTCCTTCAAAACTAATGTTACTTTTAACCGACCAAAAAAACGAGTTTATATATATAAAATACATACAGAGCGCTTCAGGCCACTGCGAACATAGTCCGGAAGAAGTTCAATTTGCCAGTGTACTTACAAGCAAGGACACCACACACCTATCAGTGGAGCAGAGACTTGCGATCTCCATTCGCGGCTTGCGTTTAGTACGCCTCCAACCACGGTGCATTGTGAAGTGTAGTCCATGAAACCGGAATTTGGTCAATAAATACGCAAATTTTGACAACTTAATTTTCTTGTTTTTTTTCACTGATAAATTAGAGCATTTTATTTTCAACTGCTGAGATTTATCACTAAAAACGTGTAACAATGAAAATAATAAGGAGAAACAAAATGATACAGGTTCTCAAAATAATATAATACTTTCTAAAAACCAAAAAGATTCTCCCAGTCAAAAAAAAAATTAGAGCAAATGTTCGAAAAGTCCTCCCTGCTCGGCTAGAAAATATCCGAGCCTATTATAAAAACCCCTTCTTACGTTTCCAAGCATGTTAGGGGTGATAGTTTAAAAAGTTTCTTTAATTTTAATATGAAGTTCTTCCAAATTATTAGCCTTTTCATGTCCGTAAACTTTAGTTTTCATATAACTCCACAGATAGAAGTCATTAGGAGCAAGATCGGGTGATCAAGCTGGCCATAAAATAGTTCCCCGTGTACTTATCACCCGATTAGGAAATACATTATGAAGATATTCCCTAGTAAGGCCAACAACAAACCATGTTTCACCAAATCTCACACCTAACAACTGCCTACCAGTTGGAATAATATGCTGTAGTAGACCCAAGTATCTAGGACCATTCAAATTCAAATTGCCATCAATAAAAGGTTGCCCAATTACGTGTTCCTCTACAATACCCCCCCCCCAAACATTTAGTTTTCTAGAATACTGTGTTCTTACGTCAAAGTACAAATGCAAATATTCCCTCAACCAATATCGAACGTGTGTTGGGTTATAACGATCTCAGAAAGTTTTCATCACGATTAGCCCTTTCCATCATTGTTTCGCAAATTTCCATACGACGATAGTTGTCCTCCGGAAAAATTTGAAGCGTTTTTGACGCTTTGTAAGAATAACCATTCTTTTTGAGAACAGGTAAGACAGTGGCTGAAGACGTATCAACTGCTTCGGCAATTTGGTTTCTAGTTAACTTTCGATTTTCCTCCACTGCAGCGCAAATCATCACATCTCGTACTTCCTGCTCGTCATTCAAAACAGTGGGATTTTATGGTTTCTTGGCGCTACACAACCAAACTTTTCAAAATTCTGCACAAACCTATGAATCGTGGATAAACTAGGTTCTGGGCGATTTACAAAATTCTCCAGTTTTTGAATAAGTCTTAATGGTTTGCCTTGATAGTACCATTTGACCATCTACACTTTTTCGACAATCTGTCTCTCGAGCAAAGCAGAAATAAAACAAAATAATAAAAACAAAATAAATTCCAAAAAGATGACTCTCTACTTCGCAGTAGCCTGAAGCTCATTGTATACTATATAAGTAGTCCTCTAAAATATGGTGGGCATATATTGGCGCCGACTTCGAAAAAGCTGGATTTATATATGTAAATAAAAATTATTTTATTTTATTCTCCTTTGTACTTTTCTGAAGTCGATTTAATATTTGCTTAAAAAGTTTTTATTCAGTTTATTTTCTTGCTATAATACAATTTCGCTTTTTATTTTATTTTTAGTTTTACTTTGAAAAACGAAACATAATGAAGGCTTTGGTTTTCGTCGCAGTAATGGCAGTTATTATGCTTTTGATTTCTACAGTTGATGCTGGCGCGGCTTCTTCTGGCGCGTCGTACGAAGCTAGCAAAGGAAAATAAATTTAAATATCTTGAGAATAAATAAACCAAAAATGTGGTCTCTGCAATTATTTTTTTTCTATCCTTATTTTGATTACCAATACTTTTTTCACTATTGCAAGTTTTCAATAACTTCACGACTTCGCGAAGAAAACACGCATGAGTAAAAAATAAACTATTTGAGGTTCGTGGCATTGGACACACAGTTTGCTTTTTAATTCATTACGACCAGGCTTCCAAGATCTAATGGATAGTCCAGAAACCTACAGGCATGTTTCATCCTTCTTAGGAATCATCAGGGCAACATAGGACTGTACCTAGCGTATTAAGCATAATATAAGCGAATTTAAACAACTTTCGTCGTTCAAATAACGCGGGATGTTGGCATGGCTATATGCACCGCGTCGCCTATCGGAATAAAGCGAAAAGCAAAATGTTAAAGGACAGAAAAAAGTAGATACCTGCGAAAAAGTACCGGTTACTGAAAGAAGACCGTTCAAAATACAACGTTCGCAGCAACTCCACCCCCAATTGGAGTTTATACTACGTCGCCTTAAGAGCCAGGACCCCCAGGGCAAATTGTATTCTGGAAATCCTGGCAACAAACAACACAACAAAGTGCTAGAGTGCGGAAATTTTGCACACATACTAATTATGTGACTCCCAATTACCCTACAGAGCCCAATGTGCCAAATCGTAATTTTGGAATTAAATTTTGTTTAAATACAGTTTTTTTCCATAAAAGCTCTCTGTAGCGCATTTGGAAGTGAAATTTTAGGCTTGCATGCAAAATCTTATGTCTCTAGTATTCTTAATTTGGCTGTTATTTCCATAAAATGGAAAATATGGCAACCACTGTTTAAGGTATCTGAAACTAAAACTAAAACTTCAATTTTTAGGCGAATTTTTTATTCCAAATTCACTTGGTTTATCTACACATTTATTCCAACCATAAACAGAAAAAAATAAAACCCAGATTATCAGTTTACTTAACATGATAGTGGCTGGAAACTTTGTGGATAAAGTATCCTTATTTCTGGATGTGCTACCAATGTGGCAGACATTTTCAGTGCGACTTTGTCAGTGTCAGTGGCTCTGTTTATCTTAACAGAATATGGTTATAAATAAAATAACCTAAATGTTAATTTTTCAAACACACGTTGCCATATTATTGTTGTGCTATATTGCGCAAAACCAAGCCAAGTTCACTTTTAAACAAAGAAGACTTGTTGTTCGTGAAAAATAAATAAAAAGAAAGGGTCGTAAATTATTTGGTTAACTTTGAAGCTCGAGTGGTGTTTCGGGGAATATTTCAAGAACAAAAACACAAAAAACATAAAGTTTATAAAATAAGCTCAAGGGTCTTTCTCCACTTGGTTTTACCTAAGAATATGCATTTTATATGCGTTTTGTGTTCTCGATGCATATCCTTGGATAATACCAAGTGAAGAAAGACCCTCGAGTTTTTCTTGTAAATTTTACGTGATTCACTGAACTTGAGCTTTATTGTTTATACATCTTAGTTAGTCCATATAACTAACCTGACTTATTTCACACCGATGAGATCAAAAGAAGTTTAAAAGAAAGGGGTTTCATGAAGTTTGGGGAGGGTGACCAATGAGCCTATGCTGGTTGCCCACGGCGAAACATCGTTTAATTATTTCTCTTTTCGCTTTGGTCTTTTGCGTGTTCCTTGTGGGATGCTCATTCAGGATGCTCATTCGAGTTTGCATTTTCGCGATTTCCACCCAAGATCTTTTGATCTTTTGTTTCTGATTATTTTCGGTTGATGTAAATGATTTGGCGGTTTTTTTAATTTACTTTTTTGTTTTTAATTGCCTTAGGAGCAAAATCCTATTGGATATATTAACACGCCAGGACGAAACCGTATCAGGTTACTTGTATAACTACTAGTGCGGAACGATGCCTATTTGTGAGTGATTCAAGGCGTGACCTTCGGTCACTAATTAGTGACCGAAGGTCACGTTCAAGGTTCGAAATCAAAGTGTATGACGGTGTTTGTATTTATTCAATTGTCTAAGGCGACCAAATAATGCTACCAAACAGGCAAGAAAAATGAATCAAACAAGCCGACCTCCGTAGTGCAGTAGGTAGCGTATCAAACTGCCGCACGGAAGATCTCGGGTTCAAATCCCGGCTAAGTGCATGGATGTTTTGTGTTTGTCTTTAACTCTGCGAAATCTTGCCTAAAACTGGGCATTGATCCTATAATGGAATAGATAATGGAAAAGCAACAAGCTAACCTCAACACTATGGTTTTTTTGAGGTTTGAGCGCTTTCAAGATTAGCAATAATCTGAAAATGATAGCGCTGGATCGCAAATGAGTCTCAAATCTTAAATTTGCCTTATTAGCTCAAAATTGGCAGACGGTGGACCATCACAGAACAGCACCCATATTCTGTGCTACCACTCCAAAAAAACGGTAGGTACCCGAAAAAATTATGTTACTTACATTATGATAGCTTTATCAGTAGCATATGTTGTTGTTTAGAAATGCGTGCGGGTATGGATAGGACAGTTATCCTGTTGATACATATAGCTGTAAATCTTCCATTGATTCTGAAAAAAGCTGCATGTCCTCTCGCAAATGGGCGGTCTTCAAGAAAGTCGATCAGTTGCTGATCCTGCTGAGGCGTACAGACTGACAAGCCGCCTTCGTCGAACACTTTCTTCTTCTTATTCTTATAATTGTAGCCTTGTTTTGTCCATAATAGGCCGCTACTCTTCGAACCGACCAACCACCGTATAATTTTGCCAAAACATGAGCTTTTCCGAATTCGTTTAGATGGGGCATTTTTAAATACAAGCGTATGACAACAACAAAACCTGACGGTGACATTTTTTGTCAATTTGAAATACCTAAAAGGTTGAGAGGCCCATAATACACTATATAAAATCGGCGTACGCATTTTATTTGGCCGGAAGTGTATATAGGTTTTAAAACTCTGATATGTTTTAAATTGTATCCCACAGTCGGGCCGGTAACCATAAAACATATCAAAGTTATCATTTTAATGAAAATATACTTTTTTTTCATAATTTTTTACCAAAATAAAATACTTTTTCACATAACTAACACACAAATATTCTTATTTGCCTACTTACCAAAGCTTTCTGTATTAAAAAGCTTACTAAAAAAGAAACAGTGTTCATTAATTTTCTCGCCTTTTTTTATCAGTTTATAATCGCATCAAAGTTTCGCTGTTAGCACTCTTTAAATTTTTGAGGTAGCAGCTTTTATTATTTCCTCCGAATTCAACTCATTTAATAGATCTGACTCCGTTTTTGTAAACAAAACTTTTATAAAAGTGTCAAAACTGTCAAAAAAAGAAGGCTAAAGCTGTCAACAAGAAGTCATAGCCAACTTGGCCAAAAATGGGACCGGAAGAGGATTAAGAGACCGGAAAATTAAACAAAAAGTGAAAATATTTCTAAAGAACATGCCTTGTAATGTAGAACTTTCCGTAAAAAAAAACGTACAGAAAATGGCTATTTTCCAGTCACTTGAAAAAAAGGTTCTTTTTAAGGAATACCAAAGTGCGTACTTTCCGGACTGTTCAAAAAAAAAAATTGCATTATTTTTAAAAAGAAAAAATACATTGCCAGATGTGATTTTTTTCAAATGTTGCAAAAAATGGAAGCTGATCTGTAAACAGCAATCGAAAATTTTCATAATTTTTTGTCAGTGTATAAAATTATTGTATTGAAAAAGCAAAAATCAACTATGTGGTGTAAACAATGAAGCTAAATTACTTTAGATTTGTTGTTTACACAACTTAGTTAATATTTGTTTTTTTAAATAGCTCGTCAGGCATTTTGGTTCATATAGCTAACCTGACTTATTTCACACTAATGAGATCAAAATAAGTTCTTAACACCTGTATATAGCTAGTTTTAAGGTTTTCTAAGTTTTAAATTATGTTTTGTAGCCCCGTTGCATAATCTTGTGTAATACCAAGTGGAGAAATGCCCTTGAGTTTTTCTTATAAATATTATTACATTGTCAGAACAACTTTAAATAGTTTCTCAAATTAGATTTCCAATTTTTACGACAAAGTGTTACAGCATGAGAGCACATACAAATTTAAGACTAACCAAAAATTATTTATTTTGATATTCAACGACCCCCATATTCAACGTAAAAATTCAGATTATAGTTTTGGAAATCCATGCTATTTTTTTTTCTACAGGATTAAAATGTTTATATTTAAAAAATATAACACAGACTATTTCAAAACCTCCATAGTTAAATTAACTATTTAATAAAATCAGTGCCGTACCCATTGTAGTTGAAGTTCTGCAGTCAGCTTTAGTGAACGTTCTTTATGAACTGTTTGGCCTGTCTTTGTCCAGAAGTTTGCTCCCACAGAATGTTCGTCTCTTTGGTGAGTTTAGTGCTTGCCAGCCTATTTAGAGCTGTCCTGCAGTCCCAAACCAGTTTATGCTTTTAGAGCTTTAAGTATAGCTTGACTCTCTGAATATATAACTACCGAATAAGAGTTTTCCTCTACTCTTTGTATTTCTTCGGCACAGTGATATGTTGCCGCTACTTCAGATTGGAACACTGTGCAATCGTTTGTCAGGCTTACAGAGAATAAAGTCTCGTATTTTTTCCCGTATATGCCAGCTCCTACACAATCGTCGGTCTTGAAGTTATCTGCTTGGCCCTATCATGCATTCGTTCGGATCTTAATTTTTCAAAATTTTCCCTGAGCTAGTGCGGCTCAACTAACTTCCTCGCATTTATTGATGATCGCCTGATGATGCTCTTCATCCATCTGCAAATAGCTAGCGATGGACTTGGAGTTAGCATGACCTGTCATCTTTATAAGTTCCTGTTCAGCAACTCCGCTTTTTGCGATACAAGACACAGCAGTTGCCCTTAGTGAGTGATTTGTAATTTTTTTCTCTACGTCTAGTCCCAATTTTCAGAACGGCTTGATCGTTAAAGATAGGCGATTATTTTTAACGGTATCTCTCTTTGATTTCAGTGCATGAAAAATTCAAACCGGACAGAAATTGGGGTGAGTTTTATTTAATATCAGCCATTTGGATGAAGCGCATGGCTCCAAAAATTGTATTGTACTCAATTCTGTTAGTCTTTTCACCTGCATCGTCTACTTCTTCTTTAAAAAACTGCAACTTGGCCCTGCAGCCTTCTCCTCCTCTCCAGGCTAGTTCACAGGATAACACAAAGAACAGCTTCTTTTGCAACCCATCTGGTATCACTTCATCACAGCTACTCACTAGTTTCTGCATTTCATCAAATTTCGAGGCTGTTGGGCATACTTTTCTCTTGTCCTCTTGGGACTGCAGATCCCGTCGTTTTGCGTTTTTTGCTTCTCTTGCAGATTTTAAAATTATACAAGCGGGTCAAGTTTTATGCCATATTTTTCATCTATGTTGGGAATCACAAATTATTAGTCTTATCTCCGCCCACTAAAGGATTGTATATAAGATAGAGCGTAGATTAATTTAGTTCATTGTTTATCGTCTCCTGATGATGCTAACGTTGTTATCGAAACGCGCGTCGAGTGCAAAAAAGTGTAGTTTTGGTTTGTGGAAAACAATCATAATTTTGTCATATTTTTCATAATTGTTTTTACGGTAGTTTCGTTATACTCCTCACCGTTTTCTTTCTTCATATTTTGTGCCCAATCCTTTAAAATTTTTGCAATCTCTCGCTCACCGGCCTGTTTCAATTCATATGTTCTGTCTTTGCAGACCTCCATAAATTAGTTCCAGACAATCTTCTTATTTTTTCTGGTGTTCTTTGGTATGTTTTTTTTGTATGTGCGAGTCGATTTCGGCTTCGGATAAAGACCCCAAAACGGTTCATTTTGTATCAAAACTCGGAAAACTCCGAAACTCAGCACGTCAGCCAATTTTTTTACTCTAGGTACGCGTTGCTAAGGCCGTAAGTCGTTCTATTTATTCCATATATATATATATATATATATATATATATATATAAGACTTTACGGGAGGCTGACCGGCAGCGTTTCATATATTATTCAGATCGCGTCAGAGCAGTGTAATTATCACCTACTGGGGAATCAACTTATTAATTCAGCGATAATTCCACATCTCTTAGGGACAGTATTACATATGAGGGAAATTTTCTCTGAATAACCAGGTGAAAATTAACCTGCTTTTATAATGTATGAGGTACATAATCCTAGTTATCTTTTTATATTCACTTCTGTTAATCCACATCAAGGTGTTTGTGTTTTCGAAAAATTTTGCAAAAAATAAGCTTAAAATGGTTACTTTTTGATTAAGGAGATGCAGAATATATTGCTTTATGGGTAAGCATAGAAATAGTTGGGAAAAAATATACCGAAATAACTTTATACTTAATAGCTTGTCAAATAAAAATAACCACAGAGGTTGATATTTTTGTATGCTGACCAAAAACTTCCTAATGTCAACATCTTATTTTGGTTTCATACCTAATCATGTAAGCATATATTTTTTTTAATTTGAGGAGGTTTCGAAAGAAAATAGGCCAGTACTGATGTTAAGTATAAGTTATGGATATACATATCAATTAATTATGATAGTGTAAATGTTTGTATAAAGGTATAAAGGTAGTGGCTTTTAAAAAATAATTAAAATACAGGAACATAATTGCATATTTATTGTTAATTTTAAAACACATCAACACACGGTAATTGTAACTGCCTATTTGGTCTGATAATGGAAGGTATAAAACTTTATGTAAAAAAATATTCGTCTTGACTAAACGAACTGCAATAATAGGTACGTGCTTATAACTTAATTTAGTAATATATACAGGGTGTAATTCTAACGGTCCTAAAAACTTGAAGAAATTTCTTTCAGATAAAATATTTTTTGTGTGGTGCAGCCTTTCCACAGCCTATTTATAAGGGCTATAAAACCTATTTTAGGTGAATCGTGCGGCCATTTTTATGGACCATGTACATGTGCATGGTATAGCCATAGTAATTTATATAATACACATTTTTTCTATGCCAACACTTCATTATTTAAAAGAACTTTGTTTTGAATTTTTTTAAAGGTAAACAGTATTTAGATCTATATAAACAATGTACATTTCTGGATTTTACCATATAAAATAACAGTATTTAATAAAAGTATGATTATTGTATAAACTTTGAAAAATAATTGAATTAAAATAAAGCAAATGTTCCCGCCACTTACACGCACCAAAATTTTAACATAATGCCGAGAAAACGCCTCATCTGGAAAGAGAATCCCGGAAAAAAATTTTTACTTATTTTTTAATATATTTCAACAATAATTTTTCGTAAGAGGTTTCTATTCTGGTTTTTTTTCGGGGTGTTTTCCGGGATTTTTTCCGTTTTTTTGTTGAGTTTTTTTCCAGCGCCTTTTCAACGATGGCGCTGTGTTTTCCCTCTGAATTGCTAGGTTAATGTTTTGTGTAATGTAACTAATCATTTTTGTTGTTTATTAATTTGGCGATTTTCCTTGTAGTGATTTGACTTTCTCTTTCCAGGGATCCATAGTCTGAGCAATAAAAAGTACAAAAATATATCATTTGGCTAGTAGCGTTTTTGTAGGTACATGGTTTTGATATAGGTAAGTTAAAAAGATTTAATTTATATTGAAGTTAAAAAACTTATAAAAACCTGCTTGTGGTGTTTGCTAACAAAAACAAAAAACTTGTTATACCGTTCGGTAGATAGTTAACTATATAAAAATGCAAATATACTTTCTGGTGTAAGTTATCAAACTTCTCTAGGTAGGTAAATGTACAGGGTGAATTCTTTAAATTGAACGGTGGCACTAGCAACTTTACGGCAGAGGATTTAAAAAAAGCTAAAAGAAAATCTTTAATAATTTTTTACGGACTTAGCGCTCATAAAAACAAAATTGGGGCTCATGAGAAGGTACCAATTGTGGCACCTTTTTGGAAAGCTTCTTAAAAAATAAATTTCCGGGCTTTAGTTTTTTGGACATTGGTTAACAATGTGTCAAAAATTAAAAAAAAATCTTATTTCATTGTCAATTGTTTTGGCTTTAAAATAAACTACATATATCTCTATTTTCTAAGCAGAATAAAGAAAATACCACACAAGAACATTATTGGCGGCCCATTTGGGGGCCCTCACTGAAGACCCGGGCCTACCAACAATTTTTTTATGAGGAAGTACTATGTGTGGCAGCTTTTTGGAAAGGTAGTTAAAAGAGAAATTTGATTAAATATAAAAAAATAACATCTTTGTGTGGTAGTTTTCTTATTTCACTTATTAAATAAAGAAATATGCAGTTTATTTGGAAGCTACAACAATTGACACAAAATAGGTTTTTAAAAATTTTTGAAATATGACTTTATTTATTTGATCAAATTTCTCTTTTAACAAGCTTTCCAAGAAGGTACCTCCCCATGAAGAAAATGTTGGCAGTGAGGGTCCACAAAATGGCCGCCAATAATGTAGTATTTTCTTTATTTCGCTTAGTAAATAGAGAAATATGTAGTTTATTTTGAAACTAAAACAATTGACAAAAAGAATAGGTTTTTTTTAAATTTTTGAGATATTGGTTGAGAGATATCAAAAAAAAATTGGTGCGCTAGGTTTCTTTTTTCACAAATTTTTCAAAGAAGTACCACAAGTGGTACTTTCTCATTTAAAAAAAAAACGTGGTAGGCCCTGGCCTCCAGTTGGGGGCCCCAATTTTTTTTTGTTATGGGCAGAAAGTCTGTAAAAAATCATTAAAGATTCGCTTTTTTTAAAACCTCTTCCTTAAAGCCTCTAGAAGCACCGTTCCATTTAAAAAATCCACACTGTATATAAAGTAGTATGTATTTATCATATGTTTACAGATAAGAAATGATGTGTTGTATAATCATAGTAACTACGAGTGCTACTTAGTAGTAGTAGTAGATGAGCGGCCGTAGGCCTGGCAATTAGGCCGCATAATGGACTTAAGATGCACACTAACAGGCCTTAATTTTGCTTGACACCTCCTTGTCGAAGGCAGGGATCTTAAGACTGCGTAGCAAGTATACATAGTGGACCGCCGGCTTTACAGCACCTCCGAAGGGTGGTCCGCAACATGTTAGACTTACATCTATCGAACATCGCTACCGTACCAGCAGAACTTGTTTGACGGTAGACTTTTCTCCCCAGCAGCCCGCCGTCATATAGGTTGACCCGAAAATCGAGGTCCCGGTTTCGCTGGTCGAGGTTGCCGTCGGAGTCTTCAGATACATCTCTTTGGAGTGTTCCTGCTATCCGAAGGTGGTACCGCCTCTTCCAAGTCACCCTCTGTCCATTCCTGCTACCAAATCTGTCGGAGTCCAGCCGCGTCCCATGAAGCCCCGATCTCGGTGAAGTCCAGGTCGTCCTTTTTTGGGTCACCAGCTAGTCTCCTCTACCCAGTTTTGTGGGGTCTTCGGCCGTCCACCTGTGAGACCCGCAAAGTTTTCGGTGTAGTTTCAACCATGCCGCCTACTTCTAACTCGTTTTGTTGTTATTCTATGCTCAACGTCAACTGCGGAGCTGCTGAGAAGTGGGGCCGCCGGTCGTCGTCTCGAGTCGCATTCGGTGTTGTGTGAAGCAATGTGTACTTGCCGAGATCCGATCCTGCGATCTCTGTTTTGCAGCCTAAGACGCTGTTCACTAGTCTACGGCGGCCTCCTACAAGTGCTACTTACTTTACTTACACTCCATTCCAAATACCTGCGGATCAGTTTTTTGACACTTCTGTGTTTAATGGTCAGCCTTCAATTTCAATATGGCAGCTGACAATTAAACACAGAAGCTAAATGGAACTGTCATTGTCAGTGTGAAAAAACTGGTCCGCCGCAATTTGGAATGGAGTCTAGATAATTCTTAAAAAACGGTGATGATCATTACGAAAGCCAAAAAAAATTATTTTGACTTAAAGCATAAAAAAACCTTGTTTTTTGTTAGCTGTACATGCAGTTTTTTAGTCAGAGGTCTTAGTAATTTTTTGGCGGGAATTTTTTTACGCTATGGCGTATCTGAATAATACGTTAAAATACACCCCACAAGCAGAACCTAATATTTTCCAGTCAGATTTCTTAAATTAAAAAAATGATACATAAGAATTCGAGTAAACCTTTATAGTAGAGATTCTTATTTTTCCTGTAAGTGACCTTAGCTAAGGAAATGTCTGAGTGACGTTCAAAACCGGTCATGTTATATCCATCCTTTTTGGAGTCAAATAAACATCAGAATTGGCTGATATTTGAATGAATTTTGTAAAAACTAAGACACAGCCCGGAGCACTTTTTTAATTTTTTGCCGAATAAGCTAAAATTTCCTTTTTAACGATTCAAAGGTTTTAATATTTTGGTGGCCTTAGAGAGAAATTTTGGATTATTCGGCAATAAAGCAAAGATTTTGTGACAACACTTACTTTGTTTCTACTGGCCTCTTAAAGCGCTTTTATATAAGGACGGTTTGAAAATGTTGTCGTATAAACACCACTAAAACCGTTCTAAGCACTAAGTAGATTTTATTTTAAAGCGATTTGAGAAAGCCGTTTATCGCTTTAAAACCTATTTTAGGGTCGTTATAAATACTTTAAAAACGCTTTAGCACATTTCTTCCAGTATAGAGAAATACTTATCTTTGGTTTTCCGAAAACTCTATTGTTAACTAAGTTGTTTTATTTGTTTTTTCTTTAGTCTGACATATCTATTGACACTTAATGAAAGACGTATAAATTCTCGGCGAAAGCATTTTATTTAAACCGTCCTTATATAAAAGCGCCTTTAGGTACGTATAAACATAGTAACTGATCGGCAGACTAGAGCCGTCATGCATGCTGCCACCATAGTATTTTTAAAGTGCTAAACCGGGTTAAAACCACCATGCATTGATCGTATTTTTTTTGGTCAAAATTGTGAATGAGTTTTTGTAAAAAATATATAATATACTGGCTATTCATTTCTCACGTAGTTTTATACTTGTGTGCGTATTGCGTAATTATTGTATTGTAATAGTAGATTATATAACATTCATGTTATAATGGTCACTAAACGCGAAGATAAAATTCCAAAAACAGGCGAGTTAGTGTACTATACCTTATCTACGAACAAATGAAAATGTCATCATAAATATCAGAAGTTATTAAAAATATCAAATGCAAACACTCTTAAGTTAACAATCTTCATAACCTGAAGTTTCAATGACGTTCTATCTAACATGTCAAAACAAATAAAGTTTCTAAGGGACTTTTCATATATCTTTTTAAAAACAAGATTTTCTTTCTTAAAAATGCTTAATATGTCAACTTAATTTACTTATTTTTGGTAAAGTACTAAAATTGTATTTGATTTATTTACGTTTAATAAAATTATTGACCTAAATATATAGAAAAATATTTCAAATTTTTGCGTCAATAAAATAAAATTTCATAGCTTGTTACACCATCTTGCGGTTTACGTCTAAGCTTTATTATTATCCTACGGTCCTAGGGTGAGCTGTTAAAATCGTGTTGAGAAGGTCGTTAAATTAGTATTATTCGCTGGTCGTAGATAAATGTATATTGAGCAAAAAGAGCCATATTTATTGCTTCCCTATCTAAAATTTACGAGCAGCTGACCCTGGCTTTTAGCATGTTTTTAAGGCTTTTTGCTATTGCCTAAAATATTCTGTTTAAATATAGCGATGAAATTTATTAAAATAATCTTAACTTAACAAAATCACTGTTGTGGCAGTCGTTCCCATGCAAGTATTAGGGCTATAGCGGGTCTTTTCAGAAATGAGTTGAACTTACTTTCTATGAAACCGTATTAGAAACGATATAAAATTAAAATTAAAAGGAACAGTTATTATATGTTTTTTAAGGCACGAAATTTGGTACGATTTTTAAAAAGCACTTTTTTAGAGATTTTACCCGAGTATACCAAAAAGAAGTTCATCATAAATCGAGTTGATTTCATATAATTCGTGTACAAGAAATTAAAAAAAAAGTGGCTATGAGTTTCATTGACCTTGAAACATGCATTTTTTGGAATAATGGTTACTAGGTTATGATTATAGTCGATTTTATTTATCTTGAGGACGAGAATTTCACCGTAACCTTCAAGACCTTGGAAAACGTGATCCAAGTTTACGAAGGATATAATTTTTCTTATAAATTCATACATTTTTTAATAATAGCTATTAGGGACTTATCGGTAAATCAAGGCGGCATAGCCTGACTCGGCACTATTTCTGACAGTTCCGCATGAAGGTTGAAAGATTTCTGACATTTTTGTCATATAAACATGTCATCTGAACATGCTCATATTGTCACATTCTTAAAGTTGACAAATTAAAGTTAATGCCGTCCTTAGTTAAAGGCAAGAACAAACATTATGAAAGTCGAGATTACTTTAATAGCAAAGATGACATATTTAGACAACAACAATGTCAGAATCCTTTTAAGATTCGTGCGGAATTGTCAAAAATAGTGCCGTCTTTATTAAAGTAAAGCTATGCCGACTTTATGTACCGATAAGTCTCTATCAATAGGTCATGATTGTACAAAGGGGTAAGGGATCGATGGCTCGGTTGGTAGAGTATTCTAATACCTAATTCTAAAGGTACCGGGTTCAAATCCTGATCGCTAAATTTTTTTTCCGATTTATTCCCTCACCTTTTGCCCTCTGAGCGACAAATCTTTTCTGTAAATTTATTAGGGAGCTAAAAGTTTCCCTTCATTTTGTAAATATATTTGGCTGAAAATATTAGTTGGAAATTCACCATCTGACACCTACAATAAAACGCTATATGTCGCGATAAGTTGATAAATAAATAGAAATTTCGTACAACTAATAATCGTGCATGTGTACCTCCTTGTCTTTATAACATCTCTAGGTTTTTAAAGCCGCACTAGGATTCAAAGGTCTCCCCACTACTAACAAATGAATCGGATGAAAAGATTTCCGAATAGCCAGTCAAAAACTCATGTCTTCGGTAGATCAGTTGGTAGAGCATTAGACTGGTATTCTAGAGGTCCCGGTTTCAAATCCTGTGCGAGGAAAAACTTTTGTTCGATTTATTCTCTTACGCTTTGCCCTCGACGCCACAAATCTTTTATATAAATTTATTAGGGCGCTTTCCCTTTATTTTATATACAATCATTTCAATTTCATGCCTAGAAAATAATTTGGCGCTTTTTGTATCCCGTAGGAAATAAACTACTACGATGATTTGTTACAAAATATAGGCTTGCTTTTTTTTTTAGTTTGATTTCAAAAACTCAAACATGCTGAAGAAGGCTTTGGTTTTCGTTGCAGCAATGGCAGTCATTATGTTTTTAGCTTCTACAGTTAATGCCAGCTCAGCTAATTCTGCAACAGCGTACAAAGTTAGTCAAGGAAAATAAAAATATATTTTACAAAAATAAATAGCGAATTTTTTTAAACCCTATCTATATTTTTATGAGCTTTAAAATACCTACCCTTATCTTGCAACGCTATTCTTAGCACTCTCAGCCCTAGTTTGGATATAGGTACTTTTTTACGGCACTCTATAAGAAACAATATATTATTCCAACTTTACAGGTGCAATCTGGGTTTCCGGGTCCAAAATCTAGATGACGATGAATAATAAGAGCTCAAATCTAATCCTGTAATGTTCCAAAAAACCGGCGTATTAAATCTGTGGTCAACGCCCTCCCCTCCTACCACTTGAAAGTTCAAATCTCGTCTAGGTGCATGGATAATTTATATTTGTCTTTCACTTCGCAAACACTTGACAGAGTCAACGCTACGTTCTCTACAGTTGAAGCAGTAGGTACTATTTCTGGTTGTCGGAGCATCACACAGGGGGCGCCATGGTCAAAATTCTCTCCACTTTATCGTAATTTTCGGACATAAGTGCCAGCAGGTTTGCCTGTCGTTGTGGTACACCAGGCTGATGAGCTTCTAATAAGGACAAAACGGCGCCGTCCTAGGTCCCACCCTTTGTGTGAAAAGTCGAAGATCGCGTTCGAGTTTAAATGCAGTTTGCTCCAAAAGGGTAAACTGCATCCTTCTAAAATTTTGATAAGGCTTTAGTAACTTGCCATATAAAAAAAGAAATAGCAACAGAAGCGCCACGCATTGAGTGTGACGGGGGGTCCAAACTTTATAGAAAAAGTCGTAGGGAAGAGACCAAATTCTCTCGATCTTTAAACCATTGTTTAATAACTGGTGGGAAGCCAGTGTTATAAAGCTCCAAAAAGGTAGGTAGGGGCAGTTGCGGGGAACGGGCGAAAGTAAATGTGGCACATGTTTTTGCGCACCTAATCAAAGATTGATCAAAGACGGACTGCATGTCTCAGACATACGGTGTTTATAACCGCGGTAAAAAAAATATATTTTCTTATTATTTGTCGTAAATTTTGTTTATAAAACAGTTAAAAAAAGGTTATTGGAGTTACTGATGCAATGCAGATTACGAAAATTCCTTATTTTTTATATAAAAGGCCTACTTTATTTAGGGGGATTGTGTCCTTGCCCAAAAAGAGCGTGACTGCCCTAGCTCGAACGCAGCTCTGGATGTTCATTATGCCCTAAGTAGAAAGAACTCCTGTCTTTTTTTATTTACACCTGATAGTAGAAATGAAAAATTACCACCATAGAACCCTACTCCTAACCTTCATATATCAAAAATATAGCAATATTTAACAAACATTGTTTTGAAGGGTACCCTTTCCACTAAATCTCACTTGTGCTAAGAAAACAAAAGGATGGATAATCAAAATCTTTGCTTTAGATGCTGCCCTTGCATTTTCGGAACAAAAAGCCGCAGCGATAATAGATTAGATTGGATTAGATTACATTAGAATGGGGTGGTGTAGACACCTGTCCACCTCGACCTTCTCAGATTGTTTGTGATTTCCCTTTCTTCTCTGCTTTTCTAGAACTACAAAACAAGTTGCAGCCCCGTCCTTGTCACGAAACCCAGAAACTTTGCCAGTGTGCCCTGTATATAGCTTTCTAGCCGCAGAAATTCTAGGTCCCCCAGTAAGGCCCTGACTCTAACTAGGCCCAATCCCATTGCATACAAGTGCTTATTGAGTTTGGAGAGACCTGTTAGGAGCCCCATTATTTGTCTGACAAGCTTCTTTTCCTTTCTGAGAAGTTCTGCAATCGGCTTTGGTGAACGTTCTTTAATAAACTGTTTGGCCTGTCTTTGTCTAGGCGTTTGCTGTTACAGACCGTTCGTCTCTTTGGTGAGCCACTCTTTAATAAATTGCTTGACTCTGGCCTTAACGATACTATAAAATGGTTCAGGCCCTGTGAACTTTATTGCCGAGCCTTGTCTGGCCAATTTGTCGACTTTTTCATTTCCAGAGTGTCCCCGATGTACTGGGACCCAGGCTAGTGTCACCCTTTTGGTGCTTGCCAGCCTATTTAGAGCTGTTCTGCCGTCTCAAACCAATTTGGGCGTCACTTGCACTGCTTCTTGAGCTTTAAGTGCAGCTTGACTTTCTGAATATGTAACTACCGGATAAGAGTTTTCCTCTACTCTTTGTATTTCTTCGGCACAGTAACTTATTGCTGCTACTTCAGCTTGGAACACTGTGAAACCGTTTGTCAGGCTTATAGAGACTAAAGTATCGTATTTTTGCCCGTATATGCCAGCTCCTACACCCTCGTCAGTCTTGGTGCCGTCTTGGTCTGAAAGGAGGATCTTCCTGCCAGTCACCTCTATCTGAAATTTTGAATTTGTATTTCTTTTCGAAATTGTACTTGCAGACCATTACGTCGCTCGGAAATCCCAGTATAGGTTTTTCTTAAGCTTGTTTTCAAGTCTTTCGTGCTCAGTTCCATGTGAACTGATAATGGGTGCTTGACCCCGCGTTAGTGATAATAACTCAATCAAATTACCTTGGCAAAAATGCAGAAACAAAAACTCTTCCGGGTGCGAGCAGAGTGCGTCAAGTATCCGCAGTAGAATATTCTCCTTTGGCATTGCCCAGGGCCAACCCTGATTTTTACATTATTTTTTTTGTTTTTCAATGTTATGATTGTTACACATTTTGTGATCCTTGGACCATTATAGTATATTCTCCAATATGTTCCACGTACAGGGTAATTTACGATATTTTCCAAACTACGTAACTTGTTTATTATCAAATATAGGAAAAAAGTTTAAATACAAAAGTTGCTTAATTTTTCACAAACTCTAAGAAAATTTAACCAAATTTTTTTGAATTAGGAAGAAAAGGTATATCGAAATTTTAAAAAATATACAGGGTGTTCAATTTAAAATAAGAAATTTGATGTTTAAATTTGACATTTTGAATGACATTTTAAAAATTTTGTTTGAATTTGTGAAAAACTTTTGTATTTAAACTGCTTTTCTATCTTTAATAATAAATGAGCTATGTAGTTGGGAAAATATGATGAATCACCTCGTACATCCGATTCAAAGGATGTGTCTTAACTAAGTTAGCAGCTTTAGGAGAAGATTAAAATGTTTTAATATTTTCCTAAATATGCTAACTTAAGCAAAATACGTAGGTACCTAAGCGAAAAACGTAAAGAAAGTAACGGTGGGATTTACTAAAAAAGTTTTCTCTATTTTAGAACGGTCCTAGGTTTAGGTGAAATTTTTGGTTTTAAGCATTTTAAACCAAACCTCCTTGAGTTTTGAGCATAGTTTGATTTATAAAAAGAATTTTAATAAATTTGTTTATTGAATAATTATTTTAACACAACCTTTTGTTGGATTTAAGAAGAAAGTTTCATTTTAAAAGAAAAGAAAACTAAAAAATTTTGATCCACTCGGGGTTTAAATGGTAAACACTCTGTAGAATAAATTAAAATTGGGGTTATATATCACTCTAATTAAAACTTACCCTTAATAATTAATTTTTCTAATTAATACTTGATGTCACACAGCGATTTAGATGGGTAATAATAAAATAAGGAGTAGATTATTTCTGTATTTATTTAAAAGGTGTTTTTATTTATGAAATGTAATAAAAAAACTTAAATGCAGGTGTTTTTACATTTCTGTCACTGTCGAAATGTCAGTTGAAAAATATTAGCGCTGCGTTCAATCACAAACAGCGAGTTCGGATCTTTTACCTCTGCTTGCACCTTTTCTTGTATCAACCTCTACTGATGAAAGCTACAGCTTTAAAATGAGTGTGCCTTAAGTAAGGAAAGTTCTTTTGACTGAGCTTTTAGATAACCTCAATGTTTTGGGTTCTTTTGTTTGGTGTATTTTCCGTGCATAATCAGTGACCTTCACTTATCTTTGTTTTGCCTCGCAGTGTCCTTATAAATATATTTTTTGTGCTAAAAACAAGTTCAAAATATGTCGTTTTTCTGAACAAAATAGGAGGTGTTTTATTGGATAATAAACAACTTGGGATATTAAATAAGGTAAATTAATCCTTGTAAAAATTGTTACTTAGGGAAATTATAAACGAATTTATTATCAAATGCCACAAAACAATCCTTTCTGTGGCTATAAATTTAAACCACCCCCTTGAGATGGTTTTAAAAATCACCAACTTTATAACCTCAAAAACAAATAATGGAGCTATTATGTGCCAAATTTCTGGCGTATTCACCATTTGCCATTTTGAAACCTGTCAAAAAAAAATTAGTTTTAGGGCATTTTTTTCTAAAATCTGGTGCAGTTTGAGAAAAAAAGCAGTTTTTAAGTGGTATTTTGCAATAACAATACAAAATAATCAATAACTTTGTGTCTTTTCTATATGGGTAAGTGTTTTTTGAAAATTGGTTTTAAAATTTAGTACCCCCCACAGGTGTAAATATTTAGATATATGGGGGGTACCATTTTAGATGTTAGTAAATCTCACTGTAAAAGTTTTGGTGAAGAAATAAAACGTTTTAAAATCAATCAGACATTGGACGCGATTTTTCAAAAACCGTCACACTAACTGCTTTTTTGTCACGAGTAATTTGCTAACATTTCTGAAAATTTAGTTTCTTAATACTGCTTCCTTAAATAAAAAATGTTTGGTTAAAAATACAACTATCTATCTTAACGTGAAAACCACATCTCGATCGCTGCTACTGTTCGTGGGCTACAATTTTTTAAAAAGTTTAATCCCCCTTCCTACCCTTTTGCCAACCCCCCTCCCAACCCCGTCAAAATCTAATCAGCAGAATTGACAAAGAATTTAAGTGCCAAATTTGATAAAAATCGGTAAAGCGGTTTTTGAGTAATCTTATTACCGACAGACAGACAGACAAACAGACACCATGACAAAACTTTGCATTTAGGTATTTTTTGACCCATATAACTTATTTTTAGTGGAAATAGAAAAACCTTTTTTTTTGAAAATCCCAATATCCATACTACGTATGGATGGCTAAAATATTTAAAAATGTATGTTATTATCCTTATATTTTTGTATGTAAACTAACCTTTAAAATATTTAACATAAAAAACCATAAATAGCCATGGAATTTGTCACTGTGACTTTTCAGAAAAGACTTGATGAGAATTTTCGTCACTTTTAAATGTTTATTGGTACGCGTAGTATCAATTTAGCTCCGCTGTAAAACCAGTCCTGCAGAATTTCTTTAAAATATTAAATTTACGAAATTTTATCAAAAAAAAGGTGCCTAATTTCTTGCAATGTTGGGATAAATATTAAGGACGCTCTGTTTTTATTTTAGAATAAGGCAAGAAGTAAAAACCGATACTTTTCGGAATTGTGACGGGTTCTGTCTGAACTTTTACGGTGAGATTTACTAATAGAGTTTAGTCTATTTTAAAACGATCCTAAATTTAAGGGAAATTTTTGGTTTTAAGCATTTTAAACCAGCCCTTCTTGAGTTTTGGACATAGTTTGATTTATAAGAAGAATTTTAATTAATTTGTTTATTGAATAATCATCTTAACACAATTTTTTGTTGGATTTAAGAAGAAAGTTTCAATTTAGAAGAAAAGGAAATTAAAAAGTTTAAACCCACGCGGGGTGTAAATAGTAAACACTCTGTAGAACAAATTAAAATTGTGGCTATATGTCACTCTAATTAAAACTTACCCTTATTCGATAATTTTTCCAATTAATACTTCATGTCACACAACGATTTAGATGAGTAATATTAAAATAAGGAGTAAATTAATTTTGTATTTAATTAAAGGTATTTTTTATTTATGAAATGTATTAAAAAACTTAAATGCAAGTTTTTATTACATTTCTGTCACTGTCGAAATGTCAGTTTAAAAATAATAGCGCTGCGTTCAATCACAAACAGCGAGTTCAGATCTTTTACCTCTGCTTGCACCTTGGCTTGTACCAACCTTTGCTTGCTTTGAGTCAGGAAAGTTTTTCTGATTGAGATTTTAGATAATCTCAATGTTTTACTTTCAGTTTGTAAATAAATTAATATAGTTGTTTTGGATTTTTTTGTTTGGTATAATTTTCGTGCATATACAATGACCTCCAGTTATGTTTGTTTTGCCTCGTAATACTCTCACAAATATATTTTTGTACTGAAAAGAGGTTCAAAATATGGCGTTTTTCTGGACAAAATAGGGGTATTAAATAAGGTAAATTATTCCTTGTAAAAACTATTACTTAGGGAAATTATAAACGAACTTATTCCCAAATGCCACAAAACAATCCTTTCTGGGGGCTATAAATTTAAACCACCCCCCTGAGGTGGTCTAAAAAGTCACCAACTTTATAACCTCAAACACAAATAATGAAGCTATTATGTGCCAAATTTTTGCGTATTCGCCATTTGCCATTTTGAAACCTGTAAAAAAAATTATTTTTAAGGCATTTTTTTCTAAAATATGTTGTATTTTGAGAAAAAAGCAGTTTTTCAGTGCTATTTTGCAATAACAATACAAAATAATCAATAACTTTGTGTCTTTTCTATATGGGTAAGTATTTTTTGAAAATTGGTTTTAAAATTTAGTACCACCCACAGGTGTAAATATTTAGACCTGTGGGGGTACTATTTTAGATCTTATTGTCCGCAAATAGAATCTCTTTTGGTTACTGATGTAAAAAAACCTTTTTTCTGAATCCTTAAAAAATAAGCTTTTTAAAGATACAAACACTAGGTCTATCTTTTATGATTGCCTAATACAGGGCCCCTAAGCAAATCCTTAGGGGGCCAAGCAGCCGTGTATAAGACGCAGACAAACGGAAAAGCACATTAGGCAGAAAAGGATGGGCATGGGGCGATGTTGTCACTATATCTTACACGTAGTAAATCCATTCCAGGTTGTTGTTTTCTAATGTTTTCCATTTTCATACCTTTAGGACTGGAATAAAAATTGTTTTTGTTCGACTTTAATACCAAACTGATGAAAGATATCGTAAAAAAAAAATTTTCGGCTTTTCATTTTGTAACCATTGTCCTTACGCACTGTTTACAGGCTGGGGACTGAGATACATGCAAAGGCCTAACCTAAAGCGTTCATACACGGCCGGAGAAATCGACTGAGATATTTCCGTAGAAACTTTATCAAGCAAATAGGATGGGTTGACGCCTTTGAACGTCCAACCCGGGTTTTGCACTTTGATTCGAAATCAAAAAGGAGGAACAGTCAGATGTGAGGCCGTGCACATATTACGTAACGGTGATTTTACCAATTTTTGACCCCCTCCCTATGTAATGTTTTGTAACGGTTTGGCACGCCACTCCCCTAATATTGCGTAATGATTTCAAGACCACTACCCCCCCCCAAAAAAAATTTTCACTTATTTTTATTCCAAATTTTCTTAGTTTCACACAAATGCAAACGCTGTCGAAAACCCCCCTCCCCCCTACGTAACTTTTTGTAACCCCCCTCCCCCCTATGACCATTACGTAATTTGTGCACGGCCCCTGTAGTCTCAGTGGAGGAGAGCGAGAAAATTGATATTTTTTTCTTAAAAATTATACTCTTTAGACCTATTTCTTTGCGTTCCCGAAATTACGTAATTTTTGAAAAAAAATTGTAAGCGGCGCCATTTTTATTTCGTGCTTTGTTTTTCTAACATTTTTGCGTTCGGCTAATTTAATTGAAAAATTTTTGCCTGCGGCGCCCTTTATCTTCTCACTCGAAACCAAGATCCCTCGTTTTAGGAAAACTGATCCCGCCTCTGTTTCTAAATTTTTTCGAATAAAAGTAGAGTATGACCATGGGGGAAATAATTTTTTTCTAAGGTATAACGAAAATTTCGAGAAAGTTGAAGAAAAAAATAAAAAAAGTGGCAGAGCTCAAGTTTTTCGTAAAAAAAAACGTTTTTTGTAAAGAAAGAGAGCAAAATAAATCTTTTCACCCCTTTTTGAGTGTTACAAATATTGGCAGCCCCTTATTTTTCGCTTTTACCCTCCCGCTAGTTTTGAAGAATTGGTTCGCCACATGTTTCGAGATCATGTCATAAAACACCTCGAAAATATCAAATGTAGTGTAGGGCCAGCTTTATTTAAAATCAATAATATCGCAAGCAAAAAGCTCTGCAGGAAAAACAGCGCCGTTTATTGATTTCTTTGGCTGCTAGTGCTAGCTGCATGGTTTGGCCGTTTCCGGATAGATGTCACTAGTGGAACAGAATGGAAAGAAATTTAATTAAAAGCGAAGATATTTCTTTCTAATGTTAACAACCTCACGAGTTTATCGCTCAGTATCGTAAATAATGGACCCTGCCGCCTCTTTTAAGCAAGAAAAAGCTGTGGTTTGGACCTGAATTAATTAGATTAGATGTTCAAATCTCATGGTGTGGGCGCCATCTTGCGGAATTTGCAGACATCTTGTCAACGGTTATTATTGCAACTATGATTTATGCTCACAATGAAAGAGTGGCGACAACTTTTTCTCATGAAAGCAGTCCGGAGATAATAACAAACAGGCACCATTGCTCAATATACCTGTTTCTTTTGTGCGCGCAGAACTTTCTATGCCATTTTTGTTTGATTTATTGAAATCCTATCCCTAAGGAAAATCTTAGGATCCCTGTATATTAGGCAATGCTTTTATTTTTTTCAAGATATTGAAGTTTAAACGCCGGCCGCCGTAGCGCAGTGCGCAGCGTATCTACCGGCCGTACGGAAGGTTCCGGGTTCGAATCCCGGCTAGGTGCATGGATATTTTGTATTTGTCCCTAAATTTTCAAAAAACTTCGCTAATATTGAGCAGTGATCCTGTAATGGATGGAAGGGCTCAAAAAAAAAATTGTACCCACTATTTATTTATTTTGTTATGCTTTGATAGGTAAGTTCCCGAGTTTCAAGAAGTTTATTAAGTTGTCAAAATTTAGAAAATATAACTCGTGCATAAAATATTTCAGGAAATTTTTTCAAATTTTGTGTGAAGCTAATTTTTTAATAAAAGCATGGAGCACATGGAAAAATTCCGAACACGCAGATTGGAGAATTGGTGTTATGCATAAATGCTTTTATTTAAAAAAAGTTGGCTGAAGACCAATTTTTTCCATAATTTCTAGTAGGAACTATTTTATGTCCATGTTATGTTTTACCAGGGGAATATTTCCACTTCGTAATTTTTGAAAATTTACCTGAAGCGATTTAGGGGACAAAATCAATTAAGAAGATTAAATTTATTAGCGCTCTTTGAGTTTGAGGGCATCCCCCTGGATATTGTAAATGTGCTGGAAAGTTTCTACTTCAATGGATTGGTAACCAAAGATAAATCCAAAGATGAATTTGATGCTGCCACTGTACTTAAATATTAAAATATTTCAAACTGCAATATTACCGTTAACGATTATTAGCAATTTTATTGTGATTTTTAGCAATAAAAATTGTACAAGTTTAACCATGTGTTAAATAACTTTCTATCTAAAACGTCAAAACAAATAAGGTAACTAAAGGATTTTTCATATATTTAAATAATTTTTTTTTTTAAATGCGTAATATGTCCATTTAACGCATATAACCATGAGATACTATAACGGCCTGGTGCCACAAAATGTGTAACGAAAATAACTTTAAAAAACAAACAAGAAAATTGAAAATCGCGGTTGGCTTTGAAACCAATAAACCAAAAATCTACTGCGCATGCACTAACAAATCCATGCTTGGTGTCGTAGTGACCTTACGATAATTTAATGACAAGGTATTAATTTGAGTGAAAACGACACCATCTGTCCGAAAACTTTCATTTTATTTAATTGAATTTATTTAATATATTATGAACAAAACATCTCCAACCGCAAGTTTAACCTTACTCGAGGGTTTCAATCCACAAGGTTAACCCGTTACACGAGGACAAGGCCCCAAGTGCTGAACCCACTTCCTGAGAAAACTGGGGATTGTCGAAAAGTTTACATTTTTGACGAGGTACGGTTTTGCCATTTTGTTTTGTGTTTTAAAATTTTGTGGCGCTATTTTCTGTAATTGGGTGCATTATTATTACGCGGGAAACACTAGACAACACTTTTTTAATTTTTTGACCGTAGTGTCCACTCTTTTAATAGATTGTCCAAAAGTAAACAAAAATATTAAACGTAAACCTACATTTTTGCTGTCAGATGGTTGTCATTTGCTTTCACTTCTGATGCAATCGACGCCAGGCAAAATTGATTGGGAGAGTTATTATCGGTACGCATTTTTTCGGGAAAATCAAGGGGAGGGCCGTTATATTATCTCATAGTTATATGATTTAACGGGACTTATGTTTGGTTAGGTACTAAAATTACAGGGTGTAAGCGATAAGTTCATATAATATGGGCGTCAAAACTGACTAGTTTCGGAGATATACGACTTTTAAGTTAAACACAGTTTGGCAACAATGCATTTTTAGGTGCGATAAAATTAAAGGCGCAGCGCGGCGAGCTGCAGCGTAAATATCAACAATATCACCTTTAGGCGATGGTTTTTTTCACATCTTACAAATTATTCATTATTTAAAAATAGTCAAAAGCAAACAAATAAATGAGTACTTACTAAAAATTGGTTTTAGGACTTCGTCTGCTTGTAAAAGTTTATTTAAAAGTCCTTTTTAATATCAAAATAAAGTTTTTCGTGGTCCACTTTTATTATATAAAAAAAAGTAAATAATGTCGCACAGTTTTCAAAGGTCTTTTTAATTTGTAAAAACTTTTTTTATTGGCAAACCCTAAAAAAATACTTCTTTTATGCATTTGCTTGTACACTTGTAGGGTACACTTCGTTTTAAAAAATTAAAAACAACTGTCACACAGTTTTTAATTTGTAAAACTCTTTTTTTATTTTGAAAAACACTCAAAAAACAGAGCAGTTTAATTTCACACCAAACTGCAAAAAAACTCGCGGAAATAATGGCTTCAGGTAGGCTCGCGCGACTGAACATCACATCGAACATTGGAAAATGCACTATGCACTGTGCTAGCTGTAGAGAGGAGTGAGAGTCGGAGGTCAGAGACTCACGTACGCAGCGAATTGCGTTGTTGCCAAGTATTTTTTAAATCTTTAACTCAAAGGAAATAATTATTATTTTTTTATTCGGAAATGGCCCTATTGTAAAAGAGTTAAAGTTAGACATGAATATTTTTAAAATTTTGATAGATATAAGCACCTACATTTTTTGAATTTAAAGTCATTTAGACAAAAATCTGTTGAGTTTTGCCCCATAAGTTATATGAACTTTTTGACTTGTTTTGACCCCCCCTTTTATCATTTAAAAGAATGACTAAGGTATAGTTTACACCCTGTATATTGGATTTATACACGTTTAATAAATATTTATTGTCTTAAAAATATAGAAAAATAATTCACATTTTTGCGTCAATTATTGTCACGCCATCTTGTGATTTACGTCTAAGCTTTATTATTATCCTAGGACCGTAAATGAGCCATTAAAATCGTGTTGAGATGGTCGTAAAAGTAGTCTTATTCGTCGGTCGTAGGTAAAATAACTTTCAATTTTGGAATTTCGGAATCTCTCCGCACTCGATGCACTTTTAAAATTGCTACGGCGAAGCTGCAGTCTCAAAGCAGCGGCGAGCGGTTAGAACGGAGCATTCCGATAAAACCAATAAAACCGGTGACGAAAGCTGCTGGGGATAGTAAATTTTATTTGTGGGGATGCGACTGGTAGGTGCTGGGAGGAAAAAAATTATAGTTTTTACAACTAACCGCTAAAATAGTGTTTTTACTTACAAGATTTTGTTTAAATAAAAAGCGCAACGAGTGATTAAAAAACGCCACTAAAAAAAGGCGGTTTTAGTAGCGAGTCGTAAACACCATTTTTTTTCAAACGACCGAAAAATATTGATTTCATCCCTTTCCGGCTCCATTTTTGACCAAGTTGGCATTCACTTTTTTTTTGGCAGTTTTGACACTTGTATAATAGCTCTTTTAAATATGTTTTAAAAGTTTTTATTACAAAAATGGACTCTGATCTAAAAAATGACTTGAATCTGGAGGAAATAATAGAAGCTGCTTTAAGAGTCACGTGGATTGCTGCCTAAAAAATTTTAAAAAGCTACCAGCTGAACTTTAAGGCTTTTATGAACTGGTGAAATCTAAAAATGTTAGATGTACTGGTGGCATATTATTCGGAAAAATCGACCACATTAAAGTCTTTAAGCTTGTGGAATCGATACTATACAAATAAATAATTGACAAAGCTAGAAATCTGCCTTTTATGAGTTGTTTTATCACTATTCTGCTTGATAAGTTGGCCATGGTCGGCCACAACTGTGTGAAGCTAATAGGCACTACACTATAATGTTTCAATTTTTTTTTTGCAATTTTCCACAAGTTGAAAGTAGAAAAATCATTTCTAGCCAACAAAGTTTACTTATTTTTTTTTTAGTTTTGATCTCAAAAACTACTGGACTTAGCGGCAATGGCTATCTAGCCAACAAGAAGCAGAAAGCTAAAATTTTCTTATTAGGGGAATGTTTATAAATTACGTAACGTAGCTAGGCATTGACCGTAAAGAACCAATAATAAAATTTATTTTAGAAATAGAAATTTAATTTTGAGACGTTTTAGTAAACTAAAAAAGTACATTCTAAACTTCAGTTTATAGAAAACCAACACATACAAATAGATATCTAAATTTTAACTCGAATCAATTCTCATTGGTTAAATAAGCAGTCAGTCTATACGATAAAGCTAAAATAATTTAATGTGACGTTTTTCGACCCAATTTATTTTTACTGCTGTTGGTTCGTTGGAGTGGGGTCAATAAAACACAGAAATTTAAATTTTTGCCGATGTTTCAGCAATTTATTGGGCCATCCTCAGGGTACTTGCTTTATTCATTAACAATTGCCCATTTTTTTAAGGTCTGACAAGTCTGGTAGCAAAACTCCTGCTGAATATCTTCTAAAAAGCCCATGTTTCTGATCCAGTCAAAGTTGAACCAAGAAATGCAGATTTAATGTGACGTTTTTCGACCCAATTTATTTTTACTGCTGTTGGTTCATTAGAGAGCGGTAAATAACACACAAAAATCTAAATTTTTTCTATTCCGACGTTTCGGCCCTTTATTGGGCCATTCTCAGGCCCCTTGATAATTGTTCATTAACAATTTCCCATTTTTACTGGTGTTGGTTCGTTGGAAAGGGGTCAATAAAACACAGAAATATAAATTTTTTCTATGCTGACATTTCGGCCATTTATTGGGCCATCCTCAGGGCACTTGCTAATTGTTCATTAACAATTGCCCATTTCTTTAAAGCCTGACAAGTCTGGTAGGCAAATTCCTGCTGAATATCTTCTAAAAAGCCCATATTTCTGATCCAGTCAAAGTTAATCCAAGAGGTGCAGTTTTAGTGTAACGTTTTTCGACTCAATTTATTTTTACTGGTGTTAGTTCGTCGGAGAGGGGTCAATAAAACACAGATATCTAAATTTTTTCTATGCCGACGTTTCGGCCCTTTATTGAGCCATCCTCAGGGAACTTGCTAATTGTTCATTAACAATTGCTTGCAATTGTTTTTCGACCCAATTTATTTTTACTGCTGTTGGTCCATCAGAGAGCGGTAAATAACACACAAAAATCTAAATTTTTTCTATTCCGACGTTTCGGCCCTTTATTATGCCATCCTCAAGGCACTTGCTAATTGTTCATTAACAATTGTTCATTTTTTAAAGTCTGACAAGTCTGGTAGCCAAATTCCTGCTGAATATCTTCTAAAAAGTCCATATTTCTGATCCAGTCAAAGTTGATCCAAGAGGTGCAGTTTTAATGTCACGTTTTTCGACCCAATTTATTTTTACTGGTGTTAGTTCCTTGGAGAGGGGTCAATAAAACACAGAAATCTAAATTTTTCCATGCCGACGTTTTCGCCCTTTCTGGGGCCATCTTCAGGACACTTGCTAATTGTTAATTAACATTTGCCCATTTTTAAAAGTCTGACAATTCTGGTACCCAAATTCCTGCTGAATATCTTCTAAAAAGCACATGTTTCTGATCCAGTCAAACTTGATCCAAGAGGTGCAGTTTTAATGTAACGTTTGTCGACCCAATTTATTTTTACTGGTGTTAGTTCGTTGGAGAGGGGTCAATAAAACACAGAAATCTAAACTTTTTCTATGCCGACGTTTCGGCCCTTTATTGGGCCATCCTCAGGGCACTTGTTAATTGTTCATTAACAATTGCCCATTTTTTAAAAGTCTGACAAGTCTGGTAGCCAAATTCCTGCTGAATATCTTCTAAAAAGCCCTTGTTTCTGATCCAGTCAAAGTTGATCCAAGAGATACAGTTTTAATGTGACTTTTTTCGACCCAATTTATTTTTACTGGTCGGCATAGAAAAAATTTAGATTTCTGTGTTTTATTGACCCCTCTTCAACGAACCAACACCAGTAAAAATAAATTGGGTCGAAAAACGTCACATTAAAACATGGGCTTATTAGAAGATATTCAGCAGGAATTTGTTTACCAGACTTGTCATACTTTTAAAAAGTGGACAATTGTTAATGAACAATTAGCAAGTGCCCTGAGGATGATCCAATAAAGGGCCAAAATGTCGGCATAGAAAAAGTTTAGATTTCTGTGTTTTACTGACCCCTCTCCAACGAACCAACACTAGTTAAAATAATTTATTCGGACAATAACACATTTTTACAAGAAAACTAAACAATAAAAGAAGTCTTAATTAAAAATTCGTATCCAAATAACTTTATTAAAAATTTTTTTAGTCACCGTAGACATAATAATGTGCAACAAACAAATTTAATAACTCCTTTTATACCAGGTATTCCGGAGAAAATTAAACGCATCGCTAATAATTATAATATTAGAACAATTTTAAAAAAATCAAATACTGTTAGATCAATTCCAACGAAAAACAAAACCATTAATGCTGAACAAAACTCAAAAAATATCGTTTATAAAATTCCTTGCGAGGTTGGTAAATTTTATATTAGAGATACTTCAAGGCCCCTTGAAGTTAGAATAAATGATCATAAGGGGTACCTCAGAAGGGGAGATTGGGGGAGATCTAACATTTGTCAACATTCTTTTGATAATGATCATAGTAATATGGGGAGAAACCAGTATATTATAAAAAGAACCAGACAAAATTAAATAAAAAATCAAAGAAGCAGTTTGCATCTATCTAAATGAAGATGAATGCATAGCTAGCATATCACTTTATTTTTTATTTCACTTTATATTTTGCATTTTCATAATGTAATCTAAAATCGAAAACACTCAAACAAATATAATTTTAATTTTATTGAACTCACCAAATACCACTGGCTAGTATCGAAATACAAAACTGTCAAGTTAATATTTGAAATATACATTAGTCAAAGTCAGTCAGTTGTATGACAACAGACAGATATTTTAAAAAAAGAATCGACAAAGTTTTAAAAAGAATAATGCTTTGGAAACCGCAGTAGAGTTTCTGCTGAAACGTCACAGTACTTTATTCTAGTTAGGATTTGTGTGTGTGTAGGTAAAATTTTTTTCTCATTTATTTTCTTGTTGTGTAGCAATATCGTTAAGGATATTAGGCCTGTTTTTGCGGGGTTAATACAGGATACCGGTATGTATAGTAATAGGGTGACTAGTATTTTTGCGAGTAACTACACCTTACCATGACATCACATTTGACTTAGGTTTGACGTCATTGTTACATTGCTTATTTCTTTGGTTGGCAATTCTGAATATGAAAATAAATTGTAAACAATATTTTGTAGATTTTTGTTAATTGTTTAAAGTTTTGTGGTGGAAACACACAGGCTCAAGTTAATTAGGACATATGTCTGCATAAGCCGACGATGAAATACCTGTTGTATAAACCATTGAAAATTTGGAACTTACAGGCTACAAAAGTGTGGCCCAGCTCTAAGAAAGGCGATAAGACTCTTTGAGAAAGTCGAGGACACTTGGGTCTCAAACAGGTGTGTGTTTTGTCAACTAAAAACAAAGTTAGAGCGATTTTGTGTAATGAATATCATATGGTTTGTGATAAAGTTTATTCTGGTATTTTCAGGACATAAATAGGGGGCTCTGTGCACTACATGTGTAAATTTGAGCCCATCTTTTACAGAGAATGTAAAACTTCCAACATTAATGAGAACAGAAATTAATAAACTCAGCAAATGGACCAACACCAGTTTCTAGTAGGTTTGTACACCAGACAGATAAAAGCGGATTCAGAGTTCTGTAAGGTAAGCGACATAAGGTATGCAGTAAGACGCAAGGAAAATGAACAATGGGAAACACATGGTGCTCTTACCGCTTATCACTTGCGGCTTATGGAACACTATAAACAGCAGCATGTGTTTGCTATAGTTTATTTTCCTTGCGTCTTACCGCATACCTCATACCGCTTACCTTACCGAACTCTGGATCCGCCTTTAGTCTTTTTGTCTGATAGGTACTTTATAAATCTATTTTTGTTGTTTTAGTTGACCGGGTTACTATTGATGATTTAATATAAGAAAATCTCTGTCTTTTTCTTATGCTATGTTAGAAAAAGATAGAAATGTAAAATTAGGGACTAAATTTAAAAATTGTGTATTAAGTTTCTGGGTTGACACATCTAATATATACAAAATATATCATATCAGGAAAACCTTTTCGGCTAAAAAGTTGACTACTGAATAAATTTACTTGCTAAATTATACAACGATAAATATCACTTCACTTGACAGAAGGGTTACATCTGGTTCACACTTATGTGTGCTAACCCCAACTCAAAAAAATGTATCAAGCGACTCTACATTTACAAAAACTGCAAATCTATGTTCTGTAACGTGGTGCGTTTTTTGATCGTTATTAGGTATAGACATTTATTTGAAGGGGTTTTTTCGTGTCATGGAGTTATTTAAAATTTTCTTGCTTCGCCGAGATATTAGGACAAATTAAAGTCGGAATTAGTGTGCGTTTCGGTTTTATTTAAAACCATCTTCAGCACTAGTGAGGTTTTCCTACTAAAAGTCTACCATGTGTAGTAATTTTCTTGGTTTGTCGGGATATTAGGATAAATTAAAGTAGGAATTTCTCACTTAGTGTACGTTTCGGTTTTATTTAAAACCATCCTTAGCACTAGTAAGGTTTTCCTACTAAAAGTCTAGCAAGTGTAGTAGTAAACCTCACTAGTGCTGAGGATGGTTTTAAATTAAACCGAAATGTACACTAAGTGAGAAATTCCGACTTTAATTTGTCCTAATATCCCGACGAACCAAGAAAATTTTAAATAGACATTTATTTTATAAAAAAACAAACGGAAGATGGCTGTGGCACTGTAAATCTAACAAAAAAAAAAGATTGTACTTCAGTTCAAAATGAGCTTCCTGTATTTCGATTCCACCCTCTGTATGAGCAATCGAAATAAAGGAAGTTCATTTTGCAAGTACAAAAAACTCTTATTTTTTCATTAATTTTAGTGTTTTTAGGGTTTTAGTGATGTTTTATTTAAAGTATTTAAGTTTTTTTAAAAATTTAACTAGAAAAAGTGAATTTTAATGTAATTCCCTTATATCTTAACCTCAGTAAAAAGTAAAAGACCACAAAATGAACATCGTGCTCTAGGAACTGTAATTCAAATAAAACAGAAATCATTTAATCAAGCGGATCTTTTAAAAGAGTATGAAAATGGGTTTATTGTCAAATTCTGAAACATGGAAAATTTTGAACCATAGGGAAAAATTATTCCTTAAACTATGATTTTAAACCAGAAAATGGAGAAAGGGTGGTCATATGATGTAGAGGTCACGTGAGTTTTCTTCTTTTTAATTTTTGAAACCTTTCATCAATACTATTCATTTAATATTTTATTAATTGTACTAGTGTTGTCTCATAAGAGTTCTAACAAGCTAAATAAACGTAAATTATAACATACCACGAGCACCTAACAACCTTCGAAAGTTAGTTAGATAGTATAGTATGTAAAACGTCATACCTGACGTCATGGTATCTCATGGTTACCCGCAAAAATGCGATACAAGAATGTATATTTTTAAAGCTCAGTATGTTTCGTGTTTTTTCCAAAAAAATTATTAAAATATCAATACTACCTGACATTTAAAAAAAAATCTGAGTTTTTTTTGTTTTTAGGTTGGCAACAATACCAGATATGTCACGTGACTCCTATAACTGTATTTATGGTTTTAAAATAACCTTGCAGATGTAAAATAAATGTGTCAAATTTAAGCTATAGGACGATTTTTTTTAAATTAAAACGCATTTTCATGAAAACACTTAGTAATATCCAAGTTTTTATTATGCAGTGTGGCAACAAGGCGAATTAAGTCTGGCACCAATATACCGTGACGTCATTAATTTTGCCATACCGGTATGCTATATTAACTCCGCAAAAACAGGCCTATTGTAACTATCTGTGCAGTGATTTAACTGCCTTATATTTGGACGACTATCTAGTATCTGCGTGTCATTTTATTTTTAAATTCAGCGATTTTGGGGTATCCCATCTTCTAATTGTTACTGCGAAAAAATGATAAATGGCGTTAAATTTTCTAAAGATGGTTACCATTTCTGGCGTAATAGCATAAATTTGTAGCACAAGGAACTACTGTACTATCCAGCCATATTTGACCCATTTAGTGGCGGCTTTAGAGGTGGGACGCGTGCCTCCTCCCCTCAATTACATTATATTATCCACATCTATTTTCTATTGGGCCATAATTTATTTAAAACTTTCTTTGTATTGCCTGTATAGAAAAACGAAGATCTGATGACTTTTAAAAAAATTTCTACGACCAAAAGACCTAGCCTGCCATGTGTTCTCTTGCTCTTGAGCTATTAGTGCTACCATGCGGCAGCCGCCACGTGCCGCACAGTGGTTTGGGAGGCATGATTTTCGCGAAAAAACTCAAATGGCATTTTAATGTTTCTTTTTGTTTGAAAAATTGTAGTTAAAATATTAGCAAACAATTACTTTTTGTAATCTGAAATTATTCAATTGCCAAAGCTAAAGGAAATTGCTCGAAATTTCCCTCGCACAAAAATTGTACAAAAGGTATATATATTAATTTAAAAAACATATTGAAGTTTTAAATAATCATTAAGTTTTGTGTGACAAACAATAGATTATTAAGTATTACTTAAATATCTCTTAAATATGTGTAAGTATTAGCAAATTAAGGTAAAAAAAAAGTTTTAAATAATTTAATAAATTCATAATTTTATCATTGTCAAAGAGTATTAATTTAGCAAATATGAAAAAATGAAGCTTAAACTAAAAGGTTAATACCTGATTCATTTAAAAGAATACATAACAGTAAATTTAATACAAAAATAACCTACTTATTCATTTTCGTTGCAATTTATTATAGATCATGAATTTTTTCTTGTTGTTTTCTTTAATAAAAATGTTAATTTTTTTTTCAAAATTGTGTTGCAATTGCCGTTTAAAAATATATATAAAAGAAATATTTTTGAAATAAATTCTCTGCAAATTTTAAAATTATATATTTTATCAAATGGTGGCGCAACCTTTTAGTATACATTATAATTGTAGTTTAATATCTTAAGAATTATTGAACAGTTAAAAGGTTATAGTTAGTTCTTTAAATAAAATGTCAATGGTAATTTGAAATGACCATAAAAATTGACAACTGGTAAAATTTACGGTAATCTTAATGGATAAAATTCATTTTTTTTACATTTTATTTTGAAACCTTTTTTTATTTGCAATAAATCTACATTTAAAAAAATCGTAAATTTTTGAAACAAAAATTGGAAAGTATAATTTAGGGTTTTTCTAATATAACCCATAATTAATTTGGTCAGATTATTGAAAAGTTATTTTTTAACTTTTTTCGCGAATACCATGCCTCACGAACCACTGTGCGCCGGCTTACTTTGCACTTTGAACTATTAAACTAGGTATCTTGTTCTTTCGCTTTTCGTCAGCATGCTCTATGAAAGAAAAAGAAGACAATCTTTTTATTACGTATTGGGTACGATGTACGAATATACTATTTGATTGGTACACTTAGAATAATGTGCCATTTTATTAATCTTGCAATATGAATAAGAAAGGGTCAAGTAAAATAAATAATATTATTCTTTTCGTTCCTTGCCAGTACCAATTATTATAAAGCTCCCCATTCGTTAAGCTTAAATTCCTGAATATGTAACCTTTTGAAAATTGGTAATTGTTTAAATAAAAACAAATTTTAGTCGTTTAGAATAATGATTTTTTTATACTTACGATATGTTTAGATTTGACTTTCGAGGGAGTGGGAAGTTAATTGAAACCGATGCGCCCCCCCCAAGACCGAATCCTAAAGCCGCCACTGTTTAAGACTTAGTTTTTTTCAAGATAATTTCTTCGTTTAGTCTATAGAGCATTCTTTGATTAACTACTTACAGTTTTCTAAATAAAAATATCATATTATCTTTGTGGCCTACAGGCGCCTTATGTTATTTTGTTTTTATTTAACTGGATTTTGTTCCTAGTTGTCATGGTCTTTTTGTCTAGTTTTTTTCGCTCCTATGCTGTGTCCACTCTGCCCACCCGTAGTAACGGCAATGCCAGCTACCATTTATGCTTTATCAATAATAAATAATCAAAAAAATTCAATCAAAAATTAACATTTCATATATATTTGGTATGAGAATTCATACACCGCCGCATGGGCCATTTTAAGAGCATTCAAATCAGGTTTCAAATCGAATCGCAATGTGGCTTGACTCCAGCAATCTTTTCTATCAAAAATAACCGCGTCGACTTTATTTTTCGTGTTTGGGCTTTCACTGCCTCTTTTGAAATGCCTGCACGGACTAAGCAAGGGGAATTCGGGTTTTCTATGAGTGATATTATTGTAGGTTGCATTTGGATGGAATTGATGTTTGACATACATTAGCTTTAAGTCGCTTTCTGAAAGCTGAATTCTAAAATTGATAGAAAATTATTCTCCCCGGAGATCATTTAATTATTTCTACTTCGTTCTACAGTACTTTTATTTTCAAAAGCTGTAGGTATTTTTGCACCCTTAGAAAGTGGAAGTGTTTTTTATTTTACTGCTTTTTCACAATTAACACTTGGTTTAGTTTAGTATGTTGACTGAATGAATGTATGTAGAAGTGCGGGCGGGACAATTCTCATATACGTAGGCCACCTTGCTGGGCCCGTTGCACGCTCACTTTCCATGGTTTAGCCCAGGAAGCCTGCCTCTTCCACAAAAGAACAGGTGTTTCTCTTGACTTGGCCAGAGCCGGACACTCCAGTAGGATATGCGAGGACGATTTTTCTTTCCTCCTCCATGAACCATCTACTCTCTGAGTCTCCGGAGATTTCCAGCGCCCCTGATGCGTTTGTAGTGTCCACTGGGTACCTGTTCGGTTCCCTGTGTTACCTGTGCTTAGTATGTTCTTTATTCGTATAAATTTTCAATAATTAAGCAAATAGTGTCACTATAATACCCCACAAAAGCAACTTTTTTAGGTTTTGTTTTGACGGCAGACATTAGGAAAGGGTTAGGAATCAACCTAGACATAAGGGTTCTCTAGTGCTGGGGCTGCCCTAAACAGGCTACTGCAAATGGCCAATATTGCAATCACATCATCGTCAGCTGAAATGCACAATAAAATACACGTATAAAATAATCCCACAAGAGCCGTCAGCCGACATTGTTTTCTTAAATTAGAAAAAAACATCAATGTGATGAAAACCCACAGCCGGTGGTGGATTAAAAAAGGGATAAAAAAACATAATTAAACTTCGTAAAATTAACAAAACTCTTTCTCAGAACCGAACGAATCTATTAAAAGGGCTCTTTAGTTAGTTATACGAGTTTACTTTTAAAACAAAAGCTCTTTTACTAAGTAGCTTTAACAAGTCCCGATACCCATTTTGATGGTGGCGCTTTTAAGTCACGAAGCGATCCGTTAGCCGCAACAGTAAGCACCACTTATGTTGAAAAAGCACGCAATTAATTTTCTACTGAAAGAGTTACTTATTTAATTAGGGTATTTTCTTTGCGATTTAACGCCAGTCAATATATCAAATAATATAATATAGAAAAAGGGGGTTGAAACAGAAATGTCTATTTTCATGCAAAATTTTTTTTTTTGTTTATTTGATGGAGATCTTTCGCCTTGTTTAGGGCATCTTCAGCATCATCCTGCGTAAGGGAAATACAGGTACGATGAGTATAAAACAGCCTTAAGACTGTACAATTGGTTCTCTACAAGAGACAATACAATTAAAATACACGTTAAAATGTTTAAAACTAAGTTTTCTATAATTTTTGTGAAGAAAAAAGTTTTTATTTTAAAAGTTTTTGTTTGATTAATTGACATTTAGCATCTGCTCAGTGGTTTTTTTTAATCTCCTAATTTAAAAGTTAAACTTTTGCTTAGCTGAAGAAAGACTCTTTTATATGGATAACCGGTGTGGTTTGGTCAGTGGCGCGTGATGTATGTGTGGAGTATGCTGGGTGGGTGCTTTGGGGGTCCGAGAAATTTGTTGTGTTGTTTGGGGTAAAGAGGTTTCTTGTTAAATGGATGTTAGCCTCTTTCTCTGGATGGGTGGTATGGTTATGGGTGGGTGGAGAATTCGGTTTGTGAGTTGTCTGTGAAGGGAAATGAAGGGACGGTTTAAATTCACGTGTATGTTGAGGCAATATTTGTTTTGTGAAACACACCAACCATCCAGAGAAACAGGCTCACATCCATTTAACAAGAAACCTCTTTACCACAAACAACACAGCAAATCCCTCGCACCCCCAAAAACCCACCCAGCACAATCCACACATACATCACGCGCCGCTGACCAAACCACACCGTTTACCCACATAAAAGAGCCTTTCTTCAGCAAAGCAAAAGTTTTTGGCCTTTTAGCCATCAACACGCTTTTAAATTAGGAGATTAAGAAAACCACTGAGCAGGTGCTAAATGTCAACTAACCAAACAAAAACTTTTAAAATGAAAAGTTATTTCTTGACAAAAATTGTAGAAAACTTAAGGTTATAGGTGGGGGGGGGGAAATTCGGTTTGTGAGTTGTCTGTGAAGGGGAATGAAGGGACGGTTTAAATTAACTTGTGTGTTGAGGCAATATTTGTTTTGTTAAAACACGCCATCCATCCAGAGAAACAGGCTCACATCCACTTAACAAGAAACCTCTTTATCCCAAACAACACAACAAATGCCTCGCACCCCCAAAGCACCCACCCAGCACACTCCACACATACATCACGAGCCACTGACCAAACCACACCGGTTACTCACATAAAAGAGCCTTTCTTCAGCTAAGCAAAAGTTTCTGGCTTTTTAGCCATCAACACGCTTTTAAATTGGGAGATGAAAAAACCACTGAGCAGCTGCTAAATGTCAATTAACCAAACAAAAACTTTTAAAATAAAAAAAAAATTCTTGACGAAAATTATAGAAAACTTAAGTTTTAACCATTTTAACGTGTATTTTAATTGTATTATCTCTTGTAGAGTGCCAGTTATGTCCACGTCTAACAATTTTATTAATTAATGAACCAATTGTACAGTACTAAGGCTGTTTTATACTCACCGTACCTGACGTAAGTAACAAATTTAAATAAATAACTAGTTCTAGATTTAAGTAACCTGTATTTCCCTTAGGCAGGACGATGCTGAGGATGCCCTAAACAAGGCGAAAGATCTCCATCAAATAAACAAACAAAAATTTCACAAAAACAGACAACCCCCTTTCTATAAGGACCGTGCAGGTGGCCATACTTCAACTTTTCATTTAATATATAAAAGTGAATAATAGTTTTCTTTTATTTTCGTTAATTAAGGAAAAGTTAATTACAGGAAAAAGAGAAGGCGGCCTTGTTCCTGTAATTGAAAAATATTCAACGTAGGAGATTTAGAAGATAAAAAAGAAAAGTTAAGTACACATTTTGTTTTTTAAATATATCTGTAGTACTTGTAGTAGTAGTGGGCTTGGCAAGTAGGTCGCTACATGGGCAATTTCTGCCATACTCCGTTTTGTACTTCCATCGTCCTACTTCCGCTACACGGCCGGAACTTCCTATCTTCTTTACGAAATTCAGTATGTCGACCCATCGAAGCAAGTGAACCTCTTCCTCCTCTATCGTGGAGTAACCCCACGTCGGCTGCCTTAATCTGGCATGTACGTCACACTCCCTTATCTGGTGCTGGGCCAATTTCTCTTCCAATCCGCAGGCTGGATGGACGGGATCTCTTGCTACTCTGATGCGCGACACAAGTTCGTTCAGCCGATTGTGCTTCGTCAGCATTCCTATCAGTAGTCCAATGCCCTTTTGAGGTTTGTTTAGGAGCAAATACACCTGTAAGTATATCTACTAAAAATATTACTTATAGTCACAAATATAATTTAAAGAAATCCTTGAATATGTCGATTTTGTTTGAGAGCAATACACTTTTTAAAAACATTAGATTTTTTTTCGGTCACCTCCATGGGGTTAACTTTTCTACCAAAATTTGAATTAAACAAGTATAAGTTAAGTTATATATCGTTTGGAAGGGAGTTAATTCCGAGACCTTTACAAACGTTTAAGTAATTTGTACATTAATTTTTCGTATAGTGATGATTAAATTTATATTCTAGCAATAACCTAGTTTATACGAACCCCTTAAGCCGTTTAAATTATAAACGATTTTCTTAAAACGCATGATGTGCATAAACGAATAAACTATTTTAGAGTCATTGCTGCCAACAGCATAATACCAAAAGAGATTTTTTAGACACGAGATCAGAAACTAAAAGTAAACGATATAACATGCACAAAACAATAGAAACCACATAAAACAATTCATTAATATACCTAGAGGTTCTTTGTTTGGTTAAACAAGGTTGGCACACCAGGACAACTACCAGTTCACATACAAAACGTTTTTAATTTAAAGGTATGAACAGTGGGTGAAATGCTTATATGCTTGTAAACCGCATTAATATAAAAACGATTTCTGTGTCTGATAAGCTGAGAAGTCCCAGAAATTTGAAATGAATGCGAATGAACTTTCTCAAATATTAAACGATTTTCATATTTTTTTGCTTTTTTCGCAGTAACCTCCTCTATTAGCAGCTGATCGCCCCACCCCAATGCGATGCAGCAAAAAAAAAATGAAATAAAAAAACTACCCGCATGAGTAGATATAGTCGCAGTAACGATATGATTTGGAGGCATACGACCACAAAATATTTGTCCATTATGTACTAAACCCTATTTAGTTTATTATTTAAAAATTTTTGTTTATACTATAAATTAATAATGGCTATGCGCTACACAAGATCATTTATTTTGCTTCGCCACCACCTTCTTCGTTTATAAATTTTGCACCTTATCGATACGTCTTCCCACGTTATGAGAGAATATCAGGGCAAAAGAAAGCGGACGAACTTTCCAGGCTAGGAATAACCGGAACCTCTTCTGGAAATAACAAAGAAATAGGTACAGAGTGAGCTCAACAAATGGACGAACAATGAGCTGAAGACGTCCTGGATACAAGAGTTAGAGTGCAAGCTATTCGCGGATGGTCCGAATGTAGCCACGGGCTCTTAGGAGCATCGGCGCAGCACTTAATAAGCAGAGTGCGATGCATATGCCAGATCAAGACAGCTGAAGTGCGGATTTCCTACAACAGAGGAAGAAAAATGCACTCTCTTAAACGGACCGACCTACTAAAATTCGTAAAGAAGACAGAGAGGTCCGGAGAGTCCCATAAAGAGGCTTAATTGCCAAGCCCACGCGCCGCCCCTATACTACTACATATCCATACTGTTGGCCATTGATAGCATTAACAAAAAAATAAATTGGATCAGAAACTAGTGCGCAGATAGTATAATTTTCTGCATTACATTTCAGCATTTGTTAAGAAAGTACCTCTAGTTATTTTCTTAACTTAGGCAAATAAACTATTTATTCTTTCTCCATGAATAAACGTGACTGTTAGCTGAGCAATGTATGGGAATTGACACGACCGGGCTTTTTTGAAAGAAAACTTTCACTTCGGGAAAGCGGTGCGGCTAATCCGGATTATCTTCATGCTGAAAAAGCCGGTTTTAAGTAGCCGTAATGCCAGTCAAATGCGTCAACTTCCTGCACAAATAAATAAGTAGTATTTATGGTAAGTATGTTGAAAATAAGAAACGCGAGAAATATTTATACCACGAGGCCGTCAGACCGAGTGGTATAAATTGTCAAGTGACTTAGGAAACATAACGCACGACTGGCATACAATGTTTTATCCAACAAGTGGAAGCAATCGTTTTTTTATGAGATTATAATTAAAAAGGTTTGTGATCAAATCAAAGCTACTTGCGTCTCAGTACCCTATAAATGTCAGAATGACTTGTTTGTTTGGTTGCCACGGGCAATGTTTAAATAAATTTTGACACTTGTCAGTTTTCCCTGCAGAAAAAAATGTTTTTTTAAGAAAAAAAAGTATAGAAAATAGAGGAAAAAAAAGGAAAAGCAAATCATAGGGATACAAACCAAAGAAATCCAAGACATTAGAACGACCTGAAATAGAGAAATTTTTGAACGAAGCTACGGACGACGAGTAAGTACCTATTGATGAGAGTGGGTTGGATAATGGAGATTAGCGGTGCTTGTAGATGCGAAAACAAAGGGAATTATTTTCACGTAGTTTTGCCAGACACTATAACCAAGAAATTGAGAAGTTTCACCCCACTTGAAGAAGGATTTCCAGTCAACCCGATTAATTTGTGTAAGATGTCGAAGATACCTTCAAGAATTGCAATTTTTTTGAAATTGGAGAAACCAGCGCTCTACACCGATCACGATCACTGCCTGAGAAGGTCTTCGACGACTCTTTTGGCCAATGCAGAGGCCAACTGAAGTCCTCGACCATATCAGAAGGATACCTAGAAGAATCGGTGCATAACAAAATACAAATTGCAAAAAAATACATGGTTCTAATGCGTCGGCGTCTTCCAGCACTATTTGTCCAAAATTTCCGACTTTGATGGACCCCCCCCCCTTGCCTTCACCGGTCTGGTGTGGCAGACGTGTGAATTTTCTACTTTTACCGCCCCCTTCGTCTAACGCATTCAAAATAAATCGTGTACAAAATGACGTTAGTCTTTCGAGCTGGCTCTTAGTATATATAAGGCTATTTTTAAATCATTTTTTATACGTCTTGAAAAAGGGGGTTTTGCGTACGGAGAACACGATCTAACAACGGCATTTTGCGCACGCCGCCGTGTGCAAAACTTTTTGCACACGCTTACTTAATTTTTGCGCACTCTTACGTCATTTTTGCACACAGGTCTCCCGTCATTGTGATTTTTGTTTTTGTCCCCCAACAATATAAGTGAGCTGAGTTCCATAGCAACCGTCACGGTTCTTTTGTTTTGCTTTTGATTTTTCAATGTTTAGGTGTAAAAACATCGGATTTTGAGGAAATTTTACAGAGAGCAAGCGAAATATGTTCGGAACTGCTACCCACAAAATCCAAAGGCAGATACGAATCTAAGTATACCCGATTCATAGAATGGAGAGTAGCCAAAAATGTCCAAACTTTCTCAGAAAACGCACTGATGGTATATTTTGAAGATCTGTCTGAGAAATATAAATATTCAACGTTGCGGACCATTTTTTTGATGCTAAAGTAAACGTTAAGTGCCAATCACAACATAGATCTTGAAGGTTATAAGAAGTTGCAAGCACTAATCAAACGAAAATCCGAAAACTACGTCCCAGAGAAGTCCCAAATTCTTACAGAAGAATATTTTGGCCGGTTTTTAACTCAAGCATTAGACGACAAGGATTTACTTATCAAGGCGGTGGTTGCAGTTGGCCTGTCTGGGGTATGTCGAAGAAAGGAATTATGTTATCCCAAAATAGACGACATGAAAGATTTCGGTAGTGCTATGCTGGTTAAACTGGAGAATACAAAAACAAAGGTATCAAAATCTTTTACAGGAAGCCTTTACACTATCTTGAAGAAGTACTGTGCTCTTTGTTCTCCCGATCTGAAGACAGGCAGGTTTTTTTTGAACTATCAAAACGGAAATCGCCAAGTGTTGCTAGAGAATCCAGAAAGTTTCACGGGACATTGTTTTCGGCGTTCATCGGTTACAATTTTAGTCAATTTTGGCTCCGATCTGCTCGCTCTTAAACGCCATGGCGGATGGAAGTCCATTTCAGTTTCCAAAAGCTAGGTGGATGATTCTCTGAGAAATAAAATGGAAATTTCGAAAAAACAGGGTCTTCAGTGCCTTCTGCTTATCTGTCGTCACAGAACCAGAACAAGCATTATCCCTTTGGAACAGAACAAGAAAACCACGGCTACCCGCTGAAAAACTCCACTGAAAACACGACACCAAAAATATTGTCGATTACCGAAAATAAGGTGAAAAATAAAACTGCTTTTCCTGCTTGAAGGAATGTTCGAATGTTACCATAAATATTAAGTATTAATTAGTTTCCTTTGTTAATGCGTTAATAGAATATTATACATTTCATTAATAAAAACGAGTTAAATTGAAATTTGATTTTTCTGGTCTCTGTTTATTTGCAGTCGTATAAAAAGTATCATAAAAAACTCGTTTGAAAACCTCTTTGCACAATCCTTCAACTTGTGGACCTCGCCTTCGACTCGATCCACCAAACTGTCTCGATCGTGTGTAAAGAGTCGTGTTCAAACCTTGTTGTTTAAATAACTATTTGATATTTTTGGTAGCTATAAGAGGTCGTAGGAACAATCGTGTACCGCCTCGCGTCGTTGTTCTTCTTTTTAGGATTTATAGATAAAGGTAGAAAAAAATAGTTTTTACAACTCGCGGCTAAACTGTGCTTTTTATAACTATCTTATCTGCTAGTTGCAACAAGTACAACTTCTTTCTCTTAAGTTAGTAGAAATAAAATACATCAAGTGATTTTTTTTAGATAAGTAAAAAAATATATTTCTTAAATTAACATAATAAAGTGAATAAATTATCCACTAATGACAAGACTGCGTATTTTTATAACTTTATTTTGTATCTACCATTTCCAACCGTGACAATGATGACATCCCTGTGTGTGGAATCTGTGATCGCATGGAGGCCAACCGTGTGGTGGTGGGGGACCGTGATGATGTGGTGGGGGACCGTGAGGGTGTGGCGGGCCACCAAAGTGAGGGGGTGGAGGACCAGGATGGTGCGGTGGGCCACCGAAGGGAGGGGGTGGCGGACCGCCTGGAGGTCCTGAAATATATAAAATTGTTACAGTACCATTTGTAAAATAACTATAAATAAATTACATATTTGTTATTCTAGTTCAGATTGGCAAATTGGATATAATATTCATGGTGTTAAATCCTTTTACTCTTTTAAGCTCATCATGACATAAATATTCTTAGACAAAATAGTTTCCACCACACATATATCAAAATGACAAAACCCATACTTTTGATTTTTTAGATTAATTTGTTAAAAAAATATTGACCAACAAATTGATGCGTCTGACAGATAATTTTAGATTGCCTATAAGAAACAGATTGCAGTGAATATTTTCTTGTTGTTTTAAAACTTTTATTCTGCTATCCAACGGAATAACACCGTATGTTGATTGTTTTCAAAAATTAAATTTTGTGTTTTATGATTTTTTAAGGACAAAAATTTTCTATGTGCATTAAAACATTTGTTTTAAAAGGAACACAAAATTAAGTGACTTTGGGCACAAAAAATACACTTCCGTATTATATAGAATATATAATAAAAAGCCAAAATATCACGTTTGTGCTTGAGTAATTTACAAATGAAAAAGCAAGAAAGCCGTATGTTTGACAAATTTTGTATCATACTACGTTAATGCCTAATTATATCTCTGCCAATTTAATATAACTCCCAACGGCCCAAGTGTCGCAAAAGAATTTTTGGCTCTGTATTTATCCAGGTTAACTTGATTGAGACAGTTATTATCGCTACGGGTTTTTTTTCTCGGAAAATTCAAGAATAGCGCCGTTATAGTGTCTTATATTTATGTGGTTTTTTGTTTAGGTACAGCAATTACAAGCCAATCTCGGTACTCCTATATTCAGCAAAGATTTTGAAGAGGTGGTTGATGAGTTTCCTAAACAAGAACAAATTTTTATATCCGCATCAATATGGGTTTCGCAAATCCAGTGACACTTGTTTTGCAGCAATAGACACAACTTGTGAAATCCAAGTGGGCATTGATAAAGGAAAAAAATGTGCAGGGGAGTCCCTGGATTTGCGAAAGGCATTTGATACGCTTGACCATCGAATAATATTATTAAATTATAAAAACTTGGCATCCGAGGAACTTTTTATCAACTTGTTAAAAGCTACCTATATGACAGAAAACAATGTGTATCAGTAAATGATGTAACATGTAGTCAGGGATTGTCACTTGTGGTGTACCACAAGGGTCAATTCTCGGGCCTACTCTGTGTTTAGTGTCGAAATTGAAATGGATGAGTGAAATCAAATTATATGCTGATGATGCTTTTTTGACTTACTTTGATGAAAATTATGAAAACATAACGAGTAATATTATAAAAGATTTGAAATTAATTTCTGGTTGACTAGTATTTCATAAACTTACTCTTAACATTGACAAATCAAGTTACATGGTTATATCTTCCCAAAAAAGAGTGCGACAGAAATCCAATTTTTTGTTTGTACAATGATGAGAGATTAAGGTCGAAAAAGCATATAAACATTGTTCAAAAAAAAACTACGCCTCCCATTGGTATTTTTAGAGGGTTATTGCGTACCAAAACATCAGTAGTATTCAACAAAAAACATTTAATTCAACTTATTCAAAGTATGCAAAATCGTGCAATAATATTTTTTTTATAGTTTGCCACGAATGTATAATACAAGTGCACTCCATTCTAATTTTAATTTTGATAACTTGGAAACGATTTACAAATATCTGTGCTGCATGTTCTTACACACAGTGCAAAATAAAAAACGTCATTCAAATTTAACTTTGTTTACAAGAAGCCAAATTCATTCATACATTACGAGGCAAATCAATATGATTACATTGCCTAGCGTCGCACAAACCTTCTTTATGATTCCATTATGCAAAAGGGGGTATATTTATATAACAAAGTTCATTGAAACCAAAAATGTAAACCATTTTAAGACTGAAAGTTATAATAAAATTGTTAACTTATTTATTTTTTCTTTTAGTATAGTTATTTAACTGTTTTTTTAGTGTTATGAGCAAATTTTTCTCTAATTTACCCAAAGAGTACGGATGTATACCTAGATTTAAACTAATTATAGAGTATGATTTAGGATATACATGTATTTTTTTTATTTTTAAAAATCAATAAAAAAGTCTAAACTAAAAAAACCTATTCCAAGAAGTTGTCATTTATAAACATCTAAATAAATTTACTAAAAGAGAAATAGTTAAGCAAATATCTCATATTAGAGGTAGGTATATTCCAGATGAAATTTGTGAAAAATTATGCTCTATATTGAAATTATCGGGGATCCCGTAAATCAAATTTTTATAAGTCGTTTTCTTGAGAGTTAGAAATGATAATATGCGGTGATTTTCCGTTGAAGGGCACCATAAGAGTGGTACAATTTTTCAAAAATAACAGGGGTAATTGCACTATAGAAAACGCAAATTGCTTAGTAGAAATCGCAACTTGCGCTACATAACATAACTACATAACATCAAAACATTTCAACTTTTGACAATTAATGTCAAGTTTGTAGGAATAACAGGATTTTCGGTCCAAATGTAAAACTAATTTATTAAAACTTTTTTATAAAACGAAGCTTTCGGAACGTTTTGTTCCTTCTTCAGGGTTAAAATTAAATAAAACACAGAAATAATACTCACGACAATTAAATACATTAAACTGTGAAAAATAAATCGCTATATATATATCATCAAACGAAACATCGACAATAAAAACAGACGTGTGATTTTGAGTTTTGAAAAAGGCAATTATCGGTTTGGACGAGGGAGATTTTCAGTTTTGACAAGGGACACCTGGGCGGGAAATTATCGCGGAATAATCAGGTGAAAATCGACCTGCTTTTATAATGTATGATCCAATAATATAATCAAATAAACATCCGTGCATCAAAATTAATCAATTAATATTTGCAATCAACGTATTTGTATTACAAATTACTTAGAGACTGCAAGGGCACGATTCCTAACATTTTCATATTTTACGAAAATGCCCGTGTTCTGTAGGTTTGGGTTTTTCGCAAAAATTTGAAAGCAAACTTTTGAACTCTTATTCTACTAGGTATGAAAAGGGGCAACTGTAAAAATTGAATATTTTTTAGAGTAGGTACGAAAGTTAGTACTCGTATGCCAATATTTCTGTGGTTTTGAAAATACGGCCCCAAAAATAGGTAAAAATATTTTTACTTACCTTGATAATGATGATGGAAAGGATCCATATTTATTTCTCTTCTTATGGAATCGTCGATTGCTTGATACTGAACACAAATTTCAATTTTTTGTGCTATTTATCAGTCAGATTGTATCTACTTTTTTATCTTAACTTAAACAGGAGACACGTTACTTTAAATATCCACTTCAAAATCCTTATTTACTGATTATTGGTATCTATACGAGGTTGACGACAGATACGCATTACTCATCTGGGCGCCTATTTTAGAGAACAGTTTAAAAAACTGGCAAAATATCTTTTGGAAATCGCATTTTTTATCTTATATTTTCCGTAACTGAAATTGACAACACAAACTTACTTAATGCCCATAGTGGACATTACACTACTACCTGCAAGACTTTCAAAAAATATTTGCAGAAAAAAATTATTTAGCTTTTAGCTCTTTTTCTAGAATAAGGATCCTAAAAATTATGTTCATAAACGATGAAATTTAATGAGAAACAATACAAATTGAGGAGCATTTATTTGTGTTCGGTATGCATGGACAAAATTATTTTTAGATATGATTATATTATTTGAAACATACCTAATTTTACCTGGAAATGTTATCATGATAACTTTGACGAGCTCTTGACAATTTGTAATAATATGATTTTATTTTTCTAAAAAATTATAAGCACCTTTCAAGGCAGATCCGGCCAACACCATTCTCAACTAAAAAGCCTGTTAACTCCTACCGCCTCAGTGCCCTTTAGCCTATTGTGGCTGCCATTTTTATAACCAAATTGACAAGTAAAACATGGATTTTCTGTCAGTGTAGTGTCAATATGGCACAGATCATGGGCCAAAGGATACTAAAACGAAAATGAGTTAACTGGCTTTTTAGTTGAGTACGGTGTTGATCCGGCGTACTACCTTTAAATTTATTATTTGAAAAATTTCTAATACTGATAAAAACACTTTTATCCTACATCACCTTTGGATTGCCTATATACGTTCTACAATGATTCTCCAAATTTTCCAATATCACTTCTTAAAACCGGTTAAGGAAAAAAAGCTATAAATCGGTATTTAATGCTTGATTGGCTATAATCCTGTCAAACATTTTAAGAGGTTTGGAAACAAGAGCTTCAAAGGAGCACGAAAAATCTCTATGAAAAATGAAAGTCCGTGTTTTTTGAGAATTTGTGAGGCACGGTTGTAGGGAAGAATCCAGGGATTATTTCTTTCTCATAGGCACAACCACCGATATTTGACAGTTGTCGAGATAATCGCTGTCAAAGATAGAAATGGGGTTTTAAAGAACAGGCATGTTTTGACCGATTTCAATGACCAAAGCAGCAATTCCAACTGGAATATTTTGACAGCCGTCAAATGCTGTTAAAAGGACAGATATTGCACAATAAAAATTAAATTTTCGATTCAATCAATGGTCATTGAGTGAAACAATATCTCACTCAAGATAGAGTGACAGTGACTTAGAATACTGTACGTTAACATTGTGTTAATGGTATTCACAAAAATTGAGTTCAAATGTCGAAAAATTTAGCTCAATATTTCGTGGACTCATTTTGAAAAAAAAATCGTTAAAACAAGTCCACGAAAAATTGAGTGAAATCTTTTGACATTTAAACTGAATTTGTGTGGATACAAATTGTCAATGTCGAAAACTTTTCACATAACTCTGAGATACCTTCAACTATTTTGAGTGACTTTCACTCAATTTTCGGTGAGATTCACTCAAAGGCCTTTGAGTATTTTAGTATTGTATTATTCAAATGATTCCCAATTTAGAACTGTCAAAGGAATTAACAGATTTTCGAGCAAGCCCTTGATTTTTTGGTACAGCGGTGAAAACTTTATGTTGGACGAGGAAAAAGGCTCTATCGTTATTTAAAGATTAAAATGTTAAATTTTAGACTACATTGGTCAAAAGGTTTTAACCGGCATCTGCGATATTTTCAATTTTTTAGTTTTAAAGCGCAATAAGGTTGCACAGGCTACTTGATGTATTCGTAATTCGGAAATTAAGCGTAACAGGAAAATGTCAACTGGTGGTGAAGAGGGAGGATCCGTTCTTTTTGTTAGCAAAAAATCGGGGGACATGCCTCCACAATCTGTATTTTTTTTGACAGTTCTAAATTGGAAATAATTTAATAAATACAACTTTGCCTCAGAAACTCTCCAAAACCACGGAGTTCCATTTACCATTTTTTTTTCGAATGGGTTTCTACGGACATATCTTTGCTCCAAAAAACTTTAAATTGTACTATATAAATTACTAGTATATACTAGTCGCAAACATGTGGATAAAACAGAGGAGAAAATCAGCGAATACTCCCAGGAAACACGGTTCTCCCGGACCTTTGAATTTGTCCTCATCGGCACGACGTCGATTTACGACATCGGACCAACAGTATTTTTTGTCTGCTTTGCGATGTAGGCCTAATGTATTTTTGCCAACGCGGCGTTAGACTGTAGCCCGCCGTCGGCCCAAGGGTAAATTTTACTTTTTGCTGACATCGGCATACCTCACCGTACGATTAGGGTCCGATATGGTTTAACCACATGGTACCGACCATCCGCCCATAGCTGCTTAATTCTGTCGGTCTAACGTAGGCAAGCTGGTTTCGGCCCGACATCGGTAAAATATTCAAATCCGACATTGGTTTCCTAAAGCAGTTCAACGTCGTAGCTTAACTACAAAGTTTCGATAATGCGGGTGCTTAAGTAGGGCTGGTTTAAGTGGCAGAAAAGCTGATTCTTGTAGAGAAGTACCACCATCTTGTCAAGTCCGCATTCTAGTTTTGAAATATCTTTGCTCATTATATATATATATATATATATATATATATATATTATCTTCCACTGTACAGGGCACATAGTGACATTAGCGCCATCTCTACATACTACGAAGAAACTATTAAGCAGTTTTGAAAATTTTAAGCTGACGTATTCGGACCATCGTCGGTTGCTAACTCTCGACCAATCAAAAAAAGTTCCAATCGGACCATCGTCGGCTCTAAAGCAGTATAGTGGTCATCGGCATAAAGCCGACTATAGTAAATCGGGCCATCGTCAGTTGCCGATTCTCGACCGATTAAACAAAGTTCCAATCGGACCATCATCGGCCCTAAAGCAGATAAGGTTTGCATTGGCATAATGTCGACTATAGTAAATCGGGCCATCGTCAGTTGCCGATTTTCGTCCGATTAAACAAAGTTCCAATCGGACCGTCGTCGGCCCTAAAGCAAATAAAGTGGGCTTCGGCACAAAGTCGACTATAGTAAATCGGGCTATCATCAGTTGCCGATTTTCGACCGATTAAACGAAGTTCCAATCGGACCATCGTCGATCCTAAAGTGGTGTCGGGATAAAGTCGACTGTAGTAATGTGGACGTCCGTCAGTTGCCGAAAACTGAAAATCGCAATCTGACCAACATCGGGCTAGAGTGTAGGCGCCGATGCCGATACACTGCCGACGTTGTCGACATTGCCAACGATTTGTGTTTGATGGGCTACTATTTTTCTGAAGTCACAACATCTTAAATTTATAATGCATGGAACTTTACTTCAACGCGCGCCCCGCAGTTTTAACTGACATTGTAAATCAATGAACAGTCAACTGAATGTGCGATGCCGCCATGTTATTTACTTCTATTAAACATTTTAGATAAAACTATCTAAAATGTTGATAAAAAATCTAAATTATTTGAGGTTAGGATTTCCAAATTAAATGTATTTCCAATTTTAATATGTTTTATTAACTAAATATAAATATTTTTACTTTTATTGGTAAGTGCAAGGAGAGGCGGCTCGTCAGATGAGTCAAGTGAGGCGGTGCCTCATCAACATTTTTGGAGAAACTCTTTAGTTTAATTTTTTTGGTTTTGACCTATGAAAAAAAATCGTCTTTTTCTTAGATTTTTATATTAGACTATTATATTTTCTTTATTTGTTTTCTTATTCTACCTTTGCTTAACGAATTTTTTGTGTGTTCCATCAAAGATGAATGAAGCACTCATTTCTGTAGCGTCACAAAATAACAAAACAAAACAATTTGAAGAATACTTTTTTTTCAACCAAATGGGTTTTACATATTGGATCTTGGTGCCTCATCAGTTTTATAGTCACGAGCCGCCACTACTACTAATAAGTGATTTAATGAGGTATTTTTAAATTTTAATTGATTTTTATGTTTAATAGGAGTAAATAGCATGGAGGCGTCGCTCATCCACAATACAATGTCAGTATAGTAGTGATAACTCGCAGGCAACGTTTTTATATTATATGCACATTTATTTCTTATTGCGTTGTAAGATAGGTGACCATGTAGACTCCATTACTTTGTAATTTTGTATTGAGTAGGGGCTACTAAATTGCAACCAAATTAATATAAGTAGAGTCCGATTATTAAGTAAATGGGCCACAACAAGCACGAACGATGCGCTGTATTCGCTTGTTGTCTTTGTTTGAGGCAGTCCCGAACACTGTGACAGGGGCGTAACTATCATCAAGAATTATAAACTAATAAAAAAATATTATTTGCAAGCCGTTATTTTAAATTTGTTCAGTTGATGTGTTGTTGAGTTATCAAGTAATTTATTTACATACTATACATTTCAATACTGAATTGGGTTAGTTCATGTTTTATTGATTTCTCAAATAAAATGATAATATTATGTTTAATGTTTTACCTTTCTCCTTTTTTGCAGAAAAAAAATTGCAATTGTTTAAGAGGATACCGTACAGGTGTAAAACGCGGAACAAAACTGAGCCGTTCCTATCAACTTAATCAAAAAATGCTTCATACAAATTTTGTGGAAAATTACTTAACATTTATTGGAGTCATTAATTTTTTGATATTTCAAGTTTTAAGAAAAAATTTCGCTATTTTACATTTTTTGTAAAAATCAAGGACTTTCCAATTAATTTTAATAAATTTAGAAGGTATTCTACTCGAAACATTTTTTGTTTCTAGCTTTCAAAATTCTTCCTATCCTTTTCATGCATTTTCCGTTCGCCAGCTGTTGACTACGACTTTATCTTAAAAAAATATTTTTTAAACGATGGAACCATAATTAAATAAAATCATATTACAGCATGATCAACAGATAATATGTTGGTGATGATGATTAAACATAAAAAAAAAACTATTACCTACTGTAATATAAATATTTTTTTAGTAGCAATAGATTGAAAGTTAAAAAACGTCTTTTCTCAAATAAGTTGAAAATGGCCCTTCCCCCTTTTTCCGTGTACCCTTCATGTATTAATATTTAATTTATCTTTTTTTAATGGATCTTAGACTAACTATATGCGCTTGCGCATTATTTATGTATAATGTTATGGTTAAAAACAATAATAAATTGACAAAGGGTGCTTTATGCAAAAAAGATATTTATTTATAAATAGCCAATTCAATAAAATGCCTTGGAAAATGATTACAGTAATACCTATCTCATGTTGTAGTGTAACTTCCAATACTTGTGTAATGTACAAATTAATGCATATTGATTTTACTGTACGATAATTATAATAAACTTACCTTTTGAGCACCAAACCACTCAAAAAAATATTTACCACGTCGAACTAAAAAATATGTAACACTTTATAACCGTCGATAATAATTTAAATAAAACAATTACTGAAAAAACACAGAGACAACAAGACACAAATTGCAATAAACAGATTATTAGAGCGTCTACGCCTATGACTCAATACGGCAAACCAATCGCGAGCTAAGTAGGCGGGCTTCAGACGAAAATGGGTTCCTACGCACATTCCTTAGCTGACCCACTCTAGATAGGTGACCGTGTAGACTCCATGTTTTTGTTATTTTGAATTGAGTAGAGAGAGTATTGCAACCAAATTAATATGTACGTTACATCGTAAAAGTATTATTCAAGAAATTAAATGTGAAAATTATGAAGTAAGCCTCGTGCTTCTATAATGGTATATGGTTATATAGTGTGATATATGTTACTTTCTCGTATAACTTTATATTTTTACGATACTGTGCTAATTTTTTAACCGTAATAGTGTTCACACTAAGTGACAATAATAGGGACTTATTGGGCTATAAGGTTTTACCATAATAAGGGAAAACCTTATTTTATTTAGGTTGAACCTTAACCATACTTTAAAAAAAAGTGTTATTGGAAGTCGCATTACTTTTCCTTATTCCTAACCTAAAATTTTTAACCTTGTAGGGATTTTCCCTGGTAAACTCTCGCAAAAGAATTATATCGTCAGTGTAGCTGAACCTCAACCTTGTAGGTTCCCCAATTTATTCATTTTTTCACATAAATTTTAAAAATCCACAAGATTGTTTTTGTTTATAAACAAAAAACTAAAAATACAAAAGGATAATAAAAAGTCGTGTCGAAAAACAAACCAACCATCACTATTATCCGTGCAAATTGAGGTTATGTTTAAAGATAAGGAACGTACGGCAACTGTACCGAATTAAGGGAACACCGTATTTTATTACGGTTCCCGTAATAAAAACGCAGGTCACGCGCATGCTCAGATGTACAATGTCAATTTTCCTTAATAAGGGAACGCCCAATAAGTCCCTATTAACATTTTTTCAGTAAATAGTTTTTTTGTAGGAAATATTATTACGCTTTAACCTATTTTTACAAGGTAAATTGACTATAATTGTTGCTTGTGATGATTCTTTAGTGAGACATTCAGGACATCCCGAACAAGTCATTCTGGGAATGTCCTCGAGAGGTAGTGTGTTATTAGGTTGTGAGTTTATATTTTTTGTTTTATTTTTACCTATATATTTATTTTATTATTGGCAATTAAAATATTCGGTTGTGCCCTGAATAAGAAATATCTGCAAATTAGAATATTTAAAAACAAGGTTTTAAAACGACCCTTTGCACATGAGCGAGACATGCAAGCCAAGCAAGTATGCATACATAGCGGTTTTCAAAAAAGTTCTTTACGATACTCTTTATACGACTGCAAATAAAAATCAAATCTATTTTTTTAAACCGTGTGCAAGTCCAGCCAACACAGTTTCGTAAATATTACATCAAAGTTACAACACATGATTACTTTGTTTTATAAATTCTAGGTGAACTGCACCACAAGGTAAAAAGTAACCTCTATATACTGCATAAAGCCATGTACAAAGTTCCCTACTTTTTACTTAAGTAATATGTAATTAAAATAACGTAATAACAGCAGATATCGATTACTAAGTAACTAGAAAGTAAATCGAGAGGTAAAATTGGGGTAATATTTTGACATAATATTTATATGTCTTACAAATCATAACAAGATAAACTTGTCAGGTAAATAACGTCCCACATAACATTAAAGGAATATTCCTGTTATAGAAATATTCCCTCAAAATGATTTTTGGAATATTCTATTGTGAATATGACAAGAATATTGCAGACCTATTTTCTGTTGAATATTGTTTAAAAGTTTATGATACTTATATTTCTTTGGTAATAAGATAATAAAAAATGCCCATGATAACCTGATAATTAAGTTATTTTTATGAATATTCCCAAAAACAATGTTTTTGTAAGATTTTGGCATGTTTTCTGAAAATATTACAATCTTGTGAAAAGAACGCGATTTACATTATTTATAATTATAATTTAGTTTAATGTCATCTATTGTAGGCAGATGGCACTGGCATTAATATGTTCTTTATGTAGCAGGTAATAGTATTATATATATAAGACAGCAAAAAGTTATTTAGGTAATCTTTTGTTAACTAATCTCAAGTCCCTAACCTCAACATAATGGTGATACATTGATATACCTATATCCATAGGCTACTCCGTAATTACACTTTAGTGGAAGACTAACGCATATTTGGTAGATATTCATGCGGATATATATCTACTCCATATCTTAGGATATCCATCTCGTGGCCATCTTGACATGTTTTGAATCACAAAATCATATCCATGCAATTATAGTCGGTATGCAGGTATATTTCTATAATTAAAAAAAAATGTTCTGGTCGTATTATAGTTATGTTTCACGTCACGTTTCTATCACATTCTTTATCCTCTAAGTATATGACTATTACATTGCAGGAATGTTTAATTGTTATTACTCTTTATGTAACTCCTACAAAAATTTATAACATAAATGTTATATAGATATTACGTATTGGAATGTAACATTTATGTAAAATTAAAGTCATATTGTGTGTATAACATCTATATACTTGTAATGTCACAGCAAGGTAAAAATAACCTCCATGTTCTGCATAACGCTATGCACAAAGTTCCCTTCTTATGTAATTAAAAAATTATAAGTTATATTATGTAAAAATTGCGTAAGTACTAAAGGAAACCTTACCTAATTAGATAACAAATTACCTATTTTTGACCTAAATTTTGGATAATTGAGGTAGTTAGCTTTTAATGTAAGAAATATGACAAATCCTACTTGTCAACTGTTTTTTCAAGGTTGCAGACAATGTTGGACTTGAGAGTAAGTTAGAATTTTAGGCTTTCATTTGCTTTTTTTTTCACGACATGAATAGTAACAAAAACCAAGACTACATAATCTTATATACTAGTGTGTGTTCAGTGAAACATAGAAAAGCCTGTGTTCAGTGACCATTATATAAGATTACCTACTCTTAGTTTTTGTTAGTATTCACCTGATGATGATTGCAGACACATAAGCATTCGAAACTTTGGACAAAAAAAGACAATGGAAGTTTGAAACTCCGACTTACTCCTACTTGCCAAGTTAAACATCGATCGGCCGATTTATTTTTTTATGTTAGTCTTTAGTAATTTTGTAAATTCAAAAAAAAAAAAGAAAATAATATTGAATAAATATGTTCTTTTAATTTTGCAGTTAAAAAGTGTCCTGCAGCCTTTTGAAATATTTTAATGTAAAAAAATTGCATTTGGGATTTTCTTTTAATGCTCAAAACCGTGTCTTAAATGCCTTTGTGTTTTTAAGAGACAAAATATTAAAGTTTAACAGAAAAATTCATTTCGGTAAGTTCCTAATCATTTTCAAATTATAATAGGTAACCACTATTCTTTATAAGACTACTTTATTAAACAAGTAGTTTATTTTGTTCTCTACTGACCTGTCTGACAACTACTGTGACCTATTTTGGAGGGCAAATTTACGTCATTTCTGTCCCCACTTATGTAGAGTAGTGGGATTTTTTTCGTAATTTAGTCCCTATTTAATTTGTATAGGGAAAGAGTCCTATTCTATATTACTTATGTTCTGACCTGCTTGGGGTATACTATACGGTAAAAATTTTTGTTTTGAGTCAAAGCAAACTGCTTTAAAATAAAACAATTTATGCTTTCCTATTCACCAAGAGAATATTTTCTTGATTAAGAACAAAATAGTTCTTGCTTCTCTGTTTTAATGCGAAACAGAAATTTTTTTTTTATAGAGTGAAACTGTTTCCACCTAAAACACCTTTTCTCTAGAAGTAAAATATTTGCTTATTCAAAACAAAACACTTTTGATTCTCCATTCAAGACAAATAATTTTCGTGACTTAAAATGGAATAATGAAAATATTTATAGTTTTCTTCCAATACAATATGGTTTTTTAAAGTAAAATATTTTTTTTCAATTAAGACAAACCTGGAAATGTATTTTGTTTCAAGACAAATCTTTCTTTTCTTCTTTTCTGGCTCACTCTGTACCCATTGGAAGAGCTGGCAATGATAAAAAAATATTTGGCTGACCTTTCCCTATAACATAAATTTGAAACAATTTACCGAGTGCCCACGCTATATAAGAAATTGGCGGGGTTCTTTTTACAAATTGAGCTTATTTTCTAGAAGAGAGGACGCTAATTTCATTGGTATATTCGTTTCTCAATACCTTAGCTTATTTTGTTAAAGAAATATTGGTCACTATTATGTATTTTTAAAAGTTGTACTTTTTATCCCTAACGGAATGAAAAGTGGCCTATCAGGGATAAAAAGCAACATATCACTTTAATAGAGTATCAGAATGTTGCGTAGCTTAGAAACAACTTCAAAAAAATTTCAAATGTGCGAAAAATAGTGTATAAACCTCGTGATAAAAGTGTTTGTTTTATCCCTCGACGAATTAAACAAACTTTACGTCTTAAGATAAAAAGTGCTACTTTTATCTCTTGGTATAAGTTAATTATCACACATACATGATTTATTTTTTCGATTAGGAGCTTAATGCTTACTGACCAATATCCTCAGCTCTTATATAAAATAAATACCGAATTTAGTCTATGAAATCCACATCCTTTTGTCTGTAAAACAAAGTCAGTTTATGAAAAAGGTGTAGATAATACCTACCCTTTAATTCATTTTGTTGTCAAATAGATGACGATATTAAAAAGTATAATAATTTGAAAAATATACGAGGTTTAGAAATTGACACAAATGCAATCCTAAGTATGAAAATTAAAAAATATATATATATTTATTTATAAGAACAAAACACACAGTACTGCGAACTCGAACATTTTTAAGAAACATAGTTTTATATTCTAAAAATCACACAAAACATAGTACTCTGTGGTCCAAACTTGCAAAAAATGATTAGTCAATGAAACTTGGCACGTATACTAAGTGGACCCTTGGGTAATTTTTGAGATATGTAGCTACCATTCAGTCCCCTGCAGAAGACCCCTATTCCCGAAAGTAAAACTCAAAAGTCGTAAAATTTTTTAATACTTCAGTGGGCATAACCCATTATTCCAAAAGTTCACGTATATCAACAATCCGATACACTTACTTGTTTCACATTACATTAATGACTAAGCGCGTGGCAAAAATCGTCCAAGACAAATTTCAGGAAAAGGTATCGATTTAAGACCATAGGAACTCTATTTTCTCACTTTAAGACAAATGCCTCAGGTTGTTTTGGTTCAACGAGCTGCATATTTTTTGTTTTCGTTAGAGATAATTTTTGCTGGGTTGTTTTGGGCGAAAACTCAATTTTCAATATCTAATTTTTCTTAGAAGAAGACAGAGCGTCGTAGCTTCGATAGAAACTAATTTTTGTTTTGTTTTAAATAAAATAAAGCAAGAATTCTAACTAACTCTATGAAGCAAATTTGTTTTATTGCAAAATGGAATGTATCGAAACAAAACAATTCAAGAAGAAAAATAAAGTCTCATTTCAAGATTAAGCACTGCGTTAAATTAAGCACTGCGTTAAATTAAAAAAATATATTTTAGTTCAAAACACATTTTTTTAAGGTAAAACAATTTGTTCAAGAAAAGAGCGTGTTTTCATTGTAGACACATTTTTTTACCGTGTATGAGGTTTAGTTGGTATAAAGCTCAGCTTAAAGCAAAAGTTTAGGTGCGTCACAATTCTCTTTACTCAATTTTTTCTCGCCTCAAGCAAGAAAATCAGCGATGCGGAAAAATTCAAAATATAAATTGATATACCTAGTAAGCGCGGTAAACGCTCTACGCAAAGGCACTTCTGAAATCCACTTTTCGGGTAATACATTTTTATGTATGTATAAATTTTTTCTAAGAAATACGAAAGTGAGCTAAAAGCTGGGGGGCACATAAACACTTTATTTTTTATTTTTACGTGGTGTATTTCCTCACAGAAGTTTTATTATTAGGTCGAATGTTACCGGGTTCACTTATTTTAATTACATATTATTTAAATAAAAAGTAGAAAACCTTGTGCATGGCATTATGCAGAACATGGAAGTTACTTTTTACCTTGTTGTTGTTTCCAGTTTACCTAGAATTTATGTAAGAAATTAATCAGGTGTTGTAACTTTTACGTAATATATATGTAACGATGTTGACTGGGTAAATGGACATCCAGACCAAGTATCTTATAATTGATTGTAATAATCTTCCCCTGAAGATGATAAGTTTTTACTTTTTATTCCAAGTTTTACGGACCATATTCAAGATGGTGGCTTGTTAATAAAAAGGAATTGTCAGGATCAATGTCAAAAAATTCGATTAGATTTGGAATCAACTGTAGATGATGCCATGAAAGCAAATAATAGTCAGAGGACGAACACACATCAGGTGAAAGTGAGAGACGGAGGATTGTTTTTTAAAAGAAAATGAGAGAATTTATCCTCTCAAATATCTTACCATTAACACGTACGGATTCCTATGGCAGCTTGAAAAATTTCGTAAAATTTGACCAAAAAGGAAGGGTGACACCTGCTAATTTTAATTTTTTTTGTCTAAATCCGGATGACTCAGGAGTTCCTCAGGGCTCAAATTGAGGTCCATTGCTTTTTATAACTGTAATAAGTAACATTTTTTCAAAAGTAAAATGTTCTGTGAAGAATTGCAGGGTTTATAGCTAGAAACACAAAAAAACCTTAGTGTCGAAGTTAGTTTACACTTGTTTGATTTATTAGTCTTGCCTGTTTTAGAATATGGTAACATCATTTGGTCGCCTTACTATAACAATTGGATTAATATTATTGAGGGAGTACAAAGAAGGTTTCTTAAATGGATGCAATCCGAAAATTCGGCGTTTATCCACAATGAAAATGATTATTTGCTGGGTATCTTTAACAGATTATCATTAAATAAAAGAAGAACAAAAATATTTCTTTGTACCATGTTTAAAATCCTTAAAAATGAAATTGACTCTCCCGAGATTTTGGGACAACTTCCTTTTGCAGTGAATCGCATTAACTCGAAAAGCCCAAAGATGTTTTATTTTCTGTTTCCAAGGACTAATAGCTATAGATATAAACAATATCAGATATAGATATAGACAGTATCACTTTAAAAACTTCTAAAAAGGTTGAAAAGGGTCGTCCATTTTCTCAAAGAGACTTGAATTTCAAATGCTTCAACTTGGAAAACATTTTGAGACTTTATGTTTCCCAAGTTGAAGCATTTTAAAAAGATGATCTATAATAAATTTTGTCAGATATAACAATTTATAGTAGTAATTATATATGTATTATGTATTTCTATGTTTAAGAATTTATGTAAATTTTAAAATTAAGTAGTGTCTGTAATTGGTTCATTGGCTGTTGATACTTAAATAAATAAATAAAAATAAATGATTCATAAATAACTGAAGTAAATTAATAATCTGACACACTGCTTTTCAAGGCTCTGCAATATTCTATGATTAGATCAACAAACAGATAACAGTATCTCTCTATTAAAAACCCTACCTGTATTTTAACTTAAAATTTATCTAAAGATAAGGCAGGAAGGTTTTATTTTTAAAAACTCCGGTGTAAGAGAAAGAACCTGTTGGTAGATCTAAGTGGAAATGGGGTTCGTACGTTAAAAACAAATGCCAATTTTATTCTTTTATTATATTTTTGGGACCCTTAAATAACCCAAAAGTTTTCTCACAACATTTTTTTTCTGCTTCTTCATCGTGTAATTTCGCTTCAAACTTGGAACCCTTGAAAAAACCTCCATAAGTCCTTATGACGTCACTAAGATTACGGTCAACCAACCAGTTGATAGTTTCTGGCTAGCGCAAATTCATAACCTATAGTATTAGTTTACCACTTTTTTTTGTTTTTGAAAAAGTGCTTCATATTTAATATCTTATTTATAAATAATCGGTGGCTTTAAAATGCATTGTTGTACTTTTGGCTGTTCAGATAACTCGGAGACGTGTCCGGAAAAAGTAATTTTCAACATTCCGAAATACTTGTATAAACACTTGTATTGAGACCATTTGAGGATTATATTAGTTAGATGTGCATTAATTAACCCGCCTTTCCAACTACTATACAAAAAAGTTTATTTTTTGGAATTTAAATACGCTATAAAAAATTGGTACTGGAAAGCACGGATAGTTCACCTTACAATCAATTATTTTATGTTGAAAGGCAATGAAAATATCTCGAAAACTGCAGTTTTGAAAGATTTGAACCTTATAATAAAATTTTTAGATAATATTTACGAAAACCAAAATCTGAAAAACCGCATATCAATAGCTGCTTTACTTCTAAAGTTATGAATTGTTTTTATATGTTTTAACGTTTTTTCAAATAACTCGGAAACTAAAGCTCTCAAGAATTTGTACCTTATAACAAAATTTGTCGTACGTATTCATCGAAAATTAAATCTGAAAACCGTATATCGCTACTTGCTTTTGTTACAAAGTTACCATTTTTTAAAATATTTTATCCCCCTTTTCTCCCCTTCAATCCCCCACCACCCTAATCAAAAGTTAATCAGGTCAGCCGATCGAGGATTTTTGTACCAAATTTCGTTAAAATCCATTAAGGCGTTCTTGAGTTACCGTGTATACAGACTGACAACAGACCGACAGAAAACTTTTTTTTCGTCGATTAAGGTGTTTTGGAACCTTAGTAACTCATACTTAATAAAATTAAGAAAAGTCAAAATTTTACGATTTTAATAGTCCGCCATACCATATTGTTATGGTGGACTAAAAAACGAAATCATTTAATTGGCCTTTTAGCAGTTGATCCATCACCTACACCGAGAAGTTGGAGGGGGGAAAAGGGGGATAAAATATTTAAAAGAATTGGAAACAAAAGCCATTAGCGATATATGGTTTTCGTTGGAGCTTTAGTTTCCGAGTTATTTGAAAATGTTAAAATATATAAAAAAAATCATAACTTTAGAAGTAAAGCAGCTATTGATATGCGGTTTTCAGATTTTGGTTTTCGTAATTATTACCCAACAAATTTGTTATATATATATGGTTCAAATCTTTCAAAGCTACAGCTTTCGAGATATCTTCATTTCCTTTCAACATAAAATAATTGATTTTATGGTGGACTATCCGTGTTTTCTAGCACCAATTTTTACCTACTCGCGTGCCGTAAAGTGTACTATACAACACTCTTTTGGACGTGGAAGATTGTACTTTACCGCATACTGTGCGGTAAACTTAAAGTTATGGCACTATACAGTACACTGTGCGGTAAAGTAACTTCATTTATTTCAGAAATTAAAATGAGAATTTTTAAGGCTCACAGGTAAAATCTTGTACATGTACATGCATAAAGTGTCTTTACCGTCCTTGCCGGCTTGTCGTCACGTACGGTAAAGTATCACTTTCCGCACGCGTTAGGTAAATAACTAAAAAATGTGCAGTTATATAGGTTTAGTTGAACTTTAACAATAGGATAGGAATTTCTTATGGAGCGTGGGCACCCAATAAAATTTCTCAAATTTTAATATGTTATAGAGGAGGGTCAAGTAAACATTTTTTATCATTTCCACCCACTCCCAATGAGTACAGGGTGAGCTAGATACAAGGTTAAAGTTCAAAAGTTGACCATTCTGTACCTCACTCAATCCTTGTTTTTACACAAACTATGAAATGGAGAAAAGTGAGTTTCAAGTACCTTGTTTGGTAAATCAGAACTAACATTTGTTGTTTTTACACGTATTTATACTTTGAGGCTAAAAACATTGTTCCCAGTATTTTTTTAGAAAAAGCAAAATTTTTGAAAATTTTAGCAGATAAGTACTTAACGCTAGTTTTCTATAGGTTAATAATGTTTAGCTTTTCTTATTGTGATATCAGAAAGCTGACCATTGGCTTTAATATGAAACTATAAAAATTATAATATCTAAAATCGTAAAAAAATCAAAGAAAAAACTATTGTTTTAACAAGCTGACCTCCATTTTGTTTTGAAGTAACATATGTTAACTTTTTTGGATTAAGAGGGATCCCATTACTATAAGCACAGATAATAGGTAGTATCTCTGTGCTATAAATAGGTTAATTTTGCCTTGATTTTTTTCGAAAACGTAGAAAATTTGATGCCATTTTTGTTTCTGAGGTCCTTTATTAATGCGCAGGCGGAGCTGTCATAAACTCGACCATAGTGAGGCAGAAAACTAAAGGCGTGTTGGGAAGGGTTTGTTAAGTCTCTATTTGTAACTTAATTACTGCAGGTTTGTTTGCTTTCTGGCACAAACACCATCAACTTGTTATTTTTTGCATGTTGTACCTCCATGACTAGTATAGATTCATTTTTTTTTGTCAGTGACCTTAATTCATGAAATATCGAAGTAACGTTCAAAACGGGTCATGAGCATTTTGAATAAGGCTGTCTAACAAATTGTCAAAGTCAGTCATTAACCACGTGATGGCCCTTTAAAAATGGTGGCTGTAGGGTAAACAAAGCGACGAATCCGTATCAGTATCTTGGTACCAGTGAGGAATGCCTCTTTGTGAGTGATTCAAGGTTGGAAATCAAAGTGTATGATGTATGGGGAGGGTGACCAGTGAAACCACTGATAAGCTCGCGCTGGTTACCCAGAGCAAAACATAGTTTAATCATTTCTCTTTTTGCTTTGGTCCTTTGTGTGTTCCTTGTGGGATGCTCATCCAAGTTTTAATTTCCGTTATTTCCACCCAAGATCTTTTGATCTTTTGTTTTTTGGTTTCTTTTATATTAACACACATGAAAGAATCCGTGTCAGGTAACTTGGATAAGTACCAGAGCGGAACGATGCCTATTTGTGAGTGATTCAAGATTGGAAATGAAAGTGTATGATGGTGTTTAATGATTTATGGGGAGGGTGACCAGTGAAACCACTAATTAGCTCGCGCTGGTTACCCAGAGCGAAACATCGTTTAATCATTTATCTTTTCGCTTTGGTCCTTTGTGTGTTCCCTATGAGATGCTCACCCAAGTTTTAATTTTCGTTTTTGTTATTTTATAGAGTACTCCTTTCTGAATTGGGGAGAAACGAGCATATATTCGAAATGTTAGAAATAGACTAAAAGTTCGCAGTTTAAAGAGGCAATGTCATAAACTTCTATCTCTCTCGCACTTGCACAGTGTGAATGGGTATTGTCTTTCTCAGTTCAAGAGAAACAGTTAATAAGTAGAGGGACATTTCCACATTTATTTGCGAATTTTGAGTTTATAGTTAAAATTTCGCCAAAATGCTTGTTTTTCCCTGATTCAGAAAGGATTACTCTATAAAAAATTAATTTGCTTGATCTGAGTCATTTTCTACTTTGCCAAACTTTTGATTTAAGTTAACATTACGTCTTATGGAAAAACGGTTTGTTTACCCTACAGCAGCCATATTGGATCGACTATATTATTTTTGTTAAACTGCCCTACTGAAGGCACATTTTGTGAAAACTAAAACACGGCTCGGAGCAGCACCGCCTCACTCGATTAAAGATAATGAATCCCGGTGAAAGTCATACCTGTCAAGTTTCTGCAGCAGTATTCTATGATCCCCGCAGTCGAAAGCCTTCGAAAAATAATAGAACACTGCCGCTACAACGTCTGACCTGGAGTCAACAGTTAACGCATTAAAAGTTGACTAAACCCAGTAAACACACTTGTGACTTTCACCTAATATTTATATAAATCTAAGGTTTATATATTTATGTAAAATATGTTACATCATATTTACGTAAATCTCACATAAAAATATTTTTATAAAAAAAATTATGTAAAAATTATGTCAAAAATTTGACTGTTAATTCAAGTCATCATAAGCAATGTTAATTTTACCTAAACTGACTGACTTTATAAATAAATTTTTAAAATTTACGTAAATATTACGTAAATAGTGGGACATTAGTTTAACATAAAAAATATTATCTACCTATTATATAAAAAATTATATGTAATATTTAAGTAATCTAGTTCACCTAAACGTTAAGACATAACGTTTACATTTAAAGTTTTACATAACTATTATGTAAAACATTTTTTGTAATATTTGTATCATCAATTTACGTAAACGATTCATAACATGATTTACGTCACATTAAAATTTTGAAATTTACATAAATATTATGAAACAATGTGAACCTTAAGTTTACATTTTAAATTTTACATAATTGTTACATAACATTTTTTATGTAATAATTATATGTTATCTAAGTTATATAATTTCCCTCTAAATTTATTTACGTCAAATTAAAGTTCTAAATTTTACATAATTATTATATAATCAATTAAACCGTAGGTTTACAATTGAAATGTTACATAAGCATTATATAAAACATTTTACGAAGGATTTATATCATTAAAATTACGTAAACGCACTATAACATGATTTACCTCATAATAAAATTTAGATTTACATAAATATTTAAACAGTTTGCAACTTCACGTTAACTTGTAGTTTGACACATGTTTGCCAATGTCGGACCGTGTCAAGCAACCATCGACCCGCTTTAAGCTGCATGCTCATGTCGGACGTAGATATTTGATGCTTTGCACGTGTCATGCAGATTAATGTGAATTAAATTTTACCTTATTAATAACTTATTGTGACCTTAAATTTACATACCAAGATAAACCTGTTATGTAAAATAGACGTAGTTTTTACTTAACTCTCACGTAACATGTATATAATATTTATGTAAAAGGTATGTCATTTTATTTACATAACAATTATGTAAGAATTAGGTGGGCTCTGCGCATGGCATTATGCAATGTTTTCGCATATTAATGTGACTCAAATTTTACCTTATTAATAAATATTTGTGACCTCTATGTGATCTTAAATTTACATAACAAGGTAAACCTGTTATGTAAAATATATGTAGTTTTTACTTAACTCTTACATAACATGGATGGATAATATTTATGTAAAAGGGACATTTTTTTACATCACATTTATGTAACAATAAGGTGAGCTTTGCGCATGGCATCATGCAGAGTTTTCGCACCTTAATGTGACTAAAATTTTACCTTATTGACACCTCTGAGTGACCTTAAATTTACATAACAAGGTAAATCTGTGATGTAAATTTTACGTAATATCTACATAACGGTGTTTACTGGGAATAGGCCTGTTTCTGTAGCGCAATAGGTAGCCCATCGACCTGCCACATAGAAGGTCTCGGGTTTGAATCCTGGCTAGGTGCATGGATATTTTGTGTGTCTTTGAAAAAAATTGACTAAAACTGGCCAAAGTTGACTAAATAGGCCTTTAGGAAATAAATAAACTTGCCATGAGTTTGAACCCCAAGTGTCGAGAAGTAAACCCTTGAATATTTCAGCAAATCCTTAATAATCCTTGACAATTTTTTGCCTGCTGATTGTATAAGCATTTTATTTTTAAAAAATCGTCACTTTTACCGAGCAAAAGCTTCAATACCAAAGTTTTTTTAAAAAAATTGCCGAATTTGGAAAAAATGACAAAAAGTTAACCCTACTTTCTTGACTGGAAACATAGCAACGTTGATTACACGCCGGATGTCGCCAGATGATATTTCTGTCACTGCCTATCAACTAAGGCAAACAAATACAGTAATATTTTTTCGACATGGCCGACGTTTAATTTAACGCACCTTGTATTTCGTCTAAACAGACGGAACTCTGGCACCCTGGCTAGTAAGCCAAATAAAAAGAGAATAATTTCTTAAGTGTTTTGTTGGCAAGGCAAAAGGCAAATTGTTTAAAAGTTGCAACATCGGAAAAAGGGATGATTGGTTACCTCGAGCAACACCGCCTTGAGAACGGTGTTGCTCGGAGCAGTTTTTTGATTTTTTGGCGTATAAGCTAAAACTTCTTTTTAAGGCCACCGATTCAAAGTATGGATATCACATGACCCGTTTCGAATGTCACTTGGACATTTCCTGAGCTAAAGTCACAACAGAAAAAAAACTCTACTTTTAATACTTTTTCTTGGTTTCCTCTTAACCAGTAATTATAATCTATATCGGCTCCAGTCGTAAATAAATATAAATATATTTATATCTGACATTATCGATAAGTTTTAAAGCCAGTCTACCAACAAATATAATACTGAATACTACAACGCACTTAAGTGTTAAAATACTTTAAGTAAGCTGAAAATCAATAAAAACAAAGTGTAAGCTATGTCCTGGCATCATCACCATCATCACCATGGTAAGTTTGTACACATTTAGAGATTTATCGTCACGTCACTAATGCACTTATTTTGTTTATACGGGCTTCTTAAAGAACTTTTATATCAGCACTGTTTCAAGCACTAAATCGATTTTATTGTAACCCGATTTAAGAAAGCGGTTTATCAATTTAAAAACACTTTAGGGCATCGCTTCCAACTTAAAGAAATTAACTCTGGTTTTATCAAAAAATCTGTTAGTAATTTAATTGTTTTATTTGTGTATTTTTAAACTAACATTTAATGACATTCAACGAAGGACGTAATAAACCGCCCTTATATAAAATTGGTTTCAAATATTTCTAGAAATCCCATATCAGATTTATAAAACAACAGCTATGTTATATTTGTAGGAAAAATTTGTACTTTATTATATAAGGTGTTAACCAAAAAAAACTATTTTGATGGTTTAATAATAACTTTTTTAAAATAACTAAAAGGTATATAAAGGCCCACGATGCGAGAAAATCGTAGCCGCAACGGTCAAAATCTAGATCGCCATGACATGACCATAAAGTAATATATATACCTACGGAACAGAGGCGCAAAGCCGGCCGAAATGGATCGCAGGAGCCTGCAATCCACTTCGGTCCGCTTTGTGCCCCTATTTTGGGGATAATGACGAGCTCTATTTAAGTCTGCGCGCAAAATCATGTTACCATTTACATTAGAATTAATTTAAAGGCCACTTCAAAGTCAACTTCAAATTTAGTCAAACAGTTTGCCAGTTGCAAACTTTTTATAAATTTATATGTTGGAAGATGAACTTTTGGGCAGATCTACCATAATTTCAAAGATGCTGCTTTCGAATCTGTGGAAATACATATTTATTTTGTTCACTTTGTATGTCGATTTATTATTAATTAGTATTGACGCATATAATAATATCGATTGCAGAGCAACCATTCTTACAAAAATATAGTTGATAAAAACCTAATTAGAACAGAAGTAATTTAAAAAAAATGTAGCTTATGTGTTTTATTTGAAATAACTACTCAAGCTACAACCAGTAAAATACTACATTATTATAAGATGCTTTGCCGACTGTAGTGCTTAAAACGTTCAATTTAAGCACTTTCTGTAAACCGTTCATTTTTTGTTACAATGCAAAATCATAACCTAAAAATTTGCCAATGTAAGTGTAAATGTAGTTTAGCGTCGACTCACACCATTTCTCTGCGGCTGAACTCTTGAATCTCAAGCACATGAACGTTTACTTCTGTGAAGTTAACGCTCCCGGTTAAGAAAGACAAAAGTAATGAAATAATTAAATAAATGAATATAAAATAGTTATATATATATATCCCTCGAAATGAAGCTGTTCGCCTGTCGCGGGCAAAGCGATCAAGTTCCCACGGTTTTTTGGTGAATGTGATCGTTGAAAGCTGGAGTAAATTACAATTATAATCCATGTGCGCATTAATATGCGTTCACAGGTCAAGAATCCGGCCCCAGGACAGAGCACTTTCAGCTGATGCATGCGCATTGGAGCCCTTCATTAATTATTTGGCCCAGGCCACCTTGGCATTTTGTAGGGTTGACGCGACTCTTTTTAACATTTCAAAAATTAAAATTATTATTTAAAACACTAGCTACTGCTATTGTCAAATTGTAGGAGAGAAGGAAGTGTAAGGTACAGGGAGGAAAGAAAAGAAGAAAAAACAAGCATAGGGGGGAAAAGAGTTGGTTACCCGTTAGGACTGAGGGGATGAAAGAAGAGATAGAGAGAGATTCAGTCGACACGATGGAGGAAATTGTGGAATTGGCATGGCATGGAAGAGACGTGATAACTGGGAAAAAAAAGTGGTGTGAGAATGGGAGTAATATGAATATGATGAACGGGGAGCTACCAACAATAATAAAGGGACTTAAGAAGATTGGGGAAATCCGAGAAGAAGAGATATATGTTATAGTGACGTATTGCAAAGTAGCCCAGGAAGCGACGACCCAACTACAGATAAAAACACAAAGACTGATACAAGACAAGGCGTGGAATACACGTGCGCTGGAGGAGAGGACATGACAGAAGAAATGTGCGGAATTAAAGAACCTACGAAAAAGTCAATGATATAGCAATTAATAGAGAGGAGAGTACGGTGGGAAAATGAATGAGAATAACAACGAAAGAGAAAAATAAATTGTGTAGGAAAATAGTAATAGACGTGTGGCAGAGAGAGTGGAACAACTCGACGAAATGAAGGAAGATATACAGGGTGGATTCTTTAAACGGAACGGTGCTTCTAGCGGGTTAGAATTTGATTTTATAAAAAAAATCCAAGAACACGTCAACTTAGATTTTTAATTTTCTTTAATCGCGCTATCTTGTATTTTTTTTGTGTCGTTTTGTTTACGAGGTATGGCAAAAAATATTTTTTTTAAATAGGTTTGACATTTTTGAATTCTAAAAAAAATTATCTATTTAAGCTTGCATGGAATTGTTGTCTGTTCCCTGTACAGATTTAGATAAAAATATCGTGATTATCGTAAAAGATAGATCCTACTGTGTGATATTGCTGAAGAGAGAATTGTTTGCAGAATTCAAAAATTGCAAAATCGGAGGCTGTCCTATTTAAAAAAATTTAAAAATTGATATACCTCGTAAACTAAATGACATGGACAAAATACAAGACAACGCGATTAAAGAAAATTAAAAATCTCCGTTGACGTGTTTTTGGATTTTTTTATTCCACCAAATTCTAACCCGCTAGAAGCACCATTCCGTTTAAAGAATCCACCCTGTTTATAAATTACCAAGAAGTACGCATGCAGAGACTGAGCCTATCCTTTAAGGGAATTCGTTCGTAACCGGACATGAGAATACAAAAGAATATGTGAAGCGATTTAATCTGGGGAGAGTAGGAGACAACAGCAAAACTGAATCTCGACGCTGGACAGAAAAAGCTATGGTGACGGCCACAAAAAATCAATAAAAAAAGACAAAAAAGAAGAAAAAACCAGAGGTAAATGGGTTCATAGGATTGCGATGTAAGAGTAGGAGATGTAATATAAGGCCAATGGAAACAGCTCTAGGTTAAGAATACTTATAAATAGATTAGATTAGAAGAAACAAGCAATGGGTAGACATGTACGCTGTGTGACAGGGAGGTTCGAGCTACGTTGCGTACATTCGTGGGTCCGTAACGTTACGTACATCCCTCCGTACGCAGCGAGTGGAATCAGCTGTTGTGTCGTCTCACTCGTCAAAAAAGCGGGCATCGTGCGAAACATGGCATGAGCAAGTCAAAAATGTAGTGTATTTGTGCTTTGTTTCGAACACGTTAGGTATACTGATACCGATGCATTGAAATATTTACTTTAAGGGTTTATTATTGGAGAAAATGAAAATTTTAAACATTATACATCCACGGACTAAAGTGCTACGTTGAATCCCGAGAGAAAAAGTTTTTTTTTGGGGAATTAAAAAACACTTTAGTCCTGAGGTATACACTATCTAATGCAATTTAGAAAAATATTTCCAGCACTAAAATTAATTCTCGCGGAAATAAAGTAAAAGTGTAATCCTCCGGAAATAAAGTGAAAATTAAATCACGGTCATGACAAGGTTCACTTTTCTATCTAAAGTACATAAAATTACTTATATTTTAGGTCCACCACCACCACCTGGTCCTCCAGGACCCCCGGGGTGGGGTCATGATCCGCCTCCACCGCCGCACCATCACGGTCCCCCGCCACACCATCATGGACCCCCACCACATCATCACGGACCCCCGCCACCGCCACATCATTGGCATCCGCCCCCACCACCGCATTATGGACCTCCACCTGCTCCGCCACATGGCTGGCCGCCATGCAGTCATAGGTTTCACACTTCTGGGTGCCATCATTGTCATGGCTGGAGATGGTAGTTGAGGATATTATCTATTTTTTATTAGCTTATTTTGAGTTTTAAATATGCTATACATTTGTAGGCCTTAGTTTAAAAAATTATATTACATTTTATTCTACCTAGCAAAGGAGAAAAAAACGTAACAGTAGATTTTTTTTGCGAAATTTACAGGAGTCAACTTAAAATATTTTGTCGACCTCTTTTCAGAAAACAAAACTACTAAAAAAACAAAATTATGATTTAAAATATAGCGAAAAATAAAAAATGCCATTTTTATCGCACACCATTTTTCATGATTTAACTGTGTTAAAAGATATTAACCTACAAGGGATTAGAAGGGCCACACCAGTTTTATTATTTTTTACATAAACATTTTGACTTAATATCTCGAAATTTTAAAACTTTGATTAACTCAAAATTTTAAAACCTCGTATTATTAGGGATATTTTGGAACACTTATTTGACACTTGGTAGTGGTTGTGGTAATTACTGCGTCTGCGCAATAGCTAAACGTCATTCCTTTGTGGTAGTTAACCACTACCACTGCCGTAATCTACGAATCCATTTCGTTGTGGTTGTGGTTATTTTTCTGGTTAATTTTAGAGAATTTTGGATTAATTAATTTTAGAAATAATAAAATATTACAAGGTTCCGACATATAAAACACTTATTTTGTAAAATTAATTTTTTATTTTTTCTCATCTCTAAATTTTTTTATAAGTGACAGTTTTTAATGTGTTTCAAAAACTCTGGTAAAATCGATAAGTGGTAGTGGTAGTGGTTGTTAAACCCTACCACAGCGGCTCTCAAAGTTGTCAAAATTTTAAGCGTTCCAAAATATCCCTATTATCTCAAAATTTTAAAATTTCGTATAGCTTTAACAATAACTCGATATTTTAAAATTTCGAGTCGTAGTAGCACGAAACTTTAAAATTTTGAGTGTTAAGACAGTCCTGTTCAGTTGCAAAGAATGTCTAGAAAAAGTTAAATGACGGTTTATCAATAGCGAGTTAGGCATTCAACCCCTGAGTTAACCCTAAGCTGTCTCATTCTGGTACGTGGTATATGTCGCCCATCTTTCTCATTAACTCGAGAATTAAATTTTTTGATAAACCGGCCGTCAGTTAACTTTTTCTAGACATTTTTTGCAACTGAACAGGACAGTCTTAACGCTTGGCATGGCATTATTAAATTTAAACATTGGAATCAAAATGATTTAATGACTAAAAAGTTGATAAGTAGGTAAAACATCTTTAAAGTTTCGTAAATGACGGTGATAAAGTAAAGCATGCAATTGGTTGATCAAAAATTAAAAAAAAAACAGGATTACCTTTTACCTAAAATATTACCTTCTACGCGTCAAGTCTAAGGACTGTCTGTCAAAGAGCAGACTGATAGGATGAAAATGTTAACAGAGAAAGAAAGAGGTACTTTATTTACAAACCATTTTTGTAGGGCACCTTATATGATTCCCATCTGGTCCTCGGACTCGATGGATAGAAGGCGCTAAATTGTGTCGCTTAAAATAGGAAAATGTTTATTTGTGATGTCAGAAAATTTTTATTTGTGATTGAAATTGGAACAGTTCTTAAATTAGTACTTGTTACGTTACAAGTGAAAACTCGGAACTGGTTACTAGATTTTCGTTGGCAAACTGAGCGTTGAAGCAATGATTGAGTCCTGAACCCAGTGCATTTTTTTCCGAACGAGCTTTAAAATGTCGTGTAGAAACGATTATGTATTTTTATCTCTAGCCTTACTGATCCTATTCAGGTAATTCAAAAAAATTGTAGTTGTGTGGTTCTGAAATATAGTGTGTCACCCTATACATGCTAAAAAATAATATTTGTTAATTTCTTTAATTTATCACTTGCGATTTATGAATGAATTACCTTTATAAACAACAAAAATATTATTACTAATTTATAAAGCGTTGAATCAGCTTGGATTTAACAGCCCCCCTACTACCAAATTTTAAGGTTTTGGCGTCAAATTTAACTTATACGTATGTGCCAATAGTTCTAAAACTTTTTTTTTAGCATCTGTAAAGTTTTGTGTAATTAAAGATCACACCAAATCAATTTAGGCTGTGCGCTGTCCCAAATATCTATTTATTATCTATCAAATTGAATGTTAGTGTTGGAAAGGCTGAAGCCTCTGCATTGTAGCAAATCACATGGGTGAAAAGTTATGATCGATGTCCCGGTCTCCCCTATAGTTTGATCCACTGTGCGTCGGGTATCAAACAAACCGTGGAGAGAAAAGTGACACATTCCGCCTTTGGATATATCTTAGGATTAGATAATTGTACCTTGCATTCATCTGTAACAATTAAGTACATGTTTGGAAGTTTAGACAATGATGTGTTTGAAATTAACTCTGTCTTTCGGACTTCCATTGTCTATATTTTATTTGTACACGACGTTTCGATCGGTACAATCTCTGTTATAACTAACATAGGACCGACCATTAAGATCATATTGGAGTTGGAGCAAAACTGTCAAATTCCTTTTCTTGATGTGCTTGTCAAACGAGTAGAAAGCGACATCAGAACAACAGTCTATCATAAACCCACTCACACAGGACAATATTTAAATCAAGGGTCAAATCATTCTGCTACAACCAAACGAGGCATAATAAGAACTTTGTATAACAATTCTTGAAAATCGAAATAAGAAACATTAAGAAGGGCCCGCAGGAGAATTGTTACAGCCTTAAACTTATCACAGACACTATTTCTAAATTTCAGCAAACAGGACAGAGATTACAAGACCAAAACCAGGCAAATGCATTCCTTACAATTCCATACATTAAAGGAGTACCAGAGAAAATACGAAGAGTATCGAACAACTTTAATATCAAAACAGCTTTTAAATCTAATAACACAATTCGAAGCCTTCTTAGTAAAACAAAATCGGAGAATAAACAAAATAAGGAATGCATTTACCAAGTTCCTTGTAAGTGTGGTGAATCATATATAGGTGAAACAAAAAAACCAATATTTGTTAGGCTTAAAGAACGTCAGACGAATACCCAAAGAGGTGAAACAACGAAATCAGGAATCGCCGAACAAGCATACTTAAAAAAAAACACCGAATGAAGTGGACAGAAGCAAAGGTTTTGTACATGGAGTCAAACTGGAAGAAACGAAAATTCTTCTCTTATTTTTTAGTAAACCTAGTGTTGAAATTCCAAATATTTGGAAGCCTTGGGCAGAGCCAACTTCTTAAACTTCACGGTTGAGTGATTTCCCATAGTATATAAGTACGTATCCTTAGAAATAGATTGTAGTTTGTACCTGAAGACGATCAGGGATTGTACTGATCAAAACATCGCGTACAAATAAAATATAGACAATGGAAATCCGAAACACAGAGTTAATTTCAATTAAGTAGATGTTTGAGTTATTGTTAGGAAAAAAATTGGAAAGTACAATTTTTATATAGTTTCTTGGTTTTTAAAATATTTTGGCTAACGTATTTGAAAAAAGTAACATAGAGTCATATATTTTTTTAAGATTTATTTTAGTAAGTAAAGCTCAGAGTTTATTTTCTTGATTTCCTGTATCGGTTTTAGTAATATAGTTGGGTCCCTATAAACAAACCAGAAACCAAATTTGGCAGAAACATAATTTGCCAGAATTTAAAAAGAAAAGAAAATAGTTGGTCCGAAAAAAATGTCTCAAAAATGAAATGACGAGAAAATCAAATCGCTAGAAAATATATGCATAGAATTAAATTTAAATAAAACATATTTTTATAGAAACACAAAATGTTAGAAAATATTTTTGACGAAAATAATTTGATAGAAATATAATACCCCAATCTGACCGAAAATGATTTGAATCGATAGCCACGAATTCAATAGCTACGTTGCCAGGCTTACGGCCAGGAAGAGTCGAAGTAAGTTGTGATATTGTATTAATTTACACCCTTTACATTCTTCAAACACCCCCTACCCCCAAATTTCTTTATAATATTGTATTTTCATCAGACCTACATTAAAAAAATGAAAAAGATTAGATAGACAGTTAAAAAGCCAATCCTTTATTAAAATAAATCCCCGTGTGACCTTCTAAATAGAGAAACTTGTCAAAGCCGCAATCCAGAGCCTACGGCACTCTAGAGATTTAAATTTGACGCATGCCCAATAGCGATTCGGCTATCAATTTGTGGGTCTAGTCCAAGCAATCTAGAATTTTAGTTCGGAATCGGAGCGCACAGGATGAAACTTTGAGGGTAGTTAGGGCCTATATAAAGATGCTTAAACCCAAGTTTTAGACTTCATGCCCCGGGAGGTTTTTCTGCCATCTTGGATTTAGGGGTGCATTTATTTTTCGCGATTTGCGCCTTAACTATGTAGTTTCACGAAAAGTATGCCCAGTGATTTATTGTAGATAATAAGATTCCCCATCGAAATTATGGGTTTAAAAAAATTCATAAATTCATTATTTAAACAATTATGATCATTTTAGTGAAAAATTTAGGGGTTGAACTACAGTTTTTTGACTTTTTTAGCCTTCCTGTGCCATTTACGAAAAAATACAATCAGGAGATAAATGTAGACCTTGAAAAGCTCTACAATATTTATCTCTCAACTTTTTTGCGTATCGTTCTTCATTTTCGCAGTGTAGCGCTCCGAATTCGCGCGAGATCACCCCCAGCGCCTGAAAGTCGAGCGTGGTGCGGCTGATATTATAAACTGAATCTCCAGAACTACTTTGGTATAAGAAAAGGCTCAATGAAACTTTGTGGGTAGTTTTTCCGCCATCTTGGATTTGGGGGTGCATTTGTTTTTCGCGATTTGCGGCTTAATTATGCAAATTACAGGAAAGTAGGTCCAGTCATTTCTTGTAGGTAATAAGATCCCTTATGGAACTATGTGCATTAAACAATTAATAAATGCATTATATAAACAATTACGAGCATTTTACTGCAAAATTTAGAGTTTAAAGTACAGTTTTTAATTTGTTTAGTTACAATTCCTCATTTATCATAAAATATAATTAGTGCAAAAAGATAAGTCTTGAAAATTTGTTCATTTAACATATCACTTTTCATTTTCGCAATGCAGCGGTCCAAAGTTAGGCGTTCTCACTCCCAGCGCCTGTGAGTCGAATGTGGTACGAGTGGTATCATAAACTGACTCCTAGAATCGCCATAAAATAAGAAAGCGTAAAATGACACGTTGCAAGGAGTTCGAAAACGCTAGTGAGAATTCGAATCCGAGGTTTTAACTTAATTTCCCAAAAAGTTTTTGTGTCATCTTGGATTTAGAGTTGCATTTGTCTACGGTCTAATTTTTTATTGTAGATAATAAGATTTTTTATCGAACCGTGTATAAAACGACTAAGAAATGCATTAATGACACAATGAAAAGAATTTCAGTGTAATGTGTAATTTATCCTTCAGTATTAAAACTCAAGACTGATAAAAAAAAACGGTCTAAACAAAAAGTGTGCAAATACATAATACATTATGTTATTTACCAGTCAATTATAGCCTTCGCTTCTTCTTCTTCTGTGACGGTTCGGGTATCCCGAAGTCTTTGTAAGTGTTCTCAACGGTAGTGGAATCGAGAAAGGTTTCATCCGTCTCATAATCATTCCCGCAATCGATTTCGTCTTCTTCTTCCAATCCATCTTCAATTTCCGCTGTTGGCGTGTTGGAAATATTTCCCTCACAGTTCTGACATAATGAGCAGCATAATAAACCAGCTTTCCAACAACCACAAGCATTTTGAGGCACGGCATTTGCAGGAGATGAGTTTGAAGAGCGATTGAGGTGCTGGATCTGTAGTCGTTGTGATGGGCAGCCAACCTCGAGTTGTTTTTTTCCATTCCCATTGTACGCCTCTTGTTTTCACATCAATATTTTCGGACAAATTAAGGCACTTATCGAAAAATAAAACAATTTTCCACGTTTTCGTTCATATTGAAGGCGATCTGGAAGATGCTCACACTTCCACAGTCATCGTCGAAATAGGTTTTTTACCTCTAAAAATTTTCCGTCAGAGAAGGTACACTATGAAAATGGTACAATAATAACATAATATTCTGAAAAATCTGAAGCGAGGCACATTCCACGCCAAACAAATTTCGTCATTCCACGCCAAAAAGTTTTTACGTGAAATAATATGTTGTACTTTCACTGTTATATATACTATAAATGACTATAAATAATATGTAATTTAAATGAAGAACATTGCAAGAAATAGGTTACCGTGTTGACTTGATTTCATATCTTTGAATCCATAAACGGTAGAAAAATAGAAAACTGTACTTCAAACTCTAAATTTGGTACTAAAATGCTCGTAATTGATTAAATAATGCATTTGTTAATTGTTTAATGCACATAGTTTGATAAGAGATCTTATTATCTACAAGAAATGACTGGACCTACTTTCCCGCAAATTGCATAATTAAGCCGCAAATCGCGAAAAACAAATGCATCACCAATATTATCTACAATAAATTACTGGGCATACTTTTCCGTAAACTGCATATTTAAGCCGTAAATTGCGAAAAATAAATGCACCCCTAAATTCAAGATGGTGGAAAAACCTCCCGGGGGATGAAGTCTAAAACTTGGGTTTGAGCTTCTTTATATAGCCCCAAACTACCCTCAGAGTTTCATCCTGTCCGCTCCGATTCCAAACTAAAGCATTGGAACTTGGATAGATTGCTTGGACTAGTCGAGTGTTTTTCGATTCTAGACAATTATTTTCTATACTTATAATTCTGATATGTTAAGGTTCGGGAAAATTATAATCGTTTAAATTATATTCGTGTCTTTTGAGGATCGAGTAAATTAAAATTCTATAAAATTATATTCGTATCCATTATTTTCTGGGTGTTTTACTTTCGTTTATATTTCGTTTCGGACGTTTTATTTTCTGTTCAATGGTGTTTCGGTTTCTGTGAATTCGGCAATTTTGTGGGTTCCATATAGTTTTAATATGTCAGATATTTAGCACAAGCGGTCGACCCGCGGCGTCACCTGCGATATCCATTTCATTTGATATCTGTTGTTGATCAAAATGTCAAATAAAATTTAATCCATCTTCTTATCCACATCACACCCTATATTCTCGTTAAATTTCATTCAAATCGGTTAAGATGTTTTTGCGTGATTGAAGATCAATCACACATTTATAAAAATAATTGTTGGAAGTAGAATTTTAACACGCAAATATTGACTCGTTTATACCGACGAATTGTATAAGTAATGAATGAAAATCTATATAGCAAAAAATTATCGGAAGGTTCGGTCAGTTGGGGTTTAATTAATGTCATATCAGGATAAAATTTCCGGGTTCAAAGTATCAGCCTCATTCATCGTTGTCAATGACAGTTTGGGAACTAATAGCCTCGACAAATTTTGCCTCGGGGATGATTGATTAAATTTAACCTATATATCCATGGCCTTTTGGGAAATTAATACTTTATTAGTCTTAATATATATAAATGGAAAGTTATTATCCAGTCAAATATTGTTATCAGAAGCAGCGACTGCTGATGGCGTAGTCGTATTAATTAATTCTGTGGCTATTTGCCAAAAGTTGATACACCATTTTTTATCATCTTGCTGAAGAGCAATTTAAAGTTTTTATGCACTTTAGGGATTAAAATTGAACTTTTAATCCCTCATTTTAGGGATAAAAGGGGCACTTAATCCCTCAGGAATTAAAAATAATTTTAATCCCTGGGGTATTTAAAGTAAATTTTTCCATATTAAACAATAATTTTAGAGAAATTTTATTTATTTGTTAATGCATGAATGAAAAAAATAATTAGCATATGCATTACTTAAATCTGGTTTGGTCATTCTGTCTCTTTAGAAATGCGTAAGTTTAGATATTATCGTGGCTTTGATCATGGAATATTGGCTCCATACAGAAGATGCCTTGAGATTCTTAGACTTCTGTAGGAAGTATGCCAGGAGCACCTTTTCATCCGTAAAATTCTCTGCATGCTGTTCAGCGCACCATATTCGGTAACCACGAAACTGTTTCTTGTAAAACTCGCGAAATTTTTGTGGAAGAAGGCTAGGGATGGCCTCTTCCGCGGCTTCTTTAATGTTCATTTTCAAAAAAAAATCTGTACGATTTCTCTGGACTCATCGTTTGGTAACGCCGTTTGATAACAACAACTGACTGACATTTGTTTTGTGCCATAGCAACACTAACATGGCACAATAAATTTTGAGTAAATCCACCATGCCAACAACAATCAATGACAACTATCAGTAATACGAGCTGTCAATCTTGAAACTAGAGTACCGTTAAGTGGTTTACTGTTTTGTGATTTTTTGTTTTTAGTTTCTCGCATTCTAAAGAGCATAAAATAGTATATAAGCCTCGTGACTAAAGTGTATTTTAATATCTTGGCGAATTGTAGTTGTTGTACAAACCTTTCGCCGCGGTATTAAAAGATGCACTTTAGTCCCTAGGTTTATAATGTACTACTATGCACTTTAGGGATTTAAAGGGTTCTTTAAATCCCTATTTTCGAGAAAAATGTGGTACTAGTCGCTAGCGATTTAAAATTTAATTTCAATTCCTAAGGTTTTAAAGTACTCCTTTGCAATAAAAGTTAAATTTAGAAATTTATTTTCAATAATTTTAATAGAAATATAACATGATATAACAGTTACGATGCTTTACACTTTTTTGACTTTTCCAAAAAGTATGCTAGCAGTACCTTTTCTTCTGTAAATTCTTCTGCGTTCCGTTCTTTGCACCATTTGATAAACTCAGATAACTGTTTTTTATATTGTTCTCCAGATTTTCTTAGTATTAATTGGCCTACAGCCACTTGAGCTGCCTTTTTAGTTTGTTCCATCGCGATGACCGTCTTTCAGTCGATGTGGCATGTTTGACTAATATTTATCGAGTGTCTTTTGTTTTACATGTCATAACAGACCAGGATTTTCAGTTGACAATGACAATCATGATCTGGATCATCATAGTACAATAATGAGGTCGTTAATATGGTAACAATCAGCCCCCTTCAATGACGTTTTAGAAATAGAGTACCTATAAGTTGAAATTATACCCATTTGTAGTGACGTCATAATAGCAGCCGAAAACGTATGTCCACCGATATTTCTTTTGCAACCAATGACCGGTGCCTAATTAACGGTTATACTTTTACTATAGGGTAATCGACATCATAAACAATGTAATTTTAACTTTGGATATATTAAGGTGTCGAAAGTTGTCTATGCATGATCTATTTATCTGTGACCTTATAAATTAGCTAAATTACCCGGAAAAAACACGATATAATTTTATAACATCAGGGTGATTTTGGTCAGGTTTTTGGCCAGTCTGTTACCCTTAACTTTATTCTGGGCAGGTGCAGTAGCGCTCTGCCAGGCTGTTACCTTTATTAAAGGTAACCACAGGCGCTAATTAGCGCCGAATAGTGACTGCCGTTACCGTTAAAAAGCCAACTAACCACGCTTAGCGTGATTCTGTATAGAACATAAAAAATATTAACAATTTAATTTACTTCTTTAAGACAAAAATACCATCTTTATGAATAATTAACATAAATGAAAAAATACAGTTCCAAAAAAATTGCCAAGTTAATGTAATTGTAACAAAATGACAACTACTTATACAAGATATCTCAAACAAAAATTAGTGTTGTTTCATAGACTTTCTTGGAATTTCTTCTGATATATGCCAGAATGGTCGCTAGCGTTGTCCATGATTATCAAGACTTTGGAGAAAGATTCGGAATAAGGTGTGTTTGAAACCAATTTGAAAAACATTTTCTGTTCATGTTGTCATAATAACCCACTTTTGAATGTTAAATTAGGGTCTTTAATAAAGGCATCTTTTGCTCCATAGTGGACCACAATATATCGATGACCTGAAAAAAACGGAGATAACTTACTTAATTTAAATTTAATCCATATTCTGTAATAAAAAAATTAACTTTTTAAAAATTTATATTTTCATGTAGGGTCCATCAAGTTGTTTAAAAGGTCCGGTTCTTTAAAGGTCCCCAGAACTTCACAATGAAGAAAATAGACTCACAGCAAACCATCCGATTGACCTTAACTCCATAACTTATTTTACATTTTTTTTAAATTTGAACTTTTTTTCGAAAAGTGTTCTAGTTATTTAAATCTCTAAAAATATAACAAGATTATTTGTACCTTCACTGTTTTTTTTTTGATCCGTGTGCTTGGTATCAGGATCCCTTGCTAAAGATCCACATCTCATTTTGAAAACTAGAGTAAAACCTTCTGGACCTAAATTTTTATTTTTAATGTACTTTCTTAAAAAGTTTATTTCTTTATAGACAATGTCTGGTATGTCCATTAAATATTTTCAACTGTTTGATTTGTTCCGCTTAAACCTATACTGTTTATCTATCATCTTTGAACTTTTACCTTATTTTTGCCAATGTCACATATTCTTTTCTGGCATACATTGAATAAATTGTTTCCTGAATTTTTTTTTGGTTTTAGCTGTGTTTTGCTTTGAAGACATATTAGATGCGTAAGTTTTGTCTGATTTTATCAAATTTTTCTTAATATTTGCAATTGTTGTGGTACTTTATTTGGTTGCTTCTGCTGTTCGCTCTATTACATTCTTAACTTGAAGGGCGGTTCCGTTGCGGACTCGGTCTTTTTGCAGTTAAAAAAAGCTAATATATTTAAAATTATTAGCTGTATTTGCTCATTATACCTAATAGAAACTTAAAGTAATTATTTCAACGCATCGGTATCGGTATACGTAACGCGTTCGAAACAAAGTCAAAATACACTACATTTTTGACTTTTTTATGCGATGTTTCGAACGATGCCCGCTTTCTTGAAGGTTGCGACGACAGAACTGCTGATTGAAATAGTTGCGTATGTTTGTGGGTCCGTAAAGATACGTACATCCTTCCGTACGCAACGAGATTCTGTCATCACACCCGTCAAAGAAGCACGCATCGTTCGAAACATGGCATGAACAAGTCCAAAATGTAGTGTATTTTGACTTTGTTTCGAACGCGTTACGTATACCGATACCGATTCGTTGAAATATTTACTTTAAGTGTCTATTTTTTTTTTGTGGGCATATCTTGCTTTCAAAAATAACTTTGACAACACTCTGACAAATTGATGTTTTTGAATTACAGTGACAAATATTTCGGGTAAAAATATAGACGATGTTTACTTATAAAAAAATGAACAATAATCAGACAACAATATTTTCTAAAAATTTGTTGTCACTGGCGTTTGAAATGTACCAAATAGAAATAAACAAAAATGACGTCACTACAAATGGTATAATTTCGACCCATATCGGAGTTATCGTTTCGACCGATGCCTCCGATATTTAATAGGCCTTCCATCTACTCGCGTTTGAGTGAACGTATGTGGCGGCCATTTTGACAGTTAGCTAATGTAATATCTGTCAACAGTGTCAAAAATGGCGGCGGCATACGTGTCAAAGGGTACTTAAACGAAAGGTGTTGGCTGGCCTCCATGTCGGAGGTATCGTTTCGACTATACCGTTTAGTAGCATTTATTTCTTTTTTCGTTTTTTTTTCTTTAACGTTATACCTATGAAATTGCTAATGAAATATTTAAAAACAAAAACAAATTTTCTTTTTTAACCATTATACCTATAGTTCAAAGCTTGATTAAAAGTTCCTCTCAGATCAACAGAATGTTAAATTTTCTTTTTTTGCGCACTGTCAATAATTTAATTTAAAAAAAAATAGTTTCCCTTATATAAGTAGATTTTGCAGAAAACAATACCTAAAATTGCTTTTAATTTTCAGATTTTTTTATTGATTTTAAAATTTAACAGAAATTTTATACAGAGAAAAAATTACACTATGCCTAATAAATTAAATAACCCTAACAGAGAGCAGTTTTCCTATAAAACAAAATATATTCAATAGGACGAAAAAATGAGAGCTTACGTTTCCTTCGATAAAATATCTAGCAATACGTCGGGGTCGGGAAAATGTCATGTTCAGTCCAGATACGGTCATTGGCTTTGCCATAAGCCATTATTTTCGTTCCGTTTTTGCGCTGTTTTGTTTTTCTTACGAGCTGTTTTATATGTCTATTTATCGTGACCTACATTACTGCTTTTCAGATTTTCCTAGGAAATTGTATCTATTATATAAGTTTCTCAGTGGCGTAGCCAGGGGGGGGGGGGTTAAGGGATAAAATCCCCCTAGGAGGTCCAATCCAATCTACAATAAATTAATTATGATCAAGGGCCCCAGGGAGAGCTATTGCTCCCCCACTTTTTTCAACCTTTACTCCAGTTTGCTATGACGTCATTAATTGTTTTTTGATTCTAGGGAATTTTTGTCACCAGCATTCAAAACGCGTAATAAATGGCATTCTTAGTATATATTTTTTTAAGTTTTCATCTGCGACACATTTATGATTTAGAAACAAATCTATCAAAAAAAGAAGTTAAAAAAACCTCCAAATCAGTTACATCAACCGAAAAGAATCTAAAAACAAAAGATCAAACCCAGACAGCATAAATTATCCAACGGACAGCCATTTTTTGTCCAAAACCGCCTGCATTGTCCATAGACCATTTATGGATATCCATTGGACAAAGGTTTTTTCCTGATACAGTGGATGACAAAAAAACTGAGTCCAAAGTAAAGGTCTTCCAATTTTGATCCATAAAGAACTGCTTTTTTTCAGTTAATTTTTGGATATCCAATGGATAACGATTTTTCTTGGTCCATCGAACCAAAACGTTCATTTTGTGTCCAGCAAAAGTGATGTACTTTATATACATTGACTCAACATTGAATATTTATCAAAAAATCTATGTCAATTGGTCTTGGCCTAGTTGGCACATTAATAAGTATAGTTATTTATCTGATCTGTTTTGGATATCCAACGGATCATGTTTTTTTTATTTATTGCCAACAATAACATTTCTAGAAAAGAAAAGATCAAAAGATCTTGGGACGAATAACATTTCTCTCATATCTAGCCGAATCATTTAAATAAGTATTTTTCATTATTTGGGATTAATTGGTATTTTAGTATTTTATTGACACGATCGACACCCTTTGGGTAAAAAATTGTAATGTTAATGTAAATTACACACAAATGATCTAATAAAGAGTCTTATCTTATCTCATATCTAATACCCATCCTTTGCTAGGAACTCCTTCCGCAAGGATCAACAATCAGACTTATGATGTTGGAGTGGTTTAAATATATAGGTACCTATATACTTATTTATTGAAAATTTTGCCGCTTTTGACAAAACTGTCCAATGGATATCCATTGGAACAAATAAGTATATCCAGTGTACTAAGAAAATTAGACCAACGGATATACATTGTAATTATTAATTTTTTCCAACAGTGAACCATAAAGATACTTTTTGGTTAGCCAATGGATAACTTTTGGCCACAATTCCGTTCCACTGGATAACCAATGGATTTAGTATAGTAGTCAAAATATTGATATTTTTGCACTTTTTTGGGATGTCCAAGAGCCGACGAACGTTTTGACAACTGTATTATCCGATGGATATGCCTTGGACAAAATTTCCTACAGATTTTGTTGTCCAATGGACTGCTGCATTGTCCAGAAAACTTTCTCCACTGGACATCCTTGGGAAAGAGTTGTGTTGTCTGGGTATATACCACCGCAACCCACTTCTTCTTGGAATCTAACCCAATCTGCTTTTTCAAAAATATTTTACAAAAAACCTAAAAGATCAAAATTTGTAAGAATTTAAATAGAAGAAGGAATGATGATAAAAACATCTAAAAAAAGGAAGGAGAATCGGCAGAAGTACCTTTATTTCGAAGAACACTTGGCTGTCTTTTTATTATTCCTTATAAAAATGTTTTTATCAACATTTTATCTCCTATTTTCATTAGGTTGCGCCCATAGAAATAAAAAAGAATAGAATAAAAATTGAAGGTCACATAAGGTCAATAACCGCACATATAAATTTTGGTACAAGGTTGGTCAAATTAGACAAAATGTACAATTTTTGGGGGACATAAAAAATCTGGTTTCAGATTCAAAAAACAAATATTTTATCCCGAGCTACGGGGGTTATCGAAAAACTGCTGGAAACTATTTTATCAAATATCGCAAAAAGTATAATTTTTACAAAAAATTCGTAAAGGAAATTTTTTTTGCATTTATATAATATGAATAATAATATTAACATGAACCTAATTTTTTTAATTATTCCATTTTTTAAAATCTCCTTATTTCTGATTTTCACGATGTATCAAATGTCTATATTTATTTGCATTTTAATAATAAAAAATGATTATTTATGTTTTTTTCGCACTTTTGGCACTTTATCATAGGTGGCTTGGAAAGCAAAAAGAAACAATTGTTTATGCCTTATGTAATACATTTGTCGAGGTAAGTTTAAACTAACATGGCAACGTTTTCAAAAGTTGAAAAATTAGATTTAATTTTTTAATATGCAAAAGCATTTCGAAATGCTGAAGGAGCGCTTCAAATGTATCAAAATTCGTACCCCGAAAGGCGCGTACCAAATCGAAAAACTAAATTACAAGGCTAGAGCGAAATTTGCTACAGGGATTGAGTACGGTGTTCCAAACGGGGAGCAACTGTAACGGCAGAGGACGGGAAAGATGAAACAAATGGATTGGGTATACATTTTCTTTTAAATTTTTTGAATAACTATATCAAATTTGGGCTTGGTTTGTGGACTATACCATCAGATATAAATGAGCTACCTATAAATATTTTAGGATATGTACAGAACAAGAAGCTTAGTTTTAAAAACTTGTTAAAATAATAATAAATACTATTAGATAACTCTAATTTAATTAAATGGTAAAAATTTTAAATATTTAAAAAGTTAATAAATAGCTGTTTTCATTAGATGGTGCATCAGTCCTTTTATGTTATTAAAACAGGCGTCTAAGCCACCTCTGATGTTCTATATTTTTTGTAAATCCAACAAAACTTAAATTTAATTTTTTATCATTAAACCACAAACAAGCACCTTTATTCCGAAAAACACTTGGTTGTCTTTTCATTATTCCTTATAGAAATGTTTTTATCAACATTTTCTCTCCCATTTTCATTAGGTTGTACCCATAGAAATAAAATAAAATACATCGTTAATATTAGAAAAAAATGTTCTTAAAAAAAATTAAATAAAAATAGACGTAGCCAATTTTCTGAAAAACTACCAAATTCAAGACCGCCAAATATGCCCAAATTTTTTCTTTTACAAATTTTTTGTAAAAATTGTACTTTTGGAGATATTTGATGAAACAATTTTTAGCAATTTTTCGAAAAACCCCCGTATCTCGGGAAAGAATATATTTTTTTAAAACATGAAATTAAATTTTCAATGTCCCCCAAAAACTGCACATTTTGTCAAATTTGACTAACCTTGTAGTTATTATCATTACCGAGATAGCAATAGTGGCCCATGGCAATTAAGATACCCTGTATAACATATATTTTTCAGTTATTAGACACTTTAAGTTGGTCATGATACGTACGAGGTGCCCAGCGGTATACGTGAAATTTTCCGGCTCAGACGTTTTTGTCTTTTACATTTTATTACCATGTATTACATACCGCAAACGCTATGCTACGAGCTTAGCGTCATGTATGAATGTTATACATGCAAATGACGTGACCTTGATGAAAAAGCTCAACGATAGACCGCAGAGATTGGGCCTTGATATTTGTATTCGAGAGGAAGTCTTCGCTTTTGTACAGATAAAAGGAAGACAGAATATTGCGGTATATTCCACGTTTGCGTGTACGTCCTATGACCAACTTAAAGTGTCTATTTAACATTTTATGTATTTATAAAAAGGCGAAGGTCAGAGATACTTTAAAATTTTTCCCAGAGATTCATCTATTCAGCTTATATGGTTTTGTTAATAGGGAATTATAGAAACTCGAGGTCGAATGGGCATAAGCTATTTTCGTCACTAATAACAGATACGCAAACAAAGTTGCCGCTCTGTATAAAACGGTTATTAAATTAAGTTTGAAGAAGAGCTCCGGTTAATAAATTTTAAAACACCAATTTTCATATTTATTACATGTTCAAAATGACGCGACGGCAAATATTTTGCCTGTATACCAATATACCATGGTTAAATATTTATTTAAGTATACTGCACAGAGCCTAATAGTATTACTAGCTCGAATATCTATTTTAAAAGCTTTCCTTACTTACGTATTGCCAAAGGGTAGTAATCCTAGAAGTAGGGATTTTGTTAAATTTATCTATTCAGCTAATATAAGTTTGTTAATAGGGAATTATCGGAACTCTTAGGTCAAATTGGCATAAGTTATTTTTGTCGCTAACGACAGATACCGCTGTATACAGACCGCTTCAAGCTACTGCGAACATAGGCCGGAAGAAGTCCAATCTAGTGTACGTACATGCAGGGACACCGCACACCCATCAGTGAAGCAACCAATACTCAGGCTTGCGATCACCACTTGTGTGACTTGCGTTTGGTATTTAGTACGCCTCTAACCACGGTGCTGTGTGGAGCGTAGTCAATGAAACCGGAATTTGGTCAATAAATACGCAAATTTTTATAACGTAATTTTCCTATTTTTTGTCACTGATAAATAAGAGCGTTCACAAAATAAAATAATACATTCTAAAAACCAAAAAGATTCTCCCAGTCCAAAAAAAATTAGAGCAAATGTTCGAAAAGTCCTCCTTGCTCGGCTAGACAATATCCGAGCCTATTATAAAAAACCCTTCTAACGTTTCCAAGCATGTTAGGGGGTGATAATTTCAAAAGCTTCTTCAATTTTAATCCGAAGTTCTTCCAAATTATTAGCCCTTTCATGTCCGTAAACTTTATTTCTTGATATAACTCCACAGACAGAAGTCATTAGAAGCAAGATCGAGTGATCGAACTGGCCATAAAATAGCTCCCCGTGTACTTATAACCCGATTAGGAAATACATTATCAAGATATTCCCTAACAAGGCCAACATTGCGAGCGGGACAACCATCTTGTTGAAACCATGTTTCACCAAATCTCACAGCTAACAACTACCTAGCAGTTGGAATAATATGCTGCTGCAGTATATCCAAGTATCTAGGACAATTCAAATTGCCGTTAATAAAAAAATGGCCCAATTACGTGTTCCCCTACAATACCCCCCCCAAACATTTAGTTTTTGGGATACTGTGTTCTTACGTCAAAATACAATTGCAAATTTTCCCTCGACCAATATCGAACATGTGTTGGGTTATGACGATTCAATAATGAAAAAGTGCTTTTATCTGTGAAAAGAATAGATCTTAGAAAGTTTTTATCACGATTCTTTTTGAGAACACGTAAGTCAGTGGCTGAAGACGTATCAACTGCTTCGGCAATTTGGTGGCTAGTTAACTTTCGATTTTCCTCCACTGCTGCGCAAATCATCACATCTCGTACTTCCTGCTCGTCATTCAAAACAGTGGGTTTTTTATGGTTTCTTGGCGCTACACAACCAAACTTTTCAAAATTCTGCACAAACCTATAAATCGCTGATAAACTAGGTTCTGGGCGATTTACAAAATTCTCCAAAAAAAGTTCTTGAATAGGTCTCAATGGTCTGCCTTGATAGTACCATTTGACCATCTACACTTTTTCGGCAACTTCGTAGACATCCATTTTTAGTTTTAAAAATGTATTTTTTCAATTAAGAACTTACCAATCTGTTTCTTGAGCAAGGCAGAAATAAAACAAAATAATAAAAACAAAATACATTTCCAAAAGATAATACTGCAGCGTGCTTCGAATCCACCTCGGTCGTACGGCACAGAGAGAAATATTTTCGATATAAATTACATAAGTGCACATGCGCAGTGTTCGCAAAAATAAAATTGGAATTAATAAAAGTAGTGCCTACTTTTAAAAAAGGATAATACACACTTTTATTTTTAGCCTTATATTTTGGCATGTACTTTCGGCTTTTTTAATGTAAAGAACTACAAAGTTTTGCGCTAAGAAAAAGTTGTATCCTTCTTTGCTGTTGCTGACCAAACTTTTGGGGCCAAGAAAATTCACCAGTCAATTTCATGCTGCCAATTAAGTCAGAGGCTTTTAACCTTTTTTTTCTGCTCGTGACCAAAATTCTCTAAAAAAATAATGTCATAAAAGTTTAACCTCATTTACTTATTTATAACGTTAGAAATTAAATAATATCTTATAGTAGGACCATAGATCTAAGAGACTCATTATAAATGTTAATCTCTGAAAGTAAATAAAAAAAAGCTGTAAACATGCTACCATTTCTGAGGATTACAGGTGCGGATTGAAAAATGTGTAATTATTTCTTAATAAGTTTTTTCGCCGAATTAAAAATTTATCAACTTTATGACTAATTACGATACGTTATAACATTAGGGTTTGATTACGTTACAAATTAATTTTCTTAAAATAATTAGGACAGGCTTAAGATCATCATTCAAAACAACAAAAATAGTACATTAAATCACAATAAAACAATTAAAAGTTTGAGAGAAAAAGATGTTTTCTATCTAAAGGCTGACAAGGGTAATAAAGTTGTTATATTAGATAAATCAGATTATTTCGAAAGGGTAGATAACCTAGTAAAAAATGGACCCTACAAACAAGTCCCGAAGAACCCCTTACCAAAAATGATTAACGAAGTAAAAAACACAATTAAAAAATGTAACAATATTATTACTGACAATATCAAATATAAGCTACAAGTAAACAATCCCACTACGCCGAAACTGTATTGTTTTCCGAAAATCCACAAGCCTGGAAAATCGGTTAGACCTATAGTTTCTGCCTACCTATTTACAACATTTCGAAATGGCTAGCAAACGAGTTTGAAAATTTACCAATAAAGGAAAAAGGGTTCTCTGTTCAAAATTCCCTTGAATTTATCAACAAAGTCAAAGATATTTCACTCCAAGAAGGTGAAATTTTAATCTCGTTTGATGTTAGTTCGTTGTTCCCTAGTGTGCCGATCCCCAATACCTTACAATACCTGGAGGAACTACTAAGAAAAAACAATCTAGAAGACAAACAGACTTTAGAATACCTATCTTAAACACAACTCTGCATGAATCAAAATTACTTTCAATATAAAAATAACTACTACCAACAATTAGAAGGAACCACAATGGGTAATAGTTTATCACCTTTTATCGCAAACCTCTTTATGAGCAAATTTGAATCAGATATAAGTAAAGAATTTGAGTGTTTCCCCAGAGTATGGTCCAGGTATGTAGACGATGTGTTTGCATAAAATAACTAGTGTTGAAAATTTTATGGAAAAAATAAATAACAAATTTCCCGCAATTAAATTTACTTATGAAACAGAGAACAACGCCATTTCTAGAAACTTTAGTTATAAGACATAAAAACAAATTGGACTTTGACCTATACAGAAAAGAAACGGTCACCAACAGGTATATTCCAAATGACTCCTTTCATTGCTTACAACATAAGCTTGCAAGTTTGCACTTTTTAACATATAGATTAGTAAATTTCCCCTTAAACAAAGAAAGATTTGAAGCAGAAAAGAATAGGATTAGGAATATAGCTGGCGAAAACGGTTACGACAAAGTTTTAATAAATAAGCTGATAAATAGACATTATTTTCAAAAGAGCTTTCGGAATTCCACTTTTTTCAGACAAAAAGATACCTGCGACTCAAAATTTGTATCAATTCCTTATAATCCTAATTATACGAAAGGATTACAAAAAGTATTTAATAACATCGGTCTTAAATTAGTATATCAATCCGTTAACACAATAAGAAGTTTACTAGGAAATCCCATGGATAAAACTGCAGTTCTAGAAAAAAGTGGAATTTACGAAAGAATACTTAGCACACTTAGAATACGGAAGAATGGAAAAGTCAAGTGTGGCCGAGCATGCTCTTGAAAACAATCATAGATTCACATTAGATAACCTAAAACTTCTAAAAAGTGTACCAAGCAAAATGCTTGCATATGAAAGTATGGAAATAATTAAATCCAGATATAGTTTAAATAAAGATAGAAGAGCCATCCTGTTTAGTACACTTTATTTTTTAGTTGAGGGGAGATAGGATTATAAAATCGTGATCAATCACAAATTATTAGTCTTATATCCGCTCACTTAAATATTGTATATAAGATAGAGCGTAAGTTAATTTAGTTTATTGCTTATCGTCTCCTGATGATGCTAACGTTGTTAGCGAAACGCGCGTCGACTGCAAAACAGTGTAGTTTTGGTTTGTGGAAACAATCATAGCTTTTTTAAGATACTAAGCTGATTTGTAGTTTTGAAAATCAGTTAGCAGTTGGTGTTTGGTTACAAAAGAAGTTATTTGTTGTTAATTGTAATTGTATGAAAAATATTTCGTCTGTAGGAGGAACAACCGAGTACGTCACGTGGAGATACGGGGAATAATGGCGTTACAAGAGAAATAAGTGATAAGAAACAATTTAAACACGATATTTTGTCACTTGATACAAAAAAGTGATATTTGACGTTTATACCACCCTTCTTGAACGTGGGATATCAAAATTTGGTGCAGTGAAGGAAGCGGCTGCTTTAACACGAACATCGGTAAAAACAGTGTGGCATGTAGTAAATAAACCGATAGTTGGGAGAAGAAAAAGGAAGGATTCTAATACTTCTAAGAAATTGGACATGGGTGATGTGGATATCATTCGTAGAAAAATATATTAAATGTATAGGGAACAAATAATTCCTACTTTACAAACATTAATTTAAATTTAAAGATAAAAAAGATGATTAAAAAACGGTTTTAAATAAAAAAAAATAACCGGCAAGTGATTATGGAAACGGCCCGTCTAAATAAATGGAGGATGGAATATTTAATTGCAATACACGAGTATAGAGAAAGTAATATGGATATTGTTTTTCTGATGAAACTTGGTTTGACACAAATAAAGTTCCAGATAAGGGTTGGGTAGATTCTTCTGGTCACTGCACAACTTAAGCTCCATCAAATAAAGGAAAGCATATCAGAATAATTCATGCTGGAACAAAAAATAATAGTACATTATAAACCTAGGGACTAAAGTGGTACATTTAATCCCGAGGCAAAAAATTCGGTCGGGCTATAATTTGTCGAGCATCACTTTACTTCTGAGGTTTATATACTATTTATGCACTTTAGACTAAGCAGAAAAGTAAAAAAAATAACTATATTTTTTATTTATTTTTCAAAAAATCGCAAAGAATTTTGAGGATAGCTACACCAAAAAACAATTGGTTGAAATAATTAATTAAAGCATTTTCAGTACAAAAACAATACTATTGTCATACTTTGGCGGAAGAAATGGGCCATACAGTGTTGAGACTTCCTCCTTATTATTGCATGTTCAATCCAATCGAACACATATGGCATGAGTTAAAAGCAGCGGTTAAAAGAAATTCTTCTATGGTAGCTTTAATTAGGTCGACGGAACCAAATATTTTAAGTAAAATCTGGGAAAATTGCGTAGCTCATGTCCACAAAATAGAAAAATCATATGTAGATATAGATCTGCTACCCAGTGAAAAAATTATCATAGACTTTAATGACGAGTGACAGTGAAACTGACTTAAGTTAAAATTTGTTATTATTTTTTGCTATCTCGTATTTTTTTGTACTATATATGTATGTACCTGTTAAACTCAATTTTATAAATTTGGCTTGTGTTTGTGTTTATTATTCTATGAGAAAATATATTTCGTAGGTGTAGGATGTGTCTATTAGATTAAAATAATTTTTTCATTAAAAAAAAATTGTTAGACCGAAACGTCAATAAAATATATTACCTTCTTCGCCTTTAAGGTGATCCGTGATAGAGATTCACTGATCTATTGCAACATTAAAGTCACAATAAATGCTTATCGGCCATGAATAATAATGAGTCTCCTAGATCGATGGTCAGACTATACCTATATTTGTTTTTGGCTATATGCTCAGTACACTTAGTTACTGTGTTCCAAATTCTAATGCCGGATCCACACCAAACCAACAAAACAAAAACAAAACAGCAACTCAATGTTTCCGAACATTTTTGAAACAAAACGCGAAGAATGCGACAACTTTCTTGTTTTTTTGGCGTTTTCAGCAACTTTTTATTTTCTCGTCGCCTGGCGGTAAAGATCCAATTGTTGATGTTTTGTTTACGTTTCGGGCAATTTTGTTGATCTAGTCTGTACGAAAAGATACATCAGACTCTGCTAATACTCCCCATGGTGCTTATTCTTAAAGGTGTTGGAAGAGAGCGCTTCCGTGGACCATACTAGGGAGGGACAAAAAAAGTCCTAAAATCAAAATTAATAACGAATTTTAAAGATTTATTCTACTCCTTGGCTAAGTTGTCTTACATTGAACTAGGAGAGCGCAGCATTCCCTCGATATATCACTTGATTTTTGACTACTTCCTAATTCGCTCCCGCGAAGAATTTTGCTTCCTACACCTCCCCGACAGTCAAGAATAAGCACCCAGGTGCCAAAAATCTCAAAGTAATCACTAAGCATTCTGTTACACTAATGTTATTTCGAAAATTTGTATCTTTTTTCTTTATCGAGGGTCCGATAATTTGTATTAGATATTCAAGATCAGGACTGGTCATTCTTAAAAAGCTTTTAAAGCTAGATTGCATTGCTACACTAATTTCAATATCATCTTGAAATCTTGCAATCGTTCCTCAACATAGTCTTTTTGTCGGTTCTTTAAGCTCGGTTTAACCCAAAAACGTTTTCCCTTGTTTGTATTAAAAATAGAAAATAATAAATAAGTAATTGTTCCTTTGTAATTGAAAATATCGAGCACGCCACATTTTCTATCGGTGGTCACAAAGTTGACTAATGATTTTCCTATATGTGGACAGCAGTTGGCAATATGTTCCAGTTTTCGAAAACTTGCAGTTTTGTTTTCATTTTGTTAATGTTTTTGTTTTATGGGTTTGGTGTGGACCAACCTAACCCGTTAAATAAAAGAAAGTTCAGCTATAAAATCATTCGCTATAGGAACAGCAATTCGTTAAACCAATTTTTTACCCGAACCTTATTTATAAGACCCGTTTTTAATCAAATCATGAACTGGAGGCGTACACACAGGTGGCGCCGCGGCGCGGCGTTTTGATGCATTTGTCGCTGTTACATGCGCATACTTACAGGTTGCGTTCAATAGTTTGTGTATAAATGTCAGTTGCATTCACCCGTTTTGCATTCATGTGTTATTGGCGAATGCGCAATCAATTTAGCAAAAATGTTCTGATAAATTACGGGTTTTACGAATTCCGGGTTTGATATTGAATGAGTTTGATGAACAATGGTTCGATTAAAAACGGGTCTGTTTAATTTCGAATTTGTTATTGAATGGGTTTGATGAAATAAGGTTCGGATAAAAAATTGGTTTGACGAATGGCAGTTTCTATGGCGAATCGTTCTTACGATGATTTTGTTTATTAATTACGGTTTGATAAATTCCTGGATTGATAACCCATAGGCGTTCACCTGGCATACCGTCAAAACATTGCCGACTTAGCCTATGCCAATTCGACGTATTTTTCTTTACTTGGGATGACGAAGGATAAAGTTAAAATAATTATAGGTTTTGCGTTGACCAAGTAATAAAATTGTATAATTTTGTTGATATAGCCTTCACGCGTATCCAGTTATATAACTGATAATAATATAAAGACAAAAATTTTAATGCCAATAAACTAATATTTCTATAAGCTTTCCAACAAGGTATCATACGAAAAGATAAACACTTTTTTAGAAGTTAAAATTTTTAAGGGAGTTCTGGAGGCAAGCTAAGCTTTACTAATAGTGAAGAGTATTGCTATGATGCCACCGACATCGACAGACCAACAGACAGACTGAAACACAGCATTCTAGAACTTAATTCAGAAACGAGAAAAGTAACAATAAACTCACCAATTTAGGCTCTCAAACCCTCTCAGAGTCCTAAATGTTAATAATATAAAGACAAAGATAATGTTAAACATTTTAATGCCAGTAAAATAATATTTATATTTGTAAAAATAGACTCTACATATAGTATATTTTTGGAATATACAAAGTGTTCAATTTAAATGAAGAAAGGTGATGCCTAAATTTGATTTATGCGATGACATTGGAAAATTTTAAACTGCACTATTTTATAGTTTACTTAAAGTTACGCAACTTTTTTAAAGAAGTTGCTTAAAAATATTATTATTTCCTACCCTTTCTCGAGAGTAAGTTTATTCCAAACTATACCAATTTACATTATTTTTAGTTAGTTACGGACAGGAAAATGCATATTTTTTAAAATAAAAAATAATTGTTTTTTTTTAATTTAGATCAAGGTTCATGTTATCGGATTTATCAGTCTTAATTAATTTTACAAAAAGCTGTAGAGTTTTGCAGTTTAGACCTTATGCGAAATCTAAAATTGGAAAAAATTAAATAATTTAAAGTTTTATAGTTTTGGGTACTATTTTACGCGATTTAAAACTTTATTACAATTAAATAAAATGAAAATGAAATCTGAAATATCCTTTTTTAAGACGTTTATTCCAGATCAAGGCTTCCCAGCAAACATGAATAAAAAATTAATACATTTTAAGCACGTGTTTTCAGACCTGCCAATAACGGCAAAGTACTAAGTAGGAAGTACTCAGTATATATATATATTTAGTGCAAAAAGTTTTACTTTTACTTTAATTTTTTTTTGTACTTTTTTAATTATGGTTAAAACATAACGGATAAGTATTAACTAGAATGTAGTTTCAAAAAAATACAAATTAAAAAAAAAACAAACAACATAATCTTACACCCTAATAGCACAGTGCGTCCATTTGGGATGTTCAAAATATCCCAGAGATTGCCTAAATGTCCTACAGAAGCCATTTAGGTCAAATTCCAACCATCATAACTCCAGAAGAGGATAATGATTCTAAGATGTATCACAGTTCTCGCTATCTATAAAAATATATCTAATAGTAGTATCTTCTTTGGAGCAAAAATATTGAAAGTAACGCCATCTACTTACAATAGATGCAAGCTAACTATTTTGTATTGAAATGTAAGTGTTTTGTACAATACTTGCTGATTTTAACCTCCTTCATACATGTTTGCCACTACTAATAATATACTTGATTTTTTGAAGAAGTTTATTTATTTTTTGCTTATACCAAAATATTTTTAAATCACTTGTTTGAATATACATAGAAAAGGTTTTATTGCCATTAACGCTGGCAGATTTTTTAAAAAATAAAATGCAATTTCTTGCTTTATTAAAAACAAAGTACTAAAATGTTACTTTTTTGGCACTTTTTTAAAATATGCAAACTCTGCCATATAAAAATAATTAAAAAAATGCACATCATTGCCGGTGCCAGCAGTTGCCAGCGGTCAAAGCACAACATTAAGAAAGTACCAGTAGATCGATGTTTGCTTGTTTAGTTACTAGTCTGGTTTAAATATGGGCGCAATTTTTGACAATTAAGCAACAACATAAATCTCAAATCTATAGAAAGCCTCCAGGGCGAACTGGTTTAAAATAAATCAAATATTAAAAGTAGGAAAAAATCATCAGTTTTGTTTTAAGTTCTGGATTACCTACCCTGTAGATATAAAGAATAAATGATATTTTCTTTAGTTTTTTCTTTTATTTCGTTAGGTAGTAAATCTTTTTTATGTAGCAGGTATAGAACAGCTTTATATAACCCTAATGGCGAAAACGATTAAGAAACTATTAAGACAGCTAACAAAACGTAGCTGAGTCACCTGTTGGGAGCTGTCCTTAGATTTGAATTTGATGCGAAAGAACAATATAAAGAGTTGAAGTAAAATCTGGTCACTGAATTTTGGTCATTTTATAGTTATGTTGTGACATGTCAGAAAAATTAAAAAAATTAAAAAAGAACATACATAACATAAAACTAGCGCCGGATTGTAGGTGGGACAACCGGGGCAGCTGCCCCGAGGCCCCCACAAATCTAATTAAAACAACCTATTTAACATTAACTCAAACAACAACAAAAAATCTGCCTTTAAAGTCGTCCTATTTTTCATCAAAACCGCTATAACTTAAAAACCAGTAAACCGATTTTAACAAATGTCAGTGTTTTTTGAAGGTACTGCTAAGATCTACAACAAGCCTTAGTTTTTGATTTTTTAATTTTTGTCTATTTACATTTTTAAACGTCAAAAACCAAAATTGCAAAAATTGAAAAAAAAACATGAAATCGTACGTCACGCTAATCTCGAATTGGGTACACGGTAGAGGCCTATTTGTGTAGCACTTTTTAAAGCCAATAAATCAAAAGGGTGCCATTAAGTATTGCCATCTTTCAGACCTGTTTAGTTTTCGAGATATTAGTTTTCAAAATAACAGTTTTAATGCGGTAAAGTGTCTTCTCAATAAGAACGAATTTTCTAATTTACAGAAAAGATTTGTGGCGCGTAGAGGGCAAGGGTGAGAAAATAAATCGGAAAAAATTTTTCCTCGACCAGGATTTGAACCCGGGACCTCTAGAATATCAGTCGAATGCTCTATCAACTGAACTATCAAAGAACATGAGGTTTTGACTGGCTATTCGCAAATACTTTTGTCCGATTCATTTGTTAGTAGTGGGAATTTAAAGATTTATTCCCTTACCCTTTGCCCTCGACGCCAAAAATATTTTCTGTAAATTTATTGGGGTGCTAAAACTTTCCCTTAAATTTTCTAATATTTCTTTAAGTTATATTTAAAAAATGATATATTTTTGAAGTGGAGAGGGTGGTACCTTAAAAAATTGTTTAATTAAAAACTAATTATTAACTTTTTTTTTCCTTAATCATGCTGAAAACATTTTTTTTCATCGGAGCATTTCGGCTATAACTCGCTGGCTGAGTTTATGGTAGTACTATATGGAAAGTAAATAAAAAGAACTGTTTTTGTACAAAATGAGTTTTAACAACAACTTCTGCGCCTCATTCCCTAATAGTGTAGGGGCATATATCGATAATTTCTATCCCGTGGGATTTTTTATGAAGAATTTTTATGAATATGTGGAATTAATAGCTTTTTAGTCACATAATCAAGTGTTACCAACTTTCGCAACCGTGGCATGATTATACCCAATTCCATATAACTTGTGAGCGATAATTCCAAAAAATTCACTTTCAAGGTTATCCGATCTTAAATGACCTTGAAAATCACAAAAAACAAGATTTTTGCCATTTTCTCTTCAAAAAATCTTAATAATTCGACGTTTTCTCAGACCAACTTCAAATGTACGTCAAACTATTAGGCATATATGCCAAATTTGATCCTTAGAGTTTGATGCAGTTTGAAGTTTCATGACCTTGAAAAATATCCCAGTCAAATTAAGATATTGCAAAAATAACATACTAAATGGCGCTATTCATCAACTATTAAAGTGAAGAGGACCAAATTTGGTAAGAGAGATAAGAAAGCGAAGTCCAATAATATTGTTAAAAAAAATTGGTTCAGCTATGACGAGTTTCAATATGGCGGCTAATATATCAAAATGGTGACCTATAACCACTTTTTATTTTATCTAATTTCGTAAAAAAGCATACTATAGTTTTGTAGTATTTTTTTTCCAATTTACTACTACGCAAAAAATTTAAGTGCCATAGATAAACACTTTATTTTAAACCTCCCTACCATTTTTTTTTTTGATCTGGCGGCCTAGATGTTCGTGTGACATAACGTTAAATTATCGAGATTTTTTTAAAGAGAAAATGGAAAAAATTTTGCATTTTGCATATTTCAAGGTTATTGGAGGTCGAATGACCTCGAAAATTATTTTCTTGGAATTCTGGTCATCGAGTTGTATGAAATCGAGTATAATCATGCACCGATTGCAAAAACTGTATTTTTAATTATTTTTCGACCACCATTTTGGCGGCAATGGCATCTACACCTGGTCCAGAATATGGCAACGTATATCTAACTTCTGCCAACTCTTTTATAAATAATTTAAATGACTTTGTTTGCTAGACAAGTGAGTAGAACATAAAATTGACAGGTCCGAAAAAAAATATAGGTCATTTTACCGGGATCTAGCATAAACATTCGGAACGCCAGTCAAAAAAAATGGTAGGGAGGTTTAAAATGAATTCATTGACCTATTAATTTTATCTCTGGAACTTAAAGTTTTTGCGTAGTGGTAAATTGAGATTTACACTACAAAAATCTGGTTTTTTCATGTGTACATGGTATTTTCAAGAGCAATCAAGGTTTGCTTTTTTTCATAGTAGGCGGCGATAAGTCAACAAGAATTGATGGCCATCTTGTCATTTTTGTATCAGCCGCCATATTGAAATGCGCTGAATCAAATTTTTTTTACAATATTATTGTTCTTTACCTTCTTATCTCTCTTACCAAATTTGGTTCTCTTCGCTTTAATAGTTGATGAATAGCGTCCTCTAGTATGTTACTTTTGCAATATGTTAATTTTACTTAGGTATTTTTCAAGGTCATGGAGCTTCAAACTGCATCAAACTCTACGGATTGAGGTACATTTAAAGTTAGTCTGACAAAAAGTCGAATTATTAAGATTTTTTGAAGATAAAATGGCAAAAATCTTGTTTTTTGCGATTTTTAAGGTCATTTAAGGTTGGATGACTTGACAGAAGTATATGGAATCGAATATAATCATGCCCCGGTTGCGAAAGTTGTATTTTTTATGATTTTTGGCCGCCATCTTGAAAGATGTTGTTCAACCCCTTCCACACGAATGCGAACAAAACACTCGGTAACACTTGATTGTGTGACTAAAGAGCCTATCAATCCCACATAGTCACAAAACTCCTTCATAAAAAATCCCACGGACTTACACATAACGTTCAAATCCCATTAAGAATTTATTTAGTGCTTATGATAGCTAACTGCACCGGCGAACGATCTTTTACTAAAATGAAATTTATTAAAAATGATAAACCAACAACGTTTGGTATTTTTATCTTTGCTCAGTATAGAAAGCGACTTACTTAGAGAATTGGACTTTGAAGATATTATTATATATGCTGCAAAAAAAGCACGTACAAAAACAGTTACTACCTTTTTTTTAGTTTGTAAGTGTAAGTGCGTCCCTAATGTTAAATAGAAATTGTTTGAGATTATACAAATTAAAATTTTTAGAGCATTTTTATAGCCACTACCTACTCCGTTTTATTAATATTTGCACAGAGGTGAATAAAGTCGTGTTATTCATAAAGGTGAAAAAAATGATCTTTTTCTGCTATCATATTAACCCTATCCAGTAGCTACGCAACTAACAGATGCCCTGTTATTGTTATTCGATACCTGTGAAAGCAATTACCAGAGAAGTAGTTGTTGTAGGCTGGTCACCAGCTTTATCTGGGCAAAGCTTTAGAGCCTTATAAATAGGCTTTGCAAGGCTAATTTTTTTTCCTAAGTTTCCAACATTAATAGTTTTCCCTGTATGTTCGAAAACTATCTAGTCTAGAACTTGCTCCTTTGTTAACAAAGTGTTTATTTAAAGCATTTAAACACTAATTTTATTATTTATTACATATTCAAAATTACGGCTAATATTTTGCTTGCAAACCAATGGTTATATATTTATTTAAGTACGCTGCACAGAACTTGATAATATAATTAGCTCGAATATTTATTTTCTTTATTTACGTGTTGCCATAAGCTAGTAATCTTAAAAGTAAAGATATTGGATACCTCATACCTAACCCTTGGAAAAAGGGTACGTATCCGGTACATAGACTAACTCCATTATACGTACTAGGAACGCACGTATTACGTCAACTTTTTAACATCCTTGGGATATGGAAAATAAGTACCATATACGTACATTTGCATACGTACCAAGTTTGTACGTTGTATGTATATTGGAGGATATATTTTACGTTAATAAAGAACATTTCCCAAAAAAAAAATTCTGGAACCGAATATTCATCTATGCCAATATCAATGCCAATGTTTTTCGAAATTGATTGAAAATTTTTTAAAGGCAAACACAAAATATCCATGCGCCTAGATTCAAGCCCCGTGCGGCAGGTAGATACGCTATCCAGCGTTAGGAAGGATGCCAACAAGGGGAGATAAGTGGTCCCACGCATCGTATCTGAAGGCCAAAATTCTATTATTAGAAATATTAGACACCTAAAGTTAATTTTCAGTTTTATCAGCATTCGTATCTTTATGTACCAATTAATAAAAAATTATTAATGGGTGGCTCCTCCATGGTTATTTATGCACTCGTTTGTTCTATTGGGCATTGACAAAATAAGATGGTCTATATCACACTGAGGAACACTCATCCAAATCCTCCTTACGGCATGTCAGAGTTCATATAAGTTTCCAGGGGGACGTGGTAATCTACTAAGATTGCGCCCTATCATATCCCATATGTGTTCGATAAGCGACAAGTCAGGCGATCTTGCTGGCCATTCCAAAGTCTCTATGCCAAGTTCATGTAAGAAGTTCATTGTTTCACGAGCAATATGCGTTCTGGCATTATCTTGTTGAAAGATGGCATTTGGGATATTTTGTAAGTAGGGATGTAAAACTGGCTGCAGCACTTCATCGATATATCGCCAAGTAGTAAGTTTGCCGTTGATCAGAACTAGAGGTGATCTACTTCCTAAACATATAGCACCCCATACCATGATTCTTTGCTGTTTTGTTGTATTATGTTTAACAGTAAAGTCTACATTTCGTCTGTCAACTCGAAATCGCCTAACCCTTATGTGTCCATCATGGCCGCCTAAGCAAAACCTAGATTCGTCGCTGAAGCTTCTGGTATTCCATTCATCATTCCAGTTTTGCCGAGCCCTGCAGCACTCCAAGCGGCGAGCCTTATGTTGTGGGGCCAAAGGTGGCACCAAAAGCAGACGGTAAGCCCTCAGCCCCATCCCAAGCAATCTTTGATTAACTGTCATCCTTGAAAACACTCGTCGCGTAGCTGCAACCAGAACATCTCTTACGTGGCGTATACTGTCCCGCCGATTTCTAAGAGCAAAAAGTCTGAGATTCCGTAAATTACGACCTTGTAATAATCTAGGACGTCCAGAACCCACACACGTCTATAAGTCTCATCACTGGACCACCTTCTCCAAACTCTTAACACTGTTGATGGATTGGCATTAACCCTTCATGCAATTTCTCGGAAACCAATCCAGCCTCTTTCATGCCCACGATGGGTCCTTTCTCGAAGTCGTTTAAATGATGAAATTGTTGGCGACCGCGAACTCTTGGCATTTTTATTTTTTAAGTAAACTCTAAACAATCCAAAAAGACCAAAAACTACGAGAAAAATGATTTAACATTTTCAGAAAAGGTCTTTTATATTGTTACGTGCAAAATTCGCTTTACGACATTTACTAGAATTTTTCACTTCACAAATATTTACTAGTTCACGCAGATCAGTTTAACTTAACTTTAGTAATAATATTCTAGCATGAAAACCATAGGTATTTAGTAATATCGTCAATAGAATCTTTCTGCTGTTACATTTACTTACTTATTTTGACCTTTTTACTGGCACATTGCAGATTTTTCTTAGTGCTACATCTTGCATCAATTTTCCCGGGGTTGAACAAGATTGGCACTGAGTTGTATTAATTTTCTTAATCATTATTATTGGGTAAATAATTAAAATAACACCACTTATTTATTTCTGTCACGACGTCAAATATTGTGAGGTTATAATTCGATAAACAAAAGTACGGAAACTTTTACCCTTAAGCGCCAGCATGCGCGCACCTTTTCTGTCGATATCAGTAGAGCACTGCTAATTTTAATAATACGTTTATTTATTTACTTTTCTTATCTCTTTTTATTTATTAAATATAATAACAACAAATTCTTTAATTTTCCAAATAATTTCAAGTGTTAGTTACACCTATTTATTAAACATCGTCTGGGAAAAAATAAGTAAATGTAATTTTTTAGATTATTTTTATTGTATTTGCAGTAGTGTTCTTGTTTAGCGCTAACTACGGACGATTGGTACATTTTATGAGCTAAATATAAAATTGTGATTTATATATTAATTTTGTAGTTGGTGTATTTTGTACTTCGCGTCGACAGGTTAAGGGTGGACGAAAACATGGGTCAATTTGCCGGGTTCGCAATGTTCCCAACATTGATATTGCTCGATCACAGTGTTCACAACATTCTAGTGAAAAACAGAAAAGTAACCAGCATGATTATGTCTTTCTGGGAAGCGGTTATGACTGTTTTGTTGTAATTTGTTGAAGATTTCATTAACTGAAGCGTATTGCAATTGTCCATGCTTTGTATATTCGTAGTTTATGAATTTACGCACTATGTGCGTATTTTGGTCATGTTGGCACGATTGATTTTTCATCGAATTCCGTCGAATGTTTATCCCACTCTAAATGCGATGTTGTCAGCTTCACTATTTTTTCAATCGGTTCGAAGATTTGTAATAATTCTCTAACCATAATTCTCAATAAGGACGCGTAAACGACGGTGTAATGAGACTCGCTTACAAAAAATCCCAATTTTGACTTCTCTACCCGATTTTGATAATTCTCTTGATTTTGACATTTTCCTTCTTGTACTGTTGGATAGGAGTGACCTTATCGGCTTTTCAGGATTTTAGGTTGTCCACTTGGCAACGTTGGAGGAAGCGATTCGGTTGTTTTGATTTTTGAATCCTAATGATGGAAAATTAGTTGAGGAAAGGGAAATTTGCTTCCTCAGTTCCATCGAGGGTTCCGTGTGGTGAGAGGTTAGCGAGGTTTTTCAATTTTTAAAAAATCCAGAAGGGGTTTTTTACCCCGTGTTGATGGGGGATTAATCCAGTAAACCTTTAAGCAAAGACTCGAGTAGTTTTGCTATCTTTTGACGTATTTTGTAGCAGAGTTTTGCTCGACCAAGTGTCGGATTATTATTTCTAACCTCCACCACCACACGTGTTCGCTTTTCCTTAGCCCTTTTTCCAACACCCACGGGCTGGAACCCTCGATAACTCCGGCAGTGCAGTAGGTCCATTAAGTTGGTAAGTTTATTTTGATTTTGTAAAATCCTGATCTTGCAACTCTCAAGTTTTGTATTTTTTTTTGGAAGTGGTATTTTTTTGACCATTTATTGTGGGCTTGGTTTTTATGCTTCCGTTCTCCTTTTCAAGGAATTACTGACCATGGGCTGGCGTAGCAGGATGGGCTGCTAAGCAGGACGTAGGTGGCTGCAGGCTGCCATCCACCCTCTATCCACCATGTGTCGCTGGAGGAGAGCGCATGAAAACCCTTGTATAAGGTAGGATGTTTTTTTGGTTTATTTGGTATTTTATTTTCAGTCTTTACCTGCCTGTTGTCCACATAAATGTGTGTGTGATTTGAGGTTAATTGTGTTTACTGAAATACTAAAGGTTGTGCCCTTTTGTTCCAGGGTTTTTATGCTGTATGAGTTTTGTTGATGGGCCAGGTACGAGTAATTGGGAGTATGGTGTTTTCATCCTTCCAAGGACATTGGTGTTGCTGTTGCTGGGAATGTCTAGTTTCATCAGTTTTTGATATGGTGCACCAAGATCGTCGCCCAGGAGTTACCGGTTTGGTTAGCTTAAAAATATATACCTATTTTAACAATTGAGAAGTTATCTTGACCGGCTGGCAGTTTGGTTTATTTTGTATTAAATTTGGTATATTTGGTAATGGTCACTGCGAGTGTCCTACTGCTAGGCAACGGTCAAGTAACTCCTCAATTTATTTGGTTTTCATTCTTTTTATCAATTCTTTTAAAAATTCAACCTGTCAAAAGTCATTTTTTTTGTTGTGGTGGGGACTGGCCAGTTGGTCGGGGGAAATCGGGCACATATAGTGTAGCTCAAGGCTGGCTCGTTGCTAAAGCTGCACTATCCTGTGACTGGTGGACCGGGCTACACTGGTCAGTACCGTGATCCACAAATAGTTTAGTGGACCGTTTTGACATTAATGTCAAGGGTGACATTCGGGAGGTCTCTGACTGTCGGGCCAATGTTTGACATTAAAGGCTGGCTCTTTGCAAAAGATGGTTTACTGAGGACTGGCAGTCGGACCCTCTCTGTGTTATCCCTTGCATTGGTTTTTTTAAGTTTAGTGGGTACTTTTGACAAGGTTGGTTAAACAGTTTTTTTTAATTTCTTTTCAACATGATTTTTGACATATTTTATTAACATAAATAATTATTGCATTTATTGGCGGAATTTTGTCGGATGACATAGTCAATGTTTTTAGTTTGCGGTTCATATGTCTAGCGGTTATATTTTTATAGGTGTCCATGTAAACGAAGTATGAGCTCATAAATTGGTAAAGCGCCTTTTTGATTCTTATAGAATCTATTATTAGAACCTATTATTTAATATTGAAATTTTGAGGTTAGTTATAATAACCATTATTCGTTTCTTATTTTTTTTTATTAAGAAATAATTTTTGAACTTAATTAGTTGCTTACGTATGGTTACTTTGTTTTATAAAGCTGATGGGATGGGGGGAAAACAACTGGATTAGAATAAAGCAGCCTGTACTGGAAAATTGTGTTCATCTTCCTTCGCCCAACCCTAGCTGTCCAAAGACATTTTATTTTAAATACCTAGTTAAAAAAAAATAAAGTTTTATTGAGCTACTTTGTCAGTTTTTTTTATTAAGAGAAGTAGTACAATAACCCCATGTCTTCAAAGTAGAATAAATAAGGTACTTAGCAGAAAGAAAAGGAAGTCAATTCTTGAGATTGGAGTTTAGTCATTTTACAGGTTACAAGGTTTGGTAAGCATTAAAAGAAACAGGTAGTCAGTTCGTATTTAATGTTGATTTGTTCTTTTGGTGACTTAATAGTTTTATCGATTCTTAACATTTTTGATAACGTCAGTCCTCGTGCGATGTCTTTAAATACGTGGCTCTCAAACATTTGATACATCCTTCCTTAATGAACTTACGATCTAGCGACTGTTAACCTCAAAAAGCTGGCGGCAGGCACTTGACGCGAAACTTTACTTTAAAATAATGTTAAGATGTAAAACCTGTCATTCATGGCTGATTTTTGTGAAGGTCCATTTCTCAAAGCTCACTAAGCCGATCTTAACGTCACAATGTGTGGGTTGGTTTTGAAAATTAATAGAAAAAATCTGTGAAAAAAGGAAAGATTAGAAGACAAAAAATTTTTCAAATATTTCTTTTGAGATGAGGTATACACACAAATAATTTTCATTGAAATAATTATCCATATATTTTTTTTTTCTCCAGTATACTATTCTCCGAATATTTGATCTTCGTTGTTATGTTTTTAACATCTTACGTTACGGCTTGGAGGAATGGACGTGGACAGAATAACCAATGTGGATGTTCTGCTCTGAATAAACAAAGATCTTGCCAAATTATTTACCATCAAAAAACGGGAACTTGAATATTTTGGCCACATTTTGAGAAATGCCAAAGCTAAAAAAACTCTTTAAAAAAATAATTCTTCATAAACGCGCGTTTATCATTCTTAGATGTCCCTGATTTATTCCAGAAATGACACTTATGACAGAACCTTAAATAGAAATTTGTGTTTTTTATTTCCCTCACTAAATAGCAGTGTAGGCTATTCTTAAAATCAGGGAGAAAACAATTATTTCTCTGAAACGAAAAGATCCTAATGGTCGACGCTGCCTCCAATTCCCCCGAAAATAATATTACCCAACTAACATTTAAAGTTCCTGCAAGTAATCGCAACTTGCCCCCAGTACGTGCCTGTATATCATTCCGCGACGTAGTGGTTCTCCAAGTGGGGAACACTTTAGGTTATCATTACGTAGCCACGACTTCAAAGTTAGGTACCAAATACCACAACTCTATATCGCAACCACGTTCCTGATACGTCATACGGGGCGCAGTGGATTAATTCTAAAATTCCTATTCGGTTCTTTTCGATATTCAAGTTCCAGGCAGGTGAGTACAAAAAATTGGGTAACTATTAATTATTATCAGAGGTAGAGGTGGGACTAGGGAGAGCGAATATGGCAACACTGTAAACATTCCTATTTAAAAAATTGTTTTTTGCTATTTAAGCTAAATCTGATCCGTTTAAAGGAAATTGTCATATGTCACCTAAAAATAACGATATATGTCTCAAAAACTCAAAGGACTTTTCTTTCGTGATTTTTAGAGCGACCCCAAGGGAACAAAGAAATTTCATTTTTATTCTTTAAATTATTTAAGTAATTATTAAAAATAAATGGGGGTGCCACCTGACTTCACTTTGACAAGTAATTGAAGGCCATTTTAAACTCGCCTTGTAAAAACATCCTAGACGCTACTATTTCCTATACTATAAACGCTAGAATAATAAATATTTTTATGTTCGATTGGTATTTTCTTTACACATAAAAGATCTCTTTTACCTTTAGTTTAATAAATTACGTTTGAGCACTGAAATATATAAAAAATATATTTTTTAATGTAAAAAACATAAAGCGAATGACTTAAAAAAAATTGTTTTTTTTAGACCCAGCATTATTAGAAAATAAACAGGTTTAAAGTGATTTAAAAATAAGTTTAATTGTTTTTGATAAGTTCGGGGTTTCCAAGATATGACCCAAAAATTACCAAATTGGCAGAAAGGATTCTACATATAAGTGCTAGAAAATTGAACTGTATAATTTGTGCTGCACCTTTGATATATTTGGCACAAGTATATAGGTAATCTTAAGAACGCAAAAAATACAGTGGCTTGCGCAGAAATTGTCTAGGGGAAGGGCTTGAGTAAATACGTAGTCTCAGATAACCATTAAATTATTATTTTTTTAGGAAAGTTGAATCTTTAGCAGTGCCTACCTATTTAATGACTCTGAGGGGAGGGAAAGGGCTTGAATTAGCCCTACCTACGCCAAATAAAAATTACTTACAAACGGGTAGCTAATTTCGGAGTCGGAAAGGCATTTGAATAAAATATTGAATTTTATTTTGAAAAAATCTAATTTGGAAAAGTTAGAAACCTTTTTTAAACCGTCAAATAAAATTTACAAATTTTTCTCCACCGGCGGCATATTATCTATAATAGAGAATAAACTTCAAATCAAAAACCTAAGATATGCTGACGACACTGTGATAATTGCGGACACGCTGGGGGGATTAATTTTTGAGATTAACTTGATTGTTGGCATAACAAAATGATGATACCCAAAGAAGAAAATATTAGATGCGACAGCTCAATGAAAACTGGGACAACATGCAAGAAGTCCGTGAAAGAATCGAACAGGCCCTAGTATCTTTTATTATTTTTTTTTAAAATATAATCAGTTTTAGGTACTCAGGATCTGAATACAACACTCCGAACTCGGGTGCTTCGTTGTTATGTGTTTAGCATCTTATATTACGGTGCCGAAGCATGACTGATGCATTGTGCAAGAAGTTAGAGGCATTCGAGATGTGGTGTTATCGTATAGTAATTATCAGGATATCTTGGATAAACAGAATACTCAGAATAAATAAGAGTCTCGAAGAAAAAAACGTAAACTGGAATATTTGGCAGACACTTTAAGAAATGACAAATAGGTATGAACTCTTAAAATTTATAATAGAGGGGAAAAAGGGTTCTGTGCGCAAAGAGATTGAACTGTGACCAGAACGGGGCAGATGTGCTGTTTTAAATTCAATGCCTGTCGAGGCATTAGCCAGAGGTGTGTTAAAAAAGTGTTTTTATATATATTTCAGTACACAAACGTAATTTTTTAAACTAAGCGTTAAAGAGATGTTTTATTGTCCTAGCGTTTATAGTATAGGAGAGAGTGGCGTTTATGATGTTTTTACAAGGCGAATTTAAAATGGCCGTCAATTACTTGTGAAAGTGAACTTAGGTAGTACACCCATTTTTGTTTGTTTATAATAAACGTTTAAATAATTTAAAGAATAAAAATAAAATGTATTGCAATCATTGGTCCCTAGGGGTCGTTGTAAAAACCACGAAAAAAAGGTCCTCCGAGTTACAATCCTATTGGAAATATTAACACGCTAGGACGAATCCGTATCAGGTAACTTGGATAAGTACCAGTGCGGAACGATGCCTATTTGTGGATGATTCAAAGTTGGAAATCAAAGTGTTTGATGGTGTTTAATGATGTATGGGGAGGGTGACCAGTGGAACCACTGACGAGCTCACGCTGGTTACCCAGAGCGAAACATCGTTTAGTCATTTCTCTTTTCGCCTTGGTTCTTTGTGTGTTCCTTGTGGGATGCTCATTCAGGTTTGAATTTTCGTTATTTCCACCCAAGAGCTTTTGATCTTTTGTTTTTAGATTCTTTTCAGTTGATGTAACTGATTTGGAGGTTTTTTAACTTATTTTTTGACTATAGTCTTGTTGTGGTAAGGAATATTTTCAAACGGCACTTTAAAGAATACCAATAAGAAGTTGTTTCTAAGGGGTGATTACTACGTAAGATCCACTTTTATATGATACTACTAGAAAGTATTCCAAACTTGTAAGTCCCAAATTGTTGTTCTGACGACAACACTACTACCATGGAAAAGTAGCGAGGCCTTTGTTTATGTGGCTGTTACTATAAATTTTAGTTGGGTAATAACAAGATTTTTGACAAAATTTGTTTCTACTGGTCTCAAATAAGAGAAATTAAAGATATCAATTTTTATTTAAAAATCTGTCATTATTTAAAATAATGTCATTAGTGTCATTTTCAGAATTTTTTCACACTGGTGATGCCACTTCTAACACTTTTCCTGTGAAAATCAAATAAAAACTAAATTTCCCACTATTCTACAGAACTGACGTAAATTTTCCTTCCAACAAAAATAGCACAAGTAATCTTGTATAGAATAATGGCTCCCTAATATAGCCGAAATGCACCTCCCTAACAAATGTTTTTGATCAACTTTAATATTTTCCCTCTTAAAAACACAGGCTTTTAAAAAACCTAGACATTGGACATTTTAGAAAAGAAAATCAGAATTTAAAAAATCACAATTACGGGTTTGTGGCACTAAAAGATTTTAAAAAGCTTTGGGGTACTTTTTAACAGTGGCAAGTTACAAAGGACTATTGATTCAATATGCCATGGTTTTCTTTTTTTTTCGAATTTACAAAATTACTGAAAATAAATATTACAAATAACTATAGCGGCATATTTCTCACATCAAAAGCTAACCTCGATCATCAAAAATGTATGCCAAAATCATAAAATAACTATAAAAGCAAACAACTTGGCAAAAAAGATCTGCATTTTAGCTTTAAATTCGTCCCTGACTCCAATTCAAAAACGCAAGCACTTTTTTGGGCTATATTTACTACCTTTTCCCTCGAAACTCTCCCTTATCCCATAAGGCTATATTATTTGGGAAAAAACGATAACACCTTACCTGCTTAGGCAAGCATTCCTTTAAGACTTACTGAACCAAAAATGTTGCTTAGGATAGCCAACGTTCCGAGGGAGCATAACACTTGAAGTAGAAGATAACTACATGAAACGACGTCAAAAATAAAGTAGAATTTACAAACTATTTATTTCGCAGTTCAGTTCAGTTGGACTGCGGTTATAGGATAATCACAATCACTTTTTTCAAATGAGACCTCGTTTTGAGTTCGCATTTTCCATCACGCCGTCTTTGAGTTATTTTACTATAGCGTGTAAACCAAGTAATATCTCTGGTAAAGCCATAGCTACTCAGACAAAGTTTATAGATATGTGCTGGGAGAACAACAGTTTTTAGTATCGATATCATCTTTAAAGAAAGTTTCAGTTAGTAGTTGACAAAATTAAATTTTACTAAGTTAAGTTCGTTTTCTGCGTCCTGCACAGATACTTAATTTTCATCAAAAAGACTTTTAATGAACAAGCTTTTATTAAATGCACTCAAAAGTAGATCTTCCTTACACCATAATAAAAGCGATGGGCGCAAATTAAAAATTTTAACTTTAGGTATCGTATATGGGTCACATCGATGATTTACCTATTACTCTATAACCTAAGGACATTTTCAAAGGCTTGGCAAGCACGGCAATCTCACCCGTTCTCAGCTTCTGTAGATGAAAGCATTATGTTAATCATTCGAATAGAAGAAGAATTTAGTTTTTCTTTTGTAGTTATCTCTTTGTCACTGTATGCTTTTATTATGGGATAGGAAAGATAAGAAAATATTTCCTACTTTTGAGTGCATAAAAGTTTTTTTTAATAAAAATGTATTTTTTAATTTTTAGATTTGTACCCCAAATCGTCCATTTTGAATCCGCCATATTGCAATTTTCAAATCTGATCAAAAATTCACATCCCCTTCCCGAAAAGTCCCTGTATACCAATTTTGATTTAAATCGAACAAACTAAATCTTTTCCCTCTTCCACTTCCCTCGTTAGAGGGAAGTGTGTACCTAATAATACCATATTATTGTATTGTCGCCGGAACTATAAACGCATATCAAACTTGAACACACAGCCTTAATTTTCAAATTTGTACCCTTAATCGCCCATTATGAATCCGTCATATTGAAATTTTCAAATCTGATTAAAAATTCATAATCTCCTTTCCTAAAAACCCCTGTATTGTATTCCAATTTTGATTGAAAGCGAACAAACTAAATCTTTTTTCTCCTCCACTTCCCTCGTTGGAGGGAGGTGGGTACCTAAGAAAATACCATATTATTGTATTTTTACCGAAACTATAAACGCATACCAAATTTGAACACAATCAGATGCGGATAAGTCAGTTAAAATTGGTTAGGAAAGAATGACCGAAAATCATCCATCGTGAATCCGCCATATTGAATTTTCAAAATCTGATCAAAAATTCGTATTCCTTATCACCAAAAGCGCCCGTATACCAATTTTGGTTGAAATCGGACAAACTTGTGTGTTTTCTAGGGAGGAGAGGTGTCTAATAATGATATATTATTGTATCTTCACCGGAACTATAAATGCATGCCAAATATGAAGATAAATAGATGACCAAAAATCGTCCATCTTGAATCCGCCATATTGAATTTTTAAAATCTAATTCAAAGTTAATTATCTCTATCTACAAATGACCCAACACACTAAATTTCAACGCACTTCAACTGTACCCCCCTCCACACTTTTCAAGTAGGGGGAGCTGTCAATTTCATCACAATATATTCTTGTGTTGCCATCGCAATTATATAAGCATCTCAAATTTGAAGCCGATCGGATGTCGGGATGTTGGTCAAAATTAAGTTGCAAGATTCCACCCGAACAAACATACATAATAAAAGCTGGTAAAAACACTCCGGTAGTCTCAATGGGAGCAACCATCCGTACTCCGAAGGACAACTAAGCATTTTTTTAATGACAATAGCGACATAAAACTATTTTTCACTCATCGCCGTATACGTATCCGCATCTAGCGAGAACCAAGCACATTAATTGGTCAGAAACTTGACCCACGTTCGAAAAGAGCAAATATATGTTAATTTAAGGTTGAACGCGATAGTTGTTGAGATGCAGTAGGTATCACGTATCGTTACGGCACACTTATCGTATCTCAGCCCCTATTGCGTTCAGAAACACCTTAAGTTAGCATATATCTGCTTTATTCGAACGTGCTACAAGTTTCTAACCAATCAATGTGCTTGGTTCTCGCTAGATGCGGTTACGTATACCGTGATGATTTACAAATAGCTTTATGCCTCTAATCTCTTTAAATTAGTATCACTATAGGTCATTAAATTTAAAATATAGGGAAGCTATCTATTAATTCAATTATGTACTATTATTAATGTAATGGGTGGGAGTGGTTTTTCAGGAAATTGTACTTGTAATGTAGGACTATGTTTTTTCTGTTCGGGAGTCGTTTTTTGTATTCGACTACACGCTTATTCAGAATATCCTTCTTGTTTCTACTGCACCTATTGGAGCAATCTGGTTTTTATAGATAGATATATTTACAGGTTTTGTGCAAAAATATAACGGATCAGTTACGTAGGATACCTTTGAAAAATTGCGTATATATAATCTTACATAAAAATGTGACTAAATTTTATAGTTTTATGTTTTTCTTGCAGAAATTAAAACAAACTCTTAAAACCAACGAAAAATATCATAAAATATTGGTGTTTATTTATTAGTTTTGAATATAAAATGCATAGGTAACTTAAATCACTATTTAACAGCTCCATTTTGTATAAATTCTCTATCAGTGAATTAGGCAGAAAGAAATCTTTTATATATATCATATATATATACAGGGTGGATTCTTTAAACAGGACGGTGCTTCTAGCGGGTTACAATTTGGTTTTATAAAAAAATCAAAAAACACGTCAACTGAGATTTTTCAATTTTCTGTCGTCGTTGTCGAATGTCGTTTTGTTTACGAGGTATGGCAAAAAAATATATTTATATTTTTTGACATACCTCGTAAAATAGGACACCCTGTATAGTTTGCTATTTTTGAATTTAAAAAAAAATTATCTTTTTGACAATACCACATACTAATACTCTATCCCTTATGGTTTCCAAGATAGAAGCATTTAAACTTGCACGGAATTGTTGTCTATGCCCTTTTTTACTGGGCATATTTGAATGAATATCGAAGTTTTCCATACAGATTTAGATACAAATATCTTTATTATCGTAAAAGATAGATCCTACTGCAGATTTAAAAAATTGCAAAATATACAAGGTTTCCTGTTTAAAAAAAAATATTTTTTTGCCATACCTCGTCAACAAAATGACATAAAAAAAATCCAAGAGGATTTTTTTATTTAACCAAATTCTAACCCGCTAGAAGCGCCGTTCCGTTTAAAGAATCCACCCTGTATATAAATATAAGGATGAGCCAAGTGCGTCGAAGCCCATATCTGAATACACTTTTGCTTGCAATCTAGGATGTGTGGAGTATATGTCATTTTTTTCTTGTACAGTCTATACTGAATTTGTAGTAGTCATCATCATAGGCAATCACTCGATACCGAGTATGATTTTCCTCTATTCTGTATCGTCGCTGTCTATTGTGCGTTTTTTCATGGCTATGTAAGCCAATTCTCGAGCCTCACAGCCTTTCACAGTCCTGGACCGGTATTCTCGTAATACGTAATGTTTTGAAGTCGCTAAGCGAAACGAATAGCGAACAGCGCGCTCAGCGGCACGCTGACCGACGACTTTTCGTATTCTCTCTGCCCAACGCGCTGCCCTGCGAGCAGACAGAATCAAATTCGCTTAGCACATCTTGGCATCATCGAATTTTGCATTTTTATTTCTTGTTAGCCTTGTCGCTCCTTTTCTTTTTCTATGTGTAAGAAAGAGGCCATTGTGTGATCGATTTCGAGCCGTATTTCAGAAAGGGTAAATCAAATGGTGACTTGTACAAGTGTTGATCCTTTAAAAAATTACTTGATGGTTTGGTTTAGCTCAGTTAAACCCGCCCTTTGACCCTGTGATATAAACTCGTAGCACGTTTCCGCTCAGTGTGCAGGAAAAAGTTTACCCCGACACTTAACCGCACACTTACAAAAAAATTCCGCACTCAGTGCGGAAAAGTTTAAATTTATTCCGGCACTCAGTCAGGGAAAGTGGTGTTTCCGTCACGGACGTATATTGATATTGATACTTTATTATATAGCATTTATTGTTAAAATGGTTTCACAATAGTTACTTATATATCTAGTAAGTTATACCTTATAATTATAGTAAAAATGCGTATTCTACATTTTAAGAAACAGGAAATAAAACTCTAAGGTATTTGTTACCCAAAAAATAACCTAACCAATTCAGCAACAAACACAGAATTCATAAATCCACAAGAGAAACCTCGCGCGTGGAAAAATTTATATTTTCATGGAAGTGTTGAATTAAAAAAAGAAAATAATAATTTTTAGTACATTTATGGGTAATTATGCAGTATACGGTTTTCTGCCATTTTTGATTTTTTTTTGAAAAATTCTTTATGGGGGTACCTTCCAGGGTCCCTAGGACCCCAAATCCGTCTGCTCCGGTTGGGTTTTTTTTTTATTTTTTTTGGTTTTTTTAAAATTTTTTTCACTAAAACAACCCAAACCAACACAGTCCAAAACAATCAAAAAAACACATTACAACCCCCCCTGGGCACCCTTTTTTCTCGTAAAAAAAAATCGGGCGCAGGCGGATTTGGGGTCCTAGGGACCCTAGAAGGTGCCCCCATAAAGAATTTTTCAAAAAAAATCAAAAATGGCAGAAAACCGTATACTGCATAATTACCCATTTATGAATAAATAAAATGACAAAAGATAAAAAACATAAAAATGGTAATTAGTGTGAAAAATGTGATTTTTCAGAAAAGTAAAGAAAATACAGACCAAAACACAGATATAAAGATATGGTTTACTAATTATTTTTTATATCAATTAAGCTATTTATTTCATGTATGCTAATTTCATATTTCATGAAAGTTTTTAGTTTATTTTTAAAAGAAAACAATGTGGGCATGAGCCTAATAAAACCAGATATTTTTTGGTACACAGCTGATGAAAGATACAAAAAGCACTGCTGACCAATGGCTTTTTTTACCCTTGGCTTTACAGAATTTTGATTGCTTCTATTTCTGGTATTATACGTATGGTCAATTATTTCGATGTCGATTTTATTAAGAAAAATTTTTGTTGCTATTTTTGGAAGTTGTCTTACATCGAGCATCAAATAGTAAGGTTATTGGGTAAAGCCGGTCTTAAAAATTACTTTAAGAAGCCACTTTTGTGAGATGTTGAGAGTCTCCAAATACCCGTCCCGAATCTACTAATAAGAGATTTTTATTTTTTTTATTATTAATAAAAATGCAAACTAAAAAAACTACTATATTTTCTGCAGCACTCTACAAAGTATTGAAGGGTAGGAAAATCGTACGCGCGGAGAGCAAAACAGCAAGCAAATGGTAGGTGTTTCTCAAACGGTCACCACGCGCTGGGCACATTTCGTCGACGCCTTGCGTTCAATATACGTAAATACCATTTTTGTTACTTTGGTCACGTGGTATGCGAATATTACGTCAGCGATCATACGGTCAGCGAGCACGAAACGCCGAGCGTATTTAGTTACGAGAATACCGGTCCTGGCACACCCAGTCTCCGGCAGCAGCCGGGTGTTGTTGGTCATCCATTCTTCCATTTTGTAGTAGTAGTAGACATGGGGCGGCCCAAGCCCTGTCCCTACTGGTCCCTTTTGCTTCGCGTTTAATCAATACCTTTCTCCCTTGCTGTAAATAATAAATCACATTTGTTCCGAAAATCATAAAATCGCGAAGAAAATAATCATAAAATAAAATTGCGTTTAAAAAAATTAAATACTAAACAGCACATTAAATCCCAGGCATAAAGATATATGTGTATAGCATTTTTATGGTAGGAAAACAAATTTTAAGGTTCGAGGACCCATTATGTCCTCAATAAAGCGATACTAACAACAACTATAAAGAAAACTGTTATTTTCAAAACAATGTCGTTTTATGCTGATATTCTGCAATAATAATATGAAGGGAATTATAGTTGTTGGTTTCATAAGTTTTAAAGTTTTTTTATTTACTCCCTTTGTACCTCGGAGGTGTATAGACGAGATTGCGAGGAAAAAGCATTTAAACCACGGATGTCTTAAGCCCAATCAAAGAGCAAAATAACATTTATTACGTCGTGAAGAGGTCATTTCGACCACATTACGTAAAACTGACGTCTTGGTGAAATTATGAAGGTCATTTTGCTACTTGCCAAAGCCTTTTGTCAAATCATTTCATCAAAAAAAGTTTGGTGGTTGCCAAAAAACTTAACCTCTATTTAATTTGAAATTATCTCTGTGTTTCGGACTTCACTTTGCACCTGAAGACGATCAGAGATAGTACTGATCGAAACGTCGTGTATAAATAAATTATAAACAATGGAAGTCCGAAACACAGAGTTAATTTCAAACACATCATTGTCTGAAACTTTCAACCTCTGATTAATCTTTGCTTTTTGTCTTATTTTTTTATTATTTAATTCTAATTTAAATCTAACATAACCTTTATTTCCGTTTAGTAGTTTTTGCGGGATAATTTGCAAACATACAGACCAATAGGGAGAAATGAAATTTATAGATTTATTATATGTATAGATGTAATCATTATTGAGAAAATAGGTTCATTGCACGTGGTTATTTTATTTTATTGGATTTTCGTTAAGAAGGGTGTATATAAAAAGATTCTCTTTTATTCCTTCAAATCTTGGAACTGTGAGTGACGAAGAAGACCAGTCTCTATCTTTTATATTTTAATGTTGGAAAATATATTTTATTAAGAAATTTAGTTCTAAGTTTTATTCGACCTACATTGATAATTAAATAAAGCTATGTATATACTGGGCGTTTAGTTTTTATTTTTTTTACCTACCGTACCTAAAAACAATACTTAATAGAAAAAAGTACCGTTGTGTTCTTATTTAAGATGTGTCTTAATGAATAAACGGGAAGAATTGAAGTGAACACTTATTTTTTGTTTTAATTTGTAACGCAGTGTTATTACACTAATCAACACAAAAAAGTCAGAAATAAAAAAAGCTCAGTCTTATAGATTTTGACCAGCTCGACACCAATCCATTGCTCAAAATCTTTTCCGAGGTCTGGTGTACATGATACGGGCAGTATACCTGTTAATGTATTGTCACGGATTAGACTTAGAAAGTGATTTTGAAGGCTAGTTCGTGACCCTAATGTTTATGAAACGTTGATTTGGAAGGGGTCAATTAAAAAACGAGAAAAACTTTTTTTAAATTTGCGAATGTTTCGGTTTATTCAAAATCATCATCCGCGCATCTGAAAGATACAAAACAATCCAACTTTAGTTTAAAGGGTAAAAAATATTAAAAAAAGGAAGGTTTTCTATAAAATGATACGGCTAAGAGCCTTAACCAATATTTATTATGTGTGACTTTAAATATTATTTGTAGGGTCTAAAATATAAAATATGGATTAAAAAAAAACTTGTACTTAACTAAATACATTATTAAAATGTAAAATAGATACACATAGAAGCCACAAAAATAGTTGAATGATAAAGAAAGACAATTTTTTAAAAATGATACTGGTCTTTAATTCACTTTTCCGTTGTCACAAAAGCAATATAACAAATATGGTTGGCAAATTTGAGCATCAGATTTGAAGGTCATAGTTATTTTGCTTGGCATGCAATTGGATTATACAGGGTTCCTAAGCAAATCCTTAGGGGGCCAGGCAGCCGTGTATAAGACGCAGACAAACGGAAAAGCACATTAGGCAGAAAAGGATGGACATGGGGCGATGTTGTCAGTACATCTTACACGTAGTAAATCCATTCCAGGTTGTTGTTTTCTAATGTTTTCCATTTTCATACCTTTAGGACTGGAATAAAAATTGTTTTTGCTCGACTTTAATACCAAACTGATGAAAAATATCGTAAAAAAAAATATTTTTCGGCTTTTCATTTTGTAACCATTGTCCTTACGCACTGTTTACAGGCTGAGGACTGAGATACATGAAAATGCCTAACCTAAAGCGTTCATACACGGCCGGAGAAATCGAATTTTTGCCCCTCTCTCTATGTAATGTTTTGTTACTGTTTGGCACGCTACTCCCCTAATATTACGTAACGATTTCCAGATCACTACCCCCCCCCCCAAAAAAAAAACTTCACTTATTTTCATTCCAAATTTTCTTACTTTCACACAAATGCAAACGCTGTCGAAAACCCCCCTCTCCCCTAGGTAACGTTTTGTAATCCCCCTCCCCCCTATGACCATTACATAATTTATGCACGGCCCCTGTAGTCCCAGTGGAGGAGGGTTTTTTTTTTCTTAAAAATTATACTCTTTAGACCTATTTCTTTGCGTTCCCGAAATTACGTAATTTTTGAAAAAAAATTGTAGCATTTTTATTTCGTGCTTTGTTTTTCACATTTTTGCGTTCGGCTAATTTAATTGAAAAATTTTTGCCTGCGGCGCCCTTTATCTTCTCACTCGAAACCAAGATCCCCCGTTTTAGGAAAACTGATCCCGTCTCTGTTTCTAATTTTTTTCGAATAAAAGTAGAGTATGACCATGGGGGAAATAATTTTTTTCTACGGTATGACGAAAATTTCGAGAAAGTTGAAGAAAAAAATAAAAAAAGTGGCAGAGCTCAAGATTTTCGTAAAAAAAAACGTTTTTTGTAAAGAAACAGAGCAAAATAAATCTTTTCACCCTAGCTAGCCGCATGGTTTGGCCGTTTTCGGATAGATGTCACTATTAGAACCGAATGGAAAGAAATTTAATTAAAAGCGAAGATATTTCTTTCTAATGTTAACAACCTCACGAGTTTATCGCTCAGTATCGTAAATAATGGACCCTGCCGCTTCATTTAAGCAAGAAAAAGCTGTGGTTTGGACCTGAAAACATCTAATTTTTAATTAGATTAGATGTTCAAGATCTCATGGTGTGGCCGCCATCTAACGGAATTTTCAGACATCTTGTCAACGGTTATAATTGCAACTATGATTTATGCTCACAATGAAAGAGTGGCGACAATTTTTTTCTCATGAAAGCAGTCCGGAGATAATAACAAACTGGCACCATTGCTCAATATACTTGTTTCTTTTGTGCGCGCAGAACTTTCTATGCCATTTCTGTTTGATTTGAGGAAAATCTTAGGAACCCTGTATAAAATACTATTGTTTTTTATGCGAATGGGATAGCGGAGGTAAAAAGCATCAGTATAAAGGAAAAAATTGGCCGCAAAGACAATCTTTTGTAATGGGAGTAAAAAATATTACGAACAATCCTTTATTTCCTGCAAATCAAATATTAATTCCGCCGTTACATATCAAACATGGCATATTTAAAAAGCTATAAATAGAGATCTTCCTCTCTTTACGTAAGTAAAACAAAAATTTCCCAGAATAAGTGAACCGGCGCTTGACTATACTCGAGTCCAAGAATGAGGATTCCAAAAAATTTACTTTCAAGGTCATCCGACCTTAAATGACATTGAACAATAGCAAACAACAAGATTTTTGCCATTTTCTCTCCAAAAAATCTTGATAATTCGAGGTTTTTTCACTCCAACTTCAAATCTACCTTAAAGTATTAGGCATGTATGCCATATTCGATCCTTAGAGTTTGATGCAGTTTGAAACTTCATGACCGTGACAAATACCCTAGTAAAATTAACATATTGCAAAAATAACATAATAAAGGGCGCTATTGATCAACTATTAAAGCAAAGAGGACCAAATTTGGTAAAAAACATAAGAAGATCAAGTCCAACTATATTGTAAAAAAACATTGGTTCATCTATGACGCGTTTCAATATGGCGGCTGATATATCAAAATGGCGGCTTATAACCACATTTTATTTTATCCAATTTCGTAAAAAAGCAAAATCGACAAGGTGGTCATTATTCCTTGTTTACTTATTGCCGCTCATTATGAAAAAAAAGTTAAGTTGATGCATGATCTTGATCGACCTTGAAAATAACATGTACAAGTGAAAAAACACGTTTTTGTGATGTTTTTTCCAATTTACCACTACGCAAAAGCTTGAAGTGTCGGAGATGAAATTAACACCTTAGCCATAAACAAACACTTCACTTTAAACCTCCCTACCATTTTTGTTGATATGGAGTTTCAGATGATTATGCTATGCCCCTGTCGTTTTTATTAAGTTTCGGAACTGTGAATGTTATGTTCTACTCACTTGTCTAGCCCACAAAGTCAGTTAAATAACCTGCAAGAGAATTAGCATTACCACAGATTGGACCAGTGATTTTAGATGACACTTTCCAAAATGTCGGTCGAAAAAGCATAAAAAATTCTACTTATGACTACACTTGTTTATTAACATTCATAATAAAATTCAGGGATAAGGATTTAACAACTATTTAGTCACACATTCATGTATCATCGCATCCCTGTAAAAGTTCCGAAACTTTTTTACCGGGGTATAACATAAACATCTGAGACGCCATTGGATAAAATAAAATGCGGTTATCTGAGCCGCCATTTTGATATATCAGCCCCCATATTGAAACGCGTCATAGCTGAACCAATTTCTTTTTAACAATATAGTTGGATTTGACCTTCTTTTCTGTTTTACCAAATTTGGTTCTCTTCGCTTTAAAAGTTAATGAATAGCACTATTTAGTATGTTATTTTTGCAATTTGTTAATTTTATTGGGGTATTTTTCAAGGTCATGAAGCTTCAAACTACATCAAACTCTAGGGATCGAATTTGGCATACATGCCTAATAGTTTGAGGTACACTTGAAGTTGGACTGACAAAACCTCGAATGATTAAGATTTTTTGAAGAGAAAATGGCAGAAATTTTGTTTTTACGATTTTCCAGGTCTTCTTTTTTTTTGGGTCACCGGATAGTCTCCTCTACCCTGTTTTGGTGGGATCCTCGGCCGTCCACCTTTGAGTTCCGCAAACCTGTCGGTGCAGTGTGAACCGTTCCGCCTACTTCTACCTCGTTTGCTGTTATTCTATGCACAACGTTAACTGCGGAGCTGCTGAGAAGTAGGGCCGCACGTCGGTAGTCTCGAGTCGCATTCGGTGTTGTGCGAAGCAATGCGTACTTGCCGAGATCCGATCCTGCGATCTCTGTTCTGCAGGCTAAGACGCTGTTTACTAGTCTACAGCCGCCCCCCGTTTTTGTAAGTTTTTATCACTCAGTTAGATTGAATACGTTTTGAGCAGCAATGCGCAGTCATTAAATCATTTTGCGCAGCAAGTTGGTCCCCCTCACTTAAAATTTTTCAAAACTCCGCTACAGCCAATTAAAGTTTTTGTGCAGCAACTTGACGACGAGACGATTTCCCATGCTGAGCTGAGTCGAGGTTTGAGTGTGGATCGTAAAAGGGGACGGGAGGGGGGGGAGAAAAAGGTAATAAATATGAAAAGTTGAATACAGGTAATAAGGGTGTCAATTCCATAAAATTTGAGGTCCAAGAATTTAAAAAACTGTATTTTCTGGCAAAATCTGCAATAATAAAGCACTAGTTTTGAAAATTTGGAGTAGCGGAAGAAGGGACAAATATTGAAAGTTGAATACAAGTAAAATGAGTGTCCATTTTTCATAAGATGAGATCAGAAAAAATATCTGTATTGCTTAGAGTCGCGTTAGGAATGATAAGGCAGAGAAGGGTGTACAATGTAAACATTTTTATATTGAGTTCCTTATGCCAGGCGTACCAGACAATAAACTCAATTTTACATAAAAAAAAACGTTAATTATATATAATATGAGGCCAATGTATTCAAAGAACGGTATTTTTAGAAAATTTAGTTTAGAATAGGGGAGGGGGGATGAACTGTTAAAAGTAATTGCAACGTTCGAAGAGAGCTTGAAGCAAAATATATTTATATGGGTCAGGCCCAGTCATCGGCGTGACATAATTTTTAGCAAGTAAGTAATTAGTAATGAAATTACCTAACTTGTTATTTATACCTCTTAGAGGTGTTGCCCGCATTATCCAAAAATAATCTGTTTTAGCAGCTGTCATTGAACTAAATTTCAATCCCATATAGCAAAAGTATATCTATTGGATATATAATGTGGATATCTCATGTAGGTTTCATATGACATTACACATCGTGTGGATATCCAATAGACATCCATTTGACGTGATTTTTCTTCACACTTGGATTATGCTTTAGTGGTAAATGCAATATATGTCCAATGGCTTGTTTAAAAATCATCCAATGAATGTATTATTGTGAATATAAATTACTCCTCAGACCTCACCAACTTGGTGACTATTTTATTCAAGTATTTAAGTATTTGGTACATCCATCCATGCACTGGATATACAATAGAAGTAAAGCATTTAAAGTTCATCTAACTATAAAGATTTACAGTAATTACAAATAAACACAAGTAGCTCCTACTTATATATAAAAAGATTATCAACACCATAGGAAATGTTTTACTACCCACATAACAATTAAACATTCCTGTAATGTAATAGCCATATACTTAGAGAACAAAGAATGTGATAGGAATGTTACATTTTACCATTGGGAATATTACTTACACATGCCGGCAATAAGTAACGATTTAGGTCATACAGGTGATATAAATGTGATAGAAACGTGACGTAAAACAGGACTATAATACGACCAGAACGTTTTTTTTTTTAAAGAATTATAGTAATATACCTAGGCACTGACTATAATATGCCACATAGCAATTATATATCCCTACTGAATATTGCATGGATATGATTTTGTGATTCAAAACATGTACAGATGGCGACGAGATGGATATCCTAAGATATGCAGTGGATATATATCCACATGAATATCCACCAAATATGCATTAGTCTTCCACTAAAGTGCACTTACGGAATAGCCTATGGGTATATCAATGTATCACCATTATGTTGATGTACTACTTGACATTAGTTATCAAAAGATTACCTAAATAACTTTTTGCTGTCTTATATTTATAATAACATTACCTGCTACATAGAGAACATATTGATTCTAGTGCCATCTACCCACAATAGATGACATTAAACTAAATTATAGTTATAAATCATGTAAATCGCGTTCTTTTCAAAAGATAGTAATATTTTCAGCAAATATGTCAAAATGCTGAGAAAAATATTTTCTTTTTGGGAATATTCATAAAAATAAATAATTATCGCGTTATCATGGGAATATTATTATCTTACTAACAAAAAAATATAACGATCACAAACTCTTAAAGCATAGTCAACAAGCCTGGAACATTCCTTTCATATTCGCAATAGAATATTCCAAAAATCACTTTGAGAGAATATTCATATAATATGAATTTACCTCCAATGTTATGTGGGAAAGTATATACGTCATCTAGTTAAAAAGTTTAAAATCTTTATAAGCTCAAAATACAACGCTGTTACTTAACATATTAGTTAATTTTTTATTTAACAAACCTAATTCATAATATAATACCTAATTCATACGTAAAGTGGCATTTCCGCCCTTGACGGCCTGATCGAACTTTGCTACGCGTTGTTCCGCACTTGTTTGATAACAGTTATTTACCTAACAAGTGTGGAAGGTCGCACGCACCGGCATTTACACAAACGATGCACCAGCGGAGTTCGGGCAAACCGCAAGTGCAAAAAATACTTTCCGTACGCATTAAGTGCAACATTGCATGCGGAGTATTAAAATGTTTCATATTAAAGATTAAAAAATAGTTAATTAACTTATTTCTATTTCTTTGGTAAAGCTCTCATAGAAAAATAACTATTTCCAAAAGCTAGCTAGTTTTTCCGCGCGCCGTGCATTGCATTATGTTTGTATAATATTGTAAAAGTTTTCGCTCTTGTGAGGTAAATAACTGTTTCCGAACTGACAGCGTAAAATAAAATTTGCCGCACTAAGTAGGTTGTGCTAGTTTTCACATGAGCGCGAACAGATTTCTTGGCTTCCAACTTTTAACATTGTATATCGCCTCTTCTCTGCCCTATTCCCTATATTGGCGACTCTTAGCTATGTAAAAATTTTCTTGATCTAAACTTATAAAAAAGCGACAACCATTTTATCTGTATTCAACTCTTAATATTTGATCCCTTCTTTCATTGTTGCAGATTTTGCCAAAAATTCCTAGGCCTCAAAATATACAGAATCGACACCCGTATTTTCCATATCCAAATTTTAGCTGCGCAATATTGCCCAAAAAGAATACTAATGAATACACTATTTGGTTTAAAAAAATGTTAAGTGGAGGGAGGGGCAATTTCACGCTCTTCCAATACCTATATAAAGGGTGGGCCAAAAAATCTTGCACACTTTTGAATTTGCTATAACTTTTGATCGAATCGGTCGATTTTAAAATGTTTTGACCTTTCGCAAGATGACGGACCGTTTTAAATAACGGGAAACTTTCACCCTCCCTGCAAAAAAAATATGTGCGGCATGTGTGTAAAATAATTTATAAAAAATATAAGGGTTTGATGATTAATAACAAAGTAAACTCAGATTAGGCTCGGCCAAATAACCAATAGATGCCACTCTAGCTAAAAAATCAGTAGTTTAAAACCACAGCAATTTTTGAAATTTTATTACAAGTCACAATTTTTATTGAAAACGCTGGAAATGATGAAACTAACTTCTTAAGTGATTTAAGCAAGTGATTCCTCCATATACCTAGCAGAGATGGAAGGTCAAATGGCCTTGATTTTGTTTTGTTACTTTTTTAGGGGAGTGAAAGTACCCAATGGTTAAAGCGTTTTAAAGCTGTCCGCCATCTTGGATGTTCGAAAAACATTAAAGCCGCAAGCTTTGTTTACCTAAAAATTTAAAAATATTTAAAATCAAGTAATCTGATCAAATATTAAAGCAAATGCAGAAACTGCAATTTTTTAGAGGTTTATAGTTTTCTTATCTTTCAACCGATTTAATTAAGTAATGCCTTGGTATAGAAAGCGTACATAAGGCTTTTGTCGCAATGACTTGGATTTTCTCCAGTGCCGCACGTATTTTTCTTGCACTCTGCTCACCCTAAAAGGGAAGGGGCTATAAAAAGTGCCCTAAACATAGCCAGCCAACAACTGCCCGTCTGGACAACCGCATCCAGTGGGTACACCACATGCGGTCAAGACAAAAGAAAAAGTAATCCAATGAATTTTGCCACATGGAATATCCGTACACTTATGGATACAGACACAACCACAAGACCACAAAGAAGAACGGCAATAGTGGCACATGAACTGAGGAAATATGACATCGATATCGCTGCTCTCAGTGAAACTTGAAGAGCAGGCGAAGGCCAACTTAAAGACGGAGGATGCTACACATTTTTCTGGAAAGGAAAAGAAGAAGATGAACCACGTATTCACGGAGTGGGTTTGGCTATAAAAAATGAGATTGTGGACCACCTAACCAAATTTCTTTCAAATTCAAGACCTCCTGGCAACACCCGAGGTCAAAACACTGGCATCTGATTGATAACATTATTGTACGTTCCAGAGATCAAAAAGACGTAAACATTACAAGAGCAATAACGAGTGCAGACGACTGCTGGACAGATCATTGCTTGATACGAGCCAAAATAAACTTGCACGAAGAAGTAGCCGTCAAAAAAAGCAAATCAGAAGAAGATTTAATGGAGAACGCCTTAAAGATGATCAAACCAGAACAAAATTCCAAGTCTCTCTGAATCAAAAGTTGGGTATTTTAGAATACCCGGAGAATATTGACGATCACTGGAGAATGTTGAAGACAGCAATAACATCTGCCTCTGAAGAAACAGTCGGCTACACATAAAGAAAACATCAAGACTGGTTTGATGAGCACGACAAAGAAATTAAAAAGCTTATTGAGAGGAAGAGAAAAGCCCATAATGCTTGGAAAAGTAACCCTAACTCTAACAAAAAATAAAGGCAATACCAAGAAGCCAAAGCAGAAGTACAAAGGTAAACACGTAGATTAAAAAACCATTGGTGGACAACAAAATCACATGAAATCCAACATCTAGCTGAGTCCAACAGCACCAGGACCTTATTTCAAGCTACTAAGATGATATATGGTCCCACTACACAAGGTATCAATCCCCTACGATCCAAAGATGGAACAAGGCTGCTTAAAGACAGATCCTCTATAAATTCACTATGGAAAGAACACTTCCAAGACTACTCAACAGAGAGTCTCAGGTCGATAATGACATCTTTGACAAAATTCCCGAGAAAACTACACAACAACACTTAAGTGAGATTCCGAGATTAGAGGAGGACGAAAAGGAAATCACACAGCTACAGAATAACAAGTCAGCAGGCACAGATGGTATCGCTGCTGAACTCTACAAACAAGGGGCTCCCGCACTTAATTCCCAAATGCACATTCTAATAAGTAAAATATGGCTCACTGAGAACATTCCTGCCGAACTCAGAGACGCCTCTATAGTTACCTTTTTCAAAAAAGGCGACAAGGCCCAATGTGGAAACTACATAGGTATATCTCTGCTCTCTGTTGCTGGAAATATACTTGCACGGATACTATCAAACCAACTTATTCCGATTGCTAAAAAAAATCTGCCAGAGACACAGTGTGGATTTAGGTTCAATTGAGGCACAGCTGACATGATCTTCAGTGCCAGAAAAATGCAAGAGAAATCTAGAGAACAAAATCACCCTCTCTTCATGGCCTTCATAGACCTAGTCAAAGCATTTGAGGCGGTCAACAGAGAAGCTCTATGGAAAATATTGGCAAAAGCTGGATGCCCTCAAAAATATATTCAAATTCTTAGACTACTACACGACAATATGAATGCAACAGTCCCGAGCAACGATTCCAGATTACGACAGGCGTTAAACAAGGGTGTGTTATTACGCCCACTCTATTCTTTATATTTTTAGGTGCCATGCTTCACCTTGTTCAGAAACATCTACTGCCGGAAGTGGAAATTCTATATAGATTCGACGGTTGCCTACTTAACCTAGGCAGACTGCGAGCAAAAACTAAGGTCTCGACGACCTCGGTAATCGAACTGCAGTACGCCGATGAAAACGTCGTTATGGCCGATACAGAGAAAGGTTTACAGCTGGTAATCAACGAATTTAACCAAGCCTACAAAAGCATTGGCTTAGAGGTCAATCTAGCCAAAACGTAAATTCTTCACCAATCAGAACCAGGTACGAATCCCCAAGCTCCAAACATTTCCATAAATGGCCATCCTCTGCAGAACGTGGAATATTATCCATACCTTGGGAGCCACCTATCATCAAATGCAACTATTGACGCAGAAACAGAGCATCGCCTAAAATGTGCTAGCGCAGCGTTCGGACGGCTTTCGGAGAGAGTCGTCAACAATCACAACATCAATGCGAAGACCTAGCTTCATGTCGACAACACAGTTATAATACCAACTCTAACATACGGATGTGAAACGTGGACCACCTACAGAAGGCATATCAAACGACTAGAAAAATATCATCAAAGTTGTTTAAGACGAATACTGAGAATCAAATGGCAAGACCGACGAACCAACATATGTGTTTTAGAAGAAGCGAGAACAACTAGTATAGAAGCCCTAATCTTCAAGCACCAGCTTCGTTGGACTGGTCATATTATCCGCATGCCCGAAACATGTCTCCCAAAGCAGATATTTTATGGACAACTGAAGGAGGGAAAGAGAAATCAAGGAGGTCAACAAAAAAGGTACAAGGACGTTCTCAAAGGCAATATGATGAAGAGTCACATCGATATAAACATTCGAGACCAAGGCAAACGATAGGGCTTCATGGCGGCGAAAAGTCCATGAGGGGTCACAAACTTTTGAAGAGCAACGACGTAGACTAGAGGCGGAAAAGAGAGAACGTAGAAAGGAGCGACAAAATGGAAGAATGGATGACCAACAATACCCGGCTGCTGCCGGAGACTGGGTGTGCCAGGACTGTGGAAGGGTGTGCGGCTTGAGAATTGGCTTACATAGCCATTTAAAAACGCATAACAGATAGCGACGATACATAATAGAGGAAAATCATACTCGGTATCGAGTGATTGCCTATGATAGCAAATTTAAAAGTGTGCAATATTTTTTGGCCCACTCTATATTTTAATGACTGTACGTTGCTGCGCAAAACGTTTTTAATCTAACTGAGTGATAAAAACTTACAAAAATTACGTGAGGGCGGGGGCTACCGAGAACTTGGCCCCACCCATAAAGAAATGCACACAGCTTCCAGACGATTACTGCGCAAAAGGTGCGCAAATAAGTTCACTAGTCTTTTTAAAAAAAAATTATGTGGGGGGGGGCAACTTTACCTTTGTTTTATTATTCAATTTTATTACAGGGGTACGAGGAAATATTCAGATAACAAAACCATCTTCCTAGAAAAATAAAACCATCTTCCTAGAAACGATTTAGGCAAAAGAAAATCGTTTATTGTCTAACTGTCTAATAAATTCGTGGATTCTCTCCAAAATTTAATATAAAAATTTATTTTCTGATAAAATGTGAGTCTCCTGTATCAGTCAGTGTACAAAACCGAATTTTAATATTCCTACATTTTGTGCCTATTCTACACCTGGCCCCATTATGACATGGCAAAAATAGAACTTTGTGTGCAGCCGCATTTTTAAAAACGAATTTAAAATTTGCTCTGTAAACATTATTATGGAGAAGTCTCTAAATATGCGCTAAAAATATATTTTTAAATCATGCTTTACTGATGTGAATAAATGAATGTAGAAATGCGGGACAACTCCCATGTACGTAGGCCACCTTGCTGGGCCCGTTGCACGCCCACGATCCAGTTTAGCCTTGAAAACCTTCCTCTTTCGCAAGAGAACAGATTTTTCTGAGCTGAAACTTTCTTACATCACCTGGGGGTCAGCACAATAGTTCTCAAGGGGCGACTCTCTTGACCTGGTCAGAGCCGGACATACACCATCGACATTCTGAGTCGTGTCCCGTTAGAAGCCCTATTGTCAGTCTCACATCGTTCCTACCTAGGTGAAACAAGGACTTCATTGAAAACAAAAAAGAAGTTAAAAAACCTCCATCAGTTACATCAATCCAAAAGAATCTAAAAGCAAAAGGTCAAAGATCTCCCCATACAGCATTAAACACCATCATACAATTTGAATCACTCACAAATGGGCATCGTTCCGAACTGGTACTTATCCAAGTTACCAGATAACATTAGGCTCCTAAGGCAATTAAAAACAAAAAAGAAGTTAAAAAACCTCCAAATTAGTTACATCAACCGAAAAGAATCTAAAAACAAAAGATTAAAGATCCTGGGTGGAAATAACGAAAATTCAAACATGGATGAGCATCCCACAAAAAACACACAAAAAAACAAAGCCAAAAGAGAAATAATTAAACGATGTTTCACCTTGGGCAACCAGCGTAGGCTCGTCAGTGGTTCCACTGGTCACCCTTTCTATACATCATTAAACACCATCATACACTTTGATTTCCAATTTTGAATCACTCACAAATAGGCATCGTTCCGCATTGGTACTTATCCAAGTTACCTGATACGGATTCGTCCGGGCGTGTTAATATTTCCAATAGGATTATGCTCCTAAGTCAATTAAAAACAAAAAAAAAATTAAAAACCTTCAAATAAGTTACGTCAACCGAAAAGAATCTAAAAACAGGATGAGTATCCCACAAAGGAACACACAAAAAACCGAACCAAAAGAGAAATGATTAAACGATGTTTCGCCTTGGGAAACCAGCGTAGGCTCGTCAGTGGTTCCACTGGTCACCCTCCCCATACATCGCTAAACACCATCATACACTTTGATTTCTAACTTTGAATCACTCATAAATAGGCATCGTTCCGCACTGGTACTTATCCAAGTTACCTGATACGGATTCGTCCTGGCTCATTAATATTTTTAATAATATTTTGCTCCTAGGTTAACTAAAAAAAAAAAAAGAAGTCAAAAACCTCCAAATCAGTTACGTCGACCGAAAAGAATCTAAAAACAAAAGATCAAAGATCTTGGGTATAAATAACGAAAATTCATACCTGGATGAGCATCCCACAAGGAACACACAAAAAACCAAAGTGAAAAGAGAAATGATTTAATGATGTTTCGCCTTGGGCAACCAGCGTGGGCTCGTCAGCGGTTCCACTGGTTACCCTCCTCATACATCATTAAACACCATCATACACTTTGATTTCCAACTTCGAATCACTCACAAATAGGCATCGTTCCGCACTCGTACTTATCCAAGTTACCTGATACGGATTCGTCCTGGCGCGTTAATATTTCCAATAGAATTATGGTCTTAGGGCAATTAAAAACAAAGGAGAAGTTAAAAAACCTCCAAATCAGTTACATCAACCGAAAAGAATCTAAAAACAAAAGATTAAAGATCTTGGGTGGAAATAACGAAAATTCAAACCTGCCTGAGCATCCCACAGGGATCACACAAAAAACCAAAGCAAAAAGAAAAATGATTAAACGAAGGTTTGCCTTGCGCAACCAGCGTAGGCTCGTCAGTGGTTCCACTGGTCACCCTCACTTTGATTTCCAAATTTGGGTCACTCACAAATAGGCATCGTTCCGCACTGCTACTTATCCAAATCACCTGATACGGATTCGTCCTGGCGTGTGCCTATTTGTGAGTAATTCAAAGTTGAAAATCAAAGTGTATGATGGTGTTTAATGATGTATGGGGAGAGTGACCAGTGGAACCACTGACGAGCCTACGCTGGTTGCCCAAGGCGAAACATCGTTAAATCATTTCTCTTTTCGGTTTGGTTTTTTTGTGTGTTCCTTGTGTGATGCTCATCCAGGTTTAAATTTTCGTAAGGGCTTTGGTGTTTTGATGCTCACCTCATCAATCAGGAGTTTGGCCTGTCTCATGCCCTGTGTGCTATTCCTGAACTCCTCATAGCACCTGACTTTTCAGGTCCGTTATGTCTTGACATGCCGGAATACCTAGTGTGGTTTCCGGACCTACCGGATTGGTTAATGAATCTTGTCTAGCCAATCTATCGGCCTCTTCATTTTCCGGTACACCTTTATGTCCCGAGACCTAGAGGAGATTGATCTTGTTGTGCTTCACCCCATAGCTGTCAAGAAATATTTGCACTTCAATACAATGGCAGAGCTATCCTTGTTCGACCTGATAGCAGACACCGCAGCCATGCTATCTGAGCAAATGTAAATATTCTTGCCTGAAGCGGACATTTTCAGATTTCCATATCCACACATCAGAATGGCGTATACCTCATCCTGAAAAACAGTCGCGTACCTTCCTAGGGAGGAATGGAACTTCACCCCCGTGGTTTAACAGTACAGTCCCGCCGTTGAATTGTTCACCATTTTTGAGCCGTCTATGTATCACACTGTTTCATTCGGGGGCAAGGGACACACATCCATTCGTTCCAGACTTCCCAATCAGGCGTGTAAAACCTAATTGAAATATTCGAACTGGTTTGCATCGGTATTGTGTCCTTGTTTATGCGTAGCACTGGACAGATCTCCATTATATTCGAATACAGTGCTGAGGTCACAATGATTTTGAAGTCTGTACATAGTACTCAAAGCCACATGTTCTATGAAAAGGTGCAAAGGAGGCAGCCCTTCGAACTTTTCAATAGCCCTGGTAGGTGCCGTCCTCATGTCGCATGTTGTGCCCAAACACGCTAAGCACTGGACTTTGTCAAATTGTGCCCTTGCGATATTTGTTTTTCTACATGGCCACCACACTATAACCCCATAAGTCACGATAGGTCTCACGACAGCCTATAAATCCAGTGTAGATACAACGGTTGAAGTCCTCGTATGGTGCTAAAAGCCCTTTTACATAGTGCGTTTGTGGCTTTCTTAATGTTATTGGCTACAATTTGACAAGGATTCTTGCTTAAACTGTAGCCTCCATATCTATTTATCTATGTCACAATATTAAAAACAAGACATTGAATCCTGAGGGTTTGTTAAATATTTGCTGCTCCTTATATTACATACACTTTTCTTTTTACCTACTTTTTAATACAGACTCTTAATATTTCGAAAGTCTATAAGAATAAGGTAAAACGCTAAATGATTAACAAGATTAAAAAAATATGCCTCACCAAAATAAGTTGCAAGCCTCTATCTATAAGGATGTAAGCAAACCTACTAGTAAAAATGGACTTTTTTTACTACCCTGTCAGAAAATGATATTTTCGACTGGATAACGAAGTTGTTGCAAAAATAGATCCACTCCTCTAAAACAAAGTGCTTTCGCCCCTTCGATTTTTAATGCCTTTCTTCGTCGGTGATCAAACTATCCGCGGAGAAAAACATAATTTTCATCCCTTGCTATGTAAGTGTCTTTTAAGTCGCAGACCCGCTAGTAGGGTTCGCAGTGGAAGGTGCCAAAGTGGAATACTTACGCCTAAATTAAATTAAATTAATCAGAATCCATATTCATTATCATGTTAATATAATAATGCTCGAAATCGCTTTTATTTTTACAGTAATTGGTTGCAATATTTACACAAAAGAATTTTGGTGGCTTAAAAACATTGTAACTGATAATAAAAAAATCGTGAAAATAACCCATTCTCACATTATTAATATTTTTTTAATTAAATTCTTTATTTAGCAAATAGTACAGCTAATTTAACCTGAAACATGTTTATATGCAGGCTTGGACTCTTCTGTTCCATAAGAGTTTCATCAGTTGCGGTGATGCAGAGTATGGAAACCCATGGTCGCTAAAGCTGATTCCAGTCTCACACAGTGTGTGCTATTTCGCAACTGATGCAAGTTTCATGGTTCCTGGAGTGGATGCCTCGCATCGTAACATGTCTCATAGTATGTGGGCCTCCTAGAAAATGTTTACTTTAGAGTATTATCTCCACATATTTGAAGTCTAAAATAATACTATTGCCCGGAGAAGTATTTTGGATATGTTTGTGTTGATATACAACAATTTTTTATAAACTCAAGAACCATTTTCTTGCAGCAATTTTACTATTGTAAAAACAATTTTGAATATAGATATAGCCCAAAAAGATAAAAAAAAATGAATGCAAGCGCCAAAATGAGCAACAACCGAATTAAGTCCGACCAAAAACTTGCTCCCCAAGCAGCATCTCTTATCACCTATGCATGCACGACAACCTTCCATACTCTAAAATTTTCACATTAAATATTTTCCAGTAAATCCAATATTTCTGACTCTATTTTAACATGAACAAGACCTTCTAAATCATACGTTCCTCTCTAGAAAACGTTTTTGTTCAGGTTTGATGAATTGACCAAACAAAATCCCTTTTTAAAATGAAATAAATCAAAACAATAACCATGAAAGGACGCCAGAGGGTATAGGATAATTTTCTGATTTCTTGCCCGCTATAGTTTGATTATTTGGAATTGACTACAGGTGCTTATTATTTCTAGATAAACTATAAATAATATAAAATTTTTAGAATTAAAAGGGAAGTTTTCAGGGATTGAATTTGGTTATTTGAAAATTATTAATTACTCATGATAACGTTTGAGTACAGGGGGTTAAAATTAAAAGCGACGCAATCAAAACTTCGACACATTGAGCAGAAAAGACCCAGGAGGTCCGGGATAACATCAGGATGGATGCCTAGAGGAGTTAGGTACTAAAGCGCTAAACAGGAGTGTGACGCGATACTGATGGATCTGGGGTAATAAGTGAATGTCAAAAACCAGTAGGCAGATGAAATTGCCAGAAGTTTTATTCTTCAGTTCTCGGGAGAACTTGCCGGGGAATTGGGCGTGGTTTACAAGATAGTGATTATATAAAGATTTGCGGAAGCTTACAGCGGTAAGGAGTAAAAGGAAGTTCCCTTCCCACGCTTTTAAGAATACAGACCCAGGATCGAAGCACTCCTAGATATATATTAAGGAAGCATGTACAAAAAGGAAACAGTTAGGATGCAGTCAGTCCAAACTATTTGTATTTGGAAACAAATGTTTCCTGTGATATCTCATGAAGACATTGAACTGCTGACAGAAATGCTGATTGCTCATACCCCTGCTACTTTTACCATACTACTAGAAAGACTTTACCTGCTTAATAAAGCTATTTTTACTGTCAGCATCAACATTAAATATTATATTTGTGAAACTTCGCCTAAACTTTTAATATTTTACATTCTTGACATTATCCTGATTGAAGTGGGAATCGTAAGACATATGGGTTAAAATTTTTAAGGTCGAAATATCTGCTGTGTCAATATTTGTGGAAATTTACTTACCAGAATTTCAAATATTTATTTTCGGTTAAGAAGACCAATAAACTTTATATTGTAATTTTATTTAAGGGGCGTAAACAGTTAATTTTTAGTTCCCTGATTATCAGAGGGCTACTTTTTAATACAGACTCTTACTATTTCGAAAGTCTATAAAAATAAGAACATGGCTAAAATAGTTTTATTTCAGAAGAGGATGGCTTAGACAGGTATAGTTGAGAGAAGGATGGCTTAGGCAGGTATAGATGAGAAAGAGATGGCTTAGGCAGATATAGTTGAGACGAGGATGACTTAGGCCAGTATTGTTTAGAACGGGATGTCTTAGGCAGATAGAGTGGAGAGGGGGATAGCTTAGGCAGTTATATTTATGAAGGGGATGTCTTAGGCAGGTGTAGTTGAGCAGGGGATGGCTTAGGACGATGTAGTTGAGAGGGGGATGACTTACGCAGGTAGAGTCGACACGAAGATCGCTTAGGCAGTATGAAATATTTTAAAAAATTAACAACATTTGCTGAACGATACCCCACCAAAACAAGTTGCAAGCCTCTGTAAGGATGTAAGCATACCTACTACCCCTGTCAGAAAATAAAATTTTCGGCCCTTTAACGAGGTTGCTACCTCTAACGAGGTTGTAGCAAAAAGCAGGTACAGGTACTGTAGCTATTTCCATTGGTCGATGTTACTGATTTCTCTCAAAAATGATACTAATGCCTGTATTTTAAGTGAAAATTGCTGACTTTTATTTCTCCCATTAAAGACTAGTAAAAAAAAATCATCAAAAGTCATCCGCGGGTGAAAATGGCACTTTCCTCTCTTGTTATGTAAATAACTGTTAAGTCGGAGACCCGTTAGTAGTGTACGAAATGGAAGGTGACAAATTGGCACTCATTAAATGTTTTTCAGTAAATCTAATATTTTCGACCCCATTCAAACACAAACAAGACTTCATAAATTATACATTCATATTCTGAAAACGTTTTTATTCCGCTTTGATGAATCGACCAAACAAAATTCCCTTTTAAAATGTATTTAAGTTTCCAAAATATAAATTTTCAACAACGACGAATATTATATACCCCATAGTAAAACCAGAAAGTAGGGGCTGTATTCAATTGGTATTTATTCTTTATAATGTTAATAACTAAATCTAAACAGGGAATGCCAGAGGGTATAATATAATTTTCTTTTTCTCTTTACTTGCATTTTATAATTTAATTATTCGGAAGTTTGCTATTTGTAGGTGTTTATTATTTCTAGATAAACGATAATTAAATATGATATGTAAAAACTTAATTTTTAGTTTAGTTATTTAAAAGTCATTCGAACGACGCACGGTGGTCGATTTTCCGGAAAACGCGGACATAAATGGAAAAATTAAAAAATTCAAAATGTATCTAAATTTGCCCCTATATGGTTGTCAAGACACTAGGCGAATAGTTGTCCAAAGAAAAATTTATGCTTTTTACGAGTTTGACATTATGTATCAGTATTCAACATCAAGTTTCAAATAGAATACCCAGAGTATGACAGTATTCAACTGTTAATATCTCAAAAACAGTTGAAGATCGACATAGGGTACGTTATATAAAAATGCTTAGAATTTCAAAACATAATGCAAAAATGATATAATATACTGGGTGTTTCATTTGAAAGTTTCGGTTGGCATTCTTTTTAATATACCCTATATACATAAAAATATTCTCGTATACTCTAACATTTATATATTTTGTCAATTACTTTAAAATAAATTTGATTGTTCTAAACTAACATTTTTAGTTTAATTTTGTGAAGTGAGCTTAAAATTAAAATATCATGTGACTTTAACTGCAACTAAAATTATCACGTGACTGGACACTTTTAAATAGTCACGTGACCATCAGTGCTATATTCAAACTGTATTTGACATCCCAACATTTTTGGCCAAATAAAACCCATTCAAGCTCCAATCGTCTTTCAATCTACATGTACTCCGTAGATCCCCCATTAACACCACCATCACAAATTTAGCTAATTAATAAATATATATCTTTTACTCTCTCTTAAAAATGTCTTAAGATAAATGTGAAAATTCACACGATCATCCTGTGTATCAGCTAAATAAGGATACATTTATCTTTTATTACAATTGAATATTTTGTACCATTAAATTACAATGTGGAAGTTTTTTTTAATGAAAGTAAAACTCGTGGCATATCGGCCAAAGCGTTTTTGTTTCTCACTTCATTACGACCAGGCCTCCAATGTCTAATGGAGAATCCAGATACAGGTCTGTAGTTTCATCCTTATTAGGAATCATCAGGGAGTCATAGGATTATACCTGGCAGTTGAAGCTACACAGTGACCATGCACACCTCTAGAATTTAAAACAAAAAGTTTGTAATCCTTGGGGATGTAGTAACTATGTGCGCCACCTGTCGAATAAACCGAGAAACAAAAACATCAAAATTGAAAAGAGCAATACACCGTAAATACAGAATCCTGTACCGTTCAGCAGGTTATAAAGTAGAAACCTGTAAAAGTATAAGGTCACTGTAACATGACTCTTAAAAAGAGGTAACGTTCGCAGCAGCACCGCCCCCAATTGGAGCTTCATACTACGTGGCCCTAATTTTAAGGCACGAGCAAGCAATCGCTCCGAAGCAGGCTTGTTGCGCAGAACTAAAAAGTCAAAATATTTAAAAAAAACAACAAAATGAATCTCGTGTCCGCAAATAAAAATGAAAGTAAAACTCGTGGCATATCGGACAAAGCGTTTTTGTTTCTCACTTCATTACGACCGGGCCTCCAATGTCTAATGTAGGCTTCGTCCAATAGCGTGCTCTGAAATAATACGAGTGACGTTTTTCACACGAGCTTTCCTACAACTCCCAACTACTGAGTCTAGTTGAGAGAACGGCTTTGCTCAAAAATTGTTGTTCGAGGCAGCTCTGCGCGTGCCCATAATAGTTTGGTGATTATTCGATCATCTCGTCACTGCTTTTAAGCGCGTTTATTGGTTGAAACTACTTTTCTTCTCCCAGGCGAACGATCACTTCCTATGACTTCCAGAATCGGTACCCAGGAGGTATCACGGGATATCAGGAAGGATGGCTAGAGGAGTACTGTACCAAACTACTAAACCGTTGCAGGATCTGGCTCAAAACAAAAGGGCGATCCTGATGGATGTGAAGTAATAAGGAAATGCGAAGGATCAGTAGGCGGGTGAACTTGCCTCGACTTTTAATCTCGAATTCTCGGGAAAACTTGCTGGGAAACTGGGCGTGGTGTACAGGGTGGTCCAAATTTGAGGGGCCTCTATAGCTTTGGGCTTTTGCAGCATAGTTAGCCCAAAACTAATATACATGTTACGGCTCGATTTTCAAGAGAAGTCGAAAACTAAAAACCGCATTGCGATATGTCAAATCGTTTCTGAGTTACAGGGTGATTCTCAAAAATCTGCGATTTTAAACGCCTTCTACAACTTTTTTATTTGTAAAGGTAGAGATTTTCAATAAAAACATTTTATGAAAGTTTTTTTAAAGACAAATCTACCTGTTTCACCGATTTTCTCTTAAATCCTTTAGTTCCCGAGATATCACACAAAGTTATATTTCTTTAAATGGGATACCCCAATTTTTCTAAAAAATCAATTTTCTAATAAAATTTTCTGTCGAAAGATGTACCATACACCTATTTTGATTAAATAGTTTAAAAGATATTTGCATATTTTGGTATTTACCATAGTAGGCGCTGTGCGCGCCCTAAATGTGTAAATAAAATTTTATTGGTTTTTTTTTCATATAAAAGCATGTTGGCTACGACACGAGGGGATAAAGCAACCTCGAACTTTAACTTCTAGTTTACTATATTTGTCAACCCTAAAATAATAAACAAAAATAAAATTATTAAAAGTTTTGACTTTAAAATTTTTTTAATTAAACTATGTAACACCTAAAATCTACATCTAACAATTTTCTTTAATTCTAAAACAAATGCTCAAATTGACGGCCGTTTTCTTGTAAACATATCCTACATCTTCTCTTGACGCTATTTTCTGTATTAAGAAGTTCTACCGCATAAAGCTGCCTGAATGCAGTACGAAGTGCCTCCTCCAATTCCCTTCTAGTAGTCGGGCGATTTCGAAGTACAAGGTCTTTGACTCTCCCAGAAAGAAGAAGTCGCAAGGGGTCAGGTCTGGAGACCTGGGGGGCTAATATATAGGACCTTTATTTCCGATCCAGTTTTCGGTAAAGACTATATTTAGCAAATTAGTAATGTCTCGTGCATTGTGAGGAGGTGCACCGTCATGTTAAAAGTATAGCTCATTATTTTGCTGAAGTGGCAAATTGTCGATAAACGGAATCACCTGCTCTTCTTAAATTTGTTGGTATCTTTCGGCATTTACATTTCCATCAAAAATATATGACCCAATAATTTGTCCTCTGTAGATGCCTACCCATACCTTAAAACTGAACCTTCCCTGATTCGCTTGTTCCACCATACTATGGGGATTTTGCTGTTTACAGTCATAGCAGTTATATCTGGTGAATATTCCATCACTAGAAATTGTTGCCTCATCCGTTCAAATAACTTTTCTGGAAAAATCGGGGTCTTCTTGGCTTTTATTTAGGTAACACCTGCAAAATGCACGTCTTGGAGCAAAATCTCGTTGCCGTAATTAACTAGTCTGCAAAAGTCCAAGGCTATAGAGGCCCCTCGAATTTGGACCACCCTGTACAAGAAAGTGGGAAGGAGATTTGCAAAAAATTACAAGTGTGAGGAAAAAATGAAGATTTCCGAGTAGTCCCTTTACACGCTTTCAAGATTAAAGAACCAGGATCAAAGCCAAAATTGAATAGATTGGTCCGGAACCAATCCTAGATATATCAAGGGAACAGGCTTAAAGCGATCGTTCTATAGATAAACAACAGGAACTCCTTAATAAAAAAATTCATCGTAAGAACGATGCATTATAGCAACTGCAATTCGTCAAACCGGTTTTTTATCCAAACCTTATTTCCCGTAATTTATCAGAACATTTTTGCTAAATTGATTGCGCATTCGCCAATAACACATTAATGCAAGACGAGTGAATGCAAGTGATATCTATACACAAACTATAGAACGGGACCTGTAAGTATGCGCGCGTAAAAGCGACATATGCATCAAAATGCCACGCTGCTGCGCCACCTGCGTGAACGCCTCCGGTTCATGTGATATTGGCGAATGCGCAATTAACTTAGCAAAAATTTTCTTTCTGTTACGGGTTTTACGAATTCTGGGTTTGATATTGAATTAGTTTGATGAACAATGGTTTGATTAAAAACGGGTCTTATAAATTTCGAAGTTGTTATTGCGAAGAAAGAAATAAGGTTCGGATAAAAAATTGGTTTAGCGAATTACTGTTCCTATAGTGACTGATTTTGTAATTGAACTTTCTTTTATTTAACGGGTCTGATTTTGCACATTCTAATAAAACGTAGGCGTTTCACAAGAGTAGGATACAGTCAGCAAAAATGACTTTCATACAATCTCGTGCAGATATTGAACTATATACGGAAAAAGTACCTGCGCCATATTTTAAGTTGTGTAACTAGAAATTTTGTACAAATTTTACACAATTCAGTATTAAATATGCACAACTGTGTTAAAATATACAATAAAATGTAATTTTGGTACACAATTTTATGGCCCGCACACATTCAGTTACCATTGTTTAAAAAAAATCCAAAAATTTTTTTTACGTATACTGACTGGAATGCTGACTGTATACACCTGTGCGCTACTTTGCTTCTACTACTTTACCTGCTTGTTAAACCTATTTTTACTGTGGGCATACATTAAACATTTTATTTGTGAAACTTCGCCTAAACTTGCAATATTTTACATTTTCGACATTGTCCTGAGTGAGGGATTACTTGTCAGTTGTGTGGGTTGTACAAAACTTTTAAAGGTCATAATATCTGTTAATATTTGTCTAAATTTTCGTTTCAGCATTGCAAATATTTATTTTCGGGAAACCAAAGCAATAAAATTCAAACTCAAGATTTATTTTAGAGGCATAAAATAGTTAATTTTAGTCCTTTGTTTTCGGAGGGTGCCTGTAATAAACACCATTCAAATAATGCAGAATTCTTTGATATTTCCTCCTTTTGTTACGTCATTAACAATTAAATAACTTTCTTAAATATAGTCGCCGAAATGTAATAAATTATTTGTTTAGTATTGAAACAAATGTTAACAAAACAACACACAAAAAATATTACACATAAATCCTCCTTCCTGATGAATTTTCGTCTGTCAACTCACGCAAAGAGATTGCAGTGGTTAGAAAAGTACTAATTGGACATCACCGGCTCAAAAAATATTTAGGTATATCACATGGTGATTGAGAGCGACTTTATTTGTCAAACCTGCGGGAGAGCGGAGGAGATATCTCAGTACCTCATTGCACCTGATGGGTGCAGAGAAACTGCAAATGGATTTTAAGGGTAGGCAATCATTAATACATTACCGGCTTTAAATGTGCGATTATTATTGGTGATCTTAGATTGGAAAGACTGTACTCCTGTACAATTGTGTGGAGTTCTAGAAATATCTAGAAATATCATGATTTGAAGATGTTATAACAAATTAGTGTCAAAACTATCTTGTGCATTCCTTTTTAATTTATTAAAACCCACTGAGAGTTATAAAATATTGGGTCAGATTAAGTGCTCTTTTTGCATACTATTGAGAAATTTCATTTGAGGAACGTAGTAGATACAGAATCTATAGAACCAGCTATAAATGAAAAACTTGTTTAGGTCGCCGAAGGCTCTGTGCTAGATGGCAATATTGCAGACAATTAGACAAGATTTTTCCAGAAATTTGATATATTTTTGTATGGAATTATTTACAAAATCAGAAGAGACTTAGGTGGCAGTCTTTTTAAATTTGATCAAAGATAAACGCCTAGAGCTGCTTAATATGTTTACGATCACAGACACTAACAAAAATTCAGGAAAGACTTTAATTTCAGGATTACTGGGTCCAAAAGCAAACGTGATTTTTAAGCGTTTTTAAGTTCAACAGTATTTCGCAGAAAGAGGGTGAGTTATTTGACAATTTTTTAGCAGAAATAAGAAAAGCAGTAAAAACAACTGGACACGCAGTTCAGGATGACATGAAAAGAAAAAAGATAGTTATGTGAATTTTAGACAAGAACACGTAGGAACGATTACTAAGAGAGTCATAGCTAACATTTTCAAAGGCTATTGGCATATGCAAGGCTATAAAATTAGCAAGATGCAAGTTAATTTACTTAAGAACAAGCAAAGTTTTGGACAGAGACACAAATGTCCTCTAGTGAGAATAGTTGCAAATTTTGTGGTTATATCCATAGACAAGCAAGCAAGAGATGATGAATCGAGCACATTCGGCAGACCACCAGAGGCCGGTGTCTATGAAGATTTTTAGTCGCTATAATAAAACAAAGTTTGTGGTACCGTCGATAAAGAGCAACAATCGCAAGCTATTGAAAGTGAGGGTGATAGTAACGGTGAAGAATTGTATAAAAATTCGGTACGTTGTGTTGACTTGATCACTAGACTAGAATTAAAAAGAAGAAAGATACATGAGCGAGCAGGTGCGAGAATGAGATGAGGACAAACTGGAAATAGGTATTACTGCTGGATAGCATAGGTCAGATTGTATGTCATAAGAAAAATGAGCTTGCAAATAAATTAAAACCGATAAAAATATATCGTTTTGAGAGCTTTAGCAAAGTGAATAGGCATGATTCTGTAATCGATTTCGTTGTGGTAGATGCCCCAGATCAACTGCCGTTGCTTGGGTTGACCGTGTGTGTGAAGCTAAAATTGATTAAATGGCTTCCTTGTATTAGTCAAGGTCCAAATGTAAATTTTTCAATCGATCAATAATGTTCGAAACTTTGCTGGGTTAAGTCAGGTCTCAACTGAACATCATGTCACGTTAAAAAAGGAAGCAGTCTTATATATTCAGCTCCTCAGGAGGATTCATACGATCTTGTATGATAGATTAAAGATAAAATTAGAACAGCTTGAAGCTCAAGGTGCCATTAGAAAATTTAAAAAAACCTACTGAGTGGCTGAATCCTCTGGTGATAATAAAAAAATGACGACATCAGGATCTTCCTTGATCTAAAATATCTTATTCAGGCAATCCACAAGAAACATTTTTTAATCCCCATCGCTGAAGAAATTGTAGTGCATTTGTCTAAAAAGGAATTAAGTAAAATTGGTTAAACAAAGTACAGCTTATACAGCTTAAATGCTTGAGGCTAGCCTTTGAGATCAGTTCAGCCCCAGAAGTTTTGTTGTAGGCACTTACTTTGATGACCTAATAGTAACAGGTAAAAATGAGATTGAACATGTTCAAAATTTACAGTTAGTCCTTGAAAATTCTCTTAAATATAATATAAAGTTGGCACAGATTTATTCCAAAAATGGAATGGAAACAAATAAAACGTATGTAAAAGCGATTGAAAATATGCCTTTTCCCCAAAAAAAAGAAACTTTTGAGAATTTTAGGTATCGCAAAGTACTTAGAAAAATTTATTATTAATTCGTCAATGATCACATCTCCATTAAGGTATTTGACAAAAATTAACCGTTCTCAAGATTACTAAACTATTTTAACCGATAATGGCTTAAAATCAGATAAAGAATTTGAATTCGCGGCATACTCAGTACTAAAAATTTTTCCTATGCCCGATGAACAAAAATTACAGTTCAAGAATGAAATTTAAATTGATGAATTGAAAAACCCGTAATTCCTTTGCCCTTACGGTTAAATATGCTTCAGTTTTTACATGACGAAAACATGGGCATGGATAAATCAAAATACAGAGGGCGTCAAATTTTTTATTGCCCTGGCATGAACGTAGAAATTGATTTTTCTCATAAAAAAATTCAGAACAAGCAAAATTAATACTCGAAAACAACAAAAAGGGAAAGGATAGGGGCTTGATATTTTTACTTATGCTGGCAAAATTTATCTTGTAGCCTTTGATTCATATTCAAATTGGCTAGAGTTGCGCAAAATTAAAGATAAGTCAATAAAGTCAGTTATCAGGTCTTTGAAAATTTTTTTCTTAGTTTTTAGATCGCCCGATTTTGTTTCTTGTGATAACGTACTTTTGATAGCTTTTAGTTTAAAAGCTTCGCGAAAGAATGAAATTTTAAAATTTTAACGAGAAGCTCGAACTATCCATGTTCTAACGGTCTTGCTGAGAAGGGATTACAATTATAAAAAAAATCTTTACCAGGAGAATAAGATCTAGAATATGCGCTGTTGCAATATCGAAAATCCCGTCTTGAAAATATGGGCTTTTCATTATTACAAAATACCTATTAGTTCAAGTTAATTAAAACGCCACTTGTGAGAAAATGTGTCTGGAAAATTAAAAAATAAGCAGAATATTTCAAAGAAATACTTAAACAAAAATGCTAATGATCTGAGTTCCCTTAGCCCAAATAGTGCCGTACGCATGTACAATCATGTTCAGAAAAAAATGAGAACCTGATTTGATAGTAAAACACTATCAGTAGGATTTACTAATATCTAAAATAGTACCCCCATAGGTCTAAATATTTACACCAGTGGGGTACTAAATTTTAAAATAAATTTTCAAAAAACACTTACCCATACACAAAATACACAAAGTTATTGATTATTTTTTATTTTTTTTTGCAAAGTACCACTGAAAAAGTGTTTTTTTTCTTGACAGACCAAAACCAATTTGTTCTTGAGAGGTTTAAAAATGGCAAATGGTGAATACGCCAAAAATTTGGCACATATTAGCTTAATTTTTTGTGTTTGAGGCTATAAAGTTGGCGATTTTTTAAACCTGGCAGGTGGTTCCCTAAGTAACCGTTTTTACAAGGATTAATTTACCTTACTTAATATCCCAAGTGGTTCATTAACCAATAAAACACCTCCAATTTTGTCCAGAAAAACGCCATATTTTGAACCCGTTTTCAGCACAAAAAATATATTTATGAGGGCACCACAAGGCAAAATAAACATAAGTGAAGGTCACTGATTATGCACGAAAAATATACCAAACAAAAAAATCTAAAACAACTCTATATTAATTTATTTACTAACTGAAATTAAAACATTGAGGCTATCTAAAAGCGCACTTAAGAAAACTTTCCTTACTCAAAGCCCACCCATTTCAAAGCTGTAACTTTCATCAGTAGAGGTTGGTGCTAGCCAAGGTACAAGCAGAGGTAAGAAATCGGAACTCGCTGTTTGTGGTTTGAAGGCATCTAATATTTTTAAACTGGCACTTCGATAGTCACAAAAATGTAAAAAAAACTTGCATTTAAGTTTTTTTATACATTTTATATATAAAAACACCTATTAAATGAATAGGAAATTAATGTACTCTTTATTTTATTATTACTTATCTAAATCGTTATGTGATATCAAGTATTAATTGGAAAAATTAATTAACAAGGGTAAGTTTTAATTAGAGTGACATATAATTCCAATTTTTATTTGTTCTACAGAGTGTTTACTATTGAAACCCCGCATGGGTTTAAATTTTTTAATTTTCTTTGCTTCTCAATTGAAACTTTCTTCTTAAATCCAACAAAAGATTGTGTTAAAATGATTATTCAATAAACAAATTTATTTAAATGTTTCTTATATGTCAAACTATATCTAAAATTCAGGGAGGGTTGGTTTAAAATACCGTTCTAAAATAGACTAAACCGATTTAGTAAATACCACCGTTAGAATAACCGCGTTCGTATGTGCTTCAAAATGAACTTGGTAAAACAGTAAGTCGCACTCGTGTAGATTTGAGAAAATCCTTGAATAAATATAAACTCATTTTTCTTAATAATGACACACACCTCTGTCCTAACGAGTCAGATACTAACCAAAAATGCAATATTAAGTTAGATGCCTGATTTGCATTTGATAAATTAGCCCAAAAAAGAACTAAATTTTTAGCCTTTTAATATAGCACTTAAGACAAGTAGATCAGGTAGAGTTAATTAAGGCCCCAGATAAGCCTAATTTATAAGGGCGAGGAAGTAAATCAGGATTATTGCGGTGTGCTGCATAGGTGCACTTTTAAAAAAGTCATGATTTATAGAGATTTATAATGAATCAGTAGTAAAACTACCTTGTGCATTTCTTTTTAATTTATTATAACATATCGCGAGTTATAAAACATGAATTACGCTTCTTAACTTTGTAAAGAGACGAGAAAGGCCAGGAGAGCTACCTGTGCAGAAGTTATTGATGCCATGCCCCAGATTTCTTAAAGGAAATCGCTGTTTTTAAATGGAAATTTTTAGTCGATAGAATTGTCTGATTTTTTTATATGTATATATGTATATATTATTGTTTATACGTGCGCCAACTCTCTACCCCTCCCAGAAGGTCCCCAAAAAATTGACGCTAAAGTCGTCGATTTCGTACTTTTTAGCAATTTTTTAATTAATGTGCTGACCTTATTTGCAAACCGACCAAAATCTAATTTTCTTTTTGGACTTTTTTTGGAATTTTAAACGTCAAAATTGCACTGCCATCTTGCATGCGCCATATTATACTTTTTTATTCCTTATCTGATTTAAAAGAAACTCTCTCTAAATTATAAAACGTTTCCAAGAAACCTAACTGTAACAGATTGTACAACCCATTTTTAATAAAACCCGGAATTTGTCAAACCATTATTTATCAAAACAGGATTTCGTCAAACTCGTTGTTTATCAGAAAATATTTGCTAAATTGATAGCCCATTCGCCAATAATACTTACATGAACTGGAGGCGTACACGCAGGGGGCGACATATATACACAAAGTATTGAACACTACCTGTGAATACTTTTATAGAACGAAAAATGCATCGAAACGCCGTAACGCCGCGCCACCCTCGTGTACGTCTCCAGTTCATGTAAGTATTATTGGCGAATGCGCTATCAAGTTAGCAAATATTTTCTGATAAAAAACGAGTTTGACAAAATCCGGTTTTGAAAAATAATGATTTGACAAATTCCTGGTTTTATTAAAAATAGGTTTTACAAATTACGAGTTTGATATTGAATGAGTTTGATGAACAAGGGTTCGATTAAAAACGGATCTGTTAAATTTCGAATTTTGAATTGAATTGAATGGGTTTGCTGAAATAAGATGCCGATAAAAAATTGGTTCGACGAATTGCAGTTTCTGTGGTGAATCGTTCTTACGAAGAATTTTTTTGCTAAATGCTGGTTTGATAAATCATAGGCGTTCCGTCATGCATTTGTTTACTCTTGGTGGGAAGAATTAAAGGTCAAACTGTCCCAAAATACTGTGGAGGAATTGTAGATGTAGACATTTCTTTTTTTCTTTAAAGACTTCAGGGTTACCAACAGCGTCTTTGTTGCCTACTTTTTTCTAAAGGAAAGGGCGGCGATCGCCCTCCCCCCCTTTGCTTCACCTTTTAAACGTCTTGCGGAACTATCGAAAATAGTACTGACTTTATTAAAGCCAGACCGATAAGTCCCTAATGTCTACGGCTAGCGACCACGTTCGTGTCATAACCAACTTAAACTATCTAATGTCTTGTCCTGTTATCTAACAAGGGCACAATTGTATTAATCGTGTCATTTTACCGTTCTCTAACATGAAATATTTCACATGGCACAAATTAAAAGTAAACAAATCAACCGCATTTAAAAAACAATTAATGGGCAGACGATCCAAATTATTAGTTGAAACGACAAACTAAACTAGAAATTTCGTGAATCTATTTTCATTGTATGTGACGCAAGAGTAATCAGCAGTAAAAGCGTTGACATGTTTATACCAGTTGAGTAATTTTCAAAAGTGGTGTGTTGTTTCATAATTGTTAGCGAGTTTTATGACGCGTCATTGCTGGATGATGACCTTTTTAATGAGATAAATATGTTTTTTCATATTATTAAGAAAAATCCCTTATTTTGAGATTTGTAAATAGTGAAAGAAGGTTTACGTTTTATTATGGCAAATAAAAGTTTAAATCAGTAACAGTGGGATTTACTAAGATCTAAAATAGTACCCCCCACAGGTCTAAATATTTACACTTGTGTGGGGCACTGAATTTTAAAACCAATTTTCAAAAAACATTTACCCATACGGAAAAGACACAAAGTTATTGATTATTTTGTATTTTTATTGCTAAATATCACTGAAAAACTGCTTTTTTTGTCAAAATATACCATATTTTAGAAGAAAATGCCCTAAAACTAATTTATTTTGACAGGTTTCAAAATGGCAAATGGTGAATAAGCCAAAATTTTGGTACATAATAGCTTCATAATCTGTGTTTGAGGTTATAAAATTATTTTTTAGACCACCTCTGGGGGGTGGTTTAAATTTATAACCCTCAGAAAGGATTGTTTCCTGGCAATTGGTAATAAGTTCGTTTATAATTTCCCTAAGTAACCGTTTTTACGGATTAATTTACCTTATTTAATATCCCAAGTTGCACGAAAAATATAACGCACAAAAACACCAAGAACAACTATATTACTTTATTTACAAACTGAAATTAAAACATTGAGGTTATCTAAAAGCTCAGTCAAGAAAACTTTTTTTACTCAAAGCCCACTCATTGTCAAGCTGTAGCTTTCATCAGTAGAGGTTGGTGCAAGCCAAGGTGCAAGCAGAGGTAAAAGATTTGAACTCGGTGTTTTGGATTTGAACGCAGATAAAATTTTGAAACTGACATTTCGACAGTGACAGAAATGTGAACAAAACTTGCATTTAAGTGTTTTAATACATTTCATAAATAAAAACACCTTTTAAATAAATACCAAATTAATCTACTCCTTATTTTATTATTACCCATCTAAATTGTTGTGTGACATCAGGTATTAATTGGAAAAATTAAATAAGAAGGGTAAGCGTTTACTATTTAAACCCCGCGTGGGTTTAAATTTTTTAATTTCTTTTTTTTCTAAATTAAAGCTTTCTTCTTAAATCCAACATAAGATTGTGTTAAGATGATTACGCAATAAATAAATTTATTAAAATTATTTTTATAAATCAAATTATGTCCAAAAATCAAGGATGGTTGGTTTAAAATTCTTAAAACCAGAAATTTCACTTAAAATTAGGACCGTTCTACAATAGACTAAACTCTTTTAATAAATCCCACCGTAATTGTCTATGCCTCTACACCTTAATATAAGGTACTAATCACTTAACAACAAAGTATACGAATTCGAAGAGTGGTATTATTATCGCCACCTCACGACTCTGATCTAATTTTACACGCAATTCTTGTACGGACTGCCTGCATGATGGTCCAGTTCTTATTGAGATGTGATAAAAGCCGGGCTAACAATTCGCTATTATATCTCAATCTACTATCCCTCCACACACTTAGGGGACGTAGCGTATTCAGTGGGACTTTTGATAAAGATTTCACGAAACCTATTTTAATCGATTACTAAAGGACCCACCAGCACTGTCTAACCTGTGAATAGCCCCAAAAATGCTGCAATGAAAAAGTATGGTTAAAGTGTCATTTTTTTTTCTTCAATTCAGACGGTTTAAGCTAGATCAATAAAATTTGGCACATATGTTGCATGGCTGTTAACAAAGCTCCTAGTTAGGGGCTAAAAATTTTTTAATTTTAATTAAAACATTATATTTCACTTATCTTTCAGCCAATGTCAACAGAAATGCACCACCAGTGACAGCGGACCATTTCTCAATTTTAAATACCTCTAAAATTTCCCTAGCCCCTAGTGGCTGTAAGATTGCGAGAGATCTAATATTTATCAACAAAAAAGTGAATCTCATGTCCGCAAATAAAAATTAAATTAACACTCGTGGCATATCAGACAAAGCGTTTCTGTTTCTCACTTCATTACGACCAGGCCTCCAATGTCTAATGGAGAATCCAGACACCTACAGACCTGTTTCATCCTTATTAGGAATTATCAGGGAGTCATAGGATTGTATTTGCGGACACGAGATTCACTTTGTTGCTTTTACATATTTTGGCTTTTTAGTTCTGCGCAACAAGCCTCCGCCGGAGCGATTGCTTGCTGATGCCTTAAAATTACGGCCACGTAATATCAAACTCTAATTGGCGGCCGTGCTGCTGTGACAGTTACCTCTTTTTGAAAGTCATGTCATGTAATGACCTTATACTTTTACAGGTTTCTTCTTTATAACCTGCTGTATTTACGGTCTTCTGCATTTTTCAATTTTGATGTTTTTGTTTCTCAGTTTATTCGACAGGTGGCGCACACAGGTACTACGTCTCCGCGTATTACAAACTTTTTGTTTTAAATTCCAGAGGTGTGCATGATGCCTTTGTAGCTTCAACTGCCAGGTACAATCTTATGACTCCCTGATGACAGGTCTATAGGTGTCTGGATTCTCCATTAGACATTGGATACCTGGTCGTAATGAAGCGAGAAACAAAAACGCTTTGTCCGATATGCCACGAGTGTTACTTTACCTAATATTTACCGTTTTTAAATTTCAGAAAACATTCCATATGTATATGTAACAAATATTATGAAATATAAAAATCTGAAACTCCATGGCCGACCCCTAGATAAAAGCTAAAAATTTTAAATCTCGAATAATTTGTTCAAAATTTACTATACCGAATTAAAAAATAAAAAAAAAATTTTGGCTTTCCCAGACATAGGGTGAAAGATAAGTGAGCTGTAATTTTTTAATTGAAATTGACAAAATTTTTAACCTCTAACGTAGGGGCCTTGTTAACAGCTATAGAAAAATTTTCGGTACAGTAGGCCTGTAGGTAATAGTGTGAACTACCAACTGATACATTCAGATGTGCAGGTGCATTAGTATAGAAGGTATGAAGGATAATTTAAAAATACATTTTGGCCCCTGTTGCCCCCTAGGGGCTACCTAAGTAATTTTTTATGGACGAGGGTACGTTGCTGTTGTTGCTATAGCTCAAACCGTCTAAATTTAAGAAAAAAAATTGACGTCCTTACCGCACTTTTTCACTACAGCATTTTTGAGTCTGTTAATAGGTAATGCAGTGTTGGTGAGTCCATTAGTAATCGGTTAAAATAAGTTTCGTATAATCTTCGTTAAAAGGCCTATAAAAGCCAAATTTAAGTAACATTACACGTTTGCAACACATTATAAAAAACAACCCCTTACCTTATCATCCCTATATCTACACATCTACTTAACTACTTCTTAAGCCTAAATTCTACACACACACCCACACCCACAATTTTCTCCTTATTCAATTTTAACCTTCTTATCTCAACATTTTAGGTACCTACGGTACAATAAGTTGATCTGAAATTTTGCACATCCATGATTGGTATGATCATTTTACATTAGGTACCTCGACACTGTATCAAACTAAAAACAAAAACGTAATGGAAGGAACACGTCCTCACGTTTTCTACATATTCTAAAATATTCCCTCTTTATTCAAGATTTAAGTATAGAAATCCATCCGTATTGAAATTCAGCTCTTTTACGGCTCATTATTGCCCGGGAATTTTATTTTATTTCCAAATCTCGATATGAATTTAAATTCTGCGAAAAATATTCATATAAAGAAGGCTCATCAGAAAAGTGTTGTTCATACATATATGGAAAACCGGATTGATAGAATTTCAATCCATATTTTGATTTTAAATTGCACAAGTGCATACGGATTGTCTACAAGTAAGAACTTTGCAACAAGGTGGCTCGAGTCCAAACAAAATTTAAGAAATTTAAAACATACATAGGCTGTGTCTTGAAAACAATAAGCAGTCCAAAGACGTTCAACTAAAATCGACCTATCAAGGCATTCATAAATCGCTTTGGAACGTGATCAGTCGTTAGATTTAGGGAAAATCATTCTCCTGTCTACTGACAACGCTGCATCAAAGGCAATCTCGCACATGCTCCATCCACCTTACGTTTAACAGGTCGATTCTACTAGCGGCAACTCCGACGACAAATAATGAATGATGCAGCGTAGTCACGGATGTAGAAACCTTGGATTGCTAATACCTATGGGAAATTTTCATGAAAATCACTGCCGCGTGTCTTCCGCCATTTTCGCCGCCATATTGTGGAGATTTGGGTTGGCGACATTGGTTTCCTTAATTTTAAATAGTAGTTTGGGAACACTGACTGTCAACAGTGTCAAAATATGATTGGAATCATAGAAAAAAAATTGGATTCGGTCTGTTACATTTTTTTGAAAGGTAATTTTTGTTGATGTTTTTTAATACAAAAACAAAAAAGTAAAGAAACAAGTCATAAACAAATGCTCCAACGGTCACACCATTTATCTCTCTCATTTGGTATGGAGTATGTGCAGGTACTGTTAAGCCACACGTTGTAAATAGGGACTAAAACAGCTAAGAACAGATGCACCAACGTGATACAGTAATAAAAAATAAATTAACAGAGGGAGATACTGACTTTGATAATAGCATATATAGCTCAGCTGAAAGCCAGAGCCATGGCAAGTACATCTTTGGCACATGGAGTCGAGCATGGAGTTTTACAATATTTGAAGACATTGGCGGAAAAACCTATTAACTAACAACTGTGTCAACCATACCTTCCCTAAGTTAACAAGTTATTACTAAGATATCCTTGAGTTTTGGTAAGTTTTCAGCATTCAACATTTTTTTTGTAGCTCTATCTTTTATAAAGGATGTAGGATTTTGCTCAAAACTGCCTATGCTGTAGGTTTCATTGTCCTGATAAAAATCTATCATTGCTCCAGTGATCTGGTATGCAGTTTTTGAGATACAGCGTTCAAAGTTAAACATTTTCTTATTCTGGCTTTTCCCTAAAATCAGTTTTTTTACACTTTTTGTGAAAATGTAAATAATATTTATGAACCAAATTGTAGTCTGAGAATAAGTAGCAGAAAATTATAGGTTGCATTGCACTGGCATCACAAACAAAAAATATTAAATTCATATGACCAAGAAATGACTTTTAACAAAAGAAAAATTTCAATTGTTATGTTGCCACTTAGTATTTAACAAAAATGCTTCAAAACAAAAACTTTTGTAACATTTTTCGCCATTTTTGTTGTTTGTTGATCACACAGAAAGCCAGTTTCCATAAGGAAAAACGAATCTACAAAAAAAAATGTCAAATGCTAAAAACTTTCCAAAACTTAAGGATATCTTAGTAATAAATTTTTCTGCTGAGTTCTTCAGATTCAGAAAACTTTTATTACAAAAATTGTTAACAAAAAACATTGTCACAATTGAATAAATAAGCGTCATAATTTAGTGTTAAAAATTAACATTAAGGTAAATTTAACCTAAGAATGTCTTTAAAATGTCATTTAGATATTAAATAATGTTAACATTAAGGTTTTGTTAATAAAAATTAAAAAATAAATATTGATTTTTCTTTATTTCTAGTAATCTTATAATTACTGGTCTTAAAATCTCAAAAAAATACTGGCTACAATACCACAAAAATTGACAATGAAATCTTAAACTACTTACTTAAAATTACATATACAAAGTTACAAACACATGGAAATGACAACAAGAAAAAGAAAAAAAAAATATACTGATAAAATACACATGTACTTTTTTGTGATCACTTGCCATTGCCCTGGTTTTCAGCTGATCTCCCTCTACTCATTTATTTTTCTTGTCTTCTAGGCCTATAACAACCTCGGATTTATAAACTGTTGGCCCATATCTGTCTCTAGACATTTTAGTTCCTGTTTCAGATTCAGAGATCAACTTAATGAAGGTTTATCTTGAGCGGGAGCGCCAGCAGCAATGGTTACCCTTTGAGTTTATAAATTGGGGGTAATGTTTCCATGTTGTAATTTATTTGTTCAAAACTTGCACATTCCTCAGACCAAATGAGAGAGATTATCATGGCGTGGCCGTTCAAGCCTTTGTTTGTCTTTTAAATGGTTTTTATTGCTCGGTTCTTTAGTTTTTTGTTTTTGTATTAAAAAATAACACTACTATTTAAAATTAAGGAACCAGTGTCGCCAACCTAAATCTCCACAACATGGCGGCGAAAATGGCGGAAGACACACGGCAGTGATTTTCCCACAAGAGTATTATCAATCCCTTTCTTTTTTACATCCGTGAGCATAGTACACGGTTATATAGGCGACACACTATAAGTGCGAGGTTGTCACATTGTGTAGGTTTTATTCCCAATATATGTTGGAAAATGAAAGTAATTATAAAATAGTTATAAGATGGTTGACTTTTACATGAATCCTGTGTCAGATTTTTTCATCATCATTTCATCTCCTAATTCCTAGCACCGTACTGATGAGCACCACAAGTGTGAATTTAAGGGAAAGCTCGCTCTTCATTGATTTTGATAGTAATTATGTTTGGGCCAAATATCAGATATTTATCTGATATTTCGACCGAAAAAATAAGGGATACATAACATGTACACTTGTGTAAAAAACAACGAGGACATTACATACCCAAATTTTTGAACAGATGTATACCTACACATTATAAAGTATTTATTGAATTAAAATTGTGAAGATTTCTGAATATGTAAATAAAAATAAAGGCGCCTATACTCACAGGTTAGGCCAACATTTGCAATATAGCATTGTTACGTCACATGGGTACTGCCTGAAATTTTATCGTATGATACTATATCCATTTTTTTATAGTTTGATGTCTTCTCTTGCAAAAACTTTGTCTAAAAAAGCACTTGAAATTCTCAATGACGTTTCAATATGGCGGCTAGTCATGGTCTCACCAGAGGCGCCTTGAATACAAAAAAAGGTGTTTCAGTGTTGCAGGTAACTGAGAAAAAAGTTTCAAAGATAATATGTTTGTAAAAATAATACGTGTAGAAATACAACATTGAGCCAATATGGCATCATCGCCAAATTGTTTACCTTATTTCTGGTCGCAACTGTGGTAAAGTCAAGGCGCCCAAAAATTCCATACAAAAAAGGGTGATAAAATTTGAAATGTGAAACCCATTAAGGAATCGTAAACAAATAAAAGGGGATATGGGCCGGACTGGCTGTGAAATAAAATTTCAACTGGGGGTGGAGAAATAGGAGTAATTCGATTTCGAAGGAAGTAAAACGATCTTCTGTATCTCAGAAGAAAAAGTCACAGGGATTTAGAAATTGGTTTTATAGACTACTAATAAAAATAGATGGACACGTGTTTCAGTGTTTTTCTACCAACGCCTAATTAATATTTTGATAAAAATTTTGTTCTGTTAAAATATGGGTTGTTGGGTTTCAAACTAAAGGAAATAAAGTCCGGAATCGAAAAAAGTGTTTTTCTAATAACTTTTGCAATTTCTTATTACCAGTCTCTCCCTCTCAACCCCATTTTTAATGAAAATATTGGCCGACTAAAATATATGTTCTGTGGTATCAAACTAAAGGAAATAAAGTCCGAAATCAAGAAAAGTGCTTCTTCTGTTATTTTTACTATTTTACTGTTAAAACTGTTAAAAAGTTGCTGGACGAATTTTGCTACATTATGTGGATTTCTGGACAGTACATAGGCTTTATTTCATCCAAATCGGTTTACGGCAACAAACGTTATGACCCTATAAAGCAAAAAACAGGAAAAAATCTTCAGGCAAAGCGGATACTCGAATAGATAGAAGGGTTTAGCGGGATTAAGGTTTGAGGACATCAAAGTGGAGTAAGATGGAGAAGGAGGAGGAATTTACAATTTTAAACACGCGAACGAAGTCACAGGTGGCAAGATAGTCTTCTTTTATTCTTAGGAAAGCTTATTGATTTTCCGAATCACTACCGGAATCATCAGTACATTTCGCCCATATAAATACTGTATAGAAACTCTTAGAAACACTATCAGTTTTAAAAAGAGTGTGGCCCTGTCTTAGGGAGGGGTGAAGGTAGTACCTGTCGACAGATCTTCCAAGGAGTGATTAGGCACGTTCGATACTTTAACACAAATGAATTAGAAATACTTAGACGTATTTAAAGTACTCAGAGGTTTGCGAAAAATTTAAAAATTAATTAACTCCTGGAAACCCAAAATTTGTATTATGATTACGGTAGCGCGTGCCACTTTTATGGCTAGTTTTTATAAGAAGGGATAGAGATATCTTAATATTGCAGTAACTGTGTGAATAGATATGACTATTATACAGGGTGTTCCAAATTCGATGCTCACCATAGGGATCTCCTAAACGGTAGGAGATACGAAATGGTTTAAATTAGGTCAAAGTTGCGCAAATTGACACTTTTCTCAAAACCAAAAAGAGAAGTTTACAAATTCCGGGTAGTTCCGAAATATTTATTTTTAGTTTTTATTTTTCTGCGCCCTTATTCTTAAAGCTTTCAAAAAGCGCTCAAAACTTTCTATATGCACTTTTTTAAGATCTACCTAATGAGAGGTCTGTTTTAGAGATTTGACATTTCAGTGTGCCAGGAGCACTGTCAAGTTCATTTTTTCTTATGGACATATGGTTTTTTCTCCTGCCGTTTGATGACAGATATTTTATAACCTGATTTTGACGTCCCTGAAAAGTGACTTACACAGGCGCTCTGAGGAGCTCTGGAATGGCACACAGGGCATGAGACAGGCCAAACTCCTGATTGGTGAGGTAAATGCCAAAAAAACAAAGTCCTTGCTCCACCTAGGTAGGAAGGATGCGAGACTAGCAACAGGGCTCCTAACAGGACACTGTCACCTTAACAAGCACCTAGAGATACTGGGAATTGCCCAGGACTCGGAGTGTCGATGGTGCATGGAGGACGAAGAATCTTCCTTGCATCTCCCGCTGGAGTGTCTGGCTCTGGCCAGGTTAACCCTTTAAGTCATGATGTACACTCAGGTGTATGTCTATTTACATTGGGGCTAACTGGCCTTGCTGCCTTTTGATGGCTTTCGGTAAAATAGTGTCATAATGTATACTTAATTTTCTAAATGTCGCCAGGAGTGCAAATACAGGATTTAGGCAGTTTTTATATTTCTGTTTACAGTTGCCGGGCATGTTTTCGACACGCACGTTTTGTTGCTTATTTTCAAAGTTATTGATGCAAATTTTGTTACTAAAGGGTGTTAAATATTTTTTATGGGTTCATTATTATTCAAGGTAAGTACTAAACAATAATGTGTAAGAAAAAGTACATATAGATATAATATATGAATTTACCAAAATATGTACATTGTAGTGTACACCATGACTGATAGCTTTTGGAAAAAACCATTGACAGAAAGGGAGTTGTTTAAAATTCTCAATGGAGATGACTCAGAATTAGAGGAATTGGATTTAGATGAAGATGATGGCTGGAACGAAGATGATGAGGTGCAGATAAGAGGTAAATAAAATGTTATTGTACGCTAGATTACAATTTTATCACAACTTTTTTTTTAGATGAATTGTTTGCTGCGCCCACTAGTCCTCTTCCCGATGAAATACAAGAGTTTCCACTAATTGAAACCGCTACTAGTTCAAGAGCAATGCCCAACAAATTAGACTTTGCATCTTGCCAGACCTCCCAGGAGTTTGCGACGGAGTATTTGAACGCTCAGAATCTCACAGAGAAAAAGGATATAAAGTGGATAAAAGTAATTTATGAGATGCCCTCCACCATCCAGTTTTTCCAGCAGCCTAGTTCTGCAGCAATAAATTTGCCGTCACCTCTGGATTTTTTTTGATAAATATTTTACAAATGAGTTACTGGGGTCCTGTGCAGAAAAAACAAACTTATATGCCGTTCAGAATTCTGTAACAAATGTATCTGAACTAAGGACATTTTTTCGTGTCCTTATAATAATGGGGAATTTGAGATATCCAAGAGTGCGCATGTACTGGGAACCAAAATTTGCTATTTCTCTTATAGCTGAAAATATACCAGTCAATCGATTTTTTAAACTTAGAAATAACATGCACTTTACTACAGAAGAGGACAAAAATTTTTCAGATCGGATGTAGAAAATATGGCCTTTGTATAATACCATAAGAGAAAGATGCAATTCGTTGGATCCCGAAGAAGTTTATAGCGTCAATGAGCAAATGGTTCCATTCAAAGGATCCCTAAACATCAAGCAATACATCAAAAACAAACCAACAAAGTGGGGCGTAAAATATTTTTTATTGTGTGGACTGTCTGGAATCTTTTACGACTTTATAATTTATCAAGGAGCTTCCACTGAATTAAAAACCGAATACATGTTATTTGGCCAAGGACCTAATGTTATGCAGTTGTCAGAAAAAATGCCATTGTATTCTAAACTTTTCTTTGACAATTACTTTAGTTAGTTAGTTATCCAAAAAAAAATATATGCAGCTGGGACAATTCGAAAAGATCGCTTTTCTAAACCACCGTTTACGGAGGGCCAGGATAATAATAAAAAGTTAGAAAGAGGCTTTATGGAAAATGTAATTTGTCAAAATTCTGGTGTTGTTCTGACCAAATGGGTAGACAGTAGTGTGGTAACACTTGGTTCGAATTTTGTTGGAGTGGCTCCACATGATATGTGTCAGAGATGGGACAAGAAGTCTAAACAATATATAGAAGTACCACGCCCAAAGGTAGTGTCACTTTACAATAATGGAATGGGAGAAGTCGAGTGTGATTTTCTTATCGCCCTTTACAGATCGTTTATCAGATCCAAAAAATGGACAGTCCGGCTTATTTCACATGCCTTAGATATGGCGGTAGTCAACGCATGGCTAGAATACAGAAAAACTGCTCAAAATCTTGGCGTTCTCGCAAAACACGTCTTAGATTTAATACCCTTTTGACAAAACTTGGCTGAAGTTCTTATATTATGTGGCAAATTGCCTGCAAAGAAACGAGGAAGACCGACAACATCCTCGGGTTCAGCGAGTCCTTCTCTCAATGGACCTCTCATTTCTCCGGGAACCAGTAAACAACTAAGGCCTATGACAGATGTCCGTTTTGATAATTTTGGCCATTTTCCCATATTTTGTGAGAAAATAGGAAGGTGCAAAGAAGCTTGGTGCAAATCTCGAACGTACATACAATGCACAAAATGTAACGTATTGCTTTGTATTTCAAGAGAAAAAAAACTGTTTTCATTTTTTCCATACTAAATAAATAATGATTTTGTGAAAACCTGTTTGGTGTTTTTTCGTTGTTGTAATCTTTCAATATTCATCATGTACACTACATTGTACATATCTGATTTTGAAAACTAAAGGACCAACAGACATGCAATTAGGCTTAAATTAATGTAAAAAAGATACCTAACTGATAAAACACAAAAAAAATATTTCCCAAAGCTTTTATAATTCATGACTGAAAGGGTTAAGAGAGTCGCACCTTGGGAACTGTCTGCTGGCCCCTTCTGCGAAAGATACAGGCTTCCAGGGCTTGCAACGGGCCCAGCAAGGTGGCCTACGTACATGGGAATTGTCCCGCTCGCGTTTCTACATTCATTCATTCAACCTCATTTTGACAAGTACCTGACGTTATGAGTTAATTGACCATCATCAGCTCAAATTCAAAGATTATAAAATAAAGGAAAGAATGTATTTTTAAAATATTAGATAAAGTTACTTTGTTATAACAAAATGTAAAAAAAACTGTAATTTGTAAAATGTTGAAAAAAGTACTGCAATCGAGTTCCCAAAATATCTTGAGTAAGTTAAAAGCAAAAATTAAATTTGAACTGATAATGGTCAATAAACCCAAAACGTCAGATGACTTATCAAAATAAGGTTGCAAAATGTTATCTGTCATCCTTTATGAATCAAACGGCAAGATAAGAAAAAGGATGTGTCCATAAGAAAAAATGAACTTGACAGTGCTCCTGTCACACTGAAATGCAAGTCTCAAAAGCGGACTTCTCACTGAGTAGATCTTAAAAAAGTGCCTTTAGAAAGTTTTAAGCGTTTTTCGACAGCTCTAAGAATAATAAATGAAGATTTCGTTTTTTCCGCCTATCTGCGGAACCATCGGGAATTTGTAATTGTTTTGATTAAAGCATCACATTGCACAACTTTGCCCTAATTTAAACCTTTTCGTATCTCGTACCGTTTAGGAGATCCCCATGGTGAGCATCGTCTTTGTTAATACCAAAAAATGCCTTCCAATCCCTCGCATTGTCTTGCAATGATTAAATTGGGGCTGCTGATGGTCAGTAAATCCAAAACGTCAAGTAACTTGTCAAAATAAGATTGCAAAATGTTATCTGTCATACTTTATGAACCAAGAAAAAAAATGAATGGGTCCATAAGAAAAACTGAACTTGATAGTGCTCCTGTCTGCTGAAATGTCAAATCTCGAAAACGGACCGCTCATTAAGGGCGCAGGAAAATAAAAACTGACTGGAGTTTGTAAGCTTTTTTTTTGGTTTTGAGCAAAGCGTCAAATTGCGCAAATTTGCCCTAATTTAAACCTTTTCGTATATCCTACCGTTTAGGAGATCCCCAGGGTGATCATCGAATTTGGAACACCCTGTATATCTAATAAATGATAGCTTTTTGAGCGATATTGCTGGTGAAAACTACGTTCTAAACACTTAGTAAATAGACAGTTTAGGTTGGTGATGTCTTTCACATTTTATTATCATCTATTTCTATCTTGCTTCTCTATTTATTTTCTCACTCTCTTAACTTAAACCGCCTAATATGTGTCCGCAATGTTACGTCCATCTCAAAGTATGCAACGACTGCAGTCAGCTGTTTGTCATCGCTTCGCATCCACCATAAAAGCGATCGATCACAACATCCGTGGCATAAACATGTTTAGGTGCCTTTGGACTGTTGGAGTTTCGGTCGTCGTGTCGTTAGAGCTGTGTTGAATTGTTTTCCATAGATAATGCAAAGCAAGTTATTTTATAGATAAATAGTTCAAAATATTTTTTGTAGATTTTTTTTAAATATTTTATATTTTTTAATATTTTAAACAGAATCTAGTGTTAACAGAACTCCGCTTCCCCCCCCCCCCCCCCCTCGGGAAATATGGAACCTGGGAAAAAATATTTAATTGGTTCTCCTTAAGAATCAAGAGCGGATTCGGAAAACAGAAAAATATCCCGAAAAAAAAACAAGGAAAATCCCCCAAAAAAACCCCGAAGAAAACACCCAAAAAAAAACGCGGAAAAAAAACCCCAGAAAAAATTGAATGTAACTTATTAAATAATATCTGAAAAATCTAAAATCTTTTGGAAGGTAGGTTTATAACAAAATTTATGCCGGTCAAGTGGTGTGTGTGTGTACAGTAGTAGTAGTAGTAGTAGTAGTAGTAGTAGTAGTAGTAGTAGTAGTAGTAGTAGTAGTAGTAGTAGTAGTAGTAGTAGTAGTAGTAGTATAACCTTCCTTCCTATAGGGTATTAGTAATATTATAAATACGAAAGTTTGTGTGTAAGTATGTGTAGGTGTGTAAAGGTTTATGTGTGTGATTTTGTCCTTCAATCAGACAAAAAATTTCGTTTTATTATTTATTATTTACCCAGTGTTTAATTTTTTTCCGGTGATAAAATACCTTGTTGAGCCAAGGCTGGAAATTTTAAATATTAAGAAAAAACGAAAAATACTCAATTAGTATTAAACAAAAATGTTAGGTACAGTGCAACCTTAAATTTTCGACAATTTTACAGGGGGAGGGAGTCCACCAAGTTATTTAAAATATTAAGCAAGTTAAACTGTATTCAAAAGTGAGTAAAAAAATATTTTGTACTATTTATCTATAAAATAACTCGTTCTGCATTATCTACAATGCAGCTCTAACGACACGCCCACAGTCTGAAAGTACCTTTAGATATGTAGTGTCTTTTGACTCTGTTTTGAACTTGGTATACTGGTATGTTTAAATATTGACTTTTATGGTTACAGTAGGTTGCTTCCAAAATACCAATGGTCGGCAACCTGATAATAAATAAACTTACTATTTATGAAAATTCATCTTGCCATCTCTACCCGCGCGTCATTCTCTCTCCACCAGCCCTTAATTATGTTGGAAATTTGGAACCTTTGGTTGCACTAAAACAAAATTATGATTGTTTTCCACAAACCAAAAATACACTTTTTTGCACTCGACGCGCGTTTCGCTAACAATGTTAGCATCATCAGGAGACGATAAACAATGAACTAAATTGATCTACGCTCTATCTTATATACAATCCTTTAGTGGGCGGAGATAAGACTAATAATTTGTGATTGATCACGATTTTTAATCCTATCTCCCCTCAACCAAAGAATAAAGTATACTAAACGGGATGGGTCCTCTATCTTTAGGGAAGGTTTTTCTGTTCAAAATTCCCTTGAATTTATCAACAAAGTTAAAGATATTTCACTCCAAGAAGGTGAAATTTTAATCTCGTTTGATGTTAGTTCGTTGTTCCCTAGTGTGCCGATACCCAATACCTTACAATACCTGGAGGAACTACTAAGAAAAAACAATCTAGAAGACAAACAGACTTTAGAATACCTATCTTTAACAAAACTCTGCATGAATCAAAATTACTTTCAATATAAAAATAACTACTACCAGCAATTAGAAGGAACCACAATGGGTAATAGTTTATCACCTTTTATCGCAAACCTATTTATGAGCAAATTTGAATCAGATATAAGTAAAGAATTTGAGTATTTCCCCAGAGTATGGTTTAGGTATGTAGACGATGTGTTTGCAGTATTCAACACTAAAGTAACTAGTGTTGAAAATTTTATGGAAAAAATAAATAACAAATTTCCCACTATTAAATTTACTTATGAAACAAAAAACAACGGTACACTGCCATTCCTAGACACTTTAGTTATAAGAAACAAAAATAAATTGGACTTTGACCTATACAGAAAAGGCACGGCCACCAACAGGTATATTCCAAATGACTCTTTTCATTGCTTACAACATAAGCTTGCAAGTTTGTACTTTTTAACATATAGATTAGTAAATTTCCCCTTAAACAAAGAAAGATTTGAAGCAGAAAAGAATAGGATTAGGAATATAGCTGGCGAAAACGGTTACGACGAAGGCTTAATAAATAAGCTGATAAATAGACATTCTTTTCAAAAGACCTTTCGGAATTCTACCTTTTTCAGACAAAAAGATACCTGCGACTCAAAATTTGTATCAATTCCTTATAATCCTAATTATACGAAAGGATTACACAAAGTATTTAATAACACCGGTCTTAAATTAGTATATCAATCCGGTAACACAATAAGAAGCTTTCTAGGAAATCCCAAGGATAAAACTACAGTTCTAGAAAAAAGTGGAATTTACGAAATTAGTTGCATGGATTGTGACAAAAAATATGTTGGCCAAACGAGACGCTCTATTCAAACAAGTTTTAAAGAACACTTAGCACACTTAAAATACGGAAGAACAGAAAAGTCAAGTGTGGCCGAGCATGCTTTTGAAAACAATCATAGATTCACATTAGATAACCTAAAACTTCTAAAAAGTGTACCAAACAAAAGACTTTTGAATGCATATGAAAGTATGGAAATCAATAAATCCAGAAATAGTTTAAATAAAGATAGAGGACCCATCCCGTTTAGTACACTTTATTCTTTGGTTGAGGGGAGATAGGATTAAAAATCGTGATCAATCACAAATTATTAGTCTTATCTCCGCCCACTAAAGGATTGTATATAAGATAGAGCGTAGATCAATTTAGTTCATTGTTTATCGTCTCCTGATGATGCTAACATTGTTAGCGAAACGCGCGTCGAGTGCAAAAAAGTGTATTTTTGGTTTGTGGAAAACAATCATAATTTTGTTTTAGCCCTTAATTAGTAAAAACTTTAATTATCTATATATCAGGAAAAAAATTAGTCTAAATTCTTTAAGAATGGAATAAATAAAATTATTTTCAAAACTTTTTGCGATATCTCAAAAACTAAATGAGATACTTTCCGCTAAAGACATTTATTGGGTTTTTGTTTTTCAATTTTTTTATTATTTTAAAAACCAAGCAAAAATCGAAAAATAAGTAAAAAAAAATATTCCTTATTTTCTTAATTCTTCAAAAAGGCATAAAAAACAATACCATATGTGATCCCCTTCATTTAAATCTTCATATTTTTAATATAAAGCAAATATTTTATTAAGCTTTTCTAAAAAACACCAAGCAGAAAAAAGGTAGTACCTCCAACTTTTCGATATCTCAAAAATCAGACAAGGACATAAGCAGTACCCACAGGTATTTCGCTTGCATCAAACTGTCGATGGTTGACAGTCTATATCGTAATAATAGGGGCGACTTCCTGATTTTTTTTCAACCCTGCGTCATTCTCCTCCCTACCACCCTTTAATTAGTTAAAATGTTGATCATCTATATCTCAGGAACGGAATAACATAAAAGCAAAATTCTTTCACAGGATTATAAAAACCGTCAAACAGACCAAAATGCTTTTCCGCAGCTTTTGCCATTTATCTCAAAAATCAAATTAGATATATTGAGCCAAAAATATTTGTAAGGTGTCTACTTTTATATTATTTTAAACACCACGCTAAAATAAAATAAAATAGTTTAAGGCTATAGTTTTTCCCCAGATTTTAAGTAAAAAAAGTACAACTGGCAACGCCTTGTTCTTTAATTTTTTTAACCTTTTGCCGAGTGCACAGGGAAAACTAAACATCAGAATTAGCTGAAATTTTGCAGGGGTGATTATTTTTAAATGCCTAATGGTCAAGCCATGATAAACCTTAAAATAATTTTCTTAAAAACCTGTTAAATTATTTTTAGATGTGCTAAAATACGCTTTAGTAGGACACGTTTTTTGGTAAATTTAAAGGCTGTAAAAAACTTTGATTGAAAGGAATTAATACCTTCTTATGTTTTACACACTTTACACTTTGAAAAATTACAATTTTTTCTGTTTTTTGGATAAAAATTGCAAAATAAAAATCATATGCACGACACCACTCAAGATGACAGACAGATGACATAATATAAATTTCTAGTAAACATTTTCCTTAAATCATTTTCATCTTTCTCTAAAATACTTTTTATAGCCTGCTGTCTCTCTTCAGCAACATTAAAAATTTTTCACTAAAATATCTCTTCATCTGCCTCTAGAATTCTGCCTTCTCTCTCTAAATATTTTTCATTTTAACAGACAACAAATGTTTTTTTGCCAGTACTTGAACGCCTAAAAAATAGTCAAAAGTTGAAAAATTTTAGTGTTTTATTCTAGAAATCGAAAGTTTTAAAATGTGAGCAATATCATGGCATACAAATATGAAAAAAATAGTAAAAAATTGCTTCATCAAAAACGTGACCCCTTAAATTATGCTAAAATATATTAAGCCTTAAATTACCACCATGGTTTGACCATAATCAAAAATATCTAAAGGATTTTTTAAAATTCTCAATTATTTTTTCTTCAAAATAAAAGCTCTGGTGCTCTCATCTATCCCAAAAGTCTCAAAATAATTGCGGTTTAGAAACAAACCCGATTTACAAAAAAAATAGAGAAATACTCTGGATTACATTTTTCTTTTTATATTTCCTTGCTTTAGCGAAAATAAAAACTAAGTTTCCTTTTTTTTAAAAGCCTGAGCACTCCGGAAAAGAAAACGGATCAATCAATCACACTTCATTGTTTGGCTGATCGCAGAATTTATACGATTTCATGGTAACTGCAGGTGTTTTATCAACAAACTTCAAATCGGGCCGCAGTGGGACAGAAGAGTATTTTTACGTTTTTTTGACAGAAAACCACTCGAGGTTATATTTATCTTTCAAAAATATGTTTTTAAAAACATTGTTCTAAAACATATATGAACCCACTCCGCGTGTGCGGTCGCCCGCTGAAAAAGGCCTAGCGTTGCGCGGGCATTACCCAGAGTCTATCAAAGAACCAAGAGAACCTTACTGACTCGCTGGGATTACTAGGAATTCGCATAGAAACATTCGGCGCCCATAATCCCACATAATTTTCTTTTTATTTTGATTCAACTATTTTTTTTTTAATTTAAATTATTGCGGCATAGTTATGTGCAAGTGTACATACTAGTGAAATCTTGGAGTGCAAAGGATAGATTGTAGAACCTCAGTTTCAAAAACATACGGATACTTGAGTACTAACAAAACAGGTCACTAAAGCTCCATTTAGAGGTTGGAAAGACTCTTGCTAGTCGTTGACGCTCCTGTTGAAAATAGAATATTAATTATTTCGTCTAGCGCCAGTAGCCGATTTTTAAATCTGCATGCTTTTAAGTTAACCTGTTGTCGGAATATCAGCTAACGAGAGTGTTTCCAATTCAATTAGAAATGCACCTGTATATGCAACCTTAAACATTACACCCAGTTACTTTAATACGTAGTTGGATAGCGGTTTTTTAGCAGGTAATTCTAAACCTAACCCCAAATTTTTGACCCGGTGCTAAAAAATCTCTGGCGTCCCTTTGTGGATAAACATAAATAAAGTCTCCGTGTTGCTATGGAAAACAAATTCAATGCAAATTCTGCAAAAAAATCAGGTGGAAAACAATTCCCCAGATTGTAACTACGACCTTAATACGCTCTAAAAATTTCTGACATAAGTTGTGATAATGGGGCGTTTCAAAAATCTGTTGTCAAAATTTAATATTTGTCAAGGTTTGTTACCACTCTTATATAAATTTTCTTAAAGGTCGCAAAAAGCTAACTTTGGTAATTAAAACTTTTTTGGAGCATGCCTTATGACGAAAAAAAGTAGGGGAGAAATGTATGGTAGAAAAACCTGTACCTACAGAAAAGCATAAAGTTATCGCGGGCACGTTCGTGCTTCTAGATAAAGATTGCATTATTAATAAGTAGAAGTTAATTAAAAACTCTCTTGTTTTATGGTATTCAAGCAAAGGTTTAATTAAAATTTCACTGCTAACAAATATTAACCAAATAGGGCAATTTTATCGGCATATCTGAAATCCTAAAAATGTTCGCATTTTTCTTTGCCTTACAGCGATTTTGATTAGACATGCCAGAATGGGGGCGTAATTAATTTTTCAAAACGACGAGGACGTTGATAAGGCAAAAAAGGAGAGATAAACAAAAAATAGTATATTACATAACGAGAGAAGAAAGTGACATAATTCACACGAGCGTGAATTTTGTGAACGAGGCGGTAGGCGAGTGAAACAACACGCGAGTGTAGGACAGTTACTTTCTATAGAGTTGTGTACGCTATTTTTTCTACGACCACTTTAGGACTTAATTCGTATTTTTTATTATTAGTTTTTATTATTCATTTTCTTCTCTAGGGACGAAAATGGTTTCGGTCTCTTTCCGACACTCCTACAAATCATAGCCTGTTACATACCTACATTGTTTGTTTGCTTATAAAACTTTTTAAGGCGTTATAGAGTAAAGATTTGGTTACTTTCATGTGTAGTCGTAGGAAAAAAACTTTTTCCTACTAGCGTGCGTAAAAGTGCAATTTTACGCACGCCTATGAGTGCGGAAACTTAAATTTGAGTTTACCCTGTGTCTATCCCGCGCGCATTTCTTTTTAAATTTATTAAAAAAAATTAATAACTATTTTATGCTCGGAAAAATTTTGTTCCTGACACGTGCAAAAAGTCTTTTCTCCGCGTCGTTCATTTAACTGCCGTCGCGTGCGGAAGAGTAACACTTTCGGCACTTTAATCACCATATCTACCATTGCCATACCATATTTAGACGTAATTTCTTCTTCTTCTTTAAGTTTTTGTTCTCGTTGAACCTTGGCTATCATCAGCTCAAAGTGCACCTTACCTACTGCCAAAAAAAATATCGTTAAATCAATAATATTATTCTTCTACCAACATTATTAAATACTTCAAACACCTTTTGCTTATTCTTATATAATCAAATATTAAATTAAGAAATACCTATGCTTCAATTAGCGGAACTTCTAAGTTTTGCAACAGGGAGTCTGTGCTCTTAAACATAGCTTAATTCTTGTCTATACCCCGCCAAGAAAACCGCATTAAACCTCATTAAAAACACATCCTGTTTTTTAGCAGTTTTTATAAGGTTTATAAGCTTTTGTGAGACAAAATTTTAGGATTATAAAAGTTTGTTATAATTTATGAAGCATATCTTTGATTTTATGTGGTTTCATATGTGTGTTTTTTATCTGATTCTATAATCAGACAGACTTATGAATGTTTATAAAATTTGATAAGTGCAGATATTTTTTAAAAATATTTAATGATTTTATAAAAGCACTATTTTCAAAGAGATTTTATAATCAAACCGACACATCAAATTTTATGCGTTTCTATAATTACATTCTTTTTCTTTAATAATGTATTATGGTATTATATGAACCGATAAAATCTTATGGGATTCTATGATTACACTCTTATTCTTTTATAATGTTTTAAGAGTTGGTATAAACGTTTCCTAATGAGATTTTGGGATATTCTATGATCAGACCAACTCATAGAGTTTGACAGATTTCTATGAACACTTATAATTTGCTATAAGTTGGTAAAAACTATTTTTATAAGTCTTTAAATAAAAGATTTTATAGTCAGACAAACTTACAACATTTTATAGATTTTTTATGTCTCCACCCTGCCAAAAAAAGCTCATTAAATGTCATAAAAAACACACTTGATTTTTATCAGTTTTTTCGACCATCTGAAAACTAATTAAATAAGCTATGCTTAGTATACTTACTTACTTCTACAAAAAAATATTTTTTGACTCATGATTCCATGCAGAACTCTTCATCCTAGGAAAGTACATTTTGTGTCCATTTTACGTCGATACGTTCCGGGACCAATTAGGCACGTACTATGTACGTACATAGTACGTAACAAAGTGTACGTACCTACGAACATTTTACGTCCAATTTTGGCCCAACAAGAATATAGTTTTTGGCTTAAGAAATCTTGTAATATTTTATAAAGAATGCCTCAAACATTTTCATAGAAATTTATCAACGTGACATCTCTCCCACAGCTCTTGGCGATAAATAAGTCCTTATACGAGAACAATTTTTTATTGGATATGTAGATATTGTGCAAGCACAAGGAGTGTTATTGTATTATAGTGGGTTAGGTCGTCGTAGTTCATAGTTTAGATTAGGTTATAGTTTAGTTTGACTGTATCTTAATCTCTATTACATTACTTCCACTACAATTGTAAACTTTTATAAGCCAACTGGCTGCTAAACTATTAGGAACTCTTATGCGGGATTCGTGTTTCACTTTCACTAGTGAAAAACTATAAAATATCATAAGTTTATATGAGCATAGATTATGAGAACTTATGATATTTTATCTGTTATATGCTATGATTTTTTATGAGGTTTTTTTTTGCAGGATATAACTCACACAATATTGGAAGAATATTCCTTCAAAGTGATTTTTGGAATATTCTATTGCTAATATGACAGGAATGTTGCAGACACATTTTTTGTTGAATATTCTTTAAGAGTTTGTGATAGTTATATTTCTTTGGTAATAAGATAATAATATGCCCATGATATGAAATTAACTCTGTGTTTTGGACTTCCATTGTCTATATTTTTATTTATACACAACGTTTCGATCAGTACAATCTCCTCGTCTTCAGGTGCAAAACTACAATCTATTCCTAAGACTACGTACCTATATACTATGGGAAATCACTCAACAGTGAAGTTTAAGAAGTTGGCTCTTCCCAAGGAAAGACTTCCAAATATTTGGAATTTCCACACTTGGTTTACTGAAAACACCCTGATTCTGCCCAATAAAGGCAGCTTCAAGGATTTTCTGTTCTTCCAATGTGACATATAAACCCAAGCTCTGGCTAAGATATGTTAATGATACTTTTATTGTCTGGACGGGGAATGACCAACAACTTTCAGAATTTCTTCACCACCTAAATAACATAAGACTCACCATTAAATTCACAATGGAGTTGGAGCAACATTGTCAAATTCCTTTTCTTGATGTACTTGTCAAACGAGTAGAATGTGACATCAGAACAACAGTCTATCGTAAACCCGCTCAGACAGGACAATATTTAAATCAAGGTTCAAGTCATTCTGCTACAACCAAACGAGGCATAATAAGAACTTTGTATAATAGAGCCATTCAAATTTGTAACAATTCTCATAACTTGGAAATCGAAATAAGAAACATTAAGAAGGATCTGCAGCAGAATGGATATAGCCTTAAACTTATAACAGATACTATTTCTAAATTTCAGCAAACAGGACAGATATTACAAGACCAAAACCAGGCAAATGCATTACTTACAATTCCATACATTAAAGGAGTATCAGAGAAAATTCGAAAAGTAGCAAACAACTTTAATATTAAAACAACTTTTAAATCTAATATTACAATTCGAAGTCTTTTTAGTAAAACCAAACCGGAAAACATACATAGGTGAAACAAAAAGACCACTATCTGTTAGGCTTAAAGAACATCAAAAGAATACCCAAAGAGGTGAAACAACGAAATCAGGAATCGCCGAACATGCATGGTCAGAATAACATCGAATGGAGTGGACAGAAGCAAAGGTTTTGCACAAGGAGTCACACTGGAAGAAACGGAGATTCCTTGAAGCTGCCTTTATTGGGCAGAATCAGGGTGTTTTCAGTAAACCAAGTGTGGAAACTCCAAATATTTGGAAGCCCCTTCTTCGGCGGAGCCAACTTCTTAAACTTCACGGTTGAGTGATTTCCCATAGGAATAGATTGTAGTTTGCACCTGAAGAGAATCAGAGATTGTACTGATCGAAACGTCATGTATAAATAAAAATATAGACAATGGAAGTCCGAAACATTGAGTTAATTTCAAATTCATCATTGTCCCAAACTTTCAAACAAATGCCAGTGATAACCTGATAATCAAGTTATTTTTATGAATATTCTCAAAAAGAATGTTTTTGTCAGGATTTGGGCATGTTTAATAAAAATATTACTATCTTGTGAAAAGAACGCGATTTACATGATTTATAATTATAATTTAGTTTAATGTCATCTATTGTAGGTAGATGGCACTGGAATCAATATATTCTCTATGTAGCAGGTAATATTATTATACATATAAGACAGCAAAAAGTTATTTAGGTAATCTTTTGATAACTAATCTCAAGTAGTTTATCAATGGTTATACATTGATATACATAGGCTACTCCGTAATTACACTTTAGTGGAAGACTAATGCATATTTGGTGGATATTCATGTGCTCCATGTGGATATATGTCCACTGCATATCTTAGGATATCCATCTCGTGGCCGTTTGGACATGTTTTGAATCACTAAATCATATCCATGCAATATCAATAGATAATAATATTTGCTCTGTGTGATATTATGGTCTGTGTCCAGGTATTTTACTATAATTCTTTTAAAAAAACGTTCTGGTGGTATTATAGTCATGTTTCACGTCACATTTCTATCATATTCCTTAAACTTTTACAGGAATGTTTAATTGTTATGTGGGGAGTTTTAGCATACCTGCCAAAACATTGCATTAAATCTTAAAAAGGAACATCTCTCCTACAGATTGGTAAATAAGTACTTATAGGAGAATAATTTTCTGGTAAATATATAAAACTTTTGCTAGTCCAAGGTGTTATTATATTAGTGGTTAGGTTGTCGTACTGTAATTTAGGTACTATGTCATAGTTTAGGTTAAGTTATAGTTTAGGTCGATTTGTTGGTTTAAGATTCAAGGAATTCTTATTTCTAGTATCGATTCACGCAAGCAATATGGTCGAGTAATTAATTCAAGTAATTATTTTTCATGGGTAGAGTATGAAATTTGTGTTGGTTAAGTACAACAATTATTGGCTTAAATTGTCTGGTAAACTTACTCTAAGTATAACTTGATTTTGCTTTAGATAAATTCATAAATTATGCTTGCCTTAAAATGAGTCTAAATATCCAATTAAATTTTTGTGTAAACTTGTTCCAATGACTCACTAATACTCGCTAATAATACGGAACTAAGTTATGCTTCGATCAACATGTATCCTCTTGGTGCCAGTACAAATTTTTTTACGTGCATTTTCTAAGATTTCTAAGTCGTGATACTTGTTTGTGACCCAGACCTCGTCTACCATCAATTTTTCCTTTTATTATTAATTTTAAGAGTTCATCTTTATCATTTTTCAAAATATAACCGGACGCTCATTTTTACTTTTTTTGATATTAGCAGCTATTAACGTCGCTACACCGGAAAATTGGTCTCTACAGGTCGACGCAGGAAATTTACAGGGCGAACCGTAGGCGAGTCCTGTAAACCTAAAGAGACCTGTAAAGACATTTTCCGGTCGTGTATCGTACGTCATTTTTTTCCAAACGATCAGAAAAAAACATTTTAGTACCTACCACTTTCGTCAACGCCTAACCGCATTACGTAATTTATGTACAGTCCCCTAATAAGAAATTGTTAGCCTTCTGTTTCTTGTTGGCAAGAAATCCATTGCCGCTTAAGCCAGTAGTTTTTAAGATCAAAACTAAAGAAAAACAAGTACACTTTTGTGGTTAGTAGTAGTGGAAAAAGGGGGGCCTACTGGAGCCCTTTTCTCCATCCCCCAGAGCCCTCACGCTCCCACTCCACCACGGTCGAACTTTCCCGTCCTTTGGATAAAGGACAGAATATCCGATCATTTCAGCGTCGGAAGGTTTTCCGGCTCGAACACTTCATTTTCGAAGATTCTCTTTCTAATTCCTCTGTAGGCCGGACACCTTGCAAGATAGTGGTGTGAGGATTCATCTTCTTCCCAGCACTCTCCGCAAGTTGAGTCCCGCACTACCTTCATCCTTGTCAGGTGCTTTTGGAGCGCGCAGTGTGTCCAGTGAGGACTCCTATTAGGGGTCCTATTTCTGTACGTTTCCTGCGCAGCAACCATTCTCTTCTTGTCTTGCTGAAGCCCTGGATGATCTCCTTGATCTACTTGGCCTCCCCTATGTTGTGGGGGTGCATTCCTTGGTGGCAGATTTCATCTGATCTCTGGTAAAACCCAGACATGGTTTCGGTCCGACGTATGCTTGAGCTGAATCTTTCCTTGCAAGCTCGTCCGCCATCTCGTTGGGATCCAGACAAGTTCAACCTCTTTTTCCCCTGCTAGATCCTGGAGGGCGCCCAAGGCTTCTGTTCATAGATTACAAGCTGCCGCCTATTAGCTTCACCCAGCTAATTCAGTGATGACTGACGACCAGTTCTGGTCGACCATCGCCAACTTATCAAGCAAAATAATGATAAAACATTAAATTGGGCATTAAAATGTGTGGTCGATTTTTCCGAAAAATATGACACTAATCTTACATTAAAAAGAGACAAGATAGTGACACTTACGGAGACTTTGGTTATATTATTATATGGAACAATGTTTACCTTTCTGTTGTTTATAGTAAACACACCAGTGCCGTACCTACCTACTTAAATATAAATTTACACATAAATTATTTTATTAAAATTTTACTATAATATGAAGTCTGTAAAATAATCTAACATCAAGAAAAAAAATAATATAATATTACCTACCAGCTAAAAATTATGTTGTTGTGAGTGAGTGAAATGTTCCTCATTCAAGCAAATGTCATTTTAAAATCTCCCGTATAGCACAGAGGACCTAGGTAATCTGTGGTTATAGGGGCCTTTTTTACATTGGAAACCTATAGGTAAAACTATATGATTTTATGTTTATGTAATTCCACAAAAGCAATATTTTATTTGAAATAGAAAATTTAAGTAGGTACTAATAAATAAGATAAAACATTGTAATTTTTGCTCTCGTGATGAACCTACAATAATATATTACATTTAACACCTTGTTTTAAAAATCCAAGTTTTAACTAGTTTACTGCTATTGAGAAAAGAAACCCAACACATATGAAGAGGTAGTAAACTAGTATATCTCGAGGCAAAAAATTTGTAACCTGAGCAAAGCAAGGGACCAACAATTTTAATTGAAAATTTTTATTATCATTAAAGTTGTTTCAAAAAGTCTTCGAATTACTGAAAATAAAGAAAAAATTTTAAAAATATTCAATGCATTTTTATTTCATAGTATTTTATATATTTCAGTTAAATCAGATTCTTATTATGCCAGACATAGTGTAATTTCCCCAAAAATTTCATACTAAAAGTAAAAATATGAACAAAATAAAGAACACCTTAACCTAAATATATGTACTTATTATCTCTCCTAATATGATTTGATATACATTGAACAATATACGAGAGGTAAACACTCATCTTTGTATTACAACGACTTATGCTGTCGCCGTCTAAGTTCGCCGTTGAAGATGACTTAAATTTTGTTATTTTTTCTGGTCATTAGTAGAAACTTACTTAAACTGACTTCTTCAGTACACAATAAAGTCAATAATGCTTAGGGTACACGGAGATATTTAAGACAGAAAAAAGATTCAAATATCAATTCGAAGGGCGAGCGCAGATGGCAATGGCGGCAGTATAAATCAACCTTAATATTCTGATAAAAGCTAGGAATTCAATATTCTTGCAAAGTTAACCCACCTTTATTTTATAGTCTTAATAAAAAAACCTTCGAAAATATCTCATTTGCGCATTAACTACTTACTCCATCAAAAGTATGCTTTATGTTATCGTCTCTATAGAAAAAAACCTCGAAAAAACCTTACAAAAAGCTTCGAAAATATTTCATTTGATGCATTCAAAATTAAAAAAAAAAAAACGTTTTGGTTGATATTTAAATGTAAGGATCGACTAATTTAAGTATATTTCGTAAACTTTTTTTTATTTTCTGTGTACCTACCGGCATGTACCGCCACTAACTGATTTCACTTGCTCTCCCTTTGTTTTCAAAACATTGGACGATTTTTTCCAAACTATCACTTTAAATGTACTGAAATATTCTCATACTGGTAAAAAAACATACTATAAACATTTTTTGACAAAATGTGATTTTAAAAAGACTTCCAAACTGCTTGGAACGTCCTGATATTTTAAAATAAATAACACAAAAAAGCTTATGTCAATAAAAATATCATCCGACCGTCTGCGCTCTGCCGACTTTCTCGCCCACAAGCCAATCACGATCTAAAGTGGTTGAAACAAAATTCTCTGTCCCTATCGTTCTAACGTCGTTTAAAAGAATAGAAAAATAATCGGTATTTCTCACCTTTGTTTTGTTTTGATTTTATTTGTAGATAAACGGTGGTTATTATTTGCCATGGAGTTTTCGTTGGACCAGATATATTGTCTCTTTTTAATCTAAGCCACTAACACATCTTCATTAATTTTCTTAACATTTTTGAATTCGCACCAGTTTATAAACGCATCAAAGTGCCGCTCTTTAGATTTTCAAGCAGCTTCTATTATTTCTTCCGGATTCAAATCATTTTATAGATCTGAGTCCATTTTTGTAAACAAAACTTTTCACAGAAATTTAAAAAGGCCTTTTTAGAAGTGTCAAAACTGCAAAAAAAAAACAGCTGTCAACAAGAAGTCATAGCCAACTTGGCCAAAAATGGGACCGGAAAAGGATAGAGGGACCGGAAAATTGAGCAATTTTTTCTGGAGAGTGGAAATATTTCGAAAGAACATGCCTTGTAATGTAGAACTCTCCGTACGAAAAATCGTACGGAAACTGCCTATTTGCCGGTCGTTTGAAAAAGGTTAAATAAAACTTCGTCCAACCGGTGACAATACAATAATATGGTATTACCAGTTACCCACCTCCCCTAACGGGGAGAAGTGGAGAGGAAAAAAGATTTAGTTTGTTCGATTTCAATCAAAATTGGCATACAGGGGTTTTTAGGGAAGTGGATTATTAGTTTTTTATCAGATTTGAAGATTTTAATATGGCGGATTCAAAATGGACGATTTAGGATACAAATCTAAATATTAAAAAATAATCTTGTATAAAAAAAAGCTTTCAAATACAAGCTTTTATATAATATAAAGTTCACTAAAAAGTAGAAAATAATTTTTAGCATTCTAATATCATAATAATAAAAGCGATGGCTGTAAATTAGGTCAAGTTGGGTTCAATTTACTTACCCTTGCATTTTTCTGCATTATAGTGAATTCAGATTCTTGCGAACAATCATATAATCAATAACATCAATTTTTCGAGACCAAACTTTCTATAATACGCCCCTCGCTTTTATTATTATGATAGTGAACTTTATATTTTTGTATAAAAGCTTGGATTTGAAAAGCTTTTTTTACATAAAATTATTTTTAATTTTTAGATTTGTACTCTAAATCATCCAATTTGAACCCATATTGATATTTTCAAATTTGATCAAAAATTCATAATCCCCTTCTCTAAGAACCCCTGTATGCCAATTTTGATTAAAATCGAAAAAAACTAAATTTTTTCCTCCTCCACTTCCCTCGTTAGGGAGAGGCGGGTACCTGATAATAACATATTAATGTATTGTCACCGGAACTATAAACGCATACAAAATTTGAAGACAATTGGATGTGTATAAGTCAGTTAAAATTGGTTAGCAAAAGATGACCAAAAATCGTTTATCTTGAATCCGCCATATTGAATTTTCAAAATCTGATCAAAAATTCGTATTCCTTATCCCCAAAAAAACCCCGTGTACCAATTTTGGTTGAAATCGGATAAACATAGGTGTTTTCCCCCCTCCACTCCTCCCGTATTGAGGGTGGGGGTGCCTAAAATACCAAGTTATTGTATATAAACTAAAAATTTTAAACGCATACCAAATTTAAAGAGACTCGGATGTGTATAATTCAGTTAAAATTGGTTAGCAAAACATGACTAAAAATCGTCCATCTTGAATCCGCCATTTTTGAATTTTCAAAATCTGATCAAAAAACTAGTATTCCTTATCTCCAAAAACCTTTGTATACCAATTTTGGTTGATATCGGACCAACTTAGCTGTTTTCGCCCCTCCACTAACCTCGTAGGGAGAGAGGGGGTCCCTAATAATACCAAGATATTGTATTGTTACCGGAACTTTAACCGCATTCCAAATTTAAAGACAGGTGGATGTGTATAATTCAGTTAAAATTGGTTAGCCAAACGCGACTAAAAATCGTTCCTCTTAAATCCGCCATATTGAATTTTCTAAATATGATCGAAAATTCGTATTCCTTATCCCCAAAAACCTCCGTATATCAATTTTCGTTGACATCTGACAAACTTAGGTGTTTTTTCCCCTCCACTCCCCTCGTAGGGGGGGAGAGAGGTGCCTAATAATACTATATAATTGTATTGTTACCGGAACTATAAAAGCATACCAAATTTAGAGACAATCGGATGTGTAACATTCAGTTAAAATTGGTTAGCAAAACATGACCAAAAATCATCCATCTTGAATCCACCATATTGAATTTTCAAAATCTGACAAAAAAATCGGATCCCTTATCCGCAAAAACATCTGTATATCAATTTTGGTTGACATCGGACAAACTTAGGTGTTTTTCCCCCTCCACTCCCCTCTGATTGAAAATTCGTTTGAAATCGGAAAAACTTAGCCGTTTTCCCCCCTCCAGGGGGTGCCTAATAATAGCATATTATTGTATTGTTACCGGAACTATAATCGCATACCAAATTTCAAAGTCAAAATTGAGTTGCAAGATTTAACCCGAACATATAAACATACAATACATAGAGGTAAAATTAAATAAAATCTTGTAGTAAAAAACACGCAAAATATAAAGCCGGTCCAGCATTTTTAAAGGTCTAAATTGAGTTTGAATTCATTAATTTTTGGGTGACTTCGCTCACCAGTCTTGGTCTCTCTCAGGCATATTGGGTCAGTATCGCGTTTTCTTTGTTATGTTCGGCGTACAAATAAAAACGAATATCATGGCCACTTTAACAGGCATATTATATAATAATATATTTTTCATCCATAAAGTATCTCTCTCATCTTTTGGTGCATTTGATTGATATGAAAGCGTAATATAAGGGGTTATTCGAAGTGATTTAAAGTTAGCAGTGTAGTTATAATGCCGTGGGGGCGTTTGATTTTGGCAACTTAAAAATCTGGTTTTTGTTCTATGGAAAGTGAGGTTATGTTTTGTCTAAATAAAAATGGAACGGATTGTAAATAAGATTTTATTAAAGTTGACGTCTTGTGATTAGTTTAGTGTCAAAATTTTGCCGGAAAAATGTTTGGTAATATATATTTTTTTTAGTGCATGCTTTGTGCCTAGGTTTTGAAATAAGTTTTCTTACTTACTTAATATGAGTTCTTACACAAATATAAAATTGTTTGCCCTACAATGCTCACGTTACACAGGTGTGACGTTGACCCGGAATAATGAATCAACACAAATTCAATATTGACGTCAACTTTAGAAAAAACTATCTTTTACATCGTTAGCTTCTTCTAAGACCTAACTCCTCCCCCATTATATCGAAAATGACAGGGATGAAGGTTTGTTTTCGAGGGTGCTCGTTTTTTGAACATCTTCTTTGTTCATGGCTATGCGTCCTTTTCTATAAACGTACAGTGGGACTTATAGAAATCCCATAACAATAGCCAGGGTTATAAGGGTCGTTAAAACGCCCCATGTAGATGAATAAATTTGTAACAATTCGGGGACCTTGAAAGATTTGGCTTTTTCCTAAAGATCTCTGATTCCTTGTAAATTAATAGTGTACAATTGGATAGGCTCACAGTCGAATTGGTGACTGTTTAATTGTTGATTCTTATGGGAGTAAATAAATGGATTGTCCCCAATTTCTTGTTTATTCCAAAACAATATCTCTTTTATCTTGATTCTACAGTTGTAAGAAATTCTAGTTAAATTTGGCTGCTTTATGGTAGAGCCATGAAGAACCAAAAATAATTTAGTTAAATACCTACTAAACTATTCTGAGATATGCTAAAATACACTTATAGTAGGATACGTTTTTTTGGCAATTTTAAAGACTGCAAAGAACTTTAATTGAATGAGTAACGTACTTTACGCTTTGAGCAATTACAATTTTTGCTGTTTTTTGTATAAAAATAGCAGTGATAGTCATATACACGACTTGCCTTGAATTATTTTCGTCTTTTTCTATACTTATTTGTAGCCTGCTCTCTGTCTTCAACAACATTAAATATTTTTCATTTTAACAGGGAAAAAAATGTTTTTGTCAATGCCTTTTTCGAGCGCTAAAAAAACAGTGAAAACTTGAAAAAGAAAGTGTTTTATTCTAGAAATCGAAAGCTTGGAAAGAAATTTTTTAAATGTGAGCAAAATCATGGCATAAAAATGTGACAAGCATAGAAAATGATTTAAATAAAAACTTTACTCCTTAAATTATGCTTAAATATTTTTTCTACGAGCGTTTTGACATATCGGTGTGAAAAAATTTTTCCACACCGATATGTCAAATTTCGGAAAACCTGTACTTATTCGAAGTTTCTGTCTATCTGTGTGCCTATGAAATACCTTGGTTGCTACGGTGTGACTAACCAGTTGTTTATGCATTTCTTTGTCAGTGGCAAAAAAATTTAAATGACTTCCAATGAAGAAATTAGCGAAAATTCGGTAGAAGAAATACCTGACGAGATTCTTTTGGCGGCTGAATTTGCAAAAGAGGATTTGTTGCCAGACAAATTTAGAAAAAGGTATGAGAAGAGTACAATGCTTTTTGGAAATGGAGTTTGGACAAGAAAAACACGAATTTTAAAAAGGAAGAAGTTTTCCTACCTTATTTTCACGAATTATCGTCATCGTGTTCACATTCTGGCCAAGGTACTCAATGTTGAAAAGTATGCTCAAGCTAAAGAAAAATGTGGATATTAGTAGGCATTTCAAGTTAATTGCTTTTCTCAAGAAAAAAGTGGTTGGCTTTAGACCAAAAATTTTAACAATAAATGACGTGGAGAAATTTATTGACATCGCTCCCGATGACATTTATCTCCTTATTAAAGTGTCAACAACTTTCGGCCTAGCAGGGGCGTGGAGACGGGAAGAATTAACGAACTTGTTACTTGAAAACATGCAGCTGGAAAATTCTATGATTGTTGTTAAAATAGCCGACAACAAAACGCACACAAGCCGAAGTTTTGTGATCAATGAAGAGAAAAATTTGAACTTGGTAAGAAAATATGCATTACTTAGTCCAAAACATACAACACACCAAAGGTTTTTTGTCAAATATCGCAAAGGGGAATGTAGCATTCAGTGCGTCGGTATAAATCAATTTGGAAAAATGCCATCTGGGGTAGCGGTTTATTTACGTCTTCCGAATTCAGAAGAGTTTACTGGATATTGCTATTGAAGGTCTTCTGCCCATGCCCTTGCAGATACTGGAGTGGGCATAACGAACTTGAAGCGCCATGAAGGATGGCAATCCACAAAAGTAGCCGAAGGTTACCTGAATAAATCTCTGGGAAATAAAAAATTCATCGCAAGGAAAATATTGAAATCTTCTCCAGCCAATGCTTTCACCAGTTGTGTAGCCTTTTCTGATTCGAATGCTGAAATAAGTGCACTTGTACAACACAAACAAACTGGGCATCAAGAATCCGTAAACGAGCTGCAGTCTACTGAAGTAATTCTTCTTGTACAAAAGGACCCACAATCTTTATTGGGCAATCGCAATCAACTACTCGCATCTGCTATAAATTTGAATAGTGCCAATCATTGTATATTCACCATTAACTATAATACAAATAAGTGAATAAATATTATTTTAAATAGAAATGTTAAAAAACTATTTTCAGTGTATTTTCCTCACGCTCGTAGAAAAACAATTGTTCCTGACTCGTGCGAAAACCTTTTTTTCCGTACTTAACTGCTTGACAGACCTCCGCTGCACGTCGTTCCGTCAACGGCAGTTGCGTGCGGAAAAATCGATTTTCCGCACTTGTTAGGAAAATAACAATTAAGCCTTAAACTACCATCATAATTGGCTGAACCATAATGAGGACAAATTCTTTATTTTGGCAGAATTTTTGGAACGGTTCTTACTAAGATGTACTAACGCTTATGGTAGAGCCATGATGAACCTTAAAATAATTTAGTTAAATACCTGTTAAAATGTTTTAAGAGGTGTTAAAATATTTAAGGTATGCACATGTTTTTCGTTAATTTTAAAAGGGTTAAGAACTTGATACTTAATTTTCAAATCTGAAAAACCATTGTATGCCAATTTTGATTTAAATCGAACAAACTAAATCTTTTTCCACCTCCACTTCCCTCGTTAGAGGGAGGTGGGTACCTGAGAATACCATATTATTTTGTATTTTCACCGGAAGTATAAAGGCATACCAAATTTGAACACAATCGGATGTTGATAAGCCAGTTAAAATTGGTTAGCAAAATATGACCGAAAATCGTCCATCTTGAATCCGCCATACTGAATTTTGAAAATTTGATAAAAAATTCGTATTTCTTATCCCCAAAAGCCCCCGTATACCAATTTTGGTTGAAATTTGACAAACTTAGGTAGAGGGGAGTGGAGGGGGGAAAACACCTTGCATTTTATTGTCACCGGAACTATAAATGCATGCCAAATTTAAAGGTAATAAGTTGGTTAGCAAAAGATGACCAAAAATCGTCCATGTTAAAATGTGATTGAAATTCGTTATCTCCATCCCCAAGTGTCCAACACCAAATTTCCACGAAATCGGATGTACTCCAACTGTACCCCCTCCACCCCCCTTCGAGTAGCTATTGTCACCGCAACTATATAAAGGCCTTGTTTCGGTGGCGCGTCTGGCGACCGCGTCTGGCGTCTAAGACCGCAAGCGCTATACGCTGATGGTGGGTGTTTAAACTGGTGCGTTTAAAAGAGAGCGATTCAGTTGAGTTCCAAATCTTGATACAGCGCGTTTGCACAATTTTAAACTGTAGGTCGGAAAATGGATGAGGAAGAACTTATATATTTAATTTTATTAGAGGACGAAGAAGATGAACAAGTAGTACAATACACTCTACTGCAAGAAAGACGTGCAAAACACGATATATATAAACACATTAAGTTGCAAGACTCCACTCGAACAAACATGTCTCGTTCCATCGATAGATACATACATTGCAACTTAAATAAAAGCTTGTAAAATAGCAATTTAAGATGTTTTTATCACCGTTACATTTATTGATAGTGTCAGTAAATATTTTTAATATATAATTTGATTGTTGAGCAGTTTGCGCAATTGTTGCTGTTGCAACTGTCGTGCATTAGAATTTTGATTGATATTTTCAACTTTTTTCAATTTAAATTAGTAAAAAATCGATCGATTAGATCGTCAATCAGATTTTCACTTGAACCGTTTCACCCATTCAGCTTATAATTTATTATTTTAAGTACCTGGATGTGTTCATTCATTTTAGGAACAAGAACTGAAATTTTAGTCAGAGTACTGTTCTCCCCAAAATTAAAATTAATATTTTACATTAACTTCTAAAACCTAATTTTGAAAAATATTTTTGCTGGTTGGGGTTCTTAATTTACCTTATAATTATTATCTACCACTCAATCGGACAGGAGACATAAGTAATAGGAATGGTTGAACACTCACCGTCTTGGTCGTAAGTCCCCTTTTCTATCGGAGTTGATCCTTCACTCCGCCTCTAGTAGATGGTACCTCAGTGTGTAATGTTTTTTGTCGAATTCAATCGCCCTAGACTGAGATTTTTTTAAGTAGTGTTTTTTTGGAACAGCAAAGTTTTTGCTAAAATATAATATAATATATATATAATGCTTAAAATATAATACAGAAAAATATTAAGTAGCGTTAGAAAAAAAGTTAGTTACGGCAGCAAAAAAATTTAGTAACTTGACATTCTAGAAAAAAAAAACGATGCTGTTTTAGCAAAACAATTTGATGTTCTAAAAACATTGTTTGGCAACATAGGCGTCAGCAAAGTAGAAAATTTCTCAGTGTATGAGCTCCGTGCACTACTTCACTGCTAACTGCCTTTTTTTTTCGATTGCTACTTAAGGGTTGATACCCACAACTCATGACGGTTAACGCCACGCGTATATTGGTTTTCGATAAACTGATACCGATCGAGAGTTGGCAACAATCTTACGGACTGCGCCAGTTAGTCGTAGTAGTAAACAGGGGGCGTCCCAAGATCTGGCAAGTAGGCCCAATCGGTCCCTTTTTACCTTACCCCAGCCCAGCTCTCTAGTCGACCACTTGTATCGCTTGTACGGTAGTGGGCTCTCCAGACCTTCCTGTTTTCTTCACGAAATCCAGTATTCGGTTGTCCGAGTACCTGATGCCTCATCCTTAGGTATGCATCGTACTCCGCAATGTGGTGCCTGGATGTCTCCTCCGCCCTCCCGCAGGCCCGGCAGATAGAGTCATTCACGATCCCGATGCGAGTCAGATGCTTACTGAGTCGGTTGTGGCCGGTCAGTGTTCCTATCAGTAGTCCACTATTTTTTCGTGTCCTTCCCAAGATCCATTTGAGTCTGGCCGCGTTCGGTCCGTCAATGATTTCTTTGGACTGTCTGCATCCTCTTTCGTTGTCCCAGGAGTCTGTCAGTGCATCGTTAGCTCATTTAGTGAGTCGACTTTGCATCTGTCTTCTTGTTATACCTACGAGTGGTTCCGGCCCCACGTATTGAGTGCTGGCCCGATCTGAGTTCATCCGCCTTTTCATTGCGCGACACTCCCGTATGTCCCGGTACCCACTTCACTGTAACTCTCTTGTCTTAACTCACTCTTCCACTAGAATATTGGCAATTTTTGACGCACTAAGTGCCTTTAGGGCTGCTTGGCTGTCGGAGCATATGTACACATACTCCTCCAGACCATTGCAAACCTCTTCCATGGCGCCTCCGAGCGGGTAGTTCATTTGGACTTTTCGGTCTTGCACGTAGACTCCCGCCCCTGTTGTCTGCCTCTCAAATTATATATTCCTTCTAATTTTTAACTACTTACACTTAGTAATAAGTTTCGAGTTATTAATCACCCTGTATACACTTTAATAATAAAATGACGCGGATAAAAAAATCGCATGTGTTTAAAACAACGTGCAAAACTCTTATTTTTCGTATGATTATTAATTATTATTATTCTTTGATCTACCTTGCGAGTATTTGTCGATATTTACCAGTATTTTAGATTTAATTGAATTTTACGTTTAATTATAAACCGCAGTAGGGGCAGGGTCTAGAGAGAATTAATTTACTTAAAATAGGTAAAGCAGAAAATTGATGGCTATCAAAAAAAATATTATCCAACAAAATTTTTTTACATGTAGGATTAAAAACGTGGATAATTGATTTTTATATTAAGTTTTTCGAAAATGGCATTCTCGACCCGAAAAATAGGGAAGAAAATGGCGATTTGCCAGAGACAGGGAAGAAATTTTTTTCCTCCCGGCTGGCAAGGAGGTTGTTTCAACGGTTCGGCAAATGAATGTTTTTCAACAGAATAAAAAGTTGGTGCTAAGCATGGATAGTCCACCATACTATCCATTATTTTATGTTGAAAAGAAATGAAAATATATCGAAAACTATAGCTCTGAAAGATTTGAACCTTGTAACACAAATTTTGGGTAATATTTACGAAAACCAAAATCTGAAAACCGCATATCAATAGCTGCTTTACTTCTAAAGTTATGATTTTTAGTCCACTATACCAATATGGTATGGGGGCTATTAAAATCGTGAAATTTTGACTTTTCACACACCTCAACCGACGAAAAAAAAAAGTTGTATGTCGGTCTGGCGGTCTATTGTCTGTCTCTATAACTCAAGAACGCCTTAATCGATTTTAACGAAATTTGGTTTAAAAATCTTCTATTAGCTAGCCATGAACTTGTTATCTTTTGGGTACGGTGGTGGAGGGTTGAAGGGGGGAAAAGGGGGATAAAATATTTTAAAAAATTGTAACTCCGGAACAAAAGCCAGTAGTGATATACGGTTTTCAGATTTAGGTTTCCATGAATATGGACTACAAATCCTGTTATAAAGTCCAAATTCGTGGGAGCTTTAGTTTCCGAGTTATTTAAAAAAAAAACGAGTTATTTAAAAAAATGCGTAAAGTGCCTTTACCGCCCTTGACGGCTTGCCCGCTACTGCTGTCGCGTGCGAAAAAGTATCACTTTCCGCACTTGTTAGGTAAATAACTATTTCTTACTCGCGTGCAGTAAAGTTCGTGAAAGTGATAATTGAAAACTCTCTTCGTTCAAAAATAAAATTCAACATAATTTTTTACTTATTCTTTTTTAAATACCTACTAAAAAAATATAAACTGTAATAAAATGGCAACAACCTGTGAGAAGGCAGGTATGGGCGAGTTTTTAAATCCACTGGTGGATTCATCGGTGCCAACAAAAGAGTTCGCAAAAGTTTAGTTTGTCCATGGGTAGAGTTAAAAAATCCTTAATGGATTCCACCGATTCACCGATTGATGCCAATTCCCACCGACTCCGAAGGTGGGTAGGAATGGCTTGATATAGGAATGTTGTTTTTTTATCGTATTTTGTATTTTTATTAGGCACCAGAGAGATTGGAGTAAATTTTAAGGGGTCGTGGTTGCTGAAACGGCCATAAGGATTTCCAAAAAAACCAACTCAACCCAAAGTGACTAGAACCACTAGAATTCTTTGAAAGTTCATTTATTACTATTTATTTGGCTACCTACCAAAAAACGCGCCCCGTTAGAAGAATCGTTTATGAAAATGATAAAGTAAATTATGGCAGTAGTATGGTGCTGCGAAGACTAAGCAAAGTAATTTAAGTTGAGTGAGGTCCCCAGAGTAAACATTATTCATATTCAGAGGGAAAAAAAATTCCTATTTATTTTCTAAAAATTTTATTTGAAATCTCTTAAAACAATACAATTGGAATGGCGCCAATATTAATATAGATGATAATGTATTAGAAAAAGACTTGGGATATGCGGGCTAAAAAATAACAAAATAATTGTGTAGGATCATTTACCTAACCCCAGTTGTTAAAACTTGATTGAAATTGACATTATAGCGCCATTAGAAGCCTTTTAAGCCTTTTACTTTTCTGGCAAGTGTTTTATACTATGCCCTTAAATTGATATTGCATGGAAAGACATACCGTTCAAACGTAAAATACGAACATTACTGCAAAGTGCGCACTGCTGAAAAATTCTCTTAACTCTACTCGCGATATTATTTCGACGCTTTTACTTGCGACAATTTCAATATTTTTGTCACTCTAGTCCCTTTGTCCCCATATCAAAAAGAAGAAATAACATACTGACATTTTAAAAACAAAATCAATAAATATTTGATATAAAAAACCCTTGTCAGAAACACATTCGATTGAAACTGAAGTCCGTCAATATTATTTTTTTACATATTTAAAAAATTTAACTTATAGCGAGATGTAAAAAAGTAGTTAGAGGTATTTTCGCGCGTACACTTTCTTAAGAGATTGTTGATAAAATTTTGACAATTTTGGACTTCTTTTATCTTAACCAAAAGGAAAAATAAAAAAATCTTCTAACATTAAAAGACATTATCACAAAAAATCTGACCCAATGTGTTCATTGTTAAAATCGTCTTTGGTCACAATGGGACAAGAAAAAACAAGTCGGACACTAGCAGAGCCGTGTTCGAGCTTAGGTGCAACCGAGGGTGCAACTAGCCCCAAAAGTGTAAACTGCATCCTTCTAATATTTTAATAAGGCTCTACATTGAGTGTAAGGGGGTCTGAGCTTTATAAAAAAGATCGGACGGAAGGGACCGAATATTCACGATCTTTAAACCGTAGTTTAATAACTGGTTGGAAACCGGTGTGCTCCAAAACTTAGGTAGAGGCAGTTGTAGGGAACAAGCGGAAGTAACCGCGTAATCAAAGATTAATCCAAAAAGGACGTCTACTGCATGTCTCATACACACAGCGATCAAAATAATGGTTTTTCTTATTATTTTATAACTAGTTAAATATAATTTAAATCATTGTAATACATAAATAAATCTATGGAATTGCATTTTGAAATATGTGCTACTGCACTGAAGTAGACTACCCAAAATCATGTTTATTGTGTCTTTAACGTTCCCTAGATGGAGAAGTAGAAATATTTATCAACAAACCAGCCCATGTGATTCAATAATTATTTTTTAAATACAAATACATACCAACTACTGGTGATTTTAATATCGACTATAACGTACATACTAATGAAAAAAGATGCTGCAGAAACATACAAGTTGTTTTAATTTAATCATAAAAATACGGACCATACTAAAGTTTACACGTGTCAAAACGGTGATGTTCAAGTTACTAAAATCGATTGTTTCTTAATCAACCACAATATATCGACAAATTGATAGACTATAACAAAGTTGACCATTTTGAGATCTTTCAGAGAACAGCATGTGGCTAACTAATGAATATCTAAATAAAGATAATTTTCTACCGGTTTATACATGCCATGGTTTAGTAGATCTTTTGTCTACACTTAGCTTTGCAGTGGATCTCTACTGTCCGAAAAAAAATAAAAACTTAAAAACAAACAACAGCAAAATATGGCTAAATAATGAACTAAGACACGTTCCACTACTTGAAAGCGACGAATTTTTCAAACATTTACTTTAGCAATACAACGCTGATAAGAAAAAACATAGAAAGGAAGTAAATAAAACAAAAACAGATTATAACGGGAAAATTTTAAACAAGAAGAAAGAGAACAAAGTATGGAAAAATTGTGGATGAAATAAATAAAAAATAAAAATATCAAAAGAGAAATTACAAAAGAAATTAAGAAGACGAGGAAAACAATTTCTGATCAGAGGTGTATTGCAAAAACTTTCTCAAAATGCTTTTCAGACATAGCAAAAGAGAGTTTTGCTGAACATTTTAACAGTGGTATTTTCTTTATGAATCAGCAGTCTAACACTTTTATGTACGACCCAAAGAACGATGTTATTAAAATAATCGCAAATCTAAAAAACTTAAGTCGTGTAAGGGACATGTCTCTGATCTATTTGCGTATGTCATTAATAAGGCAGTAGAAAGTGACTTGGAAAACTATACACCCGTTACCATTTTAAACATACTAGCTAAAGTTTTTAAGCAAGCAATATATGACTAACTAGAAGGATTTTTTCAAAAACACAGTTTGCTCTCTAACAGTCAGAATGGGTTCCGGAAAGGCCGATCGACAGAGAGTGCATCCTGTTTAGTCCTGGATTTTGTTTATTTCAGCTTAGATAAAGGAGAATATGTTGATGCGCTCTTTTTCGATTTGTCGTGGGCATTTGACTGCTTGGATCTTGCATTTACCACTGATAAGTTTTATGCAGTTGGAATAAGAAGCTTCAGTTATTGAAATCTTATTTATGATACAGAAAAATATGTACTAGGGTAATTCACGAATTATAAGAGTGGACTAGGGTGCCTCAGGGGGTCGGTTATTGGTCCACTAATTTTTCTTTTGTTTATAAATGACCCACCACAACGTCTAACTGCTGCAGATATCGTTGCACTTTTTGCAGACAATACCAATATGAAAGTCAGGGCTCAATCACCTGAGGGGCTTCAGGATCGGTTGAATACTATTGCAGCACAATTTTACGATTGGTGCTTGCAGAATAAACCTATTGCTGCGCTAATCCAAAAAAATCTATAGCTTTAAACTTTTTTAATCGCCGAAGAATTATCTAACCAATCAGAATCACTTTTAGAAACTCCCTAAACTCTCTTTTTTTACCTTCATCAAAAACATGATTGTAGTAACTGTCTGCAAATAACTAAGGCATGGCTTTTGTGGTTACCAATGCAAAAAGACTTCTGTTTGATCACGGGTGCAAAAAAAGATTTTTGTCCGTTTTTTACCCAAAATTAAATAGAAATATTGGAAAGTAGCAATATTAAAAAAAATCTAATTATTCTTGCCAAAAAATTAAGCCATTTCCGCCAGTTTTCATCAAGTATTTACGAAAAAAATCATTTAAAAACTTGAAAATTTCAAACTGTCAAAGATTAAAATTTCGCAATCGTTAGCTTCACCGAGTAAACGGGCACATCGCTATGAAAACCATTGTTATTTCATTTACCAGCCGCCTTGATTTATAGTGTAAAGATGGTGTGTTGCGAGAAGTGCCCTTTGTTGAAAATTTTTAAAAGTATTTTCTTGTTTTTCTTGGATTTTTTGATAAAGGTATTAAAAAAATAGTATTAACAACTTGCGGCAAAACTGTGCTTCTTTTACTCGCGTTTTTAAATACCTTGCTGCGCTCGTTAGTTAAACCGATGCTTGTAAAAAAGCACTATTTTAGCCACTAGTTGTGAGAATTACTATTTAATCACTTGCCAAATAAATTAAAATATGTGTAACCTATTAAGCAGTTTAAATCTGAGTTGAAAAATTAGCTTGTTAATAAGGCTTATTATAGTGTTAAACAATTCCTAGCCGATAAGTTATTATAAAAATTAATTTTAAAAAATGTTTGTTTAATACATCTTTTTCGTTTAATTATTTTCTAGTTCAGTGTGTGTTTTATTTTTCCATTTTTTAGATTTACAATTTGCTTACTATCTGTACATTTCTATTTATTGCATTTTAGGTATATTTATTGACTTATTTTAATTGATTTTTGATTTACGTTAATTGTTTCCTTAAGTTGTGTCCTTGCCCAAAAAGATCGTGACTGCCCTAGCTCGAACGCGGCTCAGAAAACATGACTTCTGTGCAAAATATTTATCAAATTAATTGCAATACTGCACGTCTTTTGTCTTTTTCCAAAACATTGCGGCCCAAATTAATGTTGACATCATTCCATTTGTATTGATTAACTTTGCTTCCTATCTTTTTTTCAGTATATTGGTATTCTGGTTATTTCACAAGGAATAAAGCGTGGACAAGTGGAAAGTTGTGTTGTAACTTACTCTATCTCCCTCTGACTGACTTTTTTACTTTTTCTTTTCTTTAATATTTATCATATTAAATATAATAAAAAGCTATATCCACTATACATGTCAAACGTCAGAAAAGATAGGTACGTTAAAACTGATTTTCAGCCCCTTTAAAAGGACAGCCCTCTTGTAATGTCTGAGCAGGGATGAAAAACGGAGACAGTAAAACGATGCAGCTTATACTACGTATTGATTTTAGTTTACAGAATTTGAAATACACTGCTAAAACAAGTACAAATTTAAAATAAATAAATTTCTAATGATTTACAGACCAAGAGAGGACATTGCTATTTACCCCCATACGGATTGTTTGATACACGATGAAGAAGGCCAATAAAAATACAAGGAGGAAAAGCAATTTACTCTAGAGGAATGTAAGCTTTTTTTACTACTAGTGTTGTAAAATATTGAGTTTTTTAATAAAAACTTTGTTTAATATAAGCATAATCCTATTGGAAATATTAGCACGTCAGGACGAATCCGTATCAGGTAACTTGGATAAATATCAGTGCGGAACGATGCTTATTTGTGAGTGATTCAAAGTTGGAAATCAAAGTATGTAATGGTATTAAATTATGTACGGAGAGGGTGATCAGTGGAACCATTGACGAGCCTACGACGGTTGCCCAAGGCGAAACATCGTTTAATCATTTCTTTTTTCGCCTTGGTCCTTTGTGTGTTCCTTGTGGGATGCTCATCCAGGTTTGAATTTTTGTTATTTTCATCAAAGATTTTTGATATTTTGTTTTTAGATTTTTTTCAGTTGATGTAACTGATTTGGAGGTTTTTAACTTCTTTTTTGTTTTTAAATGCCTTAGGAGCATAATCCTATTGGAAATTTTAACACGCCAGGATGAATCCGTATCAGTTAACTTGGATAATTACCAGTGCGGAACGATGCCTATTTGTGAGTAATTTAAAGTTGGAAATTAAAGTGTCTGATGGTGTTTAATGATGTATGGGGAGAGTGACCAGTGGAACCACTAACAAGCCTATGCTGGTTGTCCAAGGCGAAACATCGTTTAATCATTTGTCTTTTCGCTTTGGTCCTTTGTGAGTTCCTTGTGGGATGCTCATTCAGGTTTGAGTTTTCGTTATTTCCACCCAAGATGTTTTCATCTTTTGTTTTTAGATTATTTTCGGTTGATGTAACTGATTTTGAGGTTTTTTAACTTCTTTTTTGTTTTATCAGTACGTATATTAGAATTCTGACGAATGCGCTAAAAAACTTAAGATCCCAAGTAGAATAGGTAATTAAGCAGATACAAGGAACAACTCCCGACAGTTAACAGCTTGGCAAATACCTTACTTTGAACTATTTAAAACTATTGCAGTGGAGTGCTGTTAGCTTTTTCCGTGAGTAACGAAGTAGAAAGCCTTGGACACAACTATAAATTTAGCTCGAATTAGATGGCTAGTATTTTAATTTTGGCTACAAACTTATGTTATTTTAGGATTCGAAGCGAAGTGGGTTGACGCACGCAAAAGTCATCGCCACTAATGATGGGAAAAACGACTTTAAACAGTGTTGCCATTTTATTCGTCCATCTCTTTTCTTCTCATTTATTCGTCTAGAAGTGTGTTAGATTGTAAACATTAGGGAATGTTTGGTCTCTTCTTTAGTTATTAGCCTGAGAGTTGTCCATATCTGAAAGTTTTTGATTTTTATTATAAGAAACAGCTTTATTATATAGAAAAAGCAAATATAATATTACAAAAGAAATGAAACTAAAAAGTTAAGGTTGACCTTAAAATATGTAACTTCAAGATAGGTGGCGCCAAGAGATGTACGTTATTTTTAAGCATATCCCAGCTTCTCTCTGTCGCAACGCTAAAAAATTTAACTTAAAGTTTGCCTAACCCTTGCGGCAGCTACATGAGGAATTTTTGTCTAGAAAAGTCTACAGACACGACAAGGTTGGTTGAAGGAGTACCATTGGGTATTTAAACGGTGTTATGAGAAATGTTTGGTGAATTTGGAGACAAAGTGCCTTTAAATTACCTTTTGGTGTACACAAAATTACCGAAGGGCAGTGTATATGACATGTTTTCGCATTGCCTTTGGGATTTTTCATTTCGTTAAGGATTTTTACACATCGCAATCGGAATGCGGCGTCACATTGAAGAGTTTGATCGGATTTCTGTACACACGTCACTTTTGATAGCGTCGAAAGCGTTACTTTTAAAACATTTTATTAATCCCAAGTAATCCGAGATCCTAGGGGGGAATTTAAATACTCGAAATAAGAATGGACATTACAATTAAATTTGTTTACAAGCATTAGAGTACCTGCGACGTGTCATATGCTCAACAAGTAGGTATTCATAAACCTTTATTACCAAACCCCAAATTAGTTTATCTGGGGTGGCCATCTATCTGAGATTAGGCGAGAGAGGCCCGCATTTGAAGGTTGAGTCTAACATTGTCCCACATATATTCCAGATTTGCCAAATTATTTTTTGAGAGATGTCTTGGGCGTGTGTTTCACCAACTAACCCATCAAGAATAAGCGCTTTTTTAGCCTTTTTAACGAACTGCTACAAACAGTAAATGTTGGACAAACAGAACATTTTCCCATAAGCCGTAATATTAACAAAAATGTAAATATTTCAAAAACTACCAGCGATGTACTTTAAAAAATGTTACTATTTTCAGTATTGTTTTTTTGTGCATATGAAAGAAAAGCTCTTAATTGGTCAAAAAGTTTATGTCTGCTTTATCTCTTTCTTACGTACTTATACCACGGTATATAGCGCTTTCTCTATCTAGATTATTACATTGGCTTTAACGGACACACTTGTTAACCCTAAAACCAATACTTAACACTTACCTTTCAGAAATTTTAAACCCAATTTTTTATTTTGTGGTTTTTAACACTATACTAATAAGATTGATAATAATAAGAGGAGCACCCGTTTTGAAGCTAGATCGCTTGAGGTTTTAGGGAAATTTATATTTATGCTATTGTTAAGGCTTACAGAAAAACGGTTTGTTTGCATTTGTCGTTAGAAATGCTATTATTATTATTATTATTGTCTAATAGCTTAGTTAAAAAAAAATAACTTTATAGGAGAAGTTGAATAAAGAAGATCAAATATGCTTGAACCACTTCCTAGTCACCTTTTTTAAAAACCTGAATTGAAGAATGTGGTTTTTAACACTATACTAATAAGATTGATACCAATAAGAGGAGCACCCGTTTTGAAGCTACATCGCTTGGGGTTTTAGGGAAATTTATATTTATGCTATTGTTAAGGCTTACAGAAAAACGATTTGTTTGCATTTGTCGTTAGAAATGCTATTATTATTATTATTGTCTAATAGCTTAGTTAAAAAAAAATAACTTTATAGGAGAAGTTGAATAAAGAAGATCAAATATGCTTGAACCACTTCCTAGTCACCTTTTTTAAAAACCTGAATTGAAGAATAATGATAAACATAAATACATTTTCACTCTCTAGTCTTCTATTTGTTAATTTTAAAAAAATCATAGTAGATAGTAATAAGTGAAAAAAAAAATAAAATTATATTTTTAAGAAATAAAGAGCATATTGCAACATAGGGGAAGACCACAAAATAACCAAGTGGAGATATTAAAGTTTCAATTAAAGGAAAATTTGTATAATATTGGTTTTACAGTATAAACAATTATTAACGTCAAAACCAATATTTTTGCAGATATTTTTAAAACTTAAACTTTAAATCTTATTTTGTGGCTTACCACTATGATACAATATAGGTAATATAAACTGAGTCGAAAACCGTATTTATTAGAATCGCAGCTGAAGCTATTTATTGAAATTTTGACCACAGTTTGCATGAAAAAATATTTCCAGCCGATTTTGATATAATTTTAATATGTGTTTAGGGTGGCAAAAATACACATTTTTTTTATTTGCGATGGACTTGTCAATGTACAAAACGAGCTAAAAATCATAATGTGTGTAAAAATTTATTGTGACGTTTTTAGTTATTGGATTATAAAAATTGTTGAGTATGTTATCAGGCAGATAAAGTTTTAGCAAAATATCAATAAAAATTTATCTAAATTTAAAATCAACACATTTTGGGTTACTCTGTATATACATGATGTAACTTGCTAAAATGAAAATGTAATATTTCACTTGCTTAATAAAATATTCAGAAATTATTAAAATCCAAACAACAGGACGGTCAAAATGCGTTTCTTAAAAAACGTTTTTCAAACTTTGACCACGATTTCTAGCTCCCCTTGTACATATTGACAGGTCTACCGCGAACACAAAATTGTCTATTTTGGTCACGCTAATAACATATTAAAATGTAATTAAAATCGGCTGCTAAAATTCTTTCTTACAAAAATGTGTGTAACATTTCTCAAACAGCTTCAGCTCAGTTTCAAATGACCTATACCCAGGTCTATATTCTGAAAGGCTCGCAGCCCAACCGTTAAACCTAACGGCGTATGTGGGGCGATTAAAAGCGGAAGGGGTAAGTGAAGTGGGAGAAATTGCGGAAAACTTATTAGAGAAATTTTGGACATAAAAATAACCACAACCAAAACGAAATAGATTCGTAGCTTACGGCAGCGGTAGTGGTTAATTACCACAACAGAAAGACGTTTAGCTATTGCGCAGGAGCAGTAATTACCACAACCACTACGAAGTGTGAAATAAGCGTTCCAAAATATCCCTCCCAACAAGCATTTGGACGTTATATTACGTTTTGGTCATGTAGGGCAAGAAATACCTGACGTCGGCTCCGACGTCCATCAGTCTTCCTGAGAACTCGATTTAGCACCTAAGTGGGGAATCAAAATTCGAGTCGTTTCGACGTCGGGTGCTGCACAATGTTTTGGTCAAATATTACGTCAAATTACGTAGACCCACGACCCAAAATTTTACTGTGCACACCAAGTTTAAACTTATTAGGTAAAAACTTTTATATGTCTAAACAAACACATCCCAATGAACTTTGGATGACAATAATTATTATCTTAGTTATTGTAGGTAACTGAAAAAAGTTAGTTTTACACATTCTATGGATGCAAATTTTTCAACGAAGGTCAGTTTACTGATAAATATAATTAAAATAGACATTAAAAAAACAGAAACAAAAATTATTCAAAAATATTAAGAAATTAATTTTGAAAAAAATTAACCTAAAAATAAAATTTTTATAAGGAGCCCGTATCTTATATTAAAACATTATAGGCATTTAAAAAAGGGATTTTAGTTGCGAACAAATGAGTTAATTTACATATCAAGCCTTTAAAATTAAAAAATAAAATGTACTGTTGTAATGGTGCATCGACGCTAAACGTTTAAAATGGCGCCGACCAAATTTCTAATGATTATATACCTATTCCGACAAGAACACCTCCTGCGACGTCGCCTTGTAGAACGACCCGACCTAGAATATTGTAGTATAATTGTAGGTCACGCACCCACGTCGGTGGACCTGGGAATAGCTACATTTACTAAATATAACGTCTCATGAATTGGACGTTATACCGGGTGTCTCGAGGTGACTGGCCTATAAGATTATTTTGTAAACTATACAATAGAAACTTTTAAACTTCCTATTCTAACATAAGTCTATGTAAAGTATATTTATAAAATACTTTCGTGTTTGCAGTGTTGCCATTTACAGAAAATCTTAGCAAAAACTAAATTTATTGACGTCCGTTTTCACTTTGGCCTGACCTTAAATTCTATTCTAAAAATTACGTCGCCGAAATTAACGTTAATTTACGTCGCTGATAAGTAGCGAGCATCACCAACATTTGGCTACGTCAGTTTCTGTAAGTATCGACGTCACAACTGATGCACTAGTTGTTGGCGACGTCAGGTCTTACTAAAAAATACGTTGTTTGATGGACAAACCAACTGCCGGCCTAAATTTGCGCCAAAACCGAGGTCATGTTAGGTTGTAATTAGTCGGAAGTCAGAAAAATGCTGCTTGGGCTATTTCCAAATCACAAAGAGGCCCGCGGAGTCTGACAGACTCCTCTCAGCTTTGGTTTGCCAATGAGTAAAGGTATACGTAGGAGCGAATCATTTAAACTCAATTATTCGTAGAAATTATTAGATAATAAACTGGATGAGGAGTATAGCAGCCGTATGCCAAATGAAAAGTAAAAAAACAAAAATTTAATACGACGAAAGTAATGTTATTAATTATTAGAAGACATACGCGGCTTCCGTGGGCCTTTTGATAAATATTTTACGAAACTTATTTTAATCGATTACTAATGGGCTCACCAACAGTGTCTAACCTGTTAACAGCACCAAAAATGCTGCGGTCGAAAAGTAGAGTCACTTAGAGCAATGAAATTTGGCACAGATATTGGCCTTCCGGCAACGTACCCTAGTGTGTCATAAAAAATTAGATAAGTGGCTTCTAGAGGACAGCAGGGGCCAAAAAGTGTTTCTAAACTATCCCTCATACCTTTTATACTAATGCATCTGCACATCTGAATTTCAGTTAGTTGGTAGATCATACTTACCAAAAAAAAATTTTATAGCTGTTAACAAGGCCACTAACTTAGAGGCTAAACATTTTGTCGATTTCAATTAAAACATTTCATTTTATTTATCTTTCACCCTATCTCAACAATAATGCGCCACTAGGGGCGCAGTGGACCATTCCTCAATTTTGAATACCCCCAACTTTGTCCCAGCCTCTAGGGGCTGTAAGGGGACCGGATCTAATCTTCACCATTTTTCACCAATCTTCAATACTATACAAAGGGATTTTGTTTTAAACATGTCAATTTCAAAAAGTCATTGACTTGTATTTTTAATATCCAATTGAGAAAATTCAATAAGGAGAGAACGGTTTTCGCCTCAAGTTTATTACTTTCATTTTAAAGTAGGAGAGAAATCGGAAATCTGAATTTTATTTCGATTTGCCGAGAAATACTGGTATCCAGGCCGAAGTTGATTTGAATGGATGTAAAAAACATTGACAAAAAATTTATACATTTTTTCATAAATCTCCGCATCACTTCTTGCATTTCTATTTTTGTTAAAAGGAATTTAAATTCTAAAAATGGCCAATTGAGTTTTAAATTTAAGAGCAGAGAATCTTTTCGCGCAGAGGCAGAAGACGTCGCAATCAGTTTGCAAATGAATCCAAATGAATGTGTCTAACTGAAATTCAGGTAAAGCTTACATAACTTAAAATATTTAAAAATACTAATTGACGGTCACAACTGCACAATTTTTGAATAAATATGATAAACGTCAGTTTAGACTTTAGTTGGTCTTATTTCGTGGTGCCTAATGCTGCTGTTTCACACAATTTTTAACTTTTAAACAATTATTTATTTTACAGTAGTTTGTGTCCTTGAAAATTTTAACTAGCGAAAAATTTTTGCGGGAAATAAGGACAGTGATTGTTTTCTTATGCTCTTTGAATTCATTCGCTAGTTTTCAACGACAATTTTTGTCTTCCTCAGGCTAAAAGAACATTATACATGTAGATGTAAAACTATAAAACACAATATACTTGTTATAAATATGATTCAAACATTGTACAAACATTAATTCAATAAATAAAAACCCTACCTGAATGAGTTGGTAAGCAATTACTAGTCACTGTAATAAGTATTTCTTTTTCTTAACTGTTTCTGTTTCTTAATAAATCAATAAGGTATTATAATTACATCACATAAACCACAAACACTAACCATAAACACACACAAATTAAAAATGAAAAAGAACTTACCTTTGAATTAAATGGGACACAACAATAATTACAAGCTTCTGTGGAGATTTTGGCAATAAAAATAGGCACTTTTTTTGTTAAATCTATTTTTAATTGCTGTTTTATTGATGAAGTGTCCGCCAAAATATCGACGATGCACACAGTCCAATGTCCTTTCGGGTCTTGCCTAAGAGTCATTTAGTTTTGAATACATTCGGGCCATCCACGAATAGCTTGGACTGTCTGCACTCTGATTCTTGCCTCCAGGATGTCTTCAGTTCATTATTCGCTCATTTGTTGAGCTCATTCTGTACCTGTTTCCTTGCTATTCTCAGAAGAGGTTCCAGTCCAATCGCAAGCTGCCATACTCTAAGGTTAAGTAGATAAACGGTGTATCAAGAATTAAGAACATTTCGGCAGATTTTAACCTTTCCATAAAAAAAAATACAGTTTCTGTTCCTAGTAGAACTTTTAAAATCCTTCATTACCTTTTAGCATTTCAAGGGAAACCACTATCTTGCGCCGTTATAAGCCGCCTTGCTTTTGTTTATTAAAACACCGGTAGTAAAAAATACTTCACAAACAAACTAACTAAAATTTTGACAATTTTTTTTGTACTTTTGGAAAAAGTCGGACTTACCAAATCAACGTAACGGTGCTAAAGTTATGCAAGCTGCAAGGTTGTGGTCTTTCGAGTCTTAAATCTTACCTAAAAAAAAATACAACAACCAATTAGTTCTTCGATGACTGACGATAATATTAACGACTTATCGGTACATGACCGTGCGTGTCCGCTTAAGAATCGGTCAGATCCTGTCAGAAAGCATTAGGCTTCAGACTGGTAGAGTTTATAAGATATTACTATATAGTGTTTTGGTGGTGTGCTTCTCTAAAATATCACAAGATAAAAAAACGGAAAAAATATGAACCTTGTTAATCGAAAGTAAGTATAACTATCACTTATTGCAAAATTAGGTGGACAAAAACTATAAAAGAATATTGCTTTTCTACACTGGACTTTATATTTTTTTGTACAGAAAAAATATAAGTACAGAAAAAATATAAGGTCAGGAATTTGACGGTTACATCCTACATAACATTGGAAGAATATTCATGTTATAGGAATATTCCCTCAAAGTGATTTTTCGATTATTCTATTGCGAATATAACAGGAATGTTGCAGATCTATTTTTTGTTGAATATTCTTTAAGAGTTTGTGATAGTTATATTTCTTTGGTAATAAGATAATAATATGATAATTAAGTTATTTTTATGAATATTCCCAAAAAGAATATTTTTGTCAGGATTTTGGCATATTTGCTAAAAATATTACTATCTTGTGAAAAGAACGCGATTTACATGACTTATAATTATAATTTAGTTTAATGTCATCTATTGTAGGTAGATGGCACTGGAATCAATATGTTCTCTATGTAACAGGTAATATTACTATGCATATAAGACAGAAAAAATTATTTAGGTAATCTTTTAATAACTAATCTCAAGTAGTACATCAGCATAATGGTGATTCGTTGATATACCTATATCCATGGGCTACTCCGTAATTACACTTTAGTGGAAGACTAATGCATATTTGGTGGTTATTCATGTGGATATATATCCACTCCCTATCTTAGGATATCCATCTCGTGGCCATCTGTACATGTTTTGCATTACAAAATCATATCCATGCAATTATATTCGGTGTCCAGGTAATTACTATAATTATTAAAAAAAAATGTTCTGGTAGTATTATAGTCACGTTTCACGTCACGTTTCTATCACATTTATATCACCTGCATGAGCTGTGTGTGTGTTAGTAATATTCCCAATGGTAAAATGTAACATTTCTGTCACATTCTTTGTTCTCTAATTACATGACTATTACATTACAGTAATGTTTAATTGTTATGTGGAATGTAACGCTAGGCACTAATGTAAACTTTTTTCGCATTTTTTTACATTATAATAAGGTATTGTAAAAAAGAAAAGAGGATATTTTGAAAACACCATTGGTAAGACGGATGGTGTTTTACTAACTGAATGGGCTGTAGTCTACATTGCTACCAATATAGTGTCAATCCTGTGACAACCGTTAGACGTTATTCGGGAAAGGAAAAAATGTACATATTACAAGTTACTACAACCGACTGGCAAAAGTACAATAAAAAAATGGATGGAAACGATAGAAGGGACCAAAATGTTTGACAATAAGAAACAGGTAATGGTACTGGGCATTGTTTACATGGCTTCTTGATATTTCAATCAATAATGCCTGGTATTTATATCGAAAATCGAATAATGCTCAACTTAGTCAAATATATTTCAGGAGACGCATTGTGCAAGCTTATTTGAAAAAATATACGTTCGCTCCTAAAGGAATCAGCAAAAATCCATGGCGATCTTAAAATGCGCAAAGAGTAACAGATAAAATCAGATTTAGTAGAATGGATCACCCTGTTGAGAAGATTCCAAACGACAAAAGAAGACAATGCAGAAATTGTGGTGTAGGCCTCTGCATTGACTGCTTTGTTCCTTATTACACAAATATTTTGTAAACCATTTTTTAATCCTTATTTTTGTTTGTCATTTATTAAATTCAATAAAAACCTGCATTTTTAGTTATATGTATTTTTTGCTCCCATTGGCGATCTTATAGGTGGCACAATATACCAACAACTATAGGTAACCAACTTAGAGGCCATCCATCAATTACGTAACGTAGCGAGGTGAGAGGAAAGGGGTAGGGGTGTAAATGTTATACTGTTATAAAATGTTACAAGGGTGGGAGAGGGATTGACACCAAAAATGCGAATTTTTTCCAGTAATTTCATACTGGTTGGTAAAATACCTAAAAATATGTAGTAAATAGTGCCGACTTTATTAAAGTTAAGCCATGCCAACTGTATGTACCGATAAGTCTCCAATTGTATTGTAATTTTAGTTTTTACCATACATTTTTTCACAGTACCTATATGATGTTAATGGATGAGGAAGGAAAATTCTTCTATTTTTTGTATATTTGTGTGCAGTATTTATTAATTATTAGGAGGCAAGGTCTTTCGGACTTAGTCCATCCCAGTTTATATAAGACCATGATCCATTAAAGAATCTCTAATAGTGTTCGCCGAATTTTTGTACATACAAAGAACTAAAACAATTAAAATTACATAAAATATTTTTTTTTATACTTTCATTAAAAACATGATTTTAGTAACTGTCTGCAGATAACTAAAGCATGGCTAATTGGTTACCGATGCAAAAAAGCTTTTTTTTTGATCACGGGTGCAAAGAAAGATTTCTGTCCGCTTTTTCCCAAAATTAAAAATGTCGCAACAATAAACGTTACCGAGTAAAATGGCACGTCGCTGTGGAAACCACATTGTTATTTCATTTACCAGCCGCCTTGATTTATACTGTAAAGATTGTATGCTGCGAGAAGTGCTCTTCGTTCGAGATTTATAAAAGCGTTTTCCTGTTTTTCTTGTATTTTTTAATAAAGGTATTAAAAAAATAATATTCACAACTCGCGGCTAAACTGTGCTTTTTTTACTGGCGTTTTTAAATATCTTGCTGCGCTCGTTATTTAAACCAACGCTTGTAAAAAAAGCACTATTTTAGCCACTAGTTGTATAAACTACTATTTTTTAATTTAAATTTGCAAAAAAATACGTGAACAAATAATAAGAAGAATGTCCATATTTCAAAAAAAAATTAATGTAATTTTAACAATTTCCGTTCTTTGTATGTAGAAAAATTCGTTAATTTATGTTTTTTAAAACTGTCTACATTAGGCGAAAACTATTAGAGCTCCTTTACTGGATCATAGTCTTCTATAAACTGTAACAGTGGGATTTACTAAAAGGGTGTAGCCTATTTTAGACAGGTCCTAAGTTTAAGGGAAATTGTTGGTTTTAAGCATTTTATACCAACTTCCTTGAGTTTTGGACATAGTTTCATTTATAGAATAATTTTAATTGTTTTTTTTTTTAGTAAAGAATCATCTTAACACAATCTTTTGTTGGATTTAAGAAGAAAATTTTCATTAAAAAGAAGTTTTTTTTAACCTTAGGGAGATCTAAATGGTTAACACTCTGTTGAGCAAATTAAAATTGACTTTCTATGTTACTCTTAATCAAAACTTACCCTTGTTTATTGATTTTTGTGATAATCACTCACTGTCACAAAACCATTTCGATATGTAATTATAAAATAAGAATTAGATTAACTTTGTATTTATTTAAAAGGGGTTTTTATCTCTCAAAAGTATGAAAAAACTTTACAAACACAAACCCATCGCATTCGCAAACCGCAAATAAAAATATTTATCAAACTAGGTCATGAAAAAAAAATTGCGGCTAAAAACAGACCTGAAGCCAACTGATGCGTTCACAAAGGAGTCATGTCGACTCAACTGTTCGGTGCTGCAGAGTTGAGAATTTTGAATGCGATCTTTCAGTGGAAAGCTTTGTTTGATGATTAGGCTTTTAGATAAACTTAATGTGATTTTTTTCATTGGAGACAGTTCTCCTGCATAATCAGTGACCTTCGCTTATGTTTGTTTTACCTCGTAGTGGACTCATAAATATATTCTTTGTGCTGAAAACGGGTTCGAAAAATGGCGTTTTTCTGAACAAAATTGGAGCTGTTTTATTGATTAGTAAACAACTTGGGATATTAAATAAGATAAATTAATTCTTGTAAAAACGGTTGCTTAGGGAAATTATAAAGGAACTTATTACCAATTGCCTCAAAACAATCCTTTCTCGGGGCTATAAATTTAAACCACCCCCCAGAGGTGATCTAAAATATCATCAACTCTATAACCTCAAACACAGATGATGAAGATATTATGTGCTAATTTTTGGTGTATTCACCATTTGACATTTTAAAACCTGTCAAAAAAAAAATATTTTTCTCCTAAAATATGGAATATTTTGAGAAAAAAAGCAGTATTTCTGTGGTACTTTGCAATAACAATACAAAATAATCAATAACTTTATATCTTTTTTTTGTATGGGTAAGTGTTTTTTGAAAATGGGTTTTAAAATTTAGTACCCCCCCCCCGGGTGTAAATATTTAAACCTGCGGGAGGTACTATTTTAGATCTTAGTAAATCCCACTGCAAAAGTCCGAAAGTTCTTGCCTGCGTAAACGTACAAAACAAAAGAATTTTCCTTCACCCACCTATTTAACCTTATTGTGCATATAGCAGAAAACATTACATCCTTTAAGATGTCTAGTCCAATTTAACAGAGTAATAAACGAAAAAAATTGTTTACTAAATGCGCAAGATATTCTCAAAAACGCTTTTTACATCTAGAAATCCAGACACGAAGAAATATACGTTAACATATGGTAATCCATTTTGCACATCCTTTTACCCCAACAATTTGCCCTTTCTATATTTATTCCAGAACAAATTTACCATCCGTCATTTATTTCTAAAATGCAAAACAGGCAAAAACTAGGCCCTTCCTATTTTTACGCGAAGCAGATTTACATTAAATTTTATGGCAGTAGAAATTAACTGTTGACGTATTGATTTCATTTTTAAAAAGTGTTAAGTTATCTTATTTTTAAAATATGACTGGTTAACCGGAACTGGAAAATAGCATCTGAAAATTAAATTTAAATTTTGAAAAATTGGATTTTTATCATAAAGTTAAGGAAATTAAATTTTGTAAAATAAATTTTACAAGGGTCCATTTTCTTTAGTAAAATATCATTTGAATTGACCTTGAAAAATTATAATATTTTTTGTTTATATTTCAAATTTTTTTAGTTGCACTAAAACATTATTTAAAAAAAGTAATTTTTAAATTCCAAATTATATGTTATCATAACTAATTACATTTTTAATTTTCAAAAAATTAATTGTTTTTACCATTTGAAAACTTTATATTTTAATAAATTTAATCGTTATTTTCAAAAATTTAAATGACTGTCTTATAAATTTAACTTTTTCTTAACTTTGCCTTGTTGTGAAAAAAAAACAACGGCAACGTTACTAGCATGACATAAAAATTATAATAAGGAAAAAAATTGTCTACAAAAAAAAACTATTTCCTACCGGAGTTACACAATGCACAACATAAGAAAAATAATATTTCAATCAGTTGCAGAGAAGTTGGTGAATTAGAGATGTAGCCGGAGAGGTAGTGGCTCGATAGTAATCTACTTTTTCTTATTTCTCTCTTAAATTAGGAAATTCAAACCAACGATTTTGCTGATAAATTATTTAACAATAATATTGATGTCTAAAATGTATTGAAAAATGGTATACATTATCAAAGCCGAAAAATATATACATTTTAAAATTTTTATCTCTTTCAACTAAGAAAATGAGTTGGGCCAATTAAGTGAATTACTCCTAGACAAAAATTTGCATAGTTTAGTAAAATGCCTGTTATATATTTTTTATTATTAATATAATAAGAGTTAAGCTTAAAATAATAAGATTTAAACTAAAATTAAAAAAAAAACACGTAAAACGTCCCAAAATTCAGTAGAATTTTGATGGATGGTTTATATCAATACTACCCCTACATTCAACTTAGCCACTTAATCGCGATCAACTATCTAACCCATTCTTTTTCTTTGTTGGTCCAATAGAAACAAACAAACAGAGAGAATGGATTACGTCAATGTAAAAAAAATCTAACAAAGAACCGTGCGCACCTCTTATAGACCCAAATTATTCCAATGATTGGTTTTCAATATACATTTTTTTAAAATTAACTCTGTGTTTCGGACTTCCATTGTCTATATTTTATTTATACACGACGTTTCGATCCGTACAATTTCTGATCGTCTTCAGGTGCAAACTACAATCAATTCCTAAGGCTACGTACTTATATACTATGAGAAATCACTCAACCTTGAAGTTTAAGAAGTTGGCTCCGCCCAAGGAGAGGCTTCCAAATATTTGGGATTTCAACACTTGGTTTAATGAAAATACCCTGATTCTGCCCAATAAAAGCAGCTTCAAGGAATTTTCGTTTCTTCCAGTGTGACTATTTGTGCAAAACCTTTGCTTCTGCCCACTTCATTCGGTGTTGTTCTGATTTTGTGGTTTCACCTTTTTAGGTATTCGTCTGACGTTTCTTCCTATAGGTGCTCATTGAGAACCGTTAGGAGCTGCCAGGACACACTGAACACCCTAGGGCGAATAAACATGGTGGTATGGATTTCTGCCCACCAGCTGGCGCGTGAAGCAGCCTCTGCCGTCTTTACTGGCTCCGAACCAGCCCTTGGAATAGCATACAACACAATCATCACTCTTTGGCTGGATGGAAAACAAGTTTCACCAATACTGGAGAGAATTGCCGGGACTGGCACATTCCAAAGAGCTCATTACAGAGCCCTGCAGGAAGAGGGATGGGAAACTCATTGAGCTCACCACGGCTATTTCACGTCAGCGTAAACGTATCTTTAGTAAACCTTGTTTGATCTAAAATGTTCAACGGACTGGATCTGAATGATGCTTTATCGAGGCAAGTTGCGAGCCTCTTTAAGGGGCTGAATATTCTGTACCAACAAAAACTGTTAAAAGTGAGCCACAATAGACCCAATAGTGGTCGCAGTGGACAATGACTGACACACTCACAAACAAATCAATCAATCAATCAAGCCTTATATAGTGGAATATAATACTTCCTATAACTAGTTTTTTTGTAAGAAATATTACTACGCGTTCACCCGTTTTTGGTGGCAATGACAATGGCACCAGTGAAATTGACTATAATTGTTGCCTGGGATAGATATGTTTGTGTTCAATAGGTATTACAGATTCTCAGGCAAATTTAGAGTAGATATTATCAATTAATTTTTATTAAATAATTATAACACCAACCAGTAAAATACTAACTAAGTATAAATCATTTCCTGAATGTTTTTTTTTTAATTGGATAGGCTATATATTACGTCATTTTCTAAATTCTTTCTTTTATCATTTCCAAGGTATATAGGTATATATTTTTGTGGAAGAAATAGAAAAATAACTATCAAAGCTATTAATAGTTCTTCTTTGGTTGGATGACTGAATGACTTTTGACTGACTGATAAAAATTATTTAGTGGGCCGCTGAATAACATCATTTAATAAGAAGAATCTTCATAAAAAAAAACAAAAGATCAAAAGATCTTGGGTGGAAATAACAAAAATTCAAACTTCGATGAACATCCCACAAGGAACACACAAAGGACCAAAGCGAAAAGATAAATGATTAAACGATGTTTCGCTCTGGGTAACCAGCGTGAGCTCATCAGTGGTTTTACTGGTCATTCTCCCCATACAGCATTAAGCACCATCATACACTTGCTCCTACGGCAATTAAAACAAAACAGAAGTTAAAAAACCTCCAAATCAGTTACTTCAACGCAAAAAAAATCTTCTTCTGAAATACAACGGACATTGATGTTGAAACAGTGAAGGAAAAATTGGATTTCTTCGATACTGCAGCATACAATAATGGCTCACTGACTATCTTTAGTTGGTGTGCCTCCATCTTAAATACACCGATCTTTTTGTTGAACCGTTCAAAAAACTGCATTGCTCCGATCTCACTGACACTATCTTCAGTTGGTGTGCCAACACATTTGTTCCCCAACACTAATACGATATTGAATCGACAAAGAAGGATCTTTTTCTTAAATACACTGTTGGTACATTGAAGAAAAAAATACGTAGGTTAACTGTTCGAATTCCGTCATCCATTTCACTTTTTTTAATTATTTTTTTTCTTACGATGTATTGATATGTCATGGTTTTTGAAGCACAAAAATATATTTTTTATTTTATTTTTGGCCATATTTTAGAATTTAAGCAACTAGTTGATATGCCAATATTTTTTTTTTGTTTTTAAGTGACTGTACCATTTAAGTTATTCCCATTTACCGGCTAGACATCTGCTACCTTCAGTGGTACATTGAACGAATAACTGAAAATTTATATTTATATATAGTTTATTTCGATTTTCCTATCTCTTCCACACAAATTAAAATTTAAATATCTTGAAGGAGATAAAAGAAGGACCCATAGAATTTGATATTTTTGAAAAGCTTATATTTTAAGGATCTCGCTAATGACATAATATACTGGGTTCATTTTTCAGATTCAAGTTTCGCATCCATCCAGCAGGGTGTCTAATTTAAAAGAACGAACAGCAAGATTAATACTGAGCTAATTTTTTATATCGAGTAAACATTTTTGGGTGTCCAAATGTTAAAGCAGTATTATTTTATTAAGGTTTTTTTAGGTTCTACAGTTAAACGTTAACAGTGAGATTTACTAAGATCTAAAATAGTATACCCCGCAGGTCTAACTATTTACACCTGTGGGTGGTACTAAATTTTAAAATCAGTTTTCAAAAAACACTTACTGGTACAGAAAAAATACAAAGTTAAGTTTTGTATTGTTATTGCAAAACACCACTGAAAAACTGCTTTCTTTCTCACAATATACCATATTTTAGGAAAAAATGCCCTAAAACTATTTTTTTGTCAGGTTAATTAAAATTTTTATTATTAATCAAACTATGTCCAAAACTCAAGGAAGTCCGTACAAATTGCTTAAAATTAACAATTTCACTTAAACTTAGGACCTGTCTAAAATAGGCTAAACCTTTTTACTAAATCCCACTGAAAAGCTATAGACGAGGTGTCCGCATATGAATATAGTACTATCCAGTTCAATCTGAACCGGAATGGAACATAAAAACAAATTTAAGTTTTTTGTTTACTCCTCTTATTTACGTTGCTCAATGGCCGTTTAAAGCCAGTTTTGAAACTGGTTTAAGGAAAATGGTGATTTGGTCAATGTTGTTTTAGGACTTAAACGGAATTTTTCCGTCCTCTTGAACCTGGTTCACTTGAACGCTGATTTTTTAGGGTTCAAGCGGAAGTTCAGTATAAAAAAAAAGTTTTTTTTGTTTAATATCGTCCGTCACCTTCAGCAGTGCAGTGGTTGTACTGTGTGCTTGACGAAAACCAGACTGAGATGGTGATAGAATATTTTGCTCTTCCAGATAGATCGTTAACTGTCGAGATACAATCTTTTCAACCATTTTGGAAAGAGTAGGTACAGATAATAAAAACTTTGTGGAGATTATTAAGATAAAATTAGAAGGGGAGGCCAGATTATTTTGTATGGAAGATAGTGATAGTGACGCTTTACGAAAGAGGGAGCGAAGTTTCTCGTTGGCCAAATTGGAGAAAGAATCCGACGCCAAACTCAGCTGTAAGTATTTCAATAGGCTCCTCGTACGTGTCATGACCAACTTGAAGTGTTAAATAAAGTTAAGCCGTTTCTTGAAATAGGTCCTTCTGTCAATTTTGTGTAACCTTTTCTGAAACTTGTGTGAATGAATTTATGTGTATTTTTTTATTTAATAACCGTAGGAGGTTTTTTTAGACCGGTGGAGATTTACAGGGTGTTATTCAAAAGTTTTTTATTGTAAAACTCTTTTGTAAAAAGGCCCAGCTTTCGCATTTTCTTGTTGCTTCTTTATTTTCAACAACACACCCCGTATACAATCTATACACTGTGCATACACTAACACCAGGACGCCCCGTATATTATTTCCTTTTCGATTGACTGGCTTCCGAAAAGGGATAATTTAATATTCATTAGCCTTGTCGGTGCAGCCACTACCACTGTGCGCCGCCACAGTCTACAAAATAACACTATGACAAGTGCTGTTACTCATGCAAAAGATAATCCTTTTCAATTTTAAAAGAGGCTCCGATGCCCTGGAATAGCACACAGGGCATGAGACAGGCCAAACTCCTCCCAAATGTGGGCAATTAACCCCTTAAGGTAAATAAAAAAAACCAAGTTAAATATATTGACAGGTGGTGAGACTATAAATTGTATTATGACCCTAAGGTGTCCCCTAATTTATGGCACTTATTAAATGGTATGAAACAAATTGCATGTAATTCCTAATTTATTGCACCATAACAAGCCAGCTTTAAAACCTTTCTTTTATCACATATATATCTTGGGATATGTGAAAAATAATTGCTACAAAAGCAGGTGCCTTATTCAAAACAATTTTTTTTCTTTCTGAAATCGTGCTTTTGACACCCACAGAGTCGGTGCTTTTAAAACTCAGGTATTGTGCTACAGGAAATTTCTTAATCACAATTGATAATTTTATAGGCGGATACCGAAGTAGAGCCAGAAGTGTAGTGTGGGGAGTCTTTCTAGCAATCTGCTTACTGTATTCAAGTTTCGCATCCATCCAGCTAGAACCGAAGAAGAGAGACTGCAAACTTAAAAAAAAATCAATCGCTCTTTTAAACAATACAAAATACAAACAAATATTATAGTTGATCATCTCATTATTGCTTTGAATAAAGTACTTCGACAGTTAAACTTCAGTTAACGGAACTCAGTTCAAATTTTGATTGAGTGATTCTTTTATTTTATTGATTTGTCACAAAATTGATTTTTAAATTTGCATTGTTTTAATACAAAAATCTTAAAAATATTAGACATAAGGAAATTATTGGAAGGCTAAAATCAAATTGTTACTGAATAGCGAATTAACAATATTCTCGGCGGACATTTTGGTTCAGGTAACCTTTTCTTAGCAAACTAACTGTATACTAATGTTGGCAGTACAAAATTCCCCAAAACAGTTGACTTTCTCCTTTTTATTTAAAACCGTTCTTATAAAAAACCGGTTTTAGAGGCGTATAAACGTAGTAAGTGATGCCAGATAAATACCGATTGGACTTCCAATCGGGTCTGAAACTTGATATAAATTGTTTTTGGGAGTCCACAAATACACGAAAACCGAGCGGGCATATCTGAGGTTTGAATTTATATATCAGCGATTGGTATCTTATATGGGGAGGGGTTAAGGTGATTTAACTCCAAATTTATTTATATTTATAGATAGGTTTTATAGCTTATTCGCCTGCTAACATCCGGTTCGATCGTTTTGCCTGCTCTTTTTTAAATTTATATCGTGACGGGAGCTTTTACAAAGAAATGCTTAACAAGCGTTTTTGTATATTTTATCAATATTTTAGCAAAAAACACACACAAAAACATATACCCACTGTTTTGAAGGAAAGCTCGATGTCTTTTGTTTTTGTTATTTATTCACCCTGGCTAAATCCTTTTTAAATAAATTTTTATAAAAAAAAACTTTTAAAGAACAAGCTTTTTTTAAAAAGTAGAAACTATATTTTTTTTCTGATATATCATATTTAAAGCGATATGCGCAAATTAAAAATTTTAACTTGCCAGTGACAATTTCGCAAAAAATCTTGAGAAAGAAAAATTGAATATCTCGAAAACTAAAAGCTACATTTTTAACACTTTTGTAAAGGCATTTCAGAGACCTTCAAAATAAAGTATCGCTTGACCCATTTTCTCTATTTAAGTTCTGATGGTGAAACTTACCCCTCGAAAGGGGGTCCTAAGAAAATTTCAATATTTATTTATTTTATTTACTATATACAGCTGTCGATACATACGAGTAGAGTTAAATAAAAGCTTGTAATAATAATAATTATTTCCTTCGTCTTTGAACAGCCAGAATTTGAGATTTAGTAAATTTTTCTCTTTTTGAGAATAACGTGGTTTAGACTTCGGTTAAAGGTTGAAACAGAAGCTAAAGAACCCTGCACATATTACATTGGGAATGGCTTTCGGCTAACTGTCATAATTTTTTTATATGTTGTTGCACTCGATCAACAAAGCGCAAAAATAAAAAAAACGAGATAGGGGGCAGGATTACTTTCTGAGATGAAGCTTTAAAGTTGACGTGTTTCAAGGCTTTATTTTTGGACTTGCTCCAAGTTTTTTTCCCACAACTTTGTTGATTACCGACAAAATAAAACGATTCGTTTTTCTGTTTGTCCTGAGTGAAACACTTTTGCATCCATGTAAAAATATTTTTATAAGGATTCTTAGGTACCACCAGAAAAGTCACTGATTTGTAAATTTTAAAAACAAAAGAAAATTACTGTTTTAAAAAAAACAATTTTTATTTTCTTTAAAACAAACGGCTAGTTTTTACATATTTTAATAAAAATAATGCTAGTAAGCTAAAAAAAATATTTTTACTTGAGTGGTACCATTAATGGGGAAAATGGTAGATATCTTTAATGCCTTTTAATATATTTTTGAAATATTGGTGAAATACAAAAAGTGATTTCAAAGAATTAAAATTCAACTGGAAAGCTTCATACGAATATGTTGGTACCGATAGGTATCCACTGGTACCTGTATTTGACCAATCAAATTACTCATGTGTTATATGCTAACTTGGGGTTAATGGTAACGAATATGATAACATTTTTCCGGTTGTTTAAAATGGGTTCCCAATAGAATGAGTAAAATTATCTTGCAACAAATGACGCCGTTTCTTAAGCAAAAGTTTGACGTTGTCAAGACTACCTTGACTTTTATTTTATGGCATGCCGCCATATTAAACATATCTTAAGAGTTTTAACTTTTTGCACGCAAATACATGCGTAAAAACCGTTTTTCCGCACTTAAGTAGGAAAAACATTCTACCTACTTTTTTTTCTCGTAGAAAAACGGTAATAGTAACCGGAAAAATTTTATCAAAATCGTTACCGGTGACCCCAAGTTATCCTAAAAGCATATACCACACGAGCAATTTGATTGGTCAAATGCAGGTACTAATGGGTACCAATTAATACCAACATATTGGTATTAAGTTTTTGGATTGGATTTGTCCATAAAAAGTTTTTGTAACCTACCTATAATATATTTAAAATCACTTTTCGTATTTCTCCAATAACAAAAATATTAAAAAACATTAAAGCTGCCATTTTTGAAATTTATGGTACTCCTTAAGCTAAAAATTTTTTATATAGTCAAGTGGCATTATTTTTAATAACATATGTGAAAATTTTTAAAATCTGGCTCTTTGTTTTAAATAAAATGAGAATTGTTATTTTTATTAAAATGCTCGTTTTCTTTCCTTTTTAAAACGTACAAAACAGTGACTTTTCTGATGGTACCAAAGAAACCATATAAAAACATTTTTATATGGGTAGAAGGGGTGTTTCATTCCAGAGAAACAGAGATTCGAATCATTTTATTTCGGCGGTAATTAACAAAGTTGTGGAAAAAAACTTGGACCATGTCCAAAAATATAGCCTAAAAACACGTCAACTTTAGAGCTCCATATCTCAAAAAGTAATCCTGCTCCCTATCTCGTTTTTTCTACTTTTGTGTTTTGTTAATCGAGTACTACAATACATAAAAAAATTAATGTAATTTGTGCAGGGTTCTTTACTTTAAAACGGTAGGATAGGACGGGGCTGGAAGTTTAGATTAAGAAAGAAACAAAAAATATAATGTCAAAGTAGGCACTAAGCATAAATATCAATAATTTTTTGTAATTTTAGATTGAATAATGAGTTTTGTAAAATTTCAATTACTTTTTTTTTGCGTGGGGTTGGTTGTACTGATTCTGGAGCAATATGTTTTTATCAAATTCTGCGTTAGTATAGGTTGTTAGTTATTAATGGAAATAATAACGTACTCACTTTAGGACGGAGTGGTAGTGTTTTTATGTGATGACGCACTACAAGGGAGGAGGGAGGACTATTAGCTGTGCGACGTCATGCAAATAGAAAAAAATATTTCATTTATTGCATATTTCCGACTAAAACTATTATTATTCGTCATTTGGATTAAAAAACCTAGAACAAAATATACCCTACATTTTATTGGGAGGAAGGAGTGACAAAGAAGGAGGGAGGCGTAAAAAATAAGCAAAAATAGCATGACATCATTTATGGACAGGCCCATAGCTCCAACATACTCAAGTTTTTTTTTGTTAAAATAGACCTTAGTCTATTTAAAAACTTTAATAACCTTCCAAAAAAACCATTAAAACTTTTACAAAAAGTCAATCTTACTCCAAGGTAGGTAAATATTTTCTTTCAGTTCGGTATCTTGAAAAAAATATATTTGGCCATTTATAACGAAATTAGATACACCTTTGACATTTTGTTTTGTAGCTTGAAGCAGTTTTATTTCATAAAAAAGCAATAAATTTTATAACATGGCAAAATCCAATATTTCCAATGATCAAAGGAAAAAGTTAAAACAGATAGAATGGCTTGGCAGTTTTATATTTTTGCTCGCAATTTTCTAAAAAAAATCTAAAAAAAAATATTCTTTAAGGAATAATGTTTCTTTAACAAAGTCGGGGTATTATCTGAAAATAATACTGGTCGCCTTTTTTTTGATAATCCAAATAAATATTCCAGAAAAAATGACTTTTTCAATATTCTAATATAAATCAATATAAACTTTAAAAAATCAGAAAAAAAAGAACGAACGCAGCGAGCGATTTCGAAACAAGGGTAAAAAATGCACAGTTTAGCCGCCAGTTGCAAACGTCATTTTTCTTCATACATTCGTCAAAAAATTCAAAAAATTGAAAAAATATACAGAAAACTACAACATAAACGCATTAAGTTCTCCACCGGCTCCTCCGATTTTGTTGGCCATTTAACCTGCGGACATTATTTGTTATTCACATATTTTTTTAATGCCTCTGAATTATAAAATTGTTAAATGTATTGCATCGGTAACCAAAAAAGCCATGTTTTTGTTATTTGCGGACAGTGGTTAAAATCGTTTTCAAATAAAAGTAAAATTCAAATTAAAATCAAATTTTATTTAAACAAGTTTACATATTACATTAACAAGTTGTAGCAAATGTCGAGCATATGATTAGTTTTAAAATTTGTGTGTATCTCCAGCCAACATCCAGGTTTATATACTTATTTAATTTTTCTACATAATTCTAGCCTGGTTACAATCAATTACCAATTAGTTTTACTTTTACATAAAAAATATAATTATAGATTAAAAAATATAATATGATAATAGTTACAAAAATATCTACTCCGAAAACAAGGCAATTGTTTTTGAAATAAGGTTGTTGTTTATTTTTATACAATGTCTAATTTTATTTTTAATTGGTTTATTCAGGATGTGTTTATTTCTTATGTTATGTGGTGGAAGATTTAATAATCTGGGTCCAGTAAAACAAATGCTTGTGTGAGGAGATAAAAAAGTGCAAAATCTGGATTCTGATGCAGCCCTAGTATGTATGGGATGCTTAACAATGTTTTGAAATATCTTATACTTAAGATAATTGTATAACTCTAACACAGTACAGCTGCATTAGATTTAGAAACGCAGTTTGAGAGAACAGTAAATCCGTGGAATACAGCTTGAGTTTAAACAATAATATTTTTAATGGTAACACAGACGCACATGCTGAGCCACGGTATAAAATACCATAATTTAAAATTGATTCGGCCAATGAAAAATATATCATTTTTGTTAACCTATACGTTAAAATATGTCGAAGTTGAGAAAATTTGTAAAAATTTTACAAATGTAGTTAATGTGTATATCCCATTTTGTGAATCTCAAAGATCCGCCACATGAGGAGTTATGTAAAGTATTATACTCCTTAATATTAATATAAAATTAGAGTTAGTTGATTTGAGTACAACCAGAACTTTATTTTGTACAAGTCCAACTCTGCTCTCGCGTATGCATCGAGCAAAACATCTGAAAAACAGACAACTTTGCCATTTGCTTTTAAATTTAGGAGGCTGTTAACGTAAATCGAAAAAAGAATTGAACCCAGCACAGTACCGTGAGGAACACCTACCTCCACTTTTTGAACTTCACTATAAACATCATTGAGTACCTTTTGGTATCTATCATCTAAGTAAAATCTCAACAGCTTATGCACTATACCACGAATTACAATACTCTCAAGAAGTTTGAGTAAAATCGGGTAATTAACTGTGTCTAAAGCATTTTTTGGTCTAAGAAAGCAACCTCTGATTTAACACTTTTATTCACACTATCCTTAATAAATTGGTTCACTTTATTTAACGCATTATCAGCAGTAGTTACAAAGCTTTACTTTAATGCTTTTTTATATTACATAAAGCTATAATAATAGGCTTGTAATTGTTCTTGTCTATTTTAACTCCACCTTTGTGGATTAGAACGATAATAGATTGCATAAAAATTTAGGGTAGTAACCAGAAGAAAAAAATGGTATTCAAAAGATCTAAAAGTGATTTAATCAAGCTTTTACAAGATTAGAGGAAATTCCATCCTGTCCGCATGAGTTGGTGGTTTTCAGCGAACCTATTATATTTATAAGATCTGTTTCCTTAATGAGTTCAAGAAACAGATATTTTTCGGATAAACTTTGCTTTTTTTTATAAGTTATACATTATCTTTTTCTTGGTTGTTACCGCGATGCTTTTAAGTACGGTTACGAATCCGTCTCCGCGACGCAGTTACACCAAATATGTTTTCGAACCGTTCACTCTTTAACGTTCAGAATGATTCAATAAACCAGTACTAAAGGAATCCTAACCTAATTAGATAAGGCGGTAATTTTTTCCTTTAAAGAATCCTTCGTAAGCAGTATTACTATGGTGGACCGAAAACAGGTCAAATATTGGCTGAATTGGCAGCAAAATTTGTAATATTTTTAGTTAGATTCAAAGATAAATTAAAAGATTTAAATTATCTCTTTTTTAGCCAAGTACGCCTTTATAGATAGAAATTTTTTGAATATCGTTAGTCACGAATTACCTATTTTTGACCTAAATTTTGGATAATCGAGTTAGCTTTTCATGTAACAAATATGTTAAATCCTTCTTGAGGTCACACATTGATTGACCGCCATATTTTTTACACTAAAACTAGCGGAAAAATTGGTCTTTCGGTCCAATGGCCTCCGTAAGTATTAAGAACCTCTGATTTAAGTGGTAGTTTAAATGCACGTAATGCAGTTTTTTTTTATAAAATAATAAGTATTTATTCCCAACCAACTTAAGTAGTTCATTACAGGAAATAAAAATAAACATTATAAACATTTAGGTACAATATACATTAAGTAAATATAATTTAAATTATATTAATTCTAAAAATGGTAATAAATAAATTAATAAATAAATTGTCATTTAAAAAAACATTATATAATAAAAAAGTACTAATAATAATAATAATACTATTAAAAAGAAAAATCGGGCAAAAGAAAATGACACAGGAATTTGGACAAATTTATGGGAGGTCACGTGGTTTTGGGAAATTTTAGTGAAATAATTGAAACTTGGTATCTAGAAGTCAAGAAAAGTCAAGAAAAAAGAGTTATGGGAGTTATATAGGGTGGCCGATAGGGGGAGAAAGGCGCCAGGGTACATACTAGGGATTATTTTTGGAATTTAATATTTAAAAAGGTTTAGAATCGAAACAGTGTTGATGACTGGTGTTTTCCTCCAAGTCTATCCTAGCTATCTCCACCGGCTCCAAAGCATCAAGTTTCCTTCCTTTGTTCAGGCAATACAAAATGTCAAAGTTTTCTTTGGTTTTTATATTAGGAAAGTTTTCTTTTAGGTGAAACAATAATTTAAATCTATTCACAGTTCATAAATATCCAAGATGGTGCGATTTTAAAAAACGGGTATTTTTTGCAATTTGTGGTGAAAAACTTAACTTTTTCGTGTAAAGCTTTATATTTCCCAAGTGCATCGATGCATCACTTGTTAACAGCGGGAACGATGAACCCGCGGGGTGGCTCCATTTTGAGGCATTTTGAAGCATTGTTTCGTGGTATTTCGGGGGAATTTATAGAGATAGTATGCATTTTAATGCAATTTATAGCATTCTAGGGCGTTTTTAACAGAAACAACTTGTAAAAAATGCCTTTTGGTGTATACAAAATGACGACCGAGCCATCCTTCGAATGGACTCTCCCAGACAAGACCAAACGTGATTCGATAAAACAGAAAAAGGTCTTATTAGGTAATGCCGATCATTTTGATACGCCAAGATTTTAAAATTTTGCAGTTTGATGAAAATATTGACATTTTCGAAAAATGTTCGGAAAAATAAAGATTTTTTTTTTGGTCTGACTGAATTTGTTTAACCAAACGCATTCATTTAAACAATTCGTATCTTTCTTATTTATTACACGAAGTTAACAAGAGATACTTACATGAAAAAATTAAGTTTTTTACCATTGACCTACATAAAAAAATTGCAGAGTGGGTCAAAACTTCCAATTTGTAAAAAATGTCCGCCCTCTTTAATTTTGGCGTCAAATTCTTAAAATCTGATGTCCTGCCTTTTTAAAATCGATAACAGTTTTGAAATCGGACAAAAACTTTTTAACCCTAGGGTGTTCCAAATTCGAAGCTCACCATGGGGATCTCCTAAACGGTAGGGGATACGAAAAGATTTAAATTAGGGAAAAGTTGCGCAATTTGACGCTTTGCTTAAAACCAAAAAAAGTTTACAAATTCCGGGTAGTTCCGGAGATAGGCGAAAAAACCCGAAATCTTAATTTTTAGTTTTTATTTTTCTGCGCCCTTATTCTTAAAGCTGTCAAAAAACGCTTAAAACTTTTTATAGGCACTTTTTTATGATCTACCTAATGAGAGGTCCGTTTTCGAGATTTGAAATTTCAGTGTGACCGTAGCAATGTCAAGTTCATTTTTTCTTATGGACACATGCTTTTTTTCTCCAGACGTTTGGTTCATAAAAGATGACAGATATTTTACAACCTCATTTTGACAAGTACCTGACGTTTTGAGTTATTTGACCATCATCAGCGCAAATTCAAAGATTTTAAAAACAAAAAAAAAACGTATTTTTAAAATGCTAAGTAAAGTTATTTTGTTATAAGAAAATGTCAAAAAAAACTGTCAAAAAAGCAGTTCTAAAATGTCAAAAAAATACTGCAATCGGGTTTCCAAAATATCTTGAGTAAGTTAAAAGCAAAAATTAAATTTGAGCTGGTGATGGTCAATAAACATAAAACGTCAGGTGACTTGTCAAAATGAGCTTTCAAAATGTTATCTGTCATGCTTTATGAACCAAATGGCAAGAGAAAAAAAGGATGTGTCCATAAGAAAAAATTAACTTGAAAGTGCTCCTGTCATACTGAAATGTCAATTCCCAAAAACGTACCTCTTACTAGATAGATCATAAAAAAATGCCTGTAGAAAGTTTTAAGCGTTTTTTGATAGCTTCAAGAATAAGGGCACAGAAAAATAAAAACTAAAAATGAAGATTTCGGTTTTTTCCGCCTATCTCCGGAACTATCCGGAATTTGTAAACTTTTTTTTAAAGTTTTGAGTGAGCATGGAATTTAAAACACCATATATGTTCTATAACTAATATACAGTTTTAGAAGCAATTGCATCAGCCGGTGCAGTTTATACTATTTACTGATTAATATTAGGCTTTCATTTTAATCATTTTTCAACGTTAAACTCTTTTCAGGAGCCATTTTAGGAAAATTTGCTTCTTCTCTTGTGAATTAGCGCAATGAAGATGGATGACTTACTGTAATAATAATACCTTTTGTAACAGAGGCGTGCTTGGAATTACGTGTGCATATTTTACACTTACAAAAGGTTTTGTTCGCATTTAATTTTTGCATGGCGGATTAATGCCCGAGTAAAAACTGTAGCCGAAGGAAGAACACTTAGGACGTGGTTTAGTGGAGGATTCAAATGATAATTTTTATATAGTTTTAAATAGTAAAATTTTTACAATAAAATAGTCCTTTTCTAAAAACTTTTCGCTGAAAGCGCCATTTATTCCAGTATACAGAGTGTTCAAAATTAGATGCTCATTATAGGGACATCCTAAAGGATAGGAGATACGAAGAGGTTTAAATTAGAGCAAAGTTGCGCAGTTTGATGCTTGCTTATTTTTTGTGCTTTTGTTTTTAAAGCTGTCGAAAGGCTCCAAAAATTTTACATTTCAGTGTAACCGGAGCTCTATCAATATAATTTTTTTCTCCATATCTAAAGTAACACTGCTTGGCCCTGCCATGTATTCGTTCGGATCTTCATTTTTCAAAATTTCTCCTGAACTGGTGCGTCTCTGACTTCCTCGCATTTTATCGACGATCGCCTGATGATGCTCTTTGTCCATCTGCAGATAGCTCGTGATGGACTTGGAGCTAACATGACCTGTCATCTTTATAAGTTACTGTTCAGACACTTTGCTTTTTACGAGATGAAACACAGCAGTTGTGTGTGCAGCCTGCGTTTTAGTCCACTTCGCCATCTCGTTCTTGCCCACGGGTTGATCATTTTCAACGCTATTTCTCTTTGATTTCAGTGCATGAAAAAGTCGAACCGGACAATGACAGCTACTCACTAGTTTCTGCATTACATAAAATTTCAAGGCAGTTGAGCTTAGTTTCACTTGTCCTTTTAAGACTGCAGATCCCGTCGATTTGCGTTTTTCTGCGTCCTGAAATGGGTCAAGCTTTATGCCATATTTTTCATAATATTCATCCATAATTAATTTTGCTGTGACGTTTGAAATTGTTTTTACGGTAGTTTCTTTATACTCCTCACTGTTTTCTTTCTTTATATTTTGTGCCCAATCGTTCAAAATTTTTGCAGTCTCGCTCACTGGCGTTTCCTGCTTCAATTCGTATTTTCTGATTTTGCAGAACTCCATAAAGTGGTTCCAGGCAAACTTCTTATTTTTTCTGATAATCTCTGGTACGTTTTTTTGTATGTGCGAGTCGATTTCGGCCTCGAATAAAGACACGAAACGGTTCATTTTGTATGAAAATTTGGAAAATTCGGAAACTTAGCGCGTCGGCGAATTTGTTTACTCCAGGTACGCGTTGCTAAGGCCGTAAGTCGTTCTGTTTATTCCAGAGCAATCGCGATATACATATAATGCTTTGTGGGAGGGTGACCTGCAGCGCTTCATATATTATTGAGATCAAGTCAGAGCAGTGAAATTATCACCCACTGGGGAATTGGGGAATTATTACCTACTTGGGAATTATCACTTATTATTTCAGTGATAATTACACACCGCTTATAAATAGTTTTACATATGAGGGAATTTTTCTTCTTAATATACCACGAAATATACTGCAAGCAGGTTTTAAAAATTTTTTGAGTAGAGGTTAAAGGCAAAAATTGAATTTGAGATGATGATGGCCAATTATCTCATAACGTAAGGTGACTTGTCAAAATAGGGTTTCGAAAAGGTGTTCATAAAAAAAATGAACTTGGCAGTGCTCCTGTCAAATCTCAAATCCTGTAATATTGCGGTCACCAAAAACACTTTTATTAAAAAATGCAACAAAACTAAAACTATAATAAACTTTCACAATGCAAAATTTAGTAATGGAGACTAGGGGCTTGAATGAGTCCTTTCCCCCTAGAGCCATTAAATATTGATACCTAAAGGTGCAAAATTAAGTTGAAAACCCAAAAAACTATTTCTGCGTACGAATTAGAAACACAAAGCATAGTTGCTAATCTAACCAACACCCGACCGACACGCATCTGGTATTGCCTGTTGATAACCTAAGAGAACGTATATACATTGTGATGGTTTTTTTTAACCATATAACTATGAGATACTTTAAGGGTCCCAGTGTCTTAAAATGTATAACAAAAAACCCTTTGAAAAAAAAAGATAATAATGTCAAAGTCAGGGTTGCCCCTGGGCAAGGTCAAAGGTGAAAAATCTACTGCGCGTACCGGACGCAGTCTGCTCACGCCCAGGATGCCGATTTCGAGAGAATGGTCGCCACGTTCATATCCTTGGTTTCGACCAACAAGAAGGCTCAGAAGCTGCCAAGCTTGTACGGTGCACGCACAAAGCTGACTTGATTATCGTTTTTCAAGAGGGCCCGTTCTCCTACTCGGAGGCAGGTGCATGAAAGTGTAGAAAGGTTTCTTTGATAGACGGCAATCGGGTGAAGTTCGGCCGTGGTCAGATAGGTTTCGGATAAATCGTGATAGCTTTAAAGCATGTTATTGGTGGATATCAGGGAGGTGACCGTTCCCATGAGACTTATCCTTCGAAATTCAAGAATCGACACCCAAAGGAGTTCTTGGCTCTGCATTTTTTCCAGGCTAACTTAATTAGGAGAGTTATTATCACTATGCCTTTTTTTCGGAAAATGCAAGGACAGGGCTCATAGTATATGGTTTAAACCAATTTTATGTACGAATGAATTTTTGGGGTGCGATATATTGTTCGAGAACAAAAGTAATTGGATGGCATAAGTTAGTATTTATTGCTGCTCATTTATCAACCTATAGTTGGCACCCATGTTTCACCGCTGTCAAAAAAAGTTCGAATTACAAACTCGCCCATACTTAGCCAAAACTTTCACGCAAAATGTACCAGATTAACCTGTGGCAAAAATTTAAAAAATGAAGCTACGCCAATTTAACACGGGCGTATTCCGGCACGCTAGATGTAGCTAAAATTGTATGTGCCACTCGGGATATACTATTAATTTCCACAAGCCGTGACATGGACGGATTGCCTTTGGGCAGCGTAGAATTTTAATAAAAGCGATTTTAAAAGCCAAAAAGCGATTTTTCATTGAGCATCAGTTAGAAAAAGGTTTTTTGCAAAAACAAGCAATTTTAACCTGTTTATGATGCTAAGCGTTGGTATAATTTTCATTTTTGTTTGCATTAACGAAGTTATAATTTAGAAAAAGACGTGTGACAAAAGGAAATGAGTGTACTGATTCATTAACTTGGCATACGTTGCGACAATGGAGAGCCACCTGAGTCGAGGATTTTGATTCAAGTTTCATGGTGTGTAGGAGCTTATGCAGCTGATGCAACTATCATGATTCCTGCAGTCGATGCTTTGTTCTTTATATTGTGTCTCCAATGTTTTAATTTTTTTATTTTCACTTGTTTTTTGACAAACGTATGAGTGTTTGTTTTTTAATACCAATATGCATTGGTAAAAACACGTAAACGGTGATACGTTGATTCTTCATGGATAAAAACTCTCAATAACACATACTTTCATAGTGGAAATCTAACGTAAGTTGTATATACAGGTTTTTTCCATGCAATTCATTAATACATGATGATTCGTTAACCACTGGAAAAGTAGCGTAAATACGGTCATAAGATAAAACTTACTATTATTTAGTAATAAAACGTTGAGGAAAGGCAAGAAACATTTAATAAAAATAAATAAAAAAATGCACTAAATACATAAAACTAATTCTCTTAAAACTATATTAACCGTATTTTAAATACTAACAAATGTAACTTGAAAGAAGTTGGGTGTCATACAAACTATAATAAATAATAATTAATAAAAGTAGGTAACTTAACTACTACATACCTAAAGTTTTAAAAAAATGCTGGTGATGAGGCCAGACGAAATTGGCTTTATTAGGGACTTGGCTTTATTAGGGACTTATCGGTACATAAAGTCGGCATAGCCTGACTCCGCACTATTTCTGACAGTTCCGCATAAAGGTTAAAAGGTTTTTGACATTTTTTTCATGTAAACGTGTCATCTAAACATGCTCATATTGTGCCATTCTTAAAGTTGACAAGTTAAAGTTAATGCCGTCCTTTATTAAAGGCAGGACAAACATTATAAAAGTCGACATTATTTTGATAGCAAAGATGACATATTTAGACAACAACAATGTCAGAATCCCTTTAAACTTCGTGCGGATTTGTCTAAAATAATGCCGACTTTATTAAAGACAGGCTGTGCTGACTTTATGTACCGATAAGTCCTTATTATGTCTTAAACCATTTTTTCTTCGAACAAAATATATACAGAGGTTTCACATTTTGCCAGCTCAAGCCAGAATACTATTTCTTTAGAGAAAATTCTACGACTGTAACACTCTTTTATGATTGTTTTCTTCTTTAAAATATTTTCAGTCGTTATAATACTCGTCGTTGTAGTCTATTTTAAAATTTAAAATCTAATAATCCTTTTTCAAATTTCACTTCAACAATTTCTTGAACATATGATACAGTAGTATCTTCCTTTGGTTTTCTTTGGCGAATAACATTTTTAATATCCAAAAAATCTCGAGTTCGTAAATTAACAAAAATATTTAATACTATAATTGTAAATATTAACTAACAATGCTGCGTATGAAAAAGATATCGGTATGTTAAAGTCCCAGCAAACACAAATCGTCGGCATTGAATCGAATCAATGTCGAAAACGTCGGTAGTGTATCGGCATCGGCGATTATACTCTGTTGGTCAGATTGCGATTTTCAGTTTTCGGTTAATAATCTGCAACTGACGGATGTCCACATTACTACAGTCGACTTTATGCCGACACCACTTTAGGACCGACGATGGTCCGATTGGCACTTTGTTTAATCGGTCGAAAATCGGCAACTGACGATGGCCCGATTTACTATTGTCAACTTTATGTCGAAGCCCACTTTTGCTTTAGGGCCCACGACGGTCCGATTGGAACTTTTTTTAATCGGACGAGAATCGGCAACTGACGATGGCCCGATTTACTATAGTCGACATTATGCCAACGCAAACCTTATCTGCGTTAGGGCCGATGATAGTCCGATAGGAACAGTTTATACTATTTACTGATTAATATTAGGCTTTCATTTTAATCATTTTTCAACGTTAAACTCTTTTCAGGAGCCATTTTAGGAAAATTTGCTTCTTCTCTTGTGAATTAGCGCAATGAAGATGGATGACTTACTGTAATAATAATACCTTTTGTAACAGAGGCGTGCTTGGAATTACGTGTGCATATTTTACACTTACAAAAGGTTTTGTTCGCATTTAATTTTTGCATGGCGGATTAATGCCCGAGTAAAAACTGTAGCCGAAGGAAGAACACTTAGGACGTGGTTTAGTGGAGGATTCAAATGATAATTTTTATATAGTTTTAAATAGTAAAATTTTTACAATAAAATAGTCCTTTTCTAAAAACTTTTCGCTGAAAGCGCCATTTATTCCAGTATACAGAGTGTTCAAAATTAGATGCTCATTATAGGGACATCCTAAAGGATAGGAGATACGAAGAGGTTTAAATTAGAGCAAAGTTGCGCAGTTTGATGCTTGCTTATTTTTTGTGCTTTTGTTTTTAAAGCTGTCGAAAGGCTCCAAAAATTTTACATTTCAGTGTAACCGGAGCTCTATCAATATAATTTTTTTCTCCATATCTAAAGTAACACTGCTTGGCCCTGCCATGTATTCGTTCGGATCTTCATTTTTCAAAATTTCTCCTGAACTGGTGCGTCTCTGACTTCCTCGCATTTTATCGACGATCGCCTGATGATGCTCTTTGTCCATCTGCAGATAGCTCGTGATGGACTTGGAGCTAACATGACCTGTCATCTTTATAAGTTACTGTTCAGACACTTTGCTTTTTACGAGATGAAACACAGCAGTTGTGTGTGCAGCCTGCGTTTTAGTCCACTTCGCCATCTCGTTCTTGCCCACGGGTTGATCATTTTCAACGCTATTTCTCTTTGATTTCAGTGCATGAAAAAGTCGAACCGGACAATGACAGCTACTCACTAGTTTCTGCATTACATAAAATTTCAAGGCAGTTGAGCTTAGTTTCACTTGTCCTTTTAAGACTGCAGATCCCGTCGATTTGCGTTTTTCTGCGTCCTGAAATGGGTCAAGCTTTATGCCATATTTTTCATAATATTCATCCATAATTAATTTTGCTGTGACGTTTGAAATTGTTTTTACGGTAGTTTCTTTATACTCCTCACTGTTTTCTTTCTTTATATTTTGTGCCCAATCGTTCAAAATTTTTGCAGTCTCGCTCACTGGCGTTTCCTGCTTCAATTCGTATTTTCTGATTTTGCAGAACTCCATAAAGTGGTTCCAGGCAAACTTCTTATTTTTTCTGATAATCTCTGGTACGTTTTTTTGTATGTGCGAGTCGATTTCGGCCTCGAATAAAGACACGAAACGGTTCATTTTGTATGAAAATTTGGAAAATTCGGAAACTTAGCGCGTCGGCGAATTTGTTTACTCCAGGTACGCGTTGCTAAGGCCGTAAGTCGTTCTGTTTATTCCAGAGCAATCGCGATATACATATAATGCTTTGTGGGAGGGTGACCTGCAGCGCTTCATATATTATTGAGATCAAGTCAGAGCAGTGAAATTATCACCCACTGGGGAATTGGGGAATTATTACCTACTTGGGAATTATCACTTATTATTTCAGTGATAATTACACACCGCTTATAAATAGTTTTACATATGAGGGAATTTTTCTTCTTAATATACCACGAAATATACTGCAAGCAGGTTTTAAAAATTTTTTGAGTAGAGGTTAAAGGCAAAAATTGAATTTGAGATGATGATGGCCAATTATCTCATAACGTAAGGTGACTTGTCAAAATAGGGTTTCGAAAAGGTGTTCATAAAAAAAATGAACTTGGCAGTGCTCCTGTCAAATCTCAAATCCTGTAATATTGCGGTCACCAAAAACACTTTTATTAAAAAATGCAACAAAACTAAAACTATAATAAACTTTCACAATGCAAAATTTAGTAATGGAGACTAGGGGCTTGAATGAGTCCTTTCCCCCTAGAGCCATTAAATATTGATACCTAAAGGTGCAAAATTAAGTTGAAAACCCAAAAAACTATTTCTGCGTACGAATTAGAAACACAAAGCATAGTTGCTAATCTAACCAACACCCGACCGACACGCATCTGGTATTGCCTGTTGATAACCTAAGAGAACGTATATACATTGTGATGGTTTTTTTTAACCATATAACTATGAGATACTTTAAGGGTCCCAGTGTCTTAAAATGTATAACAAAAAACCCTTTGAAAAAAAAAGATAATAATGTCAAAGTCAGGGTTGCCCCTGGGCAAGGTCAAAGGTGAAAAATCTACTGCGCGTACCGGACGCAGTCTGCTCACGCCCAGGATGCCGATTTCGAGAGAATGGTCGCCACGTTCATATCCTTGGTTTCGACCAACAAGAAGGCTCAGAAGCTGCCAAGCTTGTACGGTGCACGCACAAAGCTGACTTGATTATCGTTTTTCAAGAGGGCCCGTTCTCCTACTCGGAGGCAGGTGCATGAAAGTGTAGAAAGGTTTCTTTGATAGACGGCAATCGGGTGAAGTTCGGCCGTGGTCAGATAGGTTTCGGATAAATCGTGATAGCTTTAAAGCATGTTATTGGTGGATATCAGGGAGGTGACCGTTCCCATGAGACTTATCCTTCGAAATTCAAGAATCGACACCCAAAGGAGTTCTTGGCTCTGCATTTTTTCCAGGCTAACTTAATTAGGAGAGTTATTATCACTATGCCTTTTTTTCGGAAAATGCAAGGACAGGGCTCATAGTATATGGTTTAAACCAATTTTATGTACGAATGAATTTTTGGGGTGCGATATATTGTTCGAGAACAAAAGTAATTGGATGGCATAAGTTAGTATTTATTGCTGCTCATTTATCAACCTATAGTTGGCACCCATGTTTCACCGCTGTCAAAAAAAGTTCGAATTACAAACTCGCCCATACTTAGCCAAAACTTTCACGCAAAATGTACCAGATTAACCTGTGGCAAAAATTTAAAAAATGAAGCTACGCCAATTTAACACGGGCGTATTCCGGCACGCTAGATGTGCCACTCGGGATATACTATTAATTTCCACAAGCCGTGACATGGACGGATTGCCTTTGGGCAGCGTAGAATTTTAATAAAAGCGATTTTAAAAGCCAAAAAGCGATTTTTCATTGAGCATCAGTTAGAAAAAGGTTTTTTGCAAAAACAAGCAATTTTAACCTGTTTATGATGCTAAGCGTTGGTATAATTTTCATTTTTGTTTGCATTAACGAAGTTATAATTTAGAAAAAGACGTGTGACAAAAGGAAATGAGTGTACTGATTCATTAACTTGGCATACGTTGCGACAATGGAGAGCCACCTGAGTCGAGGATTTTGATTCAAGTTTCATGGTGTGTAGGAGCTTATGCAGCTGATGCAACTATCATGATTCCTGCAGTCGATGCTTTGTTCTTTATATTGTGTCTCCAATGTTTTAATTTTTTTATTTTCACTTGTTTTTTGACAAACGTATGAGTGTTTGTTTTTTAATACCAATATGCATTGGTAAAAACACGTAAACGGTGATACGTTGATTCTTCATGGATAAAAACTCTCAATAACACATACTTTCATAGTGGAAATCTAACGTAAGTTGTATATACAGGTTTTTTCCATGCAATTCATTAATACATGATGATTCGTTAACCACTGGAAAAGTAGCGTAAATACGGTCATAAGATAAAACTTACTATTATTTAGTAATAAAACGTTGAGGAAAGGCAAGAAACATTTAATAAAAATAAATAAAAAAATGCACTAAATACATAAAACTAATTCTCTTAAAACTATATTAACCGTATTTTAAATACTAACAAATGTAACTTGAAAGAAGTTGGGTGTCATACAAACTATAATAAATAATAATTAATAAAAGTAGGTAACTTAACTACTACATACCTAAAGTTTTAAAAAAATGCTGGTGATGAGGCCAGACGAAATTGGCTTTATTAGGGACTTGGCTTTATTAGGGACTTATCGGTACATAAAGTCGGCATAGCCTGACTCCGCACTATTTCTGACAGTTCCGCATAAAGGTTAAAAGGTTTTTGACATTTTTTTCATGTAAACGTGTCATCTAAACATGCTCATATTGTGCCATTCTTAAAGTTGACAAGTTAAAGTTAATGCCGTCCTTTATTAAAGGCAGGACAAACATTATAAAAGTCGACATTATTTTGATAGCAAAGATGACATATTTAGACAACAACAATGTCAGAATCCCTTTAAACTTCGTGCGGATTTGTCTAAAATAATGCCGACTTTATTAAAGACAGGCTGTGCTGACTTTATGTACCGATAAGTCCTTATTATGTCTTAAACCATTTTTTCTTCGAACAAAATATATACAGAGGTTTCACATTTTGCCAGCTCAAGCCAGAATACTATTTCTTTAGAGAAAATTCTACGACTGTAACACTCTTTTATGATTGTTTTCTTCTTTAAAATATTTTCAGTCGTTATAATACTCGTCGTTGTAGTCTATTTTAAAATTTAAAATCTAATAATCCTTTTTCAAATTTCACTTCAACAATTTCTTGAACATATGATACAGTAGTATCTTCCTTTGGTTTTCTTTGGCGAATAACATTTTTAATATCCAAAAAATCTCGAGTTCGTAAATTAACAAAAATATTTAATACTATAATTGTAAATATTAACTAACAATGCTGCGTATGAAAAAGATATCGGTATGTTAAAGTCCCAGCAAACACAAATCGTCGGCATTGAATCGAATCAATGTCGAAAACGTCGGTAGTGTATCGGCATCGGCGATTATACTCTGTTGGTCAGATTGCGATTTTCAGTTTTCGGTTAATAATCTGCAACTGACGGATGTCCACATTACTACAGTCGACTTTATGCCGACACCACTTTAGGACCGACGATGGTCCGATTGGCACTTTGTTTAATCGGTCGAAAATCGGCAACTGACGATGGCCCGATTTACTATTGTCAACTTTATGTCGAAGCCCACTTTTGCTTTAGGGCCCACGACGGTCCGATTGGAACTTTTTTTAATCGGACGAGAATCGGCAACTGACGATGGCCCGATTTACTATAGTCGACATTATGCCAACGCAAACCTTATCTGCGTTAGGGCCGATGATAGTCCGATAGGAACTTTCTTTAATCGGTCGAGAATCGGCAACTGACGATGGCCCGATTTACTATAGTCGACTTTATGCCGACGCCTACTTTATCTGCTTCAGGGCCGACGACGGTCCGATTGGAACTTTGTTTAATCGGACAAGAAACGGCAACTGACGATGGTCCGATTTACTATAGTCGACTTTATGCCGACGCCTACTTTGTCTGCTTCAGGGCCGACGACGGTCCGATTGGAAATTTGTTTAATCGGACGAGAATCGGCAACTGACGATGGTCCGATTTACTATAGTCGACATTATGCCAACGCCAACCTTATCTGCTTTAGGGCCGATGATGGTTCGATTTAAACTTTCTTTAATCGATCGAGAATTGGCAACTGACGATGGCCCGATTTATTATAGTCGATTTTATGCCCACGACCACTTCATCTGCTTTAGGGCCGACGCTGGTCCGATTTTTGTTTGATTGGTCGAGATCGGCAACCGACGATGGTCCGATTACGTCACTTTAAAATTTTTAAACTGGTTAATAGTTTCTTCCTAATATGTAGAGATGGCGCTAATGTCACTATGTTCCCTGTACAGTGGAAGATAATATTATATATATATATATATATATATATATATATATATATATATATATATATATAATGAGCAAAGATATTTCAAAACTAGAATGCGGACTTGACAAGATAGAGGTACTTCTCTACATGGAAAATGCGGATGTCAAGCCTTAAGAAACAAATTGGAGAAAACACGTAATCGACGATACATTGTTTCTCCCTGTTAAAGTTCGATGACGAAATAACTTATACAGCATTTACGTTTATTTGACACGAGAAAAGTTAAACAAAGCTTATACGTTTCTCTTCCTTTTTTTTTTTATAAAAATTTGGTTGTACGTTAATTTGACACTGTAAATTAAAAAAAACTAAAAAATATACCGAAAAGTTAAGAATACCATTTAAAACAGCTTTAAAAGTTACACTGTATAAGTGGAAAAACCGAAACTGTTAAATTTTATGATACGTTCCTTTTCCATCTTAGGGCAGTATAGTAGGTACAGTCCGTTTCATTTTTATTTAGAGAAAACCTAACCTCAGTTATCCACTGTAAAAAACCAGGTTTGAAAGTTGACAGAAATCCAAACGCCCTAGATTGTTGTTGTTGTCAAATTTGAAGTTTTCAGAAATTTTACCGGAAAGAGTTTTTGTTTATATTTTGACCATGGAAGACTCGTGAAAATTAAATTTTTTAAAAATACCTTACAGTTGTGTCACCAATAAACCTGGGTGCCTATGCTGGGTTTCGTAGGACGGGATCGTTCGCCTGAGAGAAGACAACTAGCTTCAACTAATAAACACGCTTAAAAGCATTGACGAGACGATCGAAAAATCACCAAACTATGATGGGCACGCGCAGAGCTGCCTCGAACAACGAGTTTTGAGCGAAGCCGTTCTCTCGATTAGACCCAGTAGTTTGGACTTGTAGGAAAGCTCGTGTAAAAAACGTCACTCGGGTGATTTCAAAGCATGTTATTGGACGAAACCATCACGTGAACCATCGATATTTTACTCGCTAATGCGCGTCCTACGGCATTGATTGTCTTTCAGAGTAAGACGTCGCACAGTGGATCAAGATATAGGGAATTTTGGACATTTACCTTTATTTCAAATTTGGCATGACGGCTCATGTCAAAACTGAATTATACAGATATACAAGGTGTTTTTAAATTCAGTGCAATGATTTTAGGCACGAATTTTGCAGTTCAAAACAAGAACATTTTTTGCCATGAACATGTCCGCAAACACTTTGTTACTGATCTACACACACACACAATTTTTTTAGTATTTTCTTTATAACTCTTGCAACTTTTGAGAGCGCCAAATTTGAAACACAGGCAACCGCAGCTTAGAGCTATATTTTTTTAGAGGTGAAGTTCTTCTTTTCCCCTTAAACTCCTACGTGGTGCGCCGCTGATGGATTCTGAATTAATACATAAATTATCTGTTTAGTTTAGAAACTATTTTGTCTCATGTAAGTTTTTCGTATTTGTGACTGTTATCGAGAAATTAAATTAATAAAATCATTATTTGTAACTCGCTAGATTCAATTAGAATTTTTGACGATCGGGGAGGGCACATAGGAATATTTAGTGCATTTGGCCGATTTTCTCAAGATATCGCTAAAAATCGCAGTCAAGTAATAGTAGTTTACATAACAAGCATGTTATGATGGTCATTAAATGCGAAGGTGAAGTTTGAGACGCGCGCCGCAGGCGAGTGCCTTAATTTATCTGAGCGTGTAATGACCACAACATGCGAGTTAGTGTACTATACTTTACCTCCGACCAATGAGAATTTCCTCATAAATATCAGAAATTAATAAAAATATTAAACGCGAACACTGTTAAATCAACAACCTTCATAATCTGAAATTTCAATGACGTTCGATCTAAAACGTCAAAACAAATAAGGGTACTAATGGACTTTTCAGATAATTTTTTGAAAAACACGCCATCTTGTGGTTTACGTCTAAGCTTCATTATTATCTTAAGAGCGTAAATAATCCATTACATTCGTGTTGGGGCGCTCGTTAAATTAGTATTATGGGTTGGTCGTAAGTAAAATGTTTTATTGGTTTATGGTTTTTAAAGAATGCAAAAATAGTAAAACAAAATTGTGCATATTTAGGCATTTTTTTAAAAATCAATGTGAATTTTAAAATGTTTGAAATTTTTACGTAGGTATAAAATAATTGAAAAAAAATATTTGAAAAAAATATAAAAATATAGAGTTTTAAGAAACGCTGTAAAGTATAGATAATGTTCATAAATAAGTTAAAAACGGTTTTACATTTAAGCTTAATAAAACATTTTTTGGACGACCTTTTTTAAGTGCGTCTCACTTGCCACATTAAAATGTATATGTCTTTATCTCTTTTATATTTAACGATTTTGTACAGATATTCTGCCTTAAACTTTATATTTTGTCTCTCTTAATCTTAGCAATTGATAACAACTATTAAACTTGCTTTCTTTAGATTAGAAAGTTTTTGTGGACAGAAGCTGTCATTACGTTAACTTTTACGATATTTAAATTATTTAGCTTAGTAAATTTTTTTCGCTTTATTATCTTATATCGATTTTATCAAAATCATTTATTTGAATATTATGACTAATACTTTAAATCTCTGTCACTTAAATATAGCTTCATTGCCATTGCATTTTAATAAGTTTGCAGATCATATACAAGAGGAGTCCTATGATGTTGTGGGAATTAGTGAAACCAATTTAAAACCACATATACCTAGTACCATTCTTCATATACCAGACTACAACTTATACAGATGGGACCGAGTGGGTAGAGATTGGGGTGGGGTAGGTTTTTATATAAAAAAAACAATAAAGCATGAAATATTAGCCTGCTAGCATGAGGTGATCGAATGTCTGTGGGTAAAAAAAACTAAATAAGGCGAAAATTTTAACAATAGATTGTATTTACAAGCCCCCAAACTTTAATCCAAATCGCTTTATTGACGAATTGGAAAATATTTGTCTAGATCTTTTGCCTCAGACTGATCACTTAGTTTGTTTTGGGGATCATAATTTAAATCTTTTTGATACAAGCGAATATGGTGTACGTTCATATTTGGGTTTATTAGACTCTTTAGAGATGGAACAGATCATAAGTGGGCCGATCCGAGTAACATCGACTAGTCAAAGATTTATAGATCACTTATTGGTTTCTAAGGAGTTAAAAGTCATTAGGTCGGGCACTAGTGACGAAAAAATTTCAGATCACAAATTAATATTTGCAGTTGTTGAACTACAAACAGAAAAAAATCGATTAGGGTCAACCCGATACAGAGATTTTAAAAATATAGACATAAATTCCTTATATGCATCACTTCAATCTATACCCTGGCGAAACATATTTGATTTAAATTCGATTGATGAAAAACTGTCATTCTTTAATCAAAATATGAATGCCTTGCTAGATATATATGCACCACTAAAAATATCTAAATTTAGAAAAAAACATCTGTTCTGGATAACTAAGAATACCAAACTGCTGATTAAATTGCGAAATAAAGCCAAATATAAGTATAAAAAATGCAAAACTCCCGAAAATCAATCACGCTACAGAGAGCTAAGAAATTTTACCAACAGAATAGTTCAAATTGAAAAGAAAGCTTATCTTGAATATACATTTCGTAGTAAAAACAGCAAAACTTTCTGGAAGTCTTTAAAAAACTTAAATATTATTAGCAATAAAAATGTCAAAGATAGCATTCCAGACCATCTCTCCGATCCCGATCAAATTAACAACGTTTTCATTAACTCAATTCCACCGTCAAATTCACTTTCGTCTGATTTAAATGAGTATTATAATAGTTCCCCTCAAACTAATAATATTTTTAGATTTTATTTGGTTTCAGAAACACAAATTGCACATTATTTTATGCAAATTAAAACGAGAGCAGTTGGTCATGAGGGATACATATTAATTTTATTGTTTTTTGCTGCCCATTTATTTTAAACTTTTGTATTACCCATTCTGTTTTTCCGTTAAGACCCATTTCTATTCTGCCAATTTTATCAAAAGTTATAGAGCACGTCTTAGAAATACAAATAGTAAATTATGTTGAAAGTAATAAATTAACTGATAAAACTCAAGCTGGATTTAGAAAGGGGCACAGTTGTGCAACGGCACTTCTTAACGTTACCTATGATATTTTTAAAGGAATTGATCAAAGTAAGTATACAGTCTTGGTTCTGCTTGATTACTCTAAGGCGTTTGACACAATTAGTCACCAAATATTGCCTATTGTTTTGAAATACCTGAGTTTAGACGTATCAGCGGTCAGTATAATAAATAATTATTTGTCGGGAAGAAAACAAAAAGTTGTTCTAAATGGGGTGGAGTCTCATTGTCTAGGTTTAAATAGTGGTGTTCCGCAAGGGTCCATTTTAGGTACTATTTTATTTATATTGTACACTGTTAAGTTTTTGGATGTTCTGCGATTTTGCAAAGGACAAAAATATGCTGACGACAAGCAACTCTATCACATTTTTCAATCTTTTCAAATGCGGCAAGAATGTGAAAATATTAATAATGACCTGGAAAGAATAGATAAAATATCTAAAGACTATGCCCTCCTTCTAAACCAAAAAACTCGGTTGTAATGTTCTTTGGTCGCCCCACTGATGCAAAACATTTAACGCTTAAGGTTTCCATTCGCATTGGCAATAACATTTTGCCCATAAAAACTGAAGCAAAAAATCTAGGTCTAATTTTTGACCATCAGCTTCGCTTTCATAAGCACATTTCCTTATGCAATCAAAAAGCTATTGGTCGACTGAAAGGGCTATACAACTCAAGGCATTTTCTAAACCAAAAAGTACAAATAATTTTGTGTGATTCTCTTGTTTTGTCAGTATTTAACCATTGCGATGTAGTATATGGCTCTTGTTTAACAGCAGAAACCTTAAATCGCATAGAAAAAATCCAGAAATGTTGCCTAAGATTTACATCTGGTATCCGTCGTCGGCGACCCGTGAGTCATAAGCTAAAAGTTGCAGGTTGGGTGAATAGGAAAACTAGACGTTTAATTCACAGGTCTTATCTGTACCTTAAAATTATAAAATATAAATATCCGGAATATCTTTTTGAAAGAATCACATTTAGGACAGACGTGAACAATCTTAATTTAAGGTTTAAGGATGTCACTATTCTTAGACATCGATCTGGCATCTTTGAAAGGTCTTTTAGTTACGACCTGACTAAAGTTTATAATGATCTTCCCTTTTCTGTTCAAAATAGCTCCATATTGTCATTGCCAAAGAAACTTAAAAATCTTTATCGTTAATAAATCTCAATTTAAATTTTTTCTTAAATTTAATTATTTTATAGGTTACCAAAGATAGTAAATCGAATAACTAAGTATTAATGATTCATTATTATTATTTATCCTTATCTTACAGTTTAGAAAAACATTACGCCTACTTCTACTTTTTGTTATATTAATTTTTTTTGCAACCAGTTTTCTGGGTTTAAATTGGGCTTAAATTATTTGCTAGTATTAGTTGAATTTAATTATTCATTTCTTTTCTATATTTTTTTATTATTCTTTGTTATTAAATTCATTTGTTTTGTGAGGATAAGTGTAGAAGTCAGCAACCAGACTCGTCTGTGCGCTGCACTCTTGCTTTTTCTTGTAACTTACGCTTACTTGAATAAAGATTATTATTATTATTATAAATATATAAAATGATTTGTAGAAACAGGTGACAGCAAAAAGGACAAAGATTAAATAATTCATTGCTTATAACTAAGTACAAAATAGCAACAAAAATGTTAGTTTCAATTTTTTTCTTAATGTTCATAAAAAAGAATTGCATCGATCTACTGTGCGTCGTTCGAATGACTTTCGTGCGACGGACCGGTCGCAAAATACGGAATTTTGGATTTTAATAGAAGTGGTCACTTCTCAGGGTATGATCGTCCTATTACGCCCAGAATCGAGCCCCGGGTCTGATATGCATTCGTTCTATTTTTCATCATCTGCACTTCTTTACTGGAAATGTGGACAAACATGGAAATGTGGAATATGAAATATTTTAAATTGAAAATTCTCACAGACAGTTCTGTGGTCAATAGAGAAAAGGGAATATCTCAAAAAATGCAACTTTTTTTTGGACATTATTTAAAAAAAGGCGAATAGGATAGGTTTTGGTTCAATGAAACAATATAATATATTGTTAAAAAAATGATTAAAAGAATGCCATATCTTCTCCAAGATAAAAAATTTGATACGGCAAAAAGACAGAACCCAAGATGTATCAAAATATTTTTAAAATATTTCTTGGCAAAAGGGGTTATGTTCAACAATTAACCTATAATAATAATACTAATAATAATAATTATAAAAAATTAGTTTATTTATCATAAAAGTTATGCATAAAATTATAATTTAGGCACAGAAACAACTGTGGTCGCTTGTTAGTGCCAAAATTATTTTATTTTTACAACTATTATAATTTTTCACAACAGGTATTTTTTTGTCCAATTGGGTATTTGTAATAATCGGGAATATCTTGTCACAATTTGGGTTTGGTCATTTATCGGGATTAGTGTTTCTATTTTAAATATACATATGTAATATTTTTTTCACGTACACAATTTTAGTTTTGAAAATGATTTAATACTTATAAATTTTTAAATATGTTTCTTATATATCTATTCTATATACACTATAAAACCATGATTTAAAATCTTTTTTAAAAGACTTTTCGCAGATACTTTGTTTTAAATTAGGAGGTAAAAAATTAAAAAAATTTGGGGCCAGAAAATTACAGTATTTATTTACATTTTTTTGGAGGGGTTGCATGCACTTAGTCAAAATGATTGTAGGTAAAACAGATGTGTTTTATTTTGTATTAGTGCAACTTTTGGGCCTAAACGGCCATCATCAGATCAATGAGTTTTGGGATTTTAAAAGGGACAGTTATTAAGTGTATATGGGGACGTTCACCAACATTTATATGCTTTATATTTTTGTGATGGCGCTGAAAGATTTTATTTCTAGAAACTTACAGCAGTTTCCGCGATTTATTTTCCGTTTTTTGTTCTTTGTCCCACATTTGTTCATTTATTATTTTGAATTGTAAAATGACGATTGGTAAAATCTTTCATTTAGGCTTGCGTCCAACTTGAAATTATCTTTTTAATTTAATTTTTGCGATTATGATTAAAACTGACAAATTGTTTATTTCCTAGGACAGTATTAAGAAACTAAATTTCAAGGAAAAGTAGCAACTAGGTCTGACAAAACGCATTAAGTATAAACTTGTGTTTAAAAATCGTCAGATTTTTTTCAAGGGCGAGATTTTCTGACGATTTTTCAAGAATGGTGATCTCTATGACGTTTATTGGTATGTGTAGTAGAAATTTAGCTCCGCCATAAAACTTGTCCTACGGAATATCTTTAAAATATTAAATTTACAAAAAGTTATTGAAAAAATGAACCAGTTTCTATAACAAGGTTAGGATAAAGATTAAGGAGGCTGTGCTTTTGTTTTAAATGAGGCAATAAGTAAAACAGGCCACTTTTCAGAATTGTGACGGGTTAGATTTTCTGTCGTTTCTGAAGAATCGCTATACACGTGACAAACGCAAAACTATAGGTTGGAATCAATTCCATATCGTTCTAAATGTAAGAGAGACAAAGCGACGGAGATATGTAGGGTCTGACGCAGTGGCGAAAACAAGCCTAAATGAACAAGTAAATGGCGGATCGATCGTTTGTTTTTCCGCGGTCATTCTTAAACTGTGAGCATGCATTTGATGTGCTTTGGCTGTTGAGTGATCGGTTCCTCTCGCGGCTTCGAAAATTAGGTCCCAATATTTCTTAGAAAATGGTATAACCAAAGTCTCCGTGCCCGGGATCATCTAAATGACAGCAAAAATTTAGGTTTTGTTCAATATTTTTCTTTGCTTTTGGCAAATGTATTTATAGTAGTATATAGTAAAAAAATTAAAAAGTGTTTCCCGTAATTTCGTATGAATACAAACTTGAATTCGTTCTTCGTCCACTGCTTTTCGGAAAAGTGTCGTAGTACTAATAACAACTAACAAATACCATTGTCTAAGATTTTTAAGCCATGATATCCTTCTACGACCCGGGCTTCTGCTGCCTTCAATTTTATATTTGTCATTGTCATTTGTCATTTCCAAAAATATGGCCAAAATATTCAAGTTTTCGTTTTTTCAAGATCTTTATTTATTCTAAGCAGAACATCCACATTAGTTAGTCGGTCCATCCAAGATATCCTTAGTATTCTACGATAACACCACATCTCGAATGCCTCCAACTTTTTGCACATGGCCTCCGTCACTGTCCATGCTTCCATGCCATAATATAAGATGCTAAAAACATAACACCGAAGCACATGAATACGGATAGTGGTATTAAGATCGCGACTACACAAAACTGATTTTGTTTTGACAAAAGATGATCTGGCCTATTCAATTCTTGCACGAACTTCTTGCATGTTGTCCATGTTCTGATTGAGGAGGTAACCCAAGTATTTGTATAAATCCACGCATTCCACTTGCTGCCCTTTTACTTCTAACATGCCTCGGATGTTCTTTTCTTTAGATATGACCATCCATTTTGTTTTTCCAACATTTAAATTAAGTCCGAATTGCGAACTTTTGGCAGCAATTTGATTCAACAACTCTTGCAGGCCTTCTAGCGTGTCTGCTATTACGACAGGTGGAATAAATTGGTACATAATTCGTATATAATTTTTACAATATCCAAATTGAGTTTCGTTGAGGGGGGGGGGGTGTAGCACGATTGAGCCGACTTAGATCATTGGGGTCATCGTAATGGGGTACGTCCGTTAAAAAAATGCCGATTTTATAATTTTTTTATGTTTTGTTGACCCTTTAATTACCAAAAGTTTTCTCACAACGTTTTTTCCTACGACGTTATCATGTAATTTCGCTTTAAACTTTTAAACCGGTTTTCTTCACTAGCCTGTGATTACGGTCAAGCAACCAATTGATATTTTATGGCTTACGCAGGTTGCTAACCTATAATATTTATTTTCCAATTCTTTGTTTATCATTGGAATAGAAGAAGAATTTAGTTCTCCTTTTGTAATTCTCTCTTTGTCAACATAAAGTTTGGATTTAGTGAGGGTGTTCTTAAAATTTTTCGTTTGCGCCCATCGTTTTTATTATGATATAAGAAAGATAAGAAACTCTTTTCTACTTTTAAGTGCATTTAATAAAAGCTTGTTCCTTAAAAGTTTTTTTTTAATAAATATTTATTTTTTAATTTTTACATTTGTACTCTAAATCGTCCATTTTGAATCCGCTGTATCTAAATTTTCAAATCTGATCAAAAATTCATATCCCCTTCCCGAAAAACCCTTGTGTGCTAATTTTGATTTAAATCAAACAAACTAAACCTTTTTCCCCTCCATTTCCCTCGTTACAGGGAAGTGTGTACCTATTAATACCATATTATTGTATTGTCGCCGGAACTCTAAAGGCACACGAACACACACTCTTAATTTTTAGCTTTGTTACCTTAACCTTAAATTTTGAATCCGCCATATTGAAATGTTTAAATCTGATCAAAAATTCACAATCCCCCTTCTTAAAAAGCCCTGTATGCTAATTTTGATTGACATCGAACAAACTCAATCTTTTTTCCCCTCCACTTCTCTCGTTAGAGGGAGGTGGGTACCTGAAAATATAATATTATTGTGTTTTCACCGGAACTATAAACGCATACCAAATTTGAACACAATCGGATGTGAATAAGTCAGTTAAAATTGGTTAGCAAACCATGACCGAAAATCGTCCATCTTCAAAATTAGTATTCCTTATCCCCAACACACCAAATTTAAACAAAATCGGGCGTACTTCAACTGTATCCCCCTCCACCCCCTTCGAATAGGGGCGAGCTGCCAATTTCATCACACTATGTTATTGTGTTGTCACCGCAACTATATAAGCATGCCAAATTTGAGGCCGATCGGATGTCGGGAAGTTGGTCAAAATTAAGTTGCAAGATTTCACCCGAACATACATATCTCGTTACATAGATAGATATATACATTGCAAGTTAAATAAAAGCTTGTAAAAAAGAAAAATCCGAAAAATTAATTAATTTTTGTCAAGCCTTCTTACAGTTTTTAAATGGAGGACAGAAATCAGCTGCTATCTTTATGTCGTCATCAGGTCGAACAGTTGGGCAAAATTACTAGAGCGCATCTATTCTACGGACCGTGAGCACAAATAAGGTAATCGACGCGCTATCTTCAGAGTATAATAGCCGAATTAGCAGTTTTCCTGGAGGTTCAACTTTAAACTTGTTTTTCTCCACTGATATTTACTTTTTTCAAAAAAAGGAAAGAGAGGGTTCGATAATTTTTTTCTCCAAATATATGGGAGCTGAAAAATATGCAAGAACCCCACTGGCTGAAGGGTTAACGCAAAGGGCCCTGAGTGCAAAATCTGGGATCGATCCAGTGATAAAAAAGAAAGGGACAATCAAAAAGTCAACAACTTTTACGGACACGCACAACGTTTTTTAAAAGAAATTGGGAGGAAATGGGACTTGTAGGAAAGCTCGTGTGAAAACCGTAATTCTGTAGACTTTTAGTAGGCACATGTTATTGGACAAAACCACTTCACTCTTCTTAATCGCTCTTTCAAATCCTACAAAAACCAAAATCATGGACCTAATGAATATATGAAAAACTGCCGCTTGACTAAAAACCGTTTTTTTCTATGACATACAGACTCTGTAGCCTTTTAGTAAGTGTAGCCCTTTAGTTATTGGACAACACCACTTCTTTCTTCTCAGTCGCTTTTTCAAATCCTACGAAAACCAAAAGTAGCACCCTGTGGGACCCAAAACCATTTTTTCCATGACACAAACACTCTATAGACTTTTAGTAGGCACATGTTATTGAACAACAACACGTTACTCTTCTCAGTCGCTTTTTCGAATCCTACGATGAATCTAAATGACTATGTGAAATACTGCCCCTTGACTAAAAACCATTTTTTCCACGACACAAACACTCCGTAGACTTTTAGTAGGTACATGTTATTAGATAATACCACTTCACTCTTTTCAGTTGCTCTTTCAAATTCTACGAAAACCAAAATCGGCACTCTGTGGTACGTAAATGAATATATGAAAAACTGCCACTTGACTATAAAAACCATTTTTCCCACGATACAAACATTCTGTAGACTTTTAGTGGGTACATGTTATTGGACAACACCACTTCACTCTTCTCAGTCGCTCTTTCAAATCCTACGAAAACCAAAATCAGCACCCTGTTAAACCTAAATGAATATAATGGAAAACTGCCACTTGACTAATAACCGTTTTTTTCACACACATCGAACGTAGCTTAAAACTTGTCAACTGGAATTAAAATGTCCATTTTTTACCAAAGCTTACCGAAAAAAACTATGCTCCGCAATATTCTTTTATTGGTACCTGAAAAACCTTTCCCTTTGCGGAAAAAATCGGCGTTTTTGAAACCGTTAGGTGTGTAACTTGGACAAATAAAATTAAACGTTCTCCGTCCATGCGAGCTGACCGCTCCGATAAGGGCTGTTTATTGAAGTAAGGGGCAGTGTGGGGCGTTCAAACAAATAGATCTATGGCGCGCCCTTTGTTAGTCCACACACGCTGGTAGAGACACTTGAAACACAGTTGTTGGAATATAAAGGTGAGATCAGGTACGCAGCTGTTCTGTATAAATGTGATTTAAATTCGGTTTCAAGTTAAGAATAACATCAGCTGGGTCTGCGAGCCAACTGCTTGCTGCTTTTCAAAAGTATAGTTAAAATTGATTAAAATATGTGTTGGATTGCCCAAACTTAACAGACGTTGTGGGTATTAATTATTTTTCTTCACATAAAATACGAGAAAATAAAACAATAAGAGTATACATTAGGTTAGGTTACCCATATTTTTTGGTGTAAGATAATAACAATAATTTTCAGACTAGATTCCGCTAAAAATGTATATTAATTCAGTCCTGTCGGCAATAATAGTTAGAGCCGTGAGTCAATTTTCACACGACTTCTCTTCTTCAAACAATATAAAAAATCGAAAAAGAAACTTTTACATGTTTTGTTTTATTTTTTAAACAACAATAGCGTATGGACTAAACCAATGTAAAATATATGCGCAAACAGTGTTACTAACCAATAAATCTGATTTTAGGGTGTGTTTTCCAATGTAAACATATTTCTCTTCTTTCTTCTCTTTGATAGAAGCACTCTTCGATGTCACTAAATATTTCCTCTAGAGATATTTTGTGAAATCAAGTAGGCGAAATTGTAGTGTAATATCATGCTAAATCAAAATCTAAATCTAAAAGCGGTTAGAGTGACTCCCAGCCCTCATTGTACAGGGTGTCCTATTTTCGATGGGATTCAATGGGAAACTCAGATATTGTAAAAATTGATATTAACAGATTTACTGTGTTTCTTGTGGAAAGTTGAAAAATGATTGGAATTACCAATTGACAGGGTTGTCACTGACCTGGAAAAGTCAGGAAATTTTGAGAGGTACCCGGAATTCAGGGAATTACCAAAAAACCTCAAAAGTGAGGGAATTGGCGCACACAAAAAACCTGGAATTTTTCTTTCTTAACCTATTCTTTAAACCAACTTTGTAAAAAATATTATATGAGTTCTTCTCTGCTCACCTTGTGTATAAGCACAATCAGTTCCAGTCCACCTAAAATCCAAGAGCAAGAAAAAAGAGAAAGGAAGGCTTTTTAAAACGTGTAGGGCCATTACCAGGGCGGCAGAATGTGTTTATTTAAAATATTTGTTTTTCGTTTCCAAATAATAAATATCACCTGGTATTATTTTTCCTTGTTCTAAGAACACATCGCGCTATCTTCTGTTATAACTTTCAAGTATAGTCTAGCGCGTTTTTTCTAATCCAAATAGACACTTTAAGTTGTTTATAGGACGTACACACAAACGTGGAATATAGCGCAATATTCTGTCTTCCTTTTATCTATACAAAAGCAAAGACTTCCGCTCGAATACAGATATCAAAGTCCAATCTCTGCGCTCTATCATTGAGCTTTTTCATCAAGGTCACGTCATTTGCATGTATAATGTTCATACATGACGCTAACCTACGTAGAATAGCGTTTGCGGCATGTTGCTAATGTGAAGATGTCATCAAATACACAGCGAGTTTTGCCGAAGGGAGCCAAAAATCAATAGACGAGCGGCCGAACCAAAGAAAGCAAGATAGAAATGCATAGTAATAAAATGTAAAAGACAGAAACATCCGATCCGGAAAATCTCACGTATACCGCTGGGCACCTCGTACGTGTCATAACCAACTGAAAATGTCTAAAATATTTGTCATGTAATGTATTTATTCCTAACCTTTAAATGATGTGGGGTGCAACTTCGATGCGAGATTTCGAGAATTCAATTTTTCCAAGAGCAAGAATCCAAAGTATCGAAAAAAACAATTTCTAATTTAGACTGGATAAGTCCTTCTATAAGTCCACCAGAGTGGCAGTGTCTACAGACTGTGAAAACCAATAAATATCAAACATATTGTAAGCTTTGTTTAAAAAATATTCAATTGAGTGATATGGGGCGTCAGGTCATCTTGAGCCATTTTAAGAGCAATGGTGATGTAAAGTACGTGGAGTCTGAAAAAAATTCAAGGGAATTGCCTCTGTTAATCAAGAAAACTGATACACTATGAGTCTTGGTCCAAAATGACAATGGACCTACATCTACACCAATTACTGGAAGTGAAGGAACCTCCACAGCACTGTTTCCACTGCCAAAAATGGTTCTACTTCTTTTTTGTAATCTTTTCTTATTAAGCAATTTGTTATGGATCCAAAAATATTGTGGTGCAAGGAGTCTTTAAGATTTATCCTGCTGTTGCCAATTATGTCCACATCATCTGCGAAGGCCAGTAGTAGGTTGGGTCCTTCCTGGTAGAATATAGACGTTGGTGTCTCAATCTTGGCTTTCCGAACTGCATACTCTAATGCTTTGTTGAAGAGTTGGGGTGAAAGAGAGTCACGACGCTGCTTAAGCCCATTGTTGATACCAAAGAAATCAGAGTATATCATCTTGCACCTTGTATCCTTCGTACATATTTTTACCAGGGATATCAGCTTTTAAAAGCCCAGTTCCTGCATTGCTTCCCACAACTTTTCTCTACATAATCTGTCAAATGCACATTTGAAATCAATAGATATCTGATGAAGTTCTCTATCAAATTCCCAGCATTTTTCCATTATTTATCTAACGATGAAAATGTAATCTATATGATTATCGATATTTACCTTTTCGTTGAGTAGTTCTCAAAAGTAGTTCTTTCATGTGGTTAGAATCTCTTTTTTGTTGGTTATCAGTTTTTCGTTGTTTGTTGAGAAGAAATTTTTGGTTCTGAGGTGGTATCATGTTTTGTGCTTTGTTATTCCCTGAAAGTATTCTTTCATTCTGTTGTTTTTTCTGTTTTTCTCCATTTTTCTTATTATATTTAGATGGTGGTGTCTCTCTTTCCTTAAAATCATTCTGCGTGCTTCAGATCTTTGTTGTTTATACTCTTCTATGTTGAAGCTTTTTTTTCTGGTCATATTTCGTCTTACCATCTCTCTGCTACAGTCGTCATCAAACTATGTCCTTCTTTGTTTTCTCTTTTAGTCACCCTAGTTACTGTTTCTTGAATGTTCTTACAGAGCTCGTTTACATTGTATCTTGTGAATCAAAAAAACCTAGTAGAACTAGGCAAATAAGCCTTCTATTTTTAATACTGTCAAGTACCTGATTTGTTTTTAGGATATAACGAATATGTTTCCTGTGATTTTTGCCTTCACATAAAGTTTCAAACAAAGTTATCTCATCTTATTTATCTGCTTTTTACCTTTTTATGTCGATAATATAAATATCTGCTAACTTTGAGCTTCCAAAAATTGTTATGGTAAAAGTTTACATTTACTTGTTATCTAAGTAGACAAGCAATAAATTGCTTCAAAAAATACCTAACATTTTTTTAAAAATAGTCAGGAAAACCTGGAAAAGTTTAGTAATTTGGAAGTGAGAATTTGGTAAGAACCCTGATTGATGATATCTCCCTTAATTTAAGACATAAATGAGTTCTGAAAAACATGTGTGTGGCACTCGGTGTAACAACCTTTTTAGAAAAATGCAATGAACTTTTCGAAATTTTAATCCGATGTTTTGTTTCGTAAGTAACATCGTCAGGATAAAAAAAAAAACAGTTAAATGGTCAGGAAAACCTGGAAAAGTTAAGTAATTTGGAAATCAGAATTTGGTGGGAACCCTGATTGATGATATCTCCCTTAATTTAAGACATAAATGAGTTCTGAAAAACATGTGTGTGACACTCGGTGTAACAACCTTTTTCGAAAAATGCAATGACCTTTTCGAAATTTTAATACGATTTTTTGTTTCGTAAGTACCATCATCAGGATCAAAAAGTTAATATGGACCAAAATAAAATATCGTTTTTTTTATTTTGATGTTTCGATCCCGAAAAATGTCACTTTCAGTGATTTTTTTTCTGGTACGGCCCTGTCTCATTTTAATTTTTTTTTGAGACTATTTATATTTAACTACTATATAGTAGACCTGGACAACCAAGATATATTATATATGAACATACTGGATGAACAGAAAAAAAAACAATTAAATTGTTTTTTGCTATAAAATTACCAATTTATATAAAAAAACTGTATTGAGAAGACAAATAAGTCTTTTGGAAAAAAAACGTTTGCTTTGCCGCCATATTTAAATCCAAGCGAAGAAAATCAAATGCCTAATTTTTTTAAACCTCTTATTGTTATATTATATTTTGCCATTTTTTTCTAAATGCTTTGTTTTGTATGTCGAAAAGTAACATTTATACCTAAATAATAAAATAGGTTTTAAAAAAGTGCGCATTTAATTTTATTCGCTATTTTGGATTTAACTAGAACGGCAAAGTGAATGTTTTTTTTCAAAAGGTCTTATCAATACGGTTTTTTTAATTGGAATTGGTAAAGTAATAGCAAAAACAATGTTCCTGTATTTTTTGGTTCACCCGGTCTGTTCATATAATATATCTTGATTGTCTTAATTAATTAATTATAAATGGTCTCAAAAACTAATAAATTAAAATGGAACAGGCTGTACCAGAAAAGATGATTTTTTTCGAGATCGAAACTTCAAAATAAAAAAAAAATATATTTTATTATCAAACAAACCCCAAAAAGAAACTAAAATATGAAGTAAAATATTTTGGTCCGTATTTAACTTTTTCATCCTGGTGATGGCATCTTCGAAACGAAACGTCGGATTAAAATTTCAAACGGACCACTGTGTTTTTCTAGAAAGGTTGTCACAGATATGTTTTTACAATGCACAGTTATCTTTAAATTAAGGGAGATATCATCAATTGGTAATTCCGACCATTTTTCAACTCTCCCCTGTAGCTCAAAAACTACAAGGGGGAGAATAAATATGTCAATACCATTTTTTAAATCTCGAAAACCGCATGTCTCTATCTTCAATAACAACGGAGTTTCCGATTAAATCCCATCGAAAATGGGACACCCTGTACACTACTGGCATGCCAAAAATTTTACTGTTGCACCTTTTTTTATTAGATTTAAAAATCGTCATACCCGGCGTCAGCAGCGAAAATCTTTCGTTTTTCGCCCGAACTGAGTAAAGGTTATGAACCTCTCTCATATATTTTCTTTGTTATCGGTTGTTGTTGGTTGACAAGACATTTGTGTGGGTGGATACTGTTGGATGGACACAGCTCGCCTAGAGTTAATCCAGTTGATTAAACATAAAGAATGGTTTATTTAAAAAAGCGAAACTTATATTTGTCCTTAATTTTGCAAGTCTTAAGTGTAGTTTAAATAAGTCCCAACTGCATGTTGCATATGACATTGAGATATGACATTTTTTGGTGTGCGTAGACAAATTAGTCAAAGGAAATAATTGATTCGCACACTGGTCTAAATAACGCCCCCTTCCGACAGTAAAATCAGAGATTTGCGTTTTTATGCTAATAAAATCAGCTTGTTTAGGGTTTCTCATCTCCATTACATTTTTTAAAATGTATGTTTTATAACTGAAGGTATTCAATTTAATAAATTCAATTAATAGCGAGCTTTCCCTCAAGCTCATCAGTACGGTGCTAGGAATTAGGAGATGAAATGATGATGAAAAAATGTGACACAGGATTCATGTAAAAGACAACAAATTGCAGAATCAGCAGATTTACCCTAGATTTGAAGGAAAATTAAGCGTCTCTACCGAGACAGATATAATTATCTTTACAGATATCCTAAGCTCTGGAGTTAATAAATCTAAAAAGGGATTTAGCGAGGCTGAATAAATAACAAAATCAATGAATAGCGAGCTTTCCCTCGAAAAAGGTAATGGTAACCGTAGATCCGGATTTCGCACTTGTGGTGCTCATCAGTACGATGCTAAGAATTAGGAGATGACATGATGATGAAAAAATATGATACAGGATTCATGTAAAAGACAACCGTCTGTCAAATTCCACGTCTCTACGGAGACAGATATAGTTATCTTTACAGATATCCTAAGCTCTGGAGTTGATAAATCTAAAAAGGGATTTAGCGAGGGTGAATAATCTATGGTTACCATTACCTTTTTTGAGGGAAAGCTCGCTGTTCATTGATTTTGTTGTTTATTCACCCTCGCTAAATCCCTTTTTAGATTCAATTTAATCTTAAAAGTTGATTAAGAGAGGGGGCCGCCGTAGACCAGTGAACAGCGTCTTAGCCTGCAGAACAGAGATCGCAGAATCGGATCTCGGCAAGTACACATTGCTTCACACAACACCGAATGCGCGACTCGAGACGACGATGGGCGGCCCCACCTCTCAGCAGCTCTGCAGTTAACATTGTGCATAGAGTAACAACAAAACGAGGTAGAAGCAGGCGGCACGAAAGACACTGCACCGAAAACTTTGTGGGACTCAAAGGTGGACGGCCGAGGACCCCGTCAAACTGGGTAGAGGAGACTAGCCGGTGACCCAAAAAAGGACGACCTGGACTTCTCCGAGATCGGGACTCCATGGGACGCGGCTGGACTCCGACAGATTTGGTAGCGGGAGTCGACAGAAGGTGACTTGGAAGAGGCGGTACCACCTACGGGTAGCAGCACCACTCCAAGGAGATGCATCTGAATCTATATGACGGCGGGCTGCTGGGGAGAAAAGTCTACCGTCAACCAAGTTCTGCTGGGACGGTAGCGATGTTAGATAGATGCAAGTCTAACATGTAGCAGGACCACCCTTCGGAGGGGGTGTAAAGCTGGCGGTCCACTGTGTATACTTGCTACGCAGTCTAAAGATCCCTGCCCTCGACAAAGAGGTGTCAGGCAAAATTAAGTCCTCTTAGAGAAAGAAAACTTGATTAAGAGAAAAAATAAACCACAACAATTCATTAGCCCCAAGTAGAAACGTCATTTAAGAGTGAATTTGAATCCTAAAAGGAGTTCGTTAAATTAAACAGATAAACCGCACTTCAAAAATTAACAAAATTTTGGACAGCGAAGGCTTCTGGCATCCCCCACAGAGCATTCGCTTGGGTTTTCAAAAAAAAATATATATCTTGTTTTTAATTAAAATTATGCAAAATCCGTGAAATGCTTCCGGGATAATGCTTTACACTTTTACGCTACAAAATTTGATACAAATTTAATTAACAGTTTCTTAGGTTATGTAATTGGAAGAAGCGCATTTTTTATTCAAATTCACCCTTAAATATGAGACAAGTGAACACCCTACTTACATTAAGTTTTCTCATCTACTTAAGGTTATAAAATAACATATTAACCATAAGTAAAAACTTCAGTTACCGAAAGTGAAGTATCTAGTAACCTATATAGTAGCGGAAAACTAGTATAACTCCTAAAATATGACTTTATATAAAATAAAAAATATATTGTTGAGCTCTAAAAACCAACTACTATCAAAATACACCCTAAGAAAAAAAAATAAAACCAAATAATAAAAAAAAGTACGACGCGCCGACGGGGTTCGAACCAACAACCTACAGATTGATGAAGCAATGCTTTATCCACTGTATCATGCGCTTATAAAGAAATATGTTGAAACCGCGGAATATAAGCGTTTTGGCGGATTCATTATTATTGGTCGACAGAAAAGTGTTAATTATCATTAAAGCCTTGGTGGATATATATGGACAAGCATCTCTTAACCAAGGGCTACCGGATTCGCTTCCAGTCATAAATCATGCATTATTATTAGGATGAATATTTAATGCTTTTACTTGTCCTTAGTAGAAAATTCACTAACCGTAAGTGAAGGGAAAGTTAAGTGAGTTGTCACATATTGGTAAGTAGATAAATCACTAAGGCTTAACAAACTAGTAGTAAAATGCACTAACCCTAAGTGCAGGGAAAGTTAAGTAATTTGCCGCATATTGGTAAGTATATAAATCACTAAGGGTTAACAAACTAGTAGAAAAATTCACTAACCCTGAGTGAAGGGAAAGTTAAGTCACTTGTCGCATATTGGTAAGTAGATGAATCACTAAGGGTTAACAAACTCGGGTCTAAGTAGGTCGTTTTACTTGCAGCTATTGAATTCATCTCTTGGGGCTAGTAGAAACTGCACTTACCACTAACAAAAAAAGCTAAGTAGACATTTTACTTGGGATGGTTTTCTGATTGTACTATTTAAATAAATTGTACAACCGTACTTTTAACACATGCATTTGGTAATAAGTAAATTAGGGCCAATTGTACAGTACTGTTTGTTACAACAAGTTTAAATTTAGTTGATGTTATTTCAAGATCTTTGTGAAACCATATTCTAAACACTTTCACTGGTTAAATTTACACTATTATCTCAAAAATTTCTTTTTGGGATCAAATTTCAGAATATAGTGTGTACTTGCAGATTCTTTTGTGTTTCATTTGCAAAATTTCGCTTACAAGAATATTTTTGACCCCATATTTTTCATAAGGATACAGAAATTTTTCAAACATTATTTTAAAGATAAAGCTTGAATCTATGGTATGAAGTAAACGATGATGATTCTTATTTTGAATTGGGTCAATATGATGTATCTTTAGTTGTGGTTTTTGCAATTTTTATCTAGTCTGGCAGATTCTAAGCAGGCAAATTACGCCATATTTGGATCCCCATTTCACAAAAACGAATTCAAAAACTATTACTGGAGGACCCCTAGATTTAAGCTTTACTTTTAGAAGGAAACTATAGGGTGGGCCAAAACAAAACGGGACTTTTTTAACTGTCTGTCAATTAAAATGTATTTGTCCGATTTTAAAACCTTTGGTTATTTTAAAAAGCCGGAACATTAGAATTTTGGAATTTGATCTTATAATTGACATTTTGTAAAAATCCAAGATGGCGGAACCCTGCAAATTTTTGGTGTGCGCCACTGGTGCGTAACTAAAAGAATATTTCGAAAGTCATGATTTTCCTTAGTTTAATCATGTATCGCTTATTATAATCGGGTAAGAAATAAGGAAGATATACATTATTTAAGTAAGTGGGTTCGGTAAGCCTAATTCAGTCGAAAAAAAACATCATTTTTGATTGACTCTGCTTTTCGATATATATGTTCGATTTTAAAAGTGCTGACCATTTTAAATAGCAGAGATTTCAAAATTTATTAGGCTCTTGGCAAAATTGACATTTCTTAAAAATCGAAGATAGCGAACAATTTTCAAAAATAGGTGTTTTTGACCCCCATGCAGTTTTTTTTGTGCGCCAATGATGCAAAAATTAAATTTCGGCGTGCATAATGCCCCATTCTACCGATGTATCGAGATTTGAGATTGGCTAAGAGGTAAGCAAGTTGTTCCAAAAAGTAACCCAATTCAGTCAGGTCAAAAAATTACATGATTTTGAATTTTTTGAAATTTCAATTTGAATCAAACCAAAGTACTTTTAAAGTCACCGAATCATCAATATGTTTTTCACGATATTTACAAGCAATTCATCAGTAGACTCGGGAATTATGAGGCTCCACATGCAAAATTAAATTTTTGCATCAGAGATGCACACAAAAAATTTGCAGGAGGGTCAAAAACACCTATTCGAAATCTTGACAAAATGATCAGCACTTTTAAAATCGAACATATACATTGAAAAGCAGAGCCAATCAAAAATGATATTTTTTGTCGACTTGACTGCATTAGGCTTACCGAACCCACTTATTTAAACAATTTATATCTTTCTTATTTCTCACCCGATTTTAATAAGCAATACATAAGTAAACTAACGAAAAACATGGCTTTCGAAATATATTTTTAGTTATAAACCAGTGGCGGACACCAAAAATTTGCAGAAGGTCAAAAATAGCTATTTTTAAAAATTGTCCGCCATCTTGGATTTTTACGAAATGTCAATTTTAACACTAAATTCTAAAATTAGGCTTTTCAAAATGACCAAAATTTTTCAAATACGATAACTACTTTTTAAATAATAGACAATACAAAAAGTCCCGTTTTTTTGGCCCACCCTATAAAAATTCTGGAAAATTTAAGTATTTGGATAGAAAAATGTAGGGCCAAAAAGATAAGAAAACCTACCAGTCTTAAACTAGGTACGAATATCCTGTAAGTTCCAGAAGTTAGTTTTCCCGCAAAATTAAATTTTAAACGCTTAAAAGATTGTAAAGTTTCTTTACCGTGGCATAGGCATCCTATACTGGCATGCTAAGAATTTAAGTTCTGCGGACGTGTAAAAGCCTGAGGAAAACCTTGGGGGAGGATTTCAGGGTAATTCCCTGTGGTCTGACGGGTTTATTTAAAGAGTCCCGCTTTTCAAACAATGTGTTATTTACGGGTAAACTAGGTCGTACAATATGGACTATTATATGCTGTCACACAGTGTGAACACAATGATAAAGGCAGAACAGGTAAACCAAAAATGATGTTAAGGCGTGCTCTTTTAAAACTAAATCTTTCTAACATTTTTTTGGGACATAAGGGAAATTATGAGATCAAACTCCGTCATATTAGCTTGTTAATAAATATTTATAGTTAATATAATATACATGCATTAGGTGTAGCAAAATAAACCGCACTTTTTTAACCTTTAATAGGCGGACTTCGGAAAATTACACATGGGTTGGACTGGGGTCGAAAAAGACACCAATTTCGTTTTGATTTATTAATTTGTGATACTGTTTTGCTACTATTTTTTTCTTTAATAAATGAAGTAATACTCAGTTTTGACACATATATTTTGAAAAAACAACATACTCAAAAATAATAATATAGTGTTAAACTAACATTTTGAAAACAAAACTTAACTTAAAATAAGAATTCAAAACATTTAAAATATTTGAACGAAATTTTTGTTCCTTTTGGCAGCCGGTACATATTATTTGAATAAGAGAGTGGTCTGGACATATCTATTTATTTCATTTGGCACACACTTTTTTATATTTTCTATCTTTGGTTCTGTTGCAAAGATGGCTTCGTGACCTAACATTTGACGTGAGTTGATTCTGAGTCGCTTCAGCCTGATTTCCATCTTCTCAGGATACATCGGAAAAAACAGCAATCATATATATTTTCTTGGCTATTTGAATCTATTTGTTGCTGTATCGCCAAGTAATATTCTGTTTTATGAGCTCTTTTCCCAAGTCTAGAGGAAATAATTTACGTAGCCATAATTTCAACCCGTTGATACCAGCAACATTTAGAAGATGTGCAAATATTACCACAGGCCAGCGATTAGATCTTTTTTTCACAGAGTAATCGCTTGCCAACTTTTCTGTAGTGTCAACAGCTCCTTTCGTTCTGTTATAATAAAGAATAATCTGGGGCTTATTGCAGAATTCTTCACCAGATACTTCATCCTTCATATGCTCAGTCGACAGCAGAATAACGGCCGCATTTTTCTTCGGGACATGACACCAAAGTGCAATTTTTCTTAAAAGCAAACATACTTGAATTTACATTTTTATACGGAGCTGGTAAAAGTTCTGATGGTATGAAAGTCTTGTTTGTTCGAAGATTTCACACAAAGTTAGCTGTCTTGCCCAGAGCATTTCGGCAAGTTCCAAACTGCTGAAAAAATTATCCGTCGTAATGCCGCTTTCCAAATGACTGACCAAATCCATTACTACTCTTTGGCCTTGACTCTTTCTGGATTCGTTTGTTGTTTTCCTGAAACAAACAACCGCTTTTAATAGCAAAATAATAAAACCACAAGTAAGGACTATATTTTTCAAGATAAATACTCATATGAATATACCTGCATGTTGCAAACGAACCAGGTGTCGCAGTCGACCAAAGCCCATACTTTTATCTCGTATTTGTCTGGTTTGCTCTTTATATACACTCTGAAAGGCGCTCTGCCTCTAATAGGAACTAGTTGCTCGTCAACGCAAGAACGACTGCTTGGAGAAAGGGATTCCCTTCAGTTTCCGACGAATATTGCGAATATCTCGTGTAGGAGCTAATTTATCAACAGCTTTCCGTGCTGCTCGCGTCACAAAGTTGTCAAACCTCAGAAAAGATGTTATTTCTTTGAAACGGTCCCTGGATATCGTAGCTGGGATTATAGGATGACAATAAGCTTCCTCCTCACACCAAAAGGAATCTACGGACTATTTAGAAGAGTGAAGAGCACTAAGTGTTATCAAAAGGACGAAGTATGTCTCAATCTCTGAAGCATCAACGGGTGTAAATTTTCTTCTTCTGTCTGGATGATCTTGATTCCATTTATAAAAAATAGCTTGTCCTTATTTATTTGTCTCAGCAACTATTTTTCAAGCAATATATGGAGGCATAAAAAGTGAAAATATTTCTTTTATTGTTGAGAAATTGCTACTGTAAGGCATCAGTCCCAACTTTTTAGTCAATATATTATCCTTCTGGAGCTTGACTGGTCGTGTTTCCACTGGATGCTTAGACCATTCTGTACCATTCTTCGCTACATAAATTTGGCCTTTGCAATTACCAGCATTATTTGGGACAGTATCAGTATTACGGTCGAATTCGATCACATCCTCCGCAGGTTGACCCTGTCGACAATATCTTCATCTTCTAAATCGCTCGCAGCATCTTCGTTCACCCACGTATAAAATTCTGGGTCGTCGTTCTCTAGAAGATATAACATCTCCCTATTCGTCAACGGCCTGTGAGTAGGCAAATTTATACTTATTTTTTAGTTGCATATGCTATGCACTCAAGGACAGACACAACTAAACTAAAACGTTTGGATAACACACTATTTATAACAAATGGATGGGATTCCCCGTATTAAAAATAAATATGTGAAGTGCCGAAAAGTTGAAATTTTTCTACGCCATGAACTGAAAAAAAATGTTTATAATTTATAACATACAAGGCGGACTGGGGTCTTAAGGGACCCCAATAACAAAAATTGGACGACTAATGTCAAAATTCAACATTCAAAATATACAATCGATAGTAGACCAAAAAATATGCACATTGAATGAAGGAGTTTTTATAACTAAAAAAAAGACGAATTATCCACACAAAACACATCGTTAAAACTTTCTGTGCAACACTGTATTCATGTATCTAAAACATCCTATCATAGTTAGAAAGTCATATTTTTCCAAGTATTTTGACGTAATAATTCGGTTAATAAAAAGGTAGTTTTAAATGTTTAAAAAAGTAGGTATATGTCTTTATTTTAATTATATAAGGTGTGCCAAAACACTGCTCTTTTTTAAATGATTATAACTTAGCAGAAAATTGTCCAATTTTAATTTAACCCAAAACTTCAGAATTTATAGGACCAATGATAAACATGACATGACATGACATTTACTAAAATTTCGCAATCTTGCATTTTTAATAAATGTCAGTTTTATCATTAGTTCTATAATTTTTGAAGTCTATGCCTTTTAAAATTTTTAAACTAAAACCAATAAGTTATTGCTATATAAAAACAAATAGATTTTTTCTTAATAAGCTTGATTTTGCAGGTAAACTCTGGTCTATTTAAAAATTGCAAACTTACTTATTTCTTGTCCGAATTTTTAAAATGTTACATCGATATGCTTCGAAAGAATGTTGCTTTGTTTATTACAGTGTCGCATACAAAAAATATTTTGGGGGGTTAAAAACGCCTATATTTTAAATAGGTCCGCCATCTTGGATTTTTAAGAAATGTCAAGGTTGACATTGGTCCTACAAATTTTGAGGCTTTGGCCTTCTAAATGTTAAATATTATTAAAATCACACGAGTTATAATCGGGTGGCGGAAATTTGGTGGAAAAATATTTGTTAAGCTAGGAACACACGATGCATCTCTTCCATGCGTCAAATTTTCTAATAATAGGTTAAAAGGAGAGCCAATCTGCCTGCATCTTTTTTTATCTTGTGAAAGCTAAATTTGATGCACGGAAAAGTTGCATTGTGTGTTCCTAGCTTTGGAATAAATTTGCTAAAAAAATATTTCTTAGAAATTATATTTGTAAGAAAGTACATTTGTTAGAAAACATATTTGGTAGGAAGTTTATTTGGCAGATAAGCAGCTGGCTGAAAATACATTTGACAGAAAAACATCTCGTAGAAAGTACATTTGGCAGAAAAGCAGTTGGCAAAAAATACAATTCACAGAAAAACAGTTGCCAGAAAGTACATTTCGTAAAAAAACTGAAAAGCAACACTAAGTAGAAAGTAAATTTTACAGAAACCCAGGTAAGTTAACAATTAGAGTTTGATTTGATTTGTAATAAGTATTTTTGATTTTAAAATTTGCTAACAGTGCCGTTTATATTTTCTTTTATTTCATGATTTATAGGAAGCTCCAAAAGCCTAAAAAAATTACCTTAAGAGGACCCACAAAAAAATTATTTTGTTTCTTTTGTATTTATTTTTTAATTTGTTAGCAAAATAAAACTAAACCTATGGACATACTATTGTCGAAAACATGCAAAAATTTTATCTTACCTGACTGATCAAGGATTGGAAACGCTAGCTTAATCTAGAAACTTTAAAAAATGCTTCTTTTGGCTTTCTAAACCACATTGACAAAATTGTTTTATGCCAAATGTATTTTCTGTCTAGTGTTTTTCTACCAAATATACTTTCTGCCAACTGCTTTTTTACCAAATGTAATTTCTGCCAACTGTTTTTCTACCAAATATATTTTCTAATAAATGTATTTCTACCAAATGTATTGTCTGACAAATGTACATTTTATGAATTGTTTTTCTAATAAATGTAATTTCTAACAAATGTATTCTAACAAATATTTTTCTACCAAATTTCTTTCTACAAAATTTCCGCCACCCGTTACAATCATTTAAATAAGTGCGGTTTTTTTGGCACACGCTATATATTATTGTGCTGTAAACCTATTTGGCTTAAAAATGCAAACAAAGAAGAAAAATTGGCAAAAGCTAACCTCAAAATACATCAGACAAATTCTCGGTGGTCATTTCGTGTACACTAAAAGGCATTTTTTACCAGATTTTTTTGTTAATAAATTGCCTTAAAATATATGGAATGCTCCTAAGTGCCCCAGAAATGCCTCGATATAATGCTTCAAAATGCCACGCAATGCCATCGGCGCGGCGTGTACAACAAAGTCCATTACCGAGCCACCCCTAGGGCCAACGTCAAAAGTTGAAATTCTGTTAAAAACGCATTCAATTCGCTTCAGGAAAATCCAAAAGTGAATTGTATTGAAAACGTAGAAAATATTATGAAAAAACTACTTTGGCGGGGGGTCTTTAGGAAGGGTAAAAGAGGCATGATATATGGAAAAATTTTCAAATTCATAACTTTTCAACGAAAGCTGCTACGAATATGCACAATGAAAAAAGAGTTTAGTTATATTTACTAAATCTTATTAACCACAACAAAAGGATTTTATGATTTAAGGCTTAATAGATGTTTGTTTCTGAGAAACAAACCATAATTTCTAAATTTAAAAACAAATATTTGGTAATAAAAATCAAGTGAGTGATTATTATTTTCACACCTATTTATTAATTATAAATAACCGACTTTGTAATAATAACCAAAAATGGGATTTCAAAACCGTCCTATTTGTTAATTGTAACCAAATATTATACTAACTAGTAACCAATCTTAATAATAGAAACAAGGATAGTTGATTAACCAGATGAAATTTCTTTAAAATAAATATTTATAATTTAGCGCATAATAAAGATTGGTTTATGGTAAATAAATATCAATTACATATAAACCCTGAGTTGTTTAAATAGATAAATATACTTCTCGGATTCACTCTGATTTGGTTGATATTAACAGTTAATAAATGCATGTTAACCCCAAACGTCTTACAGCTGGGAACCAGGTGCAAGCCTCGTAACAGAGTGTCGGTTTTTTCATATCCTCCGCTAGAGCTACATAAAACACAAAATAAATCAACCCAAATATTTTTGTAAAAATATTATTCTTGGATATTTTAACTGACCACGCCACGTCGCGCCGGAAGGGATTCCACTAAAATTTGAAATACAGAAATTGGTTTATTTTACTGGGTTGGGTTAGATGCAATTGGGGAGCGCCCTCCACCGTCCCTGCTCCCTCCCTGTACCCGCTACTGCTCTCGTAACCCGTACATGACTCCATGACTTTAGCCACTTCTTTCTATTTATTAAAAACATAGTAGTTATACATAAACCCACCTTAAATGTAGGTACTGTAAATAGACATACATAAAGTTGTCTTCTTAGAAGACGTGGATGAATATAGGTGGGTAGCTACATACCTACATAGGAGACACAAATGCACTAACCTAAAAACCTGTTGATGGTTTCATGATCAACCGCCGCATTTCTCAAAAACAACCGTAACTTCATTACTTTAATTTACATACGCCTTGCGCACAAATTTTCACAAATATAGCAATAATCGTGACAGATAAAACTTCTATGTATGTCCAATATAAAATATAAAAATGACGCGGCGGCGCGGCGGCCAAAATGGCGAAATGAAATTGCAGAACTAGTGACCGCATCGGCTAACACTTGACGCTGACAGTCGTTGGCGCGCTCCAAAAGACTCGATCAAAGCTTCCGCGCATGCTTATTGCCATCTTTTTATCCTCGGATAAAATATTTGTTAATCAAAAACAAATCGTTTTTAACCTATACTCTTGTGTTATTAACTTCAACAAAAACAATCGACCTTTTTATCCTCAGACAAAGTATTTGTTAATTAAAATCAAAACATTTTTAACTTATACTCCTGTGCTATTAACTTCAACAAAACAATCGATTAACAGGAAATAGAACCTGTTATTACACAGTACTAAGAGCTTGTTTATTATAATTGTAGGTTTTTTTTTGGGATAAGGCACAGACCATTATTGTCTGAAAAACTATTTTGCTTTATTTCTGTTTATTAAGTGTTTTTTTCTCAATTACCGTGTTTTTCTTATTAATTATAACAAAAACATGGAATAACAAATATTTGATAACTATAAAATCGAAGTTTTCTTTCAGTGCAGTTTTCAGTTTTATGTTCCACCAATATTTTATCATTTTGGAGGTAGAAGCTACGTTGTTTGGGTGGGGGGTTAAAGTTGTAAGGGGCTGAGGGTTGTTAATATTGTTAATAATTCATAACCTTTTGACCAAAGCTACCCACTATAAAATCTTTGCTTATTAAAAACATTTTTTTTTTGATAAATAAGATGGACAAAAACACTCGTAGGAAAAACATTGTACCTAACTCTTGCGGAAAATGCATTTCCACCCTTGACGGCTTGCCCGAACTCCGCTCCGCATCGTTCGTGCAACTGCCGTCACGTGCGGAAAAGTACCACTTTCGGCACTTGTTGGGTAAATAACTATTTAAAGTGTCTGTTATAAAAGCTTGTTATTAAAGTCAACTTAAGTCTAATAAGTAGCAATGTTAATTTTAAAATTTATTCTGTACTGTCTGAGCCACTAAAATTTAAATCTTTTTTCCTTTCTTCTTTCTTCTGTCCGTTTAATCAAAAATGAGACATTTAGACTTTAGTCGACTATAAAAAACATTTTTTACCTAAATTTATCTCTAATAAGGAACACTTTCCAGGGAAACTCTAGTACATTTAAACATTTCAAACGTTGGAATTTTTTGGCCGATTTAATACAGAGATACATCTTATGCAAAGAGCAAACGTAGCAACAAGAAATATTAACGATTTGATGACAAACAACCACCTAGAATTAGCACCAGAAAAAACCGAAGCCGTTATACTAAACGGAAAAAGAGAGCGGCAAAATATTGAGTTTCGATTAAGTGGAGTTTTCATAAAACCGCAAAAGAGCGTACGATATCTTGGAATCCACATCGGTGAAAACCAGAAATTCGTAAAGCATATAAAAGAAACCACTAAAAAGGCAACTAAAAGACGCGCTGAACTACAAAGACTTATTCCCAACAAAAACGGGCCCAGTGCTAGCAAGAAGAAGTTACTTTACAGTGTAATCAAACGTGACATATGTTGCAGTGATATGGAGTCCAGTACTCCACGCAAAGAAGTACAAAGACATGCTGATAAGAGTGCAACGGAAAGCCTTACTAAGAGTAGCCTGCGACTACCAAACGATATCAACGGAAGCCATTCAGGTTATAACAGGAATCCTGCCCGTAGACCTAATTCTTGAAGAAATTGTATATGAAGATAAAAATGGACACAGTGAAGAAAACAAAGAAGCTGCAAAAGAGAAAACACTGGAATCCAAACAAGATAGGATCGAAATAATGGACAAAAATAATTATTCCCAACATTAAAACATGGATAGACTGCAACCACAGAAAAATGGATTACTATATGACGCAAGCTCTAACAGGATATGGACCTTTTAGGACATACACAAAGCGAATAGGGAAAACATACGACATATGTCGGTACTGTAAAATGACTCAGAAAATACGTTAATTTACTGTTCAAGCTTTGAAAACTACCGCCAAACAACAAGACACGATCTACAGATGGAGAATATGACTATAGCGAACCTCTTTAAAGAAATGATACAACACGTAGACAAATGGAACCAGGGACATGATATGATAAGAACGATTCTAAAAATTAAACACGAAGGCAAACGCACCTAAGAGATCAAAACAGTGACGTTATATTCCTGAGAATGGTTCGACTATTTCGACCAAATCTACAGCGGAGGGTGTTAGTGCTTAGGCGTCCTCAAGAGAGGATGAATCGGGCACATTCGGTAGTCCACCAGAGACCGGTGTCTATGAAGATTTCTCGTCGCTATAAAAAAAAGGTGACTAAAAAATACCTATAATATTAATAATTGTTATTATTAAAATCGGATATTTTCTCGCTTAGTATAAATTACTTAAAAAGTGCGTTTTTTATCACACCCTGTATAATCGGGCAATGTTTAATCATTGCACGAACCTGCAAAGAACGTAGAAAGTGTATGTCCGTATTGAACGCCTTAGTTATACGTATACGCAAACATGTATCTACCTATATATGTGAGAATATTACCTTAATATAACCTATTAGTTATAGCTTTGATTCCCTAGAATGTAAATTGCTTCTTACGGAAAGTGTTTTCTGACATTAAATTAAAATTAATCTAGATCAATCCGGCAGCAGTTTTCTCTGAATCTTTTACTTGACTTTTCGATCGAATATCGGGTTAAAAATGAGATCAAAAAGTGTAAAACTCGTCGGGAGTGAAGATGAAGTGGCCGAATTTAATCAGTGTCTTTTCAGCGTCGACGTTCTGTCGACGTTCGCCACTCTGCGTGTTTGGAAACCCTTATCATGATTATTCGATACGATTGGAACTTTCTTTTTGGAAAAGACAAACTTTGCAAAGATCCTGAAATAAGTATTTTACCAGTGGATTTTCTAAATAGATTAGAAAATGATCGGAACGTTTAATTAAGTGAAATTGGCATAGGCTAAGTAGCGAAACATAAAAATAGGTACTTAGTTTTCCCTATAAACATAAAACCGTAAAAATAAAGTTTTCAGCTTTTTCCTAAAATTATTTTCTTAGGGAAAATACAAAAAACCAAGCGGCTGAGAATATGGATAGAATAGAAAAATTGCAGCAGCTAGCTGCATTATGTTTTAGTGAGCTATTAGACACTTAAACTTAATTTTCAGTTTTATCAGCATTCATGTCCTATTCTCTATCGAGTCGACCAATCAAGTAGGTGTTCTTTTAAAATCATGGCGAATGCGTGATATCTCCAGCTGATTAAATGCACGAAAACCTCGCTAGGTACGATAAGGGAGTCGTAATGTTGCGACCGTCCCTGCATACGAAACGATATTTTGACACATTTGATCAGCTGGAGCTGTCACGCATTCGCCATTAGTTTAAAAGTAAACCTGCTCGATAGGTCGACTCGATAGAGATAAGGATACGAATACCGATAAACCTGAAAATTAACTTTTGCGGTGAGATTTACTAAAAGGGTTTAGTCTATTTTAGAACAGTCCTAAATTTAAGTGAAATTTTTGGTTTTAAGCATTTTAAACCAATAACCCTCCTAGAGTTTTGGACATAGTTTGATTTATAAGAAGAATTTTAATAAATTTGTTTACTGTGTAATCATCTTAACACAATCTTTCGTTGGATTTAAGAAGAAAGTTTCAATTTAGAAGAAAAGAAAATTAAAAAAATTAAACGCACGCGGAGTTTAAATAGTAAACACTCTGTAGAACAAATTAAAATTGAGGTTATATGTCACTCTAATTAAAAATTACCCTTGTTAATTAATTTTTCCAATTAATACTTGATGTCACACAACGATTTAGATGGGTAATAATAAAATAAGGAGTAGCTTAATTTTCTATTTATATAAAAGGTGTAGTTATGAAATGTATTGAAAAACTTAAATGCAAGTTTTCTTTACATTTCTGTAACTGTCGAAATGTAATTCTCAAAATAGTAGCTGCGTTTAAATCACAAACAGCGAGTTTGGATCTCTTGCCCTGGTTGTACTTTGGCTTGTACCAACCTCTACTGATGAAAAATACAGCTTTGAAATGAGTGGGCTTTGAATAAGGAAAATTTTCTTGACTGAGCTTTTAAATAACCTCAATATTTTAATTTCAGTTTGTAAATAAATTATTATAGTTTTTTTTTGTTTTTTTTTTGTTGGGTATATTTTTCGTGCATAATCAGTGACATTCGCTTATGTTTGTGCTTCGTAGTGCCCTCATAAATATATTTTTTGTGCTGAAAACGGGCTCAAAATATGACGTTTTTCTGGACAAAATTATAGGTGTTTTATTGGTTAAAGAACAACTCGGGATATTAAATAAGGTAAATTAATCCTTGTAAAAACGCTTATTTAGGGAAATTATAAACAAACTTTTTACCAATTGCCACAAAACAATCCTTTCTGGTGACTAGAAATTTAAACCACCCTTCAGAGGTGGTCTAAAAAATCACCAACTTTATAACCTCAAACACAGATAATGAAGCTATTATGTGTTAAATTTTTGGCGTATTCACCATTTGCCATTTTGAAACCTGTCAAAAAAATTAGTTTTAGGGCATTTTCTCCTAAAATATGGTATATTTTGAGAAAAAAAGCAGTTTTTTAGTGATATATAATAATCAATAACTTTGTGTCTTTTTTGTATGGGTAAGTGTTTTTTGAAAATTGGTTTTAAAATTTGGTACCTCTCTCAGGTGTAAATATTTAGACCTGTAGGGGGTACTATTTTAGATCTTAGTAAATCCCACTCTAAGTGTCTATTGTTTCGTACATAGGGTGTACCGTTAAGTGGCATTTAATTATTTTTTCTAAAGGACCATGCACGTATCTTATGGAAAAATAAAAATTATACGTTTGTCATGAAACTCAGATTTGTTATGGTTCTTAACTTTTCGATGAAAAGTTCTTAAAGGCCCAATAAGATCCTATGACTAGTTTCGAAGATACAGGGGTGGGACAAAACTATTCAACAAAAAGCGGTCCGTATGATTTATATGCTAAAGATTTAAGTAAAACGCTGTTATGTAAGCGAAATGTCACACGCTGGGTACGTGGGGTGATCCAAAATTAATTTAGTTAAATACAATGAAACATTTCATTAGAGGATTTCGACGGTTCCAACATAGTTGAAAACAATTTGATTCCGAAAATAGTGTAATGTGAGTTAGGTCAATAACTACAACATATCTGAGTTTTAAAATTTACTCTGTGTTTCGGACTTCCATTGTCTATATTTTATTTATACACGACGTTTCGATCAGTACAATCTCTGATCGTCTCCCGGTGCAAACTACAATCTATTCCTAAGGCTACGTACTTATATACTATGGGAAATCACTCAACCGTGAAGTTTAAGAAGTTGGCTCCGCCCAGGGAGAGGCTTCCAAATATTTGGAATTTCAACACTTGGCTTACTTAAAACACCCTGATTCTGCCCAATAAAGGCGGCTTCAAGAAATTTTCGTTTCTTCCAGTGTGACTCCTTGTGCAACACCTTTGCTTCCGTCTACTTCATTCGGTGTTGTTTTGACCATGCGTGTTCGGCGATTCCTGATTTCGTTGTTTCACCTCTTTGGGTATTCGTCTGATGTTCTTTAAGCCTAACAGATAGTGGTCTTTTTGTTTCGCCTATGTATGGTTTACCACACTCACAAGAAACTTGGTAAATGCATTCCTTATTTTGTTTGTTCTCCGGTTTTGTTTTAGTAAGAAGGCTTCGAATTGAATTATTAGATTTAAAAGCTGTTTTATTATTAAAGTTGTTCCTCCTTTAATGTATGGAATTGTAAGAAATGCTTTTGGTCTTGTAATATCTGTCCTGGTTGCTGAAATTTTTCACCGGAGAAAAAACAAAATAGGAATGCATTTATCACTTTCCTTGCGAGTGTGGTGAATCATACATAGGTGAAACACTATCTGTTAGGCTTAAAGAACGTCAGACGAATACCCAAAGAGGTGAAACAACGAAATGAGGAATCGCCGAACACGCATGGTTAAAACAACACCGAATGAAGTGGACAGAAGCAAAGGTTTTGCACAAGGAGTCACACTGGAAGAAACGAAAATTCCTTAAAACTGCCTTTATTGGGCAGAATCAGGGTGTTTTCAGTAAGCCAAGTATTGAAATTCCTAATATTTGAAAGCCCCTCCTTGGGCGGAGCCAACTTCTTAAACTTAACGGTTGAATAGTATATAAGTAGGTACGTAGCCCTAGGAATAGATTGTAGTTTGCACCTGAAGACGATCAGAGATTGTACTGATCGAAACGTCGTGTATAAATAAAATATAGACAATGGAAGTTCAAAACACAGAGTTAATTTCCAATTCATCATTGCCTCAAACTTTCAAACAAATATCTGAGTTTTATGACAATCGTATATTTTTTATTTTTCCATAAGATCCGTGCGTGGTCCTTTTTTCTCAACTTAGTGTTTCTTATCCCAAAGTGTAATAATAGTAGTTTACATAACAAGCATTTTATGATGGTCATTAAACGCGAAGATGAAGTTTGAGACGCGAGCCGCAGGCGAGTGTCTTAATTTATCCGAGCGTGTAATGACCATAACATGCAAGTTATTGTAAAGTACTTTACCTACGACCAATAAAAATGTCATCATAAATATCAAAAATTATTAAAAATATCAAACGCGAACACTCTTAAGTCAACAAGCTTCATAACCTAAACTTTCAATGACGTTCTATCTAAAACGTCAAAACAAATAAGGGTACTAAGGGACTTTTCATATATCTTTTTAAAAACAAGGTTTTTTTTCTTAAAAATGCATAATATGTCAATTTAACGGGACTTATTTTTGTTCAGGTACTAAAATTATATTGGATTTATTTACGTTTAATAAATATTTTAAAAATATTAAAAAATAATTCACATTTTTGCGGTAATTAGTGCTCTTATAAAATAAAGTTTCATCGCTTGTCATGCCATCTTATGGTTTACGTCTAGGCTTCACTATTATCCTAGGAGCGTAAATGGTCCATTACAGTCATGTTGGGATGCTCGTTAAATTAGTATTAGGGGTTGGTCATAAGTAAATAGTATTATGACATGGAGCAATTTATAACTGTTGATTTGTCGGCTCTATAGAACATAAGTATTACTGTTTTTCATTAGGAGCACGTATATATTTATAACTTTTTACTTTGTTCTCAAGTAGGTTAGGTTACTTTTCCAAAATTCACACCTGGTTTGATTATCTAAATAACATAATTTTATGCCTCCTTTTATATACACTTTTTACATTTTGTTCCTGTTAGTTATTTTCGGTAGGATTTACTAAAAAGGTTTAGTCTGTTTTAGAACGGTCCTAGGTTTAAGTGAAATTTTTTGTTTTAAGCATTTTAAATCAAACTTCCTTGAGTTTTGGACATAGTTTGATTTATAAACAGAAACTTAATAAGTTTGTTTATTGAATAATCATCTTAACACAATCTTTTGTTGGATTTAAGAAGAAAGTTTCAATTTAGAAGACGCGGGGTTTAAATAGTTTAAATAGTTTAAATAGTAAACAATCTGTAGAACAAATTAAAATTGGGGTTATATGTCACTCTAATTAAAACTTACCTTTGATAATTAATTTTTCCAATTAATACTTGAGATTGGGTAATAATAAAATAAGAAGTAGATTAATTTTTTATTTATTTAAAAGGTGTTTTTATTCATGTATTAAAAAACTTAAATGAAAATATTTAAATTTTTGTCACTATCATAGTTTAAAAATATTACCGCTGCGTTCAATCAGAAACAGCGAGCTCGGATCTTTTACCTCTGCTTGCACCAACCTCTACTGGTAAAAGCTACAGCTTTAAAATGACTGGGCTTTGAGTAAGGAAAGTTTGTTTGACTAAAGTTTTAGATAATCTCAATGTTTTACTTTCAGTTAGTAAATAAATTAATATAGTTGTATTGGTTTTTTTTATTGGGTATATTTTTCGTGCATAATCGCGCCCTCATAAATATATTTTTTGTGCTGAAAACGGGTTCAAAATATGGCGTTTTCCTGGACAAAATAGGAGGTGTTTTATTGGGTAATGAACAATTTAGGATATTAAATAAGGAAAATAAATTCTTGTAAAAATAGTTACTTAGGGAAATTATAAACGAACTTTATAACCTCAAACACAAATAATGAAGCTATTATGTGCCAAATTTTTGGCCTATTCACATAAAATTAGTTTTAGGGCATTTTCTTCTAAAATATGGTGTATTTTGAGAAAAAAAGCAGTTTTTCAGTGGTATTTTGCAATAACAATACAAAATAATCAATAACTTTGTGTCTTTTCTACATGGGTAAGTGCTTTTTGAAAATTGGTTTTAAAACTTAGTAACACACAGGTGTAAATATTTAGAACTCTTGGGGTACTATTTTAGATCTTAGTAAATTTCACTGTTTATGTTTATTGTTTATTTGACATCATAATGTTTGTATTACGTTGGAAAAATTGTAAAACATTATGTACCCTTTATTTGATTTCATTTTTAATTTACATGTCTCTATGTTTGTTTCTTGAATATTTTTTTAGTCTGTATTACGCCTTTTATAACATTTTATTTACTTATGTTTTTTTATTTGATTTCTAGTTTTTTATTTTGAACATGTAACTTATTTTAAACCATACCTTTCACTTACTGTGTTTATCGTTTTTTTTTAAACAACTTTTGACTGTAAGTGCATAAGCAATCTTAGCACCAATAACTTAATCTATATAAACCAAGTCAGTAAAGTGTCTTTTGATCCCTCAAAATATAGCCCTCGCTTCCCTAGGAATTTAAAATTATTTATAGGGATTTAAAGTTAATTTTTTGGCCCTGCTAAAAAAAGCTGGAGCGGGTGGAAAACTGGAAAAAATAGAGCGGATTGAAAAATGAAGTGGTTGTGAAAAATAGAGAAAATGGAAAAATGGGGATAATGGAAAAATAAAAAAATTGTTTCTACTGAGAAAAATGAAGCGGCTTTCAAACATGGAAAAATGAAAAGAATTGAGCGGCTGGGAAAATGGATAAGATTGAAAAATTAGAGCAGCTCGAGGACACTTAGCAACTGTACTATATTTTAGTGCTATTATTTTGAAAAAAAAAATAAATAATTTTTTTTTGAACTTCGTTTTTTCCCATCCTAAATTACATAAAATATTATTCAAATCACACACAAACTTCTCGACTAGCGACGTTCTGTGTTTAAACAGTAGGTAGAATATACAGTATTTTTCACCCAAAATTTATCTACATTGATTGACGTCAACTGTCAACGAAAATTTTAGTCTGACGTTTATTTTTTTGTTTCTCCCTAGATTATTGGCCACACTGATCCAATACCGTTCTCAAGTAAAAAGCCACTTAACTCATTTTCGTTTTAGTATCCTTTGGCCTATGATCGGTGCCACATTGACACCAAACTGACAGAGAGTACATGTTTTACTTTTCAATTTGGTGATAAAAATGGCAGCCGCAATAGGCTAAAGGACACTGAGACGGTAGCAGTTAACTGGCTTTTTAGTTGAGACAACACCGTTCTCAACTAAAAAGCCAGTTAACTCATTTTCGATTTAGTATCCTTTGGCCTAATATCGGTGCCATATTGACACCTACCTGTCAATTAGGTTATAAAAATGGCAGCCGTCGTAGACTAAAGGGCACTGAGATGGTAGGAGTTACCTGGCTTTTTAGTCGAGACGGTGTTGGTTAAGAACGGTGTTGACTGATCACAGGGCCTCAGAAAATTTTCGATTTTGTTTGAACCATTTTTTTGCCATTTTGTTATTGTTCTCGTAAGACAATTGATCACAGTGTACTAGATATGGCCAAGGCCGCAAGTATTGATCCAATACATAAACGTAAATAGTGCAAACTCTACACATCATAGAAGGGACTGGTTATGAAATCTCAAATGAATGAAGCTCAGACATTATTTGGGGCACAGGCATGGTGGACACACCCACCCATTGGTCATTTTCAGGGGCACAATAGGCATATAGCCGCAAGAGTAGCAAGATTGATAGAATTATGTCACAATTCCCTCTAATATTAGGAAGTAATTTGTTATTTTAAATCTAAAAACTACAAATTCGTAGCAGCCTTAAGGAATATGCAGTTTTTAGATAGTTGTTATGAATTTACAGTTTTTGATCTAAACTTATGAATTTTGGCATACATCAACCCAAACTCTTTTTTTCTCAAAATTAGAAAATATTAAGTTTATTATTACAAGCTTTTATTTAACTTCACCTCTATTATGTATACAGGGTGGATTCTTTAAATGGAACGGTGCTTCTAGCGGGTTAGAATTTGCTTTTATAAAAAAATTCAAAAACACGTCAACTGAGATTTTTAATTTTCTTAAACCGTGCTATCTTGGATTTTTTTTATGTCGTTTTGTTTACGAGGTATGACAAAGAAATGTCGAATTTTTAAAATCTGATCAAAAATTTTTTATTCCTTATCCCCAAAAAACTCCGTATACCAAGTTTGGTTGAAATCGGACAAACTTAGGTGTTTTCCCCCCTCCGCTCCTCTCGTAGGGGAGAGGGGGTGCCTAAAATACCAAGTTATTGTATTGTTACCGGAACTTTAACCGCATACCAAATTTTAAGACAGGAGTATGTGTATAATTCAGTTCAAATTAGTTAGCAAAACACGACTAGAAATCGTTCCTCTTGAATCCGCCATATTGGATTTTTAAAATCTGAATAATAATTCTTATTTCTTATCCCCAAATACCTCCGTATACCAATTTTAGTTGACATCGGACAAACTTAGGTGTCTTTTCCCGTCCATTCCCCTCGTAAGGGGGAGGGAGGTGCCTAATAATACTATACAGGGTTCCTAAGCAAATCCTTAGGGGGCCAAGCAGCCGTGTATAAGACACAGACAAACGGAAAAGCACATTAGGCAGAAAAAGATGGGCATGGGGCGATGTTGTCACTACATCTTACACGTAGTAAATCCATTCCAGGTTGTTGTTTTCTAATGTTTTCCATTTTCATACCTTTAGGACTGGAATAAAAATTGTTTTTGCCCGACTTTAATACCAAACTGATGAAAGATATCGTAAAAAAAAAATTTCTCGGCTTTTCATTTTGTAACCATTGTCCTTACGCACTGGTTACAGGCTGGGGACTGAGATACATGCAAATGCCTAACCTAAAGCGTTCATACACGGCCGAAGAAATCCACTGAGATATTTCCGTAGAAACTTTATCAAGCAAATAGGACGGGTTGACGCCTTCGAACGTCCAACCCGGGTTTTGCACTTTGATTCGAAATCAAAAGGGAGGAACAGTCAGATGTGGGGCCGTGCACAAATTACCTAATGGTGATTTTACCAATTTTTGACTCCCTCCCCTATGTAATGTTTTGTAACGGTTTGGCACGCCACTCCCCTAATTCCAAATTTTCTTAGTTTCACACAAATGCAAACGCTGTCGAAAACCCCCCTCCCCCTACGCAACGTTTTGTAACCCCCCCTCCCCCCTATGACCATTGCGTAATTTGTGCACGGCCTCTGTAGTCCTAGTTGAGGAGGGCGAGATAATTGATATTTTTTTCTTAAAAATTATACTCTTTAGACCTATTTCTTTGCGTTCCCGAAATTACGTAATTTTTGAAAAAAAAATTGTAAGCGGCGCCATTTTTATTTCGTGCTTTGTTTTTCTAACATTTTTACGTTCGACTAATTTAATTGAAAAATTTTTGCCTGCGGCGCCCTTTATCTTCTCACTCGAAACCAAGATCCCCCGTTTTAGGAAAACTGATCCTGTCTCTGTTTCTAAATTTTTTCGAATAAAAGTAGAGTATGACCATGGGGGAAATAATTTTTTTCTACGGTATGACGAAAATTTCGAGAAAGTTGAAGAGAAAAATAAAAAAAGTGGCAGAGCTCAAGTTTTTCGTAAAAAAAAACGTTTTTTGTAAAGAAACAGAGCAAAATAAATCTTTTCACCCCTTTTTGGGTGTTACAAATATTGGCAGCCCCTTATTTTTCGCTTTTACCCTCCCGCTAGTTTTGAAGAATTGGTTCGCTACATGTTTCGAGATCATGTCATAAAACACCTCGAAAATATCAAAAGTAGTGTAGGGCCAGCATTATTTAAAATCAATAATATCGCAAGCAAAAAGCTCTGCAGGAAAAACAGCGCCGTTTATTGATTTCTTTGGCTGATAGTGCTAGCTGCATGGTTTGGCCGTTTCCGGATAGATGTCACTAGTAGAACAGAATGGAAAGAAATTTAATTAAAAGCGAAGATATTTCTATCTAATGTTAACAACCTCACGAGTTTATCGCTCAGTATCGTAAATAATGGACCCTGCCGCCTCCTTTAAGCAAGAAAAAGCTGTGGTTTGGACCTGAAAACATCTAATTTTTAATTAGATTAGATGTTCAAATCTGTCCCCTTCTTGAGCCTCACAATATCCCAATCTATTGTAAAACTCTTGGCGCGTAGCAGCCAACATTTCAGGGGTGATAGAGTTGCCCGCCTCCAAAATTTTCACCCTCAACTCCTGTATAGTCGTAGGCCGTAAGTGAGGGTATTGAAAAATTTTGTCGTGCCAACAACCCCATAGGAAAAAGTCATTTGGCGCAAGATCTGGTGATCGAGGAGGCCATCGGATATTTCCACACGTGGAAATAATTCTAACACCAAATACTTGACGAAGGTAATTTGTAGCTTGGCGTGAATTGTGGGATGAACAGCCATCTTGCTGAAACCACAATTAGTCCAAATTTATGTTGAGTTCCCTCAACCGTAGTAAAACCTGGTGTTGGAGAAGATCAACATATTTTTGGCTATTCAAATTCCCTTCAATGAAAAAGGGTCCAATAATGTGATCTCCGACAATACCGCTCCAAACATTTAATTTTTGAATATGTTGCGTTTTAACACTTGCGTGCAGATGTTTATTTTCGCGGGACCAATAGCGGCTATTTTGTGGAGTGTGAGAGCTATGAAGTTCAAATGTCTTCTCGTCACTAAACAAAACTTTTGATAGGAAATTTTCATTCCTGTCATATTTATCCCTCATAACCTGACAATATTCTAACCGGCGAAAATAATCACCTGGTTGCAATTCCTGCGACTTCCCAATCTTAAACGACTTGTAGCCGTATTTTTTTAAGATCCATTGGCAAGTACTGTTGGGAATATCCAGTGCCTCCGCAATCAGTTTCGTCGAACATGGTTCATGTGCCTCAACGTAAGCGCATACCATTTCGTCTCGTTCCACCCTGTGTGGAAGAACGGGATGCTCTGGTATTTCGCCGTCGTGGTAACAATTTCTACAACCATTTATGCACCCGTATCTTTTCAAACGATGACAAAAAGCCCAATGACCTCGTCTGCACTGTCACTTTTTATGTAGTTTTTAATAATAAAAATCTTTTCTTCTCGAGTATACGGCATTTTAAAAATACAAAATTTACGAAACTGAAGCGACCCGAAAGGAAATAAAAATTCAATGCTTGTGAATCCCAGTTTTTCCTCGATCATCTCATGTTGTGGCCGCCATCTAGCGGAATTTGCAGACATCTTGTCAACGGTTATTATTGCAACTATGATTTATGCTCGCAATGAAAGAGTGGCGATAATAACAAACTGGCACCATTGCTCAATATACCTGTTTCTTTTGTGCGCGCAGAACTTTCTATGCCATTTCTGTTTGATTTATTGAAATCCTATCCCTAATGAAAATCTTAGGAACCCTGTATAATTGTATTGTTACCGGAACTATAAAAGCACACCAAATTTAAAGACAATCGGATGTGTATAAGTCAGTTAAAATTGGTTAGCAAAACATGACCAAAAATCGTCCATTTTGAATCCGCCATATTGAAATTTTCAAATCTGATCAAAAATTCATATCATCTTCCCGAAAAACCCCTGTATTAAACTAAACAAACTAAATACTTTCCCCCCTCCACTTCCCTCGTTAGATGGAAGAGTGTATCTAATAATACCATATTATTGTTTGTTTGAAAGTTTGAGACAATGATGTGTTTGAAATTAACACTGTGTTTCGGACTTCCATTTTATTTATAAACGACGTTTTGATCAGTACAATCTCTGTTCGTCTCCAGGTGCAAACTACAATCAATTCCTAAGGCTACGTACTTATATACTGTGAGAAATCACTCAACCTTGAAGTTTAAGAAGTTGGCTCCGCCCAAGGACGGGCTTCCACATATTTGGGATTTCAACACTTGGTTTACTGAAAATACCCTGATTCTGCCCAATAAAGGCAACTTCAAGGAATTTTCGTTTCTTCCAGTGTTAATTTCAAACCATATTATTGTATTGTCACCGGAATTATTATTGCATACCAAATTTGAATTCAATCGGACATCTAGAGGTTAGTCAAAATTGAGTTGCAAGATTTTACCCGAACATATAAACATACATCCATAGAGGTGAAGTTAAATAAAAGCTTGTAATAAAAAATATGCAAAATTTATTGCCGGTCCAGCATTTTTAAACGTCTAAATTGGATTTGAATTCATTATTTTTTGGGTGTCTGCGCTCACCAGTCTGGGTCTCTCTCAGGCATATTGGGTCTCCATCGCGTTTTCTTTGTTATGTTCGGTGTACAAATAAAAACGAATATCATGGCCGCCTTAACAGACATATCACATAATAATATAGTTTTCATCCATAAAGTATCTCTGGCATCTTGCTGTTTCACTCTGGTGCATTTAATTGATATGGAAGCGTAATATAAGGGGTTATTCGGAGTGATTTAAAGTTAGCAGTGTAGTTATACTGCGACTACCAAGACCTAGGGCGTTTGATTTTCGCAACTTAAAAATCTGGTTTTCGTTGTATGGAAAGTTAGGTTATGTTTTGCCTAAATAAAAATAAAATAGACTGTACACCGAAAAAACGTTAATTTTATTATCCATTTCGGGAATTTCAAGTGAGCTAATTATGTGCCGTAACGCAAGCTAGTTACTGTCGCTTTAAGACCACAGGGTCTCCCTATATACAGGGTGTCCCAAAAGTCCGAGTCCACCCAAATATCTTCTGAACTATTAGAGGTAACTAAACTATATTTTGCATTGATCTATAACATCAAAAGATCTATTTTATTAAGGGGCGGTTGTGCCGCCCCTGTCTTGGGGGGCGGCATACCGCCGGCCATCATGAACATTTTAAATGGAAACCCTTATCGCGTGATAGCTTGTTTTGAAGGACTTTGAAAAATCAACATACTGATGTAACTGTCACAACGTGTCAAAAGTTATGGACTGCCAAACTTATTTTTCACAATTTTTGACAAATTTCTAAAATTTGTGTTAGCCAATAAAAACCCATTCGAGTGATACCTGATTCAAAAGGTTTTTTCCAAACTAACATTTTGCCGTAGCTGTCACTTATTTACGTCAAAGGCGTCAAAATCTATCGTCTATGAAACTCATTGGTTTTGACTAACAAAAAAAAATTAATTAACAAATAAAATTCAGCAAAATGTCAAGTGAAAACTGCTTTCGGTATAAGTTTTTACGATGCCACGATCAAATGAAGATAAAGTTAAAATTATTTTTTTCTACGGACAAACAAGATGTTATAGACAAGCGCCTTTCCAACAATGCGTTTCCCGACTTACGTAAGAAAAACTGTTCTAAAGTTTAGACGATTTTTCACTGTAAAAGATGCCCCACGCCAAGGGAGACCAAGAAAAGAAAACGAGGAGATTCAGGGGCAGGTGCTGGAGTCCGTTATTGAACAGCCCAAGCAGTCTGTGAGAACTATAGCAGGTGATCTTGGAATCAGTAAGAGCATGGTCCATAGGGTTCTCAAGCGGTTCAAATTCCATCCTTATAAAGTGCAGTTGGTTCAAGAGTTAACTGAAGATGATTTTGATCGCCGCGTGCAATTTTCCGAAGAAATGACTGAACTAATTAGAACTGAACCGTATGTGTTCAATCAAATTTGCTTTAGTGATGAAGCTAATTTTTTCTTGGATGGGATAGTCAATAGACATAACTGCCGATATTGGTCGGATCAGAATCCTAATTGGTATGAAGAAGCTCATACCCAAAATCCCTTGAAATTAAACGTATGGGCGGGAATTTTGGGAAATCGTATAATAGGAGCATTTTTTATTGATGGCAACTTTACAGGCGAAAGATATTTTGAGCTACTACAAAATCAGTTAATTCCTGCAATAAGAGAAGCAGCTGGAAATTTATTTGAACCCATCTTTCAGCAGGATGGGGCGCCGCCGCCCCATTACTATCTTCCTGTGAGGCAACTTCTCAATAATGAATTTCGTCGTTGAATTGGGCGTCGAGGAATTTTAGAATGGCCTGCTCGTTCGTCCGATATGATGTCTTTGGATTTTTTTCTTTGAGGTTACATCAAGGAACTAATCTATTATACTAAGGCCAGAAACTTGCAGGAACTAAGAGAAATAATTGTTGGGGTCTGCCGATCAATAACGCCAGAAACTTTAAGAAACGTTTGCAGTGAGTTTGAAAACAGACTGTTTTACTGTCAGGAGGTTCTTGGTGGCCATTTTCAACAGTTTTTGAATTGAATTTTCTCCATTTTCTCAAAACCTGTTCAATAGGCTTCAATGTTGTTGCGATAGCTTTGAAGAATAAATAGTTGAGTTTTAATTTGATTGTTTCTTTTTTAATTATAAAATTGATAGCTGATTATTATAAAAAAAAGTTTTGGGTGACATAGTGATACACTACTGTTATACCTATCAAAATGTAAGTCTTGAAAAGACCTTTCAAACAAGGTATTACTCAATAAAATCTAGGGTTCCAAAAACTTGAGAAAAAATAGTTTGACAGTGCAAAGCTTTTGACAGATTTGTCTAAGACAGCTGCCTGTGGCGTTCAAATTTTACTCTTCAAAAGGCCTTTCGAACAAGGTATCACTCGATAGGATTTGACAAACTTGTGAAATTTGCCAAAAGCAATGAATTTGATGGACGATAGATTTTGACGCCTTTGACAGTTACGGCAAAATGTTAGTTTGGAAAAAACCTTTTGAATAAGCTTTACAAATTTTCGAAATTTGTCAAAAATTGTGAAAAATAAGTTTTTCAAAGTCCTTCAAAACAAGCTATCACTCGATAGGGGTTTCCGTTTAAAATTTTCATGATGGCCGGCGGTATGTCGCTCCCTAAGACAGGGGCGGCACAACCGCCCCTTAAAGAAATAGATCTTTTGATGTTATAGATCAGTGTCAAATATAGTTTAGTTACTTCTAATAGTTCAGAAGATATTGGATGGACTCGGACTTTTGGGACACCCTGTATATTAAGAGTAGAGATTTTTGGAGATTAAATGGAAATATTTTATTATTAAATGTTTTCTCTGAATTACATTATTCCTTTTTATGTTTCCCTATTTTAGCAAAAAAACATTCCAAAAGCTTTCCAAGAAATTCTGTTTGATTGAATCATTGTCTCAAACTTTCAAAAAAAACTATTTTGTGTAGAAAATGTCGGTTTTGTTTTGCGCTGTGATTTTTTTGACTACTGAGGCACTAGGAAAGACGTACCTATACGGATGTTTCTTGCCATGTTACCACACAAGGCTACATTGAGAAAATCTAAAATTTTAATTAAACTAAAATTTTAAATTAAAATTTTCTCGTTTCACACAATGGCAGCAAGGTAGCAAACTTGAAAGTTTAAATTGACCCATACGAACTTTTTTCTATTACGAAAGGAAGATTAATATCATCTCTAGGTAAAAATTAAAATTTGGTTAAATTTTTATGCGGCAGGCAAGGTAAAATTAAAATTTTACTAAAGCACTATGCAAGCAAAAAATCTCTTTTGTCGAAAGTTGGTACAAAGAAAAGTTTTACATAACTAAAAGTTTTCTATGAAGTTAGTTGGCGCGGTGTAGTTCTTTCTAACCTTAATTTAATTTAGCTTTATATACAGGGTTATTCATGAGTTATTTTTTAACTGGTCCGTGAACTTAGCAGCCGATATGTCGAATTTTATTGCCAATCGTTAGTGCTTCGTTATTGCTCTTTAGTGCTTTAATAAATTAAGTTAGTGCTCCTTTCCTTTTTGAAAAATTTGACTTTCTTTTCTTCAAGGTCAACAGTCGATCATTGAGAAAAAGGCTTAAACACAAGTCAGTGGTTGGTATTTTGTTAGTGCTTTTATCTGCTCTAAGTAGTTTCGTTAGTGCTTTTATGGTTTCCAGTATATTTCAAAATTTTGTTTGAAGGTCATCAGCGGCACTTTTAGTCAGGATCACAAAATGATACTCATTTCTTTGTTGTTAGTGGTCTGTAGGGCATCAAAAAGCGTCGACTTGACTTTTTTTTTTAGTTATCGCCTTTTTAAAAATCAAGGTCAACAACACTTTCATTTAGGTTTACAAAATATGCTTTAGTGCTTTAAAAAGTGTTGACTTTACTTTAAGTTATTGCGTTTTTAAAATTCAAGGTCAACCCCGCAGTGGAGAGTGAAGTTGGCAGCCAGTATGTTGAAGTTTTTAACCAAAAATTCACAATTGGTATAGTGGTAGTTTTCCAACCAGTTTAATGTTATAGTAGAAGAGCCAGCGGCCAAATCGACTAAGGTGTTTTAGCAAGGCTAGAATTTTGTAAAAATATGTTTAAATAGTCGTTAATAAAAATGGTAATCACCCGCCAAACCATACCGGGTTGCGTCCTTGAAAAATTAATTTTTGCTTTAACAAAGCTATAATTTTAATATATTTTATAGTGCCTACGTCTGATATCAAAACACAATGGACAGGTGATTTCGATGCAGCATCTATTGCAAGGCACTACGCAAAAGGACTGGCGATTCTGCTGGTTACAAGTGACTGACAGGCGAAATTTGTCTTTAAAAATATTTTTTTTATAAGAATTAGGTACCTATTAAGTTAAAATTAAAAAAAAAATTGTCCAGGCAAAAGAGCTTTTCAGCAAAGTGCTACAAGTACTATCATGCCATTTAAAAAAATTAAATGGGGTTGGGTTTCCCCCTCTAAAAGGGGTAAAAAAGTGTTTTTTTTTTTAGTATGACTGGAAAGCACAGAAATTATTTTTTAACAGTTTCTACATCTGTTATAAAAGAAAACAATTAAATGTTAAAGATTTTTATATTTAAATAATATTTTAAGTTAAAGTAAAAGCATACTTACAAACATTTTTTAAGAGTTCACAAAAATGATATAAATCAATTTCAAATTAAATGTTAAATGTAGGCCTGTTATAAAACTAACTAATTTAAATTAAAACATATTTTTTATTTTTTTAAATCCCGAGGGTTTAATTCTTTTGAGTTGGGGCATAATGAGGTTTTTTGAAGTAATTGTGTCGTTTTCTTTCTTCTTAATTCTTAAGTAGCCAATTTGCAAATTTAAACAAAATTCTATTAATTATGAAAATGGTTTCATGTATTTTTCAATTGTGACCTAGTAGTAAAGTCATGTCTGCCCCATTTATATTTCTTAAAGTGATTGTTGTTTAAATTTCCCGGATTTCTTCTTCGGCAAGAATTTTTTCCACAGTTCAATAAGCAAATGCAATACAAAATACAACATCATCTTTAGTCACTAGCGGATATTAGATTTGTAGGAAAATTATTGTAAACTGATAAACTTTTACCAGAATTGATTAAGTATTTTTTAGAGTATTCACTGTTTCAATAGAGAAAATGCGGCATATCATGCGATATAATGGGGGAAGGGCGGGTTAGCAAAAAAGTTTTGGGAGAAGGTAAAATTTTTTGTAATTTTGGCAAAAAATTTGTTGAGGGGTGTCAAATTTTTTTTGTAAGGGTTAGAAAAAATTCATTCGAGCTAATACTAAACGTGTGAGTTTCGGTGCCCATGCATTTGCAGAGTATTTTAATGCTATAAGCGAGGCTATTGGTAGCTGCTAAAAATTGCGCAAAATTTAACGTAAATTGTAAAAAATAATAATTTAATAGCCCTATTAGCGTTGGATGTAAATTTTTTATTTTAGTTTGAAAATTTGACCATTTCCGAGGTCATTTTCTGCGCTATGGGGAAAAAGAATATAGTTCTAAGCTAATAGACATAGAGTACAAAGCTCTAAAAAAGAGTAAGTATCTACTCTGAAAAATACTATAAAAGGTCACACTAGACAAGTCCTAGATTTAAGTGAAAATAGCTTTTTAAATTATCATATAGGTACTATACAGTGCAAACCTATAATGCAAATATACAATAGGTAAATACATATTGTTGAAAATTAAATAATAATATTCTAAATCTCATATGTATCCCTTCTATACCACAAATGTATGAAATTCATATTTCCTATTGATTTTTTTGGGATATATACAGGGTGATTCAAAATTCCCTAGAAAGGTTTGAACAGTGCTTAGATATCATTATTCTAAGAAAAGTTACGTGATTATTTTGTTTAAATTTAATTTTTTTTCCCTAAATTTTGGAGTTAAATTTTTGTATTTTTTTGAGAATTGTTTTTAAAATAATTTACCAATCAAGTCTACATGTGGCTGATAATGACAATTAATAGGGTTTTTGTCAAGCATTTTGAAGTTTTCAAAGTTTTGTTTTCAAAAATTGATGTTTCTACCACTTAGTAAAGGCTGCTTTTCAGAAAATATTAACAATTTTTAAATGCAAATTTCTCTAAAACAAAAAGTTTACCAAAAAATATATTTTACTAATTCTTGTTCAGAACAACAATTTCTACCTACAGTTGGCTGACCAAGTGTGGCTCATAGTAGGTACCAATTGTAAAAAATTTTCTTGAAAATTCAACTTGATTTTTTTTTAAATGCAATTCACATACTTAATTAGTACAACACATTTTAAATTACCAGAAATTTCACTAATTTTGTTACTTCTTTATCTTACTCTTGAACTTTTGTTTGGGGTGAATTTTTCCTCGTTTAATTGCATTCATCCATTTTTCTGTTGTTCAGCACTATTTGGAAATTGAAACACATATATATTTGGTACATTATTTTTGTAATGGCTGTTGCAAAAACGTAAAATATTTATACCAAATTCACTTGTTACAAAATAACACATAGGCACCTATAAACAAAAAATCTCTAAATTCATAATGCTCTTAATACACGACCCGATCGGCCATTTGATAAAATCTCTGAACCTATTTACCACAAAAAACACAGGCTTTTTCGCAAATTTTGATACAAAAACAATAAGTTACCTGTTATTTAAACATTTCAAGAAACTGTTTGTAACGTTTTCATAATATTTAGATGAAAAATTAACCGCATTATGACGTCATCAGGCATACGATATCTCGCCTGTAGTAGAGGTCATTTTTTTACAACGATTTTGCGTATAAAAGTAGGCTATGAAAATGTTGCCATTGTCATGTCGATCGTTGTTTTAAAAATGACGCGAAAAAAAATATATGTATTGACATGAGCCGCCGCTAAAAGAAAGTAGGTATTGCAACCGTGTATTTAACGAAATCACAGCTCTGGCAATGTACAGAAATAAGTTTTAACGTTTACTTATTACAGATAACGAACCAGAGGTTGGGGACCATTTTGCTTCGGAAGATGAATCCTATTAAATGGAAGAAGATAAAAATATGTTTCATAAGTAATTTTCAAATGGATGATGAATTTTCTGGATAATTTCAGAGTTGCGGAAAACGGATGGGTGTTAAGATCTGTGGACAGTCCCAGCTCAGGGTGCCATCACTGCTGCTTGCTTTTAACGCACCCCTCAGCGGAAAGCGCTGTCGAGAAAAATAGACATAACCTCACAAAAAAAAAACAAATTCCATGCCACTTTCAGGTTTAATTTTACATTGATTGACCAAATTTTAAGAGATATGGCGTGTTTTTTCAGTGTGGCAGCAGTGACCAGGTTAAGTAGGGGATAGACCACTATAATTTTTTAGAATTAGTGTATAAACGCAATATTGACCAGTGTAGTAAATATGTTTTGTTCCCTTTCAGGGTTGAAAATGGACAAATATAGTCCGAAACGTACCAAAGAAAAATAAATGTTTCTTTTTGCCCATATATCCTACACCCACGAAACAAGTAAATAAGTTACCACAGGATACAAAATGCAAAAAAGTGATTTTTTATTAAAAAATGTTGCATAAGTAATTTTTTTATTAAAAAATGTTTCATAAGTAATTTTTTTATTAAAAAATGTTTCATAAGTAATTTAAAAAAAAAATAATATTTTATTATTATCAACATGTTAAAATAATAATTTATCCGAATAACATAACTACTTTAGAATGTAAATCTGTGTTAGGGGCGTATCCAGATGCTCAAGCCCCCCAGAGCTTCTAAAATCTAGATCTTTTATTAAAAAAATTTCGCATACAACGTAATTTTTTGCAGAATTACAATTAATTACAAAAAATTTAGCCTACGACATCATTTTTTGCACATTGGTCGCGATTCTTCAGAAACAACAGAAAATCTCATCCGTCAACACAGCGTCCTTAATATTTATTCTAACGTTGTACGGAAAACTGCGCCATTTTTTTTAATATGGAAATTTTATATTTTAAAGACATTCTGTAGAACTGGTTTTTCGGCGGAGCTAAATTGCTACTATGCGCACCAATAGACGTCAAAAAGTGTCGAAAATTCTCACCATGTAAAAGAAAAGACAGAATTTGTGTGACTTTTTTGAACAGCGACAGCGACATATTCCATGGCCATCTATGGTTTTGTATGTTAAAAGTTTTAAAGGTTTGTTCACACACAAAAATAAGCTTAATAAAATACATTTTTAAATATAAAAAAGGGGTTTTTCATAAAAACTGCCTAGACAAATTAAAATTGACATATTTTTTATTTACTTGAACAGTATTAAGAAAATAAATTTTAAGGAATCCCAGCAAATAAGTCCGTACAAAAAAGCAGTTATTGTAAACTTGTGTTTAAAAATCGTAAGATTTTTTTTAAGGGCGAGATTTTCTGACAGTTTTCGAAGAATCACGACCATTGTACAGTATTTTTTACAAATTGTTTGCCTGCGGCACAATTCCTGTCTTAATTTGCATTGTTTTCTTAAAATTTTTAATTTTGAGACCATCATCGCAATATTTTTCGCCTACGGCGTAATTTCTGGCTCACGTTTACATTCGGAAATTTTTCTAAAAAATTTTGATATTTTTTAAAATTATCTTTACTTTATAGCATTTTTTTCAAAAAAAAAAACTTAAAGTGCCCTGCCTCCTGACCTAACCTCAAGTCTCAAGCCTCCTTCCCCCCTAGACAAAAAAAGAGTATTAAATAAAATTGGATTTATCCCCTTAAATATTCAAACAACCGTGATAAACACTATTATTCAAATGCAACCTCCTGCAAAATATACTCGCCTGTCACTCACTTGTAACCAGCAGAATCGCCAGTCTTTTTCCATAGTGCCTTGCAATAGATGCATGAACATCTCCTAAAAATTGTAGCTTTGTTACAGCAACATAAAAAATTCAGAAAATATAGTGAGTATATGCCCGCCTGTCACGGTGATGCAATCATCGAAATCGCCTGTCCAATGTTTTTTAATATCAGACGTAGACACTATAAAACATATTAAAATTATAGCATTGTTACAGCAAAATAATTTGTAGTTTTTTTTCGAATTTTGACAAATTAGTTTTTCAAGGACGCAAACCGGTAGGCTTTGGCAGGTCAGTACTCTTTTTATAAACGACTATAAACATATGGTTACAAAATTCTACCTTAGTCAATTTGGCCGCTGACTCTTAAACGGGCTTCTCAGTTTTGCACATATTCGACATTTTTTATTTAAAGTTAGTAGCCCATATGTCGAACAACACCTAATTTTTACAATCTCTGCCTGATTTCACGGCTTTCTTGAACCTTACAGATTTTCTTAGGAGCCCTGTATATTTATAAGTACATAACTACCTACAATTTTTGAATTTACCTCTCTCTCTAACAGATAAGAGAGTTGAAGACAAACCAGAAGCTCTTTTACTTAAGAAACGTAATTTAATTTATTTGAAAATAATACAATTACCTATTTAATCTCTAAAAAGCACCAAAAAAGCACTATCGAGTGTAAAAATTAGGTGATGGTCCACATATCGGCTGCTAACTCTAAATCAAAAATGTCGAATATGTGCAAAAACTGGACAAATAAAAAGCACTAACAAAACACTATCGATGGTAAAAAGTTGGTGACGAAATTCCACATATCGGCTGCTAACTTCACGGACTGACCTAGCGTAAAAAATGTCGAATATCTTAAAAACTAGAAAAGCACTAACGAAACTACTTAGACAACTAAAAAGCACTATCGAACTACTACCAATTGTGAATTTTTAGTAATAAACTTCGAAATACTGCCTGCAAACTTCACACGCCAATGCGGGGTTGACCTTGAATTTTAAAATCGCGATAACTTTTTAAAAAAGAACGTGAAGGCGACGCTTTTTGAAGCACTTAAGAGCATTAACGATACACATTGAAATGAATATCATTTTGTGATCTTGACTAAAAGTGCCGCTGTTGACCTTGATTTTTCAAAACGAGATAACTTTTTTTAGAAAAAGTAAAGTCGTCGCTTTTTGAAGCACTAAAAAGCACTAAAGAAATACTTTGAAATGAGTATTATTTTGTGATTCTAACTAAAGGTGCCGCTGATGACATTGAAATTAAATTTTGAAATATCTTAAAAACCGTAACAGCATTACCGAAACTACTTAGAGCATATGAAAACACTAACAAAATACTAACCACTGACTTGTGTTTAAGCCTTTTATCTTATTAATTGGCTGTTGACTTTGAAAAAAAAAAGTCAAATATCTCAAAAAGTAAAGGAGCACCAACGTCATTTATTAAAGCACTAAAGAGCATTAACGAAGCACTAACCATTGACAAATATTTGGCGATAAAATTCGATACATTAGCTGCTAACTTCACGGATGGTGTTGTTTCGGAGTTGAGCGGCAGTGCTGTACCCCTCTTTTTCAACCCACTCGAATATTTCTTTATTGACCGTGGCTTTAGTTAGTCACAAGCAGGACTCTGGCCCTAAGAACGCAGATTCCGCTTCTATCTTAGCAAAAGATTCGACTTTTTCATTTCCTTTAATTCCTGTGTGGTCTGGGACCCATACAAAAGTGATTTTGTTGGTTATACATATCTTTAACAGAGTTTGAATGCAGTTTCAAACTAAAAGTGATTGGATCTTATTCTATAAACCGCTTTGTCTCAAACGAAACGTGTTGTTTAAGTTTCCACCCAATTTGATTTTTGACACAAATTTAAATATTTTAAATGCTAAATTCAAAATGGCGGATTTTTGTATTAATTAACCGATTTGTTATAAACTTGAAACTTTACGGTGTTTAAGTTTACCCAATAAAATGTCTTACTAAAACTTAAATCAAATTTTACCCATAAAGCGATTTTTCTCAAACTTAAAACTTTGCCATGTTTAAGGTCAAGGTTGACGTACTTTTCCATTTATGAACTGATAAGTGTCAAATTTGGTGATCAGGTGCAATAATAGAATTGAAAAGGATAAAAAGTTTGATGCGAGCTCAATATCCCAGACAGCACAACTCTGTCCCAAGAATGTCCAGTGGAGAGAGTTTTCTGAACGATGCAGCACTTCATTGGACAACCAAATCTGTAGGAAATTTTGTCCAAGGCAGATCCATCGGATAATACCATTGTTAAAACATTAGACGGCTCTTAGACATTCCAAAAAAGTCCAAAAGTTTTAACATTTTGAATATTGTAACACTATAGGTAAGTATCTTATGGTTCACTGTTGGAAAAATTAATAATTACGATGTATATCCGTCGGCCTAATTTTCTTAGTACACTGGATATACTTATTTGTTCCAATGGATATCCAGTGGACAGTTTTGTCCAAAGGGGCGATATTTTCAATATATAAGTATATGGGTACCTATATAACCACTCCAAAATAATAAGTCTGAGAGAAGTTAAAAAAAAACCCCAAATCAGTTACTTCAACCGAAAAGAAACTAAAAAACAAAATATCAAAAGATCTTGGGTGGAAATAACGAAAATTCAAACTTGGGTGAGCATCCCACAAGGAACACACAAATAAAGAAAACGAAAGGAGAAATGATTAAACGATGTTTCGTCCTGGGTAACCAGCGTGGGCTCATCAGTGGTTTCATTGGTCACCCTCTACCATACATCATTAATCACCATCATGCACTTTGATTTCCAACCTTGAATCACTCACAAATAGGCATCGTTCCGCACTGGTACTTATCCAAGTTACCTGATACGGATTCGTTCTGGCGTGTTAATATTTCCATAATAAGTACCAGTGCGGAACGATGCCTATTTGTGAGTGTTATCCGTTTGATATCCAAAAACTAACTGAAAGGAAGCAGTTCTTTATGGTTCAAAATTGGAAGTCCTTCGGACTCAGTCTTTTTGTCATCCACTGTACCAGGAAAACCATTGTCCAATGTGGGCGATTTTGGACAAAAAAAGGCTGTCCGATGGACAATTTGTGCTGTCTGTGATATAATTAAAAATATAAATATGTAAAAACTTTTAAGTTAAATGGTTTTATTTCAAATTATTAGCTGTACCAAAAACTAGAAAAAAAAGCTTGGATAATTATTTTTCTAGTTTTGGTACAGCTGGCGCATGATTTAAGATATAGCTGTTTTACCTAATATTTTTTACCTATTTTTATTAATTAATTTGGACCCTAGATTCAGGCCATTAAATTTCAATGTAATACGTGCAAATTTTTACAGGAAAAAGATTAATTGAGCTGTGTTGTCACATAACAATCGGAAATTTTAGTTAAATTCTAAATTGGCTGCAAAATAATTATTTTGATTTAGTTTTAATTACATCACTATGAGATACTAAAGGGATCGGTCGATTTTAAAATGTTTTGACTTTTTGGAAAGAAAAGACATGAAACTTTTCCGATCCGGTCCAAAAATTTTCACCCCCCTGCAAAAAAATATGTGCGGCACTGGAGAATATCTAAGTCATTGTGACAAAATCGTTATGTTTTCTCTCTATACCAAGGTAAATACGGACTTTTATATTGAGTGGAGTTGTTTGCTGTAAATTTAGATAGAAGTACAAGACTTAAGGCTTTTTTGTTGTGGTTCAAAATTTAACAATTCTCAAAAATTCATGATGGCGGACATTTTTAAACAATGGGTAATTTTCACCCCCTCCCTCTTCCCCGAAAAAAAATTATGTTTGGTACCTATACTGAACAAAATCTAAATTAAGGCGACAAAGGTTCCTTCCCTGCTGCATATATGAAAGTATCACTAAATTAAATCAGTTAGGAAATTAAAAATTGATCATCAAGTATGTTGACATACATTAAATGCCCGTTTGCTTAAAATTTTATTAGGCCCATTGAGTGGCCTGTTAACAGCCCCGATTTGAATCTGGTAGACAGCCATTATTGAGGAGATTTAGAAAAAGAAGTGTACAGAAATGGCCGCAGCTACGGCGACATTAACGAACTGTGTCAAGGCATCACAAGGGCCCATCGAAGTTTGCCCCAAAGAAACATTACCAATGCTTGTAATAAATGGTGTAACGATTTGCGTAATGTCTTAAGAACACATGGGGATCAGCTTAGAAAATCTGAGTAGCCCGATCTAGATTATTATACGTTAACTAATGGTTATTTTTATTTAAAAGTATAAGTGTGCAAAAAATTTATAAAAAATATATGTTTTTGATCATTAATAACAAAGTAAACTCAGCTTAAGCTTGGCCAAATAACCAATACATGCCACTCTAGCTAAAAAATGAGTAGTTTAAAACTACAGCAATTTTTTTAATTTTATTACAAGTCACAATTTTTATTGAAAACGCTGGAAATGATGACACTAACTTGTTTACTTCTTAACTGATTTAAGCAAGTGACACCTCTATATTCCTAGCAGAGATGAGAGGTAGAATGGCCTTGATTTTGTTTTGTTTAGTGGAAATGAGAGGTAGAATGGCCTTGATTTTGTTTTGTTTAGTGGAAATGAGAGGTAGAATGGCCTTGATTTTGGTTTGTTACTTTTTTAGGGGAGTGGAATGACCCAATGGTTAAAGCGTGTTAAAGCTATCCGCCATCATAGATGTTTGAAAAATATCAAATCCGCCAGCTTTGTTCACCCAAAAATGTTTAAAATCAAGTAATCCGATCAAAAGTTAAAGCAAATGGAAAAACCGCTTTAATTAAGTAATGCCTTGGTATAAAATTTTGAACCGGATCAGAAAAGTCTCATGTCTTGTCTTTCAAAAAAGTTAAAAAAATTTGAAATCGAGCTATTCGATTAAAAGTTATAGCAAATTTAAAACTGTGCAAGATTTTTTGGCCAACACTATATAAAGGCCCTTGCATTTTCTAAAAAATTCCGTACCGATAATAGGGCATTTTAGGTCTGTACATTTAAGGGGAAGTTATCGCTAATGTTATGATTATTTTTATTTTTAATAACGATAACGGAATGTTCGCAAAAATACTTTTTAGTCAGATCTAATTTTGTACTTGACGTTAAATACGATTCACGGAATTTACCGCCAAAAAATTACGGCCCCATACCGCGGAAAAAATTGAAGCGCAAGATTTTTACAGCGCAATACAAAAACCGCACGTGGATCAAAGCGTTTACCGCACATAACAAATACCGCGCAAGACAAACACCGCGTAAGGCAAATACCGCGCCAGGCATTAACCGCGCAAGCCAAATACCGCGCAAAGTACAATACCGCGCAAGTTGAAAATGACATAGATAGTTTAGTTAAACTATTTTGGATCCATGATATTACATTAAGGTTAAACGTGAGATAATTACTCTTAATGCCTACACGTAAAAAAATTTGCAGCAAGAACATTTTTGTGAAAATATTATCAACGAATTATGCGAAAAAACTACATATTTGCTGATAAAATTTTTAGAATTGCAAATCTAAGAACAATTTGTGGAAAAATTTGACACAATTGTAAACATTTACTCCACACATTTTTTCCAGTGTATAATACCGGCATTTAATTTATTAATTTATTTATTATAATTTTTAATTTCTTAACCGATTTGATTTAGTGATACTTTCATATATGCAGCAGGGACGGAACTTTTGTCGCATTAATTGAGATTTTGTTCAGTATACGTACCAAACATAATTTTTTTTTCAGGGAAGAGGGGGGAGGCGAAAATTACCCATTATTTAAAAATGTCCACCATCATGAATTTTTGAGAATTGCTCGGTTTTGATCCGCGCGGTTTTGGTTTGCTACAATATAGGCATTAAGAGTAATTTTCTATTAAAAAAATCGCATGCAGCTTTTATACAATTATCTCACGTTTAACCTTAATGTAATATCATGGATTCAAAATAGTTTAACTTATTAAATACGATTTCAAAAAACTAAAAAAACTAAGCCGCAGGTATGCTACATGTAATATTGCGCCGTATTGTCTTTTGCGCGGTATTGTTTTTTGCGCGGTATTGTCCTTTGAGCGGTATTGTCCTTTTCGTGGTATTTGTCTTACGCGGGTCTTGCGCAGTATTTTCTTTCGCGGTTTTTGCCTTTGTCGGATTTTGTTGTGCGCCGTATTGGGTTACGCGGTAATGTCATATGGTGCGATAAAGTCTTACGCGGTAATTTTTTTCGCGGTATTGGGCTGCGCGGTAATTTTTTCGCAATAAAGTTCGCGAATCGTTAAATATAACCTAACTTCGAATTAAAGAAGATGAAGGCGATGATATGCACACTTAGCATTGCCACCGGCTTTGGGTTGGAATGGACTGGGTGTTTGATATATTGTAGATCTGTTCTTTCTGATTAACGCCTCTTTTTTATCCGACCCACAATGGAAAGTTGGAGGTTTCAGATTTTAGAGATTTTTCACTAACCAACACTATTTTTTTGTATTCGAGTAGCTAACTTGCTACTACCACTACACCAGTTTTTAGCTGGAGAACCAGACTATTGAATGCAGTTGAAATAGTTGACATACTACTACTATTTACTTCAGAATGCAATTTTTCGCAAAATTGCTAATTAAAAAAGAACAAACTGTGATTTATTTTTTGATATGTTATAGAAAAACCTTCAGAGAAAAGAAAAGATAAGCTACATATGTTTCAGATCATCACACTTTGTGAAAAAAAAAGATATGTGTATGCCATGCTAGAGACCAGAAGGCTGTGCCGATTTTGACAAAAGTGGTACCGCTGGAGTGCTCTGAGTCTCAAGAGTTACTATATGCCATATATTATTCAAGAAGAAAATCAATATGGGGGATGCGAGCCGCCATTCTGTCATTTTTTTATACTTTTGAGATATAACTTACACAAATATAAAGCCATCTGATAATTAGTGTAGGGGCATATGTCGATAATTTCTATCCCGTGGGATTTTTTATGAAGGAGTTTTGTGACTATGTGGGATTGATAGCTCTTTAGTCACACAATCAAGTGTTACCGGATGTTTTATTCGCGTCAGTGTAGAAGGAGTTGATATGACGACATCTTTCAAGATGGAGGCCAAAAATTATAAAATATACAATTTTCACAACCAGGGAATGATTATACTCGATTCCATATAATTCAAGAACGGAGATTCCAAAAAATTTACTTTTAGGGTTATCCGACCTTAAATGACCTTGAAGATCGCAAAAAAAAAGATTTCTGCTATTTTCTCTTCAAAAAATCTTAATAATTCGACGTTTTGTCAGAACAACTTCAAATACACCAAATTGGGCCCTTAGAGTTTGATGTAGTTTAAAGCTTTATGTCCTTAAAAAATACCCCAGCAAAGTTAACAAATTGCAAAAATAACATTCATCAATTATTAAAGCCAAGAGAACTAAATTGAGAAACAAAGATAAGAAGGTCAAGCCCAACAATTTTGTAAAAAAAAATTTGTTCAGCTATGACGCGTTTCAATATGGCGGCTGATATCTCAAAATAGAGACCTATAACCACATTTTATTTTATCCAATTACGTAAAAAAGTAAAAATAGCAAGGTGGCCATCAATTCTTATTGACTTATCATATGACCTTGATTGACCTTGAAAATACTATGTAAAATTGAAAAACCAGCTTTTTGTAGTGTTTTTTTACAATTTACAACTACGCAAAAACTTTAAGTGCTGGAGATGAAATTAACATCTGAGACATAAACAAACATTTAATTTTAAACTTCACCCATTTTTCTTGATCTGGCGTTCTAGATGGTTATGCTATAGGCTGGTAAATATGACCTATATGCCTGGTGTTTTCAGTTTCGGAACTGTGAATTTCATGTCCTACTGACTTGTTTAGCCAACAAAGTCATTTAAATTGCCTATAAAAGAGTTAGCAGAAGTTAGATATACATTACCATATTCTGGACCAGGTGTTTTAGATGTCATTTTCCAAAATGGCGGCCGAAAAATCATAAAAAATAAAAATTTTCCAACCGGTGCGTTGTTATACTCGATTTCACATAACTCGAGGACGAGAATCACTTTCGAGGTCATCCGCCCCAAATGACCTTAAAAATCGCAAAAAACACGATTTTTTTCATTTTCTTTTTAAAAAAATCTCCATAATTTAACGCCATCACACACTTTGATTTCCAACCTTGAATCACTCACAAAAAGGCATCGTTCCGCACTGGCACTTATCCAAGTTACCTGATACGAATTCGTCCTGGCGTGTTAATATTTCGAATAGGATTATGCTCCTAAGGCAGTTAAAACAAGCCAAAAAGAAACTAAAAAAAAACAAAAGATCAAAAGATCTTGGGTCAAAATAACGAAAATTCAAGCTAGGATGAGCATCCCACAAGGAACACACAAAGGACCAAAGCAAAAAGAGAAATGATTAAACGATGTTTCACTCTGGGTAACCAGCGTGTTTAATGATATATGGGGAGGGTGACCAGCGAAACCACTGGAGCTCACGCTGGTTACCCAGAGCGAAACAACGTTTAATCACTTATCTTTTCGCTTTGGTCCTTTGTGTGTTCCTTGTGGGATGCTCATCCAAGCTTGAATTTTCGTTATTTCCACCCAAGATTTTTTGATCTTTTATTTTTTTGGTTTTTTTTTTGGTTAAAGTAACTGATTTGGAGGTTTTTTAACTTTTTTTTTTGTTTTAATTGCCTTAGGAGCATAATCCTATTAGAAATATTGACACGACAGGACGAATCCGTATCAGGTAACTTGGATAAGTGCCTATTTGTGAGTGATTCAAGGTTGGAAATCAAAGTGTATGATGGTGTTTAATGATGTATGGGAAGGGTGACCAGTGAAACCACTGATGAGCTCACGCTGGTTACCCAGAGCGAAAAATCGTTTATTCATTTCTCTTTTCGTTCTGCTCCTTTGTGTGTTTCTTGTGGGATGCTCATCCAAGCTTGAATTTTCGTTATTTCCAACCAAGATCTTTTGATCTTTTGTTTTTTTGTTTTTTTTTCGGTTAAAGTAACTGATTTGGAGGTTTTTTAACTCCTTTTTTTGTTTTTTTTTTGTTTACATTTAACTGCTTTAGACAAGTGACCATTAAGTATGCAAACAGTTATAGATCAGCTGTGGATAGAAGTTTCTAACCTGTACGTGTGACGCTGTTACCATAACCATCGGAAGAATAAAAAATAACAAAATTCTTTTGAATTTTTCAAAGTCAACTTTTCTTAAAGTATGCCGAATAGTCCGTAGGATAAAGGGTCAAACCTTGCAAAATATTATTAAGTAATGAAACTTATACTTAGTAGAACCTTAGTTAATTGAGCGTTAATAATATTTTGCAACATTGGCTTTATTTTTGCCCTTTACCCTTTATACTAGAATAGAGAATTAGTTGTTAATTATTACAGTGGCAACTCTCGGGAGGGTTTCACCATTTAATAAAAATCAACTATGGCAAATTTTTAAAAATTTAGGTAGGTTGAGCTTGCCTGAGCTCTCGAACTGAAGGGAGGGGAGAGGGGCAGTTGAGTTAGTGTATATGAAACAAAAACACTTATTTTTATAATCAATTCTTATCTAGTCTAATTTGCAGATTTGCTTTAAAATTAACCCTTAAATTAGATTAAAAAGAGACAAGATATCTGGTCCAACGATGCAAGTAATAACCACTGTCTATTTAAAAATAAAATCAAAACCAAACAATGGTGAGAAATATCGATTATTTTTCTGACCCTTTATATGACGTTGTGGGCGGGGAAAGTCGGCAGAGCGCAGACGGTCCGATGATAATTTTATTGACATAAGCTTTTTCGTGTTATTTATTTTAAAATTTCCGGATATTTTGTCAAAAAACGTTTATATTGTGTTTATTTACCAGTAGGAGAATATTTCAGTGCATTTAAAGTAATATTTTGGAACAAATCGTCCAATATTTTGAAAAAGGGAGAGCAAGTGAAATCAGTCTGTGGCGGTACATGCCGGTAGGTACACAGAAAATAAAAAAAAAAAGTTTATGAAATATACTTAAATTAGTAGATCCTTAGATTAAAATATCAACTATCTTGGTATTCAATGCACCAAAGATATTTCTGAAGGATTTTTTAAGTTTTTTTTCCAGGTTTTTTCTCTAAAGAAAATAAAATAAAGCATACTTTTGATGAACTAAGTAGTTAATGCGCAAATGAGATATTTTCGAAGGTTTTTTTTTTATAAAGACTATAAAATAAAGGAAGGTAAAGTTTGTAAGAATATTGAATTCCTACCTCTTATTAAATTATTAAGGTTGATTTATACTGTCATCGATGCCGTTGCCATCTGCGCTCGCTCTTCAAATTCATATATTTGAATCTTTTTGTCTTTCCTAGATGTCTCCATACACAGTAAGCATTATCGACTTTATTGTGTACTGAAGAAGTCAGTTTAAGTAAGTTTCTGCTAATGACCAGAAAAAATAACAAAACTTAAGTCATCTCCAACGGCGAACTTAGAAGGCGACAGCATATAAGTCTTTGTGATATAAAAAAAAAGTGTTTGTATCTGGTATATTGTTCAATATACAACATATCATATTAACGGCGCAAGAACAATCCAGAGATAATATAAATTTGTCAATCGATTTCAATACGTCATCTACCACTCATTATCTATCTCTGGTTTCTTTACTATATTCTCCTGTTCACAGATTGCGCCGCGAATCATTGGGGATTAGGGTCACTGGATCCTAAAACCTGCGGCTGGGACCGCAGGTCTCAGGATCCAGTGACCCTATGAGGGATTGTTTATTTATCACCTAGGTGATCGAATTGAGAGCAGTGACAACTAGTCAAATGGTCATACACACAGACCACTTAAGGGTTCTAAAAAGTAGCTTTTCACCAAAGGAAAAATTATTAAATAAAACACAAAAACCAGGCCGACGAACTCCAAAACAAAACGACAAAACTAAGGTTATGAAGAATGTCAGGCAGACACACTGACATTGGTTAGTTGCAAATACAGTGAGTCGACCAATTTCGATGTTTGCATGGCATAATTTTTTTTTCCTGGTAAGGGGTGTTACCTAGGTATATATGCTAGATCTCTCTTAGCCGAATACATTTAGGAAAGGAGAACATAGAAACTATGCCTAGGGTAAGCTCACAAAAAAAAGACGTGGGTGGTTAATTTTGATGGTGGCGGTATCTATAATATAACCATTTAAGTAATTTTTGATGCTAGGCATATAACTAATATTGATAGGTAACTCTTATAGTCCATGTTTTTACATTTCCGCATGTTTTAGCTTTAGAGGAAAATAATACTCAATTTGTTTTTTATTAGAGGAAGAGGATTACAAAGCTTATTAATACAATCTAGAGAGTTTTTGAAATTAGGTGTCCATTATTTGGAAAATTACAAATATTTCCAATTTAGTTTTACAGGTCTCTATAAAGGGTATTTCTGACTGTTTTTGACGTAATATGGACGCGGCAATTTTGAAACACGACAAAAGCTAAAACAGTTTTTTTCAAAAAATAAACAAAATTTTAAAAAAGTACCACGATTTGATGGAAAAACATAGTCCAATAAACAATTTAGGCAAAATTTCAGGCCATTTGGAAGTCCCGTTTCCGAGAAATATGCGGCAAAAGAATTGCCTAATAAACGGACCCAACAGCGTTGCCGGTTTAACGATGTAATTGGGCCGTTAAGGGAGATAATAAGTACATGTATTGGTGGTGTTCTTTATTTTGTTCATATTTTAACTTTTAGTATGAAATTGTTGGGGAACTTGCACTATGTCTGGCATAATAAGAATCTGAGTCAACTGAAATTTAGCACACATTTTATAGCCGTTGATAATATAGTATATTATTATAAGATGCTATAAAATAAAAATGAATTGAATATTTTTTTATTTTTTCTTTTTTTTAAGACTTTTTGAAATAATTTTAATGATAGTAAAAATCACAGTTGGTTCCTCGCTTTGTTCAGGTTACAAATTTTTTGCATCGAGAAAGTATATAATATATATACATACCTACATTATATACCTGAATATCATTCTTAAAATTAAATTGCACATTAGCATAAGATGTATCAGTTTACTCCCTCTTGATACGTGTTTGGTTTGTTTTATCAATAACAGTAAACTTTAGTGAAAACTTGGCTCTTTAAAACAAGGTGTCAGATGTATTACTTACTTATATTATTTTAGGTTAATAAATCATGTATCACGAGAGCAAAAATTACAATATTTTATCTTATTTATAAGTACCTACTTAAATTTTCCATACAAATAAAATATTGCTTTTGTGGAATTAAATAAGCATAAAATCATATAGTTTTACCTATATGTTTCCCATGTAAAAAATTCCGTTATAACCACAGATTACCTAGGTCCTCTGTACTATATAGGAGATTTTAAAATATAATTTGCTTGATTAAGGAACACTTCACAAATAAAATAACATAATTTTTAGCTAGAAGGTGATATCATATTATTTTTTTTCTTGATGTTCCAGGTGATGTGAACAGTGTTTGTTTTAATGTTTGGCATAATTTTATTGTGTTGAAAATTCAATCGCAATAAATCGAATGTAAATTTTGTAATAAATTTATTTTGTCTAAAACCACTACAAACATTTATTATTACAGAGCTTCCAAAGCTCAAATTGGCAGAATTATTTCTGCATTATTTTTTGCAGATTTCAAATTATATTGAAATTTTAATAATTATATTTTAATATAATTCATGTGTAAATTTATATTCAAGTAGGTAGGTATGCCACTGGTGTGTTTACTGGAAACAACAGAAAGGTAAACATTGTTCCACATAATCATATAATCAAAGACTCCGAAAGTATCAGGTATCTTGTCTCTTTTTAATCTAAGTGCGCCGCAGGAAAAATTTTAAAAAAATTTACACTAGACTTCTATTTTTTACGCCTTCAAAATGTTGTTCACACAAAAATTGCTTAAAATTATTCAAAATTGTACATAGCGCCGCAGGCGAAAACTTTAACACATTATATTTTCTTTTGAACTACATGGTTACTACTTGATTGAATTATTAGGTTTTACCCCCCCCCCCCCTTCCCTTGCTATAGTAAAATTTTTGGTCAAATAAAGCACATATATTTTCAAAAACCGTTTTTACATTATAAAAATAAGTGTTTACATTTTAAAAGCACCCTTCTAGGTACGCCTCTGGTCAAACTTCAAAAAGTGACAAATGCCTCTAACTAGAGCATTTAATTTTATATCAATTGAAAGAAAAATTACGGGAATTGGTTAAAACCATTTCTAGTTGTAAGGATAAATATAATTACATGCATTTTCAGACATATTTCTTTGACGGCCCATATCTTCTATCGCGGACATACCATCTCCTAATAATAATTTAATTTTTACGCCCTTTCTTCCCCTTACCCTTTTTAAAAATCCATATTCTTATGATTTATATAAGTGTTAAAATTTTAAAAGCACCCCACTAGGTACGCCTCTGGTCAAATCGAGACAAAAATTATGAAAATCGGTTGAAAACTTTTCTAGTTATAAGGAAAAATGGAAATAGGTGCATTTTCAGAAATATGTCTTTGATTGCCCATATCTTCTATCACAGACATACGATCTCCTAATAATTTCACTATTTTAATCCAAGGACCGATAGCTTCAAAATATCTGAATAAGGTCAACTTTTACGGAAGTTCACTTTCGCATGTTATCCGTGCGGGATTCTTTGTATCAAATATTGTACGGTGAAAGTTTAGCATTATCCCCGAACAATTTACGTGATTTGCATAATTTTAATTTTTTTACATAATTTTACGTATCCCAAAAATGTTTAATTCACGGTAAAAATTATCGATTATTTTAAAAAACTAAATAAAAACAAGATCTATATATTTTTTTAAAAACTACTCGAATGGTCTGTGGGGGATACCAAAAGCCTCCGCTCTACAAAATTTTGTTAATTTTTGATGTGCAGTTTTTGTGGTGTTTAAGTAAATGAACTGTTTTTAGGATTCAAATTCAGTCTTAAAGGGTCTTTTTATAATTATCTCGACGGATTGTGGCTTTTGCGTTTGTCATGCTATAAACTTTTTGTTTATAGTAAGAAAATGCTCTCTTCCTTTCTTTTGATAAAACTTCTGAAAAAGACCAATGCCACTTCCTAAAAATACTGACAGAAAAACGTTCAACAAATTTCAAAATAGTTTTTGCTTTACATACTTTTACAACTAGTGCAGAATAGTTATAACAAATATATCAATATATATCAAGGATAGATGAAACGACAATGGCTTCTAAAGATGACCTTACATTGTTGGCTGTTTTAATTTTTAACAGTTTTTAGTTTTCTAATATTTTTTTTTGTAAATACTTGAAGTAAAAAAGGAAATGGGCTTAGTTATTAGGTTAAAATAATTTTTACGCTTATTTTCTTGGGAAAAAAGTTAATGGGAATTTTTTTTGGAACCCGTGATCAAAAAACAAAAAAAAATGCTTCGGTAACCAAAAAAGCCAGTCAAATTGAGATATTTTGAGCAATTAATACTCAGCGAGCTGGAAATAATGTAATGACATCAGGAAAAATTTTTCATTTCGGTACAAAATTATATTTTGCGACATCGGTTAACCTAGAGGACCATCATAATGAGCCAAATAATTTTAACGCTTTATTTTGTAGCCTTTTTGTGGCTATTTTGTTACGGTTAAATTAATTTTATAGCGGCAGCCGTTTTTTAGAAAACGGAACCTCCCTAGCTAAACTGTAAAGCTGAGGGGAAACTTTAGTTCTGTCAAAGCTAGGAAGATCAAATAAACACTAACAGTGGGAACACAGGAATAGGAACAGGTCCTCAGTGTAAGTGAAATTGATGGTTTTAAGTATTTTATACCAACTTCCTTGAGTTTTGGACATAGTTTGATTTATAAGAATAATTCTAATATTTTTTTTAGTAAAGAATCATCCTAAAACAACCTTGTGTTGGATCTAAAAAGAAAATTTCAATTTAAAAGAAGTTCTTTTTGACCCTAGGAAGGATGTAAATGGTAAACACTCTGTTGAGCAAATTAAAATTGACGTTATATGTAACTCTTATTAAAAGTAACCCTTGTTTATTGATTTTCGCGATTAATACTTACTGCCACAAAAACATTTCGATATGTAATCATAAAATAAGTATTATATTAACATTGTATTTATTTTAAAGGGGTTTTTATCTATCGAAATTATGAAAAAACTTTACAAACTATGGCAATCGCAAACCACAAAAAACATATTTCATATAAGGAGGTCATGGAAACAAATGCGGCTAAAAACAGACCTGAATCCAACTGATGCGTTCACAAAAGAGTCATATCGGCTCAACGAACTGGACGGTGCCCGGTTCTCTGGTAGAACATGAGAAAATGGACATTGAAGTACCGATGAAAACTGCAGCTTGGTTTGGTTTTTTTTTCATTGGAAACAGTTTTCGTGCATAATTAGTGACCTTCACTTATGTTTGTTTTGCCTCGTAGTGCCCTCATGATTATATTTTTTGAGCTAAAAACGGGTTCAAAATATGGCGTTTTTTGGACAAAATTGTATATGTATATGTACCACTGGTCCGTTAGCCAGTAAAAGTGTCGTAAGGTATGTGTTTTTGTTTAAATTTTAATTATTAAAATTGTTTTTGTGACCAAAACTATCATAAACGGTAATTTATTATGCTAGGTTCTAAACTAGTTTTTTTTTTATTCTATATATTCTGTAGTCTCTGTCATAGTGCTAGCATACCAAATTTTTTCAAAAAATAATATGTGATACACATATGTATTAGTAATTGCTTTGAGTGCCAGTAAAATAAGATAATTTTATTGTTGTTTTGTAATAAAAAAAAGTAAAAAATTACAGTTTTCTTGTATTTATGTAAGCTAAACTTATTTTTTAATTGATATTTTTGTATCATTTGTACATCTGTACCAATGAGCGTTTTGATAGTTATTTATAAAATTATTTTTAAAATTTTTATTTTAGATGGATAAAAAACGCTTTTTTAATTTGGAAGATGAACGGGATGTTTAGTATTTATTATCAAATATCGATGATGACATGGTAGATAACTCCGACTGCCAAGAGGATTCAGACGCAGACGATGATATTGTTTTTTCCAGAGCTTCTACTCATAATAATGACACAACAACTACAAGGCTAACGACACCCTCAGTTTCTTCCCGTGGGTCATATACTCTAACAGAAATAAAAGAAGATTGGTCATCTGAACAAACTGAAGATATGGAAAAAATTAAAATTGCCGATCAGTCTCTTCGTCTAGCCAAAAAATTGTCATCTAGTTCAGAGTCAGAGTCGTCTGAAGATGAAAACAACGATTCGCAAAGGTCATCCTAAGAACTCCCTCATTTTAGCCAAAATGGGAAATAGTTTAGCCGCTCCTTTGGAATTTAAAACAATGTGCAAATAGATTTAGATAAACCAGCACCTATTTTAAAAATTTTATTAATAAATATTTTTTAACAGTACGTGGTTTAGTTTAGTAAATTCATTATTGCTTGGTTTTGTCAATTAATCATTTTTATTACCTGAAGTTTTACCAAAATATATTTAAACTTAAAATAATTTGTTTCATTAACAACAAAAATATGGTACATATTTCTACCACTGCCCATTTGATGTTACTTTTTGCGGGAACTATCTTTGGTACACATATGTACTAGCTTATTACTCAGGAACTACAATAAAGTCAAACATAATTTTGATTGATTACATTATCTAACACCTCATTTAATCGAAATTTCATTAATAAAAACTGCTCACGAAGTCGCAAGATTTCTGCCCTATTAAAGGTTAATGGCTCATTTACGGTCCTACATGGTGTGACAAGCGATGAAACTTTATTTTATAAGAGCACTAATTGACGTAAAAATGTGAACTATTTTTCTATATTTTTAACACAATAATTAATAATTAAATGTAAATAAATCCAATATAATTTTAGTCCCGTTAAATTGACATATTACGCGTTTTTAAGAAAAAAAAAACCTTGTTTTTAAAAAGATGTATAAAAAGTATCTTAGTAACCTTATTTGCTTTGACGTTTTAGATACAACGTCATTTAAACTTCAGGTTATGAAGATTGTTGACTTAAGAGCGTTCGCGTTTGATATTTTTAATAATTTCTGATATTTATGATGTTCATGGGTTGTAGGTAAAGTATAGTACACTAACTCGCATGTTATGGTCATTACACGCTAAGATTAGGATAAATTAACTTTCGCATGCGGCTCGCTTCTCAAACTTCATCTTCTCGTTTAAACTACTATATTACTTTTGCAAAAAAAATACTTAGATAGCTTTCAAAAATACTCTGAATAGTAATCTTTGGCTCATTTTATACATTCGGTATAACTAAGCTATAACATTACTTTTTTTACCAGCTCCGACGAAAAATGTGTAAAATAGAAAGCTCTTGAGTGTCTCGCAAGAAAAAGCTTTCAATAAACATTTTCTCAAAAACATATATCCGCTCTGCCTACTGGAGAGTATGGGGATCTAAAAAATGTATATCCTGTTTACTGAACTAGTCAAGTCAATGAGTTGTGAGCATCTTTAAGGACAGAAAAGGTCGCCCTATAAAGAACTAGTAATGCTTTCTTATAAATCTCGACTGTTTGACCGAGGAAAAACTGACAGTTAAGAAAAATATTTCCTTTGGCTTCGGACTTTGGACTAATATATACTAAATAAATACTTTGTAAAATTGGCACCGATTTCTAACATTAAGATAAGAGGCTAGTTTTGAACTCTGTATTAAAATTGTTTATCATGGACCACTTCAAGTATTAATAATTTGAGAGCCTGAGAATGAAAATCAAAATCAAAAACCGTCACCTAAAGTTTACTGTAAAATTATTGTTATATTCGTGATTCAGAATTCAAGATAATTTTATTGTGCTAGCATACTATAAAAGCATTTACACTCGTCCAAAATCAATGTAAAAGAAGTTATTAAAAACATTTAGACATTACTTAAATACACAAATATCAAAAGTTTTAGAAGTACACAATGAATTAAACAGAAACAATTCACATTTAAAATACATATAAAAAACATCACTAAAAGGATTACTAATAAAAAACATTGAACATATCGAAAGGTCATGACTGTTTTGAGAATAACTAGAATTCGTTTGTATTATATATTGCTTTGTAAACTAGCATGTTTTCTATGGTTCCTTTTTCTTTTTTATAATCAATTTAAAGGTGCTGTAAAATACCTAACATTATTTTAACCCAACTCAACCCAACGCGAAAAAAATGAGCGCAAAAATGTCAAAATGTAGATTTAAAAAAGATCTCCAATTAAATGCTCAATTGTACTAAATTTTTTAAATTACATTCATATGATTTTGGTTAGGTTTAACCCTTAGATGTGCTTTTATCTTGTTTCAAAGAAATTATAACTTAAAAGCAAGTAGGAGTCTTGGCGGATGGCTTAATTTTTTCTTACTTAAACGAGAGGTTTTTTATCAATGATTTAAGGGGCGGTCCCAACTATTTGAAAGCAGACACGGTTTATATAAACATATACATAAAAGCAAGGGTCATATCCTTGAGTGTCTCTGGTCTCAATTCTAGAAAGGGGTAATCAGATTTTAAATATTTTATGTGCCTTGATTTGTCGGTAAAATCATGCCTTATGCAAGAGAGCATATAAATTTATATAGAGAGGACACCTAGTGGTAAATTTGCGACTCCGCTCAACTGTCTTGAAAACCAAGAGCCATCGTTTTTTTTTTGGTTCTTGGCTTTGAAACTTGGGGCGCCACTTTCGCTTTCGCTCTTGCTTATTTTTATCGATTCAAAGCAGTGGCGGCGCATAGGAAAATCGTATTTTTTGGATGAGTTGCGCTTTAAAAACTGACTGAGAACATAATACCGATCACCCGCGTTGCGCTGCAGACAATATATCCGTACCGGTAGAGTCACAGGTGGCTAATACAGAGGGAGGCGATCGACCCCCTCCTCGACGAAATTACCTTCCAACTTCTCCAAAAATGTTTCCCTGCGGCTCCAGTTTTTTGTTTTATTTTAAATTAAACATTACTTTTTTACAAGGTTTCGTCTTCGGCGGTCAAATTTTAAAAAAAATCATAAAAAAAAATTTGGAGAAGACTCTCCATGATGGGAATTGACACGGTTACGTCACAACCGCCTCTTTTGGATTAGAAGAACAGAACCATTAAAGGAGTTTCCAAGGAAATTTATGATGTATGAGGAGGGTGACCAGTGTAACCACTGATGAGCTCGCGCTGGTTACCCAGAGCGAAACATCATTTAATCATTTCCCTTTTCGCTTTGGTCTTTTGTGTGTTCCTTGTGGGATGCTCATCCAAGTTCGAATTTTCGGTATTTCCACTTTTGATTGAAAATTGTTTTTTGGTTTCTTTTCGGTTGAAGTAACTGATTTGGAGGTTTTTTAACTTCTTTTTTTGTTTTTTTAGTTTGTGACCACTTTAAACCAGCTCGATGAGCTGGTTAAAAACGATCTTGATTATAACCTCCAATATGGAAAAAAAGTAAAAAATAAGCCGTATTTTTGATAAGGTACCATTCGTCTATTTTCTTCGTATTATAATAAAAAAAGAGGATAAATTTGACGTCTTTCAAAATTAGGACCTCTTTCAACCAGGTAAATTTTCCCTGAGTTTACACTTTCCGCCCGGTAAAATAGGTCAGCCATGCCTAACTTCTAAACGGGTTGATTTTTTATTATTTCTTTTTGAGAAAAGGCCTGTTTTGGTGGGGTTAATACAGCACACCGGTATGTATAGTAACAGGGTGACCGGTATTTTTGCGACTAACTACACCTTACCATGACGTCACATTTAATTTCGGTGTGACGTCATGGTTACATTGCTTATTTCTTTGGTTGGCAGTCTTGAATATGAAAATAAATTGTTAACAATATTTTGTAATTTTTGATAAATATTTGAAAAGTTTTGTGGTGGAAACACACATCCTCAAGTTAATTAGTTCATGTGTCTGCCTCGCTTATGCAAACAAAGTAAAGTACTTACATTTAAAATATGTAAAACCCGACGATGAAGTGGACCAAACCTGTTGTATAAACCACTGAAAATATGGAACTTACACGCTAAAAAAGTGTGGCCCAGCTCTAAAAAAGTCGATAGGACTCCTTGAGAAAGTTGAGGACACTTGGGCCTCAAATACGTGGGTGTTTTGTCAACTGGCAGCAAAGGTAGAGCAATTTTGTGTAATGAATATCATACGGTTTGTGATAAAGTTGATTCTGGTATTTTCAGGACATAAATAGGGAGCCCTTGAGTACTACGAGTAAAAACTTGAGCCCAATCTTTCACAGAGAATGTAAAACTTCCAAGATTAATGAGGACAGGAATTAAAAACTCAACAAATGGACCAACCACAATTTCTAGTAGGTTTGTACACCAGACAGCTAAAGGCGGATACAGAGTTCCGTAAGGTAAGTGGTATGAGGTATGTGGTAAGACGCAAGGAAAATATCAAATCAAATCAAATTGACAAAGCAAACTTAACTGGGCTATTATTTAAGTTTATCAATTTTTGACTTTTTACTTATTAAAAGAAAGAGTGTTCATATATCTTTACCTCAAAAACACTTTTTGATTTTGTCACATAGTACCCACTAAAACTAAGGCTGGGTACACTAGTGAAATTGTCAAAAATTAGTAACTAAAAGCGACTAAAAGACATGAGTGGCACAATGGGAAACACATGCTGCTCTTACCGCTTATCACTTGCGGCTTACAAAACACTATAAACAGCAGCATATGTTTGATATAGTTTATTTTCCTTGCGTCTTACCGCATACCTCATACTGCTTACCTTACGGAACTCTGAATAGTCTTCTTTTCTGATAGGTGCTTTATAAATCTACTTTTGTTGTTTTAGTTGACCGGGTTACTATTTGATATAATATAAGAGCAGGTTTATGCAGTAACTTAAATTAGTTACTTAATTTTTCATCTCTGTCTTTTTCTCATGTTATGTTAGAAAAAGATAGAAATATAAAATTAGGCACTAGATTTAAAAATTGTGCATTAAGTTGCTGGGTTGACACATCTAATATACACAAAATGTATCATAAGGAGAGAGAATTAAATAAATAAATAAATAAAATATGTTTTCTTGTTTATTTTAGGTTACTGCAGAGGCCAGAAAAACCTTTTCGGCTAAAACGTTGACCAGTCCTTTACTTAACAGTAGGGTTACATGTGGTTCATGCTCAAGCGACTCTAAATTTACAACAATTGCAAATCTATGTTCTTTAACGTGGTGCGTTTTTTGAGTCAGGGTGAGCGCGCATAGGTGAGAACTGGCCGTTGGGTACTATAATTATTTAGAAAAAGTTTGACTTTGTATTAAAGGAAACAAACATGGAAATAAACAGAAGGTGGCTGTGGCAAATACAAAAAACTCTTGTTTTTTTCATTAATTTTAGTGTTTTTTTAGGGTTTTAATGATGTTTTGTTTAAAGTATTTAAGCTTTTTAAAAATTTATCTAGAAAAAATGAATTTTAATATAATTCCCTTATTTCTTAACCTCAGTAAAAAGTAAAAGACTACAAAATGAATATCATGCTCTAGAAACTATAATTCAAATAAAACAAAAATCATTTAATGAAAAGGATCTTTTAAAAGAGTAAAATGGTTTCCAGATTATTCTCAAATTCTGAAACATAAAAGACTTTGATGGAAAAATTATTCCTTAACCTATGGCGCTGACGGACCGGCGATGTTTGGATAATGAGAAAGGGTGGTCGTGCGATATAGAGGTCACGTGAGTTTTCCTGTTTTTAATTTTTAAGAACCTTTCATCATTACTATTCATTTAATATTTTATTAATGGTACTCGTATTGTCTCATAAGAGTTCTAACAAGTAAAATAAACGTAAATTATAACATACCACGAACATCTAACTACCTTCGAAAGGTAGTTAGATAGTATGGTATGTAAAACGTCATACCTGACGTCATGGTTTCTCATGGTTACTCGCAAAAATACGGTACAAAAATGTATATTTTTAAAGTTCAGCATATTTCGTGTTTTTGCCGAAGAAATTATTTCTTGGTATTGCCTCTTCAAAATAAAATATAAATTAATACATTTTTACTTACAAACTACCAGACATTTTTTTTAAAAATCTGTTTTTTTTTTGGTTTTTAGGTTGGCAACAATACCAGATATGTCACGTGACTGCTACAACTGTATTTATGGTTTCAAAATTAACCTTGCAGATGTAAAATAAATGTGTCAAATTTAAACCATTTTTTTTAAAAATTAAAACTCATTTTATTGAAAACAGTTTGTAATATCCACGTTTTTATTGTGCAATATGGCAAAAAGGCGAATTAAGTCTGACAGACTTCATTAATTTCGCCATACCGATATGCTGTATTAACCCGGCAGAAACAGGCTTCAAAACTAATGGACGAAATAAGCAGCAATTCACATAGATTTGTGTAAAATGAGATGGGAAATTTCGTGCTAGATACAAACATAAAAGTAAATCTATGTAGAATTAGTAGTAAGTAGGTATTAAAAACGCGATATTTTTGAGGACGGGAAAATACAGGCATAAAGAGTGGGCGATAAAGACGATAGTTGAAAAAAATAATTCACTATGACTTTTTCCATAATAAATTGTAACTTAAAGCAAAATACCAAAAATTTTAAAATCTCAAGAGTGAGGTTATGATAATGCGTTGTCCATTCAGAGTGGACGAATCGGCGGGCACATTCGGAGTCCACCTTCTATTGGGTATCGCTCTGCGCTGGACTTTGCCTGGACTCTTCAATCTGAAGGTACCCCTTTATGAGGACGAAGATCTAAATTATGTCTCACAATATATATATATCAAAGAACTGCTCGCCAAAAAAAAATTGGATCTCCTAAAATAAGTTTACAGTCTTAAAAGTTTTGCGCAATATTGGAAACCAAAATTTTTAAACAACTCATAGTAATTTGTAGTGTTTAAGGGAGTTCGGCCTCTATAAAAGCGTAAAGGTGCAGTTAGACTGTGGTAGTGTAGTCGTCGTTGCATTGCAGCTGTAGTGAATTTTTTTCCATAGATAATGCAGAACAGGATATTTTACAGATAAATAGTTAACAATATTTTTTGGTACACACTTTTTAATATAATTTACCTTGTTTTATGTTTTAAACGAATATTGGTGATAACAGACCCACCTGCGAAATTTTTGAACATGTTAAAAGATCCCCCTGCCATATTTCTTTTGTATTAACCGAGAAAGTTCCGTTCTTTCTTAATATAAGTTCAAAAATGTTTTAGTTTTAAAATTAGGGTTGGGTACCAAAGATGGACAAAATAAAACTTGGGAAAGAAAAAAATGTGTTAAGCTAGGAACACACGATGCATCTTTTTCATGCATCAAATTTTTTAATAACAGGTTAAAAGGAGACACAATCTGCTTGCGTCTTTTTTTATCTTGTGAAAACTAAATTTGATGCATGGAAAAGTTGCATCGTGTGTTCCTAGCTTTAATTTTGTATTTGCATACATACATACAGTCAATAGTGTATTCAGTGATATTAGCGATAAACTAACAAGGTATTCTGGTTTATTATAAGTGCAAAGAAATTAGGGCGTTTTTTCTAAGTGATAAAAAGCGCTTACTTTTAGGATTATTTCGCTTGAATGGACAAATTATATTAAATAATTTACCTTTTTAATCTTATATATTTAGTAATAACCTTTAGAAAGGTTATAGTACCGTATTATCAGTGGTGCAGGGTGGTTGTAGTCAAAAACAATCACACAGAGATAGGTAGATATTTTTGAGCGCGCATGAAAGAGATGGCATGAAAACACCAACTTTAAGCATGGGAGTTATTTCGTGGAAATGCGGACAGTCGATAGATATTTTCAATAAATGAACAAAGAATTTATATTTAAAAATGTAAATTATTCGATAGAATTTGTCCACGCCAAATAATGCTAAAACTAAGCGCTTTTTGTCACTTAGGAAAAGGGCTTTAATTTAGCGTATATATAGGAATATACCTAAATACCACTTACAATAGCTTGTTACTTTATTGCTTATGTCACTTAACACACTATCGACTGTCTATATGTATGCAGACACAATATTGCCACCTTTTGTCTCCTTTTTTTCACCAAGTTGAATTTTATATTTCTTTGATACCCTGTCAACCTAAATTTTAATATTAAAGCATTTTTGAACTATTTAAATATTAAGAAAAAACGGAACTTACTCGTTCAATACCAAAGAAGTATATAAGGTGAAACTTAGCAGGAGGGTCTATTACCACCAATATTTATTTAAAGCATTTAGAAAGTAAATTATATTAAAAAATATGTACAAAAAAATATTGTTAACTATTTATCTATTAAAATAATCCGTTCTGTATTATCTATGAAAAAATATTCACTACAGCTACAACGCAACTACGACGACACTACCACAGTCTAAATGCACCTTTAGGTTTGTGTATACCGATATGTAGCGTAAGTGCTTACTCCCTTTTTGATGTTTTGTTGGTAATTTACTTATTTTTTAAGTGTCCTTGCAGTAAATATGTATTTAATAAGTATTCTATGTTTTCTAAATCCTTAAATTTTAAATTGAACCACCAATTATTACAAAAGTGAAATTTACCCAATGTAAACGTCAAAGTGTTCGATTTTATTTGTTATATTAAAGCCAGTATTTTTAAGGGCTGTTTCTAAAAGCTGATTGATGAAAAAATATATAAGGGGGAAAAAGTTTCACATAAAAAAGCCATCAGCGAAATAAAGAAGGATGATCCTTTTTTTATAAAAGTAAAGTTGTTGCTTTTGGTAACAATAACAACCGGATAATAAATTCACATGTTAACTTTATATTTTGTATAAAACTTTTAATTTCATGATACTCCCAAAAAAAGGTACTCAAATTAATTCATGCGTAGTTTAAAGGGGGCTTTGGTTATTAAGACTCTATATTTGCGGCGGTGCCAAACCAATTTAGTTTTGATTTTTTTTACCCGCTTAAAAACTCAATTTTAGGTTCTGGACATGTGTACTTATGTTCTTGAATAACATTAAATAAAATAACGTTTTGTCAACATCGTCAAAATTAACGTTTTTTTTCTAGAACAGCTTTTGGTATCACAATTAAAATTGTACGGGTTAAATATATAAAAATATTACGTATTTGGTCCATAACTTGTTAAAATTCGTACATTTTTATTTTACAATTTAAACTACAAAACAGTATAAACTTGCTGGGCAAATTGCGTAAACGTTAAGGATTGTAGCGTTTAATTTTATCTTATTCTTTTGTATATCAAAATAACAAAGACTTCAACAAGTCCACTTTTACGGTGTCTGTACCGACGTTAATTTACGTATTGTTTAGCGTCTATTATAAACCGCTAACAAAGCGAATTTTGCCTATAAAATGGTCCGAAAAACCGTAGTAAAGAAAAGGATTTGTATCAAGTTCATGGGTCAATGTTAAAATAATGTATATTTTCTGAATATATTTTCTGGATTAATAATATTTTTCTTTTTTTCCATTTTTACATTTTCATAAAATTCTTTGATTTAAATATTTTACAGTGGGATTTACTAAGATGTAAAATAGTACCCCGCACAGGTGTAAATATTTACACCTATAGGGGGTACTAAATTTTAAAACCAATTTTCAAAAAACACTTACCCATACAGAAAAGACACAAAGTTATTGATTATTTTGTATTGCTATTGCAAAATACCACTGAAAAACTGCTTTTTTCTCTCATACATTATACTTTAGGGGAAAATGCCCTAAAACTAATTTTATTTGACTGGTTTCTAAATGGCAAATGGTGAATACGCCAAAAATTTGGCAAATAATAGCTTCATTATTTGTGTTTGAGGTTATAAAGTTGGTGATTGTTTAGACCACCTCAGGGGGGTGGTTTAAATTTATAGCCCCCAGAAAGGACTGATTTGTGGCTTTTGGTAATAGGTTCGTTTATAATTTCCCTAAGTAATCGTTTTTACAAGGATTAGTTTACGTTATTTAATATTCTAAGTTGTTCATTATCCAATAAAGCACCTCTTATTTTGAACCGCTTTTCAGCACAAAAAATATATTTATGAGGGCACTACGGGCCAAAACAATCATAAGTGAAGGTCACTGATTATGCACGAAAAATATACCAAAGAAAAAAACCCAAAACAACTATATTAATTTATTTACAAACTGAAATTAAAACATTGAGGTTATCTAAAAGCTCAGCCAAAAAAACTTTCCTTACTCAAAGCCCACTCATTTCAAAGCTGCAGCTTTCATCAGTAGAGGTGGGTGTAAGCCAAGGTGCAAGCAGGAGTAAAAGATCCGAACTTGCTGTTTGTGATTGAACGCAGCGCTAATATTTTTAAACTGACATTTCGACAGTGACAGAAATGTAAAAAAAAAACTTGTATTTAAGTTTTTTAATACATTTCATAAAGAAAAACACCAAAAAGAAATATTAAGGAGTTCACGGAAAAGACATTTTTCATTACGGAATTGATTTAATTAAATCTAAAATAAACTCAGGATTATGTATGTTCGGATTACTAAATATGTACTAAATTAGGCTTATTTGTACCACAAATTTAAAATGAAGAAAAACGATTTATACTTTTTTTATATAAATTAAGTGATACTCAAAAAAATGACAAAAATGTCCATGGAGTGGACAAAACTAGAATACAATGGTAATATAAATTAACCGTTTAGAAAAGATTTTAAATATTACATAATTATGTAACTTTAAATATATACTGCTGTCAATTTATACCTACTATCCACAAAAGCGATTTTTTACTGTCAATATTTTTTTACAGAATGGAAAATATTAGGTTAGGTTTCCTAATTTCAATAAAAGCAACATTTTGGTACCATAGTTTCAGAGAAACATAAAAAATAAAACTTCATCGATTTTAAAACATTTTCACTAAAAAAAAATGAAAAAAAGACAACATGACGCTACTGATCAAAAACCATTGGGACGAATGCGCGGTAAAGGGTCTAAAAGCAAATAGTTGCCAAAATTTCTGAAATTTATTGGATTATTGTTTTGTCCACGGAAGCAACACTGTACTCTGGATACATTAATTTTGATCTTATGAATATTATTCAAAATATTTTATTTTAAAAATTGTAAAAAACTATTATGAATTTACGCTGGAAAATCATAAGTGGATACGTCCACGGAAGTGATATTTATATCCATTTTACACTTACTTTAGCTTTAGCCTTACGTTTTGAAACATTAACCTAAAAACTAATTTTAAGCAGTTTTTTCTTTTTTTGAAAACGAGGCGAAAACACCTGTTTGTACACATTTTCAAACCCTTTTACGATGTTCCTAGAAAAGGCTTTCGAAAGAAACGCTTTTATCTTTTTTCAAGGAAACTCCGACCTTAAACCAAGACATTTAAAGAGGTTGGTCAGTTTTTTCTTTAGGCAAAAGATCATTTTTTCAGTGTTCGAGAATGATATTCAAACTTTGCTAAAGGAACCACGACAGAAATACTGGCACTTAAAATATGTCCGTTCAGCAAAATTTTACTTTAACGTAACGGCTCCTCTATGGCTTAAAGTGCATAATATTTAACTCACGTTTTAAAAGAAACATGCGCTGCGTCATTGTAGGGATATATTTTAATCATGTTATATGAAAACCTGAAATATTTTAAATTGTTTCATTAACTTTTTACAAATAAGCCTGATATTAACGTTATGGGCCAAATTATAGAATAAATATTTAACAAAATATTTCAAAAATACACATTTATCGATCCGAAGTACATTTGCATATTGCATACATTGTGTTTGTTTATTTTCACCCGTTAAACAATCAAAAATTTGCTGAAATTTAGTGTTTATATACAGAATAATGTAACACGTTTTAGTGTAGGTTAATGTTTTGAAATTGAGCGAAAAAACCGGAAATTAATTTTTTATTTGGGTCGGTTTGGGCACTTATTTTTGGAAATTATAGAAAATCGCGTTTGACGTTTAGCTTTATTTAATTAAAAAAGGTTCCAATTTAACTTTACCACGATTTACTCAGTGTTTCTGATTGCTTGTTCGATTAATTTAAGCATCCAGACGCACCACATTTTTTAAGTCATAGTTTTTTACAAATAAATCCTTTAATATATTATCTTCAGATGTCGATCATCCAGATCAACTCTTTTTATATATTTTGTGATCTTTTCTTGTTGGACTCAATCAAAGGCTTTCTTATAATCTATAAAACAGACATATACTGGCAGTAACACATCTCCACAGCATTGAAGAATTCCAAATAAGGTCTCTCTTGTCCCGAACCCTCCACGAAATCCGAACTGCACCTCACCTATAAAGGATTCGCAGTTTGGTAAATTCCTTTAAATATTTTTAGTATATGACTCATTAGGCTAATTTTTAGGAAATGTTTGCAAGATGTTGATTTTAGCCAGCTGGGATTTTACCACTGCGCTAAATAAGATTAAAAAGTTTTACAGGAGTATTCAGGGACTCTTTGTTTTTGATCAATTTCAAAACTTCTGTACTTCTTCTTATGTTATATCTATGTTCGGACCGCTAATAGCTAAAGAAATGTTTTAAATATTTACACCATTCTTTGTGTTTTTCTTTGGTATCAGGTAGGATTATTCGGTGACTGTCAACCTTGTTTACCGCTTGTCTCCTATTTACTAATCCGGCCGCATCCTTAATGTGTGTAGTAAAAATGCAATTCTTAGCATCCTGTTTCTTATTTCTCTATGAATTTCATTACACTGATCGCCGCTTTTTTTAGTGCGTCATTTATCCATCATTGATCATCTAAACTTTCTTTTTTTTTTCCTTGGATCCAGTCACCCATGCATAGACGTGCCGTGCTTTTGACTATGGCACTTTTGACATCTGTCAAGACAATGTCTGCATCTTGTTCGATAGATTTATTAATATCATTAAGTTTTTCATTTAGTTCGACTTTTAGTTCAGTTGTTACCACGGCATATCAAAGATCGTTAATAATGGGTCTGGGTTTGTTATTTGTAAATTTAATTTTGGCTAAAACTGGATTCTGATCTGACTGCGCCAGGGTAAGTTTTTGCTGATTTAATACAGGTTTTGTACCATTTATTACTTGAATGAATGAATGAAACTTTATTTGCAAAATACAACAATAATTGTACAAAACATTGTGAACAACGATAATTATACAATTCAGTTTAAGCATTGTCAAAATTTTTTCGTTTACCTGTTAAGTTGAGATTCTTAGGTTAAATTTGTAGGTACATTTTTTTAAAAGTACTTATAAAAGACCATTTTAATTATTGTTACCTATTCCTATAAAATTACATTTTGTTCTGTACGATTTTATTACCTCAATTGTGATGTTGCTAACTAGACTACAATTGCGTTGTTAATAATAATTGTGCGTCAGTCAAACTCCAGAAACTCTTGGATTTTATAAGGGCTTATGTGGTGCAAAACATATTTTATTTTAGCTTTGAATTTGCTTGTGGGTAGAAGTTTAATTTCATCTGGGAGAGAGTTGTAAAGTTTAATTGATAGAATTTTAAAGTTTTTTTCTGTGTATGTTAGTCTATGCTGGGGAATTATGACTCGATTTTTGTTTCGTGTGTTATATGAATGCACTGATTTATGCGTTTGAAGATTTAAAAGGTTTTCTTTAGCATATTGAAGAGCTTGCTGGATGTAGATTCCTGGAAAAGTTAGTATTCTTAATCTTTTAAAGGAAGGTCGACAGCTCTCTCTTTGGTTAATTTTTGCTAAAATTCTGATGGCTTTTTTTTGTTGTTTAAAGATTGTTAATCATCCTGAATTTTGTCCCCAAGACAGCGCGCCATACACGATAAGACTTTGAAATATGCCCATGTAAGCAATTCTCCCGAAGTCTGCTGTGGTTTGCTGCTGTTCCTAAGTAGGAAATTTATACTGGCAAGTTTATTACTTAGTACCGTAATGTGAGGTTTAAAGCATAATTCTCTGTCTAGAGTGATGCCTAGAAATTTTGTTTCTGTTTGTGTGTTAGATTTTTGTTTTTTCAATGAAAATTCAATATTGACAGTTTTTGATAAGTTTAGTGATAAGGAGTTTGAGTCAAACCAATTTTTTACTTGTGTACTTAGTTCTGTGATTTTAATTTGTGCTTCTTCTATATTTTTATGTGAATTATAGTATGTTTTGTCGTCGGCAAATTGAATACATTTACCATTTTCTAGGCACCATGGAAAGTCATTGGCATAGATAATAAATAGTATAGGTCCCAGTATTGATCCCTGTGGTACCCCTGAGAGTACCGTTCTTACAGATGACCTTAATCCATTTGTTTCTGTTCGTTATTGCCTCTTTATAAGGTAAGCAGCTAGAACACTGTAAGCATTTCCACGTATTCCATATGCTTCGATTTTGTCAAGAAGCGTTTTGTGACAGACACAGTCAAATGCCCTCGAGAGGTCGCAAAATGTAGCCACGGTACCCTCCCCTCTCTCAAAGTCATCAACTATGTCTGTCACAAAACTAAGTATGGCCTTGTTTGTGTTTAATTTTTTGCGGAAACCAAATTGAGTTTTTGAAAGTAAGTTTTTTTTTTATTTAGAAAATACTTAATATGTAGTCTATTTGATTCCTAACGATCGTCATTGGAGTATCGACAGGAGAGGTCCAGGTATCTGGACGCCTGGTGGTAAGTTTCCTGACAGAATTAAAAAAAGCGATGTACACGATCATTTGGTAAACCAAGACCGCGCCTTTCAACTATGTCTTCTTTTGGAACGTTTTAAAGTTTTGCGTTGAAGTCTTCCATAGCAATGATAATTTCTGATATTGACGTTAAAAGGCTTTGAGTTTAGGCAAAAAAAATGACTCGACGTTACACAGACTTAAACGATATAGGGGATTTTTAAGTTTCTTTATTTAAAATGATTGCTACACCGTCATAGTGATTTTTTCCGACATTGCCGTCAGGCCATCTTGCTTCGCTAACTCCCAAGATCCCTATGTCTAATATTTTTATTTCGTTAATGACATCCACTTTCCTGTCAGAAACATTCTTTGTACGTTACCAATTGCAATCTTCATCATAACTGGAGTGGAGATTCTTAGAACCCTCTGGTCACTTGCCGGAGACTGAGGGCCTGTATTTTTGGTTGTCCTGTCATGGTTATTTTAGTAAATTTAAACTATAAACGGTGTGTTCCTTATGTAAGACGTTAAAAGAATTACACTAAGTGTGTATTCTTTAATTTTCTCATGTGTTAGTACCTATAAACACTAAGAAAAAAGAGCCAAGCTCCAAATTTTGAAGCAGTTTAAAATAACAGTGCCAGAATTGCTAAAACGGTGTTACCAATTTCAAAATCGACTATGCAGCCTTTTACTCGATGCGGACCTTTGCTCCGATTTACGTTATTTAGATTTTAGATCTTCCATAGTCTATACTAGTACTATACTCTAATCCTCCCCATAATTTTATAATTCCTTTTCCAACAATTTTTTGATACATTTTGTGGTCAACATCAATCAAATTTATCTATTTAGATTTTTTCGATAACTTTTGCAAGTACAAATTGAACCAAAATGGAATATGCTGCATAAAATGCCTTTCATAGCTTCGATATCATAAATATTTGCAGCGTATGCCCGGCTATGGACGTTCGAAAAGCTTAATACTTATAAATTGCCAAGGGTTATTTATTAAAGAGCCCATATTTTGTAAGCTTTCAGTTAGCTTTTTTTGTTAAGAAGTACAGACTTGGGTATACCATGAAACTAATTCAAGTAAATTTATAAAGCTTTAAATATCTGTTATAAATTAGCTTAAGATAAACATCAAGAAAAAGTCGCATATTTATGTCATCATACTGTAAAATATATACTTGTTTAAAGGTTGAAAATCATATAAAAGAGTAGCATTAGACACGACCAAATAGCACAAACTAGAGCCATAATCCTGTTTACGTTCCAAATTTCTTTAAAAGTTCTTTAGTTATGAGCTTCAATTAGTATTTTTATATAATTTAAATTGTGTAAGCTTTACGCCATTTGCATAACGATGCGACAAGATTATTGAGTTTACACAATCAATCATACCTTGTAGTCATAGTTAGTAGATACTGTAAAATTAATTGTTGCGTGTAAGGGCATATTTACATACATATCTTCGTGTAGATTTACAGTTACTGCGTTTATACGCACCTAAAACCCGTTTTATATAAGGACGGTTTTGAATAGAATCGCTTTCTCCGAGTGTTTATACGTCCTTCAATAAATGTCATGAAATATGTCAGTTAAAAAAAAAACAAATAAAACAACTCATTTACCAAAAAGATTTTAAGTATTGCTTTAGGTTGGAAGCAATGCGCTAAAGCGTTTTTAAAGGGTTTATACCGACCCAAAAATCGGTTTCAAAGCTATAAACCGATTTCATAAATCGCTTTAGTGGTGAAAACGATTTTAGTGGTGTTTAAACGGCAAAATTTTTAAAACGCCCTTATATAAAAGCGCTTTAAGAGACCCGTACCCAGTAAACACCCTTATGTAGAAATTACGTAGTAGTAGTAGTAGTAGAATAAGGGGGAGCTTCCGGCCCGGCGACTAGGCTCTACGCGAGCCCTTTTCGCCATCCCCCAGAGAAACTTCCCGTTTTTTTGGATATATCCGACCATTTCACCTTGCAAGATAGTGGTGTGAGGATTCATCCTCTTCCCAGCACTCTCCGCAAGTTAAGTCCCGCACTACCTTCATCCTTGCCAGGTGCTTTTGGAGCGCACAGTGTCCAGTGAGAACCAGTCCCTTCTTGTTTTGCTGAAGCCCTGGATGAGCTCCTTGGCTTGCCTGGCGTCCCCTGTGTGTTGCTACTCCTGATTTAGTCTTGTATGGGTCCATTCCTTGGTGGCAGATTTCATCTGACCCCTGGTAAATCCCAGACATGGTTCCGGTCCGACGCATGCTTGAGCTGACCCTTTTCTTGCAAGCTCGTCCGCCATCTCGTTAGCTGGGATCCCCATGAGTCCTGGAACCCAGAAAAGTTCAACCTCTTTTCCTCTGCTAGATCCTGGAGAGCGTCCGCACATTCCTGGACCAGTCCTTTTGGCATTGTAGGTTTACAAAGTGCTTTTATGGCAGCCTGGCTGTCCGTGCATATGTAGACCTTATCTTCTGCTCCAGTATGGCATATACCTTTAGCAGTTGGTACGTCTTCAGCCACTGTCTTACGTGTTCTCAAAAAGAATGGTTATCATTCTTACGAAGCGTCAAAAACGCATCAAATTTTTCCGAAAGACAACTATCGGTGAAACAATGATGGAAAGGGCCAGATGAAAGCACTTTTCCATTATTGAATCGTCAGACGTAAGAACACAGTATCCCCAAAAACTAAATGTTTGGGGGGGAGGTATTGTAGGGGAACACGGAATTGGGCCATTTTTTATTGACGGCAATTTGAATGGTCCTAGATACTTCGATCTACTGCAGCAGCATATTATTCCAACTGCTGTTAGGTGTGATATTTGGTCAAACATGGTTTCAACAAGATAGTTGTACCACTCACAATGTTGGACTTGTTAAAGACGGGGAATTGTTTTCTGGCCAGCTCGATTACCCGATCTTAATCCTAATGACTTCTATATGTGGAGTTATATCAAAAATAAAGTTTACGGGCATGAAAGGGCTAATAATTTGGATTCAAATTAAAGAAGCTTTTCAAACGATCATCCCTAACATGCTTGGAAACGTTAGAAGGGGTTTTTATATTAGGCTCGGATATTGTCTAGCCGAACAAGGAGGACTTTTCGAACATTTGCTCTAATTTTTTTTTGAGTGGGAGAATCTTTTTGGTTTTTAGAATGTATTATTTTATTTTGAGAACTTGCTTTTATTTTATTTCTCCTGGTTATTTTTATCGTAACACGCTGTTAGTGATTAATTTGAGAATTTGAAAATAAAACGCTCTAATTTATCAGTGACAAAAAACAAGAAAATTACGTTATAAAAATTTGCGTATTTATTAACCAACTCCGGTTTTATGGCCTACACTTCACATTGCACCGTGGTTAGAGGCATACTAAATGAAAGCCGCGAACGATGATCGCAAGGCTGAGTGTTGGCTGGTCCACTGATAGGTGTGCGGTGTCCCTGCGTGTACGTACACTGGCAATTTGGATTTCTTCCGGCCTATATTCGCAGTAGCCCGAAGCGCTCTGTATATTACATAACAGGTTTACTTTGTTATGTAGATTTTTAGATCACGATAAGTTATTAATAAGGTAAAATTTAAGTCACATTAATCTGCATTACATGCGCAAAGCGTCAGCTATCTAAGTACGACATGAGCAGCTTGAGGCGGGCCAACGTCGGTGATTTACGATGATCCGTCCGTCCGACATTGACAAACTACAAAGTTTCGATAATGCCGGTGCTTAACCAGACGGGCTAGTTTAAATGGTGGAAGAGGTGATTCTTCTAGAAAAGCATAATATCTATATAAATTTCAAAATTCATGTTATCATCATTTTATAGAGCGTTTAAGTAATTTAGATGATATAAAACCTACGTAAAATCTTTTATGTAATGGCTATGTAACATTTTAAATGAAAACCTAACTACGATTCAATTAATTATATAATAGTTATGTAAAATTTACAACTTAATTTGACGTAAATAATTTTACAGGGAAGTTACATAACTTGTATGTTTGAAATTTTAAATGGAAACTTAAGGTTTACACGGTTTCATATTATTTATGTATAGTTCCAAATTTGAATGTGACGTAAATCATATTATAGAGCGTTTACGTAATTTAGATGATATAAATATTTCATAAAATATTCTATATAATAATTATCTAACATTTTACAAGTAAATGTAATGTCTAACTTTTTATATAATAGTTATGTAAATTTTATTACTTTCATTTAAAGTAAATCATTTTATGTAATATCGTCTACGTATATTAGATTACTTTAATATTACATATAATTGTTTATATAAGAGGTATGTAATATTTTTATGTAAAAATTAAGGTCCCAATATTCACGTAAAATTAACACTACGTAAAAATATTTTGATGTAAGATTTACGTAAATATGATGTTACATATTTTACATATATATATGAATCTTACATTTATATAAATATTAGGTTAAAGTCAAGAGTGTGTTTACTGGGTATAAATAAAACAAATGTTAAGTGTATTGCTACTTTTTCTAAAATTTCATTTTACGTAGGGAAATCCTAACCATACATTTAAGAAAGTAAAATGCAACACGTATTTGGGATTATACTCTTTACATTCTAAAATTGCCATAGTATATGATTTTTTGCAGAAAAGCTGATCTGTAGAAAGCAATCGTAAATTATCATACTTTTTTATCAGTGAAGACTTTAAAGGATTTACTATATATAATATTTCAATGGGCTGTAAATATAAAAGTGTAAGTGTGATTTAAGTTGTGTCTTGCATTGCCGAGATGAAAAAAATATCGGGTGGCGCTGGTTTGTTAGTGTGAATAATTTGCCTAAACAAAAAATAAAATACATTATGGTTATCTGAAAAAAACTGAACTTAAATTTTTTAGTAAACTTTATGCATTTAAATCCCTGCCCTGAACCGATATAGACCCGCACGGATGTATTGTGTAAAATTTTATACTAAATTTTTTACTTGCCGCTCCGTCTGCAGCACATGCCACATAACATTATGTTTTTATCTCTTCTTAGAACAGTTTCTTTTATTTGTTTTTTCAACATCTTTTCCGCTTCTTGATTGTGTTTTCTTAAGAAATTTTAAAAAAAGAAACCCAAACTTCACTTATTTCTGCGGATATATGTTTACTGACTTTACGTAAAGTTTTTATTAGGGTTTGGGAGGCAATTTTCGAGATTCAAAAAATGATTAAACTAAAACAGTCGAAAATTACAGTCTTTTTGATAGCCCATGACAGCTTCGAGTTTCAGTGAAAACCGATTGTTACTGTTTTGTTGGTGTTTATAAAAGTCATACTTCCTTTTATTGGTTTTTAACATGTGCGAAAGCATTTTAGTCTCCGCCTGCCATGAAGATTTTCGAGAATATTCTCAAAACAACCGAATAACAACCAAAACAAACATTCAACACAGATATATTTGTACGTATGCACAAAAAGTTTTTGGCTAGTTGTTTCTGCAAGGTGGTTTCGAGCAGTGCTGCTTCACCACGCACACTGCTCTCTTAAATAAAAAAGGCCTTTTATAAAAAAAAAGGAAGTTTAAGTTGGTTATGCTACGAGGGGCCTAGACATACATATGGATTTTACTGACTCTGTTTTTTTTACATTCTAGTACAACTATTTCTATCTTGCCTTCTTTGGTTCGGCCGTTCGTATTACCAATCTGTCAACTGGACCTTCATGAGCAAAACTTACTGCGTTAGCAACATGAAGCAGACGTTAACCCACGTTGCCGTAATTTTACCTTGCTCAGCGCAAGACCACAGAGATGAGATTTTTTGCCACTGCAAAATTTTGATGCAAAGATCAGAAGTTGTGCGAGACCGCTATTTTATTACCTAGTGCCTCACTATTGGACTGTGTGCGTCTTTCAGCGCCGGTTTATTAATACGGAGAGTTAAAGTAAACTTGAGCAACGTAACTTTAAAGCCTTCAAAATGCAGGGTAAAGTAGTTTCATCATAATCAGGGCTTATTATTATATGGTCTTCAAATAGCAAAAGCTGCATGGTAAATCGCAATTAAGAACCTGGCCCTTAAAGACGGTCCCAGGCCAGTGGCTGGGCACAGGTAATAAATAAGAGGTCTTTGCGCCACTTCTGATCTTGACATCATAATTTTACAGACCCAACGCATCAAATTTTAAGCTGCTAAGAAATTGCATCTCTGCGCTCTTGCGTTGCGCAAGGTTACCTGTTCGGCATGTATTATGTTCGAACCAGACTTTAACCAACGCATTTTATGTTGCTAACGCGAGTTTTGCGGAAAATGTCCCAAAAAGTTGATAGATTATTAATACGGACAGCCGAGAGGTATTAAAATGCAAAAAGAACATCCGAGGCGACAAAATCCACATACAGGGTGTTTCAAATTCGATGCTCATCATGGGAATTTCCTAAACGGTAGGGGATACGAAAAGGTTTAAAACTAAAAAAAGTTTACAAATTCCGGATATTTCCGTAGATAGGCAAAAAAAGCCGAAATCTTCATTTTTAGTTTTTATTTTTCTGCGCCCTCATTATTAAAGCTATCAAAAAACGCTTAAAACTTTCTACAGGCACCTTTTTAAGATCTATCTAATGAGGAGTCCGTTTTCGAAATTTGACATTTTAGTGTGACAGGAGCACTGTCAAGTTCATTTTTTCTTATAGACACAACCTTTTTTCTTCTGCCATTTGATTCATAAAGGATAACAGATAACATTTTGCAACCTTATTTTGACAAGTAACCTGACGTTTTGGGTTTATTGACCACCATCAGCCCAAATTTAAGTTTTGCTTTTAAGTTACTCAAGATATTTTGGAAACTCGATTGCAGTCATTTTTTTTCCATTTTAAAAATGAAAGTTTTTTGACATTTTGTTGTAAAAAAATAACTTTATCTAATATTTTAAAAATTCGGTTTTTCTCAGTTTTTGAATCTTCGAATTTGGGCTGATAATGGTCATTTAACTCAAAATGTCAGGCACTTGTCAAAATGAGGTTGCAAAATATCTGTCACTCTTTATGAACCAAACGGCAGGAGAAAAAATGCATGTGTTGACAGCGCTCCTGTCATACTGTAGAAACTTTTAAGCGTTTTTTGACAGCTTTAGGAATAAGGGTGCAGAAAAATAAAAACTAAAAATACAGATTTCGGTTTTTTTCGCCTATCTCCGGAACTACCCGGAATTTGTAAACTTTTTTTTGGTTTTGAGCAAAGCATCAAATTGCGCAACTTTGTCCTAATTTAAACCTTTTCGTATCTCCTACCGTATAGGAGATCCCCATGGGAGCAGCATAGATCTATGACGAATGATCACATGGGACGAAAACGTTATATTCAAGGCAGTGTGCGTGGCAGAGCGGCACTGCATCAGCTAGAAACTACCTTGCAGAATAAACTAACCAAATAAATTTCTGTTCATAATTACGAAGAGCTTGCGACACTTTTAAAACCAATTAAAGTAAGTCTGACTTTAATACTCTAGTGGAAAAGTGCGTCGAAGCACTAGCAGCCTTGAGTCAAGACAAGAGAGTTACGGTGATGTGGTGGTACCGGGACACACGGGAGTTTCGGGCAACGAAAAGGCTTAATACGTGGGGCCGGAAACACTCTTAGGTATAACAAGAAGACAGTTGTAAAGTCGACTCATTAAATGATGCAGACAGTTCAAAGAATTCATCGACGGATCGGACGCGGCCAAGCTTAAGAGATATAGGGGCTGGTCGGTGGGGTTGTATTGAAAAACTAATCTTATTCTTACTACAAAACTATTTAACAAAAAGCGGTCCGGCTGATTTATATGCTAAAGATTTAAACAAAATGCTGTTATATAATCGAAATGTCGTATTTTTCGGAGGTAAAAGATTTCAACTGCAAAAGGGTGGAGTCAACCACTGAAGTTTTTCCCCAAAAATCACCAATATTCCGTTACTCAATCCTCCCTACCCTCAGGAAAAATTTCTGCGCACGCCACTGAATGGGTTTGACCTTGTGGTGAGCTGATATGAGTTTAGTCAAAATACATCACGCCTTTTTGGATTAATCATATGAATTCTTCTCAATAATTAATATAAAAGCAACTGAAAACTTTGTCGATGACGCTGCTGTTTCTAAAGTATCTACAAAAGAACGTGTCAATCTTTAGCATATAAATCATCCGGACCGCTTTTTGTTAAATAGTTTTGTAGTAAGAATAGGATTAGTTTTTCGGTACAACCCCACCGAGCCGCCCGTGTATCTCCGAAACTAGTCATAGGATTTTGGGCCTATGAGAACTTTTGATCGGAAGGTCGAGAACTACAACATATCTGGGTTTCACGACAATCGCATAATTTTTATATTTCCATAAGATCCGTGCGTTGAACTTATTGGAAATAAAAATAAAAAATTTAAATTGAAATAAAAAGATTGGATACTTTTATTTATATTTTTATCTGAAAACAGATTGTGGTGCCGCACTGAAGCACATAACCTTACTTTTATTTGTTGTTGGCATTTAAATGGATGTTTTTATTTTTTTTTGCATTTTTTGGTTTGTTTCTAGCAGATATTATTTAAAAAGCCAGTATGATGGAGTCTTGGTTAATAATAATAATAATCAATTTTTGGTGTCACTTTTGCTTACATGTGCAGATCAAAGCTGCGTGCTGATTGGTACAAAGTTATTTTTATTTAGCTGTATAAACCAAACTTGTCTTTTATTTTTATTTTTTATTTTTATTTATAAGTAAATTTTGTTTTAATTTTTATTTGCTTGTTAAAGCCAGCTTAAATCGACAAAGTTTTGAATGAAATGAAGCTGTCATGGACTGACAAAAAAGATTCGATTTTTTGAATTTTTTTGTTTCATCTTTTTTCGAAGCTTGAAAATTGGCTCCCAGTCTTTAAAGAAAAAGACACAAACGAACTTTTTATAACATGCGGCGCTTTACAATATCGAGCTGCTCAGAAATAGTAAAAATAGATACCTTTATTATAAACTGGCTACTACTCGCAACTTCCTTCGCGTCGTTATAATTGTAGTTTTCTCCTCCCCCTGCTATTTCTCCGACCCCATATCCCTTACCAATCTACCTCCCGCTTCTTTACTCTTCCATCCTTTTCCAATATTAAATAGGCTATGTTGGAAATTTGGAACCTTTGGTTGCACTATAATAAAATAATGATTGTTTTCCACAAACCAAATCTACACTTTTTTTGTACTCGACGTACGTTTCGCTAACAACGTTAGCATCATCAGGAGACGATAAACAATTGTTTTCGTACGTTAGCATCATCAGGAGACGATAAACAATTGTTCTGGTCTCCTGATGATGCTAACGTTGTTAGCGAAACGTGCGTCGAGTGCAAAAAAAGTGTAGTTTTGGTTTGTGGAAAACAATCATAACTTTATTAATATTAAATAGGTTAGATCGAAGGTATCACACCTAGAACAAGATGCAAGAGGAATAAAAAAAAACAGCTTTACAGAATGATTCATAATTCCCTAGAAAGATTTTGTATGTAGGTAGTTCTCTGAACAAAAATTAGTAAAATATATATGTTTTTTAATTCTTTGGTTTCAGAAATATTTGTATATAAAAAATTTCTACTATATTTTGAAAAGAACCGTTTACCTACTTATTAATTTCTAATCACCAGCAAACGTTGTTGAAAATAAAACTTCGGCAACTTCAGTATTCTTGACATAAGCTATAAAACATGTGATTGACAGAAGACTTTGCATGGTGCTTGGTTCGGTACAGTATTTTCCACCCGAAATTTATACACATTGTTTACGTCAACTGTCAACGATAATTTTCAGTCTGACGTTTATTTTTTTGATTTTTCCTTAATTTTTGGCCACACTGATCACAGTATGGACAGGAACTCATTCAGAAAATTTTCGATTTGATTTAGTTTAAATTTTATCATGAGTTGATTCGATACCTCCGACATGGAGGCCAGCGAACACCTTCCGTTTTAGTACAAAGGGTACGTGTATGCTGCTGCCATTTTTGACACTGTTGACAGTTATTACATTAGTTAATTGTTAAAATGGCCGCCACATACGTTCAAAGCTCACTAAAACGGGAGTAGATGGAAGGCCTATTAAATATCGGAGGCATCGGTTGATTATTATAGAGGGTTTTTGAACCATTTTTTTGCCATTTTGTTATTGTTACTAGATATGGTCAGGGCCGCAAGTTTTGATCCGATACATAAATAATAGTGCAAACTCTACATTATAGAAGGGGCTGGTTCTAATATTAGGAAGTAATTTGTTATTTTAAATGAAAAAACTGCAAATTCGTAGCAGCTTTAAGAATTTTCACATATATCAGCCCCCTCAACCATCCCCCAAATAATATTTTTCTCAAAATTATAGAACATAAAGTTTATTATTATAGGCTTTTATTTAACTACACATCTATTATGTATGTATGTTTGGGGCAAATCTTGCAACTCAATTTTGACTAACTTCAAGATGTCCGATTGAATTCATACTTGGTATGCGATTATAGTTCCGGTGAAAATACAATAATATATGGTATTCTTATAGGCATACCATGGAGAGAAAAAAACGCCTTAAGTTTGTTCGATTTCAACCAAAATTGGTATACGGAGGTTTTTGAGGAAAAGGAATGCGAATTTTTCATCATATTTTGAAAATTCAATATGGCGGATTCAAGATAGACGATTTTTGGACATGTTTTCTTAACCAATTTTAACTGACTTATACCCATCCGATTGTCTTCAAATTTGGTATGCGTTTATAGTTCCGGTGAAAATACAATAAAATAATATTATCAGGTACCCATCTATCCCCAACGAGGGAAGTGGTGGGGGAAAAAGATTTAGTTTGTTCGATTTCAATCAAAATTGGCGTACAGGGGTTTTTAGCGAAGGGGATTATGAATATTTGATCAGATATGAAAATTTCAATATGGCGGATTCAACATGGACGATTTAGGGTGCAAATCTAAAAATTAAAAAATAATTTTGTATAACAAAAACGCTTTTCAAATACAAGCTTTTATAAATAATCAACATTGCCAAACTTCGTATTATGCGACCATCGCTTTTATTATTATAATATGAGAAAGCTAAACATTATTATCTACTTTTGAGTGAATTTTATATTTAATAAAAGCTTGGATTCGAATTTTTTTTTTTACATAAAATTATTTTAAAATTTTTAGATTTGTACCCTAAGTCGTCTCTAAATCTGATCAAAAATTCATAATCCCCTTCTCTAAGAACCACTGTATTCCAATTTTGATTGTAATAGAACAAACTAAATTTTTTTCCTCTTCCACTTCCCTCGTTAGGGGGAGGCGGGTACCTGATAATATTGTATTGTCACCGGAACTATAAACGCATACAAAATTTGAAGACAATGGAATGTGTATAAGTCAGTTAAAATTGGTTAGCAAAACATGACCTAAAATCGTTATCTTGAATTCATAATATTGAATTTTTAAAATCTAATCAAAACTTCGTATTCCTTATCCCGAAAAAGCCCAGTATCCCAATTTTGGCTGAAGTCAGACAAACTTAGGTGTTTTCCCCCCCTCCATTTCCCTCGTAGTTGGGGAGGGGGCGCCTAATAATACCAAGTTATTGTATTGTTTTCGGAACTTTAAATGTACACCAAATTTGAAGACAGTCGAATGTGTAAAATTCAGTCAAAATTGGTTATAAAAACATGACTAAAAATTGTCCGTCTTGATTCCGCCATATTGAGTTTTCAAAATCTGATCAAAAACTCGTATTCCTTATCTCTCAGAACCTCTCTATACCAAATTTGGTTGGAAAAATTTAGGTGTTTTCCCCCCTCCACTCCCCTCGCAGGGGAGGAGGGACATGCCTAATATTACTATATTATTATATTGTTACCAGAACTATAAACACATACCAAATTTAAAGGCAATCGGATGTGTATAAGTCAGTTAAAATCGGTTATCAAAACATGACCAAAAATCGTCTATCTTGAATCCATCATATTGCATTTTCAAGATCTGATCAAAAATTCGTACTCCTATCAAATTTAAATTCAATCGGACATCTAGAAGTTACTCAAAATTGAGTTGCAAGATTTAGCCCGAACATATAAACATACTTACATAGGGTGAAGTTAAATAAAAGCTTGTAATAAAAAATACGCAAAATTAAAAGCCGGTGCTGTTTTTCTAAACCTCTAAATTTAATTAGAATTCATTATTTTTTGGGTGACTTCGCTCATCAGACTATGTCTCTCTCAGGCATATTGGGACTGCATCGCGTTTTCTTTGTTATGTCCAGTGTACACATAAAAACAAATATCATAGCTGTTTTAAAAAAGTCATATCCTTTTTTCATCCTTAAAGTATCTCTGGCATCATGTTGTTTCACTCTAGTGCATTTCATTGATATGAAAGCGTACTGTAAGAGGTTATTTGGAGCGATTTTTTCTATAGAAAGTGAGGTTGTGTTTTGTCTAAATAAAAATGGAATGGACTGTACTTTTAAATTAAGGGTAGAGATTCCTTTTTTTTTGTCAGTGACCTTAGATCAGGAAATGTTAAAATGTCGTTCAAGACGGGTCTTATGATGTCCATACTTTTTGGAATCAAGTAAAGTCAAGTCACCAGAACTTTGATGGAAGGCACATTTTGTAAAAACTAAGTCCCGGCTCTGAGCACTTTTTTGATTTTTTGCGGAATAAGCTAATTTTTTTTTTAAAGCTACCGATTTAGATGTTTGAATATTTTGAATTGATGACCTCCCAGTAAACACACTTGTGACTTAAACCTAATATTTATATAAATCTAAGGTTCTTATATTTATGTAAAATATGTTACGTAAGTCTCACATAAAAATATTTTTATAAAAAAAATATGTAAACATTACGTCAAAACTTTCACTGTAAATTTAATTCATCTTAGTCAATGTTAATTTTACGTAAATAGTATGACTTTATAAATATTACGTAAATAGTGGAACCTTAATTTTACATAAAAAATATAACATACCTATTATATAAACAATTATATGTAACATTTAAGTAATCTAATTTCCGCAAACGTTACATAAAATGATCTTCTTTAAATAAAACTAACAAAATTTACTTTACTATTATGTGACAATTTAGACATTACGTTTACATTTAAAATATTACATAACTGTAACACAACACATTTTGTGTAATATTTATATCATCTAAATAACATCCACGCTCTATAACATGATTTACGTAACATTAAAATTTTGAAATTTACATGAAACAATGTGAACATTACGTTTAAAATTTTCATTTCATTTAAGTTATGTAAATTCCCTGTAAAATGATTTACGTTAAATTAAAATCCTAAATTTCACATAATTATTATATAGTCAATTAAACCATAAGTTTACATTTTAAATGTTACATAACTATTATTGTAATATTTATATCGTCTAAATGAGGTAAACTCTCTATAAGAAATTACCACTGCTTAATACTTTCTTCCTAGTAGGTAGAGATCGCGCTAGTGTCACTATGTTCCTTGTACAGTGGATGATAATATTATATATATAAAGAGCAAAGATATTTCAAAATTAGAATGCGGACTTTGAGGTATTGACAAGATGGTGGTACTTGCCTATCAGAATAACCTCTTCCGCCTCTTAAACCAACACGTCTGGTTAACTTTGTAGTTTGCCTAAGCAACACCTGCTTAGCTAAAAAGCCAGTTAACTCTTTTTCGATTTAGTATCCTTTAGCCTACTATAGCGGCCATGTTGACAGAAAATCCATGTTTTACCTGTCAATTTGGTTATAAAAATGGAGGCAATCTTTTGCTAAAGGGCACTGAAGAGATAAGAGTTAACTGGCTTTTTAGTTGAGAACCTTGTTGGCCTATGTCGGACCGTGTCAATTAACCACCTACGGACCTTCGTAAATCACCGACGTTGGCTGCATGCTCATATCGGACTTAGATAGTTGACGCTTTGCGCAGGTCATGCACAATAATGTGACTTAAATTTTACCTTATTAATAACTTATTGTAAAGGTAAACCTGTTATGTAAAATATACGTAGTTATTACTTAATTCTCACGTAAAATAGATGTAATATTTATGCGCATTGCATTATGCAGCGTTTTCGCAGATTAATGTGACCCAAATTTTACATTATTAATATAATAAGCTAAAACTGTTATGTAAAATTTACGTAGTTTTTATTTAACTCTTACGTAACATGGATGAAATATCTATGTAAAAGGTATGTAATTTCATTTAGGTCACATTTATGCAACAATTAGATGGGCTTTGCGCATGGAATTATGCTGAGTTTTCGCACCTTAATGTTACTTAAATTTTACCTTATTTTAACCTCTGAGTGACCTTAAATTAACGTAACAAGGTAAATCTGTTATGTAAATTTTACATAATTTCTACATAATGGTATTTACTGGGCTTAGAAATAAACTTTACTTTCGGAAAAAATCAACTTCGAGCCGTGTCCTAGTTTTTACAAAATGTCCTTCAATTCAAAGTTCAGCTAATTCTAATGGTTATTTTACTCCAATAAATATGGATATCACATGACCCGTGTTAAACGCCAGTTCGACATTTTCTGAGCTAAGGTCATTGAAAGAAAAAATTTCTACTTTTAAAGGAAAATTTCTAATAAAACGGTAACAATTTCGAAAATTTTACACCAAAATTTACAGAAAAAAAAATTACTGTGTATACACCGAGCAGCGTCAGGGAAACCCTAGAGTTAGCTTTATTGTAGAAAATAAATCAACTTTTTCAAGGCTTTTTTAAAATTATTATTTGCAATAAGTTTTCAATTAAATGAATTAACCTTTTCTTTACCCACATAATTTTATCCGGCGCATCTCCATACAAAATATCCGGTTTGACATTAATTAGGCCCCTAATATGTGAAGCATTTTTGAAAAAATTTATGTAAAACAGGTAATTTTTTTTTCTTTGTACACCAAACGAAAATACGTGGAAAACACCTCATCAAAGGTAAGGTTAGTTTACAGTTTACACTTTCCAATCCGACACGTTAGACTATAACAATTCCCTCCAAACACAATGCCGCACTCTCACTCCACTCCTCCACCAAAATACGTCTACTTCTTTTTATATTACTTGAACATACCTCTAGGTTGCACTCTCCATAAAAAAAAGAAACGAAGAATAAAAAAAGCATAAAAATTTATTGAAAACAAAATGTGTAAAGTTTCAGAAGAACTTAGTTACCCACCCAAAGGACAATATTTTTATGTGAGAAATATCCAGCTGTTACACTGTTAACCATACATAGGTATGTACTCTCAAGAGCTGTCAAAGAAAGATCACGTAGTATTAATGGAAAAATGTTTCCCGTGATATCTTAATGCGGTTTAAGTATGTTATGTAGGACACACTAAGAAATATTTTTTATTATGGGCACAACTTTAAGTCTATGACAGGGGAGCCGAAAATAGCTGTCAAAGTTTGACATGTAATATCCAAAAGCAGGCAAACTATGGTCGATTTTGATTAACAAGGTGTTAGTTCCCACTAAATTGAGCAAGTTGGATGCAAAAATGCTAACCGTTCTGACAGCTGTCAATTCATTTTATACTTTTGCCGGAACCTGAGTCCAAAAATTGAATTAAAAGTGACAGCTCTTGGGACCTGTCATTTGTGTTAACTAAACAAAATGTCCAATTTGGCTTTTATTTATTATTCGAATAGTTTATAAGCAATATATGCAAGTGAAAATCTATTTACCAGTGACAGATTTTGACACCTGTCAATGCCTCTCAAAATGACAGCACCAATTTTTTTAGTTTTTGATATTTTGTGACATGTCATATGACCTTTTTTAATTTCGTGATATCCCTGAATAAAAAATAGGAACTTTTAGAGAAATGAAACAACAAAATTGCTTTTCCCACAGTATTTATTTCAACGGTAGACCGGTTTCGCCTAAAGAGGCATCTTCAGTACCAAATACTACAATTGAAAAGAGGAGATTTTTTTGTAAAATTTAAAAACAATGTAAGCAAATATAAAAAATATAAAAAAAATAATTAATACAAAAGGGAAACAAATATTTTAACAGTCGAACTGTGTCAATTGTGTAAAAACCTAGGTATAAACATATATAATCAAATCTAAGACCAAATGGAGGTTTTTGTAATATTACGAAAACAAGTTTTAAAAGGATAACAAAAAATAAATAAAACTATATGCGATCTGTCATTGACTAGAGCATTACCTTAAAAAAATCAACAGAATTGAGTCCCTTGTAGGACGTTTCGACTGCATGTTCATCTTTGGAAGAAGGCAAATTAATATTTTAAAGTGTGGTTGCACTTTTAAAAAGAAAATTCAGCTTTAAAAAATGGATTTTTATTTATATTTTAGAAAAATCAAGAAAGACGTGTAATTGTTCTTGTCATCGCTTATATTATTTTGTTTTGTTTGGTTAAGTGGTGTGCACCATCCTGTATGAATGTTGTTAAACATTGATTATGCCTACCTACTTCTGGGTAGTACCTTAAAAAAGATTTATTTTATTTATTTAATCAAAACTGTCGCGAACTATTACTCAGAACCACAAGACCTATACGTGCATTGAAGATTGTCCAACCAATGACAAATCCTACAAATTTTATTTCATTTACAGGTACAAGCAGACGTCCTTAAAAATTATTTTAAATTTATTAAAAAACGTTAAAAGATTTATTTTACAAAATTGCTAAAAAAATATATATATTAATCATCCACAAATTTAGCTAATGGCGCAGAAGCGCACCATCAGAAATAAGCACACAAGACAGAAAACAGAAAACATTCAAAAACGTGAAATAATAGTATGTAATCAAATTTAAAGACAATTATTTATGAATAAAAAAATTTAAAAAAAAGTGGCAGCTGTGGGGGCCTGTAATTTTTTTAAACTAAACTACTTGTCCAATTTAGCTTTCTTTATTTAAAAACAGCTTTATTGGACAACATTTTTTAGGTAAAACAGATGACAGGTCCCCACAGCTGACACTTTTTTAAATTTTTGATGATGATAGATGCCGTCATTTTGACAAGCATTGACAAGCATTGACATATACTTGCAAAAGCCAAATTAAACACTTTTTTTTAGTTAAAACAAATGACAGGTCCCCACAGCTGCCACTTTTAATTCAATTTTTGGAATCAGAGTTCCGACAAAAGTATTAAAATAAAAAGTATAAGAGTTTGTATCACATGGTTTTGACAGGAATTGACAGCTGTCAAAATAGTTGAAATTTTTGGATCCAGCTTGCTCAACTTAGTAGGAATTGACACTTTGTTGATCAAAATCTGCCATAGTTTACCTATTGCGTGTCAAACTTTGACAGCTATTTTCGGCTCCTCTGTCATAGATCCAATGTGGTGCCCATGCTAAAAATGTTTCTTAGTGTGTCCTATACAGGGTATGTTGGGAATTTGGAACCTTTGGTTGCACTAAAACAAAATTATGATTGTTTTCCACAAACCAAAACTACACTTTTTTGCACTCGACGCGCGTTTCGCTAACAACGTTAGCATCATCAGGAGACGATAAACAATGAACTAAATTAATCTACGCTCTATCTTATATACAATCCTTTAGTGGGCGGAGATAAGACTAATAAATTGTGATTGATCACGATCTTTAATCCTACCTCCCCTCAACCAAAGAATAAAGTGTACTAAACGGGATAGGTCCTCTATCTTTATTTAAACTATTTCCATAGTATGGAAATCATTAAATCCAGAAATAGTTTAAATAAAGATAGAGGACCTATCCCGTTTAGTACACTTTATTCTTTGGTTGAGGGGAGGTAGGATTAAAGATCGTGATCAATCACAATTTATTAGTCTTATCTCCGCCCACTAAAGGATTGTATATAAGATAGAGCGTAGATTAATTTAGTTCATTGTTTATCGTCTCCTGATGATGCTAACGTTGTTAGCGAAACGCGCGTCGAGTGCAAAAAAGTGTAGTTTTGGTTTGTGGAAAACAATCATAATTTTGTCCTATACAGGGTGTTTCAAATTCGATGCTCACCATGGGGATCTCCTAAACGGTAGGAGATACGAAAAAGGTTTAAATTAAGATAAAGTTGGGCAATTTGATACTTTATTCAAACCTAAAAAAAAATTAACAAATTCCGGATAGTTTCGGAGATAGGCGGAAAAAAACCGAAATCTTAATTTCTAGTTTTTAGTTTTCTGCGCTCTTATTCTTAAAGCTGTCAAAAAACGCTAAAAACTTTTGACATTTCAGTGTGACAGCAAATGTCGAAAACGGATCTCTCATTATGTAGATTTTAAAAAAGTGCATGTAGAAAATTTTAAGCGTTTTTTGACAGCTTTAACAATAAGAGTGCAACAAAATAAAAACTAAAAATAAAGATTTCGGTTTTTTCCGCTTATCTCCGGAACTATCCGTAATTTGTTAATTTTTTTTAGTTTTGAACTACCCGGACTTTGTAAAACTTTTTTTGGTTTTGAATAAAGCGTCAAATTGCGCCACTTTGACCTAATTTAAACCTTTTCGTATCTCCTACCGTTTAGGAGATCCCCATGGTGAGCATCGAATTTGGAACACCCTGTATAACATACTAAAACCGCATCCAAATATCACGAGGAACATTTTTCCTTTTAAATACTGCGTGGTACTTTATTTTTTAGTAAAGTGACGGTGGCACGTTTTTTATATTTACTTGTATTCAATAAATTTTATTTAAAATCAAGATGCAAAGCATAGTGCGTTGAGTAAGCTGACTACGGCGGGGATGTCCCTCCTCTTCTGCTTAAAAATTTAAAAAAATTTATTTATTGTATAGAAATAGAATATCATACTAACTTGAATTAATTTTGAACCGTTAAAGCGATTTAGAAATAAAACGTTTACACATTAATCATGGGCGTACCCCTAAAAAATATCTAAAACTTAGAAAAGTATTATTAGATACACTCAGTCAGCCATAATAATTTAAATTATAATAATACCAACCAAAACGCTGGAAATAGAGAGAGAAAACTTTATGGAATATTATAAGATAACCATATTCTTGCCATTTTTAGATATCTTATAAGTTTGTTACTAATAAGATAAATTTTTAAAACACAGAAATATTTTACAAGATTGGAAAAGCTTATCCTTCCACATCAGTACCTTTTGATACACAATTAAAATCTTTAAAATCTTTTAAAATCTAATTTTGTTTAAAAGTTTAAGACACTGATGTGTTTGAAATTAACTCTGTGTTTCGGACTTCCATTGTCTATATTTTATTTACACACGACGTTTCGATCAGTACAATCTCTGATCGTCTTCAGATGCAAACTAAAATCTATTCCTAATATGGGAAAATCACTCAACCGTAAAGTTTAAGAAGTTGGCTCCGTCCAAGAAGAGGCTTCCAAATATTTGGAATTTCAACACTTGGTTTACTAAAAATACCCTGATTCTGACCCAATAAAGGCAGCTTCGAGGAATTTTCGTTTTCTCCATTGTGACTACTTGTGCAAAAACTTTGCTTCTGTGCCCTTCACTCGGTGTTGTTTTGACTATGCACGTTCGGCGAGTCCTGATTTTGTGGTTTCACCTTTTTTGGTATTCGCCTGGTGTTCCTTAAGCCTAACAGTGGTCTTTTTGTTTCACCGATGTATGATTCATCACACTCACAAGGAACTTGGTATATGCATTCCTTATTTAGCTTTTGTTCTATGGTTTTGTTTTACTAAGAAGGCTTCGAATTGTGTTATTAGATTTAAAAGCTTTTTTAATATTAAAGTTGTTCGCTACTCTTCGAATTTTCTCTGATACGACTTTAATGTATAGAATTGTAAGAAATGCATTTTTTTGGTCCTGTGATCCCTGTCTTGTTTGCTGAAATTTAGAAATAGTGTCTGTAATAAGTTTAAGGCTGTAACCATTCTGTTGCAGATCCTTTTCCAAGTCATGAGAATGGTTACAAATTCGAGCGATCTATTATGCCTCGTTAGGTTGTAGAAGAATACATACATACATCAACAAAAGGAATTTGACAATTTTTCTTCAACTCAATTGTGAATTTAATGGCGGGCCTCATGTTATTTAGATGGTGAAAAAATTCTGAAAGTTGTTGGTCATTCTCGGTCCAGACAATAAAAGTATTATCAACATATTGCAGCCAGAGCTTAGGTTGCGGTAACAACCGCGTGTGATACGAACCACTCTATGTAAATATTGGCCACCACTGATGAAAGCGATGAACGCATTAACAGACCGTCATCCTGAGCATAAAACCTATCTTTCACCTGAAAATAAGAGTTATGTAGACAGCACTTCAACAACTCCCATCACTCCGTCCAGCGGCAGGCTGGTGCGTTCATAAAAGGATTCGTCATCAACCAGTCTCTGTCTAATAATATCTAGCGATTCCTTTATCGGGACATTGGTGTATAGACTTTCGATATCAAAACTGACAAATCTATCCTCGGGTCCTAAATTAAAAGATTTAAGAATATTAACAATATGGTTGAAATTTTCTACAAATGAAGCGGTCTTGCCTGCAAGAGGTTGAATAATTTTCAAAAGAAATTTAGACAGATCGCTTGTTGCTGAATTTTTGGAACTTGTGATTGAGTGTAAGGTAATTGCATCTTTGTGAATTTTGAGAAAACCGTATAGATAAGGAGTCTTACTATAATGTGGTGTAAGTTAAGACCTTGTGTTCTTCGGAATATATCTGGAATACTTTTTTACAATTCTATAAAACTTACTTTCGATTAATTGCGAAGGACATATCTACTTAGATAGTTATTTTTTAATCGTGTTCATCGAATTTTATTATTAATTAATAATTTTTTTTTGGGGAAATTAATCATATATTTAACTGCATTTTATAGCTGAAAAATTAACAAACTGTAATAATCTTGGTATAAAAAATCTACAAAAGTAACCCACCCAGTTCTTTCCTAATAAAAATATTTGGCGCAAGTAACCGTGAATATCACAAATCGAAACCCATCTCAACTAACAGTATTCCTTGTCCTTTTCGTCCTACACCAATTTTTGAATTTTTTAGGTCAAAAGGCTTCATTAGACCCTCAAAAATTTTGTCGTTTAAATACCATCAAAACCATTTTAGCACTAAATCGATTTTATTTTAAAGCAATTTAAGAGTCCGGTCCACTTTAAAACCGATTTTAGGGTGGGCATAAACACTTTAGAAACGCTCTAGCGTATTGCTCTTAACTTAAAGAAATACTCAACACTATTTTTATAGGAAAATCTTTTGCGTTTTATTGAAAAATGAAATATAAAAATATTGTTATCCCAAAAGTCTAGAATAATGGATTTTTTAAGAGGACAATGAGTTATTTCAAAAAAAAATTATATAGGATTATGTTAGGTAAAAAGAGCCGTTTCGAATAGAGGGTGTCCCAAAAATAAAAAATGACACACGCTTTTCTTTTTTAAATTGGACACCCTGTATCCTATATCATTTTCTAAATCCCTAAAAATTAGGCTTCTCAAAAATACGAAACACCTTAAGTCTATCTCTTATCTTTTCCAAGATAATCAAATTTGTATGGAATAGACAAGGAAGTCGAAAATTAACTACCCAGTAATATCTTGGAGAAGATAAATGATATTTTTGAATGTCTAACTTAAAAGAAGAAAAGTGTGTGTCATATGCTATTTTTGGGACATCTTGTATAAAAGAGTAGACATTTTTTGGAACCGTTTTTTTTTCCAAAATAATTCTATATAAGTTTTTTTTGAAAAAAAAACATATTCCTCCCAAAAAATCCATTATTCCAGACTTTTGAGACACACTGTATATATTGAAGAAACTAAGGTTAGATTATTAAGTTATTTAATCAAAGACGTATAAACCCTTAAAAAAGCGATTCTATTTAAAACCGTCATTGACGTCGACGGAAAAAAATTGTAAAAAATTTAGATAAAAAAAATGTATAGGCATCTTTCTGAATCTAGCAAAGGCTTTTGACAACGTAGATCATCATCTATAATACTCGAAGAAATGGAGTTTATGGAATAGCGAAACAGTTGATTAAAAGTTATCTTCAAAATAGAAGCCAGCAAGTAAGAAACGGTGATACTCTAAGTAAACCATTACCCGTGAAATATGGTGTTCCATAAGGTAGAGTATTAGGGCCTTTATTATTTTTGATGTATGTAGACGGATTGACAAAACTTCTAAAAAATTTAACAATAATATGTTTTGCAGATGACACACCTATTTTATTAAAAGGTGACACGTGGAAAGAAACCATATATATGATACCATATGATTTTAATAAACATATAAAAAAAATTATTTGTTTTAATAAAACAAAAAAAAATATGTCAGGTAAACTGCGATTGCTGTGAAATATCACAAAAAACTAACACAAATTACCTTGGTTTAATCTTCGATCAACATCTAAACTGGTACAAACATCGTGTACATAAACAACAAATTAAGAAAAATTATTTACAAGTTCTATTAACATAGATATAGTATGACAGTAGAAACACTCAAAATGCTATACATGGCTTTAATTTAATTCATACTAGGTTACGGCGTATTTACATGGGGCAAAACCGGCAAAACAATATTAAATACGTTAAAAATTACAAAAAAGTATATTATAAAAATTATTTTGTTTAAAACAAGACGATATTATTTATTTATTTACTAAAATGGTATTAAAATACATGTTGACAAAAAATACTACAAAAACCCTGTACAACATGATATAAGCACTAGATCAAGCAAAGCAAATAACGAAACACGTCCACAAATGCATTTTACTACGACAGAACGACATCTTGTGTGGATTGGACCAATTATATACTACCGGAAACAATTAAATAGAAGAATTACAACAAAATAAAACCCAAATTGAAAAAATGAATAATAAGCAATAATATTAATACAAAGCTACACTATCGATAAATTTTATTTTATAAATTTTCAGTTACTATTTTCAATTAAAATTTAAGAATATTTAGTTATATTTTATACTTATACCTATAATAGCTATACCACTATTTTATCTTGTAATATTTTAGAATTTGTTTAAGTAGATAAATCAATCATTAAAAACAACTAACAAATAAAACACGTTTTAGGCGTGTATAAATGTAATAAGTGAGGAAATCCAAACACCACGAAGAAAAATAAAATCTTTCATAAGTCCGAGGTCAAAATTGTCACGTATATTTTTCTAAAGTTGGTCAATTTATGTAACATCTGCTTTTGGCCTCTGGTTTATTTTTTTTTTCAATATTGGTTTAACTTTTCTTATTTTTATTAGACAACGCTCAACGAAAATATAAAATTTATGGTTGGGAACAGAACTATATACAGCCGTTTAATAATTTCTTTTGTTTCTTGTATTTTTTATGCATGTCAGCCTTGTAATTTCGTTGGGAATGTATGTAATTTAAATCTTTTTTTTAATTTGCCTTTTTGAAGGGGGATTTAAAAGAAATGTTAAAGTACAGGGTGATTCAAATTGGGCACCTTTATATGGGTACGGGTACTTCTAGCGGAGATAGAGAAAAACTAACCCCCCTTTGCGAGGCTCAAATTTCGAGACAAGATTTTCAGTGAAAACCGTATTTTGATATGTCCACCCATTTTTGAGCTACGGGGGCTTTTTGGAAAGTTTGCATTTTGGGATTAGGCCTGTAACTATTTTATTTATGAAAATTTCTTTTTGGTGTAAATTGCTTTTTTGTAGACCCTTTAAAGCAGAATCAAGATCTCAAACTGGATTTTGTTTTATTGATGATGATTGATGTTTTATTTCATTTTTGTATTCAGAATTAAATTCTAATCAAAATTATCTATCATATGAAATATTTTGTTTAAGTAGTTTCTGAGATATTCAACATTTTCTATTCACAACAAGGTGGTCATGGCCGGATATGGATATGACAATAAAAATTGAGTCGGCTATGCACCAAAGACATGAACTTATAAGGTCAAATATATCATAGCCTACTTCATTTTTCATTTTGAACAAGTCGACTATTAAACTTTATATATTAATTAATAACACAACTAAATAGATGAAAAAATTATTGACTCTAATTAATCTCAAAATAATAACTAATAACCTACTTTATTTTTAATGTCAAAACGATATCCGGCCATGGCCACCTTGTTGTGAATAGAAAATGTTGAATATCTCAAAAACTATTTTACCAAAATATCACATATAATACATAATTTTGATTAGAATTTAATTCTAAATACAAAAATGAAATAAAAAATAAGGTATTACGTAAGAAAAAAAGGTACGTTATATAAATAAAACTAAAAGTGGCAGATAAAATCCAGTTTGAGATCTGAATTCTGCTTTAGAAGGTCTGCAAAAAAGCAATTTACACCAAAAAGAAATTTTAATAAATAAAAAAGTTACAGACTTTTCAAAAAGCCCCCGTAGCTCAATCTCCGCTAGAAGTACCCGTACCCATATAAAAGTGCCCAATTTGAATCACCCTGTACAGAACCTGGAAAAAATATCCTGGGTATCGCTTCGTCCGCAGGAAAGTAAGCAGGGCATTGGGCAATGCGAGTATGTAAACACGTCACTCGCACTGACCCATGATTTTATTGATTTTCTACGAAAACAATGCAGCCATATTCGTATTTCAGTACAGATTGACTTTTATTTTTTTAAGCAAGTGACATAAAGATTTGTCAAGTTGAAAGCTCTAACCTACTATTTTGGGCATTAACAACAATTCTCCCACTTGCACAAAATATCTTTAAAAAATATATCACCAACAAAAAATGATTAATATAATAAAAATGTTTAAAACATTAAGAACCTGATTCTAATTTTGTTAGTAAATCAGCAGGCATATCAGCTGTGTGTAGATATTTCGATTCTATGAAATTATCTGCAACTGCACCTCCAATAAAATGATGCCTAACATCAATGTGTTTCGATCTTTTATGGAACACAGGATTTACAGCCAGCTTCTGTGCGCTCTGGTTATCATTAAATAAAACAGCCGTTTTAGTAATAGCACACAATTCCTGCAATAAATTTTTTAAATATATTGCTTCTTTCGAAGCTTCAGATATAGCCATATATTCTGCCTCGATATTACTCAACGTGACAGTTTTTTGTTTTCTACTTTCCCATGATATTAATGATCTTGAAAGTACAAAACCAAAACCTGTATATGATTTACGGTCGACTGTATCACCTGCCCAGTCAGCATCTACATACCCTATTAAATCTTGGTAATTTTTGCAGAATTTTAAACTGTAAGTCTTAGTACCTTGTAAATACTTTAAAATTATTTTTACGTATTCGTATTCGTATTAAACTGTGATAAATAGCTAATAGAGAAAGCTATATTTGGCCTAGTTAAAATAGCTAAATACATCAAGCTACCTATTAACTGTTGGTATGGAAACTCTGAACTACACAAGTTATCCCTATCTAAACTTATATTAGTTTCAATTGGTGCGGATACCTCTTTACCATTAAACATATTAAATTTTCTTAAAATCTGATCAATGTAGTGCTGTTGATCTACAAAAATCTCAGTTTTCTCTCTATCTGTATTAACTCTCATAGCCAAACAATTCCTGACCTGTCCTAAATCTTTAATTTTAAATATAAAAGCCAACTGAGAGCTATCATGGTCATTCAGCCTTTTCCATTGTTCGTAAACAAACAAGGTTCGTACTGAGATTTTTTATAATTCAGTTCTCTTAAAACAATCTCAACCTTTTTATACCATATACGCAAAGGCTGTGTGAGACCATATATAGCTCGGTTTAATATCAAAACTTTATTTTTACTATCAGTAACTTTTAAGCCCTCAGGCAATTTCATAAAAACTTTTACTGACAAAGCTAATAGCAATCTTATAGGTGAATGACGAACAACAGGGGAAAACGTTTCCTCAAAATCAATGCCATACCTTTGAGTAAAAAAAAGAGCAACCAACTTGACTCTATAGGTTACATTGTTATCACAATCGACTTTTTTCTTAAACACCCATTTGCATTCCACAATGTTACCATGTTCTGGAAAATCTACCAAATCCCACGCTTCATTTTCATTAAAAGATTTCAGCTCTTTCTCAATCGCCTCTAACCATTTGTCTTTAACGGGTCTTGATGCTGCTTCTTTGAACTTAACTGGATCATCGGTCATCTCCGGAACATCAGTGTCTCTCCCACCATATAAATATGTTACATAATCATCCATGACTTTTGGTTTGCGTATTCTGTCAGATCTTCTTACTATCTCTGACTCAGACTATCATAATTCTCACTTGAACTGTTGTTCACTTGGGTTTCTGGCAATACTTCTTGCTGGGGTATCTGTTCTCCCACTGAAACAGTTGACTCGCTCTGTTTAGACTTCTCAAATACTATGACATCTCTACTTGTGGTTATTATCTTCTTCTCTATATTATACATTCGGTAGTCTTTTATGTTGTCGCTGTAACCAACTAGGATGTGTTTGATAGGCTTCTTGTCCTACTTAAGACGGTTTTTTTTGGGACATATACCATGACAGTACTACCAAATATTCTTAGGTTAGTTATATCTGGCTTCTCGTTAAGCCACATTTCGTAGGGTGTTTTATCTAAACACACAGCCAAACTCCGATTTCTCAAGTATAGTGTATATGTGTAAACAGCCTCAGCCCAAAATTCTTTAGTTAAGCCACTATCAAATTACAAACATTTTGCTTTTTCAACTAATGTTCTGTTGAGCCCCTCAAACATACCATTTTGCCAGGTCATTGCTACAAAACTCACTTCCTTGATCAGACCTAAGCGACTTTATTTTCTGTTCAGTGAAGTTTTCTTTTATACTCTTTCAAATACTGAAAAACTTCATTCTTGGTCTTCAAAAAATAAACAGTCATCCTCAAATAATAGAAAATATTTAAACCCACCAATCGAAAGACTTTCCATCGAACCGCAAACATCTGCATGTACAACTTCCAACAAACTATCAGCTATTGTACCGTCATGCTTGAATGGTAATCTATGCTGCTTGCCCACGCAACAAACTTGACAGTTACTTTTCTTAATTTTTGCTGTATCACAATAATCTAGGCCTTCAACCAACTGAATACTTTTCATCTGGTTTAAATACTTGCTGCGAATAATGCCAAAGCGAAAATGCCACATTTCACTAGTTGCTACTGTTAATCCTGTAAGCATCAAATCATTCTTGATATTTAAAAGATAGACACCTTGTGTTAAATTTGGTGTTGCTATTAGATCTCCCTCCTGGTTAAATATTTTGCACACACCTTCTTTAAACTGAACAGTGTTAACATTATCAATTATTTGGCTCACCGATAGAAAATCTGTAGTTACTTCTGGCACATACAAAACATTATGTACTGTAATTGGAATGCTCTCACCGTTTACTAATGTTTGTACCTCTACATCATCTGAGCATCTTGCCTTCACAACATTTCTATTTGCTACCATTATTTCTTAAATCTCTGACTCACATTCATTCTGTAGCCACTCTTTGTCTGCTGTCAAATCTATGCTGTCAAATCTATACTAGCACCGCTGTCTATATACCAGCCTGACTTGCTAAAATCTCTATTTAAAAATACCACACTAAAAGTGTTACTTGACTTTTTCTTCTCCTCTTTGTTTTTTTTTTCTTTGTCCTTATTAGGACACTTATTCTAAAAATGAACTAAGCCCTCAGGCAATTTCATAAAAACTTTTACTGACAAAGCTAATAGCAATCTTATAGGTGAATGACGAACAACAGGGGAAAACGTTTCCTCAAAATCAATGCCATACCTTTGAGTAAAAAAAAGAGCAACCAACTTGACTCTATAGGTTACATTGTTATCACAATCGACTTTTTTCTTAAACACCCATTTGCATTCCACAATGTTACCATGTTCTGGAAAATCTACCAAATCCCACGCTTCATTTTCATTAAAAGATTTCAGCTCTTTCTCAATCGCCTCTAAGCATTTGTCTTTAACGGGTCTTGATGCTGCTTCTTTGAACTTAACTGGATCATCGGTCATCTCCGGAACATCAGTGTCTCTCCCACCATATAAATATGTTACATAATCATCCATGACTTTTGGTTTGCGTATTCTGTCAGATCTTCTTACTATCTCTGACTCAGACTATCATAATTCTCACTTGAACTGTTGTTCACTTGGGTTTCTGGCAATACTTCTTGCTGGGGTATCTGTTCTCCCACTGAAACAGTTGACTCGCTCTGTTTAGACTTCTCAAATACTATGACATCTCTACTTGTGGTTATTATCTTCTTCTCTATATTATACATTCGGTAGTCTTTTATGTTGTCGCTGTAACCAACTAGGATGTGTTTGATAGACTTCTTGTCCTACTTAAGACGGTTTTTTTTGGGACATATACCATGACAGTACAACCAAATATTCTTAGGTTAGTTATATCTGGCTTCTCGTTAAGCCACATTTTGTAGGGTGTTTTATCTAAACACACAGCCAAACTCCGATTTTTCAAGTATAGTGTATATGTGTAAACAGCCTCAGCCCAAAATTCTTTATTTAAGCCACTATCAAATTACAAACATTTTGTTTTTTCAACTAATGTTCTGTTGAGCCTCTCAAACATACCATTTTGCCAGGTCATTGCCACAAAACTCACTTCCTCGATCAGACCTAAGCGACTTTATTTTCTGTTCAGTGAAGTTTTTTTTATACTCTTTCAAATACTCAAAAACATTCTTGGTCTTCAAAAAATAAACAAATCCCATCTTGCTACAATCATCCTCAAATAATAGAAAATATTTAAACCCACCAATCGAAAGACTTTTCATCGAACCGCAAACATCTGCATGTACAACTTCCAACAAACTATCAGCTATTGTACCGTCATGCTTGAATGGTAATCTATGCTGCTTGCCCACGCAACAAACTTGACAGTTACTTTTCTTAATTTTTGCTGTATCACAATAATCTAGGCCTTCAACCAACTGATTACTTTTAATCTGGTTTAAATACTTGCTGCAAATAATGCCAAAGCGAAAATGCCACATTTCACTAGTTGCTACTGTTAATCCTGTAAGCATCAAATCATTCTTGATATTTAAAAGATAGACACCTTGTATTAAATTTGTTGTTGCTATTAGATCTCCCTCCTGGTTAAATATTTTGCACACACCTTCTTTAAACTGAACAGTGTTAACATTATCAATTATTTGGCTCACCGATAGAAAATCTGTTGTTACTTCTGGCACATATAAAACATTATGTACTGTAATTGGAATGCTCTCACCGTTTACTAATGTTTGTATCTCTACGTCATCTGAGCATCTTGCCTTCACAACATTTCTATTTGCTACCATTATTTCTTAAATCTCTGACTCACATTCATTCTGTAGCCACTCTTTGTTTGATGTCAGATCTATACTGTAAAATCTATACTAACAACGCTGTCTATATACCAGCCTGACTTGCTAAAATCTCCATTTAAAAATACCACACTAAAAGCAACACCGTCTAAAAGTGTTACTTGACTTTTTCTTCTCCTCTTTGTTTTTTTTTCTTTGTCCTTATTAGGACACTTATTCTGAAAATGACCTATCTGATGACATCGGTAACATTTAATGAGACTCCTGACGGCTGGAGTTTTCGAGTTTTTGTCATGCTGCTTTTTCTGAATATATTTTTTAGCAACAAATGCACTGCCACTGCTAGTTTGAACATCGCTTTCCATGTCAAGTAATTTTTGCTTAATGCTATCTGTGGTTACCTGAATGCCAGAGTGTTCGATGGGTATGATCATTGGGCTAAACTTTTCTAGCAAACCCGCAAATAAAAGTGATCCTATCCATAGTATAACCTGAACCATGGTAAAACGCCTTTAATTTAGTCCACAATTCGACTGTTGTTTTTGCTTCACGCACGAGATTATATGAAGAACTGTGTATAATCAAGATTATTTTAATCTTCGCTTTGGCATCATACGCAGTAACTACCTGTCCCACTCATTTTTAAGCCTCTCAACGAGAAAATTGACAACGGCAAACGACCAATCTGCGTAATTTTCCCGTCCCCGCAACTTCGGAACATTCGCGATAAAACTGCTGGTCATCGTGCAACGAATAAATCTGGCTATCCCGCACTATTAATACAACGTAGGGCTCCGCAGGACTCCGCATACTGGGCCCATAACCTATTTTAACCTAACCTAACCTAAGATTTTCTATGAAGCTATAACCTACTCTTTTGGGCACTAAGAACAACAAATTTAGCCACTGCTCGGTGCCGGCGCAGGAGATTCCTATGGTTGCGGTATTTTAAGCGAAGTCAAAGAACCACCGGCAACGTGAGTTGGAGCGATTATTAACCTGCTGTCGTTAAAATTAAAATCCTTTGCATTTTTCTCGACTATTTAAATGGTCAACTATAAAGAAACGGAACCACGCTTGTTTTTGTTTGTGTGTTCAGTGCTGTCTTCAGCTAAATTATTTTTTTTAACTCTCATAGAGTGTGGTGTCTCATTCATTATTTTTAATATCACAGAAACTATTTGAATTACCTCATCAGAAGCGGGAAATCTTACCTCACTTCAAGTGACTTCCGTTCTAATTAATCGACACCACGTGTATAAATACTGTGCAAAAATTCAAAATGAAAATATTTTTAGGCTTACTCCACTGACTAATAGTAGTAGAGGAAACGAAAATTTTATCGCCTGTACATCGATTAACAGTAAATAAGTAGATGAAACAAAATTGGCGAAAATAAAAAATTTTAAACTAAACGCTTCATTAATGCCTAACTATACTTTAACACAAAGTAAAAGAAAGTCTTGAAGAAAATTGCTTAATTTAAAATTACTTCATTTTCTCTTTTAACTAGTTATAATGAGGTAGGTACAAAGTTTTATCAGGGTTAATAGCACAAGTGCCTGAAGTTTTTTCACTGGAGTAAGTAGAAGAACGAATGCTTTTTGTTAAGCATATTTTTGAATCTACAACAAATTTTGTGTGTTGAAAAGAGCTGACAAGGCTTTTTACCAAAAAAAATTAACGCCCCCAAACGTCAGCGACATACTCAGAGATTGGCCTAGTGAGTTCAACACTACCTTTAGAAGGGGTACAAGTATCTATGAAAAAAAGCTTACTTATATTTTATATGAAGGGCGGATTCTCCGGCGCATTGAAAATTTTAGGAAAACTATATTAAAAATGCAATCATTTACATTTTTTAAATGTTGCCATAATTTTCTTTTTAAACTGAAACATGAAACATTTTCGCAACTTAAACAGAACATTCTTTATATATTTTGACAGGTGAAATATTTTTCCACCCTTACGCCTCTGCTAAATGTGTTTTCTCGAGAACTCAACTAATGAAAAAACTTTCGCAGTTTTGTTTATTAAAACCTACCTTATCATTGGGATTTACTAAGATCTAAAACACTACCCTCCACAGGTTTACAACACTTACCCACACAAAAAGACACAAAGTAATTGATCATTTTGTATTATTATTGCAAATTACCATTGAAAAACTATTTTTTTTAAAAAGTAAATCATATTTTAGGAGAAACTTAACCTTAAAACTTACATCTTTAAGAGGTTTCAAAATGACTAATGGCATATACCCCAAAAATTTGGCGCAATATTGAGGTTATAAAGTTGGTAATTTTTCAAACCATCTCTGAGGGGCGGTTTAAATTTATTTCCCCCGAAAGTACGTTTTTTTTGGCGATTAATAGGTAATTATTTTGTTCATAATATCTGAAAGAAACCGTTTTTAAAAAGTTTATTCTACCTTATATAATATCACAAGTTGTTCAATAACCAAAATAGCACCTCCAATATTGTCCGGAAAAACGCTGTATTTTGAACCCGTTATCGGAACAAAATATATATTTATGAGGGCACTAAGAGGTAAAACAAACAGAAGTGAAGATGACTGATTATGCACTAAAATCTACTACTGAAAGTCCACTTATTCTAAAGCTGCAGCTTTCATCAGTACAGATTGGTGCAAGCCAAGTTGCAAGCGGATTCGAACTCGCTGCTTTCGATGAGTTTGTGATATAAATGCACCTAATATTTTGAAACCAACATCTTGACCATGACAGTTCTAAATCGGGTCTAGTATACAGAACAGATTAATATTTGGCAGTCGCATACCTCCAACTGAATTCATTAGAGTGTCACTGTAGGCATGAGGGAGTAAATAAACAAATTTTTGTCTTGATTTTTTTACATACTTTACAAAAATGCAATGTCAAAATAGAAAAAAACAAATATGTGCTTAAATGCATAGCTCCAAAGCTGGAAAGCTTATTTTTGTTATACTAAACCGCTTGAATTGCCTACCTAAAAAAGTTACAATTTCAATACATATTAATGTAAGTAACTAATTATAAAATAGACATTTACAAACACTTTAAAATATCTTAAAATCAAGATAAAAATATGAAAACAAAATGACAAGTTAGAAAGTGAAGTCATTTAGTACTCTTTCCTGCGGGCACAGAAATACTCTCAGTCTAATTTGATTTTAGTTCTCCTCCTCTCTTAATTCTACTCTCGAAAAAAGCAGAGTTATGATGTGGTATAACCAAGTCACCTTTATGCCTTGTTTTCATGTGAATTTGAAGCCCACATAAGTTTCTATTTTGTAGAAATAGATCTTTATTTATTTTTACAAATAAAATCAAGTGCAAAAAATAGCAGGATGGCACAGTCAACATTCCTTAACTTTCAAAGTGTGGCTTTCGAGCTTTGAAAACTTTAGGAGCACCGCTGGAAGATCCCCAGAAAATATCTCAATATGTAATATTGCTTTGGATACTGGAAAAATAAATAATATATTTGAAAGATATTTATGGAGACTGCATCACGCAAGCGCCGAGCTACTCCAGTGTTACCAGATAACCTTGAGGTTAATTTTTTTATGTCATTTTTACAACCAAATAATGGTGTTGTGATTAAGCTTCAAGCACGAGTTCAGCTTTCGCACAGGTAATATCATCTGCATACTGGTAAGTTTGATCCTCACCAACCATCTCTGAAAGATCTCCAACGTAGAGCAGAAGAAGTAAAGGTCCTATAATCGAACCTTGAGAAACGTCTTGTTGTATTTCATCCCACTCTGAATAGAAAGAAATATTTTGGTTTTTATTACAGATAAATTGTTTTCGATTTTTGAGATATGATTCTATTTAGAACAATACCGCTGATACCTGATCGCTCAAGCTTTTTAAGCATCAATTTGAAGTCCACTGTAGGCAGAAATTTGTTTTCCTTGATCCATACTTTCAAACAGAAATTTTAATTAGTAATAAATTGCAAGCTTTGTTGTTTTCTTTTTAAAGTCAATGGGCCGATTGTAGTGCTCTCTCAAAGACCTTTGACACAGATGTCAAAAGAGATGCTGGTCGATAATTGCTAGGATTTGGCCTTTTTTATCTTAGCTGGAAAAACCCCACTTAAGAAACACTAATTTATTAATTTTGTTAAGATAGCACTGATTTGACTAGATACTTTTTTAGAATTGCAAAACGTAGTTCATCGACTTCTTCTGAGAATTTATTAGGGAATCCCATAAGAATATCGTGTACTTCATTATCTGTTATAGGGTAAGAAAAAATTAATCTATGCTGAGAGGTTATGTTTGTGTTAAACATTTTATTGGTAAAAGGAAGTTTAAATGGTTTTTAAAATGTAGATGCTATTGCTATTTTTTGTGGATCTGTAATATTTAGTCCATCTTTTTCTTGTGTCTTGCATTTTTTTTGGTCTCTGTGTTAAAAATATTCCAAACTGTTTTACTTTCGTTTTCTGAGCTAAGAATCAAATTTTTTTTTACGCTTTTTTTGATGTTTAAGAAGTATTTTTTTATGTTTTTTCTTTTCATTCCTGTATGTGTGACAGCTTTTCGTCTTTTTAGTATTTGAAGATTTATGTAAAAATCTTTTATATGTTGAGAGTAGTTTTTAACTTGTTTACTTACCTAAGAGATTGGTTTACTGGATCTTACTGTTCTCAAAGGAAAGGACAGATCAAAATGAAAGTAAGAAATTATGTTAATTAAAACAGTTAAATCTCTCCTCTCTTCTAAAAGAAAAACCTCCTCCTCGGCCAATGCTTGCTAAAACCTACATATATTATCCTCAGAGAAAACTTTTTTTCTTTGAAATCTTTGAAAGTCAAGTGTGCCGTGCGATTTAATAGTTTGAAAAGATATTGTCCAACTAAGTGTTTAAAGTAGGCCTCATTATTTATAACTGTTGAGTTAGCCCATAACTAGATATAATTTGGATAAAAGTCAAAGTCACCACAGAGCACCAGAAGTAAATGTTATATTACATTATTTCTAGTTACATCAGAGACCGAAAACACACAGTCTTGTTCAACTGATTTTGGTAATGTATGAACCTTCAATGCCTGCTGAAAGACCTCTGTATAGATGGCTGTTCCTCCTTTTTCTTTGGCCGTTCTTACTTCCAAGTTGTCAAAATTAAAAATGTTGGAAAGACAGAGTACATTTGGTTTTGTTATTCCTAGGAGGATACACAGCTGTAGAGCACTTTGTTATTAATACCAGTATGCTAGCTAATTTGACTTGAACCCGTTGCAAAGAGGTTAGTCGATTTTTAAGTTTCGTGTTGCCTCTGACTGGATCTGGACGAAAGGTCCGACGCTTTCTAGAATGAACTTAATTCCATTCGCCTTTTCTTCTTTATTTTGCGAACATTCTATATCAACTTGGTTGTTGTTAATATTTACATTCGTCCTACGTAAAGTGTGGTTAGGTTGTTTTTTTGAACGATCTTTGTTTTTTGTTGGCCTTTTGGAAAGTTATTTAAATTTTTGCTGTCCTTGTTTAAGACGACCGGCGGCTTGCCTCCAACCCTTTTTATTTGTTTTGAAACAGGAGGCGTTTTCTAATATGCAACTATTTCAAAACAGTTTAAAAACAATGGCGTTACATACTACGTTATAGTTTGATAAGGCTCTTGTGGATCGAATAAACTAATGTTTTATCGGCAACCATCTTAAAAAACCAAAAATATAGAAGGAATCTTCTATATATTTATATAAAAAATCTTTTTGGAAAAGGTGGAAAAAGAAAAATAAAGATTAAGGAGTTGACGAGAAGTTATCCACAGTATTTGACAGGTAACAAATGCCTAGTTTACAGTCCAACGTCTTGCCACTGATTTCTATTTTTCATCGAAAAAAGTGACAAGCAATAGATGGCAGCGGTACAAAATTTCAATGTGGAGTCTAGGCAAAAGACGCATGCGATACTTCGAAACGAACAAAAAGGTCAATTCAAAACCATTCAAATTGGTGGAAAAGTGAAGTTATTGATAACGAGCGGGAAAAATTGACATTTAAATTGATTCTATAAATAATAAAATAAAACAAAACCTTTTTAATTTTATGCGGATTTAATTAAATTGCTAGGAAGAAATACACAATTTTCTAGGTTGTAAATGGTTTTTAAGCACTAATGACACGAGATTTCAGAGTTGTGAGGTCACTTATCAATGACTTATTTATTGAAAAAGTTTTCAAAATGGGATAGATGTAAGAAAACGTCTCCGCACAGCTGTTGCGCGGGCGGCGCTCTGATTAAACTTCACCTGGTTCTTAGAGTAAGCAGGAGCAAGAGTGCACAATCTGACAAGCTCAATATTTGATTCTTGCAGATTAATTCAATCCAGCAAACATTGCAAGCAAGAGATTTTTCTCTGGTTGGTTGTCGACCTTTGTTTTTGATTTTAAAATTTTTTCAATGCTTTTGTTTATTTCTTTTACAGTTTCTTTGAAGTTTTTAAATTCTTGAAGTATTTCACCATCTGTGACTTTTCTCTTCTTGCAGTCCAGCCCAGACCAAGGTGTCTATTTCTGTTGTTGTGAGATCGAAGTACTCTAGACCCGTTTATCGCATTTTTCTCCGAAGATATCATCACCGGTAGGACGGCGCTTATGTACGCAATTGCCCTTATATTTATCGCAGATTAACTGCATATTGATGGTCTATCATTTTTCTTCTTCTAAGGTAAGTGAAATTTGAGGTTTTCACTGTTAAAATTTATAATTTTTTCCTTATGTGAGCAATATCTCAGAAAAAATTAACACCGATTTTTAAATTGAGCATACTTTAATGCACTGATTTGGCAATTTCCGCCTTTTATATTTGATTTTTGTTTTTTACGATTTTATTTTACCAGTAGTTTTGTGGCTTTGCTGACCCGACAGCGCGCTAACATATAATAATAAGAAAAGCAAGGTGTTTTCAAGTGCAAGGTCGTTTCTATGTACGGTTCACCTTCCATCAACTTTCAATAGTAGAAATGGGCTTATTTGATAGCGCCGCCTATTCGAGATATAGTAAAATGTTAGATCAATTTAAGAGTATAGTCTTCGCTAGCAGCTTTTCTTGTCTTTCTCTCTTGGCCCCACATTTTTCTATCCAAATACAGAAAATTTTCAAAAATTTTAAACTCATTTTAAAGATAGAGCTTGAGTCTAGGGTTCTCCAGTAATAGTTTTTAAATTTACCAGATTTTTTTAAATAAAAAAGCACTTAGGAACCCAATCTTTATGTCTAAAATTTGTAACGGTTCCATTATACAGTTCATAAAATGTTATAATTTAGTGTTAGCTTTTCATGCAAAATGAATTTAAAGTCTTATATGTTATAACTCTATTTTAATGGTTTAATAATGAGCACGTTAAAATGCCTTGTTAGTAATAGGTCAAGTAGGAACATTATTTTGATTTAGTGACCGTCATTTTGTTTTGGCCTTCATTTTAATTTAGTGAACTTTGTTATCATTAATGGATGATTGACATTTGAAAGCTACTAGTTAGTAATTGATCAAATAGGATATAATTTTGTTTTAAAGTTTATTTTGTTTAAAAACTACTTCGTTTGTTTCAAAAAATATTGTTTACTTGTTTTCAAAAACATTTATTTTGTTTCTCCTGGACAGACAACATTCAACGAAGTGGTCAAGCAAACTTAAAAGAAAAGGAACTCTCTTTAAAAGAAAAGTAACCCTCTTTAAAGGAAAAGGAACCCTCTGTTTTGAGGTAATTATTTATTGATACAGAGCTTAAGTCGTATCACATCAAGATTGTTTCTATAATATTTTTTTAGTGTTCAATGTTTAATTCGTGGTACTTTTTTCTAGGGTGTTTGAAGTTGTTTGAAGTAAGTTTAGTTTATGTTTGGGTTTGGTCTTCCGTCAAGAAATTGAATTCTCCGTGCTTTGGATAAACCGGAGTTGGCCAGACATCTTTTATGCGTTCTCCATAAAGCAAAAAATTTCCGGATCTCTTCAACGATGGATCTTGAAGACGTGGAGACATGAATTCCAGTTGAAAATTCGACGAGGCTGATAGAACTGACAGTCACGAGAGTGAGATCGACCCATTTATTTAAATTGCGACATTCAACAAGATATTGATAGTGAAATTGTAATCTACTTTAAATTAAAACTGCCGTATTCCCAAAAACCAAAAATATATTGTTTATAATAAACTGAACATACAAAAGATATTTAAGTCTTTTTAAAAACCTTCGCAGCGAGCCGAAAACAAAGAAATGTGTGTGTGTGTGTGTCACAGCCAACCGTCGAACGCCGGTTTTCTTATCACCCTCTTATATCCCCGCTACTTATCTCTCTACAGCCTTGTTGCGCTTCGTACCATCTCAGTCGTCATGTCATAAGAGAGAGATTAAAAGAGCCAACATTAAGGGGATGGTTACAGTCGGCTAATTTGACTAAGCTTCACGTCCCCGTGAAGGTACGACAACTAACAAAATAAAACAGCAGAATGAATAATGACAAAATACCGAAAAGCGAGTACCAAGCAGCTATTGGTTCTCGTCTTCACTAGATTCACTTTGTGAAACTGTCGTAACAAAAAGCTTTAGTTTATCTGAAGGAACTAAGCCCGTATATGCAGTCCTACAACGTTTGGACCCTGGAAATTCGTTAATTACATACCGGTCGTTATCCAGTACTTTCGTAACAATAAAAGGTCCTTTGTAACGAGGCTCAAGCTTTTTACTTTTGCCATCGTTTGCACATTGGTTTGTTCGAACCAGAACGTGTTGGCCAACCGTAAGTTTCGTAATAGGTGCATGTCGTTTATCGTAATATGATTTTTGTTGTTCTTGTCGAACCTGAATCGAATCAGAAACTTCTTTTCGTAACTCTCCTAGGTTTTGCCGTTCTTCGCATGAAACCACCTCTGACGTCAAAAACGCATCATTAGCGCCTCGAGGTCGGTACCCAAAGAAAACTTCATAGGGCGACTTATTCGTAGAAGAGTTAACGGCAGAATTAATTCCTCACTTCACTTTGTTTAAGGCTTCATCCCATCTTGTTTCGTTCTCCGTTGAGGCTTTCAGAGCGGAAAGGATTAAACGGTTCATGCGTTCTACCTGCCCGTTTGCACGCGGGGTCGCTGTAGCGCATAATACCCGTTTAATTCCTAAACCGCTACAAAAATCCGTAAAATTTTTACTCGTGAAACTTGTTCCTCGATCGCAGATCAGTCTTCTTGGTACGCCGAACATGTCTATGATTTCCTCAAGAAATCTCGTGACGTAAAGAGTTTTTGTACTGGGTACTGCCTTTAAAAACGTAAATTTTGTAAAACCAGGTATTACAACAATTAGGTAGGCATTTTTCTTCCTACTAGTCACAAAAGGACCTAGGTGATCGATATGCAATGTATCCATAGGAACTGGTTCCTTTGGAATTGGATTAAGACGACCAGGCTGCTTTCCCGATGGCGTTTTGTTGTATAAACAACCAAGGCAAGATTTAATGTAGTTTTTGACATACTGTCTCATTTTGGCAAACCAGTAGCGTTGACTAATAGTTTCATTGTAGTATAACAATACTCTTCTTCTAGCTGTTTTAGGTAGTACCCACCTTTTTCCCTTTTCGGTGTTACGATATAAGCGACCATCTTTTAAGCAGTAGTTTCTATGAATTTCTTTCGATTCTGAGTCTACTGGAGTAGTCGACAACACTTCTATAAGTTTCTTGCATTGTGAGTCCTGTAGTTAAGCTTATAAAACCCAATCATCTTCAGACACATTAACATTCATAACATCAATGTTATTATCTATTTCTACAGGATGTCTACTTAATGCGTCGACGTGGGCCATTTTAGTTCCTGGTCGATATTCAACGTCAAAATCTAATTCCTGAATAGCTAACCACCATCTAGCTATTCGGGGAACTAAATCTCTTTTTAATAAAGTGTGACGTATGGAGTTGCAATCTGTAACTACTTTAAATCTAGTTCCTATTAGGTAGATGCGAAACTTCTTTAAAGAATTAACAACAGCAAGCGTCTCCAATTCATATGAATGGTAATTTTGTTCTTCTTTAGTGGTTGCTTTGCTAAAATATTGAACCGGGTGTAACATTCCGTTTTCTTGCTTCTGAAGTAATATTCCACCTAAACCAAATTTACTTGCGTCACAGTGTACTTCGGTTGCGGCTTCTCGATTATAAAGAGCGAGAACTGGTCGTTGCACAAGTTTTGATTTAATTGTTTGAAAAGCAGAACTTTGACTATCTGTCCAGTTGAATACACTATCTTTTCGGGTTAGGGCGGATATTGGCTTGGCAATAGAAGCAAATCCTTTTATGTATTTTCGAAAATAACTTTCTAAGCCCAAAAATCTTCTTACATCATGGACGTTATGAGGAGTTGCAAATTCTGACACGGCTTTGATTTTATCTGTTCCTGGCCTTATTCCATTGGCGGATATTTCGTGTCCTAAATATTCAAGTTTATCTCGTAGAAAATAACATTTGTTTAGACGTAACGTTCAACCTGTTTCTCGAAACAATTTTAGTACCATCTCAACTCGCACCAGCATCTCGTCTATACTACTAGATTTAATTAGTACATCGTCCAGATAGGCCATAGCAATATCAAAACGTAATTTTTCCAAAACTTGATTTATTGTCCTTTGAAAAACAGCCGGAGCATTGACGAGTCCAAAAGGCATTCTAAGGTACTCGTAATGACCGTCGGGTGTAACAAATGCTGTTTTTGGAATAGCTTCTTCATCTAGAGGTATTTGGTGATATCCAGAGGTTAAATCTAGGCTTGTGAAATATTTACTATCTTTAAGTGAATCCAAAAGGTCGTCGATTCTTAGTAAAGGATATTTATCTTTTACGGTTTTTTGATTAAGGGCTCTAAAATCAACACACATACGCTTCTCACCATTTTTTTTTACAAGTATGATTGGGCTAGCGTATGGAGAGGATGAATCTTGGATTATATTATTTTGAAGTAAGTCGTCAACAATATTCCTTACTTCTTCACGTTCTGTAAAAGCCATTCGATATGGTCGATACGTTATTGGAACATCATCTGTTAGTAATATAGACATTCGAGACACATTCGATTGACCTACTTCTGTCAAATTAGTTGCAAAACAGTCATGATATTGATTCAGTAAATTTGGCCTTCAATGTCATTAAGTGTAAAATACTTTAAGTGTTCAACGTTAACTTGAAACATGCCAGTGGTAGAATCGCTATTTTCTTCAAAACGAACGTAACCTCTTGCCACTACCATGCTTTTTTCATAACAAACGTCATTATCGGAAACATTCAAAATTGGTATTACACCTTCAGTATTTAAATTTGTAACGCACCTTGGGAGAACGTGAAATTTTCCTGGAATATTACGATATTGCAAGTCTATGAAAACATCCCCAACTTCTTGGTTACTAAATACTGAAACATGACCTACGTAATGTGCGGGAATAACAGAGGTTTCTTTTGCCAAAAGCTTTATTTTTTGTGTAGAAATTTTACTTAGATTGGGTACAATATTTTTAAATATACTATCACTATAATTGTTAAATAAACGAACTTGATCGCCCAGTATAATAACAGTAATATTTTTATTATTACCAAATGGTTGACCAACAATTATTGGTACGTTTTGGACATAATCGGGAACAACCAAAACTTCAACCACCGCAAAAGCTAAGTCAACTACTAGATTAATAGAAACTTTGGTGTCTACGTATATGGATCCACCACCATAGCCACGTAACCAGGCAGACATACATTGCCCTGGCAAACCAAGCTGTTTAAATTCACTTTGTCTAATAGTTATAGCTCCACAACCAGAATCAACGAATCCTCGTATTGGTTCGTTATTAATTACACAATCGATAAAATAGCATGTATTTAAGTCGTTATTTTTAGGAATTCTAGGAATTTGTACTATATTTAATGACTCACCCGTCGACGGTACTTCAGGACGTCTACGTTGACCAACTGTACATCTATTAGCTTCGTGACCTAATAAATAACATTTAGAGCACTCTACACGTTGTTTAGGGCACTTGGATTGGTAATGTCCTTTTTCTTTACAATTGTAACACTGTACATATTTAATGTCCATTTTTCTTGAAGATTGGTATTCATTCGCGTCATATCTGGGTTTTACGTCTACTCTAAAACGTCTTTTAGGTATTTCAGCACGTGACATTCTGCTGGTATTTTCCGCAAGTGATTCATCGCGTAACATGGACAAATATTCCTCATAGAGAGCTTCGGGAGTTTCGTAACGGCCCGCTCTAGCTCCATTTTGTACCGTAAAATTTGTAATTCCATCGATCAAACACGCCACTGCATTCTTTCCCAATATTTGACACGTACGTAATAACTCCATCTTGCTGAAATAATAACTTGTCATCGTCTTACTTTTAAGTTTAGTTCTATTCAACATTTTTCTTAGCGCTACAGCATAATCCACATGATCAGGGAAAGTTTTGCAAATTAAATGTTTCCACTCGATCCATGAACTCGGATAATTAGTAAGGCTATGGTACCACGTTCGTGCCATGCCAGATAAACGTGATTGCATATGGTATGCTGTTGTTGCGTCGTCCCAATGATTCGTATTTTTAAACTGATCGATTTTCTCCAACCACTTAATAGCGGAAAGATTATCGTTTTAAGGATTAAATAACGGGATACAGTCACTTTTTGCTGGTAAATAACGGCTTTCTTGTTGTGGTACTTGATTCGCAATAGTGTTCAAAAGGTGTTCTAATCGATCCACACGTGACTCAACTGAATTATCCAGCGATCTACCGGACGTTGACGCCCGTTCGTTACTCAAAGCATTTGTGGAATTTAACTGATAATTAGACTTACTATTTGAAGTTTCTGGCATCGAAATAATTACAGGTGTATGACCACCTAAAGAATGGTTTTCACTTCTTGGGGGCGTACGTAACTGCCCGTCACAAAGTCTCTTTGATTTACCCCCGTCTAAGGGTTCTTTATTAGGTCTTTTCTTTGATTTTTCCGTTTTTCGTGACGAACGGTGTTTATATCAGCCCGAGCTTTTATCAGATCTCGCACTTTTAGTTGAATCACTACTGGTCGTAGAGCTGCTACGGCGTCCACGACCCATTTTTACGAAAACGTAAAGAAAGCGATGTTTACTTAACACTAAAAAAAAACACTTAAACTATATAATATCCACGTAAACTATATATTAAACACGTAACCGAAATCACGAGTTCACCCCAACACCTGAACTGTAATCTACTTTAAATTAAAACTGCCGTATTCCCAAAAACCAAAAATATATTGTTTATAATAAACTGAACATACAAAAGATAATTAAGTCCTTTTAAAAACCTTCGCAGCGAGCCGAAAACAAAGGAATGTGTGTGTGTGTGTGTCACAGCCAACCGTCGAACGCCGGTTTTCTTATCGCCCCCTATATCCCCGCTACTTATCTCTCTACAGCCTTGTTGCGCTTCGTACCATCTCAGTCGTCATGTCATAAGAGAGAGATTAGAAGAGCCAACATTAAGGGGATGGTTACAAAATGTTTAACCGAATATACTTACGTCAATTTAGAGTCGGAAATTGTCAGTAAAATAGGTTATCTTGTCAGGTTAGTTTCATAGCACTAGCTTGTCAAGTTAATTTCAGACAACACCTGCTTAACTAAAAAGCCAGTTAACCTTTTTTCGATTTAGTATCCTTTAGCCTACTATACACTCACCTGTCAATTTGGTCATAAAAATGGTGGAAATCTTTGGCTGGTCAGGCTAATTTCAGGGCACTAAGTCTGTTTGATTGCGGATAGAAACCTTAGACCTTTTCGGCAATAAAAATCTTCATTATTATTAGCCGTAGTCTCATTTGACCAAATTAAAAACGAACCCAGAGATTTTCGTTAAAAATAAGACTAGGATTTCTGTATTTGGATAGAAAAATATGGAGCCAAAAATACCCTTGCAAGCAAAATTTAAGAAAAGGGAAGCTGCCAGCAAAGACTATACTCATAACACATTGCTTTGAAAATATATTATATCTTGCTTGCAGATATCGTTGCGGCAAAATGCAACCGAGTTAATAACAGGGAAGTTATCGAAACGCGACGATACGCGCTCTGGGGAGTTATTCAGGAAGTAAAATTTTGTTAACATTTTAGTCTGTGTGTCTGATTATCTTGTGTATTTTCTATCTACGATGGGACCAACCAGAGTTTAGACCGAGATTACGTATTTTAGATTTCTTGAAAACTAGTTACAAGCGTAAATTAGTATTTTTTTGTATTTTAAATTATGTATGTCTAGAAATGTTAAATATTGAGAATTGGATTTAACGCTTTTTGCTGGCTTAACTTTGACAAATATACTAACGGGTAATTAGTTCTTTTTATTAGACCTCACGTTTATTTGTGACTCCCCTTTTTTCGCTCTGATGCTTATAAGCCCGGATATAATTTTGCTCCTGCCGGGTTAATTAACATCAGGTGTCGGTAATTAATTAAAGTTATATATCGCTTTGCCTTTCCTTCTTCAACGAGGGCAATATCTTGATGAAAACACCGGATATTTGCATAACGAAGTTAATATTTCATTTTGTTAACTGCAAATCAATAATTATTTTATCAAAAGTTTTACGGGCTTTGGTTCTATTATTACAAAAGAGTGATCAAATACTCGACAGTCAATGCAGTTCAAGTGCACGCCCAACTGCGCGGCGCTTAAACTTTACAAAGAAAGATATTGAAATCATACCAGTTCCAGTTTATTATTTTTGTTTTGTCAAGTGTGCGAAAAGTTTATCTTTAGGTAGCTCGTCTGAGATGGCGCTAAGTGTACTATTAATAGATACGCCCTTTTTCTTTTTTTTTGCTTTTGTCCCACAATTTTTAAATGACAAGTTTAACTCCTTGAGCCTCATAGAAAAATCAATAAATACCACAATAACTTCGACACGTTAAAGACTCTACAGGTAACTGTTTAACATTTAGTCTATGCACTGAGCAGCCTCCGTATTTCTTGTGTGTTATTGCAAATTTGACTACAAAGTTGATCAGTAATTCGCTTGTTGGACATCTGTCAAACGCATGCCAAATAAAATATGGCGGCTCCAACTTCAAAACAGAACAATTTTGGAAAATTCACAACTTTTTCATTTGTGAACCAATTTTTTTTAAAAACTAATTCACCCACTTGCATTTTTGATGTTTCTTTGACAAAAAAAATATATCCTGTAACAACATCAAACTTATAAGGCACCAAGTAAATGTATATGAACAAGTTGTATCCATAGTGGGTACCATTTTTGCCATAGGTTGAATGTTTCCGGAGTAGCGCATAAAAAACTACTAAATTAGCCTTGGGGTACCCCTAGACACTAAATATTTTCTTTTTAGTGAAGGTTTTAAAAACGGAAGGAAAGCTACTAAAATTTAAAGCTAATACAATTTCTAATTATCTAAACTGGTTTTTAATAAAAAGAAGTTTATATTGTGTCTAATATGGTGGCTTACTTATGGCCAACACGCGATTTTGCACCTATGTGTTCTCGACTATTTTTTGCAACTTAGGGCAATTTCTAGGAACATGAAAGGCACACCGAGTGAGAGTTCAAGGTATAAATTAAAAATTTTTAGAGTGTGAAAATGGTGGGGATTACCCTAAACCCTCTAAAATTGCCCACCTTTGGATTGGTGTGCCGAGCCCTTATCCACAATTTTGTAGTACAGGATTGTCCATTTCGTATTTAGGACAAGAAAATGCACATCTTACTAAAAAATGGCGAGGGTTATCTATCCATCATAATTTTTACTGCGAACGCTTGTACCAAAAGCCAAGGCATCCAAATTTATAGATCCGATGTCAAATTTCAATATCCAAGATGGCGGACTTACTTAAAAAATAAACTTTTTTGAATTCCTAGAAATCTTTCTGAGCAACATTGTATTTAATCCCAAACATCAGTTACACAGTCACATTTCTTTCAAGCAGTTTAGTGTGTGTAGTTATGTTTAAATAGACCAAAAGTTGCCTGCAAAAATGTACTTGGTAAAAGGCTTTAGAACCAGCATTAAAACTGACATTTAAATTTTCAAAAATAGGTATCTTGGACACTCCATTCATCGTAGCATGCGACCAAGACATTAAAACAAGTATATTTTTAGTGGGTTTTTTTCAGCTCTTAAAACTTTCATGAGAAAGTGAATTTTTGGAGTGATACCTCTAGGTCAATTTTACAGTTTTTTAAGCAACTCCGGAACCTCTTATCCTATGGTTAAAATGGTACCCACTATGGATACAACTTGTTTTTACACATCATTTTTTTGTCCTGTCATTTTTTTGTAGAATCGACAGTTACTCTATAAAAAGAAAAAAAAACGCGTACAAAAATAATGCTGCAGGATATATTTTTCCTGTTACAGAAACATTAAAAATTTAATTGTTTAATGGTTTTCCTAAAAGTGCCTTGTGATTAAAACGAAATAAAATTAGTCAGGTTTGCCTTTTTTCTTAGGGACTTGATTGTTTCGCTGTACACCATGTGTCAGAAATAATTTTGTTACCTGTACTTACAAAGCAAATAACAGGGAACTGATAATATTTTTCGATAATAACTATATCATCGTCATATTTTTTCGAGTCGAGATTTGATTGTCCTTGCATCTGAACGAAACAATTCTTCAATTTGATTGATAAGTTCCTCAAGAGTAAAGCCGGCCTCCGTAGCGCAGTGGGTGGAGTGCCGGCCTGCCGCACGGAAGGTCTCGGGTTCGAATCCCGGCTAGAAGCATGGATATTTTATGTTGTCTTTAACTTTGTAAAAACTTGGCTAACAAGGAATTGATCTTATTATGGATTGAAAGTTGAAAAGTAAGAAAAAATGTACTTCATCGCATAGTCTACGTTTTCAGCAAACACAACTTAGTCTGGACGCTAGCGAATCTCGCTCGCCCATAACCGCTTGGGCACGTGTCGGCCGACGGTCGGGTGAGGACGAGTATTTTACCTGTCATTAAAAAAAAAGGATTCGAACCCGCGCGTCCCAGGTGAGATTCTGATACTCTACCACTACGCCACGAGCCTTGTATATCAAATCTGTTTTTTACCTTCAACAGTTGCGAACCATAGAAATATGATTCATTTCTATGTTGCGAACCCGCCGCAAGAAAGGTTGCTACGAAGCGACAAAACGCGACATTTTTCAGCAAGCAAAGAACCTACACGTTAGAAAACGCATGTTGGTGGCGTTTAACCAACCTCGGAATAAATTCGAATTAGCAAGCGCCAACAATGTTCCTAAATATAGGACGATTTTAGCGGCTCCATTTGCAAGTGCTTATATGATTACCGCCATCTCCTGGTTTGCTGGGCTACTGATGGGCCTAAAACCTCTTTTCTGTCCGGGTGGTACTCAATGATACAGTCGCTTCATGCATGATTTGTAATGCTTTGCTTTTACGACAACTAAATCACATGTTCAATACGAGCTATTATTTGCTCTCCCCAATCATTGTCACGTTGTTTAGCTGTTCTAATAACTATATCTTTAACTCCTAATTCCTCCACTTGACAAATGACATCGCGATATTTTGTTTTAGTTTTTCTTTGCTTTATTAAAAAATCATCTGTAATTTTTTCAGTACAAAGAAAACATTGATTAACAAAATTAAAGTTCGAAATATTAGACCGAAGCAACGTGGGCGCCACTGGAGATACATTTTCTTGCTTATAAAGATATGCAGCAATTAATTTTTTGTTATTATGATATTTTTGGCAAGCCGCATGAAATTTTACTAATAAAAATATTTTCAAAAGTCTTGTTCCTGATTTCCTCGTCTTTCGCCCGACTTAAGAAGAGTTTCGATGCCTCTTTTCTTGACAACAACCAAGTCTATTTGATTCAAACTTTCACTGCATATAAAACAGAAATTCCTTTGAATATTCTACATCGGAAAAAAATTGTCTTAAGTAACTTAACTTCAACTTTAAGATATCTAAAAAGGTTACTAAAATAGTTTCGCAATTTAATATAGTAGAGGAAAATTAACTTTTGCCCAATAGTATCGAAAAATATTTTTTCAAAAATATTAACAATTGCGAAAATTAGAAATTTCATCTTTGTGTTCTTGTAACTTTTTACCTGTTTGGTATACAAAAAAGTGTAGATTAAATATGTAGATAATTTTATTCTCTTCAACTTTGCCATTGAATATTTTCCAGTAGGTAAACCGTTACGAAGATATAGTTAAAAAAAAGTGTTTCTTGCATATATGACAATAAATATTACATTTTGCATAAAATAAACAACAGTCCAACCTCAACCTACCCTTTAGAAAATAGCAACCCTTAAAATAATTTTTTGAAAGAGGTATCACATGACCCATAATCTTATTTAAAAATTTATTTTCTGGGTGGCTACCCTCCAAAGGTAGGTTGGGGAGGGTTGCAAAATATCTCAAAAAGGTTTATTTTATGCAAAATATAATTTTTATTTTCATTTCTTGGAATTTTAAAAAAGAACACAAAATAAAAGAAATAATAATTACATCACTGTTTAGAGAATGGAAAAATATTTCGAAAGAGATACTACATGTTCCTACATAAGATTTTAAAGTAGGAATAGATACCCCCTAAGGGATACGTCGAGGCGGGTTAAAAAGTAGCTTGGTTCTTCATTTTTTTTTTTCATTTTTTAAACTCTCTTTAACTCTCCTAATCAAGGTAGCCTGGAAAAAGTGCAGAGCCAAAAACTCCTCTGGGCGCGAGCAGACTGCATCAGGTATGCGCAGTAAATTTTTTGCTTTTGGGCTCGTCCAGGGTCAACTTTAATTTTTACATTATTTTCTTTATTTTTCAAAGTTTTATTGTTTGAGATCTTGCGATACTTAAGTACTTATCGTTTTATAGTCTGCACCCTTTCTGTGGCTTCCAGTATGACTTCTGCACACTTTTTGTGGCTTCCAGGACGACTTTATAGTACGTTTACTTTCTGAGCTTATTTTGTATCAAAGTTAGGATTTTTTTTGGGGAAGGTGGCAAATTGCAAAAAAATCTTAAAATATACTACAGTACTTGTCTGTTGTCTGTTATATTTTAGTAGCTTTAAAAGCAAAGCTTAGCGAATTCATCAAAAGGGGCCTTGCTCTCCTCCCTACGACCATTTTGTACATGTTGTGTTCCCCGAGACTCATATACATCAATGTCTTTTTTAAGGTTTTATCTATTTTTTAAATTTTCTGTTTTAACGCCAGCTCTAAAATCTTCTTTTTTTCTTTTAAGATTTATTTAAAGAGTTTGTAATCCCCTATAATAATCCAAGTAGAGCTTAGATTTCTGGAAAACTTACAAATATTACCCGTCAGATTTTCAGCAAAATCTCTAATAATAATGCTTTAAAAGTTATAGCTGTAAGGTCCTTTTTATAGAGGGATTAGCTTTTTACTTCCCTTGCTAATGCAAGTAATGTAATCATCTAAAAATCGCACTTTTAGATTTTGATGAATCTTCACGAATTCGGCGGTCATTTTGTACCCACTGTAACTCAAAAACCCCCGCGCCAATCATAACGAAATTTTAGATAGCGCAAACTTCGCAAAAATTTCATCAAAGTACAAAAAAATAACAGTGGAACGGATCTCAATAACTACAAATCTTATCGAAACAAAATTAATATTTTAATCGAAAAACTTAAAAATAAATACTATTAAAATATAATTTTAGAAATCAAAAACAATGCAAAAAAAATATCACTAACAATAAACGAATACGGCAATAAATACAACAATAAAAAAAACATGAAAATTCTTAGTGATAAGAAAACTATAGCTTACTTATTCAACCAATACTACACAAAAATTTAAAAATAAATTTCCGAAGAACCTTTATTTATTAAACGATGATTTTTGAAATAAAATTCATAAAGAGATCCATTATAATTTTCACCGTCTTAAAAAAAAGAAATCTTTTTGGCTTGTAAATACCTTTATTATACATACAATGAGTCACTTAATAAACCAGCCTTTAATTTTTTTTATTTATCGTACAAAATATAAAAAACAATAAAAGTGTTTGTGAGTTAAGTGCCGCGTCATTTTTTCATAAAGTACACCGTGTTTTTTAAAAAAGAATATTTATATCATTATCGTGTTTTTATTTTTTTTATTGTAGAAATGGGAAGCTTAGAGATCTTCACCTATTACTATTTACCCCAAAATTAATATACATTTTAATATGGAGCCTCCAGGAATTTGCAGATCTGATGGTAAACGTGCAGATGGTCTAATTAGTTGGAAAAGACCTAACTCATATATTAATACAAGCTCTAGAAAAGCCGGTGATGCTGCAAAATTTACCGAACGAAGCAAAAAATAAGTATTCTGACATAACTCAAAATTATATTTTTCTGTTCCCTGCTTGTATGGAAACTTTTGGCCGATGGAAGGAACAGACAAAAAATTTTGTTTAAGGACTTAGTGCCAAAATACAGCTCACTAGCCAAGAACCAAGGTCAAATATATTTTTGGTTTATCTTATAAAGGTTTACAAGTATATAAGTTCAGCGCATTAGCCTCCCATACAAAGGGTGTGTTCGCGTAGGATCCCCAAGCGCTCGGAGGTTAATTTTTCCCTTCGAGTTGACGTTTAGGGTTCCAATTCTGGGTTTCGTAGGACAGAATTGGCCGCCTGGAGAAGAGAAGTAGTTTTAATCAATAAACGCGCTTAAAAGCAGTGACGAGACGATCGAACAATCACTAAACTATTATTATGGCCTTGAACAACGCTTTTTGAGTGAAACGGTTCTCTAGAATAGACCTGTGGAGGTTACTACCTTCTGCGTGTTCTTTAAGGCTTCTAATTAAAAATTTTAATTTCTAATAAAGACAATGATACTGTCGAAATGACAGACATTTTTAAACTGTTCATTTTTAAAACAAATGAAATACAACAAATAAAACAATGTAAAACTAATAACCAATGATGCTACATTTACCCTCCCTCGAGAAACTTCATTACATTTAAGTTTTGATAAATCTATCTTTTTTTTTCCGTAATTCATATGGCAGTAATGTTGATGGAGGATTTTTATTTGTGGAAGTGATGATGTTGGTTCTTTTGTTTCTTGCTCAAAAAATGCTGGCTTTAGACGTTCACTTGATATGTTTTGATCTTTCCTTTTAATATTCACTTTAAAAACGTAGTCCAAAATTCTGTCAAATACTTCATAGGGTCCTTCATATGGTTGTTCTAAAGGCTTCTTAACTGCATAAACTCTTACAAATACATGTGAACAGGTGTTGAGTGTTTTGTTAGCAAAAATTTGCTTTTTTTGATGATGAGCAGAAGGCGTTGCTCTTACTTCCCTCATTTACTTTCCTAATTTTTCTACAAAAAGAAGAAACTCGCCATACAACATTTCTGTAGTTGTGGTTTTTAGATCTTCTTTAAAGCTTGTTCGTAGACCATTCCATTAGAAGCTGGATGATAAGAAGTAGTTCTCACTCTTTTGCTTCCTATCAATTTGACTAGGGCATCAAAAAGCTTGAATTCAAACCGTGACCCTCGATCTGTCGTAATGGTTTCAGGTGTTCCAAATATACATACCCAGTGATTGAATAATTTCCTAACAATAGTGTCAGCAGTTATGTCTTTGAGTGGGATAGCTTCTGGCCATCGAGAAAAACGATCTGTCATTGTTAAACAGTAAGATATCCTTGCCACAGTGGCATAACGACAATAGACACTTAAAGTTAATTTTTAGTTCTATCAGCATTCGTATCCTTATCTCTATCAAGTCGACCAATCAAGCAGGTGCACTTTTAAAATCATGGCGAACGCGTGACCGCTCCAGCTGATTAAATGCACGAAAACCCCATTAGGTACGATAAGTGTCTGTATATCTTACTTCTTTGACAAGCCAAACATCATCGTGCCCATTCTAAAATGTTTTTGTTTATCATTGACCACACATAGCGCTTACTGATAAGTTTCTTTGTAGCTCATCCACTAAAATGAAAAAATCCATGATAATTGTCAAATACTGTTATATCGCAATAAACTGTTTCTTATGAGTTTGGGTCGACTTTCAGTGCCCGTAACTGCAAGGAAGATGATGCAAGTTGTTGTTGTTGGATTCGCCAGAGACATGAACTATTTTTGCTCTGAATTGTGAAGTCTAGCTGTCGGAATTGGCGTTCTTAATCATACACGTTGTAGTTTTTTGCTGTGAGACTGAGCTTCTTCGAGCAAAATCCTAGCGGTTGACGTTGACCCTCATGAAGTTGATCCAAAGCGGCGCCAACAGAAAAATCGGAGGCATCACATCGCAGGATCAGTGGCGTGTTGCACCAATAAACTTCCTTAGTGCATTTATGGTTTTTGGCTTTGGATAGTCCAAAATTGCTTGTACTCGTTTTGTAGGTGGCTTGATTTCGACAGGGTAACCCAAATATTTTACTTGCGTTTGATCAAAGAAACACTTGGCAATGTTGATCATTAAACCATACCTTTTTAGTCTGTCAAAAACGGTACGTTGGTGTACTTTATGTTGATTTTCGTCAATCGAAGCAATATCTATGTCATCTAAGTAGCAGAAACAAAAATTCAAACCATATAAAACAGTGTCCATGAAACTTTGGACTGTTTGTGCAGCGTTGCATAACCCAAATAACATTACGTTGAATTCAAAAAGTTCAAAGGGAGTGATGACAGCTGTTTTGGGTTGATCTTCAGGAGCGATAGGTATCTGGTGATAAGCTCTGCTTAAACCTGAGGTGGTAAAAATGGTACAATTGGCAAGTTTATGCATAAAATCATGCAGATGAGGCAACGAATACCTGTCAGCTACGGTCATACTGTTAAGACGCCTATAGTCCTGACATGGTCTCCAACCAGTTGGTTTCTTTTTTACCAGATGGAGGGGAAATGCTCATTTGCATACCTTGTTTTAGCATAAAATCAAACTCTGCTTTAGCGGCTTTGAGTTTTTCACCAGCTAACCTTCTGACACGTTTAGCAATTGGAGGGCCTTTGACGACCAAATGATGTTGGACTGAGTTTGGGCTTTTTACATGGGGTTTGTCTTGTAGTTTGAATGTAATTTCAATTTAATTTTTTAATAAATCTAGATACGAGTTATCCTGATTTACCCTGTGAATAGTAGCTCTCTAAAAGTTTCCGGTTTCTTAAAACGACAAGCAAACCCTGATGAAACAAAAAATCAGCTCCAATAATAGCATGGAATATGTTTGCTATTAAAAACTTTCAGAAAAATGGACGGCGTAAACCTAGGTCTAGAGTCGTAACTTTTGATGTATTAATGCAAGTTCATTTTGCAGCAAAAATTTTGAAGTCTGATTTTGTTTGTTTATTTTTAACTGCTGATCTTGGTAGGACTGATACATCAGCACCCGTGTCAATCAAAAATTTGAGCATTGTTTTTATGTCAAAAATTTGAAGGTGGAATGACTTGTTTTGACTGCATGTGTCCGCCGACTCACAATGCGGCTGTTTGAGTTTTCCTGTTTCTTGGCTTGGGAGCAAGGCTCGCGGCATTTGTGAGCCAATTTGCCAAACTTTTCATGGTAGTAGCATAGCTTTTGTTATTCTTCAGTTGTGTTCCTACTGTTACTGGATCTTCGTGGAGTGCGCCAGCGTGATCTGCCTCTGTAGTTGTCTCTTCTTCGTAGATCTTTTCTTATAGCATCTATTTCTTTAGAAAGCTCTAATAAAGACATTTTTAGTTTACCAAAATCTTCGTTTTTGTTTGTAGAGACAGCAGCGATAGATGGTCGTGAAACTTCCATGATTTTGTCTGCCTGAAGAGCCAGTTAGATTATATCAGTAACCTTACTTATGGCTAAAATGCTTTTTACGTATTCCGGTAAGTGTTCTGAAAAAAGAGTCTGTACTACACCATCGTTGCATTGTTCAGCTCTTAAATTTCTAATTTTCTGTAGCAGGAAAGATGGCTTTCAATATCTCTGTTATTTCAATACCTCCGAGTAACCTTCTTAATTTTGAGTCGTTGGTTTCCGCTAATGAACCTACTATTTTATCCTTTAGTGCTTGATACTTATTTTCCGATGGGGGTAAAGAAACTATGAATGATACTAAAGGTAAGACTGTTTGATCTAAATTTAAAATGACGTGTTAAAATTTCGTTGTGTCAATCGTTATTCTAGAAAGCTCAAATGCTGCTTCATCTTGTGCAAACCATAAATTTGGGTTTTCTTTCCAAAAGGGTAGAATTTTAAATGAAGAGACACTAGAAATTTAGTCTTTCCAGCTGTTCTTGTAGTTTGCGTTGATCTTCCAGCAATTTTTCTCGTTCCTCCTTTTCGTTCATTGTGCAGAAAATATTTTCTTATATGTTTTAACGTCATTGTCAACAATCTGTGGAGGTCCAGTTACTACCTCCTGCGTGTATTTTTAAAGTTTTTAATTAAAAATTTTAATTTTTAATAAAGGCAATGGGACTGTCGAAGGTACCGACATTTTTAAACAGTTTATTTTTAAAACAAATGAAATACAACAAACAAAACAATGTAAAACTAATAAACAATGATGCCACAGACCCAGTAGTTGGGACTTCTAGGAAAGTTCGTGTGAAAAACGTCGCTCGGGTAAGTTTTGGACTTGCTTGTCCGAGTGTCAGATATCTTCGTATTATTTCAGAGCAAGCTATTGGTTGAAACCTTCACGTGACCGATCGATATTTTACTGGCTAATGCGCATGCTGCGGCAAACTTGACCGTCTTTCAGAGTAGGACGCCGCAAGGTGGCTTATGTGAAAAAAGGGTAAAAGTGGCAACATCGCTATTTATTAAAAAAAAGATATGTAAATCAAAATAGAGACTTCGTACTTTAACAGAAAACTGTTTGCTGATATGATTTATCATTCGACATACCTTTTTTTTTAATCAAAGTGATATATGGACAAACAAGTGTATTCGTCTTTTTCTTGTCTTTGCGTTCAATGCTGTTCAAAAAATATACCACCTTGAATTTCGAATTATATTAAGTATAGATACAAGTATGTACTTTTAACTACATTTATTGCCAAATTTATTAGTGTAACGTTTTTTTTTATAAGGCAGTATTTACTGCTACTTCGCTATTTTTACGAAATTCGAATTTTAGATAAAGATTTAATAAATTTACCCAAAATTACCCTCTCAATTTTTTTACTAATTGGAGCGGACGTCTGCAGGTTTAAGAGTAACTATTTTTTTAGAAAAGCCCTTTTTAAAGTTTGTCTGCGAAAACATGACAAAAAGATGTCGTTGTATTTTTTTATTTTAAATTACTTTAGAATAGAGTTCTAAAGCAATAAATTAATATTTCGAACATAAAATGTTTTTTTTTTGTTACTAAGGTAACTTCCCTATTAGGCTAAATATATTTGGACCGTCAAAGCGCCAAGAAAAACATTAGGATATGTTTCACATCGAAAATCGCTATTTTTTTGTTGTTTTTTAACAATGTTTGAAATATTGAAATGTATTTGTAGCCATTTATGTAATTTTCGATTTTCTTTCCAGCTAGATTTTAAAAATGAGCCACCGTGCTTCGTTCGAATGACTTTTGCGCGATGGGCCGGACGCAGAATACGGAATTTTGGATTTTAATAGAAGTGGTATGATCATTCTATTACGCTCAGAATCGAGCCCCTGTTCCATTCGAGATGACATTCGGGACGATCTCGGGGTTCGGCCAGTTTCATCCGAGCTTGGAGACGGCGAACAGCGGACATCTTACAATACGTAACCTCACTTTTTTATTATAATTTTTTTTTAAGTTTGTGTTGTATATCTTGAGCGACGATTTTTTATTTTAATGAACGTTCGACATTATCGCTAAAAGATTTGCCGCCAACACGTCCCATCATTTTCTGGGCGATCAATTTTCGCGCGACCAATTACACCGCAAAAATTTTTAGCGCAAGACATTAATAGCGCAGATATTTTCAGCGCAATTCAAAATCAGCGATATCAAGACGATATCGTCGAAAGGATTTTTGACAAAAGCGCGATATAGAGGTTTAGTGAAGTTGATTTTAATTGAAAATTAACACAAAAGTCAGACGCGACAAAAGGGCGATGCTAGGGTTTGGTGGGATTGGTGGCGGGGTTCGCGACGTAATGGGATAGGCGGGGGTTAGTTTTAGTGTGCTAGGTTGGGTGGAGAGAGGGCGCCACCCGCTAAGCTTATACGGTTCCCTAATACCCCGCCCTTTGCAATTAAACGAACCCCTGCCTATTCCATTACTTCGCAAATGCCGCCGCCGCCGAGCGCAAAAAATTTACGCCAAAAATGTACGCGCTGAAAGTGTTTTACGCGTCAAAAATATTCGCACAAAAGTTTTTTCGGCGAAATTGGTCACGCGTCACTTGATCGCGCTAAAAATTTTGCGACGTATTGGCCGCAAATCGTCATAAAGTGCTGCTCTATTTCTCGAAGAGGACCAATCAGCTGAAAATTCTATATCCAACCCTCTGTATACTTCTTTTTAGCGAAAAACAATCGTGACGTTACTACGGCCTCTTCGTACAATCGAGTTTCCATGCGAACGCACTCGAAAAGAGAATTGAGCCTCTCTCCTTATAACTTTTTTATTATTTACCTGCAATTATGCAAATTATCCAGTTTGCTTTTTAAAACATGGACAAATACCTTATTTGTATTTAAGGCGCCTATACGCACAGGTGAGCCCAACATTTTATTGGCCGCCATATTAAAACGTCACTTGGGTACTATCATATATTATTTTTATACCTTCGTCAAAAACATGATTTTAGTAACTGTCTGCAAAAAACTAAAACATGGCTTTTTTGGTTATCGATGCAAAAAAACTTGGTCACGGGTGCAAAAAAAGATTTCTGTCCGTTTTTTACCCAAAGTTAAAGAGAAATATCGAAAAATAGTAATAAAAAATCTCATTATTCTTGCCTAAGAACTAAGCCAGTTCCGCCAGTTTTCACCAATTTACGAAAATAGTAGTTTTAACAACTAGTGGCTAAAATAATGCTTTTTTTTACTAGCGTTAGTTTAAGTAACGAGCGCAGGGAGGTACTTAAAAACGCGAGTAGGAAAAAGCACAGTTTAGCGGCGACTTGCTAACACTATTTTTTTAATACCTTTATCAAGAAATCCAAGAAAAACAGAAAAATATTTTAAAAAATCTCGAACGAAGAGCACTTCTCGCAACACAACATCTTTACACTATAAATCAAAGCGGTTGGTAAATGAAACAACAATCAGTTGCGACATCTTAATCTTTGACAGTTTGATATTTTGACGATCTTTTTAAATGATTTTTTTCGTAAATACTTGGTGAAAACTGGCGGAAATGGCTTACTTTGTAGGCAAGAATAATTAGATTTTTTTAATATTACTGTTTTCCGCTATTTTTCTTTAATTTTGGGTAAAAAAACGGACAGATATCTTTTTTTGCACCCATGATCAAAGAAAAAAAACTTTTTGTCATCGGTATCATGTTTTTGATGAAGGTATAAAAAAAAACATTTAAAACTATCATCACCGAGTAAACAGACACATCGCCATGGAAACGATTGTTATTTCATTTACCAGCCGCCTCGATTTATAGTGCAAAGATGGTGTGTTGCGAGAAGTTCTCTTCGTTCGAGATTTTTAAAAGTACTTTCCGGTTTTCTTTGGATTTTTTGATAAAGGTATTAAAAAAATAGTGTTAACAACTCGCGGCTAAATTGTGCTGTTTTTTACTCGCGTTTTTAAATACTTCGCTACGCTCGTTATTTAAACCAACGCTTTTTAATTTTTTTTTTGTTTAACTTGTGTGCCGGAGAGAACCTCAAGTGCTTTTTTAGACACAGTGATGATTTTAATTAAATATGAATTTAAATAAACTTAATGGTGAAAAATAAAAAAAAAACTCTATTCTATCTATAAAAAAAAAACTGGATATAGTCTCATACGATAAAATTTCAATCGGTGCCCACGTGACGTCACAAAACGCAACATGATTTTTATTCTCATATTCACAAATCTTCAAAATTTTAATTCAATAAATAATTTATAATGTGTAGGTACACATCTGTTCATAAAAAAAGAGGACACGTATTTGACATTTGGGAACTTAATGATTTTTGTAACACATGTGTACATGTCATGGTACATATATATCTCTCATTTTATATCAGAAATTTTCTGATATTTTAACCAAAAAAATAATTACTCTAGTTTTCCAATATATATTGAGAATAAAACCTACACAATGTGACAACCTCGCACTTGTAGTGGGTCACCTATATAACCATGTACTACGCTGCTTCATTCATTATTTTTCGTAGAATTTGTCACTTTAGTAGAATCGAGCTGGCAAATGTAAGGTGGATGGAGTATGTGTAAGGTGGAGCATGCTTGGTATTTCCTGATGCAGCGTTACCAGTGGAGAGGACAATGGTTTTCCCGAGGGTTTTCTCTAAATCTAACGACTGATCGCATTTCCAAACGATTTATGAATTACTTGATGGGTCTATTTCAGTTGAGTGTCTTTTTAGACATGAAACAATTGGACGCAGTTGTTTATCTTTAATATTTGAATATCTTGTTTTAATTTTTACTCTTTTTTACCATGTTATATTTACTGTTTCTATAATTATATTTATCTTATTTTTATCAGTTAATAAATCTAAATTAATTTTTTTTATTTTACAATGCGTCTTATCAGATATACTTTATATAGTTAATTATAAAACCGTTTTAAAAAGAAGGTGCCTACCCGTATAAAGTAATATAAAATAAACATCCAAAACACAATTGAAGATTTATATGTCAGCAAACAGCGTAGGTAGGTGCTCGGTTTTAAAATAAGGCCGGAAGAAGTCCAATTTGCCAGTGTACGTACATGCAGGGACACCGCACACCTATCAGTGGAGCAACCAACACTCAGGCTTCCGATCGCCGTTCGCCGCCGTTCGGCCGTTCGCGGCTTATATTTAGTACGCCTCTAACTACGGTGCTATGTGGAGCGTAGTCAATGAAACCGGAATTTAGTCAATAAATACGCAAATTTTTATAACGTAATTTTCTTGTTTTTTGTCACTGATAAATTAGAATGTTTTATTTTCAACTGCTCAGATTTATCAATAACAACGTGTTACAATTAAAATAATAAGGAGAAACAAATATTCGAAAAGTCCTTGCTCGGCTAGACAATATCCGAGCCTATTATAAAAACCCCTTTTAACGTTTCCAAGCATGTTAGTAGTAGTAGATCCAAGTATCTAGGACCATTCAAATTGCCGTATATAAAAAATGGCCCAATTACGTGTTTTTCCCTCGACCAATATCGAACGTGTGTTGGGTTATGAGGATTCAATAATGGAAAAGTGCTTTCATCTGTGAAAAGAATAGATCTCAGAAAGTTTTCAACACGATTAGCCCTTTCCATCATTGTTTCGCAAAATTCCATACGACAATAGTTGTCCTCGGGAAAAATTTGATGCGTTTTTGACGCTTTGTAAGAATGATAACCATTCTTTTTGAGAACACGTAAGACAGCGGTTGACGACGTATCAACTGCTTCGGCAGTTTGGTGGCTAGTTAACTTTCGATTTTCCCGCACTACAGCGCAAATCATCACACCTCGTACTTCCTGCTCGTCATTCAAAACAGTGGGTTTTTTTATGGTTTCTTGGCGCTACACAACCAAGCTTTTCAAAATTCTGCACAAACCTATGAATCGTTGATAACTATGTTCTGGGCGATTTACAAAATTCTCCAAAAAAAGTTCTTTAATAAGTCTCAACGGTCTGCCTTGATAGTACCATTTAACTATCTGTACTTATTCGGCAACTTCGTAGACATCCATTTTTAGCTTTAAAAATGTATTATTTCACTTAATTACTTATCAATCTGTTTCTCGAGCAAGGCAGAAATAAAACAAAATAATAAAAACAAAATAAATTTCCAAAAGATAACACTGCAGCGTGCTTCGAATCGACCTCGGTCGTACGGCACGGAGAGTAAATTGGACATGATTCCCCCTATGTTCGCAGTAGCCCGAAGCTCATTGTATACTCCTTTGTGCTTCTTTATAATAAAACTAATTAAAACTTTTCAAACAATTTTTGTTTTCCAAGTATTACCAAAATATAATTTGTATATTATCCTTGATATTATCCAGGTCGTTGGTCTTGATAACTTAATTATTAAACTTTAGATTTTAACAAAGCAAACAACAAAAATACACGAAACCATGGATTCTTTGGCTACCAAATATATTTTTGTTGTGGGGTGCATTTTTATTGCAAAAAAACGTCAAAACAATAAATCAATAACAGTAGGAATAATTTCTGCTTATAGTAGAAAAACGTAGTAGGCAGTGGTAAAGCAAATGCCTTTGTGTAGCACCAAGAGGCTGATCTAGCGCATCTAGACAAATATTGGTCGACAACTTTTTTTATCTACTACTCCTTGATTGATGAATCGATCCAAAACTTTAACCATGATGCTGTGAAAATTTTCATCGTTTTTTTTTAAAATTCACCACCGCACTTTTTATATGTGTTTGCCTATAACTAGCATTAAATTAATATTTTAATCATCAAAATGCCGTAAAAATAAGCCAACTGAATCGATCGCGAAGTAAGCAAGCAAGTAAACTTGATTCAAGCAGCGTTTGTCACATTTTATCTACAATTTTTCTCCACTTTTAAAAGTCCCGAGTTTGTCTACCACGACTTTTAATCAAGTTACTCATGCTCGTCTTTTAAGCCTATACTAACTAAATGAAGAAAGCGCGAGTTCAAAACTCGTGCCACGCACATTTTTTTTAATCATGAAAGCAATTCGTAGGTATATTTTTTTTAGCCTTGACCTAAAGATAACACAAGAAAAAGACAAATTCTTCCTTAAAAAAATTTTAATTAAAATTTAAAATACCTCTTTAGTTTTTAAAATATCGCACCAACGAACAAACCCAAACTAATAAATGAAACCCCTAAAATGAAACGGAAAAAATACACTAGCTATCATATCTTAGAGAATACCTGATTACACAAGATTTAAGAAAGCAGTCCTTAATTAAAAAGCAGAAGAAATACATTATTTCCTTATGGAGTTACTGCTTTTTAGTTAAGGACGGCAGTATATATAGTGCAAACCATATAATAATTAATACATAGCGAAAATATATAATTTCAAAATAAGATATTTTAAGACTTAGTTCGAGAAAAGTGTAGGTAAAGATAAAACAATTAATATAAAATAATAAATTCACATAAAAACATAACCTCTAAATTACTCTGACATTTTGGGTCCGATTAGTCACGGCCTGCTGACTCCACCTATTTTTTGCAAAAGTACAAAGCACAAATTGTATTTTGAACAAATGAACAAATCGGGCAACATACAAATCGAAAAATTAGCAAACAGTCCACAAATCGGATTTTGAAGAATCCGTAAAACTAACAAAACGGAAATTAACCAAAACAGAAATCGCCCCAATCGAAATTTGCACAAATGCACAACATACAAATCGAAAACCATACAACCGTACATCGTACAAATCGGTTGGTTGTTCCGGTTATGCTCCGCCTGACAGCTGGGTTCAGAGCAAGTAAGGCAATAGAAATGATTTTTTTGTTGTTTTTTATTATTTATACTTTATTTGTTATTCGAACTGTCCAAATTCCAAAAAAACCTGTTTACTCCCCAGATGTCTAGTTTTACTCAAGTTTTTATCAGGCTGCAGTTTAACAGAGACCGGATAATTCCCTATAATGAAGAAAACAGGTTTGGGCCTATCTAGTATCTTTCTTATTTTGAGCCATGCTGTCAGGCAGGGAATAAACGTGCAACCAACCAATTTGTACGATGTACGGTTTGTGCGATTTTCGATTTGTATGTTGTGCTTTTGTGCAAATTTCATTTTGGGCGATTTCAATTTTGACTGATTTTCGTTTTGTTAATTGTACGGATTGTTAAAAATACGATTTTCTCAAACGATTTTGCTTGCTTATTTTTTGATTTGTATGATAAATGATTGGGTCATTCTTTGTTTGCCTAAGGTTCATTTTTTATATATATATATATATAGTAGTTTTCGTAAACATTATGGGTCCCCGAAAATACAGGATTTTGGTCAAAACTTTTTACCAAATTTTTTAAACATGCGAGGAACTTTTGGAAAGTAATAATAATTTTATTTCTTCCAAATCGTTGGCTTTGTCAACATAAATGTTTCATAAACTCCAACAGTGAGATTTACTAAGGTCTAACATTATACCCCTCACAGGTCTAAATATTTACACCTGTGGGGGGTACATACAGAAAAAACACAAAGTTATTGATTATTTTATATTGTTATTGCAAAATACCACTGAAAAACTGCTTTTTTTCTCAAAATACATCATATGTAAGAAGAAAATGCCCCAAAACTAATCTTTTTTGACAGGTTTCAAAATGGCAAATGTTTAATACTCCAAAAATTTGACACATAATAGCTTCATTATTTGTGTTTGAGGTTATAAAGTTAGTGATTTTTTAGACCACCTCAGGGGGGTGGTTTAATTTATAGCCCCCAGAAAGAGATTGTTATGTGAGATTTGGTAATAAGTTCATTTATAATTTCCCTAAGTAACCGTTTTACAAGAATTAATTTACCTTATTTAATATCCCAAGTTGTTCGTTTCACAATAAAACACCTATTTTGTCCAGAAAAACGCTATATTATGAAACCATTTTCAGCACAAAAAATATATTTGTAAGGGCACTACGAGGCAAAACAAACATAAGTGAAGGTCACTGATAATGCACGAAAAATATACCAAACAAAAAACCGAAAACAACTATATTAATTTATTTTCAAACTGAAAGTAAAACATTGAGGTTATCTAAAAGCTCAGTCAAAAAAACTTTTCTTATTCAAAGCCCACTCATTTTAAAGCTGTAGCTTTCATCAGTAGAGGTTGGTGCAAGCCAAGGGGCAAGTAGAGGTAAAAGATCCGAACCAGCTGTTTGTGATTGACCGCAGCGCTAATATTTTTAAACTGACATTTCGACAGTGACATAAATGTAAAAGAAACTTGCATTTAAGTTTTTTCATAGATCAAAACAACTTTTAAATAAATACAAAATTAATCTACTCCTTATTTTATTACTACTCATCTAAATCGTTTTGTGACATCAAGTATTAATTGAAAAAATTAATTAACAAGGGTAAGTTTTAATTAGAGTGACATATAGCCCCAATGTTAATATATTCTTCAGAGTGTTTCTTATTTAAACCCCGCGTAGGTTTAAATTTTTTAAATTTATTTTCTTCTAAATTGAAACTTTCTCCTTAAATCCAACAAAAGATTGTGTAAAGATGATTAGTCAATAAACAAATTTATTAAAATTCTTTTTATAAATCAAACTATGTCCAAAACTCAAGGAAGTTGGTGTAAAATGCTTAAAAACCAACAGTTTCACTTAAATACTCGAAATTACACAAATAATAATAATAACCTCGCGGTTGGTGGGGAGTAGAACGGCCTATCTGCACCCGTGTAAGTCGGAGCCGCGGGACCGCAGATAAGGCCAAACCCCAAAAAAAAATATAATAATAATAATATTAATAATAATAATAAAAATAATAATAATAATAATAATAATAATAATAATAATAATAATAATAATAATAATAACAATGATAATAATAATAATAATAATAATAATAATAATAATAATAATAATAATAATAATAATAATAATAATAAAAAATTAACAAAGACTTAGCCGATAGACACAAAAAGTAATTTAATTATTAGATAGTTTTTGGTCGTGCCCAAAAACCCGACGACTAAGTCTATTTGACGCTGTTAATATTTGAACCTCATTTATGGTTAAGAGCTCCGTGAAACTACTCGAACATACAGACGGTTAGCATAAGAATTTGGACGTACAAAGCATGCGCATTTATGTTTTGGCGAGCTTCTATTAAGGGTGGCGCAGCGCTCAGCATCCAAGATACACCCAAGCGTGTTTTTCGTTTTTATAATGCTTTTATGAATGAAAAAATAAATGCCTGCTTTAAAACGAATTTAATGAAAGATATAAATTTAAGTAGCTGTGATCCTCTACATTAATCTCTCGGAACTTTATTAAGAAGGTATACAGGGTTCCTAAGCAAATCCTTAGGGGGCCAAGCAGCCGTGTATAAGATGCAGACAAACGGAAAAGCACATTAGGCAGAAAAGGATGTGCATGGGGCGATGTTGTCACTACATCCTACACGTGGTAAATCCATTCTAGGTTGTTGTTTTCTAATGTTTTCCATTTTCATACCTTTAGGACTGGAATAAAATTTTTTTTTGCTCGACTTTAATACCAAACTGATGAAAGATATCGTAAAAAAAATATTTTTCGGCTTTTCATTTTGTAACCATTGTCCTTACGCACTGTTTACAGGCTGGGGACTGAGATACATGCAAACCTAAAGCGTTCATACACGGCCGGAGAAACCGACTGAGATATTTCCGTAGAAACTTTATCAAGCAAATAGGACGGGTTGACGCCTTCGAACGTCCAACCCGGGTTTTGCACTTTGATTCGAAATCAAAAAGGAGGAACATTCAGATGTGGGGCCGTGCACAAATTACGTAACGGTGATTTTACCAATTTTTGACACCCTCCCTATGTAATGTTTTGTAACGGTTTGGCACGCCACTCCCCTAATATTACGTAACGATTTCAAGACCACTACCCCCCCCCAAAAAAAAAAACTTTTCACTTATTTTCATTCCAAATTTTCTTAGTTTCACACAAATGCAAACGCTGTCGAAAAACCCCCTCCCCCCTACGTAACGTTTTGTAACCCCCCTCCCCCCTATGACCATTACGTAATTTGTGCACGGCCCCTGTAGTCCCAGTGGAGGAGGGCGACAAAATTGATATTTTTTTCTTAAAAATTATACTCTTTAGACCTATTCCTTTGCGTTCCCGAAATTACATAATTTTTGAAAAAAAATTGTAAGCGGCGCCATTTTTATTTCGTGCTTTGTTTTTCTTCGGCTAATTTAATTGAAAAAATTTTGCCTGCGGCGCCCTTTATCTTCTCACTCGAAACCAAGATCCCCCGTTTTAGGAAAACTGATCCCGTCTGTTTCTAAATTTTTTCGAATAAAAGTAGAGTATGACCATGGGGGAAATAATTTTTTTCTACGGTATGACGAAAATTTCGAGAAAGTTGAAGAAAAAAATAAAAAAAGTGGCAGAGCTCAAGTTTTTCGTAAAAAAAACGTTTTTTGTAAAGAAACAGAGCAAAATAAATCTTTTCACCCCTTTTTCGGTATTACAAATATTGGCAGCCCCTTATTTTTCGCTTTTACCCTCCCGCTAGTTTTAAAGAATTGGTTCGCTACATGTTTTGAGATCATGTCATAAAACACCTCAAAAATATCAAATGTAGTGTAGGGCCAGCTTTATTTAAAATCAATAATATCGCAAGCAAAAAGCTCTACAGGAAAAACAGCGCCATTTATTGATTTCTTTGGCTGCTAGTGCTAGCTGCATGGTTTGGCCGTTTCCGGATAGATGGCACTAGTAGAACAGAATGGAAAGAAATTTAATTAAAAGCGAAGATATTTCTTTCTAATGTTAACAACCTCACGAGTTTATCTCTCAGTATCGTAAATAATGGACCCTGCCGCCTCCTTTAAGCAAGAAAAAGCTGTGGTTTGGACCTGAAAACATCTAATTTTTAATTATCTCATGGTGTGGCCGCCATCTAGCGGAATTTGCAGACATCTTGTCAACGGTTATTATTGCAACTATGATTTATGCTCACAATGAAAGAGTGGCGACAATTTTTTCTCATGAAAGCAGTCCGGAGATAATAACAAACTAGCACCATTGCTCAATATACCTGTTTCTTTTGTGAGCGCAGAACTTTCTATGCCATTTCTGTTTGATTTATTGAAATCTTATCCCTAAGGAAAATCTTAGAAACCCTGTATATATATTTTGTCTTAGAACGAAAAACCACAGTAAATTAATTTTCAAAAAAATTTTGGCCTGAAACGCGTTTTTTTTCTGTGAGTATGATAAATTGGGAACGACCATAGGTACAACTTAAATAGAGGCGTTATATTTATCACAGTTGTGATCAGACACAAGGTAAACAATTTGCCAGATTGCGCTGAAAGTTGTATCTCTACGCGTAATGTTTTTACAAACATACTATTTTTATAACTTTTTTTTAAAACATAGAGAAACACCTTACTTTTATTCACATACATAAAGAAATTTAGGTATATTATATAATTGCAATTAAATTTCCTTTAATCTTCACAATTTTAAATCAATAAAGAATTTATAATGTGTAGGTACATGTTATGTTACTTGAAATATACCTAAGAACAGAACAGAAAGTTCTGGTCGGTATTTCATGCGGTTTATGAAATACCACTTTCTGGTGAAGTATCATGAACTTTCATTATTTGAAAGAGATTCAAAACTCATCCGTTTTTAGGAGTTTTGAAAAGTTTTTAAAATAATTTATGATAAGAGTTGATTAGATTTCACCAGTATTTCAAAGGCTCTGTTTTCACTGGTTTTGTTAAGTTTTAAGCAGATTTTAACAAAAATTTAAATCAAAGTTAATAAGATTTCACAGGCTTTTATGTTTTCAGCAGTTTTTAAAAGATCCACCCTCCATCAGATTTCACAAGATTACATGAGAAAATCCTCATATTTTTAACAGTTTTGAGCAGATTTTAAGAGGAACAACTTGATGAGGTTTCAATGGTTTTGACAAGCTTACATGTTTTCAGCAATTTTTCTATTCCTTTCTATTACTTCTTTTATAACTCGTCAAATCTCTTAAAGTTTCTTGCTAGTCAAATCTGCTTCAATCTATAATATGTTTTCTTTAATTACTTTTTACTCACGAAATCTTGTAAAAACGTCCCTTCTTTTAGACTTGTGAAATATAGTAAACTTTCACATAAATCTTGCTTGCCAGCACACCTGTTAAAATCGGTGTCTAAAAAATGTCTCGTTTTAGTAAAATTTTGTAAATCATAAATCTTTATAATATATTCTTTTGAATTTATTCGTATAGGTACTCATAAAATATTTTAAATTCTTATCTTGCTTGTCAAATCTGGTTGTGCTTGCATGTCTGTATTCTATACTTTAATACTTATATAATCTTGTCAAATCGTCATAACCCTTTACCCTATTTCTCATGAAATCTTGTAAAATCTTTTAAAAACTTCCTTTTTTTAGACTTATGAAGTCTTGTAAAATCTCATAAAAATCTTGCTTGTTAAACCTCATGAAATCTCATGTTTCTGGTGTAACATAATAAAATCTTGTAAAACATCTAAACATAATATTTTATTGTCTTTAGGATCTTTTGAAATCTTGTGAGTTTTCAATAGTCAAAAGAATTTGTCAGTTTTTATGTGGCATACATTTTTGCAAAGTCAAGTCTCTTCAAACTAATAAAATCTCTTAAAGTCTCATCAAGACTTGATCAGTTTTTTTGAAGTGGTTTTTTTGGCAGGGCAACCAACCCCAGCTGCGACATTTTTAAATATCCTACATGACCGGTCATATTTGGTCAAAACCCATGCATCTAAGCGACACCGGTTTGAACCAAAATAGTGAAAATTGTGACGTCATTGATCAGCTGTTTTACTTTTGGTCTTGACCAAAGATGACGGGAGGTGGGTTAAGGTTCCGGTCATTAGTTTTGAAGAGGTAAGGTATATTTTTAAATAGCGATTTTCAAATTTATTTTAGTGCTTTGCCCCATGCACAAACTTTGATGAGAATCTTGATCTGAGATTTGTTTATAAATAGTACAAGCGTTCCTGGTGTAAATATAAATTTTTAAAACATTATATCTGGCACAGGATAAAGGATGTACGTTTGTTACAACTTTTTATTTATAATAATAATATGTATTAAATAAAAATTATAGTAGAGTGTATAAATTCCATTTATTTTTACACAATGAAAAGTCACCATGTAATACCTATAAAATGCCACTGTTTTTGGATTTCATTTTTTCACAATAGTAATTTGCCTAAACAGTGCAGAAATTAATACTTTTCTGCACACGGTGGCCGTCAAGTGCGAAAAAGGTACTTTTGACACGTTTTTAGTACAAAAATTTCCTACTTGCATAAAAAGCTTCTTTCTAAGCTTATATATATTTGGTATTTTTGAAATTAAAACCAAACACAGAATTTTGTTTCCATTTTTAATTTAATCTAGTTTATAAATGCATTTAAACTTCAATTAAATTAATTTTTGCAGGTACTTTATAAATTACAGGTACTTATATTGTGACACTTGATATTAAATAGGTAAAAAAACTATTTTTTAAAGTGCGTGTGAAAAAGTCTACTTTTACATACCAATTTTAATGTGGAAAGTTCAACTTCCCTCACGCCGTGCGTAAAAAAAGTAAGCACGGCGTGCATAAAAAAGTGTCCTAGTGTGCGTGAAAAGACTTCTAACGCACGCAATTTTTTTTTATTGTACTTTATGGACCAAGTTTTTAAATTTTGAGTTTGAAAAGATTGTTCACTAAAAACTAATGTTTGATCAAGAAATTTATCATAAACTCGTAGAAATAAAGATGTACCTAACTCTCGCGGAAGTGCCTTTTCCGCCCGAACTCCTCCCGTGCGTAAAAATATAACTTTCCGCAAAAATTAAAGATTGTATTTTCAAAAATATTTGACAAGTCTGAAAATAAAGACCAAACCTTTATACATTTATAAATAACGAGTCGCTTCTGGCTCCTGGTAACCGTAACGTGGTATTGCCTGAACCAGCATTGCCAGTAGAAGATAAAATGGTTTTTCCCTAAGTCTATTGGTCAAGCCATGATGGTAATTTAAGACTTTAAATATTTTAGCATAATTTAAGGGTTAACGTTTTTGATGAAGCAATTTTTTACTACGTTTTTTACTTACTTTTTTTATGCTATGATATTGCTCACATTTGAAAGCTTTCTTTCCAAAGTTATGATTTCTAGAACAAAACACTTAAATTTGTCAAGTTTTCACTGTTTTTTAGGCGTTCAAAGAGAGTACTGCTAAAAAACATGTTCTCTTTGTTAAAATTAGAAATATTTAGAGAGTGAGGGCAGAATTTTAGAGGTAGATGGAGAGATAATTTAGTGACGTGACGTAGAAATTTTTAAGTTTGTAGAAGGCTATAAAAAATATTTTAGAGAAAGATGGACATACTTTAAGGCAAATGTTTACTAAAATTCTGTTATGTCATCTATCTATCATCTTGAGTGGTGTCGTGCCTATGATTTTTACTTTGCAATTTTTATGCAAAGAAAAAATTGTAATTTTTCAAAGTGTAAAGTGTGTAAAACGTAAGGTGGTATTAATTTTTTCAATCAAAGTTCTTTACAGTTTTTAAATTTACCAAAAAACGTGTCCTACAAAAGTGCATTTTAGCATATCCAAAAATAATTCAACAGGTATTTAAGAAAATTATTTTAACTGATCGCGTTTCAAAGTGATTTATGAATGACTTGACGGGTCTATTTTAGTTGAATATCTTTGGGAACGACTCAACCAAGACAAAACACATTGGTAGTGTATCACCTCGTTTGGGTACGCGGGGTCTTGCAAAAAAAATACTTAAATGGTGACAATTATTTGTGATTTTCAAAAAAATGATCATTTACGTCCAAATGAAAAACAAAATATAGAAGGTGTTTGGTATTTTGTAGTTTGTTTAAATGAATTCATCAAAAACTAATAAGCAAAAAAGCGTGACGACCAAACACACGTGCCACTTAATCTGTGTCTAATTTTCGCTCTCTGCAAGAGGGACATTAATAAATAAATTTAGGCCATTTTTAATAAAACGTGCTCTCCCGAGCAAAGGTAAACGTTTTTTGTAATAGGGAGTTATTGCTTACCAAAAAAATATATTAATTCCCAATGAGCATTTTCAGAAACTTCTGGTGACAGATATTTATATAATTATTATAAAGAGGGTTCCATTGATACTCTAGGGTATTTAGAAGTTTCCTACAAGAATTGAGTTTGTATATTTGTTTTATTAAAGGCTCTAAATTGATGGTACCCTAAAGTAACATAAAACTGGCGTTAACAATATTTCCACGGACATCTTTATAAAAATTAAAGTCATCGGTTCAAATGTTATATAAATTGGTGTTAACAACCTTTCCACCAACATATTTATAAAAATATAAGTCATTAGTGACAAAAGTTATATAAATCGGTGTTTGAAATCTTTCTGTCAACCCACTTATAAAACCGTAAGTAACTATCAATTAAATATATATAATAGATTGGTTTTTAAAATGTTGCTATCAACCCACTTATAAAACTTAATTAACCAACAACAAATTTATATAAGATAAGATTGAAAATATTTCGAGAGACACTTATAAAAACTTGGGAACTCACACACAATAGTTATATAAATTGGTGTGTGTAATATTCTTATGGACTCATTCATAAACCTTTTTTGCCCATGAGGTTTTTTCTATAATATTGTTATTAATTTCTTGATACAGTGATTATAACACAACTGTTTTTAGAACAAAAAAATAATTTTAATTTATTTTGGCAATTATAATAACAAAACATTTTTAAGGTTAATTTTGTGACATCAAAAGGCGCGTTTTTGCGAAATCAAAAGGAGCGTTTTTGCGACATCAAAAGGGGCGTTTTTGCGAGATACCATACCATTATTATCTTGTTTTAATTACATCAATATGAGAGAGACAAGAGATCCAAATATTCTTGAGATAGTTGCCGATGACAGATATCGGGATCGAATGAATTTTATACCCGATTCCCACCAGCGTTTCCGATGCGCAGTTACCCTGACTCAAAAAACTCATCACGTGGTCCGACATGAACTTGTATACGCAAATCTTGCTTAGACCACATGATACGTGTTTTGATTCGGGGGACCCACGAATGAGAAACGCATAGATGGGAACCGTGTTTTAGAAAAAGAGAACAATATAGTAACCGTGTTAAGGTCGCAAAAACGCACCGTGAAACGTCGAGCGCATACGCTGTTACTGCTGATTGGCGGCAAATGTGAACACCCCGGAAAATACTCGCCTGTACACCCTTCGACCCCGCAATCTAACTATATTCTTGAGATAGTTAACTCTGATAGTTATGCGGGCTTGAAGTGTGTGGAGGCGGGTATTTTTCCTGGTATGTGTAGTATGCTGGATCTCTCGAGGAATGCATTTAGGAAAAGAGAACAATGGTAACTATGTTAAGCTCGCAGAAACAGACCATCAGTGTTCAACACTGTGCCATCTGTAGCTCTTTGTTCCAAGTAGCATCATTTTTTAAAAGGGTTATAAAATAGTGTTGACGAGGTAAACAGTGGTATAGTTGTATTGTTTTTTTTTATAGAATTGTCGGAAATTTTCGCCATTTTGGATTACAAAAATAGGTTTTTGGCCTAATTAAAAACGTTACTTATGGGGTTTCAACATGTGTTTCAATCAAAATATTGCTTGTTAGGGTTAAGAACAACATACGAAATTCAATATTTGTCCCAGAAAGAAAAAAACGCGTATGAAAAAAAAACCGATAGTTAAATGAATATTTTTTTCACGTTTTCTCAAGTATTTTTGGAGCCCATGAAATTTACGTGAGTGTGTTCGAAAACTATACAGTACACACGGGACCGCAGCTGATTTTCAGAGAAGGATGACGTGAAAAACAGCTTTTATTTGACTAGTATATAAATATTCATATTCCTGCTTCAGCTTATTTCATTTTCATTTTTATTTATTTTAGAAGATTGCTAAATACCATTTTATAAATTTTTTTATTGTAAAAAGAAAAAGAATAATACATAACCAGCAAAGGGAAGAAAGATGGAAAATCTATATTTCTAAATCCATAAAAATCTTTAATTTGTTATGTAGTGTTGTTAGAACAGTTGTAAAACCTTTTTATAAAAATCTCTATACTTGAGGGCTCATAAGGAAGTTTTATAAAATCTATATGTTGTTTTTCTATCCATTAATATGTACCATAAATTTTTATAAGCTGGTGTTGAACAGTTGTTTTTCAAGTCTTTTTTACTCATTTAAGAGATATATTAGAGTTATAAAATTATCACCAACACTAAATAATATAACTTTAGGTTATTTTATGAAGGTTTTATATTATTTTCTGTAACTTTTATATAGAGAAAAATGCTCATTGGGTTAGTCACTGAAACGAATGACAAAATAGATAGAATTTTTCAGACCGAACTTCTATAGCTTATGAAATGAGTGCAAGATGTACTCATAGCCTTAAATCAATTTTAAATCATCTTAAGGCTACAGTTTCTCCCCAGATGTTAAGTAAAAAAAAGTACAACTGGCAACGCCTTATTCTATAAATTTTTAGTCTTCTACCAGAGTGCACAGGGAAAACTAAACATCCGAATTAGCTGAAATTTTGCAGGGGTGATCATTTTTAAATGCTTAACAAAAATAACTGAAGGATTTCAATTATTTTTTTTTCAAAATAAAAGCTCTGGCGCTGTCATCTATCCCAAAAATAATTGCGGTTTAGAAGAAACCCGATTTACAAAAAGATATACAGAAATACTCAAAATTTCCTCTGGATTACATTTTTCCTTTTTATATTTCCTTGCTTCAGCGAAAATAAAAACTAAGTTTCCTTTTTTCTAGAAGCTTATGCGCTCCGGAAAAGAAAACCGATCAATCAATCCCACTTCATTGGCCGTGTTGGCCGATAGACCGCAGAATTTATACGATTCCATGGTAACTGCAGGTGTTTTGTCAATAAACTTTAAATAGGCCACAGTGGAAAAGAAGAGTATTTTTACGTTTTCTGACAGAAAACCATTCGAGGTTATGTTTATCTTTCAAAAATGTTTTTTCAAAAACATTGTTCTAAAACAAACATGAAACCACTCCGCGTGTGCGGTCTCTTTCCGAAAAAGGCCTAGCGCTGCGCGGGCATTACCCCGAGTCTATCAAAGAACCAAGAGAAACATTCGGCGCCCATAACCCCACATAATTTTGTTTTTATTTTGATTCAACCACTTTTTTAAAATTAAAATTATTGCATCATAGTTACGTGCAACTATACTAGTGAAACTTGGAGTGCAAAGGATAGATTTTAGAACCTCAGTGTCAGAAACACACGGATACTTGAGTACTAACAAAACAGGTCAGTAAAGCTCTATTTAGAGGTTGAAAAGACTTACTAGTCGTTGACGCTCCTGTTTAAAATAAAATACGATTATTTCGTCTAGCGCCACTAGCCGATTTTTAAATCTGCTTGCTTTTAAGTTAACTTGTTGTCGGTGTCAGCTAGCGGGAGTGTTTTCAATTCAATTATAAATGTAAAAGCAACCTTAAACATTACACCCAGTTACTTTAATACGTAGTTGGGTAGCGTTCTTTAGCAGGTAATTCTGCAATAATTGGTTTTCTTTTATTTTAGTATTTTACTTGGTTTTTTAGCGGCGCAGAACGCAAAAAGTCAAAATTAGTAACCTAACCCCAAATTTTTGACCTGGTGCTAAAATATCTCTGCTGTCCCGCTGTGGATAAACATAAATGAAGTCTCCGCGTTGCCATGGAAAACAAATTCAATTACGTAAAATTTTGCAAAAAAATCAGGTCGACATAGTTAAATTGATTTCCCGTATAGTGTTGCTAAAACAATTCCCCACATTGTAACTACGACCTTAAATGAGTCCAACTTCTGGGTTCTTAAATGAATACTATTACGGCTCTGCAGAAAATGACACAGCGAAACATTTACTTTGTTCATACGGGTCTCTTAAAGTGCTTTTATGTAAGTACGGTTTGAAAATGTTGTCGTATGAACACAACTAAAACCGTTTTAAGCACTAAATCGATTATATTTTAAAGCGATTTAAGAAAGGGGTTAATCGCTTTAAAACACATTTTAAGGTCATTATAAGCACTTTAAAAACGCTTTAGCGCATTTCTTCCAACATAAAGAAATACTCAACCCTGGTTTTCCGTTAAAATTTTTTCTGTTATTAACTAAGTTGTTTTATTTGTTTTTTCTTTAATCTATCATATTTAATGACATTTAATGAAAGACGTATAAACTCTCGGAGAAAGCGATTTTATTTAAAACTTTTTATTTGTAAAGGAGGACGCACACATTACATGGGAAATTTCGCATCAGTGAAAGTGGTTGAAATTTTTATATATTGTAGATATTGAAATTCGCAACAATGTTTAAACTACCCTAAATCTTGTAGGTCTTAAGGTTTTCGAGATATGATTCTTTAAAGTTGCGGTTTTTGCGTGGATTTTTACTACAAAATAAATCATATTTAGATAAATTGACATTTGGCTTACGACATCAAACTTTTTAGTAGGGGTACTAAGTGTACGTTATCCGAAACGAGAATTTGGGAATTAAATAACACTTAACCATTTTTAGAAAGTTGAAAACTGAATCTATGTTTCATTTACCTTTTTTTTTGTATAAGACATATAAATGATCATAAAAAAGAAAATATTCAAAGTTTGAAATATCCATCTCTTTTTTGCGAAAGCAAAAATAAACTTATACTTATATCTCCAAAACCTATTGACCGATGTATGTGTTAGAGATTAACTGAAAGCGATTAATCCAGACACTAGCCGTTTCGCTTTTGTATGAACTATCCATAGGCGCCAACATTAAGAAAGTGATGGTATTTTTTATAAAAATTATTTTATTTTACCATTTTTACTGTGTTTTTTTAAAGTCGGTTCGCCTTTTTTTCAAGATTTTACATTACCATAATTAATGCCTGGAATTATTTCTTCTACGGTGCCATTTTTTCCCATTTAAAAGAAGTATAGGTATAGTAGTATTTTTTCAAAATCTTGCCTGTGGCCCTATTTTCAAACAATATTACATTATTTATAAAAGTTTCTTCCCCGGCAGAATTTTCCGTTAAATAGGTTTTTTCGTTCTTGCCCCCCCTCCTCCTTTTTCACAGAGCTATTAGCGCTTTACATCTATATCCATGAACCCTCTCGACCAAACTAAAAGTTTCGTTTTAGCGCAATAGTCTTGTGCTCAATCGTCCTGCACTCATTCACCCCAACAAACCTGACTAAATCGTTCATTCCTTGCTCCCATCGTCCCATGGTCGAACACACAAAGTCCAAATTATGATAAATCATGCCAGTCACCAGAAACAGGTACAAATAAAAAGTCTGTATTGTCTTGTATTTATACCATTGTGTATAGCCTCACCACTTATACATACCCAACGCTGAAGTTCTATTTATCCCATTTATTTAGTTTCCAAAAAGAATATTTTGGTGGTTGAGTCCTATATTAGCAGTTATTTGTCATGTTTTGAGGTTGACAAAAGGATAGAGAATCATGTCAAATTGAAATCTTTCATCTGCCCAATATCTCAAAAATGCGTGGTATTGGTATTCTTATAAGTTATGTATGGTTTATTTTTTAGTAAAAATATGCCCCTAAAGCCGCAACTTAAAAAAATCATATCTCGAAAACCTTAAGACCTACAAGATTTAGGATAATTTAAACATTGTTGGGAATTTCAATATCTGCAACATATAAAAATTTCAAGCACATTCACTGATGTGAAATTTCCCATGTATCGTGTGTGTCCTCCTTTGTAAGGAAGCCACAACAATCACACTAGTATTCATTTTGATCCTTAATAAAGAGAAGAAGAAGTACTGTCAAATTTACCCTATTTTAGTTTGCTCCAAAACTCTCTAATGGAGCCTGCCTCGAAAACGGGATACCTACCCTTATTCTTATTAAAAACAAAACAAGCGTTGCACAGAAGCGTTGCAGATAATGGAAAGAAAATTTAAGCGCTTTTTCTGTGTCAAACTATACCTCCTGCCTTTTAGTTTTCTTTTACGTCGTTTTCTAAAAATACGTAAGTCAATAGTGGAACCGTCAGTGAAACCGCTAAGGGTTCTTAAAAGTTTCTCTATTCTCTCAAAATCATAGTTAATTAACTAAAGCTAATGCTTTTTATATTTTAGGTGATTTTACACTTTCGGAAACACACGTGTTAACATAAAACTTTCTACCATTGTTTGAGGGTGGTAGACAATTTTGAACTTGAGATTAAGTTAGAGTTTCGAACTTCCATTGTCTTTATTTTTTCACAACGTTTCGAATGCTTATGTATCTGCAATTGTCATCAGGTGAATACTAACATAAACTAATACTACCTAATCTTATATACTAGCATGTGTTCACTGAACCATATAAGCACTTGGTTGGCTCTGCCCTTTCAAAGTTGAACTCTCTTATCTCCGAGAAGTACGGGTCTCCAAACATTCTTGATGGTGACGCTCTGTTGAGAAAATATATTCTGGTTCCTCTGCATGAATTCTATTTCTCTGAACTTCCGCTTCCCTGGCGAAGATCTTTGCCTCTTTTCATTACATATGATGTAAATTTTCCCAGCGATGTTGAGCGACGTTGAGCTATTTTTGATCCAGTTGTGTCCCCTTGTCCAGTTTTGCGTAGCCTGCTCAATCTATAAGAGATTTTGCAATTCCCAGTTTGGTTGATATGGAGTGGTTTGATTTGAAGTTTAGATACGGTCCAGTATGAGTAGGTTTGCGATATACAAAAGTGGTTATCGTTAAATTCTTTTTGGTGACTAGAACGTCGAGAAAAGGGAGTTGACAATTTCCTTCTTTTTCCAGAGTTAGTGTGATGCAGTTTCTTATGCCGTTGACATGATTGATTGTTGTCCTTTTTCCATCCATCGTAGCCATGGCTTGGTTCTCTGCCATTATGTTCCCAGAGCATTTTCTTCAAACGCTTCCATAAATATATTAGCCACTACTGGCGAAAGTGGAGATCCCATGGGTAGACTGTCGAAAATACCATTTTACTGGAAATAAGAATTCTGCAGCATTTCAATAATTCCATAATGGCATTGATTGAAAAATTGGTTCTGTTACTAAAATTACGTTCGTGTACAAACTTCTTACGATAAAACTAACAAACTGGTCGTCAGGTTGTAGGTTGATGTTTCTAAGAAGATCCAAAAAGTGCTTTGAATTTTTGACTAATGATGGTGACTTCCCTTGAAGAGTCTGGATAATGAGTAGAATACATATAAAGATTATAAGTGGGAGAATTGTGAGAACTGGTTATCGGTCTAAGAGGCATGCAGTGCTTTGCTGTAGTGTGGTGCGAGTTTGCTCCTTTCAATGTCGTTAAAGTATTATTTGTCTGTAATTTCCTTTTTGTAGAGCCTTTTTAATTTGCTGGTCGTAGGAGGTGGCGTCCATTACTACAGTTGTATTTTCTTTATCTGCAGGAAGAATTAGGGTAAAGGAGTTGGAGGAATATTTGTCAAAATATGGGCTGTGGTGTATCAAACTAAAGAGTCTGAGATTTGAAATAATATTTTTTTTTGGGATGAGGGATGGGGATTAGAGATGCGGTATCAAAACGTTAAATTATATGTTGTGAGGTTTAAGCACGGTGGTTTTTGTGTCAATAGACGGGCAGTTACATTTAGCATACTTTTCTACATTATTTAATATAGAAAAGTGATACTTTACCGCACTCGACGGCATTTGCACGAACGACGTGAAGCGGAGTTCAGACAAGCCGTCAAGGGCGGTAAAAGCACTTTACGCATGTGTTAGGTACAAAATTTTACCTACTAGTGTCTTGTATCTTTTAAAATACATAATAATTTTAAAAATTCTGACAATTTTGTTTTTCAAGAATATTAATTTTACAAAGAGTATACCTTGTAAAAGTGTGAAACCTAGAGTTTATTTCTTTCGAGATTTTTTTTGAATACGGTAAAGTGCACTTTACCGCACGCGAGTAGATAAAAGGTATTTCATATCACGAGGTAATAAGTTTGAAGACAGGAAACATGTGTAGTTTGTCCTAACGGTACCCTAATGATAAAGGAATGACGGCGTCAATGCAAGGTTGCTGACGTTTGTTTGAAAGTTTGAGACAATGATGTGTTTGAAATTCAGTTTGCACCTGAAGACGATCAGAGATTGTACTGATCGAAACGTCGTGTATAAATAAAATATAGACAATGGAAGTCCGAAACACAGAGTTAATTTCAAACGAATCATTGTCTCAAACTTTCAAACAAACGTTGGAATCCCGGTACGGACCCGGTATCAGCCAGTTTGCACCTGAAGACGATCAGAGATTGTACTGATCGAAACGCCGTGTATAAATAAAATATAGACACTGAAAGTCCGAAACACAAAGTTAAGTTGCTGACGTTGATAAACACACTACCTAAAAGTGCCAGAGCGTCAATGAAACTGTTTGCCCTAAAGTGCATAAAATTTAAAAAAAAACTTTAGCGTACACTGTATTCCAAATTCGATTGGACCAATTTATTGACAATGTAGCCATAATAAAATTGGTCAGGAGAATTTGCAATAAACAGTAAGCTAAGGCCCTAAAAGTATTTGCTGTTGGAAATAATTTATATAGCTTTTCTTTAATAATATAGGAACCAAAAACATTCTCTCAAACCTAACTTGCCTCAAAACAAGAAAGATGATTTCCTATATTTCTTATTTTCTACAGTTTATTTTTATTAAAAATGGTTGTTGATTGCAATATCCGATACTATAACACTGCCCAACAGACAAAATGTTGCAAGAAATTTTTTTGTAAATTCATACTCGTTAAAGTGCCCTGAAGTTATAACCACTGTTGGTTTTCCCAAGGTTTCTCGATTTTGCAGAAAAAAATTAAAAAAGTATTTTTTATAAATTTCAATTAAAAAATTTTTTTTTTGGAACTCGTTTGGGTATACAGCTTAATTTTTCAATATGAAAACAATACGCAACAGTTTTATGGAGATACAGACAGCTAAATAAAAGTAAAAAAGCGGACATATTTTAAATAAATCACTCCTAACTAAATAAGGGGTTAAATAAAAAAAGGTTTGACCATTGTAGTGTGTTATAAGTTTACTACAAAAATACGCTTAAAATACTTTAAAGTATAAAAAAAACAATTTATAATTTACTCTGAATTAAATGGAAAACTGCGTTTTTTTGAAAGAAGACATACTTTTTTTTTAGGAATCGAGTATCTACTAACCTATACTAGAAGCTAACCACAAAAACTTTTATAACCGATTGTCTTTGGTCTTCTGTGTTGAAATAGTCCCATTGGAACCTCAGCAGCACTCTGCCATCATGTGAATATTCCGTCGACCTTGATAGCGCTCTTCCATTGCTTTTAATGTCTTGGTGAATTCGCTTTCCTTTTTTTTTAAATCCAAATATCTTTTTGACTGATAAAACTATAATGATGTTTTTTCTTGGTAATTCTATAAAAATATATTTATCTACAAGATCTCTTGTGTATATACTGTATTTAGAAATACACCTGTATACAGAGGGACTTTCTTTGTCTAAAAGCCTGTACATTTATATGCTAATATCTTCTCTCATAAAAATACCTCTATGACTTCTTTATAAGGTTATAAAATTTTGCTAATTTAGTACCAAGCGTTTCAAAGTTACACCAAAGTTTCTTCAGGAAAACATGGTTAACCCTTAACTGGCGTGGCGGAGTCCCAGGCACTCCAGAAAGCTTAAAATGTTCAAACACTTCTACATTTTTCGATCAGGCAGCGCGCGCTCTTCTCTGGTGTGAGGACGCAGAGAGCGCTTTGTCGACTTTCATCTTTTGTTAAAGTAGCAGCGTTTTACAAAGCCTTTGGAGTCCCTGGGATTTCGCCACGCAGTGAACGTATATGTTACGATAAAAATTACAGGAAATATTGCTTTATCTGTGATGCAAAATTAAAAAGAGAAACTCAATATTTATGTGTGCAAAAATTCGATTTTTTTACAATGTTCTAAAAAAAGTAGTAGTAGAAATATGTTATTTTTTCCTTAAAAATTATTATTTTTGGTTTAGAGCTTATTACAAATAGTTATTTGCAAAAACAAATACATTCCAAAACAGGGACTCCGTCACGCAGTAAATGTAAAAAATTTTGGCCACGCCAGTTAAGGGTTAAAATTAAAAAGAGGTTTTTTAATTAAAACTGAGCCAACTTAAATACATGAAAGATAGTTACAGAATCAGTGGTTTCTACCCAACAAAAAACAGTATTGTTTTTTTTTGCAACATAACTTTTTTATTATTTCGTAGAGCTGTGTAATAGAAGTCGAAAAATATCAGGAATCGAATCTCCGAAGTCCCCGTTTACTTTACTTTTAAACTTATCTTATCGAAAATGGGTAAAAAGTTCCGTTTGCGGAGCTTGAATGCGCTTTTAAAGATATTTGTGGATCTGTAAAGAATTCTGGCAAATTTTATTTGACTTTCCAGCTCGCCGTGCAAAACTATAAGGAGTACTTTGTTTTTTTTACGAGCATGCGGAAAATGTAAGTTAACTGGACCTTGAAATAGATCAATTTTGGACAACTTTTAAACAAGAATTCAAAAAGGAATGGACAACACAAAAAACTATCAGAAGAGATATTCTATTTTTCAGGCAACTTTTCCGTCCAATGTAGGTCCAGTGCCCAGTTAAGTTAAGCGTGAATTAGGTTGGAAGAATAACGTTGATAACATCCAATCGAATTATTGACTCTCAATAGAAGAAACGATCCCTCAAGAGAAGGGATCAATCTCAGGGAATGATGCCGTCCCCCGAAAAGATGATGCTTTTTCTTGGAGCCTCTTCGAAGTTTAGATCGAAAACGATACAATTTACGCTCATGCGTGTCTAAAAAATAAGACCGATCCCCGGGTTTAGACTCGAGAAACACGAACACTTAATTTTTATAATTTACGAAGTGCGTTCGACGTGGGATCATTCAACACAAATTTATTTCGCTCCCTGTTCACGAATTAGGACCCAGGGGGCTGATTCTTGAATTTCGGAGAAAAGGTCGCCCGGGAATGGTCATCTGCCTGATATCGACCAATAACAGGCTTTCGAGTCATCACGAGTTATCCTGTCTACCTTCTAAAGTTTCATAAACATGCCTTTGAGCAGGTGAATTGGCGCTCTTGAAAAACTATAATCCAGTCAGCTTTGCGCGTGCTTCGCAGCTTCTGAGCCCTCTTATTGGTCACAATGAAGGCTGTGAACGTTCCCGTGCGACCTGTGGCGGCTCGTGATTTATGAAGAGGAGGTTCACAAAGAATTCCGCACGTATAACATGGGTTTATGGCCTACCGTGAAAGTTAACCATATTTTGATATTTTGAAGATATTGTACTTTAGGTGACAAAAATGAAATTCTATGAGGATCGTATGTCTGTGATAGCAGATATGAGCCGTAAAAGAACGTATCTCTGCTAAACACATACGGAGAGTTTTTCTTGTAATTTGAAAAGTACTTTATAGATTTTTGTAATTGGGGTGCCATTTGGAAGAAACTTGAATACTGCACAGGGGCGTATTAAGGATTATATTTTAGGAAAGTTTAGGTAAGTTTAAACTAAGTGGGCTTTGACTTTGCTTTAAAAAACAATTATTAGGAGTAGGTCATGATGCATTTTTAATATATCTATGTAATTGTCATGAAAATTGTTTTTATTATGTATGTATGATATTAAAGAAGTATCAGTTTATAATTTTTGTTTGAAAATTAAATTGATCACTCAGATTTTCTTCTTTTTAATATAAGTAATTGTTACGCTATTGTTTTTCTCTGATAAAGAATCTAAAATGATAAAATTAAAACAATCAACACGAAAATATTTAAAGAAAACCGACTAAAACAATATTTTAAATCCGATTTTTTCCAGTTTTCCGAATTAATTCCCACCAAACCCAACCTGATACCAAAACTCGGTCTAAACTCAGTAGCGTATGCAGAAATTTTGTTTCTGGGAAGGGGGCTTGAAGTTTCTGACATGGGACTTAAGTAAAAACATACTTTCAGATGACAATTTATTTTGGATTTTTGGGAGAGTTTAATCTTTAGGATTCAATATTCATTAGATTTAGAGGGCAAAAAAACCCTAAACCCACCCCGGCATACGCCACTGCCTATGTCTGTAAAGAGTACAAAATTTTAATTCAAAAAAATAGAGTTGGTTGTTTTTAACATTTTTCTTATTTATTGACTTTTTAAAGCCCATGCCCCCCTTCGAATTATATTCTGCCTACGCCCTTAAATTACCTTTTAAGTACGACGAACCCTTAAGGAAAACCACCAGAGGAAATAAAATACAAAAACGATTTAGTCTCATTTAAATATTTTTTTTTTTTAAATTAACTTTCCCAAATACTTAAGCCCCCTAAATTATAATTCTGGTTACGCCTCTGTGCAGTATTTAAGTACCTTTCAAATGAAACCCCAATCGCGAAAATCTTCAAAGTACTTTTCAAGAAAAATTCTTCGTAGGTGTTTAGTAGACATACGTTCTTTCGTAGGTCATATCTCCTATCACAGATATACGATCCTCAAAGAATTTATTTTTTTTTACCTAAAGTACAGTTTCTTTAAAATATCAAAAAATGTTTCACTTTTACGGTAGGCCATAAACCCATGTTATCCGTGCGGGATTCTTTGAAATTTTTGTCTAGGTGGCACGACTAAGTCATGTCCATTTTAAATTTTCTTTTTCTTGCGCCAAGTCAATTTCGGGTTTAGGTCTACCGGCATTTTTTATTTCAATTCTATTGCTCTATGCTCAAAGAGCTAAAATTATTTTTTAAGTACTCTACCGTGAAAATTATAACAATTGTTAAAATAATACAACAGAAAAAGTATTAATAAAAGCCCCTATAACGCGCGAATGCATCACGAAATATAGCAACAATGCAAAGCAAAAGAACACTGTGAACTGGAGCACACTAGAGACCCTCTATACATTTGACAGTTATTGTTTTACCAGAGGTGGGCAACTCATATTACCCTCTCTTTCTAGTTTTTTTTCATATTTGCATATACAAGCGATTTTATGAAATGGACTGATGTTTTGTTGTCTCTTTTTATAATTTCCCCAGACAGTTTTTGAAAGAGATTTTTTTTCGGTTAGTAAAATATGTTAAGTTTTAACAAAAACAAACAGTAAATACAGACGCGGAGATATTAAAAATGTAAATAATAGGTAAACTATAAATTTTTTTCTTACAATAAAACACGGAAACATAATGTGTTATTTACACATGAGATCAGACCAGATGTCACCAAAGTACACTTATCTTCACATAAAACTGGTACAGCAGAAAGTGACAATGTCACAGACTTCTGACAACATCATGTTTTGCATGTCAGTGTCATCCAAATTTTTAAAAAAATGCCACCTCAAATCTTAGCAAAATTAGACGGTGGTTGGTCTATTCGGCAAGTAGTTGTTCATTATGGGCGAAGCAAGTCTTCGATAGTAAACATAAAAACAATTATTTTCTGGAAAATCATCCGTTTGCCAAAGCGAAAGAAGTAAAAATTAAATCAAATTTTCCAGGATCCATAACAAAAACGTTCGAGGCTAAGGTTTTATGCGGCAAAAAAAATTAAACTAAGTGAGGAAAAGAAGCAGTCTCGATTAACGACGACGAAGAATTTTGGCAGCAGGTGGTTTATCGACCGCCAAGAACCCGATACGAAGAAAGATATAATGTTGGAAAGGAAGACCTGGCTGGAAGATTTTCGGTTAATGTTTGGAGCTGGATATCGGCTAGAGGACATGGCGCCTTATTTGGAATTATTGGGCGATTTACAGCTGAAGATTACGTTAATATTCTGGAAAACGTAATGCTTCCAGAGGTGAGAGTCCCTTATCCAGATCATTTTGTATTCCAACAAGATAACTGTCCAGTTCATACGGCCAGAATTGCGCAGCGATGGTTCCAGGATAATAATATCGAAGTTTTGCCCTGGCCCACAAAACCCCCTGATACGAATCCAATAAAGAACGTTTGCTGAAAATCCAAACTTATTTGAAAATTTAGCCAATTCAATGCCCAGAAGACTTCAAAACATCATTGCAGCCAACGGTGCAATGACGCGCTATTAAAAATAAGTATTTTTTTTATATGTTTTTAATTTGGTTATTGTTTTTTTAAATTTAATTTTTTTTTTTTCGTCAAACCGGTGTCTTCCTTTCGAGGGACAGTTACTTCTTCTTGAAATTGATTTATTATGATTACTATCGTAGACTTGCTTCTTTCATAATCAGCTAGTCGAATAGATCAATTACTGTGTAACTTTTGTTTATCTAATACAACATTTTTGCTTTTTTGAAATGTGGTTTTTATTTTTGCTGGCCTTATATTTTGAATTAGTAAAAAATAAACCAGCCGTCTTCTTATAAAAAGTTTATATATGCCAAAAATATAACCTAAAATGACAACGTCAAAAAGTCAGTGTTGCACATAGGAAAATATAAAAAATCGTATTTGCAGCTTTCTGCTGTACCATGTGGAGAGAAGTGTACCTATACGGACCAACTCTAGAAGTAATTATACAGGAGAGAGTAGAGTGGTCAGGACAAAACAATCCGCTGCCACAGGATGGACTAATCTGCTACACAGACGGATCAAAAATTGACGAAGGCAGTGGGGCTGGAATATTCGGGGAAAGACCTAGGAGAGATCTGCATTTCCCCCTAGGATCTTACCCGACAGTTTTCCAAGCAGAAATCTTTGCCATCTTAGAATGCGCAAGAGAGGACAATAGAATGGGATACTTCGGTCAAACCATATATATATACTCAGATAGCCAGGGAGCTCTTAGGGCGCTTATGTGCCCAAAGGTCACCTCAAGGCTAGTCTGGGAATGCCTTGCCGAACTAATGGAACTGGCGGGACATAACAAAATCAGATTAGTATAGGTGCCAGGACATAGAGGTATCCAAGGCAACGAAAAAGCTGACGAACTTGCAAGACAAGGATCGTCAAAAAAATATATTGGATCAGAACCAGCCCTGGGGGTACCAAAATATACAATAAGGTCCCAGGTCAAACTCTGGATAAGGGAAAAACACGAAAGCCACTGGCTGGTAAGACAGGGGCTAAGACACAGCAGAGCCTTTATCAAAGGCATGAATGCCAAACTCACGAAAGACCTGCTAAGCTATAGCAGGATGCAAGTGAGAACTATAATAGGAATCATGACCGGCCATATGGCTGTTAAAGACTACTCCATTAAGGACCTGTACAAACTTGTACAGGGGACAAAATTATGGTAGGAAAGTAGTTCGGGCTTCTTATGCAAGATTTCCCCTTGAGAACCTTGAAAAAAAAAATAAAAAAATACTTGCTAAATATTTTTATTAATTTTCCAGTTTCTTTCTCCGTTGGACAACGGAACAATACAAATTCGTCGAGGCACATGTTTTTACAGTTTCTGATAGCGCAAAATTTCATTTTTAAACCGGACGTTTCTTAATCAAAAATGTGACAATAACAAAATTATTTATTGTCAGGGGTTAGCAGCTATCATTGCCAAGTCACATTTGTTTTTAAAAAATTAAAAAGCCAGTTACCTCTTTTTCGATTTAGTATCCTTTAGCCAACTGACATAAAATCCATATTTTACCTGTCAATCTTTGGCTAAAGTGCACTGAAGAGATAAGAGTTAACTGGCTTTTTAGTTGAGAACGGTGTTGCTTAACACTGTTCTAAACTAAAGAGCCTGTTAACTCTACCGCCTCAGTGCCCTTTAGCCTGCTGTGGCTGCCATTTTTATAACCAAATTGACAAGTAAAACATGTATTTTCTGTCAGTTTGGTGTCAATATGGCACCGATCATAGGTCAAAGGATACTAAAACGAAAATGAGTTAACTGGTTTTTTAGTTGAGAACGGTGTTGCTCACCTCTGGTAAAATAATAACTGTAAAAATCATATACAGGGCTAGAGCACACCAAATATGTGCGCCTTTCTCTATTGAAATTCGCGATATCCCTTGCTACTCGCCCACTAAAAACATACAGGGGTCCAAGGAATCACTCGACTTTTAGTCGTATACAGACCACATTTTAGCAAAAAATTGACGAAAAAAGGGGTAAACTTTCTCTTATCTACTTATTAACGCACACACAATATTAAACTCGTACTGAAATTCTGTAATATTACATTCAATTCGTCGTAAAATCACAATTTTACGTTTGTTATACGCTTTTTTTCGCATTTTTTCGCAACGACATCTGAGCGTCAAAAACCGTTCTATTTTTCCCGCCAAAAATGCATTATTTAAATTTTGTGCATAGGAGTTAGAAAAAATTTAAAAATGTTAGAAGAACGCTTAGATTAAGAAGGTCCAACGAAAACTCCTTGGCAAATAATAACCACTGTTTATTTACAAATAAAATCACAACAAAGAAAAGATGAGAAATGTCGATTATTTTTCTATCCTTTTAGACGACGTTAGAATGATAGGGACAGAGAATTCTAATAGAATCGTAGATTTCTCCAGGGTGAAGCAGTTAAATCATAGTAGGTAGAAGGAAAGAAAGTTCTGTATGCTTCACAAATATTTTAATTCAATAAACACGACGCGTTTCGATTTTTTCTTTAAAAAATCATTTTCTTGTGGTTATTGCTCTGCAAAATATGTTGGCCAAACTGGACGCAGTTTTCGTGTTAGAGTTCGAGAACACTTAAATTTTCAAAAATCTCCTTCCCATAAGCGTTCGGCGTTTGGCATGCATTTGCGAGAAACGGTTCACACTTTTAATTTGGAGAATAACTTTAAAATGCTACTGATGCTCACAAGGGTAGGAAATTGAATTTTTTGGAGAATTTTGAAATAGCGAAGTTGGAAAATGATCCTACATCTGTCAGTTTGAATGAACCCAGCAACGCACACTATAAAGAGATAGCCAAAGTTATTAATAATTTTAAATAGTTTTCTTGTTTTTTATCTTTGTTCCGTCTCGACAATTTTATTTATATTTTTTTAATTAGTTTTTAAATTGTTAGATGCCGCTCGTTGTTTCGTTTCGAATTTTATTTATTATTCTCGTTTCCTTTGTCTTTTTTTAAATTTGTTGTTAGCGTATTTTTGACTAAATTGACTAAGGTGTTTTTAACTGTCCGACGTATTTTATTTATTTATTTAATTATGTGTAGTTTGTGTCCTAAATTTTACCCTTAATGATGGATTTTTGACGTTCTGTAAGTACTCTTTTTATTTTTTTATTTAAATTTAATTTTGAAAGACTCGTTTTTATCGTATTACAGAATGCACACTTGAAAATGATTTATTAAAGAAAAAATCGAAACGCGTCGTATTTATTGAATTAAAATATTTATGAAGCATACAGGACTTTCTTTCCTTCTACCTACTATGACAGAGAATTCTGTCTCAACCTCTTTAGGTCGTGATTGGCCTGTGGGTGGGGAAAGTCGGCAGAGCGCAGACGGTCGGATGATATTTTTACTGACATAAGCTTTTTCGTGCTATTTATTTTAAAATTTGAAACTAAAAACCAATTTATAAGTCGTTTTAAAACCACTTTTTGCCAAAAAACGTTTATAGTGTATATTTTTACTAGTAGGAGAATATTTCAGTGCATTTAAAGTGATATTTTGGAACAAATCGTCCAATGTTTTGGAAACAAAGAGACAGCGAGTGAAATCAGTCAGTGGCGGTACATGCTGGTAGGTACACAGAAAATAAAAAATAAAGTTTATGAAATGTACTTAGATTAGTAGATGCTTAGATTAAATATACTTTTGATGAAGTAGTTAATGTGCAAATAAGATATTTTCGAAGATTTTTTTTTATAAAGACTATAAAATAGAGGTAGGTAAAGTCCTTAAACCAACTTGCAAACAACAACAGAAGTTAATTCACATGTGTTCAGGTTTGTAAGAATATTGAATTCCTACCTCTTATTAGAATATTAAGGTAGATTTATACTGCCGCCGTTGCCATCTGCGCTCGCCTTTTGAATTGATATTTAAATCTTTTTGTCTGTCCTAGATTTCTCTATATACCCTAAGCATTATTGACTTTATTATGTACTGAGGAAGTCAGTATAAGTAAGTTTCTGCTAATGACAATAATAAATAATAAAATTAACAAACACAATAACATAATTTTTAGCTGGTAGGTAATATCATTTTTTTCTTGATATTCCAGGTGCTATGAACTGTGTTTCTTTGTTTTAATTTTTGGCATAATTTTATTGTGTTAAAAATTGAAATTGCAATAAAAAATATACAAACTTTGAAATAATTTTATTTTGTATAAAATTATACCATAAACATCTTTTGTTAGGAAGCTTCCAAAGCTCAAATTGGTAGAATTATTTTTTGCATGTTTTTTTATATTATTTTACAGGGTTCATATTATAGTAAAATTTTAATAATATAATCCATGTGTAAATTTATATCTAAGTAGGTACGCCACTGGTATGTTTACTGTAAACAACAGAAAGGTAAACATTCTCCCATATAATAATGTAACCAAAGTCTCCGTAAGTGTCAGGTATCTTGTCTCTTTTTAATCTAATGAAGAATGCTAGGAAGGGGGGGGGGGCTTAAAATTTAAAAAAAATGTATCTTACGCAAACTGTAGCAGTTAGCGACATTCGGTTTTAAGTAAAGATGCATAATTACATTTCCAACAAAAAAAAAATTACCAATTTTTTAAATTCCTTTTGAAGGTTTTATGGATAGCTATACGTGCCTGCTAGCTGGCACCATTTAGTTTTCTCTCCATAAGAGATGACTACTCTAAGTTACGATGCTGCCTGAAATATTCAGTCGAAACGCATAGGCAATAAAATTAAGCTTAAAGAAGGTTGGACTTTCGTTTCTCGTCCACTTCCCCAGTTGATGAAACCAATAGAGAGATTTTGGTCAGGGTTTTTGTTAGTCTGTTACCTTTATTAAAGGTAACCACTGGCGCTAATTACAGTCGACTAGCAATTACCTTTACCGTTATAAAGGGAACCAATTAAACTTGATGTGATTCTGTGGTGGAAGATTTTTAGGTTATAAAAGTTTGTTTTGTTTTACAAAAATTTTGTGTGTTTGGATTTTATTTTTTGTTAACCGTATTTATAGTAGTAGCGGTGTGCCTTTTTTACCTTTTTTTTTAGTCAACAGGTAAGTAAGTACAAATAGGTTTGCAGAGGCTCGATTTTTTATATTAGTTCACCAAAGGTATCTTGCAAAATCATTTGCCTGACTAATGCGCAATTATACAACTCATAGTTAAACGTCAAACCTCAGTTTAAACCACAGATGTCGACTTTTTTACGTTTTATAGGTGCAGTTTACCAACAAACTTTGGTTTAACCGTTACCAGCTATCTGGTTGTTTGTTAAACTTCAGTTTAATAGTTACCGAAAGATTTTAACCTCAAAAAAGTTATTAAAAATTTGTTTTTGGTAAAAGGACTGTAAGTATTTAGTGAAATCGCTGCGAAAATGACTTAAAATTTATTTTTGGTCAACTGGATGAAGAATGACGAAATTATTGACATTGTCGAAGCACGAAGACCAAATATTATTTGTCCTAGAACAAATCCTTTGGAGGAGTCCGACGATATGTATATTTTAAAAAAAGAGATAATGCGAAAATTGTACATAAGGAAATTCGACAAGACGTGGAACATCCCACAGACCAGCAAGTTTTATTCTCACATCGAGATCACACGTATATATATATATATATATATATATATATATATATATATATATATACTGTATATCTTTTTATCTCGAAAAGTACTTAATTGATTTTTATTAAGTTTGGCTCTAGTTGGTGCCATTTTGGTTAAAATAATCAAGCCTATATGAATGTAGTCTTTCTTCATGGCCGTGGTTTAACTCCGACTTATAAAATTGAGCAACTCGTTTACCGATGGATTAATTCAAAGTTAAACTGTTGTTTAAACTATGGTTTAATCTGGAGTTTTACCTTTGGTTGTAAAATTAGCCCTAAATTTATGTTGGGGTGTCCGTCTCACAGTCCTATCACTAAATTAATATTTTCCTCCATGATATGTTAAGTAAAGCAAATAAAAAAATACTTTAGAAAAAAAGAATAAGTCAATAAAAAAGTAAGGTTATGTTTACCGCCAAACGATTGACTACGTTCAAAAGCTCTACTTTTTACCTCATGAAGTTACCTTTATTTACGGTAACGGTAACCATAAGAGTAACGAAATTTTCCATTAAACTGCCTGACCAAAATCTCCCTAATAGTGTCGAATAGCGACTACCTTTACCTTTAAAAAGACAACCAACCAAACTTGATGTGATTCTGTGGTGGAAGATTTTTTCCCAACAAGCATTTGGACGTTATATTACGTTATGGTCACGTAGGGCAAGAAATACCTGACGTCGGCTCCGACGTCCATCAGTCTTCCTGAGGACTCGATTTAGCACCTAAGTGGGGAATCAAAATTCGAGTCGTTTCGACGTCGGGTGTGATGTTTTGGTCAAATATTACGTCAAATTACGTAGACTCACGACCCAAAGTTTTACTGTGCACACCAAGTTTAAACTTATTAGGTAAAAACTTTTATATGTCTAAACAAACACATCCCAATGAACTGTGGATGACAATAATTATTATCTTAGTTATTGTAGGTAACTAAAAAAAGATAGTTTTACACATTCTATTAATGCAAATCTTCCAACGAAGGTCAGTTTACTGAAAAATATAATTAAAATAGATATTAAAAAAACAGAAACCCACAAAAATAATTGAAAAATTTGAAGAAATTAATTTTGAAAAAAATTAACCTAAAAATAAAATCTTTAAAGGAAGCCCGTTTCTTATAGTAAAACATTATAGGCATTTAAAAAATGCATTTTAGTTGCCAACAAATGAGTTAATTTACATATCAAGCCTTTAAAATTAAAAAATACAATGTACTGTTGTAATGGCGCATCGATGCTAAACGTTTAAAATGGCGTTTCGGGCGCCGACCAAATTTTTAATGATTATTTACCTATTCGGACAAGAACACTTCCTGCGACGTCACCTTGTAGAACGACCCGACCTAGAATATTGTAGTATAATTGTAGGTCACGCACCCACGTCGGTGGACCTCGGAATGGTAACATTTAATAAATTAAAGTTTGGTCAATTTTATTACAATTCTACTTTAAAACTCATACTAAATATAACGTCTCATGAATTGGACGTTATACCGGGTGTCCCGAGGTGACTGGCTTATAAGATTATTTTGTAAACTATACAATAGAAACTTTTAAACTTTCTATTCTAACATAAGTCCATGTAAAGTATATTTATAAAATACTTTCGTATTTGCAGTGTTGTCATTTACAGAAAATCTTGGCAGCAACTAAATATATTGACGTCCGTTTTCACTTTGGCCTGACCTTAAATTTTATTCTAAAAATTATGTCGCCGAAATTAACGTTAATTTACGTCGCTGATAAGTAGCGAGTATCACGAACATTTGGCTACGTCAGTTTTGGTAAGTATCGACGTCACAACTGATGCACTAGTTGTTGGCGAAGTCAGGTCTTAGTAAAAAATACGTTGTTTTATGGACAAACCAACTGCCGACCTAAATTTGCGCCAAAACCGACGTCATGTTAGGTTGTAATTAGTCGGAAGTCAGAAAAATGCTGCTTGGGTTAGGTTATAAAAGTTTGTTTTGTTTTACAAAAATTTTGTGTTGACTACGTTCAAAAGATCTATTTTTAACCTCATGAAATGACCTTTATTTACAGTAACGGTAACCATAAGAGTAACGAAATTTGTCGTTACACTACCTGACCAAAATCTCCCTAATAGCGTCGAATAGCAACTACCTTTACCTTTAAAAAGACAACCAACCAACCTTGATGTGATAATGTGGTGGAAGATTTTTAGGTTATAAAAGTTTGTTTTGTGTTACAAAAATTTGGTGTATTTGGATTTAATTTTTTGTTAACCGTACTTATAGTAGTAGTGGAGTCGTGCCTTTTCTGATAAACAAGTGAGTAAGTACAAATAAGTTTGCAGAGGCTCGTTTTCTTCTATTACTCTACCAAAGATTTCTTGAAAAATCATTTTTCTGGCTAAATTTATGTTGGGGTGTCCGTCTCCTAGTCCTATCACTAATAAATTATTATTTTCCTCCATGATAAGTTTAAAAAAGCAAATAAAAAAAATACTTGAGAAAAAACAACAAAAGTCAATAAAAAAGCTCTATTTTTAACCTTTTGAATTTACCTTTATTTACCATAACAGTTACCGTTATAAGAGTAACGAAATTTACCATTAAACTTCCTGACCAAAACCTCCCTAATATAAAATGCTAGTTCGTTTATTTTTTAAATAAAGTTTTACGGTCCTTGGTCCAAAACTCTGCGTATCTTTAAAAATTACCCACTCGTAAACATTGGGAAATAAATTTTGTCCTCACTACGATGCAGTTTCAGATCCTTGTTTAACAATTTGAGAAGCAATTTGAGACTACGGAGTCATATACTATTTATAAATTTAGTATGTTCACAGAAACCATGTTTTTATCGTCAAACATAAAAACGCAAGGGTGCAAGGGTTCAACTAGGGTAAATATGCGAAAGTGTTGCCATACTTTTCAAAAAGTTCTTACATATTAAAAAAAAGTAAGAAGAAAGTTGTAATATTTATTTACTTAACAAGAGTGGAAAGTGATACTACAACAATTTCAAAAACTTCAATAAATGTTGTTTTTTCAAGTGGATTTGCCGGCACTGCATAAATGGTCTATTGCTGTGACTTTGACATTTAGTGGTGGACAAGTTTATTAGTTGGTTTTCAAAAAGTATTTTTATTGTTTTAATGTTGTTGTTATGAAACTAAGAAACAACATAATGCAAAGCACGACGGCGTTCGGACAGTTCAACTTTCCGCACACAATAGAAACACGTGACTGAAATAGTCGCCCAGACGAAGTAGGTAAATAAGGTTAAACCTAAAGCGTGACCAAGTCAGCAAGCAACCTTTGGAAAACGAATCAAAAATTTTACAATGGGATTTACTAAGATATAAAATAGTACCTCCGACAGATCTAAATATCTATGGTAGGTAATAAATTTTAAAAGCAATTTTAAAAAAACACTTACCCATACAGAAAAGACACAAAGTTATTCATTATTTTTCCACTTTTTTCAAAATATACCTTATTTTTAGGAGAAAATGCCCTAAAAATTTTTTTCAGGTGTCAAAATGGCGAATACTCCAAAAATTTGGCAAATAATAGCTTCATTATCTGCGTTTGAGGTTATAAAGTTGGTGATTTTTTAGACCATCTCTGGGGGGTGGTTAAAATTTATAGCCCCCACAAAATTTCCCTAAGTAACCGTTTTTACAAGGATTAATTTACCTTATTTAATATCTCAAGTTGTTCATTAACCAATAAAACACCTCCAATTTTGTCTTGGAAAACGCCATATTTTGAACCGGTTTTCAGCACAAAAATATATCAAACAAAAAAAAACAAAACCATTAAATTAGTTTATTTACAAACTGAAATTAAAACATTGAGGTTATAATAACAATAATAATAATAATAATAATAATAATAATAATAATAATAATAATAATAATAATAATAATAATAATAATAATAATAATAATAATAATAAAAATAATAATAATAATAATTAATAATAATAATAATAATAATAATAATAATAATAATAATAATAATAATAATAATAATAATAATAATAATAATAATAATAATAATAATAATAATAATAATAATAATAATAATAATAATAATAATAATAATAATAATAATAATCCGTGGCTGTTACTGGTCAGCTATCGGACGCCGCCCCTGGCGATGGGGTACGCTCGCTAGCGTAAAAACTAGAGGGTACCGGGAAAATAAAATACCCGGGGTGGACAAAAACCAGAACCCGTTTTGATGGGCCAGCAACCCGCTTAACGTGAACATTCGCTGTCAGAACTTGACATAAGCGATACTCGGGAGTGGCAGAAGACCAGGTCCCTTCTGTTCGGAACCTCCCAGATGACCCCCGACCTGGACCAAGTCAGGGTGGACAAGGTGGCACCCCCTTGGTACCGGAATCCACCACGCAGAAAAATGGAAACGAACACCGCAATAACTCCATTAACCTCGTCAACGTTGTGGAAGCTCAGGCCCCACCCGCTGAAGAGGACCAGAGAGGAAACAGGAGAGTCCGATTTAAATGGTCTCAAGACATGAACATTCACCTTTATCGGACTTACCTGCTCATTACGGAAATGCAAACTAAGAAAACACCTTTCGCACATAGACTGCACCATGAAATGACGACGAAATTCCCAGAGCTACAAAATAAATCTGTACAAAACATCCTGGACCAGCGAAGGAAACTATTTCTGAAAAACCGCCTTCCGCCACAAATGATACAAAATATCAGAAACGAAGTTGCTATAGAAATAGGAATACAAGTGCGGGCACTTGAACTCGAAAATGATGATGGCGCTGTAGGACAGGTTCAGATCGTCCTACCAGAAGATCGAATGGCCTATGATACGCTTCATGAGAACCTGCAGAAGTTTTCTGGCATGGATCCCACATCCAGACCAAACATCCCAAGACTAAAGACAACTAGTGACACAAAGAAAATCATAGAATCTGTAAACAAAGTTCTTCTAGATGAGGCTGAAAGATGCGGGGACCTCACACAATTACATGACCTTGTCTATTCTGCTGCAGTAACCACTCTTCAGCTGCACCACTGGAAACCAAAAACCATAACACCAAAAAGAAAAACAAGCAGTATGCCGGGATGGGAGATCCGCCTGCAAAAACAAATTACCGTTCTCAGACAGGAAATTGGGATCCTAACTGAAGCAAATAAACGACAACATAGCACCAAAGTAGACAAGAAGTCACAACAAATCCTTAAGAGTCATCAAAATGCAGATAACAAGACCATAGGCGAAGTACTCGACCTTCTCAAACAGAAACTCGGAGTCAAAGCATGTAGAATACGAAGATACAGAGAAGCACATCTGCGAAGGACCGACAACAAACTCTTCAACGCAAGCCAAAGAATGTTCTATCGCAAACTGAGCTCGACCAAACGGAATGAACAAGAAGGAAAATACCCAAAACTACAAGCAGTCAAAGAATTCTGGAAGAACATCTGGGAAAATCCAACCCTTCATAAATCGAACGCGGACTGGAACAAAAACGAGAAAAGAATTAGAGAAAAAGTTCCGCTCATGAATCCCCAAAACATCACAGAAGGTGACGTAGAAGCAGTACTCAGGAATGCTGCTAATTGGAAGGCTCCAGGCCCCGATAAAATACAAAACTTCTGGTATAAAAAATTCAAGGCACTGAGACCCAAGCTCAGCCACTTCCTCAACAATCTCTTGAGAAACCCTGAGTCTACACCACTTTTCTTAACCAAAGGAGTCACATACCTTCTTCCCAAAACAGATCAACCAGTAGAGGACCCTTCGAAATACCGGCCCATTACGTGCCTACCTACTATTTACAAAATTCTGAGTGGCATTCTCTGCAACAAGGTATACGAACATCTTATTGGAAACGATCTTCTTGCAGAAGAACAAAAGGGATGCAGAAAACGCTCTCAGGGATGCAAGGAGCAAATCGTAATAGACCAAATAGTCAGCCGGCATGCTGTCAAAAATAAGAAGGATCTCTACACAGCCTACATCGACTATCAAAAGGCTTTTGATAGTGTGCCCCACTCATGGCGACTGCAGTGTTTATCCATGTACAAAATCGATACCACAATAATTGATCTGCTTAGATTTATGATGGGGAAATGGGAGACACGGCTTGTTAACAACGATAGAGATATACAGAGTGAACAAATAACTATTAGAATCCAAAGGGGAATATTCCAGGGAGACGCACTGAGCGCCCTATGGTTCTGTATCGCTCTTAACCCTCTTTCAACCACCCTAAATACCCTGAACTGTGGATATGAACTTGGAAACGGTGTCATGCTCACTCATCTATTGTATATGGATGACATCAAGTTTTTCTCCACGACAGACAAAGGCCTTAAAAGGCAGCTCAGATGTATCGAAAATTTCTCCAATGACATCAGAATGAAGTTCGGTCTGGACAAATGTAAGACAAACTGCATTAGGAAAGGAAAGTGGCACGAATCGGAAGGTCATGAGCTTACTCAGGCATCAGGGGGTGGAACGATTGATGCCATGCAGAAGGATGAAACCTACAAATATCTCGGATTCGCTCAGGCCCGTGGAATTGCAGCAGATGACGTTAAAAAGCAACTGGTGACAAAGTTTAAGCACAGAACCACTACAATTTTAAAAACGAAACTATCGGCACAAAACATAACATCAGCCATCAATAGCTATGCGGTCCCAGTTGTATCTTACAGCTTTGGTGTTGTTCCGTGGACTCAGACTGACCTGGACGGGCTTAATCGCATGATAAGAGTCAGTTTCACGAAGCACCGCAAGAATCACCCGAAAGCATCCATTGAGAGGTTCCACTTACCAAGGACGATAGGGGGAAGAGGGGTGACAGACATGCGCCTCCGTCACAAGAGCCAGGTTGAACTGCTTAGAGAATATTTTTTCACCAAAGAAGCGAATTCAAGGCTACACAAAGCAGTCATCAACTTGGATGAAAACTTATCGCCTCTTAAACTCAGAGAAAGGGAATACCGATGTGATCAGGAATACTCCATTACAACGCTCCACAATAGATGGAAACAGAAAGAGCTACATGGCAGATACCCCAACCTCCTTAACAATGATTACATTGATAGCTCAGCTACATTTAAATGGCTAACATCGAGCAACATTTTCCCAGAAACTGAAGGATTCCTATGCGCAATACAAGATCAAGTCGTCCCAACTAAGTCTTATCTGAAATACATTGTCAAAGATCCGAAAATAACTAATACAAGATGTCGTATGTGCGGCGAAGGAAATGAAAACACCGAGCATCTCCTAAGTGGATGTAAAACAATGGCACCACGTGAATACACCACCAGGCATAACAACGTAGCCAAAATAATACATGGTGAGATCTGCCACAAACTAGGTCTCATTGAGAATAAATTGCCGTACTATCAGTACACACCGCAGGCAATCCTAGAAAATGCACACGTTAAAATCTATTGGGACAGACAAATACAAACAGATAGACAAGTACAACACAATAAACCTGACATTCTTGTACACAACAAGCAAGAACGAACCATCATCTTAATAGACATTGCTGTTCCCTCTCCCATTAACATAGAAAAGAAACAAAAAGAGAAGATCGAGAAATACTTACCGCTTGCCGAGGACATGAAAAACACGTGGGATGCTGAGTCTGTAAAGATCATTCCTATAATAGTAGGGGCCACAGGAGAAATTCCAAAGAAGCTCAAAAAGAATCTTGAAGTCATAGGACTGCAAAACTCTCTCGCCATGCAGCTTCAGAAAGCAGTAATTTTATCAACTTGCAATATAATGCGAAAGGTGTTCAATAATTAAATAATTCATAATTACAACAGTAAAACCAAAGCTTCTATGCCTTGAGGTAATACACCACCGGCATTGAAATCAAAACCCGCACTAGGGCGTGAAAGGAAAAAAAAAAAAAAAAAAAAAAAAAAAAATAATAATAATAATAATAATAATAATAATAATAATAATAATAATAATAATAATAATAATAATAACAATAATAATAATAATAATAATAATAACAATAATAATAATAATAATAATAATAATAATAATAATAATAATAATAATAATAATAATAATAATCAGTCAAGAAAACTTTCGTGACTCAAAGCCCACTCATTTCAAAGCTGTAGCTTTCATCAGTAGAGGTTGGTGCAAGCCAAGGCACAAGCAAAGGTAAAAGATCTGAACTCGCTTTTTGTGATTTGAACGCAGCTAATATGTAAACAAAACTAGCATTTAAGTTTTTTAATATATTTCATAAATAAAAATATCTTTTAAGTAAATAAAAAATTAATCTACTCTTTATTTTATTATTACCCATCTAAATCGTTGCGTGACATCAAGTACTAATTGGAAAAATTAATTATCAAGGGTAAGTTTTAATTAAAGTGACATAGAACCTCAATTTAAATTTGTGAGTGTTTGTTATTTAAACCCCGCGTGAGTTTAAATTTTTTAATTTTCTTTTCTTGAATTAAATTGAAACTTCTTAAATCCGACAAAAGATTGTGTTAAGATGATTATTCAATAAAAAAATTTATTAAAATTCTGTTTAAAAATCAAAATATGTCCAAAACTCAAGGAGGGTTGGTTTAAAATGCTTAAAACCAAAAATTTCACTTAAACTTAGGACCGTTCTAAAACAGAATAAACCCTTTTAGTAAATCGCACCGTTAAAGTTCTTGGATAAGTAGTAGTAGCAGAAAAAATGTGGTGGTTCGTTACCTGTGCATCTATTCTTAAATCAGGAGAAAATTTGCTCCCAGGGAGTCAAATTCTTTCGCTATTATGCTTCCCATTGGTCCAAATCTTTGGCTTAAATCGGTTTTTCTTAATTTTGCGCGATATTGATAGAAAGTAATTCTATTGATCTTGACTAAGAGAATTACCTTCACACTGGCAAGTAGGCCTTCTACCCTATTCCTGTCCGTATCTTTCCACTAGTACCACAATGACAGACAATTTCGGGAAATCCTGTCGATGGCGCCCTCTGTGTGAACGATCGGAACCAGGAAAATACCTACTGTAGGTAAGAGTAGGTGCCACAGCCATCTTCCGTTTGTATTTTAAATCGTGCAGTACGGCACCGTCTATCAGTTGTTTTGCGATTTATAATCTCTTGCTTGTTGGCGAAACCTGCAAGGAGATGGCATCGCAAAATCGATGCTACTGTAGGTAATGGTAATGGTAGCCATTACCTTTTTTGAGGGAAAGCTTGCTATTAATTGGTATTGTTATTTATTCACCCTCACTACATTCCTTTTTAAATTTTTCAACTCCAGAGCTTAGGATATCTGCAAAGATAATTATATCTGTCTCCGTAGAGACGCTTAATTTTACTTCAAACTGAAGGTGGTACCTTTTTTGAGGGAAAGCTCGCTATTCATTAATTTTGTTATTCATTCACCCTCACTAAATCACTTTTTAAATTTATCAACTCCAGAGCTTAGGATATCTGTAAAGATAATTATATCTGTCTCCGTACAAACGCTTAATTTTCCTTCAAATTGAAGGTACATCTGCCGATTCTGCAATTTGACAGATAGTTGTCTGTTACATGAATTACATCTCCTAATTCGTAGCACCGTACTGATGAGCACCACAAGTGCGAAATCCAGATCTATGGTTACCATTATCTTTTTTGAGGGAAAGCTCGCTATTAATTGATTTTGTTATTTATTCACTCTCACTAAATCGATTTTTAAATTTATCAACTCCAGAGCTTAGGATACCTGTAAAGATAATTATATCTGTCTCCGTAGAGATGCTTAATTTCCCTTCAATTTGAAGGTACATCTGCCGATTCTGCAATTTGACAGATGGTTGTCTTTTACATGAATCCTGTGTTAGATTTTTTTCATATCATTTCATCTCCTAATTCCTAGCACCGTACTGATGAGCACCACAAGTGCGAAATCCAGATCTACGGTTACCATTACCTTTTTTGAGGGAAAGCTCGCTATTTATTGGTTTTATTATTTTATTTTTTATTCACTTTCACTAAATCGATTTTTAAATTTATCAACTCCAGAGCTTAGGATATCTGTAAAAATAATTATATCTGTCTCCGTAGAGATGCTTAATTTCCCTTCAATTTGAAGGTACATCTGCCGATTCTGCAATTTGACAGATGGTTGTCTTTTACATGAATCCTGTGTTAGATTTTTTCATATCATTTCATCTCCTAATTCCTAGCACCGTACTGATGAGCACCACAAGTGCGAAATCCAGATCTACGGTTACCATTAGCTTTTTTGAGGGAAAGTTCGCTATTTATTGGATTTTTTATTTATTCTCTCTCACTAAATCGATTTTTAAATTTATCAACTCCAGAGCTTAGGATATCTGTAAAGATAATTATATCTATCTCCGTAGGGACGCTTAATTTTCCTTTAATTTGAAGGTACATCTGCCGATTCTGCAATTTGACAGATGGTTGTCTTTTACATGAGTCCTGTAATTGCCCGTCTATTTGAAGGTACATCTGCCGATTCTGAAATTTGATAGATGGTTGTCTTTTACATGAATCCTGTGTTAGATTTTTTCATCATCATTTCACCTCCTAATTCCTAGCACCGTACTGATGAGCACCACAATTGCGAAATCCGGATCTACGGTTACCATTACCTTTTTTGAGGGAAAGTTCGCTATTCATTGATTTTGTTATTTATTCACCCTCACTAAATCCATTTTTAAATTTATCAACTTCAGAGCTTAGGATATTTGCAAAAATAATTAAATCTATCTCCGTAGAGACGCTTAATTTTCCTTCAATTTGAAGGTACATCTGCCGATTCTGCAATTTGACAGATGGTTGTCTTTTACATGAATCCTGTGTTAGATTTCCTAATTCCTAGCACCGTACTGATGAGCACCACATGTGCGAAATCCGGATCTACGGTTATCATTAGCTTTTTTTAGCTCGCTATTTATTGATTTTGTTATTTATTCACCCTCGCTAAATGCCTTTTTATATATAATATTATTATTTGCCGAAAAACTGACTAAACTTTTGAATTGAGCATACAGCAGCCGAGCCGCAGGCAAATTAAATTTGAAATAACATTTGAAGTAAATATTCTTATGCGTTAGGTATGGCTAGAGGCCCTGTATACGATTTTTGATAGTTATTGTTTTACCAGAGGTGAGCAACTGGTTTTTACAGTTTTTAGAGAAATGTTTGAAATTGAATATTGGCAATGATAGTTGGTAACCACTGACAATAAATAACTTTGTCACTGGTAGATTTTTGATTAGGAAACGTCAGGTTTAAAAATAGAATTTTGCTGTATCAAAAGCCGTTAAAATTACGTGCCTTGACCAATTTTATATTGTTCCGTTGTCCAACGGAGGAAGAAACTCAGGAAAAGTAAAAAGAAAACATGCATTTACCAAACCGGAAAATTTATAAAAATAGCCGAATTTGCGAGGTAAGTGAGCTACAAGCAGTAGTTACAAACATACGCATTTAGCAAGTACTTCGTTTATAAATAACACATTATGTTTCCATGTTTTATTGTAAGAATATGAGTAACAAAAATATAGATCATAGGAGTCTTTATATTTTACCTATTATTTACATTTATGGTATCTACCGTGTCTATTCACTGTTTGTTTTTCTTTTTTTTATCATAGCTTTACATATTTTACTAACCAAAAAAAAATCAATCTTTCAAAATCTGTCTGGGGAAATTATAAAAAGAGACAACAAATCGTTTTACATGCCAATATGAAAAAAAGTAGAAAGAGAGTACAAGTTCAAGTTCAAGTTAACGGTTTTTTTTTGGGGCAGCCGAACTATTTAACGCCACCTTTCAGCAACCAACTAATTAATCTACTGATGAAGATTAAATATCAAAGATTTATAAAAATGTGGCATTGTTGCCAATTAGACCGTCCTATTGTTAATCAATCTCAAACACAACACCAACCACGCCAACACGCATGCTACTAATCCCGACAACATTAAAAAATAAAAGGCGCGTTGGCCCAAATTGCATGGGAACCATTGAAGGGATTCACCGGCTTTGAAGCCGGTTAATAAAACGTTGCAAAAGGTAATATTTTAAAAGCTGTCAAAGCAGAATATGAACAAAGAGGTCCGTTTGTTGAACGAAAAAATTACAAAAGCCTTTACTCCGCTGGACGGCAATCCAAACATACGGGCACGTCGGAAAACAAGTAAATGGCAATTTCAGGAATTCTAAAACTTCCCTCTTTTAGTTTCAATATCAATTTCAATTTATTTCAAAAAATTTTTGCAAACATTCCTAATCTGATACAAGCTACACCCCCAACCCCCATCAACGAAACTCAATTTGGATATTAAAAAATTATGTACTAATTATGTACTAATTTAAGGTCGTAGTTACAATCTGAAGAATTGTTTTTAGCAACCCTGTACGGGAAATCAATTTAACTATGTCGACCTAATTTTTTTTGAAAAATTTTACGTCATTTAATTTGTTTTCCATGGCAACGCGGAGACTTTATTTATGTTTATCCACAGTGGGACAACAGAGATTTTTTAGCAACGCGTCAAAAATTTGGGACTAGGATACTTATTTTGACTTTTCGCGTTCTGCAGAATTACCTGCTAAAAAAACGCTACCCAACTACGTATTACAGTAACTGGGTGTAATGTTTAAGGTTGCATTTACAGGTGCATTTATAATTGAATTGGAAACATTCCCGCTAACTGATACCAACAACAGGTTAACTTAAAAGCATACAGATTTAAAAATCGGCCACTGGCGCTAGACGAAATAATCGTATTCTATTTTAAACAGGAGCGTCAATGACTAGCAAGAGTCTTTCCAACCTCTAAATGGAGCTTTACTGACCTATTTTGTTAGTACTCAAGTATCCGTGTGTTTTTGAAACTAAAATCTATCCTTTGCACTCCACGATTTCACTAGTACACTTGCACATAACTCTGCCACAATAATTTAAATTTAAAAAAAAAAATGGTTGAGTCAAAATAAAAACAAAATTATGTGGAGTTATGGGCGCCGAATGTTTCTATGGGAATTCCTAGTAATCCCACCGAGCCAGTAAAGTTTTCTTGGTTCTTTGATAGACTCGGGGTAATGCCCGCGCAGCGCTAGGCCTTTTTGATATTTGTTTTAGAACAATGTTTTTGAAAACACATTTTTGAGAGATAAACATAACCTCCAATGGTTTTCTGTCAGAAAACGTAAAAATACTCTTCTGTCACACTGCGGCCCGATTTAAAGTTTGTTGACAAAACACCTGCAGTTACCAGGGATTCGTATAAATTCTGCGATTTATCGGCCAACACTTGAACTGCGTGTGTCTCCCAAATTCAATGAAGTATGATTGATTGATCGGTTTTCTTTCCCGGAGTGCACAGGCTTTTAGAAAAAAGGAAACCTAGTTTTTATTTTAGCTAAAGCAAGAAAATATGAAAAGGAAAAATGTAATCCAGAGAAAATTGTGAGTATTTCTCTATTTTTTTTGTAAATCGGGTTTGTTCTAAGCCGCAATTATTTTGAAGCTTTTGGGATAGATGACGGCACCAGAGCTTTTATTTTGAAGAAAAAATAATTGAGAATTTTAAAAAATCCTTCAGATATTTTTGTTAAGCATTTAAAAGTGATCACCCGTTCAAAATTTCAGCTAATTCTGATGTTTAGCTTTCCCTGTACACTCTGGCAAAAAATTAAAAAATTAAAGAAGAAAGCGTTGCCAGTTGTACTTTTTTTTACTTAAAATCTGGCTTAATGTCCTTTTAACAAATTTTGTACTTAATGAATACCGGAGTTATTTGCACTTAAAAGCTTAAAGAAGGGTACTTTCAGTTTACAAAAACCATCGGCTTTGTTTGTTTGTTATGGAGTATATAGCTTGATCTCAAGGTACACCCCCGTCTGCCTAGGAAAGATATTCGACCAAAAGTTAGTATGCCATAATTTGGTGCTAATTATGTAATAATTTCGTCCCCTTCTAAAAAATTTCCTAGTCTCAACATAACTTGTTTTTTTTTTGTTTATAAAGGGTGTGTACCTTAATATCAAGGCACACCCCCTCTGCCTAGGAAAAAGATTTGAAAAAAAGCAATTACGCCATAATTTACTACTAATTATGTACTAATTTCGCTCCCTTTTTATTAAGTTACCTTAAGAGTGGGCAATTTTTTAGAAAGAGACGAAATTAGTACATAATTAGTACCAAATTTAGGATTAGTCAATTTTCGTCGAATCTCTTTCCTAGGCAATTTTTTAGAAGGGGACGACATTTGTAAGTAATTAGTATCAAATTATGGCATAATTGCTTTTTTTGAAATCTATTGCCTAAGCAGAGGGAGGTATGCTTTGATATTAAGCTACACACATAAAATAAAAAAAAAAAAAGTTATCTTGAGGGTAGGCAATTTTCTAGAAAGGGACGAAATTAGTACATAAGTAGTAGAAAATTATGGTATAATTACTTTTTGAAATCTCTTTGCTAAGCAGAGGAGGGTGTTCCTTGATATCAGCGTACACATCTCATATAAACAAAAAATATTAAGGTATCTTAAGAGTAGGCAATTTTTTACAAGGAGGCGAAATTAATAAATAATTAGTACCAAATTCTGGCATAGTCACTTTTGGTCGAATCTTTTTTCTAAGGAGAGGAGGTGTACCCTGATATCAAGCTACACATCTCATGACAAACAAACAAAAATCTTAGAAACCGATGGTTTTTGTAATAATTAATTAGTACAAAATTATGACGTATCAACTTTCATTAAATCTATCTCCTAAGCATAAAGGGGTGCATCTTAGCGCCAAGCCACACCTCCCCCCCGTTTCAAGTGCGAATAACTCTTAAGACCAAAATTTTTTAAAAGGGGACTAAATTAGAACATAATTTTTACAATATCCAAACTGAGTTTTGTTGAGGGGGAAGGATGTAGTGTAACTGAGCTTCTAAAACATTTAAATTGAACTTTTATACTGCTACTACTTAATAAGGGTATTTAAGAATATGAAAGTGTTAGTAAGAAAAGTATCTTTAATCAAATTAAATTTATCTGTTAATTTCCGTTGATTTCAAAAGATGTTAACAGAGATTCCTAATTTAGTTTAGCTTGATTTAACATCTTATCCAATCTATTACATTTACAGAACTTACTGCTATTAACAACGCTATATTCACTTAATATAATTTAAGTTCTTGTCTGTAAATATAGTCTATCTAGGTTTAATAATTAATTAATAGGAATATAGAAGTGTTAATAAGAAAAGTATCTTTATTCAAATTAAATTTTTATACTAACTGCCACGATAAATTACTAACACTTCTATCGAAAAATTTGTTTTAACAAACAATTTGAGAGTATTCTTCTAAAGTTTAAAAAATTAATTTTTCCTTTCAGATCAATTGGTGGTTTATTACAGAAAATAATAATCTAGTAGTTTTATTAACCTAGCATTTATTGTTGTTTGGCGTATTTTAAGTTACATTGTTTAATTAAAATTGTGTTGTGTTAAGTGGATACTTATAAGAGAATTTATTTCTGTAATTTATATATTTTGTATAAGAGAATGTTTACAATAGTTATTTGCAATACCTTAAGTAAGTAAAAAAATACGTCTTATAAACATCTGGTTTTGTAACAAAAGATGTTCTAGGAGTATCCTTAAGACGTCGTGGATCTTCCGGAGACGTCTGAATGATCTGTTGGTATTGTCTTTGTGCTACTTGGGCCCACATAGCAAAAAAATATAACACGTATATGCCATAAATGTACCAAACAAAAAAAGTATATTCTAAAAGAATATATGATGTATGTACATGTATTTTAAATGGAATTTCTAATCGTGTGAAAACGACCCCCCTTTTTCAAATACAAGCCATATACAAAATGGTATATACTACCAGTATGTTTATAAAAATAGGCAAAAATGAATTATGAAAATGAAATGGTATGTGTATTCCTGGTACATATCTTTCAAAATATTTCTTTGTTATAAGAAATGAATATACATGGTATCTACAACTTAGAATATTCCAAGCAAATACTTTTTGCATATTATATGTGCAGAGGAAATAAAGCAGGTATATGTGCAACACATACCAAAAAAATATTTTGGGAAATCACTGAGCAGAGCACTCTTCGGAGGAGGAGGAGGTAAGTCTTGCAGAGAAGTGTTTATACATCTCCATAATAAATCCCAAGTTCGCAATTGCCATTTCGACTTTGTAAATTTTAAATATCTTCATTGCTTATATTTAAAATATTATTACGCAAGGCCGAGGAAAAATATTGAAACGAACGCCATCTATGGCATTAGGTTGCAAACTATTAATATTAAGCGGTAGATGTACATAGGTATTATACCATATCTGATCAGACCATTAATGTCCAAGAAGTTTAGAAATTTACGGGATTAAAATGGAATATATCACAGTACTGGATAAAAAATCATATCAAAATAAAACAGAATATTCAGAATAAATATATTCCATACGTATGGTAAATATGAAAAGGTTATTGACTATTGATTTATTTTATGGATAAAGCTTATAACAAAAAACATGTGGTGCTAAAAACACAAATTTTGCATAAACATGCTTAATTTTTTTAAAAAAGCCTAGTGTCAATTACTAGAACAGTGTCAATTACTGCTGCGTTTACCCTAGTGCGGATATGTAAGAAACTTTTCAAAAAGCATACAGAACAAATGTCCAGATTTAGGTATATTGTATATCAAGGGAATATGTATGGAATCTTATCAAAGACAAATTGAAGGTTCTGATTTAAATAAACTTCTAATGTTGGGTAAATATCGAAAGGTTATATTCTTTATTGAATATTTTAGTATATATCAAAGGAATAGACAATGTATATGCATAGAATATCCTGAAAAGCTTAACAAACTCGAAATAGATTATTTAAATCCAAATATGTATCGATGATATTCTAAAGTAATATTCTAATTGTTTATTCCCGAATATATAAAGTGAACATTTATCGTATATTTAGCTAATATTCAAAAAATATATCCTTAGTTGACTATTTATAGCATATATCTGGTATATGAATGTACCATGCTTGCAATGTGGGGGGTGGTCTAGCTAGTAGACTATTTTAGTTATTTAAAGTAATTAAAGTTAGACCCAAAGTTTCAAAATCTGTTAAACCAATTTCGCTGCTTTTTGATAAAACCACTTTAAAATATTTACGTTGAATGAAGTGAAAACTTATACGCGGATAGTGGTAGACATGTTTGGCCCATAATGAGCTTTATAGGATTATTGTCCATAATAAAATTGTTGAACATGTTTAAATGATTTCTTTTTATTTATTAGTATAGTAACCTTTAAACCAGAATAGTCCAAATATCCTATCAGTATCCTTATTATTATGTTTACACCCAGTAATTAGAAAAATTTAAATACATCTAACCAGCAGCCAACTTCTGCTGTACGCTTTTTATATGGCGCCAAGTTTATATATAGTAAAAAACCTTTAGAGGCACATTAATAAGTAAATTGCCAACAATTTTTACTCGTTGATTAGAACAAATACGTAAACGTGCATCAGAATAAAATCAGTGTGGTTTATCGTTATTTTAATACTACTTTCCTAATTCACGTGCTTTGTTGTTTAGCTTCTTAGCGTAGAAGCACGCAGTAAAAACATAATTGACGACAAAATGAAAGACAAAAGAGGGTAGAGGCAAAGACGAGGGACTTCAGAAAAAGAAGAAGAAGAAGAAGCAGAAGAAGAAGAAGAAGAAGAAGAAGAAGAAGAAGAAGAAGAAGAAGAAGAAGAAGAAGAAGAAGAAAAAGAAGAAGAAGAAGAAGAAGAAGAAGAAGAAGAAGAAGAAGCAGAAGAAGAAGAAGAAGAAGAAGAAGGAAAAGAAGAAGATTTTTAAATAAAATGTTAGCGATCACTTTGCGTAAACACAATTAAATGGCATGTTCGACCTTTCGTTAAAATTGGTGCAGTGGTTTTGCAGCTACACTGGCGAAGAAATGAGCGACACAACGTCAGAGAGGCAGAGAGACGGAATTAGGATAACCGGTTTGTCTAGAACGCCGAATTCTTGGAGATACAGTGATAAATTTTTCTTGGTTACTTTTCAAGTTTTCTATATAAAACAAAATTTTTGCGTTTGTTAAAAGTGGTACTTATTATTATTATATTATTATGAAAACTGAATTGCTATTGGCCACCGGGTTTTTTAGTGAATTTTTTGTGTCAACTTACATTCCGACAGTGTCTGATATTGTTTTAAAATGAATCGTTACCTCTGATTATATTCTCTTCCTCTTATAAGAAGCAAGAGAAGTAAATATACTTGATAAGATTTCAAAGAGGTTATTTAACTAGGCAACATAATCATTTTGCAACGTTGTACGTTCTATAAAACCACTCAACCAACCATAAGCCAGCTGTTGTAAACACGGACACATGTAGTCTGTATTCAGCTTATTATATAACCAGGAATCAGCTAATAATACTAAGAGCATTTCCTTTCCACTAGAACGCACGCAGCTACCAGCTTCCACAATCCTGACATTCTAATTAGGCCTATATTATAGTCATTGAGTAAATGGGGTAACAAAGAACTTTTATGGGATGACGCCTAATGCGCAGTACAATACGCTTGATCTGTTTTTACTTCATAAAAACATTGGTGTTTGAAGCGATAATTAAAATCAGTTGTCATGCTCATACTGGTTGATATTTATTAAAAGAAAACTTAACCTACCTCTTTACCAAAACTTTCGTTAGGGTACATATAGCTATTATTGCAAAGTTCACCCTTCGTCATCAAATAAATTTCGCTGAGTAACCAAACGGTGTATTAAAATATTAATTGCTTTTTTTTAAAAATTACCTTTAATTCAATGTAGCTTTTTACAAAAGTTAAAGTCCAGGTCATTGGAATTTCGACTTTTTGTGAAAAAATTGTTGCTAATTTGGCAAACTTGCAAAGGCTAGCAATTATTTTCACAGTCATCTTTTGCACAAGAAGTAGTGTATCCAGACTTTACCATGACAATTTTTGTTAACTCTTTCGTTAATATAAGAGACAACTCATGCAAAGTTATTTGAGTTAAAGAAATCAAAGTTTTCACTATTTATTGAAAAAATTGGTTGGAAAATATAAAATTATTACAGGGAGCAAAGTTTGGACTACTCTATGATTAAAAATTATCACACAGGATTATTTATATGGTGTATCGATATTGCAAGTAATAATAACTTTACTATTAGGTCAATTAATTTAGGAATACGCTACAAAGGCATATCTTCAAAACTTCTTAATCAACGGCTCGGCAAGTGTCTGACTCAATATTCTCGTTAATTAATTTATAATTAATATTAGATTTTACACTTTACGAAATTTTTAAGTTTTGTGATCTAAGGCCACCATCTTAATTTGACAGCTAATAGGACTAGTTAGCTTGTAACCATATGGAAACTTTAAAAATTGTTTAAGTTTGACTTCGGTAATGAAAAAAGTCATACGGTAATTTAGGTTTCGTTTGGTATTTGTGAACCAAATTAAATGATAATGGACACGAAAAGCCAATTTATCAGTTGTAATGGTATCCTTATAGCCTATATCGAGCTAATCCATCAACTAGGTAAGTAAATATGTGGTGAATGCATGACAGCGCCAGCTGATCGAAATGACAAAAAAATATATTTTTAACAATCCATATATTTAATTTCAATAAATTCTCATCTGCAACCATAATTAACCCAGATAAGGCCACCGTCCTTTTAAAAGCCTATGTGCAGATTTCTGTGCTGAACAGTTAAAAGTATCTTTTGATAGATGGTTGCCTACTATCTACAGTTGTTTTAAAATATACATTTTACCAACCGCTTATCACGGTACTGAGTTTTATCGATTTAAACTAAAGTTTCTGAGTGATTTTTAATTCCATTTTGTTTAACCTTTAACATGGATAATGAGAGATAAGCAAAATTTCTTATTTAGTGCTTGTATCTTTATAGTTTCTTCAAAAATATATAAAACGTAGTCGTTGGAAACTATTTTAATAAATTTGAAGTTAGACTTTATGTGTGATCCAAAATATTTTGGTGTCTTTTAAAAGCACGGTGGCCATATACACTAAAATTTTTATATTTTAGATACTGGAAGAAACTGCTAAAATTTCACAAATATATACATTTTTTCACCAGGAAATGCCAATTGTGAAAATACTGATGAAGATTCTGGAGAGGAAGAGGATGTTCAAATGATCAACTTGCTCAAAAAATCTGAGAGAGGCATTTTTGAATACTTTATATTTGACGACAATGGCATTATAATATTGCAAGTTGCAGGACAACAACGTCATATAGCTATTGCATCCAATACCTCTCAGGTTTTTCTTACTTCATCGGTAAAAAGATTTTCACAAAAAGAAAAAAAAGAACATTCTTTTACCTCAACCTTGTGTTACAAAAAAATATAACAAAAACATGTGGGCGGTGTGGATAGAGGAAATATCAGTTTATGTAGAAAGTCAATAAGAGGGAATCAGTCATTCATTAGACATAAGCCTGCATAATGCTTGGCAAATATACCGATCCTATGCCCGAGATAAAGATCAATTGAGCTTTAGAAGCTCAGTAGCTAGAGGAATTCTGGAAACATATAAGAAAATATCAAAAAAGGGATCAAGCTGACCATCTGCCAACCTTCATGAACACTGAAAATACGACGGAATAAATCATTTGATATTCTATCAAGATAATCCGACCCGTTGCAATATTTTCCACATAAAAAGTAATTTTATGTGTAGAAAACGTAAAAGCATTGCAACCAAAAAAATGTTTTGTTGATTACCATGAAGTTTAAATTTTACTTTTATATTTTTTGTTTATTTTGAAGTAAAAAAGCATTTAAGTTATGTTCTGTAGCCTAACAAACAAGTCTAAATAAATATTTAATAGAAAGTAGTGCTTGTGGCCACGGTCCGTTTAGAAGAACAATTTTCCGGAGTAAAACTATGCCACTTCAAACCCAAACCCCTTTTCAAATCCATTAATATAGACAATATGACTCTGCCAAACCAAAAGAAAATGAAAGTTCAATAAGAATAGTTTCGGTCTTATTTGGGTTAAAAGGGCAGTTTGGTATCAAGGACTAATATCACAGAGAAACTACCTACGGAAAAAAGGAGTAAACCTTAGGGAGCCCAGGGAAACCAAAAAGTATCGCAAGCTTTTGCTGTGGCTCGAAAGTCTGCGATCCACTGCTGATTTAGTCGGCGACGACCCTTGCTGCACAAATATTTTAGTTTCCTGTTAAAATAATTCGGCTGTGGCTCCCATAGCCGACAACGTGTGTCCTCGTTTTAATGACCGACTCTCCTCTTCGCGACAGAGAAGGGGGAATCGAACAACCCGCATTCATTTTTATATAGATTGCTCATATCTTTTAGTGTACACTGGTTATAAGTTTGACCCTATTTTTTTTTTTTTTAATAATTTTTTTTTTATTGATTCAGGAGACCTTTATTGTGGTTCCCTGCACTTTCTCAGTTCAATATTTGAAAAATCATTATGATGGCTAAAACGTATATAAGAAATCGTCACTTTTAACTATAATATTATATAATTAATTCGACGAGGCATGCTGAGTTCAATTTGGATACCTGGGTCCATGGGCGTAGCCAGGATATTCCACAACGGGTGGCCAAGCTGTTCTTTGGAAAATAATAAAACTTTAAATATATATGTATACCGACCTATTTTAAATGAAGATATTTTTCAAGGTCTGTACCCTTTTTTCCTATCGGTGATATATTAATTTGTTTAAAAGTATTTCTTTTACAAATCCCAGGGGAGCTATGGCCCCCCTCCCTACGCCCATGCCTGTGTCGCTTTTTCGGGCCCATTGCACCACATGGAGAGTTTTATTTCTATCATAACTTTTAAACGGCTCAATCGATTTTCATAATTCTTTTTATATTAGATTCAGGAGAGTTTCAGCTTGGTCTTTTTTTATTAAAAAGGGTACCTACCCACCAATTTCACGACTAAACTTGAAATTCACTTTTAAACTATAAGTTATTACTTCGGGGTTATATGCATGTTTTGAATAGTCAAGTCGAAGTTGCATGCTGCTTTCAATTTGGATACTAGGGCGGATTCTTCGGGCCCACTGCACCCCTTAAAGGGTTTATTTTATTTGTGTCAAAACAGACCTAAATACAAAATTTTGTTATGGTGTCTGTCTGTCTGTCTATCTGTCTATAACACGATTACTCAAAAACCACTTAACCGATTTTTATCAAATTCGGCACAAAAATTATCTGGCACGAGACGCAGAGCTGATTAGTTTTTGATGGGAATGAGGAGTTAGCAAGGGGGTAGGAGAGGGGATTAAACTTTTAAAAAAAATTGTAACTCACGAACCGTAGCAGCTAGCGATACGCGGTTTTCACATAAAGATAAATAATTGCATTATCAACCAAAAAAAAAATCGTCACTTTTTCAAATTTTGGTGAAGAAAATTTTTGATATTTTTAAAAAATGTTTTAAAGATTTTATGGGCTATATGTGCCTGCGCCCGCGATTTTTTTGCGTTGAATATATCAGTTTATTTAATTATAATTGTTTAGAATGTACAACCGGTTCTAAAAAATAATGGCGCCAGCAGGCACGTATAGCGATCCAAAAAATCTTTAAAAAAAATATTTTTTTTTTATATTTTTTTGATTTTTTTTTACATCCCCGTCAAAAACTAATCAGCTCTACGTCTGGTGACAAAAAATGTTTATGCCAAATTGGATAAAAATCGATCAAGCGACTTTTGAGTAATCGTGTTACAGACAGATACCATGACAAAATTTTGTATATAGGTCTTTTTTGACCTAAATAACTTATTTTTAGTGGAAATAAAAAAACTTGTTTTTTGACGATCCCAATGGGGGGGGGGATGGGGGGTTGGCAAAAGGGTAGGAGGGAAAATAATTGCGTTGTCACGAAACTTGGTGAAAATATACCTCTCTGTGTCCTTAATGCCTACAATTTTGTTTAGATAAAAAGGTTAAAAATTTTTTGAGACATTCATTTTTTTCAGTCCAAATCACTTTTCTATCGATCAAAAATTTTACTCAGAAAAATTGTCGTAGTATTTTTTGACATTGCTCATTTTTTTGTTTTGACATATACTTTTTGGTGGGATAATAAAAAATTATAGTTACAATTTTGCAACAATGAATTTTTAGGAATTGTTAATAATTTCCTTCAATTAAATGTAAACAACTTTTGCAAATATAACTATTTATTAATAGGCAAAGCAAAATTATAATCCTCTATAATATTTATTAGGAAACATCTTAACAAGTAATGAATTTCAACCACCGACTCATCAATAAAAACAAACAATAATATAACTCCCCGTTCGCTGCCTAATTATCAGCTGTTTTTTTTTTTATCTTGTAATCATAAAAAAAGTGCACGCGGCTTTATCGTGAGCAATTCACTGCAGATATTTGACGAACTTTTGTGCGTTCCCATACTAATTTTGTTTAATATTCTTAAAATCGCTTACATAAAAAAAAATCAACAACCTATTACAACATTTATTTGTACGAAAAAAATAAAAAGGAGACGGTATTTAATTCACTACGTTTATACGCACCTAAAACCGCTTTTATATAAGAACGGTTTTAAATAAAATAGCTTTCTCCTTCATTAAAATCGTTTTCTAACAGCTGATCGATGTACTGTCAATCCTCTTACCTTACAGTTTCTCACAAATTAAAATATATATAATCTTATATTAAAAAATACTTATAAAATATTTTAATTAAAGCGCGAATAAAACAACTAAGTTAAAAAAAATAAATTCCGGTTTAAAACAAAATTAATTTATTATTCAAAATTGTTCTAATAGTATGTTTAGGACAATTTTCAAACCTTCCTTTGTTTAAAAGCACTTTAAGAGTACCGTATAAACAAAGTAATTGTTTGACCTAAAACTTTATTTTTGTGAAGTATTGCTATTAATATCTTATTTCGATTAATAAAGTGTCCTAAATAAAAAAACTTGTTTGTCGTAGAATCGATTGGTGCATCTAAATTTCTTGTTTATATGAATGTAATTTTTATGAAAAAAAAATGGATCCGATTTTTGCATTCAAAAATAGTATATTTTCCTCAATTTTTACAATGTATATTATATTATTCAATATTTATTTTTTTAAATTTCCAACAAGAAGCTAAAATTTTCATATATTTACAGACAGAGAGAAACTATGACAAAATTTTGTGTTTAGGTCTATTTTCTACCCAAATAACTTATTTTTAGTGGAAATAACTTTTTTTTTGACGATCCCAATAGCCTCTATATTAGTATTGATGGCTAAAAAGGACATTGACTAGGTAGGTTGTTTGTCTCACACTACCACACACACGCACCACATTTCGACTTCCCACAATTAAAAAATACACACATAGTTTATTTCCGGAAGATTTGGTCTGCATTTCCTCTTAAAAAAAATAAAACTCGTCTATGGTTTAAAATGCAAGGAATTCAGCAAGATCGTCGGACGAAAGTTGCGATTAGCGTGGCGCGCGCCTTATTATGAATGTGTCAGCGCGAATAGGGGAGCTAATCTGTACGAAGAACGAAGAACGTGAGAAACTTTCGGGTCGGGACGGCAACAGTGCACGAGGGATTTGCAGGAAAAGTTTTAAGTTAATATAATTATGCAGGCAGCGCTTGGCAGGCGCCCGCTGAAAAAACTAACGAAACTTAACATAGGATTGTCTCTCTGTTCCGTAGGTAGTTCCTCTGTGCTAATATAAACTATTAAAAAAAATAGAAAACAAGTGTTACTTTTGTAAACTAAATTAACGCGTTCTAAAAATTTGTTGTGTAGGGGATTGTTGTAGTCATCATACTATGTCGGTAAATTATAAATGCGGCCAATCCCCTTCCTGTTTTATTTATTTACTTACTTACCTAGGCTTTAGAAACTGTTGATTGGAACCAGTAAAACGCAATCTAAAAAAACAGAAGAAAATCCATTAATAACGAAGCGCAAGGATACTTTGACATAAAGTATAAGCAGGCGCAGCCGCAGCCGGTTGAAAAAATTGGCATTAGACACTTTAAGTTGGTCATATTGTCGGAAATAGAAATTAACTAACTGATTTTGAGTTGCAAAAATACATATAGAAATTTATTAATTGATTCTGAAATGTAAAATACTTAAATTAGTTTAACAGGTTTTGAAAAACAAAGTAGTTCCTCTTAATAAACGGGACTGTGTAAGCTGCTCTTAATAGATGCAACAATGTAAGAAACTGCCTAGAGTTAGAAAAGATAAGTATAAAAAAAGGTTAACTGAACTAATTATTCACGGTCTATAGACAGGGAGAAAATTTGTAAAGCCTTACTCAGGGAAGAGCAAGAGAGCAATTCATCCTTATTATCCGGGAGAGGCAGAAGTTTCATAAACGCGGTTGCAAGGCGTCTTTATGTCCAAATGGGTATCGGTTTCTTTTCCTCCAAGTAAAACTTAAATATTTATTTTTAAAAAATGTAAAAATAAAAGTCACAATTTTAGTTTTTTGTAATAGGTTTTTATAAAACATCTTTGTGATTTTAAATTATTAGCCAACTAAAATGAAATTATTTGGGAAAGTCGAGTTAGAGAACAGTTTATAAAAAACTTAAGTCAAGGATAAACCCCGTCCCGTATGCGCAAACGTGAAATATAGCGCAATATCCTGTCTTCCTTTTATCTGTAGAAAAGCAAAGCCTTTCGCTCGAATACAGGTAGCCGATTTCATGCACATTTGCTTGTTGCATTCTCATAAGGGCCTTTTTACTACTTTTATTATATTTCCACCCATTTTCCACCTACCTCTATCGCTTAGGTATCTAAATGTGTCCTTAATAGCCCCTATTTCCAATTCCAAAATTCACATTGACAGAACGCGGTCAATCCCGTCTTGTAATGGCAGTTTTATATTTTTTTAGTTTTTTTTTTTCACTTACACTATGTTTATTTTAACACTATCTCTTATTTTTTTAATATTAAAAAAACTGTTATGGGTCTTTTATTTATTAATTCTTACTTTTCAAGAATAATATAAGAAGACTACTGCCTCAATCAACACGAATGGATGGCTTATTACCAATCGCATTCCACATGCAGCTCTCTTATCCCGACCAAAAAAACAAACAGTAGGAAACAATAAAGATACATGCATAAATTTTAATAAACGTTTGGTTCTGAGACAGGTGAAATAAAGTAAGACGGCCAGCCATAAATTAGGTCCCATCATTGTGGACAAATTTTAACCCCCCTAAAATTACGTTACCAAAAACATATTCTCCCCTTTAATTTAAAAAAAAAGCATTGAGATGCCATGCTACCACCGATCCCCCACTCTAATGATGATATGGACAACATTATTTAACAGTACCAAAGTTCGAATAAAAATAAAGGTGGAGGGCCAAATTTGGCAAAAATTGTGTTTCTAATCTATGAAGTGCCTCCAGAGCCATAAATCTGTAACACAATTTTTGCCAACTCTTGACCTCCCCCCCCCTCCTGTCACAAATAGAATTCTTCCCGAATATACCAAATTTAAGTTTTCCAATTTTGGTAATGTTAACTAATGTTAGTAGGTAGGTAACTATTTTTAATTATAATCTGTGGCCGTCTGGTCGCGATTCTTCAGAAACGACGGAAAATCTCACCTGTCAGTATTCTGGAAAGTGGCGATTTTTACTTATAGCCTTATTTAAAATAAAAACACAGCAACACTCATATTTATCCTAACGTTGTAAGAAAAACTGCGTCATTTTTTTATTAACATTTTGTAAATTTAATATTTTAAAGATATTCTGCAGGACTAGTTTATGGCGGAGCTAAATTGTTACTACGCGTACCAATAAACGTCGAAAATTCTCACCATGTACAAGGAAAGACACAATTTGTGTGACTTTTCTGAACAGTGACAGCAAAATATTCCATGGCTATTTATGGTTGTGTATGTTAAAAGTTTTAAAGGTTTGTTTACACATAAAAATATTTAAGGAATATTAGCAAATAGTCTTGACAAAAAGCATTAAGTGTAAACTTGTGTTTAAAAATCGTCAGATTTTTTGTAATGGCGAGATTTTATGACGGTTTTTGAAGAATCGCGACTTCTGTGTCAGAAAAATTGTTTTAAACTTTTTCAGCTCTTTATGACCTAATTTTGAGCGGGTAATCAGAAACGTGACGACTTGTGAAAAGAGGAGGGTGGGGAAAATATGGACGAAATAGTGTAACATATTTTATGGATGACTCTTTTTAGTTCATTGCTCCTCTAGATGCCTCATGCAGTACCCAATGTTTATATTGATCGTGTTCTGTCAAGTAATTGCCGCGTAACGTTGGAAAATGAAAAAATCTTTAAAAATAGTTGCAAAAAGAGACTGTTAAGGACAAATTTGGATACCTAATAGGGAAGGGCCATGTGTAAGTCTGTGGGATTTTGAATAAAGGAGTTTTGTGACTATGTGGGATTGATAGCTCTTTAGTCACATAATCAAGTGTTACCAGGTGTTTTGTTCGCATCGGTGTAGAAGGGGTTTATATGACGTCATCTTTCAAGATGGCGACCGCAAATCATAAAAAATTCAACTTTTGCAACCGAAGCATGAATATACTCGATTCCATATTGGAGTTTGATGCAGTTTGAAGTTTCATAACCGAGAAACCCCAGTAAAATTAACATATTGCAAAAAAGACTAAAGGGCGCTATTCATCAACTATTAAAGAGAAGAGAACCACATTTGGTAAGAAAGATAAGATGTCCAATAATAATGTCAAAAAACATTTGGTTCAGCTATGACGCGTTTCAATATGGCGGCTGATATATCAAAATGGCGACCTAAAATCACATTTTATTTTATCCAATTTCGTGAAAAAGCAGAAATGACAAGGTGGCCATCAATTCTTGTTGCCTTATCGCCAATTACTATGAAAAAGAAGTTTGGTTGATGTATGACCTTGATTGACCTTGAAAATACCATACACAAGTAAAAAACCAGTTTTTTGAAGTAATTTTTCAAATTTACCACTATACAAAAACTTTAATAGTCATGCCCTACTGGCATAATTAAAATTTTTGATGCATTTTTGACTGCCTCTTTGGAAAATAGCATCTAAAATACCTGGTCCAGTATATGGTAATGCATATCTAGTTTCTGCTAAATCTCTTATAGGTAATTTAAATGACTTTGTTGGCTAGACAAGTGAGTAGAACATAAAATTCACAGTTGCGAAACTTAATAAAAACGACAGGCATATAGCTCATTTTTACCGGGGTATAGCATAAACACCTTGAATGCCAGGAGGTTTAAAATGGTGTATTTGGTTATGGCCAAGATATTAATTTTATCTCCGACACTTAAAGTTTTTGAGTAGTGGTTAATTGCAAGAAACACTAGAAAAATCCGGTTTTTCACTTGTACATGGTATTTTTAAGGTCAATCAAGGTCATACCGCAACTAAACTTTTTTTTCACAGTAATCGGCGATAAGTCAATATTTGATGGTCATCTTGTCATTTTAGTTTTTTTACGAAATTTAACATGTGGTTATAGGTTGCCATTTTGATATATCAGCCGCCATATTGAAACGCATCAGAGCTGAACCAAAATTTTTAATAGTGTTGCTAGACTTGACCTTCGTATCTTTCCTACCAAATTTGGTCCTCTTCGCTTTAATATTTGATGAATAGCGCCTTTTAGTATGTTATTTTTGCAATATGTTAATTTTACTGGGGGACCAAATTTGGCATATATGCCTAATAGTTTAAGATACATTGAAAGGTTATCTGACAAAACGTCGATTTATTAAGATTTTTTGTAGAGAAAATGGCAAAAATCTTGTTTTTTGCGATTTTCAAGGTCATTTAAGCTCAAGTGACATTGAAAGTTAGTTTTTTGGAATCCTCGTCGTCGAATTATATGGGATCGAGTATAATCATACCCCGGTTGCAAAAATTGTATTTTTTATGATTTTTGTCCGCCATCTTGAAAGATGACGTCATATCAACCCCTTCTACACGGATGCATGCCTGAAATCGGCTACCAGATATTAAAGTCCAATCTCTGCGGTCTATCGTTGAGCTTTTTCATCTACTTCTTGTCTTCATGTACAACGTTGTTCAGACATGACGCTAACTTCCGTAGTATAGCATCTGCGACATGTTGCTAACGTAAAGATAGGATAAAATACGCAGCGAGTTTTGCTGACAGGAGTCAAAAAATCAATAGACGAGCGGGCGAACCAAAGAAAATAAGAATAAGATAATGTGGCTTGACTGACCACATAAAGTGTCTACTAAGAGGATAAAACTCAATTATCCAAAAAATGTTTCCCTTGATTCCTAGTAAGGTTGTCCAGCGAGTTATATTTTTTCTCCACGACCTTAGATTTCTTCAATTTCTCAATTGCGACATAAAATTCCAATTTATATTCTATAAGTCTGAATGGCTGCCCATTTAAACACATATATATACGCGGAAATAAGCACAAAATAAATTGAAAAAAATATCTTCCTTTTTCCACGGAGAGAGAAAAAACGTCTAAAATAATTAAGACAGGTCGTTTTTTCCTTGAGAGCAAAGTGAAATCGACAGTCGAATCAGATTTCAGTAAATCGGCAAAATTTAATGGCCCATTTTTTCCCTCTACTTAATTATCTTGTCCTTTTTTTCTGATGGAAATGATGGGGAAAAAAATTGTTTAGTGTGAAGTGGGGCGTTCACGGGTTCCTATTTATTTATTTTTTAGTAATACTCCGCCAGGTTTTACATTTTTAAGTTGTAAAATAGCAAAACTACCATTTAGAGAAAGTTAACTTCGCACTCCAGGGTGTGACCCACCAAATTTCGAAACTTTTTTTTTACCTCGGAGACCTGTACTGCTGTGATAATAAAGAAAAGCAAATGTGCAAATATCTAGTGTTGAAAAAAAAACGCATTTGAAGTTTTTGACTTTTTTAAAAATTCATATTTTTTTTGTTTAATTTTCCCATAAATAAAAATTAATGGTGGGATTTACTAAAAGGGTTTAGTCTATTTTAGAACGGTCCAAAGTTTAAGTGAAATTTTTGGTTTTAATCATTTTAAACCAACCATTCTTGAGTTTTGAAAATAATTTGATTCATAAGAAGAATTTTAATAAATTAGTTTATTGAATAATCATCTTAACACAATCTTTTTTTGGATTTAAGAAGAAAGTTTCAATTTAGAAGAAAAAAAAAATAAAAAATTTATACCCACGCGGGGTTTAAATAGTAAACACTCTGTAGAACAAATTAAAATTAGGGTTATATGTCACTCTAATTAAAACTTACCCTTGTTAATTAATTTTTCCAATTAATACTTGATGTAATAAAATAAGGAGTAGATTAATTTTGTATTAATTTAAAAGGTGTTTTTATTTATGAAATATATTAAAAAACTTAAACGCAAGTTTTTTCTATGTTTCTGTCACTGTCGAAATGTCAGTTTAAAAATATTAACGCTACGTTCAATCAAAAACAGCGAGTTCGGATCTTTTACCTCTGCTTGTACCAACCACTGATGAAAGCAACAACTTTTAAATGAGTGGACTTTGAGTAAGGTAAGTTTTTTTGACTGAGCTTTTAGATAACCTCAATGTTTTACTTTCAGTTTGTAAATAAATTAATATAGTTGTTTTGGGTTTTTTTGTTTGGTATATTTTTGGTGCATAATCAGTGAGCTTCACTTATGTTCGTTTTGCCCTCATAAATTTATTTTTTGTGCCGAAAACGTGTTCAAAATATAGCGTTTTTGTGGACAAAATAGAAGGTGTTTTATTGGTAAATGAACAACTTGGGATAATAAATAAGGTAAACTTGTAAAAGCGGTTACTTAGGGAAATTATACATGAACTTATTACCAAATGGCACAAAATAATCCTTTCTGGGGGCTATAAACCTAAACCGCCCCCCTGAGGTGGTCTAAAAAATCACCAAGTTTATAACCTCAAAAACAAATAATGAAGCTATTATGTGCCAAATTTTTGGCGTATTCACCGTTTGCCATTTTGAATCCTGTCAAAAAAGATTAGTTTAAGGGCATTTTATTTTAAAATATGGTGTATTTTGAGAAAAAGAGCAGTTTTCCAGTGGTATTTTGCAATAACAATATAAAATAATCAATCTTTTCTATACGGGTAAGTGTGTTTTGAAAATTGGTTTTAAAATTTAGTACCCCCCACATGTGTAAATATTTAAACCTGTGGGGGGGTACTATTTTAGATCTTAGTTAGTCTCACTGTAAGAGTTTTTATCTTATATTTAAAGAACAATAAGGAATTAGACAGCGGAGGCGCACCGTGGAGCGAGGTATAGGGAAACCCGGACATTTCAAAATAAAATTCAGTAATAAAATTTTTTTAGCCGATTTTAATGTTTTATACTTTTATGAAAAGCTTAAGCAACAGCTTTTAGGGTATTTTATTCAAATATTTAATATTTTGGATTACAAGATGGCTAGTCCTTGCTAAATAATATGTCTTACCGGTCAGAATTAATTAAAATACAGATATATTTATACAGCTTAACTACAATTTTTTGACTACGTATTTTGATTGAAATGTACTTAAATATACTTTTATTAATTAAAAAAACAAAATTAAGATGACGACAATCGGTATACCGAGTGGTCCATAAAAACCGTACAAAATAATTCTTTAAATAAGTTTTGAAAATTAAATCAATTTTAGTAAAATAAACTGCGTTGTTTAGGTAATCGATGAGGCTTTTATCTGTATGTATAAATCAAAAAGTACCCAGTTTTCATGCTTGATGCTTTAATTTTACAAAATTTCATAATCAAATAATTACTGGAAAAAAGCCTTGCTCTTTTTTGGTAAAAAAAAGTTATTAATCGCCAAATTCGGTTTAGTAGTTTTTAAGATATACCAATTGTAATAAACAACAATTTTTTTAAATTTAGTGATTTTTACATACAACAAAATACTCCTCAAAGGATGGCTGCATAAAATATAACAATTACTAAACCATTTTAAATCTATCAAAGTTTGTTTTTTTATTTAGAAAAGTTCATTAAAAAATAAACTGGAGTATTTTTGTTAAATGCTGTATTTATTTGTATTTTTGTTTGACTAAAGGCGCTAGCGTTAGGTAATTTTTGAGGGGGATCTGAAGTTTCGTTATATGTGTAGGAGGTAACCAAATTCGAAAAAGTTCTAAGAAAATCAATAAACACTTTTGAAGAAGTTGGTTACCCACATAACATTACACGTTACTCAAGGACAAAACTTAATACGTTTCTAAATTGCGTTGCAACATATTAACGTGCCTAATTTTCTTGCTCTGCTATAAGTAATAAGACGACTACTTCGCATAATCTGCTCATCTATCCGTTGGTAGCACTCTACAAAAAAGGGGTACATATATACATGTATGACATTTTATCTCTCGAAGCGGGGGGGGGGGGCAGGTCTTTACATTACTTATGTGTTCCTTGTATTGTATTGTATTTTCACCCTAGATTTTTCGATCTTTTGTTCTTTAGTTTCCTTTAAGTTGAAGTAACTGATTTGGAGGTTTTTTAACTTTTATTTGTGTTAGTTGCCTTAGGAGCTCCTACCGGAAATATTAACACACCAGGACGAATCCGTATCAGGTAACTTGGATAAGTACCAGTGCGGAACGATGCCTATTTGTGAGTGATTCAAAGTTGGAAATCAAAGTGTATGATGGTGTTTAATGATGTATGGTGGGAGAGTGACCAGTGAAACCACTGACGAGCCCACGCTGGTTACATCATTTATTTATTGCTCTATTCGTTTTGGTGCTTTGTGTGTTCCTTGTGGGATGCTCATCCAAGTTTGAATTTTCGTTATTTTCACCCTAGATCTTTTGATCTCTTGTTTTTTAGTTTCTTTTCTTTTCGATTGAAGTAACTGATTTAGAGGTTTTTTTAACTTCTTTTTTGTTAATATTTTGTTTATTCCGAAATTTCCGGGCTTTACATGGGATCGTTCCACAGTGCGGCGTAGCCAGACACTGGTTTTGAAGGTTTTTTAATATCCTGATTAAATAAGGTATGATTATATAATGAAAAAACTAGAAGTAAGTAGATGTTGAAGCAGTTTTTATATAAAAATGAAATTGTACCGCAGTGCGCAAACCTTTTTTGTTGTGTTTACCCTTTGAAGAACGAATTAAAACTAAAAAGGGAATTAAAATCAGCCGCGAAAAATAAATTGTTAAGAAGGAGAAGCGAATGTCTAAGGGCCAGCGCGCATCCAACTGATTGTATTAGAAAATAGGGCAAAATTTTAAGGAAAAACAGCAAATGTGCAGAAAACGTATGTCATTCGATTTTCTTACTTAATAGTTTGACTGAAAAAAGTGCCCATTCGCTGCAGATTGTTTCTTTTGCTCTTCTTGTCCAACAATATTAACTGAAAGTTGATTTCATAGTAATTTGGCTGAATTTCATTATTTTTTTTATTATTTAAAATTTAAAAAAATATGAAAAAGTGGTCTAAAATAAAGCTATGATGATATAGATTATAAAAATGTAAAAAAGTAAAAATCCCAAATTTCTAACATTCACTCTTTTTTATTAACACGGCAGTATAATTATATTAGAGGGTTTTTGAACCGGTTTTTTTGCACTTTGTAATTGTTATCGTTATTTTACGTCGACGCAGTAAAGCAATTTGTCTGTTTTGTTTAATAAAAATAACAACACGGTGTATTTCGCTGAAAATCGCACTGGTACTGAGAGTATTTGCTTTGATAATTTGCAGCAAAGCTAAAAGCTGGCATGAGTTCCATGAAAGTCAATGACGTACGACCTTACATACCTCTTGACAGTTTTTTTAAAATATCGGAATAGCAACTAGGGGCAAGTGCCCCCGCCCCGAGAATTTATACATACATAAAAAAAATACGGCATTGACAAGTCACCGATATAATTATGAAGAAGAAAACGCCAAGGATAAATATAAAAGTCAGTGTAAGTCTTAATGAAACCAGATTTCCAGAGGAATCATTGGAATGTCACGACCTTTGCTTATTACTTCCTTCTGTGATCCTTAAGAATCTGATAAATTATCTGGAAAGAATACTAAAACTTGCCGATGCATACAAAGATCTCCAGTGTTTTAATTTGGTATGATTAAATGGAGAATTTATAAAAGGTTCACTGCGAAGGTAAAAGATTACAGAGTTACCGAAAGATGTGCTTTACAATCTCAACCTCAAAAATCGCTTTATTGTCTCAAGAAAAATATCTCATTTACAAAGCACACTTAAGGTTATACTATAAAATAATATACATATAAATGTCAAAATAATAATAATATTAATCAGTACTATTAATTTTAATTAAGTTGAAAAATCTAAAAGTTGTTATTTTAAAACCAAACAATAAATTATAGAAACAAGACTCAACAGCAAATAATAGAAGAAAAATGCAAAAAATATACTGTCTGTTACAGAGTAAAATATAAAACTTTTAAAGAGGTTGTTAAAAAAGATGCATAAAAAGATACAGTCATCCGCTAACTAGTAAAAGTTTAAGATTAAAAATGCCAACTAAACAAAACTTATAAGAAGACATTGTGGTTAAATAATTTTGACAAGATCTACCCCCGAGAAGGTAAAAATGTAAACTCCTAGATGAGATCAAATAAATGTATTGAATAAAAAAAAATAAAAGAAAACAAAAGAAATAAAAAAAACAAAAAAACAGAAAACAAATCTAAATACTGACACAGTTATAAAATAAATGAATTTTGATAGTATATATTACAGCTGTAATAAGTCTTTTATAAAATATATTAAAAAACTGTTTTTCTGAACCCTTGGTAGCTTTTAATTCTTTTATGTCGATAGGTTAATGGTTGAACAGTTTAATACTTTCATAAATTATAGAATCTTATGTTAAGGTGTGTCTTGGAATTGGTAGGGGCATAAGCTCGGGCAAAAGCCTATTTGTAGTTTATATTGTTATTCGTTGGGGTAAAGGAGAGTAAGAAAGACACTAAGCATTTTGCTTTTTATGTATCAAGCAAACTGATTTCAAAATAAAAAAAAGTAGACTGGCGAGGACCCCGGGGAATGAACCCGAGACCTTCCATGCGTCGGTCGGATATGCCGCCCACTGCGCTACGGCTGTCGGTTCAATAGAATAAACATGGTCTGATAATTTTTTTGCTTCGCACGCTCACCTGATGACGGCACAAATATATTAGCCTGCTTTCTCTAAAGAGTGTTTTGATGGTTGACATTTGGGTTTATGCTATTTTTGCAAAAATTTTCATAGTAAAGATTGTATTTGTTTATTATTTCCTTTTTTCTGGCCCAAATTATGTACTCAGCGATATTACTTACATTATTTTTGATATATATTTATTTTATATGGTTTACACAACAAGTCTTCTACTGAACAATAAAATATCCATTTTTCGAAAAATTCGTGGCAAAAACTAAGTATAAAAAAATAGCTGCAAAACAGGAAAAATCACAACCACATAACTACGAGTACGAACTAACTCCAACTCATCCGATGATTTTCTTGACTGAATCAATTACCAACTAATGATCTTAATTCTATTTGGTGCAAGATCAGCTCATGCAGGCCAAAAATAAATTATATATACTTTGGCACAGAAAGTTATAATGCAAGATAAAAGAAAAAAATATTTGATTTAATTTGTCAAGCCTAAATACAGTTTTGGAATGGCGGACAAAAATCAGCAGCTATTTTAGTGTCCTCATCGGGTCGCAGAGTGGGGCAAAATTACTAGATCGGTTCTATTCTAGGGGCCGTGGTGTTTAACTGACTTTTGCATAACTCTTGACAGTTTTGTGATTGGTGAAAGATTGCAAGCACGCGAATAACATTTTTGGACCAAAGGCTATCAGAAACAGTAAGATGCCCTCAGTTTCTCATATATATCATATAAAATAATTATTTAATTGAAAGAATTCTACCAAAAAAATATTTAGACTTTGACGATATAGATTTCAATACAGCTTTTGATGACTGGGCTAAATTATCCAAATTCGACAAATCCCAATCAAATATCCCAAAAACAGAAGAAATGTGGCACAGTTTTGTGCCAGGCGTCTCTCGATAGTCTTCTTTCTGGCTGTCATGAATCTAGAGATGTATCGTGGCTTCTGGCTTCTAAAAGTAATGCATGGATGAAAGCTCTTCCTGCCGCCTCTCTTGGGAATCACGATTTGGTATTTCATGTGTCGATCGCCCTAAGAATTGGACTTCCGGTGTATAAACAGCATGTCTGCATTTGCAGTGAGCAAGGAGATAAATATGGACTTTACGGGCTTCACTGCACAAAAAGTGCAGGCCGGCAGTCCAAACACCGGATGATCAACGATATCATTAAGCGCGCTTTAGCTTTTTCCGAAGTTCCATCTGCAGGGCAGATGGAAAACGGGCTGATGGAGTAACTTTGGTACTCTGGAGAGTAGGAAAGAGTTTGTTGTGGGACGCAACGTATAGACACACTCTAGCTACATAATGTATAAACAAAACATCAAAACGTCTAAAGAAGCGGGTGCGTCTGCAGGATAAGGTGAACAAGAGTAACTAAAGAAGTATGAAGACCTGGTTGGCCGCTACATCTTTGTAACTTTCTCTGTAGAAACACATGGTGAGGAAGGAAAAAAGTTTGTTAACGATCTCTCTTCGAAAACTAAAAATAAACTTTTTAAAAGCTTCTTCACCCATAGGATCAGACTGGCAAAGTATAGTCCTTGAGGATTGACTAAGGCCTTAAATTATAAATTTGAGTTTATTTTACAATTTTATCGGTTTCTCTAAATTATTATTTTTTTTATTGTAGCTATTTATTTAAAATAAAAATATATTAAATTTAAGTAACATTATTTAATTTAATTCTAAACTAACACGTAAAAAATAATTTTTTTGATATGTATTATGCTGAATATGATTTGTCTATTCAATAGACGACACAAAATCGTGGGCGCTACGAAGTTTCCTTGCTGACATGTATTGTGTAAGCATAAAACGTGTAGTTCAACTCTAAAACTCCAGAAAATTTAAGTTCAAACTTCGGAATACCGTTAATTTCTAATGTAAAGCGCCCCACGATTTTATGCCATTTAGTTATAAGCCACATTAGTGAGGAATTAAATAAAATCCTTTTATTTAAAAAAGGTTTTTTATTTATTTTATTTTTACTTTTTATTGTAAATTGAAATCGGTCAACGTAAAGTGAGATGCAAAATGTGCTTCCTCAATAGCCGTGGGTTGAAGGGGTAGATTTTTCATATATAATAGTGTATTTTTACCGGAACTTAATATTATAAGTATACCAACTTTTAATCAAATCGGTAGTGGGAAGGATGGCGAATTGGCCATATAGCCAACCTTTTTTCTAAAATGAGGAAATATACGGTACAATTGAAAACTCGAAGCTACAGGTTTGTAGCAGACTTCGTTTAAAAGTTATGAATTTACAAATACAATTGCTCCCTCTCACCCCCTCACACCAATGTGTTTTCATTCCAAAATAAGAACTCATTAAGTAAAATTTAAATCTAGAACTGAATGTTCGTAGCAGCTGCGGTTCAAAAGGTAAACATTTTCAATTGTGTAAGCCATTTTTTTTACAAACTTCAAGAACGACATATTAAATTAAATGGCGGTAATTTTTATATATAGGGCGTTTATTAAAAATAATCAGAACTGACCAATTTAAATAAATTCCAAGACAATGTACTTGTACTTACTAAACGATTTGTATAAGCAAAATTATGAAAAATTCTGTTGTGTCTGGGTGATGTGTGACATGAGAGGTGACATACCTGAAATTAAAGTAGTTACCTGAGCATTCAATTTACATTTATTGTGAATTTATTCAGTATAACGCTAATAAACAAGCGTTAATACCAATTTTTAAAATTAAGCAGTAATAAACTAGTTGTATAGCTGATAGTACTAAAATAGTACTAAAGTCAGACAATTAATTAATGACTATTATTGATACTTCTACTTAATTTAATTAAGCAAAACCGCATTGCGTCTGTCACTCACAAGCGTAACAAAATTGGGCTAAAGCTAAAATACTCCTCCTGTATGGAGTAATAATGGGATAGTGGTTAGTAGTAATAACAAATAGTACGGAAAAATGTCATCTGCAAGTGGTTCAAACACTCCACAATACAGATAGGAAACGAATATTTTACCTAGTGGCTCAAGCACTCCACATCAGTAATCGGTTCAGGTGAAAAACACTCTAGCACTGTCTATTTTGCACTGTACACCCTGGTACAAAGACGCGCTAGGTCAAGGACAGTACTTCGTTAAAAGTACTAGGAGGTTGGGAAAAGGTATTAGAGGAACGTACTACCTGGTCGTCCACTTCAGTAGCACAAAACAAAATATCTGCATATCTGCAGCGCACCCGACGGAACACATCCGTCGTTATAACAGCGCAACAAAAGTATAAGGACTCGGACAATGCCCAGTGACTCAAGCACTCCACATCGGCATCTAAAATACACGCTGGACGGCCGTTTTGCGCAAAAGAGGAAAGGTAATATGCAACTCAAACCCTTCGCAATATTGATAGGTGTATTTGTCCATTCCTTTTAATATTTTAAATTAATAGCTTAACCACAAAAATATCCAAATTACTGTATTTTTATATATTGGTGAATAAATGCTTTAGTATAAAAAATTGGCAAAAAGAACAACAAAATAAATATAAAATAAGGAAAATCAAAATACTCCGTGAGAAAACTCACCTATTGACAGTTAATATTTATCTTTTAATACTTTTCCCACCAGAATTTTAAAACGTTCTGAAACACCAAACGCTAGTAAGGTGTGGGCTCTTGTTTATGTAACAAACCAATAAATATCGAATTATGCCTGGCTTTTTGTCAATATAATCTTTCTTTATCTTAATATGAGCTGTCTCCTTTTCAAAACAGGATAAATTTATTAGTCTAGTTCGACGGAAAAAAACTGACTTCTTACCTCCACCAATGTAATTTATTCCATAAAAGTAAAAGTATTGATTGGACCTCAAGTCTGAAAACTACAAATGTGTAGCGGTTTCAAATTTAAAGTAAGTAATTTTCAAATATCATTATCTCCTCTCAACCGCTTAGCAACCAACCACAAAATTATTTTTTTTTTATATCAGATAACATTAAGCAAAACGCAACCCTAAAAACTGCATATCAGTAGCAGCTTTGATTTAAAGTTTAAATTTTTAAGTGTTAAAATGTAAGATCATCCGCGTAGGGGGTACGCGGGGTATATTACCCCCCCCCCCCTACTGTCCCTCTCCATCAATATAATTTTTTAAGAATATTGTATTGTCACTGAACCTAACGAAAAATGCAACACAAGAGATAGACAGAGAGGAGACCCAATGAAACTAAATAAATTGACAAGAGAAGTTGAGATGTGGACTAGCTATTATGAATCGCTTATGCTGTTAGAAAGTACATTTGTGCCTATGAAAATAAATAAATATAAACAGAAAACAGATATTTTTTTAACATTGTTTAGTCAAACTCAACTGAGGATGGCGATTTATCATTTCAGAAAGTCATTAAATACTGCGTACGCACTAAGGTAAAAATATATTTTCTTAGACGCAAAATTGCCTTTTGTTTGTCAGTTGTATTTCGGGCGGCTATTATATGAAACAAAAGATGGATTATGGGGCCATATAAAACAATATGAGAGGCGTAATACAGTGAATGGAATGGATGAAAACAAAGTGAAAAGTATGGGATTAAGAACGCGCCAGTAAATACAAAATAAGGTCTTGGCTCTGTTTTCTTAAGCCCACGCGGGGTGCTTTGAAGCGGGGTGTGCACCCAGGGTTTTTTGTTCACATCGGCGCATTTTGACGAAACTTCCAGAAATGCATGAAATTTTCTGTTTTTTTGCCAAAATTCCCTAGAATTGCTGATGTTTGCAACACCTTGTTCGTGAGTCGTGCAACTTCTTAACGTTTAAGATGACGTAAAATATTTTTTCAAAACTTCGATAAAATAAAAGAAAATTAAGCTGTTGGCATAATATATTTTTAGAGACAATATTGCCAACATTAAATCGTATGCATGTCTGGGGATTTCTAAACACATTTTTAAAAAAATGTAAAAAATTATCGCTAGAATAACTTTCTCTTCTCATATTTTCATATTTTTGGTTTATGTTCATAGGTTAAGGAATATTTTTTATACTGGGACTTTTCATCCATTATAGGATTAATGCCCAGTTTAAGCCAAGCTTTCTGCAAAGTTAAAGACAAACACAAAATATCCATGCACCTAGCCGGGATTTGAACCCGAAACCTTTCGTGCGGCCGATACACTACCTATTGCGCTATGGATACTGTCAATTAAATTTTTTCCATAACCTAGGGCTTATGTTTTGTAAAAGTTTTTTGTATAATATGTAAAACTGTGTTTGAGAGGGCTACAACAAGAAATAAATGATGTGGATACAAGATTATGGTCAGTACAGCATCTAAATTCAGGTTGTGGCAAAAGTTACGACATTTTAACATTTATGTGGTTGGGTTGTGTTGATTAGCGTTTTTTAGAATTGGCTTATTTTAGGTCAATGCGGAGGGGTAACCACGAGTCGCAATCTTCTGACAAATTACCCTCAATCATTCGTAATCAACCAAAGTCATCCTAAATCAACTGCAATGATCTGCAATCAAAGAAAAAAAGTCATAATCCGCAATCATGTCGCATATTTTTGTTCGTGGTTGCCCTCCGTGGTCCATGATTTAATTTTGTTAATTTTCTTGTGAAAATTAAAAGGATCGGTTTTTTTACGACTCCTGTAACTTAGGCATTTGTGATTGTTCACTAAAAAGGATCCAGAAACTTGGTTTCTTTTCAGTGATAATAAGGTAAATACGACAGGCTGTTTAAAAAGATAAGGACTGATGAGCTTCAACAACAGCCTGTAGTTAATTTGAATTTATAGATTAGAAACACCTTTGATGACCGCTTCTGCTGCAGTTTGAGATTAAACAACACTATCCATAGAAAATATTATTACATAGCCCCTGGCACTAGCTATTAGACGACAGTTTTGGGCTACGGAAAAAGCCCAATATATAGGTAGGTAAAATATCTCCACTTGGGACACTTGCCAGAACCAACTTTAAACCAGATTTATAGTTTCAAAAAATAAGCAGAAGCTAAAACATATTGCGCCTATTATCTTTTCAGCCCGCACTTTAAAAAATTATTTCATCGAGGTGGTAAATAGACTTCGAACTTGTCTGCCTACCAATGGTCAACTAATCTAGAATCGCTATAACAATAATAAGGTTAGGGTTTCTTCAATAAATAAGGTACTAAATCTCAACACTCTTAAGTCTTACTACTTGTATTTTGGATGCGAATCTGGAGACCAGGATAAAAAATGGACTTCCATATACAGACCGCTTCAAGCTACTGCGAACATAGGGGGAATCAAGTCCAATTTACTCTCCGTGCCGTACGACCGAGGTGGATTCGAAGCACGCTGCAGTGTTATCTTTTGGAAATTCATTTTGTTTTATTTCTGCCTTGCTCGAGAAACAGATGGGTAAGTTCTTAATTGAAATAATACATTTTTAAAACCAAAAATGGATGTCTACGAAGTTGCCGAAAAAGTGCAGATGGTCAAATGGTCAAATCGTCATAACCCAACACACGTTCGATATTGGTCGAGGGAAAATTTGCATTTGTATTTTGACGTAAGAACACAGTATCCCCAAAAACTAAATGTTTGGGGGGGGGGTATTGTAGGGGAACACGTAATTGGGCCATTATTTATTAACGGCAATTGCAATTTGAATGGTCCTAGATACTTGGATCTACTGCAGCAGCACATTATTCCAACTGCTAGGCAGTTGTTAGGTGTAAGATTTGGTGAAACATGGTTTCAACAAGATGGTTGTGCCGCTCATAATGTTGGCCTTGTTAGGGAATATCTTGATAATGTATTTCCTAATCGGGTTATAAGTACACGGGGAACTATTTTATGGCCAGCTCGATCTCCCGATCTTGCTCCTAATGACTTCTATCTGTTTTTGAAGAAGCTTTTCAAATTATCACCCCTATCATGCTTTGAAACGTTAGAAGGGGTTTTTATAGTAGGCTCGGATATTGTCTAGCCGAGCAAGGAGGACTTTTCGAACATTTGCTTTAATTTTTTTTTTGACTGGGAAAATCTTTTTGATTTTTAGAATGTATTATTTTATTTTGTTTCTCCTTATTATTTTCATTGTAACACGTCGTCACTGATAAATCTGAGCAGTTGACAATAAAACGCTCTTATTTATCAGTGACAAAAAATAAGAAAATTACGTTATAAAAATTTGCGTATTTATTGACCAAAGTCCGGTTTCATTGACTACACTCCACACAGCACCGTGGTTAGAGGCGTACTAAATACCAAAGGAAAGTCATGAAAGTGGTGATCGCAGGCCTGAGTATTGGTTGCTTCACTGATAGGCGTGCGGTGTCTCTGCATGTACGTACACTGGCAAATTAGACTTCTTCCGCCCTATGTTCGCAGTAGCTTGAAGCGGTCTGTATGTTGGTACAAATGCGTGTCGAGCATTCGAGGCTGGTGTAGTGGAAAAAGATCTTGCTCTTCGCTGTTCCTATGATCTGAAGGGAACCGAAAGAAAAGGTCAGCGATACAGTGTCCAAAGTTATAATCTGCTGCACGCCTCATAGTGACGGGTTACCTGTAACTAATGCGCCTCAAGAACATACCCTTGATTCGAATGATGATTCCACGGGTTTAAACAGTAGTGTACCAGAAAGGGTCGCTGATCCATCAAGCTCGCAAGACTCTGGTTTTGTCGGTGAACGTTTCAGTAAAGTAAATTATGTAACTTTATAAGAGATTTGGAATTGCTCAAGAAAAAGCCGAAGTATTGGTCTTTCGATTGAAACAATGGAGTTTGCTTGAAGATGAAGTAAAAGTTTCTGTGTACCGAAGCCGTCAAAAAAACCTAACAGTATTATGAGAGCTGCTCCAGAGGATAGTTTCAAAAGGCAGGTTAAAAATGAAAAATATATAGTTTTCTACTTTGTATATTCATTGTATGTTTATGTAACATATATCTTCTTTTTTTGCGAGCCACCTTAAATCTTCAATTAGTATTTTTTCATTACTTGGGTGTAGTTAAAACCAAAAAAATAGTTTTTGTTCAGGAGACAGAGATAAAGATGGAGTTTGTTCCCTAGTTTGATCAACTCAAGACTTTATGTTTTCAGCACAAGGAGAGGTACGTAATGATCCTACATGATTTCCTACTTTTATTATATCATATCGTTCATTTGGTTTTACGTTTGTCACCTCATATGCCTTATCGATACCAAATCATTCTCTTTCTACGTTCCTAGTTTTGTTCTTCCTAATTTACATTTTTTCCTATTTTCTTCTTGTACTTTTATAATCTGTTATGTACCTCTATTTCTGAAAACGTTGTTCGCCGAATACACTATTATCTCTTGTTCGATAAACCGTTTAATATGCTGATCCCCTTTTTTATTCTTCATTTTTGCCCAATATAAATCTCAAAAGCTGTGATATAAATGCCTCTTATAATATTTGTGCATGTAATCCACGCATTTATACTATTTACCTGATTCACCTAAGCTCAATTTTACAATAATGTTGAAATTCTTGGGCTGTAAAGGATGTACCTATATAACCCTGAACGGATTTGCAAAATCTTTTTGCTATCTCTTATTTACAGCTTCTTTCGAAAATTCATCAATTACAACGTGATTATAATTCTTATTTGTCCTGTCCTAATCTAATCTGTCTTGGGAACAGGAGGCAATCCTTATTTTTTTGCCTTATTTTTTACTTCCTACAATACATGCTCCCAAACTGCCCAACTTCATGGGATTTCTTAATAATTATCTCCATTTGCAACTCCTTGGGTCCGCATGCAATTATTCACCCTCCATTTTCAAGGCCGACACGCGCGCTTCATAAAACCCCTTGCGTCAAAAAACCCTGCGTTGGCACTCATTGGTGTACTTATAGAGCCTTAAGTAATTAAACCTAAAAGTAAAAATAGCGATGTACATAAATTAAATTGCCTCAGTTTTTACTTCTATAAACAAGACCAAATGCTCACAATATACCTCTGAGAAGATGACCACAAGTATTTTAGTTGTATTAGCCACGCCATTTCCGATAGGAAGATAGATGAGAAGTAATTGTGCAAAAATTTTTGTTTCAATAATTTCAAAGGGCGGCGAATAACTATCAGAGTACATTTTTGTCCAATATAATAAAATATAGATTGTTATCCATAATTTAGTTTTATGAAAAATATATGAGCGACACTCAGATTGAATTTCGTCGTAGAGGGTTCAAGCCAAAAAAAGCCGAAGCCTTATTTCGTATTTAAGTCTTAGTACAACGGTCTAGGATGTAAGTCCAACACCTGGATTGTCAGCCATATTTGTTTTAAAAAGTGATAAAATATTTTCGGTTTAATTTTACCTTTTAAAGCTAATATTTTATCCCGAAGTCTATTTTCTAAGACATAATAAATCACGAAAGTTGCACCTGTTCGAAACAGTGTAATTGAATGGCTCTAACGACTGTTTTGGATAATTTATAACGCGATGTCCAGGTAACTGAGATTTTAAATTTATCTAGTTAAACTTTCAGAAATAGAGCTAGGTAAGACGCTTTCAAGCATCTGATGTCACCCGGTGGCTAGAGCCGGAAACAGGTTTGTCAAAACGTAAATATTCTTAATTAAATTTTGATCAACGCTACTTACATAAATATAAGGGAAAACGAGACTAGTTGACTAATATTTGGTTAACTATATCTTTACAACAAAATTTTTTAATTCAGGATTGCCAATTGGTTAAAAATAAGATACAGTCATGCGCAAAATAAATAATACTTTTTTATTCAGTGTGCCGTTTTTATGGTAACACCAGAAGAAGCACGACCCGCAATATCTTCAGCTAAAAACAGAAAAGCGGTTGGGAGAGTTCGAAAAAATCGAAGACTTGTTCAATAGTCTGATCAAATTTTTTAGCTAAATATATCATTCAGCTGAGTGTTACACTGTCTAAAAACGTTTAGCAAGGAAGTGTACCTCCTAATCATAAGCCTAGTGAATCATTTGCTGAAAATATTTCTAAATATTATCCATAAAATGGTTAAGACGTAAATTATTTGGAATAAAAGAAGTTTTAGTTTAACGGTCTAGGGATGTGTCGGTACCAGTATATGTATATAGATTATAAGAAAGATTTTGATCCTGTCCAACATAAAAAATGCATAGAATCTCTTATAGAAGTTGACTAGAAAACACAAGGAAAAATTGATTTTTTTTTTATATTTACAGTAATAAAATAATAAAGAATGCACAAATTTTACTCACCATTAAAAGACGCCATGTTAATATTTTAAAAATTGACAAATATAAACTTTTAAAATACTAATAGAAAAAAAATTAAAAGCAGTTATAGTATAGGTCTAGGTCGCTGATGAATAATATAACTTGACACGTTGACTGTCCCCATAAGAATTTTTTTCCGATCTCAGACGTGTACTTATTTGCTACTTATGTTCTTTATTGTTTCCAAAGAAATAAATACATTTCTTACCAACAAGGAGTTACTTCTAAATAAAGTAATGAAATAATAATACATAGGTAATGTAGCTTAAGTAAACTATTTAAACTCACACCTAAAAAACAAAAAACAAAAAAGCTACTATCTAGAATATATAAGTATATATGGGCAAGAAAATCTTAAATTAAAATAAAGAGTAATATGAAAAATAAACCGAGAAAACAAAAAATGCCACTAAGAACTGAAAATGGAAAGATCTTAAAGTTTAGTAGAAACCACTAGAGTGCAAAGATCTTAAAGTTTAGTAGAAACCAGTAGAGTTCAAATGGCAAATCACGACTATACCTTGACCTCACCATTCAATGAGAAGTATGGCGCGTGTAAAAAAAATTTCTAATGAATGGGCAAGTTTTTTCGCTGTGTGGATAGATATCTTATTGAGTGAGCTCACGAAATGGTCAGAATCCTCTCATGGATTAACTCTAGGAATTGTATAGGGGACATTCAAACATAAGGTGAAAAATATTTTCTGGTCTGTGGATATTGCAGACTGAGCTATTTATTGTAGAGTCAATTGTGTAAGAGAATTCATTGACTGTAAATCTATAATAGTGACTATTTAAACGTTAAGTATGGGGCGGGCTTTTGTGATTCCAGCACATGGTAAAAGACAGTACATTTAAATTTATTACGTCTGAGGACGAATAGTCATGCATCACATGTGAAGCATGGGACTGTAAACGTGTGAAAGATCTTAGAAAATGGTATGAGTACTACGACCCTTTTCAGAAAGATAGTAGAAAAGCTGCGGATCGGGGTGATAATAGTCAACATTAAAGCATTTTAAGCTAGAACTTAATCGTTTGCAAATTTTCTTATCACCTCTCCATACGTCAAAAAAAAATAAAAAAAAATAAGCGCGGTTTTTGTGTGTATATACGTTACATATGAGGTTGATGAGGATGATGCTGATTCATTTGTGAGTGTGCCTGTCTGGCACCATCCAAGGCGACCACTAGCGAGTGAGTCACTTTTGAGTTTGTTTGTTGCTACAGAATATTCAGCCCTAAAGAGGCTCGCAACTTGCTTTGGTGAAGCATCTTTCAGATCCAGCGAGTCCATCCGTGGTTTGCCGAATATAAGTTGACGTTGACGTGCAATGGCCGGACACTCACACAGCACATGTCTGACCGTCTCGTCCACCTCCATAAAGATACTACATTCGGTGTCCTTCAATCATTCACTGTCATTGTCAGTGTCAAAAAACTGGTCCGCAGCAATTTGAAATGCAGTATACCTCAGTCAGCGCCACCTACAGGAGAAATTATTTTCTCTTGTACTAGCCTGGGCACTCTCGTTTGACAGTGCATCCACTCTTCACAGCCGATCGATGTCAAAATCGAAATCTAAACAATGCCAGTGTCAGTTCAATGTTTTCGTTTGGATTTAGTATTTAAAAATTCATTTTTTCAGCAATTTTAAGAACTTTTTTGAGTTGGTTTTTGCCTCGTCCCTTTCCAAAAATGTTTGTGCCCTGTTTTATGTGTATGTGTCATCGCCGACGCTCCGGTGTTAAATAAGTGCTGTTGCATATGGAAAACCATTTTAGTTTTGCAGTCAGCAATCGTTCGCATCTCCTGCCTGGTGAGCTCAATTACATATGAGGTTAGTTGATCCACATATGCTGAGGCAAGTCGCACTAAAGTATACTGCATTCCAAATTGCCGCGGACCAGTTTTTGGAAACTGACAATGACAGTTCTATTTAGCGTCTGTGTTTAGTTGTCAGCCGCCATATTGAAACTGGTCCGCAGAATTTGGAATAAGGTCTAACAGAACAGTAGCGTGGAACCGGTGCTGTACTAGCAACATAGTGTTGTTCGCTTGCGCCGCGATTGGTGCAAGTAGTATAAAGTGTTACAAGATGGGAAATTCACACGAAAAAGGCGAGAATTTCTTCCAGTAATTTCATGGAGGTGGGTATTAGACTTAGAGCTACTGATTTTTGATAGCTACGATAGATGTGAGGTATTGTAAGAAACAAAAACGGCAAGTCTGCCAAGCTGGACAAGGGACGTAAAGGGTGTTAGACCATTAAAGATGGCCGACAAGGGTGTTGTTCAAATAATTATAACTTTTTTATGTATTAACCGATTTTTTAAAAACTATTTTGGTTACGGTTCCCAGTAAAAGGGTCTTTTAAATACATTATCAATACTTTGTATTTTTAGATTTTTGTATCGAAAAAAAAAATCATAACACTATTAGTTTCTTCACATGATTTTTTAGTTTCTTTTACGAAACGATGTACTTTATAAAAAAAAATATCCTAATAAAAAAAACGCGCTTTTTTAGGACATTTTCATAAAAAGTACCAGTTTGACGCTAGGTTCACTGGTTCTTGACAAATACTTGAAAAATCGTAAGGCGAGTCACAAAATGCTCCATTAAACTATGAAAATTTAGAGGCAATAGCCGGTCTCCATAGCGCAGTAGTAGATGACGTATCGGCTTGCCGCACAGAAGATCCCGAGTTCGAATCCTGGCTAGGTGCATGGATATTTTATGTTTGTCTTTAATTTTACAAATCAATTGGCTAATCCTACGTCCCAGTAAAAAAAAAGAAAAAAAAATCAGAGGCAATGTCATTTTAAATAAAATAAATCGATGGTACGGTAAATATGGTGGTCCAAAGATGGCTGACACGTGCTATGAACTTTTTATTGGGTTGTACTTTTGTGTGATGAAATTTTAATGCCATTGGGTAGAAGACTTTTTTCACCTACCATCGATGTAAGAGGTTATGAGAGTGGAGGTAGGCCCATAAATATGACCAACAAAGGTGTCTTCAAAATCAAATATTTCTTATAAATAGATTTTGGTAAAAAAAATTTGTTTCAATTCTCAGTATTAGGGTGTATTAGGATCATCATCAATACCTTGTATTTTTACGTTTTTGTATCGACACATTTTTTTTTGTCATTTGATTTGTTTTTATTATAAAAAAAAATTATATTAAAAAAATTCGCATTTCTAAGGCATTTTCATAAAGGGTACCAGTTTGAAACAAAAATTAAATTAATTTTGCGATGCATTTGCATATTAAAACAACCCCTATGATGTTAAGAGGTACAACGATTTAAAGGTAATTTTATGCCCCACAAAAAAGTGTTGATCAATTTTTTCAGAGAGTTGATGGATTTTTCCTAATAATACAAAAAAAAGCAATGACATTTACGTAAGCGAATAGTTTCCTCTAAAAAATGCGAAATGTTTCGGAAAAAATGTTTTTTAATGAGCCAATATATTATTAATATATTTTTTTAAGAGGAGCAATTTTTTTCTTAATGTCTAATAATTAAAATATTTGCTTGATTATTTTGTATTTTTAATCCCTTTTCACTCTTGTTTCACAGATAATTTTTACTCTTACCTCAAGTAAGTTTCACAAATTACCATGATGCCCAAATATCTGACAAAATTGCTACGCCTTGCACCTACTGCTTATGCAGTGGGTTTTATTCTTGGTTGTCGGAGATTCACACAGAGGGCACCATGAGCCGTAATCTTTGGCACATAAGCGTGACCGAGGTTCTCTGTTGTTGTGGTACACTTAGCTGACGAGTCCCTAATAAGGACGAAACAGCGTCTTCCTAGGTTCCACCCTCTGTGTGAGCAATCGAAATCCAAGAAGTTCATTTTGCACTGAAGTACAAAAAACTCTTGTTTTTTCGTTAGATTTACGGTGCCACAGCCATCTTCCGTTTGTTTTTTAATAAAAAAAAATTGAAAAATAAAGAAACTGATAAAATATTTAAATAAATTCAAATTTAAAATTTAAACCTTTAATCAATCCCCAAGGTCTGTATCCTTCGTATAGCCTAAGTTCCCCAAGACCGCAGCAGCATTTCCTCTCTGTATTTGCAGGCTGATCCTCTGGGTGAAGAATCTTTTAAAAAGTTTATTTTTAATTTTTAAAGAGTTATCGTTAACAAACCTTTTTGCTTCCTCACGCCAAGGACCATGTGTTTCTACAGAAAAAGGTACAAAGATGCAGCCAACCAGCTCTTCATACTTCCTTAATTTCTCCTTTTCACCTAAACGTGCAGACGCATCCGCTTTTTTAGATGTTTTATTTATATATGATGTAGTTAGAGCGTGACTACACGTTGCGTCTCACAATAAACTCTTTCCTACTCTCCAGGGTACCACATACTACTCCATCAGCCCGTTTTCCGTCTACCCTGCAGATATCAAGAGACTCCAGTTCAGAGAGAACTTCGGCAGAAGCTAAAGCGCGTTTAATGATATCATTGATCATCTGGTGTCTGGACAGCCTGCCTGCACTTTTTGTGCAGTTAAGCCCATGAAGGCCATATTTATCTGCTTGCTCACTGCAAATGCTGACATGCTGTTTACACACCAGAAGTCCAACTCTTAGGGCGACGGAAACATAGAATACCGAATCGTTCAAGTGATTCCCAAGAGTGGCGGCAGGAAGAGATTTCAACCATGTATTACTTTCATAAACCTGGAGAGCCAGAAGACGCGCTACATCTCTAGGTTCTTGACAACCAGAAAGATGACTATCAAAAGAGGCCTGGCACAAAACTGGGTCAAATACCTTCTGTTTTTTTTGGGATATTTCATTAAGATTTATCGAATTTAGATAATTTAGCCCAGTAATCATAAGCTGTATTGAAATCCAAATCGTCAAGGTCTAAACATTTTTCTTGTAGAATGCTTTCAATTAAAGGTTTGACATCGTTTGGAGAACCTAAAAAGGCGGACAAACAAAGTGTGGATGAATCTCATATTCCAAGTCCACCCATTTTAACTGGAAGAGAACTTTGTAACCAAGACTTTCCATCGAATTTGCAATTTGAGATGTTTTCCAAAGTTTTTCCAAGTTAATTATCGTACTTTTCAAGGGCATGATAACTGGTCCAGCAAGGAGCGCATCTTAAAATATAAGAAAGTCGAGGAATTGCAAAAAAGTGTTTAAGAAGAAAGAAACTAGTGTGTGAACTCAAATATGTTAAATTTTTAGAAAAGCGTTCTAAAATAGTAAATTTTTGAATTAATTGTTTCGTTGATTTTTGGAGTTTCTAAAATTTCAGGAGAAAGTGATGAAATAGTATTCTTGAATTTTGATTATGTTCAGAAGAAAAAGAGAGCTCACATTTATTAAAATTAAGTTGCAATCCTATATTTTTACTTGACGAAATAATATTTTTAAAATTCTCTAAAACTGTGTGCATATCTACGGCGATACAACCATCATCGAGGTACCAAAGATTAATGTCGGATTTAATAGATTTAACTATGTCGTGTATAGCTAGACAGAAAACTGGTGCTAATAGCGGATCTCCTTGTTGGACGCCCCTTTGTGATAAAATTATGTTATTAGCAGAAGATAAAAGAGAAGATTTTTTATAACATTAACAAATAAAACTAAAGTATTATAGAAAAATTAGCTTAAATTTAGAGATGATAATTTGTCTATTTATTTTAAGAATCATGTTATTTGAAGTTGTATGAGGGAATTTCGGCGAATTGTATGAGCGGCAACTTCTGCTCTGCATTTGGTTCCAAATCCTAACTGGAAAGGATGAAATTTTTCTCCCAAAAAAATCACTCAACGGCTACCAAACGTTGGAGACAGAAACCAATTGCTATTGGTTGAATTCCACCATCGTTTTTTGTAAAAGCACATAAATTTGCGCCGTAAAAAATAGGACATACATTTTCGGGTACAAGACCTTTTAAAATATGATTTGTAAATAAACCGAAAGAAGAGAGAATGTTTGATGAGTTCATACCAATGTCCTCACCTGTCAGATCTTTTACATGCTGCGGCCTCAGGGAATCCAATCCACCTGAAGAGCCAGGCCTGAAGGAGTTGATTACTTTTTTCATTTCAAAAATTGTAATTTCATCAAAATTTGCTTCATTTTCTGATGGTTCGTCTCCATTAAAAGGATTTTCTTCGTATATCTCAGGAACTAGATGTTTTTCTGTTAGTTTTAGGAAGGTTTCTTCACTGTGGGGTGAAAATGTATCATTAGAGCATAATACCGAAAATTAGTGATGTCGCCGTCACTAATTTTCGACTCTACTTTCTTGGCTAGTATTGATTCGTGACACTTTTTCTTCTCTTTTCTCGGTTTTGGATTTTGGTCATACAATTTGATCAAATTGTTTACGTCTAATAATTTTTGTTTCTTCTATTCTATTAAATTTGATGTAACCCTTGTGGTAAGTGATGTATTTTTTGAGCTTTTTGATTTTTTGATTTAGTGCTGCGTATGAAAATAAAAATAAACAAATCCATGAAAGAAGGTCCTTTTTAGAACAAAACTTGTTCAATAAGGAGGAAAGTTCATCAGCAGTATTAGGGCGCGCACCTTTCGGTATTCTTTTAATGACAGGCTTCGCATTCTTAATCAAAGATAGATATTTCATGATTACTTCGGGATCAAAGTTTTCATCGTCGACGTGTTTGGAAAAAAAGTTTGATCGTAAATTTGAATTATTTTTAAAATATTTTCCACAATGACAAATAAAATTTCTGCTGTCTTCCATATCAGATGGGTATTTTTTGATTTCTCTAGGTTGGAACTACTTTATATGGTTTTGTTTGAATGCATCCTAGGTATGTGAATTCTCAAGCCAGCAGGATTCTTAAGCGATTTGTTGCATTTTTCGCAATGTTGCATGGTTCTAATGGTTTCAGAAGATCGTAGTGTCCAGAATTTGGTTTTACAAAAATACTTCTTTTCGATAAAAAACGTAAAAATACAAAGTATTGTTTCGATATGATTTTAAAGGACCATTTTACTGAGAATCACAACAAAAATTTCTTTAGAAAAATCGGTTAATAAATAAAAAAGTTATAATTTTCTTGAATAACATCTTTGTCGGGCATTTTTAATGGCCTACTCCCCCCCACCTCTTATGTCTCTGGACCGGCTTGGCAGACTTGTCATTTTTGTTTGCTCACAACACTGCATATCTATCGTGGGTATCAGAATTTATCTACCCGGTGGCATTGAATTTTCGTCAGTATTTCTTAGGCTATAAAGTGCCTAAAAATATGTAGTAGTTGCATGCGGAACTGTCAAAAATAGTGCCGACTTTATTTATTCTAAAGTGTAACCGTTTCGCAAAGTTTATATTGCTGAATTTATCAAAGCATTCGCAAATATTAAAAGTTTTTTATACTCTCACCGTCGCGTCATTTGTAAATGTCCAAGCGACCCACTTTGGCGTGGGATTTTTTGTGCACTTAATAATCTTAATGCCTGATAATTGTTTTAAGCCAAACAAAAAGCAAATAACCATTAGAAACAAAGAAAGCGGAAGGACATATATTACGACCTTTTCTAGCTCGACCCAAGACCCTTTGTCCTTTGTTCTCTTTGAAACTATACCGCTTTAAATTTTGTTATGTTTCGGGTAAATTTCTAATGTTTACGTACTGTGTATTTAGTTTGAATTAACCACATGTTGTATGTTCCATTGTTTTTGCGACCTATGAAATTATAGCGTTTGGTTGTCTGACCATTTTGTCATTTGTACACAGCCCTGTAGTTAGTCAAATAAGGTCTCTAGCAGAAAAAGAGGCTTTGATTATTTTGTAATAGAAATAATTCTAAGCCTACTGGCACGTTATATAACCGAGATTTTTAATTTTAAAAATTAACCCTTAACTGCTATCGTCTATTTATACTAACATAAGTACCATCGTAAGGTCACAAATGACCTCATTTTTTTATTTAATATAAAAATTAGTAGTTGCTGATCATTTTATTTTTGATAATTTGGGTATTTGTATAGGTTTATTTAGGGTGTTCCAAAAAAAACGGACTTTTGGGATTATCTATAACTTTCACATTAATTATCCGAAATTCGAAATTTAACATTTTTTTTTTTGAAAAAGAGGACTTAATATTTTATGCAACTAATTCAAGATGGCATTTAGATATAGACAAACATTAAATGTAAGTAAGTATAAGGCTATCTAGCGCACATCTCAGTTTTATTACAGTAGTGTACATAAAAAATTTTAAGGGTGTTCAAAATTACCCATTTTTCAAAACTGTCCGCCATTTTGAATTTTAAGAAAATGTCAATTTTGATGTTAAGCGCATAAAATCGAAAAATTTATTTTTCAGAGAAAATTTAAACTGCAAATTTCGAAGAATTAATGTGGAAGTTATAGGCAATCTAAAAAGTCTGTTTTTTTTTGGAACACCCTATATAATACACATACTTAGATTAAAAACAATATATTTTAAAAGATTATGGTATTAGGGAATAAAAGTAACTAGGCTTCGATTTTACATTTAAAAAAAACGTTACCAATTAACTAAACATAAATTTGTTAAAAGTAAAAGGTGGAATTTACCAAAAAGGTTTAGTCTATTTTAGAACGGTCCTAAGTTTAAATGAAATTTTTAGTTTTAAACATTTTAATCTAACCCTCGTTGAGTTTTGGACATAGTTTGATTTATAAGAAGAATTTTAATAAATTTTCTTATTAAATAATTATCTTAACACAATCTTTTATTGGATTTAAAATGAAATTTTCAATTTAGAAGGAAAGAAAAGTAAAAAAAAATAAACCCAAGCGAGGTTTAAATAGTAAACACTCTGTAGAATAAATTAACATTGGGGGCTATATGTCATTCTAATTAAACCTTACCCTTGTTAATTAATTTTTCCAATTAATACTTGATGTCACATAAGGATTTAGATGGGTAATAATAAAATAAGGAGTAGATTAAATTTGTATTTATTTAAAAGTTGTATTTATTTTTGAAAAGTATTAAAAAACTTAAATGCAAGATTTTTTTTACATTTCTATCACTGTCGAAATGTCAGTTTAAAAATCTTATCGCTGCGTTCAATCACAAATAGCGAGTTCGGAGCTTTTAACTCTGCTTGCACCTTGACTTGCACCAACCTCTACCGAGCTACAGCTTTGAAATGAGTGCGCTTTGAGTAAGGAAAGTTTTTTTGACTGAGCTTTTAGATAACCTCAATGATTTAGTTTCAGTTTGTAAATAAATTAATATAGTTGTTTTGGATTTTTTGTTTGGTATATTTTTCGTGCATAATCAGTGACATTCACTTATGTTTGTTTTGCCTCTTAGTGCCCTCATAAATATATATTTTGTGCTGAAAACGGTTTCAAACTATGGCGTTTTTTTTTGTCAAAATACTCCATAAAACGGGTAATGAACAACTTGGGATAATAAATAAGGTAAATTAATCCTTGTAAAAACAGCTACTTACAGACATTATAAAAGAACTTATTACCAAATGTCACAAAACAATCCTTTCTGGGGGCTATAAATTTAAACCACCCCCCTGAGGTGGTTTAAAAAATTACTAACTTTATAACCTCACACAAATAATGAAGCTATTATGTGGCAAATTTTTGGCGTATCCACAATTTGCCATTTTGAAACCTGTCAAAAAAAATAGTTTTAGGGCATTTTCTCCTAAAATATGGTGTATTTTGACAAAAAAAAACAGTTTTTAGTGGTATTTTGCAATAACAATACAAAATAATCAATAACTTTGTGTCTTTTCCGTATGGGTAAGGGTTTTTTAAAAATTGGTTTTACTATTTTACATCTTAGTAAATCTCACTGAAAAAGTTTCTTCCACCGTCACCTGTGACAAAAAAATGGATCCTAAAATTTATTGCAAGAAAACTAACGGTTATGTTTGCAAACACATTATGTAGGGAGACATATAGATAAAAGATGAAACTTTGCTTACGCGGCTTAAAATTTGACATATGTCAAAAATCCAAGATGGCAGAGAGCTTTAAGTACTAAAATAAAAATAACGCAACTACTATCGCGGGGTCAATTTCGATCCCAAAATCAAATTATATACAATCAGCCGGACGGAAATTCAAGTGCTAGGTGCATGCTTACCTACAAACTAAAGTGAGAGAATACATCCCAACTAACACTTTTTATGTACTACAGGGTAGTTCTGACATTTGTCTTATAAATGTCACCAGAATACCAGTTTGCTGTGTTGCGGTTTTGAAAATCTCATCTAGGTGTCAAAAGTAATTAAGCGACGATTATATTGTTGTAAGAATGTTCTTACATCATCAATTTACAAGAATATCCTATAAAGCTCTGCTTCTTTCTGTAAGAACATTAATACGGTGTTTATATAGAGCAGAATTGCTTCGAAGTACTTCAGGCTCTTAAAGTATTGTATAAGAGTGTTTCAGGCTCGATAATATAACAATTTTAAATCAACAGGATTCTATAAGGTTTTACCTGTAATTTTGCTTTGTGTAAGAATGTTGTTCCAGCAACAATTAAAGGCGTGTCCTATAAAATCTCTGCATCTTTCTGTAAGAATATTTATACGGTTTTACTGTAGAGCAGAATGGCTGCAAAGTACTTTAGGCTCTTAAAGTATTGTATAAGAGTGTTTCAGGCCCAATAATACAACAATTTTAAATCAAAAAGGCTTAAATTAGTAATTTTGCTTTATGAAGATACATTACAAGAGCAAAAAGGTTATAACCATCATATCAGATCTCTCTTATAAAACAAAAATGCACGTAAGTGGTTGATGGTGGATGGAAATATTTAGCTACTTCTCTAATTTTTCCCCGCTTTTGTGTTATCCTCATAATTGGCCAACTGCCCATTTGAAATTAAATGTCATTTCTCAGTCTCTCATAACCAAATAACAAACAGTAAACAGAAAGGACCTGAAAATATAAACATGGAATTGGAAAAAATGCGGATAATGGAAAATCAAGGAGGACAGAAATCCCTAAAACTAAAAATTACTGTATCGTTATTGTGTACTTGATATATATATCTTATAAATGTTTATAACAAGACGTCTATCTTAGAAATAAAAAGCAAGAAAAACCTCAATAACATGAAGGTATAATTTATAAAAATACATAGAAATGATAAACCATGCACAAATATTGTATAATTTGCTTAAAAAACGTCTTCTGTATATATTTTGTTTAAGTTTTCGCGTAATATTAGGGACATTTTGGACCACTTAAAATAACATTTTTTGTGGTTATCGTTATTTGTGCGGCTGCGCAGTAAGGGAAAATAGGGGAGGCTAATCAAATAAGGATAACGACGGACTTTATTTACGACAAATAGGAATAACGATTTTTGTGGATATCTTTATCACAGATTAAAAAATGGTTGGTTAATTCATTAATTTTTTCGTAAGAACGGATGTTTTACATCATTTTCAAATTACTAATTGTAATTTAACATTTTCTATCTATACATATATTCTAAATAAATAGAAAAAATCCACAAAATTCATACCATGCATTGACCTCAGAAAAGTTAGGTTATGTTTCATTTAACGAAATTTTACGTTATCTACTTTTACATTCTAAAAACTCTTTGAAATTTGACAGTTGTTATTCTTATCGTTAATTACTATAACCACAAAAGTATTTATTTTTGCTGTTATTTGAGATGGTCCAAAATGTCCCTATTTATGTTTACTTTTAGTGTTGCCATTAATACCTACTGTGGAAGAAAAATCAGTTATAGTTAAAAGCCCATTTTATAATTTAAATATTTATTCAAAGCACATTCAAGAAACATTTCTTCTCTTACTTGGAGTTCAGGTTCTATAAATAGAAGGAAAATACTGTATAATTGTTTCCAGAAGAACCACCTTATAGTATCGATAGGTGTTGAAACTATTCTATAAATACCACATTAGGGTTACGCAGATCTTGTATACAGTTCTTATGGGTTTATCAATAGAAGTAATTTGCTCTATATGGTGGTGGCCATTTTGCACTTATAACCGGCCTAGTACCGTCTTACAGAACCCTTACATAAGCAAATTATATAGGCATTTATTTCTGCAGTTTTTGCTGTAAGAATGTTCTTTCCGATCTTACAGAGAAAAAAATGCTGATTGGGATAAGGCGGCAGCGAGCTGAGCAATATTGTCACTTAGATACACACCAATATTTAAACAGTGGGGTCAAATTTGACCCCATGATAGTAGTTGGGGGTTAAATCGGGTAGCTATTTCGCCATCATACCCTTCGACATAACGACCGGTTTATCCTTTTTGAACATATACCTATTGCTTAAATATACGCCTTACCCAGGTCAAACGATTCCATTTTTCTAGTTTATTTCTTAAGATTCCGTATTTTATTTTGTGCTTAAGCTTTAATCATGATTAACACGAGTTGGAGTTTGAAATGCGTCTTGGCAAACAAAGTTTCAATATAAAACACCGTATTCTAAACATCGATTAGTATCTATTCGTGATTAAAGTCTTATCATGAAATTTTTGCGTTGATGGATACGAGCATAAATACCACAGCACAATATTTTAAAAGTTCATTTACCAAAAGATGGCAGATAGAACCTGGGGTGACGAAACCTTGTTTATGGGTATATGGTACCTATATATACTTATTACTTACTGCAAAAAATCAGTAATTGTTACAAATCGTAATAGCGGTGGAGGCATTTTAGGTCATTGATATGCCTTGTACGGCAATCTTCTATTTCCAGCTCTTGTAATTGTTTAATTTATATACATTTTTATCATTTTGAAGAAACACTTAATTAAAAGAAACAAATTTTTTTCATCCATTTTAGGATCAAATGCCCAGTGCTGCCGAAGTGAGAGCCAAATGTAAAATTTTTTGGGACAAACACAAAATATCCATGCACTTAGCCGGGATTCGAACACAGGACTTTCCGTGCGGCAGGCATTCCGACCGTGCGCTACGATACGCGACGGTCGGAATGGAAAAAGTCTCAGTATAAAAAAAATATTCGTTGAAATAACTAAATAAACCCCTATGAAAAAAAAATGTTGTAGTGTCGAGCAACTTTTCTTTACACTAACAAAGAAAATGCTGCAAATATTTTTTTTGTTTTTTCGATATACAGTCGGATCCCGTTCGGTGTTCTAAATTGGGCACTTTTGGGGGTTTACAGGGAAGATAGAAAAATCAAGTGACCCCCACTTACGAGACTTAATACTTAACAGAAATTTCAATATATAAATTGCATCTTGATATGCGCAGTCGTTTTCGAGCTATGGCATCGGCGCTACGTTGTCATCGGTATTTATATATCGGCCTGATGTCGGACATATAAAAGTTAGTTTAACCTAAAAGACAAAAAATGGATACTTTGTCCGAATCCTCATTCTCCCCCCCCCCCTCGGCGTAATATCTCAGCAACACAGAAAGTTGGTAAATAATCGGACAGACGCGACGCGAAGTCGTCAATGTCGGCATCGGCAGTTTAACGTTGATGTCGGACCAACTACCGACTTGCATCACCGATCATTCGCCATTGCACATGAAAAATAATTTGCTTGGACCGACGAAAGTCTGATGTAGTATCCTTACGTCGATAAATTTCAATTATACGGTGTCGACCCTATCCTCTCATGCAGGAATAATGCCGACGATTCGAAGCGAACGCGCCGCGCGCTCTATGTGCGACACATGCAAGCTAACCATATATTAAATAAAATACGTGAGTAACATTTCTCTCACCCAGTCCCGTGCAAAATATCTACTTATACCAATACAATTTTCATAGCTTAATTTAGATTAGGTTTAGGATACTTACGTGTGGTTAAAATTTAGTTTGTGAATACAACATACAGGGTGTTTCAAATTCGATGCTCAACATGGGGATCTCCTAAACGGTAGGATATACGAAAAGGTTTAAGTTAGGACAAAGTTGCACAATTTGATGCTTTGTTCAAAACTAGAAACAAAAGTTTTTATTTTTCTGCGCCCTTATTCTTAAAGCTGTCAAAAAACGCTTAAAACTTTCTACAGGCACTTTTTTAGGATCTACCTATTGGAAAGTCTGCTTTTGAGACTTCACATTTCAGTGTGGCACGAGCAGTGTCAAGTTCATTTTTTCTTATGGACAGATCCTTTTTTTATCCTACCGTTTGGTTCATGACAAGCTTATTTTGACAAGTCACCTGACTTTTTGGGTTTATTGACCATCATCAGCCCAAATTTAATTTTTGATCTTAAGTTACTCAAGATATTTTGGAAACCCCATTGCAGTAATTTTAATTCACTTTAAATGTATGTTAGTAGTTTCACTTTAAAGTCTTTTGTTTTACTACATTTGGATTGAATTTCTCATTGTAGGAACTCAAATTTTTTATAGGAGTTGTTGTTTTTTTTGTTTGAAATGTTATATTATTGTGAACCGTATCTATTTTATATTCGTTAGTAAATTAATGTAAGTGAGTCATTTGTCTGTGTGTCTGTATTAAATTTATTTATTTACTTATATTTGTAATACTTTTTATTATTAAGTAAGTAATGTTTGGTATTTTATTCAACATTTTTTTTCGACGTATGTAAGTGCGCAAGCATAATTAGCACCAATAAACGAATCTTGAATCTTGAATAGACTTTGCTACGTCGGAAGTTCATCTGCGGTCGCACGTTGATCTTCGGCCAAAAATGCGACCAAAAATGCTGATGATGTCAAGGGCGGCGGCGACTGACGTACATCCGACATCAACCCGCAATTACTGTGTTTGCTGGGTTAGGGGACTATAACTTTTTTATTTGTGAAAATAAGTGTTTGTTGTGAATTGCGCTTTTTGAATTTTTTTTTACAGCAGAAATTGACAGTATAACAGGATTTTATCGGTAATTTTTAATGTTTAGTATGTAATACAAAGTTGTAATTTTTCTTATGGAACAATCCTTTTTTATTTGATTTTTAAAATCAACTAAAAATTTTTTTCTATTAACATTTTATATAGTTTTTAGTCTACTTTTTACAAAATTATAAAACAAAAAATACAAAAGAAAATAAGAATATGAAAAGTATTAAAAAAAAGAAAAAATATATAAACATAAGAAAATTCAATCACAAAGTAAAATACATTGTTTTAAATGGAAATTTAGTTAGTTAGTATAAAAAAGCATTATTCCATGAGGAAAATACTAATTTTAGTTAGTGTTAGTATTATATCTCAAAAACTAAAAGTGATAGATCAAATCCAATTTTACAGTTGAATTCTGCTTTAAAAAATCCACAAAAAAGCTATTTACACCAAACCAAAACCTTTAGAAATAAAAAAGTTATAGCGCATGACATATCATGAAGGGGTTAAAGTTTTTTAAAAAATTAACCTCACAAGTGGGCATCAGTTTATTTCTGTCTCCACTGGAAATACCGTTGACCCCCCAAAAGTGCTTAATATGAAACACCCCATACATAACATAGAATCCTATAAATTTATTGGTTTCCCTAGAAAAGAGCAAAACATTTTGTCAATTTTAATTTGGCATTCAAAATTAAAACCTTTTGAACGAAATTTTGCAATGTGAATCACAAAAAAAATCTTACTGGTTTAGCGAATAAAATACGCGGTTAATAATGGCCAAACAAATATTTGTTTGAATTAAAATGCATATTTGTTAAATACGAAAAATACAAAAAAAAACAGAGGTTTGGGTACGACAAAAACGTGTCTTTATGAAAAATTTTAGCGGAGGGAGGTAAAAATGGGGAAATTTAAAAAAATCATGCGTTATGCCGAAATGTCAATTTTGATAAAAGTTTCATATAGTCTAAAGCTTTATCACAAAAATCAAACATACGGAGCAAATCTACAGCCGAAAAAAAAATGGTGCGTTTTTTTTGGCACACCTTATAATATTAATATTTTTCCAGGTTGCTCATTAATGGAGAACAAAAAAAATGTAACACCATGTATATAGATAATTAATTGAATGAAAATTATTAGTGTGTATACCTTATCTCAAAAGAAATATTTAATACATTTTTTGTCTTCTAATCTTTCCTATTTTCACAGATTTTTTTATTAATTTTCAAAAACACCCAACACATAAAAGACCTTTTTTGAAAATTTTAAATTATATTTCTCGTAGTTCTTGGTCTCATTGGATTGCTTACAGTTTACTTTAAAAAAAAATTGTAAAAGTTCGTAGTCGCCAACAATTTCATCATTTAAAGGACTTCGAGAAAGGACGCATCGTGGGCATGAAAGAAGCCGGTTTTGGTTTACGTGAAATTGCAAGAAGGGTTAATAAAAGAAAGTTATGATTGTTTTCCACAAACCAAAACTACACTTTTTTTCACTCGACGCGCGTTTCGCTAACAACGTTAGCATCATCAGGAGACGATAAACAATGAACTAAATTAATCTACGCTCTATCTTATATACAATCCTTTAGTGGGCGCAGATAAGACTAATAATTTGTGATTGATCACCATTTTTAATCCTATCTCCCCTCAACCAAAGAATAAAGTGTACTAAACGGGATGGGTCCTCTATCTTTATTTAAACTATTTCTGGATTTAATGATTTCCATATTTTCATATGCACCCAAAAGTCTTTTGTTTGGTACACTTTTTAGAAGTTTTAGGTTATCTAATGTGAATCTATGATTGCTTTCAAAAGCATGCTCGGCCACACTTGACTTTTCTGTTCTTCCGTATATTAAGTGTGCTACATGTTCTTTAAAACGTGTTTGAATAGAGCGTCTCGTTTGGCCAACATATTTTTTGTCACAATCCATGCAACTAATTTAATAAATTCCACTTTTTTCTAGAACCGTAGTTTTATTCTTGGGATTTCCTAGTAAGCTTCTTATTGTGTTACCGGATTGATATACTAATTTAAGACCGGTGTTATTTTTGTAATCTTTTCGCATAATTAGGATTATAAGGAATTGATACAAATTTTGAGTCGCAGGTATCTTTTTTTCTGAAAAAAGTGAAATTTCGAAAGGTCTTTTGAAAAGAATGCCTATTTATCAGCTTATTTATTAAGCCTTCGTCGTAACCGTTTTCTCCAGCTATATTCCTAATCCTATTATTTTCTGCTTCAAATCTTTCTTTGTTTAAGGAGAAATTTATTAATCTATATGTTAAAAAGTGCAAACTTGCAAGCTTATGTTGTAAGCAATGAAAAGAGTCATTTGGAATATACCTGTTGCTGGCCGTTCCTTTTCTGTATAGGTCAAAGTCCAATTTATTGTTATTTCTTATAACTAAAGTGTCTAGAAATGGCAGTGTACCGTTTTTCTCTGTTTCATAAGTAAATTTAATCGTGGGAAATTTGTCATTTATTTCTTCCATAAAATTTTCAACACTAGTTACTTTAGTGTTGAATACTACAAACACATCGTCTACATACCTAAAACATACTCTGGGGAAATACTCAAATTCTTTACTTATATCTGATTCCGATTTGCTCATAAATAGGTTTGCGATAAAAGGTGATAAACTATTACCCATTGTGGTTCCTTCTAATTGCTGGTAGTAGTTATTTTTATATTGAAAGTAATTTTGATTCATGCAGAGTTTTGTTAAAGATAGGTATTCTAAAGTCTGTTTGTCTTCTAGATTGTTTTTTCTTAGTAGTTCCTTCAGGTATTGTAAGGTATTGGGGATCGGCACACTAGGGAACAACGAACTAACATCAAACGAGATTAAAATCTCACCTTCTTGGAGTGAAATATCTTTAACTTTGTTGATAAATTCAAGGAAATTTTGAACAGAAAAACCTTTTTCCTTTATAAGTAAATTTTCAAACTCGTTTGCTAGCCATTTCGAAATGTTGTAAGTATGTGTGATCCTACAGCAGAAACTATAGGTCTAACCGATTTTCCAGGCTTGTGGATCCACAAGCTAGTTCGTTGTCCCCTAGTATGCCAATCCCCAATACCTTACAATACCTGGAGGAACTATTAAGAAAAAACAATCTAGAAAACAAACAGATTTTAGAATACCTATCTTTAACAAAACTCTGAGTGAATAGAAATTATTTTCAATATCAAAACAACTACTACCAGCCATTAGAAGGAACCACAATGGGTAATAGTTTATCACCTTTTATCGCAAACCTCTTTATGAGCAAATTGGAATGCATATGAAAAGAAAGAGTTTAAATAAAGATAGAGGACCCATCCCGTTTAGTACACTTTATTCTTTGGTTGAGGGGAGATAGGATTAAAAATGGTGATCAATCACAAATTATTAGTCTTATCTCCGCCCACTAAAGGATTGTATATAAGATAGAGCGTAGATTAATTTAGTTCATCGTTTATCGTCTCCTGATGATGCTAACGTTGTTAGCGAAACGCGCGTCGAGTAGTTTTGGTTTGTGGAAAACAATCATAACTTTGTTTTAGTGCAACCAAAGGTTCCAAATTTCCAACATAGAAGGGTTACTGCCAATCCATCAACAGTGTTAAGAGTTTGGAGAAGGTGGTCCAATTATGAGACTTATAGACGTCGTGCGGGATCTGGACGGCCTAGATTATTACAAGTTCATAATTTACGGCATCTCAGACTTCTTGCTCTCAGAAATCGACGGAACAGTATAAGCCAAGTAAGAGATGTTCTAATTGCAGCTACAGAATGAGTGTTTTTAAGGATGAAAGTTAATTAAAGATTGCTTGGTATTTGACTCCACAACATAAGTCTCGCCGCTTGGAGTGGTGCCGAGCTCGGCAAAACTGGAACGATGAATGGAATACCATAAGCTTCAGCGACGAATCCAAGTTTTGTTTAGGCGGCCATGATGGACGCATGAGGGTTAGGCGATTTCGAGGTGAGAGAAGAAATGTAGACTTTGAGGTTGAATGTGATACAGCAAGACAGCAAAGCATCATGGTATGGGGTCCAGTCCTCATCAACGGCAATCTGACTGATCGGCAATATATCGATGAAGTGCTGCAGCCAGTTTTACATCCTACCTACAAACTATCCCAAATGCGATCTTTCAACAAGATAATGCCAGCCCATATATCCGCATATTGCTCGTGAAACAATGGACTTCTTACATGAACTTGGCATAGAGACTTTAGAATGGCCAGCAAGATCGCTTGACTTGTCGCCTATCGAACACGTATGGGATATGATAGGACGCATTCCTTGTCGATTACCACGTCCTCCTGGAAACTTATATGAACTCTGGCATGCCGTAAGGAGGATTTAGATGAGTGTTTCTCAATATGATACAGACCATCTTATTTTGTCAATGCTCAATAGAACAAACGAGTGCATAAATAACCATGGAGGAGCCACTCATTATTTTTTTTTAAATAATTATCATGGAGAAACTTTCTGTGAAATGTAATCAATTACTACTTAATGTATTATTATATAAATAAATTACTTTAAAAATATTTGTGCTTTCAGGTGTTGCATATTTTGTTCTCCAGTATATAATAAGGTAAAAGTTCCTCTTTTCAGCCTTTCTATAGGATCAAAGGCCCTAGAAAAATTTAAACCTATAAATTAGGGTCAAGCATATATATAAATTACAAATTCATATAAATAATTATAACTTTCTTTACTTCCTTTACTTGTTCTTGTATATAGTAATATAATCATTATTTGAAGTGTATTATTTAAAAACTTAGTTCTTTCACCCTTACTAGTGTTAAACAAAGTAATGGCTGCATGAGCCACCTCAATTATATTGATTCAATATCGGAACACTCGGCAGACAAATAAAGTACATCTTGCACCAACCGGCCGCGTTCCTTTTGCTCGGCCAAAGACAGTGAAATATTCCCCACAGGATACAATTTGTAGCCGAATTAGAACGCTAGGGAATGCCCAGCACGGAACTAGGATCCGAAATTGTTTTATCTGGCTACGTTAGGAAAGATAAATCAGCGCTAATAGGCGCTGAGTAAAGCGCAACGGGTGTTTATCTGGGTCTAATTGATGATTTGCTCTATAATTTTTATTTTGCAGTACAAAAAGAGTAAGTAAAATAGTGGCGTGGGCAGAAAAAAATATGGGGAGTAGGGAGGCTTATCTTTGACCTTCTAAAAACCGAATACATGGTAAAAAAATTAGCACGTATAGTACACCAAACAATCAATTATTTTTTATTTTTTTAAATTTATTTACTTATAAATTACAAACACTTTACAAAACAAAAAAAAATACACCAGCAAAAAAAGAAGCAGCATGTATCAATGGATATGTGTGTGCCTCATGAGAATTTAGTATTTACCACCTAAGTTAAAATCTTAAATATTACCTGTACTATAATAATAATTTATAATGACATATAGCAACATCAAAGCCAAGATATTCTATTACAAAAAAGTCCAAAGTTATCTGTTATAAATAGTTTAATTTTTATTTTATACGAGTAAGATGGTTTGTATTTACATAGTTTTTTAGGAAGAATATTAATAATGATAGGACCAGCGAAATTTATATGCCTTTGGGTGGTGTCAAAACTCTGAAAAGAAACGTGACGCTCTTCAAACGTAACAGCCCTAGTTGTTATATAATGAGAAACCCATTGAGAAACAATTTGATTCTTCAGTGACAAAACAGCAAATCTATATAGATAAAGTTCTTTAATTTTAAGCTGTTTAGTATCCAAAAATAGTTGTTCAGATGAATATAATTTTGGTTTAAAATGCATAACTTTAAGTACATACTTTTGTGCAATTAACAAAGGATCCAAAGTGGTTCGTAAGACAGCACTCCAACAAACTATTCCATAGCTAATAAGGGATTCTACCAAAGCTGAATAAACAGAGTTTAATAACTTCAGAGGAAGTATATTCCGTAGTTCATAAAATTTAAAAATGGTTTTCCTAATTTTAGTGGTCACGTAGTTAATATGTATATCCCAGCGTAAGAAGCTGTCTATATATACACCCAAATATATACCAGAACTAGCCTGCATTAGTTTATTTTTGAAAATACATGTATTATTCAAAAGCCGTAAAGTATCATGTAAAATTAGGTTATTAACAGTTGAACTCCCTCTTATGTTCATTGAAAAGTCTATAAAAAAGGTTTTATCTGTTTTTAAAGTTAGCTGATTGTCATCTAACCAGGATTTAATTTTGTGCATAACACTTTTAGCTTTATGAATTCCCAGTAACCAGGATGGAGCACTTATCAAAAGAACTGTGTCTTCAGCGAAGCAAACCAGTTTTCCTAGTGATTGGATATTACAAAAATAATATCGGTCCCAGGACTGTTCCTTGGGGCACACCAATGAGCACACCATTTTATGTTGAAAGGAAATGAAAATATCTCGAATACTGTAGCTTTGAAAGATTTGAACCTTATAACAAAATTTTTGGGTAATATTTACGAAAACCAAAATCTGAAAACCGCATAATTTCTTCTAGAGTTATGATTTTTTTATATATTTTAACATTTTTTCAAATAACTCTGAAACTAAAGCTCCCACGAACTTGGACTTTATGACAAAATTTGTACTGCATATTCATGGAAACTTAAATCTGAAAACCCCATGTCGCTACTTGCTTTCGTTCCAGAGTTACAATTTTTTTAAATATTTTATCGCCCATTTTTCCCCTTCAACCCCCCCCCCACTTGATCGGGAGAGTTATTATCGCTACGGCTTTTTTTTCGGAAAATGCAAGGGCAGGGCGTGCATTTTTTACAGTGTGGATTCTTTAAATGAAACGTTGCTTTTAGCGGCTTTAGGGAAGTGGTTTTAAAAAAAGGTAAAAGCGAATCTTTAGTCATTTTTTACGGACTTCTTAGCTACGAAAAAAATAATTTGGGGCTTCCAACAGGAGGCCAAGGGCCTACCACCTATTTTTTTTTTAATAATGAGATACCACTTGTGGCACCTGTCAACCAATGTGTCAAAATTTTAAAAAAAAAACAACAATTTTTTTGTCAATTGTTTTAGCTTCAAAATAAACTACATATTTCTCTATTTACTAATCGGAATAAAGAAAATACCATACAAGAACATTATTAGTGGTCCATTTGGGGGCCGTCACTGAAGGTCCAGGGCCTACCAATATTTTTTTCATGAGCAGGTACAAGGTCTTTGTTTATAACTTATTATTGAAAATAAAGGGTAGGTCTAAATTTGAAAATTCCTTGGCAAATTACAACGAACTTAAGAGCTATAACAACTTTTTTAATAATAATGTGGTAATAAATAGAACACCCTATATATTTTTACATTTTTGAATTTTTAAAAAAATTAGCTTTACAAAAATATCAAACACTATTTCAATATCTTTTTCAGTTCCTGAGATATTTGCGTTTAAGTTTTAATAATTATCAAGATGAAAATATATTGGAAATGACTAACTGATCAAGGTACCAAGTGGGCTATGAATATATTTCTTTATTTTAACAATATAAACTTAAAAATCTAGTGGCATTGAAAAAAAAACGATTGAAGGTAATGTAGCTTGATCAGATGGCCGTTTCTAATGTATTTTAGTAAAATTTTAAAAGCAAATATCTCAGAAACTACAAAAGATATTTCAATAGTGTTTGGTATTTTTGTAGAGATAATTTTTTGAAAAATTCAAAATATAATGGGTATTCTATTTTAAAAAATTAACTTTATTGCCACACTCTGTATACCAAAAGGAATAAAAAAAAGTTGTTATAGTGATTAAGTTCGTTGCAATTTGCCAAGAAATTTTTGAATTCCAACCTACCCTATATTCTCATTAATAAAAAAGATACTGAGTGTTCCAGTTATAAACAAAAACCCTGTACTACTTGTGGCACCTTTTTGGAAAGCTCGTTAAAACATAAATTCGATTAAATAAATTTTTTTGACATCTGTCAGCTCATGTGTTAAAAATTTTACGCCAATACTATCCTTGTTTGGTAGTTTCTTTATTTCACTTGGTAAATCAAAAAATATGTAGATTATTTTGAAGCTAAAACAGTAGAAAAAAAAATATGTTTTTAACATGTTTGACACATTGGTTAACACATGTCCAAAAAAACTAGTGCATTAAATTTATTTTTTAACAAGCTTTCCAAAAAGTTGCCACAAGTGGTATCCCCTCATGAAAAAAATGTTGGTAGGCCCTGAGCCTTCAGTGAGGGCCCCCAAATGGGCCGCCAATTTTGTTTATTTAGTTTATTTTGAAACTAAAGCAATTGACAAAAAAAAAATAAGTTTTTAAAATTTTTGAAAAAACTAGCGTAAATTTATTTTTTAACAAGCTTTCCAAAAAGATGCCCCAAGTGGTACCTTCTTATTTCAAAAAAAATAGTTGGTAGGCCCTGCGCCTCCAGTTGGGGGCCCCAAAACATTTTTTTATCGTGGGCGTAAAGTCAATAAATAGTAGTTTTCACAACTGATGACTAAAATAGCGCTTTTTTTTACAAGCGTTGGTTTAAATAACGAGTGCAGCGAGGTATTCAAAAACTCGAGTAAAAAAAAGCGCAGTTTAGCCGCGAGTTGTGAACACTATTTTTTTTAATACCTTTATCAAAAAATCCAAGAAAAACAAGAAAATACTTTTAAAAATCTCGAACGAAAAGCACTTCTCGCAACACACCATCTTTACACTATAAATCAAGGCGGCTGGTAAATTAAATAACAGGGGTTTCCATAGCGATGTGCCTTTTTACTCGGTGACGTTTATTGTTGCGACATTTTAATCTTTGACAGTTTGATATTTTGACGATACGCTTACATGATTTTTTTCGTAAATACTTGGTGAAAACTGGCGGAAATAGCTTAATTTTTAGGCAAGAATAATAAAATTTTTTCAATATTACTATTTTCCGCTTTTTTTCTTTAATTTTGGGTAAAAAATGGAAAGAAATCTTTTTTTGCACCCGTGATCAAAAAAAAAAAAGTTTTTTTGCATCGGTAACCAAAAAAGCCATGCTTTAGTTATCTGCAGATAGTTACTAAAATCATGTTTTTGATGAAGGTATAAAAAATTTTTTAAAGAGTCGCTTTTAGATTTTTTTTAAAACTCTTCCCTAAAGCCGCTAGAAGCACCGTTCCTTTTAAAGAATCCATAAAATGATAAATCAGAGTACAAAAACTAAGAAAAACAGTGGCGTACTTAAAAGGACTTGGAGTAAAGGGAAGCGCATATTTTCCCTATTATTTTTTAAATAAAACTTCAAGACCTATTTGTAGTATATAATTGAGTAATATTTTGCATATGACACATTGAAATTATACTTTATTTGTTTTATTTCCTACCATAATATATATACCTGGTGGAGTCTTTACATGAAACGGTGCTTCTAGCGGCTTTAGGGAAAAAAATTTAAAAAAGCTAAAAGTGAAACTTTAATGATTTTTTACTTTTACTTTCCGGCCATGACAAAAAAAAAATTGGGTCCCTCAACTCGCCGCCCAGGGCCCACCAACTATTTTTTTTTTAAATAAGAAGGTACCGCTTGTGGCACCTTTATGGAAAGCTTGGTAAAAAATAAATTTAACGCCTAAGTTTTTTTTTACATATTGGTCGCGATTCTTCAGACACGACAGAAAATCTCACCCGTCAGAATTTTGGAAAGTGGCGATTTTTACTTATTGCCTCATTTAAAATAAAAATACAGCGTCCTTCATATTTAGCCTAACGTTGTAAGAGAAACGGCTTCATTTTTTTAATACCACTTTGTAAATTTAATATTTTAAAGATATTCTGCAGAACTAAAAAGAAAGACAGAATTTGTGTGACTTTTCTGAACAGTGACAGCGAAATATTCTATGGCTATCTATGGTTTTGTATGTTAGAAGTTTTAAAGGTTTGTTTACACATAAAAATAAGTTTAATAACATACATTTTTAAATAAAAAACAGGGTTTTTGGAAAAACAGACTACAAAAATTAAAACTGATATATTGTTTATTTACTAGAACAGTATTAAGAAACTAAATTTTAAGAAATATTAGTAAATAGTCCCGACAAAAAAGCATTAAGTGTAAACCTGTGTTAAAAAATCCGCAGATTCTTTGTAAGGGCGAGATTTTCTCACGATTTTTGAAGAATCGCGACCATTATGTCAACCAATGAGTCAAAAACTTAAAAAAACTTAGTTTTTTGTCAATTGTTATAGCTTCAAAATAAACTACACATTTCTCTTTTTGCTAAGCAAAAGAAAGGCACTACCACACAAGCTTAATTACCTTTTTTTAAGTTTACTAGATATTAGATAAAAGAGAAATTGATTCAAAGCACACATCGATTTTTTTTTTCACTCAACCGTCCTTAACGACAAAAAATTTTTAAAATTTTTAATACATGAAAATTTTTAACACATGGATTGACGGACGTCAAAAAATTTATTTAATCAAATTTCTTTTTTAAAAAGCTTTCTAAAAAGGTGTCACAAGTGGAACCTTCTCATGAACAAAATCTTGGTAGGCCCTGAGTTTTCAGTGAGGGCTCCCAAATGAGCCGTCAACAATGTCGTTGTTTGGTATTTTCTTTATTCCGCTTAGTAAACAGAGAAATATATAGTTTATTTTGAAGATAAAACAATTACTTATTTAAAATATTAGACACATTGGTTGACAGATGTCAAAAAAAAACTAGTGCGTTAAATTTCTTTGTAACAAGCTTTCCAAAAAGATGCCGCTAGTGGTACCTTCTAATTGAAAAAAAAATAGTTGGTAGGCACTGGGCCTCCAGTTGGGAGCCCCATAATTTTTTTATATCATAGGCGGAAAGTCCGTAAAAAGTCATCATAGGGAATCAACCCTGTATAAGCAAATTCACCAGGAAACAACTTCCAACTTGTTTTTTTGTTTCCTGAACAAAAACTTTTTTTTGGATTTAACTCTCCAGTCAATTAACGAAAAAATACCAATTGAAGATTTAAGTTTACTCGCAAAAAAAAAACTATATTATTTGTTACATTTATAAGGTCTGGTCTGGATACATCACAATTTCCCCTACTTTGATTAAAACCTAAATCGCGGAAATGCGTAAGTACTAATTAAGAATCATTCCAGACTGAAAATCGCCTTTTGTAAGTAAATAAATTTGTGATTTGCTTTGTCTCTTTCAAATTTTTGTTTAAACGTACCGTAAAAATTTAAAAAAAATCAGTATATATAAATTTTTTTATGAAATGTGATATAATAAATAAAGTCAATGAAAACTTTTTATATAATAATAAGTATTAGCTACAGACGAATTAAAAATTTTCATGTATGCCGTTTAAGTATTTTGATTGGCTATTGCTACTTTTGCAGCGATTTAAAGTCCCGATCTCCCGACAATCCTTATATAGCAACGTTTTCTCGTCATAATATGTGGTTGTGTATTTTGTGCACGGATTTATGCTAGTTATTATAAAATTTAGTTTAAGACAGTACCATTTATGGCAATTAGAACATTTATAATTTTGGTGTGCTTTATCTAGTACTAGTAGTAAATTTTAGTTTCTTGTAGAAAAATATAATCGCGAAAATGTAAATACTAATTAAGAATTATTCCAGGCTGAAAATCGCCTTTTGTCAGTAAATAAATTTGTGATTAATTGCTTTGTCTAATTCAAATTTTTCTTTGCACTTCTTTAATCTGTACTTCTCTTTCGTGTAATTCTTTGTCGTCAAATATCCCTTAAATATGCAAAAAAGCGTAGCTTAAAATGTTTTTTTTTTATTTTAATTTTTTGAGCTAAGATTCTTACATCCTTTGTCATCTTTCTTATAAATTGTACGAACTCCTTTTTCCTTTTCTTGCCCTTCTGACTACTTTCGGTAGGTTTTAAATGCATTAGCTACATTTAGACGAATTAAAAATGTTCATTTATGCTGTTTAAGTCTTTTGACTGGGTATGGCTACTTTTGCAGCGATTGAAAGTCCCAATCTCCCGACAAAACTTATATAGCAACGGTTTCTCATCCTAATATGTGGTTTTATATGTTGTGAATGGATTTATGCTAGTTAATATAAAATATAGTTTAAAACAGTACCATTTATGGCAATTAGAACATTTATAATTTTTTGGTGTGCTCTAACTAGTAGGAGTAGCAAAAATTTTAATTTCTTTTTTCCTTTTTTCTTTTTTTGCCCTTTTGACTATTTTCTTACATTTTAAATGCATTAGCTTCAGTCAACAGACAAATTAAACATTTTTATTTATGTTGTTTAAGTGTTTTGACTGCCTATTGCTACTTTTGAAGCGATTGAAAGTCCCAATCTCTCAACAATCCTTATATAACAACGATTTATCGTCCTAATATGTGGTTTTGTATTTTGTGAACGGATTTATGCTAGTTAATATAAAATTTAGTTTAAAACAGTACCATTTATGGCAATAATAACATTTATCATTTTTTGGTGTGGTCTGGTAACAATCACATATATTTGATATTTTAAAAATAAAAAGAAAATCAGTATCTATACATTTTTTATGAAATACGAAATAATAAATATTGAAATTTGCTTGACAGATGAAAGCAATCACAGAGTTTATTGGTTCACTTAATCTATTCAACCACAGTAGCTGACTAAATGACAATGTAAGACTTTATTTCTCTTTTAAAAATATGCTCTATACAAAAAGTTGAATAAATTTTGTACATGATGAGGGGAAGTGAATCAGCATTCTTAGTTCTTATTCAAGTCTCACATAGGTTATATAATTTTTTTAGAGAATATTCTGTAATAGAAATCTAGGATAAACTGGAGAAATTTTCTGCAAAATTAGGATTTTGCATGAAAAAATAAAGCTGTCAATAAAGTGTCATAATGTCTAATCATCTCCCCTTGGCTAAAAGAAAGGTAGTAGAAAATATAAAAAAAATCCGTTTAACAATAAAAAATTCCTTACATGCCTCTTACACAGTAGAAAATGATCTTGGAATTAGCGGGTAATAGGACAGGAGAAAAAGAAACTCTTATTCTTTTTTAACGGCCAACGTTTCGACCCTTTATTGGGATCTTTATCAAGGCTGCAACAATGGAAAAAATTACAATAGTTTTTTATTAATATAAACACACTTTCGCTCAAATATAGGTAGGTAATATTTCCTAAACTTAGTGATCAACGGATCTAAAATAATTATTCTTTTTTTCCATGTTTAACAATAGTAGGTTTAGAAATCTAGAAGTCTAAGAGGTAATAAAACAGCACTTTTTTTGTATAAATAAAAAACAAAATGACACTAAACCATAAGCAGAACACTTTAAAATGGAAAATGGAAATATCAACAATGCAAATATTCAAACTAATTCCTATTTCCCACCTCCATTCACCAGTACAGTGGAATTTAACAATAGTTCCAGACAATTTTTATTATTTTTTAAAATTATTTACACAGAACATAAAAATAAATAGGGAAACCATACGTATTCAGGCAAGGTACCCACAAAAACACATATGTTGTTTTTCCGACAATTAAAAATAGAAGGTACTTACCAATTAAGTGGTTATAAGAGTTTTGTCATCTTAAAAATATGATTTTGTCCACAGTCTACACATTCTGTTGGATTCAGCAGTAACACTTGAAACCATATGTTTCTATAGCACATAACCTTCTTTTTTTCCTTCTTTTCTCACTCTCTCCAATAACACTCCGTAATGATCTTTTAAATTTTTTTCCCTTTAACTTTTTTTATAATGTTACAATTTTTTTTTATTTATTATTACGAGTTCCTTTGAACAAAAATAAATGTCAGTATCAAGCCGAATAAAACGGAGACTAAAATTAGGTTGCTTATCAATGCAGGTGCACGGTTCGATTTTTCGTTTTACTATTTTCTTCTTGATCTCCCTTCCTTTCAGATTTTTTTGTGGTTCTTTTTATTTATTTATTATTTTAATTAATTTTGCGTTGATCTTTTTTTTTATATTTATATATATATATATATATATATATATATATATATATAATTAATTTATTAACCGATGTTTCTGAAATTCAGCACAAAAATTATTTGGCACGAGGCAATCAGCTAATTAGCTTTTGGTGGGGGTGTAAAGTTTTCTAAAGAGGGTAGGAAAAAATTAAACAAATAAAGTTATCTTGTAAAAACCCGAGCAAATATTTTTTTTCCTTTTTTTTATAATATAAAGGTTGTATATGGATGGCTATTCGTGCTTGATGGAGCCATTTATTTAATGAAGGATTGAATTACTGAAGATATTTAAAAGGTGGTTATATTGTATATTGAGTCCTTGGGTATCCGTTCTACAAGATCATTAGTACATTCCAAGGACGCTAAACACACCCAAAAAAAAAACAGTAGAAAATATTTTTTAACCATTTTTTTAAGGTTTCTTTACTGGCGCATGGCGTGCAAAATCGAACGATCCTTCAACACTTTGCACAGGGCAATACGTTCTAAAGGGAAAGCGTCTCAGCTCTAAAAATCGATAAAAACATGGCGTCGTGGGACGAGGTTACATTTGATTATTTTACATGTAGCAGGTCGTTTTTCGTGTTTTGAAAACGTAAAATCGTTATTTTTGGCTATTTTTCGGAATATGTACTACTAGTTTCTATTTTTTTTATTTAAGTGCCCTTCAGTCAAGAGTCGTATACCGAAGTTATGTTTTGCTTTTATGCTGTGTTTTGTAGTGGTTTTGTGGTATAAATACACTTCGTAACATATAAAACGCATACGCCGATTTTATACGCAATATGTCCTTTACGATTTAGCAACCTGTTCTGTCACAAAGTTTCAGAGTCCACTAATTGTCATGTTTTGTTGTCACAGTCTTGTCCAACTCAAAAATGTCACGACAGCTCTCGGAATTCAATAACTAAATTTTATCAAAATTAGATGGAGGTTGGTCTGTTCATCGGGTTGCCGATCATTATGGACCAGACTATAGTAAGACTAAAAAGAAAATACAAAGAAGAAGGATTTGTACGATGAAAGGAAGGAACTGGCTTAACCAAAGTCAGCACACCCCAGAAGAAGTCGAGGCTGAGATGTCGTGTTGCAGCTAAAAAACTACCGATAAGTAAAGAAAAAAAGCAAGCCAGATTACTTTTTCGAGATAGAAAAACGAATTTTGGCGACAGGTAGCTTTTACCGATGAAAAAATGTTTAATCCCATCGAGAACGTATGGGAGCTTATTACAAAAAAGTTATCGATATTATAATATCCGTCCACGGAATGCTAACCATTTGAAGGAGCTAATAGTTAGAGCTAATGCACAGATCGTTGAAGAAAATCCAAATTTATTTGAAAAGTTAGCAGCAGACTCCATGCCAAGGACTTTAGAAAAAGTTATTCAAGCAAATGGTTCAATGACCAGATACTGAAGTTAATATTTTTTATTTTTGATTATCGATAGGTTTTTTATTTCTATTTGTTTTTGAATATTTTGTAGTTTATAAAACTGTTCCTGTTTATGTGTATTGACCTCCTTTAACTCAAATCCTTCCAGTTCTTTCTTCTTTGTATTTTCCTTTTAGTCGCGCTATAGTGCACTTGTTTGATCCATTTTGACCACCTATTTGACGAAGGGGCCAACCTTCTTCTAGTTCTGCCAAAATTTGATTGAATTGCTTTATTTATAATAATTGTTTTAAAAGTGTGTTATCTTTTTTTTCTTATATTTCGTAACATCAACCTTAAAACTATAGAACCAGTAAATATCGGTCAAAATGCTTTCAGTCTCCTTAACAAAATTTGTTTATGTTGTCTAAAAGCGTTAACCGACAAAAGTCGGTAGCAATAAGTAAGCAAAATATTTAATACATAGACATGTGCCTAACTTCTGCTGTATGCGTTTTATGTGTGGGGAAGTGTACCTAGTGAAATTATAATTGTTTTTGTTAAACATTATTAAAAATGCCTCATGCATGTGTTGTGCCAAAGTGTCGGACTCAGAAGGATAAGAAAGGCACAAAAACTTACCTTTAAGTGTAGGTTCTTTTTCAGTACCACATGTATAAACTTTCCTGTATTTTGGTGACCTTGTACGGTCGAAGTGAGGTATTCTTGAAATTTCCAAGTTGATAACTACCTACCAATTTGTGTTTTATATTTTGACCATGGTTAGGTTTTTCATTTTATAGGTTTATGAACTACATTTTAAAACCGAAGACATTGAAGGGTCCACACAATTTTATACAGCTACAGGGGATATTCTGAATGTTCCACTGAAAACACCACGCTTAAAAAAATACCTATATCCTACATATATTTTACAAGATTTTATTTAAAGACCCATAAGTTTGCACAAAACTTACAGGCCCTGTCCTCTTTGAGCTATAAGTTGTAGTTTCTGTGATAATATCAAACAATTTTTGAATAATGACTTTTTTCCCAAAAATTTGGCGCAAATATGGGTGTGTGTGTGTGTGTGTGCAAAAATATAGTAGTTTGTAAACAAAAGTGACCCTTTCTCTGACTTACTTGCACATTAGGTTGACATGTATGCATCCATGTGCATAAAACACGTTTTTTTACATTGATGACTAAAAACAAATGTAAATTGCTTGCAGGGAAAAACATTGTATTCTTGAAAGAGATATGAAAAGTTTACTTATTAAATTTTAGATGTTATCTCATAAAAGTTGCCAAAATACCCTAAATATTTGATAAAAAAGGAAATGTATGAGAAAGTTCAAATACAAAGCGACTGAACTTAGACAATGCTGCTCTCTCTGAAGCTATAGAAAATAGCATTGAAACAATCACATAAGACGATATTTGGAAAAAATTTCAAAATAAAAGGGTCACTCCATGAACAATTACAGAAACGGAAAACTATAGTTTTCGGTTTTTTTAATTGTATATACTTGTTTTACACATATTGTGGAAAAACCTGAACTTTATTTATTTCAAACTCTATTTGGACGAAAATTTTTTTTATACTTTTTATACTATTTTAAAAATTGAGATTTTTTCATTACTCCTTATTTCACCAATATTTATTTTTCTTTTGCTTTATCTGTTGCATGATCAGCTTTATCCAAATACTTTTCAACTAACTATTGTTATTTTTTTTTTTAGTAAAAGAAAACCAGGAAGAAAATATTCCTCTAGGGGCGTCCACAAAGACATTCAACTAAAATATACCTTTATTGACTTCCACCCTTCTTGCTCTTTTGCAACTCCATTTTCCTAAAATTAGACACCTAATTTAAAACCTGAAAAATACGTGTTTTAAATATTTTCATCAAATGTGAAATGCAGTTGCACACGCTCCACCCTTCCTGGTTACACTTTTTAACACTTTTACTTAATCCCTCCCCCATTTCTACGTTACATCACTTATGAATGGACCCTATAGCAAAATTCGCGCGGTTTATATGTTCCTCGACTTCCGCGGCCATATAGAATCGAGTTGATTGGCCTTCCGTGAAGGTGGTATTGCACAGGTTTAAAACTTGGTTGCGATGAAATGACAGAAAACAAACTTATCGGCCTTTGTATGGTGAGTGTGCATAGAAAAAGGGTTATTGGCGCTAAGGATAAATTCGAAAAAGAAGTTTGTGTCAAGACTTATGCAGAATCCTCGTAGGTTAATGTTGAAGTATGTTTATGTTGGCTGAAATATACTTTTAACGTTTAAAATGCTTAAATCACGCTTTTCCTTAATAAATATTTTATAGTGCGTTTCCTCGTTTTGTTGCTCAACATACGCCCCACCCTGAAGAAAGACCTGCCTACGCCCATTACTGAAACTGGTGCAGCATAAATATGTTGACAAAATTAAATTGAAGTACGTAAATACTAACCTAATAAGTATTGTAAATTAGGATGTAAGATAAATTTTGTCAATGAGAAACAATTGCATCTTGGACAATAAAGTATGTTTTACTATTACTACTACTACTACTACTACTTTTACTTTATTTTCAAGGAATAAAATTTTTAGTGTATTTTAAAGCCCTGTTCTCACTATATGCAATTTTTCCATGCATCAAATTTTCTGATAAGGTTAAAAGAAGATACAATCTGCTTGTGTCTTCTTTTAACCTGTTATTAAATAATTTGATGCATGGACAAGTTGCATAGTGGGAACAGGGCATAACATTCTCATTGGTATTGGTAGTTTATTTATTTGCATATTTTTAGCTAGCAACCCAAAAAATGCCGCCAAATTGGTGCAAAAGTAAGTTGCTAGAACCTTTATATGTCATATTTTCGCGCAACGTTAAGTCACCTTTGGCAAAGTTAAAACGTCGAAAAATTTTACCTTGGGTGCCCTCTATCACGTTAACGTTAATAACTCGCGCAGACTCAGGTTGGACCGTTCATTATCCCATTGATCATGTCATGCCAATCTAGATTATGACCGTTGCTGTGACGATCTTCTTGCAGCCTTTACATACCTAACAGTTATATATGATTTTAGCTAACAAATGGGTAAGTATATTTTTTATGTAAACCATGCTAATGTACTCGTGTGAAACTCGCCCTCCTCCATTAACCTATATTATTTAAGTAAGGTCAATGCAACCGTGTAATACTGTGCTTTTCCCAAAAACAAATTTTAAATAAACCCGGGATTAAGGTCCAAAGAAAATAATACTCGGGTCGGGTTATAAAAGTGTCTCAAGGCTTAAAACATAGAGATTACCAAACCGAACACAAATTACTGGGAGGGTTTTTATTATGCAGTAGAAATGCGGTAATGAAAGTATTCCAATAAAAACGTTCCCTAAACAAGTAAGTAGAAAACCAAAAAAAGCGTAACTTTTTATTTAAAAAAAAGCACGTGTTTTTAAAACTATTCATTTAATGAATTGGATAGAAAGGACTACTCTTTAGCAGATTTCCACCAATCGCGACTTGGATACTTATTTACATAGTCAAGACTTGAGTGAAGATATTAGGGTTAAAAAGGTGCGCATGCACAATAATATCCAATGTTCTCGCAATTTTTTTTTTACATAAAAAGCCCATGCGCAACAACTCCTGATGTTTTCCCGCAACTTCGCAGGTTTTGAAGCTCTACGGCAACTACTTTCTATTTTATTTTTCAAAAACATGTTTTGGTGACTTTGTTCGAAATCCTAGACAAGAAACCATTCGCTCAAGAAACTAAACTAAATCGTATTAAAATAGTAGTTTTAACAACTAGTGGCTAAAATAGTACTTTTTTACAAGCGTTAGTTTAAAAAACGAGCGGAGCGAGGTATTTAAAAACGCGAGTAAAAAAAGCCACACTATTTTTCAAAATATCCAAGAAAAACAGGAAAATACTTTTCAAAATCTCGAACGAAGAGCACTCCTCCCAGCACACCATCTTTACACTATAAATCAAGGCGGCTGGTAAATGAAATAACAATACGGTTTCCATAGCGATGTGCTTTTTACTCGATGGTGTTCGCGACATTTTTATTTGACAGTTTGATATTTTGACGATGTTTTTAAATGATTTTTTCGTAAATTCTTGGTGAAAAGTGGCGGAAATTACTTAATTTTTATATTACTTAATTCCGTTATTTTTCATTAATTTTGGGTAAAAAATTAACAGAAATTTGCATCGGTAATGCTTTAGTTATCCGCAGACAGTTACTAAAATCATGTTTTTAATAAAGGTATAAAAAAACTCATTTCGTATTACGCAGGCAATCTACACCAAACCTAATAGAAAAATATCAATAGTATATAATTAGGGCTTGTACATTTTTCAAAAATTAATATTAAAAACAAAAAAAAAACGGGGTTCGAGACTACAAATTTGGTTCCAAAGCACGCCATGAGAGGCGATAATTTGGCTTGCTGTTTCGGTTGGTCTCGGCACTTATGTTTCGCACTCGGCAGCAACAGGCGCGTGCTTCTGCAGCGCAGACAGGGCAGTTCAAGATGATTTGGTGATCGATAGGGTTATTTTTATTAAAAAATTTATGTTTTTGTTATGATAATGGCCGAAAATTTGACACAATGCTCGCGATTCTTCAAAAACCGTCAGAAAATCTCGCCCTTACAAAAAATCTGACGATTTTTAAACACAAGTTTACACTTAATTCTTTCTGTCAGGACTATTTGCTAATATTCCTTAAATATTTTTATGTGTAAACATACCTTTAAAACTTTTAACATACAAAACTATAGATAGCCATGGAATATTTCGCTGTCACTATTCAGAAAAGTCACACAAATTCTGTCTTTCCTTTTACATGGTGAGAATTTTCGACGTTTATTGGTACGCGTAGTAACAATTTAGCTCCGCCATAAAGTAGTCCTGCAGGATATTTTTAAAATATTAAATTTACAAAATGTTAATAAAAAAATGACGCAGTTCTTCTTACAACGTTAGGATAATTATGAAGGTTGCTGTGCTTTTATTTTAAATAAGACAATAAGTAAAAATCGTCACTTTCCAGAATTCTGACAAGTGAGATTTTCTGTCGTTTCTGAAGAATCGCGACCAATATCTTCGAAAGTTTTGGCTCACATCTGATCTGCGATTTTACAGGTAAGTGAGAAGGTTTTGTCATTTTTATCAAAGGTTTACCCAACTTTTCATATTAATAATTCATAAATTAAGCACCAAATATATGAATTATCAATATGAAATTTGGGTTAACCTGCATTTATAATCAGTGCAATTTCTTACAGCAAATTCCATTACCTGTTAACGACAGGCGATGCTGGATCGGAGGTGGTGTGAAAAAAAAATGAAAAGAACTTGGTACTTGTAACAAGTATCCAGGTTCTTGGAAAAAGTCCACTTGAGTTTATGACAGGTTGTTTGTGGGCTGTAAGTTATAAGCTTGGTTTACCTATTAATTAAACACATATTCAGTGTTAAATTTATATCTAAAAACGATTAAATTTATTTCTGCTCTTTTCACTACTTATCTAATCAAAATAAAGAGACAAATATAAATATTTGTATGCTCCTTGGTTTTAACTTACAGTTACCTAATTATTAAAGGTACACAAAAGTATATTAGATAAGGCAGGTTTAACTTTTAAGACCAATTGAAGGTCAAGTCATGCTCTCAACTTAGATCAAATTAAGACAAATATCCCTTGGCATAACCCTCTCTTTCACCAAAGTGGCACCAAGGAGTGAGTTATTGGATGATCTATATAATATTTAACTTTTTTTCGTAACTCTCTTAAATTTTAAAATGCTTTTATTATTTCCAAGGGCCAAGTGAAAATTGCATCGTTTGCCAAATGTAGAGGCAGTTTACAGGATGCATCCAGAAGATGTGGAAGATGCAAAGCATTCTTACACTGTGAAAATTTCATGTGATACCAACATAGATTATTAAATATTCGTTTTTTTTTAACAAAATATGCTTTTGATCCAAGAGAATTAAATTCCTTTACCCAAGAAGCTGGTTTCTTTATATAAAATACTGGTTTCTTTATACCCAGCAACTGAAATCACACCTTGATCAACGAAAAATGGAGAAACTCCGAATTTAACTAGTGTTCTTGAAACAAGAAGAACAGTCAATAGAATCATTCTCATAAGTCAAGAACTCAGAGGGGTTGGACCTATCCAAGAGTCTGATTCTCTTGCGTCAAGGTAAAATTGTTTTCAGTGTAAGCTTTCTTGCGCAGAAATGCATCCTTCCAAAAATCGCACTTAAGCTTAACACATTTATTTCCCTAGGCTAGGGAAATTCTACAGTGAGATTCGAGCTAAGCGCCTCGATATGCATGAAAACATTATCGTTTTATTTAATATTGCGCAGATCAAAATTGCTTTCACAGACACTGAAATTTTCACACATTTCCCCTAGGCTAGGGAAAAACTGGGGGGGGGGGGAATTCGGAAGTGTTTCATGGGATAATTTTTTTCTAACAGAAGCAGAGGAACCAAGCAAAAACTGGGTGAAAGGGTATTTCATAGGGACCTCAAAATCATTAATAGAAATTAATCAGATCAAATGGTATACAGGGTCTGTCATCTTATATATTTTGAGATTTTCGAATTCTTCAGAAAATTAGCTTTTTAAAAATACCATATAGTAAAGGTCTGCATAAAACCGTTTTCGAGATATTTTGATTTGAATTAGATTTTAATTAATTCTTATTGTATTGTAATTAAACCAAAATATGCCATACACAATTATTTGCATAATCACAGCAATCAAAAAGCTGTCAAACTAGAACTTACTTAACTTTCCAAATAAATTGTTCTTAATTTAAGGTAAAAAACAAAAATAGTGGCGTTTTGCGTATAATACAATAATAGGATTTAATTAATATCTAATTCAAATTGAAATATCTCGAAAACGGTTGCATGCATTACCATACTATAATGTATTTTTAAAAAGCTCATTTTCTGGAAAATTCAACAGTGTTCCACAAGAAAAAAAATAACTTTTGGACACACCCTGTGTACCTTTTACACTGAATAATTTTTATTAGTGATTTTGGGGTCCCTATGAAATACCCTTTCACCCAGTTTTCGTTTGGTTCTTCTAATTAGAAATAAAGTTATCTCAGGGAACACTTAACCCATCACCTTGTTCATTCTACTTTTTTTTGTAGGCTTATGTAATATTAACAATAATTAAGAGTCAGAAACACTGACCAAAAAGACCCTAATAACTTATAATCCTTACTTTTATCTAGATAAGCCACGAGTTTATTTTAATTTTTCTTTTAAACGTAATTAAGTGCATAAAAAAAAAATTATTAACCAATGGCTAAATAAAATCCCTTTTCTAAGCGTTTTTTTTCCAAGTTTTTAAAGAGGATTTCGAGAGTTAATGTTTTACAAATGAGACAAAGCACAAATAACGAGACAAACATTAAAAAAAGAATTGGGGAAAAAGCAGGCGGAAATTTATTAAGCATGTTTTCGGCCGGTATTAAAGTAGATATTCTTTTAGATTTATTTACAAAAATTAAATAAATAATATAACTAAAAATGTTTTCTCTAAGATCTTATTGGGAAATCAGTGTTTGAAAATTCCTGCACTGCGCTGACAATATAGATGGAAATCTTGGATCCTATTTTATTTGTGTGGCTACTAATAAGTGATTGATCTTTTTATATAGTAAAGTAAGGTTAAGAGTTTTCCTGATACTGCAGCTGGGTTGGTTATGGTATCCTTTGCTGTATCCCTTCCATTTTAATGATTTAGTAACAACTGTTTAAGTTTAATTAGTGTTTTTAAATAAAGAGTCACTGTCTTTTCTTTCACTGAAGTCCAAGACTTCTTGCAGACTCTAAGACTCCTTGCAAGTTCTATCAAACTTTCCACCCAATGTAAGAGGGGTAGAAATTTAACCACCTAGCCTGATATTTTGAACAATTTTTAGTTGTATTGGACATTCTTCATACTTGTTTAAAAGCATTTTAAATAGAAAGTGTTTTTTCTTACTAATTGTTAGTTTAGTTCATATTTCACATGCTTTGGTATATCCTTCGATGGGCTGCAAGAGCTCTGCAGTTTTTAAACACACAATATTTGAACAGAATGAGAAATGCGTTTTCAATGTTCATAGTGAAGTTAAATATAAACAAAAAAGAGACTTTTACCAACAGAAAACTATTGGATTTGTGGCCTCCTCCACCAGTTCTAGTACTGAATGATTTCAGACATAGTACAGGGTGAGCCAAATTCGCTGGGATTTGGGGGTGTTGGGTACTTTCACTATACGAAACCTGCATCTCGATATGTTAAGAGGTTTTTGGGATACGGGGAATTTTTAAAAGTCTGCGTTTTGGGAAGAGGTCTATAACTTTGTTATTTATGGGAATATCGTTTTCATGTAAAAAACTTTTTTGTAGACATTTTGACATAGAACTTAACCGTTAAACTGAAATTTCCCTAACGTATCTAGTTTCTGAGATATAACCTAAAGTTTCTGTTTTTCTTATGGAATGACCTTTTCTTTCTTTATGTTTTATTTTTTGTATTTTTTTTTCTTGATATTTATTTATTTTTTTAATTATTATCTTCTAAACTTTTTTAAAGCAAAATTAAAAAGATAAAATAAATATAAATATTCGTAAAAAGTAATAAAAATATAAAAAAATAAAAAAATACAAAAAATTAAACACAAAGTGTGATACATCATTTCCTAAATTCAAATAAATAAAGTGTCGTTGTATAAGAAAAATACCAACTTTGGGTTATATCTCAAAAACTAAATGCGTTAGGAAAAATCCAGTTAAAAGGTTAAGTTCTTTGTTAAAATGTCTTCAAAAAAGCTATTTACATGAAATCAATATTCCTATAAATAACGAAGTTATAGACCCCATCCCAAAATGAGGACTTTTCAAAATGGTAAGACATATCAAGATGCGGTTTTCGTATTTAAGCTTCTCTCAAAAATCGAGCCCAGGACATGTATACTATTTTTTGGCTATCTTGCCTAGAAGTACCCAAAACCCTCAAATCCCAGCGAATTTGGCCCACCCTGTACATCCACCAGTCGAGCTTTTGACTATGATTTTGTTCGAAGATTGAATAAAAATAAAATTTAGTTTTTTCGTCGAAATTTGCGGACTTCTCAATGGTTGTCCGCATAAACTGAAATAAACTGTCCCGACTTCCTTACACTTATCTGTTTTAAATTAGGTATCTGCCTAATTAATCACTTAACACAATCTTTCTCAAGCAGCATTTTAAATTCAATAAACCACTGTTAGAGGTATCCTAACCTAATTAGATAAAAGATCTTTTTTACCTTCTAAAAATCCTTCATAAGAAAATATATATAAAATTAGTATACCGGGGTTTTTGAGGATAAGGAATATGAATTTTTGATCAGATTTTGAAAATTCAATATGACGGATTCAAGATGGACGGTTTTTGGTCATGTATTGCTAACCAATTTTAACTGACTTATACACATCCGATTGTCTTCAAATTTGGTATGCGTTTATAGTTCCGGTGACAATACAATATGGTATTATTAGGTACCCACCTATCCCTAACGAGGGAAGTATAAAAGGATTTACGGTACAAATCTAAAAAAAAATAAACTATTTCTACTTTTTAGTGCACTTTATATTTTATAAAAGCTTGTATTTGAAAAGCTTTTTTTATACAAAATTATTATCAAGTAGTTTGCCTTTATAGTTAGTCATTTTTTGGATATTCTGGATAGTCACAAATTACCTACCCACCTAAATTTTGGATGATCCAGTTAGTTACCTTTTGATGTAAGAAATATGTCAAATCTTTATTATATTGAATGTGAAAAAAAACTCAGGCGATTTAAAAAGGTTGCAGCCCAGAAAAATCTGTTCTTTTGCGATACAGGCTTCGAGGGCTAAATCATGGATATTGCGCGTGCAACGGGCCCAGCAGGGTGGCCTAAGTACATGGGAGTTATCCCACTCGCATTTCTACATTCATTCATTCATTCATTCACATTAATTTTCAGTGATTATGTAAATTCGAAAATAAAAGGAAAACAATATAGAATTTTCACTATTTAAAAGTTTTTCAAAATTCTTTAAAACGATTTTAAATATTTTTTTTTTAAATGTCCAAACCCTTTCCAGCAAATACATCTGTTACATCCACAAAAATTTACGTAAATCTAAAGTAAAAAATTTACATACATTTTTTTTATAAAATGTGTTTAATATTTACATATCATAACTTATGTTTCTATAGTTACGTAAAAAGAAAGGAACTTTGTGCATCGCGTTATGCAGAACACGGAAGTTACTTTTTACCTTGCTTTTTTTTAATTTTACACAAATGTTACATTTCAACATAATATTTATATAACAACATAATATGTTATAAATTTATATAGTATTTGCATAAAAAGTACGTTATTTACGTAACGTCAAGTTTACCTTGATGTTACTTTTAAGAGATATATATATATATATATTATTTAAAAAATTTACCCCAATTTTGCATTTCGATTTACTTTCTAGTTACCAGGTAATCGATATCCGCCGTTTCCCAATTTTTTGCTGTCATATTTATATTGCATATTATTTTCGTAAAAAGTAAGAAACTTTGTGCATGGCTTTATGCAGAGCATGGAGGTTACTTTTTACCTTATTGTGACTTCCAGTTTACCTAGAATTTATATAACAAATTAATCATGTGTTGTAAATTTTACGTATTATTTACGTAACTGTACGGATACGTTTGTTTTTAAAAGGCAAAATATTGAAGTCTGTTAGAAAGATTCTACTTGACAGCAAAAATATCTGTTATATTAACATGGTATTTACGAAAATCTAAAGTCAAAAAATTTATATAAAAAAGTTTTCATAATATTTACGTAAAATTTACATAACGTAACTTATGTTTTTTAATTACATTATATTTACGTAATAATAAGGAAACTTTGTTCATGGCACACGAAAGTGGCTTTTTACCTTGTTGTGACATTAGAAATATATAAATATTATATAGCCAATATGACTTTAATTTAACATAAATGTTACGTTCCAATACGTATTTATGGTATACCTTTATATAGTGGTTACATAAAAAGTATGTTATTAACGTGACGTCAAGTTTACCTCGATTTTACTTGTAAGAGATATAAATATAATGTAAAAAATTTAACCCAACTTTACATTTTGATCTATTTTCTAGTTACTAGTTAATCGATATCTGCCGTTTCCCAATTTTTTGTTGCCATCTATTATTTACGTTATTTTTATTACATAATATCTATGTAAAAAGTAGGGAACTTTGTGCATGGCGTTATGCAGAACATGGAAGTTACTTTTTACCTTGTTGTGACTTCCAACTTACCTAGAATTTATGTAACAAAGTAATCATATGTTGTAACTTTTAGGTAATATTTACGTAACTGTGTTGGCTGGGACGTGTGTTTTTAAGAGGCAAGATATTGAAGTCTGTTAAAAAGATTTGTTTGACAGGTTCCCAGCAAAAGCATCTCTGAGGATCGTATGTCTGTGATAGAAGATATGAGCCGTGAAAGAACGTGTGTCTACTAAAAACTTACGGATAATTTTTCTCGTAACTTGAAAAGTACTTTGTAGATTTTCGTGATTGGATGTCATCTGAAAGGTACTTAAATACTGTACAGAGGCGTAACCAGTATTATAATTAAAAGTTAATTTAAAAAAAAATACGTAACTGAGACTGAAACGTTTTTTTGTTTTATTTTCTCTGGTGGTTTTTTTAAGAGTAAGTCATATTTAAAAAATAATTTAAGGGCTTAGGCGAAATATAATTTGAGGGGGGAGCATGAGCTTTAAAACGTCAATAAATAAGAAAAATGTTAAAAACAAAAACCAACTCTATTTGTTTGCATTAACATTTTTTATCTCATTTAATCAATGGCAAAGTCAGTACTCTTTAAAGGTATAGGCAGTGGCGTATGTAGGTGTGGGTTTAAGGTTTTTTCCCCCTAGATTTAATGAATATTGAATCCTAAAGATTAAACTCTCCCAAAAATCAAAAATAAATTGTCATCTGAAACTATGTTGTTAATTAAGTCCCCCCAGAAACCGCAAGTCCCCCCCTAGAAATAAATTTTCTACATACGCAACTGAGTGAGTGAGTATGGGTGTTTTGGTATTAGGTTGGGTTTGGTGGGAATAAATCAGAAAAATGGAAAAATCAGCTTTAAAACATTGTTTTAGTCGGTTTTCTGTTAATATTTTCGGGTTGATTGTTTTAATTTTATCATTTTAGATTCTGTATCAGAGAAAAACAGTAGCGTAGTAATTACTTATATTAGAAACCACAAAAACTAAGTAAGTAATTTAATTTTCAAACAAAACTTATAGACTGATACTTACTTGCTTAATATCATACTATGCATATTTAATTTAATAAAATAATAATTTAATAAAACAAAGTTTTTTGCTTCCTCGATCTGCAGTGGCTTTCGATTTCATGTATATGAAGAGTCAGGCGAAAATAAAGTAATCAGTGTAAAATGTAGATTCATACGTATATTTTACTATACCATACCAAAAGGAGGAAAAAATGCTGACAGTCACGAGTTACCATGGCTTGAAAATACATTACACTTGGAAAGAACGATGAAAGTCCACGCGTCAGGGGAAAAAACGCTGAAAGTTCAGTTCTGCGTTGAAGCGCTTCGGCCATTTCTATTTCCTGTTGCTTTTTTAGTTATCGTTAGAACTTTTTGGAAGCATAATATTGTTTTTCCACGTGCAGGCTGAATTTTCGTTTTTTTTGTTTAATTCAGTTTAATTATGGAAGGAAGTGAGATTAACGTGAAGAAGCGTAAAAAACTTGGACAAATGAGTGATGTAACTAAAAAACTTCATTTGCAAAGCAATGTGTCTGAAAGTGATTGTAGGTGTAAGAGGTTAAAGTATTTTACTAAAGTAGGTGAAAACGCCAGAGATAAAATTTTGACAAAATTTAATGAGCTGCCTACATACGACAAACAGAACTCGTATCTTACCGGGTTGATATCATTAGTTCCCGTTCAACATCTCAGGCCGCGTGAACCTGAAAATGAAGTCGGTAAGTTCAATGAATCATCCTATCATTATAGAGTTAGAGTCCCAAAAGAAAACGAAGCTAGTATTGATGATCAGTTATGCTATACAGCATTCTTATCAATACATGGAATCACAGGCAGAAGATTTCAATCTATTCAAGGTTCATTAAAAATATGTGGCTCTTCTCCAGTTGATGGTAGCGGTAAGCATTCTTCTAGAAAGCTTTGAAAAAGGAGACTATAGAATCGGTGATAAAACACATTTCTTCCTTCAAGTCACGCAGCAGCCACTACAGTCTAAACAAAACCACACCCTACAGCCACACCTACTTACCAGAAGAACTCAACATATTAAAAATGTATAACATGGTCAGGGAGAAATACACTGCTTGCAAAATCTCATATGATAGCTATAGGGAAATTTTTAATACAAACTTCAACATCGCGTTTGGATACCCCCGCTCAGACACATGTTCATTTTGTGACGAAATCAATGTTAAGTTGAAAAATAAGCATCTTAAGATTTCAAATGCTAATGGTAGCGCTAAAGAAACTACTCTTAGTGAGATAAAAAAACTGGAAGTAGAACGAAAACCCCATTTAAAAAAGGCAGATTCGTTCTACACTGAGACAAAACAGAGGCCAAGAAGGAAAGTAGAAAAAAAGTGGAAATAGAATCAATCTGTATTGACTACGCCAAAAATGTACCTGTGCCTAATATTTCTACCAGTGATGCATATTATTGTCGACATTTATCCATGTATACATTCATTATTCATTTCTTATCCACCAACGATGCTATCTTTTACACATATCCAGAGACAGAAGGCAAAAAGGGAAGCACGGACGTGTGTTCTTTAATTCAGCATATGCTATACAACCACTTAGATTACAGAGTAAGAGAACTGAATATATTCTGTGATTCATGTGCAGGAGAAAATAAAAATTTTACTGTTTTTAGATATCTACACCACGTAATTCATTTTCAAAAACGCCTATCTATTCATATGACTTTTCCTTTGCGAGGGCACTCATATGTGAAGTGCAATAAAGACTTCGCTCTAGTAAACCAGAAAACTAGAGCTGAGACCCCAGAAGATTGGATTTCAGCTTTCGCGAGTAGTCGGAATAAGCCATCACCATTCAAAACCGAAAACGTGAATCACAATTTTTTTCATCAACTTGCCAGTAGACCTGTAAAAGAACTGATACTTTCGAAGGAAAATCCAAGGCTCTTATACTATCGCACAACTTTCAATGGAAGCTGGCAATCAGTTGACATCGTCGGAAAATCGCTTAAGCTGGGCGACAATACAGGAGAGTTTAAGATGCCAAAATTTTCTTATACAGATAACAGCAACAAGAATAATAAGACTTATTAGTGACAATATAATTCTCCAAAAACAATACATAGGTACTTAATAATTTAGCTTTTGTTTTGCTTTTGTTTCAGATCCGTTGCGCTTTCTTTGCGAGACATAGAAAAGCTGTCTAAATTTTGTGGACGTGAAGCACAAAACTACTTGAGAAGCTTGCCACATTAAACAACATGTAATTTTGTCTTTGTTCGATTTTTTGTAACTTTTTGGAATAAAAGACTTCAAAAGTATTCAAAATAAAGGGAAAAAACGATAAAAGTCACTGGACTCTCATCGTTTTTTCCTAGTATTTTTTGACATCGCTCTAAGTCTTTGCTAATAGTAATGAATTTTTTCACGTAATTTGTTCTAATTAAACATTATGCCAATTTAAACATTATAGATAACTATCTGAGAGTGACCTATTTACGCAATGAGTTTTCAATATGGAACCAAAGGGTTTCTAAACTAAAATTTGAGTTTTCTCGAAATCATGGTCCATTGACTCATCGTTCTTTCCCCTGACTCTTCATATGACACGACCTACTCCTAATTGTTTTTCAAAGCAAAGTCAATGCCCACTTAGTTTAAATTTACCTAAACCTTTTCTGTAAATCTCAATTTATTCGAATAAGATGAATATATGGACCTCTCCAGGTATTTATGACTTCGCTAAGATAGAATTTGATTGCCTTTAAAAAGAGGACAAACTTGCGGAAAACTACCAGCGAAAACAGGACAAAATAAAGTATAACTTTGATTTTACATTTTTTAAAAAAGCAAATTGGCGCGGTTTTGGTCCTCATAAGCACTTCAACACAAAATCCTAAGTACGCCTCTGTAGACTTATCCATTACCTTTTAAACGAGACTAGACTTGAAAAAAATCATTCCCCGAACGGGATTAAAATAAGTTTTTACTTTTAATTTTTATGTTTTCTTTTTAAATTAGCTCTCCCGGACAATAAAGCTTTCTTAAAATATAATCCTGGATACTCCTCTGTGCAGTATTCAAGTAACTTCCAAATGAGACCCCAATTACACAAATCTACAAAGTACTTATCAAATTACGAGAAGAATTCTCCGTATGTGTTTAGCAGACATACGTACTTTCACGTCTCATATCTCTTATCATAGACATACCATCCTCATAGAATGTCATTTTTTTTACCTAAAGTTCAATATCTACAAAATATTAAAATATGGTTAACTTTCACGGTAGGCCATAAACCCATGTTATCCGTGCGGCATTCTTTACGTAATATTTATAAAACGTAACTTATCTTTCTTTAATTACATTATATTTACGTAATAAGAAGGCAACTTTACTTTTTACCTTGTTGTGTCATTAGAAGTATATAAATATTACATTCCAATACGTAATATTTATATAACATTTATGTTATAAACTTATATAAAAGTACTTGATGTTACTTGTAAGAGTTAGAAATATTATGTCAAAAAATTTACCGCAATTTTACCTTTCGATTTACTTTCTAGTTACTAGTTAATCGATATCTGCCGTTTCCCAACGTTATTTTAATTACATATTATTTACGTGAAAAGTAGAGAACTGTGTACATGGCAGTATGCAGAAGATGGAAGTTTCTTTTTACCTTGTTGTGTATTGTAACTTTTACGTATAATGTTTTATGTATAATGAATTAATGTAGAAACGTGGGTTGGACAATTCCCATGTACGTAGGCCACCTTGGTGGGCCCGTTGCGCGCCCACTATTCATGGTTTGGCCCTGGAAGCCTGCCTCTTTCGCAAAAGAATAGATTTTTCTGAGCGGCAACCTTCTTACATCGCGTGGGGCCAACAGACAGTTCCCAACACTCCGAGTCCTGGGCAATTCCCAGTGTCTCTAGGTGCTTGTTAAGTCGACAGTGTCCTGTTAGGAGCCCTGTTGCTAGTCTCACATCTTTTCTACCTAGGTGGAGTAAGGCTTTGTTTTTTTGGCATTCACCTCACCAATCGGGAGTTTGGCCTGTCTCATGCCCTGTGTGCCATTCCAGAGCTCCTCAGAGCGCTTGTGTAAGTCGCTTTTCAGAGCCGTTATAAATTGGCATGCCGGAACACCCAGTATGAGATTGAGACAGAGGAGATTGACCTTGTTGTGCCTTGCCATAGTTGTCAAGACACGTTTCCACTCCAATACAAGGGTAGAATTAACCCTGTCCGACCTAATAGCAGACAGTGCAGTCCTACTATCTGAGCAAATGTAAATATTCTTTCCTGAAGGGGACATTTCCAGATTTTTATATCCACACATCAGAATGGCGTATACCGCAGACGTAACAGTGTTGGCTGGGTTTATTTTGGCTGAGTTTTATGGATAAGTTCCAAAAAAAAAATCATTTTTGTTATTAAAGGTTGTCAAATTATATGAGTTGTCCATTATTTTTTACAACAGCGCGTTGTCCTATTTTATTTTATTGTCTATTGACCTGCGTGGAAAACTAATTACATTAAATAAAATAAATGCATTTTTACTTAACTTAGACGCCATTTAATTTGTACAGGTGAATAGTCCTATTCTATGTTAAGTATATATTACCCATGTTCTGATCAAAAATGTTGCTTGGGTAACCGTCCTTTATTAAAATCACCCCCTGACAGTGACATAACCACATTATTGTCTACCTATTAGATCAAGACCGGGCTTCCAACGATCTGTTTAACTCTATCCCGGTAAATCTACCTCTATAAATTTCGTTTGACCGCTTTCCTGATATCGAGATATCGGTAACGAGGCCTCTGTAAGGGTTATCGAATATTGGATCGCCGCACCACAGTGAGCCGCTGGCTTTACCCACAGACACAGAGAGAAAAAATAGAGACAAAGCAAATTATTTATCAAATTCAAGTCAATATTAAAAATTAGGACATGTAAAATAAATATTTGCTTTTTTTAGTATGTCACCCTATACGTTAAGATATTAATTGGTTTGGCCACCACTTGTCAACATTTTGAATTATCTGACAATTATCTGACGCTTTCTTGCACTATACTTCAAACTAAATAAAAAATGCCTCAAGTTTCAGAATTTACCAAAATTCAAATTATAACTTGACTTACGGAAGATAACTGGTCTATAGGAAGAGCGGCGAACCATTTTGAAGTTAATAAAATACAGTACTACGCTGGACCAAGCGCTAGACCGAAAACAATACCACAAAGAGAAAGAAAGGATCAGGACGAAACAAAATTGGTTCAATGGAGCAAGACGGACGACTCCTTGATTATTTAAGGCAAAATCCTTTTACCACATGCTCCCATGCTGCCGTTGCAAGCATGTTTCCAGGGTCCCGACGAACTGCTTGTAGTAGGATACACAATTCAAATCTATCGTGTAAAGTTGTAGCAAAAAAGCCTCTTTTAACGGAAGAGCAAAAACAGGCTCCAGTATTTTTTTCGGCCAATCATCTTTTAGAAGGGAATGAGCTTTGGGAGAAAATAGTCTTTATGGACGAAAAAATTTTCTAGTCATCCTCAGGTAGTCAGAGAATTTTGGTCTATCGTTCACCAAAATTCAAGGTATGATCCAGAATACACACAAAACATCAAGAGAGCAGGACATTTTTTCGTCAACATGTGGGCATGGTTTAGTGCGAGAGGTATGGGTTGTTGCTGGAGAACAGAAGGTAGTTTTACCAGTGAACGATACATCGAAATTCTTCTTAATATTATCTATCCATCTGTTTCGGACTTGCATGAAAATAATAAGTTTATCTACCAACAAGATAACTGCCCTGTGCATGGCAAAAAATGTAGTGAACACTTGGTTTCGAGAGAACAATATTGAAACTCTACCTTTGCCATCCAAAACCCATGGGGACGGATTGTGAAGATAATTTATCAGCGAAATTGGTTCCCCAGAAATTCAGACGAGTTGAATGAAGGCATTGAAAGAGCCGTAGATATCATCTCAGAAGAAGAGCAAGATTTTCAAAATTTAAGTTTTTCAATGCCGCCTCGTCTGCAACTTGTTTTAGACAAGAACGGCGAGCCCATTAAGTATTAAAATTATTGTTTTTATTTATTTGCAAAAACGCTTTGCCACCCTGAGCATGTATTTTTATTAACTCCAAAATGGTCCGTCGCTCTTCTTATAGACCAATTATTTTTCGAAACTCAAGTTATAAGTTAAATTTTGCAACTCTATTAGATCGTAACATAATATTTTAAGGACTTTTTAATAAATTACTCTAAAAAAATCTTCTTTGATTTATTTACTATTATGACAAACACAAATAACGAGAGGTTAATAATAATAATAATAATAATAATAATCATAATATTAATAATAATAATAATAATAATAATAATAATAATAATAATAACAACTAACAAATGACTAACAATGTAAATTTTCATTAATATAGGGTGTTATATTTACCCATATTTCAATTCCGTGTCCTACTTTATTTTCGCCAGGAGTGTACAGGTCAAAATTCTGCTGAAGTGCGAGAGAAAGAAACCGGCAACCACGCAGACGAAGTACTAAGAAAAAATTTAAAATTTCAGTAAAATCAGATATTATCTTAACTTCAATTAAATTTCAAAATGGCTTTATTGTCTCAAGAAGATTCTCATTGACAGAGCAAACCTAAGTATAATGTAACCATATAAATTTAACTGTCATTAAAGCTAGAAAGTTACAAGGTATTAATTTGAGTTAACAAAGTCACTAGTTTTTAATAATTAAAATATTGATTAGACACCAAAATATTGGAAAATTTAAAATTTTGTTAAAACAAAACTAATTCCAAAATAAAAAGAGAAACTCAGGGAAGAATATTAACTTTACAAACAAGGATTTGCGATGATCTCTAGGACTAGCTTTGCACAGAGTTCTAATCGCACGCTTTTGGATTCGAAACACTGACTCAAAGAGAGTTTTTAAAGAAAAACCCCAAAATGATATTCCATATCTAGCTCTTGATTCAAATAATAATAATAAATAGTCTTCATTGAGATCATAGTAACAATAAACGATATAAAAAACTACCTACATATTAATCTATAGTAACAACTCTCAAAGGGCAAAGTCTAGCTGAGGTCAGCTACTCAACATTAACCCTACATTAATCGGTTGGTGATGTTAATTTAACTTAATGAGAAACTAGAAATAATTATAGTGCAATATCCTATAAATTTATCTGTAAATAATTCTATATTAACTTTTTTCTTTTTAAATAAGAAATTTTTTATGTTTTTACGAAAAGTGATAAGAGATATGGAAGTAAAAAATCTATAAAACTCATTGTAATATTTTACCGCATTATATGTAAAACCACGCTAATTAATAAAAGTAGAATGCCTGGGCATGGTCAGTGAATTAAATCTAATTGGTACATTATGAAATTGACCTCTCAAAATTAGTTATTCTCTTAAATAGAGTGGTATACAATAATACCAGGAATAGATACAAAAACAAATTATTCATTCTTAGCCAAGAAAGTTCGTTAATTTTTTCCGACACATGATCGTACTTTCTTAGATTGCACACAAAACGACAACAGTTGTTTTGGATTTTTTGTAAAAGCTGACAATCTTCTGTAGTTAAGCAAGGATAATATAAAACAAGGCAATATGACAACGTTGACATTATGTAGGACTCGCACAATTTTTTGCGTACTCTGTAGTTTAAAATATGTTTATTAGCATACAAAGTTTTAAGAGCAAGATACGATTTTTGGCTAATTTGAAAGATGTTGACTAAATCTAAGAGATGTGTCCAGAAACACCCCTAGATCCTTGGCTACTTCTATAAAGTTCAGTGTTTGTCCGTCTAGTTCAAAAGTTAAATGATCTTTTAACACTCCTATGCAGTTTTTCGAGCCATAGAGCATAACTTGTGTTTTACTTGCATAAAGTTTTAAATTGTGTTTTTTACTATATTCCAGAATACTTTGCAAATCGTTATTTACATTCGCTGAAATTTCCCTATAGAATAATGGATCAAATATATAAATTACTTGGTTATCATCTGCGTAGGACTTTGAATCACAAAACTTTAGAGCGCCACAAAGATCAAACGTATACAGGATGTATAATAGTGGAACCAATATAGATCCTTGGGGTACACCTGATAATACCTCTCCAGGCCTGGATGTTCCTGAGGCAGATCTGACTTTCTGCTTTCTTCCGTACAAGTAGTGTTGAAATAACAATAGTGGTATGTCTGTTAGGACAAAATAGTGAAGTTTTGCTTTCAGTAGATCATGATCTACACAGTCGAAGGCATGCGAAAAATCCAGTAATACTAATATGACTGCTGAACCTTTTGCAATGCCATTAACATCATCCAAAAGAACTGTAGCGGTACTATGCCCGGGGTGGAACCCACATTGACTTTTTGGTAAAATATCACAATCTGTTACATACGAATACAGTTGTATATAGACGACTCTCTCAAATATTATAGTGAATAGTACACCATTTTAGCTAAGAGAAGTCCAAGTTTAGAGTTTAATACTCCAATAACAATAATAATTAATATGTTCTTTGAAATTCTAAGTTTTAATCAATGGTGATGCCAAGGAATTTAACGAAAAATAGAGAGTTTAAAACTTAATTTTTGAGATCGAGATAATTTAAGTTAAATTTAAGAGATAGGATGGTAGTTTTTTTAATATTGAAGCAATGATAATTTATCTCACATCATTCTTTGACTATTCTAAGTTCACTTGAGATAACTGCTTTCAAGTCTGCTTGCTTCCCTGGCCAAAATATTGTGTTGTCGTCAGAAAATACAACAAAATCTCCATCAATCTTTAGAGAGGTCAAATCATTAATATAGAGGAGAAAGAATATAAGACCAAGTACAGAGCCCTGAAAAACGCCTCGAGTTGTTCAAAAAGAGAGTCGTAGGATACTCTTTAAAATCTTTTAGAGTTATAGGATGAAGCCCATTTCAGTGCAGAATCTCTAAAGTCATATCTTTCCAGTTTGCTAAGCAGTATCTTGTGATCCACAAAGTCGAAAGCTTTGGAGAAATCACAGAACACTGCTGTAACTCAGATTCCCTTGTTAATACTCAAATATACCTGTTTCAAAAAGGCAAATATTGCGTCATTTGTGCCTTTGTTTTATTGAAATCCGAATTGAGAAGGAGCAAGAATATTAAATTTATCAAGGTTTTCAAGAACTCGAATTTTGGCGATTTTTTATATTAATTTTGAAAGAAAAGAAAATAACCTACATCAATGGAATGCTTAATCAGATTGACTAGAGTTCTGATTACTAGAGTAGAGCCTGGAAGATGTTGTATGATCTTAATGGAAAGCTGGTCTGAGCCTGAGCTTAGTTTTTTTCATGGTGCTTGGTATAATTTTGAGCTCTGTTACTAGGGTTGGATAAAGAACAAGATTTTTAGCAATATTTATATGTTGTAGATATTACATAGAATCTTCTGATGAAATAAGAATAGATGTTAATTTTTCCGCCATCGAGCTATAATTTTTATAGTTTAAATAAATAATTCAAAATCAAATTGATCAAAAGGACATTAAAAATATTTCAGTTCCTTAAAAATAAGTACATTATAATAAAAGATTACTTAAAAATCAAAATAAAACATAGTACACATACCTGAAATTATACAGACATTAATAAACAATTTAAAACTAAACCGATAAAATATAAAAGATAGAAGCGGCCCGACAAAGATAGCCACAATAACGGGCGAACAAATCATTACCCCGGGCCATAGATTAAGAAGAGACAAGATACCTGACACTTACGGAGACTTTGGTTATATTATTATATGGAACAATGTTTACCTTTCTGTTGTTTACAGTAAACACCCAGTGGTGTACCTTCTTAAATATAAATTTACACATAAATTATATTATTAAAATTTTACTATAATATGGAATCTGCGTGACAATTTAAATAACATGCAAAAATAATTCAGCCAATTTGAGCTTTGGAAGCTCCCTAATAATAAATGTTGGTAGTGGTTTTACACAAAATAAATGATTTATTGCAATTTAAATTTTCAATACAATAAAATTATGCCAAATATTAAAACAAACACAGTTTACATCACCTGAAACATCAAGAAGAAGCCACACATGATGTTATGGTGTTTGAAAGTTTGAGACAATGATCTGTTTGAAATTAACTCTGTGTTTCGGACTTCCATTGTCTATATTTTATTTATACACGACGTTTCGATCAGTACAGTCTCTGATCGTCTTCAGGTGCAAACTGAATTAATTTCAAATGTTATGGTGTTTGTGAAATGTTCCTCATTCAAGCAAATGTCATTTTAAGATCTTCTATAGAGCACAGAGGTCCTAAGTAATCTGTGGTGATAGGGGCCTTTTTTACATGGGAAACATACAGGTAAAACTATATGATTTTATGTTTCTTTAATTCGACAAAAGCAATATTTTATTTGAAATAGAAAATTTAAGTAGGTACTTATAAATAAGATAAAACATTGTAATTTTTGAAAAAATTTTAAAAAAAGAATTTGTTGTAAGTGAAAAATAAATAAAAAGAAAGGTTCTTGGCATATCGGACACATTTTTTGTCCTGCTCCCAAATTTAATTCTTATTGATATTTGCATCCTTTAACGTTTTGCTTTTCGCTTTATTCCGATAGGCGGCGCACTGCATATAGCCATACAACATCCCGCGTTGTTTGACGACGAAAGTTGTTCAAATTCGCTGAATGTAGTTGTTTATGTTATGCTTCATTCGCCAGGTACAGTCCTATGTTACCCTGCTGATTCCTAACAAGGATGAAACAGACCTGTAGGTTTCTGAAATATCCATTAGATCTTGGAGGCCTGGTCGTCATGAATTGAAAAGCAAAATGTGTGTCCGATATGCCACGAACATTTCTTTTTATTGTAATTTTTGCTCTTGTTATCCATGACTTAATAACCTGCAATAATATAAGTAAGTAATACATCTAAAAACCACTAACTCCTTGTTCTAAAGAGAAAAGTTTTAACTAAAGTTTATTGTTAGTGCCAAAACAAACCCAACACATATCAAGAAGGAGTAAACTGGTACATCTTATGCTAATGTGCAAGTCTAAGAATTAAATTAAGGTATATAATGTAGGTATGTATCTATATAATATACTGTCACGAGACAAAAAAATTGTAACCTGAGCAAAGCGAGCACCAACTGTCATTTTAGTTGAAAATATTAACTATGATTAAAATTATTTGAAAGTCTTAGAATTACTGAAAATAAAGAAAAATTTAAAAAAATATGCAACGCATTTTTGTTTCATAAGCAGTATGATAATATACTATATTATCAACGGTGATAAATTTCAGTTGAATTAAATTCTTATTATACAATTTCCCAAAAAATTCTATGGGTACCACTAAAAGTTAAAATATGAACAAAATAAACCTAAATACATGTACTTATTATCTTGCTTAATATGGATTGATATTTATTTTGAATAACATAGCAGAGGAAAACTTACCATTCTTCACACTCATCTTTGTATCACAAAGGCTTATGCGGTCGCCGTCTAAGTTCACAGAGATGACTTATTTGTTATTTTTTTTGGTCATTAGCAGAAACTTACTTACACTGACTTCTTTGTTACACAACAAAAAGTCAATAATGCTTAGGGTATAAAGAGGAGACATCTAGGGCCGGCGAAAAGATTCAAATATCAATTCGAACGTCGAGTGCAGATGGCAACGACGGCAGTATAAATCAATAAATATTCTGATAAGAGGTAGGAATTCAATATTCTTACAAACCTGAACTCCTGTGAACTATTTTATAGTCTTTATAAAAAAACCTTCGATAATATCTCATTTGCGCATTAACTACTTCATCAAAAGTATGCTTTATTTTATCGTCTTCATAAAAAAAAACTCAAAAAAAACCTTACAAAAACCTTCGAGAATATCTTATTTGAAGCAATTGAAAATTAAAAAAAAAAAAACGTGTTGGTTGATATTAACTATATTTCATAAACTTTTTTTTTATTTTCTTTGTACCTGTACCTACCGACATGTACCGCCACTGTCTGATTTCACTTGCTACCTTTTTTATCACATTGGACGATTTGTTCCGAAATATCACTTTATATGAACTGAAGTATTCTTCTAATGCCAAAAAAAAACACACTATAAACGTTTTTTGACAAAATGTGATTTTAAAAAGACTTTCAAACTACTTAAAACATCCTGAAATTTTAAAATAAATAACACGACTAAAAGTGGATGACTCAGAATTCTCTGTCTGTATCTAGGCCAGTCTAATTAGGTTGAAAAAAACCGCTTTGAGGAATTAATTCCCAGCGAGCTGGAAATCGTTTTAATACCTCTATTTGGTTCTAAATGTGAGTAATCTGAGTTAGCACCATCCCAGGTGGTGAGTTTAACTTTTGGTAGCCAAAAGACCGCCAAAGTTAGTTTTTTTTTTGTCTCTAAAAAACGGTGCGTCGGACGGTAAAACATATTCCGTAATGCAAGGAACTAAATTCTGCGTCGAATGACATCGAAAACGTCAAATGCAGTTTATTGTTGGTATAGCCAAAATCGAATGTTGAAAGCAAGGATAATTTTTCATTTCGGTGAAAAATTACATTTTGCGACGTCGGGTTAATCTGATGGGGGACCACCATAATGGGCCCAAATTAATATTGCAGCTGCAGCCATTTTCTGGAAAACGGCTGCAATATTAATTGATAAAAAATATCTATAATTATTTTGAAAACTTTTTATATGCGATTCCAGCAAACAAGCCTAGCCACAAAATTTGTGTTTATTTGATAAACGCCGTTCTCAACTAAAAAGCCAGTTTACTCATTTTCGTTTTAGTATCCTAGAAAATTCATGTTTTACTTGTGAATTTGGTTATAAAAATGGCAGCCACAATAAGCTAAAGGGCACTGAGGCGATAGGAGTTAACAGGCTTTTTAGTTGAGAACGGTGTTGATTCGATCTTCCTAGTTTTGAAATTTACCAAAATTAAAGGGTGGCCCCTTAACTTAACGGTTAAGCTAAAGTCGTTTTTTCTCAAAATGGACTACAAAATTAATATAATCGTAAGAAGGCTATAAAAAGGCTACAAAATGAAGTAGTGTGAAAATATTTGAGCCCCTTATAACGGTCCCTCAGGTTAACCGACGTCGCAGAATGTAATTTTGCACCAAAATGAAAAATGTTCCCTGTTTTCAACATTCGATTTTGTCTATACCGAACTTGTCGTTTTCTGCACCGTTTATCAGCAACAAGCAAAAAACTAGCGGGTTTTTGGCTACCAAAAGTTAAGCTCACCACCTGGGATGGTGCAAATTCAGATTACACAGATTTAGGACCGAATAAAGGTATTAAAATGGTTTCCAGCTCGGGAATTAATTACTTAAATATCCTAATTTGACTGGCCTAATCGTGCTAGCGTCTTTTAAAAGGCTAAAAAATAATCGATATTTCTCACCTTTGTTTTGTTTCGATTTTATTTGTAAATAAACAGTGGTTATTATTTGCAAAGGAGTTTTCGTTGGACCAGATATCTTGTCTCTTTTTAGTCTAAGGCTCGGGCAATCGGGCTATATTTGCCAGTTTCGGTCGTCTGCCAACTCTCTCTCGCACATTAGCAGAAGCGGGCCCAAGAGTTGAGACGTCTTTTCGCGAGCGATGATTTCGAAAGCACCTTTTGAAAAGATAAGTCACCGTTTCAACCGCAACGTCACCGTTTGGAACCATCGCCACTGATCGCCGAAATGACAATTATTGAATGACATTAATCAGCTATGTGTGTGTGGCTTTTTTGGATTTGGAAGTTTGTTTTATTTTTTTTTGTGAGGCTCTTTTTTTTGTCGCCGCCAGATAACCTTGGCCTATTTTAATTATTGCTAGAAATTGACAATTACCGCCATATTGAACTGTGTTCGAGACGGCGGCCGAGGCGCTTTCGAAATCGCCAAAATAACATTTTACGCATATTTTCAGAGCGGTTTCGAAATCATCGGTCGCGACAAGACGTCTTTGGTCTTGTATACGCTGTATAGATATATACGGCAATGAAATTCGCCCGCGCGCGTTGCCATTTACTAAAATACCAACCTATGTCTATCTAGCACATTCTCCACAGTTATAAGACACTTGCAGTGGGATTTAATAAAAGGGTTTAGCCTATTTTAGACAGGTTCTAAATTTAAGTGAAATTGTTAGATTTAAGCATTTTATACCTGAGTTTATTGTTAGTTATTTATAAGAAAAATTTTAATTATTTTTTTTAGTGAAGAATCATCTTAGCACAAACTTTTGTTGGAGTTAAGAAGAAAATCTCAATTTAAAAGAAGTTTTTTTAATCCTACGGGGGGATCTAAATGGTAAACACTCTGTTAGCAAATTAAAATTTACATTATGGTCACGATTCTTTACAAACGACAGAAAATCTCAACCGTCAGAATTTTGGAAAGTGGCGATTTTTACTTACTGTCTTATTTAAAATAAAACCACATCCTCCTTAATATTTATCCGAACGTTGTAAAAGAAACTGTGTCATTTGTTTACTAACATTTTGTAAATTTAATATTTTAAAGATATTCGACAGAACTAGTTTTACAGCGAAGCTAATTTGCTACTACGCGTACCAATAAAGGTCAAAAAGTGTCGAAAATTCTCACCAATGAAATCGTAATCATATCTCAGTAAGCATGCTCAGAACGGATACGTCGTACAGGGTGATTCATTATATTTGGGCACCCCGTTTATCGCGGTTAATACTATTGATAGAAAAAATGTTTTAAGGTAAGATTTTAATAATTTTGGCCAAATTTTTTGAAAACTTTGACAAATGCTATCAAATGTCATTCCATATGTCTAATTTTGACAACAACTTTCTTATTTTAAGTTGATCACCCTTTATTTTTTTTATTTTGTTAAGTTTTGCTTTCCTTTTTTATTTCAAAAATATATCAAATGTCTAGATATGTTCAACAGTTTTCGAGATATTGCATGTTTTTGGTGGATTTTTGCACTCTCGTTAAAACCTATAATACTAAAGATAGAAAAAAGTTTAAAGGCAAAAGGTGTTCAGTTTTGTTTATCGTCATTTTTACATCGAATGTATAAATAACTATACTAAATTAGGATTACTCTATTTTTAAATACGAACGACAACAACATTGAAAACAAAAAATTTACTTTTCTAACAAATGCTCGAACACAGCACCATTTACTTCAACACAAAGTTCATAACGCCTTCTTAGGCCAGAAATTGTGTTGATAATTTTATGTCTCAGGTTTCTATTAATATTAATTGGTTCATTATTTCCTCGATTTTCAATTTCTTCGGGCGATTTGAGTAAATAGTCTCCTTTAAATCGTCCCACAACCAAATATCCGGAGGTGTTAAATCTTGCGCCTTTGAACCAAGCATATGGGATAATTTTCATTTAGACAATTTTTTATTGCTCAAGTATTGTGAATGGATAACCCGCCCTGATGCCATATTATTGGGTGCTTTTGGATATCCAATTGAAGGTTATTGATGGAATTTTTTTAACGAGGAAATTTTAACGGAATAACATATTTAGCATTTTGAAAGGTGATATTGAAAATTCCATCAATAACCTTCAGCAGTAACCAATTTTTTAAATCAAAATTATCCCATATGGCTTGATTCAAATGGGACCATACCATGGCCACCAAAGTCCCCAGATTTAACACCTCCGGATATTTGGTTGTGGGATCATTTAAAGAAGACTATTTATTCAAATCGCCCGAACACCTTAGAAGAAATTGAAAATCGAGGAAGTAATGAAGAAATTAATATTAATAGAAACCTGACACATAAAATAAGCAACACGATTTCTGGCCTAAGAAGGAGTTATCAACTTTGTTTTGAAGTAAATGTTGATATATTCGAGCATTTGTTAGATTAGTAAATTTCTTGTGGTCGTTGTTGTTGTCGTTTCTATTTAAAAATAGAGTAGACCTAATTTATTTTAGTTATTTATACATTTGACATAAAAATGACATTTGACATTTTCTGACAAAATATGTATAAAGTCCTTAAAAACTCTCTAATTTTTTTTTATCTTTTATATTAACGGCACTAACGGGAGTGCAAAAATCCAACAAAAATATACAATATCTCGAAAACTGTTTACCGCACCTAGACAATTGATATACTTTTGAAATACGAAAGGAAAATGAAATTTGACAAAATAAAAAAATACTGGATGTTCAATTTAAAATAAGAAAGTTAATGTCAAAATCTGACATATGGAATGACATTTGACAGCTTTTGTCAAAGTTTTCAAAAAATTTGGAGGAAATTATTATCTCTAATATTAACGGCTGTCCATATATAATGAATCACCCTGTACAACAGCGACTACGTCTCACCTATCTCTATGACTACACTTGCAGTATTCGAATGCAGCTAGCTTATCCTAACCACTTTGCTATCAAGGGGTTTTCGTAAATGCCTTCACTCCTTCTATTTTCCATTCTATTGCCCTCTCATTTTTTTCAAAAAGGACGGAAATAGAAGTGAGCAGCATGAAGTAAAACTGTGTGTCAAGCACTGAACAAGAATGGATTTGGTTAAGCGGTACGTTGTAAGCACAACTTTAGCTCCTTTTTTAAGGATGCTTTATAGTCGGGGTTTTTTTTTCAATATATAGGAAGATTTTTGGTGATTTTGTTTTAATTCGGTACACACTTAGGTATGACTTCGAGGACCACCAAATTAGAACAAAATCTCCAAAAATCTTCCTATAGGTTTGAAAAAACCCCCGACTATTAACAAACGCATCAAAGACACGCTAACAACAAGGAATCAAAAATAGCTTGCCAACTTTGAGTATCTATTAACACATTGCTATTAAAATTATAATTATTTATAAAGCAATTGCTTCGTCTCTGTTTTGGTAAGTCTATGGCTTTACTTCTGTGTTGTTATTTGAAAATCGATGAGACCACTTTGTAGTGCACAATAATGGGCGCAAAGCAGGTTATTCAAAGGGCATATGAATGCTTTGTGATGAACCATTTCTGCGGTCATTTAAGGCATATTTACGATCTGGGGAGATAGTTTTTAGCAACGTAAAAAAGAAGTTAATCAATAAAATGACTTCCCTTTATCTAACACTATTATCTTCCATCTTTTATAAATCGAGACGTTTTCTAATAGGTATGGGCGAGTTTGTAAATCCACCGGTGGTCCATCGGAGCCAACAAAAGAGTTCATAAATTTTAGATGGATTTCACCAGTTCAACAATAGATTTCCTAAATTTTTCGATGGATTTGGATGTTGGCACCGATCACCACCGGCTTCGGGAGTCAGAGGAAAATCTTCGTTGGCTTAAACATAACCCTACTTTATGGTTATTTATTTTTTCCACTTTTCTTTTCTAACTTATTCAACCAAGATATTTTTTTATGCATTTTGGTTAATACACGGTACAGTACAGGATGCTTAATGGAGAGGTGAGTCATAATATTAATGCAAGACAGTTCAAGTGAAGACTGATGATGAGCTAGACATCATACTAAACTTGAGCAAAAAACGTACTTGCACTGAAGACTATTTTGAAAAAACTGTTGAGAAGTACAGCATAGGTGGCTTTAAGGATGGCATACATAGTCGTTCCTCAAGGCTCCTTCCTTCTTTCTTTGGCCCATAAAAAATTTACATTTCCCAAGGAAGAAGGGACACTTGGGAGTGACTATAAATACGGCCCTTATAGGTCACATTTCCGATTTTCTAGAGCCGCAGTTGAGGTATGATTTTATTATTTTAAGTGTGGTTATTGGCACTCAGTTGTTTACACCGCAACGCGTTCTTTTTGTATTCGATGGAACAACGACATTTCATCACTGCTAGATTTCAGATGGATGGCAAACCCATCTGTGAACCGAATGTTGGCACCGATGTTCCACCGCTGTCAAAAAAATGTTGAATTTACAAACTTGCCCTATGCAAATATTTTAAAAAAGTAGGGAGAGCTTAGGAGCTCAAGCCCCCCCAGAAAAATTGACTCCTAAATTTTGAATTCTTCCAAAAACTGGTACTCAACCTCCTCCCTCTCCCAGGAACAATTTCTGCGTACACCACGGTAATAAACCAATATTTTATCGGCTCCATCGCCAAAAACGAAAAATGTAGAACGAATATTTTCACACATATATTTACATAAAAAATCTTTCTGGAAACAGTGAAATATCGAAAATGCCAAGACGATAACAGTTAAGGAGGACCACAATAGACACTTAAAGTAAATAATTTAACGTATCGGTATTGTTATACCTAACGCGTTTGAAACAAAGCCAAAATAAACTACATTTTTGACTTGTTCATGCCATGTTTTGAACGATGCCCGCTTTTTCCTTTAAACTTGTTCGTTACGGACGCATGAACGCATAAAAAAGTAAAAAATGTGTTGTATTTTTACTTTATTTCGAACGCATTTGGTATACCGATACCGATGCATTAAAATATTTACTTTAACGGTGGGATTTACTAAAAAGGTTTAGTCTATTTTAGAACAATCCTAGGTTTAAGTAAAATTTTTTGTTTGAACCATTTTAAACCAAACCTCGTTGAGCTTTGGACATAATTTGATTTATAAAAAGAATTTTAATAAATTTGTTGATTGAATAATCATGTTAACACAATCTTTTGCTGGATTTATGAACAAAGTTTCAATTTTGAAGAAAAGAAAATTAAAAAATTTAAACCCACTCGGGGTTTAAATAGTAAACATTCTGTAGTTAATATTGGGGTTATATGTCACTCTATTTAAAACTTATCGTTGATTGATCGTTGAAATTAATTTTTACAATTAATACTTGATGTCACACAACGATTTAGGTGGGTAATAATAATTATAATTATTTAAAAGGGTTTTTTATTTATGAAATATTATTAAAAAACTTAAATGCAAGTTTTTTTTACATTTCTGTCACTGTCGAAATATCAGTTTAAAAATATTAGCGCTGCCTTCAATCACAAACAGCGAGTTCGGATCTTTTACCTCTGCTTGCACCTTGGCTTGTACCAACCTCTACTGATGAAAGCTACAGCTTAAAATGAGTGAACTTTGAGTGAGGAAAGTTTTTTTGGTTTTTTACTTTCAGATTGTAAATAAATTAATATAGTTCACTTATGTTTATTTTGCCTCGTAGTGCCCTCATCAATATATTTTTTGTGCTGAAAACGGGTTCAAATATGGAGTTTTTCTGGACAAAATAGGAGGTGTTTTATTAAGTAAGTAACAACTTGGGATATTAAATAAGGTAAATTAATTCTTGTAAAAATGGTTACTTAGGGAAATAATAAACGAACTTATTACCAAATGTCCCAAAACAATCCTTTCTGGGCGCTATTAATTTAAACCACCCCCCTGAGGTGGTCTAAAAAATCACCAACTTTATAACCTCAAACACAAATAATGAAGCTATTATGTGCCAAATTTGTGGCGTATTCACCACGTACCATTTTGAAACCTGTCAAAAAAAATTAGTTTTAGGGCATTTTCTTCTAAAATGTGGTGTATTTTGAGAAAAAAAAATAGTTTTTCAGTGGTATTTTACAATAACAATACAAAATAATCAATAACTTTGTTTTTTTTCTGTATGGATAACTGTTTTTTGAAAATTGGTTTTAAAATTTAGTACCCCCCGCAGGTGTAAATATTAAGACCTGTGGGGGGTACTATTTTAGATCTTCTCACTGTAAGTGTCTAATATGTGACGTAACTAATACCTAGTCCCCAGTCCAACGTCTTGCCGATAATTTCTATTTCTCTCTTTGTCGAAAAAAGCGAGAATCAATATAGGGAGTCTATTTATTTATTTATTTCAGAACAAGGCCACTGAACAGAGAGCGTAATTTATCCAATTAAACAGTGGCACATAAGAATATACAAAAAAGATGCTAAATAGCAGCTAGACTCTTAAAACTAAAAGAAATCCAATTCTATATGCCAAACAGTTAAATATAAAAAAGACTAATAAAAAACAATTATTTTCCCAATAAACCTTTGCTGTACTTTTTTTGATTTTTCCTGATATTTCACTACACTAGCAAATTCTAGTTGACTCCTGACCATTGAATTATACAACAAAATTAAGGATTGATGAAAACAAAACCGGAAAGCTTTTTTGACAATATTTTCAACATGAAAGTCAAACTGAAGTTTTGAGTTTAAGTAAACCCCCAAATCCCTGCATCATCCTGTCTACTTTCGTTAATTGAATATTATTAAGATTATAATTAAAACTAACTGTATGAGTTCACCTAGAAAATGTAATGGTCTGGCACTTGGAAGGCGGAACACGCATGCGCAGTACTAACCGGACAAAAAGTTCTAATTCTTTAAATAATTAAAATACATAATTTACTGGGATGTAGATGGTTCTGGATCATTAATACATGTAATTTCAGAGTTGTGACGTCACTAACTAATGATGTAACTATTGAAAAACGGGCTAAATGTGAGAAAACGTATCCGCACTTAGTTTAATACCTTTCAAAAAGATGAAATAACCAGCGCTTTTTTAATAAAAAATATGAAAATTTTGACCTTTTCAAAATTTTATTATGAATTTAAAAATAAATAGAGGCAGCAGGCACGTATAGCCATCATAGCCACCATAAAACTTAAAAAATAAATTATTTTTTTTAATTCTTTTTTCAAAATTTTTTTCAGTTTTATATATTTGGTTGAAAATGCAATTGTCTATCTTAATGCAAAAATCGCTTGTCGCTAGTTGCTACGGTTCGTGAGTTAAGTTTAATCCCCCTCCTATCCTCTTGCCAACCTCCCACCCATTAAAAATAAAATCAGCACTGTGCCTAAAAACAAAGAGTTTTTGGGCCAAATTTGATAACAATCGGTTAAGCAGTTTTTGAGTAATCGTCTTACTGACAGACAGACAGACAGACATCTAGACACACCATAAAAAAAATTTGTATTTATGTCTTTTTTAACGCAAATAACTTATTTTTAGTGGAAACAAAAAAACTTTTTTTTGACGATTCCCATACCCTCCATACTACATAAACCACCCTGCCAAATCTTAGCTAATTCTGTTCAGCTAGTCTTCCCAAAAAAACTAGACAAATCTCGGTGACGATCTTTGCTTCCTTTCATTCTATATAATGTTGATTTTCCCAGCAATGTTTAGTTACTTAGGTAGTATTCACCTGATCACGATTGCAGATACATAAGCATTCGAAACGTTGTGAAAACGTAAAAACTAAGTACAATTGAAGTTCTAAACTATAGTTTACTTTTAAGTTCAACATTGTCTACCACCATCAAACAACAGTTGAAATTCCGGTACGGACCCGATATACACAACAAATTCTGGAAACACAAAATGGCAAAAATTAAACTAGAAAAAGAAAAAACACACATTGGCTTTCTAATAAGAGCCAGGCACAACAACATCGTATCAAATGGTTTCAAGCTGAGCAGCCCAATTCAAGAAACAAGAGCGAGGAAGATCTTAGAGAAAGCCAGTATGGAATTAGTTCGCAGTCAAATCAGTTACCACAGATGGCAGGAATCTCAACTCCTAGATGGCATTCTACCACGCGTTGAGGACACCATACCGTCGCCGAGGAATATGAATCAATCCTAGAATAGAATAACATCAAAAGACCCACAACATCTCTTCCTGACCACTTACACAGACTGAGTCATGGATACCCAGCAAAGGACTTAACGACGCCATTGCATCCAATACCATACCGGCAGTCGACATCATCACAGCCATTGAATCTACATCGATGAAGGAGATAGAGTACAAGCAGAGAAATTTTGATGAAAGATCAGAACAATTTTGGACAACAAACCGATATTGGAGAAAAACCTAATACTACAGGAAGAAGACCAGTTAATCAAATTTCTTTTTGCAGACAAAAGAAATGCAACTATAGTCATGGACGCCATCACCTACGACCAGAAAAGTAAAGAGATTCTAAAAGAAAATTATGAGAAATAACTCAGGACCCAACCATTGCTAAGGAAAGAAAAATCTACCAAACTCCGTACCTTCAGAGAAGATGATACTTCAGCGATAGCATTGAAAAAAATTAAGCTCATACCGCACTACAGCAAAGCACCGCATATGTATGGAATGCCGAAAATTCATAGGAAAAACAAGCCGCTTCGATCGATAACCAGTTCTCGCAATTCTCGAAAGTTGGTACACGAACGTACCACTGGAACAATCACTCGAAATCATTAAGCAGAAGCTATTCAAGGACAACCACCTCCCGAGAGGAAGATGGTATATCCATGGGACCTCCACTTTCGCCGGTAGTGGCCAACATTAGTTCAAGATTATTGAAGTCATCGATATCAATGTACAAATTTAAATAACAAAAAATCAGAAAAAAACTAGTTACACACGGAGTTCCTTAAGAGAGCGTGCTTGGCGCAGTACTCTTTATATGCTTTGTCAACGATATTCTAAATATTGAAATTATCGATATATTTATTCATCTATTTGCCGATGACGTTATCTTTTATGTTAAAGGTGACAATATAGATCTCCTTGTTAGCAAGATAAATAACGCTCTTTTAAAAATACAGCATTGGTTTAAACTAAACAAACTAGCTATTTATATCAACAAATCAAAATATATGATAATTCATGAAAAAAAACATGCATAAGCTATAATTACCAACAATGTTAAGTTCAATAATAAAAATCTTGAAAGAGTGTATAGTATTAAGTATTTAGGTATCGTCCTAGGTAGTAAACTAAATTTAGGTGAACATGTTGACTACATATCCAAAAAAATTTAAAAAATAATAGGGTTTGTACATAGAATCAGCAAACATCTTTCAGTAAATACTAAGAAAATTATATATAACACTATAATCAAACTACATTTTTAAAACAAATGTATGTGCCTTGTCCTTAAATGCGACAAATATATAATGCAACAGCAACTTAATTGGTTATCTGTCAAAAGTAACATAAGATGTAGAACCATTTTGTTTATATATAAACTTTTAAATAATTTGTTACCAAAATACCTCTCCGATAATATTAAATTTAGACATAATATTCATTCATACAACACAAGGCAAAAAGACCATATTAACATATCTCGAACTACATTAACATCAACTAAAAAAACCATTTAGAACAGTGGTATGACTTTATATAATAGTCTACCTCCTAGTATTAAGCAGTGTAATACATTAAGTACATTTGAATGTCGATTACGCTCGCACCTAAGTTCCCTACCTGATTTTTAATTTTTAATTGAAGTTTTATTAATAATATTAATAATAAAAAAAACATTTATAATTAAAAATATTTATGAATGTTAAGTAATCTTTGTGAAATTCTTTACATGTTGTGTCATCTGACCGATACACAGTGATTTGATACTATACTTCTAAATGTGACTCTTTTTTTTGTTTTTATAATGTTGATGTAATTGTTTTTATTTTGTAATTTTTTATACTATGTCCGCTAATAAATGGATTTTGAATTTTAATTTGAATTAGTGAAGAGAATCTTTTGAGGATGAAGCTCTACGAACATCATGGTAGAACATGGCAGCACAGCAAAGAAACTGCATTAAATTCACTCTGAAAACAAAAGAAAGTTATGAGCTCTCTTTTCTCGACGCCCTAGTCAATAAAAATACTTCAACCGTAATCACTTCCTTATATCGAAAACCTACTTATATTGGACAATATCTAAACTTAAAGTTAAACCATTCCACATCATCCAAATTGGGAATTGCAAAATCTCTCATAGATCGAGCCACCTAAATCTGCAATACAGAAAAACTTTTAAAAAAAGAAAAGTCAAAAATTTTATTCGATCTCTGAAGGTATGGTTTCTCGAAATACACGATCAATAAAACTCCTTAGACCACACGACATAAATAGTAAAAGAAATGCGAAACTTATAATTTCATGCTTTAGAGGAATCTTAGAAAAAGTAAGAAGAATAGGCAACCAGTACCATCTTCGAATTATCTTCAAAACGATCACAACAATAAGAAGTCAATTAATAACAAAAAATAAACCACAACCCCACGAAACCAAACAACATCAGAGAAACAAGCCGACCTCACATTAAAGAATACAAACGCAAAACTCAACAAGGGGCCATACCTGGATCGAAAATAGCTCAACATTGCTGAGAAAATCAACACTCTATGGAATGGAAATAAAAAAACATTGTCAGCAACGAAGAAAATTTATTCAAGCAGAAGTTCAAAGCAACAGCAATGATACAGAGGAACCGGAATGTATTTTCTCAACAAATCGTCACCATTAAAGCGAATCAGGGAAACAGCGAAACCAATCAAGTGAAAACTTCACGATTCACTGAACACAAGTTAATTTTTGGGATTGCAGATACATCGCAACTAGCAATTTTTAGTTATGCAAGCTGTAAAAATTAAAATTGCACTAATTTTAAACGTTGTTTTACGGATAAAGAATAGTTATCATGGCGTCGATCGACAACGTCGACTATTATACGACGCCTAAACGTTTATCACAACTTCAGTCGCCATCACAACTATTTATGACCGTCTATTTTACTAACAGCAATTCCTTAGTTGTGAAGGCGCTGCCGACTACAAAGCGGTGTGTGCTAAACGAAATATTGATCATTTTGCTCCACGTTTTCTGGCCGGTTTGTTGGAGACGCGGGCGCGCCTGTTTTCATCTAACCAATTTTTCTGTTATATTTGCAACAAACCAATTTTGGAGCACTGCTGTCTGTCATACAAAGTTCAATTCATTCAGTAAAAGTAACTAAAAAGTGTTTTTTTAAGTTTCTAATAGTTTTGTTTGAACATTCTGTGCTATATAAAGGAACAAATTGTATAAACGTTCTTCGATATTTTATCGCTGCAGAATTATCAAAATGCTCGAGAAAATGTGTCATCTTTTGAAGACGCTGAAATGGAGATAAGAGGTCACTGACCTGGAGTAGGTCCATAATGAATTTTTTATAAAAAAATCAAGAAGAGTTACCATTTCTTTTAGGTGATCAACAGTAGTGACAGCCATAGTGACAATGACAATGATTATAATAATAATGATGGTGTCTCAGATGTGAGCTCGGATGTTAATGTAGATTCTGAACCTGACATGCCCGAGGATAATCCTGATGTTGTTAAAGTTTGAAAGAATTTCTACCATGTTAAGCATGTAGTAACAAGATTCCATATACACCAGCGTTAAGCACGCTTCTGGCAGGACTTACTGAATGTGGCATTCCAGGATCACCCAAAGATCCCAGGACTTTCCACTCGTTCATATCTTTGATATGTTTTAATTAATATTTTTTTGTTTATAAATTTATATTAAATCAGAAAATATGCTTTTATTTAAAAAATGTCTTTTATTGACTTCCATCCTCCATTTAACGAGTGTTAAAACATTATACGTTGAGTAAAAATTGAATCGTGTTCGCGACTTTTAAGTTAAAGGATCCGTTCAAAACACGGTTAAGTAGTTAAAGCTGTCGAGACACGGGACTCCTTTGGTTGTTATAGAAACTAATAAGTGCCGCTATGAATGATTGTAAAATCCATTGTAAGCTAATTTGTAAACAAACATTAAAAATAATTTATTGAATTTTCTCTATAATAAACTAAGAACTTTTTGCATGTAAAAATCCGTATTTTTTTCTTAGGAATCCTAAGCAACATCTTCAGAAGTTTTTCGAAGCGATTCTTAAATCATAATTTTTAAAATTTTATAAAATCATCTTAATCGAGGGCGCGCTTATTTTTTAGAGCTACGACCTGCACATTTGACAGTAAACTACCGTCTGTTTATATATTATGGTGTTAGTAATTTGTAGTCGAATAGTGTATTAACCATTTCACGTAATGAATAATATTTTGAACAAATAATTGTAATCCAAACCCCATTCGACTATTACTTCAACTGTAGTCGCGATCGCGACGTTGACTCAACCAAAAAATTATCCATTAAATTGGAGCAAAAGTGGGTGGTGTTTGAGTATATTATCCTACCCTACTCATAATTAATTATCTTACCATGCGAAATCAAAAGTTTATCTGGAGCCGAATTCTTGAAGGTCTCTGAGGTCAAGGATAGGTATTTGCCGATCTACCATTTCACTTCCCAGGGCCGACGATAAACTAATTAGACTTTTTCTCACAAAAATTACATAATTTTGTAAGATTAAGGAAAAACGCGTATGAAGTGGAGTAGGCCGCGTTAACTAGAAGGCAGGCTAACACGATTCCATACCGTCCCTCGTAGAGGACGATAAGAGGACGGTACCGTGTGATCCATATATTGATAGTGAAACACATTAAAGATCCCTAGCCCCGACAAAGGGGTTTAGGTCTAAATCCCTTTAGAGAAAGAAAAACTGCCTTCTTAGGTGGTGCTCATCAGACCGGTCTGGTGAGCGGGTAGGCGGGGAAGGAGCCACAATAGATCTCTCAGGTCTCAGTGGAAGGAGCTGTAAATTGCACCACTCATAACAAACCTATAGAACCCACCATTTCACTTTGCCCAAAGTGGACGAGAAGTGCGAAATCTGTTTACACTTCTGAGTACGGGTGTCTATAATAATACACCTCCAGCTTACGCAATATGCATGCATATTTCGTTTCGCATACGATCCTGTCCAAAGCACAGATATTAATTTTGCCGTTCAAACAACGCCGCACCATTGACAAATTGCAAATCCTGCCTTGTTTTCAGTAAAGCTATGATTACTGACCATGGTGATTCAGTATATTTAATTCTCGCATCTCAATCCAGGATTTGCCTGGCATTAATGTCATTTTACCGTAGTCTATAAACTGTGTAGTGGAATGAAGCCATAGATCGATCGGTTAGGAAATAGGCTCTATAAAGTTATAAGAACAAAAACTGATTTATTTTCATAAATTTAAATCTGTAATTAGTCTAAGAAGATTAAACGCAAATGTTTAGAAATTGCTAAGAATAATAATATGGTCATAAATAGGGACAAGAGTGGATGGGTATTTTAAAGTCGTTCATATTCAAGAGACGAAGTAGAACCTGTGCCCTATCAGTTATTGATTGATATCCCACTATTCGATCGGATTCGTTTTTTACGTCTGCAGAATGTTGTAGAGTATTTAAATCCATTTTACCTTTTCATTTTTGAGTTTTGTGAAAAATACGCGTAAAAGTTTGGTTATATTTATTACCTTGACACTACATGAAATGGTTGGTTGAAATAAACCAGGGAACCATAGATAAAAGACAACTTCTTGGTATGTTGTAAACGGCCGAAAACCTTATGCTAAGCTACTGGCCCGATCTTCTTGAAGGAACGTTTTTAAGTCGTTAGTTTTGCTCCCAGGAAGTAACCAATATCTTTGTAGTCCAAAGAACGTCAAGACATAGTAATAACTTTATACTATAGTCACCTAGTAACGTCTGAGTGTGGTGATTGCGTCGCTAAAAGCCGTCGTCGTTAAGATAACTGATTTCTGCACTTCATACAACGTTTATTTTGGTGCATCTTTAAAAAATCGTTAAAAAATAAATGCGATCCAACAGCATAAAATAAAACATTTGACCTACGACCAACGAATAATATTAATTTTAGTACCTAACCAAAAATAAGTTAAATTGACATATTACGCATTTTTAAGAAAAAAAAACCTTGTTTTTAAAAAAATATATGAATAGTCCCTCAGTCTCCTAATTTGTTTTGACTTTTTAGATAGAACGTCATTAAAACTTCAGGTTATGAAGGTTGTCGACTTAAGAGTATTCGCGTTTGATATTTTTAATAATTTCTTATATTTATAATGATATTTTCATTGGTCGTAGGAAATAGTAATTTGCATTACAGGGCCGGGAAATGCTCTATTAAAGGACACGTCTAGATGTTTACCAACAAGGCGACGAAGGAGCCGAGGCCGGAATTTCTAGACCTGTACAACGTTTATTTTTATACTGTAAGTGGGAAATCCATTATTTTATCCTTATTTTTTTTAGTTACTTTACCGGACTCATGATGCAATGTATCATTTCCCGGACTAAAATATCGATTTCAGTCCAGAAAAAATACTTTCCCAGACTAGTGATGTAATGTATCATTTTACGGACTGAAACCGATAACGTAATGGAGTATATTACAATACAGTATGAAATAAAGTATAGTACACTAACTCGCATATTATGGTCATTACAGGCTCAGATAAATTAAGACACTCGCCTGCGGCTCGCGCCTCAAACTTCCTTCCCGTTTAATGACCATCATAACATGCTTGTTATGTATACTACTATTCACAACCAACTCACATTTTGGTGCCGGCGATTTTTCACTGTTCCTGGGTAAGTTTTATGTGGAGAAACCGAAATAGCCATCAGATTATGTCTATCAGACCTAGTTTTTAAAATAGGAATTATTTACTGTTTTTTAACCTCTATATATATTATATATATATATATATAAAAAACACATATAATTAAATATTTATTATAAAAAGTAGCTTAACATACATTCATACTCATATTAGTCACTATCACCTACAAATTTTCTCTATACGACTTTCTAGTAGTCTCGCTAAAGGCTCCAACACTAGTCGGCTATCATGTGGCTATCCCATCGTCCTTGATATCGATCTTCCATAGTTTCAATATCCTGTTGGAATCTTTCTCTCTGTTCTTTACTACGGTCACCTAAATTTTCTGGAAAGCGATCTAGGTGGCTGTCGAAGTAGTGAACTTTTATACTCATGTTACAACCGAGAATATGAAAATTTGAAAGCATAGTTTCCAATAATTCTGTGTAGTTGTCTGCTTTGTGATTTCCAAGAAAATTATTAACTACTTGAACAAATGAACCCCAAGCGTTAGCTTCAGTCTCATTCATTGATATGGTGAACTGTGGATCTTTAATAAGTTTCCTTACTTGAGGACCATCAAATATACCAGCATTTAGTTTTTCCGTACCAATCTCAGAAGACTTACAAGAAAAGTACCCAAAACTATTTCCATCTCGATCTAACGCTTTCAAAAACTGCTTCATAAGCCCCAACTTGATATGCAAGGGTGGTAGTAAGATCTCTCGTAACCAAAGGTTTATTCACTACGTTTTGTTTTTCTTGAACCATAGTATCTCTTAAAGGCCAATTTCTCTTTACCCAGTGCTGATCTCTAGCTTTGCTGTCCCAAAGACGTAAAAACAGGGGTATTTTGTATATTCACTTTGCTGGCCAAGGAGAAAGTTCACCATTTTCAAATCAACACAAATTTCCCACTGACGTTCTTCGTATTTAATTTGTTTCAAAACTTGTGCTATTGTTTTATACTCCTCCTTCATGGTAGTAGAATGTCCAATAGGAATTGAGGCCTACTGGTTACCGTTAAGCAAAAGGACACATTTTAAACTACGATTTGAACTGACAATGAACAGGCGCCAATCTCATTACAGAATACCAGCTTATTTTCCTGAGTGCAAAAAGGCAGCATATCCTTTTCTCTCTTACGATAAAATGTAATATTAGTGCCTGGATAATCTGGATGCAAGTAATTCAGCACACTCCTTTGAGAGGTATAGGGCTCTCACGAGATCGTTCGGTTCTTGTTGATTAAAACACTGAGGAGTTGTTAAATCTGCTTCAAATACACTGTCGTTTTCTGATTGCATTCTTTGAACTGCATCAGACGTTGATGTTTCTGTATCATCTTTCGGGATTTATTAGTATTTGTGGTTTGATTTTCATGTAAACATGTACTTTTTAAAGACAATACACAAGGTCTCAAGAATAAGCAGATATACTATATTGTTAAAAAATTTCTCTTTGAAACCGTGACTTACAGTGATCCCTTAGTTTTACTCTACACGCATATCTCAAGCATCGTTTTTTTATGGTAAAAACCGACCTATAAATGCTGGTAGCAATTTTTTTCATTAGTTTTAATTTAATGTTAAAGAAAAGATATTTTTTTTAAATTTTCATGCGTAAAATACTGATGCAACTTTTTCACTTTTTTGTGGTGATAGAAAGAGTTTAACGTATGTTTAAGTTCGTAGACAAATTTTCTCCCTTATAAAGGAAACAAAAGCAAAAATTTCTGGATATTTCTGCAGTACGTATATGTATACGGGGTGGATTCTATAAATGGAACGGTGCTTCTAGCGGCTTAGGGAAGAGGTTTTAAAAAACTCTAAATGCGAATCTTTAATGATTTTTTACGAAATCTCCGCCCATGATAAAAAAAATACATTTTGGGGCCCACAACTGGAGGTCCAGGGTCCACCCACTATTTTCTTAAAAATAAGAACCACTTGTGGTACCTTTTTGGAAAGCTTGTTAAAAAGAAATATAACGCACTGGTTTTTTTTTAACATGTGTCAACTAATGTGCCAAAATTTAAAAAAACTGATTTTCTTGTCAATTTCTTTAGCTTCAAAATAAACTAGGCATTTCTCTATTTACTAAGCGAAATAAAGAGAATACCAAAGAACATTATTGGCAGCCTATTTGTGGGCCGTCACTGAAGGCCCAGGGCCTACCAACATTTTTTTAATGAGGATGACCTACTTGTGGAACTTTTTGGAAAGCTTGGTAAAAAAGAAATTCGAGTAAATTAATTTTTTTGACTTCTGTCAACCCATATGTAAAAAATATGTTTTTAAATTTTTTTTTTTTACATATGGGTTGACAGAAGTCAAAAAAATTAATTTACTCGAATTTCTTTTTTAACAAGCTTTCCAAAGAATTCCACAAGTAGTCCATCCTCATTAAAAAAGTGTTGGTAGGCCCTGGGCCTTCAGTGACGGCCCACAAATAGGCTGCCAATAATGTTGTTTGGTATTCTCTTTATTTCGCTTAGTAAATAGAGAAATGCCTAGTTTATTTTGAAGCTAAAGAAATTAACAAGAAAATCAGTTTTTTTAAATTTTGGCACATTAGTTGATAGATTTAAAAAAAAAAAACCAGTGCGTTATATTTATTTTTAACAAGCTTTCCAAAAAGGTGCCACAAGTGGTTCTTATTTTTTAAAAAGTAGTTGGTGGACCCTGGACCTCCAGTTGTGGGCCCCAATTTTTTTTTTTTTATCATGGGCGGAGAATCTACCCCGTATATATATATATACGTACTGCGGGAATATCCAGAGATTTTTGCTTTTGTTTTCTTTATAAGGGAGAAAATTGGTCTACGAACTTAAACATACGTTAAACTCTTTCTATCACCACAAAAAAGTGAAAAAGTTGCATCAGTATTTTACGTACGAAAATTTAAAAAAAAATAGCTTTTCTTTAATATTAAATTAAAACTAATAAAAAAAATTGCTACCAGCATTTATAGGTCGGTTTTTACCATAAAAAAACGATGCTTGAGATATGTGTGTAGAGCAAAACTAAGGGATCACTGTAAGTCACTGTTTCAAAGAGAAATTTTTTAACAGTATAGATCTGCTTATTCTTGAGACCGTGTGTATTGTCTTTAAAAAGTACATGTTTACATAAATATCAATCCACAAATACTAATAAATCTCGAAAGATGATACAAAAACATTAACGTCTGATGAAGTTCAAAGAATGCAATCAGAAAACGACAGTGAATTTGAAGCAGATTTAACAACTCCTCAGTGTTTTAATCAACAAGAACTGAACGATCTCGTGAGAGCCCTATACCTCTCAAAGGAGTCTGCTGAATTACTTGCATCCAGATTATCCAGGCACTAATATTACATTTTATCGTAAGAGAGAAAAGGATATGCTTTTTTCACTCAGGAAAATAAGCTGGTATTCTGTAATGAGATTGGCGCTTGTTCATTGTCAGTTCAAAACGTAGTTTAAAATGTGTCCTTTTACTTAACGGTAACCAAGAGGCCTCAATTCCTATTGGACATTCTACTACCATGAAGGAGGAGTATAAAACAATAGCACAAGTTTTGAAACAAATTAAATACGAAGAACATCAGTGGGAAATTTATGTTGATTTGAAAACAGTGAACTTTCTCCTTGGACAGCAAAGTGAATATACAAAATATCCGGTTTTTACGTCTTTGGGACAGCAAAGCTAGAGATTAGCACTGGGTTAAGAGAAATTGGCCTTTAAGAGATACTATGGTTCAAGGAAAACAAAACGTAGTGAATAAACCTTTGGTTACGAGAAAAAGCATCTTACTACCACCCTTGCATATCAAGTTGGGGCTTATAAATCAGTTTGTGAAAGCCTTAGATCGATATGGAAATTGTTTTGGGTAATTTTCATGTAAGTTTTCTGAGATTAGCACGGAAAAACTAAATGCTGGTATATTTGATGGTCCTCAAATAAGGCATCTTATTAAAGATCCACAGTTCACCACATCAATGAATGAGACTGAATCTAACGCTTGGGGTTGATTTGTTCAAGTAGTTAATAATTTTTTTGGAAATCACAAAGCAGACAACTACACAGAATTATTGGAAACTATGCTTTCAAATTTTCATATTCTCGGTTGTAACATGAGTATAAAAGTTCACTACTTGCACAGCCATCTAGATCGCTTCCCAGAAAATTTAGGTGACCGTAGTAAAGAACAGAGAAAAAGATTCCTACAGGATATTGAAACTATGGAAGATCGATATCAAGGACGATGGGATAGCCACATGATGGCCGACTACTGTTGGAGCCTTTAGCGAGACTACACCAGTAAAGAAAATTTGTAGGTGATAGTGACTAATATGAGTATGAATGTATGTTAAGCTACTTTTTATAATAAATATTTAATTATATGTGTTTTGAAATTCGAGTAAATTAATTTTTTTAACTTCTGTCAACTCATGTGTAAAAAACATGTTTTTAAAAAATCTTTATTAAAAACCTATTTTTATATAATAGTCCAAAATCCGCTAGAAGCAACGTTCCATTTAAAGAATCCACCCTGTATATAAGATCACTTGGTAGGATTAAATTGGAGCCAGGAAGCACGAAAAACCCTTCAGACATATTTTTGTAAATGCTTACTGCTTTAATTGCTCGAAAAATGAAAGCTTTCAGCTACGTTTTTTATATGTAATACTTTTAACGTGAATTTTTACACGTGTAAGGAGTACGTTTACTTTTTTTGTAACACTTTTTTTTAAGTTAAACGTTTCATTCAATTTGGTACCCTAAAAGGTAAAAAATAATTTTATCCGACGTATAACCTCGTGGGGCATTCTAGATTGGGAGTCAAAAGCGATCCTAAGTGAGGCTAAGTGAGGCCTAGAAATTATTTGATTTGAAAAACCGTACACGGATAAAGAAATGCATTGTATTTTCAGTAGTTATATACCTAGTGCATGTCAGATTTCCAGGAAAGGAAAGCCAATTTTTTAACAAAAACTTAAGTGTATGCGATCTAAAAAAAATCTCGAACCCGTAGGGTGAGGGCTTTTTTCTGGTGTCCTACATGAAAGCTTTTGTTAAAAAAATTGGCTGAAAACGAAATTTTCAAAAATTTCCGAGAACGGAACCTGACATGCACGCGTACTGATAGAGGATATACCGAGTGAAACTGCATATTTCCATCAGAGGACAAATTTTATTTAAGTCATTAGAAAATCTAATATATAAAGCAGCGGCGGTTCCAGCCTTTTGTAAAGGGGAGGGCGGTTTCGATTCGAAAATAAAACTAGAATAAAAGCATAGCTTTTATGAAGAACATATCAGTATATACAAACAAAACTTAGCAACTACAAGCGCGGGTTTGACCTTAAATCTAAGGGGGCGGGGTACTCAGATTTTAAGTTGTTTATTTCGTACATTCTTTATTTTAAAAAATGTTTAAATGCGCCGAAAATTTGAGAAAATTACATTAAAAATGCAATTTTTGAGTCAAATTAAGCTAAAATACTAAATATCAATGTATCAGAGCGCCGCAGTCGAAAATTTTTAGAAAAATTGCACTGAAAATTGCATTTTTTGATTTAAAATAAAAATAAAATTGTAAATATATCAATGGTTTCAAAGCGCAGCAGGCGAACATTTTTAAGAATGTCACACTACAAATGCCATTGTTAACATAAAATTAAACTAATACCGTAAATATCAAAGGTGTTATAGGGTCGAAATCTATGCCCTACTTTTTATTTTCTAAATATTTTCGTACCTACCCCCCGAAAACCGCGCTTGAGTACCTACATATAATTTTTTCAGTTTTAAAAAACATAGATAACAAACAAATCACAAACAAAACTTAATAGCTTAATACTTTTTTTTAAGGTTTAAAAAGCTTATTAAGTTCAAACGTTACCTTTTATTTTGCAATATCTCAAATCTCTCGCTCAATATCAATTTCAATATGTCTGTCGATAAACAGCAACGCTAAGCCCGTCAGACGAATTTCGATCATAATGTTTTTAAGTACTTATATTTTTAATCTTCTGAGGCAGGAGAAGCTTCTTTCTGACGAAGCATTACTTACTAACAAACATCCAAGAATGTTTTTGTCAACGGAAAAATATCGGCACACTTGTTCATTGCCTCTAAAACGTTATCATATATGTTTTGATTTAAGCTTTTGCCTATTTGTGATCAATATTGTTTCCAAATACTGACTTCTCCCAATAAAAGTTCAAGAATTTATGTTTTGTATTAATCAAACAGTTTATAGTATTTGAAAACGACATTAGGTAATTTTGCCCTGATTTTGGTTTCACGTTGTCTAAAACTTGTTATGAATATTTTCAGGTCAAAAATACTTAGAGTCTCGTTATTGAACCTTGATTTTATGTCCGAAATGATTTTGTTTAAAACTTGTTTATAAATCGAAACTCTATAATACTGTTCTGTATTTGTAATATCGTGGTTTTCGTCTGTTTTAAACTGTTCCAAAATACTATTCTGGATTCTAGAATGTCTTTAAAGGAACGTTCTGCAATTTCTCGTTTTTTCTCCGAGGACTTCAAGGTTTTACCACCACCATTTTTGTTGTCTACTTTTTTCTGGAGCAAAGGGGGGGGGGGAAACTGGATCTTAGTGGGATTTTAACGCCGTTTAAGTATTTTTTTGGGACAGTCCCTGAGAGTATTTTGTTTCATAGACATAGGTGCTGATATCTATAGGGTGAGCCAATAATAGCTGACAAAGTTTGAGATGAGTTATTTTGACACCTGCCAAACCCTGTCCAAATGGAGGAAAAATAATTAATGAAATTGAAGTTTTTGGAAAAGCAAATACCGTATTTTTCTCTGCTGAAGAGTTTAAATCGGAAACCGTAAAACAAAGTAACGGTTGTTTTAACTGTCATTTACTGTTATGGGGAACACCACTGGTGCGATGACACATATTTACGAGTGGGGACTCGAACTACACTAAATTGATGGCGATGAACTTAAAAATTTTATTAATTTTGACATCTGTCAAACCCTGTCAAAATAACGAATAAATAATTTATAAACATGGAGGTTTCGAAAAAGCAAATATCTTTTTTTGCTCTGTTGACGATATTAAATCGGAAACCGTAAAAAAAGTGACAGTTGTCTTAACTGTCATTTACTCTTATGGGGAAAACCACTGGTGGGATGGGTGGCGAAGTGCCACTTTTCCGCACTACTTTTCCGCACGCTCTTGAAAAATCCTAATCGGTACCTTAATAACAATTTTTTCGGTGTCCTTATAATCACTCAACTCTCAAATAGTTGTCAAAAACTAGTCAAGTCACAATTTTAATGCTGTATCCCTATGGCAACAAGATTACAAACTAAAAACTGCTTGAAAATGGACGCGTCAGGATCCGAAGAAAATCTTCCAGAATCTATAATAAATACAGCAAGAGACCTTAACCTCCTTCCTGTGAATCGAAAACAAGGTATGAGAAGGAATATTTATTTTTCAATAAGTGGTGCAAGGAGCAACAAGTTCAAAGCTTCAAGGAGGAAGTGTCCCTTGCCTATTTTGTAAAACTTAGTAATACCTGCAGACCAAACACGATGTGGTCAAGACATTCGATGCTGAAAACAGTACTTAAAGTTCAAAAGAATGTAGATATCGGTCAATATTTCAAGTCTACGGCGTACCTAAAGAAGAAAAATGTGGAATTCCAACCCACAAAATCTGAAATTTTTACAAAACAGGAAATCGCCAAATTTTTGTCTGAAGCATCTGACGAAATATATCTTAGGATCAAAGTAGTAGCAATCTTTAGATTAGCCGGCGCATGCCGTCGCGAAGAACTTACAAAGGTAACTACTAATGACATAACCTTGGAAAGAGATGACCTATTAATATTAAACATACCTGACTCAAAAAACCATACCAGCCGATCTTCTGTAATTTCTAATTATATAAATGGCGGAAACTATTTACAACTGTACAAAAAATGCTAATCTAGGAAACCTGGTACACCACATAATAGATTTTTTGTACATTACAAAACCGGAACCCGCACCATTCAAGCTGTCTGAATAAACTCTTTTGGAAAATACCCATCTGAAATAGCAGCGTATCCGAAACTTCTCAACCCCGAATCCTACACAGGTCACAGCTTCCGCCGTTCTTCGGCCACAATGTTAGCGGACAGTGGAAAAGGAATAACAAATATTAAAAGATTGGGCGGATGGAGGTCGACCGCAGTTGCTGAGGGATATTTGGAAGAGTCGACTCAGCTGAAAAAAGAATTGTCAAACAAGATATTATCATGTCCCTCAACATCAGCCAATAGCAGTGTCCTTCTCCTCCCAAAAATGATATCGCTATTAAAAATATTGAAAATCACGAAATACTCCTGCCCCTAGAACATGGAATAACAACGCAGATGTTATTAGCATCAGCAATAAATCTCCAAAATGCATCTACTGCAGTTTCACTATCAACATTACCAATAAACAATAGTTATAGGCACTTATTATTATAAAACTATAGACCAATAAACGTTTCTTTAATTCTTCGTAACTTTATTTTTTACGTTTTCCGTACGCTCGAAAAAAAAATAGCGTTCCTAACACTTGCGGAAAGTTTCTTTTCCGCATTTGATTGCTGGCCGAACTATATAATATTTTAACAAAAAAAAACTTTTTGAAAAAAAAACTTTTTTTATTTTTTTTTAAAGATATTGCCTGATGCCGCCGTTTTTTACATCCAACTTTGCCCCAGTTTCTAGGGGCTGCACGGGGGCAAGATTTTTACTATTTCTATATTCCAGAAAACTACTCAATAGGCACATCTAAACCTCATCAAAAAGTGTGCATATGTGCATATGGAGTGTTTTCTGGAATATGCAAATAGTGAAAATTAGATCTCGCTCCTTTACAGCCCCTAGGGGCTGAGACAAACTGGGAGTATTCAAAATTAAGAAATAAGTGAAGTATATATGATTTTTTATTTGAAATCAACAAAAGTTTTAGCCTCTAACCTAGGAGCCTTGTTAACAGCTATAAAAATTTTATGGGTAAAGTGGACTTGTAATGGTGTGAACTACCAACTGACTAAGATTAAGATGTGCAGGTTCATTAGTATAGAAGGTATGAGGGATAGCTTAAAAGCACATTTTGACCCCCGTTTCCCCCTAAGGGCCACATATGTAATTTTTTTATGACACACCAGTGTATGTTACCAGAAGGTCATTATATGTGCCAAATTTCATTGCTCTAGCTCAAACTGTCTGAATTTAAGAAAAAATATGATATCTTAACCTTACTTTTTGACTGTAGCATGTTTGAGGATGTTAACAGGTTAGGCAGTGTGGGTGGGTCTATTAGTAATCGATTAAAATAAGTTTCCTAAAATTTTCATCAAAAGAAACAGGGAAGCCAAATTTTCTACGTATGCCTCCTAGATATTTTGCCAAATTGGCCAAAAACACACACACTTTGACTTAGATTGACAAAAGTAAATATAAACAAAATAAAGATAACTACAAAAATAGTTTAAACTTCCAAATCAGCTACATCAACCGAAGAGAATCTAGAGAAGAGAAGATCAAAAGATCTTGGGAGAAAAGAACGAAAATTCAAAATTGGACGAGTGTCCCACAAGGAATACACAAAAGACCAAAGCGAAAGAAGAAACAATTAAATGATGTTTCGCCCGGGGTGACCAGCGTGGGCTCGTCTTTTGTGTGTTCCTTATGGGACACTCGTCCAATTTTGAATTTTCGTTTTTTCCTCCCAAGACCTTTTGATCTTCTCTTCTACAAAAATAGTTGTTATTAACCACAAGGCGCATTTATTAGGGAGTTTTTGGTCAGTATATCGTTATCGGTTATCGTTATTTGCAAGCCATCAAGAATAAAGTTATTTCGGATTACTTGTTCAATTATTTCTACAGTTACCCACAAAGCAATAACTTCTTAATCAAAAAGTAAGCATTTTAAGCCTTCTTTTACAAATTGAAGTAAATATAAACAAAAAAAGATAACTAGGAAAATCGTTGTAATTAGACACTTAAAGTTAATTTTTTAATTTTATCAGCATTCGTGTCCTTATCTTTATCTCACGCATTTGATCAGCTGGAACTGTCACGCATTCGCCATTGGTTTAAAAGTACACCTGCTCGATAGGTCGACTCGATAGAGATAAGGATACGAATGCTGATAAAACCGAAAATTAACTTTAAGGATCTAATAACCATCAGTCGTGCTTATTACCGCCAATATTACATTATTTTTCTGGTTAACTTTATTCTGAATACAGGGTAGATTCTTTAAAGCTCTAAGCTAAAAGCGAATCTTTAATGATTTTTTACGGACTTTCTGCCCATAATAAAAAAAATTTGGGGCCCCCAACTAGAGGCCCAGGGCCTACCAAAATTTTTTTTTTAAATAAGAGGTACCACTTGTAGCACCATTTTGAAAAGCTTGTTAAAAAAGAAACCTAACGCACTAGTTTTTTTTTGACATTTTTCAAAAATTAAAAAAAAAAAATCAATTGTTTCAGATTCAACATAAAATATATATTTCTCTAAAGTAATACTCGTGGTATATCGGAAAATTCGTTTTTGTTTCTCACTTCATTACGACCAGGCCTCGAATGTCTAATGGAGAATCCGGACACCTACAGACCCATTTCATCCTTATTACGAATCATCAGGGAGTCATAAGATTTTACCTGGCAGTTGAAGCTACACAGGCACCATGCACACCTCTCGAATTTAAAGCAAAAAGTTTGTAATCCGCGGAGACGTAGTACCTGTGTGCGCCACCTGTCGAATAAACCGAGAAGCAAAAACGTCAAAATTGAAAAGTGCAGAAAACCGTAAATACAGAATCCTTTTTGTCAATTGTTTCGGATTCAAAATAAAATATATATTTCTCTAAAGTAACACTCGTGGTGTATCGAAAAATGCGTTTTTGTTTCTCACTTCAATACGGTTATAAAGAAGGAACCTGTAAAAGTATAAGGTCACTGTAACATGACTCTTAAAAAGAGGTAACGTTCGCAGCAGCACCGCCCCCAATTGGAGCTTCATACTACGTAGCCCTAATTTTAAGGCATCAGCAAGCAACGCTCCGGAGGAGGCTTGTTGCGCAGAACTAAAAAGCCAAAGTATTGAGAAAACAAAGCGAATCTCGTGTCCGCAAATAAAAATTAAATTAACACTCGTGGACAATGCGTTTTTGTTTCTCACTTCACTATGGAGAATCCAGACATCTACAGACCTGTTTCATCCTTATTAGGAATCATCAGGGATTCATAGGATTGTACCTGGCAGTTGAAGCTACACAGGCACCATGCACACATCTCGAATTTAAAACAAAAAGTTTGTAATCCGCAGAGACGTAGTACCTGTGTGCGCTACCTATCGAATAAACCGAGAAACAAAAACAGCACCACCCCCAATTGGAGCTTCATACTACGTGGCCCTAATTTTAAGGCATCAGCAAGCAATCGCTCTGGAGGAGGCTTGTTGCGCAGAACTGAAATAGCCAAAATATTTAAAAAACAACAAAGTGAATCTCGTGTCCATAAATAAAAATTAAAGTAACACTCGTGGCATATTTTTTGTTTCCGACTTCAGGCCTCCAATATCTAATGGACAATCCAGACACCTACAGACCCGTTTCATCCTTATTAGGAGAAACAAAAACGCTTTGTCCGATATGCCACGAATGTTACTTTAACTTTGATTTGTTGTCCTGGAACCGACAGTCTTTACGCTCAATATATGATTTGAAGGACTCAATTGAGTTAAAATTAAAAGAAAAGTCTGATATTTGATCGAAGTACAAAGTCCCAAACAGAGCATTAAATTTTATTTATTGTTAGAATATTATACCATTAAATACTGATTTAATGTACTCAAAATAATAACTGCTTTGGAACTAAGGAAAAGTTTTGTCTTATTTTGGTTTAAAATAAAATTATGATTATTTTCCACAAACAAAAACTACACTTTTTTGTACTCGACGCGCGTTTCGCTAACAATGTTAGCATCATCAGGAGACGATAAACAATGAACTAAATTAATCTACGCTCTATCTTATATACAATCCTTTAGTGGGCGGAGATAAGACTAATAATTTGTGATTGATCACGATTTTTAATCCTTTCTCCCCTCAACCAAAGAATAAAGTGTACTAAACGGGATGGGTCCTCTATCTTTATTTAAACTATTTCTGGATTTAATGATTTCCATACTTTCATATGCATTCAAAAGTCTTTTGTTTGGTACACTTTTTAGAAGTTTTAGGTTATCTAATGTGAATCTATGATTGTTTTCAAAAGCATGCTCGGCCACACTTGACTTTTCTGTTCTTCCGTATTTTAAGTGTGCTAAGTGTTCTTTAAAACGTGTTTGAATAGAGCGTCTCGTTTGGCCAACATATTTTTTATCGCAATCCATGCAACTAATTTCGTAAATTCCACTTTTTTCTAGAACTGTAGTTTTATCCTTGGGATTTCCTAGTAAGCTTCTTATTGTGTTACCGGATTGATATACTAATTTAAGACCGGTGTTATTAAATACTTTGTGTAATCCTTTCGTATAATTAGGATTATAAGGAATTGATACAAATTTTGAGTCGCAGGTATCTTTTTGTCTGAAAAAGGTAGAATTCCGAAAGGTCTTTTGAAAAGAATGTCTATTTATCAGCTTATTTATTAAGCCTTCATCGTAACCGTTTTCACCAGCTATATTCCTAATCCTATTCTTTTCTGCTTCAAATCTTTCTTTGTTTAAGGGGAAATTTACTAATCTATATGTTAAAAAATGCAAACTTGCAAGCTTATGTTGTAAGCAATGAAAAGAGTCATTTGGAATATACCTGTTGGTGGCCGTGCCTTTTCTGTATAGGCCAAAGTCCAATTTATTTTTATTTCTTATAACTAAAGTGTCTAGAAATGGCAGTGTACCGTTGTTCTCTGTTTCATAAGTAAATTTAATAGTGGGAAATTTGTTATTTATTTTTTCCATAAAATTTTCAACACTAGTTACTTTAGTGTTGAATAATGCAAACACATCGTCTATATACTTCATATATATTCCAAATGACTCTTTTCATTGCTTACAACATAAGCTTGCAAGTTTGCACTTTTTAACATATAGATTAGTAAATTTCCCCTTAAACAAAGAAAGATTTGAAGCAGAAAAGAACAGGATTAGGAATATAGCTGGTGAAAACGGTTATGACGAAGGCTTAATAAATAAGCTGATAAATAGACATTCTTTTCAAAAGACCTTTCGGAATTCTACCTTTTTCAGACAAAAAGATACCTGCGACTCAAAATTTGTATCAATTCCTTATAATCCTAATTATACGAAAGGATTACAGAAAGTATTTAATAACACCGGTCTTAAATTAGTATATCAATCCGGTAACACAATAAGAAGCTTACTAGGAAATCCCAAGGATAAAACTACAGTTCTAGAAAAAAGTGGAATTTACGAAATTAGTTGCATGGATTGCGACAAAAAATATGTTGGCCAAACGAGACGCTCTATTCAAACACGTTTTAAAGAACACTTAGCACACTTAAAATACGGAAGAACAGAAAAGTCAAGTGTGGCCGAGCATGCTTTTGAAAACAATCATAGATTCACATTAGATAACCTAAAACTTCTAAAAAGTGTACCAAACAAAAGACTTTTGAATGCATATGAAAGTATGGAAATCATTAAATCCAGAAATAGTTTAAATAAAGATAGAGGACCCATCCCGTTTAGTACACTTTATTCTTTGGTCGAGGGGAGAAAGGATTAAAAATCGTGATCAATCACAAATTATTAGTCTTATCTCCGCCCACTAAAGGATTGTATATAAGATAGAGCGTAGATTAATTTAGTTCATTGTTTATCGTCTCCTGATGATGCTAACATTGTTAGCGAAACGCGCGTCGAGTGCAAAAAAGTGTAGTTTTGGTTTGTGGAAAACAATCATAATTTTATTTTAGTGCAACCAAAAGTTCCAAATTCCCAACATATTTATTTTGGTTTAATAAGTTATAATTCAGTCAGGCTGTTTTTAAAACTAAAGTGCATCCGTTGTAACAAGTCCGCTAAGCAGTAAAACCTCTTAAGCAGGTAAGTCGGTGGTTCTCAAACAATAAATTATATTTTTGGAACATGAAGAATTACATTTTCTAAATAATAGTAGTTTTTACATCTAGTGGCTAAAATAGGGCTTCTTTACAAGCGTTGGTTTAAATAACAAGCGGAGACAATTTTTTTTTTATACCTTCATCATTTTTAAAAACATGATTTAAGTAACTGTCTGCAGATAACATGCGTGACTTTTTTGGTTAACGATTCAAAAAAAATTTTTTTGATCACGGGTGCAAAAAAAGATTTCTGTTCGTTTTTTGCCCAAAATTAAAGAGAAATAGCGGAAAATAGTAATATTGAAAAAATCTAATTATTCTTGCCTAAAAATAAAGCCATTTCCGCCAGTTTTCACCAAGTATTTAAGAAAAAATCATTTAAAAACATCGTAAAAATATTAAACTGTCAAATATTCAAATGTCGCAGCAACGAACGTCACCGATAAAAAGACACATCGCTATGGCAACCATTGTTATTTCATTTACCAGCCACCTTGATTTATAGTGTAAAGATGGTCTGTTTTGCGAGAAGTGCTCTTCGTTCGAGATTTTTAAAAGTACTTTCCTGTTTTTCTTGGGTTTTTTGATCAAGGTATTAAAAAAATTAGTGTTCACAACTCGTGGATAAACTGTGCTTTTTTTACTCGCGTTTTTAAATACCTCGCTGCCCTCGTTATTTAAACCAAAGTTTGTAAAAAAGCACTATTTTAGTCATGGTTTGGACATTTGTACACAAAAAATCATTTAAAGTTAATAAAAAATAATTAGGTAAAAAAAGATTATTTCTTAGCTTTTATAGTATTTACGCAAATTAGATTTACGAATTCTTTTTTATAAAGTTTTGGTTCTAAAAAGAGCCGATATTGCAGTCTTGCGATAGAATGCACCTACTTATAAATGCATACTAAAAAATAGTCTTCGCCTGCATGTGAAATATCATCCATGCTTCCAGAATTATGATTATCGTCCGTAATAATTAACGGTCTTACTTTGTCTCTAACCTATTCTGTCTCATAAGATTCAAAAATAATTTTTTCCGTGTGTTCAATGCATTTCCGTCATTCTTTTTTGCCCACTTTGCTAAGTGCCGCCTCCTACAACTTTATAACGCTAGGCTCACCGATATTTTTACAGGCATGTTTGTCATAATAATTTTGACTAATACCCCATACCAATTCAATTGCGTTATAATGGCAATGGTAGGGTGGTAATCTCAAAACCTGATGTCCATATTTAAGGGCTAATTCGTCAACAATATATATTTTTTTAAATGGCTGCTCTTTACACTTGCTTAAAAGATCACTTTCTAAAAATAAATGTTCATTGTTTATGTTTTTCTTGAACAACCACTCTCTTATTTCCTCTTTTTTCCAACTGCTTGTAGGAAATTTCTCTTCGAGTCTCGTATGGTAAAACGCATTGTCCAAAACAATTAACGAAGGGTTTTCCAAACTTTTTAAAAGTTTTTCCTCAAACCAATGCTCAAAAATGTTAGCATCCATATTGCCGTGATAATCGTCAGTTTTTTTTGTTGATGAAAATATTAAAATGGTATTTGAAGTAAACCCTTCTTCATTGCCTGCATGTATTATTGTATATCTCTTTCCATTACTTGCACGGGTAATGGAATAGCGATTCATCCTGCCAAGACGATTTTGTTGAAGTTCCGTGCGCAAATACCCATGTTTCGTCAAGAAAAACAACTTGCCTTGGCAATTCCGATTTTGGTTTTTTTATGAAATCTCTCAAAAATTGCCATCTTCTTGACACAATGTTGGATTGCTCGCAAAGCACTTTTCTGTTGGTCGTTTTTTTTTATATTTAAAGCGCACCTCTTTAATTTTTTTTTAATCTTTTCTAGAATAGCTTTAAGGGTAACATATTCCTTTGACTTATACATATCATAAAAAATATTTCTAATCAATAGTTTAATCCCTTGGGATAGTGGACCCTTTTATATGGTCTGTCCAATTCATCTTCACTCGGTTTTCGAAGTCTTCTTAAGGTCTTATCTGAAATGCCGCAAGCATCAGACGTTCGTTTTTGCACTGCCAAAACAGACACTAACGGGCCCCGAATTATTTTTTTCTAACGTAAAATAACGTTCCACTTGTAATACCAAACGGCGTTCACCTGAAGATAAACACGCGTTATGTCACCTTGCTGAACATTTTCCATAACTTTGCTTTATAACTGCTTTAAATTCCGTAATTCACACACAATAAGAAACAAACTAAAAGCTTACCTACTTATTTAAAATAGAACATACCATTCCCAACTGGATCATATTTTAATTATTTCTTGGAAGCAATAAAAATTTTTTGCAGTGATTATTAGCATTGACGACAGCTCCAGATTTACCTATAATAAACCCAAAATAATTAAATTCTCGGAAAATATACCTGTCAAAATCTTTAACTTATTTACGCACAAAGTTTTTCAAAAGTATAAGTGAAAAATAAAATAGAAATATTTATCGTGGTGTAAGTGTAACGCGTTATTCCTAAATAATTTTGTTTTAAGACCGCTGATACATACAGTGAACCAGTGGGATATCTGACACGATCAAGCACAGCGAGGGCATTCTAACTTAACTGACTTACTGTTCAAAAAGCGATAACATCTTTTGGAGATTTAATCCGATATCGGACTTCATACAGCGAACCGACTTTATGTTAGATTTTCTCTGTGTATATTAATGTTGAGTTTCTCTATCAGGATCATAAGAAGGACTCAGGGAGATTTCCGTTCCCAACCTTGATCATTTTCTCTGGCATAAGTATATATGTATGAAGTTAAATATAGGCCTCTCCCAAACTTGTAAGCAAGATCTAAAATCTAGTATGCCATGGCTTGGCTCCACGCCTATGCATATGCGTGAAAATTTTACGAGACGGCCGGTTTCGTGACCCTTCGCCCTTCGGTCGAGACGCCATTTTTGTTGATTTGTTTTGATCACACATAGTCGTTTTCCGCGTTTTCGTTAATGCAAATTTTTTATATATATTTTTATATACGCAAAAGTTTTTAGGAGTTATAATAAAAACTGTTTATATCTCGGAGCTTAAGATGTCGCCGCATAAAAAGACGGGCTGTGTTTGTGGATGCTGCCAAACAACACCAGTGAAGTTTCACAGGTTGGTAGCTATTTTTTCCTAAAATTTGAAGGAATAAAAGTGAAAATACCTAAAAATTATTTCTATTCATATATTTATTTATTTAAAAATAGAAAATACTGATTTTCTAAAAACGTAAACAAATAGAAAAATTTTGACAACTGCACAGCTGTCTTTCTGGATTTTGGTTGGTTAACCGATGACGATGGCAGAAAGAGACAATAAGAGTCATAAAAGAGTAAAAGAGAAAGGTATAGGCCTATATACAGGACATCCTGCTTACAAAGTTGTGCACGCCGAAAGCATCGCAAGGGCGTATATTTAAGCTCATACATAGTAAGTATATGGTAGTATCTTAACAATTTTAATATCATATTCAGAAAAACATTTATCTCTTGAAAAAAAACATTTATCACTCCTAAAAAGCAACGATCGCTAGCCAAGACGGCAAAAACGAACTTTGATATCCAGCCAAGGCTTTATTTATTTAATGTTACCGGATCATTTGTCACTTCCAGCCTCAAGGCAGCTATTTAGCTGATTCAGGTGTATTGAGTGGAAAATTGGCAATATATTATTTGGTGTGTTTTTTTAAGAAAATGGAATTTATTTAATCAGTCACTGGCGTAGCCAGACATCGACTCTGGGGGGGGTTCATCATTAAATTTTTAAAAATTAGGTAGGTCCCTATTCCTTGAGCTCTTGAACTGAAGAGAGGGGAAAGGGGCAGTTTAATAGGTACTGAGATCTAGTCTCATTTGGAGATTTGTTTTAAGATTAACCCATAAATGCGCCGCAGGCAAAATTTTTGAAAATATTTCACTAAACTGCTATTTTTTACGCGTTTAAAATGTTGTTTAAAATTATACAAAATTGTATCAATATCTAGGATTGGTATAGTGCCGTAGGCGAAAATTTTGATCTTTAGGTTTTTTGTAAAATATTTGGAAAAGTAGATTGGGTTAGATGCCATAAAGCGGTGGGATGCGATGGTATATATAAATTTATTGCCAAATCATAAATGAACCACAGATGGAAATTTTAAGAAAAATTATACTAAGAATGATATGATGATGATAGAAGATATCACACCAAACACACATCACATACCGGAGTAAAGGGTAAAAAAAGTGGGGGAGTTATAACTCTCCCTGAGGCCCTTGGGTTGGACCTCTTGGGGGGGGAGGGTTTAACCACCAACCCCCCCCCCTGGCTACCTCACTGTATCAGTGTCCTATGCAGAAATTTCGTATGGACTAAATACGAATGTTGCTCGGAAAAGTGCAAAAAAAACTGCAATATTTTTATTGTCTGTGACTTCGCATATAAATTTAAAACTTACTATACAATTTGGGCGATATCTCTTAAGGACTATAGTTTAAGAAAAGTTTGATTTGATGGTTGACATATACGTGGGTATTTAAAAATATTAAATTAATTAAAAATTTCACCTAGATGTCCGTTTTTCTTAAAACAGTCCAAAGAAATAATAAAATCTTTGTAAACAAAAACACGAGATATCGTATTTCGAGCAAAAACATCGTATGTTGTAGACCACCGCCAAGAGAACAATAACGATTTGGTTGAGTGTTTTTTTGTCAAAATGCAATTTTAAAGTATTTTTTTTTTCAAACGACCGGAAAATAGCCACTTCCCGTTCGATTTTTCATACGGAAAGTTCTACATTGCAAGACATGTTTTTTTGAAATATTTCAACTCTCCAGAAAGGACCTTTTTTTTCAATTTTCCGGTCCCTTGATCCTTTTCCGGTCCCATTTTTGGCCAGGTTGGCTAACAAGAAGACAGCTTTTAGCTTGTTTTTTTGGGCAGTTTTGACACTTCTAAAAAAGCTGTTTTAAATTTGTTTCAAAAGTTTTGTTTAAAACAATGGACTTAGATCTAGAAAATAAGTTGAATCCGGAGGAAATAATAAAAGCTGCTTCAAGAGTCACATACACCGAAAAATCGACCACACATTTTTAATTCTCAAAGTAAGAGTATACTATAAATATAGGTAAATAAAGAACAAACCTAGAAATCTGCCTTTTATAAGCTCTTTTATCATTATTTTGCTTGATAAGTTGGCCATGGTTGGCCATAACTGGTCGTCAGTCATCACTGATTTAGCTGTGTGAAGCTAATAGGCACTACACGATAATTTTTCTAATGATTCATACAATTTTGCACAAGTTAAAAATACAAAAATAATTTGTAACCACAAAACTTTACTTGTTTTTCTTAGTTGTCATCTTAAAAACTACCGGCCTTAGCGGCAATGGCTATCTAGCCAACAAGAAGCAGAAAATATCAGGGGACTGTTCATAAATCACGCAACACGGCTAGGCGTCGACGAAAGTGATAGATACTAAAATGTTTTTTCTGATCGTTTGAAAAAAAAGTACGTACGATACACGACCGGAAAGTGTCTCGCCTGCGGCTCGCCCTGTAAATTTTCTGCGTCGACCTGTAAAGACCAATTTTCCGGTCTAGTGACGTAAATACCTATTAATTCGAAAGAAATATTTTTTTTTTGTTTAATTATCTAATCTAGCCCGTTCTTTAAGTTGAGATCTCACTTTAAGTTGATAGATACGCAGTTTTAACCGCGCAAGTTATCTGACGATTTTTAAACACAAGTTTACACTAACTGTTTCTTTGTCAGGAGTACTTTGCTAGTATTCCTTAAAATTTATTTTTTTATTGCTGTTCCAGTAAATAAAAAATATATCGGTTTTCATTTTTGAATGCATTTTTTGTGAAAACCCCTGTTTTTTTATACCTTCATCAAAAACATGACTTTAGTAACTGCTTGCAGATAACTAAAGCATGGTTTTTTTAGTTACCGATGCAAAAAAATATCACGGGTGCAGAAAAAGATTTCTGTCCGTTTTTAAATTAAAGAGAAATAGCGGATTATAGTAATATTGAAAAAAAAATAATTATTTTTGCCTAAAAATTAAGCCATTGCCGCCTGTTTTCACCAAGTATTTACGAAAAAATCATTTAAAAATATCGTCAAAATATCAAACCGTCAAAGATTAAAATTTCTTCATTTTCAAAGTTTGTAAAAAAAGCACTATTTTAGCCACTAGTTGTGAAAACTACTATTTGTCCTTTAAAAATGTATGTTATTAAGCCTATTATTGTGTGTAAACAAACTTTTGTCACTCTCACTGTTTAGAAAAGTCCCAGAAATTCTGTGATTTCTTTTACATGGGGAGACTTTTCGTCACTTTTAAATGTTTATTGGTACGCGTAGTAGCAATTTAGCTCCGCCGAAATTATTTTGGCCAAAAATGAAAAATTGCAAAGTGACAATAAAAATATTTACTTATAAATTTTCTATAACTAAATGAATGAATGAATGCTTCGAAAAATCCCGGAAAAGTTTAGATTTATAACCAAGTAGGCCTTGATATTTCGTTGATTAAACTTGACAGCTCTTGTTAGCTAGGAATTTTTTAACAATTGCTCTAAATATTCTGCTAAGTTTAAACGCGAATTTTTGAAGAGAGAGATTGAGAAAGACAATTGTTGATAATGGTTCTTGTAACTAAAGGTAAGTAGATTATTTCTAGGTGAAATTTTATCTCAAAAACCCTAGAGCGCCTTTTTACATCCTGGAGAAATCGAATATGTACCAAAAATGTCGAGAAAAAAGTTATTTCGGAGTTCCTGTTGATCAACAAAAAAAGTTTAACAAAGTTAAACCGTGATACTTATATTATGATTTCGGTCATGATGTCGGCTTATCGGATCATTTAAATTTTTGTGCGTCTAGCTGCGTCTGCGCTCTAGATTTCTCTTTTAATGCTCTAGGTACACATATCGCATATAGTGCATGCAGTTAGCGACAAACCTCACTAGAATATTTTACTGCTGGAATTATGTCGGAGATTTTATACGCTACTTGGGCACATATCAGACAATATAAAACCTTCGGCAGACTATCCATCTGGAAATCCAAGATGGTGGCCATTTCAACCTATCGAAATAGAGCTAAAATATCTGAACAATCGATAGGCATATGACTCGTCAATTTAGGAGTTTTTCGGTCGTCTGAATTTAAATCTGTGAATATTTTTTTCTCTGGGGCACTATAACGGCGGGGGAGTCAGGATTGAGGAAAACAATCAAATTATAAACATGGGTATGTGATACATCAATTCTGGGGTATTTTGGTTTCCTGAAGTCAAATCTGAGGTTAAAAAAAATTTGGGGCAATTTGGAGAAGTCGACTGTAATACTGGATTTGGTTTTGTGTAGATTCACCGAATAAACTTAAATGAACCTTGTCTTCAGATTTTGATGATGCTACGAGTTGAAATAATGTACTATATCTAGTATAGGATTTATTTGCCCTGTGAATGGTTTTTTGTTCTCTAATATATTGTCGTTTTATAATTAACACTACGTAACGTATTATATCGCTGCAGAAGTTAGCGGTTTTAATGTTCTTGTGGGCCCTCAAAACTCCGGAGCTTGACAAAATAGCAAGCACTCTCTTTTTTTTAGGTGGGTATCGATTTGGAAATGAAGAGCTTTTTGAGCACGCACAACTGCTTTGGTTAATTGAAACATAATACGTAACGTTCAAACATTGTGGAATACATATATATAATATGATAGTTGGCACCAAAAACAATCCAGATTGGTGTTTACAAAAGCCCCGACAAGAGAGGGGGATGTGGAAGAGGGGTGGGACTGTGAGAGAGGGGGAGGGGCGTTGGTCGGGTAAGTTCTTCCCTAAAAATCTAGTGATCTCCTATCGAATCTGGTCGGTCACCAGATAATATAATAAATTTTATTTTTCAAAACTCGCATGTTTCTCCCCCCCTCCCATTCGGATTTAGACCTTCCAACATCACTGGTACTCGAGTATTTGTACATCCATCACAAATACTTTGTGCTAGTAGACAAATAATCATTTTATTTTATTTGTTCTAAATTACGGCATTAACGTAGGTGATTCACACATTTTTGATAATTTTCGAGGGGTGTGTAAGTCGTAGGAAGGGGGCGTACAACATAATTTTATATTATTTTGGTCAAAAAAGATAGTTTTTGCTAATTGTAATAGTTTTAATAAGTAATGGGTCTATTGAACGCAAAAAAACGATTTTTGGGCAAAACAAGGTCCACTTATACCATAGTGCGCCGTAAAAACAGTCCTGCAGAATTTCTCTATATACTATTAAATTTACAAAATGTTATCGAAAAAAAGGCACAGTTATTTTGTAATCTTAGGATAAATATTAAGGAAGCTGTGTTTTTATTTTAAATAAGGTATAAGCAGCACTAAAACCACTTTAACCATTAGATCGAGTTTATTTTAAGACGATTTTAGAAAGTGGTTTATCATTTTAAAACCGATTTTAGAGTCGGCATAAATATTTTAGAAACGCTTTAGCGCATTGGTTGCGAGTCTTCAAAAACCGTCAGAAAATCTCGCGTGTACAAAAAATCTGATGATTTTTAAACACAAGTTTACACTTAATGTTTTTTTTCAACACTATTTGCTAATCTTTCTTAAAATTTGGCTGTTTCTCTGAAAACCCTGTTTTTTTATTTAAAAATATATCTTAATAAGCTTATTTTTATGTGTAAACAAACCTTTAAAACTTTTAACATACAAAACCATAGATAGCCATGGAATATTTCGCTGTCACTGTTTAGAAAAGTCACACGATTCTGCCTTTCCTTAAACATGTTGAGAATTTTCGACACTTTTTGACGTTTACTGGTACGCGTAGTAACAATTTAGCTCCGCCATAAACTAGTCCTGCGGAATATCTTTAAAATATTAAATTTACAAAATGTTAGTAAAAAAATTACGCAGTTTTTCTTAAAACGTTAGGATAAATATGAAGGTCGCTGTGTGTTTATTTTAAATGAGAGGATAAGTAAAAAACGCCACTTTCCAGAATTATGACGTATGAGATTTTCTGTCGTTTCTGGAGAATCGCCACCATTGCTACCAAGTTAAAAAAATACCGAAAAATCTATTGTTAGTTTAGTTGTTTTATTTATTTTCTTTTTAAACTGACACACAAATTCAAAAATTGCATAAAATATGTGGTGTTCCATTAAAAAAATACGAACTTTGGCTTATATCTTGGAAACTAAAGACGGTGGAAAAAATCTGGAAAAGTAGTTAAATTCTTTGTCAAAAAGTCAATATAGCTTTTTTCTTAAGATGCAGACTTTTCAACCCCCCCTCCCCCCCGTAGCTTGTAAAAGGCTTGACATATCAAGATGCGGTTTTCTTCTCTTGAAAATTAAGTCCTGCAGGTGTGGGTCAATTATTTTCTATCTCGCCTGGAAGTAATTTAAACCCTCCAAAAGTGCCCAATTTGGCACACCCTGTACATACACCAAAATTGATCAGGCACTTACACTGGTTTTTCTTACTCCCTTTAGAGTTACGAGTTTTATTGCTCTTAAATACATACCTTGCCAAACTTGCTGATATGCCGAGTCAGAATCTGAAAAAAAGAACATAATAAATATTAGATACAGCAAAGAGATAGTAAACTACATTAAATTAAATTATCAATTCTGGCTTAGCTGGAGGAACATACTCTAAGGAGTGCACCGTAGAACCCTGCAGTAAGAAGGTCAGGCGATTCATAGAGCGCACATACGATACTCTCGCACATCTCCGACCGCTATTCATGTTATACGCAACGTAATCGTAGGTTGTGGGAATGAAGAAAAAAACCCACACGTTTCGTATGTCTATTCATTCTTTTTCAAGCCTCAAACGTTGGTGTGTGGCATAGCTTGGACACAGAGGATATTACAACCATTGCAAAATGAAATTTAGACAGAAAAGATTTGTGGGGTAGAGGGAGGTAATAAATCGGAAAAAAGTTTCTTTCTTTCGTCCGATTCATTTGTTAATAATGGGGAGATCTTTGAAGTCTACTCCGGCTTTAAAAACCTAGAGATGTTATAAAAACAAGGATATACAAATTCACGATTAGTAGTTGTACAAAATTTTTATTTATCTATGAACCAACGATACACGACATATAGCGTTTTATTGGAGGTGTCAGATGGCGAATTTCCAACTAATCATTTCAGCCAAACATATTTACAAAATGAAGGGAAAATTTTGCGCCCTAATAAATTTCCAGAAAAGATTTGTGGCATAGAGGGCAAAGTGCGAGGGAATAAATCGTAAAAAAGTTTGTCCTCAACCAGGATTTGAACCCGGGACCTCTAGAATACCAGTCTAATGCTCTACCAACTAGGCTACCGAGGAACTGGGCTTTTGACTGGCTATTCGGAAATACTTTCGTCCATTTATTTGGTAGTAGTGAGGAGATGTTTGAAGCCTACTGCAGCTTTAAAAACCTAGAGATGTTATAAAGGGAAGGAGGTACACATTCACGACTACTAGTTGTACGAAGTTTCTATTTATCCATCAACCAACGAGACAGGACATATAGCGTTATGAAGGGAAAATTTAGCACCCTAATAAATTTCCAGAAAAGATTTGTGACGTAGAGGACAAAGGGTGAGGGAATAAATCATAAAAAAGTTTGTCCTCGACCAGGATTTGAACCCGGGACCTCTAGAATACCAGTCTAATGCTCTACCAACTGAGCTTTATAGTGTAATTTTAGCGTTAATTAAAAAAGTAATGTTTAAAATTGAATAATTTGTTTTACATAAAAACGCCTCTCTCAGGCCAGAGCACACGTCCCTTAGAAGCTTTTAAGTGGGTTATCAATTGGACCTTCGGTGAAATTCCCTCAGAATTGGCTGGTGTCTTAGGATGAAAAACCAAGCCAGGAATGTAGAAACCGTTTTGCTCTATCCTTAACCGTTTCGATGTTACGGGCTGTCAAAATTAAAAAATGTCAATTTTCACCTGTCAATATTTTAATAACAGTTGAACATAAGTACAGGACATTGAGTTATTTTTTCATAAGCTATCGTGTTATACTATTTTTAACCCAGGGTTATACTAACCTTTGGATATTTTAACCCTGGGTTTATATATGAAACGATTTCTTGTGAAAAACCAAGACAGGAATGTAGAAACCGTTTTGCTCTATCCTTAACCGTTTCGATGTTACGGGCTGTCAAAGTTAAAAAATGTCAATTTTCACCTGTCAATATTTTAATAACAGTTGAACATAGCTATAGGATATTATACATAATATGTACCTAAAATATTTTGTATAATCGAAAAATGCAAAAATATACAGGGTATTCAATTCAAAATAAGAAAGTTATTGCCAAGTTTTCCTGCATATGGCAACACTTATGTTAGAATAGAAAGTTTGAAAAGTTTCCATTCTATAGTTTCCAAAATATTTTAATAGGTTACTCATCTTGGGACACCCGCTATACAAAAATGCTTACGTAGTTTTCCAGGTATCTGCAGTGCAGTCATCTATAAATCTTGTATTTATTAGCCAAATTAGTTTTTTTATGTTGGAAAATATTAAATATTAGTTTGTAGCTGTAATAGCCAAGTTTTAGATATTTTCAAACTAATAATAAAAACACTTCATTTTATTTATAAAGGGCCAGATTATAGAACATTTCCAAGACACTAGTCAATCCTGCAGTGTGCATGGAGGAGACATAAAGTTAAGGAAATTAAATCCAACACCCAAAGGATCAAAGACTCTCCAATTTCAGCCTCCTTATCTATGTATAGCATTTGCTACTTGTCCCGTTGCCAACTTTGCTCTTCTGTATTGTTAGGAAAACTACTTAAACTTCATAACAAGCTAAATCACGTGCCCAAAGGAACAAAATAAATCAAGGTGGGTTTGCCCTATTTGTCAGAATAATTAATAGGATTAATAAAATAAATAAAAAAATTGTTTTAAGTAAAACGATTTAATTTAGTTTCGCATTAAAAGGTAAATAGTAGTTTTCACGGCTAAAATGTGCTTTTTTTGCAAGCGTTGGTTTAAATAACGAGCGCAGCGAGGTATTTAAAAACGTGAGAAAAAAAGCACAGTTTAGCAGCGAGTTGTTAACACTAAAACAGGAAAATACCTTTAAAAATCCCGAACGAAGAGCACGTCTCGTATCACACCATCATTACACTATAAATCAAGGCGGTTGGTAAATGAAATATCAATGGTTTCCATAGCGATGTGTCTTTTTATTTGGTGACTTAGATTGTTGCGACATTTTAATCTTGGACCGTTTGATATTCTGACAATGGTTTTAAATGATTTTTTCGTAAATACTTGTCGAAAACTTGGGGAAATCGCTTTATTTTTAGGCAAGACTAATTAGATTTTTTCAATATTACTATTTTCCGCTATTACTCTTTAATTTTGGATAAAAAATAGACAGAAATCTTTTTTTGCACCCGTCATCAAAAAAAAAGTTTTTTTTGCAGAGGTAAACAAAAAAGCCATGCTTTGGTTATCTGCAGGCAGTTACTAAAATCATGTTTTTGATAAAGGTATAAAAAAAATAATTTTATTATAGGTATTTTATGAATATAGTGTAACTATTCAATAGAGGATATAAAATCAGCGCAGAACTAAATAAAATCCTTTTTTCTAAACAGTTTTTTTATTAATTTTATTTTTTATTTTTTAGTGTAAATAAAAACAAAGCTATATCAAAATCAATTCGGTACCTAATTCGTCTCACAATATATCAAATACCTCTAACCTCCTTGATTCTAATATTAAGCAAAATTTTAAAAACTGCATGTTCGTAGCAGCTTAAGCTTTGATTCAAAAGTAACGAATTTTCAAATATATTAATCCCCTCTTCCTTTTTATCACTACGTACTTTATTCTATAAAAGTAAAAATATTAATTAGACCTCAAATCTGAAAACTGTATATTTTTTAGAGCCAAAGTTATGAATTTCCAAATATCCTTCACCCCCTTAACCCTCTCCAACAAATTAGTTTGTTTTTAAATTAGGGAACATTAAGCAAAACTTAACGCTGAAAAATGCATACACGTAGAAACTTTGGCTTAAAAGTTATACATTTTTAAAAATGAAATATCCCCCGCGCACCTCCTTAACTACCACACACCAACCTAATTTTATCAGAACATTGTATTTGTGACCTGACTTACATAAGTATGATCAATTTTATTGAAATCGGTTAAATTTTGAACCCCCTCCCATGCGTAGTTACAGCTGTTTCTTTACCGTGAAGTTAGCCCCCCCCCCAATGATATTTACGAAGAAAAATTTTTGTACTAGATTGCACTATTTACGCATGAAAATGCATCACCTATAATACTTTTGCACCTCCTTCCTTGAGTATTTACATATGTTTCTTTACCGTGAAGTTGTCCACCCCTACCATTGATATTTTTTCAGAAAAGATATTGCACCGGACTGCACTATTTATGCACTAATATACACCACCAATAAGTAGTTAAAGCTGTTTCTTTATCGTGAGGTTATCCCCCCAATGATATTTTTGAAGAAAAACATATTGCAATAAACTGCGCTATTTTGCACCAATAAGCACGACCAATAAAACTTTGTGCAATTATTTTTGATTTAGTAACAAAACAGCTTCAATAGTAAAAAAAATATCGTTTAAACCTTCTGAATAAAGTGTCTTTTAATCCCTATAATATAACCAATTACCGAAAGGTTAAAAATTGGACTTGACAAAGTGATTTTTCCTGTGTATAGTCACAGTGGTGGTCCCAAGGGAGGAACGGGGGGGGCGATCGCCCACCCCCTTTGCACCAGAAAAAAGTAGACCCTGAAGTATGAAGGAGAAAAAACGAGAAATTGCAGAACATTCCTTTAAAGACATTCTAGAAACCCTCCACAGTATTTTGGGACAGACACAACAAACGCATGACGTACTTACCGCAAAAATCACGATATTGGAAATACACAAGTGAAAAAGAGTATTATTGAGTTTCTATTTATAAATAAGTTTTAGAGGAAATCCTTTCGGACATAAAATCAAGGTTAAATAACGAGACTTAAGTATTTTTGATCTGAACATATTCACACCAAGTTTTATACAACGTGAAGGCAAAACAAGGCAAAATTAATTAATGTCGTTTCCAAATACTATAAACTGTTTGATTAATCCAAACCGAAAATTCTTGAACTTTTAATGGGAGAAGTCAGTATTAGGAAACAGTATTGGTCAGAAGTAAGAAAAGCTTAAATCAAAACATAATGATAACGTTTTCGAGGCAATGATCAAGTGTGACGATATTTTTCCGTTGATAGAAACATTCTTTGATGTTTGCCAATGCTTCGTCAGAAAGAAGCTTCTCCTGCCTCAGAAGATTGAAAATATAGGTACAAACAATATGAAGGAAATTCGTCTGTGGGGCTTAGCGTTGCTGCATATCAACAGACATATTGATATTGACATTGAGCAAGTTATTGGCCAGCTTGCCCAAAAAAAAACCGGAAACGATCTTTTTTTTTGAGATAGGCATCTAATATTTGAGATATTGCAATATCAAAGGTAATGTTTTAACTTAAAAAGCTTCTTAAACCTCAAAAAAAAAGCATTTAGCTATTAGGTTTTGTTTGTGGTTTGTTTGTTATTTATGTTTTTTATAACTGAAAAAATTACACGCAGTTACTCAAGCGGGGATTTCAGAGGAGTAGGGGGGTAAAATTTTTTTTCGAAAACATTTACAAAATCAAAAGTAGGGCCTAAATTGAGGCACAATATCACCTTTGATATTTACGGTATTAAGTTTATTTTGTGTTAAAAATGACATTTGTAGTGTCATTTTCCAAAAAATTTTCGCCTCCTGCGCTTTGAAACCATTGCTACATTTACAATTTTAGTTTCATTTTAATTTCTTAAAAATTTTCACCTACGGCGCTATGATCCAGTTGATATTTACGATATTAGTTTAATTTGACTCATAAATTGCATTTTCAATGTAATTTTCTCAAAAGTTTTCAGCGCATTTAAATATTTTTTTTTAAATAAAAAATACTGTATATTAATCTGAGTACCCCCCTAGATTTGAGGCCAAATCCGCGCTTGTAGTTACTAAGTTTTGTTTGCATATATTGTTATCGTCCTCACAAAAGCTATGCTTTTATTCTAAATTTTTTTTCATATTGAAACCGCCCCCCACCTTTTCAAATGGCTGGGACCGCCACTGATAGTCATGGTTACAGTACCGGTAAATTTCTCTGCTAAACAATACTTCTCTTGGGAACTAAAAAATAAAAAAAGCATAACGCGGTTAACAACTTACTCAGGTGTTTACCGATTTCAATCAAAATTAAGGATAAATTCCAAATATACAAACGGTAGATTCTTGTCCTGGGTGTTCTTGGGTTTAGAACAGGGAGGGCATCAATAAGACACTTGAATAACGCCTACGTTTCGAGAATATTTTTACTCTACTTCAGAGCTAATTCCTACTCATCTGCACAAAGAACGTAAGACAAATTAAAAATTATTAAAAAAACAATAGCATATTGTTCCCTTGTGAGGTACGGCAGGCAACTAAATGTAATTTTTTTAAATGAAGGGAAAATTTATCGCCGTAATAAATTTACAGAAAAGATTTGTGGCGTAGAGGGCAAAGGGTGAGGGAATAAATCGGAAAAATGTTCTTCCTCGACCAGGATTTGAACCCGGGACCATTCTTATGCTCTACCAACTGAGCTACCGAGGAACTGGGGTTTTAACTGGCTATTCGAAAATCCTTTCGTCCGATTCATTTGTTAGTAGTGGGGAGATCTTTGAAGCCTACTGCGGATTTAAAAATCTAGACGTGTTATTAAGACAAGGAGGTACACATTCACGATTATTAAAAACTTTTTTCCGATTTATTCCTTCACCCTTTGCCCTCTACGCCACAAATCTTTTCTGTATAATTTTTTAATTTGTCTTATGATCTAAAATAAAAAATGCAATTTTGTTACCTACAGTGTCTACTTTGTGGTCTTTGTGCAGAAGACTAGGAACTAGATCAGAAGAAGATTAAAAATATACTCGAAACGTAAGCGTAATTCAAATGTCTTATTGAAGCACCCCCTGTCCTAAACACAAAAACACCCAATTCTGTATAAATTCCAAACTTTACAATTTATATTGTCAGAGTACTTAATATAAATATAATTTATCACAAGTGTTTATATAGACTCGCACGTTGTATACTTCTCTCCACATAAAACTGGTACAGCAGAAGGTAGCTGCAAATACGATTTTTTATATTTTCCTCTGTGCAACACTGACTTTTTGACGTTGTCATTTTAGGTTACATTTTTGGCATATATAAACTATTTATAAGGGGGCGGCTTCTTTATTTTTTACTAATTCAAAATATAAGGCCACTAAAAATAAAAACCACATTCCAAAAAAGTAAAAATGTTTTATTAGCTAAACAAAAGCTACACAGTAATTGGTCTATTCGACTAGCTGATTACGAAAGAAGCAAGTCTAGGATAGTAACCATAATAAATCGATTTCAAGAAGAAGGAACTCTCCCTCAAATGGAAGACACCGGTTTGACGAAAGTTACGAAATAAATAACATTTAAAAAACAATAACAAAATTAAAAACATATAAAAAAATTCTTATTTTTAATAGCGCGTCATTGCATCGTTGGCTGCAATGATGTTTTGAAGCCATCTGGGCATTGAATTGGCTAAATTTTTAAATAAGTTTGGATTTTCAGCAATAACTTTTCTATAATCCCTGAAAATGATCTGGATAAGGGACTCTCACCTCTTCCTCGTCTGTAAATCGCCCATTAATTCTAAATAGAGCGCCTTGTTCATTAGCCAATATCCAGCTCCAAACATTTACCGGAAATCTTCCCGCCCGGTCTTCATTTCCAGCAATATATCGTTCTTCGTATCGAGTTCTTGGCGGCCGATAAACCAGAAATTGTTTTTTATCGCTGTTGGACTTAAAAATCTTCTCATATGTGAAAACCACCCGCTGCCAAAATTCTTCGTCCCTTAGAGAATAATTCAAGGCAAAAATTAATCGACACTGCTTCTTTTCCTCACTTAGTTTATTTTTTTGCCGCAGTGCGACACCTTAGCCTCGAACGTTTAATCCTCCTGCCTAATTTTGTTATGAATCCAGAAAAATTTGATTCAATTTTTGCTTCTTTCGCTTTGGCAAACGGATGATTTTCCAGAAAATTGATTGCTTCTTGGCTAGTAACTTTCGTCAAACCGGTGCCCTCCTTTCGGTGGATAGTTCCCTCCTCTTGAAATCGGTTTTTTATGTTTACTATCGAAGACTTGCTTCTCCCATAATGAACAGCCAATTGCCGAATAGACTAACCACTGTCTAGTTTTTTAAGATTTGAGCTTTATCAAATTCGGAAAGGTGCGGCGGCATTTTTTTAAATTTGGATGACACTGACATGCAAATAATATGTTGTCAGGAGTCTGTGACATTGCCACCTATAGAAAGACAATGCCGTACTATAAAAATTTTAAAAATTAAGCAAGGTGCTAAGTTCTTCTGTATAAGTTTTATGTAGAGAGAAGTGTATATGGATCGACTCAGATGTACAAACAACCATCCGTGCGGGTACACTATTGGCCTCATAAAATTGGTACGTAATAAACATAGGTATTTTTTAAATTGTATGGTTAACTACCGGATTATATTTTGTGACAGACTTGTACTAAAATGTGAAAATATTGACATTAAAGATTGCTTTCAAAAATAATTTTTATATTAAAATAATACGCTAACGCATAAAACAACTGTAACAAAAATTAAAAAACACAACTGTAACGAAAATTATAAAACAATAGAAACAAATTATTAGGTATATAAATTTTAATATCTAGTCATTGCGCCATTCACCTCAATTATACCGTTTAATCTTCTTGGTAGAGGATCAGCCAAAATTTCAAAAAGGTTTTCATTTTCACCAATCACTTCTTCATAAGCATTGACTATTAACTGGACAAAGTGATGTTGATTTCCCGCACAATATTAAAGCTTTCCAGCTTGGATTGGCGTCTGGGGTTTTCGCAGGCCAAGGAGGAACTTCAATATTTTGCTCCCGAAACCAAGTTTGGCAAAGTCTGGCCGCATGAGCAGGGCAATTGTCTTGTTGAAAAATAAACTGGTCTTGATAAATTTCTGTAACGGCTGGAAGCATGGTGTTCTCTAAAATGTCCACGTAAAGCTGAGCTGTGAGCCTTCCATTGATTCGAAATAGAGCACCATGACCTCTAGCAGAAATCCAACCCCACATATTTACCGAAAATCTTCCAGCGCGATCGTTGTTACCAGCAATATATTTTCCTCATCGCGCGTCCTTGGTAGACGATACACCCGAATTTGTTTTCTGTCACTACAGGACTGGAAAACTTTTTTATCGGAAAATATTACCTTTCGCCAAAGCTCTGGTTCCTTTAGAGAGTAATTAAGGGCAAAAAGTAACCTGGCCTGTTTTTTTCTTCGTAAGTTTAATTTTTTAGCAGCTACTATCTTAAATTAAAGACTTTCTTTACGCGATTTTGTGCCACTCTTACACATCCTGGAAATTGAGTTAATCTCTTTGCCTGGGCAACAGATGCAAAAGGGTTTTCTTCCATAAAGTGATAAGGCCATTATCTTGTTCATCAGTCCCTTGTTTTCTCTCTATTGCCTGATCTTCCCATCATTTTTTAATTTTTATAATCGTGATTTTACTGCGTCCATAATCCTAGTTGTAGTTTTGTCAGGAGTTGGGCTTTATCGAATAAAGAAATTTGTGGAGGCATTTTTTATTTATTTGTTAGACTGAAATACAGAATGGCATACTTTGACAGTTTAAGAAAAATTAAAATAATGGGTGACTCTCTTTGTAAAAATAGACCAAGGTATTACAGCAAAAAGTATTATGTACCACTTTTATGATGCCGATAGTTTACATATAGGGCCGGGGTTTTTGAGATTTTTTACTCTGTCGGAATGAAACTGTTTTATTTAATTTCAACCGATTCTAGAGTTCCCTTTATGACTTGCTACCAACCATGAGGCCACTAGACAGTTTTTTTGACATTCTGATTTTAGTAGACTGGATAGTGATAGCGACAAAAAAGTTTCAAACAGTCAGAATGGAAACCACTAGTATTGTTATAGTATGTCATGATGATAATTTAAGGCTTAAACTATTTTAGCATAATTATACGTTTTTCTTTATCCAATTTTTCTATGTTTTTCACATTTTTATGCCATGATTTTGCTCACATTTTAAAGCTTCATTTTAAAACTTTCAATTTCTAGATTAAAACGCTCACATTTTTCAAGTTTTCACTATTTTTTAGCGTTCAAAAAAAGTACTGCCAAAAAAAATTTCTTCTCTGTTAAAATGAAAAATATTTAAAGAGAGAGGGCAGAATTTTAGAGGTAGATGGAGAAAATTTAGTAAAGTGCAAAAATATTTAAGGTTTTTGAAGAGAGACAGCAGGTTATAAAAAAGTATTTTGGAGGAAGATGGAAATAATTTAAGGGAATTGCTTAATAAAAATATCTGTTTTATCATCTGCTTGTCATCTTGGTGGTGTCATGCATATGATTTTTATTTGGCCATTTTTATTAAAAAAAAACCGCAAAAATTTTCATTAAAGTAACACTCGTGGCATATCGGACTTTTCAATTTTGATGTTTTTGTTTCTTGGTTTATTCGACAGGTGGCGCACACAGTTACTTTGTCCCCACGGATTACAAACTTTTTGTTTTAAATTAGAGAGTTGTGCATGGTCACTGTGTAGCTTCAACTGCAGGTACAATCCTATGACTCTCTGATGACTGCTAATAAGGATAAAACAGGTCTGTAGGTGTCTGGATTCTCCATTAGACATTGGAGGCCTGGTCGTAATGAAGTGCGAAACAAAAACAGAGACAACGCAATAACTTACGGAGACTAACAGAAAGATAGGGACGCGCAGGAACTACGTTCCTGTAGCGCATAGCGCATTGCGGCGGCGGAGAGTGAAAGTAATGCTTGTATTAAATAAACACCTACCTTGCCCCGTCCATCTCTTTCTATATGATCATAAAAGAAAGGCAGAACATTTTTCAATGTCGAAATATATTTCACACAATTTTAATTTAGTACCTGCCGGTTTTTGCAACCGCTTGTCAAAGTCTGTCAAGCCTGGCAAGCGGTTTTTTTAGATTTTAAAAAGTGAGTTATTTTGGTTGGAAATCGCGCAAGCTATATAGTGGATTAACAACTTTTTGTAAAGTCTAAAATGCCATTTAAATCAGGCTGGATCACTACCATTAAAGCTAGAGTGCATGGGACTATTTCAAGAGTGCCGAAAATTGGAGTTCAGATTTTTGCGAACCAAATGCCTGAAGAAAATATTGTGATGGTTTATACAGAGTTAGGCAAGAAGATAATGGGTTAAAATACAACAAAAAATAGGTTAAAACATTTATAAAATCTGTAAGACTTTTATACCTAGATTTTTTCGCAATTAATAAAAGAAAATAACATAATAAAATGTTGTTACCTTTACCCCCTCCTCCTATTATAGATTTTTAAAGGGTCCAAAAAACTTTTTGTAAGCCAAAGAAAGTTTTTTAGCTGCATAGAACAGTACAAAGTTGGTTGAGGTTTGTACAGAGCTAAAACTTTTCGCGAATGCATTGCTTTTTTAACACTAAAAAGTATGGAAAAACTGCGCCAGTTAAGTTTTTTCATATCTTTTTATTATTAAATAAGTAAGTGTCTCTAAAAAATTAATCAAAACAATATATGTATTTTATTATGCGTCTGCCTGTATAAGTAGTTCCTCCCTATAGCCACTGGCTGCGCTCGTGTCGCCGACAAACAATGTTCCCCATGAATAACACAGAATCGGTCACTCTCGCATAGCGATTACTTTCTCTATGAACAAAAACGCTTTATTCGATATGCCACGAGTGTTATTTTAATTTTTATTTGCAGACACGAGATTCATTTTGTTGGTTTTTAAAATTGTAGTTGTTCGAAGCGTAAAGTGGGTAAGACATAAGGTGGTATTAATTTCTCTTTAGAATTACCAAAAAACGTGTCCTACTATAGTAGTTTACATAAAAAGCATGTTATGATGGTCATTAAACGCGAATATGAAGTTTGAGACGCGAGCCGCAGGCGAGTGTCTTAATTTATCTGAGCGTATAAAATTACTTTTATTAATTAAGCGAACTAATTATTTCCTATTAATTAATTTCGTTTTACCTTTTTTTTGTGATTGAAATAATTATTTAGTCTTTCTTTTGCATAGGATTTTGATATCTAAACTCCAAGTTTTTATTATTCCTTGATTTTCACTATTTAATTATCTATTTTGAGGAGTCAATTTAATTAATTAATTTAAATTATTTATTTACTACGATTAAATTATTTATTAAGATATGCTTAATTACTACGCCATACTTTAATGTGCGTTTGGTATTCATTTAAATGCGCATCAAGTGCAGTAGTCACTGAGTTATGAAACCAACCCTGTGATTTGAAACAGCTTAGCATTTAGTCACCCCCTGTAAGCAAAAGGTGATCACCATTTCATTGGGTTTTATATAATAAGGTAAGACTTTTTTTTTCTAGTTTACTATTTGACTATTCTAATAATATCGTCCTACGACTTTTTTTTTAAATAGGTTACTAAATCCTATTTTTTTGTTGCCATAGTGGAGTAAAATAATTTATTTTTTTTATTGGTGCACCGTACAACGTTATTTAAAAAAATAAACGTTGACTATTATTTATTTTCCTAGTTTTAATTGGTTTCTTAACGATTAATCTAGCTATTATATTTTTTGGTGAGTTATGAGAATTTATAATTTTATATTACTTAAAGTGGGATTAAATTAGAGGCCAAAAATACCTTGGCAGTTTTGAAGCTTTCCTGGACAAAAGCTTCTGGCGCTCAGAACCCCGGAACCACTGACCCCTATTGCTTTATAGCTAGCTAGCCTTTTGCGTGCTCTATCAATATCCCTCACGATTTAGACCCAGTGATTGAGTTTTACAATTTAGAATAATGCTTTATTATTAATTTTTCGTAATTCCCCCTACCCCCGTATTAACCCTGCGAAAGAGCGTAACAAATTTGGCTATACTTTGCCAATGACCAATGAAAATGTCATCATAAATATTAGAAATTATTAAAAATATCAAACACGAACACTTTTAAGTCAACAACCTTCATAACCTGAAGTTTCAATGACGTTGTATCTAAAACGTCAAAACAAATAAGGTTACTAAGGGACTTTTCATATATCTTTTTATTTTTTTTCTAAAAATATGTCAATTTACAGCGACTTAGTTTTGGTTAGGTAATAAAATTATATTGGATTTATTTACGCTTAATAAATATTTATTGTCTTAAAAATATAGAAAAATAATTCACATGTTTGCGTCAATTAGTGCTCTTTTAAAATAAAGCTACATCGTTTGTCACGCCATCTTGTGGTTTACGTCTAAGCTTCATTACTATCCTGGGAGCGTAAATGGTCCATTACAGTCGTGTTGGGATGCTCGTTAAATTAGTATTATGGGGTGGTCGTAGGTTTTTTAACAGATATTTAACTATATTAAAAGAAGAAGAAGAATTAAAAGAATATTTCAACTTAAAAAGACTGTAGCAGATTTCTTTTCCGCTAGGTCTCCCGACCGCTCAATCACACAAGCTTCAAATGATATTGGGAAATAAAAAAAGGCAAGGCGCCCTCTAACCTAAAGCCCCCAACTATCCTAAGGCCTCCGATACCATGGCAACTGCAGGTGTTTTGTCGACAAGGGTCGCAGTGGGGCAGAAGAGTATTTTTACGTTTTCTGACAGAAAATCATTTGAGGTTATGTTTATCATTCAAAAATATGTTTTCGAAAACATTGTTCTAAAATGAATATGAATCAACTCCGCGCGTGCGGTCGCAAAGTCGGTCTAGCGCTGCGCGGGCATTACCCCGAGCTTAACAAAGAACCAAGAGAACTTTACTGGCTCGCTAGAATTACTAGGAATTCGCATAGAAACAACAAAACACAACGCCTATAACCTTTTTGTTTTTATTTTGATACAATAATTTTTTTTAATTTAGAGGTTGGAGAGACTCTTGCTAGATGTTGACGCACCTGATTGATTTGTCTAGCGTCAGCAGCCGATTTTTAAATCTGGATGCTTTTTAAGTTAACTTGTTGTCCCAAAAACCAGTGGTAGCAGCTAGCAGGAGTATAAATGCAACCTTAAATGTTACACCCAGTTACTTTAATATGTAGTTGATTAGCGTTTTTTTAGCAAGTAATTCTGCAGTAAATGGTTTTCTTTTATTTTAATATGATTAGTATTAGTATTAGTATTTAGTCTTTAAGCACACCAAGGGGCACATGCACTACATTAGCAGAAACCGAGGCACAAACACAATAGAAAAACTTATTGCTTTTGTCTGAAAAATCAAAATAAACACACGGTCACATGGGTCTAGATGGTTATTTGCGCCGTGGTACAGTACAGCGGCAGTAATTATAGTAAGGCAAATTCGGGCTACAGCAACGCATAATGACTTACACGGACGCGTGCCAGACCGCACACTTTTTATGAAAAAAGCGAAAGTAAAAAAAACGTATGTGCTTTAACAACGCGGAATGCGAAGTCAAAATAAGTAACCCAACTCCAAATTTTTGAGCTGGTGCTAAAAAAGCTCTGGTGTCCCACTGTGGACAAACATAAATAAACTCTCCGCATTGATATGGAAAACAAACGCAATGACGTAAAATTTTGCAAAAAAATCAGGTCGCCACAGTTAAATTGATTTCCCAATAGAAAATTACCAAAAATCAAACTGTACCTAGCAAGAAAGGTTTTAAGAAGTACAGGCAAGAAAAAAATTGCGGAGGTAAACACATAAAATGTTAAAAATTGGACTTGTCAAAGATATTTTTCCCTCGTATAATCATAGTTAGTGCAGGTAAATTTGTCAGCTGAACAATGCAACAAACTTTACTTGGGAACTAAAAACCACAACGCGGTTAACAACTTATTCAGGTGCTTACCGATTTCGATCAAAATTAAGGATAAATTCCGAACTTTACACATTACGGGCAAATCCCCCCATTGCCGAAATACGTCGATATATCGTAAAACTACCTTGCCGCAAAAACTTTGAAACTTATGATGCCTATGTAAGCTTTTAGAAAACAAGCACTATACAGGTAAGTGCTAATGCGGGATGTGTTTGTTTCATATAACTATTAGGTATATAAATGGTCAAAATCTAGATTGCCATAATCTGGCCAATGCACTGAGCAAAATGATGGTAATCGTAGCCCCAAATATGGCCTAATCCAGCCCATCGCCGTGGTTTAATATAAGGACAGTCTGGAGCTTTAATTACTGCAACCCACTGTTTTTGTGTTACAGCAACCCACGCACACTTTGTGAAGCTATGAAAACCAAAGCTTACTGGGCTGAAACAGGCCCAAATTTGGGGATGGGCCAGCCCGGATTTGGGCCTGAGCCAACCCGGATTTGAGGCTGGATTAAGTGGTTTGATTTTTTTCTGGTGCCTCGGTAATTTGGGCCATGCAGCCCACATTTTGGGGCTAGAGCAGTCCATAAATTGGGGCTAGAGCAGCCCGGGGCTGGATTAAAATCTTTTAAAATAATCTGAAAAGTAACTATACCTTTAAGTATCTCAAAAACCAAGCGTTTTTTGAAAAATTGTTTTAAATTAGAGTTTTATGGGTGCGTAAAAACTATATTTCTGTGCAGCCATAAATATTTTATTCAAAAACAATTATTTAAAAAATGCTTAATTTTTGAGATAGTAAGGGATATTGCTATTTCCGAACATCCTGTGTAATATATATATCCAAACCAGTCATTTTTCTGCACAAAACGACAAAACGCGACATTTTCTGATAGGGTGGTGCTCCGCGTTCTTTCGGCGTTAAAAGTTAAACTGAAACTGACTAATAAATTCGTAGATGTGACCAAATGGCATTCAAGTCTTAGTTTAGCGGTCTAGGGATGTGTAGGTGCCAGTATATGCATGTTTCATAGACTATGAGAAAGCGTTTGATCGAGTCCAACGAAAAGCTCATAGAATCGCTAAAAGAAGTTGGTCTAGATGACCGAGATCTAAGGATAATCGCTAATCGATACCGGAATCAGACTTCTCAAATAAAGGTTAATGGTCAAATGTCCGAAGAGGTCTAAATAAGAAGAGGTCTGCGCCAAGGTTGTATATTATCTCCGCTATTGTTTAATATTAATAGTAACAAAATAATAGAGAATGCACTCCATATCTATGATATGCGAACGACACTGTCATAATAGCACACACACACGCTGGAAGGCCTGCCAGATTTGTTGAATCAAATTGCTGCCAAAAGTTCGCAATTCGGGCTTAACTTAAATGTTGGAAAAACAAAATGGATTGTCATATCCAAGGAAAAAAATATCAAAGGCATATTAGAAGTAAATGGACAACAAGCCGAACGCGTGGATTCATTCAAATACTTGGGTTGCCTCCTCAATGAGAACGATGGGGACAACGTGAAAAAAGTTCGTGCAATAATTGAACAAGCCAGATCATATTTTATCAAAATGAAATCAGTGTGGTGTAGCCGCAATCTTAATACCACTCTCCGAATTCGTGTGTTTCGGTGTTATGTTTTTAGCATCTTATATTATGGCATGGAAGCATGGACACTGACTGAGGCTATGTGCAAAAAGTTCGAGGTATTCAAGATGTGGTGTTACCGTAGAATACTAAGGATGTCTTGGATGTGCAGAGTAACTAATGTGGATGTTTTTCTTAGAATAAATAAAGATCTTGAAGTTTTATTTACCATCAAAAAACGAAAACCTGAATATTTTGGCCATATTTTGAGAAATGACAAATATAAAATTTTAAAAGCAATGGACAGGGTACAGATCGCGCTGATGATAGACAACGTTCGAAGAGAACATGGCACTTGAAGAAGAAGAAGACCAACGAAACCAAAAACCCTATTAGTGGGCTGTGTTAGCCCTACATCTGCGGCTAAGATAATTTCAGGGAATAGCTGGCACAGCTAAATTTGGGACTGGAACTACCACTTTTTACCCCGTTTGGGCTTGTGGGAATCCACAAATGTGTTACCCATGGTTAAGGATTGCTACAGCCCAATACCTTGGTAAAACTGGGTTACATATTAGATATTTTTGGAATCGGTGGCACGATTAGCACTCAAAAAGATACTTTTATACAGAAAAGATTTGTGGCTTAGAGGGCAAAGGGAGAGGGAATAAACCGGAAAAAAGTTTTTCCTCGACCAGGATTTGAACCTGGGACCTCTAGAATACCAGTCTAATGTTCTACCAACTGAGCTACCGAGGAACTGGAGTTTTAACTGGCTATTCGGAAATCCTTTCGTCCAATTTATTTGTTAGTTAAGTAGTGGGGAGATCTTTGAAGCCCACTGCGGCTTTAAAAACCTAGACATGTTATAAAGACAAGGAGGTACACATTCACGATTATTAGTTGTACGAAATTTCTATTTATTTATCAACAAACGATACACGACATATAGCGTTTTATTGGAGGTGTCAGATGACGAATTTCGAACTAATAATTTCAGCCAAACATACTCACAAAATGAAGGGAGAATTTAGCGCCCTAATAAATTTACAGAAAAGATTTGTGGCGTAGAGGACAAAGGAAAAGGGAATAAATCGGAAAAAAGATTTTCATCGACCAGAATTTGAACCCGGGACCTCTAGAGTACCAGTCTGATGCTCTACCAACTGATCTACCGAGGAACTGGGGCTTTAACTGGCTATTCGGAATTCCTATCGTCCGATTCATTTGTTAATATTGGGGAGATCTTTGAAGCCTACTGCGGCTTTAAAAACCTAGACATGTTATAAAGACAAGGAGGTACACATTCACTTTCTTTTTATCTATCAAGCAACGATATACGACATATAGCGTTTTCTTGGAGGTGCCAGATGGCGAATTTGCAACTAATAATTTCAGGCAAACATATTTATATATTTTTTTGGTAACCATATAAGTATAAAATATTTTCCGTTTTTGCTCTTTTGGGTTTCGAGATATTCAAGACTTTTGGGATAACCTGTATGTGTATATTTTAAACTGGAGGGATCACACATAAACTTACAAAAGCTAAACCACGCACTGCGGCCTCAAATTGGCTATTTGTGCCCATAATCTATCCTAAAGATGTGAAGGTCGTAAAGAAAAGCAATGGTACAAGGCCTGGAAATGGCCCATTAAAGCACAAGTTTAGATATTAACCGCCAAGGCGAGGCAGAAGTCGATTTCAGATTTTCGAGTAGTTTAATGACATTTCACGGCCGTGAATCGTACAATTTTTTTTTTTAAAGGTCAGCGACAATAAACATACCAAAAAAAGTCATGTCGATTACAACTCTTTAAAATTTTGCTCTTTTGTACACGTGAAAATTGGAGCGAAGCGAATTTAAAATATTAAATTTATTAGCGGTCTTTGAATTTGAAAAAGACAAATAGCTACGGATATTTCCTAGGATATTAGAAATCTAGCAGAAAGTCTTTTCTTTAATGAATTGTTCATCAGAGATAAATTCAAAGATGTACCTGATGCTGCCCCTGTAAATATTTTAAATAATTCAAACTGCGGCATTCCCATTAACGTAAGTTGTATTAATAAAAATAGTTCAGAAATAACCCTGTGTTAGTTAAAATACTAAATTTAAATTTAAGTCAGGTGAAGGAAATAAGAGATATGGGAGGGGGAAGTGTAACTCTCTCAGTGAAGGTAAAAAAACAGAAAACGGAGACAACATAAGCAGTCAACGCGGCTTTTCCTGGCCACTTCCTGGTGAATACGCTAAGCAAGTGTCGCCTGAATTTTTTTTTCCAAAGTTTAAAAAGCTAAAGACACAATTATAAGGGTTACGAGAAAAGTAAGAAAATACACATCTTTTTCGTTTCCTCTTTATTCAAAAAAAAGTGTTAAAATTATATGATGGAAAACGGCGAGACGTATGTAGTTTAAGTTTTCCTAAAGCTTCTAACTTTAATTGTGTCTTTAATGTTTTCTATTTGGACCTACTCACAAATAAAGGCAGCATTCGGTGAATTTGCAAATAAATTGCTCAGGAAGTCTTTATGTATATGCAAATTCAACCAGAGCTAGTGCGTTTTGTAATTTGATAAATATATTTATTTTGGTGTACTTTGATTTAAACACGAGAACTTTTTCATACATCATTTTTGGATGCCATATCTCATTTGTGGTGCATCCAACAAAAAGAAACCCTTGCCTTATTTAATTTTTCCGGTAAAACAATTTCAAAACTAACCGAACATTGACACTACACGAATTACCTTCATGTCGTCCCATGTTTACTGCATATAAAAGAAAAGACGGAAAAAGTTATCGCGACTCTCCTTTCTATAAAAGGGTTTGACCTGTCATCAAAAAGCGCTTGAGTTACTATCTGGTTGTCTCCTGGCCCAAACTGGATTTCCTGTTTCCCAACCCACCACTATATTGGCCTAAATTCAAAAGAACTTCACCCCCGTGATGTATCATTTCTCGGACTTAATATGACAACATAATGTAGTATATTACATTTTTGCTTTATGCACTCACTTAAATGTGCTGAAAATGAGTGATAAAAGTCCTTCACCTAAAATTTATGTTAAGTTTTAAGCCTGTTTTTTTTCAAAACTCTATATCTTATTTGTTTTCTCTTCCTATGTCTTAATGGCGCAATGAATGAATGAAATGAATGGAAAATTAATAAAAGCGAGAGTTTTCACTGTAAAGGAAGTATTTTTAAGACAATTCTGATGATACTGCAGGGTTCTTTCTGTATATAACATGTGTTATACACGGGTGTACCCCAGTTTACATTGCGGATGCTGTTTTTTTTCTTCCGAATAGCTCTTAACTCATAATGAGATTTTTTTAAAGGTGATCGATCTTTCCAGTTCGAAAAGTGTTCCAAATTATTTTGTGAAATAAGCAATTATAAAAGCCAAAATGTACACATACTTAATTTTTTCTAGTAAATTGTATGATGTCGCAGCGAAATAGAGAGATTGGTTACGCGTTCCAAAAGATTAAAAAAAGTCAAAAATTAAGCCGTTTTGGCATCGGCATATTAAAATATTATTGGAAATCCCACACAAGACTACAATTTCTTTTAGGGACTTGTAATGAAAGCCAGTTGAAATTTTATTCAGATCGATAGAAGATCACGTGGTGTCTCTTATTTGACCCAAAAAACGAAAAAATATCAATTAAAAGTTTAAGTTGGCTTGCAAAAAAAACTATATTATTTGTTAGGTACAAAATCTATAGGCATACAATGAATTTACAAAATACATTTAACCATATATTTTTATTTAAACAAAAGCAATTAAATAGCACACTCTTATTATTAAATCTAGAGTTTAGTCACATATTTTGCGCACCATATCCTGCCTTTTGAAAGTAGCCTCTGGGAAATTTCTCGCAATAGTCCAGCAGTACTCGGCTAATAGAGCAAGAGTTCAAGGTCTAAATTATGATGGATAGGTAACCCTTGCTATTTTTTGATAAGATGTGCATTTTCTCGTCCTGAATGCGAAATGGACAATCCTGTACCTCAAAATTATGGATAAGAGCTCGCCACACCGATCCAAAGGTGGGTAATTTTAGAGGGGGTAGGATAACCCCCACCATTTTCACATATATGATGTAGTAGCACTCCCAGATCAAAAATGACCTGGTATGCCGGACCTCATTCATGGATAAGGGATCGGCACACCACTCTAAAAATGCCCAATTTTATCCTGTATGTATGGTTTTATTATATTTTATCCTGTATTTTAAACATGGAAAAAATGTATCATAGAAAATAGGACTGTAAGAAGATATAGTACAAGCGTTCGTAGTAAAAATTATGATGGATAGGTAACCCTCGTCATTTTTTTGATAAGATGTGGATTTTCTCGTCCTGAATACGAAACAGATAATCCTGTACCTCAAAATTGTAGAATAGGGCTCAGCACACCACTCTAAAAATGCCCACTTTTAGAGTGGTGTGCCGAACCCTTATCCATGAATGAGGTCCGGCACACCAGGTGATTTTTGGTCTGGGGGTACTACTACATCACATATGTGAAAATGGTGGGGGTTAACCTATTTATCACATGACCTCTAACATTGCCCACCTTTGGATTGGTGTGCCGAGCGCTTATCCACAATTTTGAGGTACAGGATTGTCCATTTCGTATTCAGGACGAGAAAATCCACATCTCCATCCATAGTAGCAAATATATGAGTTTGCTATCCGCGCTGGTTTGTTGGAATTTTGTTCGAAGTGAACTGTAATTTTACTGTAACTAAAGTGAGCGAAAAAGGACTGACCGGTTCAGGCTGCAGATGTCAATTCTTCACTGCCTCTTCAGTTTATTGCCCACTTAAGGGTTAGTGTCCTCTCGTCCAGATGTGGCTAGAGCGAAACTTAATGCATTGTTTCCATATCGAGTGACATTTTTACGAAACCTAAGTTTTGGTAACATCAAAGAAGTTGGGCAACCAGGGTCTTTATAATTTTCTGCTCTAGTGTTTCCCAAAAAATTTGTTTCAACCATTTTAAATGCATTCCAAGCGTATTTTTCCTTGCCTTGAAGCACAGAATCGAATTGGGCATCTCCAAAAAGTTTCCTAATTTGGGTTCCGACAAAGTTTCTTTTAGCGTTACTGATTCTAGGAAACATTTCTTTTAAATAACTAAAAGCATGGGCTTCTTTGTTCACGGCCTTCACAAAATTTTTCATCAGTCCTAATTTTGTATCAAGCGGTGGCAGTAAAATGTTTTCTGGGGGAACTAATGGCGCGCTGGTTACATCTTGTGTCCCTGGGTAAAAAGACACTCTTGGTTTACTAAAATTCAAACACATCCACAAAATTCTCTCAACTGACATATAATAAATCCAGGTATTTCCCATTTAATTCTCGAATTTTTCCATATATTAAGACCACGGCAGGCCTGTGCCTAAGGGAGAGGAAACGAGGCAGCCGCCTCGGGCTGCCGATTTTAGGTGGCAACCAAATTCACAAAAATCACAAAAATAATAAAAAGTTACCGTGCTAAGCAAATAAAACAAACAAATTGCGGCGTAATATATAACCGAGTTTTTTCTTGCCGTAAAATTATATTATACATATATTCTTTCTTTCCATATCATTAACTTAACAAGAACCCATATAAACTAATTGGGAGCATGGATAATAAAGTCGAAATTGTTAGGTAAAGGTGGCGTGCAAGTCAGAGTCAGTCTGTTAAAAAGGAAGCTAATGGATTGGTCAAAAAGTTAAAAAATTAATAAATTAATTTACTTACCTTAAGGCTAATTAATTTTAATTTTCCTAACTTGTCCGAATATAATTACATAATATATTAATATTGTAGTCTCCGTTAGAACGACTTCCCGGCATGCACGCTCAAGATAAAAGATTCAGGTTGGCGGCGCGACGCTCATCGTCACCCGATCAGAACACCAAAACACAGATATCATTCCGTTTGAAATGACAAAATCACAATCACTGGGGAAGAAGAGAATAATTAGCAATTTGGGTATGGGTGGGAATGTAATTATATTCGGACAAGTTAGGAAAATTAAAATTAATTAGCCTTAAGGTAAGTAAATTAATTTATTAATTTTCCGTCACTTGTCCTCATATAATTACATAATATATTAATATTGTAGATGTTCAAAGCCACTAGTGATTTTGTAAAGCAATTTTTTTTTTGTGTAATTCATTGATATTGGATAAAAACAAGAGTGCTTTGAATTAAATACATATATGTATAATTTCCATAGATAATAATATAATAATTTTGACAAAACTTATATTTTAACACAATTTACTAAAAAGTAGATCATAATATGTTACAGAAACAATGTAAATTAATATTTTTGTTGTCATGAACAACAATAATTATTTGTAGTAAAATATGTACATAAAAATAAATCACAACAATATTTAAAAAAGGAACTGTTAACCGGTTTTAATTATTGAACGAGCAAACATATCATTGGGCTTACAAAGAGGTCTATTATAGAACTGAAAAAATGTATTTGATGCTGGGGTTATATGCCACCTGTATTTTTGATACTTTCTATACTAACTCCAGCTCGCAAAGCTGAAGAAGTTGACGCGTGGCGTGTGCTATGACTAGAAAATATCTCAGTGCTAATACCTGCTAGCTTAAGAGTATTTTTAATCCATCGGCTGATGGTTTGTGGCGACGCTGGATGAAATGGCTTCTTATGCGTTAAGATTAAAAAATCGTCCGACCTAGTAATATCTTTCGTTTTCTCTAAATAAAAGTCAATAACCGACGCCACGCAAAGATTAGGTCTTTCTCCGAAGTAGGGAAAAACTAGTAGCGGTTGAAATCTTTTCGGCCCAGACGTTTTTATACGATCAGAAATCTTAATTTCAAGTTTGCTCTCTTGTTTAACAATATTGAATATCTTGATTTTTGACAATGTTTGAACTCTGCTGGCTGTTGTAAGTGCCATAAGTGTCACAAGCTTTAGTGTTAGTTTTTCTAAATTCAAGGATTCAAGAGGCGACCAGTTTTCTAAAAAGGTTAATACTGAGTCCGTATTCCAAGTCAACATATATTTTGGTGCACTTGGTCTTCTATTATAAGCTCCTTTTAGAAGTCTTGAAATTAATACTTCGTCGCTTTTTTGGATAGGATTAAAAAGCAAGTTTAAAGCAGATCTGTAGGAGTTTAAAACTGAATAAGATGAACCCGATTCAAAATGTTTTGTTAAAAAATTAAGGTAATTTGCCAAGTTGTACTTGTAGGGATCAACTTGATAAGAATTACTAAATTTCCAATATTTATTAAAACAACTTGTGTACTGCTTTAACGTCCCTTCTGTTATTGACGAGATCAAAAGTGGAATGCTCTGAGAAGGTATTCCTTTTTTCAAAAAAGTTCGCCTGATAATTTCCCGGCCTCCAGGGAAATCTTTTGATGAAGTGGGTGACTTTGCCTGAAAGGAGATATGAGTAAAAATTTTTCAGGTGGAAAGTATATAGGGCGGCCAACCAGCAGTTTTTGAAAAATTGGGTACCAAGGCTGTGAGCCAGTATTATACCTGTCGCTTTGTCATGAATAATCTTCTCTAAGACTTTAATTACAATGCAAAAAGGAGGGAAACGCATAGAAGAAAAATTTATTCCAATTGGCGGTAAAACAATCTACTAAGAGGCAGTCAGGATCCGGAAACCATGAAATGTAAGTAGTACACTTTGCATTTAATTTAGTTGCGAAAATATCAATTTCTGGATATCCAAAAACTTTTACAATTTTATTAAACGCAATCTGATTTATTTCATATTCTATATTAATGTTAACAGATCTAGACTATTCATCTGCTTCTACGTTGTCTTTAGAAGCAATGTAGGATGCAAATACCAATATTCTTCTGCTTTCACACCATTGCCATAATTCTTTTGTAAGGCGATTTAGAGCTTCATATTTTACACTGCCTCCCCGATTGATGCATGAAATTGCAGTTTTGTTGTCAATCCTTAAGAGAATTCGACAGTTTTTTATATTTTTTGTAAAAGATTTTAATGCATAGAAGGCTGCTTTGATTTCCAAAAAATTAATATGCATCCCTTTTTCACCGTCACTCCAGAAACCATGACATTTCTCCTTAAAGTAAAACGCACCCCAACCAGAAGGTGAGGCATTTCTAATTGAAAATCTTTGGGTTTAATGTTTTGACCATTGCCGATGTTAATTTCCCACCAATTAATCTCAAAAACTTGTTCCTGAGATATTATGACCTTTTTGTCGTAATTTTCAGTTTTTGTACAATGGAGATGAATATGTTTAAAAGTCTCAAGTGATTTAAGGTGGAGGAAACCATAACTTGTGGCCGGACAGGCTGCTACGAATTTTCCAACGAGACTGGAAAATTCACGAATTGAAACTTTTTTCTTTTTAAGTATATATTTTATATTTTGTTTTATATTAATGATTTTTTCTGTGGGTAAAAAAATTCTCATTGTCACTGTGTCATAACAAAAACCCAAAAATTTCAGTTTTTGCTGCGGCTTTAAATTGCTTTTTTCAGTGTTTATTATAAATCCTAACTTTTTCAATAATGTCATGACAACCTGAGTAAAATGATAACTCTGGGATTCACTATTAGCTATCAGTAAAATATCATCCAAATATATTACAAAAACAATACCCAGTTCACGTAATTTTTTCGCTACCGGTTTTAACAACTATGTATGGGGCAATATTCAATCCAAATGGGAGGCAATTAAATTCAAACAATTCACCTTGAAAAATAAATCTGAAATATTTTTTAAACTGCTTATCAATCGCTAAAAGAAAGTAAGCATCTTTTAGGTCTATATTAGTTAAATAACAATTCGGTGTTATCAATTTAACAGCTGTTCGGTAATCTTCGAGTTTAAAATGTGGTGCTTCTATGAACTGGTTAAAATTTTTTAAATTTAAAATAAATCTTTTTTTACTATTTGATTTTTTTATAAGAAAATATGATGAAAGAAACTGATTTTTTCCTGGTAGGCACTTAGAAATGGCCCCGATAGACATTAAATCCTTTATTAATTTCTGATAATTTTGTAAGGGTTCAACTAATTTAATTTTAGGCTCAATTATCTGAGTTGGTCTATTTTTAAACGAAAGTTTTATGCCTTTCACCCACTGTAAAATGACAGGATCGTTTGTAATTTCTTGCCATTCCGGAATAAATTTTGTAATGCGACCTGAATAAATAAATGCACCTACTTGGTTTGTACGCCAGGTATCTATTGCTTCCGATAGTACGGGTGCCCTCTCGATTGATTGAACCTGGTCCTGTTGGTATTCCGCATCGGCTGTTGTTGTTGCCCCCTCTTTTTTTCTTTCATTTTGAATTTGTTCACTGGGCGCCGATAGTTTAAAGAACTTAGACCTATTCCTGATACTCCGGCAACACTTAATTTGGAGGTGCTCGCAAATCCGGGTGGATTCGGTCTTTTCCTTTTAATTTCCTGACTAGTCTTTTTCATTGTTTGTTCATTTTTTACAGCGTCGTTAAACGATTTGCCAAACAATAACTCGTCAAAAGGTAGCGCTGTCGCTACTTTCTTAAACTCCGTATTCAAAAACGGAATTATCTTATATCTTCTGTGGACTGAGAGTGAATAGTGCACATTGGTTAAAATTTGCGAGGATTCGCTAAGAAGTTTCAGGTCTTCTAACTGCTCTTCCATTTGATTTTGTAAAGATAACAACCTGTTCATAACCTTACTTATTCCAGTCAAACCCTGTCCAATTTCTTGTTGAAGGGCCGTTATGTATTTGTCATGTTTTAGAGCCTCTTCTGACATACAAGGCTTGATCTCCTCGTTGATTGCCGGAGGTTTCAAAGGTTTGCAATTATCGGGAATCTTGAATTTGTTAAGTAACACTTCTTTTATTTCTTTTTTTAGCCCTTTGGTGAGATATTCGATCCATCTTACGACGATTTCTTGGTGAGTTGGATCTCCAAACTCTGTGTCATCAGAAGATTTCAAGCCTAATATTTGAAAGGGATCGCCAGTTACCGGAACTAAAGGTTCATTACGGTTTTCTGGAGGAATTTGATCTTCCTGCAAACCCTCTTGCCTCCCTTGTATCTCTTCTCTACCTTCAGCCTCTTCGCCATAATCCATTTCTTCTGCAACGTAGAGAAAAAAAACAATTGTTTAAATCCGTTCAAGGCCTTAACAAAATTTGAAGTACACTTTGGGCCACGTAAAACGCATACGCCGATCTCTTTGTGTAATATCGAGCCTCACAACTCAGTAACTTTCGGTATTTTGACTTGTCAAAAATATTACCGTGCAGTTACAATAAGCAATGCAATTATTGAAATTTAAAAGTTTCACACCTGCAGCTTACTTCTGCTAAACGCTTTATATGTGGACCCATGTGTATGAAATTTTGTAAACTTATGTTTTATAAATACGACATGGATAGGTTTACAAAAATATTATTTTTAATTTATTTTTTGTATGAACTTTGCAACCGTTTTGAGATGATATTTGCAACGAATACGGATGTATTCCTTGATTCGTAACAGACATCGGGCGATGCTGCGCAGAATTTTAGTTATTTTGATTTGCATATCCAGCATTTATGCGGATTCAATAAAAAACAAAAAAATTTCGAATTAGATATTACAGACATCGGGCGATGCTGTGTATCTATTTACGATTTTGACTGAAGCGAATACGGATGTATTCTTATTGGACAGACATCGGTTGATGCTGTGTGTAAACGTCAGAGTCCAATTAACTTCTAATTTTAGGGATCTATCCATATACAGGATTTATATGATTTATAATACGCAAAAAAATACAAATTAAGTATGCTCCTACCTGATTCATCATCAGAATCTGATTCCATTAATTCAGCGTTAATTTGCTGCTGTATTAGCTCTAGTTGATTTTGTAACAACATAAATTTACGTCTACTGTTGTTCCTTTTCGACATTTTTACACCTTTTTCACTTATCACAACACGAAACGGCAAAAAATTGCAATAACCGCCGAGCGTACGTACCGCGAAGGCATGCAAAACGGAATGATATCTGTGTTTTGGTGTTCTGATCGGGTGACGATGAGCGTCGCGCCGCCAACCTGAATCTTTTATCTTGAGCGTGCATGCCGGGAAGTCGTTCTAACGGAGACTACAATATTAATATATTATGTAATTATATGAGGACAAGTGACGGAAAATTTAGTTTTCAACCTGCGTTGATATGATATTTTAAATAAAGTGAATACCACTAGTAAACTACTTTAAAGTACCAACCCTAATTTAATACAGGCCAACAAGTCGTTAAAAAATATATTAGATTACTTCACAAATACTAGAAGCGACAGTCACTTTGAAGAAGTTTTAGTAGAAGCAAGAGAATAAGCACACGTACTAGAATTAGAAGTAATTTTTGTTAATGATGTCAGAGCTCATCCAAGAAAGAAAAAAATTCAATTCCAGTCCGAAGATTCAAGATTCCCTTTCGCAGTCTCTCTTTCTCAAAAAAATAAATTACTGTAAGGGAGGTTTGAAATGAAACACCATTCAAAATCATTTTCATTTTTGTACGACATATTGAATTAATGGAATGGGACTAAGGGACGAGCTACTGTCAGTTGTTTCTTTTCAACGGGAAAATTTAAAAAATTACAAGGAATTTATCCCAATCTATGGACTGCCTTGAGAATTTTTTTGAAATTGCCGATAAGGAGAAAGATCATTCTCAAAATTAAAAATTATCCAAGATTAAAACTGATGTTGCATGGCCCAAGAGTGCCTAAATTATTTAGCAATAATTTCCATCGAGCCTAGCAAAACCTAAGTTATTTCCATTTTAAGAAAGAAAAATGAAAAAAAAAAAATGGGTAAATCACATCATTACGCAAAATTACCGGATTTCATGGATTCCTGGGAAGGACATAGACTTTATTTGTTTAAAATTGGTGAACGGAAACAAAAGTTATGATTAGTTAATTCAATCAAAACGGGACAAACGGGCAAAACCGCAGGAGAATCTGAGGGGTCTTCAGCTAGTTGTATATATTTATGTTGTATATAAGTAGTTATTGTGTTCTGTATTTAGAAGTATATAATATAGGTAGGTTACCATGAATCACGTAGATGGGTAATTTATGACTTTATTCATACCTAAATGGATTTGTTTTTTGGTAACTAAAATATTGTTGCGACTAATTTTCAAAATTATTCGCAACAATATTTTATTCTAAACATTCTGAATCTGCTACGAAAGGTAAGGTGGAACGCAGCTCTTTGGGATCGGTGTGCCGAAGATAGGGAGCGCTTATATGAACCCAACTCGGGCTCGCTCTCGACTTCTCTGAGTAGTGGATCGGGGAGAGGTGTGGACAGGTAACACAGGGAATCAAACAGGACCCAGTGGTAACTCTAAAGACAAAAATCAACAAGGAAACACATCAGGGGTGCCTACGCTGATGTAAACCAATTGGCCAAGGAGCTCGGGAAGCACCAGGTCAAAATCGTGGTCAACATGGACGGTCTAACCGAAACAGAGCTGACTGAAGAGCACCTGCCCGAAGTCTTTGCTCCACCTAGGCAGGAAGGATGTGAGACCAGCAACAAGGCTCCTAACGGAAAAACTGTTGCCTCAACAAGCACCTAGAGACGCTGGGAATCACCGGAGACTCAGAGAGTCGATGGTGCATGGAGGACGAAGAATCGTACTTGCATGTCCTGCTGGCCAGGTCAAGAGAGTCGCACCTTGGGATCTATCTGTTGGGCCCAGGTGATGTAAAAAGGTTGCAGTCCAGAAAAATATGTTCTTTTGCGAAAGAGACAGGCCTCCAGGGCTAAACCATGGATAGTTGGCGTGCAACGGGCCCAGCCAGGTGGCCTACGTACATGGAAATTGTCTCACCCGCAAGATTTGCATCTTGTAAAATACATTCTTTTTTTTTGGATTAGGTACGGTTAAGGGTTTTTGTTTTGCCTCAGGCAGCCAAAAAGTTAGGCAATTTTATCGTCATTAGCATGGATCTATAAAATCAGAGCTTAGTGAGACTCTTGCAAAACAGATTGTTAATAAGTATAATAAAATAAGTAAGATATTGTTATTTTGGTCTAGGAAGCAATTTCGGTGTTCCGTAATGTAATTTAAATTTTTCCATTTTTTAATAATATCTAATTTATCCTTTACGACCTACACTTCTTACCTCTTGACACTGGTAATATCCTTATTTAGTTGACAGTAACCCAATATTGAATCCTAGCTTAATGCTCGGAGCATCTGAGACAAAATTAATTTTGCCACACGGATTGGTAAGTTTGATTTACAGCTTCGTAGCTGGGCGGACGGGCTGTAGCCAGGATACGAAGTTAACTACTAGTCGAGGTATAAACGACGAGCGGACACAGAATCAGCTCCTTCAAATTTTCTGTAGATACGCATTTTAGCTGCTAGTTTAGTTTAAATTTAGTGTACAACAGACAAAAAGGAATTTCTCAGAAAATGCAATTTTTTAAGGGAAACAAAAACCTAAAAAATAATTAGATTCCTTGATATTTTGTTTATTTTTGGAAATTATGTGAAAAAAAAGCGAAACGATTTATTTTATTTTATTTTGTTATTATTTTAACAAATTAGGTCAGCCATATAGGCAAATCAATGCCCTTTTTAAGGGTCGCACAATGTTACATAAGAAAAAAATATCCTTATTCTACATAGCACAGTATAACTAAAAAAACTGTGTCATCAGCTGTGCCGGCCAGTATAGAGAACTGAAAAGTATAAACACTCGGGATAAAAATAATGCTGTCCAAAACTGATGAATTAACATTATTATGTTTAGGAAATAGGTTAAGATTACAGAGACGCCGTCTTACGTCGATATTATGAAAATATTGTTTCAGTTTAACTTTGCTCTTGAATAAGCTGTCAATGATTTCTTCAATACTGTATTTTATTTTAAAAAACTACCCGAGTTGTTTTCATCAGAAGTAGGATAATACTGTTAAAAGGGGTGTAACGTCTTTTGTAAATTGAGAGAAAAAAAAAACGTATTTTTGAAAACTATACATCGGGTTGTGGTTACAGTTCGTTCTTGTGAACATTTACTGTTTGCAAGTGCGACTTCGACAATGGGAAAATCCAAGCAAGATCGTCAGCGCAGTGGCTCAAAGAAGTCTCATATAAAGGATAAGAGAGACAAAAAGAAAAGACACTCTCGTAGTGTTTTCTTGAATACTCCCACGCGAATTTTCCCTAGGCTTCAAACAGGTTTGACAGGTTTCTATTCAAGAAAGTCATCGAAACCAGCCTCTGGAGTATCATTAATAACCCGTCGAGGTAGTTTCTGCATATGAAATCCGTCGAAACTAGCCTCTGTGGTAAGTTTTTTGTTTAACCCATCGAGGTAGCTTCTGTGCATTAAAGCCGTCGAAACTGACATCTCTGGTATAATTATTCATCCGTCGAGGTAGACTCTGTGCTAATCTCTAGCCTCTGTGGTACTTTGTAGCCCATCGAAATTATCTCTGGCTCATTTTTGACGGTTCAGAAATTTCTATGGTATGGCTCTTGGAAATTATCTCTGTGACATTCGTGGCCGTCGAGAAACTTCTGTGGCATGGCCCTTTGAAATTGTCTGTTTATTATTTATTATTATTTTAACAAATTAGACTATCCATACAGGCAAATCAATTTTCTTTTTAAGGGTCGCACAATGTTACATAGGGAATTTTTGAAACGCTGTTGACAGATACGCACGCGCAAGAGCGACCATATTTAGTGCCGACACTAATAAGGTTAGGACCTGCCCTTATTTGTGGAGGAATTATACTGGGCCGCATCTTGGCTGTGTCTAGCCGTATTTGACGTTTTTGACAACTATTCGCCATTTTTTTGTTTTGTGACGGCCAAAAGAGCAAAAATTGGGACAAAATAGATATTTTTATGAAATATCAAGCAAGGCTCAAATACTTCGTTTTACCGATGAAGACAATATTTGTTTGCTACGAGAAGTAGTTCAACAAAATCCCTTCAGAACTCTAAATGGTCCTTTTCTCCACTCTCCACAAAGACCTCTGCTTCCAACACATCACCCATGCTTTTGATTACTCAAAATATAAAAAAAAAACAACACAGAATTTCGAAAACAGGCAGCATATATTTGTAGGTTAAAAATAAAGTCGTATCGTCACCGTTTTGCTAGAGGCGCGTTCAATAATTCTATAATTTGCACCTTTTAGAGCCAGGCACAGCCCGTGTTAAGGTCGGCGCTAAGTAGGCACTATCCAGTGCGGCCGTATTTTAATAATTCCCTAATAATAATAATGCTGCCCAAAACTGATGAGTTAACATAATTATGTTTAGAAAATAGGTTGAGATTACAGAGACGCCTTACGGCAATATTATGAATATATTGTTTCAGTTTAGCTTTGCTCTTAAATAAAAACTGTCAACGATTTCTTCAATACCTTATTTTATTTTAAAAAACCACCCGAGTTGTTTTCATTAGAAGTGAGACAATACTGTTAAACGGGGTGTAACGTCTTTTGTAAATTGAGAGAGAAGAAAAAACGTATTTTTGGCAGTTGTTACTAGGTTGCGACGCACGCGGCGGTTCTTAAAAAGTACTTAAACTATATACCGGGTTGCAGTGGATCGTCAGTGCAGTGGCTCAAAGAAGTCTCATGAAAAGAATAAGAGAGACAAAAAGAAAAGACACTCTCGTAGTATTTCCTTGAATATTCCCACGCGAATTTCCCCTAGGTTGCAAACAGGTTTGATAGATTTAAAAAGTAGTTTCGCAAATAATCAAATGCCAAAAATAGGTCGTTTCTGTGTATAAAAGCCGTAGAAACTAGCCTCTGTGGTATCATTAATAACCAGTCGAGATAGTTTCTATTAATGAAAGCCATTGAAATTAGCCTTTAGTTTCTGTGCATTAAAGCCGTCAAAATTGACATCTGTGGTATACTCCTTCGAGGTAGACTTTGTGCTAATATCTAGCCTCTGTGGTACTTTGTAGCCCATCGAAATTATCTTTGTCTCATTTTTGACGATTTAGAAGTTTCTGTGGCATGGCTTTTCGAAATTGTCTCTGTGTCATTCGTGGCCGTCGAGAAATTTCTGTTTATTATTGATAGCAACGTATTGGCTTCTGCCGGTTAGATAGTCATTTAACAGTCCATGGATGTAGCCGTGCACTCCGAAATTTTTCAAATTAACCAACAGGGTCGGATGATCCACCCTGTCAAAAGCCTTGGAGAAATCCGTGTGCACCGCACAAGTCTTCTCCCCTTTCACCAAGTTGTCAAAAATATTTTGTACGTAAGGTGCTATATTGGAAATAATTTATTTTAATGAAACCATGTTGATTATGGCCCAATTTTAACTTGGTCTTAATTCATGTAAGTCTTTTTGTAATTTATTTGATATGTTTTACAAAAAAGTTTCATAAGGCAAAAAGATATAACATATTTTGGCAGTTGAGATATTCCCTTATGTCAATTAACCTGCTTTTTATTGACTTGGTTTTTAGCAATAGTAACTTACCCAAAACAGACGTGGTAGCGATATAGGTACCTACTTCTTAAAACTGGATATAACCCAAATTTAACACCCACTTAGTTTTATAATAAAAAATATTGATACAGAAAGTAGATTAGAAAATTACGTACTTACATCTAAACCCTTATCAAATTGGATATAAATTTTGTTGTCTCCTAATATGCTTCTCCTTATATAATTAGTTCACGATCCACATCAGTATTAGTGTCATATAATGAATTTTATGAAATTTTTTAGAGGCCAAATTGTATATCTGGAGTTATTTCGATAAACAACAAAAGATACAGTTTGGTAAAACGGAACATATCAAAAAATCTCACCTTATCACAAGGCAAAAGAGAACATATATTGAAATATTCCACCTGAAAAAAAAATAAATACCATATAGCAAAAGGGAACAACTGAAAATGTGCTGTTCTGCCTGACCTATAAGTCAAAATGTTTGGGTAATATCTGAAGTTCTTCCCTTTTGTGGTTCCCATGTTTTGAGGATTTATATAATTATTTCAATATACACTTGTGTTAGAAAAAATACCGCAATATTTAAGGAATAATTCCAGATATTACTTTTTGCTAATAAAACAAATTCTTTTGTCAACTAAAAACTTTTTTATTTTTAACAGCATGGCTCTGAAACTTTGTCAGTTGATGAAAGGGGTTTTTTATGCTCTATCATGTAAACATTTAAGGTTTCAGCATGAGAAAGGATTGGTCTTAACTAATTGAATGCCATTTTTTTTTTGTGACGGATTTAGAGAGAAAATTTATTTTTAAAAGATTGTTAAAATTATTTGTTTAACTTCTTGCAATGACACCTTAAAACAAAATGAGAGGAATTGAGTTTTTTAAACTGAATGACTTGTCCCGAACATCACCGTTATCTACTATGTACAGGGTGATATTTTCCACCCCTCCCCCCTTACCTCCATTATATGAATTGTAAACTATCAAATGCCATCCTCAAAAATTTTGACACTAACTTATTTAATTTAAACAAAAATGCTGTATTTTTTTTAATTTAAAATTGCCCTTTTACCTGATTCCAAAAATATACAATATTTGCATTTATTTTGGACGATTTTTGAATGAAAAGAAAAATACTTTCTTATAACTACAATGTGCTGACAAAAAAACATAGTTTAGGTAGTTCTTCGTTTAAAACATTACTTTTATGAGGAAGAATATCTTATTTTACTGAAGAACTTTCCATAATAAATCCAACATGTTATATAGTTTTTTTAATCAGGAAAAAATTTCTAGAATTTAACAGCGGCTAATTTCTTTTTTTTATTTATTTATTTATAAACAGATACAAAATTTTTCAGTTTTAATATTTACTCTAATTTCTTTTTTTTCGCATTGAGTTTCTAAGAAACTTGTATTGAAAGAGAAATAAATTTGCACTCATTAATAATTTTAATCTTAATATAACATACATACTTATTACTGATGTATCTACTTAAATAATTTTAAAATATTACAAGTTAAAATAGTGAGATAGCTAGTATTGGTAGAAGTATAAAATACAATAAAATATTCTTAAATGTTAATTGAAAATAGTAACTGAAGATTTATAAAATAAAATTTACTTATAGGATAGTTTTGTATCAATATTATTGCTTATTATTCATTTTGTCAGTTTTTGTTTTATTTTGTTGTAATTCTTCTGTTTAAATTTTACCGGGAGTTTATTGTATATGACTCGTCCAGTTTACATAAGATGTCGTTGTGTCCTAGTAAAATGCATTTGTAGACAAGCTAAGTTATTTGCTTTGTTTGATCTAGTATTTATGTTGTGTTGTATAGGGTGTTTGTGTTTCCCCATATAATTACGCTGTAACATAGTATGAAAATGTGAAAAATGTGAAAATATTGACATCAAAGATGGCTTTCAAAAATAATTTTTATATTACAATAATACGCTAACGCATAAAACAACTGTAACAAAAATTAAAAAAAAAACAAATGTAACGAAAATTATAAAACGATAGAAACAAATTACTAGGTATATAAATTCTAATCTAGTCATTGCGCCATTCACCTCAATTATACCGTTTAACCTTCTTGGTAGAGAATCAGCCAAAATTTCAAAAAGGTTTTCATTTTCACCAATAACTTCTTCATAAGCATTAACTATTAACTGGACCAAGTGATGTTGATTTCCCGGCACAATACTAAAGCTTTTCAGCTTTTTTGAAATTAAACCCCAGATATTTTCCATAGGATTGGCGTCTGGGGTTTTCGCAGGCCAAGTAAGAACTTAAATATGATGTATGAGCAGGGCAGTTATTTTGTTGAAAAATAAACTGGTCTTGATAAATGTCCACGTAAAGCTGTGCTGTGAGTCTTCCATTGATTCAAAATAGAGCACCTAGCAGAAATCCAACCCCACATAATTACCGAAAATCTTCCAGCGCGATCGTTGTTACCAGCAATATATCTTTCCTCATAGCGCATTCTTGGTGGACGATATACCCGAATTTGTTTTCTGTCACTACAGGACTGGAAAACTTTTTCATCGGAAAATATTACCTTTCGCCAAAACTTTGGTTCCTTTAGAGAGTAATTAAGGGCAAAAAGTAACCTGGCCTGTTTTTTTTTTCATTCGTAAGTTTAATTTTTTTAGCAGCTACACGAAATCTTAAATTAGAGCCTTTCCTTACGCGATTTCGTGCCACTCTTACACATCCTGGAAATTGGGTTAATCTCTTTGCCTGGAAAAGCAATAAGATCATAATCTTGTTCATCAGTTGAAACTTTCAATAAACCAGTCCCTTGTTTTCTCTCTATTGTCTGATCTTCTTCCTAACGTTTTTTAATTTTTATAATCGTGGTTTTACTGCGTCCATAATGTCTAGCCACATCCCTAATTGACCATCCTAGTTGTAGTTTTGCCAGGAGTTGGGCTTTATCAAATAAAGAAATTTGTGGAGGCATTTTTTATTTATTTGTCAGACTGAAATACAGAATAACATACTTTGACAGTTTAAGACAAATACAATAATGGGTTTACAGAAAAGATTTGTGGCGTAGAGGGTAAAAGGTGAGGGAATAAACCGGAAAAAAGTTTCTCCTCGACCAGGATTTAAACCCGGGACCTCTAGAATACCAGTCTAATGCTCTATCAACTGAGCTACCGAGGAACCGGGGTTTTAACTGGCTATTCGGATATCCTTTCGTCCGATTGATTTGTTAGTTGTGGGGAGATCTTTGAAGCCTACTGCGGCTTTAAAAACCTAGACATGTTATAAAGACAAGGAGGTACACATTCACGATTATTAGTTGTACGAAATTTTTATTTATCTATCAACCAACGATACACGACATATAGCGTTTTATTGAAGGTGTCAGATGGCGAATTTCCAACTAATAATTTCAGCCAAACATATTCCTGGTCGAGGAAAAACTTTTTTCGGATTTATTGCCTCACCCTTTGCCCTCTACGCCACAAATCTTTTCTGTAAACTTATTAGGGCGCTAAATTTTCCCTTCGTTTTACAATAATGGGTGTCCTAGTATATCTAAGTTGGTAAAACTTATAAATATTTTTTGTTATTTTGTTGTTTATATACTCGATATTTTTATACCACTTTAGATGTTGGTCGAAGATCACACCAAGGTATTTTGTGTTTACGCGGTCACACAAAGGGTTGTGAATTTTATGTGTTAGGTTTTCTGGCATATTTTTTTTTATTAAAGCAAATGAAATTTGTTTTTTTTATGTTCAATGTAAGCTAAATAAAATCAATCCAATATTTTGCCGTTGAAACACTTTGCTTTGCATTATATATGGTTTCTTTCCACGTATCACTTTCCACATACATCAAAAATAATAAAGGAGGCAATACCGTGCCTTGTGGTACATCATATTCCACGGGTAATGGTTTACTTAGGGTATCACAGTTTCTTACTTGCTGGGTTCTATTTTAAATAAATAAATAAATAAGTAAGTAAATAAATAAATATCCGTTTATTGCAATGTACAAACATTAAAAATGTTAATAGATAACAGCGTTTAGTTAATGTTTGCAAAGGGATTCTAAAACAGCTTGCGCTGATCACAGTTTGATTCCTTCAGCTGTAGTAAATTCTTTAAAAAAAGTGTGTAAAATAAAAGGAAAGTAAGTATAAAATATAAGATTTAAAAAATAACTAATAAAAACTAATAAGGAGCTACTTACAAAAAAGGCATATAGCTAAAAAAATAAATATGGAACATGTAAAAATAAGACTAAATTATAAACATTAGATTACAGACACAATAATATTCTTAAAAAGTAATGGTAGGAAGTGAAAATAAAATAAAGATAATATTAAGGAGCCATGATATTATTATGAAATAATGACAAAATTTGTAAGATTAATAAAATTGCAAAAACCTAAAAATTAAAAGAAGTTAATAAGGAGCTATGTCATGGACATCATTAGACATAATATGACAACAAAAATACGAACATAATATAATTTACAAAAAAAAAAGATAATAACGAGAGTTATTATTCAAAAATAGTTATTTTTTAGGAACGACTTTTAGACGTTGCTGGAAAATTTTAACTTTTAATCAACTGTTTTGCTAGTTTACGTATACCCATGAACTCCATTTTTTACTGTGTCAAAAGCCTTTGTTAGAACCAGAAAGATGCCTATATATTTTTTTTAAGGATGTTAATATTTATTTTTTGGTAATACATGCCTAGCAAAGTAGTAGTTCAATTTTTGTAATATACCGCCACCATCAAGATTATTTATTATCTACCCACATCTTTTATCTCTGTTCTTACAGAAGAAGTTGTGATAAGATGCTTTTGGTTAATTTTTTCTAATTTTTTTAACCTCTATTTTTATTCTGTTGCAGGCACAGCAGCAATACTTATACAGGGTTCCTAAGCAAATCCTTAGGGGGCCAAGCAGCCGTGTATAAGAAGAAGACAAACGGAAAAGCACATTAGGCAGAAAAGGATGGGCATGGGGCGATGTTGTCACTACATCTTACACGTAGTAAATCCATTCCAGGTTGTTGTTTTCTAATGTTTTCCATTTTCATACCTTTAGGACTGGAATAAAAATTGTTTTTGCTCGACTTGTTTTTGCTACCAAACTGATGAAAGATATCGTAAAAAAAATATTTTTCGGCTTTTCATTTTGTAACCATTGTCCTTACACACTGTTTACAGGCTGGGGACTGAGATACATGCAAATGCCTAACCAAAAGCGTTCATACATGGCCGGAGAAATCGACTGAGATATTTCCGTAGAAACTTTATCAAGCAAATAGGACGGGTTGACGCCTTCGAACGTCCAACCCGGGTTTTGCACTTTGATTCGAAATCAAAAAGAAGGAACAGTCAGATGTGGGGCCGTGCACAAATTACGTAACGGTGATTTTACCAATTTTTGACCCCCTCCCTATGTATTGTTTTGTAATGGTTTGGCACGCCACTCCCCTAATATTACGTAACGATTTCAAGACCACTACCCCCCCAAAAAAAAAAACCTTTCAATTATTTTCATTCCAAATTTTCTTAGTTTCACACAAATGCAAACGCTGTCTAAACCCCCCCCTCCCCCCTACGTAACGTTTTGTAACCACCCTCCCCCTTATGATCATTACGTAATTTGTGCACGGCCCCTGTAGTCCCAGTGGAGGAGGGCGAGAAAATTGATATTTTTTTCTTAAAAATTATACTCTTTAGACCTATTTCTTTGCGTTCCCGAAATTACGTAATTTTTGAAAAAAAATTGTAGGTGAAAAATTTTTGCCTGCGGCGCCCTTTATCTTCTCAATCGAAACCAAGATCCCCGTTTTAGGAAAACTGATCCCGTCTCTGTTTCTAAATTTTTTCGAATAAAAATAGAGGATGACCATGCGGGAAATAATTTTTTTCTACGGTATGACGAAAATTTCGAGAAAGTTAAAGAAAAAAGTGGCAGAGCTCAAGTTTTTTTATTGATTTTTTTGGCTGCTAGTGCTAGCTGTATGGTTTGGCCGTTTCCGGATAGATGTCACTAGTAGAACAGAATGGAAAGAAATTTAATTAAAAGCGAAGATATTTCTTTCTAATGTTAACAACCTCACGAGTTTATCGCTCAGTATCGTAAATAATGAACCCTGCCGCCTCCTTTAAGCAAGAAAAAGTTGTGGTTTGGACCTGAAAACATCTAATTTTTAATTAGATTAGATGTTCAAATCTGTCCCCTTCTTGAGCCTCACAATATCCCAATCTATTGTAAAGCTCTTGGCGCGTAGCAGATAACATTTCAGGGGTGACAGAGTTGCCCGCCTCCAAAATTTTCGCCCTCAACTTCTGTATAGTCGTAGGCCGTAAGTAAGGGTGTTGGAAAATTTTGTCGTGCCAACAACCCCATAGAAAAAAGTCATTTGGCGCAAGATCTGGTGATCGAGGAGGCCATCGGATATTTCCATACGTGGAAATAATTCTATCACCAAATACCTGACGAAGGTAATTTGTAGCCTGGCGTGAATTGTGGGATGAACAGCCATCTTGCTGAAACCACAATTCGTCCAAATTTATGTTAAGTTCCCTCAACCGTAGTAAAACCTGGTGTTGGAGAAGATCAACATATTTTTGGCTATTCAAATTCCCTTCAATGAAAAAGGGTCCAATAATGTGATTCTCGACAATACCGCTCAAAACATTTAATTTTTGAGGATGTTGCGTTCTAACACTTGCGTGCAGATGTTTATTTTCGCGGGACCAATAGCGACTGTTTTGTGGATTGTGAGAGCTATGAAGTTCAAATGTCTTCTTGTCACTAAACAAAACTTTTGATAGGAAATTTTCGTTCCTGTCACATTTATCCCTCACAATCTCACAATATTCTAACCGGCGAAAATAATCACCTGGTTGCAATTCCTGCGACTTCCCAATCTTAAACGACTTGTAGCCGTATTTTTTTAGGATCCATTGGCAAGTACTGTTGGGAATATCCAGTGCCTCCACAATCGGTTTCATCGAACATGGTTCATGTGCCTTAACGTAAGCGCATACCATTTTGTCTCTTTCCACCCTGTGTGGAAGAACGGGATGCTCTGGTATTTCGCCGTCGTGGTAACACTTTCTACAACCATTTATGCACCCGAAAACGATGATAAATTTTGTAGACAGTTTGAGCCACTGGAACCGGTCGATCTGGAAACGCAAAAACAAAAAGCCCAATGACCTCGTCCGTACTGTCACTTTTTATGTAGTTTTTAATAATAAAAATCTTTTCTTCTCGAGTATACGGCATTTTAAAAACACAAAATTTACGAAACTGAAGCGACTCGAAAGGAAATAAAAATGCAATGCCTTTGAATCCCAGTTTTTCCTCGATCATCTCATGGTGTGGCCGCCATCTAGCGGAATTTGCAGACATCTTGTCAACGGTTATTATTGCAACTATGATTTATGCTCACAATGAAAGAATGGCGACAATTTTTTCTCATTAAAGCAGTCCGGAGATAATAACAAACTGGCACCATTGCTCAATATACCTTTTTTTTTGTGCGCGCAGAACTTTCTATGCCATTTCTGTTTGATTTATTGAAATCCTATCCCTAAGGAAAATCTTAGGAACCCTGTATGTCATGCCATTAATAATAATTTAAAGTGGTAAACTACCTAGACATAATATGACAACACAAATAAAAACATAATATAATTTATAAAAAAAATTATGATAACGAGAGTTATATTTGAAAAGAATTATTTTTTAAGAACGACTTGAATTGAGAAATTTTAAGAGACTTTGCTTTTAGAGGAATAACATTGTATAGAAGATAACTTTTAATCAATTCTTTCGCTAGTCCACGTATACCCACGAACTACATTTTTTCGAGTAGTATATGATGATCTACTGTGTCAAAAGCCTTTGCTAGAACCAGAAAGTTGCCTATATATATTTTTTTAAGGATGTTAATATTTATTTTTTGGTCACACATGCCTAGCAACGAAAAGTAGTTCAACTGTTGTAAGATTATTTGTTATCTACCCACATATTTTATATTCTTTTATCTCTTTTCTTACCGTCCCCATTTCAGCCAAAAAGCAAATTTTTGTGAGCTTACTATAGTTACTATTGTTCTCTTTAGCATGTAAGACCCGCCTGTACACCCTTTGAACATATTTTTCAACGATAAGTAATTCAATGATATAGTTATAGACCAATTAAAAGAAGAGTATAATAGTAACTATAGTAAGCTCACAAATTGCTCAAAGAGAAACAAAAAGGCGTCAAGCGATCTTAAAATAAAGTTATTTTGTAAGGGCCTATTTTTCTTTTATATAACATAATAATATGGTGAATCCCAAACCTAACCCTAGAGTCAATCAGCCCCACCTGTTAGCACCTACTTATTACACCCTATTCAGTTATAAACGCAGTTAAGGTTTGTGCTCGCAGTTGGGACGACGCTTCTTACAATCTGATAAATTGGTTTGTCAAAGTCAAAAATCTGAATCTTGATTGGAAAAATCAAACCGCCAACGCGACCATGAACCATATTAGTAAGCAAAGATGTGCTAGGATGCTTTTGGTTCATTTTTTGTTATTTTTTTACCCTCTATTTTTATTCTGTTGCAGGCGCAGCAGCAATATTTATATGTCATGCCATTAATAATAATTTAAAGTGGTTTTGGTCTTTTTTTTAAATATATCTTTGATGAATGTAATAGTTTTTAGTAACTTGTGGCTGTATGTATGTTTATCTTTAAAGGTAGCAGCTATAGTGCCTGCGCCGAATAAACATAATCTTTATTGAAGTTAGCAAAATGGTAGGGCCTTGCTACACCAGTGCAGAAAAAAGACAAACATTACGGAGTAACCAAACAGTCGACACAAATATTTTAATTTTATTTACTCACAATATTATATTTTTTACTTAATTTTTTAGATACACAAAAAACGAAAAAGGGAAAAGAAATCGTACAGAAGGAAGAAATAATAAAAGTGTAAACAGAACAAGATCGGTGAAGCTTATGGATTATCTCCTAATGTTTGAATATAAAAAGGTTTGTTTTCACAATTTTATAATTTTTATGAATGTTTTTAATTAGTTAAATTCCGTAATTTTTTGTTAATAATATCATGAAAAAAATTTATCTTTGCTCTTATAATTATAAATGTGTCTACTTTTATCTAGCATTGGTGTCACATTTCACAAATTTTATTAAGTGTCAAGAGGAACACAGGAACTATGTTTATTCCATTGTCTTTATTTATTATTTTTGACTTTGTCTTTTCAATGTCTCGATTGCTTATGTATCTGCAATTATCAGTACCTGATCACAATTGCACATACGTACATACATTGTGAAAAAGTAAAAATTTTAGTAAAAAAGGTATCTCCGGGGGAATTTCTCTAGAAACGAAATCCTAAACTATAGCCATGTAATCGGTGCCAACCATGGTTGGTTAAAGTTTATTTTTTTAAATATACCTTAGCAAGCAATAATTTTTGGGCTTAAAGTTGTTAAATACTTTTTAGAAGGAAATACAGGGTGCAAACAATACTATAGTCAGCATTTTAACTAATAAAAGGTGGGATCAAAACAAGTCAAAAAGTTTATATGACTTATGGGGCAAAACCCAACAGATTTTTGTCTAAATGACTTTAGAGTTAAAATATTCATATCTTAATTTAACCATTTTACAAGAGGGCCATTTCTAAATAAATAAAATTAAATGTTTCCTCAAAATCTTCTAAATTAAAAAAAAAACATAAAAAAATATTTCCTTTGAATTAAGGATTTAAAAAACACTTTTATTTCGCTGCATACGGGTCTCTGACTTCCGAATCTTTCTCCTCTTTACAGCACAGTGCATACTGAATCTTTCGCTGTTCGTTGTGATGGTTGTCAGTCGCGCGAGTCTAACTGACGCCATTATTTTTGCGAGTTTTTATGCAGTTTGGTGTGAAATTAAACTGAATTAATAATGTTCTCCCATCAGGAATGCGCTGACATATAGTAGTCATAATAGGGGCCCTTTCTGCCATACCCCGTTCCTTACCCCTATTCCCCTACTTCCGCTGCACCTCTCCGGGCCTCCCTGTCTTCTTTACGTAGTTTAGTATGTTGGCCCATTTAAGCTCTTCTTCCTCTATCGTGGGAAATCATCACTTCAGCTGCCTTGATCTGGCATATGTATCACACTCTGCTATCAAGTGCTGCGCCGATTCTTCTTCGAGCCTGCAAGCGGGACACATGGGATATCCTGCTACTCTTATTTGCGTCAGAAGTTTGTTCAGCCGATTGTTCCCAGTCAGCATCCCTGTCAGCAGTCCAATGTCCTTTCGGGTCTTACCTAAGAGCCATTTATGTCTGGCTACATTCGGACCATCCACGAATAGCTTGGACTGTCTGAACTATGACTCTTGCCTCTAGGACGTCTTCCGTTCATTGCTCGCCCATTTGTTGAGCTCAGCCTGTACCTGTTTCCTTGTTATTCCCAGAAGAGGTTCCAGTCCAATGTCTGGCAAGCTCGTCCTCTTTCTCGTTCCCTGGTATTCCCTCATGACCTGGGACCCACATCAGTGTCACCCATTTGTCTTGAGCCAGTGTTTGCAGTGCTTCATTCTGACCTCGGGTAGGGTTGCTGCCATGATAATGGCATACACCTCCGCCTAAAACACCATAGCGTGTTCTCCAAGTGGAAAATTCTTTTTAACTTCTAGGCTTTCCGCGTACACTCTTGTGCCTATTGTCTGCCTGGCTGACAGTTTAGATCCATCCGTGTAGCAGACTGTCGCCTCTCTACTTAATTTCGTTCGGAATTCTTGTCTTTGCCACTTATTCCGTTCTGGTATTGTGACCTTGTACTTTTTATCGAACCTCCATGGTTTAAGCGGTGCTTTTACTGGCAGTCTTAGGAGGGCAAGTCTTTTGTCGCCAGTACCTCGACCGTCAGATGACCCTCTCTTTCCTCCCTGCCTTTACAGAGTCCCTGGTCTCTTAATCGCAGGTGCGTCGCCATTGCCTCCTTCTTGATCCAAGTTGGAAGCGAGGGAAGACCCAAGATTGTTTCCAGGGCGTGGATGGGGGTCGTCCTTATTGCGCCAGTCATCCCTCTGCAGAAGAGCCCTTGCAGGCTCGTAAGCTTTTTGGATATGGTCAGCTTCTCTACAGTGGTCCACCAGAGCACTGAACCGTATTGGATCCTTGGTCTTATGATGGTCGATGAGCCGTGCATATCGAGTGTAAGATCCTCGGGTTAATGCCCCAAGTTCGACCGACCACTCGGCGCAACTGTCACAATGTTGCCTGAACTTTAACCTTGTCCAGCGTCACCCCCAAATACTTAAGTTGTGATATCAATGTTAGGGGTCTGCCATACAGTATGGGAGCTCTGAATCCCTCTAGTTTCCTCTTCCTACTGAATAGGATCATCTCGGTTTTTTCAGGATTCACTGTTGTCAGTCAGTCTTTTATGATTCTTACCGTCCTTTGCATTCTTTCGCAGACTGTGGCTAGAAAGCGGCCGTTCACATTCACCAGAAGTGGGGAGACAAGCAGCTATCCTGGGGGCAGCTTCCCGTCACATCCACCTTCACCTTGGACTCTCCTAAGCGGGCCTATACTTTCCTCTCTGTTAACGCCGATTTGACCCATTCAGTCAGACTTGCTTCCGCTCGTCTTTCCTGCTGACATGCTAATATTATACGGTGAAGCTCGAAGAAACTCAAATTTTACAGCTCAAATGTATCGCGAAAGATTTCCCCAGCGGCTTAAAAGAAGTGTTTTTTGCTCGGTTTTTTTTATTGTTGTTCAAAACCAAAAAGATTCTCCCAGTCAAAAAAAATTTAGAGCAAAGGTTCGAAAAGTCCTCCTTGCTCGGCTAAACAATATCCGAGCCTATTATAAAAACCCCTTCTAACGTTTCCAAGCATGTTAGGCATGATAGTTTGAAAAGCTTCTTCAATTTTAATCCGAAGTTCTTTCAAATTATTAGCACTTTCATGCCCGTAAACTTTATTTTTGATATAACTGCACAGATAGAAGCCATTAGGAGCAAGATCGGATGATCGAGCTGGCCATAAAATAGTTTCCCGTGTACTTATAACCCGATTAGAAAATTCATTATCAAGATATTCCCTGAAAAGGCCAACATTGTGAGCGGGACAACCATCTTGTTGAAACCATAATATGCTGCTGCAGTAGATCCAAGTATCTAGGACCATTCAAATTGCCGTAAATAAAAAATGGCCCAATTACGTGTTCCCCTACAATACCCCCCCAAACATTAAAAAAAAATACAAATGCAAATTTTTCCTCGACCAATATCAAACATGTGTTGGGTTATGACGATTCAATATTGGAAAAGTGCTTTCATCTGTGAAAAGAATAGATCTCGGAAAGTTTTCAGCACAATTAGCCCTTTCCATCATTGTTTCTCAAAATTCCATACGACAATAGTTGTCCTCGGGAAAAACTTTATGCGTTTTTGACGCTTTGTACGAATGATAACCATTCTTTTTGAGAACACGTAAGACAGTGGCTGAAGACGTATCAACTGGTTGGGCTTGGTGGCTAGTTAACTTTCGATTTTCCTCCACTGTAGCGCAAATCATCACACCTCGTACTTCCTGCTCGTCATTCAAAACAGTGGGTTTTTATGGTTTCTTGGCGCTACACAACCAAACTTTTCAAAATTCTGCACAAACCTATGAATCGTTGATAAACTAGGTTCTGGGCGATTTACAAAATTCTCCAAAAAATGTTTTTGAATAAGTCTCAATGGTCTGCCTTGATAGTACCATTTGACTATCTGTACTTATTCGGCAACTTCGCAGACATCCATTTTTAGTTTCAAAAATGTATTATTTCACTTAAGAACTTACCAATCTGCAGATATAAAACAAAGTAATAAAAACAAAATAAATTTCCAAAAGATAACACTGCAGTGCTTCGAATTCATCTCGGTTGTACGGCACGGAGAGAAAATTGGACTTGATTCCTCCTATGTTCGCAGTAGCCTGAAGCTCATTGTATGTGCTACTTTGCCTCGTAATAATAAAATAAACAACTATTATCAGCTGTGTAACTTTTTCAAAAATATGTCATCGCTTTCATCATTTTAACTAATAAGCAATAAAAAATTAGTGACTGTGGATAAAATATAGAACACTAGAGACCATTACACGTTCAGATAAATTTACTATATTTTCACATCATCTCCAATACGTATCTAAAATCAAGTTCTTTCATATATCACGCTATTTGTCAGAACAGAGGCCATGAATGACATGAAAGAAAAAGAAGACAATATTTTCAATACGTATTGAGTACGATGTGAAAACATACTAATTCAGAGGCTTATCTTGGACTTCTGATTCAAAGTTTATCATCACGTGTAATGAACCTTTATCACATGTTCTTCACATACAGGGGTATATCACTTTTTAAACCCTATTTTTAATTTTAATTTATGCGTTGAATTTTTTAAATCAAGATTTTTGTCAGTGAACCTAAAGTTGTTGTTTCCGAATAATAACGGGGCCAACAAATAATTTTAAAATAAACTACTCGTAAAATACACGTTACATTTTTTATTAGCAACATAGCATAAAACAAATAATTGTTTTAACCTAACTTATCAAAGGACAAATGGCATTACACTGAGCTGTTACAACCAATTCCTAGTGTAGTTGAAGTATCATTGATACTAGGTAATGGATACCAGTCTTTCTTTGTCTAGTCTTTAAGCGTCCTATAATCAACACAGAAACTACTATTCTTCTTAGTAACCAAAACAATAGGAGATGATCAAGGTCACACATTGATAACCAGATGTAAGAAGTTTATTATTAAAAAAGCAAATTTATTTCTCGAAACTCCATTCTTTCTTAATACACCGGAAAATTGATATGAATTTATTTTCAGACGATTGATACCTAATAATTATTTACATAAATTTGACGAATTCACCCTCCTCAATCAATGTGTTCTATACACATGACCATCCATTTTAAATTATATAAGTCAAATTTTATGTAAAAAAATGTGTTGACCATTTTTCACCCTCATTTTACCCCATTAGCTAAAAAAATATTTTTTTAAAATTCTATACCCAATTTTTCTTCCTTTAGTACCATAAAAGTTTATTTTAATTTTTGAAAATTTCTCCCACAATTTTTATTGGCTTATAAGGGATCGATTTTCATTATCTTTAAATGGGACCAATTGGGAACCAAATCCAGCACAGGTAAAAAATTTTATCAAATAAATGAGTATTGGTTACGAACGGACAGATACACAGACGACGCGACAAAACTGTTCAGAATTGTTTGAAACCGTGGGAAAATAGAGGCACATTTTTTTTGGGCCTGGCGAATTAACCACAGTAAAATTCCAAGTTTTTTGTTTTCAGCGTTATTTAAATTGACGCATTCTTTAATACTCAAAACTTTTTAAAACGTTGACAAATTATCGCCAGCAAAACTAAAACGGTTCAACAAGTTTTAATTTGAGTCTCTCACTTTAAGCGACGTTTTTAGAAAGTTTTGGCCAATTTTGCTTAATTTTCTTTAAATTATTCTTCACGGTTTTGGTACATTTAATTAAAAGTTTTAAAGATTTCTTTAAAAACGCCATTAAAATAGGTCTCTGTTTACAAAGAATGAGTTAATGAAATGACAAGGAAAAATAGAAGATATGCAATATATATATATATGAATAAAATCATGCAATACTTTATTTAGAAAATAGATCGCTCTATTTGGGTACCTCGTGCATGAGCATACTGTGATAATATCATGTAACTTGAGGGAGTATTAAATGAATAGTCCATATTTAAAACGCTATCATTGGAGATATCTTTATTTAAAAGAAGACATTTTGTTTCTAAAATTAAAATGCATTTTAAAACCGACAAAAAAAAACGTCTTGACGGCTCGAAACTTCGTTCATCAATCCTGTTTAGTTTTCTTTAAACTACTGTTATAATCTTTGTTAATCTGCCCTCAAAATTATTGGAAAAGCCTAAACTATGGTAAAAATTATCAACATGATTATTTACACAGTCTATCTAACATCTGTCATCTGTTAAATACACTGTGTTGTTTAGTAGTTATGTGTAATCAAATTCTTTTGTAAGTCTAGGTATCTGTCTTTTTAATTAAACTGATACCAAATTCTAACTTTTGAAAACAGATCTTTGAATTTAAAAATTCTATATCTAATACATATAACATACATATCATGACAATACTTTCATAATACCTCAGCACTCGAATGAATATGCGTTTCCGTCCTTCGAAAAAAAAAATCGAAAATTTGTTATGCAATTGTATATTAGTTTTATTCGACTATGCTCAGATCACTATAAGAATGAGAATTGCTGTAATATAAAATAGGAGAGACAAAACAAAATCAGTTTAAATTACATTTCTTGCAAGCTCTTTTGCAAACTTTGCTTTGCTGCTCTGATTGAAAATTATCTCATGACTAAATTTATTTTATACCAACGAGATTTAGAATTTTCAAAACGAACTCAAAATATAAATTTATTGAACTACTGCAAATTACATTGTGGAACAAAAAAATATCTCCGGAATTTTTTTTTTGGGTTAGAAGAGATAATTATGATCCTCATAACTTATTTTCTAACGCCCGAAAATTTTTTATAAAATAAATGGCAACAAATTTTTGATTTTTATTGTTAACTCAAATAATACGGCGTCTATTAAAAACACAGATAAGCAACTTTTTTAAATTAAATACATTTTACTACAAAACCAAGTATTACATATTAAATTCGGTTAGGAAATAAAACAGTTATAAAATAATTAAGGCTTTTTTTGAGTTTTTATTATCTTCCCTGACTGACTGTAAATTGGAGTATGAATCGTTAAGTTCAGATAAGAATTTAAAAAAATCATGTCCATATGACTTTCATAATGATAAGATTATTAACGTCTACAGTAGACTTACTAAACTTAAAGATTAACTTAAAATGCACGCAACCACAACCCTACCTTCCTTAAAGATTTTATTTTTAACAAAAATATATTGTATTTTAGTGAGAAAAATATTATTATAATAAATATATAATAAGTTATAGATTTATCAAGCTTCTTAAAAAATTTTAACAAAGTAAAATTCACCCCTGTCGAACGTCTTTTAGTTACGTTTTTTTTTCATTTACGTAATAGACACTTAAAGTAAATATTTTAATTTATTACCTATGCTTTGTTTTGAACGCTTTTATGATGAATGCGAGACCTGAACAGATGATTCCATCCCTCCTTATTACAAAACGAGTGGAATCAGCTGTTATCTCATCGCATCAACCATAAAAGCGTTCCTTGTTTGAAACATGCCGTAAACAAGTGAAAAATGTCGTATCTTTTGGCTTTGCTTTCAACTCATTAGAAATGACTTTATTGGCAACTAAAACAGACGTAGTTATTTCGTGAATCACTGCTCTAACCTCAATTTTTATTCCCTATATCGCTTCCTGCTGTAGATATTGTTATTGACGGGTTTGTGGTATAAGGAGATGCACGTAAAAATATTCGGATTAGTTTAGCTAATGCATACTTCCTCTTTGTTCATTTATGTGGCATCAAGAGAGAAAAAGAATGGATTAGATAGCCAATAGCGACTAAGTGCCTACGGTGCATGTAGGGGTAAGTATACTAAAGGCCTGTTTAGTCAACTTTTAATCCTCAATGCTTAATTAATAACGGTGTTTACTCAAGATTTTATGCACAATATACTCTATTCCAAATTTCTGCAGACCAGTTTTATGACACTGAAAATGACAGTTTCATTTAGCTTCTGTGTTTAGTTGTCAAGCGCCATATTGAAATTGGTCGGAGAATATGGAATGTGGTGTAGTTGATCACATTTATACAAGGAATAATGTTTTGGTCGATTGAATTGTACCTGTTTTTTTTTTAATAATAAAATAATAAATACATTATTGGAAATAGCTTTGCAATGTTTAATACTATTTATATAGTTACCAAGGAAATGCAAGAAACGGCCGAATACGTGACAATTTTAATTATATTATAAAATTATATTATCCATTTCAGATTAAATTTTTGAATAATACATTAAAAATCGAGTAAACAGCATATTGGTTTGCATATATTTAACATTAAAAATTTGTGTTTAGTATATCCTTTGTGTTTATTAATTATCCATTTTAGGCATTAAAAGTCAAATAAACAGGCCTTAAGTAAACGGGGGTAAAAGCTTTTATTTTATGACTTAAAAATGTGAAATTGAAAACTAGATTGGCGAAGTTATAACCAATGCAATGAAAACAGATCAGTTTTTTACAAATCAACAATGATAAAAACTATGAAAATTTACGAATGCTTTTTACAGAGCAGCTTTATTTTTTGACAACCTATGTGTAAATCCTGATGAAAATCATATCAGGTTTTGTATTTTTTCTATATCTATTTCTATGTGATACTATAAAATCCTCTTACTTAACTAATTTTATCTAAGAAAAACTACAATTTTACAATCACTTTATATTTTAAATCCGCTCAAATAGTGTAAATGTACTGTCAGGTATGGAAAATGGTCGCGTGAAGCCAGTGGGTGTGCTTATAGTGGGGAACGTTGGCATTTTGTGGAGCTTCTTTTCTTTTTTAGTGAAATTTTTTATTAAAAAAACGTTGGATAAATAGTTAAATAAGAATGTTTGTCTAAGTAATGTAAAAAAACTATATCTTTTAGTAAAAAATTATGAAAATTAAGTATATTTTAACCAAATGATAACTTTGACATATTTTATGGTACTGCGCACACTGTCGAATACAACATAAACTATATCAGAGTTTTAAAACTTATTACCAGAATGTTAAGAAAAACTGCCGTTACTATTACTTGTATTCGTCTTTACAAAAAAAATGATTTTGAATTTCATTTTAATGTTAAAAATATTGCTTTTAGATACTCAAGAAGGGCCGAAGGCTTGGAGTTTTACTCGAGCAGTTGAAGAGCAGAAGTGCTTTAGTGGTTTTTAGTGTTTAAATAACTAGATTTGAGTGCAAGGCTTCATCAACTAGAGGTTTATATTTTGTTTAGTTACTAGACACTAGAGTTTATTTTTCTTTTAATCGGATTTAAGAAAATATATACAGGGTGTCTTAATTGCCATGGGCCACTATATCTCGGTAACTATAAGAACTACAAGGTTGGTCAAATTAGAGAAAATGTGCAGTTTTTGGGGGTATTGAAAATCTGGTTTTAGATTATAAAAAAAAAATTCTATCCCGAGGTACGGGGGTTTTTCAAAAAATTTTAGAAAAATATTTTATCAAATACCTCAAAAAATATAATTTTTACAAAATATTCGTAAGAGAAGAATTTTTTGCATTTTTGCCCTTCTTCAATTTGTTATTTTTTAAGAAAATTTGCTACGTCTAGTTTTCGAGATATTAACATCAACTTTTTTTTTTTAAATACGGACTGTAGTATGACGAGTGACGATACGAAGGTTTTAATACTAAATTTATTTACAACTAAACTATACAAACAAGGTAACTCTATAACTGGGATGAATCTCTTGTAGGTGTAACTGTGGTTTGTGCGTGTAGTGTCCAACCTCTGGCGTCGACTCCTTTATCCAGCGGCCCCAGTGTTCGGTTGACTTTCTTTTTTCTTGTCTCCGTAACGTCTCGGTGACAAACGTCTGTGCCCTTGACAAGATTTCTACTCGTAAACAAACTATGTACATGATTGATCATACCACACGGACCTGTATTTTTTATTCCATTTTTTAAAATCTCCCTTTTTGATGATTTTAACGATGTATCATATGTCCATACTTATTTGCATTTTAATGGTAAAAAAATGGTTATTTATGTTTTTTAGCACTTTTGCCGTTTTGTCAAAGGTAGCTTAGAAAGCAAAAAGAAACAATTGCTTATAAAAGCCTATGTTGCGTAATACATCTGTCAAGGTAAGTTTAAATCAATATGGCACCGTTCCAAAAGGTGAAAAATTAGATTTAATTTTTTGTTATGCAAAAGAATTTCGAAATGCTGAAAGAGCGCTACAAATGTATCAAAATTCGAACGCCGAAAGGCGCGTACCAAATCGAAAAACTAAATTACAAGGCTAGAGCGAAATTTGCTACTACACGGATTGAGTACGGTTTTGCACGGATCATTTGAAAAGCCATCCAAACGGGGAGCAACCGGCAGAGGACGGGGAAGATGAAACAAATATCAATAGATATTTTGAGAGAAATTGAAAAAGAAAGTGTAGTTTTAAAAAAACGTGTTCAAATAATAATAAATACTGTTAAATAAGTTTACTTTAATTAAATGGTAAAAAGTTTAAATATTTAAAAAGTTAATAAATAGTTTTTTTCCATTAGACGCTGCATCAGTCTGCAACAGGCAATTGTTTATAGGTCGTCTAAGCCGCCTCTGACTTTCAATTTTTTTTTTTAACGCAATAAAACTTATATTTTATATTTTTATCATTAAACCTCAAACAAATATGGACGTGTGATACATCGCTAAAATCAGAAAAAAAAGTTCTTTAAAAAAATGGAATAAAAAATACAGGTCCGTATTTAAAAAGAGTAAGTTTATGTTAATATCTCGAAAGCTAGTCATGCAAATGTTCTGAAAAACTACAAAATTGAAGGACGTTAAAAATACAAAAATTTTTTTCTTTACAAATTTTTTGTAAAAATTATACTTTTTTAGATATTTCATAAAATAGATTTCAGCAATTTTTCGAAAAACCCTCGTATCTCGGGACAGAATATATTTTGTTTAAATCTGAAACCAGATTTTCAATGCCTCCCAAAAACTGCACATTTTGACTAATTTGCCCAACCTTGTAGTTCTTATAGTTACCGAGGCCCCCATGGCCATTAAGACACACTGTATTGTTTTTATAATTATTGTTTCATAGCTAATTAGTAATGAGCCTCCGCAAAATTGATTAAAAGTTCTGTCAACCTTAAGTGTTTTCTTTGATGACCATTGATTGAAGATGATGATTCATTTGTCAGTGTGCCGGTCTGGCACTGTCCATTGCGACCACTAGCGGGTCTATTGGGAAATAAACTTAACTGTGGCGATCTGATTTTTTTGAAAAATTTTACGACATTGCATTTTTTTTTCCCATGGTAACGCGGAGAGTTTATTTATGTTTGTCCACAGTGGGACACCAGAGTTTTTTTAGCACCGGGTCAAAAATTTGGGGTTAGGTTACTTATTTTGTCTTCGCATTCCGCGCCGCTAAAGCACATAAGTTTTTTTTACTTTCGCTTTTCTCGTAAAGTGTGTGCGGTCTGGTATGCTTCCGTGTAAGTCATGATGCGTTGCTGCATACCGAACTTGCCTTACTATCATTACCGCCGCTGTACCGTACCACGGCCCAAATAACCCTCTAGGTCCATGTGACCCCATGTTTATTTTGATGTTTCAGACAAAAACAATAAGTTTTTCTAACGTGTTTGTGCCTCGGTTTCCGTTAATGCAGTACATGTGCCCCTTGGTGTGCTTAAAGACTCCGAAAATATCTAATGGATATCAATATATTCCCTACTAAATACTAATACTATTACTAGTAATACTAAAATAAAAGAAAACCATTTACTGCAGAATTACTTGCTAAAAGAGCGCTACCCAACTACATATTAAAGTAACCGGGTGTAATGTTTAAATCTGCATTTACAAGTACATTTATAATTGAAATGGAAACACTCCTGCTAGCTACCCCAAGCAACAAAATCAGTCGCGACGTGGTGGCCGTCTCCACGCCCTATCTCTAATAGAGTGGTGGGGTCATATCACGGCGACGGTTTTATTACTAGTATACCTCGAGGTATTCACCGTTTTTGGGAATGCATTGGGACGGTTATACAACTACATCGCGACGGTAAAGATTACTCTTGATATAGGAATTATGTCGTCGCGGGTAGTAAACGGGCACGTTATCCCGACGTCCTGTTTACCACATAAAGTAGTATTTCTGACTTTTTAGGGTTTTTATAGGTTTTCTTTTCCCCACATTATTAATTAATAATATGTTGATCTTTTTCTAAACTACATCAGGACACACACCATAAAATATGTGAAGACATGACAGAAAACAAAAATATTATCTATATCATAACCTATACCTAATAATTACCATTTTAGTAACCATTTTTCTGAAGTCACAACATCCTAAATTTATAAACACATAGCACTTTACTAAAAAAGAACACGCGCCCCACAGTTTTGACCTAGTTTTATCTAAAATGTCGATAAAAAATCGGAATTATTTGAGGTTAGGATTTCCAAATTAAATGTATTTCCAGTTTTAATATGGTTTATTAATTAAATATTAATATTTTTACTTTTATTGATATTAATTATACTACTAATCAATGATTTAATGAGGAATTTTTAAATTTTGATTTGAATTCCATGTTTAGTAGAAGTAAATAACATGCCGGCGTCGCTCATCCAGTTGACGGTGCTGTAATTTACAATGTCAGTAAAGTAGCGATAACTCGTAGGTAACTTTTTTCCACTATATGCACATTTATTTCTTACTGCGTGGTAGATAGGTGGCCGTGTAGACTCCATAACTTTGTAGTTTTGTATTCAGTAGGGGCTACTGAATTGCGAACAAATTAATATCAGTAGAGTCGTTACCTCGAAAAAGTAATATTAAAGAAATTAAATGGGACAACTGTGAAGTAAGCCCCGCACTGTAAAGTTTTTTCGTGTTTCTAGTAATGGTATATAGTTATATAGTGGAATATATTACTTTCGCGTATAACTTTATATTTTTACGACAGTGTGGTAATTTTTTAACAGTAATAGTGACCACACTAAAAAAATAATAAAAGTTTTCCTATAAATAGTTTTTCGTAGGAAATATTACTACGCTTTAACCCTTTTTTGGTGGCAATGACAATGGCACCAGTGAAACTGACTATAATTTTTGCTTGGGGCTACTACTGGATTTAGGACAACAGGTTAATTTAAAAAGCATCCAGATTTAAAAATTGGTCGCTGACGCTAGACGAAATAATCATAATCTATTTTAAACAGGAGCGTCAACGACTAGCAAGAGTCTCTCCAACTTCTAAATGGAGCTTTTCTGACCTGTTTTGTTAATACTCAAGTATCCGTATTTTAAAAACTGAGCCCTACAAGATTTCACTAGTAAACTTTCACATAACTATGCCGCAATAATTTAAATTAAGAAAAAATTATTGCATCAAAATAAAAACAAAATTATGTGAGGTTATAGGCTTTGTGTTTTGTTGTTTCTATGCATATTCTTAATAATTCCAGCGAGCCAGTAAAGTTCTCTTGATTCTTTGATAAACTCGGGGTAATGCCCGCGCAGCGCTAGGCCATTTTCGGTGGGCAACCGCATACGCGGAGTGGTTTCATATTCGTTTTAGAACAATGTTTTCGAAAACATATTTTTAAAGATAAACATAACCTCGAATGATTTTCTGTCAGATAACGTAAAAATACTCTTCTGCCCCACTGCGACCCTTGTTTCTTTTACAAGAAACTTCTAAATAAATTAAGTCGCGGCTCGTTACTCATTGTTAAAAAATATATTTTTTTTAATTCCTATTAGTCGGTTTCTTTTTTCAAAATTTTCAAAAAATGTGTAAGATTGTTTAAACTTTTATATTTATAAAATCATATAATTTTAGCCTACGTCCCTTGGGAAGGCGGTAACCGAATTTTTAATAGAAAAGGGGAAAATCTAAGCATTGCTCAAGTTTATATAAATCTCAAAAACTAAGATACCTACTTAAGAACGGTTTTCATTTCCAGAAAGTCAAATCATGGGTTTATCCAACGAGATATTCGTTTTTGTTTAAAAGTAAGTGGTACGGAAACAGTATTAGCTCGTTTTGGAGGAATGTTAAAATTTCAGCTTTTCCAACTTCTTTACAATCTTTGTTACAAAAAAAAAGGTAAGATAATGGGTAAATTTTTAAAGTTAATAAATATAATTTCGGAATTTAAACCTAAAAACCAGGGCAAAATTTGCAAAATTTTTCTTTCGAATAAAATTTAAATATGCGTTTCATTCTTATCACAGTTTCTTTAATTTTTTTTTCAATAGCGTCCTTAGCAACGGTTAAGTTTGAAAAATCCACTAATTCAAAATTGTTAAAATTTTTCTAAAAAAATAACAACGCAATATCTCTCGCTGGTATATCTACAAACTTTGTGAGTTTTTGATAAAGCTATATTTTTTTTGTAGCTCTATTTATTCCCTTTTATGGCTGCTATTACATATGCAAAAAAAAAATGGGGTGGGGCTATGCTAGAGAGGTTCTTCTATGCTAGTCAAAAGTTCGTCCAAAAATCACATATTAGTCTGGAAGATGAGAATTTTAATTAAGAAAAAATAATAATTAAGCAGTAAAATTTGGCATGCACAATAAGTAGACCCTTAGATAATTTTTGATAAATATTGCTAACATAAAGTTTTTTGATAAGGGTCCCTATTTCCGAAAATAACACAAAAATTGTTAAAGGTTTAGAAATTATGGTGGAGCGTTGAAATTTGGCACAAATGGTTACTGACCGTACAATTTTTTTTGTCGTGTGTTACTTATTCGAGCTATCTTGCCTAGGACTACAGTTTCGACGTTAAACAAAAAATAGGAAATATTAATAAGAGCTATCAGATTAAGAACAAATATTTGTCGCTATATGAGCTTAAATTAAAAAATAAAAAGCTTTATGTAGAGGACCTCAATTCTTAAAGTTTTTCGAAAAAACAACAAACAGATATATTACCTAAAGCATAACGATAAAATCATGGAATTTGGTACAAATGCTCACTGGATTCCTTAGTACCAAATGTTCTAAGAGCATTTGCAATGGACCCTTACTACCGAAGTTAATTTTAAAAAAATGTACTTTTAACGCCAAAAAACTGCAAACCAACAGATCGTGTTTTAGTAAAACATCTTTTGTATTATTGACGGGTTTATTTATTTAGCAATAAGTTTAAAAATAACTAGACAATCTGCTCATCTAAGATATTGGGTAGTTTACCAGATTCCTGGCGCTTTACCTTAACAGAAAATAGTATTTTCTTCTCTAGGGAAGAAATATTATTCTAGAAGAGTATTTTCTTCTCTAGAAAGAAAAATGTATGAAGGAGATACTATGGGTCATTTTCCTCAATAGAAAAGAATTTATTTTCGTATCTATAATCTATATATCTAATCGGACATAAAAGGAAAAATCGTGCGGAAAAGTAAAAATTGAGCAGAAAAGTAAAATCGCACGAAAAACTACTAATTTTCGCATGATTTACGAGCGGAATTTTTCGCACGCTCATATAAAAAGTGACTTTCCGCACTAGTAGGAAATAGTTATTTACCTAACAAGTGCGGAACGTGGTACTTTTCCGCACGCGACAGCAGTTGCACGAACAACGCTAAGCGGAGTTCGAGCAAGCCGTCAAGTGTGGAAAGGCATTTTCCGCAAGAGTTATGTAAAATGTTTTCCTACGAGTGTGTTTGTCCATCTTATTTATAAAAAAATATTTTTTATACGCAAAGATTTTATAATAATAATTATTTAATTTTAACAATACAAAACTCGTGTGCAAAAGTGGCTTTTCGGCAAGGGTGTGGAAAATTTCAACATAGAAAAATGAAAAATCGTGCGGAAAAGTAACTTTTCCGCACGCTCGTAGGAAAATATATTTACAAAACAATATATACGTAACAAAAAATTAAATTACAATTTTTTCTAAAATGTATAAATTTTTTGTATAACCCATATAACTATGAGATGATATAACGGCCCTGCCCTTGCATTTTTCGAGAAAAATGCTTACCGATAATAACTAACCGAATCAAGTTAGCCTGGAAATAATCCAGAGACGAGGAGTCTACCGGGCAAACGTATCGATTGCGTCAGTAGTGAAAGCAATTGACAACCATCTGACAGTGAAAAGTTAGGTTTATGTTTAACATTTTTGTTTACTTTTGGGAAGGGGTTGTCTAGTGTTTCCCGTAATTTCGCATCAATAGAAAATTAGATTCCTCTAGATTTAAACATGGACAAAACAAGATTAGAAAACAAAAAGCTGGATCTTTGAGGCTTAATTCAAACTTTATTCAAAAACAGGGAGCCTTTGTAGAGATCTTTAAAATGACAGTATACAACAAATAATGTGTACTTTTCTACTAAAATACGACCCACAGTTAGTTTGCTGTTTTTGTCGTTAAAACTACATTTTCTAAAACTAACTTTGAGAGTAAGGGTCCTTTGCAAATTGTCTTAGAACATTTACTACTAGGGGACCCAGTGATAATTTGTGCCAAATTCCATGGTTCTATCCTTATGCCTTAGGTGATATTTGATGTTGTTTTTTTCAAAAAACTTCAAAATTTGAGGCCTATTACATAAAACTTTTTATTTTTTAATTTAAACTAATATAGCGAGAAATATTTTAATATTTTTTGTTTAACGTCGAGAATTGTGCGAAGTTTCATCGCTCCACCATAATTTCTAAACCTTTAACAATTGTTATGTTATTTTCGGAAATAGGGGCCCTTTTCAGAAAGTGTATTATATATGCCAAGTTTCACTGCTTAATTATTATTTTTTCTTAATTAAACTTTTCATCTTCCAGACTAATATGCGATTTTCGTACGAACTTTCGACTAGCATGGGTATAAAAGAACCTCTCTAGCATAGCCCCACCTCATTTTTTTTATATATGTATTAGCAGTCATATATGCTCAAACACATAAAACTTTCATTTTGGTTAAAGTTTACTTGCCCGAAATCATTCCAGGAGCGAATCGTACGTAATTTTCACACCGTTGTATGATATATTCGGTTACAAAGTTCAGACGGTTGGTTTTAATGCTTATATGACTTTTATCAAGTTACGACAGCTTAAACTACGACGAAATTATAATGTTTTGGTTAACTTGTGACCCTTTTGTCACACACAGAAAAAAATATTTGACTCAAATAAATTTTTATTTGATAAACTCCAAAGAAATAAGTCGAATGAATATTTATTGCATCCAAATAAACATTTTGTTTTGAAAAATACTGTTGGAATATTTATTGCCCTGCAGTCAACTTTTTGGATATATCAAATAATATATATATTTTTTTTTATTATACCTTCATCAAAAACATGATTTTACTAACTCTCTGCAAATAACTAAAGGATGGCTTTTTTGGTTACCGATGCAAAAAACTTTTTTTTTATCAAGCGTGCAAAAAAAGATTTCGGTTCGTTTTTTAACCAAAATTAAAGAGAAATAGCGGAAAATAGTAATATTGAAAAAATCTAATAATTCTTGCCGAAAAACTAAGCTATTTCCACCAGTTTTCACCAAGTATTTACCAAAAAATCATTTGAAAACATCATCAAAATACCAAACTTTCAAATATTGAAATGTCGCAACACTGAACGTCACCTGCCTTGATTTATAGTGTAAAGATGGTGTGTTGCGAGAAGTGCTCTTCGTTCGAGATTTTATTTTTCAACATATTTTCCTGTTTTTCTTGGATTTTTTTGATAATGCTATTTAAAAAAATAGCGTTTAAAACTCGCGGCTAAACTATGCTTGCGTTTTTATATACCTCGCTCCGCTCGTTATTTAAATTAACGTTTGTAAAAAAAGCTCTATTTTATTCATTATTGTGAAAACTACTATTTTTCATTGTAGACATGTTGACAATGATTATAGTGATCTGGTAAATTTTTCTTCCAAGTATGGCGGCACTTTTTCTGTATAGAGTGATTCATTAAATCTTAGCAGTTAAATAAATTGGTTTAATGGCTTCAGTCATTTATTTTATATCGTGTGTTACATAGGGCATATATAGTCAAATTTATGAGATTTAATTAAATTTTATGTAGATCAGCCTTTAATATTATGAGTACCGATGTTAAAAACTCTAATTTTTAGAATTTTGTCTGTTTGACTGTTTGTCTGCTTGTTTGTTCCAGCATGACGCAAAATGTGCTGAACGTATGTGCAGGACTGCAGATAGTTGACAAATATATTTGCACCTACCCCTGGTTGACCAAGGGTTTTGAATCCAAGGATTTTCTGCTGGCTCTGAACCAGCGGTATAAGGAGTTTTGTAGATGTAAAATTGAGCCAAGGTGTCTACTATCGCAACGTATCAGACTAGACTTTTTGTTAAAAAGGAGTGTCAGTTCTGGCACTCAAACAGCCGCATGCATTCTGCTGCATACATGCAACTGCATGCATTCTTTGTGGCAAGTGTATTAAATTGGCAAGTTCATTCATGGGTCCCAGAAGAGAGTCTACAATTTTCCCGCATGCAAAGATATGTGCTTTAATAATTTTCCAGTTAAGTGAGAAAGCAGCGACAATTATAGTTGGATCTAAGTTTCTAGTGGCAGAGCATTTAATTACGAACTAAAAACTTTTATTAAGCATGTTTGGGTGTTGTAGTAAAAAGTTACTGATGTAAATAAAAAATAAAGTAATTTCCCCGCTCCAGATGCCAGCTACAGAAATATTTTACAGCTGTTTATCTTAAAACCTTTGTAGTAACCCACAGCACTTAACCCTTTGCCTATTTACTTTAAACTAAAATTTCGTGTTCTTGGCAGTTTAGACCTCTTTCTGAGGTTTACTAAGATTACAAAGTTTTCGACGCAGGAATTAGTATTCGCATCAAGCCAAATGAAGCCAATAAGTCTGTTCAGATACTTGTCCCAAGTAAGCACGTCAATTTTGATGATATTGTCGGATATAGAAATTTACTAGCTGATCTTGAACTGTAGAAATACTTATAGAAATTGAATAATTCATTTCGAACTGTAAAAATACTGAAATTAGTTTATCAGGATTTGAAAAACAAAGTAGTTCCTCTTAATAATTGGGACTGTATAAGCTGCTCTTAATAGATGTAAAAATGTAAGAAACTGCTGAGAGTTAGGAAAGATAAGTATAAAAAAATGTTCACTTAACTAAGTATTCGCGGCCTATAAACAGAAAAATTTCTTTAAAGGTTTACTTGGGGAAGAGCAAGAGAGCAACTCATCAACTCATCCTTATTTGCCTATAAAAGTACGACATTCAGTCGGGAGAGACAGAAGTTTCATAAACACGGTTGCAAGGCGTCGGGAAATTTTGCTTTAAGCTAGTTCATTGGTGGAATGAATTTATTTTCCATTTCAATAATTACCTATTTGTTTTTGTATAAAAAACTAATCTCGAAACTTAAATACCCTTAAGCATGCATGACTCATGCATTCCCTGCTTCTAGCCATGATATGATGATGATATGATAGAGATCCTAGAACAGATAATAACTAAAGGGAAGCTTTCAAATATGCCGGTTTCAGCCATTATCCGGCATCTTCAGTAATAAAATGGATTGAAATTTAATTTTGATATGAGATATTTTAAAGTATATAATTTATTAAATCGGGAAGTGGTTTATTTTATTTATCGTTGCTAGACTACGTTGGGAATTTGGAACCTTTGGTTGCACTAAAACAATGATTGTTTTCCACAAACCAATTGATAAACAATTGTTTATCGTCTCCTGATGATGATAACGTTGTTAGCGAAATACGCGTCGAGTGTAAAAAAGTGTACTATATTGGGAATTTGGAACCTTTGGTTGCACTAAAACAAAATTATGATTGTTTTCCACAAACCAAAACTACACTTTTTCGCACTCGACGCGCTTTTCGTTAACAACGTTAGCATCATCAGGAGACGATAAACAATGAACTAAATTAATCTACGCTCTATCTTATATACAATCCTTTAGTGGGCGGAGATAAGATTAATAATTTGTGATTGATCACGATTTTTAATCCTATCTCCCCTCAACCAAAGAATAAAGTTTACTAAAAGGGATGGGTCCTCTATCTTTACTTAAACTATTTCTGGATTTAATGATTTCCATACTTTCATATGCATTCAAAAGTCTTTTGTTTGGTATACTTTTTAGAAGTTTTAGGTTATCTAATGTGAATCTATGATTGATTTCAAAAGCATGCTCGGCCACAATTGACTTTTCTGTTCTTCCGTATTTTAAGTGTGCTAAGTGTTCTTTAAAACGTGTTTGAATAGAGCGTCTCGTTTGGTCAACATATTTTTTGTCACAATCCATGCAACTAATTTCGTAAATTCCACTTTTTTCTAGAACTGTAGTTTTATCCTTGGGATTTCCTCGTAAGCTTCTTATTGTGTTACCGGATTGATATACTAATTTAAGACCGGTGTTATTAAATACTTTCTGTAATCCTTTCGTATAATTAGGATTATAAGGAATTGATATAAATTGTGAGTCGCAGGTATCTGTTTGTCTGAAAAAGGTAGAATTCCGAAAGGTCTTTTGAAAAGAAGGGAAAAAATAAATAACAAATTTTCCACTATTAAATTTACTTATGAAACAGAGAACAACGGTACACTGCCATTTCTAGACACTTTAGTTATAAGAAATAAAAATAAATTGGACTTTGACCTATACAGAAAAGGCACGGCCACCAACAGGTATATTCCAAATGACTCTTTTCATTGCTTACAACATAAGCTTGCAAGTTTGCACTTTTTAACATATAGATTAGTAAATTTCCCCTTAAACAAAGAAAGATTTGAAGCAGAAAAGAATAGGATTAGGAATATAGCTGGCGAAAACGGTTACGACGAAGGCTTAATAAATAAGCTGATAAATAAACATTCTTTTCAAAAGACCTTTCGGAATTCTACCTTTTTCAGACAAAAAGATACCTGCGACTCAAAATTTGTATCAATTCCTTTTAATCCTAATTATACGAAAGGATTACACAAATTATTTAATAACACCGTTCTTAAATTAGTATATCAATCCGGTAACACAATAAGAAGCTTACTAGGAAATCCCAAGGATAAAACTACAGTTCTAGAAAAAAGTGGAATTTACGAAATTAGTTGCATGGATTGTGACAAAAAATATGTTGGCCAAACGAGACGCTCTATTCAAACACGTTTTAAAGAACACTTAGCACACTTAAAATACGGAAGAACAGAAATGTCAAGTGTGGCCGAGCATGCTTTTGAAAACAATCATAGATTCACATTAGATAACCTAAAACTTCTAAAAAGTGTACCAAACAAAAGACTTTTGAATGCATATGAAAGTATGGAAATCATTAAATCCAGAAATAGTTTAAATAAAGATAGAGGACCCATCCCGTTTAGTACACTTTATTCTTTGGTTGAGGGGAGATAGGATTAAAAATCGTGATCAATCACAAATTATTAGTCTTATCTCCGCCCACTAAAGGATTGTATATAAGATAGAGCGTAGATTAATTTAGTTCATTGTTTATCGTCTCCTGATGATGCTAACGTTGTTAGCGAAACGCGCGTCGAGTGCAAAAAAGTGTAGTTTTGGTTTGTGGAAAACAATCATAATTTTGTTTTAGTGCAACCAAAGGTTCCAAATTTCCAATATAAAACTGTCTAATATTTTATTATTTTTACATTTTTTTTAAAATAAATCTTTATAGTACATCTTTTTGATTAAATACCACTTACTTTTGGTATAGATATAAGGAGAAAATGTAGTTGACTGCTTGCTAAATTAAAATGGTTTTTAATATATGCGAAGTAACCTAAAATTTTCCTGAACTGGACCGTTAATAGGCGACTTTACCTTAGGGGTTTATAAAGATTTAGTAAATAGCTTTCCTATAAAAATGTAGCTTTTCTTTAAAGATAATTTAGAAAGACATTTTAGTCATGGATACAACAAATTAAGAGCGATTTTATAATCTAAGACCTAATATAAAAAGACAGTTATGTGATGCTGTTGAAAAGGACTTTAACGTGATTAGTTTAAAACCTAAAGACATTTCGCTAAAGATTAACGCAACATAAAATTAAGTTAAAAATTTGATAAAGGCGGATACAGTTTTTTCCTAAGGGAATTTTATATCGGGACAACTTGGTCAAGTTCTATAATCAATTTAAAAGGTCGGAATAGACATTATGGAGAAAAGAATATTCTAGTTACTGAGAAAGGTAGGTACGTAGATTAAACGTTATTAAGGCATGGGAGAAAACGAATCTTATAAATCAATAACATAAGTAATTGTTTGACATGTTTTTATTGATTTCAAAGACTCGACTGGCTCGAAGATTTTCAAGGTTCTCAATGCACCAATCGCTTATCTCTACAATGTTACGCAATCGATTTGTGCATTTTATAAGCCTTTTAAATTATTGAGAAAATACTTATTTAAATGCTGCTGACCGATTTGATAAGAAAACCTTTGTTTTGGGGTTAAACCACCTCTTTTTTGAGAAACCGATGGGTTAAAATTGGCACAATAAAATGGGAAAGTTTAAAATCTCAACGATTTGCTAATCGGTTGCATCACACAAGGTCTTAAAAAGTTCTGATGCCATCAAACGTATTCTTCTGAATATCCGATGCAACCGAGTGATGCTAACAATGGCCATCGACATCGAAAAAAAAATAATTGTCTAGAGTATTAAAAGAATAATGTTTCCAAATCGACTAATAAACTGTTGATGGATGATGATTCATCCAGTTCAGGTTAAGCTGAAGACACAATTGAAAATACAAGCGGCTAGATACAAATTACAGTTATTTCTAATCTCACTTTTTTGCACCAATTTCATTAATGAGATACAAATTACAAGATACCAAACATTTTTTATTTTGTATCTGTCACTAGTAGCCTGCAGTTAGAATTTTTATTTTTATCTTAAAGCATTGATTTAACGGCTTTAAAAGTCTGTCACTAGTATCTAGTAGCTTCTATTTTTAATTGTGTCCTCAGCCTTATACACAACTGTTTTAGCACGACTCGCAATCGGGTTCTTCATTTTTCGATGGGCCTCCTATTGTTGGAATCGGTGCAAGTCCAAAAAAAAGGTATACAATTTTTTTAAACTTTTGCATTTAAGGCCGTAGTTACAATCTGGGGAATTGTTTTTATCAACACTGTACGGAAAATCAATTTAACTATGTCGACTTTATTTTTTGCAAAATTTTACGTCATTGAATTTATTTATCCACAGTGACACGCCAGAGATTTTTTAGCACCGGGGTCAAAAATTTGAAGTTTGATTATTTACTTTGACTTTTCGCGTTCTGCGCCGCTAAAAAACCAAGTAAAATACTAAAATAAAAGAAAACCATTTACTGCAGAATTGCGTGCTAAAAAACGATACCCAACTACGTATTAAAGTAACTGTATGTAATTTTTAAGGTTGGATTTACAGGTGCATTTATAATTGAATTTGGAACACTCCCGCTAGCTGATACCGACAACAGATTAACTTAAAATTATGCAGATTAAAAAATCGGCTACTGGCGCTAGACGAAATAATCGTATTCTATTTAAACAGGAGCGTCAACCACTAGCAAGAGTCTTTCCAACCTCTAAATGGAACTTTACTGACTCGTTTTGTTAGTACTCAAGTATCCGTGTGTTTTTGAAACTGAGGTTGGAATCTAAAATCTATCCTTTACACTCCAAGATTTCACTAGTACACTTGCACATAACTATGCCGTAATAATTTAAATTAAAAAAAAAAATGGTTGAATCAAAATAAAAACAAAATTATGTGGGGTTATGGGCGCCGAATGTTTCTATGCAAATTCCTAGTAATCCCAGCGAGCCAGTAAAGTTCTCTTGGTTCTTTGCTAGACTCGGGGTAATGCCCGCGCAGCGCTAGACCTTTTTCGGCAGGCGACCGCACACGCGGTGTGGTTTCATATTTGTTTTAGAACAATGTTTTTGAAAACACATTTTTGAAAGATAAACATAACCTCGAATGGTCTTCTGCCAGAAAACGTAAAAATACTCTTCTGTCCCACTGTGGCCCGATTTAAAGTTTGTTGACAAAACACCTGCAGTTGCCATGGAATCGTGTAAATTCTGCGATCTATCGGCCAGCACTTGAACTGCGTGTGTCTCCCAAATTCCATGAAGTCGGTTTTCTTTTCCGGAGTGCATAGGCTTTTAGAAAAAAGGAAACTTAGTTTTTATTTTCGCTAAAGCAAGGAAATATAAAAAGAAAAAATGTAATCCAGAGGAAATTGTGAGTATTTATCTATTTTTTTGTAAATCGGGTTTGTTCTTTTGGCATAGATGACAGCCCCAGAGCTTTTATTTTGAAGAAAAAATAATTGAAAATTTTGAAAAATCCTTATTCTTAAGCATTTAAAAATGATCACCCCTGCAAAATTTCAGCTAATTCTGATATTTAGTTTTCCCTGTGCACTCTCACAAAAGATTAAGAAATTAAAGAACAAGGCGTTGCCATTTGTACTTTTTTTTACTTAAAATCTGGGGAGAAACTATAGCCTTATAGTTTTTTTGATCTCTCGTATTAAGCAATTTAGTCAAAACGTAATAAGGCACCTGGTACTTAATGTCAGTCCATTAATTTTCTTTTAATGTAACGCTAGTGTAACACTAGTCAGGAGGTTCATTGGCAACTAGCGTTATATTCCCTCGGCTTGAGACTCTTAAGACATGGCTTTGGCTCTTGGTGACTCAATGACGTTAGGTGGTGGGAAAATTTAATATCCAAATGTATAAACATATGTAGAAAAAAATTTGTTTAAAATATCACATTTAATTGGTACTGATCTCGTTAAAATAGGGGCTAATCTTCGTGCACGTAGGTTGGTAATAAATAAATAATTAGTTACAAAAAAAGTACGTATCACTACACATTTGTGTTAACCTTAGACAGTGCGCAGTCTTATAATTCAGGTTTTCTTTCTTTGGGAGTAAAAGAAATATTAAAGCTGGGTAATTAACGTAAACGGGTACGTAATGGAAAATACTGGCCTTATGACACGGGCATCGAAATTCGGTTCGAGGCTCAATGGTGGCCCATGGAGTCCTAGGGCTTCTGAGAATGTGGGGGAGTCCTTTGGAGGGGGGGTGACACGCCAAACTCGAGGTTTTACCTCAAGCTAAGACCCTGAAAGAGCCCAAATAAAATGCGTTGGTCCACTTGTTAAATTACAGTCAGCAAGATGCGATATTCAGTCTTGAAGTCGACCTTCCTTGACTAAGTAAAAACAAAGTTCAAAGAGCAATAAAATAAACCCGTTTACGTCTCAATGAGAATTAACTGTACGCTTGATTTGCCCACCAAAATTTAGTTATAACAAGTAATAAAAACGGCAAATTACCTCAAATCGCTGAGGGTCTTCGGATGGTAAAGTAATTGATGTGGTGGGACTGGGATGGTAGATCCAGCTTGTTGAACTGACGACTAAATAAAAAGGCAGCGTTAGTACCATATTAACCGAGCCCAAAAGACAAAAAAATACATATTTGCGAGTAGTGGTGGCCTGGCGAATGCTGCTTGACTCGTGCGAGACCATGTGAAATGGGGTAGAGAGTATTGGAATTTAAGAGAAAACGACCCTTAGAGATGTTGGCGAGGCGACCCTCTGGAAGTGACGACAGTGATCCTGCTACGCAGATTTTTTGGATGCCCAAACGGTCAACGCCGGCACATGGGACACCCAGCAACAAAAAGGCACCCTTTGAATCCTTAAAACTCGGTTACATATAAAATAAAAGGCCCTTTTCTTTTGCAACCACCACCTGTCTGCTGACAACGACACTCGCTATGATTAGCAAGCCGGAAAGAAAACATAACTAGGAAAATGATCCATTTTATTTAAAATGATAATTTCCATGTATGCCCGACGGAAGTCCTGGAGAAGCAATCTCCGATCCATAAAACACTTCGGCAGAATTAACAACCCAAACATCGTTTAACGTTCTCTGGCCGACTATAAATTTATCAGTTTAAGAGGCCATCCCAGTCGTGGCTAACTCTCTAAATTGTTTGTCAAAATGAGGGAAGGTTAGGTGTTATTTTTTCGATTCTTATACCCCTATCTTTAGGGTAGATTTACAGTGAAAATATTATCAGAAAGTGGTTGTTTTATATGATGCAAGGGTAGTTTAGACCTTAAAGTCTATCCGGCCACAGAGCTCGGGGCTTGAGAAGAACAGAACACTCTAGGAAAATGAAAACAATTTGGAGAATTTATTACAGAAATATGAACCTAGGCCCCCCAGTTTCGGCGGTATTTGCACGTCCACGAAAGGAAAGATGGAACGCTTAGTGTGGGGCCTAAACTCTGAAAAAATAGATAAATAGTTCTTGTCAACATAAATCCCAATTGGTAAGATTTCAAAATGCGAAATTTTTAACATGTATTCAACACTCTGTAAATCTCCCTGGAAAATATGTAAATCATAAATGGCATTACTAGGATATAATGTTGGGATATTTATTTACGGCTTACTATGCATGCAGAGTTCAAACTGGATTGCGTCATAATAGGGGAGATAAAGAGGAAAGTAATTGGATTTCGGAGCTAAAATTAAGCGGTGTAAGTTTAGAGAGAGCTCTTGAATATTACAAACCGCATGCAACTAGCGGTGCTCTGTGCTGTGGAATTATAAGTAATTAAAATGCGGTCGGTTATCTCAAATAAATTAAAAAGTGATTTGCGGGGTTTTCATTGTAAACCAAAAGCGCGTGTAAGACAAAAACATCACGTTCCAAAACTGCGCCAACAAAAGCGCCCAGCAGGCCTATGTACCGATCCTGGAAGTCATAGGAAGTGATCGTTCGTCTGAGAGAAGAAAATTAGTTTGAACCAATAAACGCACTTAAAAGCAGTGACGAGACGATCGAATAATCACCAAACTATTATGGACACGCGCAGAGCTGCCTCGAACAATAATTTTTGAGCGAAGCCGTTCTCTCGACTAGACCCAGTATTTGGGAGTTGTAGGAAAGCTCGTGTGAAAAACGTCACTCGTATTATTTCAGACTACGCTATTGGACCAAACCATCACGTGACCGAGCTCGCTAATGCCCATGCTATGGCAAACTTGACCGTCTTTTAGAGTAGGACTCGCACAGTGGTCGATTTTTGTACAAACGCGGATATTAAAAAAAACTTCCAAATTGTAATTAAATCGTACAAAATATTTAGTTTTAATAAAAAGATAAATTTATTCTTATTTAGCTGATACACAGGATGATCGTGTGAATTTTCACATTTATTTTAAGACATTTTTAAGAGGTAAAAATATATTTATTAATTAGCTAAATTTGTGATGGTGGTGTGAGGGGGGATCTACGAAGGACATGTAGATTGAAAGACGATTGGAGCTTGAATGGGTTTTATTTAGCCAAAAATGTTGGATGTCAAATACAGTTTGAATATAGCACTAATGGTCACGTTACTATTTAAAAGTGTCCAGTCACGTAATAATTTTGGTTACAGTTAAAGTCACATGATATTTTAATTTTAAGATCACTTCACAAAATTAAACTAAAAATGTTAGTTTAGAACAATCAAATTTACTTTAAAGTAATTGACACAATATATAAATGTTACAGTATACTAGAATATTTTTATGTAATAGAGTATATTAAAAAGAATGCCAACCGAAACTTGAACAAATGAAACACCCAGTGCATTATGGCACTTTTGCATTCGGTTTTGAAATTCTACTAATAAAGGAACCAGAGTATGACAGTATTCAACCGTTTTCGAGATATTAACAGTTGAATACTTTCATACTCTGGTTCTTTTATTTGAAATTTGATGTTGAATACTGACACGTAATGTGAAACTCGTAAAAAGCATATCAAGGCAAATGTAGATACATTTTGAATTTTTTAATTTTTCCATTTATGTCCGCGTTTTCCGGAAAATCGACCACCGTGCGTCGCTCGAATGACTTTTGTGCGATTGATCACTTCTCAGGGTATGATCGTTGTATTACGCCCAGAATCGAGCCTTAGGAGGTGGCAGTATACAGTCGGCCGCTAAGTGATACCGGCGGATATTTGACGAGACGTATAGGCACTTGCAATGCAGCCGCTAAAATCGTCCTATATTTCGGAACGTAATTAAGCGCTCGTTAATTCTAATTCATTTCGAGATTTGTTAAACGCCACCAAAAAGGGGCTTTCTAGCGAGTAGGTTCCTTGCTCGCTGGAAAACGCCTAACCGCTTTAAGCGTGTTGTCGCTTCGAAGACGCCAACTCTACGCAACCTCCTTGATGATTTAGAATTCCCCACCTCAACAAGCACACGGATGACGGTCGCTACGAGACACTAGCGGGTTAGTGGCGGCTTGTGTAGTCACCGGCGATAAGATCTTGGTACGAATACTACAAAGCATCGGCAAAAGCTGCCGGCAATCATGCCTCCAATGGATGTCGCCAACGCGCCACTGAAAGCCTTATTCTTACCCCTTGCTATCCGCGCGCTGTTACCAGTGACACCATAATACGACAGTAACTTAACACCAGTAATTTTATATGATGTTAAAAGACAGAGTTGGTATATAAATTATATAAATAATATTAGTATAAAAGTCTTGCAGCCTAGTGGTAGAGTATTAGACTCTTACCCGGGACGCGCAGGTTCGAATCCCGGTTGCATCCAGCACTGTTTTTAAATTACAAGTAAAATACGCGCGCCCATCCACAATTTTTTTTTTATATAGTTAATACAATTCGCTGTGGAGCAAGGAGGGTTGTCTTCATATATTGGCTTCTTACTTCGACTTCCTAAGTTTAATACTCTACTAGTGAATGGTTGTTGTCAAAGTCTCATTTCTTACTCAAGTTTCCGTTTTTTGATGGTGAATAAAACTTCAAAGTCGGTATTTATTCTGTCCATCTGACATATCCTAAGTATTCTACCTTAAGGTCACATCTTGAAGGCCTCCAACTTTTTGCACATGGAATCAGTCAGTGTCCAGATCTCCATGCCTTAATATACGATGCTAAAAACATAAAAACGAAGCACACGAATTCGGAGAGTAAAATTAATATCGTGACTACCCAACAGTGATTTCATTTTGATAATAGATGATCTGGCGTGTTCGACTTTTGCACGAACTTCCTGCATGTTGTCCTAGTTCTCACGGAGCTGACAATGCAAGTATCTATTCGTACGAATCGACGAGTTCCAATATATATACATATATGGGTGAATATCAAAAAATTACCTCTGTAGTTGTCCCTACCATTTTACTTTCCAAATACGAGGGATTTGTGAAATGTTTTTTGATGTGGTTGGGAAGAGAGATGTATTTGATTGTAAAAATGGAAAATCTACCTTCATTTTTATGTTTCCAATATTTTATTTTAAAAAATACAGTCCCAATCTCATTGTCCCCAGCTCACTTTTTTCCGGGCAAGTTCTTTTTTCCCCATTAAATGTTCCCATAGATTAGAAGTTTGATTTAGTTTAGATTCATATTGATCCCATCTGCACGTGGCAAAAACAGTAGAATAAACGTTAAAAAATATGCGCACTGGAATAACTTAAAAATTGTCCCCCACTTTTATTCTCATTCTCCTGGCTCTGTTAAGCACTATAAAACTACCTGCTTTTGCATCTAACCCATAACTTCTTTGTTCTAAAAATAACATTAAATTTCAAATTAAAGTTTGTCCAAAATAAAATAAGGAAGTGAAAAATCATAAAATAGTATATTTATTATTTTCATTCTCCTGGATCATTTTTGACCAAAACGAAGTTTTATTTAAAACACGCTTGTATGTCTTAAATAAGGTAATGTGTTGTTTTTCCTACATTTTCCTGGCATATCATTCTCCTGGCATTTTCATTCTCCTGGCTACTTTGTTCCCAGGAGAATGAAATAAATGATCTGTTATTCTGTAATTATTCTTTTCTTTATTTATTTATTTTTTTTTAAAATTTATTTACGTATTATTTATTATTCTGTTATTATTATTTTTACGTTATTATTCTGGCACTTTCTCATTCTCCTGGCATGAAAATATAAATGTCACTTGACAGCAACCTTTTTAAGAAAACTAGATTGCCACTATATTTTTTAAAAACCCAACTAAATTACCAACAAACTTAATTACTTCTTTTATTTCTTAGCCGTTTTAAGTTTTTTGCAAAATTCATCAATGAAAAAAGGAAATTTTTTAATATTCACCCATATATACGACCGCCCATTTTATTTTTTTCAACATTTAAGTTAAGTCTAAATTGCGAACTTTTGGCAGAAATTTAATTTGACGGCTCGTTGCGTCGCTTAAAAAAACTCGTTGTGTTTTTTTCGTTCCCTAAACCCGAGATTACAAAATAAGTCAGTAAAAACTTGTACTCAGAAATGTTTTCATTTTATAATAAAATATTACCCACGGTGATTTTTCATCAGTTTAAGTAAATAAAACCTTTTTAACCAAAAATTGTACCAACCTCAAAAAAAATAATAAAATAATAGTAGTTTTAACAACTAGTGGCTAAAATAGTGCTTTTTTTAGAAGCGTTGGTTTAAATAACGAGCGCAGCGATATCAAAGATCATCAAAGACTGATAAGTGAATTTACTACTAATATAAACATGCACACCGTCGTTATTATTTATATTGCCACCATTTTATAGTAAATTGTACCCATCCATGCCTAAGATATCGGAATTTTCTATTAGAAAAGTCTTTGTAAGTACTAAGTTTTTTCTGACGCTACAAATGCTTCACTAAAAAATCTTAATTGAATTATTTCCAAAATCTACAGAGTTAAAACTAGTTATATCATTGCATATTTATGTTCTATAGTATGCTATAGATGCTAAAATTGGTATAGATCCTACCTCCTAGGATCCAAACTTTTTATTTTCCTAATTTTTCTCTAGAAAAAATAAGTAATTCTTTTTTTTTCGGTAAGTTCCTCCGTTACTGAGATAGTAGAATCTTTAAACTTCTTTTTGTTGAAAAAAACCTGATTCCTGTCAAAAGTATTAGGTCTAGATTTTATTGTCTCGCTATCCTGTAGAAATACTCAATATCAAAGTATATTGTTTACTAAAACGGAATCAAATTAAGGCTATTCTGAATCACATATAGAAATAATTGTGAAATTCGGTTGAGCCGTTCAAAAGTTATGTTAGGGATCATACCCTTATCCGGTACAATGGACCCGGAAAAGTGGACCATTGAAGTCAGCATGCAACTTCGGCTTCTTTTTGTCTTTTTAAATCATCAGTATTAGACGAAACTGGCAATTTCCTATATACAATGAAGAGCAAAGTATATTTTCAGAAAAAATTGTGGCGTAGAGGGCCAAGGGTGAGGGAACAAATCGGAAAAAAGTTTTTCATCGACCAGGATTTGAACCTGGAATCTTTAGAATATCAGTTTAATGCTCTACCAACTGAGCTACCGAGGAACATGGCGTTTTGACTTGCTATTCGGAAATCCTTTTCGTCCGATTCATTTGTACAAACTAATACTACTGTTTTATACAACTAATAATCGTGAACGTTTACCTCCTTGTCTTTATAAAATCTCTGGGTTTTTGAAGCCGCAGAGGGCTTCAAAGATCTCCGCACTACTAACAAATAAATCGGACGAAAAAGATTTCCGAATAGCCAGTCCAAACCCCATGTTCTGACTGGCATTCTAGAGATCCCGGGTTCAAATCCTGGGTAAGGAAAAACTTTTTTTAAATTTATTAAGGCGCTAAAACTTTCCTTTCATTTCACTGAAGATCTTCTGAAAAGAGTAAAAAAAAGAACTACTCCGTGAAGGTGTTTGGATGTCATGATAAAACAAACATCTAAAAAAAATATTTATCGAACTTATAACCTCATCTTTTTAGAAAGTCGGTAAAAAGCAATTAACTTTTGATGCTCGTTTTAATGAGAAAACACCTTTTTCCCGTATTTACCATATCTACCCTCGGCCGCAAAGTAATAAGATAGATTAATATTTCTGAAGAAGCGGTACCCAAAACTACGAAACTATAATAAATACTAATACTCCAGTCAATATAGTAAAAAAGTGGAAAAAAAATAACAAATCTTTGAAATCTTTGATTTTTGGCATTGAGCTTTAGAATACCTTCATAAACAACATACCGAAAGTCCCGTAAAATCCCCTGGATCCGAGGTCCACCATATCGAAAAAATGACAGATTTTTGACATATATTTTTTTAATATCGTTGTTTATGGGCATAATTAGCTAAAATTTGGTATATAGGTACTCATCACTAATATGAAAATCCAAGATGGCGTCCTCTTTATGTCAAAAATATGTCCACCGTATTTGAACATACCTTCTCTCATTATCATTGACCTAACTTCCTAATCCATTTAGCCGTGATCGTGAAATTTGGTACACAGGTACAACCATAAATGTCTTGATTTAAAAATTGGGGTACTGCCGAGGGGTAGCTCGGTCGTCATTTCGTGTACACCAAAAGGCATTTTTTACTAGATTTTGCCTGTAAATGCCCCCGAAATGCCTCGAAATAATGAAAATTGCCACGAAATACCATGGACTTGTACACCAATGTGAATTATCGAGCCACTCCTAGGGTAGAGCTGTCATCTGTCATAAATTACGACCGCCATCCTACATTGAATGTTGCACATCTAAGTCGGCCATTTTAAATAAAAAAAATAACCAAATTGAATGTAGCATGTTTCTAGCAAAGCCTTTCACAACATAGCAAAATACAGCTTTTTAAGTGCTAAGGGGCGTGCGCCAGTATTATTATTATATTGGCAAAAACTAACATTTTTTATAATACAGTTACAAAAATAATTAAAGGACATATTTTTTTACCAAAGAAGTTATTACAACATATGTACAAGCCGATATAAGACTGATGGCAAATATATTTATTTTTACCACTCCGTCCCCCTATTGAGGAATTTTTTCTAAAATGACTTTTCGTTCAAATTATTATAAACATGAATTGTCCTTAAAATAAGCGTTTTAAAAGTACCCCACAATATAGATCTGTTTTCTGTATTTTCTGAGATATGAGCTGTCAAATCTGTCAGAATTCAACTTAACAATTTTGAAAATGAAACATTTTAGCCCTGGCACGTGACACATCATTGAAGAGCATTTTTTAAGCAGATCTTAAAAATACCATGCAATTAGAATTTATTCCCCTTCCACTCCTTTTTTTTTCATATTGTCCAATTTTTTATTGGTTTATTTATATTATTTTTAACGTGGCAAGAACAATCGGTAATGGAAGAATTTGAATAAGTTGGATTTGACAATATTTTACTTAGCGGCTAAACAAAGTTGGCCATTATTATAGTTTTTGTTGAAAATTTGATTGATGCCCATTTAAATGCGAAAATCGTATGTCGCTAGCTAGTGCTGTGCGTGAGTTGATATTTTTGTAAAATTTCGACCCCCCTTTTTACAATCTCACATCAAAATTGAATCAGTTCGTTGCATGGTGCCAGAGAATTTTTATACCAAATTTTTTAAAAATCTGTAAAGCGGCTTTTGAGTAATTGTGTCCTAGACAGACAGACACCATGATAAAATTTTGTATTTAGGTCTTTTTTTGTTTTATTTTTAGTGGAAATAAAAAAAAATTCTTGAAAATGAGGTCCATATGAGGAAAAGAAGGGAGGGAAGGGGGTAAATTCTAACTGCAATCTATGTTTTTAGGATCTGCTTAAAAAATGCTTTTCAATGATGTGCCACATGCCAGGGTTAAAATGTTTTATTTTCAAAATTGTTAAGTGGAATACTGACAATTTTGACAGCCTATATCTCAGAAGATATAAAAAATACGTCTACAGTGTGATATATTTTTAAAAAGAATATTTTAAGAACAATTTATGTTTATAATAATTTGAACGAAGAGTCATTTTTAGAAAAATATTCGTCAATAGGGGGGACAGACAGGGGGAGGGGTAAAAGTAAATATATTTGCCACCAGTCTTGTACATATGTTTTTATAACTTCTTTTGTAAAAAATCTGTCCTTTAATTATTTTTGTAACTGTAATATGAAAAACTGACAGTTTCTTAAAAATGGCGCCCGCCCCTTAGCACTTAGAAAGCTGTATTTTTGGTATGTTGTTAAGGACCTTACTAGAAATATGGCCCAACAAATTTTGTTAACTTTCTGTTTAAAATGGGTGACTTATAAATGTGCAACAACTAATGTGCGACCGTACTTTTTGAAAGATGACAGTTGTACCTCAATTTTTAAATTAAGACATTGATGGTTAGTGCTGGTTGTGCAGTCAATATAACGAAATAACGATAATAGAAGGTATTTTCAAATATGGCGGACCTATCCCTGACATGACTACATGCCAAATTTTAGCTAGTTACGCCCATAAACAACGATACTAAAATAATATATATGTCAAAAATCTGTCATTTTTTCAATATGGCGGTCCTCTGATCCATATATTATAAAGGCATTCTAAAGTTCTGTGCTAAAACTCAAAGATGTGTTATTTTTTTCCACTTTTTTACTAGATTGATTGGAGTATAACTTCAAGTTCGTTAAGCCGTGGAAAGTCCCTGGAGGATACTAAACTGACGATTGAGTTCATCGTGTATTCTCCCAAAGGGCGAGAGTAACGCCTAACTTACTTTGCATGTGGCCTGTTATATTAATAATATAGGTCAGAGGAGGCAGCTATCTTATCGACTTTACTAATAATTTAATTTTGATGCAAAAGTGTTTGTTAAGGTCAAGATTACAAGATAGAGTATCTATCACGAAATTATTCATATTTTAATATGTTGCGCATTAACCATTCCACGTCACGTGAATTTTTTATATGACCCCACTTTTCGTAAAGGCAAACATACTTTTTCGTCTCTAATTCCACTTTTAAAAATCCCAAACACACAACCAAGAATTTGGAATTTTCAGAAAACCATATGTTCAAAATTACCGTTGATCCGTGATTTCTCACAATCTTAAAAAAATAATTAATATTAATTATATATTTTTTCAGAACATATAATTTAAAACACCTATATTTAAGCAAATAAAAGATTGGTACAATATGTTCTACCATAAATGTCAAATTTCATTAAAAACGACAAATGTTGTCACCAGTTTTCTTATTTTAAATACGACACTTTATATTTTATTGCATTTTTGAATTCCTCTTTTTTCTTATTTCAAAAATATATAATATTCCTATGCTGTGAAAAATATTTTCTTTTATTAAATATAATTAAACCATGGCTTATTTGGTTACTGATGCAAAAAAATATTTGTTTTGATCACGGGTGCAAAAAAAGATTTCTGTCCGTTTTTTACCCAAAATTAAAGAGAAATAGCGGAAAATAGTAATATTAAAGAAATCTAATTATTCTTGCCTAAAATATAAAACTGTCAAAGATTAAAATATCGCAACATTGAACGTCACCGAGAAAAAGGAAAATCGCTATGGCAACCATAGTTATTTCATTTACCTGCCGCCTTGATTTATAGTGTAAAGATGGTGTGTTGCGAGAAGAGCTCTTCGTTCGAAATTTTTAAAAGTATTTTCATGTTTTTCTTGGATTGTTTGATAAAGGTATTAAAAAAAATAGTATTGACAACTCGCGGCTAAACTGTGCTTTTTTTTACTCACGTTTTAAATACCTCGCTGCGCTTTAGCCACTAGTTGCTAAAAAAAATAGTATTAAAAACTCGCGGCTAAACTGTGCTTTTTTTACCCGCGTTTTTAAATACCTCGCTGCGCTCGTTATTTAAACCAACGCTTGTAGAAAAGCACTATTTTAGCCACTAGTTGTTAAAACTACCATTGAGATATAGGAAATTTAAGTTGTCCTACTATATTTTTCCTTAATATGTATGCTACAAAAATGTCTCGCATCGAAAAGTTGTATAACTTTTTGCAGCCCTTCCGAATTTGTATGTCAAAGTTGTCCAATGTCATTACAAATGTCAAATTTTAACAGGAGAGCTTCAGTTTTATATTATGTAAATAGTTATAAACCTACTTGATAATAAATACATGCTTTAAAGACTTTAGCGGTCAAACTTCAATGTGCTATTTAAAAAGGGACTTAGTGAGGGTGAATAAATAACAAAATCAATGAATAGCGAGGTTTCCCTCAAAAAAGGTAATGGTAACCGTAGATCCGGATTTCGCACTTGTGGTGCTCATCAGTACGGTGCTAGGAATTAGGAGATGAAATGATGATGGAAAAATATGACACAGGATTCATGTAAAAGACAACCATCTGTCAAATTTCAGAATCGGCAAATGTACCTTTTTTGAGGGAAAGCTCGCTATTCATTGATTTTGTTATTTATTCACCCTCAGTAAATCCCTTTTTAAATTTATCAACTCCAGAGCTTAGGATATCTGTAAAGATAATTATATCTGTCCCCGTAGAGACGCTTAATTTTCCTTCAAATTGAAGGTACATCTGCCGATTCTGCAATTTGGCAGATGGTTGTCTTTACATGAATGAACTAACATATTTGTTTCAATGACCTAAAGTATATTTCGGAATGAATAAACCACGTAATAATTTGAGCAAATATTTTTTTATTGCAAATAATTTTTTAAAAACGAGTTAAACAAATATGCATTTTTTTTAAACAAATATTTGTTAGTTATCAACCACATATTTATTTGGATTAATATCACATTTTTTTTATTCAAATGCATTTTTTTCTGTATACTTCATTTTTTAGCCATTTTTTGTTATTTTTCACATATATTGAATATTTTTTTCTACGCTGTATAGAAGTAGGTACAAAAAAGAAGTTAGAAAACATCCAAATCAGTTACATCAACCGAAAAGAATCTAAAAACAAAAGATCAAAAGAACTTGGGTGAAAATAAAGAAAATTCAAACCTGCATGAGCATCCCACAAGGAACACACAAAGGGCCAAAGCGCTTTGGTCTTGTGTGGGTTAACTTCTTTTTTAAATAAAATCTATATGTTTGTGGCGGATTCATAATGTCAAAACTATTTTTTTTTTTTTTTTTTGACGACATTTTTTCAAAAATATGTTAAAACCCACTGCGTAAATTCCTAAAGAAAAAAATTTGTTCGTTTGTCAGTGGTTTTTAAATAAGATAAAAAATTTGCATACACACACGCAAATCCTAACTAGAATCTAAGTACTTATCTGACGTTTCGGCAGAAATTCTACTGCCGTTATCAAAGAATTTTATCCTTTTCAAAAACTTTTTTCAATTCTTTTTTAAAATATCTGTCTGTTGTCATACAACTGACTGACTTTGACTGATATATATTTCAAATATTAACTTGCGTCGATAGTAGCCAACAAGGTATTGGGTGAATTTAGTAAAATTTAAAATCAAAATTATATTTGTTTGAGTGTTTTCGATTTTAGATTACTTTATAAAAATACAAAATTTTTATTTTAAAATATCAATTATAAAAATTATCTTTTGACTAACTTTAAGAAAAAATATATTAGAAACCCAAAGAACATCAATGCTATTTATTAATTTATTTTAAAAAAACCTTTTTGAAAATCTTGTTTTAAAATTGGAAGCCAAACTGTATTTATATCAACTGATATGCTAGCTATGCATTCATCTTCGTTAAGATAGATGCAAGCTGCTTCTTTGATTTTTCGTTTAATTTTGTCTGGTTCTTTTTGTAATATATTGGTTTCTCCCCACATTACTCTATGATCATTTTCAAAATAATGTTGGCAAATTTTAGACTTCTCCCAGTCTCCCCTCCTGAGGTAACCCTTATGGTCATTTATTCTAACTTCAAGAGGCCTTGAAGTTTCTCCAATATAAAATTTACCACACTCGCAAGGAATTTTATAAACGATATTTTTTGAGTTTTGCTCAGCATTTAATGGTTTTGTTTTGGTTAGAATTGATCTAAGAGTATTTGATTTTTTAAAAATTGTTCTAATATTATAAGTATTAGCAATTCGTTTAATTTTTTCCGAAATACCTGGTATAAAAGGAATTATTAAATTTGTTGGTTGTACATTATTATGTCTACGTTCGCGTTGTCTTGGAAATTCGATTTGTCTAAAAGAATTTTCGATGAAGTTATTTGGATACGAATTTTTAATTAAGACCTCTTTTATTATTTGTTTTACTTGTAAAAATGTGTTATTGTCCGAACAAATAATTTTAGCTCTATCGTATAGACTTTTTATTACTGCTTTTTTAACCGATGAGCAATGATTTGAGGAAAAATTTAGATATCTATTTGTATGTGTTGGTTTTCTATAAACTGAGGTTTGTAATGTATTTTGTTTGTTTATTAAAACATCTAAAAATGAAATTTTGTTATCGTTTTCTACTTCTAAAGTAAATTTTATTGTTGGTTCTTTACCGTTTATAAAATTAAGAAAATCATTAAGTTTATTTAAATCGTGTGGCCGAATACTAAAAATATCATCTATATAGCGAAACCAAATGACCGGTTTAAAATTAAATTCTTCTAAAATTTTATTTTCAAAATCTTCCATAAAAATATTACTGATTAGAGGAGAAAGTGGAGAGCCCATTGCCATCCCAAAATCCTGTTGAAAAAAATCACTTTCCCACTGAAAATATGTGGTTTTTATGCATAATGTGAAAAGTTCTAGAATAGCATTGACGCTCAGTGTAGTTCTTTCGCCTAAATTTTGATCATTTTCTAATCGATGTCTTACTATAGAAAGGCTTTTATCTACAGGTACATTTGTGAAAAGGCTCACCACATCAAAACTCACCATCAAGTGATTGTTATTAAAATTGACCTCGGATAATTTTTCTAAAAAGTGTTGAGAATTTTTTATAAATGAATTTGTATTTCCTACTAAGGGATTTAAAATTTTAAGTAAATATTTTGCGAGTTTATGATATGGAGAATTAATGCTACTAACTATTGGTCTAAAAGGAATATTTGGTTTATGAATTTTGGGCAAGCCGTAAAAATGGGGAGGTTTACTATAATGTGGGGTTAGCTCTGAACGTTCTAGATCGTTAAAAAATCTTTTATGTTTATATAAAGTTGAATAAATTTTTCTTTCAATTGTTTTTGTTGGGTCTTTGTTTAATTTTGAATATGAGCCTTCATTTAATAATTCTTCAATTTTTTCATTATAAGTGTTTTTATCAATAATTACAGTGGCATTGCCTTTATCTGCCGGTAAAATTTTAATTGAGTTGTCATTTTTTAAAGAAATTAAAGCGTTTTTTTCCTCTCTAGTAATATTAGATTTGATTTTTAAAGGTTTTTGTAAAATAAGTTTAGATCGAATTCTAAATTCGTTTGCAATCTCTTGAGGTAAGTTTCGTGTGGTTTGCTCAATACCTGTGACAAAATCCAATCTATTAAAATTTTTTTGGAGGAAGGGAAAAATTTAAACCTTTTGATAGAATTGATTTTTCTGGAATAGTTAAAATTTTGTTTGATATATTAACAACAGTTCGTTCTATTAAATTATTATTGATATAAAAATTAAGTTCTTGTTGCAGTTTTTCGTTAACTAAAATTTGAAATTTGTTCATGTGAATCAATTTTTGGTTATTGAAATGAAATAAATAACTATTATACGCACAATTACTAATATGATTGTAGTCAAAAAAGGATACATTTTGATAAATCTCGTTCTTTAAATTCTGAATTTCTTGAGTTAAATTTTGTTTTTCATATCTATGATACTGAATTCTTTCCCGTAATAAAGCTAAACTTGTTCTATTTAAAATTCTTTCAGTTCTCAAACTTCTAAAAGGGGCTCTTAATCGAAAACCTTTGGGAACAATATCTTGTTGTCTACATCTGCACAAAAATGTCAAGCTATTTGGTGTCGCTATATAGATGATATTTTTAGTATTTGGCCATACGATTTAAATAAACTTAATGATTTTCTTAATTTGATTAAAAAAAAAAAAAAAAAAAAAAAAAAAAACTTCTTTTTGGTTTTTAAAAGCCTTAGGAGCATAATCCTATTGGAAATATTAACACGCCAGGACGAATCCGTATCAGGTAACTTGTATAAGTACCAGGTAAGTTGGATAAGTAAAGTAAGTAAGTAAGTGCGAAATAATGCCTATTTGTGAGTGATTCAAAGCTGGAAATCAAAGTGTATGATGGCGTTTAATGATGTATGGTGAGGGTGACCAGTGGAACCACTGACAAGCCTACGCTGGTTGTCCGAGGCAAAACATCGTTTAATCATTTCTCTTTTTGCTTTGGTCCTTTGTGTAATCCTTGTGGGATGCTTATCCAGGTTTGAATTTTCGTTATTTCCACCCAAGATCTTTTGATCTTTTGTTTTATAGAAGGAGGTAGACGTGCAAATTGCACAACTGTCAATTTTTTATAGACTTAAATCTGATATTTTTTTCATCCGTGTAAAAATCTATTACCTAAAGATCTCTGCGTGAATTTTATATCACACATCTTCCCCGATCCGAAAATTTCAATGTTATTTGAAAATGTACACGCTTCGACGTTACGCGAACTAGAAGATAAATTTACACAGACACTCCATTATTCGAAAAGTCTCGAGGCGGAAAACTGCAACTCACCTAGATTTTTTACTTCCCTCGCCAAGGGAAGTAATGTAATCATCTAAAAATCGCACTTCGAGATTTTGATGAATCTCTTCACGCATTTGATGGTTCGAAATCCAGAAAAACACGTTTTCAGACCCCTTTGCACTGTCTGTCTATCGGTCAGTCTTCCTGTCGCTTCCTGCTGACGCGCTGACACCTTTTGTTTTTAAACTTTCCCCCATTACACCTTTAAAGCTACTCTCAAAAAACTTTATACCTAAAAACGTTCTTTTTTACCTGGTGTTTCCTCGATGGAAAGCTTATAAAAATCTTAGTTTAATGGTGGCAAAAAATTTTTACACATACACTTCCGGCTAGATAAAATGCGTAAGTCAACTTTATATTGTGTATTATGGGCTTCGCAACTCAGTAACCATTTAGGTATTTCAAATTGACGAAAACTGTCGCCGTCAGGTTTTGTTGTTATCATACGCTTATATTTAAAAATGCCCCAACTAAACTGATTCGAAAAAGCCCAAATTTTGGCAAAATTCGACGACGGTTTGTCGGTTCGAAGAGTAGCGGCCCATTATGGACGAAACAAGGCTACAATTGTAAGAATAAGAAGACAGTATCAAAAAGAAGGAACTGTTCGACGAAGACAACTGGCTTGATCGAAGTTAGTATGCCTCAGCAGAATCAACAACTGATCGACTTTCTTGAAGGTCACCCATTTGCAATGGTCTCAGAGGCGAAAATTGGGGCAGATTTTTAAGCCGTTCTGGCCTTGATGTTGCATTGCTGCCAAGAAAATCTTACTTAGTGCGGAAAAGAAGCAAGCCAGGTTAATTTTTGCACTAAACTATTCAGTACAAGAAGAATTTTGGCAACATTGTAAGGATAAAAAAATCTTTCAGCTCCACAATGAAAGCAAACAAATTTTGGTATATTGCCCGCCACGAACACGCTATCTCGAAAAATATATTACTGGGAGTGAAGTCCGGGCTGGAAGATTTTCCATGAATATGTGGAATTGGATATCGGTGATAGGACGTGGGGCTCTTTTTAGAATCCACTGAAGATTTTCGGCTGACGTTTATGTTGATATGATGAGAAATATTATGCTTCCAGAAGTAACCATTTTTTAAACAGAAGGTTTTGTGTATTAACAGGATAACTCGGTCCTATCCAAGAAATTCTAACCACTTAGTGGAGCTCATAGTCAGAGGGTACGACGAAGTCATTGTTTCAAATCCAAATTTATTTTAAAATGTAGCAGATTCCACTCTACTGAAGAAACGTTTTCGTGTTTTTTTTTTAAATTTAAGTAGTATTTTTTCAATTTTATTTTTAACAGCGTAGTGGTGTATGCAAAGACTTATATTACTTAAATTTACCAATCCTGCAGAGGTGCACTGACCATGATTAAGTTATTGCTTTCTTTTCGCCAAACAGTTACTTCTTCTTAATACTTTTTTTTAAAAGATAATTGTGGTCTTGTGTCGTCCGTACTGAGCTTTAAGAATAAGTTTTTATAATAAAATATTAAATAATTTAAAAAATTGTTTTATTCATTACTATACTAGTCTTACAGTAAAGTGTGGCCAGTCTCCTTATTTTTCTAATATCTAACCTGTAATTGGAAAACGTCAAAGTCAGTTACAATAAGCAACGCAATTAGCAAAACATAAATTTAACAGACCTGCAGCTAACTTCTGCTGTACGTATTTTATATGGCCGCAAGTGTACATTTATAGCACAAATTCAATCTTATGTGCCATATAATTCAAGTGATTAAGCGAAATGTCAAATAAAAAGTGGCATTATGTTAAAATCCAGGTTACATCCTATCTTCTTACCAAATTTCAGCTAAACTGGTTCAGCTCTTTTTGCGTGATTGATGAACAAAAATATACGTTTACTTCCGCTAAAATTTTTGATAAAATTTATATACTTAAAGCAGATATAAAGTCAAGATTCACCCTGGAAAAGTCTGGATATATCCAAAAAAAGACTGGATATAGCTCGGGATATACCCATCAAAAGTCTGGATACCTCCCGGGAATAACCTGGAAAAGTCTGAATAAACTGTATAAAAGTCTAGATACTCCCTCGAAAAGTCTGGTCATACCGTATAAAAGAGTGGATACACCCTAAAAATCTGATGATACCCCGGAAAGAGAAAGTCTGGATAACCAGATAATCCCTGAAGAATCTTGGATAAAATCCGAGAAGTCTGCATACACCCAGGAATGTCTGGATACACCCTGGAAAAGTCGGTATTTTTTTAGCGACGGAAGTTTTGGAGTAAATGTTTACTTGGTTTATTTCTTAATGATACCTTCATTATCTTATTTTAAAAGAGTTAAAGTAAGAGTAAATAAACACTTACAAATCAAAAAATTAAATAGTTAATCTAAAGCATTAACCATTTAAGAGTGAATTTGAATCCAAAAAAACGGTCGTTTACTTAAACAGATAAACCGCACATTAAAAATTAACAAAATTTTGCACAGCGGAGGCATCTGGTATCCCCCACAGACCTTTCGCGTGGTTTTCCAAACAAAAAATATATATAATAAACAACAAAATGAATCTCGTGTCCGCAAATAAAAATGAAAGTAAAAACATTACGACCAGGCCTCCAATGTCTAATGGAGAATCCAGACACATACAGACCTGTTTCATCCTTATTAGGAATCATCAGGGAGTCATAGGATTATACCTGGCAGTTGAAGCTACACAGTAACCATGACACCTCTAGAATTTAACACAAAAAGTTTGTAATCCTTGGGGGCGTAGTAACTGTGTGCGCCACCTGTCGAATAAACCGAGAAACAAAAACATCAAAATTGAAAAGTGCAATACACCGTAAATACAGAATCCTGTACCGTTCAGCAGGTTATAAAGTAGAAACCTGTAAAAGTATAAGGTCACTGTAACATGACTCTTAAAAAGAGGTAACACATTTTCCCTACAAAAGCTCAAGATTTACACTAAGTTCTATAGTTATTGGTCTTTTATTTTGTACGAAATGGGTTCAAACTTCTTTCCAGCGCATATTTGAAAAGTGATACTTTGCCGCACATTGTGGCAGTTGCACGAATGATTTTTGCAGAGTTCGAGCATGACACTCAGGGCTGAAAAGGTACTTTACGCCCACGTTAGGTATAATATTTTTTTGTCTTGCCTAGAACAACCTAAAAAAATGTTGTATTTCCAAATTGATTTGTAGACACTATTTATACAATAAGCTTCAGGCTACTGCGAACATAGGGGGGAACTAGTTCAATTTAGTCTCTGTCGTGCCGTACAACCGAGGTGGGGTCGAAGCACACTGCAGTGTTATCTTTTTAAAATTTATTTTGATTTTATTATTTTGTTTTATTTGTGCCTTGCTCGAGAAATAGATTCATCAACGATTCTTAGGTTAGCGCAGAATTTTGAAAAGTTTGGTTGTGTACAAGAAGTACGAGATGTGATGATTTGCGCTGCAGTGGAGAAAATCGAAAATTAACTAAGTACCAAATTGCCGAAGCAGTGGATACGTCTTCAGCCATTGTCTTACTGTTCTCAAAAAGAATGGTTATCATTCTTACAAAGCGTCAGAAAGGCATCAAATTTTTCCGGAGGACAGCTATCGTCGTATGGAAAAACTTTCTATTATTTTCGCAGATGAAAGCTCTTTTCCTCATAACCCAACATACGTTCGATATTTTTCGACGGAAAATTTGCATTTGTATTTTGACGTAAGAACACTGTATCCTCAAAAACTAAATGTTTGGGAGGGTATTGTAGGGGAACACCTAATTGGGCCATTTTTCATTGGCGGCAATTTTAATGGTCCTAGATACTCGGATCTACTGCAGCAGCATATTATTCCGACTGCTAGGCAGTTGTTAGATGCGTGAGATTTGGTGAAACATGGTTTCAACAAGATGGTTGTCCCGTTGGCCTTGTTGGGGAATATTTTGATAATGTATTTCCTAATCGGGTTATAGGTATACGGGGAACTATTTTATGGCCAGCTCAATCAACCGATCTTACTTCTAATGACTTCTAGCTGTGGAGTTATATCAAAAATAAAGTTTATGGGCATGAAAAGTCTAATAATTTGAAAGATCTTCGCATTAAAATTAAGGAAGCTTTTCAAACTATCAGCCCTAACATGCCTGGAAACGTTAGAAGGGAATTTTATAATAGGCTCGGATATTGTCTAGGCGAGCAAAGAGGACTTTTCGAACATTTGCTCTAATTTCTTTTTGATTGAGAGAATCTTTTTGGTTCTTAGAATGTATTATTTTATTTTGAGAAATTGCTTTTAGTTTGTTTATCTTTATGATTTTCATTGTAACACGTTGTTAGTGATAAATCTGATCAGTTGAAAATTAAACTCTTTAATTTATCAGTGACAAAAAACAAGAAAATTACGTTATCAAAATTTGCGTATTTATTGACCAAATTCCGGTTTCATCGACTACCCTTCATATCATACTGTGGTTAGAAGTGTACCAAACGCAAGCCGCGGACGCCGAACACAAGCGTGACTGTTGGTTGCTCCACTGATAGGTGTGTGGTGTCCCTGCCGTAGACACTGGTAAATTGGACTAGTTCCGTCCTATAATCGCAGTAGCCTGAAGCTCTCTATATATTCCGTTGCTGTTATTTTATTTAGTTTAAATTGTTCCTATATGATTTCACGACACTTAAAGAACCAACGTCCTTGAAATTTATCATTTTCGTATGTGGTCGTAAGAAATAGCAGCTTTTACAACTAGTGAACTAAATAGTGTTTTTTTACAAGCGTTCGACAAGCGCAGCAAGTCATTTAAAAAATCCCAGTTTAGAAGCGAGTTGTAAACACTATTTTTTGTTGCAACTTGAATTTGTGCATATTCCAACAAATTTAAAGACAGCGGAAGGCATCTTATTTAGCGAAAAACAAAAACAACTATATTTTACACTCGTTGGAGTTGCGAATACCACTTGCAAATCATTAAAAACTCCAAGTATTTCAGTGTTGTCAGACTTTCTTAAAACTAAACTAAAAATGAAACTATGCACGTGACTTGGCCTAAATTACTACGTTTATACCGGGGATTAACTGCCCGGATTAAGATTAGTTTTGCCTCAATCTACTTACTTTCCACTTTAAATACACGGCCAAACTGTTAAATCGGATTTAGCGGCTTTCTGGGGCTAGTAGTAACAGCTAGTCTGGCCCAGCTGATATTTTTTAAGGTTATAAGTTGTGTCTTTTTTAATTTTTGTTTTAAAGAAAAATTAAATTAAATCCAAATCGTAAATCCAAGGCATAAACGCCGCACAGTGGATCGAGTCAATGTAAATGGGCGGATATTGACGGTTTTTCAAAAGTAAGACTTTATATAACCAATATAATATTTTTGTATTTTAAACATATTGTTATTTTTAGAAAACACCATATAGCGGTTTTGGTTATCTATACTGTAAAATCAATACTAGTCCAATACGGCAAAATATTTACGGATATTCAGTTTACCAAAAAAATATTTGTATAGTCTGACTATCGATCTAGGAAACTCATTATTATTCATGGCCGATAAGCATTTATTGCGACTCAGCAGGTGTTCGAATGGAAGCAGGGACGCACTTAGTGTTGTAATAGATCAGTGAATTTCTACCACGGATCACCTTAAAGGTGAAGAAGATAATATGTTTTATTGACGGTTCGGTCTAACAATTTTTGTTTAAATGAAAAAATTATTTTAATCTAATAGACACATCCTACACCTACAAAATATATTTGCTTATAGAATTAAAAACACAAATATAAATTAAATTTATAAAATTGAGTTTATATACATAGTATATATGATTAAAACAAATACGGGATAGTAAAAACATTAAAAAATTTTACCTTAAGTCAGTTTCACTGACATTTATTTATAATCGTCATTAAAGTCTATGATAATTTTTTCTCTGGGTAGCAGATCTATATTTACATATGATTTTTCTATTTTGTGGACATGAGCTACGCAATTTTTCCAGCTTTTACCTAAAATATTCTGATCCGTCGACCTAATTAAAGTTACCACAAAAAAATTTAAAGTTGGTGAAACCTTATTTCTTTTGACCGCTGCTTTTAGCACATGCCATATGTGTTCAATTGGATTCAACATGCAATGGTAAGGAGGAAGTCTCGACACTGTATGGCCCATTTCTTCCGCCAAAGTATCACAATAGTACTGTTTTTGTACTAAAAATGCTTTAATTATTTCAAGCAATTGTTTTTTGGTGTAGCTATCCTTAAAATACATATTATTTTCTAACGTGTAGTCTTCAATGGTAAGTTTTGTGTCATTTGAACACGGAACTTTATTTAGTCTTCTACTGTGGTGAACTATTTGGAGGTATATTGGGTTAAAATAGATTTTCTCAGTGTCTCACGGCAACACTGTATTCCTCTATCATCTTTTTTAATCTTTGAATTAATGTTTGTAAAGTAGGATTCATTTGTTCCCTATACATTTGATATATTTTTCTACGAGTGATATCCATATCACCCATGTCCAATTTCTTAGAAGTATTAGAAACCTTCTTTTTTCTTCTACCAACTATCGGTTTATTTACTGCACGCCACACTGTTTTTACCGATCTTCGTGTTAAAGCTGCCGCTTCCTTCACTGCATCAAATTTTGATAACCCACGTTCAAGAAGGGTGGTATAAACGTCAAATATCACTTTTTTTATCAAGTGACAAAATATCGCGTTTAAATTGTTTCTTATCACTTATTTCTCTTGTAACGCCATTATTCCCCGTATCTCCACGTGACGTACTCGGTTGTTCCTCCTACAGACGAAATATTTTTCATACAATTACAATTAACAACAAATAACTTCTTTTGTAACGAAACACCAACTGCTAACTGATTTTTAAAACTACAAATCAACTTGGTATCTTAAGACTGTCCTAGTTATTTTAAGAAAATTAATTTGTAACGTAATCAAACCCTAATGTTATAACGTTTCGTAATTAGTCATAAAGTTGATAAATTTTAATTCGGCCAAGAACACTTATTAAGAAATAATTACCCCTTTTTAAAATCCGCACCTGTATTCCTCAGAAATGGTAGCATGTTTACAGATTTCTTTTATTTCCTTTACACCCCGAACAATAGATTATTATTAGGGTAAGGGGGCATTTATAATGAGTCTCTTAGATCTATGGTCATACTTTACCAAGCTTATGATTCCCACTTTATGGTATATCAAAAACATATGTTCTGGGTATGTTCTGGTGTATCCGTTTTTTTTAAAGTGTCTTTTAATTCTGAGGTACTATTATTTTTTATCAATGATTTGTTATTTGTACATTTTTAACTTTTTTTGACTTAAAAAAAGACATCAAAAGACCTAGCTGAAAATATGTATTTTAATGAGACCATACCTTATCTAAATAAAAACTATAAAGATTGGCTGCGACCACCTGCGACCACTCGAAATAATCGTGTAATAAATTAAGGGCACAGGTCTGCTTAGGTGCCTTAATTGGTTTAAAACATATTTATCTAGAAAAAAATAAACTTTCATTAAAATTTAAATATATAATAAAAAAAATTATATATTCTACTTTAGGGGTTTATACCCCCCTCTCTTTCAGTCAACTACCTGCCATTAATCATTATTTTTAACAATAACCTTTAAAGCAAGGGAAATTCCATAAGAGGTTAATTATTAAAACAACAATTAATTGTATTTTTTCCATTTTTACTGGATTCCCTCCCCCCGACCTTTCAGTTACTCACCACCAATTTTAATAAAAGAAAAAAGTCTTTTTATGCCACTAAGATATATTAAAACCTAATTATTTTTAAATAATCACTTTGTACACTAATAGTTTTTAGGAATCGACGCCCTCCCCCTTGAATATTTAAATGTTTTATGGTATTACTATACTGCATATTATTCAAAACTAATTATACTGGGGCATATAATTAGTTATACATTTTTAAAATCAGGAAAACTGATATTTTAAAATGTATTAAAATACATAGGGTTTTAAATATAGAGAAGTTGCTGTCTCAATTTGACATTTGGAATGACACTTGCTTATATAAAATGAGTTTTGTTCACATTACTTACTAGCAAACACAGGTGAATGGTTTGTTATTATACTAACACAAAACAAGCAATGTTCACTGATACTACTATAATTGTGTTCTAAAATATGTTTAAAATTTTACCTTTAATTTTATTGAATTTTTGACCTATGTGGAATTTCTGTACAAAATGTAAAAAATAACATTTTACTTTTTTATCAAACCAAAATAAGGAATTAAAAGTCAAGGGACAAAAAAGTAATTGAATTATAAAACGAATGTCCAAGTTTTCCTATACCTCGATCCACTGTGCGCCGGTCTGATTAATCTTATTTCGTGCAGTTAATCCCCGATATAAACGTAGTTAAAGTTATGTTCCAACCTAATCGAAATCTTTCAATGTCACTAATTAACTCTCAAGTAATAAACTAAATTGGAAATGGGTAAAAAGTGAAAACTTCAGTAAATTTAAATTTAATTTAACTTAATCATATTTGATTCTAAAATATGTTATTCTTTTTTTTTGTCTCTAGTCTGTTGTCCTACTTTGAGCATCGGAGCCTTGTGCCAAGACGATAAGTCGAAGTAGCGAGCCATAGAATGATTTTCTGCAATTTTCGCGTCAGAATAAGCAGCAGAGTTTTGTTTTTATAATGCATGTTGTTTCCTTTTGGTTTTCGAATTGACGAACCTTACACCATGGGTGTTTTCTTAAATCTGCAGAAATTTAGAATGTTCGTGTTCTGGTTGTATGTACCAAACAAATTTTGCCCATTGCTTTTTATTTTGTAATTTTTTTAAATTTTGAATTGCTATTTTTAATCTGTATCTATACAAATATTTGGACATTCCGCTATTCTATAATCATTAGAAACATTTTGGCTGAAAACAAATCGAAAAGCAATTGTTTTATTCCTTTTTAAACAAATAAATCGTAAAATCCCTGCAGCTTAAACATTTGGTTTACGCTATACTCCCTGCTTACTTAACCTCGTAAACAATTTAATGTTTGTTATAATTCCACTTTAACGGTCTGGAAATTAAATCTTGACTATCTACCTATATTAAATTATGGCAGTTTAAATTTTATGTTTATGGTTTGACAAAGTTGATGTGCAAAAAATATGAATATGAAAAAGTATGTGAATTAGCTCAGAAAATGAAAATTATAATGTTTATATACATGCAGAAATTGAGAAGATTAATGAAAATAAACAAATAAAATTATTCACTAACCTAATAATTCGATTATGCTTGTCCATGCTTAATTTTAACATTGAAAGTATTTATATTTTCAAAATAGAGTATCGATTTAAGCGGTTACATTTGTAACTTGATGGTAAAGTGCAGAATGGGGAATAGGGGAAATGTCCATAGCTTTACGTGCGCAATTGCTTTAACTGCGAGCATTGTTTGAAAGTTTGAGACAATGATGTGTTTGAAATCAACTCTGTGTTTCGGACTTCCATTGTATATATTTTATTAATATATAAGGATGGAACAGGTAATATACCCAATCTTGTGAAACTTTCTCTATAATCATCCCTGTACCCTTTTCCATCCACAATTCATACATATCTGCATTGGAGCTGAAAGATTCTGTCACTGGATCTTGCATGTCCTCAGGTTAAAATTGCATATGCAATTTTCCCTTGTACATATGCATGGAATACGTTAAGAAGTACCTTTTTTGACAGCTTTTTAGACAGATTGAAAAGTAGGTACACACCAGAACACAACTGCTTTGCAAGTTGTTCAGTATGATTGTCCCAGGTTAATATCGGATCAAGGCTAACTCCCAGATATCTGATAGCCTCAAGATTGGGTACTTCTATTTCTTTTAGAGAAAAATATTTTTTTTAGTTTGGTCTGCATTCAGACTAAGATGGTTTTGTCCAAACCAGTCTTTAGTTCTCATCTGCATCTCATCCAGGTTTCTCACTAAATTATACAAATTCTGAGACACATCAACACCATTAATACCGTCTGCAAAATTGAAAAACAGAGAGAGAGAGACTCAGAGCTGGTCAAATCACCTATGTAATTTATATAAACAACAAACAACAATGGCCACAGCACCGAGCTCTGAGACACCCCCAGTGACATTTCAAGAGAAGAAAATTTGTTGCCATCTATTTTGACCACATTATTAAGTAACCTGGGTGAGATGCAGTCAAAGACCTTCCTTAAGTCGCAGAAGAAGACTCCAGTATATTCCTTATTTTCAAAACTTTGGTTTATGATTTTTATTAACGCGTTTATACCATCAACTGTGCTTTTGGCTGGTCTAAAACCAAACTGAAATTTGTTGAATAAATTATTTGATTCAAAATAAGCAGAAAACTGCTGTAGCCAAATCCTGATTAGCTGGAAGGGTAATTTTTTGGGTCTAGTTTTAGGCCATTTGGATAGGTTGATTCTAATATACATTGATCGAAAAGTGTTCTTAATGGTACAAGTATTCCATTAGGTGGGCCTTCAATATCCCAGTGAGCATTTTTGTCTATAGAAGCTACAGCAAATAACATAAAACCTTCATAAAGTAACCAAAAGTTATATTATTAGTTACCAACACCAGCTTATAAAAATTTATGGTACATAGTAATAGATAGAAAAAGAATATATAAATTGTATAAAACTTTCTTATGAGCCCTCAAGTCTAGATATTATTATAAAAAGTTTTACAACTTTTCTAACACCACTACAAAACAAATTAAAAGTTTTTATCGACTAAAAAATATAAATTTTTAATCTTTCTTTCCTTTGCTTGTTATATACTATTCGTTTTCCTTTTAGAATAAAAAGTTTATAAAATGATGTTTACTAATCTTCTGAAATAAATAAAAATGGAAGTGAGATAAGTTGAAGCAGGAATATGAATATTTATATACTATAGTAAAATAAAAGCTGTTTTTCCAGTCATCATACTATAATCATCTGCGTTTCCGTGTGTACTGTATAGTTTTCGAATACACACATACGTTTTTTGCTTTCTGGGAGAAATATTAATTTTTTTATTTTTTTCTCAACCCTAAAAAAGCAATATTTCGATTAAACCACATGTTAATATTTTCGCATGAAAATTAATCAAAGCCGAACTGTAAAACACCAAGATCACTCTGGTTTTACCAGTCCTAACTCTTACGTACACTTCTATATTCGGATCTATTTTGTAATAGTAAAATAAGCAAGTTTGAGGATAAATCGGAATTTTGTATAATGCCTTGACTTACCAACGAGCTGGATAATGGTGGATGTCGGATCCAGTAATGGATAACTGCAATCTTCTGCAATTTCTTTCTTTTACGGCAAATCCAACCACATCGATGATGAACAGCAGTGTCTTTTATGTGACCGCGGTCGAAAAGTTTTATTTTTGCACTAATTTGCCTTGTAAGCAATTAAAATGAAAAATGCAAATTTTTTCTAATATGAAGACAGTTTCGAAGTGTACGAGAAAGTCCGTGTTTTTTGTTTCGTATATCAGCGCAGCGCAAAGTATGGTTTTTGATAGGGGGGAATTATGGGTAAAACTGGAAATAGAAAAGGACGGCAAATTTGAATAAACCAAATGGTAAAAGAGGATAATATCGTCAAGGCATTTTAAGCATCGAATTTACGCGGTAAATTCAAATATTTATTCCTTTTCCAATTAAGGCAAAACTTATAGCAAATAAATAATAATTAAGCAACTTAATTATAAAAAACCTACAAAAATAGAAAGTTGAAGCTAAACTTTCGCAAAAATAAACAAAAAAAAGAAATTCTAATTTAAGAAACAAATAGAAAATTCATGTTCCCAAATTTTGCATTTAAACTAAAAACGGAAAGTATGCGGGGACAAAGCATTCCGGTTCCCCTGAAAATACCTAGACTGTGGTATTTTCTGAATTACGCATTAGGGAGAGGACACAATTTTACCAAAGGGCGTTTAACCAAACCTTTGGCCGTTCTGACTGTAGCAACTCTAGCAATATTATCCGCACCTGGATGCAATTGTTCTATGCGTCCTAGTACCCAATCTAAAGGAGAGTTTTGAAGGTCTTTGATCAAGACCATCGTGTTCGTAGGAACCGGATAATTAGCATGATTCCACTTAGCCCGCTGTTGCAAATTATGTAGGTAGTCCTTGTACCATCGCGATGAAATTTTTGTAATAATTGCCATAGTCCGCCCATATGGGGTGCGGATGGGGGGTTGAAGTGCCACCGGATGGACTCACGGGTAGCGACTTCAGTAAATATTTCGTTGAGATATTTAGAGGCGGAGCAGAAATTCGTTGCGTTGTCCGAATAGACGTCATGTACACGTCCCCTTCGAGCCATAAAACGTCGAAATGCCGCTAAAAATGCCTCTGCGGTTAAGTCGGACACAATATCCAAATGTACCGCCTTTGTGCAGCCGCAGATAAATAAAACAACATAAGCCTTAAGTCGTACTGCACCACGTAAACGATTCATAGTTATAGCAAAGTGTCCTGTAAGATCAACGCCAACATTTTGAAAAGCTTTAGCCTGAGAAACTCGAAATTTTGGGAGGTTCCCAAGAGGAGGCTGAAAAGTAGTAGGGTTTTGACGCCAACAAATCGTGCAACGAGAAATTATTTTTCGTATGAGTCTTTTGGAAGTCAATACCCAATAGTTTTGGAAAAGCAAAAAAAGTGTGGTTTGCAACCCTATATGCAGATACTTCACATGTATGTGGGCAATGAGTAGTTGTGTAAAATGAGAATTGCTGGGAAAAAGCATAGGATATTTTTTGTCGTAATCCAATTCTGAATTACGCAATCTACCACCGACTCGTAAAATGTTATTTTGATCAAGAAATGGATTTAATTTTCTAAAACCCTTGGGCAGTGGTTTCCCTTCTAGCAAAAGAGTAATTTCGTTTTCGAAATATTTCGATTGAGCGTATTTAATTAGCACAACTGTTGCAATTTGCAGTTCGTAAAAAAGAAGCCATGAAGAAGTAGTTTGAATTCTTTCCTTATGAAATTTACGAGCACGTATATTGTGAATGAAACGTAATACATAAGCAAGAAGCCTAATAAGTTTTACAAAAATTTATTGAGCAATGACTCCAAAAAATTTGGAAGAATTATTGTGTTAAGGACAATTTTGCGCTCTTCTTCGAGAGCTTCGGCACGGGCAGAAAATTTTATTTTTGTGAATTCCCATGATTTCTGTGGCGTACAAAGAAATTTGGGTCCTTGCCACCGGAGGGCATAATTAATTAAATCCGCAGGAAGCAACCCACGTGACCAGGGATCCGCGGCATTAAGTTCCGAGGGAACATGGTTCCAATCGCACGGATCAACTTTTACTTGTATGTATGTGACCCTATTAGAAACAAAAGTTTGCCAGGTATAAGGAGAACCCCTAATCCAAGTTAGCGCAACTGTACTGTCCGTAAAAGCCATAATACTTTGAAAAGTAATTTTATTTGCAAATGCAGTTTTAACAAAATTTACTAATTTGGCGAGCAACACTGCCGCACAAAGCTCTAATCGCGGAATGCTTATTCTTTTTACCGGTGCGACTTTTGTTTTGGCACAAATAAAAAAGATTAAATTTCTTCGTTTTGATACGCAATACGAAAGTATACGCATGCGCACATACCGCGTTCTGAAGCATCGCTAAATCCGACAATTTGGCAAAAAAGTAAATTAGAAAGGTCAATCATGCGCGAGATATGAAAGTTGGTCAAAAGCTTTAGTTCGTTTTCAAATTTTTCCCACTTAGAAATAATTTCGGGGGGTGCTAATTGATCCCATGGCAATTTCATCAACCACAGGTACTGAATTAAATTCTTTGCAAAGAAAGTAACCGGCGCAAGCATCCCCAAAGGATCGTAACATTTAGCAAGGATACTTAGCAAATTTCGCTTGGTACATAATTTTGTAGAGCATGCAAAAGAGTAAAAAAATCATCGGTTTGAGGGTGCCACCTTAACCCTAGTATTTTTAATGGGGTAGTATTTTCAAGATCCAAAGAAAAGTCTTCAGATTGTACGTGGTTCTCAGGCAAACCACAAAGCAATCTAGGCTCATTTGAAGCCCATTTTTTAAGTTCGAATCCTGCAATAATTCGATTAATTGAGTTTCCATAAGCATTATGGTCTCAAAATCTGAACAAAATACGGCGCAGTCATCTATATAAATTGACTCTTTGATAATAGTAGAAGCAAGGGGAAGATCTTGGTAGTCATCTGCCAATTGAAGCAAGGTCCGAATAGCCAGATAGGGAGAACAGTTTATCCCAAAAGGTACCGTTTGTAACTCGTAATCTAGCACGGGTGCATCGGGTTTAAAACGCCATAGAATTCTTTGATATTTCCTTTGATTCTCCTCTACATCTATCATACGGCACATTTTAGAAATATTGCTAAAAAAACAATATTTATGTAGCCGAAAATTTAGCAATATTTTTACCAAATCTCTTTATAATTTAGGACCTGTGTACAGGACCTGATTAAGACTGGGTTTATTTAAACTGTGACTCGACGCGTCATACACCACTCGTACGGGTGTAGAACTCGAATCTTTTTTGACAACCGCGTGGTGTCCAATGTAGAAGTATTCGTGTATTTCAGAATTACTAGGGGGTGAAACGACGCGCATATGTTTCATATCTAAATATTCTTGCATAACCTTAGAATAAGCAAGACGCATTTTTTCATCGTTTTGTAAACGTTTCTCCAGTGAGTAAAATCGGCGAGGCGCAAGGTTTCTTGTATCACCGAAATCAGGAGATGTAATCTTAAAGGGCAAAGAGACCGTATACCTACCCTCAGAATTGCGTGTAGTTGTATCTACAAAGTATTTTTCGCAAAAAATATCTGAAGGAGATTTTGTATGCACGCTGGGAACCTCTTCTATCTTCCAGAATTTTTTCAATGTATTATTTAAATCGGTAGTGGACAAAGTAGTAAGATAAGACGCGATATTTTTTAATGGCATTTTACCTATTAAAGTCCACCCGAAGATTGTATTGATACAGGTTGGAATATTTGATCCAAAGTAAAGGCGACCGTCTTGTAAAAGGGATCTGTAAAGATCCGCGCCTATAAGCAATTGTATGCCCATTTGAAGATACCACTGGGGGTCAGCTAATTTTAGCCCCTTTATATAATCGAGAGAATCTTTGTTAAATGACGTATTTGGCATAGCCTCACAAACTTGATCCACTAGTATGCTTTCCAAATTAAAAATTTTTGTTTTATTTTCAATTGGAGCAATTTGATATTGTACTACGTAATGCGCAGAAGTAGATATGCCGCCTAAACCACTAACATTTAGAGAAATGTTTGTTTTAGGAAGGCCGAGCATGGAGGCACATTTTTTAGTAAGAAAAGAGCTTTGGGCCCCATTGTCCAAAATAGCTCGAATTTGATGCATATTCCCGTAAATGTCTTGGATATGCAATAACACCGTCGAAAGCAAAGTATCGTAGTCGTTATTTAGCAACATCCCAACATTAATATTTCTATTGGCATTTATAGTTTCATTTTGCATAGGGGTATTTTGCGTTCTCCCAGGTGTAGGCGCAGTGCAAACCTCCGTAGTGGAGTTGGACTTTAAGCACAAAAGGCTATGATGATTAAGGGTGCAATATCTGTATCGTTTTTGCGAAGAACATTGGCCAATCATATGAAAACTAGCCAAACAATTTGTGCAACCCTTGTTAATTTTAATAAAGTTAATACGGTCCTACATGGGTTTAGTCAAAAAAGACTCGCATTTAAATATTAAATGTGGCCCTTTACACCAGAAACACGTATTTTGTTTTTGTGGGTTATTATTAGCAAATAATGCGTTTATATTTTTACGAGAATCCGTAGAGTTACGAGGGTTTTTCGAAAAATTCCCCGATTTAGATTTCTGAAAAGTATTTTGTTGTAAAGACAAAGCAAGTGATTCTAAAGCCGCGCAATGTTGCTCTAGAAATTGAAAAATATCATCGTAAGTAGGCATAGTATTGGAGGAGTGTTTTTGCTCAAACAATTTACGAGTTGCAGGGTCCAAGCGATCCAAAAGGGCGTAATGAAACACCACTGGGATGTTATGTAACCCATATTTTTTAAGCAATCTAGATTGTCTTTAAACGTATCCAGCACCTTTCGCAAGCCCATGACGTCATCATTAGCGAGGTGGGGGGAGTTTTCAATAGCTTTCCAGTAGGAAACCGCACGTAAGCGTTTATTGTCGTACCCAGTTAGCAACGCATCGTACGCCGTAAAGTAATTAGTTCCAATAAGTTAAATGTTTTTTATTAAGTTCAAAGCAGGGCCTTTTAAAACTGTACGTAAAAACTTGAATTTTTCAATATCTGAGCATTTACGTGTGTGAACAATCCCACTGTACATTTCAATAAATGTAGGAAATTCTTCTACGTCACCAGAAAAGCTAGAGACATTTAGTTTTGGAAGAGAACACTCCTGTTCAGTAATAAGAATTGTTTGATTTTGATCTCTACTTTGATCTAACTCTACAATGTCCGCTTCAAATAAATCATAATGTGAAGATTCGACTTCCACATACCTATCTAAAAAATCCTTTTGTATATTATTTTCTGAAGTAAGAGCATCAGGATCATCGGCGATCAGAGTAAGCACCGCATTATTCTGCTTTTCAAAATTTTTATTACAAGCGGATAATTTTTTATAGTTAACTTTGAATTTTGTATGAAAAGCAGGATTTATTTTTGCTTTATTAGCATAAAACTCGATCAGATTCAATTGATTAACTGCAGATTGACGCAGGGCCTTAGCACGGGCAACTTTAACTTCGGTAGTCATTGTAAATTGATATGCAAATAGTATATTTTTTTTATTAAAGCAAAGCAAATATAAATAGTATTGTAAGTAACAATCAAATCGCCCTCGTATTCAATAAACCTTTCGTCTCAATTTTATATTAACGAAAAAGGTTTTTACATTAACTTAAAGGTTTTACCAAAGTTTATAAAAGTTAAAAAACCTTTAGATTAATCCGTTAAGTTAAATATTTTTCCGTATTATTATCATATTTAAAGAAATTCCCAAATCTAATACCAGTTTTTATGTAGCCTCGAATTCAATATTGGCCGTGGAGATAGGGAAACTCAAGGTGACAAAAATAGGAGATATCTGCGAGCAAACTAGCTACACACGAACGCAATGATCTTTTAAATTAAAAAAAAAAATGAAACTTTGGGATCATGACTTTGTAATTTGTACTAATGAGTATTATATGTTTTGCAATGCAAAAAAACTTGCATCGATCGAGTCGACTAAAGCATGTAACATATAGATTAAGCATTAATCTAAGAACTGCTTTGTATTGGAAAAGTATAGCAATAATATAGATCAGTATACAGTTATGTAACGCAAGTGAGAGCAACGATTACGTAAAAGGAGCGATCCGGCTCGAAGGATCAATGAATTGGCCGTGATTACGTAATATTTTCGCATGAAAAGTAATCAAAGCCGAACTGTAAAACACCAAGATCACTCTGGTTTTACCAATCCTAACTCTTACGTACACTTCTATATTCGGATCTATTTTGTAATAGTAAAATAAGCAAGTTTGATAATAAATCGGAATTTTGTATAATGCCTTGACTTACCAACGAGCTGGATAATGGTGGATGTCGGATCCAGGAATGGATAACTGCAATCTTCTGCAATTTCTTTCTTCTACGGCAAATCCAACCACATCGATGATGAACAGCAGTGTCTTTTATGTGACCGCGGTCGAAAAGTTTTATTTTTGCACTAATTTGCTTTGTAAGCAATTAAAATGAAAAATGCACGTTTTTTCTAATATCAAGACAGTTTCGAAGTGCACGAGCAAGTCCGTGCTTTTTGTTTCGTATACCAACGCAGCGCAAAGTATGGTTTTTGATAGGGGGGAATTATGGGTAAAACTGGAAATAGAAAAGGAAGGCAAATTTGAATAAACCAAATGGTAAAAGAGGATAAAATCGTCAAGGCATTTTAAGCATCGAATTAACGCGGTAAATTCCAATATTTATTCCTTTTCCAATTAAGGCAAAACTTATAGCAAATAAATAATAATTAAGCAACTTAATTATAAAAACCTACAAAAATAGAAAGTTGAAGCTAAACTTTCGCAAAAATAAACAAAAAAAGAAATTCTAATTTAAGAAACAAATAGAAAATTTATGTTCCCAAATTTTGCATTTAAACTAAAAACGGAAAGTATGCGGGGACAAAGCAAACCCCTTAAATGAAGTTTTTATTTTGGTCAATAACCTATTTTTGGAATTAAAAATGGCGAAAATTTAGGACAATTCTATAAAAAAAAACAATACAATTATACCACTGCAACACTTTTTTATCAACTTTTCAAAACATGATACTAGTTGGAACAAAGGGCGGCAGATGGCGCAGTGTTGAATACTGAAGATCCGTTTCTGCGAGCCTAATATAGTAACCTTTGTTTTCTTTTCCTAAATTCATTTGCCTGAGAGAGATCCAGCATACTACCCATACCAGGAAAAATTCAACCCCGCATAAATGTCAGAGGTAACTATCTCAAGAAGATAGATTGCGGGATCGAAGGATCTACGGGCCGGTATTTCCTTGGTATGCTGGATCTCTCTCAGACGAATGCAAACTCGCAGAAACGGACCTTAAGGCTGCGGCGTTCCATCGCGTAGTAAGGTAGTGTGTGTGTATGTGCTCGACGTTTCATGGTTCGTTTTTGCAAAATTAACACGGTTACTATATTGTTGTCTTTTTGTAAAACCCGGCTCCCATCTATGCGTCTCTCATGCGTGGGCCCCCCGAATCAAAACCTGGATCACGTGATCTAAGCGAGATTTGACTATACAAGTTCATGTCGGACCACGTGATAAGTCGGGGTGGCCGCGCATGGGAAACGCTGTCATCGGCGATCCCAAGAAAATTTGAAGCTCTTATCTCCTTCGGATTGATGTAATTAAATTAAGATGTCGCAAAAACGCGCCTTTTGATACCCAAAATTAACCTTTCTACTGTAGGTATACGGATAAATCTTGTCTTTTTTGTTATTATAATTGCCAAATTATATTAAAATAGTTTTTTGTTATAAACACAGTGGTATTATAACCACTATATAAAGAAATTATTAAAAACATTATAGAAAATTAGTTACAATAACTACCAAATTAGATCAAAGAACATTTAGTGTGTGCTATAAAAGAGCCCCGGTTACTAGTGGCGTCCAAAAATCTCTACGATATCCAGATTTTCCAAAGAAGTTTAAAAAATTACATTAAAAAATTCTGTACCAGTTTAATATGTGATTTTTTTTGTGAAGCTTTAGTTCATAGTTTTAAAATTTGTTTATGTTTTTTTTAAAATGTATTATAATTATTGGTTTAAAACACATACAGAGCGCTTCAGGCTACTGCGAACATAGGAAAGAAATAGTCCAATTTGCCAGTGTACGTACACGCAGGGACACCGCACACCTATCAGTGGCGCAACCAACACTCAGGCTTGCGATCACCGTTCGCGGCTTGCGTTTAGTATGCTTCTAACCACGGTGCTATGTGGAGCGTAGTCAATGAAACCGGAATTTGGTCAATAAATACGCAAATTTTTATAACGTAATTTTCTTGTTCTTTGTCACTGATAAATTAGAGCGTTTTATTTTCAACTGCTCAGATTTATCACTACCAACGTGTTACAATAAAAATAATAAGGAGAACAAAAATAAAAGCAAGTTCTCAAAATAAAATAATACATTACAAAAACCGAAAAGATTCTCCCAGTTAAAAAAATATAGAGCAAATGTTCGAAAAGTCCTCCTAGCCTATATCAGAGCTTATTATAAAAAACGTTTCCAAGCATGTTAGGGGTGATAGCTTAAAAAGCTTCTTCAATTTTAATCTGAAGTTCTTCCAAATTATTAGCCCTTTCATGCCCGTAAACTTTATTTTTGATATAACTCCTAAGATAGAAGTCATTAGGAGCATGATCGGGTGATCGAGCTGGCCATAAAATAGTTCCCCGTGACCTTATAACCCAATTAGGAAATACATTTTATCAACATATTCCCTAACAAGGCCAACATTGTGAGCGGGATAATCTTGTTGAAACCATATTTCATCAAATCTCTACCTAACAACTACCTAGCAATTGGAATAATATGCTACTGCAGTATTGCATTCCAATTGCTGTCAATAAAAAATGGCCCAATTACGTGTTCCCCTACAATACCCACCCCCCAAACATTTAGTTTTTCGGGATACTGTGTTCTTACGTCAAAATTCAAATGCAAAGTTTCCGTCGACCAATATCGAACGTGTGTTATGACGATTCAATAATGGAAAAGTGCTTTCATCTGTGAAAAGAATAGATCTCAGAAAGTTTTCATCATGATTAGCCCTTTCCATCATTATTTCGCAAAATTCCATACGACGGTAGTTGTCCTCCGGAAAAATTTGATGCGTTTTTGACGCTTTGCAAGAATGATAACCATTCTTTTTTACAACACGTAAGACAGTGGCTGAAGATGTATCAACCGCTTCGGCAATTTGGTGTCTAGTTAACTTTCGATTTTCCTCCACTGCAGCGCAAATCATCACATCTCGTTCTTCTTGCTCGTCATTCAAAACAGTGGGTTTTTTATGGTTTCTTGGCGCTACACAACCAAACTTTTCAAAATTCTGCACAAACCTATGAATCGTTGATAAACTAGGTTCTGGGCGACTTACAAAATTCTCCAAAAACAGTTCTTGAATAAGTCTCAATGATCTGTCTTGATAGTACCATTTGACCATCTGCACTTTTTTCGGTAACTTCTTAGACATACATTTTTAGTTTTAAAGATGTATTATTTCACTTAAGAACTTACCAATCTGTTTCTCGAGCAAGACAGAAATAAAACAAAATAAATTTCCAAAAGACAACACTGCAGCGTGCTTCGAATTCACCTCGGTCGTCCGGCACGGAGAGTAAATTGGACTTAATTCCCCCTATGTTCGCACTACCCTGAAAAATGTTTCAATGTTTAATGTTCTAATAAAAGTGATAAACCCTCATTTTATCTTTCTTTTGTGATATATTGATGTTCATGAAGTTAGGGCATAACATACGACGAAATTTCTTGATGAAGTTTGGCAATAAGGGAAAATTTAATTTTTTATTTAAAATTAAAAAAAAAAAGATACTTATTTTTTTAAAATATTTACGTACCTTAAGGGTGAATTTGAATAAAAGATGCGCTTCTTCGAATTACTTAATCCAAAAAACTTTATATCAAAAAAGCATTATCCCGGAACAATTTCACGGATTTTGCATAATTTAAAGTTTTTTACAGAATTTTACGTATCCTAAAAACGTTTAATTCACGGTAAAAATTATCGATTATTTTAAAAAAATTAACTAAAAAAAAGATTTCTTGAATGGATAACGACCGTTGTCCGGTCCAAATATAAAACTAATTTATTAAAACTCTTCTTTTATTTATAAAAGAGTTTTAATAATTAGTTTTACATTTGGACCGAAAACCCTGTTATTCCTACAAACTTAAAACAAGATATTTTTTTGAAAAACCACGCAAATGGTTTGTGGGGAATACCAGAAGCGTCCGCTCTGCAAAATTTTGGTCATTTTTAATGTGCGGTTTATCTGTTTAATTAAACGAACTTTTTTTAGGATTTAAATTTACTCCTAAATAACAAGACTTCAAAGTCAAAAAAGGTAACAAGAGACTCTTAGTGTGAAGAAATTAGGGCAGTTTACCTTACCTTTATTCTAATCATGTCGTAAACTTATTGGCACTCCAAAAACCAACAAAAAAGTAAAATTGGCAAAAACGAACCTCAAACTGCTCCACATTCAAAAATTTTAAAGGATTTTTAAAACCGTTTCAATTCGCTTCATGCAAAACAAAAGTATTAAAAACTTATTCAATTCCAGATGAAAACGTAATAAATGTCACGAATTTTGCAATTCTTGGGCCATTTTATAAGCAGTAGGTACCTTATATTATTTTTTTACGACCATCTCAACACGATTTTAATGGCTCATTTACGGTTCCAGAATAATAGTAAAGCTTGGACGCAAACCACAAGATGGTGTGACAAGCGATGAAACTTTATTTTATAAGAGCACTAATTGACGCAAGAATTTGAATTATTTTCCTATAATTTTAAGACAATAAATATTTATTAAACGTTAATAAATCCAATATAATTTAAGTACCGCATTTTTAAGAAAAAAAAATCTTGTTTTTAAAAAGATATTTGAAAAATCCTTTAGTAACCTCATTTGTTTTGACGTTTTAGACAGAACGTCATTGAATCTTCAGGTGATGAAGGTTGTTGACTTAAGAGTGTTCGCGTTTGATATTTTTAATAATTTCTCATAATATTGATGACGTTAACATTGACCGTAGATAAATATATTAAACTAACTCGCATGTTATGGTCATTAAACACGCCTGTTATGTAAACTACTATTGTTAGTTATACAAAATAAGGTCTTAAAGAAATATATATCATGGTGTTGGTTCGTTGGAGAGGGGTCAATAAAACACAGAAATCTAATTTTTTCTATGTCGACGTTTCGGCCCTTTATTGGGCCATCCTCAGGGCACTAAAATACAATTAAGTAATGTATAATTTGTTGAAAATATTCATATACTTCAAATTAATTTCTAATTAACTTTACGAAAAACATAATGTTTAATTTATGTTAGTATATAAGTTTTGTTTTCTTAAGAGCAGAGCAGGATTTCAAAATTCAGATTAATTGTTGTTTAACATTATCATAATGAAAAGCATAATAAAAAAATGTTTCTCTGATAAGAGAAAAATTTAAGAACCTATTTAATAAAAAACACGAAGAAAACACACGTAACAAAATTATGTAGCAATAGCTTTGTAATTTTACACAAAACACAAAAAAAATGTTTTATGCAGGACACCGGTATTATGGCCGTAAAGTACAAAAGTAAATGAAATAGTATATGTATTACATGTGGGTCCAAATTCGAGGGGCCTCTATAGCTTTAGGCTTTTGCAGCATAGTTAGCCTAATATGAACTAAATACATGTTACGGGCTCGATTTTCAAGAGAAGTAGAAAACTAAAAACCGCATTGCGATATGTCAAAGCGTTTGGGTGATTTTCAAAAATGTGCGATTTTAAAGGCCTTCTACAACTTTTTTAATTGTAAATATAGAGATGTTCATTAATAACATTTTTTGAAGATTTTTTAAAGACAAATGTACCTGTTTCACCGATTTTCTCTTACAGCCTTTAGTTCCCGAGATATCACAAAAAGTTATATTTTGTTTTCTAATAAAATTTCCTGTCGAACGATGTGCCATACACCTATTTTTATTAAATAGTTTAAAAGATATTTGCATATTTTGATATTTACCATAGTAGGCGCTGTGCGCGCCCTAAATATGTAAATAAAATGTTATTGTTTTCTTTTCGTACAAAATCAAGTTGGCTACGACACGAGGGGACACAGCAACCTCGAAATTTAACTTCTAGTTTACTATAATTACCAACCCTAAAATAATAAACAAAAATAAAATTATTAAAAGTTTTTATTTAAAATTTTTATTAATTAAACTATGTAACACCTAAAATCTACATCTAACAATTTTCTTTAATTCCAAAAAAAATGCTCAAATTGACCGCCGCATTCTTGTAAATATATCCTAAATCTTCTCTTGACGCTATTTTCTGCATAAAGAAGTTCTACCGCACGAAGCTGCCTGAATGCAGTACGAAGTGCCTCTTCCAATTTCCTTCTAGTAGTTGGGCGATTTCGAAATACAAGGTCTTTGACTCTCCCCCACAAAAAGAAGTCGCAAGGGGTCAGGTCTGGAGACCTGGGGAGCCAATATATAAGACCTTTGTTTTCGATTCTTCGATCCAGTTGTCATGTTGAAAGTATAGTAAATTTGTTGGTATCTTTCGGCATTTAAATTTCCATCAAAAATATATGGCCCAATAATCCTCTGTAGATGCCTACCCATACCTTAAAACTGAACCTTCCCTGATTCGCTTGTTCCACCATAATATAGCGATTTTGCTGTTTCCAGTAATAGCAGTTACATCTGGTGAATATTCCATCACTAGAAATCGTTGACTCATCCGTCTAAATAACTTTTCCCCCACCTGCAAAATGCACGTCTTGGAGCAAAATCTCGTTGCCGTAATTGGTGCACCCGTCGGGGTCGATAGGGCCTAAACTTGTGTTTTTTAAGCACCCGAACGGCATTGCTGCGTGGAATTTCAGTGTTGCTCTCCATAGGCCTGGTGGAAGTATTCGGGTTGATTTCTATTTCTCTTAGAACCGTTAGTTCTTCCAACTCTCTAACTCTGGCTAGGCTTCTATACGTCCTAGGCCGCGCTTTTGTAAAGGATCCGTATTCTTGTAGATGACGTTTTAACCTCAAAAATATTTTTGGGCTAGATTGCCTTCTTTCCGGATATCTCTGGAAATACAGATTTAACGCCGTCTGTCGATTTTCGTTACTTTCAATATAACATTTTATCATGTCGTACTTTTCAAAGTTTTCAAACATTTTTATATCTTGACGAAGGCGCCACTTTTGACACTTGGGCTCGTTTATCATGGCAATTGTTTTTATTTGATCATAGCTACCTAGATAGATAGCCTAAAACTGCATAGATCAGAATTAAACACAGTCTACTATGGTAATTATTAAAAATTGCAGATATCTGTTTAACTACTTAATAGAAATAGGTGTATGATACATCGTTTAACAGGAAATTTTATTACAAAACTAATTTTTTTAAAAAAATTGGGGTATTCCATTTAAAAAAATGTAACTTTGTGTTATATCTTGTGAACTAAAAGCTTTAAGACAAAATCGGTAAAACAGGTAGTTTTGTCCTTGAAAAATCTTCAAAAAATGTTATTAATGAAAATCTCTATCTTTACAAATAAAAAAGTTGTGGAGGGTTTTTAGAAACGCACATTTTTGAGAATCACCATGTAGCTCAGAAATGCTTTGACATATCGCAATTCGGTTTTTAGTTTTGGACTTCTCTTGAAAATCGAGCCCGTAACATGTATATTAGTTTTGGGCTAACTATGCTGCAAAAGCCCAAAGCTTTAGAGGCCCCTCGAATTTGGACCATCCTGTACTTACTGAAAATGCTAGATTCCCTCTGTCAAAATTCTTTTTTTATAGGATTCTGATTTTCGAAACATTTTTCGCCTTCTCGACTTTTAATATTATTAAAAATAAAATTTTGTTAAAATGTTAAAAACTATAATAATTGGCTCTCGAAATTTAAAAATATATATCACATTAAAAATATATATTATATTCGATAAAAAGCTTTAAGCTAACAAACTGCGGAGAAACAATTTAAAGTTTTCATTCCGGGGGGAAAAACTTGAACTGGGATCAACACCCCGTTTCCTTCCTTTGTTGGCAATGGAAAACCGCTTCAAACTTGCTAACAAGCAAATTTAGCTCCAGATTAAGACGTTCTTGGTTTAGTTTGTTTTTCATAATTTACTTTGAGGCCAAGACAGTTTCTGAAAATACATTATACGTTAGGTTAACTTACTAACTTACTGGAGACATAATGTGCCAATTAGCACATCACTTTAAGATAAGAATGGAGTAGCTTACTGGCTAAAATTTTGCAAATTGAATTGTTTATTTGTAAGATCAGCTCTTTTAATAAAAAATAGTAGTTTTCACAACTAGTGGCTAAAATAGTGTTTTTTAAAAATGCGAGTAAAAAAAAGCACAGTTTAGCCGCGAGTTCTTAACACTATTTTTTAAATACCTTTTTTTAAAAATCTAAGAAAAACCGGAAAATACTTTTTAAAAATTTCGAACTAAGAGCATTTCTCGCAACACACCATCTTTCCATAGCGATGTGCCTTTTTACTCGGTGACGTTCATTGTTGCGACATTTCAATTTTTTACAGTTTAAAATTTTGACGATGTTTTTAAATGATTTTTACGTAAATACTTGGTGAAAACTGGCGGAAATCGCTTAATATTTAGGTAAGAATGGTTAGATTTTTCCCATGTTACCATTTTCCGCTATTTCTCTTTAATTTTGGGTAAAAAACGGACGGAAATCTTTTTTTGCACCCCTGATAAAAAATAGTACTTTTCACAACTAGTGGCTAAAATAGTGCCCTTTTTACAAGTGTTGGTTTAAATAACGAGCGCAGTTAGGTATCTAAAAACGCGAGTAAAAAAAAGCACAGTTTAGCCGCGAGTTGCGAACACAATTTTTTTAAATACTTTTATTAGAAAATTCAAAAAAAAAAACAGGAAACTTCTTTTAAAAATCTTGAATGAAGAACAATTTTCGCAACAAATCAAGGCGGCTAGTAAATGAAAACTGGCGGAAATTACTTAATTTTTAGGCAAGAGTAATTAGATTTTTTCAACATTACTATTTTCCGCTATTTTTCTTTAATTTTGGATAAAAAATAGACCGAAATCTTTTTCTGCACCCGTGATCAAAAAAAATTTTTTTTTTGCATCGGTAACCAAAAAAGCTATGCTTTAGTTATCTGCAGACAATTACTAAAATCATGTTTCTGATGAAGGTATAAAAAAAAAATGGTTTTCGAACAAAAATGTCTCTGATAAGCGGAAAGGCTTAGATTTCTGTAAATACAATAAACTCTAAAAAAGAAGTCGAAAAAGAAAAAAATATTCGTGCGTTCTAAGGAAATGGAGACGCGCGCGGTGAAGCTCCTTGGCCGTGTATACAGGATGTTAATTTTAAAACTTCTGCCCCAAGATTCACGTATTTAGTAAATATTATAAACGCACATGATAAAAGTAAAATTAAAGAAAACTAAGCCGCACTGGCCCAAATGTGACCAACTTTCTTTTTGGTGGGAAACAAAATTATCAAACGTCAGATCGAAAATTGTCCCTGACACTTGACGTTAATTAAATCTGTATAATTTTCATATGGAAAATACTGTATAAACCCACGGAGAAAGCGATTTTATTTAACACCGGCTTTATATAAAACCGGTTTTAGGCGCGTATAAACGAAGTAAATGTGGTGGAATTTACCAGTAAAATTTAAAAGATTATTAAAAGACATTTAAGGCCACAAAAGCGGCATAGATTTGACAAAACTGCTTTGCTATTTTTTGAAAGATCAACAATAGGTGGCATTACTAATACCATTTTGAGTGAGATCGTGCAGTGTTAATAACACGGTACAAAAACCATATGTGAGAAAAGTATAAATTACACTGTGCAACATCAAAAAATCTCCGGGAACTTTTCTTCAGATTTGGTATTAGTATAGCCCCCAAAACTTAACGGAGTAGGGATTTTGGAAAGTTAGTTCCTATAAGTAAGATGAGAGTTTTTTTTATTTTATGAATTTCAAGGGGCTAAAATTATATTTTTTCTTCCGATAAGTATAAAAAGGAGTCTTTTCACAAATTTTTCAAAGACTTTTTCGTAGAAAATAAAATTTTGCATCATATGAGATATCAATTTTAAAATTCGTTTATGAAATAAAAAAGTTATGATAAAATGACAAAAATTTAACGGGCGATTTGGCTAGAAATCTATTAATCTAAATGGCAGATCATACTATATACTTTTTAAAAGTGGTATAATTAATTTCAGTGAAAAGTTACTAAAAATTTTTCCAATGACATTGAATTTGGTCAAAAAATAGTTTAATTTGGTGTCATATCCAAAAGACTAGACGCATACACGTGTTTCATTCTTATTAGGGATCATGCATCAGTGCGACATAAGTTTTTACAATCGAATAATATAAACGATAAATCAACAAGTCATGGAAAAATGCTCGGCAAAACTCCTTGTCTCTTGTTGATTTGATCGTTCATATTATGCGACTATAAAAACTTATGTCGCACTGATGATCCCTAACAAGGATGAAACACTTGTCTGGGTCTAGTCTCCAAATCGCCCCCGGTATGTTTCTTGTAGTACACTGGTGTATTTTGTAAAGTTCTTTTTTTTTGCTATCGATTCGTCATAGTAAAAAGCCCGACTGGTGGACGGACTTTGTCTGAAACCAGTCAGTGATAGAATTGGTGGACAAGGTCAAAGTCCAATAGTTTTCTATATTGGCAAAACTTTTTTTTTATTTATGTTTTAAGCATATTAATTTAGAGTTGTACTTGTACATCGTAACGTTCGATTTTGACGAAATTCAATTAAAGTCGTTAAAAACGATATTCTTTTATTCATAAATTTCTTATTTCTTAACTTTAACCCCTAACCTAACTTTTTTATCATAAAAAAATTATACAAGCTAACTTTTAAAAACTGCGTTTTGCAGTAGATTTTGGGACTAAACAGCTTTGCGATTTCGAAAAAATTTTCCCGGAGATAACATTTTGGTAAAATTTTGTTGCACAGTGTTATTAGTTTTTAATTGTTATTAATGCTTCTTTAAAAGGTTTTGATGCTCGGTTTCATACTTCATGGATTGCAGTGTCTCGAAATTAAAAAGAATCAAACGAAAAATCATTACTAAACATCAAAAAAATCAAAAATTTCCGTATTACTTTTATTTTATTTAATTTATTGGCCGAATGTTCCATTAGACAATTGGCCGGTGGCGATGTGGAACCTGAATTCCAATACTCCAATCAAACTCACTTCAGTTTCCTTGGGCCTACTAAATTACGTGACCTTGGCGTTTCAGAATTCCGGCAGAATATTGCTTACAAAGAAAAAAAACATAACTTTTTTGTTATCTGATAATAGTATTTATAAAAAGCTACAACCGTATCCAAAGGATTTTTCAAAATTTGGTGTATTTTTTTCAAAAAATACAAAAATCCAAAAATTGCTGTTACAGATTTCTGTATTATCGACGAGGCTAAAGAAAAAGCCAGGTAAAATTTTTGACTATTGTTGGCCGTATTTATTTTATTTCTAAAATGAGAGTCTAGCAAAAAACTGTCTGGATACGGTTGTGAGGAATTAAAAAAAATAAAAATTCCTGCCGAATTTCAACAGATTCCGTTTTCTCGTTTCCGATATTCTGCCCGGTTAAGATTGTTTCTGTGGCCTTTCCCTATTCAAAATATAGGATTAAGATTTACTCAGCCTTGAAGGTGGTGCGTGCTACAAAATTTTGAAAGATCTCTAAGTACGTGAATTTTGGTTTTGAAGTTTTAAAATGTACACCCTGTATATATTGTGAAGAATTTACATGAACAAAGCCGCTTGGAATTAAAATTTTTTACAAGAAAATATTAAAACATGAACTGGTGTTGGTAGAAAAACGATTTTTTTGAACTAAAAACTGTTCAAAACGTATTTCATAAAACAGTTTGTTTTTGACATTTCAATTAAACACTGAATAGTGTTGTCACCGTGTTTGAATATTTATATAATATTTTCAGTTCTGGTTTGTTTCGTCTTTTTTTGAAGAAAAGTTATTAAACATAATTAAAACAATCATAAACGTATTTCATAAAACAATTTCTTCTTAAATTTTTCCATTAAATAATTACTTTGTTTATACGGGCCTTTATATGAGTAGAATTTGAAAATTTTCTCATAAAATACCACTAGAATCGTTTTAAGAACTAAATCAATTTTATTTTAAGGCGATTTAAGAAAGCAGTTTACGTTTTAAAACGATTTAAGAATCGGTATAAATACTTTAAAAACAATTTACTGTGCCTTTGCTTGTGTTGGGATGGATTGGCAAGATACAAGCATTAACCCGGCCAAAGAGGCCCCAGGGTTCCCTACTTGGGTAATTCTCAACAGGTACGTCCAAGTCGCGGGAGTGGACTGGACTGAATAAGTCGGTGAATAAATCCTGTTGGAGAACGTCACACCGCACACCCCTGGAACGCGGCTTTTCTCTTGATCTTTTAACATTGTAAACACAAAAATAAGGAGACTGGCCACACTTTACTAAGAGACTAATATACTAATGAATTAAACAATTTTTTAAAATTATTTAACATTTTATTATAAAAACTTATTCTTAAAGCACATTATGGACGAAACAAGATCACAGTTGTGCGAATAGGAAAAAAGTATCAAGAAGAAGCGAAAGGAAAGCAATAATTTAATCATAGTCAGAGCAAGACCGTTCTCAACTTAAGCAGGTGTTGGTCAGCGTACCTCTGCGGGATCGGTAAATTTGAGTAATCCAAGTCTTTGCAGACAATCAAAACTGTTAAAAAAATACTACGTAAATTAGAAAAAAACAAGAAAACTTTTCTTCAGTAGCGTGCCATTGCCCCGTCCGCCTTGATATTGTTTGCCAGTCTTCGTGGCATGGAATCTACTAAATTTTGAAATAAATTTGGATTTGAAGCAATGACTTCGTCGTACCCTCTGACTATGAGCTCCATTAAGTGGTCGGAATTTCTGGGAACAATATTCATTCGTGTTAACTTTTTTTCTATAAGGCCCCACACATTTTTTATGGGATTGGCTTCAGGAGTTTTTGCTGGCCATGGCAAAACCTCGATATTGTTTTGCTCAAACCACTGGCTGGAAATGCGTGCGGTATGGATAGGACAGTTATTCTGTTGATACACAAAACCTTCTGAATGAAGAATGATTGCTTCTGAAAGCATAAAATTTCTCATTATATCGACATAAACCTCAGCCGTAAATCTTCCATGGATTCTAAAAAGAGCCCCATGTCCTGTCGCCGATATCCAACTCCACACATTCTCGGGAAATTTTCCAGTCCGGTCTTCGTTCTCAGCAATACATTTTTCGAGATAGCGTGTTCGTGGCGTGCGGTATACCAAAATTTGTTTGCTCTCATTGTGGGACTGAAAGATTTTTTCATCCGTGAAAACCACCTATTCTTCTTCTTGTAATGAATAGTTTAGTGCAAAAATTAACCTGGCTTGCTTCTTTTTTACACTAAGTAAGATTTTCTTGGCAGCAACGCGACATCTAAGCCCAGAACGGCTTATTCGTCTGGGCGCCGTTCTTATGGATCCAGGAAAATGTGCCTCAATTTTCGCCTCCGCAGGGGTTATCGCAAATAGGTGGTCTTCAAGAAAGTCGATCAGTTGCTGATGCTACTGAGGCATACAGAGGGTCAAGCCAGTGCCTCGCCTTCATCGAACAGTTCCTTCTTCTTGATACTTTCTTATTATTCTTACAATTGTAACCTTGTTTCGTTCATAATGGGCCGCTGCTCTTCGAACCGACCAACCACCGTCTAATTTTTCCAAAATTTGGGCTTTTTCGAATTCATTTAGTAGGGGCAATTTAATATAAGCGTACAACAACAACAAAACCAGATGGTGAAATTTTTTGTCAATTTGAAATTCCTAAAAGGTTACTGAGTTTCGAGGCCTATAATACACGATATAAAATCGGCGTATGTATTTTATGTGGCCAGAAGTATACCTTCCTCAGGGAACCAGGTGCATCCTGTTGTATATTATAGGCCCATCCCGAAGTGCTGAGGAGGAGATTCCTGCAGATTGACTTGTCTGTGAGGGAACTCCAGAAGGACCCTCCGATAACCAGGAGGTAATGCAGAAAACCGAACAGGTACCCAGTGGAACCTATAAAGATAAGGATCAACAGGGAACTGTTCAAGGACCCAGTAAATCTTCTTTAATATAAAAGGCTCGACAGGATGCTCTACAAACGCATCAGGGGCGCCTTTGGACGACACTGATGTAAACAAAGAGGAGCTCAGGAAGCTTCAGGACAAAATCGTGGTAAGCATGGACGGTCCAATCGAAAGGGAGCTGACTGAAGAGCACCTGCTCGAAGTCCTTGCTCTACCTAGGCAGGAAGGATGTGAGACCAGCAACAGGGTTCCGGCTCTGGCCATGTCAAGGGAGTAGCACCTTGAAAACTATCTTTTGGTCCCATGTATGAAGGTTGCTGCCCAGAAAAATCTTGTCTTTTGCGAAAGAGGCAGGCTTCCAAAGCTAAACCATGGATAGTGGGCGTGCAACGGTCCCATCAAGGTGTCCTACGTACATGGTATTTGTACCGCTCGCACTTTTACATTTATTCATTCAACCCTTTACCACATTGCAGAGTTAGGTTGGGTTGGAGTGGGCTACTTTTACAGAAAAATATGTCGCTGACATAGTTGAATGGTATTTAATGAAGGACCAATAAACCCTTTAAGAAAGAGATAGTTAAAAACGTCCTTATGAAACTCATTTTAGGCGCGTATAATCGTATTAAAATACTTTTAATTTAGGTTTCCCTTTTTTGTTTTGAGGAAAAGTTCTTAAAAATAATTAAAACAGTAAATAACCAATAACTTCTTCGCGGCACACAAAAATTCTCATAACAGCCCTCCACACGTTGTAACACTCTGGGGTCGTTTTTTCTTTTAAATCACACGAAAACTATCGCATTCGGGTACTATTTGATGCAAGCTAACAGGCAAAAGTTATTATTCTGCTTCTGAAAAAATGAAAACCGCGAGAGGAAAGTGTAAGTTTGACAATAACAGGGACAGAAAATTGATTTTTATTTATTTCGTGGCAACTTTGACAGTGAATATCTTGAGAACTAATTAATTAATTTTCAAAAAAAATTCTGAGTTATAACGAGAATCAAAGTACTTTTAAAACAAGGTATCACTTTACCCATCTTCCCTATCTTAATAAAAGGGATAAACTGTACCTCTCGGAGAGGGTGATGGATACGAAAAAAATTAAAATCGACGTGTCCGAGCTAAAAGTATAAATTCGATGGAAGAGACTCAAAAAATAAATTTTGAATCCGCCAATGACAATTTCACCAGCAAATATCTCAAAAACTAATCATTCGATTTAAGAAAAAAAATATGGTATTGTGACAAGAGTCACAAGACCTTTAAAACAAGTTACCAATCGACCCGTCCTCCCTATCTAAAAAAGAGGGGGGAAAGTTACCCCAGCCAGGGGGTACAAGCGAAATACCGAAGGGGTCAAAAAGTTTCCCTCTTAAATACAAAATTGACATGTCCGAGCGTTTCTTTTAAATGGACCTTAAAATACACTAAATCGTCCCTGTTTCGATGTTCGTGAAACAACCTGAATAATATGTTGGATTTACTTTTGACGGTTTTTAAATAAAAAGAAAAATACTTTCCCATATGTACAATGTGTTAGACAAGTAAAAATAGTTTGGGTCGTTCTTTGTTCAACGTATTACTCTTGAGAATGTATTTTCTCTTTTACTCGAAAACGATCCAAGGTAAATCCAACATATTATATATTTTTAGAATTAAGAATAAAAGGTAGTTCCCTGTAAAATAAAGAAGTTAATGTCAAAATTTTACAGTTGCGATAACAGCAGCTAAATTTAAGGGGGTAAGTGGGGGTGGAAAACATAATGAATCACCCTGTTCGTTCTATGCCTAACTTAAACTGTCTAATATTAAAAATCTCCCGGCAGTTTTCGTTGAAAACTTAAAAGTGGATTGACGAAAATCTTCTGGGGCCCGTATTTTTCTTCTTGGGAAAGCTTTGTGGATTGAAAGCAATTACCACAGAGAAACGAAAATTTATGTCATCAGAATATTTCCATTGGTTTAAGAAAATGTGGTTAGACTATAGAAAATAATTTATATGGTTACGCATCATTTATAGCAGGGGATCCTCGTCTCTGATTACTTAACACTTAAAACTTAAGAGTCCACGGCCTCCTGATAAAGTAAAGCCGTTGGTCATTTATTACTATTATTATTATTAATTTTTTTTTCCACAGAAGTTCCTGGAGGGCAGCCTGCGCATCGAAAGCAAGTGCTTCAAGATCCACTGGCGTCGCAGTTGAGAACTGATCTGGCAATGGATGGATGGATTTTTTCTTTCAGATTTTTAGGGATTAGTCCCGTGACTGATAATATTATTGGGATTATGCAGACCCTCGTCATGTTCCAGATGTTCCTAATTTCTTCTCTTTTAGCGGTTGGTATTTTCGGATCTTTTCCGCATACTTTTCTGCCAGATTATGGTTTCCTGGAAGAGAGATGTCAATAAGGTACGTTGTTTTTGTCCGCTTGTCTATTATTTTAATGTCAGGTCTATTGTGTGGTATTGTGTGGTCAGTTAGGATAGGTTTGTCCCATATGATTTTCCAGTTTTTATTTTCCTCAAGCTCGTTTGGATTGTATTTGTAACACAGAGGTTTTTCTTTTTTCAGGTTCCGCATGAAGAGGAGTTCCTGGTGAACAATTCTAGCTGCCATATTATGCCTGTCGGTATAGGACGTAGGGTTTGGATTGTATTTGTAATACAGAGCTTTTTCTTTTTTCAGGTTCCGCATGAAAAGGAGTTCCTGGTGAACAATTCTAGTTGCCATATTATGCCTGTCGGTATAGGATGTAGGAGCCAGCATCGTGCAAGCACTCAGAATGTGGTCGGTAGTCTCTGATGCTGCATTGCAGATGCGACATCTATCATTTGGCAAGTTTTCTTTGATAATATATTTAGCATAGTTTTTAGTTTTTACCACTTGTTCCTGAATAGCTACTAGGAATCCTTCTGATTCAGGATGTAGGTAACCTTCGGTGGCCCAACGTAATGATTCTTTGTGGTTAACATTTTCTTGGTGCAATTGATTATAGTATCTTCCATGTAGTTCTTTTTGTGTCCATTGATCTTTCTTTTGCTCATCGGTCATGGCTGTAGGTGCGTAGTTTAGGTCGTTAAGTTTTAGTCCGCATCTGCAATTATGCGGTGCAAGGTGTTTTGCGATTTTTTTTGGAAGGAATCTCGAATATTTTGTATTTGTTTCATCCACTGCTACTTTATATCTATCATTCCTCTTCCACCTTGTTCTCCAGGTAGTGTAATCCTTTCTTTACAGGCCTTCGGGTGATGCATGCGAGAGGAAGTTAGTGTGGTACAAATTTTTCTGTTTAGGTCTTTCAACTTCAAGTTAATAATGCCAAAAGAATAGGTTAGGACTGGAATAGCAAATGTATTTATAGCTTTTGTTAAATTTTTAGAGTTTAGCTTAGTTTTAGTCAGTTTTTTTTATTTTAATGCGATCTTGGAATTTTTTTGTTAGTTTTTCTTTTACTTTTTTATGTTCTATTTTGTGTGTTTGAGCGATGCCGAGGTATTTATATGGCTGTGATATTGGGGAAATCTCTAGCTGTTCCATTAGCTCCAGGTTTGGCATTTCTTGTAGTTGACCTTCAATGACCTCTATTGTAGCACATTTTTCCACACCAAGGATAGTTTTGAGTTGTTTCTTATTTGCGGCGTAGCATTTAAGGTCGTCTATGTATAGTAGGTGTGCAAATACAATCTCTTCTCTTCTTTCTTTAATTTTTACTCCATATTTGGTTAGTTTAATCGCATTTGATAGCGGATTTAATTCCAGACAAAACCAGAGGGCACTAAGGGAATCCCCCTGAAAAATTCCCCGTTTGAGTGCAATCTTATCGCTATCTATTTGTTCAGATGAAATTCGAATTTTCAAAGTGGTTTTCCAATTTTTCATGGTGACTTCCAAGAATGCTGTTAGAGAAGGGTGAATCTTGTAGAACTTGAGTACTTGCAACAGCCAAGAGTGAGGGATTGAGTCGAAGGCCTTTTTATAGTCAACGTAGCTCATGTATACATTGCGTTTTGCTTGCCGAATTTGTTCTGTTATGACTAAGTCAATAATCAGTTGTTTTTTACACCCCAGCACATTTCTTTTTGCTCCTTTTTGTTCTTCCCTAATTATTTTATTTTCTTCCAGGTGATCGTCGATTTTTCTACAGAGGATTCCCGAAAAAGTTTTATAAAGTGTTGGCAGGCAGGTTATTGGACGATACTGTGAGGGATCGTCAGTGGAATCACTCACGTAAGTAGTTCCTTCTGTTAGGAACCTGGGAAACGTGTTTGGGTGTATAAGGGCATTATTGAATGTCCGAACGAGGTGTGGATATACTGCTGTTAGTCATTTATACTAGAAGTTTTGATTTTTATCAGCGCCTGGCGCTTTCCAATTCGCAGCTTTTTGGAGTGCTCTCTTTAGATCTTTTTGAGTTATATATACTTCAGGCATTTTCTCTATATTTTGATGTCTGTTAGCTTCTTGTATGATCCATGGTGCCTCTTTATGGATATATTCTTGTGACCAGATGCTAGTCCAGAATGCTTCTACTGCATCTGGGTCGGGCGGCCGAGCATTGTTTACCGTATTCTTTTAAAGAGGCGAGTAGAAAGCTTTTTCACTCCGCGCAAACAAATTGTTGTCGCTTCTTCTGTTATAGCTTTTTTAGTACCGTTTTAGTAATGCTGCATTTACCGCAAGTTTCTGTTTTAGAGTGTCCAGGTGCGTGAGTACTGTTGGTTTTTGCTGCTCAGCATTTTTTCCATGAATAGCTGTTTTGAGATCTGCAGGAAGATTCTCTATCACCCTTCTAGTGCGATTGCCCCTGTAGAATTGCTCTACCCTTCCAATTATTTTACGTATACTTTCTATTCTTTTTCCTATGCGTTTTTGCCAAGCAAGTTTATAGGCGGTTGAGAGGAAGGTGAGTTTTTTGTTTTTGATTTCTTGATTCTGAGCGATGATTGAAACAGTCGCACAGTATTCAGTGAATTCTCTCCATTGTAGAGTTGTCTTCTATCGTTTTAGAAAGTATATTATTCATATCCTGTATTAGTCTTGGTGTTGTCTGGTTTAATTTAACTCTGGGAAGCAGGTTTAATTTGAAACTGTCTTCCAAAGTGGTATTAAAGGGTTCATCTATATTGGGTGTTTCAAGGGTCTGCTGCACTGGTGCTGTGTTATTTGGTAATGGTATTTCTTCTTCTGCCCTTTCTGTCATTCTCAGTTGATTGCGTACCTGATTTGCAATTTCATGTATTTCTTGTTGAGTTATTAAGTTGTTTCTTTTTATAGCTCTACATTGGTCAGATAATCTTTGCGCGCTAATGTGTGCGTATTCTGGGTGAGCTTCAGCGAACATCTCTTGAAGTCTCTGTCTGTATTGGGTTCTATCAGTTTCCATACGCGTAGCTAGGAAGTATAGTCGCATAACGCATTTGTTTATGTCAGAAGTCCAGCGCATGCGCCTATTTTTCCCTTCAGCAATGGGAGAAGCGTGACGCATCTCAACATGTACCTGTGGGGGTAGATGGTTTCATTCTTGAGGTTCCACTAGGTCGTTATTTGTGTTATTCCTATGTCCATTTTCGTTGCCATGATCATTTGCAGGTTAAACATCACGACGGTTCCGATCCAAGTCCTACGTTCTTGGCCCGCCTGAGTATCTATTTCGTCTAGTATTGAATGCGAAAAGTTTCACGGTCATGTGGAAGGAGGGATTGCAAGTCCATCCAACCTAACTGGGGGTTGCTGGTTTTTGTCCACCCCGGGTATTTTGTTTCCCCGGTGCCCTTCAGTTCGGAGAACTAACGAGCGTACCCCATCGCCAGGGGCAGCGCCCGGTAGCTGACCAGCAAAAAACAGCCCCAAGTTATTAATAATAATTAATATTATTATTATTATTATTATGATTATTATTATTATTATTATTATTATTATTATTATTATTATTATTATTATTATTATTATTATTATTATTATTATTATTATTATTATTATTATTATTATTATTATTATTATTATTATTATTATTATTATTTTTAATTGTTTTTTTTTCACACGCAGCCGGATTTCTCAAGACTGCTAAAGTTAACGTTTAGATAATGTGCGTCGTACAATCGCCGTAGTTCCGAGAATAACGGCTTTTTGCATCCAGTTGATGGCTTGGTGTGGTACTTTTAGCTCTTCAAGATGTTTCACGGTTATGTCCATTTTCGTTGCCATGATCATTTGCAGGTTAAACATCACGACGGTTCCGATCCAAGTCCTACGTTCTTGGCCCGCCTGAGTATCTATTTCGTCTAGTAGTGAATGCGAAAGGTTTCACGGTCATGTGGAAGGAGGGATTGCAAGTCCATCCAACCTAACCGGGGGTTGCTGGTTTTTGTCCACCCCGGGTATTTTGTTTCCCCGGTGCCCTTCAGTTCGGAGAACTAACGAGCGTACCTCATCGCCAGGGGCAGCGCCCGGTAGCTGACCAGCAAAAAACAGCCCCAAGTTATTAATAATAATTAATATTATTATTATTATTATTATTATTATTTTTATTATTATTATTATTATTATTATTATTATTATTATTATTATTATTATTATTATTATTATTATTATTATTATTATTATTATTATTATTATTATTATTATTATTATTATTATTATTATTATTATTATTATTATTATTATTATTATTATTATTATTATTTTTAATTGTTTTTTTTTCACACGCAGCCGGATTTCTCAAGACTGCTAAAGTTAACGTTTAGATAATGTGCGTCGTACAATCGCCGTAGTTCCGAGAATAACGGCTTTTTGCATCCAGTTGATGGCTTGGTGTGGTACTTTTAGCTCTTCAAGATGTTTCACGGTTAGTTTACTGATGAGTCCGTTGGCCGATACAGTGATAGGTTTGATCTCTACTGTTTGAATATGCCACATGTCTTGAATTTCGTCGGCCAGGAGTTGGTACTTTTATTTTTTTGTTTTGTATGCTTTGGATATATTGTCGTCCAATGGAATGAAAAAGTCGATGATAATACATTTTCTAATGTCTTTATTTATAACTATTATGTCTGGTCTTTTGTGGGTCACTTCGCGGTCGGTGTGTATTGTTGCGTCCCAGTAGACCTTGATTTCAGTGTTTTCCAGTATTGGTTGTGGTTCGTATTTATGTGCGGGCATTTCATTGCCTACTAGGCCTGCTTTTTGAGAGATGTACTGGTGTAATACTTTGTTATGTCGACTTGTGTACGCCGTTGGTGCGAGGAAGGTGCAGGCTGAGATAAGGTGCTGAATAGACTCCTGTTTGCGGTTGCATAAGCGGCATAAAGTGGATTCCACTGGTTGTTTTAAGATATGTTTCTTGTAGTACTTTGTAGGTACCACTTGATCCTGAATCGTAATCAATGCCCCTTTAGTCTCAGGAAAAAGGTATCCGCTAGTCAGGTAGGTATTGCTCGTTTTTACGTCTATTTGATCTTGATGCAGACTTGAATAAAAGCGTCCATTCATTGGTTTGGTTTTCCATTTCGTTTTAAGTGTCTCATGGTAATTTTCTCTTTCAGGTGGAGGTGCTGCAAGGTGCAAGGCAGAGAATCCAGCATCCATGTTTGACAGGCTTCTGTAAACAGGTAAGTCCTTTGTTTGAAAGTATTTGGATAATTTAGCTTTTTCTTTTTTGCAGGTCTCTTCGAGGTTCAGAAGTCCTCTTTCTCCTTGCAGTCGCGGCAAATAAAGTCTTTCTATTGCTGAGTTCGGATGGAGCATTCTATGTTTTGTAAAAAGTGTTCTCAACTGGCGGTCGAGTGCCTGCAACTCGGTGATTGAGAAGGTGAGTATCCCAAATGCGTAGCTCATAATAGGGTGGGCCCATGTATTAATGGCGGTTATTTTGTTTTTTGAATTAAGTAACGTTTTCATTACGATTTGTACTCTTCGAAAATACCCTTCTTTTATTTTAGATTTATTTTCAGGCTCGTTCAGATTGAGATTTTGGTAAAAGCCCAAATATTTGTAATAAGTTTCGAATTGAAGCGTTGGAATTGTTGTGTTGTCCATCAATGTAATATTTTCAGTTTCGATAATTTTTCCTCTTTTGGCGTGCAAAACTGCGCACTTATCTAAGCCAAACTCCATTTTTATTGCATCACTAAACGACTCTATTATTTCAAGTGATGATGACATATCCTGCAGCATTTTGCTTAGCATGAGGAACTAAGGCTGTCGCCCTGAAAAATATCTCTACGGATTTGTATTTCTGCGGTTTGGTATATTCTGAGGTTGAACTTGGTTCGCCAGGTACTCATGAGGTATTCCAACATAGCAATAATTTTTGGATCGATTTTGTATATCCTGAATGTTTCTCTGAGCCATCAGTGTGGAACAGAATCAAAAGCCTTGCGATAATCGATCCAAGCTACAGATAAGCTGCGATTTTTTGTTTTAATCTATTTGGTGATGATGTTGTCGATAATTAAAAGCTTACCCCTAGACTTCCGTTGGCAACCATTTTGCTCCCACGCAAGAATTTTGTTTTGCGTTGTGTGTAGATTTATCTTGGATGAGATGATTAAGGTTAAAATTTTATATATAGCTGGGAGACATGTGATTGGGCGATAGTTTTTGGGTTCCAAGCCGTTGCCGGGTTTCGGGATCATGTACGTGATCCCCAGGGTGAAATAGTTCGGAATCTGGCTTGGATCGTTTATTGCCTGTTGAAGTTGGCTGGTGGCGGTTTCGTGAAAACATTCTAGCGCTTTCCACCAATAATTAAATATACCGTTCACTCCTGGCGCTGTCCAGTTCTTGAGCCTCTTAACTGCCACTTTCACGTCATTGGTAGTGATTAGTGTCTCGCTTTCGATCCAGGGAGCAGTCTCGTCGTGGCGGATGTCGGTGCTCCATATGTTTGACCAGAATTGTGTCATATCAGCCTCACTGGGAGTGGGAGATGGTTCTAGATTTGTGTGCTTTTCCAGGTTTTGGTAAAATACTTTAGGTGCCTGGCAGAAAAGTTTATTTTGGCTATATCTCTGCGACCTTTCCTTGTACCTCCCAATCCTGTTTGCAAAAGCTAAAATTTTCTGTTTTAAAACATCCAAGTATATTATTAATTTTTGTTTAAAGGCTGGTTTTCAATTTGTTTTGGGTTGCGATTAGGATTGCCTTTTTCTTGACTTTTTTGCTAGGCATATGGGTGTTCAGGTAAGTATGGAGGATTCCTATTTTTGCTCGAAGCTGGTTTATGCGGTCTTGAAGGCGGCTTTCCCATGGTGGCAATGTTTTTTTACATTTCAATGGTTCTTTGGCTTGTGGTTTGGAAAATATGCTACTGACGGCCGCTCCTGCGCAATACAGTTTGTGACATTTTTCGAAAAGTTTAGAACTTTCGCGTGCAGAAATAGCAAGTGACCTGCTCATCCTGGCGACGACGCTGCGTACTTCTACTGTTAAGGACAATCTTTGGCAGTTTGGGTCTAAGTTCCAGCGGTATTCCTTCGTATTTAATGACGGATTCTTTAAAAAGGTTTAACAGTTATTCACTTCTAATTGTTCTTCAGTGAGATTTGTTTCATGATTCTGCGGCGGCGGTTGTATGTTGCTTATTCTATTTGCAATGCTTCTGCGTCGCATTTCTCTTTTGATGTTGTCCAATTCGGCATCTGTAATCGCTTTTCTTTTCAGAATGGACCTGACTTGATCGGAAAGTCTTTGAGTATTGAGAGTGCTTTCAGGATATCTATCTTTCGATATGGCTTCCAGTCTGCCCCTAAATCCGGTTTTAATAGTCTCTAACTCCGTAGCTGTGTAGAATGCGCGCATAAGTTCAAAGCGCTCTGCAGTCCCACTGGAAGGAGCAGTGCCTCCTCCTTCGGCATCCGAGGCTTGGCTGCGTGTTACAGGAGCAAGTCATACATAAGGTGTGGGATGGCTGGTCCCACACCCCGGATAACTCTGCTAACCCGTGGGGGCGTTACTCCCCAAGTAGCATTAAGTATCTTACTTATACGTGCTACCCCGTGCGGAGTTATTATTATCTATATTATTATTATTACTATTATTATTATTATTATTACTATTATTATTATTATTACTATTATTATTATTATTATTATTATTATTATTATTATTATTATTATTATTATTATTACTATTATTATTATTAATATTACTTTCATCAACATGTACTCGTCGTCGGGAGCTTTGTTCAAAAACTTCTCTATTTCAGGTCGTTCTAATGTCTTGGACTTCTTTGATTTTGATCCCTGTGATTTGCTTTTCAAAAAGCTAGTTAGTTTTGCATATTTTGAAATGACGATTTTTTTATAAAGGGTATTGTAATGTATGCCACTCGTATGTCATGTTTCCTAAGTCACTTGAGAATTTATATTGTAATGTATATAAATCTTTCTCGCTTGACTTATTTTCAACATAACACACTAGTACCATGAATAACTATTATTTTTCTCCTTAAATGTTGATGACGTGTCTGTTTTCCATGCTTAGAAGTAGATAAAGAAAATTACACGGATTCTTAGAAACTTTTATCATAAAAGCACTTTTCCAAAAGTGTGCTAGCAAGACTAATGAACGTCCCGACTCGCTTGGCGGCATTGTACAAATGCCAACTTAAAAAACTAAAAGTTCTACGACAGAAAAATCATTAATTTCGTCATGTCTTGCACGGCATAGCTTGCCGAAAGGGTGCAATTTTTAAAGACTGAAAATAAATCATTCTCGAGCGGACAACCCGACAAGCATATCGCTGTGATTTTAATGGGAAAAAGGGTACCGAAGATTTTTGGGCGAGAAAGAAATATTCGTAGATTTGAATCGGTGGGAAACTGTTAGGGGCAATTATTGGGCTTCATCACACACGTAATGTTTCTTTTACTATATGTTAGGATCCTAAGGGACTAAAGGGTAACTTTTTATCCTGAGGTGAAATGTTTGTAGCCTGACCGAAGGGAGAGATACTTTGGTCCAGAGGTTTATATATTATTTTTCCCACTTCTGTATTATTTTCTACAAAAAAATATTACAGAAAATTTTATACCAGTTGTTTTAAGCCAATCAGATGCCTTATTTTTGACAGGTTGCTATGGCACCAACCCGAATATTTTTCGGTCACGTGATCTAGTTGAAAAATTAATAAGTGATGATTTCCCTGGCTTAACAGCTGTCACGTGCAGATGTCAGAATAACAACAGATGCGTTAGTACAATTTTCTATTCATTTTATGGTATTTTCTTTGCGACAAGAAAATTTAATATGACGAATAATAATTAGCAAACAAAACAAAAAGATATTAATGAAACGTTATTCCACCAATGCGCGATAGCAGTCACAGCCAACTAAGATTTTATGTTTCCTACCTAAATACTTACCGCGTTAAATTGTCATCGACTTTGCAAAAGAAAATTTAATTTTCCCTTCTCTCTAGTAGTATAAGATTATTAGAGTATGAAGAAATATGTTCATTTCGGAATTTTGATAATCGTTTTTTTTAACTAGGGCAAAGGGAAAGTAAAAACAAAAAAAAATCAAACTATTTGAAATATAAAACACCTAGCTTCCAATATAACACATGTGCCCTATCCTCTAGTAGGGAATTGTAAAAATAATAAATGAATAAGTGTATAGCTACAATATAGGTAACACAGACATTCAAAGTGTCGACAAAGTAATTAAATAGCCGAAAAATTTTCAAAATTTGTATTTTCTTTAAATAATTTTTGGTATAAAATTTTCGTACCAAATCTCCCGCAAGCTTGAATTTATCTACGTAAATTTTTTTTCTGTTGCAAATTTTTATAAGAAAATTTCCCTCGTCTGACGCCTCGGAAAATTTTCAAAAAATTCGCACCTCGAAAAAATTTTCGGAAATAACTCAAGCACTAGGGAAATTATAAGTGAAAAAAAATCCTGAAAAAATACTCAACCTTGATTTTCCTCAAAATATGTTGTTTACTAAGTTGTCTTATTTGTTTTTTCTTGAAACTGACATATTTAATGACCTTTACTGAAAGACGTATAAACCCTTGGAGAAAGCGATTTTATTTAAAATTGTCCTTATATAAAAGCGCTTTTAGATGCGTATAAACGTAGTAAGTGTTTCTTAGGTGACTGAAACTAACAAATAAGTGAATCGTTTGGCTAGTTTAATTTAATTTTAAATAATTTTAACATCGTTCTAAGATATTCTGTTTCTTTTGCATTTTCGGCAATAATTTTGATAGCCTTCTGCACTACCAAACTACATGCCAATCGCTAAATCGTCTTTTGGTATTGCAACATTTTAAAATTTTTCTAAAATATTGTGTTTTTTTTTTGCATTTTTGGCAATAATTGTCATAGCCTTCTGCACTACCAAACTGCATGCCACTCGATAAATCGTCTTTTGGTAATGCGAAATTTTGATAGAGTATATTGACATGCATTTTAAAATCGTTCTAAGATATTGCGTTCTTTTTGCATTTTCGACAATAATTTTCATAGCCTTCTGTACTACCAAACTGTACGCCAATCAGTAATTCGTCGTTTGGTATTGCAAGATTCTGATAAGTACCTTGGCATGCATTTTGAAATCGTTCGGAGATACATGGAATTATTTGTTGGAAATTTTGACGCCGGCAAATATGTTAAACAACGCAGAACTGCATGCCATTTCTTAAACTCGTCTTTTTGCTAATTATTTCATGTGCCCACATCGGCATGCATTTTAAAGTAGTTCGAAGACATCGATTTTTTTGCATGTTCAAAATCGATTTGCGCACCGTTCTGCCCACGAAAACCACAAAAATTGACCATCTGTGGTATACTTACGCTAAGTACAATCACATATTTGATTGCCAGTGAGTTTAGAATTAAAAATAAAGACAATATATTACAATTCGGTTATTCTGACACGAAGGAAGGAATTTAAGCTACAAATTAACCTTTGGGATACCTCATCTGTTGTTTGCCGAAAACACTTACTTTGTGTGAAATTTTTATATAATCCGCGAAGCAGGACAACTCTGAAAGTTGAAATGCAGCAATTTATTAGGTATTTTAGAGAAATCACTCAAAAAAAATGTCAAGAAATTCCAACTTTAAAAAGTAAGCAGTAGAAAAGAAAAAGTAAACGCTGCGTGGGAGTCAATTTCTTCCAATTGATTGAAAAAAACACCAGGGTCGTTCCAGGGTTCTAGGCGGACCTGTGCATAAAATATATGAAAAAAGTTTTCTGGCAGATTCATATTGCAAACTGAGCAATTTTCATCTGGCTTGACCACATATGTGGTTCCTTTAATTGAGAACTTATAAAATATTTAGGTACATGTTCTGAGTTGCGCAATAAGTCTTGAGATAGCAATGGGTAGAGAAAGCTCTAGGTAAGTGGCAGGACTTTGGTAGTTGGTAAACGATAAGTCAGCTTCGATAAGTTTTGATTTTAGGGACTCAAGAATATTGTCTTTATTAGACTTTAGGGTGTTAGCATCAAGGTTGTCCCATAGATGTTGCTCTCCAAGTATAACAAACCATGATTTTATTTGTGCTGCCCAATTATATTGAATTTTGGTAGAGTTTAGTAACTGGAGTTGTCGGTTAAAGCATTTCTTGTGCAGTCTATCATTTGGCATGGATACTATTTTTGACAGGAAGGTCAGACAAAGCTTAAAGACAAGATATTCAATGTGAATGGAGCCGGACTCGAGGCGTACAAGAGAGGATGAAGTAGATTTTAGAAGTCGCAAAACTGATTTAAAAAAAGTCAGTTATATTTGGGAATACCTGGGGGCTCACACAGGAAAAGATGCAGTGATAGTATTAATAACGCTGGAGTTGAATAGAGTGGTTATTGTGTCCCAGGAGTTAACCTTGGCTTTCACCGTAACTGCTAGAGTGGAGCTGGCAGCTTGCTTTGCTCTATCTACGGATAACTTGGCCATCGTTGAAAAGATACCTGAGACAGCAAAGGTGACTTCTAAGTAAGTGAAGGTACTGACCACATCCAGGTTTTCCCCATTCAGGTGAAAATTAAATAGGTTGGATATATTTCGCCTTGATTAAAGCACAATATCTTTGTTTTAGCAGTATTTATAGTAAGCGAATTGTGTTCTGCATATTTACACAAAATATATAGTTTTATTTGTAAGTCTCGCTCTGTATCGGCCAGTAAAACCAAGTCATCAGCGTACAGGTGTAAAATTATTGCAGTAGTTCCGTCGATGTTCAGTTTATTATATCCGAAAAAAATAGACAAAATAGGGAAACATCATATGCCCTTGAGAGCCCATCCAAACCTGCAACTCTAAGTTTAGCCACGTCATAGATGGCTTTAATTACGTGGATGAAGTTAGGGCTAATTCCCAGTGTATACAATTTGCGCCAAAGGAGCTCATGGTTAACAGAGTCGAAGGCTCGTCTGAAGTCCCCAAATGGTGCAAAGACTTTTCTCTTTTTTGGTCTTATGTGAAAGTTTTCCATACAGCCACGAGACTTACGAAACCCGGATTGGGTTTCTGGAATAGCACATCTCTCATCTATCCAGGACGAGAGCCTTGATTATAAAATTTGGGTAAAAAGTTTTAACGTACAATTTATCAGCGCTATCGATCGGGTCATTTCGGTCACCTTTTTTGTGGAGCATACATAGAAAACCTTGGCACCACCGTTCCGGGGCAGAGCGAGTTGATATAATTTTATTGAAAACCGAGCAAAGGTAAGGCATCCAATCCTGCGGTAAGATTTTAAGGAATTCATAAGAAATCGTATCAACTCCGGGATTTTTGTTGCATTTGGTGTGCGATAATGCGTCCAGTAGCTCGCTGTGGTCAATGGTTCTATTTAAAATAGGATCAAAGGTGCCGTAAAAAATGAGGGACTGAGCTGGTTTAGGGGTATAAATGGTATCAAAGTAGCCTTGCCAGATAGCAACATCAAGGGATGCTCGAGGAGAGCGCGCTCTAAAAGTTTTGATATACTCCCAAAACTCTTTGCTGTCACGGAGTGCAAATTTGTCTGCGTTCGTTCCAGGGAATATAAATTTACCTAACCGTTATAGCACTCAGATTGCTCCATCCGCTCGTTCAAGATTTGCCACTTTTCCTTTGGTGATATTTATTCCCTAAGGCCGAAACTTATAGTCGATCCTCAAGGCCTCCTTAAGGCTGAGTGGTCTTTGACGATCCCTTAAGATCGGAAATGCATTTTATAGTCGCTGAAGGAAGCCCTAAGTTTGAGTAAAGGCCAAGGTAGCTCGGGAGCTACCTTAAGGAGGCCTTGGGTCATGTTTTTCAGGTTAAGTTCAAGTTTCATGTGTTGTGGTTGGTGTGATTTTTAAAAAGTAGTTTTTTTGGGTTCTCTTTTTTTGCTGAATAATGGACAAACGTCAAGATTTCTCGGACTACTACTCAGGATATGATAGAAGTAGAAGAACCCCTCTCACCATATCAGCGAGTTGAGAAAATATACTTGAGATTTTGACAACCCTTTTGAGAGGTTTTCTGAAGACTTTCAAAACACGATGATGGGTTCCTAAAAATATATTTCAAGATTATATAAACCCAATTGTATATGATAAATTAAAAGAAGATAATAGAAAAAGGCTATCGATTAAACCGATTATTCAATTAATTCAATCATGCAGAAAAATTGCTTGGTTAATTCTTCCCATGCCCTTGTTTTCTTTGAAGTAATGTGGCATGCATCTGTTCTTTTTTGAATGCCAATATGGAAAATTTTGCCACCAGTGAACACAAGTACTCTTCTTCCTCATTGGAGAAAACCTTAAAAACTACAACTTGCAATTTAGCAAAATCAGTAAAATCACACAAACTAAAAAATAGCCTAACATTCTTGGCAACCACCACAATTCACCACACAAAATCCCGTTTTGGCTCCAACCTGACATCGGTCAACAAAAAAAACAGCTAAAATGCAACGTTGCGACATATTGCGCGATTTCAGAGTGGCCTTCAGTAAGCCTTTCTCGAGGAAGACATTATAAAACGGACTCAATGAGGTGTCCCCAAGGAATTCTCACCAAAGGAAGGCCTTAAGGATCGACTATAAATTCCAGCCTAAGTATCTAGCCAAAATCAGATTTTGTGTGGTGAACTGTGGTGGTTGTCAAGAATGTTAGGTTATTTTTTAGTTTGTGTGATTTTACTTATTTTGTTAAATTGCATGTTGTCATTTTTATAGCTATATAAGCCCTGAAAAAACTAAAGGAGAACATAACTCCTTTTTCCAATGCGGCACTGCTGGCAAAATTTTCCATATTGGAATCCAAAAATAACAGATTCATGCTACATCACTTCAAAGAAAACAAAGGGCATGGGAAGAAATAACCAAATTAAAACAGTAATTTTTCTTCATGATTTAATTGAATTAACGGTTCTATCGACAGCCCTCTTCTATTATCTTTTTTTAATTCATCATATGCAATTAGGTGTATATAATCTTAAAATCTTTTCAGAAAACCTCTCAAAAGGGTTGTTACAATCTGAGAGATATATTTTTTCAACTCGCTGATAGGGTGAGAATGGTTTTTCTACTTCTACCATATCCGAAGTATTACTCCAAGAAATACATTATTCAGCATTAAAGAACCCAAAAAAATCACACCAACAACAACACATAAAACCTGAACCTAACCTGAAAAACACAACCCAAAGCTTCCTTAAGATAGCTACCGAGCTACCTTGGCCTTTACTCAAACTCAAGGCTTCCCTCAGCGACTATAAAATGCATTTCCGACCTTAATCAAATCAAAGACCACTCCGACTTAAGAAGGCCTTGAGGATCGACTACAAATTCCAGGCTTAAACACGCACAAAAGTTTAATCAAAATAAATAGTCCCAAAGAAATGTCACCGACATGACTGTTTTGAGCTATTCATAATGACGTGGTTGAAATTGTTTTAAAAAATATTTCAAAACAAACTCAACGCGAGAATACGCTTTTTGTTATATTTTCCCTGGCCGCCATACAGCGTTAATTAACGTCTGGTCTCAACTTGTATAACATGCCGTTAGCGGGACCTTCATCAAAAAGTTCAATGCGAGACCGCAGAGATGAGATTATGATATCTTCATTCGAGAGGAAGTCTTTGTTTCTTTTTACAGATAAAAAGAAGACAGAATATTAAAACTTAAACTGCCTATTAGCGAAAAGCTACCAAACATATAAAAGGAAACGTGTCATGTTTTCTATAAGAAACACATTTCAGAGGGAAACTCTTTGGCAAACTGCAGGAAAGTTAAGGCCAGAGTTTCCTCTCGTATTTTAGCTAGAGAGTTTGAATTTGAAGGAATTAAGCTAAACTGAGAGGCAAGCGGATTGTAAAATTACGCTTAAATTAGCGACGCAGCTGTAGCCTCCACTCTGGGTAAAGTTAAGTCAATGTTAAATGTAAACTTTGAGTCTTGTTTAAAGTTTTTAGTTAAGTAGGTAAAATAGATATGGGGATCGTGATAAATTAAAATGTGTGAAAACTGGGGGTCAATTTTACTGGTTTTGGATTAAGAATTCGATTTAGAATTCCACTAAAGATATTTTATGAAATCAAGCAGGCCGAGTTGTAGTGAGACGTCATGCTAAATCGAAATACAAATATAAAAATGGCAACATTGACCCTTTAAGACTACAAGGGAAAAATCTAATGTACTTATATTTTTAAAACTACTACCAGGCTATGGAGAACATTATTGTATAAAACTAAATACGGTCCCAACCATCCCCGTATCGCCGTCAAGTGGCTCCCTCATTAAATCGACGGCAAAGAATTTCTACCACCGAAAAGAAGTCGAGTCGACGACCAGCAACGTATAAAGAAACGCTTTGCTGTTAAATAAGAAACGTGTTAAAACCTCATCGAAGTTGATTTCATCTTGCCACACAACCATTTGGTACTTCGAGCCGGATAACCAGAAACGAAAATTCAGTGGAAAAGCGAAAACAAAAAAATCGATGGAAAAAGAAACAAGAATCAGCACGCTGCAGAAGGCAAAGTAGTCCGGGTGAGATCAATCCATTAGCCTATCTCTTTTCCTCCCATTCCAGATATACTGTTTTGAGACTGATCATTTGTAAACAAAACAAAATAAAAAAACGTGTTAAAACCTCATCGAAGTTGATTTCATCTTGCCACACGACCAATTATATTTAGTAAAAAATAATAAGTAACAATAAGAACTAAAATGAAGACCGTTGAAATGCAAGAGTTGTTTTAATGTCAATATTTTTTAGTGTCTGAAGTTTTAACTAAAAATTAATTATTACACGACCCCAGAAAAAGTAAATAAAAGGTATTAATGAAACTACCATTTTTGGCCAAGCAGTATTCCAACCTATCATAAAATTAATTTCTAGTATTTTGAAGATTGTCTATGGTAATTTCACCACCTGAGGCCTATTTTGAGTCTTGTATTGTTTTGTACCCATTTTCTACATACATTTAATCCCCCAGATATTCCCATAGATGTAAATCATTGGGAACAAGATCGGAAGACCTCGCTGGCCAAAGAATCGTTTCGAGTCATCCAATTAGTCTAACAACAAGTTTCTTAAATAGATCCTCATAATTTGGGCATTACTAACGGAACAGCGGTTGTTTTACAACCATGTCTGGTCGTGATTTCCTGCAAAGCATTAATAGTAGTTTTCACAACTTGTCGCTAAAATAGTGCCTTTTTTATAAGCGTTGGCGTTTTAAATAACGAGCGCAGCAAGGTATTTAAAAACGCGAGTATAAAAAGCACAGTTTAGCCGCGAGTTGTTAACAGTACTTTTTTAAGACCTTTATCAAAAAATCCAAGAAAACAGGAAAATACTTTTAAAAATTTTGAACGAAGAGCGCTTTTCGCACCACACCATCTTTACACTATAAATCAAGGCGGCTGGTAAATTAAATAATAATGGTTTCCATAGCGATGTGCCTTTTTACTCGGTGACGTTCATTGTTGCGACATTTTAGTCTTTAACAGTTTGATAATTTGACGATGTCTTTATATGATTTTTTCGTAAATACTTGGTGAAAACTGGCGGAAATGACTTAGTTTTTAGGCAAGAATAATTAGATTTCTTCAATATTACTATTTTCCGCTATTTCCCTTTAATTTTGGGTAAAAAACGGACAGAAATATTTTTTTGCACCCGTGATCAACCTAAAAAACCATGCTTTGGTTTTCTGCGTATACGAAGGTATAAACAAAAATTGATTTCAATTCAAAACGGTCCAATTATGGGTTTCCTTGTTATTCCTGACCAAACATTAACACTTTCAGAATACTGAGTGTTTGTGGGCAAAATTCGAACTGTTTTTCTCTAGTCCCACATCCATAATTTTGAACATTTGGTTCCCATTGTTTGGTAAACATACTTTCGTCTGCGAAACAAATGTTACCTTATCAATTTGGGTCTCTGTTGGCACCTTGAATGAATGAATGAATGAATGAATGTAGAAGTGCTGGCGGAACAATTACCATGTACGTAGGCCACCTTGCTGGGCTCGTTGCACGCCGACTTCTCATGGTTTAGCCCAGGAAGACGGACTATTTCACAAAAGGACAGGTTTTTCTGGGCTGAAACCTTCTTACATCGCTTGGGGCCAAACAGATGGTTCCCAAGGTGCGACTCTCTTGACTTGGCCAGAGCCGGACAATCCAGCAGGATATGCAAGGACGATTCTTCGTCCTCCGTGCACCATGGACTCTCTGAGTACTTGTGCAGTTTCCTGTCGGGCCTCTTGTTGAAGAAGATTTATTGGGTCCTTGAACAGTTTCTTGTTAATCCTTATCTTTAGAGGCTCCACTAGGTACCTGTTCGATTCCCGGTGTTACCTCCTAGTAGTCAAAGGGTCCTTCTGGAGTTCCCTCATACACGATTTATTCAGCTCTATTTCGGTTGGACTGTCCATGCTGACCACGATTTTGACCTGGAGCTTCCTGAGCTCTTTGGCAAATTTTTTTTATATTAGCGGCGTCCGTAGGCGCCCCTGATACGTTTGTAGAATGTTCATGGGTACTTGTGCAGTTCCCTGTTGGGCCTCTTGTGTTGAAGAAGATCTACTTGTACCCTGAACAGTTCCTTGTTGATCCTAGTCTTTAGAGGTTCCACTAGGTACCTGTTCGGTTCCCTGTGTTATCTCCTGGTCGTCGGAGGGTCTTTATGGAGTTCCCTCATACAGGAGTAAATCGGCCAGAATCACCTCGCTAGCACTTCGGGGAGGTGGCTTTATATAACAGGGTGTGCCTGTTAGATTTATATTGTAGTGCCTCATTTGTTGTGACGCCTCAAAGGCAGCCTTGGTCTTATAAAATTAAAATTAAATTGTATGTTTCTATATAAAATAATTTGAAAATAGACAAATATTTATTAAACAAATGAGTGGTTTCGTGCACTTTAAAGTTAAAACAATAGAGTTTTCGAATTTAGTGCATATATTTCCAATTGGGTGAGCGCTTTTTACTATACAATAGTCATCATCAGACCCTTTAAATTGGTGATTAGTCAATAAAGTTCACGTATTTAAAAAAAAAGGTGTAAGACGAGAAAAATATTTGGTAACAAACGAGCAAAGTGGAACATAAATATTGGAAGATAAATTCACAAACTGTTTAATTACATTTTAAAAAATTGTTGACTTGCGATTTAATCAACCTACACGTCATGGAACTATTTTGTGTTAAACATTTTTTTATACCGTAATAAATTTAAACAAATTCACTTCCAATGTTCCACTTTGTTTGTTTGTAACCAAATATTTTTAAAAAAATATGTGCACTTCATTGACTAATGACCAATTTAGAGGGGTTGATGATGACTATTATATAGTCGAAAGCGCTCACCCAATTGGAAATATATTACTAAATACGAAAAATTAAAAAGTTATTAATTTAACAGCCCTAGAAAAAATGACGAAACTGCAAAAAAAAGGGGTAAAGGCATCATTCAAAAAGAAATTTCTCAATTCAACCGGTGATAATGCCAGCCAAATATGACATTTAATTTATCCCCCAGGGGGCGAGAGCGATTTGATTGAAAATCTGTTTGCAAGAGCAATCGAACCGACACAATGGGGATGAAAACGAAAGACGATATGAAAGGATTTAGGCGAACTTACCACGACGCTGAATGAAAAATATTTTTTTTTTAAACCTTCGTCAAAAACACGATTTTACTAATGCCCGTGTGCACGGGTTCGGCTTGTTATATGTAAGCCGAGCTTAAGCTTTAGTTTTGGTTTGCAAGGGTGTGGAATATCATGTAAGTGGCACTTAAGCTGTAGTTAAGATAAGCCATACAATTACTTCGGCTTAAGCGCATTTTTAGGTTATGTGAAGTATTTTTGGGTAATATTTTTAAACAAAAGCCATTATTTTTATGAGTTTATAAAATTGTTTCTTTGCCTTAAAATCTTTCTGTGATCTGATGGTTTGGGCTTAAAATGGAACTTCTTCGGGATGACTAAGAAGATGAAGAATTAGACTTTGTAATTAATGGAATACCAATAAGGGGTTTTCACAGAATGGATGGAAAAAGGTTTGGAATGCTCAAAAAAAATATTGTTTTAAAACTTTGCACAATACTTAAAAACAAACTTTTTTCCCTAAGCCTATAATTCATCTTTTTTCTCGCAAATTTATTGCATAGAAACTCAAAAAGGTGGTCTGGTAATGTAATAATAAATAGTCAGGTTTTACAGTTGACCAACTATAGTAGGTTTATTTACCTTTTTCTTCATATAATCATAAATTATCAACAAAATTTGTTTTTGTTAAACAACCTCAAATATTACGGATATTTTGAACCACTTAAAATTTGTTATTTGGGGTTATCGTTATTTGCGCGACTGCCCAGTAAGGTAATAGAAGGGTGGCTAATTAAATAAGGATAACGATAAAATTAAATTACGTCGGAACGAAAGGAAATAAAAATATCTTGAAAACTGTAGCTTTGAAAGATTTAAACCTTATAACAAAATTTTTGGGTAATATCTACGAAAACCAGAATCTGAAAACCTCATATAAATTATAATAGCTGCTTTACTTCTAAAGTTATGACTTTTTGAAATACATTTTAACGTTTTTTCAGATAACTCGGAAACTAAAGCTCCCACGAATTTGGACTTTATAACTAAATTTTTATTCCGTATTCACGGAAACTTAAATCTGAAAACCGTATATCGCTACCTGTTTTTGTTCCAAACTTACAATTTTTTTAAATATTTTATCCTTATTTTCCCCCTTTAACCTCACACCACATTACCCAAAAGTTAGTCAGTTCATGGTGAGCCGATAGAGGATTTTTGTAACAAATTTCATTAAAATCGATTAAAAAGTTCTTGAGTTATCGTGTATACAGACAGACAACAGACCGACAAACCGAGACAATTTTTTTTTCGTCGATTAAATTTATTTTTGATAAAATTAGGAAAAGAATAGTAGTTGAGACGCGAGCCGCAGGCGTTTAATTACCATAACATGCGAGTTAGTGTACTATACTTTACCTACGACCAATGAAAATGTCATCATAAATATCAGAAATTATTAAAAAAAACGCGAACATTCGAAGTCAACAACCTTCATAATCTAAAGTTTTAATGACGTTATATCGAAAACGTCAAAACAAATAAGGCTACTAAGGGACTTTATATATATCTTTTTAAAACCAAGTCTTTTTTTTAAATGTGTAATATGTCAATTTAACGGGACTTAAGGAGCTTTCGACAAGGCAAAAGTGCAGGTAATAACAACAGTCCTGCAGAGAAGGAGAGCCGAGGCTCCTATCTCCGAATGGGTAAAATCTGCACTAACAGGAAGAAAGATCCAGGCCAATCTAGGGGAGTCCAGGGTCAACATAGGGGCAATGGGAGGCTGCCCACAAGGTAGCTGCTTATCCCCACACCTGTGGTGTCTGATCATGGATACTCTCCTACAACGCCTAACAGAGGAAGGATTCGACGCCCACGCATACGCCGATGACTGTGTCGTGGAGGTGGTGGGCCACCACCTAAACACCGTCTGTAACAGAATGCAAAGGGTGGTACGAATCATAGAAGACTGGTGTCAACAAAACGGTCTCTCTGTCAATCCAGGAAAGACAGAGATAATCCTGTTCACAAGAAAGAGGAAAATGGAGGGATTCAGAGCACTCAAGATGTACGGGAGACCCCTGACTTTGGTTTCGGAACTGAAATACCTAGGGGTCATCCTAGACAAGGGGCTATCCTAGATCCTAAACGTTGCGAAATTGACCAATAAGGTGCAGGCAACGATGTGGCAACTCCGTCGAGTAGTTGGCCACACCTGGGGTTTGAGCTCCACTCCACTGGATGTACATGGCAATACTAAGACCAAGGATCCAGTACGGATCCATAGTATAGTGGCCAGCAGTGGAGAAGGTCACTACTACCATCAAGCTTAGGAGCCTACGCAGAGGGATAACCGGCGCAGTGGGACTGCCGCCGCTTCCGATCTGGATCAGAAAAGAAGCGATGGCGACCCACCTCCGGCTGAGAGATAAGCTGCGGGTCATCTTAGGATTGTCCAAATCGCTGAGAGAGAAATTCCAATGGCAGCGATTAAAACACAAAGACCAAAAAACCCCTGGAGATTCAACAAGAGGTACAAAGTAGTCATCCTAGACAGGAAACTATGGCAGAGTGAAAACTTCCGCGAGCAGTTCGAGGAGAACGCCGTGATTTGCTACACCGACGGGTCCAAACTGTCGGAGAAGCAAACCACAGGATCGGGGGTTTACGTAGAAGACCAGGTTCGAAACAGGATGCAGAAACACTAGGGACTTCGTGAAGGGCCCGGATGTAGCCAGACAAAAATGGCTTCTGGGGAGATCACGAAGGGACCCTGGTCTGTTGACAGGAATTATAACAGGTCACGACCGACTAAGGAAGCACATGACCCGGATCGCGGTGGAAAATGGACCGGACCCTGGGCGGCAGAAGAGACATCTCGACATGTTATAGCGAACTGCGAGGGACACCAGAGGACGAGATACCAGGTATTCGGTTCCCCGACCCTGAATGAGAAGAACCTGCACACGCTCAAATGTGATAAAGTACTGGACTCTGCAGACCAGTGGTGCAGGCGGCGGAATAGGGGCAGGCTCGGGGTAAGGCAGAAAGGGCCCAGGAAGGCCTACTTGCAAGGCTTCGCGCCGCCCCTTCTCTACTACTACTACTACTAGTTTTAATAAATATTTGTTTTCTTAAAAATATAGAAAAATAATTCACATTTTTGCGTCAATTAGAGCTCTTATAAAATAAAGTTTTATCGCTTGTCACGCCGTCTTGTGGTTTATCTCTAAGCTTCATTATTATCCGAAGACCGTAAATGAGTTGCAAGGGTCGTGAAATTAGTATTATTCGTTGGTCGTAGGTAAAAAAAACGGATTCCGACATTTTATAGATAATTAATTTCGGAACTGTTTTCTTAAAAACTTTTTTTTTAAGCATCCTGATCTTCTCCTTAAAGGCCGGCTTCTCAATAGCGACTTAGCGTTAACTCAAGCAACATAACCTTATAAAAATCTTTAAAATGCAGATTCAAGTTATCTACAGAAAAACTCTAGCCTCAAAGCAAGATCAAGTTATCCTACGCCAGGGTTAAACAACCATAAAACAGCATAATACTGAGATTTATAATCCAAGTTATTTTAACTCCCCGCTAACCCGCTATTGAAAAACTGTTATAGTTACTATTGTTCTCTTCTTTTAATTGCATCAATCTGAGAGAGATAAAGCTTACCGGAAAATGCTTCCTCTGCATACCTCTGCCCATAAAGGGTGTACAGTAGTGTAGTAAGGTGGATCTCTGCTCACAAAAATTTGCTATTTGTATTTTCCCTAACAAGCGGGTCAATTTAACTTAAAAACGTATTTTTCACGCACTGTTGCGTAAAGTTTGATGTAAATGATCACTTTCTCTGCGCCCCTTGGGCACGTATAGAGGGGTGACTGACTCTATTGAAATCCAAAGCGTCATAAATTGATAAAATTTGTCGTCAGATTTAAAGTTCTTTTTACATAAAAAGGGTTCTTCCGGTGAAAAATTGGCACAAATATATATGAAATTAAAATTTATAACATATTTCAACGTAGCTAATAAAATTGTGTAAAAGATGACTTATCGAAAATCAAATCTTTGTGCGAAGGTCTGTTTATTGATGACTTCACTCTTTACATTTATTTTTCTTTTGAGGTTATATTAACTTACTTATATTATTTTGCAAACAAATTTTAAAACAGACATTTAATCTATCACCAGTCAGTTTATGCATATTTCATACTATTTGTAAAGTTTTTTTTTATAATAAGTGTAATACCATATTCGAACATTTCTGTTTATATACTCCAATCATGGCTGCTATCAGTTTTTGTCACGAGCCTTTTTTATTTTTGACCAGAGCCCCGTTCGAGCTTAGGAGCAATTAGCCCCAAAAGGGTAAACCGCACCCTTCCAAACTTGCCATATAAAACAAAAGATAGCAACATGAGCGGCACGACGTTAAGTGTGACAAGAGTCTGAGCTTTACAGAAAATAGCGCACGAAAGGGAATATTCGGTATATTCGCGATCTTTCAACCATAATTCAATAACTGGTGTTATAAAGTGTTACAATAAAAATTCAATTTATTACATTATTTAGTTGGTCGTCAATTTGTTAAAATAAATTTGTTTATGGACCAAAAAGTTGGATGATCTTTTAAAAACCTTTACTACAGCTAAATGGGTCGTAGATTTTTTACAATTGAGGAAAATTTTCATTCCTTACCTATTTAGATATTTTCTTTCTCACTGTTGTTCACTTTTTATCAAAACACACTATTTTGTTGTTTTAAAATTAAAACAACATATGACTTAAGAGCTATAGGGTGTTTAAAATAAATTTGGTTATGCAAAATTAAAGATTTTGGTTTCAAAACACATCAACAGTGTATAATTATCACATTCTCAGTTATACACATTATAATGACTCAAATCAAGAAAACATAGTCAAAATTTGGGAAAATGTCACCTCCAGGAGTTATTCAAATTATTCTTTGAATAAATAAAATATTAATTTATTTCTTATTGGAAAAATAAGTAATATTTTAACATTTTTATAATTATAGGAAAAACTAATATACAATTTTCTACGACTAAACGAGAAATAAAGATAATCAATAAAGTGATCACACTGAAATTGGCATGTAAATAAAAAAAATCAAAGATATTTTTAAAAAAATGTAGGAAAATATTTCTTTGTTAGGTATTGTTGAGCCAAATCTAGGCCTCATTTACCAAAGAGAAAAAGAAATAGATAAAAAGTTCAAGATAGATAAAGCAAGGCATGAGGATTTTTGTATCGAAATAGGAAGCAAAAATCAATGTGGTTAGTTAGGTTCGTCAAAACAGTCTAACTATCAAAATAAATGTTTGGCGTACCTGTATCAGAGTCTCTTCAACAGTAGTTGCCAAGAGCATCAACTTATTTGTGGGGTCAATTTGTTATATTAAAAAAAAATTAAGCCCTTAGGAACGCAAAAGTTAGGTAAAAATTAGCCCTTCGGGAGACAAAAGATAAGTAGGTAATATGGCTGGTTGTTTATCTAACTTTTTAACCATGAATTCCAGATTAAGTAGCGTTTTGGTAGGTGATGAATCCAAAGACTGCACAAGGCAAAACTCGGTTCCCAAATACCATGCTGAAAATTTCAAAGAAAACACAGCAGAAACAGTTTTTCAACTAACCAGTCCAAAGGAAAGGATGCAAACCATTAAAGCACTTTCAGGTAAATAAATAAATTATTAAAATTATATTATAAAAAAAATAATGTGACTAAAAGAACAAAAAATATACGTATCAGAGTTCAAAAAAAATTGGTTGCCATAAAAATGTCCTCTAGCAAAACTAGATAAAATAAAAATGAATAAAAAACATCAAAATATTTTCTACATTATTGTGATTAATTCCAAAAGGAATTAAAGAAAAAAATTAACCAAAAGTGGTTAAATTTAGAAATTTTTAGAACATCATATAAAATGATTTGCCTTTTTAAGTGCTGCACCAAAAAGAGAGCGTCTTAAGTTAGAAATCGGTGGATGATTCCTACCTAAAATTTTTGGACTAATAGCTGTCGAGAGTTAAGAGCAAAACAGTTTTCTATTCCATTTTTTTGAGGGTCTGTGACTCTCCGCAACGTAGAAGATTAATTCGTTTTAAGGAGCGCTGACACTGGATAATGCTACAATTTTTAAAATATTCACTTTCTGCCTTGGTTGTTAAATATTTCACAAAATTTTTACCAAATCCATTTACACAAATACACAATAATTACACTAACAGAAAATTACCCAATTTTCAAATTACACTAACAGAAAATTACCTAATTTTCAATGAAGTTATCCGAGATGAGTTTGTTCAAAACCAAATGTAAAGCGTTAATAAATTTAAAAATGCTCCACAATGTATATTTGTAAAATATGTTTTTATTGGAATATTTTGAATAAAAATTGTTTATTTAAATATAAAACAAGTGATTATATTTTATTCCATTATTTAATGAGTCTTTTATTATTATTAAGCTGTTTTAGAAGAATTTTAAAGTTCCTGATGGCTCACGCTCTGTTTTCGTTAAAATAAAAAATCTAGTTCTAGTGATGTTTGAAAACAACACAAAAATCTTTACATTTGCTTTTTGAAAGTTTACTGATTTTCCCCTAGATGGCTGGAGAGGTATTAGAATAGAATTATAATATAATATTTGTATTTGTGCATATTTTATAAAGTTAAGGTTGTTAGATTTTAAGTTTTTGTTACAAATTTTAGTGGTATTAAAGTAGTTACATAAAACGTGAGTTTTACTATAACAAAAGCTCCAAAAATTAGGTAGGGGCAGTTGCGGGGAACAGGCGCAAGTAACAATAGGCTAAAAGCGACGCCACTCTACTTCAACGTATCGTACGCCGACTTCCAGCAACCTCATTGGTCAGATCCGACAGAAGTTGTCGATCGCATATACTGATTTTCATGAGATACAGTCGCTAGCGCGCACTAGTTGGTGTATCCTTACGTCGCGTTACCTGACCCAGTAGCTGAAATCGCGTTAGTCGAGGTGGAAACGCCCACCTCTGCCGGTTTTCGCCAATGAGAGCGCTGGATTTCAGAGCTACGTTACGTTTACGCGGTTTGCCAACTGTAACAGTAAGATTTGGTAAGATCTCATATAGTACCCCCCACAGGTCTAAATATTTACACCTGTGGATGGTAGTCAATTTTAAAACCAATTTTCAAAAAGTACCCATTTAGAAAAGACACAAAGTTATTGATTATTTTCTATTGTTATTGCAAAACACCACTGAAAAACTGCTTTTTTTCTCAAAAATGCTCTAAAACTAATTTTTTTTGACAGGTTTTAAAATGGCAAATGGTGAATACGCCAAAAAATTTGGCACATAATAGCTTCATTATCTGTCTTGGAGGTTATAAAGTTGGTGCTTTTTTAGACCACCTCTGGGGGGTGGTTTAAATTTATAGCCCACAGAAAGGATTGTTTTGTGGCAATTGGTAATAAGTTCGTTTATAATTTCCGTAAGTAACCATTTTTACAAGGATTAATTTACCTTATTTAATATCCCAAGTTGTTCATTAATCAATAAAACCCCTCAAATTTTGTCCAGAAAAACGTCATATTTTGAACTAGTTTTCAGCAAAAAAAATATATTTATGAGGGCACTACAAGCCAAAACAAACATAAGTGATTATGCACGAAAAATATACCAAACAAAAAAACCAAATCAACTAAATTAATTTATTTACAAACTGAAATTAAATCATTGAGGTTATCTAAAAGCTCAGTCAAGAAAACTTTCCTCACTGAAAGGCCACTCATTTCAAAGTTGTAGCTTTCATCAGTAGAGGTTGGTGCAAGTCAAGATACAAGCAGAGGTAAGAGATCCGTACTTGCTGTTTGTGATTTGAACGCAGCTAATATTTTGAAACTGACATTTCGACAGGGACAGAAAAGTAAACAAAACTTGCATTTAAGTTTTTTAACACATTTCATAAATAAGAACACCTTTTAAATAAATACAAACTTAATCTACTTCTTATTTTGTTATTACCCATATAAATCATTGTCTGACATCAAGTATTAATTGGAAAAGTTAGTTAACAAGGGTAAGTTTTAATTAGAGTGACAAATAACCCCAATTTTAATTTGTTCTACAGAGTGTTGACTATTTAAACCGCGCGTGGGTTTAAATTTTTTAATTTTCTTTTCTTATAAATTGAAACTTTCTTTTAAATCCAAGAAAAGATTGTGCTAAAATGATCATTAAATTCTTCTTATAAATCAAACTATGTCAAAAACTCAAGGAGGGTTGGTTTAAAATGCTTAAAACCAAAAATTTCAATTAAACTTAGAACCGTTCTAAAATCCTTTTAGTAAATCTCACCATAAGTGTCTAAGCGCCGGTACAAACACGCGTTTTTCTGCCACGCGGTGCCGCAGTGGTACCGAAGCGGTTGCCGCAAAAATCGATATACACACCTGTTGCGAAATGATGCTGTACGCATTCTGAGAGATGGGTGTTGTTGTTCGAAAAAAACGTGCAATTTTTACGTTTCTTGTATATAAAATGTATATTCGGAAGATACACAGACGCTATTGGATACATCCGTATATTGACTTACCCTCACAAAATTGACGCACAATACTAACTCATGCATTTCTCTTTTCATTTCTATCATGGTAATCCTCCAATGCGGTATTCCAAATTGAGGATGCTTTTTTACTTCACCAATAAAGAATTCTATATCTAAATCTTCGAAATTGCAGGCCATTTCGCTTTTTTGCGGTGACAACAAACAACACGTATGTACGATTTTATTACCAACAATGTACTGAGTGCCGCATTTGCGTGTGCGGTGCCGCTGCGTTCCCGGGGGGAGTGGCGGCGAAAAATGCACGCAAGACGAACGCGCGTTGGCGCGATGTTGCCGCTCAACTGTGTGCATTGCGTAATTTATTTTATAGTATCACGGACCGCAATTGCGGTACCGCTGCAGCACCGCGCGGCAGGAAAACGCATGTATGTACCAGCGCTAATGTGTTACATGTTTCGCGTTTGCAATCAAAGATTGATCAAAGACGGACGTCCACTGCATGTCTCAGACATACGACATTTATGGACGAGATCAAGATAATATTTTTTCTTATTATTTGTCGTAAATTTTAGGCGACTTCGGCAAGCTTTGGTACATAGTTTGGTACCCTGTTTGGTCTGTCAAATGCCTACCAATCGATTTCGGATACAAAAATTATGACGTCACCGTTACTCTGGTATCCTTTTTGGTATGTCAAATTGCATACCGTGGAATGTAGCACGGTTCTGTGGTTTGGTATAATGCTATCTTTCTCTATTTTCGTTTTGTCCTGGTTTAGAAATGTAAACAAGTTGGATTTAAAATTTTTGTTTTTTTTTACTTGTAATGGATTTAAACCACCGATGCAGGATAACTTTTTTCTTAAATAGAATATCGTTTATTTTTACCGAAAACTGTCTGATGTTTACGTTTTTTGGAGGGGTCAACAGGTGATGAAAAATTTATACACCAACTGACAAATATTCTTGGGGACATGAGCTTTTCTTTTAGACGTTTGTAAAATTTTCTCTTTTTTTAAATAAAATGTAACAGATTCTTTATTTCTTATACAAATTACGTTAGTTTATATGTAAAAGGGATCCTTCATTTGAGGGGGCTGTGTCCTTGCCTAAAAAAAGAGCTGCCCTAGCTCGAACCCAGCTCAGGTTAACCAATATGTTCCGTGAATTATTTTTGGTTATTGACTGGTGGACAAATAGAAACATAGATTTTAACAAACCGATAAAAAATACCAACGAACCGAAATTGTAGGTCGCTTGATCCAGAAATATCAGGTTATATGAAACATCCTCACTGCGATCGAAACTATGGACGGAAAGGATTCTTGATTGACAAATTGACAAGTGTTTTGCATGCACAGTAGAGGGTGACAACCGCACTGGTTGGTATTATTATGGTGGTTACATACCTGTTCTATTAACCAGGAGACCCGAGTTCGATCCCCGGTGCAGTCGGTAGTCTACTTGGAGTTTGTCTTATAAAATTAAATAATTTTGTGCGATTGAGGAAAACACCGTATGGAGTGGAGTAGGCCGTGTTGGCTAGGAGGCACGATTCCTTAACGTCCTTCGCAGAGAAAAGTGTGATCCATATATTATTATTAGTGGAGCACGTTAAAGATCCCTAGCCTCGCCAAAGAGGTTAAGGCTAAATTAAATTATTCTAGGACAAGAAAACAAAACTGCCTTCCCAGGGGTTACTCATCAGACCGATTGGGTGAGCGGATAGGAGGGAGGACCTAAATAATCTATATTTTTTAGAGAAGTAGGTTTATCCTAGACGTGGATGATAAATTCACACCTTCAAGTAAGATAACCCATGGATGCTCGAGCTTGAAAAAAGGCCATTGCAAACAGGAAAAAAAGAGGGTGGTGACATTCGGAACTGTCTTATCGCACTTATTTGTCTAGCTTTTATTTTAATATAAAACAAGCGTTTCTATGTAATATTGCATTAATGGCAATTAAGATGTAAAATAACAATGCGTGACTTTCTGTACCTGAAAAACTGATTCTCACTATAGTTTTCTATTAGTTATAATACGCAGGTAGCGGATCTCTTCTGTTTTTATCATTTATTGTTTTTGAGGTACACTATATATTGTCTATATTAGTAAATTAGCTAATGCCCGCGACTTTGTTCGCGTGATTTAAATTATTGCATTCCCCCTCCGCCACTTCCTTTTTACTGTCACCTTTTGCTCTTCAAATCCTTCCATCCAGTCAAATATCGGCTTTGTTCGCTATTATACAAAAAAAATTATAATATATATAGATATAATTAATATTGAGAATATTTTTTTGGATATTCGTTATCTAGGATGGCGAAGTATTCATTAAAATCATATAAAACGATTCTCCTTTTTTTTCCTTCAAATCTTGGAAATTTGAGTGACGAACAAGAGGAGTGGTTTCATTAGCATATAAAAGGCTTAAGGAACGATTTTAAGATCGTTGGGATGCATCTATTTTAGGAGATTACTGATGACCTTTAAAGAAAGAAGATACTTCTCAACACAAAGGAAAAACTTAAATATTTTAATTTTTTTTGATATTATAAATTTTTACCATACCTTTTATATTTGAATATTGGCAAATATATTATTAAGGAATTTAGTTGCTTAGCTCCAGGTTTTTATGAGAATAATATATAACAGCATATTTGCTAAAGTCCACTCTGAAATAATTGACAATCAAGTAGGGTTTAGAAAAGGCATGGGAACCAAAGAGGCTCTTTTCGAAGTAAATGTATTGGCACAAAGATGCTTGGAAATGAATCAAGACCTACCTGTATGTGTGATTTATTGACTTTGAAAAAATATTTGATAAGCTTCAATATCACGAACTTGTTGAAATACTTCAGAATCTGAACATTGATAGCCGAGATATTAGAATCATAACAAATTTTACTGGAGATTAAAAGCAAAGGTTAAAGTTGAGGAAAAACTTTCAGAGGAAGTAAGCATTTTGCGAGAGGTTCAGCAGGGCTGTGTGCTCGCTCCACTTCTGTTTAACCTATACAGCAATTCAATTTTTAGAGAAGCCCTAAATTACAGAGAAGAAGGAGTAACTATCAATTGGTAGGTTTTAAACAACCTACAATTCGCCGATGATACTATTATTAAAACAGAGAAACTGGAAGACTTACAAACCCAAAGAAATCTAATACCTAATTGATATTACACAAATGGAGGAGGTAAAAAAGTATGAACATCTGGGTGACTGGATAACGGAAACATTAAACCAAGGTCACTAATAGAAATAGCTAGATCAGCATTTGTCAAGATTTATCTGTAGGAAAGACATAAATTTAAAGCTTAGATTAAGGATGCTAAGTTGCTACGTATTTTCAACTCTACTCTATGGATCAGAGGCTCTTAAAAAGTTTGAAATGAATAAACTTGAGCGTCTATTAAATATCATGCACTGACAGAGTTACGAATGTGGAATTACGTCGAAGAATTCAGAAGGACGAAGAAGTGATTAACACTTTAAAAAGAAGAGAGGTTGAATATTTTGGACATGTAACAAGAGGATGCTCTATTACAAAATATAATAAATGAAAAAAATAAAAGGAAATAGATGTCAGGGAAGGAGAAGTACATCCTGACTTAAAAACTTGAGAAACTGGTATGGACTAACTTCAATCGAATTATTCAGAGCAGCTACTAATAAAATTAGAATTGCTTTGATGATATTCAACCTCCGACGAGGAGACAGAACTTAAAGAAGAAGAAGTATGCTGGAGGTTTAGTTTTTAATTTTTTACCTACCGTACTTCAAAGCAATACATAATAGAAAAAAATTCTATGTGTTCTTATTTAGTGATGTGTCTTAATGAAATTTTTACCATACCTTTTATATTTGAATATTGGCAAATATATTATTAAGGAATTTAGTTGCTTAGCTCCAGGTTTTTATAAGAATAATATATAACAGCATATTTGCTAAAGTCGACTCTGAAATAATTGACAATCAAGAATTGAAATGGCTACTTATATTTTTTAATTCGTAATGCAGCGTAATCCCCCATAAAAATGTGACAGCTAAAAATACAGCTTAAATTAAGCTAGCTACTTTATAGCAAGCACATAGCAGCCACATTGTGTCTACATCTATGAGTTAGCTCCAAAATCAAAAGTATCTAACCGATGGTTAATTTATGCAAAAGTTCAAACCAAGAAAAAATTTATACTAAAAAACTACTTGATCCTGAATGTCAGTTCTAAATAGGGTTTAGTATAGAGAAATCACGGGACATGTCGACTTTGTTTTCGTTTATAGTAAACTTTATCATTAAATTTTTTGTTCTGGTATATACTCCCAGGGAAAGGAAAATATACCTGCACAATTTGAGCCTACTTTGAAAGTGTGTATCTGGGAAACGAATCGCCAGATTTTTAAAATTTTGGCAGTTTTCTAAAGGCATTTAAAAGACCTTCAAAATAAGGTATCACTTGAACCACCTTTTTTAAATTTAAATTGTGGTGGTAAAACCAACCCCTCCAAAAGGGTGGTTTTCTTCGAACATTCCACTATAGATAGAAAGTGTCCCCATTTAAAAAAAATCGTACTTTAAATACTAGAAAAAGCCTGTTTCGTTTTGGTTTGGACACCCTTTATAGCTATTCAATACTGATCACAACTCGTACTAAACTAATACTGATTAAACCAACTGCCGTCCGGCTGCTTTTATGGTCATTCCGACGCCATAATTCTCGTACTAAGGGGTCGGTAAGTAGAATCGTGGTAAAATTTTAAATTATATTGGTTTGGGTGTCATACTTACAAGGTGCTATGTTGCCAGATTGTGCACAAGTTCCCTAACTTAGATAAAACGTAAATTTGGGAGCGTCGCGCTCCGGTAAGTTAAAAATAACTTTTTAAAATATTGTGATAAAATACTCGTTCATTTTTTCAAATAATCATAACTGAAAAATGTTGCGCGTTAGAATCATTTTCGCATTTAGGGACCAAAAATTAACAAAAAACCCCCTTTCATATTGCAGTCGCAGATTTGCAGTTGACCTATTTCATAGGTATACGAAGTTTAAGCTCAATATTTAACTGTCTGATGTGTAATATGATCAGGGGATCCGCATTGTACAGGGTGGTCTAAATTCGACGGGCCTCTATAGCTTTGAGCTTTTGCAGCATAGTTAGCCCAAAACTAATATACATGTTACGGGCTCGATTTTCAAGAGAAGTCGAAAACTAAAAACCGCATTGCGATATGTTAAAGCGTTTCTGAGCTACTGGGTGATTCTCAAAAATGTGCGATTTTAAAGGCCTTCTGCAACTTTTTTATTTGTAAAGACAGATATTTTCATTAAAAACATTTTCTCTTAAAGCCTTTAGTTCCCGAGATATCACACAAAGTTATATTTCTTTAAATGGGATACCCTCAATTTTGCTAAAAAACCAGTTTTCTAATAAAATTTCCTGTCGAACGATGTACCATACACCTATTTTTATTAAAAAGTTTAAAAGATATTTGCTAATTTTGATATTTACAATGGTAGGCGCTGTGCGCGCCCTAAATGTGTAAATAAAATTTGATTGTTTTTTTCTTTCATCCAAAATCAAGTTGGCTACGAAACGAGGGGACACAGCAACCTCGAACTTTAACTTCTAGTTTACTATAATTACCAACCCTAAAATAATAAACAAAAATAAAATTATTAAAAGTTTTTATTTAAAATTTTTGTTAATTAAACTATGTAACACCTAAAATATACATCTAACAATTTTCTTTAATTCTAAAACAAATGCTCAAATTGACGGCCGTTTTCTTGTAAACATATCCTACATCTTCTCTTGACGCTATTTTCTGCATTAAGAAGTTCTACCGCACGAAGCTGCCTGAATGCAGTACGAAGTGCCTCTTCCAATTCCCTTCTAGTAGTTGGGCGATTTCGAAATACAAGGTCTTTGACTGTCCCCCACAAAAAGAAGCCGCAAGGGGTCAGGTCTGGAAAACTGGGGGGGTGGCAGTATATACGACCTTTATTTCCGATCCAGTTTTCGGCAAATACAATATCTAATTAGTAATGTCTCGTGCATTGTGAGGAGGTGCACCGTCATGTTGAAAGTATAGCTCATTATTTTGCTGAAATAGCAAATTGTCGATAAACGGAATCACCTGCTCTTCTAAAATTTGTTGGTGTCTTTCGAAATTTAAATTTCCATCAAAAATATATGGCCCAACAATTTGTCCTCTGTAGATGCCTACCCATACCTTAAAACTGAACCTTCCCTGATATGGGAATTTTCTGTTTCCAGTAATAGCAGTTATATCTGGTGAATATCCCATCACTAGAAATCGTTGCCTCATCTGTCCAAATAACTTTTCTGGTAAAATCGGGGTCTTCTTGGCTTTTATTTAGGTACCACCTGCAAAATGCACGTCTTGGAGCAAAATCTCGTTGCCGTAATTGGTGCACCCGTCGGGGTCGATAGGGCCTAAACTTGTGATTTTTAAATACCCGAATGGCATTGCTGCGTGGAATTCCAGTGTTTCTCTCCATAGCCCTGGTGGAAGTATTCGGGTTAATTTCTGTTTCTCCTAGAATCGTTACTTCTTCCAACTCTGTATCTCTGGCTATGCTTCTCTACGTCCTAGGCCGCGGTTTTGTAAAGGATCCGTATTCTTGTAGATGACGTTTTACCTTCAAAAATATTTTTGAGCTAGGTTGCTTCTTTTCGGATATCTCTGGAAATATAGATTTAACGCCGTCTGTCGATTTTCGTTACTTTCAATATAACATTTTATCATGTCGTACTTTTCAAAGTTTTCAGACATTTTTATATCTTGACGAAGATGGCACTTTTGACACTTGGGCTCGTTTATCATGGCAATTATTTTTATTGGATCATAGCTACCTAGATAGATACCCTAAAACTGCATAGGTCAGAGTTAAACACAGCCTACTATGGTAATTATTAAAAATTGCAGATATCTGTTTAGCTACTTAATAAAAATAGGTGTATGACACATCGTTTAGCAGAAAATTTTATTACAGAACTATTTTTTTTTTAACGTTAGGGTATTCCATTTAAAAAAATGTAATTTTGTGTTATATCTTGTGAACTAAAGACTTTAAGACAAAATCGGTGAAACAGGTAGATTTGTCCTTAAAAAATCTTCAAAAAGTGTTTTAATGAAAATCTCTATCTTTACAAATAAAAAAGTTGTAGCACATTTTTGAGAATTACCCTGTAGCTCAGAAACGCTTTGAAATATCGCAATGCGGTTTTTAGTTTTCGACTTTTGTTGAAAATCGAGCCCGTAACATGTATATTAGTTTTGGGCTAACTATGCTGCAAAAGCCCACAGCTATAGAGGCCCCTCGAATTTGGACCATCCTGTACAATATGTCTCAAATAGGACCGACTGAAGCGAAAATTTAAATTCAGTCGTGCAAGCAACAGCAGCGGATCTGTAGGGAAGGCACAAAATTCCGTTCTCCTCACAAAAAAAATAAACAATTTTTGCACTTACGTCGTGAGATTTTGGTGAATCAATACTTTTTATTATTTCAAATTTTTAAACCGCTGTCCTTTTTAAAATGGAAGAAATTAATTTATGAGTTAATATTTATTTTATAAATAAAAAAAACTTTCTCCTACTACTCTGAGAGAATTAACGAGGTAATGGCGTTTTACCTTCCCAGGGTGTTTTGATTACTTTACCTACCATTCCACCGAGATAGATTTTGACTTGCTTTAGCACCTTCTACCGCACAAATGGAACGATTTGTTCAGATGCTGTACAGATTCGGTTTGTTCTAAAAACATACTTAGCTTAAATATTTTAACAAACTTGTTTCGGTACATTGCTCTCGAGTAAAGTACTTTCACCCTTTTAATGCCCTCCTTTTCTCTTTTCAATCTCAACCAGCCCCTCCCCCTAAACGTACATGGAAACATTTTCCCCAGCATTCAAAATGTATGTAAAATAGGGGCCCACACGGTGCAGAGCGAACTCAATAAATGGGCGAGCGATCAACTGAAGTCGTCCTGGAGGGCAAAACGAGAGTGCAGACAGTCCAAACTGTTCGTGAGTGGACCAGACGCAGGCAGAACTAAATAGCTCCTGGGAAAAAGTCGCAAGGACTTTGGATTGTTAGTAGGAATGCTGACAGGGCATAATCGGCTGGGCAAGCACTTGACATGTATCAGAGTGTTAGACGAGTCCGCCTGCCCAGCATGTAGGTGGGCAGAACAATCAGCGGTGCACCTGATAGGAGAGTGTGACGAGTACGCCAGATTGAGGCAGCAGACGTGTGGTGCCCCCACAATAGAAGAGGAGGTGCTACACTTTCTAAGATGAGCTGGCGTGCTGACCTTCGTAAGGAAGGCAGGAGGGCCCGGAGAGAGAGAGGCAGGATATGTAGAGGGAGTAGGAGCAGAAGGGTGCGAGACGGGGTATGGCAGAAAGAGCCCTTACTTCTGCTACTACTACTAGGGGCCCCCGCATAGTGAAACATGTTACGCGGCTTCGACTCTCGAAGAACGCATATGGTTTGTCAAATCAGGAATTTATCAGACCATATTTAATAAAAATTTTCATCGTAAGAACGATTCACCAGAAAAACTGCAATTTGTTAAACCAATTTTTTATCCGAACCTTATTTCTTCAAATCCACTCAATAAAAAATTCTAAATTTATAAGAGCGGTTCAAAACCGGAACTCGTGAGACGCGTTGTTTATCGAATGTTTGTTCTTAACTGGAATCCAAGTGACATCTATAAACAAAGTATTGAACGCTACCTGTACAAGTATGCGCGCATAGTAGCCATAAACGCATCGAAATGCCGCGCCACCTGCGTGTACGTCTGCTGTCCATGTATTATTAACGAATGCGCAATCAATTTAGCAGAAATTTTTGATAAACAACAGGTCTTACGAATTCCGCTTTTGAAAAATAATGGTTGGACTAAACATGGGTTTTGAAAATTACGAGTTTGGTTGGTTCGATTAAAAACGGGTCTTATAAATTTCGAATTTGTTATTGAATTGGGTTGAAGAAATAAGGTTCTGATAAAAAAATTGGTTTAACAAATTGCAGTTTCTATAGTGAATGATTTTATGATTGAACTTTCTTTTATTTAACGGGTTTGATTTTGCACATTCTGATAAACCGTCGGCGTGGGCGTCCCTCTCGGAATCACGATACTCCCTATGAAACTTACGTCTGAAACTTACATTTTGTGGCCTTTTTGTAGCTTTTTTGATACGCTTAAATTAATGTTGTTGCTGTAGCCGTTTTCGACAAAACCGTTAAGCTGAGGGGCCACCGCTAACTTCAGTTCTGCTAAAGCTAAAAAGTTCAAATAAACACCGCATTTTGTAGCTCGGCTTATTCGAGGGGATCACATAATAAAAGTTTAAAAAGTAATCCTAGATTTTTTTTTCATTTCTGCCATACCCCGTTCCTTATCTCTATGCCCCTATTTCTGCTGCACCTCTCTCTCTCGGGGCCACTATGTCTTCTTTACGAAGTTTAGTAAGTTGAGCGAGTGCAGCTTCCTCTCTGCTCCTTCCTCTATCGTGGGAAATCCCCAACACTTCAGCTGCCTTCATCTGGCATATGCACTCTGCAATCAAGTGCTGCGCCGATTCCTCTTCGAGCCCGCAAGCGGGACACACGGGATCTCCTGCTACTTTTATTTGTGTCAGATGTTTGTTCAGCCAATTGTGCCCAATCAGCATCCCTGTCAGCAGTCTAATATCCTTTCGGTTCTTGCCTAAGAGCCATTTAGTTCTGGCTACATTCGGACCATCCACGAATAGAGTCCAAGCTATTCGTGCTGCACTTTGACTCTTGTCTCCAGGATGTCTTCAGTTCATTGTTCGCCCTAGTCTGGCAAGTTCGTCCGCTTTCTCGTTCCCACCTACATCAGTGTCACCCTTTTGCCTTGAGTCAGTGTTTGCAGTGCTTCAGCGCACTCCTCCACTAGACTACTGACTATTTTGGGTGCACTTACCCCCAGATGCATCGTAAAAATATTCGGATTAGTTTAGCTAATCCATGATTCCTCTTGGTTCATATATGTAGAGTCATGAGAGAAAAAAATGGATTAGATAGCCAATCGCGATTAAGTGCCAACGGTGCATTTAGGGGTGAGAGCCTTGATGGCAGCCTGGCTGTCGAAGCATATGTATATGCCCGTCCTGCCATTTCTGATCTCGGGTAGAGTTGCTGCCATGATGATGGCATACACCTCCGCCTGAAATACCGCAGCGTGTTCTCCAAGTGGATAACTCTTCTGAACTTCTAGGCTTTACGCGTACATTCCTGCACCTGTTGTCTGCCTGGCTGACAGTTTAGAGCCATCCATGTAGCGGACCGTCACGTCACCTCTCTGCATAATTTCGTTCGGAATTCTCCCCTTTGCCACTCATTCCGTTCTGGTATTGTCACTTTTTACTTTTTATCGAACCTCCCTGGTTTAATCGGTGCTTTCACTGGCAGTCTTAGGAGGGGAAAATCTTTCATCGCCAGTCTCTCGCCCGCCAGATGGCCCTCTCTTTCCTCCCTGTCCTTCCACAGTCCTCGGTCTCTTAATCGCAGGTGCGTCGCCATCGCCTCCTTTATCCAAGTTGGAAGCGAGGAGAGACGCAAGATTGTTTCCAGGGCGTGGATGGGGGGTCGTCCTGCAGGCTCGTAAGCTTTTTGAATATGGTCAGCTTCTCCACAGCGGGCCACCAGATCACTGCTCCGTATTGGATCCTTGGTCTTATGATGGCCGTGTATATCCAGTGTAGGATCATCGGGCTAATGCCCCAGGTTCGACCGACCACTCGGCGCAACTGCCACAATGTTGCCTGGACTTTAACAGTCATTCTCGCAACATGGTCGCTTGGGTCCCTTCTCCAGCGTCACCCCCAAATACTTAATTTGTGATACCAAAGTTAGGGGTCTGCCATACATTATGGCAGCTCTGAATCCCTCTAGTTTCTTCTTTCTGGTGAATAGGATCATCTCCGTTTTTTCAGGATTCACTGAAACACCATTTTGTTTGCACCAGTCAAACAATGATTCTTACCGCCCTTTGCATTCTTTCGCAGACTGTGGCTAGAAACCGGCCGTTCATTTTCAAAACACCGACGTCGGCATATGCTTGTACATCGAATCCCTCCTACGTTAGGCAATTTACACCTTCACCTTGGACTCTCCTAAGCTGGCCTGTGCTTCCCTCTCTGTTAACGCGGATTTGACCCATTCAGTCAGATTTGCTTCTCCTCCTCTTTCCTGAACGGCAGATGTTATAATCCGTGTTCTTGCCTTCTTGAAGGCTCCTTCCACATCGAAGAATACCATTAATGCATATTCTTTGTGCTGAAGTACCTTTTCTGTCTTTTGCACTACTGCGTGAAGAGCTGAGTCCGTAGATCTGCCCTCCCTGTACGCGTGCTGGTCTCTATGGAATAGTCTGTTAGCCAGTGTTTCCTCCAGGAGGTACCTGTCTACCATTTTTTCTAGTGCCTTTATCATAAATGATGTGAGAGAAAGGATTTCGCCGTGGTGTAGTTCATTTTTTCTGATTTCGGGAAAAAAAAAACTAGATTGGCCTTCCTCCATGATGTAAGAATCAACGTGAGCAGTACTGATTAATCAACCTGGAATCAGTTTTAAAATGCGTAGGCGCTGATGTAGCTGACGCGCATCATGATTCCGGGAGTTTCACACAAATGAGGCCAGGTTGATGAATTAGTACTACTTACGGTGATTCTTGCATTGTGATTTCCGAAGTCGGTGCCTTGCATCACAACATATTTCACTGTATGTGGGCCGCTTTTTTTAACCTATAGTGTTTTCAAAATTTAGTTTAGAAAACGTTGTTAGAAACTTAAATTTCAACGCACTGGTAACGGTATACCTAACGCGTTCAAAACAAATCCAAAAGACTCTAAATTTTTATTTTCTTTACAGCAAATTTCGAACGAGGCCTGATTTTGTGGCGGATGCGATTTGAGAACAGCCGACTCCAGTCGTTGCGTATGGAGGGATGTACGTATTTGTACGTTACGGATCTACCAACGTACGCAACTATCAGCAATCAGCTGTTCAGGCCTCGCGTCCACCATAAAAGCAGGCCTCGTTCAAAATATGCCGTAAACAAGTAATGTAGTGTCTTTTGGCTTTTTTTTGAACGCGTTGGGCTATTATTGAAACAAATTTAACGTAACCAAACCACTCAAATTCTTATACCCCCTCTTACGAAAACCCTGGATCCGCCAGATAGGTATAGCTATTATCTTCCAGTGTCAATGTACCGCTCAAATACTAGAAATACTCAAACATTGCACAGTATACGCCTACACTTGCAGCCCTATGTTTGGTCGTGTTGGACAATTTTCAGTTCATAACGTTTACCATACTGTTACAGCACACGCATTTACACAGCAAATGAAGTCGCGATCGCGTCAAAAAAATGTTCAATCCATCCACAGGAATAAGGTTAGGCCAAGTTTGTAAATCTACTGGAAAGTATATCGATGAAAAAATCTAGTTTGTAAATTATTCTAGTAGTTTATATATTAATGATCTTGAAATTAGCGGGTAATAAGACACGAGAAAAAGAAACTCTTATTCTTTTTTAACGGCCAACGTTTCGACCCTTTATTGGGATTTTTATCAAGGCAATTAAGTCTTATAACCACTTAATTGCCTTGATAAAGATTCCAATAAAGAATAAAGAATAAGAAGAATAAGAGTTTCTTTTTCTCCTGTCCTATTACCCGCTAATTTCAAGATCATTAGTACATTCGAAGGACGCTAAACACACCCAAAAGTTATTATATTTGTAGAGTGTTTGTACTTTAAAAAATAAACTTTTTCAGTTGTTTACAATCCTCGATTTCTTAAAATATTATTTATTTTTATTGATTGATTAAAGAAATATATTGACGACGTGAAAGGCCTGACGAGAAATTGCTCTTGTAATATTTTGTTTTTTTTAGAAGAAGCAATATAAGTTAGGTCGGGTCTAAATTCTGGCTTATTATCCACGCGTTTTTGGCCACTTTGTGTAGAGGCCATCACTTGTTTTATATGCTTCTTACATTACTCATTAGAGGCATGAACTGACTGATGTTATGTGCAAAAAGTGCTATCGTACATTGTTTAGAATACCTTGGATGAACGGAGTAATTAATGTGAATAATCTGGAAATATTGTAATAAATATCAATGACAATGAACTCTTCAAATTATTAGTAAAAAGAAAATTTATCAAGCCATAAAAATCTTGGACATTGGTATTGCGCTGTTTATAGCCAACGTTTGAAACAAGCAATACTAGTTATACCAGGTCCATTAGTTCAGTATAAAAAGTTAGTAGGGCACTCTGATGAATCTAAAACTCCACTAGACTCACTGGAGAAACACACCACTGTATTTTAAGTAGAACATCTCTTAAGCAGCAATACTCCAGCGCAGTCCAAACATAAACTCGAAATCAGTAAGAGACCCCATTTAACCCTGGATTCATTTTGATAAACGATGTTTGACCCGTTCAATTCTTGCATGTCTTCTCAGTTCTCATTGAGCTGGCAGCTCAGGTATTTGTACGGAATATAGTTTGTGTTCTGTTTCTTTTCATAGACATGATGCAAGTCGTTTTGGTCATGTTTTAACGGGTTTTGACCCTCTTGGGAGCGTCCTCAATTCCAATATTAAATTTCTTTTGCGGTTGCAGCTTGTATAGTTGTGCGGCGTGTCCGACTTAATTGGATAGAAAGTTTGTTCGCCGCATAATCGAAGTTTTGAAGTTTTGTATTGACCATTAGTTTTTATTATTTTAACAAAACGATCGGCTAAAACCGAACTTTTATTTGCGTTTGGGGTGCTTACGGCAGATTTATTAATTTTTCTGATTTTTTAGCAGAATCTTCCTTCGGAGTGGGTGTAAAGACGGCGGCGCACATTGGTCCGAATTGAATTTTTCAAATATTTTAATCAAAAATGGGCAAACGCGTACCTACAGAGTTTTCAATTGTGTTTCATTTAATACTAATGCAAAAAATTTTAATATATTGCTCAAAAAGAATTTTAGTCTTTGGTTTACCAATTCAGGGTGCAAACCGCTTTAAAATGAAGCTTTCAGATGATGCGGTTCGGTCGCCAAGGTTTTCGGTTTTAGGGGATAGGTTGTCATTTTCCCAACCAGAACACAACCCAAGGGCCTTTAGGCTCAAAAAAAATTTTGACAATAAAATATTTTTTTTTCAAAAAATCATTAATAAGATTTAAAAAAAAAGCATTTTGATAGATTATGTTGCTTATAACAATTATTCCAGTTTGCTTTGCCCAATTAATTTTTATTTTTTCAATATTCTTACACAATAAATTTAACTAAATGTCTTGAGTGGTAAGTGGATGCGCGATAAAGAATAGGGCGGTAAATAATACGCGCAGTAAGTTGCCTGCGCAGCTTGTACTTGCGCAGCTTGTGCTTGCGCAGCTTGTGCTTGCGCGGTAAAAAATCTCGCTGTAAAAAATTAGCGGTAAATTTTTTGCAATAGCCGCGATTCAGCAAATACGAATTCGAAAAATAGTAATTTTTAAACATTGGCTTTCCGAGATGCCGATAAGGACAAAGTATTACGTAGGAAGTACTTTGTTATCATTAATTTGGAACCACGGCCTGCATCAGGCCAGTAGCTATGTATTTATTTAAAAAAAGTTGAACTTTTACTTTATTATTGTCTTTGTACTTTTTTAATAGTAGTCAAAAACATAACGTATATAAGTACGAAGTCGAAAGTAGCTTCAGAAAAAAAATAAAAATTACATTAAAATAAAAAACAACGTAATATGACACCCTAATAACACAGGACATCATAGGGATATAGACCCGGAGAGAGAAAAAAAAAACTTATATCTTGGGGAGATCGTGCATCAATCGAGGAGGGTGCACGGGGGTTTCGTAAAAATGGTGTATGAATTTTCCAGGATTAAAAGGTCACCAATATACCTCCACGACTACTATTACTACTTATAAAAAAAAACCGTCAATTCGAAAAAGCTTATATTTCTCACTCTCTACACGTGTTTAGCTAATTAAGTTAGGAAAAGAAGGGGATAAAACGTTTTTAAATTAATTGTTCACACAAAAAAAAAATAAACGTATAAAAAATTGAAGAGCTTTATTTTCCCTTTGAGTGTTCTCAAGTTGTTTCTGGACAAATCGTTTACTGGTTGGATGCTTGCCTCCATTGCTGTCTTGGATTGAAGATGGTCCAGAAGTTTATCATTTAAAAAATTATAATTTGCTTGCTTGCCATCTAGAATTTTCTAAAAAGTAGAGCTCCAATTGCAAAGGCTAGGGGATTGTTATTTGGCTTTTCTGGTAGTCATTAGGATGTAAAAGTAAACTGGTTATCAAACCATATATTCTTATAATAGGTATTTACGTCATTAGACCGGAAAATTGGTCTTTATAGGTCAACGCAGCAAATTTACAGGGCAAGCCGCAGGCGGGTTCTGTAAACCTGCGTAGACCTGTAAAGACACTTTCCGGTCGCCTACCAGCGTTATACGTAATTTATGAACAGTCCCTAAATAATAAAATGATAGCTTTCTACGTTTTGTTGACTAGGTAGGCATTGCCGCTAAGGCCATTAGTTTTTTGAGATCAAAACTAAAGAAAAACAAGTAAACTTTTGTGGTTTAAAATGATATTTGTACTTTTAACTTCTGCAAAATTGTGAAAAACATTAAAAAAAATTGTAGTGTAGTGCCTATTAGCTTCACACAGTAATTGAAGTGGAACAACATCTAATCACAGCTGTAACAAATACATTAGTTAATAGGAAAATATTTGTTAGATCCCCTAGTACTGGTCAGTTAATAGGTCCTCAACTTAATAATCAAGGCTTAAAACAAGGGTCCCCCTTAAGCCCTGACGTATTTAATATCTACACAAGAAATTTTAGAACTAATTTGGTAGAAGGAACAGGTTTTAAGCAATTTGCTGATGATTTTGTGATATATACTGCAGGTTAGAATTTGATAGAATGCAGAAATAAATTACAGATAACATTAAATAACATAGAATTATGGCTAAAAGAACATAATCTGCAATTATCAGTTAATAAAACAAAAGTTATTTTCAGTAACAAACTAGTTCAAAAACCAAGAAATTTGAAGTTTGATTTTGGTCAAAATATTGGATGGGTGGACAATTGTAAATATTTGTGTGTGGTATTAGATGGACAGAAACTTCAATCAAATTTGTAATAACGCAGAAAAAGGAGTCTATGACATGAAATCTTTAACTCGTACCTGGTGGGGTTCGGACACAAAAACTCTCATGAATATATATATGGGTCTAGTGCTGTCTCTTATCCATTATGGAATGTTGGCAGTTTTTTATACAACTAGAAAAAACTGGGATTCACTAGATAAAATCCAGTAAAAAGCTTTAAGGGTTATCATAGGTGGAATGAGGAGTTTTCCTATAAATGCATTACTAGCAGAATATGCAGAAATCATCCTGAGGAAGAGAAGAGTATATATTGCTACCAAATACTGTGCTAAACAACTTCAACAACTTCAGAATGTAACAGGCGAATCACTCCTATACTTTTATGGCATCTATAATGATACCCCTATGTATTGGCAGAATAAAATTTCACCAGATATAATAGAAGAATTAGATCTAGTATTTCAGGATATTGACATTTTACAAAGATTTAGGAACTTCCCATGCTTCAATCAGAAATATGATATGGTATATCAGGAAATAGATATTATTGATTCAAGTATCCAGAAATCTTCTTCATGTGCTTCAATGGAATTTAGGAAATTTGCCAATGAATATGTGGATTTTAACTTCTTATTCGCTGATGCATCGGTGGAATTGAACCCTCATTCATGTGGAATTAGGATATTCTGTGAAAATATTAAAATTAGTAGGAAATTGAATGATAAAACTAACATTTCTGCAGCAAAAGTGATGGCCATTCACTTTGCAATTTTAGAAACATTCAAAATTTTAAAAATACAATTCAGAGAATTTATAGGTCAGGCATAAACATTAAGTTGGATCAAAGTGTATTTGAAAACAAGAAGAGAATCAGTGAACAGAAAAATAAGGGGAATAATGTTCGCTTGGCATGGATCCCCAGTCATTGTATCAAATCATATAATTAATAACACATTACATAACTTGAACTTAGTATTTTATTACAGAATAGTGATTTTCAATCAATGGTGTCAACAGTACGATGAAATTTGCCAAACAAAGGGTGGGGTATACAGAAATATTGCTGGGAAGCTCAAACAAAAACCATGGTACCATAGCATAAAGTTTGATTGTAGAAAAACCATTACATCTATACGTAGAATGAAAATACTGTTTGATACCTACCCCTTTAAATAGGATTAACATAAAGCCTACTCCAAATTGTGAATGTGGTGAATTGGCTGACCTTAATCATGTGATTCTGGGATGCAATTTGAACCGAAGATCAAAAGAGTTATGTATAGAGCTTTCAAGGATGTCCAATAATCCAATAAGCATAGAACAGAAATTGGCTAATAAAATCATATAAACTTCAGCTTTAACCTGTTGCTTAGTAATTAGTTGCTGTGCTTGTAGTATTGTTATTGCTTATAATCAGAAATATGCATGGCTTTAATAATTCTGCTTTAAATACATCCCTTTTTTTACCTGGCGAGCTGATCCTGACTTGATAGCCACAAGTCATTCCTATGTCTCCCTTCTTGCTTTTCCCCCTTGGAATTATCTACTAGTAAATAAAAAAAAAATAAATAAATAATAAGTATAAAAGATGATTTAAATAATAGAAATAAATTAAATTTAGTTTAAAAAAATATGGAAGAAAAAAAAAACAAAATAATAGAAGATAAATAAAAAAATAATTAGTAGTTAAAAGTATAAATTAATTATATAATAGTGCTATTATTCTGCTTGGATGGTATAGGATTTTACTAGATGTGAGGAAACAAACTCACGCCATCAAGTGAAGATTTATTTATGCATGCTGGAGCCCAGGCCCGAAGTCCATTGAAAAAGGCAGAATCAGAAGCTTCACACAGCTAATTTAGTGATTTTAACGATCAGTCAGTGCTTATCAAGCAGAATAGTGATAAAACAACTCATGAAAGACAAGTTTCTAGGTTTGTCCTTTATTTACTTATACAGTATGGATTCCATGCACAATGATGACTTTCAAGTGGTCGATTTTTTTGAAAAATATGGCACCAAAACTTCCTTAATAATTTTTTTAACATTTTTTCATTTGCACCAGTTTATAAACGAAACAAATTGGCGCTGGTAGTGCTCTTTCAGGCCGTGATTTTTCAGGCCGCAATCGACTTAACTCTTGAAGCAGCTTCTATCCTCCGGATTCAATTCATTTTCTAGACCTGACTCCATTTTTGAAACCAAAACTTTTGAAACAAATTTAAAAGAGCTTTTTTGGAATTGTCAAAACTGACAAAAAAACACAAAATAGTCTAGGGGAAGTGAGATTTGGGTACAGAAATTTTACTGTAGTAGATTTTATGATGTCATATGAAAGCTGAGACTCTCCAGATTATGAATCCGCCGGATGACATCTCGTAAATGTTGAGCGTTTTGAGATATTTAGCAAAATATCCAAGATGGCGACCAATGAGTAAATTCGATTTTTCTATTTTTTGTGTAGCGTGAAATTGATGGTGTTTGATATTGATTTATAGGTTTTAGAATAGAACGAATTCGAATCTTCTGCTGAAAACTACCCAAAATGACATTTGACACATTTTTGACAGCCATTTGGTACAGAAAAATGGATATTTTTATAAAATTATTTATTTTCTATTTCATACGAGAATTAGTGGCTTTTAATAAAGTTTTATAGGTTCTTTGATGTAAATTTGACAGTTTTTTGACAGCACGTAAATTAAAAACTTACCACTCTAAAACCATCTTACATAAAATAATCTTATTTGGTATCGATTTAGAGGTTTTTGGATACAATATTTACAGGATTTTTGACAGTTTTAAAGAACATAACGGGTATGATAATAGTAGCTATCCACTAAAAGTCTTGAGAAAAATCTAAAATTTAGGTCAAACTAACCAGTATCTTTTATATCAATATTATATTTATATGTATTGATAGAAAATTTTATAACTGATAAAATGCAACTGCAAGTCCGCAGTGCCATGCCAAAATAATAAATGTAGTTGCTATTCGGCAAAGCTGTCTTGCACAATATTTTGTTTAAATTACAAAAAAGTTTCTAGTAATAAATGGATATACTTTTATTAATATCAAATACCATAAAGAAATATAAATTTTATAAATTCCCATATTTCAGTTCAAGGGCCTATATTGCACCAAACTACTTTGCAGTTTTTCACTTCGCACTTTGCACTTTATTTTTGTAAAGTGAAAAAGAAATGCGTGGCAAATAGCATTGGTGCAACCAAAAAAGTGCAAAGTGTAAAGTAAAAAGTTGCCAAGTAGTTTGATGCAATAGGCCCCAGATATAATAATTATTTTCACAACAATTTAATTTAGAATCACTAAAATAATAATAGGCAATTTTATTTACTTAAAAGCTGTCAAAAATATTAATTAAATTATAACAATTTACAGCAAATTTTGTATTTTAAATTATAAAAGAAATAAAAAATAGATAATTTTTTAAAAATATCGATTTTTTTGTACCAAATGGCTGTCAAAAATGTGTCAAATGTCGTTTTAGGTAGTTTTTAATGGACGATTCGAATTCCTCGTATTCGAAAACCTATAAATTAATATCAAACACCATCAATTTGACTGTAGACAAAAAATAAAAAAATCGAATTTACTCCATCCCGCCATCTTAGATATTTTGCTAAATATCTCAAAACGCTCAACATTTACGAGATCCAGCAGATTCATAATCTAAAAATCTGAAAAAGAAGTCATGGCCAAAAATGGGACCGGAAAAAAATCAAGGGACTGGTGGAAAAATTTCAATAGAACATGTCTTGTAGTGTAGAACTTTCCGTACGAAAAATTGTACGGAAAGTGGCTATTTTCTGGTTTGAAAAAATTATTTAAAAACAAATTCTAAAAAGCCAGCCATTTTGATGTAAATTTCTGCCGCGAAATCATCATTCGAACCTTTAGTAAGCTGTCAAAATCTATTTATATATGAAACAATATAAATAGATTTAAAATAAAAACACAAATAACTCAGCTCATTATAGTTCATTCCTAGAATTTCAGACATTATAATGTACTTAAATGTATACCAAATTCCAATTCCTTCAATTGTTCAATCGTTCCTACCAACAAACAAAGCCTAAATATGTTTGTAAAAATATAAGGGACTTTAATATTTAATTCTATGGACATAGAAAAATTTTGTGCGTAAGGTGGGTAATATTAATATTTTATGGAGAACTAATTGTCCATACATTCCCGTCAGTCTACGTTAGTTACTCAAGCTAAAAGCATTTTATGGAAATTTTATGTCGGTGCCAATTTTTATTATTTTCTGTTTCATGGAAGCTTATACGATATTGGCCAAAAAAATAAAAACATTTCATAGTAATGCTGTTATGGTTTCCTCCACTAGATTAAATTAAAATGAAAAAGGTTTCCCTGAAGGTGATCCGGATTAGGATCGAAACGTCGGCACTGATGTAAAAGTTTAAATCAAAATAATTATCCAAAAAACCTGACACATTTTTTATTTCAATTTCATAGTAATCCACCAAATTTTTTTGCTATTTAGGAATATTAATTAATTGTTATTATAATAAATTTCGTTTTCGAAAAAATAAATATTAAAGTGACACTCGTGGCATATCAGACAAAGCGTTTTTGTTTCTCACTTCATTACGACCAGGCATCTAATGTCTAATCGAGAATCCAGACACCTACAGACCAGTTTCATCCTTATTAGGAATCATCAGGGAGTCATAGGATTGTATCTGGCAGTTGAAGCTACACAGGCATCATGTACACCTCTCGAATTTAAAACAAAAATTTTGTAATCCGTGGAGATGTAGTAGCTGCATGCGCCACCTGTCGAATAAACTGAGAAACAAAAACATTAAAATTAAAAAGTGCAGAAGACAGTAAATACAGAATCCTGTACCTTTCAGCAGGTTATAAAGAAGAAACCTGTAAAAGTGTAAAAAAGAGGTAACGTACGCAGCAGAGAGAGTACTACGTAATCCTATGAGTACCTAATGATTCCTAATAAGGATGAAACAGGTCTGTAGGTATCTGGATTCTCCATTAGACATTAGAGGCCTAGTCGTAATGAAGTGAGAAACAAAAACGCTTTGTCCGATATGCCACCAGTGTTACTTTAATTTTTATTTGCGGAACGAGATTCACTTTACTGTTTTTTAAAATAAATATTTCTTACTTAATTTTCGAATCCATGGACTTTAGCATATGCAACGAGTGAAACCATAATCATGTAGAGAAAATTTTATTAAAACTATGGCTATTTTATTGCAAATACCTGAAAAATTAAGCGATTTTGGTTACTGATGCAAAAAAAAATTACCTTTTGATCACGGGTCACAGTCTATCCACTTTCTACCCCATTTTAAATGAAAAATAGCGCAAAATAATAATATTAAGTAAGGCTAATTATTATTAACTTAAAACTAAGTAATTTTTTAACCAACATGTTGTGTGATGTTCCAAAAATATTCTTATTTCACAACTCGATGGACAGAACTTACACTCCGTGGACACAACATTTTTTAGACAAAATGTAAAATTTTGGATAAAGCTTTTGGCCACATAACCAAAAGTGTTAACCAATTATTTTCTAAACAAATCTATAAAAAAAAAAAAGTAATATTCAGTTTTTAAAATGACTTTTATACAAGCTCGGCGTAAATTTTTATGATATTGACAAATATGTTTAAAATAAAAATATAAAGAGCTCGGCTCGTTACACAAGCTCCACTAATTTCCCGCATGTAAACCAACAGCGTCCCGTGGTACATCTCCGAATTAAAAGTAAATATTTAAAAAATAAATTATCTTTGTTCTGTTGGCGGCTAAAATGGTAAAAAGTCGCAATAAAATGTAGAAAACTCGCCGCAGCCGCTACGCGCGAACTACTAGAGTCAGTGAAATAATAGCTTCATATTTCTACGTCAAAGTGAACTGGATTTATTGGGCTAGAAATAAGCCCGCCTTTCTACATTTTGTACAATAGGTTATTTTATTTCCACAAGGCAACTTGACTATTATTTAAGAAACGAATGACGTTTACTATTAATGATGAATGGGAGGAATTTTATTAAAAGTATTTCGTAGAACATGCCCGAAGAGTATTGGAAAACAGATCTCAGCCATCAGTAAGAGATCCGGACATAGAATTTGCACGCTGAGAGTAGGTACCACGGCTGAAAATGTAGACCAACAAGGATAAAAGACATGCTTTTTCGTGATCTGTCAACTAACCAGGCCTTTTATTGTGTTCGGTTGGATTCGCCAGATACAAGCATTAACCCGCTTGGGTAATTCTCAACAGTTATGGGTTGGGCCCGACTGAATAAGTCGGTGACTAAATCCTCTTGGGGAATGTCATACCGCACCCCCCTGGAACGCAGCTCTTTCAACTTTTCTGAATGGTGAATCAAAGACGGATGTGGAGGCCTTAGCTTAAACGCCAGGGCCACGTGGATGAGGCACTACAATAAAAACCTTCCTCGAGGAACCAGGCGCACCCTGTTGTATAAAGCCTCCTCCCCGAAGTACAGGGTAGGTGATTCTAGCCGGTTTACCTGTCTGTAAGGGAACTCTAGAAGGACCCTCCGACAACCAGGAGGTAACACATGGAACCAAACAGGTACCCAGTTGAACCCCTAAAGACAAGGATCAGCAAGGAACTGTTCAAGGAACCAGTAGAACTTCTTTAAAACAAGGGGGGCCTATGGACGCCGCTGATGTAAACAAATTGGCCAAGGCGCTCAGGATGTTCCAGGTCAAAATCGTAGTCAGCATGAATGGTCTAACCGAAACAGACCTGAATGAAGAGCATCTGCTCGGAGTCCTTGCTCCAACCAGGCAGGAAGGATGTGAAACCAGCAACAGGGCTCCTAACGGAACAGAGTTGCCTCAACAAGCACCTTAAGAGGCTGGGAATCGTCGGAAACTCAGAAATGCGATGGTGCATGGAGGAGGAAGAATCGTCCTTGCATGTTCTGCTGGAGTGTCCGGCTCTGGCCAGGTCAAAAGAATCGCACCTTGGGTACTATCTGTTGGTTCCAGGCGATGTAAGAAAGTTGCAGCCCAGAGAAATCGATTCTTTTGCGAAAGAGGCAGGCTTCCAGGGCTAAACCATGTGGGCGTGCAACGGGACCAACAAGGTGGTCTACGTACATGGGAATTGTTTCGCCCGCACTTCGATATTCATTCACTCATATTCATTCAACTAACCAGAACTATTATCTCTGATAAGTTTGACGTTTTCATTTATCATTCATTTATCAGCTGTTTGGTTTGTTGTTTTTCTAAGCAGCCTTCGTAATACAATCTTATGTTCTGCAAAATCTGCAAGAACTACTTAAACATGATTTTTCAAGTTGGTGGTCATTTCATTTTATTTACCCCTAACATCTTTGAATACATTATCAAATTTTTCAAATATATTGAGCAGAAGCAATAAAATTTACTAAATTGTACTATTTTTATTTTTGCAAACGTCAAAAAAAAACTGTTATTTATCAATTACTTTATATCGAAAAAATCGAAAACTTTAACATATAATATATTATTTTTTGTATTTGTTTATAACACCAGATATTTTTAAGGACCTTTTGGTAAAAAATAAACTAATTATTATTTTTCACACAATCACGGGAAATACCTACTGATATAAGACTTGTCCAATAAGACGCCAACGGTTTATCAAAATGTGGAAAATCAAACACGCTAAAAAAAAGAAAGTTCAATCATAAAATCATTTACATTGGAAACTGCAATTTCTTAAACCAATTTTTTATCCGAACCTTATTTCTTCAAACCCATTCAGTAACAAATTTATAAGACTCGTTTTTAATCGAACCATTTTTTGTCAAACTTATTCATTATCAAACTCGTAATTTGTAAAATCCATTTTTAATAAAAACCGGAATTTGTCAAACAATTATTTTTCAAAACGGGAATTCCTAAAAACCGTTGTTTATTAGAAAATTTTGCTAGATTAATTACGCATTCGCCAATAGAGACCTAAAGTTAATTTTCAGTTTTATCAGCATTCGTTACCTTATCTCTATCGAGTCGACCAATCAAGCAGGTGCGCTTTTAAAATCATGGCGAATGCGTGAGAGCTCCAGCTGATTAAATGCACGTAAACCTCTTAGGTACGATAAGGGAGTCGTAAAATTAAGACCATCCCTGCATACGAAATGATGTTTTGACGCATTTGATCAGCTGGAGCTGTCACGCATTCGCCATTAGTTTAAAAGGACACCTGCTCGATAGGTCAACTCGATAGAGATAAGGATACGAGTGCCGATAGACCCGAAATTTAACTTTAACGGTGGGATTTACTAAAAAGGTTTAGTCTATTTTAGAACGGTCCTAAGTTTAAGTGAACTTTTTGGTTTTAAGCATTTTAAACCAATCTTCCTTGAGCTTTGGACATAGTTTGATTTATAAGAAGAATTTTAATAAATATGTTTATTGAATAATCATCTTAAGACAATCCTTTGTTGGATTTAAGAGGAAATGAAATTTTCAATTTAGAAGAAAAGAAATTTAAAAAATTTAATCCCTCGCGAGGTTTAAATAGTGAGTGGGCATTGCGTAAGGAAAGTTTTTTTGACTGAGCTGTTGGATAACGTCAATGTTTTACTGCTAGTTTGTAAATAAATTAATATAGTTGTTTTGGGTTTCTTTGTTTGGTATATTTTTCGTGCTTAATCAGTGACCTTCGCTTATGTGTGTTTTGCCTTGTAGTGCCCTCATAAATATATATTTTGTTCAAAATATGGAGTTTTTCTGGACCATATAGGAGGGGTTTTGTTGGGTAAAGAACAACTTGAGATATTAAATAAGGTAGATTAATCCTTGTAAAAGCGGTTACTTAGAGAAATTATAAACGGACTTATTACCAAATGCCAAAAAACAATCCTTTCTGGGGGCTATAAATTTAAACCACCTCCCTGAGGTAGCCTAAAAAATCACCAACTTTATAACCTCAAACACTTGACACCTGTCAAAAAAAATTAGTTTTAGGGCATTTTATTCTAAAATATGGTGTATTTTGCGAAAAAAGCAGTTTTTCAGTGATATTTTGCAATAACAATAAAAATAATCAATAATTTCGTGTCTTTTCTGTATGGGTAAGTGTTTTTTGACAATTGGTTTTAAAATTTAGTACCCCCCGCAATTGTAAATATTTAGATCTGTGGGGGGTACTATTTTAGATCTTAGTAAATCTCACTGTAAGTGTCTAATAATATATGAACGCGAGACGTACACGCAGTGTTAAGAACAATGGAGTGACATCTATACACAAAGTATTGAACAATACATGTAAATACTTCTAGCCAGGTGTGCGCACACAAAACGCCAAATATATCGAAACTCCACGCCGCCTCGCCACCTGCTTGTACGCCTCCGGTTTATTTATTATTGGTGAATACGCAATCAATTTAGCAAAAATTTTCTGATAAACAACCGGTTTTATGGATTCCGGTTTTGAGAAATATTGGTTTGACAACTTCCGAGTTTTACTAAAAATGTGTTTTACAAATTACGAGTTTGATATTGAATGAGTTTGATGAACAATGGTTCGATTAAAAACGGGTGATATGAATTTCGAATCTGTTATTAAATAGGTTTGAAGAACAGCAAACACGAATTAAAAAATAGTACTTTTTAAGCACTTGCTTTCCGAGCTGCCAATAACGGCAAAGTACTAAGTAGGAAGTACTTAGTTAGTATTCATTTCGAACAACGGCCTGCATCAGGCCAGCATGTATATATTTAGTGCAAAAAAAGCTGTACTTTTATTTTATTATTTTCTTTGTACATTTTTAATAATGGAAAAACATAATAAAATATATATGTACAAATTAAAAACTAATTCAGAAAGAAAATTAAAATTAAGTAAAAATAAAAGAAACAAAATAATCTTACACTCTATTAGCACAGTTAGTAGCAGGGAAATTGATCCATTCGAGATGTTCGAAATATCACAGGGATTACCTAAATGTCCCACTTCCCAGAAGTCACACTTAGGTAAAACCCCAGCCTGCATGACTCCAGAAAAGGATAATGATTCTTAGATGTATTCACCATCACATCGTAAACTTCTTGATAATTCAACCCAGCGGCATCTTACAATATTTGTACAATTATGCTGCAGTGCGTAGCAACAATACAAAAAAAGCGTAAATATTGAACTGGCATAAAGTACTTTAATTATAGTACTAAAATATTGCTTCATTTGTAATGGCACTGCAAAATGTAGCAACAAATGTACAAAAATATTAAAATGCCATATTCCAAATTTGTACTTCTTTTGTACAGTGAATATTTTAAATTTTTAGTAATCCGATGTTTGCTGGGAAGTTCACAATTCTCGATGCCTATAGAGATATATCTATATATATTTACAATAGATGCAAACTAACTAGTTTGTAACAAGATGTAAGTGTTTTGTACAATACTCGATGATTTTTACCTCTGTTGTACATGTTTGCCACTAATAATAATATACTTAATTTTTTGCATTTTTTTTGTTAACATTTTTACACGATCTATTTGTACTTCCGGAAGTTTATTTATCTTTTGCTTATACCAAAATATTTTTAAATCACTTGTTTGGATATACCATTGCCGTTAACTATGGCTGCGCTAAGATTTTTTTTAAAATAAAGTGCAATTTCTTGCTTTATTAAAAACAATGTACTAAAATGCTGCTTTTTCGGTAGTTTTTTACAATATGCTAACTATGCCATATAAAAATAATAAAAGAAATGCACATCATTGCGGATGCCAGCAGTTGTCAGCAATTAAAGTACAATATTAGTAAAGTACCAGTAGATCGATGTTTGCTGGGTAAGGTTCGGATAAAAAATTGGTTTAACAAATTGCAGTTTTTATGCTGAATGAAATGATGAAAATTTTTATTAAATACGGTCTGATAAAATCCTGGTTTGATAAACCATCGGCATTTTGACAACAGGCATAAAATAACTGACACAAAATAGAGAGTAAAGCCTAAACCGATGAAACCGAATGGGGAATCACAGAAATCAGCGGAGGGTGGAGTAGGAAACAACGCGCGAGTAGGAGGTCAGAGTCGTCGATTTATTCTGCTGATAAATCGAATTCGCCCTACAAACATACATCATTGGCATAAAATCAGGCCAACGCTTCGCCGACGCACTGCAGACGTTTGCCCGATAACCGACGATTTGTGTTTATAGGGCGGGAAATCACTGGTACCAGTTTGCGGTATATATTCTACTATCCCATTTCCTTGGTCTTTATCTAAATATATAGTTTGCTGTCGAAAATGGAAATGTACTCCAATGGCAACACTGCTCCCTACTGCGCATTCCTCTGGAGTTTGCCTCTTTTGTTTAAAATATAGCGACTAAGTATCAGCGGATTTAATAAAATGTTAAAAATTGTTATTGTTGATATTTGAGTTTGATAGTTGTTTTTGAGTACGTTCGCGTAGAAACTCGATCTAGCAAAGAAAGCGTAGCGACGTCATGGCCTGGACGCCCCGGTTTTTGCGATTCTGCTCGAACGGAAATGGCATCGGCATTCGCCAGTTGGGTCGCTAGAAAAACTCGCACTTTCAACATATCTGATGATTTTTAAACACAAGTTTACACTTATTGCTTTTTTGTCAGGACTGTTTGCTAATAGTCTAAATTTCGTTTCTTTATACTGTTCTAGTAAATAAACAATTTGACAGTTTTAATTTTTGTTGGCCACTTTTCTGAAAAACCCTGTTTTTCATTTAAAAATATCCGTTATTATATTTTTTTTTTATGTAAACAAACCTTTAAAACTTTTAACATACAAAACCATAGATAGCCATTAAATATGTCGCTGTCACTGTTCAGATAATGGTGAGAATTGTTGACACTTTTTGAAGTCTATTGGTACGCGTACAATTTAGCTCTGCGTAAACTAGTCCTGCAGAATATTTTTAGAATATTAAATTTAGAAAATGTTTTTTAAAAAAATGACGCAGTTTCTCTTACAACATTAGGATAAATATGAAGGACGCTGTGTTTTTATTTTATATGAGGCGATAAGTAAAAATCGCCACTTTACAGAATTGTGACGGTTGAGATTTTCTGTCGTTTCTGAAGAATCGCGATCTTGATGTCATTTTGTTGCCAATTTTCTTTTCTGTTTTTCGCTGAAAAAAGTGTCTACTTGCAAAGTGCGGAGGACGGTTATACTTCACCCAAGTTTTAAATTTTTTACTACGGTAGACGTAATTCGTCGCCTTCGTCCAAGTCTTATGGAAAAACATTGCGACTGCGAAATGAGAATGAGCCATAATCTATTAATACGTATCTTCTGATGACAGAATAACCAAAATAATTGTCTCACAAAATATCCAACCCAAATTTGAAACAATAGTTAACAAAAAAGTAGGGATAGTTGTAAGGTGCACGCTGTTCTGGGTTCCCATGAAATAAAAAAAAGTAAAATGCAGAAATCGTTATTTATAGAAACAAACTTTGGAAATCGAACTTTGGAGAAATATATATCAAGGAAATCGTAAAACAGAGAAACCGCACAACGTAGAGATTGGTTAGGCGAAAATCTGGTCTCTGCCTGACAGGTGTGTCCATGCAAGCTTAGAGTAATGAAGGGCGTTGTTTTTATGCTAAATTTAAGGTAATGGTGGGTTGGTTTTTTAAGTTTTTTGTATTGATCTTTGTATTGATTGTTGGTTTAAGTTTAATTGGGACAAGTGAGGTAGGTTTCGAAAAAAAATAACTTGATCTACGCCCTTTCTTATTCTAAGGCACGTGTCGGACTTCCATTGTCTATATTTTATTCATAGACGACGTTTCGATCGGTACAATCTCTGATCGTCTTCAGGTGCAAACTAAAATCTATTCCTTAGACTACGTACTTCTATACTATGAGAAATCACTCAACCCAAAGGGGGGGGGGGCTTCCAAATATTTGGAATTTCAACATTTGGTTTCCTGAAAACACTCTGATTATGCCCAGTAAAGGCAGCTTTAAGGAATTTTCGTTTCTTCCAGTGTGACTCCTTGTGCAAAACCTTTGATTCTGTCCACTTCATTCGGTGTTGCTTTGACCTTGCGTACTCGGCGATTCCTGATTTCGTTGTTTCACCTCTTTGGGTATTCTAACAGATAGTGGTCTTTTTGTTTCACCTATGTCTGATTCACCACATTCACAAGGAACTTGGTAAATGCATTCCTTATTTTGTTTGTTCTCCGGTTTTGTTTTACTACGAAGGCTTTCTTATGGATGAATAGTTGTCGAGTTATTAAATATTTTCCACAAATCATATGGTAGGTTGTGATGAAATCAGCACGCCATATTATTAAAAAAATCTAGATTGCCATGCTTGTCAATCTGAGATGATAAAAATAAATTTTTTACAACGAAATAAAAAAACGTATTCTTTTTCTTAACTGAACATTGTACTATATTATGGAAAATATTTAATAACTCAACAACTATTTATCCGATTTTTGTAGGAGGCACATCGTTTTAAAGGAAATTAAAAAGGTATTCAAAAACTAAAAAAGAAATTGGGTATTCCATAAGAAAAATATCAACTCTGTATTATATCTCAAAAACTAAAAGAGACTCATGAAATCTGATTAGGTCATTAAGTTATAGGCTAAAAACTCTACAAAAATGCATGTAACACTGTGAAGATATTTTCATAAATAAAAAAGCTCGAAGACGGGGTGACATATTTAAATGCGGTTTTTACCATAAATATTTTCTTGAAATTTGAGTTTTGCAAAGGGGGAACGAATTTTCTCTATCTCTTCTAAAACTACTTCTAGAACCCCCCAAAACCATCGAGTTTAGGACACCATGTACTTCGATATCTGTAAGGTAGTTTTAAGTTAAGTTCTTTTTTGTAAAATACCTTTATACTAAAAGATATTTTTTTTATTATTCTTGTTTTATTTGGAAACCTACTTTCCGTTAAAACCGTCCCTAAAACATCTAAAAAAAGTTAACTAAAATTTTAAGTTTGCTCTTTGTCACCACTACCAATCTTTTTACGAAGGTGATTTAAAGATTGACCCTGGACCATAGCGAACTTAAATTATTAATTAAAATGATCATATTTTGTTCTTATTCGGACCACGCTTGTAAGAAAAACATTATTTTGAACGCTAGTTATAAAATCTACTATTTATGCATATATAGGGAGTTATATATAAATAATTACAAGTTTGAAATAAACGAGGGCCTATTAAAAAAAAATCTAGAATTTTTTTCGTAACAACAAATTCAGAATGTGACGAAAATATCTTTCCCCTCAACGAAACAACCAGTCCCACGGTGCCGACGCTAAGGAAAATTGTTCGATTATGCATCCCCAGCCACAATTTTCCATAACAAAAAACTAATTTTAATTTGCCAAAACCCATTTCAGTAACCCCTATGTGTAAAAGAAAATTTTATCTCAGGATGCAAATAACGTTATAAATTATTTAGAGAGCTCCTAATCGACTCTTTTGCGATATGATGAAAAATTTCAAAAAATAAAAAAAAAATGGTACGGCTTTTATCGCCCTGCTAGATGCTGAGTTTCAAAAAGCAATTTAATTTATTTCAAAAACCCGGATAGGAAGCTAGACTCTCTGCTGAAAGTTCACTCTGATGCCCCAAGAATTTATTTACATTTTTGGGTAATACCCTTTCATAGAGTACCTAGTTTTTATTTTTGATTCTTTGAAACTCGACACGTAACTAGGGTATGTTGGAATATTTCAGAGAAAACATATTAAAATTTATGACATGATATTAGTATTAAAATCTAGAACTGAGGCTAGAGTTAGGGTCACTGGATCCTGAAACCTGCGGTCCCAGGGGTAGCGACACGAGTCACGTGACCGCACTCGCACTGACATAGAAAAACTGTTTTAATAAAACTCAGTTTTATATATGTCACTAGGTTTTTTTTTTGCGAAAAATTGTAAGGTGTTAAAACCCAGCAAACATCGGATTACTAAAAATGTAAAATATTCACTGTACAAAAGATGTGCAAATTTAGGTGGCATGGCATTTTACTTGTATATTTGATGCTGCACTTTGCGGTGCCATTACAAATAAAGCAATATTTTAGTACTCTAATTAAAGTACTTTATGCTAGTGCAATTTTTACGCTTTTTTTGTGTTGTTCCTATGAATTGTAGAACAAATTGTACAAATATTGTAAAATGCCGTGTTCCAAATTAGTGCTATTTTAGTACTTGCGATATGTTTGCTGGGAATAATATAATTTAGAAGATATTTAAAAAAAAAATTGATAATTGCTAAAAATAGTTTTCTTTTAATTATTATTACTTTGCTTTATAAAACAATAATGTGTACTAAAAATAAACGTTGAACCTTTATTAATAATTAAGTATGACCTAATCTAACCTAATACTGTATTAACAATATTCAATACTGCAGGTTTTTCTTATACCGAATATCCAAAACTATATAAGATAGGTACCTATATTTATTTTATTATACAGTCTAACTTCTGTAAGATCGAAACTACATAGAAAAATATGGAAAAACCTAAAATATAGGTTGGTAGTTCGTAATGGGTTTTGGGATAAGGCTTGGTGTGACGTGTGGTTGTGAGACTATACAAAGCTTTTTTGGTTGCGATTGTGATATTTTATTCATCTATTTAAAATAATTTCACAAAGCCCTAACGAACAACTCCACATATATAGCAAAAATGTAGATATATTGCGTACATACTCTAGAAACATACGGGAATGTCCAAAACATATCCTGTGAATGTGCGTATCCATTAAATCTTCAGTAGTAGGTACTTGGTTGTGTTAACTTGCTTGTACGATTATATTACCTATCCAAACTCTACGTTAAAACATCCTAATACCGAAATTATTTCAATAATTCTTGTGTAATACTAGGGGCATTGTCTTGCATTGACGCGAAAATATATAAATAGGCACTTAGATGGAGACACGCGAACGGCAATACTTAAGTATTTTTTTAATATTTGAGGATTTTTGGACGTATAGGCAGAGATCTCTTATCCAACGAGATGCGACAGTCGGCGTCGGCACCTTTGAAGTTGGGGGTCCCGTTTTTCGTAACCTTGATTTCGTGTCCATCGCTGTAAATAAGTGTTAGACTGGCTCCGACTGGCTCGTCAGATTTATTCCATGAGTCGGAGCCGAAAAACCGGTTTATTTTTTTGATGCATTAATAATTAATTAGCTATAAGTAGATAAAAAAACATACGGATTTCTTGGAGAAGGGGAACAGAAAGATATGTCAAGTAAATTTCAAGTAATTGTTTAAATTCGTCATATTATTATCATTATTAAAAAGAAAATAACAAATAAAATATTTTTTGATATAAAATAATTTAAATAAATTGTACAAATACCTATATTCTGATTTTTTTATTTGGCTTGATATCTCTATTGTTATATTTAACGGTATACAAATTTTTAATCTAACAAATAACTTATTAATATAATTTTTAGTCAAAACCTACAACTGCTTACTTTAATGTACTCATTAGGTTGCCTAAAACTTATTTTATGTATTTGTTATTATTTTTTTAAACCATAAGGGCAATAAAAAATTTTTCTCGTTCCTGTAAAATTAACAAAAATGCACATAGCAGGTTTTAGAGAGTCAAAGACGATATATTACTATAAGTAAGTAGGCATTTAAATATATAAATGAGCTTAAAAAAATATGTGTACCTATACTTCTCGTTTTGTATCTCTATATAGGAAAAGAAAAAAAACTGTTGCCCATACCAGTTTTTGACACACAGCCGCGATAAGCACACCAAGTGCCCGGCTACTGATAAATAAATCAAAACCAAAATTTGGCAAGAACAATGTCCAAAATAAAAAAACTCTAACGAATAAGCGCACACCAACAAAATGCGAAAATCTCTCGGCCTACTCGGACCAATAAATCAACGAGCGGGTCAGGGGTCTGATTTTCGAATCCATACGAAAATATCCGCATACGTATACTGAATAATCAACAATTTTTATGTCAGTCTCTTTCTATACCGTGTGAAATGAGAGGCGAAAGATAAGCCGGTACGTGTGGACCGCGTTTGAATTCGACTGGTTTAACGCAATATTGCACGAGTGGGTGGAGGCATTCGTGTTGTTTCGCATGAAAAACCGGTTATTCTTGCACATACTACCCATGAATCAGCATATCGGCATATCTTTTGTCTCCTTTTCTATACGGTATAGGAAGAGACGGAAGTAGTCGCATGCGAATAATTTCGTATGGTTTCGAAAATACGACCCCAGGAGGTTTTGAAGCTTAGACGGCTTGCTGACTATTGCATTTCGTTGGATAAGAGATCTCTGGTATAGGTATGAAAACGCGCGCGGATAAATGTATGGAAATGTTTACAAAAATTTTATGTCAGTTTTGACAAATGTGTTGCTTGCATCGGTCAAAAGTGGTCAAAATTTATTTTTATTTTTTTTTTGTAAATCGCCGCCTGTGACAGTGTCAAATTTGAGTTTTGCGCGAATTAGGTTATGTTTCGTGTCGCTACCCCTGGGACCGCAGGTTTCAGGATCCAGTGACCCTAGCTAGAGTCACGCCCTCTCTGGGCAGCTAACCGGACCCAATATTTTTTAAATCATTTACAAAAAACAAGAGAGATCAACATTATTGGGATTGGTGCAAAATATTTGCCTGAGGCGCCATGACATCAATAATTTCCTTTGTTTATACGGGCCTTTTAAAGCGCTTTCATGTAAGGACGCTTTTAAAATGTTGTGGTATAAACACGACTAAAATCGCTTTAAACAATAAATCGATTTGGTTTTAGAGCGACCTAAAGAAGCGGTTTGTATAGGTGATTTTTCATTTAACTATGTGTTGCTAATATATTAGTTTTGTATGTTTTTATGTTACTACTAACTATATGCACTAATTGTGTTCCCTTTTAAAATTTTTGCACTAATAATTACATTTATATTTTTTGTGTCAGATTTAGACTACACAGTTTTTTACCTTATTACTAATACGGTTACATGAACGATAGACAGCCGCCTTGGACGGCCTTATATCCTTTTTTAACAACTTAATCTGAGGTCAGGACCAAAAACTCAAGATATTTGTCTCTGTGGGATTTGCACGTCCTTAAAGCTGACAGTGGAAGTATTTTGATGTTCCATAATCTAGTTAACTTAAAAGGGCTATTATGAAATTTTCGAGATAAGGCTTGCACTGCTAGCTAGTTGAGAGAGCGGTAGTCGTCGAAACTCTATTAGGTAAGATTTTTGATATCAATTGAGAAATATATTTTTTTTATTTTTATCTTTTTTATCTATCTTTATAATGCGACTTTAGTTGCCTATAATCATATTATAAAAGATTCTAAAGCTGAGTAAATTATTTTGGAAGGTGATTGAAGGCGTCAAAATATTTGTTTATTGACATTTTTTTTGGTAAATTACAATTGCAATAGTTATTTACCTAACAAGTGCGGAAAGTGGTACTTTTCGGGCAAGTTGTCAAGGGTGGAAAGGGTATTTTACGCAACAGTTAGGTACAGCGTTTTTCCTACGAGTGTTTTTGCTTATTTATCAAAAAAAAATTTAATACGCCAATACACATAAGATAGAATAGTTACATAAATTATTTAATTATTTCTAATTATCCTCATTTTTAACAATGAAAAAATCGTGCGGAAAAGCAACTTTTTAGCACTAGTGCGGAAAATTTACTTTTGCTCACGATTTTTTAGTAAATTTCCTGCATGTGCCTTGTTAATGGTTTAAATTAAAGGTTAAGGCTATAAATTTTCTAAATTAAAATATTGTCCTTTAAATTAGAAATCGTGTGGAAGAGTAAAAATCGTGCGAAAAAGTACAACTTTCAAAAAGAAAAGTCGTGCGGAAAAGTAACTTTTCTGCACGCTCGTAAGGAAGAAAGAATGAAAAAAATTTAAAAATATAGACGAGGGAGCTCTAAACCTAAAATCTTTAAATCAAAATAAATTAAGTTAACAGTTAAATTTAGGGGATTTTGTTAAATATTCTCAATTTGGACAAACAGAAGAATTAGCAAATTATTTGCAAGTGTAATTAGGTACTTCCAAAAGAGTTATTTTAAAATAAGAAAATAAAATGGCTTTCCTTTATTTATTATAGCTTGCAGTATTTATGAAGAACGAATTTAAAGGGATCTCTTAAAAAAACATCGGTTAAGTAGACCCAGTTTAAAACATGATAAAACAATATTAGAATAATAGTCTTTAAGTTTTAACGGAGAGGTGTGAAAAAAAATGTTTTGTGCAATTCTATTTCCACGAAGCCACCACAAGCCAGTTTTGACGTAAACAAAACCGCTCCAAAACTTTAGAACTCGCAAGCAGCATTTTTAACGTTGTGACGACGTATTCTAAGAAGTCGGCGACTTGACTGTGGTTGCCCGGTCAACGTTTTGCGGACGTTGTAAAAACCCAGTTTTGCACTAATTCGGGGAATACATTTTTGGGTCATAGCAACGTTGCAACTCTAACTACAGTCAACGGGAGTCGTTGGTTTAACTTCGTGGGTTTTACAGGAAACGACTGAATTTAGCGCCCTCTAAGCTCACTTTTGCTGTCCAATAATTAGTCGTGACAGTTTCTAAATAATACACGCTACATACAGACCGCTTCAAGCTACTGCGAACATAGGGCGGAAGAAGTCTAATTTGCCAGTGTACGTACATGCAGAGACACCGCACGCCTATCAGTGAAGCAACCAATACTCAGGCTTGCGATCACCACTTGCATGACTTTCCTTTGGTATTTAGTACGCCTCTAACCACGGTGCTGTGTGGAGCGTAGTCAATGAAACCGGAATAAATACGCAAATTTTTATAACGTAATTTTCTTATTTTTTGTCACTGATAAATAAGAGCGTTTTATTGTCAACTGCTCAGATTTATCAGTGACGACGTGTTACAATGAAAATAATAAGGAGAAACAAAATAAAAGCAAGTCCTCAAAATAAAATAATACATTCTAAAAACCAAAAAGATTCTCCCAGTCAAAAAAAAATTAAAGCATATGTTCGAAAAGTCCTCCTTGCTCGACTAGACAATATCCGAGCCTACTATAACCCCTTCTAACGTTTCCAAGCATGTTAGGGGTGATAATTTGAAAAGCTTCTTCAAAAACAGATAGAAGTCATTAGGAGCAAGATCGGGAGATCGAGCTGGCCATAAAATAGTTCCCCGTGTACTTATAACCCGATTAGGAAATACATTATCAAGATATTCCCTAACAAGGCCAACATTGTGAGCGGAACAACCATCTTGTTGAAACCATGTTTCACCAAATCTTACACCTAACAACTGCCTAGCAGTTGGAATAATGTGCTGCTGCAGTAGATCCAAGTATCTAGGACCATTCAAATTGCAATTGCCGTTAATAAAAAATGGCCCAATTACGTGTTCCCCTATAATACCCCCCCCCAAACATTTAGTTTTTGGGGATACTGTGTTCTTACGTCAAAATACAAATGCAAATTTTCCCTCGACCAATATCGAACGTGTGTTGGGTTATGACGATTTGACCATTTGACCATCTGCACTTTTTCGGCAACTTCGTAGACATCCATTTTTGGTTTTAAAAATGTATTATTTCAATTAAGAACTTACCCATCTGTTTCTCGAGCAAGGCAGAAATAAAACAAAATGAATTTCCAAAAGATAACACTGCAGCGTGCTTCGAATCCACCTCGGTCGTACGGCACGGAGTGTAAATTGGACTTGATTCCCCCTATGTTCGCAGTAGCTTGAAGCGGTCTGTATTTACAAAATAAACACCTTAAAATTAATTTTCTAACTATCAAAATAAATAATGCAGTAAAAATACTTATGGTATTTTGAAAAAAAACACATTTTCCTAGCAATAATATCTGACACAAGCCAGGTTACTGTCAAATATATGCCTCCTTTGACCTAAAAACACGCACGCACTAAATCCAACGTGTTTTAAGAAATTAATTAATGAAGGGAAAATTTAGCACCCTGATAAATTTACAGAAAAGACTTGTGGCGTATAGGACAAAGGGTGAGGGAATAAATCGGACAAAAGTTTTTTCTTGACTAGGTTTTGAACCCGGGACCTCTAGAATACTAGTCTAATGTTCTACCAACTGAGCAACCGAGGAACTGGGGTTTTTACTGGCTATTCGGATAGCCCTTCGTCCGATTCATTTGTTAGTATGGGAGAGATCTTTGAAGCCTACTGCGGCTTTAAAAACCTAGATATGTTATAAAGACAAGGAGGTACACATTCACGATTATTAGTTGTACAAAATTTCTATTTATCTATCAACCAACGATAAACGACATATAGCGTTTTATTGGAGGTGTCAGATGGCGAATTTCCAACCAATAATTTCAGTCAATATATTTACAAAATGAAAGGAAAATTTAGCGCTTTAATAAATTTACAGAAAAGATTTGTGGCGTAGATGGCAAAGGGTGAGGGAATAAATCGGAAAAAGTTTTTCCTCGACCAGAATTTGAACCCGGGACCTCTAGAATACCAGTCTAATGCACTACCAACTGAGCTACTGAGGAACTGGGGTTTTGAGTGCCTATTCGGAAATCTTTTCGTCCCGGGTTCAAATCCTAGTTGAGGAAATCTTTTTTTCGATTTATTCCCTCACCCTTTGCCCTCTACGCTACAAGTCTTTTCTGGAAATTAACTAATTATGAAACAATTTATTTACTCTTAAATAATTACAAATCTTTTTTAAAATTAATCTGGGTATTGGCCTAGGTCCTCCGAATATTTTCAAATATATATTAAGGCGAATTTCAGCAATATTTTCTAAATTTTCTGTTGTTTGCAACTAAAAAGAATCATGCCGGTCCAAGCCGTAAATCACCAAAAATGGTGTGGAGTCGCATTCACTTGAGTAAACGAAAGAGACTGGCCTGTTTCTTTCTGACAATATTGGCCAGGCGGTATATATAGTAATAATATATATAATAGAAGTAAGCGGCAAGAAGTGATTCTTGCCGCTTACTTCTATTTCTCTCTTTGTCATCTTTTTTTCCCTCTCACTCTTATCAAAAAAGAGAGAAATAAAAATAAGCGTTAAGAGGTGAAACTGTGGATTCAGCGTAGTGACATATCAGCATCTGTCAAAGTTGTTTTTTTGTATTTTTTCTAACAAAAACTAAAACCTCTAAATAGTTTTTTACCTAGTCGTTATTTAAACGACTTAAAAACGTTGTGCCTCTACCCAGTTTTATTAGATGACATTAACTTAACGTCACCGACAATCCCAATACAGCACCAATTCTTAATTCGGCGCAGAAACCTTTCAACAACGTCGGTATTTAATGAAGCTCACACACGTAGCCAACCAAAAAAAAAACCTCCACATCAGTTACTTGAACCGAAAAGAAACTAAAAAACAAAAGATCAAAGATCTTGGATGGAAATAGCATGAGCATCCCACAAGAACCACAAAAAGGACCAAAGCGAAAAGATAACCAGCGTAGGCTCATCAGTGGTTCCACTGGTTACCCGCCCCATACATCCTTAAACACCATCATACACTTTGATTTCCAATCTTGGATCACTCTAAAATAGGCATCGTTCCGCACTGGTACGTCCAAAAAACATCCAAATCAGTTACTTTAACCGAAAAGAAGGAACCACAAGGAACACACAAAGGACCAAAGCGAAAAGAGAAATGATTAAACGATGTGTCACGTTGGGTAACCAGCGTAGGCTCATCAGTGGCTCCACTGGTCCTCCGCACCATACGTCATTAAACACCATCATACACTTTGATTTCCAAACTTGAATCATTCACAAATAGGCATTGTTCCGCACTGGTACTTATCCAGGTTACCTGATACGAATTCGTCCTGGCGTGTTAATATTTCCAATAGGATTATGCTCCTAAGACAATTCAAACAAAAAAAACAAAAATAGAAGTTAAACAACCTCCAAATCAGTTAATTCAACCGAAAAGAAACTAAAAAAACAACCAGAAATTGTTATGACATAACCACAAAATTTTTGAAATATATAAACTATTTTCTTTTGAAAATATTTTAAATGTATTTGTCTTTCAATGTTAGGAATATTTTGACTTGTATATTTGTTTTTAACCTGTTAAGTAGTTCAGTAGTATATAAACAAACATAACTACAAGAATATAATACAAACAAAATTGACAATTAACTCTGATGATGGCCTAAGGCCAAAAGCGTGCTAAGCTATTACCCTCTTTCAATCCCATTGTTCATAAAATTGAACTTAAAGTTATTTTATTTATTTTTTCGTTTGTAGGAATAACAGGATTTTCGGTCCAAATGTAAAACTAATTAACTAAAACTCTTTCATAAAACCAAGCTTTCGGAACTTTTTTTGTTCCTTCTTCAGGGCTTATATGAGTTTAATTTAGTTAACCTATTGTTTTCTCTTCATATTGTAATTTTAATAATAATATAATATATAAAATTGTAGAACTTTAAAGATTTTTTTTTTCGATCTGTTTTTTTTTACTTCTTTAAATTATGTAATAATTTAAAAAAGTTAAAAGAAACAGATCAAAAAAAAATCTTCAAATTTCTCCAATTTTATATATATATACAATTATCATTATACTCCCCCGAAGAAAGCGATTTTATTTAAAGCCGTCCTTAGAAAAAACCGGTTTTAGGTGCGTATAAACGTAATAATTGTTCCGATGGAAATATTACCTACATTTGTACGCAGCAACTAAATTTTAAAGTTTAATATCTGGTGTCCTTGCGTTTCTAATTCTTCCAAATAACAACAAAAACAGAAAGTCACCCACAAACATTTTCATTACACTTCACGCTGAGAAAGTAAAACACTAAGTTATCCTGGCTATTTAAAAAATGTCCGGCTGTCAGCGAAAGCAGTCCAATAACTTTTAGAGGCCAAAGTTGGGAAAGGTATTAGACACCAATGCAAAAGTACGTTAGTAGAAGTGTTCTTCTGAGTTTGTATGAGTTAGTAAGGACAATGGGCTATTAATAGATAGTTTTTGGGGACGGCCACGGTTTATTAGAATGTGCAAAATCAAACCCAATCATTCACTATAGAAACTGCAATTCAATAACAAATTCTAAATTTATAAGACCCGTTTGTAATTAAACCTCTGTTCATCAAACTCATTTAATATCAAACTCGAAATATATAAAACCCATTTTTGCCAAAACCTTTGTTTTTCAGATCTATTCAAAATCAAACTCGTAATTTGTAAAACCCATTTTCAATAAAACCCGGAATTTGTCAAGCCATTATTTTTCACATCCGGAATTCGTAAGACCCGTTGTTTATCAGAAATTTCTGCTAAATTGATTGCGCAATAGTCAATAATACATGAACGGGAGGCGGACACACAGGTGGCGCGGCGGAGCGGCGTTTCGATGCATTTATGGCTGTCACGCGCGCATATACTTGTACAGGTAGCGTTCAATAGTTTGTGTAGAGGTGTCACTTGCATTTTAGCTGCAAGAGCAGCCGCTCCACGGAGAATTTCGATGATGGTGTTATCATCGATATATGTCATCATTTTCTTCATCCTCCATCAAAAATAAAGACATTAAGAATGAGTTCCATTTTTGAAATATAAAAAAAATCACGACAATTCTTAGATTATCTTATTAAAAACAAAGCTTATGAGAGCGCCCTCTGCTCGACAACTTAAATAATTTACAAGATACGCAAGAAGCGTTGCTTTTAGCCTTTTTTAGCTCATCATAACTAGGCGACGTATCCTTTCTGCGTAACGTACGTTGCGTTTACATCATGCTGTGGCTTAGAACACCTATAAGACACTTAAAGTAAATAAAGTAACGCGTTCGAAACAAAGTCAAAATACGCTAAATTTTTGACTTGCTCATGCCATGTTTCGAAAGATGCCTGCTACCCACGAACGTACGCAATGATTTCAATCAGCAGTTCTGTCATAGCACCCTTAAAAAAAGCAGCCATCGTTCGAAACATCGCATAAACAAGTCAAAAATATGTGTATTTTGGCTTTACTTCGAACGCGTTAGGTATACGGATACTGATGCGTTGAAATATTTACTTTATGTGTTTATCGTTAACAGAACGTAATCGCTTAACGTTAAATAAGCATACAAACGTCCCTAATCTATTACCAATATACAAACAAGCTCCAGTGCGTCGCCTGATGGCTTCGTTCACTGCTCATGTGAATCTTTAATCTAATTGGTCGAATCTTTGCCACCCGCATTTTTTTCCCCGCAGCCATCCTGCGACGTAAGCTGGCCTATGTGCGCATAAAATACGTGCACTTGAAGCTCGCAGACGAGTCAAATGAGACGGTTCGGGAAATTTTTATTTGCGAATAATGACTGAATTTTCTATGTCTAACATTAGCGCGCAATATTTAAAGACAATTTTATTTTATAAACGAAGATTTAAAATAGAAAATTACGAATAGAATATATAGAAAATAGAATTTTTGTCTGTTTGTTTGATCCAGCATCACATCTACTGGACCGATTATGATTTGATTACTACTGCTCCTGTGTAACTCGCCCCTTATTCGAAAGTTGTACGCTCCCAAAAATTTAAATCACGCGCCGCCGCTGCGACTAACGCTATTTGGCCCTGTTCATATTTGTGAAACCCCGTAAATGCACGGACGGTTAAAATACAAATTTCGACGTACGAAGCATGCGCATTTGTTTTATCAAGCTTTTATTAAATTCCGCGCCATTCCGAACGGAGTAGGGCTGCGCTCAGTACCCAAGACACACCAAAGTCTGTTTTTCTGTCTGAAAATTCTTTCTTAAATATTTAAAAGCAATACGTTTGGGTAGTTCTAATCCTCTACTTTCTTTCGGAATTTAATTAAAAGGGTATATATTTTGTTTTGGAATGAAAAACAAGGGTAAACTAATTTTATTTTGAAAACAAAGAACAAAAATTAATGTTTTACCAAACGTCAAATAACTGGACCGTCGCTTCGTGGTAAAACCTTGGCTATAAAATTTATTAAAACATATATTTTAGTTAGTAGCCCAATTCTAATTGAAATTTAAATTTCCGAGTCAATCTAAAAATTGTCCCAGATAAGGACTGGTACGACTAGTTACACACGGAACAACGACCAGAAAACCTACAACAGAACGAGGAAGATATACACCATCTGGAAGGAGAAACAATAACAATTGAAGATGACATACTATTATCCACTATAAAACGCTTCAAAAACAAAAGAGCTGCAGGACCTGGAGGCGTACCTTCAGAACTCATAAAGCATGAACCCCCAACATTACACAAAATGATCAAAACATTATTTGAACGATGTATCAATGAAAGCCAGATTCCCAAGGAATGGAAAATGAGCACTCCAATATTTAAGAAAGGAATAAGAAACCATTGTGCAAACTATAGAGGACTCTCGCTGAATGGCACCTCTAGCAGACTTTATGGACGAATATTAACAGTTCTTATAGAACAAGACTATCGCCTATACCAAACCGAAGAACAAGCTTGTTTTTGAGTTCTAGAGAAATGAATAGCAATGAACCAAGAAACTCACTTAGTTTTTGTAGATCTTATCAAGGCATATGATAATATACCCATAAGGATGTTATTTGGTGTCCTTGATCAATCACTAATAAACATAACCCTAGTAAAAGCAATAAAACAAATACACGGCACTATCTCCAGAGTAAAAATTGGCAAAACACTAACACCTCAATTTAATGTAACTAAAGGGCTACGTCAGGGCTGTAGCATGTCGCCAGTTCTCTTTAACATTTATTTGGATAAGGAATTATTTCAGTGGCGAAGAAAATGTGATGGAATAGGAATCCCAATAGATGACCATACACACTACACCCTACATTACGCAGATGACCAAGTAGTATTGGCACAAGATTTTAAAGACATCAAATACATGACTAGGAAGCTTTTTGAAGAATACGCGAGATGGGGACTGACGGTAAACTTAACTAAGAGTGAATTTATGTGCGCAGGCCAGAAATAGACTTAATAATGGAAAATGGTAATATAGTAAATATGTGCCAAAATTCGACTTACCTCGGAGCACAAATCCATAATAGTGAAAAATACGAAACAATGATCAACACTAGGATAAGTAACGCCCGTAAAATCACCGGAGCCCTAAATTCTCTACTATGGCGGAAAAGCATAAGAAATAAGACCAAAATGCACATATATGATACTCTTTTTAAAAGCAGCCTTACATTTGGAATTGCAGTTTGGCAGATTAGTCGGAAAATTGAAAATAGACATTTTTTAGGAGGTCAGCAAGGAAATTCCGCTTAGAAAGAGTTAGAAATGAAGATATGAGAAGAATAATGAGACGGAAGACTTTTGTAGATGATATACGACAGAAGCAACTCATTTGGTATGGCATTTCAGTAGAATGGATTAAGACCGCATACCAAATGGCAACCAACAGGCCGAAGAAAACGAGGACGTCCAAGAGAGACTTGGGGCAAAGGGCTGACCCGAGCGATGTCTGAATGAGATCTGAGAGAGGGTGACTGGACGAACAGGCAAGACTGGGAAGCGGAAGACGACCACATTCGCTGTGAAACCGGACGGATATATAATTTCCGTGAAGGTCATTGGTTAGTAGATGACAGGGAAAATAGAACATATAGGTAGGTAACGATGCGATTAACAGTTTCATAGCTAAAAAGGCATAACGCTTGGGGAAACGTCATTTTTTTATGCTTTGAAGCAAGGAGTTGACTACGGCTTTTCAAAATGGCGTATTTTCCTTGTTTTTTCATGGCAACAGTTTTAATTTTTTTATATTTTGAGTGATTTACGCTAGCCAGTCAGTTTAGAATTACAAATGCAGAATATGTATTACAATTCGTTTATTCTAATACAAAGGCAGGAATTTAAGCTACAAATTAACCTTTAGGATACCTCACACTGGAAAAAATATCGTACATGGTATTTATAACAGGCGTTTATTAATTTTTTATAGATATTTCTACATTAATAAAACGTAACTGTTAAATATATATAAATAAAATAAAAATTGTCATATACAGTAATGAAAATAATAAACGGAAGTTACAAAGTCAATGAAAAATGTTTCTTGACATTTTATAGACAGTTTTTATTATTAGTATGTACAGGTTATGGAGATAAAAAAGAGCATAAGGTGAGCTGGGGTAACTGGATCCACGAGATATCTGGAACATATGCCTCTTGTGTTTGTGGTAGGTTACAAATCCGCTCCGAAACAACTGGCAACGTTGTTGTGATTCGTTTACTTAATAGAACAACGTTCCTTACCGCATTTTTTAATCTGTGTTCATGATGAATGGATTACAAAATTTTTTGCTCTCGTTTTTGTAAAAAACGTCTTGTACTTGTGTAGTTCAGTGTGTTTTGTATGAAAACTGTAAGTATTTTTGACACGACATCTACTAGTTTTGAAGAAATAAGTATAACACAAACTAATTATAAGTGTTTTAGGTCATGCAGTATTTGTTTATTTATGCAGTCATGGGTGGCCCAGTTACCCCCATTTTCATAAAAAGGCGTTACTGGACCATGAGTTTGGGGTAACTGGATCCTTACCTGGTCCAGTTACCCCAAGCCTGGTCCAGTTACCCCAAATATCTAAAACACAATTTATTAATAGAAGTTTCAATATTATTTGTTATTTCTTTTATTTTGTAGGTACGGTAGATATCGTTCGAACATACGTTCGGAGAACCCAAAAGGGCGCAGGGTTTAGTTACAGTAGAGAAGACCTCCAAAAAGCTCTTTATAATGTGCAAAATGGTAATAAAACAACCAGGGGTGCAGCAATTCACTACAATATCCCTAGAAGCACATTGAAGCATTACGTAAAAGGCACGAGAGGAAGAGGTAATGTTTCAAATGACAGTAGGGGTGGTGGTGGCGTAACGTCGTACTTATCATTTTCTGATGAAGAAGAAATTGCCAGTTGCATTAGGGTAATGGAAAAAAATGGAATTGGCCTGTCACGCGAAGATGTATTGGACTTAGTACAAGCGTACATAAGACAGAATAATTTTCAGACAAGATTTAAAGGACAATGTCCTGGTACCGACTGGTTTATTGCTTTTAGAAAAAAGCATCTTTTGTCTTTTAAAAAGCCCCAAAGTATTGAACATGTTAGATGTGATTAGGTGAATCCTTGGGTAATTTATGATTTTCATGATAAGCTAAGCCAGGTCATTAATGCCTTTTTGTCATGATCCGCCTAAAACCAAAATTGTTGGGGCAGTCGGTGCTAAATGTCAACGGAAAACTAGTTCTACAGGACGAGAAAAAACTTCCGTCTTACTTTGCTGCTCTGCTGATGAAAAAATACTTCCATTGCTTTGTGTATTCAAGGGTAAGTATGTCATGGAAAATTGAGTTGACCAGGAAGTTTCCACACAAACTGCAGTTTCTGTAACGGATAGAGAATGGATGGAAACAACATTATTTTGCAACTGGTTTAGAGATGTTTTTCTACCAAATATCGGCACTAATAGACCTGTTTTATGAGTGTATGACGGACACGTGACACATATTTCGACAAAACTGATCCAACTAGAACATAAAAATAAGAATGTATGAAATTACCACCTCATACGACCCATGTTTTACAAGGTTTAAAATCAAAATGGGATAAGGAATTATGTACATGGCAACGCAAAAACCCTAGAAAGAAAATTCCCAAACCTGAATTTACAGAAATACTGACTAGATTTTTTGGTGAAATACCTTCGTCAAGTATCATAAACGGATTTAAAGCAACAGGAATATATAATTTAGAAAAAAGAGGTCCAAACAGAGATGCTATTCCTATTTCAATTTTTAAACCAGACGACTTAAATAAATATAGAAAAAATTACCCGTTACTGCTGAAAACGAAATGGATGCCCTCGCGTCAACAGTCAGTGTTATTGAATCACAAAAGAACGACGACAATCCACAACCGAGTACATCCAAAACTACTTCGTTATTAATAGGACAGGTAGAAGACACTGAACATTCTTCTAAAATAAAGTCAGAAAAAACAAAAAAAAATGTTTTGAAGATGTTCTACTAGATATGTTTAAGAAAGATACAAAAAAAAGTCCAGAGAAGAAACGTAGGAGGCTCGTGACAAATTGCGAAATAATAACTACTTCAGAATATCTAAATAAAAAACAAGAAGAAGAAGAAAAGAGGCAGCAGAATTTGAAAAAAAAACGAAACTTCTAAATAAAGAAGCAAAAAAGGAAACTTTCACAAGAAATTTAAAAAATGATAAAGACAAATCGAATGATTCATCCAGTGATAGCGAAAGTAACTACCCCCTGCGTGAAAGCAACGACAGCTTAACTCTCAACTTTTCTAACAGTGATAAAGAAGTAAGTGTTGATATTTTGCTTTCTTGTTAAACCTGGCATGTTAAAGAGTTTGCTGTCGTTAAAGTTTTTGGCAAGGATAACGTATACTTTAGAATGTACGTTGGAAGAAATCAAACTATTGATCCCAACGGCTTCGGTGTTAAATTTTTAAAAAGACATAAACAGACCATGAAATTTAGAATCCTACGTTAAAAATACTGATATAGTCCAAAAATTATCCCTTCCTTTATCAAATAAATCAGCACGGTATAAGGACATGGTTCACTTTAACACCGATCTGACTGATTTAAGTAAACTTATTGACTAAGTAAATAATTTTTTGAGGCATAAAATCATTTTTAAACAGTATTAGGCTTATTTGATGTAAAAAAAATAAGTAGTTTTAGGTTTAGATTGATTTAAACTTTTTTCTTTCTAAGTTAAGTTGTTAAAAGTAAATTTAAACCCCTTACAAACGTGTTAAGTTGTTTTATAAATAACACTCCTTGGGAAATGTTTATTTGCAATTGCCCTCAATGGTAAAAATAAAAACAATATTTTGCATCTATAATTTTTTTTCGAAAATTTAAATGTTCTAGATTTGGTCCTGATACCCCAAACTAAATACCTTTATTTTACAAACAAAATATACATATATGGTCCAGTTGCCCCATCTTCATGGGGTAACTGGACCCACAGGCAAACCAGAAAAAAAACAAAAATGGTATTTTCTATTTTAGAATTAGATCTTATATAACGTAAATAGTTTCTACACCTCTTCCTTAAGATACTCCTGTAGTGAAAAACCCATTTATTTTAAGATTGCTGATTTTTTGCAAGCAAAAAAGCCTTAAAAGTTTATTCCTGTTGTAAAATCATGACCCAGTTACCCCACCTTAACTTATGGAATAAATAAAAAATGTTAACAATTTAATCAATGCCCTAAATATATTTTATAAATGGCGATCATTGATTGTCGTTTAAAAATTGGTTGAAGTAAATAATTCGGAGGTTTTTTAACTTCGTTTTGTTATGGAATGTATGTACAAGTTTATGAAAATTATGAACCGAGCATACAAAATACATAAACAAGTTAGCTCTGTGTTTCGGACTTCCATTACCCATATTTTAGTTATACACGACGTTTTGATCAGTACAATCTCTGATCGCCTTCAGATGCCAACTACGGTCAGAGATTGTACTGATCGAAACGTCGTGTATAAATAAAATATAGACAATGGAAGTCCGAAACACAGAGTTAACTTTCAAACTCTGATTAATCGTTGTTTTTTGTGTTATTTTTTATTCTTTAATTCTAATTTGAACCTTTGATACTTTGATACTTATGCGTGTCTCTTATGTCAAAAGTATCGACTTGATTATCTATAGAAGCAAACAAGATTTTATTATTATCAAAAACATCTCTAAAAATCTTCTGTTCATTATTATTATTATTATTATTATTTTATGCTTTTATTGTCTCTTTGATACAAAAGGTCCTCTTAAATAAATGACATTCAAATTTGTATACCAATCCTTAAGAAGAGGCGACAAAAGGAATACTTCGCAGTTCATACTTAAACAATATGGAGCGGCGCTCCTTCACTCAATTTTAGTTTAAGTTAAATTCTAGTAAAGAAAATATTTATATAAATAAAAAAGAAACGTAAAAATATATTTTTTGTTTGATATTGATTGATATTAAATAAATGAATGCATGAATTAATGAGCGCATGAAAGTACCTTAAACCTAATCTAAAATGCCTCAGTGAGCTTTAATATTATTTTTAAAAGCATTTATAGAGTTGATATTTTTCCTACGACCCCATGTATGAAAATAATAGATTTCACACGATTTACCTCATTAGAAAACGTTTCACCCGTGTGCATATATTTTGCAGCAAATGTGTGGAATAATATACGATGACGTTAACCAGTGGCGAGGGGTTGAGGTAACATTTTTACATAAAATTATTTTTTTACTAAAGATAATTAAATAAAGCTATGTGTATGCTGGACATTTACAGTGGGATTTACCCCCCACAGTACTGTGGGAGTACTAAATTTGAACTTACACATACAAAAAAGAAACAAAGTTATTGATTATTTTGTAAAAAACTTCTTTCTTTTTCTCCAAATATTCGACATTAGGATTACATGCCCTAAAACTATTTTTTTTTACAGGCTTCAAAATGGCAAATGGTGAATACGGAAAATATAGCTTTATTTATCTGTGTTTGAGGTTATAAAAAATAATAATATAAAAATATATGTATGAGGGCACTACGAGACAAAACAAACTTAAGTGATGCACGAAAAATATATCAAACAAAAAAAACCCAATACAACTTTATTAATTTATTTACAAACTGAAATTCAACCATTGAGGTTATCTAAAAGCTCAGTCAAGAAAGCTTTTCTTACTCAAAGCCCACTCATTTCAAAGCTCTAGCTTTCAACAGTAGAGGTTGGTGCAAGCTAAGATACAAGCAGACGTAAGAGATTCGAAATCGCTGTTTGTGATTTGAACGGAGCTAATATTTTGAAACTGACATTTCGACAGTGACAGAAATGTAAACAGAACTTGCATTTAAGTTTTTTACTACATTTCATAAACAAAAACACCTTTTAAATAAATACAAAATTAATCTATTTTTAATTTTATTATTACCCATCTAAATCGTTGGGTGACATCAAGTATTAATTGGAAAAATTAATTGACAAGGGTAAGTTTTAACTAGAGTTACATATGACATTTTTATTTGGTCTACAGAGTGTTTACTATTTAAACCCCGCGTAGGTTTAAATTTTTTAATTTTCTTTTCCTCTAAATTGAAACAAACAAAAGATTTTGTTAAGATGATTATTCAATAAACAAATTTATTCAAATTCTTCTTATAAATCAAACTATGTCTAAAACCCAAGGAGCTTTGGTATAAAATGCTTAAAACCAAAAATTTTACTTAAACTTCGGACCGTTCTAAAATAGACTAAACCTTTCTAGTAAATCCCACCCTTAGTTTTTAATTTTTTTATCTACCGTAACGCTATAGAAAAAAAGTACTTTTGAGTTTTTATTTAATGAATTTAAGTGGGTAAATAACTTTTTTTAATTTGTAACGCTGTGTAATAATACAAATGTTCCTACTTATTCTTGTCTCTACTGTACACTTAAACCCCTACGAGACCTCCATACCAGAGAATTATTTCCGGCTCTGGAGGGGGTGAGAGTGCTGCAACAAAACTACAACGGTTTTCAATTAAGTTACAACTACTTTGCAGAGTGGGGAAATTTATCAGATTTGCAGAGTTCGGAACGGAGCCCGAGTGAGAAAGACCCGCTCTATTTGATGCTTAGAAAATTGGCTTCGTTTTTTTGTGATTCTCTTTGGAAAATGGGAAAGGAATTAGTAAGATTTATGATCAAGGCAAACAAGATTTCATGCTATAGTTTTAAACTCTTGTGCAAAAGTTTAAAAAAAAACAAACAATATGTTTTAAAGTTGGTTAGGGTGATGCCTCGTTTTGAAGGTCTTTCAGATACCTTCACAAAAGTAATAAAATTCGAAAAATCCAGTTATTAGTTTCCGAGATATGCACTTTTCACAAATGTTATTTTATACAAAATTTGATTTGTGAGTAAATTCTGACAAAAATTATATCAACAGGGCCGGGGCTAGCATTTCAGCCGCCCCGGACAAAAAAAAAAGTAGTTTCAACAACTAGTGGTTAAAATAGTGCTTTTTTACGAGCGTCGATTTAAATAACGAGCACAGCAAGGTATTTAAAAACACGAGTAAAGAAAAGCACAGTTTAGCCGCGAGTTGTTAATACTATTTTTTTTAAAGACGTTAATCAAAAAATCCACGAAAAACAGGAAAATACTTTTAAAAATCTCGCACGAAGAGCACTTCTCGTAACACACCATCTTTACACTATAAATCAAGGCGGCTGGTAAATGAAATAACAATGGTTTCCATAGCAATGTGCCTTTTTATTTTTTTTATTTCGCTATTTCTCTTTAATTTTGAGTAAAAAACGGACAGAAATCTTTTTTGCACCTGTGACCAAAAAAAAGTTTATTTTGCATCGGTAACCAAAAAAGTCATGCTTTACTTAGTTATCTGCAGACAGTTACTAAAATCGTGTTTTTGATGAAGGTATAAAAATAAAGATTTTTATCAATAATTTTTCTCAAAATGGCACGGCTTTAGCTACAAATCTAGAATTTTAACAAAACCCTCCCCATTCTTTCTCGGCTAATACTAGAACTAGCCACTCTTTTTTGATAAACTTATATAATAGTTTTCTCAACATTTTAAGATTTGATTTTGGTGACAAACAATTTAGAAATTTGCGCCCTTGCTTTTAAATATTTTTCTGATAAATACTCTAATCCAACCCAATACTTACTAAATAACCGTCCCCTCCCCCTTCAAAAAAACTGCCAATATCACTTGTAAAACATTTTAAAAGGAGCTTTTATTAAAATTACACCTGATATTATTTATTTTTTTCATAAAATAACTAACTTTAAAGCCAAATTGCCGCTCCGCAAGTTTGCCGCCCATGGCAAGGGCCCGGCTTATATCTCGACTACTAACCAAACGACTTTAAAAAAATTACTGCTTTATTTGAGAATTAAAACCCTTTCAAAACAAGGTGCACTCTACCCATGTTCCCTATCTAAACAAAAGGGGTAAAAATTACCCCTCAGAGGGGGTGATGAATACGAATAAACGGAAATAATTAAAAATTGTATTTTTTCCAATAAAATTCTGATTTAATATAAAATTCTGAGAAATTACGGCCATCCATAGACAACTTAATAAATATCTCGAACACTAATAGAATGATTTTAGAAAAAAAAATCGCTTTATAATGAAAATTCCTTTAAAACAAGGTGCCACTTGACCCATGTTCCCTATTTAAATAACTGGGGTAAAACTTACCCCTCAAAAGGGGTGCACTCTATCGATACAACAAATCGGCCAAAAAGTGTCCCCGAGTAAACTAAATCGATGTTTCCTAGCATTTTTCCGATAACGGACGACAATTTATCTCAAAATAATCTGTTTCGCTTTCGTTGGCTCACCCTGTATAATAAATCTCTATAAAGACCATTTCAGTACATTGAATATTTTTTTAAAACTCTTGGTGGGGCTTATAACCAAAGGATATAGGTGTAAAAATCCAGTTTTTAGAATTTTTGTTTGTGTGTTTGTTTTTCTGTGGTTCTGTTTGTCTATTTGTTTGTTCCAACATCAGGCAAAAAATATTGGACCGATTTTAATGGAGCTTTAACTGCTGCAATCCCTGGATTCTTATGTTTATTTCATAAAAATTGGTTGACGGGAACATAAGTTATGACCGTTTAAATCAAAAAAAAACGGGAAAAAACCGCGGGTAAAGCGAGTATTCGAGTGGGTGGAGGGGTTTAAGGGGCAGTTTTGAGTGCATGAAAGTGAGGTAAGGTATGGGGAGGGGAAATCTACAATTTTAAACATGCGAACGATTTTGTGGGCGACCAGCAAGTTGTGGTGAAAAGATCGAAATAAAAAATCTCGAAAGAAAATGATTGAATACATTGGATCGAAAAACAAAAGGTCGATTATTTTTGTTTTCGATCTTTTGTTTTTCGACATTTTTTGCTGTCTACCTTTTGTTTCTCGATCTTACTTACTTACTGTTTTATTGTTTCTAGAAAAAATTAAAATTATTTTCATAGCAAGGTGTTCTGCACATAATAATAGCCTAATGATTAAAAATACAATGTGAAAATAATTCAGAACTAACAATTATCGTGTGAGAAAAAAGAGGATAAATTAGATCTTTAATAGTTATAATAATACCTTATTAAAAAAAAAATAAAATAAGAGGAAAAAAAACGTGGACTAAGGATTGCCCTCAATATAAGAACATTTATGACAGTATTAGTAAGTTGCTTAGATTTTTTGGGAGTTAAAGTTTCTAAGATATATGAAAAATCTTGTTAATTTTGAAAAAACTGAGAACGAGCACATCTATAAGTAGGACAAATAAATAGCACATGTTCTAGTGATTCCAAATTACGCACAGAATAGTATTCTAATCAAATGGACTCAATCTTTTTCTTTTGAGATTTTTTAATTCGAACTATTTACCGCCACCCTGTAAGTAATGTTTTGCCTACGTAAAATTACACTTTTTAACAAACAGCAAAACCTCGTAAATCTACAGAAATAAATGTGAACATACGCTGTCAGGTATTTACATTCTAAGTTAAATTTACAATCTTCTTGTAAAATTACACGCAACAATTAATTTTAGAGTATGTACTACGGCCACACGGTAATCTCTTTTTATCTGTGTAGATAGATCATTTTTTTTTATTATCGTCATTTTACTAGCTTTTATTTAACTTGCAATGTATGTAAAAATGTTTGTACGGGTGAAATCTTGCAACTTAATTTTGACCAACTTCCTGACATCCGATCGGCTTCAAATTTGGCACGCTTATATAGTTGCGCTGACAACATAAGAATATAGTGTGATGAAATTGACAGCTTCGTCCTACTCGAAGGAGGTGGAGGGGGGAAAATACCTAAGTTTGTCCGATTTCAATCAAAATTGGTATGCGGGGGCTTTCGGGGATAAGGAATAGGAATTTTTGATCAGATTTTGAAAATTCAATATGGCGGATTCAAGATGGACGATCTTTGTTCATGTTTTGCTAACCAATTTTAACTAATCTATCCACATCCGATTGTGTTCAGATTTGGTATGCGTTTATAGTTCTGGTTAAAATACAATAATATGGTATTCTCAGGTATCCACCTCCCTCAAACGAGGAAAGTGCAGGTGGTAAAAGATTTAGTTTGTTCGATTTCAATCTAAATTGGCATACAGGGGATTTTACGGAGGGGGATTACGAATTTTTGATCAGATGTGAAAATTTCAATATGGCGGATTCAAAATGGACGATTTAGGGTATACAAATCGAAAAATTATAAATTAATTTTTATTTAAAAAAACTTTAAAAAAAAACCTTTTGTTAAATGCACTCAAAAGTAAAAAATAATTTTTTATCTTTCCTGTACCATAATAAAAGCGATAGACGCAAATTAAAAATTTTAAAATTACGGTGACAAATAGAGAACTACAAAAGAAGAACTAAATTCTTTTTATGTTCGAATGATAAACGTAATGCTTTCATCTAAAGAAGCTTGAAAATGGCCTTAGGTTATGAGTAATACAACTATTTCTTAGGTGAATCGTCGATGTGACCGATATACGATATCTAAAGTTAAAATTTTTAATTTGCGCCCATCGCTTTTATTATGGTATAAGAAAGATACAAATTATTTTCTACTTTTAGGTGTCTATTCACTTTTGTGTGTCTACCAGTCTGACGTTAAAATATCCAACAAATTTTTTTTGAGGACCCCAAATGTAAAACAAAAAAAGGGTAACGCAATTGAAAACAATATTGTAGTAAATTACAGGTTTGTTAATTTTAGGGTACTGGAAATTTATTACAAAAAAAATATATTTTTCTTAATGCATGGACCAGAAAACCAATTTCACCAGGTAATATTTGATCTTATAATTGTATTGATTTTTCTGGAATTTTCCTAGTCGCACCATCCATCCATCAAACGTAATTATGTTTTTCTTTCTTATTTACTAAGTGCAGAAGCCTTAATCAATCTACGTTGCCGTACCATAGACACTTTTAATGCTTCTTTAAAGGTAGAAAGTCCTGGACCAAATGTGTCGCGCACTTTTTATTTCATATTTTATTTTAGACACCAGAGAGGTTTAAAAAAATATACGGAAAAAATACCTCTGTAATATATAATAATAATAAATGTAAGGAGTTATTTCTGTGATTTTGTTGCCCTCCATTTTGAAAAAAAAGTAAAAAATGACATGTTCCGCATGTCCGATTTTGTCCGATTTTGTTGTTTGTTCGAACCGCTCGTGTTGCAATTTGTTCAAGGTAAAACCATAAGAAAATTTTTTATGAAAACTTTCTCGAGTTTAAAGGACTTTATAGAATTTTAAAAATTTTGATAGGTGACATTTTCATTGGTACGAGACCGTTAATGCCAAAATTAAAAATGATGGAAATTTTCCGGGGATAATTCAAAAAATTTCCAGTTATTAATTGTAAAATATAAAACTTGCACAAGAAAATTTTTTTATAGAATTATCCGCCGAATTTATTCCTTTTTTTCTCCATTTATTAATTTCCAGCAAATTCATAGTAAATATGATTTTTTTTTATTTAAAAATAAACGGAAATCTTTAAAATCAAGCATTTCAAAAACTAAAATTTTCGTTTTTTCCTGTGAACTCCCAAAAAGTCCCTAATTTTTGGTGTAATATGTATTATATTGCCTTCATACTTATTACAGTTAATGTCAAAAACCTACCACACACGGAAACTTTTCTTTTCAATTAATTAAAAAGATTCTTTAAGCCTTTCCGAATAAAACTCGAAATGGTTAAATAAAATAAAAGTGTATATATATATATAACGCAACGGCCATATCTTCAAAAGAAAGAGGAGGTATTGGAAACCGATAGCTCCCAGTTTAAGGAGTCTGACAGAAAAGCGTTTTACAATAGGCAATAGAGAGCGATAAAGCTTGCGATAAAAAGTTTTCTCATTTTGTAATGCACTGGGTGTATTGACTGTTTCTTAGAGGGCAAAATAAGATCGGACGTCGGATAAGTGAAACACTGGAAATTTTGCCTTATTTAAGGTTAATTTTCGGGTTTTCGGTTACACAGCAACAAGAAAGAAAGGGAAGGAAATAATTTTATATTCTATTGGGTCAATTTGTATTTTTTATATCACACAGAAGCTATTTAAGGCAAGAGATTTGGTGATATGGCTTTCCAGGAGAACTTCCTTAAATAACTAAATAATTGGTCTGGTACTGGGAAGGTTCTAAGCTGTGCACAAGGCACGCAATATGCGCAGGAACCAGAGGACAGACAAGCCGTTGGTACTGATGTAGGTCTCGGATTGTTAGAAAATATTGAACTATCGAAAAACTCAGCAGAATCGGAGCCGTATCCCAATACCCTGTCTCAGAACCACTTCCTATTTTCGGCATAACATGTAACAGACGTAAAGTGAGCTCAACAAATGAGCGAAAAAAGTACAAGAGTTGTCCTGAAGCCAACAGCTAGATTGCCAGACAATCCAAACTTTTTAATAATGCATCACAAAACAAATGGCAAATAATTAATTTCTGTTAAGGATAAAAAAACCGTGGACTGCCTGCAACATGGTCAACTCTGTGTTCTATGGTCGGACGAAATATTACTCTGGTCACGACTGCATGAAGAGACAAAGAGTTTGTCCTGGAACCTCGCATGGTGAGGACCGCGAAAAAGCTTACAACGCAAAAGATCTGAAAAGACATCCTGTTTGGATGGCTGGAATATATACAGCGTTATTGCAGTCTAAAAGAACCACTGTGCAGAATGAGTCTAACCGAGTACTTCACCTGGAAAAAGTAATGATAGCTTTCAATCCTTCATGTAAATCTGGTGCTTGGGTTGTTTTATTTAAATTGTTAAGTTTAGTATTTCAAAAACCATAAAAAACCCTAATAAATTTGATAGTTTTGGACAGAAATATAATTCAAGAATTAAAAAAAAAAAGAAAAATTTGGGTTAATCAGTTTAAAATATAGTTGATAAAAAAATATTAGAATACTCCTTGACAGCAGAAAGAACAAATTAGATTTCAAAAGAATTTTCTGGTATCCTATATAGATTTATCCGAATGTTATACAGTGTATTTCAAATTCGATGCTCACCATAGGGATCTCCTAAACGGTAGGAGATACAAAAAGGTTTAAATTAGGGCACAGTTGCGCAATTTGTTGCTTTGGTCAAAACTAAAAAAAAAATTTACAAGTTCCGGATAGTTCCGGAGTTAGATAGGGGGAAAAAACCGAAATCTTCATTTTTAGTTATTATTTTCTGCGCACTTATTTTGAAAGCTGTCAAAAACGCTTCAAACTTTCTACAAGCACTTTTTTAAGATCTACCTGTGACAGGCCCATTTTTGAGACTTGACATTTCAGTGTGACAGGAGCACTGTCAAGTTAATTTTTTCTTATGGACACATCCTTTTTTCTCCTGCCGTTTGGACAGATAACATTTTGCAACCTTATTTTGACAAGTCACCTGACGTTTTGGGTTTATTGACCATCATCAGCCCAAACTTAAGTTTTGCTTTTAACTTACTGAAGATATTTTGGAAACCCGATTGCAGTACTTTTTTAACATTTTACAAATTAGTTTTTTTTGTGACATTTTGTTAAACAAAATACCTTTACCTAATATTTTAAAAATACTTTTTTTTCTTTGTGTTTTAAAATTTGAATTTGGGCTGATGATGGTCAATTAACTTAAAACGTCAGGCACTTGTCAAAATGAGGTTGTAAAATATCTGTTATGAACCAAAAGACAGGAGAAAAAAAGGCATGTTTCCATAAGAAAAAATGAACTTGACAGTGCTGACTGAAATGTCAAATTTCGAAAACAGACCTCTCATTAGGTAGATCTTAAAAAAGTACCCGTGGAAAGTTTTAAGCGTTTTTTGACAGCTTTAAGAATAAAGGCATAAAAACTAAAAATAAATATTTTCTTTTTTTTTTCGCCCATCTCTGGAACTACCCGGAATTTGTAAACTTTTTTTTTGGTTTGAGGTTTTAGGAGTTCCCCATGGTAACTATCGAATTTGAAACAGCCTGTATAGGAAGGTTGCATTAACAACGTGTGCATCGAATGCAGACTCTACATGGAGAACGTCGAAATAACATATATAACACAGATAAGGATGTTTCTGTATATTACTGGCCTACTAAACTCTTTCTATAATTTCTTAATAACTTTCCAAAATCCCTCATAGAATTTTTCTTTTACGAAAACAAAGAGAAACGATGATAAATTCAACTATATTTTGTTTCTATAAACAAAAACTATTATTTAAAGTAACCCTCGTGGCATATCGAACAAAGCGTTTCTGTTTGTCACTTCATTACGACCAGGCCTTTAATGTCCAATGTAGAATCAAGACACCTACAGACCTGTTTCATCCTTATTAGGAATCAACAGGAAGTCATAAGATTGTACCTTGCAGTTGAACAGGTAACCATGCACACCTCTCGAATTTAAAACAAAAAGTTTGTAATCCGCGGAGACGTAGTACCTGTTTGCGCCACCTGTCGAATAAACTGAGAAACAAAAGCATCAAAATTTTATTAAAATAAAAATAAGAAAGTTGTTGCCAAGTTTTCCTGCGAATGAAAACACTGCAAAAATTAGAGTATTTCATAAAGATAGTTTACATGGACTTATGTTAGAATAGAAAGTTTGAAATGTTTCCATTGTATAGTTTCCAAAATATTCTAAAAGGTTACTCACCTTGGGACACCTGGTATATAGGATAGCAATGTACCTATGCCTGTAATTGTAGTTTTTGGACTTACTAAGTGTATTTTGGATTTAAGAATTGATGTGAGTCAATCATTTTTAATGTCTAATAAATATTTATAAGTAAGGGTATTCTTTTAATAAATTGTTTATTTACGATGTCTAATATTTGTTAAATTTAAATTTTAGATCTAAGGTTAGTTTAAATAACAATGAGTTTTAAAGCTTTGTCTTTTATTGATTTTTGTATGGAATTTTATTTTTTAGCAATAAATCATTTCAGTAAAATGTCTCACATGTTTGTCTTGTTAACCGATAACTAAATTTCACTGTTTCATAATAATTTTATCGGTGAGTCTCGCAGTGGTCCGGTTTTTTTTTTATTTCAATGGCGGAAAATGTACTTTTTTTTCATAAGAAATAAATACTGTAAACTTCCGGTTCCATAATTAAACGTTACTTCCTGCAGGATGTAAAAAAAAATGGTATTAAAATGTTTAATCATTTCTCTTTTCGCTTTGGTCTTTTGTGTGTTCCTTGTGGGATGCTCATCCAAGTTTGAATTTTGGTTATTTCCACCCAAGATCTCTTGATCTTTTGTCTCTTAGTTTCTTTTCGGTTGAAGTAACTGATTTGGAGGTTTTCCACTTCTTTTTTTTTGTTCTAATTGCCTTAGGAGCATAATCCTACTGGAAATACTAACACGCCAGGATGAATCCGTATCAGGTAACTTGGATAAGTACCAGTTCGGAACGATGCCTATTTGTGAGTAATTCAAAGTTGGAAATCAAAGTGTACGATGGTGTTTAATGATGTATGGTAGAGGGTGACCAGTGAAACCACTGATAAGCCCACGCTGATTACCCAGGGCGAAACATCGTTTAATCATTTCTCTTTTCGCTTTGGTCTTTTGTGTGTTCCTTATGGGATGCTCATTTAAGTATGAATTTTCGTTATTTCCACCCAAGATATCTTGATCTTTTGTTTTTTACTAAAATTTTCTCAAACCAATATGCACTTTAGCAATTGAAAAACCTAACAGGACATCAGATTCGCGCGCAGGATTTTACCCGAAATGTTACTTTATACTTTTCATTCCCTCCGTAATTTTTTTTCCAAAGATTTTTTATTTTTCATCTGAATACAATTTCTCCTAAATCTGATGTGTGCTAATTTATTCGCATGCATAATGTAAGTATACGTTTTAGCAGGCCTTTGTTGTTTTATTGGTTAACAGTGAAATTTTCAGTTCACCTTTAATGGGTTATATATGTAGAAAAACTAAAATTTTATGGAAGACGATATCTTTATGTCAAAGTGATAACCAATATAATGGCAAGTTACACAGTAAAATATTAAATTTTTGATTCATTCAATTATTATTGATTGATTATTATGAAAAAATATCTTAATCAAAATAGAGTGAAAGTCACACTATAGTGTTTGTTAACTCAGAATTGTGTGAAAAGTTTATGACATTGACAAGTTTAAACATTGTGTCAATGGCGTTCACAAAAATTGTATTTAAATTTCAAAAAATTTTACTCAATATTTCGGGGACTCATTTTGGCAAAAAAATCGTTAAAACAAGTGCACGAAAAATTTTACTCAATTGACAAAAAGTTCAAACGTGTCAATGTCGCAAACTTTTTACACAATCCTGAGTTACCTTACATTATTTTGACTGAATTTCACTCAATTTTCGGTGAGACATTTTTTCACTCATAGGCGAGCTCAAAGGCCTTGGAGTGAATCAAAATTTTAATTTTTTACTGTGTATGATCACTTTAAGTCAATATTATTCTCGCTTGGAGTCAAAGCTATGATGACTTTGAGTCAAAGCTATGATAACTTTAACACAAAGTAATCTAGCATTGAGTCAAATATATGATCAGTTTGACTCAAATTTATATTACTTTGAGTCAAATTGATCCGAACTTTGACTCAAAATTAGATGAAGTTATCGTAACTTTAAGACAAAGTTATTATAGCTTTAAGGTGAAGTTATAATCACTTTGGAAATGCCATATAAATGATGAGATTCTGTAGAACTGCTATTTGTTCTGCCGTATCCAACTATGCCACTAGTTTAAGGCAAAGTGGTCTGCTTTGGGACAAAGTGCTTCTTTTTTTAGCGTACCTAAGATAAATTACTTCTACAATGATCCAAAAACATGAGTCAAAAGTCAAAATCTGGGGCCTAGATTTTTTTGCGGGGGTAGGTAAGTCAAGTTTAAACAAAAACATCTCATGGGAATCTAATTTTACATTGAGCGCTACAAACACTTTAAAAGCATCAGTTTTTCGATTGGTAATCGAGGAATCCAGGCCTACACATATCAATATGGCTTTCAATTTTTTTTCCAATTAAGTTAAATCTAAACGCAGATATCCTGAAATCCCGGCTTGTACTTGTATTTTTTGCCCCATTGCGCCTGTTGTTTCCATTGTATTTGGCATGCAGTTCTGTGTAGCGTCGTGTATGCCGTATATCCGCGGATCTTCCTTGTTTTAAATTCGCAATTGATTGCCGGGCATGTTTCGAATAAATGAAATCGCAGCTTTATTGGATCCGTTGCGGGATTGCCTTTTTACGAAAAGATAAAGAAACCTACTTTTTCATGTATAGGTATATTTTTCTTTCTCTCAAAAAAAATATAGTATACTAGATGAAGACCCGCAGCTCCGTTTACAGTTTTACCCGTTTTTCTTTCTTTAAATCTTTATATCTTTTGTTTCCGTAAACCGATTTTTATGAAATAAAGCCTTTGCCTTGCTCATGAATCCAAGAAATGCATTCATGAAAATCCCATAATTAGTTTAGTAGTTGTAACGTGATGCTGAAACTAATAAATAAACAGAAAAATAGACAAAGAAGCAGAAACAAAAAAATGGGGTTTTTGGAATCTATATTGTTTGTTTGGAAGCCGACACTCTTTAGTTTAAAAAACTATTTAATGTACAAAAATGGTCTATCTATGGATTTACTGGTTACCTACTTAACCCACCTCTGGCGTCTGACAATTAAATACAAAAGCTAATTGGAACTGCAGTGGCGGGGAAGAGGGGCGGGGGAGGAGCTACTTATCGGAAAAACCTCGATATTGGAAATACAGAAGTGAAGAAGAGTATTATTGAGTTTCTATTTATAAACAAGTATTAGAAAAAACAATTTCGGAAATAAAATCAAGGTTCCATAACGAGACTCCAAGTATTTTTGACCTGAACATATTCATGCCAAGTTTTATACAACGTGAAGCCAAAATCAAGGCAAAATGAACTAATGTCGTTTCCAAATACTATAAAGGGTTTGATTAATCCAAAACATAAATTGTTGAAACTTTTAATTGGAGAAATCAGTATTTGGAAACAATATTGGTCAGAAGTAGGCAAAAGCTTAAATCAAAACATATGATAACGTTTTCGAGGCAATGAACAAGTGTGAACATTTTCGGATGTTTTTCAGTAAGTAATGCTTCATCAGAAAGAAACTTTTCCTGCCTCAGAAGATTGAAAACATAAGTACTTAAAAACACTATGATGGAAATTCATCTGTGGAGCTAAGCGTTGCTGCATATCAACAGGGTACCGATTCTGGAAGTTATAAGAAGTGATCGTTCGCCTGAGAGAAGAAAAGTAAATTCAACCAATAAACGCGCTTAAAAGCAGTGACGAGTCGATCGAATAATCACCAAACTATTATGGGCACGCGCAGAGCTGCCTTGAACAACAATTTTTGAGCGAAGCCGTTCTCTCGACTAGACCCAGTAGTTGGGTTTTGTAGGAAAGCTCGTGTGAAAAACGTCACTTATATTATTTCAGAGCTATTGGACGAACGACCGATCGATATTTTACTCGCTAAATGAAAAACTTCCACATTGTAATTTAATCGTACAAAATATTTAGTTTTAATAAACAGACAGGATGATCGTGGGAATTTTTACATTTATCTTAAGACATTTTTAAGAGGAAAAAGATATATACTTATTAATTAGCTAATTAAAGTAAAAGTGTTAGTTTGGAAAAAGAAAAAGAAAATATATTAAAAAGAATGCCAACCAAAACTTTTAAATGAAACCCCCAGAATATTATTGCATTTTTGCATTTTATTTTTAAATTCTAAGCATTTTTATATAAAGTACCCTATGTCGATCCTCAACTGTTTTCGAGATATTAACAGTTGAATACTGATGCGTAATGTCAAACTCGTAAAAAGCATAGTTTATTCTTTGGCCAACTATTCCCCTAGTATCTTGACAACCATATATGCCCGCGTTTTCGGAAAAATCGACCACCGTGCGTCTTTCGAATGACTTTTGTGCGATCGGCCGGTCCCAGAATACGGAATTTTGGATTTTAATAGAAGTGGTCACTTCTCAGGGTATGATCGTTCTATTACGCCCAGAATCGAGCCCCAGATATATTGAAATTGACACTGAGCTAGCTATTGACCGGTTTGCCCAAAAAAAAACCGGAAAAGAACTTTTATTCAAGATAGGCATCAAATAATTGAGATATTGCAATATAAAAGGTAATATTTCCACTTAAGAATCTTTTTAGACCTCAAAAAAAGTATTTAGCTATTAGGTTTTGTTTGTGGTTTGTTTGTTATCTAGGTTTTTTGTAACTGAAAAAATTATACGCAGTTACTCAAGCGCAGATTTCAGGGGGCTAGGGGGTTAATTACCTCGCCAACCTGGATTTAAATTTTTTACGAAACAATTTACAAAATCAAACGTAGGGACTAAATTACGGAGCAATAACACCTTTGATATTTACGCAATTCGTTTAAAAAAAAACAAAGAAATACGTTTTCAGAGGCAAAAATGACGTCAGTCCGCTCATCAAAAAATTGGACTTTATAACTGACTACATGATTTAGGATTTACCTGCTTAAACTAGCTAAATGTCATTGCAAATTTTACACCAAGTTTCTAATTTTAAAAATACCAAACACTTATATCTATCTATATTAGTTTTCGAGAAAAATGCAAAAATCCTCACCATAAGCATAATATGTTAGAGAAGGATTAAAGCTTAGATTATTTTCTCTCTAGCACATTGGACTTATGGTAAGGATTGAGGAGTCATTTTTCTCGAAAACTAATATAGATGGAGGTAACATATTTGGTATATTTGGGATCAGTAAGGAAGCCGATTCAAAAATTTTATAAACTACAGAGTGTTTTCTTTCAGAATTTAAACTTTAACGCGTTTAAAGCAAAGAAAAAATAATTCATATTTCACATAAAATACTTGTGGCGTAGAGAGCAAAGGGTGAAGGAATAAATCGGAAAAAAGTTTTTCCTCGACCAGGATTTGAACCCGGGACCTGTAGAATACCAGTCTTATGCTCTACCAGCTGAGCTATCGAGGAACTGGGGTTTTGACTGGCTATTCGGAAATCCTTTCGTCCGATTTATTTGTTAGTAGTGCTTCAAATCCTGGTCGAGGGAAAACTTTTTTCCGATTTATTCCCTCACCCTTTGCCCTCTACGCCACAAATCTTTTCTGTAAATTTATCAGGGCGCTAAATTTTCCCTTTATTTTGTAAATATGCTTGGCTGAAATTATTACTTGGAAATTCGCCATCTGACACCTCCAATAAAACGCTATATGTCGTGTATCGTCGGTAGATAGATAAATAGAAAACGGCCTTGTCTTTATAACATGTCTACGTTTCTAAAGCCCCAGTAAGCTTCAAATATCTGCCCACTACTAACAAATGAATCGGAAGAAAGGATTTCCGAATAGCCAGTGAAAACCCCACTTCCTCGGTAGCTCAGTTGGTAGAGCATTAGACTGGTATTCTAGAGGTCCCGGATTCAAATCCTGGTCGAGGAAAAACTCTTTTCTGATTTATTCCCTCACCCTTTGCCCTCTACGACACAAATCCTTTCTGTAAATTTATCAGGGCTCTAAATTTTTCCTCTATTTTGTAAATATTCTTGGCTGAAATTATTAGTTGGAAATTCGCCATCTGACACCTCCAATAAAACGCTATACGTCGTGTATCGTTGGTCGATAGATAATCTGACACTTCCAATAAAACGCTATATGTCGTGTATCGTTGGTGGATAGATAAATAGAAATTTCGTACAACTAATAATGGTAAATGTGTACGTCCTTGTCTTTATAACATGTCTACGTTTATAAAGCCGCAGTAAGCTTCAAAGATCTCCCCACTACTAACAAATGAATCGGACGAAAGGATTTTCGAATAGCCAGTAAAAACCCGACTTCCTCGGTAGCTCAGTTGGTAGAGCATTAGATTCGTATTATAGAGGTCCCGGGTTCAAATCCTGGTCGAGAAAAAACTTTTTTCCGATTTATTCCCTCACTCTTTGCTCTCTACGCTACAAATCTTTTCTGTAAATTTATTAGGGCGTTAAATTTTCCCTTCATCGCCATGTTTTGAACGAGACCAACTTTAATGGTAGATGCGAGGCCTGAGCAACTTGATTCAATCGTTGCGTACGTTGGTTGGTCTGTAACGTTACGGATATCTCTCCGTACGCAACGAGTGGAATCACCTGCACCTGTTCTCTTATCTCATCCAACATAAAAGCAGGCCTCGCTCAAAACATGGCGTAAACAACTGAAAACTCTTGTGTCTTTTGGCCTTAGACTAAAAAGAGACAAGATACCTGACACTTACGGAGACTTTAGTTATATTATTATATGGAACAATGTTTAACTTTCTGTTGTTACATTAAATACACCAGTGGCGTACCTAACTACTTAAATATAAATTTACACATGAATTATATTATTAAAATTTTACTATATAATTTACTATATATGGTGGTGCCCTTTTTGCACTTATAACCGGCCTAGTAGCGTATTACAGAACCCTTATACAAGCAAATTATACAGGCTGCAGTTTTTCTGTAAGAATGTTCTTTCGGCTCTTACAGAGAAAAAAATGCCGGTTGGGTCTAATTTACTCTCAAGTTCAACATTGTCTATACTAACTTCAAACAACATGTTATTTAAGATTACATACCACGGCGGAAAGTCATTTATTACTGTACCGATAGATTTAGTAGTTTAGAAAAACGCACAGAAAAAAAACTACGGTATTATGAATGGGAGTTCCTATCCAGATTCCTGAATGAAAATACGAAATAGAGTGAAACACGAGTCTAGTATCCAAGTCGCACCCGGTATGTATTCTTGTGGTACTCCGGTGTATTTTATAAAGTTCGTTTTTTGCTATCGATTCATCATAGTAGACAGCCCAACTGGTGGATGGACTTTGTCTGAAACCAGTCAGTGGTAGAACTGGCGGAGAAGGCGAAAAATCCAACAGTTTTCTGTTGGTAAAACTCTCTTCTTACGAAATAGAAGTTTATTTAATATAATTCTAGCTGCAATTTAGGAATAAGGATAGAAACTCGTATTAATACTAACCTAGTGGTTTTTTTTGTGTAGATTCCTTCGTTTATGGTAAGGCTTTAAATATTTTAGCATGATTTAAGGGGTAACGTTTTTGTTTCAGCAATTTTTACTATGTTTTTTACAAACTTTTTTTGCAAACTTTCGATTTCTAGTATGAAACCCTCACGTTTGTTTTCACTGTTTTTTAGGCGTTCAAAAAAAAGTACTGCCAAAAACATTTTTTTTTATACCTTCATCAAAATCATGATTTTAGTAACTATCTGCAAATAACTAAGGCATGGCTTCTTTGGTTACCGACGCAAAATAACTTTTTTTTGATCACGGGTACAAAAAAAGATTTCTGTCCGGTTTGTACCCAAAATTGAAGAGAAATAGCAGAAAATAGTAATATTGAAAAAATTTAATTATTCTTGCCTAAAAGTTAAGCAATTTTCGCCAGATTTCACCAAGTATTTAGGAAAAAATCATTTAAAAACTTCGTCAAAATAACAAACTGTTAAAGATTAAAATGTTGCAACAATGAACGTCACCAAGTAAAACAGCACATCGCTATGTAAACGAATTACTTAGTTTATACGAGCCCGTTAAACCGTTTAAATTTAAAACCGTTTTCCTAAAACGCATGTATAAAATATACCTAAACCGTTTTAAGAGGTCCGATGCGCTTTAGCTAAAATCATTTTAAAAATGCGGATTAGCGTTTGTAAAACCGTTTAAAAGTGTATATAAAACCTCAAACCGTTTTTGAAGCTAGTGCTGCCAACCGAAAAGTTCAAAATGAGTTCAAGGTCGATTCCGATATGAAACCAGGTATGTACCCACTATACCAACCAATCGGCTTTTGGTTGCGTCAAGGTTGGCAGCGCTGGAGCATCCGATCCGAAAGCGTTTTTGATTTCAACGTATAAACAGTAGGCGAAATGCGCATTGGCGGTAAACCGCATTAAAATAAAAACGGTTTACGGGCCGTATAAACTAAGTAATTGTTATTTCATTTACTATCCGCCTTGATTTATAGTGTAAAGATGGTGTGTTGCGAGAAATGCTCTTCGTTCGAGATTTTTAAAAGTACTTTCCTGTTTTTCTTGGATTTTTTGACAAAGGTATTAAAAAAAATAGTGTTAGCATCTCGCGGCTAAACTGTGCTTTTTTTTACTCGCGTTTTTAAATACCTCGCTGCGCTCGTTATTTAAACCAACGGTTGTAAAATAAAACACTATTTTAGCCACTAGTTTTGAAAACTACTATTTCTCTGTTAAAATAAAAAATATTTAAAGTTGTTAAAGTGGAGCAGCAGGCTATAAAAAAGTATTTGATTGAAAGATGAAAATAATTTAAGGCTATTCTTTAATAAAAATTTCTGTTTTTTTATCTGTCTGTCATCTTTAGTGGTGTCGTGCATATGATTTCTATTTTACCATTTTTATCCAAAAAACAGCAAAAATTGTAATTGTTTAAAACGTAAAGTGTGTAAGATATCAGGTGGTATTAATTTCTTTTAATCAAAGTTCTTTCCAGTCTTTAAATTTACCAAAAAATGTGTCCTACTATAAGTGTATTTTAGCACATCTACAAATAATTTAACACGTATTTAACTAAATTATTTTAAGGTTCGTCATGGCTCTACCATTAGCAGTATTAAATATTTTCTCTGTGGTTTGTTAGTAGATATGCAACTTGCTGCAAAATGAAAGCAACATGAATCACTGGCGAAAATTTTGTTTAAAAATAAAAGCAAAAACAACTTTTTTTAAATTATTCCAAGTGTCTAAAACAAGCTCCGCCGGTAAAATTTTAGGCAGTAATGTTATGGTAAAAAACTAGTACTGCCTGGAAAAATTTTAGAAAGAATTTTTTGCGTAGAAATTGCCAACAGATTTGGGGTAATTGCTTTCTTTACGTTTCGTAATGCTGTCGAAAATAAATATACTCACGTAATCTTTAAAATATTGTTTTCCATGAAGAATAAGTCAATACTGATAATAATTTTACAAACAATGTTACAGGTGGCGCACACAGGTACTACGTGTCCACGGATTACAAACTTTTTATTTTAAATTCGAGAGGTGTGCATGGTGCCTGTGTAGCTTTAACTGCCAAGTACAATCCTATGACTCCCTGATGATTCCCAATAAGGATGAACTGTAGGTGTCTGGATTCTCCATTAGACATTGTGGGCCTGGTCGTAATGAAGTGAGAAACAAAAACGCTTTGTCCGATATGCCACGAGTCTTACTTTAATTTTTATTTGCGGACACGAGATTCACTTTGTAGTTTTTGAAAAATAACATTCATATATTTTTATTAGAGAAACATAAAAATTCTCAATATTTTGGAAATCCAAAAAAATCTAACCAAAAAACGCACGTAAGAATCAGCTGTTAAATGTTTCTTCTTTCAATGTTATTCAATCTAGCTAACTGATCTTACTATAATAAATAAATAAATAAATAAATATAAATAAATATAAATAATCTGATAATAAAAATCATTTTCACATCCTATAATCAGTTGAATCAGAACGAAAAATATCTTTATTTTGTGTTCAAATTACCTCTCTATTAAAATACCTCTTTTACCTATCCATATTTAATGTTGTTATTTTTGTAAGAATTCCGAGAAAATTTTAAATAGTTCCTATAGTTTATTTATCATATAGATAATAATGCCTATTCAAAGGATAAATATCTCCTGTGTTTTCCAAGTTACACAATACCCCCTGTGAGAATAACTCAAAATTTTGTAAAACCATTTGAAACTTCTAAAATAATTTTTAAATTTTCACTGTAGTTGAACCCTTAACTGGCATGGCCAAAATTTTTTTCATTTATTGCGTGGCGGAGTACCAAGATTTAAGAGGGGGTTTTCAATATTTTTAAGAATAATATTTTTTTGTTACATAAGTGAAAAAAGGCAAGAAAACTCTGTTTTACAATGTATTTGTTTCTGCAAATAACTATTTGTAATAAGCTCTGAACCAAAAATAATAATTTTTAAGAAAAAAATAACACGTTTCTATTTAAATTCTGTTTTTTTTAAAAATACTTAAAAACCAAGAACTTCTTCACCTCAAATATAATTTGTGGAAACCAAGGAACTAAAAAATATGATTCATAATTTGTTAGATCTGAAGTATAAAAAACTGACAATACCCATTTGACCTACTAAAAACTGAGTATTTTGAGCTTTTTTTGCCCATCAATGCGCATATATTTTAAGAACTTGTAAACAAATCAGATTTTTGCATTGCACACATAACTATTGAGTTTTTCTTTTTAATTTTGCATCACAGATAAAGCAATATTTCCTGTAATTTTTATGCAAAAATATACTCAAAAAGTTATACGTTCACTGCGTGGCGGAGTCCCAAGGACTTCAAAAGCCTTGTAAAACGCTGCTACTTTAACAAAAGACAAAAGTCGACTAAGCGCCCCATGCGTCTTCACACTATAGGAAGGTATAAAAGAGCGCACGCTGCTTGATTGAAAAATTCAGTTGTTGAAAATTTTATACTTGCTGGAGTCCCTGGGACTCCGCTACGCCAGTTAAGGGTTAAAATTCCTATTTATATTGAGTTTACTTTATTAAACCATTTTTGGAGGTTGTATTTTTGTAAAAATTCCAAGAATATAAAGTTTATGTATCCTGCAGATAAATAATGCTTATTCAAAGAATAAATATCCTCTATATTTATCAGGTTAAACCAATATCAAAAAATATAAAAATTGTTCACAGCGAACAAACTCCGTAAAACATGTGAAACGCCCCGGGATGATTTCAAAATTTTCGCTGTGCATGGACATTTTTGTTTTGTGTGATTTTTGTAAAGATTCAGAGAAAATTTCATTTATTTTGCAATCAAATAATGCTTTTTCAAAGGACAGATATCCCCTGTATTTACCAAGTAGTTTAAATTCCGCGAAAACGAAACCATAAAAGGCGTTAATAAACGTATTGCACGTACATTTTATCAAAGGGCATCTTTTTAAAATCAACGCATTTTCGAGGTCAGTGGCATCGACTGATGGATAGATGAATAGTGACGTCATAGCCATTAAATGTCGAAAAAAAGCGTCCCGTTGTACATGAAATTTGACATAACCTTAATTATTTTCAGCCTTCGTAGCATTTTTGAGGACAAACTTCTATTTTTTTAAATTGGTCACTATCTATATTATTTCATTTTCTAAAAAAAAAATAGATAATATACAGGGTGTCCAAAAAGATAAGTAAGTAGGTCATATTTTATTTTTGGGACACCCTGTATAAAATGGTATACATTTTGCGAAACGTTTTTTTTTAAAAAAAAAACATAGTTCTCCCAAACAGTCCATTATTTCTGACTTTTGGGACACACTGTATATAAAGCGTACAAAATAAAGCCAAAAGCTTAGATTAACAAGAGAAAAGATATCTGGTCCAACAAAAACTCCTTGGCAAATAATAACCACTGTTTATTTACAAATAAAATCAAAACAAAACAAAGGTGGGCGGGGAAAGTCAGCAGAGCGCAGACGGTTGGATGATACTTTTATTGACATAAGCTTTTTCGTGTTATTCATTTTAAAATTTCAGGATGTTTTAAGCAGTTTGGAAGTCTTTTTAAAACCACATTTTGTTAAAAAAACGTTTATTATGTGTTTTTTTACCAGTAGGAGAATATTTCAGTACATTTAAAAACACACAAAAACACAGGGGGAGCAAGTGAAATCAGTCATTACAGGCCGTTAGTACACAGAAAATAAAAAAATTCTATGAAATATACTTAAATTAGTAGATCCTTAGATTAACATATCAACCAACTCGTTTTTTTTTTTTATTTTCAATGCATCAAATGGCATATTTTCGAAGGCTTTTGTAAGGTTTTTTTTCGACGTTTTTTTTTTTAAGACGATAAAATAAGGCATACTTTTGATGAAGAAGTGTTTTTTATAAATACTATAAAATAAAGGTAGGTAAAGTACTTAAACAAGCTTGCAAACAACAATACAAGTTAATTCACATGTGTTCAGGTTTGTAAGAATATTGAATCTACCTTTTATCAGAATATTAGGATTGATTTATGCAGGGTGGATTCTTTAAACGGAACGGTGCTTCTAGCAGGTTAGAATTTGGTTTCATAAAAAATAAAAAAGCACGTCAACTGAGATTTTTAAGTTTCTTTAATCGTGCTATCTTGGATTTTTTTATGTCGTTTTGTTTACGAGGTATGGCAAAAACATATTTTTAAAAAAATAGGACACCCTATATAGTTTGAGACTTTTGAATTCTAAAAAAAATTATCTTTTTGACAATACCACTCTATCTCTTATGACTTCCAAGATAGAGACATTTAAACTTGCATGGAATTGTTGTTTTACGGGGGATATTTGAATGAATATCGAAGTTTTCCATACAGATTTAGATAAAAATATCTTGATTATCGTAAAAGATAGGTGCTACTGTGTGGTATTGCTGAAGAGAGAATTAATTGCAGGTTTCAAAAATTGCAAAATATACAGGGTGTCCTATTAAAAAAAAATCCATTTCTCAAAAACTAAATGACATAGACAAAATCCAGGATAGCACAATGAAAGGAAATTAAAAATCTCAGTTGACGTGTTTTTGGATTTTTTTATTAAGCTAAATTCTAACCCGCCGGAAGCACCGTTTCGTTTAAAGAATCCACCCTGTATACTGCCGCCGTTGCCATCTGCGCTCGCCCTTTAAGGGTGTTCTTTATTTTGTTCATATTTTAACTTTTAGTATGAAATTATTGGGGAAATCGCACTATGTCTGGAATAATAAGAATCTGATTCAACTGAAATTTAGCACACATTTTATAGCCGATGGTAATATAGTATATTATTGTAAAGTACTATGAAAAAATGCTTTGAATATTTTTTTAAATTTTTGAAATAATTTTAATGATAGTAAAAATTTTGAATTAAAATCAAAGTTGGTTCCTCGCTTTGCTCAGGTTTTTTGCCTCGAGACAGTATATAATATAGATACATACCTACATTATATACCTTAATATAATTCTTAAACTTGCACACTAGCATACTTTTTTACTCTCTTTGTGTTAGGTTTGTTTTCACAATAGCAGTAAACTTTAATTAAAACTTCGCTCTTTAGAACAAGGTGTTTGATATATTACTTACTTATAATATTGTAGGTTATTAAGTCATGAATCACGAGAGCAAAAATTATAATGTTTTATCTTATTTATAAGTACCTACTTAAATTTTCTATTCCAAATAAAATATTGCTTAAAAAAAGCCACAGATTACCTAGATGCTCTGTGCTATACGGGAGATTTTATAATGACATTTGCTTGAATGAGGAACATTTCAGAAACACAATAACATAATTTTTAGCTAAAGAGAAATATTATATTATTTTTTTTCTTGATGTTCCAGGTGATATGAACTGTGTTTGTTTTAATGTTTGGCATAATTTTATTGTGTTGAAAATTGAAATTTCAATAAATCAGATGCAAATTTTGTAATAAATTTATTTTGTATAAAACCACTACAAACATTTATTATTATGGAGCTTCCAAAGCTCAAATTGGAAGAATTATTTTTGCATGTTATTTAAATTATTTTGCAGATTTCATTATATAGTAAAATTTTAATAATATAATTCATGTGTAAATTTATATTTAAGTAGTTAGGTACGCCACTGGTGTATTTAATGTAACAACAGAAAGTTAAACATTGTTCCATATAATAATATAACTAAAGTCTCCGTAAGTGTCAGGTATCTTGTGTCTTTTGGCCTTAGACTAAAAAGAGACAAGATACCTGACACTTACGGAGACTTTAGTTATATTATTATATGGAACAATGTTTAACTTTCTGTTGTTACATTAAATACACCAGTGGCGTACCTAACTACTTAAATATAAATTTACACATGAATTATATTATTAAAATTTTACTATATAATGAAATCTGCAAAATAATTTAAATAACATGCAAAAATAATTCTTCCAATTTGAGCTTTGGAAGCTCCATAATAATAAATGTTTGTAGTGGTTTTATACAAAATAAATTTATTACAAAATTTGCATCTGATTTATTGAAATTTCAATTTTCAACACAATAAAATTATGCCAAACATTAAAACAAACACAGTTCATATCACCTGGAACATCAAGAAAAAAAATAATATAATATTTCTCTTTAGCTAAAAATTATGTTATTGTGTTTCTGAAATGTTCCTCATTCAAGCTAATGTCATTATAAAATCGCCCGTATAGCACAGAGAATCTAGGTAATCTGTGGCTTTTTTTAAGCAATATTTTATTTGGAATAGAAAATTTAAGTAGGTACTTATAAATAAGATAAAACATTGTAATTTTTGCTCTCGTGATTCATGACTTAATAACCTACAATATTATAAGTAAGTAATATATCAAACACCTTGTTCTAAAGAGCGAAGTTTTAATTAAAGTTTACTGCTATTGTGAAAACAAACCTAACACAAAGAGAGTAAAAAAGTATGCTAGTGTGCAAGTTTAAGAATTATATTAAGGTATATAATGTAGGTATGTATCTATATTATATACTGTCTCCAGGCAAAAAACCTGAGCAAAGCGAGGAACCAACTATGATTTTAATTAAAAATTTTTACTATCATTAAAATTATTTCAAAAAGTCTTAGAATTAATAAAGAAAAATTTAAAAAAATATTCAAAGCATTTTTTCATAGTACTTTACAATAATATACTATATTATCATCGGCTATAAAATGTGTGCTAAATTTCAGTTGAATCAGATTCTTATTATTCCAGACATAGTGCGATTTCCCCAACAATTTCATACTAAAAGTTAAAATATGAACAAAATAAAGAACACCCTTGAAGGGCGAGCGCAGATGGCAACGGCGGCAGTATACAGGGTGGATTCTTTAAACGGAACGGTGCTTCTGGGGGGTTAGAATTTGGCTTAATAAAAAAATCCAAAAACACGTCAACTGAGATTTTTAATTTCCTTTCATTGTGCTATCCTGGATTTTGTCTATGTCATTTAGTTTTTGAGAAATGGATTTTTTTTTTAATATGACACCCTGTATATTTTGCAATTTTTGAAACCTGCAATTAATTCTCTCTTCAGCAATACCACACAGTAGCACCTATCTTTTACGTTAATCAAGATATTTTTATCTAAATCTGTATGGAAAACTTCGATATTCATTCAAATATCCCCCGTAAAACAACAATTCCATGCAAGTTTAAATATCTCTATCTTGGAAGTCATAACAGATAGAGCGGTATTGTCAAAAAGAAAATTTTTTGTAGAATTCAAAAGTCTTAAACTATATAGGGTGTCCTATTTTTTTAAAAATATTTTTTTGCCATACCTCGTAAACAAAACGACATAAAAAAATTCAAGATAGCACGATTAAAGAAAATTAAAAATCTCAGTTAACGTGTTTTTTTATTCTTTATAAAACCAAATTCTAACCTGCTAGAAGCACCGTTCCGTTTAAAGAATCCACCCTGCATAAATCAATCCTAATATTTTTATTGTTGTTTGCAAGCTTGTTTAAGTACTTTACCTACCTTTATTTTATAGTATTTATAAAAAACACTTCGAAAATATCTCATTTGCGCATTAACTTCATCAAAAGTATGCTTTATTTTATCGTCTTTATAAAAAAAAACCTCGAAAAAAAAACTTACAAAAGCCTTCGAAAATATGCCATTTGATGCATTGAAAATAAAAAAAAAAACGAGTTTGTTGATATGTTAATCTAAGGATCTACTAATTTAAGTATATTTCATAGAATTTTTTTATTTTCTGTGTAGACATACCTAACGGCATGTAATGACTGATTTCACTTGCTCCCCCTGTGTTTTCGTGTGTTTTTAAATATACTGAAATATTCTCCTACTGGTAAAAAAACACACTATAAACGTTTTTTTAATAAAATGTGGTTTTAAAAAGACTTCCAAACTGCTTAAAACAGCCTGAAATTTTAAAATGAATAACACGAAAAAGCTTATGTCAATAAAAGTATCATCCAACCGTCTGCGCTCTGCTGACTTTCCCCGCCCACAAGCCAATCACGAGCTAAAGTGGTTGACACAGAATTCTCTGTCCCTATCATTCTAACGTCGTTTAAAAGGATAGAAAATAAATCGATATTTCTCACCTTTGTTTTGTTTTGATTTTATTTGTAAATAAACAGTGGTTATTATTTGCCAAGGAGGTTTTGTTGGACCAGATATCTTGTCTCTTGTTAATCTAAGCTTTTGGCTTTATTTTGTACGCCTTATATACAGTGTGTCCCAAAAGTCAGAAATAATGGACTTTTTGGAAGAACTATGTTTTTTTTTCAAAAAAAAAACGTTTCGCAAAATGTATACCATTTTATACAGGGTGTCCCAAAAATAAAATATGACCTACTTACTTATCTTTTTGGACACCCTGTATATTATCTATTTTTTTTTTAGAAAATGAAATAATATAGATAGTGACCAATTTAAAAAAATAGAAGTTTGGGCTCAAAAATGCTACGAAGGCTGAAAATAATTAAGGTTATGTCAAATTTCATGTACAACGGGACGCTTTTTTTCGACATTTAATGGCTATGACGTCACTATTCATCTATCCACCAGTCGATGCCACTGATCTCGAAAATGCGTTGATTTTAAAAAGATGCCCTTTGATAATATGTACGCGCAATACGTTTATTAACGCCTTTTATGGTTTCGTTTTCGCGGAATTTAAACTACTTGGTAAATACAGGGGATATCTGTCCTTTGAAAAAGCATTATTTGCAAAATTGCAAAATAAATGAAATTTTCTCTGAATCTTTACAAAAATCACACAAAACAAAAATGTCCATGCACAGCGAAAATTTTGAAATCATCCCGGGGCGTTTCACATGTTTTACGGAGTTTGTTCGCTGTGAACAATTTTTATATTTTTTGATATCGGTTTAACCTGATAAATATAGAGGATATTTATTCTTTGAATAAGCATTATTTATCTGCAGGATACATAAACTTTATATTCTTGGAATTTTTACAAAAATACAACCACCAAAAATGGTTTAATAAAGTAAACTCAATATAAATAGGAATTTTAACCCTTAACTGGCGTAGCGGAGTCCCAGGGACTCCAGCAAGTATAAAATTTTCAACAACTGAATTTTTCAATCAAGCAGCGTGCGCTCTTTTATACCTTCCTATAGTGTGGAGCCGTATGGGGCGCTTAGTCGACTTTTGTCTTTTGTTAAAGTAGCAGCATTTTACAAGGCCTTTGAAGTCCTTGGGACTCCGCCACGCAGTGAACGTATAACTTTTTGAGTATATTTTTGCATAAAAATTACAGGAAATATTGCTTTATCTGTGATGCAAAATTAAAAAGAAAAACTCAATAGTTATGTGTGCAATGCAAAAATCTGATTTGTTTACAAGTTCTTAAAATATATGCGCATTGATGGGCAAAAAGATCTCAAAATACTCAGTTTTTAGTAGGTCAAATGGGTATTGTCAGTTTTTTATACTTCAGATCTAACAAATTATGAATCATATTTTTTAGTTCCTTGGTTTCCACAAATTATATTTGAGGTGAAGGAGTTCTTGGTTTTTAAGTATTTTTTAAAAAAACAGAATTTAAATAGAAACGTGTTATTTTTTTCTTAAAAATTATTATTTTTGGTTCAGAGCTTATTACAAATAGTTATTTGCAGAAACAAATACATTGTAAAACAGAGTTTTCTTGCCTTTTTTCACTTATGTAACAAAAAAATATTATTCTTAAAAATATTGAAAACCCCCTCTTAAATCTTGGTACTCCGCCACGCAATAAATGAAAACAATTTTGGCCATGCCAGTTAAGGGTTCAACTACAGTGAAAATTTAAAAATTATTTTAGAAGTTTCAAATGGTTTTACAAAATTTTGAGTTATTCTCACAGGGGGTATTGTGTAACTTGGAAAACACAGGAGATATTTATCCTTTGAATAGGCATTATTATCTATATGATAAATAAACTATAGGAACTATTTAAAATTTTCTCGGAATTCTTACAAAAATAACAACATTAAATATGGATAGGTAAAAGAGGTATTTTAATAGAGAGGTAATTTGAACACAAAATAAAGATATTTTTCGTTCTGATTCAACTGATTATAGGATGTGAAAATGATTTTTATTATCAGATTATTTATATTTATTTATATTTATTTATTTATTTATTTATTATAGTAAGATCAGTTAGCTAGATTGAATAACATTGAAAGAAGAAACATTTAACAGCTGATTCTTACGTGCGTTTTTTGGTTAGATTTTTTTGGATTTCCAAAATATTGAGAATTTTTATGTTTCTCTAATAAAAATATATGAATGTTATTTTTCAAAAACTACAAAGTGAATCTCGTGTCCGCAAATAAAAATTAAAGTAAGACTCGTGGCATATCGGACAAAGCGTTTTTGTTTCTCACTTCATTACGACCAGGCCCACAATGTCTAATGGAGAATCCAGACACCTACAGACCTGTTTCATCCTTATTGGGAATCATCAGGGAGTCACAGGATTGTACTTGGCAGTTAAAGCTACACAGGCACCATGCACACCTCTCGAATTTAAAATAAAAAGTTTGTAATCCGTGGACACGTAGTACCTGTGTGCGCCACCTGTAACATTGTTTGTAAAATTATTATCAGTATTGACTTATTCTTCATGGAAAACAATATTTTAAAGATTACGTGAGTATATTTATTTTCGACAGCATTACGAAACGTAAAGAAAGCAATTACCCCAAATCTGTTGGCAATTTCTACGCAAAAAATTCTTTCTAAAATTTTTCCAGGCAGTACTAGTTTTTTACCATAACATTACTGCCTAAAATTTTACCGGCGGAGCTTGTTTTAGACACTTGGAATAATTTAAAAAAAGTTGTTTTTGCTTTTATTTTTAAACAAAATTTTCGCCAGTGATTCATGTTGCTTTCATTTTGCAGCAAGTTGCATATCTACTAACAAACCACAGAGAAAATATTTAATACTGCTAATGGTAGAGCCATGACGAACCTTAAAATAATTTAGTTAAATACGTGTTAAATTATTTGTAGATGTGCTAAAATACACTTATAGTAGGACACATTTTTTGGTAAATTTAAAGACTGGAAAGAACTTTGATTAAAAGAAATTAATACCACCTGATATCTTACACACTTTACGTTTTAAACAATTACAATTTTTGCTGTTTTTTGGATAAAAATGGTAAAATAGAAATCATATGCACGACACCACTAAAGATGACAGACAGATAAAAAAACAGAAATTTTTATTAAAGAATAGCCTTAAATTATTTTCATCTTTCAATCAAATACTTTTTTAAAGCCTGCTGCTCCACTTTAACAATTTTTTATTTTAACAGAGAAATAGTAGTTTTCAAAACTAGTGGCTAAAATAGTGTTTTATTTTACAACCGTTGGTTTAAATAACGAGCGCAGCGAGGTATTTAAAAACGCGAGTAAAAAAAAGCACAGTTTAGCCGCGAGATGCTAACACTATTTTTTTTAATACCTTTGTCAAAAAATCCAAGAAAAACAGGAAAGTACTTTTAAAAATCTCGAACGAAGAGCATTTCTCGCAACACACCATCTTTACACTATAAATCAAGGCGGATAGTAAATGAAATAACAATTACTTAGTTTATACGGCCCGTAAACCGTTTTTATTTTAATGCGGTTTACCGCCAATGCGCATTTCGCCTACTGTTTATACGTTGAAATCAAAAACGCTTTCGGATCGGATGCTCCAGCGCTGCCAACCTTGACGCAACCAAAAGCCGATTGGTTGGTATAGTGGGTACATACCTGGTTTCATATCGGAATCGACCTTGAACTCATTTTGAACTTTTCGGTTGGCAGCACTAGCTTCAAAAACGGTTTGAGGTTTTATATACACTTTTAAACGGTTTTACAAACGCTAATCCGCATTTTTAAAATGATTTTAGCTAAAGCGCATCGGACCTCTTAAAACGGTTTAGGTATATTTTATACATGCGTTTTAGGAAAACGGTTTTAAATTTAAACGGTTTAACGGGCTCGTATAAACTAAGTAATTCGTTTACATAGCGATGTGCTGTTTTACTTGGTGACGTTCATTGATGCAACATTTTAATCTTTAACAGTTTGTTATTTTGACGAAGTTTTTAAATGATTTTTTCCTAAATACTTGGTGAAATCTGGCGACAATTGCTTAACTCTTAGGCAAGAATAATTAAATTTTTTCAATATTACTATTTTCTGCTATTTCTCTTCAATTTTGGATACAAACCGGACAGAAATCTTTTTTTGTACCCGTGATCAAAAAAAAGTTATTTTGCGTCGGTAACCAAAGAAGCCATGCCTTAGTTATTTGCAGATAGTTACTAAAATCATGTTTTTGATGAAGGTATAAAAAAAAATGTTTTTGGCAGTACTTTTTTTTGAACGCCTAAAAAACAGTGAAAACAAACGTGAGGGTTTCATACTAGAAATCGAAAGTTTGCAAAAAAAGTTTGTAAAAAACATAGTAAAAATTGCTGAAACAAAAACGTTACCCCTTAAATCATGCTAAAATATTTAAAGCCTTACCATAAACGAAGGAATCTACACAAAAAAAACCACTAGGTTAGTATTAATACGAGTTTCTATCCTTATTCCTAAATTGCAGCTAGAATTATATTAAATAAACTTCTATTTCGTAAGAAGAGAGTTTTACCAACAGAAAACTGTTGGATTTTTCGCCTTCTCCGCCAGTTCTACCACTGACTGGTTTCAGACAAAGTCCATCCACCAGTTGGGCTGTCTACTATGATGAATCGATAGCAAAAAACGAACTTTATAAAATACACCGGAGTACCACAAGAATACATACCGGGTGCGACTTGGATACTAGACTCGTGTTTCACTCTATTTCGTATTTTCATTCAGGAATCTGGATAGGAACTCCCATTCATAATACCGTAGTTTTTTTTCTGTGCGTTTTTCTAAACTACTAAATCTATCGGTACAGTAATAAATGACTTTCCGCCGTGGTATGTAATCTTAAATAACATGTTGTTTGAAGTTAGTATAGACAATGTTGAACTTGAGAGTAAATTAGACCCAACCAGCATTTTTTTCTCTGTAAGAGCCGAAAGAACATTCTTACAGAAAAACTGCAGCCTGTATAATTTGCTTGTATAAGGGTTCTGTAATACGCTACTAGGCCGGTTATAAGTGCAAAAAGGGCACCACCATATAGAGTAAATCACTTCTACTGATAAACCCGTAAGAACTGTCTTGCGTGGTATTTATAGAATAGTTTCTATCCATAATATAAAGAGGTTCTTCTGGAAACAACTAACAGTTTACTTCTATTGATAGAACTTGATCTCCTAAAGTAGGAGAAGAAATTTTTTTTTAATGTGTTTTGAATAAGTATTTAAACAACGAAATGAGCTTTTAACTATGACTGATTTTTCTTCCGCAGTAGGTATTAATGGCGACACCAAAACTATCTTGACAATAAATAAATATTACGCGAAAACATTACGTTTTTTGAAACACGTGCACCACAATCTTTTGTTTGGAGCTTAAAATACTGTCTGACTAAAAATAAAAAGAGACAAAATATATAAATAGGAGATGTTTTTTAAGCAAGTTATGCAATATTTGTGCATGGTTTATCGTTTCTATGTATTTTTATGAAAAATACCTGCATGTTATTGAGATTTTTGCTGCTTGTACAGTCATTTTTAGTTGTAAAGATTCCCGTCCGCCTTGGTTTTCCATTATCGGCATCTTTTCCAGTTTGATTGGTCCATGTTTATATTTTAAAGTCCTTTCTTTAAGGAAGATTTATAAACAACTTTCTGTTTACTGTTTGTTGTTTAAGGTTAAGTGTTACTGTGAAATGACGTTTAATTTCAATTGGGCAATTGGCCAATTATGAGGAAAACACAAAAGCAAGGAAAAATGAGAGAAGTAGTAGCTAAATATTTTCATCCACCGTTAACCACTTAAGTGCATTTTTGTTTTATTAGAGAAATCGGATATGATGGTTATCACTTTTTTGCTATTTATGTATCATAAACCCAAATTACTAATTGTAGAGGCTTTTTTATTTAAAATTGTTGTATTATTGGACATGAAACACTCTAATACAATAGTTTAAGAGCCTAAAGCACTTTGCAGCCATTCTGCTCTATAGTAAAAACGTATAAATATTCTTACAGAAAGAAGCGGAGCTTTTATAGGACATTCCTTTAATTTTTGCTGGAAGAACATTCTTAAAGAAAGCAAAATTACAGGTAAAACCTTACAGAACCCTTTTGATTTAAAATTGATGTATTATTGGGCCTAAAATACTCTTATACGATACTTTAAGAGCCTAAAGTACTTTGCGGCAATTCTGCTCTGTAGAAATATCGTATAAATATTCTTAAAAAAAGAAACATAGCTTTTATAGGATATTACTGTAATTGTAGAGAGCAATATTGCAGGTAAAAGCTTATAAAACCCTTATATAATACTTTAAGAGCCTAAAGTACTTTAGTAACACCGTATAAATGTTCTTACAGAAAGAAGCAGATCTTTTATAGGATATTCGTGTAAACTGTTGCTGTAAGAACATTCTTACAACAATATAATAATTTCTAAATTGCTTTTAATACGTATATGAGTTTATCGAAACCGTAACACAGCAAACTGGTATTCTGGTGACATTTATAAGGCACTTACAGATCAAAACTGACCTGTAGTACATCAAAGTTGTTAGTTGGAGAGTTTCAAACTTCCATTGTCTTTATTTTTTATTCTTTATATTAGTATTCACCTGATAACGCTTGCAGATACATAAGCATTCAAAACGTCGTGAAAAAATAAAAAATAAAAACAATAGATAGACAAAACTCCAGTTTACTCTGAAATAACATGTTTGAGAGAAATATAGTAAACCTTGATATCAAGTAAAAAATCAAAAATATCATTTTTCAAATAGAATAAAAGAAAATCTTTTTCTAAGAGTCCTTAACCAAGTACAACGAATACTATTAATGCGGCAAAAGCAGAAGAGAAAACTCTGTTATATTATAATGATTTATATGCGGCCAAAGAGTAACATAATATAATATTCTACAAGAAAAAGAAACTGAAATAAAATGTCAAACCCAGGAATCGGGAAAATAATGCACCTTGTTTCTATAATATAGATCGTGTTTATCTTACCAAAAGAGACATATAGTTAGCTTAGTGAGGCGGACTAGACTTAGCCTCAAACATTGAGTATAGTAGGCAAACACGTTATAATTATAACTACTTATAGAGGGCGTTTAAAAATTTAGTTTCAAGTTCAAAATCCGATCTACAAAGCACTAAAATTTCAAGATATTTTAAGTTTTTTATTAATGGTTCTTGTATTAGTGTCAGTGCATTATCCAGTAAGTAAGTCAAGTGATTGTACAAATCTATAGGAAAATATTTTTTTAGGGATGAAACCCCTTTTCGCCCCATTAACTTTTTGTAGTAGGCCGTTGGTGGATTGTGAGACACCAAGCAAATTATTTGATTTGTTTAGAAGTTTTTTAATTTTTTGTAATGTATTGGACCGGTATCAAGAAAAAAATACTCTATTTTTTTTATAATTAATTTATTTACATTTTTTAACGAAAAGGGCACACCTATCCTGAAACTTTAACACTCTGTAGATCGGTAATAGCCAACAAAGACAAAAAAAAGTTTTTTTTTTGGCAACAAAAATACAGACTTAAAATCTTGGTCCTGAAACCCTGTATGTAGTCGCAATTCTTTGCATATTATAATTATTATATTCTTACAGAAGGTTTAAAATTCCGGAAAAAAACTGGTCCGCTATAAATCTCTAAAAGTTGTTTGTCCCGAAACGCTAAACCAAGCGCGCAACTACCAAAAAGCGTCCATTAATTTATGTGCTTTTTATTCATTACTTAAGTCGTTAGATTGAGTTATAACACCATTTTGACCTGCGGCACAGTCCAATAAAAATCAACTTAACAGTTCAGCTGTTTAATTATGATTTTAACACTTTGAAAAAAAAAATATAAGGAAAATTTCACACCAGTACTTTTTAACCAATCAAAATGGGGTTTTTTGACAGGCCACCACGGCAACACATGTATTTTTCGGAATTTTTTTTCGCCTGGGTAGGTACATAGAATATCTTTTAGCCACAAATACATGTTAATGGACTTTTTTCAAAAATTATCTCTTTTCAACAGCTTTCAACAGAACGCAGAAGCTAATTCCTTGGTAAATTATGCCGACGATGCAAATGTTATTATACCAATGAATAAAAATGATAATATAAACGATAAACTTACAACTACTTTGATAAAAACAGAACAATGGATGGAAAAAACCAATTAATTTTAAATTCAAACAAAACCAAACTCATGTTTTTATCTAACATTGACATAGACAGACCTGACACAATTAGCTTTAACAATAACAACATAAAATTTGTGGAGTCTGCAAACATTTTAGGAGTGACTATCGACAACAAACTCAATTACTATGAACATATTGACATTCTTTGTAAAAAACTGAGTCCAACATGCTATGCTTTCAGAGTAATATATAAAACGTTTAAAAATCATCCTTCACTCAGATCGATTTACTATGGAATGTTCTTTTCCAATATTAGATATGGAATGCTTCTCTGGGGAGAAAGTAGCCACTTGGGGAACGTTTTTGTACTGCAAAAGAGAGCTTTTACAATAATGTATGGACTGGGTTTTCGAGACAGCTGTCGTGGGCTTTTTAAAAACAACAAATATCTTACAGTTCCTGGAATTTATAGTTTGGAATGTCTTCTTTATCTTAAAAGAAACCCAGAAATTTTTGACAAATATCGCTCAATGCATACATACAACACACGGAACCAAAATGAATTATATTATATGTATATTATATGTCAACAACTGAAAAGGGTCCAACCTATTCGGCTCTTAAATTTTATAATAGTTTGCCAGGAGGTCTGCGGGGTATTCAAAGTGTGAAGGTTTTTAAAAGGAAGTGCTTTGAATTGATTTGTTCAGTTGAACCGTACTCCATGAATGAGTTTTTATTATTTAATAAAACTTTATTTATGTTGCCTTTTATAACTTTTATAACATTTAAAATATATTTCTGTGAATTATTTAATTATTTACCTTGCCTACCATTTTAAATTGTTTTTTTGTTCAATTCTTTGTTGTTTTATGTGCTGGTGTATTTTTGTAGATCTTCTTTTTAAAATTTTTATTTATTTCTAGTAATTTGATATTTATATACACATATATACATATATTTGTTTTATTTGGTCTTTTTGTTTATTTGTTTTTATTCTTTAATATTAATGACAATATTCTTTTTTATGAGAAGAATATATAGTAAAAAGTTAAAAAGTTCTTTAAAGCTGTAAAAGGGCAGCTATTATGTAATACCTAGCTGCTTTTATACTTTATAATTTAGTATATTAAATTTCAATTGTACTATTTGATTTCTATTTTTTTTGACGATACCTGTATTATACATAACTGTTTAAATACTTTGGTAATAATGAATAATCTATTCTATTCTATTCTACTATAGATCGTGGGATCGTCAAAAAAAAGGTGTTTTATTCTAATTCAAATTTGTTTATCTAAAAGTCGCTACATACAATCAGATTATTTCACAATAGGTAGTAGTTAAAACAATAATAATACTTAAAGATATAAATGTATCCAATCTAGCTATTAAGTTACTACATAAGCCAGAAAGAAAAAGAATAAAAAAATATGCTTTACAAGTAAAAGCTGAGGAAAAGATATAATAATACCCAGGATAAAAAGTAAGACAGAAAGGACAACAATCAAGATAAAAAAGATGTTAAAACAAAACGAGCACACCACACTCTACACAAATCTTTTTACAATCACACTTAACTACACCCATCAAACAGTTAGTGGAAGGAAGATAGACGAATCAATAAATTATTCTAACTTTGAAGATATTCCTTCAGAGTATAAAACCCTGACTCAATTAAATACTGTTTAGCATTGTTTAAGGCCTGTTGTGTTGTTTTAGCTGTGATTTTTTCATATATTTTATTATATAGTTTTGCACCTGTAGTATGGTGATTTTTTTCCTACTGCAAGACGTGAGAAAGGCAGGCGAATATGGTTTGAGTTTCTTGTGAAATATTCATGTATGCTGCAATTTCCACTAAAAATAAATCATTTGGGTCAAAAAAGACCTAAATACAATATTTTGTCATGTTGTCTTTCTGTCTTTCTGTAACACGATTAACCAAAAACCGCTAAACCGATTCTTATGAAATTTGGCACCAAAATTATTTGTCACACTACGCAGAGTTGATTAGTTTTTGATGGGGCTGGGGGGTTGCCAAAGGCTAGGAGGGGAATTATACTTTTTTAAATATTGTAATTCACGAACCGTAGCAGCTAGCGACACGCGGTTTTCACACTAAGATAGATGAATTTTTAACCAAAAGAAAAATATTTGATTTTTTTTTAAAATTCATAGATGGCTATACGTGCCTGCTGGTGCCATTCATTTACTTTTAAGTTTCAATTTCTTCATTTATTCATGATTAAAATTTTCAAAAACGCAGTTAAAAAAAATTAGGTCTTGATTTTTATTTTATCACAGTTTTCACTTAAATAATAAATTAAGATGTTTTTCGTATTCTTTGCCACCCCCATTCTTCTAACTTCTTACAAGCAAAAAAAAATTTCTACAACTTGTAGTAACTCAAAGTTTACGTAAAATTAAATAATATAATATGTTAAATCTTAAAATAATATTTCCGTGTTACTTCAGTTAGCAGCTAATTAGAAATCATTTCGGCCAAAACTAAACATGTTGCTCACGCCACGCCGCGGCTGCCTCAAAACTTTTGTTATAAAGCTGAAACTGACAGCTTCGTAACTCAAATATTTTTTTGGTCAAGATTTTACCGGCAACTAAGTAACCAAGCCAATCAGAAATGTATGTTTTGCTGGTGTCTTGTCAAAGAAAAAAATGGGCAGTGATGAAACTTTATTTTATAAGAGCACTACTTGACGCAAAAATTTGAATTATTTTTCTATATTTTTAAGTCAATAAATATTTATTAAAAGTGAACAAATCCCATATAATTTTTAATATCTAACCAAAAATAAGTCCCGTTAAATTGACATATTACTCATTTTAAGGAAAAAAGAACCTTGTTTTTAAAAAGACACATGAAAAGTCCTCTAGTAACCTTATTTGTTTTGACGTTTTAGACAGAACGTCATTGAAACTTCAGGCTATGAAGGACTTAAGAGTGATCGCATTTGATATTTTTAATATCTAATATTTTTGATGACATTTTCATTGATCGTAGGTAAAGTATAGTACACTAAGTCACATGTTATGGTTATTACACGCTTAGATAAATGAAGACACTCGCCTGCGGCTCGCTTCTCAAACTTTATCTTCGCGTTTAATGACTATCATAACAGTATTGTTATGTAAACTATTATTACACAATTTGGTGTAGACTTTTCTTACTGAATACTGCATCAGGCTAAATTATATCCCGATATTTTTTCTCGGTCATGAATAATTTTGAAAATATTGATGAGCTCGTAAGAATTTCCGGAAAGAATTTAACCTCTTGTGGTATTACTAGTGAAAATTCTACACTAGTCCTTTTTAACCAATGAAAATTGGTTTTTTAACAAGTCACCACGGCAATACATGTCTTTTTCAGAAGTTTTTTTTTTGTTTGGGTAGGTAATCAACAGCAAATTAAATAGGAAATTTTTTAATGTAGTCACAGATATTTTTTGGACGAATATTCATGTTATAGGAATATTTCCTCAAAGTGATTTTTGAAATATTCTATTGCGAATATTACAGGAATGTTTCAGGCCTATTTTTTGTTGAATATTCTTTAAGATTTTGTGATATTTTTATTTCTTTGGTAATAAGATAATAATATTCCCATGATGACGTGATAATCAAGTTATTTCTATGAATATTCTCAAAAATAATTTTTTGTGAAAATAACGCGATTTACATGATTTATAATTTAGTTTAATATCATGTATTGTAGGTAGATGGCACTGGAATCGATATGTTCCCTATGTAGCAAGTATTATTATTATAAATATAATACAGCAAAACGTTATTTAGGTAATATTTTAATAACTAATCTCTAACTAAATTACGTAAATTAAGATGCCTTTCGTATTCTACTGAAAGTTTATAAAATTAAGATTACAATTTCTTACTCTTAAAATGTTATTTCCGCTTGATTTCAGTAGAAATCAGCTTAAAATTAAAACTAATAATTTGCCTTACGTCGCGCCACAGAACTTTTGTTGCAAAACTGACACTTACTTTGTGTATCTTAAAGCATTTTTATATAAAGACGGTTTGAAAATGTTGTCGTATAAACACTACCAAAACCTTTGTTTGAAGGTTTGAGACAATGATGTCTTTGAAATTAACTCTGTGTTTCGGACTTCCATTGTCTATATATATTATTTATACACGACGTTTTGATCAGTAGAGTCTGTAATTGTCTTCAGGTGCAAACTACAATCTATTCCTACGGCTACTCACTTATGTACTATGGGAAATCACTCAACCGTAAGTTTAAGAAGTTGGCTCCGCCCAAGGAGGGGCTTCCAAATATTTCCACATTTGGTTTACTGAGAATAGCTTGATTCTGCCCAATACCACCATGCCCACGACCAGACGTCGACGAGTATAGACATCAAGTAAGGACCATTATTGACTAACCTATTAAGCATACCTCTAATATAAGCAAGACAGAGGAAATCGCGTTGAAGAATCTTCAAAAGAACAAATCAGTGGAAATCTTACCGGCAGACAAGGGCAATGCAACAGTGATTTTGGATACGTAAACCTGCGATCAGAAAGTTGAAGAAGTACTTGCCAAAGAAAACTTCTCCCAAAAGACCCGAGGCAATCAAACGAAAGTAAATTTTATAGAACTTTAAAAAGTATTCCAGATATATTTTGGACACGACAAGGTCTCAACTTACACCGCATTATAGCAAGCCACCAAAATTCACAAAAATGCCATGCCCTTACGCCTAATCACAAGTTTCAGAACCAAGCAATCTGTCTAAATTCCTTTTGAAAATTAATCAAACTCTTGCAGGCAAGACCACTTCATTTGTAGAAAATTACAACCATTTTTTTAATATTCTTAAATCTTTTGTGTTATAAACCAATGACCCGATAAAGGCATCGCTAGATATTATTAGACAGAGACTGGTTGATGACGAATCCCTTTATGAACGTATCAGCCTCCCGCTGGAGGGAGTGAGAGAGTTGTTGGAGTGTTGTCTACATAACTTATACTTTCAGGTGCAATATAGACTTTATACTCAGGCTGACGGTCTCTCAATGGGTTCATCGCTTTCGCCAGTGGTGGCCAATACTTACATGGAGTGGTTCGAATCACACGCGGTTGATACCGCAACATATAAACCAAAGCTCTGGCCAAGATATGTTGATGATACTTTTATTGTCTGAACCGGGAATGACCAACAACTTTCAGAATTTCTGCACCACCTAAATAATATAAGACCCACCATTAAATTCACAATGGATTTGGAGCAAAATTGTCAAATTGCTTTTCTTGATGTACTTGTCAAACGAGTAGAGAGCGACATCAGAACCACAATCTATCGTAAACTCACTCACACATATTTAAATCAAGGTTCAAATCATTCTGCTACAAGCAAACGAGGTATATTAAGAACGTTGTATAACAGAGCCGTTCAAATGTGTAACAATTCTCATGACTTGGAAGTCAAAATAAGAAACATGAAGAAGGCTCTGCAGCAGAATGGTTACAACCTTAAACTTATAACAGATACTCTTTCTAAATTTCAGCAAACAGGACCGAGATTACAAGACCAAACTAGAAAAATGCATTCCTTACAATTTCATACATTAAAGGAGTATCAGAGAAAATTCGTCGAGTAGCGAACAAATTTAATATTAAAATAGCTTTTCAGTCCAATAATACAATTCGAATCCTTCTTAGTAAAACAAAACCGGAGAACAAACAAAAAAAGGAATGCATTTACCAAGTTCCTTATGAGTGTGGTGAGTCATACCTAGGCCAAAAAAAAAGACCACTAACTGTTAGGCTTAAGGAACATCAGACAAATACCCAAAGAGATTAAACAACGAAATCAGGAATCGCCGAACATTCATGGTCAAAATAACACCGAATGAAGTGAACAAAAGCAAAGGTTTTGCACAAAGAGTCACACTGGAACAAACGAAAATTCCTTGAAGCTGTCTTTATTGGGCAGAATCAGGGTATTTTCAGTAAACCAAGTGTCAAAATTCCAAATATTTGGAAGCCCCTCCTTGGGCGAAGCCAACTTCTTAAACTTCACGGTTGAATGCTTTTCCACAGTATATAAGTACGTAGCCTTAGGAATAGATTGTAGTTTGCACCTGAAGACGATCAGAGATTGTATTGATCGAAACGTCGTGCATAATAAAATATAGACAATGGAAGTCTGAAGCACAGAGTTAATTTCACTACTAAAACCGTTTTAAGAACCAAAATCGATTTTATTTTAAAGCGATTTAAGAAAGCGCTTTAAACCACATTAAAAACGCTTTAACGCAATTCTTCCCACCTAATGAAATACCGAACCCTAGTTTTCTAAAAACTCTGTTGTTAACTATGTTGTTTTATTTGTTTTTTCTTTAAACCGAGCTATTTAATGATATTTATTAAAGAACATATCGGAGAAAAGCGATTTTATTTAAAACCGTCCTTAAATAAATGCGCCTTTAGGCAATGACAACGAAATGTTTTGCCCGCCATATTAAAATTTGTCTGAAGAATTTCGATTGAATATTACAGTCAGTAGTGGTTAGCACCCTTATGAGTGCCAATTCTGCACGTAGATCGTCCATCTGGGCCCGCTGCGTCCACGTATCTACTGTGTTTAACTCAGATAATAATTGATATATTATCTAGTAAGCTACGAACCGAGCAGATTTTGCATGGGCCAGAATAACCGCAGTTATGGCCACGACTCATGGATGGGCCGTATCCCCGACATTCCCGTCGAAATGAGAGCCACAATGTTCTCGCCGCAGGCCGTCCCTAAATGGGCTCTCGAGCGTCCGTGACGTATGAAGGATATACTGAAAAAAATGTTTTCTGTATTTAAAAATAGCCGATATACTTAAAAAAAATACTAGATGCAAGAATATTTTTCTTCTCTTTCTTCTTAAATACCTATTTCGAAACACTATTTGCATATTCTTAGACTCCGTAAATAAGTGTTTTTAAATTAGTATTTAATATACATAAATCAATAGTAACACAAAATTTGACTTTAGAAAACTTGATCAATTAAAAAGAAAATTACTGAATTTTAAGTTTAGAAATATTTATCCTTTAATTAGTGGAACTTCTAGGTTTTAAAAAATCTTAAATTTAACACTAAACTGAACGCAAGACGAATTTACTGAGGTTACCTAACTGTCAAGCTTTAGGCTTAAGACTATGACCTGGGCGTAGTTTTCTGCTCGGAAAGAAGTTAATAAATCCAAAACTACCATTCGAATTATTCAAAGAAAAACTATAAATAACGGCATAAATAAGCAGAAGTTTTGGTTTTACAGCAGAGTTTTTAGCTGACGCAAGAGTTTTCCAAAGTTAGCTAATATATATGAGTCTGGGAGTTAATACAAAAAAAAATGTACATTTTTTGTTTATAACCTCATTTGAAAATTTAGGACAAGAATACCTTAAAGTATCACTTTTTATTCCGGGGCGAAAACGTTTAGCCTGAAAGAGGACTGCAATTCGCTGACAGACACTTTAGTCACGCGATATAAACTATTTTTTTCTTTCTATAAATCTGATTTTATGAAATTTTTTACCAAAAGGATCGAACACGTCGTTTTCAGCCGATTTCCTTAAATTTGCAATTATTTCATTAAATTTAATTATACCTTTCAACATTTTATCTTACTTTCTAAAGTTTTATATTATGCCCAAAATTTATTCTAGTCTCTAAGGTGCAAGAATAAGTTTGGGCACCTTATAGCCTCCCTGTTAATTTTTAAAAAACAGAAATTTTTTTAACATTAAACAAGGACTATTAAAATTAAACATTTTCATGTTAAAAACAAAATAAAAATGAATGCGAATCAATTGGTATCGTCGACAGAGTACTGCTATTTTTTGTTAAAAAAAAACAAAACTTTTTTATATAAGCCCGATATTTATAAATATAATAGACTAAACAATAATAATAAAATGCTCATTTTTTGTGTGAGAGATAACAAAAAGAATTAAAAAAAATTATTATAACAAAAACAAATTACTTTTAAAATAAACCAAGAGGAACCACTTCTAAAAGAAGAGACCAAGAAAAACGAAAGACAAGAAAGAACAATTGAAGGCTTAAAAAGATTTGCTATGTATGCCGCCTCTTTAAAATGACTTTGGGGCCCACGGTGAGTTTTAAAAGGTCAAATTCTAAAAAGTGGAATGCCCCAATTTTTCCAACGGAAAAATAGTTATTTAAGTACTGCCGATACCATATGTGATGAATCGAAAATCATCTCCAGACAAAACAGTTCTTTCAAATCACCTGTGTAAAAAAGCACTAATTTTACTACTTGTTGTATACATTACTATTTTATTAAGATATTTTCTTTTCTTCCAAGCTCACATGAATCTCTTTCAGTGTAAATATAACAACAAATATAAATCTATTTAATGATTTTGAAAAATATCTGCTATTATATTCACGTTCAGTTTTCACTATGAGATAGTCTGATAGAGTGAAATTTGAGGAGGTGTTTGAATTTAAGTAATGATACGTATTAAATCTAAGCTATGATTCAAAAGACTGGAGACTTTTTATTGATTCTTCAAAAGAAAGTCTTAAAGCTGTGTTACTCCATAATGGGAACAAATTATCAAACGTGTAGCAATTGGAAATTTTTACTGGAGACTAATTTTTCTATGTAACACTTTGTACATTTTATAAACTTTATTTCCTTTAGCTATTATTATATTCTGAATAATACATGGTCACCTACTTTAAATCATATTTTATTACTATTTTTTTTATACTCTGATCGGCAGTAAAATAAAACCAATAACAAATAAATACTCAGAACTAAAGAATGTACCCTATGTTACTTTATAAGGGAGTAGTGCTGCGGCGATTTGGACGACCATGAGGGGTGCATGCAAACAGATTAGTAGTGTAGGCAGACACTATCTCCGAATGGAAGAATGAATTGTTGTGTTCCTGCCCATCCCGTCTATTTCCTTAGTACAGTTATATTTATTTTACTGTACAGATCTTGTACATTCTAATCCTAGTACACGCGGAAAAAAATGCATAGTATTTTGTACTATTTCGTCTTTTAAAGAAATTATTTTAAGACGTAAAACATTTTTATTAAATTTCATTATATATGATTAATTTATTTTAAAAATGAATATCTGAGATGCTTATTTTTTGATAATAATATTTAGATTTTTAAAATAAAAAGACAATTTTTTAACTGCTGTCCTTAACATACAGATATTTTAGGAAATAAAAGTGCAATATTTTACCATTTTCTAATATTTTATGTGGGAAAATACCAGGATTTTAGTTTATAAAACAGCGCCGACAGATTTGGGGTCCTAGAGACCCTAAAAGGTGCCTCCATAAAGAATTTTTCAAAAAAATCAAAAACTTCAGAAAACCTTAGGTATACGGAATATTTTTTTTACTACTCAAGTAATATATTTATAATCTTATTCCATTTTTTTTATATTCGCCGCAGGTAAAAATTACTTTATGAAGAAAAATTGGCTAACCCACAAATCTATAAAAAACTTTACCAGAAAGACATCACGTCGCCGCCGCCGCAAAAGCACAAAGCACTTAAAAAAATGTTTTATTCAAATGAGTACCCGCAATATAACCCTAATACACAAAATCCATGCAGATTGACAACGCTGTAGTAGTATTTGATCGAATCACGTCAGCATCGTTCTTTGCGTGCGGATTTCTATTTGCAAGATTGCAAGAGCGACGCGGCACGTTCACGTCCTTACCCTTTGAGCTATTATATTAATTCTTAAAATAATCATATTTTATATTTTAAAATGATGTATTTTTAAAATATAAATAAAACGATATTAACATCTTAATAAAAGAGTTTTTTGCAATTTAATATCAAATGTTTTGAAAACAAATATACAGGATATCAATAATTAAATACAATCGGTTTTATTTCTTAAAATATTATATTTTAAAAAAATGTTAAAAATTTTGAAACAAACTAATATATTATTTTATTTAAAAGTAATAAAGTGTATATTAGAAATAAATAAAAATTATATCGGATTGTTCAAAATATATTTTATTTCCTTTAAATCAATAGGATTTTAGCTTTCTTAAAATACTATATTTTACAATAGTTAAAATAAAATATATTAACTTTTAAAATACTACATCCTTAGAAGTAAAATATATTTAGGTATATTGTTATATTAGTTTTTAAAATATTAGATAGGTTTCCTACATAGTAATATAAAATGTATTAGTTTTTGAAATAATTATTTTTAAATTTAAAATATTTTTTTTCTATACTAATTTATTAATTACTTAATTTTTTTTAACTATGTAATCAAAGTTGTTATTTCGCAAATTTTGTAAAATTTAATTAGAAAGATCTCACGTGCAAATAGGTCAAACACCCAGGTGCGTAATAGTAGTTTACATAACAAGCATGTTATGGTGTTCATTAAACGCGAAGAGACAGTTTTTGAAAGATTAATTTTTTTTTGTTTAGTTAAATATGCCAAGTTTTGATAAAAAAAAAACAAAATCAAACAGTGAATATACAGGCGTAAAATTTAATTAGAAAGATCTCACGTGCAAATAGGTCAAACACCCAGGTGCGTAATAGTAGTTTACATAACAAGCATGTTATGATGTTCATTAAACGCGAAGAGACAGTTTTTGAAAGATTATTTTTTTTTTGTTTAGTTAAATATGCCAAGTGTTGATAAAAAAAAACAAAATCAAACAGTGAATATACACGCGGAGATAATAAAAATATAAATAATAGGTAAAATATAAAGGCTCCTATTGATTTATATTTTTGTTACTCTTTTTCTTACAATAAAAATAAAACACGGAAACATAATGTGTTATTTATTAACAAAGTACTTGCTACTTGCATATGTTTGTACCTATTGCTTATAGCTCACTTACCTCGCAAATTCGGCTATTTTTATTAATTTTTCAGCTTCGTAAATGCATGTTTTCTTTCCACTTTTCTTGAGTTTCTTTCTTCGTTGGACAACGGAACAATACAAATTTGTCGAGGCACGTGTTTTTACAGTTTTTGATACAGCAAAATTCCATTTTTAAACCAGACGTTTTTTAGTAAAAAATGTGAAAGTGACAAAATTATTTATTGTCAGGGGTTGCCAACTATCATTGCCAACACACAATTTGTTTATGATGGTGTTTAATGATGTATAGTGGAGGGTGATCAGTGAAACTACTGATGAGCCCACGCTGGTTACCCAGGGCGAAACATCGTTTAATCATTTCTTTTTTTGCTTTGTTCTTTTGTGTGTTCCTTGTGGGATGCTCATTCAAGTTTGAATTTTCGTTATTTCCACCCAAGATCTTTTGATCTTTTGTTTTTTAGTTTCTTTTCGGTTGAAGTAACTGATTTAGAGGTTTTTTAACTTCTTCTTTGTTTTAATTGCCTTAGGAGCATAATCCTACTGGAAATATTAACACGCCAGGACGAATTCGTATCAGGTAACTTGGATAAGTAAGTACCAGTGCGGAACGATGCCTATTTGTGAGTGGTTCAAGGTTGGAAATCAAAGTTTATGATGGTGTTTAATGATGTATAGTGGAGGGTGATCAGTGAAACTACTGATGAGCCCACGCTGGTTACCCAGGGCGAAACATCGTTTAATCATTTCTTTTTTTTGCTTTGTTCTTTTGTGTGTTCCTTGTGGGATGCTCATTCAAGTTTGAATTTTCGTTATTTCCACCCAAGATCTTTTGATCTTTTGTTTTTTAGTTTCTTTTCGGTTGAAGTAACTGATTTAGAGGTTTTTTAACTTCTTCTTTGTTTTAATTGCCTTAGGAGCATAATCCTACTGGAAATATTAACACGCCAGGACGAATTCGTATCAGGTAACTTGGATAAGTAAGTACCAGTGCGGAACGATGCCTATTTGTGAGTGGTTCAAGGTTGGAAATCAAAGTTTATGATGGTGTTTAATGATGTATAGTGGAGGGTGATCAGTGAAACTACTGATGAGCCCACGCTGGTTACCCAGGGCGAAACATCGTTTAATCATTTCTTTTTTTGCTTTGTTCTTTTGTGTGTTCCTTGTGGGATGCTCATTCAAGTTTGAATTTTCGTTATTTCCACCCAAGATCTTTTGATCTTTTGTTTTTTAGTTTCTTTTCGGTTGAAGTAACTGATTTAGAGGTTTTTTAACTTCTTCTTTGTTTTAATTGCCTTAGGAGCATAATCCTACTGGAAATATTAACACGCCAGGACGAATTCGTATCAGGTAACTTGGATAAGTAAGTACCAGTGCGGAACGATGCCTATTTGTGAGTGGTTCAAGGTTGGAAATCAAAGTTTATGATGGTGTTTAATGATGTATAGTGGAGGGTGATCAGTGAAACTACTGATGAGCCCACGCTGGTTACCCAGGGCGAAACATCGTTTAATCATTTCTTTTTTTGCTTTGTTCTTTTGTGTGTTCCTTGTGGGATGCTCACTCAAGTTTGAATTTTCGTTATTTCCACCCAAGATCTTTTGATCTTTTGTTTTTTACACAATTTGTTTTTAAACATTTCCCTAGCAACTGTCAAATCCAGTTGCTCACCTCTGGTAAAACAATAACTGTCAAAAATCGTATAATAGTCGTAGGTAAACATATTTCCAATTAAATTGATGGTATTATCATGTGTGTTATTTAGGTCTATGTAGCTACACCCCGCATTCGAAAAAATTTTTTTAACGCAGAAATTACGGGCTAATAACGGGCTAATTATCTACCGCAAAAAAGAATTTTGGGGTGCATGTGCAGTTCCGCCCCGCATCCATTAACAATAGTGGTACCCAAACAAAAGTATGTCAGAATTCAGTGTAGATACACGCGGAGATATTAAAAATATAAATAATAGGAAAAATATAAAGGGTCCTATTAGTCTATATTTTTGTTCCTCTTTTTCTTACAATAAAAATAAAACACGGAAACATAATGTGTTATTTATTAACAAAGTACACTATCGGCATCATAAAAGTTTTTTATTTTTTAAATTAACTAACGGATTATATTTTGTGACAGACTGGTACTAAAATGTGAAAATATTGACATCAAAGATTGCTTTCAAAAATAATTTTTATATTACAATAATACGCTAACGCATAAAACAACTGTAACAAAAATTAAAAAACACAACTGTAACGAAAATTATAAAACAATAGGAACAAAGTATTAGGTATATAAATTTAAATATCTAGTCAATGCGCCATTCACCTCAATTATACCGTTTAACCTTCGTTAAGCCAAAATTTCAAAAAGGTTTTCATTTTCACCAATCACTTCTTCATAAGCATCTACTATTAACTGGACCAAGTGATGTTGATTTCCCGGCACAATATTAAAGCTTTCCAGCTTTTTTGAAATTAAACCCCAGATATTGTCCATAGGATTGGCGTCTGGGGTTATCGCAGGCCAAGGAAGAACTTTAATATTTTGCTTCCGAAACCAAGTTTCGCAAAATCTGGCCGTATGAGCAGGGCAGTTGTCTTGTTGAAAAATAAGCTGGTCTTGATAAAGTTCTGTGACGGCTGGAAGCATGGTGTTCTCTAAAATGTCCACGTAAAGCTGTGCTGTGAGCCTTCTATTGATTCGAAATAGAGCACCATGACCTCTAGCAGAAATCCAACACCACATATTTACCGAAAATCTTCCAGCGCGATCTCATAGCGCGTTCTTGGTGGACGATACACCCGAATTTGTTTTCTGTCACTACAGGACTGGAAAACTTTTTCATCGGAAAATATTAACTTTCGCCAAAAGTCTGGTTATTTTAGAGAGTAATTAAGGGCAAAAAGTAACCTGGCCTGTTTTTTTTAATTCGTAAGTTTAATTTTTTTAGCGGCTACACGACATCTTAAATTATAGCCTTTCCTTACGCGATTTCGTGCCACTCTTACAAATCCTGGAAATTGGGTTAATCTCTTTGCCTGGGCAACAGATACAAAAGGGTTTTCTTCCATAAAGACGATAAGTTCATAATCGTGTACATCAGTTGAAACTTTCAATAAATCAGTCCCTTGTTTTCTCTCTATTGTCTGATCTTCTTCCCATCTTTTTTTAATTTTTATAATTGTGGTTTTACTGCGTCCATAATGTATAGCCACGTCCCTAATTGACCATCCTAGTTGTAGTTTTGCCAGGAGTTGGGCTTTATCAAATAAAGAAATTTGTGGAGGCATTTTTTATTTATTTGTCAGACTGAAATACAGAATGACATACTTTGACAGTTTAAGAAAAATAAATGTTTGTAAAACTAGACCAAGGTATTACAACAAAAAGTATTGTGTACCACTTTTATGATGCCGATAGTGTACATGCTACATGCGTATGTTTGTACCTATTGCTTATAGCTCACTTACCTCGCAAATTCGGCTATTTTTATTAATATTCCAGCTTGGTAAATGCATGTTTTCTTTCCACTGTTCTTGAGTTTCTTTCTCCGTTGGACAACGGAACAATACAAATTCGTCGAGGCACGTGTTTTTACAGTTTTTGAACAGCAAAATTCCATTTTTAAACCGGACGTTTTTTAATCAAAAATGTGACAGTGATAAAATTACTTATTGTCAGGGGTTGCCAACTATCATTGCCAACGCACAATTTGTTTTTAAACATTTCCCTAGCAACTGTCAAATCCAGTTGCTCACCTCTGGTAAAACAATAACTGTCAAAAATCGTATAATAGTCGTAGGTAAACATATTTCCAATTAAATTGATGGTATTATCATGTGTGTTATTTAGGTCTATGTAGCTACACCCCGCATTCGAAAAATTTTTTTTAACGCAGAAATTACGGGCTAATAACGGGCTAATTATCTACCGCAAAAAAGAATTTTGGGGTGCATGTGCAGTTCCGCCCCGCATCCATTAACAATAGTGGTACCCAAACAAAAGTATGTCAGAATTCAGTGTAGATACACGCGGAGATATTAAAAATATAAATAATAGGAAAAATATAAACGGTCCTATTAGTCTATATTTTTGTTCCTCTTTTTCTTACAATAAAAATAAAACACGGAAACATAATGTGTTATTTATTAACAAAGTACACTATCGGCATCATAAAAGTTTTTTAGTTTTTAAATTAACTAACGGATTATATTTTGTGACAGACTGGTACTAAAATGTGAAAATATTGACATCAAAGATTGCTTTCAAAAATATTTTTTATATTACAATAATACGCTAACGCATAAAACAACTGTAACAAAAATTAAAAAACAAAACTGTAACGAAAATTATAAAACAATAGGAACAAAGTATTAGGTATATAAATTTAAATATCTAGTCAATGCGCCATTCACCTCAATTATACCGTTTAACCTTCGTCAAGCCAAAATTTCAAAAAGGTTTTCATTTTCACCAATCACTTCTTCATAAGCATCTACTATTAACTGGACCAAGTGATGTTGATTTCCCGGCACAATATTAAAGCTTTCCAGCTTTTTTGAAATTAAACCCCAGATATTGTCCATAGGATTGGCGTCTGGGGTTATCGCAGGCCAAGGAAGAACTTTAATATTTTGCTTCCGAAACCAAGTTTCGCAAAATCTGGCCGTATGAGCAGGGCAGTTGTCTTGTTGAAAAATAAGCTGGTCTTGATAAAGTTCTGTGACGGCTGGAAGCATGGTGTTCTCTAAAATGTCCACGTAAAGCTGTGCTGTGAGCCTTCTATTGATTCGAAATAGAGCACCATGACCTCTAGCAGAAATCCAACACCACATATTTACCGAAAATCTTCCAGCGCGATCTCATAGCGCGTTCTTGGTGGACGATACACCCGAATTTGTTTTCTGTCACTACAGGACTGGAAAACTTTTTCATCGGAAAATATTAACTTTCGCCAAAAGTCTGGTTATTTTAGAGAGTAATTAAGGACAAAAAGTAACGTGGCCTGTTTTTTTTAATTCGTAAGTTTAATTTTTTTAGCGGCTACACGACATCTTAAATTATAGCCTTTCCTTACGCGATTTCGTGCCACTCTTACAAATCCTGGAAATTGGGTTAATCTCTTTGCCTGGGCAACAGATACAAAAGGGTTTTCTTCCATAAAGACGATAAGTTCATAATCGTGTACATCAGTTGAAACTTTCAATAAATCAGTCCCTTGTTTTCTCTCTATTGTCTGATCTTCTTCCCATCTTTTTTTAATTTTTATAATTGTGGTTTTACTGCGTCCATAATGTATAGCCACGTCCCTAATTGACCATCCTAGTTGTAGTTTTGCCAGGAGTTGGGCTTTATCAAATAAAGAAATTTGTGGAGGCATTTTTTATTTATTTGTCAGACTGAAAAACAGAATGACATACTTTGACAGTTTAAGAAAAATAAATGTTTGTAAAACTAGACCAAGGTATTAAAACAAAAAGTATTGTGTACCACTTTTATGATGCCGATAGTGTACATGCTACATGCGTATGTTTGTACCTATTGCTTATAGCTCACTTACCTGGCAAATTCGGCTATTTTTATTAATATTCCAGCTTGGTACTGTTCTTGAGTTTCTTTCTCCGTTGGACAACGGAACAATACAAATTCGTCGAGGCACGTGTTTTTACAGTTTTTGAACAGCAAAATTCCATTTTTAAACCGGACGTTTTTTAATCAAAAATGTGACAGTGATAAAATTACTTATTGTCAGGGGTTGCCAACTATCATTGCCAACGCACAATTTGTTTTTAAACATTTCCCTAGCAACTGTCAAATCCAGTTGCTCACCTCTGGTAAAACAATAACTGTCAAAAATCGTATACAGAGCTTCTAGTCGTAGGTAATAATTATTTATGTACCTAGGTCGTAAAGTAGGCGTTTACCGCCCGCGGCGTGAAAGTTATAGCCTGAGACGTTAGACGAGGGCTATAACACGCTGAGGCCGTTAAACGCAGTTTAAGACCGATATACATACAATATTTTATGTAATAAGGCTAACTTGCCGTATATGTGTCAAACCACTGTTCATCAACTTCCCTAGCAGCGGTTCAATTTTATTATTTCGTAATAGTAACCGATAAACAACTTTTCATTTTTTAAGTAAAGTAACATAAAAATGAATTCTTCAGAATTTGAGCTACCTCGAGAACTTTTGAAGTCTGTAGACGAAGCAAAGCAAGATCTGCTGCCATTAAAGTCAAGGAAGATCTATGAAAAGCACTACAAAGAATTTTCGGCATGGATCATGGAGAAGTCTGTAGCCATAAGTCAACTCCAAAAGTCCAAGAATTACAAAGCGTTCTCGTTGTGGAGCTATTATTCCATGCTTAAAGCTACCCTAAACCTCAATTGTGGTGTGGATATAAGCAAATTCCCGAAACTGATTGCTTTTCTAAAACGAAATTTGGATGGTTATAAACCCAAGAAATCCAAAATTTTGAGCAAAGAAGAAGTCGCAAAGTTTTTAATTGAGGCACCAGAAGAGGTTTTTTTTATTAGTCAAAGTGACCTTGATATTTGGCATGTGCGGAAACTGTCGCCGCGAAGAACAAGCGAAACTTGAAGTTAATGATATTCAGGACTTGGGAGAATCTCTGATGGTAACAATCAAAGAGTCATAAACTAAAATTGACAGAATGTTCATGATTATTGTTGGACGAAAGAAGCTACTTTGTTTCTTGGGAACATTCAGAAAATACTTAGCCTTGCGACCAGCAACAATAGACCACAATAGACTTTTTCGGTGGGATTTACTATAAAGGTTTAGTCTATTTTAGAACAGTCCTAAGTTTAAGTGAAATTTTTGGTTTTAAGCATTTTAAACCAAACCTTGAGTTTTGGACATAGTTTGAATTACAAGAAGAATTTTAGTAAGTTGGTTTATTTAATATTCATTTTAACACAATCTTTTGTTGGATTTAAGAAGACAAAAAAATAAAAAATTTAAACCCACGCGGGGTTTAAATATTAAACACTCTGTAGAACAAATTAAAATTGGGGCTCTATGTCACTCTAATTAAAACTTACCCTTATTAAATGTATTAAAAAGACTTAAATGCAAGTTTTTTTACATTTCTGTCACTGTCGAAATGTCAGTTTAAAAATATTAGCGCTGCGTTCAATCACAAACAGTGAGTTCGGATCTTTTACCTCTGCTTGCACCTTGGCTTGCACCAACTGATGAAAGTTACAGCTTTAAAATGAGTGAACTTTGAGTAAGAATAGTTTTTTTGACTGAGCTTTTCGATAACCTTAATGTTTTACTTTCAGTTTGTAAATAAATTAATATAATTGTTGTGTGTCTTTTAGTTTGGTATATTTTTCGTGCATAATTAGTGACCTTCACTTATGTTTGTTTTTCCTCGTAGTGCCCTCATAAATATATTTTTTGTGCTGAAAACGGGTTGAAAATATGGCGTTTTTCTGGACAAAATAGGAGGTGTTTTATTGCTTAATAGACAACTTGGGATATTAAATAAGTTAAATTAATTCTTGTAAAAACGGTTACTTAGGGACATTATTACCAAATGCCACAAACAATCCTTTCTGGGGGCTATAAATTTAAACCACTCCCCGGAGGTGGTCTCAAAAATCACCAACTTTGTAACCTCAAACACAAATAATAAAACTATTATGTGCCAAATTAGTGGCGTATTCGCCATTTGTCATTTTAAAACTTGTCAAAAAAAAAATAGTTTTAGGGCATTTTCTTGTAAAATAGGGTGTATTTTAGGAAAAAAAGCAATTTTTCAGTGGTGTTTTACACTAACAATACAAAATAATCAATAACTTTTTGTCTTTTCTATATGATGAGTAAGTGTTTTTTGAAAATTGGTTTTAAAATTTCGTACCAACCACAGGTGTAAATATGTAGACTTGTGGGGGTACTATTTTAGATCTTAGTAAATCTCACTGTTTGTGTTTTACAAAAATATAAAATGTTCAACGCAAGTGATACGAAAAATTACTTTTGGCAAGATGCCAAGGCAGATTTATTTTTAAATCTTCCTGATGCCGACCAATTTACAGAGCACTGTTTTCAGCGAACATCAGCCACACTACTTGCTGAAGCGGATAAAAGCCTTACTAACATCAAATTACATACCGGATGAAAGTCTAGCTCAGTGGCGTTGATTGGTAATAAGATTCAAGTAGTGGCAAACGCTCGAGCTACAGCTTCCTCATCAGCTAAAGCTTTCTCGCCATTAAGTATTGTGAATTGTTCTAATTGTATATTTAATTTTAAATCAAAATAAAAAATCAGAATAAAAAATCAGAATAAAAAATATTGTAGTAAAAATAAAATTTTGTTCAATTTTCATTTATTTTTTTCCAATAAAAATAAAAAAAAATTAAAAAAAAATAAAAAAGGGTTAAATTGAAAATAAAAACTATAAAAAAAGGGTTAAATTCATTCTGTCAGCCAAACACGTTAAAATCTTACTTTAACGCCCAGGGCCATAAAGTGCCATTTTACCGCACGAGGGCGATATAGTGCCACTTTACGTTCGCAAATGGGGGCGGTAAAGTGCACTTTATCGCCGGCTTTTGCATAAACATATTTCCAATTATATTGATGATATTATCATGTGTGTTATTTAGGTCTATGCAGCTACACCCCGCATTCGAAAAATCATTTTTTTTTAGTGCAGGAATTACGGGCTAGTTATCTACCGCAAAAAAAAATGTTGGGCTCATCTCCTTATCAGATTTTTTAAAGTTTAAAATGCGGGGTGCAGCTGCATGTGCAGTCTCACCCGCATCCATTAATAATAGCGGTAACCAAAAAAAAATTATGTCAGAATAACGGGCTAATTACGGGCTAATCTTCTGCGATAAAAAAATTTGCGCTAATGCCCTTTATTTCGTAAACTTTGTAAAATTTAATTAGAAAGATCTCACGCGCAAACAGGTCAAACACCCAGGTGCGTAAACGTATTTCCAATTAGACTGATGGTATTATCATGTGTGTTGTTTAGGTCTATGTAGCTACGAAAATCAAATTTTTTTTAATGCAGGAAATACGGGCTAATTACGGGATAATTATATGGCACAAAAAAATTTTGGGCTAATCTCCTTATCTGATTTTTTAAAGTTTAAAATGCGGGGTGCAGCTGCATGTGCAGTCCCAACCCGCATCCATTAATAATAGCGGTACCCAAAAAAAATGTGTCAAAATTACGGGCTAACCATTTGCATCAAAAAAAAATTGTGCTCATCTCCTTATCTGTTTTTTTTTAAGTTTAAAATGCGGGGTGCAGCTGCATGTGTAGTCCCACCTCGCACGCATTCATAATAGCAGTATCGAAACAAAAGGTATGTCAGAATTACGGGCTAATTACAAGCTAATTACGGGTTAATCATCTGCGGAAAAAAATGTATGTTCATCTCCTTATCTGATTTTTTTAAAGTTTAAAATGCGGGGTGCAGCTGCATGTGAAGCTCTACCTCGCACGCATTAATAATAGCAGTATTGAACCAAAAAGTATGTCAGAATTATGGGCTAATTACAGGATAATCATCTGTAGTAAAAAAAATTTGCACATGCAGCTGCACCCCGCAATTTAAGCTTTAAAAACTCAGATAAAGAGATAAGCTCAATTTTTTTTTGTACTAGATAATTAGCCCGTAATTAGCCCGTATTCCTACATTTGAAAAAACTATTTTTTGATTGCGGTGTGTAGCTGCATAGACCTGTGTTATTTTGTACTTGTTTTTCGGAAATAAACAATGTCGAAATCTTGAATCTTGAATGTTTTCAAAGCGGTTTTGAAATCATCGTTCGCGAAAAGACGTCTCAAGAGCATGCGCTGAGCTGCCGCGAATTCCTTTAGGAGAAGCCGTTCTTATGCCAGTCAGTCGAGTTATGTCGGACTGTGGTGGGTGTTAGGACATCTCCACTTCATTTATCTCCTATTAATCCTACGAAACGCAGAATTTGCACTAATATGTTTTCCACCCCTTATAATAGGCATACATAATTTTGCACCCTGTATAATGGACACAGGTATACATAAATTATCACCAATTATGTTTAATTAGTAAATATTAACCCAATAATCATAATTTAACAGCGCTTACACCCTAAGCAATAAAATATTCATTCGAGTAAATTGATTCAGGTGTGAGTACGTCAATTGGAAGCTCTCATTGCGACCACTAGCGGTTTTGTTGTGGCCTCGGTTGTGGCTAACTTTTGACGTGGGTGTTTACCAAGGTTTTTACCCTGTAGTATTCTAACCCCTTTAACTGAAGATCATCGCGACCATTCTTTTATTAGGTCCGGCGATAAAACGTAAGGTTTATGTTTAAACTAAGTTTAGCTTACAGTTTACAATTACTACGTTTATACGCACTTAAAAGTGATTTTATATAAGAACGGTTTTAAATAAAATCGCTTTCTCCAAGGGTAATACGTCGTTCATCAAATGTCATTAAATGTTAACCACAAATTTTTCGCTAAAACCATGGTTGATTATTTCTGTAGGTTGGGCGTTTTTAAAATACGACCAGAAACCGCTTTCTTAAATTGCTTAAAAATAAAATCGATTTAGTGCTTAAAACGGTTTTAGTGGTGTTTATACGACAATATTTTCAAACCGTCCTTACATAAAAGCGCTCTAAGAGGACCGTATAAATAAAGTAACTGATAGTAGGATTTCTATTTTACAAGAAAAGGCATTTTTGATTATGGCTAACTGAATATTCCTCTACTACACAAGATAATTTTTTATGTTCATAATTGCATCCACTTTTTGGAACGTAAACAAAAAAATTGTGTCAAATTAATAAAGCTAAGGGCAAAAATATTCTTTTATAATAAAGACATATGCGTCCAGCCATATTTGAAAATGGTGCCAGCAGGCACGTATGCCCAACCATAAAATCTTTAAAAAAATATTTTTTTTCCATTTTTTTTTTAATTGTTTTCAATTTTTTTATTTGGTTGAAAATGCAATTATCTATCCTAATGTGAAAACCGCGTGTTTCTAGCTGCTACGGTTGGTTTTTTTAAAGTTTAATCCCCTCCTCCTATCCTCTTGTTAACCTCCCACCACCATCCAAAACTAATCAGCTCTGCGTCTGGTGCCAGAGAATTTTTTTCCCAAATTTGATAAAAATCGGTTAAGCGGTTTTGGAGTAATCTTGTAACAGACAGACAAACACTATGACAAAATTTTGTATTTAGTTCTATTTTGACCCAAATAGCTTATTTTAATAGAAATAAAAAACTTTCTAATGTCGAATAAAAGATGAGAAAAACGATAGATGACGGCTGTCGATATCATTTTATTTATATTTTATATTATGCCAAAGATACCTTAAATTATAATTGTCTGTTATAATATACAACTAAAAAAAATACTATTTTATATTTACATTACCTATTAGAAAAAAAAGGGAAAAAATTTTAAAAGAAATAGTTTTAGGAATAAATGGATTAATAAGACTTCCACTTGTGAATTGCAAACGCGAACTACGTTTATACGTCTTCATGCATGCCCTCCAAATTTTTTTTTGCGCCTAACTGTAACATAAAATTATGACAAAGGGTAGTTAATGACCAACTTATTCTTTGTATATGGCTAAAACTATATAACTATGAGATCCTATACGGTCTTACTCTTGTACTTGCCAAAAAAAAGACGCACCGATAAGGCCCCTCCAAATTAAGATGCTCTGAAAAATTCAGAGGAAAAAACTTTTCTGAGGACGCGTCGATTACGTCAGTAAAAGCAACTGTTATGGTAATATTTTTGCAAAATTTTATTTTTTATGATAACTAACTAACCCTAGGAATGTAACATGTGCACGGAAAAAAACTTGCCCCAAGAACAATTTTCTGAAAATATTATCAACGAATTGTGTGAAAAACTACATATTTGTTGATAATATTTTCAGAATTGGGTACAATTTTGATACAAATTGTTCTTGGTGCAAATCTAAGAACAATTTGTGTAAAAATTTTACACAGCTGTAAACAATAACTCTACACATTTTCTCCAGTGTGGTGTACCAGAAGGAACAGTCTTGGGACCGATTCTGTTTATTAATTATATTAATAAGTTCTGGAAACAAGTTGCAAGTTTTGATGAGGATGCGCTAGCTTTCTATACGGCTGATAATTGGAATAGTGTAAAGAATAAAGCCAAAGATGACATGTTATGAAAAACGGAATTTATAATATTTACATCTTATAAAACCAACAAACCAAATTTCAGTCAACTCAATATTAACACAACTATACAAATTAACAGAACACTAAAGACTAGATATTTAGGAGTTGCAATTGAGAGATGCAATGCGAGATGAAATGAGCACATTAAGCAAATTTTAGGTAAAACAAGATATCTCAAAGAGCATTTAAATAGCAACCAACTACGAATTATATATTTTGCACTATTTTAATCACAGTTGATCTACGGGCTGCTAACGAAATTATAAGTGTCACAAAAGTGGATTCTTAAGATAATATTTAATAATATATCCAAGATAGCGAATTTACAAAGAAAATAAAATTCTTAATATAAGATCACCAGGCAAATGCATTCCTTACAATTCCGTACATTAAAGGAGTATCAGACAAAATTCGAAGAGTAGCGAACAACTTTAATACAAAAAAATCTTTTAAATCTAATAATACAATTTGAAGCCTTCTTAGTAAAACAAAACCGGAGAATAAACAAAATAAAGAGTGCATTTCAAGTTCCTTGTGAGTGTGTTGTATCATACATAGGCGAAACAAAAATACCACTATCTGTTGGGCTTAAGGAACATCAGACGAATACCCAAAGAGATGAAAGAACGAAATCAGGAATCGCCGAACATGCAGGGTCAAAACAACACCAAATGAAGTGGACAGAAGCAAAGGTTTTGCACAATGAGTCACACTAGAAGAAATGAAAATTCCTTGAAGCTGCATTTATTGGGCTGAATCAGGGTATTTTTAGTAAACCAAGTATTGAAATTTTTCATGGTATATTAGTACGTAGTCTTAGGAATAGATTGTAGTTTTCCTTTGAAAATGATCAGAGATTCTACTGACCGAAACTTTCAAACAAAAGATCACTGTACTTTTCAAAAATTAAAAATCTAATAAGTAAAAATAAGATAAATTTAGAGAGAATCCCTCACCCACACAACATTAGATTAAGAGAAAATAGAGTGCAAGTACCGATGACAAGAAAAGAAATTGGTCAAAAATTATTAAGATATTTGTTCCCAAAGTTTAACTATTTTCTTCCCGAAAATTTAGAAAATATCATACGCCGAGAAACACAATCTGTTTAAAGAATGACTTTTTAGAGTAAGCGAAGAAACTATAATAACATGTTATATTAGCTTATAAAGTAAGTAGCTAAATAACTTAAAATAATTATGTAATGTTTTGATTTAGCATCCCGATAAATGACAATTGTGTCATTCTCAAATAGTGACCTAATATCACCTAATATGGACAATATAATATAGGACCGGAAAATGTGACTAAAATAAGAAACGTAAAGTAGAAACGTTAAGCACTAACAATCTGGCAGTTTCTATTTTTTTTTATACTCGTGAAACGTTTTGTTACTCAAAGTAAACCGGTTAGTAAATTTATTACTTACTTTATGTTTTTTTTTTCGTTTATGAAATGTGTGCATAGCAAATTATCATATTTTGCTGCGGACTATTTCCCAAAGAGAATATTTTATGATTTGAAATTAACTCTGTGTTTCGGACTTTCATTATCTATATTTTATTTACAGACCACGTTTCGATCAGTATAATCTCTGAAAATGGGTGTAAATTACAGTGGCAGGCTTGCGGTGACAATTTGTTTTTCTGTAGTAAAAGCTGTTCCTAAATTTAAAACAAGTTTTGTTGTTTCTGCGAACTACTTAAATTGTAGGCAACAAAATAGTGGTCTTTAGCACTAATGATGTAGCTGAAATATTTAAGTCGTGGCCCGAGGAGCACTTGGTTAGGGCAAATGAGCATTACACGTCTGTAAGTATCAAAATATCTTCACTATTTAGCTTTACACTGCCAATTATACAAGGAGTCCAAGACCGCTCACTTTCTTTTTATTTTTGTATTTTTAAACTTGTCCAATTTTTAGGCATGATATTTTTTGGAAAGCTAAATCATTAGGCTCCTGGCCCTGTATTGAAATTTAGCATTTTTTAAAGGTATTTTTGACCCCCTCTTCTGCAAAATAGTTGTCAAAAAGCGCCTATTAAAAATACTACAATACAGTTTTACAAAGCCACATCCTTCCAATTTAGAACAAATTATCTTTTTTTAAAATCGGATAAAAACTTTTAAAGATATATTCTGGCGATCCTCTTACGTCCTCAAATCATATATCTGACACTTTGGTCACGGTTCTTCAAAAACCGTCAGAAAATCTCGCCCTTAAAAAAAATCAAGTTAAACTTAATGCTTTTTGTCAGAACTACTTGCTAATATTTCTAAAAATTTAGTTTCGTGTTCTACTAAATAAACAATATGTGAGTTTTAATTTTTGTAGGGTGTTTGTCTAAAAAACAACCCTGTTTTTTTATTTAAAAACGTATGTTATTAATCTTATTAGTAAACAAACCTTTAAAACTAAAACATACAAAACCATAGGTAGCCATGAAATATGTCGCTGTTACTGTTTAGAAAAGTCACACAAATTTTGTCTTTCCTTTTACATGGTGAGAATTTTCGACACTTTTTGACGTTTATTGGTACGCGTAGTATAGCTCCGCAAAGGGCTTGTCCTGCAGAATATCTTTAAAATATTAAATTTACAAAATGTTATTAAAAAAATTACGCAGTTTCTCTTTTAAATGAGGCGATAAGTAAAAATCGCCACCTCCCAGTATTGTGACAGGTGAGATATTCTGTCGTTTCTGAAGAATCGCGATCTATTTGTTTTGTTTTGTTTGTTTTTTTTTGTGTGTGCGCCCGCCATCTGGGATTTTAACAAAATGTCAACTATCAATACATGACGAGAAAGCCTAATGTCTTTTTCCAGAGAGCTGTCAACCATAATAATCGGACAAGTTTTGACAAATCTGCAGATAAAAAAATGTGTGCGGTTTTTTTTTGGACCACCTTATATGAGTATCAACGAGGCTACTTTTCGCAATATAATTAATATCGTTATTAGCAAACATTGTGCACACGGCAACGAAAAAAACTTAATATCCTACATGATACTCGAGGGATACTATCTCGTTAATAAAAGAAATGGAAAATGTATGGCATGTCTCTGGATTACCAGACTTTTTCTAATAATGTAAAATCTGTTAAATCATCTATAAAAAAAAGACTACACACACAACTTATGTATAAAAATGAAAATCGTGATTCCTCATATTGATCGGTGTTTGAAATTTAAATTTGTTGAAAAGTTTTCTCCAAAAAATATCCAAAAATATGCTAAAACATTTTCTTTACCTTTGACTGTACATTGAAGCTTATTAAAGAGCATCTAACAAGCAAGCATCTGCGCTGCCCGCCCCGCTCTTATCTTTGAATCGTACCATAGAAAGTCAACAAACTATGCAATATTGTTATTGTTAATTCTTTTTACTGTGCGCAGTATCAGTCTTTTTTGTGATTTTGGGTTGTATCTTTTGTTAATAACAATGGCAAAAAACTATTCAAACAGTGAATTAGTGGATATAACTATAATTTATGGCGAAACACAGCAAAACGCCGCAGAAGCCCAGCGAATTTATTCGCAAAGATTTCCCGTGCCCCCTTACCCAGCAAACACGGTTCTCTCGGGCCTTCGTCGGTCCGATGTCGATTGCCGAATTTGCCGTCGATTTACGAAATCGGACCAGCAGTATTTTTTGTCCGCTTTGCGATGTAAGCCCAATGTATGTTTGCCGACGCAACGTTAGACTGTAGCCCGCCATAAATTTTACTTTTTGCTGACATCAGCATACCGTCGCCGTACAATTAAGGCACGATATGGTTTAGCCACATGGTACCGACCATCCGGCCTTATAGCTGCTTAATTCGGTCGGTCTAACGTAGGCAAGCTGGTCTCGGCCCGACATCGGTAAACTATTCGAGTCCAATGTTTCCTAAAGCGGTCCAACGTTGGCGATTGATGAAAGTCCGTCGGCGGTAGCTTAAAGCGGCCTGTCAATGGCAAACCGCAAAGGTCCAATAATGGGTGGATAATAAGGCTCCACATCGGCCTCCCAAAGAGGTCCGACGTCGGTGATTGAGTTTCGATAATGCGGGTGCTTATAACCAGTCGGGCTGCTTTAAGTGGCGGAAGAGGTGATTCTTGTAGAGAAGTACCACCATTTTGTCAAGTCCGCATTCTAGGTTTAAAATATCTTTGTTAATTATATATATATATATATATATATATATATATATATATATGTATATATATATATATGTATATATATACATAGATATGTATATTATCTTCCACTGTACAGGGACCAATCGGCCATCGTCGGCCCTAAGGCAGATAAAGTGGTCGGCGGCATAAAGTCGACTATAGAAAATCGGGCCATCGTCAGTTGCCAATTCTCGATGGATTAAACAAAGTTCCAATCGGACCATCATCGGCCCTAAAGCAGATAAAGTTTGCTTTGGTATAATGTCGACTATAGTAAATCGGGCCAACGTCAGTTGCGTAAGTTCCAATCGGACCGTCGTCGGCCCTGAAACAGATAAAGTGGGCGTCGGCATAAAGTCGACTATAGTAAATTGGGCCATCGTCAATTACAGATTTTCGACCAATTTTGAGATTGAGATTTATGTTTGCTTGGTATATTTACAAGGGTTGTACAACGCGGTCGTGATTTTGGACATCCTCAACGTATTTTTAATATAGAAGAACAAATTTTGCAAATGGAAGAAGAAAATAAGTACGAGTCGACAATTTCCCGGTAAAATATCACATCAAAAGGTATGGCGAATAATGCATGAGGCACTATTACATTAGTCAACTGTTTAGTAAAAATTTGTGTTTTGTCATCTTCTGTCTGTCATTTTGAGTGGTGTCCATATGATTTTTGCTTTTCCGTTTTTATCCAGAAAACGACGAAATTGCAATTGTTCAGAGCGTAAAGTGTGTAAGACATAAGATGGTATTAATTTCTTTCATTCAAAGTTCTTTACAGTCTTTGAAATTTCTTAATTGCCTACTATTGCCGATTTTGTTAGAGGAGAACTCTTAGACTTTAGTACTAATGCGACACGGGTGTACCTCAGGGGTCTGTTTTGGGACCGCTGTTATTTTTGTTGTACATAAATGATCTTGCTCAACATAATAAACTGGGTTTCTGCACTATTTTTGCTGATTACAAAACTATAATTATATCAGCAACTTCCTTAATAGAACTTGAAAATCTAATAAGTCAAATAGTGTCTGGTTTTTCAGATTGGTGTTTCAAAAACAAGCTTATTTTAAATGCAAGTAAAACAGAAATTGTTTATTTTTCAAAAAGGCGAGCAAGACCAGAATTTGATTTAGCAAAAAATATTAAATTTACAAAGTCTGTTAAATTCTTGGGTACATACATCTACATACCGATGAGAATCTATGCTGGGATCTTCAGATTGATTATATTTGTAAAAAACTTGTAGGTCCATGCTATGCCATACGCCAACTTAAAAACTTTGTTACAACCAAAGACCTACTCACTGTTTATTACACATTAGGCTACTCATATTTAAGTTATAACATACTTGCATGGGGAGATTCCTCAACTGTAAGTAGGGTCTTCATTCTACAAAAGAGATTAGTGAGAACTATATTTAATATAAATCCTAAGGAATCCTGCAAAAACTATTTTATTAAAAATAATATCTTAACAGTCTACGGTATATATATATAAACCAATAAAATATGCTAGGTCAAAAATAAACAACTCTCCATCTCAGTTTACAAAAGTCTCTGATATCCACGAGCACAATACTCGAAATGTTCAACTTTTGTGATTGCCAAAACATCAAAATTCGTTTTTTAAGAAGTCTCCATACTACATAGCCATTAAATATTACAATACCTTACCAAATGATTTAAAATCTATAGTTAAGGATAGTATGTTTTATAGAGAAATTAAGAAATATTTAGTGGCGAAAGCTTTTTATTCATACAATGAATACTTAAAACAATAGCGCATTTTTTTCCCTAATATTTTCGTTCTTCATCACTTCTGCTTCTTTTGTATTTTTTTTAAATAATTACTGTGTTAGTGTATATGTAATTTAAAAAAAAACTTGTTATGTGTATTTAATTATACGAAAAAATAATTATGTTTCTTAAGCATGTAACTGTTAGTGCTGACTTTAAAAGTGTATTAGTCTATTTATTCATTTACAATTATAACACGGGCACCCTGTGCTTAAAATTTAAAATATAAGTTTCACATGTATATTCTATAACATTTATAGGCCAAAGTACAGAATAAATTGAATTGAATTGAAAAAAAAAATAAAGGTGTATTAGCACATCTAAAAATAATTTAACAGGTATTTAACTAAACTATTTTTAGGTTCATCATGGCTTTACCATAAGATAAAACAGATATGTTTTAAGTTTTCGTATTAGGTGTTTGGGAGTTAATATTAATATTAAAAATAAGGTTATTGCCTGTTTTTTTTCTTTTTGTCGGCAACTCATAAATTTATTTTTTTTTGTTCCAATTTAGTTTATAAGAGCTACTTTTGTATATTATTTTTTCTTAAAAAAAAAAAACAAAAAATTTGATGTTTCTGAATTAGTCTTCATTATTATTTTTTCTTTATCTATACACAGTTATAGGAAGCAGTTTTAGTCAAACTGGGAGATCTTTTCAATCCAGAATAAAGGAGCACCTACACTCGAAAGCTACTTTGTTTGATGATAAGTCATCTTTTGGGACACATTTTGAAACAGAAAAACACAACTTTATAGTGGACCTCAACTTTAAGCCGTTGCATATTCAAAACAAATATAAAAAATTACATAGTCTTGAAAAATCTCCCCAAATGTTTGTAGAAGTTTAGTTTACTTTTGCATTTCCTTATGTTTTTTGACAACAGTTGTTTTTAATTTTACAGTTAAATTGATTAAATAAACAACAACAACACATATCTAGGTAATATGAATAAATGTTTTATTTTCTATAGTTTTTTCGGAAAACGGGATTAATGGCTAATCAAATTATAATGACAGAACAACAAAACAAAATAAAAATAACAAAAAATCTATTTTTGTGGGAATCTGCATTTAACTCAATGTAGGTATAAATTTGATTACATACGTACCTATTATCAAAAAAATAAATGAAAGGTTCCAGGTTGTGTGATATTTTAATAGTTGGATTCCAAAAAATATACAACCTTACGGTTTTTTAATTTTTTTTTAATGTTTGAATTTGTTACTCAACGTTTCGGTCTTTCTGGGGGCTTCTTCAAGAGACAAACAGGGGGAGGGGAGGTGGACAAACTATTTTTCTTTAAAAATCTAAATTTATTTCCATTTAATTCGTAGAAAACCCTCGCCCCATTTAATAGTTATATTTTGCAATTAAAAAATATTAAACAAACATCAAAATACTTAACAAACTGAATTACATAACAGTTTTTCCTAACAATAACCAATTAAAAATAAGAACAACCAAAAATCTAATAAATTACATATAAACAGACTTATAAGTACATACAATTACTATACAATTTTTCTTTGCTCTGAACATGAATATTTACAGTAAACAGGCTCTTTTCTGTTTTTTCAAGAACGTAAATAAAATTTTTCCCTTTAATATTATTTGACACAAAAAAACACATTTGAAAAAATTATAAAAGTTCCATATTAAAAAGCAATAAGAGGAAACAATTACAGGAACTTAGCAGAATTGAATTTTTTAATAATCGACCATACAAAGGATAATTTTATTGGGCACCTCGGAGAGGGCGCCTCACACGCTTAAAAAAAATGGATGCATAAAATTTTACGAGCTTTTCGTTGTTTTCCTTAGAGGGCAAAAAAACCTCTTTCGTAAGTTTTTAGTAATGTTTTATGTAGTTTTAGTGTCTTTATGTATTGTACCATTGTCGTTTTACCATAAAAAAATGTTTAACATATTTTTTTGTGATACACAAAATTTCCTAACCTTATAAAATATTTGTTCGCCTTATCGTTGGTTTAAGGATTTTTTTAATGTTTTATGTATTTAATTCTAGAAAACCCTTTGATAATGATGTGTTGTATATCAAAACGCGCTAGGGAAACAAGAATTGTTGCCAATATAAACAAACTTAATTTTTAACAAAACTACGTAGTTTATTTTCCAAAATTTCCGTCACCTGTGGAGCTAGGACTTCAAACTCTCTTTTATTTTTATAAAATGCTTCACGTATAAGAGACTGAAAGAAGAAATACAGCCTCCTTAATATTTAAGCTAACGTTGTAAACTGCGTTATTTTTTGAATAACATTTTGTAAATCTAATACTTTAAAGATATTCTGCAGGACTAGTTTACGGTGGAGCTAAATTATTACTACTCTTACCAATAAACGTCAAAAAGTGTCAAAAATTCTCACCATGTAAAAGAAAAGACAGAGGTGAAACAACGAAATCAGGAATCGCCGAACACGCATGGTCAAAATATTACTGAATGAAGAAACTGGAAGAAACGAAAATTCCTTGAAGCTGCCTTTTGGGCAGAATCAGAGTATTTTCAGTAAACCAAGTGTTGAAATTCCAAATATTTGGAAACCCCTCCTTGGGCGGAGCCAACTTCTTAAACTTCACGGTTGAGGGATTTCCCATAGTATATAAGTAGCTGGGCCTCTCAAATTGTGTTGGATATCGACGTTTGCTGAACATAATTTAATTTGGGTATAAAACAATTTATATTTTTTAATACTAAGGCTTAAAAAATGAAACTAAAAGGAGGCAGATTTTCTGTCCCACAAAAAAACATGGCCGACCGAGTATGATTCGCCGATAGTAGAAAATGTTACTTTAAAAGAGTTGCGACTTAGAAGCAGTCAAAAAAGTTATTTCCACCACATTATGATGCAACTATGATGTCGCAAACTTTGCTAGTGAAATTTAAAGTAATTTTCTAGTTGTGGCATTCAATGTCGGCTACTTCAATGAGGCTTAAATTTATTGAGGCAAATAAGTAACGAATAAAAGTCGGGACTACTACAAATTTACGAATGAAAAAGAACCTTGGCGGGACGGGAACTTGGTATTGTCCTATTGTGGTAAGGAATACTTTCAAACGACATAAAAATAATACGATTAGAAGTCGTTTCTGGGGGTAATTATTAGGTAAGGTGCACTTTTACGCGATACTACCCAAATTAAAACTTCCAAATCAGTTACATCAACCGAAAAGCAATCTAAAAAAGAAAAGATCCAAAGATCTTGGGAGGAAAGAACGAAATTTCAAAATTGGACGAGTGTCCCACAAGGAACACACAAAAGTCAAAAGCGAAAAGGGAAACAATTAAACGATGTTTCGCCCGGGGTGACTAGCATGGGCTCGTCAGTGGATTCACTTAGTCACCCTCAATCCAGACATCATTTAACACCATCGCACACTCACAAATAGGCATCGTTCCGCATGGTACTTATTATAACTCGCCTGATACGGGTTCGTCCTGGCGTGTTAATCTTTCCAATAGGAATATGCTCCTAAGACAATTAAAACAAGAAGTTAAAACTTCCAAATCAGTTACATCAACCGAAAATCAATCTAAAAAAGAAAAGATTCAAAGATCTTGGGAGGAAAGAACGAAATTTCAAAATTGGACGAGTGTCCCACAAGGAACACACAAAAGTCCAAAGCGAAAAGGGAAACAATTAAACGATGTTTCGCCCGGGGTGACTAGCGTGGGCTCGTCAGTGGATTCACTCCCAAGATCTTTTCTTTTTTAGATTGCTTTTCGGTTGATGTGACTGATTTGGAAGTTTTAAATTCTTGTTTTAATTGTCTTAGGAGGATATTCCTATTGGAAAGATTAACACGCCAGGACGAACCCGTATCAGGCGAGTTATAATAAGTACCATGCGGAACGATGCCTATTTGTGAGTGTTTCAGAGTTGGCGATGGTGTTAAATGATGTCTGGATTGAGGGTGACTAGTGAATCCACTGACGAGCCGACGCTAGTCACTCCGGGCGAAACATCGTTTAATTGTTTCCCTTTTCGCTTTGGACTTTTGTGTGTTCCTTGTGGGACACTCGTCCAATTTTGAAATTTCGTTCTTTCCTCCCAAGATCTTTGGATCTTTCCTTTTTTACTACCCCAATTGTTGTTCTAACGACCACACTACTACTAGAGGAAAGTAGCGAAGCCTTTTTCCATGTATTTGTTACTATAAATATTAGTTGGGGAAAGACAACATAAAATCTAAGACGATTTTCAGCCTGGAATTATTCTTATTTGGTATTTACCAATGCATTTCCGTGATTGCGGTTTTAACTAAAGTAGGAAAATTTTAGACGTAACGAATCAGCTGATTTGCTTTTGGTATTTACTATTTATTACCAGACTCTGTACTTGGGTTTATCTTTTGGTTATAGCTTTTTAACGTTGTTTTTTGTTTTTTTTTTTCGATAAGTTCTTTAATATTATATATATGTAGTGGTAAACTATGAAAGATTAGGAACTTTGCCCTAATTTAAACCTCTTCGTATCTCCTATCCTTTAGCAGATCCTCGTGGTGAGCATCGAATTTGGAGCACCCTGTATACCGAAGATAAATCATTCCACATTGAAAATCGCTTCTAATATCAAAAGTTTTTTGTCACACGCGGCAAACAAAAACAAACACAGAAGTATCCCTAATTTTGTAACTGAACATAATACAAGTGTTTTTTTAACCTGGGAACACCCAAAGCGGAATTCATCCGGCCGGGAATCTGCGGGAGACAAGTGATTAAGGAAACATCGAATTACAAGAAGTTATCTGTAATACTTTATTAAGGGATGGGGAGATTATCGAAAATTAAGTCGAAGATTTTTTGCCGTGGAAACCGCTCGAGGATTTGCAAGAGACCGGTTTCCTCATGGTAAAAATCTATGGATGATTTTCTGATTATTTCACCATCCCGGAATGAATTTTGAATCTTGTTTACCAAATTAAAAAACGAACAAACTACACATCGAAAATAAAAACCTGTTGGTACAGCCGTATGATTTTGAGTTTTGAAAAAGCCAATTATCAGTTTTGACAAGAGATTTTCAATTTTGACAGGGGAGATTTTCACCTGAGCGGAAAATTTTGGCTGAATAATCAGGTGAAGATCGACCTGCTTTTATAATGTATGAGGTAAATAATCAATAAAATTAGTTTTGTTGATATAAATAAATGTTTCGGGCCTGATAATCTTCCAACAACGATAGGTGGAAAAGAGCTCAAATAACTCCAGTTCACAAAGCAAACAACAAAAACGAAGTTAGAAATTAAATGCAAATATTGTTGCTCTCGGTCCCTGGCAAGCAGCTTAAAGCAATAATCACAGATTTCTTATTTTTTAAAGTTCAGCACTTAATTCTAAAGACACTGTTAAAAAGGATTTGTAGAACTAAAGAACTTATCGTTGGTAGTTTTGTGACCAATGATAAGTATCGGAAAATTACGAAAAATATGTAAACTGTGCTTTATATAATATATATAGTGTATTTTATTACAGAGTATGTACTGTAATTATGGGAATCGAAACCCCGACTTGTAAGATGTAATTTAGTACTTTGAGCATTTCTATATTGTAGAAATAAAGTTTGGTATAACTTAAATAAATTTTTGAAGTTTTACCAACTGTTTATGTAAAATTACAATCAAATTTGTAATTGGTTATTGTAATTTTTCAATTTTTTTTGTAGTTTTTCAATTGTATATGTAAAATTACAAATTTTGTTTTAAAACTAGAAAAACGAACAAATTGCTAAAAAAGTGTATAGCTAGAGTATATAGCCCGCGGGAACCGATAAAAATACCAAAATTTTAGTATTTTGTATCTCTTACTACTAGCTAGTATTTAGTATTTTTATTTTGACTCACGGCCTTAAAATTCTGTTGCCATAGTATCTAATAGTATATTTTTAATTGTGTCTTCAGCTTCACCAAAGTAAAAACTGTTTAAAAACGTACATTTCTTTAAAAATTAAAGATGTATCGACTTAAGAATCACAAACAAATACTCTTAACTACAAATAAATATCACACATTTACTATTTTTTGTAAAATTGTAAAATGAATATGCAAAATTGTAAAGTTAATATTTAAAATGAAATTCTTGTAGTAACACCTAACTAGATGTGTAAATATACAAGTTTACTTTGTAAGAATAAGAAACAAAGGGTTTTTACAAGAAAAGAGTAAACTTACGTAAAATGTTAGGTAATTTTTACAAAATTTGTTTTGTACTTTTCATACATTTTTTTCAGTGTAGATTTACCGAGACCACTCTTGTGATGTACACTCAGGATATTCATAATTTTATATTTGACCGGCACCAGGTGGATGCTGTATATACCGATTTTTCAAAAAACGTTTCGATAAAATTCATATAACCATTTTATTAATTAAATTTAAAAGCATTGGCTAATCACCTTATTTAAAACTCGTCGCTCTCAGTGTGTTACTTCAGATTATAAATTTATGACTTCAGGATTTCGTCAAGAGTCCCACTCTGGACCTTTACTTATTATTATTTTGATCCGTAACATAAATTACTGTTTTAACCACTCTAAGTACAAGGTATACAGCAATAACTTAAAAATTTTAGACCTATTAAAATTATAAATGACTGTCGAATTTAAATTAGTATATTGTTTTCCAAACCGACTAATTTTAAATACTGATAAATGCCCCACAATAACTTCTTTAAGACTAGAAAAGAAACGAGACATATTAACTTGGGATACAGTATTGGTGCAACAGATCTAGATTGAGTGGACATACTGTACAATAAACTCTCTTTTGAATATCATATAGGATTAATTGTTCGACGAGCTTATCAAAATATTGGCTTTAGTTATAATTTTTAATTCTGCTATACAATGAGCTTCAGGCTACTGCGAACATAGAGGGAATAAAGTCCAATTTACTCTCTGTGCCGTAAGACCGAGGTGGGGTCAAAGCACGCTGCAGTGTTATCTTTTTGAAATTTATTTTGTTTTCATTTTTTTGTTTTATTTCTGCCTTGCTCGAGAAACAGATTGGTAAGTTCTTAATGAAATAATACATTTTTAAAACTAAAAATGGACGTCTACGAAGTTGCCGAAAAAGTGCAGATGGCCAAATGGTACTACCAAAGCAGACCATTGAGAATTATTCAAGAACATTTTTTTGGAGAATTTTGTAAATCGCCCAGAACCTAGTTTATTAACGATTCATAGGTTTGTGCAGAATTTTGAAAAATTTGGTTGTGTAGCGCCAAGAAAACATGCTGCAGTGGAGGAAAAGCGAAAGTTAACTTGCCACCAAATTGCCGAAGCAGTTGATACGTCTTCAGCCACTGTCTTACGTGTTCTCAAAAAGAATGGTCATCATTCTTATAAAGCGTCAAAAACGCATCAAATTTTTCCGGAGGACAATATTGTCGTATGGAATTTTGCGAAACAATGATGGAAAGAGCTAATCGTGATGAAAACTTTCTGAAATCTATTCTTTTCACAGATGAAACCACTTTTCCATTATTGAATCGTCATTACCCAACACACGTTCGATATTGGTCGAAGGAAAATTTGCATTTGCATTTCGACGTAAGAACACAAAAACTAAATATTTGAGGGGGTATTGTAGGGGAACACGTAACTGGGCCATTTTTTATTGACGGCAATTTGAATGGTTCTAGATACTTGGATCTACTGCAGCAGCATATTATCCCAACTGCTAGGCAGTTGTCAGATGTGAGATTTTGTGAAACATGGTTTCAACAAGATGGTTGTCCCACTCATAATGTTGGCCTTGTTAGGGAATATCTTGATATGTATTTCCTAATCGGGTTATAAATACACGGGGAACTATTTTATGGCAGCTCGATCACCCGATCTTGCTCCTAATGACTTCTATCTATGGGGTTATATCGAAAATAAAGTTTAGGGGCCTAAAAGAGCTAATAATTTGGAAGAACTTTGGATTAACATTTCAAACCCCTAACATGCTTTGAAACGTTAGAATGGGTTTTTATAATAGGCTCGGATATTGTCTAGTCGAGCAAGGAGGACTTTTCTAACATTTGCTCTAATTTTATTTCGAATATTTTCATTGTAACACGTTGCTAGTGATAAATCTGAGTACTTGAAAATAAAACGCTCTAATTTATCAGTGACTAAAAACAAGAAAATTACGTTATCAAAATTTGCATATTTATTGACCAAATTCCTGTTTCATCGACTACACTTCACATCGCACCGTGGTTAGAGGCCTACTAAACGCAAGCCGCGAACGGTGCTCGCAAGTCTGAGTGTTGGTCGCTCCACTGATAGGTGTGCGGTATCCTTGCGTGTACGTACACTGGCAAATTGGAATTCTTTCAACCTATGTTCGCAGTAGCCTGAAGCGCTCTGTATAATGCTCTTGTTACAAGTATTTTAGAATATTGTTAAAGCATAAAATTTAATAATCTAAATAAGTCAAGCTCGAGAGGATTGATTTCTGGATTAGCGTTTTTATAGAAAGCACTTAACAATAATATAAACTGTTCCGGTATATTACAGTCCATAGGAATTAATGCCATATTTTATTTATACCAACGTAACTTTCGTTTTTATTGTAAAACTCATCAAACTAATCCTAGTATGATTAACCTGCAATTTAATTATAATTTATTTTTCAACCATATAAACTTAATTGCTATCTCAATTTCTTCACTTAAAAGCAGGGGCGTCAATTTGAGTGGAAGGCAAGGGGGCAACTCCCGCCCCCCCGTGAGTATTCGCATGCAAAAATCAATCAAACATGTTTAATGAGTTAGACTTGGACAAACTAGTTAACGAAATTGCTGCAATAAGGCATAGCCGTTATCCACTAAAGCATTAATTTAGTGATTAGTTCTAAGCTTTTTTGTTTTTTTTTAATGTAGGTTTTACCAAAAAATTTGTTTTGTTTTTTATGTTTATGTGATTTATTTTGGCATCAATTAAGTGTTTTCTTTTGGATTTAGGTATGACCCCCCCCCCCAAGAGAAATGTGAAATGACGCCCCTGCTTAAAAGTGAACCTAGAATTGTATTCTGAAGTAATTATTTTTCTTGTCTTTATATTTATTTTAATTAATTTGTAATAATTAATTAAAATAAATTAATTTGTAATATTCAATTGCCCTTTTTTTTTAATTTAAGAAATTTTCTATAAAAATTTAACTTAATTTTAGCTTAATATCTCTAATTTTATTATTGTATGCATTGTAAACGTGTTCAATTGTTTTAACTGTGATGCAGCCTATTTCGTAAAAACATAATCAAAAATAAAAATAAACCAAAAACTAACGAAGATCTTTTTACAGCTGAAACTTTTCTAAAACTTATGGAAAAATTTAAAGAGTGCATGATCTCGCCTGAAGGATAGTTTGCTTTTCTTGGCATGCATGTTAAATGACACGGTAAAAGTTTTAGAAAAATTTAAAATTCTATGGTATACGTACTCTTTTTCTGCGCATTAGAAGGCAACCTTTTTCCTTTTTCTTTATATATGTCTCTTAGAAATAGAGGACGCATTATAAAGGAAAGAACAGCTAACAGAGAACTATAAATTGTTTCAAAACTTTTCCCTCGTCTTTTACATATGTGTATGTGCTAAAAGGAGTTTCTTACGATTGTAGACCAATCTTTATTTTAAACGAGGTCACACTTCTGTAGAGTTTTCTTCAATCTCTGTAATAAATAAGCTTTTAAAACCAAAAAAACTAATCTTGAAACAGATGCTTTTTTAATAAATATTTTAAAATAAAATATTCTTCTGATTTTAACCATGTAAGCATTTAGAAATAATATTGGTCAAACCAATAAAAATAGATAAACAGTTAATATAACAGTAAGTTGGGAGTTTTCTCGTAAAGGCTTGGTAAGATTCTTATTCCGTATCCCGTGGGACTTTTGATGAAGATTTTACGAAACCTGTTTTAGTCGATTACTAATGGACCCTACAACACTGTCTAACCTATTAAAAGCCCCAAAAATGCTGCAATAAAAAAGCAGGTTAGGGTGTCAAGTTTTTTTCTTAAATTCAGACGATTTAAGTTAGATCAATGGAATTTGGCACATATATTGGCCTTCCAGCAACGTACCCTCGTGTGTCATAAAATATTACCTGCCTAGGGGGCAACAATGGCCACAATGTGTTTTTAAACTATCCCTTATACCTTACATACTAATGCACTTGCACATCTGATTTGCAGTCAGTTGGTAGTTCATATTATTACCTACAAGTCTAGTATACCGAAAAAAATTTCGTGGTAGTTAACAAGGTCCCTAAGTTAGGGGATAAAAATTTTGTCGATTTGAATTAAAAAATTATATTTCAGTTTTATTTCAGCCAATGTCAACAAAAATGCACCACCAGTAGCAGTGGACCATTTCTCAATTATAAATACCCCTAACTTTGACCCAGCCCCTAGGGGCTGTAAGGGGCGAGATCTGATTTTCACCATTTTCAAATATCATGAAATATAAAAATCTCAAACCTCAGGGGCGACCCCTAAATAGGGGCTAAAAATTTTAAATATCGAACAATGTGTTCAAAATTTACTATACCAAGTAAGTAACCGTTTGTACAAGGATTAATTTACCTTCTTTAATATTCCAAGTTATTCATATTTTGAACCCGTTTACAGCACAAAAAATATATTTATGAGGGCACTACGAAGCAAAACAAACATAATTGAAGGTCACCGATTATGCCCGAAAAATATACCAAACAAAAAACCTAGAACAACTATATTAATTTATTTACAAACTTAAATAAAAACATTGAGGTTATCTAAAAGCTCAGTCTAGAAAACTTTCTTTGCTCAAAGCCCACTCATTTCAAAGCTGTAGCTTTTATCAGTAGAGGTTGGTGCAAGTCAAGGTACAAGCAGAGGTAAGAGATCCGAACTCGCTGTTTGTGATTTGAATGCAGCTAATATTTTGATACTGACATTTCGACAGTTACAGAAATGTAAACAAAACTTGCATTCGAGTGTTTTAATAAATTTCAGAAATAAAAAAACCTTTTAAATAAATACAAAATTAATCTACTCCTTATTTTATTTTTACCCATCTAAATCGTTGTGGGACATCAAGTATTAATTGGAAAAATAAATAACAATGGTAGGTAAGTTCTAATTAGACTGACATATAACCCCAATTTTAATTTGTTCTACAGAGTGTTCACTACTTAAACCTCGCGTGGGTTTAATTTTTTTAATTGTCTTTTCTTCTAACTTGAAACTTTCTTCTTAAATCCAACAAAAGGTTGTGGTAAGGTGAATATTCAATAAAAAAATTTATTAAAATTCTTCTTATAAATCAAACTCAAGGAGAGTTGGTTTAAAATGCTTAAAACCAAAAATTTCTCTTAAACTTAAGACCGTTCTAAAATAGACTAAACCCTTTTAGCGAATCCCACCATAAGAGCTTATATTTTTTACACCCAACTTTGCACCAGCTAGGGGCTATAGGGGGCAAGATTATTACCATTTCTATATTCCAGAGAACCACTCAATATGCACATCTAAACCTCGTCAAAAAGTTTGCATATGGAGTGTTTCCTAGAATATGAAACTGGTGAAAATCCCGCTCCCTTACATGCCCTAGGGGCTGCGCCCCTAGTGCATTTTTGTTGACAGTTGACAGAGTGAAAAATAAGGAAAACATAGTTTTTTAATTGAAATCGACAAACTTTTAGCCCCTAACCTAGGGGCCTTGTTAGCATCTATGAAATTTTTTTCGGTACAGTAGACTTGTAGGTAATAATGTGAACTACCAACTGACTATTATTCAGATGTGCAGGTGCATTAGTATAGAAGGTATGAAGGATAGTTTAAAAACACATTTTGGACCCTCTAGCTCAAACCGTCTGAATTTAAGAAGCAGCATTTTTGGGCTGTTAACAGGTTAGGGAGTGTTGGTGGGTCCATTAGTAATCGATTAAAATAGGTTTCTTAAAATCTTTATCAAAAGGCTCACGGAAGCCAAATTTTCTACGTATGCTCCCTAAGTAAGAGTACAGATTTTTTTTCTGTCAGTTACCTTATCTCAGGAAATGTCGCAGTGACTTAGACACAGCTCCGAGCACTTTTTTGATTTTTTGCCGAATAAGGTAAGGCCACCGATTCAAAACTTTGAATATTTCAAATTAGTGTCCTTAGAAAGAAACTACTCAACAAAAAGAAAGGTAAACTGTTGGCAGTGCGGATCTTCAAATTACCAAAACCTTGGTGGAACTTTTTCTAAAACATCAGAAGCATGTCAACAAGTTCACAGTTAATTTTTTTCATCCAACTTTTTATCAAACTTTTGTTCGGAAAGTTTATATTACCGAACAGATTCCAAAAACCCCTTTTTTTTTTAGTTAATCGGGCAGTTGTTGTGTTTTCGCTCCCACTTTATAATCAAGTTGGCAATGATTTTGCCGGCATCTTTTAGTGTAATATGGCTGCTTCTCTAAATTAAAAAAAAAATAATTTAACTAATATTTTATTTACAAAAATGCACGTTAAAAAACGATTTAAAACCAAAACTTAAAAAAAAACATCAGATTTACTTTTTTCCGAGTCTAATTTGAAAGAAATGACGTCATATTATCATCATTATTTTTAAGTGTTAATTTATTTGTAACTACGTTTATAAACTTTTTTTTATCGCTAACTTTAAGTGAAAGTGATTGTTAGAAAACTACGCGTTTTTTAAACAATAATTAAACAAAAATTAAACAATTATTATCGTAAGCGAAAAACCAATCCAACTTTTGATTTGTTTTTGTTTTTGGCCCATGCGATTCCATTGCAAAGAGTATTTTTTATAAAGTTTATTTTGTATTTCTTATGGAGGTATAGTAAGAAACCGTTAGAATTTTTGCAAAACATCATGAATAACTTAAATTTAGGCGCTTTACTGCCACCTGCACCGACTTTTTTTTAATTGTCGTTTGAATAAATATCTCTTTAAAAATAAGTGCAAAAGAGATATCAAATGTTTCCATCTCTTACGCACCCATTGATAAAGAGATACTTAGTTAAAAGACAACTAAAAAAAAGTCGCTGAGAGTACCTGTCAGTGAATTAATAGGTACTTTAAGTCCCTCTTTTCAGGGATTAAAGTAGTGGAAATAAGAGATCAAAGTGGTGACTTTTGTAAATAGAGTTACGGTTTAAGTGGCATTTAATTACGTAATCAAAGTTTATTTTTAGACTCCGACAAATTGTAAAGCAAACTTTTTGCCTCAGAATTAAAGGTGCCATTTTAGCCCTCAGATTTAGAATGTAATATCAAAAAACCCTGCACAAATCAAAATTCTTTGAACTTCCAAAAAGTACTTAAGCTGGGTTAATACAGGTATTAAAAATAAGAATGATAATTAAAATAAATATAAAAGTTGAGCCTATGGAGGATGGGCAACTTTTACCTTTTATTGTTATCTGAAATCGGATTTGCGCAACGCGGATCATTGGGGTACATAACTTGTTATTGTTGTATACGTTTAATTCATAAACGACGTTTTGACAATGGTTTTTGTCTTCCTCAGGCTTCGAATTTGGTTTTATACTTAGGTAGGCTGGTGATATACATCTTTAAACTATTGTACGTAATACAAAACATAGACATTAACTGTATGAGTAATTTTTGTTTTGTTTTTAAAAGTATCACACACTTAGGTAGGCTGGTGAAATACATCTTTAAACTATTACACGTAATACAAAACAAGACATTAACTGTATAAGTAATTTTTATTTCATTTTTAAAAATATCGCACACATAGATTTTGACAGAACAAACAATAAAATCAAGTATACAACCAAATTCGAAGCCTGAGGAAAACAAAAACCATTGTCGAAACGTCGCTTGTGAATTAAACGTATACAAAAATAACAAAATATCCTTATTCACAATAATCTCTACACAATCTGAATAATAGGATCAGGACGTTAACTACCTTAAATAAAGTATTAAAGAATGATGGAGTTTAGTTTAATTAATCACAATTATCGGTGTCACTCACATACAGAAGCTGGGTGCCGACTGGTTAAAAGTTATTTTTATTCTTATTTTATTTGACTGTATAAAGCAAAATTATTTTTTATTTTTATTTTTATTTCTATTTCAATTTTTATTTGGCTGCATAAACTCAGCTGTATGTTCCGATTTTTTATCAGTTGCCGTGGCTAAATTTTCTTATATCTTTTCTTAATGTATTATTTCAAAAAGCGACAATAAATTTTCCAATGGTTTTTTGTCTTCTTCACCTGCGATTACTCTTATGTTATATTTTTTAAGTGCCTGTAAAAAGTATATTTTCTACCAAATTCAACAAAAACACGAAAAAAGACCACAAAATAAACGCAAATATAATAAGCAAGCCCAGCTAATTATATTAAATATACAAGCATTCCTTAAATTTGAGAAGAGACAATTTGGCCCGAGAAATTCCTTGGGATGTTGGTAATGTAATTGAAAGATTAGCAAATACAAAAAAAATTCGTGCAAGAAACTCTGTATTGCCGTGTGCACGTTTGTTTAGAGGTATTGTGACATACTTTTTTTTGTAGGAAATGTTTCTACAATTAATAATTTCCATGGTGGAGTAACGACATTTTATGCAAAGGCTCTCTATGACGTCATCAAAGATGGCCGTCGTTTTAACTACAAATTAATCGTGTTAAAATGGGTTTTTGGCAATAACTCCGTATTGGTATAATCCAGAGACACCAAACTGGGCACGACTTTACTAGGTACATCGAAGACAAAGTATATAAAGTTTTAAAATAATGCGTCTCATTTTGTTAAAACCAGAGGCGTACAAATTCAAGAAATATTTTTAAAAATATTTTGGGACACATTATTTTTAAACCTTTCTCACTGACAGCCGCTTTGACTTATCAACATTATTTACATTTTTGCGTTAACGTTACTTCAAAATATAACACTTTTTATGGTGGATTTGTGAGACATTATGCAAAGAATACCTATAGCGTCATTTAATTTTACGGTTCAAAAAATCTTGTATGATTTAATAATTTTTATTTTCTTCTCGACGAAATGACTAAGTGACACAAGATTTTCCACAGTATTACTAGATTGACGATAGATGCTTCGTTTCAAGTTATATTAAAAATCTCTTGGTATTTTTAGTGCCAGTGGCGTACAAAAAAACTTTTTATTAATAAATTCATTTTATCGTATTTATTCAAATATTACTCACTGACATCCCTTTTGGCATATGTCAATAAAACTAATATTTTTGAATGAAGATGCAATGCCCTAACGCCCAATTACAAATTACAGAAATTCTACAACAAGCTATCTGTCTAAATTTCTTTTGAAAATTATTAAAGCTCTTGCAGGCAAGACCACTTCATTTGTAGAAAATTCCAACCATTTTGTTAATATTCTTAAATCTTTTATTTTAGGACCCGAGGATAGACTTGTCAGTTTTGATGTAGAAAGTCTATATACCAATGTCCCAATAAAGGAATCGCTAGATATTATTAGAAAGAAACTGGTTGATGACGAGTCCCTTTATGAACGTACCAGCCTACCGCTGGAGGGAGTGATGGAGTTATTGGAGTGCTATTATTACTATTATTTTCAAGTGAAAGATAGGTTTTATGCTCAGGATGACGATCTTCCAATGGGTTCGTCGCTTTCGCCAGTGGTGGCCAATATTTACAAGGAGTGGTTCAAATCACACGCGGTTGATACCGCAACATATAAACCTAAGCTCTGGCTAAGATATGTTGACACACATATTAATTTATTGTCTGGACCGGAAAAGAGCAACAACTTTCAGAATTTCTTCACCACCTAAATAACATAAGACCCACCATTAAATTCACAATGGAGTTGGAGCAAAATTGTCAAATTCCTTTTTTTGATGTACTTGTCAAACGAGTAGAAAGCGACATCAGAACAACAGTCTATCGTAAACCCACTCGCACAGGATAATATTTCAATAAAGGTTCAAATCAGGACAGAGATTACAAGACCAAAACCAGGCAAATGCATTCCCTACAATTCCATACGTTAAAGGAGTATCAGAGAAAATTCGAAGAGTAGCGAAAAACATTAATATTAAAACAGCTTTTTAAATCTAGTAATACAATTCGAGGCCTTCTTAGTAAAACAAAACCGAAGAACAAACAAAATAAGGAATAAAACAAAAGTACCACTATCTGTTAGGCTTAAGGAACATCAGACGAATACGCGAAAAGGTGAAACAACGAAATCAGGAATCGCCGAACATGCATGGTCAACACAGTACCGAATAAAGTGGGCAGAAGCAAAGGTTTTGCACAAGGAGTCACACTGGAAGAAAAGAAAATTCCTTGAAGCTGCCTTTATTGGGCAGAATCAGGGTATTTTCGGTAAATCAAGTGTTGAAATTTCAAATATTTGGAAGCCCCTCTTTGGGCGGAGCCCCTAATATATAAGTACATAGCCTTAGGAATATATTGTATTTTGCAACTAAAGACGATCAGAGATTGTACTGATCGAAACGTCGTGTATAAATAAAATATAGACAATGGAAGTCCGAAACAGAGTTAATTTTAAGAGAGTTAAATTTAAATTTTAAATACATCATTGTCTTAAACTTTCAAACATGCGGAGTTATTGCCAAAAACCCATTATAACACCATTAATTTAGGGTTAAAACGACGGCCACATTTGATGACATCATAGACACCCTTTGCATAAAATGTCGTTACTCCACCATGGAAATTATTGATTGTGGAAGCATTTCCTACAAAAAAAAGTATGCCACAATGCGTCTAAACATAAGCGCACATGGAAGCCATGATTTTTAACACAGGCAAGTTTGAGTTACAATTTATTGTATGCAAGCTAAAAATTTTGCATTTAAAGCTATTTGAAGAAATTCCGAACCATTTTCATTACTGTATTAGTTTTTTGCTAAAACGGGTAAACGAAACAGACTTTAAATTAAAAAAAAGTAGTAATCAAAAATACTTAAAAGTAGTCTTCGCCGACAGCTTTCCTTGTCTTACTCATGCCAAATTTTGCTTGCAAGGGTATTTTTGGCACCACATTTTTCAGAAATTTTAGTCTTATTTTAAGGATAAAGCTTAATCTAGGGTACTTCAGTAACAGTTTTTGAATATAGTATATTGTGCCTTCCCATATCTCCAAGACTAGACAAAAATTACTAATAGATTAAGATTTGTCTTTAAAATGAGACTGAAACGTTTGAAAAATGTTTGTTATTAGATTGCATGAGTAAGACAAGGAAAGTTGCCAGCGAAGACAATACTCTTAATGGATTTACCGGATATTCTTAACAAACGAGTAAAATAATAGTAATAAGATTATTTACCAAGGATACAATTATATATGCTTAAAAATATTACATTTTATAAAAACTTAAATACTTATAGTAAATAAACCGTAATAAAAGAAGCAATTTAATAAATGTATTGCTTGTACGTGATGGTTTGTCCAATTCGGGTTATTTGTCAATTTCTAAATTCGAGTAGAGTTTTCAATCACATTTCAGGTTTACGTTCAATTCAAACCGAAAAGTTTAACGATTTATTTTTATCCTTGGTTTAATAAAGGATTTCATTTTTTTTACGAACTTTGTGTTTTATGTTTTCTGGAAGAAGATTATAGATCTTGGGGGCTAAAATTTGTAATATTGTGGACCAACAGCTTTCTGACTCCATTATTTTTAGTAGCCATTTCTGAATATTTTCCACTGACTTAGTATGAAATTTTCTTATTCCACCCTAACCAATAAGTCCATGTGTAAGCTGTGATTGAACCAACGAAAAATAAAGTGTTTTTAATGATTATATATCAAGGAAACCTTTAAGGCTTAGTATAGATGTTAGGCTTCTTACTTTTCCTGCAAGTATATTGCTTTGGAAATTCCACATTAAATACTGATACAACTTTATGCCAAGGTATTTTGTGGAACGATCTTCCTGAATAGAGGTATTATTATCAATATCAAGAGCCCCCATGTTTGGTAAGCCGGTAACGTATGATGATAAATTTTGATATTTTATTTTAGAGGTGTTTAGAAAACGCTTATTGACCTTAAACCAGTAGAAATATTCAGAAAATCCCTTTCCGCGATGTGCTTAAGTGTTTCCCACGACTCGCAGGTGTAAAATATTATAGTACTTTTAATAAACAGTTGACATAAATAATAAATACTATTGGACCAAGTACAGTGCCCTGTGGCATGCCACAGGTAACTGTCTGATATGAGCTCTGAGTGCATTTATTGTTACTTGTTGTTTTCTGTTGGAAAGATAACTTTTTTAAGGGAATACGTACTTAACCTTAATCTTTTTCAGAAATCAATATTGTTTTTGAAGCTACAAAATTTGGAAATTTTGGTTTTTCCTTTTCCCTTTGATGACAGATTTGCGGTGTAGCATTTGTCTTTAGTAACTTAAGTTGTTCAAAAGGTTTTCCATGGTTCTTCCACTTTTGTTGCATTCGCTTTTCTTTCAATTATAGTTACAACAGTTAACAATTTGTAGCTTTAAAATCTCCAAAAATTGCCAGAATATTTAATATAGTTAGCTGTATTTGCTTATTGTGTAATTTAAAAATGCATATAGATATGCAATATCGAATATAATAAAATAAAAAGCATTGATAGATCCTTAAAAGAAGAAGAAAGTCCCGCTGCTGCTGCTGCCAAAAAATTTATTAGTGCCCTTAAAATGATACTCTTGCTCTTTTAAAAAGTATGACAGTTAAAATCTCACCCATTAACTTTATACAGAAAACCGCCTGTGGCTTTTTTTGTTAGTAAAAGTTATTGTTGTATTAGAGAAAATATGTAAACAGCTAAGCACGCTTTTCGTCTTAGGCCATCATTAGATAGATTCCAATACATAAAAAGGCTCGGTGAATACCAAAGCTTTTGTTTGCATTAAATTGTTGAATAGAGCTTTCAACCAGGCATTGCTTTTATGTTTCTGCAGAGCCAAAAGTCGATCCCTACATCTCGAATCTTCATTAGGAATCATTTGGTCTACTTTGATTTTACAAAGTTTAATGTCAAAATCTCTCTATGATTTAAAATTTGAAATTGGAAGGAAGAATACTCGATACTAAATGTGATAAATTTGAAAAGTATTAAGAAAATCAGGCATGGATTCTTAAGCCCCATAGTTTTACTGGTAGGTTACATTGTTTCCAGGCAAAATGGTTTAAAATTTTATGGCTATTACTCACTCTCCAACAGAGAGCGCAACGCGAATGTTTCAACAGATAATAGACTGCGTGAGAACTTATAAGTAAAATATTTTAATATAAATCCACCAAATAAATAATTTTTTTTTGAAGTCGGAAAACGAATCCCTAATAGAAAGAGTTCATTAAATTCCGTAACTGACATCCTAATTATTGTAGTATATGTATGTGTATTTTGGGTCCAATTTCTTTTGAGAATTTTTAGTAAGAAAAAATACTTCTTAAAAAATTAACTTGAAGGCGAATTTCAGCGCTTTTTTTATTAATTGAGTTTAAATCTTAAAGAACTATTTAAAAGTCACCTGCAAGAGTGTCATCATCTAAATAAAATAATTTAATTGTAAGTGTTGAATAATGTCTTGAATTACAATGCAAAACAAAGGAGGCTCCAAGGGATCACCTTGCTGTACACAATGTTGTGACATGTTCAACTGTTCTCCAATTGCTAAATTGTTGATGTTCTGTTTGCTTACACTGCTGAACTTTAGGTTTTATATCACTAATATTAACATAGCAATTAATACAGAATTATTACACAAAATTTAAAAAAATCCCCATATGTCAGTCGCTTTCTCAATTCATTTTTATGCCGCGTCGGACACATAGAACTTCGTTATTTTTGATCCGATATAAACTTTATAAAGTATTATAAATAGTATGTTGCAAATTGACAGTTATGAGTTATTAAGAGTAGAGATTCTTTTCTTCAGTGACCTTATATCAGGAAATGTCAAAGTGATGTTCAAAACGGTTCATGTGATATCCATACATTTTGGAAGGAAAGGTACATTGTGTAAAAATTAAGACACGGCTAGGAGCTCTTTTTTGATTTGTTGCCGAATGAGCTAAAATTTGTTCGAGACAATGATGTGTTTCGGAGGTTCATTGTCTATATTTTATTTATACACGACGTTTCGATCAGTATAATCTCTGATCGACTACAGGTGCAAACTGCAATCTATTCCCAATTAATCCTGAAGTTTAAGAAGTTGGCTCCGCCCAAGAAGGGGCTTCCAAATATTTGGAATTTCAACACTTGGTTTAGTGAAAATACCCTGATTCTCTCCAATAAAGGCAGCTTCAAGGAATTTTCGTTTCTTCCAATGTGACTCCTTTTGCAAAACCTTTGCTTCTGTCCACTTCATTCGATGGTGTTTTGACCATGCACGTTCGGCGATTCTTGATTTCGTTGTTTCACCTCTTTGGGTATTCATCTGATATTCCTTAAGCGTAACTAGTGGTATTTCTGTTTCGCCTGTGTATGATTCATAACACTCAAACAATACCGAATGAAATGGACAGAAGTAAAAGTTTTGCATAAGGAGTCACACTTGAAGCTGCCTTTATTGGGCAGAATCAGGGTATTTTTAGTAACCCAAATGTTAAAATTCCAAATATTTGGAAGCCCTTTCTTGGTCGGAGCCAACTTCTTAAACTTCACGGTTGAGTACGTAGCCTTAGGAATAGATGGTAGTTGGCATCTGAAGGCTATCAGAGATTGTAATGATCGAAGCGTCGTGTATAAATAAAATATAGAAAGTGGAAGTCCGATACACTGAGTTAATTTGAAGCAAAAATTTTTTTCTAAGGCCACCAATTCAAATGTTTGGATATTTTGAATGGGAGGAAAAATCAAAAAAGTGCTTCGAGCCGTGTCTTAATTTTTACAAAATGTGCCTTTCTTTCAAATTTCACTCAATTCTAATGTTTATTTGACTCCAAAAAGTATGGATATCACATGACCCGTTTTGAACATCACTTCGACATTTCCTGAGTTAAGGTCACCGAGAGAAAAAAAGAATATATGCTCTTAACATGTTTCAATTATGCACCAAAATGTTCCGTTCATTTAATATTTGTTTTGGATTCGAGTACTTCGGGAGGAGTAAAGAGTTGGCGTCACCAGAAGTAAATCTCTTTCGAACTACAGCAGATATTTATATATTTGTCAGGGCGGGTATATAATCTCTCTTATTGACTTTAAATCAAATCTTTTTAGTGGGTTCGCCCATAACGAACATTAGTTCATCTAATCGCCAAGGAAAAATATTTACGAAAATATAGAAGAGTTGCCAATCTTAAACAAAACACACCTACTACAATGAATTCAACGTAAAAAAGAACTTACCAAAATTTGTTGTTGTACTCTAACACATATGGTAAATATTTTATAACAATAGTCCAATAATAGTTTTCTATAAAAGCGTTTAATTTTTTACACTGCCAATTTTCTAACTAAGTTTATTTACTAAAAATAACGAATTGCTGTTTACTAAACACTGGAAGTATAGATTTTTTTGGTTCACTTATTAGTTTTTTTTGACACTTATACTAGTTAACCATTAAGTGCCTAGGAAACCGTTTTGCACTGTTAATTTTGTAACTTACACTATAGCTAACAATTAACAAGCTGTCGTTCTATAAAGCACAAAAAAAAATCGTTTTCCCGCTCTCTTACACTATTTAATCCTCCTTCAGCAGAAGCTAACTGCCAATTATTTATACGCTAAAAATCCATCAGAAATAAAACTCTAAAAAAAAGTTTACGTAAGCCCGATATCCATACATACGTTCCGGCGTAATGCGTAAAGAAGCACCCCGTAACAAGTTACGGATAGCGCTACGTTGTCGGCGGTCTAACCCAACTTACTGGCTGATCAGAGCCGGCGGGATGCATACAAGAGAGGGGAGAAGTGAATTCCAGGCGGTGGGGCAAGCCTGGAATGGAGGAGAGGTCGGGAGCGATCGTTTTATCGTTTTAAAACTAACTTCACTCCCCATAGGTTGTCGCGCTCTTTGTCTTACACATTGCCTTCTACAATCACTGAGACAAGGCAAGGAATATAAGGGTAAACAATGCATTATGTATTTTTGCAATACTACCTCGGGTGATATTCATTTCTGTCAAACATCAAGGATAAAAAGGGATGAGGGGAGCGGAGTTAAGTTTGATGGGCGCAAATCAGTGAAGCCATGATCGATTTCCTGCTGGCAACAGGATGATCTGCCTGTTTGTATGTTACGGTTGGGTATAAATTCGGATATGCTCGGATATCGTGGGTAATTTTTGATCTTTTCGGATCACAACGTTTAATTATCGCTAATTTTGAGTTATAATTTTTTTAAAAATGCAATCAGAAAATAATTTTTTTAATATTAATTGTCAGCTCGGCTCACTGACATTTGTTGCTATCGCTTTTAAAATTTTGCAAACATTTCTAAATAAAGATTCACTGTATATATAGCAGAAAGAATCCAACAGAAATAAATATTTTTAAAATTTTTGCTGCTTCTAAACGAACCAGATATAGTTACCTAAAATCCAGTTTTTAGAATTTTTGTCTGTTGGTTTGTTTCTATGTTTGTCTGTCTGATTTTTCCACCTGTCTGTTTGTTTTTTTATGGAAATTTAACTACTGGATTTCTTTTAGTTCTAGACAGGACATACATTTTATTTCATGAAAATTGGTTGACGGGAACAAAAGTTATAATCAATTAAAACAAGAAAAACGAAAAAACAAATGGGTAAAACCGCCGGTGCAGATACGGGGTTTTCAGCTAGTATCGAATATATTTCTTTGATGTATACATATAACAAATATTTAAAAAAATCATTTCTGTACATTAAATATATTTTAAAAAATTTTGGTGTTGGCTCCTAACCAAACAATATAGATAACAAAAATCCATTTTTTATAAGTTTTATCTATCTATCTATTTTTTTCAGCAATGCGCAAAACTACTGGACCGATTTTGATGCACTTCTGCATTCCTTAGACTGCTAGGGAGTACACAGGCATTATGTTATCAAAATCGGTTGACGGCAACAAAAGTTATCACTATTTAAAGCAAGAACAGAACAAAACAGTAAAAAACGGGTAAAACTGCAGACGGGGTCTCCGGCTGGTACAGTATATATTTAAAAGTAAATACATCTTTATAAAAAAAAACTTTCAAAGAACAAGCTTTTATTAAATGCACTAAAAAGTGGATAAAAATTTTTTATTTTTCTGATTTTTTAAAACTTTACTGTGACAAGAAGAACTACAAAAGAAGAAGTACATTCTTCTTCTATTTGAATGATAATCGTAATGCTTTCATCTAAAAAAGCTGAGAAAAGGTGAGATTGCCGCGCTTACCAAGCCTTTAAAAATGTCTCTAGGTTAGGTTACAACGTCTTCACGACGTTGTCATTTTGCTACTTGGGTAGTATCAGAAAGATTTTTGTTTCAAAGCTTATTTAATAAAAATTTATTTTTTAATTTTTAGATTTGTACCCTAAATCATCCATTTTGAATCCGACATATTGAAACTTTCAAATTTAATCAAAAATTCATATCCCCTTCCCGCCGATTTTTATTAAAATCGAACAAACTACATTTTCCCCCTCCACTTCCCTCGTTAGGGGGAGATGGGTACCTGATAATACCATATTATTATATTGTCACCGGAACTATAAACACATACAAAATTTGAACAGACACCCTTAATTTTTGGATTTGTACCCCAAATCGTCCATTTCCAATCCGCCATATTTAAATTTTCAAATCTGATGAAAAATTCATAATCCCCTTCCTTAAAAACCCCTGTATGCCAATTTTGATTGAAACGGAACAAACTAAATATTTTTTCCCCTCCACTTCACTGGTTAGGGGGAGATGGGTACCTGATAATACCATTGAGGGAGGAAAGTTTTGGAGTAATGTTTATTCGATTTGTATTTGGGATGCTTTTTGGCAATATTTAAATTTTTGCAAAACATGAATTATCCAAGGAGCGAGTTTTAGCACAACCATTTTAACAGGAAAAGTGGGTTAAGGTCAAGGGATCATGTGTTTTTAAGGTGTTTTAATTGTAACATTAAATAAGATATTGATATTTAAAGTAGTATAAATTGCCGCTCGAAATTAAATTCTCGAATTTTTTTAAAAACTTTTTTAAAATTGGTAAAAAAAATATTTTTTTACTGATTGGTGGCAATTAAGAGTGAATAGGTATTTACCTCAAAAACTAGAATGGATAGATTTTTTTAAATAATTTACTTATTTAAATTTTGGTGATAAAACGCACCCCTTAAAGAGGCATACGAAGAGGTTTTTTTAGGGCAACCATTTTACATTACCCGGGTCCAAAAAGAAAAATGCAACTCTTTTGTCCTTGCTAGGATTGGAGACTCTATCACGACATGCAATGAGGATTCTTTCCAGCGTCTCCGTATATGCTTAATAACGGATCAATGTTCTGTTGGGAGCCCTGTTTCTTGTTTTTTACATATCCCGGGTTCAAAAAGAAAAGTGCATCTCTCTTGTACTTGTACTTGTGCTAGGGTCAGACACACACACTTAAGAGGTCTTGAAAGCGTCTATTTAAGTGACCTTTTTGACAGCTAAAAGAAGCTTGCTTCATTTTAAAAGAAACACCCTGTATATCATAAATTGCGTATATACCGTCACCGTAATTCAAATTTGACCGTTTGTGTGGTTAGGTAGCAACGCGAAATATTCGTCTTATCTGGAAAACTAATGCATTATGGATACCGGCTTTATCTTTATTTATATAGAGTCGAAAATTTATGGGCTAGTTTTGGTCGACGGGTCAAAAGCACGTTACAGCGTTTAAAATATGGCCTCTTCCGGTGTGGGTATACGTGTGTTACCTGGTGTGAGCTATTGTTTTATTATTTATAAATAAACGTATAGTTCTGTTTACTCTATTATATTGGAACTAGAGGCCCGCATAAACAGGGAGTCATGGAGATTGTGTGAAACTGGGATATGCATTTGCCATACACCAATTCGGGTTGACATCGCCAGCCGTCAGCCGTTTTGTGCGTAGGGCAAAAAAACTTTCCCATTATCCGCAATGTAAACAAAGACGTAAATTTTACAAAAACGACAGCTGGTAAAATTTTAAAAAGATTCTGTTTTAAGTTCTGATCCTTTGTTGGTACGGGAAAAATGCGATTTTTGCAAAATAATAAAAATTAAACTGGCAAATCGCTGCTAAATACAGTTGTGTTCCGCTATCCCTATCTCTTAAGGCCACAAAAACGGCATAGATTTGACAACACTGCTTTACTATTTTTTTGAAAGATCCACAATAATTACATTTCGAGTGAGATCGTGCAGTGTTCAGAACACGGTACGAACACCATATGTGAGGCATTCCATTAGCAGATTTTCCGCGCGGATTTCAAGTTATGATGAATGCCAACAGTTCTGTCCCTGTTTCACTCACTGACAGACAAAGTCAAATTTAAAAATCCGCTCGGAAAAAAAGGTTATGGAAGTTCAGCCTTAGACAAGTGGCCGATGGCTATGCGGAACCTGAATTACAATACTCCAATCGAACTCACTCAGTTTCCCTGTGCGTACCAAATTACGTGACCTTGGCATTACAGAATTCCGGCAGAATCTCGTTTATAAAGAAAAAAACCATGACTTTTTTGTTATCAGATAATAGGATTTATAAAAATCTACAACCGTATCCAAACACCTTTTCAAAATTTGCTGTATTTTTTCAAAAAAATAAAAAATCCAAAAATTGTTGTAACAGATTTATGTATTATCGACGAGGCTAAAGAAATAGCCAGGTAAGATTTTTGTGATTGTTAGCCGTGTTTATTTTATTTCGGGAATAAGAGAGTCCAGCAAAAAACTGTCTGAATACGGTTTCCTCGTTTCCGATACTCTGCCCCTTAAAGATTGGGCCAAAAACAGCAAAGCAGTGTGGTCAAATCTATGCTGCTTTTGTGGTCTTAAGCACTTATACCACTGTAGAAAATGTCATCTCTCTCAAATCAGTTTGATCACTTATTGAAAATTTGGAGAGATTGGGTGATATCCACAGTAGTACAAGAGATAGGAATACCGGACCGGCCGTATTTAACAACAACTGGCAAAATTATGAACAAAGGATCAATACTTAAAATAGTACCTTTTTATATACTCAGATTTTCAATCCCAATACCCAGTGTAAGTCAAGCTTTTGAAAAATTAAAGAAAAACACAAAATATCAGGCACTTAGCCAGGATTTGAACGGATATGCTACCTAATGTGCTACGGAGGTCGGCTCAGTACCTTTTTAAAACAACATCGGTGGTCGTTTTTGTAAAATTTACGGCTTATAAGAACACGTTTTGTTTGCACCACGCAGACGCCAATATAACATCAAAGTCACGTGACCCGAATTGATAATTATTAGACGTATCCGTAAGCGTAAGTATACCTAACGCGTTCAAAACAGAGTCATAAGTCACGAAATTTTTGACTTATCTATACTTACTTAGATTAGTGGGAAGTCGGCACTATTTTCGAGAGTTCCGCAAAAATTTTAAAAGGTGTCTGACATTGTTGTCATCTAAATAGTACTCTTGATGTTTTGGCTTGTGCTTTTAATAAGAGTTTTTCTTTCTGGAATTTTCCCTAGTTCTCTAAAAACAGCAGTTGTGATACCATTACACAAATCAGGTTCCTATAATGATCCTGTCGATTTTCGGCCCATATCTCTGTTACCCACTTTATCCAAAATCATTAAAAAGATACCAAAAAGACAAATACTTAGATTTCTTAAAATGAATTAATTTATAAACAAATCTCAGTTGGAGTTTTAAGAATTTCTCTGCAGTAATGATGCAGCTTCCATTTTCTGCGATTTTTCTAAGGCCTTTGATTGTGTCAATCACGAAATACTAACCAAAATATTATACATCCATGGATTTAGCGCATTATCCTCATCATAATGGAAGAACTGAAGGCCATTAACTATGGTATTCCGCAAGGCTCAGTTCTTGGACCAGTTTTCTTTATTTTGTACATCAATAACCTCTTAAGAGTTGCGACTCCAATTATTTGTGTCTTTGAAACGAAAATTTTAGGTTTTAGATTTGCTATTCCTGACATAGATTTACAGGAGGACACTATAAGAGCAAATCAAAATATAAAATTTTTGGGCATACACATTGATGATAATTTAAAATTTGATAAACAAATTATCAATCTCAATAAAAAATTGTCATCCGGCTGGTTAGCAGTGAGACAGTCTTTCAATGAGCTTGGTCTTCAAATAGCAAAATCCACCTATTATTTTCTAATAGAGTCATATCTGAGGTACGGGATCGCATTCTGTTTTTGTTTTTCAAAATCTCTGCGGATCAAGTCTAGGGGAAGACTGCAAACCTTTGGTTTTGGGATAAAGAATTCTTACAGTAACATGCCTGTTTATTTTTAAAACAGTTTTTTCGGTTTTAAAATATAAGGGTTCAACTTGCCGTCATTCTTATAAAACCCGAAACCGAAAAAATATTCCTCTCCCAATACCAATACCAAAGGTATTAATCTCCTCGATACGAATATTAAATGGTGCCACTCCAAATCTGCCCGGAAGTGCCCGGCACCAATGATTTTATACTCAAAACTCGCGCGCCGTTTACTATAGAGGCGAATTAGTTATTGCTATACATCTTCGAGAAAAACATTAGCAGCAACAATTTTTTATTATAAATACGTTAGGAATACCAACCTGAATATTCACTACTAATTGCTTAAAAATCCGACTGGTACCAACACCGCCATGTTGGAAAAATGGCGGAAATAGGTAATTTCTTGGGTTTGTCTCGAGTTTTTACTAACTATCTTGAAAACTGTTCGATCCACGAAAAAACTTATAGTGTCAAACTAAAAGCGTATAAAATGGTCTCTCAAACAGTGTAACATCTTTTAGGCTCAGACCACCAGTGGCGGAGGAGAATATTTTTTCTTTAAATATATGTTTTTCCTTTTTCAAAATATCTCATAGTACAATAAAAAATATAAGAGTTGAAAAAATAACTAGTTTTTTGCCCTCTCTAAATAATAAATGTTAATACATAAAAAACAGAGGCGCACTTGAAGTTTCTTAAAATAATTTTCTAAACAACAATTTTCGTTTTTCAAAACAAGCATATTAATGTTCTAAATATAAGTTTTTTAATTTTATATGTTATGTTTAGTGATTCACATGTTATCTCGAATTGCCCTAAGTTATCCACAATTACCTTTAAAATATATTTAATTAGCTCATTTCCCTTTCTCGGCTTCTAGGAGGTGGAGGTGGATATTAATTATTTAAAAATGACAAATGACCACATACCACAGCTTAAGCATAAACAAACTATTTACCAAATTTTATCGAACGAGTAGTTCTCAATGAGCCTGTGAATTTGGCTATTTTCTTTTCGTTGCTACTGTTTTAGTGTTTAGTAATCGAAAAAATTAATAAAAAAATTACCCGATTACCAAGTCTACTTGTAGCGGTTTTGTACAAAAATAGAAAACGTAACTATATTTACGAATAAGGGGCCATAAAATGAGCAAAAATATAAGAAATATAAACGTTGAAATTTAATTTTGCTGAAAGGAAACTGATTGAACAACAATTTAATCGAATCGTAAAATGATCGAAAATGCGAACCTCAAAAATAATTTCGTCAAATACAAAATAAATTTTTATGTGAAATTTAAAAAAAAATTATTAAACCGTAAAAAATCGAAACGTCAATTAAACGAAAATACATAAATCTAATATAATTGTGAACCACAATTTTCCAAGGGTACAGCCGGTATTCGTGTTTCAGGGTAGGGTCACAGGGTACAAATCCAAACTCAACTAAGTCTTTGTCTTACAGTGTGGCAATTCTGCAACCTCGTTTTCTTGTAGACCTCTTCTTATGCAACCTTTCTACGTTCCGATCAAATAACAGTTTCTTCAATTTATTTTAGATCTCTTTCGTGACGACTTTATTTCATTTTTTACGGTTTGATTAAAATATTTTTTTTTTCATTTTCGCTTATTTTACAACGTTTAAATTGTTACTTACTTAGTATCATACTAGTTTAGTAAAAAATCAAATAAATCCAATAATTCATCCCTTTGGGGGAAAGGTTTAATCAATTTCTTTTTATTTTATATTTTCGGTTATTTCACATTAAAAATTTCTTTTAGTGTTTGACGAAATTATTTTTGAGCTTGGTATTTTCGATCATTTTACAATTCGATTAAATTGTTGTTCGATCAATGTCCTTTCGGCAAAATTAAATTTCAAAGTTTATATTTATTATATTTTTGCCCATTTTATGGGCCATCTATTCATAAATACGACACGAACATATAATATGCGACTGTGTAGGTACGTTTTCTATTTTTGTCCAGAACCGCTACTAGTAGATTTGATAATCGGGTAATTTTTTTATTAATTTTTTTCAATTACTAAACACTAAAATACTAGCAACGAAAAGAAAACAGCCAAATTCACAGGCTCATTGAGAACTACTCGTTCGATAAAATTTGGTAAATAGTTTGTTTATGTTTAAGCTGTGGTATGTGATCATTTCTCATTTTTAAATAATTAATATCCACCTCCACCTCCTAGAAGCCGAGAAAGTGCGATGGGCTACTTAAATATATTTGAAAGCTAATTGTGGATAACTTACGGCAACCAGATACAATATGTTAATCACTAAACATAAAATATAAAATTAAAAAACTCATATTAAGAACATTATGTTAGTTTTGAAAAACGAAAATTGTTGTTTAGAATATTATTTTAAGAAACTTCAAGTGCCCCACTGTTTTTTATATATTAACATGTAATAAGTCATATTTTAGAGAGGGCAAAAAAGTAGTTATTTTTTCAACTCTTATATTTTTTATTGAACTAGGAGATATTTTGGAATAAAGGAAAAACACATATTTAAAGAAAAAATATTGTATCTCCGCCGCTGGTAGTCTGAGCCTAAAAGGTGTTACACTGTTTGAGAGATCATTTTATACGCTTTCAGCTTGGTACCATAAGTTTTTTCGCAGACCGAACAGTTTTCGAGATAATTAGTAAAATCTCGAGACAAACTCAAAAAATTACCTATTTCCACCATTTTTTCAATATGGCGGGGTTGGTACCAGTCGGATTTTTAAGGACTTATTAGGGAATATAGAGGTTGGTATTCCTAATGTTCTTATAAAAAGAAATTGTTGCTGCTAATGTTTTTCTCGAAGATATATAGCAATAACTAACTCGCCTCTATAGTAAACGGACCGTGAGTTTTGAGTATAAAATCATTGGTGCCGGGCACTTCCGGCCAGGTTTGGAGTGGCACCAGTTGATATTCGTATCAAAGAGATCTACTAGTAGCGGTTCTGGATAAAAATAGAAAACGTACCTACACAGTCGCAACTTTAATTTGACACCTAAATCAAGTGGTTACGTTATGGGTCGATTTTGCTTAAAAAAATCACCCCTTCGGGCGACGGTGCCGCGGCAACGCGGCTGGATGCGGGATGGCACCATTGCATTTTTGGAATCGCCTAAGTCTAATCCAAGTCCCAATACAAGTATTTTTTTGTTACGCCCAAAAAGAAAAAATGTCAAAAAAATGGGTCAAAAACAATTTTTTTTGACATTTCCGGCTCGGCATCATAAGCTTTCTGGGAATGATGAGTACTAAACTTCAACTTTTTAAATATTTTGAGTGGTTACGCGATCGGTCAAAAAATTTGCAGTCAGATCTCGTACTATTCGTAACTTCCCCTGGAAAAATCGGGGAAAATTCGAAATAGTTATTTATGTATCTAGGTCATAAAGACAGCGTTTAACTCCCGCGGTGTAAAATAAAGACCCGAGCCGATAGGCGAGGGCTTCTACACGCTTTACATATATTTTTTTATGCACAGCCGTCTTTTTTACGAGAAAAAAGGCTTTATGAATTATTCCACAAAAAAAATTGTTGCTCTAAAGCTCTTTAATATTTTGACACAAATCACTATCAGTAAGCGGGCGGCCAGTCTATTTATGTCACTTTTTAATCAAGTAATCTGACAAAAACATTGAATAATACTCCTAGCAACACGAAGCAACTAAATAAATAAACTGAGCGTCACTTATGAAGTTTCTTCTAAATTTTCATACAAGCTGCATTGTTTTCGCAATTTCGATGGATATCGAGGAACAGAGTTCCCCATGGACATCCTGAAAGTAATATTTTTTTTGGTGTTCAGAGAAGAATATTGCTGAAAGTGGATGCCTAAACCTAAAAGAAGACACTTTGCTGGCGTACTTCAGCAAAAATGCAAAAAGAAACAAGCCATCTTCTCTTTGGAGCTATTACAGTATGTTGAAGACTCCTATTAGTTTTAACAACAACGTCGACATTAGTAAATTCTCAAAGCTCATAGCTTTTTTGAAGCGGAAGAAAGAAGGGTATTATGGAGTTTGTGGAGCCACCTGGCGCGAAGAACTTTCAAAACTTGAACTTGATGACATTGAGGAGTTCAAAGAATCACTTTTGGTATCAATAAAAGCTAGAAAAACCAAGATAGATCGTTTATGGTAGTAGATGGAAAAAAATCATTGTTCAGTTTTATCTCGCTTTACCGAAGATGCCTGGCACTAAGACCCAGCCATATAGAAGACAAACGTTGTTTTGTGTTTTACAAGAACAATAAGTGCTTCACGCAAGTTATGGGCCACAAAAAATCGCAAAAATTTTTGAATTTATCTGATGCAAAACAATTTACCGGCCATTGTTTCCGCCGCACATTGGCTATCCTTCTTTCTGAAGCAGGCGAGAATATTACAAACATAAAGCCTTATGCTGGATGGAAATCATTAAAGGTAGCAGAGGTTACATCGAAAATACTAGACTTTCCTTGGAAAAAATTTCAAAAAAATTGTATCAGGTGGAAGTAGTAGAAAAGCTTTCAGATCTTTACAGAATCTAGGTACCGAACCTTTTACATCTTGGCATTACGCAGCGCCAGCACTTTTGACACCGCTAGCGCCGGTCTATCTCAATACACTTCGAGAAAATGACCATCCCCATCCCGTTATGAATTTTTAAAACTGCAGCAACTTCTTCTTCAAGTGCCATGCTCTCTTCGAACGTTGGCTATCATCAGCGCGATCTGCACATGCTCTCTTCGAACATTGGCTATCATCAGCGCGATATGCACCCTGTCCACTGCTTTTCGGAAAAGTGTCGTAGTACTAACACCATACCATTATCTAAGATTTTTGAGCCATGATATCCGTCTACGACCCGGACCTCTTCTGCCTTCAATTTTGCCTTCTATTATCAATTTTAAAAGTTTATATTTGTCATTTCTCAAAATATGGCCAAAATATTCAAGTTTTAGTTTTTTGGTGGTAAATAAAACTTCAAGCTCTTTATTTATTCTAAGCAGAATATCCACATTATTTACTCGGTCCATCCAAGATATCCTTAATATTCTACGATAACACCACATCTCGAATGCCTCCAACTTTTTGCACATGGCCTCAGTCAGTGTCCATGCTTCCATGCCATAATATAAGATGCTAAAAACATAACACCGAAACACACGAATTCAGAGAGTGATATTAAGATCACGACTACACAACACTGATATCATTTTGATAAAAGATGATCTGGCCTGTTCAATTCCTGCACGAACTTCTTGCATGTTGTCCCAGTTCTCATTGAGGAGACAACCTAAGTATTTGTATGAATCCACGCGTTCGAATTGCTGCTCATTTACTTCTAGCATGTCTCGGATGTTCTTTTCCTTGGATATGACCACCCATTTTGTTTTTCCAGCATTTAAGTTAAGCCCGAATTGCGAACTTTTGGCAGCAATTTGATTCAACAACTCTTGTAGGCCTTCCAGCGTGTCTGCTATTATGACAGTATCGTCGGCATATCGTATGTTGTTGATTTTTATGCCGTTTATGGTCAAACCCTTATTGCAGTTCTCTCTTCTCTTCTTATTTGGAGCTTTTCGGACAGTTGGCCGTCAACTTTTATTTGAGCAATCTGATTCCAGTATAGATTAGCGATTATCTTTAGATCTCGGTCAGCAACTGCATATTTAATTTTAAGTTGAATTGATTTGTACCTATAATTATGTAATTTGTTTATTTTTGTTCTTGAAATAACAATTCATAAAATAAGACAAAAGCTTGCCTTTCATTGCTGGTACATCTATGAAAAAACTGAAAGAAAAGCATATTTAGAGAAAAAATCTCTTTGTTTTGAATGAACGAAAAAGCAAAATTACTATCAAACTCCAGCAAAAATCATTTTAATGCCCGCGGGCGTTAAGTGAGCTCTAGGTTGTTTAGGTGCCACTTATCGCTCTAAAACGCGGGCGGTAGAAGGCATTTTAATGCCCGGTTGTGCACAAATGTATTAAAACGTATAACCTTTACTTTTCAACGGTTCTGGCCGCAAATATAAAAAAAAATGTATAAAATTATGTGCATGTATTTTTTTTACGTTTTTTAAGTTACGTCCTTACCTAGGAGGACTTTCCGTCCACTGTTTGATGATTCTATTAAAAGCCCCTAAGGGCCGGTTTCTCAATAGCGAGTTAGCGTTAACTCGAGCAACATAACCTTGTAAAAATCTTTAAAAAGCGGGTTAAAATTACCACCAGGGATTCAAGATGAGGGTAAGTTACCTTACCTCAGGGTTAGCCTAAAAAAATATTGGCTAAAAACAGGAAAAAACTGGGATATATAGCCCGAGTTAATTTAATTCTATGTTAACCCGCTATTGAGAAACCAGCCCTAAATGTCGGCCACGTAATCTTCTGTGGCGATAGATTTATTTTGTGACAATATTTCTCCAAAAACGTTTCAAACTAGTTAAAAGCGGCTACCAGATAATAATATAAAAACAGCGAAATGTTATTAATAATTCTCTTATAGTGTATTACCTAATCAACGATTCACAGATCTCTTTAAACACAATCATCCAAAGTTTTTAAAATAAGGATATTTTTGCATTTTAATAAACAAGAAAGTAATAATCAAATATAATTAAATTATTAAATAAATAATAAATAAATTTTCAGAGTTTCAAAAACTTATGAGTGTATTAAATTATTAAACACTCATTTTAACCAAAAATAAGCGTTTAAATCTTCTCAGCAGTGTCAACATTCCTCGAGCCTCCAAAACTATTTCAAAACAGTCAAAAGCAACTGCCAGATAATTACATAGAAACTTTGATGTGAATAGTCGTCGGAAAGATTTTGGTAATTTTCTAAAGATTAACTATACAACAATTTACAAAACTCTCTACGCACAAGCATTTGGTGCTTTAAAACCTTCAAACTGAGGAGTCTCATATTTTTGCACCTAAAAAACAAAAACGTTAAGTCCTAAAATAATTTTTAAATATCTGGAGTAGTACCTCTCTTTAATAGTTTATATTATTGCTTTAGAGCAAATAGGTAAATAAAAAAAACAGATCATTTCGGTGGTCGTTTTCTCATTTTCCGTCCATTTTCCATAAACAATTTTGCTAAAAATAAAAAAAAAATCGTATTAACCACAAATTTGGTTTTCATACACAAAAACAATCGTATTAACCACAAATTTGGTTTTCATACACAAAAACAGTTAAAACACACGGTGATTATTCTACTTGAGGGACCGTGGATAAAAACTTTTGTTAAATCTCAAGAATTCATAATCCGTAAATGTTTTGGCAATTACTTTAAATTTTTACCTTGTTTAAATGTAAATTAATTTAGCATTGATTACTGTTACAATTTTAAGCTATTCTTTTTAAAATGTCAACATTTCAAAATTTCTACAAACAGTCATACTTAGGGGGCATAGCGTATTATGTGGGACTTTTCATGAAGATTTTACAAAACTTGTTTTAATCGATTACTAATGGACCCACCAACACTGCCTAACCTGTTACATATGTTGGTCTTCCGGCAACGTAACCCGTTGTGTCATAAAAAATTACACATGTGGCTCCTAGGGACAACAGGGGCCAAAATGTGTTTTTAAACTTTTCCTCTTACCCTCCATACTAATGCACCTGCACATCTGAATCTCAGTCAGTTGGTAGCTCATGCTACTGCCTAGAAGTTTGCTAAACCGAAAATTTTTTTGTCGATTTCAATTAAGAAATTATATTTATTTTACTTATCTTTCAGGGCATGTCAACAAAAATACACCATAAGGGACGAAATGGTCCGTTTCAAAATTTTAAATACCCCCAACCTTGCCCTAGCCCCTAGAGGCTATAAGGGGGAGATCTAATTTTTACTATTTTCATATTCCAGAAATGAAATGAATTTGGTGTAATAAATATTATGAAATATAAAAATCTCAAACCTCAGGAGCGACGTCTAAATAGGGGCTAAAAATTTTAAATCTCGAACAGCTTGTTCAAAATTTACTATACCAAATTCAAAAAGTTGAAAATTTTTTGGCAATTACAAGTTCGAGTCAAAACGCTTACATTTTAAGAGCCTATACTTTTTACATTCAACATTACCCCAGCCCCTAAGGACAGTACGGGGGCAAGATTTTTACCATTTCCATATTGCAGAAAACCACTTAATATGGACATCAGAATGTGTGCTTATGTGCATATGGAGTGTTTTCCGGAATATGAAAATGTGAAAATTAGATCTCGCTTCGTTACAGCCCCTAAGGGCTGGGACAAAGTTGGGGGTATTCAAAATTGAGAAATGGTCCACTACTGACACAGGGTAAAAGATAAGTAAAATGTAATTTTTTAATTGAAATCGACAAAATTTTTAGCCCCTAACCTTAGGTTATGGGCTTTGTTAACAGATACGAACATTTATTCCGTATAGTAGACATGTAGGTAATAGTATGAACCACCTAGCTGAGATTCAGATGTGCAGTTGCATTAGTATAGGAAGTTATGAGGGATAGCATAAAAACACATTTTGGCCCCTGTTGCCCCCTAGGGGCCACATATGTAATTTTTTATGACACGCGAGGGTACTTTGCCGGAAAGCCAATACACGTGCCAAATTTCATTGCTCTAGCTCACACCGTCTGAATTGAAAAAAAAATTGGCACCCTAACCCTACTGTTTAATTGCAGAATTTTTGAGGCTTTTAACAGGTTAGGCAGTGTTGGTGGGTCCATTAGTAATCGATTCAAATAAGTTTCTTCATCAAAAAGCCCACGGAAGCGACATTTTCTACGTATGCCACTTAAGTATCAGGCCGTAACACTATTACGTCGACGTTAATTCTGATGAATATCTGTTAATAGGCTCAGCTATAATAGGGCCTGACTAAAAAAAAATCTCGTCATAATTTTTTTTCATACATTTTGATTATTAAAGATATAATAAAAGTGAGTAAAAATATTTCGCGAAGATGTTTTTCACTTAATGTTCAGAAAATTAAAAAGATTGTGTAAAGATTCCAAAAGAACTACCAGAAAGACAAAAAAATGCACAGCCGCAATCATTTTAAACACAATTGTGTAGAAAATGTATAGAATTTTAGTTACACAATAAAAAAAATAACACATTTTTTTCCTTTATTACCAGGATACTTTTGTGTCGTTTCGAAAATGGAACGCCAGATATAAGGTTGGGCCTAATTAAAATTAGGCAATTGCTCCAAACTAGAATCTCGAGCAGCAAAATCTCGTGCAATTTTACATAATAATTTGGGGTGTAAAACACCATCATCTCTCAGTTACTGTATAATTTTAATATATTATAAACAAAACCCTCAAAACCACAATCTAACACCAAAATCGAATCCGATTTTGCATCTTTGAGTTCAAAGTATTTAAAGCAGCGCGTTGACCTAATTCAATTTCTAGGGTCAGATATAACCTTTTACCCAATTAAAATAAAGCATTGTCTTATTAAAGTTTAACCTTAAACGACCATCGCTCAAATAATTGTTACTCCATAATTAAAGGAAGTTTATTTATGATACCTAATGAAGACAGTTCTCATGTTTCGATAGATTACAATATTTAAAGAAAGTAAATAAATCAAATTTTCAATACATAATTTATAATTGTTTAATCAAGTTCCTGATTTTGTGAAAGAATTAAAAATGAAAAATTTACAATCTAAATATCGAATAAGTTTACTTAACAAAGTTAGTTTGTTTATTTTACAATTCCTGATTTCAAACGTTTCCACTACTGAATTATCTATCGGGTATTAGCTCTTCTTATTTCTGTGGTGTAAGGTTAACAAAATCTGGTGTAGAGGATGCACCAGATTTGAAAGTGTATTCACCAAAACATTTTTGTGATAGTTGCCTCCTTCTCTTGCACTTTTTTTTTATAAGGTAAAACAAAGATGGAATTAGAATCGAATTCCAGTGCAAAGTTCTAAAGACATACTTTTTACCTTCCACAAGTTTGATGTATATCATGAAAAAGATAGAAATAGTGAGGTTAATTGGAGTGTAAAATAAATACGAGCTGTACGAAAGGAGTATAGATTCTTACTTGGTATATTTTCATATGCATGTTATTTCATGCAGGATTTAGAGAAATAGTGAACAGTATTTTAAATATCATATTTGTAAATAAGACTCAAAGTACACAACTAATTATCAAATGAAAACTGGTAACTACGTTACTGCTGGTAACGCCAGAGGCTATGTCCCGTTTGCTACATTATGGTTTAGAGCTTCTATATGTTTTTAAATATATTTGATTAAACATATCGAACTGTATACGTATCTTCCAATAGCAGCATATTTAGAAACTACCTGCTTAAAAAATAATCGACTCGCGCCCATAAAACGATTCCAAGTGAAGTGTCTATTTTTTTTTGTAAGTGGTGAGTAAAGGTCCAAATCAGCAATTTAATAACTGCAAGTAGATTGATCTGCTTAGATCCGAGTTTATTAACCCTTAGTGATTTATCTACTAACCAATACTTGCTCTTCACTTAGAATTTGTGATTTTTTTCTACTAGTTTGTTAACCCTTACTGATTTATCTACTTACCACTATATAATAACCCACTTATTAACTTGCCTCTCAATAAGGGTTGTTAAATGTTTCTTTCTTAAGGACAAGTGAAAGCATATAATAATAAAAAATAATGGAAAAATAAACAACTATTAAAGGTATTGTTATTTAACTTTATGAATGCTGATTATTTTAGGTACCCTGATGCTAAGAAACCCACTTCATACCTCCCTGTTCATTTCCAAAAATCCATAAACATATATCAATTAACTTTTAAAGAAGAAGCTAATTGCGAATTTTTAGCTCTATTTATTTGAAATTCCAAGTTATTGTAAGTTAATGGCACCAAAAAGTTTAAAAAATGCCAAGATACTTTTTTGCCTATTTTATTAGTAGAGCCTACATACCCGCAAAAGAAAAAAAAAACAAAAAATATATGTAATTTGAGAGCTGTAAGCAAAATGTAAAATAAAAAATAGTAGCCTATGCTTTGATCCAGGTCACATCCCACCTTTTTACTAAATTTAGTCGATATCGGTTCACCTGTTTTTGCGTGATTGAGGAACAAACACACTCACAAACACCCAACAGAAGAAATTTTATATAGCCGGCAATGGTCGATCTAACGGCGGTATCACTTATGACTCTATAGCTTAGTGCTCCAAAACCAATCACGGCACTGCTCGGCAAAAACTAGCAGGCGTGAAACGAACGCATGCAAAGTTATAACTTAAAAATGAAGACAACCCCATTGGAGACAATGGAAGTAATGCTTAATCTCCCCCATCACATCTGGGTGGAGAAGGAGGCAAGAGCAACTTTAGCAATATTTAATAGCTTATTCAGGAGCATCCTGGTCAGGCATTGGAACACTATGCAGGGCTAACCAAGGTATTTTGTAATAACCAACTCTCCAACAGACCACCACCGTTTAAAGTTCTGTTTCCAACGAAGGAAGAATGGGAAGGGAATATAAATCAACTTACCAAAGCTGACCACGTTTGGTACACAGACGGATCAAAAAACAAAGACGGCGGATGTATCGGCTTCAAGAACGGTAACTTTAGTTGGACTCGGTAACCTAGCTACCATCTCTCAGGCCGAAGTATATGCCATAGAGCTCTGTGCAAGAGAAATAGTCGACAGGCGAACAAAAACATCAAAATCTTATCAGATAGTCAAGCTGCTTTGAAAGCAATAAGCTCAAATAAGATCCAATCACTTTTAGTTTTGAACTGCCTTCAAAATCTGCTAAAGATCTGTGGAACAAACAAGATCACTATTGTATGGGTCTCGGGTCACATCGGAATTGAAGAAAACGAAAAAGCTCACTCGCTAGAGCCCTGTTTTCAACTGACTAAAGCCACGGTCAATAGGCAACTATCCAAATTGGTGGAAAAAAAAGGTACAGCACTGGCGCTCAACTCCGAAACAACACCACTTAAAAGCCTTTTTGAATAATCCTAAGAATAACATACAGCAAAGCAGATATTGCAATTACCAAGGATCTACCTGAGAATAATCATAGGTCATATACAGCCAGTGCGGACTCAACCAATACATGAATAGAATTGGAGTGATCAATCCACCGATTTGTAGATTATATGCCTCTATTGAGAACAAGGGCGAAATTTCGAGAAAGTCTCACCGAACAGACTGATTTCCTTTATCAGGGAAGTTGGACTGAGTCACTTGTAGACAGGTATGAGCCACAATAGACATATTAGGTCGCAGTGGAAGGAGCAATATTGCACCACTCATAATAAACCTAACCTATGTTCGAGTGCGGCGGAAGCGTTGTGTGGTAATCTGAAAGATAACGGTTTGAATCCCGTCACTGTTTCCCACTTTTTTTTATTTTTGTTTCTTTTTTCTTAGGAAATATTAAGATAGGAAATGGTTTTTAGTGCAAAAAACATATTATTTTGTATTTTGAAGCCATATTTAAGCTATACACTTGTTTAGCGTTAGTAGGAGATACTTCACTAACGGTACGTGAAGATTTCACTTCTGATTAATATTTGATTCATTAACTTTAAGTAGTTGAGAATACTTGTCGTAAGTAGCTCGGGTAAGTAGACACTTCACTTATCCCATATTTAGGGGAAGTTTCTACTAAGGGCTAAAGAACTCTTAGTTGAAGTTTAACCTCGTGTCAAAGATTATTACATCCCATTTGAGGTTTATATATTTTTGATAAAGACACACCACAGATAACAAAAAAAAATATTTTCAGACGTCTAGGTGGGGGCTTTTCCTGGTTACGAGTAGTTAATATTTTTCCAAATATTTATGATACATAAAAAAGTTAGTCATTTCTTCCCTTTTATAATTAATACTAATATGTTAAGGTTCTCAGCGAGATAACAAAAAAAAATATGGCACGCTTTGAGATAGGAGCTTTTTTACAGGGAGGTCCCAAAATTTGCAAAAAAATAATAGCTCTATTAAGTCACTCCATCAGTTTTTTAATTAGTGCTATTGTGTTGTGAGGGTTTTTTTACAAGGAGGCCCTAAAACTTAAAATAATTGCTATATGAACTCATTTTATCTCTTTTCTGATCAGTGCTATTATGATAACGGCACACCAAGAGAGCAAAAAAAAATTGGACCCCTTAGGGTGGGGGCGTTTCTTACAGGGAGGCTTTAAAAATTGCAAAAAAGAATTAATAAATGAAGTCATCTCTTTTCTGATTTGTACTAATATGTTAAGGGCCACACCAAGATAAAAAAAATGTTACACACCTCTGGGTGGAGGCGTTTTTTACAGGGAGGCGTCAAAACTGTATAAAATAATCGTTTTGAGGCCTCTTTGTAAAAAACGCCCCCACCAAGAGGTGTCCTATATTTTTTGCTATTTGCTAACTTCGTGTGGTCCTAAACATATTAGCACTTATCAGAAAAGAGATGAAATGAGCTCATATAGCAATTATTTTTTGCAAGTTTTGAGGCCTCCCTGTAAAAAAAGCTTCCACCTAGAGAGGGGCAATATTTATTTTTTGTTATCTTGATGTGGCCCTTAATACATTGGACCCAATCAGAAAAGGGATGAAATGACTTCAGATAGCTATTATTTTTTACAAGTTTTGAGGCCTCCTGTAAAAAAGACCAGTTTTATTCTAGTTTTATTGGTCGCGATTCTTCAGAAACGACAGAAGTGGCGATTTTTACTTATTACCTCATTTAAAATAAAAACACAGCAACGTTCATATTTATCCTAATTGCGTAATTTTTTATTAACATTTTGTAAATTTGATATTTTAAAAATATTCTGCAGGACTAGTTTATGGCGCAGCTAAATTGTTACTACGCGTACCAATAAACGTCGAAAACTCTCACCATGCAAAAGTAAAGACAGAATTTGTCTGACTTTTCTGAACAGTGACAGCGAAATATTCCATGGCTCTCTATGGTTTTGTATGTTAAAAGTTTTAAAGATTTGTTTACACATAAAAATATTTAAGGAATATTAGCAAATAGTCCTGACAAAAAAACATTAAGTGTAAACTTGTGTTTAAAAATCGTCAGATTTTTTGTAAGGGCGATATTTTCTGACGGTTTTTGAAGAATCTCGACCATGAAATCATACACCTCAATTGCCACCACCTCTCTATCTTTTAGTAAAATAAACAAAATATTATTCATTCATTCAGTTTCTAAATTCAATTTAAATGTTTTTGTTTTGGTATTATTATTTACTTCCAAAAAATGCGTAGGCAATAATTCATTTTAGCATTTTAATATTTTCCCGAGAGGAAACAAGAATATCAAGCTCCGTCTCGTTTGGTTTAAATATTTAAAATGACAGTTCACTTCTTTGTGTGTAAAAGTTTCCAAGCGGTTATATTCATTTTTTCATGCATTATAAAAAGCCTTGCTTACGCAGATGGTTTGGATTTTTAAAAACCTTATGCACAGGGTGGTCGATGTCCTTAAAGTTAACAGTTCAAAGATTTTATTATTAGTTTCCAAGTTTTACGAAATACGTTTAGAATATAGAAACTCTAAACCAAAATGTGGCAAATCAAACACAGCCTTCGATATTACCCGCAGTGACGCAATTACCCGTATTCGTTTGATGTATGTATTATTAATATATATTTTTAGCTTAAGTTTTAATTATAGTTGAAGTGTGTTTACCTATTTTTACTGCTTTGTCTATAAAAGCCGTGTATTTTTTGACAATAAAGCCTATGAATGAATGAATGAAAATTATTTCTGTGCTTTGAGTACTGGTTACTATTTCTCTAATAATATAATTAATCCTGCATGAAATAATATGTATATAAAAATATCCAAAGTAAGCATCCATACTCCTTTCGTACAGATCGTATTCATTTTACACTCCAATTAACCTCACTATTTCTCTCTTTTTTACGATATAAATCAAACTTCTGCAGGATAAAAAGAGATGTCCATAGAACGTTGCACTGGAACTCGTCCTGTTCTAATTCCATCTTTGTTTCACCTTGTAAAAAAAGTGCAAGAGAAAGAGGCAAATACCCCAAAAATGTTTTGGTGAATGTACTCTGTAAGAAAATTAGATAAAATTTCACTCTAAAATCACTCCACAAGGATCTAATACAGGTTCAAACCATTGGAGTGAAATAATTTGGAGTAGAACCAAAATTTTCTGAGTGAAATTCTTAAAAGTGATTTTAATCTACTAAGAATATCACTGAGCATTTAAATTGAGTCATTCCTATTAAGTTTTAAACCATTTTAGAGCTAGCTGAAACAAATAAGAGCAAAACCAAACTAGGAATAAATTAACTCTTTATAGTTTAGGGGTATATGTCGATAATTTCTATCCCGTGAGATTTTGAACGAAGGAGTTTTGTGACTATGTACGATGGATAGCTCTTTAATCTCACTATCAATTTTTACCGGGTGTTTAGTTCGGATCCATGTAGAAGGGGGTCATATGACGTCATCTTTTGAGATGGTGACCAAAAATCATAAAAATGCAACTTTCGCAAACATGGGCATGGTTTTACTCGATTCCATGTAACTTAAGGACGAGGATTTACAAAAATTCACTTTCGAGGTCATTCGACCTTAAATGACCTTTAAAATCGCAAAAAACAAGATTTTTGCCATTTTCTCTTAATAATTCGATGTTTTATCAGACCAACTTCAAATGTACCTCAAACTGTTAGGCGTATACGCCAAATTCGATCTTTAGAGTTTGATACAGTTTGAATCTTCATAACCTTAAAAAATTCCCTAGTAAAATTAACATATTGCAAAAATAGCATACTAAAGGACGCTATTCATCAACTATTTAAGCGAAGATGACCAATTTACGTAAAAAAGATAAGAACATCAAGTAGAACACATTTTATTTTATCCAGTTTCGTAAAAAAGCAAAAATGACAAGGTGGCCATCAATTCTTGTTAACTTATTGGCGCTTGCTATGAAAAAAAAAAGTTAAGTTGATGCACCACCGTGATTGACCTTCAAAATACCATGTACAAGTAAAAAAACAAGCTTTTTGTAGTGTTTTTTCCAGTTTACCACTACGCAAAAACTTTAAGTGCCGGAGATGAAATTACCCAATAAACATTTGGACGTGACAATGACGTCGCCTCAGGCGACCCGACGTCGACTGCCGACGTCGTATGTCGTACCTGACGACCCAAATTTCTAACTAAACGGAGCATACGAATTTGGGTCGTAACTACGTCGGCTGCCGACCAATGTAGTAGAGAAAAATTGGACAAGTTGAAAAAGTAACATTGATAATAATTGACTTTTAAGGAATATTCCATATCGAAATTTCCATGCGACGGGTATTTTACTGATAAATATAGTAAGGTTAGGTGGAAAAAAATGCGTGGGCTTCAAAAATAAGGCAAATTTGATGGTTTTTTTTATTTTTTTGCAGAAAAAAGAAGTTTTAAAACTATGTTTCTCATAAACACTAGCATTAAAATTACAAAAATTATGTTATTTGATCATAAATAACCGCTAAAAATCTAAAAAAAGCGCAACTTTTTTTAATGGCGGCCAGCATTACATCCTCCATTTGGCAAAAAAATGGCATAGTTACTCAATGCACCTAATTTTCCCGCGTCGGTTAACCAGAACCCCACAAAGTACGTCTGCAGAATATAATTCCAATGCCATTCCATGGCCGAAAATTGCGAAAATTGCGACTTTCAGTCATTTAAACTAGTAAAATTCTCCCACCGAACGACGTTTGGCTCTAACGTTTTCAGATACTTGTACAAGAACAATAATAATCGATCAACTTCGTTGAAAACAATGAAGTAGATCCAAGATGGAGCGCTGACCCAGTCCTGAAATCTGTTTAACCTAATGTAAGTATCTATCTCAATAAGACACGCTGGCTGACGACACGTACACATTACCAACAATAAGTAGGTGCCAAAAATGACTATCTTTAAAATAAATAAATCATGACTGGGCAAATACCTCTTTGGCTTTACTTACCACTTTTTTTATATCCATAAGTAGCTTGTTCCTTTTTCTATAAAATGTGTTAGTATGCCGTAGTTCGTTTTGGGCATATTTTAAAAAGACGGTTTTTTTTTAATTTCCAAATTTATAACCTAAAAGTGAGGTTAGGTTCCAAACAGCCAACTTTCGTCACTTTTGTTTTACGAAATAAAAAAAATTGACCAAATGAACAAGGAAAGTCATCAACGACGTTCAGACGTCGGAATTTTTTACTTAAAATTACTTTCAACGTCGCTACCGACAACACTGAAACGCCGGAAATTTTACTAAAAATCACTTCCAAGTTGGTGACCGTCGGATGACGTCTCCGGTGAAGACTTCCAAATGCCAACGAAAACACGACGATAATTCGAGGTCGTATGAAGAACTACAATATTTTTTTACCTTAAGTGACGTCGTGATTGGTGCAAATTTGTTCGGCAGTCAGAAAAATGTTTATTGGGTAATATCTTGGCCAAAGACAAACACTTCATTTTAAACCTCCCCATCATTTTTTTTAATCTGGCGTTCCAGATGTTTATGCTATACCCCGATAAAAATGATCTATATACCTATCGTTTTTGTTCATATCAAGCCCTTCTATACGGATGCGGACAAAACATCCAGTGGCACATGATGTGTGGCTAAATAGCTGTTAAATCTTTATCTTTAAATTTTATTATGAATTTTAATAAACAAGTATAGTCATGCCCTACCGGTATAATAATAATATAATAATAATAGGAATTTTCGTTTTTTGACCGTCACTTTGTAAAATGTCATCTAAAACACCTGGTCCAGTTTATGGTAATGTAGATATACAACTTTTGCTAACTCTCTTATCGGTAATTTAAATGACTTTGTTGCCTAAACAAGTGAGTAGAACATAAAATTCACTTCCGAAACTTAAAAAACGACAGTCATATAGGTCATATTTACCGGGATATAGCATAAACATCTGGGACGCCAGATCAAAAAAATAGTAAAATGAAGTGTTTGTCTATGTCAATTTCATCACCGGCACTTAAGGATTTTGGGTAGTGGTAAATTGGGAAAAACACTACTAAAAGCTTGTTTTTCAATTGTACATGGTATTTTTAAGGTCAATCAAGGTCATGCATCAACTTAACTTTTTTTTTTCATAGTAAGCGGCAATAAGTAAACGAGAATTGATGGCCACCTTATCAATTTTGCTTTTTAACAATACTGGATAAAATAAAATTAGGTTATATGTCGCCATTTTGCTATATCAGCCGCCATATTGAAACACATCATAGCTGAATCAATTTTTTTTAACAGTATTGTTGGACTTAATCTTCTTATCTTTCTTAATAAATTTGGTCCTCTTCGCTTTATCAGTTGATGAATAGCGCCCTTTACTATGTTATTTTTGCCATAAGTTAGTTTTACTGTGGTATTTTTTAAGGTCATCAAGCTTCCAAACTGCATCAAACTCTAAGAATCAAATTTGGCATAAATTCCTAATAGTTTGAGGTACATATGTAGTTGGTCTGCTAAGACGTCGAATTATTAGGATTTTTTAAAGAGAAAATGGAATAAATCTTGTTTTTTTTGCGATTTTCAAGACCGTTTAAGGTCGGATGACCTTGAAAGTGATTTTTTTTGGAATCTTCACCCTCGAGTTATATGGAATCGAGTATAACGATGCACCTGTTTCTGGCCGCCATCTTGAAATATGACGTCATATCAACCCCTTCTATACGGATGCGAACAAACCACTCGATAACACTTGATTTTGTGACTAAAGAGCTATCAATTCCATATAAACACAAAACTCCTTCATTTAAAATCCAACGGATTTACACAAGCTTCTTCACTATTAAAGGTACATTATGTTTGACCCATATTTGAGTAAATTATCCTTTTTTGGAGTTAGTTCAATTAAAATTAAGAAACTTAACTCTATATTAAAGTAAATTTTACTTACACTGTATGTCTTGTCTACAAATTCTTCCCTCGGAGTTGAGTAAATCGACCTTTTTGTTGCTATTTAGCTCAAATACAATTTTTCTACATTAGATCCTTTCTTAGTGATTGTAGAGTGAAATATCACTTTAATTTTTTTACAGAAAATTAGTCGTCATCAAGTAAAATAAACTGTAGATTTTAGCTGGGTTTATATAGACAAATAAAAATTAAAATAAGAAATAATTTTGGTTTAGTGCAATCCTCAAGGCAATCAGGCTAATCGTGAATGAAGCGATTGATTTTTGGCAACTATGACCTCCGAAATGAAAATCCATAATTTAGCGAGGGGTATGAATGCTTGTTTAAATTGAAAGAATGGAAAATATGGTGAATGGCCAAATATTTAAAGATTTTACTCTACTTTCAAATTAAAAAAAGAAACGAAAAAATATGGAGATTATCCGAATATTTGAAGATGTTACTGTAATTCCAATTTTATTTCTTTTGTAGGTATGTAAGTAGGTACTGGCCATATTAAAAGAAGAAAAAACCTAGCTAGAATGGACCATTCTAGAATTTGATTTTAAGATAGGTTTTCGTTTACTAATGTACCTAGGTATATACGTACCGCTTCACGGGCACAGGAAAAATATGATATTGGTGTCATGTTTTAAAAAAATCAATGGTAATAAGACAAAAACAAAATTATGATTGTTTTCCACAAACCAAAACTACACTTTTTTGCACTCGACGCGCGTTTCGCTAATAACGTTAGCATCATCAGGAGACGATAAACAATGTTGTTGTCTCCTGATGATGCTAACGTTGTTAGCGAAACGCGCGTCGAGTGCAAAAAAGTGTAGTTTTGGTTTGTGGAAAACAATCATAATTTTGTTTTAGTGCAACCAAAGGTTCCAAATTCCCAACATAATGGTAATAAGCACAAAACATTAATTTCAAAATCAATTAATTGCCTAATTCTACACACTGCAGCTCTACCTACGCCATAAACAGCTTTTAAATAACGTGCAGGGTACTTACGTATCTTTTGAAATGTGTCCATGCAGATTTCATCCCCGTCGGACTTGCACTATTTCACGATTTCTTCGAATTTTAACTTAAATACCACCGCTTTTAAATATTTTTGAAAAACGAACATCCGCGTGCATAGGTTTATTCTCCTCTAGTTTGAGTTTCTGTGCTCAATTATGAAAGTCCTCAAAAAAGATATTCACTCTTAAATTTAACTAAATTTTTTCACTCTACAGAACAAAATGGTTCACTCCAACCGATTTTTTTCTATGTATCTTTAATTATTACATAATTTGAAAACTTTAATCTGGTGCATCCTATACACAAGATTTTTTTTTAACTTACACTACAGAAAGCAGCACAGCTAATACGCAATACATAATTCAGTAGTTTAAACGTTTCAAATCGGGAATTGTAAAATAAACCAATTAACTTTTTTAAGTAAACTTATTCGACAATCGGCTTGTAAATTTTTCTTCTTAAATTCTTTATTAAAAATTTAATTTATTTAATTTCTTTAAGTATTGTAATCTACCGAAACATGAGAAATGTTTTCATTAGGTTCAATAAATAAACATCCTTTAATTATGGAGTAATTGTTTGAGCGATCGTGTGTTTTTCGCCACAAATAAACTACGTCAAAGAATTGCATTAATAGGGACTTTTTAGTTAAGGTCGTTTAATGTTAAATCTTAATAAGACAATGCTTTATTTTAATTGTGTAAAAGCCTATATCTTCTGACCTTAGAAATTGAATTAAGTCAACGCGATGCTTTAATTACAGTGACCTCAAAGATGCGCGCCACATTTGATGCAAAATTGGATTCGATTTTGCTGTTAGATTGTGGTTTTCAATGTTTTCTTTTTGGATTTACAATACTATACAGTAAGTACGAGATGATGGTTAATGCTACAAAAGCCTGTGCCTTATTGAATACTTTTTTTTCTTTCTGAAATCTGACACCAACAGAGATGATGCTTTAAAACTCAGGTATTGGGCTACTAGAAATTTTTTAATCTCAATTGGTAATTTTATAGGCGTATACCAAAGTACAGCCAGCAGAATAGTGTGGAGAGTCTTTCTAGCAATCTGCTTATTATATTCAAGTTTAATCCATCCAGCTAGAACCGAAGAAGAAAGACTACAAACTTAAAAAAAAATCAACCGCAATTTTAAACATTACAAAATAAAACAAAATATTAAGGATTAGGTTGTATTCTACATAAAATACTAAAGTTAATCAGTTTATTATTACCTTCTAGAAAGTACGCCGACACTTAAACTTTAGTCAACTGAACTCAGTGTATATTTTGATTCAACAACTGGAGACTAAAGCTGAACCAGTTTCATCCTTGAACCAAGTTCACTTAAACCTGGAGTTGAACCTTGATTCAACAACCAGGCCTAAGCCGCGTTCGAGCTTAGGTTCAACTAGTCCCATAAGGGTAAACTGCAACCTTCTAAATTTTGATAAGGTTTTAGTGACTTGCCATAAGAAAGTAGAGATAGCAACATGAGCGGCATGACATTGAGTGTGACGGGAGTCTGAGCTTTACAGAAAAGTCCTCACGAAAGGGGCCGAGTATTCGCGATCTTTAAACCATAGTTTAATAATTGGATGGAAACCGGTGTTACAAACTCCAAAAATCAGGTAGGGGTGGTTGCGGGAAACAGGCGGAAGTAACTGTGGCACATGTTTTCGTGCGCAATATCAAAGATTGATCACGTCTGCTGCATGCCTCAGACATACGGCGTTTATGACCGCTACCAAAATAATGTTTTCTCTTATTATTTGTCGGAAATTTTGATCATAAAATATTTAAAAGGAAAAAGGGCAAAGCAAATTACGAAAATAAAAGAAATTCCGTACTTTCTAATTAAATAACGTTACTTTATTTATATAAGGAGGTTGTGTAACTGCCCAAAAAGGGCGTGGCGGCCCTATCTCGAACGCGGCTCTCCGATGCCGATTCTTGAATTTTGTAGAAAGGATCACACTGGAACGGCCACCTCCTTGATATCGACCAATAACGAGATTTAAAGCCTTCCTACACTTTTATACAACTGCCTCTAAGAAGGAGAACGGGTGCTCTTGAAAAACGATAACTGAGTCAGCTCTGCGCGTGCACCCTACAAGCTTGGCAGCTTCTAAGCCTTTTTATTGCTCGAAACTCCCTGGTAGCATCTCCTGTCGCGTACGGTCAGCACTTTCATACCGTAATAGTGGTTGCAAAAACTCTCCAGTGAGACTATGTTTGTGCAACTTTTCTAAATGGAAAAACTCTCGAAACAACTGTAAATTGTTAAAGTTGGTAAAAGTTGCTTAGGAATATGTGAAATAAAGCGACACATCGTTCTTGTTTTTGGGGTCATACTTAAATGAGATTTTCTTATTTGACATACATACACAGGGTGGTCCAAATTTGATGCTCTTCATGGGGATCTCCTTAACGGTGGGAGATACGAAAAGTTGCGCAATTTAATGCTTTGCTCAAAACTAAAAAAATTAAAGAAGAAGAAGTGATATTTTGACAAGTCACTTGACATTTTGGCTATCATAAGCTCAAATTCAATTTTCGCTTTTACTTAAGATATTTCGAAAACCGGCTTGCAGTATGTACATTTTAAAAATGACGTTTTTCTTAAGAAAATAATTTTACCTAATATTTTAAAAATATGTTATTCCTTTTTGTTTTTAATTTTAACTTTCTTGATTGTAGACACTACTTACTGACATAGTCATATGACAAAATATTAGGCAAAATTATTTTGTTATAACAAAACTTCAAAAGAAAAATGTTATGTTTTAAATGTCAAAAAAGTCACTGCAATCAAGTTTTCAAAATATCTTGAGTACGTTACAAGCAAAAATTGAATTTGGGTTGATGATAGTCTGTTAAACCAAAACATCACTTGTAAAAATAAGGTTGCTAAATATTATCTGTCATCCTCCATGAACCAAACGGCAGGAGAAGAAAAGCCCTTGTTCATAAGAAAAAATGAACTTGACAGCGCTTCTCTCACACTGAAATATCAACTGTCAATAGCTGACCTATTATTAGGTAAATCTTAAAAAGTGCCTGTAGAAAGTTTGAAGCCTTTACAGTAGCTCTAAAAATTAAAAGTTCGTTCTTTCTCGCCTATCTCTGCCTTAATTTAAATATTTTTTGCAGGAGATCACCATAACGAGCATCGAATTTGGAACACCCTGTATAATTTGTTATGCGGTTATGTGGACCTTATTAAAGAAATCCTATCCACCATAAGAAAGCAACCGCAACCAGATCACAAAGTAGTTTGCGAAATCAATACTTATTAAATATTGTTTTTTAATTAAACCAGTCCTAGAAAAATATGGACATCAAATTTTAATCGGGTTTGCCACGTTTATTTTTACTTTAGGCTAGCTTTATAAAGTTCCTAGCTATTCAAGTTTCGATCTTTATTGATAACTCACTGTTAGCAAAAGGTGCATATTGTAACGATTGGTCGGATTAAAGGAATAAAGTCGTTATTAAAACTCCAATATTATAATTTTACTATTAAAATAAACAATAAGGCAAAGCTTTGTTTGTAAATCCCACAATAATAATTTTGTTTATTATCATATAAAAGAGAATTATTTACGATCTCATTCCCTACTTCGGCCAATCGTTACAATATTTAACCTTGAACTTCACATTTTTAAATATCGATTGATTACTCTAGCTTTAATTTAATACAGGGTGGTCCAATAAGACTGGCCACCAGAACCCTGAAAACTTCAGGACCCCAATTTTTTAATTGTAAGAGAACGAACATTCTCCTAAGCGATATGATCGATCCCGGAATGTATTTTTCAACCTGCCCTTGATCGTGTGCATCATTGCCATGTTTACTTTGGTACAAACGACCTTTTTTTTTCATGTTAAAGGCCTAATCTAACTAACTAGGTATTACGTTTTCTCTGCCGCAGTGCCGAATTAACCTCATTTTCGGGAAAAACTTCTTAGGTTTTTGCAGTCCATCTCTGTGGTTGGTTTTCGGGGTTTTTTTAATAAAAATGAGTGGGGAAGGAGGCTAGGGCGTTCCTTTTAAAAGAAAGGCCCCACTTAACACAATCCGAATTTATGGCCAAGCACCAGAAACTTCGACCAGGAACTTTTTCCAACTATTTTACCTACAAAACGAGTCAAAAATTGTGGAAGCATCTCGTTGATTTTCTTACCTTTAATTTCTAAATTTATCCTTTTAAAAAAATACAACAGACATAAATTAAAAAAACAAAACGAGTGATAGAGGTTAGAAAATCGTGTGTTCTACGCAGGAGTCTCTCGAAAAAAGCGGTGTTCTCTCACTTGAAATCCGCCGGATCGGATCTCCCAGTTTTCGGGATATCACGGGATACACACGACACATCACACGACTAGTGTTGATTCGCACAAAAATCACACGTTTCCGTTTCAAAAATTGGGGTCCAGGAGAGAAACCTGCATGGTAAAATCGCGTCCTGGGAATTCACTAAAAATATTTTTGTTTTTCTGGTTGTCCTTTAGGGGGCAGCAATCCCAGATAAAAAAAGCCTATTTTATATAGAAATAGTACGCATAACAAATAGCAATTTAGAGCCCGCACATATTCCCACCAATCTACGCCTTTACGTAAGGGAAACAAAATTTCACTTTTTATTTGTTTTGTTATGTGTCAGGTAAATTATTATTTTTTATTTTTTGAAGTTTCCTAAAGAAGCCTAAGAAATGACAATCTTTTTGATTTTCCATACAAATTTGTGTTTTTTGCTCTGTGGAAATTTTCAAACTTCACAAAAGAAAAAATACTAATTTCCTTAACACATAAAAGTAATTAAAGAACCCTTCACAAATTACATTGGAAATGGCTTTCGGTTAAATGTCATCATTTTTTTATATGTTGTAGTACTCGATCAACAAGGCACAAAAATAAAACAAACCAAATAGGGAGCAGGATTACTTTCTGAGATATTTTTTAAAGTTCACGTATTTTAAGGCTATATTTTTGGAGATGGTCCAAGTTTTTTTCCCACAACTTTGTTGATTACAGCCAATATAAAACGATTCATTTCTCTATTTGTCCTGAATGAAACACCCTTTCAACGTATGTAGAAATATTTCCATAAGGGTTGTTCGGTACAACCAGAAAAGTCACTGATTTGTAAATTTTAAAAACGAAAGGAAACGACCGTTTAAAAAAAATACAATTTTTATTTTCTTTAAAACAAATGGCCAGATTTTAATATTTTTTACATATTAATAAAAATAATGCTAGTAAGCTAAAAAAATACATTTTGGCTTGAGTGGTACCATTAACTGGAAAAATGTTAGGTACCTTTAATGCTTCCTAATATTTTTTAAATTTCCGATTGTCTACACTGTGTGGCCAATAGAATGCATAAAATTATCTGGCAGTAAATGACGCCGTTTCTTAAGCAAAAGTTTGACGTTGTCAAACCTACTCTGATTTTTTTAAAATACAAAGCGGTTGCATGCCGCCATATTAAACATATCAAGAGTTTAAACTTTTTGCACGCAAAGGCATACGTAAAAACCACTTTTCCGCACTTAAGTAGGAAATACCCTTTACCTCTTTTTTTTCTCGTAGAAAAAGGGGTAATAGTTACTGGAAAAATGTTATCAAATTCGTTACTGGCGACCCCAAGTTAGCGTAAAAGCATATACCACACGAGCAATTTGATTGGTCAAATACAAGTACCAATAGGTACTAATTGATACCAACATATTGGTATTAGGCTTTTAAATTGGATTTGTCCATAAAAAGTTTTTATAACCTACCTATAATATATTCAAAATCACTTTTCGTATTTCTCCAATATCAAAAATATTAAAAAACATTAAAGATGCCTACCATTTTTGAAATTTATGGTACCACCCAAGCTAAAAAAAATTTCTTTAGCCAAGTGGCATTATTTTTAATAACATGTAAAAATTTTTATAATTTAGCCGTTCGTTTTAAAGAAAATAAGAATTTTAATTTTTTTAAAAATGGTCGTTTTCTTTCTTTTTTAAAACTTACAGATGAGTGACTTTTCTGGTGGTACCAGAGAAACCATATAAAAACATTTTTATATGGGTAGAAGAGATGTTTCATTCCAGACAAATAGAGATTCGAAGTTTTTTATGTCGGCCGTAAATAACAAAGTTCTGGAAGAAAACTTGGACCATGACCAAAAATATAGCCTAAAAACGCGTCAACTTTAAAGCTAGTAAGCTAAAAAATACATTTTGGCTTGAGTGGTACCATTAATTGGAAAAATGTTAGGTACCTTTAATGCTTCTTAATATTTTTTAAATATTGGTGAAATACGAAAAGTGATTTAAAATAACTTATGAGTAGGTTATACAAATTTTTTAAATTTTATTAGTACCTGTATTTGACCAATCAAATTGCTTGTGCGTTATATGCTTTTAGGCTATCTTGGGGTTGCCGGTAATGAATATGATAACATTTTTCCGGTTGTCTACACTGTGTAGCCAATAGAATGCGGAAAATTATCTGGCAGTAAATGACGCCGTTTCTTAAGCAAAAGTTTGACGTTGTCAAACCTACTCTGATTTTTTTAAAATACAAAGCGGTTGCATGCCGCCATATTAAACATATCAAGAGTTTAAACTTTTTGCACGCAAATGCATACGTAAAAACCACTTTTCCGCACTTAAGTAGGAAATACCCTTTACCTCCTTTTTTTCTCGTAGAAAAAGGGTAATAGTTACTGGAAAAATGTTATCAAATTCGTTACTGGCGACCCCAAGTTAGCGTAAAAGCATATACCACACGTGCAATTTGATTGGTCAAATACAAGTACCAATAGGTACTAATTGATACCAACATATTGGTATTAGGCTTTTGAATTGGATTTGTTCATAAAAAGTTTTTATAACCTACCTATAATATATTCAAAATCACTTTTCGTATTTCTCCAATATCAAAAATATTAAAAAACATTAAAGATGCCTACCATTTTTGAAATTTATGGTACCACCCAAGCTAAAAAAATTTTCTTTAGGCAAGTGGCATTATTTTTAATAACATGTAAAAATTTTGATAATTTAGCCGTTCGTTTTAAAGAAAATAAGAATTTTAAATTCGTTTTCTTTCTTTTTTAAAACTTACAGATGAGTGACTTTTCTGGTGGTACCAAAGAAACCATATAAAAATATTTTTATATGGGTAGAAGGGGTGTTTCATTCCAGACAAATAGAAATTCGAATCATTTTATGTCGGCGGTAAATAACAAAGTTCTGGAAGGAAACTTGGACCATGACTAAAAATATAGCCTAAAAACGCGTCAACTTTAAAGCTCCATATCTCAGAAAGTAATCCTGCTCTCTATCTCGTTTTTCTTATTTTTGTGCTTTGTTGATCGAGTAATACAACATAAAAAAAATTATGACATTTAGCCGAAAGCCATTTTCAATGTAATTTGTTCAGGGTTCTTTAAGGGAGTAAATCGGGAAGGGGAGTTTAAATTGTGTCGAATTTATCAAGGATTCCGCTAACTATAACGTGGGCCAAAAAAACCGTACATTTATTTTTCGGCTGCAGTTTTGCTACCGTAAGTTGGATTTTTCTGATTTTATTTTCTGCGAAAAGCTGAATTTTCAGACTATATGAAAATTTCGTTAAAATCCAATATGGCGCATGATTTTTAAATTTCCCCATTTTTAACACCCCCCGCCAAAATTTTATGCACGCCGCTATACTCGATTTTAGACATTTTTGCCATAAAAACAGGTCTTTGTCGTGTCCATAGACAAGAAGTAATAAAGCTTGTAAAACATAGGTCTAAAATCCTCTGGTTTTTGTTCTATTACGGATTTGTTAAGTCTCGTCCGATTCTTTAGATTTTGAACTCTGCGATAAGCTAAGCCCAAGTAGCAATTTGACGTAATATGACATTGTGCGTTCGGCAGCATTAATAATCGAACGTCGGTCCCCAACATCCGTTTGACCTCGAACCGGCTGATTTTTGCACCTATATGGCACATTCAAATGCGAGTCGTGTCGACGTCGAATGCTTTAATTATTAGGGTCTATCGATGTACTTAAACTGACCTGGCGGTAATAGGTACACGGGTCGATCGTACGACGTTGGACCGCAATCGGAATTACCTAGGTTTCTACAAAATGTCCAGGATGGAGTAGCCGCCAACGTAAAATATAGTTTTAGCCGAGGTGGAGTAGGTAGAGGTAATCTCATTATACCTATTTATATATTATTAGTTCCATCGGGTAAACTTGTTTGTGAATACAAGCTACTTATATGGAGTACAAAGTATATTATTACTTAGAAGCAGTTTATAATAATCATAACAAGACATGCCTTTACCCAATTAGTTTACCGATAAACATTGATAAGATAATTCCGAAAAATACATGCGCCTCAAAATTTCTTAGATTTTATAGAAAAAAAAACTAAAAACAAAAAATATACATACATATTTTTTTAATTTGCAAACATGTTTGACATTTCTTAGTTTAAGCTATATTCTAAAGACGTATTGGTTGCAATATTGACCATTTTTGATTGTCAATATCAACGTAATTAGAAAATTTAACCTGCGTTTGTCTAATGGCGGAAGACAGCTAATTCCTAAGTATGGCGGATTTCCGCTGAGGCCCAAAAAATAACCAATTCGGACCGGATCTCCAAGTTTAGTAGATGGTCTTTACTCGATCCGTGATAAATTGATTTATTCGAATGCATTTTAAAACCTTATATGTAGGATTGACGATGGCTCAACGTCCCGCCGACAACTCTGGACCCGACGCCCAATTTTTTTCATTCGTAGGGTGCGGCTTTCATGTAGGTACGACGATGGCCCAATGGCCTGTAGACCTAAGTGGAATTGGTCTGATCGTCGACGGCTCGGAATCCAGTAACTGTGCTTAAACGTCAAACGTCAACCATGTCGAAATAATCCTAACCGTTTTTTCAAATATTTCTTGCAATACAAAAGCAGTGAACAGTGAACAAATTTCGGCAAAATCGCAAAAAACAATGAGTGAGTATGTCTGAATAAACTTTTCTTTGGCATCTTTAAAAGAACCCTTGCTTACTGTTTTGAACTATCCACTTGACGCTAGACGGTAGGTCAAATGTAGACGTAAATTGATGTGCATCCATCGTTAGGCATTTTTCCTTCGGCAACCAGAAGACACCAGTAGGAATCTAGCGGACGTTATTATACGTACGTTATAAATACAAAAAAAACACGTCGTGCAGGCCAACGACATATATCGTCGGCGATATACCTACGACTATTAGCAAATCCACCTAAAACTACGGCGTATCTGTTGACGATGAGACATCGTCTGTATCTTGCTTTAATTTTACTTTTATCTATTAGGGACTCTACCGGACGTTATTTGTAATTGGCGGAAATTCTTAAAAATATGTTAGACATAAGGACGTCCGTCCAACGACTAAGCGTGCACTAATATTTGATATTTATGAAAATCCGTAAAGGCGCATGCTTTTGAAACTTAGATATTTTTCACTATTTCCTGTCAAATTTTTTTATAAGCCAATGTACCTGATCATGACATATTTTCAGTGTACAAAGAGGTATCATTCGTAAAAATCGGACAAGAACTAAAAAAGATTTGCTTAACGAAAAAGGTGCTGTTTTTAACCTGTAAACAGTGCACCTAAAAAACTCTATTGCCATGTCATTTTAGTTTTCTGGACACAATTCAGATAAGTCAAAAAAAAATCAGCGAAATAAAGATCTTCTGCATTTCTTTTCGTTAAGCAAAGCTTTTGATACCTTCTTGTACACTGAAAAGATGTGGCTTTCCGGATAATTAAAACCAGGTACATTGCTTTATAAAAAAAGCGAAGAAGTGAAAAATATCTAAATTTCAAAAAAATGTAAAATTTGACAGATAGTGTAAATAGGCCAGAGCCTTAGCTTCCCGCAGAAATGAAAATCTAAAGAATCGGACGAGATTTAACAAATCCCCAGTAGAACAAAAACTAGATGTTTTTAGACCTATGTTTTACAAAGATTTAAAACATCACTTACTTCGTTGGCGTTGAGCTTTATTACTTCTTGTCCGATTTTTAGAAGTGATACCTCTCTGTGCACGACAGGAACTTGTCTTTATGACAAATGTCTAAAATCTAGTACAGTGAAGCACATAAAATTTTGGTCGGGGGTGTTAAAAATGAGGAAATTTAAAAATCATGCGCCATCTTGGATTTTAACGAAACGTCAAATTTGAAAAAAGTTTCATATAGTCTGAAGCTTTAGCTTTTTGCAAAAAGTAAAATTGTAAAAATTAAAGCTTATGGCAGCAAAACCACACCCGAAAAAATATGTACGGTTTTTTTTGGCACACCTTATATTTGTTTTGCACAAGAATAGCTCTATTCTTGAAAAATTACATTTGCTTTAAGTATACCATTCTTCGTATCAGAATAGAGATTATTAGAATTAAGCAATTACCTATTCTTGATCCACGAGGGCTCTTATACTTAAATAGAAACCAAATATACTTTAAATAAGAAGAGGCGGTAATTTAAATCAAAACCAAAGCTACTATAAAATTAAATAACTTCTAGAGGTAAACCGATAAGAATTTACTATTCTTTCCAAAAACAAGTAGTTTACTTGGACTAAAACCAGAAGTCCTTCTGTGAAAGCGAAGACATTAAAACCAAATCGAAAAAAAACTTCTCACAAGAAAAAGATAAATCTTGACCTAAAATATGTTACAAATTGATTGAATCATACTTTAAACTTAGTTTAACTACAAAGCCTTAGTTATTTTTAAAAAAAGAAGAGCTGTACTAAAAACAAGAAATATACCAATATCGAATCGCACCGTAAGATCGCTTGGCTAATCCATTCTCCATCTTTGTTGTTTGGTATGGGGGCAACAAAGACTTAATGGCTTTCAGTCTCAGGTTTTTATCTTAACATCTATCATTTAATATAGGTCAAACTATACTCTTATATCTTTAGTTTAAAGATTCGGATTATTATAAACGCCTAAAAAGTTAAATACTTCCCTTATATTAATAGGAAAAACCAAGTATCATTATGTATACCCACGATTGTTAAGAAGTGTGGATGAAGTGGCGTTCGAAACAAAGTCAAAATACATTACATTTTTGACTTGTGTATGCCATGTTTCGAACGATGTCCGCTTCTTTGACGGGTGTGATGACAGAATTTCAATCAGCAGTCCTGTCATCGCACCGTTCAAAAAAGCGGGCATCGTTCGAAACATCGCATAAACAAGTCAAAATGTCCCATACCCATGCAGTTCTTCCAACCACGGTATTTTTGAGGTTCTCACCTTTCTATTTTTATAACCACAGACACACGTTTGACCTTATCATGGCCGGCATCTGACTAGTGACTATCGATTGACGAGTGGCAGGGTAGATAGGGTGTGCTCGGTAACCAGCCGAACGGATTGAGATAATTTTCCTTTGGGAGAAGGAATTCTATCATGCACTGAAATAATTTCTTTTAAATTTGTAACAAGTTTTGATCATACTGTTCTTGACAGATAAAATATTAGGAATCTTATTCGGAGAAATCCTGATTTCTATATTGGAGGAAAAAGATATAATGCTAATACTAATTTGGGATCTTGTCTCTCCCTTAATAAATACTACCACACCGGCTGTCAAAGCTGGAAAAAATTTTAGCGTCCTAAAATTTCTGTAATAACTCTCTAAATTAAGTTAGCCTGGAAAAAATGCAGAGCCAAATATTCTTTTGGGTCCGAGCAGCCGCGTCAGGCATGCGCAGTAGAATTTTAATTTTTTGATAAAAGTTCAAGAAAAAAAAAGTAAACCACCTAATTTAACAACAGGCTTTTCGATAACACTGGGGTTGAGTATTTCTTGAGGTTGGAAGAAATGCGCTAACACGTTTTTGAGTATTTGTACCGACCCTAAAATCGGGTTTAAAGCTCTTAATCGATTTACTCCTTAAAATGGTACTAGTGCTGCTGACACAAAAAAAAATCAATCCGACCTTGTATAAAAGTGTCTTATGCTACAAGAAGGCCATATAAACAAAATAGGGACTTAATATTTTAGGCTGACTCTGATAAAGTCGGCAATATTTTTAGCAGTTCCGCACTACTGCTACACTTCCGGCCACATAAAATGCGTACAACAGAAGTTAGCTACAGGTCTGTTAAATTTAAGTTTTGCTAATTGCGTTGCTTATTGTAACTGACTTTGGCGTTTGCGGATTACAGGTTAGATCTTTTGACATTGTAAACACAAAAATAAGGAGACTGGCCACACTTTACTATAAGACTAATATCCTAATGAATAAAACAATTCTTTTAAATTATCCAACAGTTTATTATAAAAACTTATTTTTAAAGCTTATTATGGACGAAACAAGACCACAATTGTGCGAATGAGAAAAAATTATCAAGAAGAAGGAACTGTTTGGCGAAAAAAAAGCAATAACATCATAGTCAGCGCACCGTTGCAGAATCGCTAAATTTGAGTAATATAAGTCTTTGCAGAGAACCAAAAATGTTTAAAATCAAAAATAAATGATTAAAAAAACACTACGTAAATTAGAAAAAAAAACAAGAAAATGTTTCTTCATTAGCCTTCGTCGAACAGTGCCTTCTCTTTCATACTTTCTTCTTATTCTTACAATTGTAGCCTTGTTTTGTCCATAACGGGATACTACTCTTCGAACCGACCAACCACCGTTTAATTTGTCCAAAATTTGGGCTTTTCCGAATTCGTTTAGTTGAGGCATTTTTAAATATAAGCGTATGACAACAACAAAACCTGACGGTAATATTTTTTGTCAATTTGAAATGCCTAAAAAGTTGTTTGAAAGTTTGAGACAATGATGTGTTTGAAATTAACTCTGTGTTTCGGACTTCCATTGTCTATATTATAGGTGCAAACTACCTGAAGACGATTAGAGATTGTACTGATCGAAACGTAGTGTATAAATAAAATATAGACACTGGAAGTCCGAAACACAGAGCCTGAAAAGTTACTGAGTTGCGAGGCCCATAATACACTATATAAAATCGGCGTACGCATTTTATGTAGCCGGAAGTGCACATATTTTAGGCAATTTACCCATCTGTAATGAGACATTGTGCTTCTTGGTTGTCCTACGTTCGGGCAGAGATATTTTGCGCGAGGTGCTGCCAAACTAATACCGATTTTTATAGTGTTTATGCCGACTTTTAATAAGGACTTATCGGTACATAAAGTTGGTATAGCCTGACTTGGCACTATTCTGATAGTTCCGCACGAATGTTAAATTTCTGATATTTTGTCATATAAATATGTCATCTAAACATGCTAATATTGTAACAAAGCTCTTAATATAAGTTAATGCCATCCTTTATTAGAGACTATCAGATATTATAGGCTAACTTTAATATAGTCGGCAATATTTTTTACCATTTCACACAAAGGTAAAAAATTACTAGATATTTTAAGGCACTTACACATCTGTTATGGGACTGTGCGACGCTCCGCTCTTCTTGGTTGCTGGGGCTATCCAAAACCTACTTTTGGTCTATCTAGCTAGAGCTTTTTTGTTCGCAGTGCTATCAAAATAATGTTAACTTAACATAATGTTTATGGGTAACTTTATGGAAGGCACAATATGAACATGTTTCGATGACATGTTTTTATGACAAAAATAGTGTCGGCTTTATTAATGATAGGCTATGCCGACTTTATGCACCGATAAGTCCCCAATTAAAGGCAGGCAAAACCATAATGTTTAGACAACATTATTGTGACAGGTATAGGTTTTGGATAGCCCCAGCAACCAATAAGACCGCCGTCCCGTAACATATGTGTAAGTACCTAAAAATATAAAGTAATTGTTTACCTTTGTGTGGAACTGTCAAACTCTTTCCTAATCGCCATAATGTAACCTTCCAAAAATTTTATGACGCAGTAACTTACTGCCGTGGGTTGTTTCTGGAGTTCGGAAGTGATTTTGCAGTTTTGTCCTACATCAATAACGTAAAATTTTAGAATCCTGTCCAAAATATTAGGGATATTTTGGAACGCTTATTTGACACTTCGTAGTAGTTGTGGTAATTACTGCGTCGGCGCCATAGTAAATATCATTCCGTAGTGATAATTAACCGCTACCACTGCCGTAAGCTACGAATCCATTTCGTTGTGGTTGTGGTCATTTTTCTAGTTAGTTTTAGAGAATTTTGGCGCAGTTAATTTTAAAAATAATAAAATATTATCAGGTTCCAACATATAAAACACTTATTTTGTAAAATTAAGTCAAATTTTTAATTTTTTTTATGTCTTAATTTTTTTACAAGTGAGAGTTTCTAATGTGTTCCAAAAACTCTGGTAAAATCGATGAGTGGTAGTGGTAGTGGTTGTTAAACACTACCATAGTGGCTGTCAAAGTTGTCAAAATTTTAAGCGTTCCAAAATATCCCTATTGAGGCCATTCGGGAAATAGTGTATGAAAAACTAGAGAAAAAAGTGACAAATTTTACACGATCGTAAATGTAGTGAATGAAGCGCTAGCCGAGTGAAACAACACGTGAGTGTAAGAACGTTACTTTTTATCGAGTTGTGTATGCTATTTTTCCTACGAACACGGATGAATTGCACTAATTTTTGTAAAAATTGGCCTTTAATTTTGCACAGATCAAATGAAACTGCTTTTGCGCACATGTGTGTAAAAGTACTTTGCAACTCGTTTGGAAAAGTATGGTGACAGTTACCGTCATCGTACACTTTTACACAAATGTGCAGAAAATCAGCGTTTTCTACACTGAAAAAAAATATCGTACATAGGATTTATAACAGGCGTTTATTAATTTGTTATAGATATTTGTACATCAATAACACGTAACTATTACAAAAATCGAAGGAAAGTTATAAAAATTGTCATATACAGTAATGAAATTAGTAAACAAAAGTTAGTAAATCAATGATGTTTTATAGAGAGTTGTTATTAATAGTATGTACAGGTTATAAAGATAATAAAAGATCATAGGAAATGAATAAAACATGTTAGCGATTTTATTCAATGCCCTAAATGCATTTAATAAATGACGATCTTTGACTGTCGTTTAAAAGTTGTTATGGAATACATAAAAAAGGTTATGAAATTTATGTACGTAACAGTCTTTTACTAAATTCATTCTTAGATGTAACTAAAAGCTACGAAAACATGTCTCCTAATCCTTGATTTCATAACAGCCTTCATAAAAATCATTTTCAAATACTCTTTATTGTGTAGAGATTATTGGAAATAAGGACACCTTGTTATTGTTGTATACGTTTAATTCATAAGCAACGTTTTGACAATAGAGTTTTTTTTATAAATATTTGCACGTAAAGAATAAGCAAAGAGAACTTATATAATTAACAAGTAATAAAAGGTAGTTAACATATTGTTTCATGTAATACCTTTTTTTTTGTAATGTTCAATTCCAAAATTGTATATGATTATAATTTTATTTATATATGAAAGTTGATTTGAATTTAAAACAAGAATAAAACAAATTAACAAAACAATTAAAATCTAAACTAGGTAGTCTGTGTTTCGGACTTCCATTGTCTACATTTTATTTATACACGACGTTTCGATCAGTACAATCTCTGATTGAAACGTCGTGTATAAATAAAATATAGACAATGGAAGTCCGAAACACAGAGTTAATTTCAAACACATCATTGTCTCAAACTTTCAAATAAACTAGGTAGTATAAAATTCATATTATTTCTTAATTGTACACATACTTAAATTATTTCTTTGGTTTACTAGGATACGGAAAGATGTTTAGGTTGTTTTTTATTGTTATTAATAAAATTCTACTTCTAATTTTATCAAATAAATACATTATGGCGCTAACGAGTGACAAAAAATTAAGAGTGTGAATCTTACCTTCGAATTTGGTTGTATACTTAGGTAGGCTGGTGATGTACATCTTTAAACTATTACATGGAATACAAAACATAGATATTAACTATATTTCTTGTAATTCCTATTTCGTTTTTAAAAATTATCTCACACATAGATGTGACAGAAAAAAAAACAATAAAACCGCGGTTAAAAAATATTATATTTACAATGTTGGTTCAGTTTTAAGATGATTTATCTTAATAATATTAAAATATTAAGTTTTGATAAAAAAGAAGACGCTAAATTGTGTTTTTCTAATGAGTGACAAAGATAGGTAGAATTATGTCCTATAGTACTACCAAATTTATATCGTGGTCGCAATATGAGTGCGACATTGTCACTAATCTTAATAATAATTATATTATTATAGAGTTTGTTCTTATTTACTTTTCGTAATATATATTTTCTTTTATTTCTTTATTTAAATTTTATATACCTATATTTTTTTTTGTGTTTCTTTATTTTGTTATTTTTTTATATTTTATTTTTAATATATTATTATTTTAAGCGTATCCTGTTTAGTAAGGGATGATATATTACGTTTAGCTTGTTGACATCGCTAAGGAGGTTGACTGCTTTAGTTTTACCAAGATTAATATGTATCATTTCCAAAATGGAACGCTTATAAAAGTTGTTTTCTTTATCCACTATTCTTGGGTTATCAAAGTCAAAATCATGATTGGTTTCAAAGGGGTGAATTCACACCAATTGGCAACATAGGCAAGGGCAGTTTTTTCTTTTTTCTGTTTATTTTTATTTTGACAATCATATTTATGCTGTTTGTTACGATTTTCCAAATATTGTTTAGTTTGACCTATGTATACGTTACCACAACTACAGGGAATTTCGTAAATGAGACCGGATTGTTTAGAGGGAGGGGTTTTATCTTTCAGTTTAGTAAAACGAATGTTCGTTGTTTTTATGTTATAAAATACTATTTCCAAGCCATCATCCTTAAAGCATTTCGTTAATTTATGTATGTGAGAGGTCATTAACATATGGAATCTTAAAAAAAAAATTAATTTCTCCGCTATTAGTGTGAGATTGTTTCTGTGAATCATTAGATGTTGATAGAGTTAATTTATTTAAAATTTGGTTAACAAAGAATGATGGGTAATGTTTAATTTTAGCTAGCTTTTTTATTATATTGACATTATCATTCCAATATTCCTCATGGCTAAGGTTGTATGCTCTATAGAACAGTTTAGAAATAGTACTTATTTTATGTTGCATGACATGACATGAATAGTAGTTCAGGAGTCTACCAGAACTAGTGGGCTTCCTATACCAATTGGTGTGAACTCAACCGTTTTCTCGGATAGCAAACGCATCCAAAAATGGAAGTTTCCGATCTTGTTCAATTTCAGAAGTAAATTGAATCTTAGGGTGAATTGAGTTAAAAATAATCATAATTTCATCCTGCTTATCCTTAGGGATAGACAAAATTGTGTCGTTTACGTATAAAAAAAGAAAGGGGATGTGAAAGTCTATCTTTTTGAAAACTTCATTAAGGACAAAATTCATTACAAGGTTTGCTAGTACTGGGGAGCTAGGATTACCCATAGCACTTTCATCAAGTTGTTGGTATATTTTTTTGTCAAAAGAAAAATAACTAGTATCAAAGCATAGCAAAATCATTTGTAAAATTATATCTATGGGTATATTGCTGTAAGCTGACATAAATCGTTTATTCTCTTTTACTATTTCTAAAACCAATGATTTAGGAATTTTTTTGAAAAGCGAGATAACAAAAAGAGAAATTAATATATAGTCATCCGGAATAACTACATTTTGGATTTTATCAACAAATTCGAAAGAGTTTCTGATGTTAAATTGAAAGGTGGTTGTAATAAGGAATAGAAAAAAAATAACAAAATAAAGAAACACAAAAAAAATGTATAGTTATATAAAATCTAAATAAATAAAAAAATATATTACGAAAAGTAAATAAGAACAAACTCTATAATAATATAATTATTATTAAGATTAGTGACAACGTCGCACTCATATTGCGACTACGATAGGATTTTGGTAGTACTATAGGACAATTCTACCTATCTTTTTCTCTCATTAGAAAAACACAATTTAGCGTCTTCTTTTTTATCAAAACTTAATATTTTGATATAGTTGTTAAGTGTTGCCATTCTTTAAATATTAACTACTTTTGCTCTTCTGTGATAGATAAACAAATCATGATCATCTTAAAACTGAACCAACATTGTAAATATAATATTTTTTAACCGCGGTTTTATTATTTTTTTTGTCAAATCTATGTGTGTGATAAATTTTAAGAACGAAATAGGAATTACAAAAAATATAGTTAATATCTATGTTTTGTATTCCGTGTAACAGTTTAAAGATGTACATCACCAGCCTACCTAAGTATACAACCAAATTTGAAGGTAAGATTTACATTCTTAATTTTTTGTCACTCGTTATCACCATAATGTATTTATTTGATAAAAGTAGAAGTAGAATTTTATTAATAATAATAAAAAACAATCTAAACATCTTTCCGTATCCTGGTAAACCAAAGAGATAATTTAAGTATGTGTACAATTAAGAAATATTATGAATTTTATACTACCTAGTTTAGATTTGAATTGTTTTGTTAATTTGTTTTGTTCTTGTTTTAACTTCAAATCAACTTTCATATATAAATAAAATTATAATCATATACAATTTTAGAATTGAACATTACAAAAAAAAACGGTATTATATGAAACAATACGTTAACTACCTTTTATTACTTGTTAATTATATAAGTTCTCTTTGTTTATTCTTTACGTGCAAATATTTATGAAAACAAACTCTATTTTTTAGCCTGAGGAAGACAAAAACTATTGTCGAAACGTTGCTTATGAATTAAACGTATACAACAATAACAAGGTGTCCTTATTCTCAATAATCTCTACACAATCTGACTAATAAGACGTTAACTACCTTCAAAACAAATACTCTTTATATTGTAACAACTTTTTTTAGAAAATGTGTCTTGCAGCTGTAAAATCAATAACTCGTTTTGGCTATAAAATTTATGTGAACTTGATTATGATATTAATCAAACTTTATATCGGAGCAAAAAGCACATACAAAATACATTGTCTCAATGTATTTTTTTTTAGAAAACGATGCCCTTTTTGGTTCAGTGTAAGGATGCAAATCGTGTGAAATCCATTATTTTCATATGTGGCCCTATGTAGGGACAATAATAATTGCAAAATGCCAAGAAATAAAAATTTCTGATCTGACATTTTCAGCATTTATTTTAATTTCGAAGGAGCGCCCACTAATAATTTTTTTACGAGATACGAGTTACGAGTAATTAGACGTAAACGCGTTCGAAACAAAGTCAAAATACGCAATATTTTTGACTTGTTTATGCGATGTTTCGAACGATGCCCGCTTTTTTGAAGGGTGCGATGACAGGACTGGTGATTGAAATCGTTGCGTACGTTTGTGAGTCCCTAACGATACGTACATCCTTCCGTAAGCAACGAGATGCTACCACCACACTCGTCAAAAATGTAGCGTATTTTGATTTTGTTTCGGACGCGTTACGTATACCGATACGAATGCGTTGAAATATTTTCTTTAAGTGTCTACTTAAAGTAACTTAAGTGTCTACTTAAAGTAAATATTTCAACGCATCGGTATCGGTATATGTAACGCGTTCGAAACAAAGTCAAAATACACTGCATTTTTGACTTTTTTGCCGAATAATGCCCGCTTTCTTGAAGGTTGCGATGACAGAACTGCTGATTAAAATCGTTGCGTATGTTCGTGGGTCCGTAACGATACGTACATCCGTTCGTATGCTACGAGATTCTGTCATCACACCCGTCAAAGAAGCAGGCATCGTTCAAAATATGGCATGAACAAGTCAAAAATGTAATTCATTTTGACTTTGTTTCGAACGAATTACGTATACCGATACCGATGCGTTCAAATATTTACTTTAAGTGTCTATTGTAATATTTTTATAGGCTCTTCTAAGAGCCCACGGAAAAAAATACCTGAGTTTTGTAACTAAATATTGTTTAGATTTATTTCACAATTGTGTATAAAATATACATAAATCTGGGTGACCAGTACACATGCAGTTCCAATATGTGTAAACAATAATCGAGAATTTTTTCCGTGCTTTATTTTTGTTTTATTTATTTTTGTTTTTTATAACATTAAAAAGTTATAGGAATATATTGTTAAGACGTACGTTTAAAAAATAATAGCCATCTTTGATTTACGTTTTTTAAGACCTGTTATGTCTATAAGCCTGCTAATATATCTAACCAAACTAACAAATAATCGCAAATTAAATGTATCAAACACTACTTGCTGACTAATAAACAACAACAACGACTGATGCGGATTGCGATCAAAATTAGATAAATCTACCCATCAAGCTTTCATTGTTAAATTATACTTGTCACAGCAAGAACATTTACACAGAAAGCCAATTAAGTAAGAGCAGGATGGGATCCGATTCGATAGCATTTTAATAAAAATATCAGTAGTACGTTTTTACAAGAGGTTTTGGTTAAAGTTTTTTTTCTGGAATTTTTATTTTTATTTTATTTTATTATTTAGGTTGCTGTAATATTTTATTTCTTATAGTGTTAGAAATAAGGCACATATACTGTTTCGTTTAATTTGTCGGTTTTTTAGTACAATAAATCAAACATCTAATTTTTGACCAACGCTTCGTTTAATATGGTTAAGCTTCATTAGAGCCTGCGAACAAAATTAAAAAGAATTACAAATTGGCCTAAGAAAATATTAAATAATAAACAAAAATAAAAAAATTAGGAATTTAAATCTTTTCAGCAGTGTCAAAATTTCTCCTAAAAAATTTCAAACCAGTCAAAAGCAACTGCCACATAATAATATGAAAACATTGAAATACTTAGTTTTGTTTTTGTCGGAAAGATTTTAATAATTCTCTCATAGTTTGTTAACTACACAACGATTTACAAAAATCATTATATACAATCATTTATAGAACCAACCAAGAAATAAGATAATTATCACCAAAATAATTTAAATATATAAGTTCTGAAAGTTTAAAAAACTTGAAATTTATTAAATCCACAATTAGGTCTTCTCAGAAGTGTTTGCAACGTTTTTTCAAAACCATTTTAAAACATTCAAAAGCAGCTGCCAGAAAATAACACAGAAACATTAAAGTGATTGAATGAATTTTCTCATAATTGTTAACTATACAACGATTTACAGAACTCTTTACACATAGTCATCTAGAATTTTAAGACCAATTAAGGGGTCTCATATTTTTGCACCTAAAATTACAAAAATTTTTGTCCAAAACTAATTTTTAAATATCTGGAGCAGTATCTATTTAAAAATTCATTTTGCTTTAGAGCCATACCTATAATTATAAAAATAATTCTGAGAATTGACTTTTATAAAAATGTAAATTAAAACAAAGCTATGATTGTTTTCCACTAACCAAAACTACACTTTTTTGCACTCGACGCGCGTTTCGCTAACAACGTTAGCATCATCAAGAGACGATAAACAATAAACTAAATTAACCTACGCTCTATCTTGTATACAATCTTTAAGTGGGCGGAGATAAGACTAATAATGTGATATTAATCACGATTTATAATCCTATCTCCCCTCAACTAAAGAATAAAGTGTACTAAACGGGATGGGTCCTCTATCTTTATTTAAACTATTTCTGGATTTAATGATTTTCATACTTTCATATGCATTCAAAAGTCTCTTGTTTGGTAAAATTTTTAGAAGTTTTAGGTTATCTAATGTGAATCTATGATTGATTTCAAAAGCATGCTCGGCCACACTTGACCTTTCTATTCTTCCGTATTAAAGTGTGCTAAGTATTCTTTAAAACGTGTTTGAATAAGAGCGTCTCGTTTGGCCAACATATTTTTTGTCACAATCCATGCAGCTAATTTCGTAAATTCCACTTTTTTCTCGAACTGTAGTTTTATCCTTGGGATTTCCTAGTAAACTTCTTATTGTATTGCCGGATTAATATACTAATTGAAGACCGGTGTTATTAAATACTTTTTGTAATCCTTCCGTATAATTAGGATTATAAGGAATTGATACAAATTTTGAGTCGCAGGTATCTTTTTGTCCGAAAAAAGTGGAATTCTGAAAGGCCTTTTGAAAGGAATGTCTATTTATCAGCTTATTTATTAAGCCTTCGTCGTAACCATTTTCGCCAGCTAAATTCCTAATCCTATTCTTTTCTGCTTCAAATCTTTCTTCAAAGGTTCCAAATTCCCAACATAAATGTAAATTAATTTAGCCTTGATTAATATTTTGATTTTAAGTTCTATTTTTTAAAATTACACTGGGAAAGATATGTCGATTTACTGTTTATAATTGTATAAAATTTTTATCCATATCGTTCTTAGATTTGCACTAAGAGTCGTTCGTGTAAAAATTATACCCAATTATGAAAATATCATCAACAAAAATGTAGTTTTTTCGAACAATTTGTTGATAATATTTTCACAAAATTGCTCTTGGTGTAATTTTTTTTCTGTGTGTTAGACTTTTTCCACTTAATATTTCAAAAAAGTCAGAATATTGCGTAAAGATATTACAATAGCCAAAATGAACCACCAAAAAGAAAAAAATAAACAACCCCAATAATTTAATACACAAATGCGTAGAAATTTTACACAATATTAGCCAGACAATTCCAAAAAAATATATGTCACAGGAATTTTTTTCCGTACACTTTTTAGTGAATGTTTTGAAACTTGCGTCAATTTTTTTAGTTTTTATTTTTTTTTCGGCTTTCTTAATGATCCATTTGTATATTATAGATCGTTCCATTTTTTTAAATCCTGACACACATTACTTTTTCTGCACTTTAGGAATTAAAAGTACACATTAATTCTCTATTTTTAGGGACTAAAGTGGTACTTTTAATCCCTGGGGATTAGAAATAAATTTAATCCTTGAGGGATTTAAAGTGAAATCTTTAAATTAAACATAATATATAGGTTTTTCTTAATCATTTTATTGAAATACTATAAACTAAACACAATAACAAGCACATACATATTACAATCTAGTTCTTTACTACTTCTTATCATGATATGCATTTACATTTATATTCACTTCAGTACAGTTTGCAAAGCTAACGAAGGGCGGACAATTGGAAGCAACGTTAGCCGTCGCCGTCGTCATCTCAGTTTCTGCTATGCTTACTTTGTACTTTTTAATTTACTTAGTAAAATACACACGCAGAACTACTTTTCCAGTTTCCATGTCTTTTCGATATTCAGAGAACTGCTTCTTATAGATCTCACGAGATTTTTAGGAAGAAGGCCAGCAATGGCTCCTTTGGCGGCCTTTTAACGTCCATCTTCAAAAAAATGCTTTTTTGATAAAGCCATGATATTAATTTAAGCCTTAAATTATTTTAGCATAATTTAAGGGGTAAACCTTTTTTTCTTTTAAAATGAAAAATATTTAAGGTTGTTAAAGAGAAACAGCAAGTTTGAAAAAAGTATTTTAGAGAAAGATGGAAATCATTTAAGGCAATTGTTTATTAAAAATTTCTGTTTTTTGTCATCTGTCTGTCATCTTTAGTGGTGTCGTGCATATGATTTATATTGTGCCATTTTTATCCAAAAAAACAGCATAAATCGTAATTGGTCAGAGCGTAAAGTGTGTAAGACATAAGGTGTTATTAATTTGCTTCAATCAAAGTTCTTTCCAGTCTTTAAATTTACCAAAAAACGTGTCTTACTATAAGTGTATTTTGGCGTATTATCTAAAAACTTAACACGTATTTAACTAAACTATTTCAGGGTTCATCATGGCCTTAAAATTTAACTTTTTTTTACTAAACCGTTTAACAACAATAACTGACTTTTTGAATAAATCCAACATGCCATCAACAATCAATCAATGACAAATATTAGTGATGCGAGTTGACATCCCGAAACTATAGTACGAGATCCGGCTGCAAATTTTTTTACCGATCGCGTCACTACTCAAAATATTTCAAAAGTTCAAGATTAGTACTTAGTACTCACCATTCCCAGAAAGCTTATGGTGCCAGTCGGCATTTAAAAAAAAATTTTTTTGACCCATTTTTTTGAAATTTTTCCTTTTTGGGCGTAACCAAAAAATACTTGTATTGGGACTTGGATTAGACTTAGGCGATGCCAAAAATGTAATGGTGCCATCCCACATCCGGCCGCGTTGCCGCGGCATCATCGCCCGAAGTGGTGCTTTTTTCGAGTAAAATCGACCCATAACATAACCACTTGATTGAGGTGTCAAATTAAAGGTATTGATCTCCTCGATACGAATATCAAATGGTGCCACTCTAAATCTGGCCGGAAGTGCACGGCACCAATGATTTTATACTGAAAACTCGCGGATCGTTTACTATAGAGGCGAGTTAGTCATTGCTATACATCTTCGAGAAAAACATCAATCGCCATAATTTTTTTTTATAAGGATGTTAGGAATACCAACTTCAATATTCCCTACTAACTCCCCAAAATGCGACTTGTACCAATAACGCCATATTGAAAAAATGCTGAGAAATGGTAATTTTTTGGGTTTGTCTCCAGCTTTTTACTAATTATCTCGAAAACTGTTCGCCCCACGACAAAACTTATGGTGTCAGTCTAAAAGCGTTTAAAATTATCTTTCAAACAGTATAACAACTTTTAGACTCAGACCACTAGTGGCGGAGATAGAATATTTTTTTTTATATATGTGTTTCTCCTTCTTTCCAAAATATCTCCTAGTACAATAAAAAATATAGGAGTTGAAAAAATAACTAGTTTCTTGCGCTCTCTAAAATATGACATATTACATGTTAATATATAGAAAACAGTGGCGCACTTGAAGTTCTAAAAATAATTTTCTTAACAACAATTTTTGTTTTTCAAAAGAAACAGAATGACAGCATTGTCAATCGAGTAAAACAATTTTTTTAAGTGCTTTGTGCTTTCGCGGCGGCGACGGAATGTCTTGCTGGTAAAGTTTTTTTATAGATTTGTGGGCCAGCCAATTTTACTTCATAAAGTAATTTTTAAATGCGACGAAAAAAAATGCAATAAGATTATAAATATATAACTTGAGTAGAAAAAAATTATTCCGTATACCAATGGTTTTCTGCCGTTTTTAATTTTTTTTTTAAATTCTTTATGGAGGCACCTTCTAGGGTCTCTAGGCCCAAATCCGTCGACGCCGATTTTTTTTTAATGCAAAAATGAAATGGTTTTTTTTGGTTGTTTTGGGTTGCGTTGGTTTAATTTTGTTTAGGTTGGGTTGGTTTAAAAAAACCCAAAGAAAATAAATCGGCGCAGCAGGATTTGAGGTCCTAGGGAGGAAATCAAAAACGGCACAAAACCATAGGTATACGGAATATTTTTTTTACTACTCAAGTAATATATTTATAATCTTATTCCATTTTTTTATATTCGCTGCAGGTAAAAGTTAGTTCATGGAGAAAAATTGGCTGGTCCACAAATCTATCTAAAACTTTACCAGAAAGACATTCCGCCGCGCCGCCGCGAAAGCACAAAGCACTTTAGAAAATATTTTAATCGAATGAGTACCCGCAATACAACTCAAATACACAAAATCCCCATAGATTGGCAACGTATTATAGTAGTATTTGGGCGAATCACGTCGGCGTCGTTCTTTGCGCGCGGATTTCAATTTGCAAGATTCACGTTCTTACCCTTCGAGCTTTGCACAAGGACTGACTAACTCTTATTTATCTTAAAATCTTGTATACTGGGATATTAATATATCTTTTATTAACAGCTTTATTTTTAAGGAAAAGTTTAATATATTGTATTTTAATTTTGTAAGTTAATAAATCTTGTTTTATAAACTAAAATCCTAGTATTTTCCTCCATAAAATGTAAGAAAATAGTAAAATATTGCACTATTATTTCCTAAAATATCTGTGTGTTAAGGACGGCAGTTGTCTTTGTTTTAAAAATCTAAATATTATTTCTACAAAAATAACCACCTCAGGTATTCATTTTTAAAATAAACTCATTAAATATAAAAAAATATTTCAAATAAAATCATGCTTTATTAAAAATTTAATTTAAATGTATTACTTGTTAATGAAACGTCCTTTTTTTGAAATGCCAACGTTTCGCAAAATTTATTTGCTTTTTCAGGGTTCTAAAATTGAATATACAATAAAAATAGTGTGGATTAAAAAAAAAATTTATTAAAAAAATTTTATTATACAACCAGCAAAAGTAAAACGTTAATTTTTTTATTTTTTAGTACAAATTTGAGAAGTTTTAAAATTGAATGTACAATAAAAATACCGTGGATTTTAAAGAATTTTTGTTAAAAAAAAGCTTAAAAAGTAAAACGCTATTTTTTAGTATAAATTTGAGAAGACAGAAATACACATAACAATAACCGCAATCCAATGTAAAAAATGTGAGACAAAAAAGAAAACAAACACAAAAAGTAAAAAAAACAGACTTACATTTAAGACGGCTGTTCCATGCGTCGATTTTATTGCCAATAGACGTCATTCTTGGGTAAAGAGGTATTATTTTTGTAGAAGTACCGTAAAATTTTTATTAAAACTTAAAAAAAAACATAAACAAACACATTAAAATAATACTACTATGGCGAGTACTTCGTTGTATTCGGTTGTATAATAAAATTTTTTTAATTATTATTAAATAAATGTACTACGTCTTAAAATAATTTCTTTAAAAGACGAAATAGTACAAAATACTATGCATTTTTTTTCCGTGCATAAAATAGTATACAATCCTCGGGACTAAAGGGCAATTCCACGCGCAATAAATGTTTCACAGCAATCATTATAACGCAATAACTTTTCTCTAATAATAGCCTCTAGGCAAAATATAGGCAAACAAAATATTAGCGTTTTATAAGAAATGTCCCGTCAGTTATCATAAAAATACATTTATTTTAAAATCAAGGCAAGCAAAGAAAAATAGTATCATACACGGAAAAAAAGCTCTTCTTGGAACAAGATTACTAATCTTGATCCAAGAATAGCTCAACTCTAGTTATTCTTTATCCAAGTAATATCCTATTCTTAAATATTATAATTAAATATAGGTCTATACTTATTTTAAGACAATGTGGTTTTTTACTTTAAGCGGACGCTATACTTCATTAAAATTTTTTCTTTGCTTGTTTCGAACACTGCTTTAGGTTGTATTGATGTCAAATGCTATTCGAACGAGAATAACATGTTTTTAACGCAAAAGTAACTATACTTCAATCAAATAATATTTTATACTTATTAAGAAAGAATTATACTTACCTCAAATAGTTCTTATACTTGACTGAAACCGACCTTATATTTCACTTAACACCAATTGTAATTAAAACAAAAGTGGTATATATATATATATATATATATATATATATATAATATATGCTAACATATTAATGTTATTTTACTATAACGTAGCGTCAGCTCGTCACTTGCAAAATAACCTTCCTCCTATAACCATGCTGATTCAGTCCCGCAGCAGAATCAAGCCAACACGATTATTGGATACAAATTGAAAAGACTCACATTTCCATGGGCGGATTATGTGGTGTACTTCCAGTGCCGAGTTTCTGCGGCTCAAGCATATATCAGAAAAGTTCCTCAAGCTGCCAGCGCGATGTTATGACCACAATTTCGAACCGACTTTCGCGACAGCACGCTCTGAAGCGCTCTTGCAAAAGAAGCGGTAAAGACCGTGCCAAACAATAGGTGCTTTCGCCACTTCAACCACACTTCTTAAAAACCGTGGGTATACATAATGATAATCGGTTTCTCCTAGTAATATAAGGGAAGTATTTAACTTTTTAGGCGTTTATAATAATCCGAACCTTTAAACTAAAGATATAGGAGTATAGTTTTACCTATATTAAATGATAGATGTTGAGATGAAAACCTAAAACTGAAGGTCATTAAGTCTTTGTTGCCCCCCTACTAAACAACAAAGAGGGAGAATGGATTAGCCAAGCGGTCTTACGGTGCGATTTGATATTGGGATATTTCTTGTTTTTAGTACAGCTCTTCTTATTTTAAAACTAACTAAGGCTTTATCGCAATAATAAAAGGACTTGATCCAAATTAAACCTTTGTACTTTAACTAAGTATAACGTATGATTCAATCAATTCGTAACATATTTTAGGTCAAGATTTATTTTTTTCTTGTGACAAGTTTTTTTTTGACTTGGTTTTAATATGTTTTCACTTTCAAAGAAGAATGTCTGGTTTTAGTCCAAGTAAACTACCTATTTTTTGAAAGAATAATAAACTCTTATCGGTTTACTTCTAGAAGTTATTTGATTTAATAATAGCTTTGGTTTTGATTTAAATTACCGCCTCTTCTTATGTAAAGTATATTTGGTTTGTATTTAAGCACAAGAGCTTTCATAGATCAAGAATAGAGAATTGCTTAATTCTAATAATCCCTATTCTTAAGTTAATGTAATTTTTCAAGAATAGAGCTATTCTTAAATGTAGAATAGATTTTGAAAAAACTAATTTAAAACTACTTTTAGATTAAGAGGAAAAGCACTAAATTTCATGATTTTTCTCTGCACGTTTTTGATGTCCCGTCAGTTATCAACAATTTTGTGTTTATCTTGGATCCTAAATAAAAATTTATTCTGCCTTTACTTTTAAATTAATCTGGCAGATCCTCTACATAATGCGCTAAGTTATGGTCTTTCTGGAATATCTTTAAAAGAGAAAAAAATAAGATTAAAAAATTAATTACTTGATTTTGTCCCGTCCGTTATCATGGAATTAACCTAAAGCAACTTTTAATCCCTTAGCGCATTGTAGCCTCTCTACGGTCGAGCTACAAAACTTTGGTCGCGGGATTAAAAGTAGCTTTTTAGTCTTTAGGGTTATAATACACTATTTAAAACTTAATTACCATCAGTAAGGTATCGTAGAAACCAAAGTAGAACTTATTATTTAGAACGTACTCACGGATATAATATTGGAAATTATATTTAACCTAACATAACCTTAACAATTTTATCTTTCGGTAAAATTTTCTCTTTTTATATTAAACTTCACCATGGACTTCATATTTTTTTATTTACTTGAGTTTGCCTTACCTATAAAATGTTAAACAAAAGATAAACTTTGGAAAGACATGCAACAAAGAACTTCTTGATATATACCTATATTATATAAAGAAACTCATCTGGTGTATTACTATTCTACGACGAGTTATTATTTCAAATATAATTTTGCCAGAATTTGATATTGGTGCAAATTTTAATTGATAAATAGTTCCCATTTGCATGTATTTCGTGCTTGCCTGAGTTAGTTATTCACAATTAGGTTATAATATACTTATAAACATTAAATAGAAAATACCATAATTTTATTTTTCCATACTGGTTTCCGATTTATCCACATTTAAAACTTTTTCTAACTTTTTTCGAGCTTTATTAAAACCAGTAAAATTTCTTTAAATCATTTGGCTAAAATCGGCTGCTTGTCGATAAAAACGTATGAAGAGAATTAAAAGCATTTTCTTTAAAAATGCATGTTATTTTACATTACGTGAACCAGATTAAACTTTAGCAAATAAATCGTCAATAAACTAAAAAAAAATAGGATAACTTGTTTTGCTTTGATGGCACTGGAGAAGGTATTCGTTTTATGGGATTTGTTTCGAAAAATTCGATCTTCTGGGCCTATTCGAACTAAAACAAAAGTGTCTGTCTCTTAGCAAAGGTTTTGAACTATTTCTGTGATATTTTAGAAATAATGAATAATTATAAAATCAGAAAATCCGTTACCTTGTTCGTTTGTGCCGCACCACCTTTTGGTTAAAAATCAACTACAATTCGGAAATTTTGAAAGCAATGTTGCCGTTGTTTCTGTTAGATAAATTATCAGGATATATTTAAATTTACTAGGCTAAATTCGTCGTGTCATCTAAATTGTGTCGTTTGACATTAATGTGAAGTTTTAATTAAATTTTGGTTCATTCGAGATTTTAGCAATCCTGTGGATCTAATTAGAGGTTCTTCGTACCCTAAAAAGAGAAGGATGAAAACAACTACGTCTAGCAAAGCGTTTCCGTTTAGAAACATTCAAAGTTAGAGACTTAATATTTTTATAAAAATTAGGCTTAGTAAAGAGGCATCAAAGAAGCTCATTATGGATGTAGGCCCTTATTACCCGAATACGTAACGCAAAGGACGGGTATGAATATAGTTTCTTGTATGTATGTATGCATGGTTTTATTTATGGGTAGAAATCTTTCTTCCATAAAAAACTACTTATTCGATTTTTTGTTCGTATAAACGCTGTGGATAATCTATTGGGCTATATTTTGTGGTCTAACTAACACATGTGCTTGGTTCTCCAGAAAACGAGCATTTTGACTAAAACATAAAGGAAGATAAAAGTCAAAATTTCTTTTACAGTACTTGAATAGGAAAACGGACCAAGCAATAAAATAGGAATGAGTTTCGTTGCCATAAAGTAAAAATAACTTACGTAATTATTTGTGCCTTTCACTTAGTGAAAAAAAGCAACTTATAAAAGCATTTATGCACTTTAGGGATAAAATACGTACGTTCAAACTTTCCTTTTAGGGACTAAAGTTGCACTGTTAATCCCTAAGAGATATAAAAAAAACCCTAAGGGAGTAAAAGTAAATTTAATCCCTCAGCCTAAAGAATAGAAGTAAATTTATTCCGTCAGGGCTTAAACAAAATAATCCCTGGAAAATTATAGTTAAATTTTTCGCAAGTCAAGCCAAACAGCACTTGCTCTTGGCCAAGATTTTATTCTTAGCACCCTTTCTTGTAGTCGACGAACCATTTGGCGTAGAAATAAAGTGATTTTAACAATAATCTTTTCCCAAAGTGCATAATATAGTATATAAACCTCAGGACTAAAGCGTCTTTTAATCCCTTAGCGAATCGCCGCGGGATTAAAAGTAGCACCTTAGTCCCTAGGTGTTTATAATGTACTGTTATAGGTATATAAGATAGTTTTATAGTTACAAAATATATATATTTTTTACTGGTACCAAGAGGATACATCTTGATTTAAGCATAAATACAACAATTTAAATGAATATTGAGGCTCTTCTTAACCAAGTCCAAGTAATACTTAGGGTAAACTAAAGAGATAATTTAAATCAATAATTATTATACGTAATCCATCACGAACTTCATACTCCAAACATGAAAAAGAATTAGTTGAATTAAAGAAATGGTATCTTTTATTCGACCATATTGTCTGCTTGGGACAATAAAATTGTTAAACTAAAAATTATTTGATTCAAACAGATTATACTGTTAAACCAGCCGTCAAATCGAACTAAACTACAACCTAACTACACCGAATCACTAATATAATAATACCTTGGACTCGCACAAGCTTTAAATATCTAATAGAATTTTTTTTTCGTATACGTACCCTTATAAGTATTTATTTTTCGCCAGAATCTGTTCAAGACATGGTACTTTATGATATTTAATATGGTGTTTGTTTGCAGGAATGCTAAAACTTATTTAGATAATAATTAAGCTAAGTTTAGCAGCACAGACTCATTATTGCAAAACCTAGAAATTCCGTTAATTAAAGAATAAGTATTTTTTGTTGAGTTGAAGAGGGGAAAAGGGGAAAAGGGGGATACAATATTTAAAAAAAGTGTAACTTTAAAACAAAAGCAAGCAGCGATATACGGTTTTCAGATTTACGTTCCCATGCGTATGGACTACAAATTTTGTTTAAACTCTAAATTTGTGGGAGTTTTAGTTTCCGAGTTATTTGCAAAAATGTTAAAATATATAAAAAAAATGATATCTTTAGAAGCAAAACAGCTATTGATATGCGATTTTCAGGATTTGGTTTTCGTAAATATTACCCAAAAACTTTGTTATAAGGTTCAAATCATTCAAAGCTAAAGTTTCCGAGATATGTTCATTTCCTTTCAAAATAAAATATTTTTTTTAAATATAATTTAAAATGAAAAATTCGTTTTTTTTTCTTATATATTCGTGGAGCACATAATTAGCACACACATTCAAAGCCAACAATTTTTAGTTTGGTGCCACATTTTCTGGTGGGGTTGCTAAGTTAATTTTAATCTTGCTAATCCACTTTCGTTTTAGATTTTCTTGGAAACCAGACATAATATGCAGAGATAAGATACTTTTTCTATTGTCTCAGAAACCAGAGGAGCACAACTTTTTTTGATTGGGGACGAAACTAGCACATAATTATGGTAGAAATAAATTTTAATTTTCTTGGCGTGAAGTGGGGTCGCTTAATGAGTTGATGTTTTGTTCAATTTTATTAATTTTTTGAGTTTTTTGGAAATGTATTGCAAACTAATATTAAAAGTCCAGGCATGCAATATATTTTCGAGAAAAGGAAAATATGCTGGAGGCAAATAGTTCCATTTAAAAAAATTGGTGCTAGAAAGCACCGATAGTCCACCATACAATCGAAAGGAAATGAAAATATCTCGAAAACTGTAACGTTGAAATATTTTTAAATATATTTTTGGGTAATATTTACAAAAACCAAAATCTGATAACCGCATATCAATAGCTGCTTTAATTCTAAAGTTATGATTTTTTTAATATATTTTAACGTTTTTTCAAATAACTCGGAAACTAAAACTCCAACGAACTTGGACTGAATAACATAATTTGTAGTCCATATTCATGGTCACTTAAATCTGAAAATTGTATATCGGTACTTGATTTTGTTCCAAAGTTACAATTTTTTAAAATATTTTATCCCCCTTTTCCCCCCTTCAACCCCCCACCACGCTACCCAAAATATAATCAGCCGGTAGAGGATTTTTCTACCAAATTTCGTTAAAATCGATTAAGGCGTTCTTGAGTTATCGTGTACACAGACCGACAACAGACAACAGACAACAGACCAACCGATAGACCGACAGACCAACACACTGACAGACCAACAGTCAACTTTTGTTTTTTCGTCGATTAAGGTGTTACTTAAGTAACTCATTTTTCACAAAATTAAGAAAAGTCAAAATTTCACGATTTTAATAGTCCCCCGTACCATATTGGTATGGCTGACTAAAAAGGAAAGTTGAGTCAATAAATGACATTTATTTTACGTGCAGATATAAACGGGTACCATAGATTAAAATAAATTAGCAGTAGATATCTTTTGAAACCAGAATCATAATTCTATTCAAACTAGTTATCGAGATACAAACATGGTCAAAATATAATGAATCACCCTGTACAGTAACAGGTATGCGTACACATTAGGTGTAACTGAAAAAAAATTATTCAGATGACCCATTTTTGTCTACTATATGTCAGTTATCGCTAAGACGCTAAAAATAAAGGAATTTTTCAATATATACCTACAAAAGAGTAGAAAGGCCACCACACAACGGAATTCTTTTGTAAAAAAGGGCGAATTCCGTAAAAAATGGTGAATGGCATAAAAAAATTATGAATTCCGTTAAAAAATGGTGAATTCTGTAAAAAGATGGGGATTTGCGTAAAAAAATGGTGAATTGCGTCAGAAAATGGTGAATTCCAAAAAAAAGGCGAATTCCGAAAAAAAAATGGTGACTTTCGTAAACAAATGTTGAATTCAGTCAAAAAATGGTAAATTCCCTAAGAAAATGGCAGTGATAATTAGGTGAAGGAAATTATATGATTATATCCGCCCTCGGTGCCCCCTTGCACTCCGCGCCCCAGTGTTTTCATCCATAGGTATTCGTATATGATAAAAATGCATTTCTACATGGGAGTATGTCACCATTTTGTAATCGGCAAAGCGCCCCCTGCGATGCTCAAGGTTGAGTATACCCGATAAGATTCTGCCTGGATATTTTTATTTATATATGAGAAAAAGGCATTTTTTTGACAATATTGTGAGTGCCATTTTTTTATATCCCTAAATAGCTCTCCAGCGCATTGATGTTTACGTGACTTACGAAAATTATATAAGAATATGGGCCCTCGGAAACCCCTTTAAATCCAGCCCCAGCGTTTTAACTCCGAGTATGGCACCATTTTATAATCGTCATGGTGTCCCATGTACTGCCCAAGGTTGATTCTACTAGCCATAGAAAATTTTTATTTCGAACAAATCTATTCGTAGAAGGCAGAATTTTGGCGGGTTTAATCAATCTTGAGCAGTGCATTGGACATCCTGCAAAAATGGTGCCATACTTCCATGTATTCCTACTGATAATGACTGCCCAGCTGTCGGAAGTTAAAATGCTGTGACCATCTCTGCTCAGGAGGGCTTATGGAGATATAAAAAATGGCCCTACCCCTGTCTTTAGGGCTCTTTTGATTTCAGCCACTTTACACAAGAAACAGTTGTGAAGAGTCTTATAACATATCAAGCCTTAACTTATAATTTTGTGCCGAACCACACCCCTGTCGTACGGCTCTTCTAGCAATTTAACATTTTTAATGTTGTCAGCTTTTAAAAAATTTCAACCAATTAGAATTTGCAATTAAATTTTTTGTTTTCGACCGCCTTCCATATTTTGTTAGTTTCCTCAACATCCATGCAACACTGTTACTAAACTGCAACTGATACCATTTCATAACTTTTTTAAAGGAATTCACGATTTTATTATAAAACTCACCATTTTTTACGGAATTCGCCAGTTTTTGACGGAATTCATAATTTTGTTATGCAATTCACCATTTTTTTAAAGGAATTCACCATTTTTTTAGAGAATTCCGTAAAAAAAATTGTGCGGTGGCCCTTCTGCTTTTTCGTAATAGCCTCAAATTCATATTTAAAGATAAAATATTTGGGACGCAAGTACGATAACTATATAAATATGTGGTAGAATAGCTAGACACCATTATCTAATTTTTCAAAAATTTTGCATTTGCCCCCTTTGGGCTTAGTGCGGAAGAATGTTCTTGCATTAAGTATATTTTTTAAGTGTAGATCTATAACTAAAATAACATTTTTTTCAGTGTGGTAATGAAAAAGGCTTGGTGTTCAATAAAAGTATAATATAATGGGACCTGTTTCATATATGCTTAAATTTAACTTCAATTATTGTCCTGTAATTTTCGGGTTAATTAGGTATGTTAAGGTAGAAAACAAAAATACGATGGTTATCCTATTACAACATACGTTTTGTCAAGTTTTGATAAGAAGTAGACAGTTTCTAAACATACGCATCTGTTTTTCACCCTTAGTATTAACTGTGGTTGCAAAGGCATTATCTTCCAGAAACTTTAAGAAATAAACATTTTCCAAAAAGGCAAGGGACTATGTAGTTACACAGAAATTGATTATATTTTAAGAATCAATAGTTAAATATCTTTTTTCCAAATGCTCAAGTTTCTAGAATTGAAACAAATTAAAACTGTGTCCTAAGGTATTATAAACAACAAAAACAAGGTTTGAAAACGACTTTTTCCACACCAGCGAGACATGTTTTTGGGCTAAACTTAAGGTGCAGTCTACAAATCTAACAAGTTTGCAAAGAGGTTTTCAAACGCACGGAAGGAAATATAGTAGTACCACACTAAAAGCTAGTAAATCTTGGGATCAGGATAGCGTCAATTTCATTTGTATTTAATATCAGTATACAGTATTTTCCACCCGAAATTTATACACATTGTTGACGCCAACTGTCAACGACAATTTTCAGTCTGACGTTTATTTTTTGTTTATCCCCAGATTTTTGGTCACACTGATCACAGTATGGACAGGGCCTCATTCAGGAAATTTTCGATTTCATTTAGTTTAAATTTTATTATGAGTTGATTTTAATAGATGATTTTTGAACCATTTCTTTGCCATTTTGTTTTTGTTATCGTAACACAGTTGATCACAGTGTACTAGATATGGCCAGCGCCGCAAGTGTTGATTCAATACATAAACGTAAATTGTGCGAACTCCATATCATAGAAGGGGCTGGTTATGAAATCTCAAATGAATGAAGCTCAGACATTGTTTGGGGCAAAGCAGCCTTAATGCTGCTACGAATATGGAGTATTTAGATAGTTGTTATGAATTTACAGATTTGGATCAAAACTTATAAATAATTTTCACATATTACAACCCCCCCCCCCAACCACACCCCTAATCATTTTTTTCTCAAAATTACAAAACATTAAGTTTATTATTACAAGTTTTTTTTAACTTCACATCTATTATGTATGTATTTTTGTATGTTTGAGTCAAATCTTGCAACTCAATTTTGACTAACTTCTAGATGTGCGATTATAGTTCCGGAGACAATACAATAATATGGTATTGTTATAGGCAACCCCTGGAGGGAGGAAAACACCTAAGTTTGTCTAATTTCAACCAAAATTGGTATACGGGGGTTTTTGGACGGATTCTAGATGGACGATTTTTGGTCATGTTTTGCTAACCATCCGATTGTCTTCAAAATTGGTATGGGTTTATAGTTCTGGTGACAATACAATAATATGGTATTATCATGTACCCGCCTATCCCTAACGAAGAAAGTGGAGGGGAAAATTATTTAGTTTGACCGATTTCAACCCAAATTGGCATACAGGGGTTTTTGGGGATAAAGAGTACGAATTTTTGATAAGATTTTGGAAATCCAATATAGCGAATTCAAGATGGACGACTTTTGCTAACCAATTTTAACTGACTTATACACATCCGATTGTCTTCAAATTTGGTATGCGTTTGTAGTTCCGGACACAATACAATAATATGGTATTATCGGGTACCCACCTCCCCTAACGAGTGACTTGGAGGGTGAAAAAGATTTAGTTTGTTCGATTTCAATCAAAATTGGCATACAGGGACTTTTAGCGAAGAGGATTATGAATTTTTGATCGGATTTCAAAATTTCAATATGGCGGATATGAACGACTTAGGGTACAAATCTAAAAATTAAAAAATAATTTTGTACAAAAAAAGCTTTTTAAACACAAGCTTTTATAAAATATAAAGGTCACTAAAAAGTATAAAATAATTTTTGACATTCTTATACCATAATATTAAAAGCAATGTTCGAGCTTGGGTCGAGTTGGGTTGAATTTACTTACCTTGCATTTCTCTGCTTTATAGTGAATAAAGATTCTTGCGAATAATCAACATGGCAAAATTTCCTATAATGCGCCCATCGCTTTTATTTTATGATATCAGAATGCTAAAAGTTATTTTGTACTTTTGAGTAAATTTTATATTTTATAAAAGCTTGGATTTGAAAAGCTTTTTTTTACATAAAATTATTTTTAAATTTTTAGATTTGTTGTTGAAATTTGTAAATCTGATCAAAAGTTCATAATCGCCTCCTCTAAGAACCACTGTGTGTCAATTTTGATTGAAACCGAACAAACTAAATCTTTTTCCCCCTCCACTTCCCGCAGTAGGGGGAGGCGAGTACCTGATAATACCATATTATTGTATCGTCAGCGGAACTAAAATAGCATACCAAAATTGAAGACAATCGGATTTGTATAAGTCTAAATATTGAATCTTGAATCCACCATATTGAATTTTAAAAATTTGATCAGAAATTCGTATTCCTTATCCCCATAAACAGCCGTATACCAATTTTATTTGAAATCGGACAAACTTAGGCGTTTTTCCCCCTCCACCGGAACTATAATCGTATACCAAATTTGAATTCAATCAGGCGTCTAGAAGTTAGCCAAAATTGAGTTGCAAGATTTGACCCGAACATATAAACACACATACATAGAGGTGAAGCTAAATAAAAGCTTGTAATAAGAAATACGCAAAATTAAAAGCCGGCGCTGCATTTTTGCACGTCTAAATTAAATTTCAATTCATTATTTTTTGGGTGACTTCGCTCATCAGGCTATATCTCTCTCAGGCATATTGGGTCTGCATCGCGTTTTCTTTGTTATGTTCAGTGTACAAATTAAATGCAATCTGGAAAATCTTTTTATCGGTAGTGAGTCTATTAACAGCTCAGAAAGTACTAAATTTTTGGGAATCAAAATTGATGATAATTTAAAATTTCATGACCATATTGTGTCCTTAAATAAAAAACTTTCTTCTGCTTGTTATACGGTAAAGGTTACTTCCAATGAGTTGGGAAAACAAATATCTCACTCAGTTTACTTTGCAGTTGTGGAGTCCCACCTACGTTATGGGATTCCTTTTTTGGGGATGTTGCAGTGACTACATGTTTAATTCTGTTTTTGTACTTCAAAAAAGAGCTGTTAGGTATTTATGCAAGTTACCACCCAAAACTCATTGTCAGCCTTTGTTTGTTCAAAATAAAATATTAACTTTACCATCGGTTTTTATCTTAGAAGCTGCTTGTTTGATACATAAAAATCGCAAATATTTTCCAAAACATCAAAACCTTCAAACGACAAGGCAAGTAAATCAAATACCGTTACCTATTCCGCATTTTGCACTTATAGAGAATTCCTTCATTTACAGGGGTCTTAAAATTTACAACAAGTTTTCTTGTGGTGTTAGGAACCGCAACAATTTAGAAAAATAATAAAAAAAAATCTTGTTGAAAAAGCCTATTATTCACTAAAAGATTTTTTGCTTGATAATTAAACTGTTTAAACATTTTAAAACTTTCAACTTTAATTTTTTACTTTTTTAACTGGATAGTACTTATTTATTATTTATTTCTATTTTACTTGTTATTTTCTAAAAGAACTTTTATAATTTTTTTAAAAAGTTTTTTATATGTATATTAAAATTAACTTTGGTTTAGTATGCAATTGTATGTAATCTAATAATTTTTAGGACATGACAAAAACTGAAATTATTTACTGATTTCCTTTAAGTGCTTAGATAAATTTAATTCTATTTGTTTTTAGCTTTGTCAATAAGAAACCTATTGTATTGTACAAAATTTGTTTTCGACAACAAAGCATGTGTTCATTCATTCATTCATTCATTCATTCATAAAAACATTCTTATAATTATATTTAGTAACAGTTGTACTAGAGTTTAATGCCTTAAAGTTTAAATCAAATATTAGGGTCTGTTAAGCTTATACTGGCCATAAATACTGTATATAGATCTTAGTTAGGCTATACAGAGATAAAATAAAATATATTATACTAAATTTTAGTAAATTGCCAGATTCTAAAATTGATAACATAATTTACTCTGAATTCTAGGACATTATATCTTTTCGTGCGAATTTTTTACAATATTTTTTTCGGCAAGCAAAACAAAAACAGGTATTTGTTTTGACATGTCAAACTTGATGTTTATCTTTTAATACTTTTGTTGTCATATCAAGATGCCGGACCCGAATATCAATAACTAACTAGTAGCGTGCGAAAAAATTTTTCACAGTAAGAAAGTTCATTTTCAGATACACTGGTTTAGACAGCGACAATAAATATGTAAAAAAAGTCATGTCGTTGATTGTTTCAACTGTTACTTCAAAAAATCTGTCACATTATTGTCAATATTTTGAGTCATCACTTTTTGCAATTTAACCCTGGATTTATAAACTGGACTATATCGGCGAACGACGACGTTGTCGGCAGCGGTGTCGGTGCGGTTAAGCTTTCCATTCATAAACTGGTCGACAACGGCAGAATCAGACACAGATAGGGACAAAAAAAGAGAACAATTGTACCTAACCTAAAATTGGTTTTCAGTCAGTGTTTGTTTTTTTTAATTTTTTTTTGTAAAAAAGAAAATATGGATACTGAAACCCATATGTTGGGTTTAATTAGTGTTTTTTTGTGTTTATCCATGGCTTACATGCTGAAAAAGAAGATTTAAAACCAGCCCTATTAACAGAGAAAGAATTTTGCAAAAAAAACAAAAATAGCAGAAAACCGTTTAAATAAATACCAAAGAAAGTAACCAAAGTACTTACCTTCATCATCCTCCATTTTACTCACAAAATCCAAAACAAATCGGAAGAAAAACAGAAAAAAATTATTGAAAAACAAACCAAAAACAAACAAAGCCCTTGTCAAAATGAAACGTCAAAACAGGCGGCGCCACAGTATGATATCACGTGGTAAAAACCGCGACCTTTCATTGGTCAAATATCTGAACGCGCTCTCGACGTTGTCGGCGAAGATAAAGTTGGTTCATCTCGGCCTACCGATACCGTCGTACCGATAACGGCAAAAACTTTATGGTATGATAGCATTTCCATTGTTGATCTTCTAGCGATAACAGTAACGTCACCGTTCGCCGATATAGTCCAGTTTATAAATCCAGGGTAAATTGGCATAAAATGGGAGCAAAGAGACTAAGTGATCAGAGTCAATTAATGATATTAAATTTACTGGCGTTTTTCGAGTTTAAAAAAAGGCAAATAACTACGGGAATCTCCCTGGATGTTGGAAATGGTTTCTTCTGCAACAAAAGTTAGTAGAACTACAATATTCGAATTAAAGAAAGGGCATCATATCTGATGAAATATTTACGGAACAAAAATTAACAAACGCAAAACAACACACCAAAATTAATGATTACTTGAAAAGTAAAATTCGTAAAACTATATGCTGCATGTTTGCCAAAAAAGAGTATGTCAAAATCAAAACTCTTCATCGCCAGCTGAATCAAGACATATCTAACCATTTTAAATATTCCGACAGTTTTCTTCGAAAATGGGTAAGAAATATTGGCTTTCGATGTACTTAAAGTAACAATACAAAATAGCTGATGGATCTTTGAGATATTTTTAATAAAAGAATTTAATTTTTAAAAGAATATGTTAAAAACATGAATTTATTGGATCACGGCTTTACTCAATCTTCCTTGACGAGATGGATATTTAGTAAGGGGTCATTCTGGAATACCTGGCAAGATAACAGCAAGGCTACCAGTTCTAAATCCAGATGGATTCCCGCAGCTATTTGTCTTTTTTCATTTCAACTCGAAAATGTGTACTAACTTTTTTGCAGAATTAATTATCTCTGCCACCTTTCTTGCCCAAGAAGTGCTGCATGGGTAAAATTTTTGTTGTTTATTTTTGTGCAAAGTACATAGTTATAATTTGTAATCTAAGGTTGTAGTTTTATTTTTATTTAACGGAAATTAAAGCTATATTGATAAGCAATCTGCTATTAAGTAAATAATTTTTAATTAATACAATTTCTTGTAAATAAAAACTTTTCTATTAGTATCTTTAATTTATCAACAAATGATGGACTCAAACAAATACAAGTGTCCTTTTCAATTGTGACAAATCGTACATGTGTCAAAATGACAACAACAAATTATTTAAAACCTCCAAATCAGTTACTTCAACCGAAAAGAAACTAAAAAACAAAAGATCAAAAGAAGTTCCTTGTGGGATACTCATCCAAGTTTGAATTTTCGTTATTTCCACCCAGATCTTTTGATCTTTTCTTTTTTAGTTTCTTTTCGGTTGAAGTAACTGATTTGGAGGTTTTTTAACTTCTTCTTTGTTTTAATTGCCTTAGGAGCATAATCCTACTGGAAATATTAACACGCCAGGACGAATTCGTATCAGGTAACTTGGATAAGTAAGTAGGTTGGAAATCTAAGTGTATGATGGTGTTTAATGATGTATAGTGGAGGGTGACCAGTAAAACTACTGATGAGCCCACACTGGTTACCCAGGGCGAAACATCGTTTAATCATTTCTCTTCGCTTTGATTTTTTGTGTGTTCCTTGTGGGATACTCATCAAGTTTGAATTTTCGTTATTTCCACCCAAGATTTTTTGATCGTTTGTTTTTTAGTTTCTTTTCGGTTGAAGTAACTGATTCGGAGGTTTTTTAACTTTTTCTTTGTTTTAATTGCCTTAAGAGCATAATCCTACTGGAAATATTAACACGCCAGGACGAATTCGTATCAGGTAACTTGGATAAGTAAGTACCAGTGCGGAACGATGCCTATTTGTGAGTGGTTCAAGGTTGGAAATCTAAGTGTATGATGGTGTTTAATGATGTATAGTGGAGGGTGACCAGTAAAACTACTGATGATCCCACGCTGGTTACCCAGGGCGAAACATCGTATAATCATTTCTCTTGCCTTTGATCTTTTGTGTGTTCCTTGTGGGATACTCATCCAAGTTTGAATTTTCGTTATTTCCACCCAAGATCTTTTGATCTTTTGTTTTTTAGTTTCTTTTCGGTTGAAGTAACTGATTTGGAGGTTTTTTAAATTCTTCTTTGTTTTAATTGCCTTAGGAGCATAATCCTACTGGAAATATTAACACGCCAGGACGTATTCGTATCAGGTAACTTGGATAAGTAAGTACCAGTGCGGAACGATGCCTATTTGTGAGTGGTTCAAGGTTTGAAATCTAAGTGTATGATGGTGTTTAATGATGTATAGTGGAGGGTGACCAGTAAAACTACTGATGAGCCCACTCTGGTTACCCAGGGCGAAACATCGTTTAATCATTTCTCTTCGCTTTGATCTTTTGTGTGTTTTTTGTGGGATACTCATCCAAGTTTGAATTTTCGTTATTTCCACCCAAGATCTTTTGATCTTTTGTTTTTTAACAAATTATTTGACATGCGAACTATTCACAACAAAGAAATACGTTTTTAGAGGCAAAAATGACGTCAGTCCGCTCATCAAAAAATTCGACTATAGTTGTAAGAATGTGATAATATAGGGATATTGACTGTTTTTGAAAAGAGCTTAATTTAAACTTTTTGTCACATATTTGGGTTAAAGACATTGGTGTTCTTGAAACCCCTTAGTATATGCCTGTTGGTTATTTACTCATCGCGCCCACGAGCATGATTTGAAGCAAACTAAAGAAGGCACCAAATCGGTAAATAAAATATTTTCATGAGACAAACATTCCATCCTTACATAGAGCAAGTAGTTGAAGGAATTCTTGGGCTATAGTATTAGGTCATTAATTTTTTTTTTAAGATAAAAAGTTTCTTTTTCTTATACAAAAATGTAAGAAGATGTAATTGGAGATATTGACTGCAATGTAAAAAACCAAACTGAGTGCAATATACTGCTAAAAAAATTCTGCTTCAAGATGCCACTTTGTCAAATATATGAGTTTTAAGGTAAATGTGCTATAAATTATAAGATTGGCCGCAGCGTTCGTCACGTTTTAAATTTTCTATAACTCTTGTTCTGAATAGTCGATTTTCAAGACTTTTGACATTTCGGAAAGCATATAGATGGAGTTTCTTCGGTATAGTTAAAAATTTGACATATCGTATATACTCAAGATGGCAGACAGTTTTAAATATGGAAAATTTTTTTCTTTAAAAAAATGCTGTGTGATAGTGATCAAAATCAAAGTCGTTGCCACAGAAGCTTCATTCTTTCTTGTCGTTGCCACAGAAGCTCCATTCTTCGTTTACATCTTGAAGTATTATCAGTTTAAATCTTTTTGTTTCCGATTGGTCATTTATCGGAAGAGACCTTGGAAACCAGAAATAAACACTTTCGTAAATACAGAGAAATTCATTCTAGAGAAAGTAATAGAACTTTTGAAAATTTAGACATTCTGCATAATCTATTGCTTTCTTTGGATCCGTAAATATCACATATGCATGGTTTTGACAAGATCCATAGGGATTTAATAAATGAAGCAATTTCTCTTTTATTATAATTTTTCGTTTGTAGATTACTTAGTAGTTTGGGATAAATACTGAGTATTAATTCTTAAAATAGGCCTTTCTTTGCAAGGGTATTTTTGCCTTTATTGTGATAACGTACCAACCTGTTTGTAGCAAATTGTAATTGTAAATAATTCACAAAGGAAACTGAAAATTGCGTCAAACTTTTTTTCAAAATCTATCAAAAATTGCCACTTGATAGAAATCTCAATTTAAAATAAAACTGAACGCCCCTATGCCGCCTTGTGAATCAAGGATGAAATGCTTGTCCTCTTAAAAATAACTATATTCGGTTGCCTTTTATATCTAAGAAAATAATATTGTGGCCTAAGATTTTTAAGGCACCCTATATATATTTTGATCTAAGCGGTACAAAAAAAAGCTCTAATAATTTTGATTTTTATTATCTTTATTTAAAACGAGTATAAAAAGCAAAAAAAATAACTTTTATTGCTGAAATAGGTGTGAATGTCCCTATTTTCTTATACTTCGATCCATTGGGCGCCGTGCGAGAAAAAATCTTTTTGCTTTTTATGGTTACCTTTCCGCACGATTTTTCATTTTGGAAGTTGTACTGTTCCGCACGATTTTTTAAAGCACAATTTTAATCCAAGATAACCTAGATTTTTACTTCAAATCAAATTACTAGCTATATGTACTGTTTTTCATTCAGAAAAAAAACCTTGTTCCATTATTTTTCCATGCAAAAAAAAATCGTGCGGAAAAGTAACTTTTCAGCACTAGCACTGAAAATTTACAAAAGTAACAGCAACTTCCAGCGTGCAAATACGTGCGTAAAAGAGCACTTTTACGAACGATAGTAGGAAAAAATACTTTTAGGCTGACTTGATATTAAAACAGAGGGTGAAGTAAGTATTTTTTCTATAAGCGTGTGGAAAATTTACTATTCGCACTGTTTTGCGTGCGAAAAAGTTAACTTTATGGTACTTTTCCGCACTCAACAAAAAATAAAATTTAATATATTGGCACATTTAAAAAAATATATATTTTTTGTGTTAGGTAATAGTTATTTACCTAACGGCGGCCGTTCGAAGCGCAGCGAGTTCGGTCAAGCCGGAAAGGGCGATAAAGGCACTTTACGGATGTGTTAGGTACACGATTTTACCTACACGCCTCAAAAATTCCCACAAAAGAAATATAAATATATGTATTTTAATTTTCTGAAATAAACGTAGTTACTTTACCGCACGCAGTGCGGTAAAATGCCATAACGTTAACTTTACCGCAATGAGTGCGGTAAAGTACTACTTTCCGTACGCAAATGAGTGCGGTAAAGTGCACTTTACCGAAAGCGAGTAGGTAAACATTTTAGTCGCGATAAATAAAGAGTAACATTTTTAAAATTCCTTTTATTGGGTTAAATAAATACTTAAGTCAAGCGAGTAGAAAAAATATTGTACCTAACTCGCGCGTATAGTGTTATATCCGCACTTAAATGCTGGCCGAACTCCGCTAACGCGTCGTTCGGCCATTTAAAATCGCATGCGGAATAGTGGCACTTTTCGCAATAGTTAGGTAAACTACTATTCTGTTTTTGAATTCCTTTATTCTCCCAAACGGCAATAATTTTTTTCCATCTGGCACAAAAAATTATCACAGACGAATAAATGATTTAGGTTTTAGCCATTACGCGGAAATAATTTTTTTTACCTTAGTGCCATAGTAGATGGCTTACCCTCCCCCCCAAAAAAAAATATTTCTGGTTACGCCGCTGGTAAAATATTAGGTAAAAATATTAAAGACGATATGAATACATTTTAAAAACAAACGAGGTAAAAATATTCCTAAGCACCCACAAGAGAAACCAATCTTAGGCGGTTTTTGTTTAAATTCCTCCCTTGCTAACCACTAATTAGCAAATAATCAACTTAAGCGGAACGTTTCCTTCAATATAAACAAACTTTTATTGGCTCCCGCACTTGAGGATTTCTCCAAAAATAGGGTGTAATCTAATTATGATAAAGACAGAGTTTAGGAAATAATTTGCACCAACGAGTTAACTAAATGTTTCAGCTGCCCATACAATTGGGCTTTTGCAGATTTTTTAATACCAGCATACTTAAAAAAAATTATCGACCCCTTATTAGCCTATTTGATCATAAGTTTTGGACTTGAAATTAACTCTGTGTTTCAGACTTCCTTTGTCTATATTTTATTTATACACGACGTTTTGATCAGTACAATCTCTGATCGTCTTCAGATGCAAACTACAATCTATTCCTAAGCCTACATACTTATATTCTATAGGAAATCACTCAACTGTGAAGTTTAGGAAGTTGGCTCCGCCCAAGAAGGGGCTTCCAAATATTTGGAATTTCAACACTTGGTTTACTGAAAACACCCTGATTCTGCCCAATAAAGGCAGCTTCAAGGAATTTTCGTTTCTTCCAGTGTGACTCCTTGTGCAAAACCCTCTGTCCACTTTATTCGGTGTTGTTTTGACCATGCGTGTCCGGCGATTCCTGATTTTGTTTTTTCAGCTCTTTGGGTATTCGTCTGATGTTCTTTAAGCCTGACAGATAGTGGTCTTTTTGTTTTACCTATGTATGATTCACCACACTCACAAGCAACTTTGTAAATGCATTCCTTATTTTGTTTGTTTTCCGGTTTTGTTTTACTAAGGAGACTTCGAATTATATTACTAGATTTAAAAGCTGTTTTAATATTAAACTTGTTCGGTACTCTTCAAATTTTCTCTGATACTCCTTTAATGTATGGAATTGTAAGAAATGCATTGGCCTGATTTTGGTCTTTTAATATCTCTCCTGTTTGCTAAAATTTAGAAATAGTATCTGTTATAAGTTTAAGTCCGTAACCATTCTGCTGCAGATCCTTCTTGTTTTTTATTTCGATTTCCAAGTCATGAGAATTGTTACAAATTTGAACGGCTCTATTATAAAAAGTTCTTATTAAGCCTCGTTTGGTTGTAGCAGAATGATTTGAACCTTGATTTAAATATTATCCTGTGTGAGTGGGTTTACGAACCTATTGACAAACCATCATCCTAAGCATAAAACTGATCTTTCACCTGAAAATAAGACTTATGTAGACAGCACTCCAACAACTCCATCACTCCCTCCAGCGGCAGGCTTTTACGTTCACGAAGGGATTCGTCCTCAACTAGTCTCTGTTTAATAATATCTAGCGATTCCTTTATCGGCAAAACTCACAAATCTATCTTCGGGTCCTAAAACAAAAGATTTAAGAATATTAACAAAATGGTTAGAATTTTCTACAAATGAAGCGGTCTTGCCTGCAAGAGGTTGAATAATTTTCAAAAGGAATTTAGACAGATCGCTTGTTGGAGAATTTCTGGAACTTGTAATTGGGCGTAAGGGCATTACATCTTTGTGAATTTTGGGGAGTCCGTATAGATGAGGAGGCTTGCTATAATGTGGTGTAAGTTGAGACCTTGTGTTGTCCGGACTATATCTGGAATACTTTTTTAAAGTTCTATAAACCTTACTTTCGATTGATTGCGTCGGGTCTTTTGGGAAAAGTTTATAGTTTTCTTTGGCAAGTACCTCTTCAACTTTCTGGTCATAGGTTTTCGTGTCCAAAATCACTGTTGCATTGCCCTTATCTGCCGGTAAGATTTTAACATATTTGACCTTCTAAAGATTCCTCAACGAGATTTCCTCTGACTTGCTTTTCTTAGAGGTATGCTTAATAGATTTATCAATAATGGTCCTTACTTGATGTCTGAATTCATCGGCGTCTTGTCGGGGAAGAGAATGACTTTCTATGGTGGTGATGATATCGATAGCGGGTATCTTTTTTGGAGCGATGGAAAAGCTAAGTCTTTTGGCAAATAGGTTTTCTTCTATGGGTGCCAATGTCTTCTTTCATGTATTAACGTAGAACTCTAGGAAACTATTGGTTAGGCAATGCTATAACAATTTTTTTCAGAGCCTCGAGATCTACATACACTCAATACCATCCTCCATAAGTTCCGAGCGGGGTCCTTTATTTATACAGAAAGAAGAACAGAATTGCTTGATGTATATGTGAATAAAAAAAAACATCCGCATCAAAGTCTATGAAAATCACATTTTCCATCCCAAACTTAACAACACAAGTCTACCAGTCGATGATTATACAAAGCTCCGAGCGGGGTCCTTAATTTTATATATATAGTAAAAGGGCATGTGTAAGTCCGGGGGATTTTTAATGAAGGAGTTTTGTGACTATGTGGGAATGATAGCCCTTCAGTCACACAATCAAGTGTTACCGGGTGTTTTGTTCGCATCCGTATAGAAGGGATTGATATAACGTCATCTTTTAAGATGGCAACTTTCGCAACCAGGCCATGATTATACTCGATTCCATATAACCCGAGGACGAGGATTCCAAAAAAATAAATTTTAATGTCATCCGACATTAAATGACCTTAAAAATCGCAAAAACCAAAACTTTTGCCATTTTCCTTTCAAAAAATCTTAATAATTCGACGCTTTTTCAGACTAAATTTAAATGTACCTCTAACTATTAGGCATATATGCCAAAGTCGATCCTTAGAGTTTGATGCAGTAACAAGCTTCATGACCTTGAAACATACCCTAGTAAAATTAACAAATTGCAAAAATAACATACTAAAGGGCGCTATTCATCAACTATTCAAGCGAAGAGAACCAAATTTGGCAACAAAGATAAGAAGGTTAAGTCCAACAATCTGTTAAAAGAGATTTTGTTCAGCTATGACGTGTTTCAATAAGGCGGCTGTTATATCAAAATGGCGACCTATAACCACATTTTATTTTATCCAATTTCGTAAAAAAGTAAAAATGACAAGGTGGCCATCAATTCTTGTTGACCTATCTTCGCTTACTATGAAAAAAAAAGTTTGGTTGATGCATAACCCCGATTGACCTTAATACCATGTAAAATAGAATAACCCGTTTTTTGTAGTGTTTTTTCCAATTTACCACTACGCTTTTAAGTGCCGGAGAAATGAAAATGAAATAAAAATCTTAGCCATAAATAAACACTTAATTTTAAACCTTTCTATCATTTCTTTTTCATCTGGCGTCCCAGATGCTTATGCTATACCCCGGTAAAAATGTCCTAAATGCCTGTTGTTTTTAGTTTCGGAACTGTGAATTTTATGTTCTACTCACTTGTCTAGCAGTAAATTGTAAAAAACACTACAAAAAGCTGGTTTTTCAATTTTACATGTTATTTTCAAGGTCAATCAAGGTCATGCATCAACTAGTTTTTTTTTCATATTAAGTAGAGATAAGTCCACAAGAATTGATCGCCAGCTTTTTTACGTAATTGGATAAAATAAAATATGGTTATAGGTTTTTTATTATTATATCAGCCTTCATTTTGAAACGCGTCACAGTTGAACAAAATTTTTTAATAAAATTCCTGGACTTGACCTTCTTATCTTTGTTACCCAATTTGGTTCTCTTGGCTTTAATAATTGATGAATAGCGCCCTTTAGTATGTTATTTTTGCAATTTTTTAATTTTGCAGGGGTAATTTTCAAGGTCATGAAGCCTCAAACTGCATCAAACTCTAAGGACCCATTTTGGCATACATTCCTAATAGTTTGAGATACATTTGAAGTTGGTCTGACAAATCGTCGAATTATTAAGATTTTTTTTAAAAGAAAATGCAAAAATCTTGTTTTTTTGCGATTTTCATGGTTATTTAAGGCTGGATGATCTTGAAAGTAAATTTTTTGGAATCCTCGTCCCCGAGTTATATGGAAACGAGTATAATCATTCCCCGTTTGCGAAAGTTGTATATTTTATAATTTTTGTCCCCCATCTTAAAAGATGTCGTCATATCAACCCCTCCTACAGGGATGCGAACAAAACACTCGATAACACTTGATTGTGTGACTAAAAAGCTATCAATCCCAGTCACAAAACTCCGTCAGAAAAAATCTCACGGGATATAAATTATAGACACATGCCCCTACACTAATATGTGAATAAAAAAAAAACATCCGCATCAAAGCCTATAAAAATCGCGTCTTCCATCCCAAACTTAACAACAAAACTCTACCAGTCGACGATTGTGCAAAGGTGCTGGGTATTTACCGAGGTATTTACCTTCCCTCTTGGGAGAAGCACATTAAGTATATTTCCACAAAACTAAAAATTGGACATTTTGCTACTTTAAAGCTACAGGGGAGTGTGGGTCTAAATCTGCTAGCGATGTTTTACCCAGTTGCTGGTCGTGGTAACCAAAACTGGTGATTCAATATCCATTAACCCTCCTCAATATTATGTTTTACTTTTCAGTTTGCAAAATTATTCCCATAGGGCAGTTTTTAAATGACAAACAATAAATAAAAAAAATTCACCCGACCCGGACGCCATGCAACTAACTAAAATACACCGCACGAGACTATAAAAAAAAACAGTGTGAATCGCTTGGTTCAGTTGATTGGAGAGCACTGATAAGCGGGCCGCCTACCGCGTTATCACCTCATGTCCATGGTAACCGTCGTAAACCACTGCATATGCAGCATATTTTGAAGCACGGCTAGTTGATTAATTTTGACTGCACGGAAACAAATTCGCAATATTGCCGCGATACCGTATTGGGCGATATTTAGAATTATTCAAATGGTTTTTTTGTTTAGGGTCTTGGGTTAGCGACTTAAAACAAAAATTTATAAAGGAATTTAGAGAGGGTGTAGTCTAACAAGACCAGTTCTGTAGTTCTTCCTTTGTCGTTTGTGAAAAGGATGTAGCTGTACTAAATCTCTTTCAAAATTTTAAAATTCAGATTGTAGATTTGGTAGCAGATTACTGTCAGTAAAATATCTCATATTTTGTGTATATACCAGCTTTACAAAAACTTTAGAAAGCACTGAAAATAAGCTTATAAAACGAAGCTCTGATACACCTCCTACTAGGCTATCTTCGACAGGAACTGAAAATCTGAACCAGAATCGGCAGTATAGTTGCACAACACAGCTCTAGCATCTCAAGAGTAACTTAGTTGAGAAATAGCGCAAAATACATCATCCTCCCCTACCAACTCCAAGTTCAAACTCTATTAAGGTGCATTTTATTGTTACCTTAATAAGGTAACAAAAATTGTGTCAGAGTCGGCGATATGTGAAATTTGATGAACAGAAGACATTTAATAATTAAGTCTGGATTTATTTAAGGTATGAACGCATTATTTTTGGATCTGTTGTATACATTTCATAAAGTAAATTAGTTGATGGTGAGTGATGATGCATATCCTGATATTGCACGCTACAACAGAGATAATGACATCTATCGAGTTGGCTGTATCCCGAGCGAATCAAGTAGGATTTAAAACAACCTACCTAAACTTAAAAGTTTTAAGTAAATTATAAAACTCCTCGGTAATATTGGTACCTTTAAACAGGTTGATGTTAATATCCCCCAAAATTATTATTTAATCTGTCAAGGGTATCATATTTCTTGGGCCCGTTCTTTAATTTCGGGGAAGGGAGTGCTCCCGGGAATTAGAAACGCACCTGATTGGCCGAATTTTCATTTTCTTGTCACATTTTTGTCAGTTTTGGCACTAATATCATTAGTTGTAAGCGATTTTGCTTTCCTGTCTTATACGAGGAGAACAAACTGACGACAAAACCGCTCACGAACAAAGTCATTAGTAATATGATTGGTTTGGATAAGTTGCGTTGCACGTTGAGGTGAAGATAAAGTAAAACAACGTTTTTTGTATTTCGTGCAAAGTTTTGGTTCTAATACTAAAAAAGGATATTACAAAAACTAAAATATAGCAATATCTCAGTCAATGAACTTAAGGTGCTTACATAAATTTGTGTATAAAACATGGAATAGAACATCAATTTTTCACAAACATGATTATTGCTTGGCGGTGTCCGCCTTTATGCAATTTCTGCGAGGCTGACTTGATTTTTATTATTAAATTTTTTTTTTTTTATTTATTAACACCAGTCAGTTGTAGCGTGTCTATTTTTGAGGTTATGATTTGACTTTTACTAAAGAGAGATTTTGAAAATTTTATTTCCATGAAGGGAGATATATTTGGTAGCTTTCATAGAATTTTGTGGTGTGGGGCGTTCGTTCATTCGCCTAGCTGTCGGAGCGCGTGTTGCGCTCAGGGTATGTAAGGATTAAATTGAGGTGATTCTGGGTCTTTGGGAGTGTGTTACTGGTGAGTATGGGGATGGAATGGAATGGGGTTCGAATAAGCGACGGTGAATGGGGATAAAACTTCTTTTTAGATTTACCTGTTTGCTGAGGCAATGACTATTTGTGTTTCTTTCCATACCAATCTCATAGTCCTCGATAAAATCAAGTCTTTTGTATCCTGAATTTGATATGTGGTGTACTATTTTAGCATTTTTTGTTGGGCTAAACGAGTGTTTGGAATATTTAAAATGGTGCCCAAATGGTGACTTGTCTGGTTTCTTTAAATGTTGAGTAATCCTTGTCTCCAAGTTTCTGCTGGTTCGCCCTATGTAGGTTGTGTTACATGAACCGCATTCGAGCTTATATACTACACTTTTTTTAAGGTTTTCGGTTTTTTCTTTGTTATTTGTAAGGATTCTACCTAGGTTTTGCTGGCTATTGTGTGTGATCCTTATGCTATTGTCTTGATTTTTTATTATTTTCGTTATTTGGTTATTTAAATTTTTGTTTAATAGGGATAAGCTGCAATATTTGAGGTTTTGTGTAGTTGTTTGGTTAGTTTGTTAACTGTTGTTTAGTTGGTCGATGTTGACCTTAGTTGTTGTTGATTTTTTGGATTGATATAGTTGCTTAGTGGTTGTGTTGATGTTATTTTGACTGCTATCCTGTAGTTGATTGTGGTTTGCCGGTTCTTGTTGGCTGTTGTTTTTTTGCTTGTTATTGTTTTTTGATTTTTAGGTTTATTAGTGTTTTCTATGGGATTGTTATTTGTTTGTTTAGAATTGTTGTTTTCTATGAGAAAGTTGGTGTGATTTTTGGCTGTTGTTTTGTTGTATAATGTTGTATGTTGATTCTGTTGGGCCTGGTTGAGTTGTGTTTTGTTGATAATGGTTAACTTTTTTTGGTTGGTTAGATTTTTCTAATATTTTGTTCTTGTGTTGGCTGTTATTTTTTACTGTTACGGTTACATTTTTGTTTTTGTGTTTGTTAATGAGATTGTCTATGATATTAGGATTATATCCACTGTTCAGACTACAACTGACTGGTGTTAATAAATAAAGAAATAAAAAATTTAAGAATAAAAATCGAGTCAGCCTCGCAGAAATTGCATAAAGGCGGACACCGCCAATCAATAATCATGTTTGTGAAAAATTGCTATATTTTAATTTTTGTAATATCCTTTTTTAGTATTCACTGATGATGGCTGGTATGCCGAAACCGGTCTGAAATAAAACCAGAACTTTGCACGAAATAAAAAAAAACGTTGTTTTACTTGTTACGGTAAAACTCACGTTTTACGTAACTACTGTATTACTACTAAAATTTGTAAAAAAAAACTTAAAATCTAATTACATTAATTTTATAAAATACGCACAAATACGAATATTATATTATAATTCTATTCCAATACTTCTACAGCCATCTAGGGGAAAATCAGTAAACTTTCAAAAAGCAAATGTAAAGATTTTTATTTTCTCTTTAAACATCACTAAAACTAGATTCCTTATTTTAACGAAAATGTAGAGCGTGAGACATCAGGAACTTTAAATTTCATATAAAACAGCTTAATAATAATAAAAGACTCATTAAATAATGGAATAAAACATAACTATTTGTTTCATATTTAAATAAACAATCTTGATTCAAAATATTCCAATATAAACAAATTTTACAAATATCCATTGTGGAGCATTTAAATTTATTAATGCTTTACATTTGGTTTTGAAAGAACTCATCTGGGATAACTTCATTGAAAAGTGGGCAATTTTCTGTTAGTGTATTGGAAAAAGATAGCTAGAAATTTGGTTGTAAACATAGATTCCTAACCTAGAAAAAATGCAGCTACGAATGTCAAACTAGGTATAAAGAATATTATTGTGTATTTGTGTAAATAGATTAAGTAGAAGTTTAGTGAAATATTTAGCAATTAAAGCAGAAAGTGGATATTTTAAAAATTGTAGAATTACCCAGTGTCAGTGCTTTTCCTTAAAACGAATTAAACTTCTACGTCGTGGAGACTCACAAAACCTCAAAAAAATGGGATAAAAAACTGTTTTCCTCCTTAATCTCGACTGCTATTGGTCCAATAATTTTAGGTAGGAAACATCCACCGATTTCTAACTTGAAAGGTTCTGTTTTAGGTGCAGCACTTTAAAAGGCAAGTCATTTTAAATTATGTTTTAAAAATTTCTAAATTTGACCATTTTTTGTTAATATTTTACTTTAATTCCATTGGGAATTAATCACCACAATGTGGAAAATATTTTGATGTATTTTTTTATTCATTTTTATTTTATCTAGTTATGCTAGAGGACATTTTTATGGCAACCAATTTTTTTTTTGTTAACATGCGTTTTCGCGTCTTTTAGTCTAGTATTTGGAAACCGTTACTCATAGAGTTTTGCCTTGTGCAGTCTTTGGGTTCATTACTTACCAAAACGCTACTTAGTCGGGAATTCAGGTTTAAAAAGTTAGACAAACAACCAGCCATATTACCAACCTACCTTTTGTCTCCCGAAGGGCTTATTTTTACCTATCTTTTGTATCCCTAAGGGCTTAAATTTTTTTTCTTTATGTGACTAATTGACCACACAAAGTTGATGTTCTTGGCATGAAGTTCGACTACTGTGGAAGAGACTCTGATACTGGTACGCCAAATATTTATGTTGATATTTATATCAATGTGCGCTATGCATATCTTTGTGTAAATTTTGGCTAGCCAGTACAGAGTGTTTTGACGAACCCTGCCATGAAAAATCCTCATGTCTTGCTTTATCTATCTTGTACCTCTTATTTTTTTCTTTGGTAAATGGGACCTAGATTTGACTTATCAATACCTAACAAAAAAATATTTTCCTATTTTTTTTTAATAAAAATATCTATTTTTTTTAACCACTTGCCGATTTTAGTGTGAACACTGTGAGAGCATTTATTCATTGTCTTTCTCTCTGGCTTAGTCAGGAATTTTGGTATTATTGTTTAACGACTACTCCAGAGGAAAACAAGCAATATCTTAAATTTCTATTTTTTTTTTTCGAAAAGTTGTATATTAATTTTCTGTTATAAGGTTTATTATAGCATATTTCATTATATTAAATCCTAGAGAATGTAAAGGGGATACATCTTAAAATTATGATTTTTTTATAAAAAAAAATATAAAAATCCCTTTTAGATTTTCTGGCTAAAAAAAACATTTTTGAAGTTGAACACAATGTTGAAGCATTATTTGTTGAATTTTGTCATCTCATGTTTTTTTATTTTGAAAAATACATTGTTTATTTCTTATCCAATCAAAATCTTTTATTTTGCATCACCAAATTTATTTTAAACACCCTATAGTTTTTAAGCGATATGTTGTTTCAATTTTGAAACAACAAAATATTGTGTTTTGATAAACAGTGAACGACAGTGAGAAAGAAAACATCGAAATAGGTAAGCAAAGAAAATTTTCCTCACCCTTTTTGGTCCATAAACAACTTTATTTTAACAAATTGACCAACTAAATAATGTAACAAATAAATTATTTTTAACAAATTGGCCCCCAACGCTATTTTATTTTTTTTTCTTTTGTAACATACTTTATCTTCAAAGTCATTAGTGCCAGAACAGACAGAATAGTGACAAAAAACTGAGATTTCGACCAATCACTGCCTTCCACGAAATTGAAGAATAGCGGATCTGTTGAATTTTCTAGCTCACCAAAAGCGGTTGAAACATTAAAATGTGGTGGACGATAAAATGTTTTAGGTTACCGATTTTCGGATAATTTAATATCTGATCGTATATAAACTTCAACCCCTCCACCTGTAGAACCCCGATAAATACGATAAAAACTAATATTTTAAATTTTAATATTAGCTTCATTATTGTTTTTAGTAAGTATATTATTTACCAATGCTTTAACTTCAAGTAAACTAGCTAAAGGATCGTACGTTTATATGTTCTATCTTTAAGTTATTTATCTTGTTTTGGGAAATAAAAACATTTTGAGCGTTTAATTAACCAAGTCCTCTGATGTGCAATGTCAGCTTTCTTTTCTTGGCTCGAAAACTTAAGATATGCGTGCGTTTGAGAAAATTGGAGTGTATAAAAATGAAAACAACTTTCAAGTTTTCTCCACTACTTAATTTTCAGTGCCTTCTTTGCCAATTAGGCCAGTCACAGACACGTTGTTAACAATTTTTTTAGATTCCTACCAGTTCAAAACAGACTTTAATTTATTAAACTCAGCCTTATGTGCTGTGTTTTGTTTAGTGACTGACAACCATTGCCTCCAGGACTTTGGTCTGTATTTATTTTCTTCCTCAAGTTGACCGCCTAACTAATCGAGAAACTGGAGAAATACTTTATAACTCCGATTATAACATTTTTTTTAAATGTTATATTTTTACGTGGGTCTTCCCAGGTTTAAAATTATGCAGTAAAGAATTATACTTTCAACACGAACTGGCAATGTTCAAATTCAGCAGAATAGCAAAACAATGGGAATGGAAAAGATCAAAGTCCAATGGCTGGTAGACTCTCTGATATTGCATGCCGTTTATCAAGTAATTAAGATGCAAAAACTTACCATTAAACTAATTCGTAAGTTAACTTCATTTTTTTTTTCAAATTTGTTCGTGTAAAATTTATATTTTGATGTAGCCACAATAATATGCATTTTTCAGGCACCGTTGCCTTGATGTAATAGCATCACATGGCTTAAAAATCTAAGACAATTGTATGGTTTAAGAACTATGACATTTTTTGGAAAGACAGTAGATAGAATGCAAAACGCACGTTCAAAGAGAGAATCGCACCTAAAAAAATAATTTAAGGAATTTTAAAGAGAAAAGATAGTCGGTTAAGGTCCGGTATACTTGGTTATTGGTATATATTTACTCTTGCCATAATACTAAATAATTATAAAACAGCAAAAACAATGTTCTAATGCAGTCTTTATTCAACATTACCAAATATTTTCCTGAGCTTCCCCGACATTATCATGAAGAAAGATTCTGAGTGCAAAAATTACCTGGCCTGTTTTGGTCCTCTGTTAAAAAAGGTTTCTTTGCAGAAGCATGGCAGGAGATTTCAGATTCTTTTACTCTTCTATTGACTGATGCTAACAAATATGGAAATACCATCACACTAGCTGCCTCAATCGAAGCTGAAAAAGAATATTTTCTAAGATGGTCAATAAGCCTCTCATTTTGAACTTCAGAGCTTGCTTTTGTTTCCTATTCATGGCGGTCCTTAAGGGTGAATATGTTGACCAAAAATGCACTCAAAAATTATTCACTACATCTAATTTTACTCCACTTAGGCTCTCTAAAAGCATTTTTAGATATATCGCAGCTGATTGAAAAGTTGATTTTTTTTAGTTTTTAGAAAAAATCATAAAATTTTGGTGGTTTTTTTTTGGTTACATTTCTTTATATAACATTTAATAGAATTATACATGATATTATTTTTAGGTAACTACTTTTACAAAGTATAAAACATTAAGAACTAAACCTACAAAGAAGAAAAATCTACTACTTTTGTTCTCAAACCTATAATAATTTTAATTTGATATTTTCCCAGTTTAAAAAAAAAACTCACTCTCCTGGTTGTTCTTACCATAGACCTAATCCATCATTGTAAATAAATATAAGACTATCTTCAATATGCTTTAAAATTATGTGTAACTTTGGTATAATCAAATTTTTTTAAAAACAAGTGTATCTTGATCTTCTTCAAAAACTGGCATATTTAAGGCACTAAAACACTCCTTGGCGTACTTTTTTTTATCTTTGCCTAAAATAGAGAATTTTTAAAAATTATATCACCGTACGTTCTTTATAAACCATTTTTTGAATTGTCATTTTTTGATTCATAAATATCGGAAAAAAGTAGGGACAAGGACAGCATGCCATAGAGGTTTGCAGACCATTTAAAGTTAATACTGTTGGCAGGACATCTATACCTTCATACTACAGGCTACAAGCAAGTGCAATATTAAAAAATTGGATCAAATATACCATCCCATTGATTTTGATGTTTCTGGATCCGGTGAAAAACAAAGCAGATCTGTTATTTGGGTGGATGCGCAAGAAATTCTCGAAGAGGTAACCGGTATAGAAAATATCTTGGGACATCAAAAATAAAAATCATGGCAGACGGCGGCGGTGAAGGGTTTCTTAAAATTTTACTTTTAGTCATACCCGAAGACTTCTCTGCCAAAAAAGAAAATGAACTTAAAAGAACAAGATTCTCTGAAGGAGGAAGCGTTAGCAAAGATGTCAAGGTTCTTGTTGTAAAAAAAGTTATAATATTATGTTTAGTTCCGAATGTAAAAGATTTTTATGAAAATATAAAACTTTTAGTAGATCTAATACAGTTCAACAAAATACCTTTTTAATTCGTGTCAGATTTAAAATTAGTAAACCTGTTGAAAAACTCTGTATTTTAGAAAAAGATGACAAGTGCGCCAAGGAGTGTTTTAGTATCATAAATATACCAGCTTTTGAAGAAGATCAAGATACACTTGTTTTAAAAAAAATTATTATACCAGAGTTACATCTTTCACAAGGGCTAGTCAGTCATGTATTTTGGAAGGGTTTAGTGCCACTTTTGGGCAGAGATCAAGCTGTTAAATGGCCACAACGGTTAGGTTTAATTAGTAAAAATTATCAGAGGTAAATATTTTAGGGGAATGCCTGCCTCAAGATGTTAAAAAATGTAGACATACTTACTGACAGAGACATACTTGACAAAATATCTATGTTTGAAATAATGCCATTTATAAGCACTTTAAAATATTTTAATAAAGAAGTTCAGGATTGCTTTTCGTTGCAAGTAAACAAAAATCATCTAAGTGAAAGCACTGAACATTTACGAAAAACTTTTAGAAGCACAATTTTAAACCATATTGAAGATAGTCTAGTATTTATTGACAATGATTGATTAGGTCTCTGGTCAGAACAACCAGGAGAGTCTCTCCACAGAGAGTTTTTATTAACCTGGAAAAAATATAAAATTAAAATTATTAGTTTGAGAAAAGCAGTAGTGAATTTTTCTTCTTGTTATTGTAGGTTTATATTTTGTAAAAGTAGTTACCTAAAAATAATATCATGTATAATTCTAATAAATGTTATTAGAAAGATCAAAAGATATGAGATTTTTATTCGAGTTTAACCAAAATTACCCAAATTTTGTTATATATAAAAAATGTAACCAAAAAAAACTACTAAAAAAATCAACTTTTCGATCAGCTGCGATTTACCTAAAAATGGTTTTAGAGAGCCTAAGTTTAGTACAATTAGATATAGTATGTAGTGTTTTTGGCTACATGTTCGGTCAACCTATTCACTCTTGAGGAGCGCCGTGTATCCGTGAAATTATTTTCTATCCAGCGCTTTTTTCATGTTGGCCACTCTTCTTCTAGACCAGCACTATCGAGTAAAAATTTGAATTTTTGCAAAAGTTGATATTTGAGCCATCTTTAAAAAATTTACAAAATATCATACTGTATTTAAAGCTGTCAGCCTCACTAAGCTAGTGCAAAATTGTCTCAACAAAAAAGCCAGTTATAACTAAATTGACAAGGTAAAACATGGATTTTCTGTCAGTTTGTTGGCAATATGACCGCGTATTAGGCCAAAGGATACTAAAATAAAATGAGTTAACTGGCTTTCTAGTTAAGATGTTAATGGCTGGTGTTGTCTTTTGTTGAAAGGTAAATTTTGTGAGATAGGAAAAAATACATGTATGCGTTTTTACAAACTTTTATTTCACTTGCAATGTATGTAAATATGTTCGTTCGGGTGGAATCTTCCAACTTAATTTTGACCAAGTTTCCGACATAAGATGGGCTTCAAATATGGCACGTTTATATAGTTGCGGTGACAACACGAGAATATAGTGTAATGAAATTGAAGCTCCCCCTACTCGAAGAGGGTAGAGGGAGTACGGTTTAAGTACGCTCGATTTCGTTGAAATCTGGTGTGTTGTGGCACTTGGGGATGGAGATAACGAATTTTCAATAAGATTTTGAAAATTCAACATGGCGAATTCAAGATGGACGATTTTTGGTTCAATTTGGTGTCAATCAAATTTGCCACGCATTTATATTTCCGATGACTATACAATAATATGTCATTAATAGGCACCCCTCCTCCCTACAAGGGAAGTGGAGGGGGGAAAACACGTAAGTTTATCCGATTTTAACCAAAATTGGTATACGAGGGCGTTTGGGAATGAGCAATACGAATTTTTGATCAGATTTTGAAATTTTAATATGGCGGATTCAAGATGGACGCTTTTCGGTCATGTTTTGCTAACCATTTTTAACTGACTTATCCACATCCGATTGTGTTCAAATTTGGTATGCGTTTATAGTTCCGGTAAAAATACAATAATATGGTATTCTCAAGTACTCACCTCCCTCTAACGAGGGAACTGGACGGGGAAAAAGATTTAGTTTATTCGATTTCAATCAAAATGGGCATGCAGATGTTTTTAAAGAGGGGGATTATGAATTTTTGATTAGATTTTTTCAATCAAATCAAATTTCAAGGGTATAAATTTAAAAATTAAGGGTGTGTGTTTAAATTTGGTATGCGTTTATAGTTCCGGCGACAACACAATAATATGGTATTATTAGGTACACACCTCCCTCTAACAAAGAAAGTGGAGGGGGAAAAAATTTAGTTTGTTGGATTTAAATTAAAATTGGCATACAGAGGATTTTCGGGAAAAGGATATGAATTTTTGATCACATTTGAAAATTCTAATATTAAAATAAAATACAAATTTATATAAACAAAAACTTTTAAAGAACAAGGCTTTTATTGAATGCACTTAAAAGTAGAAAATAATTTTTTTTTATATCGTAATAAAAGCGACGGGCGCAAATAAAAAATTTTAACTTTACGGTGACAAAGAGAGAACCACAAAAGAAGAACTAAATTCTTCTATTCGAATGATAAACATAATGCTTTCAATTAAGAAGCTGAGAACGGGTGAGATTGCCATTCTTACAAAGCCTTTAAAAACGTCCTTAGGTTATAGATTAACACAACTGTTTCTTAGTTAAATCGGCGATGTGACTGACATAAGATACCTAAAATTAAAACAAGTGGGAAATCCGGATCTACAGTTACCATTACCTTTTTTGAGGAAAAGCTCGATATTCAATAATTTTGTTATTTATCCACCCTCGCTAAATCCTTTTTTAAATTAAAAATTTTTAGTTTGCGCCCGTGGCTTTTATTATGGTATAAGAAAGATAAACAATTATTTTCTAAAAACTTTTCCTTTAAAAGTTTTTTTAATATAAATTTATTTATACGTTATCGTTTATTCACCGGAAAATACAATTTGAAAAAAAATATAAATAAAAAAAGAAATAAAAATCGTAGTACTTAAACTAACAATAATTACATATTTTGAAATTTCTTTAGGTAAGAGTTACCTAACTTCCTCATAATTTTTAAAATCAAAAGGAAAAAACTTGTCAAAATTACAAAATGTTATTTTAAAATACAGTTTTTTAATATACTGACTAAACGTTTTTTTATAAAATCAAGAGTACCTCCACTTATAAAAATGTATCGTTACAACTGTGGAGCTATAACACAGCACCTCAAAAGTAAATTAAGAAAAGAGATAGCAATCCAGTCTACGGCGAAGAGGTGATTAACATTTAGCTCTCCGACTCCCCAAGTCAATTTAAATCGCTGTAACTGGATATTATTTTCTTTTAATTCTGTTGTAAAAGCATCGTATAAACAAAACTAAAAGCAAAACTAATAAAATTTTGTTTTTATTTGGTTTTTGTTTGTTTTGATGTTTTAGTTATTTAAATTTTTTACCTAATATTTTAATAGTTACCCACTTGTAGTTTTTATTTAGGTTATATAATAATTTCACCTAAAATACTACCAATTTAGAATTTTAATGTGTTTGGATGTGTTGTCTTCAATGTATTCTGATATACCTGATAATGATTATTATTATTATTATTATTATTATTATTATTATTATTATTATTATTATTATTATTATTATTATTATTATTATTATTATTATTATTATTATTATTATTATTATTATTATTATTATTATTATTATTATTATTATTATTATTATTATTATTATTATTATTATTATATTACTTTTACGTGTTATAAATATGACCTAACATTTTAAAATTTGACAGTGGGATAGGTCTAAATTTTTACACCTGTGGGGGGCACTAAATTTTAAAACCAATTTTCAAAAAACACTTACCCATACAGAAAAGACACAAATTTATTGCTAAATACCACTAAAAACTGCTTTTTTGTCAAAATAAATACCATATTTTAGAGGAAAATTCCCTAAAACTAATTTTTTTTGACAGGTTTCAAAATGGCAAATGGTGAATACGCCAAAATTTTGGCACATTATAGTTTCATAATCTGTGTTTGAGGTTATAAAATTGATGATTTTTTTTTATTTTAAATTTATAACCCCCAGAAAGGATTGTTTTGTGGCAATTGGTAATAAGTTTGTTCATAATTTCTCTAAGTAACCGTTTTCACAAGGATTAATTTACCTTATTTAATATCCCAAGTTGTGCATTAATCAATAAAAAATCTCCAATTTTAACCAAGAAAACGACATATTTTGCACCTCTTTTCAGCACAAAAATATATTTATGAGGGCAATACGAGGCAAAACAAACATAAGTGAAGGTCCAAACAAAAAAACCCAAAACAACTACATTAATTTATTTACAAACTTAAATTAAAACATTGAGGTTATCTAAAAGCTCAGTCAAGAAAACTTTCCTTACTCAAAGCCCACTCATTTTAAAGCTGTAGCTTTCATCAGTAGAGGTTGGCGCAAGCCAAGGTGCAAGCAGAGTAAAAGATCCGAACTCGCTGTTTGTGATTGAACGCAGCGCTAATATTTTTACACTGACAGAAACGTGAACAAAATTTGCAATTAAGTTTTTTAATACATTTCATAAATAAAAACACCTTTTAAATAAATACAAAATTAATCTACTCTTTATTTTTTCATTACCCATCTAAATCTTTGTGTAATATCAGATATTAACTGGAAAAATTAATTTTAATTTGTTTTACAGAGTGCTTACTATTTAAACCCCGCGTGGGTTTAAATGTTTTAATTTTATTTTTTTCTAAATTGAAACTTTCTTCTTAAATCCAACAAAAGATAGTGTTAATATGATTATTCAATAAAAAAATTTATTGAAGTTCTTTTTATAAATCAAATTATGTCCAAAACTCAAGGATGGTTGGTTTAAAGTGCTTAAAACCAGAAATTTCACTTAAACTTAGGACCGTTCTAAAATAGACTAAACCCTTTTAGTAAATCCCACCGTTAATGTGTTTTAAATAAGAATGCTTTTCTTTTATTTTAGATTTCTTCTCTCTATTATTGCCTAAATTATTGACATTTTCTTTTTGTAAAAAAATATTTCAGCCCAATTCTTCTCCTAAGCTTAATTGTCAAATTAATTTTTTGTTTTTCTTTAAATATAGCTCTATTAGCTTAGTTTGTTTACAATAAGTATTGTAGTTTGTTTAGTAACATAGCCTAATTTGTCAACAATTGACAGTTGACAATAAAGGATTTTTTTATTCTATTTTATTCTGTTCTATCCTAAATGTCAAATAACTGGACCGTCAACGTAAAACCTGTACCAAAAAGGCTATTTTAAACTGTTAAAGAGCGTTAAAGTTATCGATGTCGGCGAAGTTATCGGTCTGTAAGTTGCCACGGTCATAAACTATGTATTATTTGAATGAACACAGCTTACACGAAAGTTTCACCTGAAATATGTTATTATTAAAGTAAGCCCAAGTCCAGTTTCGTTACCTGTTAAAAAGAACCACGCACTGGACACTCGTATAAAACATATCTCGGTCGATTTCAATTCATTTTAGATATGTTGTAGAACTAGTACTAGTTCAGAAAATGAGTAATTTTTATTTCGTTTCTATGGCTAGTTTCTGAGATATTCGCTATCAAAGAGAGAAAAATAGCTATACACTCTTTTATGTTTCAACTAGGAAAATATGGGACTCTCCAGAATAAACGAAAAAATAGTGACATGCTGTATGATGCGTAGTTTTTGTACGAGGGACAATCAAAAATAAGGCATTTTTGCTAATTTTCGAAGTTCCGTTTCAAGCTATTTCGAAAATCTGAAGTTTTTTTTGAGCCAAAATATTATATTTTCAATTATTTGTAGGTAAGGAGAATAGGTTTGGTTTGGATAACTTAAAGAAGTTCATAAGAAAATAATTTTAAAAAAATTACATTAGGTAGCTTAATCGAGTTAACAATCTCTCAATCTCAATCCTTTTCTTTTTAATATTACTATATTCCGCTATTTCTCTTTAATTTTGGGTAAAAAATGGATAGAAATCTTTTTTTGCACGCGTGATCAAAAAAAAAGTTTTTTTGCATCGGTAACTAAAAAGGCCATGCTTCAGTTATCTGCAGACAGTTACTAAAATCATGTTTTTGATGAAGGTATAAAAAAAAACTCCACTAGCCACTAGCACTACTATGCCTACACATTTCACCAACGATAGCGTCGTCGATGTCTGAACAGCCTTTCTGTTTGGTACCTTTTTTCATAATTAGTCGTGGAAAGTTTATTCCATTATGATGTGTGATAGAAAATAGTTTGGCACTAGTTTTGTGAAAACGGGATTTTGATGAATGATCAGAAAGGCAATGAGATCAAAATTTAGAGATTTAGAGATATCCTGAATCGACCCCCCCCCCCCCCGTATACAACTCAAATATGACATTTGACAGATAGTTCTTGAAACAGAAATTCGAAAATTAGAAAAAATGCCCTTTTTTTTTACTGTTCCTCGTATAAAAACTACGCATCTGCCATCAATAAAAATAGACTCTTTGAAATTTAATTGAAACATAACATGGCTATTTTTCTTCCTTTGATAGCGAATGTCTCCGAAACTAGGCATAGAAACGAAATAAAAATTACGCATTTTCTTAACTAGCACTAGTTCTACAACATTACGAAAATTAATTGAAGTCGACCGAGATATGTTTTATAGGAGTGTCCAGTGCGTGGTTCTTTATTTTTTTGGGTGCGTATTGTGTTTCAAAACTTATTGAGCACTTAAGCGGTCGCATCTCTCGATAATCTGATTACTTCCAGTGCCTAATTCATACATTTAATTCTTGGTCGAATACTATTGTTTTAACACATTTTAACTAAGTAGAACGTAGACAGTTTTCTCTCTTTGTACTGAAATTTTAAAACCTCTATCATTTTGAACCAGCACCTCTTAACGTTAACCATGTTTTAATTAAAACTCATCATTTTTGCCAACATGATGTTAACTAAAAAGTCGACAGTCTTGTCGTTTTCGCAACAAGGATAACATCTCAGCCACAAAGGCTTAAGAGTGCTTTCTAATCCGCTGTGGAACAATCCAATTATCTTAAGTTCTTTGTTTCCTAATTAAAATTAAAGCAAAAAGCTTCCCGTCTCGTAGGAACTGATTTAACGGGACAGAGACGTATTGTGCAATTTTTTTTATTGTGAGCTTTGATGTAATTGGATTAACAGCCTAATCAAGTCAAAGGGTATTAAGAGATTGTGGTTTAAAATAATCTTCGCACAGAGGCATAATCTGATTTAGAAATTGAGGCTGCAAAAAATAACTTTTTACAGTTCCACACTAGTATAGGAGCTCTTCGCCTCGAAGAAACTGATTACACGCAGTGGCGGATCCAGAAATTTCACAAGGGGAGGGGCGCAGGAAATAAAACTTATGTAGTCCGGGTCAAGCAACTATACGAACATAGGGCAAAAAAGTCCTTTTTTATGGTCATCATTGTTTTTTTGGGGTTTGGTTAGATTGGTATGTTAGTTAGTGGTGACCTGACCCTCTCCACTAACCAAAGAGTTTCGACCTACATATTATTATGTTCGTAGTTGCTTGAGCCGTTGATGGTGACTAACAGATACTACCTGATACAACTAATTTATTTTGGTAAAAAAAATATATTCGGTATTAACATTCCCACATTATTATAGTATTAAAAAAACTTTTTTTTCTTTTTTGCTTTGCAAACCTACTAAGATAGGGAAGATATTTACAAAAGCACTTCTCCTACCATGGTACCTTAGATAAGTTTTCACAAGTCTTAAAGTGGAGAAACTTCTTTCAGCGGTAGCAACCGAAAAAGGAAGAGAAAAAACAATTTTTAATGCGTTGTAGATATTGGGGTAATCATGTCTACTACACAGTGTCAACGCTGTTAAGGCATCATCGCATTTACTATTTACAGTTTCGTTTTTAAACAATGTTAACTCTCCCATTAACACCAAATTTGTCTATAATTTTTGTTACCATATCTGATATTTTTTCTGCGTCGTGTCTTTGAAGGGTTGTTAAAATGCATAAATTTACTAGAGAGATATCTGGGATCGCCCCCTGTATGCAATTCAAATATGATATTTGGTAGACAGTTGCATGAAGGCTGCAAATTACGATATTTAAGTGATAATGATGATGATGATGACCGTTCGGTTTTCGTAACGGGTTCGGCAAAAGAGAGGCCTTATTTAGTATCCAGGTTTTGGTCCAAAGATGCAGGGATGTCTCTGTTCCTGTGTATGCCTATTTTATAGACTATGACGAGGCTTTTGACAGGGTGCAGCATAAAAAGCTTATGGAAATTCTTAAAGACGTAGGCCTGGATGATAGAGATCTCTACTGGAACCAAACTGCACAAATCAAGGTTAATCAACAGATGTCAGAAGGAGTATGAATCAAGAGGGGTGTTGGTTGCATCTTTTCACCACTACTTTTTAATATTTAAAAATTTCTACATTAACAAAATTTGAAAATACCTTGGAAAGTTACTCTAAAGGAATCTCCATTAATGACGTTAACATAAACAACTTTAAGTACGCTGACGACACCGTAATAATCGCGGACTCACTATTTGGATTAAATTTGAACATGAAAAAAACCAAATGGATGGCGATTACTAAGAACCAAATTGGAAGATCTGTTCTTCAGATACAGAACCAACAAATCGAACGCGTCCAATGATACAAATATCTGGAATGCCAGGTCAAAAAATATTGGGATAACATGCAGGAAGTTCGGGCACGAATTGAACAAGCCAGGGCATCATTTATAAAAATGAAATCCGTAATATGTTGCCGAAGTCTGTCGCTCTCCGTTCGCACTTGAGTACTAAGTTGCTACGTCTTCAGTATTCTAAATTATAGAATTGAGGCGTCGACTGTAAATAGCTAGAAGCTTTCGAAATGTGGACGTGTTGACGGATGTTAAAAATATCCTGGATGGACAGAGTACAGAATGTAGATGTGCTTGCAAAAATGTCAAAAGATCTCGAAGTCATGCCGACACTCAAAAAACGGAAGCTGGAGTACTTTGGACACATTCTCAGAAACCAAAAATACAGACTTCTCAAATTAATAATAGAGGAAAGATCGAAGGCAGAAGAGGACCCGGTTGTCGAAGAATATCGTGGCTAAAGAATTTAGGACACTAATTTAGGAGACTACTACAGATCTCTTTAGAAAAGCAGTCGACAAAGTACAGACAGCGCTGATGATTGCCACCGTTCTAAGAGGACAAGGCACTTAAATAAGAAGAAGAAATGATTTGTCACAAAATATTGTGAACTTCTTTAAGTTACCCAAGCCAAACTATTTTTCTTATTTACAAATAATTGAAATTATAGGATTATGGCTCAAAAATGACTATCCCCCGTATAAATTTTTCTCTGTGTTGGTCCATTCCGGCTATAATGTAATATTTTTACACAATTTTTATAACTCTTTAAAAAATTAAGTGAAAAAAGTCTCAGCGAAAAATGTTTGCCCACAAAATGGTCAAAAATTAACAAAATTATGGAAAGATTTTTTTCAGGCAGGCACTTTAAAGGTTAATTTAGAATAGCATACAACTTGACACCTGTCTGCTTAAGCTTTTTTTTGGATATGTTAGGAGTACAGTCCATCACCGACCGAAAGTAAAGTCCTATTTACAAGGCATCTTCAAAATCCGCCCTCCCAAAAATATGAACTGTTTACCTATAAATCCATTATAAATTAACAAATAAAAAATTTAACACCTGTCAGCGTGAGCTGCTGCGTGCTAGCCTTAATAGCTGGGCAGTATTTTGACACTATTGTTAAAAATTTCAAGTGACTACCAAAATATTTTCTGATTTCAATTTTTGACATTCAAGACGTCTTTTCGCGACCGATGATTTGGAAACCGCTTTGAAAACATGCGTAAAATGTTATTTTGGCGACGGAACGGTGACGTCACGGTTCAAAACATTTCAAAGAATTTCGAAAGCGCCCCGGCGGCCGTTTCGAACACGGTTCAATATGGCGGTACTTACAAATATTTGGCAATAATTAAAATAGGTCAAGGTTATCTGGCGGAGACAAAAAAAAGGCTCACTTGTGGATCTAGGACATCCATTTCGAAGAATCACAAAAAAAACTCCCAAATCCAAAAAACAAGAAACCACACACACACAGCTGATTAATGTCATTCAATAATTGTCATTTTGGCGATCAGTAGCAATGCAATGGTTCGAAATGGTGACGTTGCGGTTGAAACGGTGATACTCCAATAGAATAGTCAGAAAATCGCGATTTATCTACAAAACTGACTAAACAGCCAAATTTTTTACAGCAAGTAGAAATGTTCTTAAAATGGGACCATCTGGAGCACAAACCAACTAAATTTCATCAAAATCAGACAAGTGGTTCTTGAGTAAGACGCTTTGGTGACAGACAGACGAATAGACAGACATTAAGGCAAAAAAGGTTCTAAAAAAATTTTAGTAGCATTGGATAACCACAACCTTTCCTCTCGCCTTGGGTACGCCACTGTATATGCAGCAAAACACGAAGTTGCCGAGAATCACGCGATCTGCTATAGAAACGTCAAAAACATATAAAAACCAAGTCTCGTTTCATTTCTATCTTAAAAACCGTAGAAAAGAAGAAGTAAGGCACCTTCTGGATCACTCTGTAAAAAGTGTCAAACATACTTATAACATTTCTAAAAAGCGGCGCAGGCAAAAATTAATTTTTTTATTCTTTAGGTAGGTTATTGGTAAATAAGTACTTAATTCCAGATATCAGTATTTGCTTACCTTTCTTTTTCACAACGTGATTTTAATTTTCGCGTAATCTTTTGTTGCAAAGAAAACCATTAATATCCTCGTTTTCCTCGAAATATATAACAATCAATATCGATTCATACTCAAAAAATTTAAATTTTAAAGGTAGCTACGCAGAATATTATCTAATATTCCAATATTCCAGAATGGAAAAATACTCACCGACAGTTGTCAATAATAGGTGAGTAGGTACTTTTGTTTTGTCTTGAGGGGCGCCCACGGTTTAGCAGAATGTTCAAAATCAAACCCGTTAAATAAAAGAACCTACAATTCGTTAAACCAATTTTTTATCCGAACCTTATTTCTTCAACAAATTCGAAATTTATTAGACATTTTTTTAATCGAACCATTGTTCATCAAACTCGTCTAATATCAGATTCGTAATTTGTAGTACCCATTTTTAGTAAAACCCGAAATTTTTCAAACCATTATTTTTCACACGAGGAATTCGTAAGAATCGGTGTTTATCACAAATGTCTGCTAAATTGATTGCATATCGCCAATTGGGAAATCAAAATAAGCAAAGCACCCTCTAACCAAAAGCCCCCAACTATCCTAAGGCCCCCGATACCATGGCAACTGCAGGTGTTTTGTCAACAAGGGCCGCAGTACGGCAGAAGAGTATTTTTAAGATTTTAGCGCGGGCATTACTCCGAGTTTATCAAAGAACCAAGAGAACTGTACTGGCTCGCTGTAATTACTAGGAATTCGCATAGAAACAACAAAACACAACGCCTATAACCTCACATAATTTTTTTACTATTTTGATCCAATAATTTTCTTTTTATTTAAATTATTGCGGCATAGTTATGTGCAAGTATACACTTAAAAAAAGGATTACTTGAGTGAAAAGAAATTTTCTTGAATAGGGCCAGCCCCCTTGTGTCCTTGAACTAAAACGAAATTGCTGGCAACGAGAGAATTTTTCTTGTTCTAAGAGAAAAATTGTCTTTCAGGAAAACACGGGGGGGTTGGCTCTATTCAAGATAATTTTTCTTGAGCCAAGATATCCTTTTTTTCAGGGTACTAGTAAAATCTTGGTTTCAAAAACACACGGATACTTGATTATTAACAAAACTGGTCAGTAAAGCTCCACTTAGAGGTTGGAGAGACTCTTGCTAGTCGTTGACGCTCCTGTATAAAATAGAAGATTATTTCGTCTAGCGTCAGCAGCCGATTTTTAAATATGGATGCTTTTTAAGTTAAACTGTTGTCCTATAACCAGTGGTAGCAGCTAGCAGGGGTATTTCCAATTCAGTTATAAATGCACTTGTAAATGCAACCTTAAACATTACACCCAGTTACTTTAATATGTAGTTGGGTAGCGTTTTTTTAGCAAATAATTCTGCAGTAAATGGCTTTCTTTCATTTTAGTATTATTAGTATTAGTATTTAGTATTAACAAATATATTGATATCCATTGCATATTTTCGGAGTCTTCAAGCACACCAAGGGGCACATGTACTGCATTAGCAGAAACCGAGGCACAAATACAATAGAAAAACTTATTGTTTTTGTCTGAAAAATCAAAATAAACAAGCGGTCATATGAATCAAGAGGGTTATTTGCGACGTGGTACGGTACAGCGCAGCGGCGGTAATGATAGTAAGGCAAGTTCGGGCTACAGCAACGCATCGTGACTTACACGGACGCGTGCCAGACCGCACACACTTTACGAAAAAAGCGAAAGTAAAAAAAGCTTATGTGCTTTAGCGACGCGGAATGCGAAGTCAAAATAATTAACCCAACCCCACATTTTTGACCCGGTGCTAAAAAAGCTCTGGTGTCCCACTGTGGACAAACATAAAAAAAACTCTCCGCGTTGCCATGGAAAACAAATGCAATGACGTAAAATTTCGCAAAAAAATCAGATCGCCACGGGAGGCGTACACGCAGCTGGCGAGGCGACGCAATGTTCAATAGTTTGTGTATAGATGTCACTTGCTACATTTAGTTTTTGTAAAAAAAATGTTAGCGGCTATATTGAAATTGTTTCGGAGAATTTGGAATGAACAGTAACTCTCCACTTTTGATGTTTTTTTTTTGACGAGGAGTACGTATAAATAGGTATACTGCATTATATACCCGGCGCAAAGTCAAAAAAAGCCTCTCATATTTTTACAGACGACACAAGAAAAAAACAATGGAGGAAACATTAAACGGGGCAACATTTTAATGCGGCAAATCACTCTGGTGTGATGTCAAAGACTAAACTTCAAAGTGGAAAAAGGACCGATGACAATGAGGAATCTTTAGTTCCTAAAGCGGCAGAATCTTTGTGCTAAGTCCAGACAAAAAGCCGCGTACCTAAAAGGTATTTTTTCAACAGACCGGAAAGTGCACACTTTCCCTACAATTTTTTATACGGAAAGTGTAACTTTACAAAGATGGCTACAAGAATGGGACCGGTTTTTTTTTTCACTAAAAATTTTAACGGTGGGATTTACTAAAAGGGTTTAGTCTATTTTAGATTGGTCCTAAGCTTAAGTGAAATTTTTGGTTTTAAGCATTTTAAGCCAACCCTCCTTGAGTTTTGGATATAGTTTGATTTATAAGAAGAATTATAATAAATTTGTTTATTGACTAATAATCTTAACACAATCTTTTATTGTATTTAAGAAGAAAGTTTCAATTTAGAAGAAACTAAAATTAAGAAATTTAAACCCACCCAAATATGGGTTATATGTCACTCCAATTAACACTTACCTTTGTTAATTAATTTTTTCAATTAATACTTGATGTCACACAATGATTTAGATCGGTAATAATAAAATAAGGAGTAGATTAATTTTATATTTATTCAAAATATGTTTTTATTTATGAAATGTATTGAAAAACTTAAATGCAATTTTGTTTACATTTCTGTTACTGTCGAAATGTCAGTTTCAAAATATCAGCTGCATCCAAACAACACCATTCTTAACTAAAAAGCCTGTTAACTCCTATCGCCTCAGTGCCCTTTAGCCTATTGTGGCTGCCATTTTTATAACCAAATTGACAAGTAAAACATGGATTTTCTGTCAGTTTGGTGTCAATATGGCCCCGATCATAGGCCAAAGGATACTAAAACGAAAATGAGTTAACTGGCTTTTTAGATGAGTACAGTGTTGATCCAAATCACAAACAGCGAGTTCGGACCTCTTACTTCTGCCTGTACCTTGGCTTGCACCAACCTTTACTGATGAAAGCTACAGTTTTAAAATGACTGGACTTTGAGTAAGGAAAGTTTTCTTGATTGAGCTTTTAGCTAACCTCAATGTTTTAATTTGAGTTTGTAAATAAATTAATATAACTGTTTTGGGTCTTTTTGTTTGGTATATTTTTCGTGCATAATCAGTGACCTTCACTTATGTTTGTTTTGCCTCATAAATATATTTTTTGTGCTGAAAACGGGTTCAAAATATGGCATTTTTCTGGACAAAACTGGAAATGTTTTATTGGGTAATGAAAAACTTGGGATATTAAATAAGGTAAACTAATCCTTGTCAAAACGGTAACTTAGGAAAATTATAGACAAACTTATTACCAATTGCCACAAAATAATCCTTTTGGGAGCTATAAATTTAAACCACCCCCCAGAGCTGGTCTAAAAAATCATCAACTTTATAACCTCAAACACAGATAATGAAGCTATTATGTGCCAAATTTGTGGAGTATTCACCTTTTGCCATTTTGAAACCTGTCAAAAGAAGATTTTAGGGCATTTTTAAAATATGGTATATTTTGAGATTAGTTTTAGCGCATTTTCTCCTAAAATATGGTATATTTTGAGAAAAAAAAGCAATTTTTCAGTGGTATTTTGCCAAGTATGCTCCCAAGTTAAAGAACAAATTTATTCAAAAACTCTCCTTTGACCAGAGCCTGTAATACATGCAATCAAGCTGGCAATTATTGTGACCTATTTAATAGTAGTCTGACAACCATTAAAAAGTTACGCCTTTCTTAAGTATGTTATCTCCGCTCTTTTTTTTTCTTCCCCTATTTCTCTTTTTGGAAACATTCATTGTTTTATTTTTTAATTTTAAGTTCTTTTTTTTAAGTATACTTATTGTTTTTTTTCCTACTCTGTAATTGAGTTAAGTCCTGTTGAGTGGCTGTAAATAAAATAAAATATCAATACAAAATAACCAGTAACTTTGTGTCTTTTCTGTACGGGTAAGTGTTTTTTTAAAATTGGTTTTAAAATTTAGTACCCTCCATAGGTGTAAATACTTAAACCTGTGGGAGGTACTATTTTAGATCTTAGTAAGTCCCACAGTAAATGATCTCTAGGTGTAAAATAGGCTATTATTAGTTGTATGAAAAAATAACGTACAATACGTGACCGGAAACGTAGCCGGAAACTCACTTTACACATCTCCACAGATTTACAGGTCTGGCCTACAGGGGTGAGCCCCCTTAAATTTTTGTTTCACTATGAAGTTCCTTTTTCTCTCTAGTAACGTAAATACTTATTGTAGTTTTTATCACGTTTTTTATAGTTTGTAATTGATTTTTAAAACATTGTTTTAAAAACCAATACCAATGACGTAAAACAAATATTTTTATTAGTTTTCGCAAGGAAAACAGTCTGGTTTGTGAAATCTTGTAAAACCCTATAAAACAAATGAAAGGACAAATAAGTGCTATGTTAACTTTTTAGAGACAATGGACTTCATGCCATTTTTTAAATATTACACAGCATATTTTTGATAACTACCCTCCATGAGTGGCTAAATTCGCCCACGTTTTTTACGCATTTTGGGACGTTTATATTTCCACGAGAGGTTGTATTTATTAACGACTTAATAAACCAACGGTTTTGTATGGATTTTTTACAACAAATTATAAAAATGTTGCTTACTTAATAAACGCTCAAATACATTCATCAGTCATAATATAGAAGCATCACAGTTCTATCTTTGGAAGTAGGTCGTAGATCAGGAGTTTTCAGTTTCTTTTGATATACATACTTAACTTCCTGACTTACTTGTTGGTTTCGATTTTTGGCAGTTATTGTTTTACCAGAGGTGAGCAACTGGATTTGACAGTTGTTAGGGAAATGTTTGAAATTGTGTGTTGGCAATGATAGTTGACTATCACTGTCAGATTTTTGATTAAGAAACGAAATTTCGCAAATTTCCTTCTTATTGATATTTGCATCCTTTAACGTTTTGCTTTTCGCTTTATTCCGATAAGCGGCGCGCTGCCTATAGCCTTCCAACATCCCGCGATGTTTGACGACGAAAGATGTCCTATGTTAACCTGATGATTCCTAACAAGAATGAAACAGGCCTGTAGGTTTCTGGACTATCCATTAGCCTGGTCGTTATAAATCGAAAAGAAAAATGTGTGTCCCGATAAGGCACAAATCTTATTTTTATTTTTTTGTAAATTTTAAATTTTTTTACAAAAATTAAGGACATGTTAGGTATCTAAAATTGTGTTTTATTCATAAAAGTAAATAAGATACAAATACTGTTTATTTTAGTTTGGTGACATTGGTAACTTAACATACTCTTGGGTATATAATATTTTTATTTATTTTATTTACCACATTTTTATTGTGAACATTATCTGTAACCACGGATGTAGAAACTTTGGATTGGTGTGTGTGTCACTGCCGCGTGTCTTCCGCCATTTTCGCCGCCATATTGTGGAGATTTGGATTGGCGACATTGGTAGTGTGGGAACACTGACTATCAACACTGTCAAAAAATGACGTTTCTATGAAAGGTTATGTTTTTTGTTGTTTTTTAATACAAAAACAAAAAAGACAGACAAATGTTCGAACGGCCACGCCATAGTAATCTCTCTTATTTGGTCTGGGGAATGTGCAAGTTTTGAGCATAAATTACGGGATGTGACCACGAATTTTAATGACCAAAAATTTTAAAACAAAAAATTAACTACTACCATTGAAAAACCAACCACTACCATCTCCATTTAGCTACTACCATTAAAAAATCAACTACTACCTTCTCCATGTTGCTATTACCATGTAAAAATCAACTACTACTACCATCCCCATATAACTACTACCTTTGAAAAATCAACTACTATGATGGTAGTAGTAGATTTTTCAATGGTAGTAGCTATATGCTGGTGGTAGTAGTTGATTTTTTAATGGTAGTAGATGATTTTTCTATGGTATTAACCGTAGTAACAATATACAGATGGTAGATTTTAATTTTTTATTTAAAAATCAATGGTCATTAAAATTCATGGTCATCAAAATCAGAATTGGGACTACCTAATTTAATTTAATGACCACGAATTTTAATAACCAAAAATTTTAAAAGAAAAAATTAACTACTACAATTGAAAAACCAACCACTACCATCTCCATATAGCTACTACAATTAAAAAATCAACTACTACCTTCTCCATGTTGCTATTACCATCAAAAAATCAACTACTACTACCATACCCATATAACTACTACCTTTGAAAAATCAACTACGACCATCTCCATACAGCTACTACCTCTAAAAAATCAAGTACTATGATGGTAGTAGTAGATTTTTCAATGGTTGTAGCTATATGATGGTGGTAGTTGTTGGTTTTTCGATGGTAGTAGCTATATGGAGATGGTAGTAGTTGATTTTTCAATGGTAGTAGCCATACGGGAATGGTAGTAGATAATTTTTTAATGGTAGTAGTTATATGGGGATGTTAGTAGTTGATTTTTCTATGGTAGTAACCGTAGTAACAATATACAGAACAACATGGAAACACTACCCCCAATTTGTAAGCTCAAAAGGTACTGTCAACCATTGCTGCTGGCAATCCCGTTCAAGATAAACCTTCATTAAGTTGATCTGAATCTGAAACAGGAACTAAAACGGTTAGGGACAAATTTTTGGTTATTATAAACTGTTGGAGCATCAGTTTATAAATCCGAGGTTGTTATAGTAATCAGCTGAAAGTCAGAGCGATGGCACGCGATCACAAAAAAGTACATCTTTGGTACATAGAGTTTAACAAAATTAGAGCAACACTTCATGAGTTTTAAAACGAACAGTTTCTACACCACCAATTTTAATATTAATATTAATAATAATAATATTAATATTAATATTAATATGTATTTTATCAGTATATTTTTTCTTTTTCTTCTTGTCATTTACATGTGTTTGTAACTTTCTATATGTAATTTTAAGTAAGTAGTTTAAGATTTCATTGTCAATTTTTGTGATATTGTATCAGTATTTTTTTTGAGATTTTAAGATCAGTAATTATAAGATGTTTTACCAGTTTACTAGAAATAAAGAAAAATCAATCGTTATTTTTTAATCTTTATTAACAAAACCTTAATGTTAACATTGTTTAATATCTAAATACCATTTCGAAGATATTCTTAGGTTAAATATACCTTAATATTAATTTTTAACAGCACATTTTGACGCTCGTTTATTCAACTGTGACAATGTTTTGTATTTTTTAACAATTTTTGTAATAAAAGTTTTCTGATACTGAAAACCTCAGCAGAAAAAGTTATTACTAAGATATCCTTGAGTTTTGGTAAGTTTTCACCATTTGACATTTTTTTTTGTAGATTCGTCGTTTATAAAGATGATGCTCTTTCCTTATGGAAACTGTCTTTCTGTGGGATTTTGCTTGTCTTGATGAAAATCTATCATTGCCCTATAGTAATTAATTTACCCATTTTACTACTGTTCTGAAGCATGTTTGTTAAATACTAAGTGGCAACATAACAATTGAAATTTTCCTTTTGTTAAAAAGGTCATTTCTTGGTCATAGGAACTTAATATTTTTTATGTTTCTGATGCCAGTGCGACACAAGCTATATTTTTATGCTACTTATTCTCAGACTACACCATTACTATATACAACATTATTTATATTTTCACAGAAAGTGCAAAAACTGATTTTAGGAAAAAACCAGAATACCAAAATGTTTAACTTTGACCGCAGTATCTCGAAAACCACATACCAGATCACTGTGGAGCAATGATAGATTTTTATCAGGATAATGAGGCCTACAATATATGCAATTTTGACCAAAATCCCACATCCTTTATAAAAGATAGAGCTACAAAAAAAATGTTGAATGCTGAAAACTCAAGGATATCTTAGTAATAACTTATTAACTTAGAGAAGGTATGGTCGACACAGATGTTAATTAATAGGTTTTTCCGCCAAGTTCTTCAAATATTGTAAAACTCCATGCTCGACTCCATGTGCCAAAGATGTACTTTTCTTGTGATCGCTAAATGTTGCTTGACGTACCATGGCTCTAGCTTTCAGTTGAGCCATATATGCTATTATCAAAGTCAGTATCTCCCTCTATTAATTAATTTTTTATTACTGTATCATGTTGGTGCATCTGTTCTTAGCTGTTCTGTGCAGATTCAGATAAATAAATAAATGATAGAGATAAGTGGCGTGGCCGTTGAAGCATTTGTTTATTGCCTTTTTCTTTACTTTTTTGTTTTTGTATTAAAAAACAACAACAAAAATAACCTTTCAACGTCAAATTAAATCATATTTTGACACTGTTGACAGTCAGCGTTCCCACACTACTATTTAAAATTAAGGAAACCAATGACTTCAACCCAAATCTCCACAACATGGCGGCGAAAATGGCGGAAGACACGCGGCAGTGATTTTCGTGAAAATCTCTCATAGGTATTAGCAATCCAAGGTTTCTACATCCGTGTCTGTAACAGTGGCAAGTCTTGAGAGGTCAATATTTTAAAAGTCCCTTTCCCTCACTTTTTCAAGAGAGAGTGTTAAACATGTTCAAGAGAGAGTGTTAAAAATTAAAAAAAGGTGATAAATAATTGAACAAAGGTATTTTATAACTCCAATGACTCCAACCCAAATCTCCACAACATGGCGGCGAAAATGGCGGAAGACACGCGGCAGTGATTTTCATGAAAATATCTCATAGGTATTAGCAATCCAAGGTTTCTACATCCGTGTCTGTAACAGTGGCAAGTCTTGAGAGGTCAATATTTTAAAAGTCCCTTTTCCTCACTTTTTCAAGAGAGAGTGTTAAACATGTTCAAGAGAGAGTGTTAAAAATTAAAAAAAGGTGATAAATAATTGAACAAAGGTATTTTATAACTCCGTATTGTTTAATATTAGCTCAGAAAAATCGCTAGTCGACATATTATTATTTAGATCTTCTTTTACAAGTGGTAAAAGTTAATTATGTTGAATTACTATAGAAGGCTCCATAATATCAGAATTTTTGTTATAAAAGCGTTCACACTTTTGTAGAAGAATTTCTTCAGTAAAATTTGTAATGGTTCTGGGATCAAAAAATTAAAATAATCCCATATTGTCAGCATACCTCTGAATCGATTCTCAATTTGACCTGTAACTTGATCAATAACATAAAAATTGGGTATGGGAGTTGTGATGTTAGACTGGGATAGAGATGGAAAAAGCGCAGGCCTACTAAAATTAACATCGGGTTATAGATGGTTTAGTAAAATAAATAAACAATTTTATTTACTGGATAATATTGTATCGCCGGGCCTAGAGGCTTTGCCTCGGGTACCTAGATGATAGCTACGCCACTGGATCGGTAACCAAAAAACGTTTGATTTAATTACTTGCGGACATTTACCAAAATCGTATTTTTCATGAAAACGTAAAAAAGGAATTTTTTGAACGTCTTGAAATTGCCGTATATAATATCATAAGAGAGAAAATTTTGGCGGCAAAATTTTAATTTGGTACGAAAGTTTGTTACTTGGCAATTTTCGAAATGAACACAACAGTGGAAAGATTTTGTCAAAAATTTTATGAGCGAAAATTCCCAAACGCTTGGATAAAACCTAGAAAAAATTTTGCCGTTACAAACAAATTCTCTCGTATGATCTTTTTGTAAGTTGTAAGTTGCGTTGGCGTTAGATAACGAGAATGTTTTTTTTGTTCGGTGGAATTAAGATATGTTCATACGCTTCATAAAGTGTATTCTTAAAATCATTTGTGAGACTCTGATAGAACTATTACTTTTATTTATTTTAATTGTTTTCAAGTGTTAAATAGGAAAAAAATTGTCAAATTTATTAGAATTCAATAAATTTATGTGGATCAGCCTTTATTACTATTTCAAAAAGAGGGATTCTGTCTCCAAAACTTTACATTTGCGGACTAGCATTGATTATTTTCACCAGCTCTTAAAGTCTGTGGTTCAAGACTCGTCATCGTCTTGTTCTTTAGAAGATTTTTGTTCTGACGGGATATTCAATTTTCATTAAATTATATGTAGATCAGAAATTATATGTATAAGTTGGTAAAGGAAAGAAGCATTTTCCGACCAAATATTTAAATTTGCGGCCATGTTTTAGCGGTGATTATTTCCACTAGCTCACAAATTCGTTGACGCTTTAATAGAATTTTTTATTCTGTTTCTTTTTTTGTCATATTATTGGTAAAGGAAAGAAACATTTTCCGACCAAATATTTAAATTTTCGGACATGCTTCAGCGGCGATTATTTCTACCAGCTCACAAATTCGTTGGCGTTGCAATAGAATTTTTTATTTTGTTTCTTTTTTTGTCATGCTATTGGTAAAGGAAAGAAGCATTTTCCGACCAAATGTTTAAATTGGCGGACATACTTTAGCGGTGTTTATTTCCACCAGCTCACAGATTCGTTGGCGTTGCAATAGAATGTTTTATTTTGTTTCTTTTTTTGTCATGCTATTGGTAAAGGAAAGAAGCATTTTCCGACCAAATGTTTAAATTGGCGGACATGCTTTAGCGGTGTTTATTTCCACCAGCTCACAGATTCGTTGGCGTTGCTATAGAATTTTTTATTCTGTTTCTTTTTTTGTCATGCCATTGATAAAGAAAAGAGTCATTTTCCGACCAAATGTTTAAATTTGCGGACATGCTTTAGCGGTGTTTATTTCCACAGCTTACAAATTCGGTGGCGTTGCTATAGAATTTTTTATTCTGTTTCTCTTTTTGTCATACTATTGGTAAAGGAAAGAGGCATTTTCCGACCAAATGTTTAAATTTGCGGACATGCTTTAGCGGCGATTATTTCCACCAGCTTCCAAATTTGTTGGCGTTGCAGTAGAATATTTTGTTTATAATTTTACAAAAGCAGTACCTTATGTGGCCAAAATGGTTCAGGACTCGTCGCAGTCTTCTTCTTTAGAAGATTTTTATTCTGGCGGGACTTTTAATTTTCATTACCTTTTATGTAGATCAGCTTTTATTATTATGGGTCGTGGTTTTTAATCTGTTTCATTTTTGTCATGCTAGTGGTAAAGGAAACAAGCATTTTCCGACCGAATTTTTAAATTAGCGGATATGCTTTAGCCGTGATTATTTCCACCATCTCCCAAATTAGAATATTTTGTTTATAGTTTTACAAGAGCAATGCCTTGTGTAGCCAACATGGTTCAGGACTTGTCGTAGTCTTGTTCTTTAGAAGATTTTTATTCTGGCGGGACTTTTCATTACCTTTTATGTAAATCAGCTTTTATCATTATGGGTCGTGGTTTTTATTCTATTTATTTATTGTTATGCTATTGGTAAAACAAAATTATGATTGTTTTCCACAAACCAAAACTACACTTTTTTGCACTCGACGCGCGTTTCGCTAACAACGTTAGCATCATCAGGAGACGATAAACAATGATTGTTTATGAGATTGATTTGAGATTGTTTATCGTCTCCTGATGATGCTAACGTTGTTAGCGAAACGCGCGTCGAGTGCAAAAAAGTGTAGTTTTGGTTTGTGGAAAACAATCATAATTTTGTTTTAGTGCAACCAAAGGTTCCAAATTCCCAACATAGATGCTATTGGTAAAGTAAAGAAGCATTTTCCGACCAAATATTTAAATTTGCGGACATACTTTAGCGGTGATTATTTCCACCAACGCACAAATTCGTTGGCGTTGCAGTAGATCTTTGTTTTGTAATTTTACAAGAGCAGTGCCTTATGTGGCTAAAATGGTTCAGGATTCGTCGTCGACTTGCTCTTTAGGAGATTTTTATTCTGACGGGATATTCAATTTTTATTAAAGGGGCCCAATAAGAATAGCATACTTTTCAAAATTGGAAAAAGGAACACATCATACAGGAGAAAGGAAGCAGTAAAAGAATATTTTTGAGATCGACCTTAATCCTAAATAAGTACAACCCGCCCTAACAACAAATCAAACAAAGATAGCCATATCTTTAACTACATTTATACTTGATCATCACATAAACCTTTTGGATCCGTTCGAGTAAAAAGTTCAATCACGAAAAGTACTGTCACGATCAGTTTCCGGGCACAACAAAAAAAAGTAAAAAAAAACATAATTACATAAAAAGGTACATCGATCATTGTTTTTAGATAAAAATTCGAATCTTTCTTCAACTTGCTGAAACTGCATATAAAAAAATATTTTTAGACCTTTTCACCATATTTGCAAGGTTTGGTAGTCCGTTTGTTTTTTTTTAAAAAACCTGAAAACTGTGTAACTTTTATGAAAGTCCCAGGGTTCCTTGCAACTATGGTGATGAATACTATAGGACTGCGCCCCCCTTGAGGACCCCACGGACCCATTTTCTATATTTTTAATACATTAACGCATATGTTTGGGATTTTACAAATGTCTCATGTACTATTTACTTTTGACATATGAGGATTGTGTCGTTATAAAGAGGACAGATTGCCCTATCTAGAAAAATATAATTTTAACAGGTTAATTATTGTGGCACCAGTGGCGTTCGTAATTAAAAGAAAACACAATTTTCTTTTTTTTTGCACTTTAAATTTTTTCTTATTTTTTATTTTTTTTAAAACCGGATAGCCTGCGGGGTAATCCAAAATAACATGAAAACTTCTTCAAACTTTGTTCTTTATAAGAACGTAAATTTTTTAAAAATCAGATTAAAACTAAAAGCACAAGCAGAGTTTAAACTAGTATTAGTTGTGAAAATTTGCTTTTTTTTAGTTTTTCGCATGGACATGTCATTTTTGCTGGGAAATGCAGAAAGATAATTTTTTTCTGTTTTTTCTTTTTCATTTGTACAAACGAAACTATATATGACACTACATATGATGGAAATTTAGAGTTTGCGACACGCTCAAATGTAAATAATTGGATTCAGAAAAAAATCGTGTTTTTTCTTAGATTTCGGATTTGCGAAGTTCCTTATCAATATGAGTAGAAAATCTAGGCTGATTTTTATCCGACCTACCTCATTTTGTTTTGTCATATTTTTTCTTTATTTTAAGACCTTTCAGGTTAAAATCCTTCATTCACAATTTTTGCTCTATGGCTTTTAGTATAGCCTTGCAGCACGATTTATTGGATTTTTACAAGTAATGTTTCTGGTCACCGAAAAATATATTCTATTGCCCAAATATACAGTTTTTTGTTTATGGAATTTACCCAAAATAAAATTGTTAACTAAAAAATAATTACCCCCTCTCCCTCTTTCCCACCGTTACGTATGGATTTTCAGCAAGTTTTTTTTTTACATTTGTGTATACGTACATATTATTACACACTATTTAACAAAATAAAGTCGTCGTACCCCGCCCCCCTTACAGTCGTACTTTCCCCTGTTCACTACGCTCGGTTTTTGGAACATATGACAGTTTACGATTAATAACATTTTAATGCATTTTAATTATTATAATACACACCGAAAAATATAATCTATTGCTGAAATATGCAGTTTTTTGTTTATGGAATTTACCCAAAATAAAATTGTAAATTAAAGAAAAATTATCCCCTGCCTCCTTCTCGCCGCTACTTAATGACTTTCAGCAAAATTTTGCACATTTGTCTATACGTACAAATTATTACATATTATTTTACAAAATAAATTTTACAGTCGTATCCCCTCTTACAGTAGTACTTCCCCTCTTCACTACGCTCGGTTTTACGATTAATTACATTATATATTATACTGTCCTTACGCCTCTCGCTCATTTTTTTTAAACCCAGTTCCCACCTACGACTTTTTCGTGCGTGCCCGCGCACGCGTCACATGAATTTCATAACATTTCATATTGACATCATGTGACGCGTGAGTAAGCACTCACGAAAAAGTCGTAGGTGGGGACCGGGTGTTACATTTGGCAATTCAGATGTACTTAAAGAAAGGACATATTTATCACTATCACTCGTACATCGAAAAACTTTGCAGGGTGCACCCTATAGTTGTGTTATTATTATTATTTATTATATTTGCTATTATTATTTAAAATCAAAAAAGTTCTTATCAACTCCACAGTTATAATAGCATATTTATAATGTTGTTGTAACAAAATAATTACAATTTAGTATTAATCTTACTATGACAATAACCTTTATTTTGATACTTTTATGAAAAACACGATTTTAATCACTTTAATCAATTTTTTGGCTACGGGTGCAAAAAAAATTGTATCCGTTTTTTACCCAAAATTAATGGAAAATAGTAATATAGAAAAAATTTAATTATTCTTGTCTGAAAATTAAGCCACTTCCTTCAGTTTTCCCTAAGTATTTAAAATATGAATAACGCTATCTTTATTTGATTTAAACGGATCACTGCGTCAGAACATCAAATCAGTTTTGACAGAATGACTTAAAAAAGACATTAAATATCCAGATGAAAATGAAGTGTACGCAGGAAATTCAAGTGCATATATAATTGATGTGATGGCATTGATAAATTTCGAAAAACGAATGGGTGTGATTGCGTGCACTTTATTTCTGACGAAAAAACAGGAGTTTTTTGTACTTAGTGCAAAATTAATATCCTTATTTTCGACTTTTCAGCTTTTCACACAGAGGGTGCTTTTCATAAAAGTATTAAAAAAAAAATTATTGTCATAGTAGGATTAATACTAAATTGTAATTGTTATTTTTTTACAACAAAATTATAAATATACTATTATAACTGTGGAGTTGATAACAACTTTTTGATTTTAATTATTATACTTGAACACTGGATTTTACGCCAGTATAACAGTATAGTATAACAAAACTATAGGGTGCACCCTGCAAAATGTTCGGTGTGCGAGTAATAAATATGTCCTTTACTTAAGTACATCTGAATTGCAAAATGTAAAAAAAATGAACGAGGCGTAGGGACAGGTGTAATAACTTACTTGTAACTAAATAGTAATTTATTATAATGTGAATAATCGTAAAACTAAGCGTAGTGAACAGGGGAAGTACGACTGTAATAGGGAGTACAACTGTAAGGGGGGGTACGACTGTAAGGGGGGTACGACTGTAAGGGGTGTACGACTGTTTTAGCGGTGATTATTTCCACTAGCTCACAAATTCGTTGACGCTTTAATAGAATTTTTTATTCTGTTTCTTTTTTTGTCATATTATTGGTAAAGGAAAGAAACATTTTCCGACCAAATATTTAAATTTTCGGACATGCTTCAGCGGCGATTATTTCTACCAGCTCACAAATTCGTTGGCGTTGCAATAGAATTTTTTATTTTGTTTCTTTTTTTGTCATGCTATTGGTAAAGGAAAGAAGCATTTTCCGACCAAATGTTTAAATTGGCGGACATACTTTAGCGGTGTTTATTTCCACCAGCTCACAGATTCGTTGGCGTTGCAATAGAATGTTTTATTTTGTTTCTTTTTTTGTCATGCTATTGGTAAAGGAAAGAAGCATTTTCCGACCAAATGTTTAAATTGGCGGACATGCTTTAGCGGTGTTTATTTCCACCAGCTCACAGATTCGTTGGCGTTGCTATAGAATTTTTTATTCTGTTTCTTTTTTTGTCATGCCATTGATAAAGAAAAGAGTCATTTTCCGACCAAATGTTTAAATTTGCGGACATGCTTTAGCGGTGTTTATTTCCACAGCTTACAAATTCGGTGGCGTTGCTATAGAATTTTTTATTCTGTTTCTCTTTTTGTCATACTATTGGTAAAGGAAAGAGGCATTTTCCGACCAAATGTTTAAATTTGCGGACATGCTTTATCGGCGATTATTTCCACCAGCTTCCAAATTTGTTGGCGTTGCAGTAGAATATTTTGTTTATAATTTTACAAAAGCAGTACCTTATGTGGCCAAAATGGTTCAGGACTCGTCGCAGTCTTCTTCTTTAGAAGATTTTTATTCTGGCGGGACTTTTAATTTTCATTACCTTTTATGTAGATCAGCTTTTATTATTATGGGTCGTGGTTTTTAATCTGTTTCTTTTTTGTCATGCTAGTGGTAAAGGAAACAAGCATTTTCCGACCGAATTTTTAAATTAGCGGATATGCTTTAGCCGTGATTATTTCCACCATCTCCCAAATTAGAATATTTTGTTTATAGTTTTACAAGAGCAATGCCTTGTGTAGCCAACATGGTTCAGGACTTGTCGTAGTCTTGTTCTTTAGAAGATTTTTATTCTGGCGGGACTTTTCATTACCTTTTATGTAAATCAGCTTTTATCATTATGGGTCGTGGTTTTTATTCTATTTATTTATTGTTATGCTATTGGTAAAACAAAATTATGATTGTTTTCCACAAACCAAAACTACACTTTTTTGCACTCGACGCGCGTTTCGCTAACAACGTTAGCATCATCAGGAGACGATAAACAATGATTGTTTATGAGATTGATTTGAGATTGTTTATCGTCTCCTGATGATGCTAACGTTGTTAGCGAAACGCGCGTCGAGTGCAAAAAAGTGTAGTTTTGGTTTGTGGAAAACAATCATAATTTTGTTTTAGTGCAACCAAAGGTTCCAAATTCCCAACATAGATGCTATTGGTAAAGTAAAGAAGCATTTTCCGACCAAATATTTAAATTTGCGGACATACTTTAGCGGTGATTATTTCCACCAACGCACAAATTCGTTGGCGTTGCAGTAGATCTTTGTTTTGTAATTTTACAAGAGCAGTGCCTTATGTGGCTAAAATGGTTCAGGATTCGTCGTCGACTTGCTCTTTAGGAGATTTTTATTCTGACGGGATATTCAATTTTTATTAAAGGGGCCCAATAAGAATAGCATACTTTTCAAAATTGGAAAAAGGAACACATCATACAGGAGAAAGGAAGCAGTAAAAGAATATTTTTGAGATCGACCTTAATCCTAAATAAGTACAACCCGCCCTAACAACAAATCAAACAAAGATAGCCATATCTTTAACTACATTTATACTTGATCATCACATAAACCTTTTGGATCCGTTCGAGTAAAAAGTTCAATCACGAAAAGTACTGTCACGATCAGTTTCCGGGCACAACAAAAAAAAGTAAAAAAAAACATAATTACATAAAAAGGTACATCGATCATTGTTTTTAGATAAAAATTCGAATCTTTCTTCAACTTGCTGAAACTGCATATAAAAAAATATTTTTAGACCTTTTCACCATATTTGCAAGGTTTGGTAGTCCGTTTGTTTTTTTTTAAAAAACCTGAAAACTGTGTAACTTTTATGAAAGTCCCAGGGTTCCTTGCAACTATGGTGATGAATACTATAGGACTGCGCCCCCCTTGAGGACCCCACGGACCCATTTTCTATATTTTTAATACATTAACGCATATGTTTGGGATTTTACAAATGTCTCATGTACTATTTACTTTTGACATATGAGGATTGTGTCGTTATAAAGAGGACAGATTGCCCTATCTAGAAAAATATAATTTTAACAGGTTAATTATTGTGGCACCAGTGGCGTTCGTAATTAAAAGAAAACACAATTTTCTTTTTTTTTGCACTTTAAATTTTTTCTTATTTTTTATTTTTTTTAAAACCGGATAGCCTGCGGGGTAATCCAAAATAACATGAAAACTTCTTCAAACTTTGTTCTTTATAAGAACGTAAATTTTTTAAAAATCAGATTAAAACTAAAAGCACAAGCAGAGTTTAAACTAGTATTAGTTGTGAAAATTTGCTTTTTTTTAGTTTTTCGCATGGACATGTCATTTTTGCTGGGAAATGCAGAAAGATAATTTTTTTCTGTTTTTTCTTTTTCATTTGTACAAACGAAACTATATATGACACTACATATGATGGAAATTTAGAGTTTGCGACACGCTCAAATGTAAATAATTGGATTCAGAAAAAAATCGTGTTTTTTCTTAGATTTCGGATTTGCGAAGTTCCTTATCAATATGAGTAGAAAATCTAGGCTGATTTTTATCCGACCTACCTCATTTTGTTTTGTCATATTTTTTCTTTATTTTAAGACCTTTCAGGTTAAAATCCTTCATTCACAATTTTTGCTCTATGGCTTTTAGTATAGCCTTGCAGCACGATTTATTGGATTTTTACAAGTAATGTTTCTGGTCACCGAAAAATATATTCTATTGCCCAAATATACAGTTTTTTGTTTATGGAATTTACCCAAAATAAAATTGTTAACTAAAAAATAATTACCCCCTCTCCCTCTTTCCCACCGTTACGTATGGATTTTCAGCAAGTTTTTTTTTTACATTTGTGTATACGTACATATTATTACACACTATTTAACAAAATAAAGTCGTCGTACCCCGCCCCCCTTACAGTCGTACTTTCCCCTGTTCACTACGCTCGGTTTTTGGAACATATGACAGTTTACGATTAATAACATTTTAATGCATTTTAATTATTATAATACACACCGAAAAATATAATCTATTGCTGAAATATGCAGTTTTTTGTTTATGGAATTTACCCAAAATAAAATTGTAAATTAAAGAAAAATTATCCCCTGCCTCCTTCTCGCCGCTACTTAATGACTTTCAGCAAAATTTTGCACATTTGTCTATACGTACAAATTATTACATATTATTTTACAAAATAAATTTTACAGTCGTATCCCCTCTTACAGTAGTACTTCCCCTCTTCACTACGCTCGGTTTTACGATTAATTACATTATATATTATACTGTCCTTACGCCTCTCGCTCATTTTTTTTAAACCCAGTTCCCACCTACGACTTTTTCGTGCGTGCCCGCGCACGCGTCACATGAATTTCATAACATTTCATATTGACATCATGTGACGCGTGAGTAAGCACTCACGAAAAAGTCGTAGGTGGGGACCGGGTGTTACATTTGGCAATTCAGATGTACTTAAAGAAAGGACATATTTATCACTATCACTCGTACATCGAAAAACTTTGCAGGGTGCACCCTATAGTTGTGTTATTATTATTATTTATTATATTTGCTATTATTATTTAAAATCAAAAAAGTTCTTATCAACTCCACAGTTATAATAGCATATTTATAATGTTGTTGTAACAAAATAATTACAATTTAGTATTAATCTTACTATGACAATAACCTTTATTTTGATACTTTTATGAAAAACACGATTTTAATCACTTTAATCAATTTTTTGGCTACGGGTGCAAAAAAAATTGTATCCGTTTTTTACCCAAAATTAATGGAAAATAGTAATATAGAAAAAATTTAATTATTCTTGTCTGAAAATTAAGCCACTTCCTTCAGTTTTCCCTAAGTATTTAAAATATGAATAACGCTATCTTTATTTGATTTAAACGGATCACTGCGTCAGAACATCAAATCAGTTTTGACAGAATGACTTAAAAAAGACATTAAATATCCAGATGAAAATGAAGTGTACGCAGGAAATTCAAGTGCATATATAATTGATGTGATGGCATTGATAAATTTCGAAAAACGAATGGGTGTGATTGCGTGCACTTTATTTCTGACGAAAAAACAGGAGTTTTTTGTACTTAGTGCAAAATTAATATCCTTATTTTCGACTTTTCAGCTTTTCACACAGAGGGTGCTTTTCATAAAAGTATTAAAAAAAAAATTATTGTCATAGTAGGATTAATACTAAATTGTAATTGTTATTTTTTTACAACAAAATTATAAATATACTATTATAACTGTGGAGTTGATAACAACTTTTTGATTTTAATTATTATACTTGAACACTGGATTTTACGCCAGTATAACAGTATAGTATAACAAAACTATAGGGTGCACCCTGCAAAATGTTCGGTGTGCGAGTAATAAATATGTCCTTTACTTAAGTACATCTGAATTGCAAAATGTAAAAAAAATGAACGAGGCGTAGGGACAGGTGTAATAACTTACTTGTAACTAAATAGTAATTTATTATAATGTGAATAATCGTAAAACTAAGCGTAGTGAACAGGGGAAGTACGACTGTAATAGGGAGTACAACTGTAAGGGGGGGTACGACTGTAAGGGGGGTACGACTGTAAGGGGTGTACGACTGTAAGAGGGGTACGACTGTAAGGGGGGGGGTACGACTGTAAAATTTATTTTGTTAAATAATGTGTAATAATATGTACGTATACACAAATGGGCAAAAACTTGCTGAAAATCATTACGTAACGGCGAGAACAAGGGAGGGAGGGGAGCGGGTAACTTTTTTTTAATTTACAATTTTATTTCGGGTAAATTTCATAAACAAAAAAACTATATACTTCGGTAATAGAATATATTTTTCGTTGACCAGAAACATCTTTCACCCGTAAAAATCCGGCAAATCGGGTTGCAAGGCTATACTAAAAGTCATATAGCAAAAATTGTAAACAAAGAATTTTAACCTGAAAAGCCTTAAAATAAAGAAAAAGGATGGAAAAACAAAATGAGGTACTTCAGATCAAAATCAGCCTAGATCTTCTACTCATATTGATAAGGAACCTCGCAAATCCAAAATCTAAGAAAAAACATGATTTTTTTCTGAATCCAATTATTTAAGTTCGGGCGTCTCGCAAACTCTAAGTTTCCATCATATATAGACTAGTAGTACATCCAAAAGGGTCTTTTGTATAAATGAAACATAAAAACAGAAAAAAATTATCTACCTGCATTTCTTAGCAACAATGACATGTCCGTGCGAAAAACTAAAAAAAGCAAATTTTCACAACTAATACTAATTTAAACTCTGCTTGTGCTTTTAGTTTTAATCTGATTTTTAAATTTTTACATTTTTAGAAAGAACAAGATTTGAAGATATTTTAAAGTTTTTTTTGGTTACCCTGCACGCTACCTGATTTAAAAAAAAATAAAAATAAGAAAAATCTTAAGTGCCAAAAATTGTCTTTTTTTTAAAATTACGAACGCCACTGGTGCCACAATAATTAACCTGTTAAAATTGCATTTATTTTTCTATGCAGGGCACTCTTTCCTTTTTATAATGGCATACTCTCCATATATCAAAAGTAAATAGTACAGGAGATATTTGCAAAATGCCAAGCATATGCGTTAACGTATTAAAAATATAGAAAATGGGTCCGTGGGGCCCTCAAGGGAGGCGTAGTCCTATAATATTTTGCACAAGTATTCCTCACCATAGTTGCAAACAACCTTGGGACTTTCATTAAAAGTTACAGATTTTTCAAGTTTTTTACAAAAACTAACGGACTATGGTGTTAGTTTGGTGGAATGACGTCAAAATTTCCATCGCAACATTTCGGAAAAAACGCAATTTATTTCACGAGAAAAACAAAACAAGACGCTTTAATAACATTTGTCACAATGACAATAAAAGTTTCGTATCATCAGACACCTTTGTGACGTGTCTGTCATAGTTTTGTCGCTGAAAAACTATTTAATGAGGGGGCAGGTGAGTTTTGTTTGTGGGAAACTGGCCGTCGCTATAACGTTTTGCCAGTTAAAAACACTATATTGAAATCACTTGTAAAAACAAATGATTAAATTTTTACTTTTTTGCTATTGGGAATATTTGATATTATGGTATACCGCATATAAAAAATAAACCAATGACAATATAGTGTAGAGGCATATGTCGATAGTTTCTATCCCGTGGGATTTTCAATGAAGGCGTTTTGTTACTATGTGGGATTGATAGCTCTTTAGCCACGCAATCAAGTGCTACCGGGTGTTACAGATACAATTTTCGCAATCGGGGCATTATTATACTCGATTTCATATAACTCGAGAACGGGGATTTTAAAAAATTCACTTTGAAGGTCATTCAACCTTAAACGACTTTGAAAATCGCAAAAAATAAGATTTCTGCCATTTTCTCTTCAAAAAATCTTAATAATTCAAGGTTTTGTCATTCCAAATTCAAATATACGTCAAACTATTAGACATATATGCCAAATTCGATCCTTAAAGTTTGATGCAATTTGAAGCTTCACGACCTTGAAAAATACTCCAGTAAAATTAACACATTACAAAAATAACATACTAAAAGGCGCTATTCATCAACTAATTTCATTTTAAACCTACCTACCATTTTTTTTGATATGGCGGTCCAGATGTTTATGCTATACCCCGGTAAAAATGACTATATGCCTGTCGTTTTTATTAAGTTTCGGAAGTTTGGAAAATGGCATCTAAAACCACTGGTCCAGTGTATGGCAAAATATATTTATAACTTCTGCTAACACTCTTATAGGTTATTTAAATGACTTTGTTGGCTAGACAAGTGAGTAGAACATAAAAGTCACAGTTCCCGAAACTTAATAAAAACAACAGGCATATAGGTCTTTTTACCGGGGTATAGCATAAACATCTAGGACGCCATATCAAAAAAAAATGGTAGGTGGGTTTAAAATTAAGTGTTTGTTTATGGCTAAGATGTTAATTTCATCTTGGCACTTAAAGTTTCACATCACATCATCATCAACATCACAAAAAGCTGGTCTTTCACTTTTACATGTTATTTTCAAAATCAATCAAAGTCATGTATCAACTAAACTTTTTTTTTATAGCAAGCGACGATAAGTCAACAAGAATTAATGGCCACCTTGTCGTTTCTGCTTTTTTACGAAATTGGATAAAACAAAATGTGGTTGTAGGTCGCCATTTTGATATATCAGCCTCCATATTGAAACGCGTCATATCTGAACCAATTTTTTTAACAATATATATATTTTTTAACAATAAGTTGGACTTGACTTTCTTATCTTTTTTACCAAATTTGGTCCTCTTCGCTCTAATAGTTGTGGAATAGCGCCTTTTGTATGTTATTTTTGAAATATGTTAATTTTACTGAGGTATTTTTCAAGGTCACGAAGCTTCAAACTGCATCAAACTTTAAGGATCGAATTCGGCGTAAATGCCTAATAGTTTAAGGTAGATTTGAAGTTGGACTGACAGAACCTCGAATTATTAAGATTTTTTGAAGAGAAAATGGAAAAAATTTTGTGTTTTGGTATTTTCAAGGTCATTTTAAGTCGGATGACCTTGAAAGTAAATTTTTTGGAATCCTCGTTCTTAAATTATATGGAATCGATTATAATCATGCCCCGGTTGCGAAAGTTGTATTTTTTATGATTTTTTGCCGCCATCTTAAAACATGACGTTATATCAACCCCTTCTACACGGATGCATACAAAACACCGGGTAACACTCGATTGTGTAACTAAAAAGCTATCAATTCCACATAGTCACAAATCTGCTTCGTTCAAAATCCCACGGATTTACACATGCCCCTTCACTAATAGAAATAGTTCTTGAGAAAAACTTGGGGTAATTGCACGCGCAATGTAGATTAAAAAAACTACTGACTGTCTTGACTATTGCTTATATTGTTGCATATTAAAAGCTCCAGATAAAGGTCAATAAAAATGTAGCCCCAATTATAATGATTAATTGCTACCATGCGCCATGTAACCAGTGATGTCGTTGTCAAATTAATTTTCTTAACTTTTGTTTTGCAAATCCATTGTTGTTTTTATAACAAAGTTTTTTTTGAATTTCCGTTGATTGGTCAACAGTTAAGCCTTTTACCTAAAAACATAGTTATGAAGTACCTAAATTTACTTACCTTTCTTCTAGAGCGCAGACCAACACCGTTCTCAACTAAAAAGCCAGTTAAATCTCATCTCTTCAGTGGCCTTTAGCCAAAGATTGCTGCCATTTTTATAACCAAATTGACAGGTAGAACATGGATTTTCTGTCAGTTAGGTGTCAATATGACCGCTATAGAAGGCTAAGGGATACTAAATCGAAAAGAGTTAACTGGCTTTTTAGTTCAGCAGGTGTTGCGCAGACAAAACTGTTCCGGCTTGACAGCATTAAGCCTCATCACTTTTCATTCTTCTTACTTGATAAAACCAAAGACAAAAACCGTAAGTCCTGTTTCATAATTTCCCTTGATGCCGGGAAAACTACACAAAAACTAATTTTTTACACCAAGTTTCAGTTTAATTAAAGAACTTAAAGATAAATTTTAAAAAAACATCCGAAAATTAACCTAAACAATCTGCCTATCAACTGATTTTTATATGACAAATCGGACCAAATATTGGGACGTCTGGTGACGTCTGGTATTTGCTTCATGGCTTTGTTTTTTAGTACGGTTGTGGGAAAATTCGCGAGAATTGTGACAAATCTTCCTACCTACTCTCACATTTCAATAACAACAACTAAATTTCTTAACTTTTTTTAGAATCCAACACTTAAAAAAAAGTTTTAAAAAAAAAATCAACAAACGTAAAAATGCTTGCGTTTATTTATTATATTTTTTTATTTAATTTTGTAGAATATTTCCCAAAAAAAAGCGTTCATAAAAAAATCATAAAAACAAGTGGATATTTCACACTCAAGGTAATGAAGTGTCAGGTTGAAATCAGTTTTTACCTAGTGCTAAAAATCTGTTAATATTCACTAGAGCATCCCGTTGAATTTCAAAGGGATATTTACTTATACCTTGTTCGCGTTGCGGATGAGTTTTAAAAAAGCGAATGAATGCATGAAAAATGGCTGATTAGAAAAGTGCCAGTAAAGAGAAAAATCTGTTCATGTAGAAAAAATTCCAGGATCTTACAGCCACTTGCACCGACTTTTTTTTAATGGTCCTTTAGGCTAAAAGAACTTTAAAGTACCTTTAAACGTTCTTTAAAGGAGAATTAACTAACTGGCCAAATTTGGTCAATTAAACGATCTTTAAAGCTCAGTTAGCTCTTTTGAGGTTAGTTTTGCGACCCATTTTTCATGATATAGTTTATTTTTGTTCTAAACGCAAGAAAAAAGAAAATTCATAAAATGTTATTATGGAACATGTAAACATTATTGAAGATGAGCTGGTAGAGGATGCTCTTGAAGATGATCTTGAAGATTCAGGTTAACACACGTTGAGGATCAATTGGAATATCCAAATGACAGGTAGGTACTAGTCAATGTTTTACACGGTGTGAGAAGGGGTTAAAAGTTGGTTCCCAAAATGTTTATAATTGCAATTGTTTATATACATTGGATGCATATTTTTGCCCAACACTCTGATCATTTGATTTTCCAGGATCAGTTAGTATTTTTTATAAAATAATTTTTAGGTAATATTGATCAAAACTATAATAATCCAGTGTTTATAAACAAGCTTCTCCAACAGTTCCCTGAATGAATGAATGATATATCATATAAACTGTGACTGTTTTAGTTTTCAGTAAATTATAGCCCTCTCCTAACCTACTTTTTTTCTTATTTTCAGGAGTAGATATGGTCTTTTAAATTACCTCCTGACACCTCTAGCAAATCCAATTATACCAGGTGAACAACTGTAAAATGAAGCCTTAACTCGAACAAGAACTTCAATAGAACCTACATTTCGGATCTGGAAACGTCGGTTTCCAGTTATGGCTTATGGGCTTTGCCTTATACTGGATACAGTTCTGACAATAATAGTAGCTGCTTCTGTGCTTCATAATATTGCCAAAGAAATGAACGAGCCAGAGCCCCCAATAATAAAGATAAAAACAAGGAAGAATATTAAATTATCTTATGCAAACTCAACAAATTGAAATATATGGTCAAGACTTATTCAAGATTTATTATGTGCTAAAGAAAAATAAAAAATAATATCATTTCTTTGGCAAAATTATAACGTATAAAAAAGCAGATCTGCATTTTAGGGTTTTACAATGCCTGTCTTTTTTTTTAATTGTTGAATATGATAATTTTTTTGGTGGTTTTTTAATATATAGGTATGTCAGTAAAATAAACAACATGTTTTAAATTTTCTTTATTTTAATAAACCGTCTTGTTTTTTTCTGTATACAAGACGATTTTTTTCACCATGTACCTGTAACTAAAAAACGACAAAAAAATAAGTGCCAGCCCACGTACTTCCTACTCAAAATAAACAAATTATAATACCGCTCGATTGCAAAAGTCCAAAGAGGCCTGAGACAAAATAACTTGTAACAAAATGTACATAAGTATAACTCTTAAACTTATACTACTACTAACAGTAAAACCCTGTGAAAAACAGTCAAATTTTTCTTATCTAGCAAAATAACCACTTTAACAGAAAATCTCCTTTAAGGCGCAAAAAAAACAATTATAAGTTACCTATTTTAAAAAACTAATAAAGTGCAAAAACGAAAGGTACCTTTCATGTCATATGTAACACATTCAAGAGACACTGGTTTCTCCTAAAGCTTCATATAGATGAATATATTTAATTGAATTGTTAAATGTGGCCAAATCCACTCTCGTAGTCAATTGAATGTATTGCATAGTGTTAAAAAAAATCAGCGAGTACTTATCTATTTTTATCTCCAGGTTTTTCTTCCGGAGTTGATGCTCTTTGTCAGTATGTAATGCTTCTCTTTCCAACTTCTTTAGGGTGATGTCAGCAATCATATTCTTTTTTTCCGCTACGAAGTCATATTTCTCTGCTAAGGTACTTGATGCCATGATTCTAACTACGGTGGCAGATGGCCTCCTTTGATTGGTACCCTACAATAAATTAAAAACCAAACTAGGTATTAATAAAGGATTTAATAATAATAATAATAATAATAAAAGATTCTCAAATATTTTAATTGGAATGGCAAGGATTGAAGCGATTAATTAAGTGCATCAAAAATTTTTCATAGATGGATCTTTCAACATATATATATATATATATATCTTCTGTTAAACTGGAGAGTATAATTAAGTAGGCCGAGAACTACTTTTAAAGAAAATGTTGTTTAGCATTATACATAGATTGCTATGTTTTGTTATCAAAATACTTACCCTTTTGACTTGCCTATTTGTCCTGTTCCAGATTTATTTATGAAATACTTTTTAACAGCTCTAGTTGTTTCACTGCTAGCATGTGCAGCATCCATGGATGTTTTGGAGTAATATTGAATAGATGGGCGACAGCTCCCTGGGACTAAGATTCAGCCCACTTTTTCTCTTTTTAGCCTCCATTGAAATTGAAGCACTGCACAATAGCCTATATTATGTTCTTTGTCCATATAACAACTATAGCTACCTCGACTAGATGAACAATTCAGCATCAAAAAATATCAAATGAAAACAACAGAACTATAAAAAATTAAATAAAAGAAATATGTGAAAGTTTTAGGTTATTGAAGACAGAGATACCAACAAAAAAAACCCAGAAATCCCTAAATTCGTGCGACGTTGCCATACTGTGAAGAAAATAAAGAGCCTTTAGTAGAAGTTCAAAAAAATTGAGCCTGTGCAAGTCATTTAAAATTAAATGTCTTGTAAAATTTAAAGGTTCTTTTGTTAAAGAACCATTAGAAAAACGTCGGTGCAAGTGGCTGTTAAAGCTCTAGATAAAGGGCAAACCATATAAGCATGTTTTGTAATGGTGATTCGAAAAAAGAAACGTTTGCTGTGTCCGAGAAAAATATTTGTAACACAAATATATTTCATATTCATTATATAGTTTCAAAAATTACCTACAAGTTAGCATCAAATCATAAAGTACTTGTTAAACAAATATTAAATTAATCCATTTTGCAACTTTTAAAAAACTACTTTTCTCACTTTGCCAAATATAAAAGCAAATCCTTTGGAAGCCTTTTGGTTTAATAAGTGGACACAAAACCAATTTATTTAAATTTTTCGACCATGTTTCCAAGAACATTAAAAAATACTTTTTAAATGTGTTAGATATATCCAACATTAATTTATTATTTGAGCCAAACTTGCTCTTATTGCATAAACAATTGCGTAGTCATTTTAATAATAAATTAAGGAATTTTTAATGGAAATGAAAAAGCTGTTTATTTTGAGCAAACATTAATTATTTTTTATAAGATATAATTTTGGGCCAATATACTCAGAAAACCTCCTGTTTTAAGAAACCGTTGAGTCTGTAGCTGCACGTTAGTTACATGTGTTGGTGAAGGGGGGAAAATGAAAATCAGACCTTTGCAAATATCCAAAAAACTAACGGTGGGATTTACTAAAAGGGTTTACTCTATTTTAGAACGGTGCTAAGTTTAAGTGAAATTTATGATTTCAAGCATTTTAAACCAACCCTCTTTGAGTTTTGGACATGCTTTGATGCATAAGAAAAATTTTAATAAATTTGTTTTTTAAATAATAATCTTAACACAATCTTTTGTTGGATTTAGGAAGAAAATCTCAATTAGAAGAAAAGAAAATTAAAAAATATAAACCCACGCATGTTTTAAATAGTAAACACTTTAATTAAATCTTACCTTTGTTAATTAATTTTTCCAATTAGTACTTGATGTCATACAACGATTTAGATGGGAAATAATAGAATAAGGAGTAGATTAATTTTATATTTATTTAAAAGCTGTTTTTATTTATAAAATGTATTAAAAAACTTAAATGCAAGTTGTGTTTACATTTCTGTCACTGTTAAATGTCGGTTTCAAAATATAAACTGCGTTCAAATCACAAACAGCGAGTTGGGATCTCTTATCTCTGCTTGTACCTTGGCTTGCACCAACCTCTTCTGATGAAAGCTACAGCTTTAAATTGAGTGGGCTTTGAAAAGGTTTTCTTGACTGAGCTTTTAGATAACCTCAATGTTTTTATTTCAGTGTATAAATAAATTAATATAGTTGTTTTAGGTTTTTGTGTTTGGTATATTTTTTCTGCGTAATCAGTGATCTTGACTTATGTTTGTTTTGCCTCGTAGTGCACTCATAAATATATTTTTTTTGCTGAAAACGGATTCAAAATATGGCGTCTTTCTGGACAAAATTGGTTAAGGAAAAACTGAGGAATTAAATAAGGTAAATTAATTCTTGTTAAAACGGTTACTTAGGGAAATTGTAAACGAACTTATGACCAATTGCCACAAAATAATCCTTTCTGGGGGCTATAAATTTAAACCACCCCCAATAGTGGTCTAAAAAATCACCAACTTTGTAACCTCAAACACAGATAATGAAGCTATTATGTGCCAAATTTGCCATTTTGAAACTTGACAAAAAAAAAATCGTTTTAGGGCATTTTCTCCTAAAATATGGTATATTTTGAGAAAAAAAAGCAGTTTTTCAGTGGTATTTTGCAATAACTATGCAAAATAATAAATAATATGTAGGGAATACTATTTTAGATCTTAGTAAAGCCCACTGTAAGGTTTTTAGTAAAAAAAGCAGAAGAATATATCTTAAAGCAGATAAAATTATCTTTTAAATGATGTATTATGCTATAATAAAACCAGATTGAAATTAACGACGTTATGGGTACAACCCAACCCGACATCACAGTGTTACTCTAAACTACTAGTAATAAATTTTTTATTAATTTTAAGGATGTTCGATTTTAAATTGGTCATAGTAGCAACTGCGTTATTAACTTTGAAGACCAGCCTGGGTGCCGATTCTGGGTTTCGTAGGATGGGATCGCTCGCTTGAGAGAAAAGAAGTAGTTTCATCCATTAAACGCGATACAAAAAAAGTGACGAGACGGGTCGGTCAACTTTGCACCCCCCCCCCCAGATAAGTTTTCTGAAACATTGTTAGGCTATAATTTTGCACAACATAAACTGTGGCCATTTTTCTATGGGGGGGCTAACTTTATCGTAGCCCCTTTTTTGAAAATTTTTCATGTTTCATTTATTCCTGCAATCTGACCAGCTGTCTATCTGTAAAGATCATCAGTATGCAAATGATGGCCAATATCCTCGCCAATATCACACTCTTTCTTTCTTGAATACTGGTTGCCAGCCAAACATCACCCAAGTAACACAGGCTTTAGATTTTACATCTAACCCATAGATGTAGAAAGGTTGTGGCGGCTATATGTTTACTGTAAAGTAGCTAGCTTAAGTTAAGCTGTATTTTTACAGTGACTTAGCCAGAAATAAAATCTGCGGGATTTCAATATATAATTAAAATTAACTACCTTTACCTATGGCAAATTTTTAAAAATTAGATGGGTGCTTATTATTTGAGCTCCTGAACTGAAGGGAGCGGAGAGGGGCGGTTTAAGGTGTTGAGTTAGTGTATACAAAACAAAAATACTTATTTTTAAAGGCAAGCCTCTTCTACATGGGTGTAGAAGAGGATATAAATAAACTCACTCAATATTCAGAGAGTAAGCAGTATATTTTTTGTGCAAAATAAGCGACTCAACATTACCAACTGCGGGAAAAATCTTGATTTAATGTTAGATAAAAAATTTACGTAGAGCATATGCATCGCTTAAATTTCTGTAAAGCAAAAACTACAACCATAAGGTAAGTACCACATTTGGTAATATCGTGAGAGCGTGAAGCTTCTGCTACTGTTTGAAATTTAAATATAATAGAGGCAGTGTAGGCAGCGATCATTTGCTGTGCTAGAGTATTATTAACACATCACCGTTGCTCTGTTAATTATTTACTTTATCCTACAACTAACATACTACCTAGTAATCAGCGGCTTATCCAGTCCAGACGTCATAAATTCACATTTTGTTGGCTGGTCCAACTACAAAACAACACTTTTGCAGGGATTGTTGGCATGCCGCTTTCCGTAAAAGTCAAAGTGAAACTGGAATGCAATCGTCTTACAAAAAAGTGTATTGCTTTTCTAGTTGGGCCATCTAAACTACTTATACTAAAATTTTTATCAAATATTGTAAAATAATGCAAAAAATGACACCGCAATTGAAAATTTTGTAAAAATGAAAGTAATATGAAGTGAACCAGAAGTCTTGTTTAAAGAAATGGACATTTGGTTTTACAAAAATATTTTAAAGTGTAGCAGAAGTTACGCCGCAAGTAAAATTGTTTGCAAAAAGTCGCAAAAACTGTATCTTGTTTGTCCATTATCAAATAAAAATCTTGAGCTTTTAGAAGCTCTTATCTAAAAGTTTAGGTGTACATATTTAATTTGCATATTTTGGATGTAATTTTTAATCCAATATCTGGGCTCTTAGGGGGGGGGTAATTACCTCCATTACCACCCCTTGTATACGCCTTAATATGATGTTATTTATGATCCATGTATTGACCAAAGAGATCAATTACACAGTACAGTTAAAAGTCTTGTTGGTGCTTTGCTTATAAATATTAGGAAATTTCAACCTTATCTCACAATTTGCGCGATCTAAAGTGCCTTGGTATTAATAAAAAAAGGAAACTTAACTCTTTGACATTTTTTCACAACATTATCAGTCAGAAATGTCCTATATATTTGGTTAGTACAAACAGATAGATAAGGTGTCCCAAAAAAACGGGTTTTTGTCCGATTGTAAAAAGTTTTACTATTCTGGAAAGCCAAGACTTCAAAATTTAAGAATCTGATGACAAAATTTTCAATTTATAAAAATTTAGGATATCAGAAATTTCAAAAAAAAATAGATATTTTTGACATTTCCTGCAAATTATGTAAGCAACCCCCTGATAAATAACTTTTGTATATGGAGCTTTATCCACCCAACTCACACCAAGAGTACCAATTTTATCGTTTTTTAACATCGGGTAAGAAATAAAAAAGATATAAATTGTTCAAATGAGTGCGTTTGGTAAGCTAAATTCAGTTAGGCCAAAAACACAAACAGGGTGGATTCTTTAAATGCTTCTAGAGGCATTGGTAATTGGGGCCCATAACTGGAGGCCCAGGGCCTATAAAGTATTTTTTTTTAAAGAAAAAGTACCACTTGTGGCACTTTTTGAAAAGCATTTTAAAGAAGAAACCTAGCGCACTAGTTTTTTTTACATCTGTCAACCAATGTGTCAAAAATTAAAGAAATATATTTTTTTGTCAATTCTTTTAGCTTCAAAATAAACTACATATTTCTGTATTTACTAAGCGAAATAAATAAAATACTATACAAGGACATTATCGGCGGCTCTTTTGGGGGTCCTCACTGAAAGCCCAGGGCCTACCAACATTTTTTCTTGAGCAGTTACCACTTGTAGCACTTTTTTGGAAAGCTTGTTAAAAAATAAATTCGATCAAATCAACCCATGTGTCAAAAATTTAAAAAAATCTATTTTTTGTCAATTGTTTTAGCTTCAAAATAAACTACATATTTCTTTATTTACTAAGTCGAATAAAAAAACTACCACTCAAGGATATTACTTGCGTAAAGTGTTTAACACATGGGTTGACAGATGTCAAGAAAATTGATTTAATCGAATTTTTCTTTTAACAAAATGTTGGTAGGTCACGGGCCTTCAGTAAGAGTCCCAAAATGAACCGCTAATAATATTCTTTTGTGGTATTTTCTTTATTCCGCTTAGTAAAACAATTGACGAGAAAATAGGATTTTAAAATATTTGACACATTGGTTGTCAGATGCCAAAAAGGACTGCGTTTAATTTCTTTTTTAACAAGTTTTCCAAAAAGATGACACAAGTTGGTAGGCCCTAGAACTCTAGTTGGAGGCCCCAAAAATTCGTAAAAAATTATTAAAAATTCACTTTTAGCTTTTTTTAAAACCTTTTCCTTAAAGTCGCTAGAAGCACCGTTCTATTTAAAAAATCCACCCTGTATTTTCTCCGCTATGCATGTGTTTTAAAATTTTGCTTTATATTATATTTATGGTTTATACGAATATTGACATTTTCGAAAAATTTTAGATTATTTTTTTGGTTTAACTGAATTTGGTTTACTAAACGCACTTATATAAACAGTTCATAACTTTCTTATTTCTTACCCGATGTAGCGAGAAAGACAAAATTCTACAGGTAAAGGTGAAATTTTTTTAATGCACATAAAAATTTTGCAGGAGGTGTCAAAAATACCTAATTTTTAAGTGCCCGCCATGGATTTTTATAAACTGTCAATTTTGGCATTAAATTGTGAGGTCTCGGCTTTTTAAGTGGCTAAAATTTTTAAAATCAAACAAAAACTATTCAAGTATTGTTTTCTAGGCGATAGATAGAACTGATATTCATGTGCCGTGGATTAATAACTTCATCATTTCATTCGTCTGTTATGTTTAAAAGAAGTTTCACTTACAACGAGCTCGGTGTGAGAATAAAACTTACTGATCTGTGGGATGTTCCAACTCTTGTCGAATTTCCTCGTGCACAATTTTGCATGTCTCTTTAGATAATCTAAAACTCTTTTTTCTAGGACGAATAAAATTTTTGGTCTTCTTGTTGCTTCGACCTTGTCAATAATTTCGTCATTATCTTCATCCAGTTGATCAACTGGATCAAAATTAAAAAAATGTGTGTTTGTGGATTGCTGATTCTTGGCAATTATTTCTTCAAGTTTTAATTTTTTTTAATTTTTAGTACTTTTTATTCCGAAGTCTGTCAATGAATTAATAATTCCTATTTGGTGAATTATTTGTTTTTCTTTTTAAAAATTTTCTAAAAACATAGGCACGTGTAAAAGTCTGTGAAATATACTATTTAGACCTGCATTTTTGTGTTGTAAACAATTAAAGGAGTCTAAAGGAATTTCTACATTAATTCGTTCAATCATTAGGTTTAAAAAATTAATTTTTTGATTTTTTTCCATTTCTATAATAAATTTAAGGAGACTATTAAGAATAATATTGAAATAATTTATCTCTTCTATGGTACCTGTCCAGTATAATAAGACATTTGCTATGTTTTCATGGATATTGAATTCATTTTCAATATGTTTTGAAAACTTTTTTTTCATGAGTTTTCATGACAGGTTTTTAAATCGATTTTGAGTCGATTTGAAAACGGTTTTCAAATTTTGATATTTGGCAGCTGACATATGTCATAGTTGTCAAATATTAATTTTTGAGTTTTGATACTTTTAAAAAAAAATGTATTTTAGTCAAAAGATGATGTTGGCCCTTGCCACACATTTTTTTTTAATTTTGATTACTACTCTGTTTGCAAGTGGAAGTGAAGAAAGAAATGCTGGACTGGCATATGTGCATAGTACATACACTTTCGAGCCAAATATTTCTTTTATTTTCCATAATTAATTTTTTTATTTAAAGTCTTTAATAAATTAGTTATTTAAGTAAGGTTATGTTATTAATCTTCTTTTTTCTATACACTCCACCAAATTTTAGAATGCCGGTTCCACAGTTTCACTTCTATTTCTCTTTCTCTCTCTCTCAAAAAGAGTGAGAGCGATAAAATATAATTTGGCGGCTGTCTGGTAATCCGACGCAATACGCATGAGTAAACTCAATCCCCGTTTTCATGGAAAATCGGTATTTCGAGCTTAATACGATCTTGATCCAACCCTAAAGATTTTCAGGGTCGGATCTAGATTGAAATCGATTTGAATACTGGAAAAACAGGCGTTTTCATGGACGGTATCGGATTAAAATCGTTTTCAAAACGAACTCAATTCCCATGAAAACGTAGCAATTATCTACGAACCTATGCCAGAATTCAGTTTTTTCTAAAAATTTATGTTTTGATTCAAAAGGTATTTTTTCCTCAAAAACAATCAAAACATAAAAGTCAAACTGGGAGAACATTTGAAACTAGAATAAAAGAACACTGCAGTCCAAAACAAGTACTCAAGATAATAAATCAGCGTTTGGCTCCCACTTAAAAAACGGGAAACGAAATTTTTCATTAAAAAACAATTTTAAACCACTACATGTAGTTAATAAGGGTAGGAAATTGAATAATTTAAAAAATATTGAAATCATAGTTTATTTTCACACTATAGGTGGGTATATAATATTCTACATAATAGATCTCTTAAGGTGCAGTTAGACTGTGGTAGTGTAGTCGTCGTTGCATTGCACCTGTAGTGAATATTTTTCCATAGATAATGCAGAACAGGATATTTTACAGATAAATAGTTAGCAATATTTTTTGGTACACGCTTTTTTATATTTTATTTATACACGACGTTTCGATCAGTAAAATCTCTGATCGTCTTCAGGCGCAAACTACAATCAATTTCTAAAGCTACGTACTTATATACTGCGAGAAATCACTCAACCTTGAAGTTTAAGAAGTTGGCTCCGCCCAAGGAGGGGCTTCCGAATATTTGAGATTTCAACACTTGGTTTACTGAAAATACCCTGATTCTGCCCAATAAAGGCAGCTTCAAGGAATTTTTGTTTCTTCCAGTGTGACTCCTTGTGCAAAACCTTTGCTTCTGCCCACTTCATTCGGTGTTGTTTTGACCATGCATGTTCGGCGATTCCTGATTTCGTTGTTTCACCTTTTTGGGTATTCGTCTGATGTTCCTTAAGCCTAACAGATAGTGGTCTTTTAGTTTCGCCTATGTATGATTCACCACACTCACAAGGAACTTGGTAAATGCATTCCTTATTTTGTTTGTTCTCCGGTTTTGTTTTACTAAGAAGGCTTCGAATTGTATTACTAGATTCAAAAGCTGTTTTAATATTAAAGTTTTTCGCTACTCTTCGAATTTTCTCTGATTAACGTGTGGAATTGTAAGGAATGCATTTGCCTGGTTTTGGTCTTGTAATCTCTGTCCTGTTTGAAGAAATTTAGAAATAGTATCTGTTATAAGTTTAAGGCTGTAACCATTCTGCTGCAGATTCTTCTTAATGTTTCTTATTTTGATTTCCAAGTCACGAGAATTGTTACAAATTTGAACGGCTCTGTTATACAAAGTTTTGATTATGCCTCGTTTGGTTGTAGCAGAATGATTTGAACCTTGATTTAAACATTGTCCTGTGTGAGTGGGTTTCCGATAGAATGTTGTTCTGATGTTACGCACACGGGTAGAATCAGTAGACATCAGAATTAATTTCAAACACATCATTGACTCAAACTTGCAAACATAATTTACCTTGTTTAATATTTTAAACAAATATTGGTGATAAAATTTTGTACATGTTAAAATATCTACCTTACATATGTCTTTTGTATTAATCAAGAAAGTTCCATTTTTTCTTAATATAAGTTCAAAAATGCTTTAGTTTTAAGATTAGGGTTGATTGGGTACCAAAGTAAACCATATAAATTGGTGTGTTCATGCCATCTCTTTCATGTGCGCCCAAAAACATCTACTTATCTCTGTGTGAGTTTTTTTCACTACAACCACCGTGCACCCCTGATAATACGGTACTATAACTTTTATAAAGAAATGTATAAGATTAAGAAGAAAAATTATTTGATATAATTGTAAAAGTAAGCGCTTTTTGGAACTTAGAAAGGGCTCTAATTCCTTCGCAATTACAATAAATCAGAATGATTAATCAGCGGATCAGATATAACTACTATAGTACCTTGCTAATTTATCGCTAATACCACTGAATACACTATTGAGTGTACGTATGTATGCAAATACAAAATTACCACATTTTTTTCTTCCCCAAGTTTTATTTTGTTCATCTTTGGTACCCAATCAACCCTAATTTTAAAACTAAAAAACGGAAAACGGAACTTTCTCGGTTAATACAAAAGAAATATGTAAGATGGATCTTTTAACATGTTCAAAAATTTTGCAAGAGGGTCTATTATCACCAATATTTGTTTAAAACATTAAACGAGGTAAATTATATTAAAAAATGTGTACCAAAAAATATTGTTAACTATTTATCTGTAAAATATCCTGTTCTGCATTATCTATGAAAAAAAATTCACTACAGCTGCAACTAAAAATTAATTAAATGTATAAGTTACAGAGAACTAAGAGAGTACCACAAGGTTATTTTAAATAAATTTATTTACAGTTTTTAAACTTCTTTGAGATGGCGCCAAAAACATCAAAATAATTAAAATGATGAGTCATGTAAATTAATTGTTCTACGTTTTCTGAAATTTTGTTTTCAAAAAATTGTTTTTTTCATGTAAGTTCTAATCACTCTTCTATATGTCCTCCTTTTTTTCAACTTGTTAATGTTATTTTTACACTAATAGCGAACTGCGAGGTATACCAGAGGACGAGATACCAGGTCTTCGGTTTCCCGACCCTGATTGAGGAGGACCTGCATACGCTCAAATGGGACAAAATACTGGCAAAAAAAACAGTGAAACCAAATGAGCAGATTGCCAGACCAGTGGTGCAGGCGGTGGATTAGGGGCAGGCTTGGGGTATGGCAGAAAGGGCCCAGGGAGGCCTACTTGCCAGGCTTCGCGCCGCCCTTTCTCTACTACTACTACTTATTTTTACATCTTGACTAGAAATAAATAAGCCATAATTTTTGAAAAACTACGCCTTGTTATTTTCGTCATCATTTGAAACCTGTGGAGTTAGAACTTCAACCTACTTTTTGTTTTACATTGAAAATGCTCCAAGTGGGAGAGTTGGAATCCAAATTTCATTAAATACTTACAGTTTTTTTTCCAAAAATCATATTTAAATAAATTTTTAATAACTATTTTGTGGTTACAATATTTGGGTAACTATTAGGATGAAGTTTAACCCACACCCAGACCGCAGATAACGGTTAAAAGTATTCTAATATTATTTTATTATTATTGTTATTATTGTCTTATTAATATTACCTATTAATTAGGTGGAGTTTTCTATTTGTTTGTTTAAGCAACAGTCAAATTTAAATTTTTGTATTTTTAATATTTTGTTTTTTCCAGATATTTTAAATTCCAAACGTTTATAATTTACTTGTTTTATTTATATTTTTACCTTGTTTGCATATTAGAGTTAGAACTTCGATTTTCTTTTAAGTTGTTTCTAGCATCTTTTTGCACTACATTGACCAATAATGTAATTTACTTAAAATTCTTGATGCAAATGAACGTTCTGCTATTATTTTAATCCCTAAGAAAACTTTAATTAACACACTTGCCATTTTTCTTGCAAATATGCATACATTTGTTCAGGTGTAACTGAAAAATTATGTAAGTCCGCACAGAGCGACAAAATGGTAATTAAGAACCTTTTATAATCCCGGGAGTTCATGCAAATGGGAAAGAATAATTTACATTTTTACTAATTATAAGTAGCATATAAAACTCATTGAGAAATTTTTCGTTTCCACCTAAATGGCGATAAAGAGAGAGACATATACCGAAAATCAGAAATTTTTGGATATATATTTTTTAAATTATTTTAGAAACGAGCTTGCTGGGATTTTTTCGCACACTTTTATTTCTGTAAGTTTGCCTATTTTACAAAAGAGCAGACCTTCTTAACGGGTCGAAGTCTTTTTACACCACGAGGAGCGAGGGTTTTGGTAGAACTTGTCAAGAATTTTATACTGTTTAATCTATACTCAATAGGTACCGTTATTATAAAAAAGAAACATTTTGTTTGTATGAAGGAGGTAGTTACTAAAGCAATTCACTGATAGAAAGCGGCTCTATCTAAGTAACATACCTCTTACCCGTAAATTAAGTGAAAAAATACTGCTTGGGTTGGTTGATAAGGGAGGGGAGATAGAAAGCTTGGGCTGATGGTGACGTTGTGGGTGAGGGGCAGGGGGAGGGGCGAACAAAGTCGCGGGTATCTGAATATAGTTAATAATATTATAGCAAGAACATTTAGGTGGGAAAATAACAAAACAATATTTTCGTATACACAAGAAAAATGTTTGCATCAAATTCCTATATATACAGGGGGATTCAAAATTCCCTAGAAAGACTTAACCTGTAGGTAGAATTTGTTGCTCTGAACAAGAATTAGTAAAATATATTTTTGGAAGCTCTTTCGTTTTAGAGATATTTGCCTATAAAAATTGTATTTTCTGAGAAGCACCCTTTACTACAAGAATCATCAATTTTTGAAAACAAAACTTTGACAACTTCAAAATGCTTGACAAAAACCCTAAAAGATATCATTGTCAGCACACGTAGACTTGTTTAAAAGTTTTTGACAATAGACACTTAAAGTAAATATTTCAACGCATCGGTTTCAGTATACGTATCGCGTTGGAAATAAAGCCAGAATACACTACATTTTTGACTTGCTCATGCCATGTTTCGAACGATGCCCGCTTTTTTGACGGGTGCGATGACACAAAAGCTGACAGCAATCGATGCGTTCGGAGTGATGAACGTATCGTTACGTCCATCCAACGCACGCATCGATTGCTGTTAGCAGTTTGGTCATCGTACCTTTCCAAAAAGCGTGCATCATTCAAAACATCGCATAAACAAGTCAAAAATGTAGTGTATTTTGGCTTTATTTTGAACGGGATACGTATACCGATATCGATGCGTTGTTGAAATATTTACTTTAAGTGTCTAGTACTGTATTTAAAATTAACTCTGTGTTTCGGACTTCTATTGTCTATATTTTATTTATACACGACGTTTCGATCACAGTCGAAGTACCAGACCTTAAAATATACCACCAGAAAAAAAAATTTAAGAAAAAAACACCTTAAGATTTTCATCATAGGTAGCGGTATGTTTAAAGGTACAAAAAATTCAAAATTGCCACCTATAAAGTTGAGCACCAAAATATGTCAACACTGTAAGCATTAAGACTTTAAATGGTTTTATTTCAAAATCCGTAAGTTCTAATTAAAAAAAATTGGTATTTAAGCTAAAATTGTCCCCTTTAAGCGAAAAATAACAAAACTGTCATATGTCACCCAAGAACAATTAAAATATGTCATCCAAAAAGCGATAGATGGATTTGAAAAAAAAAATCCAAGGTTTCCGTTGTGTAATGCATTAAATACTTCATATTTTATAGCATTCTCTTATTTAGTGGCGTGTGCATGGCGGAGCTTAAGCTCCCCCAGAGCCATTGAATATATAGGCACTCCCAAAGATTTAACTTTCCTAAAAAAATAATAATAAAATGGTTATCTGAAATTATGTGACTTAAGTCCTCCCCCCTAGACAATCTCTGCGGAAGCCACTGTATTTTCGAAATTCTTAAAATTACCTATAATACTTGTACTAATCATATCAAAGGCGCAGCACAAATTATACAGCTCAATTGTCTTGCACTTATGTAATTAATTCTTTCTGCAAATTTGGTATTTTTTGGGTCATATCTTGGAAACTACAATTAAACTTATTTTCAACTCACTTTAAGCCAATTGAATTTTTCATAATGGTGGGTTTTTTTACACCAATTAGTTTACAAAAAAAAGTCATTTGTTTTATTTTTTCCATTAAAAAATGTATTTCTTATATATTTCAGTGACCAAACGTAATTTTTTAAACTACACGTATCAAAGCTTTTTTTATGTAGAAACAAAATACCAATCGAACAAAAAAAGATTTATAGCGTTTATAGTATAGGAGATAGTGGCGTTTATGATGTTTTTACAAGACGAGTTTAAAATGATCGTCAATTACTTGTCAAAGTGAACTCAGGTGACACTTCCAATTTTTTTTTGTTTATAATGATTGCTTAAGTGATTTAAAGAGTAAAAACAAAATTTATTGCAATCATTGTTCCTTAAGCGTCGTTCTAAAAATCACGAAAAATGGTCCTTCGAGTTTTTTAAATGACATATTTCATTTGTTTTTAGGTGACATTATTTTGTTGTTTTTAGTTTAAAGCGGCCAGATGTGCCTTAAACACCAAGAAAATTTTTTTACAATTATTACCTACAGATTTTTTTGTAGTGCTCCACTTTATAGTTGTATCTTGTATCCCTAAACATTTCTCTATCTATGATAAAAATTTCAAAGTGTTCGCCCATTTTTCTGTGCTCACCTGCCTGGTACTTGGACTATGAAAGTCCGACTTGCTTGGTAAGTTATTTTAAAGGCGATTCCCCCAAAAAAAAAACGAAAATATTTTACTCCTAAATTCAAAGAAAAAAAATTTGAAATTTAAGCAAAATAATCACGTAAGTTTTCTTAGATTAATGATAAATAACCACTGCTCAAATCTTTCTAGGGAATTTTGAATCACCCTGTATTTAATTTTTTTAATTTAATTTCCTTTTTTTTTGTATTTTTTATAATTTTTAAAATAGAAACCTCAAACTAAAAAAGCTACAAAAAGATGTTTTATCCCATAAGAAATAAAGGAAAAACAAAGACAGAAAATTATTTTCAGTGTCTTCGTAAAGTTTTACCAGAACGCGAATGCAGACCGAAAGAAAATAGAACTTATGTTGACATTAACTACACGTACATAAACTTACTTATAGTGGCGTTTTCGACTGTATAAAATAACAGCAAATATAACTGGGTACTTTTGTGGTAATAGTTATAATTTTTGAGGTTAGTATGTACAGTGAATTTTGAAAATTTTTTATTTAGTAAATATGGATGAAAATGTTAAAATTATATTCAGAAATTATAAGACGCTTGACCTACCGTTCTTCAGTCTGTGATAAAATGATAATACATTTTTATTAAAAAAAACTTTAAAGAACGAGCTTTTATTAAATGCATTCAAAAGTAGAAAATAATTTTGTATCTTTCTTATACCAAAATAAAAGCGATGGGCGCAAATTAAAAATTTTAACTTTAGGTATCGTATATCGGTCACATCGACGATTCGTCTAAGAAACAGTTGTATTACTCTATAACCTAAGAACACTGTCAAACGCTTGACTAACACGGTAATTTCATCCTTTCCTAGCTTCTTTAGATGAAAGCATTATATTCAAATAGACGAAGAATTTAGTTCTTCTTTGTCACCGTAAAGTTAAAACTTTTAATTTGCACACATCGCTTTTATTATGGTATAAGAAAGATAAAAAATTATTTTCGACGTTTGAGTCATTTAATAAAAGCTTGTTCTTTCGAAGTTTTTTTTAATAAAAATTAATTTTTTAATTTTTAGATTTGTACTCTAAATCGTCCATTTTGAATCCGCCATATTGAAATATTCAAATCTGATCAAAAATTCATATCCCCTTGCCGACAATGCCGATTTTGATTTAAATCAAAAAAACTAAATCTTTGCTCCCCTCCACTTCTATCGTTAGAGGGAGGTGGGTACCTGAGAATACCATATTATTGTATTTTTACCGGAACTGTAAACGCATACCAAATTTGAACACAATCTGGATATGTCAGTTAAAATTGGTTAGCAAGACATGACCGAAAATCGGCTCGAATCTGCCATATTGAGTTTCCTTCGTTTCGTATTCCTTATCCCCAAAAGACCCCGTATACCAATTTTGGTTGAAATCGGACAAACTTTCGTGTTTTCCTCCCTCCACTCCCCTCGTAGGGCAATCGGATTCGTATAAGTTGGTTAAAATTGGTTAGCAAAAGGTGACCAAAAAACGTCCACCTTGAATCCGCCATATCGAATTTTCATAATGTGATTAGAAATTTCTTATCTCCATCCCCAAGTGCCCCAACACATCAAATTTCAACGGAATCGGGCGTACTTCAACTGTACCCCCCTCCACCCCCTTCGAGTAGGGAGGAGCTGTCAATTTCATTACACTATATTCTTATGTTGTCACCTCAACTATATAAGTATGCCGAATTTGAAGCCGATCCGAACAAACATATATATATATAGATACATTTCAAGTTAAATGAAAGCTTGTAATGTAAAAAAGGTCGTAACTTTTATTTGCAGTAAATAAATTTTATTCGCTATCGTACTTAACTTAGACAGCCCCTTTTCAAAATATTTGTTATTTTGAAACGCATTTAGCTTTTCCAAACTGTTCCTAAGTACTTAGTTTATACGGGCCCGTTAAACGGTTTAAATTTCAAACCGTTTTCTTAAAACGCATGTATAAACACTACCTAAACCGTTCTAAGAGGTCCGATGCGCTTTAGTTAAAATCGTTTTAAAAATGCGGATTAGCATTTGTAAAACCGTTTAAAGGTGCGTATAAACCCTCAAACCGTTTTTGAAGCCAGTGCTGCCAACCGAAAAGTTCAAAATGAGTTCAAAGTCGATTCCGATGTGAAACCAGGTATGTACCCAATACACCAACCAGTCGGCTTTTGGTTGCGTCAAGGTTGATTATAATTAAAATAAAAACGGTTTACGGGCCGTATAAACTAAGTAAGCGTGTAACTGTGTTTAGGTGTCGTTATATTAATAATCCCAAGTCGACGTGATTTACTCCGACTTTTCAAAGGTCTTTGACAGGCTGAACCATAACATTATATTACGAGCTTGTCAGTCTTTTGGTCTCTCATTTTATTATTCGAAACGTATTTTATTTATTTATTTCAATAAGTACATCACAGGGCCCACTCCAAATAGTAGCTAAACAAATGCAAAACCAGAAAGAACAAATATTTTTAAAGTAATTTACTTATATATTAATACAATAGGATGCCCTAAGTAATTGATTACATTTCCAAGAAGATTTCTCCACGATAATCATACAAAAAACAATAATGAGTGGCTCCTCAATGGTTATTTATGCACTCGTTTTTTTTATTGGGCATTGATAAAATAAGATGGTCTATATCATATTGACGAACACTCATCGAAATAGTCCTTACGGCATGCCAGAGTTAATCTAAGTTTCCAGGGACACGTGGTAATCGACTAAGAATGCGCCGTATCATATCCCATACATGTTCGATAGGCGACAAGTTAAGCAATCTTCCTGACCATTACAAAGTCTTTATGCCAAGTTCATATAAGAAGACCATTTTTTCACGAGCAATATGCGGTCTGGCATTATCTTGTTAAAAGATCGCATTTGGGAATGTTTGTAGGTAGGGATGTAAAGCTGACTGCAGCACTTCATCAATATATTGCCAAGCAGTCAGATTGTCGTTGATGAGGAATAGAGGTGATCTTCTCCCTAAATATATAGCACCCCATACCATGATGCTTTGCTGTCTTGCTGTATCAGGTTCAATAGCAAAGTCTACATTTCGTCTCTCACCTTGAAATCACCTAACCCTCATGCGTCCATTATGGTCGCCTAAACAAAACCTGGATTCGTCGCGGAAGCTTATGGTATTCCATTCGTCATTCCAGTTTTACCGAGATCTGCCCCACTCCAAGCGGTGAACCTTATATTGTGGGGTCAAAGGTAGCATCAAAAGCGGACGGTAAGCCCTCAGCCCCATACCAAGCAATATTCAATTAACTGCCATCCTTGAAAACACTCGTCCTGTAACTGTAACTAGAACATCTCTTACTTGGTCCTACTGTCCCGTCGATTTCTGAGAACAAGAAGTCTGAGATGCCGTAAATCACAACCTTGTAATAATCTAAAGCGACCAGAGCCCGCACGACTATAAATCTCATCATTGGACCACCTTCTCCAAACTCTTAACACTGTTTATGGATTTGCATTAACCCTTCTTGCAATTTGTCGTAAACCAAAACAAACCCCTTTGATGCCCACGATGCTTGCTTCTTTCTCGAAGTCGTTTAAATGACGAAATTGTTGGCGACCGCGAACAAACAATCCAAAAAGAGCAAAAACTACGAGAAAAATAATTTAAAATTTTCAGAAAAGGCCTTTTATGTGTTGGTTGTTTTAGAAAATGAATAGAAAAAATCTGTGAAAAAAGGAAAGATTGGAAGACAAATTTATCAAGTATTTCTTTTGAGATAAGGTATACACACAATAATTTTCATTCAAATAATTATCCATATACATGGTGTTGCATTTTTTTTGTTCTCCAGTATATTACTTATAAGTAATATATTTTGGTCTAAACCTATCCTAGATTAACTAAAAGTAAACTGTCATAAAACTAAGGTCGAAAAATTTTATCTATCGCATTATTGAATGAAGTCGCGCTACAATGAAAAATATCTAGTTCCGCAGTTTATCTATTTAGCCCAATAGAATAGTACACACTGACTACATTTTTCCAAGAAAATTTTTCTCTTGGTTCGCCGCCATCTTGGATTTTGTATTGGACTTAATATTTAGGTTAATATTAGTCCTATTTTAAACGATTTTTTTTGTTGGCTAAACAAAATTAATTTTTAAAACTTTTATTTGAATTTTCTTTTTGTGTATGTCAGAAAAAAAAAGTTATGCCTAAAAGACTCTTGAAAATGGTGACATGTGAGTACTTACTAGCCAGTATTTCACTTTGTATAGACTTGAGAAGAAAAGTGTTTAAATATAAATTGAAGATATTAAAATTCTCTATAATGTCTTTTTAAACACATTTTTTGTATAGTAAAAAATAGCTAAGATAGAGTGCTGCAAATTGATATTACAAATTTTTAAGTTAAGATTTTACTACCTTATTTATTGTTTCAAGTTGGCCATGACAAGACCAAAGTACCTACGCACCTATTAATAGACACTTAAAATTACATATAAAAAGAGTGCTTATTCCTTGTCGTATCTCAGTGCGCATGCTCAAAACGCCATACAGCGTTACGTCTCACCCATAAACATTTAAATTAGTGTTTGTTTCATTTCCCTCATTATTATACATTTTAGAATTTGTGGGTCATGGGAAGTGCAACTTAAGTAAAACTACTTTTTCCATGGCAACATTATCGATTGTAATCCAATCTTTTTCAAGCCCTATAAAGAAAAAAAGCAAACTCTGGATTTATTGACAATATTAAAAACAATGTAACAAATCTTTTTTTACATAAAAGACAGAAGTACATTAAAAATAGTCCACTTACTCGAAAATTTGTTTAGCACATAGTTCGTCCAGCGTGGTTGTTGAAGTGCTATCTATTAACATCTTAGATTAAGAAGAGAAAATATGTATGGTCCGACGAAAACTCCTTGGCAAATAATAACCACTGTTTATTCACAAATAAAATTAAAACAAAACAAACGTGAGAAATATCAATTATTTTTTATCCTTTTAAAAGGTGTTAGCACCATTAGGCCAGTCAAAGTAAAATATTTTAAGGAATTAATTCCCAGCGAGCTACAAAATGTGTAATGTAATATGTGTAATCTGAATTTGCACCATCCTAGGTGGTGAGCTTAACTTTTGGTAGCCAAAAACCCGCTAAACTTTTGCACTTTTTTTAGTTTTTTTGCTTTTAGCTGAAAAACGATGCAGAAAAATAAATTCTGTGTCGAATCAGATCCGTCAACGTCAAACGTCAAATTCGATATAGCCGAAATCGAATGTTGAAAACAGGGAACATTTTTCATTTAGGTGAAAAATTACATTTTGCGACGTCGGTTAACCTGGGGATAAGTGTCCCAAATATTTCACCGCTTCATTTTGTAGCCTTTTTAATAGCTATTTTGTTACGATTAAATTAATTTTGTAGCTGATTTCGAGAAAACGCGACCCCCTCTAGCCTAACCGTTAAGCTAAGGGGCGGCCCTATAACTTTAGTAATTGTCAAAGCTAGGAAGATCAAATTAACACAAAATTTGTAGCTAAGCTTGTTTGACGGAATCGCATATAAAATTTTTCAAAATAATTTTAGATTTTTTTTATTAATTTATATTGCAGCCGTTTTCCAGAAAACGGCTGCAGATGCACTATTAATTTAATCGTTACAAAATAGCTACAAAATGTAGCGTTGAAAATATTTGGGTCCCTTAGGATGGTCCCTCAGGAAATGAAAAATTATCCCTGTTTTCAACATTCGATTTTGGCTTTACCAATAAACCGCATTTGACGTTTTCGATGTCATTCGACGCAGAACTTAGTCCCCTGCATTATTATTATAATCATATAGCATTTATTATTAATAATAATTGAACAAAGCCTGTCAACACCGTTCTCAACTAAAAAGCCAGTTAACTCATTTTCATTTTAGTATCCTTTGGCCTATGATCGGCGCCATATTGACACCAAACTGACAGAAAATCCATGTTTTACTTGTCAATTTGGTTATAAAAATGGCAGCCACAATAGGGCACTGAAGCGGTAGGAGTTAACAGGCTTTTTAGTTAAGTACGGTGTTGAGCCTGTTAACTCCTACCGCCTCAGTGCCCTTTAGCCTACTGTGGTTGCCAATTTTATAACCAAATTGACAAGTAAAACATGGGTTTTCTGTCAGTTTGGTGTCAATATGGCACCGATCATAGGCCTAAGGGTACTAAAACGAAAATGAGTTAACTGGCTTTTTAGTTGAGAACGGTGTTATACGGCGTATCCGTTCTGAGCATGCGCACTGAGATGCGACAACGAATAAGCACTCTTTTTATGTGTAACATTAAGGGCGATATTTTCTAAGATGGTTTAGGGTTTAGGACTTTTAGGGACGTATGTGGTTTTTAATCTAATTTTGTGGATTTTTCTTTAAATTGAAAGAAAAGTTTTTGGAATTTTGGACTTACTCTAATCATATAAATGATTTCGCAAGGAAAAAACAAAAGTTTTCCAAAAATTTCGTGAAAAAAATGGAAAAAAGCAAATTGACGGTGGGTTTATCCCCGTATAGTAGGCTGTTTAACTAAAAATACTCTGCTAAATAGGTTACTTAGTTATATTTTTTTATTGCTTTTTATCCCTAAATTTGCTAAGGTCCATATGAAAAGATATATATTTTTACACAACACTTCTTCAATATGGTGAAAATATTAAATTAACATTTTTAATTCATGTATTTTTATCGATTGAAAACCGTCAAAACACTTAACTGACGTTTCGCTCGCTGACGTTTTGCACGGTTTGAACGAGAACCGTACCTTCTGATATAAAAGAAAGCTTTCTACATCTATAAACACGTGAACCACCAATTTTGACAAATTTTATTTTGTCCATCTTTATAAAACTTTCTATACCTTTCTTCCGCCCCCCCCCCCTTCTCTTTAAATAGGTAGCAAATATTTTTAATGTTGAAGTATTTAGTTATTTCAGTATTTTATTTATCATTTTCAGTTAGAAATGGTAACGAAAAGCAGTTACGAATTCTCCCCCCCCTTGTAACACTTACCTACTCCCCCGCGCCATTACTTAATTTATAGATGCAATTAAGAGGTTTCAATTTGAAGTTTAGGCATAAGGCAAGGTCTGGAAGAAATGCAGGGAGGAACGACAGTAGGCAATTGGTCTCCCTCTCCCATGCTTCTGCAAAAAATCTCCGAATTTTCATAAAAATTTAGGAAAATTGCTAAAATCGCACGTTCCTCTCACCCCTAACGCGCAAGAATTTACCGCTGAAGACTTTTACCGGCGCATAATATGACATCACCGCACAAATCATACAACCGCGCAAAACCACCAAAACTATAAAAAAATAAGCAAATCCCCAACAACCCAAAAAAGCCGCGGAACTTTTATTCTTAGCATTTTTTACATGCGCTATTCTTTAATTTGCGCTGAATCAAATATTATTTGGGCCAAGATTGTTACGTTTGCCCGGTTTGTGAATATGCTGGAATCAGTTTTACACTATTGCTTGCTTGAAAAATAACAGCGCACAGCGGTTATAGCGCAAGATTTGTTACCACAAAAATTTAATCTTCTTAATTTTTTAGGCGCGTAGTTAATCGCCTTTGACAAGGTGTGCAAACGCCTAAGCAAACCAGATGTGTGTATGTAAGAAATCTTTGTTTTCATTTAATTATTGAAAATTAATTTTAAACTTATATGTATAGGCTTTTTTCTTGATTTAAGAGAGCAGTGATCTTCCTGAATCAACTTAAAGTGAGATACGTCTCTATACATTGTCTTAAAAAACGCGCTCGAATACCCAATTGAAGCAAAAAAAAAATCAACCAAATCATGATTGTTTTAAAATTTAAAGCAGATAAACCACCTCTTGGCGGTGGTCTATAATATACGATGATTTTACTCAAAATACAACGTCCCGTGTCACAATGACATTTCAGATTTCTTGTTTACCCATATTTAATTAATAGTTACGGATTATTTGGACTGTTTTAAGAAAAAGTGACCCTATGCGTCTCATTCCAGTATATTTTGACGTCTATCCAGTTAAAATTATCTTATAAATTGTGGTTTGGTTCGGCTTAAATAAATTTTTCTACACCCATGTATATGTCAGCCTTCAGACCAAACTTTCGATAAACTATAGTCTTAGTAAATACCGCCCTTAGGTCTATTATAGACACTTAAAGTTTTGGATCACTTTAAAATTTCCATTATGCCTACACGTTATAATAGAATAGAATAGTGCGAGCTATGGTGATCACTGATCCTACCAAAATGGGCGAAAGAAAGTTGCTCCGATTTCAATTTTTTTTTATAGATCTTTGCATTTTAAAACATTTAGATTATTTTTTACCTTAATGTCTATCTGTCCGTCTGTCTGTCACCAACGCGCATAACTGAAGAACCACTTCTCCAATTTTTGACGAAATTTAGTAGATACGTAGACTTGGTTTGTGCCCCAGATGGTCCCATTTCAAGAACATTAAAATTTCTCCCCAGGATATGATTTTTGGGACTACGGTAAATTTTATATCGAGGAATACAGTTGCAGTGGTAGTATTAAAACTGAGGAATTAAGTAAATTTAGTATAACAGGTTACGTCAACGGTTTTATTATGGAATGTTATGTTGGTAATATTTAGATGCTGCTATGGATAAACAGTATATATATTCTATATGCTGTGTTACCAATGATAAAAATTAAAAGCAAGTCTTATCTTTTTACCATGTGCACAAACATTAGTCCGTTTATTTCTTTAAAATTTTCAAAAAATGTTTAAGATTGTTTAAACTTTTATGGCATGACACCATGACTGTATTACAAATAAAAGTCAAATCATTTCGGCCTACGTCCATTGGAGGGGTGGGCGGTAACCGAATTTTTAATAGAAAAGGGAAAAATCTAAGCATTACTCAAATTTTTCATGAATATCTCAAAATCTAAGACATCCACTTAAGCACGGTTTTCATTTTCAGAAAGTCAAATCATTGGTTTATTCAACAAGGTATTCGTTTTATTCTAAAATTAATTGGTACGAAAATTTCAGCTTTTTCAACTTCTTTGCAAGTTACTCTCCTTTGTTCTGGTTTTTAGGTTTAAATTCTGAAATTATATTTATTAACTTTAAAAATTGACCCATTATCTTACCTTTCTTATGTTACTTTTTAAAATATTTTCTGGTAGAGATTACGCTAACCGTATATTTTTCGAATAACATTTAAATATGCCTTTTAATCTTGTTACAGTTTGTTAATTTTTTTTTTCAGTAACGTTCTCAGCAACAATTTTGATAAGTGGATTTTCAAATTTAAGCGTTGCTAAGGAAGCTACTGAAAAAAATTAAAGAAAATGTGACAACATTAAAGGGCATATTTAAACGTTATACGAAAAATATACATAACAACAAAAATGGCAGCACATCTATAGGCAAAAAAAATAAAGTCCCCGATGCTGCAGGTTAAAAAAAAACAATTATTTCGGTACCCTTTGTGCTAAAAAGGCCACCGGTATCGTAATCTGTACCAGAAAATATTTAAAAAAACAGCAAGAGAAAGGTAAGATAATGGGTCAATTTTTAAGGGCAATAAATATAATTTCAGAATTTAAACCTAAAAACCAGAACAAAGGAGATTAACTCGAAAAAAAGTTGAAATTTTAACATTTTTCCAAAACGATCCGCTACTGTTTTCGCACCACTTAGTTTTAAACAACAACGAATACCTTGTTAAATAAACCAATAATTTGGCGTTCTGAAAACGAAAACCGTTTTGACGTGGGTTTTTGAGATATTTATGAAAAACTTGAGTAATGCTTAGGTTTTCCCCTTTTCTATTAAAAATTCGGTTACCGCCCCCCAAGGGACGTACGTCGAAATTATTTATCTGTTAATTGTAATATAGTCATGGTATCATTTCATAAAAGTTTAAACAATCTTACATTTTTTGAAATTTTGAAGAAATAAACGGACTACATGGTTTCTTATAATTTTTATCGTGTTACTTTGAAACAAACAAACAATTATTAAAACTTACGTGAAAAATAATAACAAATTAATATATACTAGTATACAAATTATATAAATAAATTATATTATATATGAAAATTGTGATGTATTACAACGGTAAAATCAAATAAGAATGTATATGTGGTTGTTTCTTGGGTGACTCGATAAAATAAATTAATTAGATTAAAAGTAAAACGGTTAATAGTTATTTGTTTGATTTTGTCATGGGTTTACTTACTAAAATCAAGATTTTATGCAAAACCTAAACGTCATAAGAACGTTATATTGCGTTTTACCTCTGTAAAGTCTAAAAAAAATGTGCATATATACGATTTGGGCACCAATGAATCTACGTAACTAACAAAGATAGAGACAAACCAAAAATAGCAGCAGGTTGAGGATGATTAAAGCAGTGTTTTGAAAGCTACAATGCTAAAACCGTATATGTGCTCATATACAGTTTTCTCTTTTTAGGAAAGAAATATACTTACTATTTATTATCACTTTCTCGTAGAATTTCTGAAATTCAAAAAGTTGCTACGGTCAGGCTCCAAACTTTTTCTCTTAGTGTGTATTATACCATTTTTCTTAATATAAGTGTATTTTTTGCCTCTGTGAAAATATGTATGTACATAAGAAGGCAGTACACACTTTTTTTGTAAAAAAAAAATACACATCTGTGGCGCCCTCTATCTCCGTTATTTCTAAAATAACTGTTATTTTTTATTACCAAAATTTGAAGAAAATAACCCACTAATTTTTTTATAGGAACATTTTTAAAAAAGTTTCATTCAAATTATATGTCAATATATATATATGCCACCTTGATTAATCATTATTTTCGGCGGTATATGTAAAATAACTTTGTATCCGATACATATAGGAAAAAAAGTATTAGGTCAAAAATCGTAGAAAAATCACTTTTTTATAAAACAAAACATTTTTTTTTTAATCGGACCAATGGTCAATGAGATATCGGACTAAAAACGAGCTAACCCGAACTAAACATAAATTTAAGATGGAGGCAAACCGAGAGAGAAATTTTGTTGGAAAAATGTGGTTTTAAGAGTCTCATACTCCCTACTTGGTGTAAAAAATTTGGCTGTTAAGTCAGTTTTGTAGGTAAATCGCGATTTTCTGACTATTCTATTGGAGTAATTGGACAGTGACATAATTCGATTTTTTAGACTGCTTTTACCAATTTCTATAATATTATTATTTCAATAAATATTTATATAAAATATATTTTTCCCTATTTAGACGTAAAGGTGCATGAAAATTTTATCGGGCAAGTAAGTCTGGGCAACTAATTTTATTTTGAATTATTTTATGACCAAATCTTAGGGTTAATATATCACGACGAGTAGTAGGGCTATCAATGTTCAGCAAAATTAATCTTTGATTGTAGGAGACCTTAGACTTATCTATATTCTTTTATTCGTTGAACTTTTTCTATTTTTCACTTCATAGAAAGGTGCTCATATGATGCAGCAGTACTCTAAAAACATACCCTGCCATCCAATACGATACAAAAAATCAATCTTACTAATTCTTTGTAAAGTTTATATCCATTCGATTTTTTTTACACCAAGAGTACAAACAAGAAACATTTTGTAACGCATTGCAGTCGTTCTCACTACTAATACAGTTAAAAGCTTTAAGATCATCTACTAGCTCTAAACAAAGAGAATTCTTGAACAATTCTGGTATATTGTTAACGAACAAAGCAAAGACGAAAGGTGCTAAATGTGAACCTTGTGGTACGCCTGATGTTACTTCTATTCCTTCGGAATAGAAATTATTAATCTTGACAACCTGGTTTCGACCTTTCATGCTGCTGCTACACCAGGACAGTAGTGGATCACAAATGACATAATATTCCAGGTTTGGCCGACCTTGTCAAAACCTTTCTTAAAATCAAAGTGGATAACATCTACTTCAGTGTTTGCATCTAGTCATTTAGATATATAGTTAGAAAATACTTCACATTTATAAACAATGCTACCATTTAGTGGAACGTCCTCAATATGTAGAATGTTATATGTTCGTACCTCGTCAAAGATTTTCGGTACTGCCGGAGTTCCTCAAGGCTCTATGCTGGGCCCTCTATTTTTCGTCGTTAGTATTTATAAATCATGCTTAAAGACAATTAAGTTATATGTTTTATACTGACCATTTAAAATTTGTTTGCAGAATAAATAGAACTTTCGGTTATTCAGTTTGTTTCAGTGCTTCCCCAAGGCTCTGAAGTTACTGACCAAGGAGTAACAGTAAAAAAATGTATTTTTTTCCCAAATACGTCTGTCAAATAAGAATGTTCCCTAATTGAAACATTTTTGAAAAGGCTTTTGAAGACAACGTATTCGTTTTTTCCTATATAGATATATATTTCTGTATTACTTGCAGTCCACTTAACACACTGTAAAAGTTTCGAACATAAGTTGTGAAATACCCTATATATATTTTTTTTCTTTTTTAGATTTTAGTGTAGATTATTTTTTATACATCTTAAGCTTCCTACTCTGTTATTGGGTTTCCTGTTTCCTGAGTTGTTTTAAATAACATAGAATAAAATAAAAGTACAATAAAATATTCAAAACAATACAAAAATTTATAAAATATAACTCTCTCCTACTAAATTAAGTTTTAACATTGGTTTTCCTACAGAAAAACTTGTTACATAAGAGTGCTCAAAAGTTTAATATTTCCCGAGGAGAAATGCCTTTTTAAAAGGATGGATGTGGATTATTTTTAAGCAGGGTTTCCCTTCTTAAAGTTTTCTAAAAGTAAACTAAAAGGCTTTTGGTTTGCCCACGGTCGCCGCCATTACATACATAGAACTTTTTCATTCGTGCCAGAAAACTTATTTTTGCTTTTAAAAGTTTTATTAATAATTGCAAACATTTAACAAATGAGTACGTAGGTGATGCTGATAATTTTTAGTAAAATTCATCTTCTTTATTTTGTTAAACCAATGATTTGAAACGTTTTAGATAACAAGGGCGTTTCTTTTAATTGTGTATAAAAAATCTTGTAATGTATTTTATAAAAAATATATACCAGCTGCATTTAGACCATTAACTTTTAAACGTTTATTACTACAAAATTTCGAATTATGCACCAGGCAAACATTTTTACAGTATTTTCCACCCGAAATTTATACACATTGATTGAAATTAAACAAGAATTTTCAGTTTTTTATTTCCCTAGATCCTTGGCCATCCTGATCATAGTGTGAAAAATATAAACTAAACGAAATTGAATTTTCTGAATGCAACCCATTGAGAAAATTTTGTATTTCGTTTAGTTTAAATTTTATCATGAGTGTTGATTATAATAGAGGGTTTTAAATAGTGCGAACTCTACATCATAAAAAGAGCTGATTATAAAATCTTAAATGAATGAATCTCAGACATTCTTTGGGGCATAGACATGGTGGATGCAAGCATTGGTCATTTTTAATAGAAGAAGTATTTTGTTATTCTAAATCTAAAAACTGCATATTCGTAGCAGCCTTCGCTGTTATGAATTTACATCAACACCCTCACCAAACTTAGATTTATAAAACAGCAACTTTGGATCAAAACTTATAAATTTTCACATATATCAACGTCCTGTCACCCCCGAAACGACGCCTCCCAAATTATTTTTTTCTCTAAGTTAATCTAAATTTGTAAAATTTGGACTCAAACTTAAAAAAACTTTATATTCGTAGCATCTTTGGCCATTAGTTTCCAAATGAATGAGCCCCCCTCTCAACTATCCCCACCAACGCATGTATTTTTCTCTAAAAAAAACTGCAAAATATTTAGTTGAAGGTAAATGACATATTCGTAGCGAGCGGCTTTGGTTCAAAAATGTATGGTTATATCAACACCCTCTCACCCCTCCCACCACACCACACCATATAATTTTTTCTTTCAAAATTAGGAAACAATATAAATCTAAAACTGCATAATCGTAGCAGCTTTGGTTTAAAAGTTAAGAATTTTCAAAGACATTATTATATTATCCTCAAAACCACTCCCGACCAATTTTTTTTTTCTCAAATTAGAAAACATCAAGTTAAAGTCAACCCTGAAAACTGCATATTCGCAGCCGCTTTGTTTCGAAAGTTATATATTTTTGAGGTTTCAAATTTATTATCACCCGCTCACCCAACCTGACCCAGCAAACTTAATGTTTTCAAAATATTGTAATATCACCGGACCTTCATAATACCAAAGTTTTGAAACTATTTTGATTTTGATTTGATTTTTCACTCGTCGTATCACTACCTACGCAAACTTCTCATCCTTTCCAACTCTATCATTGCACCTGATCACCAAATTTGAAATAAATCCGTCATAAATGGAAAAATCCGCCATTTTGTTTTTTTGAGTTTGAGTAGAAATTGATTGATTTGAACTTAAACACGGCAATTGAAACTTTGAGACAAAAAAAAAATTAAAATAATTAGGTTTATAAGTAAGAAAGTGCCCCATTTTAGATCTGGAATTAGTATTTTTGTTAAGTATGAGTCCAAGATTGCATTGGATGATCTTAAACACCACATACTTTCAAGTTTGAGACAAATCGGTTTATAAATAAGAAAGTGTGCCATTTTTTTTTTTAAAGTGTGTGTCAAAAATCGTCTTTGGGTCCAACGTTGCATTAAGTGACCTCAAACACGACAAAGTGTCAAGTTTAAGACAAATCTGTTTATAAATAAGAAAGTCGGCCATTTTGATTTTTTTAAAGATTAAGTAAAAAATTGTATTTAGTGATCTTAAATACCACAAACTTTCAAGTTTGAGACAAATCGGTTTATAAATAAGAAAGTGTGCCATTTTTTATTTTTTAAAGTGTGTGTCAAAAATCGTATTGAGTGACCCTAAAAAACGCAAACTTTCAAGTTTGAGACCAATATGTTTATAAATAAGAAAGTAATTTTTTTAAAAGTTTGAGTCCAAATTTGTATTAAGGGCCGGTTTCTCAATTGCGGGTTACCAGCAAGTTAAATTAAGTCGGGTTATAAATCTCAGTTTTTTTGCGGTTTTAAGCTAATGTTTTTTTAGGTTAACCCTGGGGTAAGCTAACTAACCGATAACTTCATATTGAGAAACCGGACCCGAGAGAGCTTAAGCACCTACCAAATTTCAAGATCCAACTTTTATCACAAATTTTCCAACTATATTTTTCACTCACAAAAAATACAAAACATCAGTAACGACCTCAGGGTGGGTTCAGATAAGACTCGCGTCTTTTTCAAACGGCTGTCAAATGTGTGTATCTGTATCGTAGCTGTATCGTGTATATTTTATCATAAATTTTCCAATTGAATTTTTCACTCACAAGAAATACAGAACGTCAGTAACGACTTTATGATGGCTTTAGATTAAACGTGGAGCGCGCAAAAAAATATTGCCGTCTTTTTTTGCCTTTGTTGATAAACAGTAACAGAAATATCACCCGTCGACGGGCGGTGTGTGATCTGAACGTAACCGAGCAACATCGTTCAACAACGGTGTTGAACCGAGCTGATTTTAATAGCCATGCAAAAAATCACCAGAAAATCATAGATCTACAATGTTGCCGTTACTTTTTTCGGGTAAAACCTGTTATTTTCTTCAGCCTCTCTAAATTCTTTACGGGCGTGATTAAAAAGCTAAAATTAAAAGATATTGAATATATGCTAGATTTTGGTAATTCTTTGTTGGGATTCCGATACGTTTTCTATCAACGGTTAAGTACCCCACACACTATGAGGTCTGTCTCGAGACACGTTGATATCCAATCTACTAGTGTGTCTTGTTATAGCGACCAGTTTTAGTCTCGTGTTAGAGCGTCTCAATCAGACCGCCACCGACGCGGCGGGAGACAGATAATTGCCGGGACACAAAATATGACAGGTCTCAACGTCTCTGTGGTGAATGCTAGGTCTCGCCAGATTTGTTTACTCAGTTTTAAATTTTAAAAAAATTGTGGAAAAGTTATTACAAGTAACCAATTCTTCGAGCATTTTTTTTCCAAAACTAGCATTTCTTACGTAATGCCTTTTATTTCAGTTCACCCTCAAAAAACTCGAGAAAGCCTTCTTCTTCTTCAAGTTGAAAGTTGGCTATCGTCAGCACGATATGTACCCTATCCACTGCTTTTCGGAAAAGTGTCGTAGTGCTAACATCAGACCATTGTCTAAGATTTTTAACCCGTGATATCCATTTGCGAACCGTACCTCTTCTGCCTTCAATATAGCCAAAATATTCAAGTTTTCGTTTTTTGATGGTAAACAAAACTTTCAGATCTTTATTTACTCTAAGCAAAACATTCACATTAGTTACTCTGTCCATCCAAGATAGCCTTAGTATTCTACGATAACACCACATCTCGAATGGCTCCAACATTTTGCACATGACCTCAGTAAGTGTCCACATAACATAACATAACACCGCCGCACACGAATTTGGAAAGTGGTATTAAGATCGCGAGTACACAACACTATTTTTTTTATAAAAGATGATATGGCCTCTCCAATTCTTGCACAAACTTCTTGCATGTTTTCCCAGTTCTCATTCAGAATGCAACCCAAGACTTTTTATGAATCCACGCTTTCGACTTGCTACCCAATTACTACTAATATGCCTGTGATGATCTTTTCCTTGGATGTGACCATCTATTTTGTTTTTCCAACAGTTAGGTTAAGCCCGAATTGTGAACTTTTGACAGCAATTTGATTCAACAACTCTGGCAGGCATTCCAGCGTATCAGCTATTATGACAGTGTCGTCGTTTATGCTGTTTATGGTCTAATCCTCTTCGCAGTTGTAAAGTGCAATTTCTGTTATTTTGTTACTATAGATAGCGCATAAAATATAAAACCTTCGCGCACACCTCTTCCTATTTGGACCTCTTCGGACAGTTGGCCATCAACATTTATTTGAGCAGTCTGATTCCAGTATAGATATCTTTAGATCTCGCTCATCTGAACCAACTTCTTTTAGCGATTCTATGAGCTTCTCGTGTTGGACTCGATCAAATGCTTTCTCCTAATCTATGATCTAATACCTGAATCCCACAGAAAGCCTCTTTTGTTTCGAACCCACCACGAAATCCAAACTGCCTGTTCGGAAAGGATTTGCATTTTCCGTAAATTCTTTTAGTAGGAGGAGAAAGCCTAAACTGATAACTTATTTATTGTAGTACTGTATACGGGTATAGGCACAACTGAGACGTTATGCGTAAAGGCAAAAACCTGTATAGTACAGAGCACGAGGACTGCGCGACGCGCTGCGTTGCATCTGACAAATCGCAGTACGATACAGAGCAACAGTCTAAATTCCTCGTCCTACTGACTTAGAATCGTAAAAATGACTAGTTACTAGTTGCATGGTACACGTTCACATTGTTATAGGTTATAATTTCTATTTTGTCTTGATTTTATCACGGGAACCATGTATGATTGTTCAGGCGTTTGTGCGAAAATATCTAATTAAACACGTATAAATATTAACAATGGGATTTGTTTTCTGCCACGTACCGTCATCATAAACAAATCCACGAGTGATTCAGAGCGTCGCGTCGCGCGGACCTCGCGCTCTGTACTGTACAGGGTCAAAAGTTTGGAGCGGTTTCGACTGAGGCCACTTTTATGATGGATGACAGAACAGCTGATTCCACTTGGCGTTACCCAGCAACGTATGCAACGATTACAATCATTTCAAATTTAAATTATCTGACAATTCTGCTTATTTAAGTTCCGGAAAGGAGTCATTAACCCTGAATTTAAAACAATTGTGTTTTTCACGTATTAGCCAACGTATTTTGCAAAGACACGTGTGGTCTTTGTGCGGAACACGTCCTGACACGCTGCAGGCTCCGTGATCTATCGCCAGTCCACGATCGGTTTCGATTTTATTGAATCTCATCAAGTGGATGCAGGTAAAAGGTCCGTGTAGAGTTAACACTATACAGGGAACTAACTAAAACAACTACTTCGAGGGAAAAATTCGTTGGCTAATACGTGAAAAACACAATTGTTTTAATTTCTTTGCCAACGAAAGCTTCGAACTAACTTTGTAATTTAATGCCCGTAGGGGTATTTGCCCTCGGAGTAGTTGTTTTAGTTAGTTCCCTCTATAGTGTGAACTCTACACGGAGCTCTTGCCTGGATCCACCTGATGAGATTCAATAAAATCGAAACGGGTCGTGGATTGGCGATGGATCACGGAGCCTGCAGCATGTTAGGACCTGTTCCGCACATGTCTTTGCAAAATACGTTAGCTAATACGTGAAAAACACAATTGTTTTAATTTCTTTCTTTGTAATTCAATACCGGTAGAGGTATTTGCCCTTGGAGGAGTTGTTTTAGTTAGTTCCCTGTATAACTCTGAATTTGTTATTGTACTTGTTACGTACTTATATTTAAAACATATTATCAGGAAAAAAACAAGATTTACACACTTAAGTATTTTTCGAGGTTTTTTTGTCAACTCAGTTACTGATAATAATAAAAATATATTAATTAACGGTAGTATCAAAATACATTTAAAATAAATCGCAACTAAACATTTATTAAGAACATTATAAAAGAAATATGAGATTTATGTATTTTTTCGGTTTGTTACTTCTTCTTGTGTGTTGTCTTAATGTTAAGGGTAAGTACTCGTTAAAATAAATAATATATTTGTGTTTGAAAACGAGATAATGTTTTTGAAACGATTTGAAATGAACAAAAATTTATAATAATAATAAACAAATCAAAAGTTAAAAGGTAGAAATAAAAACCCGTTCTTGGGTGAGGGAGCGTGTTGGCGGAGACCTATATGAATCAATAAGATATATTTTAGGTCTTGAAATTTTAATGAAAAAAATATATCCCATGCGTAGTTTATTAAAAAAAAAAATGATTGTTTAGTATTATTTAACGCCACATGATAACAGAACTTGTTTTCTCGTTGACTAATATTTGGGTGTAACTCTATATGGAGAGAGAGCGTGTTCGCGGAGACCTATATAAATCAATAAAATTTGACATTTTTATAAAAACTCTTGACATTTTTATAAAAAAAATAGCATCCCAAGTGTAGTTTATTAAAAAAAAAATGTTTTTTTGGTAAGCGAAAGTTGTCTTTGCTCCTGTCGGTTTAGCATTTCTGTGGCTTGGTTCACAAAGGGCGAATGTCATTTTTTCGCAAAATTGAGTTTTTTATAGATTTGGACTCGCTTGATCGAATCACTCTGAAATCTTACTCTAAAAAGTTAGCAAAAACACAAAAGTCGCATATCATCATCATTTTTTGGCTCTCCTGCACAATTACAATTTTTTCATATCCGCCTATGGTGCACCAAAAGCCACAGATTTATGATCATTATTGTCAAATTACCTTAAAAATCATGGCACTTTTTTATCTTAACTTTGGTCAAAAAAACAAATTTGTCAAAAAGTGGATCATTGTCGAAGAGTGCGACACGTATCCCAGGTTTTTTTTTGACTGATGATGACGCCAGTCCCAAATTTGCTTTTTCTGTTTATAAATATTCCGGTATAACTCTGCTGTTAATTAAAAATTTTAGGTGATCTCCCTAAAGACCTTCATGCTTTGCACAATGCGAAGCCAAAACTAACCCATGATAAACTTTCTATCAAACAGGAGGACATAACAATGTTATATTTTAACAAATCTAACCCCGATGCTGGAATTTTAATTAAATATGTAACGGTGCCAAACTTAGAGAAATTAACGTCGTATAATAGATCTTTAAATTCTATAATTTATATACATGGGTAAGTAGTGAGTGCCGGCAATTAATTAATTTATTATTTTATTAATGGCCACTTAATAATGCTATGGGAACGCGAGTGTCTCCGCAAATATAAGGTCTCCCAGAAATATTACGCAGATTACCAACGCTAGTACAGTAAAATTATTAGAGACATAAAGGTATTTGTAACTCATCGCGGTATACGTATCCGCATCTAGCGAGAATCAAGCACATTGATTGGTCAGAAACTTGTAGCACGTTCGAAAAGAGCAGATATATGCTAATTTAAGGTGTTTCTGAACGCAATAGGTGCTGAGATACGATACGTGTGCCGTAACGATACGTGATACCTAACGCATCTCAACATTTATCGCGTTCAAGAACACCTTAAATTAGCATATATCTGCTCTTTTCGAACGTGGTACAAGTTTCTGACCAATTAGTGTGCTTGGTTCTCGCTAGATGCAGATACGTATACCGCGATGAGTTACAAATAACTTTATGTCACTATTATTTAGAGTAAACAAAATTCGGGCAGGCTAAGCTTCTGATATATTATTCTGGGGGGTCTATAGTTAATATCACCAAGTTTGCGTTTTCCCTACCCCTTCGGAACCTGCCGCCTTTTTGAGAAAGCTTTGGCAGCATTGGTCGAAGGCGAAAAAGTATGGGACAAAAAATACTTGCCAAATCATTTGCAACAATTTTTGTTATGGGCTAAACTGTTTATAGTATGTTTTAAAAAAAAAAGAGGGAGCCAAAGTTATCAAAAATCAGTTATAATTTATTTTGAACACCAAAAAGTAATTTTTGCTAACAATATTATATTAAAGTTGTAGTTCGCAAAACAGGACTACAGGAATGAAAAATTCTTTTTAATATTGTTGAAGTACTATGTTCAATTTTACATTTTCTATGTGACTAACCTATATTTTATTGGTGTTATTGTTTGTATATTTTTGATCTTTTTTATTAAAAAGTCTTGTCACGTCACTACTGTTATTATTTTCACTTCTTCTAAAATACCAGAAAACGATCACTTCAACATGGTAGCAGAGCGTGGTTGCCTGCAGTTATAACTAAAGGCGGACTTCGCAGTATAGTACAGAAGAAAGAATTACACGAAGAGTTGAAAAATTCAAACATAAAATTTTTTGCAAAAAAGAAAATCCCAGTTCCTATTGATAACTGGACGAGATTGAAGTATAAAATAGAGATATTATTAAGGTCGCTCAACAACTATAAGAGCACTACTCAGTGTTGCTGTCAATAAAAACATATCACTTACACAATTTGATTTGTACAGGGAACTTGAAGAGAAAGTGTTCAAGAAGCAGTCAGAAGGCTACGAAGATGGAAGCGAACTAGTATGTCATGTTCTGCGTCGTTTGCATAGATTAAAGCAAGCGCCAAGGTGCTGGAACAAACGTTTTCTCTCGTTTTACAGAGTTTATTAATATTCTTGGTTTTAAACGAAGTAAAGCTGATCCATGTCTATTTTTGAAGAAATAAGGACAATACATGTTTCTGATAGCACTATATGTAACTGATGGTTAAGTGGCAAACTACAGTTTGGAAAAAGAATTTAAAAACACCACAAAATCTGCTTTATATTTCCTTGAAACCGAAATTAAAAGAGCAAAAAATGGTGGTATAAATAAAGTCAGTTTTTATATACCAGAAAAGTTTTAGAACGCTTTCGTGTGAAAGACTGTAAACTAGTTTCCCCGCCCGTAGTAAAGGAGAGTCTTTAAGTTGGTAAGGAAAGTCTTTAAGTAGGGAAGGAAAGCGAAAAAGAGTCTAAAACTGCCTGTATTTAATGACTTGCACCAGATCGGACATTGCATGTGCCGTTGGCATTGTGTCAAGAAATTTCCATCCATACATGACATTTCCAAGGTCAAGAGAATCTTCCGATATTTAAAAAGCACAACAGATATGGGCTTGGTATATAAGTTTGGTGTACAAGAAAAATTGGAAACATTTAGTGACCTAGACTATCGTGGAGATCAAACAATAGGTCGCTCAACATTTGAAGTTTTTTGCACATATGCAGATGCTACAATATCTTGGATCAATCAAAGACAAACCTCAGTAGCTTTTTCTACGACAGAAGTAGAGATAGTAGCTGCATGTGAAGCTGCCAAAGAAATAATTTGTATGAAAAGGCTTTGTGAAGGAATTGTTGCCCTTAAGTCAGTACCAACATTAAAAGTGAACAATGAAGCTGCTGTTCCATTATCACAGATCCCCGAGTTTCATCGTAAAACTAAACAAATACACCTCAGGCACTTCCTTGTGAGAGAATAAGTATGGGAAAACTCAGTAGTTGTTGAAAAGTTGCTTCTGAATTTCAACTAGCTGATTTGATGACAAAGTTGCTTATTAAGCCACGATTGGAAACTTTGCGAGAAGCTGTTGGTATGACCAAACAGTTCAATGAGGAAAGGTGTTGAAGCACCCTGTAGAATTTTACATTTTCTATATTTGACCAACCTGTATTTTTGATTTATTTTTTGATTAAAAAGTATTGTCACTTCACTACAGTTATTAGACACGTAAAGTAAATATGTCAACGCATCCGTATCGATATACGTAACGCGTTCGAAACAAAGTCAAAATACGCTACATTTTTGACTTGTTTATGCGATATTTCGAACGATGCCCGCTTTTTTGAAGGGTGCGATGACAGGACTGCTGATTGAAATCGTTGCGTACGTTCATGGGTCCCTAACGATACCCAGCAAACACAAATCGTCGGCATTGAATCGGGCCAATATCGACAAAGTCAGCAGTGTGTCGGCATCGGCAACTACACTCTGGCCCGATGTTGGTCAGGTTGCGATTTTCAGTTTTCGGTCAATAATCGGCAGCTGATGGAGATCCACATTAATAGAGTCGGCTTTATGCCGATATCACTTTAGGACCGACGATGGTCCGATTGGAACTTTGTTTAATCGGTTCAAAATCGGCCACTGACGATGGCCCGATTTACTATAGTCGACTTTACGCCGAAGTCCCCTTAATTTGCTTTAGGGCCCACGACGGTCCGATGGGAACTTTGTTTAATCGGAGAAGAATCGGCAACTGACGATGGCCCGATTTACTATAGTCGACATTATGCCAACGCAAACCTTATCTGCTTTAGGGTTGATGATGGTCCGATTGGAACTTTCTTTAATCGGTCGAGAATCGGCAACTGATGATGGCCCGATTTACTAAAGTCGACTTTATGCCGACGACTACTTTATCTGCTTTAGATTGGTCGAGAATCGGAAACCGACGATGGTCCGAAACTTCGCCGACAATCGCCGACGTTGGACCGCTTTAGGAAACCAATTCCGGACTTGAATAGTTTATCGATGTCGGGCCGAGACCAGCTTGCCTACATTAGACCGACCAAATTAAGCAGTTATGGGCGGATGGTCGGTACCATGTGGTTAAACCATATCGGACCTTAATCGTACTGCGACGGTATGCCGATGTCAGCAAAAAGTAAAATTTACCATTGCTCCGACGACGGGCCACAGTCTAACGCCACATCGGCAAACATACATTGGGCCTACATCGCAAAGCGGACTAAAAATACTGCTGGTCCGATGTCGTAAATCGATGTCGTGCCGATGACGACAAATTCGGCAATCGACATCGGACCGACGAAGGCCCGAGGGAACCATGTTTGCTTGGTACGTACATCCTTTCGTACGCCACGAGATTATTTCATCACTCCCGTCAAAGAAGCCGGCATCGTTAGAAACATGGCATGAGCAAGTCAAAAATGTAGCGTATTTTGACTTTGTTTCGAACGCGTTACGTATACCGATAAGGATGCGTTGAAATATTTACTTTAAGTGTCTATTATTTTCTTTTCTCCTAACGTATAAAAAAACGACCACTTTAACAAATATCTCGGTGCCGACACAACAAGTGTCTCATTTAACTTCGAAAAAAACGTACCCTCTTATTTGATATGTTAAACATAAACGGCCCCCAAAGTTTTGTGGTTTATTGTTTTTTATTTTACAATTTTTCTTTTGTTATTATTTTTTTAATAATGATAATAGAAATTGATATTTATTCAATTTTTTAGATTTCTTTTTCTTATTTTTTTTTTACTTTTTTTTATAGAAAAATACCTCACACTGTGGTAGAGTATATAAGTCCTACTCGTTCGGAGAAGATATACTCGCCAGACCTAACCTACTTATTTATGGTCCTTTTTTAGTTATTTATACATAATATATTCATATCATTTATAATTTTTTTTTATTGTCAAGTTTTTATTAACTGGTTTTTATTTCTGTCAGTTCAATACACATTTTGCAATCCAGTTAACACTAACTTCCCGCAGTCATAGCCGACTGCGAGACATACCAAAGGTCGAGGCACGAGGTACTCGGATCTCCGTTCGTTCCTGGACGCAGAGGACCTGCATATGCTCAAATGGGACCAAATACAGGACTTTGAAAAACAATAGTTAGACCAGAAGAGTAGACTGCTAGAAGAGTAGTGCAGGTGGCGGATTAGGTGGTGGCTGGACGTAAGGCAGAAATAACCCAGGAAGGCCTACATACCACTACTACTACTAAAACTACTACTTCCTACTAATCAAATTTGGTTTACCTAAAAAGGTCTGCTGACAAAATGACTTTATAATAAGCTAGGCTGATAGGGGTTTTTAAGGGGAAGAGGGAAAATTACATAGGGGATTAAGGGGTAGTTAAGGGGATTAAAAAATATAATAAAATATAGTACAGGTAGGCACCACTTTTTTAATAAACGGATTAACTGATGACCGCATGGAATGAATGGTCACTAAACAATTTTATTTAATTGAAAATTAATTTATTGTTTGAGTTTTTTTAATCACATAGCGCCACACCGTATTTTTTATACTGGACAACTAACTTTCCTTTAATAATGGTTTTTTTGAATTATTTAAATTTTTGTTTTTGCTCTATAAAGATCCACCTGTAACTGACTTCAATCTTTTACATTTTTTGTAATTAGACATTTTAAAATTAAAATACTAAGAAGATAAACATGATAGTGACTCCGTTTTTATCTCTTTCTATAAAATAGCATGCACTGGATCCATTGGATGGGCCAAAAAAAATTCTCAAAAATATATCTGAATAAAAACTTTAATATTTCGTGATGGTTTCTAAAAAACAGATGTCAAATTTTTTATAAAAGTACTTATTGAATGACGTGCTTCACAGAGTATGGCAAACGGCCATTCTAAAATTCAAGATGGCGTCCATGTTTAAAACGGAAGCATTAGAGACAGAAACACATTCTTGAGGCCGAGCAACTTTCTTAGTCCAGTTTTTATGTTCCTTCGATTCCACGCCAAATGCCGGAAAGAAAGAAAAAAATTGTCAGATGTCTTTATGAAAGATAAAAGAAATTAAGCAGCAAACAAGGGGACCAAAATTACCCTGCAGACTATAAAGAGTTGTGCTACTAATTACGACAATATATTTTTAGATGGGTCCAGCATTGCAATATCTCAAGCAACACTATCAGAACAGCTTTGATGACGTATCATAATGTAAACTACTTTGAGCTTTGTTGGAACGCTTTTACCGAGTACCTTAGTTGTCGAAACGGTATTACACATGTGGCTGAGTATTTTGGCAACTATTTAACAGCTCTGGTAAGTAAACTACTATATCAAGAATGATCTTGATATATCTTCATATACGGTGTAATTAATTGTGCAATTGTGCAACTTGACGCATCGATCGGTAGTGCACGAAATGGAATATGTTCTAGGTTTATGCATCAAATTGCCGCAAAAAAAAAAATTGCAAAAATGTAAATAATCAAAAATTTTATGATCAAATAGTCTTTCAATTTTCTTACAGGTCGGCTGAATTCTGTCTTTAATAAATAATTACATACGTAGGGGTAGGAGAAGCAAAACTAGGTAGTTATATGTTGGGAATTTGGAACCTTTGGTTGCACTATAACAAAGTTATGATTGTTTTCCACAAACCAAAACTACACTTTTTTGTACTCGACGCACGTTTCACTAACACCGTTAGCATCATCAGGAGACGATAAAAAATAAACTAGATTAACCTTAATAGTCTATCTTATATACTATCTTTTAGTGGGCGGCGATAAGACTAATAATTTGTGATTGGTCACGCTTTATAATCCTTTATAATCGCTTTATAATCCTATCTCCCCTCAACTAAAGAATAAAGTTCCCTAGTTCCTTACAATACGTGGAGGAACTCCTTAGAAAAAACAATCTAGAAGACAAACAGACTTTAGAATACCTATCTTTAACAAAACTCTGCATGAATCAAAATTACTTTAAATATAAAAATAACTACTACCAACAATTAGAAGGAACCACAATGGGTAATAGTTTATCACCTTTTATTGCAAATCTCTTTATGAGCAAATTTTAATCAGATATAATTAAAAAATTTGAGGATTTCCCCAAAATATGGTTCAGGTATGTAGACGATGTGTTTGCACTATTCAACACTAAAGTAACTAGTGTTGAAAATTTTATGGAAAAAATAAATAACAAATTTCCCACAATTAAATTTAGTTATGAAACAGAGAACAATGGTACATTGCCATTTTTAGACACTTTAGTTATAAGAAATAGAAATAAATTGGAATTTGACCTATACAGAAAAGGAACGGCAACCAACAGGTGTATTCCAAATGACTCTTTTCATTGTTTACAACATAAGCTTGCAAGTTTGCACTTTTTAACATATAGATTAGTAAATTTCTCCTTAAACAAAGAAAATATAGTTGGCGAAAACGGTTACGACGAAGGCTTAATAAATAAGCTGATAGACAAAAAGATACCCGCGACTCTAAATTTGTATCAATTTCTTATAATCCTAATTACACGAAAGAATTACAAAAAGTATTTAATAACACCGGTCTTAAATTAGTATATAAATCCGAAAACACAATAAGAAGTTTACTAGGAAATCCCAAGGACAAAACTACAGTTCTAGAAAAAACTGGAATTTACGAAATTAGTTGCATGGATTGTGACAAAAACTATGTTGGCCAAACGAGACGCTCTATTCAAACACGATTCGAAGAACACTTAGCACACTTAAAATACGGAAGAACAGAAAAGTCAAGTGTGGTCGACCATGCTTTTGAAAACAATAATAGATTCACATTAGATAACCTAAAACTTCTAAAAAGTGTACCAAAGAAAAGAATTTGAATGCATATGAAAGTATGGAAATCATTAAATCCAGAAATAGTTTAAATAAAGATAGAGGCCCCATTCCGTTTAGTACACTTTATTCTAAAGCGTGACCAATCACAAATTATTAGTCTTATCGCCGCCCACTAAAATATAGTATGTAAGATAGAGTGTAGGTTAATTTAGTTTATTGTTTATCGTCTCCTGATAATGATAACGTTGTAAGCGAAACGTGCGTCGAGTAAAAAGAAGTGTAGTTTTGGTTTGTGGAAAACAATCATAACTTTGTTAGGTAGTTATATGTTAAAAACAATTTATATCACTAAATAATTTTGATTTATGATCGACAGTTTGGCAACTAAGTACCACAAACACTTACCTAAAGAAAAAACTGATGAAATTTGAAACAAAAATCCTATTTGGTTACAAAAGGGCCTTAATAAAAAAAAATGCTAAATACGGTTTTGCCCCACGCCAGAGTAAAACCGGGTATTGAGTCAAAAACTTGATTAAAGTGCTTTTATGCACCTGTCGCAGTGGGTCTGTTTAAATCTTTATTCAGCCAACCAGTATCTATAATGTTGTGCCCAGTTTTCGCACAAAATACTTATACTTCAATAGAATAGTCAGAAAATCGCGAATTATCTTCAAAACTGACTTAACAGCCAAATTTTTTACAGCAAGTAAAAGGTCATATGAGACTCTTAAAACCACATTTTTCCTACAAAATTTCTCTCTAGGTTCGCCGTCATCTTGAATTTATGCGTAATTCGGGTTAAATCGGTTTTAGTCCGATATCTTATTGACTATTGGTCCGATTTAAAAACAAATTGTTTTGTTTTATAAAAAAGTGGCTTTTCTAAGTTTTTTGAACCAATTTTTTTTTGCTATATGTCTCAGATAAAAAGTTAATTTATATCTACAGCCAAAAATAATGATTAATTAAGGTAGCATATATATATTGACAAATAATTTGTTACCATTAAACTTTTTAAAAAATGTTCCTATAGAAAATTTAGTGGGTTAAATTTTATGATAAAAAATACCAGATATTTTAAAAATAACGGAGGTAGAGGGCGTCACAAATGTGTATTATTTTATAGAAAAAGACAAGAATTTTTAAAATACTCTTTTAATTTATAGGCTCTAAACCTCTCACCAAAGCCTTCAAAATCCCCCCTGTATAAAACGTTCCAATCCAATTATACTGGTTTTTTAATAATTCCCTTTCCTTATCTCTGCCCCTGGGAGCCAATTTTAATGTTCTTGAAAGGGGACCATCTGTAGCACAAACCAATTCTACGTATCTACTAAATTTCATCAAAATCGGACAAGGGGTTCTTGAGTTAGGCACTTTGGTGACAGACAGACGCACAGACAGACATTAAGGCAAAAAATGTTTTAAAAATTTTTTGAGAAAAAATGCTGGTTATTTAATAAGAATCTTATTTAGGTTTGAGTAGCACTGGTTAACCAAAACCTCCTCTCTTCCGGCAAAACTCGAAGTTGAAGAAACAACAAAAACATGGAAAAACCAAGTCTAGTTTTACTTCTATCTTAAAAGCCGTAGAAAAGAAGAAGTAAGGGTGCCTTTTGGATCACTCTGTAAAAAGTGTCAAACATACTCATAACATCTTTAAAAAGCGCCGAGGCAAAAATTTTGTCAATGAGACTTTTTATATCTTTATTCTTTAGGTAGGTTATTGCTAAATAAGTACCTAATTCCAGATATAGTATTTGCTTACCTTTCTTTTTCACGACGTGATTTAAATAATGTTTTGTTGTAAAGCAAACAATTCATTTCCTCGTTTTCCTCGATTTACATAAGGGCGATTGTTGAATTATACTTAGAAAATTTAAATTTTAAAAGTAGCTACGCAGAATATTATCTAATATTCCAATATTCCAGAATGAAAAAACCCTCACTAATGGCAGTTGTGAATAATAGGTGAGTAGGTACTTTTGTTTTTTCTTGGCGGACGCTCACGGTTTATAAGAATGTTTAAAATCAAACCCGTTACATAAAAGAAGTTCAAACTGCAATTCGTTAAACCAATTTTTTATCCGAACCTTATTTCTTCAAACCCATTCAATAACAAATTAGAAATTTATTAGACCCGTTTTTTATCGAACCATTATTCATCAAACTCATTAAATATTAAACTCGTAATTTGTAATACCCATTTTTAATAAAACCCGAAATTTGTCAAACCGTTATTTTTCAAAATCGGAATTTGTAAGAATCGTTGTTTATTGGAAATTTCTGCTAAAGTAATTGCGTATTCGCCAATAATACATGAACGAGAAGAAAACACGCACGTGGTGAGGCGGCGCGGCGTTTGATATTGAATGAATTTGATAAACAATAGTTCGATTAAAAAACGGGTCTTATAAATTTCGAGTTTTTTATTGAGTGGGTTTGAAGAAATGAGGTTCAGATAAAAAATTGTTTTAAAAAATTGCAGTTTTTATGGTGAATCATTCTTACGACGAAAATTTTTAATAAATGCGGTCTAATAAATTCCAGGTTTGACTAACCATAGGCGTTCGTCACGGCCAACTTGACACAATAAGGGAGTTAAATCTTACCTCAAGAATTTGTGGTGTTAATTTTGCAGCACTATATCTCAGCTATTTTTTACCATACAGAAAAAGTTTTTAAAAAAACATTATAGAGGATTTTGTCATCTAAAATTTATATTTAAACACTTTTCTTCTAAAGTCTACCCTATTTTTGGTAGTCTTTTATGCACAACTTTTTTTTTTGACACCCACAAAAAAAAATTCGAATAAAAGTTTTAAAAAATCATTTTGTTTAGCAAGAAAAAAAAACCGTTTTAAAACCGGACAAATATATTAACCGAAATATTAAGTCCAACACAAAATCTAAAATGGCGGCGAACCTAGAGGGAAATTTTGTTGGAAAAATTAACCCATTACAGCAGTTACACACTTTTTGCAATTGGTGCTCAAAACTTTATGGGTATGCATCATTTACCTTAGGTTAGGTTAGGTTCGTTATGAGTGGGGCAATACTGCACATTCCACTGCGACCTAAGAGGTCGATTGTGGGTCATACCTGTCTATTTGGTGAGACTTCCTCGAAATCTTGGGACACTTTTCTCATTAATCCTACGCAGTGGCATAGAATATGTACCGGCGTTTCCTCCTCTCCTGCACAGAATCTACAAATCTGTGCATCACTCGCTCCAATTCTATTCATTTGTTGGTTGAATCGGCTGTTTACAGACCTGTGATTATTCTAAGGCTGTTCCTTGGTAATTGCAGGAGATGCTTTGCTCTACGTTTTTCTGGCTTATTCAGAAAGGCTTTGGAGTGCTGTTGTTCCGAAGTTAAGCGCCAGTGCTGCATCTCTTTTCTTTCAACCCACTCGGATAATTCTCTATTGACCGTAGTTTTAGTTGATCCAAAGTAGGGCTCTGACCCTAAGAACGCAGATTCCTCTCCTGCTTTAGTAAGAGTGTCGGCTTGTTTATTTCCTTCATCATTTATTTTGTTTCTACGAAATTTCGATATAAAAAACAAGCAATATGAAACTTGGTACCTTAAAACTAAAATCGCTTTCGGCTCAGCTATATTTATTGTTGTGAACCTAATACTTGTACCCGATTAAGCCTCAACTGGTTTTGCCCTCAGTTTAAGTATTTCTAAAACAAATTGACTCATACATTTTCTATTAAAACAAGAAAAATTTTTTAACAGAAATTCACGACAGGAAGAGTTTCATACTTATAGGTAAAAACTTCTATCAACTGAGTCGTTAGTAGATTTTAAAAACGATTTAAAATTATACTAAAACTCCTGTTACCGAATAATGTACACTCCATAGTGCGGTTTGATATAGAGTTTGTAAGGGTCAACCGGGGGTTTGTTTGAAAGTTTGAGACAATGATGTGTTTGTAATTAACTCTGTGTTTTGGACTTCCATTGTCTATATTTTATTTATATACTACGTTTCGATCGGTACAATCTTTGATCGTCTTCAGGTGTAAACTACAATCAATTCCTAAGGCTACGTACCTAATACTGTGAGAAATCACTCAACCTTAAAGTTTAAGAAGTTGTCTCCGCCCAACAAGGGGCTTCCAGATATTTGAAATTTCAACATTTGGCAAAGGCAGCTTCAAGGAATTTACGTTTCTTCCAGTGTGACTCCTTGTGCAAAACCTTTGCTTCTGCCCACTTCATTCGGTGTTGTTTTAACTATGCATGTTTGGCGATTTCTGATTTCGTTGTTTCGCCTTTTTGGATATGGATAAAACCGGAGAACAAAAAAAATAAGGAATGCATTCACCAAGTTCCTTGTGAGTGTGGTTAATCATACATAGGCGACACAAAAAGACCACTATCTGTTAGGGTTAAGGAACATCAGACGAATACCCAAAAAGGCGAAACAACGAAATCAGGAATCGCCGAACATGCATGGTCAAAACAACACCGAATGAAACGGGCAGAAGCAAAGGTCACACAAGTGGTCACACTGGATGAAACGTAAATTCCTTGAAGCTGCCTTTATTGGGCAGAATCAGGGTATTTTCAGTAAACCAAGTGTTGAAATTCCAAATATTTGGAAGACCCTCCTTGGTCGGAGCCAACTTCTTAAACTTTAAGGTTGAGTGATTTCTCACAATATATAAGTACGTAGCCTTAGGAATTGATATTAGTATGCACCTGAGGACGATCAGAGATTGTACTGATCGAAAAGTCGTGTATAAATAAAATATAGGCAATAGAAGTCCGAAACACAGAATTAATTTCAGCCGGGGCTGTTGACAATGTCATATTCTCATTGTCTAGGTAATCTTGCATAAAATCACAATAAGCTAGACATAGTTCAGAGTCTTTTATACAGGAAGGGTTAACATGTATCTCCTACTTTCATCACGAGAGTGTTGCGCCAAATATAAATCTTCGCATTTTTTATCATCTGGTGATAGATGCGATACACTGGGAACAGCTTCCAACTCCCAATTTTTTTTAGATTCTCGTTCAAAGGTGATTCCATGGAAACAAAGAAATAATGCGTTTCAGAAATTGAATTTGTTGAGTTAATAGCAACTCGATCGAAAAGGACGTACCCAAATATTGTATTCATATAAGTTGCCTCATTAGAATTTCCACAAATAAAGCCGGGTTTTAGTATTAAACCAAAAGCATCAGAGCCAATTAAAATATCTATGGGCCCAAGTTTATTAAAGTTAGGACCGGCCAACTAAAACCTGCTTTATACTAGACTTTCGATTTCGATAGGTACAAAGCATTGAGGCAATTTAGAACACACATTTGGAAGAACAACCGCCTCCAGCTCAAGAAACAAGGAGGGCTCCTCTACCGGACGAATCACAATGTCAGCGCTACCTTTGGATTGGGAAGGTAGTTGGCGAATTGGCGATTTGGATTGCACTTTTGAGAAATAATAGTACACATACTTTCATTGCCAAGTAATCCACGAATTTTTTGAAAGTTTGTCTAATTCACAGGTGGAGACACGTAGTTTTTACCTTGTTTAAATTAGAAAGAGATGACATGTTGCAGTGGATTGGTTGGCGCATGGTTGAAATGTGAGTAACAGGGGGTGGTTGATAAGTGCCAAGATTGGGCGCATTAGCAGTTGAATTTATAGACCCTTGTTGTGAGGGGTTTAGGAAGAGGTATAGAAGAGAATGGTGCCTGAGTGACAGGTGTAGAAATACTAGAACAAGATCCAATTTGGTGATATAAATGTAAATAGTTAGAGCCCATTTATTGTCATTCACAATTTCTCCTCTTTCTTTCTCAGAAATTAAGGAAATTTGGAAATTTTGTTGTCGAATCGACAAGTGGCGCGCTGCTTGTAGAGAGGATCTGCCCAATAACATATTCGCGCGGATTTGAAATTTATTTAAATTCTCGAGCCGCACACCCTTCCACAGTCCTGGCACTCCCAGTCTCCGGCAGCATCTATTCTTCCATTTTGTCGCTCCTTTCTACGTTCTCTCTTTTCCGTCTCTAGTCTACGTCGTTGCTCTTCAAAAGTTTGTGCTCCCTCATGGAATGTTCGGCAGCATGAAGCCCTATCGTTTGCCGAGGTCTCGAAGTTGTTTATGTCGATGTGACCCTTCATCATATTGCCTTTGAAAACGTCCTTGTACCTTTTTTGTTGACCTCCTTGATTTCTCTTTCCCTCCTTCAGTTGTCCATAAAATATCTGCTTTGGGAGACGTGTTTCAGGCATGCGGATAATGTGGCCAGTCCAACGAAGCTGGTGCTTGAAGATAAGGGCTTCTATACTAGTTGTTCTGGCTTCTTCTAAAACACTTATATTTGTTCGTCGGTCTTGCCATTTGATTGTCAGTATTCATCTTAAACAATTTTGGTGATATTTTTCTAGTCATTTGATATGCCTTCTGAAGGTGATCCACGTTTCGCATCCGTACGTTAGAGTTGGTATTATAACTGTGCTGTAGACATGAAGCTTGGTCTCCGCATTGATGTCGTGATTGTTGAAGAATCTCTCCTAAAACCGCCCGAACGCTGCGCTAGCACACAGGCGATGATGTGTTTCTGCGTCAATAGTTGCATTTGATGATAGGTGGCTCCCAAGGTATGGGTAATGTTCCACGTTCTGCAGAGGATGGCCATTTATGGAAATGTTTGGAGCTTGGGGATTCGTACCTGGTTCTGGTTGGTGAAGAATTTGCGTTTTGGTAAGATTGACTTCTAGGCCAATGCTTTTGTAGGCTTGGTTAAATGCGTTGATATAAGTGGAAAAATTGTTAACATCCTTATTTGTAAATGTAGAAAAAATAGAAAAAATAAAATAAAATAAAATAATTCTGAAATATTTACAAAAAGAAAAGGTGGGTCCGGAAAAAAATAACTCCAGAACGGTGCACCGTCTTTCCGGTTTAGCCTCACTACCCTGTTTAGCCCCACATTCCCCTACTAGATGTATTTTTAGGTGGACAACTTAAACCTGGATCTGGGAAGCCTCACGATAATTGGTCACAGTTTAGGTGCGCACATTGCTGGCATTGCATCCAAAAATTTGAATAGTAGCGTAGGATTTATAGTCGCACTTGATCCAGCTGGGCCGTTTGTTTTTGAATTTGATAAACACAGGTCAGTTACGAAAAAACTTCTGCAACTAAGTATACCTTTATTAAAACCAACTCTACTAAGGGCCGATCAACTCTTACCGTTTTAGTATCTCTCTAGTAGGAGTTGATCGGCCTTTATTGAGTTGGTTTTGTCAATACATTGGGTTTGACACGGAGAAATTAGCTTTGACAATGGGGTTTTCCACATTTTTGGGATCAGCGGAATTATGTTCTTTCGATTATCCAATATGTAATTTTTATTTTTTCCGAAAACCTCTTCTCCAAAAAATATTCCAGGCAACCAACTTTATAAGGAAAGTAGTTGGGTAGTGGCCTTATACCTTATAACTATGAGATATTGTAGTGCTCCAAGGATCGCACAATGTATAACAATAATAACTTTGACCGCGGATAAGGCCAGAGTTGACTCTTTTTATATTGTATTATAGCATTTGTATTGATGTAAATACAAGAATATTATACTTCATAGATGGTGCAGGCAATCAAGTTTTAATTTATTTGCCGATTTATTTTGGCCGAAAGCATTTAGGAAAAGAACAAAGTAACAATAGTAAGCCCAAATTTGCTATTTTGGTGAAATGGAAAGGGTGAGAAAAGAGATAAAAGAAAACATGTGGGTAGATAAAAAATAATGGTGGAGGTATCTATAATATAATCATTGAACTGTTCTTCGCTGATAGGCATATGACTAATATTAAATGGTAACCAGCAGCCCAGGTTTTTAGATTTCCGCATATTTTATCTTAGTTATAGCATATTTTTGTGGAAGATTATTACAAATTGAAAAGCTTTGAAATTGAAAATCACAAATATTTCCAAATTAATTTTACAGGTCTCTGTAGAGAGTATTTCTGATATTTTCTGACGTAATATGGCCGCACCAATTTTGAAACCCCACAAACGACAAAAAAGTTTTTTTTTCAAAAAACAAACAACATTTTAAAAAAGTGTTAAGATTCAATGGAAGAACACAGTCCAATAAACAATTTAGACAAAATGTCAAGCCTTTTGGAATTCCCGTTAGACGAAGAGACCTAACAGCGTTGCCGGTTTAAAAAAAAACGATGAAATCTAAGGACAAAATTGGTTCGTTAAGCTAATATATTACATAAAATGGTGCATCAACCCATAGATACATTAAATTTTATGACGCCAACGGTACCGGCTGACCCAACCGCCAACGTAAAGTTTACAAATTAAAGCAACAGTAAAAACTTACTAAAAATTAAAGTTTTTATATGAAAAAAACTCACAATTGCATTTATGTAAAAAGTCCCTACAAAATAACACAAAATTAAAAGAAATAAGCATGAACCATTTTGACAGCAGACCGCAACCAGAATTTCAAGTAGATACTGTATTTTACAATCGACCAATCGTCTAATGACACAAGCATTCATTGTGACGTCACTTCTATTCGTTTTTGAAATTGCTAAAAAAAGTATTTAAGTGGTTTTGTTTGATCTGTAATTTCAAGGTATTACTCCCCATCACATTTTGTAAATGGATCTGCAATATTTTTTTACGATTTTGAAACATTTTTGTCATTTGTTTTACAGAAGCATGTCAGATTTTTCTGAGTCCCCCCCGCAAAATTTTTTAGGGTGCCCCCCTGTCCTACTCCATATTTCTTTTTGTCAACAAGAAAGTTAATGCATTAATGCGGAAGACATCTTTAATGTCATACCCTGATATTAAATTTGATAATAAAAAATTCAAACAACAGCTATTGTTTTTAGCTTATATTTTATCATTACAAATATTTATAATATGTATATAATAAGACTATCTATAAAGAACACCAACAACATATCCTACCAGATTTTTATATTTATAAATTAACTTAGATATTGCGTTTATACCTCAATGAAAGCTCTTTATTAGCAACAACTTTAAAAATATTCTTTTTGGTTCTATTGATGTAACAGGAAGCACCAAAAACATGTGAAATATATATTAATGAGTTTGGGTCTCATGTACATTCTATATATTAGTATTCAAAGTGTATGCAATTTTAAAGGAGCCTAAACGTATTTGTGGGCGTATTTGTTTTTATATATGTTCATATATTATATTCTTTTTATTGCCTTTTTTAATGCAAGGCCGCTCTAAGAGTCCCCCAATATGCGGTGGGCCCCCCGCCTTGCCGGGGCGTTTGACACGATCAAAGCTATTTTGTTTCGTAGTTAATTGTAAAATTTGTATCGATTTTAGTGTTGTATATATTTTTGCTTTCCTAAAGTATACAGGCTCCTCTAACAAATGGTCGAACTCAGCTGGTGGGCATTATAAATGGTGGCTGTTGGGTAAACAAAGGATTTTTCCTAAAGGCCATATTATGCTAATATAAACGAAACTTTTGTAAAAGGATACATATTAAATAAAGTAACTTTTAGAGTAATCAACAGGCATTTTGCTTAAATTTTAACAAAAGAAAATAAAACAAGTCTTAAAAAAACCTGAAAACAACAAGTCGCCAGGCGCAGATGGCATTTCTTATGAATTTTTCAAAAACCTACCAGACGGGTGGCTTATCTATCTTTGTTCTTTATTCAATAGAATTCTTGCTACAGGCATAATTCCCACCTGTTGGGCTAGCATTATTTTTTCCATGCTTCATAAAAAGGGTGACTTTGCTGATCCCTCCAATTACAGATCTATTGCACTTATTAATTGCATTGTTAAAATTTTTACTCAAATTATTCTTAATAGGCTTTTGGTTTGGGAATCAACAAACAATGTTATACCGGAAGAGCAATCAGGTTTTCGTAAAGGAAGGGGTTGCGGAGACAATGTTTACATTCTAAGCTCAATCATTCAATATCATCTAAGGCTCAAAGGCAGAAAAGTCTATGCATTGTTAGTTGACTTCCGGCGAGCCTTTGACACAGTAGACCAGTCTATTCTATGGCAAAAACTTTATAACTATGGCATCAGCTCTAGCACAATTAATATCATCAAAGCTATTTACGACTAGGCTTCTGCTCGGGTTTATTCCTCTGATGGGCTTTCTCAGAGTATCCCAATTACCTCTGGCGTCTTACAGCCCGAACCATTGTCTGCCTTTTTTGTTTCTATTTTTCTGGCCGATATCATTTTGTTCTTTAAAGAGAATAACGCTAGAGGCCTAAATATCGACAACATTATCAACGTAACTATGTTATTATACGCAGAAGACCTTGTAATTCTTAGCGATTCCGAAGTCGATATAAAAAGGAAACTCCACTTACTTGAAAGATACAAAAACAATAACAGGCTCAATATCAATACCCAAAAAATCAAAATTATGTGTTTCCAAAGAGGTGGGCATAAGTTATCTAATCAAAGTTTCCAATTAAACAACAACAATATTGAAGTTGTTAATAAATACGTGTACTTGGGTGTAACATTCACATCTTCACCTTTCTTCAAAGAAATGGCTGAGAACGTACTTGTCAAAGCATCGCAATCTACTGGCTCAATAACCAATCTACTCTCTAAAACCTCAATACACTCATGGAAATCTATTATACAAGTTTTTAATTCCACCATTCTAAACTGTTTTTCAAACACTATCCCAGCATGGGGCCTAAGGTATATGGACCTATTGGAAAAAATCCAAAAAAACTTCTTCAAGAGACTACTTCCTCTCCCTGAAACTACTTTATTATCACTGGTTAGACTTGAAACTGGAACATCTCGCATCAAAGTATTAATCTTACAATTACCTCTTAACTTTCTCTTAAAACTGCTTCGCATGAACAACAGTAGGCTATCAAAACTCTGCTTTTCAAGGCAAGTTTACCTTGCAAACAATACAGATGTAGACATACGTTTCAATTGGGCATCTCAGCTTAAATCCTTATTATACGATCTAGACTATGGACTACTTTGGGAAGAAATGTCCTATCTCGAAATAAAAAAGTACGCAGCAATTATAATAAAAAAACTTAGAACGCAATGCTTTTAGGAGGACCTGGCATCTGCAAATCAAGCTGCATATACTACCTTTTACAGTGCTCTTGAAATTACAAATAAACCAGCACGGCACCTGGATATCACCCTGTCTATCCACACTCTTAGGCCAATCTCTCAACTTCGTCTTGCCAATAACTTTTATAATAGTTATACCTATAAAGGAATCTCTTACAAAATAAATCCAAAGGAATATTGCACTGTCTGTAATCTCCAAGACCTTGAGTCCCTAAATCACATCCTATTCATCTGCCCGCTCTATAAGGAGGTAAGGTCTGAATATCTTCTGTTTTTTTTCCCATTTAAATAACCCAACTCCCCAAGCCCTGAAAGCTGTCTGCCTGGGACTTTCTCAAATTTTGATACTCCGCTCATTTTTATTAAATGAATAATATTGTATAATCTTTTCTATATTTTATTAGATAGGTAGGTTGTAAATTTCTGAGAAACAATAAAAAAGTAAGTAAGTAACAAAACTTCATTTATAAAATCATACCCCCTTTGTGACTGAATCCATCTTTCTAAGTCAAAATTTTGATTTGTGAGATTGCCCCATATAGCTATGAGCTACTTTTACGACTCCGTCCTTACTTTTTCCGTAAACAAAACCATAATGATAATAACTGTCCTAATCAAGTTAGCTTGGAAAAAATGCAGAGCCAAAAACTTGGCTAGGCGCCAGCAAACTGCGTCAGACATGCGTAGTATATTTTTAGCTTTTGTTCTGGCCCAAGACCAACCATGATTTTACATTATTTATTTATAGAAAACTTTACAAACACTACAAATTTAGTAATTACATGCAAAGTTATACACAGAAATATAGAAATACAAAATTTAAATATAATTTAAAATAGCTTTTAATTGTGTTAATGTAATGTTAAAATAAATAGATCTACCTGGACCTCATTAAGCACCTAATTTGTGACTATCATGATATGATGAACACCCCAAGCAACAATTTAACGGTGTAGCGACGTTGTTAAATGCGACCCGACGTTATGATGCGACGTGATTTTAGCCAACAAGCCGACCCGGATTTACACCAAAATGGTGAATGATTTTTGAGTCCTTACGTCATTGTGCAGTGACTGTGACACTAGCGCCCTCTGTGTTATTGATTTTTTGGTGGTGTTTCACTACCCAAAATGTTGCCCATCTCAAACTTTGGCATTTTCGGTTAATAAAATGAACTTATTTTTATACACTTTAGAAAATGGCAAACAAAAAATTATAATTTGATAATTACCATTTATTAAATAGTATTTATATGGCCACTATGTGAGCAAAATTTAAAAACGCAATTCGGTTTACATAAAACGTCTCCAAAATGCCATTCAATGGTGTTTGTAGTATTTTTTGCCGTGTTTAGTAAATATAAACAATGGCGGCCACTTCGAACATAAACGACAGCATCAAAATTGGCGAATAATATGAGAATCCCAAAAAATATACGTAAATGGACTTCAGTCGTCAAACATTCCCAAATGAACCACTTGCCACGACCGTTGGTTACTATCAACCCAACATGCGACTGGAAAACGCTCCAACAATTCCGCCGATGACAGTCCCCATAACCTTACTTTTTATTCGGTTTTTCTAAATAAATGGTCGGTGAACTGTTTTTTCAATTATGGCAGGATACTTCAAAGATCCTACTTCTAGGAAGCAAAAGCAAAAAGTATTTTTAGTGAGCGGCAAGAACTAAAAGCTGCGGATCACACATTACTGTTTAAACAGCACCAGTCTTACTTTTTCGCCCATAGACTTGTAGGATAATGTCATCTCTTTTTCAGGACCCTAATTCTTAAGCAGGGAACGACATAGATTTGTGTCGAATGATCCCACGACGAACGCATTTCGTATTCTTGAGCGGTGATCGCTCATTCCATTCTATCAAAATTTGGGTGTTCTCGCTCCCCGACTCCAAAGCCAGGGATCGGTCCCATTTCTCAGGCAAGCATACCCCGGGATTGATCCCTTCTCTTGAGGGATCGATCTTTCTCTCGAGATTCAAGAATTAGGCCCCTGACCAGTTATTTAAAATCTAGAGAGAGATATGGCGATCTGCCGTACATAAGTGCAGCAGAGAAGGAGAATATAATGCTTTTCCTTTGGAAACTTTCATTCTTCACAAGAAAAGGGCACTTAAGTTCGTCAAAACTCCGGCCGGGAAACGTCGCAAGACCGGCCATAAACGTCGCAAGTTAACGTAATGTGAAAGTTGTTTAGACGTTTATACGTCGACAGAACGTAACTAGAGTCTCATGAAAACGTCGACACGACGTCACTGGTTTACTAGAAAATGCACCAACGCGTGACAGGTCGGCTAAACGTTGGGTGGACGGTAACAATGTTACTGCATTATTATCTAACGTTAAAGCAACGGAATTTTGTCTTAATATGCAAGACCGTCTAAAGATCACTAATTTATACACCCAAATTACCGTCCATTGGTGAAGTATGTGGTCATTGGTCAGAAAATTGTTGCTTGGGACACTACCTGAATCGATACTAAATAATTTTTGGTTTTGAATTCTTAAATTAATTTTTGGTACATTCAAGGAGACATAGTTTATTAAGTTACAGTTCTTATATTTTAAATTATTTAATATATAATATACAAATATCACAGCTTGTGTCTTTCTTCTTTCAAGAAAAGATTTGACATTAAAGCTATCAAGCATGCTTTTGTACGCAATTTTATAAGGATATAAATTATTTTTAACAACATAGAGATACCGCAAAATCTTTTTTGCACCTTTTCAATTTCATTAATGTGTATGGCTTCTAGTGGCATCCAAATTTGTGAGGCATATTCAAGTTTGGATCTCACAAGAGCATTATATAAGTTAATTATTGTATTAATTTTAAAACTCTTGCTATTTCTAATCACAAAGCCAAGTGATTTTACTGCGTTATTTACGATATGGCTAAAATGCTTGCTAAATTTCATGTTGGACTGGAAAAAACACCCATATACTTCATCTCAGTTTGGCGAAGCAACTCTGAGTCACCAATTTTGTAAGATTTAACTATTGGATTTGTTTTTCTGGTAAAACTGACAACAGAACGTTTTTGGACATTCAGAGACATTTTATTGTTTATAAACCAGTTATTAATATTGTCTATGTCAGATTGAAGCCTCTTACAGTCTTCCTGCTGCCTGACAATCCTGCAGAGCTTGAAGTCATCAGCGAACAGAAGTCCGATAGAGTCCTTCAGGCAGTCCGGTAATAAGTTAATAAAGCACAAGAAGATCAGAGGGCCTAATTTGTTCCCTTGCGGGACCCCTGAGGTTGCAACAAAAGCCTCAGAGTTGCACGTACCAACTTTCACCCTCTGAACTCTACCTGTAAGCTATGATTTTATAAAGTTGTAAGCATCCTCAGGCACTCCAAGCTCTACAAGTCTGTCAAGCAGCAGGTTGTGGTCAACTTTATCAAAGGCCTTTTGACATCTAACTGAGACTTATTTGAGATTGCTTCAGCTGCCATTTCCCACAATATAGAAATGTTAGTTATTGTTGATTTGTCATCCAAAAATCCATCCTGAAATTTAGAAATTTTATGTTTTATAAAGTCCAAAAGTTGATCAAAAAGTATTGCTTCATGTATTTTTGCCAAAATGTTAATTAGGCAAATCGGTCTATAGTTCTTAATTTTATTTCTATTGCCTTTTTTAAACACAGGTGTAATTTGGGCGTTTTTTAGACCCTCTTTGGTTGCTTTTTATAGAAAGAATAAAGATATGTTTGAGTGGTTGTGCTAAAAACTCAGCCAAACCTTTGTAGATATACGCAGGAATTTGATCCTGTGGATTTTTTTCGCTTTAGTTTTTTAATACTATTTTCAACTTTAACTTCCGAAATTTCAGAAAAGCTGAATATGCCACCTTGAAAGTTGGGAACTTTTTTATTTATTTCATTTGATTTTTCATACACTGACTCAAAATGTTGAGCAAAAGCACCAGCTATATCCTTATAATTTGAAAAAATTTTGGCATTCTTTTTTATTTTGCCTGGTATTCCCTTATTTTTACTTTTTGATTGTGTAAATTTCCAAAATGAACTAGGATCAGAATTAAGATTAAGTGCTATTTTTTTTTAAAAAAAATAGGTATGCATTAATGGATTGGCTGTTTTTCTTCAAATTTTTCGGTGAAGCTTATTTTTTTCTTTAATTTTATTTACAAGTTCAAAAGAGTACCATAAGAGATACCGAGAAAGGGGTTTAGAAAGTGAATTTTTACTTTGCCGCTTTGGAATTGCTCTATCCAAAAAACCATACATAATTTTGTAGAATATAGAGTTCTGTCCAATCACAGGATTTCATAAGATTACACAAGAGAGGAAAATCCCCTTTTGAAAAGTCGTATACATAGTGTTTGGGTATACAGTGTTCAGCTTTATCCTTTAATGGAACTTCAACATTTAGTACTGGATGGTAAGGGTCCTCTGGTAGAAGTGGTTGAACTGACCTATATATCTGTGGTACCTCTATGTTCGTCAAAATCAGGTCCAGGATTCGGTCTCTAAAATTCTTTATTTCATTCAATTGCTTTAAGTTATTTAGATTAAGAAACTCAGTAAGTAAGTTGTTTTTATCATTATCACAGAGCCTAAAAAATGGCAAATTAAAATCCCCTAATACAAGTATTTTTGTTTGATCATCAGCTAGAAGACCTTTAAACTGATCAAAATAATTATTGTAGTCTTCCAACCCTGAGTTTGGTTGAAAATATACTACAAACACAAGTACATTAAACTTCTTTCACTTTAGCCTAACAAAAATACATTCTACAGTACAGTTTTCACAGATATCTATAATTTCATAGGAAAATCTTTTACTAAATGCTATCAACGCACCTCCACCCCTGGCAGCGGTGCACCTATCTCTTCTTATCACAGTGTATCTATTGTCGAATAATTCTTCTGTAAAAATCCCTTCACATAACCACGTCTCGGTCTATATCAAGATCCTCGGTTAACAGGTTTGTGTAAAATGCTTCGGTTTTAGTCCTTAAATCACGCACATTTGGATAATAGATATGGCAGTGCTTTTGGACATGTGATTGTTCTCTTTTTTTATTAGAGTTTCCTTTAATTTTTTTTCCATATAGTTATATGGATTCCCTTATAAAAAGTCAACAAATACATCTTCCAATATTGAAGTGCAGTCAAAGTCAAAGAAAGTACTTAGCTGCTCAGTTATGCTCCTTTAAAGGTTCTATTCACAGCCCAGCGTCTGTCAGTTTTGATACCCATGAGCCATCTGTGTTTTTTTAGAAATTACTTATTACTTTTTAGGCTAACAGCTGATTCAGCTGTTTATGTACAAGCAATTCACACAGACTCTGCATTTCTGGGTGTTAATTTTAATATTGGCAACGCCGATTTTTGGCCGAATGGTGGAAGATCGCAGCCAGGCTGTAAATTTGACGTTTTTGGAGGGTGTTCGCATCTAAGGTAAGTTTATTTTGCATCCGATTTCGTTAACTTAATAGGTATAATCTTATCTTCGGATCTTAAAACAAATAATAAAGGACAGCCAGATATCGGCACACTCAAATCTACATGCTAAGAGTCAAAATAATGAAGTTCTCGAAAATTTTTTAGTTGGAACAGTCAACCGAAGTGCTTTTTTAAGTTTTTGATAGGTTCCCAGTTCTAAAAATATAGGGTGGCCCATAAAAACTGCACAATTTTTTAGGGTATGAATTTCACTAGTCCGACTTTAAAAATTTAACTGGAAAGCTAAAGCTTCAGACTATAGAATCCTGTCAGCAGGATTGACATTAGATAAAATTCGAGATGCTATGTCGGATTTTTCGCTCCCTCTGCCAATTTTTTATGTGCGACACTGTCCTTCCTGACCAACGTCAGTTAAAAAGCCACACCCTTAAGAGAAGGAAACCTCACCATATAGCACAACCACAATATCTCAACGTTTGTTTAAAAAATTAACATTTAGGTTATTTTAGCCAAGTTAATCAGGGCAGTCTTTGGACCTCTGTCAATTTTTTTAGGGATTTGAAAAGATATTGTTAATATCAAATAAATACACGATACTTTCTCTAATTGTTTTAACAAAATTTTTAAAAATTAAAACTATAGGAACGCTAATAATTCGTTTTTATTTCCACAGACGCAGACCTTTTCTAATTTCTCTTATGACCGTCATATCAGCTATAGAGCATTTATTAGGGAAATGCTTTTCTCCATTTAAAATTTGACTAAACAAGAATGCTCTATTAAAAATTCTTCTGCCATCCAAAATATCAGACCTAAGATAGAAAAGATGCTTAATAATAAAATATTTTGTCAAGAATTTACAAACCTATTATCTGTCAACATACTCATGTACTTCACCATCAGATGTATCTGCGATTTCATCGACAAATGGCCTGCTCCTTAAAAATTTGAAGAAGGTACGAATTATATATTTATCTAAAATGATAAGCTGGGTTTATACAGGCACGTAAAAAATTAAAAAAATATTATAATTAACATAAACCTTGAGCTTATGGGTCACACAAAGAAAAATAAAAATTAAAAAAACTGGGCAACTTTTATCATTTTCTGAATACAAAGTTGAGCATGCCCCATTGACGCGCTTTCTTTTCAGGTTTTTTGCATTATTTAGTTTTTGTTTACTTTTGTTTACATGTGCAATGTGCTGTTTGGTTCAAAGTATGTTATTCTTATTTTGGTTTAACTGTATAAGCTTTGGTAACATACTTTGACATTGCACCATCTTCGAGGGCTTCGATTATTATATTGTTGTTGTTCGGTATCGGTATATCAGTATTATTTAGGCAAAGAGCGCCATCGTTTCTGGAAAATTCCATTGTCTATATTTTATTTATACACGATGTTTCGATTAGTACAATCTCTGATCATCTTCAGGCGCAAACTAAAAATAGAGATTGTACTGATCGAAACGTCGTGTATAAATAAAATATAGACAATGGAAGTCCGAAATACCGGAGCCTTACACTCCTTTTTAATTTTATTTTGATTCCGGTCCATCACTGACAAAGTCGCACGGAAACTATCTGCCACATTGGTGACACCTTCAGAAATAAGGACACTTTATGCACAAAGTTTCCAGCCACTATTATATTAAGTAAACTGATAATCTGGGCTTATTTTTTTTTGTTTATGGTTGAAATAAAAGTGGATACAAACCAAGTAAATTTGCAATACCAATCAGATACCTTAAACAGTAGTTGCCATATTGTGCAAAATAGCAATTTTCTTTTATGGAAATCATAGCCAAGTGAAGAATATTAGAGAAATGAGATTTTGCAATTAAGCCTAAAATTTTACTTTCAAATGCCATGTGGGATTGATAGCTCTTTAGTCACACAATCGAGTATTACCGAATGTTTTGTTCGCATCCGTTTAGAAGGGGTTTATATGACGCCATCTTTCAAGATGGCGGCCAAAAATCATAGAAAATACAACTTACATAATATATAATTCGAGAACGAGGATTCCAAAAAATTCACTTTCAAGGTTATCCGACTTAAAATGACCTTGAAAATAGCAAAAAACAAGATTTTTTTCATTTTCTCTTCAAAAAATCTTAATAATTCGAGGTTTTGTCAGTCCAACTTCAAATCTACCTTAAACTATTAGGCATATATTCCAAATTCGATCCTCAGAGTTTGATACAGTTTAAAGTTTCATGATCTTGAAAAATACCCCAATAAAATTAACATATTGCAAAAATAAGATACTAAAGGGGGCTGCTTCATCAACTATTAAAGCGAAGAGGACCAAATTTGGTAAGAAAGATAAGAAGGTCAAATCCAACAACACTGTTAAAAAAATTTGGTTCAGCTATGACGTGTTTCAATATGGCGGCTGATATATCAAAATGGCAACCTATAACCATATTTTATTTTATCCAATTTCATAAAAAAGCAAAAACGACAAAGTGGACATTAATTCTGGTTGACTTATCGCCGCTTACTATGAAAACAAAGTTCAGTTGATGCACGGCCTTGATTGACCTTAACAATAACATGTACAAATGAAAAACCAAATTCTTGTGGTGTTTCCTCCAATTTACCACTACGCAAAATCCTTAAGTGCCAGAGATGATACCAAAGATTTTTTTTAATATGGTGTCCCAGATGTGTATGCTATACCCCGGTAAAAATGACCATATGCCTGTCGTTTTTGTTAAGTTTTGGAACTGAATTTTATGTTCTAATCACTTGTCTAGCCAATAATAATAACCTATAAGAGAGCTAGCAGAAGTTAGACATGTATTACCAGTGGTTTTAGATGCCATTTTTCAAAATGGCGGTCGAAAAACAAAAAAAAATCTAATTATGCCAGTAGGGCATGACTACACTTGTTTATTAACATTCATAATACAATTCAAGGTTGAGGATATAACAGCTACTTAGTCACACATTCATGTGCCACCGCATCTCTGTAGAAGTTTCGAAACTTAATAAAAACGGCAGGCATATAGGTAATTTTTACCGGGTTATAGCACAAACATCTGGAACGCCATATCAAAAAAAAATGGTAGGGAGGTTTAAAATGAAGTGTTTGTTTGTGACTTAGATGTTAATTTCAACTCCGGCGCTTAAAGTTTTTGCGTAGTGGTAAATTGGAAAAAAATCATCACAATAAGTTGGTTTTTTACTTGTACATGGTATATCAAACTTTTTTTTCATAGTAACCGGCGAGCACTCCATCAGAGTTGATGGTCACCTTGTCGTTTCTGTTTTTTTGCAAAATGCATTAAATAAAATGTGGTTATAGGTCGCCATTTTGATATATCAGCCGCCATATTGAAACGCGTCATAGCTGAACCAAATTTTTTTTACAAATGTTGTTGGACTTGACCTTCTTATCTTTCTTACTATATTTGGTTTCCTTCGCTTTAATAGTTGATGAATAGCGCTCTTAAGTATGTTATTTTTTCAATCTGTTAATTTTATTGGGGTATTTTTCAAACTGCTTCAAACTGCATCAAACTCTAAGGATCGAATTTGGCGTATATGCCTAATAGTTTGAGGTACATTTGAAGTTGGATTGACAAAACATCGAATTATTAACATTTTTTGAAGAGAAAAATGGCAAGAATCTTGCTTTTTGCGATTTTTAAGGTCATTTAAGGTTGGATGACCTTGAAGGTAAATTTTTTGGAATCCCTGTTTATGATTTTTGGCGTCCATCTTGAAAGATGACGTCATATAAACTTCTTCTACACGGATGCAAAACACTTGTTAACACTTGATTGCATGACTAAAGAGCTATCAATCCCACATAGTCACAAAACTCCTTCATTCAAAATCACACGGGGTAGAAATTATCGACATATGGCCCTACACTGATATTTGGGAAAAATTAACAGATTGTGAATCAGTAGATACCTATTGCGCCAATAGTCAAGGGAATAATTTTTTGGTTTTCCTAAAACGTGGATTTGAATCTATTGTAAACGTAATGTCAAAAACACCCAACAACTTTTAATAAGATTTCCTGACTAATTTTAACAAGTGATACCTTTTTGAACACGTCAATGATGTTGCCTTTAAACTGACGTTAGTCAGGAACGACAGTGGTGCACAAAAAAGAATCGTCATTTTCGAAAACGTCGGCCATCTTGAATTTTGGCGAAGTGTCAATCCTGTTGACACGATCCTATAGCCTAAAGCTATAGCTTTCCAATAAAATTTTTTTTTGGTGAATCAAATTCAGTCAGACCAAAAAAAAAACCAAAAGTACTAATTGGAACACTTTTTCGATTCTTACCTAATGTTAATATTAATCTATCCATCATTACACTCGGGGAAAACTCGGGGAGCCACTTTTTTTTTTAGGCCATCCTATAATAATAATTATTTTGTTAAAGATCCATTGCCTACTACGCAGAGAGTCTCTCAAATGGATATTTTTATGGAAGACTATGTGAAAGCTATAAAAAATATAGAAATCAGATATGCAACGATAATCTAGAAAAAAGCTTAGGAGGATATCCTTTGGACCCTTCGTAAGTGACAAAATACGCAGACTAAATATTAGTCAGTTTAAGTTGGTTATAGCGTGTACGTGGAATATACTGCAAATATATGTCTTCTTATTATTTATTTACAAGCTGGTGGCCCGCTACTTCGTTCGCGTATTGCAATTTGTAGCTTTTCCTTCCCCCTCTCCCTTCCCCTTACCAACTTTCATGCCCTTAAACCTTCAGCCCATTACACCCTTCCATACGCTGGAATACCGGCTTTGCTTGTCGCTTTTTTCACGCGTGTACGTGGAATATACTGCAAATATATGTCTTCTTATTATTTATTTACAAGCTGGTGGCCCGCTACTTCGTTCGCGTGTTGCATTTTGTAGCTTTCCCTTCCCCCTCTCCCTTCCCCTTACCAACTTTCATGCCCTTAAACCTTCAGCCCATTACACCCTTCCATACACTGGAATACCCGCTTTGCTTGTGGCTTTTTTCACGTTTTTTACTTTAAATGGACATAAAAATCCGTCCAGTAGGTTTTTCGTAATGCTGGATCAAACAAGAAATGAATCTCATTTCTCTGGTCTTGCTTGAATGTTTTAATCAATTACGTCGTCTATATTGACGTTAACTGACGTAGGTGAACTCCCTAGGAGAGTACAGGACTGTCTTCCAGGCTTAGAATACGCCATTCTATTATGTAGTATGTACAGTAAGGCGGCACAGCTCGGACAGAGTAAATTCCACTTCCGTCTCAGAGTGTAAAACTGTACAGGAAAATCTTGCAAGGTACAACCAAATCAAACTTTTTCGGGTAAGGTGTCCCTGAAGACAAAGAGAAGGATAAAATTGCTCGACAAGGATCAGCAACTGATCTGGTAGGACTAGAACATTTTAACCTGTCAGACGCTCTAAAATGACAGCACAGAGGGCATTATGCAGGCAAAACTCGTAATTAGAGAAATAACCGCCTACCAAAGTCCTTGGCATCCTTGATATGAAAGATATGTGACCAGTAACAGCGCCCCTAACGTAACATTGTCGATGTCGGTCGCCTTAACCCTTAGAAACCTAACGTCTAAATATTGTGGCGCGAAACATGTGATTTTATTTGCGGCATGCAACTATGAGATGGCGCTTTTTTTTTATTTACGTTTTAAAATTTGAATTATAAAATATTCTATCTTAACTCTTTATAGGTTATTTTGTGCATGTGGTGAAAAATATGGCTTCTACGTTGAAGGAAAGTAGTGTAAAAAGTAAATTCGCCCAAAAATGGGAGAAAAGGTTAGTTTTTATATAAAAGTTTTGATAAATAGGTTACTTTCAATATGTTGTTTGGTTTATTTAGATATTTAAAAGTTTTAGTGCACCAATTATCATTATTTTTTGGTCGTTAAAATGTAAATGTTTTGTACAGGGTGATCCAAAACTGACCGTATGAAAATTCATACGTTAGGATTTCATAACAACAAGTTACATTATTTTTGTAAATTTTGATTGTTTTTCTTATTTTCAGGAGACCAGTTACTACCGAAGAGCTTATAGCATGTCTGGGGCAGTCAGATAGTGAGGATGAGCTTGCCGGTGCACAATCAATAGATATCACATTATTTCCCCGGAAAACGACGTAGACACAGATGTAGATGAAGTTCCAGAAGAAGAAAATTTGGTGAATATCAACAGCATAAGTTTATTGGACCCTGGTCTGCTAGGAGAACACTCTCAAGTTGAAATATCAACACACAACAATGAAAACATCGAATTGGAAGCTTCAACTTCATTTAGACGTAATAAAAATTTGGCTCTACCAACGAAGCGCAATCCTAAATCAAAAAAAAAACAAACGTCGAAAAAAGAATACGTTAGTGGGCACCTATGCAATTTCAACAAGAGTTAGGAGGGGATACTAATTTTAAAATAAAAAAAAATAAGATTCAAAGTCAACCTCAAATCTTTAATGGAATGATTAAATGAGGAGGTCGTCCAATTAATTTTTTTTAACTTTTCTGCGAAGAATCCCAGAAATACGCCAAATATAAAGATGGTAATGAATCTTCTAGAGTCACTCCTGAAGATTATATAAATTTTTGGCCATCTTATTGCTCTCGATACGTGAATTTTCCAAACGGAAGAATGTATTGGGAAAAATCAGTCGACACGTATAACACGGCCGTGTCAAATGCCATGTCTCGTGACAGGTTTCTAGTTATTTTTAAATACCTTTATTTTAGTGATAACAATGAATCCATGTTTCAATTGTATGCAAATCCGTTACTCACTGTGTGGTCTCTGGATGAAGCGATGGAACCCTATTACGGTCGTCATCATTTCAAACAATTTATTAGAGGCAAGCCCATTCGTTTCTGGTTTAAGTTTTCGTATTTAAATACTCCTAATGAATACTGCGTGAAATTTGAACTGTATGGGGGTAAAAGTCAAAGAGATGCAAATTTGACTTTAGAGACCTCTGTTACAAATAGATTGGTTTTAGGATTTGTCCCCAGAGAAAGTGAAATTTTTTTTGGATAATTATATCAATTCTTTGCCATTGCTGGAAGAAATGAACGAGCACAATATAACTGTAACTGGAACTATTCGCTCTGATCGTATAGAATATGCACCTCTAAGAGATTTAAAAAAGGAACCCCGTGGATCAACATATCGCCTTATTGATAAACTTAACAATATATCTTTGATTCGTTGGCATGATAACAGCCAAGTTACCTTGGCTACCAACCAAAGTGATGAACTTGTCAGCAAAACGACAACCTCTAAGCGTTACAGTCATATGGGTAGCTATTTTCCAACCATCCTGGATTCAAGAATATAATACTGGCATGGGAGGTGTGGATCTGTTTGAGCAGTGGCGTAGTCGACATCGCATAAATATAAGAAGTCGAAAATGGCACTGGCCAATATTCCGATTTTGTCTTAATTCATCAGTAGTTAATGCCTGGGTATTATTTAGGAATATTGAGCCAAAGATAAAACAAATAGATTTCATTCGACAAATTGTAATTCCTATATAGGTGTTGATAACCTAAACCTCGTACTTTTATGCCTCAAAGAACGTCAAATGTACTAGATGAAGTTCGATATGATAGACTTGATCATTGGCCAGTCAAAAATCAAACCCAAAGGCGTTGTGCAAGATGCCATAAATGTGTTACTTTTATTTGCAGCAAGTGCAATGTTGGACTTCATATTGACTGCTTTCGACCCTATCATTTACTATTAATTTAATTATTGTTTCTAGTTATTTTGGTTTGAGTTTGAGTTTAGATTTTAGGTTTTCTTTTTATTATTGCGTGGATTTTGATAATAAAAGTAGTTTCATCAAAGCCTAGCGTATGAATATGAGGACAGCTACATTTTTTAAGAAAATGTCGAAAGATTTCCTTATTTGAACCTATTTTTTATTTCCAGTCCAAAGGAAAACATTTTTTAACATATATATACAGGTTCTGGGGGATTAATAAGCACCGAGAGACGTTGGAGATCGTTGTGGACTCAGAGTTTTGCTGGTGAGGACAAACAATGTTCCTTACATGATCTTGCTAGAGTGTCCAACCCTCCCCTTGACGCATAGCTAAATTGCTATTAATAGCTTTTTTTATGCCTACGCAGTTGTTTAAATTACTTTTTTTTATTATTTTTTTATTTTTTTTTCTTACGACTTGTTCCATACAATTTCATAATTGTCAAAAAGAAAATAAAGGGTATGTCCGTAGGTATATACTTTGTGATAAGGGGATGATTCACTTGTGAGTGTGCCAGTCTGCCTGCGGCCACTAGCGGGTTTATTGTGGCTCACTTTTGAGATTGCTTATTGCTACAGAATATTCAACCCCTTAAAGAGGCTCGCAACTTGCTTTAGTAAAGCATCTTTCAGATCCAGCCCGTCCATCTGTGGTTTATCAAAAATACGTTAACGTTGACGTGGAATAGCTGGACATTCACACAGCACATGTCAGGCCATCACAACCTTCTCCATACAGAACCTAAATTCGGTGACCTTACTTAGACCCATTCTGTGTAATGGTATTTTCAGCTTGTTCGGTGTATAGATCAATCATTGTCCAGATCTCCTGCCTGATGATAGCCTATGGACAAATCGACTTTCGTGTGCAAGTCGTGCTAATTTTGTGCCGATAAGCTAATTTTGTTAAGGGTAGCCCATAAATCACGTTTTGTCTTGTTGTCATTCTGGTAAATTCGTTCTTAAAAAAATATGGCGGATTCAAAATGGCGGAAAACCGTATATTTTTATCCGATTTTGATGGAAAAAAGTTTGGAATACTTCGCTTCTAATATATTTTATAAAAAAAAATCAAATTACAAAAAAATTATTTTTCATCAAAAAAAAAATAAAAAGTCGGAAAAAATAAGAAACTAAAAAAAGTTTTGACCAGTGAAACCACTGATGAGCCCATGCTGGTTACCCAAGGTGGAACATCGTTTAATTATTTCTCTTTTCGCTTTGATCTCTTGTGTGTTCCTTGTGGGATGCTCATCCAAGTTTCAATTTTCGTTATTTCTACCCAAGATCTTCTGATCATTTGTTTTTTAGTTTCTTTTCTGTTGAAGTAACTGATTTAACTTTTTAACTTCTTTTTTGTTGTAACTGTTGATCTGTGTTACATTTTTTTTTATTTTAAAAATCTGACAAAAAATGTTTTCTACTACGAAATAACTATTTTGCAACTTAAAAATATAAATGTTCTTTTGCATTCAGTTAAATTTATTATTTTATTTTTTTTTCTAGCTACGAGGGACAAGCAAAAAGTGCTATATCATTAATTTTTATAAAAAAGTAATCAGAATTTAAGAGCTTTAAAACTGATCGAGGGATTTTACGTACGCCTTTATCAAGCCACTGACTCAGTAGAGTATGTAGGTGTAGTGGTGTAGCCAGAAATTGACTTTGGGGGGTTTCATCATTTAGTAGTAAACTAATGACGCTTTGGCTACGCCACTGTGTATGTATAAGAAGAGAATAATTGCTGCTTGTAATCATAATTTATGGCATACTATTGTTTTTTTGATAATTTAGCCTCAACAAAAGTGTTATTATTTACTTTAGAGGACCTTGAGAAACCTTTAAAAAATCATCATCCTAGATTGTTAAAAAGTGATAAAAAAAATTGCACCCTGTACTAGATAAAAGTATAATAAAGGCGTACGCAAAATTCCTCGATTAACGCTAAAGAAATTAAATATTCATTACTTTTTTGTAAAAATTAATGATATTGAACATGTACCTCGTAGCTAGGAAAAAAAAATTAAATTCAATTTCATCAAAGTTTATTTTGCCTCATCACTTTAACTGAATGCAAATGAATATTTAGATTTTTAAGTTGCAAAATAATTATTTCGTATTAAAAACAATTTTCGTCAAGTTTTTTTAAAAAAACATGTAACACAAAGTAACTGTCACTGAAAAGAAGAACTCGTTCAGTTTATCTAAAAAATACTAAAACATTAATGTTTGCTCAAAAATATTTTTTTATTCTTATCCGAGAAAATAAAAAATTGACAAAAAATGATTTTTTTAGTATCCCCTGTATACAACCTGCTAACATTTAACCAAACATATTAATAAGAACGTCCATCTCTGGTTCCTCAGTAACACATATTCGTCGATAATATATTTTATTTTGGTCAGAAAATCCTTTTTGAGCGTGCTCAATATACCTCAAAACAACGTTTTTTTTTTAAACTTTGACCATCTATATCTCTGGAACTAGAGATATAAATCATTTTATATTTACACATTTTTCTTATCTTGTAACCTACTATTACTTTTAAAATTTTATCAAATTTCACCAAAATAATTTTTCAATGTATTTCGTACGGGGTTCTTTGTTACATAGGCTTAGTATATAGAATATGCCTTTTTAAATTAATATGCTGATCGCAAAATGGTGGAAAGGTGTATTTTTTATTTTTTTGGTCTAGTATTGGTCTAAGAAAAAAGAGTTCATTTAAAAAAGTAGCTATTTTGACGCTTAGTTTAAATTATGTTCAAAGTTTCCAATCGGTTAAGTAGTTTTTGCGTTTTGTTAAAATAACGAGTAAAAATTGGGGTATTATGGGCTGATTAATGATAATATCAAAAAATATTTGGAAAGTAATTCAAATTTGTAAAACGAGCCCAGATCAGATTTTAGGACCATCCCAGAATATGTACTTTTTTTTAACAAATATGGCGATTTCACTATGGCGGAACGACATTTTTTTAAATTAATATTTAAGTATTTTACAATATAGTTTTTCCAACAATATTCGTTTATAAGAAATTAATTAAAAACAAAAATTAAAGATAGGTTGAATTTAAGAAATATTAAAACAAACTTAAAATTTTAAAACACAAACAGGCTCTTACAAGTTTATCACCAGATTATTGCGTAAGTCTACGCATGCGTCTAATTCGCCGCGCGGACCGCCAATTAAAATTATAGCCTATGATCTAATAATTTGATATAAATAAGAACTTTTCGAATACAAGCTTTTATAAAATATAAGGGGCACTAAAAAGTAGAAAATAATTTTTTGTAAGTTTGACCATGGTGCCTCCATAAATTTATGCTATTAATTATATTATGTGTTATGTGCGCAAGAATATGAATTCACTATAAATCAGAGAAATACAAGGTATTTTAGATTAGTATAATCAATCCAACTCCACCCAAGCTACCCTAACATTTCTATGATATATGGATGGACATTGTTAGTTTTAATTTGCGCCCATCGGTTTTATTATTATGATATCAGAATGCTTAAAATGATTTCCTAGGTTTGAGTGCACATTATATTTTATAAAAGCTTGTATTTGAAAAGCTTTTTTTATATAAAATTATTTTTTAATTTTTATATTTGTACCCTAAATCGTCCATTTTGAATCCGCCATATTGAAATTTTCAAATCTGACCAAAAATTCATAATCCTCTTCCATAAAAACCCGTGTATGCCAATTCTGATTGTAATCAAACAAACTAAATATTTTTCCCCCTTACTTCCCTTGCTAGAGGGAGGTGGGTACCTGATAATATCATATATTATTGTATTGTCACCGGAACTATAAACGCATACTGAATTTGAAGACAATCGGATTTATATACTCAGTTAAAATTGGTTAGCAAAACGTGATCAAAAATCGTCCAACTTGAATCCGCCATATTGAATTTTCAAAATCTGATCAAAAATTCGTATTCCTTATGCTCAAGAACCCCCGTATACCAATTTTACTTGAAATCGGACAAAATTTTCGTTTTCCCCCTCCACTCTTCTTGTAAGAGGGGGGAGAGGCATACCAAATTTGAATTCAATCGGAGAAGCTTGTAAAAAACAACTTCGCGCGTGTTCCTTTAAGTGACAACCAATTTGTTTTTCTATTGAAATAAATATAATATACAGGTGCAGATATAACTTCTATACATCAAATTAAAGAAAAGTGTTTACAAGTTTCTTTAAAAACTATCCTTAATGTTATTGCAAATGGCTTCTGAAAATAAATAACTGCTTTAAAGAAAAACTAAAAATTACGGTTTTTATTTTTTGTGGCAAAACAAAGCAAAATTTTGAACTTTTTTATAAAAAACAATTTTATCGAGTGTTTCCACTGAATCATTTTTTGCAATTTTCGACTTTCTATGTTAATTTTTAAGAAAGACAGCGTTTTTAAAAGTGCCATGCAAAAAAAGTGGTGCGGGCAATAACTTGAAAAAAACGTATTTACCAGAGTGACAACAAGTCCAAGCGTGTTCTATGAGCTATCCTTAACGAAGTTAGCTTATCGGCATAAAGTTAGCACGTTTGGCACACGAACCCCCCCTTTTTGCTCGATTTGCCCATAGACTATGAACTCAATGGGTTTCCCGGCCCTCTTCCTGCAGGGTTCTGTAACGAACTCTTTGAATTGTGCCACTCCCGGCAATTCTATCCAGTATTGGTGGAACTTATTCTCCACCCATTCTCCAAAATAAAAAGATACTTTACTTTATTTTATCCAGGACGAGAGCAATTTGGAAACTGTTTTTGGCACCGGGCGATGTAAAAAAGTTTCAGCCCAGACAAATCTGCTTTTTACGGTATTCGAGGGCTAAATCAAGGACAGTGGAAGTGCAACTGGCCCAGCAAGGTGGCTTACGTATAGATATTCTTTTTTCCGCCTGCGTTTTCCATTCATTCATTCAATTTAGTTTAACGTCTACGAGCGTGTTTTACTGAAATAGCCCGAAGCATCGACAGTAAGATAGAAATACTGGAAACGAATATAAAGGACAGAAACGTCCTATCCGACATATTTCACCTCTATGCGTGTAAGGTTAAGGTTTTTATTAAAACTTATTATATTTTTTAATATTCTTTTTCTCTTAATTTTTTAGCGTAGTTGGAGATTTTTATCTAAATACCAATTCTACGTCTCCCTATGCGCTGGGACATAAGGACCCTTAAATATGTCCAAATATATATTATTCAAGCAACTTTTACAAGGATAAGGACTGAATAAGAAAAACTGCAGCAGTTGCATATGGCAAATAATTAGCATCCCCTGTAAAAAAATGTACCATATTTATTAAAAAATTTAAGTTGTTCAAAATACGTAAACGTTAACGTAAAATATAGCGTTTAATTTTTCTCTCTTTTTTTACAAAAAAAGACAAAGATTTCCTTTTCAATTTTTTTCACCCCGTGCCCCGTCTATGTCGATCTTAACTTATGTTGATCAGAAAGATTGTTTCTTCGTATTAGTGCAAGCTTTATATTAAGAACCCGCTTTCGGTCTTTTGGATAGGCCATCATCAGATCAACTAGTTTTTCAAGGTTCTGGAAGTATTCGCTCCTAAACTCCTAAACAAACGTGGATAGAAACTTCCAAAAGCTTCAAAAGCTAGTTGATCTAATAATGGCCTAGCCAAAACGCAAAAAGCGGCTTATCAACCAAAAATAAATCTTGCACTAATAGTGCAGTAAATTCGTAAAAAGAAACTGCACAAAGAGTATATTTTTTTATATTTGTTATAGTAATACCTAATACCCAAAAATAAAATTCCAGTCGAGAATCAACCATTTTACGGCTCCAGAAACCAAGATGGCGGCTGTCAAAGTTAGGAAAAAATGTGTTTTCAATTTTGTAATAGTGAGGAGGTCACTTAATCCAAAACTATAAAAAGGTACATATGTTACTTTAAAACAACATGGCGGCCACAATTCAAAAATTTAGTTTTTATTTGATTTTTTACTTACTTTTTAAATATAAATATTAAAGTTACTGACCGGCTTCTTGATATTACATTAAAAAAGATTAGAGTTATAAGTGTGTACAAAGATCGCTCTTGATATGTCACAATTATAAGAGACCTTATTAAACTATAGAAAACAATAAAAAAAAATATTCTTTTTAAGATACTATTAGCGATATGTTCGTCTCTGCTACAATTTTAAAAAACATTTCATTTGACATTTGATATTCAAAATGGCGGCCAAACTATCGATAAAAAGCAATTTTCCCCTTCTGGTGTGGTAGTTTTACTAACGTCATGCAATATATTAATTTATAAAAAAAACAACCGAAGCGATTACTTGCTGATGCCTTAAAATTAGGGCCACGTAGTATGAAGCTCCAATTTGGGGCGGTGCTGCTGCGAACGTTACCTCCTTTTAAGAGTCATGTTACAGTGACCTTATACTTTTACAGGTTGCTTCTTTATAACCTTCTGAAAGGTACAGGATTTTGTATTTACGGTGTTCTGCACTTTTCAATTTTGATGTTTTTGTTTCTCAGTTTATTCGACAGGTGGCGCACATAGGTACTACGTCTCCGCGGATTACAAACTTTTTGTAATAAATTCGAGAGGTGCCTGTGTCGCTTCAACTGCCAGGTACAATCCTATGACTCCCTGATGATTCCTAATAAGAATGAAACAGGTCTGTAGGTGTCTGGATCCTCCATTAGACATTGAAGGCCTGGTCGTAATGAAGTGAGAAACAAAAACGCTTTGTCCAATATGCCACGAGTGTTAATTTAATATTAATTGTCTCAAAAATTGCCAAAAAAATTACACATGTCACTCCCAAATCAAGATAGCCGCGACTAAAATTAAGAAACGTCATTATTTTTCTGCACGTTAGCAATTTTGCACAAACCAAAGTAGTTTTATGATAACCGAAATTATTTTTAAATTCTTGTGTAAAAAAAAGAAATTTTAATGCTTCAATTAAAATGGTGGATGATTAAGTCAGCAAAAGGATTTTTTTTTGTTTTTTCCTCAAGTTAAACACAAAGCACTTGACAAAATATTAAGTTGCGCTAAGTAAGATATGGCCATTTCAGAAATAAGAAAAAAGTGAAATCAAGATGGCAGCGACTAAAATAAAAAACCAATATTATTTTTCTGTCCGTTTACATTTTTTCAAAAACCAAAGCAGTTTTAGGATGAGCTAAATTAGTTTTAAATTTTTATGCTAAAAAAAAATAAATTTTTGGATGGATAATTAAATGGACACTCAAGTTTAAGAAAAAAATCGTAACACCCGGTTCCCACCTACAACTTTCTCATGAGTGCTCACTCAACCGTCACATGATGTCAATATGAAATGTTATGACAGTCATGTGACGCGTGAGCGGGCACGCACGAAAAAGTCGTAGGTGGGAACTGGGTGTAAGATAAACAAAAAACACTTGGCAAAATATGGGACACGTTGGTCAAATCACGTTTTAAATTCTCTCAAGAAAAGTAATATTGTATATTATGTAAATAAGATTCAAAAATTTTGTTTTTTCTTTAACCCAGTTTATATTATTAAAAATGACGTAATGTTACAAATAGAACTATAGTTTTTTTATAGGAAAACATATGAGATATGAAAGTTTTTAGCAAGTATCCAGTATCTAAGCATCCGGGTAGGAATACTTAGGAATGTCGATAATAACTGACTACGAAATGATATGTCATTTGTGTTTAAATATTTTGCCAAGTGTTTTTTTGTTTATCTTACGAAAAAGCCGAAAAAAAAATTTTTTTTACTTAATTTTCCGGCGTTTTAACTGAGGTATTAATTTTTTTTTTTGATACAAAAATATCAAATTAATTTAGCTTTTTCTAAAACTGCTTTTGTTTTTAAAAAAATGTAGACGGGCAGAAAAATGATGGTGTTTTTTATTTCTTTTAATCGCAGCCACTTTGGCACAAAAATGACATATCTCCATTTTTTTTTAAATCTATCTTTAACTTGATAAAATATAATATTTTATTTACTTCATCATCCGCCACTGAAGCATTAAAATTTAAATTTTTTTGGCACAAAAATTTAAAACTAATTCAGCTCATCCTAAAACTGCTTTTGTTTGTGGAAAAATGTAAACGGACAAAAAAATAATAAAATAATAATAATGTTGATTTGTGAATGACATATGTCAAGTTTCTATGTCTTCCTTTGCGCCACGCAATATTCTGCCACGTGCTTTGTGTTTAACTTAAGGAACAAACAAAAAAAAACACTTTTTTGTTTAATCGTGCGCCATTTTAACTCCATTATTAAAATTTGTTTTTTTTGACACGAGAATTTAAAAGTAATTAAAATTATTCTAAAACCGCTTTGGTTTCTGCAACGCTAACGCGCAGAAAAATAATAACGTTTCTTAATTTTTGAGACAAGCGTCCTCGATATATTGTATGACGTTAGTGTAAATATCACACCGGAAGGAGAAAAATTACTTTTTTGTCAATATTTTGGCCGCCATTTTGAATATCAGTTGTCAAATCTAATGTTTTTTTAACATTGTAGCAGCTCATGGCTAATAACATTTCACTAAAAATATATTTTTTTTAAATGTTGTCTATAAATTAGTAAGGTCGCTTGTCTTCTTGACATATCAAGCGCCATCTTTGTACCCGCATATAAACTCTAATCGATGCCTCCGATATTTTCTCTAATCTTTTTTATTGTGAGATCAAGAAGACGGTCAGTGGCTTTAATATGAGACATCAGAAAACATCATCACTTAAAAAGTAAACAAAAAATCAACTAGAAACTAAATTTTTGAAATCTGGCCGGCATTTTGTTTTGAATGTGTCAACTTTTTTATATTTTTGGATTAAGTGCAACCTCGTCACTAGTAACCAATTAATTTCGATGTGATTTTTCTGAGGTGGTTTCTGGGGCCGGAAAATGTGGATCCTCGACTAGAATTTTAGCTTTTAGTATTAGGTGTCACTATGCCAAATATAAAAAAATATACCCTTTTTACAGCTTTCTCTTGAAAATCCCTATGAATTTACTCTACTATAGTACAAAGAAACAATCTTGTTTCATTAATCCTGATTAACAAAATTTAAATGCACGCAACCACAACTCTTCCTTAACTTATGCAGCTAAGCGTCAACATTAATAGCAAATTTCTTTGTGTTGCACTAACATTATTTTGGTGCTGTCAAAAACCTGCTCCAGGGTAGCTTTAATAGAATAAGTTTGGCGCACTGATATTCCCAACTGAATGGGCAAATAAAAAAGTTGCACTCTTAAGTTTTATTAAATACTACTCACATATTTTTTATAAGGAAAAATTTATTAAATTAAATTTTTTTTTATACTGGGACTTTATATCCATTACAGGATCAATTCCCAGTGCTAGCGAAGTTTTTGCAAGGTGAAAGACAAACACAAAATATCAAGCACCTAGCCGGGATTCGAACCCGGGACCTTCCGTGCGGCAGGCAGATACGCTGCCCACTGCGCTATGGCGGTCGGCAATTAGATTATTCTTTATAACCTTACTTTTTTGATTATTAGTTCAGACCCATATCATCCTTTTTTTTAAAAAGAGGTACCTGAAGACGATCAGAGATTGTACTGATCTAAACGTCGCGTAAAAATAAAATATAGACAATGGAAGTCCGACGCGCAGAGTTAATTTCATAAAATAATTTGATCGCGTTTTTTTTTAAGGATGATATAGGTTTGCACTAATAATCAAAAAAGTAAGATTATATAGAATAATTTAATTTAATAAACTTTTGTGCACCTGAAGACGATCAGAGATTTTACTGATCGAAACGTCGTGTAAAAATAAAATATAGACAAGGGAAAGACAGAGTTATTTGCAAACACATCATTGTCTCAAACTTTCAAACAAAATTATTTTACGTTTTTAAAAGCTGTCAAAATTTGACATATGGATTACTGTTCGCCGCAGAATGTTTCCAGGAATTTAAAAATTTAAAAATATACAGGGTGTCTTTTTTGAAACCCGAACGTCGAGGCCGTTTACGGTAAAATCAGAAGTCACTGGAAGTCACATGACTAAAGGGATTTTTGATTTAGAATTGGTCCTGGTTCTGGCTGACATTATTTTGACAGAAAGTTTGATAGCGGCTCTAAAATATTGACGTCAATTATAATATTGTGAGAATATCTTTGATTTTAATCAAAAAGAGAATACCTATAATTTGCAACCAAAATGCCGAACCAACCTCCTGGGCTGGTTCTAAAATTTCATAACCAGGTTGCAACTGTGACTGTATCATTGTTTTAAATCGAAAGGTCCGTTTCCGCTTCTGGTTCAACCAGAACCAGGACCAATTGTAAATCGAAAGTCCTTTAAAACGACAAATATGACATGATATACTATCCGCAAGTTTCATTTTGCTACCTTAAAAAATGCAGAAAAAAAGGGGTGAAGCATCCTGGTATAAAGATGTATATTAGTTACTAGTTTATGTTAGTTCCATCAGGTAAAAAAATCATTTTAGGGGTGGAATAAATAAGGATAGATTTTAGAAAAATTTAGGTTTTAAAAATTTTAAACATTACTTCAACAAGATTTATCAAAAGCAATAATTTTTTGAGTTCTTTTCAATATGTTGTGTTTCTGTGCAACAAAGAAAATCCCTAAGATCTCGCTGCTTTTATCTCAACTCTATTTTTATTTTGTCCGGATTTTTACCCGACACTTATCCCTTTTATATACTTTTCCTGCAGAAAATAATTTTTAAAGAAATAATGTTGTCGCCCCAGAGGCTTAGATCGGCTTTGGCTTGAACTGTTTGTGTATATTTTTGTAAATCGAACAATTTTTCAAGAGTGAAAAACCCATTATAAGGTTTAAAATAATACAAAAAAAAACTCATGGCTTCCCCAGATAACATTTAACGAATATTCATGTTGTAGGAATATTCCCTCAAAGTGATTTTTGGAATATTCTCTTGTGAATATGACAGGAATGTTCCAGACCTATTTTTTCTTGAATATTCTCTTAGAGTTTGTGATAGTTATATTTCTTTGGTAATAAGATAATAACATTCCGATGAGAATGTGATTATCAAGTTATTTTTATGAATATTCCCGCAAAGAATATCTTTGGCAGAATTTTTGCATGTTTGCTGATTTACATGATTTATAATTGTAATTTAGTTTAATGTCATCTATTGTAGGTAGATGGCACTGGAATCAATAGGTTCTCTATGTAGCAGGTAACATTATTATACATATAAGAGAGCAAAAAGTTATTTAGATGATCTTTTGATAACTAATTTCAAATAGTACATCAACATAATGGTGATACATTGATATACCTATATCCATAGCCTATTCCTTAATTGAACTTTAATGGAAGACTAATGCATATTTGGTGGATAATAACGTGGCCATCTGGACACGTTTTAATTCACAAATTCAGTCTCAGATATATTACTATAATTCTTTTTAAAAAAATGTTCTGGTCACGTTTCTGCCACCTTTATATCACCTGTATGAGCTTGAACGTAACCTGTATGAGCTAGAACGTAACTTATTGCCGACATTGTTTGTTCTCTAACTATATAACTATTACATTACAGGAATTTTTAATTATTATGTGGGGCATGTTTTCTCTATTTGATTTACCCGTAAGGATATAATTTGCATCGGAGGTAAAAAATTCGTCTGTTTTGATATCTAGTTTGAGAATAATCAAAATAAAGAAAAATTTTAATCTAGGGGTCCGGGTTCAAATCCTGGTCGGGAGAAATATTTTTTCCGATTTATTTCCTTACCCCTTGCCCTCTATTGCCACAAATATTTTCCGAAAATTTACAAGGGCGCTAAAAATGTTCCTTTATTTTAAAAATATGTTTGGCTAGTAAACTGACTGCTATTATGGTTTTCTACACTACTATATACCATCAGTGGCGGTCCCAGGGGAAAGGCGATCGCCCCCCTTTGCTCCAGAAAAAAGTAGACAACAACAACAAAGATGCTGGTGGTAATAACCCTGAAGAAGAAAAAACGAGAAATTGCAGAAAGTTCCTTTAAATACATTCTAGAATCCCTCCACAATATTTTGGGACAGTTTGACTTTCAGTCCGTCAGACCAAGAATATACAAACGCATGACGAACTTACCGCGAAAACCATTGAAAATACAGAACAGTATTATAGGGTTTCTATTTATAAACAAGTTTTAGAGAAAATCGTTTCGGATACAAAAAAGTATTTTTGAACTGAACATATTCATACCAAGTTTAACATGAAGCCAAAATCAAGGCAAAATTAACTAAGGTCGTTTCTAAATACTATTCATTAAGCTGTTTTAATATTAAAGTTTTTCGCTACTCTTCGAATTTTCTCTGATACTCCTTTAACGCATGGGAGAGAACAAACAAAATAAGGAATGCATTTACCAAGTTCCTTGTGAGTGTGGTGAATCATACATAGGCGAAACTAAAAGACCACTATCTGTTAGGCTTAAGAAACATCAGACGAATACCCAAAAAGGTGAAACCACGAAATCAGGAATTGCCGAACATGCATGGTCAAAACAACTCCGAATGAAGTGGGCAGAAGCAAAGGTTTTGCACAAGGAGTCACACTGGAAGAAACGAAAATTCCTTGAAGCTGCCTTTATTGGGCAGAATCAGGGTATTTTCAGTAAACCAAGTGTTGAAATCTCAAATATTTGGAAGCCCCTCCTTGGGCGGAGCCAACTTCTTAAACTTCAAGGTTGAGTGATTTTTCACAGTATATAAGTACGTAGCCTTAGGAATTGATTGTAGTTTGCATCTGAAGACGATCAGAGATTGTACTGATCGAAACGTCGTGTATAAATAAAATATAGACAATGGAAGTCCGAAACACAGAGTTAATGTCAAATATGTTGTCAAAACAAACCATAGCTTAGACTTTTGGTTAGTTGAGCCAAAAAATTTTTCGATGTACCACGTGACCCGTTGTTCAATTGTTTTGCGTGTGACGTCAATTGAACGTGGCTTTTTATACGTAGTTACTCAAACGCGGATTTCAGGAGGATAGGGGGTAGTTAACCCCCCCCTACCCTGGCTTTAAATTTGTTATGAAAACATTTAGAAAATTAAAAATAGGCCATAAATTGCGGCGCTATAACACCTTTGATATTTACGATATTAGTTTAATGTTGTGTTAAAAATGACATTTGTAGTGTCATTTTCTTAAATTTTTGGCATGCTGCGCTTTGAAACCATTGTTATATTTACAATTTTAGTTTAATATTAAATCAAAAAACGCATTTGTTAGAGCAATTTTTTAAAACATTTTCGCCTGCTGTGCTATAATACCGTTTATATTTACGATTTTAGATTATTTCGACTCAAAAATTACAGTTTTAATGTAATTTTCTCAAAAAATGTCTTAACCATTTTTTAAAACGACTTTAAATCTGAGTTTCCTCCCCCCCCTAAATTGAGAGCTACGCTTTTGTTCTATTTCGTATCGAAACCGCCCCCCCCTTTTCAAATGTCTGGGACCGCCACTGATACCATGTAGTCAGTGGATGTCTTTTGTTTTTATTACGTTATGTTTTCGAGATGTTGTTTGAAGGTGGTAGATAATAAAAACAAAAAAGGAAGTTAAAAAACCTCCAAATCAGTTACTTCAACCAAAAAGACACCAAAAGACCAAAAGATCTGGGTGGAAATAACGAAAATTTAAACTTGGATGAGCATCCCACAAGGAACACACTAAGGACCAAAGCGAAAAGAGAAATGATTTAACGATGTTTCGCTCTGGGTAACCAGCGTGAGCTCATCAGTGGCTTCACTGGCCACCCTCCCCATACATCATTAAATACTATCATACACTTTAATTTCCAACCTTGAGTCACTCACAAATAGGCATCGTTCCGTACTGGGACTTATCCAAGTTAACTGATATGGATTCGTCCTGGCGTGTTAATATCTTCAATAGGATTATGCTACTAAAGCAACTAAAACAAAATAGGAAGTTAAAAAACTTCCAAATCAGTTACTTTAAACCAAAAGAAACAAAAAAAACAAAAGATCAAAAGATCTTGGGTTAAAATAACGAAAATTCAAACTTTAAGGACCAAAGCGAAAAGAGAAATGCTTAAACGATGTTTCGCTCTGGGTAACCAGCGTGAGATCGTCAGTGGTTTCACTGGTCACCCTCCCCATACATCATTAAACACCATCATACACTTTGATTTCCAACCTTGAATCACCCACAAATAGGCATCGTTCCGTACTGGTACTTATCCAAGTTACCTGATACGGATTCGTCCTGGCGTGTTAATATTTTCAATAGGATTATCAGTGGTTTCAGTGGTCACCCTCCCCATACATCATTGAACACCATCATACACTTTAATTTCCAACCTTGAGTCACTCACAAATAGGCATCGTTCCGTACTTGGGACTTATCCAAGTTAACTGATATAGATTCGTCCTGGCGTGTTAATATCTCAAATGGGATTATGCTACTAAAGCAACTAAAACAAAAAAGGAAGTTAAAAAACCTCCAAATTAGTTACTTCAACCCAAAGGAAACAAAAAAAACAAAAGATCAAAACATCTTGGGTGGAAATAACGAAAATTCAAACTTGGATGAGCATCCCACAAGAAACACACTAAGGACCAAAGCGAAAAGAGAAATGCTTAAACGATGTTTCGCTCTGGGTAACCAGCGTGAGCTCGTCAGTGGTTTCACTGGTCACCCTCCCCATACATCATTAAACACCATCATACACTTTGATTTCCAACCTTGAATCACTCACAAATAGGCATCGTTCCGCACTGGTACTTATCCAAGTTACCTGATACGGGTTCGTCCTGGCGTGTTAATATTTTCAATAGGATTATCAGTGGTTTTACTGGTCACCCTCCCCATACACCATTGAACACCATCATACACTTTAATTTCCAACCTTGAGTCACTCACAAATAGGCATCGTTCCGTACTGGGACTTATCCAAGTTAACTGATATGGATTCGTCCTGACGTGTTAATATCTCCAATAGGATTATGCTACTAAAGCAACTACAACAAAAAAGGAAGTTAAAAAACCTCCAAATCAGTTACTTCAACCCAAAAGAAACAAAAAAAACAAAAGATCAAAAGATCTTGGGTGGAAATAACGAAAATTCAAACTTGGATGAGCATCCCACAAGAAACACACTAAGGACCAAAGCGAAAAGAGAAATGCTTAAACGATGTTTCGCTCTGGGTAACCAGCGTGTGCTCGTCAGTGGTTTCACTGGTCACCCTCCCCATACATCATTAAACACCATCATACACTTTGATTTCCTACCTTGAATCACTCACAAATAGATTTGTACTTATCCAAGTTACCTGATACAGATTCGTCCTGGCGTGATAATATTTCCAATAGGATTATGATCCTAAGGCAATTAAAACAAAAAAAGGAAATTAAAAAACCTCCAACTCAGTTACTTCAACCGAAAAGAAACCAAAAACACAAAAGACCAAAAGATTTTGGGTGGAGAAAATTCAAACTTGGATGAGCATCCCACAAGGAACACACAAAGGACCAAAGCGAAAAGAGAAATGATTAATCGATATTTCGCTCTGGGTAACCAGCGTGAGCTCATCAGTGGTTTCACTGGTCACCCTCCACTATACATCATTAAACACCATCATACACTTTAATTTCCAACCTTGAGTCACTCACAAATAGGCATCGTTCCGTACTGGGACTTATCCAAGTTAACTGATATGGATTCGTCCTGGCGTGTTAATATCTCCAATAGGATTATGCTACTAAAGCAACTAAAACAAAAAAGGAAGTTAAAAAACCTCCAAGTCAGTTACTTCAACTCAAAAGAAACAAAAAAAACAAAAGATCAAAAGATCTTGGGTGGAAAAAACGAAAATTCAAACTTGGATGAGCATCCCACAAGAAACACACTAAGGACCAAAGCGAAAAGAGAAATGCTTAAACGATGTTTCGCTCTGGGTAACCAGCGTGAGCTCGTCAGTGGTATCACTGGTCACCCTCCCCATACATCATTAAACACCATCATACACTTTGATTTCCAACCTTGAATCACTCACAAATAGGCATCGTTCCGCACTGGTACTTATCCAAGTTACCTGATACGGATTCGTCCTGGCGTGTTAATATTTTCAATAGGATTATCAGTGGTTTCACTGGCCACCCTGCCCATACATCATTGAACACCATCATACACTTTAATTTCCAACCTTGAGTCACTCAGAAATAGGCATCGTTCCGTACTGGGACTTATGCAAGTTAACTGATATGGATTCGTCCTGGCGTGTTAATATTTCCAATAGGATTATGCTACTAAGGCAATTAAAACAAAAAAGGAAGTTAAAAAACCTGCAAATCAGTTACTTCAATCGAAAAGAAACAAAAAAACAAAAGATCAAAAGATCTTGGGTGGAAATAACGAAAATTCAAACTTGGATGAGCATCCCACAAGAAACACACAAAGGGCCAAAGCCAAAAGAGAAATTATTAAACGATGTTTCGCTCTGGATAACCAGCGTGAGCTTCACTGGTCACCTTCATACACTTTGCTTTTTAACCTTGAATCACTCACAAATAGATTGGTACTTATCCAAGTTACCTGATACAGATTCGTCCTGGCGTGATAATATTTCCAATAGGATTATGATCCTAAGGAAATTAAAAATCTCCAACTCAGTTACTTCAACCGAAAAGAAACCAAAAACACAAAAGAACAAAAGATTTTGGGTAGGAGAAAATTCAAACTTGGATGAGCATCCCACAAGGAACACACAAAGGACCAAAGCGAAAAGAGAAATGATTAAACGATATTTCGCTCTGGGTAACCAGCTTGAGCTCATCAGTGGTCTCAGTTGTCACCCTCCCCATACGTCATTAAACACCATCATACACTTTGATTTCCAACCTTGAATCACTCACAAATAGGCATCGTTCCGCACTGGTACTTGTCCAAGTTACCTGATACGGATTCGTCCTGGCGTGTTAAGATTTCCAATAGGATTATGCTCCTAAGGCAATTAAAATAAAAAAAGAAGTTAAAAAACCTCCAAATCAATTACTTCTAATGAAAAGAAACCAAAAAACAAAAGATCAAAATATCTTGGGTGGATCCTACAAGGAACACACAAGAGACCAAAGCGAAAAGAGAAATGATTAAATAATATACCCAGAGCGAAACATCGAAGTTCCATTGTCTTTATTTTTTATTTTTTCACATCGTTTCTGCAATCGTCATCAGGTGAATACAAACAAAAACAAACAAAAAAATGTGTGTTCAGTGGACCATGAGGTTTACACTTGTTCTTCAAGAAACGTCACCATCATTCGTCAAAAATTCTAAGCACTTCGTGAACCACCTTAGAGACATCAACCTACAACCTGACGACCAGTTTGTTAGTTTTGACGTCGAAAGTTTTTGCACGAACGTACCAGTGGAAGAATCACTCCAACAGAACAGAAGCTACTCACCTCTGTGGAACCAATCTACCAAGTATTTTCGACAGTGGCGCTAGTGGCCAACATCTTACTGGAATCCTTTGAAGACAAAGCTTTGCAATAAAGATAAATATAAGATAAAGATACATGAACGACATACTTATTATCCCGAAAAAGGACAACAATACGTTACATCCATCACGTCAACATCATAAGAAACTGCATCACATCACATCACACAAAAGAAGAAAATTTTCAGCTCCCTTTTCTCGACGGATCACCAAGTAGAATTTAACCATAACTACTTCCGTATATCGCAAACCAACTCATACTGGACAATATAGGCTACTGCGAACATGAGGGGAATCAAGTCCAATTTACTCTCCGTGCCATACGACTGAGGTGGGGTCGAAGCGCGCTGCAGTGTTATCTTTTTGAAATATATTTTGTTTTTAATATTTTGTTTTATTTCTGCCTTGCTCGAGAAACAGATTCGTAAGTTCTTAAGTAAAATAATACATTTTTAAAACTAAAAATGGATGTCTACGAAGTTTCCCAAAAAGTGCAGATGGTCAAATGGTGGCAGACCATTGAGACTTATTCAAGAACTTTTTTTGGAGAATTTTGTAAATCACTCAGAACTTAGTTTAATAACGATTCATAGGTTTGTGCAGAATTTTGAAAAGTTTGGTTGTGTAACGCCAAAACACCATAAATAACCCACTGCTTTTAATGACGAGCAAGAAGTACGAGATGTGATGATTTGCGCTGCAGTGGAGGAAAATCGAAAGTTAACTAGCCACCAAATTGCCGAAGCAGTTGATACGTCTTCAGACACTGTCTTACGTGTTCTCAAAAAGAATGTTTATCATTCTTACGAGCATGCCGAAAAACGCTTTTCTCGCACTCATTTCCGTACGGAAAGTGCCACTTTTCTGCACGCCGTGCGTAAAAAAAAATTCACGCACGCTGTTGAGCAAAAAAAATTTTTACGCGCGCTGTTGAGCACGCTGTTGCTCAGTGATGAATCGGGAAGAATTGAAGTCGACAATGGCCTTAAGCAATATGAGCAGTGGTACTTTCAGTGTTACCGTGATTAATAATTACCATAAAAATTAGTTTTCTATACTTGTTAAAGTTTAGTTCTGAATGAAACATAAAATTGGTAGTTTTGACTATTTTTTCATTTTTAGTCTGCTAGGTTTAACTAAAATAATTACAAAATATTTTGAAATACCGTACGCTCGTAGAAAAAATGTTGTACCTAAGGCGTGCGGAATTTTCCACACCTACGGCTTGCCCGAACTCCGCTGGCGCGTCGTTCGTGCAAACGCCGGTGCGTGCGGAGAAGTATAACTTTCCGCACTTGTGACGTAAATAACTATTGCGAAACAACGATGGAAAGGGCTAATCAGGATGAAAACTTCTTCTTTCTATTCTTTTCACAGATGGTTTCAACAAGATTGTTCTGCCTCTCACAATGTTGGCCTTGTAACCCTATCTTGCTCCTAATGACTTCTATTTGTGGAGTTATATCAAAAATAAATTTTACGAGCATTAAAGGGCTAATAATTTGGAAGAACTTCGGATTAAAATTGAAGAAGCTTTTCAAACTATCACCACTAACATTCTTGGAAAAGTTCGAAGGGGTTTTTATAATAGGCTCGGATATTGTCTAGCCGAGCAAGGACGACTTTTAGAACATTTACTCTAATTTTTTTTTGACTGGGAGAAACTTTTTGGTTATTAGAATGTATTATTTTATTTTAAAAACTTGCTTTTATTTTGTGTCTCCTTATTATTTTCATTGTAACACGTTTTTAGTGATAAATCTAAGGAGTTGAAAATAAAACGCTCTAATTTATCAGTAACAAAAAACAAGAAAATTACGTTATAAAAATTTGCGTATTTATTGACCAAATTCCGGTTTCATGGACACGGCAGTTGTACCGTTGTTAGAGGCGTACTAAACGCAAGCCGCGAACGGTGATCGCAAGCATAAGTGTTGGTTGCTCCACTGATAGGTGTGCGGTGTCCCTGCGTGTACGTACACTGGCAAATTGGACTTCTTCCGGCCTATGTTCGCAGTAGCCTAAAGCGCTTTTATATAATAAACAACATGTACTTCTCGAAACCGTACTAAGCCAAATCTGGAATACCATAGGGCGCACATCTCCCTCCACTTTTTTTAACCTCTTTATGTTGGTTATTATTAATTATCATGTTTGTTTTATTGTCATTGTAAAACGTGCGGTTTGGATAACATTGTTAAAATTTAAAAGAGAAATATACGCTCTTTACTTAAAATATATTCATTGGAATTAGGTATATACAGGGTGTTAACAACTTCTCACCCCCAACATTTTGAGAACCAAATGAGATATATTCATATTTTCAAAAGTATATAGGTATATTTCAAAGAAAAGGCCAATGATCCATTCAAAGATTTCCGCGCAATTGGAACCCTCTTCCACGTAAAATTTTGGGGTCAAATGATTTGAAAAGCGAAAGAAATATTGACAAAATAGCTGAAAAGTAAATAATAAGTAAGAACGCTGGTATAATTTTTTATTTATAGTGGGTGGTTGTAATTAAAATAAAAAAATGTGGGCGTAGCTTGTATCGAGGAGTAGGTCCCTTAATGTATTACCACCGTTCTTGCTTATTTATCTTTCGGCTATTTTGTAAGTATCTCTTCTGGTTTTTAAATCATTCGAGCCCAGTGTTTAATTTTTTGATATTTCAACCACTAATATGTCAAAAACTAGTAGCTCAAATTAAGAAGAATTCCACCGTAGTAAATCAGATGCAAAACGCTTTCAAATAAGGTATTACAAGGGGAGGAGGTTTGAATACATTATTGACCTTCCCCCTCAAAATGTTTTTAAGGATACGTATAAAATATCGTAGATGGAAAACTTTCAAATTGTCACCCAGTACATAATATAGGTTTTTTCTGGCTTGTATTTCCCTCGCTCTCTAAGTTAAATTAGCAAAATATGTATAGAATCTTCACCATGTACGCAGTTAGAAGTGTATTATATGTTAACAAATAAATGAGAAAGGCATAAGTTTTGTTAGCCCGACGTTTTGAAATTGCATTTCAAGAACCCGCCACGCAGTAACTTCTGGTCTAAAAAGCAATATTCCAATATTTCGGCTACCCAACTAAGATTTCTTAGCAAAAGACAGAAACTTTTGTAGCGAAAATAATGACTCAAAACTTAGCTAAAATAAAACGAACCTAAAGGTAACAAAGGTTTTTTAAAGTAAGTATGTCTCCACAAATTTTGCAAAAACCCTTAGACACGTCGGTTTTATTTGCAAGTTGACACTTTGTAGTCAGTGGCGGCTCGTGATCTATGAAAAGGCAAAAATTTTAAAAATTGAATATTTTTTTGCAGGTTACATGACTAAAATTAATTTTTTAAAGGTTTCAGAAAATTAATACAAAACTAGTGGCGAGGGCGACTCAAGGAAGTAATGACTGAAGCATAGCTTGCCGCTCATCAAAATACCTGGTGCAAGCAAAAAGTAATAGAAAAGAATATAAAAATGTTAGAACAAATCTAACACCGGTACTGAACGCGCGTTAAAGGAACTTATTAACAAATTTATCCAATAAACTTTAACATTTTGCCTTTAAAAACACAAGCGCCCTTAAACTTAGACATTTTTGAAAAAAAAAACAATATTTAAAAAATCGCAAATACGGTTTTTAACACCTTAATATTTTAAAAGACTTTTTGATACTTTTAACGAAGAAAAATTAAAAGGACATACTGATTTAATCAACAACTAATATTAAAAGCGATTCCCAAGGTAGCTGAAACTTTGAGATTTTGGTTACTGTTGTTTGAAGAAATTATAAATACAAAATGTTTTGTAAAATGTACTCAAATTTCTCAACAGCAACATTGGAAGAAGGGGATGCTCCGCCAACCCTCCCATCGCGGGATATAATAAAATAATATGGCGCCAATCATCGTTTGACCTGTTAAGAAGGATTTGTTAAAAATAGTCAATTTGTGACGACCGCGAATATCCAGAAAGTTTATAAATATAAACGCAAACTATCTACTTGGGAAAAAAGTGATTTATTAAAGCTTCAAATTGGTGAATCTAAGTAAAAAACGGTACAAACGTTGTTGCCAAATTATCCAATATTTGACCTATTTTCGGTTCAGTATAGTGCTACTGCTTTTGAGGAATTCTTTGAAAATAAAAAGGAGAGTTCGAGCCACCTGTATCTGCAATACAGAAGAAGCTCTAAATAAGGGAAAGTCAAAAATTTGATCCGATCTACGAAGGGAACGATTTCTCCAACTGTACGATCAATAAACCTCTTCAGACCACACCAGCACAAAGGACGACAGACGTAATTACTAAAGGAATTAATATATCAAAGAAATCTTAGAAAGGATAAGAAGAATAGGTAACCAGTACCATCTTTGGACTGTCTTCAAAACGACCACAACAATAAGAAGACAATTAACACAGGTAAACTACAACGCCATGACACCAAGAACTGCATCTAGCAGATACCATGCGAGTGTGAGAATATCTACATCGGAGAAACCACCGACCCAACACAAACGCAAAACTCGACAAGGAGATACAACTGGATCGAAAATAGCTAAACTTTCTGAACAAAGCATCACCACTACGGATATTTGGAAACAATACTTTTCGAAGGAAAGAGATTTCGATTGCGAAACCAAGCAATTGTAAACTTTATGGTTCACTAAACTCTAGTTAGTTTTATGGTTCACTGAAAACATGCTGGTTTATAGGATTAGGTAGTCTTGTTGGTATTCATCTGATGACGACTGCAGATACATAAGCATTTAAAACGTTGTGAAAAAGTAAAGACAATGAATGTTCTAAATCCCAGTTTACTCTGATGTTTTAGCATATTGCAACACTTATTCCTAGGCATTCATTGTTCAGGTCCAAACAGTTTTGTATACCTAGTTTTTGAGATATAAATTTTTGAAAATTGTAAAAATTGCAGTAGGTATTTCTAAAACCATTCACTTTTGGATGGTCACAGACAAAATAACAGCAACCAGAAGTAAACAGTTTAAGGAAATTAAGATAATATGTTCCTCTACCTATAGGACCTCAAAGCAAAAGCTGGCTTTTATACAGCGTGGGTTAAAATTAACCACTTTTTACCATATTTTGTAGACCTATTCTAGTGCTCCTAGCTTTAAAATCGAAATTTATTTTAAAATGTATGACAGTTGCGACCAGTGCTGGTCTCGACTCATTTCTAACAAAAAAAATATTGGTTTTAGATTTTGGATTTTTATCTAGGACATTTCAATTTTATTGGTTAAAGCACACATTTTATTCAAGCTCCTTCTTAAAGCAACTTTTCCTTGAAGTATCAGTGGCAGGCAATAGGAAACTGCATAAAGGCGAAGACTCAATAACTGGCCAGTCGGGCTATGAAACAAACTGAAACCGATTTCCATGGACCCGCATTATAATCCGCTCGATATACTAAAGCATAGTATAATATAGTTATTAGATACACTGTGATCAAAATTTATAATAACTTAATTTTAAAGTCAGCCGCACATAATATCGTTAACGTGTATAAGAATTTTAAAATAAGAGAGAGAAGTTTCAAAATATTACTTTACTCGACCTATTGGGACAACGTAATCTTTAGAGTTTTTAAGGTTCTAAAAAAAATAAATCTCTAAAATTATCCCCATCTGGTGGATGAATCATTTCAATGTTCAATTCGTTTTTTTTTCGCTAATAGTTAAATCCAAGAAAATAGTTTCTGCTCAGAAAAAAAATGGTGGAATTTGTTCTCTAGTGAGGTTATTCAGATATAATAAAGTTTTAATATTTGCTTACGTTTTTGGAAGGCAAACCAGTCAATCAATCAAATTCAACTTAACTGACCACAACCACTTATCAGATAGATTGGTATAGACTGACCGGCCGTTATCAAAATAAAAGATTATTGGCTTTTTGACGACGACAATTTATACTCCTTCCCTCGCCAATTTTTAGCGATGAATATGCTGCATCCATTCTAAACTCTTTTATTGATATCTTTTCTCTTCTTTTACGAATCATGTTGTATAAACTAAAGCCATTTAAAATAGCAATGTCTGTTATTCTGGTAAAAAGACACCAATACCATTTTTTGCCTCTTACGTAAATACGATGTTTTTTAGTAATTTTTTTCGTTTCCACAAAACTGGTAAACGATAGGTCGTCTTCTGAATCCTGTTTATCACCTTCTTAAGTCTTTTCTTCCTCGGGATCCAAGAGAATAGCAACATTTCCCGGAATATATTTTACACAAGTCTCGCCCAATTCGTTGCCATCATTAACAACTTGATCTGTTAACTTATCTACCTCTGGTAATGCAGCAATATCAGCATCCTTTTCGATCGAGTAACATCTTCCAAGTTTAAAGAAAATTTTCTGCCCATCTTTCTCTAACATCTAAAAATAAAAAAAAATCAAAACGCCCAGTGTCATCAAATAGCGACTAAAAGCGTAAAAAAACTGTTTTATTTTTATCATCTTCCTACATACCTTTGCTTTCAAAATGTGTTGAATCAGAGCTTATCGCTATCAGGAAATTAAAATCTGCTAAATTTATTTGTATTTTTGTATATCAAAACTTCATAAAACCAATTGGAAATCGCACGCTAAACATAAGTTTTCTCTCATACAGACTATCTGATAATTATTGCTCAGACCTAATACAAACGTGTTCGTGTCGATCGCGAGGCTAATGGACTTAGAAAATTAATAGACGCATTTTCAGAAGATGTCGTAACACTAAAATACCTTAATTTTCCAGTAGCCCAATGGTGATTTCCACTTTTTTCAAATATTTTGTCAAAAAATCGGTAGATCGACCAGAACAGAATTTGGGGTGAAATATAGCACTGTGGAGATTCAAACTTCAGAATAGATTTATACTGTTTATATATAGTATATAATGTATATAATATATATGTATATAATTGTATTTAATGTACTATGTATTTAATTTATTTAAAATTTATTATTATTTATTATTATTATTTTTCTACCTAATCATTAAGGTTTTGGAAACAGCGCAACTTAATACAGCAAAATAAATCAAAAAAGAATCAACTTGAATTTGATCAAATAACTCAACAAAACAACGCGAGCCAAAATAAGCTGTTAAATAACAACTCATTTTATTTACTAGCTCAATGCTTCGCATGCTTATTTCATGCAGCAAAACGCATGCGCAAACTGCTTTAGATTTAATCACGTAATATATGATTGCGTCAGTACAAAACCCTAAACTTTCCAAATCAAATCAATGCAATTTAACAAAAATATCAAACCCAATTTATTCCAAATGAAAATCAAACCCAACTTAATCCTAATCAAAACCAAACACAATTTACCCCAGATTCACCGTAAAAATATTCGGATTAGTTTAGCTAATCCATGCTTTCTCTTTGTTCATTTATGAGGGATGAAAAGAGAAAAATAATGGATTAGACACTCAATCGCAATTAAGTGCCTACGGTGCATTTAGGGATTAATCAAAGACAAAATCAATCATATAATAAGTAACGAACCAAAAGCAGCTCTGTAGTGCTATTTGCCACACCATGGCGTTTCGAGGCTAGTACATCTTCAAAACTTAATGTAGCCTTTAATCCTTTAGCCAAGAGGTCATGGGATATCTAAACGACACTCTTTTAATAGGGCCCAAACTGCAAATATTACTAAAATTGGGATTCCATTCAATGGTTTTATTAGCTGATAATAAATAATATTTTTTGCAGATTTTTGAATTTTAACACTTTAAGCCGGGCGTACTATTGGAAAAACTTCATCTGTGTCCGAATATATTTTTGTGAAGATTTCTTTTTATCTTTTAGATAAAGAAAATGAGGTACAGTTTTTCAAACCATACATTATATAAACCCCAATTTTGATATCCTACATGCCGATGTAGAATATTGTTTTGTCAGTGAAAATTGAGATTTATTTTATTCATTATGTTGGCATGAGATAGAGAAAAATGCTTTGAATTTGACAAGCACCCGGCTAAAAATTACTTACTACCCTGCTAATTATCTCTACTTAAAAAAAAAACGAGTTTACTTACAAACAAATTGCATACAAAATAAACTGCGACGAACTCGCTCAGTTTGCAATTTTATGGAACCCAAATCTCTATCAGACATACTGTTTTCCTGTCCTCGGTACAACAATCTCAGGTCTACCTTTCTTACCAATATGGAGCAACTAACAAATGCTCTAACTTTCGTTTTTTTTTGGCAAAATAAATTTATAAAACCTTATCGTCCATACTGCAACTACGGGCATTTATAAAAAATGAGTGAGCTGTCCCATATATATTTTTGTTTTGGTATATGGATACTGTTTATTTTGTTTTGATAAATTAATACTTACTTTGTAATTTAGGTTTTAAGTTAGGTTGTCAAAAATTTTTAGATATTACTTAGGGGGCATACGTAGAATTTTGATGAAAATTTTACGAAACTTATTTTAATCGATTACTAATGGACCCAACCTGTTAACACCCCTAAAAAGTAGGGTTAGGATGTCAGTTTTTCTTTTTAAATTCTGACTGTTTGAGCTAGAGCATTGAAATTTGGCACATATGTTGGCCTTCCGGCAACGTACCCTCGTGTGTTATAGAAAATTGCACATGTGGCCCCTAGGGGGCAATCCCTCATACCGTCTCTACTAATGCTGCACCTGCACATCTGAATCTCAGTCAGTTGGTAGTTCACACTGCACTATTATCTACAAGTCTACTGTACCAAAAAAACTTTCATAGTCCTTAACGAGGCCCTTAAGTTAGGAGCTACAAATTTTGTCGATTTCATTTAAAAAATTATAAGTCACTTATCTTTAACCCTATATCAACAAAAATGCATCACTAGGGGCGCAATCGATTATTTCTTAATTTTGAATACCCCCAAATTTGTGCCATCCCCTAGAATACACTCAATATGCAGATATGGTTTGCGGTTACTCCGTCGGAAATTTAAAGTCGCAAGCAGTCGCGACGTCCCCATTACCGTCGCCAACAATTTCGTCGCAGACCAACTCCGTCGCGAACATTTCCATCGCGGATCTTTAACTAGCATAGGACATCGTAAAGTCCCACTACCGTCGCCAACAATTTCGTCGCAGACCCACTCCGTCGCAAACATTTGTATCGCGGATCCTTAAGTCGCACAGCATATTTCGGCGTCCCCACTAGCATCGTAGTGGATGGAATACTATATGTGACGGTGGTGGGGACGTCGCAATGTCCTATGCTACTTAATCCGCGGTGCAAATCTTCGCGACGACGTTGGTCTGTGACGAAATGGTTGGCGACCGTAGTAGGGACGTTTCGATGTCCTATACTACTTAAAGATCCGCGACGCAAATGCTCGCGACGGAGGTGGTCTGCGACGAAATGGTTAGCGACGATAGTGTGGACGTCGCAACTGCTTGCGACTTTAAATTTACGATGGAGTGTCCGCGATTCCACATTAAGTGGTTTTCTGGAATATGGAAATGGTAAAAATCTTGCCCGCGTACAGCTCTTACGAGCTGGGGCAAAAATAAGCTCTTAAAATGTAAGTGTCTTGACTCGAACTTGTAACTGCTAAAAAATTTTGCACTTTTTGAATTTGGTATAGTAAATTGTGAACCAATGATTTGAGATTTAAAATTTTTTTGTCCGTCTCTAGGGGTCGCCTTTTGGGTTTGAGATTTTTATCTTTTATAATATCTGTTACACCAAATTCATGACTTTTAAATATGCATATGGAGTTAAAACAATTAATGCATATGGAATGTTTTCTGAAATTTGAAAATGGTGAAAATTAGATCTCGTCCCGTTACAGCCCATTAAGAAATGGTCCAAAGCGACTGGTGGTGCATTTTTTTTTAATTGGCCGAGAGATAAGTAAATTATAATTTTTTAATTGAAATCGACAAAACTCTTGGCCTCAAACCTAGGAGCCTTCTTAACTTCCACGAAATTTTTGTCGGTATAATGGACTTGTAGGTAATAGTATGAGCTACCGACTGACTAAGATCCAGATGCACATTTTGGCCCCTATTGCCCCCTAGAGCTCACATATGTATTTTTTTATGACACACGAGAGTACGCTGCCGGAAGGTTAACATATGTCCGTCTGCAGCATTTTGGGGACTGTTAACAGGTCAGACAAGGATTTGGTGGGTCCATTAGTATTCGATTAATATACGTTTCTTAAAATCTTCATCAAAAGTCCCACGGAATACGCTATGCCCCATAAGTATACCGGGTGGGTCATAAAAAACCGCTCAAGAGTTTTTTCGCTATACCTTTTAAAGTACTTAACCGATTTTTACAAGATTGGTGAAATTGTGTAGATAATTAACAAGGTTTTTTTTTCGTACTAAAAAAATGTCGGCGTCTTAAAATTAAAAATGACGCATTAAAACAAACAAAAGAATTTTTTTATCTCGTTGTTTTCAAAGTTGTAAATTTTTTTTAATTTTTAGTTTTTTTCCTAAACTACCATTCATGCTTATTTTAAGGATCTATCATTTATCGAAATCGGGTAAACACTTTTTGAGATATTTATTTTGGTGACATTTTTCAAGTCGATGTCTTAGTTTTTTCGGTTTTCATCATTAGTTTTTTACCGTAACTTTCTTATTTCTTAACCGATTTTCACAAAGTTGGTGGTATTATGTAGATAATTAATAAGTCTTAAAGCTGGGTACTCAAAAAAGTAGTCATCTTAAAATATAAAATGGCGCATTAAAGCAAACAAAAGCCTGTTTTAATTTCGTTGTTTTCAATGTCGTCATTTTTTTTTTGGTTTTTCTTCCGAAACTACCATTCATGCTTATTTAAAAAATCTATTATTCATCCAAATCGGTTAAAAACTTTTTGAGATGTTAAATTTTATTATAGTATCAGTTTTCAAATCCATCTCTTAGTTTTTTCGGTTTTCATCATTATCTTTTTACCGTAACTTTCTTAATTATTACAAAACAAACGCTGTTGAAAAGAAAAAAACTGTAATTAATTATACTTTATAAAAAAATGCTATTTTTAAATTAAGAATGGCAGACTTAATAAAATAAAAAAAAAAGAATTTTTAGGCAAAATTAAATCCTCCTAGAGAAAGAAAACTTGCATCCTAGGGGGCTCGTGCATCAGTTGGGGGTGAACGGGGGTTTGGTAAAAAGTCTATAAAAGGCCTATTTGCCAGGCGAAAGTCGCCACTTCCCTAAAAACTAAAAATTAAAAAATTGAGTTGAAAAGGAGTTGGAATAAAAACTTTTATTTTATTAAGTCCGCCATACTAAATTTAAGAATGGTCTATTTTTTTTAAAAAAAAGGATAATAAAGTAAAGGGTTTTTTCTTTTCAACAAGGTTGGTTTTGTAAAAAATCGGTGAAGAAATAAGAAAGCTACGGTAAAAAAATAATGATGAAAACCGAAAAAACCAAGAGATGGATTTGAAAAATGATACCAAAATAAAATCTAATATCTCAAAAAGTGTTTATCCGACTTTGATAAATGATAGATTTTTTAAATAAGCATGAATGATAGTTTGGGAAAAAAACTAAAAATTAAAAAAAAATAATAACATTGCAAACGACGAGATTAGGAAAAGACTTTTGTTTGTTTTTTACGCAGCATAAACCCTTATTAATTATCTACACAATACCGCCAACCTTGTAAGGAAAACTTGTACCCTAGGGGGCTCGTGCATCAGTCAGGGGTGCACAAGGGTTTGGTAAAATATCTATAAAAGACCTATTTGCCAGGCCAAAGTCGCTCTTTCTCTAAAAATTAAAAATTAAAAAATAAATTGTCAAATACTAAAAAGAAGGAGTTGGAATAAAAACTTTTATTTTATTAAGTCCGCCATACTAAATTTAAGAATAGACCAAAGAAACAATAGACCGTTTTAAAAAAAAAGGATAATAAAGTACAGCTTTTTTCTTTTAAACAAGGTTTGTTTTGTAAAAATCGATGAAGAAATAAGAAAGCTACGGTAAAAAAATAATGATGAAAACCGAACAAACTAAGAGATGGATTTGAAAAATGATACCAAAATAAAATCTAATATCTAAAAAAGTGTTTATCCGATTTTCATGAAAGATAGATTTTTAAAATAAGCATGAATGGTGGTTTAAGAAAAAAAACCTAAAAATTTAAAAAAAAATTGACAACATTGAAAACAACGAGATAAAAAAAGGGTTTGGTTTGTTTTAATGCGCCACTTTAAATTTCAAGATGGCGACATTTTTTTGGTACGCAGCAAAAGACCTTATTAATTATCTACACAATACCGCCAATTTTGTAAAAATCGGTTTAGTACTTTAAAAGTTATAGCGAAAAATCTTTTGTGCTATTTTTTATGGTCCACGCGGTATAGTAGTAGTAGTCGTAGTAGAATAAGGGGGAGGGGCTCCCGGCCCGGCGACTTTTCGCTATCCCCAGAGCGTCCCCCTCACGCTCCCACTCCACCAAGGTCGAACAGTCGATAAAGGTCAGGATATCCGACCATTTCAGCGTCGGAAGGTGTTCCGGCTCGAACACTTCCTCTCTGAAGATTCCCTCTCTGATTCCTTTGTAGGCCGGACACCTTGCAAGATAGTGGTGCGAGGATTCATCCTCTTCCCAGCACTCTCCGTAGGTTGAGTCCCGCACTACCTTCATCCTTGCCAGGTGCTTTTGAAGCGCGCAGTGTCCAGTGAGGACTCCTATCTCTGTTCATTTCCTGCGCAGTAACCAGTCCCTTCTTATTTTGCTGAAGCCCTGGATGAGCTCCTTGGTTTGGTGGCAGATTTCATCTGACCTCTGGTAGATCCCAGACACGGTTCCGGTCCGACGACATATGCTTGATCTGACCCTTTCCTTGCTCGTCCGCCATCTCGTTACCTGGGATCCCTATGTGTCCTGGAACCTAGACAAGTTCAACCCCTTTTTCCCCTGCGAGATCCTGGAGGGCGCCCACGCATTCCTGGACCAGCCCTTTTGGCATTGTAGGTCCACAAAGTGCTTTTATGGCAGCCTGGCTGTCTGTGCATATGTAGACCTTATCTTCTGCTCCGGTCCTTAATTCTTCCTCTCGTGCGGCTGCCAGTATGGCATATACCTCCGCCTGGAAAACCGCCCACCCGGTGTAAGAGTATATTTTATGTTGTATTACTCTTATTCCTTTTCCTAAATTTATAAAGCACAAATTGTCAACTACACAAGTATAAAATTTATTTCTAAAAAACAATATGAAACTGTACCTGTAACTGTAACTGTGCACCCTCACCTTAGGTTTTAAATTATATTGGGGTGGTTTTACGTAATTTATAGACCAAAATAAATAATTTGTGCTTGATAAATCCATTCTGTCTATTTCGGCCAAAAACTATCTTTGACCATTATTTGCTTGATCGACTGGCCACATAAATGCTTGGATCTTTTTTGTTTAACCTGCTTTATTTCCGAATAGCGTAGTATACAGTTCACAAGATCAGTATACCTTTGACATGCCCGGTTCATTTTTAAAAATGGCTGTACAAATGCCCGCGTTAAGGAAACTATTTTTAAATATTTGACACCATCGTGTGTTCCCCAAAGTTAAATGAAATGGAAAATTGCGAATGAAGCAGAAAAGCTCACAGTGTGCGATATTGCAGCTCAGCAAGGAAAACACTTTCCCGGCAAATGGAAATTTTGAAATTCTGGGAACGGGGCTTAGAGAGACACTGTATAAGCGGCAAAGTTATACGGTGAAGTTAAACTTTAACTGTTTTTATCTGCTTATTCTAACTTTGGCAAATTTAAATTGAGAGACTGTGTTAAAAGTTTAAATTAACAAGGAAAATTTTCAACAAATTTTTAATCAAAGCTTTTTTAAGAACGTTATTATAATCACTTAAATTAGCTTTCAATGTTAGAGTTTTACGCGAGGTTTGACGCGAAAGTTCTTTTTAAAAAGAATTTCAATCAGAAACATTTTAAACATTTAAAACATGCGGAGTAGATTTATTTAAAAAACAAATCATATATTTTTAAAGAGAAAAGAAAATATTCAAAATATTATTATTATTTATTATTATTATTTATGAAAGTAAAACTCGTGGCATATCGGACAAAGCGTTTTTGTTTCTCACTTCATTACGGCCAGGCCTCCAATGTCTAATGGAGAATCCAGACACCTACAGACCTGGTTCATCCTTATCAGGAATCATCAGGGAGTCATAGGATTATACCTGGCAGTTGAAGCTACACAGTGACCATGTACACCTCTAGAATTTAAAACAAAAAGTTTGTAATCCTTGGGGCCGTAGTAACTGTGTGCGCCACCTGTCGAATAAACCGAGAAACAAAAACATCAAAATTAAAAAGTGCAAGACACCGTAAATACAGAATCCTGCACCGTTCAGCAGGTTATAAAGTAGAAACCTGTAAAAGTATAAGTCACTGTAACATGACTCTCAAAAAGAAATAACGTTCGCAGCAGCACCGCCCCCAATTGGAGCTTCATACTACGTGGCCCTAATTTTAAGACATCAGCAAGCAATCGCTTCGGAGGAGGCTTGTTGCGCAGAACTAAAAAGCCAAAATATTTAAAAAAACAACAAAATGAATTTCGTGTCCGCAAATAAAAATGAAAGTAAAACTCGTGGCATATCGGACAAAGCGTTTTTGTTTCTCACTTCATTACGGCCAGGCCTTCAATGTCTAATGGAGAATACAGACACCTACAGACCTATTTCATCCTTATTAGGAATCATCAGAGAGTCATAGGATTATACCTGGCAGTTGAAGCTATACAGTGACCATGCACACCTATAAAATTTAAAACAAAAAGTTTGTAATCCTTGGGGACGTAGTAACTGTGTGCGCCATCTGTCAAATAAACCGAGAAACAAAAACATCAAAATTGAAAAGTGCAAGACACCGTAAATACAGAATCCTGCACCGTTCAGCAGGTTATAAAGTAGAAACCTGTAAAAGTATAAGGTCACTGTAACATGACTCTTAAAAAGAAATAACGTTCGCAGCAGCACCGCCCCCAATTGGAGCTTCATACCACTATGACTCCCTGATGATTCCTAATAAGGATGAAAGAGGTCTGTAGGTGTCTGGATTCTCCATTAGACATTGGAGGCCTGGCCGTAATGAAGTGAGAAACAAAAACGCTTTGTCCGAGATGCCACGAGTTTTACTTTCATTTTTATTTGCGGATACGAGATTCATTTTGTTGTTTTTTAATTATTATTTATTATTATTATTATTACATTATTAATTTTCTCTTTATTTTACGCGGGTACCTTAGCGTTCTGTTAGGCTGTTACCTTTATAAAAACTATAGTCTTCGCTGGTAGCGTTCTTTGTCTTATTCAAGCATCTTAAAGGTAAAGCTTAAATCTGGGGTTCCCTAGTAATAGATTTTTGAATTTTGTTATTCATTTTTGTGAACTATGGATTATTTTGCCTGCTGATAACTGCAAACAATACGACTGGAGAACCTAAAGCTTTATCTTTAATATGAGATTAAATATTTGAAAAATGTCAATATTTGGATGGTGGGTTGCAAATGGATGTGAAAAAATACCTTTATGATTGTCATTATTTTAAACTGGTAAGCCATCAAATAACACCTAGTGTGTTATAGATCATAACACACTAGTGTGTTATAATTCATAACTCACTAATGAGTTATGGAATATTACTCACGTTCATATTTAAAGTAGTATTCTGTTTATTTATTACTAGTACAAGCAGAATTCACATTAATATTGAAATTAAAGGAAAACGCTAACGATTTATTCGAATTTGAAGTCATTGTTAAATTCGTTGGTTCATTGGAACCAGACGCTCCCATATCCATCAGAAACTTGTATTTTTTCTGCAATTTGTATTTTGTTACGCACCGATTCTTCTAGGAACTTTTCTGGCGAAATCTGCATCGATGCTTCTTTCGCTCCCGTAAGGATATCCTCCTCAGAATCGTAATTTTTATCGGCTTCCTCCATTTTCTATGTTAAAATTTATTTAAACATTTGCTAAAAATGTATCATGCCAGTGGCAACCAAACAAACAACCTAGTAAATTGGAGCTATTTCAGACTCTTTTTGCACTTTTTTGATTATATCTCAGAAACACCTGCAAATTATTTTTCTCTAAAAACTAATTTTGATAGGTCCATAGGATACCCAAATTTGTTTTTCAAAGAGCCGTCCAAAATTACTTCCTAAAATGGGGATATTTTGGAAATTGTATAACAGCTTTTGGAGTTATTATAGACGAGAAAAATTCATTTCTTTTGGGTTTGTTTGAAAAAATTCTTGTCTTTAGGCACAAAATTTTATTTTTAAGAAAAAATACACTATATATATATAACATACTTAAAAGCTTCTATTTGAAAACAGTATGGAAACAAATCTAAATTATTTAAATTTTACAAAATAAAAAAAAGTGGGTACCAGGGACTCACTAAACTCCAAACTAATTGTCTTGTCTGCCCCACTTTATGAAATGGTCAGTAGAATTTAGGTTACTGGTAGTAGATGAACGATACGACATATCCACAGTACCAACACATATAACAATTTGTTCGCATGGTTATAAGAACATTCAGTTACCTAAGTACCACTGTAGAAGGGAAAGATTGATCGTTATATTTTTTTGACAGGTTTGTGTACATTTGTCAAAATGCAATGCAATGCTTGCCGGCAGACTCATACAAGTCCTCTCGATAACACCTAATAAAATGGCCGCTCTCAACCGGCAAGTTTTTGCAGTATTGTCATCTTTATCTGAAAAAAACACGATATTCAAAATAACCCCGCGTTTCTAAATTAGCCCCATTTTGGTATATACTTTGATTAAAATGTAAAAAAGTGACTGTCAAGTAATTCTGAAATTTAAAGGGTACTGAGACGCAAGTAGCTTTGATTTGATCACAAAGCTTATTAATTATTATCTCATTCTTTCTGAAAGGATGGTACCTAATTAAGTAAATTTCGGTTAAGAAGTTAATTATTACTTAACTCTAATTCCAAGTGTAACATTCTAATTGCATACCAGTTTAACTCGAACAGCAAATCCAATAAGTAGATGTAAATTACTGCTCAAATGCACTTCTACGTCGATAACTTTGGCCAAATCAATCTTCAAATATTAAAGCAAGTCTGCATATTATAACTCTTGAAGCAGATCGGTAATTACCCACCAATTAACAATATACTGGATGTTCGGCAAGGAAAATAGCAAATTTTAAAATAAGGTAAAATACCTAAAAACCTCTCGATTTTGATTAAAAACCATCCCGATTAGCATTTTAGTTGTGTAAGTTGTTAGAATTGCACTACCTTTAAATGTTGTTTTATAAGTAAATAGTATGTGTTCAGCGGTTTCTTAGTTGTAAAGGCGACGTTTTGTAAACGCGGCGCGAGCGCGACTGTTTTTATGTTATGTTTGCAATTTCGGTGCACTGCCCTGTGTCAATTTTTTTTTGTTAACCGAGGATCCGCTCAAAATACAGTCGTTTTGGTTGTCATAAAACCTAACACGTGCCGCCATGGTCGATTCGATAAAATTGACTTAAAAGTTGAGACGCCATTAAACGTTAATTTGTAAGCAAAATTTAAAAGAGATTTTAATATTTACGTTTACACAAAATTCGGAACTTTTTGCATGCAAAAGCTGGTATTTGGTTTTTGGGAGCTTAACTAACAACCCTAAAGCTTGTTTGAAGCAATTTATAATTTAGCATATTTCTTTGTATTTATTAAAATCATCTTAACTTGAAAGCGTGCATTTTTTTTGAGGCTAAACTGCGGGTTGTTTATTAATTTCGCATTTGCTGCATTGCTTTGCGTGTAATTTCTTACAGAAATAGGTTTTCAGTTAAATAATTTATTTATGCACTTCAGGGATTATATAGGTACTTTTAATCCTTCTTTTTCGGGACTAAAGTGAACTTTTAATCCCTAAGAGATTTAAAGAAAATTTAATCCCTAAGGGATTAAAAATAAATTTAATCCCTCAGCTTACGGATTAGAAGTAAAATTAATCCCTCAGGGATTAAAAAAAAACTAATCCCTGGAATATTTAATTAAATTTATGGCAAGTCAAGGCAAACAGCACTTGCTCTTGTACTTGACGAACCATTTGGCGTAGAAATAACGTAAGTTTAACAAAGATCTTTTCCTAAAGTGCATAAAATATTATACAGGGTGTTCCAAATTCGATGTTCACTATAGTAAGGTGACCAACCGTCCGGGACAGTCCCGATTTTTAACCATTTGTCCCGAGGAAAAAATCCGTCCCGGATAGTCCCGGTTTTTCAGCAAAAGTTCGGTTCGCCCCGGTTTTGGTACCACTGTATTTTGTAACTTACTGCAATTAAAAAAAGCGGATGTTCTCTGCATCTGTAAATTTGAATTGAAACCTTACTTAAATTAGTTTTCTTCAATAAGTGTTTTGGAAAATACATCTTAATATTATAAGCGGTGCATATAAGAAAAAATACATGATATACAATACATTGAATGGCCGGAGTGTCCCGGTTTTGCCCCTTTAAGAGTTGATCACCTTAACTATGGGGATCTCCTAAACGGTAGGAGATACGAAAAGGTTTAAGTTAGGGCAAACTTGCGCAATGTGACGCTTTGCTCAAAACCAAAAAGTTAGTAATTTCGGAGATAGGCGAAAAAAAAACCGAAATCTTTATTTTTAGTTTTTATTTTTCTGCGCCCTTATCCTTAAAGCTGTCAATAAACGCTTAAAATTTTCTATAGGCACTTTTTTAAGATCCACCTAATGAGATGTCCATTTTCGAGATTTGACATTTCACTGTGGCAGGAGCACTGTCAAGTTCATTTTTTCTTCTGCCGTTTGGTTCATAAAGGATCACAGATATTTTACAACCTCATTTTGACAAGTACCTGATGTTTTGAGTTAATTGACCATCATCAACCCAAATTCAAAGATAAAAAAATGTATTTTTAAAATATTACGTAAAGTTATTTGGTTATAACAAAATATCTTGAGTAAGTTAAAAGCAAAAATTAAATTTGTGCTGCTGATGGTCAATAAACCCAAAACTACATGTAACTTTTCAAAATAAGGTTGCAAAATGTTATCTGTCATCCATGAACCAAACGGCAGAAGAAAAAAAAAGATGTGTCCATAAAAAAAACGAACTTGACAGTGCTGCTGTCACACTGAAATGTCAAGTCTCAAAAATGGACCTCTCAGTAGGTAGATCTTAAAAAAGTGCCTGTAGAAAGTTTTAAGCGTTTTTTGACAGCTCTAAGAATAAGGGCGCAGAAAAATAAAAATGAAGATTTTGATTTTTTCCGCCTATCTCCGGGACTATCCGGAATTTGTAAACTTTTTTTTTTAGTTTTAAGCAAAGCATGAAATTGCGCAACTTTGCCCTAATTTAAACATTTTCGTATGTCCCACCGTTTAGGAGATCCCCATGGTGAGCATCGAATTTGAAACACCCTGTATAAACCTCGGGACTAAAGTGTCGTTTATTCCCTTAGCGAATTGTAGCCCTCCCTACGATCGGGCTACAAACCTTTCGCCCCGGGATTATATGTGGCGCTTTAGTCCCTAGGTTTATAATATACTATTATCTGTTAATAAATTTAATTTTTGAACAATTAGTTGCACTCCAAAACCCACTTAACTAAGACTTCAACAAATTCCCGACTAGTCGCGATCGCAACGTTGACTTGAAAGAGGGTCGTGTTGTGTTAAAGTAAACGTTATGGCACGCAGTGCACAACGTTGAGTCGTCGACAAGTTGATAGTTGGAATTTATTTACGGTCTATGTAGTACAGGGAGATTTACCATATTTTTCATCTCCCCTCAACTCCCTTAATAACGTCCTTAAAAAATAGCAGCTGTCAGCACAACTGTCAAATTTTTACATTAAATCCTTTATTTTAAATAGAACACTCCGTACATTTTTTTAACTTAGAATGACCTTCCAAAAATGTATAATATGTTGTGTTTGTTTGGGACGTTCTCAAATAAAAAGAAAAATTCCCGTAAGTACAATGTGTTAGCCAAGGAAACACAGTTTAGGTGGTTATTCGTTCAACACATCACTCTTATGAAAGAGTATTTTTTGTCATCCAAGGTAAATCCAACATAATATGTAATTTTTGAATTAGGGAAAAAAAGCCATTCTAAATTTTAATTTAGTATTAAAATTTGACAGTAGCCGTGACAGCTGCTAGCCTTTAGAGACGTCACGTAAAACTTTTTCTCAGGTCTAATAATAAGGGAAGTAAGGGAGGAGGAAAAATATGGTAAATCATCCCGTACCTGCGTAATGAATCGAGAGGAGCTAAGGATAAAAATTAAGCTATAAATAAATGGTGAAAATATTTAGTTAATCAAAATTAATCATCAATTACTTTCACGTATTAAAAATGACAACAATAAATTAAAAATACAAAACAATATATATATCCAAAAAATTATGGAAGAAAATTATAAAATAATTGCCATGATGAAGGCATTGCTGAAATCGAATTCGGAAATAAAAGAAGAAATTAGACAAAATAGGGCTACCATACAGGAGGAATTAAACGGCATACCAGAAAACTTAGCAGAAGAAATTCAAGAAATAAAGAAAGAAAATAAGGTCTTAAAAGAAGAGGTTAGACAACTGAAAAAAAAGTTAAGCAGAGTCGAACGCGATAGTAAAAAATACAAGGTTGTCTTCCACGGCGTCCAGGACAGGAACGAGGAACTTTAAGATTTAACTTCTTGCCTAGATCTAATAAATCAAAAGCTGGGGGTGCAGTGGCGCATCAGCGACGTCCGTTGTTTTCAGCGCCTAAGAAAACCGATTGAGGGAAGAAAAAGTCCAGCAACTTTAGAATTCCAAAGTTCTAAATAACACAAACAAATTAAAAGTAACTGGAATTTATAATTGCCCCGAGTTCACATCAGAAGACTACGAAGAGAGACAAATTTTAATAAAATATCTAAAAGAGGCTAGGGATAACAACAAGAAGCCGAAATTAAAAATTAATCATCAACGGTACAGTGTACACACCCAAGGAGTTGAGAATCATTGAGAAAGAAAAAACGGAAATCAACAACGAGCAGAATCCTGTAACACCAAATCCACAAAAAAGAAAGAACTCAACCAGAGAAGAAGAAGAATCCTCAAACGAAAATTCGCCAAAGGAAACTTACCCACCAAGAAACAAAACCAAAGAATTAGAATTTTAATAGCATATTACTCATTTGGGTAGCCGTCCATTATTATTATTATTATTATTTTAGGTAAATACGTTTTACTTGCTTTTTTATCACACACTTTTACAAAAAAAATAGAATTAATTTTAAAATTTGGTTTATTTTAATAAATCTGTTTTTGACTGTAATTTTTTAAAAAAGCTGTTGCTTTTTCACGTCTTTTTATTATTTCACATATAATAATCAATTTTAGATAAGGTCTAATATACTTATTTTATTGTAGTCTAGCACTAGCTATTTTAGAAAAAATTAAAATTATTGAAATGGGAAATAACTTAGAGAGGGAGCTAGGATCTAAAAGATCAGAATTTAAAATACTTACCCAAAATATTACAAGCTTAAAAAAAAAATTGACAACTTCTTGGTTCAGCTGGAGATGACACAGGTTGCTTTTGATGTAATTATTTTGACAGAAAGTTGGAAAGTCAACTTCCTAGATTATTTTAGGCTTAATGGATACGATATTTTTTACAATAATGGGACATTTAAACAAAATTATGGAACCGTCGTGTTTATTAAGAATAAATGGCACACTGAGGTGACGGAGCACAGGATTGCAGGCTTAAGCATTCTTAAATTCATTATAAATATATCCGAAAATTTTAAAATGCTAATAAACTCAATATACAGACTTCCTAGTCAAGATTTGGACATTTTCTTATTATCATTGCCTCAATTTCTACAACTTGACCAACCTTCCTATCTTGGAATAATAATTGAAGACATCACTATAGACATATTAAGACAGGATAGCAGAGATAAAATTGACGAATATTTAAATACCATACATCAGCATGGATTTATTTCTCTCACTAAACGATCAAAAAAGTTGCTTGGATCACATACTTGTAAATATAATAAATAACATTAACAAATTCAAAACTTATCTAATTAAAACACAAATTACAGAACATTATTAGGTCGCACCAACACTGCCCCTCGATACCCCTTCGACGGACAAAATTATGTACAAAAACCTCAAAACAAATTACGATTGCTTAAAGAGTCTTCTCGAACTCGAATCATGGAAAAACGTTTTTAGTGTACCTGACCCAATCGTAAGCATGAAAAATATTGTGCAAACATTTAGTAAACACATTGAAAACTCTAGTAAAACAACAAAAAACTATAGACATGAAATGAAAAGAACTCTCTGGATAACTAGAGGTATCACAAAATCGATAAATACACAAGACAATCCTTAAAACTCCAATATATAAACTATAAAAAAAAAATCACTCTCTAATACAAAAAACCAAAAATCAGTACTATAAAATGACTTTCAAGACAAACAAAAACCAACCAAAAAAATTTTTGGGGGACGGTAAAAGATGCTCTGGGCATAAATCAAAGAAATATTAAAATTGGACACAACAGACGTATGTAACCTTTTGGAATAAACAATTATTGATTGATTGATTGATGCTGAACCGCGACGTCACCAGTTCAACACCAAAATGATATTTCTTGCATAATTTCAAAATAGTTTCGAAATCCTCTCACGCCAAAAAACGACTATAGTTTTACGTAGATAAAACATATTTTTGAAAGTAAAATTCCAGGAAGGAAAGAATTTTTAAGAAAATCATACTAAAAATGCCATATTTTACCAAAATTATGACCGACCCTGGTGGTCTAGTCGGTTAGGCGACTGACACTAGCAAGTTAGGGTTCTTGGATGTCGGTGTGTCGTAGGTTCAAACCCCACGCAGTCCTTAACATACTTTCTAAAAAAGTGTGTGGCCTTGGATAAAACTTAATGGGCTAAGAAAATTACGAAAGAGTGTAAAAGGTAACTTGGTCCTACCCCTCTGTTCACGCCGGTAACCAGGCCGGATGTGTTCGGTATCATGTGGAGGCAGCTCTAGATATACACTCCCCAAGTCGGTAGACTACTAAAGGATAAGAATACCAGATAAAAAAAAATACGTAATTTGAGGTTCAATCTGTCAGATTAAGTTAATACTGCCTACGAGACTCAAAAAAGTGTATAAATATGAACTTTTAAAAAAATTACATTTATAACAAAGTCTGCACCATACAATGAATCTAATATGATAACCTTGAAAATTTTTTATTCAGAAAAATTCGTAAAATATTGGTTTTTATTTTTAACGTTTTTTGAAATATTTTAAGTACAGGGGGAGTTTACCTTGGCCTCCCCCCAACATAAACATGTATTGGGAAATTTATAGCTTATATTGTAAAATTGCCAAAGAAAGAATACAATAACTGGAAAACTGATCTCTAATTTTCACGGTTTTTTTAAGTACAGGATCTAAAGTTACCTTTTACACTCTTCCCTGGCTTTTTAACTTAGCCAAATGATAAAGCCATGGTGACCCTTAAAGTAGGACACGTTTTTTGGTAAATTTAAAGACTGCAAAGAATATTGATTGAAATAAGTTAATACCCCCTTATGTCTCACACGCTTTGAAAAATTACAATTTTTGCTGTTTCTTGTATAAATAAAAGTGGTAAAATAAAAATCATATGTACGGCACCACTCAAGATCACAGAATTGCCTTTAAATTATTTTCATCTTCCTCTAAAATACTTTTTTATAGCCTGCTATCTCTCTTCAACAAATATTTTTGCACTTAATCTCTAAAATTCTGTCTTTTCTCTCTAAACATTTTTCATTTTAACAGAGAAAAAATGTTTTTTTGGTAGTACTTCTTTTCAACGCTAAAAAAACAGTGAAAACTTAAAAAATATGAGTGTTTTATTCTAGAAATCGAAAGTTTGGAAAGAAATCTTTAAAATGTGAGCAAAATCATGGCATAGAAATGTGAAAAACATAGCAAAAATTGCTTAAACAAAAACGTTACCCCTTAAATTATGCTAAAATATTTTAAGCCTTAAATTACCATCATGGTTTTACCATAACTATTTTCCCAGATCGAAAATATGTCCTTAATTTCGAAAGTATTTAATGATTTGTTTGAGTGTAACGGTAGATAGACTCTACCTACCGTTTAAAAAATCAAATTTTAAGATCCTGTAAGTCGAATTTCGCATGTTTATCCGTTTTTGACGTGCATTATAAAATATATATATAGTATTCAAAACAAATACGAAAATACAGTGGCGCACTGGTGGGGGGTAAAGTTAAAATCCCGCTCGGTTATGGTCACATTTATTTATCCTTAACCCCCTTCCCTCCGAAGCGTTTCCTGGATGCACCATTGGAAAATAAAACCAATAGGCATTATGACAGGCTCCAGATTACACCTCTATTATTTATTTAAAATGAGACGTGAAGGAATTGCCCGAAAATTGAAAGGTGAAAACGCCGAAAATGGAAAACTGCGAAGGCTATAAGTTCTGCTTAAGGGCATTACAGCTGATTTAGCCGACAATCCTAGCTAACACTCTTTCCTTCTGTCGTTTGTTTCACTTAGTTTAAAGTTAGCAGGCGCCGCCGTAAGGATACTCCGAGAAGAAGGAGAACGAAAAGCAGCTTTATTAAATAAATTGTTAAAGCGCCAGATTTTCGTTGTTTTATAAATACCACCAAGACTTTAGGCCTGTTAAATTAATGACGTCACGGTATGTTGTTGCTAGACTTAATTCGCCTGGTTGCCACATTGTACTACACCTCTTATTAGAAAACAATTAACAATTAATAAAATATTAAATGAATAATAATGATGAAAGGTTCTCAAAAATTAAAAAAAGGAAAAGTCACGTGACCCCTAGATCGCACGACCACCCTTCCTAATTATCCAAACTTCGTAGGTCCGCCAGCGCCACCTTCTGGTTTAAAATCATAGGTTAAGGAATAATTTTTCTCTATGGTTCAAAATTTTCCATATTTCAGAATTTGAGAATAATCTCTGGAAGCTATTGATATACTTTTGTAAAAGGTCCGTTTAATTAAATAATGGTAATTATGCAGTATACGGTTTTCTGTCATTTTTCATTTTTTATGAAAAGTTCTTTATGGGGGCACCTACTAGGGTCCCTAGAACCCAAAATCCGCAGGCGCCGTTTTTTTTTTGTTATTTATTTTTGTTTTGTTTTTCACTAAAAGAACCCAATCCAACCCAAAACAATAAAAAAAACACATTACAACCCCCCTACCCGCACCCTTTTTTCTCTTAAAAAAAAAAGAAAAAAAAAAACGGAGCCGGTGGATTTGGGGTCCTAAAAAAAGTCAAAAATGGTAGAAAACCGTATACAGCATCATTAACTAAATAATTTTTGTTTAATTTTTGCACGATATTCACTTTGTGGTCTTTTACTTTTTACTGAGGTTAAGATATAAGGGAATTACATAAAAATGAAAGTAAAACTCGTGTCATATCGGACTTAGCGTTTTTGTTTCTCACTTCATTACAACCAAGCCTCCAATGTCTAATGGAGAATCCAGACACCTACAGACCTGTTTCGTCCTTATTAGGAATCAACAGGGAGTCATAGGATTATACCTGGCAGTTGAAGCTACACAGTGACCATGCACACCTCTAGAATTTAAAACAAAAAGTTTGAAATCCTTGGGGACGTAGTAACTGTGTGCGCCACCTGTCGAATAAACCGAGAAACAAAAACATCAAAATTGAAAAGTGCAAGACACCGTAAATACAGAAACCTGTACCCTTTAGCAGGTTATAAAGTAGAAACCTGTAAAAGTATAAGGTCACTGTAACATGACTCTTAAAAAGAGGTAACGTTCGCAGCATCACCGCCCCCAATTGGAACTTCATACTACGTGGCCCTAATTTTAAGGCATCAGCATAAGGAACGTTACCTCTTTTTAAGAGTCATGTTACAGTGACGTTATACTTTTACAGGTATCTACTTTATAACCTGCTGAACGGTACAGGATTCTGTATTTACGGTGTCTTGCACTTTTCAATTTTGATGTTTTTGCTTCTCGGTTTATTTGACATGTGGCGCCCATAGTTACTACGTCCCCAAGGATTAAAAACTTTTTGTTTTAAATTCTAGAGGTGTGCATGGTCACTGTGTAGCTTCAACTGCCAGGTATAATTCTATGACTCCCTGATGATTCCTAATAAGGATGAAACAGGTCTGTAGGTGTCTGGATTTTCCATTAGACATTGGAGGCCTGGTCGTAATGAAGTGAGAAACAAAAACACTTTATTCAATATGCCACGAGTTTTACTTTCATTTTTATTTACGGACACGAGATTTTTTTTTTTTGTTTATTACAGAAAAATTAATTTTTTCTGGTTAAATTTTTAAAAAAATTGAAACACTTCATTAAAACAACAAAATTAATGTCTATACCTGATAAACAATATACCAAGTTAAAATTTTTTTCACTAAAGTTATAATACCTAACGCGCGATTCCCACCTATGCGTGAAGACCCAGACTCAAAAAATGCACCATGTAATGGAACATGAATTTGCAATTTTTGTAAATGTAGTCGCTTGACGCATTTTTTGAGTCTGGGTCAGCACGCATAGGTGGGAACCAGGTGTAATCCTACAGTCAAGTGAAGCACTGCTATTTTTCATTGTAGTAACTTTTTAGCCAATTTTTGTGGCCTCTGCAGTAACCTAAAATAAACAAGAAAACATAACATACCTCTCTCATAATTCAAATCCATGACTTATTAATTTAGTAGAGTAAAACCCTTTTTCAGTTTTAGACCGAGGAGCAAAAAACAGATCCAAAATTTGTACATGTATTTCTAGTAATGCCATGTTAATTTATATGGGTAATGCCAACTAATGCCATGAGTCGTTTTCCCCTCGTTATAGAATAAAGACGGGATTACCCAGCAACTACATCTCTATATCTTTCTAACATAGCATCATAAAAATACAGAGATGCAAAATTAAGTACCAAATTTAAGTTGCTTCATAAACCTGCCCTTATATTATATCATATAGTAACTAATATAATGATTAAAAATACCTATCAGAAAAAAAATACTTAGCTGTCTTGTGTACAAACCTACTAGAAACTGGTGTTGGTCCATTTGTTGAGTTTTTTTAATTCCTGTTCTCATTAATCTTGGAAGTTTTACATTGTCTGTGAAAGATTGGGCTAAAATTTACACATGTAGGGCTCAAGGGCTCCCTATTTATGTCCTGAAAATACCAGAATCAAATTTATCACAAACCATACGATATTCATTACTAAAAATTGCTCTACCTGTGTTGTCAGTTGACAAAACACCAATGAACTAATAACCATGGAATGGACCCTCCGTATTCAATTCATGCTTTGGTTGTGGGGACAATATGAGATGGAGCTACTCCGGGCAAAGTTGGCCTTTAATAAAAAGGGAGAGTAATAGTTTGCCCATTTGCCCAGAATAGCTCTTGTCACTCTTTCTAAATATTTTGCCCATAAACACCATTTTGCAATAGCGCTTAGGGCCATTCCATGGTTATTAGTTCCTTGCAAAACACCCACCTGTTAGAGGCCCAAGTGTCCTCGACTTTCTCAGAGTCTTATCCACTTTCTTAGAGCTGGGCCACACCAAAGTTGAAGCGTACATGTTTTTTGTGCTTTTTAGCCTGTAAGTTCCATATTTTCTGTGGTTTATACAACAGGTTTGTTTCCATATTCAGGCTTGCCAACCAAAGAAAAAAAAGGAATGTGACCATGACGTCACACCTAAGTTAAATGATACGTCATGGTAAGGTGTAGTTACCCGCAAAAATACCGGTCAACCTGTTACCATACATATCGGTATGCTGTATTAACCTCGCAAAAACCGAACTTAGCTGAGCCTCAATGTAAGTTACCATTCGTTGGGAATTTTCTTTATGACAATCCGTTTAAAATAATAACAATAAGTCACTGAATAAAACATTTATAAAAGTATCTTATTAATTCAATGTCAGTATTATTGGTAATTGTAAAAAATGTTTTTTATCATGATCTTATAAGTGTGGCACAAGTCGGGTTAGCTACGTAGAACAAAAAACCTGACCAGCTATTTAAAAGAAATAAAAATACTAAGTTGCATAAATAACAAAGCTGATAAAGTTCAGCGGATCTCTTAAAATTTACAAAAAAATATGAGCGTTTCTTCTTTTGGTATCACCCAAGGTAATGTTTTGGGGCTAGAAAACTCTCTCAACATACGGCGGGCTTCACAAATGAACTAAAAATTTTCAGTTGCACTGGATTTCAGCATTTTTGTTTCTACAACTTGACTGTGTCTTTTTTAATAGCTGGCCAACCATTTAGATAAATATAGCGAACTGGACTTATACCCTAGTGATTAGATTAGAATAAGGTTGAAGCTCATGTATGTGTAAGGTTTGTTAAGTTTCGAGTTCACCTGCAAATCCTGGTGTGTTAATGGAATTTTCTATCACCGATTATTATCCATAAATTTTACAAGCTACTTCTTTGTGTCACAAAAAATTACAAAACATGTTCTTGTATGATGTTAGACAGTAGCGAAAATAGGAATTGTCGTGACGATAATCCAAACAATAACACTAGTTCATTGAATGAAAAATACATAAAAGCGTATTATTAATTTAATTTTAGTATCATTGGTATATAGAGATTATTTATGGAAACCCTTATAGGGACCAACATTCTGTTTTTCTGTACACGGTTAACAATTTGAATTATTCTTCTTATATGTAAAAAATGTTTAGTATAAGTACACCGAGAAAATCAGGAAAGCTAAGGGTCGTGGGTTAGACGTTTAGGGCTGGAAAAATTCATTTTTGTGGACTATTCCAGCTATTTCATTAAATAACTGCAACTCATTTTTTGGGTTTAGAATACGTCGGGGCATAGCCTAAAAATTTGGTAAAAGTCTTGTTTTACTCCAGTTTTACCAATAATCCTTAACCATCGGTAACACATTTGTAGATTCCCACAAATCCAAACGAGGTAAAAAATGGTAGTTCCAGCCCCAAGTTTAGCTGTACCAGCTATTTCCTGGAATTACCTTAGCTACAGTTGTGGGGCTAGCACAGCCCACTAATGAAGTTTTTCGTTTATTTGGTCACATATATGAATTTATTTGGCAGTTTCAGTTTAACTTTTAATGCGGTGAGACCGCGGAGCACCACCCTATTTTAATAAATGCCGTTTTTTTAATAATTGGTTTTGAATAAAGATAGTTTGTATGCACCCATAAAACTCTTATTTAAAACATTTTTTCAAAAAGCGCTTGGTTTTTAAGATATGTAAACGTATCGTTACTTTCGGAAGATTTTAAAATGTTTTAATCCAGCCCCAAATATGAGCTGCATGGCCCAAATATCCGAGGCACGAGAAAAAACAAAACCCTACCTGTACCGCTTGTAGGGTAGTGTGCTCTCCGGGCCTTCCTGTTCTCTTCACGAAGTCCAGTACTTTGACCCACTTGAGAGATCGTAGGTCCTCTGCATCCAGGTTCGGTTGTCCGAGTACCTGATGCCTCATCCTTAGGTATGAATCGCTCTCCGCAACGAGGTGCCGGGATGTCTCCTCCGCCCTCCCGCAGGCACGGCAGATGGAGTCATTCCCGATCTCGATGCGAGTCAGATGCTTACTGAGTCAGTTATGGCCGTTCAGTATCCCTGTCAGTAGTCCAATATGTTTTCGTGTCCTTCCCAGGAGCCATTTGAGTCTGACCGCGTCCGGTCCGTTGATTAATTCTTTGGACTGTCTGCATCCTATTTCGTTCTCCCAGGAGTCTGCTAGTGCATCGTTAGCCCATTTAATGAGTTGACTTTACAGCTGTCTCCTTGTTATACCTAAGGGTGGTTCCGGCCCCACGTAATGAGTGCTGGCTCCGATCCGAGCGAGTTCATCTGCCTTTTCGTTGCCCGACACTCCCGTGTGTCCCGGTACCCACATCACTGTTACTCTTTTGTCTTGACTCAAGGCTTCCAGTGCTACTACGCACTCTTTTACCAAAGTATTGGCAATTTTTGGCGCACTGAGTGCCTTTAGGACCGCTTGGCTGTCGGAGCATATATACACATGCTCCTTCGGACCATTGCGAACCTCTTCTAGTGTTGCCGCCATTATAATGGCGTACACCTTGGCTTGGAAGACCGTAGCTTGCTCTCTGAGCGGGCAGCTCATCCGAACTTCTTCTCGGTCTTGCACGTAGACCCCCGCCCCTGTTGTCCGCCTCTGCGATAGCTTGGAGCCATCGGTGTAGCATATCACAGCGTTCCTCTCGAACTGTTGGGGGAGGTTCTCCCTCTGTCAGAATTCCCTATCGGGAATTTCGACTTTGTACCTCTTGTTGAATATCCAGGGAATTCGAGTTGCCTTGATCTCAAAGGACGCAAGTGGCATCTCCCTGGTGGCCGTTTGGGCGACCCGTAGGTGTCCAACGGCTTTCCCTATTCCCCTCTACTGACCAGAGTCTCTCAGACGCAAATGGGTTGCCATCGCTTTCTTCTTAATCCAAGTCGGTAGCGGAGGCAGTCCCAGAATTGTCTCGAGGGCTTGGATTGGTGTCGTCCTCATGGCGCCTGTTATTCCCCTGCACATTAGCCCTTGTAGACTTCTGAGCTTTTAAGTATTAAAAATGTAAATAATAAGTAAAATATAAAGACTCATATTGATCTATATTTTTTTTGCTCTTTTTTTTATAATAAAACACGGAAAATAATGTGCTATTTCTTAACAAAGTACAGGGTGTCCCATCCTTCTCTGAGTCTGGATTTTGTGGCTTCATTTTTAACTTTAGAGCAAAGGTGTTACTGTACATATTAGACATATGGTTTGTGGTGTTCAGCAAAAAATCCTCTACAGATACTTAAAACAATTTTTAGAATTAACCGAAAAATAAAAAAAATATACAGTTTTCATTTGTTTTCATAATTATTAAAAACTCCATCAAAAACTCAATAACTTTTTAAGGACACCCTGTATATAATTTTTAAAAACATCAAAATATACGCTGATTTTTTTCCTACAAACTGTATTTGAACATTTTTGCTCTAAAGTTAAAAATGAAGCCTCAAAATCCAGACTCAGAGAAGGATGGGACACCCTGTACATGCTAAATGCGTATGTTTATACCTGCTGCTTATAGCTCACTTACCTCGCAAATTCGGCTATTTTTATTAATTTTTCAGCTTGGTAAATGCTTCTTCTTCTTTCCATTCCACTTTTTTTGAGTTCCTTTCTCCGTTGGACAACGGAACAATAAAAATTCATCGGGGCACGTGTTTTTACAGTTTTTGATACAGCAAAATTCCATTTTTAAAACGGGCGTTTCTTAATCAAAAATGTGACAGTGACAAAAATATTTATTCTCAGGGGTTACCAACTATCATCGCCAACACAAAATTTGTTTTTAAACATTTACCTAGCCAAGGCCGACAAAAAAAACAACAGGCCGTAACCATCAGAAAAACAGCTGTTAATCTTGGGCCGGTTTTTACATGGAGTCTTATGGAAGAAGCGAGGTTTTTTCGGGATTATTTCTAAACGACTCGATGAATTTTCTTCAAATTCCCATGAAATATTCTTCGATACTATCGTAATATTTTAAAAAAGTTTTCTGGAGATCACAGGGTCTCAAATAATAAAAATTCTAGGAAAAGTATTTTGTGATGTTAGGTTGATGTAAACAACAACACTTATTTTATTTTTCTTAAAAAAAGGAAATTTTCTCATATTGTTAGCAATAAAATGCACATGAGAGGTTTCAAAAGGTGCGCATCCATATCTCCACCAGAATATAAATTGATTTATCAAAAAAATGCAGGAGACTAGTGTTTTTTTTGTGATCATTTCACGAATTGGAAATGGTGGATTTATATACCTAAATTAATAATTCCTCTCTTGTTGAGTCGCTAAATAATATTTTAGTCGCCATACATGACATCTGAATATATTTTGTTGTATAGCGAGAAGAGTAGGTATGGTTTAAATGTTGGTTTAGGTTCTTCCACGAGGTCTCCTACCAACCAGGTCCCATCAGAGTGACTACCTTATAGAAGATTGGAGTAATGGTAAAAAGTAAGACAATGGTACAGAATGCGGTACAGAGAAGTATCTAATTAATACGTCATTTTGAGTGCAGTTTTTGAGTAATATCTGGGACTTTTGCTGTTTGTGCGATTTTCATCATAAGAGATCTAAATTGAACATTATTTAGATAGATAGATAGATAATTCTTTATTAGCAATTAAATATTTTTCATAGGTAGTTGCACTGAGAATCCTATTTATCTAAGACGTCTTGTGGGCGTTTCAACCAGTTAACATTTTTAATACAAATCTCAGATTAAATTAACATTATGATGATGAAATTCACAAAAATTACTAGAGATGGAAACAGTGATTTCAGTGACATCACAAAGTTTTCTTGCTCTTTTGTGCATTATTTGAGGTGCTATGAAGGTGTATTTATGAGAGGAGGATGACCGACAATCCCTCTGCATAATGTGATCCTTAACTTGTTAGTATTGTTTGTTTGAATGTGGTTATCAAATCGCATTTTTTGATCCTTTGTCTCAGAGGATCTCGGGATTCATCACAAAAGTGTGACAGAAAAACGCTATACGAAAACCACCCCCCAAAATAAGCAACATTGACAAGTTAAGGGTCAAATACTACGAAGGGATTGTGGCTCTCCTTCCACCCACAAAAATACCTTCACATCACCTCAAATAATACAGAAAAAAGTAGAAAAACTTGGTCATGATTTACTGTTTTCATCACCACCATCTCCGAGAATTACTGTTAATTTAAACTGGAATTTTAATTAAAAATGTTAACTTGTTGAAATACATAGAATATCTGAGTTACATACTCCAACAAGACATCTTAGTTAAACAGAATTGTCACTGTGTATACCTATTTGTTTTACTTGATATTGACATCGAGTGGACCTTCTACTGAATTCTTTCAATAAAATTCGGTATTCTTCTGCAAATAAGTTTATTTTCTTTAATTAGATTCACACATAAGTAGGTACCTACTTTACAAATCCAAAAAATAACCACTTAGAGATTTCCTAGGACCTTCTTGACTTCATGGTTGTTTGACTATTTCATAAAATGACTATTTCATAAAATAATAATAATAATATATATCTGTTAATTTTCAATCTCAAATTAGATTATTAACTCACTGAAGCCTTTATGAGGGTTGTGCTTGGAAGTTTTTTAATTTATTTATGATTACTACTAAGAAATAAATTATTAATTTCAAATATAAAGAATAAACATAAACATAAAATCTGTAAATATAAATAAATAATAAAATATAAAGGCAACTTTTGTAAAGAAATATACAAGGATACTAGAAGTTATTAGAAAAAAATTATATTATTTTTAAACACCTAACAACTTAACAACCTAACATTTGCATAGCCTTTGATAAATAATTTGATCAAAAAATAATCTAGATTCGTTTGGAATCCAAACTTTTATCTCTTTTTTAAATTTTTTCTGATTGTTAACAGTTTTAATTTCGTCCAGTATCAGATAGACATAATTAAGGCCCATGGCTTTCCAGTCACAGTAAAAGGAATATTTTTTTACCCCTTTTAGAGAGTGAAACCCAACCCCACCCTATTTTTTTAAATGGGATGATAGTACTTGTGGCACCTTGCTGGAAAGCTCTTTTAAAAGAAAATTGGCTGCTCATGTTTTATTTCATTCTAACTAGAGAATCTATCTTTTAGCTTCAAAAAACTTTTTAATATCACAAAATTCCGCAATGTTTAAACAGAATGAAGTTGCAATTTTCAGTAGCCCAGTATTATTTTCATTAATTTAGACACAATGTGTATTAACTGCTTTATCGAAATTTTGCCCTCTTTATTGCCCAAAATGGATTTTTCTGAATAAAAGTTGAAATACTTACTAAAAAAAATCTATTTTTTTTTCATTTGTGTGGCAGAATGAAATCAATTATTTTTGCCGAAATATTTTTCAAATATTCTTTATTTACATTAAAAATGCCGGCAAATAACCAAAATCATTAAAAATTGAAATTTTAATGATTGGGTTCAGAGATTTGAAATATGAATTACCTATGAAGTTAAAATAAAACAAAAATTGCACAATTTTCTGCTTAAAAGAGCTTTCCAACAAAGTGCCACAAGTGGGGTCAGGTTTCACCCTCTAAAAGGAGTGAAGCAATATTGTCTTTAGTTTGACTGTAAAGCCCAAATTCTTCGCCCTGAAGCTGTAGAAAATTTGTTTGAGTTAAAGTCCCTACCTTGTATATTCTACAATATTATATAGGCAACCAACTTAATCTAGGAAGAGTTTTCAGTGGGTGTCATAAACCAAGATGACCATTGACCATTGCTATCTCCTAGGTAGTATTTGGAGGTATGGTAATCATTTATTTTCAAAAAAGGAATGGACACTTCCGGACCCTTCAACTGGAACAGTATTATTGTGATGCCTTTTTCGTTTACCTCTCTTTCTCCAGTTTTATCTTCTTCATCTCCGCCTACTTCCATTCTAAAAACATTAAAAAATTTACTACCTCCAGGGGATTAAATCAATAAATTCTCCAATATATATGAATTTTAGGTCATTCTATCGCTTTTATTGGCAATGGTAGCATGTGATCCGCAAAATGTTAATAGCAAACTTCATAGGGGTACCCCTTTTAGTTTTAGAGACATGGGCATTTTAAAAGTTACTTAACCTTATGAAACAGATTTCTATTAAAAGTAAATTTTAAGAAGATTGCAAATTTAATATTAAAATGGAACATTTATGTTCAAACCTTCTAAGTTAAACCAAAATTGCCCCCTAAAAAGGAGCTACATAAAAAATTTTAATTTTTACATTAATTTGAAGCTAGGGGCATTTGTTTACCTTGATATTGTTAATAACATGTGCCGAGGTATTATTTTCCATATTCATAGTTCTCTATCTCTCCCAAGATCTCTCCATTATGCAAGTTTCCATTTTCTACTCCTTTTCCTATAAAAAATAATAAAAATTATTAGCAAAAGAACTGGGACATGTACAAATTATGGAACGGTGATTTTACCAATTTTTGACCCCAGCCCCCTCCCCCATATCACGTTTTGTAACGGTTTGGTGAACCCCCGCCCATAATATTATGTAACGGTTTCAAGACCACCGCTCCCCAAAAAATAATTTTTTCTTATTTTCATTCCAACTCTGTCGCAAACCCCCTACATAACGTTTTGTAACACTTTGGCTGACCCCCCTCCCTCCCCTCTATGACCGTTACATAATTTGTGCACAGCTCCTAGCATATAATCGTAAAATTTTATTCATTAGCTCAGTTCAATACCTATTTATGTTTAAATTATCGCTAAGTATGAAGAATGTTCAGTGTTTTATACAAAAACAGTTTTTACATGTAAATTTAACAAAAAGATAGGAAAGTCAAGTTTCCTACCTCTGATAACATGATGTATGAAGGGCCTCCTAGCAATAGGCAGGTAATATGTGACATTTTACTAGCTTAGTAGAAAAGGGGGCAATTATGCAGTATACAGTTTTCTGCCATTTTTTATTTTTTATGAAAAATTCTCTAGGACCCCAAATCCACTGGTTGCTTTTTTTTTATTTTGTTGTTTTTTTTTAATTTTTTTTCACTAAAACAACCCAATCCAACACAGTCCTACCCAACCTAACCCAAAACAATCAAAAAAACACATTACAACCCCCCCGGCACCCTTTTTCTCTTAAAAAAAAACCGGCGCCGGCGGATTTGAGGTCCTAGGGACCCTAGTAGGTGCCCCCTTAAAGAATTTTTCATAAAAAATCAAAAATGGCAGAAAACCGCATACTGCATATAAAATTACTGAAAAGGAAGGGATCAGTTGGATAGGAAAAGTTTGTTACATATGACTCACCCTTTTTCTGGGCATTTTCGACGCATTTTCCTGATTTCTATATCAACCACGATACCCATTATTGAATTGTTCCCGATTCAAACATACAAAATCTAGAAAAAATTCAATGTAAGCAATTGTCCTTTTTTTGGTTTGAAATTCACTTTTTTCACATCAAACGAGCAGTCATTCTTTTTAAAACAATACCGGTTTATTTGAAAGTTTGTTTGATTCCAAAATTGGAAAAAAAGGTTAAAAATTAACTGAAAATTAAATACACAAATCAAGAATTAGTGAGGTTATGTTTGCGGCCTTGCGCGTCTGGCTGGACGCAACCAACGAAAAAAAAAAACCGGCCCAAGATTGTGACGTCACAATTTTGGTTGTGTGAGGCTCGTGTGGAACACATTCTTGTCGGCCCTGACCTAGCAACTATCAAATCCAGTTGCTCACCTCTGGTAAAACAATAACTGTCAAAAATCATATACAGGGCTTCTAGGTTGAGGTAATCCCAAAATATATTTGCAGTAATTCAAGCTCGGGTCAGTCCTTACATTAAACCACGGCTATGGGTTGGATTAGCCCATATTTGGGGCTACGGTTACGTTACCATCATTTTGCTCAGTGTAATTAGCGTGGCATAATTCAGGTTAGCTACATAGAACTAGAACAAAAGACCTACCCAGCTATTTAAAAATAAACAACTTAACTGCATAAATAACAAAGCTGATAGAGTCTAGCGAACCTTGTACGATTTGCAAAAAGAATCATGCACGTTTCACCTCTTGGTATTACCCAAGGTTATGCCTTGAAGCTATAAAACTCTCTTAACATACCGCGGGCTTCGCCAATGAACTAAAAATTTTCAGTTTCACTGGATTGCAGCATTGTTTCTAATACAACTTGATTGTTTTTTTCAATCGGACTGGTACCCCACTGATTAGATCAGAATAAGGTTGAGCCCCGTGAATGTGTAAGGTTCGTTAAGCCTGGTGTGTTAATGGAATTTTCTAGCACCGATGCGTAACCCTAAATTTGAGGAACTCCACTTCTTTGAGTCATAAAAAATTACAGAACATGTTCTTGTGTGATGTTAAGCAAGAGATTTAAATATTAAGTTTTTTAATTTCAAATTCGTTTTTATTATATTCCAACTCTATTACAGGTGGGATTGTGGCGAAGTTTTTGGCTATTTTTATATACAAAAGTTGGTACCTTACTGACGCGACTCAAAATTTGACGTATATTAAAAATCCAAGATGGCGGAGAGCTTTAAAAATGGGTAAATTTCGCCCCCCCCCCCTGCGAAAAATTTGTGCGCGACCCTGGATTTGATTTTTGTAAGTGAAGCAAAAGCTCCTTACTTTCTTCGCCTACTAATTGGTTAGGAGACAAAAAATTTACAAACATTTTAAATGAGCCGTATTTAGACCAAAAATTGTAATGTCGCAAGTTATGCTAGCCCTAAACAGTGCACCTTCCTACAGAAATTTACAGTGGGATTTACTTATATCTAAAATGGTACCCCCCCCCACAGGTCTAAATATTTACACCTGTGGGGGGTACTAAATTTTAAAACCAATTTTCAAAAAAAACTGACCCATACAGAAACGACACAAAGTTTTTCATTATTTTGTATTGTTATTGCAAAATACCATATTTTTGGAGAAAACGCCCAAAATTTTTTTTGACAGGTTGCAAAATGCAAAATGGAAAATGGTGAGTACGCCAAAAATTTGGCACATAATAGGTGTTTGAGGTTATAAAGTTGGTGATTTTTTAGACCTCCTCTGGGGGGTGGTTTAAATTTATAGCCACCAGAAAGGACTGTTTTGTGGCTATTGGTATTAAGTTCATTTATAATTTCCATAAGTAATCGTTTTGCAAGAATTAATTTACCTTATTTAACATCCCAACTTGTTCATTAACCAAAAAAACACCTTCAATTTTGTCCAGAAAAACGCCATATTTTGAACCCATTTTCAGAAAAAAAAAATATATTTATGAAGGCACTACGAAGCAAAACAAACATAAGTAAAGGACACTGATTATGCACGAAAAATATACCAAAAAAACCCAAAACAACTATATTAATTTATTTACAAACTGAAATTAAAACATTGAGGTTATCTAGAAGCTCAGTCAAGAAAACTTTCCTTACTCAAAGCCCACTAATTTTTAAGCTGTAGCTTTCATCAGTAGAGGTTGGTGCAAGCCAAGGTACAAGCAGAGGTAAGAGATCCGAACTCGCTGTTTGTGCAGCTAATATTTTAAAACTGATATTTCGACAGTGACAAAACAAAACTTGTATTTAAGTTTTTAAATATATTTCATAGATAAATACACCTTTTAAATAAATACAAAATAATCTACTCCTTATTTTATTATTACCCCTCTAAATTGTTGTGCGCAATCAAGTATTACTTGGAAAAATAAATTAACAAAGGTAAGTTTTAATTAGAGTGACATGTAACCCCAATTTCAATTTGTTCTACAGAGTGTTTACTATTTAAACCCCGCGTGGGTTTAAATTTTTTAGTTTTCTTTCTTTCTAAATTGAAACTTTTTCTTAAATCCAACAAAAGCTTGTTTTAAGATGATTATTTAATAAACAAATTTATTAAAATTCTTCTTATAAATCAAACTATGTACAGAACTCAAGGAGAGAAAATGCTAAAAACCAAAAACTTCAGTTAAACTTAGGACCGCCCTAAAATAGACTCAACCCTTTTAGTAAATCCCACCGTAAAATTTTTGGTCTAAATACTCGTGATTTAAAATTTCTATAACTTTTTTATCTTATAACCAATTTAGATAATTGACACCCGCGTTCGAAAAGTTACAAATTTTTTAGCCTACCCTATATAAATTTTACGACTTGTCGACCCCTTTTTAAGCTATGGGGCTTTTTGACAAATATGTTGTCTGTTGTCTGATGTCTGTTGTCTGTTGTCTGTTGTCTGTTGTCTGTTGTCTGTTGTCTGTTGTCTGTTGTCTGTTGTCTGTTGTCTGTTGTCTGTTGTCTGTTGTCTGTTGTCTGTTGTCTGTTGTCTGTTGTCTGTTGTCTGTTGTTTATTTATTTATTTATTTAGGTCTTTAGGATACAAACGGATCAGGTCCAAAAATAGTATCCTGATATTACAATGTTTATAAATATATAAATTCAATCTTAGTTATAACAATTTCAAGTGTAATATCTAATTAATTGAAAAGATAGTTTTTAAATTATTTATCACAAACGGATATATAAATACTTAAATATTTAAATTAACTAAAAAGAAAATTCCAAAAAAATTATCTATCACAAATTCTATGTCTATTCCAAGAATTTAAGCTTAAGGTTATTTTTAAATGACAATAAGCTATGTGCAAAGGGATCCAAACTACTACCAGTGCAACGCAAGTTAGCAGCTTTAACCATTCTTATTAAGGGTGCTCCCTGGTAATAATTTGTCCTACAATATGGAACACAAAATAATTCATGGTTTCTAAGTCTACGGGCAGGTACATTAAGCCTTATTTTAGGAAGAATATTTGGAGTGCTAGATAAATTATTAACAATCTTAAATAAAGTTAAAATATCAGTCATGGCATAGAAAGTTCTGCGCGCACAAAAGAAACAGGTATATTGAGCAATGGTGCCAGTTTGTTATTATCTCCGGACTTCTTTCATGAGAAAAAATTGTCGCCTTTCTTGCATTGTGAGCATAAATCATAGTTGCAATAATAACCGTTGACAAGATGTCTGCAAATTCCGCTAGATGGCGGCCACACCATGAGATGATCGAGGAAAAAATTAGATGTTTTCAGGTCCAAACCACAGCTTTTTCTTGCTTAAAGGAGGCGGCAGGGTCCATTATTTACGATACTGAGCGATAAACTCGTGAGTTTGTTAACATTAGAAAGAAATATCTTCGCTTTTAATTAAATTTCTTTCCATTCTGTTCTACTAGTGACATCTATACGGAAACAGCCAAACCATGCAGCTAGCACTAGCAGCCAAAGAAATCAATAAACGGCGCTGTTTTTCCTGCAGAGCTTTTTGCTTGCGATATTATTGATTTGAAATAAAGCTGGCCCTACACTACATTTGATATTTTCGAGGTGTTTTATGACATGATCTCGAAACATAGCGAACCAATTCTTCAAAACTAGCGGGAGAGTAAAAGCGAAAAATAAGGAGCTGCCAATATTTGTAATACCCAAAAAGGGGTGAAAAGATTTATTTTGCTCTGTTTCTTTACAAAAAAACGTTTTTTTTGACGAAAAACTTGAGCTCTGCCACTTTTTTTATTTTTTTCTTCTACTTTCTCGAAATTTTCGTCATACCGTAGAAAAAAATAATGTCCCCCATGGTCATACTCTACTTTTATTCGAAAAAATTTAGAAACAGAGACGGGATCAGTTTTCCTAAAACGGGGGATCTTGGATTCGAGTGAGAAGATAAAGGGCGCCGCAGGCAAAAATTTTTCAATTAAATTAGCCGAACGCAAAAATATTAGAAAAACAAAGCACGAAATAAAAATGGCGCCGCTTACAATTTTTTTTCAAAAATTACGTAATTTCGGGAACGCAAAGAAATAGGTCTAAAGAGTATAATTTTTAAGAAAAAAATATCAATTTTCTCGCCCTCCTCCACTGGGACTACAGGGGCCGTGCACAAATTACGTAATGGTCATAGGGGGGAGGGGGGTTACAAAACGTTACGTAGGGGGAGGGGGGTTTTCGACAGCGTTTGCATTTGTGTGAAACTAAGAAAATTTGGAATGAAAACAAGTGAAAGTTTTTTTTTGGGGGGGGGGGTAGTGGTCTTGAAATCGTTACGTAATATTAGGGGAGTGGCGTGCCAAACCGTTACAAAACATTACATAGGGAGGGGGTCAAAAATTGGTAAAATCACCATTACGTAATTTGTGCACGGCCCCATATCTGATTGTTCCTCCTTTTTGATTTCGAATCAAAGTGCAAAACCCGGGTTGGACGTTCGAAGGCGTCAACCCGTCATATTTGCTTGATAAAGTTTCTACGGAAATATCTCAGTCGATTTCTCCGGCTGTGTATGAACGCTTTAGGTTAGGCATTTGCATGTATCTCAGTCTCCAGCCTGTAAACAGTGCGTAAGGACAATGGTTACAAAATGAAAACCCGAAAAATATTTGTTTTTACGATATCTTTCATCAGTTTGGTATTAAAGTCGAGCAAAAACAATTTTTATTTCAGTCCTAAAGGTATGAAAATGGAAAACATTAGAAAACAATAACCTAGAATGGATTTACTGCGTGTAAGATGTAGTGACAACATCGCCCCATGCCCATCCTTTTCTGCCTAATGTGCTTCTCCGTTTATCTGCGTCTTATACACGGCTGCTTGGCCCCCTAAGGATTTGCTTAGGAACCCTGTATATAGGGCTCCATATCACTGAGGCAAATTGTAGTTTGCTAAAAACATAAGAATAATAAAGAGTTAACATTGCCTTATAATTCTCAAAATCAGCACACTGCCTTTTGATAAACCCTAGAATTGTGTTACAATCGTTAACCAATTTATCAATATGGAGATGGAACGTCATTTTGGAGTCAAATAAGACGCCCAGATCTTTTATATGAGAAACCCTATCCAAGAAAGTACTTCCAAGTTTGTAGTTATAATTAATTGTAGCAGATCCACGTGAAAATGATAAAACAGAACATTTGTCATAGTTTAAAAATAATTGATTTTCGTTGCAAAATTGTATTAAATTATTGAAACCAGTTTGAGGGGTCTCACAATCTAAAATAGAGTTAATTTTAAGAAAAATTTTAAGGTCATCAGCGTAGCAAAGCAACAGGATTATGTTATTAATGTAAATTACAAACAACAGTGGGCCAAGATGGGAACCCTATGGGATCCCCGAAGATGGTGAGAATTTGTCGGAACAGAACCCTAAAAGGGCCATGAACATTGATCGATTAAGTAAATAAGTAAGCAAGTAAATGTCTGTTGTCTGTTGTCTGTTTTCTGATGTCTGTTTTCTGATGTCTGTTGTCTGTTGTCTGTTGTTTGTTATCTTTTGTTTGTTGTCTGTTGTCTGTCTTCATGCACGATAACTCAAGAACAAAACTCCTCTTTCGGCTGACCATAAATTGTTTAACTTTTGGGTATGGTGATGGGGGGTTAAAGGGAGGAAAAGCGGGATAAAATAATTTAAAAAATTATAACTTTGGAACAAAAGCAAGCTGCGATATACGGTTTTCAGATTTGACTTTCCGTAAATATGGACTACAAATTTTGTCATTAAGTCCAACTTCGTGGGAGCTTTAGTTTGCGAGTTATTTGAAAACATGTTAAAATATATCACAAAAATCATAACTTTAGATCTAAAGCAGCTGTTGATATGCGGTTTTCAGATTTTGGTTTTCGTAAATATTACCCAAAAATTTAGTTATAAGGTTCAAATCTTTTAAAGCTACAGATATTTTCATTTCCTTTCAACATAAAATAATTGATTGTATGGTGGACTATCCGTGCTTTCTAGCGCCAATTTTTCATTATTGAGAATTTATTTTTGGTGTAAATTGCGTTCTATTAGATAATTTTAACTAAAATTTATTTGCCAAATTGGACTTAATCTGTCAAATTTAGTTCTAGCGTAAAATTTTCTTTAAAACGATGTATTGCACATGGTATTTTATTTTTTGTTTTTCTTATATTTATGTTTTTGTTTTAATTATTTTTCATTTTCTTTTGATTTTTATAGCATACTGTGAACAAGAAAGGGCGATCAAATGTAGAAATTAGAAATATATTATTATAGAAATACAAAAATATAAAAAATAACATCGTAAGTACGATACATCGTTTTAATAAAAATTTCGCGCAGATTTCAAAAATTGGTCATTCAATAGGAAAAATACCAACTTAATGTTATATCTTGGTAACTAAATGTAACAGATGAAATGCAATTTTACAAATAAATTTTTGTTTTGTTTAATTATTTATAGAAAAGCCGTTAAAAAAAAGAAATTGTTATTAATAAAAACGTTAGTGGCCAAATTTTTAATCGTATGTTTTACAAAAAGCTCTCGTAAAATTTGAACCACCCTGTAAATAAAAACACACTGATACAACTTGTTTTGACCGGACAAAGTGTAAAACAATTTCCTCCACTCTCTAACATTTTGTTTTGTAGTATTTCCTGTGGTCACCCATAGCAGGACCGGATTGCCTGCACCTGTCAAAAACCGAGTTAGTGGTGGCGTCGTCACTTCCGATTTAATCGGACCGGCCCTTTTGTCTCTTCGGACAACCATTATACCATTAAACTAGACACTACTACGTTTATACTCGCCCAAAACGGTTTTATATAAGGACGGATTTAAATAAAATCGTTTTCTTCATGGGTTTATACGGTCTTTATTAAAATATTTTTCTAGCAGCTCATCGAAGTACTACCAACCCTCTAATCAAATGATCTAAGTTTACTTTTTTTAAAACAAAATTTTTTATTTTATTACATAAAAAAATAAAGCACCTAACTTACAGCAAATTTTTCCATGACGTTAAACTATGGTAAAATATTTATGTTATATTTACACTTATACACGTACACAGATCCGTCTATGCAATAATTAAACAATCAAATTTAATTTTAAGGGCTTCAGTTATAAAATGAACCTAAGAGAATTATGTACCGTTTGTAACCGGTCTACCCAAGAAACTTTATTTCACATTCTCTTTGATTCTCCTATTTATGCATCTACATCTACACATCTACTACATAACGCCTCCTCTTGCTAAAGCTCTGTTCATGCACTTGTGGAATATTTTAAAACTACGATAATTTATAATAAATATCTGCACATAAAAGTGACTATCGGCCTTATCAAGATCAAATAAAAAAAAAGAAAAATAACTTTATTTTTGATAAAAAAAAAGAAAATCGTTTTTTTTATCCTTTTTAGTGCATGTCGCAACTGTATTTTCTTTTATGTTTTCTTCACTATAAATCATTCAAAAATCAATATCAAAATAAACTTTTAAATATTTTTTTCTCTTTTTGTTCTTTTGAATTTGTTTTTTTTACCAGTCATTTTTCCTTATCTTTTTTGAACAGCCACCTGTAATCCCTAAGATATTAGTTTAAAACTTTTTTATGTGTAAATTTGTTTTTTTTTTCTTATTGACTAAGCGCATACTACTTTTTATTATACGTTACACCATACATACCAAGATTAAAATAGTATATTACGTTATTTTGAAATTCAAAAGCAAATATCTACACATGGTTTAGGTAGAGTAGGCGTAAATTGCTATTTACTTGTATATTACTGTAGTGATACTATTTATTTTTACAGAGAGTTTTGGATTTATTGAGCTCGGCATTTACGCAACAGTACATCTATATATTAAAATTTTAAATCAAATAATTCCAACAACATAGTGAAGGGGCATTTCTCGATAATTTCTATCCCGTGGGATTTTGAATGAAAGAGTTCAGAGTGTTACCGAGTGTTTTGTTTGCATCCGTGTAGAAGGTGTTGATATGACGCCATCTTGAAAGCCAAAAATTATAAAAAATACAACTTTCGCAACCGAATCATGATTATACTCGATGCCATATAACTCGAGGACGAGGATTCTAAAAAATTAACTCTCAAGGTCATCCGATCTTAAATAACCTTGAAAATCGCAAAAAACAATATTTTTGCCATTTGCTCTTCAAAAAATTTTAATAATTCGAAGTTTTGTCAAACGAACTTCAAATGTACCTCACATTTGATCCTTTGAGTTTGATGCAGTTTGAAGCTTTATGTCCTTGAAAAATACCCCAGTAAAAATAACATATTGCAAAAATAACATACTAAAGAGCGCTATTAATCAACTATTAAAGCAAAGAGGACCAAATTTGATAAAAAAGATAAGAAGGTCGAGTCCAGTAACATTGTTAAAAAAATTTAATTCAGCTATGACGCGTTTCAATATGGCGGCTGATAAATCAAAATAGCGATCTACAACCACATTTTATTTTATCTAATTTCGTAAAAAAATAAAAATGACAATGTGGCCATCAATTATTGTTGACTTATCGCCGCTTACTATGAAAAAAAGTTTGGTTGATGCATAACCTTGATTGACCTTGAAAATAACATTTACAAGTGAAAAACCAGCTTTTTTTGAAGTTTTTTCCAATTTACGACTACGCAAAAACTTTAAGTACAGGAAATTAAATTAACATCTTAGCCATAACTTAAAACATCATTTTAAACCTCCCTATTATTTTTTTTTGACCTGACGTCGAAGGTGTTTATGCTATACCCCGGTAAAAATGACTTAAGATAAGTTTCGGAACTGTGAACTTTATGTTCTACTCACTTGTCTAGCGAACAAAGTCATTTAAATTATCTATAAGGGAGTTAGCCGAAGTAACCAGGTGTTTTAGATGTTATTTTCCAAAATGGCGATCAAAAAACACTCATAATAAAATTCAAGGATGAGGTTATAGCTATTTAGTCACACATTCACGTGCCACCGGGTGTTTTTTTCGCATCCGTGTAGGAAGTTCCTAAACTTAATAAAAACGCCAGGCATATAGGTCATTTTTACCGGGGTATAGCATAACATCTTGGACACCAGATCAAAAAAAAATACAGGGAGGTTCAAAATAAAGTTTTTAGTTATGGCCACGATGTTAATTTTATTTCCGGCACTTAAAGTTTTTACCTAGTGGTAAATTGGCAAAATTACAACAAAAAGCTGGTTTTTTAATTGTACATGGTATTTTTAAAGTCCATCAAGGTCATGCATCAACCAAACTTTTTTTTCATAGTAAGCGGCGATAAGTCAATAAGAATTGATGGTCACCTTGTCATTTTTGCCTTTTTACGAAATTGGATAAAATAAAATGAATTTATAGGTCGCCCTTTTGATATATCAGTCGCCATATATTGAAACGCATCATAGCTGAACCAAATTTTTTTTAAAAATATTATTGGACTTGACCATCTTATCTTTTTTACCAAATTTGGCCCTCTTCTTTTTAATTTAGTGATAGATTCCTGACCTTGTGGTATAATAAAGCAGTGAAAGTCGTGGGTTTCGGTCATTTGAATTATTTATTATACTACTTTATTAGTATAAAAATTATATGACGGAAACTTTTTTAAATCATATAATTTTTACCTGATGATGGCGTAGTATAAAAAATAATAAATAATTCAAATGACCGAAACCCATGACATTCACTGCTTTACTTCCCTTTAATAGTTGATGAATAGCGCTCTTTAGTATGTTATTTATGCACTATGTTAATTTTACTGTGGTATTTTTACGGTCATGAAGCTTCAAAGTGAATCAAACTCGGAGGATTGAATTTGGCATATATGCCTTATAGCTTGAGGTACACTTCCGGCATCATAAAAGTGGTACACACTACTTTTTGTTGTAATAACTTGGTCTATATTTACAAATAAAGTCACTCATCATTTTATTTGTCTAAACCTGTCAAAGCATGTCATTCTGGATTTCATTCTGACAAGTAAATAAAAAATGCCTTTTCAAAATTTGATCTCAATATTTTAAAATTTTAGCCCAGCATAGTATAAAAGTGAGTGTCAAAATATAATTCGGTTAACCATGCAATTTAAAAAATACCTATATTTTTCACGTACCACTTTTATGATGCCGATAGTGTACATTTGAAGTCTGACAAAAAAATCAAAGTCATTTAGGCTCGGATGACCTAAAGTAAAAAGTGAAAGTAAAGTTTTTGGAATCCTCGTCGTCGAGTTATATGGAATCGGTTGCAAAGTTGTATTTTTTATAATTTTAATATATTTTTTTAATCTTAAAAGATGACGTCATATCAACTCCTTCTACAAGGATGCGAACAAAACACCCAGTAACACTTGATTATGTGACCAAAGAGCTATCAATCCCACATAGTCACAAAACTCTTTCGTTCAAAATCCAACGGACATACACATGCCCCTTCACTAACATGGTTGGCAACATTCCTTGACTCCGTCGCGAGAATGTTGCTTGAAATGGGTGATTTACATCATCTTGGTGACAGGTATAATCGTAGACCTAGAGACTCAGTATACAATTTTTGACGGTTATTGTTTTTCCTGAGGTAAGCAAATCAAATTGGTTTGGCGGTTGTTAGGGAAATGTTGATAAATTTTTTGTGTGTTGGAAATCATTGGATATAAATAATTTTGTCAGTGTCACATTTTTGATTATTAAAAAGAAACTGTAAAAGTACTCGCGCCTACGACTTTGTATTGTTCCTTTGTCTAATGGAAAAAAAACCCAAGAAACATGGAAAGAGATCATGCATATAGCGACCTGCAAAATTAATAAAAATAGTCGAATTTGCGAGATAAGATTAGCTATATTTAAATAATTTTTCCTAAGGGACTGCGGAAAAACGCTTTTCTCGCACTCATTTCCGTGCGGAAAGTGCCACTTGTCCGCACGCCGTGCATGAAAAAAAATTTCCGCACGCCGTGCACGAAAAAAATTTTTCACGCACGCTGTTGAGCAAAAAAAAATTTTCACGCACGCTGTTGAGCAAAAAAAAATTTTCACGCACGCTGTTGAGCAAAAAAAAAATTTCACGCAGGCTGTTGAGCACGCTTGTTGTTGAGCACGCTGTTGCTCAGTGATGAATCAGGAAGACTTGAAATCGACGACGGCATTAAGCAACATGAGCAGTGGTATTTTCAATGTTACCGTGATTAATAATATATATATATAAAAATTAATTAATGTTCTGAACAAAACATAAAATTCGTAGTTTTGACTATTTTTTCATTTTTAGTCTGCTAGATTTAACTAAAATAATGACAAAATATTTCGATCTTCCGTTCGTAGAAAAAATGTTGTACCTAACGCATGCGGAAATTATTTTCCGCACTTACGGCCTGCCCGAACTCCGCTGGCGCCTCGTTCGTGCCAACGCCGGTGCGTGCGGATAAGTATAACTTTCCGCACTTGTTAGGTAAATAACTATTACCTACTCTCGTGCGTTAAAGTCTGCGCGGTAAAGTTAACGTTAAGGCACTGATTACGTTTATTTCAAAAAAATAAAATGCAGATATTTATATTTCTTATTTGGAAATTTATGAAGCTTGTCGGTAAAATCTTGTACCTAACACATGCTTAAGTGTCTTTACCGCCCTCGCGTGCGGTGCAGTATCACTTTCCGCACTTGTTAGGTAAATAACTATTATATATTATTATAATTTTAAGAAAATGAGTAACAAAAAGATAGATCAATAAAATTTTTATATCTGTGTATCTACCTCATATTTTTTGTGAAAGTTTGACATATTTTCCTAACCAAAATAGTCATCTTCATTCAGGAACTGTCTGGGGAAATTATAAAAAGAGACAACAAAACATCAGTCCATTTCATAAAATCAGTTTCACATGCAAATATAAAAAAAAAAACTAGGCAGAAAAGGCAATATGAGTTGCCCACCTCTAGTAAAACAACAACTGTTAAATGTATATAGGGCCTCTACGTATAGATTGACACAACTCGAATATTAACATTTTTTTTATTTTTTCAATAGACACTTTAAGTATATACGTGAAATTTTTCGGCTCGGATGTTTCTGTCTTTGTTCGGCCGACAAAACTCGCTGCGTATTTGATGACATCTTCACGTTAGCAACATGCCGTAAATGCTATGCTACGTAGGTTAGCGTCATGTATGAGCGTTATACATGCAAATGACGTGACCTTGATGAAAAAACTCAACGATAGACTGCAGAGAATGTACTTTGATATCTGTATTCTAGCGGAAGTCTTTGCTTTTGTACAGATAAAAGGAAAACAGAATATTGCGCTATATTCTACGTTTGCGTGTACATCCTATGACCAACTTAAAGTGTCTAAAAAAGACGCAAGCAAAACACCTAAGAACAACAGATTTTTCCGTAGGTAGATGAACCTAAAATTGGTTTTAAACCAGATAAAGCGCTTTCTTAAACCTGTTTATATACGACATAATTTTTAAACCGTACCGTAAAAATAAAAGCGCCTTAAGAGGCCCGTATAAACAAAGCAACTGACAGCCACAGAATTTGGTCTTTGTTACATCAAGTGAATAATAATAGATAACTTTACTAGTTAAAATGAAACAAAACGTCGTCGTCCACTTTCATTTTAAATGGGTTAGGCAATGATTAGAGGTTATGTAGAATTTGCGTAGCGACATTTCTAATATTTTTATATACGACTGCTTTCGAAAATGAGGTTTAGTACAATGTGTTTATTTGCACATTGTTGATCTGCCAACTTTACACAGTAATGTATCATTTTTGAGAATTAACTAAAAAATAAAAAAAAAATCGATTTTGTTTTAATTTGCAGTTGTATAAAAAGCTTCGTAAAAAAATCGTTTATATATATATATATATATAAAACCTCTTTGGACACTTCTCGACTTGCAGGCCGCGCCTTCGGCTCAGTCCACCAACATGTCTCGCTCCTGTGCAAAGAGTCGTTTTCAAATCTTCTCATCCCCTTCTCTTTGTAACGATTTTTGCGTTTTAAAACTCTTTGACACTTAAATTACGTTGTTGAGGTGATACAGTTCTTAAACATACATTGAAATATACAGACCGCTTCAAGCTACTGCGAACATAAGGCGGAAGAAGTCTAATTTGCCAGTGTACGTACATGCAGAGACACCGCACGCCTATCAGTGAAGCAACCAACACTCAGGCTTCCGATCGCCATTCGCTGCCGTTCGCCGCCGTTCGCCTTGTATTTAGTACGCCTCTAACCACGGTGCTGTGTGGAGCGTAGTCAATGAAACCGGAATTTGGTCAGTAAATACGCAAATTTTTATAACGTAATTTTCTTACTTTTGTCACTGATAAATAAGAGCGTTTTATTGTCAACTGCTCAGATTTATCAGTGACGACGTGTTACAATGAAAATAATAAGGAGAATCAAAATAAAATAATACATTCTAAAAACCAAAAAGATTCTCCCAGTCAAAAAAAAATTAAAGCAAATGTTCGAAAAGTCCTCCTTGCTCGGCTAGACAATATCCGAGCCTACTATAAAAACCCCTTCTAACGTTTCCAAGCATGTTAGGGGTGATAATTTGAAAAGCTTCTTCAAAAACAGATAGAAGTCATTAGGAGCAAGATCGGGAGATCGAGCTGGCCATAAAATAGTTCGCCGTGTACTTATAACCCGATTAGGAAATACATTATCAAGATATTCCCTAACAAGGCCAACATTGTGAGCGGAACAACCATCTTGTTGAAACCATGTTTCACCAAATCTTACACCTAACAACTGCCTAGCAAAGAAGAAGTTAAAAAAAAACCTCCAAATCAGTTAGTTCAACCGAAAAGAAACTAAAAAACAAAAGATCAAAAGATCTTGGGTGGAAATAACGAAAATTCAAACTTGGATGTACATCCCACAAGGAACACACAAAAGATCAAAGCGAAAAGAGAAATGATTAAACGATGTTTCGCCCTGGGTAACCAGCGTGGGCTCATCAGTAGTTTCACTGGTCACCCTCCACTATACATCATTAAACACCATCATACACTTTGATTTCCAACCTTGAACCACTCTCAAATAGGCATCGTTCCGCACTGGTACTTACTTATCCAAGTTACCTGATACGAATTTGTCCTGGCGTGTTAATATTTCCAGTAGGATTATGCTCCTAAGGCAATTAAAACAAAGAAGAAGTTAAAAAAAAACCTCCAAATCGGTTACTTCAACCGAAAAGAAACTAAAAAACAAAAGATCAAAAGATCTTGGGTGGAAATAACGAAAATTCAAACTTGGATGTACATCCCACAAGGAACACACAAAAGATCAAAGCGACAAGAGAAATGATTAAACGATGTTTCGCCCTGGGTAACCAGCGTGAGCTCATCAGTAGTTTCACTGGTCACCCTCCACTATACATCATTAAACACCATCATACACTTTGATTTCCAACCTTAATGTGTTTAATGATGTATAGTGGAGGGTGACCAGTGAAACTACTGATGAGCCCACGCTGGTTACCCAGGGCGAAACATCGTTTAATCATTTCTCTTTTCGCTTTGATCTTTTGTGTGTTCCTTGTGGGATGTATATCCAAGTTTGAACTGCCTAGCAGTTGGAATAATGTGCTGCTGCAGTAGATCCAAATATCTAGGACCATTCAAATTGCAATTGCCGTTAATAAAAAATGGCTCAATTACGTGTTCCCCTACAATACCCCCCCCCCAAACATTTAGTTTTTGGAGATACTGTGTTCTTACGTCAAAATATAAATGCAAATTTTCCCTCGACCAATATCGAACGTGTGTTGGGTTATGACGATTTGACCATTTGACCATCTGCACTTTTTCGGCAACTTGGTAACTTACCCATCTGTTTCTCGAGCAAGGCAGAAATAAAACAAAATAATAAAAACAAAATGAATTTCCAAAAGATAACACTGTAGCGTGCTTCGAATCCACCTCGGTCGTACGGCACGGAGAGTAAATTGGACTTGATTCCCCCTATGTTCGCAGTAGCTTGAAGCGGTCTTTATTTAAAATCAACCAATATATTGAGTGTGATATAAGTAGTAGTAGATGGGCGGCCGTAGGCCTGGCAATTAGGCCGCATAATGGACCCTTTTCGCCATACCCCCCGCGCACCCCCGACTGATGCACGTGCCCCTTAGGATGCAAGTTTTCTTTCTCTAAGAGGACTTAATTTTGCCTGACACCTCTTTGTCGAGGGCAGGGATCTTTAGACTGCGTAGCAAGTATACACAGTGGACCGCCGGCTTTACACCCCCTCCGAAGTGTGGTCCTGCTACATGTTAGACATCGCTACCGCCCCAGCAGAACTTGGTTGACGTTAGACTTTACTCCCCAGCAGCCCGCCGTCATATAGGTTGACCCAAAAATGGAAGACCTGGTTTCGCTGGTCGAGGTCGCCGTCGGAGTCCTCAGATTCATCTCTTTGCAGTGGTCCTGCTACCCGAAGGTGGTACCGCCTCCTCCAAGTCACCCTCTGTCCACTCCCGCTACCAAATTTGTCGGAGTCCAGCCACGTCCCATGAAGTCCCGATCTCGGAGAAGTTCAGGTCGTTCTTTTTTGGGTCACCGGCTAGTCTCCTCTACCCAGTTTTTCTGGGTCCTCCACCTTTGAGTCCCGCAAAGTTTTCGGTGCAGTGTCAATCGTGCCGGCTACTACTACCTTATTTTTTGTTACTCTATGCGCAACGTCAACTGCGGAGCTGCTGAGAAGTGGGACCGCCCGTCGCCGTTTCGAGTCGCATTCGGTATTGTGTGAAGCAATGTGAACCTGCCGAGATCCGATCCTGCGATTTATGTTCTGCAGGCTAAGACGCTGTTCACTGGTCTACGGCGGCCCCGAGTGTGATATAAATCTTGACGCAAATATTAAGTGGACATATTCTTTTACAACGTACTTTTATTTTATTATTAATGACTAAATAAATATAGAAATGCGGGCGAGAAAATTCCCATGTATGTACGCCACCTTGCTGGGCCCATTGCATACCGACTATCCATAGTTTAGCCCTGGAAGCTCGTCTCTTTTGCAAGTGAACAGATTTTTGGGGCTGCAACCTTCTTACATTGCCTAGGACCCACAGATAGCTCCCAAGGTCCGACTCTCTTGATCTGAACCAAGCCGGACACTCCAGCAGGACATGCAAGAATGATCCTTTGTTCTCCATGCACCATCGATTCTCTGAGTGTCCGGCGATTCCCAGCGTCTCTAGGTGCTTGTTGAGGCAACAGTGTCCTGTTGGGTGCCCTGTTGCTGGTCTCACATCCTTCCTGCCTAGGTGGAGCAAAGACTTTGAGCCGATGTTCTTCAGTCATCTCCGTTTTGGTTGGACCATCCATGCTGATCGCGATTTTGACCTGCAGCTTCATGAGTTCATTGGCCAATTTTGTAGAGTCCAATTGGTACTTGTGCAGTTCCCTGTTGGGCCTCTCCTGTTGAAGAAGATTTACTGGGTCCTTGAACAGTTCCTTGATGATCCTCATCTTTAAAGGTTCCACTGCGTACCTGTTCGATTCCCTGTGTTACCTCCTGGTTGTGGGAGGGTCCTTCTAGTGTTCCCGCAAATATGAAGAGGACATATTTTTGACCCGGTAATTTAATTTTTATTATAGGATAATGCAAGCTATCATACCTGTACGTATGAATGAATTAATAAATATATATAGAAATGCAGGCGAGACAATTCCCATGTATGTAAGCCTACTCGCTGGGTCCGTTGCATGCCCACTATCCTTGGTTTAACCCTGGATGCCGCCTACCTCTTCTGCAAATGAACAGATTTTTTTGGGCAGCGACCTTCTTACATCGCCTAGGAACAACAGATAGTTGTTGCGACTCTCTTGACCTGGACCGAGCCAGACACTCCAGCAGGACATGCAAGGATCGTCCTCCATGCACCATCGACTCTCTGAGTTTCCGGCGTTTTCCAGCGTCTCTAGGTGCTTGTTGAGGCAACAGTGTCCTGTTGCTGGTCTCACATCCTTCCTGACTAGGTGGAGCAATTGGTACTTGTGCGGTTCCCTGTCGGGCCTCTTGTGTTGAAGAAGATTTACTGGGTCTTTGAACAGTTTCTCGTTGATCCTTATCTTTAGAGGTTCCATGGGTACCTGTTCGGTTCACTGTGTTACCTCCTCGTTGTGGGAGGGTCCTTCTGAAGTTCCCCCACAGACGAGTAAATCGGATAGAATGACCTCCCCAGTACTTCGTGGAGGGGGCTATATACAACAGGGTGCCCCTGGTTCCCCGAGGAAGGTTTTTATTTTGGTACCTTATCTACGCGGCCCTGGTGTTTAAGCCAAGGCCCCTACAACCGTCCCCGATCCACCACTCGGAGAAGTCGAGAGCGAGCCAGAGTTGGGTTCACCTAAGCGCTCCGACCCCAAAGAGCTGAATGGTGCGGTATGATGTCCCCAACAGGATTTAGTCACCAACTTATTCAGTCGGGTCCACCCCCGCGAATTGGATGCATCTGTGAGAATTACTGAGTAGGATTCAGGGTCCCCTTGGGCCGAGTTAATGCTTGTTCTGGGGCCAGCGCAAATGGGTGGTCTTCAAGAAAGTCGATCAGTTGCTGATCCTGCTGAGGCGCACGTAATAATAAAATAGGGAGTAGGTTAATTTTGTATTTATTTAAAAGGTGTTTTTATTTATGAAATGTATTAAAAAACTTAAATGAAAGTTTTTTTTACATTTCTGTCACTGTCGAAATGTCAGTTTAAAAATATTAGCACTGCGTTCAATCACAAACAGCGAGTTCGGATATTTTACCTCTGCTTGCACCTTGGCTTGCACCAACCTCTACTGATGAAAGTTACAGCTTTAAAATGAGTGGGCTTTGAGTAAGGAAAGTTTTTTTGACTGAGCTTTTAGAAAACCTCAATGTTTTACTTTTAGTTTGTAAATAAATTAATATTTGTTTTGGGTTTTTTTGTTTGGTATATATTTCGTGCATAATCAGTGACCTTTACTTATGTATGTTTTGCCTCGTAATGCCCTCATAAATAAATTTTGTGTGCTGAAATCATGTTCAAAATATAGCGTTTTTCTGGATAAAATAGTAGGTGTTTTACTGGGTAATGAACAACTTGGGATATTAAAAAAGGTAAATTAATCCTTGTAAAAACGGTTACTTAGGGAAATTATTAACGAACTTATTACCAAATGCCACAAAACAATCCTTTCTGGGGGCTATAAATTTAAACCGCCCCCTGAGGTGGTCTAAAAAATCACCAACTTTATAACCTCAAATACAAATAATGAAGCTATTATGTGCCAAATTTTTGGTGTATTCGCCATTTGCCATTTTGAAACCTGTAAAAAAAAAAATAGTTTTAGGGCATTTTCTTCTATAATATGGTGTATGTTGAGAAAAAAAGCAGTTTTTCAGTGGTATTTTGCAATAAGAATACAAAATATTCAATAACTATGTGTCTTTTCTGTATGGGTAAGTGTTTTTTGAAAATTGTTTTTAAAATTAAGTAAATCCCACTGTACATGTTTCTGAGTTGCGAGGCCCATGATACACTCTATAAAATCGGCGTACGCATTTTATATGGCCGTAAGTGTATCTTGCCAATCCAACCCAACACACGCAGAGGCTACCTGAACAATAAACGATTCTATTTACAAAATGTGACAATAAATTAGGAATAAAAAAAAATTAATAAATGATTTCAAATTTACTTTTAATTTTATAAGTGGATTTTAATCCTTTTTCTTAATTACTACGTTTATATCAGTTTAAAAAGAAAAACTAAGTCAAGAAGTTAACAATAGATTTTTCGTTAAAACCAGGGTCAAGTATTTTTATAGATTGGCAGCAATGCACTAGAGCGTTTTTAAAGGGTTATATCGATCCTTAAATTGGTGTTAAAGCGATAAACCGCTTTCTTAAATCGCTTTAAAATAAAATTAATTTAGCGCTTAAAACGATTTTAGTTGTGTTTATACGACAAAGTTTTCAAAACGACTTTATATAAAAACACTTTATATAAATAAGCAAAGTATTTATGATATTTTAAGTTTTTGTCGATAGTCATTTTATTTGTTAAGTAAATAATATCTAATATTACTCCGTTTTATTGGTGTTAAATAATGCGTATAAAAAGAGATGGCGGACTCGATCCGACACAGCTAAATTAACTGCCCTATACTGCCCTTTTGGTAGGGTGGTGTATAAGTAATTTTCCCATCCCGTAAAGTAGTGGTAGTAGTAGAGGAGGGGAATCTTTCCTGCCTATAGCAAGTAGGCATCCATAGATTTAACTTTGCCTGATACCACTTTTTTTTTGTGGGTCTTTATGAATCCCTGAACCTTTCTTCCGGGCTTTTTACCCTAATCTAATCTTCCACCTGCACTACCAGTTCGGCAGTCTGCTCATCGGGTCTCTCTGTTCTTTTTGCAGTCCACAAATATGTGCCATTTTACCATTTCCAAGTTATGTACACAGGTTTGGTATTAGGAATGGCGTCGCTTGATGGTGGGAAAACTTTGAAGGCCGTGGAAACTTTTTACTGATAAGTAAACGACAAGTTTCTTTGATATACACCGCCACGTACCACACCCTAATTAACGGTAAAGCTCTTAAATGGTTTCAGGTAATTAATCTTATATAATAGTTTTCAACGGCCGCCAGGTGCCACACCCTAACTAAATGCACGTGCCACCTGTCGTCTTTTGGGATACTGAGGATAACCTACTATCAACCAGATAACCGAATGAGTCATATTTGCAACGTCATCTCTAGAGTCTCATACTGAGGCCCTTTGTCAACCTCTTGATGAGTTGTTTTTTTAAGGTTACTACAATACAATAATTCACGATGGTTGCCCACTATCGACATCTAGCTAGATATATTTGTAAGATTATATCACCTCTAGAACCACCTACCTCCACTATATTTGTAATTCTAAAATTTTTAGAGCTATTAAAAAAAGTGTATTTTATCTAGGGATCAAACTAACGATGTTATACCTATAAGGTCAACTCTCAACCATACGACCACGGAGGTTTCTTGATAAGTTTTTCGTGAATGATGTATAATACAAAATGACATTATTCCCAACTTTTAAACAGCTCTTGAACGGGACTGATCCCAAAAGAAAAACATTTTAAACAGCTCTTGAACGAGTCTGGTTCCAAATAAACGGCTTCTAAATAGACCTTAAATGAGTTTGTTCCCAAATAAATAGCTTTTAAACAGTCATCTTTTATTGCGTTGTAGTGACAGCATATGGTCTTAGAGTTGGTGTTGTAAATATGTTAAACAGGTGATAGGTGGTGCGTGCCTCTAATTATGGAGTGGCACCTGGCGGCTATTGAAAGCTATTAACCGTTTAAGAGCCATTAATTAGGGTGTGGCACGTTGTGGTATATATTAAAGGATCTTGCGATTAAATCCTTATCAGTCAAAAGTTACCACGGTCTTCAAATATTTTTACCACCGAGCGACGCCATGCATATCTTCTTTCGGTGATCCAAAATATGTTGTAGGTATGTAAGGTAAGTTAATTATAAGATCTTTCCAGCAGGCTCGGCATTTCGAGTCACGTTCGACTATGATTTTCAGGTTCTTCTTCACGAGTCGGTTTTGAACTGTTATCGTTATTCTTTTCTAGATCTTACTAACAGCTATTTTAGATTATAACTGGCGCAACAGATCAAGAAAGATACTCTCCGCATCCGACAGTCAAGCGGCCCTCAAGGCTCTTACATTTTCTAGGTGCTCATCGAGAACCGTTAGGAGCTACCAGGACATACTGAATACCCTTGGGCAAATAAACACTGTGTCGATGTTATGGATTCCGAGACATTCTGGGCATCGGGGAAATGAGACCGTCTGGCGCTGGCACACGAAGCGGCCTCCGCCGTCTTCGTTGACCCTGAACCAGCCCTTCGCATAGTATACAACACAATCAACATTGCTCTCTTAAGCTGGTTGGAGAATAAGTTCCACCAATACTGGAGAGAATTGGCGAGACTAGCACATTTCAAAGAGTCCGTTACAGAACCCTGCAGAAAGAAGGCCGAGAAAATCATTGAGCTCACCAGGTAGGAGATCCGGTCAATGGTTGATCTATACACCGGACACTGTAAGCTGAAAGTACCATTACACAGAATGGGTCTAAGTGAGGACACCGAATGTAGGCTCTGTATAGAGGAGGACAAGACGGCCAGACATGTGCTGTGTAAATGTCCGGCGATTGCGCGTCCACGTCAACGTATTTTCGGTAAACCACAGATCGACGAGCTGGATCTGAAAGATGCTTCACCAAAGCAAGTTGCGAGGGAGCTGAATATTCCGTAGCAACAAACTATGTCAAAAGTGAGCCACAATAGACCTGCTAGTGGTCGCAGTGGGCAATGCCAGACTGACACCCATTGTAATATATTTGACTGTATTTAACCCTGCCCCTTTACGATATCTATGTTCTTTGTATCTTTGTCGGTCGGAAACCTCTGATTAGAACGGTATTTCTATTGTGTCTATTCGTTGCCACTTCCTTGTTTGTTTGCGAGAAGTTTATTGTGGCTTACTATGTTTACTTTAGCTTATTGTGTAAAGAATAATTGTAAATATGACAGCTAAGGGCCATGTTATATAGCTATTTGTGTTACACAAGCTTGATCTACGAAAAGAGCAATTAGAAATGGCTTTTAAAAATAAGGTAGACAAATATACAGTGCGGACACTATAAAAACCATGTTTAATGATAACACTTTTGCTCTTTTTGTCGTATTTTTTATAAGGGTTATATTGACTTAGAACTATAAAGTCACTAACTACTCTAAAATTTTAAATAGAAAGAGGGATCCAGTGATACCTTGTTTAAATGGTACTTTAATTCCCTATTAAAAATATTATTTAAAAAAAAATCGGTTGACCCTTTTATGCGTCATATTGACTTAAAACTATAAGGTTTTGAACTAGTTTAAAATTTTAAATAGAAAAGAGGGTCGAGTGATACCTTGTTTAAAAGGTATTTTAATTTACTATTTAAAATATTATTTTTTTTATTCGGTATATCACTTACAAAGTTATGAATATTTTGGACTTTAGTTTGCGCATACCCTCTTACTTCTTCCTTTTACCAGACTTGAGATATCGACATCAAATATAACCATTTGTTTGAAAGTTTGAGACAATGATGTGTTTGAAATTAACTCTGTGTTTCGGACTGTCTATATTTTATTTATACACGACGTTTCGATCAGTACAATCTCTGATCGTCTTCAGGTGCAAACTACAATCAATTCCTAAGGCTACGTACTTATATACTGTGAGAAATCACTCAACCTTGAAGTTTAAGAAGTTGACTCCGCCCAAGGAGGGGCTTCCAAATATTTGGGATTTCAACACTTGGTTTACTAAAAATACCCTGATTCTGCCCAATAAAGGCACCTTCAAGGAATTTTAGTTTCTTCCAGTGTGACTCCTTGTGCAAAACCTTTGCTTCTGCCCACTTCATTCGGTGTTGTTTTGATCATGCATGTTCGGCGATTCCTGATTTCGTGATTTCACCTTTTTGTCACTCAACCTTTTTTTTTAAATTTAAATTAGTTAGTGACCTTATAGCTTTAAGTCAATAGCTTTAAGTCGATATGACGTTTATAAAAAGTGCATCAAAAAGTAGCAAAATACTCCCAGGTAAGAATTAAACATGGTCATGTTTGATACCGATATCTCAATTCGATCAAAACAGGGCGTGCGCAAACTATAGTCGAAAATACTCATAACTCTGTAAGTGACAAACCGATTTCAAAGAAAAATAACATTTCAAATAGGGAATTAAAATGCCTTCTAAATAAGGTATCACTCGATCCCCCTATATTTTTAAAATTTTAAAGTAGTTAGTGGCCTTATAGTCTTAAGTCAATCTGACGCAAAGTATTATCATTATAGTAGGTGCAAACTATAGTCGAAAATACTCATAACTCTGTAAGGGTCAAATCGATTTAAAAAAAAATTGGTTAAACAATTAGTTAGTGACGTTCAATATGACCCTTATAAAAAATACGTCAAAAAGTAGCAAAAGTGTTATCATTAAACATGGTTTATATTTGACACTTAAAGTAAATATTTCAACGCATCCTTATCGGTATACCTAACGCGTTCGAAACAAAGCCAAAATACACTACATTTTTGACTTGCCCATGCCATGTTTCGAACGATGCCCGCTTTTTTGAAGGGTGCGATGACACAAAAGCTGACAGCAATCGATGCGTACGGAATGATGAACGTATCGTTACGTCCATCCCATTGATGTCAGCAGTTCTATCATCGCACCTTTCAAAAAAGCGGGCATCGTTCGAAACATCGCATAAATAATCAAAAATGTAGTGTATTTTGGCTTTACTTTGAACGCGATAGGTTTACCGATACCGTTACGTTGACATATTTACTTTAAGTATCTAATACCTCAATCCGCTCAATAGGTAGCAGAAGAGGGAGACATTTTACGTCCGCACTGTATATGGGTCATTCCACGTCAGATCTACAATCTAATGAAAAATTTCACTCTAGTGAAAAATAATCGACATGTATGTTTTTGTTTCAAAAAAATATATATTTTTTCAAGTTTGAACTTTTGAAGTTTATAAAATTCAACATTTTTTAATCACTGATAACTCGTAAACTATTCGATGCATGAAAAAAATTTTCTAATAATAAAAGTTGCGTTTTTGTATGGGCTCACTGGAAAAATTTTTGAAATAATTTTTTTTTGCTTATTTAACTATTGTATTCTGCAATTGTTATAAAAAATTGAATGTATTTTAACTTGGACCATTTTTTTTTGTTTTTTTTTCTTTGTAAATATTTAGAATCATGCTGGGAAGACTGTGTAAAAATTTCAGAGTGGATCCCGAAATACTTTACGAAATATTTCAATTTATAATAGGCCTACGTTTCGCTCCACGCAGAGCGCGCCTTGGCTTAAGAGTTCAGAGATACGTAATGACTGCATTATTCCATATTATCTTTGTAATCTGGGTTTCACACTAGTTTTCTTTTTAATAATTGATGCATTAATCATCTTCTTAGTGTTATTTATTGCTATTTACATAACCCACCCACATATTAACAAACTATTTTTTTTGGGGTATTCGTTAGATATGAAATGGCTTAAAGAAGACTAAAACAAAGTTATGATTGTTTTCCACAAACCAAATCTACACTTTTTTGCACTCGCAACCCACGAATACCCAAAAAAATAAACTGGATGAGTGATACGAAAACCAGAGTAACATGTTAACAAAATTTACAGAAGTCATCGAGTGTTCGCTATAAAATTTTTGTCACAGTTATTTCAGCAAATCGTACGCGTTTATTTTGATGAACGTAATTTTCCTTTGAGTGCGCGTTTTGAATCTGATTTCAAAAAAGCAGAAGCAATAAGTTTTTACTTTGAGTTTGCAATTTTCGTCTGGAAAATCAGCATGTATTTTTTAAGCTCGCATTCTAATCTAAAAAAGTATAAACAGTCTTTAGAAAAAAAAAACAAAATTTAAAAGGGTAAAATTTTGACGTATCTTCTGCGCACGCGTCGGTTTTTGAAAGATTATGTCTATCCCCGTTGCAACGCGAGAAAATAAATGTGTCAAACTTTAAAATTTTTCAAAACAATTTAAAAGTGAGAAAACGCCTCTAGACGCAATATAACGAACGTGTGAATGAAAAATAATGAACGAATATCACTGGCACACTCATTTTTCCAATCTTTATCCTCCAAGGATTGCACAACTTATCCTCTGGTTCCAAAAAATTAGGGGTGGGCCTAGGCAAGGCCAAACGTAAAATCATTGCGGCTTTTTTTTTAAATGCAAAGGTAGGGCCGTTATAGTATCTCACACCCATTGTTAATTATACTTCGATTGAGAACATCCTATTAGATATACGAGGTAGTGATACTTCGTAGCACGTCTTACACAAAACATACCGCCCCTGCAGCCTGCCTGATCTCTGCTAGGTACTTCAGTAGACTTCTTGAGCTCATGCGACAAGTGAAGACGGTATCGCGCGCGCGAATTGTGAAAATACGCGTTTAAACAAAAAATGTAACAAAAGAAAACGTGAAAAGCAAATGGATTGCCTAAAGAAGAAAATGAGGAACCTGAAAAAGGAACGGAAAAGGGAGCATTGTGTTCAAGTGTTCATCGTATTTTGCCAGTTTTTAAACAATGGAGTGAGACAAATATTATGGTTTTGGCTAATATTTTTTGGCATGGGTTTGTTTATTCTGTAAACACAAATTTGTTTTTATTACGCATAAAAACTTAAACCCTGCATAGTTTCTGACTTATGGCCGCTAAATTAGTCTCAATAAAAAAATCCATATGTTTGCACGTCGTTTTTCATATATCATATGTGACGACGAATCTGACAGAATGAATAAAACGCCGAAAAAATTTAACAAAAGAAACCGTGAAAAGCAAATGGATTACCCAAAGAAGAAAATGAAGAAACCAGGAAAGGAAGGGAAAAGGAAGTGTCGTGATTCAAGTAAGTAAGGCGCATTGTTAGTTTTAAACAGTGGAGTGAGACAAATATTAGGTTATTGGCTAATATTTTTTGGCATGGGTTTGTTTATTCTGTAAACACACATTTGTCTTTATAACTCATAAAAACTTAAACCCTGCATAGTTTTTGACTTATGCGCGCCGTATTAGTCTCAATAAAAAACTCCATAATGTTAATAAAATCCCTTTCCAAAATATCAAATTTTAATTTCCAGAATAATTATTATAACAAAAACCCTTCACCCATCGTAATTTAACAAAAATTCTCAACCGAATTTTCCATGTAACCGGAGCATGACTCAGAATTTTTTTGCTTAGCACGCTATATCCTATATGCCGCACGTAAAAACAAATACTATCATATCTCACCCATGCTCCCGATGCATGGTTTACTCTACCGGATGTCCAATTTTCTAAGAAGAATATATATATATAATAAACTTAAAAAAGTATTATTAGCACATCGTTTTTCATATTATTATATTTGAAGACGAATCTGACAGTTCCTCAACTCGTCAGACTTAGTATTTCCTCGAACTCTAGCATAGAGAGGCACCTTTTAGAAAGTATATTAGGGAGGACAGATGATAGTACCCGGAAAAATTGCCAAATTCTTCAAGGACACAAATTAAATCCAGGATGCTAGCATCCACAGAGCAAAAAAGAGATGCGTAACTCTTGAAATTGTAAACCATTTTGGGAAAAGGTTTGACAGCCTTAGAGCGGGTTTTCTCTAATGGGCCTAAACAAAAAAGGGAGAGACGAAGCACTTGATGAAAATCATTTGGGTCTTGCCGAATCGGCGCAGTTGTTTTGCAATGGCCACAATATTGTTTCATTTAAAAATATAATAAATTGCTACTGCACAAAATCCAGATCTTTTCTTTTTTAGCGAAGATTGTGCCGAAAATTACAAAAATATAAAAAAGGCGCCGAGAGGAAATATTAGAGCTAAACAGTGAAAGAACATATTCCTTTCGAAAAATGTTTTTTCAGAAGAGTGGAATCAAAAAACTCAAAATAAATTAGCTTTGAGTTGGAAAAAAGGTTACAAAATTCCCTTTGTGGACAAACCTTTTTAAGTTTTCACCCCGAAAACCTCAAAATTTACTCGAAAAGCATACAACATTTATAAGTAGGAGCAGTTAAAACTGTTAATAGCCATCAAGATCAGTTTTTGTTAAGCTATTTTTTAAGACAGAACGATAACAAAGGATTTTAGGTTTAGCTTTAATCCTAGAGATCTACATAAATTTCTTTCGCCCACCTCATTTTCAACTGGAAGATATTAGAGAACTTAATGTCTAAAAACTGCTTTCTTGCGACATTAGATCTGAAAGATGCATATTTTTTAGTTCCATTGTTTGATGAATATAAAAATTATTTAAGATTTTCTTTTCAAAACAAAAGTTGAATTCCAATGTTTACCATTCGGTCTAGCCACTGCACTTTTTTATTCCACCCTTTCAGGCCTGTTTCTCTTATCTAAAAGATTAGGTTTTTTATTAACAATTAAAAAACCATACAAAAAAAGATGTGGATATATATCGGACCAAAAATAATAACAAAAATAAAAACAGCCTAAGATTATTCAAAGAAAAAAAAAAAATTAAAGAGGTTTCGCAAATTATAGGAAGGCTAGCATCGGTTTGTATAGAGTACAGCTTGTTATACAGGAACAATTATAACAAAAAGATGCTTAAGAAAGAAAAGATCAAAAGATCTTGGGAGGAAAGAACGAAATTTCAAAATTGGACGAGTGTCCCACAAGGAACACACAAAAGTCCAAAGTGAAAAGGGAAACAATTAAATGACGTTTCGCCCGGGGTGACTAGCGTGGGCTCGTCAGCGGATTCACTAGTCACCCTCAATCCAGACATCATTTAACACCATCGCACACTCTGAAACACTCACAAATATGCATTGTTCCGCATGGTACTTATTATAAGTCGCCTGATACGGGTTCCTCCTGGCGTGTTAATCTTTCCAATAGGAATATGCTCCTAAGACAATTAAAACAAAAAGTTAAAACTTTCAAATCAGTTACATCAACCGAAAAGAATCTAAAAAAGAAATGATCAAAAGATCTTGGGAGGAAAGAACGAAATTTCAAAATTGGACGAGTGTCCCACAAGGAACACACAAAAGTCTAAAGCGAAAAGGGAAACAAATAAATGATGTTTCGCCCGGGGTGACTAGCGTGAGCTCGTCAGTGGATTCACTAGTCACCCTCAATCCAGACATCATTTAACACCATCGCACACTCTGACTTCCAACTCTGAAACACTCACAAATAGGCATCGTTCCGCATGGTACTTATTATAAGTCGCCTGATACGGGTTCGTCCTGGCGTGTTAATCTTTCCAATAGGAATATACTTCTAAGACAATTAAAACAAGAAGTTAAAACTTCCAAATCAGTTACATCAACCGAAAAGAATCTAAAAAAGAAAAGATCAAAAGATCTTGGGAGGAAAGAACGAAATTTCAAAATTGGACGAGTGTCCCACAAGCTAGCTTTGTAAAAAATTTTAAAAAATTGTGATATTTTGCTAAGAATTGTTTGCTATTGGGAGAATGATGTGGCAGTGAGCTTAGGTATATTTTTTGTATTTGCCACGTACATAAATACGTTGGATAATCATATAGCGGACAAGAAATCTATTTTTTATTTATTTGCAAAAATTGTATATTTATTTGCAAGCTACCTGACCAAATCTTCCAGCGGTTTGTGTCGTGGCTTCCATTGGATGCATTCACAATGAATTAGAAAAACCTTAATTCTTATATATTTTCCTCCTTCCTCACTGTTTCCAAAAATGTAAAAAAAAGAAAAAATTGAAAATGATAATGCGATAAGTCTGGTGGTTTATTCTATCTGGAGAACTCAAGCATGGTATCCAAAATTGGAATCCATGATTCGCTTAAAAGTTATCGTTTTAATCCTCGTTTAGGTAACCCCACCCACTATGAAAGAATCTTTCCCTGGGGGTAGCAATCTTATCAAGGTGGCCTATAGTAAAGAGGGCGTTTGGGAGGATGCAATTATTTATTTTTTCCAAATGATGGAAGTTTTGCAACAATAATATTGAGACCATCTTAGCAGCCTAATGTAAATCAAGTTGTATCCGTTTTAGAAACAGAATGTCAAAATACTGGGAAATATTGAATTCTTAACACACATAGGTATGCCTTAAATTTAATTTGCGAGCAGAAAAATCAGAAATGGTAGATAGGTTTATGAGACGCATCTTTAAGCTGCGCCCTCAGTTTCCGAAATATTGGTATCCGGAACCATTGATACCTTATATAGGTAATTTGTACCCTTTGGTATATAGGTAACTTTTATCCTTTGGTGATCGTCTTCAAGTACAAACTACAATCTATTCCTTATTTACTATGGCAAATCACTCGACCGTGAAGTTTAAGAAGTTGGCACCACCCAAAGAGAGGCTTCCAAATATTCATCGCTTTCGCCAGTGGTGGCCAATATTTACATTGAGTGGTTCGAATCACACGCGGTTGATACCGTAACATATAAACCTAAGCTCTGGCCGAGATATGTTGATGATACTATTTTGTCTGAACCGGGAATGACCTACAACTTTCAGAATTTTTTCACTACCTAAATAACATAAGACTCACCATTAAATTTACAATGGAGTTTGAGCAAAATTGTTAAAATCCTTTTCTTGATGCACATGTCAAACGAGTAGAAAGCGACATCTGAACAAAAGTTTATCTTTAACCCACTCACACAGGACAATATTTAAATCAAGAGTCAAATCATTTTGCCATAACCAAACGAGCCCTAACAAGAACTTTGTATAACAGAGCCGTTCAAATTTGTAACAATTTTTATGACTTTGAAATCGAAATAAGAAACATAAAGAAGGATCTGCAGCAGAATGGTTACAGCCTTAAACTTATAACAGATACTATTTCTAAACTTCAGGAAACAGGACAGAGATTACAAGACCAAAGCCAGGGAAATGCACTCCTTACAACTCCATACATTAAAAGAGTACCAGAGAAAATTCGAAGAGTAGCGAATAACTTTAATATTAAACCAGCTTTTAAATCGAATAATACAATTCGAAGCTTTCTTAGTAAAACAAAACCGGAGAACAAACAAAATAAGGATTGCATTTACCAAGGTCCTTGTGAGTGTGGTGAATCATACATAGGCGAAACAAAAAGACCATTATCTGTTAGGCTTAAACAACTTAAGACGAATACCCAAAAAGGTGGAATCGCCGAACATGCATGGTCAAAAAAACACCGAATGAAGTGGATAGAAGCAAAGGTTTTGCACAGGGAGTCACACAGTTGCCTTTATTGGGCAGAATTAGGGTGTTTGCAGTAAAACAAGTGTTGAAATTCCAAATATTTGTAAGCCCCTCCTTGGGGGGAGCCAACTTCTTAAACTTCACGGTTGAATTATTTTCCCTAGTATATAGGTAGCCTTAGGAATGGATTGTAGTTTGCACCTGAAGACGATCAGAGATTGTATTGATCGAAAAAAAATATATGTAAATAAAGAACAAACGCTTTTCATACGTTGTTTTATCATTATTTTGCTTGATAGGTTGGCCATGGTCGGCCATAACTGATCGTCAGTCATCACTGAATTAGGTATATGAAGCTAATAGGCACTACACTATAAATTTTCTAATGCTTTTTACAACTTTGCCCAAGATAAATTACAATAATCATTCCTAACCACACAAGTTTACTTGTTCTTCTTTAGTTTTCATCTTAAACACTACTGGCCTTAGCGGCAATGACTATCTAGCTAACAAGAACCAGAAGGCTAATATTGTCTTATTAGGGAACTGTTCATAAAATACCTAAGGCGGCTAGTCGCTCACGAAATTGGTAGGTATTAAAATGTTTTTTCTAATCGTTTGAAAAAAAAGTACGTGCGATCCACGACCAAAAAGTGTCTTTTCAGGTCTCCTTAGATTTACAGAACTCGTCTGCGGCTCGCCTTGTAAATTTCCGGTGTCGACCTGTAAAGACCGATTTTCCGGTCTAGAGACGTAAATATCTATTGTTCGGGTGGAATCTTGCAACTTAATTTTGACCAACTTATATTTGCGGTGACAACACAAGAATATAGTGTGATGAAATTAACAGCTCCCCCGTACTCAAAGGGGGTGGATGGGGGTACAGTTGAAGTACGCCAGATTTCGTTGAAATTCAGTGTTTTGGGGCACTTGGAGATGAAGATAACGAATTTCTAATCAGATTTTAAAAATTCAATATGGCGGATTCAAGATGGACGAGTTTGGTCATCTTTTGCTAACCAAATTTTACTAATCTATACACATCCGATTGCCTTCAAATTTGGCATGCATTTATAGTGCCGGTGACAATACAATAATATGTTATTATTAGGCACCCTTCCCCACTACGAGGGGAGTGAAGGGGGAAAACACCTAAGTTGGTCCAATTTCAACGAAAATGGATATACAAGGGCTTTTGGGGATAAGGAATACAAATTTTTGATCAGATTTTCAAGATGGACGATTTTCCGTCATGTTTTGCTAACCAATTTTAACTGACTAATCCACATCCGATTGTGTTCAAATTTGGTATGCGTTTATAGTTCTAGTGAAAATACAATAATATGGTATGCTCAGGTACCCACCTCCCTCTAAAGAGGGAAGTAGCGGGGGAAAAAGATTTAGTTAGTTCGATTTGAATCAAAATTAACATACAGGGTTTATTAAGGAGGGGGATTATGAATTTTTGACCAGATTTGAAAATTTCAATATGGCAGATTCAAAATGGACAATTCAGGGCACAAATCTAAAAATTAAGGGTGTGTGTTCAACTTTGGTATGCGTTTATAGTTCCGGCGACAATACAATAATATGGTATTATTAGGTTCACACTTCCCTCTAACAAGGGAAGTGGAGGGGGCAAAAGGTTTAGTTTGTTCAATTTAAATCAAAATTGACACACAGGGGCTTTTCGCGAAGGGGATATGAATTTTTCAATATGGCGGATTCAAAAAGGACGAATATTTAAAGAACAAGCTTTTATTAAATGCACTCAAAAGTAGAATATCATTTTTTATCTTTTTTATACCATAATAATTTTAACTTTGCGGTGACAAAGAGAGAACTACAAAAGAAGAACTAAATTCTTCATTTATTCGAATGATAACATAATGCTTCCATCTAAAGAAGCTGAGAACGGGTAAGATTTCCGTGCTTGCCAAGACTTTGAAAATATCTTTGGGTTATAGAGTAATACAACTGTTTCTTAGTTAAATCGTAATGAAATGTAACCGATATACGATACCTAAAGTTAAAATTTTTAATTTTCGGCCATTGCTTTTATTATGGTATAAGAAAGATAAAAAATTATTTTCTACTTTTGAGAGCATTTCAAAAAGGCTTGTTCTTTAAAAAAAAATTTTAATATTAAAAAGTAAATCAACTAAAAAATGAAAGAAGGAGAAATTCGTCCTATTGCTGTATTTCGGGTAGCACCTAACACAAAAGCTGCTTTGCCTCTCTGGATGGCTATATTAATTTTTGGCATCAAAAATTATGCGGCTCGGGGTTCATGGCAACCAGACTGAATTTTGGCACCTAATTCTTAGAAAAATAATTTTGTTTTTTCACCCCAAGGACCAAAATTTTCTACCCAAAAAGGAACGAAAACATAATTTTGTAAAAGCTCTAACTCTCCTTGAAGTCATGTTTATATAAGAGATAGCTAAGGTATGGGAGAAGGTTGCATCTCAAGTCAATGGTCTACCCCTCTTCCATGGAATCAAGGAACGTTCATCCGCTCAATTCCCGTTAGCTCTGCGAATTTCCGGTGGTTCTAGGACTGCATGAATTGGAGCGGAGACGAGTGCTCTTTTAATAATATCATTGAGACAACTGTGACGTGACCATCTATGCCTGCGCTTTTGCGACAGATTGTCTGATTGGTTGCGATACCCAATCTCTTACTTACTTACTACTTATTAATTCATGTGACAAGAAGGTTAAGTTTTACAAATAAATGGGGAAAAAATATTTAAATAATAACATTTTCACAAGAAATTGAAAAAAAACAGAAATAATTTAAAGAAAGAGAAAAAAAGTTTCATTTAAAAAAAAAGGAAACATTAGATATTACTTAAAGAGTAACAGTTACTTAAATAGTAACAATGCAAAAAGTTAATAAAAAAAGAAAATTAAAAAAAAATTGAGCAATTTTGCTGATATTCTGGTTTACGTGTAAAAATTGAAATAATGAATAAATATTACTCATTCAATATGAAAGACCTTAATTTTAAAATATCAACTAATAAGAAACACAAATGTTTTAAGGATTTTGCACTAGAAGATTTATTAAGGAAAGTGATAAATTCAACAACAACAACAAGACGTGGCAGATTGTTTCTCGTTTTCTTAAGTTAAAAATCGTACATAAAAGTTTTTGATCGATCTTATAGTTAATTTTGTTAAAACAAAAGACTAGTTGGTATTTTGACGCCATTCTAAGATCAGCTACAATCCTAGTAAATGAAATGTTTGTTTTTATGTCAAGATATGACTGAGGTTCTGAGTATACTTGAAAGTAATTGTGGAATTAAGGGTAGTTAGACTCCTGAAGAGACTGTATATCTGCGTGTCGCAGAAAGCACTCGTACGACTTTAAGATAGAAGTTCGTGCTTTTTTTAGATTTCCTAATGTCAAATTGTTTGATACATATTCTTTGTTTATTTCTCTAAAAACACATGCGAGGGTATCTTATGGGAACCAAGCTTCTCTGCAATGATCGGACTTTAGCCCGCTAGCATCATTTCAAGTCCACAGCCTGTATATTGAGATTAATGTGAAGATCATTGCAAAAACAACGTTGACATTCGAGAATGCTATCTGTGTTATGCACATGGGAATATTATTCATATCGGCAGCCTCAAACTTTCACCTAAATTTCCAACTTAACGCCAGAGTGCAAATCGAATTCCTTATGCATAATATCAGCTTATTATCGTCAACAAATCTATGCCACTGATATTTAGGCAACATGAAATGTTTTTAACTGCGCCAAAAACATTTAGTTTTAAGACTGTTTGCACTTTAGAGACTTTAGTCTCTAAAATTAGGGACTAAAATTGGTAAAAAAGGAATTTGTTGTCCGTAAAAAATAAATAAAAAGAAAGGTTCGTGGCATATCGAACACACATTTTGCTTTTCAATTGATTGCGACCCGACCTCCCAGATCTAATGGATAGTCCAGACACCTACAGGCCTGTTTCATCCTTGTTAAGAGGCGAACTTTCTATTTTGAACGGTTTTCTTTCAGTAACCGATAGAGTTTCGCAGGTTTCTTTTTTTTGTCCTGCTCGAAAATTTCATACTTATTGATATATGCATCATTTAACGTTTTGCTTTTCGCTTTATTCCGACAGGCGGCGCGCTGCATATAGCCATCCAACATCCCGCGTCTTTTGACGACGAAAGTTGTTTAAATTCGCTGGGTGTGGTTTTTTATGTTGTGCTTCATACATATCCATTAGATCTTGGAGGCCTGGTCGTAATGAATTGAAAAGCAAAACGTGTGTCCCATATGCCACGAACCTTTCTTTTTAGTTATTTTTCACGGACAACAAATTCCTTTTTTTAAATTTTACTTTCTTTTTTTTTTTGCGCAACAAGCCTCCTACGGAGTGATTGTTGCTGTGCCTTAATATAATATAATATAATTATAAACTCCAATTGGGGGTGGAGTTGCTGTGAACGTTGTATTTTGAACGGTCTTCTTTCAGTAACCGGTATAGTTTTGCAGGTTTCTTTTTTTTGTCCTGCTCGCAAATTTCATTCTTATTGACATTTGCATCATTTAATGTTTTGCTTTTAGCTTTATTCCGACAGGCGGTGCGCATACAATCCTTTGTTACCCTGATGATTCCTATATGCCACGAACCTTCCTTTTTACTAAAATTGTTACCTTTTATCCCTAAGGATTAAATGGTAGTTTTTGTCCCTATGGACTAAAACTGGCAAATATAAAATCCAGAAATATTGTATGGAAAAAAGACTGCATGCAATAAATATTAATCTTGTTTCACGGGCATACCATTCCACACTAAATGAAACGTAAAAATCAATAATTTTTTTAAAGAAAAAGCAAAACAAATTTCAAAAGTGCAAAAAACAGCCAAACCAGGAAACAAAAGTGCCTTTTTGGTAAAAACTACCCTCTAGTACCTAGGTGCATAATGTACAATTTTGTCTGAACGGGCTCTTTCCTTCCATCCTATTTACTTGAAATCCGGGTTTGTAAAAACGCTAACATCACCGGCTAAATTAGCAGTGGTCGAGGGGTCTTGCGTACGAGCCAAGACAAAAGTTTTAAGAAGGTTTTAAATGTAAATACAGTCCATTCTATTTTTATTTAGACAAAACATAACATCACTTTCCATAGAACAAAAACCAGATTTTTAAGTTGCCAAAATCAAACACACTAGGTTTTGGTAATCGGCATTATAACTATACTGCTAACTTGAAATAACTCCGAATAACCCCTTATACAGGGTTCCTAAGTAAATCCTTAGGGGGCCAAGCAGTCGTGTATAAGACGCAGACAAACGGAAAAGCACATTAGGCAGAAAAGAATGGGCATAGGGCGATGTTGTCACTACATCTTAAACGTAGTAAATCCATTCCAGGTTGTTGTTTTCTAATGTTTTCCATTTTCATACCTTTAGGACTGGAATAAAAATTGTTTTTGCTCGACTTTAATACCAAACTGATGAAAGATATCGTAAAAAAAAATATTTTTCGGCTTTTCATTTTCTAACCATTGTCCTTACGCACTGTTTACAGACTGGGGACTGAGATACATGCAAATGCCTAACCTAAAGCATTCATACAAGGCTGGAGAAATCGACTGAGATATTTCCGTAAAAACTTTATCAAGCAAATAGGACAGGTTGACGCCTTGGAACGTCCAACCCAGGTTTTGCACTTTGATTCGAAATCAAAAAGGAGGCACAGTCAGATGTGGGGCCGTGCACAAATTACATAACGGTGATTTTACCAATTTTTGACCCCCTCCCTATGTAATGTTTTGTAACGGTTTGGCCGCCACTCCCCTAATATTACGTAAAGATTTCAAGACCACTACCCAACACAAAAAAAACTTTTCACTTATTTTCATTCCAAATTTTCTTAGTTTCACACAAATGCAAACGCTGTCGAAAACCCTCCTCCACCCTACGTAACGTTTTGTAAGCCCCCTCCCCCCATGACCATTACATAATTTGTACACGGCCCCTGTAGTCCCAGTGCAGGAGGGCGAGAAAATTGATATTTTTTTCTTAAAAATTATACTCTTTAGTCCTATTTCTTTGCGTTCCCTAAATTACGTAATTTTTGAAAAAAAATTGTAAGCGGCGCCATTTTTATTTCGTGCTTTGTTTTTCTAACATTTTTGCGTTCGGCTAATTTAATTGAAAAATTTTTGCCTGCGGCGCCCTTTATCTTCTCACTCGAAACCAACATCCCCCGTTTTAGGAAAACTGATCCCGTCTCTATTTTTAAATTTTTTCGAATAAAAGTAGAGTATGACTATAGGGGAAATCATTTTTTTCTAAGGTATGACGAAAATTTCGAGAAAGTTGAAGAAAAGAATAAAAAAAAGTGGCAGAGCTCAAGTTTTTCGTAAAAAAAAACATTTTTTGTAAAGAAACAGAGCAAAATAAATCTTTTCACCCCTTTTTGGGTGATACAAATATTGGCAGCCCCTTATTTTTCGCTTTTACCCTTCCGCTAGTTTTGAAGAATTGGTTCGCTACATGTTTCGAGATCATGTCATAAAACACCTCGAAAATATCAAATGTAGTGTAGGGCCAGCTTTATTTAAAATCAATAATATCGCAAGCAAAAAGCTCTGCAGGAAAAACAGCTCCGTTTATTAATTTCTTTGGCTGCTAGTGCTAGCTGCATGGTTTGGCCGTTTCTGGATATTTGTCACTAGTAGAACAGAATGGAAAGAAATTTAATTAAAAGCGAAGATATTTCTTTCTAATGTTAACAACCTCACGAGTTGTCGCTCAGTATCGTAAATAATGCACCCTAATGGATGTGTGGCCGCCATCTAGCGGAATTTGCAGACATCTTGTCAACGGTTATTATTGCAACTATGATTTATGCTCACAATGAAAGAGTGGCGACAATTTTTTCTCATGAAAGCAGTCCGGAGATAATAAAAAACTGGCACCATTGCTCAATATATCTGTTTCTTTTGTGCGCGCAGAACTTTCTATGCCATTTCTGTTTGATTTATTGAAATCATATCCCTAAAGAAAATCTTAGGAACCCTGTATTACGCCTTCATATCAATCAAATGCACCAGAGTGAAACAGCAAGATGCCAGAGATACGTTATGGATGAAAAATATATTATTATGTAATATCCTATTAAAGCGGCCATGATATTCGTTTTTATTTGTACACCGAACATAACAAAGAAAACGAGAGAGACCCAGACTGGTGAGCGAAGTCACCCAAAAAATAATGAATTCAAATTCAATTTAGACCTTTAGAAATGCAGGACCCGCTTTAAATTTTGCGTATTTTTTATATGTGTATGTTTATATGTTCAGGTCAAATCTTCTTAATTTTGACTAACCTCTAGATGTCAGATTGAATTCAAATTTGGTATACGAAATTTTGATAAGATTTTAAAAATACAATTTGGTTGATTCAAGATGGACGATTTTTGATCATGTTTTGCTAACCAATTTTAACTGACTTATGCACATCCGATTGTCTTTAAATTTGGTATGCTTTTATAGTTCCGGTAACAATACAATTATATAGTATTATGAGACATCTCCCTTCCCCCCTACGAGGGGATTGGAGGGGGGAAAACCCCTTAGTTTGTCCGATGTCAACCAAAATTGGTATACGAAAGATTTTGGGGATAAGGAATACGAATTTTTGATCAGATTTTAAAAACTCAATACGGCGGATTCAAGATGGACCATTTTTGGTCTTGTTTTGCTAACCAATTTTAACTGACCTATACACATCTGATTGTCTTCAAATTTGGTATGCGTTTATAGTTCCGGTGACAATAAAATAATATGGTATTATCAGGTACCCGCCTCCTCCTAACGAGGGAAGTGGAGCGGAAAGAATATTTAGTTTTTTCGATTTTAATCAGAATTGGTATACAGGGATTCTTAGAGAAGGGGATTATATATTTTTGATCAGATTTTAAAATATCAATATGGAGGGTTCAAAATGGACGATTTAGAGTAGAAATCTAAAAATTAAAAAATAATTTTATTAAATAAAAGCTTGGTTTTTAAAGTTCACTATCAAAATAATAAAAGCGATGAGCGATGAGTTTTGCCGTGTTGACTCGAAAAATTTATATTATTGATTATATGATTTTTCGCAAGAATCTGAATTCACTATAATGCATTGAAATGCAAGGGTAAGTAAATTTAACCAACCTCGACCTAGTTTACGGCCATCGCTCTTATTATTATGATATCAGAATGCTAAAAATTATTTTCTACTTATCAGTAAACTTTATACTTTATAAAAGCTTGTATTTGAAAATCTTTTGAATCCGCCACATTGAAATTTTTAGATCTCATAATCCCCTTCCCCAAAAACCCCGTACAGTTTTGATTGAAATTGGACAAACTAGATATTTTTCCACCTCCACTTTCCTCGTTAGGGGTAGGTGGGATGTGATAATATCATATTATTGTGTTATCACCGGAACTGTAAACGCGTACTAAATTTGAAGACAATCGGAGGGGTATAGGTCAGATAAAATTGGTTAGCAAAACATGACCAAAAATCGCCCATCTTGAATCCACCATATTGATTTTTTAAAATCTGATCAAAAATTCATATTTCTTATCCCCAAAAACCCATGTATACCAATTTTGGGTGAAATCGAAAAACTTAGGCGTTTTCTTCCCTCCAGGGAATGCCTAACAATACCATATTATGTTACAATAAAAAAAACAATAATAGCGTTGGGTGCCAATTTGTTGTCGTTTTTTTGATAAAGTTGTTTAAAGACCAAAAAGTTGGGTGATCTTAAAAAAAACCTTTGCCACGGCTAAATGGGTCGTAGATCCTTTGCAATTGAGGAAAATTTTCTTTGTTTACCTATTTCGATGTTTTCTTTCTCACTGTCGTTCACTTTTTATCAAAACACACTATTTTGTTGTTTCAAAATTGAAACAACATATGACTTAAAAACTATAGGGTGTTTAAAATAAATTTGGTGATGCAAAATAAAAAATTTGGGTTTCACACATTCTCAGTTTTACACATTATAATGACTCAAATAAAAAAATAACAATACAGCTTTTATTTATCCCGAAAATCTAAAAATGGGATTTTTTTTTATAAATAAACAAAAAAGAAACTGTCTATAATTTGTCACAAAAAAAACTCGAGAATTCATTTATTTCTTATTAGAGAAATAAGTAATATTTTGAAAATTTTATAATTTTATTTCTTGTTAGAGAAATAAGTAATATTTTGAAAATTTTATAATTTATAACCAATTATAGAAAAAAAATAATATATACAATTTTCTGAAGACAATGGAAAAAAAAATAGATATTGCTCGCTTTCTTCTAGAGTAGTCATTAAACAAGAATACTAAAATTCGCGACTAAACCAGAAAGAAATACAATCAATAAAAGCTCCAGTGATCACACTGAAATTGGCAAGAAAAAAATAAAAAATAAAGATATTTTATAAAAAGAAAATGTAGGAAAATATTTTTGTTAGCTAGGTATTGTTAAGCCAAATCTAGGCCTCATTTTTCGAAGATAAAAAAAATGAAAGGTACAAGATAGATAAAGCAAGGCATGAGGATTTTTTGTATGGCAATAGAAAGCAAAAATCAATGTAAGCAGCAGGGTTCGTAAAAAAAACACTCTGTACAGGGTAGCCAAAATTTACACAAAGATATACATAGCGCACATTGATATAACTATCAAAATAAATGTTTGGCGTACCTGTATCAGGGTCTCTTCAACAGTGGTCGAACTTCGTACCAAGAACATCAACTTTGTGTGGTCAATTAGTCACATTAAAAAAAAATAAGCCCTTAGGAAGGCATAAGGTACGTAAAAATTAGTCCTTCGGGGGCCAAAAGATAGGTAGGTAATATGGCTGGTTGTTTATCTAACTTTCTAACCATGAATTCCAGATTAAGTAGCGTTTTGGTAAGTGATGAACCCAAAGACTGCACAAGGCAAAACTCTATGAGTAACAGGTCCCAAATACCATGCTAAAAACTTCAAAGAAAACACAGTAGAAACAGTTTCTCAACTAACCAGTCCAAAGTCCAAAAAAATAAATAAATTATTTAAACTTTTATATAATAAAAATTAATGTGACTAAAAGACCAGAAAAGGCATGTTAACAAAAAAAAATTAGTTGCCATAAAAATGTCCTCTACCATAACTAAATAAAATAAAAATGAATAAAAAAAAGACATCAAAATATTTTCCACATTATGGTGATTAATTCCCAATGGAATTAAAGTAAAAAATTAACCAAAAATGGTGAAATTTAGAAATTTTTAAAACATAATTTAAAATGACTTGCCTTTTTAAGTGCTGCACCAAAAAGAGAACGTTTCAAGTCAGAAATCAGTGGATGTTTACTACCTAAAATTGTTGAACCAATAGCAGTCGAGATTTAAGAGAAAAACAGCTTTTTATCCCATTTCTTGCGGGTTTGTAAGTCTCCACGACGTAGAAGGTTAATTCGTTTTAAGGAAAAGCACTGAGACTGGATAATTCTACAATTTTTAAAATATCCACTTTCTGCTGTGGTAGTTAAATATTTCACTAAATTTTTACTCAATCTATTTAAACGAAAACACAATAATATTCTTTATACCTAGTTTGACATTCCTAGCTGCATTTTTTCTAGGTTAGGAATCTATGTTTACAACCAAATTTCTAGCTATCTTTTTCCAATACACTAACAGAAAATTACCCACTTTTCAATGAAGTTATCCCAGATGAGTTCTTTCAAAACCAAATGTAAAGCATTAATAAATTTAAATGCTCCACAATGTATATTTGTAAAATTTGTTTATATTGGAGTATTTTGAATCAAGATTATTTATTTAAATATGAAACACGTAGTTATATTTTATTCCATTATTTAATGAGTCTTTTATTATTATTAAGCTGTTTTATATGAATTTTAAAATTCCTGATGGCTCACGCTCTACATTTTCGTTAAAATAAGGAATCTAGTTCTAGTGATGTTTAAAGAGAACACAAAAATCTTTACATTTGCTTTTTGAAAGTGTACTGATTTTCCCCTAGATGGCTGTAGAGGTATTGGAATAGAATTATAATACAGGGTTCCTAAGATTTTCCTTAGGGATAGGATTTCAATAAATCAAACAACATAGAAAGTTCTGCGCGCACAAAAGAAACAGGTATATTGAGTAATGGTGCCAGTTTGTTATTATCTCCGGACTGCTGAAATTGTCGCTACTTTTTCATTGTGAGCATAAATCATAGTTGCAATAATAACCGTTGAAAAGATGTCTGCAAATTCCGCTAGATGGCGGCCACACCATGGATCACATTATTGGACCCTTTTTCAATGAAGGGAATTTGAATAGTCAAAAATATGTTGATCTTCTCCAACACCAGATTTTACTACGGTTGAGGGAACTCAACACAAATTTGCACGAATTGTGGTTTCAGCAAGATGGCTGTTCATCCCACAATTCACGCCAGGCTACAAATTACCTTCGTCAGGTATTTGGTGATAGAATTATTTCCACGTATGGAAATATCCGATGGTCTCCTCGATCACCAGATCTTGCGCCACATGACTTTTTCCTATGGGGTTGTTGGCACGACAAAATTTTCCAAGACCCTTACTTACGGCCTACGACTATACAGGAGTTGAGAGCGAAAATTTTGGAGGCAGGCAACTCTATCACCCCTGAAATGTTGGCTGCTACGCCCCAAGAGTTTTACAATAGATTGGGATATTGTGAGGCTCAAGAAGGGGACAGATTTGAACATCGAATCTAATTAAAAATTAGATGTTTTCAGGTCCAAACCACAGCTTTTTCTTGCTTAAAGGAGGCGGCAGGGTCCATTATTTACGATATTGAGCGATAAACTCGTGAGGTTGTTAACATTAGAAAGAAATATCGTCGCTTTTAATTAAATTTATTTATTTATTTATTATTAATAAACGGCCAAACCATGTTTTAGCACTAGCAGCCAAAGAAATCAATAAACGGCGCTGTTTTTCCTGTAGTGCTTTTTGCTTGCGATATTATTGATTTTAAATAAAGCTGACCCTACACTATATTTGATATTTTCGAGGTGTTTTATGACATGATCTCGAAACATGTAGCGAACCAATTCTTCAAAACTAGCGAGAGGGTAAAAGCGAAAAATAAGGGGCTGCCAATATTTGTAACACCCAAAAAGGGGTGAAAAGATTTATTTTGCTCTGTTTCTTTACAAAAAACGTTTTTTTTTACGAAAAACTTGAGCTCTGCCACTTTTTTCATTTTTTTCTTCAACTTTCTCGAAATTTTCGTCATACCGTAGAAAAAAATTATTTCCCCCATGGTCATACTCTACTTTTATCCAAAAAAATTTAGAAACAGAGACGGGATCAGTTTTCCTAAAACGGGGGATCTTGGTTTTGAGTGAGAAGATAAAGGGCGCCGCAGGCAAAAATGTTTCAATTAAATTAGCCGAACGCAAAAATGTTAGAAAAACAAAGCACGAAATATAAATGGCGCCGCTTACATTTATATTACGTAATTTCGGGAACGCAAAGACATAGGTCTAAAGAGTATAATTTTTAAGAAAAAAATATCAATTTTCTCGCCCTCCTCCACTGGGACTACAGGGGCCGTGCACAAATTACGTAATGGTCATAGGGGGGTTTTCGACAGCGTTTGCATTTGTGTGAAACTAAGAAAATTTGGAATGAAAATAAGTTAATTTTTTTTTTTTTGGGGGGGGGGGTAGTGGTCTTGAAATCGTTACGTAATATTAGGGGAGTGGCGTGCCAAACCGTTACAAAACATTACATAGGGTGGGGGTCAAAAATTGGTAAAATCACCGTTACGTAATTTATGCACGGCCCCACATCTGACTGTTCCTTCTTTTTGATTTCGAATCAAAGTGCAAAACCCGGATTGGACGTTCGAAGGCGTGAATCCGTCCTATTTGCTTGATAAAGTTTCTACGGAAATATCTCAGTCGATATCTCCGGCCGTGTATGAACGCTTTAGGTTAGGCATTTGCATGTATCTCAGTCCCCAGCCTGTAAACAGTGCGTAAGGACAATGGTTACAAACTGAAAAGCCGAAAAATATTTTTTTTGACGATATCTTTTATCAGTTTGGTATTAAAGTCGAGCAAAAACAATTTTTATTCCAGTCCTAAAGGTATGAAAATGGAGAACATTAGAAAACAACAACCTGGAATGGATTTACTACGTGTAAGATGTAGTGACAACATCGCTCCACGCACATCCTTTTCTGCCTAATGTGCTTTTCCGTTTGTCTGCGTTTTATACACGGCGGCCCCCTAAGGATTTGCTTAGGAACCCTGTATAATATTCGTATTTGTGTGTATTTTATAAAATTAAAGTTATTAGATTTTAAATTTTTTTTAACAAATTTTAGTGGTAATACAGTAGTTACGTAAAACGTGAGTTTTACCGTAACAATTATTGTATTGTCACCGGAACTACGATCGCGTACCAAGTTTGAATTTAATCGGACTTGAGTTGCAAGATTTTTACGCGAACAGAGAAACATATATACATAATAGAGGTGAAATTAAAGAAAAGCTTGTAATAATAAAGTTAATGTTTTCTAGTTTTAAGAAAAAAATTATATGGAGGGGGGTTGAGAGGGTTGATATATGTGAAAAATCATAAGTTTTGATCCAAGTCTGTAAATTCACAACAACTATCTAAAAACTGCATATTCCTAGCAGCCTTAGAGGGAATTGTGACGAAACAGTCTATCGATCTTGCTACTCTTGCGGCTATATATCTATTGTGCCCCTGAAAATGACCAATGAGATGTCTGAGCTTCATTCATTTGAGATTTCATAACCAGTCCCTTCTATGATGTGTAGAGTTCGCACTATTTACGTTTGATGATCAAAGTCTTACGAGAAAAATAACAAAATGGCAAAAAAATGGTTCAATAACTTTCAATTACCATCAGCTCATGACAAAATTTAAACTAAATGAAATCGAAAATTTTCTGAATGAGGCCCTGTCCATACTGTTATCAGTGTGGCCAAAAATCTAGGGAGAAACAAAAAAATAAACGTCAGACTGAAAATTCTCGTTGACAGTTGACGTCAATCTATGTGGATAAACTTCGGGTGGAAAATACTGTAGTTCAGTGTATGACATTAAAAACGAGATCCTTCACGGCAAACTGCCGCGCTCTAGCGTCTCAAAGCGTCGTGTCACCCGAATCTAAATATATTTGACTATCAAATCAAACTGTAACTTGTGTGCATGCCTTTATCCGATATCTGGTCGAATAACGTTTGAAATAGACCAGTCAGATTTCGCGACATATTTTTTTCTTCAAATTTGATGGTACCTAGGTACCTACCTATACTGTCCTGCTAATAAAGAGTAGCATAACCGATATTTTCTAACTTTCGAGAAAAAGAGCTTCAAAGTTTTTCTATTGGTTTTTAGCCTATAACTTTTTTTATAAAGATGGTAATTTTTTTTTTATTTTTAGTTAGAAGCACTGCAAAAAACAACAAAAAATTTTTTTAAATAATATTTAAAAATATTCTTAAGATTTTGTAATATTACACAAAAACAAAAGCGTATGTGTATTCGGCTTTGTCTTTGTGCCAATGTCCTTAAGAGAGCCCACTTTTAGAGTGATGTGCCGAACCCTTATCCATGAATGAGGTTCGACACACCAGGTGATTTTTGGTCTGGTGGTACTACTACATCATATGTGAAAATGAGGGGTTACCCTACCCCCTCTAAAATTGCCCACCTTTGGATTGGTGTGCCGAGCCCTTATCCACAATTTTGACGTACAGGATTGTCCATTTCGTATTCAGGATAAGAAAATGCACATACCGGCGAGGGTTATCTACCCATAATATTTATACCTTAAACTCTTGCTCTAAAACTACCTCTTGGCGGTGGTCTATAATATATGGTGATTTTACTTGCAATACGATATCTTGTGTCACTTTGACAGTTCTAAGACTTTCTGTTTATTAATTTTTATGGATTATAATTATTTTTACGATTTTAAGAAAAAATGGCCTTACCCGTATCATTCCAGTGCATTTTAACCTCCATTAATGTCAAAATATCTTATCAATTGCGGTAAAGATTGGCTTAAAATCACTTTTTAGATACCCTTGCATATGTCAGGCTTTAAACCAAACTTTCCCTAAACTACAGTCCTTAGTAAATATCGCCGCTTATGTCGTTGAAGGTGTGCTTGTGCAGATGCAGCATATTCAGAACTGTTAACCTGGGGTTAGTCGGGCGGAGTGCTCCGTGATTTGTTTGAGGCTGCTCAAGATTTTGTAATTTTTTTTATAAAAAGATGTATTTTTTATATATTTGGGGGCAGAAACATAAACAAGAAACCGATTTTTTTTTAATTTAGAAACTACAAAGGTGACGAGTATATAAATCAAAATTTGTACACGGTGTATGAGCTCATAAATCGATAACTTTAATATTACATAATATTTGCATTGTATTCAGTGAAAAATATATCGTACATAGGATTAATAACAGGCGTTTATTAATTTTTTATAAATAATTATACATCAATAACAAGTAACTGTTACAAAAATCGGACAAAAGTTATAAAAATTGTCATCTACAGCAATGAAATTAATAAACGGAAGTTACGAAATCAATGAAAAATGTTGCCTGACATTTCATAGAGAGTTGTTATTAATAGTATGTACATGTTATGGAGACAATAAAAGAGCATAAGAAATAAATAAAACATATTAACGATTTTAATCAATGCCTTAAATTTATGATGTTGTGTGTTAAAGTTGTTATGGAACGTATGTAGAAGTTTATGAAAATTATAAACCGGGCATATAAAATACATAAACATGGTTATGAAATTTATGTACCTAACATAACTAAATTCATTATTAGGTGTAACTAATAGCTATGAAGACATGTCTCTTAATCCTTGATTTCATAACACCCTTCACAAAGATCATTCTTAAAGACTCTTTATATTGTAACAACTTTTTTTTGAAACTGTGTCTTGCAGCAGTAAAATCAATAACTCGTTTTGGCTATAAGATTTATGTGAACTAGATTATGATATTAATAAAAATTTACATCGGAGCAAAAATCATACACAAAATACATCGGCTCAATGTATTTTTTTTAGGAAACGGTGCCTTTTCTGGTTCAGTGTTCATATTAAATTATTAAACGGCATTGGTATTTATCATTTAAATATTTGCAGAATTTTTTTACGTATAACAAACACCATATTTTGGTGGTTTGAGTTATTGGAGAATATATTTAAATATCTTTCGTAATTAAAACTACAGACATGATAAAAATTTGTGATTCTATTTTCTCTCTCACACTAAACTGTAGGAGATCGTCCAGGTTTGCTATAACCCCAACATAAAAGTATACTAGAATTTGCTTTTTTAACATTCTTTTTTCATTTATTGTTACAATAACAAAAAAACCCTTTGTTTGAAAGTTTGAGACAATGATGTTTTTGAAATTAACTCTTGTCAAGACAAATAAATATAAAAATAACCACATCACACAACTATTTCGAAATTAAAAACACAAGAGAAAAAATAGTAGAACCTTTTAGAACAATCAAGGTCATAACTGACAACTTTTCTTTTAATACTGGGACTTTCTATCCATTAAAACATCAATACCCAGTGTTATCAAAGTTAGAGACAAACCTGGGACCTTCCAATGCGGCCAACTGAGCTACGGCGGCCGGCTAGGTCATAACTAAATAATTATAGGTGTTTATTTCGTAAATCAGGGATCTTTTTGAGAATTGTGTAGTTGATATCATTTTTGCAATTTTACTCCAAATTATTGGTATTGGTTTAGTCAGTATTATAATAACATCATATCTCGGGCATTTTGGTCCTATTATTTTTCTAGTGATAGTACAGCAAAATTGTCGTCTGAGTTCGAAAATAACCGGGGGAGGCTGAGTTTTTGGTATGATCTTTCGGGCCTTTTCTTCATTTCTATTGGTCGAGGGCGGAAAAGTCTGAGAACAAAAATATTCGGAAAAAAAATTCAACATTTTTGTCCAAGTGCTCAACTTTCTGTAGTTAGTTTCCAAAAAGATAGAGAACGCCAAAGTTACAAAAAATTAGTTTTAAAGTATTTTGACCAACAAATAGTGACTTTTGAAAAAAAAAATCAATAGGAAAGTTGTAAATCTCGGAAAAATCCTATAAAAATGTGTATATTATTTATAATTAAACAGTTTTTGGACTACAGGGACTGAAAGTCGGTAAAATTCTTTGAACCGCTTTCTGTTGTGGATAATATATTATTATTTATGGTAAGAGCAATACAAATAAGGTGTGGGTGTCTATCCACAAATAAAACAGTTTTTTGGTAAGTTTTTGAGTTTTATATTTCTTGTGGCAATTCAAAGTCCCTTGACAATAACAACGACTTTTACAAGTCAAAAATCAAAACAACAAAGAGGTTACAATAAGGTCGTAAGGATGTGGTTGTGGTTCCCACAACACTCCCCCCTTAACCTATAAATTTTACTCTTCTACCACTTTTCGTAAAATACTCTTTTCGAGGTAAATCCTGGTTGGAAGTTTACTAGGGAGATGGAATGGCCGGTCCTGTAGTTGCATTGCCATTTTAATGATCTTCAGGCTGTTATAAAAATGCAGGTTTCAATATATCAATTGAAATATTCTTTTGTTTGCCATTGACAAGCCACGTAAAATATTTTTCATAACTATGTAAAATTTTAAAAGGTCCTTGCAAGGAACGTTTCACACTAACCACTCTAACGAGGAACCAAGAGGGTCTACAATAAGTCAGAAATGGCTGCAGTGCAGTGAGTGTAGCTTGCCAACAGGCAGGTTGGAGTCACAATCGAGGGGTTTTAGTCGGTAGGAATCCGACACTACCCGTGCTCTCCTGATAGAGGAGAAATGGCCCTCGCAGGCAAGTAGTTCGGGCGTCTTATGCAAGATTTCCCCTTGTGACCCTTGAAAAAAAAATCCACTCTTACGAAAACGCGTGAGCAATCTTTGGGTTCTTTGAATATTAATATTTTCTTTAACGTGTCATAATCAGAAGGTTTTCTTGGACTACTATTATTCATATGTTCTTGAAAATTTCTAAGAAATTCGGTTGGTTGTATATCAGAAGAAAATAAAGTTATAAGTTGTCCAGAAATTGTGAGAGGTGTCCAATAAACTAACTCAGCTGTTGATGTTGTATGTCACACCAATTCAGCGATGACTGACGACCAGTTATGGCCGACCATGGACAACTTATCAAGCAAAATAATGATAAAACAACTCATGAAAGGCAGATTTCTGGGTTTGTCATTTATTAACCTATATTTAGAGCATACTTATTTTGAGCGTCAAAAATGTGTGGTCAGACAGCAACTCGAAAGTGACTCTTAAAGCAGCTTCTATTATTGAACAAATTTAAAAGAGCTTTTTTAGAAGTGTCAAAACTGCCAAAAAACAAGCTAAAATCTGTCAACAAGAAGTCACAGCCAACTTGGCCAAAAATGGGACCGGACAAGGGGTCAAGGGACTGGAAAATTGAACAGGAAGATAATTTCCTGATAGTGGAGATAACACTTTCCGTACGATATTTTTTTACGGAAAATTATAACGCAAACCTGGTACACCATAAACATTTCTACCTAATTCTTTTTATGGCTAAAAGTCCTAGACTAACAAAATTCTTAAGGCATCTGGCTTAAGGGCTAATATTCCTGGAGGATGAAAATTTAGCAATTGAAGTTATCGACAGACTGAAGAATGTCCTCGATAACAAATTAAAATCGGTTTATTGAATTTGGAACTTGAATCTTCCAAGGCGCACTTCTATTAAATAATAGACACTTAAAGTTAATTTTTCAGTTTTATCAGCATTCGTATCCTTATTTCTATCGAGTCGAGCAATCAAATAGGTGCACTTCTAGAATCATGGCGAATGCGTGACAGCGCCAGCTGATTAAATGCACGAAAAGCTCGTTAGGTACGATAAGGGAATCGTAACAATACGACCGTCCCTGCATACGAAACGATGTTTTGACGCATTTTATCAGCTGCAGCTGTCACGCATTCGCCATTAGTTTAAAAGTAGACCTGCTCGATAGGTCGACTCGATAGAAATAAGAATATGAATGCCAATAAACCCGAAAATTAACTTTAAGTGTATAATAATTGTTTTTGTGTCTTTAGTCTTAAAGGTATACACCGGGTAAGTAAGTTTATAACAAAAGTAACTGCGCTCTTTATTTTCAATTCAGAATAATATTACAGAATCTAAGACGTCATACAAATACCGTTTTTATAAAGTTTCTTTTTTACCAAATAGAGTAAGCTAAAGATTACTAAAATAAACTTTCTACTAGAAATTAGTGCCTTATTAAAAGTTATGGCGGAATTCGAATAAGGTTTAAATACAAAAAATATACTTGCGCAATTGTAAAAAAATGGTGCTAGAAAGCACGGATATACAATCAATTATTTTATGTTGAAAGGAAATGAAAATATCTTGAAAACTGTAGCTTCGAGAGATTTTAATCTTTTTTTTTGGTTTACTTTAACGTGGTTTCAAATAACTCGGAAACTAAAGCTCCCACGAATTTAGACTTAATAATAAAATTTGTAGTCCATATTCATGAAAACTTAAATCTGAAAACCCTATAGCGCTACTTGCTTTTGTCCAAAAGTTACAATCTTTTTAGGTTATTTATCTCCCTTTGCCCCCCTTTAACCCCCACCACCCTACCCAAAAGATAATCAGTTTATGGTCAACCGATAGGGGATTTTTGTACCAAATGTGGTTAAAATCGATTAAGGCGTTCTCGATCGATTATCGTGTATACAGACAGACACCAGACAACAGACCGACTGACCGACAGACCGACAGAAAACTTTTTTTTTTTGTCGAATAAGTTGTTTGGGAACCTTACTAACCCAATTTTGACAAAATTAAGAAAAGTTAAAATTTTACGATTTTAATAGTCCCCCATACCATATTGGTATGATGGTGGACTAAAAAAGATGGCGTATTAGCAAAGCCATAAAAATGTACTTCGTGTATATAAAGGCCAAAATTATTACCCCCCCCCCTTTCAACCACTTCCTCCATTAGAATATTGAACTTTGCGTACGTAAAAGAGTAAGGAAATTCTGCATGCATGCGCAATGACCGAAATTTCCAAAAATTACGACGAAATTACAAGATGATAATAACTTTTTTACAACAATTAGGTTTTATTTAATTTAAAAACTAATTTTTTGGCAAGTAAATTGTAACTATTCGGATAATAAATAATTTTAAAAATGTACACCGATAAAAAAATATGAATATTTATAATTGATTTTTACAGATAAGCTTCATTTTCTTGACAACATTTATCTAAACTCTGAGTAAAATCAAATCAAATATAGTATTTTTTCCTTTTAAATGCAATACTGTGGCAATTTTACAATGTAAAGAGTATAATCTCTAAAATTTAAAGTTTGCTGGATATGAATTTATTAACAATTAACGCAGATAAAATAATATATATACATACCATTTTCGAGTTATACTCCTGAATTACCCACTGCGTTCACTAATCTATCTTTTTAAAAAACACGTCATATTGTTAATTTCCAAATAAGTATAATGGTGTACTTTGTACACCATTCATCCCCTCGAAGTGACACAAAAAAGTACACTTAAAATAATATGCAATGTAATTTTAAGATATAATACAGAGAAGCTGTTTAAACTAGCTGATGTCCTTAGCATAAAAAATATTTTTTATGAAAATTCACTGTATTACAAAATCAATAAAAATCTTATACAACCACAACAACACTCATCAACATAGAAATCAAATAGTGTTACCAAAATTGATTAGCACTAAAAGAAGTAATTTTTCCTTTACATAGGACAAAAAAGTTCCTACAGATATTAAACACATCACCCAAAAAAAAGTCTACAACAAAAAAAATTAAGAATGGCTACTTACAATCAATTAACAATGTAATACCTTTCTCTTGTATCCACTATTTTATTTAATTTTTATTCAAACCCAACTATAGAAAAAGAAGGAAGAAAATTTACTTGTATTATTATTTTAAATAGAATAGATTGATATTTTGTTTTTTCATGTATAAATTAGATAGTTACACAAATTATAACACTAAACCTTCTCCTAGTCTTCTATCTGTATGTCTAACTCTACAGACAACTTCTTGCAGAACTTCGTGGAGTGCGGCGTAGGTTTAAAGCACATGTTTACGAAAAATAGTAGGTAATTACCGTTTATCATTTATATTTATTTATGTATTATTGAAAATATTTTTATTTTGCATTGTACTTAAGTAATTCTTATAAAAAAATATTGAAAACAAATAAACAAAAACAAAACTTACGTAAAACAACATTTTGTAGAAAGTAGCAATACACTTAACATTGTTAATCTACACAAGTGAATGGAGTAAGTTCATAATGTTTGTGTAAAATCACTAATTTTTTTTATACGTTACAATAATAGAAGTTATTGATCTAGTCATCTTTAAATCGGTTGCTAAAAGTAACAAAATAGCTTTTTTTATTGATTGTCTTATAAGTCAGTTTAGTAATTAATTACTAATAAAACGGATGCGGAGATCTTGAAAGAAAGTTTTAAAATGACGACGGCGAAACTTATCCTGGACAAGTTTTCCGGAAGATAAGAACGGTGCAAAACTTACAATATACAGAAGACAGTCAACAAAAACATTATAAAAATTGTCCAGAACTAACTCTGCGTTAGTTGAAATACTAAATTTTATTTTTGTTCCGGTAAACTTAGTTAGGCGACCTTGTGATATATTTTATCAAGTCCCGGACCCCAACTGACAAAGTTATGGAGTATGTTATGGTACAGTATAAAATAAAAATAATTTTTCTAAGACGATCTGCATGGTAAGCTCTTAACGTAAATTAAGTTTTTAAAAAATAGAAATTTTTTACAATTATGATTATTTCTTATAAATAAAATGTTAAGAGTAAAACCTGTACTGAGATTTGAACGTTTAAGAGTGCCACGAACCATTCTTTTTATTAAAGTGTGCTTTTCGCTTGTAGATAAAAGGTTGTATATTACATGTACAGTAAGACTCATTACAGCGGTCTACGAACTTGTCATGACAATATTTTCCTAAAAAAAAGGACTTAAAGAAACTCCAAATCAACCGAAAAGAATCTAAAAACAAAATACCAAATGTCTTGGGTGGAAATAACGAAAATTCAAACTTGGATGAAAGGAAGGAACACCCTGGGCAACTATCATTAAACACCATCATACACTTTGATTTTCAACTTTGAATCACTCAAAAATAGTCCTGGCGTGTTAATATTTCCAATAAGAGAATGCTCCTAAGCCAATTTAAACAAAAAAAAGAAGTTAGAAACCTCCAAATCAGTTACATCAACCGAAAAGAATCTAAAAACAAAAGATCAAAAGATCAAAAGATCTTGGGTAGAAATAACGAAAATTCAGACTCCCACAAGGAACAACCAAAGGATCAAATCGAAAAGAGAAATGATTAAACGACATTTCGCCCTGGGTCAGTGTACGCTCATTAGTGGTTTCACTGGTGACCCTCCCAAAACATCATTAAACAACATAATAGACTTTGATTTCCCGATAAGGATTCGCCCTGGCGTGTTAATATTTCCAATAGGATTATGCTCCTAAGGCAATTAAAAACAAAAAAGAAGGAGTAAAAATCGTCCAAATTAGTTACACCAACCGAAAAGAATCTAAAAATAAAAAATCAAAAGATCTATCTTGGGTGGAAATAACGAAAATTAATACTTAAATGAGCATCCTACAAGGAATAAACAAAGGACCAAAGCGAAAAGAGAAATGATTAAACGACATTTTGCCCTGGGCAACCAGTGTGGGCTCATCAATGGTTTCACTGGTCACCCTCCCCAAACATCATTAAACACCATCATACACTTTGATTTCCAACTTTGAATTACTCACAAATAGGCATCGTTCCGCACTGGTACTTATATTAGTTACCCGATACGGATTCGTCGTGGCGTGTTAATATTTCTAATAGGATTATACTCCTAAGTCAATTAAAAACAACAAAAATGGATTTAAAAACCTCAAAATTAGTTATATCAATCTAAAAACAAAAGATGAAAAGATCTTGGGTGAATATAACGAAAATTCAAACCACTGATGAGCCCATACTGGTTGCCCAGGGCGAAACGTCGTTTAATTATTTTTGGTCGTTTGTGTTCCTTGTGGGATGCACATTTAAGTTTGAATTTTCGTTATTACCACCCAAAATCTTTTGATCTTTTGTTTTTAGATTCTTTTCGGTTGATGTAACTGATTTGGAGGTTTTTAACTCCTTTTTTTTGTTTTTAATTGTCTTAGAAACATAATCCTATTGGAAATATTAACACGCCAGGACGAATCCGTTTCGGGTAACTTGGATAAGTACCAGTGCAGAACGTTGCCTATTTGTGAGTGATTCAAAGTTGGAAATCAAAGTGAATGATGGTGTTTAATGATGTTTGGGGAGGGTGACCAGTGAAACCACTGATGAGCCCACACTGGTTGCCCAAGGCGAAACGTCGTGTAATAATTGCTCTTTTCGCTTTGGTTCTTTGTGTGTTCCTTGTGGGATGCTCATTCAAGTTTCAATTTTCCCCACACAAAAAATGTGGATTGTAGTAAGTCGACTTACTAGGTTCTTGAGTTGCACAGCCGAATTGTCCAAAGGTCTACAGTTTGGGCTAATACCCGTGACAAAAAAAGACAAAAAAAGTCGACGTTGCTGCACCTAATTTGAATACTTAGGCCGCTTTTCCGGACCCAATGTACCTCGTGAAGGGTTTTAATCTTAGCATAACATCCAAACGGCAAATAGTAGACAAAGTAGTTTTTTTTAGTTGGCTCATGGTCATTTCTGTAACTAATTAAATTAAATTAATGTTTAGCAAGGTGTCATTGGGCAGCGTGCATATAGAAACACTAAGCTCGTCAGCTCGATGCTTATTGGGAAGATTTTGATAACAGTGAGAGGATTTAAAGTAAATAAATAGGTATTTGTTTGTGTGTCGAAACAAAGAAAACGAACCAGTCGTATGATTGTTTATAAAATACGGTTGGAAATTATACTGTTATAGCTTTTATTTTAGTTCTTTGATATATTTTGTCAGAGCAGATTTTTTTGCAGACCAGTGTAATTAGATAATCTAATAACTTATGAACTAATACTTAGGGGGAATAGAGTATTCCGCAACCTGTTTTAATCGATTACCAGTGGAACCACCAATTCAATCTAACCTGTTACAGTCCCAAAATTTTTGCTGTCAACAAATAGGGTTAGGGTGAAAATTTTTTTTCTTAAATTCAGACGGTTTAGAGCACATATGTTGGCCTTCCGCCAACGAACCCTCGATTGTCATAAAAAATTCAATATGTGGCCCCTAGGGGGCAACAGGAACCAAAATGTTTTTTCAAACTATCCCTCATACCTTCCATACCAATGCACATGCACATCTGAATCTGAGTCAAGTTATAGTTCATAATATGGCCTAGAAATCTGCTATACCAAAACATAATTTGTGGCTGTGAACAAGGCCCAAAGCTAAAAATTTTGTCTTTTTCAATTAAAAAATGACATTTTACTTAACTTTAAGCCAATGCCAATAATAATGCATCACTAGGGGTGCAGTCGACCATTTCTCAATCCTGAATACCCTCAACTTTGCCCCAACCTCTAGAGGTTGTAAGGGGGCGAGATATAATTTTTTGACCATTTTCACATTCCAGAAGACACTCCATCCATATGCACATTTAAAACTCATATACTTATTATTAAATACAAATATCTCAAACTCCAGGGGCCACCCCTAAATAGGGGCTAAAAATTTTAAATCTCTCAAAGCTCGTTTAAAATTTACTACACCAAATTCAAAAAATTTTTTTTGACAATTACAAGTTCGAGTCAAGACACTTACATATAGTAAATTTTGAACAAGTTGTTCGAGTTTTAATATTTTTAGGCCCTATTTAGGAGTCGCCCCTGGGCATGGAAATTTTTATATTTCATAATATTATGTAACACCAAATTCATGAGTTTTAAATATGGCATATGGAGAGTTTTCTGGCATATTAGATCCCTCCCTCTTACATCCCCTAGGGGCTGGGGAAAAGTTACGGTATTTATTGAAACATGGTCCACTGCGCCCCTAGTGGTGCATTTTTAGAGTGAGAGATAAGTGAAATATAATTTTTTAATTAAAATCGACGAAATTTTTAGCCCCTTACCTACGGGCCTTGTTAACGGCTATAGAAATTTTTTCAGTACAATAAGACTTGCTGTTAATAGTATGAACTACCATCTAACTGAGATTCAGATATGCAGATGCATTAGTATAGAAGGTATGAGAAATAGTTTAAAAACACATGTGGCTGCTCCCTAGGGGCCACATATGTAATTTTTATGACACATGAGGGTACGTTACCGGAAGGTCAATATACGTGCTGAATTTTAGTGGTCTAGCTTAAACCATCTGAATTTAACCTAACCCTACTTTTTTTTTACTTTTTGACTGCAGCATTTTTAATACTGTTAGAAGGTTAAGCAGGATCCATAAGTAATCGAGTAAAATAAGTTTTCGTAAGATCTTCATCAAAAGTCCCACGGAAGCCAAGTTTTATACGTATGTCACCTAAGTATTATAAAGTAAATTCAGTCACAATAAATTATTATTATTTGCTTGAAAGTAACAATAAAAATACATGGTTAAATCTTTAAAGACGATTTATTAAAAAAAATATCTAACAGTTATAGTCCAGGCCCCGTCGTATAACCCCGCAAAAAAATCTAGGTCCTCAGATTTTGACTTTTGATTCATGTGTTTGGATCATTGTAGAAGAATTTATCTTGGGTAGACATGGATAACCCGGGTCAAAGTATTTTAGTGATCATCCTGTATTTTTGTATTAAAAAGCTTAAAGTTTGTATTTTTTTGTGCGTTTCTTCTGTGAAAAAGGGCTAAATATCAAAAAGTTGAAAAACCGTTGGACCTTCTCTACCACATAATAAAAATTACAAATATTGATCAATCTTTTAAAAACTTTCATTTAAAATAATAATAATATTAAAAATTATGTTGATTTAAATATAGTTTATCTTGGCTTAACGAATAACCTCCCTAAGAATAAATAAAATCAGAAATGCTATCTTGAATTTTTTTTGAAAACGTACATAATTTGGTGTAACCATATTGTTTATCTCCGTTTTCAGGGCAACTCTTTTCTTTAATAAACATTAAACATAATACGTAAAACGCAGAAATAAATTATTATTGGATACGTAGTTTTCTTTTTTCAATTGGCCAAGTACTTTTTAATATTTAGCCTTTTTTCACAAGAGAAACACAAAAAAATGCAAATTTTAAGCTTTTTAATACAAAAATACAAAAAAGGTCACTAAAATAGTTTGGTCCGGGTGATCAATGTCTACTCAAGATAAATTACTGCTACAGTGACTCAAAAATAGTAATCAAAAGTCAAAATCTGGGGACCTTGTTTTTTTTTGCGGGGGTATTTGATGGGGCCAGGACTATATAATTTGCGTTCATTTTTTTCTTCTTGTCATTTATTTCAAACGCATATGTCTCAAAAGCTAAACTTTAAAGACAATTAAAAAACATTTCCAAAACGGTACCATAAACAACCCATGTGCCCTTGCAAGAGGTCTCGGTCGCAAATAAAATTAACGCCTTTGTAGGTCATCGAATAAACCCTTGTTAATAGTAGCTTTTACAAACTAGTGAATAGTGCAATTTTTTAAATACCATTACCCAAAATTCTAAAAACATGCAAAATTATACAAAAGCATTTACTTCGCCTTCGACTACGCCATTTTTAAATGTTGCACCGTTTCCTTCTTCTGTTAGCCAGTTAGGTTTTTGACATTATTTGTGCCCAAAAAAATATAAAACAAATTATAGTTTTGCACTCCTGAACAATAAAAAATGTTTTGCATCGGTATTCAGAAAATAAATATTTTTGTTAGTGAGTAAAATCGTGTTTTTTGATGAAAGTATTAAAAAAATATTTATCTGATAAAACCCCATTACAGAGAATAGAATAGCAAACTTAATTAAAAATTCAATTAAAAAATATAAAATTAACAATCATTTAACTTTGCAGGTTTGGTAGTATTTATAAATTAATTTGTAGCCCGGTTGTAAAAAATCACAAAATTTTTAAAAATAGTTCAAGCGTATAGGTCGTTATTTTTTGGGTCCATTTTAATTTTAACAGCAGTCAGTTAATATTTAGGTAGGTGCAAAAAAAAACGTCGTGTCTGTTAAAGCAGAGGAAACGAATATAGCAGGCCAGAATCCAAAACAAAAAATTGCCAAGGTACGATAGCAGTGGCGTGGTAACGGGGGAGGGGTTGAGGACAAAACCGTCCATCGAAATTTTCAGCGATATTCAAGTTATTAAGTTATTGTCGCTTAATTTTCCTTCAAAGTGAAGGTACATCTGCCGATTCTGCAATTTGACAGAAAGTTGGCTTTTACCTGAATCCTGGGTCTGATTTTTTTATCCCCATTTTAACTCCTAAATCCTAGTGATACCTTACCGCATGAGATGGCAGTTCGGTCAAGCTGGAAATAGTGGTAAAGATACTTTACACAATTTTACCAACAAGCCTCAAAAATTTCCAAAAAAAAAAACCGCACTGAGTGCGATAAAGTACTACGTTCCGCACGTAAACGAGTGCGGTAAAGTGCACTTTATAATATATTATACCGTAGAGAGGCTTAATTTTCCTTCAAACTGAAGGTATAGGTATCTGCCGACATTTCATCTCCTTATACCTAGCACCGTACTGATGAGCACCACAAGTACGAAATCCGGATCTACGGTTACCAATACCTTTTTAGAGGTAAAGCTCGCCATTCATTGATTTTGTCATTTATTCACCCTCGCTAAATCCCGTTTTAAATTTATTAACTTTAGAGCTCAGAATATCTCTAATAGTATATTACATAACGAGAGAAGAAAGTGATATAATTCACACGACTGTAAATGTTGTGAACGAGGCGCTAGCCGAGTGAAAAAACACGCGAGTGTAATAAAGTTACTTTCTATCGAGTTGTGTACGCTATTTTTCCTACGACCACTTTAGGATTTAATTGGTATTTTTATTATTATTAAATTTTTTTCATTTTCATCTTAAGAGAATAAATTATTTTAAATCATAGCCTACTAGATACCTACATTGTTTGGATGGTTTGCTCTCATTCATTTTCGTCACTAGAGAAGAAAACATTCTCGTCTCTAGAGACGAAAATCAAATTGATATACGTGTGAAATATAAAATTTTGTGAGGCGTTATAGAGTGCAGATTTATTTGCTTTCGTGTGTGGTCGTAGGAAAAGATAATTATATCTGTCTCCGTAGAGACGCTTAATTTTCTTTCAAACTGAAGGTATATCTGCCGATTCTGCAATTTGATACATGTAAAAGGCTTATATTATCTCCTAATTCCTAGCACCTTACTAATGAGCACCACAAGTGCCAATATAAGGATCTAGGGTTACCATTACCTTTTTTGAGGGAAAGCTCGCCATTCATTGATTTTGTTAAAATTTTTAATTTACGCCCATCGCTTTTATTATGATACCAGAAAGATAAACAATTATTTTCTACTTTTTAGAGCATTAATAAAAAGCTTGTTCTTTATTTTAGTGTTCATTACTTAAAAACTTTCTGTCTGATTTTTAATTTAAGGATTTGTTACCAAAATTATCAATTTATGAAAGTCCAAGATAACGGACCTTTTAAAAAATAGGTATATTGACCCCACTCCTTCATTTTTTTATGCGCACTACTGGTGAAAAACTTAACTGTGGCGTGTAGATAAGACAATCTGATAAGAAAGTAATGTGTTGTTCAAATTAGTGCGTTTTAGTACAGTAAAATTGTCATAAATAAGAGGGGTACCTCGAAAAACATCCGGGGAGGCTAAAATTTTCATATGTTTTTGGGGGGGGGTTTTGAAAGTAAGATCCCCAAGTTTGTGTTTCCCCCACTCCTCGAGAACCATCCACCATTTTGAAAAAACTTTGTTACCGACTTTTCTTCATTTCTATTGGTTGGTGGCGAAAATGTCTGAGAACAAAAATATTCGGCATAAAACTCCTAATATTTTGATCCAAGTGCTCAACTTTCTATAGTTAGTTTCTAAAAAGTTAGATGGAGCTGCAGTTACAAAAAGTTTTTGATCAACAAAATTGATTTTTTTTTAAACTTTAAATGAAAAAGTTGTAGATCTCAGAAACATCCTATAAAAATATGCATATATTTTATAATTAATCTTTGAGAACCGCTTTCTGGGCAAGCATGAAGCCGCGTGTTTTGGATTATACAGCGTGGATTCTTTTAACGCAACGGTGCTTCTAGCGGGTTAGAATTTGGTTGAATAAAAAAATCCAAACACACGTGAACTGAGATTTATAATTTCCTTTAATCGTGCTTTCTTGTTTTTTTTTATGTCATTTTGTTTATAAGGTATGGCAAAAATTTTTCTTTTTAAATAGGACACCCCGTATAGTTTGACATTTTTGAATTCTAAAAAAAAATTATCTTTTTGACAATACCACACACTAATACTCTATCTCTTATTGTTTCTAAGATAGAGGCATTGAAACTTGCATGGAATTGTTGTCGATGCCCTGTTTTACGGGGAATATTTGAATGAATGTCGAAGTTTTCCATACAGATTTAGATCAAAATATCTTAATTATCGTAAAAGATAGATCCTACTGTGTACTATTGCTAAAGGGAGAATTATTTTCAGATTTAAAAAATTGCAAAATATACAGGGTGTCCTATTTAAAAAAAATATATTTTTTGCCATACCTCGTAAATAAAGTGACATAAAAAAAAATCCAAGATAGCACGATTAAAGCAAATTGAAATCTCAGTTGACGTGTTTTTGGATTGTTTTATTTAACCAAATTCTAACCTGCTAGAAGCACCGTTCCGTTTAAAGAATCCACGCTGTATATTATTATTTATAGTAAGAGCAGTACAAAAAATTGTCAAAAGTATCTGACAGACTGACTGACAAACTGATTTTTCGTAACTTTCTACTTTTTAGAGCATTAATAAAAAGCTTGTTCTTTATTTTAGTGTTCATTACTTAAAAACTTTCTGTCTGATTTTTAATTTAAGGATTTGTTACCAAAATTATCAATTTATGAAAGTCCAAGATAACGGACCTTTTAAAAAATAGGTATGTTGACCCCCCTCCTTCATTTTTTTATGCGCACTACTGGTGAAAAACTTAACTGTGGCGTGTAGATAAGACAATCTGATAAGAAAGTAATGTGTTGTTCAAATTAGTGCGTTTTAGTACAGTAAAATTGTCATAAATAAGAGGGGTACCTCGAAAAACATCCGGGGAGGCTAAAATTTTCATATGTTTTTGGGGGGGGGTTTTGAAAGTAAGATCCCCAAGTTTGAGTTTCCCCCACTCCTCGAGAACCATCCACCATTTTGAAAAAACTTTGTTACCGACTTTTCTTCATTTCTATTGGTTGGTGGCGAAAATGTCTGAGAACAAAAATATTCGGCATAAAACTCCTAATATTTTGATCCAAGTGCTCAACTTTCTATAGTTAGTTTCTAAAAAGTTAGATGGAGCTGCAGTTACAAAAAGTTTTTGATCAACAAAATTGATTTTTTTTTAAAACTTTAAATGAAAAAGTTGTAGATCTCAGAAACATCCTATAAAAATATGCATATATTTTATAATTAATCTTTGAGAACCGCTTTCTGGGCAAGCATAAAGCCGCGTGTTTTGGATTATACAGCGTGGATTCTTTTAACGGAACGGTGCTTCTAGCGGGTTAGAATTTGGTTGAATAAAAAAATCCAAACACACGTGAACTGAGATTTATAATTTCCTTTAATCGTGCTTTCTTGTTTTTTTTATGTCATTTTGTTTATAAGGTATGGCAAAAATTTTTCTTTTTAAATAGGACACCCCGTATAGTTTGACATTTTTGAATTCTAAAAAAAAATTATCTTTTTGACAATACCACACACTAATACTCTATCTCTTATTGTTTCTAAGATAGAGGCATTGAAACTTGCATGGAATTGTTGTCGATGCCCTGTTTTACGGGGAATATTTGAATGAATATCGAAGTTTTCCATACAGATTTAGATCAAAATATCTTAATTATCGTAAAAGATAGATCCTACTGTGTACTATTGCTAAAAGGAGAATTATTTTCAGATTTAAAAAATTGCAAAATATACAGGGTGTCCTATTTAAAAAAATATATTTTTTGCCATACCTCGTAAATAAAGTGACATAAAAAAAATCCAAGATAGCACGATTAAAGCAAATTGAAATCTCAGTTGACGTGTTTTTGGATTGTTTTATTCAACCAAATTCTAACCTGCTAGAAGCACCGTTCCGTTTAAAGAATCCACGCTGTATATTATTATTTATAGTAAGAGCAGTACAAAAAATTGTCAAAAGTATCTGACAGACTGACTGACAAACTGATTTTTCGTAACTTCAACGCCCTCTATCTTTTTAAAAACTACCTACAGAGAGCTGAACTTGTGACAAAAATATTGAAAATTTTATGCCAAAGATTTTTGTTTCTGCACTTTTCTATCTGCGATCAACAGAAATAGAGAAAATCGGTTCCAATGTTTTTGAAATGGCGGATAGTTTCCGAGGAGTTAGGAAACTTAAACTTGGAAATTTTACTTTCAGACCCCCCAAAGAATATACAATAAAAAACTCAGCCTTTCCTGTTTTCTTTTGGCATCGAATGAAAATTTTAGTGTACTACCATCAATTATATAAAATCATTTTTCCAATTTTTGACCCCTACCCCACCTGCAACATTTTATATCACTTTTGCTACCTCTTCCTAATCCCTTTTGGTACTTAATAATACTTCTACCTACTCCTCCAACCCCTCTTGTTGCGTTTATGTAAGCGATGAATAGCCCGTTATCCAAAAGGACTCGACTATCGGTACCCGAATAAATGTCAGTCTGTCAGATATTTTCGGTAATTTTCATGCCGACAGACTGGATCACTCGTGTAGCGTAGATCATAAGCTTTAATTTAATACCTCATTTGTACTGCTCTTACTATAAATAATAATATACGGGTGTCCCAAGGTGGTTACAATGGAAACTTTTCAAACTTCCTTTTCTAACATAAGTCCATGTAAACTATCTTTGTGAAATACTTTCATATTTGCAGTGTTGCCATTTGCAGGAAAACTTGGCAACAACTTTCTTATTTGAAATTAGATACCCTGTATATTCTTGCATTTTTTGATTCCACACTATATATTTTAGGTACATTTTATGTATAATGTCCTATACCTATGTTCAACTGTTTTTAAAATATTGATTGGTGAAAATTGACATGTTTTAACTATGACAGCCCGTAACATCGAAACGGTTAAGGATAAAGCAAAATGGTTTTGACATTCCTATCTTGGTTTTTCACAAGCTATCGTTTTATATCTAAACCCAGGGTTAAAATATGTCAAGGTTAGTTTAACTCTGGGTTAAAAATAGTATAAAACCAAAACCCAAATCTTTTTCGCCTACGATCAATAGAAATGGAGAAAAGTCGGTTACAAAGATTTTTCAAAATGGGAGTGGGGAAACACAAACTTGGGAGGTTTACTTTCAGACCCGCTGAAAGAACATACCAAAAACTCTGCCTCATCGGATTTTTTTCGAACTCAGATGACAATTTTACTGTACTATTTGCTAAACTGAATTCATTGAGACCAATAAAAAGCATATTTTGCTTGGCTATGCTTTCGGATGTATTGGTCCGATTTTAATAGTGCTGACCACTTTAAAAAGCAAAGGTTTAAAATTTTGCAGTTTTATGTTAATATTCACATTTTCGAAAAATATTCAATATTTTTTTTTGGTCTGACTGAATTTGATTCACCAAATGCTCTCATTTGAACAGTTTATTACTTTATTATTTCCTATCTAATATTAGCAAGTGATACAACAGTACACTCAAAAAATATAAATAAAGCTCTGCACGCAATTAGCTATTTAACCAGCAACACAAATAAAAAATTTGCATAGGGGTGAAAATGAGTATTGATCTTGAATTTTCATAAACTGTCAATTTTGGCATAAAATTCTTAAATTTTAAAGTCTTTGGTTTTTAAAACGGTTAAAATTTATGAAATTTCACAAAAACTTTGGAGTAATGGACAGTAAAAAAAACCGTTTTTTTTTTTGACACCCTATAATTTTGCTACCCAATGCACGTATATACCTGCTTACCACGGTCCTCAAAAAAGTTGCTTTGTCTATAAGATATATTAGACAATGCTAGAAGCTACGTTAAACTTATTTGGTCACTATTATTATTCCATTGGTATACACTGAGAAAAATGGTGGGCTACGAGAACTCAAATATGTGTGCTCCTAGACCCAATTGTGTTGCCAAAAGAGGACAGCTCAGACCTCTAGGCTGTGAGAACCAAGTCCAAGGGATTGCAGGGAAACACGGTTTGCGTGTGTTGTAGTAGTCCAAAATATGCATAAACACTGAATGTATTTTTTTGGCCATTTGGGCTACCAGAACTCAACATCTAGGTTGTGGTGACTCATGATCTGGGCTAGGAGAACCCTGCCTTTGAGCTACCAAAACTCAGAATCCAGGTTGTGGTAACTCATGGTCTGGGCTGGGAGAACCTTAACTTTAGGTTACCAGAACTCAGCATCTGAGTTGTAGTATATTCAGTCGGGGTAACTTTGAACCATTATGGGTAACTTTGAGCCACTCAGAAAATTCAGTTTAGAGACATGAAAGGTTCCAACATATAATTTTCCAAGTTGCTCAAAGTTACCCACAGTGGTTCAAAGTTACCCCAAATGACTGTACTAGTATTTTGAAAAAAAAATAAAACTTATTTTTATTTTTCATTTAATTTTTTTAGTCGACGAAATAAATGCAAAGAAAAAAAAATCTTAATTTTTATCTCCAACACGAACGCTACTAGAGATAAAAAAATACCGTCAACTAGGGAGCATTAAAAATGTGGATCATGTTTTTCTGAAAAAAAAGATTTTGTGATTTAAAAATAAAACAAAATCCAACGAAGCCTTGACTTTTAAGTCGCACCGGCTGACTGTATACAAAATATAATGAATAAATAGCTAACTCTACAACGTTATCCATTATAAACAAGGGCATTCAAAGTAAATCATCACTTTTTCTGACAAATTCGATATTAGAATACTTAGGCTTTGTACATGTATTGTGTTACTTTAAATGGAACACCCTGTATTGTGTGTAATTTTTATAGCTAAGCAGGCTTTACTCTTGCCAAACATGCTGAATAACTCAAATCATAAACGAAATTTTTTAAATTTCTCTTAAATTCAAAAAAAGCACACAATAAACAAGGTGTTACGTTGAACATAACAAAACATGTCTAGGTAATTTGTAAATTATAAATATCAAATTTCAGATAAAACGATAAGGTTTATAATGTATAACCCCTTACATTAAAAAAAAAACTTTTAAAAAAATCTAAAATATAGCGTTTGAAAATGTTTGACTGTGAAAAATATAAACAAAATCAAATATTTTAATATAAATATGGTGTGTTAAAAACAACTAAAGGCTGAACTATAACGCTAAAGCCGTCCCTAGATCTAATTTGCTCAGGAAAATGACAGAAATATACAATGAGCTTCAGGCTACTGCAAACATAGGGGGAATCAAGTCCAATTTACTATCCGTGCCATACGACCGAGGTGCGGTCGAAGCACGCTGCAGTATTATCTTTTTGAAATTTATTTTGTTTTTATTATTTTGTTGTATTTCTGCCTTGCCCGAGAAACAGACTGGTAAGTTCTTAAGTGAAATAATAAATTTTTAAAACTAAAAATGGATGTCTACGAAGTTGCTGAAAAAGTACAGATGGTAAAATGGTACTATTAAGGCAGACCATTGAGACTTATTCAAGAACTTTTTTTGGAGAATTTTGTAAATCGCCCAGAACCTAGTGTATCAACGATTCATTGGTTTGTGCAGAGTTTTGAAAAGTTTGGTTGTGTAGCGCCAAGAAACCATAAAAATCCCACTGTTTTGAATGACGAGTGGAAGAAAATCGAAAGTTAACTAGCCACCAAATTGCCGAAGCAGTTGATACATCTTCAGCCACTGTCTTAGGTGTTCTCAAAAAGAATGGTTATCATTCTCACAAAGCGTCAAAAATGCATCAAATTTTTCCGGAAGACAACTATCGTCGTATGAAATTTTGCGAAACAATGATGGAAAGGGCTAATCGTGATGAAAACTTTCTGAGATCTATTCTTTTTAAAGAAAAGCCCTTTCCCATTATTGAATCGTCATAACCCAACACACGTTCGATAATGATCGAGGGAAAATTTGCATTTATATTTTGACGTAAGAACACATTATCCCCAAAAACTAAATGTTTGGGGGGGGGGGTATTGTAGGGAAACACGTAATTTGGCCATTTTTTATTGACGGCAATTTGAATGGTCCTAGATACTTGGATCTACTGCAGCAGCATATTATTCCAATTGCTAGGCAGGCGTGAGATTTGGTAAAACATGGTTTCAACAAGATGGTTGTCCCGCTCACAATATTGGCCTTGTTAGGGAATATCTTGATAATGAATTTCCTAATCGGGTTATAAATACACGGGGAACTATTTTATGGCCAGCTCGATCACCCGATCTTGCTCCTAATGACTTCTAGCTGTGGAATTATATCAAAAATAAAGTTTACGGGCATAAACGTGCTAATAATTTGGAAGAACTTCGGATTAAAATTGAACAAGCTTTTCACACTATCACCCCTAACATGCTTGGAAACGTTAGAAGGGGTTCTTATAATAGGCTCGGATATTATCTAGCTGATCAAGGGGGACTTTTCGAACATTTGAGAATCTTTTCGGTTTTTAGAATGTATTATTTTATTTTAAGAACTTGCTTCTATTTCGTTTCTTCTTATTATTTTCATTGTAACACGTTGTTAGCGATAAATCTGAGCAGTTGAAAATAAAACGCAAAAAACAATAATAAATTTAAAGAAAAGATTTATGGCGTAGAGGGTAAAAGGGACCCGGGACCTTTAGAATACCAGTCTAATACTCGACCAACTGAGCTACCGAGGAACATAAGGATTTAACAGGCTATTCGTAAATCCTTTCATCCGATTCGTTTGTTAGTAGTCGTGAGATCTTTAAAGCCTACTGCGGCTTCAAAAACCTAGAGATGTTATAAAGAGGTCTATGCAGCTACACCCCGGATTCAAAAAATTTAAAAAAAATTAATTCAGGATTTACGGACTAATTACGGGCTAATTATCTAGCGCAAAAAAAATTTTGGGCTCTTCTCCTTATCTGTTTTTTTTTTAAAGTTTAAAATGTGGGTGCAGCTGCATGTGCAGTACCATCCCGCATCCATTAATAAAAGCGATACCCAAAAAAAAGTATGTCAGAATTACTGGCTAATTACGGGCTAATTATCTGCGTCAAAAAAAAATTAACTCATCTCCTCATCTGATTTTTTTTAAAGTTTAAAATGAGGGGTGCAGCTGCATGTGCAGTCTCATCCCGCATCCATTAATAATAGCGGTAACCAAAAAAAAGTATCTCAGAATTACGGGCTAATTACGGGCTAATCATCTGCGACAAAAAAATTTGGTTTATGCCCTTACTTAATTTTTAAAATATTTAAAATGCCCGGTGCAGCTGCATGTGCAGCCCCACCCCGCACGCATTAATAATAGCAGTATCGAAACTAAAAGTGTGTTACGGGCTAATTACAGGCTAATCATCTTCGGTAAAAAAAAATCGGGCTCATGCCCTTACCTGATTTTTTTAAAGTTTAAAATACGGAGGCTATTATAGGCTAATCATCTGCGGTAAAAAAAAAGTATGCTCATCTTCTTACCTGATTTTTTTAAAAGTTTAAAGTGCGGGGTGCAGCTCCACCCCGCACACATTAATAGTAGCACTACCGAACCAAAAAGTATATCAGAACTAAGGGCTAATTACAGGCTAATCATCTGTGGTAAAAAAAAATTTGGGCTGCATGTGCAGATGCACCCCGCATGTCAAACTTTAAAAAAATCAGATAAGAAGGTGAGCCCAAATTTTTTTTTGCAGTAGATAAGTAGCCCGTAATTAGCCCGTAATTCCTACAGTCAAAAAAATTTGATTTTTCAAATGCGGTGTGCAGCTGCATGGACGTGTTATAGTTTTACGAAATTTCTATTTATCTATCAACCAACGACACATGAAATATAGTGTTTTATTGAAGGTGTCAAAAGGCAAATTTCCCCAACCCTTTGCCCTCTACGCCACAAATATTTTCCGATAATTAAAGTTTTCTTGCATTTTATAGTAATTTAAAATTGTATTCCATTAAAACTGCACTAGAGCAACATTTTGACAGATCTAAACCGGTGCAAGTGCACAACGAGTAGCGCACTTAATTTAAAGTCGGTTCGCTGTATGAAGTTCGATATCGGATTAAATCTCCAAAAGATGTTATCGCTTTTTGAACAGTAAGTCAGTTAAGTTAGAATTCCCTCGCTGTACTTGATCGTACATCCCACTGGTTCACTGTATATGAGGGAGCTAAATCAGCGGTCTTAAAACAAAATTATTTAAGAATTACGCGTTATACTTATACCACGATAAATAAAGGGATTAAACTATCTATTAGAAATCGATTAGAAATATTGTGTATGAAATATATAAGTCGTAGGAATATGTTACCCTCATACCTATTCTAGAAAAGATAAAGGAAAAACAACTTTGCGATGTTGGAATTACCAGTTTGCCCAAAATTTTAAAAGAGGTGGGCTTTAAATATAAAAAAAATGAACAACAGAAAAGTGCTTTGCGAGCAATCCAATATTGTGTCAAAAAGATGGCAATTTTTAAGAGATTACATAAAAAACAAAAAATCGGAATTGCCAAGGCAAGTTGATTTTCTTGATGAAACATGGGTATTTTCGCACGGAACTTCAACCAAATTGTCTTGCAAGAATGAATCGAAACATTGCTATTCCAGTACCCGTGCAAGTAATGAAAAAAGATATGTAATAATACATGCAGGCAATGAAAGGAAAATGCCAGTTTAATATTTTTATCAACAAAAAAAGCTGACGATTATCACGGCAAAATGGATGCTAAAATTTTTGAGCATTGGTTTGAGGAAAAACTTTTAAAAAGTTTAGAAAACCCTTCCTTACTTATTTTGGACAATGCGTCTTACCATACGAGACTCGAAGAAAAATTTTCTACAAGCAGCTGGAGAAAAGAGGAAATAACGTCAAAGAAAAATCTAAACCATAAAAATTTATTTTTAAAAGTGATCTTTTAAGCAAGTGTAAAGAGCAGCCATTAAAAAAAATATGTTGTTGATGCATTAGCCCTTAAATATGGACATCAAGTTTTGAGATTACCACCCTACCATTGCCATTACAACAAGTAAAAATATCGGTGAGCCCAGCGTTAGAAAGTTGTGGGAGGAGGCACTTAGCAAAGTGGGCAAAAAAGAATAGCGGAAATGCATTGAACACACGAAAGAAATTCTTTTTGAATCTTATGAGACAGAACAGGTTATAGACAAAGTAAGACCGTTAATTATTACGGATGATGATAATGATTCTGAAAGCATGGATGATATTTCAGATGCAGAGGAAGACTATTTTTAGTATGCATTTATAAGTAGGTGCGTTCTATCGCAAGACTGCTATACCGGTTCTTTTTAGAACCAAAACTTTACAAAAAAGAATTCGTAAAACTAATTTTCCTAAACATTATAAAAGCTAAGAAATAATCTTTTTTTACCTAATTATTTTTTATTACTTTTAAATGATTTAGGCACTGTTTACAAATGTCCAAACCATGACTTTCCTAATTACCGATGCAAAAAAAATAATTTTGTCTGCGCTTGTTATTTAAACCAACGCTTCTAAAAAGCACTATTTTAGTTACTAGATTTAAAAACTACCATTATTTAGAAAATGTAATTCGTCATGTTCCAAAAATATAATTTATTGTTTAAGAACCACCCACTTTCCTGCTCAAGAAGTTTTATTGTTTACCAACGGAATATGTTATTAACAGTGTATTTTCTGGGAACCGTCAATAATGATTACTTATCTGTTCTAACCAATATTAATAATATCAAGATTGATGCTATCTGGATCCTATAATCAATATTGGCCCTTTTTGTCAACAGAAAGACAAATTGGGGATGTCAACATGTGGATGTTTGTTAAGGATATGAAACTAAAGAAAAAGAAAAAATACCTAGAGGTTCTAAAATCTTATATTTGTATTGTATTAGTTTTTATAACTGGTATTTTAGGAAAAACAACAATTAGAAAAGCGGGTCGATTATCACCTAATTATTCAGCAAAAATTTTTGGCTCAGGGGAAAATTTCTTTTGTCAAAAATTAAAAATCTCTCCTGTCAAAACTGATAATTGTCCTTTTCAAAACTCAAAATCACACGTCTATACTAACATACATACATATAAATAGCGAACCACACAGTCAAAACCTTTCGTTTTAGTACCCTTTTGCACGTATGCCGCCGCCATTTTTTACACTGTTGACAGTTATTACATTAGGTAATTGTCAAAATGGCCGCCACATACGTTCAAAGCTCACTATAACGCGAGTAGATGAAAGGCCTATTAAATATCGGAGGTATCGAGCGGACATTTTGGTTTGTTGTGGTGTTGTTCGTTTTTTAATTTGATAACTAATCTTCAAATTTAATTTAGGGATGGGGAAATAATCAGAAAATCATTCTTAGATTTTTTGCCATGAGAAAACCGCTCTCGGGCAAGGGATAGGGAAATTATAGAAAATCGTGTCGGAGATTTTTTGCCGTGGGAACCGCTCGAAGTCTTGCCCGAGAGCGGTTGTAAAAAGAATTATAGTAATATACCTAGGCACTGACTATAATCCCTATTGAATATTGCACGAATATGATTTTGTGATTCAAAACATGTCCAGCTGGCCACGAGATGGATATCCTAAGATATGCAGTGAATATTTATCCACGTGAGTATTTACCAAATATGCATTAGTCTTCCACTAAACTGCAATTACGGGGTAGCCTATGGATATAGGTACAGCAATGTATCACCATTATGTTGATGTATTACTTGAAATTAGTTATCAAAAGATTACCTAAATAACTTTTTGTACATAGAGACCATATTGATTCCAGTGCCATCTACAGCAAACATGCCAAAATTCTGACAAAAATATTCTTTTTGGGAATATTCATAGAAATAACTTGATTATCACGTTATCATGGGAATATTATTATCTTTTTACCAAAGGAATATAACTATTACAAACTCTTAAAGAATATTCAATAAAAAATAGGCTTGGAATATTCCTATTATATTCGGAATGGAACATACCAAAAATCACTTTAAGGGAATATATACAAGAGCTTAAGAGAACAAAATGTTCGTTGATTTAAATAAATATACGTCAATCCCAACATGTGATTGACTTTTCAAAAACATTCTTATCAGTGTATAACATCAAACGACACATCGACAATAAAAACCTGTGAGTACAGACAAGACGTGTGATTTTGAGTTTTGAAAAGGGCAGTTATCAGTTTTGACAAGGGAGATTTTCACCTGAGCGGGAAATTTTCGCTGAATAATCAAATGACAATCGACCTGCTTTTATATTGTATGAAGTTAATTATCAGTTTAATTCTTATCTATTCATGTAATTACACTTGTCTCACGTGACTTTAAACACTACGTCTACTACGTCCCCAAGGATTACAAACTTTTTGTTTTAAATTCTAGAGGTGTGCATGGTCACTGTGTAGCTGCAACTGCCAGGTATAATCCTATGACTCTCTGATGATTTCTATTAAGGATAAAACAGGTCTGTAGGTGTCTGGATTCTCCATTAGACATTGGAGGCCTGGTCGTAATGAAGTGAGAAACAAAAACGCTTTGTCCGATATGCCACGAGTTTTACTTTCATTTAAACACATAGCTCTTATCTTGCGGAATTGGCTAAAATAAGACGACAAAAATGGATAACTAATTAAAAAAATTAAATTATAAATTAAAAAAAATAATAAACTTTTGGTCCATTTGTCACCTCCACGGTGTAAAACCACCCCTACAATCTGATTTAAAATTAATTTTAATACTACTTCCAGACAGATGGCAGCAATTTTTAAGGATATATTAAAGAGTATTATATTGTTTTTTTCTTATTTTTATATATTTGATGCAAAAATATATTTAAATAGCACCTATATTTTTCAAAGAAAATTGAAACCGAGTTTTACAGCACCTCCATGGATAAACAGATTCGTTCATTTTTCTAGTAATAGAGGGCACCCAACGCGGTACTATCGACTGGTGGGCAAGCTTATACTCATCAGTGTTCATTGTAACTTTGCAAGAACAACATCTATGCGACGGTTTCTTCTCGGGAAATAATGAAATTATGTAAAATACAAATATACCTTTTTAATCGATCACTTCCATGCGGATTAATGTAAGTACGACAAGTAAAAATACTGCAAATATTTTTTTTTTTAATTTTCTAGGTATTGTTGATTTCTTTTTTAAAATAAATTTTTAATTTAGTTATTTCCGTTTTTAAATATTTAAGGAAAACATGGCCTATTCGTGTCCATGGAGGTACCGCATTCTCCATGGGGGTGAGGAGATGAGAAAATGTACATAGTTTTAAGTAAAAATGGTTTCTTTTTTAGAATATTGGCACCTAAAAAACATACGTCTACGACCCGGACCTCTTCTTCCTTCAATTTTGCCTTCTTTTATCAATTTTAAAAGTTTATATTTGTAATTTCTCTAAATATGGCCAAAATATTCAAGTTTTCGTTTTTTAATGATAAATAAAACTTCAAGATGTTTACGTATTCTAAGCAAAACATCCACATTAGTTACTCTGTCCATCCAAGATATCCTTAGTATTCTACGATAACACCACATCTCGAATGCCTCAAACTTTTTGCTCAGTATAACTAGCGGTTGACCCGCGGCACTGCCCGCTCCAGTTCCATACAAATAGTGCTTAATACCCCAAAAAAATTAAGTTCGTTGAAGTCACTCGATATAATTTTATGTCTTTAGATTATGAATTTCTTAGCTTTATCATTATTTATAATATTTTGTGCTGCTCTTAAAACTTTTTGATTACAGGTATGTACACTCAGTTTCACGGAATATCACTTGACTTTGACGTTTCTTAAATAAGACTTCAATTAATATTGACATAAATCGCAAGACTCAAAATATCTCTTGTACGCATTTTTTCTGCAACTTCCTTTACTTTTTAATTTTAGCTTAGTTTTATTTTATATTTAGTATTTATTTTATTTGTCCTTTTTTACATTACTTGTTTTATTTCTTTTTAAAAGTTTTTATTTTAAATTAATTTTATAAATAATATGACCTTTAAAAAAAAAACAAAAGATCAAAAGATCTTGGGTGGAAATAACGAAAATTCAAACTTGGATGAGCATCCCACCAGGAACACACAAAAGATCAAAGCGAAAAGAGAAATGATAAAACGATGTTTCGCCCTGGGTAACCAGCGTGGGCTCATCAGTAGTTTCACTGGTCACCCTCCACTATACATCATTAAACACCATCATACACTTTGATTTCCAACCTTGAACCACTCATAAATAGGCATCGTTCCGCACTGGTACTTACTTATCCAAGTTACCTGATACGAATTCATCCTGGCGTGTTAATATTTCCAGTAGGATTATGCTCCTAAGGTAATAACAAAAAATTTATAAAGGGTTAGTAACATAAAAATGTAAAGTGCTCCATTTTCTAAAAATACATTGTCTCCGCCACTGAAGACCAAAACATAACATTTTATTCTGAAGCGAAAATTTTATAATCCTAACCAATCGAGAACTACATACAAGTGCTAGTTTTTTTTATAATGACAAAATAGTAGTTTTAACAACTAGTGGCTAAACTAGTGCTTTTTTTTACAAACGTTGGTTTAAATAACTAGTGCGTAAAGTAAGTAACAAAAAAGCACAGTTTACCTTTATCAAAAAATCCAAGAAAAGCAGGAAAATACTTTTAAAACTCTCGAACGCACGTCTCGCACCACACACAACAATGGTGTCTATAGCGATGTGCCTTTTTACTCGGTGACGGTTATTGTTGCGACATTTTAATCTTTGACAGTTTAATATTTTGACGATGTTATTAAATGATTTTTTCGTAAATACTTGGTAATAACTGGGGGAAATGGTTTAATTTTTAGGTAAGAATCATTACACAGGCCGACGTTTTTGAACTTGTGAAAAGTTGCAGAAAAAAAATCCACTCTTTCTAACTAATTTAGGGTTGCTGAGTGCGAATATGATAACCGTTTTCCTCCAATAGCTCGTATTTTTGTGTAACGCATAGTTGGCAATTTTACCATTATTTACAGGGCGCATAAACTATTATCATGTTTACCAGCCAAATAAATGACTTAAGTGAGGATGAATACGGAATTAATTTAATAAATACACCAGTAGAACTAAAATACATTTATTGACGATTATTATTTGTTAAATAAAATCAATTAAAAACTATTTATTAAGTCAGTATAATAGAATGTGTGCAATATGTACTTCAATAAAAATGCAAAAAGACCCTCAGTTTTACTTCTTTCTTTTATGAAACGATGGATCTTCTCTTTTCGCAGACCAGCAGTAGTCTCCCATCTTTGCGTTGAGTCCCAACGTACTTGATATCGAGTTTCCATCGTTCTTATATCCTTATGAAACCGCTCTCCCATTTCATCGTTAACATCTCCAAGATTTTCCGGAAAGAAGTCGAGATGTGAGTGAAGAAAGTCCTTTGTAATTTTCGTCTTTATTTTTGCCCAAAAACCCTTTCGTAACATTGACAAAAGCACGCCATGCATCTAACTCCTTTTCATTTAAAGCCTGTTCAAACAATTCATCACGCATCAATTTACGAATAAAAATTCCTTCCTTTAAATTAGCATCACTTAATTTTGGAAAGAACTGTTCATAGCTTTGACGAAATTCTTCATCAGGCCCAACTTAATATGAAGAGGGGGCAGCAGACGGCCTTATGCAGTAAAACTGCTTTGAGACTGTACTTTGATGAATCTATGAAAAAGCGCCATTCGGATGGATTGTGTTGAATTTGTAACTCGGTCATCAGTCCATTTATGTCCGTGCATACGCAAAATGGACCTTCCATTTTGTAATATTCTGAAAAAGGTTAATTCCTTTTTCTGTATTGAGTGTAAGTAGTTCCTGCAGCCAGCAAATTCCACTATTTGGCACCTAAAAGTTGAGCTTTCTCTTTTGAAAGTTGCAAGTCTCTAACTAAATCATTTAATTCATTTTGTAGTATAAGGTGAGGTTCATCCTTTAAAAAAAGGTACTGTCTCTCGTACCTTCATTCGAGGATGTTGATGTTGTATCCTCATAAGTTTCTGTTGGCAATCTTTTGTCAGTCGATCTTTCTGTAATATCTATTGTTACCCAGTTTTTTGGCGGAGTAGGTATCGGTAAAGATTCTCCATGCGCACTGTTTGTTTGGATACTGAATGACACGTTGATTCTTCTTATTAGCTCCTACTGTATTTGTCAAACAAAAATAACAGTCGTCATGATGATTCCGGGGCTCTCTCCATATCATGGGAATTGCAAAGGGCATGCTTTTTTTACTTCCTTTCAGCCATGCCGTTAGGGTCGCATAACACATTAGGCAGCATACATGAGGAGTTTAGCTTTTACGTTGATCATCGATTTTGCAGTTGAAATAAAAATAGTATGCTTGCAAAAGCGGAAAAACGGCACACAATGTAGAGCTAGAGTATCTACTAAGAAGACAACAGCACGATTTAAGAAATCAAAAACAATGAAACACACGTAAAATACTCTTAACTGATCACTTATGTTATGTATTAAAGCGAAACTGACTTTGTCTACTTACGCGACACTGCGGGCTTATATATTTACGCGCCTCATAGTCTAGAAAGTTCGAGCAAATCTGCGACTCCGCGCCATTGTCGCCACATAGACGAGGCAGTCTTACTTGCTCGGACAAAACAATAGCCAATGACAAAGTGCTTAAGGCTCCCCCGACCCACTACCATTAATTAACCATTGCCAAAACTGTTATTTTGATAGAAACTCAAGCCGACCTTTAAGAATATAGTAAAAATGGCATCCACGCATAACGTGAAATAACGAGCTAATCGAGCAAAACTGTTATCATTGTCATAATCAGCGATCCAAAATAAGTCAGTAAAAAGAGTTCTCCTTGCTGTAACTAAACTGACGTCGGCCTGTGTTATTTTCTCAATATTACTATTTCCCGCTGTTTCTCCTTAATTTTGCGTAAAACACGGACAGAAATCATTTTCTGCACCCGTAATCAAAAAAAAAAAAGATTTTTGCATCGGTAACCAAAAAAGCTTTGCTTTAGTTATCTAAAGTAATGTTTTTGATGAAGGTATAAAAAAACACTTATGCACAAAACTTTTAGAGATACAGAGAAATATTTAGTTGCGAGATAAATATTCCTCTCAAATTTCAATACAATGCCTTGAATTATCTCTCTATTATCCATTGTTTATTCTGAGCTAATAAATTTCGTAAAAACTTGGCTGAAGGTAAACGAGGGTGTAATGTTTGCCTGGAAACCAAATAAGTGGGTATAAATTGTATGCCCGAAAAATCTAATAAGCAGAAAAAACAAAGGACATACAAGTTTGTTTTAAAGCATAGCTGAATGCTCAATTTCCTTTGAGTTATTTTTCCAAAATTATTATGAAAAAATATCATAAAAACAAGCTTATTTTGTTTGTAGAAAGATTTTGGGCATAGACTTTCAAAAAATAAAAGACACTCCCATTAAAACAATATAATTGGAATGAAGCCAATAATGATTTTTAACAAAATGTGTTAGATAAAGACAAAAGATGTGCATTCTGACTGAATAACAACGCTGTCAAAAATCTGCCGTGGTGTTTTCTAAATTCATAATAAATTTAATGTTATTGATAAAGTACAAGATATTATTATATAACTAAATTATATGTAGTTGGACAAAATTTTACATATTTGTTTGACATGGCTTATCTGTCTTACAAATGACGAATCTAGGAAAAAGAAAACGGAAAAGAACTCGAAAAAAAAAGCACGGAAGAAAACCCTTAAGAAAAAATTATTATTACTAACCCCAAACTCAACCCAACTTAAGCTAGACCCACTCAAACCAACCCAAAAAATATGTTTTGCTTTTCTGGTATTTTAACGTATCTCTATATTTAATAAATCTTATTAAAAATGTTTTTAGCATTTTTGCATTAGACCTCTAAACAAACTATATAGATACCAAAAATTAACTTTTCAGAACTTCTGTCTGTTTGTTTGACTGTTTATCTGTTTGTTTAAGCATCGCGTAAAAACTACTTAACGGATTTTGATGGGACTTTTACTACTGGATTCCCTGGTGTTCTGTCAGGACATAGGAATCGCAGGCGAATTATGAAACAATCAATTTTTCCTGGGGTTTTTTTTTTCGAGGAATTTTTTTACCAGGGGCCTTTTTCCGGGTTTTTCTCCGTGGTTGTTTTCCGTTTACTACAGATGACATACAGCCATAGTAAATAAATCGAGTAAAGGTTTACTCTAAAACTTCTCTCTCTCAAGAACATATATAAAAAAAAACACTACTCGTATACACATAGGTAAGATTGGGTCGCTCAGATTTTTCCAGGGTATATCCAGACGCCTTGGGTGTATCCACACTGTTTAGGGGTGTATTCAGACTTGTGCTCGGACATTTTCAGAGTGTATCCAGGTTTTTACAGGGTCTTTTCAGACTTTTCTAGAGTATAGCCAGACTTTTCCAGTGTCTTTCCAGACTTTCTCAGGGCCTTTCCAAACTTTCCCAGAGTGCATCCAAACTGTTCTAGAGTGTATACAGACTTTTCCAGGGTCTTTCCAGACTTTTTCAGAGTGTGAGCAATGGTGACAGTTTGTTATTATCTCCAGACTGCTGACATGAGAAAATATTGTCGCCAATCTTTCATTGTGAGCATAAATCATAGTTGCAATAATAACCATTCACAAGATATCTGCAAATTCCGCTAGATGGCGAACATCTAATCTAATTAAAAATTAGATGTTTTCAGGTCCAAAACACAGCTTTTTCTTGCTTAAAGGAGGCGGCAGGGTCCATTATTTACGATACTGAGCGATAAACTCGTGAGGTTGTTAACATTAGAAAGAAATATCTTCGCTTTTAACTAAATTTCTTTCCATTCTGTTCTACTAGTGACATCTATCCGGAAACGGCCAAACCATGCAGCTAGCACTAGCAGCCAAAGAAATTAATAAACGGCGCTGTTTTTCCTGCCGAGCTTTTTTCTTGCGATATTATTGATTTTAAATAAAGTTGGCCCTACACTACATTTGATATTTTCAAGGTGTTTTATGACATGATCTCGAAACATATAGCAAACCAATTCTTCAAAACTAGCGGGAGGGTAAAAGCGAAAAATAAGGGGCTGCCAAAATTTGTAACACCCAAAAAGGGGTGAAAAGATTTATTTTGCTCTGTTTCTTTACAAAAAACGTTTTTTTATGAAAAACTTGAGCTCTGCCACTTTTTTTATTTTTTCTTCAACTTTCTCGAAATTTTCGTCATACCGTAGAAAAAAATTATTTCCTCCATGGTCATACTCTACTTTTATTCGAAAAAATTTAGAAACAGAGACGGGATCAGTTTTCCTAAAACGGGGGATCTTGGTTTCGAGTGAGAAGATACATTGAATTGAATTAGCCGAACGCAAAAATGTTAGAAAAACAAAGCACGAAATAAAAATGGCACCGCTTACAATTTTTTTTCAAAAATTACGTAATTTCGGGAATGCAAAGAAATAGGTCTAAAAAGTATAATTTTTAAGAAAAAAATATAAATTTTCTCGCCCTCCTCCACTGGGACCACAAGGGCCGTGCACAAATTACGTAATGGTCATAGGGGGGAGGAAGGTTACAAAACGTTACGTAGGAGGGAGGGGGGTTTTCGACAGCGTTTGCATTTGTGTGAAACTAAGAAAATTTGGAATGAAAATAAGTAAAAAGTTTTTTTTTTTTGGGGGGGGTAGTGGTCTTGAAATCGTTACGTAATATTAGGGGAGTGGCGTGCCAAACCGTTACAAAACATTACATAGGGAGGGGGTCAAAAATTGATAAAATCACGGTTACGTAATTTGTGCACGGCCCCACATCTGACTGTTCCTCCTTTTTGATTTCGAATCAAAGTGTAAAACCCGGGTTGGACGTTCGAAGGAGTCAACCCGTCCTATTTGCTTGATAAAGTTTCTACGGAAATATCTCAGTCGAATTCTCCGGCCGTGTATGAACGCTTTAGATTAGGCATTTGCATGTATCTCAGTCCCCAGCCTGTAAACAGTGCGTAAGGACAATGGTTACAAAATGAAAAGCCGAAAAATCTTTTTTTTACGATATCTTTCATCAGTTTGGTATTAAAGTCGAGCAAAAACAATTTTTATTCCAGTGCTAAAGGTATGAAAATGGAAAACATTAGAAAACAACAACCTGGAATGGATTTACTACGTGTAAGATGTAGTGACAACATCGCCCCATGCCCATCCTTTTCTGCCTAATGTGCTTTTCCGTTTGTCTGCGTCTTATACACGGCTGCTTGGCCCCCTAAGGATTTGCTTAGGAACCCTGTATATATATATATATATATATTATTTAACATTTTGTTCAATAACTCGAGATATATGCCATAGAAAATTGAATTTTTCAAGAGTTTTTTTGCATTTTTTATGGGATATATGTATATGTAGTCAAAAATTTTGCGCTGTTCAACTACGATTTTTATAAGTTTTACAAAGAGGTATCACACAATAAGAAAAAATAATATTTTTTTGTGGATGAAGTTTTTTGGGGGTAGCTCCGAAGAGTGTAATAGGGGATTGCTCAAAAACAATAGTGGTCGGCGCGTCAACACAAGTAATCACTATGTAAAATCTTGTTATGATTGCTGCAGGGATTTTTGAGTTAGAGTGGCTACAAAGTAGGCGACAGACAGACCGACAGACAGAGCGACGGCGTCTGTATTCGTGCTTATCACTATTCGAAACCTCAAAATTCGTTGAGGATCATGAAATTTTCGAAGTGCGATATAGCGAGGGAAGTAAAATATTTTTTTAGGGATGAAGTTTTTTGGGGGTAGATCCGAAGGGTATAATAGGGGGATGCTCAAAAACAATAGGGATTGGCGCATCAACACAAGTAATCACTATGTAAAATTTTGTTATAATTAGTGCAGGGATTTTTGAGTTGGAGTAGCTACAAAGTAGGCGACAGACAGACCAATAGACAGAGCGACGGCGTCTGGATTCGTGCTATCGGAACCTCAAAATTCGTGGAGGATCATGAAAATCTCGAAGTGCGATTTTTGGATGATTACATCACTTCTTACTTACAAAAGTGTACAATCACGAATTATTTGAGAAAACTAAAAATTAAAAAAAAAATAAAAAAAGCTGTACAGGCTGTATGTTTCTTGAAAACGCTTATTTTTGGTTTGTATAAGCAAAAACTTTAAAATTATTTATTTTATCTTTAAAAAATAAATCCAGTCTATGTACAAAAACAATTACATTTTACCGTTACGTTAAAACCTTGGGTTCGTTTGATGATAATTTATATTTTACCATAATTATTAATTTTAAGGAGCTAATTCGAAAATGTATCCTATAGTATAAGTTGCATGCAATAATATCCACTAATATTTACGTATATTTTTAAGTAATGTTCTACTAATTTCGTTATTCGCTTGCTAATCTAGGAGAAACAACGAAATTTAATAATTTGATGATAATCTTAAACATGCTAATATTTTAGTGCTATATTTTATGCACAAATATAATAAGACATATGGTAAAAAACAATGAACGCCTCCTTTTTCGTCGATTTTGTCTGCGGCCTTACTAAAAAGAAAATCATCAAAAAATTGCGTCAAAAATGAAATGGAATAGTGGTTAAAATACTAGTGACTAAAATAGTGCTTTTTTTTACAAGCGTTGGTTTACATAACGAGTCAAAAAACAGGGCAGTTAAGCCGCGAGTTGTTAGAACTATTTTTTTTCAATACCTTTATCAAAAAATCGGTGACGTTCCTTGTTGCGACATTTTAATCTTTGACAGCTTGATATTTTTGCAATGTTTTTAAATGATTTTTTCGTAAATACTTGGTGAAAACTTAATTTCTTTTTTTCTATTTCTCTTTAATTTTGGGTAAACCCGTGATCACAAAAAATTTTTTTTTGCATCGGTAACCAAAAAAGCCATGCTTTAGTTATCTGCAGACAGTTAAGCTAAAATCATGTTTTTGTTGAAGGTATAAAAAAAATATTTTGCAAAAATCTTAAGAGATTGATTGAAACTCAGTATTCAAAATATCAGCAGAGTATATTTATTTTTATGAAATAAAAAAGTTGTCGCAAAGTATTTAACTGTGTCTCTTGGAAATTTTTTATTTTGTCCAAAAGGTTTGATATTTTCGAGGTGTTTTATGACATGATCTCGAAACATGTAGCGAACCAATTCTTCAAAAGTAGCGGGAGCGTAAAAGCGAAAAATAAGGGGCTGTCAAGATCTGTAACACCCAAAAAGGGGTGAAAAGATTTATTTTGCTCTGTTTCTTTACAAAAAACGTTTTTTTTACGAAAAACTTGAGCTCTGCTACTTTTTTTATTTTTTTCTTCAACTTTCTCGAAATTTTCGTCATACCGTAGAAAAAAATTATTTCCTCATGGTTTTTTACAAGCGTTGGTTTACATAACGAGTCAAAAAACAGGGCAGTTTAGCCGCGAGTTGTTAGCACTATTTTTTTTCAATACATTTATCAAAAAATCGGTGACGTTCCTTGTTGCGACATTTTAATCTTTGACAGCTTGATATTTTTGCAATGTTTTTAAATGATTTTTTCGTAAATACTTGGTGAAAACTTAATTTCTTTTTTTCTATTTCTCTTTAATTTTGGGTAAACCCGTGATCACAAAAAAAGTTTTTTTGCATCGGTAACCAAAAAAGCCATGCTTTAGTTATCTGCAGACAGTTAAGCTAAAATCATGTTTTTGTTGAAGGTATAAAAAAAATATTTTGCAAAAATCTTAAGAGATTGATTGAAACTCAGTATTTAAAATATCAGCAGAGTATATTTATTTTTATGAAATAAAAAAGTTGTCGCAAAGTATTTAACTGTGTCTCTTGGAAATTTTTTATTTTGTCCAAAAGGTTTGAGATTTTTGCTGTATAAAAATGAGCATGGTACAATTACCATTTTATGACCGCAGAGCACAATAACGGTTTGTTAAAATAATTTAGAATTTTATATTTATCTTCTCCAGAGTATTATCTACCAAATGCTGTCTCTAGATGTAGTTAAAAAAATGTTTTTTTTAATACTTTCATCAAAAACATGATTTTAGTAACTGTCTGTAGATAACTAAAGCATTGCTGTTTTGGTTATCGTGCCAAAAAAACTTTTTTTGATTACGGGTGCAAAAAAAAATTTCGTTCCGTTTTTTCCCCACAATTAAAGAGAAATAGCGGAAAATAGTAATATTGAAAAAATCTAATTATTCTTGCCTAAAAATTAAGCCATTTCTGCCAGTTTTCACCAAGCATTTACAAAAAAATCATTTCATCGCCATGAAAACCACCATTGTTATTTCATTTACCAGCCGCCTTGATTTATAGTGTATAAATGATGTGTTGCGAGAAGTGCTCTTCGTTCCAGATTTTTAAAAGTATTTTCATGTTTTTCTTTTAAAGGTATTAAAAAAAATAGTGTTAACAATAAGCTGCTAAGCTGTGCCATTTTTTACTCGCGTTTTTAAATACCTCGCTGCACTCGTTATTTAAACCAACGCTTGTAAAAAACCGCGCTATTTTAGCCACTAGTTGTTAAAACTACAATTTTTTATACTTTTTTCTCTCTAATGGTACGATCATGATGGATTTTCGCGTATTTTAAGCCGTAAAAGTTTTTGCTTAACCAAGTTTTTCTATGTTTTTCACATTTCTAGACCATAATTTTACACATTTTTTTAATGGTTTCCTTTCCAAAATGTCGATTCGTGGAATAAAAAGTTCACTTTTTTTAAGTTTTTACTTTTTTTTAGCGTTTAGAAAAAGTATTGCCAAAATTTGTTTTCAACTGTAAATATAAAAAATATTTAGAAAGAGAAAGCAGTATTTTAGAAATGGAGGGAGATACTTTAGAGTAATACAAGATATTTTATAGAAATATGTAAATAGTTTAAAACTGGTCGACTGGAACATTTTTCTGATTTGACAGAAGAAGAGAGGAGGGACGTATTTGGTTTATAATTTCAGCCTCAGTTAGGCGGTCGGTTAATCGTGGTATTCCTGGTCACTGCATGTGCAGTTTGATGCGAAACAATTTCTTTCAAAAAGAGCGCTTTAAACTCTCAATCGAGCAATCTAAAAATTCCGGTACAGGATTATTTAATCGCCGATTTCCTGCCAAATACTTTAACATGGTTGGTTAAACAAAAGCGTCCAAGAAAAAAAAAAGTTTGATGCGAAATCAGAACATTTTGGGGAGATTTTCTCCTAAAAGTAAATTTATTTTACTTCAAGTTGGAACTAAAAATATTAAAATAACTTAAAAAAAAACTTTTGAAATTATTACAAATGTATTTATGAGTGGCAAAATTAAAATATAAAAAATTCCATGAAAAATTAGTTCACTGTTATGGCAACAGTGCAAAATATGTTTTCCGCATTGCAATCTTTATTTTACAATTTTCATCAAAAAAAGGTAGACTTTTTGTTCTTCTTTTAATGCTCAAAGGGTATTTTAAAGTCTTAACTAGTAAATTAAATATTTGTTTTGAAAGGGGTGTTGTTGTTCCGAAAAACGTGTCGATGCCTTAAAACATTTTAGAACATCTAAAAATATTTCAGCAGGTATTTAACTAAAATATTTTAAGGTTCACCATGGTCGTATCATTAAACTATGAAAATGAACTACGGTGGATGACTCAACATGCTAATCTTATGTTAGAGCCATGAAACTAAAAATAATTTAGTTAAATAACTGTTACAATGTTTTTAGAGGTGTTAAAATATTTAAACCTTTCGGTACGGATTTTAATTTTTTTAGACAGACATAATCTAAGTGTCAAATTGTGAGGCTATAAGGATACTCACATGTAATTTTTATAATTTTGCAAATATTGAGTTTTAAAAAAGTAACAGGGACCTATGTGTCCCATTAGTATTTTCAAATGGGTCATATGTATCCCAATAGTAAAAAAGGTACTCTTGTAATATTTACCAAAGCGTAAAATAAAATATAGAATTTTTTTTTATTTCACTAACATCAAACTAACAAAAACTAACAACCCTTGGATATGAAAAATAAAAAGAAAATATTCTTTCATATACAGTAAACGTAAAAATAAAGTAGGAAATATTAAAGTAGTTACTACTTGTGATAATTCTAAAAACAGTCCTTGCACAAGGGAACATCGCAAGCTAAACATAATGTACGCGTTCGCTTTTCAAATTTTTTATTTGCGCAGAAGCAGCATCTGCGTCGGGTTCTTCCTTCAGTGGGCATATCATCACCAATGTTGAACATAGCCTTAGCTCTTACTGACAGCCGACCTAAAACAATATAAGAACCTGTTATACTTTGAAACATCTAAATGTAAATTTCTGTACCTGAAGTAAGACGTCGTTGAAAAACGGATCTTTCCTTTCCATAGCCAATAAGCTCCTCAGCCAAAGCTACTAAGAAATCAATAGACGGAAGCTTTCTATGTTGCAGTTCTTGATAAATTATCCAGCTGTTGGATACGGATGACATAAGAAGTTTCTGAAATACCTTCTTCCACCATTTTTTTGATTTTCGGTTCAGGTCATAAAGTGCTGAAAACTGGTCGGCTAAATCGACGCCGCCCATATATTTATTATAAAACGAAATGGCTTCTGGTCAAGGTATGGTTTTTTTGTTCTACCTTTGGCAGTTCTATTTACTTCTGTTAGAGCGTTAGTATGGCAGTTACTCATAACGAATACTTCTTTAGTATCTTGCCAGTTTGCTGCTAAAGTACCAAAATTATTGCACAACATTGTAGAATCTCCTCATTGGGAAACTTTTTCTTCAAAGTTTTGCACATTTTTTCGATTTCGCATACAAGTCCCTACACAGGCATAGTCCAGTGTATTTACTAAATTAAGTGACGTAAAAAATCTATCACATCATATGGCCACATTTTTGTCTCTAATGCTTTGACGTAGTTTCTTTACAACTCTCTTACCTAATGTACCAAGCTCTCCAATCTCTATACTTTCATCTTTTCCAGTATATATATTGAAGACATATATATATATACCCAGTTTCCGAATCAGAGCGCTTCCAAAGCTTGATGCCACGTTTTATTGGTTTCAAAGGTAAATATTGTTTGAAAGATGATCTTCTTTTGAACTTTGTCATTGTTTCATCGATGCTTTGAAATGGCGACTCTGTTCGTGCTTTTTGTAAAGACATTTTTAAACAAGAAATCATGTCATCCATATAATAGGTTTTTGAACAACCAGCTGGTTTTTGCGGATCGGCAAAATATAATTTCGAAGAAATTAGCAGAAACCTATCTTTACTTATAGCTGACTTAATTGCTACATTTTCCAATGATTTGTTTTGAGACCAGTATATGTGAACTTTTAGAACACGGTTATAAGACATAACATATGTCTAACACTGTAGAACTCCGATCCAAATGGCCTAATACTACAGGCTTACGTTCATTTGTAATTTGCTTCCTTGGAATAAAGCTATTATTTACTTTTCCCCAGATAACTGCTGCTGGCATCTGTTCCTTCTCATTATTGATATGTTCTTGATTTTCTTCTTCTATCATATCTTGTTTTCTCTTTTCCCCCCTTTCAACTTCAATAATTTCTTCATCGGTTGAAGATTGAATATCATCTTCATATAAAGCTTGTATACGTTTTTTGTTTTCCGCATCAGGTAAGTAATCAGAATTTCGATATTAATAAATAAAATCGATATTTCAGTCCGGGAAATGATAATTTTTTTGCCTACGAGAGTGCGGAAAAACGCTTTCCTCTCACTCATTTTCGCACGCCGTGCGTGTTGAGCAAAAGAAACTTTGCTGTTGAGTACGCTTGTTGTTGAGCACGTTGTTGCTCAGTGATGAATCAGGAAGACTTGAAGTCGACGATGGCATTAAGCAACATGAGCACTGGATTTTTCAATGTTACCGTGATTAATAATTACCACAAAAATTAATTTTTTAAGTTTGTTAAAGTTTAGTTCTGAATAAAACATAAAATTCGTAGTTTTGACTATTTTTTCATTTTTAGTCTGCTAGGTTTAACTAAAATAATGAAAAAATGATGATATTCCGCACGCTCGTAGAAGAAATGTTACGGCTTGCCCGAACTCCGCTGGCGGAATTCGTGCGGAAAAGTATAACTTTTCGCACTGGTTGGGTAAATACATATTTCAAGCGACCCGAAAATAGCCTTTCCGTACGATTTTTCGTACGGAAAGTTCTAGATTACAAGTTCTTTCAAAATATTTTCACTCTCAAGAAAAAACCTTTTTTTCCATTTTCCGGTCCCATTTTTGGCCAAGTTGGCCATGACTTCTTGTTGACAGCTTTTAGCTTTTGTTTTTTTTTTGACAGTTTTGACACTTCTAGAAAAGCTCTTTTAAATTTTTTTAAAAGTTCTGGTTACAAAAATGGACTCAGATCTAGAAAATGATTTGAATCCGGAGGAAATAATAGAAGCTACTTCAAGAGTCAGTTTCGATTTGCTGCCTGAAAAACCTAAAGAGCGCTACCAGCGGAACTTTGATGCATTTATAAACTAGTGCAAATTAAAAGATGTTAAGAAAATTAATGAAGATGTATTGGTCGCATATTTTTCAGAAAAATCGACCACTCTAAAGGTATAAAGCTTGTGGAGTCTACACTCTACACTTAAATCTTGCTTGTCCGTGAAAAGAAATATAGATAAGGTAAACGTCCCACCCATCGGACAATTTGGATTATTTGAAAAAATAAGAAATCTGAAGGACTTTTTGAATTAACTTTTATTCTAGAAAATTCTTGAAATCTTTGGCAAAGCTAGAATCGCAGGCTCTAACATATCCTGAGCGGTGCTCACGCTCTTTGAAACAGTAGGTCTTCAGTCTTCCTGCGTTATGTAAGTCTATTTTTTTAACTCATTTTTAGGCTACTTCCAATTTGATTTTCAATTGTTATTATGTTTTTTTGAAGTGAGTTAGGATTTTTTTGTATTTTTACAATGTTCTGAGGGGTGTTTTGGTCATATTTAAAAGAATATGAGGGTGTCCGACAAGTGGGACAGGAAAAAGTGGGCTGTTGCACCTATCGGCCACGTGTCCGATAGGTAGGTCAATGCAACTTTGTTTTCAAATGTAAATTACGGAGTAAGTTGACGACAAATCGACCTGCTTGTTGTGCAAAATTATGTAAAAAAGCCTAAATTTTAACCTACCCATTTATCGGACGAGCGATTTTCTTTAAATAAAGGTAGAAAATTTGCTCAAAATTAACCTGATTCATCTGTCCGATAGATGAGACAAACGGTGTCCGATAGATGTTACATCTTGAAAACACATGCATTTTAGGTGCAAATTGTTTTTTTTTTAATGAAAATAAATTTTCAGAGAAGCATCAAGGGCATTTAATGTACCAAGATTTACATTGTCTGACAAACTTTAGAAGTAATTTTTTTAACAGTTTCAAAAAGTGAATTAATTTAACTGGTAAATATATCAGATTAAAAAATAATATTAGTCTGAGGTAAATATCTACTTACACTTTTAGCAATTTAAGAAATTTGTTGCCGCCCGTTTCTAGATAAAGAGTTGAATTAAGTACCTACCAGTTCATATTTTACAAAATTTTAATGATTAAAATTAAAAGGATTTAAGTTTCTATAAACAATTAATATTTATTGACTTGATCAGTGATCGTCTTCAGCTTTATATCTGAAGACGATCAGAGATTTTTTAATAATCAAAAAGTCTTGTAATTATTAAAAATAAATTAATTGGAAGCCCGGAACAGTCATATTTCTTCAAACTCAACATAAGTTAAAACATTTATTGAGCTAGTTTAAACTTACTCGTAGTTTGCTTTTTGTCCCTTTTGAATAATAAATGCAATATAGTAATCTTATGTCCGATAAATAGTACACACCTTGTCCGATAAATAGGACAGTCAGTTTTTTAATGTCCGGTAGGTGGGACAATCGTGTTTTTTTTTATTTAAATTTTTTTTTCGTCAACACATTTAGACCTGACTTAATTTTCATATTTTTTTCAAAAAGAGTAATAAGTAAGCTACGCGCTAACGTAGCTTCAAGACATTCCCTTCAAAAATGTAAAATTACTACTATGTCAAAATTAGAAATTTCCTTAAGTGTCCGATAGGTAGGACGTTTACCTTATCAGCCGCTTTTTTAAACTGATTGCTTTTATGAAGAAAAAATCTGCTGAATACAGGCCTAAAAATTGTTAAGAAAATTTTAATGATTAAAAATAAAAGGATTTAAGTTTCTATAAACAATTAATATTTATTGACTTGATCAGTGATCGTCTTCAGCTTTATATCTGAAGATGATCAGAGATTTTTTAATAATCAAAACGTCTTGTAATTATTAAAAATAAATAAATGGGAAGCCCGGAACAGTCATATTTCTTCAAACTCAACATAAGTTAAAACATTTATTGAGCTAGTTTAAACTTACTCGTAGTTTGCTTTTTGTCCCTTTTTAATAATAAATGCAATATAGTTATCTTATGTCCGATAAATAGTACACACCTTGTCCGATAAATAGGACAGTCAGTTTTTTAATTTCCGGTAGGTGAGACAATCGAGTTTTTTTTTATTTTAATTTTTTTTTCGTCAACACATTTAGACCTGACTTAATTTTCATAATTTTTTCAAAAAGAGTAATAAGTAAGCTACGCGCTAACGTAGTTTCAAGACATTCCCTTCAAAAATGTAAAATTACTACTATGTCAAAATCAGAAATTTCCTTAAGTGTCCGATAGGTGGGACGTTTACCTTATCAGCCGCTTTTTTAAACTGATTGCTTTTATGAAGAAAAAATCTGCTGGATACAAGCCTAAAAATGCAAGAGCTTTTAGTGGGGAAGAAATTGTTAAGCTTATTCAAGAAGCGAAGTACGAAGTAAGTAAGTATATTATAAATATAGATAAATAAAGGACAAACCTAGAAATCTGCTTTGATAAGTTGTTTTATCACTATTTTGCTTGATAAGTTGACCTAGGTTGACCATAACTGGTCGTCAGTCATCAATGAATTAGCTGTGGGAAGCTAATAGGCACTACACTATAATAAAAATCATTTCTAACCACAAAAGTTTACTTGTTTTTCTTTAGTTTTGATCGGTTTTGATCTTAAAAACTACTGTCCTTAGCGGCAATGGCTATCTAGCCAACAAGAAGCAGAAGGCTAAAGCCGGATTTACAATCAAGCAAGCAAGCACGCAAGTAAGCAAGCAAGCGGACAAATCTCAATGTCAAATATCTCGGCTTTTCCAATTTTCTTGAAAATTACACATTACTTTCGAAATTAAAACATTTCTGGATGTTTAGAAGTTCGAAAACAACATTTTTTTTATTTTCTTGGGAGAATTATATATAACCTCGCACGTCGACAACCGCAGCTTGCAGGCTGCGTAGGGGACTGTTCATAAAGTACGTACTGCGGCTAGGCGTTGACGAAAGTGGTAGGTGCTAAAATGATTGCTCAATGTAGAGCAATCCTTAAGACAAAAAGTTGATAACGCAAAAAAAAAATGGAACCGGAGCACGCGGAAGGACGATGCAACAGTTCGAGATATACGCTGAATGTGTCTCAGGCTGCAGTTCATCTGCAAGAAATACTTTTTTTTATACCTTCATCAAAAACATGATTTTAGTAACTGTCAGCAGATAACTAAAGCATGGCTTTTTTGATTACCGATGCAAAAGAACTTTTCTTTTTGATCACGGGTGCAAAAAAAGATTTTTGTTCGTTTTCTATCCAAAATTTTAGAGAAATAGCAGAAAATGGTAATATTGAAAAAATTTAATTATTCTTGCCTAAGAATTAAGCCATTTCCGCCAGTTTTCACCAGGTATTTACGAAAAAATAGTTTAAAAATATAGTCCAAATATCAAATTGTCAAAGATTAAAATGTCGCATCAATGGACGTCACTGAGTAAATAGACACATCGCTATGGAAACGATTGTTATTTCAATTACCAGCCGCCTTGATTTATAGTGTAAAGATGGTGTGTTGTGAGAAATTCTCTTCGTTCGAGATTTTTAAAAGTATTTTCCCGTTTTTCTTGGATTTTTTAATAAAGGTATTTAAAAAAAATAATGTTAACAACTCGCGGCTAAACTGTGCTTTTTTTACTCGCGTTTTTAAATACCTCGCTGCGCTCGATATTCAAACCAACGCTTGTAAAAAAAGCACTATTTTAGCCACTAGTTGTTAAAACTACTATTAATCCATTCACATCAACAGCGGAAACTATTAATATCCAGCAAAGAAATTCGCCCAAAATCCTTAGTTAGTTATCAGGTGGTAAAGGTTTAATTTGATACCAATTTTAAATAAAACAAATTACCTAAAACACATTTAACTACTTACATAAACTTTTATGTCTATGCATATTCAGTAATTATTAAAGTTATTTATAAAAATAATAGAGATCTAATGTATCAAAATTAACACCTTGTAACTTAAAAATTGCCTAAATAAGTCCGGTTTGAAAAAAAAGTACGTACGATACACGACCGGAAAGTGTCTTTACAGGTCTCCGCAGGTTTACAAGACTCGCCTGCGGCTTGCCCTGTAAATTTCCTGCATCGACCTGTAAAGACCAATTTTCCGGTCTTGTGACGTAAATACCTATTAAATTACTAGTCCGGTAAAGTAACTAAAAAAAAATAAGAATAAAATAATGGATTTGCCAGTATGAAATAAAACGTTGTACGATACACGGCCGTGAAATGTCGTTAAAATACTCGTCCAGAAATTTTAACGACAGACTTGTACTTTAATAGAGCATTTCCCGGCCTCGTAACGGTTATTACTATTAAAAACATCGTCAAAATATCAAACTGTTAAAGATTCAAATGACGCAACAATGAACGTCACGGAGTAAAAAGGCACATCGCTATGGAACCCATTGTTATTTCATATACCAGCCACCTTGATATATAGTGTAAAGATGGTGTGTTGCGAGAAGTGCTCTTCGTTCGAGATTTTTAAAAGTATTTTCCTATTGTTCTAGGATTTTTGAGAAACGTATTCAAAAAAATAGTAAAACAATCATAATTTTGTTTTAGGGCAACCAAAGGTTCCAAATTCCCAACATAGTACAAAAAAATAGTGATAAAAACTCGCGGCTAAACTGTGCTTTTTTCACTCGCGTTTTTAAATACCTCGCTGCGCTCGTTATTTCAACCAACGCTTATAAAAAAGGCACTATATTAGCTACTAGTTTAAAATACGTTACGAGAACAGAATAAAAAATCTTGGTTAGTTTTGCAAATCGTATCATCGTTTATTTTTATCGCTGCCTCGTTTTTTCGCAATCTGGATAAAGCGAAAATAATACCTACATGCACGTTCTGTTTTCCAGAAAAAGGAAAAAGCTTATAGCATCGATTTTTCCAGTTTTTACCTTATCTTTCCCAAGCAGAACCGCCAATCGCTCTACGAGGCGAGATTTTTACAGTTCTGGAATTAACATTGACCGAATTTATTAGCTATTTCTAGTCCGGAGCGGTTTTTGTTAGTCCGGGGCCAAAGTAAGAATTTACTTAGTGACCACCAGATGCCCTCTATGCATTTGACACTTGCTGTTTTACCAGAGGTGCGCAACTTATATTATTATATATTATATTATATATATTTTTCTAGTTTTTTTCATATTTGCATGTAAAACTGATTTTATTAAATGGATTTTTATAATTTCCCCAGACAGTTTCTGAATGATGATGACTTTTTTTGTTAGTAAACATAGACAAAGTAATAAGTTATTATGTTGTCTCTGTTAGTAAAACATGTCAAACTTTCACAAAAAACATGAAGTAGATACACAGATATTAAAAATGTCAATAGTAAGTAAAATATAAAAATTCTATTGATCTTTTTTTCTCTAATTTGCCTAAAATATTACTAATATATAATATTTTTTAAATTTAACTGATCTTACTTACCTGAAAGATTCGACTATTTTTATTAAATTTCGAGTTTGGTAAATTTATGATCTCTTTCTATTTTTCTTGCGTTTCTTTTTCCACTGTACAGTGGAGCAAAATAAAGTCATGGGCGCGAGTAATTTTACAGTTTCTTATACCCTAATATTCGATTTTTAAACCGCATGTAAATAATTTAAAATTTGGTGTACCTACGTTTACTACGTTTATCATTCAAAAATAAGACAGTGACAAAATTATTTATTTCCAATGGTTGCCAATACACAAAAAAATTATTAAGATTTTCCTAACAACTGCCAAATCGAGTTGCTTATCTCTGGAAAAACAATAACTGTCAAAAATTGTATACAGGGCCTCTAGTGGCCACGATCGTCCGTTATTCGGACAAGTAGGCGCAGATGCAACTGGTCGCGATGAAATTTATTCAATAGTGGGACATAAAATGGACGATACAAAAGTTTTAGGAAGACTGTGTGTAACTTATTCATCGACAATAAGTATAAATAACTTAATCATCTGTTTAAAAGTTTGCGACAATGATGTGTTTGGAATTAACTCTTTGTTTCGGACTTCAATAGTATATATGGCAAAGAGCCGTTCAAATTTGTCATAATTCTCATGACTTGGAAATCGAAATAAGAAACATTAGAAAGGATCTGCAGGTTAATGGTTACAGCCTTAAAGTTACAGCAGTTACTATTTCTAAATTTTAACAAACAGGACAGGTATTACAAAACTAAAACGAGGCAAATGCATTCCTTACAATTCCACACATTAAAGGAGTGTCAGAGAAAATTTAAAGAGTAGCGAACAAATTTAATATTAAAACAGCTTTTAAACCTAATAATACAATTCAAAGCCTTCTCAGTAAAACAAAACCAGAGAACAAACAAAATAAAGAATGCATTTACCAAGTTCCTTGTGAGGGTGGTGAATCATACATAGGCGAAACAAACAACCACTATATGTAGACAGAAGCAAAGGTTTAGCACAAGGAGTCACACTGGAAAAAACAAAAATTACTTGAAGCTGCCTTTATTCGGCAGAAACAGGATATTTCCAGTAAACCAAGTGTTGAAATTCCAAATATTTAGAAGCCCCTCCCTGGGCGGAACTAACTTCTTAAACTTAAGGCTACGTAAATATGTACATAGTATATATTTACGTAGCCTTCGGGATAGATTATAGTTGAAACCTGAAGACGATCAGAGACTTTACTGATCGAACGTCGTGTATCAATCAAATATAGCCAATGGAAGTCCGAAACACAGAGTTAATATATTGCTTCTGTATCTTGAAGGTCCCACGATACTGTACAAACATGCCACTTTCCTTAGGCAATCGGCTGCAAAAATATGAATTTTTAAAGTTTGGCAAAAATGGGTCTATGGAGATTCTTCTACAGAAATGTCGAAAATGCATTTTTTTTCCAATTTTAACTTGCAGTATCTTGTTTTTGCACCTTGAAGGTCCCACAATACTATAAAAACAATCCCACTTTTCTTAGTCACTCGGTTGTAAAAATATGAATTTTCAAAGTTTGGCAAAAAAGGGTCTATGAAGATCCTCCTACAATAATGTCGAAAATGCAATTTTTTTCAATTTCAAGTTGCAATATAATGTTTTTGCATCTTGATGGTCCCGCGATACTCTAAAAACATGCATACTTTTCTTAGGCAATCGGTTGTAAAAATGTAAATTTTCAAATTTTGGCAAAAATAGGAATATAAAGATCCTTCTAAAAAAATATCGAAAATGCAAAAACAAATTGACTAAGGAAAGTGGGTATTTTTTACAGTAGCGTGGGACCTTCAATATGCAAAAACAATATATTGCAACTTGAAATTGTTTGTTTTTGCTTACACCTAGATTAAGATATATTTTTTGTCTTGTATTTTAAGGTATAATTTTTGTTTTGTTGTTCATTTTTTTTTGTATTTAGTTCATTTGTTAGCACTATTAATAGGGTAATGGTTATAAAAGCCCCCGATTTTGTCGGAAATAAAAACTGTGTTCCTCGTATGCACTTTGTAAATTTTCGTGCTTGGTGATTCTTACCTCTAAGAATAGTTTTAAAGTCTAGCTTTTTTAATTCTAGCTCGGGGAAAAAAGGGTTTATTATGTAAAGGTTAAATCAAACCAATATTTCAACGTACCTTGGGGAAATGATAATTACACTCACAAGTCTGGTCAAATACGAACCACTTTGAGTGTTATTTGAGTAATAATTTCAACACTTCATTTTTAACTTTATGGGAATAGATTTTACTTTGCACCTGAATACGATCAGAGATTATACTGATCAAAAAGTCGTGTATAAATAAAATATAGACAAAGGAAGTCCGAAACACAGACTTAATTTCAACTATATCATCGTTTTGTTCTGACGCGCCTCATTTGAATTTGGCACTCTTCGACAAAAAACTCTCTTGGGTGGAAACAATGAAAATTCAAACCTGGATGAGCATCCCACAAGGAACACACAAAGGACCACAGCGAAAGGATAAATTATTAAACGATGTTTCGCCTTGGGCAATCTGCGTAGGCTCGTCAGTGGTTCCACTGGTCACACTCCCCACACATCACTAAACACCATGAAACACTTTGATTTTCAACTTTGAATGACTCGCAAATAGGCATCGTTCCGCACTGGTACTTATCCAAGTTACTTGATACGGATTCCTCCTGGCGTGTTAATATTTCCAATAGGATTATGCTCCTAAGGCAAGCCGAGGGGTAAACCGCAGGGGAATTTTGGTGTACAACCTTTGGGAATTAATAAGGAATTAGTCGGGAATGAGAAGAATTGGTAGGAAATTAGAGGAACTTTTTGGAAATTAGGGAAATTGTTAGGTAATTAAGGGAATATGTGGAGACTTAGTAAGAAATTAGGGGAATTAGTCGATAAAATTAAAAATTAATTCAAAAAAAATTAACATAACCTGGAATAAAATTAATAGCCTACGCGACATCCTGACACAAAAAACTAACTGTGAAGACGTGACTGCAGACGTGCTTTTGAGCTTAGGTGCAACTAACCAAAGCGTCTTCAAATACAAGGGGTCCTTGGTCCACAATAGTATTTATACTCGCACAAGGTCAACTTGAAGGAGCCTCTGGCCTCCTTCTGCCAAGGCATACGAAATCGAGGAAAGCTTCGAAGGCCGCCTTCGCCAAGGCTCTTTTAAAAGAAACACCATGAGTACGGACCTTAAAGGCTTTGGCGTGTGTCGAAAGTGAAACTAACATAAGCTTACGATCGTACGTACGTGTCATGTCGCTTTATCCTACTTATATTATAAATTCGAAGGTTCGTTTGTGTAGATGTGTGTTTGTGTTTTTCCTTCAATCACGCAAAAATGACTAAACCGATTTGGATGAAATTTGGTGGAAAAATAAGCAACTTTCATTTGAAATTTCGCCCAATAATCGCTCTCAAATTACATTTTCTTTTTCTTCGCGAGCAACCCGCGCGGATCGACCGCGCTGGCATAAGTGGTCTGAAAATTGCTATGTTGAATTTACTAATAAAATAAACACAGAACAAAAATATAGCTGCATATAGCCATTCAAAATCCCACGAAAGTTGTTTAAATTTGCTGGGTGTGATTGTTTATGTTATGCTTCATACGCCAGGTACAGTTCTATATGGCCCTGATGATCCCTAACAAGGATGAAACAGGTCTGTAGGTTTCTGGACTATCCATGAGATCTTGGAGGCCTGGTCGTAATGAATTGAAAAGCAAAATGTGTGTCCGATATGCCAAGAACCTTTCTTTTTATTTAAACAAACACAGGTTTTCGTCATTTCGTTAAATTTGACCGAAGACGTTTTCTCACATTGAACCAGTTTTGAAAAACTTTTTCAATAATTACATTATTGATTAGTAACGTCACCAATCTGAAATCTTTTCTTACTAATCCTCATAAACCATTTACAACCCTGTTAATTCTTTATTTCTTCCCAGCAATTTCGTAAAATCCGCATAAGGTTAAAAAGATTTTGTTTTTAATTATTTATAGAATCATAGTTTTTTTTCGACAAAGACAGAAATAGAAATCAGTAGCAAGGCGCTGGACCGTGGACTAGGCATTAGTTACGTCAAATATACTATGGCTGGGTTAAAAATTTGAACAGTGAGGGTAAAACCACCGCACTATATTCCATAAATATTTTAATCCGTCATTGCAAGGTTTCAAATAGATGACGGATAGAAAATTTTATGGATTTTTTTGGTGTTCATAGACAGGCACTTATTTTATACATAATACGACCTATTTTTACATTATTTTATTTTTTATTATTACCACCGCTAGAAGTGGGTAAACTGCTAGTAGAAAATACTGCACAATTAGAAGAAAGTAACATTAATTATTTCTTTTGGGGGGGGGGGTTAGAGGGGAATATTCAAACGCGGACCTGGCCTGAAATCCAGAGGAGTAATCAGATTTTAAGTTGTGTATTTAACTCAAAGTTGTTGGAAAAGCTTAAATACGCCGTAAGCGTTTTGAGAAAACAATACTAAAAATACCATATTTTACATTTATATATCAATGACACTAAAAGTAACATTTTTGACACAAAACTTAACTAACATCGTAAATATCAAAGACGTTTAACTAAAATAGATCCATCAAGTCATTCATAAATTGCTTTGAAACGCGATCAGTCGTTAGATTTATGGAAAACCATTTTATGTTCCACTGGCAACGCTGCACCAGACATGATCCTTCTCACACATGCTCCAACCACCCTACGTTTAGCAGCGGCCAGAAGCGGCTCGTTATTTATAAATGTAAAAAGGTTTGGTCGTTATTTTCAGAAATTTGTTTGGAAATACAATCTTTAATTTTTTTATACTTAATAATTGATACCAAGGGTATGGAGAGGTATTATATTTGTCATTGTGAAAATATTTATTTAAAGATATAACATAGAAAATATTAATTTTTTAAATGTTCTCCAGATAGTTATCTGCCTAATTAGTACGGAAATTGATACTTTTACGCACGGGAGGAGTTCGGACGGGAAAGACACTTCCGCAAGGGTTAGGTACAATTTTTTTTCTACGAGTGTTTATGATGACTTTCTTGATCAAAAAGTAGTTTGTAGAACACACATTTGAAACTCAAAATTTAAAAATTTGGTCCATAAAGTACCATTTCAAAAAAAAATTGCGTGCGTTAAACTTTTTTTCACGCACGCTATGACAGTTTTCTATGCATGCCGTGCTTATTTTTTTTACGCACGGCGTGTGAGAAATTGAACTTTCCACATTAAAATTGATATGTAACAGTAGACTTTTTTACACGCATTAGCGAAGTAGTTTCTTTACCTATTTATTGTCAAGTGACCTGCAAAACTTTATTAAAAAATTAGCATAGGTAAAAGTATTTTTTTAACATGGCGTGAATTTTAAGTCTAATTGGAGTTTTTAGATGCATTTATAAACTAGATTAAATTAAAAATGGAAACAAAATTATTTTTTGGTTTAAGTTTTAAAAATACCAAATATATTAGGCAGAAGCTTTTTATGCAAGTAGGAAATTGTTGTGCCCTTAACGGCCATCGTGTGCAGAAAAGTATCACTTTCCGCACTATTTAGGCAAATTACCAAAAAACCAATTTGGAAAAAAATAAACAAATTCGACTAAGAAAATCTTATGTGAAGTCTCTACCCATGTAAATATTATAAATAAAAAGTTGTAAAAAACATACATTCTTTATCCTGTGTCTGACATAATAATGTTTTAAAAAATTATATTTATACCGGGAACGCTTGTACTATTTATAAACAAATCTCAGCAGAAAAAATAAGCTGACTACAGATAGTATCAAAACTGTGAATGTAGTAATAAATAAATATACGCACCTCTTACATTTTTTTGCTACTCATATAGGATATTTAAAAATGTCGCAGCTGGGATTGGTTCATTATACCAAATATGGTGTAATTAATTATAAGTGCTTACCATATTGTTTTTATCACAAATTCGCAAAAATATCCCAAAAAAACTTATTTCTTTCCTATATTTATTAATTATATTTTGTATTTATTGCAACACTAGTTGCACGCCTATGGCGGCCTATCACAAGATGGCGTCGAAAAACATATGATAACAAACCTGTGAAATGTTTGGTTTTCACCTGCAATATCCAGTTTTCGTTACACTACGCACTTTGTCACATCACTTTTGTCACAAACACTTATGTCCATTTGCTCTGCGATTTCTCTAAGGATTCCTTTGCGCTAAGGATCTCTTTACGATGCTAAGTCGCTGATTTGGTTTGCTCAGCTTTTCTTTGTAGTCTAAGGAATATCTAAATTTAAGATGCCAGATATCGAGCCTTAAATTATCCTTAGGAGAGAATTCTAACCTCATTTTTTGTCAACTCGAAAACGGTAAAAAAAATAAAAATGGCATTTAAATGACGATTTGGATGTGCTGAATATAATTGAAAATGTTTTCACCAGAAGGGTCTAGATTTAGATTTAGATTTTTTCCACGTTTTTTGCCACTTATACAAGAACAGTTGGAGTTAGATGGAGGACGTTTCGGGAATATGACTTACAAATTAGGACCAATCAATGCAGAGACAAGCCCACATTCAATTTAATTTCCATGATACCCCAATAGATTATGGCTTCAAGTTTTTATGGTCACATATTTTTATGCAAGATTTTTTTGTTGTTTTATTAGTTTAATTAAAATAAATATTACTGTTTATTTTTTAGAAACAATACAACTGTCTCTTCAATTATACTAAGAACCCTACAACTATGTGCACTGGAGGGAATCTTTCTAGCATTGGGGATTTTAAGGTCAATATACAGGATGAATTATTTTAATAGAACGGTGCTTCTAGCGGGTTAGAATTTGGATGAATAAAAAAATCCAAAAATACGTCAACTGAGATTTTTAATTTCCTTTAATCGTCCTATCTTGGATTTTGTCTGTCATTTAGTTTACGAGGTATGGCAAAAAATTTTTTTTTTTTTTAAATAGAACACCCTGTATATTTTGCAATTTTTGAAATCTGCAAACAATTCTCTCTTCAGCAACACCACACAGTAGGATCTATCTTTTACTATAATCAAGATATTTCTATCTAAATCTGTATGGAAAACTTCGATATTTATTCAAATATCCCCCGTAAAACAGGGCATAGACAACCATTCCATGCAAGTTTAAATGCCTCGTATCTTGGAAACCATAAGAGATAGAGTATTAGTGTATGGTATTGTCAAATAGTTAAATTTTTTTAAAATTCAAAAATGTCAAACTATACAGGGTGTCTATTTAAAAAACAATTTTTTCGCCATACCTCGTAAACAAAACGACACAAAAAAAACAAGATAGCACGATTAAAGAAAATTAAAAATTTCAGTTGACATGTTTTTGGATTTTTTTATAAAACCATATTTTAACCCGCTAGAAGCACCGTTCCGTTTAAAGAATCCACCCTGTATATGTTTAAATGACCCTTTGTGAAAACTGACGCAAAGAATAATTAATAATAAATAATAATTATAATAATAATAAATAATAATAACAACAAATAATGGTTTTATAACAAGCAGCGCCATCCAGTGGTTGAACTTATAACAATATTTAATTCCTAGGTATGGAAAACTTTTTTTTAGCCAGAGCAAACGAATAAAATTTAGGGAATACTTAAAAATTATGGATTTCTTTACTACTCATTACTTAAGCATATCGCAGAGCAAATGGGCATTAAAAATCTATTGAAAAAATATTAAAAAACTCTCGATTAATCTGTAAAATATACCAAAACCTCGATTATGCTAAAGCTACAACGACGTAGAGAAATTATAAATGGAGCAGCGTACACACGTTTATATGGCTGACCCACCACAAATGCGAGGTTGTCACATTGTTGAAGTTTTATTCCCGATATATATTGAGAAATAAAAAGAATTATTCTTTCGGCCAAAATATCAGGTATTTTATATGATATTTCGATCGAAAAAATGAGGTATATTTCAAGTGCCATAACATATACCTCCACATTATAAATTCTTTATTGATTTAAAATTGTGAAGATTCAAGGAAATTTAAATGCAATTATATAATATACCTAAATTTCTTTATATATTTGAATAATAATAAGGAGTTTCTACATGTTTAAAAAAAAAACGGAGAATTTGCATAATTGCATGTAAATGATAAAGTTAATAAAAATAATATGTCTTTAAAAACATTGCGTGTAGAGATACAACTTTTAGCGCAATCTGACATTGTCGCCAAATTGTTTACCTTATGTCTGATCGCAGCTGTGGTAAACATAATGTCTCTATTTAAGTTAGACCTTTATGGTAAATATCAATGGTGTTAAAGCGCCGTAGGTGAAAATTTTTAAGAAAACAACACCGAAAATTCCATGTTTTACCAAACTTAAACTAAGGTCGTACTTGTGTTCTAACACTGCAGTGAAAATTTTTGGGAAAATCAAGCTAAAACCAACAGTTTTGACATAAAAGTAAAGCAATTTTATTTCAAAAATCTCTATGGACCCTGGTGCGCAAAAATTAAAGCACAAGATACATCGCGCATAGCGTTTACCGAGCAAAATGTTTAGTGAGGGTTGGGAAAGTTTGATGGGTTGGGTCGTATTGCCGACGCTACCCAACTTACCAATCCCCAGTAAACGCTATTCACGGTATTAATGTGGCACGGTATTAATGCTGCGCTGTAAACATTATGCGCAGTTAGTTCTTGCGCACTTGTATTGGATAGATGCATTTGAAATTTTCGCGGTATTGACTTTGGGCAGTAAAAAGCTGCGCGGTTTCGGCTTGCACGGTTAGGAGCATAATTTATAAATAACCTGTAATTGACCGGCACTAAGTTTTTTTGTTGTAAAAATAAATTATTTCTTTTTTTTTCAGGTTTTTTTCAATATTTTTTATTTTTGTGCCTTTCTACTGCAAATAACGTAATAAGTTTGGTAAAAAGGTGATAAATTAGCTTGGGGATTAAGAAAAAATTGTGGCCAATTATTAGGGAATTAGGGGAATTACTGGGGAATTAGTAGAGAATTTGGGGTTTTGGTAGGGAATTACTATACATACGAGGAATTAGAAAGGAATTAGAGGAACTGGTAAAAATCGTGGGAATTAGTGTACGCATTTTTTTCTGCGGTTTACCCCTCGGTGCAAACCTTCATTTTTTAAAACAGTCCTATAAAAAATTAATTTTACTCGACTTTTTAATGCCTGCACCAAGCAATTTTAATATTTTCAAAGATTTTAGGGCTCATATAGGTTTCCAGATAAATTCGGTAGTCAGTTATTCAAACACCCGTCCCTTGCCCAGTTAGACCCCCATAATAACGAGTTATATATTTGCCTCCGCAAGATAGGGTTTTTATGCATTAAAAACATATCTTTAGTTTACTTTGATAAAAACAAATGCATTTAACTAAAATAGACCCATCAAGTCATTCATAAATCGCTTTGAAACGCGATCAGTCGTTAAATTAAGAAAAACTCATTGTCCTCTCCACGGGCAACGCTGCATCAGGCAATACCAAGCATGTTCCACCTCACACCTACTCCATCCACCTTACGTTTACCAGCTCAATTCTACTAAAGCGGCAACTCCGACAACAAATAATGAATAAGGTAGCCTCGTACACGGTTATATAGGTGACCCGCTACAAATGCGAGGTTGTCACATTGGGTAGATTTTATTCAAATACGTGTCCTCTTTTTTTATGAACAGATGTGTACCTACAATGAAATATTTATTGAAATAAAATTGTGAAGATTTGTGAATATGTGAATAAAAATCAAGGCGCCTATACCAACATTTACAATATGGCGTTGTGACGTCAATTTTATCGTATGATACTAAATTCAGTTTTTTTTATAGTTTATTGGCTTTTCTTTGCTTTTAATACTTTTATTTTTCACAATAAAGTTTATTCAATTAATATCGTCACTTTGTCTAACAATTCACTTGAGATTCTCTGCGGTGCACACTGAAAAAATAAAAAAACTAAAATAAAGCTACCACTTTGTTAATAAAAAAGCGTTTATAGTACCCAGGTGACGTTTCAATATGGCGGCAAGTGAAATTTTGGGCTCATCTGCGAGTATAGGCGCCTTGAATACAAATAAGTCATAAAAGTAATATGTTTCTAAATTTATTACGTGTAGGGATAAACCTTTCATTGCAATTTGGCATTGGCGACAAATTTTTTACCTTATTTCTGATCGCAACTGGGGTAAACATAAGGTCTTTATAATAGTTAAGTATGCCTTTATAGCCCAATAGAATAGTACTTTAAAATGGCAAAACTGACTACACAGCCACACTTTTCAGGGCTAATAGGGGATGATACCAGAAACCTAAACCCACATTTTTCCAAAAAAAATTCTCTCTAGGTTCGCCGCCATCTTGGATTTCGTGTGAGATTTAATATTTAGGTTAATATTTGTCCGGTTTTAAAACGGTTTTTGGGCTAAACAAAATTATTTTTTAAACTTTTATTTAAAAACTTTTTTTGCATGTGTCATAAAAAAGTTATGCCTAAAAAACTCCCGAAAATGGTAACATGTGAGTACTTACTAGCCAATATTTCGCTTTGTGTAGACTTAAGAAGATAAGTGTTTAAATATAAATTGTAAATATCAAACTTGAAAGTAAAACTCGTGGCATGTCGGACAAAGCGTTTTTGTTTCTCACTTCATTACGACCAGGCCTCCAATGTCTAATGGAGAATCCAGACACCTATAGACCTGTTTCATCTTTATAAGGAATCATCAGGGAGTCATAGGATTATACCTGGCAATTGAAGCTACACAGTGACCAGGCACACTGCTAGAATTTAAAACAAAAAGTTTGTAATCCTCGGGGACGTAGTAACTGTGTGCGCCACCTGTCGAATAAACCGAGAAACAAAAACACCAAAATTGAAAAGTGCAAGACACCGTAAATGCAGAATCCTGTACCGTTCAGAAGGTTATAAGGTAGGTGGCGCACACAGTTACTACGTTCCCAAGGATTACAAACTTTTTGTTTTAAATTCTAGAGGTGTGCATGGTCACTGTGTAGCTTCAACTGCCAGGTATAATCCTATGACTCCCTGATGATTCCTAATAAGGATGAAACACGTCTGTAGGTGTCTGGATTCTCCATTAGACATTGGAGGCCTGGTCATAATGAAGTGAGAAACAAAAAAGCTTTCTCCGATATGCCACAAGTTTTACTTTCATTTTTATTTGCGGACACGAGATTCATTTTGTTTTTTTGTTGTTTTTTAAATGTCAAAATTCTTTACAATATACTTTTAACACTTTTCTGTATAGTAAAATATAGCTGAGATAGAGTACTGCAAAGTTGACACAACAAATTCTTGAGGGAAGATTTGACTCCCTTATTGTGTCAAGTTGGCCATGACAAAACAAAAGTACCTACTTACCTAATATTGACAACTGACGTTAGTTAATGCTTTTCTATTCTGGAATATTAGACACTTAAAGTAAATATTTCAACGCATTCGTATCGGTATACGTAACGCGTTCGAAACAAAGTCAAAATGCGCTACATTTCTGCGTACGTTCGTGGGTTCCTAAAGATCCTTCCATACTCAACGAGATTCTGTCATCACCCCGTCAAAGAGGCAGGCATCGTTCGAAACATACCATGAGCAAGTGAAAAATGTAGCGTATTTTGACTTTGTTTCGAATGCATTACGTATACCGATACGGATGCGTTAAAATATATACTTTAAGTGTCTATTACTTAGATAATATTCTGCGTAGATACTTTTAAAATTTTAATTTTTTAAGGGGAGAGAGGAGGATGTGGTTACCCAGTGCTACTAAAATCTGAATAAAATTCCTAATAAATAACCATAATTTTTTATCAAAAATTTTTGCCTGCGAGGCATTTAAAAACGCGATTAAAAAAAACACAGTTTAGCCGCGAGTTGTTAGCACTATTTTTTTTTAAATACCTTTAACAAGAAAAACACAAAAAGACTTTCAAAAGTCTCGAACGAAGAGCACTTAAATTAAATAACCATCGTTTCCATAGCGACGTGCTATTTTACTCGGTGACGTTCATTGTTGTGACATTTTAATCTTTGACGTTCGTAAATACTTGGTGAAAACTGGCGGAAATGGCTTAATTTTTAGGCAAGAATAAATCGATTTTTTCAATATTACTATTTTTCGCTATTTCTTTTTAGTTTTGGGTAAAAAATGGACAGAAATCTTTTTTTGCACCCGCGATAAAAAAAAGTTTTTTTTGCATCGGTAACCAAAAAAGTCATGCTTTAGTTAGCTGCAGACATTTATCAAAATCATGTTTTTGATGAAGGTATAAAAAAAAGAATTTTATGATTATGGAACTTTGTATTGTCTCTATATGTGAATTTATGTTATAGTTCTTTTAATCGCGAAAAAACCTTTACTCAACTTAACTGAGTTGTATATTACTATTAGTTAATTTATGTAACATTTTTTTTTCTTGTTTTGTTAGGTATTATTAATTGACTTGTTCTATGTCATAGTATGATCTAAAGGATTAATAAACGATTTGATTTGATTTATTTGATTTCTTTTCGAGTTTCTTTTAAAAAATGGTTAAGTACAATCGACAAAAAAAAAATAGTTTGTAAATGTAATACTTTCCACATTTTCACACAGTTGCACCAGGACTACGTTTTAACCTAGAATTTTGAGTTCTTTTCTCCATCGCTGAATAAAATCATCGATATAGCTAATTGAAAATTATATTTACCACCGCTTTGGTTTCTAGCTGAGGGCGCAAATGCAATTTCGAGACGCGAGCTGAAAAGAGTGGGCAGCAAAGACTTTAAAAAAATAGAGACGAAGCAAAGCCTTTGCACTTTTCAACGCTATGTATGTCCTAGGTACGTCTTTGGGTTATGGAAAATAAGTACCATATGCGTACATTTATGTACATAATTTTTATGTTCTTTGGGGGATCAATCCATTCGAGTATGGATGCCCAGTGTTGCCAAAATGAAAGCCAAGTGTAGAGTTTTTTGGGACAAACACAAAACACCCATGCACCTAGCCGACAGGCAGATATGCTGCCCACTGAGATACGGCGCACAGTGGATCGAGGTATAGGAAAACTTGGACATTATTATTATTTTATTATTAAATGATTTTATTGTTGCATAAGGTTACAATAAGTTTTTTTACTGTTTAAATTCTTCTTACTTTATAAATTCGTTTTAAAATTCAATTACTTTTTTGTCCGTTGACTTTTACCCACATAGCAAAAAGATATTGCATGTATATCCAGCGTATATACAAAAACGGAGAAGGATATTGCCCTGGATATCACCCAGATATTTACCTATCGTGCATAGGAGCTCCAAAAAAGATCCAATTTAGATCCAGAGGTACCCATTAGGTAACATCCACTGAATATACGTTATAAATATATTCTGAACATGTATTATTTACTCCACAAAAATATTCGATATATATACTATTACATTATGGTATATATTTATATATTATATCCTGTCGATATCCGTCACGATATACAACATGTATATTTGTCCAAATTTTAGTTTATATATAACAATGGTATATCCATAAATGTATATTCTTTTCGTATCCATAATATTTTATTGAGGGTATATATAAGATTTATATTACTGTAATATACTAATCCTTATAACACTGATTTATTCAATTAAGAATGTCCATTACAAATCTATGATCATATATATAGGGTATATACGTTTTGTATATACCCTCAATATATTGTCATTTATATTACAACAATATACCCAATTAGCACAATAAAAAAATTAACGTGAGTAAAATTAATATCAGAAACACATGCTCTCACATAAATAAGCATTTTTTAGATGCACTTTAAAATGGTAGAAAATATCGTTTTTTATGTTATTTATATATCCAAAAAATATACGGTATCACGTAAAAAAGTGCTGTTTGTTAGTAAAAAAACCTAAAATACCTAAATTTTATTTAAAAAAAAATAAAAACGCCTTGAACAGCTAAAAATTTTTAACAACAATAGTTTCAAATTTTTAAAAGTTTTTTAATAATAAACAAACACTTTTTCCTCATTTTTTAGTTTAAGCAGTTAATTGAATTACATTTTTTCTTATTTTATTTGGAAAATCCAGAATTAAGCTTTCCATTAAAAAATTTAGTTTAAGACAAAGAGAGCAAAGCAGTATATTAAGACTCGCAGGCAGCATATCGCATTATTACCAGTACATATCCTCATGTTTAGCTCTACTCTTTTTGGTGATTGATATCTGTCTCTATCTGCAGCATCCTTAATCAGCTTTCTATGACAATATGAAGCTTTGTATTCGTGGTGGTGCGTTAAGAAATGAGTTTTTGTCCAGTTTGCTGGTGGTACAAAGCAACATTTTATAATAAAAAAAACCTATAAAAATGCCATGTGCAAAAATTTTCTAAAAAATGTGTTATTTATTATTTATTATTATCTTTTAAATACAATGCTGTAAAACAAAAATTTTAGAAAAAATTAAGTTTATAAAAAATATAAAACCAAAACTTTAAAAAGAGTAATGTTAAATTTTAGTAACAAATATAAGTAAAGAAAAAAATTATATAAGTTCTCTAGACTCAACAAAAAATGATTATAACAATTTCTGGGTGAATATCCTGAGCACTTTTATATGGGACCTTTCGGACATCATCGTTTTAGTTTTTAACAAAAGTAATACATAAAAAACTAAATAGAACAGTCTATAAAAAGACACACACACACACACACAATTTTTTGTAGCGTCTCAATTTTGCTTTATACTGAATTTAAAAAAAAAGTTCTCGACAGTTTATACTACTTACCCTGTAAAGTCTAGATGTTAAGATGGCCGCCAGGATTATTGTCTTTTTCCATGTAAAGGAACCAAAAATATTATTTTTGTTGTTTAAAAATTGAGAGACATGGTAAAAACTACCAATATTTCCACCAAAAGTCCACCTGAAATAGAAATTTGGTGATTAACAGTTACCATTCCTACCGGATTTATCAGGGCAGAATTTATTTTTGAATAGTCTTAATTTCACAAAATCATTAAATTGTTGCTAATAGTAAAATAAAACTTTAATATTTTGTACAGGGAATTTTCACAGATAATTCAAGAAAATGAATTATGTACTGCTAAAGTCACTGATTTATTTGGATAAAAAATAGAGAAAAATTAAAAATTACAACTTTGAAACAATAATCAATTTATAATAAATATTGTTCGTGAGTCTCCATTTAGGTAGGTATTTAATTTCCTGAAACCTCGTCCAGATTTGGATGAGACTGAAATGTTTACCTAAATTATTTATATTTATAAAAAAATGGCCAAGGTGATTTTTTTCTAACTCCACCATTTATTAATTAAAAAAATTTAATTGGCTTTATCTACTCACCCTGCAGTCCCCAAGAAATGTAAATTTACCAAAGATGGTGGGAACAACCAACCAAATTTTCTTCATGTGTCTATCTGAAACAAAAAATAAAACCATACAACTTATATATTTGCTTTTAGAGGTCTAATAGGAAAGCAGAAAAATAAAAGTTTTAGAAGGATTCTTCTTTTACAATACACATAAATAAATACAATAAAAATATAGGTAAATAACTTTAAGTTAATCATCACAAAACTTTTATAAATGTACACAACTCAACCCTAAAAAAGGTTGTTTTCGCTCTAGATGTAACCGTCGTAACTTTAGACACTGTGAAACAAAAATGCAAAATACACTGCCTCCCATATAGGTCAATGTTTCTTTTAATTTTACAGTATAAACCTAGCTTTAGATAACACAACACCTGCTGTTTCTGATTGACATTGACCCTTCTCTGTCCCTTTTTTACGCAGCGCATCAACATCGAAAAGCAACATATATCGTCAAGTTGAAATTCAGCCATATATATAGATGCATTTATTTCATCTGACGCCACCATTTTGAACGCACATGAATAAAACAACTTCAATTGCGTTTATCTACTTACCTGCAACAACTGGATGTAAAATAGCAATTCCCAGGGGGATAGTCAATTGTAGTTTAATCCAACCGATAAGAAAAAATATTGTTTTTTGCTACAAAACTTTAGAAAACGGCACAAATTCACTGCACACAAGTCGATAAACAAGCGAAACAAGCTTAGTTCCGTATTTGCAAGAAGAATGATTTATTATTCTCGTATCTGATTGGCTGAATTGAAACCACATGGTACTCGCGCGAACAAATCAAAATGCGTAGAGGAACACCGAACTTGTAGGGTCGTATACACCGCTAAGTGGTTATTATTGAAGGCTCCCTCACTAAAGGAATCCTTTAATACATTTTATCAATTTAGTGGTTTTTGATTCACTGGGAAAGAGTGTGATTCGCCAAATTTTGGCAAAACGGTAAGTAAGTAAGCTCCATTTAAATCTAACCCGCGTAAAAAATATGTTAACTATAGCAAAATACCTACGATTTTTTAAAGATATGTAAAAAAAGAAGGATCTGGGTTAAGTACATTAAAAAAAAGCATTAAAAAAGAGCAGAAAAATGTTGTGGTCTCTAATGCTAAAAAAATGTAATTGTATAATTATACATTATAACAATAATATATTTAATAAAGTATTCCATTCCTAAAAACAAATATTTGGGCATATTTATTGTGCAAATATTCAAATGATATTGTGCTAGGATATTTCTGCCTTAAATTCAAAAAACAGATAAACAGAATCTACTCAAACGGATACACACTGAATATTGGGAAAATATTTATATTTTTTTTATATAGTTTCTTGCAATGAATTTTATGTAAAAAATATTTAGCATTTTAAATGCAGAGGGGAATATTAAAAACGTTTTTTAGAGAATATTACGTGATAATTATAAAATTTATATTTTTAGTTTATATTAAAATGCAAATATTTGGGTAATATTTTATTTTAAAATATTAACTGATATTCGGTTCAAAAATATAAGGCTTATACACAAAAAACGTTTATTTAGGATGTATGATAGCGCATATACACTGAATATACAGTAAATATCTGTTCATGTTTACTTTTTTTTAAAACGAATCATGTTTTTTTTTTCTAATATATAAAAAAATATACATATAACATACAAAACTAATTTTTAATATCTTTGTAATATACAGTATCCAAGGCTTGCTATGTGGGTAATTCTTTATTTTGGTTTAATAAAAAGGTAAAATGTTCTTTTTTAAATTTTGGGCAAAAATTCAATCCAATTAGAGGTATAATTTTACAAATATATATTTAATAATTATAGTATCATCAGTAAACATTGCTTGTTCGGTGGTAGTATATTAACAAACAATTCACCCGTCTTTGATAGTAAGTAATGTGGACAAAGCTCGTTTTATATAAGCATAAGAAAATGTTTAAAGCCTTTTTTATGGATATACAGGGTGAGTGTTTTACGCCAGATCAGAAATTGATTTTTTTATTATATTTAAATAAAAACAAATAATTGTCACATTATTCAGCTAACAATTTTAAGATTTGTTTGGTTTGCTCTAATATATAGCACTATTTAAAAGCGTTTTGGTATAGGGTGCTCCATCTAAATTATCACAACTATTGTATCTATTTGCATAGGTCATGATTTTCCCTTTCTTTACAAATCGGTTAAATCATATTGGACTAAACTTTTTTGAATTGCAATTAAAATGCCTTAAATTGTATATCATAGCCACCTAAGTAAAAAAACTGTGTAACCCAAGGCATAAAACACCTAACTGTTCAAGGGGGGGGATCGATTCCTAAAAACTATTTGTATATAAAGTGATTGATTAAAAATAATTGCGATTTAATCATATAACTATGAACGTCGCGGAAACCCCTGCGAAATACCAAGTTGGCCGTTGCCAATGCATTAAAGACGAGCTTCAATGCGCATGCGTCAGCTGGAAGTGCGCTGGGCTGCATTCAGAAAGCCCACACCATGGTGTGGGTGGGCGCACTCGGTGTGTCCGCAAGTGTACACCCCACCTATAATCTGTCATTATTGTCTAATGTCAGCTAATTTACAAACACAAAACAAAGGGATGTTGGAATAAATGAGAAAATAGGCCGTTTGTTTCCGCTTGTTTTCGAATTGCTTTTCTTGTGTCACATTATCTAATAAAACATGACCCAAAAACATTTTTTTTTGGCTGCAAGTGGGTAGAAAAATGTAAAAATATAGGCTTTTTGTCCCCTCTTATTTTCGAATGCTGGGTTTCCCGGGTTGTTTTTTTTGTTATATTATCCAATATGAAATGACCCAAAAAAGCATGTTTCAGGCTACAAGTGAGCAGAAAAATGTTCGGTAGTTTTTAAAACCGGGACCACTTTTTTATTTCTTAACGGATAATTTAAATATGAGGTCATTGAAAAGCTGCATAAACATCGCAAACTTTTGAAAATGATCAAGAATCACCTGCTACAAAAAATATATATACTACACTAATAAGACATCACATTTAAAAATAAAAAGAAAAAAAAAAGTCACGTTTTTTTACTTCCTATATTTATTATGTGTATTTGGCTTAAAAACGACTCTATATATTATACAGAGTTAGTTAAAAAAAAATTAATAAATATAAATTTTTAAACAGTCTTGTCATTTAAAATTATCAAAATTTCACCATATCATAACCTCATTCAAGCACACCAACCATCGCCCAAGTCCAGACTGGAGTGACGGTGTGGTGTGATAAGCTCACTAAAATAGACATAAATATATGCAATTTTGACCCTTATTGCCGCATGTTAGTAGGCTTGCTAAGGATGCTATAAATGCACCAGTAGACACACCACCTTTCCTGAACGACAAAAATGAGACGCTCCGGTCATTTTTATATTCCTGATCGGCGACACACCACGCACCGGAGCGTTTTTTACACTGGGTGTGGGCATTCTGAACGCAGCCCTGTACGAGAAATGAGGTGATTCGAGCCGTCTTTAGCCCATTGCCCATGTCATGGCAATCTAGATTTTGACCGTTGCCGCGACGATTTTCTCACATCCTGGTCCTTTATATATATATAATAGTTATACGGTTTTAATATATCTTAGTGGTATAAAAATACTTTTTCTTTTAATAAAATTGGTACAGAGTAACTGAAAAGTAGGGGGGTATCCAGTAAAAGTAGAGAAAATACAAATAATGATATATGGCGGGCTGTTGACTAAAGGGGGGGGGGGGAGGTGTAAACCCCCACAGTAGAATATATAACTTTTTTAATATTTGATTAAATTTTAGTTCAAAAGTGTATTTTTTTTCTAAATATTATGTTTAAATCCAATTTACACCTAAGCAGACTGGCACCCTTAATTTATTACACGATTATTTCGAGGGGTCGCAGGTGTTCGCAGCCAATCATTATGACTTTTATTTAGACAAGGTGTGGTCTCATTAAAATACATGTTTTCAGCCAGGTCTTTTGAGGTCTTTTTTTTAAAGTCACAAAAACTTAAAAAATTGCATATAACAAATCATCGATAAAAAAAATTAGTACCTCAGAATTAAAAGACACTTTAAAAAAACCAATACACCAGAACATACGCAGAACATATGTTTTTGATATACCACAAAGCGGAAATCATATGCTTGGTACAAATAATTTTTTTGATAAAATGAATATCGGTGAATATTTTGTCGTATTGGACTAATATTGATTTTGGCAGTAAAGACAACCAAAAGCGTTCTATGGTGTTTTCTAAAAAGAACAATATGTTTGCAATACAAAAATATAATATTGGTTACATAAAAATTATACTTTTGAAAAATCGTCAATGTCCGTCCATTTACATTGCCTCGATCCACTGTCCGGCGCGGCGGCTGGAATTGGATGTAAATCATAAAATGTACGTACGGTGTACGCACAGGGAACGTCTTTGGTACTTTAGAGGACGTGGAACATAAATAAAAAAAGCATTTATATTTTTTTGCCTGAATGGGCGATTATAAGTCCCGGAAAGTGTTTCTGACAGAGGATGGGCTCATCATACCAACTTATTTGAGGATCATGAAAAATACAAACGATTGCTTTAGTTCAATTTACGACAATTTAAACACGTCCTAAGTACGTAAAAAAAAGACATAAAAATAACGTAAAAATACTTTTTTGGTGTACCTACATTTTAGGCACACACTTGCACGTACGCCGCACGTACCTAGTAAGTTCCGGGATGTAACGACGTAAATGGACGTAAAGTATCAAAAAGTCCCTAGTACGAATGGTGCTGTCTGTGTGTTGGATCAAGTGCACAAATGCAAATATATAGGGTGGACAACAAAAAGTCTTGGATTGCCTATAATTTTAGAAACAATGGTCTGATTTACAAACAGTTTACAGGTCTGGAAAGAACATACTTCATGTTTTTAGAACAACTGTCAAAACTACGTTTTTTTCTTAATTCAAGATCCAATTTTAAAAAGTTGCAATCCTTCATTCCCACTGATACTATTTTTCTGTGCGCCACTGGCCCAAAAAAACTATAAAAATATCTCACTTCTAAAAATCGATGGTTATATAAAAACGTTAAAAAAAATAAATTAGGTCTTATTTTTACTATTAAAATCAACTTTATTGTGCGCCATCTTGAAATTTCGAAATGTCAAATTTGATTTGAATATTTAGTATCTAATGTATTGGCTTATTTAAATGCCTAAGTTCATTAAAATTGGTTTAGTCTCTGTCAAATTATAGGCAAAGTAAAAACTTCATTTTACTTAAGGTAAAAAATACCTGAAATATTTTAGAAAGAAAAATTACTTTTGTGCCTGCAATATTTGAAGTATATTCTTTTCAGTTATGAAATTTTTGTTTAATAGTTTTATTGGTTTTAAGTGTATATAGACGATTGAAAGTCTAATTTTTTGGCCCATTCTATGGTGAGTTATGCGCGAGGGGTGGCTTGACAATGTATTTTGCTGTACATGCGAATGGCATTGCGTAGCATTTTAAAGCATTATTTCGAGGCATTTAGAGGCATTCTATGCATTTTAAAGCAATTTATGGCATTCTGAGGCATTTGTAATAGACAAATCTGGTAAAAAATGTAATTTGGTGTAGAGGGTGTCCCATTTTCGATGAGATTCAATGGGAAACTCCGTTGTTATCGAAGATGGAGACATGCGGTTTTTGAATTACTGTCTTACTTTTTTAAGCTTTAAAAAATGGTATTAACAGATTTATCCTGTCCCGTGTAGTTTCGGAGCTACAGGGGAATGTTGAAAAATGGTTCCTTTCGTAGACACGATCATCAGGATCAAAAAGTTAAATAAGTACCAAAATATTTTGCTTTATATTTTAGTATCCTTATAAGAAAGGAGGACGCACACGATACATGGGAAATTTCGCATCAATGGAAGTGCTTGATTTTTTTATATGTTGTAGATATTGAAATTCCCAACAATGTTTAAATTATTCTAAATATTGTAGGTCTTAAAGTTTTCGAAATATTATTTTTTAAAGTTGCGGTTTTAGGGGCATATTTTTACTAAAAAATAAACCATACATAGCTTATAAGAATACCAATACTATGCATTTTTGAGATATTGAGCAGATGAAAGATTTTAATTTAACATGATTGTCCGCCCTTTTGTCAACCTCAAATACATGACAAATAATTGCTAACGTAGGACCCAACCACCAAAATATTCTTTTTGGTGACTGGCATGACTTTGGTATACGAGTTGACTCGGGATAATTAAGCGCGCCTAAAGTGAGTGCGACCGTGGTGCCGATTCTTGAATTTTGTAGGGAAGGTCGCACGGGACCGGTCACCTCCTTGATATCGACCAATAACGGGCTTTAAAGCTATCACGAGTAATCCGAAACCTATCCGACCACAGCCAAACTTCACCCGATTGCCGTGTATCGAAGGAACCTTCCCCAACTTTCATACACCTGCCTTTGTGCAGAAGAACGGGCGCTCTTGAAAAATGATAATCGAGTTAGCTTTGCGCGTGCACCGTACAACCTTGGCAGCTTCTGAGCCTTCTTATTGGCCGAAACGAAGGATGTGAACATTCCCAGGCGACCATTCTCTCTCAAGAATCGGCACCCGTCGAGCCCTAGGAGCACGGAATGTTAAAACGATTGGTGAGGTTTGTTGAGATGAATAAGTGCGGGACGATTGAACATAAGACTTTTGCGTTAAAGAGAAACTACTTTGGTCGACAGGGTTAACCGATGAAAACCTACCTTTATCTTCCTCTGGCTCGAATAGCTCTGTAAAAAAGGAGGGGGGCATCAAGAACGAAAAAAACTTATAAGATCTTAAACAATAAAAACATTAGTACTTTATAAATATAACGTTAGAGGCACTATTAAACCAAGAAAATAACCAACTGGGTAACTGTTTTATTATTACTTGACTCTTACAATTTAATATTGAGAATATCTTAAGTAACCAATTTCTTTTTATGTGCTGCATATAAACTGAGATGAAAATAAGGTAAAAATCTGTCAAAAGCTTCTATACCTTTTTCATAATATCCATCTATAAGATGATCCTGGCAACATCTCGAATTTTCAGAAAGAAACAAGTTTTTCTCTGTGAAAAATTGAACTTTGATTATGTCGGTGGCATAAAAAAACAGTCGTTTCTGTTACAAACTACAACTTCAAAAGGAATACCCCGGCCGTTGTCCTCCATTTCGATGACATTATTTAGTCTTAAGTCACATCCCAAAAAAATTCTATGCTGGTCGTTGAACTGTACTTGTTCGAATCGAAAATCTACGTGGATGTTCTTGCGCCAAATCTCATTTTCTTTGATTTTGAGATGAAGCTTGAGACGCGAGACGCAAGCGAGTGTCTTAATTTATCTGAGCGTGTAATGTCCATGACATGTGAGTTAGTGTACTATGCTTTACCAACGACCAACGAAAATGTCATCATAAATATCACAAATTATTTCAACAACATTCATACCTTGAAGTTTCAATGACGATCTATCTAAAACATCAAAACAAATAAGGTAAGGGACTTCTCATCTATCTTACTTATTTTTTATGACTTATTTTTGGTTAGGTACTAAAATTATATTGAATTTATTTACGTTTAATAAGTACTTATTTTCTTAAAAATATAGAAAAATAATTCACATTTTGCGTCAATTAGTACTCTTGTAAAATAAAGTTTCATCACTTGTCACGCCATCTTGCGGTTTACATCTAAGCTCTATTATTATTCCAGGGACGTAAATGAGCCATTAAAATCGTAAAATTAGTATTATTCATTGGTCTTAGGTAAAATACATTACCGTAATGATGATTATGGTACGTAGAAAAAATAGAGAGCGAGCCATATAAAAAAAGCAAATTACGTGAATTAAAAATGAGCTATTCACTTATTTGAACGCCCTAGTTTATCATAAAAAATACTTCATCAATTTATAATTTTTTTATTACTATTTATGAGTGTTATACAAAAAAGGTAAATAAAACTTTTTAAAAATGTTTATGAATTATATAATTTCCAAATTCTCGTTTCGGATAACGTGCACTTAGTACCCCTACTAAAAATTGTGTCGTCGTAATCCAAATGACGATATCAATTTATTTATCAAAATTCTAAATATGGTTTATTTCGTACTAAAAATCCACTCAAAAAACTTTAAAAAATCATATCTCGAAAACCTTACGACCTACAAGATTTAGGGTAATTTAAATATTGTTGGGAATTTCAATATCTACAACATATAAAAATTTCAAGCACTTTCACTGATGCGAAATTTCCCATGTATTGTGTGCGTCCTCTTTTCGATCCCCTGAAAAAATCATCTATAAGATTCAAGATTTATTATATGAACATACCGGGTGAACCGAAAAAAACTAGACAAATTGTTTTTTGCTATAACTTTACCATCAATAAAAATACTATTGATAGACAAATAATCCTTTTGAAAAAAATATTCGCATAAAATCAAATGCGCGCCTTGTTTTATTATTTATAGGTATAAATGTTACTTTTCGACGTACAAAACAAAATATTTAGAAAAAATGGCAAAACAAAAAGAGGTTTAAAAAAGGTAGGCATTTGATTTTCTCCGCCATCTTGGATTTAAATATGGCAGCAAAGAAAATTTTTCTTTTTCATAAGCCATATTTGTCCTACCAATGCAGTTTTTTTTAATTTATAGTAAAAATCTCTTAATCGGTTTTTGCCGGTTCACCCGGTATGTTCATATAATATATCTTGGTTGTCCAGGTCTACTTTATAGTGGTTAAATATAAATGGTCTAAAAAAAATAAAATGGAGCAGGGCCGTAGCAGAAAAAAAAATGCACTAAAGATGATTTTTTTTTTGATCGAAATTTCAAAATATTTTTTTTTATTTTATTATCAAACATAATCAAAAAGAAACTAAAATATAAAGTAAAAAATTTTTGTCTGTATTTAACTTTTTTATCCTGATGATGGTATCTACGAAACGAAACGTCAGATTAAAATTTCAAAAAAACCATTGTGTTTAGGTTCAGGTCTATATTTTTTTTAAGTCTGTGGTGGGCAGCTTTTTCCTCTTTATTCCCGTTTCCTACAACCTTATACTTTTACTGGCTACAGCTCCGAATTGCGAGAATTTTAGTTCATATTTAAAGAGACAGAGAAAGCATTTATAAAATTTTAATTAACTGCTCTTGAGTTGGGTTAATAGACCCAAATTTGAACCTAAATTTAGCTAGACGTCTAAAATTCTACGCACATGTGCAGGGTCATCTATTTTAAACCCTTTCCCAGAAAACGTTTTTACTATTAGACCCAGGAATACGTTCAAACCAATTGCATTAACACTTTAGATTTTCCACAGCTTATTAATTGTCAAATATGACCTATATATTTTTGGATTTTAATAATTCTGAATAGCAATTATATCAAAATGTTAGCTGCTGACACTTGCCCAAAAAACAGAGCTCGCCTTCTTGCTTGACAAGAGCTCGAAAGCTTATTGTGGCTCAATGCTTTACCTTCTTCTATCTTGGGCAACTTGTTAGATAACTCGTCCTTCCGATTGTCTGTTGGTCTGAGGTTGAGGTTATTTTCGGCTTGCTCCAGAAACAGATTGGTGAAGTGAAATAATACATTTTTAAAACTAAAAATTTGTTGCCGAAGTAGTACCGATGGTCAAATGATACTATCAAGGCAGATCATTGAGACTTATTTAAGAACTTTTTTGTAGCGAAGAACCATAAACAATCCACTGACTTCTGAATGACGAGCAGGAAGTACAGTGGAGGAAAATCGAAAGCTAACTAACCACCCAATTGCCGAAGCAGTTGATACGTCTTTAGCCACTGTCTTACGTATTCTCAAAAAGAATTGTTGTCATTCTTACAAAGCGTCAAAAACGCATCAAGTTTTTCCGGAGGACAACTATCGTCGTATGTAATTTTGCGAAACAATGATGGAAAGGCCTTATCGTGATGAGAACTTTCTGCGATCTACTATTTTTACAGATGGAAGCACTTTTCCATTATGGAATCGTCATAACTGAGCAGGCGTCCATTATTGGGAACAATTTGCATTTGTATTTTGACGTAAGAACTAAACTAAACATTCGGGGGGAGGGTATTGTAAGGGAACACGTAATTGTGCCATTTTTTTATTGACGGCAATTTGAATGGTGCTAGATACTGGGATCTACTGCAGCAGCATATTATTCCAACTGCTAGGCAGTTGTTAGGTGTGAGATATGGTGAAACATGATTTCAAGAAGATGGTTGTTACGCTCACAATGTTGGCCTTGTTATGGAATATCTTGATAACGCAGCTCGATCATCCGATATTGCTCCTAATGACTTCTATCTGCGGAGTTATATTAAAAATAAAGTTTAAGGCCATGGATTAAAATTGAAGAAGCTTTTCAAACTATCACCTCTAACACGCTTGAAAACGTTAGAAGGGGTTTTTATAATAGGCTCGTATATTGTCTAGCCGATCCAGAAGGAATTTTCGAACATTTTTTTCTTGACTGAGGGAATCTTTTTGGTTTTAAGAATGTATTATTTTATTTTGACAACTTGCTTTTATTTTGTTCCTCCTTAATATTTTTATTATAACACGTTGTTCACTGATTAGTGACAGAAAAACAAGAAAATTAAGTTATCAAAATTTTCGTATTTGTTGAGTAAATTCCGGTTTCATCGACTACGCTCCACATCGCAACTTGGTTAGAGGCCCTATGTCCGCAGTAGTCTGAAGCTCTCTGCACTTGCGGCAAAACGGTTTATATTTTGGGCCATCATGGCTTAACCTGCTTAAAAAGTGCAGGGCGTTTGGCTAGGCATAGGCTGATTAACGACAGGCGGTCCCTCAACTCAGCTGATTTTCCTGCTATTTTGAAACTGTCTGGTATTCATCTAGATGACGGTAAGTGGGCGGACGGGATGACTTTGGTTCCATGAAGAAGAGGCATAGCATTAATGTGGGATGAATCATGTAGAGATATGCTTGCTGCATTCTAAATTATTAAAACTTCTCATTAATCTGGGGAGGCAGCGAAAGTGGGAGAGTTATTTTTTGTGTTGAGACTTGGGTTCCTTGGGTACTTTTTAATATATAGTCAATAATAAAATATAACAATAACTGAATTATGTAAAAATATAAAAAATAGGCATTAATTGAAAAACATTCAAAAATTAATACAAAATAAATATTATAAATAAAAAATTTCGTTTAGACCTGATGAGGCTAAATCTCTTTAATAAACCAAATTAGTTCAAAAATACACCGAAAAGTAAAAAGCTTCATTTCCCAGCGGATAAGCCTTGCTGTCCCAAGAGATAATGCGGCTTCCATACTTGGTACCATTAAGCCCGAGCTTGGTCTGTAAGAGGTTTTTAATATTTGATGTGTGATTTTTACTTTTATTATGTATATTTATATTTATTGTTTACTACTTAAAAATAAAGCATTTAGTGCTAATATAAAAAAAAATATTCCAATTTATCCGCTTTTAAACGATTTTATTTAATCAAGTGCATTTTATCAAACGATTTTAATTAATGAATGGAAAATTTAGCGCCCTAATAAATTACAGAAAATATTTGTGACGTAGAGGGCAAAAGGAATAAATCTGAAAAAAGCTTTTCCCTGACCAGGATTTGAACCCGGGACCTCTAGAACACCAGTCTAATGCTGTACTAACTGAGCTACCGAGGAACTGGGGTTTTGACTGGCTATTCGGAAATTCTTTCGTCCGATTCATTTTTTAGTAGTGGGGAAATCTTTGAAGCCTACTGCAGCTTTAAAAACCTAGAGATGTTATAAAGAAAAGGAGGTACACATTTACGATTATAAGCTGTACGAAATTTCTATTTATCTATCAACCAACGATATACGACATACGGCGACAGAGTCTCATCCCTCTGTCAGGACAGCCCGGGTAGTGTCGGATTCTTACCTACTGAAACCCCCGATTGTGGCTCCGATTACCCTATTGGCTGGCCAAAATCACTGCCCTGCAGCTATTATTGGCTTATTATGCACCCTCTGATTGTAGTGATTATTGGGTCTGGTTTAACTTCACCAGAGGGTTATACCCATGTTCGATCGTCAAAGCTTGCCAAAGCCGCATCACTACCCCACAGTTGAGTGAAATAGCGCCAGTAATTTTTTTTTTTGAAAATGTTCTGCAGAACAGTTGTGTTCTGTGTCTATGAGATCGCAAGAGAGTGAGGCATTTCCACGGTCGATTTTAGTCATCAGTAGACTACGGCTATGATCGCACACCGCAAAAGTCGAACGATACCCTACTTTGGCGTTTGTGATTTTAGTCACCTGCTGCGCAGTCGATTTAGTATTTACAAGGTCGATTTTCACCGTGCGGCCTAGTCGTGCGGCGGAAATAGACCCGTGTAAACCTTCCCTTGGACAGCAAGCAACACCAGAAGGTGAGGTTGGCATTTGGATGAGAGAGGCTACATGTATTCATATCATATTGATGGAAAACTTCTGGTGCCACGCTTGCTGCGAGCACGGTTTGAGCAGATATAAAGGCTACGTTATATTCGCATCACTAGACGCTTAAAGTTAATTTTCAGTTTTATCAGCACTCTTATCCTTATCTCTATCGAGTCGACCAATCAAGCAGGTACGATGAGATAGTCGTAACGTTACGACCGTTCCTGCATACGAAAAGATGTTTTGACGCATTTGATCAGCTGGAGCTGTCACGCATTCGCCATTAGTTTAAAAGTACACCTGCTCGATAGGTCGACTCGATAGAGATAAAGATACGAATGCTGATAAACCCGAAAATTAACTTTAAGTGTCTACTATCCCTTACTCCCCTGCTCTAAAACCTGAAGTAATAAAACTTTTTTTTCATTTTTGTATTTAGATTGGTCCCTGTTACCACAAAATGCTATTCGGCTGTAAGATACAACCAAACGATGTTTTTTTTATACCCTCATTAAAACATGATTTTAGTAACTGGCTCTAGATAACTAAAGCATGGCTTTTTTGGTTACCGATGCAAAAAAAAAAAAAATTTGTTACCGATGCAAAAATTTTTTTTTTTTATCACGGATGCAAAAAAAGATTTCTGTCCCAAAATTAAAGAGAAATAGCGGGAAATAATAATGTTCAAGAAATCTAATCTTAATCATTCTTGCCTAAAAATTAAGCCATTTCCGCCAGTTTTCACCACGGAAAGGCACATCGCTATTTCATTTACCAGCTGCCTTGATTTATAGTGTAAAGATGGTGTGTTGTGAGAAGTGCTCTTCGTTCAAGACCAAACGAATCGTTAAATCATTTCTCTTGTCGCTTTGGTCCTTTGTGTGTTCCTTGTGGGATGCTCATCCAAGTTTGAATTTTCGTTATTTCCAACCAAAATCTTCTGATTTGTTGTTTTTTGGTTTCTTTTCGGTTGGGGTAACTGATTTGGAGTTTTCTTAACTTCTTTTTTTTGGCTTTAATTGCCTTAGGAGCATAATTCTATTGGAAATATTAACACGCCAAGCCGAATCCGTTTCAGATAACTTGGATAAGTACCAGTGCGGAACGATCCCTATTTAAGAGTGATTCAAGGTTGGAAATCAAAGCGTATGATGGTGTTTAATGATGTATGGGGAGGGTGACCAGTGAAACCACTGATGAGCTCACGCTGGTTACCCAGAGCGAAACATCGTTTAATCATTTCTCTTTTCGCTTTAGTCCTTTGTGTGTTCCTTGTGGGATGCTCATCCAATTTTGAATTTTAGTTGTTTCCACCCAAGATCTTTTAATCTTTTGTTTCTTGGTTTCTTTTCGGTTGAGGTAACTGATTTGGAGGTTTTTTGACTTCTTTTTTTTTGTTTATTCGATCTAGTTGAAAATTTTAAAAATTAGCAATTTTCATCCTTCCTTAAATTTTGATTATGTGCAACAATTACCAAACTTAAAGGTTTTATTATAAAAGATCGTTCTTTTGGCGTATATTAAGGTCGGTTAGAAAATTAAAAAGCGAAGCACTTTTTTTTAACTGACATTAAAAAACATCACAAATTACACAGTTTGAATTTGCTATATCTTTTGACCTGATTACTCGAGACAAAATATGAGGCTTCTTTAGATACATTCTAAATATGACAGTTTTTACAAATCCAAGATGGCAAGATTTTAAAAATTGAAAATTTTCGCCACTCCCCATGAAAATTTTTTATGTAAGGTAAGTAGTGGACAAAATTCAAGTTATTACGAGGCCCCATTCTTTTTATGTATTATCTGACTATAGTCGGGGGATTTTTATATATTTTTTTCAATGTATAGGAAGATTTTTGGTGATTTTGTTTTTACTAGGTATATATTTAGTTAGGTATGACTTCGGGGACCACCAAATGAATATTAGTTTTTCTGGCGACGGCGTACGTTAGGCGTCGCGATGCCTTAAACTGTTTTTGGAACATAGGGTCATTTTGACATCTGTATCTCGGTCAAGTGTCAACATTTTAAAATTTTGGTTAAACCCCTTAAAAGGCTTTGAAATGGCATTTCATATGTTATGCAAAAGAAATAATCAATTTGAAAATTTAAAAAAATTGAATTTTTTTTTCTAAAAGTTTACAAAAAAAAGGTTATATTCTTTATTTATGAACGGGATTGTGCAAATTCATTTTGAAGTGACTATATAAGAAGGTCCTAGCTATTCGTCGATATAAAAAAACTTGCATGCCACGAAAAAATCACAAATTTTTTAATCCACACTCCCTTTACAGACGTCCAATTATGTTTTTTAACAGGTTATATAACACGCTTGAATATTAAATGTAACAAGTCACGATGGGCCCCCAATTTTGAACAAAATTAAACCACATAAATAAAAAAAGCTTTTTGCTAATAACTTCAAAAATAACCAAAATTATGTAACGCTTTGTATTTTGTCGTGTATTTAGAAATTTTTTTAGGGGATTCCTGAAATTTTTACAGCTGCTTGAAGCCAATTAATTATCCTTTTAAAGACACCAAATTTGAATCTTTATGATTTTTTTCTGCGAGCTGTCAGACATATAGTTTTTACAAGTCGTCCAGTTTTACTTAAAAAACCATTGCTTCTTTTGTTATTTTATTGATTTTTTAATAGGTAAGTGTTTTCTATCGGTGTAGGTGCACCTAATTTTTTACCGCCCGGCGCCCCCTCTTCACTCTTCTCCATCCATAATAATATATAGCAAGGGCCAGAAAATCTTGAACTGATTTAATTTCCTAATTAGTTTTTTGTTCCTCAGCCGGATTTTACAAAGTTTGGCATTTTAGAAAGTTAAAAGAAGAAAGTTTACTATTTTTGTACAAAAGATGTAAAATGTCAAAAATTCACAATGGCGAATGTAGTCAAAAATTTAGTCTGGAAAAAACTAACGTACGCCGTCGCCGAACAACAAATTTATATTGGTTTGGTGGTCCCCGGAGTCATGCCTAAATCACCAAAAATCTTCCTATTGGTTTGAAAAAACCCCCGACCACTAAATCAGTAAAAATATTATTATTATTATTATTATAGTTACGATTTCAATAAAAATAGTGACAAAATTATTCCAAAAATAATTTCATGTTTTGGCTTTTTACAAAAGCAAGAATTTTTTAAGTAAAGTAATCGGGCCAAAAGTTACAGCAAATTCAAAACGTATGTGTATTTTGAGATTTTTGTTCAATTTTAAGGCAATACCGACCAAAACACTCATATTAAAAAAAATATATAACTTTTCGATTTGATTAGATAAAACCGTAAAATACGCAGAAAGAATTTAGTTTTTTTATGAGAACTTTCGAGTTTTGCAATTAAGTCAAAAGCTTAGACCCTTCAGAAAGTGCGAAATTGGCACACCTTAAACATTTACTTTTTTTTTTTTATAAAAAGAAAAGTTCGTGGCATATTGGACACACAATTTGCCTTTCAATTGATTACGACCAGATTTCCAATATCTAATGGATAGTTTAGAAACCTACAGGCCTGTTTCATCCTTGTTAGGAATCATCAGGGTAACATAGGACTGTACCTACCGTATGAAGCATAAAATAAGCAACCACACCAATCAAATTTAAACAACCTTCAATAGATATTCTTTAAAAGAAAAATTTGGTCACACGAGAGTGTCTTATAAAACTTCATCAAAAATATGATTTTTATAACTGTCTGAAGATAATAAAGCATGGCTTTTTGGGTTACCGAAACTTTTTTTTTATTATGGGTGCAAAAAAAGATTTCTGTTCGTTTTTTACCCAAACTTTAAAAAAAATAGCAAAAAATAGTAATATTGAAAAAAATGAAGCCATTTCTGCCAAATTTCACCAAGGATTTACGAAAAAATCATTTAAAATTATCGCCAATGTTTAAAATTTTGTAATAATAAACGTCACTGAGTAAAAAGGCACATTGCTATGGAAACCATTGTTATTTCATTACCAGCCGCCTTGATTTATAGTATAAAGATGCTGTTTTTCTTGAAGTTTCTGATAAAGGTATTAAATAAAATAGTGTTAACAACTCGCGGCTAAACTGAGCTTTTTTACTCGCGTTTTGCAATGCTTGTAAAAAAGCACTATTTTAGCCAGTAGTTGTGAAAACTACTATTTTCAATAAAACTGTTAATATTTTTTTTAATGGAAAAAGGCACAGAGGGTTAATTTACTCGCCTTTTAAATTGAGAAAAAAAAGTAAAAACGTTAGTTAGTGTCTCATGCTATTGTAATATTTCACAAGTAATATATAAATAAATTTAAAAAAAATATATTATTAGTACACATGATAAAAGTAAATTATTAAAGAAAACTATGCGGCACTGGCCCAACTGCAAATTTTTAGAGAGAAACAAAATTACCAGACGTTAGGTCGAAAATTCTCGCTGACAGTTAAGTGCCTAAACTGGGTATGATACAAAATCACAAAAAACTTTGTTAGTCTATTTCCAATTTTTTAAACGTTCCCTCCACGCCAAGGCCGAGGCTTTTCTTTGTAGCTTCGTCGAGCTCGTATTTCTTGGTAGATTTGGCCGATCTTAGCATTTGAAAATGTGTCTCTTGCTCTTCCATAGCCTCAATCCATTCCTCTGCAAAAGAAATTAATTTTCAAAAATTTGAATAAATGCACAATTTCTTTTTGGGGGAGTGGTTCCGTGCACTGGTATAAAATGAAAAGGCAAGTTTTGTATTTAGTCCAAAAATGTTTTTTATTTTTTATTACAGATAGACAGATAGATAGAAAGCTGAGCTCTTTCGGCTATAAAGCCATCATCAGAGCGAACATCAGTCTATGAGATACAGGCCTAATTTGTTAATTTTGTCATTTTGTCAAACTGGAGCTTGGTTTTGTCAAAATTTCATTATTCCAGGTGAGTCATAAAAGTTCTAGAGGTGCTTTTTTGTTATTTCCTCTGGGACTGGTAGGTGGGATATGCAAATATAATTTGTTTTATAAAGGGATTTAGCGAGGGTGAATAAATAGAAAAAACAATGAATAGCGAGCTTTCCCTCAAAAAAAGTAACGGTAACCGTATATCCGGATTTCGCACTTATGGTGCTCATCAGTACGGTGCTAAGAATTAGGAGATGCAATGATGATGAAAAAATGTGATACAGGATTCACATAAAAGACAACCATCTGTCAAATTGCAGAATTGGCAGATGTACCTTCAATTTGAAAGAAAATTAAGCATCTCTACGGAGACAGATATAATTATCTTGAAAGATATCCTAACCTCTGGAGTTGATAAATCTAAAAATGGATTTAGCGAGGGTGAATAAATAAAAAATAACAATGAATAGCGAGCTTTCTCTCAAAAAAAGTAACGGTAACCGTATATTCGGATTTCGCACTTATGGTGCTCATAAGGACGGTGCTAGGAATTAGGAGATGAAATAATGATGAAAAAATGTGACACAGGATTCATGTAAAGACAACCATCTGTCAAATTGCAGAATCGGCAGATGTGTCACATTTTTTCATCATCTTTTCATCTCCTAATTCCTAGCACCGTACTGATGAGCACCACAAGTGCGAAATCCGGATCTACGGTTACCATTACCTTTTTTGAGAGAAAGCTCGCTATTCATTGTTTTTTTTAATAATTTCTTTCGTTTGGGTTTTCTATACGTTTTCAGGTGAGACAGAAAAGTTCTGCTGCCTTAGTTTTGTTTTTTCCTTGTGGTTCTTGGGTGTTCAAAATTGTTTGTTGTTTTGTGGTTCAATTCTCTTTAAATTTTTTTTATGTATGTATTTTTTAGGTGGACAAATGAAGGTCTGGAGAGGTTCTGCCTTCTGGAGAAGTGGTGCTTAGTTTATTTTTCCTGGGGCCATGTGGAAATGTAAGTGGGGTAAAAATTTGTTTTTTTGGTCTTCTTTGCTTAAATGCTTATTTACTATTTTGTGCAAGTGCGAATATGTTTTTTTTTGTAATTCTTAATTATAATTATTTTGGAAAGCATTTTTTGTAGTTCCTTATATTGTCATGATGATGGCTTTAAAGACGAAAGCGCTCAGCTGTAATAAAAAATTAAAAAAACATTGCATTAAAAAGAAAACTTGCCCTTTTCATAATTACACAATATAGGGTATTCCAAAAAAAATCGGACTTTTTGGATTGCCTACAACATCCACAATAATTTTTAGAATTTTAAAGCTTAAAGTTTGTTTGAAAAAGGAAAAAATTTATGCTCCCAATGTCAAAACTGACATTTCTTTAAAATTCAAGATGGCGAACAGATTTTAAAAATGGGTATTTTTGACCCCCCCTGCAAAAAAATTGTGTGCGCCACTGTAATAAATTTAACATACGCTGTAAATACCGTTTTGTTTTTTTTAAACCGGTTAAGAAATAAGAAATTTCTGCAGTGTTAAATTTGATGGTGTTTGAGTGGTAGAAAACTTTCTTACTATAAGTCATCTTTTTATTCGATATTATACAATTTATCAGAATTTAAAGATTTTAAGGTATCCTAAAAGCTAAAAGTCTAAATTTTACTCGCCCAGCATAAAAAATGATATTTCTTTAAAATACAAAATGGCGGACAGATTTTTAAAAAAAAAATCCCTCCTGAAAAAAAAGTGTACGCCTCTGTAACAAAATTGAGTTATGTGATAAATATCCTTATTCTTTTAACGTCAAAACACGTTACGTTTATTTAAATCGGCTAAGAAATAAAAGTTATGCAGTTTTCTTACTGTAAGTCATCTTTTTAGTCGACGGTGTACAGGTTGGTCAGAAATCATCAGAATCTAAACATTTTAAACTTTATGAATAGCTAAATGTACAAGCTTTATGCGCCTAATGTCAAAATTGACATTTCTCTGAAATTCAAGACGGCGGACAGATTTGAAAAATGGGTATTTTTTATCCCCTCTGGAAAAAGAATGTCTGCGCCAGTGTAATAAAATGAAAATGTTCATTTAATAAAAAAACCTATTTTTTTAACGTATCTTCACGTAACGATTACTAAAGTCGGTTAAGAAATAAGAAAGTTTTGCAGTTTTACATTTGATGTTCTTTTAGTAATAAACATTATCTTTTTTACTTGACGGGACAAATTTTATAAGGCAACTGGAAAAGAGAAACAAAATTGTCATCTCTTAAAAATTCAAGATGGGCTGAGTATTTTTGACCCCTCAAGAAAATAACGTCCGGCACCACTGTAATTAAATTTAGATATGTGATAATAGCCCAATTACTTTCGTCTAAATTGAGTATTGTTTTTTTTTTGTGAACAATTAAAAAAAATTATTTTTCTTTTAATAGTAGGTTTTTTTTTTATTATCCTGGGACTTTCCATCCATCAATCGTCCAGTCTTGCCATATATGCAGAGTAAAGTTTTTTTTTAATTTAATTTAATTGCAGAGGTTCTTATTTTACATCATCTATAGTAATGAATTATCTTCGTCTTAGTATTTGAGACACTGTAAATCCACTTTCAAACAGATTTTTTACAAAGTGCTTATGTTCTCCCTGGAACACCATATTTATTTAATAATATAAAATAGAGACGCGCATTCTGACAAACAAAGACAGTTAATAAAGTTTTTTGTATTTTTTTCATGGTCTACTAAGTCCTAATTCTACTTTGCAACAACTAATGCCTTAAATTAATAGGTACGTAATTGTTACAAATAAAAATTCAGATTTTTTTTACTTTTTAACCGACTTTAATTCGTTACGTTAAAAAAAATAAGGCAGTGGCGCATACGTTCTTTTTCCAGGAAAAATATAAAATAGCCACTTAATTTTAACAATAACCACTAAATTTTAAAGAAATGCCAGTTTTGACATTAGCCGCATAAAATTTGGACTTTTAGTTTGCCAGCTTAAAAAGATGACTCATAGCAATGAAACTGCATAATTTTTTTATTTCTTAACCGATTTAAACTTTAAACATTATTAATTTTGTTACAGTGGTGTAAAATTTTTTTTCAGGAAGGTAAAAAAAGCACATTTCAGATTTTTCCGCTATCTTGAATTTTAAAGAAATGGCAGTTTTGACATAAAGTACAAAAAACTTGGACTTTTAGCTTTTAAGAAAGCTTAAAATATTTAAATTCTGATTATTTTTGACCAAACCATATACCGTCGAAAAGATGATAACTTTTAGTGAAACTTTTACCATACAAACAGCATTAAACGTAACCTGCAGAACTTTCCTATTTTTTAACCGATTTAAAAAATCAAAACGCGCATATGCCTTTAAAGGATAAGGCTATTTAGAAAACATCATAATTTTACTACAGTGGCTCACACAATTTTTTTGCAGGGGGGTCAAAAATACCCATTTTTTAAATATGTCCGCCTGCTTGAACTTTAAAGAAATGTCAGTTTCGACACAGCTTTCTTTTTTAAATAAACTTTAAATTTTAAATTTCGGATAATTATTGTGGAAGTTGTAGGCAATCCAAAAAGTCTGGTTTTTTTTTGGAACACCCTACATTTAATAATTTTTGGCGATGTGCGTCGTTTGTGCAACATCTAGGTCAGTCTAGTCACCCGCCCCCCCGAAAGATATTCGAGTTTTGATATGCTTATAATTTCAAACCAATTTCGAAATAATTTTGAACCACTTTTAAATATTTTGAACCACACTCCTTCCTGTTTTTTTTTATATTCTAAATGGGGGGTGTAGCCGAGGGGTGGCTCGGTAATGCGCAAATGGCATTGCGTGGCATTTTGAGGCATTTTGAAGCATTATTTCGGAGGAATTTAGAGGTAATTTTTCCATTTCAAGGCAATTTATGGTATTCTGGGGCATTTTTAACAAAAAAATATGGTAAAAAATACCTTTTGGTGTACAAAAAATGACGACCGAGCCACCCCTCGGGTGCAACCGGACGTTAAACTACACCTCCTATATTTAAAGCATAGTGAAAAATGAAAAGCAACTACCCCAGTTTAAGAAGTTGGCTACGCTGAAGAAGGAGCTCCCAAATATTTGGAATTTCAACACCTGGTTTACTGAAAATAAGGAATTTTTGTTTCTTCCAGTGTGACTACCCCAAAATTAAGAACTAATTTCGAACTTCTAATCTCACCAAATCTACCCTCCTTGGTAGGATTGCCAGATGTCCTGCAAAAAAATACCAGACATCTGGCAAAAAAATTAAAAAAAAGGCTAATGCACATATTAGGTACCAAAAGTCCAACAAAGATGGAAATAGTTTTTCTTACGTGATTTCTAGTCGTTTATAGATTTCTATGCCTTCCAAACTGACTCTAAAGTTGTACAAAATTATAAAGCTTAATATATAAACGCGTTCGCGTTCGCAGTTGAAGTTCGCGTTCGGCGTTCGTAAGTTCGTAGTTGGGAGTAAACGCAGTTCGTTGCTGAAAATTGATTGGTCAAGGTCAAGTGAATATGACGTAAAACAGCTGACATATAATCATAAACTAACCAATAATCGGAAAAAATTTGCCCATTTGAAGTTGATAAGCATTTTGGAAAAAAATTGATGAAAAAAGAATTCCAAAAACTGTCTGGCCACAATTCTTGTATATGTATTCCACAAAAAGATGCAGACAAACATAAAAATATCTCTTAAAAACACAAGAAACACAAATGGCTGAAATGACAGTTGACAGATGTATCATGTGATGACATCCCGCATTTTGATTGGTTGATGCGAACTTTACCAACTACCAACATAAAATTTGGTTATCTCTGAACTGCGAACGCAGACGCGAAAGACGAACGCGAACGCGAACTTTTATTATAAATGAAATTACATGTTTCAATAAGCGCGCGAACTACGAACTTCAACTGCGGACGCGAACGCGTTTATAAATTCCGGGTCACATCAAAGTTCGAAATTTTTCTGAAGGGAGTGTGGCCTGACGTCAACCTATACCTCCACCATATTTTTTTAAAAAAAACGGGGTCACTAGTAGATTTTTTGAAATTCTTTTTGGTGATATTAGGAGTTCGAAATTATTTCTTAATTTTGGGATACTTGCTTTTCATTTTTCCCTACGCTTTAAATGAAGAGAGTGTAGCTTGACATCGGGCTGCACCCACCATTTTGAATATAAAAAAACCAGGAAGGAGTTTGATTCAAAATTTTTAAAAGTGGTTCAAACTCGGGTTCAAAATTAGTTCGAAATTGACTCTAAATTATAAGCATATCAAAATTCAACTTTCGGCGTAAAATAACTTTTGAAATTAAAAATACCCCCTCATTATAAAATCGGGTTGATTTTGACCTGATTAATAAGCAAAAACCGATCGCTTACTTTCGGGGATAATAGCACAATTATTATTTTGAAAGTATAAACTGTGTAAAACATAAGGTAGTATTAATTTCTTTTAATTTCTTTTCTTTACAGTGTTTAAATTTATCAAAAAACGTGTCCTACTAAAGTGTATTTTAGCACATATAAAATAAATTTACCAGGTATTTAAGAAAACTATTTTAAGGGTCATCATGGCTTGACCATAAAACAACAAAAAAAATTATAGCAATAAAACTCTGATATTTATTTTTAGAAGCTGACGTGTTTTGACGTTCCAATAGGAACAAGCTGCGCAATTTTCGTTATGCTACAATGCAATTACCGCTGTAAGTTTGCGAAAATTGCAAACCTCTTATGGGAGTTTTAACACGTGAGAGAAATATTCACCATGACAATCGGAATGTCTAAAATTAACTATGTGTTTCGGACTTCCGTTGTCTACATTTTATTTATACACGACGTTTCGATCAGTACAATCTCTGATCGTCTTCAGGTGCAAACTACAATCCTAAGGCTACGTACTCATATGTATAATATGGGAAATCACTCAACCGTGAAGTTTAAGAAGTTGGCTCCGCCCAAGGAGGGCCTTCCAAATACTTGGAATTTGCTCACTTGGTTTACTGAAAATAACCGGATTCTACCCAATAAAGGCGGCTTCAAGGAATTTTTGTTTCTTCCAGTGTGACTCTTTGTGCAAAACTTTTTGCTTCTGTCCACTTCATTCGGTGTTGTTTTGACCATGCATGTTCGGCGATTCCTGATTTCGTTGCTTCACCTCTTTGGGTATTCGTCTGTGGTCTCTTTGTTTCGCCTATGTATGATTCACCACACTCACAAAGAACTTGGTAAATGCATTCCTTATTTTGTTTGTTCTCCGGTTTTGTTTTACTAAGAAGGCTTCGAATTGTATTATTAGATTTAAAAGCTGTTTTAATATTAAAGTTGTTCGCTACTCTTCGAATTTTCTCTGATACTCCTTTAATGTAGGAAAGTGTAAGAATGCATTTCTTAGTTTTGGCATTGTAATATCTGTCCGGTTTGCTGAAATTTAGAAATAGTATCTGTTATAAATTTTAAAACTTTAACCACTCGGTGTCTTGTTTCTATTTACAAATCATGAGAATTGTTACAAATTTGAACCGCTCTGTTATAAAAAGTTCTTTTTATGCCTCATTTGTTTGTAGCAGAATCATTTGTACCTTGATTTGAATATTGTCCTGTGTGAGTCGGTTTACGATAGACTGTTGTTCCGATGTCGCTTTCTACTCATTTGACAAGTACATGAAGAAAAGGAATTTGACAATTTTATTCCATCTCCATTGTGAATTTAATGGTGGGTCTTATGTTTTTTACGTGGTGAAGAAATTCTAAACGTTATTGGTTATTCCCGGTCCAGACAATAAAAGTATCATCAACATATCGCAGCCAGAGCTTAGGTTTTTATGTTGCGGTATCAACCGCGTGTGATTCGAACCACTCCATGTAAATATTGGCCACCACTGGCGAAAGCGGCAGACCCTCATCCAGGATGATGGTGTGCTAATGGATTTGTCACGAACAACTTTAATATTAAAACAGCTTCTAAATCTAATAATACAATTCGAAGTCTTCTTAGTAAAACAAAAACGAAATAAGGAATGCATTTACCAAGATTTTTGTGAGTCTGATGAATCGTACATAGGCGAAACAAAAAGACCACCATCTGTTAGGCTTAGGGAACATCAGACGAATACCTAAAGAGGTGAAACAATGAAATCAAAAATCGCCGAACATGCATGGTCAAGACAACACCAAATGAAGCGAACAGAAGCAAAGGTTTTGCACAAGGAGTCACACTGGACGAAACGAAAATTTCTTGAAGCTGCCTTTATTGGTCAAAATCAGGGTATTTTCAGTAAACCAAGTGTTGAAATTCCAAATATTTGGAAGCCCCTTCTCGGGCGTATCAAACTTCTTAAACTTCACGGTTGAGTAATTTCCCATAGTATGTAAGTACGTAGCATTAGGAATAGATTATAGTTTGCATCTGAAGACGATCAGAGATTGTACTAATCGAAACGTAGTGTATAAATAAAATATAGACAATGGAAGTCTGAAATACAGAGTTAATTTCAGACACATCATTGTCTCAAACTTTACAACAATTTTTGACGTTTGATTTCTCTCTGTTAGAAATATTCGATAAATAATCGTATATAATATCATACGAGAGAAAATTGTGCCGTCAAAGTTTTTGGCTGATAAGAAAGTTTATTGGTTGGCAATTTTCGCGAATGTAATTTTGACAGTAATCTCACGAGACGTCAACCGAGTGATTTTGTCAAAAATTTAATAAAAAATTTTTTTCGAAAGGCAACAAAGTTGAACAAAACCAAAGGAAAATGCTGCCGTTACAAAATTTTCTCTCTCGTGATATTCGATAAGACTGTTTCACGAGAAAAACAAGACAAGACGCTTTATTGACGTTTGTCAAACTGATGCTAATAGTTGTACTATCAGACACCTTTGTGACCGGTCTGTCATAGTTTTGTCGCTGAATAACTATTCAAACAAAGGGCAGCTGGAAGTTTTGTCAGTAGGGCCGCTGCTATGAAGTGTTACCAGTTGAAAACACTTGTGAAATGGTACTATATAATAATATTTTATACTTTGATACGGGCTTACCTTGAAGTTCCTTAAGCAATTTATCAGTACCACCATAATCTTTTGGTAAACATTGTTCGGGTATCATCTTTTGCAATGATTCCATGTCTTTATGGATGTAAATCTAAAAGAGCTATGAATTAGTTAAGTCTATAAAAAAGAAGTTATACTGGATGAATAGCTATTGTTATACTTTTCCCCTCCCTCTTATCCTCATCGTCGACATTTTTACTATCAATGACTTTCTGGAAAGCTAAATAAAAAGACCCAAAAAACGCCTAAATAATAATTCAGTTCCGCGTTAGATTGAGTCTGTTTTCTTTTCTTAATGCTGTTTACATTTCTTAGGTAATTTCTTTTTTGTGGTATTTTCCTGGCATAATAAAAAATCTAAATAACCATCCCGCATCATCATCTAAGGAATTAAAGATAATTACTACTTATATATATAATAATAAATTTACCTTTTTTTCTTCGTCTCTAATGCTTAAATCAGTCGCAAAAACGTTAAACAACTAACTTTTTTTTCGCTTATCGAAAATCCTATAAAATTCCTGCTCCAGAGCAAGAACTGTTCCTGACGTTCAAGAACTGTTCAATATTTTGCAATGGAACATCTAACTAAAGAGAAAATCCGCGATTTTAAATCCTAGAACCATGTGGTTGGAACGCAAAAATGTAAATGCACATGCGTCGTAAAATCTAGAATTAGTTTAGAACTATTGGAAAAGCTCTATTAAAGCAATAGAAACTGTAAAATAATGAGGGTACCCTTTTTCTTGTTTTTCCCAGAAACTTTAAAACCTAACTTATGCCTTCAAAAAATAATCTTTTGACAAAATAATATAAGAGATGTTGATGTCAATACTTGGTAAATTCAAAGTTTGGATTTGTTGAAATTTGACAAACATCAAAGAGTAGCTTAAAATGGCTAATGAATACGTTTAGGTACCCTTCATTTGAACAAAGACAAGAAAAAATAATGGAAGCATTTTAAATACAAGGAAACGTATTAATTAAGTCAATATGAGTCAATGAGAAGATAAGGAGGATAAATCCCACCCATGAACCATGAATTTAACAAAAACCCTTAAGGGGCTTCAAAGACCTTTTAATTTACACTTGTCATAAGTATTCAGACCGTGTAAATATTGGTATATTTAGTGCAATTTTTTCAAAAAATTTGCCTTTGGCGCATTTCTAATATGATTATGGCAACAAATCTATAATTGAAACTTTATCCCACCTCTTCTGGGCAGCTGAGCCAAATCACTTAGTAGAAAATTATATTACAAAAAACGTGAAAGAGATTAAAATTTCCAAAGAATTTTCTGTTTATGTTGCAAAGAAATTTTCGATTGCAGCGCTATCAATGATGTTGATTGTTACTATTTTATTTTAATTTTAAGTATTTTTTGCCCAAAAAATTTAAAACGCGTAAAACTGGCATATTTTTGGTATAATTTTATCAATATTTTCGTTTGCGGCGCATTTGAGACATAGTTTTGAGAAAAAACCTAGAATTAAGACTATATCTCCAGGAGAATCTGCCCTACATAACCCAACATTCCCTAAACTGCCCCTGTAGGTAGGTGTAGCGTTGAATATCACCCCATAAACCAATCTCTACGTACGCCACTGCAACCATGTTTGGAATATCTTCCTCCGAAACTTACTACACTAACTTTGGAAGGAAAACTTCTTCTAGAAGGATTATTTTTCTAAAATTACAACTTACTCTGTCTTGTAATTTTTCTGGTAAGGCTTTTTTAATTATGTTCAAAAGGATATCCACAATTTGTGGACCATTTATAAAGTGCATCGCTTGTATCCTTAGGTGAATAGATTGCTGAAATAAAAAATACATTATAATTTTTTATATACGATTATACACTGGGAAAAATTTTTGCTCCGATGTAAAGGTGTTATTAATTTTGTTGCTCATCTTTATTAGTTCAATATATTTTTATATATTATTAATTTTTAGTATGTATGTATAAAAAAGTTTACAAATACATTGAACTAATGAAAAAGTACATTAAACCGATGAAATTGAGCTATAAAGTTAATGTTGCTTTTATATTGGAACAAAAATTTTTTTCGGTATAATTTTGAAATCGCTAAGTTTTAGTCAAATACAAAGGTGTCGATGGAGAGGGAGTAACTTGTGTCAATTTGTACCGAAAATGTCATCTTAAAAATATTTTCTTTATACCTTCATTAAAACCATGATTTTGGTGACTGGCTGCAGATAACTAAACTAAAGAGAAATAGCGGAAAATAGTAATATTGAAAAAATCAAATTAATCTTGCCTAAAAATTAAGCCATTTCCGCTAGTTTTTACCAAGTATTTACGAAAAAAAAAATTAAAAACATCACCAAATAACAAACTGTGAAAGATTAAAATGTCGCAGGAATGAACGTCACCGAGTAAAAAGGCCCGTCGCTATGGAAACCATTGTTATTTTATTTACCAGCCGCATTGATTTATGCGAGAGTTACTATTCGATCGAGATTTTTAAGAGTATTTTCCTGTTTTTCTTGGATTTTTTAATAAAGGTATTAAAAAAATAGTGTTAACAACTCGAGGCTAAACTGTGCTTTTTTTACTCGCGTTTTTAAATACGTCGCTGCGCTCGTTATTTAAATCGACGCTTGTAAAAAAAGCACTATTTTAGACACTAGTTGTCAAAACTACTATTTGGTTTTACTAAAAAACCGCTTAGGATAAAAATAAAAGTAAAAATAAAAGGTTTGATATTTAAAAAAAAGGAGAGCCCTATTATTAGAAAAAATACAGGGCGAACTAAGGACTAATCCATAAAAAGTTCTTAATAGGGTAAATTTGGTCAGACTGTTTAACGGAACATTTCGTTACTCTTATGGTTAAGATTACCGTATACAAAGGCCACTTCAAAAAGTTAAAAATAGTGCTTTTAAACATACCCAAAAAAACGCCTGGCGGTAAACATAACCTTATTTATTTTTTGTTGTTTTTTATTATAAAATATTCGTGTCTGTGTTTAATCATATCAACCCCACACTTGTACTAATAACGTAAAAATTCAAATCAAAATTTAACACACTTTTGTCAAAGAAAACACACGTTCTAATCTAAAAATCTTTCACAAATGGCGGACCAAGGGTGGGGAGGTTTGGCGTTAAATACCCCCCCCCCGAAAATCCTTGTTATGGTCACATTTTTACTTCAGATTAAGTTGTTTTGATTATTTATTCTTAACCCCCCCCCCCTCCAACGAATAACTGGGTGCGCTTTCACCACAGGTTAAAGATAACAGCGTTACAGAGCGCTAGTGCACCCTAGCGGAATAAAATCACCCTACTAACTACTTTCTCTAATATAAATTAACACCTACAATCTGTTTCAACAAAAACAAAACAGGAAGATTTTCACGCTTTTGAAGTCAGGTTTTTAAAAAATACACTAACAATTTTTTTGGCTACTTTGAAATTTTTGTAGCTCGCTCTTCCTTCAAGGGGTGAATTGAGAAAGTGGATCAGGTGTTACTTTGTTTTGAAGTTCTCTTAAATATCTTTACAACCGTGTAAAAATTATATTGATTCGTTTTTAAAATAATCATTTTTAACGTAAGGTTAAATTGTACAGGGTATTTGTTTATAACTGGAACACTCAGTAACCTTTTTATTAATGAAAAATAAAATTTCTTGGCAAATTGCAACCAACTTAAGCGCTATAAAAATTTTTTTTGTTCCCCTTGTTATACAGGGTGTGGCAATAAAGCTAATTTTTTTAAATAGAATACCCAGTAAATTTAAGCATTTTTAATTTTTTCAAAAAATTAGCTTTTCAAAAATACCAAACACTATTCTGAGATACTTATGTTTAAAATTTTAATGAATTATAAACGACTATCTTATCAAGCTACATTGCCTTCAATCGTTTTTTTTTCAGGGCCACTAGATTTTTAAGTTTATACTGTTAAAATAAAGAAATGCATTCATGGCCCACTTAGTAGCTTGATCAGTTGGTCATTTCCAATATATTTTCATTTTGACAATTATTAAAACTTAAACGCACGAGTTTGGCATTGCCCTACGCAATTTTTAAAAGTGAATATCTCGGAGACTAATTGCTATATTCTTAAAATTTTTCATCTTTGTAAAGACTTGCCTTTAAAACAAGGTATCACTCGACCAAGTTTCTCTATTTAAAATATAGACGTAAAATTTACCACTTGAAAAGGAGGGGTGTGCTACTAAAATGTCAATCCCCCTCGACTACAAAATCGACGTATTCGAGGATTTTTCCAAAATCAGACTCTAAATACGTAAAAAAACAGTATGTATAGAAATAGCAACTCTAAGGTCAACCCGCTATTGAGAAACCGGCCCTTAATGTGTTATTTTGGTTAAATATTTATCATAGTATATTTTCTAACAAGTGCGGAAAGTGTCACTTTTGCCCAGACGATTGCAATTGGCCGACCGTCGCGTAGCGGAGTTCGATCAGCAATCAAGTGCGCAAAGGGAACTTTTTCTACTAGCGTGCGGGAAGTTGCATTTCCCGCACTCCGTGCGGGAATGGATTTACCTTGTGTCTTTTCTATATGGCGTGCGTAAAAAATACTTTTAGGCACGCTTTTTTTTATCGATTTTCTTTAAGTCCAATTCGACTTTTTTTCAACTTAAATGTAAAAAACGGCTATTTTAATACTTAATAATGAAAATTAAATGTTGTCTGTACGGTTTTTCGGTTTTTACGCAAATAGGAAAAATTTTGTACCTGACAAGTGTGAAAAGTGTCTTTTCCGCCCTTGACGGCTTGCCCGAACTCCGCTCCGCGTCGTTCGTGCAACTGCAGTGGCGTGCGGAAAAGTATCACTTTCCGCACTTGCTAGCTAAATAACTATTTCGCAAGTATTAGGAAAACTATTTTTTTTTATCTTGCGGAAAACATTATCAAAACAAAATTATAAGAAAATGTTTATTAAATTATAAGGTATATAAGATTAACTATTGTTTTATATTAATGTTGACACTACAATTAGATGCATTCTGAAGATCTATTGCTGATGCTTAAAACACTAGGCAACAAATTTTAATTTTTTTTTAAGTTCTAAATAAAAATAGAGTATTTCCATTGTTTATGACTGAAATAGAGCCAAAATGTTTTTTGAAAAATTTTATTGGGCCGTAAATAAAAAAATAGAACTATGACATTGTTTTTAACTACCTAATACCATATCTCCATATATTATAAGAACTAATATTAAATCTAATTAACCTATAGCTAATTAAAATACTAATCACTTTTCTTTTCTCTTTTTAAGTTTTTCCTATGCACAGCCTCTGGTTCCTCTCGAAAAAGGGTCCTAGAGTAATGCGCTAATATTGAAACATTCAACTTTCCTTGGTTCTTTTTTTCATATTTCTTTTTTCCATATTTGTTCCTCGCTTACATCTCCTCAGTTTTCGAGAAAGTAGTCTAAGTGAGAGTGTAGAAAGTGTATTTTTGGGGACAGATTACATCTCATATTTTCATGTGGTTGTAGAAGTTTGTTTACAATTTCTGGATAACTTTTTGCTCTTTTGTTTCCTAAGAATTTGGTCACTAGGCCAATAAGACCTCCCATACCTTTTTTTATTTTCCCTTAAGCACAGCGTCAAGAAGTTTTCTTATTTGGGATCCCAAAAAAATTTCTCTTTAATCCTGGCTTCACTTATTCTAGGAAATTTTTGTTTTATGTGATTAAAGGCAGGAAAATCTTTATTCATAGTTTTAACGAAGTTTTTAAATAAAGTTTGATATGTAAAAGTGGAAGTAATATTTTATTTGATGGAAGTGGATGGATTGTGCGTAATATTTTTCACCTCCGGTACAATAGATTGATTTTGTGGCGGACTTTTTCTGTTATAGTGATAATTTTTACCTCGCCTACCCTATTCGCAAAGAAAACAACAGTATTTCGTTTACCACAACTGCATGCCAAAATAGCTACTACCTTCGAGCTGCATAAATTTTCCAACTACATTTGTTATTAAAAAATAAAAAAGGAATTTATAAAAAAGATCAAAAGAACTTGGGTGGAAATAACAAAATTTCAAACCTGGATGAGCATCCCATAAGGAACACACAAAGGACCAAAGCAAAGAGAGAAATGATTAAACGATGTTTCGCCCTGGGCAACCAGCGTGGGCTCGACAGTCTTTCCACTGGTCACCCTTCCCATACATCATTAAACACCATCATACACTTTGATTTCCAACCTTGAATCACTCTCAAATAGGCATCGTTACGCACTCGTACTTATACCAGTTACCTGATATGGGTTCGTCTTGGCGTGTTAATATATCCAATAGGATTGTGCTCCTAAGGCGACTATAAAAATAAAAAACAAGTTAAAAAAAACCTCCGAAGCAGTTACATTAACCGAAAAGAATCTGAAAACAAAAGATTAAACGACCTTGGGTGGCAATAACAAAAATTCAAACCTGCATGGTTTGAACTTTCGTTATTTCCACCTTTTAATTTTCTTAGGAGCAAGATTATGCTATGAAATATTAACACGCCAGGACGAATCCGTATGAGATAGTAATTCAAAGTTGGAAATCAAAGTGTATGATGGTGTTTAATGATGTATGGGGAGGGTGACCAGTGGAACTACTGACGAGCCCACGCTGGTTGCCCAGGGCAAACCATCGTTTAATCATTTCTCTTTTCGCTTTGGTCCTTTGTGTAATCCTTATGGGATGCTGATCCAGGTTGGTGTAACTGATTTGGAGGTTTTTTTTTAACTTCATTTCTGTTTTTCTTATCTCCTTAAGAGCATAATCCTATTGGGAATATTAACACGCCATGACGAATTCTTATCAGGAGGTAACTTGGATAAGTATCAGTGCGGAACGATGCCTATTTGTGAGTGATTTAAAGTTGGAAATCAAAGTGTATGATAATGTTTAATGATGTATGGGGAGCGTGACCAGTGGAACCACTGATAAGCCCACGCTGGTTGCCCAGGGCGAACCATCGTTTAATCATTTCTATTTTTGCTTTGGTGCTTTGTGTGTTCCTTATGGGATGCTCATCTAGGTTTGAATTTTCGTTAGATTCTTTTTGGTTGATGTAACTGATTTAGAAGTTTTTTACTTCTTTTTTGTTTTTTTAATTTCCTTAAGAGCATAATCCTATTGGAAATATTAACACGCCAGGACGAATCCGTATCAGGAAACTTGGACAAGTACCAGTGCGGAACGATGCCTATTTGTGAGTGATTCAAAGTTGGAAATCAAACCAGTGTTTAAGGTTCCTGAAACAGTGAATTTTGACATTTATTTTCTAGATGAAAAACTTCAATTTCTAAGCGAATTTCTTATTTCAAATTCACTTGGTTTGTCTACACTTTTATTTCAACCATAAAAAAAATAAAACCCAGATTATCAGTTTACTTAACATGATAGTGGCTGTAAACTTTGTGAATAAAGTATCGTTATTTCTGAAGGTGTCACCAATGTAGCAGACATTTTCAGTGCGACTTTATTAGTGATGGACCGGAATCGATATATTACCCCAAAACGCATTTATTCGTCTTTAAAAAAGAAAAAAGAACGTAATGTAGGATAATTATACACATGACCTTTCCTTAGGAGCAAATTTCAACAATAATATGATTTCTTTATTTTTATTATTTTGTTTACAGGTGTGTGGAAAAACTGATATAATTTTTTTGTGTGCCGTTTACTGCCTGAACTGGTTGACCCACTACATCCAAAAGGCCTTAATTTAAGGAAAATCTGTGGAAATAAAAACGAATTATTAGCGTTGCTATAATTTGATTTTTTTTAAATTTTGATTAGAAAAGGTAACTAAAACAATTACAGAAAGTATCGTGTATTTATTTAATATTACCAATATCTTTTTAAATCCCTAAAAAAATTGAGAGAGGTCCAAAGACGGTCCCGGTTAACTTAACAGAATAAGGTTCTAAATAAAATAACCTAAATAATAATAGGGACTTATTGGGCGTACATTTTCGCGTTCTTTATTAAGGAAAATTGACATTTGACATCTGAGCATGCGCGTGACCTGCGTTTTCATTAAGGGAACCGTAATAAAATACGGTGTTCCCTTTATTCGGTACAGTTACCGTACTTCCCTTATCTTTAAACATAACCTCAATTAGCACGGATAATGTTAATGGTGGGTTTGTTTTTCGACACGACTTTTTAATATTCTTTGCATTCTTAGTTTTTTGTTTATAAACAAAAACAGTCTTGTGGATTTTTAAAATTTATGTTAAAAAATTAATAAATTGGAGAAACCTACAAGGTTGAGGTACAGCTACACTGACGATATAATTCTTTTGCGAGAATTTATAAGAGAAAATTACTACAAGGTTAGAAATTTTAGTTTAGGAATAAGGAAAAGTAATGCGACTTCCAATAACACTTTTTTTTTAGAGTATTGTTAAGGTTCAACCTAAACATATATGTATGACGTTCAATATAGGCCTTTCCCATGCCAAACTTGTAAGCAAGATCTAAAATCTAGCAGGCCATGGAGCCGTCTTAGCTCCGCGCCTATGTACATGCGCGAAAATTTTACGAGGCGGCCGGTTTCGCGACCTTCGTCTTCGCTCTTCGGCCGAGACGCCATTTTTGTTGATTTGTTTTGATCACACATAGTCGTTTTCCGCGTTTTCGTTTATGCAATTTTTTTTTATTGTGATATTTTTAATCTTTGGTTACGCGAAAGTTTTAGGAGCTATATTTATATATAAAAAGACGTGATGTGTTTGTGGATGCCGCCAAGCAACAAAAGTGAAGTTCGGATCCACAGGTTGGTAGCTATCTTTTCTTAAAATTTGAAAGAAAAAAAGTGAAAATACCTAAAAATTATTTCTATTCACACAATTATTTATTTAAAAATAGAAAAGACTGATTTTTAAAAACTTAAACAAATAGAAAAAATTTGACAAATGCCCAGCTGTCTTTCTGGATTTTGGTTGGTTAACCGATGACGATGGCCGCGCATGTTCAGAGCCGCTAAGCTTTGACGCCAGAAAAAGACAATAAAGAGTCATAAAAGAGTAAAAGAGAAAGGTATAGGCTTATATATAGGACATTCTGCTTACAAAGTTGTGCACGCCGAAAGCATTGCAAGGGCGTATATTTAAGCTCATACATATATGAACCTAAATAAAATACGGCGTTCCCTTATTATGGTAAAACCTTATAGCGTAACGCCCAATAAGTCCCTAATTTTTCAAACAAACGTTGCCATATTGTGGTTTTGCTATTAAGTGAGATTCTATTCTCTATTCTTAAGTTTTAAAAACGTACTAAAATTCGCGCGGAAAAGTAACACTTTCCGCAAGCTCGTAGAAAAAACAATTTTTGTTTCATACTTATGCCTTTAGAAAAATATTTTTTGCCATAGAGTGCTTTTTTGTGTTTAAAAATAGACCTACCAATCAAGACAATAATATAATAGCACTATACAATTAGTTAGTAATTTTATTAAAATAAGTCTATTTAATATAATTTGATTTAATTGAAAACATCAATCAAAGTCGAGTAATAAGCTTTCTAAAAAAATATCCATATTTTTTTATTTGTAGTTTTGTACAAGGCGGCCCAAATTCGAAAGAGACTTGGGGTTTTGAGAATTTATAGGGGAAAGCATGAAATTTTGCACACTTATTTTCTGGACAATTTTTTAAAATTCTGCTTAAGGAAATCGATAATATAATCAGATGAATATATATTCGTTTAAATCGTAGTTTTCGCATCAAAACAGGATTATACATGAAGTTAATTTGACAGGGAGGAATTTAAAAAAAAATACAGTGACGTGTGACCTACAATGACTTTGACAGAAAAAAAAATGTTTTATTTTATAATTTCTAATGCGGCAAGTCTTTTTTTGTATTTTTTTTTAAAAAGAACAAAAAGTAAGGTTTCAAAAATGAAAAAATATACATTTGATAATGTTCTTTTTATATTTTTAAATCTTACTTTGGCAGGCCTAATATAACCAATCTAATCAACACCTTCTTAATTAAAAACCAGTTAACTCTTTTTTAATTTGGTATCCTTTGGCCTTCTCTAGCAGTCCCACCAAGCAAAAACCTGTTACATTTACATTACCTCAACGTATTTTTGTAACTTGTTATGTAACGCAACTTGTAATCTTAACGACGATATTACATTCCCAGTACATCAATTATCCTAAACATTTACATAACAGTGTTACCTCCAATTTTTTTAACAAGTATGTGACGTGCATGTAACATTTAATGTTACATAGCTAGGTAAAATTATTTTTTTTTAATATACCTCGAACTTGTTAAATATTGGTTCAAACAACTTAAAAAATATATTTTTATGCTTTAAAATATTTGATCTTCGCGGTTACATCTTAAACAAACAAAAATAAAGTAATAAAAATAAAAAAAAAAATGTGAGCCGACGGGATCCGAACTCTTAATCCAAAGGTGATACACGAAGGTTTCAGCAACTTAACCCCCGTAAAAACACAACTAATACTAAAATTAGAACAAACACCGTGACAATGCAAATTATTATTGACAATACTTAATTGTTATGCGAGTTTTTATGTTCTACTTCTTAGTCCGTTTTCAAAACGTTATATATATATATATATATATATTATTAATATGTATATGGAACTGGAAAAAATAATTTTTATCTTTTTAGTCCGTCTCAAAAAGGTGGTATATTATTTTTTTAATTATTTAAAACCCTATTTCACTACACTTCTTACCAGAATATCTTTGACCATCATAGCATGCACCGAATGTTTAAGCACAGTTGTATATGTCAAGTCTTTCATATCAATAACCACAACAGTAGAGGCGGCAAAATCATAATCGCCTCTAAGTTCACAAACCATTATCATGTTCAGCAAGTATGAATACAAATTTTCCACAGTACCATGTGGATATGTGTATTTAAAAAATTGGACTCGGTTATGATCCGGGGTAAGTTTTCTCGTACACACGTTTAACCTAAAATTAAAGGTTAAGAGGAAACCTGAAAAAATGCGTAATGCTTATTGACCATTACCCAGACAGCAAAGTTCTTACCTTACCCGGACGAAGAGTACGTACATAGTATGTACGATGATCCCATTGGGTCCTTTAAATTTTAGAACGGCTCTTAAACAGTTTTCTCTTGAATTTGATCAGTGTATTTTATTTATTTTAAATTTAATATCAGTCAAATTATACTCAGTCTACGTCAAAAATTTATTTAAACGTCAAAATCCAGCCACATAAAATTCTTAAATTTGCTCAAGAAACCCAAAGACACGACAAAGAAATTGAGGACGGATGGTCTCTTGCAGCTGTGACAGAACATTTAAATCTCAAACGGAATACTGTATTATTGATCAACAAAAGTTGGAGGGAAGAAAGAACGCTAGAGAGGAAAGGAGGATCAGGAAGACCCGCAGTTTCCAGCCAGTGTAGGTAGCTATTCTTGAAATCAGGGAGAAAACAATTATCTCCCTGAAACGCACTGATCCTATTGGTCGGCGCCACCGATTCCCTCGAAAATTACACTAATAACATGACTCTTCATGAAATTTGTTTCTACTGGTTTTTAGTGAGAGAAATAAAAGAAATAAAATATTGTCACTAGTGTCATTTGTGAGAGAAATCAGCGGCATCGACCAATGGGAACCGCGCATTTGAGAGTAATTATTTTATTTTCATTGATCTCAAGAATAGCTACACAGGATGAAGATGCAGCTCTCATTCAAAGACTCGAAGAGGACCCTTTTTTAGTTCCCAGGATGCAAGACAACCGCTTTCAGGAGGATAAGAAGATCACACTTAAATTGCCGGGTTGCAGCTACTAAAACTGAGCTTACACCGCAACATAAACAGAAACTCGCTTGCTTTTTGCTCTGAATTATATGAACAGAGATCAAGATTTATGGAACCGCGTGATTTTTATGGACGAAAAAATCTTTCAGTCATCAAAGAAAGGCAAAATTAGGCCAGATAACGCCAGATTCAATCCACAGTATGACTGACTGACTGACTGTATAACTTTATATATCAACAAGATAACTGTCCCGTTCATACCGCGAACATCATAACAAGGTGGTTACAATAAAACAACGTTGAATTACTTCCTTGCGCAAGTTACAGCCCAGATATGAATTCAATAGAAAATGTTTGGGGTGTTATTGTATACAGGCTCCAACAACGCAGGTTCTTGCAACAAAATGCGGAACGTTTCTGGGAGGAAATCACAACGATATGGGAAGACCTTGCAGGCCAAGAAAATTTCACTTTGTCTTTCTATGTATCAATGTCTCGCAGATTAGGAGTTATCGACGTAAATGGAGATATGACAAAATATTGATTTTTTGTAGTTTTTTGTTAGTATTATAACAATTACATAGGCCCACACAAAATGTATTTATTATTTTTGGTATAAAAGTCTCATAAATAAAGTAAACGAAATAAAAAAATAATGAAGACCTTAGTGTAAGAAGTATAACCAGTTCCCTTAAAGAAACATAGATCATCCTGTAGTTGTAAATAACCTACACAATTTTTAATGTCAACTTAATAGTATACACTGCTCACAATAATCAAAGACTTTCTGAAGTCGTCTTAAAATTTAAAGGATCTAGCATTATGTACGTACTTAGCATATGAAAAATAAGTACCATGTACGTACTTTATATGTCCTATGGTGGACCAATAAAAGATGTAAAATGTACGATGTACGTACGGGGTACGTACAGGAGACGTTTCTGGTACGTACCTAGGAAAACATAGGACGTAGATAAATAAAATACTAAATATTTTAACTCCTTACTGCTGGTTGAACCCCCGGGAAAGAGTTTGCGTCGGAAAATGGGTACTCATAAAATACCAATTATTTTCAGAAAATAAAAAATACTACCGTTTGCATTAAAAGTGAGAGAAACTTTACATAAATGAAGTACGTCCAAGTTACGACAACTTAATAACGTAAAAATACGTTTTGGGTGTACGTACATTTTACGAACGCTTGTACGTACATCGTACATACCTAGTAGGCCCTGGGAAATAAATACGTAAAGAGGATGTAAAATCTACGTCCCTGGGACGATTGATGCTGTTTGGGTAACGACATTCATCTATTTTTTAAACGCATCCTTGAACCTAACGTGCTCAAAACAAAGCCATTTTTGACTTACTCATGCCATTTTTCAAACAAGGCCCGATTTTATGGTGGAGGCGATAACTGAACAGCTGACTGCAATCGATGCGTACGTTGCTGTGGTCGCTACGTTACGTCCATCCCGACTGTTACACTATGCCTCGTAGTTGCCTTTTGACTTTATAGTGAAGAGGCAAGTCCTTGCGATTTTGAATGAAGGAGTCTTGTGACTATGTTGGATTGATAGCTCTTTAGTCACATAATCGCGTGTTACTGGTTGTTTTATTCGCATCCGTGTAGAAGGGGTTGATATGACATCATCTTTCAAGATGGCGACCAAAAATCATAAAAAATACAGCTTTCGCAACCGGCGCATGATTATACTCGATTCCATATAGCTGAAGAACGAGGATTCCAAAAAATTTACTTTCAAGGTTATCAGACCTTAAATTACCTTGAAAATATTTAAAAATACACGAATTTTGGCAATTTCTCTTTAAAAAATCCTAATAATTCGAGGTTTTGTCAGTCCTACTTTATATCTACCTTAAACTACTAGTATAACAAATTCGATCCTTAGAGTGTGATGCAGTTTGAAGCATAATGACCTTAAAAAATACCCCAGTAAAATTAACATATTGCAAAAATAGCATACTAAAGGGCGCTATTCATCAACTATTAAAGCGAAGAGGACTAAATTTGGTTAAAAAGATAAGAAAGTCAAGTCCAACCATATCGTTAAAAAAAATTTGGCTCATCTATGACGCGTTTCAATATGGCTGCTATATATCAAAATGGCGACCTATAACTACATTTTATTTTATCCAATTTCGTAAAATAGCGACCTATAACTACATTTTATTTTATCCAATTTCGTAAAACGACGTCAAAAACGACAAGGTGGCCATTAATTCTTGTTGACTTATCGCCGCTGCATATGATAAAAAAGTTTAGTTGATGCATGACGATGATCGACCTTGAAAATAACATGTACAATTGATAAACCAGCTTTTTGTGATATTTTTTCCAATTTACCACTACGCATAAACTTTAAGTGCTAAAACTTCATTTTAAATCTCCCTACCATTTTTTTTTTGATATGGCGTCCTAAATGTTTATGCTATACCCCGGTAAAAATTACCTATATACCTGTCGTTTTCATTAAGTTTCGGAACTGTGAATTTTATGTTCTACTCACTAGTAGTCTAGCCAACAAAGACATTTAAATAACCTATAAGAGAGTTAGCAGAAGTTAGATATATATTACGATACACTGGACCAGTGGTTTTAGATGCCATTTTGCAAAATGGGTCGAAAAAGCATAAAAAATTCTAATTATGCCAGTAGGGCATGACTACACTTGTTTATTAATATTCATAATAAAATTCAAAGATGAGGATTTAACAGCTATTTAGTCACACATTCATGTGCCACCGCATCCCTGTAGAATTTCCGAACCTTAATAAAAAAGATAAACTTTTTTTACCGGGGTATTGCATAAACATCTAGGACACCATATCCAAAGAAATGGTAGGGAGGTTGAAAATGAAAATGTTAATTTCATCTCCGGCGCTTAAAGTTTGTGCGTAGTGGTAAATTGGAGAAAACATCACAAAAAGCTGGTTTTTCACTTGTACATGGTATGGTAAGTCAATCAAGGTCTAAACTTTTTTTCATAGTAAGCGGCGATAATTCAACAAGAATTGATGACCACCCTGTCATTTTTGTTTTTTGGATGTGGAAATTGGATAAAAAAAATGCCGTTTGATTGATTTTGATATATCCGCCATATTGAAACGCGTCATAGTCATTTTTTTAACAATATTGTTGGACTTGCCCTTTCTTTTTGTTGTTGATATTAATGAATAGCGCCTTTTAGTATGTTATTTTTGCAATGTGTTAATTTTACTGACCTTGAAATAACATGTACTATGCCTAATAGTTTGAGGTACATTTGAAGTTGAACTGACAAAACCTCGAATTATTAAGATTTTTTGAAGATAAAATGGCAAAAATCTTGTTTTTTGCGATTTTCAAGGTCATTTAGGGTCGGATGACCTTGAGAATGAATTTTTGGGAATCCCCTTTCCTAAATTATATAGAATCGAGTATAGTCGTGCCCCGGTTGCGAAAGTTGTATCTTTTATTATTTTTGGCCGCCATTTTGAAAGATAACGTCATATCAACCTCTTCTACTCGGATGCGAACAAAACACCTGGTAACACTTGATTGTGTTACTAAAGAGCTATCAATCACACATAGTCACAAAACTCCTTCATTCAAAATTCCACGGGATAGAAATTTTCGACAAATGCCCCTAGACTATTATTTTGAATGCGTTAGGATACGTTTAAATAGTAGCTACTTAAGTCATCATAATTTTTTAAAAAAATTTATTTAATAGGAATAATATTTATTTATTTTTTGTAAACATAAACACTTTTTATTGCGGGCCCTAAACAAAGTCAACTCGTGATCTCTCTGGTACGGGTATCTCGAGAAACATATTCTGATATCATCGTCGTCGGCGTCGTTGAATCAGTAAAACCTTGTATGTGCAAAATTATAGAAAAAAATAGAAGAAGCCAAAAGCCAAAAAACAATTTAAATTAGTAACCTTAAAATACTAAACTAGGAACCGAAAGTAACTAAATGTTTACGTTCATGCAAAAACCGGATTATTTTTTAAATTGGCATATATGAGGTTTTGAATGAAACAACGACGCCATAATAAAAAGGCTCAGGTCGTTAGCCCAATGGGGAAAAATTGGCAAATTCAATAAATAGTACTTAAAAATAGGGCTTTTACACAGAACAAAATATTTATTTAGTGTAGGATAACTTTATTTATTTATTCGACTCGAATAAATATTTGTTTGACCCAAAATATTTATTCCATTCAAATAAACAAATAATTTTTCTATAATTCATAAATATATAGGGTAAAAGTTAAAAAACTATCCACTCCAGGTATTTCGAGAATCGATAAAGATATTTACCTAATTCCGAAAACAGTTCGAGGGATTGGAGGGGAAAATTATTTATGTGTTTAATGCCTTGGTCGCACCAATCATGTTGGTGCAGGCCACGCCCACCGAGTTTTGTTAAATTGGACCCCCCCCCCTACTGACACCTATTTGGAAAGGGTTTTTCATCAGCTTTACAACGGGGTATGTTTTTCCTAATTTGAAATAGCAGTTTTTGAGATATTAGCGATTAAAATGTAAAAACATTGATATTTTTAACAAGAGAATGATTTCATTAACGTTTACAAAATATAGAGTTCATTTAAAATTTCATAGAAGAATACAAATTATGAATTCAGAATGTTGCCGGGCCTCACCCCCTCGGTGCAGGCCGTGACTATTATTTTTAAAAAATAATAAGAGCACTTCATTATAATACTTTGTTGAAAACGGTATTAAATTTACTTTTCAACCGTATTATTTTTTATAATAGCGCTTGTTTTTAACAATACATGGTTGAAATTCTCTATTTAGAAAAATCATTCATTTTTATTTTAGGAGATATTGGTAAATTTTACTTTCTTGAAAATGGTTTATACGACAGCTGAACTGGTAGAAACTATTTTTATTTATTGGTTCCAGGAACGTTGTGCGAGGAGAACTGCTGTTTGTTTTAAATGAGCCACGAATTTTGGACGAAAAGGCACAAGTTGAGGTCATTGGTCCATTTTCGATTAATCCTTTGATGTCTATACAAGTAGTGGGCGTGGTCTGCACCGTGGGGGTGAGGCCTGGAAACGTTCTTGATGCATAATTTGCATTCTTCTACGAATTAACTTTTGAGTATTTTGTAAACGGTAATCAAATCATTTCGATTGAAAACATATCGATGTTTTTACATTTTAACCGCGAAAATGTCAAAAACGGCTGCTTCAAATTGAGAAAAACATGCACCATTGTAAAGATGGTGCAAAAACCTTTCCAAAAACCAGGGGGAGGGTCCAATTAAAAAAAACAGGTGGGCATGGCCTGCGCCAACATGGTGGGTGCGACCAAGTTATTAAATACATAAATAACGTTCCCCCTCCATTCCCTCGAACTGTTTTCAGAATTAGGTAAATATCTCTATTGGTCCTCGTAATACCTGGAGTTTATAGTTTTTAAATTGTGACACTGTATATTAAAGTCAAAATCGTCTTAAAATCCAAAATGATAAACAGTATAAACTTACGAGGCTTGTAATGATTCGGAAAACCATTTTGAACTAGGCAAACAGTGGTCAAATAAATTTTCTGCGTAGATGTTTTTCACCCTAAAACATTTACGACATTTTTAAAAATAATTGAGAAGTGGCTTTCTAACTTAAAAGTAGCAAGCAGTTGGTGGGCTTTCTCGCAAAAATTACTAATTGATGCTTACAAATAATGACTTATAAAGAAAATAAATCTAAAACGTTTACTGGAATCCCTCAGGCGCTCAGTGCGTCTATTCTTGAATCGAGACAAAATTTGCTCCCAGGGAGTCAAATTCTCTGGCTACTCTGCACCTCATTGGTCCAATTCTTCGGTTTAAATCGGTTTCTCTCACTTTTGCCCGATATTAATCGAAAGTAATTTAGTCAAAACCATTTTGATTGATTGATTCGTTTGTGAGTGTGCCAGTATGGTACTGTCCACTGCGACCACTATTGGGTCTATTGTGGCTCACTTTTAACATTTTTTGTTGCTACAGAATATTCAGCCCCTTAAAGAGGCTCGCAACTTGCTTGGTGAAGCATCATTCAGATCCAGTCCGTTGATCTGTGGTTTACCGAAGATACGTTGACGCTGACGTGCATTGGCCGGACATTCACACAGCACATGTCTGGCTGTCTCATCAGAATCCATACAGAGCCTACATTCGGTGTCCTCACTTAGACCCATTCTGTGTAATGGTACTTTCAGCCAGCAGTGTGCGTTGTATAGATCAACCAGTGTCCGGATGTCTTGCCTGGTGAGCTCGATGAGTTTCCCGGCCCTCTTCCTGCAGGGTTCTGTAATGAACTCTTAGGAATGTGCCAGTCCCGGCAATTCTCCCCAGTATTGGTAGAACTTGTTTTTCATCCAGCCTGAGAAAGCAGTGTTGATTGTGTTGTATGCTACTCCAAGGGGTGGTTCGGGGCCAATAAAGGTCGGCAGTCTCATTTCCCCGATGCCCAGAATGTCCCGGAATCCATACCAGCGACACAGTGTTTATTCGGCCCAGGGTATTCAGTGTGTTCTGGCGGTGGCTAACGGTTCTCGATGAGCACCTATAGGATTCAAGAGCCTTAAGGTCCGCTTGACTGTCGAATAGTATCTTTATTGATCTGTTGCGCCAGTTATGATATATCATCCAACTTGCGCTTATTTTAATGGCGAAGAGTTCCGCCTGGAAAATTGTAGCCATTCGTCCAAGAATATATATAATCCTCATATTTTCACGGCTGCAATAAGCTTCGGATCCAACACCTGAAGGCATTCCAATAGAACCAATAGAAGTATTTTTAATCAATATCGGGCAAACGTGAGAGAAATCGATTTAAACCGAAGATTTGGACCAATGAGATGCATAGTAGCGAGAAAATATGACTCCTGGAAGCAAATTTTCTCTCGACTCAAGAATAGATGCACAGGCAGAATTTTCTTTTAAAGGGTTTTCTACAGACAGACAGAATATATTCAAAAGCTTCCGATCTTAATGGCTCATTTATGGTCCTCGGATGGCTTAATTGTAAACCAGAAGATGGCGTGACAAGCGATGAAACTTTATTTTATAAGAGCACTAATTGATGCAAAAATGTGAATTATTTTTCTATATTTTTAAGACAATAAATATTTATTAAACGTAAATAAATACAATATAATTTTAGTACCTAACCAAAAATATGTCGCGTTAGATTGACATATTACGTATGTAAGAAAACAAACCTTGTTTTTAAAAAGATATATGAAAAGTCCCTTAACAACCTTATTTGTTTGAATGTTTTATAAGGGACGTCATTAAAACTTGAGGTTACAAAGGTTGTTGACTTGATTGATATTTTTAGTAATTTCTGATATTTATGACGACATTTTCATTGGTCGTAATTAAAGTATTATTGCGTTTTTTTCTGCAACGTTGCAGTGGAAAAAATGGCGTCGAATCCAGAGGACATTAGAAAACATGGCGGAAATGTCATAGATACCTTTACATGTGCGACTTACATCAATTTTATAGCAATTATAAAAAAAATTATTAACTGCAAGATTTGTTTTGGTTTGCTAAGTGACTCACCATTCAGTATTTTTATTTATTTTTATTAGGTATACTTCGTTTGCCAATTCTACTTATATAATAATGTCCATTTACACTGCAGAGTTAAAACCCGATTTAAATTTAAGACGCCGATTTTCATTTGCACCGTATTTTAAAACCGGTAAGGGTTGATTACCACCTCATTCGGCAAGGCTTAAAAATTCTTAAACCCAGATTTAGCATAAAACTTGTTTCCCATTGGTCAGATTTTTACGTTTATTTATGTACCTATGCAGTTGCCGCAAGTTGCATGAAAAGAGATTAGAATTTTTATCTAAAAACACAATGATCGATGTGCCTTTTTTGTATTTTTGCTTTTGTTGATACGGCCTCGAACGGATCCAAAAGGTTTATGCGTGCAAATGTAAGCGTAGCTGTGATCTCAAAAAAAGATGGCTATCTTTGTTTGACTTGTTGTTTATTGTGTATGTCTATCACTGTCATATGGAATTAGTTGGGACGAGTTGGACTTAGTTAGGATTAAGGTCTAATATATGTATGAGTATACTTTATTAAAAAACACAAAAAAATAAAATGATTTATTTAAATGAAATCAAATTGAATTCTACTTCTTAAACGCCGAAAGTTCTTATTGGACTCCTTTAATAAAAATTCAATGTCCCGTCAGAATAAAAATCTTCTAAATATCACGACGAGTCTTGAACCATTTTGGCCACATAAAGGCACTGCTCTTGTAAAATTAAAAACAAGAAATTCTAACCAAAAAAAGCAAAAAGAGAGACAGAATGAAAACAACGACGATTTCTCGGACATACCTCTTTTGACATCGGCACCCATAATAGTAAAGGCTGATCTACATAAAATTTAATGAATTCTGATAAATTTGACGATATTTGCCCTATTTAACACAAGAAAACGATTAAAATAAATAATAGTAATGGTTCTCTCACAGTCTCACAAATAATTTCACGAATAAACTTGAAAACTGTTTAAAAATCCGTTTTAAGTCTCGTGTGAACACATCTTAATTCCACCAAATAAAAAAAACATTCGCGTGGTCCAACGCCAACGCAACGTTGCGGAAAAAAAACGCAACTTATGTTATGGTCATTACACGCTCAAATAAATTAAGACACTCGACTACTACTACCGTATTAGGAAATATTTTGAATCTAATTATTTCATACCTGTAATAATTTTCTATAAATAATTGTGCTGCTCTTAAATTGCCCTTGTTATTGAGTATTGATGCATTGACCATAGCAGTGCCTAAAACAAGAAAAACAATGCTGATTACAGTGGTCAATAAAACAAAATGTTTTGGTGTAATCTTTAAGCTGAATAGCATATTGTGAGCATGAACCTATCTAAATACGAAAATTAACAAGAAAAAGTTTTATTAGGAATAGTATAGTCAAGTTAGATAAAAAAACGGCGACTAGAAGGAAAAATTTAAGTTTTGAGAGGGCTTTAAAAAAATGCGCCTTAAAAGTTGGTGAGGAATTTAGTTTTGCCACAGCGGCGTTATCGAAGGTATTTTTAGAAGGATTGGGTCAGTGGCGCACCGCAAAACTATTAAAATACTGAAGCCGTTTTATAATTTTGATATTTGCTACATAGAGAAAGTAATAGCTACGCGAGAGTGATCGATACTGTGTTACACTTGGGGAATATTGTTGTCGGCGACACGAGCGCAGGCAGTGGCTACAGGAAGGAACTACTTGTACAGCCAGAAGCATGATAGTGTACATATATTCTTTTGGTTAATTTTTTACAGACACTTACTTATTTAATAATAAAAAGATATGAAAAAACTTAACAGGAGCAGTTTTTCCATACTTTTTAGTGTTAAAAAAGCAATGCATTCGCGAAAGGTTTTAGCTCTATACAAACCGTAACCACCTTTGTACTGTTCTATGCAGCTAAAAAACTTTTTTTTAGCTTACAAAAAGTTTTTTGGACCCTCTAAAAATCTAAAATAGGAGAAGGGGGTTATAACTATATTGAGGAATATTATCAAATAGTAAAGATAACTTTATTTTATTTTGTTATTTTCTTTTATTAATTGAGAAAAAATCTCAGTATAAAAGTCTTACAGATTTTATAAATGTTTTAACCTATATCTCTTTTTTTGTTGTATTTTAACCTATTATCTTCTTGCTTAACTCTGTATAAATCATCACAATATTTTGTTCAGGGATTTGGTTCGCAAAAATCTGAACTTTCGGCACTCCTCAAATAGTCCCAGGCACTCTAGCTTTAATGGTAGTGATCCAGCCTGATTTCAATGGCATTTTAGACTTTACAAAAAGTTGTTAATCCACTATATATTTTAATCCCATAAACTTGCGCGATTTCCAACCAAAACTGATTAAAATAACTCACTTTTTAAAATCTAAAAAAAACGCTTGCCAGGCTTGACAAACTTTGACAAGCGGTGGCAATAACCGGCAGGTACTAAACTAAAATTGTGTGAAATATATTTCGACCAACACCGTACCGATCATAGGCCAAAGGATACTAAAACGAAAATGAGTTTACTGGCTTTTTAGTTGAGAACGGTGTTGATTTCGACCAACACCGTTCTCAACTGAACGGTATTGTTTCGATATTGAAAAATGTTCTGTCTTTCTTTCATGATTATATAGGAAGAGATGTACGGGGCAAGGTAGGTGTTTACTTAATACAAGCAATAGTTTCACTCTCCTCCGCAATGCGCTATACGCTACAGGAACGTAGTTCCTGCGCGGCCCTATCTTTCTGTTAGTCTCCGTAAGTTATTACGTTGTCTCTGATTTGCTAGCTGTTACATGTCAAAGTTGTCAATTGTGGCGTAGTGATGTAATGTAAAATATATTAACATTTTTGTTTTGTTCTGTTTTTTTTTTAATGAATTTAACCCAAAAAACGATGTAGGCTGTTACGAAAACACGTTCTTTTATGTTATGATATTGCCTTTGCATATCTTCACGCGTAAAGTATCTTTCCCGACCTTGATTGCTTGCCCGAACTTCGGTCTGTGGATTTAGGATCATCGGCAGTCGCGTGAGAAAAAAATACAATTTTCCTACGACCACATACGAAAGTAACCAAATCTGCACTCTATAACGCCTCAGAAAGTTTTATATTTCACAGGCATATCAATTTTATTTTCGTCTCTAGAGACCAAAATGTTTTCTTCTCTAGTGACGGAAATGAATGACCATCCAAACAATGTAGGTACCTAGTAGGCTATGATTTGTAGAAGCGTGGGAAATAGTCTGAAACCATTTTCGGCCCTAGAGAAGAAAATACTTCTTCTCTTGAGATGAAAATGAAAAAAATTTAATAATAATAAAAAACGCGAATTAAATCCTAAAGTAGTCGTAGGAAAATTAGCGTACACAACGCGATAAAAAGTAACTTTCTAACACTCGCGTGTTGCTTCACTCGGCTCACGCTTGTGTGAAATATGTCACTTTCTTCTCTCGTTATGTAATATACTATTTCCGCATTAGTTAGAATAATAACAATTACTTGCTTTAGACATTCGTGAAACTTAGCCGCCTTAAGTTTCATAAAAAAAAAACATAATTTATGTGTCGCCCTACGCCACTGTGTTGGAATATTTATATTGAAGCAAAATAGTAGATAAGTAAACTTATATTATTGATGCACATAGATTTAATTAATAAGTTCAGTTATCAAATAAAATATTAGTAAGTATGGGTATTATTTTAATATTTGGATGTTACAACAGTGATTTATCATTTTATAAAATATATAAAAAAACTATAAAATAAGAGAAAATACATACATAATATCGTTGAAATAGTTTTACGGTGCGCCACTGACCCAACCTATCAGAAAACATTGATAAAAAATCTACAATCTAAATGTACATTTACACTTCTTGGGAAAATAATATTTCACAATGATATTTTATCCCACATTTGGTACGCCGCTGTAGCCAAACCAAATATCTGACCAACTCTTAGGTCGCATTTTCTTAGAGCCCTTGTCCTGATCTACAACATATCAAAAAAATTCCAAAATCGCCCAATGTCTGGGTTACATGAACCGGTGTGCCGGGTTCTTTTGGTTATGAACTCCCAGTAAGAACCCGAATACAGACCCGAAGAGTTCCCACCTTCTCGGGGGGAGCTTCATCCTTTTTTGGCCAAAAAACCTCCCCCAAACGTGACCTCTCGACTGTTTTTGGCGTGTTGCACGTAAACCGTAACTCTGACATATTTTCCAAGGTTATTTATGAGCGTTGGATGGCAGATACGCAAAACAGTTATACAAAAATTTTTGTAGAAAATTTAATGGAAAATCTAAAAAGTCCTATAACTTTTTATCGTCAGAGTTACGGTTACGTGCCAAACGCAAAACACCGTCGTGAGGTCACGTTTGGGGGTGGTTTTTTGGGAAAAAGAGAATAAAGCTCACCCCGCAGGGGTGGAAACTCTTCGGATCTGTATTCGCATTCTTACTGTGTGTCCACAACCAAAATCTCAAGACTTTATAATTTTTTTCTTCAGAAGGGTCATAACACTGTTTAACACAAAAATCCTCCCAATAAAAATATTGCGTGTTTAGTAATATTTGAACCTAAACTAATACACAATTTGGAGGAGGGGGGGCGGCCCCAGACTCTCCTCCATCTAACAACCCTCCTTCCCAACCCAACCCAGCACCTCACCCATAAGACCACCTCAAACCGAACCCGCTCCTACAATCCCTCCCTGGAAACCGATAAAACGAACGCACCTACATACACCACAAATCCAAATCGAACGCCCCTCAAGAAACGAAAGTATATAGCGCCCTCTCGAAGGAACTATAAATTAAAGCCTCCCCTCCTGAAAGCCTTGTCATGATAACCTCCAAAAACCACGCCGATCTCAAAAAATCGAAAAAAATTAATCAGAATGAACTGATCCGGTGGTTGTTTCTCGTAATATGTAATGTTTGTCTACAAAGAAAATAGTCCGTTGTCTTTTTACACTACCTGTACCGTTTTAATTAACCAAATGCAAACCTTCGGCTTGACAACTTTAAATGTAAGTAGCACATTTTTTATTATTTTAATATAACTCATGATGGCTCGTAATTGAGCCGAAACCGGTCTGATAAAAAGAAAATAAAAGAAATTTTGCACGAAATACCCCCTTCTTTTTGCTTCATTAATACACAATTGTCCCCCAAATGTTCATATTAGCCTCAAATTTCTTGGAAGGGTCTAGTAGGCCCATTTACTATAGGAAGGAAAGTGGGTCCTTTTATTACCTGCAGGTAGTTGGATCTATGCTTGGAATATCCCGTTAGTTCTTACTTTATATCGATTTAGTAAATATCTGTTCGTATTTTCGCTTTGATCTACGTGTCTGTCTAAAATAGTAACAAAAATAACGTCGCGAGTTTGCATTAAAAAAGTCAATAACTTCCGTTATATTTGCGGTGAAGTTACTGCGAAAGCTTACCAAAAGCCCATATCTCCACTTGTGAAAGTTGGAGATCACGATAAGTTGTGGGCACCAAAAATTTGTAGCAGTTGAGTTGCAGAAGCCGGACCAAGCTACATACCTAGTTCTCATGATTTACCTGATACACCTCATTTAATTACTCAAGGTGAATTAAATGATCTTGTTCGTGATTTGGACCTCCCGAAAACAGAACCGGAACTTCTCGGATTAGGTTTAGGTTTTTTTTGCAGTGGAAGGTAATTTAGTATTTTGGCATGACATACCGAACTGAACTTACCATTCAATGAAGACTATTCATAGATTCGTCTAAAACAAGTCTAAAAGCTGTTTTACTTTTTAATGGGAATGAGCATCCATCATTTCCTATAGGTCATTCGGTTAATATAAAAGAAACATATGACAATCTTAAGATGTTACTCAGATGTATAAGGTACGAAGATCACAAATGGAACATGCATGCAGAGTTAAAAGTGGTGGCGTTATTGCCAGGACTGCAATCACGATATACAAAATACTGTTGTTTTTTGTTCGACTGGGACAATACATTAAAAAATTAAGGTTTGGATGTAAAACAACAGAGGTTGGAACCATTAGTGCAGAAAGAAAAAATATATTTACTTCCACTTCACATTAAGCTAGGCCCGACCAAAAATTTTATCAAAGCACACATAAGTGAGACAAAAATTAAAGAAGGAATTTTTTTTGCTCCCCGAATTAGTCAGTTATTTTGAGATACAAGCTTCAGACAAATTTTAAGAGACAATGAAAGTCGTTCATGGAATGCATTTGAAAGTGTTAGCAACAATTTTCTTGGAAATAATAAATCAGAAAATTATCGCAAACTTGTGGAAGAACTACTCACCGCATATCATATTTTGAACCAGCCCTTGGAATAGCATACAACAAAATCAACACTGCTCTCTCAGGCTGGATGGAAAACAAATTCCACCAATACTGGAGATAATTGCCGGGACTGGCACATTCCAAAGAGTTCATTACAGAACCCTGCAGGAAGAGGGTCGGGAAACTCATTGAGCTCACCAGGCAGGACATCCGGGCAATGGTTGATATATTTCACCGGACACTGCAGGTTGAAAGTACAGCGAATGTAGGCTCTGTATGGATTATGATGAGATGGCCAGACATGTGCTGTGTGAATATCCGGCCATTGCACGTCAGCGTCAACGTATCTTCAGTAAATCACAGATCGACGGACTGGATCTGAATGATGCTTCACCAATGCAAGTTGCGAGCCTCTTTAAGGGGCTGAATATTCTGTAGTAATAAAAAATGTTAAAAGTGAGCCACAATAGACCCAATAGTGATCGCAGTAGAGAGTGCCATATTGGCACACTCACAAACGAATAAATCAATCATTCATATTTTAGGATGCAACATGTCACTAAAACTTCAGTTTCCTCATTCTCATTTGAACTTTTTTCATTTCACCAAGACATCGCCCCCATAGAGAAAAGGTATACAGGAAAGTGGAGGCCGAATATGCTAGCCGACTATTGCTGGACCCTAATACGCGAAGCAAAAGAAAGACGTCAGGGATATAAATAAATATTAAATTTATTGGAAATTTAATTAAAAATGTTTATATTGTGCCTAAACTAACTGTTAAGTTTTTAATTGTTTAACTTTATTAAATCGGCATTATAATAGGGAGGTTTTATTGAATTTTTCTCAATATCAAAGCATATGTCCCTCCATCATCATTAGAGTCTGATATCGGAAATCTGAGATCAGATACGAATTCAGTAGGCCAAAATACATAACATCCAGCAACAATCATTCCAGAGAGGATTTTTTTTTTAAATGTTCTTTAGTAAAATTGATCGAGGGATAAAACGACACTCTAGCCTCGTGAAATGTGGAATATATACTATGTTTTGCACTTCTGGGGTTTGTTTTCATCAAAATTTTTACTGTATTCCATTTATAAGTATTTCAGTCGTGGTTAGCCCGTCGGTTAATACTGGTATTTGCAGTCAATGCATTTGCACTTTGATACAAAATAATTTCCGGTACAGCGTTCTTTAATTACCAGTTTCCTAAAAAACATTGTTTTACCAGGTTAGTAAACGGAAAGCGTCCAAGAAAGGAAAACATTTTGTTGAACATTTTAGCGAGTTTTTTTCCTAAAAGTAAACTTATCTAGCATGCGGTAAAGTTAACGTTATGGCATGTTACCACACTCCGGGCGGTAAAGTGATTACATTTATTTCAGAAAATTAAAATACAGATATTTATATTTCTTTTTTAAGAATTTTTGAAGTTTGAAGGGAAAATCGTGTCCTAACATATGCGTAAAGTCTTTTTACTGCCCTTGCCGGCTTGACCAAACTCGCTTCGCTTCGTTCGGTCAACTGCCGTCGCGTGCGGTAAAGTATCACTTTCCGCACTTGTTAGGTAAATAACTATTGCGTCATATTTACTAAGTTTGATCTAAAAATATATATAAATAGAAGGCTTTGTAAATAATTTTGTTTTTAAATAACTTTCGAAATTATTAAAATTGTATTTATGAGTGGCATGTAATTATAATATCATAAGATAACTTTTCCCGCACTGAATATGATCTATATTTTACCATTTTAATAAACGAGAGGTAGACTTTTTGTTTACTACTAAAATATTTTAAAACATCTAAAAATATTTTAATAGGTACTATAATGAAAATCCACTACCTCCAAAATCGCAGATGATTTTCTTATCTGAAATTTAGTTTTAGTAAAAGTGCTATTTTGAGTAATGCAGATGAAAATTACCATTTTAGTCCTTCATTTGACGACTAAAATACGTTTTTAATCCCTAAAGTGTAAAAACAGTTTAAAAAAAAATAATATAGCTGTTTTGTTTTTCTTGATATATATTTAACTAAAGGGGGCGGGGGGGTTGACAGCCTTACGTTATTTTAGAGAGGAGTCTGAGTTGCCATCATTGGTGCGTTTCAAGGGAGATAGAGGGGGTCATTATTATTTTTAAAAAAAGGAAATAAATTTTCTTCATTATCAGAAAAATTATTCTTATTGTTTTCCAGTATTATTATATACAAGGTGTAATTTATTAAAATTTTAACTCATTCTCATAAACCTTCTTCACAAAAGACAATTTTTAATGTCGGGTAAAATCGGCGCGTGGTTGTTACACACTACCATAATGTCTGTCAAAGTTGTCAAACTTTTAAGCGTTCCAAAATTTCTCGAGTAACATACATTTTTTTTATTTACAAAGTTATTAGTTATAGTTATAGTTATAAATAATACGTTAGAAACATTACAATGTTGAAAATACGTTACTTGAATTCTTTAAAGCCAATTAAAAAGATATAGAAGTTTTTTTTACAAGCGTTGGTTTAAATACCGAGTGCAGCGAGGTATTTAAAAACGCAAGTAAAAAAAGCACAGTTTAGCCGCGAGTTGTTAACACTATTTCTTTAACACTTTTATCAAAAAATCCAAGAAAAACGGGAAAATAATTTTTCCTACGACCAGACACAAAAGTAACCAAATGTGCACTGTATAACGCCTTAGAAAGTTTTATATTTCATACGCATATCAATTCTCTAGAGACGAAAATGTTTCCTTCTCTAGTGACGAAAATGAAAGACAGCAAACCATCCAAATAATGTAGTTATTTCGTAGGCTATGATTTGTAGAAGCGTCGGAAATGGACCAAAACCATTTTCGTCCCTGGAGAAGAAAATACTTTTGTCTTTTGAGATGAAAATGAAAAAAAAAAGTATATTGAAGGGACCACCCTATAAATGTCAAGTTTGGTTAACAAAGACAGATAAATGAAACGTCATAACTGTGTAAGACAGTCAATATCTCATGAACTAACTAGAGGATAACAACTTTTTATTCCTCGTTAAAATATACTTGCTTGGTACCAGTTTGCTAGACAAAAAAAATTATTTTTAGCTGCGGCCGTTACCGAGATATGTCTGTCTAAGAAAATCGTGCGACTAAAAAGTTAAAATGTGTTATGGACTAACTGAAGGATCCTAATTTTTTATATCATTTTAAAATAAGATTATTTGGTGTTAATTTGCTGGACAATAAAATAATTTTGGCTGTTGCAGTTGCTGATATATGTCCGATACAAAAGTCACGTGATCTAAAAATTAAAGTATCTCATAAACTAACTAGAGTACTACTAGTACAATTAGTCACGCCTAAAAATTAAAATGTCTCATGAACCAACTAAAGGGTCACACCTTTTTATAACTTAATAGAATAAGCATAGTTGGTGCTAATTTGTTACGTTAGAAAATAATTTATAGCTATTGCCGTTACTGAGATATATCTGTTTAAGAAAGAGACGTGAAAAACTAAGTAACTAGAGGGATACAACATTTTTACCTTGCTAGAATAAGCTTAGTTGATGTTAATTTGCTGCACAAGAAAACAATTCCTGTGAACCACTTGTTACTTCAACTTTTAGGTCACGTAACTTTCTTAAACAGACATATTCCAGTAACGGCAGCAGGTACAAATTATTTTCTTATATAACAAATTAGCACCTACTAACATTATTATATTATATATAAAGTTATGACCTTCTAGTTACTTTATGAGATATTTTAACTTTTTTTATCAGGTGACTTTTTTAAACACACATATCTTGGTAACGGTAGCAGCTACAAATTATTTTCTCTTGCAAAAATTTAGCACCATCTAAGCTTTTCTAACAAGATATAAAAAAATCTGATCCTCTGTTAGTTCACGAGATATGTTAATATTTAGGTCACGTAACTTTTTTTAAGCAGAGATATCCCGGTAATGGCAACGATTATTACTCTAAATATGTTGACGTAACTAACCTAAACAAGGATCTTTCAAGTCAAAATGTCATAAATAAACTTAAAGCGAGCTTGTCATAGGATTGTCTTCTTTTATTTTTTCGTCAAGGTCACGTCTTTAGCATGTACAACGTTCAGACATAACGCTAACTAATTGTGGTTATATGTCACTTTAATTAAAACTTACCCTTGCTCATTAATTTTTCCAATTAATACGATTTATATGGGTAATAATAAAATAAGGAGTAGATTAATTTTGTATTTATTTTTGTCACTGTCGAAATGTCAGTTTCTAAATATTAGCTGCGTTGATATCACAAACAGCGAGTTCGGATTTCTTAACTCTGCTTGTACCTTGGCTTGCACCAACCTCTACTGATGAAAGCTCTACAGCTTCGAAATGGGTGGGCTTTGGGTAAGGAAAGTTTTCTTAAGTGCGCTTTTAGATAACCTCAATGTTTTAATTTCAGTTTGTAAATAAATTAACATAGTTGTTTTGGGATTTTTTGTTTGGTATATTTTTCGTGCATAATCAGTGACCTTCACTTACGTTTGTTTTGCCTAGTAGTGCCCTCATAGATATATTTTTTATGCCAAAAAAAGGTTCAAAATATGGCGTTTTTCTGGATAAAATTGGAGGTGTTTTATAGGTCAATGAACAACTTGGGATATTAAATAAGGTAAATTGATCCTTGTAAAAACGGTTACTTAGGGAAATTATAAACGAACTTATTACCAATTGCTACAAAACAATCCTTTCTGGAAGCTATAAATTTAAACCACCCCCCAGAGGTGGTCTAAAAAATTATGTGCCAAATTTTTAGCGTATTCACCATTTGCCATTTTGAAACCTGTCAATAAAAATTAGTTTTAGGGCATTTTCTCTTATAATAAGGTATATTTTGAGAAAAAAAGCAGTTTTTCAGTGGTATTTTGCAATAACAAGAAAAAATAGTCAATAACTTTGTGTAGTTTCTGTATGGGTAAGTGTTTCTTGAAAATTGGTTTTAAAATTTAGTACTTCCACAGGTGTAAATATTTGACCCTGTGGGAGGTACTATTTAATTAAAAAATTAGCACCGGGTAAGCTTATTCTAGTTGGGGGGGCATATGGACTTCCGTGGGCTTTTTGATGATGATTTTACGAAACTTGTTTTAACCGGTTAGTAATAGGCCACTTAACATCACCCTGCCTGTGAACAGACTCAAAAGTGCTGCAGTCAAAAAGTGAGGTTAGGACGACAAAATATTTTTTTAAATCTTAACGGTTTGACCTACGATAATGAAATTTGGTACTCATATTGGCATTCTGGCCAGATTGTATTATAAAATTTAAAAAATAACATTTAGTGCATCCAGGGGCCGGTAGAGGGCAAAATGTGTTTTTAAATTTTTCCATGTATCTCCCGAACGACTCATCTTGCACACTTTAAACTGTGTAGTTTTGTAGTACATACTATTACCAATCAGAATGATATCACAAAAAATTGTTTAGCCTGTGAGCGGAGGGCCCTGAAAAGATGCCATTTTTTTGACAATTTGGAAAAAAATATCTGTTTACGCAAACTTTACTTATAGACTTATAAATAGCCGCAAGAATGTTGCAGTCCCAAAGTGAGGTTAGGGTGACAATAAATTTTTTTTAAATCTTAACGGTTTGACCTACGATGATGAAATTTGGTAATCATATTGACCTTCGGGCCAGATCGTATTATAAAAATAAAAAAATAGCATTTAGTGCTTCTAGGAGCCGGTAGGGGGCAAAATATGGTTATAGATTTTTCCCTGACCACTTGAAACCATGTGGTTTTGTAGTACATACTATTACCAATCAGCCCGATATCACAAAAAAATGTTTTAGCCTGTGAGCGGAGGGCCCTGAACAAACGCCATTTTTTTGACAATTTCGAAAAAAAAAATTCTATTTACGCAAAAAATCAAAACCACATTTCGCCCTCTACCGGCTCCTAGAGGCACTAAATGTTATTTTTTTATTTTTATAATACAATCTGGCCCGAAGGCCAATATGATTACCAAATTTCATCATCGTAGGTCAAACCGTTAAGATTTAAAAAAAATATTTTGTCACCCTATGCTCACTTTTGGACTGCAAAATTTTTGAGCCTATTCATAGGTGGAGAAATATTGAGTGGTTTATAAGTAACCGATTTATATAAATTTTCGATGCGCTTAAGTTAAGTTTTCGTAAATAGATTTTTTTTTTAAAATTGTCAAAAAAATGGCCTCTGTTCAGGGCCCTCCGCTCACAGGCTAAAATTTTTTTTTGTGATGTACGGCTAATTGGTAATAGTGTGTACTACAAAACCACACAGTTTCAAGTGTGCAGGATAAGTCATTCAGGAGATACAGGGAAAAATCTGAAAACACATTTTGCCCTCTACCGGCCCTTAGATGCTCTAAATGTTATTTTTTGAATTATATTATTTAATCTGGCTGGAAGGCCAATTTTCATTATCGTAGGTCAAACCCTTAAGATTTAAAAATATATTTTGTCGCCCTAACCTCACTTTTTAACTGCAGCACTTTTGAGGCTGTTCACAGGCAAGGTGATGTTAAGTGGTCTATTAGTAACCGATTAATATAGGTTTCATAAAATCATCATCAAAAGGCCCACGGAGGCCGAATTTTGACTCTATGCCCCTCGACTATTCTGACGAGGTATAAAAGTTGTGACTTTTTAGTTAGTTTATGAGATTTTATAATTTTTAGGTTACATGGCATTTTTATCAGATATCTTGGTAACGGCAGCAGCTACAAATTATTTTCTCGCGTAGCAAACTAATATCAAAAGTGATGTTAATTTGCAAGATATTCAAATTTTTAGGTGATTTTTATTGGGAGATCAGTGCTCAACGACCAGTTCTAACGTATCATTTATCTGTTTTTGTTAACAAAAATCTATATCCCCTTAGTTTATTTTGGTGTAAAATAAATTATTTGTGTTGTTATGATATTGCTTGTATACTTTTCAAATTCAAACGGGAATAAGGCATGTAAATAACTCTTTTTGAGTGTGGATGTACCTTTCGAGCTACAAATTATGGTGTATGACTTATTTTCCTAGTGTTACCCAAACGGCAGTTATAGGGTAGTCCCCCTAGCTTAATGGATGGAATCATGCCATTTTCTCGAAAGCCGCTACAGCTACAAATTTGAAGGTCAGTCAAGCCACACCCCCCCCCCCGAATGATATACGAGTTTTTATATGCTAATAATTTCGAAACAAATTCGAACTAATTTTGAACCACTTTTAAAAATTTTAAACCACACTCCTTCCTGGTTTTTTATTATTCAAAATGGGAGGTGCAGCCGGACGTCAAGCTACACCCCCCTCATTTAAAACGTAGAGAAAAATGAAAAGGAATTATCCCAAAATTAAAAACTAAGTTCGAACGAACAATAACACCTAAAAAAAATTCCAAAAACCTATCAGTAACCCTGTTTTTTTAGAAAATATGGTGGGGGGTGTAAGTTGACGTCAAGCCACACCCCCCCCCTGAAAGATTTCGAGTTTTGATTTGCTTATAATTTTGAACTAATTTTGAACCACACTCCATTCCTGGTTTTTTTAATATTCAAAATGGGAGATGCAGCCGGCCGTCAAGCTAAAAAAAATACAGGAAAGAGTAAGGTTCTAAATTTTTAAAAGTGGTTCAAAGTTAGTTCGAAATTGGTTCGAAATTATAAGCATACCAAAACTCGAATATCTTTCGGGGGAAGGTGTGGCTTGATTGACCCAAATTTTATTCTTGGGTAACAAATTAGCTAAAAATTATTGCATAAGTATTTTTGAGATCCGATCCTTTATATTAGTTACCCATAAATAAATAATAAATAAATAAATAAAAAATTATGTTATTTTTTCAATTTTTATTTTTGAGTGCGGATGTACCTTTCGACCTACAAATGATGATGTGTGACTTGTAACCCAAACGGCAATTATAGGGTGCTTGGTCCTCTTAGCTTAATGGTTGAATTAAAGGGATCCCATTTTCTCGTAAATTTTATTGTTTGACAACAAATTAGCGACAAATTTTGACATAGGTATTTTTAGGGTATAAGAAGCTCCACTGAGAGAAGTATGGACTATTTTTTCAATAGGTATTTTTGTTCTTTTTCACTTGATATTATAATCATAGCCAGAAAAATCCATCAACATACCGCGCTTTGAAGATGAACACGTTATTGTAACCTTATTATGGGTCTCATAATTCTCTAATATTGAACACATCTCTCACTTTGCTATGCTGGGAAAAGCGAGTTCATATGATTTTATAGCCTTAATTTACATTAATTGCCCAACTATTGGTCATTTTGTAGTAAGTAGAAAAGTATTTCGTTAATTCATGCATATTTTACTATGTGGTATAAGGACAATAACTCTATCATTAAGCTGTCAAACAAGTTTGGCAAAATCGCTTAATAATGACGTGTAGTAGATTTTGGTAAAATAAGGAAAATTTAAATAAAAACCAGATTTTAGTTGTTTTATTTTTTTACTAAAAGACAGCATTATTTGGCGTCGTTAAAAATGTTAAATTTTACGTTAGAGGCTAAGTATTTAACACATTTTTGCCCAATTTTAACCTTCTTCTTCCTGTTTAACACTACTATCTGTTTCAACCCCACTTCCCCCACCCCCAAAAATTCCGGTATCTTTTACCCCCAGATCCACCTTGCTTTTTCCCTTATCTCTTGCTTTACGTAACGGAGTCACATAGTCCCCCCCCTTCTTTCATGTCATAACGCTTGGTATTAATTTGCTTTACCAACTAAAAATTTAATTTTAAAAAGGGATTTAGTGAAACTTTGCAGAATTTGATTATTGAAAGACGAGATTCTAAAGAAAATTATAAGGATTTTATCAATTCTTTTTAAATTTTCATAAAAAATACATAAACATTATAAAAAAACCATAACAAGATCGAGTCACCAATCCTTGACTGAGTGCTATTAAAACTCGAACATTTTGCACATATTTTAACTTATTTTTTTTTAATTTTTTAAGCGTTTTGAAACTATGAGCAGTTTTTATTTGTACTCACGACCTTTAAAAAAAATCATCTTTTTCAAATGCTGCCGTTTTAGTTATAATTGTTCAATATCTCAAAAAAAAAACTGAAAAGAACATAAAAAATCTGATTATTCACTTTTTTAGCTGGCTTGTTGTCCAACGGCGCAAATTACAAAAATATATCGTTGTGAAAAGTGAGCAATAAAAACCATATTTATTAAAGAACCCTGTATAGTGTAAAATAAGTCAGCTTATGGTTTTGCTAATTTATTCGAAAAAGTGATGTTTTAAGTATTGTTCATACGAAAAATAAGCTTAGTCCAGTGGAACGCAGAGGGGGGGAGGGGTTTGGGGTTAAAACCCCTCCCTAGAAGCCTTGTTACAATTGGCACAATCAAATAACAGCAGAAATAAAATATAAGTCATAAATTGCAAAATTTTTTGCTTGCGGCACTATAACACCTTTCATTTTTACGATTTCATGTCAGAATGGTCATTTTAATGTAATTTTATCAAAAACATTTTGTCGGCGATTTGTTGTCAAAAATTGCATTTTAGGTGTTATTTTCTCAAAAAATGTTGCCTGCGGTGCATTGAAGCATGACTTTTACATCAAAGTTTAAGTAAGCAAAGAATTTTAAATTTGGGTATCACCCCCATCCCCTCTACATTTAAGCACAGGGCCCGGCTTTAAGCACCTATTTCCTTGTGATAATTATGCCATTATGGTCACATTTTTACTGCAAATTAAGTTTTTTTTATTATTTATCTTTAAATCCCCCCTCCCTCCCGAAGTCAATTCCTGGGTGCGTCACTGGCTTATTCTCTGGTTTAATAAGAGAAGTCTTGATCATAAAAAAGTGAAAACCAACGTCAAAAACATGACGTTAAAATGGTTGAAAACATCAACAAACCATAATTTGTTTAGTGCTAGATAATATGAATATAACAAAAACGAATATGGTACAATATTTATGACTATATCTATAACTGACACTATAACAAAACCAAATACAAAAAGTCGCTAAGCCTTGTACGTTCGATACTTTAAACACACTAGAGTTCGAGCTTAAACTTTACTTTTAAGTTTTTTACGACAAAGTCTCAAAAGTTGTAAGCGCAGCATTAAATTTTTTTTAAAGCGCTTAACCACGTGGCGTGGGTATCTTTTTATTCTGTGGCCAATTTAAGCCTGAGCAACGATCAAAATTACCATTCAGTGTCGTAGCCAGGAGGGAAGGGTTGGGGGTTAAAACCCCCCCAGGTGGTCCAACCCAATCTACAATAATTTAATCATGATCAAGGGCTCCAGGGAGAGCTATTGCTCCCCCACTTTTTTGACCCTTTACTCCTCCCTTGTGACGTGTGCTTGGTGTGATGTCTTAAATTGTAAAAATTTTACCTGCGGTGCTATGACGTCATTAATTATTACAATTTTAGTTTAATTCTAAGAAATTTTTCTCATTAGCATTTAAAACGTGTAATTAATAGCATTCTTAGTATAATTTTTCTTAAAATTTTCATTTGCGGCGCATTTATGATTAAGTAACAACTCTATATATACCACTTTGGGTTACTTTTTCAAAAAGATTTCACAAAAATCCTCAGAGATAAAATTTTTAAAGTTTTTTTGATTTTTTTGTCAAAGTTTTCGCCTGCGGCGCTATAACAATATTAAATATTGTTATAATATTGTTTAATTTTAGGCAATTTTTTGTCACCTATATTTGAAATTCGTAAAAAATAGTATTTTAGTGTAATTTTTTAAAAAATTTTGACGGAATGAGACTTGGTTTTAAAAATAAGTATTTTTGTTTCGTATACACTAACTCAACACCTATTAAACCGCTCCTCTCCCCTCCCTACAGTTCAAGAGCTCAAACAATAGGCACCTACCTAATACACGATTTTATTCTTACCATAATTCTTCGGCAAATGTTCACTGTGATCAATAAACTCGTGCACTTTTTTTTTCGTTTCGCAGAACTCTTCCAATGTTATCCCAATTTGTTGGCACACGGCACGTTTTTCCTTTTCGGACACTTCCAGGAGTTTTTCAATTTTTAACATTTTCATTCTTTTAAATTTAGACAATGCTACAAAAAATAATGGCTAAGAATTGCTATAGAATTTGTAAAAATATATTAATACTAAGGTTTGTACTCTTTTTATTATAGTGTAAACGCACATTCAAAGACGCACTAAAATGAAAATTTAAGCAAATCGTGTCCTCGGTTGTTAATATTTATCTGTATATTTATATATTAGTTTGATCTTGAAAGATTCATCTGTTTAAAAAAAAAACAATTTTTTTCTTCTGAGTCTTTACCTGTATCATTATTAGAGACTTTAAGTAATGCAAAAGTCGTGGACGTTAACGTGGAATTTGTTGCATGGGTCGTCTTTGTCTTTCATATTGGAGAATATCTTTCTCTCCCTTTTTTTAGTTCGGCACGTTTCGGGCTTCATTTGGGAAAACTTGCTTGGCTTAGAGTAGACGCTATACGCAACATAAAACTTAAAAAAATTAATATTTTTTTTTAAGAATGATTTTATTAGAAAATTTCACTAAAAAGTAAAAAATAATTTGGCAGTTATCTGCTTACTACATTCAAGATTTAACAATAGCGTTAATGACATATTAAGGACGTTTTGGAACATCTAAAATAAGAGCAAAAATAACTGCTTTTGTAGTTATATTAATTAACGATACGGATGACAATTGTCAATTTGAAATGAGTTTTTGAAATGTAATGCCACTAGACCAGAAAATTGGTCTTTACAGATCGACGCAGGAAATATACAGGTCGAGCCGTAACTTGCGAAGACCTGTAAAGACACTTTCCGGTCGTGAACTTTTTTTTTCAAACGATCAGAAAAAATATTTTAGTATCTACTTTGGTCAACGCCTAGCCGCGTTACGTAATTTATGAACAGTTCCCTAATAAGAGAATGCTAGCCTGCTTTTTGTTGGCTAGATAGCCATTGCCGCTAAGGCCAGTAGTTTTTAGGATCAAATCTCAAGAAAAATAAGTAAAATTTTGTGGTTACAAAAGATTTTTGTTCTTTTAACTTGTACAAAATTTGTAAAAAACATTAGAAAAATTATAGTGTAGTGCCTATTAGCCTCACACGGCTAATTCAGGGATGACTGACTACCAGTTTTGACCGACCATGGCGAACTTATCAAGCAAAATAATGATAAAGCAACTCATGAAAGACAGATTTCTAGGTTGTTCCTTTATTTACCTATCTATATTTATAGTATACCTAGTAGTAGTATAGAAGGGGCGGCGCGAAGCCTGGCAAGTAGGCCTCCCTGGGCCCTTTCTGCCTTACCCCGAGCACCTGTTTCCTTGTGATAATTATGCCATTATGGTCACATTTTTACTGCAAATTAAGTTTTTTTTATTATTTATCTTTAAATCCCCCCTCCCTCCCGAAGTCAATTCCTGGGTGCGTCACTGGCTTATTCTCTGGTTTAATAAGAGAAGTCTTGATCATAAAAAAGTGAAAACCAACGTCAAAAACATGACGTTAAAATGGTTAAAAAAATCAACAAACCATAATTTGTTTAGTGCTAGATAATATGAATTTAACAAAAACGAATATGGTACAATATTTATGACTATATCTATAACTGACACTATAACAAAACCAAATACAAAAAATCGCTAAGCCTTGTACGTTCGATACTTTAAACACACTAGAGTTCGAGCTTAAACTTTACTTTTAAGTTTTTTACGACAAAGTCTCACAAGTTGTAAGCGCAGCATTAACTTTTTTCGCCAATAATTTTTTTTAAAGCGCTTAACCACGTGGCGTGGGTATCTTTTTATTCTGTGGCCAATTTAAGCCTGAGCAACGATCAAAATTACCATTCAGTGTCGTAGCCAGGAGGGAAGGGTTGGGGGTTAAACATTTTAGTATCTACTTTGGTCAACGCCTAGCCGCGTTACGTAATTTATGAACAGTTCCCTAATAAGAGAATGCTAGCCTGCTTTTTGTTGGCTAGATAGCCATTGCCGCTAAGGCCAGTAGTTTTTAGGATCAAATCTCAAGAAAAATAAGTAAAATTTTGTGGTTACAAAAGATTTTTGTTCTTTTAACTTGTACAAAATTTGTAAAAAACATTAGAAAAATTATAGTGTAGTGCCTATTAGCCTCACACGGCTAATTCAGGGATGACTGACTACCAGTTTTGGCCGATCATGGCGAACTTATCAAGCAAAATAATGATAAAGTTGTTCCTTTATTTACCTATCTATATTTATAGTATACCTAGTAGTAGTATAGAAGGGGCGGCGCGAAGCCTGGCAAGTAGGCCTCCCTGGGTCCTTTCTGCCTTACCCCGAGCCTGCCCCAAATCCACCGCCTGCACCACTAGTCTGGCAGTCTGCTCATCTGGTTTCACTGTTCTTTTTGCAAAGTCCAGTATTTTGTCCCATTTGAGCGTGTGCAGATCCTCCTTATCCAGGGTCGGGGAACCGAATACCTGGTATCTCGTCTTCTGGTATGCCTCGCAGTTCGCTATAACATGTCGAGATGTCTCTTCTGCCCGCCCGCAGGCCCGGCAGGTCGAGTCATTTTCCACCGCGATCCAGGTCATGTGCTTCCTTAGCCGTTTGTGACCTGTTATGATTCCTGTCAGCAAACCAGCGTCCCTTCGTGATCTCCCCAAAAGCCATTTTTGTCTGGCTACATCCGGGCCCTTCACGAAGTTCCTGGTCTGTCTGCGTCCTGTTCCTCCTCTCCAAGCAGTCGCCATGGCATCGTTGGCCCATTTATTGAGTCAACTTTGCAATTGCCTCTTGGTTGTTCCTAGGAGTGGTTCCGGCCCTACATACTGGGTGCTTGCCCGGATCCTGGCGAGCACCCCCATATGTCCCAGTACCCACATAAGTGTCGCTGGTTTGCCCTCTTCCAAGGATTCTAGTGCATCCGCACATTCCTCCACCAGGGTGTTGTTGATCTTAGGCGCCCTTAGTGCCTTTAGGGCCGATTGGCTGTCGGAACATAAATAAACATGCTCCTCCGTACCGTTCTTTATTTCCTCCATGGTTGCAGCTATTATTATGACATACACCTCTGCCTGAAATATCGTGGCTTGCTCTCCGAGCGGGTAGCTCTTTCGATCCTCCTGGTCTTCCACGTAAACCTCCGATCCTGTGGTTTGCTTCTCCGACAGTTTGGACCCGTCGGTGTAGCAAATCACGGCGTTCTCCTCGAACTGTTCGCGGAGGTTTTCATTCTGCTAGTATACTTACTTTGAGTATTAAAAATGTGTGGTCAATTTTTAAAATATGCCACCAATACATCTTCATTAATTTTTTTAACGTTCTTTTAATTCGTACCAGTTTATCAACGCATCAAAGTCCTGCTGGTAGTGATCGTTAGATTTTTCAGGCAGCAAATCGAAAGTAGGCTGATTTTGGTCGGACGAATTAACAGCAAATTTCGTTACTCTTATAGTTACTTTTACTCTAAATAAAGGTAACGTCAAGAGGTTAAAAATAGTGCTTTTGAACGTACTCAATTTATTTATTGTAAAATCTTTGCATTTGTGTCTGATCATATCAACCCCACATTAGTACTAATCACATAACATAAAGTACAAATCAAAAATTAACAAATAATGTCGTAAATGCCCTTTAGGCATTCTATCTTGCCCTCGCTAGGTTCGTAAATGTTAACGACTCAGGCTATAAACCTAACAGTTAACATTAGGAAGTATGTGATGTTTTAAGTTTGTTATCACATACATCGTATAAAACCAATCGAGAACAGCAAGAATGGGTGAGTAAGTTTAGTAAGTTGATTAAGTCAGAAACTTATTAAGATAAACTACTGAACCATGATCTACCCCCAGATAGAACTGTGACGCTGCTGAATTAAGACTGTTGGATGTGATTAAGTGTTTACAAGTAAGTAGGTAACGTTTTTATAATTGATATAATAAATCCATTAAAACCCGGTAGGGTTTGTCGTTTAATAAGAACAACCCCGTCACGAAAACCCCCTAAATGAAAATATATGTAAAATAAAAAAACTTTCTGACCTAAAAATCTTCCACCACTGAATCACACCAAGTTTGGTTGGTTGGGTTTTTAACAGTAAAGGTATCGCATATATCGCCAGTGGTTACCTTTAATAAACATGCGTGACAGCGCACTATTGCGACTGCGCACAATATAGGTAAGGGTAACAGACTGGCCAAAAACCTGACCAAAATTTCCCTAATGACTCTTGAAGCAGGTTTTATTATTTCCTCTGAATTCAACTCATTTTATAAATGTTAACAAAACATTTAAAACAAATTTAAAATATATTTTTTAGAAGTGTCAATACTGCCAAAAAAAAAACCTAAAAGCTGTCAGCAAGAAGTCATAGCCGGTCACAGACAACTTGGCCAAAAATGGGTCCAGAAAAGAATCAAGGGACCGAAATATTGAGCAAAAAGGTCCTTTCTGTGGAAATATTTCGAAATACCATGCCTTGCAATGTAGAATTTTCCGTACGGAAAGTGGCTATTTTCCGGTCATTTGAAAAAAAAAATAATGTAACCTAATATTTCGTTAAATAAAATGTAACCTTTGTGTTGTCAGTTTGGTGTGAATTTTGTTGATTTTTTTTTTATTTAAGCAATTAGAAGATGACGAAAAATAACTGTTCATACGAAAAGAATAATACGAATTAATCAACCATTTTTTAGTCTGTGATAAAGATAACCAGAAAAATCGTTATTCCTATTTGGCGTAAATAAAGTCTTTAAAAAACAACAAAATGAATCTCGTGTCCGCAAATAAAAATTAAAGTAACACTCGTGGCATATCGGACAAAGCGTTTTCGTTTCTCACTTCATTACGACCAGGCCTCCAATGTCTAATGTAGAATCCAGACACCTACAGACCTGTTTCATCCCTATTAGGAATCATCAGGGAGTCATAGGATTGGAGCTACACAGTGACCATGTACACCTCTCGAATCTAAAACAAAAAGTTTGTAATCCGTGGGGACAAAGTAACTGTGTGCGCCACCTGTCAATAAACCGAGCACAAAAACATCAAAATCGAAAAGTGCATAACACCGTAAATACAGAATCATGTACCTTTCAGCAGGTTATAAAGTAGAAACCTGTAAAAGTATAAGGTCACTGTAACATGACTCTTAAAAAGAGGTAACGTGCGCAGCAGCACCGCTCCAAGTTGGAGCTTCATACTATCTGGCCCTAATTTTAAGGCATCAGCAAGCAATCGCTCCGGAGGAGGCTTGTTGCGTAGAACTAAAAAGCCAAAACATTTAAAAAACAACAAATTGAATCTCGTGTCCGCAAATAAAAATTAAAATTGGGTGAGTTGATTAAGTCAGAAACTTAATAAGATAAACTACTGAACCATGCCCTACCCGCAGATAGAACTGTGACGCTGCTGAATTAAGACTGTTGGATGTGATTAAGTGTTTACATAAGTAACGTTTTTATAATTGTTATAATAAATCGATTAAAACCCGGTACGGTTGGTTTATTAAATCGCTTAATAAGAACAACCCCGTCACGAAAACCCCCTACGTGAAAATATTTGTAAAATAAACAAACTTTCTGACCTAAAAATCTTCCACCACTGAATCATACCAAGTTTGGTTGGTTGGCTTTTTAACGGTAAAGGTAGTCGCTATTCAGCGCTAATTAGCGCCAGTGGTTACCTTTAATAAAGATGCGTGACGCACAATACAGGTAATGGTAACAGACTGGCCAAAAACCTGACCAAAATTTCCCCAATGACTCTTGAAGCAGCTTCTATTATTTTCTCTGAATTCAACTCATTTTATAAATGTTAACAAAACATTTGAAACAAATATTTTGCTAAAATATCTTTTCTAGAAGTTTCAAGACCAAAAAAATAAAACCTAAAAGCTGTCAGCAAGAAGTCATAGCTGGTCACAGACAACTTGGCCAAAAATGGGTCCAGAAAAGGATCAAGGGACCGAAAAATTGAACAAAAAGGTCCAAAGCGAAAAGAGAAAAGATCAAATGATGTTTCGCCCTGGGAAACCAGCGTGGGCTCGTCAGTAGTTCCACTGGTCACCCTCTTTGATTTTCAACTTTAAATCACTCACAAATTCCGCACTGGTACTTATCTAAGTAACGTGATACGGGTTCCTCCTGAAGTGTTAATTTTTCCAATAGGGTTACGCTTCTAAGGCGATTAAAACAAAAAGAAATTAAAAAACCTCCGAATCAGTTACTTAAACTGAAAAGAATCTAAAAACAAAAGATCAAAAAATATTGGGTGGAAAAAAAGAAAATTCAAACTTGGGTGATTATTTATCTTCTAAATCTCCTACGTGGAAAATTTTTTCAATCACAAAAAAAAGAGAGGCGTCCTTGCTCCACAACATATTATCAATAAGTGAAGTTTTTTCTAAAAAAATGTTGACTTTATTTACATAAAAATTCCAACGCGTTTCGGCCTCAATTGAGAGCCATTTTCCAGGGTTCTACAACAAAAAAAGAACATACAAATGTAAATTTTTGTTTAAAATACTGTAAAAGTAAATATAATAAAAATTTAAAAATATTTTTTTGATAAAAAAATCTTTTGAGGTTAGAAAATTTTTGTTTAATTAAAATGTTAATTTTGTATAAAAACAAATTGACTAGTTATCACTAACCATACATACATAACACTTAAATACAAGACATATTCTTAAAAAGTAAGGAAAATTTTAACGAATTTGTCACGCCGAAGAAATTTTTCACATTCCCAACTTACAGCTGTTTAACGTCATTTTAATAGTGGCTTAAAACTACAAAATTGAAATATCCCTAAGAAAGACACTGGGGGAACGTTCTTAAATCAAGCATTTGAAAGAACAAAGAACCGACTGAAAGCCAACCGCACCGCATTATAAGCCCCAGCCCAAACAAAATGAACGCCAAGAATTTGCTTTCACATTGAGCTTAAAACGCCAAGGTGTCACACTACCAACACTAAACAGATTCAAACCAGGTCCCACAGTACGGCGCAAATTGACTCTAAATGAAAAAATTATTATTTCTCTATGATAGTCCTTCGGAAAAAAATGCACAGTTAAACCTTAATTCTAGAAAGATCTGTCAGACAAAATGTTTTTTAATCGAATTTTTTGAGGTAATTGATTGTAAAGGTACTACACGTCTATTAAAAATATAGTAAAAAAGGAAGGACACTCATCTTAAAACCGAAAAACACAACTTGACCTAGGAAAATAACTTCAAACCTTTTCATATCAAGAATAAAGGTAAAAAACACAGCTCTACTTCTTTGAACGAGAAATCGCCTTTTAACTTTATTGAAGCTGCCAAGCTTGTCAAATTTTTCTTTCAAATAGAAGATCTGAACCTCCCCCCTTTTCTCTACCCTTAATTTCCTTACACACTTAAAATTGTCTAACTTTCATTCAGTAACACTAAAAAACAAAATAATTTAATAAAATTAAATAAAAGGATTGTTAGTATTTCCTAACTAGGTTTTTCTATTTCCAATTGTTCAGCCTCCTTTTTTACTATATTTTTAATACACTTGTACTACCTTTACAATCAACTACCTCAAAAAATTGGATTAAACATTTTGTCTGATAGAACTTTCTAAAACTAAGGTTTAATTTTACGATGTCTTTGTTTGTTGGACTGCTCGGCACATATTTTGGATAATTAACCCTTATGAAGACCTACTTTCTGACTGAACAAACACACTGCCTTTTTCATGTTCCGTTTTGTTGTTTTTTAAATTCCAAAGGACTATCATAGAGAAATAATAATTTTTTCTTTCAAAGTCAATTTGCGCCGTGCTGTTGGACCTGGTTTGAATCTTTTTAGCGTTGGTAATGTGACACGTTGGTGTTTTAAGTTCAATGTGAAAGCGCATTCTGGACGTTAATTTTGTTTGGGCTGTTTCCTTGGCGGTTGGCTTTCAGTCGATTATCTGTTCTTTCAAATGCATGATTTAAGAACGATCCCCCAGTGTCTTTCTTAGGGATATTTCAATTTTGTAGTGTTAAGCCACTATTAAAATGGCGTTAAACAGATATAAGTTGGGAATGTTAAAAATGTCTTCGGCGTGAAAAATTGACTAAGAGTTTCGTTAATTTTTAAGAGCATGTCTTGTATTTTAATTAAGTGTTTCTGTATTTATTGTTAGTCATAACTAGTCAATTTGTTTTTTTACAAAATCAACATTTTTATTAAGGAAAAAAAAGTTATCATTCTAAAACAAAAATTTCTAACCTCAAAAAAAAAATTCTCAAAAAATTATTTTAAAATTTTTATTATATTTACTTTTACGGTGTTTTAATCAAAATTTTACATTTGAAGGTTCTTTTTTTGTTGTAGAACCGTTGAAAATGTTACTAAATATTGTTCTTGTCTCTTGTTCATGTACTTGAGTACACTTGTACATGAGTATCCCACAAAGAACACACAGAGGACCAAAGCGAAAAGAGAAAAGATCAAATGATGTGTCGCCCTGGGCAACCAGCGTGGGCTCATCAGTGGTTTCACTGGTCACCCTCCCCAAACATCATTAAACACCATCATACACTTTGATTTTCAGCGTTGAATCGCTCACAAATAGGCATCGTTCCACTCTGGCGCTTATCTACATATATGCCATATCGCCATATCGCTTTTCTTCTAATATGATATTTTTACAAAAATATGATTTAAAGAAAAGTTATATATTTTTAGCAAATAAAGAATTATATTTTGTATCATTGATGTTTTGTACTTAGAACCCCATAGGAAAGACCAAATAAAGTACTTTACATATAGGTTACAAATTACATTTTTCCAGATCGATCTGAGTAGGTATGCTTATATCAATTCAAACCAAATTAACCAACGCGTTTTTGACATGCGTTGTTCTATCATAATTAAGAAAATTCGTTTATTACCTCCTTTATGCATCTAAAAATCCATGGTAAAATTACAAACTTACTATCGAGCATAATTTAATATTAAAAAAAATAACAATCTTTAGGTCAATAAACACAAACCGTAAGTTAACATTCTTTCGACACACAGTGGTCGCGATTCTTCAGATCAGAAACGACAGAAAATCTCACCCGTTACAATTCTGAGAAGTGACGATTTTTACTTATTGCCTCATTTATTATTTATCCTAAGATTGTAAAAGAAACTGCGTCATTTTTTTAATAACATTTTGTAAATTTAATATTAGAAAGATATTCTGCAGGATTAGTTTTACGGCGGAGCTAAATTACTCCGGCGTACCAACAAACGTAAAAAAATGACAGCGACATATTCCATGGCTATGTATGGTTTTGTGTGTTAAAAGTTTGAAAGGTTGGTTTAAATACCAAACTAAGCTTAATAAAATATATTTTTAAATAAAAAAAGGGTTTTTCACACAAAGTGCCTACAAAAAGTAAAATTGACATATTTTTTTATTTACTGGAACAGTATTATGAATCTAACTTTTAAGAAACAGGTATTAGCAAATAAGTCTTTATAAAAAAGCAGTTGGTGTAAACTTGTGTATAAAATCGTCAGATTTTTTGTAAGTACTGTGCAGGAAGGTAATACTTTGCATTCACAGTATGCTTTGTTTCGTTTGTCTAACTGCTTTTTGCACCGTTAGGAAAACTACTAAACTGGGCGCACTATGAAACGCATATTTTATATTTAGGAGAGTATTTTAAACCTCTGTAACTTTTTTCGGTTTTAATATTTTGAAATGGAGTTTTTGGTATCGTATAGCTGGTATTTTTTGCTAAAAAAAGTTTAAAACTAAAGTTTGCCATTTTGTATTTTACGTTTAAAGTGAACGAAAATTTAAAAAAAAAATTGGTAATCAAATCTTTCGTAACAAAATCAATTCTCAGATTTTTTATTTTTTGTTTTGTTTTGGAGATATGATTTTTTTCCAAAATTTATGTTTATTTTACATTCTTTTACCTCGTGGATTTAATCGGATTTCGAAAATAATTTTAAATATGCATTTTCGCAATCTCTGGAAGGCCTATTAAAAATAAAACGTATCCAAAGTTATATTATTATATTTTTTATTTAAGCAATTAGAAGATGACGAAAAATAACTGTTCATACGAAAAGAAAAATACAAATTAATCAAACATTTTTTAGTCTGTGATAAAGATAACCAGAAAAATCGTTATTCCTATTTGGCGTAAATAAAGTCTTTAAAAAACAACAAAATGAATCTCGTGTCCGCAAATAAAAATTAAAGTAACACTCGTGGCATATCGGACAAAGCGTTTTCGTTTCTCACTTCATTCATTCATCAACAGTATTAAGAATCTAACTGTTAAGAAACAGGTATTAGCAAATAAGTCCTTATAAAAAAGCACTTGTGTTCAAAAATCGTCAGATTTTTTGTAAGAACTGTGCAGGAAGGTAATACTTTGCATTCACAGTATGCTTTGTTTCGTTTGTCTAACTGCTTTTCGCACCGTTAGGAAAACTACTAAACTGGGCGCACTATGGAACGCATATTTTATATTTAGGAGAGTATTTTAAACCTCTGTAACTTTTTTAGGTTTTAATATTTTGAAATGGAGTTTTTGGTATCGTATAGCTGGTATTTTTTGCTAAAAAAAGTTTAAAACTAAAGTTTGCCATTTTGTATTTTACGTTTAAAGTGAACGAAAATGAAAAAAAAAATGGGAAAAATTGGAAATTACTAAATTGGTAATCAAATCTTTCGTAACAAAATCAATTCTCAGATTTTTTATTTTTCTTTTGTTTTGGAGATATGATTTTTTTCCAAAATTTATGTTTATTTTACATTCTTTTTCCTCGTGGATTTGACCGGATTTCGAAAATAATTTTAAATATGCATTTTCGCAATCTCTGGAAGGCCTGTAAAAAATAAAACGTATCCAAAGTTATATTCAAAATTAATCTTGATTACCAGTGGCTAAGTTGTAAATTGTAACAGATTTATTATTTCTTTCAGTTATTAGTAACTAGTGACCATTGTTACCAAAGCGGTTTTTTATTTTTACTAAATATTTGACTTATTTATGAACTTTTGTTCATGTACTTGGATGAGTATCCCACAGAGAACACACAGAGGACCAAAGCGAAAAGAGAAAAGATCAAATGATGTGTCGCCCTGGGCAACCAGCGTGGGCTCATCAGTGGTCACCCTCCCCAAACATCATTCAACACCATCATACACTTTGATTTCCAACGTTGAATCGCTCACAAACCGGCATCGTTCCACACTGGCACTTATCTACATATATGCCATATCGCCATATCGCTTTTCTTCTAATATGATATTTTTACAAAAATATTATTTAATGAAAAGTTATATATTTTGAGCAAATAAAGAATTATATTTTGTATCATTGATCTTTTGTACTTAGAACCCTATAGGAAAGACCAAATAAAGTACTTTACATATAGGTTACAAATTACATTTTTCCAGGTCGATCTGACCCGGTATGCTTTTATCAATTCAAACCAAATTAACCAACGCGTTTTTGACATGCGTTGTTCTATCATAATTAAGTAAATCTATTTATTACCTCCTTTATGCATCTAAAAATCCATGGTAAAATTACAAACTTACTATCGAGCATAATTTAATATTAAAAAAATAACAATCTTTAGGTCAATAAACACAAACCATAAGTTAACTTTCTTTCGACACACTAATGGTCGCGATTCTTCAGATCAGAAACGACAGAAAATCTCACCCGTTACAATTCTAAGAAGTGACGATTTTTACTTATTGCCTCATTTATTATTTATCCTAAGATTTTAAAAGAAACTGCGTCATTTTTTTAATAACATTTTCTAAATTTAATATTAGAAAGATATTCTGCAGGATTAGTTTTACGGCGGAGCTAAATTACTCCGGCGTACCAACAAACGTAAAAAAAATGACAGCGACATATTCCATGGCTATGTATGGTTTTGTGTGTTAAAAGTTTGAAAGGTTGGTTTAAACACCAAACTAAGCTTAATAAAATACATTTTTAAATAAAAAAAGGGTTTTTCACACAAAGTGCCTACAAAAAGTAAAATTGATATATTTTTTTAATTTACTGGAACAGTATTAAGAATCTAACTTTTAAGAAACATGTATTAGCAAATAAGTCCTTATAAAAAAGCAGTTGGTGTAAACTTGTGTTTAAAAATTGTCAGATTTTTTGTAAGTACTGTGCAGGAAGGTAATACTTTGCATTCACAGTATGCTTTGTTTCGTTTGTCTAACTGCTTTTTGCACCGTTAGGAAAACTACTAAACTGGTTGCACTATGAAACGCATATTTTATATTTAGGAGAGTATTTTAAACCTCTGTAACTTTTTAGGTTTTAATATTTTGAAATGGAGTTTTTGGTATCGTAAAGCTGGTATTTTTTGCTAAAAAAAGTTTAAAACTAAAGTTTGCCATTTTGTATTTTACGTTTAAAGTGAACGAAAATGAAAAAAAAAAAATTGGGAAAAAATTGAAATTACTAAATTGGTAATCAAATCTTTCGTAACAAAATCAATTCTCAGATTTTTTATTTTTTCTTTTGTTTTGGAGATTTTTTTCCAAAATTTATGTTTATTTTACATTCTTTTGCCTCGTAAATTTGACCGGATTTCGAAAATAATTTTAAATATGCATTTTCGCAATCTCTGGAAGGCCTATTAAAAATAAAACGTATCCAAAGTTATATTGAAAATTAATCTTGATTACCAGTGGCGTCTAAGTTGTAAATTGTAACAGATTTATTATTTCTTTCAGTTATTAGTAAAGGTGACCGTTGTTACCAAAGCGGTTTTTTATTTTTTAAAAATATTAACCAGGGGCGGAGATAGATTTTTTTTCAGAATACACTTTTGTTGATAAAAAATGGTCTAATTTTGCACGCCCATCTTGAAATTTTGCAAACCCCATGGGAACCCGCAATAGGGTTCTCGAGTAACGAGGCTGGCCCCCCAGATATTTTTTGAAAATTTTGGTATCATTCGAAAAGTCCAATTTTGCACAATTTGCGACCCCCCATCCCCCCCGATGATATTTTTTGAAAATTTTGGTTTCATTCGAAAAATCTAATTTTACACAATTTTGCACACCTATCTTGAAAAATGGAGAGGGGGCAGCCTCGTTACTCGAGAACCCTATTGGGGATTCCTATGGGGTGTGCAAAATTTTAAAATAGGTGTGGCAATTTGTATGTAGCATCGAAGTACTAGGTTAGTACATCGATGGTATGTGGGCAAAAAAATACGGTTACGGTAATTTATGTTTGTGGTTTTAAAACTCTTTTTAGCATCTCAATTACGGCAAGCAAATGAGGTGACGACAAATTGGTGGTCTACTAACTCTCTGTTATTAAATATGCTGTTTTTCCTCTGGTATGTAGAAACCTTGCCCGGTACTTACCATAAAAATCTGTTTCAGACTCTGGCGTCCACAGTTTTTTGAATAATTTTCTGGTTGAACATGTCGGGTGCATACTCTAAACCTATAAAGCGTTTGAGATGGAAAACCATTGTCTTTGGCGAGCTTGATCTCTAGGGTGTGGAAACCGACGAAGCAGAGGATCACTGGGACACTCTGAGACACATTACTTCGGCATAGTTTTCCAATTGTGCATTACAAAAATCCAAGAAAGTACTGTAACGATTTAAAAAAGACCAAAAACACACAAAAGTAAAAAACCTCAACAAAAAAAACCTCATGAAAAGAACAAAAAGTCGATGACATTGATGGGCATTGATGAAACCAAACCCAATTAAACCAAGTCTCCAGAGGCGCTGTAACTTGTTTTTTGCGATGCCCTTAGTAAGAGTTCTCTAAGTCCGTAGTTATATGCTTTGTGGTCACAGTCTTGTCCAACTTAAAAATGCCACGACAGCAATCGGAATTCGATAAATCCCAAATTTGACCAAAATTAGATGGAGGTAGGTCTGTTCGTCAGATTGACGATCATTATGGACGAAGCAAGTCCACTATAGTACGACTAAAAAGAAAATACATCTTCATCCCATTGGCATCATGTTTTTAATATTATTTAAAATACCTTCAATAATTTTTAGTTCATTTTAATTAAATGGTCTAGATATTTCCTAGGGAATACCACTTTAACGGGATTAAATGGGTGCATTTATTCCCGGAAGTGCATAAAATCTATGTTTCTATAAAAAAATAAGGAGGATGTACAACTATAAAAATAAGAAAAATGTGCTATGGAAATCCTTATTCACACTGAAATTAATGACAAGCCGGCAACACAGATTTCGTGCCTTTGTTTACCAAGAATGGCCAAATATGACGAATTCTAACCTAATATTTAGTTAATATTTTCATTTAACGTACCTGTGAAACGAAATACTGTGGTCCCCTGGCTTCTGTTTCAACTTGCATATAATAATATACTTCGAAACCATTTTTTGCCACAAACTTTTCACAAAAATATCAAAAAAACACTTTCACTTTCAAAACAATAATGAAATCCCAGGAAAAATCGAGAAACCGCTACAAACAATCAATGTTGCCACGTTGACTACAAAAGAAGGTGTTTAAGGAAAACACATGATAAATTTTCAAAAAACGTCGAAAGTTTTAAACAGATTGTGAGTATTAAATATTGTGTATATGAGCTTTTTCAACATATATCTTAAACCTCAATAATTAATTGATAAGTAAGCGTCAGAAATTAATCCAAATTTAATAAGTTTTTTGTTGCATAATTTTGTTTTTAAAATTGGCATCACATATTTCTTTCTCCCCTTTCCCCACTGTAGATATTGCACTAAAACAAAAACTGTAACCAGACAGACCAGTATTTCAATGTTCTATAGTTTTGATAACTATTGGCTAAAATAGTGCTTTTTTTACAAGAAGTGGCTTAGATAACGAGCGCAGCGAAGTATTTAAAAACGTGAGTAAAAAAAAGCACAGTTTAGCCGCGAGTTGCTAACACTATTTTTTTTATACCTTATTTTTTTTTTTTATAAAATCCAAGAAAAACAGGAAAATACTGTTAAAAATCTCGATCGAAGAGCACTTCTCGCAACACATCATCTTTATATCGAGGTAGATGGTAAATATAATAACAATGGTTTCCATAGCGATGTGTCTTTTTACTCGGTGCGGTTCATTCATTCATTCAGTTTCATATTTTGACGATGTTTTTAAATTATTTTTTCGTAAATACTTTTTTTGCTCAAAATTAAAGAGAAATAGTGGTAAATAGTAATATTGAAATAGTCTAATTATTCTTGCCTCAAAATTAAGCGATTTCCGCCAGTTTTCACTAAGTATTTACGAAAAAATCAAGCTGTCAAAGATTAAAATGTCGCAATAATGAACGCCACCGATTAAAAAGGCACATCGCTATAGAAACCATTGTTATTTCATTTATCAGCCGCCCTGATTTATAGTGTAAAGATGGTGTGTTGCGAGAAGTGCTCTTCGTTCGAGATTTTTAATAGTAGTTTTAAAAACTAGTGGCTAAAATACTACTTTTTTTTACAAGCGTCGGTTTAAATATCGAGCCCAGCGAGGTATTTAAAAACGCGAGAAAAAAAAAGCACAGTTTAGCCCCGAGTTGTTAACACTATTTTCTTTTAATACCTTTATCAAAAAATCCAAGAAAACCAGGAAAATACTTTTAAAAATCTCGAACGAAGACAATTTCTCGCAACACACCGTCTTTACACTATAAATCAAAAATAAAAAACCTCAACAAAAAAAAACCTCATGAAAAGAAGAAAAAGACGATGACATTGATGGGCATCGATGAAACCAAACCCAATTAAACCAAGTCCCCAGAGGCGCTGTAACATGTTTTTTGCGATGCCCTTAGTAAGAGTTCTCTAAGTCCGTAGGTATATGCTTTGTGGTCACAGTCTTGTCCAACTTAAAAATGCCACGACAGCAATCGGAATTCGATAAATCCCAAATTTGACCAAACTTAGATGGAGGTAGGTCTGTTCGTCAGATTGACGATCATTATGGACGAGGCAAGTCCACTATAGTACGACTAAAAAGAAAATACGTAGAAGAAGGAACTGCTGGACGAACGAAAGGAACTGGGTTGACCAAAGTCAGCACAGCCCAACAGAATCAGCAAGTCACTAATTTCTTGAAAGAACAGCCATTTGTCAACTTGTGGAACTGGATTTCAGAAAGGGGGCATGATGCGCTTTTCAGGATTTAAGGAAGATTTATGTGAACATGATGCAAAATATTATGCGTCCGGAAATATCTACTTTATATTCCAATGGTTTGGTGTATTAACAAGGCAACTGCCCGATATACACTGCATTATTTCCAGTATTTCTCCGTAGTGGTTTAGGGAGCATTCTATTGAACTTTTGCCATGGCCAGCAAAGACCCCATGCACGGAATGATGGAGATACTAATTAGAGCTCATGAGAAGATGTTTGAAAAAAATCCAAATTTATTTGAAAATTTGAAGTTAATATTTTTGATTTTTGTTTATCAATAGATTTTTTTTATTTCTATTTGTTTTTTAATATTTTGTTGTTTATAAAACTGATCCTCTTGATGTGAATTGCCCTTGCTTAATCCAAAGCCTAGTTCTTTCTTCTTCGTATTTTAGTCACACTATAGTGGACTTGTTTCGTCCAGTGTGATCGGCTATTTGACGCAGAGACCAACCTTCTTTCAGTTTTACCAAAATTTAATTGAATTGCTTTTTTTATAATAAAATTTTGGTTTAAAAGTGTTCTATCTTTTTTTTTATATTTCGTAACAGCAACTTTAAAACTAAAGAACCAGTAAATATTGCTAAAATTAATTTCAGTCTTCTTATCAAAATTTGTTTATGTTGTCTAAAACTGTAAACCTACAAAAGTCGGTAACACTATGCAAGCAACATTTTTAAAATATACACATGTTCCTAACTTCTGCTGTATGCGTTATATGTGTCGGGAAGTGTAGATAAACCACCCCTTGGTGGTGATTTACAATATACGATGATTTTACTCTTTTACTCGAAATACGACATCCCGTGTTACTTTGGATTATTAGATTATTTGGACTGTTTTAAAAAAAACTGGTCTTCCGCGACTGATACCTGATTGTGACGCCCACTCAGGTAAAAATATCTTGTCAAGTGTGGTATAGTTTGGCTTAAAATAAATTTTTAGAAACCCATGTACTTTCCTTACACTACAAGCATTACACGTACTTTCACCGACTTTTTTTAATAGTCCTTTAACTAATTCTCCCTTTATCAATAGGTGCGCAATAGATAGAGACATCTGTTGTCCCTTTTGCACTCATTGCCAAAGAGAGAATTAGTTAAAGGTCCATAAAAAAAAAGTCGGTGCAAGTGGCCGTTACTTTTGAAGTAAAAAAATTCCATTTTTTTTTAAGCCGCCCTATACGTTGGTGCCGTCTTCAATTCTACTTATCCCAGGTCTAATCTCTTTTATAAACAAAACCTAGTTCCCAGTTGTAAAGTTAAAAGATAATTTGAGAAAAAGATTTATATAAGTTTCAAGATCGAGATAAGTCCCTGTTCGAAACATTTCCCTGTTTTCTTAAGGCGTCTTAAACTAAATTAGAAACTCCTTTACATTTCCTGTATTTTAAACCCATTTCCTTGTACATTACTGAAGCATTTTCTTAGGTAAAGACGACGATATTATCTTAGTTGTAAAAGATGAGTCGTTTTACGTATTTTCGATTTTTTTTTCATTTCAACTCGTAGGAACTATTAGAGTATTTTTAGTCAGTTTATTTTAAGGCGAAGGTACCGTTCATTGCGGTTAGAAATAGTAGTTTTGACCTTAGAACATTTAACTACTAGAAGGAGCTTTTTTTCAGAACTAGGACAGAATGTTTGAGTTCAACATCTTCATCCCATTTGTATCATGTTTTTAATATTATTTAAAATACCTTCAATAATTTTTAGTTCCTTTTAATTAAATGGTCTAGATATTTCCCGCAAAAACGTGATTAAATGGGTGCATTTATTCCCGGAAGTGCATAAAATCTATGTTTCTATAAAAAAAACCTAAAATGTATTCAAGTAGGAGGAGGATGTACAACTATAAAAATAAGAAAAAGGTGCTATGGAAATCCTTATTCACACTGAAATTAATGACAAGCCGGCAACACAGATTTCCTGCCTTTGTTTACCAAGAATGGCCAAATATGACGAATTCTAACCTAATATTTAGTTAATATTTTCATTTACGTACCTTTGAAACGAAATACTGTAATCCCCTGGCTTCTGTTTCAACTTGCATATAATAATACACTTCGAAACCATTTTTTGCCACAAACTTTTCACAAGAATATCAAAAAAACACTTTCACTTTCAAAACAATAATGAAATTCCAGGAAAAATCGAGAAACCGCTACAAACAATCAATGTTGCCACGTTGACTACAAAAGAAGATGTTTAAGGAAAACACATGTTAAATTTTCAAAAAACGTCGAAAGTTTTAAACAGATTGTGAGTATTAAATATTGTGTATATGAGCTTTTTCAATATATATCTTAAATCTCAATAAATAAGCATCAGAAATTAATCAAAATTTAATAAGTTTTTTGTTTCATAATTTTGTTATTAAAATTGGCATCACATATTTCTTTCTCCCCTTTCCCCACTGTAGATATTGCACTAAAACAAAAACTGTAACCAGACAGACCAGTAATTCAATGTTCTAAAGTTTTGACAACTATTGGCTAAAATAGTGCTTTTTTTACAAGAGTTGGCTTAGATAACGAGCGCAGCGAAGTATTTAAAAACGTGAGTAAAAAAACGCACAGTTTAGCCGCGAGTTGCTAACACTATTTTTTTTATACCTTTATCAAAAAATAATCAAAAAATACTGTTAAAAATCTCGATCGAAGAGCACTTCTCGCAACACATCATCTTTATATCGAGGTGGATGGTAAATATAATAACAATGGTTTCCATAGCGATGTGTCTTTTTACTCGGTGCCGTTCATTCATTCATTCAGTTTGATATTTTGACGATGTTTTTAAATGATTTTTTCGTAAATACTTTTTTTGCTCAAAATTAAAGAGAAATAGCGGGAAATAGTAATATTGAAATAGTCTAATTATTCTGGCCTCAAAATTAAGCGATTTCCGCCAGTTTTCACTACGTATTTACGAAAAAATCATTTAAAAACATCGTCAAAATACGAGTCAAAATATCAAGCTGTCAAAGATTAAAATGTCGCAATAATGAACGCCACCGATTAAAAAGGCACATCGCTATAGAAACCATTGTTATTTCATTTACCAGCCACCCTGATTTATAGTTTAAAGATGGTGTGTTGCGAGAAGTGCTCTTCGTTCGAGATTTTTAATAGTAGTTTTAACAACTAGTGGCTAAAATACTACTTTTTTTTACAAGCGTCGGTTTAAATATCAAGCGCAGCGAGGTATTTAAAAACGCAAGTAAAAAAAGCACAGTTTAGCCCCGAGTTGCTAACACTATTTTCTTTTAATACCTTTATCAAAAAATCCAAGAAAAACAGGAAAATACTTTTAAAAATCTCGAACGAAGACAACTTCTCGCAACACACCGTCTTTACACTATAAATCAAGGCGACTGATAACTGAAATAATAGTCGTTTCAATAGCGATGTCTCTTTTTACTCGGTAACGTTCATTGTTGCGACATTTTAATTTTTTGATATTTTAACGATATTTTTAATGATTTTTTTGTAAATGCTTTGTGAAAACTGGCGGAAATGGCTTAATTCCTAGGCAAAAATAATTAGATTTTTTCAATATTACTATTTTCCGCTATTTCTCTTTAACTTTGGGTAAAAAATGGACAGAAATTTTTTTTTTTCACCCGTGATAAAAAAAAGTTTTTCTGCATCAGTAACCAAAAAAGCCATGCTTTAGTTATCTGCAGACAGTTACTAAAATCATGTTTTTGAGGAAGGTATAAAAGTATTTTCCTACAAGCGTGCGGAAAATTGCTTTTCTTGCACTTATTTCCGCACACGGAATTGTGTGCAGAAAAACGCTTTTCTTGCACACATTTCGGTGCAGAAAAACATCTTCTTGCACTCATTTCCTTGCGGAAAGTGCCACTTTTCCGCACGCCGCGCGTAAAAAAAAAAATTCGCACGCCGTACGCGAAAAAAATTTTTCACGCACGCTGTTGAGCAAAAAAAATTTTCACGCACGCTGTTGAGCAAAAAAAAATTTTTACGCACGCTGTTGAGCACGCTTGTTGTTGACCACGTTGTTGATCAGTGATGAATCAGGAAGACTTGAGCAGTGGTACTTTCAATGTTACCATGATTAATAATTACCATAAAAATTAATTTTTTAAGCTTGTAAAAGTTTATTTCTGAATAAAACATAAAATTCGTAGTTTTGCCTATTTTTTCATTTTTAGTCTAAAATAATGATAAAATATTTTAATATTCCGCACGCTCGTAGGAAAAATGTTTTACCTAACGCGCGCGGAAAGTATTTTTCGCACTTACGGCTTGCCCGAACTCCGCTGGCGTGTCGTTCGTGCAAACGCCGGTGCGTGCGGAAAAGTATAACTTTCCACACTTGTTAGGTAAATAGCTATTCCCTTCATAAAGGTATTAAAGAAAAGAGTGTTAACAACTCGCGGCTAAACTGTGCTTCTTTTTTACTCGCGGTTTTAAATACTTCGCTCCGTTGGTTATTTAAGCTAACGCTTGTAAAAAAAAACACTGTTTTAGCCACTAGTTGTGAAAACTACTATTTTGGTTTGGCCAGTGCACTTTATTTTGTGGTTAACGTTAAATGTAGCTCAATTCGTTTTGTTATTTTGTCGCTTATAGAAAATCGGTATATAGAAATAATGAGTCTATATTTGAAAATTTGTAATCTAACTTATACCAAAAACTTATAAAACACAGTAAAAAAGTAGCCAATACCAAAACGAATGAAAATACAGATAGTAATAATAATAGGTAAGGGAAAAACAAGGATGTTAAGATTTTACCGTCAATAAAACATACAATATCAATAAAAGAAATAATCAAAATGGATGAAGTGAAGTCAAATAAAAACAAGAAATAACAAGCTTTTCTTAAAAAAAAGAAAAGTTCCTAAGGTAAGACGGGACGCAGTAACAACCATAACCATAATGACACATCATAACACTAAAAAAACAATAGCAGTCAGGGCTAATCACGAACGCCAATTTTTATGACGACAACTTTTTAAAAATTGAATAGCCTGTTACGACGTGTCCTAACATTCTGTTAACAGTGTAACAAGCGATTTTTAGAATTATTGTAAAGGTGATCAGTTCTCTTGTAATTATTAATAGTTTTTGTTTTATTTTGAAAGAACCCCGCACGGAATACATGGCATTTTGGTTGATTGCAGAATTTAATGAAATTTTGATATGTTGTAGATGTCGACCTACTGATAAATGGACTACAACCAAATCCTATGATTAGTTTCAAAGATACATGTATTCCGTGCGGGGTTCTTTGCTGTTATTTTGAAATATGCAACACGAATTCTAGAACATCCGTTTTTTTTCTAAAAACTCAACAATAGCTCAAAAATAATTTTTACTTTTAATAGTGCTGATAATTGGAGGTAGCTTTAAACGAAATGTAGAAAAACATAGATAGGATTCTGTGCACCAATACAAGTAAAGTTTTTAAGTCACAGTGGCATAAATATGGGCAACGGAATTCAAAAAACGGATTTTATAATATATCATCTATCTTTAATAAGTTAATTAGGTTTCCAGGTAAATCGGGTTTCCAAATAACACTTCATCTGACTCTAACGTCATTCCACCCATCGTGTTGCACAAATGTCATTGTGAATTTGTCAAACCTCCCCATTTTCTTTATAATATCTCCCTAAAAATAGGTATTTTTCCATCAGTTTGGAAAAACAGTTATATTGTAACTATATTTAAACCTGCCGAAAGAAGAAATATGAAAAAATATCGAGGTATTTGTATCCAATCAACAACTCCAAAGCTTTTTAACAAATTGGTCACAGCTCATTTATCGAAACATAAAAATAAACAATTATACCACAACAACATGGGTTTTAAACTGGTAAGAGTACTGGTTCCAGTTTATTGATTTATCAGGATGAAATTTTAAGCGCAACCGTAAACAAGATTTAAGTAGACAGCATATACACTGATTTCTCAAAGGCGTTTGATAAAGTAAATCTTTGATTTTTGTTAAGTAATGGTCAAGCCATGATGACCCTTAAAATAATTTTCTTAAATACCTGTTAAATTATTTTTAAATGTGCTAAAATATACTTTAGTAGTGGTAAATTTAAAGACTGTAAGGAACTTTGATGGAAAGAAATTTATACCACTCTATGTTTTACACAATTTACAAATTAAAATTTTTGCTGTTTTTTGGATAAAAATGGCAAAATAAAAATCATATGCATGACACCACTCAAGATGACAGAGAGATGACAACAGAAATTTTTAGTAATTATTTGCCTTAAATTATTTTCATCTTTCTCTAAAATACTTTTTTATAGCCTGCTGTCTCTCTTCAACAACCTTAAAAATTTTTGCACGTCACTAAAATATCTCTCCATCTACCTCTAAAATTCTGCCATCTCTCTCTAAATATTTTTCATTTTAACAGAGAAAAAATGTTTTTTTGCCAGCACTTTTTTTGAACGCCTAAAAAACAGTCAAAACTTGAAAAATTTGAGTGTTTTATTCTAAAAATCGAAAGTTTAGAAAGAAAGCTTTAAAATGTGAGCAATATAATGGCATACAAATGTGAAAAACATGGAAAAAATTGCTTCATCAGAAACGTTACCCCTTAAATTATGCCAAAATATTTTAAGCCTTAAATTACCATCATGGCTTGACCATAATTTGTACTCAAGTCAATGTAGTGCTTTCTGACTTTATTAATGTCGCTACAAGAGTATCACATTAAACATTCACAGCTTAAAACTTTTGCTAATCACAACAAAATTCACAAGGAAATGACTTATCCTGTGGATCAATTTCTACTCCAGGGGGCTGATTCTTGAATATCATAGGAAAGATCGCACGGGAACGGTCGTCCTCTCCCTGATATCGTCCAATAATAGGCTTTGAAGAAATTACGAGTTATAAGAAACCTATCCGACCATGACCGAACCTCACTTGATTGCCATGTATCGAAGGAACTTTCCTACACTTTCGTACACCTGCCCCCAGACCAGGTGAACAAGCGCTCTTGAAAAACGACAATACGGTCAGCTTTGCGCGTGTATCATGCAAGCTCGGCAGCTTCTAAGCCTTCCTATTGGTCTATACGAAGGATGTGAAGGTTCCCGTGCGACCTTTCCTACGAAATTCAAGAATAAGCCCCCAGGAAGATTTGACCAGATCTGTTGAGTAATAAATTAATAAATTTAAGTTAAATATCGATAAATATTGTTGTATTATCTATATCAAAATATCTCCATCACAACTATGATATAAACCACTCACATCATTAGAGAGAGTTAACTGTGTAAAATATTTGAGGTGTGCTTTAAACCAAAACTGTAACTTTGTACGCACCTTAATTAAACTATAGGTTTTAGTATGAGAACTACAACCCATTTTTTAAGCTAAATTTTGCTCAATCTTTTCTCTAGTCTGGTCAGATCTAGATTGATGTATGCTATAATTGGCTGTCCATATTATCAATCACCCATAAATAAACTTGATCCTGTTCAACATAAATTTTGTAAACATCATCACTATAGAAGTGCCTTTAACAATCTACAAGTTTCTTATACGTATAGTCTTATATCGAGTACCTTCATTAGTCTTTGTTTTTGTATTAGTATTAGTTTTTGTGTTAGTCCTAAGAAAAAGAAAGAACTAATCAGCCTATTGTGGGTCATACCTGCCCAGCAAACACAAATTGTCGGAATTGAATCGGTCCAATGTCTACAACGTCGGCAGTGTGTCGGCATCGGCGACTAAACGCTGTCTCGATGATGGACAGATTGCGATTTTCAGTTTTCGGTCAATAATCGGCAACTGACGGAGGTCCACATTACTACAGTCGACTTTATGCCGACACCACTTTAGGACCGACGATGGTTCGATTGGAAATTTATTTACCCGGTCGAAAATTGGCAATTGACGATGACCCGATTTACTATAGCCGACGCCCCCTTTATCTGCTTTAGGGCCGACGACAGTCCGTTTGGAACTTTGTTTAATCGGACAAGAATCGGCAACTGACGTTGGCCCGATTAACTATAGTCGAGTTTAGTCAGACACCACTTTAGAACCGTCGAGGGTCCGATTTGAACTTTGTGTAACTGACGTTGGCCCGATTTACTATAATCGACATTATGCCAACACAAACTTTATGTGCTTTAGGGCCGATGATGGTCCGATTGGAACTTTGTTTAATCGGTCGAGAACTGACGATGACCCGATTTACTATAGTCGACTTTATGCCGACGACCAATTTATCTGCTTTAGGGCCGACGATGGCCTGATCATATTTTATTTCGATTGGTCGATAACCGGCAACAGACGATGGTACGTCCCATTAAAATTTTTAAACTACTTAATAGTTTCTTCCTAGCCAGACCTTCGTCAATCACCGAGGTCGGGCTGCTTTGAAAAGTCGATTTGGGGCCTTATTATCCACCCATTATCGAACCTTTGTGGTTTGCCATTGTCGGGCCGCTTTAAGCTACCACCGACGGACCTTCATCAATCGCCAACGTTGGACCGCTTTAGGAAACCAATGTCGGACTTAAATAGTTTACCGATGTCGGGTTGAGACCAGCTTGCCTATGTTAGATCGACCAAATTAAGCAGCTATATGGGCGGATGGTCGGTACCATGTGGCTAAATCATATCGGACCTTAATTGATCGCAAAGCGGACAAAAAATACTGCTGGTCCGATGTCGTAAATCGACGTCGTGCCTACGACGGCAAATTCGGCAATCGACATCGGGCCGACGAAGCTCCGAGGGAACCGTGTTTGCTGGGTGTCTACAAGTCACTAATCCCAACTTCTTTAATAAAGGACATCAGTCTATTTTGTGAGACTTCCTCAAAATCTTGGGGCACTTTCAACCCAGGGCCAAATATTTTCGCCCTTGTTCTCATTAATCCTACGCAATGGCATAGGATATGTAGCGGCGTTTACCCCTCTCCTCCACAGAATATTCATGTGTTGGTTGATTCGGAACTGACCTGTATACAGACCTGTGATTATTCTCAGGCTATTCCTTGGTAATTACAGGAGCTGCTTTGCTTTACGTTTGTCTGGCTTATTCAGAAAGGCTTTGGATTGCTGTTGTTCCAGAGTTGCGCTCCAGTGCTGCATCCCTTTTGTTTCAACCTCCCCCCCCCCCAAGAGAGTCGGCTTTTTCGTTTCCTTCAATTCCTATGTGGCCCGGGACCTATACAAGAGTGATTTTGTTCAGATCTTTAGCAGAGTTTGAAGGCAGTTCCAAACTAAAAGTGATTGGATTGGAGTTTATTGCTTTTAGATCAGATTGACTATCTGATATGACTTTGCTGCTTCTGTTAGATACCCTTGTCGGCCATTCATTTTACACAGAGCTTCATGGCGTAAACCTTGGCCTAGAAGATGCTAGCAAGGTTACCGAGTCCAACTGAAATCGCAGCTCTTGAACCCGATACACCCCCATTCCGTCCTTGGTTTTTGATCAATCAGTAGGTCTTCTGTAAAACTCATTTCTGAAATTAGAAAAAAAACTAAACAGAAAATTTGAATTAATATAGTCAATTTTAACTTTCTTAGTATGTGGACTAATACTGGAACTAGAACATAAATAAGGACTAGAATGTGTAAAAAAAAATTTTCAGAAGACTTTTTTTATAATAAAAAATATTTTTTTTGCCATTGTTCTGATTGTGTTGTGTTGCACTCACATGTTATTTTTTAGTTATAAAGGTCGTGATTCTTCAAAAACGACAGAAAATCTCACCCGTCAGAATTCTGTAAAGTGGCGATTTTTACTTATCGCCTCATTTCAAATAAAAACTCATCGTCCTTCATATTTATCCTAACGTTGTAAGAGAAACTGCGTCTTTTTTTGAATAACATTTTGTAAATTTAATATTTTAAAGATATTCTGCGGGACTAGTTTATGGCGAAGCTAAATTGTTACTACGCGTACCAATAAACGTCAAAAAGTGTCGAAAATTCTCGCTATGTAAAAGGAAAGCTCGAAGGAAAGATAGAATCTGTGGGACTTTTCTGAACAGTGACAGCGAAATATTCCATGGCTATCTATAGTTTTGTATGTTTAAAGTTTTAACAACAAGGTTTTTCAGAAAAAAATCCTACAAAAATTAAAACTGACATATTGTTCATTTACTAGAACAGTATGAAGAAACTAAATTTTAAGGAATATTAGCAAATAGTCGTAACAAAAAAGCATTAACCCAACTTTTCATATTGATAATTCATAACTTTAATTCATAGTGTTATTACATTTTAGTATTAATACATAATTGAACAGCACCTGTTTATCCAAGAGTTTATAAGCATAGCGCATTAGGATAAATTTTGAAAATTGACATACCAAATTAACAAAAAACATAGAACAAAAAAAACTGTTTTTCTTTACCTAACCTCAACAGGTTAGGCATTCTTCCTTCTTGCTAAATTTCTGTTTTCTAATATCAGCTAAAATCAATCACTCTCGTTTTGAAATCAACCAACCAAAATGTTTTCTTTGCTTTTTTCATATTGATAGTGCATAACGTTAAAATTAACCAACTTTTAAACTAAATGCACTGTGCTTATGAATTGTGAATTATATTTATGAAAACTTGGGTAAACACTTCTATTAAGAATAATGCATTTAAAATTATGACTATGAATAAAATTGTGCTTAGGTAATAAATTATCAATATGAAACGTTAGGTTTTTATGTTTAAAAATCATCAGATTTTTTGTAACGGCGAGTTTTTCTGACGGTTTTTGAAGAATGGCGACCATAGAGTCAAAATTACAATTTTACTATAGTGTTAGCATAAAGTAAGTAACTTTAATTTATGGTGTTAGTCTATTAAGGATACAATTTGTAATTCATACTCTATGTTAATAAAAGACCGGTAGTCAACTCCATAGACCATATACTAACTATAAACGCACAGGTAAAACCACTTGACCTACAGTTATGAAAATTTAAGGACATATTGCTTTCCTGACGTAGGCGCTCGCTTAGAAAGTATTTTTGAAAATTTTACCCCTAAGAGGGTACAAATAGGGGTTGAAATTTTAAAGAGATTTTCTATATCTGAAGCGAAAAGTCCCAGAGGTCTGAATATTGGTGTGTAGATTCTACTGATAATTATTAAACACGTGTTTTGGCGTTTTCCGAAGGGAGTAAAAAGATCTTCTGTATCTCAGAAGAAAAAAGTCATAGAGGTTTATGAATGTGTATTATAGACTCTACTAATAAAATAAATGGACACGGGTTTCATCGTTTTTCTACCAACCCCCTTTTATCTGTTAAAACATGGTTTGTGAGGTATCAAACTGAAGGAAATGAAGCCCGAACTCTAAAAAAGTGCTTTTTTTAATATTTCATATAATTTTTTATTAACTTTTCTCCCTCCTATATTTTATCAAAATATTGACAATAAATAAATAAGAATAAAATTGGTTAAATATAAAGGCATAATGGGAATATAATAATTAACTCGTAATCAATGCCGAAAACCCTTTAAAACTAAAAATTTTAGGTAACCTACCTATCTGAAGTAATTATTTAAAAACCAAGGTAATTCCACGGTTGGGGAACTAATTGCAAAATATCCCCTCGGGAGAAACTGAGCGTTATGGAATAATTAAACCACATTTCAAACACTACGCCTTTTAAAATCGCAGTTAAATTAGTTTTTAATCTGAAAATAGCGTTCTTGCTTTGAAAATAATAGAAGTACATTATGTATTACAATAATTTATCTATAAAAACTTCCTTTCTGTTTGCAAAATATTTTTTTTAATAACTTTGTCAAAAACATGATTTTAGTAACTGTCAAGCATGGCTTTTTTGGTTACCCATGCAAAAAGCTTTTTTTTAGATCACGTGTGCAAAAAAAGATTTCTGTCCGTTTTCTACCCAAAGTTAAAGAGAAATAGCGGAAAATAGTAATATTGAAAAAATCTAATTATTCTTGCCTAAGAATTAAGCCATTTACGCCAGTTTTCACCAAGTATTTACGATAAATCATTTAAAAATATCGTCAAAATATCAAATTGTCAAAGATTAAAATGTCGCAACAATGAATGTCACCGAGTAAAAAGACACCTCGCTTTGGAAACGATTGTTATTTCGTTTATCAGCCGCCTTGATTTATAGTGTAAAGATGGTGTGTTGCAAGAGATTTTTAAAAGTGTTTTCCTGTTTTTCTTGGATTTTGTAATAAAGGTATTAAAAAAAAATAGTGTTAACAACTCGCGGTTAAACTGTGCTTTTTTTTACTCGCGTTCTTAAATACCTCGCTGCGCTCGTCATTTAAACCAACGCTTGTAAAAAAAAAGCACTATTTTAGCCACTAGTTGCTAAAACTACTATTTCAATAAATTGGTTTTTCAATAGATTTTCCTCAACAACGCGCTGTTAAGAAAATTTTACAAAAAAAAATGTGTGTATGCAGTCATAGGAAAAATTATTCGTTTCTTTACCCCATGTGTAATAGTTGTTTACCTAACAAGTGCGGAAAGTTATACTTTTCCGCACGCACCGGCGTTTGCACGAACGACGCGCCAGCGGCGTGCGGAATTTTTTTATCCGCACGCTCGTAGGAAAAATGTATTTACATACTCGCGTGTCGTCAGTATACTTTACCGCACTCATTTACGTGCGGAAAGTATTACTTTACCGCACTTAGTGACTATATTTATTTCAGAAAATTAAGATACAGATATTTATATTTCTTTTTTGGGAATTTTTAAGGCTTGTAGGAAAATCGTGTACCTAACACATGCGTAAAGTGTTTTTACGGTCCTTACCGGCTTGACCGAACTCGCTTTGCTTCGATTGGTCAACTGCCGTCGTGTGCGGTAAAGTGTCACTTTCCTCACTTGTTAGGTAAATAATTATTAATTATTTTATTAAAATATAAATAATAGCTGTCCCAAAACATGTTTCACCTCAATTAAATTCAATAGACGAAACCGAAATTTCTAAAAAATCCAGGATATCCATCCAGGACACTTATTCTTGACCGAGCGTGAGGTGAGGTGACCGAAATTCCCCGTGCAAAAAGGTGGTGAAAAAAACTCACCTCACCTCACGGTCGTTCAAGAATGAGCTTCCAGGGCTTCTTCTTGTTTTCGATCGAAAAGAGTACTCTCTCGTAGATTTCCTTGAATCACAATACCCGATTCTCTTGAAAAATGTCTACAGGTACAGTCGGTTTCACATAAAATGCGTACATGAAGTACCCAACCACGTTTTTTTTTCCAGTGTATTTAGGCCTATGCTTTTTGGTATGCACCTGGGTTACTACCTGCTAATTCTAGTGTAGGTAAGATATTTCTATTATTCTTATAGTTTACCTATTTTTTTTTTTTTAAATTTAATTAACCTAATTATTAACACACAACTCTTGGGGGATTATTTGTTATTTTGTCACTAACTAATTTACACTTCTTAGCAATAGAAATATATTTAATATATATATATATATATATATATATATATTAGTGGGTTTGTTAGAATTAAGGTCTAGTACTCCAAATCAGTAAAGTGTATTGATATACATCACCCACTTCTCTTCACAGTTACATTTTTATGATTTTAAAATAGCTCAACTTCCCAAGCCAAGCTGACTCAGATATGTGATTAATTTGATAGAATAAAGGTCTAATACTCCAAATCAGTAAAATTTGTTGATATACATTGCCAACTTATCTCAATTTTTATTATTTTTAAGAGATACCCATAGCTCAGCTCTCAAAACCAAGCTGAATCAGCTATCCGGTGGGTTTAATACATAGAAATAGAAGGGATTAAAGAATGGGCTTTCACCAGAGAAAAACAGTTGCTTGGATGTGTTGTTCCAGCATTACACTGTTTACGTCGACACTTAAATAACATTAAGAATAAACAAATGATTCATTTTAATTAAAGTTTTTACCGTGTTTATTATAGAAATGGTAAAATTTTGTAATTTGATCTTTAAATCATTAATTAAAAGTTAGATTTTACAATTTTACTTTAATTTATGTAGTTAATTTAAAACTTGAAGTGTATTTGAACTTTGTTTGCAAACAAGAGTAGGCCCCCTTGACAGGCGGGAAATTTAAATTTGCAACAGATATATTCATCTAATTATATTTCTATTTTCTTTTCCAAACTAAACAAAGTGTATTATTTTGGAGTGCGTTAATGAAAAGAAGTTTTTGGATGTTTCAATAAACTGAATGAAACTAAAAATTTGAAAATGTTAAGCTCGCAGAAACGCGCCTTAAGTCTTTCAAAAGCCATGCAGTTACCCAGGTAAAAGATTCCTATATTTAAATATTTTTTTCTATATTTGAATTTTCATTTTGTGAATGGGATTGCCCTGTCCAAATATTTACCTTTTATTGCTGTTAAATTATACTAAAATCATGATTATTTTAAATGGATGCATTTTATTCTAGTAAACTTTTAAAATAAACTGAAATATTTAAAATAAAACAACATTGAAATCTCGGACTTCCATATTCTATATTTTATTTATACAAGACGTTTTGATCAGTAAAATCTCTGATCGTCTTCAGGTGCCAACGATCAAAGATTGTACTGATCGAAACATCGTGTAGAAATGAAATATATAAAATGGAAGTCCGAAACACAGAGTTAATTTCAAATACAACATTGAAATCTTCTTAATAAACAAGTTAATTTATTTACCAAGTATATTAAATAAAATGCATTATGAAAATAAATATACAAAGTCACACTTTTTCTAATATTTATTAACTAATTATCCAGTCTAAGTCCAATGGAAATGTATCCATTGTTCACATCTCAAAAAGGTTGCTCTGGCCTCCGCAGTATCCTGAAACAAAGAAAAACGATATAACTTAAGACCTTGTCAGTCATTCTAGCTCAAAGTTCAAACCCCAAAACTAGTTAGAAGTTTTTTTTTACTCAGACCTACTATGATAAATTCTATCCATGTCAATTCTTAAACCCCAAAAATAAAGAAGATAATAATACATTATAGGGACTTATCGGTACATAAAGTCAGCATAGCCTGACTCGGCACTATTTCTGACAGTTGCGCACGAAGGTTGAAAGGTTTCTGACATTTTCGTCATGTAAACATATCATCTAATCATGCTCATATAGTGCCATTCTTAAAGTTGGCAAATTAAAGTTAATGTCGTCCTTTATTAAAGGCAAGCACAAACATTATGAAAGTCGACATTATTTTGATAGCAAAGATGACATATTTAGACAACAACAATGTCAGAATCCCTTTAAACTTCATGCGGAATTCTCAAAAATAGTGCGGTCTTTATTAAAAACAGGCTATGCCGACTTTATGTACCGATAAGTCCCTAGTGACTCTTATAAACCGTGTCAAAAAAAGAGACTTAGTTTTCTTGTGTAGGTACTTACAGAAACTGGTGTCTGTTCAGTTATTTGTTGTCGAAGAAATAGAAGAGTTTCGCCATTGTTGATCCTTAAACTTGTATATAGTCAATGGTTCCTTATATTTTCTTAAAATAACAGAAGCAAGTTTATCACAAACATTTGGGCAGTTTACGAAAATATCAACTTTTGTGACTATTATTATTTGACAAGCCATTAGGAATAAAGTTATTTCAGTTATTTTCCTAACTATTTCTACGCTTACCTATAAAAGAATATACTCAGCGTCTCCCTCAATTAAAAACTAACAATTGTAAACATTCGTTTTGAAAAAAATTGCCAAAAACACAAAAACTTTGAAACTGATTGACAGTAGAATATGGAAATATGCATAGAAATTGTAGATAAAGATGAACAAGGCGCTTATTAGCCGCAAAATCAAGTAATTTTTGTTGTTAACTTTATTTTGTTTATACTCACTTCGGTCAAGTCTTTTGCTATTTTGCTTTATAGGTAAGCATAAAAACAGTTGGGAAAATAAACGGTAATAGCGACATAAAGCTATTTTTAACTCATCGCTGTATCCGTATTCGCATCTAGCGAGAACCAAGCACATTAATTGGTCAGAAACTTGTACCACGTTCGAAAAGAGCAGATATATGCTAATCTAAGGTGTTCTTGAACGCGATAGGTGTTGAGATGCGTTAGGTATCACGTATCGTTACAGCACACTTATTGTATCTCAGCACCTATTGCGTTCAGAAACACCTTAAATTAGCATATATCTGCTCTTTTCAAACATGCTACAAGTTTCTGACCAATCAGTGTGCTTGGTTCTCGCTAGATGCGGATACGTATACCGCGATGAGTTACAAATAGCTTTATGTCTCTAATAACTTTATTGTTGACTGTTTGTCAAATAACGATAGCCACAAATGTTGCTATTTTTGTATCCTTATCAAAAAGTCCCTAATATGGTATTGATTATACAAAATGGCTTTCTTTTTGTCGTCAATTGACAAAACACCCACTTGTTAGATCGGTTTGGATGTTAACAGACCTCGACTTCCCTAAGGAGCATTGTCCACTCACTTAGAGCTGGGCCAAATTAAGTTTGGAATGTCTTGCGTCTTTGTGCTTGTTTTCCACTTTAATTTTAATATTTCCTGCTCTATATACTTGGGTTTTACCCACATCATTGGGTAACATTTTAAATGTTCTTTGCTTTATTTATCTGGGTGAGGCAACCATCTGTCCATAGAAATAAAAGCGGGAACATCTTCTATTTCTATGCATCTACCTTCTTACCACTCGGAACTGACCTAAAAGCACAAGAAATACAAAATAAAGAAGGTTGAAATTAATTTTATTACGGTACCGCTACCGCACGGTAGCTACATCGGTGTAACCTGTGACTTTCCTAGATTATTTTTGAAGGCTTTTAGAGCCGGAAGGTGGTCTTTTCTTGGCGAAAATAAGTAAATAATTTTAGCATTTGATTGTTTGTCAAAATAATATGACAAACTTCAACTAGAGTATAAAAATTGGTTTGTTATACTCGGCCTGGCTAACTGCAAAAACAGGAGATTCGACCAATTTTGTTCTATGGTGTAGTTTAAAATGGCTGACTCCTTTGGGTTCCTCGAAAATTGGATGCGCAGTCGTCCTTGCCCATTCTCAACTTCTTCTATTTCTATGGTTTAATAGAATAAAGGGTTTGTACTTTAAATCAGTTAAGTGTGTTACTATACAGCGCCAACTTTTTTATATATTTTATATCTTTTAATTTTTAATGCAGTTCTAAAGCTAATAAGCTTCCTTAGCTGCCTTTAATTAGCAATTGTGGCGACTTGAGTAATGTTTAGTCATTGTCTATCAAGTGTAGATATTTTTTTCCATTATTTTACGCTGAAACCCATTTTTTCTAGAAAGTTCAAAATTTCTTTGGTCCGCTGTAATTAACATGAATATGAATATGAATATGAAGATAACTTCAACGTCGTCAGTAGCATTTACTTACAAGCACTAACAAACGTATTACAGGATGCTAAAGAATTAGAGAGCAATTTTTACAAAAATCATAAATAGTAAACTAACGGATTGTACACGTATTTTAAAACGGATATTGCCGTACCAAACGAGTTACAGGGTTCGAAAATATAAAAGGCAATTTTTTAAAAAAACATCATCACTGAAAAACTAGAAACTTGTACAGGTACTAATTCTAACAAGGATTACGTCGTAGTGACAATCTGGGGAATTGTTTTTAGCAACACTGTATAGGAAATCAATTTAACTATGTCGACCTGATTTTTTTGGAAAATTTTACGTCATTAAATTTGTTTTCCATGGCAACGCGGAGACTTTATTTATATTTATCCACAGTGAGACACCAGAGATTTTTTAGCACCGTGTCAAATATTTGGGGTTAGGTTACTTATTTTGACATTTGGCGTTCTGCGCCGCTAAAAAACCAAGTAAAATAATAAAATAAAAGAAAACCATTCATTCCAGAATTACCTGCTAAAAAAACGCTACGCAACCACGTGTCAAAGTAACTGGGTGTAATGTTTAAGGTTGCATTTACAGGTGCATTTATAATTAAATTGGAAACACTCCCGCTAGCTGATAACGACAACAATTATTCTATTTTAAACAGGAGCGTCAATGACTGCGAGTCTTTCCAACCTCTATATGGAGCTTTACTGACCTGTTTTGTTAGTACTCAAGTATCCGTGTGTTTTTGAAACTAAGTTTCTAAAATCTATCCTTTGCACTCCAAGATTTCACTAGTACAATCGCACATAACTATGCCGCAATAATTTAAATTTAAAACAATGGTTAATTCAAAATAAAAACAAAATTATGTGGGGTTATGGGCGCCGAATTTTTCTATGCTGCGAATTCCTAGTAATCCCAGCGAGCTAGTAAAGTTCTCTTGGTTCTTTGATAGATTCGGGGTAATGCCCGCGCAGCGCTAGTCCTTTTTCGGCGGGCGACCGCACACGCGGAGTGGTTTCATATTTGTTTTAGCACAATGTCTTTGAAAACATATTTTTGAAAGATAAACATAACCTCGAATGGTTTTCTGTCAGAAAACGTAAAAATACTCTTCTGTCCTACTGCGGCCCGATTTAAAGTTTGTTGACAAAACACCTGCAGTTACCATGGAATCGTATAAATTCTGCGGTCTGTCGGCCAACACTTCAACTGTGTGTATCTCCCAAATTCAATGAAGTGTGATTGATTGATCGGTTTTCTTTTCTGGAGTGCACAGGCTTTTAAAAAAAGGACACTTACTTTTTATTTTCGCTAAAGCAAGGAAATATAAAAAGGAAAAATGTAATTCAGAGGAAATTATGAGTATTTTTCTATTTTTTTACAAATCGGGTTTGTTCTAAACCGCAATTATTTTGAGACTTTTGTGATAGATGACAGCACCAGAGCTTTTATTTTGAAGAAAAAATAATTGAGAATTTTGAAAAAATCCTTCAGATATTTTTGTTAAGCGTTTAAAAATGATCACATCTGCAAAATTTCAGCTAATTCTGATGTTTAGATTTCTCTCTAGCAAAAGATTAAAAAATTACAGAACAAGGCGTTGCCAGTCGTACTTTTTTTTACTTAAAATCTGGGGAGAAACTATAGCCTTAAGAATAATAACATTACTTAAATTATATCAGTGGTGTTACCAGTTACAAGCCGTACGAAACGCGTTAGAAGATGTCAAAAATTAAAAGATAATTTTTTTGTTGTGTATTCACGCCACTGACTGGTAATACCAAGCCAAGGTAAGGTATTATCATTAGATGCAGTTTTTTAGTTATGATTTTCCTAACCTTGTTCCGTACGGCTTATAAGTAAACGCCACTAATGCCAAGAAGCGTATTACCGTTAAATGCAAAATCCATTTTAGAATTCTTGAACAATCGGTTAGTTTTTTAGTTATGATTTTCCCAAAAAATTACTTTTCAATTTTTTAGCGCCCCGTAACTTGTTTCATACGACTTGTTATTGACCGCCACTGGTGCTGTAAAGAAGAATTGTATTGCTAAATCTATTATCCGTTATAAAATTGGTGTACGATTTGTTGGTTTTCGTCATATATTTTTTTAAATGCCTCTTATTAACACTCTGAAACTCGTATATGACGACCAAAAGAGTTAATAAGGACGTCGGCATAGCATCCCAAATAGCATTTTTCCAGCTTCCGACTAGTTTTGTACAGCATCTAACGTCAGAGGGAGTATAAAGTATAGTCAGTTGACAACTTAAGTGGTTTAGGTCAAGGATTATCTCTATCTTTCGTTGTTACGACGTCCCAGTTTGTACAGACGGACGAAAGTCGTCGAGATAACGTGTGGAGCCGTTCTGTGTAGTCTAGTGCAGATTCCCGACAACGCTTCGACGTCGTTAAGGAGCACGTTGGGCTGTAGTACAGAGAGTAAGACGTTAGCCCGACGTCTAAACTTGTAGTACTTGTGTTGGTAAAGTTTTTTGACGACGATCCAACGTCTGTGCTGCCAACCTTGCAATCAGTAAAAACTGCGACGTCAGTCCCACGTCCGGGATGCGGAAAATGTACCCAATGTATGTGGTGATTATATTTGACCTACACCTGACGGTTTTTCAACATTAGGGTTTAGAATCCAACCCAAAGTAGTGACAATTAGACTGTCTTTTTGTATTTTCGTGCGTGCGGTATATTTTTGTGTTATAACTAATAATGCCAAAGAAAAATCAATTCAAATATTCCAACATCATAAAAAATTCAAAATAGCAGAAACCCGTAAATTAAATATTAACCCCAACTTTTAGTAAGTTAATTAATTCTAATTTTACTTGTCTTTGCCTGCGTTAACCGTTTATATGATTACTTTTTCATCTTTCCCATTCGCCTCTGGCAACGAAATAGATAGAAATATTTTTAGACCTGCTTGACATGACGCAATGACACTAGAATTTCAGGCAAGATGTGTCTTCCCATCTCGCTCTATTGGTACCACTAAAGCGAGAGGGGAAGAGACCAATTGCACGCAATTCTCGTTTTATTGATCCATGTCAAGCGGGCTTAAGAAATACAAAAACTTTCCGGGCAATAAATGGTAATTTTCAGCTGAATAGACTAAAAAAATCCTTATGAATAGCTAGCACAGAAGCTAACGGAAGGTATTGATGAAGCTTTATGATTAATTTGGGTAAAAGCTCAACTTTAAACTTACCTTAACTAGGCCCTAAAGTAGTTTACCACAAACCATTGTATGTTGTGTGTCACTTATATTGGTCACTTATATAAACGTGATTGTAAAACATAAAATTGAAGAAAAAATGAAAAGCAGTTCCTTTACTCTTACACATGACCTTTGGAAGCAAAGAGTTCTCTAAACAGATTAAGTTAATCAGACACCACCAGAGGTCAGACCTATCAGATTGAGTCAAACTTACACGGCTGGCGACCTCTAGGATCGTGCAGTGGCGTCATTGTAGATGAAACCAACGTTTCGCCAGAACGAGCGACCGATTAAGTAAAAATAAAACTGGAGTTTTTCTCAAACAGATGTGTAATTGCCTAAAAATATGTAGATATTTTTTACCTTTTCGTGGAACTGTCAAAAGTACTGCCGAGCTTACTAAAGCCAGCCTATAATACCCGATAAGTTTCTAATAAGTAATATACCTATATATTTTGGTCCAATTTGATAGTTTTCGAGATATGACTATTTATAGTTTTAATTTTTGGTTTTGCCACGTGCTATCTCGCTGCTGGCGGTCAGAAGAGCCTTATAAATATTAGATGTTGGTGTGCTTTTTTCTCAAAATATACCATATTTTACGAGAAAATACCCCAAAACTTATTTTTTTTTGACAAGTTTCAAAATGGCAAATGGTGAATGCGCCAAAAATTTGGCACATAATAGCTTCATTATCTGTGTATGAGGTTATAAAATTGGTGATTTTTTAGACTACCTGGTTTATATTTATAGCCCCTAGAAAAGATTGTTTTGTAGCAATTGGTAATAAGTTCGTTTATAATTTCCCTAAGTAAACGTTTTTACAAGGATTATTTTACCTTATTTAATATCCCAAGTTATTCATTAACCAACAAAACACCTCCAATTTTGTCCAGAAAAACGCCATATTTTGAACCCGTTTTCAGCACAAAAAATATATTTATGAGGGCACTATGAGACAAAACAAATATAAGTGAAGGTCACTGATTATGCACGAAAAATATACCAAACAAAAAAACCCAACAGAACTATATTAATTTATTTACAAACTGAAATTAAAACATTTATGTTTTCTAAAAGCTCAGTCAAGAAAACTTTCCTTACTCAAAGGCAACTCATTTCAAAGCTGTAGCTTTCATCAGTAGAGGTTAGTGCAAGCCAAGGTACAAGCAGAGGTAAGACATCCGAACTCGCTGTTTGTGATTTAAACGCAGGTAATATTTTGAAACTGACATTTCGACGGTGACAGAAATGTAAACAAAACTTGCATTTAAGTTTTTGAATACATTTCATAAATAAAAACACCTTTTAAATAAATACAAAATTAATCTACTCCTTCTTTTATTATTACCCATCTAAATCGTTGTGTGACATCAAGTATTAATTAGAAAAATTAATTAACATGGGTAAGTTTTAATTAGAGTGATATATAACCCCAATTTTAATTTGTTCTACAGAGTGTTTACTATTTAAACCCCACGGGGGTTTAAATTTTTTAATTTTCTTTTCTTTTAAATTGAAACTTTCTTCTTAAATCCAACAAAAGATTATGTTAAGATAAGAAGATTTCTTAAAATTCTTCTGATAAGTCAAACCATGTCCAAAACTTAAGGAGGGTTGGTTTAAAATGCTTAAAATTAAAAATTTCAGTTAAACTTAGGACCGTTCTAAAATAGACTAAATCTTTTTAGTAAATCCCACCGTTGATGTCTATCTATAGTATTTAGTGACAAAAAATAAACATTGTGAAGTTGTTGGTTTTAAGTATTTTATACGAACTTCCTTGAGTTTTGGACATAGTTTGATTTACAAGAATAATTTTAGTAATTTTTTTTAGTGAAGAATCATCTCAACACAACCTTTTGTTGGATTTAAGAAGAAAATTTCATTTTACAAGAAGTTTTTATTTAACCCTAGGGGGATCTAAATGGTAAACATTCTGTTGAGCAAATTAAAATTGACGTTATATGTCACTCTAATCAAAATTTACTACCCTTGTTTATTGATTTTTACTATTAATACTCACTGTCACAAAAGCATTTCGATACGTAATCATAAAATAAGAATTAGATTGATTTTGTATTTATTTAAAATGAGTTTTTATCTCTCGAAAGTATGAAAAAAATTTACAAGCACAAACCAATCGCAATCGCAAACCACAAATAAAAATATTTCATCAAAGGAGGTCATGAAAACAAATGCTAAACTAATAGCTACGCGAGAGTGACCGTTACTGTGTTATACTTGGGGAACATTGTTTAACGAGCGCAGCCAATGGCTACAGGAAAGAACTACTTGTACAGCCAGACGCATAATAAAATACATATATTCTTTTGGTTAATTTATAGACACTTATTTAAAAATAAAAAGATATGAAAAAACTTACCAGGCGCCGTTTTTCCGTACTTTTTAGTGTTAAAAAAGCAATGCATTTGCGAAAGGTTTTAGCTCTATGTAAACCTTAACCAACTTTGTACTGTTTCATGCAGCTAAAAAACTTTCTTTAGCTTACAAAAAGTTTTTTGGACCCTTTAAAAATCTAAAATACGAGGTGGGGTTTATAACTATGTTGAGGAATGTTATAAAATATTAAAGGAAAGATCATTTTATTATGTTATTTTCTTTCATTAATTGGGAAAAAATTCCAGTATAAAAGTCTACAGAGTTTATAAATGTTTTAACTTAGGTATATCTCTTTTTGTATTGTGTATTTTAACCTATTATCTTCTTGCTTAACTTTTTATAAAGCATCACAATATTTTCTTCAGGGATTGGGTTCACAAAAATCTGAACCCCAATTTTCGGCACTCTTTAAATAGTCCCATGCTCTCCATCTTTAATGATAGGGATCCAGCCTGATCTGAAGGGCATTTTAGACTGTACAATAAGTTGTTAATCCACTATATAGCTAATTTCATAAACTCTCGCAATTTACAACCAAAACTCATTAAAATAACTCACTTTTGAAAATCTAAAAAAACCGCTTGCCAGGCTTAATATGACAAGCGGTGACAAAAACCGGCAGGTACAAAATTAAAATTGTATGAAATATATTTCGACATTGAAAAAGGTTCTGTCTTTCTTTTATGATCATATAGAAAGAGATGGACGGGGCAAGGTAGGTGTTTACTTAATACAAGCATTACTTTTACTCTCCGCCGCAATGCGCTATGCGCTCCAGGAACGTAGTTTCTGCGCGGTCCTATCTTTCTGTTGGTCTGCGTAAGTTATTATGGTGTCTCTGGCTAAAAACAGATCTGAATCCAATAATTCACTGATGCGTTCACAAAAGAGTCATATATGCTCAACGGACTGAACGGTGCCCGGTTCTCTGGTAGAATATGACAAAATGGCCATTAGCGATGTACCGATAAAAACCGCAGCTTTGAGACTTTTGAGTGTGATATTTCAGTGGGAAGTTTTGTTTGATGATCATGCTTTTAGATAAACGCAATGTTTTAATTTCAGTTTGTAAATAAATGAATAGGTACAATTTTTTTGGTTTTCTTCATTGGGAACAGTTTTCGTGCATAATCAGTGACCTACACTTATGTTTGTTTTGCCTCTTATAAATATATTTTTGTGCTGAAAATGGGTTCAAAATATGGCGTTCTCCTGAACAAAATTGGAGGTGTTTTATTGATTAATGAACAACTTGGCATATTAAATAAGGTAAATTAATTCTTGTAAAAATGGTTAGTTAAGAGAAATTATAAAAGAACTTATTACCAATTTTCACAAAACAATCTTTTCTGGGGCTATAAATTTAAACCACCCCACAGAAGTGACCTACAAGATCACCAACTTTATAACCTCAAACACAGATAATGAAGCTATTATGTGCCAAATTCACTGTTTTTTCTCCTAAAATTTGGTATATTTTGAGAAAAAAAGCAGTTTCTCAGTGGTATTTTGCAATAACAATACAAAATAATCCACAATTTGTGACTTTTCTGTATGTTTTTTGAAAATTGGTTTTAAAATTTAGTACCCCCCACAAGGGCATATTTAGACCCGTAAGGAGTACTATTTTAGATCTTAGTAAATCCCACTGAGTGTGTTTAAGAGAGAATGATCTTAGTTTTTAATCTCTCTCTGACACATTATGCCTATTATAAGGATTTGCAACGAAAATAAATTTTTTTTTAGAAATTAAATCTAAAAGCACACCAAAAACAGGAGGTTTAAAATAAAAAGAGACAACCCGGTATTTACTTATTTTCATAGAATTTCAAACCAAGAATAAGGGTCCAGTATAAAACCAGATTAGTAATTTGCAATCACTGGTTACCAGGTGGCTACAGTGGACTGTAAAATTACTTGCTGCGTGTAAGTTTATAAAAGATTGCGAATTTACCTTACAGTTTACATACCTGATAGTATTTCTTCACACTTATTTCTGTAGATTTGCAATGTTAAGTGTATTGGTACTTGATATAAAATGTAATTTTATGCAGGTAAAATTTAAATTTACATATTAAAAATGAACGTCAACAGGTTAGGGATTGTACCCCTAATAATATTATTTTATTTTGTAAATTTTTAAAGCATTATGCTTGCAGTTCCAAAACTGAGTCAATATTCATTCGTTAAATTTAAATATTAGTTTGATTGCGTTCAGCACGGGATTGAAACACTGAACGGGTTGTTGGCTTAGGAATACACCTTTGGCTACTTTACATTACATTACATACTTTAAATTTTATAGCATTGTCTTTTTTAGTGGCGTATTAGGGCGGGGCTCAACCCCTCCACCCCCCAGAGGCAATGAATATATAGGTACTCCTAAAGATTTAACTTTTCTAAAAAAATAATAATAAAATGGTCATCTGAGACTATGTTACTTAAGCCCCCCCCCTAGACAACCTCTGCGGAAGCCACTGTATAATCGATATTCTTAAAATTACACAGCTCAATTGTCTAGCACTTATGCAATGAATTCTTTCTGCAAATTTGGTAATTTTTTGGTCATATCTTGGAAACTACGTGACTTATAAAAAATAATTAAACTTATTTTTAACTCGCTTTAAACCCGTGGAATAATGGTGGGTTTTTTACATCAATAGTTTTAAAAAAAAAGTCATTTGTTTCATTTTTTTCCATTTATATATATTTCAGTGCCCAAACGTAATTTTTTAAAGTAAACGTTATTATATAGCATTTATTGATAATTTATCTTATAATATTCACATTTATAGTACCTTAACAATAAATACAATGGTTTCCCATAAGAGCATCCTCGTGCGTGGGGAAACGTATTAGAGTTTTTTTATGTAGAAAGAAAATACCAATCGAAAAAAAAAGAATTATTGTCCTAGCCTTTATAGTATAGGAGATAGTGGTGTTTATGATGTTTTTAGACGGCGAGTTTAAAATGGGCGTCAATTACTTGTCAAAGTGAACTCAGGTAGCACTTAACTTTTTTCTGTTTATAATAACTGCTTAAATAATTCAAAGAATAAAAACAAAATTTATTGCAATCGTTGTTCCCTAGGCGTCGTTCTAAATATCACGAAGAAATGGTCCCTCGAGTTTTTTGGATGATATACTTAATTTTTTTTTAGGTGACATATGACAATTTTGTTATTTTTCGTTAAAAGGGGCCAGTTTTAGCTTAAATACTAAGAAAAAAATTTTCAAGTAGGACCTATAGATTTTGAAATAAAGCCATTTAACATTTTATTGTTTACGGTGTTGCCATACTGTGGTGCTACAATTTATAGGTGGGAATTTTGTATTTTTGGTATCCCTAAACATACCTTTACCTATAGTGAAAATCTTAAAGTGTTAGCCCATTTTCTTGTGAGGTCCTATATTTTAAGGTCTGGCACTTCGACTATTATACCTACTCAGTTTTATTAGACCAATTTTCTTTGCCTTAAAATATCTTTATGTGTCCACTAAGACGCATTTTTGTGGGGTTGCATATAGGTCAAAACCATACGGAAAAGGTAAAAATGTTTTTTCTTAACATAAAATAATAAACTTTATAACCTATACAAGTATACGTACTAAAAATTTAAAGTCAAAACCATAAGCATAACATTAAAAAAATACAATAAAAACACATGTGTTTCAGAGGAACATTTAGAAGTTTCTAAGGCTTAGAAAAAGAGGATGAATGCAACATACAGGTCTGGAGAAAAATCCATATCGGTGCCCTTATTTTTGGGACATTGAGAAAATATGTTTTAACAAGTTTCTTACAGGCGGATACAGCCGATTTCAAAGGGGGAAGGGTTTGTTGTGGGGTTCGTTTATTATTAAAGGCACCGCAGGCCAAAACTTTGAGAAAATTATTCCAAAATTGCCTTTTTTACAAATTTTTTAAAAATATAGTTGACAAAAAAAATACCAAAATAAACTACATTGTTGCTAAAATGATGTAATAAAGGAGTCGGAGGTAAAATTTTTTAATAAAAATGCAATTTTTTTCACGTTTGAAATAACTTTGACAAAACTGTTTTAACATCAAACTAAAATTGTAACAAATTTTCTTCAAAAATTTTATTCCTTTTTGCTTTTTATAAAAAAAACTGGGTTGGGTTAGCTGCCAGGAGGGGGATAATTGGATCTAATCTCATTTATAGATGTGTTATAAAAATGATGTCAGAAATGCGCCGTATACGTAAATGCCGCTGACGAAAATTGCTTAAAATTAAACGAAAATTGTAATGCTTAATAGCCATGCAGGCAAGATTGTTTGCTGTCTAACCAAAAAGTAAAAAAAAAAAATTTTAATTGTAACAATCAATGACGTTATAGTGCCGCAGGCGAAATTTTTTGCAAGTAACGTATAAATTTGAATATTTTTTTTTTTTTTGTGAATTATTTAATGAAATATGGGTCGGGTCAGCTGCAAAGGTGAGGCGATCGCCCGTCCCCTATATCCGCCCGTATTTACCATTATTTTTACTCATGGGGGTGTTTTAACCCCTAAACCCCCACCAGCGGTACGCGCCTGCAATCAGCATTCAACTAAATATTTAATAAAGTCAAAATTATTTAGAGTGTCACATCTTTTGTTTAAACTATTGTAAGCGTAAAAATGACACAGTAACCACAAATGTTCGACAAAAATTCACTAAAAAGTTAAGCTACCAAATAAAAATTGTGTTTAGTGGTTTAAATGTCTGTATACAATATTTTAGCAGCTATTTTTTTCTACTGTTCCGAATTAAACTTATTTGAAATAAATATTTATATATTTATTTTTATTGCATTAAAAGTACCTACTAGCTATTATCAAGTATTTAAATTTCTAGCAGATTAATCTTCATTGTAAAATAATATATTACATATCTAGGAACAAAAGTTTTACTTTTAATCCCGAGACAAAAATTTATATCTATTACTTGTTGAGGAATTATAAGACACTTTAGTCCTGCAAGGTAAATACAGCATTTTATGCACTTTGAAAAAATATTTCTAGTATTAAAATTTAATGCCGTGGAAATAAAGCAAAAGTTTAATTCCCAGAAAATAATGTAAACATTTAATCCACTGGATATAAAGCAAAAATTTAATCTATAACGATTTCTAGTAGCAAAATTTTTGCCTTGGGAAATAAAGTAAAAACTTTATCTCAGGGATTAAACGTCCCACTTTACTCCCTAAAAACAGGGATTAAAACCTACCTTTTTAATCTATAAAGTGCATAAAATATATATTTTTTTAAATGTCGCAAAAATAATAATGGCGATATTTTACTCATACTAGTTACTGTGTTCAGTTTGTGTGTGATAAAACATAAAATTTTTATAAGTGTATAAAGGTATGCATAGAAGTATATAAAGGTAAGTTTTACTATATTTTAAAAAATTTGATTTTTCACTGTTAGGATTTTTATTTATTCTAATGTAAAGCCTATCAGCCAAACTAGGCGGCCATCTTGAAATGAGTTCATTGGCTTTTTAGTTAAGAAGGTGTTAAGTCAGGTTATGCCGACTTTATGTACCTATAAGTCCCTATTGTCTTAAAAATATAGAAAAATAATTCACATTGTTCACAGTGCTCTTATAAAATAAAGTTTTATTGCTTGTCACGTCATTTTGTAGTTTACGTCTAAGCTTTATTATTATTATTATATCCTAGGACCGTAAATGAGCCATTAAAATCGTGTTGAGATGGTCTTAAACTTAGTATTATTCGTTGGTCGTAGTAGGATATGTTATGAATCTCTTATGTAGTTATGTAAATAAATAAGAAAATAAATAATTTTGTAGTTCTGTATTGTTTATGTGTAAATCCAAAACCTGTTTATATACATGAATAAATCAAAATTGTATTCGTCAGTCAATAGCCAGCTTCTTAAAACTTCCGTCAACCCCGATTCCCATAGTTTGTCTCTGATCCTCATCAAATTCATGTTTCTTCGTACTCTTTGCGTCCCTACATCTTTGGAAAAATGGCTTCAGTTCTTCCATTGCCTCCAGCCACTCTTCTAAAATAATTAAAAGATTTTGGTTGGCCATTAATCTACTGGATTTCGTGGGATGAGAAGAGAAGTAGTTTCAACCAATAACCCAAGTAGCACAGGACGTTCTTAGGACGTCCCAATAACGCCCGAATGTCCTGGGTCCGAAGCGGACGTCTTGTGGACGTCCAATTAAAGACCAGTTGAGGATAAAAATTTTAAGACACCTTTAGGACTTGTTTTTTGGGGTTTTTCGCCAATCTTTAGTTTTAAGGTTAGAACATTTTCAGTTAGATTAGGCCGACTTTCGCAGTTCCTTAAAAATAAATTCGAAAAACTCAAAGCAGACAGACAACATATATACACTCTTTTAATACAAAAATATATCGAGTAAAGTTTTACTCCGAAACTTTCCTCGCTCAGAAGAACATATATAAAAAACCGCTACTTATATATACATGGGTTAGATTGGGTTGGTCAGACTTTTCCAGGGTATATCCAGACTCTTCTTGGTTGTATCTACACTGTTCAGGGGTGTATTCAGACTTTTCCATGGTGTAGTTGGACATTTCCACAGTGTATTCAGGTTTTTTCAGACTTTTCCAGAGTCGTTCCAGACTTCTCCAGACTTTTCCAGAGTATATCCAGACTTTTCCAGGGTCTTTCCAGACTTTTCTAGAGTATATCCAGTCTTTTCCAGGGTCTTTCCAGACTTTCCAGAGTGTATCCAGACTTTTTCGGGGTCTTTCCAGACTTTTCTAGGGTCTTTACAGACTTTCCAGAGTGTATCCAGACTTTTACAGGGTCTTTCCAGACTTTTCCAGAGTCTTTCCAGACTTCTCCAGGGTGTATCCAGACTTTTCCAATACATTTATTATATATATATAGATTCAGACTTTATTGTTTCTAAAAACATAGAAACAATAAAGTCTGATATATATATCCTCGTATACATAAGATTTTTGTCCATTAATCACGCAATAACAGCTAAACCGATTTGTATGAAATTTGATAAGACAATAGGATGTGACCTGGATCTTATTTTAAGCTACTTTTAATTTAACATTTCGTTTCATAACTCGAGATATATGGCACAGAAAATTGAATTTTTCAAGTGTTTTTTGCATTTTTTATGTGATATAGATATATATATATATATATATATAGTCAAAAATTTCGCTCCGTTCAACTACAATTTTTATAAGCTTCCCAAGGAGGTATCACATGGTAAGAAAAAAAAAATTTTGGGGGTAGCTCCGAAGGGTCTGCGCGTCAACAAAAGTAATCACTATGTAAAATTTTGTTATGATTAGTGAAGGGGATTTTGAGATAGAGTGGCTACAAAGTAAGCTACAGACAGACAGAGCGACGGCGTCTGGATTCGTGCTTATCAATATTCGGAACCTCAAAATTCGCGGAGGATCATGAAAATCTCAAAGTGCGATTTTTCAATGATTACATTACTTCCCTTTAGCGAGGGACTACGTTCAGATAACTCGCCGGATGTCGTGGGGTGATATTTCTGTCTCTCTCTCTCTCTGTGAATTGCGAAAAAACGTTATTTTCATGTAATTTAAATGAAGGTTTTTTTTTCATTTATGCTTAGTGCCTTTTGAGATTTTATTAAAGTACGGGACATTCAAACGGGATGTATTTGTCCTGTGCTCTTATACGGATTATATCTGGGATAAATTTATAATTGTTAAACTCAGCCTTCGTAAAGTAATAATAAAGTAATTGAATGAATGAATGTAGAAATGCGTACGGAACAATTCCCATGTACGAAGGTCAACTTGCTGGATCCGTGGCACGCCCACTATTCATGGTTTATCCCTGAAAGCCTACCTCTTTCGCAAAAGAACATAATTTTCTGGGATGCCACCTTCCTACATCGCCCGCGGCCAGCAGATAGTTTGGGTTTCGGACCTACCGGATCGGTTGATGATTCTTGTCTAGCCGATCGTACTTACCGTGCAGTTCTTTTATTGAACTATCATAGCCACCATAGTCTTTTGGCAGAGACTCTTTCGGTACAACTTTTTGCAATGATTCATAGTTGGCATGAATATAGAGCTAAAAAGGTTTTAGATATTTTAGGTTATAAATTACAATAATTGGTCACCATTAAAAAAAAAATAGTCAAGCGACTAAAGTGTCTCTTTATCCTGAGGCGCAAAGTTTGTAGATAAAGATACTTTAGTCCAGAGGCTTATATACTTTTTTTTTGTACATGGTGAATCACCATATTTTCCACACCTCCCTTACCACACCCCCTTACCTCCCTTATATTCTCTTATTTCTTCTTCTCTGTGGGAAAGTTTTTTACTTTGGGTTCTGGGAATTTCAAACAAAAACATTCAATAAAAGAAATATTCTTCCACTTTAAACATAGTAACTGCCAAATATGATGTTTACAGTTTACGAATATAACCGGAAGAGACCTATATATATATTTGTTTTTATATTAACAATTCTGGTAAAAAATTATTTCCAATAATGTTTATGAGATTAATAATTTTGGCCCATTTATACCCTGTTTCTTGGTAAGAAAAAAGTACTTGTTGTTTCGATTTTGCCTTTCAAAATAACATCAGTTCAAATTAAGGTGTCAATAACAGTTTTCAAAATGGTTTTTACTGACACATAAGTACTGTTCTCTCGTCACCAGGATGTTAATGGAGGAAAATTATTAATTCATGTTTTTATAAATTAAACCCCTCAGTGAGGGGTACTGTTGAAAAGCATTTTTGACCAGAATTCTTAAAATACAAAAATATATAGGGTGTTCTGTTTAAAAAAAAGGTTCCATATTTGACAGTTACTATGCTTAAAGTGGAAAATATTATTGAATGATTTTTATTTGAGCTTCCTAGAACTTATATTAAACAACTTTCGCACGGGAAAGGTTTTTATTGAGTAACCCTGTACAGAAGTTGCATAATTTTCTAAACTTTCAAATGACGTACTTTAAAATTCGAAGATGTCATCCCAACTGTCAAATTTTAACAATAACCTTTTTATTGTAAATGGAACACCCTGTATATTTATTAACATTTCGATTGGTTTATTTTTCTTGATGCTAAAATTAGGGACTTTTTGGTAAGCATACAAAAATAACAACTTTTGTGGCTATCGTTATGTGACAAATCGTCAAGAATAAAGTTATTACAGTTTATTTTCCCAACTGTTTTTACGCTTACCCATAAAGCAAAATATTCTGCATTTTCCATAATCAAAAACTAACAATTCGAAACATTGGTTTTGAAAAAAATTGCCAAACATACAAAGACTTTGACGTGGATTGATAGAAGTAAATATAAACAAAATAAATTTAACATAAAAAACTACGTGATTTTGCAGCTAATAGACACAAGTTAATTTTCAGTTTTATCAGCATTCGTATCTTTATCTCTATCAAGTCGACCATTCAAGCAGGTGCACTTTTAAAATCATGCACGAAAACTTCGTCAGGTACGATAAGGGAGTCGTAACGTTACAACCGTCCCTGCATACGAAACGATGTTTTGATGCATTTGATCAGCTGGAGCTGTTACGTATTCGCCATAAGTTTAAAAGTACACCTGGACCGGTATTCTCGTAACTAAATACGCTCGGCGTTTCATACTCGCTGACCGTATGATAACGTAATATTCGCATACCACGTGACCAAAGTAACAAAAATGGTATTCACGTATATTGAACGCAAGGCGTCAACGAAGTGCGCTCAGCGCGTGGCGACCGTTTGAGAAACACCTACCATTTGCCAGCTGTTTTGCCCTCCGCGCGTACGATTTTCCTACCCTACAATACTTTGTCGAGTGCTGCAGAAAATATAGTAGTTTTTTCAGTTTGACTTTTTATTAATAATTAGAAAAATAAAAATCTCTTTATTAGTAGCTTGGGAATGGGTGACAAACACGTACACATCAACCCTACTATTTGATGCTCGATGTAAGACAACTTTTTTTCCAAAAAATTGCAACAAAAACTTTTCTTATCAAAATCGACATCGAAATAATTGAGCATCCGTATAATACTAGAAATAGAAACAATCAAAATTCTGTAAAACCAAGGGTAAAAAAAGCCATTGGTCAGCGGTGATTTTTGTATCTTTCATCGAATGTGTACAAAAAAATATCTGGTTTTGTTAGGCTCATGCCCACATTAATTGTTTTCTTTCAAAAATAAACTAAAAACTTCCATAAAATATAAAATTAAGAAACATGAAATAAATAGCTTAATTAATATAAAAAATAATTAGTAAAAAATATAGGTAACTATCTTTATTTCTGTGTTTTCGTCTGTATTTTCTTTACTTTTCTGAAATATCACATTTTTCACACTAATTACCATTTTTATGTTTTTTATCTTTTATCGTTTTATTTATTCATAAATGTACTAAAAATTATTATTTTCTTTTTTTAATTCAACAGTTCCATGAAAACATACATTTTTCCACGCCCGAGGTTTCTCTTGTGGATGTAGGTATGAATTCTGTGTTTGTTGTTGAATTGGTTAGGTTATTTTTTGAGTAACAAATACCTTAGAGTTTTATTTTCTGTTTCTTAAAATGTAGAATACGCATGTTCACTATAATTATAAGGTATAACTTACTAGATATATAAGTAACTATTGTGAAACCATTTTAACAATAAATGCTATATAATAAAGTATCAATATCAATATACGACCGTGCCGGAAACACCACTTTCCCTGACTGAGTGCAGAAATAAATTTAAACTTTCCCGCACTGAGTGCGGAATTTTTTTGTAGGTGTGCGGTTAAGTCTCGGGGTAAACTTTTTCCCGCACACTGTGCGGGAACGTGCTGCTAGTTTATATCACAGGGCGGGTTTAACTGAGCTAAACCAAACCATCAAGGATCAACATGCACTTGTGCAAGTCACCATTTGATTTACCCTTTCTGAACTACGCATCGAAATCGATCACGTAATGGCCTCTTTCTTACACATAGAAAAAGAAAAGGAGCGACAAGACTAACAAGAAATAAAAATGCAAAATTCGGTGATGCCAAGATGTGCTAAGCGAATTTGATTATGTCTGCTCGCAGGGCAGCACGTTCGGCAGAGCGAATACGAAAAGTCGTTGGTCAGCGTGCCGCTGAGTGCGCTGTTCGCTATTCGTTTCGCTTAGCGACTTCAAAACGTTACGTATTACGAGAATACCGGTCCTGCTCGATAAGCCGACTCGATAAAGATAAGGATAGGAATGCCGATTAACTCGAAAATTCACTTTAAGTGTCTAATAAGCGCCAATTTTTATGATTATTTTTATATTTTTCTGTCAATCAGTTTCAAAGTCTTTGTATTTTTGGCAATTTTTTTAAAAACGGATTGTTTAGAATTGTTAGTTTTTGATTGAGGGAGATACTTCAATTCAATTCAATTCAATAGTTTTATTGTTTCTTTAAAATTTAAAAATTTTAATAATAATGGGTTCCTTAACTTACGTAAAAAAGAATTTAAAAGTAAAATTAGAAAAGAAAATATACGCATGTAATATGCTACACCTATAATAATTCTTGGACCGCATCGGTCTTCAGGAATAAAAAAAAAGAGAAATAAATACCCAAAAAATTAATTAAGTATTATTTTAAGTACCATATAAAAATCTTTTTTTTGCGATATAGAACTAGTTTCAGAAAATCTTATTTGCAAAATGGTATTAGTAATTTGTCTTATGGTCTTATTTATTTCTTACATGAGCTTTCTCTTTTTACCAGGTAGTCGAAGTTTGTCCAGAACAGCGGACGAACAGATTTATACAGTGGGCAAACATAAAAAATGTGGTAGGCAGTTTCCAAATTGTGCATGTTGTATACTGTGCAGTTTTCACTTGTGGACACCCGATAAGTGTAACCTTTTGCTTTAAGTTTCAAAAAATACTTATTGCTTATTCTCAATTGGGCAATTATTCTCGTTATATACATAGGAAGGAGATCGTAAGGTATGCTGAAGGATTTTTGGTAAAAAGAAAGTTAGAGTAAAAGAGTGTGTACGTTGATCTTTTAGCAATCCCTTTGTCCCTAATATAACATCTCTCTTGAAATGCAGAGAGTAAGGTTTTTTGGTTTTGTTTAAGTGATCTTGCATCAAGGTTATCAAATAGTTCTCGACAGCCTATCTCGTTAAACCATGCCCTGACCTGCGTTAGCCAGTTATATTTCGACTCTGCTGTTTCAATGAGTTGCTTTTGACCTCAGACTAATAATTTTTTTATTAATCTGAGCTTTTGACGAATATAGCAAAGTTTCGGCAGTCGTGAGTTAGACATATGCAATAACTTTAGCAAAAAATGTATGCAAAGTTTGAATATTAGAAAGAACATGTGGGTGAAGCCTGCCTGAAGTGGTTTGGATTTTGTCTAAAATATCGCAGTATCTTGGTCCCCAAACCGGTAGATATCCAGAGAAAGAATTTAACACAATAGATTCGAATAGTTTGACTCTAGATACCCAGGAGGTGGTTTTGGCTGCCGGCATAATAGACATTATCGAGCCTATGGCTTGATTTGCTTTTTCGACAGTACGTTCTGCTATATCTCTAAACAGAGATGATTTAGAAAAGGTGGCCCCCAAATAGGTAAACTCATTTACTATATGCAGGGGAGAGCCGTTTAAGTTAAAGTTTAGATTTTGAAAAAGTGGGCCGGCCCATCTGAAGCATAAAATTTTGATTTTATCCGAGTTTATTGTGAGTTTATTGCTTTTAGCTTAGTTCGAGAGAAGATTGAGCTTTTTTTGCAAGTCCATAGGAGAGAAGGAAAGAGCTACAATATCATCTGCGTATTTACTCCACCCATACCATTCCCCAAGAAGTATGAGTCAATGTCTCCCAGGAAAAGAGCAAAAAGCTGAGGACTTAATGACTCCCCCGGCAAAACTCCTGAGGTGACTTTAAAATTTTTAGTTGTGCCATCAACTGATTTGACTCGGAAAACTGCCTTGGCATAGAGATCTTTCACAAGTAGAATAAAATTTTGACTAACACCCATGTCATACATCTTCCGCCTTAGTAAGTCCTGAGGGACTGAATCGAAGGCCCGCTTAAAATCAATGAAAGCTACTTAAATTGTCCTTTTTTTGAGTCTTAAGTAAAGTTCTATTAATGAATGAAACATAAAGACGTTGTCAATACACCCTCTAGTCTCTTGACCCGAAAGCCCAACTGGGATTCGGGGGTTTGCAGAAGTAACCTCGTTCCACTCTAGAAGGCGGTTGAGAAGCACTTGTGTAAATAGTTCGGTTATGCAATTTACGATTACAATAGATCGGTAATTGTTGGGATCCTCAGGTGAGCCTTTCTTAAACAACATCATTACCTTTTTTGAGGGAAAGCTCGCTATTCATTGATTTTGTTTAAAAATAATATCACCCCATGACTGCGGAACCCCACGAGCATACAAGACCTTATTAAAAAACGTGGTTATATAGAGTCGCCAATTCTAAGGCCAACCCTTAAGAAACTCGTAAGAAACCTCGTCCGAACTCGGGGATTTATTATTTTTGGATTTAGCCAGTGCAAGGTTGACTTCCTCCAAAGTAATAACTCTATCCAAGATCGGGTCTGATGATTCCATAAATTTCAGGTTTTCAATTATTCGAGGCGAGTACATTTCATTAAAAAATACTTCCCATTCTAAAACAGAGAGATTGTGATTTGTTGCCTTCCCCTTACATTTTTTAACGCAAGTCCAAAAAGATATCTGATCTCTTGTATTCGATAAGAGTGTAAGTACCGATTTTTGGTAGATTTCTTTTTTAAGGGTTATGTGTTTTTTATACTCGTTTTTTGCAGAGAGATAGTTTTGTTTGTCATGATTCGAAAATTGCGATTGTCGGCAGAGGAAGATACTGAATATATTGTTTCATAGGTAAGCATATAAATAGTTAGGAAAATAACAGAAATAACTTTATTCCTGATGGCTTGTCAAATAACGATTGCCACTAAAGCTGTTATTTTCGTAAACTACCCAAAAAGTCCCTATTATATATTGTAATATGTTGAATTTATCTTGGACCGTTCCCGAATAAAAAGGAGACTACTTTCTTATAAGTACAATGTGCTAAAGAAGTAAACATAGTTTGGTGATTCTTCTTTCAACTCATTTCTCTTATGGAAAAGTATTTTTTCTTTTACTTATATGTTGTATATTTTAAACAGACCATTCTAAATTTAGAAAATATGCAGGGTGTCTTATTTAAAATAAAGGAGTTAATTTTAAAATTTGAAAATTTATATTTACAAAAGATAATGCAACTTCTGTACATGAAACTTTTTCCATCTGTAATAATATGCGATGTTCGGATAATGGAAAATATTACTTTTTGTCGCAGTATTTTTACAAAAAAAAATTGTTACTTCATATATGCTCAGAACAGTTGAAAACCGTGCTCGCACTAAGCGTGGGATCAGAGGTTTTCGATCAAGGTGATGCGAATACATCTCGCCTCTCATATGCAAATGCCAACCACACCTTCTCGTGGTGCTCTCTGTCTAAAACAGACGAGGCTCTGGCGACCAAATATGGGCGGTATAGCCCTATGGGGAAGTTAAACTAGACCCAATAACCACTAGGAACTGCGTTATTAAGGACCTGTACAAACTCGTACAGGGGATAAATCTAATGAAGTAGTTGAACTAGAATCAACACTAGGAAGTGCTCCATTAAGGAACTATACAAACTCGTACAGGCAATAAATCTAATGGAGTGGCTAAACTAGAATCAAAGGGTGCACAATAAGCCAATAATCGCTCCCAGTGCAGTGACTATGGCCAGCTATAGGGCTGGTCGGACCCAGAATCGGGGGTTTTTAGTCGGTAGGAATTCGACACTACCCGGGCTGTCCTGACAGAGGGATGAGGATTTGCGGACAACGGGTCGTAAATTTAAAGTCGCAAGCAGTTGCGACGTCCCCACTACCGTCCCACACCATTTCGTCGAAGGTCCATTTCGTCGCAAACAATTGGGTCGCTGATCCTCTCCGACGCATAGGACATTACGACGCGCACACTAGCGTCACAGACAATTTCGCAAATCCACAACGTCGCATATATATTCCGTCGCATATAACAAAATGGCGTATTAAATTATCAGAAGCTTACGGGACCAGTGGAGAATTTGGAGTGCAGGGTGGGGCATTATAAAAAAACTAGTAGATAACCCAACTAATCTAACCTAATCAACCAAACCTAATTAACCTAATATAACCAACCTAACATAACCTAACCAACCTAACCTAACTTATCTAACCAACCTGACCTAACCAAACCTAAACAAACTCTAACTCTAACACCTAATATAACCAACCTTACATAACCTAACCAACCTAACCTAACCAACCAAACCTAACCAACCTAATCTAACCAATCTAACCTAACCAACCTAATCTAACCACCCCAACCTAACTAATATAACCAACCTGACCCAACCAAACCTAACCAGACCAGCCTAATCTAACTGTCATATACCATGAAAAATTTATCTTATTACCACGTTTTCAATTTACATACAGAATGCTAATGAGCGCTAGTGGCCACGTCTCAATGTCCTCTGCGGCGAAATTAACCCGGGGCGCAAATATTTGCGACGTTTCGGCTCTGCGACGAAAGTGTCTGCGATCGTAGTGGGAACGCCGCAACTATTTGCGACTTTAAATTTACGACCAGTTGTCCGCAAACCAGGAATGAGACTTTGTCGAGGGAGTGGATTAGATGGTTGGACCGAACGTCTTATGCAAGATTTTAACTTGATACCCTTGAAAAAAAATTCTGTATTAAAAGAAGTATGTTATAAAATTGTTCGGTGACTATAGTGACTTTAAAATTGGTTACCATGGCATCTCAATGATACCAATTGCAATAAGTCAAAAGTTTACCTTTAAAGTAAAATTCCAGAAAAGTCAAAAAAAATTTAGGAAAAGCAGTACAAAAAATGCATTGCACGGTGTGCCAGCAAAACTGTTGAAAATTTGAACAAAGACGAGCTGCTAAAAGAGAAAACCGTATATGAGCACATATACCGTTTTAGCTTTGTAGCTTTCAAAACACTGCTTTTTTCATTCTCAACCTGCTCCTATTTTTGGTTTGCTTCTATCTTTGTTATTTATGGAGATTCGCTGATGTCCAAATCGTATACAGGGTTCCTAAGATTTTCCTTAGAGATAGGATTTCAATAAATCAAACAGAAATGGCATAGAAAGTTCTGCGCACACAAAAGAAACAGGTATATTGAGCAATGGTGCCAGTTTGTTATTATCTCCGGAATGCTTTCATGAGAAAAAATTGTCGCCACTCTTTCATTGTGAGCATAAATCATAGTTGCAATAATAACCGTTGAAAAGATGTCTGCAAATTCCACTAGATGGCGGCCACACCATGAGATTAAAAACTAGATGTTGTCATGTCCAAACCACAGCTTTTTCTTGCTTAGAGGAGGCGGCAGGGTCCATTATTTACGATACTGAGCGATAAACTCGTGAGATTGTTAACATTAGAAAGAAATATCTTCGCTTTTAATTAAATTTCTTTCCATTCTGTTCTACTAGTGACATCTATCCGGAAATGGCCAAACCATGCAGCTAGCACTAGCAGCCAAAGAAATCAATAAACAGCGCTGTTTTTCCTGCAGAGCTTTTTGCTTGCGATATTATTGATTTTAAATAAAGCTGGCCCTACACTACATTTGATATTTTCGAGGTGTTTTATGACATGATCTCGAAACATGTAGCAAACCAATTCTTCAAAACTAGCGGGAGGGTACAAGCGAAAAATAAGGGGCTGCCAATATTTGTAACACCCAAAAAGGGGTGAAAAGATTTATTTTGCTCTGTTTCTTTACAAAAAACGTTTTTTTTACGAAAAACTTGAGCTCTGCCACTTTTTTTATTTTTTTCTTCAACTTTCTCGAAATTTTCGTCATCCGTAGAAAAAAATTATTTCCCCCATGGTCATACTCTACTTTTATTCGAAAAAATTTAGAAACACAGACGGGATCAGTTTTTCTAAAACGGGGGATCTTGGTTTCGAGTGAGAAGATAAAGGGCGCCGCAGGCAAAAGTTTTTCAATTAAATTAGCCAAACGCAAAAATGTTAGCAAAACAAAGCATGAAATAAACATGGCGCCGCTTACAATTTTTTTTCAAAAATTACGTAATTTCGGGAACGCAAAGAAATAGGTCTAAAGAGTATAATATTTAAGAAAAAAATATCAATTTTCACGCCCTCCTCCACTGGGACTACAGGGGCCGTGCACAAATTACGTAATGGTCATAGGGGGTAGGGGGGTAACAAAACGTTACGTAGGGGGGAGGGGGGTTTTCGACAGCGTTTGCATTTGTGTGAAACTAAGAAAATTTGGAATGAAAATAACTGAAAATTTTTTTTTTGGGGAGGTAGTGGTCTTGAAATCGTTACGTAATATTAGAGGAGTGGCGTGTCAAACCGTTAAAAAACATTACGTAGGGAGAGGGTCAAAAATTGGTAAAATTACCGTTACGTAATTTGTGCACGGCACCACATCTGACTGTTCCTCCTTTTTGATTTCGAATCAAAGTGCAAAACCCGGGTTGGACGTTCGAAGGCGTAAACCCGTCCTATTTGCTTGATAAAGTTTCTAGGGAAATATCTCAGTCGATTTCTCCGGCCGTGTATGAACGCTTTAGGTTAGGCATTTGCATGTATCTCAGTCCCCAGCCTGTAAACAGTGCGTAAGGACAATGATTACAAAATGAAAAGCCGAAAAATATTTTTTTTTACGATATATTTTATCAGTTTGGTATTAAAGTCGAGCAAAAACAATTTTTATTCCAGTCCTAAAGGTATGAAAATGGAAAACATTAGAAAACAACAACCTGGAATGGATTTACTACGTGTAAGATGTAGTGACAACATCGCCCCATGCCCATCCTTTTCTGCCTAATGTGCTTTTCCGTTTGTCTGCGTCTTATACACGGCTGCTTGGCCCCTTAAGGATTTGCTTAGGAACCCTGTATATGCACGTTTTTTTTTATACTTTACAGAGGTAAAATGCGATATAACGTTCTTATGACGTTCCGGTTTTGCATAAAATCTTTTTTTTTTGGTAAGTAAACCCATGGAAAAATCAAACAAACAACTATAAACTGTTTTAATTTTGACCTCTAATTAGTTTTTTTATCGTGTCACCCAAGAAACAACCATATGCCTAATAGCACAGGATATTCCAGGGATATCCCAGTAAGTTGCTGTGAATGTCTAAATGTTCTGGCACATTCATAGTATATTCGTAGGATGTTCCAAAAACGTGCTCTGAATAACTTTTCAAGTTAGCATATTAACAGCACATTTAAAAGACATTCTCGGAATATCCAACCTTATATAATCTTATATTCCAGGAATGTTCTGTGAAAGTCCGAAAAATATCCTTTTTTCGAAATTGCCAGCACATTTAAAAAACATTCTTAGGATATATGTTCTACTAAAGTCCGGAAAATACCCTTCCTTTTGGATATTGACAGCACATTGAAAATAAGTTCCCTGGATATCCTGGATAGAACATTCAGCGACTATTCTATGCAGAATATTCCGTGAATGTTCTGCCAATTTCCTTCCTCATCATCATCATCATCATCAAATCATGCCATGAAAAGAAATAATATTTTTCTATCTACGATCATGCTTACGCAGCAGAATTTAAGATTTTATTTTGTTCAAAAAGCTTGTTGGGGTAGGCTAATATTTATTTCTAATAAAAAAATAAATATGAAAATCGGTTGAGCCCCCTTCCACTACCCTTTGAGAGGATTCGGGGAGCGGGGTAATATTTTTATCCCATAAAAAAAGAATTATGAAAATCCGTTGAGCCGTTCAGGAGTGATCCTGATTTTATGTAAAAAAAAAACAATTTACGGTGCTCTTCTAACAGAAAACAATGTCCGAAAGGTTATACCACGCAAAATATAATTTCTCCCAAAAGCCCCCGTAGCGCAAAAGGTTAAGTCGTTGGAAAAAGTGTTATATGAATGCCAGAAAGTTGAGGTTTCGAATCCCATCGCTGTTTAAAAACTTTTTTTTCATTTTTTTTTTATTTTTTTGATTTGTGAGAGAACATATTTTTTCAAGCTCATAAATGTGCTATGAAAATCCTGCGAAAATATTTTATGAATGTTCTACCAGGATGTTCTAGGAATATCAAAACTGCGGACACAGAACATTTCCTGAACATCCCTGGTATGCTGAGAGGATTTGAAGGAACATTCAGGGAGTGTTCCCAATATCCTAGCTGAACATTCAGCGAATGTTCGGGGAATATTTCTGTGCTATTAGGGATATGAATTCTTATTTGATTTTACCGTTGTAACACAACATAATGTTTATACAGTGGCGGTCCCAGAGAGGGGGGAGGGGCGGATTGCCCCCTCCCCCTTTGCTCCAGAAAAAAGTAGACAACAACAATAAAGACACAGAACATTCCCTGAACATCTCTGGTATGCTGAGAGGAATTTAGGTAACATTCAGAGAATGTTCATAATATCCTAGCTGAACATTCAGCGAATGTTCGGGGAATATTTCTGTGCTATCAGGGATATGAATTTTTATTTGATTTTACCATTGTAACACAACATAATGTTAATACAGGGGCGGTTCCAGGGAGGGGGGCGGGGGCATTGTCCCCCCTCCTCCTTTGCTCAAGAAAAAAGTAGACAACAACAATAACGATGCTGGTGGTAATAACCCTGAAGAAGAAAAAACGAGAAATTGCAGAAAGTTACTTTAAATACATTCTAGAATCTCTCCACAATATTTTGGGACAGTTTGACCTTAATTCGTCAGACCAAAAATATACAAACGCATGTTAAACTTACCGCGAAAACCATTGAAAATACAAAGCAGTATTATAGAGTTTCTATTTATAAACAAGTTTTAGGCAAAATCAATTCGGACATAAAAAAGTATTTTTGACCTGAACATATTCATACCAAGTTTAACATGAAGCCAAAATCATGGCAAAATTAACTAAAGTCGTTTCTAAATACTATAAACTGTTTTAATAATCCAAAACACAAATTCTTGAACTTTTATTGCGATAAGTCAGTATTTGGAAACAATATTGGTCAGAAGTAGGCAAAAGCTTAAATCAAAACATACCTAATAACGTTTTCGAGGCAATGAACAAGTGTGGCAATATTTTTCCGTTGATTAAAACATTTTTAGTTTATTTTGACTCAAAAATTACAGTTTTAATGTAATTTTCTCAAAAATTTTACTCAATTTTGTTTGCATATATTGATATGTTCCTCATAAAAGCTATGCTTTTATTTATTTTTTTCGTATCGAAACCGCCCGCCCCTTTTCAAATGGCTAAGACCGCCACTGGTTTATATGTAATATAATTTATTTATATAATTTTTATATTATTATATGATTATCTGTTATTATTTTTTATGTAAATTTCAATATTTTGTTAGCAAAATCTGTTTTTGTATGTTTGTTTTCTCAAAAGAAACCATTTTAACTAGTTTATTTTACAGTAACGAGGTAAAAATTATAAAAAAAAAATGATTTTGTGGTTAAAATATAAGAATTGCTTTGAATTTTTATCATTAGTAAAACAGCATATGGAACATATATCCTGGTTTTCCATAGGAGCACCTAAATATTACCAACATACTATGGTAAAACGGTTTACGTGACCTGTTATACGAAACTTACCTCATTCGTCAGTTTCAATACTACCACGAGGATCCTCGATATAAATTTTATCTTGGTTCCAAAAATCAAAAATAACAAAAAGGCAAAAAAATAGCTTTAAATTCATTTTTCTCAAAACAAGGTTTTTGGAGATATACGGTTTTTCCTTTGCAGGCAAGTGCTTGCATATTCACTAGTAATACCACAAGAGGCTAAATTATTTCCGGAAATTTTTACGTACTCATGACTATTTTGAAAATTATTCAAAGTCGAAGGCGAGACATAACTTTCTAAAAATATTCTTGATCACAAAAAAATTTCAGGATTAAATTTAGAAATAAAGATTATTTTTTTTGTCAGTGACCTTAGCTCACAAAACGTCAAAGTGACGTTAAAAACGGGTCATGTGTCATGATACCTGTTGGATTCAAATATGCATCAGAATTCGCCGACTTTTAATGGAAAACACATTTTGTAGAAGCGCAGGCAGGACTGCTGCTTTTTTGCCGAATAAAAAAATATTTAAATAAAGATCTTGGATGAAAAAAAAAACGAAAATTCAAACTTGGACGAGCCTCCCACAAGGAACACACAAAGGACCAAAGCCAAAAAAGGAAATAATTAAACGATGTTTCGCCTTGGGCAACCAGCGTGGGATCATCAGTGGTTTCACTGGTCACCCTCCCCAAACATCAATAAACGCTATGACACACTTTGATTTCCAACTTTGAATTATTCACATATAGGCATCGTTCAGAACTGTTACTTATCGAAGTCACCTGATACGGGTTCGTCCTGGCGTGTTAATATTTCCAATAGGAATATGCTCCCAAGGCAACAAAAATTAAGTCAAAAAACCTCCAGATCGGTTACTACCTACGAAAGAATCTAAAAACCAAAAGATCAAAAGAGCGAAACATCGTTTAATCATTTCCTTTCCGAAAATAATCTAAAAACCAAAAGATCAAAAGAGCGAAACATCGTTTCCTTTTTTTGCTTTTGTCTTTTGTGTCTTCCTTGTGGGAAGCTCAACCAAGTTTAAATTTTCGTTTTTTCAACCCAATCTTTTGATCTTTCGATTTTTAGATTCTTTTTGGTTGAAGTAACTGATTTGGAGGTTTTTTGAATTCCTTTTTGTATTTTTTAAGAATTTTTTTTTTATAAGGACAGCAATTCAAAATATCCAAACATTTTAATCGGTGGCCTTGGAAAGAAATTTTGAAGTCAAGTGAACTTTGAATGGAAAACATATTTTATAAAAACTAAGACACGTCTCGGAGCACATTCAAAGTTCGGTCAATTCTCATGTTTATTTGACTCCAAAAAGTATGGCTATCACATAACCGGCATAGAACGCCTCCAAGTAACAATTTGTCGACGTTTTAACGTTGCCAAAGGCGACTTAACTTAGTGTGAAAACGCTGTATAAACGTTCTAGCAACTCGCTTTTGCACCAATTTGGCGGAGATTTTTTGAGTTGTGTTGACGTTGCCTGCGACTAGAGTCGCTAGCAAAGTTTCCACACCGTCGCCGAAGCTACTACGACCGAAGTGCCCTCTGGATAATATTTTTATTAATACAGGGTTCCTAAGCAAATCCTTAGGGGGCCAAGCAGCCGTGTATAAGACGCAGACAAACGGAAAAGCACATTAGGCAGAAAAGGATGGGCATCGGGCGATGTTGTCACTACATCTTACACGTAGTAAATCCATTCCAGGTTGTTGTTTTCTAATGTTTTCTATTTTCATACCTTTAGGACTGGAATAAAAATTGTTTTTGCTCGACTTTAATACCAAACTGATGAAAGATATCGTAAAAAAAAATATTTTTCGGCTTTTCATTTTGTAACCATTGTCCTTACGCACTGCTTACAGGCTGGGGACTGAGATACATGCAAATGCCTAACCTAAAGCGTTCATACACTGCCGGAGAAATCGACTAAGATATTTCCGTAGAAACTTTATCAAGCAAATAGGACGGGTTGACGCCTTCGAACGTCCAACCCGGGTTTTGCACTTTGATTCGAAATCAAAAAGGAGGAACAGTCAGATGTGGGGCCGTGCACAAATTACGTAACGGTGATTTTACCAATTTTTGACCCTCTTCTTATGTAATGTTTTGTAACGGTTTAAAACGCCACTCCCCTAATATTACGTAACGATTTCAAGACCACTACCCCCCCCCCCCCCAAAAAAAAACTTTTCACTTATTTTCATTCCAAATTTTCTTAGTTTCACACAAATGCAAACGCTGTCGAAAACCCCTCTCCCCCCTACGTAACGTTTTGTAATCCCCCTCCCCCTATGACCATTACGTAATTTGTGTAAGGCCCCTGTAGTCCCAGTGAAGGAGGGCGAGACTTTAGACCTATTTCTTTGCGTTCCCGAAACTACGTCATTTTTGAAAAAAAATTGTAAGCGGCGCTATTTTTATTTCGTGCTTTGTTTTTCTAACATTTTTGCATTCGGCTAATTTAATTGAAAAATTTTTGCCTGCGGCGCCCTTTATCTTCTCACTCGAGACCAAGATCCCGTCTCTGTTTCTAAATTTTTTCGAATAAAAGTAGAGTATGACCATGGGGGAAATAATTTTTTTCTACGGTATGACGAAAATTTCGAGAAAGTTGAAGAAAAAAATAAAAAAAGTGGCAGAGCTCAAGTTTTTCGTAAAAAAAACGTTTTTTGTAAAGAAACAGAGCAAAATAAATCTTTTCACCCCTTTTTGGGTGTTCCAAATATTGGCAGCCCCTTATTTTTGGCTTCTACCCTCCCGCTAGTTTTAAAGAATTGGTTCGCTACATGTTTCGAGATCATGTCATAAAACACCTCGAAAATATCAAATGTAGTGTAGGGCCAGCTTTATTTAAAATCAATAATATCGCAAGCAAAAAGCTCTGCAGGAAAAACAGCGCCGTTTATTGATTTCTTTGGCTGCTAGTGCTAGCTGCATGGTTTGGCCGTTTCCGGATAGATGTCACTAGTAGAACAGAATGGAAAGGAATTTAATTAAAAGCAAAGATATTTCTTTCTAATGTTAACAACCTCACGAGTTTATTGCTCAGTGTCGTAAATAATGGACCCTGCCGCCTCCTTTAAGCAAGAAAAAGCTGTGGTTTTGACCTGAAAACATCTAATTTTTTCCTCGATCATCTCATGGTGTGGCCACCATCTAGCGGAATTTGCAGACATCTTGTCAACGGTTATTATTGCAACTATGATTTATACTCACAATGAAAGAGTGGCGACAATTTTTTCTCATGAAAGCAGTCCGGAGATAATAACAGACTGGCACCATTGCTCAATATACCTGTTTCTTTTGTCCGCGCAGAACTTTCTATGCCATTTCTGTTTGATTTATTGCAATCCTATCCCTAAGGAAAATCTTAGGAACCCTGTATAATTGACTTGAAATCAAGACTTCCACGTCTCTGCAACCACAAATGGACTAATTTCCAAACACCATCTATCGATAATTCTAAAATACGTAGCTAGGTAACATTCAGTTAATTTATTACATTACAGTGACTTTTTAAAGGTTCCCACTAAGTAAATTTAACAATGAACTTAAGTTTTTCGTCAAAAATTTACAGTTTGACTTTAAAAAATAAGGGGGCCTTCAACCCTTCTTACTTTTTTGCTAAATTATTTTTTTATTTAAATACTGAGAATTTTAAAAAGGTTTTAAACCTATTTTAAACTGTAGCCAATCTAAAAGAATACTTAAAAGTTTCCAAAATTAACTAAAAATCACCAAAATCCAGCAAAAAAACAAGATTCTTTTAACGATTTACACAAATGGTGTAACAGCGCGAATCAGGAAAAGAAAACAGTATGGCGGCAATAATCATTTCTTGATTTACTGGAAACCTAACCATTTTGCAACTAAAGAGGTGCCCTCTATAGTAAGGTGACCAACTGTCCCAGTTTGGCCGGGACAGTCCCGGTTTTCAACCATTTGTCCCGGGGAAAAAATCCGTCCCGGATAGTCCCGGTTTTTCAGCAAAAGTTCGGTTCGCCCCGGTACCACTGTATTTTGTAACTTTAAAATCACTGCAATTAGAAAAGCGGATGTCCTCTGCTATCTATAAATTTGAATTGAAACCTTACTTAAATTAAGTATTTTGGAAAATACATCTTAATATTATTAGGGGTGCATATAAGAAAAAATACATGATATACAATACATTGAATGGCCGGAGTGTCACGGTTTTGCCCCTTTAGGAGTTGGTCACCTTATCTATAGTTGCCTTATATTTTGAAATTGGACGAAAGTGCTAATAGCTTTTTCCTTTTGCTGCAACAATTTGCACTAATTATATCTATTCTTTATATTTATACAAGCTAAAAAATGACATAGATATATTACACACACGCAAATTAATTTCAAGGTGGTCTTACTCTTCGTTACTTGGCATCTACAGTGGGTCAGGGACCATAGTCTGACTCTGGGCACTTGGGGGGCGTTACATAGTTTATAGGCAGAAAAACAAATCAAACAATTACAGCTCCTAACAAAATTATGTCGCGACTTTTGATTGTGTGACGTCACAAACGTTTAGGATCGTGTCCCCTACATGGTCGGTCAATTATCTAACATCATTTTATCTTAATTTTAACCCCTCTTTCCTTCCTCGTAATAATTTTGCAAATTGTGCAACACTTAATGAATATAGAAAACCCTCCTAAAAATATAAAAAATTAATGTTTTATTATTTTTTAAATTATTTTTGGAGTAAAACTCTTACGGAGTTTTTATAAAACTTCCACCCCCTTCCACCCCTTGCCGTGTTTTATTTATAGACACAGCCCTTTTTTAGTTCATATTTCAAGATAGTCTGACTACTGGTCACTTGGAATCTGATTTTTTGAATTTATAAATAAAATCTATATGTTTGTGGCAGATTCATAATGTCGAAACTACTTTTTTTGGGTTTTTCGCCACTAAGTTAAGGAAATTTTTTCAAAAATATGTTAAAACCCACTGCGTAAATTCCTAAAGAAAAAAATTTGTTCGTTTGTCAGTGGTTTTTAAATAAGATAAAAAATTTGCCTACACACACGCAAATCCTAACTAGAATCTAAGTACTTATCTGACGATTCGGCAGAAATTCTACTGCCGTTATCAAAGAATTTTATCCTTTTCAAAAACTTTTTTCGATTCTTTTTTATGTATGACAACAGACAGATATTTTAAAAAAGAATCGAAAAAAGTTTTTGAAAAGGATAAAATTCTTTGATAACGGCAGCAGAATTTCTGCCGAAACGTCAGATAAGTACTTAGATTCTAGTTAGGATTTGCGTGTGTGTAGGCAAATTTTTTATCTTATTTAAAAACCACTGACAAACGAACAAATTTTTTTCTTTAGGAATTTACGCAGTGGGTTTTAACATATTTTTGAAAAAATTTCCTTAACTTAGTGGCGAAAAACCCAAAAAAAGTAGTTTCGACATTTTTGAATTTATGTCTCCCTCACCATTTTTTTGCACTAGTAGACCAACTATGTTGACGCTGAGTAAACGGCCAGGAAACGTTAAACTAGGGTGTACCAATTAACCCTAGACAATTAACAACCTTATGGCGTCGTCGTTGTTCCGTCGTTCATTGCGTTCGTTGAAAACCCCACAATATTCCAAGTTGTTAGAGGGTTGCCAAATTTACTCTAGTTAATAACAACGGTGCGGCGTCGTTTTCTTGTCCATTATAGCGGCCGTTGCACAAATGACTAGTTTTTGTACTTTATGCAACGTTAATTTTAGTGTATTTAGTTATGGCAACTAAGGCAACTAAAAATTGTTACTTGGGCCACTTCGGCATTTCCTAAGCTAAGGACACTGACAGAAACACTGTATACTCTCGCGCGGTATTAGGTAAGAAAATTTCACAATAAATTCTGTTTAAAAAAAAAACAATTTAAAAATTATATTTTTTACTTTTAAAAATGCTTAATTGTTTCTTTGACTAGACATCAGCTAAAAAAAAGTTTCGATTGACTTGGTTATTTAGTTGCCAGGGCAACTATGTAAAATCTTAACATAAATAGTATTTGAGTCCCGAAGTCATCAATTACTACGTTTATACGCACCTAAAAGCGGTTTTATATAATGACGGTCTTAAATTAAATCGATTTCTACGAGGGTTTATACGTCCTTTATTAAACGTCATTAAATGTTTGTGTAAAAATCAAAACAAATAAATCATCCAAGTTAACAACCCACATAACAATTAAACATTCCTGTAATGTAATAGTCATATACTTAGAGAACAAAAGAATGTGATAGACATGTTACATTTTACCATTGGGAACATTACTGACACATGCCGGTAATAAGTTACGCTCTAGCTAATACAGGTGATATAAATGTGATAGAAACGTGACGTAAAGCATGACTATAATACGAAGAATTTTAATAATATACTAAAAGACTATAAATGTATGGATATAATTTTGTGATTCAAAACATGTCCAGACGGCCACGAGATGGATATTCTAAGATGTGGAGTGGATATATAACCACTTGAATGTCTACTAAATATGCACTAGTCTTCCACTAAAGTGCAATTACGGAGTAACCTATGGATATAGGTATGTCAATGTATCACCATTATATTGACGTACTACTTGATATTATTTATCAAAAGATTACCTAATTAACTTTGTGCTGTCTTATATGTATAATAATATAACCTGCTATATAGAGAACATATTGATTCCAGTGCCATCTACCTACAATAGATGACATTAAACTAAATTATAATTATAAATCATGCAAATCGCGTTCTTTTCAACAAGCATGCCAAAATCCTGACAAAAACATTCTTTTTGGGAATATTCATAAAAATAACTTGATTATCAGGTTAATATAGGCATATTATTATCTTATTACCAAAGAAATATAACTATCACAAACTCCTTAAGAATATTCAACAAAAAATAGGTCTGCAACATTCCTGTCATATTCGCAATAGAATACTCCAAAAATCACTTTGAGGAAATATTCCTATAACATGAATATGGTTAAGCATTTCTTTAAGTTGGAAGCAATGCGTTAAAGCGTTTTTAAATTGTTTTTTTTCTCGCGTGCAGAATGTACTCACTTTCCACACACATTTGCATGCGGAAAGTTGCACTTTTTCGCACTGAGTGCGGAAATAAATTTAATCCCAGACTTTTCCGCACTAATATTTTTAATTATTTGCTTTTTTCTTTATGTCCAACTGACTCTCTTTACGTCTGTTTGACGGCACATTCAAATGGTCGTAGAAATTTTTTTTTAACTAACATGTACGTAAAGTGACTGTTTCGCCCTTAATTTCTGGCCAAACTCCGCTGACGCGCCGTCTGTCCATCTAAAATCGCGTGCGGAAAAGTGCCACTTTCCGCACTAGTTAAACTACTATTCTATCGACTCTAAAATCCATTTTAAAGCGATTAACTACTTGCTCAAATCGCTTTAAACTAAAAACGATTTAGTGCTTAAAGCGGTTTTATTGGTATTTACACGACAAAATTTTTAAACCGTCAATATATAAAAGCGCTTTAAGAGGGCCGTCTAAACAAAGTAATTGACTGTATACTTACCTACTGTAGTTACCCAGAAATAATAGTTTAAGACTTAGGAGAGTATTAGGAAATCAATGTAACTGTGGAGACCTGATTTTTTTGCAAAACTTTACGTCATTGCATTTGTTTTCCATGGCAACGCGGAGAGTTTATTTGTATTTTTCCACAGTGGAACACCAGAGCTTTTTTAGCACCGGGTCAAAAATTTGGTGTTAGGTTACTTATTTTGACTTCGCATTCCGCGCCGCTAATGGTCAAGCCATGATGGTAATTTAAGGCTCAAAATATTTTAGCATAATTTAAGGGGTAACGTTTTTGATGAAGCAATTTTTTACTATGTTTTTCACATTTGTATGCCATGATATTGCTCATATATTTTAAAGCTTTCTTTCCAAACTTTTGATTTCTAGAATGAAACAATCAAGTTTTTTAAGTTTTCACTGTTTTTTTAGCGTTCAAAAAAGTTACTGCCAAAAAACATGTTTTCTCTGTTAAAATGAAAAATATTTAAGGTTGTTGGAGAGAGACAGCAGGCTATAAAAAAGTATTTTAGAGAAAGATGGACATAATTTAAGGCAAACGTTTACTCAAAATTTCTGTTATCTCATCTGTCTGTCATCTTGAGAGGTGTCGTGCCTATGATTTTTATTTTGCAATTTTTATTCAAAAAAAAAAGCAAACAAACCCTACTAAAGTGTATTTTAGCATATCTAAATATAATTTAACAGGTATTTAAGAAAATTATTTTAAGGTTCATCATGGCTTACAATCAACATAAAGCACATAAGTTTTTTTTACTTTCGCTTTTTTCGTAAAGTGTATGCGGTCTGGCACGCGTCCGTGTAAGTCATGATGCGTTGCGGTAGCCCGAACTTGCCTTACTATCATTGCCGCCGCTGTACCGTACCACGGCGCAAATAACCCTCTATATAGGTCCATGTGACCGCGTGTTTACTTTGATTTTTCAGACAAGAAACATAAGTTTTTCTATTGTGTTTGTGCCTCGGTTTCTGCTAATGCAGTACATGTTCCTCTTCGTGTGCTTAAAGAAAATATACATTGGATATCAATATATTCCCTATTACTAAATACTAATATGAATAATACTAAAACAGAAGAAAACCATTTACTGCAGAACTGCCAAAAAAACGCTACCCAACTAACTATTAAAGTAACTGGGTGTAATGTTTAAGGTTGCATTTAGAAGTGCATTTATAACTGAATTGGAAACACTCCTGCTAGCTGCTACCACTGATTTTAGGACAACAGGTTAACTTAAAAACCATCGATATTTAAAAATCGGCTGCAAGAGCGTCAACGACTAGCAAGAGTCTCTCCAACCTCTAAATGGAGCTTTACTGACCTGTTTTGTTAATACTCAAGTATCCGTGTGTTTTTGAAATTGAGGTTGGGATCTAAAATCTATCCTTTGCCCTCCAAGATTTCACTAGTAAACTTGCACATAACTATGTCGCAATAATTTAAATTAAAAAAATTTATGGGATCAAAATAAAAACAAAATTATGTGAGGTTATAGGCAGTGTGATTTGTTGTTTCTATGCGAATTCCTAGTAATTCCAAGGAGCCAGTAAAGTTCTCTTGGTTCTTTGATAAACTCGGGGTAATACCCGCGCAGCGCTAGGCCATTTTCGGCGGGCGACCGCACACGTGGAGTTTTGTTTTAGAACAATGTTTTCGAAAACATATATCTGAACGATAAACATAACCTCGAATGATTTTCTGTCAGAAAACGTAAAAATACTCTTCTATCCCACTGCGGCCCTTGTTGACAAAACATCTGCAGTTGTCATGGTATCGGGGGCTTTAGGATAGTTGGGGGCTTTAGGTTTAAGGGAGCTGTGCTTATTTTGATTTCCGAATATTCCTTAATTGTACATAAACTTGGAGGTACTACAAGTGGTGCAAAAACTTTTTTGCGTTTAAGAAGATTGGAAATGGAATAAGATTACCTTAGTTAAAATGTATCAAAATATAAGTTTATAAAAAGGAAAACCTAATTTAGTTTAACTGCGTTTTTGCGAAGTATAAAATCGTTTAAATAAAGAAATTGAATCTAACAAGTAAAAAACATTCTGTGATAATTAATTAATGATTAATTCGCTGTTGGTTAATTAGTCAAGCAAAAAAAAATTCCGAAAAATACATCATCTGTCAAAAAACTAATTTTAATTGGTTAAAAAGTACTGGTGTGGTATTTTCTTACGAAAAATCCACTAAAAGCCTCGAATTTGTGGTCACATTATTCAATTAATGGTAAAGTCCAAACTTATTATAGAAAAAAACCTGTAAATAACAGATTATCATAGCTGAAAATAGTAAAGTTGTTAATATTTTTTCCCATGGTTTATTAGTAAAGTTATTTTTTAAAATTTTACTTATTGCCACTGGTTTTTTTTTAGTATCCTTCTGTTTACTTTTTATCCTTACCTTTACTTGTTATCCCATGGGCCAAAAATGGGCACTTAACTCCTTAAAATTAGGGATAAAAGTGAAATTTTTGTATGAGTGCGAAACAGTACATTATACACCTAGGGACTAAAGCGGACTAAAATGGTACCTAGTAAAAAACCACTTTTCTTACGTGGTTTATATAATATTTGTTGATTTTGACTTTTAATTTATTGCAGAATGGCACCAACGTAAAATAAGATGCAATATTTCTTGCATGCAATCTTTGCATTTTTAGTGTGCTATTTTACTCCCTAGACTAGGCAAATACCTAGACACTGTTTTTAGTCCCAAGGTACGAAAAGTACAACATTAGACCCTCATTTGTCTTTTTTTGTAATTTATCTCTACTACTTTTTATTAAAAGGTTGTAGCTGAAGTGCAGCAAGGGCCACAATTCACCTAGGGAGTAAAAAAATTTCTATTCTACGTCAATGTAAGAAAAATGGTCTGCTGGCCAACTTTTATTCATTCTTTTACTTTACAAACCTCTTTATATTCTAGGGATAAAAAGCGACACTAAAATGAAGGATCAAATGTGCACTTTTTATGCGTTTAGTATGAAAATAGTACATTATATCAAGGCGACACATTTTATACCGAGGCAAAAAAATTTTAGCCTGAGAGAAGGGAGTACTAAAAATCTCTGAAAAAGAAAAAGGCACTCTAGTAACGTTATTTTTTGCACTTCTTTTTATGAAAATCTTTACCAAAACAGATCAGCGCATTTCTTAAAAAACGCATATCACCATATAAAACTGAGTTTCCCTTTCTAAATTCCGCAAATGATTTTTTAGTCAATAAAGTTTCAAAAAACTTAATTTATTTCTTACCCTTTCTTTTAATTTTGCTGGAAGTATAATCCTCATAACACTCAATAATCTTTCTAATATTGGGGTACCATTGATAAAGTGAAATCCTTGAATTCTCAGGTGAACGGATTCCTAAAAAACTGGCGATTAGGTACTTTTGGTGATCATACTAATTCTTAATCGTAGTAGTTATAGTTTATAAGTAATAGTTACAAAAATTTGAAAAAAAATAATGTAAGAAAGGTAAAGGTATTTTAAATCAGTCATTTAAGAGTCTGCGGAATCAGCAAGAGCATGGGGAGCTGCCATTTAATTAAAAACAATAAGAATAATTCTTTCAGAATTGTTCTTTGATGAAATTAGTAACCATTTGTGATTTAAACTAATGAAGATTAGTTTACAACAAATGTATTTTACGATATTTTATAAAACCCTTGACATAATTATAGCTTATATCAAGAATATCCTATTAATAAAGCAACTCATCCTAGTAACCACATAGGATATGTTACCAACGTGTTCATCCAGATATAGAAAAATCGTATCGCTCCAAAAAGTAGTCGCCATTTAAGTCGTCCCAGGAGGTTATTCTCCAAAGAAGCAGAAATTTTACATCCAAATTTGAAGGAAAAAATATGAGATAAAGAAATGTATGGGTGGGCTTTAAAATTTTGGACTGTTTTGATCTCTAATAACTTTTTTGTTTCTTAATCGATTTTTATAAATGTTAGCTCCTTGGAAAGGTAATTAAACGAGTTTTATAATTTTGATGGATAGCAGAAAAAATTCAAAATCATATTTAAAAAAAAGAGCTGCAACTTTTTTTTTACCACCACCACTGTAATTTTTTTTTTGTTAAAATAAGAAAGCACATGCTATTTCACGGTTAACGAAGTACAACTCATAAAATTCGGTTTACTTATACAAAAGTTATGTTTGCTCAAATTTCCTCTGAATACAGAACCTATTGTAAACACAAAAAATATTTTTTTGGAGATTTATAACTTTTAAATTTTTTATCCGATTTTTATAGAGTAAGCCTTTTTGCAACAACAATTGTTTAAAATATACGATTTTTATATAAAAAAATTTCAAATGTCAAAAGCCCAACTTTTTAATTTTTTATCGTAATAGAATAAGCCTTTTTGCAAAGCAAATTGTTTAAACTTTATGATTTTTATATAAAAAATGTCAAATGTCAAAAGCCCAAGACGGCGGAAATAGTATTAAAGAAATAGTAGTTATTAAGATTTTCCAAAACAGATCTGCAACGTTTTTGTAAGCACCCTAAGCTTTTTTAATAAAAATAAGAAAGCTTCCTTAATTTTTGCTTTTATTATAAACTTGTGAATATTTCGAAATCGCGTAAAAATATGAAAAAATAAAAAAAAAAGATTTTTTTTTTAATGAAAAGGTCATAAAAATATGTCTTCATCTTTTGCGAGTTTCATAAACCACCGAGCAACAAAAACTAAATATTTTTTTCATAATATCTCGTTAAACGTCAAATAACAACAGCTTTCTTAGTTTTATTAAAGACTTTTATTTTAGACTATGTCCGCCATCTTGAACATTTGACATGTTTTGTAAAAAAAATCATAAGTTTTGTCTTTGCAAAAAGGCTTACTCTATAAAAATTCGATAAAAAATTAAAAAGATATTTTAAAAACCCCTTTTTGGTGTTAGGAACAGGTTCTGTATTTTGAGGAAATTTGGGTCAACGTAACTTTTGCATAAATGAACCATGAATTTTATCAATGATACTTCGTGAAACGTCTAATGGTAAATGTTTCCTAATTTTTATTAAAAAAAGTCAACAGGGTGCTCAGAAAAAAGTTTCAGATATGTTTTTGAAAATCTTGTTGTATAAAAATCGTAAATTTTAAACAATTTTTGTTGCAAAAAGGTTTACTCTATAAAAATCGGATAAAAAATTTAAAAACTTTTATATAAGTGAACCGAATTTTCTTAGTGGTACTTCGTTAAACGTCAAATAGCATGTGCTTTCTTACTTTTATAAAAAAAATACAAGGTGGTCAAAAAAGTTGCAGCCCTGTTCTAAAAGATATGACTTTGAATTTCTTCCGCCATTTTAAATTTTTGACGTGTGGTCGTTTTAGTCAAGAAATTATAAAATCTGTTTAATTACCTTTTCAAAAAGCTAACATTTATAAAAATCGATTACGAAACAAAAGAGTTATTAAAAAATCAAAACAGTCCAAAATTTTAAAGTCCACCCTACATTTTCCTTTGATGAATGTATTTATATAAAAATAATAAAAATTAGGTTCCACCAATTAGAATTTAAATTATTTTAAGAAAATGTAGAAGTTCTTGTCACGTTTCAACAATTTGCAAGAAACTGGAAAACAATTAGCAAATTAAATTATGTGTAATGGTGACGCTATTTTCCATAAGTCCACGAAAATAAAACGTTTGGATAATTTAATAAAAACTAATACTTACAAGTATATCTTTGAGAGCAAAACCCCACTGTGCCGAAAATTTCAGCACGTTTTTCATAGTCACATTTTCCGTGTCAAAAATAACTATTGTGGAGGCCCAAAAATCATACATCCCTCGCAGTTCGCACATCATACACGCCAGCACACTATAAGTAAATCCGTCTTCTGCTTTTCCTTCAGGATCATTTAATTTGTAAATGTAAACCCTGTAGCAGTTCGGTGGTGGCAGCAGCTTCCTTGTGCATACATTGATTCTAAAATATATTTTAATTCTTTCGGTCACTTCAATGGATATCAATATTTAGTCTGCTAAAGACAACTGGGGTCCGATTTTTCCACATTTACAACTTTTTTTCAAACTTTTTTGAAACAAATGAAATTTCTTTAAACGAATCGGGTGAAATCGGCTGCTTGGCGATAAAAACGTATAATAAGCAGGATTTAAAGCATTTTTCTTTAAAAATGCATTTTATTTTACTTCATGTAAACCAGATATTTAATAACTAACTTTTTGTTAACGACTTTACTTTAAACTTTAGCAAAAAAATCATCAATAAACTAAAAAAAAGGATAATTTGATTCACTCCGATGGCACTTCGAAAGGCTCTTTATTTTGTTGGTTTTATATTTCTTTTTAAGGCAACGTTTGGGTCATATTCAAAGCGAAATAAAAGCATTTGTCTTTAACTAATAGTGTAAAGCGATTTCTTTGATATTTTAAATATTTTAAGAATGATAAATAACTATTAAATTCAAAAAAATCTGTTACCTCGTACGGTCACACAGCCACTGTCTTTATCCCATTAAAAATGAATGTTTGGCTTCCCCACAGTCATGATTGTCATGGAAAACAATCACTAAATACGATTACACTTTTTTTTGGTTTCATTAAATTTGCTTTAATTACAATTTTGAATAAAAAGCCACTAGAATGAATTTTGCAAAATACTACCTGCTATGGCCGCCGGCAGCCGTCGATTCGGTGATGTTCGGGGTAACTCATTCCACCTTGCATGAAAAAGCAGAGTTGCCGGATTTTCTTTGAGACCATTTCGAGACAAATATTAATACTGAGAAAAAATTTCAATCTAGTAGGTATGTTTTGTTTTCGTGCCGTTCGCACTTGTAAAAAATTTTTAAAATTAAAAGTGATATTGCCAATTGCTCCGTATAATGTTAAACTTGGTTTAAATTTAACTCATGTTTAGAAAGCAAGACCTTGATATATCAACTTCTGTGTGAAAGCACATTCTAAACATCGATTAAATTTAAATTGCGGTGCAATTGGCGGCATGGAGCGTCGCGACAAGTGTTTTAATATTTTGCTCAATGTAGTTATAAATCCTATTCAAAACCAACACTTCTTTAACACTCTCTAGCACTCTCTAAAATTTTCCGCAACTGCTTATTTCAGTCATAATGGTTTGTTGCACAAAAAACCTACTTGCACTAAAATGTATTTTTATTAAACATCAGAAAAATACCGAAAAATTTTTATTGTAGGGTATAGAAAATAAGCAAGAAATTTAAAAATATTGAAAAATACCTCAAATCAAGATGGCGTTGTTTCTGCAGAGGAGGCGTCTGAGCTCTTTGGTTTCGAAATAGCTTATACTCTCTAGGAATTAGATATAGACACTATTTTCCATTATCTGTGCGAATTATTTCGCTCAGAAGATCTAATATTCCTGGACTATTTGCCCAAAAACCGCTTTGTACTAATTTTGAAAGAAATAGAAGATAATGAGACGTTACCCCCCCCCCCCCTCCGCCTGAAGAGGCATCACCTTCATAATTTAAATACATCAACATTAAAAACACCTTTGACCGAAATCAGATACATTTAGATGGTACCCCCCCTGCGTCGAGCTGTCAAATTTATGATAATCTGATCAAAAATTCATAATCCTGGACCCTAGAAACCCCTGTATACCAATTTTGACCGAAATCGGATAGATTTAGATGGTACCCCCCCCCCTGCGGCGAGCTGTCAACTTTATGAAAATCTGATCGAAAATCCCTGTATACCAGTTTTGACCGAATTCGGATACATTTAGATGGTACGCCCCCTGCGGCGAGCTGTCAACTTTATGAAAATCGGATTGAAAATTCGTAATCCTTGGCCCCAAAAAGCCTTATGTACCAAATTTGAACCAAATCGATTTTTTTATCAGTATTTGTTCGGTCTGCTTTAATATTTCTCAGTCTAAATCCCAATAAACCCATCTAACTTCAACGACATGTGCATGGCCTACTTGACGCAAAAGAGTCACGTGGTACAGCGAAAGTTTTCTTTGAGCTAACCAACCAAACGTTTAAGCTTGTTATGATAACACAATTTGATATGTGACATTTAAACTGAAAATATCAAAGTATTTTCAGATGTAAAATGTGTTGTAAAACCAAACCATAGCATAGACTTTAGGACCGACGATGGTCCGATTGGAACTTTGTTTAATCGGTCGAAAATCGGCAACTGACGATGGCCCGATTTACTATAGTCGACTTTATGCCGAAGCCCACTTTATTTGCGTTAGGACCGACGACGGTCCGATTGGAACTTTGTTTAATCGGACGAGAATCGGCAACTGACGATGGTCCGATTTATTATAGTCGACATTATGCCAATGCAAACCTTATCTGCTTTTGGGCCGATGATGGTCCGATTGGAACTTTCTGTAATCGGTCGAGAATCGGCAGTATATGTGAACATTTAAACTGAAAATGTCAAAGTATCTTCAGATGTAAAAACCAAACCATAGCTTAGACTTTAGAACCGACGATGGTCCGATTGGAACTTTGTTTAATCGGTCGAAAATCGGCAACTGACGATGGCCCGATTTACTATAGTCGATATTATGCCAACGCAAACCTTATCTGCTTTAGGGCCAATGATGGTCCGATAGAAACTTTCTTTAATCGGTCGAGAATCGGCAACTGACGATGGCCCGATTTACTATGGTCGACTCGAAATTCACTACAGCTGTAATGCAACGACGACTACACTACCACAGTCTAACTGCACCTTTACAAATTTGTGGACGCTGATGGAGAAGTTTAAAGAAAAAACAATAAATTGATCCATTTAAACACGCACAAAATTTTAATAAAAAAAATAAAGAAATGTCAGGGACGTCACTGTTTTGAATTATTCATTTTATCGCGTTTTGAACTAATGACGTCGTCGTTAAAATTAATTTAAAGAATATTTCAAAACAATTTCAACGCGAGAATACGCCTCAAATATTCCTAGACCACTTCTAATAAAAACAAAACGATTAAATGATGAAGAAAACTAAAAAATATCATGTATAAAATTTCTTGCGAGTGTGGTAAATTTTATATTGAAGAAACTTTAAGACCTCTTGAAGTTAGAAGAAGTGATTTGGAGAGTTCTAAAATTTGCCAATATTCTTTTGCGAATAATTATGGAGTAATGTGGGGAGAAACCGGTATATTACCAGAAGGACTCGAAAAAATGAAATGAAAAATAAATGAAGCAGCTTGTATTTATCTAAATGAAGTTGAATGCATAGCTAGCATATCAGTTAATGTATTTTGTCTTAAAGTCAATTAAAATATAACTAGTGGCAAAACCCCCGAAAAACTTAGTGTCTGCAAAAATTACTTGCATTACAATTTTTTTTTAGTTAGAAGGCTCATCAATGAGTAAACCAGAAACGCCATCTTATGGTTTGTAAATTTTCAATCGCAGAAACTGTCTTTGAATATAGTTTACTTTCGACCAACCCATAATACTAGTTTAACAAGCGTCCTTACACGACTGTAATGTGCCATTTATGCTCCTAGGATAATATTGAAGCTTAGGCGTAAATCGCCAAGCGATGATCGTCTCTTTCATAAGGACACTTATTGACGCAAAATGTAAATTATCTTTCTATATTTTTCACAAAATAAATATTTATTAAATATATAAATTGTCAAAAGTACAAAAAAAATAAAATTTCGTAAAATTTTCAAAAATTTAAATATTTTCAAAATACCAAAAAAAAATCCAAAAATTTTCAAAATTAAAATATTTTGAAATTTCAAAATTTTAGGAAACCTTCAAAAACTTGAATGTCACAATTTTGTCTTGATAATAATAATAATAATGTTAAATAATAAATAATACAAAGTATATGAACTTAGGAGTGTTTAGATGTGGTGTTTTTATTCATTTTTTATATTTATAATGAAATTTTCATTGATCGTAGGTAAAGTATGGTAACACTAACTCGCATGTTATACTCATTACACCCTCAGATAAATTAAGACACTAGCCTTCGACTCGCGACTCAAAATTTATCTTCACGTGTAATGACCATCATAACAGACTTGTTATGTAAACTACTATTATACAACAAGTGTCCTCCCTAATACCCCTTTCGTTACTTCCACTGCATAAAAATATCCATTCTAATCCTACTTAATTGCAGTTTTTACCCAAACGGCTGACCAGTACTTACGTTAATTCTGCCGATTCTTTATACTTCTTGGTGCCAGGTACGCAGTGATCAAATAAAGATTCGCCATAGTCATTTTTGCATCTATAATAATTGTCTAAAAAACGTTTCCCCCCCTCTATATTAGCCTTGTTATTACACACGCATCCTAACAGAAGTGCCGTATCTAAAAAGTAACATAAAAATTAAAAAACTGGTGCTAGAAAGCAAGGATATAATAATTGTTTTAGGTTGAAAGGAAATTAAAATATCTCGATAACTGTAGCTTTGAAAGATTTGAACCTCATAACAAAATTTTTGGGTAATATCTGCTTTACTCCTAAAGTTATGATATTTTTAAATATATTTTAACGTTTTTTCAAATAACTCGAAAACTATAGCTCCTACGAATTTAGTCTTTTATCACAGAATTTGTAGTCCATATTCATGAAAACTTAAATCTAAAAACCGTATCGCTACTTGCCTTTGTTCCAAAGTTACAATTTTTTAAAATATATAATCCCCCTTTTCCCCCTTCAACCCTTCACCACCCTACCCAAAAGTTAATCAATTCATGGATAGAAGATTATTGTACCAAATTTCGTTAAAATCGCTTAAGGCGTTCTTGAGTTATCGTGTTTACAGACAGACAACAGACCGAAAGATAACTTTTTCTTTTCGTCGATTAAGGTGTTTTGGAATTTTAATAACTCATTTTTGATAACCCATACCATATTGGTATGGTGGACTAGAAGGCACGGATAGTCCACCATACAATCAATTATTTTATGCTGAAAGGAAATGAAAATATCTCGAAAACTGTAGCTTTGAAAGATTTGAGCCTATAACAAAATTTTGGATAATATTTACAAAAATCAAAATCTTAAAACCGCATACCAATAGCTGCTTTACTTATAAAGTTATGATTTTTAGTATATATTTTAACGTTTTTTTTAAATAGCTCGGAAACTAAAGCTCCCACAAATTTGGACTTTATAACAAAATTTGTAGTACATATTCATGGAAACTTAAATCTGAAAACCGTATATCGCTACTTGCTTTGGTTCCAAAGTCACAATGTTTTAAATTATTTTATCCCCCTTTTCCCCCTTCAACCCCCCACCACCTTACCCAAAAGTTAATCAGTTCATAGCCAACCGATAGAGGATTTTTGTATTAAATTTCGTTAAAATCAATTAGGGCGTTCTGGAGTTATCGTGTATACAGACAGACAACAGACCGACAGACGACTTTTTTTTTTCGTCGATTAAGGTGTTTTGGAACCACAGTAACTTATTTTTGATAAAATTAAGAAAAGTCAAAATTTCACGATTTTAATAGTCCCCCATACCATATTGGTATCGTGGACTAAAAAGGGAGTAGGGATAACACTAACAAGAATCTGTCACTTTTCTTGGCTTATTTTGGACCAGACTTTACGTTGCCTATAATTATTTTTATTGAACAACAAAGTGAATCTCGTATCCGCAAATAAAAATTAAAGTAACACTCGTGGCATATCGGACAAAGCGTTTTTGTTTCTCATTTCATTACGACCAGGCCTCCAATGTCTAATGGAGAATCCAGACACATACAGACCTATTGCATCCTTATTAGGAATCATCAGGGAGTCATAGGATTGTACCTGGCAGTTGAAGCTACACAGGCACCATGCAAATTTCTCGAATTTAAAACAAAACGTTTGTAATCCGCGGAGACGTAGTACCTGTGTGCGCCACCTGTCGAATAAAATGAGAAACAAGAACATCAAAATTGAAAAGTGCAGAAGTCCGTAAATACAGAATCCTGTACCTTTCAGCAGGTTATAAAGAAGAAACCTGTAAAAGTATAAGGTCACTGTAACATGACTCTTAAAAAGACGTAACGTTTGCAGCAGCACCACTTCCAATTGGACCTTCATACTACGTTGCCCTAATTTTAAGGTATCAGCAAGCAATCGCTCCGAAGAAGGCTTGTTGCTCAGAACTAAAAAGTCAAAATAATACATGTTTCTTCTTTATAACCTGCTAAAAGGTACAGGATTCTGTATTTACGGTCTTCTGCACTTTTTAATTTTGATGTTTTTATTTCTCAGTTTATTCGACAGGTGGCGCACACAGGTACTACGACTCCGCGGATTACAAACTTTTTGTTTTAAATTCGAGAGGTGGGCATGGTGCCTGTGTAGCTTCAACTGCCAGGTACAATCCTATGACTCCCTGATGATTCCTAATAAGAATGAAACAGGTCTGTAGGTGTCTGGATTCTCCATTACACATTGGAGGCCTGGTCGTAATGAAGTGAGAAACAAAAACGCTTTGTCCGATATGCCATGAGTGTTACTTTAATTAATATTTTTATATCACTTTTATATATACAGTGAGCAAAAAAAAATTATTATCTTCCATATTAAAGAGCCCCCTATTTACCAAATCAATCAAGCTATCAGTTATTAAAATGAGTTTTACGTATTTCAATGAACGCCTATGATTTATCAAACCAGGAATTTATCAGACCGTATTTTACAAAAAAATTCATCGTAAAAACGATTCACAATAGAAACTGCAATTCTTCAAACCAATTTTTTATCCAGACCTTATTTTATCAAACCTATTCAATAACAAATTCAAAATTTAACAGACTCGTTTTTAATCGAACCATTGTTCATCAAACTCATTCAATATCAAACTCGTATTTTGTAAAACCCGTTTTTAATAAAACCCAGAATATGTCAAACCATTATTTATCAAATCCGGATTTCGTCAAACTCGTTGTTTATCAGAAAATATTTTTTAAATTGATAGCGCATTCCTCAATAATACTTACATGAACTGGAGGCGAACACGAGGGTGGCGTGGCGTCACGGTATTTTGATGAATTTGTCATTCTATAGAACTATTTGGTTTGATGAAATAAGGTTCGGATAAAAAATTGGTTTGACTAATTACAGGTTCTATAGTGCATGATTTTGTGATTGAACTTTCTTTTATTTAATGGGTTTAATTTTGCACATCCTGATAAACCGTGGGAGTCAATTTCAATTTGAAAAACAACAAAATGAATCTCGTGTTTTTGTTCCTCACTTCATTACGACCAGGCCCCCAATGTCTAATGGAGAATCCAGACACCTACATATCTGTTTCATTCTTATTAGGAATCATCAGGGAGTTATAGGATTATACCTGGCAGTTGAAGCTACACAGTGACCATGCACAACTCTCGAATTTAACACAAAAAGTTTGTAATCATTGGGGACGTAGTAACTGTGTGCGCCACCACAATAAACCGAGAAACAAAAACATCAAAATTGAAAAGTGCAGGACACCGTAAATTCAGAATCCTGCACCTTTCAGCAGGTTATAAAGTGGAAACCTGTAAAAGTATAAGGTCACTGTAACATGACTCTTAAAGAGGTAACGTTCGCAGCAGCACCGCCCCCAATTGGAGCTTCATACTACGTGGCCCTAATTTTAAGGCATCAGCAAGCAATCGCTCTGAAGGAGGCTTGTTGCGAAGAACTAAAATGCCAAAATATTAAAAAAACAACAAAATGAATCTCGTGTTTGCAAATAAAAATTAAAGTAACACTCGTTGCATTTATTTGCGGACACGAGATTCATTTTGTTGTTTTTTTAAATATTTTGGCTTTTTAGTTCTCATGCCTTAAAATTAGGGCCACGTAGTATGAAGCTCTAATTGGGGGCGATGCTGCTGCGAACGTTACCTCTTTAAGAGTCATGTTACAGTGACCTTATACTGTTACAGGTTTCCACTTTATAAACTGCTAAAAGGTGCAGGATTCTGTGTTTACGGTGTCCTGCACTTTTTAGTTTTGATGTTTTTGTTTCTCGGTTTATTCGACAGGTGGCGTACACAGTTACTACGTCCCCAAGGATTACAAACTTTTTGTTTTAAATTCGAGAGGTGTGCATGGTCACTGTGTAACTTCAACCGCCAGGTATAATCCTATGACTCCCTGATGATTCCTAATAAGGATAAAACGGGTCTGTAGGTGTCTGGATTCTCCATTAGACATTGGAGGCCTGGTCGTAATGAACTGAGAAACAAAAACGCTTTGTCCGATATGCCACGAGTGTTACTTTAATTTCAATTTGTTCGCGTGTCTCAAATAGTAGTTATCCGCTGCCCCTCCCAATCATTTCCACTCCTGTCCCCAAATCCCTCCCCTCTCCCGTTCTTCAAACCCTTTTCATCCAGTCGAATATCAACTACCTGCTTTGCCTGCAAGTTTTCCCGGTTTTTTTGCTGTAAATAATCATAGCTTTTGTTTCTGGGATCCAATTTTAGGAGTCCAAGGAATAGCAGTAAAACTTTCATTTAAACCGTTCAGTAGTTTCGAGCAGAAAAAAATTATAAAAATCGAATTTTTGTATCCTTATCGTCTGGAAAGAAGTCATAAATTAAAAAAAAATAAATGTACAGGGTGATCCAAATTTGAGGGAATTGGGGGTTTTGTGTATTTCTATGGGAAATAGCAAAAAACTGTTATGTTATTGGTTTGATATTGATGAAATTATTGACGGTGAAAACGGCATGTCAGTATGTCATGTCTTTAAACTTCGGGGTCTTTTTAAAAATACTTTAAAATTAAATTTTCTTTCTGGTGTAAATTCTGTTTTTATAGATAATTTGAAGTAGAACTTAAATGTGAAACTAACTTTTATTTCAAACATTTAGTTTTTGAGACATAACACTAAGTTATTAAGTATTTTTTATAGAATGACCTAATTTTTAAAATAAGAATAAAATTTTATTTAAACTGGTGTATTGCACATGATATTTTGTTTCTTGATTTTTTTTAATGCTTACCTATTTTTAGTTTCGAATTTTTGTTTATTATTTAATTATTTATTTTTATTCTGCATTATTTAGAAAACGATGAAAAAATTAAATAAAAAAATAACGTTATAAATGCGATAAATCTTTTTAAATTTCACGCTGATTTCAAAAATCAAGCAAAAGTTAGGTCGTTCTATAAGAAAAATAAGTGTGACAAATATATTCTACTTTAAATTATCTATAAAAAAGCAATTTGCTCCAAAAAGAAAATTACATTAATAAACAAAGTTATTGACCAAATTCTAAAACGCATATTTTTCAAAAAGCCCCCGTAGCTCAAAATGAGTTATTATATTCTTAAAAATCGAGCCCACAATATGTATATTCCCACCAAACATGAATTAAAAAAATAATACTTTTTAAGTACTTGCTTTCCGCGCTGCCAACAATGGCAAAGTACTAAGTAGGAAGTACTTAGTTAGCATTGATTTGGAACAACGGCCTGCATCAGGCCAGCATGTATATATTTAGTACAAAAAAAGTTTTACTTTATTTTTTCTTTTTACTTTTTTAATAATGGTAAACACATAACGGATATGTAGTAAGTAGAAAGTAGTTTAAAAAAAATAAAAATTAAATAAAAATAAAACAAACAATATCATCTCGCCCCCTAATAGCAGAGTACATCCCAGGGATATCCTCGAAATAATCTCTCTTTGGGATGTTCAAAATATCCCAGGGAATAGGGATTGCCTAAATAACAGAACTTCCATTTTGGCCAAATCCCAACCCGCATAACTCCAGAAGAAGATAATGATTCTTAGAATCTTAGATGTATCACCATCATATTTCCCATAGAGAAGATAATAGCTATGCGAGAGTGACCGATACTGTGTTATACTTGGGGAATATTGTTTGTCGGCAACACAAGCGCAGCCAGTGGCTACAGGAAGGAACTACTTGTACAGCCAGATGCATAAAAAAATACATATATTCTTTTGGTTAATTTTTTACAGACACTTACTTCTTTAATAATAAAAAGATAAGGAAAAACTTAACAGGCGCAGTTTTCCCATACTTTTAGTGTTAAAAAAACAATGCATGCGCAAGGTTTTAGCTCTATACAAACCTTAACCAGCTTTGTACTGTTCCATGCAGCTAAAAAACTTTCTTTAGCTTACAAAAAGTTTTTTGGACCCTATAAAAGTCTAAAATAGGAGGAGGGGGTTATAACTATGTTGAATAATATTATCAAATATTAAAGGTAACAACATTTTATTGTGTTATTTTCTTTTATTATTTGGGAAAAAATTCCAGTATAAAGGTCTTACAGATTTTATAAATGTTTTAACCTATAATAATATATCTCTTTTTTTTTGTTGTATTTTAACCAATTATCTTCTTGCTTAACTCTATATAAATCATCACAATATTTTCTTCAGGGATTTGGTTTGCAAAAATCTGAACCCCAATTTCCGGCACTCTTCAAAAAGTCCCATACTGTCATTTTAGACTTTAAGTTGTTAATCCACTATATAGCTAATCCCATAAACTCGCGCGATTTCCAACCAAAACTAATTAAAATAACTCAGTTTTGAAAATCTAAAAAAACCCCGCTTGCTTGATAGACTTTGACAAGCGGTGGAAAAAACCGGCAGGTACTAAATTAAAATTCTGTGAAATATATTTCGACATTGAAAAATGTTCTGTCTTTCTTTCATGATCATATAGAAAGAGATGGACGGGGCAAGGTAGGTGTTGACTTAATACAAGCATTACTTAACGTAGTTCCTGCGCGGCCCTATCTTTCTGTTAGTCTCCGTAAGTTATTATGCTGTCTCTGATATTTCCTAATCTTCTTTATAATAATTTCCAAGTTGCCAGTTCTCGCTGTCTAAATAAATATGTCTAATGGTAGTATTTTCTGTAGAGTAAAATTATTGAAAGTAGCGCCATCTACTCACAATTTTTACGAAAATGACATTAAAATGCCTTTTTGGCCAGCATATCGCAGGCAAAATGTTTTGATAACAAGGCCATTTTGATGCAAATTAAAAACATAGCGCCGCTGGCGACAAATTTTGCAATTTATGATTTTTTAAAGATTTTTGTTAAAAATTAAAATCCTCTTGTATTTTATTGCAATTGTATATAACCAGACTTTTCGAGGAGGGTTTTAACCCCAAAACCTCCCCCTCTCGGTCCGTGACTGAGTTCTATTTCTTGCATCTTTTTTGGGGCAATTTTATGGTGTGACTACCCAAAATGCTTGCAACTAAAAACGCATAGTGAGAAACAGGCGTTATAAAAATATCCAATCCCCACGAATTTGGAGCACTCTGTAAAGAAATAGTTTACGTAGCTAGAGATGTATTATACAGTGTTGGCCATTCAAAAGGGTTAACCTGGATTTTTTCAAAAACTGGTAAAAATTGAAGCGATTTTGTTTGTAAAGGATACATTTTTTGGCTTGAAATTTTTATAACGCGCATCCCTTTATATTTTGAATAGGGAAACTGGGTCGAGTGATACCGTGTTTTGAAGATCTCCTGAATGTCTTGACAATCGTGTAAAAATTTCGAGAATCTATCGATTAGTTTTTGAGATATTCACTTTCACAGTTGTATGGACAAAGGCAAAAATATTTTGTTAAAGAAAATCTATAGATTTTTGAAATTTTTACACGATTGTCAAGACATCCAGGAGACCTTCAAAACAAGGTATCATTCGACCCACTTTCCCTATTCAAAATATAGGGGTAAAGTTTGCCCCTCAAAAAGCCAAAAAGCCAAAAAGTCTTCCCCTTACAAACAAAATCAAAGTGTTTCAGCATTTTCTCCAATTCTTTAACCCTTTTAAATGGCCAATCCTGTATTTATATGAAGATTATAATTATCTTTTTTTAATGTTGAATAATAAAACAAAAGTAGTTTACACAAAATTTACACATTACTTTCAATAGCAAAAATAAGCATAAAAAAATTATCCTAATAGGACGTACCATAATCTTTGGGCAAATGGTCACTCTGATCTATGTATTCCATTGCTTTTCTTTTGACCTCCCAAAATTCGTCCAGCGTTATTCCAAATTCTGCGCAAACCGCATGTTTCTCTTCAGTCGTCACTTCCAATAATTTTTGACACTTTAATATTTTAGACATTTCGGGTTTAATTCCAGAAATAAACTACTAATTTTATTTAGGTTTCTTAATTACAATGTTTGCACCAAGTTTCCCTGTACAAGCTTCGATTTTTATGTCGGGTAAAATTACAGGCAACCGATTTAATTTTATTTTTTGTGATTTAATTTTGTTTTTTGTGATAATTACCCATTTATTTTAGCCTCCGACCGACAATTTATGTTTAATTATATTGGTTTAAATATTTTTTGCCTTCCTAATTGTTGTCGCACACTTAAAATCTAGATATTAGAAATCAATCAATTTTTCACGAGACGCAATGCTCAATTAACTCATTTTTTTAGCTTTATGGCTTTTGAGTGATTTAATAATTATTTACATACCAAGGCAATAAAGTTATATCTCACCTCTCCCTCGCGAATTGATTCGTGCTCGACGAAAGAGAACATTACAAATCCAAGGGGGGAAAGCACTTTTCTTCAAAGGAATGTATCTTATTTTTTCTGACTACTACACCTTTTCCAGTTTAAATTTGGAATCTAAAAAGTTAATTTTGAACTTTAAACAGTGCAAATTAATTTTTTTAATTGTCACTTTTAATGTGGACAACATAAAATTAAATTTAGAAATGTTAGTTTAATTATAGAAAAGAATACTTTGTAAAAAAGAAACAAGAACTGTATATTATATGTCAAATAATGTAAATTGCAACTTGAAAAACGTAAAATAATTTTTAGAAAGTTAAATATATTAGTTGCTAAAAAATTGACATCAGAATGTATAGAATAAATTTTGAAATTTTTACTTTAATTATAAATAGCATAAAATGAATTTAGAAATTGTCACTTTACCTTTGGACAATAAAAAATTAAATTCAGAAATAAAAATGTAATTTTAGAGAAGAATACTTGTAAATTAAAATAATAAGTTAAATATGAGAAATCTTAAACTATAAAGACGGAGAGCTGTTGAGCTCGAAAATTCAACGATAAGACCTTCTGCTGAAACTTTGTGAGGTGGTTGGGGGAAACATCAGGAAGGGTATCTGCAAGGATTTGGCTCAAAGCCTCTGCCTAAGTCATGTCAGATGCCTTAAAGTTGCAAAAAATTGAGCAAAATAGTTATTTTCCTAACAAGTGCAGAAAGTAATAATTTTCCGCACGCAACTGCTACTGACCCGAATAACGCGGAACGGAGTTCCAGCAGTCAGTCAAAGGCGTAGATACGATTTTTACTTAGGGGGGACCATATAGAAAAAATCATCTCAACTGATATAAAAAAAAACTGGGTTAGGATGTGGTTTTAATCCTAGATTTGTTGCTAAAATCATGTCATAAATGCGCCGTGGGCGAAAATTTTGCAAAAATATAGTGATAACGCATTTTTAACACTTACTTAAATGCCGTTGATAAAAATTGCATAAGAATAAACTAAAATTGTAGCAATCATTGTGTTATAGCGCCGCAGGCAAAATTATTTACAGTTTAATCAGGAATTTTTTTATATATTTTAAAATTTTTTTTGTTTTCGATTAAATATAAAAAAAACTGGGTTGGAATCTGGTCTTGATCCTAGATTTGTTGCTAAAATCATGTCGTTGGCGAAAATTTTGTAAAAGTATATTTATAACTTAGCGCCGCAGGCAAAGATTTTTGCAGTTTAAAAAGAAAGTTCTTCAAAAATTTTGGTCTTTTTAAAATTTTTTATGAAATATAAGAACAACTGGATTGGGATCTGGTACTAATCCTAAATAGGTTGCTAAAATATTGTCGTTAAATTTTTGAAAATATACTATTTTTGCTGTGAAACCGGAGATAGACTAAAAATCAACGACTTTATTGCGTCACAAGCAAAACTTTTTAAAACTTTAGGTACAAATTTTAATTTTTTCGTGGTTTGTTTGTTAATTATTTTAAAAAATGTGGGTTGAGTCAGCTACAACAAAGGGAAAAGAGAACGCGCGAAAGCTACCAAACATCTTGTTACAAAAAAACTAAAACATCGAAAATGCGTATATATATACTTATGCGTATACGTAACAGCATGGTTTGATAGTTGTTATGTGATGTGGCTACCCTGCCAAAAAAACCACTTCAAAACTCTTAAAAACTAATCAAGTCTTAATGAGATTTTAAGAGATTTTATTGCTTTGAAGAGACTTGACCTGGCAAAAATATATGCCACCTGAAAACTGACAAATTCTTATGAGGTTTCATGAGAATCATTTTTAAATAATTTCTGACTATTGAAAACTCACAAGATTTCAAAAGATCCTAAATACAATAAAATTTCATGTTCAGATGTTTTATAAGATTTCATTATGTTATACCAAACACATGACGTTTAGCAAGTAAGATTTTTATGAGATTTTACAAGATTTCACAAGTCTAAAAGAAGGGACGTTTTTCAAAGATTTTACAAGATTTCATAAGAAATAGGGTAAAGGGTTGTGAAGATTTGTAGAATATAGACATGCAAGCGCAACCATATTTGATAAGCATGATGAGAATTTAAAAGATTTTACGAGTACCTACAAAAATAAATTAAAAAGAATTTATTACACAGATTTATAATTAACAAAAATTTTACTATAGCAAGAGATTTTTCGAGATTTCGTAAGTTTATATTAGACACAGATTCTATGAGGTTTAGCAAACAAGATTTGTATAAGATTTTACTAGATTTAACAAGTCAAATAGGGTAAAGGTTTGCGAAGATTTGACAAGATTATATAAGTATTAAAGTCTACAAAATAGACAAACACCACCCAGATTTGACAAGCAAAATGAGAATTTAAAAGATTTTATGAGTACCTATAAACATAAATTAAAAAGAATATATAATCTTGTCAAAACCAGTAAAACCTTATCAACTTGTTTCTCTTAAAATCTGCTAAAAACATGTGGATTTTTTTATGTAATCTTGTAAAATCTGATGGAGGGTGGGTCTTTTAAAACATGGCAATCTCATGAAATCTTGTGAAATCTTATTAACTTTATTTTATATTTATATTAAAATCTGCTTAAAACTTCTGAAAACATATAAACTTGTCAAAACCATTGAATCTTTATCAACATGTTTCTTTTAAAATCTGCTCAAAACTGGTAAAAACGTGTGGATTTTCTTATGTAATCTTGTAAAATCTGATAGAGGGTGGGTCTTTTAAAAACTGCTGAAAACATATGTGTTCTCATAAAACCTTGTGAAATCTTATTAACTTTTATTAAAATTTTTGTTAAAATCCGCTCAAAACTCAAAACGAAACCAGTAGCCTTTAAAATACTGGCAAAATCTTATTAACTCTTATCACAAATTCTTTTAAAAACTTTTCAAAACTCATTATGTTTGACGAGTTTTGAATCTCTTTCCAGTATTGAAAGTTCATGAGTTTTCAACCAAAAGTGGTGTTTCATAAACCGCATGAAATACCGACCAGAACTCGTGAACTTTCACTAGTTTTGTTTTACGAGTTTTGACGCGGTATTTTTGGCAGGGTATATAGAGAGGAAAACAAACATAGAAAAATTTTCTCCATTATTCTGTTTTTTTTTTTTAAATTGGAAAAAAGCTTAAAATAAGCGATAGTGCTGGTTACAACTTTTGAGGTAAAAAACTATCTAAAAACATCAATATTTGCATAGTTTTACTTTCCGCGCTAGTGCGAGAAAATGACACTTTCAAAACTAAAATGCGTGCGGGAAAGTGGGTAAATTTGCACGGTCATAAAATAGAAAAATAATCTCCATTATTCTGTTTTTTTTTTTTGGAAAAAAGCTTAAAATAAGTGACAGATTTTCTTAGATAGAATATCTGGTAAATTACCTACAGTCTACTGTAGAGATACTATGTTAGGAATTTGGAACCTTTGGTTGCACTAAAACAAAGTTATGATTGTTTTCCACAAACCAAAACTACACTTTTTTGCACTCGACGCGCGTTCCGCTAACAACGTTAGCATCATCAAGAGACGATAAACAATGAACTAAATTAATCTACGCTCTATCTTATATACAATCCTTTAGTGGGCGGAGATAAAACTAATAATTTGTGATTAATCACGATTTTTAATCCTATCTCCCCTCAACCAAAGAATAAAGTGTACTAAACGGGATGGGTCCTCTATCTTTATTAAAACTATTTCTGGATTTAATGATTTCCATACTTTCATATGCATTCAAAAGTCTTTTGTTTGGTACACTTTTTAGAAGTTTTTTCAAAAGCATGCTCGGCCACACTTGACTTTTCTGTTCTTCCGTATTTTAAGTGTGCTAAGTTTTCTTTAAAACGTGTTTGAATAGAGCGTCTCGTTTGGCCAACATATTTTTTGTCACAATCCATGCAACTAATTTCGTAAATTCCACTTTTTTCTAGAACTGTAGTTTTATCCTTGGGATTTCCTAGTAAGCTTCTTATTGTGTTACCGGATTGTTGTGTTACTAATTTAAGACCGGTGTTATTAAATACTTTTTGTAATCCTTTCGTATAATCAGGATTATAAGGAATTGATACACATTTTGAGTCGCAGGTATCTTTTTGTCTGAAAAAAGTGGAATTCCGAAAGGTCTTTTGAAAAGAATGTCTATTTATCAGCTTATTTATTAAGCTTTCGTGGTAACCGTTTTCGCCGTTTACGGTTACGACGAAGGCTTAATAATTTTTTTGGATTTCTATTTATTACATTGTTTTAGACAGCGTCAATAAATATGTAAAAATATGTCATGTCGTTGATTGTTTCAACGTATAACTGTTGACAATAAAGAAATACGTTTTCAGAAGAAAATATGACGTTAGTCCGCTCATCAAAAAATTGAACTATAGTTGCCTAGAGATCACAGATAAACTATGCAAACGCATATCTAGGCCTCTGCTAAAGGGGTCTCAGATGCTCTCAAAGTTGTAATGTTTTGTTGAAAATTTATCCATCTTACGTTTCAACGTATTACTTCGCAGAATATCCTTAACACATTTTGCAATCGTCAGATAAAAATACTGCTGCGTTCGTCCGCCATGTTGGATTAAACATGGCGGAGAGGGGTAATTTTAAAAATACCATTTTTAACATTTTTATTAGCTCGTGCTGAAGTGCACTTTTGTAAACACTATTAATACATTGATTTTGCGATGTTTCTATACCTAAAATAAATTATTTTCTAAAATTCGCCGTTTTATACAAGCTTTTATTTAACTTGCAATTTATGTCTATACGAGATATGTTTGCTCGGGTGGAATCTTGCAACTTAACTTTGACCAAATTCGCGACATCCGATCGGCTTCAAATTTGGCATGCTTATATAGCACAAGAATATAGTGTGATGGAATTGACAGCTCCCCCTTGCTCGAAGGGGGTGGAGGGAGGTAAAGTTGAAGTACGCCCGATTTCATTGAAATTTGGTGTGTTGGGGCACTTGGGGATGGAGATAACAAATTTATAATCAGATTTTAAAAATTGAATATGGCGGATTCAAGATGGTCGATTTTTGGTCATCCTTTACTAACCACTTTTAACTAACTTATACACATCGGCGATAATACAATAATATGTCATTATTAGGCAGCCCTCCCTCCTAGGAGGGGAGTGGAAAAACACCTATGTTTATCCAATTTCAACCAAAATTGGGACACGGGGGCTTTTGGACACAAGAAATACGAATTTTTTACCAGATTTTGAAAATTCAGTCATGACTAACTAATTTTAACTGACTTATTCACATCCGACTGGGTTCAAATTTGGTATGCGTTTATAGTTCCGGTGAAAATACAATAATATGGTATTCTCAGGTACCCACCTCCAACTGTCGAGGGAAATGGAGGGAAAAAAGATTTAGTTTGTTCGATTTCAATCAAAATTGGCATACAAGTGTTTTTAAGGAGGGCGATTAAGAATTTTTGATCAGATTTCAAAATTTCAATATGGCGGCTTCAAAATGGACTATTAAGGTTACAAATCTAAAAATTAAGGGTGTCTGTTTAAATTTAGTATGCGTTTATAGTTCCCGTGACATAATATGGTATTATTAGGTACACACTTCCCTCTAACGAGGGAAGTGGAGGGGGGAAAAGACTTGGTTTGTTCGATTTAAATCAAAATTGCCATACAAGGGTTTTTTGGGAGGGGGATATGAATTTTTGATCAGATTTGAAAATTTTGATATGGTGGATTTAAAATGGATGATTTTGGGTACAAATATAAAAATTAAAAAACAAATTTTTATAAAAAAATTTTTTTAAAGAACAAGCTTTCATTAAATGCACTTAAAACTATAAAATAACTTTTTATCTTTCTTAGACCATAATAAAAGCGATGGGCTTCTATGGTGACAAAGAGAAAACTACAAAAGGAGAACTAAATTCTTCTTCTATTCGAATGATAAACATAATGCGTTCATCTAAAGAAGCTGAAACGAGTGAGATTGCCGTGCTTGCCAAGCCTTTGAAAATGTCCTTAGGTTATAGAGTAATAAAACTGGTTCTTAGGTGAATCGTCAATGTGACCGATATACGATACCTAAAGTAAAAATTTTTAATTTGCGCCAATCGCTTTTATTATGGGATAAGAAAGATAAAAAATTATTTTCTTTTTTAAGTAAATTTAATGAAAGCTTGTTACCAAAGCACTACCGGTTCTACAAAAAAATAGTTGATACAAAAAACATGCGCATTTTTAAGATGTATTTTCGCTGGATACCACTTCAGCGTTCGAGGGATATCCTATGGACTATTTCCTGAAGAAAATATTCTATGATTTGTTCTATGATTTGCAAAATATGTCTTTAGATGGGCTTTTTATGGCAGTAGTGCAAATTATCGCTGTAATTCGTTTCCTATTGGTCCAAATCAACCAGTCGCATGCGTAATTGTATGTATAATTTTCCAAAACCACAATAATTAACTTATGGGAATTTTAACAGTGAAATAATCAAGAAGGTAAAAGTGATTATAGGGCATTCACCTAAATTTTGAAAAAAGAATACTTGGCATTTTCGAAAAGGTGACTAACGTTTAACTAAAAAAGTGATCTTTTTGTAGAAAAAAGTGACTTATTATTTTATTAAAATCAGGTCACTTTTACCTTCTGTATTTTTAAATTGAAAAACTGTTTATTTGCCCTGTTGACTTTTGTAAATTAAATTATTTACATTTTCTTCGTAAAAGAGGTAAAAATATACCTGGTTTTATTTGTCAAAAAATGATCAAAGTTTAGCCCCGCTGCTCTCCCCCACCGCCAATAAATACAGAGGATTTTTATCAGAGAGCACATAATTCTAATTTATGTATATACTATCTGCTTTTAGATAACTACTCCTCTGATGGATTAATGCTTCCATAATTATTGGTATTACAAACAGTTGATTTGAAGCCGCATTATGGTCACAGTATATATCTTTGTGCGTACAGAACCATATCCTCCTGTGAAACAAACCCAAAAATGGCCATCCAAGAACCCTCACTTCTTTCTGTCTTCTATTTTGTCGACTAGTTTCACCATGTTTGGTCTCCTTAGAAAAACGTATGTTTTTAGAAATTTCCTACTCTTTTGTGGTAATCATCCAGTCTGAAAGTAAAAATTGGAAATTCTTGAAAAACTACGTTGTCCTAAAGAACAGCACAGCCGGTCACTTTATTTTTAGCAATCTCTGCTGGATACCTAAAATTTAGCCGTAATTTTTGCTAAATATAGGAGTGGAGGCAAAAATTAAAAAAAAAATTGTTGTTGTTTAATTACTTATTTTTACTCAAAATTGCGCCACCGGCGAAAATAACTTAAAATAGTTTCTAAGACGAAAATTTTCAGTAATGTATAGATGTTTAATTTTAAATAAAAAATAAAAACTGGCGACGCAGGCAAAAACTTTGAAAAAATTATATTAATCATGCTATTTTTTACGCGTTTCTGACACAAAAATTGCTTAAAATTAAACCAAAATAGTAACAATAATAATGTTATAGATTTCCAACCAAAAATCTTAAAAGTTGCCTAAAATCAGACAAAAATTAAACAAAATTGTAACCGCCACTGAGAGAAGTTGAATCTAGTCCACAAATTGGAAGGAACGTAGAAGAAATGTGAAGATTCTCTTAGACCGTCGTGAAAATTTTTAGCCATCCCCATAAAGACTATTGCAATGAGTGGTTAGGGTCAAAAAAGAACAAAATACAAACTTTGTGATGTGTCTAGGACACGATAACTCCGGTGATCACGATAAGCTCATTGGTTTTTAAAGGAGGGGGGGGGGGGCTTGGGTTGGTTTTTTAAATTATACTATATTAATGTTGAATTCTGTTAGATTCGTGGTTTTTGAGATATTCAAAAAAAGTCGAAATACTCGTAAAAATATATTTACTACGTTTTCATTTTGAACTGAATACGTTTCCAATACAATTGACTTTTTGGTTTTTATAAAGCGGTTTGAAGGCGTTTTGTATACGATCTGAGTTTTTTACATGTTTTTTTTTCGTAATGTACAAAAGAAATTAAAATAAACTAGAAATCTCATAAAAAACGTTAGACAAATCAAACATCTAGGCTGAAATTCCAGAAATTTAGACCGCCATTTCTGGCGAGTTTCCATAATTATCCCTTATTTTATTTCCCATAATTACATAATATTGCAATAGGTACCATAAATACAATACGTTATTCTAATAAAGTAGATATAGTGCCGAAAGATTTGAGTTTTAAATGCATAAGGAAGTTTATTTAACATAACGTTTTGTTTTATCTACTAGAAGCAATTATTGAAATCACGATTAGGATATTTACGCTCTACAATCTGACAACCAGGACAAAAATGTTATTGATTTGTTGAGGCCCTTTTTTCCATCTTAGGTCCGAAGGATCCGTCGGGTTTTTGTTAGTTTTTGTGTCTTTTGCAATCGTTATTGTTAAAGTAACACTCGTGGCATATCGGACAAAGCATTTTTGTTTCTCACTTCATTACGACCACCTACAGATCTCTTTTATCCTAATTAGAAATCATCAGGGATTCATAGGATTGAGAGTGATCGATACTGTGTTATACTTGGGGAATATTGTTTGTCGGCGACACGAGCGCAGCCAGTGGCTACAGGAAGGAGCTACTTGTACAGCCAGACGCATAATAAAATACATATATTCTTTTCGTTAGTTTTTTACGGACACTTATTTAATAATAAAAAGATATGAAAAAACTTAACAGGCGCAGTTTTTGCGTACTTTTTAGTGTTAAAAAAGCAATGCATTCACGAAATTTTTTATCTCTATACAAACCTTAGCTGACTTTGTACTGTTCTACGCAGCTAAAAAACTTTCTCTAGCTTAAAAAAAGTTTTTTAGGCTCTTTAGAAATCTAAAATAAGAGGAGGGTTATAAATATGTTGAGAAATATTAGCAAATATTAAAGGTAACTCAATTTATTATGTTATTTTTTTTATTAATTGGGAAAAAATCTTAGTATAAAAGTATTACAGATTATATAAATGTTTTAACCTATATCTCTTTTTTTTGTTGTATTTTAACCTATTATCTTCTTGCTTAACTCTGTATAAATCATCACAATATTTTTCGGCACTCTTCAAATAGTCCCATGCACTCTATCTTTAACGGTAGTGATCCAGCCTAATTTGAATGAAATTTTAGACTTTACAAAAAGTTGTTAATCCACTATATAGCTAATCCCATAAACTCGCGCGATTTCCAACCAAAACTGATTAAAATAACTCACTTTTTAAAATCTAAAAAAATCGCTTGCCAGGCATGACAGACTTTGACAAGCGGTGGCAAAAACCGGCAGGTACTAAATTAAAATTGTGTGAAATATATTTGGACATTGAAAAATATTCTGTCTTTGTTTCATGATTATATAGGAAGAGATGGACGGGTCAAGGTAGGTGTTTACCTAATACAAGCACTACTTTCTGCGTCGCAATGCGCTATTCGCTACAGGAACGTAGTTCCTGCGCGGCCCTATCTTTCTGTTAGTCTCCGTAAGTTATTACGATGTCTCTGGTTGAAGCTACACAGGCACCATGCACACCTCTCGAATTTTAAACAAAAAGTTTGTAATCTGCGGAGACGTAGTACCTGTGTGCGCCATCTGTCGAATAAGCTGAGAAACAAAACCATCAAAATTGAAAAGTGCAGAAAAAACGTGAATACACAATCCTGTACCTTTCAGCAGGTTATAAAGAAGAAATCTGTAAAAGTATAAGGTCACTGTAAAACGACTCCTAAAAAGAGGTAACGTTCGCAGCAGCACCGCCCCCAATTGGAGCTTCATACTACGTGGCCCTAACTTTAAGGCATCAGTAAGCAATTGCTCCGGAGGAGGCTTGTTGTGCAGAACTAAAAAGCCAAATATTTAAAATACAACAAAGTGAATCTCCTGTCCGCAAACAAAAATTAAAGTAACACTCGCTGCATATCGGACAAAGCGTTTTTGTTTCTCACTTCATTACGACCAGGCCTTCAGTGTCTAATGGAGAATCCAGACATCCTCATTAGGAATCACAGGATCCTGTATTTACGGTATTCTGCACTTTTCAATTTTGACGTTTTTGTTTCTCAGCTTGCATAGTGCCTGTATAGCTTCAACTGCCAGGTAAAAGCTTATGACTCCCTGATAATTCCTAATAAGAATGAAACAGGTTTGTAGGCACGATACACTTAACACGGTATGACAATGCGCATTTCGGCGTGACGTCACTTTGTGACTCCGATACCACCACACGTGCAAGGAAAAGGTATTAATTTTCCTTAATGTAATTTTGGGCCGCCGCGAGTTTAATTGTTTTTTGGTTGGAATGGATGGACTTGCGTTTATTTAAGTTAGGTTTTGTTCATAGTTTAAAAAGTAAAAAAAAATAGCCGAAAAGCTCCGAGCCGTGTCTTAGTTTTTACAAAATGTGCCTTCCTTTCATTATTTTCGGGTCTCAAAAGATTCAACTCCTTATTCGCCCCAACCCCAATCAAAATAACAGGCAATTAAGATTATATTTGAATAAATAAAAACAATAAGGTTTCTCAAAACATGTTATTGCAGTATAGTAAAATAAACTAAAAAAATGGTTGAAGTTAACGATAACCATAAGATTTGTTCCTCTGATTTCTGCTCTGATTCACATCTTCTTTTGACAACCACCGGCGATTTTTCTTCACATTTTTGCTTGCGTACAGAACATGTTAAACTTCTACTGCATCAACCCTTAAATTACGATATTTGGGGTTTAGTTCATAAGTTTTTGTTGTAGAGATATTTCGAAACAACTATCTTCGCAATGTTCTGAACAAATTCTATCTGGAAAAAAATTACGATTACCGATTGTATGCCCTTTTCAGCCTAATAATAGTAAGGTAATGAAAATGTATCTACTTTTTATAAAACAAAACTAGATTTTAAAAGAAAAATAAACAAGTTGAACTAAAATAAATCATAACTCAAAATAAACGTACGGCCTTTCCTAAAATCATAGCCTAAATATAGGGCTATGCTAAAACATAAGTGTTAAAATAAATAATAAAAACTTACAATTGTTTGACTGTATTTTTTCGTTTATTTGGCAGGCAATTATGCATTTTATTTCTTCATTATTTTCTCTTGGAAAGCTGAAGTATTTAATATTTTTTTTTAATTGTGTAATAATTTTTACATCCAAAAACAGCACAGTTTGACATAACTATAAATAAATTTTGACACTGAAATAATCATTATCAAACAACAAAGTGGTACTTGCATAAGTTGTGTGTTGTTATCGTAGAAGGCAGTCGTATATTTGGGAGGGCAAGCGCATCGACAATATTTCTGTTCTTTACGGTTTCAATTAAAACATGAGACAAATATAGACAAATATATCAACTCAGTGAACTGATTCTCTCAATCGACCACGCTAATAAAACTTCAAATGTTGACGTCAGTTTATGATTGCGCGGAAGGCGACGGAATTTGGATTAAATAGTAGCATACCGAGCCGTGTCTTTGTTTTTACAAAATGTGCCTTTCTTTCATTATTTTTGGTTCTCAAAAGATATTTTCTAACTTCAACTCCTTATTCGCCCCAACCCCAATCAAAATAACAGGCAATTAAGATTATATTTGAATAAATAAAAACAATAAGGTTTCTCAAAACATGTTATTGCACATAAATGCACTAAACTAAAAAAATGGTTGAAGTTAACGATAACCATAAGATTTGTTCCTCTGATTTCTGCTCTGATTCACATCCTCTTTTGACAACCACCGGCGATTTTTCTTCACATTTTTGCTTGCGTACAGAACATGTTAAACTTCTACTGCATCAACCCTTAAATTACGATATTTGGGGTTTAGTTCATAAGTTTTTCTTGTAGAGGTATTTCGAAACAACTATCTTCGCAATGTTCTGAACAAATTCTATCTGGAAAAAAATTACGATTACCGATTGTATGCTCTTTTCAGCCTAATAATAGTAAGGTAATGAAAATGTATCTACTTTTTATAAAACAAAACTAGATTTTAAAAGAAAAATAAACAAGTTGAACTAAAATAAATCATAACTCAAAATAAACGTACGGCCTTTCCTAAAATCATAGCCTAAATATAGGGCTATGCTAAAACATAAGTGTTAAAATAAATAATAAAAACTTACAATTGTTTGACTGTATTTTTTCGTTTATTTGGCAGGCAATTATCCATTTTATTTCTTCATTATTTTCTCTTGGAAAGCTGAAGTATTTAATATTTTTTTTTTTTGTGTAATAATTTTTACATCCAAAAACAGCACAGTTTGACATAATTATAAATAAATTTTGACACTGAAATAATCATTATCAAACAACAAAGTGGTACTTGCATAAGTTGTGTGTTGTTATCGTAGAAGGCAGTCGTATATTTGGGAGGGCAAGCGCATCGACAATATTTCTGTTCTTTACGGTTTCAATTAAAACATGAGACAAATATAGACAAATATATCAACTCAGTGAACTGATTCTCTCAATCGACCACGCTAATAAAACTTCAAATGTTGACGTCAGTTTATGATTGCGCGGAAGGCGACGGAATTTGGAATAAATAGTAGCATACCGAGCCGTGTCTTTGTTTTTACAAAATGTGCCTTTCTTTCATTATTTTTGGTTCTCAAAAGATATTTTCTAACTTCAACTCCTTATTCGCCCCAACCCCAATCAAAATAACAGGCAATTAAGATTATATTTGAATAAATAAAAACAATAAGGTTTCTCAATACATGTTATTGCACATAAATGCACTAAACTAAAAAAATGGTTGAAGTTAACGATAACCATAAGATTTGTTCCTCTGATTTCTGCTCTGATTCACATCTTCTTTTGACAACCACCGGCGATTTTTCTTCACATTTTTGCTTGCGTACAGAACATGTTAAACTTCTACTGCATCAACCCTTAAATTACGATATTTGGGGTTTAGTTCATAAGTTTTTGTTGTAGAGGTATTTCGAAACAACTATCTTCGCAATGTTCTGAACAAATTCTATCTGGAAAAAAATTACGATTACCGATTGTATGCCCTTTTCAGCCTAATAATAGTAAGGTAATGAAAATGTATCTACTTTTTATAAAACAAAACTAGATTTTAACAGAAAAATAAACAAGTTGAACTAAAATAAATCATAACTCAAAATAAACGTACGGCCTTTCCTAAAATCATAGCCTAAATATAGGGCTATGCTAAAACATAAGTGTTAAAATAAATAATAAAAACTTACAATTGTTTGACTGTATTTTTTCGTTTATTTGGCAGGCAATTATCCATTTTATTTCTTCATTATTTTCTCTTGGAAAGCTGAAGTATTTAATTTTTTTTTTTAATTGTGTAATAATTTTTACATCCAAAAACAGCACAGTTTGACATAATTATAAATAAATTTTGACACTGAAATAATCATTATCAAACAACAAAGTGGTACTTGCATAAGTTGTGTGTTGTTATCGTAGAAGGCAGTCGTATATTTGGGAGGGCAAGCGCATCGACAATATTTCTGTTCTTTACGGTTTCAATTAAAACATGAGACAAATATAGACAAATATATCAACTCAGTTAACTGATTCTCTCAATCGATCACGCTAATAAAACTTCAAATGTTGACGTCAGTTTATGATTGCGCGGAAGGAGACGGAATTTGGAATAAATAGTAGCATACCGTGTTACGTGTATCGTGTTTGTAGGTGTCCGGATTCTCCATTAGATATTGGAGGCCTGGTCGTAATGAAATGAGAAACAAAAACGCTTTTTCCGATATGCCACGAGGGTTACTTTAAATTTTATTTGCGGACACGAGATTCACATTGTTATTGTTATATTTTTATTTTAAGACTTACAATAATAGATAAAAAAAAGTTCCGAAAAGTGGCCGAAACTCTCTTTACACGGGCAAACACACATCTGTATGAAACCGCCACATTTTAATTATTGCTTCAGAACCAATCAGAACGATCAGACTTGGTTACTGATTTGGAAAAGTTGCCTTCAATATATGGAGTGCGCCTTTTATTTTATTTTAATTTCTTTGTACGGGGTGTTTTTTTATAACTGGAACACTCAGTATCTTTTTTAATAATGAAAATCAAGGGTAGGTTTGAATTCTAAAATTTCTTGGCAAATTGCAACGAACTTAAGCGCTATAACAACTTTTTTTCGTTCCCCCTGGTATATAGGGTGTGGCAATAAAGCGAATTTTTTTAAATAGAATACCCAGTATATTGAAGAAAATACATTCATGGCTCACTTGGTAGTTTGATCAGTAATTAAAAAAAAAATCAAAAATGCAGAAGTATACATTATTGCCACACACTGTATACCAAGGGTAACAAAAAAAAGTTGTTATAGCGCTTAAGTTAGTTGCAATTTGCCAAGAAATTTTGGAATTTAGACCTACCCTTTATTTTCAATAATAAAAAAGATACTGAGTATTCTATTTTTAAAAAACACCCTGTACCGTACCGGTCTCTTTTTTCGAAAATTAGAAATTGTTTGTTTATCTCACCTATGGAATAACTGTCAAAACCAGTCTGGTTAAAACTTTAATTTTCTATAATACGATCTGCGTTTTCACGATAGTTAGATTCCGATACGATCTCAGAAAAAGGTGTACTGGTGTACCCTACTTTTTAAAACTGAATCGTATTGAAACCGCATTCAGTTCTACGTAAAAACGTAGTAATTTACAAAAATCCTGACTCACGAACCGGAGCAGCGGACGCCCACAGTTTATTAGAATGTTAGGAACTATAAGAACTGCAATTAGTTAAACCAATTTTTGATCCAAACCTTATTACTTCAAACCCATTCAATAACAAGTTCGAAATTTATAAGACCCGTTTTTAATCGAACCATTTTTCATCGCACTCATTTAATATCAAACTCGTAATTCGTAAAACTAATTTATAATAAAACCTGGAATTTGTCAAACCATTATTTTTCAAAACCGGAATTCGTAAGACCCGTTATTTATCAGAAATTTCTGCTAAATTGATTGCGCATTCGCCAATAATACATGAACAAGAGGCGTACACATAGGTGTCGCGGCGGCGGCTCGGCGTTTCGATGCATTTGTCGCTGCTACGCGCGTATTCTTGTACAGGTAGCGTTCAATAGTTTGTGAGCTTCAGGCTACTGCAATTTTGTAAATCGCCCAAAACCTAGTTTATCAACGATTCATAGGTTTGTGCAGAATTTTGAAAAGTTTGGTTGTGTAGCGTCAAGAAACCATAAAAAACCCACTGTTTTAAATGACGAGCAAGAAGTACGAGATGTGATGATTTGCGCTGCAGTGGAGGAAAATCAAAAGTTAACTAGCCACCAAATTGCCGAAGCAGTTGATACGTCTTCAGCCACTGTCTTACGTGTTCTAAAAAAGAATGGTTATCATTCTTACAAAGCGTCAAAAACGCATCACATTTTTTTAGGAGGACAACTATCGTCGTATGGAATTGTGCGAAACATTGATGGAAAGGATTTATCGTGATAAAAACTTTCTAAGATCTATTATGTTCACAGATGAAAGCACTTTTCCATTATTGAATCGTCATAACCTAACACACGTTCGATATTGGTCGAGGGACAATTTGCATTTTTATTTTGACGTAAAAACACAGTATACCCAAAAACTAAATGTTTGGGGTGGGGGGGTATTGTTGGGGAATACGTAATTGGGCCATTTTTTATTGACGGCAATTTGAATGGTTCTAGGTACTTGGATCTGCTGCAGCAGCATATTATTCCAACTGCTAGGCAGTTATTCGGTGTGAGATTTGGTTTCAACAAGATGGTTATCCTGCTCACAATGTTGGCCTTGTTAGGGAATATCTTTATAAGGTATTTCCTAATCGAGTTATAAGTACACGGGGAACTATTTTATGGCCAGCACGATCACCCGATCTTGCTCCTAATGACTTCTATCTATGGAGTTATATCAAAAATAAAGTTTACGGGCATTATATAATAATTTGGAAGAACTTCGGATTAAAATTAAAGAAGCTTTTCAAACTATCACCCCTAACATGCTTGGAAACGTTAGAAGGGGTTTTTATAATAGGCTCGGATATTGTCTAGCCAAGCAAGGAGGACTTTTCGAACATTTGCTCTAATTTTTTTTTGACTGGAAGAATCTTTTTGGTTTTAAGAATGTATTATTTTATTTTGAGAACTTGCTTTTATTTTGTTTATCCTTATTATTTTCATTTTAATAAGTAAGTGATAAATCTGAGCAGTTGAAAATAAAACGCTCTAATTTACCAGTAAAAAAAAATTTACGTTATCAAAATTTGCGTATTTATTGACCAAATTCCGGTTTCATGGACTACACTTCACATTGCACCGTGGTTAGAGGCGTACTAAATCCAAGTCGCGAACGGTGATCGCAAGCCTGAGAGTTGGTTGCTCCACTGATACACACTGGCAAATTGGACTTCTTCCGGCCTATGTTCGCAGTAGCCTGAAGCGCTCTGTATATGTCAATTGCATTCCAGTTAAGAACAAATTTCTGATAATCAACGGGTCTTAATAATTTCGGTTTTAAAAAATAACGAATTCCGGGTTTGATTAAAAATGGGTTTAACAAATTACAAGTTTGATATTGAATGAGTTTGATGAAAAATGGTTCTATTAAAAACGGGTCTTATAAATTTCGAATTTGTTATTGAGTGGGTTTGAAGAAATAAGTTTCGGATAAAAAATTGGTTTAACAAATTGCAGTTTTTATAATAAATCGTTCTTAGAATGAAAATCTTTATTAAATACGATCTGATAAATTCCTGGTTTGCCAAAACATTGAAGATTTTTAAAAGTTGCCAAGAGGGCAAAGCGTGCCTCCTGACGTCATTTCCTTGTTTTGTTTTACAGTTGAGTGTCAGGGTTCTAAACGGCTAGAAATTACACTGAACACGACTGCAGATGTACTATTTTATTAAATATCGGCCGAGGTATTAGCCATGCGCCGCGGACGAAGATATAGAAAAGTTATACAAAAAATACCGTTTTCTGTTTAACTAAACTTGTAAATACCAATGATAGAGCAAGAGTTCAAAGTATAAAATATGATGGATTAGGTAACCCTCGCCATTTTTTGATAATATGTGCATTTTCTCATCCTGAATACGAAATGGACAATTCTTTACCTCAAAATTGTGGATAAATAAATAAACACCATTTTTCAGTACGCTTTCGCCTTTATTTTAACTTATAATTTTATTAGTCTATTGCTAACTGTTTAAAAGAACCTTCTGAACCTATTCCCAAATTATCTTTTTGAAAATTATTAAACTCATATTTCTTTGTTGAATGGGAATCTATGATGATCCTCTGGAAAAAAGGTTCGAGCTCTTCAAGGGCTTCAATCCACAATTCTAAAACAAGATAGACACTTACAAGGGTATTATCAATGCATAAGTGAATTCACAAGAGAAAAATATCTTCGGAAAGAAATAGCGATGTACAGTCTAACAGGCTTTAAGATAGCAGTATTGAAATATCGACTCTTAAAATAACGATGTAATGAAAGAGCGACTATCAAACTAACGATATATGAAAATAGCGATTTTAACAAGTCTGCGATTGTAATTAAATAGCGACGTAGCAAAATAGCGATGTATCAAATGATCGACTACTTAAATCGCGATGTAACGAAATAGCACCTGACCCATTTTTCGAATATCATTTTTTTAAAAACATTTTTGGTGGAATTTAAGTGACAAAACCCAACCAACTTCACAAAGAAAATTGAGAAAACTCTTGCTAACCCGGCTGGCCATTTGTTGAAGTAAGTTAAATTTAATAATAATACTTCTTGATTTCTTTTAGCAACAAGCAAATAACAACACATCTGATGCAATATTTTTTTTCTAAAAGATCTGTTTAAAGGTATTAACAAGGGCGAGGCTTTTGCGGCAGTACTTTGCGACCTGTCGAAAGTTTTTGACAGCGTAAGTCATGATATTCTGGTAAGGAAGCTTTCAATTTATGGATTCAGGGGTGAAGCTTTGAAGTGCTTTAGTTCATACCTCTCTGGACGTGTTCAGACTTTTTCGCTGGGAGAGAATTCATCTGACTCAAAGCCGATCTGTGCTTGGACCTCTCTATTTCTACTGTTTAATAAAGATCTCATTACTCTTAAAATTACTGGAGCTTTCACCGTCTTTGCTGACGATACAACAATACTATGGAGTGACAAAAACAGTATCAGACTTCACGAACCTAATAATTCAGTTATCGCATGGTGTAACTCAAATCGTGTATCTTTTAACATATCTAAAACTCATATTATTACGTTTAAGAACTTTGCCTTTCAAGATGTTTCTATTGGTAATCATTGATAGTACCATCAATACTCTAAAAAACAAACTATCATCTGGAGCATACTGCGTACGAATAAAACAAATTGAACATGGGAAACCAATGGCTCGAACTATTTTGATACATCGCTTTTTGATATGTCGCTGTTTCGTTATAAACCCTCATTCATTACATCACTACTTTGGTAGTCATTCTTTCATTACATCGCTATTTTGATAGTGTCTATTTCATTTCGGAACCGGGAAAAAAAGAGGTTTCCTAAGGATTTCGTGTAAAATATTTAAAAAAAAAAATGGACGACGAGTTTATGCCTGTTCATACCGTGGTATCATATGCAGCACAAATCATTTACTGCAAATGGAATTGACACCCGTTTCATTGTATATTTTAGAATAATAATGCCTCATAAAAAAATATCTCTCTAACTTGTTCCCAAATCGAAATAACTGTAATACTCGAAAAAATACCAATCTAAGGCTTCCAATACCTCATTTGACTTTAGTCAAACGTTTCTTCATTTACAATAAAGTAAAGTTGTCTTAAGTGACAAAATTAAAAATCAATATGCGTATGAAATGAGCAGCTTTCTGAAACAGCAAAGAGTGCACATTTCGCTCTTTTCATATGTGGTCGTGAGAAAAAGCATTTTTTAAAATTTTGTCATCATCATCTAACAAGGTTCCAAACGCCTGAGCAAACAGAGCGCACGTTAAGTTTTGTCAATTTAATTACCTCCAAGAGTCTGGATTGATTTGTCCGCGCCTCCATAGTCCTCTGGTAAACATTCTTTAGGAATATGTTCGTAGAGAGTTTTAAGATTTTGATGCACAAGAACCTGGACAAAATAAAATAAAACTATATTTGTTTTCAAGAGGAAAGAAATTAAGGGGAATCCGTTATTTTTTATTTAAAATATCTTCCTTCTACATCGGTTTTATACTCTTTTACGAATCGTCTTTCCGTTTGGGCCTTTGTTATTAGAGTTACCTGTTAAATACACAGTTGTTTCTTTTATATAAATCTCTACTTAATCTATCTCAAAGTACTTCACACTGTCTTATTAGACTAGAGACTAGTTCCCTTCTCATGTCTTATTTTGTTTTTAAAATTACTTTTAATTTTCTTATTAAGAAAAACGAACTTATTTGGAGCAATCTGGATTGGCGATCTTTGGTCTGGAAGTCCTGCCTTTTTTAAAAGAAAACGACCTGAAATTTTAAGCCTTTTTCGTCAAAAGAGTTTAGAGTCTTACTACAGCTTTGCTAACAGTGTAAACTACACTTTATTTTACAGCGGACTCAATGTAATTGGTAACTACCCAAAATATCTATATTTTAGTTGCGCCTTTTATATGGTCAAAGTTATTGTCGAGTTCAAAACACTCTATTCTGCACGAACCGGAGACTTTCTCTCACGTTTTTTCTAGATGACACATCAGACCTTGGAACGGGGTTAACACCTTGGCTCTTATCCTAAAGCCCGATTGTTCAATGGCCGTTCAAAGCCAGTTCAGTGTTTAAACCTGGTTTAAGGAAATTATGAGTTGTTCAATGTTGGTTCAGAACTTAAACGAAATTTTTCCACGCTCTTGAACCTGGTTCACTTGAACGCTCATTCAAGCGAAAGCTCAGTATAAAAAAAAGTTTGTTGAACGCTCATTCAAGCGAAAGCTCAGTTTTAAAAAAAGTTTATTTTGTTTTAAAAAAAATATTTTAACTCAAATAGTAGTTTTCACAACTAGTGGCTAAAACAGTGCTTTTTTACAAGCTTTGGTTTAAATAACGAGCGCAGCGAGGTATTTAAAACTGCGAGTAAAAAAGGCACTGTTAAGCCGAGAGTTGTTAATACTATTTTTTTAGTACCTTTATCAAAAAAATCCAAGAAAAACAGGAAAATACTTTTAAAAATTTCGAAGAGCACTTCTCGCAACACGCCGTCCGCCTTTATACTATAAATCAAGGCGGCTGGTAAATGATATAACAATGGTTTTACTCGGTGACGTTCTTTATTGCGACATTTTATTCTTTGACAGTTTGATATTTTGACGATGTTTTTAAATGATTTTTTCGTAAATACTTGGTGAAAACTGGCGAAAATGGCTTAATTTTTAGCCAAGAATAATTAGATTTTTCCAATATTAATATTTTGGATCAAAAACGGACAGAAATCTTTTCTTGCACCCGCGATCAAAAACAAATATTTTTGGCATCGGTTACCAAAAAAGCCATACTTTAGTTATCTGCAGACAATTACTAAAATTATGTTTTTGGTAAAGGTATAAAAAAAAATTATATCACATTTAGTAATTTTATAGGCGTATACCAAAGTACAGCCAGCAGATAAGTGTGTAGAGTTTTTCCATCAGTCTGTGTATTCATTCAGCTAGAACCGAAGAAGAGAGAATGCAAATTAAAAAAAATCAACCGGTCTTTTAAATAATACAAAATAAAACAACATTTTAAGGGTTCCATTGTCCTCTACATAAAATATTACAGTTGACCAGCTCATTATAGTTTTCAATAAAGTAGGTCGACAGTTAAACTTTAGTCAAAGAAGTTTTTGGTGTAGGGCCGTATGAACTGACAGCAGAAAATTTAAGAGAAATCGCAGTTTATATAAAACACCCATTAACGTATATTATTAATAAATCTATTACTAACGGTGAATATCCATCAGCTTTTAAAGAAGCAGTAAATGACCATTTCAAATTACACACCTATATCCTTAATCAGTAATTTGTCAAAAATATTTGAGAAAGTTTTAAAACAGCAAATTGTGTCCCATTTAGATATAAACAATATTCTCTCAGAACATCAATATGGTTTTCGAAAAGCACGATCAACTGAGGATGCAGTGGCGGAATGAGTTTTAAAAGTAAATAGTTCACTAGATAATGGCGTTCCTTCCATTTGCACCTTCGTTGATCTTGCAAAAGCATTTTATTATGGTCAAACAACTTCAAAACATTGGATTTACAGGCAGTGAATTGAACCTTTTGAAAAGTTATTTAAGTGAAAGAAAGCGTCGATTGGATGTTGATGGCACACTTAGCGATTATTTAAACGTAGAATGTGGCGTTCCTAAGGGAACAATGCCCACTCCTTTTTATTATATATGTTAACGACCTATTCAAAGTCAAAGGAGAAGCCTAGGCAGCGGCGTTTGCTAATGACGCCGTATTTTATTATAAGGCTGAGACTTTGGAAAAACTTAGGGAAAAAATTAAAAATAGCTTTGTTAAATATATTAAGTGGTTTAATGGCAACAAGCAATACATTGCCGCCCTATGATTCAATTCAACTTCAACTTGGCTCAAGAAGCGTTTACCTAAAAGTTGCAATAAGTTTAATTACCTCGGAGATTTTCTTGACAATCATTTAAGGTGGTACCACCATACCGAATATGTTACTAAAAAATTAAGATCATTGTTGCATATCTTCCATCTCTTCACAAAATTTTTTAACGCAGCACAGCTTAGAATTTTGTAATATGCGCTTGCTCAATCTCACTTAAATTATGGAATTTTAGCATGGGGTGCTGTTGCTAATACGTATTTAGAGCCGGTTACTATCACGCAAAAATGGATAATAAAAATTATATTACAAAAAGAAAGGTTGTATCCAATTCACTTATTCACTATTTAGCGAATCTAATATTTTCGATGCAAGACAACTGTATTTCCAAAAAATTGCAATAGGTCTGTTCCATAATAAGATTCGTGTGTCAAATGTTAACCACCCATATGCTTCCAGAAATCGGACCAACCAGGCCGTTGCTATACCTAAAGTCTCAAAAACCATAGGTCAAAGGTGCTTTCAGTTCATAGCCCCCAAAGTTTATACTAAAATTGTCACATTTCTTTATACTCCATCCAAATTAGCTTTTAAACACAAATTAGAAGTATTTCTTAAGACCCAGATATCTCGAGATGAGGTTCACAGCATAACAGATTTTAAAAATAATTAGTTTCAAACGTTTTTTTTTTCTAAAAATTAAACCTACTGTTTTCAAAAGTATTATCCTTCCTAACTGTACAAATTTCTATTCTTAGATAACTAACTTTTTATGTATTACTTATTTATTTAGAAAACAAATGATGCTGGTATATTTATTTATTTTCCTAAATGAATGATCGGGTAAACTTATTTGACCCTACGCGAGAGTTCTACTCTTGAAGGGTTTCTAAGATTTCTCAATTTTTTATTGGGTAAAAGGAGATTGTCAAACAATTTACTAATTGTAGTTTTTTTTAATTTAAAACATTATTTTTCTTTCCCCTCGCACGAAGATACTCTTGTGGGAAACTATTGTATTTATTGTTAAGGTACTCTAAATTTAAATATTATAAGATAAATTATCAAAAAATGCTATATAATAATAATAAAGTAATTAGCATTTTAAATAGAAAGGGCTATTTTTAGAAACGAGTAGCCAATTTTTTTAACGGTTTTCTTTGTAGGTTTTTATGGTTTCTCTTTATACTTACATTAACATAGTTTAGTAAAACCCTTGTTATAAGAATTAATTGTCCTTACTAAACAATAAACGAGTTAAATTGAAAATATTTTAAATAATTTTTAGATCTTAAATCGCTATTTTTGGCGGTACACCACTTTTGGGCGCCGAACAGTTATTCATTCAATCAATACTTAAATTCAAAAACCCTGAACTTTTTATACAGGGACTTTTGTCGATCTTAGGAGAGGATGAATGTTTCTTGGTTAGTTAATTGTTTTTCACGTTTAAATGTAAATATTGTCATTTAATTTTTATAAGATACAACTCTACCTACTTACTTACCCTTTGTTTTAGTTTTTGAGGTAAGAGCAATTTCAGGATGACTAAAAACTTTTCGACTATTGGTGGACCGTTTACTATATGCATGGCAGCTATTCTTAAATGTATCGATTCCTAAAAGATTAAAAAGTAGTTGCAATAAAATTACTTACAACTAGCTCCATCCAAAATGACGTACCTTATGTTAAAGAAGATCTTTGTTTTATATATTTTTTTTTTGTAAATAAGTCGTTTGTTGTCTGCCCTTATTTTTCGACAACTTAAAGAGGCAGTTCACGGAAATGACAAGTTGGACTTGTAATGACGTAAAATTACGGTATTAGGGAGTTTACATAACAATTTTCTAAATTAATTGTACAATTGGTTTCAAAAATGTATGGGTTACATGCAACCACAAAATTGACCTTTCTAAAAGATACAATACTAAGATAAAATACTACTACTAATAGACTACCAGCTAAAATGCCTAAAAACTTCAAAAGCACGACAATTTGTCGTATTGTTTAAAAAAGGTCTCTAAAACTGAAAATATTTTTTTACTTAAATTAAAGGCAACCTTCTTTTTATATTAAATTTTACATATTACTAAAAAATCAACAAAAATCATGTTTTAGTAAAGTCTTTATTGAATAATATTAAATTATTACTCGAGTAACGGACAAAGATTGTTCTATAAAGATGAGTGAAAGTGACAATAGCGACATAAAGCTATTTGTAACTCATCGCGGTATACGTATCCGCATCTAGGGAGAACCAAGCACATTAATTAGTCAGAAACTTGTACCACGTTCGAAAAGAGCAGATATATGCAATCTAAGGTGTTCTTGAACGCGATAGGTGTTGAAATGCGTTAGATATCACGTATCGTTACGGCACACGTATCGTATCTCAGCACCTATTGCGTTCAGAAACACCTTAAATTAGCATATATCTGCTCTTTTCGAAGGTGCTACAAGTTTCTGACCAATCAATGTGGTGCTTGGTTCTCGCTAGATGCGGATACGTATACCGCGATGAGTTACAAATAGCTTTATGTCTCTAACAATACGATGGAAACAGCGCTGGATTAAAAATAATTCGACGAATAGCAAACTTGAATTAGGACGAAAACGATGGTAAACTTAATACTAATTATTTTAACTTAAAAATAACTAACATAACTAGTTTAGTATTTAATAGGATCACCATTTTTCTCTATTACGAGCTGCAAACGGTTGGGCATTGAAAAGGTTAAATTTTGAAAGTACTGATGATCTTCTGAGAGCTGATCCAATGCGCGATAAATAGCATCGCTTAACTCTTCAACATTTCGTGGTCTTCAATTCCTTTCGTATATTATTTTAACGATTTGACCCCATATATTTTCCATTGGATTAAGGTCAGGGCTGTTGGCTGGCGAAGAAAGTGTTTTTATATTATTATTCTGAAACCATTGGCGAACAACATTAGCCGTGTGTACTGGACAGTTGTCCTTATGATAAACGAAGTCACTATTTTCATGTAAAGCCTGTACAGATGGCAGCATAACGTTTTTAAGGATTTCAATATATCGTTCACTATTAAATATTCCTTCGATTCTCCAAAAAAAACCTAAACCTCTAGCACTAAACTAGCCCCACATGTTTACAGAAAAATGTCCAGCTTTTTTAATTTGGTTTGTATATTCAGGTTCAAATCTAGAATATGGTGGACGATAAACTAAAATTCTCCTGCTGCTTGAAGATTATTGAAAATTTTTTTGTCAGTGAAAACCACCCTCTCCCAGAAGTCATTATCACGAAGAACGTTGTTCTGTGCAAAAATCACTCTGGCCTGTTTTTGTTCTTCTGTTAGAAAAGGCTTCTTTGCAGCAACTCGACAAGAGAATTCTGATTTCGTTATTCTTCTATTTACTGTTGCTAAAGAACCCGGAAATAATGTTACATTAGCTGCTTCAACCGACGTTAAAAAAGGATTTTGTCTGAGATGGTCAGTAAGTCTCTCATCTTGCACTTCAGAACTTACTTTTGGTCGTCCTGATCCATCTTTCCTATCCGTAGAATTATTTTCGATCCAGCGCTTTTTCCATCGCATTATCGTCATTTTATCAACTCCAAAATGGGTGGCCGCTCTTCTTATAGACCAGCCGTCTTCTATAACTCGAGTGATAATTCGAACTTTTGTAAATGTTGATATCTGTGGCATTTTTAAAGATGTCACACTGAATTTTAAGCTGTCACTAAGCTGGTGGTGCCTTATAATAGTATACACTAATGGAAAGCTAAATTTTGTAGCATAGGACAAAATGCATGTATGATTTTTTTTTTAAATCAAGTGTACATGAAGCTTTATCAACTTGTGTTCTTTATTAGCTTGCTAATGCGTTCCTAAGTTCTTTTTCAACAAACATTAAACGGAAAACAAAGATAAATTAGTGAATAGGTACATAAATTCTCAAAGGTCAAGATAAAGTCTCTGGGTCTATTCCTGAGCCTACCCGTGGTACTGGCACGCCACGGGCGCCTATTTCGAGCTTGTGGATAGATTCCAATAGTCTAATTTAAAGGGTGCCTTGTTTTTGCTATTTTGACTGGCCTAACTCACGTCCCAGCGCACCGCAATGATAACCAGCAGCCGGTAACGTCTGCGTAATATCTGCAAGACTAGTCTACCTAAGTTTTCATCTGAGCAGCGTAGGTGGTGTCTATGGTTTTAACCTGCAAGTTATCTAATAGCAGGAAAAGAATTAAGTAGAATTAAGAATGAAACAAAAGAATAGTAGTAGCTGTGAAAATCATTTTTTGTCAATTTTTTATTTTCCCCGATATAAAAATAAAATATTATTTTTGAACAAACATTAATGTTTTAGTATTTTCTAGATCAACCAATAACAAGTTTTTCTTCTCAGTAACATTTACTATGTATTACATGTTTTTTTACCATAAAAACTTGACGAAAATTGTTTGCCACTACGAACTGCAACTTAAAAATGTAAATATTCTTTTGCTTTCACAAATAAACTTTAAATAAATTGAATTTAATTTTTTTATTTTTTCCTAGCTACGAGGTACTTGCAAAAAGTGCTATATCATTAATTCTTTTAAAACTGATCGAGGGATTTTAATTTAATTGTACGTACACCTTTATCATTTTTATCTAATACAGTGTGCATTTTTTTCATCACTTCTTTATGTTTTGCATCTAGAACGATGATTTTTTAAATGTACTCTAAACTAAATAATAACACTTTTGGTGGGGCTGAATTATCAAATAAATATTATTATGCCATATATTATGATGTGTGTGGCGTAGCTACAGTGGGGTTTGGAAGGCCTAACCCATAATAATAAAAGTAACCCCGTAATACCATAAAAGCATCATTAGTTTATTACTAAATGACGAAACCCCCCAGAGCCAATTTCTGGTTACGTCACTGTACCTACATACTCTATTGAGTACTAGTCAAAGTCTGAAGAAGGGCGAAGAATTATTTTCATAAGTATAATTCTTGGATATCTTGTTTGGAGTTTACTTATAAAAAAGTCAAAAATAGTTTTTTAGATGTATCCTTCTTCTGGTTTTACTGATTGCCAACCTTTTTTTGGAAAAGCCACTGACTTTGACATATTATTAACTGGTACTCAATAGAGCACCTATTATAATAATAATTTATAGCATATCGTTTGTTTGATAATTCAGCCCCACCAAAAGTGTTATTATTTAGTTGAGAAAACCTTGAGAAATCTTTAAAAAATCGTAATCCCCAATGCAAAACATAAAGAAGTGGTAACAAAATTGCACCCTGTATTAAACAAAAGTATAATAAAGGCGTAAGCAAAATTAAACTAAAATCCTTCAATCGATTTTAAAGAAATTAAAAGTTGATTATTTTTTTTGTAAAAATAAATGACATAAAAATTTTTGCATGTACCTCGTAGCTAGAAAAAAATATAAAAAATTAATTTATTTTATTTAAAGTTTATTTACTTATCACTTTAACTGAATACAAAAGAATATTTAAGTTTTTAAGTTGCAAAATAATTATTTCGCAGCAGGAAACAATTTTCGGCAAGTATTTATGATAACAAAAATAAAAAACCATGTAACACAAAGTAACGGTTACTGAGAAGAAAAACTTTTAGAAATATAAAATTTTGTACCCCATCTGAAAATGAAAACTTTTCAAAAGGACCTCGTAGCTCAAAAATGGCTTGACATATTAAATTTATCAAAAAAACAGGTTGCAATGGGCTATCAGCTTGTTTCTTTCTCCTCTTAAAGTAGCTTATCCACCAAAGGTGCCAATTTAAATCACTCTGTACTTATTCCCAATAACAAAACCTTAGAACATTCAACTACTAGAAGGCGTCTGGTCTGTCTGGTTACACTGGTTGTTTGAGTGCCACATCTACAGTGGGGAAAGAGGAGAAAGAAATCTGTGTTGCCAATTTTAATAACAGAATTATGCAACAAAAAACTTATTAAATTTGGATTAAGTTTTGACGCTTATTTATTAACTAATTAATGAGGTTTAAGATATATGTTAAAAAAGCTAATATACACAATATATAATACTCACAACCTGTTTTAAACTTTCGACGTTTTTTGAAAACTTAACATGTGTTTTCCTTAAACATCTTCTTTTTTAGTCAACGTGGCAACATTGATTGTTTGTTGCGGTTTCTCGATTTTTCCTGGAATGTCATTATTGTTTTGAAAGTGAAAGAGCACTTATCAATTGTGTTTTTTTGATATTTTTGTGAAAAGTTTGTGGCGAAAAATGGTTCCGAAGTGTATTGTTATATGCAAGTTGAAAAAGAAGCCGGGGGACCGCAGTATTTCGTTTCACAGGTACGATAAATGATAAATTAAAATACTAACTAAATATTAGGTTAGAATTCGTCATATTTGGCCATTCTTGGTAAACAAAGGTAGGAAATCTGTGTTGACGGCTTGTCATTAATTTCAGTGTGAATAGGAATTTCCATAGCACCTTTTTCTTATTTTTATAGTTGTACATCCTACTTGTATACAATTTTTTTTTTATAGAAATATAAATTTTTATTACTATATCTAGACCATTTAATTAAACGGAACTAAAAATTATTGAAGGTATTTTAAATAATATTAAAAACAGGGGAAAACGTATTAGGTTAACATGACAACAATGGGATGAAGATGTTGAATTCAAACACCCTGCTTAGGTCTGAAGAAAAGCTCCTTCTAGTAGTTCAATGTTCTAAGAACAAAACTTACAAATATTTCCTTTGCCATCAACATAAAAGCAGTTGAATTCTTGGCCAAATTTTTCCAAGTAAACATTGTTAAATCTATTATTACATGCGTCGAATTATAAAAGTCATATGTTCCCCTTAGCAGACACATCACAGTGGTAACCATAAAGTAGGAGTAAACATCCGGTGCTTTTCCTTCTGGATCAATTGGTTTAAAAATGTGTACCCTTCCTAAGTCTGGCGTCAGCTTTGAGGTAAATGCGCTTATTCTAAAAAAAGAACAGGGCTCAGATTCCACTTTCCGAGCGCGATCAAATCGATCTTTTGATTTTTGGGACAGTGACAAATAAAGAGGTTGGACTCTATTTGATCTAGTTTGAAAATGAAATCTGGACCATGCGGTCAAAGTTAGATAGATAGATTTATTCCATTCAGAGGACTACAAAATAACAGTAGAAAGAAATAAGTCAAAAAGAAAAATAACTTAGGACATACAAGTATTTTAAAGTAAAATAATTAAGATATGTTGTAAATTACGTTCTAGCCTTACATTAAAAAAACACATGAAGTACACGGTTCAGTTAAAAAATTATAAAAGGAAACAAAAGGTAAACTTGCGACTATAAACCAAATTCTTAAAAGAAACCTTTTTGTTAAATTTTAATTTAGTGAATAGTGTCTAAAAACGGAGTTTTTTAATTGTTTTTTGTATTTCTTTTCCGAAAATTGGAGAATTTTTAAAATATTCATGATTCAGAAAATTTGTTACGGTTTCTTGTGGAGTATTCATGAAAAGTTTGACTTATTTCTGTGAATGTAATTTAAGATATTAAGTAAATAAATGGAAACCACAGTAAGAATTTTATAGTTTTTAAAAGTATCCCTATAGCTAGCATTAAATGGTGGATTAAACATCAGTCGGAGGATCCTCTTTTGTGCAATGAGGACCCTCTCGACGTCGTCGCTCGCCTGTCACCAAACGACAATGTTGTAGAACATAGTTAAGTAAGTGTAAATTGCTCTGTTAGGCACAGATTTTGAGATATTCTGTATTTTATGGTAAAATTCAAGTAAAAATTACCCTAATATAAATGCAATTATGTAGGATAATATCTACCTGGTAATTTTCACCAAATTAGTAACCGAGCGCAAAAATATACCTAAAACTATATTTTCGGGATTATTATAATCCTCAAAGCACAATAGGAGAGACAAAGGGGAGGGAATCACCAATAATAGCATGACTTTTGACAAGGAAGAGGCGGTACTTCTAACCCAGTGCGGCATGGCAATTTATAAAAGGTAATATAACAATATCGATGTTATTAGAGGGTTAATTTCATCTAATTCGTTCAAATAGAAAGTTGTGTTAAGTGTCCGAGAAAATGTCGTCACGGTATTAGTGACGTAATAACCCAAACAGTTTCTGCTATATTTGTGGTGAATATACTTTTGAAAGACACAGAAAACAAATGTCTCCAGTTGTACATAAAGCCTACAAACTGTATTTTGGTTATCCGATTGGTGATCAAGATAAAAAGTAGGCGCCATATTGTTATTATGCGAACTGTTATGTGAAGTTGATGCAGTGGTGGAATAAAAAACCTGTTTAGATGGTCTTTGGTGTTCCAATGTTATGGCGCGAGCCCCAGGATCATGTTAGAGATTGCTACTTTTGTCTAACCAATGTACGGGGATTTACTAGTAGGAAGTCTAAACAACACATAGGATACCCCATAAAGGTACCTTCTGCTATACGACCAGTACCTTATAGTGCAGAAATTCCTGTACCACCAGTTCCTTGTGATGAATATAAAATCAGCGGTGTAATTGAGAATATGCCTTTAGAAACAGGACCAGAAAAATTTTCTGGGGCGGAAAGTCACTCAAATGATAAAGAGTACTTGTCTGTATCAGACCCAACATATGAGCTTTCTGAGTTAGTACCGCATCTCTTATCTCAGGGTGAATTTATTGAATCAGAGATTTAGCTCCAAGTAAGAGTAAGGCAGAGCTTCTGGGTTCAGGTTTGCAAGAATGGAATCTTTTACAGCCAAGCACACATGTAACAGTTTATAGAGACAGAGAGCTTGATTTTGTCAATTTTTTTGATTAACATGAAATCATTACGTGTTGTAAAGACATTAAAGGCCTAAGGACAGCCCTAGATAGACCATATGAAGTTTCTGATTGAGGCCGATTCATAGATGCATCTAAAACAAGCTTAAAAGCTGTATTACTTCATAATACCATAATTTCAACACACTTTTGTCTACAAAAGAAAAGCATTCATGGATTGCGTTCAAGAAAGTATGTAATTAATTTTTGGGGAAGACATCGTTCTGAAGACTATAAAGATGTAGTTAAGGAAATGTTAAATGCATATAGAGATATGCGATGTAATATGTCTTTGAGAGTTTATATTATGCATTCCCACTTTCCAGATGATTGCAGCGAAGTATCAGATGAGCATGGAGAGCGCTTCCATCAATAGATAGCGGCAATGGCAACCGTCAATGCTTGCAGACTACTGCTGGAATCTTAAAAGAGATTGCGACGATAAATACAAAAGAAAATTATATAAATAATATATTTGTATATATTCTAGTATTAAAAAAAATATATTTTGTAAAAACTTTTTACTTTTTATGTCAAATATCCAGCAGTTTAAAACATACATAAAATATGTGTATTATTCTCACGCCGGGGAATCTAAGGAGGGAAGATGTAGATGACCCAAATATTTTTTTTTATTTTTTTAAAAATAAACTAACATAATATATAAAACCTGGCATTAATTAACCCTCGTATAGTTGGTCCTGCTTTCAAATATCCTTCAGTCCATTGCCGTATTTTGATAAATAATGGATTAAATAAAAAAATCAAATTACTGAAAAACGGTGCCTGACAGAGAAATTTTGAAAGTACATCTAAGTTTAGGAGGAAGAAATCATTAATAATTAAGTAGCAGAAAAAAGAAAAAAGTTTTTTTTGTAGAACGGTGTTATCTTGCAAATACAAAGGATGAAAAAAAAGATATCTTCGCACTCAATGGGAGAGTGCGCGGCCTATGCAAGTGTACAAAGTGCTGAGAGGCCCAGGACTAATGGTAGAAGAACTGCGTTCTCTTAAATGGAAAGATCATCGACTTTGTAACTAAAGACCTGGCACTTTATTCATAAGTCCTTAGTTGTTTTGCTCCAACAGCTCTGAAGGCCTATGGTTTATCAAACTGGGAATTTATCAGACCATATTTAACAAAATTTTCATCGTAAGAACGATTCACCTAAAAAACTGAAATTTGTTAAACAAATTTTTCATCCGAACCTCATTTCTTCAAACCCATTTAATAACAAATTCGAAATTTATAAGACCCGTTTTTAATCGAACCATTGTTCATCAAACTCATTCAATATCAAACTCGTAATTTGTAAAACCCATTTTTATAAAACCCGGAATTTGTCAAACCAATATTTTTCAAAACCGGAATTCGTAAAATCCTGGATCCTGAAACCTGCGGTCCCAGGGGTAGCGACACGAGTCACATGACCGCACTCATTTTTCCATGGACAAAAAAACTCGTTTTTATACAGTCTAAGATAGAAAAACTATTTTAATAAAACTCAGTTTTATACAGCTTAAGAAAAAAAAATGTCACTAGGTTTTTTGTTGTGAATAATTGTAAGGTGTTATAATAATATAAGTTAGGAGATATTTGGAGAATTTTTTAAAAATTACTAAAAATAATTTTCTTTTAATTATTGTTTCTTTGCTTTATAGAAAAATAATGTGTTCTAAAACTAAACAATTAAAAGAGAAACACATTGAAACTTTATTAATAATTAAGTATAATCTAATGTAACCTAATACTGTATTAACAATATTCAATACTGCAGATTTTTCTTATACCGAATATCCAAAACTATATAAGATAGGTACCTATATCTATTTTATTATACAGTCGAACTTCTGTAAGATCAAAACTACATAGAAAAATATGGAAAAACCTAAAATGTAGGTTGGTAGTTCGTAATGAAAAATATAATTAGGTAAATACATGGAAATACCTACTAACTGTAGATGTCAATTAAAAAACGACAGCAATTCATTATCTTCATCGTTTGCAGCATCTATCGATTCTTTGCTCTGGTGATTAGGTATGGAGCCTTCTTTAAGGCACATTTTGTTGGTAATTTGGTTTTCAGAAATATCATCATCTGCAAAATGTTTCTAAAATAAAAATACTATATTTTAGGTTTGTGAGCATATATACTTTTTTTAATGTATAAGTTCTGAACAGGCGAACATTTTTCGAAAATTAGGCAATTTTGGAAAAAAATTTAAAAAAAAAAAATATTAGTTTTGTTTTGTTAGACAACTCTGACCCCTACTATCCGCCACTCTAGCAGCTGTAGCTAATGGTGTGTGTAGCGGCAAAGTATATGTATATCCACATTGTCACTGCATATTTTTATAAAAAATTAAATTTTTATGAACGTCCATTTACTTTCTACTCTTAATTCAAAATTAAAAAAAAAAGAACAAAAAAAAGGGGCGTAGGATTCTTTCCAATCAAATAGTTTACAAATCTCGCACACTCTCAGCTTCTTTGAAGGATTTTCCTCGAATTTTAGGTTTGTCAACCATAGTTTGCGTTTTCCACATTTTTGTTTTCTTGAAAACAAGTAAGGTATCTAAATTTAGGGTAAACATAAACACTGAAATAAATACCTCTTATACGCAGAATCGGTTTTAGAAAGCTTTAAAGAGGGGGATTTGGGCTTTTAGGAAAATTTTTTGGAAACATATATCAATTTGTGTCATTTTCATTAAGATGTTTTTCGCGGAAAATGAGCCGGTGAAAATTTTAAAGTCTGTGTCATTTTCGATTGTTTTTCGCAAAAAATGCGCCGCAGATGAATTTTTGTGTTTTTTTTAAATCATTTTGTGCTATTATTTTGTGGTTTTTCCTAGGAAATAAAATGAAAAAAATGTACCGTATTCCCGAGTTGCTATGCATAGTATGGATGTACAGGGTGTCCCAAATTGGTCACTTTTGGCGACTTTAAGGTACTTTCCGGCGAGATAGAAAAACCTGACTCCCGTTTACATCTATCTCGCCTGGAAGTATAGGTACCTATACCTACCTTAAACCCCCCCAAAAGAGTCCAATTTATTGGAACACCCTGTACATATTATACATTCTGCTTATAGTATAATGTGTAGTAGTTTACCTTCTGGCACTTGGAAAAGCCTAGATCCACTCTTACTAGTACTGGAACAGGAGGAAACACAGCAAGTAAAAACCAAAGTGTTTACATTTTTCAAATGTTATATCTGACTGCCGTGACCCCGGTAACACTATATAGGTACAATACTTGCCATGCGTTCCTCTCTCTTAATCATCACTTCCAGTATATTTGTTGCAAAAAGTAAAAAAAAATAATCAAACTAAATCGTAATTAAATTACAGGATTTTTATTGCTTGCAGAATGTTTGGCTTTCAAAACTTGAACTTTTTAGTTAGTTACCTTTAGTAGGTACAGCTACGCGACGTAACAATATACACTTACCTTATAGTAGATATTTATTCCTAACTCATCATGCGCTAGTTTTTTCGGTGGGTATCCATTAAATATTTAGTAGTAGTTACTTGGTTCTGTTAACTTTTGCTTGGAAGATTATATTACCTGCCCAAACTCTACGTAAAAACATCCCCATACCGAAAATATATAAATAGGCACACAGATAGACACACGCGAATGGTGATACTTAAGTATTTTTTATATATAGGTATGAAAACGCGCGCGGATAAATGTATGGCAATGTTTACAAAAATTTCATGTCAGTTTTGACAAATGTGTTGTTTGCATCAGTCAAAATTATTTTTTTTTTTTTTTTAAATCGCCGCCTGTGACAGTGTCAAATTTGAGTTTTGCGCGAATTAGATTATGTTTCGTGTCGCTACCCCTGGGACCGCAGGTTTCAGGATCCAGTGACCCTACAGTCAAGAACAATAGAGTGACATCTATACACAAAATATTGAACACTACCTGTGAATACTTTTAGCCAAATATTTTATTTTAAAAAAGGGTAAACTTTTATAATTTGTTCTTTAAAGCTTTAATTAAAAGTTAGATCTTATAGTTTTACTTTAGTTTGTGACCGACGGGAAATTTAAATTTGCAAGATTGTTTTTTGCAGGTAAAACACCAAATTATATTTTTATTTTCTTTTCCAAAATAAACAAAGAGTGTATTATTTTGATATGCTTTAAAGTAAATAAGTTTATGAAGGTATAAATAAACTCAATAACACAGACTAAAACTATACATTAGAATTAAAAAATGATAAGTCTTGAAAAGCTCTTGTTATCCAGGTATAAGGTCTCCTAATTTAAATAGTTTTTTTCATATTTGACTAGAGCATGTTGTTCATTTTGTGGTTGTTTTCTACAGATGATCGTGAATGCGCTGTTAAGAATACATTTTATTGATGTTGACTTATACTAAAATTATGCTTATTTTATATGGATGTATTTTATTCTAGTAAACTTTTAAAATACACCTAAATATTTCAAATAAAACAATGGGAAAACCTTCCTAAAAAAAGCTTAAATTAATTACTAAATATATTAAACAAAATGTATTACAAAAATTATTATACAAAGTCAAAGTTTTTCTTATATTTATTAGTAGTAGTAGCAAGTACTAAATGGGCGACCGTAGGCCTGACAGTTGGGACGCATAATGGACCCTTTCTGCCATACCCTCCGTGCACCCCCAACTGATGCACGTTCCCTTTGGATGCAAGTTTTCTTTCTCTAAGAGGAATTGCAGAGACCCTCAACTTGGCGGGATGCCGGCAACCTTCTGCATCCAAACTGGTCCAAGTCTCAGCCTTCTGCCTTGGAACATACCCGCTGCCCGAAAGCGTAGGTTAAATATTTTGGCAACTTTAGTGTAGATACCACAATTCGTGATCCCCGACTGTCCACCTTGTGAATCCGACAATTTCTCCGGTCAACAGTGCTTGCTTCTACCTCGTTATTGTTACTCTATGCACAACGTCAACCACATAGCTCAAACAACAACAACACCCGGTAAGAGGGCCCGATCTGGAAGAATCCTTAGTGTTAGCGGACATCTATGTGCGCTGACACTAATTATTCTGCCAAACCTTTCCTTCCACCCCCACTTGACCTTCAAGTGGACCTCTTAAACTCTCCCTACCGCTAGGTAGCCTAAGTTTTGTCGATTTTTGGGGAGACTAGCTGCCTGAAGGGCTTAAATGTCGTGACTGTTCTATAGAACTATTTGTTGTTGTTGTTGGGGGGGGGGAGGGGAGGGAAGTGGGATTTGGAGAAGGAGGGAAGGTGAGAACTAGCTCGCTAGCTGAAGGCTAGAGGGCTAGCTGAAGGCGGGGTCTCTTGTGGCGATGACGGATGTTCTCGTCGTAGTGGACGGCCTGTCGAATAAGAGGATTTGAATGATTATCAGCTTTTTGGTATACATTATGGGCTTTTTCTGAAATAAAGGTCGTTAAGGGGGTAAGATTATTGTCTCTCATAAGTCTAGTATATGAGGTGTGCCAGGGAAGGTCAAGGGCGTTACGTCTGTAGCGATTCTCAAGGTTTTGAATGAGTTTTAGATGACTTGGCGCGGCATAGCCCCAGGCGGTTGATGCATAGGATAGGATCGGGCGGATTATTGTGTTTAGTAGTAGTAATTTATTTTTGTGTGTGAGTTTACTATTACCGCGAAGTAGGGAGTATAGATTTTTGTAGGTGTACATGGCTTTAATGCGTGTGTTTTTGACGTGTAACCCCCAAGTAAGGCGCTTGTCGAAAGTAACCCCAAGATACTTAACGTCGTCCTGCCAATTGATTATATTGCCATTTATTTCGACGTGTCCGACAGGTCCCTGTCTTCTACGGCTAAATAAGATGGCTTTTGTTTTATCGGAGTTTATTTTGATTTTCCATTTATTGCAGTAGTCTACAAAGTCGTCTGCTGCTGTTTGAAGGTGACGCGTCACTTGGCGAGGAAGCAGTGAAGCTGTTTTAATGATTAGGTCATCGGCGTATCGTGCTAGGTCTGTGTGAGGTGTGGGAGTGAGGTCATGGGTAAAAATGTTGAACAGATGGGGGGATAGCACGGCCCCCTGGGGTACGCCGGCCATGATGTTTCGAGATGCGGATAGACTGTTCCCCACGCGGCTGTTTATTTTACGGCCGCGTAGATATGAGTCTGTGAGGCGAGTGATTGTCAATGGGTACCCGGCGACAGTCATCTTATAGACCAGTCCCTTTTGCCAGACTTTGTCGAAAGCTTTTTCGACATCGAATAGCAAAACTCCAGTGGCCTGCCTCTGACAGAATCCTTTGGTTATAGATTCTGTCAGCCGCAGGAGCTGGAGCTCCGTACTGTGATCAGGTCTAAATCCGAACTGGTCGTCGGGGATGATATTTAGCTGATCTGAAAAAGATGTGATGCGTGATAGGATTACGAGTTCAGCAATCTTACCTATGTTGCTAAGTAATGATATAGGTCGGTAGTTTTGCGGAAAGACGTGGTCTTTGCCAGGTTTGGGGATCATTATTACTGTGGCACGTTTCCAACGGGATGGAAAGTGTCCCAGTCTTAATATAGCGTTAACAATATTTGTTATTGCTGCGATCCCCTTGCGAGGCAGGTGTTTTAAATGTTTGTTTCGTATGTTGTCTTGTCCAGGGGCTGATTTGTTTTTCCTGTGTCTTATAATTTGTCGTATTTCTTGTGGGGAGGTTGGTCTCAAAGGGATGTCGATAGTGTCGTTTTGTCTTTGTCTGTGTATTGTTCTGTTTACTGTTCGTTCTATGTCTTCGTCGATATCGTCATTGTCGTGTAGTGTCGTGTTTTGTTCGTATGTGTCGGCGAAGGCCTCTGCTTTGTCTATGTTTTCATAGACAATGCCATTGGCCGTGTGTAATGGTGGCATGTATGTTTTTTTGTTACGTAGGGCTTTTTGCATTTTCCAGATGCTATTGTCTTGTGTGTTGAGTGATTCAAGTTTTGTTTGAAAGCGTGCATTGTGAAATTCACTGAACTGTCTTCTTGCTAAGTTGTTAAGTCTGTTATATGCATTACGAAGGTTGATAGTTCGATGCTGTTGGAATAACCTACGAGCTCGGTGTTTTTGAGCTAGTAGGTCCTGAAGATGGGGGGGAAGGTCGAAATGTCTTCGGTCATGTAATGGTATTACCTCAGTGCATTCCTGGATCGCAGCAGATAGATCAATTTCCAACTGTTCCACCGCCCGTTCCAGGTCTGCAGTTGAGTTAATATGGGTGATCGGTGATAGGTGGGTATAAAAAACTCGCCCTAGTCTTTCATAATGAAATATAGTGCGAGTTTTTTGTACGTTGTGGTTATGGTCCGGGTCTCCGATTTGAAAAAAGACGGGGTTATGGTCGGAGGACCCTTCTTGGATGGTTCTGGCGTGAATTTCTAAACGGCAATTTTTATTTACGAGAAAATCGATTGTGTCCGGTCTATGATCGTTGTTGTATGGATAATGTGTGGGTGTATTTGATGCGATGGCCACCGCGTTATTGGTAATAATAGCGTCATTTAATCTCCTGCCTCTCGCATTTGTAAGACGGCTATTCCAAGCGCGGTGTTTCGCATTAAAATCTCCCAGCATTATACTTTTATTTTTGTAGTTTAGAATTTCAGTGAATGCCTGGATATTGAAGGGGTGTGCAGGTGATGCATAGAAAGAAAAGAGGGTGATTTTTCCGTCTGTGGCGGTGGTGATTGAAATTGATGTATATTCACAGTGCCTGTGAGGATGATTAATTTCAGCATGATGCTTAATGTGAGATTTGATGAGGATGGCTGTCCCGCCATGGACTGTGGTATCATTACGGTAGAATGAATATCCAACGAAGTTTAGGTGGTCACGTGGAAGCAGATGGGTCTCTTGTACCGCAAGCACATCTATGTTGTGATCGAATAAGAATTCGACCACTTCATGTTTGCGGTTTCGGAGTCCATCCACGTTCCACGTGGCGACCCTCAACGAAGGGGGAATGGATTGTTCAATGCGCTGCATTTTGGGTTGGGAGGACATTGGATAACAGGGACGGGATTAGTGAGGGAAGTAGGTTTGGGTCATGCTTGGTGATTAGTTGAATTAGATGGAGGGCGAACTGATGATCGGGGGTGGTTGTCGATGGCATGGGAGATGGCTTGGCTGATGGCATGTGAGATGTTGGTTTAGATGCTTGCGCATATGATCGCGTAGGAATTGCGTATGATGATGTGGTCGCGACTGATGGTTTATGAGGGGGTGGTTGGGTCGTTTTATTTTTCGGTAGCTTAGGAAATGATTTGCACCCCCTGTAGCTGGCTGGATGGTCCAGGCCACAGTTGGCGCATTTGGGAGGGGTTTCTTTGGACTTTTTACAGTCAACTGTGGGGTGGCCCTCACCACACTTCACGCATTTAGGCTTGGCTGTGCAGAGTGTTTGCCCGTGGTAGAACTGTTGACACCGATGGCACTGTGTGACCTGTGCCCTCGGTTTCAAGTCCTCAAATTTTACTTTTAGGCATAGAATTGCTGGAAGAGCGAATAGTGCCTCCTTATCAGCGGGTTTAAATGTGATGAGGACCATGGGGAGGGGATCTTTGTTCCCTCCGCGTCGCATGCGGGAGACTGCGGTGACGGGGATGCCCTGACCAATGATATCGTCAGCGATATCCTTAGGGGACAGCTCCGTCGGGAGACCCCGCGCGACGCATCGGGACATACGATCCTCGGGGAGAGGATTTGTGTGGCGGGTTAGACCCATGCTATCGATAGTGGACATGATGGCTTTATGATCAATGGTTGATGTCGGGGTAATGGTTATGCCTTGGTTTGTCAGTTTAGCTTTTGAGTAGCTTTGCGCTCCCAACTTTCTGGACAATGCTGGCCAGCTCTCCCTTTGGTGGAGGATAATTGCCGGGATTTTTTTGGATTGGGGAGGTTGGGTTGGGTTGGGTTGGGGGTTTGTTGCTTGTTTTTTCGTGGCGATTGGTTGTGTGGTCTGTGTTGGGTTTTGTTTTGTCGGTGTTGGGTTTTGTTTTGTTGGTGTTGGGTTTTGTTTTTTAGGTGGGGGAATAGTCGGTGTTTTTGTCGTTTCATGTGTTTTTTGTGTTTTTTGTTTTTTGGTTTTAAGAGTGCTTGTTTGTTCGTCTGTTGTTTCGTTGTTTAGGGTGGCGTATCTGTTTGCCGTTTTTATTAGTTTTGTGTCATAGTCCGAGTCTGAGTCGGAGGATGAGGATTGGTTGGGGGTTGGGGTTTTTGTCGCTCGTCTTTTTTTATTCGTTATTGGAAGAAATTCACCGGCAGGCGAGCTGGACATATCAATGTCCATAAAGTTGGGAGCCAGGGTGGGCGATGAGGGGGGTGAAAAAGTTGGCGATGCGGGGGTTGTCAGAAGGTCAGTTAGGGTGCCGATCTTTTCCGTCAGAACCCTCACCTGTTCTTGGAGCTCCGTTATACGAAGCTCCTGCTTTCGGTTCTGTTCTTTCAGGTAGGTTTCCATAGCGGAAGGTCCTGAACTGGTGCCGGCTCCGACGGATAAATCGGTTTTGCTTTTACGGGAAGGGGGGTTAGGTTTAAATTTCGTCATTGTTAATGGTAAAATGGTTAAAACAAATAAATAAAATATAAAAGATGGTACTCCCTTATACACTGTCACTTTCACTAAGCACTTTCACTAAAAACTGCATAAATGCAGGTTTCCAGCCTCGGCTCTACGAGATAAAATCTCGGTAGACGCTTATTGAGCGGCCTACTTCGATTTGTCGTTAAACTTTGGCTTTCTAACACTGCATAAATGCAAACTTGTAACTTTCGGTTCTACGTATATTTAATCTTGGTAGACGCTTATTGAGCGGCCTACTTTGACAAATCGCTAAACCTACGATTACACTTAGAGGTCCAATACTGCACCTAGGAGTAAAACACTTCTTACTCTTTCGATGGTCAGACAACTAATACTACTCACTGATACCACATAGCTGCTAAGAAGTGGGGGCCTCCAACCGCCTCTTGGAATCTCCTTCGGTATTGTGTAAAGCAATGTGTACTTGCCGAGATGCGATTCTGCAATGTTCTGTTCCGCAGGATAAGACGGTGTTCACTAGTCTCCTGCGGTTCTCTTATATTTATTAACTAATTATTCAGTCTAAATCAAGTGAAAATTTATCCTGTAGTAAACTTTTCACAGTCCAAAAAAGGTGCTCTGGCCTCCGCAGTATCCTGAAAGAAAGAAAAACAATATAAATTAAGAACCAATCGAGCATCCTAGCTCAAAGTACAAATTCCAAAACTTATTGAGTTACAAAAGTATTTTGTTTACTAAGACTATATCAAATTCTACTCTCTACTGAAAACACAAAAATATAAAAGATAATAATACATAGGGATTTTTGTAAACCGTGTCAAAAAATAAAACTTAGTTTTCTTGTGTAGTTATTAACTAGAAACTATTTTCTCTATAGTTGTTAAAGGTTTTAAGAGTAGAGATTCTTTTTTTTCTGTGAGTAACCTTAGCTCAGGAAATGTTAATATAACGTTCAAAATGGATCATGTTACATCCATACTTTTTAAAGTCAAATAAACATTAGAATTGGTTGAACTTTGAATGGAAGGCATATTTTGTAATAACTAAGCCACGGCTTGGAGCGTTTTTTTTAATTTTTTTCCGAATAAGCTAAAAAATTTTTTTAAGGCCACCAATTTGAAATATTCAAACATTTGAATCGGTGGCCTTAGGAAGATCAATTTATTCGGCAAAAAAATAAGAAATTGCTTCTAGCCGTGTCTTAGTTTTTACAAAATGCGCCCTCCATTCAAAGTTCAGCCAATTCTGATATTTATTTGACTCCAAAAAGATCCATATTTCCTAAGCTAAGGTCAATGACAGAAAAAAAAAGAAATCCTACTCTTAAGTTCTTCTCATAGTCATCGTAAATCCTTAAAGAAGGAATAATTGGTCTCAAATCTACACATGTAAGACTCAAGCGTCTCCCCTATCTTTGTCTGCTTGTTTTTCAATACAAGTTTGATATTTCCTGCGCTTTTTACATGGGTTGTGCCACGTCATCGGGTAAAATTTTGAATGTTCTTACCTTTGTTTATCTGGGTGAGGCAACCATCTGCCTTCATTCCACTCAGAACTGACCTAAAAGCAAAATTATGAGATAAAGGAGGTTTAAATTCGATTTAAAGAGGTACACAAAAATCAATTTTCAATTAGGTATTTGTCAAAAATCCGTACGTTAGCTACACCAGTATAATCTGCGACTTACCTAGATCACTTTTGAAGGCTTTTGGGTCCGGCTGGTGGCCTTTTCTTGGGAAAAAAAAATGGATTTTATTTTAGAATTTGATTATTTTTCAAAATAATACAACAAATTTCAACTAGGGTATAAAAACTGGTTTCTTATACTCGGCGTCAACTGTAGAAATCTGACGGGATAACTGCAAAAATAGGCGATGCGACCAATTTTGTCCCATGATGCAGTTGCAAGCAGCTGACTCCTTTGCGTCCCTCGAAAATTGGATGCGCAGTCGTCTTTGACCATTCACCACTTCTTCTATTTCTATGCACAAAAATCACCTCTAAGCAAAGACGGATTTCTTCTCAAGAATGCGTTTCATGAGATAGCTTTGTTTAAGTTGGCGTGAAGATGTTTCGGCCGTTCTGTATCTAGCGTTAGTAAATCGATGGGAGAGATATACTGGACTGTAAAAATAACGTCTATTCCAGGAGAAAATGCAAGAGGGTGCGAAGTGGAGATAATGGGAAAACAAGTGAAGGCAAATTATAATTAACTACTAAATTTTCAGAAGAATCATAAGTCGCCGAATGTTGGTCTCTTATAATTTTGTGCGGGGTTCTTTAACTTACGAATACATCGTAGAATCCTTAAACTTTCCAGAATGGGGCACAAGGTGATCAAAAAATATTTCTCCATAACCAGATTTTACCCTAAAGTAGCTTTCTATAAAGTTCTTTGCGGCTTCCACGTTCATTTTGACGTTCAAAAGGCATCCTTGAATTACGGTGGCTTCTATAAAAAATATACATTACAGAGGTGTATCCAACTCAGGCATCTGTGGGGGGTATTTAATGACATACTTCACGTGCATACCATAGGACAACTTTTAAGAAGTTATGCCAAGCGTGGGGGAGGATTGTTTTCATATGCTGCTCTACAACTCCCGAACTACAAAACGCAGAGAGGTCAGCGGCATCCCATTTTACTGGGCACATATTGCCCTTTAAGGGGAATATCAAAATTAGTTGAAGGGCGTTCATAAATTTTTAAATATTTAGTAAAAATTTTAAATTGCTGCTGAGGTATTTTTGACATTCTGTTGTGAATATCAATGAATATTTTCAATTATTAAAGTCCATAGGCATCCCTCTAGTCCCTCCCTTTACAATTTTTTGTGTATTTTAGTAACAAAACAGAAAATCGAGACCCAGGTGGGACGGGATTTTCTTGTACTTTTTTCTGCAATATACGAAAAAAAAAGAAGAAGGGCAATATGTCCAATCATATTGATGGTCTATATTTTCCTATTTTACCCCTCTCCCAATTTTTGTGACGCGCATATCATCCCAAGCAGCATTTTTGGTCAGAACATGGGTAATATATCCTGTAGAAGTAGTAGTAATAAGTAGGCCTGGCAATTAGGCCTCTTCATGGGCGTTTTCTGCCATACCCCATCTCGCACCCTTATCCTCACACTCCCTCTACACGTCCCGCCTCTCTCTCTCTCTCCAGGCCTTCCTGCTTTCCTTACGAAGGTCAGCACATCATCCCATCTTAGAGAGGGTAGCTCCCCCTTTTCTATTGTGAAGGCACCCAACGTCTGCTGCCGAAATCTGGCATATCAGTCACACTCTCCTATATCAGGTGCACCGCTGATTCCTCCGCCCACCCACATGCTGGGCAAACGGAGTCGTCCAACACTCTAATGCATGTCAAGTGTTTACGCAGCCGATTATGCCCTGTCAGCATTCCCAGGAGTCATTTAGTTCTGGCTGCGTCCGGTCACTCACGAACAGTTTGGACTGTCTGCACTCTCGCTCTTCCCTCCGGAACGACTTCAGTTGATCGCTCCCACATTTGTTGAGCTGGCTCTGCACCTGCTTTCTTGTGATTCCCAGGAGCCGTTCTGGTCCAATATATTGGGTTTCAGCCCCAGCTCTGGCAAGTTCCCCTGCCCTCTCGTTCCCTGGTATTCCCTCGTGGCCTGGGACCCACATCAGTGTGACCGTCTTGTCTTCAGCTAATGTCTGTAGAGCGTTAACGCACTCTTCCACCAAGTTACTGACAATTTTTGTTGAACTAAGAGCCTTAAGGGCAGCCTGGCTGTCGGAGTATATGCAAATGTCCCTCCTGCCATTTCTGACCTCTGGTAGGGTTGCCGCCATGATAATGGCATATATCTCCGCCTGAAAGACCGCGTGCGCGCCAAGCGGGTAGCTTTCTTGAACTTCTAAGTGTAGAAGACCGTTGCATCTCTGCTTAATTCGTTTCGAAATTCTTCTCTCTGCTACCCATCACATTCAGGCATTGTGACTTTGTAGTTTTTGTCGAACCTCCATAGTTTTGAAGGAGTCCCTATTGGCAGTTATGAGTTCTTCGATTGCCAGATGACCCACTTCCTTCTTGATACAAGTTGAAAGCAAAGGGAGACCTAAGATGCTTTCTAGGGCTCTAATGTGGGTAGTCCTCAATGGGCCTGTTATTCCCTTGCAGAAGAGCTCCTGCATGCACATAATATATCCTTAACATAGGATAAAATGTTCAAATAGGTAGTACTTAATTGTCCAAACAGGTCAATAGACTATACAATTACATAGGCTAACGGTAACGTATAATAAATAAATGGTTTTAAACAGAACTAATCCATCAAATTCTGCTTCACCTAATAATCATATTTTTCCGATAAACTTCAATATTTTGCCTCCTAAAAACATAGGCGCCTTTAAAACGCGTAGATACTTTTTAACTTAGCAAAAATTGAAAGAACTTATTCATTCAATATTGTTTTTTTAGAATTTAAAAAATTAATATTTCTTTCGTCAAAAGCTAACTAACTCGATCATTCAAAATTTAAGTAAAAAATAAGTAATTGGCAAACTTCTTCGTACAAAAGAGATAGATTAAATATCTTCCAATTATGTAAGGAACGGTACAATTTTTGTTGCCAAATTTGTTAATATTTGACTTATGTTTGTTAGAGTAACTCCTTACCTATTTAAGTTAGGATTGCTTGTATGAAATACTATAATTTTAACTAAATATTTCGAAATTTATGGACACCCCATGCCATTTATGTCCCGAGTAAAATGAGATACCGCCGGCCTCTCCGTGTTATGTAGTTCGTGGAGTTATGGGGCAGCAACCGGAAGAAAGAGTAATTTTGCTCCACTCATCCGTGAAGTTATGTCATCGGGGCAACCACTTCTTAAAAGTTGGTTCAGAATATGTGCTTAAAGTGCGTTAAGTGGCAATACGGACGGAATGAGTGCAAGGTTGAGGCAACGAGGCAGCCGCCTAGAGCGGCCGTTTACAGGGGGCGTTCAATCTTAAAACGCAGATTTTTTTTTGGCGATCGGCGTCCGCTAATTTAAAACCAGATGGAAAACCATTTTTAAAATTTTGTTTAATTACAATAAAAAAAATCAAAGACAAGTGTAAAAAATGGAATTCTTTTGGTAACACACCTAGGATTGAGACCAGACCCCACTCCAACGTAGTTCCTCTTGGCGACCACACAAATAATGTAGCAGAAAACGTGAAAAAGAAAAAAACGTTTGGTTTAGTTTTCTCAAAAGGTTCATCTATGCGCAGGCCGATGCCTCCGATATTTAATAGGCCTTCCATCTACTCGCGTTTGCTTTGAACGTATGTGGCGGCCATTTTGACAATTAACTAATGTAATAACTGTCAACAGTGTAAAAAATGGCGGCGAAATACGTGTAAAAGGGTACTAAAACGGAAGTTGTTGGCTGGCCTCCATGTCGAAGGTATCGCGCCGGCGTATTTTAACATGATTTTGGCCACAAGTAAGACTTCCACCTAGGCCCTTGGTAGCCAACCATCCCAATTTTTAATAAATATTTAAAAAAAGGTAAAAGACATTTCTGCTTAAACTGCAAAAAAATTTGTCAAATTGATCGATAGAGTTTGCATTTTTTGACAGCAGAAACGTTTAAAACTTGTAAAAAGTTTTTAAAAATAAAAATAAAAAAGAAAGTTTTACCAACAAAAAACTATTGGATTTTTGGCCTCCGCCACCAGTTTTACCACTGACTGGTTTCAGAAACAGTCCATCGACCAGTCGGGCTTTTTTACTATGACGAATCGATAGCAAAAAAACGAACTTTACAAAATACACCAGAGTACCACAAGAATACATACTGGGTGCGACTTGACTAGACGCAGGCACGTGTTTCACCCTTATTAGGGATCTTCAATGCGACATAATTTTTTATAGTCGAATAATATGAACGATCAAATCAACAAGTCATGGACAAATGCTCAACAAAACATTAGATAAGAGAATGAGAAATAAATTCCCAATTCTCCTTCTGTTATCTAATGTTTTTCGGAGCATTTGTCCATGACTTGTTGATTTAATCGTTCATATTACTCGACTATAAAAACTTATGTCGCAATGAAGATCTCTAACAAGGGTGAAAAACGTGTCTGCGTTTAGTCTTCAAGTCGCACCCGGTAAAGTTCGTTTTTTTGCTATCGATTCGTGTGTGTAGTGTGTGTGGTGTGGTAGAACTGGTGGAGGAGGCCAAAAATCCAATATTTTGTTGGTAAAACTCTCTTTTTTAATTATATTTAACTCTACTATGGACATTGGGAATTTATTTCTCATTCTGTTAAAAAGTTTTTGCCTGAGGCGGATTTTAACATGATTTTTGAAAATATTCGAGCCACACGTGAGTGCGACACCTGTAATCCTATAGAGGAGACTTCATCGCAATGATGGTGGTCAGTCCGGAAAATGAAAATGAGCTAGAAAAATTGAAAGGGGTTATTTGGCAAGGGCGTAGATAAGGGGGTACAAGGAGGTAATGCCCCCCCCCAAAACTGGTGTAGGAACCCGTTACTCTCACGCATATAAAATGTGAAAAATACCTTTTTTTCATCTTTTCAAAAAGTTTATAACTATTTTCATTCTATTAAAACCATACTAATATTTTTATCCCTTTGCCTACTGACTATTTTGTGACTGACTAAATGTGTATACCTATATACGCATTTTCGAAGTTTTACTTTTCTTGTAACCCATTGTTTGCTGAGTAGCTTTCGCGCGTTGCCTTTTGCCCTCTCTGTAGCTGACCAACTCACATTTTTTAAATAATTTACAGAAAAACGCGAAAACTTTAAAATTTGTACCTTAAGTTTAAAATTTTGTCTGCGGCCCTGCAATACATTGATTGATTGACTAAGTCAAAAAATAGTATATTTTTACAAAATTTTCGCCTGCGGCGCATTCATGACATTATTTTAACAACAAATCTAGGATTTTTTTTATACAAAACTTAAAGACGATCAAAATTTTTGAAGAACTTTCTTCTTAACTGCAAATGATTTTGCCTGCGGCGCTATGACACATTGTTTGCTCCAATTTTAGTTTAAATTATCAGTATATTTTACAAAATTTTCTCCTACTGCACAAGTTTTTTACGTGGCATTTATGTGTTAAAAAATGCCCCATTACTATATTTTTACAAAATTTTCGCCCACGGCGCATTTATGACATGATTATAGCAACAAATCTAGGATCAAAAGCAGATCCCAACCCAGTTTTAGTTATATGTCCTCTCCCTCCAAGTAAAAATCGTATTTACGCCCTTGAAATTTGGCAAATTGGTAGGTAATCGAACGCGAACTAATCGGGATTAGTTTTTTTGGTCCCGCTTCCCCTCAAGGCGACTAAAGTTAGATTAGGTTAGAAAACTGGTTTTTATCATTGTGGACAAGTTGTGCTCCCCCCCCCCCAAATAATAAGTATTTAAATCACCAGTGGCGTGGGAGAAGGAGCGGCCGTTTTTTTCTTTGCCACAGGCAACCAAAAAGTTAGGCACGCCCCTGCGTGTACTAACGCTTTGCTGCAATTGTTGGCATGCCGGTTTCTGTAAAAGTCAAAGTGAAACTGGAATGCCATCGTCTTACAATAAAGTGCATTGCTTTTATGGTTGGATCACTTAACAGAATATAAACTATACTAAATAAGAATTAATTATATATAAAAATTTTGTGATTATTTAGTATCAGTTATTGGTCTACAGCCGAAAAAAAAGCGTAAATTATCTAAAACAAACAAAAAAAAAGAAACAAACAAAGTAAAGTAGTAGTAGTACTAATGACATGATTTTAGCAACAAAACTTTAGTTTTAGGTGCATATTTTAATTTGCGTGTTTTGCGGTGAGGTGGGAGGGCGGTATTTACCCCCAATATCTCATCCCTCTTGCCCATGCATTACTAGAATTTAAATCTACTTGAGGTGTATATTGTTCCGTTTTAATTAAAAATCTAATGAATTTGTAAATTATGAAATATGCCTGTATCTATATCGCGCAAAATTCTTGTTATGCTGATTTTTCGAAGGTCCTAAAAAGTAAGAGTAGTGATGTTTTCTCTTAGTGATGTTAGCAGAGGAAATATCGAAGTGACGTTGACTGGCTGAACCTTGAATGGAAAGCACATTATTTGTAAAAACTAAGACATAACCCGGAGAACATATCCGATTTTTTGCCGAATATGCTAAAATTTATTCCTAGGGCCACCGATTTAAATGTATGAACATTTCGAATTGATGACCTTAGAAAGAAATTTTAGCTTATTCGGAAAAAAATCATAAAAGTGACGTAAATATTACGTAAAAGCTACAACAAATAATTACTTTTCTTGAGACAGTGATGTCTTTAAAATTAACTCTTTGTCTCGGACTTCCATTGTCTATATTTTATTTATACACGACGTGCCGATCAGTACAATATCTGATCGTCTTCAGGTGCAAACTACAATCTATTCCTCAGGCTACGTACTTATATACTGCCCAATAAAGCCAGCTTCAAGGAATTTTCCTTTCTTCCAGTGTGACTCCCTGTGCAAAACCTTTGCCACGGATCACCTACAAACGTACTTTGTGCCTTTGCGTCTGTCCACTTCATTTGGTGTTGTTTTGACCATGCATGTTCGGAGATTTCAGAACAATATTTAAGTCAAGGTTCCAGCATTCGGCTACAACCAAACGAGGCACAATAATAACTTTGTATAACAGAGGCGTTCAAATTTGTAACAATTATCATGACTTAGAAATCGAAACAAGAATCATTAAGAAGGATCTGCACCAGAATGGTTACAGCCTTAAACTTATAACAGACACTATTTCTAAATTTCAGCAAACAGGACAAAGATTACAAGACCAAAACCAGGCAAATTCACTTCTTATAATTCCATACAGAAAATCGAATAGTAGCGAAAAACTTTAATATTAAAACAGCTTTTAAATCTAATAACACAATTCGAAACCTTATATTATCTAAAACAAAACCGGAGAGCAAACAATATAAGGAATGCATTTACCAAGTTCCTTGTGAGTGTGGTGAATCATACATAGGCGAAACAAGAAAACCACTATCTGTTAGGCTTAGAGAACATCAGACGAATACCCAAAGAGGTGAAACAATGAAATGAGGAATCGCCGAACATGCATGATCAAAACAACACCGAATGAAGTGGACAGAAGCAAAGATTTCAATAAACCAAGTGTTGAAATTCCAAGTATTTGGAAGCCCCTCTTACGGTTGAGTGATTTTCCATTGTAGCCTTAGGACCCTGAAGACGATCAGGGATTGTACTGATTAAAACGGCGTGTATAAATAAAATATAGACAATGGAAGTTCGAAACACACATGTTCTGCATAATAACAAGCACAAAGTTCCCTACTTTTTACGTAAATAAGATATCATTCAAATAACGTAAATAATACATGGCAAGAAAAAATTGAGAAACGGCAGATATCGAGTAACTAGAAAGTAAATCAAAAGTTAAAATTACGGTAAATTGTTTTACATGATAGGAAGATTTTGGTCACGCAGTTTAACGGCGTTACTTTTATGGTTACCGTTACCGTAAATAACCGGTTAAAAATAAATCTTTTGAACGTAGTCGTAGTCAAGTCTTTTTTTTTTGAAGACGGACATCTCAACATAAATTTAGTCAGGCAAATGATTTTGCAAGATATCTTTGGTGGAGTAATAGAAAAACGAGTCTCTGCAAACTTATTTGTACTTACACACCTGTTTACAAAAAAAAAAGATAAAAAAGGCACTTCAGACTCTAAACACGGTTAACTAAACACCAACTTTTTGTAAATCAAAACAAACTTTTATAACCTAAAAATTTTCCACCACAAAATCACATCAAGTTTGGTTGGTTGTTTTTTTAAAGGTAAAGGTAGTCGCTATTCGACGCCAATTAGTGCCAGTGGTTACCTTTAATAAAGGTAACAGCCTGAAAGAGCGCTACTGGGCCTGCCCAGAATAAAGATAAGGATAACAGACTCACAAAAAACCTGACCCAAATCTCCCTAATATTTATAGCTCTTACCAATCACATCAAGGTAAACTTAACGTCACATAAATATCATACTCTTTATGTGACTACTATATAAATTCATAACGTAAATATTATATAAATATTACGTATTGCAATGTAACATTTTTTATATAAAATTTATATACTTCTAATGTCACAACAAGGTAAAAATTAACGTACGTACATGTTTTGCACAATGCTATGCACAAATTTCCCTTCTTATTACGTAAATATAATTAAAGAGACATAAGTTATGTTACGTAAATATTACGTAAATTTTATGAGAACTTTTTTTATACAAATTTGTTGACATTAGATTTACGTAAATAAATAAATAAATGTAACAGATGTATTTGCTGGGAAGTTCAGCCAATTTTGATATTTATTTGAGTTCAAAAAGTATGAATATCACACAACCCATTTTGAACGTCACTTCGACATTTCCTGAACTAAGATCACTTACAGAAAAAAAAATAATCTCTACTCTAAATCTAATTATATCTACACTGAGAAAAATTGTGGGCTACGAGAACTCAAATATGTGTTCTCCTAGACCCAGCTCTGTTGCCAATAGAGGACAGCCCAGACCTCTGGGCTGTGAGAACCAAGTCCAAGGGATTGCAGGGAAATAAGGTTCGTGTTTTGTGGTAGCCCCAAATATGCATAAACACTGAATGTATTTTTTGGCCATTTGGGCTGCCATAACTCAACATTTAGGTTGTGGTAACTCATGATCTGGGCTGAGAGAACCCTGCCTTTGGGCTACCAGAACTCAGTATCTCGGTTGTGGTAACTCATGATCTGGGCTGGGGGAACCCTGCCTTTGGGCTACCAGAACTCAGCATCTGGGTTGTGCTAACTCATGGTTTGGGCTGGGATAACCCTAGTTTTGGGCTACCAGAACTCAGCACCTGAGTTGTAGTATAGTCAGTCGGGGTAACTTTGAACCATTATGGGTAACTTTGAGCCACTTTAGAACTTCAGTTCAGACACGTGAAAAGTTCCAACATATAATTTTCCAAGTTGCTTAAAGTTACCCACAGTGGTTCAAAGTTACCCCAAATGACTGTACTAGTATCTTGAAAAAAAAATTAAACTTATTTTTATTTTATTTTTATAAGAAACCACAAGGTTAAAAATATTTTAGTCGACGAAATAAATGCGAATACAGAGAAAAAAATCTTAATTTTCATCTTCAGCACGAACGCTATTAGAGATAAAAGATATCGTCAACTAAGGAGCATCAAAGATGAGGAACGTCTTTTTCTCAAAAAAAAAGATTTTGTGATTTAAAAATAAAACAAAATCCAACTAAGCCTTGACTCTCAAGTCGCCCCGGCCGACTGTATACAAAATATAATTAATAAATACCTAACTATACAGCATTATCCATTATAAACAAGTATAGAATTTTTGACTCTTGATCTAAGATTAAAAGGGCATTCAAAAGAAATCATCACTTTTTGTGACAAATTAATTAGAATACTTAGGATTTGTACATGTGCTTTTTTACTTTAAATGAAACATCCTGTATTTTGTGTAATTTTTATAGCTAAGCAGGCTTTACTCTTGCGAACAATGCTGAATGATTCAAAAACTGAACGAGATTTTTTTAATTTCTCTTAAATTCAAAAAAAGCACACAACAAACAAGGTTTTGCGTTGAAAATAACAAAACATGTATATGCAATTTATAAATATCAAATTTCAGATAAGATAAGGTTTATAATGGATAACCCTTACATAAAAAAAAACCTTAAAAAGAAATCTAAAATAACGCGTTTGAAAATGTTTGATTGTAAAACATATAAAAAAAATCAAATATTTTAATATAATGGTGTGTTAAAAACAAAACCTAAAGGCTGAAATAAAATGCTAAAGCCGTCCCTAAGTCTAATATGCTCAGGAAAATATATATAGTTGTAAGTTAGGCTTACAAAAGAGTTAGCGGCATTAGTAAATATCAGCTAAACTGATCCTATACATTTCGCACTCCACACTTTCATATTATTTAGGAAATACAATAAAACACGTTACTTAATATTTTTCACACTGCTGCACCGACCACGATACTTGCACATATGACCTACTCTAACTACATCACAACTGGAAATGAAGCTAGCAACCGCCAGCCAAAGCAACACGCAAGCTCGAATATGTGCAAAACTCGACATTCGGCAAGTACCGCCTATAATCGGATTCACATGTGTAAATCCCAGGGTTTTATACGGCGAAAAAAATAAACCATGATCATTACTTAGAACAATTCAGGCCGTGAGTTATCGTAGCCCAGACCGTGAATTACCACAGACCCAAAAAGTTAATACATGATACTGGGCTGGGGCAATCCCATGCCTGAATTGTGGTAGCCCACGACTTGCTGAGTTCTCCTAGCTAAATTGAAATCGTTTGTGGGGCAATCATACCGTGTGCTATAGTAACGCACGGTGTGAGTTCTGGTAGCCCCAAATTTTCAACCCACCGCCGTGGGTTGGCCCCGTTTTCTCAGCGTACAATTGATGAACACCAAGGTTAAAATTTTGATGCAACTTGGTTCAAAAATATCATCAGGAGGGGGCAGCGTCAAAATCCGACTCAACCCAACCCGACCCCCTCTGAGAAAAATGCTTGTAGTTTCTCGTGGGAAAGGGTACAAAGTTTAAAACTGTGGGTGGCACTTGGCGCAAAATGGGTACAAAAAGAGGACATACAAATTTGGCGGATCTACTATTGATCTACTACAATGAGGTGCTAAAGTTTTGCTTCAAAATTCATCTTATTCTCGTTAAAAAAATAAAATGATTTAAATTTACCGTAGTCCTTGGGAAGATGTTCACTCTGGTCGACCCATTCTTGCAGTTTGTGTATCCTATTTAGAAATTCTACTTCGGTTATGCCAAAACTTTCTATAACGGCCAACTTTTCTTTCTGCGAAACATTCAAAAGTTGTTCGCACTTAAGCATAATTTTAATTAGTTTGCCTTTTGGAGAAATAAAACCATGAACCTTTCAAAACTATTGTCGTCTGAATGAAACAAATTATATAGAAATTGCACGCAAATATATTTCGATGCACTTTCGCACTTCCTTTATTTATAGTACAAGCGTTCGGAGTCAAAAATGTGATGTATAGATAACCTTAACCTTTTTTGCTACGAAATGTGCACTGCTCTAAAGATGAGCAACTTTTAGGGCGGTATTTACAAGATGGTTTAGATTTTAGGACTATGGGACGTATGTGGTTCTTAATCTAATTTTGTGGGTTTTTTTTTAAATTGAAATAAAACTTGTTGGAATTTTAGACTTACTCTAATCATATAAATGATTTCGCAAGGCAAAAACAGAGGTTTTCCAAAAATTTCGTAAAAAAAATGGAAAAAAAAGCAAATTGACGGAGGGTTTATCCCCATATAGTAGGCTTTTTAACTAAAAATACTCTGTTAAATGGGTTACTTACTTATATTTTTTTATCGCTTTTTATCCCTAAATTTGCAGAGGTTCATATAAAAAGATATATTCTTACACAACACTTCTTCAATATGATAAAAATATTAAATTAACATTTTTAATTCATGTATTTTTATCGATTGAAAACCGTCAAAACACTTAACTGATGTTTCGCTCGCTGACGTTTTGCTCGTTTTGAACGAGAACCGTACCTTCTGAAATATAAGAAAGCCTTCTACATCTATAAACAAGTGAACCACCAATTTTGACAAATTTTATTTTGTCCATCTTTATAAAACTTTCATTACCTTTCTTCCGCCCCCCCCCCCCTCTTTAAATAGGTAAAAAATATTTTTATATTAATATATAATATATTATTTGGGCGAAGATTGTTACGTTTGCGCCGTTTGTGAATATGCCGGGATCAGTTTTATACTATAATTGCTTGCTTGAAAAATAACAGCGCACAGCGGTTATAGCGCAAGATTGTACCGTCAAAAATTGCTTTTTAAGATTCTGCGCGCTATCAGTTACCACAAAAATGTAAACTTCTTAATTCTTTAGGCGCGTAGTTAATCGCCTTTGACAAGGTGTGGAAACGTCCAAGCAAACCAGATGTGTGTATGCAAGAAATCTTGTTTTCATTTACTTGTTGAAAATTAATTTTAAACTTATATGTATAAGGCTTTTTTCTTGATTTAAGAGAGCACTGATCTCACTGAATCAACTTGAAGTGAGATACCATACATAAAAGCCTATACATTGTCTTAAAAAAGCGCTCTGGAATACCCAATTGAAGCAAAAAAAAATCCTGAAGTTTGGTTACTTAGTAATTAAAATACTTCAAAATATTTATTTTCAACAAACAAATCACCCAAATCATTATTGTTTTAAAATTTATGGCAGATAAACCACCTCTTGGCAGTAGTCTATAATATACGATGATTTTACTCAAAATACATCCCGTGTCACTTTGACGTTTCTCAAATTTCTTGTTTACCCATATTTTATTAAGATTTATGGATTATTTGGACTGTTTTAAGAAAAAATGGCCCTATGCGTCTCATTCCAGTACATTTTGACGTCTATCCAGGTAAAATTATCTTATAAATTGTGGTCTGGTTCAGCTTAAAATAAATTTTTCGATACCCATGCATATGTCAGCCTTCAAACTTTCGATAAACTATAGTCCTTAGTAAATACCGCCCTTAAGGTTTTGTTGTAGCATTTTCACTTGTAGAACTAACCCCTGTAGTCGTCCGACTTAGGTCCCCAATGGTTCATTTTATGCAGAAAGCATGAAATTTGGGACACTTATTTTTTAGACAATTCTTTAAAATGTTTGTCGAGAAAATCGATGATCGGATGTATAGGAGCCAAGATGGCGGCGATTTTTTCAAATTGGACGTCTATTTTTTAAAAAAGTTGTAGGTTCGCAATCAAAACAATATTACGATCGAATTCATATAATTCGATAGAGAGGAATTGAAAAAAAAAATGGTTACATTGACGTATGGCCTTTATAGTCCTTGAAAAGTGACATTTTATTTTTTTTAAATGCATTTTGAGAATTTTTTTTGATAATTTTTTATAATTCAGTAAGCCGCGACCGGTCTTTTGTTTTAATTTTATAATTTAGCAAGAACATCAAAATATCTTTTCTAATAGACTTTTTGCTTACAGGGTGATTGGTTTAGTTATACCAGGACAGTCAAAGTAAGATTTTTAAAAATAGCTACATTATCATCCGTATCTTTTTTAGTTTCTGAGGCAAAACTGTCAAATTTAGCACGATTATTACAATTGTTAAGGTGAACTGCGGACGACGTGGCACCCAAATTTCTGATTTTAAATTTGATAAAAGTTCACATTTTTTTAATAGCTTAGATAAGACATGCATATTTAATAAAATAATCGATTATGTATAGCTGAAGTATGTAAATTTTCATAAAAATAAATTTAGTTTGATTTGGTTCTTGGTCACCTAAATTTTTTTTTGAGTATGTAAAAAAACGGGTTTTTCAACGTTTTCTTTAATTCTTCCTAGCGACCAAAAATTTGGCTGGATATGCACGTAGATGAATTCTGATAAATTAGGGGACCCCAAAAAATCGATTCAGATATGAAATTCCAAATTGTATCGGGCCGTTTTTACGCTATGGGCCAGTAAAGTTGACCTAACATGTGTTTAGTCACCCCGAATAGTACTCTAATGTACCCTATTGTTCATTTTTTTGTGGAAAGCACCAAATTTGTTGCGCTTACTTTTTTAACAGTTTTTTCGGATCGTGGTTAAGAAAATTTATGATTGGATGTACAGAAACCAAGTTTGCGGCGAATTCTTCAAAATGGCTGTTTTAAATCGAAAGTTACCTATCAAAAAGAAATTATGCTTAAATCTATAGAAATTAATGAAGAGAAATTTGACAATACTAGTTAATTTGAAAGTTTGAGACAATGATGTGTTTGAAATTAACTCTGTGTTTCGGACTTCCATTGTCTATATTTTATTTATACACGACGTTTCGATCAGTACAATCTCTGATCGTCTTCAGGTGCAAACTACAATCAATTCCTAAGGCTACGTACTTATATACTGTGAGAAATCACTCAACCTTGAAGTTTAAGAAGTTGGCTCCGCCCAAGGAGGGGCTTCCAAATATTTGGGATTTCAACACTTGGTTTACTGAAAATACCCTGATTCTGCCCAATAAAGGCAGCTTCAAGGAATTTTCGTTTCTTCCAGTGTGACTCCTTGTGCAAAACCTTTGCTTCTGCCCACTTCATTCGGTGTTGTTTTGACCATGCATGTTCGGCAATTCCTGATTTCGTGGTTTCACCTTTTTGGGTATTCGTCTGATGTTCCTTAAGCCTAACAGATAGTGGTCTTTTAGTTTCGCCTATGTATGATTCACCACACTCACAAGGAATTTGGTAAATGCATTCCTTATTTTGTTTGTTCTCCGGTTTTGTTTTACTAAGAAGGCTTCGAATTGTATTACTAGATTTAAAAGCTGTTTTAATATTAAAGTTCTTCGCTACTCTTCGAATTTTCTCTGATACTCCTTTAACGTATGGGATTGTAAGGAATGCATTTGCCTGGTTTTGGTCATGTAATCTCTGTCCTGTTTGTTGAAATTTAGAAATAGTATCTGTTATAAGTTTCAGGCTGTAACCATTCTGCTGCAGATCCTTCTTAATGTTTCTTATTTCGATTTCCAAGTCATGAGAATTGTTACAAATTTGAACGGCTCTGTTATACAAAGTTTTGATTATGCCTCGTTTGGTTGTAGCAGAATGATTTGAACCTTGATTTAAATATTGTCCTGTGTGAGTGGGTTTACGATAGACTGTTGTTCTGATGTCGCTTTCTACTCGTGTGACAAGTACATCAAGAAAAGGAATTTGACAATTTTGCTCCAACTCCATTGTGAATTTAATGGTGGGTCTTATGTTATTTAGGTGGTGAAGAAATTCTGAAAGTTTTTGGTCATTCCCGGTCCAGACAATAAAAGTATCATCAACATATCTCAGCCAGAGCTTAGGTTTATATGTTGCGGTATCAACCGCGTGTGATTCGAACCACTCCATGTAAATATTGGCCACCACTGGCGAAAGCGATGAACCCATTGGCAGACCGTCTTCCTGAGCATAAAAACTATCTTTCACTTGAAAATAAGAGTTATGTAGGCAGCACTCCAACAACTCCATCACTCCCTCCAGCGGTAGGCTGGTACGTTCATAAAGGGATTCGTCATCAACCAGTCTCTTTCTAATAATGTCTAACGATTCCTTTATTGGGACATTGGTGTATAGACTTTCGACATCAAAACTGACAAGTCTATCCTCGGTTCCTAAAACAAAAGATTTAAGAATATTAACAAAATGGTTTGAATTTTCTACAAATGAAGCGGTCTTGCCTGCAAGAGGTTGAATAATTTTCAAAAGGAATTTAGACAGATTGCTTGTTGGAGAATTTCTGGAACTTGTAATTGGGCGTAAGGGCATTGCATCTTTGTGAATTTTGGGAAGTCCGTATAGATGAGGAGGCTTGCTATAATGTGGTGTAAGTTGAGATCTTGTATTGTCCGGAATATATCTGGAATACTTTTTAATTAATTAATAAATTCAAACCATTTTGTTAATATTCTTAAATCTTTTGTTTTAGGAACCGAGGATAGACTTGTCAGTTTTGATGTCGAAAGTCTATACACCAATGTCCCAATAAAGGAATCGTTAGACATTATTAGAAAGAGACTGGTTGATGACGAATCCCTTTATGAACGTACCAGCCTACCGCTGGAGGGAGTGATGGAGTTGTTGGAGTGCTGCCTACATAACTCTTATTTTCAAGTGAAAGATAGGTTTTATGCTCAGGAAGACGGTCTGCCAATGGGTTCATCGCTTTCGCCAGTGGTGGCCAATATTTACATGGAGTGGTTCGAATCACACGCGGTTGATACCGCAACATATAAACCTAAGCTCTGGCTGAGATATGTTGATGATACTTTTATTGTCTGGACCGGGAATGACCAACAACTTTCAGAATTTCTTCACCACCTAAATAACATAAGACCCACCATTAAATTCACAATGGAGTTGGAGCAAAATTGTCAAATTCCTTTTCTTGATGTACTTGTCACACGAGTAGAAAGCGACATCAGAACAACAGTCTATCGTAAACCCACTCACACAGGACAATATTTAAATCAAGGTTCAAATCATTCTGCTACAACCAAACGAGGCATAATCAAAACTTTGTATAACAGAGCCGTTCAAATTTGTAACAATTCTCATGACTTGGAAATCGAAATAAGAAACATTAAGAAGGATCTGCAGCAGAATGGTTACAGCCTGAAACTTATAACAGATACTATTTCTAAATTTCAACAAACAGGACAGAGATTACATGACCAAAACCAGGCAAATGCATTCCTTACAATCCCATACGTTAAAGGAGTATCAGAGAAAATTCGAAGAGTAGCGAAGAACTTTAATATTAAAACAGCTTTTAAATCTAGTAATACAATTCGAAGCCTTCTTAGTAAAACAAAACCGGAGAACAAACAAAATAAGGAATGCATTTACCAAATTCCTTGTGAGTGTGGTGAATCATACATAGGCGAAACTAAAAGACCACTATCTGTTAGGCTTAAGGAACATCAGACGAATACCCAAAAAGGTGAAACCACGAAATCAGGAATTGCCGAACATGCATGGTCAAAACAACACCGAATGAAGTGGGCAGAAGCAAAGGTTTTGCACAAGGAGTCACACTGGAAGAAACGAAAATTCCTTGAAGCTGCCTTTATTGGGCAGAATCAGGGTATTTTCAGTAAACCAAGTGTTGAAATCCCAAATATTTGGAAGCCCCTCCTTGGGCGGAGCCAACTTCTTAAACTTCAAGGTTGAGTGATTTCTCACAGTATATAAGTACGTAGCCTTAGGAATTGATTGTAGTTTGCACCTGAAGACGATCAGAGATTGTACTGATCGAAACGTCGTGTATAAATAAAATATAGACAATGGAAGTCCGAAACACAGAGTTAATTTCAAACACATCATTGTCTCAAACTTTCAAACAAACGTTGGAATCCCGGTACGGACCCGGTATCAGCGATCTTTTTCGAGGCTACGAGAAAACTTTAATTAAGCATACCAAAGAAGACACGCACATCGAATTCCTATGCCAAGCAAGAGACAGCAACATTATTCCGGTTGCATTTCGTCTTAAGGCATCATTTCCAGGACAAAGAGTTCAGCGAATTCTAGATGACGCCAGTAAAGCGCTTATACGGTCCCAAATCAGCTTTCATCGCTGGAACAAGTCCTTACTGACAGAAGAACTGAGACAACGGTTTCAGGAGATTCGAGAATATACTATGGAGGAAGATTATCAACCGATTCTGGACAAAATTACACGAACCTGCGACCATCTACGACAGACTTGGCAAGCAAAACACCAAAGGAAATTCGCCCATCAACAGCCACAAAGCCAATCGACCACCGACGCTGTAAGAACCATCGTTAATGGGTCAAAGAAGACATTGACACCCATAGAAGAAAACTTACTTGCCAAAGGACTTAACTTTTCCATCGCTCCTAAGAAGATACCTACCATCGATATCATCACCGCCATAGAAGGTCATCCTCTTCCACGACAAGACGCCGACGAGTTCAGACATCAGGTAAGGACCATTATTGACAAACCTATTAAGCATACCTCTAATATAAGCAAAACAGAGGAAATCGCGTTGAAGAATCTTCAAAAGGACAAATCAATTAAAATCTTACCGGCAGACAAGGGCAATGCAACAGTGATTTTGGACACGGAAACCTATGACCAGAAAGTTGAAGAGGTACTTGCTAAAGGAAACTATAAACTTCTCCCAAAAGATCCGACGCAATCAATCGAAAGTAAGGTTTATAGAATTTTGAAAAAGTATTCCAGATATATTCCGGACAATACAAGATCTCAACTTACACCACATTATAGCAAGCCTCCTCATCTATACGGACTTCCCAAAATTCACAAAGATGCAATGCCCTTACGCCCAATTACAAGTTCCAGAAATTCTCCAACAAGCAATCTGTCTAAATTCCTTTTGAAAATTATTCAACCTCTTGCAGGCAAGACCGCTTCATTTGTAGAAAATTCAAACCATTTTGTTAATATTCTTAAATCTTTTGTTTTAGGAACCGAGGATAGACTTGTCAGTTTTGATGTCGAAAGTCTATACACCAATGTCCCAATAAAGGAATCGTTAGACATTATTAGAAAGAGACTGGTTGATGACGAATCCCTTTATGAACGTACCAGCCTACCGCTGGAGGGAGTGATGGAGTTGTTGGAGTGCTGCCTACATAACTCTTATTTTCAAGTGAAAGATAGGTTTTATGCTCAGGAAGACGGTCTGCCAATGGGTTCATCGCTTTCGCCAGTGGTGGCCAATATTTACATGGAGTGGTTCGAATCACACGCGGTTGATACCGCAACATATAAACCTAAGCTCTGGCTGAGATATGTTGATGATACTTTTATTGTCTGGACCGGGAATGACCAACAACTTTCAGAATTTCTTCACCACCTAAATAACATAAGACCCACCATTAAATTCACAATGGAGTTGGAGCAAAATTGTCAAATTCCTTTTCTTGATGTACTTGTCACACGAGTAGAAAGCGACATCAGAACAACAGTCTATCGTAAACCCACTCACACAGGACAATATTTAAATCAAGGTTCAAATCATTCTGCTACAACCAAACGAGGCATAATCAAAACTTTGTATAACAGAGCCGTTCAAATTTGTAACAATTCTCATGACTTGGAAATCGAAATAAGAAACATTAAGAAGGATCTGCAGCAGAATGGTTACAGCCTGAAACTTATAACAGATACTATTTCTAAATTTCAACAAACAGGACAGAGATTACATGACCAAAACCAGGCAAATGCATTCCTTACAATCCCATACGTTAAAGGAGTATCAGAGAAAATTCGAAGAGTAGCGAAGAACTTTAATATTAAAACAGCTTTTAAATCTAGTAATACAATTCGAAGCCTTCTTAGTAAAACAAAACCGGAGAACAAACAAAATAAGGAATGCATTTACCAAATTCCTTGTGAGTGTGGTGAATCATACATAGGCGAAACTAAAAGACCACTATCTGTTAGGCTTAAGGAACATCAGACGAATACCCAAAAAGGTGAAACCACGAAATCAGGAATTGCCGAACATGCATGGTCAAAACAACACCGAATGAAGTGGGCAGAAGCAAAGGTTTTGCACAAGGAGTCACACTGGAAGAAACGAAAATTCCTTGAAGCTGCCTTTATTGGGCAGAATCAGGGTATTTTCAGTAAACCAAGTGTTGAAATCCCAAATATTTGGAAGCCCCTCCTTGGGCGGAGCCAACTTCTTAAACTTCAAGGTTGAGTGATTTCTCACAGTATATAAGTACGTAGCCTTAGGAATTGATTGTAGTTTGCACCTGAAGACGATCAGAGATTGTACTGATCGAAACGTCGTGTATAAATAAAATATAGACAATGGAAGTCCGAAACACAGAGTTAATTTCAAATACTAGTTAAATTGACGTGCACCCTAATTGACCTTGAAAAATGTAATTTTACTCTTTTCCAGAGCCTTTTTTAAAATGTTTTATAATTCTGAAAACAGCGACAGGTCTTATTATTTGACTTTTTGCTTAGGGTGATTGGCTTAGTAAGATTTTTAAAAAAGCCAATTATCATCTGTTTTTTTTTAGTAGAATTTTCAAATTTGTTAAGATTACTAGATAGTGTTTATATCTATATAGTTACGGCAATAAATTCTTTAACTTACATGTATTAGAGTCGCTATAATTTTATAAATGCACTATAACTTTTTTTTATTATTTCATAACATAATCTTAATAAATTTAACTAAAAAGTATTTTATAAGATTTAATATCGGATGTTTCTATGGCCCGTCGTCCGCAGAGCCACCTATCCAAAAAAAATTTAGTTGATAAGGTAGCATTAACAATTCGTAACAAATTCGAAAATTTTACTTTAAAAAGTAAACAAAAAAACAGATGATAATGTAGCTATTTTAAAAACTTGCTCTGCAAAAGTATTTTTTTAAGGTAAAATTACATTTTTCAAGGTCATCGAAGGTGCACGTCAATTTAACTAGTATTTTCAAATTTCTCTTCATTAAGTTCTATAGATGCAAGCATATTTTTTTTTTGATAAGAAACTTTCTATTTAAGAGCGCCATTTTGAATAATTAGCCGCCAACTTGGTTTCTGTACATCCGATCATAAATTTTCTCGACCACTTTCTTAAAAAATTGTTAAAAAAGTAAGCGTACTATATTTGGTGCTTTCCGCATGAAATGAACAATAGGTTACATAATAGTACCTATTCGGGGCGACTAAACACATGTTAGGTCAACTTTACTGGCCTATAGCGTAAAAACGGCCTGATGGAATTTGGAATTTTGTATCTAAATCGATTTTTTGAGGCCTTCTAATTCAACAGAAGTCAACTACGTGTAAATCCAGCCAAACTTTTGGTCGCTAGGAAGAATTGAAGAAAACGTTGAAAACTCCGATGTTTTACATACTCAAAAAAAAAATTTGGCGACCAATGACCATATCAAACTAAACTTATTTTTTAATTTTAATTTTTAAAATTTATTTTATCAAATTTAAAATCGCAAATTAAGGTGCCACGTCGTCTGCAGCGCCACCTCTCCAAAATTTTTTTAGAGTATCAGTTGATCTTTACAATTGTAATAATCGTACCAAATTTGACATTTTTTCCTTAAAAACTAAAAAAGATACGGATGATAATCTAGCTTTTTAAAAAAAATCTTCTTTTGACTGGCCTGATATAACTAAACAAATCAACCTGTAAGCAAAAATCAATTAGAAGAGTTAGTTTGATGTTCTTTCTAAATCAAAAAATTACAACAAAAGACCTGTCGCAGCTTATTAAATTATGAAAAATTATCAAAAAAAAATTTCAAAATGCATTTTTTTGTGTCACTTTTTAAAGACTATAAACGTCATACGTCAATGTAACTATTTTTTTCAATTCCTCTTTATCGAATTATATGGATTCGAGTATAATCTTGTTTTGATAGCGAACCTACAGTTTTTTAAAAAAATAGACGTCAATTTTGAAAAAATCGCCGCCATCTTTGCTTCTATACATCCGACCATCGATTTCTGCGATCAAAATTTTAAAGAATTGTTTAAAGAATAGGTGTCCCAAATTTCAAGCTTTCTGCACAAAATGAACAATTGATTGCTATTTGCGACTTAAGCCGGACGACTACTGACCAAAAATCAATATTAGTTCCATGTATGGGGGCTAAAATCCATAATATTTTTTGCAACGAAATGCGACTCCCCTTCTTTTTCATTTCATATTTCATTTATTTCACTGAAGAACAATACACAATCACAACTCATTTGATGTAACAATGTGTATCCGAAGATATGTGTGTGTTTCTCAAATGACATATAAAGAGAATAAACTTATTTTGAATACTTAAAAACATTAGCTTAATCCAGATAGTACTAAAAATAGTATAATTTGTACTAAACAAAATTATATAAATTGTTTTATAGCCAAAATAATTTTCTGAACAACATATGGAATTAACCATACTTTGATTTTAACTTTCTCAGAATGTTTTAATTTTTACCTACACAAGATTTTAGAGATATTAGGGACCTATCGGTACATAAAGTCGGCATAGCTCAACACCGTTCTTAACTAAAAAGCCAGTTAACTCATTTTCGTTTTAGTAGCCTAGGCCAAAGGCTACTAAAACGAAATCGGTGCCATATTGACACCAAACTGACAAAAAATCCATGTTTTACTTGTCAATTTTGTTATAAAAATGGCAGCCACGATAGGCTAAAGGGCACTGAGGGTATAGGAGTTAACAGGCTTTTTAGTTGAGTACGGTGTTGCATAGCCTGACTTGGCACTATTTCTGACAGTTCCGCACGAAGGTTGAAAGGTTTGTGATATTTTTGTCATATAAACATGTCCTCTAAACATGCTCATATTATGCCATTCTTAAAAGTGACAAATTAGAGTTAATGCTGTCCTTTATTAAAGGCAGACACAAACATTATGAAAGTCGACATTATTTTGATAACAAAGATGACATATTTAGACAACAACAAGGTCAGAATTCTTTTAAACTTCATGCGGAATTGTCAAAAATAGTTCCGTCTTTATTAAAGTAAGGCCATGCCGACTTTATGTACCGATAAGTCCCTATTGTTAATTATAATAGGACCTATACACGTTAACAGTGAGATTTACTAAGATTTAAAATAATACCCCCCACAGGTCTAAATATTTACACCTGTGGAGGGTACTAAATTTTAAAACCAATTTTCAAAAAATACTTATCCATACAGAAAAGACACAAAGTTATTGATTATTTTGTATTGTTATTGCAAAATACCACCATATTTTAGAAGAAAATGCCCTAAAACTAATTTTTTTTTTAGGTCTTAAAATGGCAAATGGCGAATACGCCAAAAATTTGGCACATAATAGCTTCATTATTTGTGTTTGAGGTTATAAAGTTGATGATTTTTTAGACCACCTCAAGGGGGTGGTTTAAATTTATAGACCCCAGAAAAGATTGGTTTTTGGCATATGATAATAAGTTCGTTTATAATTTCCCTAAGTAACCGCTTTTACAAGTATTAGTTTACCTTATTTAATATCTCAAGTTGTTCAATACCCAAAAAAACACCTCCTATTTGGTCCAGAAAAACGTCATATTTTGAACCCGTTTTCAGCACAAAAAATATATTTATGAGGGCACTACGAGGCAAAACAGACATAAGTGAAGCTCACTGATTATGCACGAAAAATATACCAAACAAAAAAACCCAAAACCTTTATATTACTAAAAGTAAAACATTGAGGTTATCTAAAAGCTCAGTCAAAAAAACTTTCCTTACTCAAAGCCCAATCATTTTAAAGCTATAGCTTTCATCAGTAGAGTTTGTTGCAAGTCAAGGTGCAAGCAGAGGTAACAGATCCGAACTCGCTGTCTGTGATTGAACGCAGCGCTAATATTTTTAAACTGATATTTCGATAGTAAGAGAAATGTAAAAAAAAACTTGTATTTAAGTTTTTTAATACATTTCATAAATAAAAACACCTTTTAAATAAATACAAAATTAATCTACTCCTTATTTTATTATTACTCATCTAAATAGTTGTGTGACATCAAGTATTAATTGGAAAAATTAATTAACAAGGGTAAGTTTTAATTAGAGTGATATATAACGCCAATGTTAATTTATTCTACAGGTTGGTTTACCATTTAAACATTGCGTGGGTTTAAATTTTATTATCTTCTAAATTGAAAATTTCCTCTTAAATACAACGAAAGAGTGTGTTAAGATGATTATTCAATAAACAAATTTAATAAAATTCTTCTTATAAATCAAACTATGTCCAAAAACCAAAAAGTTCACTTAAACTTAGGACCGTTCTAAAATAGACTAAACCTTTTTAGTAAATCTTACCATAAATGTCTTTGCTTTACGCTAAAATTTTGAAAAGGTATATAGAGATCTAGTCAATTTACTGCTCTAGTTACAATTGCAGGTAAAACTTTTTTTTAAGTTGATTTTTTACAGAAAAGGTAAAAGACGATAACAAGACTTTGAAGAGGTCATCAGTTGGAAATATCTTAGGTTTAAAGAACGCTACTTTAAGGACATATTTTTGGGCAAGTATTAATGATTCAAGAGCAGATTCAGAAGCCTCACCCCAACAGAAAACACCAAGACTCAACGAATGCACAGTAAACTAATTTCAGTAGACCTAATGATAAAATATTTCGTAACTTATAAAATTTAAAAATTGTCTTCTATGATTTTAGTTGTTACATAATTCTTATACACGTTCCACAGAACCACTTGATTTGATTACTGTAGTACAAGTGCATTAATTTGGTTGCAAGGAACATGAAGCATCATGCAGTAAGTAGTAGAGTATCAATGTCTGAGGCACCTTTTATGTTCATGGCAAAATCAATAAAAACGGTTTTGTCTGTATTTAACGTAAGTTGAGTTTCACTAAGCCATCACGTATTTTGATATATTGTTTTTTCAGCTTTTTGAGATGCTAGAAACCAGGTAGGTGCTCTTATTAACAAAACTGTGTCATTACCGAAACATTTTTTATTAATTTTCCTGAGTCGGAAGTCCTGACCCTGCAGAAGACCGTTTACATAAATTAACAATAAAATCGGACCAAGTGCTTTTCCTTGGGGCACACCAATGCGTACTTCAGTAGAATCACTGTACACATTTTTAAACTTTACTCCAAAGAGGTAAATTGCTCACCTTTAGGGTGGTGCACTGAGCCCATATAAGTATTAGGTATATAAAGTCTCAGGATGCGAGAAAATCATACCGGCAACGGTCAAAATCTCGATCTGAACCTGCGCAGTTCGCGAGTTTGTAACGTCACATCACCTCATTTCTCGTTTAGCGCACTTCCAGCTTACGCATGCAGATTGGAGCCTCTCATCAATCCACTGGCCCCGGACAACTTGATATTTCCGCTACGCTTTTTATCAGGGAAGGTCCTTTATATTAGATACCTAAAGTTGCATATAATAAGAGTGCATATTCCTTGTCCTACACGCCATACAACGGTACGTCTCACCCATAAACATTTAAAGTTGCGCATAAAAAGGGTGCTTAGTTGTGGTCTCTTCCGAATACCAAATGAGTGGTCGTAGAGATAGGTGATGCCTAGTCGCTGTTCTTCGGGGCACATCCATTCTAAGCACTATTTTTATGAGCACTCATGTATATGGCTGAGCCTTAAGCCACAATTTTGATTTAAAGACATCAAAAACTGGTGAGGGTAACCTATCCGTCATAATTTATACCGTGAACTCTTGCTCTATTACTTATATACCTGAATTAATTGACTTAAGCGAATCAATTTTGCAAAATTATTTGTCGCGGAACCCTAAAATAGATTACACTAATGGGTTTCAAAAAGTTGTTCTTCTACAACGTATAATTATTATTTTTGCATTAAAAATAGGTTTAGAATTTGGTATTAACTTAATGATAGTAAGTTTACAGTTACGATGTACGGAAATAGTTTTTGGCAACACTGCACGCATATCGGTAATTACCATGAAACGCGAGTAAATCCGCCAAATGACCTCAACCGAACACCGGAACTACGTATTTCTCTCTAAAGTGGTTCTTAGGAGATGAGGATTTGGGGATGATCACAACACAATATTATGGTATTATTAAGCACCCCATCCTCCGTACGAGGGGAGTGGAGGGGAGAAAACACCTAAGTTGTGTCAGATTTCAGGGGTTTTTTGGGATATAAGATTATGAATTTTTTTTCAGATTTGAAAATTTTAATATGGCGGATTCAAAATGGACGATTATGAACTGACTTACACACATTTGATTGAATTCAAATTTGGTATGTGATTATATTTACGGTGGCAATACACACAGGGGTTTTTAGGGAAGGGATTAATATGAATTTTTAATCAGATTTGAAAATTTCAATATGGCGGATTCAAAATGAACGATATGGGGTACAAATTAAAACTAACAATGTTTAGTGGAGGTCCCAGTGGGGGGCAGGGGGATGATCGCCCCCCCCTTTGCTCCAGAAAAAAGTAGACAACAAAGATGCTGTTGTTGAGTAAGTTCTCCAGAGTAAAGATTATTCATATTAAGACGGCAAGGAAAAGTCCTATTAATTCTAAATTTGTGAAGAAATAATAGGACTTTTCCTTGCCGTCTTAAAACAAAGATGGCGATGGTAACCCTGAAGTCTTTGGAAAAAAAACGAAAAATTGCAGAAAGTTCCTTTAAAGACATTCTAGAATCCCTTCACAGTACTTTGGGACAGGTTGAAACAGGCGAAAACCACCATATTATAAATAGGGAACCATATTACAGTTTGTATTTTTAAACAAGTTTTCGACAAAATCATTTCGGACATAAAATCAGGGTTCAATAACGAGACTCTAATCTGAAAATATTCATACCAAGTTTTTTACAACGTGAAGCGAAAATCAGGGCAAAATTAACTAATGTCGTTTCCAAATACTATAAACTGTTTGATTGATACAAAACACAAATGCTTGAACTTTTATTGGGAGTCAGTATTTGGAAACAATATTGGTCATAAGTAGGCAAAAGCTTAAATCAAAACATATATGATAACGTTTTCGAGGCAATGAATCAGTGTGGCAATATTTTTCTGTTGATAAGAACATTCTTGGATGTTGGTCAGTAAGCAATGCTTTGTCAGAAAGAAGCGTCTCCTTCCTCAGAAGATTGAAAACATAAGTACTTAAAAACACTATGACCTAAATTCGTCTGACGGGCTTAGCCTTACTGCATATCAACAGACATAATAGCGACATAAAGCTATTGGTAACTCATCGCGGTATCATCTAGCGAGAACCAAGCACATTAATTGGTCAGAAACTTGTACCACGTTCGAACAGAGCAGATATATGCTAATCTAAGGTGTTCTTGAACGCGATAGGTGTTGAGATGCGTTAGGTATTACGTATTGTTACGGCACACGTATCGTATCTCAGCACCTATTGCATTCAGAAACACCTTAAATTAGCATCTATCTGCTCTTTTCGAACGTGGTACAAGTTTCTGACCAATCAATGTGCTTGGTTCTCGCTAGATGCGGATACGTATACCGCGATAAGTTACAAATAGCTTTATGTCTCTATTGAAATTGGCATTAAGCGAATCATTGCCGGTGTGCCCAGAAAAACAGGAAATGATTTCAGATGAGATATGCAATATAAAAGGTAATAAAAAAAACAAAAGATCAAAAGATCTGCGCTTTGAAACTATTGATATATTTACAATTCTAGTTTAATTTTAAATCAAAAATGCATTTTTTGTGTGTAATTAAAAAAAAAAATTCGCCTGCATTTTTTATGTAATTTTCGCAAAAATTTTCGACGCATTTTAACATTTTTTGAAATAAAAAAATGTATAAAATAAACGACTTAAAATCTAAGTACCCAACCCCCTATTTGACACCATATCCGCGCTTGTAGTTACTAAATTTTGTTTGAATATATTGATATGTGCATCATAAAAGCTATGCCTTTGTTCTATTTTTTCACTATTGAAACCGACCATCCCCCTTTTTAAATGGCTGGGACCGCCACTGCAATTTTCATCCATACATCAGAGAATGTTATTTACCCTTGAATTTCTCTGCATTATAGTGAATTCAGGTTCTTGCGAACAATCATAATATAATCAATAACATATATTTATTTTATCGAGTCAACATGGTCAAACTTCTTATAATGCGCCCACCGCTTTTACAAATATGATATCAGAGTGCTAAAAATTATTTTCTACTTTAGAAAAGCTTGTATATGAAATGCCCTATTTTAGTTAAATTATTTTAAAAAAAATCAACTTTAAGGTGCGCCATTTATAAATTTCTAAAAATTTTTAAAGTCTAATGTATTGGTTTGTGTCCAATTATAGTTAAGTAATTACTTAATTTTACCTAATTTAAACAAAAAGCAAATATAACAGATTTTGGCCAGTAATACATTTTGGTGTTCAGGACAAATGCATCCCAGTGAGCATTTTTGTCTATATAGAAGTTACAGGAAATAATATAAAACCTTCATAAAATAACCAAAACTTATATTATTTAGTGTTGGTGATAATTTTATAAATCTAATATATCTCTTAAATGAGTAAAAAATACTTCAAAACCAACTGACCAACACCAGCTTATAAAAATTTATGGTACATAGTAATGGATAGAAAAATAACATATAGATTTTATAAAACTTCCTTATGAACCCTCAAGTCTGGAGATTATTATAAAAAGGTTTTAAAACTGTTCTAACAACACTACATGAGAAACTAAGGGTTTTTATCTATTTAGAAATATAAATTTTCCATCTTTCTTCCCTTTGCTTGTTATGTATTATTCTTTTTCTTTTTAAAATAAAAAAATTATAAAATTATGTTTGCCACTCTTCTAAAATAAATTAAAATGGAAGTGAGATAAGTTGAAGCAGGAATGAAAATATTTATATACTATAGGTTAAAAAAAAGCTGTTTTCCCAGTCATCCTACTCTGATAATCAGCTGCGGTCTCGTGTGTACTGTATAGTTTTCGAATACACTCACAAAATTTTCATGGGCTCCAAAAATACTTGAGAAAACGGGAAAAAAATATTCATTTAAATAATACTTTTTTTCACATACGTTTTTTGCTTTCTGGAAGAAATATTGAATTTACCGCCGACCAGCCGTGCGCACTGTATGCACTCGAAGTTTTACGGTCCGTTTTTCCGAACTTAACACGGTTATTATATTGTTCTCTTTTTCTAAAACCCGGTGCCCATCTATAGGTTTCTTAAGCGTGGGCCCCCCGAATCAAAACACGCATCACGTATTCTAAGCGAGATTTGCCTATACAAGTTCATGTCGGTCCACGTGATGAGTTTTTTGAGTTAGGGTGGCCGCGCATGGGAAACGCTGGTCGGAATCGGGTGTAAAATGCATTCGATCCCGATATCTGTCATCGAAAGCTATCTCAAGACGATTTGGGTTTCTTATCTCTTTCAGATTGATGCAATTAAAACCAGATAATGATGGTATGGTATCTCGCAAAAACGCGCATTTTGTTGTCGCACAAACGCGCCTCTTAATGTCAAAAAATTAACCTTACTACTATGGGTATACGAAAAATTCTTGTTTGTTTTGTTATTATAATTGCCAAAATAAAGTAAAATTGTTTTTTTGTTGTAAAAACAGTGGTATTATAACCACCATATAAAGAAATTAATAAAAACATTATAGAAAGAAACCTTATGGCAAAAAAAGTTTTATGAATGAGTTCATAAGAATATTACAGGCACCAATTTATATAATTATTGTGTGTGAGTTGCCAAGTTTCTATAAGTGTCTCTCGAAATATTTTCAATCTTATCTTACATAAATTTATTGTTGGTTACTAAGTTTTTATAAGTGGGTTAATAGCAACATTTTAAAAACCAATCTATATATCTTTAAATGATAGTTACTTACAGTTTTATAGATGGGTTAACACAAAGATTTCAAACACCAATTTCTATAACTTTTGTCACTGATGACTTATATTTTTATAAATATGTTGTTGGAAAGATTGTTAACACCAATTTATATAACATTTGTTACCGACGACTTTAATTTTTATAAAGATGTTCGTGGAAATATTGTTAACGCTAGTTTTATATTACCTTAGGGTACCATCAATTTAGAGCCTTTAATAAAACAAATATACAAACTCTATTCCTGTAGGAAACCTCTAAATTCCCTAGGGCATTAATAGAACCCTCTTTATAATAATTATATAAATTTTTGTCACCAGAGGTTTCTGAAAATGCTCATTGGCATCTTAGGGAGAAAAATTATTTTTGTGCCAGTGGCTTATAAGAAAACGTTTCCTGGGTGTGAAATTTTTTTAACTTTTCCACCATCTTGGATTTTTAAGACCATTTTTGACACTTCTTTTAAAAAATATGAAGTTTATTCTTTAAAGGCATTTAATTTTTGTTTGAATAGGTCTATTGGTTTTAAAGTTGTAGGCAATACAAAAGTTTAATTTTTTGTGGCGCACCCTATATTTCTTTTTGTAAAATAGAGCTTTGCTATCTGTCTGAGTTGGGGTTAATAAATAGCTTCGTGTTTTTCATTTTAAATAGGAATGTCATACTTTACTTCTTGTCCTTTTATCAATTCTATAGAGAATGTAAAAAGAGTAGTGGAAGACTCTATCTCAATAGCCTTTCTTAGAACTGGCAGTGTTGTAATTGCCCAGTTTAAAATTATGGTATTTTGGGGTTCCCTGTCTTTTGCTCTACAATGACGTTATTGACAGTCGACTATATCGTCTGAGGACCACATAAACTTCAGCAGTCATTGTTTTTTTTTAAATTAAAAACTCGTTATTTTAGAATTATTTGTAAAGTAAAAAAAACGCCTGCGTTTTGTTTAGTAGTTGAATACTGAAAAGTGTCAGATATTTTAGATTTCCTACTACTTTGAATGATTGGGTACTTTAAATATAGGGTGATCCAAAAAAAACGGGAATTTTTTTATCTACCTGTCCGATTTTACAAGTTTTAATCACTTTGAAAAATTGACATTTCGTAAAAATTCAAGGTGGAAGACAATTTTAAAAAATTGATATTTTTCACCACCCTGCAAATTTTTTGTGTGCACCACTGGTGCAAAAGTAAAAATATTTCTAAAGCAGTTTTCTTCCTAAGTTTACTGATGTATCGCTTGTTAAAATCGGATAAGAAATAAGAAAGTTATAAATTTTTCAAATAAGTTCGTTTGGTAAGCCTAACTCAGTCAAATAAGAAACAGCAACATTTTTTCTTGACTATGCTTTTCGATATGTTTGTCCGATTTTTATACTGCTAACCATTTTAAAAACTCAAGGTTTCAAAATTTATTACTTTTTTGGCACAATTGATATTTCGTAAAAATCCAAGATGGCGGACAGTTTTCAAAAGTAGTTTGTTTTGACCACTTTACAAATTTCTTGTGTGCGCCGAGTCTACGAATGTTTCGCTTATAAAGATAGTGTAAGAAGTAAGAAAGTTACAATTTGTTCAGATGGGTGCCTTTGGTAACTAAATTCAGTTAGGCCAGAAAAACGTCATTTAAATTTGATGCAAGACGCACTTAAATAACTTTATGCATATTTTTCTTATTTCTTAGCCGCTTTTTACAAACCATACGTCAGTAGACTCGGAAATGATAAGGCAACGTCAAATTTAACTTTTGGCCCAGTGGCGCACACAGAAAATTAGTAGGGGGGTCAAAACAACCTGCTTTTTAAAAGTGACCGCCAGCTGGGAATTTTTTGAAATGTCAAGTTTACCAAAAAGTAATAAATCATAAAACCTTGGCTTTTCAAAATGATCAGGGCTATTAAAAACGGATAAATATTTTGAAAAGCAAAGCCAAGCAAAAATTATGCTTTTTTAGTTGACTAAATTAGGCTTACCAAACGCACTTGTTTGAAAAGTTTATAACTTTCTTATTTCTTACCTGATTTTAACAAGCGACCCATCAGTAAACTAAGAAAGAACATGGCTTTCGAAACGTATTTTTACTTTTGCACCAGTGGTCTGCACAAAATTTTACAAGGATTTTTACAAAATGTCAATTTTGGCATCAAATTTAAAAATTTTGAAGTCCTGGCCTTTCAAAATGAACAAAACCTTTCAAATCGGACATAGGTAGTTTTTAAGTATAGACAATTTTTTGCCAGAGAAGTCAAATTTTAAACAACATTGATTTCATGTACAATCTTGCTGTATTTTTGCTGTCAGAGGTAAAAACTATAAGTTGTGGCTACTTTTGTATGACGTTTTCAAAACTTTGCGGCAGAGCACATCAAAAGCATTTTCGTTATAGCCTTTTCCTCAGAAAAGTTTTCCGTGTTGTTTTACAGCACACTGATACTTTGGAAACTGGGGTCTTAATAAGGGGAAAATTGAAAAGAAAGGTTTATTTAACTAAGACGTAAGCATTGCTGGAATGTAAAAGAATGTCTTATCAAATGGTCTAATAATTAGGGGGCATACGTAGAAAATTTGGGTTCCGTGAGCCTTTTGAGGAAGATTTTGCGAAATTTATTTTAATCGATTACTAATGGACCCACTAACACTGCCTAACCGGTTAACAGCTCCAAAAATGCTGCATTCAAAAAGTAGGGTTAGGGTATCTATTTTTCTCTTAAATTCAGACGGTTTGAGCTAAAGGAATGAAATTTGGCACATATGTTGGCCTTCTGAAATTGTACACTCCTGTGTCATTAAAAATTTTATACGTGGACCCTAGGGGGCAACAGCAGCCAAAATGTGTATTTAAACTATCCCTCATTCCTTCTATACTAATGCACCTGCACATCTGAATCCCAGTCAGTTGGTAGTTCATACTATTACCTACAAGTTTACTGTATCAAAAAAGGTTTTAACAAGGCCCCTAGGTGAGGAGCTAAATATTTTGTCGATTTCAATTAAAAAATTATATTTCACTTGTCTTTCACCCTATGTCAACAAAAATGCACCACCAGGGGCGCAGTGGTCCATTTCACAATTTTGAATACATCCAACTTTGTCGCAGCCCTTAGGGTTGTAACCATTTTCATATTCCAGAAAACATTGTATATGCACATATGCACACCTTTTGATGAGGTTTAAATGTACGTGTGTACGTACAGCCCATAAGAGCTGAGACAAAGTCGGATGTAAAAAATATAGGCTTTTAAAATGCAGGTGTTTTGACTCGCACTTGTAATTGGCCAAAAATTTTGCACTTTTTGAATTTGCTATAGTAAATTTTGAATAAGTTGTTTGAGATTTAAAATTTTTAGCCCCCATTTAGGGGTCGCCTTTGGGGTTTGAGATTTTTATATTTCATTATATTTGTTACACCAAATTCATGAGTTCTAAATATGCATATGGAATATGAAAACGGTGAAAATTAGATCTCGCCCACTTACAGCCCATAGGGTCTCGGGACAGGGGTATTTAAAATTGAGAAATAGTCTACTACGCACCTGGTGAAAGCTAAATAAAATATAATTTTTTAATTAAAATCGACAAAATTTCTAGCCCCTAACCTAGAGGCCTTGTTAACAGCCATGAAATTTTTTTCGCTATAGTTAACTTGTATCAACTACCAACTGAATGATATTCAGATGTAGTATGGAACACACATTTTAGCCCCTGTTGCCTCCTAGGGACCATATATGTAATTTTTTTATGATACACCGGAGTACTTTGCCGGAAGGCCATCACATGTGCCTAATTTCATTGCTCTAGCTTAAACCGCCTGAGTTTAAGACAAAAAATTGACACCCTGACCCTACTGTTTGACTGCAGCATTTTTGGTGCAGTTATCAGTTTAGACAGTGTTGGTGGGTCCATTAGCAATCGATTAAAACAGGTTTAGTAAAATATTCATCAAAAGTCCTACGGAAAGTGTTATGCCCCCTAATTCACTCTAAGTATAAGTAGAAGTTTTAGATTTCAGAAAATACTCACTCACTTAGTACTTACACACAAAATAAAATCTGCATCTAAAGGCGCATTTACACAGACAAACTTTCCTTTGATGTTGAAATGCTGACAAACATTTACACGAGCCTCTTGAGCAAAATGTTCAAAGAAAAGTTCGAGTAAAATCTCGTACAAAAAGACTCACGGAAATTTTGGAGAGAATGTTTAGCAAAATTTGTTTGAAGAAATGTTGGTATAGAAATTTCTTACAAATTTAAATTTTATATTTTTATGGGAATTCATTGAACTTAACTAAAAATAGAAAGACTAAATTTTAAAACAAGGTATTTTTAATAAAGTACTTTTCGACGGAAAAACGATTTGATGTCGAAATTCACATTTTACCTCATAAGCAACTTCGATTAATCTGCTTTTTATAGGGAATATGCCAGTATATTTGTAACTTTTTTGGGGTTGTAAAAAAAAACGAGAATAAAAAAAATAATAATTGTCAATTATATATTGCTGTTGCCTGTAAAATGTAATGATAAAAATTTACATTTAAAAGAATATCTCTTTATTTTACTTCCTTGTTTAAAAAACAATACAATAATAATTAAGTCAAAATAATACCCGTTTCTTACCCACTTTTACACCCCTACGATCCCGACCCCCTTGTCTAAAAAATATATCTCAGCAGTAATAGATTAGACTTTTTAATCGAGATGTTGCCCCTTTGCATATTGTTTGTTCAGTGTCAGTAATCGACCTTGATTATTACATTAAATTGACAGTAAATATCCTTTTTTTCTTTCATCAACCTTTTGCTTTTTTAAGCAACCCTTGGGGCCTTAAACTAACTAGGTAAATCTGGTGTGAGGAATTAAAAAAAAACAATCAAAGCTAAGGGTAAAGTAAAGTTACAAAAATATGCTTTAAAAAAATCCCCTCTCTACCACCCCTCATAGTCGTGAGGCGCGGATTACCGTTTAAAAGTGCAATTTTTGAGTTTTTTGCCGATATGTGAAAAACTCAAATTTTTTTTGGAGAAGAAAAATTTTCCTGGGGTGTTTTTAGAATTTAGGAAAAAAACCCTTTGAAATAAAAAAACTCACAAGAAACTCCCAAAAAACCCCCGGGCAAAAAAATCCGGGAAAAAACCTAAGAAAAAAATATTATAAGTAACTCTAATCCATGTGACAAAACTGGCTTGGCTTTTTTTCACAAAAATTTAAAATAAAAGTAAGAAGAGTATAGCATTAAAATATTATTAACATGGATTGGCTTAATGTCTATTGGGCTTACGATGGGTTACCTTTCGGCTACAGAAATATAGTTGCCAGGGATATTTATTTTTCGTAGAAGTAAAAAATATAAAAAGTTTTGATTGAAATAATAATAAATATATATGTATAATTTGAACTATGTAGATCAACTCTTTAATTAACTTGAATTTCGTATTTGATACTTAAATATAATTAAATTGTTAACACTAAACAGGAACATTATTTTTCTTGTCTTTCGAAGTAAAATGGGCAAACTTTGTAGTACTTTACTTACTTACTTTAAATCTGCTTTATTTTTTTTAATTGAATTTTGAGAAATTATTTAAATATAGGTTTATCATGACTTACACAGTTGGTCTAGAGAGGGATTTTAAGAAAAAAAAATACAATCTTTTAAACATAGATTTTTGTTTTCGATACATCGTCAACTACCATTTACCGTAAAAAGTAAAATCCCCTATATAGCCCTTTTTTTGGGGGCTATTTTTCGGAAATATTTTGAAAATCCTAAATAGCAACTCCCCATTAACTTAACTTCATATTTAAATTTTCGCTGAAATTCTCTTTCTAATGGATTATTATCGATTTTGGGGGATTTTTTAAAATTACGACAGTTTTACGTTTGCACATTCCTATTAATATTATTCCAAAAGTATGAAGTAGAAGGTAAAATTTTCAAACTGCTGTTATTTTTTATTTCCTCGTAGAAAACCTATAAAATTGATATTAAACACAATAGAGATATTTTCTTTACCTTCTAAGATATGGTCCCTTAAAAATTCAATTTTTGACATTTTAAACGCCAATATCTCGAAAACTAGAAAAGTAACCTTGTGATATGGGGTATCATTGGAAAGAGAATTTTAGCGAGAATATTTAATTACTATATATTTTTTTCTTAAAACCCCTCTCTAGACCAACTGCGTATCAATAAGTAGCGTTGTAAACAAAGTAATAAATATACTTGTCAAATATATGGTGGCCCCCATCCACGAGCTCATTTCTCACTTCGCACTTCTGACGTCACAAGCGAGTAATTTTCTATGTGCCTTTACCCGCCAGCGTATTTCGCATTTCCCATTTTTGACGTCACAAGCGACAAATTTCTCAACATTGTTACGTACCTTTGATGTGGTAAGCCAATGTACCTGTACTATGTTGGGAATTTGGAACCTTTGGTTGCACTAAAACAAAATTATGATTGTTTTCCACAAAACCAAAACTACACTTTTTTGCACTCGACGCGCGTTTCGCTAACAACGTTAGCATCATCAGGAGACGATAAACAATGAACTAAATTAATCTACGCTCTATCTTATCCTTTAGTGGGCGGAGATAAGACTAATAATTTGTGATTGATCACGATTTTCGATCTCCCCTCAACCAAAGAATAAAGTGTACTAAACGGGATGGGTCCTCTATCTTTATTTAAACTATTTCTTGATTTAATGATTTCCATACTTTCATATGCATTCAAAAGTCTTTTGTTTGGTACACTTTTTAGAAGTTTTAGGTTATCTAATGTGAATCTATGATTGTTTTCAAAAGCATGCTCGGCCACACTTGACTTTTCTGTCATCTTCCGTATTTTAAGTGTGCTAAGTGTTCTTTAAAACGTGTTTGAATAGACCGTCTCGTTTGACCAACATATTTTTTGTCACAATCCATGCAACTAATTTCGTAAATTCCACTTTTTTCTAGAACTGTAGTTTTATCCTTGGGATTTCCTAGTAAGTTTCTTATTGTGTTACCGGATTGATATATTAATTTAAGACCGGTGTTATTAAATACTTTGCGTAATCCTTTCGTATAATTAAGATTATAAGGAATTGATACAAATTTTGAGTCGCAGGTATCTTTTTGTCTGAAAAAGGTAGAATTCCGAAAGCTCTTTTGAAAAGAATGTCTATTTATCAGCTTATTTATTAAGCCTTCGTCGTAACCGTTTTAGCCAGCTATATTCCTAATCCTATTCTTTTCTGCTTCAAATCTTTCTTTGTTTAAGGGGAAATTTACTAATCTATATGTTAAAAAGTGCAAACTGGCAAGCTTATGTTGTAAGCAATGAAAAGAGTCATTTGGAATATACCTGTTGGTTACCTGTGGTTGAGGGGAGATAGGATTAAAAATCGTGATCAATCACAAATTATTAGTCTTATCTCCGCCCACTAAAGGATTGTATATAAGATAGACCGTAGATTAATTTAGTTCATTGTTTATCGTCTCCTGATGATGCTAACGTTGTTAGCGAAACGCGCGTCGAGTGCAAAAAAGTGTATTTTTGGTTTTGTGGAAAACAATCATAATTTTGTTTTAATCTACCTGTAGATAAAAGCCGTTCTATAGTAAGACATCGATTAGAAAATGATCAAAATTTAGGCGAAAAAACTACACTGAGCGTCAATGCTATTCTGGAACTTCCCACATTAAGCATAAAAACCACATATTTTCAGTCGGAAAGTGATATTTTTCAACAGGATTTTGTGATGGCAATGGGCTCTCCATTTTCTCCTGTAATAAGTAATATTTTTAAGTTTTTGAAAATAAAATTTTAGAGGAATTCAATTTTAAACCGGTCATTTGGTTCCGCTATATAGATGATATTTTTAGTATTTGGCCACACGATTTAAATAAACTTAATGATTTTCTTAATTTTTTAAACGGTAAAGAACCAACAATAAAATTTATTTTAGAAGTAGAAAACGATAACAAAATTTCATTTTTAGACGTTTTGATAAACAAACAAAATACATTTCGAACCTCAGTTTATAGAAAACCAACACATACAAATAGATATCTAAATTTTAACCTAAATCATTGCTTAAAAAAACAGTAATAAAAAGTCTATACGAAAGAGCTAAAATAATTTGTTTGGACAATAACAAATTTTTACAAGAAAAATACATCATAAAAGAGGTCTTAATTAAAAATTCGTATCAAAATAACTTCATCGACATATCGAATTTCCAAGACAACGCGAACGTAGACATAATAATTTACAACCATTAAATCTAATAATTCCTTTTATACCAGGTATTTAGAGAAAAATTAAACCAATCGCTAATAATTATAGTATTAGAACAATTTCTGATACTCTGCTGAGCAAAACTCAAAAAATATCATTTATAAAATTTTTTGCGAGTGTGGTAAATTTTATATTGGAGAAACTTCAAGGCCTCTTGAAGTTAGAATAAATGACCATAAGGGGTACCTCAGCAGGGGAGACTGGGAGAGGTCTAAAATTTACCAACATTCTTTTGAAAATGATCATAGAGTAATGTGGGGAGAAACCAGTATATTACAAAAGGAACCAGAGCTTGCATCTATCAGTTAATATAAATACAGTTTGGCTTCCAATTTTAAAACAAGATTTTCAAAAAGATTTTTTTAAAATAAATTAAAAAATAGCATTGAAGATCTTTGGGTTTCTAATGTATTTTTTCTTAAAGTCGGTTAAAATAAAAATTTTGTATTTTTATAATGTAATCTAAAATCGAAAACACTCAAACAAATATAATTTTGATTTTAAATTTTACTAAATTCACCCAATACCTTATTGGCTACTATCGACGCACCAAACTGTCAAGTTAATATTTGAAATATACATCAGTCAAAGTCAGTCAGTTGTATGACAACAGACGGATATTTAAAAAAAAATAAACTCCTTTGATAACGGCAGTAGAATTTCTGCCAAAACGTCAGATAAGTACTTATATTTTAGTTAGGATTTGCGTGTGTGTAGGCAAATTTTTTATCTTATTTAAAAACCACTGACAAACGAACAAATTTTTTTCTTTAGGAATTTGCGCAGTGGGTGTTAATATATTTTTGAAAAAAATTTCTTAACTTAGTGGCGAAAAACCCAAAAAAAGTAGTTTCGACGTCCCTTTAACCGTCGGCGCATTTTACTGCTGCCACTTACCAGTTGACGTAACAAGCGAGAAATTTCTCACTTGTTATGGGCCTCTACCTATTCAGCGCATTTCACAGTTCCCATTCCTGACGTCAGAGGCAATAAATTCTTAGTTGAGAGTAAACTAGAGTCCATTGACTTTATTTTTTACTTTTTCACAATGTTTCGATTGCTTTTGTATCTGCAATGATCATCAGGTGAATACTAACAAAAACTAAGACTATCTAATCTTATACGATCAGCTTCAGGCTACTGCGAACATAGGGGGAATCAAGTCCAATTTACTCTCCGTGCCGTACGACCGAGATGGATTCGAAGCGCGCCGCAGTGTTATCTTTTGGAAATTTATTTTGTTTTTATTATTTTTTTTTATTTCTGCCTTGCTCGACAAACAGATTGGTAAGTTCTTAAGTGAAATAATACATTTTTAAAACTAAAAATGGATGTCTACGAAGTTGTCGAAAAAGTGCAGATGGTCAAATGGTACTATCAAGGCAGACCATTGAGACTTATTCAAGAACTTTGTTTGGAGAATTTTTTAAATCGCCCAAAACCTAGTTTATCAACGATTTATAGGTTTGTGCAGAATTTTGAAAAGTTTGGTTGTGTAGCGCCAAAAAAACCATAAAAAAACCCACTGTTTTAAATGACGAGCAGGAAGTACGAGATGTGATGATTTGCGCAGCAGTGGAGGAAAATCTAAAGTTAACTAGCCACCAAATTGCCGAAGCAGTTGATACGTCTTCAGCTCCTTTCTTACGTGTTCTCAAAAAGAATGGTTATCATTCTTACAAAGCGTCAAAAACGTCGTATGGAATTTTGCGAAACAATGATGGAAAGGGTTAATCGTAATGAAAACTTTCTGAGATCTATTCTTTTCACAGATGAGAGCACTTTTCCATTATTGAATCATCATAACCCAACACACGTTCGATATTGGTCGAGGGAAAATTTGCATTTGTATTTTGACGTAAGAACACAGTATCCCCAAAAACTAAATGTTTGGGGAGGGGGTATTGTAGGGGAACACCTAATTGGGCCATTTTTTATTAACGGCAATTTGAATCGTCCTAGATACTTGGCAGTTGTTAGGTTTGGGATTTGGTGAAACATGGTTTTAACAAGATGGTTGTCCCGCTCACAATGTTGGCCTTGTTAGGGAATATCTTGATAATGTATTTCCTAATCGGGTTATAAGTACACGGGAAACTATTTTATGGTTAGCTCGATCACCCGATCTTGCTCCTAATGACTTCTATTTGTGGAGTTATATCAAAAATAAAGTTTACGGGCATGAAAGGGCTAATAATTTGGAAGAACTTCGGATTGAAATTGAAGAAGCTTTTCAAACTATCAACCCTAACATGCTTGGAAACGTTAGAAGGCGTTTTTATAATAGGCTCGGATATTGTCTACCCGAGCAAGGAGGACTTTTCGAACATTTGCTCTAATTTTTTTTTGACTGGGAGAATCTTTTTGGTTTTTAGAATGTATTATTTTATTTTGAGAACTTCCTTTTATTTTGTTTCTCTTTATTATTTTAATTGTAACACGTTGTCAGTGATAAATCTGAGCAGTTGAAAATAAAACGCTCTTATTTATCAGTGACAAAAAAATAAGAAAATTACGTTATAAAAATTTGCGTATTTATTGACCAAATTTCGGTATCATTGACTACGCTCCATACAGCACCGTGGTTAGAGGCGTACTAAATACTAAACGCAAGTCACGCAAGTGGTGATGGCAAGCCTGAGTATTGGTTGCTTTACTGATAGGTGTGCGGTGTCCCTGCATGTACGTACACTGGCAAATTGGACTTCTTCCGGCCTATGTTTGCAGTAGGCTGAAGCGGTCTGTATATTAGCCTGTGTTCAGTCAACCATGAAGTTTACACTTAATTGGCGCCGCCCTTTCACAGTTAAAATCTGTTACCTCCGAAAAGTATCGGTTTCCAAATATTTTTGATGGTGACGCTCTGTTGAGAAAATACATTCTGGTTCCTCTGTTTGCTGTTTCTTTGAACTTCCGTTTGAATAAATTTTCCTCCCTGAAACGCTTTTTGCCTCTTTCCATTCCATATGATGTTGATTTTCCCAGCAATATTGAGCTATTTTTGATCCAGTTGTGTTCCCTTGTCGAGTTTTGCATTGGTATTCTGTAAGACGGACCTCCATGGGTCGGCTGATTTCTCTTATGTAGATATCCGCACACTTACATGGTAGATGCAGTTATCGGTGTTGTGGCGATATGATTTAGTATTTGTTAATTGAATTCTTATGTCGTTTTGAAGACAGTCTGAAGATGTTGCCTACTCTTCTTATCTTTTCTGAGATTCCTTTGATGTATGGAGTATTTATATAATAAAACTCTTCAGACCACACCAACACAAAGGACGATAGACGTAAAGACTAAAAGGAAGGCGACACTTGTCTTATAATTCAATCAAAAGAATCTTAGAAAAGACAAGAAGAACAGGCAATCAATACCATCTTCGAACTGTCTTCAAAACGACCACAACAGTAAAAAGTCAATTAACAAAAACTAAACCATATCGCCACAACACCAAGGACGCCATCTACCAAGTACCATGCGAGTGTGGGGATATCTACATCGGAGAAACCAGCCGACCCATGATGGTTCGTCTTACACAACACAGACGCAAAACTCGACCAGGGGACACATATGGAATAGAAAGAGGTAAAGGTCGTCGCCAGGGAAAAAATAAACAGCATTCATACAGAGGAACCAGAATGTATTTTTTCAAAGAGCGCCATCATAAAGGATATTTGGAAACCCATACTTTTCGGAGGTAACAAATTTCAACTGTGAAAGGGCGAATCCAATTAAGTGTCAACTTCATGGTTGACTGAACTCAGGCTAGTATATAAGATTAGGTAGTCTTAGTTTTTGTAATTATTAACCTGATGACGATTGCAGATACATATACAATCGAAACGTTGTCAAAAATATCTACCACCTTCAAACAAAAATGTTTAGTTGTAACATGCCTCTTCTGACGTCACAATCGCGCTTTTGACCTCATAAGTATGAAATATTTCTACTTTGTTTGTTTGCGGAAGTATAAACACAGCTTTAGTAACATAATGTTGAGGCTATACTTCTGAAGTGCCAAATAAGTTTAGTGAGCAGCTCCTTTTCCTAAAAATCCTCTGTTAAAAATAACATTTTATTTGAAAGTTTCAGACGATCAATACAATCTCTGATCGTCTTCAGGTGCAAACTACAATCTATTCCTAAGGCTACGTACTTATATACTATGGGAAATCACTCAACCATGAAGTTTAAGCAGTTGCTTCCGCCCAAGGAGGGGCTTCCAAACATTTGGAATTTCAACACTTGGTTTACTGAAATCACCCTGATTTTGCCCAATAAAGGCAGCTTCAAGGAATTTTCGCTTCTTCCAGTGTGACTCCTTATGAAAAACCTTTGCTTCTGTCCACTTCATTCAGGGTTGTTTTGACCATGCGTGCTCGGCGATTCCTGATTTCACTGTTTCACCTCTTTGGGTATTCGTCTGATGTTCTTTAAGCTTAACAGATAGTGGTCTTTTTGTTTTACCTATATATGATACACCACAATCATAAGGAACTTGGTAAATGCATTCCTTATTTTTTTTGTTATCCGGTTTTGTTTTTCTAAGAAGGCTTCGAATTGTATTATTAGATTTAAAAGCTGTTTTAATATCAAAGTTGTTCGCGAATTGCAAGGAATGCATTTACCTGGTTTTGGTCTTGTAAACTCTGTCCTGTTTACTGAAATTTAGATATAGTGTCTGTTATATGTTTAAGGCTGTAACCATTCTGCTGGTGATTTTTCTTTATGTTTCTTATTACGATTTCCAAGTCATGAGAATTGTTACAAATTTGAACGGCTCTATAATACAAAGTTCTTATTATTCCTCATTTATTTGTAGCAGAATGATTTGAACCTTGATTTAAATATTGTTCTGTGTGAGTGGATTTACGATAGACTGTTGTTCTGATGTTGCTTTCTACTCGTTTGACAAATACATTAAGAAAAGGCATTTGACCATTTGACTCCAACTCCATCCAACATAACTTAGCCAGAGCTTAGTTTTTGCGGTGTCAACCGTATATGATTCGAATCACTACATGTAGAGATTGTACTGATCGAAACGTCGTGTATAAATAAAATACAGACAATGCAAGTCCGAAACACAGAGTTAATTTCATCATTTTATTTCTTATCTTGTTTAGATCCATTTGTATCAATATAAAAATCGCCGCACTTTGGGATTTATTCCGTTTATAATTCACAGTACTGGTGATTTCAACTCACCTACCACGTAAAATGTATTCTGGATATTATATATAAAATCTACAATTAGTTCCTTCAACCATGGTAAATATTAAATGATATGGATAACAGAAAACGTAGTAACTGACGTCAGAAATGGGAATAGTGAAATGCACTGACGCAATATATATAAGGCATATAACAATGGACAAATGTTTTTCTTGTGATGTCGGAAATGCAAAGTGGGAACTGTGAACTGCGCTGGGGGGTCGAGACACGTAACAACTGACAAAGAAGTGAGAAGTGAGCTGGCGGTTAGATGCCACCGTACAAGTATCATAATCTGTCTGCTGGCTAGTAGGAAGTCACTTTATAAAATATGACAGATATCAGGGGCGTACCGAGAAAAAGCTTTTAAAATAAGTTATATATACTTTGTCTACCGAGATACTGGCTGCGGTCAAGATTGGTTCAATTACTCCTGGTTTACACCTATAAAGGTATTCACCATGAATCTCAGTAAACCAGGTGGTAGCGGTAAACAGTCGGCTGCTAAGTGATACCGGCGGATTTCTGACCGTACCTATAAGCTCTTGCAATGCAGCCGCTAAAATCATCCTGTATTTCGGAACTTAATTTGACGATACCTAATTCGAAATCATTCCGGGATTGGTTAAACGCCACCAAAATGCGCTTTCTAACGAGTAGCTTTTTTGCTCGCTCAAAAACGTGTTACCGTGTTAAGTATGTTGTTAATTCGTCGGGCTCTACGCAACCTACTTTCTCGCGGCGGGTTCGCAATGGTTGAGAGGACACCAGTCCTATGGTAATTAAATTTCCCGCCCCAACAAGCACAAGGGTGGCGAGAAAAACTGTCACTGGTGAGAAGTTGCCGGTAGTCATGCACCCAACAATAAATTTAACACCGGCAATTTTGGTAGCGTATCAGACTATAACCCGGGACGCGCATGTTCGAATCCCGGTTGCGTCCATCACTTTTCTTTAGTTACAAGTGGGCACGGGAATTTTAAACTCGCGCCCACCCAACTGTCGGCCGAAACGAGCCCAAGCGGACATAGGCAGTATACATGCCGCGGCGCCCCAAGCTGTCAAGCCGTCAGCTGGCTTCGGAAAAATTGTAATTGTATTTGTTTGATATGACGCTGCACTTTAAACAACTGAAGATCCATATTACGTCACATGACCCCATAGGGAAAAACAAGGGTGCTATTCTTTAGATAAGGCAAATTACTTTTAACTCCCAGTTTTTCCTTTTTAGAGGCAGGCATTAAATTAACTGGGTTATCATTGACTTAGTAGAAGAGGATTACCCTCGACCCAGCGATAAGTCCCTGCACGCGCCTTTTTCGTCATCCCTAAAAGCATTATGCAACTGTGGGGGGGGTTTATCCCTTTACAAAAATCAACTACCTACTTATGGAAAAAATTGGCTAGTTGCATATTGCTTAAGCTATCGAACTGAAGGGACGGAAGGAGGCGGTTTAATAGGTGTTGAGTTAGTGTATACGAAACAAAGAGCAATTAGGTTTCATCTAATCTCATTTGCAAATTTTTTTCAAGATTAACTCTTCAATGTGCCGCAGGCAAACATTTTGAAAAAATTACACTAAAATGCTCTTTTTATGCGTTTCAAATTTTGCTGACAAAAAAATTGCTTAAAATTAAACAAAATTGTAACAATATTTAACATTGGTATAGCGCCGTAGGCAAAGACAAAAAAAAATCTTAAAAAATTTTAATCTCTTAGGTTTTTTGTAAAATATTTTTGAAAAAGTACATTGTCATTAATTAAATGAAATTTATTAAATTTTTTTTATTAAATTTATTTTATTCTAATGACATTGGGTTAGATGGTAAGAAGGGGTGGATTGCGGTGGATTATAAATGCGCCGCAGATGAAAATTTTAAGAAAAATTATACTAAGAACGCCATTTATTAAAGGTTTTGAATGTTGGTAATAAAAATTCCTTAAAATTAAACTAAAATTGTATCATTTAATGACATCATAGCACCGCAGGCAAAATTTTTAGTTAAGGAGTTATAGCTCAGCCTGGGGCCCTTGATCTTAATTAATTTATTGTGGATTGGGTTGAACATCCTGGGGGGGTTTTAACCCCCAAACCCCCCGCTCCCCCTCTGGCTATGCCACTGCTATAACGATCGAACTTCTTATGTAGACTGAGCACCCTGCAAAGAAATGGAATAGAGGTTCATCTTGCTTTTAGCTCTTGCTCTGCAAATTGAGTCCTACTCCACCCTTATCCTTCCCAGATGCTCTCAAAGCGCACGGGGTCCAGTAAAATATCAATGATTCCACCTTACTGAGTTTCCTGGGCAGCAACTCTTCTTAAATTATCTTGCTGTAGCACTGACTTTTTTGATAATAATTTTTCCCTCGGATAAAGTTGATTATAATAAAGCGTATGCCAAAAGTAAATACCCTGTATGAACAAACGAATGAATGAATACTTTATTTAAAATTCATACTAAAAATTAATTACAATCGTTTGAGACAATGATGTATTTGAAATTAACCCTGTGTTTCGGACTTTCATTATCTATATTTTATTTATACACGACGTTTTGATCACTACAATCTCTGATTGTCTTCATGTGCAAACTATAATCTATTCCTAAGGCTACGTACTTATATACTATAGGAAATCACTCAACCGTGAAGTTTAAGAAGTTGACTCCGCCCAAGGAAGGGGCTTCCAAATATTTGGAATTTCAACACATTGTTTACTGAAAATACCGTGATTCTGCCCAATAAAGGAAGCTTCAAGGAATTTTCGTTTCTTCCAGTGTGACTCATTGTGCAAAACCTTTGCCTCTGCCCACTTCATTCGGTGTTGTTTTCACCATGCGTGTTCGGCGATTCCCGATTTCGTTGTTTCACCTCTTTGGGTATTCGTCTGATGTTCCTTGAGCCTAACAGATAGTGGTCTTTTGGTTTCACCTATATATGATTCACTACACTCACAAGGAACATGGTAAATGCATTCCTTATTTTGTTTATTCTTTAGTTTTGTTTTACTAAGAAGGCATCGAATTGTATTATCAGATTTAAAAGCCGTTTTTGTATTAAAATTGTTCGCTACTCTTCGAATTCTCTCTGATACTCTTTTAATATATGGAATTGTAAGGAATGCATTTGCCTGGTTTTGGTCTTGTAATCTTTGTCCTGTTTGCTAAAATGTATATGAAAAAATGAAATAGTATCTGTAATAAATTTAAGGCTGTAACCATTCTGCTGCAGATCCTCCTTAATGTTCCTTATTTCGATTTCCAAGTCATGATTATTGTTACAAATTTGAAAGGTTCTGTTATACAAAGTTCTTATTATGCCTCGTTTGGTTGTAGCAGAATGACTTGAACCTTGATTTAAATATTGTCCTGTGTGAGTGGGTTTACGATAGACTGTTGTTCTATATTCGCTTTCTATTCGTTTGACAAGTACATCAAGAAGAGGAATTTGACCATTTTGCTCCAACTCCATTGGAGCTTTAGAAATTATTTAAAGAGCCATCTGTCTGTCTGTTGTTTTAGGACCCGAGGATAGATTTGTCAGTTTTGATGTCGAAAGTCTATACACCAATGTCCCGATAAAGAAATCGCTAAATACTATTAGACAGAGACTGGTTGATGACGAATCTCTTTATGAACGTACCAGCCTGCCGCTGAAAGAAGTGATGAAGTTGTTGGAGTGCTGTCTACACAACTCTTATTTTTAGGTAAAAGATAGGTTTTATGCTCAGAACGACGGTTTGCCAATGGGTTCATCGCTTTGGCTGGTAGTGGCCAATATTTACATGGAGTGATTCGAATCACACGCGGTTGATAACGCAACATATAAACCTGGTTCTGGATAAGATATGTTGATGATACTTTTATTGTCTGAACCGGGAATGACCAACAACTTTCAGAATTTCTCCACCACCTAAATAACATAAGACCCACCACAATGGAGTTGGGGCAAAATTGTCAAATTCTTTTTCTTGATGTACTTGTCACACGAGTAGAAAGCGACATCAGAACAACAGTCTATCGTAAACCGACTCACACAGGACAATATTTAAATCAAGGTCCAAATCATTCTGCTACAACCAAATGAGGCATATTAAGAACTTTGTAAAACAGAGCCGTTGAAATTTGTAACAATTCTCATGACTTGGAAATCGAAATAAGAAACATTTAGGAGGATCTGCAGCAGAATGGTTACAGCCTTAAACTTATAACAGATAATATTTCTAAATCTCAGCAAACAGGACAGAGATTACAAGACCAAAACCGGACAAATGCATTCCTAACAATTCCATACATTAAAGGAGTATCAGAGAAAATTCGAAGAGTAGCGAACAACTTTAAAATAAAAACGGCTTTTGAATCTGATAATACAATGCAAAGCCTTCTTACTAAAACAAAACCAGAGAACAAACAGAATAAGATAGAAGAATAGATTGTAGTTTGCACCTGAAAACGATTAGAGATTGTACTGATCGAAACGTCGTGTATAAATAAAATATAGACAATGGAAGTCCATAACACAAAGTTAATTACAATATTATTCAACTATTAAAACATTTTATGTATATATATATATATATATATTATAATATATTAGTAGCATGTAGTATTATAATGAAATTTTTAAAATCCTCTTTTGCAAACGCCGTTCCGGACTTTCAAAACACAATATAGAAGAAAAAACCGTCTTTTTCGCTTACTTCAGGGCTCTCACAAAAATAAACAAAAAAATAATTACATTAGTAGTCGAGAAGTTACAACATTTTTTTGGCATTTTATGAAAGAAGTAACGCACTTTATTATTACATCGTAGCATGCACAGCGTTCATACAACGATTATGTATTACGACCCGCTTCACCCCGTGCAGTGAGGGTGAAATCAGAGTAGTGTATATTTATAATTTCCTTGCATAAAAAAATAAATTTTGGTATTATAGGATCGTCATAAGTACAAGTAATATCCATTTACTACAAACTAATATAGAAGTATAGAAAATAAATAAAGCATAAATAATAAAAATCACACAAATAAAAAAATATTTAAAAAAATACTGCGTGTCCCATTGATTTAGAAACAAACTCCATAAGTATACAATTTTTCAGTTTTTTGTCAATTCTCAAAAGCTATAACATTTATAAAAAAATGTTGGTTACATTTTTTTTGGCAATAAAATTATCTTTATCATCAATTAACTCTAAAAAAAACTTATATATTAGGATATAGATGTTTGCCAACTTTGAAGCTGTTTTCATATATGATAAAAATTTTCGTTTTAAAAAAAAGTATTTTTATTTTACTCTTCATCATCATCTTCAAAAATTGCAAGTACCTTTTGTTATTTCCATGCAACCCTTGTAGCCTTAAACACTCCCACCGCTGAATTAGGCAACCACCAAATAAATAACGAATAACCCGAGTATAACAAATAGTCCCGTGTGAGAAATAAAAAAAAACAATCAAAACTCAAGGTAGAGTAAAACTCCAAAAAAGTTTTTTTTTTTAAATATCCCTTCGCGCCACTAATATATTCGTTATTACGGCTTAAAAGTCAATTTTTTTAGTTTTTAGCTATAATCCAGAGAGAAAGTGGTCAATAGACTTTTATAGCCTATAAAATTATCTTTAATTTGATATGTAACAAGTATACCCCCAACGCCTCTCATCCAAATATCAGACATTATTAAGTGGAATATAAAATAAACTGTTTATTTGTAAAATTTTACTTTTCACTTTCACTTAATAATATTTGGAGTAAATTTAGGAGGAGAAGTAGGAGAGTAATATATCCAATTGAATGTAACTGGTGAGCTAGAAAAAAGTACTACTGACATGTTTTTCTATTATCGGTAAAAAATTATAAAATTGCCCCTTTCAGCGGTAACTTGCGCCTCCCGACTATGAGTCGTGAGGAGGGGGATTTTTTAAAAATATTTTTGAAGTTTCACTTTACCCTTAGCTTTGATTATTTTTTTTTTAATTCCTCACGCCGGACTTACCTAGTTATTCGTGGTTTATTTAGTAGGTGCCTAATTCAGCGGTGGAGGTGTTTAAGGCGACAAAGGTTGCTTAAAACTAACAAAAGGTACATGAAATTGTTTAAGATTTATCTAGACAGTAAAATAAACAGATACTTTTTAAAACGTAAATTTTCATTAACTACCAAAACGGGTTCTAAATTGATGGCCAACTATATCCAAAAAGACAGGTTTTTTTGAGGGTTGATTGTAGGTTCAAGGAGAGGACCCACCTGTACTTGTTATGCCTCACATTAAAGATAATTTTATTGCCTTTAAAGTCTGACAACATTTTTTTATACATTATACAAGGTTATAGTTTTTGAGACATTGGCAACATTTTTTGACAGCTGTTACTAGGTGTGACGTAAATCAACGCGAATAGTTTTTGTTTGTAACATTTTTTTTGTTTTGCAAAATTTACGTTTTTACGTATTTTTTCTTGGATCAATGATGGGTAAGTGGGTTTGTTTTGATATAAAGTTAAAAAAAAAATTCATTCCTATCAAAATTTAAGAATTTGAACTCCAACTTTGAATCGAAAGTTATTACTGAAAGGCTCAAAGTGTGTATGGTTAAAAAGAGGCGTATTTTTTATAACAAAAAATTAACAAATTGGTATAAAAGGTGTTTAATTTAAAAAAATCATTAATGTTGCTATACGTCATACCTAATGATAGGAGACACTTAAAGTAAAATTTCGGGTCTATCGGCATTCGTATCCTTATCTCTATCGAGTCGACCTATCGAGCAGGTCCACTTTTAAACTAATAGCGAATGCGTGACAGCTCCAGCTGATCTAATGCGTCAAACATCATTTGGTATGCAGGGACGGTCATAATTATACGTAATGTTACGACTCCCTTATCGTACCTAAAGAGGTTTTTGTGCATTTAATCAGCTGGAGCTGTCATACATTGGCCATGATTTTAAAAGTGCACCTGCTTGATTGGTCGACTCGATAGAGATAAAGATACGACTGCTGATAAAACTGAAAATTAACTTTAAGTGTTTGGTATTCAATTAATCCAGTTTTTGTTTATTCTTTCTACGACAATAGGCAAGCAAAATATAATTTTAGTGACTAGTGATGATACTAGAATAAAAAAACTAAGATTCTTGGAGAAATATAAACAACATAATATTGTAGTTGTAATGTAGTTTTGCCTTAATATAGAAAACATTTAATTTTTTACAGTTGTTTGGTTGGATGAGTGTTCTTTTATGAACAATGGGATTGAAAGAGGATTTGTACTCAGTGCAATTGTTTATTGTAAAGAGCTTAGCACGCTTTCGGCCTTAAGCCATCATCAGAGGTAATTGTCAATTGTGTTAGATTTTAATACATAAAAAGGTTCGGTGAACGCCAAAGCCTTTGTTTACATTTGTATTCTTGAAGTTGTGTTTACTTACAGATTACTGAGCTCTAGTTTTTGTTTTAACAGGTTAAAAACAAATATGCAAGACGAAATGTCACTAACATTTAATGACAAATACACCTAAAATATTTTTTTAAATTTTTTGTTTTTTTATATTTTTTATATTTTTTCTACTTATATTTTTTATTTTTTTATATTTTCTTATTTTTTCTATTTTTTTTAATATTTTTTAAACCATAAAACTGTTTAAAAAAAACATAAATAATTTAACTGTATTTTCCTTAAATGTTACTGATATTTCGACTTGAATATTTGTTTTTAACCTATTAAAACAAAAACTAGAATTCAATGCAAATAAAGGCTTTGACATTCACCGAGCCTTTTTATGTATTGAAATCTAAGGCCGAAAGCGTGCTAAGCTATTTAAAATAAACAATTGCACTGAGTAGAAGCCCTCTGTCAATCCCATTTTTTATTTTTCTATTTGGGATAAAAAACTTGTTAACCAGGGTTATTTGCTAATATTTCAAAAGTCGTTCAATATTAATTGCTTTAATTAATCGATAGTCAGTCTTTTAAAAGACCCTTCCGTTCCAAGTCCAAGTCCAGTTTTTTGCGTATCCACCGTTATTTTTTTTGTACTTTTCATTTTAAGTAGTTCTTGAAATTCCGGTTCCATTGTCTCTAACATATTGCACCAGTCCTCTAGAAATAAAACAATATAAAAAATTATATCCTAACTTAAAAGCAGAGACTTTTTGTTTTCTGTCAGTGACCTTAGCTTAGAAAATGTCGAACCAAACAAACAATTTTTGTTTTTAACTTGTTTTGTTCTTGTTTAATTGTCTTTTAACTGTGAATTACAAATAAAAATACTGTTTATTTTTTTAAATGTTTGTTAAAATCTGTAAGAGACCACTGGAAAACAACCCAAATGTAAAATTAAATTTAAAACAATTTTAATATTGTTTATTATTTTCCAATCCTGCGGAAGCGAAAAAAAGTAAAGAAATTAATTAGCCGTTTCATAACTAGCTTTTTCATTTTTCTTTTGTATTTTGTTTTAGAAACCCTGAAGATGATGTAAAGTACATCGAAACGTCGGACCTTAAACCCATAAGTGAAGGTCACCGATTATGTATTTAAGTTTTTTAATACATTTCATAAATAAAAACACCCTTTAAATAAATACAAAATTAATCTACTCCTTATTTTATTATTACCCATCTAAATCGTTATGTAATATCAAGTATTAATTGGAAAAATTAATTAATAAGGGTAAGTTTTAATTAGAGTAATATATAACCCCAAATTTAACTTGTTTTAGAGTGTTTACTATTTAAACCCCGCGTGGGTTTAAATTTTTTAATTTTCTTTTCTTCTAAATTGAAACTTTCATCTTAAATCCAACAAAAGATTGTCTTAAGATGATTACTCAATATTCAAATTTATTATAATTCTTCTTATAAATCAAACTAGGTATATCCAAAACTCAAGGAGGGTTGGTTTAACATGCTTAAAACTAAACATTTTACCTAAACTTTGAACCGTTCTAAAATAGATTAAGCCCTTTTAGTAAATCCCACCGTAGATGTTTATTTAACTCAAAAAAGTATGGATTCCACATGACCCGTTTTGAACGTCATCGTCACTTAGACATTTTCAAAGATAAGGCAACACCGTTCTTAACTAAAAAGCCACTTAACTTCTATTACTCCAGTTCCCTTTAGCCTACTGTTGCCGCCATTTTTATAACGAAATTGACAAGCAAAATATGAATTTTCTGTTAGTTCGGTGTCAACATGACCGCTATACTAGAATAAAGGTTACTAAATTGAAAAAGAGTTAACTGCCTTTTTAGTGGAGAAGGTGTTGGCTAAGGTCACTGACAGAAAAAAAAGAATATCTACTCCTAAATTAAAATATATATGTTAAGTTCCATTAATCAAATCTTTTTAATATTTTTGCTCTGCTTTGTTCCTTTTTACAATCTGGAAGTAATCGACGAAATTTCTGTCGATTCCTTTATTTCATGGCAAGCGTTTTGAGGAAATCTTTTTGCTCGGGATTTAAATCGAGATTTTACGGAGCTCGGTAAATTTTGAAAGATTTAAGGTTAAGTAGTGGACATCTTGGCGGTTCCAGATTTTCTGTGCTTGTTTCTCGAAATCAGTTATATCCACACAGGATATTTTTTGTATAGAGTTTCACGTCCAGTCAGAGAATTTTTTAATGAAATATCGCAAGCTTTTGTCAGCTTATTTTTAATTTTTACCAACGTTTCGGTAATATGGTTGTTACCTTCATCAGGGCTCAATTAATGTTTGCCTGACACTCGTCATCAGGTTCCAAATTTTCTTCAAAACTTTTGTGGAAAATGTTGAACAAACACAATATTTACAAATGAGAAACATCACAATTATTAAAAACGGAATAAATACTATTTAAAATTAATGAGCTTCTTCACGTTCGGCCCCGCTGTCCGATGTGCCCAATCACTGTTCCAGTTCATTTTAAGTTGGATTTATAAACTGGTTTCGCATTGATTTCACAGTTTAAGGAAAACAAAGAGTTAAAAGTGTGGTTAGAATACAACCCAGATGCGTTCCTTTATTTTCATTAAATCCGTTTACTCCGTCATAACGTGACTTAAAAATGCTCCCCGAGCTCTCAGATTTGGTTTAAGGAACATAAGAGTAGTGTACTCTAAATTCTCCGAACTAATTTTAATATGGCGGCTGACATTTACACACAGAAATTAAATGGAACTGTCATTGTCAGTGTCAAAAATTGATCCGATTGAATTTGAAATGAAGTGTAAATATGCTCTCAAAAATAAAAGGGCATTACTTCTTTTGATAAAAAGGCCATTCTTTGACTTAACGAATGTTTTTGTTCATTAAATTAGTGACTATTGTTTGTTGGAGTCCTAGAAATTGGTTTGATTTGGCTCCATGAAATAAGCTTTTCTCTAAAACTGCGAACGTTTCGATTTCTTTATTTTCAATTGTAGAGTCCTGATGTTAGCTCTAAATAGATCAAAACGATAGTAATTTTTAGTAAGTTTTTCTTGATTTTCAAGACCCAATCCCAACCAAGTTTTACAACTTGTAACAGCTTCTTTATTTCTTTTCTTAACTAAAATCTTTATTTTTTAGGTAATGCCTAATTTATTGGAGTACTAAGCAGTGAGAGTTAGTTACCATAAATTTCCTCTATGGATTTTCCTAGAGTGCCTCCAAACGTTGATGGCAAAAGGTTTCTTGGGATTTGTTTGTGCAAATCTTCAAATGACTGATGGAAGGAGTGCTAAAATAATTTAAAAAAATTGGTTTAATACTAAACCGTATTTTAATCGGAATGCTGCTAAAAGTAAAAGTTAAATAGTAAGTAAAAAACATATTTCGAAAGCAGAATAAACATCACAACTTTTTTTGTCTCACTTGCGGTTTATGCCTTGCTGAAAAATAATAATAAAATTGAATTTCGTTAGAAATATCGCACCCTTCTCTGATATGGACCAATAACAGACTTTGAAGCTATCACGAGCTATACGAAACCTATCCGACCACGACCGAACCTCACACGATTGCCTTGTATCGAAGAAACGTTCCTACACTTTCATACACTTGTCTCTGAGCAGGTGAACGGGTGCTCTTATAAAACGATAATCAAGTCAGCTTTGTGCGTGCACCTTAGAAGCTTGTCAGCTTTTGAGCCGTTTTATCGAAATGAAGGATGTGAACGTTCCCAGATGACCATTCTCTCAAAATTCAAGAATCAGCCCGCCAGGGAGCTTATTTTTGAATATTCTAGAAAAGGTCGTACGCGAACGTTCGCATCCTTGTACGATATACGCGCAAAGCTGATTCAATTATCGTTTTTTAATAGGACACGTTCTCTTGCTCGGAGGCAGAGGTAAGTCAAGGAAGGTTCTTTCGATACACGACAATCGGGTGTGTTTCGACCGTGGTCGGCTAATATAATTGGCGAAATTGGAAAGGTGAACATTTCCGTGCCACCATTCCTACGATATTCAAGAATAATCCCCCAGAGAGAACCAAGTGACATAGATGCCAAATATTAGCCTAAAAAAATTAAAATAATATTTAAGCTAGTGAAGAAATAATTTAAAAATATAATATTTTGTGTTAGTAACGGTATAGCGGGTCAGTGTCAGTGTCACAAAAATTTAAAAAATCTTAAATATGCTTCTTTACTTTAATTTAAGGAAATAATATTTGTATCAATTAGGTGTCTAACTTACTGATGGTGGTTATACTTACCCTGTTGTATATTTTTTCTGGGAGAAAATACTTTGTTATTCGTAATACTTGATCCACTAAAGGTGAAATGTTGACAAAATGAATGGATTTTATTCTCAGATTTATGGATGTCTAAAACCAAAGAATTATGCATACATGATCTAAGAACATAAACGTGGTAGTAAATATTCACTCTAGAGCGTACCTATTTCTTTCAGATAGTAATGGATTTATCAGACCGCCTCTTATTAAAATATTTTTATTAATAACCAACTATTTTGACCTTTGATATTTAGTTCGCATAATCCAAAGATTTTCACGTTTTCCACGGTTTTTTATTTTCTGTTATCAATTGGTACAACTTTCCAAATTCTGTCAGCTAACTTTCTTGACACAACCCATATATTTTAAGCCCCATTGATGCATTGCTTCGATAGTAAAGCAGTTAGAAGCTATATTGTATCAATAACTATAAACAACAATCAACATTTTATGTAGCCTTCCTCACGTCACCATCTATCTATGAGTTAAAATATGGTAAAGTGGGAAGTATCAATGTATACTAACTTTGTGAAAACTCGCAACCACCTTGTGGCTCTTGGGTCCGACATGTAAATCAAATTATCACACGTTGGAAGTATGTTGAGTCGATGTTGTGTTTTGTTTTGCCCATATTATATTTTTGTAATTGTTGAAAAAGGAGTATAGCGACTAAACACTTACTTTGTTTATATGGACCACCTAAAGTGCTTTTATATAAGAATAGTTGGCATTTCCTTGTGTTGGGTTGGATTCGCAAGATACAAGCCCAAGAGGACCCAGAGCTCTCTTCTCTGAATCCCACTTGGGTAATTCTCAACAGGTGCGTCCAAGTCGCAGGGGTGGACTCGACTGAATAAGTTGGTGAATAAATCCTGTTGGGGCACGTCACACCGCACCCCTCTGGAATGCAGCAATTTGGGGTCGGTGTGTCGAAGATAGGGAGCGCTTAGGCGAATCCAACTTTGGCTCGCTCTCGACTTCTCTGAGTGGTGGATCGGGGATGGGTGTGGGAGCTTAAACGCCAAGGCCGCGTGGATAAGGCACCACAATAAAAACCTTCTTTAGAGAATCAGGCGCACCCTGTTGTATAAAGCCCCGTCCCCGAAGTCCTGAAAAGGTAATTCTAGCCGATTTACTCGTCTGTAAGGGAACCCCAGAAGGACCCTCCGACAACCAGGAGGTGAGGCAGGTAACCGAATAGGTATCCAGTGAAACGTCTAAAGATAAGGATCAACAGGGAACTGTTCAAGGACCTTCTTTAACACAAGAGACCCGACAGGAAACTGCACTAGTACCCATTGGACAATCTACAAACGCATCAAGGGCGCCTACGGACTCCGCTGATGTAAACAAATTGGCCAAGGAGCTCAGGAAGCTCGAGGTCAAATCGTGGTGAGCATGGACGGTCCAACCGAAACAGAGCTGACTGAAAAGCACCTGCTCGCAGTTCTTGCTCCACTTAAGCAGGAAGGATGTGAGAACAGCAACAGGGCTCCTTACGAGACACTGTTGCCTCAACAAGCATCTAGAGATGCTGGGAATCGCCGAACACTCAGAGAGTTGTTAATGCATGGAGGACGAAGAATCGTCCTTGCATGTCCTGCTGAAGTGTCCGCCTCTGGCCAGGTCAAGAGAATCGCACCTTGGAAACTATAGATCTGTTGGTCCCAGGCGATGTAAGGAGGTTGCAGCCCAGAAAAATCTATTATTTTGCGAAAGAGGCAGGCTTTCAAAGCTAAACCATGGAAAGTGGGCATGCAACGGGCCCAGCAAGGTGGCCTACGTACATGGGAATTATCCTGCCCACACGTCTACGTTCATTAATTCATTCACATAGGAATGGTTCTAAAATCTTGTCGTATAAACACCAATTAAACCGTTTTAAGCACTAAATGGATTTTATTTTAAAGCGATTTAAGAAGCCGATTATGGCTTTAAAACCCATTTTAAGGTAATTGTAAAAACTAGGTATTTTCGGGACTTTGGTTGGTTGTTTGATTATTTTTAAAAGCTTTTATTTAACTTGCAATGTATCTATGCATATATGTAACTAACTAGATATGTTTGTTCGGGTGGAATTTTGCAACTTAATTTTGACCAACTTTCCGAAATGCGATCGGCTTTAAATTTGGCATGCTTATATAGTTGCGGTGACCACACAAGAATATAGTGTGATGAAATTGACAGCTCCTCCCTACTAGAAGGGGTTGGAGGAGGGTACAGTTGAAGTACGCGCGATTTCGTTGAGATTTGGACGCTTATTCTTGAACGACCGTGAGGTGAGGTGAGCTTTTTTCGTTACCTTTTTCCACGGGGAATTTCGCTCACCTCACCTCACGGTCGGTCAAGAATAAGCATCCTGGTGTGTTGGAGTACTTGGGAATGAAGATAACGAAGTTCTGATCAGATTTTAAAAATTCAATATGGCGCATTTGAGATGGACGGTTTTTGGTCGTCTTTTGTACAACCGATTGCCTTCAAATTTGGCATGCATTTATAGTTTCGGTGACAATATAATAATATATCATTACTAGGCACCCCTCCCCCCCCTAAGAGGCGAGTGGAGGAGGAAAAACACCAAAGTTTGTCCGATTTCAACCAAAATTGGTATACGGGGGTTTTTGGGGATAAGGAATACGAATTTTTGAAAATTCAATATGGCGGATTCAAGATGGGCGATTTTCAATCATGTTTTGCTAACCCATTTTAACAAACTTATCCACATCCGATTGTGTTCAAATTTGGTATGAGTTTATAGTTCCGATGAAAATACAATAATATGGCATTCTCAGGTACCCACCTCCCTTTAACGAGGGAAGTGGAGGGGAAAATTCGATTTCAATCAAAATTGGCATACAGGGGTTTTTAAGGAGGAGAATTATGAATTTTTTATCAGACTCTAAAATTTCAATATGGCGGATTCCAAATGGATGATTATGGGTACAAATGTAAAAATGAAGGGTATATCTTCAAATCTGGTATGCGTTTATTGTTCCGACGACAACACAATAATATGGTATTATTAGGTAAACACTTCCCTCGTAACGAGGGAAGTGGAGGGAGGAAAAGATTTAGTTTGTTCGATTTAAATCAAAATTGGCATACAGCGTTTTTCCGGAAAGAAGATATGAATTTTTGATCAGATTTGAAAATTTCAATATGGCGGATTCAAAATGGACGATTTAGGATAAAAATCTGATACAATACATTTTTATAAAAAGGAACTTTTTTTTCTTATACCATAATAAAAGCGATGGGCGCAAATTAAAAATTTTAACTTTACAGTGACAAAGAGAGAACTACAAAAGAAGAACTAAATTCTTCTTCTATTCGAATAATAAACATAACCCTTTCATCTAAAGAGGCGGAGAACGGATGAGATTACCGTACTTCCCAAGCCCTTGAAAATGTCCTTAGGTTACAAAGTAATATAACTGTTTCTTAGGTGAATCGAAGAAAGGTAAAAAATAATTTTAAAAAGGGATTTAGTGAGGGTGAATAAATAACAAAATCAATGAATAGCGAGCTTTCCCTCAAAAAAGGTAACGGTAACCGTAGATCCGGATTTCGCACTTGTGGTGCTCATCAGTACGGTGCTAGAAATTACGAGATGAAATGATGAAATGATGACGGAAAAATATGACACAGGATTCATGTAAAAGACAACTATCTGTCAAATTGCAGAATCGGCAGATGTACCTTCATTTTGAAGGAAAATTAAGCGTCTCTACGGAGACAGATATAATTATCTTTACAGATATCCTAAGCTCTGGAGTCCTTCAAAATGAAGGTACATCTGCCGATTCTGCAATTTGACAGATGGTTGTCTTTTACATGAATCTTGTGTCATATTTTTCCATCATCATTTCATCATTTCATCTCCTAATTCATAGCACCGTACTGATGAGCACCACAAATGCGAAATCCGGATCTACGGTACCATTACCTTTTTTGAGGGAAAGCTCGCTATTCATTGATTTTGTTATTTATTCACCCTCACTAAATCCATTTTTAAATTTATTAACTCCAGAGCTTAGGATATCTGTAAAGATAATTATATCTGTCTCCGTAGAGACGCTTAATTTTCCTTCAAAATGAAGGTACATCTGCCGATTCTGAAATTTGACAGATGGTTGTCTTTTACATGAATCCTGTGTCATATTTTTCCATCATCATTACATCATTTCATCTCCTAATTCCTAGCACCGTACTGATGAGCACCACAAGTGCGAAATCCAGATCTACCGTTACCATTACCTTTTATGAGGGAAAGCTCGCTATTCGTTGATTTTGTTATTTATGCACCCTGACTAAATCCCTTTTTAAATTTATTAACTCCAGAGCTTAGGATATCTGTAAAGGTAATTATATCTGTCTCCGTAGAGACGCTTAATTTTCCTTCAAAATGAAGGGACATCTGCCGATTCTGCAATTTGACAGATGGTTGTCTTTTACATGAATCCTGTGTCATATATCATGTTGGTACTGATGAGCACCACAAGTGCGAAATCCAGATCTACGGTTACCATTACCTTTTTTGAGGGAAAGCTCGCTATTCATTGATTTTGTAAAAAATAATTTTCTACTTTTGAGTGCATTTAATAATAGCTTGTTATTCAAATTTTAATATTTTTTTTTCACAACGTTTCGATTGCTTATGTAAAACATGTGACTCAAAATATCGTACCGCGATCGAGGGTCAAAAATAACATCACTTATCGTAAGATTACATGTTTTACTTACCAATATATTAATTAATTTATAATTTACTGTAGGCGTATATTTCATCAAATTTTTAAAGGTACACGCAGTCATGTCTATAATAATGACATTTGAAACGAAAAAATCGTTTGCCACTCTTACTTCGGCCATCATAAGGACCATTATTTCGTATAAAAATGCGTCTGCAGCGTCACCTAAAAAAAAATTATATAATTAAGTAACCCACCCTAACTTAATGAGTTTACCATATCGACTTACTAAATTATTTAACACTTACTACTATTATTTAACACTTAATTATGTAAATTGCAAACTAAAAAATATTAAGAACTGTCACCTCCCTATGATACTATTATAACGAAAAATGCATTTTAAAATCACTAATACCAAGGTGAGTAACCTATTGGAATATTTTGGAAACTATACAATGGACTCTTTTCAAAGTATTCTAACATAAGTTCATGTAAACTAACTTTATGAAATACTCTCATATTTGCAGTATTGATATATGCAGGAAAACTTGGCAAGAACTTTCTTATTTTAAATTGAACACCCTGTATATTTTCGCATTTCTGGATTCTATAAAATTTTTTAGGTACATTTTCTGTATAATGTCCTGTTCAACTGTTTTTAAAATATTGACAGGTGAAAATTGACATTTTTTAAATTTGACAGCCCGTAATATCGAAACGGCTAAGGATAGATCAAAACGGATTTTACATTCCTGTCTTAGTTTTTCACAAACTATCGTTTTACACTATTTTTAATCCAGGGTTAAACTAACCTAAGCTATCGTTTTATACTATTTTTAACCCAGGGTTAAACTAACCTTGGGATATTTTACCCCTGGGTTTAGATATAAAACGATAGCTTGTAAAAAACCAAGATAGGAATGTAAAAACCGTTTTGCTCTATTCTTAGGGTCATATAACTTGCCCCCCCCCCAGTAAAAATTTTCAAAAAATTTTTTTGCACCGCAATGCATTACCATTAAAACCTTTTGCATCGCCTCCCTTCCACCGCTATGGCCATTTAAATGGATATTACTTGTCCCCCCCAATCGTTTTTTTCCAAAAAATTTTTTGCACCATATAGTAGATCTTTTGCACCGCAATGCACCACCATTAACCCAAATAGGGCCGAAACTATTTTCATTGCATTTGCATATTTTTTTTGGCTGACTGGGTCATATTGTCTATATGAAAGGGTTTAAAAAGGTGTTTGGGTTTAAAGCTGCATAGTTTTACTCTGAGAAATTGCTCTTTTAAACCGACGGTGGCCACAAACACTTATTTCTAATTATTATTTATTTCGACTTTTTTGCTAAGATACAGAACAGAACTGAAATGGTTTTTTACTTAAAAGTAAACAAAAAATATAAAACTAAAATTTAAATTTAATGGAATTCATCAAAACATTTTTTTTATGCAATGCTACCTTACGTTTTCTACATAAAAAATTACTTTTTTTTATACCTTCATCAAAAATATGATTTTAGTAACTGTCTGCAGATAACTAAAGCATGGCTTTTTTGGTTACCGATCCAAAAAACTTTTTTTTTGATAACGGGTGCAAAAAAAGATTTCTGTCCGTTTTTACCCAAAATTCTAATTATTCTTGCCTAAAAATTAAGTCATTTCCGGCAGTTTCCACCAAGAATTTACGAAAAAATCATTTAAAAACATCGTCAAAATATCAAACTGTCAAAGTTTAAAATTTCGCAACAATAAACGTCATCGAATAAAAAAGCACATGGCTATGGAAACCGCATTTTTATTTCATTTACCAGCCGCCTTGATTTATAGTGTGAAGATGGTGTGGTGCGAGAAGTGCTCTTCGTTCGAGATTTTTAATAGTAGTTTTAACAACTAGTGGCTAAAATAGTGCTTTTTTTTACAAGCGTTGGTTTAAATAACGAGCGCAGCGAGGTATTTAAAAACGTGAGTAAAAAAAAGCACATTTTAGCCGCGCGTTGTTAACACTATTTTTGTTAATACCTTTATCAAAAAATCCAAGAAAAACAGGAAAATACTTTTAAAAATCTCGAACGAAGAGCACTTCTCGCAACCCACCACCTTTACACTAGAAATCAAGGCGGCTGCTAAATGAATGTGCTTTTTACTCGGTGATGTTCATTCTTGCGACATTTTAATCTTTGACAGTTTGAAATTTTGAAGATTTTTTTAAAAGATTTTTTCGTAATTACTTGGTGAAATAATTAGATTTTTTTCAATATAACTATATTTCGCTATTTCTCTTTAATTTTGGATAAAAAACGGACAGAAATCTTTTGTTGCACCCGTGATCAAAAAAAGAGATTTTTTGCATCGGTAAACAAAAAAGCCATGCTTTAGTTATCTGCAGACAGTTACTAAAATCATGTTTTTGATGAAGGTATAAAAAAAATATTTTCCTGTTTTTCTTGGATTTTTTGATAAAGGTATTAAAAAAAATAGTGTTAACAACTCGCGGCTAAACTGTGCTTTTTTTTACTCGCGTTTTTAAATACCTCGCTGTGCTCGTCATTTAAACCAACGCTTGTGAAAAAAGCACTATTTTAGTCACTAATTGTTAAAACTACTATTTTGTGGCAAACATTGTAACGGGTCGGATCAACTTGATAGAATATCAAATGATTTATTCCGTTGTAGTTTGAATGTTCGTGAAGGTTGGCAGATGGTCGTCTCGGTCTCTTTTATCATGTCTTCTTATTATAGGTTTCCAGAATTCCTCTAGCTACTGATCTTCTAAAGCTCAAATGATTTTGATCTCCGCCATAGGATCGGTATATTTTCCGAGCATTATGCAGGCTAATATCTAATGAATGCGTGATGAGTGGAAACTACCACTGATATTTTGATTGTCTCTTCGTTATATTTTTTTATAATACAATGTTGAAGTACAAGAATGTTCTTTTTTCTTTTTGCGAAAATTTTTTTACCGATGATATGGGAAAAATTTGAGAGGTACTAAATACAATAGTTATGACATTGTTGTCATACCACTTGCATATCATAATGCCATTGTCGTCAGTTGTACAGTGTTTTGAGCAACTTTCTCTCCAAAATCTTCATCGATATCTAATTGTACTTTAACCGCTGGCAACTGCTGGCACCGTCAACGATATGCAATTTTTTATTATTTTTATATGGCAGAGTTTGCATATTTAGAAAAGTGCCAAAAGAGCAACATTTTAGTACTTCCTTTTTAATAAAGCAAGAAATTGCACTTTATTTTTAAAAAAAATCTTAGAGCAGCCAGAGTTAACGACAGTAAAACCTTGTCTAAGTAGATACAAACAAGTGAAAAAATATTTTGTTAAAGGCAAAAAATTTGTACAAAAAAATACAAAAAATCAAGCGTATTATTAGTACTATCAAACAAGTACAATAGATGGTAAATTCAGCGAGAATTGTACAAAACACTTACATCTTGTTACAAAAAAGTTATCTTGATTCTATTTTAAATAGGCGCTACTTTAAATATTTTTTCTCCACAGAAGATATGTAATACTATTAGATATATTTCTATAGACAGCGCTACCTGTGTAGTGCAATAAACTCTATATTGCTTATTTAGTTATTTATGCAACTATTGTTTTATATTCAATTTGGGATATACATTATTATTGATATATTAATATAGACAGTCGAAAATCAACCTCTGACTAAGTAATTTATGTCCCTCGATATTACATGGCGACCGTGACAAATTTTTCGAAAAAGTTTTAAAAAATGTAAACGCCCGCAACGACAAAAAATTTATAATGTTGAAAGTAGCGCTTTGTCTTGCCGCCGCCGTTGGTACTCTATTCGTGATCGGAGTTTGTGTAGTTACATACCTGGAAAAAGTTTTGGCAGAAATTGCGAGGAGTACAGTGTAACTTAAAATGGGAAAATCCGTGTTTAAGGAAAGCGATGTTTCCAGCACGGGCGTCGTAACGTCAAATTTTATCGTCGATGAACAAGGACTTTCGTCGGTACCGATAGATATTAGATTTGTTTGCTATGTTTGTACGTTGTGCGTAGTAATTTTAACGTCGTTAAAACTAAGAAAGGCCTATCGAAGAGGTTTGAAAAAGAACATCCGAAGGAGTGTGTATGTTAAACCCACAGCATCTTCTGTAGCTGGTGAAGATGTATAGATGAAGAAAATCTAAGTACTTTAAAACAACAAAAAAGTCTAGCTGAACAATGGTACGTAATATTTATGTTTGTAACTTAACTATTGCATCTTGGTTTTTGATTGAAATAAATTAAAACTACTGACACGGAAATTCTTTGAAGAACATTGGTAGAGAATTTGTTTGGACATATGATATGTTACATTATGATATGATGATATGAAATACTTACAAAGAAGATGTGTTGCGATGAACGGGATGAATGACTTTATTTTTAATTGTTAAGTTAGGTCACTTTTACTTAAATAGGTAGCATTATGCAATTTATATATTTCTTTGTTTATTAACACAATGGCTAAGATTTTTAGTTATTTGATTAACTGTTATAGTGTAGTTTTGCTCCAATTTTTGTTAATTAATGTCAGGATCCGTAGTTAAAGTAACTTGGGAGGAAATTTTGAACAAGCTGTCAAATTTAAAAGATGAGATTATTAAAGAATCAAAAAGAATTTTAAAGAAACAGGTTCCTAAGTCAGAAAATATCAGAAACCAAGTAAAAAATAATTTACTAACCCTTTATAATACTTTTGTTTTTACCGTATCTGGTTGCTATAATGACCTTGATGATCATAAATACAATAATTACGTAAAACCATTATTTAATACAGTTAGAGATAGACTTGTTAGATCGTTCCAATTTTGCAGATTGACTATAAAATCCCTAGCTCTATTTTAAAACCGATTGATCCAACAGTAAAAGACTACTTAATTGACCTCACTGACGACAGTGACGAAAGTGACTCTATTAAAAAACCCGAAATTAAAGAAAATCCTAATCTTTTTACTACTACATCCAATATGCCCTTAAGTACTACCGAATTTTTCAATTTTGCGAGTAAAATCATACCGTGTGAGTTCCATGGTTCTACGAATAGGTTAACTTCATTTCTAGATGCTTTAAATCTACTAAAAGCAAATGTGGAATCCCACGAGGATATTGCAGTTGCCTATGTCAAAACCAGGCTTAAAGGGAGAGCGCGAGATTTAATAGGTGATAACAAAACTCTAACCGACATTCACACAAAACTGAAAGACGGAATAAAACCTGAAAGTTCACAGTCCGTGACTACAAAAATTCTCAATTTAAAACATCGCCATAATGACAATGAAGTTTCAAAAAAGCTTACATAAGCGAGGGTGTATCAGAAAAAGTAACAGAAAGCTACACGGTAAATACCACAGTTAAAGCAATCGGCACCAACGCAAGCTCGGAAAAGGTGAAGATTATTATAGAAGCTAGATCTTTTCAGACAGCTCAAGATGCTTTAATAAAATTTGTTATTGTCAGCGAAGACAATTCGTCAAGTATCTCCGTGTTTTACGCTAATAAATGGCAACACAGAGGAAAACTGAGAAATAACTTCCGTGGAAGAAGAAATTTTGGTCATCGTGGAGGAAATTGCTATAGAAATAATGGCAATACCGCATACCAAAATAATAACAATTCTTATGGTCAAAACAGGTATGCTGGGACACATCAGAACAGAGGTTCTTGGCAATGGAGCAGATCAAACAGGTTTGTTAGAGCCTATGACACTAATGACGCAGACTCAAATCAGGAAAACCACCAGGAGCCTCAACAAGGTCCTTTGGGGCCGTCCTAAAAGTTTTCAACATGGACCTATCACTTTCAAATTTTGTAGTTATCCAAACAGATATGACGGGAGAAGATCCTGTTACGTTACTGGTAGACACAGAAGCAAACGTATCATTATTTAAGAGAACTAAAGTGGATCCACATCAAATTGTTGACAGGTCAAATATATGCAGAATAAAAGGTGTCACCGAGGGCTATACGAGGTCTATTGGAACAACAAAAAGCAATATTTTTTGAGAGATTATGTTTTTTGCCAGAATTTTCACATTGTAGACAAAAATTTTTCGATACCCGCAGATGGAATCCTCGGCAGAGATTTTACATCTAAATTTCGCTGTCAACTAGATTACTAAAATTGGACTATGACTTTAAAAACAATAGACGGAGATATTATTTTACCAATACATAATAGTCCATGATACGACATCATAACTATTCCGCCTAGAGGCGAAGTAATACGAAAATTAAATTTATTGCAAAATCTTAAGCAAGATTCCATTATACAGAAAGAAGAAATATTCCCTGGCGTTTTTCTAGCTGGATCCATATTTTCTAGTCAAAATCCATTTTTAAGGATACTAAATACAAATTTTGAAAGTATAACAATTAAAAATCCAAAAATCACCTACTCTTGTTTAGGAAATTTCGAAATATTTTGTTTAAACAGCAAGAACGATAGTAAACAAAACAGAAACACGTTGGTATTAAACGACCTTAACACTAGTGCAATCCCAGAATTTGTGAAACATGATATGATTAATTTATGCCAAGATTATTCAGACTTATTTGCGCTAGAAAATGACCCATTAACTGTAAATAATTTTTATCAACAAAAATTGAGATTAATCGATAATTCGCCAGTTTACATAAAAAATTATAAAACGTCTTATTCCCAGGTCACTGAAATAAATAAGCAGGTTGAAAAATTACTTAAGGATAAAATTATTGAGCCATCCCAATCAGAGTTTAGCAGCCCAATCCTTCTTGTACCAAAAAAAGCGAAAAATGGAGAGAAGAAGTGGAGATTGGTCTTCGATTTTCGTTCTGTGAACAAAAAACTTTTAGCTGATAAATTTCCGATCAGTAGAATTGATCAAATATTAGACCAACTGGGCAGAGCAAAATGATTCTCCACCTTAGATTTAAGATCAGGTTTCCATCAAATACCATTAGAAGAAAGTTCTCGAGATATAACATCATTCAGCACCAATACAGCAGCTTACCACTTCACAAGATGGCCGTTCGGGTTAAAGGTCAGTCTAAAGAGTTTCCAACGCATGATGAATATTGCTTTCGCAGGAATCACACCAGAAAAAGCATTTCTTTACATGGCTGATCTGATAGTTATAGGTTGTTCAAAAGGGTATCATCTTAAGAATCTTAAAAGTGTCTTCGACATATGTCGAAAATTTAATCTTAAGTTAAATCCAAGTAAATGTATGTTTTTCCAAAATAACGTTACATATCTAGGTCACTTAATTACGCAGATGGAATTTTACCCGACGAGTCGAAATATGAAACAATTCACAGCTAACCCTCACCAAAATCAGCTGATGACGTCAGACGTTTTACTTCATTTTGTAATTATTACAGACGTTTCATGAAAAACTTCGCTGAAATTGCAAAACTATTGAATAGGTTAACGAAGAAAAACGTAGAATTTGTATGGACTGATAAATGTCAAAAATCATTGGAAAATCTAAAACGCCTACTGCTTCAACCATAAATCTTGCAGTATCCAGATTTTGAAAAACCTTTTACGCTAACCACCGATGCGTCAAAAGAAGCCTGTGGAGCAGTTTTATCTCAGACATTCAATAAGGAAGATTTACCAATTGCTTTTGCGTCACGAGGGTTTACAAAAGGCGAAACAAACAAATCTGTCATTGAGAAAGAGTTAGCAGCTATCCATTGAGGAATAAATCATTTCAGACCTTATCTCTATGGAAAAAAGTTTTTAGTGAAATCAGATCACAGACCTCTTGTTTATTTGTCTTCAATTAAGAACCCTTCTTCAAAGTTAACCAGGATGAGATTAGACCTTGAGGAGTATGATTTTGAGATTGAATATATCAAGGGAAAAGAGAATGTGATAGCAGATGCATTATCTAGAATCTCAATTAAAGATTTAAAAGAAATTAGGTCAAAATCGGCTCAAATATTAGCTATTACCACGAGATCAATGATAAGAAAACAACAACCATTACCAATTATTGACAAAAAATTGAATACAGAAATTAATGATCAAACCAAAATGTCGAAAATAATGTTTACAAATGATATGATGATAATTACTGGAAAAGTACGGAAAAAAGATATTCAGTGTAGATAAGAAAATATTTTTCACTAATGACAATTTTCCTTTAGAGAAAATATTGTCTCAGCTGCAGATAATGGCTAGTGAAAACAAAATGGAAAAATTAAAACTGAAATTAAATGATTCAATTTTTAGTACGTGCACGGTAAGCGATTTAAAAATAATAGGACAAGATTACCTAGAAAACCTACAAATATTTTTGTATGAGAATGCGAAACTCGTCACAGATAAAGACGAAAAGTTAAGATTGATACAAGAATTTCACGAGAATCCTTTAATAGAAGGACATTGCGATCAAAAACGACTTTTGAAAAAATTGAGAACAAAATATCGTTGGAAAAATATGTCTCATCATGTTTTAACGTATAATAAAAATTGTAGAAAGTGCCAAGTAAACAAAAGCAAAATAAAACACACTGAACCTATCGTTATTACGCAAACACCGCAACAACCGTTTGATATTGTGTGCATAAATACAATTGGCACATTTTTAAAAACCAACAACAATATGACCTATGCTGTGACCATGCAGTGCGAGCTTACGAAATATGTGGTCGTTGCACCAGTCCCAAATAAAGAAGAGCTTACGATTTCAAAATCTATAGTTGAGAACTTTATATTAATTTTCGGCCCCATGAAGGAAATTAGGACTGACATGGGATCGGAATATAAAAATCAAGTCATAGAGCAGTTGTCAAACTTATTAAATATAAAACATAAATTTTCTACGGCATATCACCATCAAAGCATGGGTGGATGCGAAAGAAACTACAGAGTTCTAAACGAATATCTTAGATCATACATAAGCGACTCCTTTACAGACTGGGATAAATGGATAAAATATTACGCGTTTTGCTATAATACGACACCACGTGTTTACCATGATTACACACCGTTCGAACTTGTTTTTGGACAAAAATTAGAACTTTCTGACAACTTGACAAATACAGTTGACCCATGGTACAATACTGACGCATACTATCAAGAGCTTAGGCATAGATTACAAGTTTCTCATCAAAGAGCCAGAGATTTTATTATAAGGGCAAAAGAAAATCGTAAGACTAGGTACGATGTGGCATCTCAACCTCTCAATTTACAACCAGGTGATCTTGTAATGATCTCCAACGAGAACATAACTAAATTTGACCCTTGCTTCAAAGGTCCTTTTGTCGTTATTAGCAATGATAATGTTAATGATAAGTTAAAGAGTGAAAAGGGAAAGGACACAACGGTTCATAAAAATCGTGTACAAAAATATTCGCGCGAATAGACTAATTCTGTCGGAAAAAATTTTATTAGTTTATCATACTTAATTAAATTCATATCTATTGTTATTTTACTTCTTAAACATAATTTTATAAGGGCGGTGGAGCACGCCATATATTATTATCTTTTATGTGTTATCTTTATCAATTATTATTTAATCATATTTTTATACTTTACAGCGTTTTATAAGTAATTGAAAATCGTTGCATTCCACCTTTTCAAAAATTGGCCAAGTTTAGATTTTGATCGAATGCAATTCATTGTTTGGCCACAAAGAATTCCATTCTTTCGAAGAGGGGAAGATGTAGTGCAATAAACTCTATATTGCTTATTTAGCTATTTATGCAACTATTGTTTTATATTCAATTTGGGATATACATTATTATTGATATATTAATATAGACAGTCGAAAATCAAACTTTGTCTAAGTAATTTATGTACCTCGATAGTACACCTGTGAACTTAAAAATTATTATCAAGAAGATTAGGAAATATGATGGTGATACATCTAAGAATCATTATCCCTTTCTGCAGTTATGCGGGTTGATATTTGACCTAAATGGGACTTCTGTGGAACTTTTAGGCAATCCCTGAGATATTTTGAACATCTCCAATGGATCATTTCGGGGATATCCCTGGGATGTACTGTGCTATTAGGGTTTGAAATTATATTGTTTGTTTTATGTTTATAACTACTTTCTACTTAGTACTTATCCGTTATGTTTTTACCAATATTAAAAAAGTACAAAGAAAAGATTAAAGTAAAAGTACAACTTTAGTGTGTGCTTTAAAAAGAACACAAAAATATTTTTGCCCACACCCCGTAGGTATACATAAATTCTAACCTCAAATTTAGTAAAATAGTTACTACTTCCTATATATTTTTGAAGAAACTATAAAGAAAGAAGAAGAAGAATTAAAAATCACTCAAAAACTTAAGCTTAAATCGATAAAAACTCAGTACAATCGTAAGCAGTTGGTAAAATGTATGTTTTAAAGCAACTGTTGCCATATATCAAAAGATAACTGTAACTATTCAGCACAGAAATCTGCACATAGTCTTTTAAAAAGACGGCGGCCTTACCGGGTTAAAACCTTTTGCACTCGCTCCCTTCCTCCGATATGGCCATTTAAACAGATATTACTTGGCCTCCCACATTCGTTTTTTTCAAAACATTTTTTTGAACTGTATAGTAGATCTTTTCCACCGCAATGCACCACCATCAAAAGCTTTTGCATCCCCTTCATTTCTCTGCGATGATGGCTTTTTGAATGTAAACCATCATACGATTCCCACAACCCATGATGGCGATGCGCATAGGTCACAAAATAACCTACTTGATGGTCAGGCCCCACATAACCAACGACAACTCTTAAACATATGCCATATGCCATATGCCATCTACTTTCAAACGTTACCGAATTTTTAACAGAGCACGTTTCATTTTAACTGTTTTTTCTACAGAATATATTTATTAATTTAAGTGGCCACATCGAAGAAAGGGAGTAGGTTCAAAAGGTTTTAATGATGGTGCATTGTGGTGCTAAAAATCTACTGTCCGGTGCAAACTTTTTTTCCATTTATCCGTCCATTTACATGGCTATATCGGAAGAAGGGAGGTGGTGCTAAAGGTTTTAATGGTGGCACATTGCGGTGCACTAGATCTACTATACGGTGCAAAAAATTTTTTTTTGAAAAAAACGATTGGGGCGGGGGCAAGTTATATCCATTTAAATGGCCATAGCGGGGGAACGGAAGGGGTGCATAAGATTTTAATCGTGGTGCATTGCGGTGCAAAAGATCGACTATACGGTGCAGAAAAATTTTTTGGAAAAAAACGATTTGGGGGGCCAAGTTATATCCATTTAAATGGCCATAGCGGAGGAAGGGAGGGTGTGCAAAAGGCTTTACTGGTGGTGCATTACGGTGCAAAAGATCTACGACACGGTGCAAAAAAAAATTTGGTTGGGGGCCAAGTTATATCCATTTAAATGGTCCTAGCGGGAAAAGAGAGGGGTGCAAAAGGTTTTAATGGAGGTGCATTGCGGTGCAAAAGATCTGCTACACGGTGCGAAAAAATTTTTAGGAAAAAATCGATTGGGGGGCGGTTTATATCCATTTAAACGGTCCTAGCGGGGAAAGGTAGAGGGTGCAAAAGGTTTTAATGGTAGTGCATTGCGGTGCAAAATATCTACTACATGGAGCAAAAAAAAAATTGGAAAAAATCGATTGGGGGGGGCAAGTTATATCTATTTAAATGATCCTACCGGGGAAAAGAGGGGGGGGGGTGCAAAAGGTTTTAATGGTGGTGCATTGCGGTGCAAAAGATCTACTACACGGTGCAAAAAAAAATTTTTGGAAAAATTGATTGGGGGGGGGCAATTTATATTCATTTAAATGGTCCTAGCGGGGAAAGGGAGGGAAAGCAAAAGGTTTTAATGGTGGTGCATTGCAGTGCAAAAGATCTACGACACGTTGCAAAAAAAAAATTTTGGAAAAATTGATTGGGGGGGGGGCAATTTATATTCATTTAAATGGTCCTAGCGGGGAAAGGGAGGGGGTGCAAAATGTTTTAAGGGTAGCGCATTGCGGTGCAAAAGATCTACTACACAGTGCAAAAAAAAATTTTTGAAAAAATCGATTGGGGGGCCAAGTTATATCCATTTAAATGGTCCTAGCGGGAAAAGAGAGGGGTGCAAAAGGTTTTAATGGAGGTGCATTGCATTGTTAATTGGAGGTGCAAAAGATCTACTACACGATGCGAAAAAAAATTTTGGAAAAAATCGATTGGGGGGGGGCAATTTATATCCATTTAAACGGTTCTAGTGGGGAAAGGGAGGAGGTGCAAAAGGTTTTAATGGTAGGGCATTGCGGTGCAAAAGATCTACTACATGGTGCAAAAAAAAATTTGAAAAAATCGATTGGGGGGGCAAGTTATATTCATTTAAATGGTCCTAGAAAGGAAATGGTTTTAAGGGTGGTGCATTGCGGTGCAAAAGATCTACTACACGGTGCAAAAAAAAAATTTTTGGAAAAAATCGATTGGGTGTGCCAAGTTATATCCATTTAAATGGTCCTAGCAGGAAAAGAGAGGGGTGCAAAAGGTTTTATTGGAGGTGCATTGCGGTGCAAAAGATCTACTATACGGTGCAAAAAATTTTTTTGGAAAAAATCGATTGGGGGACAAGTTATATCCATTTAAACGGTCCTAGCGGGGAAAGGGAGGGGGATGCAAAAGGTTTTAATAATAGTGCATTGCGGTGCAAAAGATCTACTACATGGTGCAAAAAAAATTTTTGGAAAAAATCTATTGGGAGAGAGGCCAAGTTATATCCATTTAAATGATCCTAGCGGGGAAAGGGGGGGTGCAAAAGCTTTTAATGGTGGTGCATTGCGGTGCAAAAGATCTACTACATGGTGCAAAAAAAAATTTTTGGAAAAAATCGATTGGGGGGGTCAAGTTATATCCATTTAAATGGTCCCAGCGGGAAAAGAGAGGGGTGCAAAAGGTTTTAATGGAGGTGCATTGCGGTGCAAAAGATCTACTACACGGTGCGAAAAAAATTTTTGGAAAAAATCGATTGGGGGGGCCAAGTTATATCCATTTAAATGGCCATAGCGGGGAAACGGGGGGGGGGGGTGCAAATGGTTTTATTGGTGGTGCATTGTAGTGCAAAAGATCTACTACACGGTGCAAAAAAAATTTTTGGAAAAAAACGATTGGGGGGGGGCAAGTTATATCCATTTAAATGGCCATAGCGGTGGAAGGGACGGGGTTCAAAAGGTTTTAATAGTGGTGCATTGCGGTGCAAAACATGTACTATACGGTGCAAAAAAAAATTGAAGAAAATCTTTGGGGGGGGGCAGCCTTCATTTGGCCCGCCCCACATAAAAATGGCTCTAGTTTCTCGGGGGACGGGGTGCAAAACGTTTGCATGCTGGTGCATAGCGGTGCAAAAGTGGTGCATTACAGTGCAATCAAAATTTTTTGAAAATTTTTGCAGGGGGGTACCAAGTTGTATGACCCCTATTCTTAACTATTTCGATGCTACGGGCGGTCAAGGTTAAAAAATGTAAATTTTCACCTGTCAATATTTTACAAACAGTTGAACATAGATATAGGACATTATACATAAAATTTACCTAAAATATTTTGTAAAATCCGAAAGTGCAAAAATATACAGGGTGTTAAATTTAAAATAAGACAGTTGTTGTCAAGTTTTCCTGCAAATGGCAACACTACAAATATGAAGGTATCTCATAAAGATAGTTTCGATGGACTTATGTTAGAACAGAAAGTTTGAAAAGTTTCCATTGAACAGTTTCCAAAATATTCTAATAGGTTACTCAGCTTGGGACACCCGGCATACCACATACATTCTGACGGCGCGCGGCGCTGATAATAGTAGTTTACATAACAAGAATATTATGATGGTCATGAAACGCGAAGATAAAGTTTGAGACGGGAGCCACAGGCGAGTGTCTTATTTTATCTGAGCGAGTAATCACCATGAAATGTCAGTAAGTATATTTTACTTTACTTACGACCAATGAAAAAGCCATCATACACATACACATTTCATAACCTGAAGTTTCAGTGACGTTCTATCTAAAACGTCAAAACAAATAAGGTTACTAAGGCTAACGCGTTGTTTGGAGTTTGTCTTTTGTTTTTATCATGTCTTATATTCTATTCACCGATAACCTTTTTGTTTAGGCGACACTCATTTTGTCCATATTAGCAAATTAGCTATTAACGTTACCCTCACCTTCTGCTCTTCAAACACTTTTATACAAACGAATGCCGGCTTTGTTTACTTTAAGTATGTCGCTTTTTGGCGTAGAACACGTTGCTTACCTGATTTCGAAATGTGACGTTACTGGCTCAACCACAACGTGATCGGTTCTTCATCAAAATGCACTTCCCAGTGACAGTTTTACAAAACCTAACCTAACTTATTGCTGTAAAATATTTGTTATCGTTTTGGTTTTTTCCAATCCCCGGTTTATAAAAAGTATTGTTATAAGGTTTAAATCTTTCTCTTTCATCTCAACACGACTTTAGTGGCTATTGCGGTCCTAGAATAATAATAAATTTTAGACGTAAACCACAAGATGGCATTACAAGCAATGAAACTTGATTTTATAAGAACACTAATTGACGCAAAAGTGTAAATGATTTTTCTAAATTTTTAAGACAATAACGGTGGGATTTACTAAAAAGGTTTAATTTATTTTAGAACGGTTCCAACTTTAAGTGAAATTTTTGGTTTTAAGCATTTTAAACTCTCCTTGAGTTTTAGACATAGTTTGATTTATAAGAAGAATTTTAATAAATTTGTTTATTGGATAATTATCCTTACTCAATATTTTATTGGATTTAAGGGCAAATTTTCAATTTAGAAGAAAAGAAAATTAAAAAAATTAAACACACGCGGAGTTTAAATAGTAAACACTCTGTAGAATAAATTAACATTGAGGCTATGTGTCACTCTAATTAAATCTTACCCTTGGTAATTCATTTTTCCAATTAATACTTGAAGCCACACAACGATTTAGATGAGTAATAATAAAATAAGGAGTAGATTAATTTTGTATTTATTTAAAAGGTGTTTTTATTTATGAAATATATTAAAAAACTTAAATGCAAGTTTTTTTACATTGCTGTCACTGTCGAAATGTCAGTTTAAAAATATTAGCCCTGCGTTCAATCACAAACAGCGAGTTCGGATTTTACCTTGGTTTGCACCAACCTCTACTGATGAAAGCTACAGCTTTAAAATGAGTGGGCTTTGAGCAAGGAAAGTTTTGTTTTTTTTTTGTTAGGTATATCTTTCGTGCATAATCAGTGACCTTCACTTATGTTTGTTTTGCCTCGTAGTGCCCTCATAAATATATTTTTTGTGCTGAGAACGGGTTCACAATATGCCGTTTTTCTGGACAAAATAGGAGGTGTTTTATTGGGTAATGAACAACTTGGGATATTCAATAAGGTAAATTAATCCTTGTAAAAACGGTTACTTAGGGAAATTATAAACGAACTTATTACCAAATGCCACAAAACAATCCTTTCTGGGGTTATAAATTTAAACCACCCCTCTGACGTGTTCTAAAAAATCACCAACTTTATAACCTCAAATTTTTGGCGTATTCACCATTTGCCATTTTGACACCTGCCAAAAAAAATTAGTTTTAGGGCATTTTCTTCTAAAATATGGTGTATTTTCAGAAAAAAGCAGTTTTTTAGTGGTCCTTTGCAGTTACAATACAAAATAATCAATAACTTTGTGTCTTTTCTGTATGGGTAAGTGTTTTTTGAAAATTGGTTTTAAAATTTAGTACCCCCCACAGGTGTAAATATTTAGACCTGTGGGGGGTACTATTTTAGATCATAGTAAATCTCACTGTAAATGTTTATTTAATGTAAAAATATCCAATATAATTTTATTACCTAACCAAAAATAAGTTCCGTTAAATTGACATATTACGCATTTTTAAGAAAAAAAAACCTTGTTTTTAAAAAGATGTATGAAAAGTCCCTTAGTAACCTTATTTTTTTTGAAGATTTAAATAGAACATCATTGAAACTTCAGGTTATATATCAAGGTTTTTGACTTAAGAGTGTTTGCGTTTGATATTTTTAATAATAGACATTTAAAGTAAATGTTTCAACGCATCGGTATCGGTATACGTATCGCGTTCGAAATAAATGCCCGCTTTTTTGACGGGTGCGATGACACAAAACCTGACAGCAATCAATGCGTGCGGAGTGATTAACGTATCGTTACGTCCATCCCAACGCATGCATCGATTGCTGTTAGCAGTTCTGTCATCGAACCTTTCAAAAAAGCGGGCATCGTTCGAAACATCGCATAAAGAAGTGAAAAATGTAGTGTATTTTAGCTTTATTTTGAACGCGATACGTATACCGATACCGATGGGTTGAAATATTTACTTTAAGTGTCTAATAATAAAGCTGCTTAGACGTAAACCACAAGATGGCCTGACAAGCGATGAAACTTTATTTTATGAGAGCACTAATTGACGAAAAAATGTAAATTATTTTTTGTATTTTTAAGACAATAACTGTTTATTTAACGTGAATAAATCCAATATAATTTTAGTACCTAACCAAAAATAAGTTCTGTTAAATTGACATATTACGTTTTTAAAAAGATGTATGAAAAGTCCCTTAGTAACCTTATTTGTTTTCACGTCATTGAAACTTCAGGTTATATCTGAAGGTTGTTGACTTAAGAGTGTTCGCGTTTAATATTTTTAATAATTTCTAATATTTATGATGATTGGTCGTAGGTAAAGTATAGAACACTAACTCGCATGATATGGTCATTAGACGCTCAGATAAATTAAGACACTCGCCTTCGCCTCGCTTCTCAAACTTCATCTTCGCGTTTATTGACCATCATACATGATTATTATGTAAACTACTATAATTTAAGGGGTAACGTTTTTGATGAAGCAATATTTTACTATTTTTTTGACATTTTTGTGCCATGTATCGCTCAAATTTTAATGCTTTCTTTCCAAGCTTTCGATTTATTGAATGAAACACTCAAATTTTTCAAGTTTTCACTGTTTTTTAGGCTTTAAAAAAAGTACTGGCAAAAAACATTTTTTCTTAGTTAAAATGAGAAATATTTAGAGACAGAGGGCAGAATTTTAGAGGTAGATGGAGAGATAATTTAGTTACGTGCAAAAATGTTTAAGGTTGTTGAAGAGAGACAGCAGGCTATAAAAAAGTATTTTAGAGAAATATGGAAATAAATTAAGGCAATTGTTTACTAAAAATTTCTGTTATGTCATCTGTCTGTCATCTTGAGTAGTGTCGTGCGTCAGCCATTCCAGATAAAAGTCCACCACGGGTAATATCGCAAAATACGAATTAACAAAGGCATTAACCTACTCTTTGTGACCAATTATATATTTTTGAATTTGCCCCCAAAAGCTGAAAGTGTTTCTATTAAAAATGTAATTTAAAATCCTTCTTTGTGACAAAAAAAATTTCAAAAACATGAAATTTGGGCGTTTTCTTATATTAAAAGATTAGCTTAAACTTTTTACTCTCAAATATTTTTGCACACTATCCATGAAATAATTCTATAAAAAATCAATAAAGTAGGCTTGCTAGTATTACCAAGATTTATTTATTTTGCGTAAATCACTTTTTTTTTAAATTTAAATTTTGTTTCTATTTTGAGTGGAAATAGTTTTCCATTTGTTACGTTCCGTCCGTTACGCAACATTTTGTTTGTTCAATTCTTAACCTTTTCGTTTTTTGGTAAAATAGTAACAAATATTATTTAAGTGTGATTTTAACTTTACGATTATATTAAATTTTGACATTTTTTGAGGTCCTAAAATTAATTAAGGTATGCTTCTTTTTCCTGTTACGTCCGTTACGCATATTAAAAGGCGTTTTACCAACTTAACAAAGTAGATAAAAAATAGGTTTACATTTGAATTGTTTGAGTCCAATTAATGTATTTATTTTTTGGTATCAGCGTTAACATATTTGCAGTGCCTAATGGCAATATTTAAATTAAAATTTAAAAAAAACGTGCAAAGTGTGCGTCCGTTAGGCTGGAATGGCTGGCATATGATTTTTAATTTGCCGTTTTTATTCAAAAAAAAGCAAAAATTGTAATTTTGCAAAGCGTAAGGTGGTATTATTAAAAATTAAATTTACCTAACAACGTCTCTTTCTAAAGTGTTTTTTAGCACATCTAAAAATAATTTAACAGGTATTTAAGAAAATTATTTTAAGGGTCATCATGACTTTACCATTAGTTAGCAGTTTTATTCGAATTACATTGATATTTAAATAAGGCTTGCTATAATGCATATATGCTGTACCTACCGTACCTAAAAAACTGTAGGTACCTGATAAAATAATTAATAACGTGTTCCTATCTAGTGATGTGTATAAATAAATAAACAGGGATAATTAGAGTGGGTACTTATTTTTTTTATTAGTAACGCAGTGTTATTATGTTGTTTTGTTAAATTATATTAGGTAGGCAATATTTTTTGCAAGATTACTTTAGTAAGACAGCGTTGCCCTACTTTTTTATTTTTATATTGACCTATCTGGACAACTAACTACTGTTACCTATTTTGGAGAAAAAATATTTTTGCTCCTATGTAAAGGTGATATTAATTTTATTGCTCAATTACATTGGTTAAATGTACTTTTTTATTAGTTCAATATATTTTTAAATAGTATGTATGCATAAAAAAGTTATGAATAATATATAAAAATACATTAAACTAATGAAAAAGTACATTAAACCGATAAAATTGAAGAAAAAAATTAATGTTTGTCTTACATCGGAGCAATTGCGTGTAGCTAACCAGTTGTTTAGGACTTTATTTATCATTGTAAAAAATACACGTTCTCTTCCAAGTCATTTTGATGACATACTAATCGAAAAAAATGAGTTCTGACGACGAAACGAATGAAAATATGACTAATGTAGTTCCAGCAGGCATACTTCAAGCTGCCGATAATATGAAAAATGGTTAGTACCCGATAAATCGGAAAAAAGTTATGAAAAATAATACGCATCCATCCTCAAGTGCTGCATAAATCACAAAAATACCAATTTTTCAAAAGAAACCAACTGGAATCGCCTGAAGTCATTAGCGCCAATCATCAGCAAGCATCCGCTATAAATTGCACTTTTACTATAAACTTGAATAAAATTATTGAGTAAAATTTTTTAATGTATTTTGCTCACGTTCAAAGAAAAACAATTGATCCTAACAGGGGCAAAAACCTTTTTTCCCGCACTTAACTGCTTGACGGAACTCTGGTCCGCTTCGCTGCGCATCTTTTTGTCACCACACTTGTTAAGAAAATAGCTATATTTTTTAAGAGGTACCTATTTATTTAACATTAAACGTTAAATGAAAATTAATTAGAAAAAATTACTTCTACAAAAACTGTGGGGTCATTTATGCTCAATCTATCAAATTTATTACACCATGCATAGGCTTGATTGTAATATTTTTACGAACAAGTTCGTTTTATAGGAGATCTTGCATTTGCGGAGACATATGCGTTATAGTACGTTGGTAAATCAAAGAATGGTGCATTTTTCAATTGAGGTATGCCACTTTCTGGGGTAGTAGTTGATGCTAGAAGAAAACTTTATAGAGGCCATTAAAGATGGCTGCCATTAGAGTCATAAGGAAATTTTTTATATTTACTTTTATTGGTCCGATTTCAATGATTTTTTTTTTGTTTGAAAGATTTTCTAAAATGGTCATTGCTTGTCACCCATACTCATTTAGTTTGATATCCATAGAGTTATGGGTAATGTAAAATTATTTTTTGAATTCATTCTCATTAAAAAATTAAATTTGAATGAATGAATGATTTGTCAGCTGCAAAGAAAGTCAGAAGTCAAGTTAAGTAAGTTCGAATCAGATCTTATTATCAATAGAAAATTGCTTGGCTTCAATAAAATGATAAAATGAATATTATTTAGAATTTGGACTAAGATATCTCATTTCATTAATAATAAAAATAAATTTAATTCAAATGTGTCTGATGCTTTCGTAGAAAGAAACGATCAGGGTGAAATCATAGGACACATGTTATTTAATCCGCCATCTTGATTTAAAAAATGGCAGCTATTTTTTAAAATGCGATAAAAAATGTTATTGATTAGGTTACCAATAGGATCGGTCTTAAACTGAAAAAAATCTACAGCTGTTTAAATTTATTCCAGTTTTTTGAGACACCAGGTATTTATTCGGTGGTCATATTCATGAGATCACCCTGTAAAGATAAAAATATATTATTTTAATAAAAAGCTTTCGAACAAAAATATAAAAAAATTCTTAAAGATTCTAATGGCAGCCATCTTTATTGGCCGTCATTATGGTGTTATACATGGATTCAGACGTGGCTCTGGATCTAAAAAGTTGTCTTTAGGCATCAACTTTCATTATTGAAAGCGGTATTTCTCAATCAAAAAGTGCACGATTTTTTTGATTAGCACCGTACCCAACGTACTATTACCGTGGTTTAATTATGTGTTCGTGGATAAAAGTACCTTCCATATCATTAAATCTAAAAGTGGTAATTCTACATAAATCTGCCGTAAGTCTAGGAAGAGGAGCGGTGACCCTAAAAAACATAATGTCATAAAGTTGGGATTAAAAATGCGGTTAACTAAATAACGTTTGCTTAAATAAGCTATGCAAATGAAAAAAGTGTGAGTATAAGGTGTAGGAGATACGAGAAAGTTTAAATTAGGGCAAACTGTCTATTTTAAGATGTCAGTGGCAGTCGCAGAGGGGCGGGGGGCGGTGGGGGTGAAAACAGTAAAATTTTTTAGTTTTTTTTTAGAATTTTGCCTGCGACGCCCTATTGGGTGAAAAGTTACATTAATTTTAGAACTTTTGCAAAAAACTGTTTCTTTCCTTTTGCAAATTTTTGATCTTACGCTCCTTCCTTTTGGGAAAGCTGCAACTGCCACTGAAGATGTCAAAAAAGGTACTGTAACCGTGTTTCCAAAATATCTTGAGTAAGTTAGCAAAAATTAAATTTGGGCTGATGATGGTCAACTAACTCAAAATGTCAGGTAATCTGTCAAAATAGGGTTGCCAAATACTATCGGTTATCCTTTATGAACAAAACAGCAGAGGAAAAAAGCTCGTGTATATAAGAAATTAACTTGCTCCTGTCACACTAATAGTTCAAATCTCAAAAATGCACCTGTCATTAGGTAAATCGTATAACAGTGTATGTAGAAAGTTTTAAGACTTTAAGAATAAGGGCTGCGAAAACTAAGAATGAAAATTTCGGTTTTCTTCGCCTATCTCTGGAACCACCCGGATTTTGTAAACTTTTTTTTAGTTTTAAGCAAAGCATATGATGCTTTGCTTTCCACCAAAGATCTTTTGATCTTTTGTTTTTAGATTCTTTTCGGTTGATGTAACCAATTTGTAGGTTTTTTAACTTCTCTTTTTGTTTTTTAATTGCCTTAGGAGCATAATCCTATTGGAAAGATTAACACGCCAGGACGAAGCCGTATCAGGTGATTTAGTGCCAGTGCGGAACGATGCCTATTTGTGAGTGATTCAAAGTTGGAAATCAAAGTGTATGATGTTGTTGAATGATGTTTGGGGAGGGTAACCAGTCGAACCCCTGATGAGCCCATGCTGATGCTGGTTGCCCAGGGCAAAACATCATTTGATCGTTTGTGTGGTCCTTATGGGATACTGATCCAAGTCTGAATTTTCGTTTTTTTTTCCACCCAAGATCTGTTGATCTTTTGTTTTTAATACTACTTACGTTGACTCATGCATCGTAAAACAGAAGACTTGATGCACGCACGCATCGCAGCCTGTTTCATAGTGTGTTGTGGGTTTATTTTATTTATTTTTATTTCATTGCGAGGTTTCATATCTGTATAATTATAATGATGGTAAGTACTTACACATAGGATTTAGCTTTATAGTAATTCTTAGTATTTGGCATAAGTTTATCAAAGCATTCTTCTGCGTATAAAGTACGGACACCATAGTAGCCTTCGATCGCTTTCTTTGATTTTTCTAAGCTCATTTTGTTGTTTATTAGAGAGATTCTTAGCTTATGGTCATCTAAAAAAAAAATAAAGTAATACGTTCTTTCCTAACAAACACAATGTATGCCCGAGCGCCGCGGCATGTATACCGCCCATGTCTGCTTGGGCTCGTATCGGCCGACAAATGGGTCGGCTCGAGTATTTTATCTGTAGTTATAAAAAAAGTAGTGGACGCAACCGGGATTTGAACCTGCGCGTCCCGGGTAAGAATCTGATACTCGACCACTAGGCCACAAGACTTCTTTAACATCGTCACATAAAATTGCCGGTGTTACATTGCTCTCGTTTCATGGTGCGACTGGTAACAGCGCGCGGATAGCAAATACCAAGAACGTGACTTTCAGTAGCGCATTGCCGGCAACTTCTGACGGTGCTTTGTTGTAGTTTTTTTGGGCCAGACAAAGCTGAAAATGAAGACAAACATTTTGAATTGATGCGTTCATGAAAGTGATGAGCCGCTATTATCCATAACACTGTAGATAAAAAAAAATGTGGAAAAAAAAAAATTATTAAATCTTATATTTATTACACAAGTATCAACAGCACTGAATGCCAATTACAGATACGTCTTAAAGCTACCCTGAAATAAAAAATAAAAGGAAAGTTATGCAAGTACACTATTTTAGTAAACATAAATAAAAATTAATTATTAAATATATATGTGTCATTAATAATTTTGTAAATTAGTCATACACAGGTACACAACTAGGACCCTTATTCAGATAATTTACATACATCCATTCAATTAAAAATTGGTAAAAAGTCTAAGTATATATATGTTTTACAACATCTAATAAAAACGCAGGTAGGTACCAAAACAACAGGATTATAAGACACCACCCAACTAGTAAAATAAAATATTTAAACAAAAAAGAAAAACACAAGTTAAAATACAATAAATTGAGAAAATAGTCAAATAAAAGAGAGAACATACTAAAATAGATACATACTTATTTAAGAATATTTAAGTTAGTTTACCTATTGGTTTTCAGTTTATTTTCGACTAGTTGTTTAAACTTACTGAGACTAGTTGTATCTACATCAATATTTTTATTTATTTATTCATTCATTCATTTGCAAAGTATCTACAGCCATATGCCAATTACAGACATCTAACCTATCAAAAAGTTTGTTTAAAAATAAATGCTTTAGATTAATATTAATATTATAAATTACTGCAAATTCCGCAATTTGTTATGAATTATTTTTTTTAAATGCTTAAGATTAACATTGTCAATATCGATTTCGGAAGCATACAAATTAAAAAAATTACACAATTGATAAATTGGTGAGCTCTTGTACAGATTTGTTCTGGGAAAAGCTAGATAAAATGTTTGTTTGTTTCTAGTATTAACACGACTCACCGCAAAAGGTAGATGATTTAAAATATCAGGACAGTCAATTTTACCTTTTAAAATTTTAAACGTGGTACACAAGAATGTTTTAATCCTTCTACTACATAAAGACAACCTATTAAATATACCTAGTAGATAGTTGTTATCACATCCTCTCAGCGGATAAGTTCCAAACTTTTTAAAAAACATATACTTTAAGAATTTTCTTTGTACACCCTCAATGAGATTCACCCAAATGTTGTAAATCTTTATAACAAGACCCGAAAACTCCTGGAGATTCAACAAGAGGTACAAAATAGTCATCCCAGACAGGGAACTATGGCAGAGTGAAAATCTCCGCGAACAGTTCGAGGAGAACGCCGTGATTTGCTACACCGACGGGTCCAAACTGTCGGAGCAAACCACAGGATCGGGGGTTTACGTAGAAGACCAGGAGGTCCGAAAGAGCTACCCGCTCGGAGAGCAAGCCACGGTCTTTCAGCCAGAGGTGTATGCCATAATAATGGCTGCAACCATGAGGCAATTGCAAAGTCGACTTAATAAACTTACGATAGAGATTTAGTTCCGTTGACCGTGAAGCCATCTCAACTATGTTGGGAATTTGGAACCTTTGGTTGCACTAATTATTAGTCTTATCTCCGCCCACTAAAGGATTGTATATAAGATAGAGCGTAGATTAATTTAGTTCATTGCTTATCGTCTCCTGATGATGCTAACGTTGTTAGCGAAACACGCGTCGAATGTATTTTTAGGGACGGGTTGTTTAAAATAGTAGAGTAAAAATAATCATTTTGTAGTTGAGAGTTCAGCTCAAATCATCAAAGCATGACAGTTTACTTCATCAAGTTATAAGGAATTTTGTTTTATAGTGACAACTTAACCGAAAAAAATGAATCATGATTCTGGGAAGACAAGTTATATATGTGAATTTTCAACTCTAATCTGTATATTTATCCTGAATTGATTTACATGATTTTAACATATATTTTATAAATCCGACGCTTCTCATCCTTATCCAAACTATTCAATTCTAGTTTTCTTACTCTTGTCTTTTAATCATGTACGTCTGTTAAAATAAATATTGTTTCAATTCCATGAGATGTTATAAAACATACCGAGTTACGTTGAACTTTCTCTCATATTATTACTTAAAAGTATGTTATATTGTTATATTACTTCCATAGGATTCATTACAATAAACTTTCGAACATATAAAGAAGCTAAAGAAATAGTTATCGAAACCAAGAAAATATGAGCCTCGAATTCATGATAACTTTCTACAAAATAAATTAATTATGTACAGTATCAAGTTGGACTGGAAATTATCATAAACTGTTCATTATAAATTTGTATACAAACAGAAAGCTTTAAAGTTATGATGTATTCATTTATTAATTTTTCTAATAAATTTTTAAAACTTATAAACGTTAGTTTTTCTTTGTCTTGATTAATCGTTCATACCTCAAAGAGTTTGGGGTTACTACACAACACAACTAGGGTCATGGCCAGGTTTTATGGTACAAGGAGCAGAAAGTTTTGTCCGTCAATGCAATGATTTTGGGTTCTTGAAAAATGGAGTTTTCTAGATGAAGTAGATGAAGATGTGGATTAAGTCAGTAGCGTGTAATATTATGTGTTTAAAAAAAAATAATAATGAAAAAAAAATATATAAAAAAAAGAAAAAAATAAAAAAAAATATATAAAAAAAATAATAAAAAAGATATATGAAAAAAATCACAAAAAAATTATAAAAAAAAGTCAAAAAAAAATAGTAACAAAAAAACAAAATACAAAAACAAAAGAATAAAAAAAATATAAAAAAAAGAAAATAAAAAAAATATAATAAAAAAAAAATAAAAAAAATTGATGGAAAAGAAAATGCGAGTGTATGTGGTTACATACTACTGACTTCTTCTCAAGAAAATGAGGCAGGCGTAGGATTTGTTTCAGTATTAAGTTTTCCATCGTTATTGTCCTTATCCAAGTTTCCTATTCGTCGAATTGTTTTCAATCCAGCGCTGTTTCCATCGTATTATTGTTATTTTATCAACTTCAAAATGGGTTACCGCCCTCTTTATAGAACAGCCTTCGTCCGTGATAATTTGATATTGTTCAATAAAGACTTTACAAAAACATTATTTTTGTTGATTTTTTATTATTATGCAAAATTTAATATAAAAATAAGGTTGCCTTTAATTTAAGTAAAAAAATATTTTCAGTTTCAGAGTTTTTGAAGTTTTTAGGCATTTTAGCTGGTAGTCCCTATATATTATACCCTTTTAGAAAGATCAATTTTGTGCCTGCATTTTTATTTTTTTTTGAAATCAAGTGTACACGATGATTCACCATATTTTTCAACCTACCCTTATCTATCTTATTATATTGAAGCTAAAACAAAGCTGTCATCGCATATGTCAAGTTTTGACATTATTCATTAACTTCTTTATTTTAAATTGAAGCATGTTTTTTAAAATTTAGAATGCTCTTTTTTTCTGATTCTAAAAATATACATGTGTTAGATTTATCTTGAAAGATTCCCAAGGAAAAAGAAAAATATGCTGCCATAAGAGTAACGTGTTAAACGAAGAACCAACTTAACTCTGTTTACTTGTCTAATACATAAAACTTTTTTCCAGCTTCAGTAATAAGGAAGATAAAAGGTGGGGAAGAAATTATGGTTAATCACCTGTACCCTGTATTACAGTAAAATAAATTACTAAATAATAATGTCCTTTAATTTCAAATTTTTGTACGCTTACGCATTAGTACAGTTCAAATTTGTTTTATTTTATTTTAAGAAGATAGTGGCGACTAAAGGGGGAGGCCAAGCGTGCGGGAATCGCCCACCGCTTAGTGACAGCTTCCATAAGAACATTTTTAAATTTATTTTCTAAAAATTTTTGCCTGCGGCGCCATGCCGCATCGTTTATTTGAAATATGCATTTCTTACTTTGTTTCTAATTTTGATCTGTTACTTGGTGGATTTCGTTAAAAAATAAAATGACACACCAAAGATTCCTTCAAATTTTTTGTGGTCGCCTCTACTGTGTATGTAATTTGTCAAAAACATTGGTGCTGATCAGTTGTGTTCGACTATATCCCACCCCGGAGGAAGCCGTAGACCAGTGAACAGCGTGTTAGCCTGCAGAACAGAGGAAGAACAGGATCGGATCTCGGCAAGTACACATTGCTTCACACAACAACGAATGCAACTCTAGACGACGACGGGCGGCGCCCCACTTCTCAGCAGCTCCGCAGTTGACGTTGTGCATAGAATAACAACAAATAAGGTAGAAGAAGGCGGCACGGTTGACACTGTACCGAAAACTTTGCGGGACTCAAAGGTGGACCGCTGAGGACCCCGTCAAACTGGGTAAAGGAGACCCAAAAAGGACGACCTGGACTTCTCCGAGATCGGGACTCCATGGGACGTGGGTGGACGACAGATTTGGTAGCGGGAGTCGACAGAGGGTAACTCGGAAAGAGGCGGTAGCACCTTCGGATAGCAGGACCACTCCAAGGAATGCGTCTAAAGAACTCCGACGGCGACCTCGACCAGCGAAACCTGGACCTCGATTTTCGGGTCAACCTATATGACGGCGGGCTGCTGAGGAGGAAAGTCCACCGTCAACCAAGTTCTGCTGGGACGGTAGCGATGTTAGATAGATGCAAGTCTAACATGTAGCAGGACCACCCTTCGGAGAGGGTGTAAAGCCGGCGGTCCACTGTGTAAACTTGCTACGCAGTCTAAAGATCCCTGCCCTCGAAAAAGAGGGCAAGGATCTTTATAATCTTTTAGAGAAAGAAAACTTGCATCCTAAGGAGCACGTGCATCAGTCGGGGGTGCACGGGGGGTATGGCAAAAAGGGTCCATTATGCAGCCTAATTGGCAGACTACGGCCGCCCATCTACTACCACTACATATCCCACCCCAACCCAATCCATCTTTGTTTAAAATATTCCACAAAAAACGTAAAAGAGATAATATATTGTTACAATTTTAGTTTTAATTACAAGCAGTTTTTGTCAACATCATTAAAAACGTGTGCAAAATGGCGTTTTTAGTGTAATATCCTCAAAATTATTGCTTCGATGCAATTAAGCAACGGTTTTGACAAGAAATCTAAAATTAAGGATAAATCCGTCCGAGGATCCTCCCTCAATTTTAAATATTTTTGGCACAGCAACTTCCAATAGTTACTAAACCCCTTCAAAAAAAGTTTCGACCTCTCCTTTGTTAATGTTAAAAGAAGTGCATATGACAACTTTTTTGTTTAAAATGGCAAATAAAGATTTTTCTTTTCATTAAAAAAAATCGTTTAATCAGGGGCGGTATTTACAAAAATTGCCTCAGGCAGCCATCACCCTAGCGACGGGCCTGCCCTCCCCCTGTCTCATTTCTACCCGAAAAACAAGGTAAAAAAGACACGTTTGGCTTCGGCTTGACATGTAAACTGAGCTTAAGCTTTAGTTTTGGCTTGCAAGGGTGTGGACTATCATGTAAGTCGCGCTTAAGCCGTAGTTAAGATAAGTCTTAGAATTACTTCGGATTAAGCGCATTTTGAGGTTATGTGAGTTATTTTTTGGTTATGCTTTTAAACAAAAACCATTAATTTTATGAGGTTATAAAATTATTCCGTTGCCTTAAAATCTTTCTATGATTAGTGGTCTCTGCTTAAAAATGGAACTTCTTCGTAAAGGACGAATAAGGAAATTTTTTTCAGAGAATGGATTATTTCAACACTTTTGATGTCTTTTACAAAAGGTTTAGTATGTCCAAAAAAAAAATGTTTTTAAAACTTTGCACAGCAGTAATTTAACAAACTTTTTTCGCTAAGCGAAAAGTTCACCTTTGTTCGCAAATTCGTTGCAAAGAAACTGAAAAAGGGGTTGGGTTGGTCTGGTGGTATAATAAAAAGCAGTCAGGTTTTATACTTGACCAATTAAAGTAGTTTTATTTGCCTTTTTCCCAATATAATCATAAATTATCAATAAAATTTGTTATTTTTTAAACAACTTTAAATTTTACGTTGTTTTTTGACAGCTGATATACATAAAGGTGATAATCATGGTCAGAACACAAAAACACAAATTAATGCAAATAACTACCACGTTGCGAATAATTTCCTTACTTTTTCCAATATATTCGGAACTTTTGCAAACCAAGAAAATCTCAAGGGTCACCCTCAGTTCAAGCGGCACTTGAACAAGTGGTGGATAGGGGGAAGTGGTGCACACGCTCATTAATGATTTAATTTAATAGAACGGTTATTTTCAAAACGTAAAAGTTTCATAAACTGTCTCATTTTTACATGACCTCGGTGGTTTTGTTTAATTTATTATTTGACCCTTCTGCTTTATTGAACGAGCGATTTTGAGAACCCAAAGATTTCTAAAAAAAATTGAAATTAAATAAAAAAATTAGGTTATATCGCCGATCTTAGGCGCAATTTTACAACTCATAGTTAAACGTCAAACCTCAGTTTAAATAAATAAATTTAGGTTTAACCGTTTGCGGCGGTCTGGGTGTGAGTTAAACTTCAGTATAATAGTTACCGAAAGATTCTAACCTCAAAACAAACAGGATAAGGATGATGACGAAATTATTGACATTGTCGAAGCACCAAGAAGAACAAAAATTATTCGTCCTAGAACAAATCCATGGAGGAATACGACGATGTTGATTTTAAAAAGAGGTTTAGATTATCTAAAGAGACATGTGAAATTGTGCACGAGGAAATTCGACAAGAGTTGGAACATCCCACAGACCAGTAAGTTTTATTCTCACAACGAGCTCACATGTATATAATATATACTATATATCTTTGCGTTTCTGACAATTCTAAACATTTTTTGTTGTGGCGTAACCAACGCTGATATCTCAAAAACTACTTGACTGATTTTTATCAAATTTGGTGACTATGCTGGGTTTTGCTCTAGATGGTACTATCTTAAAGATATGGTTAAAATAATCAACTCTATAAAATATAATTTATTTTCAAACTAAAAGTAAAACATTGACGTTATCTAAAAGTTCAGTCAAAAAACTTTCCTTACTCAAAGCCCACTCATTTTAAAGCTGTAGCCTTCATCAGTAGAGGTGGGTGCAAGCCAAGATGCAAGCAGAGGTAAAAGATCCGAACTCGCTGTTTGTGATTGAACGCAGCGTTAATATTTTTAAACTGACATTTCGACAGTTAAAGAAATGTAAAAAAAACTTGCATTTAAGTTTTTTAATACATTTCATTTCAGTTCATAAAAACACCTTTTAAATAAATATAAAACTAACATACTCCTTATTTTATTATTACTCATCTAAATCGCTGTGTGACATCAAGTATTAATTGAAAAAACTAATTAACAAGGGTAAGTTTTAATAAGAGTGACATATAGCCCTAATGATAATTTATTCTACAGAGTGTTTAATATCTAAACCTTGCGTGGGTTTAAATTTTTTGATTTTCTTTTTTTCTAAATTGAAAATTACCTCTTAAATCCAACAAAAGATTGTGTTAAGATGATTATTCAATAAACAAATTTATTGACATTCATTTTATAAAGCAAACAATGTCCAAAACTCAAGGCGGATTGGTTTAAAATGCTTAAAACCAAAAAGTTCACTTAACCTTAAGACCGTTCTAAAATAGACTAAACCTTTTTAGTAAATCTCACCGTCAATGTTTATGTATGAGACGTAACGCCGTATGGCGTTTTGAGATACGACAAGGAATAAGCACTCTTTTTATATGTAACTAATATTATTTAATTAAAAACATTATGTATTTGCCTGTTCTGCTCATTTATATTAAATAATTTAGCTGAAACGGAACTAATTTAAGTGATTACCCGTATCTCTAAAATTAAAAGTCAATTTAAATTAACAAATGTTAATGTATGTACTAGAGGTTCAAGGTAAGTTTTTATAGTGAAACGTGGCAATTATTCAAAAACTGTGTGAATTAGGTCAATTTTTGTTTTATGCACGGAAAGACATTTTTATAAAACCAAATTTTCATCAAATTTGAAATAAAGTACTTTTGTCGTCAATCAATTCTACCAATCAAAATATGAGTAAATGTAATTTTTTAGGATTGTTTTATTGATATTTCGTTTAAATAGTACACACTCTGTAGAATAAATTAAAATTGCCTTACCCTTGTTAAAATAAGGAGTAGATTATTTTTTTATTTATTTAAAAGGTGATTTTATTTATGAAATATATTAAAAAACTTAAATGTAAGATTTTTTTACATTTCTGTCACTGTCGAAATGTCAGTTTAAAAATATTAGCGCTGCGTCCAATCACAAACAGCTAGTTCGGATCATTTACCTCTGCTTGCACCTTGGCTTGCACCAACCTCTACTGATGAAAGCTACATCTTTTAAGTGAGTGGGCTTTGAGTAAGGAAAGTTTTTTTGACTAAGCTTTTAAATAACCTAATGTTTTACTTTTAGTTTATAAATAAATTAGTGTTGTTTTGGGTTTTTTTTGTTTGGTATATTTTTCGTGCATAATCAGTGACCTTCACTTATGTTTGTTTTGCTTCGTAGTGCCCTCATAAATATATTTTTTGTGCTGAAAACGGGTTCAAAATATGGCGTTCTTCTGGACAAAATTGGAGGTGTTTTATTGGGTAATGAACAACTTGGAATATTAAATAAGATAAACTAATCGTTGTAAAAGCGGTTACTTAGGGAAATTATGAATTAATTTATTACCAAATGCCACAAAATAATCATTTCTGGAGACTATAAATTTAAACCACCCCTCTGACGTTGTCTAAAATATCACCAACTTTATAACCTCAAAAACAAATAACGAAGCTATTATGTGGCAAATTTTTGGCGTATTCACCATTTGCCATTTTGGAACCTTCATTTTAGAGCATTTTCTTTTAACCCTTCAACGGCGAGATTAATGTTTTAAATATATAAGTGCTAAAAAGTCACTACTTGTATCAAAAATGGTTTATTATTAAAGTTTTTATACACTTTTTCATTCAAAAACTAATATTTTTGTTAAAAACTAGTGTTACATATAGGTAACGCTAGCCGTTTATGACACACAAAATCAAGAGTAGCATAATTAGTTTTTATGAAAAATTACATTGCATTGTATACATAATCTCACGGTGCGGGTACTCGTGATGCATCCCTCTCCAGCACAACGACGTCCTTTATTGTTGAGAATATATGTTAGCAAATGGTCAAGTCGATCATATCTTAGATTGTCCGAAACTCTGTTGAGTATTACACTGGATTTGGCAGTCGTTTGTCTCCCAACTTTTCTCGGTGCAACACCGAATTTAGTAAGATATGCTTGTGAAATCTCCATTCGAAATTCTAATTGAGTAGGTGGTGCTAAAAGCTTGCATTTTTTGGAAAGGCTCTACTTTTTTCGCCGGATTGAAATCCTATACCTCGATAATTGCTGATCCATCATTTCTGTTGCACCCATGCAGCGATTGTACTCAGCAATTAGTCGGGGTTGCGGTACTTGATGGATTTTCTTCTCAGCCTGAGAGTAACGTTTTATCTGAATGATTGGGTTGATACCATGACATGTAGACGCCACGGTCACTACGTTAATGTCCATCCATTTTACCAGAATTATTCCATCCCCTTTGTCAATATTTAAAACAATTTAACGATCAAAATTCTTCTTTGGATATATTTGGATTTGAATGATTATAGAAAAGAGCATATTTATTGGATTGTTCAACAAGCAATCCAATTATTTCGTCATGTAAAACCGCTACAAATATGTCCAAATAACTCATTTTTTCATATTTGCTATAATCAGGTTTGGAAAGTGATCTTGTTTTTTCGTCAAAGTCGCCCTGAATCCATGTTATCTTTTCCAGTCCTGGGCATAGAAAAACATCATTTGGATCGAAGGTATTAGCGGGACGCTCTATGGTAATTGCGCTTCGAAGCACTAACTCAGCTTTCGGCAATAACCGCTAAGATTATCCAGAAATCCGCCATCATCTTCCTCACCCGAATTTTCATCCGTCAATATGTTTGCATCAGGAGGCTAAATATATATGTCTTGCATATCAATATCATCATCGTATGCTATTTAAATCGCCTCTTCCAAAGTAAATCCTCGTCTGAAATTAAAAAAACACTAATTTAATAATTTCCAATATTTTGTATATCATAGACAGCTAGCGTTACCTAAAGGTAACACCTACTTTTACAGTCTTATATAAAAAAAATATATATTATATTTTATAAAAACCATGCTATAATATGCAAGACAGACTATATTACTAATACAATTTAACAATATATCACAATATAACCTAAAAGCAAATGATAAACATTACTTACTCCAGTCGAAAGTCCATTTTTCACCGCCCTAAACTTTAGGCTTGATTTTAGCCCTTATTTATAAAAAATTGGTGTTAGTAAACTCAATTCACTATGTTGTTTCGTCGGCTTTCCACATCCAACTAACGATTACTTGTGTCATTCGCAATAATAATGTTCTGTTTTCACGTTTTGCGTTGCTTCCTTAGAGTTACATATAAGTAACGCTAGCCGTTGAAGGGTTAAAATACGGTATATCTTGAGAAAAAAAAAGCAGTTTTTCAGTGGTATTTTGCAATAAATATACAAAATAATCAATAACTTTGTGTCTTTTTTGTATGGGTAAGTGTTTTTTGAAAATTGGTTTTAAAATTTAGTCCCTCCCACAGGTGTAAATATTTAGACCTGTGGGGGGTACTATTTTAGATCTTAATCAATCCCACTGTTAGATTCGATATAGAAAAAATTGGGTTTAGTATATACAGAGTAGAGAAATATTTTGCAGTCGCATGCCTCGAATAAAGTTTGTTAGGTTGACTATAGGAATGTGACTGCAAAAGGTTCCTCTGTTCTATTTACTAAACCCGATTTAGAACTATCAGTGCGGGGGAGGGGGAAATTTTGGCAACAACTTTATCATTTTAAATGCAACACCCTGTATATCTTTGCATTTTTAGATTCTTAAAGAATTCTAATTCTTTTAAAATATGTAACGGTTAAGGATAGAACAAAAAATTTTTTACGTCCCCATCTTGTTTTTTTACAAGCTATCGTTTTAGACTAGTTTTAGATTTAACTCACGGTTCAAAAAATTTTCATAGGTTAATCCTTAATCGTTATGATGTTACGGGCTGTCAAAGTTATAATATGGTAATTTTCACCTGTGTCATATTTTAAAAAATGATTTCCTGTAAATGACAACTCTGCAAAAATGAAAGTATTTTATAAATATACTTTACATGGACTCCCCAGCAATCTCATGTTGGGAGGGGGGCGTGGGGGGAGCTTGAAGCTTCAGTTGGGAAATTTTGATATTAGTGGGGAAAAGGGTCTTTATTCTTCCCTCAATCAAATTCCTTCGGATGACCGGTGCATGGACTTATGTTCGAATAAAAAGTTTAAAAGGTTTCTATTCTATAGTTTCCAAAATAATCTAATGGGTCACTTAGCTTGGGACACCCAGTATATATACATACATAAATACATAATAACTTTTACATACGTGCATACATACATATATGCATATAGGGTACCATTGGGCACCCGACCATGTTAAATTTCAATCAATTTCCTCCCGTATACGGAAGTCAATTGACCAAACCAAGAAAGGCTGTTCGCACGGTCCACCTGATCATCGTGAACCCCCCAAAAAGTCGGAGTTCACTTGACCTGCTTTTGGTTTCATGAGTATACGTGTAGTTTCAGAGTCCATTGGTGGTGGCGCTATCACTGAGTTTCAGATATACACGAAGTGTATAAACTGATCAAAGTTAAGGCCACATAGCATCCGTAAATTTGGCAATACTGCCAGAAGCCAAAGCTGCTGTGGAAATTACAATATTATAATCAGCAGGTATTTTTCTTTTCGCTTTAACTCATAAAAGTTGGCGAGTTTTGACGATATATTTTATCAAACGCCCACGCACACTTCTGCTTATGAAAAACGCCACAAGTTTAAGGGAAGTTTCTAATTTATTGATCACTTAACCAATGGCTGAAAGTTTATAGTGGTCCGATTTTAACGAAGTATTTCAGAGATAAAAAGATATTAACCCTAAAAAAAGACCCTCCCCGAAATTAAGGGTGGTAGGGGTAAAAATACCATTATCTGACACATATTTCAATAACTGAAACGTACTACCAGGCCGATTTTGATAAAACAAAGTTACACATTTAGAAAAAAATTCAACCCCCCCACCCAAAACAAGGGCGTTAGGGACAAAGAATTACCTAGCATATATTTGAATGACTGAGTCGTTCTACAGAACAAATTAAATTAAGTAGACACATTTAAAACACCAAGAAACCAAGCTGCACATTCACGAAAAATTTCAACCCACCAACCCTTCAAATAAGGGTGGTAGTGACAAAACATTACGTCATTCTAGTACCAATTAAAATGAAATTAACTCTAAACGTTTAGAGAACCAAGCTACACATTTAGGTTAAAATCACTTACCCCCTCAAATAAGGGTGGTATCTGGCATATATTATATATTTAAATGTCTGGGTCGTTCTACAGAACCAATTGAAATTAAATTTATTAGGAAAATTTAAGGAACCACGCTACACATTTAAAAAAAAATCATCCCCCGCTTCCTCACATAAGGGTTGTAGGAATTAAACATTAACTGGCATATATTTAAATGACTGGGTCGTTCTACCAAACCAATTAAAATTAAATTTAGCAAAAACATTTAAGGAACCAAGGTACACATTTGGAAAAAAATGTCAACCTCCCAACCCCTCAAATAAGGGTAGTGGGGACAAAACAGTATCTGGCATAAATTTAAATTTACCATACAAATTAATATTAAATTTATTCCAAAAATTTAAGGAACCAAGCTACACATTTAAAAAAAAATTCAACCCGCCGCTCCTTTAAATAAGTGTGGTAAGGACAAAACTTCACCTGGCATATATTTAAATGACATGGTCGTTCAACTGAACCAATTAAGATTAAATTTATCAAGAACATTTAGGGAACCAAGCTACCTATTTTCAAAAAAGTCAACCCCCCGCTCCCTTACATAAGGGTGCTAGGGATGAAACATTACCTGGTATATATTTGAATGACTGGGTGGTTCTACCAAACCAATTAAAATGAAACGTAGTGAAAATATTTAAAGCACCAAACTATCAAAAAAATTTTAACCCCCCTTTCCTTCAAATAAGGGTTCTAGGGACAAAATATTACCTGGTATATATTTAAATGTCTGGGTCGTTCTATCAAACCAATTAAAATTAAATTTAGTAAAAACATTTAAGGAATTAAGCTACACAATCTCAAAACCTTTCAACTCACCACCCCCTCAAATAAGGGAGGTAGAGATAAAACATTATCTGGGTCATTTTAGTAAACCAATTAATTAATATATAATAATTAAGTAAAATAAGACTGAGTAAAAACATTTAAGGAATCAAGCTACATATTTAGGAAAAATGTCAATCCCCTACCCCCTCAAATAAGGATAGTAGGGGCAAAACAGTATCTGGCATATATTTAAATGGCTGGGTCGTTCTACTAAACCAATTAAAATTAAATTTATTGGGAAAATTTAAGGAACCAAGCTACACATTTAAAAACAATTTCAACCCGCCGCTTCTTTAAATAAGGGTGGTAGGGACAAAATTTCACCTGGCATATATTTAAATGACATGGTCGTTCAACTGAACCAATTAAGATTAACTTTATCAAAAACATTTAGGGAACCAAGCTACATATTTTTAAAAAAGTCAACCCCCCCGCTCCCTTACATAAGGGTGGTAGGGATGAAACATTACCTGGTATATATTTGAATGACTGGGTGGTTCTACCAAACCAATTAAAATGAAACGTAGTGAAAATATTTAAAGCACCAAAGTATCAAAAAAATTCTAACCCCCCTTTCCTTCAAATAAGGGTTCTAGGGACAAAATATTACCTGGTATATATTTAAATGTCCGGTTCGTTCTATCAAACCAATTAAAATTAAATTTAGTAAAAACATTTAAGGAATTGAGCAACACAATTTCAAAACCTTTCAACTGACCAACCCCTCAAATAAGAGAGTTAGAGATAAAAAATTATCTGGGTCATTTTAGTAAACCAATTATTTAATATATAATAATTAAGTAAAATAAGACTAAGTTAAAACATTTAAGGAATTAAGGTACATATTTACGAAAAATGTCAATCCCCTACACAATAAGGATAGTAGGGGCAAAACAGTATCTGGCATATATTTAAATGGCTGGGTCGTTCTACTAAACCAATTAAAATTAAATTTATTGGAAAAATTTAAGGAACCAAGCTACACATTTAAAAACAATTTCAACCCGCCGCTCCTTTAAATAAGGATGGTAGGGACAAAACATCACCTGGCATATATTTGAATGTCAGGGTCGTTCTATTAACCCAATTAAAATTACATTTATTAGGAACATTTAAGGAACCAAGCTACATATTTAAAAAAAACTCAACCCCCCCCCCCTCCCCGTTCCTTTACATAAGGGTGGTAGAGATGCAACATTAACTGACATATAATTATATGTCTGGATCGTTCTACCAAACCAATTAAAATTTCAACCCCTCAAATAAATTTGAATGACTGGGTCATTCTACTAAACCAATTAACAAAATAAAATATTTAAGGAGGAAAGTTACACGTTTCACTACCACCCTTATTTGAAAAGGTGGGGCGTTGAAATTTTTCCTAAATGTATAGCTTGGTTCCTTAAATGTTTTTACTAAGTTTTATTTTAATTGGTTTCGTAGAACGCCCCAGTCATTCAAATATATGTCAGGTAATGTTTTGTCCCTACCACCCTTATTTGAGCGGATGGAAGGTGGAATTTTTTTCAAAATGTGTACAAAGTTCCCACCAAATTCTGACTTCCAAATTCCCTGACATTTCCAGGTTTTCCCTGATTATTTTTTAAAAAATTTCAGGTATTTTTTGGATATAAATAGCTTGTCTACGTAGATACCAAGTAAATGTAGACTTTTACCATAACAATTTTTGAAACTTTATTTGAAGACAAAAATCACAGGAACCGAATTCGTTAAATTCTAACAGTATTAAAAATAAAATATTAATTTGCCTAGTTCTACCAACGTTTTTTGGTACACCTAGCAAGTTATAAAACTAAATTGTACGAAGTGTTAAAATATACGCACATGCACACGAAAAAGAATACCAGCATAAGCTGGAATACGGAAAAACTCAGGATAGAACAAACACAGGCAATATACCAGAAAACAATTACTGAAGAAATAAAAGAACCACAATGGAACAGTAACTAGGATGGCTAGTCAAGCGCTCGACAAAAAGAGAAAACAAAGAAGGAAGTAGTTTGATGACGACTTTAGTAGAGCAAAAAAAATGCTTCAACACCCAACAGCATATAATATAGAAGAGTATAAACAACAAAGATCTGAAGCACGCATAATGATATAAAGGATAAAGAGAGACCACCATCTAAATATAGTAAGAGAAATGGAGGAAAACAGATAAAACAACAGAATAAAAGAATACTTCCACGGAATAATAAAGCACAAAACATGATACCAACCCAGAACCGAAAACTTCCTCTCAACAAACAACAGACACCTGATAACCAACGAAAGAGATATCCTAACCACATGGAAGAACTACTTTTGCAAACTATGCAATGAAGAGGTAAATACCGATACTACACCCATAAGCATATAGTTCACCGTTAGACAAATAATGAAAAAATGCTGGGCATTTGACAAAAAAAAACTTCAGCAGATGTTTATTGATTTCAAGCAGGCATTTGACAGATTATGTAGAGCCAACTTGTGGGAAGCAACGCAGGAGCTGGGCTTTTAAAAGCTAATATCCCTGTTAAAAATATGTACGGAGGATACAAGGTGCAAGATAAGGGTGGAACAGAGCTAGTCTGATTTCTTTGGTATCAACAATGGGCTTAAGCAGGGTCTTGACTCTCTTTCACCCCAACTCTTCGACATAGCATCAGAATATGCAATTAGAAAATCCAAGATTGAGACGCCAACGGCTATATTCCACCAGGAAGGACCCAACCTACTACTGGCCTTCGCAGATGATGTGAACATAATTGGCAACAGCAGGATTAATCTTAAAGACTAAAAATATTTCTGCATCCATAAATGATTGTTCAATAAGAAAAGATTACAAAAAAGGAGTCGAACCATTTTTGGCGGTAAAAGCAGTTCATGTGGAGGTTCTTTAATTTTCAGTAGTTGGTTTAGACGTAGGTCCCTTGTCATTTTGGGCTAAAAATGATAGTGTATCAGTTTTCTTGATTAACAAAACCAATTTCCTTGAATTTTTTTCAGCCTCCAAGTACTTTACATGACCGCTGCTCTTAAAATGGCTCGAGATGGACTGATTACTCAATTCAATATTTTTTAAACAAAGCTTACAATATGCTTGATATTTATTGGTTTTCACAGCCTGTAGACACTGCCACTCTGGTGGACTTATGAAAGGACTTATCCAGTCTAAATTTTTCGACATTTTGCATTGCATTTAAAAAAATTTAAAATTCTCGAAATCTCGCATCGCAGTTGCACCCCACATCATTTAAAAATTAGGAATAAATAAATTACATCACAAATATTGTAGGATTAGAAAAAAGCTAGACTACACTTGAAAGTTGCAATAGATGAGAGCGCGAGTGTGCTTAGAACAAGGAGAAATAATACCAGATGATATTGAACTTCCATATTTTTTACAAAGTTAATATAAAAAATAGGTTGAGAAAGAGAAATTCCAGGTTTTGTGAGTCAATTCCCTGACTTTTGAGGATTTTTTGGGCATTCCCTGACTTTTCCAGGTAGCTCTCAAAATTCCCTGATTTTTCCAGATTTTCCAGGTCAGTGGGAACCCTGGTGTAGCTTGGTTCTTTAAATTTTTCTACTAAGTTTCATTTTAATTTATTTGATAGAAGAACCCAGTCATTAAAATATACGTCAGGTAATGTTTTGTATCTACCACCCTTATTTGAAGGGGTGTGGGTTTGAATTTTTTTTGAAATGTGTAGCTTAGCTCTTTAAAAGTTTTCACTAAGTTTTGTTTTAATTGGTTGAGTAGAACGACCCAGACATTCAAATATATGTCAGTTAATGTTTTGTCCCTACCACACTTATTTGAGGGAGTGAGAGGTTGATTTTTTTTTGCATGTGTAGCTTGCATTTTTAAATGAAATGAATGAAACTAATGTCATTCGAAAAAAAAATAAACTAATATTTTGAAACAATTTTCCGTGTCTCTCAATTTGCGTTGGTACTGTAAAAGTCGCGGAAATTAAAGAATAAAAAAACAAACACACTCCCTATAAGTTAAAAATAAATTTGGCATTTAGGCTGGCGTTCAATTAAGCCTAAAAAATCAATATATGGATGCCACATGTAACTTCAGCCCTGCAGGTCAGACAGCCTTTAAATGGATTGATGCCAACTTCTACCATCACTATATCGAGTGAATACTGATGGAAACAGTTTTAAAATTTAAGGGCATCTTTCTCACCTTCCAATTAAGTCCAAGATTTCACTTAGTTTCACTTAAAGGCTCTTTTTTTTTTGTTGGCTTAGCTAAGTTTAATTTTTATGACTCAATTAAGAAATTGGCCCGGCGTCAGTCAGAACAGGTTAAAATTATTTTTTACTTACTTTTTTCTTTTGGCAAATGGGTGGACTTGTCATACCACTCTTTTAAAATATTTAAACTATCTTGAAATTCATCACTTCCCACACCCAGATATTCAAGGATTTTTTGTTTTTCCTCGTTTGTAATCACCAACAGCTTCTCTAGTTTCACCATTTTTTGAAAGTTTTTTTTATTAGGAAATATTACGTTATAAAGTTTTTAATGACTTTATTAAAGTTTACGGCGACCACCAAGAAAGACTATACATTCACCAGTTTTTGAATGTTATTGGCAAAGAAACATCAGTTGTAATCTTTTAATTCTCAACATTCTATAACAATAATTTTTTTATGTTTTTTTGGTATATCATCACTCCCCTTGTCCTATAATTTAATACACGTCACACTTAACACAAATTTAAAAATAACCATAACCTATAATCATAGTGCACAAATTGACAGCTACATAATATTATAGGTTGATTAATTAATGGATAATTGTTTATTTACATGGTTCTTATATCTAAAACAAAACCAATGTTTTAGGTACATTTATTACTAGGTACCTAGGTAGTTTTTAAATATAATTGGCTGAGTAGTTATTCTGTAGAACAGGATTTTGTCTTTCAAAATATATTAACCGGATACGTACGTGGCAAAAAAATAAGGATTAAAAGCTCAGGTCTTTGGTATTATATATCTAAAGGTATTTTAATTTATTGAAAACTGCTGAGGATCCGCAATACCACTCTTATTTCTAACATTAAACCATTAACGGGAGATAATTTCTTTATACTTTTATCAAAAATATAAAAAAAAGGGAAATATTTACAAAAAAACTAAAATACAACAACCACTGACGTATCACCATTTTTATACTATAGGATGGCTGACGGATGAGACAGGGCATTTTGTCTCTTGCAGTTTTCACCGCCTCCTACGATTTGAAAAATACCTACTTTATATTATTCAGAATTTTGAAGCCTGTAAACAAAAATTTTAGGGGATAAATAAGTGTTTTTTATTTTTGGTCCGCTTGTTATTTTCTTGTTTTCTAAATTATTTATTAGTTATTTTCTTGTTTTCTAAATTATTTATTTTTGGAGTACTTGAAGGAATTTGATGTAGATTAAGCCATATTTTATGTGTTTTTTTTTTGCATTTGCATTATTGTAGCCGGGCAAATGTTAGGATTTTACATAGTCTTGGACAGATGGCTACAATCTTCCAGACGGAACTAGTACAACACATCCGACAGTCAAGCCTCTCTTAAGCCTCTTGAATCCTATAGGTGCTCATCGAGAACTGTTAGGAGCTGGCAGGACATACTCAATACCCCTGAGCGAATAAGCACTGGGTCGCTGTTATGGATCCCGGGACATAATGTGCATCGGGGAAATGAGACAGCTTACCAGCTGGGGCGCAAAGAGGCCTCCGCCGTCTTCGTTGGCCCCGAACCAGGTCTTGGAATAGCATACAACACATCCAGCTGGATGGAGAATAAGTTCCACCAATACTAGAGAGAATTTCCAGGCCTGACTCATTCCAAAGAGAGGGCCGGCAAACTCATTGAGCTCACCAGGCAGGAGATCCGGACAACGGTTATATCTATATACCGGACAATGCTGGCTAAAAGTACAGTTTCACAAAATGGTTTCTAAGATAGGATACCGAATGTTGGCTCTGTATGGAGGAGGACGAGACGGCCAGACATGTGCTGTATGAATGTCCGGCCCCTGCACGTTAACGTCAACGTATTTTCGACAAACCACAGATCGACGGGCTGGATCTAAAAGATATTTGACCAAAGAAAGTTGCGAGCCTATTTAAGGGGCTGAATAGTCCCGCTAGTAGTCGCCGTGGACAGTGCCTGACTGGCACACTCACAAATGAATCATAAACCATCATCACTCTATCAGAAAAACTTAGTTGCTCTTAGCAACCGGTGGTGTGATAAAATTTGCTGTTTAATTTTTAAACCATTTATTATTATCGTAATCGTTTCTTTTCATATTTTACAACAATTTCCTCTCCTGCGAAGTCAGGCTTTTTCGCGATAATATAAAAAAAACTTTCAGTTATAAAAAAAAACATGTTTCCTGCAAAAATTATTGTTTATTTTGTTGCACTTGTGCAATTACCCCGCACTGAGCAAAAACTCGTGTTGGCATAACTCAAATATGGGTTTTCCTAGTCCGAAGCATGCTGCAAATAGGGGACAGCCCAGATCTATGTATTACGACAGCCCAATCAACTGAGTTTTGATGATCTTTTATTCATGAGTCATGCAAGCCCCGAATAGGGGTAAAATTTACGCAATTATTTTTTGTGGTTCGGAGGACTCATAAAACTAAAACTACTGCACCCCTTATTCTGAGCTACATAAAACCAACAAGTAGGATTAGCACAACTCAACTCCAAGCTACCAGAACTGGACTCTGGGCTACCAGTACCCATATTTTGGGCTACTTGAACTCGACTTTGAACTACCACAACTCGACTTTGGACTGCCACAACTCCAACTCTGGGTCCCACAACCCAAATACTCCACTCCACTCCATCTTGTGCTATTTTTCAAGCTTCAGCCAAATTGAAAAAACATCGTATTTTGAGGTTATTCCTTGCACACTTACCCACTCGAGTGAAAGAAAATACTAATGGGTATGTTACGGGTGCACGACACACATGGCGCGTTCGTCAAAAACGGCCGCGTAATAGCTAGGTTCGATTAGATTCAACCAAGAAAAATATCTTCCGACCACTTCCGTCAAACGAACCGTTCGGCGAACCTTGCGACGAACTCACGTTCCGAGATGTTGTGCTGCAGGCTGCGGAATCGTAAATGAAATTAAAACAGGTACGCGATTCAGCTCAAAGATTACCTCGGCACTTTCCGCAGCTGTTCGGCTAACCATTTGTGAGTTCCTGCAGCCCCAAACTGAATTACCAGAACTCAAAAAATTTAATACATTTCAAAAGGCTGTACTAACACAGGCTCTGGGTAAAAAAAATAGGTAACTACACATGGGTTAAAAGTCTGGAGTTGTGGTAGTACAAAATCCAGGTAAATTTTAAGAAAAAATATTTTGTTGGTTCCCCCCAGACCAAAAACGAGAAGTTACTGCATCCCAAATAAGTTGCAGCTATTCACTTAGTCAGCTAGAATAATAAGTGATAAAAATTACACTAAATATTTCCCTTGTGTATTGTAACTCCCATAAGAGGCGCGGTTTTCGAAAACATACAGCGGTAATTGCGCAGTAGATAAAAAATTTCATGAAAATTACAGTTTATAAAAACTTTGGGGAGAACAGCAAAACCAATATTTTTTTTTTCATTTTGGCTGCTGTTTCTCTGATTCGTGTTTTTATTACAAATTTTGTTTGTATGTTTTTACATTTTACGAAAATGACCTCCCCTGCGGAGTTCAGCTTATCAAAATACACTTGCATTTATAATAAGAGAGGCGTCATTCAAAAGTTATCGATAATATTAAGGCATTTGTTCAATTACCCCCGATTATTTACCTCATCCGATAGAAAAGCGGGTAGATTTTCACCTGAGCGAAAATCGCCCTCTTAGAACGTAAAAATTACCCCCCAAAAACCGATTGGTTACCGTATTAAAACTAATACTCGTTTTCCGTTAACAGTCAGTACTTTTTCATTTACTTGGTTTATACGGGCCCGTTAAACCGTTTAAATTTCAAACCGTTTTCCGAAAACGCATGTATAAACACTACCTAAACCGTTTTAAGAGGTCCGATGCGCTTTAGCTAAAATCGTTTTAAAAATGCGGATTAGCGTTTGTAAAACCGTTTAAAAGTGCGTATAAACCCTCAAACCGTTTTTGAAGCCAGTGCTGCCAACCGAAAAGTTCAAAATGAGTTCAAGTTCGATTCCGATGTAAAACCAGGTATGTACCCACTATACCAACCAGCCGGCTGTTGGTTGCATCAAGGTTGGCAGCGCTGGAGCATCTGATCCGAAAACGTTATGATTTCAACGGGAAAGGTTTTTTGAAAGTTTCCCCATTCCTTGTAATATAATTTCAGATAATTTTTCTCATCATTTCCTTGGTTACCATGCTATTTTTTTTACAAACCTGTTTTTTGAATTTTCTTGTTTTGAACCTGTTGGAAAGGATCAAATCAACAAAAATGTTATTAAAAGTAAATTGGAAATAGTAGTTTTTTTGATACCTTCATCAAAAACATGATTTTAGTAAATGTCTGCAGATAACTAAAGCATGGCTTTTTTGGTTACCGATGCAAAAAACTTTTTTTTTGGTCATGGGTGCAAAAAAAGATTTCTCTCCGTTTTTTGCCCAAAATTGAAGAGAAATAGCGGAAAATAGTAACATTAAAAAATCTAATTATTCTTGCTTAAAAATTAAGCCATTTCCGCCAGTTTTCACCAAGTATTTACGAAAAAATAATTTAAAAAAATTGGAATAATATCAAACTGTTAAAGATTAAAATGTCGCAACAATAAACGTCACCGAGTAAAAAGGCACATCACTATGGAAACCATATTGTTATTTCATTCACCAGCCGCTTTGATTTATAGTGTAAAGATGGTGTCTTGCGAGAAGTGCTCTTTGTTGGAGATTTTTAAAAGCATTTTGTTGTTTTTCTTGGATTTTTTGATAAATGTATTAAAAATAGTATTCACAACTCGCGGCTAAACTGTGCTTTTTTTTACTCGCGTTCTTAAATACCTCGCTGCGCTCGTTATTTAAACCAATGCTTGTAAAAGGAAACACTATTTTAGAAGCGTTGGTTTAAATAACGACCGCAGCGAGTTATTTAAAAACGCGAGTAAAAAAAAGCACAGGTTAGCCGCGAGTTTTTTTTTAATAGCTTTATTAAAAAATGAAAGACAAATATTAAAATTAATTTAAAAATCTCGAACGAGGAGCACTTCTTGCAGCACACCATCTTTACACTATAAATCAAGGCGGCTGATAAATGAAATTACAATGGTTTCCATAGCGATTTGCCTTTTTACTCGGTGACGAAATTTTATTCTTTGACAGTTTGATATTTTTAAATGATTTTTTTCTCAATACTTGGTGAAAACTGACGGAAATGTCTTAATTTTTAGGCAAGAATAATTAGATTTCAATATTACTATTTTTCGCTATTTCTCTTTAAGTTTGGATAAAAAACGGGCAGAAATCTTTTTTTGCACCCGTGATAAATAAAAAAAGTTTTTTTGCATCAATAACTAAAAAAGCCATGCTTTAGTTACCTGCAGACAGTTACTAAAATGTTTTTGATGAATATATAAAAAAATATATTTTTTTTGTAAACGAATTAGTAAATTTATTTTATATTTTTCGGTGTGTTACGTTAAAATAATCCCCTAAATATCTCTCAAGCTTCATAATAACCCAAATCATTTTTTACTCATGCCTATTTTCTTTGCAAATTTCACTCATCTTACGAACTATCGGTTATTTTAAATCTATTTGTGGTTTCATTTTCATGGGTTTTCATTTCCTTGATGGCTACAGTCATTTTTTATACAAACAAATGGTTTGCGTTGGTCAAAAGTGGTACAAGGTAATTCACCATATTTTCCACACCACTTTAACTCCCTTACTATATATTGCAACTGGAAATAAGTTTTAAACTCAGAAGTTATATATCGTTTTATAAACTTTAGAATTACGTCCCCTAGAGCTCTTCACTCTAACTGCAAATGATAAATTCTAACATTAATTTTCTTGATTTAAATAGAACATTCTTTATATTTTTTAAGTTTTCATAAATTTCTTCTTCCTACTTTAAAAAATATGTAATATGTCACCCTTGTCTTGAACAGCAATTGCACAAATTCACAAAAACAAACCTTGGACCAAGAATTCCCTTAAGGCCAAAAAAACGGAATAGATTTGACAACACTGCTTTGCTATTTTTTTCGAGTGAGATCGTGCAGTGTTTAGAACACGGTGCGAACACCATATGTGAGGAAAAGTATAACTTGTTAGGAACGTAACCATTTATTAATGCTTCTTTAAAACGTTTTCCTTGAAACGTTTTGTTGAATTAAAAGAAAAATCATTATTCAACATCAGAAAAATAACAAATTTCCATATTGTTCTTATCACTTGACATGTATCAATTTATTGGCCGAATTTTCCAATAGACTAGAGAACTCACTTCAGTTTCCTTGGGGCTACTAAATTACGTGAGCTTGGCGTTTCAGAATTCTGGAAAAATATTGCTTACAAATAAAAAAAACCGTACCCTTTTGTTATCAGATAATAGGATTTATAAAAATCTACAACCATATCCAAAGGAATTTTCAAAATTTGGTGTATTTTTTCAAAAAATAAAAAATCCAAAAATTGCTGTTACAGATTTCTGTATTATCGACGAGGCTAAAGAAAAAGTCAGGTAAGATTTTTGACTATTGTTTGCTGTGTTTATTTTATTTCCAAAATGAGAGAGTCCTGCAAAAAACTGTCTGGATACGGTTATGAGGAATTCAAAAATAAACATTCCTGCCGAATTTCCGTTTTCTCGTTTCCGATATTCTGCCCGGTAAAGATTGGCCCAGAAACAACAAAGCAGTGTTGTTAAATCTATGCCGTGTTTGTGGCCTTAACTATTTTCCTTGTATAACACAGCACTTGTGCAAATTAATTTTTGATTTTAACCGGAATCAGGAATAAATTGCCAATCTAAATTAGAAAAAATATATATACAGGATGTTCCATTTAAAATAAAGAAGTGAATGTCAAAATTTGATCGAGTCGAGTCGTTTCTTGGCTTTAAATGATCATGGTTCTTGTTGCCGTCAACCCGTTTTGGTAAAATAAAGCCTGTGTCCTATCCAGGATTCCAAGGAATCCAGTAGTGAAACTCAACTCACAACAATAAAATCCGTTTAGTAGTTTTTGTGTGATGCTAGTACTTTAAACAGACAAACAAACTGACCAAAACTGTAAAAATTGGATTTTTGGTATCAATACCCAGTAAACACACTTGTGGTTCATATATTTATGTATATATATATTATTATCATTCATTCATCATTCACTAAGGTTCATATATTTATGTGCAATATGTTACATCATATTTAGAATAATCTTACATAAAAATATTTTAATAAAAAACATATGTAAACATTTTGTAAATAATATGATTTTATAAATAAATTCTTAAAATTTACGTAAATATTACGTAAATAGTGGGAAGTTAATTTTGCAGAAAAATATTACATACTTATATAAAAAATTATATGTAATATTTTAGTAATCCAATTTAAGTAAACATTACATAAAATTATTTACTTTAAATGAAAGTAATAAAAATTACATAACTATTATATAACAATTTAGACATTACGGTAACATTTAAAATTTGACATAATTATTATGCAAAACATTTTATGTAATATTTATATCATATAAATTACGTAAACGCTCTATAACATGATTTACGTTACATTAGAATTTTGAAATTTACATAAAAAATATAGAACAATGTGAACCTTAAGTCTACATTTAAAATTTTACATAATTGTTACATACATTTTTTGATGTATTAATTAAGTCATCTAAGTTATGTAATTTCCTTGTAAAATTTTTTAAGTTCAAGTTCAAGTTTTTTTATTGACTACATTGTAATTGTAGCAAGTCATAAAAAAATACCGATGTGTAAGAAGCAAAGGATGAAGAATAATTTAACATATAAACACACACATTTCTACACTAATAAAAAACAAAACAAAAATTTGAATATAAACAAAAACCAGAATATAACATACATTAAATACATATATAAGTATACATTTAAAAAAAAGATTTCTATGAAGCCTAAAATATGTTCTAGTCAAATTAAAGGCCTAAATTTTACATAATTATTATATAGTCAATTGAATCATAAGTTTATATTTTAAATGTTACATAACTATTATATAAAATATTTTATGTAATATTTGCATTTTCTTAATGAGGTAAACGCTCTATAACGCTATTTACGTCACATTAAAATTTACAAAAATATTATGAAAATAAAAGAAATTACCAGTGCTTAATAGTTTCTTCCTAGTAGGTAGCGATGGCGCTAATGTCACTATGTTCCCTGTACAATATTATATATATAAAGAGCAAAGATATTTCAAAATTAGAATGCGGAATTTGAGGTATTGACAAGATGGTGGTACTTCTCTATAAGAATCACCTCTTCCGCCTCCGGCACTTAAACCAGTCCGTCTGGTTAACTTTGTTGTTTGCCAATATCGGAGTGTCAAGCAACCACCGAACTTTCATAAATATATGTAGTTTTTACTTAACCCTCACGTAACATAGATGTAATATTTATGTAAAAGGTATGTCATATTATTTACATCACATTTATGTAAGAATTAGGTGGACTCTGCGCATGGCATTATGCAGTGTTTTCGCACACTAATGTGACCCAAAATTTACTTTATTAATAAATAATTGTGACTTTATATTTACATAACAAGGTAAACCTGTTATAAAAAATACACGTAGTTTTTACTTAACTCTTACGTAACATGGATTTAATATTTATGTAAAAGGTATGTCATTTTGTTTACATCACATTTGTGTAACATTTAAGTGGGCTTTGCGCATGGCATTATGCAGAGTTTTTGTACATTAATGTGACCTAAATTTTACCTTAGTGTGACCTTTGAGTGACCCTAAATTTACGTAACGAGGTAAATCTGTTATTTACGTAATTTCTACATAATGGTGTTTACTGAGTATAGTTAGAAGCCTACACCAAACATTAAAAAAATATATTCGTGTCATCGGACATATTTTGCTTTTCAAGTCACTACGGCCAGGCCTCCAAGATCTAATGAATAGTCCAGAAACCTACAGGCCGGTTTCATTTTTGTTAGGAATCATCAGGATAACATAGGACTGTACCTGGCGTATAAAGCATAACATAAGCAAACACACCCAACAAATTTAAACAACTTTCGTCTTTAAATAACGCGGGATGTTAGTATGGCTATATGCAATGGAAGAAAGTGAATTTCAAAATGTTAAAGGTTGCAAATATCAATAAGAATGAAATTTTCCAGCAAGAAATAAAAAGTGGAACCTGCCAAAATGTACCGGTTACTGAAAGAAGACCGTTCAAAATATAACGTTCGCAGCAACACCACCTTCAATTGGACAACAATCACTCCGGAGAAGGCTTGTTGTGCAAAAGAAAGCCAAGTAAAATTTGAGAAAAGTAGATTTTTTGTCCGTGAAAAATAAAAATATCTACTTTTCTGATATTTTACTTGGCTTCGTTTAGCGCAAAAAGACTCCTCCGGAGTGATTGTTGCTGAGATTTAATATAAAGGGACGCGACGTACTGTAAACTCTAATTAAGGGTGGACTTGCTGTGAACGTTGCATTTTGAACGGTCCTCTTTCAGTAACCGGTACATTTTCGCAGATTCCGCTTTTTAAGCTCTGCTTGCAAATTTTATTCTTATTGATAATCCTTTAACATTTTGCGTTTCACTTTATTTCAACAGGAGCTGCATACAGAGTGCTTCAAGCTATTGCGAACATAGACCGGAAGAAGTCCAATTTGCCAGTGTACGTACACGCAGGGACACCGCACACCTATTAGCAACCAACACTCAGGCTTGCGATGACCGTTTGCATTTAGTACGCCTCTAACCACGGTGCAATGTGAAGTGTAGTCCATGAAATCTGAATTTGGTTAATAAATACGCAAATTTTAATAACTTAATTTTCTTGTTTTATGTCACTGATGAATTAGAGCGTTTTGTTTTCAACAGCTCAGATTTATCACTAACGACGTATTACAATGAAAATAATAAAGAGAAACAAAATAAAGGCAAGTTCTTAGAATAGAATAATACATTCTAAAAACCAAAAAGATTCTCCCAGTCAAAAAAAAATTGGAGCAAATGTTTGATATAACTTCACAGACAGAAGTCATTAGGGCAAGATCGGGTGATCGAGCTGGCAATAAAATAGTTCCCCGTGTACTTATAACACGGTTAGGAAATACATTATCAAGATATTCCCTAACAAGGCCAACATTTCGAGCGGTACAACCATCTTGTTGAAACCATGTTTCACCAAATCTCACTCCTAACAACTGCCTAGCAGTTGGAATAATATGCTGCTACAGTAGATCCAAGTATCTACGACCATTCAAATTACCGTCAATAAAAAATGGCTCAATTACGTGTTCCCCTACAATAACCTCTCCAAACATTTAGTTTTTGGGGATACTGTGTTCTTACGTCAAAAGGCAAATTAAAATTTTCCCTCGACCAATATCGAACGTGTGTTGGGTTATGACGATTCAATAATGGAAAAGTGCTTTCATCTGTGAAAAGAATAGATCTCAGAAAGTTTTCATTACGATTAGCCCTTTCCATCATTGTTTCGCAAAATTCCATACGACGATAGTTGTTCTCCGGAAAAATTTGATACATATTTGACACTTTGTAAGAATGATAACCATTCTTTTTGAGAACACGTAAGACATTGGCTGAAGACGTATCAACTGCTTCAGCAATTTGGTGGCTATTTAACTTTCGATTTTCCTCCACTGCAGCGCAAATCATCACATCTCGTACTTCCTGCTCGTCGTTCAAAACATTGGGTTTTTTATGGTTTCTTGGCGCTACAAAACCAAATTTTTCTAAATTCTGCACAAACCTATGAATCGTTGATAAACTAGGTTCTGGGTGATTTACAAAATTCTCCAAAAAAAGTTATTGAATAAGTCTCAATGGTCTGCCTTGATAGTACCATTTTACCATCTGTACTTTTTCGTCAACTTCGTAGACATCTATTTTTAGTTGTAAAAATGTATTATTTCACTTGAAAACTTGATGGGAAAATAAAGAAAACCAGTCCTTCTTAATTTCACAAAAAACCATTTAATATTATACCCGACGCGTTTCGGTCAACTGACCATTGTCAAGGGTCAAATGACTTACCAATCTGTTTCTCGAGCAAGGCAGAAATAAAACAAATTAATAAAAAAAAAATTCAAAAAGATAACAATGCAGAGTGCTTTAACCCCACCTCGGTCGTACGGCACGGAGAGTAAATTGGACATGATTCCCCCTATGTTCGCAGTAGCCTGAAGCTCCTTGTATAGCCATACCAACATCCCGCGTTATTTGATGACGAAAGTTGAATAAATTCGCTGGGTGTGGTTGCTTATGTTATGCTTCATACGCCAGGTATAGGTCTATGTTACCTTAATGATTTCTAACAAGAATGAAACAGGCCTATAGGTTTCTGGACGATCCATTAGATCTTGGAAGCCTTGTCGTAATGCAATGAAAATCAAAATGTGTGTCCGATGCCACGAACCTTTCTTTTTATTTATTTTTCACGGACAAGATATCTACTTTTCTTAAAGTCTATTTAGAGATTTAATATATGTATAGATGATACTAACAGGTACCAAGTGAACAGGCAACAACTATAATTGCCTACCTGATCATAAAAAACAGATCTTTTTAGGAACCAATTTCATAAATAAGGGCTGTATTGAAAGTCCTCCCTAGAAGGAAACTTTGAGAGAGGCGGCCTTCGAGTTGTCCATCGATTTGGTATTCTTTGAAAGAAGGAGGCCTTAAGGCGACCTTGCGCGAATATGAATAACGTTTTGGCATCTTATGGACGCCTTTTTTCTTAAAGGAAAGACTATGAATATGGCCCTAAACACACCACCCCGCCAACTAAGGTGATAATTCTATTGTAAAGTTCAAAGAATTAAACATAAATTAGTGGATACCTGTGTATAAATATAAAAAAATCCAGAAAAATAATGTTGATTATTACGATATGCCTAAAGTATATAAGAAGTGATTTTGTAATATTTTTAATTTAGTAGTTTGGTATAGTGATTTAGATTTAGTCCGAGCTAGTTAGAGTAAAAATAAGGCACACAAAAAGCCTATGTAAAATGTATTTTATTTTATATACATTTGCTATTTCAAATAATAGATAAATTAATAATTGTTGGTTGTGTTAAGTAGATGTTTTTATGATCGATTTCTAACATCAACAGTGAGATTTACTAAGATCTAAAATAGTACCCCCCACAGTAGTACACACTTGTAGGGGGTACTAAATTTCAAAACCAATTTTCAAAAAAACACTTACCCATACAGAAAGAACACAAAGTTATTGATTATTTTGTAATGTTATTGCAAAATACCACTGAAAAACTGCTTTTTTTCCTCAAAATACACCATATTTTAGAAGAAAATGCCCTAAAACTAATTTATTTTGACAGGTTTCAAAATGGCAAATGGTGAATACGTTAAAAATTTGGCACATAATAGCTTCATTATTTATGTTTGAGGTTATAAAGTTGGTGCTTTTTTTAGACCACCTCAGGGGGGTGGTTTAATTTGTAGCCTCCAGAAAGGATTGTTTTATGGCATTTCGTAATAAGTTTGTTTATAATTTCGCTTAGTAACCATTTTTACAAGGACTAATTTACCTTATTTAATATCCCAAGTTGCTCGTTACCCAATAAAACACCTCCTATTTTGTCTACGAAGCAAAACCAACATAAGTCAACGTCACTGATTATGCATGAAAAATATACCAAACAAAAAACCGAAAACAGCTATATTAATTTATTTAAAAACTGAAAGTAAAACATTGAGGTTATCTAAAAGCTCAGTCAAGAAAACTTTCCTTACTCAAAGCCCACTCATTTTAAAGCTATAGCTTTTATCAGTAGAGGTTGGTGCAAGCCAAGGTGCAAGCAGAGGTAAAAAATCTGAACTCGCTGTTTGTGATTGAACGCAGCGCTAATATTTTTAAATTGACATTTCGACAGTGACAGAAATGTAAAAAAAACTTGCATTTAAGTTTTTTAATACATTTCATAAATAAAAATACCTTTTAAATAAATACAAAATTAATCTACTCCTTATTTTATTATTATTCATCTAAATCGTTGTGTGACATCAAGTATTATTTGGAAAAATGAATCAACAAGGGTAAGTTTTAATTAAAGTGAGATATAATCCTAATGTTAGTTTATTCTACAGATTGTTTACTTTTTAAACCCCGCGTGGGTTTAAATTTTTTAATTTTCTTTTCTTCTAAATTGAAAATTTTCTCTGAAATCCAACAAAAGATTGTGATAAGATGATTATTCAATAAACAAATTTATTAAAATTCTTCTTATAAATCAAACTACGTCCAAAACTCAAGGAGGGTTCGTTTAAAATGTTGAAAACCAAAAATTTCACTTAAACTTAGGACCGTTATAAAATAGACTAAACCGTTTTAGTAAATCCCACTGCAATTGTCTAACATGAGCAAACGAAATATTCAGGTTTGTTGTCGCAGCATATAAGATATTTTTTTGGGAATTTAGAAACTCTCATAAAATCTAAAAAATATCCAAATACTGTTTCTGTTTGCTTTTTTTAACTTATAAACTAAAAATATGCACGCCAGGGACGATCCAAAGTAGCTTTTAGGCCTTAAGTTTACCTCAAAGCGACCTTGCGCGACTATGAATACTGTTTTGGCTGAAGAAGACTTTTGAGTCGCCTTGTTCCTTGAAAGAACGTCTCTGAATATGGCTCTAAATGGCTGGCTTTGTCTCAGTTTTTCTAAAGTTTTTATAAAGATTTTATAATACACGAACAAATATTTCTACCATCATAAACCAAACAAAACCAAAGAGTAGTTTAAAACAAAACTTTTATAATTTTTATTCTAAAACTTATATAGACAAAATGATTTAATAATTTACCTATAATAACGTACTTAGTTTAGGAATCACTTTTTTTATAATAAATTAATTTTAATGGTTTTTGGTAAAGTTTAAATACAATTTTAATCTATGGCCAAAGATTTAAACGATCCATCCACTCCCAGGCCAAGATTTTTCTTTGAGCTTTCGTCTAGTTCTATTTTTTTTGTGGATTTTAAAGTTAACAGGTTCTTGAACATCGGTGCTAGTTCTTCAAGTGTTTGGCACCATTCAGCTAAAACAATAATATAATTTTTTTTAAAATATAACAGAGCCGGTTTGATTACAAGGGATGACAGATTTTTTTTTTTAAGTGAGGCAATTTAGTAAATCTTGAATTGGATTGTCTGTACAAAAAAATATATAAAAGTAATGGCGGATCTATCTCAACTCTAAATTGTTTGGCAAAATCATGTCTTTTGTTAAAATACCACAGTTTACGCTTATCAAACACCATTGATATTTATAAAGTAGTAGTAGTAGTAGTAGTAGTAAACATGCTTAAGTCTAGCATCTGAAAATTAAAATAACTAAGTTATCTGACTAGCATGCCTGTACTGTAAATACATTTTATGAAATAAAAAAAAAGAAGTTGCAATTTTATTAAATTTAAAATACCTATATAATTAAAGTAAATACTTGGCAAATATAACATTTAATATATAGTTGACTAGGTTTTCAAGCACGTGACCAGGTACTAATCTGTCACAATTTTCCATATATATAAATTTAAAAAAAAAGACAACATCAAAGATGTTTTCAGAAAAAAATTGCATTTTATAACAATTAAAAAGAAAAAAAAGTTTCGATTTCCAAGACATTAAAATAAAACGAATTTTTAAACAAACAAAATTTAAAACAGTACACCAATACACACATGCTCAAAAAGAAAGAAACAAAATAAAGTAATTATAACAAAAAAAGAAACAAAAACAGACGAGTTCAAAATTAGTTACTTATAATAGAATAGGTTTTTAAGGAATATAAAGGTTACAACTGGTGATTGGTAAGAGAATCCTGTTTAACTAATGTTTATTTTAAGGTTTTGCGAAATTTTTAAATAATAGTTATTATTTTGAAAGTAGGAAGTAAGTGATGAAAGACCTTTACACTATTGTCTATAATGGAATTTTGGACTAGAGAAGAATTTGGGATTGCAAAAGGAATATCATGACTTCGGCGCGTCCAATAAGCTATCTGATGAACTGGAAATGTAGCAATGTGCTTCTGTATTAAACTGGCGGTAATGTAAACACGCATGGCAGCGTCAGAATTTCATAATGCATAAAAAGTGGTTTACAGTGTTCTCTAGGACAAGTTCTTGCAATGTTATGTTTAGTGCGTTTTTGTAGTTAAAAAACAGATTGAAACCGAAACTGCAGAAAAAAAATGAGGCCGCCGCCGCCGTAGACTAGTGAACAGCGTCATAGCCTGCAGAACAGATATCGCAGGATAGGATCTCGGCAAGTACATATTGCTTCACACAACACCGAATGCGACTCGAGAGGACGACGGGCGGCCTCATTTCTTAGCAACTCTGCAGTCGACGTTGTTCATAGAATAACAACAAACGAGGTAGAAGTAGGCGGCACGGTTGACACTGCACTGGAAACTTTGCAGAACTCAAAGGTGGACGGCCGAGGACCCCACGAAACTGGGTAGAGGAGACTAGCCGGTGACCCAAAAAAGGAGACCTGGACTTCTTCCAGATCAGGACTTCATGGGACGTGGCTGGACTCCGACAGATTTGGTAGCGGGAGTCGAGAGAGGGTGACTTCGACGGCGACCTCGACCAGCCAAACCGGGACTAAACCTTGATTTTCGGGTTAACCTATAAGACGGCGGGCTGCTGGGGAGAAAAGTCTACCGTCAGCCAAGTTCTGATGGAACGGTAGCGATGTTAGCGTTCGGAGGTGGTGTAAAGCCAGCGGTCCAGTGTGTATACTTGCTACGCAGCCTAAAGATCCCTGCTTTCGACAAAGAGGTATCAGGCAAAAACTAAGTCCTCTTAGCAAAAGAAAACTTGCATCCTAAGGGGCTCTCGCGGCCTTCTTGAGGCGTAATCGAACAAGCCATAATCCCTTGGTCATCTTGCATTCTTCTTTTGGTCAGTAAGAAGCACGCAAGAACCAGATTCTGTGTTGATTATAGAAAACTTATTGACGACACAAATAAAGACATTTATCCTTTTCCAAGAATTGTCGACTCTTTCACTACATTAAAATTTTGCATTTATTTTTATCATTAGTAAGAAACCTAATCTTGTTGAAAATAAAAAATAAAAGTCGTTGTTCGGGGTCAGGGTGAAAAGAAGACGTAATAAAAATCTTCAATTAAAGAACAAGATTACCTAATTGACGTCTAAAATCACAATAACCAAGGAACATATGCATGCCTTTACGAAAAAAAAATGTAAAAATATTTTTTTTAAATTATAAAACATTAAAAGTAACGTCTAAAATCACAATAACCAAGGAACATATGCATGCCTTTACCAAAAAAAATGTAAAAATATTTTTTTTTAATTATAAAACATTAAACGTACCGTAAAGTTCCTCCAATGATTTTTCTGTCCCCCCATAGGTTGACGGTAAAATATCTTTTGGTATTTCTTTAAGTAATTCATCGTAATTGTCGTGAACGTAGATCTAAAATACAATAAAATACAGAAATTTAATTTATTTAACAAAAATAGACATTTTTTTATTATGGTCTCCCAAAGGTCTTCGGAAGGAGAAAACGCATATTTTGTGTGTGGGTCTTGGTTGTGTTTATCTTTTACAATTTAATTTTATACTATTATAAGTTTTTTATTATTTCATATAAAATTATTAAAAATCTTGGGTCCCCAAGGCTATTTTATACTTTTAAAATATATACCCCTCTTCAAAAATGTTATTGTTTTTTTTTGCCTCAAAAGTTTTATATGATCGACTCTCCGTTTTTGAGGACACCGTAACTCAACCAGATAGAAGAGAGACTTGCAAAAATATTAGCAAATGGTATTAAATTTTATTACATTCTTAATCACTTATTTAAGTTAGTAATTAATTTAAGTTCTTCAGTTGGCCTATTTTTACCGAAGGTTGGTTGCTTTGAAAACTGCTTAAGTGAAACGCCTATGATTTATCAAACCAGGAATTTATCAGACCGTATTTAATAAAAAATTTCATCCTAAGACCGTTTCACCATAAAAACTGCAATTTGTTAGACTATTCGGCCATTTCAAGCGGTCGGACGGGACAAAAAAGTAACCCAATACTAGAAAAGCCAGCTGTAACTTCTATATGATTAAAATTATTACTATATTTTCCAATAAATAATTTCCTAAAACCATAGGTTATGCAATAAAATAGTTTAAAACAATAAGTTGTAACCAGAGCTTATAGGACGACTTTTAAACTTTGGGTTGGACAGGACAAGAAAAACCAAAACTTAATTTTAATAAATTCTTACTTTTATATATATAAATTTTTTAGAAAAAGGCTTTTATCAAGGCTTTTCCTAACTAAACAAAAGGTACTGGAATTAAAGGAGAAAGCATGTTGTTAATATTTATGTTAAAAATTATTATGAACCATGAACCAGTAAAGCTTTTCTTTTGGGTGGGTCGGGACAAAAAATACAATAATTGAAAAAATATTATTTGCTTTATGTCCGAAACTGTTTGTATATTTCTGCTTTCTTACATACCTACCAAGAAAAAGTGTTATAGTGATTTTATGATTTGGAGTTATTTCAAGATTTTTAACAAAAACCAGTAGATTGTTAAAGAGTTTTTCTTTTTTTTAATAAAATTACATTTGCTTGAAATGGCCATAAATTTTTTATTCGAACCTTATTTCTTCAAACCCATTTAATAACAAATTCGAAATTTATAAGACCTGGTTTTAATCGAACCATTGTTCATCAAACTCATTCAATATCAAACTCATCATTTGTAAAACCCATTTTTAATAAAACCCAGAATTTGTCAAACCATTATTTTTCAAAACTGGAATTCGTAGCACTCGTTGTTTATCAGAAAATTGTTGCTAAATTGATTGGGCATTCGCCAATAATACATGAACCGGAGCTTCTATACATTTGTCGTTCTATGTGCGTACACTTGGCTAAAAGTATTCACAGGTAGCGTTTCATAGTTTTTGTATAGATGTCACTCTATTATACGCTTCCGGTTCATGTATTATTGGCGAATGCGCAACCAATTTAGCAAAAATTTTCTGATAAATAACGGGTTTTACGAATTCCGGATTTGAGAAATAATGGTTTGACAAATATTGAAATGAGTGTAATGAACAATGGTTTGATTGAAAACGGCTCTTATAAATTTCGAATTTGTTATTGAATACGTTTGAAGAAATAAAGTTTGCATAAAAAATTGGTTTAACCAATTACAGTTTCTTTATTGAATTATTTTATGATTGAACTTTCTTTTATTTAGCGGGTTTTATTTTGCACATTCTGATAAACCGTGGGCATCCTTTAAGTGCATTATTGTTTTCACGACGTTGCGTCGGTCTATTATTTAGCAAATCCGGATTTCGTCAAACTCGTTTTTTACCAGAAAATATTTGCTAAATTGATAGCTCTAGAGGCATACACGCAGGTGTCGACATCTATATACAAGGTATTTAACACTACCTGTAAATACTTTCATAGAACGACAAATGCATAGAAATGCCGTGACGCCGCGCCACCGTCGTGTACGCCTCCAGTTAATGTAAGTATTATTGGCGAATGCGCTATCAATTTAACAAATATTTTCTACACTGAAAGAAAACTTCGATTTTATAGTTAACAAGTGTTTGTTATTCCGTGTTTTTGTTATAAATAATAAGATATATTACAAAAGTGGATATTCTTGTTTCTAGTCAATCATCTCTTTAAAAAAGAAGGTTTATAAATAACAACTAATTTGTTTCTTTCAATTTTGAAAAACATGGTAACTGAGAACAACACTTATTAAATAGAACAGAAAAAAAACCTACAGTATACTAATAAACAAGCTCTTAGTACTGTGTAATCACAAGTCCTTTTTCCTGTTAATCGATTGTTTTTGTTGAAGTTAAAAGCACAAGAGTATAGGTTCAAAACCAGTTGTTTTTTATCAACAAATATTTTGTCTGAGGATAAAAAGACGACAATAAGCATGCGCGGGAGCTTCGATCGAGTCTTTTGGAGCGCGCCAACGACTATCAGCGTCAAGTGTCAGCGGATGCAGTCACGTTCACTAGTTCAGCAATTTTATTGCGCCATTGCAAATTTAGGCCGCCGCGCCATCGCGTCCTTTTTATATTTTATATTGGACATACATAGGAGTTTTTTGTGTCACGATTATTGCTATATTTGTGAAAATTTGTCCGCAAGGCGTATGTACATGGAAGCAATGGAAGGTTACGAAGCTACGGTTTTTTGAGAAATGCGGCGGTTAATCACGAAACCATCAACAGGTTTTTGGGTGCAAGCATTTGTTTCTCCTATATATGCATGTATGTAGCTACCCACCTATGTTCATCCACGTCTTCCAAGACAACTTTATGAATGAAAAAAAGATGGTCTATTTGCAGTACCTAGATTTAAAGTGGATTTATGTATACTATATAATGTTAATAAATAAAAGGAAGTGGCTATAAACTCACGGAGTTGTGCACAGGTTACGAGAGCAGTAGCAGATACAGGGAGGGGGCGGGGACGGTGGAGGGCGCCCTCCACTTGTATCTAACTCAACCCAACCAAGGTAACCTCAATAAAATAAAGCAATTTCTTAATTTCAAATTTGGGTGGAATCCCTGCGGCGAGCAGCCCGGCGCTTCTACTGTCATATTGCCATTGGTCATGGTTTATTTGTTGCTTTCACACTTTTTCATTGCGGCACAATTTTTATTTGTTTTATATAATATGCGCCTGCGCGGCCTACGGCACTATAATTTACATTATAAACACTAAATTTCTATGACAAATAGGAAAAATGGCCAAATATCATCTAACTTTTTGGTTAGTTTTTAAAGAGTTTTCATTTTTTTTATTTTATATTTGGGTGTGGAATCCCCCTATTCTTGCATCTTTACATTGTCTAAAAACAAACATTTTTTTAAATCATTTTAATCAAATCAATTTTTATTTTTAGTCGAGCAGCGATTTGGAAGAAACTATCGAAAACAGAAGGAGCTGCTACAAAAATATGGGCTACCGATCGATGCTGCCGTTTATAATATTATCATTTGAAACAAAAGTAGTAGTAGTAGTAGTAGTAGTAGTAGTAGTAGAGAAGGGGCGGCGCGAAGCCTGGCAAGTAGGCCTCCCTGGGCCCTTTCTGCCCTACCCCGAACCTGCCCCTAATCCACCGCCTGCACCACTGGTCTGGCAGTCTGCTCATCTGGTTTCACTGTTCTTTTTGCAAAGTCCAGTATTTTGTCCCATTTGAGCGTGTGCAGGTTCTCTTCATCCAGGGTCGGGAAACCGAATACCTGGTATCTCGTCCTCTGGTATGCCTCGCAGTTCGCTATAACGCAGGCCCGGCAGGTCGAGTCATTCTCCAGCCCGATCCGAGTCATGTGCTTCCTTAGTCGGTTGTGACAATTTGAAACAAAAAGTAAACAAAATAAAAATAAATAAATAAAATATCCAAGAATAATATTTTTACAAAAATCTTTGCGTTGATTTATTTTGTGTTTTAGGTAGCCCTAGCGGAGGATATAGAAAAACCGACGTTACAAGGCTTGCACCCGGTTCCCACCAATAACACCCGGTTCCCGCCTTCGACTTTTTCGTGCGTGCCCGAGCACCCGTCAAATGTGATGCATGAGTGGGCACTGACGAAAAAGTCCTAGGTGGGAACTGGGTGTAAGACTTTCATGCGTGTTCGCCGGGTGTAAGTCTCATAATGTGGTGTCGGTTTTGCTCCTCTAGAATTACCCGAAACACAGAATAAATCAAGGTTAATGGTTAAATTACATTTATTAACTGTTAACAAATCGAGAGTTTGGGGTTAACATTTATTAACTGTTAACAAATGGCTGTTAATAGTTAACATATATTTGTTTACTATAACCAAATCAGAGTGAATGCGTGAAGTATATTTATTTACTATAAACAACTCAGGGTTTATAGGTAATTGATATTTATTTACCAGAAACAAATCATTATTATAACCTAAATTATAAATATTTATTATAAACAAATTTCGTCTAGTTAATCAACTATCCTTGTTTTCTATTAATAAGATTTGTTACTGGTTAATATAATATTTGGTTACTATTAACAAATAGGACAGTTCCTAAATCCCATTTTTGTTTATTATTACAAATTCGGTTATTTATAATTAATAAATAGGTCTGTCAATAATAATCGCTGACTTGATTTTTATTACCAAATATTTGTTTTTAAATTCTAAAATTATGGTAGGTTTCTCAGAAACACATATCTATTAAGTCGTAAATCACAAAAGCCTTTTGTTGTGGTTAATAAGATTTAATAATTATAACCAAACTCCTTTCTCAGTGTAATAAACAACGAGTTTGGCGAAATCCGGTTTTGATAAATAATGGTTTAACAAATTCCGGGTTTTATTAAAAATGTGTTTTATAAATTACGAGGTTGATATTGAATGAGTTGGATGAACAATGGTTCGATTAAAAAGTGGTGTTCGAAATTTTAATTTGTTATTAAATGGTTGTGATGAAATAAGGTTCGGATAAAAATTTTTTTTGACGAATTACAGTTTCTATGGTGAATGGTTCTTACGATGAATTTTTTAATTAAATACGGTCTCATAAATTCCTGGTTTGATAAACCATATTCGCCCTGGACAAAGCCAAAGCCGAAAAACCTACTGCGAATGCCTGACGCAACTTGATTAAAAGAGTTATTATTGCTATGGCTTTTTATCGTAAAATGCAAAGGCAGGTCCGTTATCGTATCTCATAGTTAAATGGACAAGCCAGACATCAAATTTAAAAAAATAGTATGGTATATCCATACCGATTCCGGGACAAGCTAAATTTTATTGGTTTTTGGTTGGTGATGTTGACCTTCTAAACCGGCCATTTTTGCTTGGTCGACACACAATTTAGTGTTCTTTAGTCCATATTGGCGGCCATTTTGCATTTAATCTAATAACTATCAACAGTGTCGTCTGTTTTTGGCTGAAAGGGTACTAAATTGCAGTAGTAGTATTACAGAAAGTAGTTGAGTGACCTATATCTCGAAGGGAAGGTGAAAATCAACCCGCTTCTATAATGGGCAAGGTAAATAATCTTCAACTTGTTACTTTTTTAGCAAAATGAAAAAAGCATGTTTTTTTTAACAGTTTTCAAATATGATCCCCTTGAAAAATGTACATTCACCACATTTACTTTAAAAAAAGTCAAATATAAATGTACATGTCATTTTTGTGCATAATTAAATATTATTATTACTGTTATTATAGAATCCATCAAAATTTTTTTATAAACCTATTTTATTCCTTTTCCAGATTATGAATAACTTAACTTAAACGACAATTGGAGGGCAATTCAGTGGCGATTCTTTTTATAGCGAGTCTTTTGAAGCGACCCTGCACCGATTTTTCGCCTAAGTTTACACTTGGTGCTGTAAAGCAAACTCTAGCAACTTTTTTCGGATTTTAGTATACTGTTACATAGATTGTGAGAAAGCGTTTGATCGAGTTCAACACGAAAAGTTCATAGAATCGCTAAAAGAAGTTGGTCTAGATGACCAAGATCTAAAGATAATCGCTAATCTATACTTGATTCAATTTTTACTTTTAAAAGGCACATTTAACTAAACTGTAAACAAAACAGACAGTTCTCAGCAAATATCGTCTGGTGAAGTGACCCTATTAATAAAACAATTAATCCTAGCAACCAAACAATGATGCTGCCAGCGTGTACCGCCAGATTGCGAGAAATTGAGTCGCTATAAAAAATAGCCTCCGCTTGAATTGCCCTTCTGGCTAGAATTAGGTGTACTTACCCTGTTAACAATTTTACTGGGCAACATCGACCTCAAAAGCTGCATCATATGACTGATAAATGCCGGTGAATTTACAAAATTAATAGATTTGATCCTCAAGTTTATGGAAAGCTAAAACATAATATTTTAAATAAAATCATTGGCAGCGGATGCCGGGGGGGGGGGGCGAGCACAGGGTCATTTACACCCCAAACAAAATAATAAAATAAATGAAAAAAATTTAGAAAAAGTATTTTATGGAGCAGAGACGGACTACTTAAACTCTCCACCTAAGGTAATCGATGTCCCGCGCCATTTTTATTTAAAAAGTAGTTTTAAGTGTCTTGCCAGGAGTTCACGCGCGCAGTCAACTATAGTCTCGCCTCGAAAACAGCCGCCAGAGCATTCTGACCGATGCCGATGGACTAATAGGATTACGAATTAATTCGTGCTTGGCATGATAACGACAAGCTTTACTCGTCTTTGGGTCTACAGTCACGCTGCAGTCTGTTTTCAACTGTTCGCTCTTTGTCTATGCGTTGTTTAATATTTCTGGATATTTTTTAAGTTTAATATGTAGGATATAAGAGAATGGAATGTATATATAAATACGAAATCTTGTTCCGTAACTTTTAATTTTGTTAATAATGTTTTGAAAAAAACATGCTGGCCTGCCTGCAGAACCTTTATAGCTTCTCCCCTTGGCCACTGTTTTGCACCCCACATTAAAAGTACAAATGTTGGGTACTTTAGAAAACCCGGAGAATATTGACGATCACTGGACAATGTTGAAGGCAGCAATAACATCTGCCTCCGAAGAAACGGTCGGCTACACACAAAGAAAACATCAAGACTGGTTTGATGAGCACGACAAAGAAATTCAAGACCTTATTGAGAGAAAGAGAAAAGCCCATAATGTTTGGAAACTAACGAAAAGAAAAGGCAATATCAAGAAGCCAAAGCAGAAGTTTAAAGGCAAACACGTAGATTAAAAAACCAATGGTGGACAACAAAATCACATGAAATGGAACATCTAGCTGAGTCCAACAACACCAGAGCCTTCTTTCAAGCTACTAAGATGATATATGTTCCCGCTATACAAGGTATCAATCCTCCACAATCCAAAGATGGAACAAGGCCGCTTAAAGACAGATCCTCTATTAATTTACGATGAAAAGAACACTTCCAAGAACTACTCAACAGAGAGTATCAGGTCGATAATGATATCTTCGACAAAATTCCGGAGAAAACTACACAACAACACCTTAGTGAGATTCCGAGATTAGAGGAGGTCGAAAAGGCAATCACACAGCTAAAGAATAACAACTCAGCAGGCACAGACGGTATCGCTGCTGAACTCTACAAACACTCTACACACTTCATTCCCAAATGCACATTCCAATAAGTAAAATATGGACCACTGAGACCATTCGGCCGAACTTAGAGACGCCTCTATAGTTACCATTTTCAAAAAAGGCCCAATGTGGAAACTACAGAGTTATATCTCTGCTTTCTGTTGCTGGAAAGATACTTGCACGGATCGCACTATCAAACCGATTAATTCCGATTGAAGAACAAAATCTGCCAGAGACACAGTGTGGATTTAGGCCTAATCGAGGCACAGCTGACATGATCTTTAGTGCCAGACAAATGCAATAGAAATCTAGAGAACAAAATCGCCCTCTCTTTATGGCCTTCATAGGCCTAGTCATTTGACTCGGTCAACAGAGAAGCTCTTTGGAAAATACTGGCAAAAGCTGGATGCCCTCAAAAATATATTCAAATTCTTAGACTACTACACGACAATATGAATGCAACAGTCCTGAGCAACGATGGACCAGGAGAGTCATTCCAGATTACGACAGCCGTTAAACAAGGATGTGTTATAGCGCCCACCCTATTCTCTATATTTTTAGGTGACATGCTTCACCTTATTGAGGAACATCTAACGCCGGGAGTGGAAATTCTATATGGATTCGACGGTGGTGATGGTGAGCAAAAACCAAGGTCTCGACGACCTCGGTACACCGATGAAAACGTCGTTATGGTCGATACAGAGGAAGGTCTACAGCTGGTAATCAACGCATTTAACCAAGCCTACAAAAGCATTGGCCTAGAGGTCAATCTTGCCAAAACGCAAATTCTTCACCAACCAGAACCAGGTACGAATCTCCAAGCTCCAAACATTTCCATAAATGGCCATCCTCTGCAGAACGTGGAACATTACCCATACCTTGGGAGCCACCTATCATTAAATGCAACTATTAACGCATCGCCTAAAATGTGCTAGCGCAGCGTTTGGACGGCTTTCGGAGAGAGTCTTCAACAATCACGACATCAATGCGGAGACCAAGCTTCGTGTCTACAACACAGTTATAATACCAACTCTAATATACGGATGCGAAACATGGATGATGTGATAACCACTGAGATTGTTATTTTTGCATGGTGACCAAAAACTCCCTATTATCATTTTATAAAATTTTAACTTAAGTCTTCGTCGAGATGTCGTGCATACACTAAGACCTAGATACATAAATTATTTCATAAAAAACACAATTAATGTCACTATCCGTGAGGGACAAAAAGGATTTTCGATTTAAGAATTGGTGCTGGTTCTGATTGACATTATTTTGACATAAATTTTGATAGCGGTTCTAAACTAATGACGTCATTTAAAATATTTGTGAAGATATCTTTGATTTTAGTCAAAAAAAGACTACCTATAGTTTTGCTTACAACCAAAGGGCTGAACCAACTTCCTAGGCTGGTTCTAAAATTTCATAACCGGGTTGCAACTGTGACTTCATTGTTTTAAAACGAAAGGACCGGTTGCGGTTCTGAAACCAGGACCAATTGTAAATCGAAAATCCTTAAAACCATCCATTTTTTGTTTGCCGATTAAAAAAAAACAAATTTTGTCTTTCACAAATGTCAAAAAATTAAATGGCACATTTACTTTTTTTATACCGGGCTCTTAAAGCGCTTTTATATAAGGACTGGTTGAAAATGTTGTCGTATGAACACCACTAAAACTGATTTAAGCACTAAATTAATTTAAAAACCCTTTTTAAGGTCGCTATAGACATTTTGAAAACGCTTTAGCGCATTTTTTCTATCCTAAAAAAGTATTCAACCTTGGTTTTCCGAAAAATCTGTCGTTGCTTTATTTGTTTTTTTCTGTAAACTGACATATTTAACGACATTTAATGAAGAACGTACAAACCCTCGGAGAAAGCGATTTTATTTAAAACGGTCCTTATATAAAACAGGTTTTAGGTGCGTATAAACGTAGTAACTATAAGGGCGGTGACGAAGCTAAAGATCAATTTTTTTGTTTCATTTTTTGATGAAGGAATAAAAAAAATAGTGTTAACAACTCGAGGCTATGCTAACTTTTACTTGCATTTTTTTAAAATAACTCGCACAAATCACGTTTGCAAAACAAGCACTATTTTAGCCCCTAGTAATAAAAACTAAACTATTTTCTTACCATAATATTTAGTAATTTAGCGTTCATCGCAGGTGTAAATTTGGTTAAGTTTCTCCAACCAAAATGCTCGAAGTCGATTACAATAATATTAGATGCGAACGCATCCTTTTGCATCCTAATTTCGGCCATCATCATCACGATTATTTCGTATATGAGAGCGTCTGATGCTTGACCTTAAAAATATATTGTTAGAAAATTAGAAAAAGGTAAAATGATGAAATCTCCTCTGTTTCGCAGATTTCAACCAATTGCAATTGAGTTGCGTGAAAGCCGATTCTTGAATTTTGGGGGAAAGGTCACAACGATCACCTCCTTGATGTCGACCAATAACGGGCTTTAAAGCTATCACGAGTTCTCCGAAACCTATCCGACCACGGCCGATCCTCATCCGATTGCCGTGTATCTAAGGAACCTTCCTACACTTTCATACACCTGCCTCTGAGCAGGAGAACGGGCACTCCTGAAAAACGATAATCGGGTTAACTATGCGCGTGCACCGTACATGCTTGGCAGCTTCTGGGCCTTCTTGTTGGCCGAAACGAAGGATGTGAACGTTCCTAGGCGACCATTCCCTCGAAATTCAAGAATCGGCACCAGAGCGATTCCCAACTCATCACATTTCGATTGCACCGATTTGCACCTCAGTTTTTGCCTTCCAATATTCATTTTCTAAATCCTCAATATGATGTAGACCCATGTCATTTAGATACAGAGGTGTATCAAAGAAGCACTAAAATACATGTTATAATTAGATATTTGCCCAAAAAACTATTTCGTCATAGACATTTAACCAATACCCCTTATCCAGCAGAATATTAAGATTTGCATTTTTGTGGCTTACCACATTTTTATTTATTTTTGAAGATACTGTTCAAGCATCTTGATATTTTTTGAAAGTTATGGCTAAAAAGGAAATAAAAAAAAATAGAAACAAGTATAGAACTAGTGGAGGGGGTGGCTGTTGGTAAAAACATTTTGATAAAACATTTTGATGATTAGGTTAAGAATAAGTTCAGTTTCTGATAATTCTATAAAGTTAAATAATAAAGTAAATATATTATATAAAGTTACATATTTACATTAATTATAAATATTAACTTATCACGCACTATAGGCTTTAGCGACCTTTTCTATTTATTTCTATAGTTAAAGCAATAGTTAAACAAGGGTGTAATTGTTGCCTTATCATTAGAAAGTTTACACTAAAAAAATATGGTCAAATAATAAAATATAAATAAATCTTTTTTTCTCAAACGCCACTGTAAAAAAATGTCAAGTAATTACCTTACCAGTCCTAAAGCAAATAAACGCACGACTAAATTTTTCATGAGATATAATAGGTACTAACACAACAAAATTTGTATTTTAATAAATAAAAAATATGGTACGCCACTGAATGAAAATGTAAAATCAGCCGGCTTAATATTCTGCTAGATAAGGCGTATTGATTAAGTCGGCAAAACAAAATATATTTTTTCGTTTTGTGGGCAAATTAAGCCTCCAAAACAATGTTTTCCTTCATTTTGTGGGCAAATATCTGATTATAACTGCTTCATTGGTACGCCCCTGTGTCTTAACGACGGAAGCAACAATATTCTAACCCAGCTTTTTATTATGTTTTTATATGTGTCTACATCATATTAAAATTACAAAAAAATTTGTTGGTTTCGGTGCACACCTATAGTTGGGTACAGAGTTTTTGATATAAGAATTCAATGAAACGATTTTTTAAGTGCTCAATGTATACCTTTTTTTTGCAGAGTAATTAGAAAATGGTATGAAAAATTGCTGTAAAACAAAAACTTGGGTGCATAGACTTTTTTGTTGAAATAAACCGAGAACCACCGTGTTGAGCTTTAGGCCGTATTTGGCACACCAAATTTTGTGTAAAATAAAATAATTTGAAAACTATTTTTTTTCACTTTTAACTATTTTTTTCTTTGACAAGATACCAGCTAAACATAAAGTTTTGATTGACGTGCTTATTCAGTTAATTATATTTAATGAATAATAAAAAAGTCTGCCGTTGGACATTCACAGAATGTGTTTCGGTCATTCGAAATCTTCCAGGCATATTCACGCAATATACCAATATGTTTGCTATGTGGGTCATACCTTCTGGATCCATGTGCTTGAAAATAGTAACTCGGCATAAATCTGGCGTGAGCTTTGGAAGGGGCACTGTCATTCTGCAAAAAAATCCTAAATAATTACTCCATTCTGCTACTCCCCGAATACAACACATTGGTTTGTTATACTCAGCTACTCAGGTAAAATTGTGGTTAATCCTTTGTCCTACTTCCAGTTTGCACAAGCTTTTCCCCTACACCTACTTGCTTCTTTTTAAAATAAATTTATTACATTATTTTTAAACATTTTATGTAGCAAAATTTACAATACATGCAAAGTTATTTTAATGCGTGCTTTTTAAATGGAATAATACAGCTAGAGGTTTATAATTTTGTTTTTAATTAGAAAGCACCACTGAAATATTTAATTGCGCTATGTTAAAAAAAAATCGCTAAAATCGCAGTGTATGTGTTTTTTCTAACAAAATTTTACTAGGTCATTATTAAGTTAAACCCACTTTGTATATGTATAAGGTTGGATACTTACACTAATTTTTTCGACTCCTCGTAGGCTGTTGAGAAGGGAATCATTTTGTCAAAAAGTATATCTCCATGGACGGTCCTGATAGTATAGTAGGCTTCTAAGGTTTGCTTTGCTTTTTCTCTGTTCATTTTTGCATTGAATAGGGCTACTCGGATTTTTTCGTCTACATCAGCTTAAAAATAATATTATAATTATAAGTTATGCTCACAAATATTCAAGGCTATCAAATATCGACTTCTAACTATGGCTTTTTTAAACAATTATAAATTTTTATTAAAAAAAACTTTTGAAGAACAAACTTTTATTAAATGCACTGAAAGGTAGAAAATATTTTTTTATCTTTCTTATACCATAATAAAAGCGATGGGCGCAAATTAAAAATTTTAACTCTAGGTATCGTTTATCGATCACTTCGACAATTCACCTAAGAAATAGTCGTATTATTCCGTAACATAAGGACATTTCCAAAGGCTTGGCAAGCACGGCAATCTCACCCGTTCTTAGCTTCTTTAGATTTTATCGTAAAGTTAAAATTTTTAATTTGCGCTCAAGATAAAAAAAAATTTTCTACTTTTGTGTGTACTTAATAGAAGCTTGTTCTTTAAAAGTTTTTTTAATAAAAATTTATTTTTTAATTTTTAGACATGTACCCTAAATCGTCCATTTTGAATCCACCATATTCAAATTTTCAAATCTGATCAAAAATTCATATCCCCTTCCGTAAAAACCCCTGTATGCCAATAATACCATATTATTGTATTGTCGCCGGAACTATAAACGCGTACCAAATTTGAACACACACCCTTAATTTTTAGATTTGTATCCTTGATCGCCCATTTTGAATCTGCAATATTGAAATTTTCATATTTTATCAAAAATTCATAATCCCCCTCCTGGAAAACCCCTGTATGCCAATTTTGATTGAAATCGAACAAACTTTATCTTGTTCCCCTCCACTTCCCTCGTTAGAAAGAGGTGGGTACCTGAGAATCTGATTGGAATTCGTTATCTCCATCCCCAAGTGCCCCAACACACCAAATTTCAACGAAATCGGGCGTACTTCAACTGTAACCCCCTTCGAGTAGGTGGGAGCTGTCAATTTTGTCACACTATATTCTTGTGTTGTCACGCCAAATTTGAAGTCGATCGGATGTCGAGAAGTTGGTCAAAATTAAGTTGCAAGATTCCACCCGAACAAACATATTTACATACATGGCAAGTTAATAAAAACCTGTAATAATAAATTGAAACAATTTCTGTATATGCCACTAAAAGTCGTGTAACATAAATTAGAAAATGGACTTTTTAAAAAACCGTAACTGACTGTTGATCCGCTGAGATCTGCAAGTGTATTTTTGGCCCCACATTTTGCTATCCAAATACAGATATTTTTCAAAACATTATAGTCTCATTTTAAAGATAAAGCTTATATCAACTTAGTAATAGTTTTTTAATTTTGACTTTTGTTTTTGTGAAATATAGATCCAGATGTGGCGTGTTTTGCCTGCACAATTTACAAAGCTAGACAAAAATTGCAGAAAATAACACTAGAGAATCCCAGATTCAAGCTTTGTCTATAAAAATAGGACTTAAATGTTCAACAAAATATATTTGGAAATAAAAATGTCGGGGCCCTTGCAAGTTCATGAGTACTTAAAGTTAAGCCAAAAGGTCCACTTATCTTCTTAAGTGACACGTACCTCAGATAACAGTAGTGTTCGTACACCAACACAAAAATTCCTCGATTGGGCTTTAATCATGATTAGATACTAATTGTTAATTAGAATGTGGTGCTTTATATTGAAATTTTGCTTGTCAAGACAAACTTCAGGGCAAAGGAGTCTACATGTTAACATATAGTACTTGTCAGTCCGCTTATGTGGGTAGGACCATAAGAAACTTTAAAACTAGATTTCTGGAACATTTTAGAGATATCCGTCTAAATAGAGAAGACGGTAGCAATTTTGTCTCTCATATTCTGGAAACGGGACACCCACCCGATATTCAATCAGACTACAAAATACTGCACTTTAGCAGAAATTTAAACACCCAAAAAAACCTTCAGTATTTGAAAATATACAGGTTGCATAAGAACAACCCGCAAAAGACTTTAAATCAACAACTCAACCTCGCTAATAATAGCCTTTTAAAAATATTCTTTGAAACTTAAAACTTTTTTTTAGAAAACTTCTGTCTTCTCGTCATAAACAATTGTCTTAAATTTGATTACACTCTACTTTTATTTTACTTTTTTGAATATTTTCTGTTTTCTCTCTTGTGTGCTTGTTGCTGGTGGTGCGCTTCCGCGCCATTGTCTAAATTTGTGAGAGTTTTACTGATCAATATATATATTTTTAAGCAATTTTGTAAAATAAATCTTTTGACGTTTTTTGATAAATTTAAAATAATGTTTAAGGACGTAGGATTTGTCATTGGTTGGACAATCTTCAATTCACATATCTTGTGGTCTTAAATAAATAAATTTATAAGGTACTACTCAGAAGTAGACAGGCATAATTAATGTTTAACAATATTCATTTAGGATGGCGCTACACACCACTTAACCAAACAAAACATAATAATATAGGCGATGATAAGAAGAATTACACGTCTTTCGTGATGTTTCTAAAATATAAATAAAAATCCTTTTTTAAAGCTTAATTTTTAAAAAATAGTGCAACCACACTCCAAAATATTAATTTACCTTTCTTCCAAAGACGAACATGCATTCGATAACCACCCTACAATGGACTCAATGCTGTTGATTTTTTAAGGTAAGACTCTAGCCAATGACAGATTCCATATAATTTTATTTAGTTTTTGTATATTTTTTAGTATCTTTTTAAAACTTGTTTTCGTAATATTACAAAAAACCTCAATTTGGTCTTAGATTGGATTATACATGTTTATTCTTAGGTTTTAAATATTTGTTCCCCCTTTTGTATTAATTATTTTAATATTTTTATATTTTTTTATATTTTCTTACATTATTTCTAAATTTTTCAAAAAATCCCCTCTTTTCACTTTGAGTATTTAGTACTGAATATGCCTCTTTAGGCGAAACTGGTCTACCGTTGAAATAAATACTGTGGGAAAAAGACCCCAGAAGCAATTTTGTTGTTTCATTCCTCTTAAAGTTCCTTGTCAAAACTCCGATTAGTGTCAATCGTGATTAAAGAGGTCCGTCAAGTCACACCTTCCCCCCCCCCCACAAAAGATATTTAAGTTTTGATATGCTTAATTTCGAACCAATTTGGAACCACTTTTAAAAATTTTGAACCACAGTTCTTCCTAGGTTTTTTTTATATTCAAAACGGGGGGTGCAGCCGGGCGTCAAGCTACACCCCTATCATTTAAAGCGTACAGAAACATTAAAAGCAACTATCCCAAAATTAAAAACTAATTTCGAACTCCTAACATCACCAAAAACAATTTCGAAATATCCAATAGTAACCCTGTTTTTTTTTAATATGGTAGGGGGTGCAGCTTGACGTCAAGCCACACCCCCCTCAAAAAAATTTCGAACTTTGATATGCTTATAATTTCAAATAATTTCGAACTAATTTTGTACAACTTAAAAAAAAAAAATTAAACACCTTAATTTCTGTGATTTTTTATATTTATTCGAAATGAGGGTTTAGCCAATTAAAATCCAGTCAGTTTGGAAGGCATAGAAATATACTAGAAACGACCAGAAATCACGTAAAAAAAACTATTTCCATTTTTGTTGGACTTTTGGAACCTAATATGTGCATGTGTAAAGCACCTCATTTTTCCAATGGTGCTTCTCTTTTTTTGGAATAGTTGCTTTTCATTTTTCTCTAAGCTTTAAATGAGGGGGACGTAGCTTTACATCTGGCTGAACCCCCCATTTTGAATATAAAAAAAAACCAGGAAGGAGTGGGCTTCAAAATTCTTAAAACTGGTTCAAAATTACTTCGAAGTTATAAGCAAATTAAAATTTGAATATCTTTTGGGTGGGGGGTGACTTGACTGACCTGATAGAAGCTTAATCGGTGAATTTTTACGTTGGTGAACATGTACATAAGTCAGTAGCTGTTACTTTGGGGCGCAGGCATCGCTCCTTTGTAGCCAACTTAACGCACATATTGCCAAACAGCATTATAGGTTCAGAAAAACAGTACTAAAGGAATCCAAACTTAATTAGGTAGGGTGTTACTCTTTCTTTTCTTGTAAGAATCCTTCATAAGCTTTTAACTTCACCTCTTCAAATCTTGCAACTCAATTTTGACTAACTTCTAACTATAGTTTCGGTTACAATACAATAATATGGTATTATTAGGCGCTCCCTCCTCTTACGATGGAGTGGTGGAGGGAAAACGCCTAAGTTTGTCGGATTTCAACCAAAATTGGCATACGGGGGTTTCTGAGTATAAGAAACACGAATTTTTGGTCAGATTTTAAAAATTCAACATTGCGGATTCAAGATGGATGATTTTCAGTCATGTCTTGCTAACCAGTTTTAACTGACTTATAAACCGATTTTCTTAAAAGACATGCGTTTATATTTCCTGTGACAATACAATAATATGGTATTATCTGGTACCCACCTCCCATACCGAGAGACGCGGAGGGGGAACAAGATTTATTTTGTTCGACTTCAATCAAAATATTATGAATTTTTGATCAGATTTCAAAATTTCAATATAGCGGATTTAAAATGGACGATTTCTGCTCGTATCCACCAACGCAAGAATTCCCCGATTAGGCTTTAAACGTGATAAGATACTAATCAAAGTTTAGAATGTGGTCTTATACATTGCAAATTTGCTTAACAAGACTCATTCCAAACTTCGATTAGTGCTAATCATGATTAAAGCTTAATCGGAGAATTTTCACGTTGGTGGATATGAACATTAGGGTACAAATCTAAAAATTAAAAAGTAATTTTATGTAATAAAAGCTTTTCAAATACAAGCTTTTATAAAATATAAAGAGCACTAAAAAGTATAAAAAATAATTTTTAGCATTCTGATGTCATAATAATAAAAGCGATGGGCGCAAATTAAAACTAACAATGTCCATCCACGTATCAGAAAAATTTTAGGGTAGCTTTGGTCGAGTTCGATTGTATTTACTAATCCTTGCATTTCTCTGATTTATAGTAGATTTAGATTCTTTCGAACAATCATAATATAATCAACATAAATCAACATAAATTTATCGAGTCAACATGGCCAAACTTCCCATAATGCGCCCATCGCTTTTATTATTATGATATCAGAATGCTAAATATTATTTTCTACTTTTTATCGCATTTTATATTTTATAAAAGCTTGTATTTGAAAAGCATTTTTTTATATAAAATTATTTAACATTTAACAAAATTTATACCGTTTTTTACTTAGATTCGGGGACCAATTTAAATCTTTAATATAGCTCTTTTTTACTAAGTAGTTTGCTTTCAGGTAGACACCTACTAGTAGACACAAATTACCTATTTTTGACCTAAATTTTGTATATTCGAGTTTTTTATTTAAAAAATATGTATAATCCTTCTTGCCAGGTTAACTATTTGAAAACAAAAAAATATATTGTTGAATTAATATTTTACTTTCAATTTTTCACTGTGAAAAATGTCTGAAAGTTCTTTAAAATGCTTAAGGCTATAGTTTCTCACCAGATTTTAAGTAAAAAAAAGTACAACTGGCAACGTACAATTTTTCAATCTTGCCAGAGTGCACAGGGAAAAGTAAACATCAGAATTAGCTGTAATTTTGCAGGGGTGATCATTTTTAAATGCTTAACAAAAATATCTGAAGGATTTTTTAAAATTATCAATTACTTTTTCTTCAAAATAAAAGCTATGGTGCTGTCATCTATCCCAAAAGCCTCAAAATAATTGCGGTTTAGGACAAACCCGATTTACAACAAAAATAGAGAAATACTCACAATTTCTTCTGGATTACATTTTTCCTTTTTATATTTCCTTGCTTTAGCAAAAATAAAAACTAAATTTTCTTTTTTCTAAAAGCCTGTACACTCCGAAAAAGAAAAAAAGACATACGCATTTCAAGTGTTGGCCGATAGATCGCAGAATTTATACGATTCCATGGTAACTGCAGGTGTTTTGTCAACAAACTTTTAATCGGGCCGAAGTGGAACAGAAGAGTATTTTTACGTTTTCTCACAGAAAACCATTTGAGGTTATGTTTATCTTTCAAAAATGTGTTTTCAAAAACATTGTTTTAAAACAAATATGAAACCACTCCGCGTGTGCGGTCGCCCTCCAAAAAAGGCCTAGCACTGCGCGGGCATTACCTCGAGTTTATTAAAGAACCAAGAGAACTTTACTGGCTCGCTGAGATACTAGGAATTCGCATAGAAACATTCGGCGCTCATTCAAACATTTTTTTTTAATTTAAATTATTGCGGCATAGTTATGTGCAAGTGTACTAGTGAAATGTTGGAGTGTAAAGGATATATTTTAGAACCTCAGTTTCAAAAACACACGGATACTTGAGTACTAACAAAAAAGGTCAGTAAAGCTCCATTTATAGGTTAGAAAGACTCTTGCTAGTCGTTGACGCTCCTGTTTAAAATAGAATACGATTATTTCGTCTAGTGCCAGTAGCCGATTTTTAAATCTGCATGCTTTTAAGTTAATCTGTTGTCGGTATCAGCTAGCGGGAGTGTTTCCAATTCAACTATAAATGAAACCTTAAACATTACACCCAGTTACTTTAATACGTAGTTAGGTAGCGTTTTTTTAGCAGGTAACTCTGCAATAAATGGGTTTCTTAGTATTTTACTTGGTTTTTTAGCGGCGTAGAACGCGAAAAGTCGAAATAAGTAACCTTACCCCAAATTTTTGACCTGGTGCTAAAAAATCTCTGGTGTCCCACTGCGGATAAACATAAATAAAGTCTCCGCGTTGCCATAAAAAAGAAATTCAATGACGTAAAATTTTGCAAAAAAATCAGGTCGACAAATTTGTTTTCTACGTAGATTTCACCTGAATTTTGTAAAAAAGTTCCTTTTAAAACTATTTACCTGCGACCAACGTATAATACTAATTTTAAGACCATCTCAACGTAATTTTAAAGGCTCACTTACGGTCCTAGAATAATAATAAAGCTTAGACGTAAACCACAAGATGGCGTGGCAAGCGATGAAACTTTATTTTATAAGAGCACTAATTGACGCAAAAACGTGAATTATTTTTCTATATTTTTAAGACAATAAATGTTTATTAAGCGTAATTAAATCCAATATAATTTTGATTCTGAAAAGAAGTCCGGTTAAATTCACATAAATCGCATTTTTAATAAAAAAAACTTTGTTTTTAAAAAGATATAAGAAAGGTCCCTTAGTAACCTTATTTGCTTTGACGTTTTAGAGAGAACGTCATTGACACATCAGGTTATGAAGGTTGTTGATTTAAGAGTATTCGCGTTTGATATTTTTATTAATTTCTGATATTATTTATGATGACGTTTTCATTGTTCGTAGGTAAAAGTAGTTTACATAACAAGCATGTTATGATGGTCATTAAAAGCGAAGATGAAGTTTGAGATGCGAGCTTCAGGCAAGTGTCTTAATTTATCTGAGCCTGTAATGACCATAACATGCGAGTTAGAGTACTATACTTTACCTACGACCAAAAATATCAAACGTGAACACTGTTAAGCTAACAACCTTCATAATCAATGACGTTCTATTTAAAACGTTAAAAGAAATAAGGTTTCTAAGGGACTTTATATATATCTTTAAAAAAAAGTTTTTTTTTTCTTAAAAATGCTTAATATGTCACTTATTTTTGGTTAGATATGAAAATTATATTGGATTTATTTACGTTTAGTAAATATTTATTGTCTTAAAAATACATAAAAATAATTCACATTTTTTCGTCAATTAGTGCTCTTATAAAATAAAGCTTCATCGCTTGTCACCCATCTTGTAGTTAACGTCTAAGCTTTATTGTTATCCTAGGACTGTAAATGAGCCATTAAAATCGCGTTGAGATGGTCTTAAAATTAGTATTATAAGTTGGTCGCAGGTAAATGTTTCATTATTATCCTACGAGCATAAATGGTTTATTACAGTCGTATTACGAGGCTCATTAAATTAGAATTATGTGTTGGTCGTAAGTAAAGTATACTACACTAACTCGCATGTTCACAAGCTCAGTTAAATTAAAACACTCGCTCGCGGCTCGTGTTTAATGTTAATAATTTAATATAAACGACTATAGTTGACAGTTTTATTTAAATTAAATTGACAATTAAATAAAACTTGCTGTATGTTGAACGTTTATTTTTTAATTTTTTTACCTACCGTACCTAAAAAACAGTACATGATAGAAATATGTTCTTATGTGTTCTTATTTAATGTGTATGAATAAATAAACAGGGATAATTAAAGTGGGTACCTATTTTTTTTTTAATTTGTAACGCAGTGTTTTTGTGTTGTGAAATTATATTAGGTTTTTAGCTCCCCCCCTCAACGATTAGCAGATTCTTTTCGGTTAAAGTCACTGATTCGGAGGATTTTTAACTTCTCTTGTTTTAATCGCCCTAGAAGCGTAATCCTATTGGAAAGATTAACACGCCCGCCAGGACGAAACTGTATCAGGTGACTGTGTGGAACGATACCTATTTGTGTGTGATTCAAATTTGGAAATCAAAGTATATGATGGTGTTGAATGATATTTGGGGAGGATGACCAGTGAAACCACTTATGAGCCCATGCTGGTTCCCCAGGGCAAAATATCATTTGATCATTTCTCTTTTCGCTTTGATCTTCTGTGTGTTTCTTGTAGGATACTCATCCAAGTCCCATCAAGTTTGAATTTTCGTTTTTTTTTCACCCAAGATCTTTTGTTTTTAGTTTCTTTTCGTTTGAAGTAACTGATTCGTAGGTTTTTTAACTTCTTTTTTAAATTTTTTAAGCAAAACATTCCTTTAAAATTTGACCAATTTTTGCTTCCATAAATATTGAAAAAAACTGAGTTGGGTTAGCTGCCAAGAGGGTGCTAAGGAAATCTAATTTGAATTATAGATTTGTTATATAAATTATGTCAGAAATGCGCCGCAGGCGAAAGTTTTGTGAAAAATTTACTTAAAATGTCGTGTGTTATTTATTAAACAAATTGATTAAAATTAAACTAAAATTGTTTTGCATTGTTTCACAGTGTCTAAATTAATGTGTTATAGCCATGGAGGAAAAATTGTTTGCTGTTTAACCAAAAATTTAAAAAAACTAAAACTGTAAGTATCAACGACGTTATAGCGCGGCGGGTGACATTTTTTCAAATTAAAGCTAGAAATTTGAATATTATTGTTTTTTTTTTAATGGGTGGTGTTTTAACCCCTGACCTCCCCCCTCAGCGATACGCGTCTGGGGCACCTATCTTTAAAAAAAATCATTAAATTTTTTCGAAAAACATTGTTTTCCAAGTAGAAAAAGTGCCTTTTAAAGCCATTTAATTATTAAGTATTGTCAAATTATATTAGATAGCCATTCCTAATTACAAGACTACTTTATTAAAAGAGCATTGCCTTTTTCTTTATTTCTATATTAACGTAACAACTAACTACTGTGACCTATTTCCGTCAGTTCTGTCCCTACTGTGGAAAAATATTGGGATTTTTCTTATCCTATGTTAGGGATATAATAACCAAGTTCTGACGAAAAATTGAGTTTCTTTGAATACCCTAGAAAAAAATCTGAAAAGATCCAGTTTTTTAAAGATTTTTTTTTTTAAATTACGAAACGATAACGTTATTGATGGTGACAATTTTAGTTTAATTTCAAGCAATATTATTCTAACTCAGCCCCTTTCGGCCAAGTTAAACCTACATTTTTAAATATTTAACAAAAAACATCAAATAGACTGACTATCTTTTAAAAAAAAAATCTGCTTAAACTGCAAACAATTTTGCCTGCGGCGCTATTACATCATTGATTGTAACAATTTTAGTTTATTTTTTAGCAATTTTTGCAAGCAGTATTAAAAGTGTAAAAAAAAATGAAATTGCATGGACTTACCGTCGTCTTTTGGAAGATGTTCCGACTTTCCTATCCATTCTTTGACATGACGCACACTAGCTTCATAATCACTTTCGGTCACGTTAAACTTTTTTAAAATAGCTGCTTTTTGTTCTTCAGTTACCATTAATAATTTCGATAGTTTCGACATTTTAGTAGCAACTTTTTTTAGATCCAAAAAAAATTAATTAAATAAATAATTTTGAGTCCAATCGGGTTGACCGTCCAAACTGAAAGTAACACCGAAAAAGTGGACTTGTATTATAGGAAATAAACACAATTTGTAAGGTTGACAATTATTACCTATTTACACTAATTGCTCGGAAATTTTTAATTGTAAGATACACCTCAAGCACTTAACTACTACATTGTTATTGTCATTGTTTTTCTTTCCAAAAAAATTAAGTGGAAAATTATTTGAGTATTTGCCACCTTTGTGTTACAGCTTTCCGGCCTAAATTATAATTTTGTTTTGCATGTGGTTGTCCCACATGATTATTGAAGAAATGCGTAAGATGTTCAAAAGTTCCAAGTATTTAAGTCAATGACGAAGTTTCAATGGCAGTACTGAAAATAGTTTACTGATTTTATCGCAGACAAAATAAAGATACCTTATACAAAAAAAAATCATCTTTGTTACCTAATACTAAATCACATTACATCATATAAATAAAAATATCAAAAAAATGGGATTAAAATAGGTTTTGAACAACGAGTATTTAACTTCCGTTAAAATGTTTACCTACGACCAACCCTTAATACTAATCTTAGTACCTAACCAAAAATAAGTCCCGTTAAATTGAAATATTATGCATTTTAAAAAAAAACAAAACTTTGTTTTTAAAAAGATTTATGAAAAGTCCCTTATGCCCGTGTGTACCACTTCCCCTTACTTCATCTACTTGTTCAAGTGCCGCTTGAGATTTACTTGGTTTGGAAAAGTTCCGAATATGTTCCACTTGGAAAAAGTAAGGAAATTATTGGCAACATGGCAGTTATCTGCATTTTTTTGTTTTTTTTGTGTGGTGATTATGATTATTACCTGTCAGCTGTCAAAAAACCACGTAAAATTTGAGGTTGTTTTAAAAAAAGAAATTTTGTTGATGATTTATGATTGTATGGAGAAAATGCAAATAAAACTACTATAGTTGGTTAATTATAAATCCTGACTATTTATTTAGTATATGTTTTCACATCACAATCAATACGTATTGAAAAGATTGTCTTCTTTTTCTTTTATAGAGCATGTTCTCTGTTCCGACAAAGAGCGTGATATATGAAGAACAAGATTTTCGATACGTATTGAATACGATGTGAAAACATACTAATTATTACCCTACCATACCAACCCAACCAATTTTTCAGTTTCTTTGCAACGAATTTGCAAAAAAAAGGTGAATTATTCGCTTAGCGAAAAAAACATGATTTTTTTGGACATTCTAAACCTTTTGTAAAAGGTATTTTCATCTCATTCTCATTAATTACAAAGTCTTCTTCTTCATCTTCTTCGTGGTCCCAAAGAAGTTCCATTTTAAGCACAGACCATTATTATAATCATAGAAAGATTTTAAGGGAACGGAGCAGTTTTATAATCTGATTAAATTAGAGCCAAATTTATAATCGTCTTTCAAGGATCCCTTGTTCCTTCAAGGAAGCCTTCGAGCCAATTTGGTGTTTATAGTGGTGAAAGGTAGCCTTGAAGGAACCTTTATATCAAGGTAGCTAAAGAGCTACCTTGGGACTTCCTTGGCAAATAATGTGAGGTTAAAAAAACAAAAATATTGTTGGGTTTGTTTTGATAATTGGTTTTTTTGTAATTTCGTAGGTTTCTTTTTAAGATATCCTGAAAATATTGGATGATTTTTTGGAATTTATTGACCGGGTGGAATAAGAAGTCCCTGATCATCATGCTCGTCTTCCAAAGGGATACATATGGGACATGCAATGTCCCCTTGAGTTCTTTAGTGTTAGAACTTCATTTTTGTATTGATGCATATATTTATTATATTTTAAATAAAACACTTGTTTAAAATCAGCAAGGGTTTTTATATTTCCCTATATTGTTATAATATCAACTTATTTGTACCGAGGCCCGACAGAGAGACCGTAAAAGTGTCCCTGGGTACCAAAAGCTACCTACGTGCATATGAAAAAAGGAAAAGAAAAGGAGTTTTTGGCCACATATATATTTTCAAAAAACACCACACTGCAGATTATACTAAAACATGATCGAAGATTAATTTAATCACCCAAACAACCTTAATTGATATGTACCCTACGATATATGGCACTGGAAGATAGCTAGGTAATGTAAGTAACACGTACGACACAAAACTAACCTGCTAACAGAAAAGACAAACTACACATTTATTCAAAATTCGGTAAAAAACAACATTATTATTAATAAAATCTGGAACAGCCTTCATCAATTGGTCAAAGATTTTCCCAGAAAAGCCTACTAATTAATTTTACTTTTTTATCTTTCTGACAGTTCTTTTCTTGATAAGGAAAAGTTACATGATTTGTACTTATATTTTTATTTATATACATATATATATATATTATAGTTATTTATTATATCTTTTTTTTTAATTGACATTGGAACATCAACAACAACATCTATGTAATAAATAAAATGTATTGTATTGTGTGTATGTACCTTTTATAAAGTGGGATTCATAGTTATGAAAATTATGAAGTAGAAAATAATACGCAAACAAAATAAACTATCTTACATACATTTTTTTGTTGATACATGAGCTTAACTTATTCTTATATCTTTGAATCAGTTCAGCGAGGAAAACCTTTTCCTGGCTAGTGTAGGGTGTTAAGAGGCCTACAGACTGCATTTTGGTTCGACGAGCGAATCTGGTCGAGCAAAAACGACGCAAGGTCGAAGTGTGTGTGCGAAAAATTGCAATTTTTACTGGCGTACAAAACCGATGCAAATATCTGTCTTCGCCTGATTTTGTCCATCAGAGATGTTCGATTTATTAATATAATTAAACTAAACCAAAGTCTGTGTGCAATTCGCATCCGTCTTTTTTGCTCAACCAGATTTGCTCGTCGAACATAACCATCCAATAAAAACGCAGTCTGTGGGCCCCTTTATAGGCCCTCCTTTTGAACTTTATCTTCATTAATTTTTTTTGTCAAAAAAAAAAAACAAAAATTTTAAAAATAACAAAACCTTAACCACAAAAATTATAACAATGAAGTTATCAGAAGTTTATTTACACCAACCCACCATCATTTTTGCGACGTTGCCGATGCAACCCTACCTTGAAATATTTTTATTGGTCGTATGTAGGTAAAGTATAGTATATTAACTCGCATGTTATGGCCATTATACGCTCAGATAAATTAAGATAAACTTCATCGTCGCGTTTAATGACCATCATTACATGCTTGTTATGTAAAGTACTATTACAAGGCATATAGGCATAGGCTGAGTATTTGGCCTTATTGTTGTCATCAGTTTGGTTTAGAACTGCCAAAGGTGATTAGCGTAGTTTTTGTAATAGTGTAATGTAATTTTAGTCATAAGAAATCACCACCGTTTATACTAATCTTAAGGCCACAAACACGGCATAAATTTGACAACACTGCTTTGCTGTTTTTGGGCCAATCTTTACCGAGCAGAATATCGGAAACGAGAAAACGGAATCTGTCGAAATTTGGCAGGAATGTTTATTTTTAAATTCCTCACAACCGTATCCAAACAGTTTTTTGCTGGACTCTTTGATTCCCGAAATAAAATAAACACAATAACAATAGTCAAAAATCTTACCTGGCTTTTTCTTTAGTCTCATTGTTAATACAGAAATCTGTAACAACAATTTTTAGATTTTTTTTCGAAAAAAATACTACAAATTTTAAAAAATTCTTTGTATACGCTTGTATATTTTTATAAATCCTATTATCTGATGGCAAAAAGTGATGTTTTTTTTTTCTTTATAAGCGAGATTCTGCCGGAATTCTGAAAACGCCAAGGTCACGTAATTTGGTAGGCCGAAGGAAACTGAGTGAGTTCGATTGGAGTATTGGAATCCAGGTTCCGCATAACACCGGCCACTTGTATAATAGAACATTCAGCCGATAAATTGACACATCTTCAGTGAAAAAATAAGAATACGGAATTTTGTTACTTCCCTAATAAGTCCTAATATGTTTTACTTTTCCTCACATGGTGTTCGCACCGTATTCTGAACACTGCACGATCTCACTCAAAACGGCATTAGTGATGCCACCTATTGCTGATCTTTCAAAAAAATTGCAAAGCAGTGTTGTCAAATCTATTCCGTTTTTGTGGCCTTAAGAATTGCAATAAGATATGTCAACTTTCATTAAATAAAATGTTGTTGTGTTGAGAACTTTCAACTGACCGCATAAAAATATATAGGCTATTCTATTACATTTTTGGCTGCCTGGACACTCCAAACAACAGAAAAAAAATAAAAAATAATAATGGATTTAAACAAATAGAATTATTAGGTTATGGTGAAATACAATTTCATTTAGAATTCGAACCAATCGATATTTTCACGCATTAGTGATAGTCATTTGCAATTGCAATTGCTAACACAATTGCAATTGCAAATTCAAAGCAAAATCATTCTATGAACCCTCCCATTTCAAGTAGTGCTTTTTAACTTTCTTAAGCCCGCTTGACATGGGGCAATATAACTTGCAATTGCCTGCAATTCAGGGTCATTCGAAAATAATGTCACAAATTTTTTAGGGTTTTTTTACTCCTCCCACTTAATGTCACAATTTGTGTTGCGTTCAAAAAAGAAGTTAAAAAACCTCCAAATCAGTTACTGCAACCGAACAGAAACTAAAAAACAAAAGATCAAAAGATCTTGGGTGGAAATAACGAAAATTCAAACTTGGATGAGCATCCCACAAGGAACACACAAAAGACCATTTCTCTTTTCACTTTGATCTTTGGTGTGTTCCTTGTAGGATGCTCATCCAAGTTTGAATTTTCGTTATTTCCACCCAAGTTTGATCTTTTCTTTTTTTTTATGTTGTGTTGTTTGTTATAATTCCCTTTCACAACACAAATTGAGACATTTAGGAGGAGGGAGTAAAAAAAAACATAAAAAATTTGTTACATTATTTCGGAATGACTCCAAATTGCAGGACATTGCAAGTTATATTGCTCTGTGTCAAGCGGGCTTTATGAATATACCTAACACTAATAGCGTTTTCGATTATTGCTCGAAACTTGATCTAGAGCGTTTTGAACGTCACTTTGACATTTCCTGCGCTAAGGTCACTGACAAAAAAAAATGAATCTCTACTACTACCTATTTGGTTAACCGCCTATTAACTGAAAATATCTAATAGTTCACCAACAATGTGCTTCTCCTAACACACTCTATTTATTATTCTATGTACAATGTTCATACAACATAACAAATTATTATAGACAATTTTATTGTGCATTTTATGAGCAGCCACCAAAATTAAATTTTCATAGAACTTGACTCGTGTCAAGGGAAATGTCTGTTATTATCTGACCTACTCATCAAAAATAAGACTTTTTTCTAAAATATAACAATGTGTTTATATTATCATACATTAAATGCAAAACTATATTATTATTATATAGCATTTATTGATAATTTATCTCATAATATATACATTTATATTGGCTTAACAATAAATAAGATGGTTTCCCAAAAACCTTACAATAAGTAAATTTTTTGGCAATCTCATTTTACCCAATAAAAAATTGGGATATACCAGCATCATCTGTTTTTAAATAAATAAGTAATATATAAAAAGTTAGTTATCTAAGAATAGAAAGACCTCCGCACGAAATAAATGGGAAAATGGACTTCACGCGAATTTGATGTAACTTTAACATTTGATAGTATATACGGTATAGTTTTTTGAAGTTTGATTGTTTTTCATCGCTTCAAAAACTCGACATGGTTCATATCTTTAAGCAATTTTGTCCAACAACACTCAATTTGCTATTGTTAACACAATCATGTAAATTTTTAGCATAAAAAGTCGGTGACACAAGTCTTTGTTTTACTACGGGGTCCATTCAAAACAATTTTTTTGTTCAACGTTTTTTGAATATTTACTTTTTTTTCTGTGGTCAGTGAGTGAGCAAGTCAATTTTCACAATATTTTACTCAAATGATACTATGACAGGTACGTACTATTTGTATGGGTTTGACCAACTTTTTGTGTCTGGTTTTTGAACTATGAATTTTTGAAGTTAAAAGAAAAGCATTTTTTCTCTAGCAACTTGACATAGCCAACTCTATTTTTTATTGTAAAGGGATGATTAACCAAGCCGCAGTAGACCCACTTGTGGTCACTGTTTAAGCCCATTCACATTCAAATAAATCAGTCAGATGTTTTTGTTTTATCGCATGAACATACAAAAAAATACTTTTCTTTTAAATATAAAAATTCATAGTACAAAAACCAGACATAGAAAGTTAGTCAAACTCATACCAATAGTACGTAACTGTCATAGTATCATTTGAGTAAAATATTGTGAAAATTGACTTTTGATTGACTCACTGACCACAGAAAAAAAAATAAATATTTAAAAAGCGTTGCACAAAAATTTTTTTTTGATAGGACCCTGTAGTAAAACAAAGACTTTGTGTCACCAATTTTTCATGCTTAAAATTAACACGAAGATCATGTTAGCAATGGCAAATAATAGATTTAGAATAGGTTTTTCCGAATTTTGACCTTCAATATCTCAAGAACTAGAAACACAATCTCGATAAAAGTTGCATATCGCTTAAAACATGATTAGTACTATCAAATGCCAAAGTTACATCAAATTCGGGTGAAGTTCATTTTCCCATGTATTTCGTTTTGGACAGATAAGAAGGATAATACTTTTGAAAAGTGGTAGAAAAGATTTCTTTTTATAAGAAGTAGAAATTTAAATCTGGTTTGATTTAAAAAAAAAAACTTTGAAACTAATTATTTTTTAAATCTGTTATTTAATTTGGATGGAGTATGAAGAAATGTTACAAATTTGCATAAACTTGGGGGGCTATGAGCTAAAAGCATCTTTGACCTATGGTTTTTGAGACTTTAGGTATAGCAATGGCTTAGTTGGTCCGATTTCTGGTAGCATATGGGTGGTTAACATTTCACACACGAATGTTATTATGGACCAGACCTATTTTTTGAAAATACAGTAGTCTTGCATGGAAAATATTAGATTTCCTAAATAGTAAGTGAGTTGTATAAAGCCTTTCCTTTTGTAATATCATTTTTATTATCTATTTTTGCGTAATAATAACCCGCTTTTAATACGTATTGGTAACAGCACCCCATGCTAAAATTCCATAATTTAAGTGAGACTGCGATATGCTGCGTTAAAAATTTTGGATTAACAAATTCGGTATGTTGGTCCCACCTTAAATGACAGTCAAGAAAACCTCCGAGTTACTTAAACTTATTGCAACATTTTAGGTAAACGCCTCCATATAGTTGAAGTTGAATTGAATCATAGGGCGGCACTTTATTGCTATGCATATAAAAGACATAAAAGTTGTTTTTATAAAATTTACTGTAAGCTTGTTGGCATTGAACCACTTAATATATTTAACAAAGCTATTTTTTATTTTTTTCCCAAGTTTTTACCTAAGTCTTAGACTTATAATAAAATCCGGCGTCATCAGCGAACGCCGCTGCCTCGGCTTCTCCTCTGACTTTGAATAGGTCGTTAATATATATAATAAATAGGACTGGGCCGAGAACCGTTCCCTGAGGAATGCCACATTCTACGATTATATAATCGCTAATGCCCGTGTGCACTACTTTCCCTTACCTCATCCACTTGCTTAGGTGCCGCTTAAACTGAGGGTGACCCCTGGGATTTACTTGGTTTGCAAAAGTTCCGAGTATGTTCCACTTGGAAGACGTGAGGAAATTATTGGCAACGTGGTAGTTATTTGCAATATTTTATGTTTTTTGTGTGGTGAACATGATTATTACCTGCCACTGTCAGCTATCGAAAAACAACGTAAAATATGAGGTTGTTTAAAAAAAGCAAATTTTATTGATGATTTATGATTATATGGAGGAAAAAGCAAATAAAACTACTATAATTGGTCAACTATAAAACCTGACTATTTATTATTACACCTCCAGACCAACCCAACCCCAGTTTTTGAGTTTCTTTGCAACGTATTTGCGAAAAAAAAGGTGAATTATTCGCTTAGCGAAAAAAGTTTCCTTTTATGTATTGTACAAAGTTTTAAAAACATTAATTTTTTTGGACATTCTAAACCTTTTGTAAAAAAGTGTTGAAATAAGCCATTCTTTGTAAAATCCTTCTTGGTATTTCATTGATTACAAAGTCTCTAATTCTTCAACTTCTTCGTCATCTCGAAAAAGTTCTATTTTAAGCACAGACCATCAGATCACAGAAAAATTTTAAGGCAAGTGAACAATTATATAAACTCAAAAATTTAATGGCTTTTGATTAAAAACATTACCAAAAAATAGCTCACATAACCTAAAAATGCGCTTAAGCCGAAGTAATTCTACGGCTTATCTTAAGCTTAAGTGCCACTTACATGATATTCCACATCCTTGCACACCAAAACTAAAACTTAAGCTCGGCTTACATGTCAAGCCGAAACCGGCACATGGCCATAAGTATGCCATCGACAACCACTCGTTGCTTTCTTTCACTTAAATAAGATTCAAATCACTACCTGTAAATCCAAGTTTTTTCACCATAATAGAGTGGAAAATTGTATCGAGTGCTTTTGCAAGATCAACGAAGATGCAAGTGGAAAGAACGCCATTATCTAGTGAAATATTAATAGAGAATATTAGTAATTACAGTTCAGCCATTCCACGAAAAGTAAAAGCCAATGTTGCATCAGTTACATTAGTTTTAATTTTAAAACATACATCCTTTGACAAAACAAACACCAGTAATGGACAAAATTACTGGGTTTAAATCTCCGAATTCGCACGTACTATAATTTTGAGTAACGGACGGAGAAAACAATTAATTCCAAAATTTATGTCAGCTTGTATAAGTTTTAATGTTCCACGAATCAATTTAACACACTGTTTGGAAGAAATACGTTGGAAAAATGCTGCTGGCTGCAAAAAAAACTAACAGACATGAAAATGATGGAAACTGTTTATTTTGGGCTGTAAGTTTATTTTCTTGGAATAGCGATAGCTTTTACCATAAAATAAGATGTGAAACTACCATATTTGCCAAAAATAATTGAGAAAATTTGAAACATTTTTTCATTGTAAAGATCTTTTAAGAGAAAGATATTACTTAAAAATTAACCAAAATGGAGAATATGGAACCTCTGTCGAATTCCTCGCCATTTCAGATTTATACTAATTACAAAACGGATTCTCTGTTGACGGAATTTAAAAATTAAAACCGATTGTGTTTTCCTACAAAGATCATCCAAAATATATCTTATATTTTCTTTTGTGTGGTAACCTAAAAGTGGTCATTATAAACGTTTAGCAGAAAATAAACCGCTAGAATAAAAAATAACACTACTTAATAATAATAATAATAATAATTGATGTCGTTATTTTACAATTTAAAACATAATACAATATTCATAAAATGCATGTGATATAACATATTATTGTGAAAAAGGCGAATTCCAGAGTGATTCCGCCCTATTTTTAATGTAATATATTTTTTTTCTACTTAGCTAACATTATATGTAAATTTTTTAAGTACTATTTGTGTTTTTCCTTTATTAATTAATTTTTTCAGTGACTTTGTAGTATTATATTATTGTGTAATATATTAGGGCCAAAGTCATTGTCATTAAACCTAGAATTCACAGAAACAATAAACGTGAAATCTGAATCTGAAATCTGAACATAGCAAGAGCTGAAAATAACAAATTTCAGACAAGCGTAAATGTTGTAAACGAGGCGCTAGCCGAGTGAAACAATACGTGAGTGTAAGAAAGTTACTTTCTATCGAGGTTTGTATGCTATTTTTCATAGGAACACTGGTGAATAGCACTAATTTTTTAAAAATTGGTCTTTAGTTTTGCATAATAATACCATAATGTAAAAAAAGTAATAAAACATTTTTATTTTAAGCAGTTATTTTGAAGACGCCCACAAATAAATATTATTTTTAAGCAGTGTATAATAAGCGTTAGTTACGCGTGCCGCAATATGTAACAATTACTGACCAATATGAGTAAATGATAATCGGAAGTCTTTCCCTTTTGCTGTGAAAAAAAAGATGTTTTTCTTGTTTTCCCAATAATTCTGAAAAGTAAGAAAGAATAAAAATCGGGAAATGTGTTTTGTTTGGAAAAGCGAAAAAGATTACTGGAAAGCGTTGCCACTAAACAGGTCAGAAACTAAATTAATTTTTTTGGAAATGCTCGTAGTGTGGAAAAAACGTAAGTGCCACATCATATTCCTTTATATATTTAGTTCTGATTAGGGTAGGTAGGTTCGTACCTACTATTCTCACTCACCAATGTTGATGCTATATATACCATGCTCACCTAAGGGTAGATCTAGACTTTAAAATAAATATGTTCTATGTGAAATTCGGACTTATAGGGACGTTTGAAACAAGATTTCCAAAAATTCGATTGTTTAATTAATGTAAACGATTCAGACAGCAATTTAAAATGTGTCGCTGATTTAAGTTTATTTTATAGCTCAGATCTAGAAAGTACTACTATAAATGAATATAAATCGTTTTAAAAATGGATTTAGTGAGGGTGAATAAATAACCAAATCAATGAATAGCGAGCTTTCCTTTAAAAAAGGTAATGGTAAACGTAGATCCGGATTTCGCACTCGTGGTGCTCATCAGTACGGTGCTAGGAATTGGAAGATGAAATGATGGTGAAAAAATCTGACACAGGATTCATGTAAAAGCCAACCATCTGTCAAACTGCAGAATCGCCAGATGCGCCTTCAATTTGAAGGAAAATTAAGCGTCTCTACGGAGACAGATATAACTATCCTTACAGACATCCTAAGCTCTGGAGTTGATAAAATTAAGCGTCTCTACTCTCTCTCTAATTTCCCTTTAAATTGAAGGTACATCTGCCGATTCAGCAATTTGACAGATCTCCTATTCCTAGCACCGTACTGATGAGCACCACAAGTGCAAAATCCGGTCTACGCTTACCATTACCTTTTTTGAGGGAAATCTCGCTATTCATTGATTTGATAAATCGTTTGTTTTTGCTGATATCCGAATTAAAAAATGAAATCGGTAAACCCAAAGAAATTTTGCCATTTGTGCAGCTTCCTAGATATTTTTAAATTATACTGCTGAGCGCACTCTTAACCAAAGAATATAAACTATATTATAAAAAAAAAATAACAGACTAAAAGAAATAAAAATTGTGAAAGGTCACAAATGACGGAAGACAAGCTGAATACGTTTGCTATAATTAGTGTTGAGCGGGAATATAGCCATACTATTGAAGTCAGTAAAAATTCGAAGACTTAATTTTTAGTTTAAAGTTAACATATTATACAGTATATTAGGGTTGAAACTGATTAAGGAAACCTGGAAAACCTTGAAAAGTCAGGGAATGAGTCCCAAGTCATGGAAATCAGGAAATTTTTACAGTATGGTTTTTATTTTTTATGATTTTTTCACTCTGTTCCTTCCATATAATGAAAACAAAGTATTTTTTGTGTTGTTTTTCAATGTCTATTTTTGCTTTTATTTTAAGAAATTTCATTCTTAAATTGGAAAAATTTTTGCTTGCGGCGCGATAACATTATTGAAAACGTGTCAGAAATTACATTTTCAGTATACTTTTCTTAAAATTTTTATATACGGTACATTTAGGACATCATTTTGGTAACAAGTCCAGAATTGACACTAGATCCCATCCCAATCCACTTTTTTTCAACACGTAAATTTTTGTGTTCTGTTTAAATCAAAAAAAGTATTGTAACATAGCTTGTTAACATTTAAATAAAAATTATTGTTTTAATGTGCTTATTAGAACTTGTAAAATAACTTGGATTTTTTTTAATTTTTGGTCAGGGAAAATCTGGAAAAGTCAGAAAATTCAAAAATTGAAAATCAGGTAGGTTCCAACAACCGTGGTGGTCTTTTAAGCCTTCGCCCCCGCCCCGCTCTTTAAGTCACGCTACGCCGCTGCACATGGGTAAAATTTAATGTTTCCTAAGGATGTAAATCATCTGAAATCCATTCATATGTGATCGTAAGAAAAAATAAAAACGAAAACAAACGATTTCATTAGTCAGAACTGCAACTTCGTTAAACGTAATAATAGCAATATTTAAAAACAGTTGGTGATTCTTCAAACGTTATTAGCAGGTCACAGATTTTGCGAAAATCTTTTCAAAATTAAAATATTTTCAGGAGGTACAAGTACAAGAGTACAACTATTACAGAAGAATTTTCACTTTTGCTAGAAAATTGTGTTTCCGAAAAGAGCATTATTTCCTGGTTTACTGGTTTTTATTCTGTTACGCTGTACTCGTGCTTCTAGAAAGTTCATAGAAAAATCATAAGTCAACTCTGGAAACCTTAGTTATATATATAAATAATCTATAAACAGCTGGTTAAAAATAAATCTTTACCTTTTGACCAGTTTTTGTCAAAATATACAAGTCAAGCCAACGAACCAAAATGAAAAGAAAACGATTAACAGAAATGAAACACGAACCACCTCAGATAGCCAAAAAGGTCCATCCAAAAATTCCAGAAGGTGAAATCAAAAACGCAATCAGAATTTTAACATTGTGTAGGTACTAATGCTCCAAAGAAACACTGGCAAAGATACAAGGGAAACATCCAAAATCCTAAGATCTAAAATTCCCCAAACACTTAGATAATAAATTCAAGTTCTAAATTTCAAAAATTTTTCTTTCAATCCTGTTTTCTCTAACACCGAGGTATCTTAAAGATCTTGTGGTGGATGGACTTGGTAAATCATCTTTAAATTTACTTGTAGCTATTTTTCAAGGTCTTCTTCCAACGCTTGCAACATTTTCTATGGGCCTGGGCCAACTTATGCGTTTTTAGCACAGCGATGGAGGAATCCGTCCCATTGCTGTGGGTTTTTCACTCCACCGCGCCGATTAGGCAAAACTTTTCGCCCATTTCAAATAGGATTTTCCACAAAATGTGGCGCAGAGGCCGCAGCATGACCATCAAGACAATTTCTTCACCGTCCCCATACCTTTAGCAAAATAATTTTAAAACTAACATAGTTTTTAGGAACATTAAATGTATCTGAAATTTATTTCTTATTGGGATTAATATATGATTTCCCAAAGGGTGACTCTTTAGGTCCTTCTTATTTTGTCTAGCAATTCTCTCAATTATAAAATCTTTATATTTGGGTGATTTGGTACAATCGCCAGACATCCAAAGACCGTCTATGAAGATTTTCAAATATTATTTAACTCCAGTTTCAAAGTTAGGTTGGAATTAAATTTTAAATGACAGTTTAATCAAAACTACTTTTAATGCTTTCCAGTTTGTTAATCTAGCTTCTCAACTATGAAAAGTACCAATTAATGATTTTAGCCTTTTATCTGCTGCCTTTTTTAAAACACGATTGAATCTGACCTTTTCAAAAAAGTTATTTTTTAAAAAATTTAAATATTTAGATTGGCATAAAGCATATTTTTTACTTAGAAAACCTTTTCTCATTCCCCGCATGTCATATTAGCTTAGATGTGCCCCCTGTTGGAAGTCAATTGAATCGTTGGCTGAATATGGTGACATTTTAAAATCCACCCTTAGCGCAATAACTAACTGTAATCTAAATTCCAAATCTTGGTTACAAAGTAGCTTGCCTATAAAACTCGGGGGCTTCGGAAATAGAGAAGCATCTACTTTGTCACTGTCAGTTTTTATAGGCTCCGTTTGCGGCACTTCCGATTTAATAAAAACAGTACTTCCATCTTACATACTGTCGGCGTATGACTCTGATTTTAAAGATTGTTTAAATCAATGGGCAAGTCTTTGCCAACAAATATATAGAACTTCCTAAAAAATAAAAAGCTTTTGATTTAGAGATTTGCCAGGTCCAGCACAGCATATTATTCTCGGGATGTGGATCGGACTGGATCGTCATCGTCATCCCTGGGTAATATTTTGAATAATTCCGTTGCTCTAAGACTTGGTCTGCATTTGCGTATGGAACACACCTACATTTGCCGCAAAAAAGCTGACAAAAGTGGTCTTCACAGACTGATTTGTCAAGAGTGCAGGTCGTGCTTCCTGACATAGGCAGATTAAGGACATATTCAGACGACCTGTATTGTCAGGTCAACACCAGCTGTGTTAGAGTCGTTAATATTTGCCGGAGCGACGAAAAATAAGTCGATGGGATGACCCTTATACCGTGAAAATTGGGCAAGGACTGCTTTGCAGTCACACTATTGCATCTTCATATATAAATAAAGCAACAAAAGAATGCACGTCTTGCAGAAGGCAGGAAGACCATAAATATCAAGAGCTCTTAAACTGCTTAATCTTCTTCGCTTTTGGTGTTGGAACTGTCGAAACTTTCGATCCTCTGGGTGATGATCATTCAGAGAATCAAAATTGCAATATAAAAGCCGAAAAAGTAATTTTAAAAAAAGCAGCAAGAAAAATAACACAAAAATTGCTAGTTTTAATAAGTTAATTATATTATAGTATACTTTTAGAAGTCAAAACTATTTTAGGTACAAAAATATTTTTTTCTGTCCCGATGTTTGGTTTAATTAACTATGAATCTAAAAATGTGTTTTGAACAATTAATATATTAAGCATTTTTAAAGGAATTATACAATCAAAAACTAATTTAAGTTACTAAACCTACCCTAATTTAATAATTTTTTATGACAAGAATGTCATAACCTCCAAGAAATTTAAATAAAATAGAAACCGAGTTTTCATAATTATCCCTTATTTTATTTCCTACAATTATGTAATATAGCAAAAAGTAGTATAATACAAGACAATAGGGACTTATCGGTACATAAAGTCAATTCCGCACGAAGTTTAAAATTACTCTGACATTGTTGTTGCCTAAATATGTCATCTTTGCTATCAAAATAATGTCGAATTTCATAATGTTTGTGCGTGCTTTTAATAAAGGACGGCATTACCTTTAATTTGTTAACTTCAAGAATGGCACAATATGAGCATGTTTAGATGACATGTTTATATGACAGAAACCTTTCAACCTTGGTACGAAACTGTCAGAAATAGTGCCGACTCAGGCTATGCCGACTTTATGTACCGATAAGTCCCTATTATTCTGATAAAGTAGGTATAGTGCCGAAGAAGTTTAGTTTAAAGTGTATGAAATGCAATAAAAGTTTACTTAATCAACGATCTGACAACCAGGGCAAAAAAGTTATTGAATTATTGTGGCACGGTGGTCGCGATTCTTCAAAAACCGTCAGAAAATTCCTGTTAGTGTTCAGAAAAGTCACACAAATTCTGTCTTTTCTTTTACATGGTGAGAATTTTCGAATTTTGCTCCGACATAAACTAGTCCTACAGAATATCTTTAAAATATTAAATTTACAAAATGATATTAAAAAAATGACTCAGTTTCTCTTGCAATGTTAGGATAAATATGAAGGACGCTGTGTTTCTATTTTAAATGAGGCGATAAGTAAAAAACTCCACTTTCCAGAATTCTGACGGGTGAGATTTTCTGTCGTTTCTGAAGAATCGCGACCGGTTTGCCATCTTAGGTCCCACCCATCCGACGGATTTTGTTTGTTTTTTGTGTTTTATGCAATTGTTATTTACTATACTTATATATTTTTATTTAGGGACTCATAAAAATGCATAAGAAGTGTGTGTGTTAGGTAAAAAAAGTGCTGAAAAGTTTCCGTAACTATCTTTTTATGGTAAACAATACATTAAACCGCCGCATTTTAAATATTACTTTAGAACCAACCAGAAGCGGCTCTACAATGTTGCCATGAACAGCCCTCCACAATTTCCTTAGATTTGATTACTGATTTGAAAAATTTTCTTTTGCCTTCTAGTTTATTTTAATTTCTTTGATAACTTCAAATTTTCAGGATGCCGGATATAAGAGCAAGGTTAAGGTAAAAATCATAAATAGAGTTTAACGCCCGCATTTTCAAGCATAAAGTAGAACTTTTATGCCCGCGGGCCTTCAACTTCTAAAACGAATAGTTGCCTCGTGCAGTTGTTGTTTTAAATAACTTATCGAGTTTATATTTTGAAGTAATTTTAACTTATGTCATTACAAAATTGTAAATTATTATTTTTTAAATATTCAAATAAAAATATGCTCATCGTGCATAAAATCTTGTATGTACCTCGATAAAAAACAGCTTTAACAGAGTTTCCACTCTTCTTTGACTGTGAGTATCAGTAAAAGTCAGTAAATAACAAAAATGGACCTTGAAGCCAGTGAATGTCAGTATATTCGCTTCTTTGGACCTTAATTTTTTCATTCAAAAAATCAAAAAAGAAAAATCATCTTCATGATTTTTATCTAATCCAATCATTCCGATTCATCTGTTTCTTCAACTAAACATGAGTTAGAAAGAGTGAGTGGATTGTGTAAATATTCTTAAAATATATTTAAAACAAAGATACGTTGGCCGGATAGCCTAAGCAGCTTAAAGCCGTTAGAAGAACAAGAATTAGGGGGTTAGAATTCAATTTCACAACAACAATTTTTTAATAATTTTTTCGTTTTTTTCGAAAACATACTTCCAAGACAGCTGGTAAACCGAATTTTCAGGTATGTTACCTATCCAAATGACCGAACTCAGTTTCGATGCCAATTATGCAAAGCAATCCATGCTGCCAAAATGGACAATCATGTACCTCAAAATTGTGAATAAGGAATCAGCACACCAATTTTAGAGGTCACGTGATAGGGTAACCCCCACCATTTTCATATATATGATGTAGTAGTACCACCAGACCAAAAATCACCTGGTGTGCTGGACCTCATTCATGGATAAGGGTTCGGCTCACCACTCTAAAGGTGGGCATTTTTAGAGTGGTGTGCCGAACCCTTATCTATGAATGAGGTCCGGCACACCATTTGATTTTTGGTCTGGGGGAACTAATTAATCATATATGTGAAAATGGTGGGGGTTACCCTACTCTCTCTAAAATTGCCCACCTTTGGATTGGTTATCCACAATTTTGAGGTACAGGATTGTTAATTTCTTATTCAGGACGAGAAAATGCACATATTATCAAAAAATGGCGAGGGATACCTATCCATCATATTTATTATTAGTTATTTACATACCGTAGGCATTGATGCTGTACTTTTTGACCCAGGTCGATAAACGAGTATTTTCAGTGATAGTTAAGACAAATAAGTATTAGGACAAGGATGAACATTGTTTCAAAAACTAATACCAATAGACATACAAATACCAATTAAGTTACTAATACGTGGACGAGTATTTAGTTAACGATACTATAGTCCAATTTTTTGATGAGCGGACTGACGTCATTTTTTTTGGATATCTATTTGATACATTGTTTTAGACAGTGACAATTGTTTGAACTGTTACTTTAAATTGACAACAACAAATTATTTGACTTGCGAACTGTTGACAACAAAGAAATACGTTTTCAGAGGCAAAAATGACGTTAGTCCGTTCATCAAAAAATTGGACTATAATAGCGAATTATTTTGAGAAAACAAGTATGTCACCCGTACTGACATTAGTTTCGTGCAGTTAAAAATTTATCTCAGGGCAGCTTCAATAGAGTACGACTGACGCACCGATATTCTCAAGTGAATAAGTTAAGTTTACTTTTTAAAAGTATTACTCACAAACTTTTCATACCGAAGAATTTATTATGTTTTACCAACGAAGAATTCGCATAAATTGTTTACACAAAAAGTAAAACCATCTAATCTATAAATTACATCTCTAGTAAAAAAAAATATGTCGTGATGATTTATATAGTCTCTGTGCTACAAAGCACAAAATTCTTTCCCTACGAACGTGCGTCAAAACGCTTTTCTCGCACTCATTTCCGTGCGGAAAATGTCACTTTTCCGCACGCCGTAGCAAAACAAAAATTTTCGCGCACGCTGTTGAGCAAAAAAAAAGTTTCACGCACACTGTTGAGCACTCTTGATGATGAGCACGCTGTTGCTCAGTGAAGAATCAGGAAGACTTGAAGTCGACGATGGTATTAAGCAACATAAGCGGTGGTACTTTTAATGTTACCATGATTAATAATTACCATAAAAATTAATTTTTTAAGCTTGTTAAAGTTTATTTCTGAATAAAACCAAAAATTCGTAGTTTTGACTATTTTCTCATTTTTAGTCTGCTCGATTTAACTAAAATAACGCAAAATATTTTGATATTCCGCACACTCGTAGAAAAAATGTTGTACCTAACGCGCGCGGAAAGTATTTTCTACACTTACGGCTTGCCCGAAATCCGCTGGCGCGTCGTTCGTGCAAACGCCGGTGCGTGCGGAAAAGTAAAACTTTCCGCATTTGTTAGGTAAATAACTATTGTCATCGTCTTCGTCGCTACCACTAAAAATATCGCTAAACTTTATTGCCGCCATTTTTATAAAAAAAAAACATTAAAAATCGAGTGCGCCACGAGCTCTTATAGCTTGTGTGAAAAAATGTGCAGTGAGGGAAACACTGGGTGTGCCAGTTGCTCAATAGAACACAAAAACTTACGCTAGTTTTCAATGTTCAATAAAATGGTACTTGAGTGCGGGTAAATCTCGAGTGTTTACCTGAAGAGTGGATTGAAACATTGCGCATGCGTAATTTTGAGGTTTTTTGTTAACCTTAAAATTTTGTTAGTTATCGTTTTGTAAAAAAATTAAATTGAAATCAAGATGGAAAAAAAGAAACACTTGGACAAAGAAGGAAACCATATATTGAATAATAAAATTCTAAACAAAATAATAAATCTTAAAAAAGAGACCATAACCAACAAATTCTGGGATAACAACTTCTTCTTCTTCTTGAAAAATTTCGGGCCTCAATACCTAAATCAACATCGACTTCAAGGTTAATCAGTCCAGCGCGTTTATTTCAGCGAATCATGGCGAATTGACTTGACTTGACTCAATCCAATCCAAAAAATTTCAGGATTGGATCGGAGTTTTCGATTCCTTAACCACACATGTTTATATCGGAGGTTTAAGCGAGATTTAAGAAGCCAATCCGGTTTCGATCCAGATAGAGCGGACGAAATAAACGTAGTAATTATTAAAAAAAAATTTGGGAGCTTTAATGCTTTTCTGCAGAAACTTGCATAAGCTCTCATAACACACACACAGAATTTCAAACAATTGGCGATCAGCATCAACAGATTGGTTGAGATTCTATATGCATTATATTATACAATTTTGCTCTTGAAGGCCTCTAAAGCACAAGTAAAATTAAAGAGATTTTGTGAAAACCCGATATATATCGTATACAGGGTTCCTAAGATTTTCCTTAGGGATAGGATTTCAATAAATCAAACAGAAATGGCATAGAAAGTTCTGCGCGCACAAATGAAACCGGTATATTGAGCAATGGTGCCACTTTGTTATTATCTCCGGACTGCTTTCATGAGAAAAAATTGTCGCCACTCTTTCATGGTGAGCATATCATAGTTGCAATAATAACTGTTGACAAGATGTCTGCAAATTCCGCTAGATGGCGGCCACACCATGAGATGATCGAGGAAAAACTAGATGTTTTCAGGTCCAAACCACAGCTTTTTCTTGCTTAAAGGAGGCGGCAGGGTCCATTATTTACGATACTAAGCGATAAACTCGTGAGGTTGTTAACATTAGAAAGAAATATCTTCGCTTTTAATTAAATTTCTTTCCATTCTTTTCTACTAGTGACATCTATCCGGAAACGGCCAAACCATGCAGCTAGCACTAGCAGCCAAGGAAATCAATAAACGGCGCTGTTTTTCCTGCAGAGCTTTTTGCTTGCGATATTATTGATTTTAAATAAAGCTGGCCCTACACTACATTTGATATTTTCTAGGTGTTTTATGACATGATCTCGACACATGTAGCGAACCAATTCTTCAAAACTAGCGGGAGGGTAAAAGCGAAAAATAAGGGGCTGCCAATATTTGTAACACCCAAAAAGGGGTGAAAATATTTATTTTCCTCTGTTTCTTTACAGAAAACGTTTTTTTTACGAAAAACTTGAGCTCTGCCACTTTTTTTATTTTTTTCTTCAACTTTCTCGAAATTTTCGTCATACCGTAGAAAAAAATTATTTCCCCCATGGTCATACTCTACTTTTATTCGAAAAAATTTAGAAACAGAGACGGGATCAGTTTTCCTAAAACGGGGGATCTTGGTTTCGAGTGAGAAGATAAAGGGCGCCGCAGGCAAAAATTTTCCAATTAAATTAGCCGAACGCAAAAATGTTAGAAAATCAAAGTACGAAATAAAAATGGCGCCGCTTACAATTTTTTTTTCAGAAATTACGTCATTTCGGGAACGCAAAGAAATAAGTATAAAGAGTATAATTTTTAAGAAAAAAATATTAATTTTCTCGCCCTCCTCCACTCGGACTACAGGGGCCGTGCACAAATTACGTAATTGTCATAGGGGGGAGGGGGGTTACAAAACGTTACGTAGGGGGGAGGGGGGTTTTCGACATTTGCATTTGTGTGAAACTAAGAAAATTTGGAATGAAAATAAGTGAAAAGATTTTTTTTTGGGGGAGGTAGTGGTCTTGAAATCGTTACGTAAGATTAGGGGAGTGGCGTGCCAAACCGTTACAAAACATTACATAGGGAGGGGGTCAAAAATTGGTAAAATCACCGTTACGTAATTTGTGCACGGCCTCACATCTGACTGTTCCTCCTTTTTGATTTCGAATCAAATTGTAAAACCCGGGTTGGACGTTCGAAGGCGTCATCCCGTCCTATTTGCTTGATAAAGTTTCTACGGAAATATCTCAGTCGATTTCTCCGGCCGTGTATGAACGCTTTAGGTTAGGCATTTGCATGTGTCTCAGTCCCCAGCCTGTAAACAGTGCGTAAGGACAATGGTTACAAAATGAAAAGCCGAAAAATATTTTTTTTTACGATATCTTTCATCAGTTTGGTATTAAAGTCGAGCAAAAAAAATTTTTATTCCAGTCCTAAAAGTATGAAAATGGAAAACATTACCAAACAACAACCTGGAATGGATTTACTACGTGTAAGATGTATTGACAACATCGTCCCATGCCCATCCTTTTCTGCCTAATGTGCTTTTCCGTTTGTCTGCGTCTTATACACGGCTGCTTGGCCCCCTAAGGATTTGCTTAGGAACCCTGTATATCATGCTTTTGGAGCCATCATCTTTTCCCGTGATACTGACTAATCTAATTCCAAGCGCTTAAAATTTGTGGGTATATCCGCATCCAAAAAATTGTTGAAGGGTTTTTTGGATAATAACTGAGCTTGTATTCTTTCCAAGTTGTCAAACATTTGTTGAGATTCTACAAACTTTTGTTTCCATAGTTCTAAAAAGGAACATAAAAAAATAGTAAGAAAAATTTTTGGAAATTAAGTATTACTCGTTAAGTACCGTTGATTTGCCCAAGTTGGCTCGATTTTGCAGAAAAAAAATAAAAAAGTTTATTTTTATACATTTTAGTTGAAAAATAGTAGTTTACCTACTCGCGTGCGGTAAAGTGAATTTTACCGCACTCATTTGCATGCGGAAAATAGTGCTAACGTTATGGGACTTTACCGCACTCAGTGCGGTAAAGTGGCTACGTTTATTTTTGAGAATTTTTGAGGCTTGTAGATAAAATCTTGTATCTAACACATGCGTAAAGTGTCTTTACCCCCTTGCCGGCTTAACCGAACACGCTTCGCTTCGTTCGGCCAACTACAATCGCGTGCGGTAAAGTATCACTTTCCACACTTGTTAGGTAAGTAACTTTTTCAGAAATAGTGCTTTTTTTACAAATGTTGGTTTAATTAACGAGCGCAGCGAAGTATTTAAAAACTCGAGTAAAAAAAGCACAGTTTAGCCGGGAGTTGTTAACACTATTTTTTTAATACCTTTATTAAAAAATCCAAGAAAAACTGAAAATTATTTTTAAAAATGTCGAACGATAGAGTACTTCTCGCCACACACCATCTCTACACTATAAATTAAGGCGGCTGGTAAATGAAATAACAATGGTTTCCATATCGATGTGCCAAAATTACGTGGTGACGTTCATTGTTGCGATATTTTAATCTTTGATAGTTTGATATTTTGACGATGTTTTTAAATGATTTTTTCGTAAATACTTGGTGAAAACTGGCGGAAAGGACTTAATATTTAGGCAAGAATAATTAATTTTTTTCAATATTACTATTTCTTTTTAATTTTGGATACAAAACGGGCAGAAATTTTTTGTTGAATCCGTGATCAAAACAAAAAAAAAATTGCATCGGTAACCAAAAAAGCCATGCTTTAGTTATCTGCAGACAGTTAAAATAACGTCTTTGACGAAGGTAGAAAAAAAATGTTTTTCAGGATGATTCAAACAGGGTCTGTCCAAATTCGTGTTTAAAAAAGCTTTACCTTAAAAAATTAAAATACAATACAATAAAATAATATTAAAAATTGGCAAGGTCAAAAGTCGATTTATCTCATTTGGTGTTCAATATAAACATTTTGAAAGGTCGTTTACCACGGCCACTTGTTTTGGTTATAGTAAAATGTACAATATACGGCTTTAAAGCATTTCTATTTTTTTTAAATAATAATTTTACAAAAATACGTATAAAATCTTTTTTTTATGCTTTTTATATAGGAATACAAAGTCTTCAGAAAATTATGATATTTTTAAACAGGTTACCTTTTTTGTCTAGAAACCAATCTAATGTCCAAAAAACTTATATAGTCTCGGAGTTAATATTGTCTACTATAAAAATTTACCTAGGTCTTATTTATCAAAACAGGAAAAAAGTTATCCAACCTAAGTAAAGTAAAAATAATTACGAAGTCAGTAGCTCATACCCAACCAAAATCTGTTTTTTTTTTGCAAGACAATTTTTTTCTTATTTGGTAGAGCTAAGTTATCTATGAGAGAAAAATTAGAGTGCCTTAAAGTTTTACTTGCATTTAAAACCGACCGCAGATATTATGCTATATTCGCCAAATATTGAATATAAAGGGATGCCGTACAAATAATACCACAGGGCCTCTAATAGGTGCTAAGGGCATGGAAATGGGATAAGGTGTTGTGAAAATATTTGCGTTGTTATCGAAGCTACCTAAATATTTTTAGTTTTCTTGCTTTTGTAAATTTGATAGAAAATTGACCAAAATATTTAGATAATTTGGCATTCTGCTGTCCCTGGGCATCCCGGGAAGGAATCAGCAAAAAATGACCCCATTGAACCTATTGTTAGAAAACCTTTACAAGTGTTCGTCAGAGGATCTTGTTTATGGAAGTTTTTTAATGTCAAACATTTTTTGCTTTTGTGGAAAAAATTTACACATATTTTGTTTATATGTCGAGTATAAAATGAAAATAGTAGTTTACCTAACTAGTGCAGAAAGTGCCACTTTTCCTCACGCGATTGCAGATTAAGTGCAGAATTAAAAGCGGAAAAGTCACTTTAGGTACAATATTTTTTCTACTCTCTTGACTTATGTATTCATTTAACCCAATAAAATGTATTTTTAAAATATTAATCTTTATTTATCGTGACTAAAATGTTTACCTAACACAAAAAACAAATTTTTTAAAAATATAACAGTATATTTATTTTTTATTTTTGGTTGAGTGCGGAAAAGTGTCCATTTTCACACGCAAAACAGTGCGAAAAAGTGAATTTTCCGCAAGGTAGTAGAAAAAAAAATTACTTCTAATCTAAATGCTCAAACTGCTTATCAAGTTTTGTTGAAGTATTCTTCTTAAAATTCGCTATAAAAGCTATCATTTTAAATATTTAAGCGCCTGGTTCATCTTCTTCTCCGAAACAAAAAGATATTTTTTTAGTTCTATAATATTTTTAGTCGGATTTTGATTTAGGTCGGCTAAGGGCACAAAGTTCACTTGTCATACCTTTTAAGAAGGAAGTATACATACTTTTAAAATCTACAGGTTTATAGCTCCTAATCTAGCAAACAAATAAAATCTTGTATGTGGCGTTTCTTGCGATTTGGGCATTTTTCGATTTTCTCCCGTAAGCGAAATAATTAATTAGAGGAAAAAATCCTTTACTCTAATGGCAAAATATTAAATTTATTATTATCTAGTTCGGCCTACTTTTTGAGATACAGAGTAGCAAAAACTCATTTGTTACGTGCCTCTACCCACCAGGGTGCAGGTTTTTGAATTTCTTAGGAAAGGTCGCACGGAAACGGTCACCTCCCTGATATCGACCAATAACAGGTTTTGCTGCTATCAGGAGTTAACCGAAACCTATCCGACCACGGCCGAACGTCACCCGATTGCCGTGTATCGAAGGAACCTACACACTTTCATACACCTGTCTCTGAGCAGGAGAACGAGCGCTCTTGATGAATGATAATCGAGTTAGCTTTGCGCGTACGCCTTACAAACTTGGAAGATTATGAGCCTTCCTATTGGTCGAAACGAAGGATGTGAACGTTCCCAGGCAACCAGTCTCTCGAAATTCAAGAATCGGCACCCAGCGCATTTTACAGTTCCCACTTCCCATTCCTGACGTCACAATCGCGCTTTTGATCTCACAAGTATGAAATTTCTCAGTTACTACGCTTTCCGTTAAAAATATCATTCAATATTTACGATCTTTGAAGAAATTGATTTTAGAGATATTATCCAGAATATTTTTTTTTTCAAACGATCGGAAAACAGCCACTTTTCTTACTATTTTTCGTACAGAAAGGTCTACATTACAAGGCATGTTTTTTGAAATATTTCCACTCTCAGGAACCTTTTTGTGAAATTTTCCAGTCCTTGATCCTTTTCCGGTCCCAGTTTTGGCCAAGTTGGCCATGACTTCTTGTCGACAGCTTTTGGCTGTTGTTTTTTTTTTCATTTTTGACACTTCTAAAAAAGCTCTTTTAAATTTGTTTTAAAACTTTCATTTACAAAAATGGACTCATATCTAGTAAATGAGTTGAATCCGGAAAGAATAATAAAAGCTGTTTCAAGAGTCATGTCGATTGCTGCCTGAAAAAACTAAAGAGCCGCTACCAGCGGAACTTTGATGCATTTATAAACTGGTGCGAATAAGAAAATTAATGAAGATGTGATGGTGGCATGTTTTTCGGAAAAATAGACCAAATTAAAGTCATCAAGCTTGTATAATCTATACTCTATAAATCATTGTTTTATCAGTTTATCACTATTCTGCTTAATAAGTTGGCCATGACCAGCCATAACTCGTCGTCAGTCATCACTGAATTAGCTGTGTGAAGTTAATAGGCACTACACTATAATTTTTCAATGTTTTGTTGTAATTTTGCACAAAAGTACAAAAATCATTTCTAACCACAAAAATTTTTCTTTAGTTTTGATCTTAAAAACTCATGGCCTTAGCGGAAATGACTATCTAGCCAACAAGAAGCAGAAAGCTAAAATTTTCTTATTAGGGGACTGTTCGTAAATTACGTAACGCGGCTACTCGTTGACGAAAGTGGTAGGTACTAAAATGTTTTTTCTGATCGATTGGAAAGAAAAGTACGTACGATACACGCCAGAAAAGTGTCATTACAGGTCTCCGCAGGTTTTGGATTGACGGCACTGTCCAATGCGACAACTATTGGGTCTATTGTGGCTCACTTTTAACATTTTTTGTTGCTACAGAATATTCAGTCCCTTAAAGAGGCTCGCAACTTGCTTTGTTGAAGCATCATTCAGATCCAGTCCGTCGATCTGTGGTTTACCGAAGATACGTTGACGCTGACGTGCAATGGCAGGACATTCACACAGCACATTTTTGGCCGCTCCATACAGAGCCTACATTCGGTGTCCTCACTTAGACTCATTCTGTGTAATGGTACTTTCAGCCTGCAGTGTCCGGTGTATAGATCAACCATTGTCCGGATGTCCTGCCTGGTGACCTCAATGAGTTTCCCACAGGGTTTAGTAATGAACACTTTGGAATGTGCCGGTCCCGGTAATTCTCTCCAGTATGATGGGTGGAACTTGTATTCCATCCAGCCTGAGAGAGCATTGTTGATTGTGTTTTATGCTATTCCAAGGGCTGGTTCGGTGCCAATAAAGACAGCAGAGGCCGCTTCACGCGCAAGCTGGTCGGTAGTCTCATTTCCCCGATGACCAGAATGTCCCGGAATGCATACCAGCGACACAGTGTTTATTCGCCCTAGGGTGTTCAGTGTGTCCTGGCATCTCCTAATGGTTCTCGATGAGCAACTATAGGATTCAAGAGCCTTAAGGGTCGCTTGACTGTCGGAGAGTATCTTTATTAATCTATTGCGCCAGTTATGATCTATCATCCAACGTGCACTCATTTTAATGCCGAAGAGTTCCGCCTGGAAAATTGTAGCCATTCGTCCAAGACTATGTAAAATTCTGATATTTTCCCGGCTGCAATAAGCTCCGGATCCAACGCCTGAAGGCATTTTGGATCCGTTAGTGTTCCAGCAGCTATCTTCACTTGAGAAACTTATTCTGTTTGTCGTCCAGTCCTCCTTATCTGGGGGAATAGTGTTGTATAGCTTTTTGCTGTTTGCGGGCATTAGATTCGGTAGCAGCCCTAGAATGCTGTATCTTTCAATTGCCCGCATTAAAGGATTTCTTCGCAGGCTTACAGTACTCGCCTGCGGCTCGCCCCGTAAGTTTTTTGCATCGACCTGTAAAAACCAATTTTCCGGTCTAGTGACGTAAATACCTATTACGTGATAGGTGAGTTGAAATAGTACGGCGGTGTTTGCAACCAGATGAGCGTTACCTTCAAAATTAATTAATTCCAAACACTTTTTTTAAAAGTAACACTTCATTTAACTGCAGTTTGTTTTCAAACACGTTCAGCTCATCCAATTTTCAAGTTTTTAACCTCAAAGCATGAAAAAGTCTAACGAAAAACCCAATATCAAATAAATTTCATATTTGTGAGGTCGATTATAATGTCAGAAATGGGAAGTGAGAACTATGAAAGGCGCCGGCCGTTAGAGTCACGTAACAACTGAGAAATTTCCCGCTTATGACGTCAGAAATGGGAAGTGCAAACTGTGAAATATTCTGGCGGGTAAAGGCGCGTAACAACTGAGAAATTTCCTGCTTGTGACGTCAGAAGTGCGAAATGAGAAGTCAGAAGTGAGTTTGCGGATATATAGGGGCCTAAGGATCGCACAACTTGCATTTAAATCGGTTCACTAATTCGAGAGCTATATGCACACAGACATAAACTTATAACAAACTTTTTTTTTTGCACTCGCGTAGAGGGTTAAAACGAAAATGGCTATGCTAAGCATATCCATTAAAACTAACCCCAATTGCTCCGCCCCTTAAATAATTTTAATTACCTGATAAAACTGAAATGAACTAGTACCAATTCTACATCTACATGCCTAGTTTAATTATAATCGGACGAACGGTTCACAAGTTGCACAGTGTAGAAAGCGAATTATCTGCGGAACTACTTAGCCCATTTTTATCGACCAGAGCAGCGAAAGGACAGGATCCAAACAAAAAAAAACTGCATCGCTAGTTCGAGAGCTTCATTTGCAGATGCACACACACACACATACACACCCACCCATATGGAGGCGGGGTCAAACTTATAAAACCCCTCTTTTTCGCAATCTTGTCGGGAGTTAAAAATAGATATCAATAGAAATGATGGATAGCTAAAAAGTATGATATTAGACACTTAAAGTTAATTTTCGGTTTTATCAACATTCGTATCATTATCTCTATTGAGTCGACCTATCGAGCAAGTGTACTTTTAAACTAATGGTGAATGCGTGACAGCTCCAGCTGATCAAATGCGTGAAAATATCGTTTCGTACGCAGGGATGGTTGTAACGTTACGACTCCCTTATCGTACCTAACGAGGTTTTCGTGCATTTGATCAGCTGGAGCTGTCACGCATTCGCCATGATTTTAAAAGTGCACCTGTTTGATTGGTCGACTCTATAGAGATACTGATACGAATGCGGATAAATCTGAAAATTAACTTTAAGTGTCTATTGTCATAAAAGTATGAGCTATTATTTAATTGTTTCATGTTTATGTCATGTTAACATATTTTAGTGTAAGAACATGGTTTTGAACTTAAAATAAATATGCGTCAAAGGCGTGAACTACCTATTAGAAATGTATGCATTGGAATCTAAAAATAATAGATGAGGCAAATAACGAGCTAGACACACTGTTTTGCCTCCGAAAAAAATAGGGACACTATATTTTTCGGATGATAATAATAGGTGTCCCATGCATTTAAAAATCGGAAGCCGGTGTCATTTTTAATAAAACTTTAAGAGGTGTAGAGAAGATGGTTAACGTTAACGAAATAGAGAGTACACTGACTTTCAGAACACTCTATATAAGACTTAACAAGAAAATTCGATTGAATTAATTTTAAATCTACTTTATAAATTCGCTGTTTTTAAATAGTAGATTTCACAACCAGTGGCTAAAATAGTGGTTTTTTTACAACGAGCGCAGCGACGTATTTATAAACACGAGTAAAAAAAGCACAGTTTAGCAACGAGTTGTTATCAGTATTTTTTTCATTACCTTTATCAAGAAATCCAAGGAAAACAGGAAATTTTTTTAAAAAATCTCGAACTAAGGGAACTTCTTGCGTCACACAATCTTTACACTATAGAGCAAGGCGGCTGGCAAATGAAATGACAATGGTTTTTATGGCGATGTGCCTTTTTACTCGGTGACGTTTGTTGTTGCGACATTTTAATATTTGACAGTTTGATATTTTGACGATGTTTTAAATGATTTTATCGTAAATACTTGGTGAAAACTGGTGGAAAGGCTTAATTTTTAGGTAAGAATAATTTTTTTCCTCCTACGGGCGTGCGGAAAAACGCCTTTCTCGCACTCATTTTCGTGCGGAAAGTACCATTTTTGCTGACGCCGTGCGTGAAAAAAAAATTCCGCAAGCCGTGCGCGAAAAAAATTTTCAGGCACGCTGTTGAGCAAAAAAAATTTTTTACGCACGCTGTTGAGCAAAAAATTTTTTACGCACGCTATTGAGCACGCTTGTTGTTGAGCACGCTGTTGCTCATTAAGCAACATAAGCAGTGGTACTTTCAATGTTACCGTGATTAATAATAATTACTATAAAAATTAATTTTTGAAGCTTGTTAAAGTTTAGTTCTGCATAAAACATAAAATTCGTAGTTTTGACTATTTTGGCATTTTTAGTCTGCTAGGTTGAACTAAAATAATGACAAAATATTTTGATATTCTGTTGTACCTAAATCGTGCGTATTTTTTTGTACCCGTGATAAAAAAAAGCTTCTTTGCATCGGTAACCAAAAAAGCCATGCTTTAGTTATTGGCAGACAGTTACTAAAAGCATATTTTTGATGAAGGTATAAAAAAAAACTTTTTAAAATCCTCCATTATTAAATATTTGCTCACCATGCAGAATTAATAAGGGTTGACAATAGCCCCCATAATCCTCGGGCAGGACTTCTTTCGGTACATGTTTGTACAGGCTTTCCAAGTTTTTGTGTATGTGCACCTACAAAAAGTACCATTTTTGCTGACGCCGTGCGTGAAAAAAAAATTCCGCAAGCCGTGCGCGAAAAAAATTTTCAGGCACGCTGTTGAGCAAAAAAAATTTTTTACGCACGCTGTTGAGCAAAAAATTTTTTACGCACGCTATTGAGCACGCTTGTTGTTGAGCACGCTGTTGCTCATTAAGCAACATAAGCAGTGGTACTTTCAATGTTACCGTGATTAATAATAATTACTATAAAAATTAATTTTTGAAGCTTGTTAAAGTTTAGTTCTGCATAAAACATAAAATTCGTAGTTTTGACTGTTTTGGCATTTTTAGTCTGCTAGGTTAAACTAAAATAATGACAAAATATTTTGATATTCTGTTGTACCTAACTCGTGCGTATTTTTTTGTACCCATGATAAAAAAAAGCTTCTTTGCATCGGTAACCAAAAAAGCCATGCTTTAGTTATTGGCAGACAGTTACTAAAAGCATATTTTTGATGAAGGTATAAAAAAAACTTTTTAAAATCCTCCATTATTAAATATTTGCTCACCATGCAGAATTGATAAGGGTTGACAATAGCCCCCATAATCCTCGGGCAGGACTTCTTTCGGTACATGTTTGTACAGGCTTTCCAAGTTTTTGTGTATGTGCACCTACAAAAAGGATTATCTATCTAAAATTTTAATTTAAAAATAAATATTCAGTCAGTGCTTAAATTACAATGAAAATTTAAAAAACTGCCTACGCGTATTCCAGTAAAACTAATTTGTACAACCGTGTCACTATTCCTATTGAAACGCAAATAGTATATTACATTACGAGAGAAGAAAGTGACATATTTCACACGAGCGTGAATGTTGTGAACGAGGCGCTAGCCGAGTGGAACAACACACGATTGTAAGAAAGTTACTTTCTAATGAGTTGTGTACAGGGTGACCGTTTATAAAATTTCATTTGGGAAAACTTTTTTGTCGTTTGTCACAAGAAGATAAATCAAAAAATGAATAACTTATGAAATTAGGTAGTAGTAGTAGATGGGCGGCCGTAGCCTGGCAATCAGGCCGCATAATGGACCCTTTTTGCCATACCCCCGTGCACCCCCGACTGATGCACGTGCCTCTTAGGATGCAAGTTTTCTTTCTCTAAGAGGACTTGCCTAACACCTCTTTGTCGAGGGCAGGGATCTTTAGACTGCGTAGCACGTATACAGAGTGGACCGCCGGCTTTACACCCCCTCCAAAGGGTGGCTCTTCTACATGTTAGACTTACATCTATCGAACATCGCTACCGTCTCAGCAGAACTTGTTTGACGGTAGACTTTTCTCCCCAGCAGTCCGCCGTCATATAGGTTGACCAGAAAATCACGGTCCCGGTTTCGCTGGTCGAGGTCGCCGTCGGATCCTTCAGACGCATTCCTTGGAGTGGTCCTGCTACCCGAAGGTGCTACCGCCTCTTCCAAGTCACCCTCTATCGACTCCCGCTACCAAATCTGTCAGAGTCTAGCCGCGTTCCATGGAGTCCCGATCTCGGAGAAGTCCAGGTCGTCCTTTTTGGGTCACCGGCTAGTCTCCTCTACCCAGTTTGGTAAGGTCCTCGGCCGTCCATCTTTGAGTCCCGCAAAGTTTTCGGTGCAGTGTCAACCGTGCCACCTACTTCTACCTCGTTAGTTGTTATTCTATACATAACGTCAACTGCGGAGCTGCTGAGAAGTCGTCTCGAGTCGCATTCGGTGTTGTGTGAAGCAATGTGTACTTGCCAAGATCCGATCCTGCGATCTCTGTTCTGCAGGCTAAGACGCTGTTCACTGGTCTACGGCGGCCGCTATGAAATTAGGTAGATTTCTGTATAACATACATTTTCAGTTTTTTCCTCACTCAGAGTGGCTATCAGGTTCTGGTTTTTTAATTGAATACTCTGTATATTTTATAAAATTTTGATTGATCCTTTCTGTCTGATTCCAAAAATATATCATATGTAGGGTTTATCTTTCGCGGTTCTCAAGTAAAATCTAAAATAATTTGTCATAAGGAAAAATAGTACAGGTGGTTCTTTGTTGAACACATTACTCTTATGGCAACGTTTTTGTGAATTTGCTCAATGACCATTCAAGACAATGGTAACACATGATATATTTTTGTAATGTGATTTTCTAAAAAAAGTGAAACTGTAATGGAAATCTACATAATTTCATGAGTAAATCACTCTTTTGTTTATCTTTTCGTGACGAATACCAGGTGGAACTTTATAAACAGTCACTCTGTACACTATTTTTTTTATGACCTCTTTAGGATTTAATTCGTATTTTTTATTAATATTAAATTTTTTTCATTTTCATCTCAAGGAAAGAAAGGCACAAAAATGGTTTCGGTCTATTTCCGACGCTTCTACAAATCATAGCCTACTAGATACCTACATTGTTTGGATGGTTTCCTGTCATTCAATTTCGTCACTAGACAAGAAAACATTTTCATCTCTAGAGACGAAAATAAAATTGATATGCGTGTGAAAGATAAAACTTTCTGAGGCGTTATAGAGTGCAGATTTGGTTACTTTCGTGTGTGGTAGTAAGAAAAAATTATTTCTCAATTTTCAAGTTCAGAAAATAAGCTGTAACAAAGACGTTTAACTAAAATAGACCCATCAAGTCATTCATAAATTGCTTTGAAACGCGATCAGTCGTTAGATTTGGGGAAAACCATTTTATGTTCCATTTGCAACGCTGCACCAGACATGCTCCTCCTCACACATGCTCCAACCACCTTACGTTTAGCAGCGGCCAGAAGCGGCTCATTATTTATAAATGTAAAAAGGTTTGGTCGTTATTTTCAGACTTGTTAAATTTTTCTGGAAATACAATATTTAATTTTTTTATACTTAATAATACCGAGATATGGAGAGGTATTATATTTGTCATTGTGAAAATATTTATGTAAAGATATAACATAGAAAATAATAATTTTTTAAATGTTCTCCAGATAGTTAGTTGCCTAACTAGTGCGGAAAGTGATACTTTTACGCACGGGAGGAGTTCGGGCGGAAAAGGCACTTCTGCAAGGGTAATGTACAATTTTTTTTTCTACGAGTGTTTATGATGACTTTCTTGATCAAAAAACAGTTTTTAGAGCACACATTTTAAACTCAAAATTTAAAAATTTGGTCCATAAAGTACCATTTAAAAAAATATGGGTGCGTTAAACGTTTTTTCATACGCGCTAGGACAGTTTTTTATGCACGCCGTGCTTATTTTTTTACGCACGGCGTGTTGAACTTTCCAAATTAAAATTGATATGTAACAGTAGACTTTTTCACACGCATTCGCGAAGTAGTTTCTTTACCTATTTAATGTCAAGTGACCTGCAAAACTTTATTAAAAAAATAACATAGGTAAAAGTACTTTTTTTAGCATGGTGTGAATTTTAAGTCTAATTGGAGGAAAATGGAAACCAAATTATTTTTTGGTTTTAGTTTTAAAAATACCAAATATATATAACCTTAGGCAGAACCTTTTTATGCAAGTAGGAAATTATTGTTAAAAACGTGTCAAGTCCATTTTTCGCCCTTAACGGCCATCGTGTGCAGAGAAGTATCACTTTCCGCACTGTTTAGGCAAACTACCAAAAAACCAATGTGGAAAAAATAAGGAAATTCGACTAAAAATAGTGGTATTTCGAAAAAGGATGATACCTATATCATATGTACTATATGATGGTTTTTCGTTGTGTAAAAAAACTCTACTATAACTTTTATTTAATACGTACAAAAGTATCTTTACATTTTTAATAAATACAAAAAAAATCTTATGTGGAGTATCTACCTATGTAAATATTATAAATAAAAAGTTGTAACAAACATACATTCTTTATCCTGTGTCTGATATAATAATGTTTTAAAAATTTTTATCTATACCGGGAACGCTTGTACTATTTATAAAAAAATCTCGGCAGAAACAATAAGCTGACTACAGATAGTATCAAAACTCTGAATGTAGTTATAAATAAATATCATACGCACGCACCTCTTACATTTTTTTGCTACTCATATAGGAACTTTATGAACTTTCAAATATCACTACCCTCTCTCAACCCCTGAACCTTCCCCCACCAAGTTAGTTTTTTTTTTAAATTAGTAAACATGAAGCAAAATCCAATGCTAAACATTGCATGTCCGTTAACTTGGTTATAAGACGTACGCGCAAACATGTCTTCCTTTCATCTTTAAAAAGCAAAGACTTCTGCTCGAATACAGATATTAAAGTTTAATCTCTGCAGTTTATCGTTGAGCTTTTTCATCAAGGTTACGTCTTTAGCATGTATAACGTTCAGACATGACGCTAAGCTACCGTCTGCGGCATGTTGCTAACGTGAAGATATGAGAAAATACGCAGGGAGTTTTGCCGACGGGAGTCAAACAATCAATAGATTAGTTATACTAACAGCCAACAAAGCAAGATAGAAATACATGGTAATAAAATGTAAAAGACAGAAACATCCGAGCCGAAAAATTTCAGGTATACCTCTGGGCACCTTGTATGTGTCATGACCAACTTAAAGTCAGTAGTGGCCAACATCTTTTTGGAATCGTTTGAAGAAGAAGCTCTGCGAGCACGCAAACTATGGGTAAGAAACATGGACGACATATTTATCATCTGAGAAAACCACAACAGTACACTGGGACAATTCTTCAATCATGTCACAAGCATTATAAACTACATCACACTAACACTGGAAAAAGAAGAAAATTGTCAGCACCCTTTTCTCGACGTTTTAGTCACTAAAAAGAATTCAACCATAACCACTTCTGTATATCGCAAACCTACTCATACTGGACAATATCTAAACTTCAAATCAAACCACTCCACATCAACCAAAACGGAAATTGCAAAATCTCTTGTAAATCTAGCCACCTTTATCTGCAATACAAAAGAAGCTTTAAATAAAGAAAATGCTACACGATCAATGAAACTCTTCAGACCACACCAATAAAAGGACAACAGACGTAAATACTAAAAGGAAGGCGACACTAGTTCCATACCTCAAAGGAATCTCAGAAAATAAAAGAAGAATAGGCAACCAATACGATCTTTTGGACTGTCTTCAAAACGACCACAACAATAAGAAGTCGGTTAACAAAAACTAAACCATATCGCCGCAACACCAAGCGCTGCATTTACCAAGTATCATGTTAGTATGGGGATATCTACATTGGCATCGGAAAAACCAGCCGAACCATGGAAGTTCGCCTTATAGAACGCAAAAGCAAAACTAGTCAAGGGGACACGACTGGATCAAAAATAGCTCAACATTACTGAGAAAATCAACGTCATATGGAATGGAAATAGGCAAAGATAATCGCCAGGGAAGAACATCTATTCAAGCGGAAGTTCAACGAAACAGCATTCATACAGAGGAACCAGAATGTATTTTCTCAACAAAGAGTCACCATTAAGGATATTTGGAAACCCATACTTTTCGGAGGTAACAGATTTCAACTGTGAAAGGGCGGAGCCAACCAATTGTATTCATAGTTCACTAAACACATGTTAGTACACTTGATTTCAAAAGAAACGCATACATGCAGTCACAAAATTGACCTTTCTAAAAGTGTATAATACTACCAGCTAAAATGCTTAAAAACTTCAAAAGTACGACAATTTGTCAATTGTTTAAAAACGTCTCTAAAACTGAAAATATTTTTTACTTAAATTAAAGGCAACCTTATTTTTATATTAAATTTTGTATAATACAAAAAATTCAGCAAAAATAATGTTTTAGTAAAGTCTTTATTGAACAATATCAAATTATCACTCGAGTAACGGACTAAGGTTGTTCTATAAAGAGGGCGGTAACAATAATACGATGGAAACAGCGCTCGATTGAAAAAAAAATCGACGAATAGGAAACTTGGATTAGGACAAAAACGATAGTAAACTTAATACTAATTTAAAAAGGGATTTAGTGAGGGTGAATAAATAACAAAATTAGGAAGATGAAATTATGATGGAAAAATATGACACAGGATTCATATAAAAAACAACCATCTGTCAAATTGCAGAATCGGCAGATGTACCTTCAATTTGAAGGCAAATTAAGTGTCTCTACGGAGACAGATATAATTATCTTTACAGATATCCTAAGCTCGGGAGTTGACAAATTTAAAAAGGGATTTAGTGAGGGTAAATAAATAACAAAATCAATGAAAAGCAAGCTTTCCCTCCCTTCCTCCCGTACTGATGAGCACCACAAGTGCGAAATCCGGATCTACGGTTACCATTACCTTTTTTGAGGGAAAGCTTGCTATTCATTGATTTTGTTATTTATTCAACCTCACTAAATCCCTTTTTAAATTTATCAACTCCCGAGCTTAAGATATCTGTAAAGATAATTATATCTGTCTCCGTAGAGACGCTTAATTTTCCTTCAAATTGAAGGTACATCTGCCGATTCTGCAATTTGACAGATGGTTGTCTTTTACATGAATCCTGTGTCATATTTTTCCATCATCATTTCATCTCCTAATTCCTAGCACCGTACTGATGAGCACCACAAGTGCGAAATCCGGATCTACGATTACCATTACCTTTTTTGTTAATACTAATTATTTTGACTTAAAAAAGAAATAAAATAAATAATTTAGTATTTAATAGGATCACCATTTTTCTCTAGCACAAGTTGCAAACGTCTGGGCATTGAAAAGGTTAAATTTTGAAAATACTGATGATCTTCTGAGAGCTGATCCAATGCGCGATAAATGGAATCGATTAACTCTTCAGCATTTCGTGGTCTCGGATTCCTTTGGTATATTATTTTAACGATTCGACCCCATATATTTTCCATTGGGTTAAGGTCGGGGCTGTTGGCTGGCCAAGGAAGTGTTTCTATATTATTATTCTAAAACCATTGGCGAACAACATTAGTCGTGTGTACTAGACAGTTGTCCTGCTGATAAACGAAGTCATTATTTTCATGTAAAGCCTGTACAGATGGCAGCATAATGTTTTCAAGGATTTCAATATATCGTTCACTATTTAATCTTCCATCGATTCTCCAACAAATACCCAAACCTCTAGCACTAAACCGGCCCCACATGTTTACAGAAAAATGTCCAGCTTTTTTAATTTGGTTTGTATATTCGGTTTTAAATCTAGAATTTGGTGGACGATAAACTAAAATTCTCCTGCTGCTTGAAGATGATTGAAAATTTTTTTCGTCAGTGAAAACCACCCTCTTCCAGAAGTCATTATCACGAAGAACGTTGTTCAGTGCAAAAATCACTCTGGCCTGTGTTTGTTCTTCTGTTAGAGAATGCTTCTTTGCAGCAACTCGATAAGAGACTTCTGATTTCGTTACTTCTCTATTTACTGTTGCTAAAGAACCCGGAAATAATGTTACATTAGCTGCTTCAACCGTCGTTAAAAAAGGATTTTGTCTGAGATGGTCAATAAGTCTCTCATCTTGCACTTCAGAACTTACTTTTGGTCGTCCTGATCCATCTTTCCTATCCATAGAATTATTTTCAATCCAGCCCTTTTTTCATTATCATTTTTTTTTCATCGCATTATCGTCATTTTATCAACTCCAAAATGGGTGGCCGCTCTTCTTATAGAGCCGTCTTCTACAACTCGAGTGATTATTTGAACTTTTGTAAATGTTGATATCTGTGGCATTTTTTAAGGATGTCACACTGAATTTTAAGCTGACAGGCATACTAAGCTGGTGGTGCCTTATAATAGTATACACTAATGGAAAGCTAAATTTTGTCGCATAGGAAAAAATGCATGTATGAGTTTTTTTTGAAATCAAGTGTACACAAGATTACGTAGTCTTATTTTTTGTTAGGATCCACCTGATGACGATTGCAGAAACATACATACGCAAGCGAAACGTTCTGAAACAGTAAAAAATAAAAACAATGGAAGTTCGAAACTCTTATTCGCAACTTAAAGTATCTATTATATTGGTAATACGAACGACTGAACCAAAGAAAGCAAGATAGAAATACCTGGTAAAAAAATAAAAAGATCGCTATCGCTAGGCACCTCGACCGACTCAGCCTGGACAATATTGTCACCTGATTTACATAAGTATGCCAAATTTCATTGAAATCGGCGAACGGAAGGTTAGTAAAAAATGCATCATAAGATTGACCCCTAATATATCCTTTAAAGCTAAAGTAAACCTTATTATTCAATTCAAAAATTATAAAAGAAAGGCTATCCTCGTTGACACTTTTGGTAACAAGGAGAGGGACTGCTTCATCAGGTTGCAGGTTTTTTTTAAAGTGTACAAAAAAATAGTATTCTCAGTGACGACTAAGGAGTGCTGTGAACACGTTTTTTCGCTGCGCTCAGTCTTTAAACCAACACACAGAAAAAAAAACATTACAAGTCAAAAACTCACTGCTCATGAAAAAAATTATGACTATGGATCAAAACTTCGGTTCTTTCTCCTTTCAGTGAATTGATTTTGCTAAAATATCTGAACAATCTCATTTTTTACTTACCCTGCTTCTTATTTTTTCTTTAAGCATGCTTTTTGCCAAATTGATAAATGTTATCCATTTGAGATTTATGTTAAGATGGTGAATGCCTTCTATTCTACTTGAAAACACCTTCTAAAAATGTACGAAATGAAGATGGAAAATTTGTAGTAGTAGTTTAATTCAACATAAGCCGGTCTTCGTAGCACAGTAGGCAGCGTATCGGCCTGCCGCCCGGAAGGTCTCGGATTCGAATCCCGGCTAGGTGTATGGATATTTTGTGTTTGTCTTTAACTTTTCAAAAACCTTGGCTAAACTTGAGCATTGATCCTATAATGTATAGAAAGTCCTAGTACACAGAAAAAAAGAAAATCTTCCCTGAAGAAAAGTACTTTTCTTGAAAATATTGTCTTGACCCCAAAGCGAAAGTCTTCGCCCAAAATGATTTTTTTTCATGTGAGAAAACCGCTTGTTTTGTTAAAAAAAAAGAATTGTGTGAAAAAATTGATTTGATTTAAAACAAACTGTCTTTAGACAAGAAAAAGTGATTTCGAAACAAGACATAACATTTCTTACTTATATCTTCTTAGCAGAAAAAAAGCTTTACTTCCATCAAGAACTATACTTTTTTAAAATAGCGGAACTTCTCGAAACGAAAGTGACAATTTCATTTTAAAACAAGACACATTATTTTTTTTCTCAAAGGAGAAGAAAAGTTCAGACCTTTCGGCATTTCAAATTTCGACCTTTGTGCGTAGGGGTGGCGTGTCGATGTCGCGAATATTTTTAGTTTCTTAAGAGTGAATTTGAATCCTAAAAACAGTTCGTTTAGTTAAACACATAAACCGAACATCAAAAATTAACAAAATTTTGCACAGCGGGGGCTTCTGGTAACTCCCACAGACCATTCGCGTTGTTTTTCAAAAAAATATATGTATCTTGTTTTTATTTAGTTTTTTAAAATAAATCGATAATTTTTACCGTAAATTAAACATTTTAAATATACCTAAAGTTATGCGAAAAACTTAAAATTATGCAAAATCACGTGCAATGGTTCCGGAATAATGCTTTAAACTTCCACCGTACAAAATTTGATCCAAATTTGATTAACAGTTTTTCTAGATTAACTTATTGGAAGAAGCGCATTTTTTATTAAAATTCACCTTCCAGAAAGATAAAATTATTTAAAGCAAAACCAATTTTAATTCGATCAATAAATTTTTTTATTTAAATTTTCTTCAGATGAAAAAATATATTTCATAACAAGAAAATGATGTTTTTGATGCGAAACAAAATTTAATTTAATCAAGAAAACGTATTTTTCTAATTTTCTTCAGATGAGAAAATAATGTTTTTAGCTCAAGATGTTATCGCTAGCCTATTGTTTTAAACCGAGATATTTTTTAAAACTAATGTCTATGTATAACAAGAAGGTTGCCGCTTTCAATCAATACAAATGGATTTTCTTCGGGTAATGCAATCTTTATTTTCAAGGAAAATGACTAGTTCAAAACAATTATTTTGTTAAGAAAATATTGTCTTCGTGCATAGGAGAGCAGATTCTTTCTTAAATCAAAGCAATTAGCTTTGACTGAAGTAATTATTTTTTTCTGTGTAGTAAAAAAAAATCAAAGGCGCAAATTTCGACGGGAAAGTGATCCGTTCTTAAATCGAAAACGTAAATCTTTTTTGGATTGGCTTAGGAGTTTACACAGGTAATTCATACCAAGGCCTATAAAAGGATACAAGATCACGGACAATTTCAAAAAATAATATTAATTTTCACTCCACTTAAAAAAGTTTTGTTCGTTCAATCAATTAAGATATAAAATCAAATTCAAAAGTTGTTTGAGGATTAAAAAAGTTTTAAAATCTAGTCTCTCTAAATTGCATATAGCCCGGTGAACGAAAAAACCCCAAGGAAAATTAATTATTATTATTATTATTTAAGTTATAATTCGTAAATATCCAAATTTTAAGTTGGGTTGGGTGGGTCTAGCTTGAATACAGTGAACGTTTTTGGTACGTAATTTGAAGCACGTAAGATATAAATTTAAAAAGATAAATAGTACAGCCAACCGTAGTGTGTTAATGGCGTGAGTCAAGGGATGTTACACGCTGAGGGCGTTAAAGCTGTTTTTAACCGAGGTACACTATCGGCATCATAAAAGTGGTACGTGATAAAAATAGGTATTTTTTAAATTGTTATATGGTTAACTACCAGATTATATTTTGTGACAGACTAGTACTAAAATGTGAAAATATTGACATCAAACATTGCTTTCAAAAATAATTTTTATATTACAATAATACCCTAACGCATAAAACAGCTGTAACAAAAATTAAAAAACACAACTGTAACGAAAATTATAAAAGAATAGAAACAAATTATTAGGTATATAATTAACCTTCTTGGTAGAGAATCAGCCAAAATTTCATAAAGTTTTTCATTTTCACCAATCAATTCTTCACAGCACAGAACTTTATTTTTCAACAAGACAACTGCCCTGCTCATACGGCCAGAATTTGCCAAATTTGGTTTCGGGATCAAAATATTGAAGTTCTTCCTTGACCTGCGAAAACCCCAGACGCCAATCCTATGGAAAATATCTGGGGTTCAATTTCAAAAAAGCTGGAAAGCTCTAATATTGTGCCGGGAAATCAACATCACTTGGTCCAGTTAACAGTCAATGCTTATGAAGAAGTGATTGGTGAAAATGAAAACCTTTTTGAAATTCTGGCCAAGAAGGTTAAACGGTATAATTGAGGTGAATGGCGCAATGACTAGATATTAAAATTTATATACCTAATAATTTGTTTCTATTGCTTTATAATTTTCGTTACAGTTGTGTTTTTTAATTTTTGTTGCAGTTATTTTATGCGTTAGCGTATTATTCTAAAATAAAAATTATTTTTGAAAGCAATCTTTGATGTCAATATTTTCACATTTTAGTACCAGTCTGTCACAAAATATAATTCGGTAGTTAACCATACAATTTAAAAAATACCTATGTTTATCACGTACCACTTTTATGATGCCGATAGTGTACATATAACATTTTATGCATGATGAGCATGTTTTTATAATTTTGTGATGACACTAGTTAAATATACTTCAAAATATTAATTTGACAAGTCACTTAAAACAACAACAAACGATTGCATTGGACAAAATTTTAGAACTTTAAGGCTGGCTAGCATAAAAGGCGCCCTAGGGCGTTACAGTGCTACTTCATGCTTGAAAATGCGGGCGTTAAAGTGCACTTTTACGCACGGTTGTACATAAAAGCCCTAGAACTCCCCACCCCTGTTTGGCTTGGCCCCCCGTGAAAGAGTTTTTGACAGGGGATTGGTATTTATAATACACCAATTCACAGGCCAACAAAATAAAAAAAAAATTTTGGTGCCTGAGATCTAAGAACTGATTTTAGAAATAATTCATATGCTAATTCTAAAACTGACAGCAGATTTTTTCTATCAGCTCTAGTTTTTGGGATAGAGACTAATTGAATTTAGTTCTAATAAAAGGCAATAATAAATAAATCAACAACTCTTTAAAATTAAAAATAGAAATTTACAAATATACCTAAAATTGCCGGTAAACCAATATTAGACCTGGTTAACCCACATTACTCAATCCTATTAATTTTATTAGTTATTTTATATTTGGAATTCACTATGATCCGATCTCCCCATACCTGCTCAACCCCGACAATCTACCTTTATCCTTCTCGACTTAGTATATTGTGTAGTTTTTGCAAATATTGTGTCATAATTTTTTATACATTTTCGTCATTTTATAGTGTTAAAACTAAAACAATGGCATCCACAAACAGGCATAGCTGAGTAAACCATCAATTTGTTATGTATGTGGCGAATACACTTTGAAAGAAAGTAGGAAAACTATTTCTGAATTTGTGAAAAGGTCTTATCTTGCCTATTTTGGCGTTCATTTGGGAGATCAAGGTAAATCTTGGGCTCCACATGTGGTGTGTAAAAAAACATGTGTTGAACATTTGCGACAGTGGACAATTGGAAAAAAAGTGCCTGAAATTTGGTGTACCAATGGTTTGGAGGGAACCACGTAACCATTATGATGACTGCTATTTTTGTCTCGTTAATATTAAAGGCATAAATAGGAACAATCGACATAAATGGACATATCCTGATCTAGATTCTGGAAAAAGACCTGTACCGCACTCTAAGGAAAAACCCATTCCAACCTTCAGCTCAGCAGTCTTTCTGAAATCCCGGAAGATGATACAGAAACATCAACGTCTGATGAAGTGCAAAGAATCCAATCAGAAAACAATAGTGAATTTGAAGCAGGTTTAACATCTCTTCAGTGTTTTAATCAACAAGAACTGAACGATCTCGTAAGAGACCTGTCCTACACATCTCAAAGAATCGTGCTGAATTACTTGCATCCAGATTAAAAGAATCCAGGCACTAATATTACATTTTATCGTAAGAGAGAAAAGGATCTGCTGCCTTTTTTCACTCAAGAAAATAAGCTGGTATTCTGTAACGATATAAAAGAACTCTTAGAAAAAATGGGTTTGCCAGAATACACCTCAGACGATTGGCGCCTTTTCATTGACAGTTCAAAACGTAGTTTAAAATATGCCTCAATTCCTATTGGACATTCTACTGTCATGAAAGAGGAGTATAAAACAATAGCACAAGTTTTGAAACAAATTAAATGCGAAGAACATCAGTGGGCAATTTGTGTTGATTTGAAAATGGTGAACTTTCTCCTTGGACAGCAAAGTGGACATACAAAATACCCCTGTTTTTTATGTCTTTGGCCCAGCAGAGCTAAAGATCAGCACTGGGTTAAGAGAAATTAGCCTTTAACAGATACTATGGTTCACCTAAAGATCAGCACTGGGTTAAGAGAAATTGGCGTTTAACAGATACTATGGTTCAAAGAAAACAAAACGTAGTGAATGAACCTTTGGTTACGAGAGAAAAAAATCTTTGTACCATCATATCATATCAAGTTGGGGCTTATGAAGCAGTTTGTGAAAGCACTAGATCGAGATGGAAATTATTTTGCGTACTTATCACGTAAAAGCTGGTATATTTGATGGTCCTCAAATAATATTAAAGATCCATAGTTCACCACATCAATGAATGAGACTAAATCTAACGCTTAGGGTTCATTTGTTCAAGTAGTTAAAAATTTTCTTGCAAATCACAAAGCAGACAATTACATAGAATTAGTGGAAACTATGCTTTCAAATGTTCATATTCTCGGTTGTAACATGAGTATAAAAGTTCACTACCTCCACAGCCACCTAGAACGCTTTCCAGAAAATTTATGTGACTGTAATGAAGAACAGGGAGAAAGATTACATCAAGATATTGAAACTATGGAAGATCGATATCAAGAACGATGGGATAGCCACATGATGGCCGACTACTGTTGGAGCTTTCAGCGAGATTACACCAGTAAACTCCGTGCTAGAAAGTCGTATAAAAGAAAATTTGTAGGTGATAGTGACTAATATGAGTATGAATCTATGTGAAGCTACATTTTATAATAAATATTTAATTATGTGTGTTTTTTTTGTTACTGGCAATAGTCATAGTTATAACGTAGAATATATATAGAGGTTAAAAAGAGGAAATAATTCCTATTTTAAAAACTAGATCTGATAGACAAAATATGATGGCTATTTCGAATTCTTTACCCAAAAATTACCCAGGAACAGTTAAAAAATCGCCGGGACCAAAATGTGTGTTGGCCTTATTTCTTTATTCTTTCCATCCATTGCATTTCAGGATCAACACCCAGCGTTGAGAAAGTAAGTGCCAAAAGTTTGAAACAAACACAAAATATCCATGCACCTAGCCAGGATTCCAATCCGGGACCTGCAGAGACCGGAAGTATTATGTAGGTGAACTATACCTCCCAATTATGACAACTTAAAAAAGTAGTAAATACGTACACAAAAAGACATAAAAATAAAGTAAAAGTAGCTCCCGGGTATTCTTGTTCGACTAAGTGCGTACATTAAAAGGTTAAGTCTAGCAAATTCCGAATGGGCAAGTTTTTAAGGCCCATTCTGTGCATTATTCCTGAGAAAAAATGTGTATCCGTACTTACTTCTAGCACTGTAGAGCTTTTCTTTAAATGTACAGGAGTCATTTTAAGGCAATGTCCCCATTTCACGCCTTGCCAGTCATACAAAATAGTGTCACTTATGACAATATCCTCTCTGAGTCTGATTTCTGCTACGTTAAATGTGTGCGCGAAAAAATCGTATGCATAAAATTTGTCCAAATTTGAATCTCTGATTTTAATCACAATAACTCTGCTCAGAGAAGAAGTAAGAATGGGAAGAGGTATACAGTATCTAAAAGAAAGTACTATAAATAAATGCATTTCTAATATAGTAGCAGAGAGTATATAAATCTAAATAGAGAAGAAACCTAAAGGCGCAATTACACAGACGAACATGCTCAAACAAAAGCTTGTGCAAAAGATCTCAAATTTTTTGCGTGAACATTTTTGTGAGCTTTTCTTTGAACATTTTGTTCGGGTAAATTTTTGAGCAAATTATTGCTATCTGTTTCGGAAACATATTTTTAAAGATGAGAATAAATAAAATTTCACATCAGTGATCAGTGATCTCAATTCTTTAAAAAAATGGAACACCAAATTTGATTTTAAATTTTTGTGAAAAAAACCCGACGGCAAGCGAAACATTATTCTTGGCTATCAGTTTTGTCACATGGATTAGGGTTACTTATAATATTTTTTTCTTACGGTTTCTCTCAGATTTTTTTGCCCGGGGGTTTTTTTGGGATTTTCTTGCGAGTTTTTTTTATTTCCAAGGGTTTTTTTCCTAAATTCAAGAAACAACCCAGGATAATTTTTCTTTTCCAAAAAATATCGGCAAAAAACTCAAAAATTGCACTTTTAAGCGGTAATCCGCGCCTTACGACTATGAGGAGTGGTGGGGAGGGGATTTTTTTAAAATATATTTTTGTAACTGTACTTTACCCTTAGCTTTTATTTTTTTTTAATTACTCACACCAGATTTACCTAGTTAGTTTAAGGCCCCAAGGGTTGTTTAAAAAAGTAAAAGGTTCATGAAAATGCTGAAGATAGGTATTTACTGTCAATTTAATGTAATAATCAAGGTAGATTTCTGACACTAAACAAACAATATGCAAAGGGACAACATTCCGATTCAAGAGTCTAGTCTATTACTGCTAAATTATATTTTTTAGACAAGGGTCGGGATCGTAGGATTGTAAAAGTGGGTAATAAACGGGTATTATTTAGACCGAACGTGCTTTTGTTCATATATTTGAGATTTAATAAAATGTATATAGGTTTTTTCATTTGACTTAATTATTATTGTATTGTGTTTTAAACTAGGAAGTCAAATAAAAAGCTATTCTTTTAAACGTAAATTTTTATCATTACATTTTACAAGCAACAGCAATAAATAAGTGCCAGTTATTATTTTTTATGATTCTCGTTTTTTTTACAACCCCAAAAAAGTTACAAGTATACTGGCATATCCCCTATAAAAATCAGATCAATCGAAGTTGCTGAAACATGAATTTCGACATCAAATCGTTTTTCCGTCGGAAAGCACTTGATTAAAAATACCTTGTTTTAAAACTTAGTCTTTCTATTTTCAGTTAAGTTCAATGAATTCCCATAAAACTATAAAATTTAAATTTGTAAGAAATTTGTATTACCAACATTTCTTCAACAAATTTTGCTTAAAATTCTCTCCAAAATTTCCGTGAGTCTTTTTGTACGAGATTTTGCTCGAACTTTTCTTTGAACATTTTGTTCAAGAGGCTCGTGTAAATGTTTGTCGGCATTTCAACATCAAAGAAAAGTTTGTCTGTGTAAATGCGCCTTAATGGTATATTTGCGAACCCTCTAAACTCACTTGAAAACCAAGTGGCGTATCTATCGCTATTTTTAGTTCTTCGCTTGGAAACTTGGCGCGTCACTTTCGCTTTCAATCTTGCTTATTTTTATGGATCCAAAGCAGTGGCGGCGCAGAGGAAAATCGTATTTTTTTGGACGAGTTCCGCGTTGGAAACTATCCATAATACCGATCTCCCGCGTTACGCTGCAGAAAACAGAACCGTGCCGGTACAGTCACAGGTGGCGAATACGAAGGGAGCAAATGTTGCCCTGCGGCGGCTGCTTTTTCTTTTATTTTAAATTAAACATTACTCTTTTGCAAGGTTTCGTTTTCGGCGGTTAAATGTCTTTGTCTCTCCCTTTTGGAGAAGACTTCCCATCATCTCTTTTGGATTAGGAGAACAGAACCATTGAAGGAATATCCAAGGAAACTTATCATACGAGACCATCAGTTTTCATATGCCTTCTCACCCATTCTGATCTCCTAATCATGAATTTTTTAAACATTCGGAAATAACGGGGTTATTAAAATTTGGTACAGAAGCATAGTTTGGGTGGTTTAATTGCTTCAAATATTTGTTTTTTTATAGCAAAATTGAAGTAACCTTAGATAGCAAAATATTTAAAAAATAAATAAAAAACACTTATTGTTTACAGGAGACAACCTAAATTATATGCTCTCTGCTTTTTGCTAAATTATTACAAATAATAAAGGCTTGAAAAATATATACAATTAAGACTTTCTGCCAGCTCCCTTAGCAAAAAGTTAAAAATTGCATTATATATAAGAATGTACGCCAGTGATAAATCGATATTCATTCAACGCGCGAAATTATTGCCGTTTCAATTTTAAATAAATATTACCCCGATTCATCCTTCGCATTCACTTAATAATCAAAAACTCGCTGTGAATCGCATTGGCTTGCTGGTCGGATATTACCATTACGTGTCCTCTCTATTTAGATTTATATGCTCTCTGATAGTAGTTTACGTAACAAGCATGTTATGATGATCATTAAACGCGAAGATGAAGTTAATTTATCTGAGCGTGTAATGACCATAACATGCTAGTGTACTATACTTTACCTACATATCAGAAATTATTAAAAATATCAAACGCGAACACTCTTCAAGTTAACAATATTCATAAAACATATGAAATTATTAAGGGACTTTTCATATATCCTTTTAAAAACATTTTTTTTTTCTGAACGGTACTTTTCTTTGGTTAGTTACTAAAATTAGTATTATTTGTTGGTCGTAGGTAAAGAATTTTATTTTCTATGCAAAGTCGTTTAAAACAAATAATAGTAGTGAAACCAACATTACTTGAGTGTGTATTTTACTATATTGCATTTCAAAGAAAAAATATCGATAGATAGCACACACAAGTTTTTTGGCAACGTTGCTGTTTTATGGAAAAACACATCTTTTGTCTTTTCCTAACACATTGTGGTCCAAAGTAATATTGGCGACTTTCCAATTATTGTGTATCAAATGGCTTTGTTTTAATTTTTTTTTGTGTGTGAGTTTAACTCTCATTATTTTTAATTTATCTTTTTACTTACACCATATTAGCTATTTCCTGCATGTGACCTAGCTTTGGATTTTTGTCTACATACAAATCTGGAATTGTCGCCCGAATGCTATAGTATGTTTCCAGTTTTTTCTTACACTTTTCCAAGTTAAACTTGTTGATAATTAAAAAGAGCTCTAGAAAATTTACTCCTAAAATAACATTTTGATTTTTTTGCGATCGCAAAAGGATATAAATCACAAAAATTATTGTCGGGGGTTTTTTATTATTTGGTGATTTTGTTTTAACTCGGTACACACTTAGGTATGACTTCGAGAACCACCAAATAAATATTAGTTTCTTCGGCGACGGCATACGTTAGGCGTCGCGACGCCCTAAACTTTTTTTAGGACTTAGGATCATTTTGACAGCTATATCTCGGTCAAGGGACAACATTTTAAAATTTTGTTTAAACATCTTAAAAAGCTATGAAATGACATTTAATATAGTTTGCAAAACATGATATTTGTTGTTGATTCCATAAAAAAATAATAAATTTGAAATTTAAAAAAAAATTGTGTTTTCTCTATTTATGAAGGGGATTGTGCAAATTCATTTTGAAGTGACTGTAAGAAGGTCCTAGCTATTCGTCGATATCAAAAAAATGCAAATTCATGCCACGGAAAAATCACAAAAAAATCGGAAATTGACGCGTGTTCAGAAAATTTACCAAATCTCAATTTTTGGACCCTAGCTATTCGTCGATATCAAAAAAATGCAAATTCATGCCACGGAAAAATCACAAAAAAATCGGAAATTGACGCATGTTCAGAAAATTTACAAAATCTCAATTTTTGGACCCAGCCCCTTAACTTCAATTTTTTTAATTCATATTATCATTACAGACCTGCCAATGTTTTTTAAAAGGCTATGTAACACTCTAGAATTTTGAATTTAACAAGTCACGATGGGCCCCCAAATTTTAATAAAATTAAACAAAATACATAAACAAGCCTTGGTTTGTACCTAATAGGCAACACATACGTAAAAGTAACATTTTTTACCGCCCCCTCTTCACTTGTCTTTCCCATTTGATGGTTTAATCCATAATAATATATAGGAAGGGCCAGAAAATCTTAGACTGATTTCATTCCCTAATTACTTTTTCGTTCCTCAACCGAATTTTATAAAGTTTGGCATTTTAGAAATTTATAAGACCAAAGTTTACTATTTTTGTACAAAAGATGTAAAATTGTAAAAATTCAAAATGGCGAACGTAGTCAAAACTTTAGTCTGGAAAAAAAACCTGAAACTTTTTTTCGACCTTCCTGTAATTTTTTATTGCCAAAATAGGAAACCTCATGCGTTTTCACGTCTAACGAGGTACCACACATAAAATTCGGTTAAGTACTACAAAAGTTGCATTGGCTCAACATATCGTATAACGTTACCACCAACAAATTATGTCTCTTTTTATTTACCAAGAACTTTCTTACTTCTCAACGGATTTTTACAGGTGTATCCTGTCTGCAAAGTTAAATAGACCAAGTCAAAATGTCAAAAACCCAAGATGGCGGACATACCTAGTCAAAAATTACTTTTCCAAAAAAAAAAGCAAATTTTAACGAAAACGACGATTCTTATACTTTTCAACTACTTAACCGAATTTTATGAGTGAAATCTCGTTTAACGTGAAATGCTTTTCTAGAGTTGCATTAAAAGATAACAGGAAGTTCAAAGAAGTAATTTTTTACTATGTCCGTTATTTTGGGTTTTTGACGTTTGACGTTGACGTTTTGACGGTTTATTAATCTTTCCAGAAATAATATAAATTTGTAAAAATCCGATTTCCAGACTAAATTTTTGACTACGTCCGCCATCTTGAATGTTTGACATTTTACATCTTTTGTACAAAAATAGTAAACGTGTTCTTTTAACTTCCTAAAATGTCAAACTTTATAAAAATCGGCTCAGGAACAAATAAGTAATTAGAAAATGAAATCAGTACAAGATTTTTTGGCACTTCCCATATATTATTATGGACTAAACCATCAAATTGGAGAGACGAGTGAAGAGGGGGAGGAAAAAAATGTTATTTTTATGTACGTATTGCCGATCAGGTGCACCCACACCGATAAAAAATACTTACCTGCTCAAAACTTAATAAAATAATTGGACGACTTGTAAAAATATGTTATGTTTGACAGGTCACAGACTAAAATTCTAAAGGCGTTCAAGATACAAGTTTGATAATTTTAAAAGAATATTTTATTGTCTTCAAGTAGCTGTAAAAATGTCAGGAATCCCCTGGAAAAGTTTCTAAACACACGACAAAATATAAAGCGTGACATAATTTTTAGCAAAAAACTTGTTGTTTAATTTTATTAAAACTTGGGGGTCCATTGTGCCTTGTTACATTTAATATTCTAGCATGTTATATAGCCTTTTAAAAAACATATTTGGCAGATCTGTAAAGGGAATGTGGATTCAAAAATTTGAAGTTACGAAGCCGGGGTCAAAAAATTGAGATTTTGTAAATTTTCTGAACATGCGTCAATTACAGATTTTTTTGTGATTTGTCCGTGGCATGAATTTGCATTTTTTTGATATCGGCGAATTGCTAGGACCTTTTTACAGTCATTTAAAAATGAACTTGCACAATCCCGTTTATAAATAGAGAATAGCTTTTTTTGTAAATTTTTAGAAAAAAATATTTTTTTTTTTTTAATTTCAAATTGATTATTTTTTCATGCAATCAACCGGAAGTAAAATATAATGTTTTGCACAACATATTAAAGGCCATTTCATACCCTTTTAAGAGGTTTAACCAGGATTTTAATATGTTGTTACTTGACCAAGATATAGCTGTCAAAATGACCCTAAGTCCTAAAAAAAAGTTTAGGGCGTCGCGGCGCCTAACGTACGCCGTCGCCGAAAAATTTTATATAAATAAAATAATAAATCACCAAAAATCTTCCTATAGGTTTGAAAAAACCCCGGACTATTAAGTCAACTTCGCAAAAAATAATTAAGCAGTGAAACGTGGTATGGATAGTAAGTGCACCCTTAGATAATTTTTGAGATATATAGTCTGCTGCAGAGGTCCCCCATTCCCGAAAACAAAATTCGATAAAATATAGCAAAGATGTTCACTAAAGTTCCAGCAACATTTAAACTCAAGGGCCCTGGCTGAGGGTCTCAACTTTCAATGTTAAATAAAATAGAAAAAAGCAAAAGTAATAGGGCTATCAGATTTGGTTTAAATATAACTTTCCTTATGAACTTGTATCTGAGATTTGTTGTAATGCAAAAAAAAGTCTTATGCAAAGTGCTCCAATTTTCAACGTTATATATTGGGGCCCTTAGTACCAATGGGGAATTGGGGCCATCAGTAAGAGACCTTGTGGTGGATATATATATATATATATAGAGAGAGAGAGAGAGAGAGAGAGAATAAATGACCACACTGTTGCATCCTTTTCTCGTGCAATATTCTCTGTGATACTCGCTCTCTCTCCTGGGTTACTTGGTACACTAAAGAAGACGGTTAATGTGACCTCAGCCACCATTTTGTAGACTTTTCAATTCTTTTAAACAAATTCATGTTTTATTATAACATAAGGCCCAGAAGGGCCAAAAATGCTCAGAGCTTTTCAGAGATGTCTAGCTTTAATGTTTTTCAACCCACTTTGGTAAGTACAGAATTCTTTAGATATACGTATGTATAGTTTATCTATAATAGTTGTAATTTAATTAAGTTAGTTATTCTAATAGCTTGTTAACTTATTGTAGAAGTCCTTAAGAAGAGAAAAATATATTCTCGAAAGGTTGATTGTCAGAAAAGGAGCTTACTATATTCCGGCCCATATAAGACTGCATCTACACTAACTAACCGAGGCTTTTTTTTTCCTACTAGTCAGTCACGACTACCCTAAAAAAAAAATTTACCAGAACCTCATCTAAAGGCGCATTTACACAGAGAAACTTTCCTTTGATGTTGAAATGCCGACAAACATTTACACGAGCCTCTTGAGCAAAATGTTCAAAGAAATGTTCGAGCAAAATCTCGTACAAAAAAACACACGTAAATTTTGGAGAGAATGTTGAGCAAAATTTATTTGAAGAATTGGGGGTATAAAAATTTCTTTACAAATTTAAATTTTATAGTTTTATGGGAATTCATTGAACTTAACTGAAAATAGAAAGACTAAGTTTTAAGACAAGGTATTTTAATTAAGTGCTTTCCGACGGAAAAACGATATGATGTCGAAATTCACCTTTTACCTCATAAGCAACTTCGATTGATTTGATTTTTATAGGGGATATGCCAGTATACCATAATTGGCACTTATTTGTTGCTGATGCTGGGTTAGGAGAAGGTAAAAACCGTAGACTAGTGAGAGGGGGTTTTGGTCAAATGAACATTGACACACAAAATTACATGACAACAAACAAGGGTCAACGCAGTTTTTTTATGAGAGTTTTAGAACAAATCTTTTCATAAAGAAAGGGCTCTCCGACTCAAAACAAAGAAATTCATTTCATTTTATTGACTCGTAGAACTTGCGTTTCCGATTGTTTAAATATTGAAATTTTTGGCGATTTTTACAAGCTTTTATTTATGTATGTTTGTATATTCGGCTCAAATCTTGCAACTCAAATTTGGTATTCAATTTCAGTTTTCGGTGTGTATTTGCGGCGACAATACAATAATATGGTATTATTAGGCACCCCCTCCCGCTAATGAGGGAAGTGAAGGAAGAAGAAAAGAAATTTTGTTCGATTTCAATCAAAATTGGCATACAGGGGTTTTTAGGGAAGACAATTATCGAAAGGATGGATTTATGACCCTTGTCTAAAAAATATAATTTAGCAGTAATAGACTAGACTTTTGAATCGGAATGTTGCCCCTTTGCATATTGTTTGTTCAGTGTCAGTAATCGACCTTGATTATTACATTAAATTGACAGTAAATATCTATCTTCAGCATTTTCATAAACCTTTTGCTTTTTTAAGCAACCCTTGGGGCCTTAAACTAAGTAGGTAAATCTGGTGTGAGGAATTAAAAAAAAAACAATCAAAGTTAAGGTTAAAGTAAAGTTACAAAAATATGTTTTAAAAAAAATCCCCTCCCCACCACTCCTCATAGTCGTGAGGTGGAAAAGAAAAATTTTCCTGGGTTGTTTTTCGAATTTAGGAAAAAAAACCCTTGGAAATAAAAAAACTCGCAAGAAAGTCCCAAAAAAACCCCCGGGCAAAAAAATCCGGGAAAAACCCTCAGAAAAAAATATTATAAGTAACCCTAATCCACGTGACAAAACTGATAGCCAATAATAATGTTTTGCTTGACGTCGGCTTTTTTTCAAAAAAATTTAAAATAAAAGTTGGTGTTCCATTTTTTTAAAAGAATTGAGATCACTGATCACTGATGTGAAATTTTATTTATTCTCATCTTTAAAAATATGTTTCCAAAACAGATAGCAATAATTTGCTCAAAAATTTACCCGAACAAAATGTTCAAAGAAAAGCTCACAAAAATGTTCGCGCAAAAAATTTGAAATCTTTTGCACGAGCTTTTGTTTGAGCATGTTCGTCTGTGTAATTGCGCCTTAAAATATGTCCCTATTTGGTATTTTTATCATATTTTAAAAACCTTTTACGACGTTTGAGTTGATTTATTTTTAGATAATAGGCGCCCTTTGTACAAAATTCAAAAGGGCAAAATTCAACAATAGTATTTTACATAACAAAAGAAGAAAGTGACAAATTTCACACGAGCGTGAATGTTGTGAACGAGGTGCTAGCCGAGTAAAACAACACGCGAGTGTAAGAAAATTACTTTCTATCGAGTTGTGTATACTATTTTTCCTATGAACACTGATGAATTGCACTAATTTTTGTAAAAATTGGTCTTTAATTTTGCACAAATTAAATGAAACTGTTTTTTCGTACATGTGTTGAAAAGTCCTTTACAACACATGTGCGCAAAAGTATGGTGACAGTAAGCGTCATCGTGCACTTTTTCACACACATGGAAAAGTATTTTTCCTACTAGCGTGCGTAAAAGTGCCCTTTTACGCACGCATTTGCATGCGGGTTTTTATGCAAGTAGAAAAAATTTTGTACCTGACACGTGCGAAAAGTGTATTTTCCGCCCTTGAAGGCTTTCCCGAACTCCGCTCCTCGTCATTCGTGCAACTGCCATCGCGTGCGGACAATTATCACTTCCGCACTGGTTACGATGACGTTAACTATCACCTCGGCTAGCGCCTCGTTTACACCATTCACGCTCGTGTGAAATTTGTCACTTTCTTCTCTTGTATATGTAATATACTATTAATGTTATACCTAAGCACGGTTTTTTTTTGCGTTAAAAGTACGTTTTGTTAATTAACCTTAAGAACAGGGGCCCTTTGCCAAAATCCGTATATGTCATTGGGTACTAAGAGGTACCCAATTCGATTATTCTATCAATTCGTGTTAATGATATATTTAGTGTTGATTTTTTGTGTAATACTTTCTTTGGTTTTTGAAGAGCTGGTACCCAAGGGTACACCTAGTCTGTGTACCAAGTTTCATTGGTTATTAATTTTTGCAAGTTTGGACTCCTTATCCACCGAACTATTTTCCTAAAACAAAATATCGTTAGTATTAAAATAATAAAAGGAATTATGGCTAGAAGTACAAAATACACTTCATTCCACATTCAATCGGACCAATTTGTTGACATTGGTGATGACAGTTCCATTTAGTTTCTGTGTTTAAATGTCGACTGCCATATTGAAATTGGTCCGGAGAATTTGGAATAAACAGTTAGGACAAATCTACATACAACCAACACTCTCAGAGTGCAAGTTTTTTTTTTACTTTTTAGAGGGGGGTTGAACTTTAAACGCAATTTTTTCGTTTAATTGTGACGTATTTTCCAAAATCTAATAGCTCTGTTGCTTTTTGGAGAGTTGCTGTAGATAATTTAGATTTTTCCAGTTTTTTTGTTTAAGAGTTAGGACCCTTATAAAAGAACCTTAAATAAGTTACACCTGTTACAATGTTGTCGGAACTTTGATGAATATCTTCGTCAAATTTTATGCTCCACCATAATTTCTCAAAATTTTAAGAAGAATCGTGTGTTTTACTTTCGGGAATAGGGGTCGTCTGCAGGGGACTTTATGGTTGGTACATATTTCAAAAATTACCGAAGGGTCCATGAACCCACTTTAGTCCATCAAAAATTAAAAAAAAACTAACACCCAACCTGAAAACCACCCATTTGGTCCACCCAACGCACAAAATGTATTTTTAAAAGTACATAATAGCTCAACTCACCCTTATTTCGCTATTTTCGCTCGTTCAAAAAGGCACTTTCACTGGAGCGCTCCTTCTCGTGTGCCGGCGTGCGTCGAATAGGCTGAGGTTAGACATCTGTCAAATAACCTCAGAAAAAACCCAGGTTGGTTGAGCACAACAAAACAATTGGTTAAGGAAAAAAAATTACCCTTGTTTACAATTTACAACAATTATGAACGTAAATGAACATCAAACATTTCCGCCCACTTAAAATTAGGTAAGAATTTTAGCCCCAAACAAAAAAAAATAATTCCCATGAAAGAAGATACTTAAACACCCAAAAAAAAAAAAAAATGTTTTGCAATTATTGCAGCAAAGTTTTGACAATCGCACATTTCTAAAGATCGCCAAAAAAAAAAACAAAAAATAGATGTATTCAAAATCACACACACAAACAAATTGTAGTCAGCCTGTAACTCTATAGTAAGGGTAGCGGGCAAATCTTCACCAACGGTCTGTCAAAAGTGCCCTTGGCTGTCTTAATTTTAACTATTCGTGGAACCCCATCAGGGCTAGGGTAAATTTTAATAATACGTGCCAGGGTCCAGCGCAGTGGTGGAGTATTCTCATCTTTTACCACGACTAAAGTGTCTAATTGTGGAGGTTTTTCTGGAGTATTCCATTTTTCACGTGTTTGAAATTGGTGGAGATATTCCATCTGCCATCTCTGCCAAAAGCTTTGATGTAGTTGTTGTACCAACTGCCAACGACTCAAACGTCCAACCTTGATGCCTGATAAATCTTCATCAGGGGGCGCCGTTAAAGGCTCGAGGGTCAAGAAATGTCCAGGTGTGAAACATGAAAGGTCGTTTGGGTCTGGACTAAGACTACACAATGGACGAGAGTTTAATATGGCTTCTATTTGAACTAATACAGTGTATAGTTCTTCAAAGCTCAAAATTTGATCGCCGACTAGACGAAGCAAAAGCGACTTGGTCGACTTGACACCAGCCTCGTGCAGCCCGCCAAAATGCGGAGCTCCGGGGGGGTTGAAATTCCATTTTATTGCCAAGCATTCACTAGCCTTTCGACAATAAGAATCTAATAGGTTTCTAGACCCAATAAAATTGGTCCCCCGATCACTATAAAGCTCAGAACATCGACCACGACGAGCGACAAAGCGACGTAGTGCGGCCAAAAAAGCGTCTGCCGTCAGGTCCGACACTAATTCCAAATGTACGGCCTTGGTAGGCAAACACACAAAGACACATCCATACGCCTTTTGTGACCTTACACCTCTGGCTCTACTAAGAACAATATGGAAGGGCCCCATATAATCTACTGCACTATGAGAAAACGGTTTGACTTGGGAAATTCGAGCCTTAGGTAAGTTTCCCATATACGGAGAAAAAGGCACCGGATTAACACGGTAACATTTAATGCATCTTGACAACACACTATGAATCGCACGCTTTGCTGAGAGAATCCAAAATCTTTGCATCACTAGGTAATGCATCATTCTGGGTCCAGGATGACCATTTTCCTGATGAATTTGCTCTATTATTAAAATAGTTAATCTATGGTTTCTAGGCATCAACATAGGGTGTTTAGTCTCGTAAGACAAATCATCACTATGACGAAGCCGTCCGCCCACTCTGACGACACCGACACTATCAATAAACAGAGCTAATTTTCTCAACGGTTTGGAATATGACTCATTCCTTGTCAATTTTGATATATCAGCACCAAAACACTCCTGTTGCACGTGTCTCACAAGCACAACCAATCCCCTGTGTAACTCTTCAAAACACAAAGCCTTTGAGTCGAAGACGGCCTTTAAATGAAAGCGACGGAACGGTCGCAATAAATATGCAATAAGTCGTTGTATTTTGTGCAAAGAAGAAAAACGAGTCATCAGCTCGTCAAGTACATTGGGAAATATCTCTGTGACAAGAATTTTAATCTTTTGTTCAGCACAAATTTCAGCACTATCACAATCATTAAGTTCAGATGTAGGCCACAAATCTGAAGACCAATGCAACCACGGTGGTCCATGAAACCACAACGAATGATTCACAAATTCATTAGGGAGTAAACCACGAGAGAGACAATCAGCGGGGTTGATTTTTCCCTCAACATGATTCCAGCAACTGGGAGCGAGTACTTCTTGGATTTGGGTAACTCGATTGGCGACAAATACCTTTAACTGAGATGGATGATCCTTTATCCACGCCAACGCAACTGTTAAATCGGACCATGCAAAGATACTGTCAATTTTGACGTCACGCAAATTATCTAGGACAAAATGCATAAGATTACTCAATAAATGAGCAGCACAAAGTTCGAGACGGGGCACTGATATTGTCTTAAGAGGAGCCACTTTACTTTTGGCACACACAAGATGCACTGACACATTACCAGCAGAATTAATTTGCCTCAAAAATACCATACCCCCATAACCAAGCATAGACGCATCACAGAAACCGTGCAGGTCAGTCTGAACCACATCATCTATAGTTACACGTCTAGGTATAGATATCATTGATAAAATAGGCAACTGACTCACATAAGAAGTCCACTGGTCAACAATTTCTTTGTCCGGGACATCATCAAAGTTCAACTCTTGCAACCATAACTTTTGAATTAAGGATTTAGCCACAAAGACATCGGGCGAGAGAAATCCCAACGGATCATAAATCTTCGCTATCTGCGACAGAATATTCCTTTTAGTACAAGGCCTGTCTTCAGGCAGAACAGAGTAAGAAAATATATCATTTACTGGACTCCACTGGAGCCCTTGGACCTTTAACACCGAATCACTGTCATCAAAACTAATAGGTTGCAAATGACTTTCTGGCACATTGGCTAGCAACTCTGGGCAGTTGCTTGCCCACTTTCTAAGCTCGAAACCACCAAGTTTCAAAAGTTCAATTAGTTGACGCTGAATTTCCAAACCTTCACCTACACTATCACAAGATCCTACAGCATCATCAACATAAGTCTGATTACGTAATATACCAGCAGCCAATGGATAATTACCTCCATGATCCTCAGCCAGTTGTAATAGAGTGCGGATTGCCAAATATGGGCTACAACTAAGACCATAGGTCACTGTGTTGAGCACAAATTCTTGTACTTGATGGCTTTGATCAAACCTCCAAAATATAGTTTGAAAAGACACATCTTGCGGATCAATCAGAATATTACGGTACATTTGGCGAACATCTGTAGTAAAAACTACCCCTTTTACTCGAAAATTTAATAGAACAGAGACAATATTCACCTGAAGTTTCTGTCCAGTCAACAAAACATCAAACTGAACCATCAAACACTACGCGCAACTTATTAGTTTCACCACATTGTTTCCAAATTCCATGGTGTGGAATATAATATTTTCCAGAATTCATAGTCACAGCAGGGCTCATATTATTCTGGTCCAGGTAGTCCTGCATAAAATCAATATAGTCCTTATGAAACAAGGGATTTTTGAGAAGCCTAGCCTCAAGCAAATAAAACCTACGAAGGGCTTGATTTTTGGACTCACCCAACATAGCCTCCTCACAAAATGGCAACCTTACAATATAGCGCCCACTGGTATCACGTTTGTGATGTTTTTGAAAAATATTTTCACTCAGTTGATCGTTCTTAGACAATGGAATGTCTGTTGGGACGGATTCCAACTGCCAAAACTTCTGCAAGGATTGTTCAAAATCTAATGATGTCAGAAAAGTTTGAATACTTTGCCGTTTAGAGGTCACATTATTACATACACCGCCCACTAATACATACCCAAAGATGGTATTCATAGCACAAGGACCTCCATTCTGTCCCTGTTTGAAGCCTGGAAGCAAAATGTGTGAAAACACATCAGCACCCAACAATAAATCAACTTCCCGCGGATTTCCATACTCAGGATCAGCAAGTGTTAACCCTGACAAGTACTTCCAAGTATCACGCACACTACTAGAAGGAGTCAAACCACATATTAATGGAACCACCACAGCCTTGACTTCAATTGGCAATAAAGAACCAGACTTGGGAGTTAAGCAAAGCAACATGTTACCCAATGATACAGAGGATGTCATATTATTTAACCCTATTATTGGGGTACTACTATTAACACGTGGCAAGCCCAAACGTTGAGCACAGGCTGCCGTTACAAATGAAGCCTCACTCGCTGAGTCTAGCAATGCTCGGCAAGTAATAAAGTTGCCATGCACATCACGCACACACACCTGCGCAGTAGCAAACAACACCACTTTGAAACTAGGAAAATCATTTTTACATATATTCACTTTAACAGATCTTCCACTATCAGAATTATCACCACTTTGTTGTTGGTTATTGCCCATATATTCACTTGCTGGGGGTGGAGCCCCATTTTGGGATCTCGGAAAATGTAAAAGAGACGAGTGCCTTCTTGAACAGATGCCACAACCCACTGTCACGGGACATTCAGAATAAGAGTGTGTCTTTGCCGCAAGACAATTGAAACACAGTCTCTCAGATTTAGCTAAGGCATGACGCTGTTGAGGTTCCATCTCCAAAAACTTCCCACATTTTTCTAGAGTGTGTGACCCAGCTGCCAAACAACAAGGACACTTCACCACTGTACTAGTACCTGTCATATAATTTGGTTGTCTTTGTTGTGAACCACCCTTTTTTGACGTGTCATATTTCTTAGGAGGCATGCCCCCTTGTGCACCAATTCCACTAGTCACATTACTAGCTTTGGACAAAAGAGCGCTGTTTTCTAAAGCATGACAATTTGTTTCCAAAAATGCAATTAGACTCTTATAAGAAGGAATTTTGTCTTGACTATGTTCAATCTCAAATCGTGTTTTCAAAAAAGGATCTACCTTTTGCAATAAAAGATTTAATTTTGTAAAATCCCACAAATCAATATTCTTATAAGCATCTAAAGCTTCCAAATTTTGGTTAAAAGTAGAAATTAATCTTCTTAATTCATTAGCACTATGATTTTATGCAGAGGGAGCGTTTATAATAGTCAACCAATAGTCAGTCAAAAAAATTCTATCATTTTGGTACCTTTTTACCAAGGCATTGTATGCCACTAAATAATTTGTACCTTGGATAGGTATATTTTTAATTATTTCTGCTGCCTCTCCCTCTAACACAGACACCAGAAGCTGAAACTTCGCTATATCAGAATAATCCAATTCTTCATGGACCAAAGTCCGAAACATGTCAAAAAAGGTTGGCCATTTACGCCTGTCCCCATTAAAATTAGGTATATCTAACCTCGGTTTTGCCAACATTTTCTGGCGACCACACACAGACATATTTGAATCCCCTCTTGGTTCATGTTTTGACAGCTCTGGCGGAGGAAATAATGTTTTACACATTTGATGAATGCTAAATCGCATTTGATCAAATTCATCCAACACGGCTTGCTCTCCATCGAATTTGTTGTCACTAATAAGGGACACAATATTTAAATGTAAATCTTCAAACTGAATTGCCAAATTGCTTACATTTTCCAACCGAGCTTCCAATTCCGGTTTTTTTGAGGGGTCGGTTTGAGCATCATGCGCCAAAGTATAAATAGTTTTCATTCTAATAAACACCGATTTTCGGCGACGCGACAGCGCCTTTATTTCCTCCGGCATCGTTCCGTTTTCAAAACACGCAAAAATTACGCCGAAAAATGTCAACACAAGAAAATAAATGAGGTTAATTCGAACCTTTTTTGAGGTTAGAATACTTTTGACAACTTGACAGACGTCACACACTGAAGTGAATATAGCCACACAACCTATAAAATTCCACCGACCAGAAAAGTCACATGCTGACTAAAATTCGTTTGGTCCACTTTACACACACGGCTATATTCATGTTGTTTTCCGAACGTCCTCGGTTTTTTTCAACGGACAAAAAAAATTGCGAAAAAAAACGATAGAAGTTTCACGAAAACAACACAGAATATGCCTGAAAAAAATTAAAAAAAAAATTAAATTAAAACAAATTGCTGCAAAAACTGCATGAATCAATCAAAATCACGAATTTCACTAAACCACAGTCGCTTTTTCAAAGATTTGACTCGCGAAGGACCATTTAATGAACCCACTTTAGTCCATCAAAAATTAAAAAAAAAACTAACACCCAACCTGAAAACCACCCATTTGGTCCACCCAACGCACAAAATGTATTTTTAAAAGTACATAATAGCTCAACTCACCCTTATTTCGCTATTTTCGCTCGTTCAAAAAGGCACTTTCACTGGAGCGCTCCTTCTCGTGTGCCGGCGTGCGTCGAATAGGCTGAGGTTAGACATCTGTCAAATAACCTCAGAAAAAACCCAGGTTGGTTGAGCACAACAAAACAATTGGTTAAGGAAAAAAAATTACCCTTGTTTACAATTTACAACAATTATGAACGTAAATGAACATCAAACAGTCCACTTAGTATGCGTGCCAAGTTTCATTGGTCATTTTTCTGGGAACAAATTATTGTTAATATTTAAATAATAAAAGTAAGTATGGCTATAAGCACTAGGTTTCTATTTTTAAATGTCAGCCTCTATATTGAAATTGGTCCGAAGAGGTTGGAATAAACAGTATGGACAAATCTACTTGAAACCAACACACACAGAGTACAAATTAGTTTTTTTTTACTTCCTAAAGGAACTTTAAACTCAATTTTTTCGTTTAATTACTACGTTTTATGCAAAAACAAAACCGGATCGATTATTCTTTTTAAGAACGTATGCTTTAAAATTATACTGTTTTTGCTGAATAATGAACCACATGTTTAAAAGTGTCTATTTTTGAATCTTTTACAAATTTTTCATGTGTTATCCGCCACTCTTGCCAAATAAAAATATGTCTAATAGTTACATTCATATCCGTCAAATTACTTATTGTCTGACACTTCTGTGCACTCATAGAAGCAGGGACGGACGTCCCTGATAGTTCAGAAGTGATTTTTAACTTCTATACTATTGTATCAAATATTAAATTACAGGGTGTTTTAAAATCTTGAATTTTTCCTAATATCTCCAAAACTAAAAGAGGCAGAAAAGTCAAATTTCACAACCTTTGATTTTATCTTTTCTTTTCATATTGTTCTTATGGAGATGACTTTGCCATTTTACTTAAATAGGTCCTTTAGAAGTAGGAAGACACATTAATAGGTATTTTTGAGCCAGTCAACCCAACCCAACACACTGCATTAGTTTTCTCATACCCAGACAGCATGATTCGTCCCAGAGACGTACATTTTACGTCTTTACGACCCGGTAACTACTACATACGTACAAAAAGTGTTGCGAAAAATGTACATACAGCAAAGACGTATTTTTATATCTTTTTTTACAGAAATTCACTAAACGCAAACTTTTTTGTAAGTATGTATTTTTAATTCTCTTAAAATAATTGGTAGTATTTAAAAAATACCCATCCTCCATTGAGAAGTCTTTCCCGGGGGGTCAACTAAGAGTGCGGAATTTTCGACCTTTAAGCGCCCCCCCTCTTAGAAAAAAAATATTTTATAATTTATTTACGTCATACGTCAAGGTACGTATCAAAAACGTCCCCTTACGTAAATTTTACGACCAATTCACGTATTTTATTGGTCCACCACGGTACATGCAAAGTCCGTACTTGGTACGTGCACAAATGAACGAACATAGTACATGTTTTTCATATCATAAGGACGTACATAAGACGTATATAGCGTTGGAAAGTGCACGTAATATGTACGTCCCTAGTACGTACAATGGGTTAGCGTACGTTCTAGGTACGTACTTTTTGTCGAAGGGTTAGGTACGAGGTACGTACCTGGTACGTAACTTTGCTGTCTGGGAATTTATTAGTTAATTTGTTTATTTTACCTGGATCTTCTGGTACATTTTTATTTTCTTTTATCCAATTTTTTAAAGTTTTCACATCATTTTCTATTTGTTGCTCACTTATTTCCAATGTTTCTAAAACGCGTTTTCTTATAGACCCGTGATCTGTATGCAAAATCGATTTTGTATTCATTTTTTGATAATATTAGGAAATAACACGCTCTGCTTCTAGAACTCTTTTTATTAAGAACTAAAGTGTACTAAATTTTATAAAAATAAAAGGAAAATAAAAATGTTGGTTAAAATTCTACGTTTGACATAGTTAATTCTTTAAAGCAAAACTGGTATCCGTAAAAAGATTTTTATTGCTGCACATTATGTTGTAATTTATAGGTACTAGTTTTAAACAGTAACAAAATATAGTAAGTGTGCTTGAATTTGTTTGGGACAAAGCACCTTTAGGAAATTTTTACGTCTACAGAAAATAAAAAATCTAAATAGTTGTTTTTCTACTCGCGTGCACAAAGTACTCACTTTCCGAACTAATTATCGTGCGGAAAGTTACACTTTTCCGCACTGAGTGCGGAAATGAATTCACCCTCATACTTTTCCGCACTGATCTCGGTGAGTTCGCAAGGTCTTATAGAACATTTAAAAAAATATCAGAGCACAAAGCATCATCTATTAGTCAGTATTACGGTCATTTAAAAAATTATTTTTCTTATGTTGCAGAAATTGGGTTATTTCTTATTTTTACTTAATAAACATAAGAAAGTCAAAACTTTTTTACTGTCGTTTGATAGGTAATAACTCTACCTACCTAGCACTAATTGTATTTTTTTTAGAAGTTTAGGTTTATAGAAAAATCTTGGTGCAAATACGTTCGATACAATCGACATGATTTTCATTTTCTTCAACTAATTTCATTTTTATATAAAAACTATAAGTGATGTTAAGAAACACTTTAACGTTTTTTTAGCGAAAATATGGTCTCTTTCAGATTTCACATCGCTTTTTCAGAAAATATATTTTTTTTAGTTAACTGCATTAAAATTCAAAATATGACATTTTTTTCCATTTTTCAAACATTTAAATGGCGTTTATAAATTTAGTACTACAAAAATGTTTGTTTGACCTTTTTTGTTTAAAATGAAATGCTCTATAATCCCTAATTTTTATTTTTTTAAAATATTTTTTTTACATTTTGGGAAAAAAATTACATATTTTTGACAGGTTTTGACAGTAGGACGTATATAGAAGATTTTAATTTTTATCACAATAACTATTAAGGGACGGCACCTACACAAAAATATAACTTTCGAAAAGAGTATATTTTTTTTCTTAAAATCAATAAAAAAGTGAACTGTATCTAGAAATTTATTATGTGGACAGATAGCTTAAAAACTATTTTTTTTTATACCTTTATCAAAAACATGATTTTAGTAACTGTCTGGAGATAACTAAAGCATGGCTTTTTTGGTTACCGATGCAAAAAATCTTTTTTTTTGATCACGGGTGCAAAAAAAGATTTCGGTCCGATTTTTACCCAAAATTAAAGAGAAATAGCGGAAAATAGTAATATTGAAAAAATCTAATTATTCTTGCCTAAAAATTAAGCCATTTCCGCCAGTTTTCACCAAGTATTTACAAAAAAATAATTTTAAAAAATCGGCAAAATATCAAACTGTCAAACATTAAAATGTCGCAACATAAATGTCACCGAGTAAAAAGGCACATCACTATGGAAACCATATTGTTATTTCATTTACCAGCCGAGTTCATTTATAGTGTAAAGATGATGTCTTGCGAGAAGTGCTCTTCGTTCGAGATTTTTAAAAGCATTTTCCTGTTTTTCTTAGATTTCTTGATAAAGGTATTAAAAAAAATAGTGTTCACAACTAGCGGCTAAATTGTGCTTTTTTTTACTTGAATTTTTAAATACCTTACTGCGCTCGTTATTTATACCAACGCTTGTAAAAAAAGCACTATTTTAGCCACTGGTTGTGAAAACTACTATTTTTAAATGTAAGCCTTTTTGTAATAAATGTTTTAATAGTCGTGGAAATTTTGGTGGTGGTTCTGTTCTCACTTTGTACACAAGTAGTAATGACCTCAAGAATCACCAGATAAATAATAATTTCGTCAGCGTCGTCGGTTTGGATCACGCATCGCGACGCTTTCAAAATTTGCGTTTGCGCCTTCTCCTTAGATCCGCTATATCTCTGACGAATATCAACTTTTTCAAAATTTGTTTGCATCAGTCAAAATAACAATTATTATGCTTTCATCCGAGACCCATCCCACCATAGGAAGTGGAGTACTTCGTAATTTAAGAGTTAACCAAACTTCAATTTTCATAAAATTTGAGCTAATTTTTAATTCCATAATTTAAAAAAAAAAAAATCTTGCATCTGTAATTTCACTTTAAATGCCGATATTATGCTAGGAGCGTTGTCTTTCAAAATAAATTATTCTCCGGGGGATATGAGTGGGTATAGAAACAGCAAAAATTTTGTGTGTGCATGCTGTTTTTCTTAATTCTTAGATTTGGCACATTTGCTTAGAAAACCTACGATTTCTCAGCGAATCTGCGGTCGAGATATCAATGTACAACTTTTGAAAAAATATAAGATGGAAATAAATCCTGCATAAGCATTCAGAATATGGTGTTGTTCCATTCTATGCTGTTGGACATAGAACAGGCTGGATAAAAATTTTGGCTTATAGCTTACCTATATCCTAGGAAATTTTCATCATACATCAGCTCCAACCCATAAAATGCTCTTTCAAAACTTCTCGTTCGATTGGGCAGGCTTTATTAAAAATTTAGTCAAAATTGCAAGATTTTTCACAACACAGTTGTGTTGGAAGGTAATAATCGATAATTCTTGCTGGAGTTGATTCAAATTTACCTTCAAAGTGCTAAACTAACATTTTTTCGCTACAGGAATACGTAATATATTATTATAAAATAATTTTCTACTTTCCTTCCTCTCGCCCACCCCTCCCAGATACGTTTTTCAGATCTTTGTGAGTGCAGCTTGGTTTAGCTGGCCCTAGGATGAACTTCGATCGATGGATTTTTTCAGTGCAGTTGATTTAACACTGGCGAATCATGGGAGGGAGGGAAGGCAGATCTGCTTGCCCCTCCCCAATAATAATTTTGAAAGAGCATTTCATGGGCTGGAAGCTGATGTATTTCAGATTAAAGTTCCCTAGAATATAGGAAAGTTCTAAGGCAAAATTTTTGTGAGGCCGTGCAGAATTGTCTAGGTTTTTGTAATTTTTATCAAGCCTGTTCATCATCCAACACCTATGAATAGAAAAACGCCATATTATAAATTCTTATGCAGGATTTATTGTTATCTTATGCTCTTCCAAAAGTTGTACATTGCAAATATCTCAAAGTTTTGTACGCAAATGCGCCAAATCTGTGCCACTGTCTAAAAATCTTTGCTGTCTCTATCCTCAAATCCTTTGAAAAATAATTTATTTTGAAAGGCAACACTCCTAGAATAATATTTGAGTGGAAAATTCTGCATTTAAAGTGAAATTACAGATGCAAGACTTTTTTTTGCAAAAATTATAACAAAAAATTAGCCAAAATTTTATGAAATTTGAGGTTTGGGTAACTCTCAATTTTGACGTACTCCACTTCCTATGGTGAGATGAGTTTTGAATGAAAGCCTATTAAGTGTGGTTTTGTTTGATGCAAACAGATTTTGAAAAAGTCAATATTTGTCCGAGATATAGCGGATCTAAGGAGAAGGCATCAAAGCAAATTTTGAAAGCGACCGACGCTGACGAAATTATTTTTTTTTTGCTGATTCTTGATGTGAATACTACTTGTGTACAAAGTGGGAACAGAATCACCACCGACGCACCATTCAAATTAAAAAACGGCCAAAATTTCCCCGACTATATAACATTTGCGAGTATACGTGAGTGACTATGTTAAAATTAGTACTACGGATATATATGACTATAAAAATTCGTACGGGTTAACATAATAGCTTTCAGATCGATTTGAATTCAATTAATTTTAGGTAAACTATTTTATAGCTTGTTGAATATCTAAAATCATCCAACCTCCAAAACATCAGCCGACACTTCGATCGAGTGATGATTCTATACTCGTTTACGTGAAAATATAATTTCGATTCGTAATTGATAAGTTCCACAATTTTACCGAATCGACCTTGGACTCAGGGTTTACATACGTATACGTAGTATATATAACTACCTTTCTACTACACCTATTAACAATTAATTTTTAAACATTTCTACATATTAATATTTACAGGTGCCACTTACTTTTAACCTGTATAAAAACTTATTTTTAATTTATTAATCAACTTCAATCTTTTTAAAATTTCCGTAATATCCCAAAATTTCGTCATTGATTAGCTTGGAAGGTCTCAATTCTTCATTTACTTTCATCTTTGACAATTTCTCGAATCGTGGTTTATATTCTTCAAGTTTCTTCAACCATAATTCTATAAAAGAGAACATAAAACATCAAAAACAAAAAAGAAATTAGCCACATTTTTGGCAGTGGCGGGCCGGGATGCATCAGTAAATATTATACGAAAACTAATAATGTGTGTAGTTTTAAGATTTTCTCTTTTCAATTCAATTCGTTTATAGGTTTATAAAAAAAACATCCTTATAACCTACAGTTTCTGCCAAGCACAAATTTTCTTAGGGCTAATCTTAAAATAAAGATAAAACGGGTCCCTATAAAAACCCCGAAACAAAATTTGGCAGAAACATAATTTGTCAGAATTTAAAAGAAAAGAAAATGCTTCGAAAAAAATTCGGGAAAATCAAATCGATAGAAAAATATATGCATAGAATTAAATTTAAACGAAACATATTTTTATAGAAACCCAAAATGTTAGAAAATATTTTTAACGAAAATAATTTGATAAAAACAGAATAATGCCGAGCCACAAAATTCAAGAACTCCGATGTGGTCGAAAATTATGTGAACCGAAAGCCACGAATTCAGTTGCTACGTTGCCAGGCTTACGGCAGGGAAGAGTCGAAGTAAGTTGTAATATATTATTAATTTACCCCCTTTACATTCTTAAACCACCACCTACCCCCAAATTTCTTCATAATATTGTATTGTCGTCGGACCTACATTACCAAAATTAATAACAATTTTTGGTAGACAGGTACACATCCAGAAACTCTGAAGTTAAATAAAATCGTTTAATAAAAGAAAATCCCCGTGTCATCTTCCAAATAGTGAAACTCGGCAACGCCGCAATCGAGGGCCTACGGCGCTCGAGAGATTTAAATTTGACGCATGCCCAATAGCGATTCGGCTGAATTGTTGTTCTACTTATTTAAGGATCAGGCATATTATTTTCTATCAATTTGTGCGTTGGGTGTTTTTTGTTTATAGACAATTATTTTTGATACTTTTGTAATTCTACCTACCTAACAAGTAATTTAAGAAAAGATTTATGGCGTAGAGGGCAAAGGGTGAGCGAAGAAATCAGAAAAAGTTTTTCCTCGACCAGGATTTGAACCCGGGATTTCTAGAATACCAGTCTAATTCTACCAACTGAGCTACCGAGGAACTGGGGTTTTAACTGGCTATTCGGAAATCCTTTCGTCCGATTCATTTGTTAGTAGTGGGGAGATTTTTGAAGCCTACTGCGACTTTAAAAACCTAGACATGTTATAAAGACAAGGAGGTACACATTCACGATTATTAGTTGTACGAAATTTCTATTTATCTATCAACCAACGATACACGATATATAGCGTTATATTGAAGGTGTCAGATGACGAATTTCCAACTAATAATTTTAGCCAAACATATTTACAAAATGAAGTGAAAATTTACCGCCCTAATAAATTTACAGAATAGATTTAGGAGGTACACATTCACGATTATTAGTTGTACGAAATTTATATTTACCTATCAACCAACGATACACGACATAGTTGGAAATTAGCCATCTGACACATTCAATAAAACCCTATATGTCGTGTGTCGTTGGTTGATAGATAAATAGAAATTTCGTAAAACTAATAATCGTGAATGTGTACCTCCTTGTCTTTATAACATGTCTAGGTTTTTAAAGCCGCAGTAGGCTACAAAGGATCAGGCATATTATTTTCTATCAATTTGTGCGTTGGGTGTTTTTTATTTATAAACAATTATTTTTGATACTTTTGTAATTCTACCTACCTAACAAGTAATTTAAGAAAATATTTATGGCGTAGAGGGCAAAGGGTGAGGGAAGAAATCGGAAAAAATTTTTCCTCGACCAGGATTTGAACCCGGGATTTCTAGAATACCAGTCTAATTCTACCAACTGAGCTACCGAGGAACTGGGGTTTTAACTGGCTATTCGGAAATCCTTTCGTCCGATTCATTTGTTAGTAGTGGGGAGATTTTTGAAGCCTACTGCGACTTTAAAAACCTAGACATGTTATAAAGACAAGGAGGTACACATTCACGATTATTAGTTGTACGAAATTTATATTTATCTATCAGCCAACGATTCACGACATATAGCGTTATATTGAAGGTGTCAGATGACGAATTTCCAACTAATAATTTTAGCCAAACATATTTACAAAATGAAGGGAAAATTTACCGCCCTAATAAATTTACAGAATAGATTTAGGAGGTACACATTCACGATTATTAGTTGTACGAAATTTCTATTTACCTGTCAACCAACGATACACGACATAGTTGGAAATTCGCCATCTGACACATTCAATAAAACGCTATATATTGTGTGTCGTTGGTTGATAGATAAATAGAAATTTCGTACAACTAATAGTCGTGAATGTGTACCTCCTTGTCTTTATAACATGTCTAGGTTTTTAAAGCCACAGTAGGCTTCAAAAATCTTCCCACTACTAACAAATGAATCGGACGAAAGGATTTCCGAATAGCCAGTTAAAACCTCATTTCATCAGTAGCTCAGTTGATAGAGCATTAGACTGGTATTCTAGAGGTCCCGGGTTCAAATCCTGGTCGAGGAAAAACTTTTTTCCGATTTATTTCCTCACCCTTTGCCCTCTACGCCATAAATATTTTTTGTAAATTTATTAGGGCGCTAAATTTTCCCTTCATTTTGTAAATAAGTAATTTAAGGTTCGAGAAAATTATAATCGGTTATATTATATTCGTGTCTTTTATGGATCGAGCAAATTAAAATTCGTATCCATTATTTTCTAAGTGTTTTACTTTCGTTCGTATTTCGTTTCGGATGTTTTGTTTTCTGTTCGATTGTGTTTCGGTTTTTATGAAATCGGCATTTTTGTGGGTTCCCAACAAAACAATAAAGCAACTATTCATTCCTTAGAAATTCTCTAAGTTTTATTCAATAAACTATATTTCTGATAATATAACAATTATTGATAGTTCACTACACAAGTAGGTACTACATATGTTTAGGCACATTACCCATCTGTTATGAAAGTCCTGGAACAAATCCTGTGAATCCTTCCCCACTTCCTTGTAAAACTTTATAACACTTACACCTACCCGTCTTCCAAAGGTGAACGGCCGAGGACCCCACCAAACTGGGTAGAGGGGACTAGCCAGTGACTCAAAAAAAAAGAGACCTGGACTTCCCCGAGATCGGGACTCCATGGGACGCGGCTGGACTCCGAAAGATTTGGTAGCAGGAGTCGACAGAGAATAACTTAAAAGAGGCGGTAGCACTTTCAGGTAGTAGGACCACTCCAAGGAATGTGTCTGAAGACTCCGACGGTGACCTCGATCAGCGAAACAGGGGCCTTGATTTTCAGGTCAACCTATATGACGGCGGGCTGCTGGGGAGATAAGTCTACCGTCAACCAAGTTATGAGTTTATACTTGGTGTTGTAAAGCAAACTTTTTTTGGACAGTCTACTGTTTATATACAAGATGAATTCTTTAAATGGAACGGTTCTTCTAGCGGCCTTAGGGAAAAGGTTTCAAAAAAGCTAAAAGCGAGTTTTTAATTATTTTTTACGGACTTTGCGCCCATGGCAAGAACACTTTTTGGGGCCCCCAACTGAAGGCCCAGGGCCTACCAACTAATTTTTTTTAATGAGAAGGTACCACTTGTGGCACCTTTTTGGAAAGTTTGTTAAAAAATAAATTTAACGCATTAGTTTTTTTGACATCTGTCAACCAATGTGTCAAAAATGTAAAAAAACTTATTTTTTGTCGATTCTTTTAGCTTCAAAATAAACTACATATTTCTTTATATATAGAGATAGGTTTTTTCTTAACAAGCTTTCCAAAAAGGTGTCACAAGTGGTACCTTTTTATTAAAAAAAAATACTTGGTAAGCCCTGGGCCTCCGTAAAAAATAATTAAAGATTCGCTTTTAGCTTTTTCTAAAACCTCTTCCCTAAAGTCGCTAGAAGCACCGTTCCATTTAAAGAATCCACCCTGTATATTTCAATTAAACAATTGCCCTCTCCAAATCTTTTTTTTCATATTTTTTTATAATACTGGGACTTTCCATCCATTATAGGATCAATGCCCAGTTTCAGTTTTTGCACAGTTAAAGACAAACACAAAATATATCCAGGTGCATGGAACCAGTATTCGAACCTGATACGCTACCTACTCCGCTACGGAGACCGGCAATAAAAGTATGTTATCAAAATATAAAAAAGTACCTTTTATTTTCTTTTAGCAGTAATCTGAAATTGTCCGAATGCAGCCATACACATGAGTCTGATGGCTTTTGACAACAAATTTGACCTGTGCAGTGTTGCCAGTGTTCCGACTGTACACTATGGTCTAGCGGCACAGTTTTTGCGCCAAAAGTACTTTTTTGTGTAAAACTATTAACAAAGCTGTTAATTATTTATTTGTATCAACGTTTTGGACGTAGGATGTTAATATAATCCTTTCCCTTTAGTAGAGGCAGCGGTGTACGTGTACGTGGGGGGGGGGCTCTTGTGATATACAGATGATTCACGACGAAATGCAAATATTTTAAGTAGTAAGTAGTACAGGTCGGGGGCAACCCATATCCAACGTTAAAAAACATTTTTGGGCCTTCTCCTTAAACATACAAGGTGATTTATAAAAATCGAGCAAAAATTAAAACATATCTCGGGAACCAATAAACGTATTTACTTAAAAATTATTACATATAAAGAGCTGCACCAGTACCTTTTATCAATGGTAAAAAAATCCAGGTCCGGACTAACAAAAATTTATTATTATTTAATTTTCTTAAGAAAAACCGCATCCTGTATACTGCAATTTGCAACTTCCAAAAAAAACGAGATTTTTGGATTGCCTACAACTTTTTATGTCCGAAATTTAAAATGTTAAGTTTTTATGGGCCCAATGTGAACCCCCTGGAAAAAAAATGTGTGATCTATGAAGCTTGAAGCTTTCTTTTTCAAAACACTTTAAATTTTGTATAATTAATACGCAAGTTCTAGGCAATCCAAAAAGTCCGGTTTTTTTAAAACAGCCTATATATCCAAATTGTAATTAATTAGAAAATGCATGAGTGGAGCTTAGGACTCCAACGATTGGCATATAGTATGCTAGTTTTATCTGTTGTTTTATTTTTTATTCATATCCAAAAATCTCATCATAATAGACACCATTAAAAAAAAAACCAGTGATTAGCTTTGTCGTTTGTCACTTTGTATATATACACACCATTTTGTGTATATTTTTTATCTGCATTCGAATTCGAAAACCGCAATTCGATAGCTATTATATTTCCCAAGTTACGATTTTTTAAAATATTCCCCCTCTGTCCCCCCGGTTTAGCGGCTTTTGAGTTATTGCGCAAACAGTCAGACCAACAGACAGGGCAAAGGAATTCCGAAAATGGTTTTTTTCTATTTCCAGAACGCAAAAATCCGTTCAAATCTCCTTATTTTTGACTGATTACAACACTTTCCTAAAGGGGGAAGTCAAAACCATCAAATATGAAGATTTATGAAAAAACGACTACTTTGGCCAAAAGATAGAAAAAATGGGGGAAATAATAGTATACATATCTCGGTGACCTTTTTTGACCATTTTTTTAAATCTCAAATAGAATTATGATAAAATTTTAGAAAATCTATTTTTTGCACGTTATCCTATTAATTTTTGTAGAGTAATAAAGTGAAACAAATTAAATGATATTTTTTCAAGAAACTATAAACTTACCCGTAGATAAATTCTCCATAACAAAAAAAGAAGCTAAGTGACTATTTATCTACATTAGACCACATCAAAATAGCATAGCTTTAGACAACTAATAATCCGGTTCAAAACGGTTATGGCTTACCTCAACTTTGGAAGCAAAAATTCCAAAGGCTACTTCGTTTTTCGCAAAACTACTATGCGTTTCAGGTGAAGGGGTTATAAGGTGATCTATATATGCCATTGAAAACAATGATTTTTAAAATTTAAAATTGGGACTTTTGACGCAAATACTATGCCGCCAGACCATAGTGTGTCAGAGCGATCTTTTTAAAAATCGGTATTTTTAGAGAGGGATCGTTATAGAGCAAGAGTTCAAGGTATAAATTATGATGTATAGGTAACCCTCGCCATTTTTTGATGATATATGCATTTTCTCGTACTGAATACGAAATGGACAATCCTGTACCTCAAAATTGTGGATAAAGGCTCGGCACAGAATTCCAAAGGTGGGCAATTTTAGAGGGGGTAGGGTAACCCCCACCATTTTCACATATATGATGTAGTAGTACCCCCAGACCAAAAATCAACTGGTCTGCCGGACCTCATTCATGGATAAAGGTTAGGCAGACCACTCTAAAAATGCCCACTTTTAGAGTGGTGTGTCGAACCCTTATCCATGAATGAGGTCCGGCACACCAGGACGTGTATTCTTAAACAGGGAGCGGCATAGATCTATGGCCAATGATCACATGGGATGAAAATCTCATGAAAACCATACTGTTCGGTGTTCATTATATTCTGTGGAGTTTTCGACCTGGTGGTCCCATCGAAGATCTAGCTCTTCGTACTGTTACATATGGATTGACATGTAGTCCCTACTTAGCCATTAAAACCTTGCTTACTCTAGCCGAACAAGAAAAAATAAATTATCCTGAAGCGGCGGAACTGATATTTTCTCAGTCGTAGGTAGACGATATTTTCGGAATGCATTCAAACGTTGAAGATGCAAATAGGCTTCAGAAAGATTTAGTTTCGCTACTTGCCAAAGGTGGATTTGAATTACGCAAGTGGTGTAGTAATGACCCCCGACTATTAGCTGATATACCACCTTCTCATCTTTGCAAGAAAAATTTATCTTTCGATGTTGATTCCAACGACTCGCTTAAGGTGTTAGGCCTTGAGTGGAATCCTTCTTCTGATTGTTATCAATTTTCAATAAATTCTATTTCAACCCCTTGCACAAAACTTGCTTAGTAGTTTAGCTAAGATATTCGACCCCCTTGGCATTTTAACCCCAGTAACATTTTTATTAAAGCATTTAATACAAAAGATTTGGGATCAAAAACATAACTGGGATGATTCACCCTCAGTAGAAGTTATTAGATTATGGGAAAAATTTATAAGTGAGATGTCTTCACTATCCCTATGTAAAATTTCTCGTAGAGTAGTCCCTGATTATTACCAGTCTTGCCAAATCCATGGCTTTTCAGATGCCTCCGAAAAAGGCTATTCTGTTGTGGTATATTTGAGATTTGCCTGTAGCAATAATTTTTATGTCAATTTTGTAATTGGAAAATAAAAAGTAGCCCCGTTAAAAACAATTAGTATAGCAAGATTAGAATTGTGTGGAAGGTTCTATTGTCTAAACTCCTTCATTATGTCTTAAACATTTATGCTGCCAAGCTCCCTATCAGTGAGATATCCGCTTGGTCAGACTCGACCATAGTTCTTTACTGGATAAAGTCTTCTCCGCACAACCTTTATTAGTAACAGAGTCACTTTTGTCCAAGATAGAATTCCTTCTAGTCATTGGCATCACGTTTCTTCAGAAAATAATGTTGCCGATTTAGGTAGCCGTGGCCTTTTCCCCTTAGAACTAGCAGAAAGTTCGATGTGGTGGAATGGTCCTAGTTTTTTGTCAAGTTCATCTGATACACGGACAGAAATAGCCCTGCAGTTGTCTGGCGACAGCGTTCCTGAGCGCAAAAGAACTTGTCTTATTGCATCCACAGTTTCCAAGTCAAAATCATTGTTAGATTATTTAATAGAAAAATAATCTAGCTTTGATACGTGGCGTGTTAGCCTATGTTCTAAGATTCGTTTCTAATCTTAAAACCAAGATTCAAAATAAAAATCCCTTATCTAGCGTTGAACTATATCAGTCTGTTGAAGTTAGTCAAAAATATCCAAACTTTATCTTTTTCTGAAGAAATTGGACAGATAGAACACAATTTATTACCTTCTAAGCCTTTTCGAAAATTCCGTTTTTAGATGAACAACAGATTCTTATACGTGGTAGTAGACTTAGGCACTCAAAATAATTATCCTATAGACAAAAAATTCCTGCTTTACTTCCCCACAACCATAGATTCACCGAACTTCTCGTTAAATATGTTCACTTAAAATACTTCCACGCTGAAACTCAATCTGTGCAATATTTGATTTCACAACAATTCTGGATCGTGCGTACCAATAATGGTACTTTGAAGCGGCCAGTTATGAAGCTGTGCCCGCTCCCTATTGAAGACAATGTAAATACTAGTTTGTATTAAAAGGGGTAGACCCCATTTGGCCGGCGGAATGTTCGGTCTTCATTATATTTTTGTTTGAATGCTCCCTAAGAATGAACTTTTAATTTTTTTGTTAATTTAGATATTTTCTCTCTCACGGTGTAGAAAAAATTGATTCGCGTTGGCGCCTTTATTTTATACCTAAAACTTCAAAAAAGTTAGTGTGAACTATAGTCAAATTTTCTCTTCGATTCAATTCAACGGTTAGCAACGCGTTCAATGCAGAATAATTTTAACTTTAATAGCTTTTTTGGGTAAAATTGGATTTTTAAGTATTTTTTTTCAATACGCGATTTTCGCGAGTGTTTCCTTTGTTCCCTTCCTTTAAATTCTGGAATGGAAATTCTACAAGCTAGCTGCTGAAGAAAGAAGAAAGGCGGCTGCCTCTGCTCAATGATTGACTAAAGAAACTGTGAGTACCTTTTCAATTGCAGTCCATTTTAAATCTCTACTGAAAATTAACCCTATCCACAACACATACGTTCCCGATCGCATGGTCCGAAACCGAGGACCATCGTTGAATCTAGTGACGCTTGCGCAATAAAGAGGCTTTTTTCGGAATATGTATTGCTTCCTAAACTGCTTTTCGATCGTGGGAGGTGATAGATCCCATGCGATAGATCCCATAGCACGGTGTGGTGGTGTCCATCACGTGGCCTTTAAAATCGCCCACCTTTGGATTGATGTGCCGAGTCCTTATCCACATTTTGAGGTACAGAATTGTCCATTTCGTATTCAGGACGAGAAAATGCACATCTTAGCAAAAAATCGCCAGGGTTCCATCCATCATAAGTTTTACTGCGAGAGCTTGTACTATTATTTTTTGCGAGGCTTTTTTACTGCTTATTTTGAATTACAGAATTGTCTCGGTAAAATTTTACGATTTATGAAGCATAATATTAGTAGGTCAATTCTATTAGAAAAAATGAAAAACTATTTGTTTGAGAAGGATTAGCCACTGCTCTAGACTCGTCTTATTCTACTTTTTATAGTGTGTTTGAACATCCATTATCGCATTCTGTAAAATATTTCAAATTCCATAACCAAATTTACGTGAATAGGATTATTGATTAGACACTGCTCTAAACTCGACTTATTCTACTTTTTATAGTGTGTCTGAAAATCCAGTATCGCATCCTGTAAAATATTTCTAATTCCATAACCAAATTTACATGAATAAGATTATTGCGCAGAAGTTCTACTGCCACTTTAGTTACAATCAAATAACTTACAGACTTACACTCAGCAGTGTTGCCAGGAACGTGATAATTATCAGAATCTAAGATAATTTTGGGTGAAACATGATAAATTATAATGACCTCAACCCCTAAATCTATGATAATTTAACGAAACCTAACATAAAACGGCATTTGTTCTTATAATGCGTGCAAAGCATAAAGGAAAGACTTTTTTAAAATTGATATAAAAAACTATATACAATAATAATATAAATAATAAAAAGTAATCTGATTACATCGTGCGCCTGGCTAACCTAGCATTTTAAAACAAGCAGCCATCCTGTTTGTTATACTTGCATAGTATTGCCGTGACTTTTAAACAAAATCAACCTCAGATTTAAAAAAAACATGCTTTTTATGGTTAAAACAATTTTTTTTTTAAATTTTTGAAAATTCGAATTAACACTAGATGTATATATACGAGAACAGTTATAGGTATATTAACAATAGCTGACATCAACTCCCGATCTATAAACTCGATTAATCGACGTTGCTCATCTCATCATCTTCTCCCTCACTTTCTCCTTTACTGTGAAACGAAAAGTACAAAAACTGTAGGTAAATCTTGAGAAATTGAAATTAATAATCCAGTATGTTTGGCCACTCAACAATAACAATACATTTTAAGCGCATATCATGCAAAAATAAAAACTATGGTAATTTTTCCCTAAACTTCATAATTTTTTGAGATGCAAATGATACTTTTTTTCCAACCTCCTCACAGTGCTTTTGAACGAGATCTAGGTTATATAAAACTGAGTCCAAAAACTAATTGTATTTTTTAAATAGGGACTTTTTCATGAGCACAAAACCGTATTTATTAAAATCTCAGCTGAAGCTGTTTGTAAAATTTTGCACGCAGTTTTGTAAGAAAAAATATTTTTAGTCGATTTTGACAAAGCTTTAATATGTTATTGGCGTGGCAAAAATGCACATTTTTTTCTTCGCGTCAGACGTTTTAATATGTGCAGGGAAGCTAGACATCATGATCAAAGTTTGAAAACCAATACTTCTTTTAACAGAATGAGAAATAAATTCCCAATGTCCATAATGGAGTTAAATATAAATAAAGAAGAGAGTTTTACCAACAGAAAACAGTCCATCTGGTGTATTTTATAAAGTTCGTTTTTTTACTATAGATTCGTCATAGTAGAAAGCCCGACTGGTGGACGGACTGTGTCTGAAACCAGTCAGTGGTAGAATTGGTGGAGAAGGCAAAAAATCCAACAGTTTTCTGTTGGTAAAACTCACTTTTTTATCAATATTTTTTTTGCTTGCTAAAATGAAAAATGTAAAACTTCACCTGCCTAATGATATACTCAAAAAATATTAAAATCCAAGAACCAGGAACGAAGTAACAGTCTAGACACTTTAGATTTTACAGCTACTGCATAGCTGTACATATGTTGTGACACCTACGTGTTTTCTGTAAAGTAGCTAGCTTAGTTTAAGCTGTATTTTTAACTGTCACGATAATAGCAACTTACTGTTACATACAAATTTTTTCCAATGCAAAATTGTATGGGAATGCGCTATTACAACTTGGTTTATGTTAAAATAAAAGGTAAATCTCTGACCAAACAAGTACAAATTTTAGCCTTTTTTTAACTTATACAGCTAAAACCAATGCGAAACACCCGCTGTAAATGTCGCGCCCTCTAACGCACATACAAAACACCACTCAATTAAAAAGCCTTTGCGTCTATAGTTACGATCGCGGTTAGGCTGTTGCGTAAATCTCGGTATTCCTGGATCGGCCGCCCTAAAATTCCGGTTTATTGGTATTTTTTATCGGTTTGTCAAAATCTATGTTTCTAGTTGTCCACCTGAAATATCCGAAACAACTCACGCAAGAAATGGGTTAACCTACTCAAAAATGGAAAACATTCCTGTCAAAAACTGTGAAGCAGGGCTGGTTTATATCAGACACTTAAAGTTGACCAGCTATTTTTGATGCGTTGTTGTTAGAGTATTTTTGATGCGTTTGTGAAAGTGTCCTTAAAGGGTTAAAGTTGTGCTTACAACGTACGACGCAACTAAACCAATTTTCGTTCAATGTTTGATGAACAGTTTTACCTCATGCCGCTCACTTCTACTTCCTTCCTTGTCGAAAAAACTGATAGGGCGAGGGTAAAATTGTAGATCAGGCATTTATGAAAACCCACAGATAGAAAAATGATTAGGATACCCTAGCCGCGTACGAATGTTTGTAAGTGTCTATTATGTAAACAGAAATATTTAAATACGCTATTACAGTATTATATATATATTTAATAAAAAAACATTTAGAAACAGTACGAAATAAGCATAAACTGATTGGTGATCGATTAAATCTGTATTTTAACATTTGTTTCAAAAATAATCTTTCGAAAAAGTAAATATAACCTCAAAAGAAAAAAATAAATAAAAACAGTGAAGATCTCAAATTTTTGAGGGGCGTGTAATTTAATGAGGCATCATAACAGGTTTCATCAGTAAACGGGCTTTTGCACAAAGATCTGAGCAGCAGTACATTCTATGCGTATTTTTTTTATTATTATGTACGAATACTAGTTTAGGTAAACATCGTCATGATTGACACAAAGATTTGACCACTGGTAAATTCTCAAAATGCGTATTTTTTCTATTATTATGTACGAATACTAGTTTAGGTAAACAACGTCATGATTGACACAAAGATTTGACCACTGGTAAATTCTCAAAATGCGTATTTTTTTTATTATTATGCACGAATACTAGTTTAGGTAAACATCGTCATGATTGACACAAAGATTTGACCACTGGTAAATTCTCAAAATGCGATTTTTTTTTATTATTATGTACGAATACTAGTTTAGGTAAACATCGTCATGATTGACACAAAGATTTGACCACTGGTAAATTCTCAAAATGCGTATTTTTTTTATTATTATGTACGAATACTAGTTTAGGTAAATATCGTCATGATTGACACAAAGATTTGACCACTGGTAAATTCTCAAAATGCGTATTTTTTTATTAATATGTACGAATACTAGTTTAGGTAAACATCGTCATGATTGACAAAAAGATTTGACCACTGGTAAATTCTCAAAATGCGTATTTTTTTTATTATGTACGAATGCTAGTTTAGGTAAACATCGTCATGATTGACACAAAGATTTGACCAATGGTAAATTCTCAAAATGCATATTTTTTTTAATTATTATTTAAGAATACTAGTTTAGGTAAACATCGTCATGATTGACACAAAGATTTGACCACTGGAAAATTCTCAAAATGCGTATTTTTTTTATTATGTACGAATACTAGTTTAGGTAAACATCGTCATGATTGACACAAAGATTTGACCACTGGTAAATTCTCAAAATGCGTATTGTTTTAAATTATTATTTAAGAATACTAGTTTAGGTAAACATCTTTTAGACAATTTTATTATAATTGGTACTCTCAAATACATTTTTTGACAGGGAAGTTAAAAAATGCTGTATTTTTAGTTGCCGTTGAGATTGTCACAGGCAACAAATTTCCTCAAGATAGATGTGGAAAAATTATAATGACGTTTTTAAAACGTTGTAGAAAACAGCATCATTGTATATGTTTTGCTGTAGAAACGTTGCACAGCACACTGTTACTGGTACTTGGGGTTTCCTAGAATACGGATTTTCAAACTTTGGTCACGATTTCTAGCTACTTCTGTGTACTAAAAGGTCTACCATGAACAAAAAATTTTGTATTTTTGCCACGCCAATAACATATGAAAATTTTATCAAAATCGGCTAAAAATATTTTTTTTACTAAACTGCCTGAAAAATATCAAAAACAGCTTCAGCTGGGATTTTAATAAATATGGTTTTATGGTTATGGAAGAGTCCTTATTCAAGAAGTAAAACTAGTTTTTGGACTCAGTTTTATATAACCTATACCTCATCAAGAGCACTGTGTCCTGGCAACACTGCACCTCAGGAGCTTTGCTCAGTATGTAATAAACAAGAGCTTGAATGCTCTCACTAAAATCTCTTCCGAATGCAACTGTTTGAGATATCGCTTTCTTCCGGGAAACGTTCCTAATGCCACAAGCAACTAAAGAAATTTCTAAAGTAATAATTAATATTTTGAAACTTCGCGCATTCCTTCGAAATTAATAAAAACTCTCTTTTGAACTATGCTCATACTACAAATATAATCTTTTAATTTGTAAGAAATAATTGTTTATTAATTGATTGTGCTATAAGTAGGTAAGGTAACTCAAACTCTGGAAGTTATTCCTTTTTTTAAGACTTTAGTTATCATTCTTATTGTATATTTAAAACGTTAAAACTAAGTTTACATATTGCAAAATTCTTTCTATGGAAAATTGTAAAATTTCTAAAAGCAATATATATAATTGAATTGAATTGAAAAATATTAGTAGAATACTATAATATTTTGATAGGTAGTATTATGTTTACCAAAAAAGGAAGTAAAGGGTTTTTGAGTTTGTTTTTTAATAGTCACTGCATTCACCAACGTCAATATTTTTAAAATGTCAGACGTGATTGTTTGTTGTTAAATATTTTCACGATTAGGTGTAGCTTTGTGTTACTTTTGTGTATTTTTTCTTTCATCTACTCGCGTCTTAGTAAGCTTTGAAGGTATGTGGCAGACATTTTGACAATTAACCAATGTAATATCTATCAACAGTGTCAAAAATGTCGGCGGCATACATGTAAAAGGGTACTAAAACGGAAGGTGTTGGCTGGCCTCCATGTCGGAGGTATCGGTTAGAATTATAGGTAAAGGACTCGGTAATGAAAAAAAGTTTTGTTTTGTAAAAAGTGAGTATATAGTTACTTAAATGAGGAGGTATGTATCCATAGTATTGTTTCAAGACAAATTTAACTAAATTGTAAACAAAAAAGGCCGAAGTCAGCAAATATTGTCTGGTGTAGTGACTCTATTAATAAAACGGCTCATCCTAACAACCACCACTGTACCGCCAAAAACCGAGAAATCGGGTCGCCAGCGCCACCTAGAAGAGATTCAGCAAAATGTCTCCTCTAGGTGGCGCTGGGGTCGCTATCGCCCTCTTGCTATTATTTCTGACATTGCTAATTGACATAATTAAAAGTAATGCCGTCGTTTATTAAAGTTCGACACAAAAAAGTTTTGGCCGGATAGCCCGAATGTTTTCGGTTAGCCCCGGTAACCAAGAAGAGGGCGCTCTAACTTCAATTTTGTTGGATAAAAGCAGTTAAACGTGAAAATGTTAATGAAACTTTCCTGAAAAATGCGAGGATTTGTTAAAGTCATTTCATAGTAGATGGGTAAAGTGCCTAAAAATATGTAGTAGTTGTTTAACCTTCGTGCGAAACTGTCAAAAAAATTTATTAACAAAAATGCACTCAAAACTAGAAAATAATTTTTTATCTTATACCATAATAAAAGCGATGGGCGCCAATTAAAAATTTTAACTTTAGGCATCGTATATCGGTCACATCGACGATTTACCTAAGAAACTGTTGTATTACTCTATAACCTAAGAACATTTTCAAAGGCTTGGCAAGCACGGCAATCTCACCCTCTCTCAACTTCTTTAAATGAAATCATTATGTTTATCATTCAAATAAAAGAAGAATTTAGTTCTTCTTTTGTAGTTCTCTCTTGGTGAACGTAAAGTTAAAATTTTTAATTTGCGTCCATCGCTTTGATTATGATAAAAAAAAAAGGTAAAAAATTATTTTCTACTTTTGAGTGCATTTAATAAAAGCTTGTTCTCTAAAAGTTTTTTTTATAATTTTGAATCCGCCATACTGAAATTTTCAAATCTGATCAAAAATTCATATCTTCTTCCCGAAAAACCCCTGTATGAAAATTTTGATTTAAATCGAACAAACTAAATCTTGTCCCGCCTCCACTTCCCTTGTTAGAGGGAGGTGGGTATCTGAGAATACTATATTATTGTATTTTCACCGGAACTATAAACGCAGACAAAATCTAAACACAATCGGATGTGGATAAGTCAGTTAAAATTGGTTAGCAAAACATGACCGAAAATCGTCCATCTCAAATCCGCCATATTCAATTTTCAAAATCTCATCAAAAATTCGTATTCCTAATCCCCAAAAGACCCCTTATACCAATTTTGGTTGATATCCGACAAACTTAAGTGTTTTCCCTCCTCCACTCCCCTCGTAGGGGGGTGGGTTGCCTAATAATTACGTATTATTGTATTATCACCGGGACTATAAACGCATGCCAAATTTGAAGGCAATCGGATGTTTATAAGTTAGTTAAAAGTGGTTAGCAAAACATGACCGAAAAGCGTCCATCTTCAAAATTAGTATTCCTTATTCCCAACACACCAAATTTAAACAAAATCGGGCGTACTTCAACTCTATCCCCCTCCACCCCCTTCGAGTAGGAGAGAGCTGTCAATTTCATCACAAGCTTGTAAAAATTGTGCCGACTTTATTAAAGTCAGGCTGTGCCAACTTTATGTACCGATAAGTCCCTATTATCTAGAATAAAAATTAGGAACTTTTCGGTACATAAAGTCAACATAGCCTGACTCGGCACTATTTCTGACAGTTCCACATGAAGGTTGAAAGGTTTCTGACATTTTTGTCACATTAGCATGTTATCTAAACATGCTCATATTGTGCCATTCTTAAAGTTGACAAATTAAAGCTAACGCCGTCTTTAATGAAAGTCAGGCACAAACATTATGAAAGTAGACATTATTTTGATAGCAAAGATGACATATTTAGACAACGACAATGTCAGAATCCTTTTAAACACAGAGCATATACCTTAGAGAAAACTCTTACTAAGGGCATCGCAAAAAACAAGTTACAGCGCCTCTGGGGACTCGGTCCCGAAGCTCACGCGACAAATCGCGCCGATGACATCTACCTTAATCAGTGTCCATCAATGTCATCGTCTTTTCGTTCTTTTTGTTGAAGTTTTTTAGTTTTATATGTTTTTGACCTTTTTTAAACTGTTACAGTAATTTGTTGGATTTTTGTAATAAGTACAATTGGAAAACTATGCCCAAGTTTTGTGTCACAGTGATCCTCTGCTTCATCGGTTTCCACACCCTAGAGATCAAGCTCGCCAAAGACAATGGTTTGCCATCTGAAACGCTTTAAAGGTTTAGAATATGCATCCGACATTTTAAACCAGAAAACTATTCAAAAAACTGTGGACGAAGCCTTCCAATTCGGCATGTAATTCCATTCTTGAATTTACCGCCAGAGTCTGAAACAGATTTTAATGGTAAGTACCGGGCAAGGTTTCTACATACCAGAGAAAAAACAGCATATTCAATAATAGAGAGTTAATAGACCACTAATTTATCGTCACCTCATTTGCTTACCGTAAATGAGGTGCTAAAAAGAGTTTTAAAACCACAAACATAAATTACAGTAACCGTATTTTTCTGCCCACATACAAATTGCCAATGTAAATAGAATAGAAAACAACAATTCCTGTTTTTGCAAATTCACTTTTACAAAAAAATTAAAAACCTATAACTAAAAAAAACGAATTATCATTTACCAGCTGCAGCTTTTGCTCAGAAATAAATATGGTTGGTTAGAAAAAAAAAACAAGCGGGCCCGTTAAGCCTCCATAAGTAACGTACTTCGGTTCGGTTATTTTTGAATACGGGAGAAAAATAACCGTTTTTGCCTACGGTATCACCAATTTTGATGTCTATTAACGCTTTAATAAGACTGATAGGGCATTTATTTAGCCTATTTGTTAATTAGATATATTTTTTTTAGCCCGTTCCGTTCAAAAATGCTTAGGGGTAACCTGTTACACCAAATTTTTTAAAAACGAAGAAAACCTGCAAGTCTTAAAAGAAACTGCTGCTATTGGGGCCGGCATGGGAAGCCTTAAATTTACAGTCATTAGAATCAACAATACTTTGGAAAATAAAATTACTTAATGATGAAATAGTTTTTCCAAAATAATGTTGTTTCTAATGCACTAAAATACTTTAAAAAATACCCGAATTCAAATTTCCGGGCGCCGACGCCGCTACCCTAATTTAAGCTTCCGGACCGAGTCACTAGAGGCGCACCAGTAGCAAAAAACTTATAACAGGGCCCTAAGTCGCCAGATCGCCTTCTATACCCGTAGGTAGATATTTTGTGCTTTTAAACTTCGTGCCGAATTGATAAAAATAGTGCCGTCTTTACTAAAGTCAGGCTATGCCGACTTTATTTACCGATAAATCCCTATTAAATTAATAGATTAAATTTGTTATCCGTGAAAAATAAATAAAAAGAAAGGTTGGTGGCATATCGGACACACATTTTTCTTTTCAATTCATTACGACCAGGCCTCCAAGATTTAATGAATGGTCCAGAAACCTACAGGCCTGTTTCATCCTTGTTAGGAATCATCAGAGTAACATAGGACTGTACCTGGCATATTAAGCATAACATAAGCAAGACAAATGTTGTTTAAACTCACTGGGTGATCGCCTGACCAGGGTTACCAACCGTCCCGCATCCCGCCATAGGTTCTTAAGGGACAATAAAAGTCCCGTATTTTCATATGTTATTAAAATTAGCATTGTATATTTACACTTTACACGCAATATTATTGCCGCTATCTGCCGAGCATTGATTAAAGCTTAAGCCAAAATAAATATGATTTTAGAAATTAAATTGTTATACCTAGTTTTTGATGACTTTTTCCGCACGCAAATGCTGTTTACAGAACGATGCATATAACGGAGTTCTGTCAACGGCATTTGCGTGTGGAAAATAGCTATTTTTCGATAGATACAGATTTTATTTTACGACAGAATTTTCTTATATTTATGTGAACTAAGTAAGCGTCCCGCGCCTAACCGCCTGTTGATCTGCACCTATGGGTATGATTTATAAAGGTGATATCAAGTGTAGGCCAAATTTTGTGTTTCACAGAGTTTCGATTGACTTAACATGAAAATGGTTAACTAAGTAATATATTACTTACCGTTCAAAGATTTTAAGGAATCTTCGTTACCGCCACAGTCCTTTGGTAAAATGCGTTTTGGAAAATAGTCGAAAAGAGCCTCACTACTTTTATGAACTTGAATCTAAAAAATCAAAATATTATTAAGAAACTAAAAAAAAAACCCTTAGACAAATCTAAACAAAAACCCGAATACTAGGAATCTGAGATGACAGTAGGTGCGTTCGGGTAATGCACTCCATTCATTCTTTTTGACTCCTTTTACGCCAAATCGTTAGGTTATTCAAATCGGAGTGAAAAGTGCAACGCCTTTTAGCGTTCGGGTATTAGGAGTAGAGTCAAAAGAACTCACTCCATAAGTTCCACCTCGTGAAGACAGAGTGCCGGTGCGGGCATGCGCATTTAGTCATTCGGTCATATTTTGTGCTTTTTTATATTATTTTTTACAATCAGTTTTAATTAAGTGAATTGGCAACCTTTTCTAAAATCTTCCTTTATTCGACGGATCATCATATAAAATTTACTGTTCCATTTAGAATCAGCAAAGATTTCTTTTTGTCTGTACACCAAACGAAAACACGCAGAAAATACCTAATTAAATGTTAGGTTAGCCTACAGCTTGCAAGTTTTACTCCAAGACGTTCGACTATTACAATTTTACTCCAAACACTCTGCCGCACTCTCACTCCACTCCTACACCACACCACTCCTACTCTTTATTATTACCCGAACGTACCTAGTGAGTGTGGTTAAAAAATAAAATATGCGATTTTATTTCTGACATTAACATAAATATAATATAAATAGAACTTGTTTTAAGTGAAAACTTACCCGACTGGCGATTTTTGGAGAACAGAAAGTTTTAAAAATGGTGATTAAACTTTCGAGATACGGATGAAAGTTTACCAAATGCACCGAAGAAACTCTGTTTGAGTACACCTTCTAAAATATAATATAAAAAAGTAGGTTAAATTTAAATACATACATTTAATCAAAACATTTCATAAAAATTAACAAAATTTGCATGGCAAATATTTCTATGTCATTTACCCACTATTGTTTAATTCAAGGAAATACTTGAACACTATAAAAATTAATTGATTGAAAAAAGATGTTAAAATATCGAGTAAAATATCATATTATTATTAATGTATTTTTTTTCACTATGCAAACAATTTATTTAGTACTGAACATTAAGTTATTACTGGCAACCTTCTAGGCATGGCTTATTTTTAACCCCCAATGCTAATGCAAAAAAAGTGGGTCGTTATAAAGGTTTGGCCTTTATCTACACAAACTTTGATAAAAAAAAAACAAATTTCTGGTTTTAACGACACTGATTACAGCAGCTAAACTGGCGTGATTACATCAGAATGTTAACTGCAATGTTTTTTTTGTGACTGGAATCAAGTTCCCAGTACCGAGTTTAAAGCAGTGACACACCCATGAATTGATTTCGGGATGGGCGGAGTTAACCCCAAACCACCTCCTCGGTGCGCCACTGTTTAAAGTCACCGCAATCAAAGAGTTCTAGTAACAGCCACACCAGACCTTTTTTCCTATGTTTGTGGCGTACACTGTCTATTTCCAAACTGCTCATTGCATTTTCGGACATCACGACGCAACGTGTGCATAATATACTGCATCACTCAGGCATTTTGTGGTGATCTTTTTCGTGTGTACCTTCCTCAACTCATTTGAGAAAAATCTGAAGATGGGCTAAACTTGAAAGTTCTTCGACTACGGAGAATGATTTAAAAGTAAGTAGTAATGCATAGCATTGCAGTAGTAATGCGTAGCATTGCCTATTTTTAATTCATGAGTTCCCTGTGTGTAAAGATGTCGTCGCATGGGTAGGATTTTCTGGTAGGACATCATCAGAAACAGGCGTAACTTATTTTCCTCCTGACTTTTCCTCATCTGAATAAATTATAGTTCGCAGTGAGTTACCAGGCTAGGCAGGTACCTTTCGGGTTTCTAGGAGCAACGCTATTATTTCATTACGTTTTCTAAAGGAGAGTTTACCCAATAGTCTAATGCATAGTAAAATTAAAAAAAAAAATAAGTTAAGCCTGTTTCTCATGATGTAATAAAAGATGATGATCGAGCTAGAAAACCCTACCAACGCGATGACGGTTTTACACACAAGGAAACTTGGGGATTAAATAAATTTTTATTAAAAAAAGCTTTTAAAGAACAAGCTTTTATTAAATGCACTCAAAAGTAGAAAATAATTCTTTATCTTTCTTATAACGTAAATTAGATTAAATTTATCAACTCCAGAACTTAGGGTATCTGTAAAGATAATTATATCTGTCTCCGTAGAGACGCTTAATTTTCCTTCAAATTGAAGGTACATCTTCTGATTCTGCAATTTGACAGATGGTTGTCTTTTACATAAATCCTCTGTCAGATTTTTTCATCATCGTTTCATCTCCTAATTCGAAAGTGTGCGAAATCCGGATCTACGGTTACCATTACCTTTTTTGAGAGAAAGCTCGCTATTTATTAATTTTGTTATTTATTCACCCTCGCTAATAAATCCCTTTCTAGATTTAAAAATTTTAACTTTAGGTATCGTATATCGGTCACATCGACAATTCACCTAAGAAACGGTTGTATTACTCTATAACCTAAGGACATTTTCAAAGGCTTGGCGAGCACGGAAATCTCACCCGTTCTTAGCTTCTTTAGATGAAAGCATTATGTGTATCATTCGAATAGAAGAAGAATTTAGTTCTACTTTTGTAGTTCTCTCTTTGTCGCCATGAGTGCATTTAATAAAAACTTGTTCTTTAAAAGTTTTTTTAATAAAAATTTAGTTTTTAATTTTTAGATTTCTACCTTAAATCGTCCATTTTGAATCCGCCATATTGAAATTTTCAAATCTGTTCAAAACTTTATATCCTCTTCCCGAAAAACCCCTGTATGCCAATTTTGATTTAAATGGAACAAACTAATCTTTTCCCCTCTCCACTTCCCTCGTTTGAGGAAAGTGTGTATCTAATAATACCATATTATTGTATATTATCGCCGGAACTATAAACGCATACCAAGTCTAAACACACACTCTTAATTTTTAGATTTGTACCCTTAAGGGTCCATTCTGAATCCGCCATATTGAATTTTTAAAATTTGATCAAAAATTTGTATTTCTTATCCCCAAAAGCCCCCGTATACCAGTTTTGGTTGAAATCGGAAAACTTAGGAGAAAGGGGTGCCTAATAATGACATATTATTGTATTTTCAATCGGATGTGTATAAGCTAGTAGTAGGTATTCGGACACTTGAGTGTGGGAAAATTTTGAAGACCGTGGGAACATTTTACTGATAAGGAATCCTTTGATATATGCCGCCAGGTGCCACGCCCTAATTAGAGGCACGCGCCACCTATCACCTGTGCAGACACCTGTTGGGATGTTGAGGATCACCTACTATCAACCAAATAGATGAATGAGTCATATTTGCTGTTAAACTCTTGAGTTTTTAAGGTTAATAATTAAAGATGGATGCCCAAATGTAGCTTGATGAGTCACGCCTTCTCTAGAGTCAAATGTTGTGAATTGCCTACCATCATTCGAAGAACTGTGTTGTGAAAGTGTGTTTTATACGGGGATCGAACTGGCGATATACAGCACGGGACACCGTCGCTCAAGACCACACGGACAAGGGGACTTGTTGATAAGCTTTTCTTAAATGATAATGTATAGAGTAGAAAAGTACACCTGTAGCATTGGGGCCTTATTATTTCAAGAGTGTCAAAGGGGCACTATTTGAAAAATGTACCTCTAGAACCATATGTTAGTTCGCTCTAGTGTTTTTAATAATCCAAGACGACGACGATCCACTAATGGTGAGTCACACATATTTTGTGAGGTTATGTCATCTCTATATAGCCATCAGCTAAAGCCCATAAGTTTATATACTTCCGTAGTAGAGGTAGATGGCCGGTGTAGTAGAGGTAGATGGCCGGTTCACTATCCTCCGTCGTCCGGAGGAATCTTATCATCAAAAAATCTCTGACGTCACTTACAGGCACGTGATATTCTGACATATGACAGCTGACGTTTGACAGATGACGTTTGACAGCTGACGTTTGACAGATGCAAATTTTTAAAACGTCAGCTGTCAAACGTCATCTGCCAAACGTCATATGTCAAACGTCATCTGTCAAACGTCAGCTGTCATATGTCAGATAATCACGTGCCTGTAAGTGACGTCAGAGATTTTTTGATGATAAGATTCCTCCGGACGACGGAGGATAGTGAACCGGCCATCTACCTCTACTACACCGGCCATCTACCTCTACTACGGAAGTATATAAACTTATGGGCTTTAGCTGATGGCTATATAGAGATGACATAACCTCACAAAATATGTGTGACTCACCATTAGTGGATCGTCGTCGTCTTGGATTATTAAAAACACTAGAGCGAACTAACATATGGTTCTAGAGGTACATTTTTCAAATAGTGCCCCTTTGACACTCTTGAAATAATAAGGCCCCAATGCTACAGGTGTACTTTTCTACTCTATACATTATCATTTAAGAAAAGCTTATCAACAAGTCCCCTTGTCCGTGTGGTCTTGAGCGACGGTGTCCCGTGCTGTATATCGCCGGTTCGATCCCCGTATAAAACACACTTTTTTTATTAATAGGTATATAAACTCTAGACAGTTCTGCGAATGATGGTAGGCAATTCACAACATTTGACTCTAGAGAAGGCGTGACTCATCAAGCTACATCTGGGAATCCATCTTTAATTATTAACCTTAAAAACTCAAGAGTTTAACAGCAAATATAACTCATTCATCTATTTGGTTGATAGTAGGTGATCCTCAACATCCCAACAGGTGTCTGCACAGGTGATAGGTGGCGCGTGCCTCTAATTAGGGCGTGGCACCTGGCGGCATATATCAAAGGATTCCTTATCAGTAAAATGTTCCCACGGTCTTCAAAATTTTCCCACACTCAAGTGTCCGAATACCTACTGCTAGTTAAAATGGTTTAGCAAAAGATGACCAAAAATGCCAAATTGAATTTTCAAAATCTGATTAAAAATTCGTTATTTCTATCCCCAAGTGCCCCAAAACACTAAATTTCAACGAAATCAGGCGTACTTCAAATGTACCCCCCTCCACCCCCGAGTAGGGGGGGCGCTCTCAATTTCATTTCACTATATTCTTGTATTGTCACCGCAACTATATAAGCATGCCAGACAGCGTTGCCAATAGCATAATCTACGTTAATTTTGAACCAAAATTGGTAATTGGTAATTTCGGAAGTTTGCATATTTCATGCAAAATATAAAACAATATTAAGACAAAACCAAAATCAACGAAAATTTGAGGCCAACCCATAATTAAGACATTACAATTATTTTTTATTGAAAATTTAAAATTGGGCAAAAGCGACAAAAGACTATTTTGAAGTCAGCAGTTTGGATATCTTCTTTGAAAGCTATGTTTTTTCACCTAAAAAAAAATCACGTGATCATTTTTAAAATTGTGGTTTTGTCACGAGGATTTTAGTTTTTTACAGTGGGATGCGTTAATTCTCTTTGCAGTAAAAATTAGTCATTTGGAAAAAATACGGTAATTTTTCTCCAAATCTAGTAATTCTTCAACCTCGTTGCTGGTCATAAATTCCCTAGTTCCTGGCAATACTGATGCCAAATTTGAAGCGGATCGGATGTCGCGAAGTTGCATAGTTTGTTATTACATTCATTGCAAATTAAATAAAAGCTTGTAAAATAGGCAATGCACATCTACTTATTTTTTAATCTCCCAACCTTGTCCGAAAGCCCCCAATCTTCAAGTTTTTTCCTCAGAAGATACAGGCACGTCGTCTCCATGCCATTAGAAAATCTGGTCACGACCAACAAATAGTTTGTTAACTATGAGCCCGATTGCTGTTAAATGTGAGCACAATTACTGTTTACTGTGAGCAAAAAACTAGTAACCAACAACCTAGTAAACTCTACTAAATAACAGTAGCAGATCTCAGGCGGTTCGGTTGAGGTGACTGGAAACTTTACTTTTAGCTACACAATATCCCAATAACTATTTACAATGGTGTCGTAGTACGTAATAAGGGCTACTAGATACCTTAGTAATCATAAAGTACTTTATCACGTTAATGTAATCAGAAGAGCCCGAAATGGATAATCAAAAAAACAGTTGGCGTCTATTTCGCGGTAGTTTTCGATAGGAATGATCGACTTTTTAGTCAAGATTACTAGAAATTTCTCTCAGTGTAGCTTTAGAACCAGTGAACTATGCTTTAGGGAGAGTTCTTAGCTATGTTCTATAAAAATAGACTAGATAGTTTTAAAAGATTATATGCTTAGAAAGTGAAGGAACTCAAAATATGATGAAATTTAATCGGCTGTAACTTCTAAGCCGTCTGTCCGATTATGATGAAACTGTCAGGTAAGAAAATACTTTAGGCGCGGATCAAATGCAAGTAAGTTTTAAAAACATTCGCGTCGTTGTCGGCGGTTTCGAAAATTTTTACTTTTACTGGTTTTGGATAGTTGATAAAAAAATAACTACCTCTAAAACCAAAGCTCCTTTTTTCAAAACCATAGGGCTAAACTTGGGAACATGGCCGGCTTTTAAAAATTCGCAGTCCAAAATAAAATGCGTAGCCAGTAACTTCTCTTCCTGTATCAAGACTTCTGTAACGTTCATCGCATGGATCAGGTATTTTTGGTGGATGAATTTTTCCACAGGATAGTCTCCGTTGACCTTTGAAAAGATTACCCTTCGGTTATCCTCGGTAAGCTTCGGAAGTGGAACGTAATAGCTAAAAAATATTATTTTTTTAGTTTCATCAAAATACTGATTTTAGTGTAATCAAACCATGGACTTTTTGAGTTACCAATGCAAAAATGGTAGTTTTTACAGTTAGCGGCTAAAATAGTGTTTGGTTTAAATAAACGAGCTCAGCGAGTGATGTAAAAACGCGAGTAAAATACAAAGCTTAGCCGCGAGTTTTGCACACTTATTTTTATACCTTTATCAACAAATCCTAAAAGAACAGGAAAAACCTAAAGCCTGTTTCTCCCTATGCATTTTCTTCAAGCATATCTTCAGAAGCTGCATGCATTTTGGGTGTTCACACCATGCATTTTCCGCGAGAAAGTTACATGGACTCGAAATGCATGGAATAGAACTTTCTAATTTTTGTCAAAAGATGCATGCATTTTGTGGAATTTTCTAATGAATTTTGCTGCAACAACATAAATATTATGTTGGCAAGCCTATCAATTTTTAGCTGCTAAACTCATAAAGATCTAACTACAATAGAGACATTATGTTTACCACAGTTGCCATCAGACATAAGGTAAACAATTTGGCGACAATGCCGGATTACGCTGAGAGTTGTATCTCTACACGTAATGTTTTTAAAAACATATTATTTTTATAACTTTATTATTTACATGCAATTATGCAAATTCTCCGGTTTGTTGTTTAAACATGGAGAAACACATTATTATTCAAATATATAAAGAAATTTAGGTATATTATATAACTGCATTTAAATTTCCTTAAATCTTCACAATTTTAAATCAATAAAGAATTTATTATGTGGAGGTACATTTTATGGTACTTGAAATATACCTCATTTTTTCGATCGAAATATCATATAAAATACCTAATATTTTGGCCGCAAGAATAATTATTTTTATTTCCCAATATATATCGGGAATAAAACCTACAACAATGTGACAACCTCGCATTTCTGGCGGGTCAGCCATATAAACGTGTGTACGCTGCTCCATTCATAATTTCTCTACGGCGTTGTAGCTTTAACATAATCGAGGTTTTGGTATATTTTACAGATTAATCGAGAGTTTTTTAATATTTTTTCAATAGATTTTTAAGTGTTTGTGACAAAAGTGATGTGACAAAGTGCGTAGTGGGACGAAAACTGGAGATTGCAGGTGAAAACCAAACATTTCACAGGTTTGTTATGATATGTTTTTTCGACGCCATCTTGTGATAGGCTGCCATAGGCGTGCATCTAGTGTTGCCATAAATACAAAATGTAATTAATAAATATAGGAAAGAAATAAGTTTTTTTGGGATATTTTTGCGAATTTGTGATAAAAACAATATGGTAAGCACTTATAATTAATTACACTATATTTGGTATAATGAACCAACCCCAGCTGCGACATTTTTAAATATCCTATATGAGTAGCAAAAAAATGTAAGAGGTGCGTATGATATTTATTTATAACTACATTCACAGTTTTGATACTATCTGTAGTCAGCTTATTTTTTCTGCTGAGATTTGTTTATAAATAGTACAAGCGTTCCCGGTATAAATATAAATTTTAAAAACATTATTATGTCAGACACGGGATAAAGAATGTATGTTTGTTACAATTTTTATTGATAATATTTACATGGGTAAAATGTAAAGATACTTTTGTACGTATTAAATAAAAATTATAGTAAAGTGTATAAATTCCATTTTTTTTACACAACGAAAAACCATAATATAGTACCTACAATATAGGTATCATCCTTTTTCGTAATACCACTATTTTTAGTCGAATTTGCTTATTTTTTCCATATTGATTTTCTGGTAATTTCCCTAAACAGTGCGGAAAGGGGTAGTTTTCTGCACACGATGGCCGTTAAGGGCGAAAAAGGCACTTTTCACACGTTTTTAGTACAACAATTTCCTACTTGCATAAAAAGCTTCTGCCTAAGGTTATATATATTTGGTATTTTTAAAATTAAAACCAAAAAATAATTTTGTTTCCATTTTTAATTTAATCTAGTTTATAAATTCATCTAAAAACTCCAATTAGTCTTAAAATTATAAAAAAATACTTTTACCTATGCTAATTTTTTAATAAAGTTTTGCAGGTCACTTGACATTAAATAGGTAAAGAAACTGCTTCGCAAATGCGTGTGAAAAAGTCTACTGTTACATATCAATTTTAATGTGGAAAGTTTAACTTCCCACACGCCGTGCGTAAAAAAATAAGCATGGCGTGCATAAAAAACTGTCATAGCATGCATGTATTTCCAAAAACATTTGACAAGTTTAAAAATAAAGACAAAACCTTTTTACATTTATAAATAACGAGCCGCTTCTGGCCGCTGCTAAACGTGAGGTGGTTGGAGCATGTGTGAGGAGGAGCATGTCTGGTGCAGCGTTGCCAGTGGAACATAAAATGTGTTGCCCTAAATCTAAAGACTGATCGTGTTTCAAAGCAATTTATGAATTTATAAACGTCTTTGGCTAAACTAGATTAGGTTCTAGTTTTCAAAATTTTAATTATTTGTTGCCTGATTTTGTGTGTGTGGACGCTTTTGGATTTCATTCATCTAGCAAAAGCAGCGCAACTTGCTATTTTTTTATTAGAACCTGAGCTTGCGTTTTTTAAAAGTTAGCGCATGTACTCCTATGTTCCGTAAGAAACCAGCAGCGCATGCAGTTGCAGCCTGATTAAGAGAATTCAGAAAACAAAACATATGAAATTACGTCTGTATTTCGGTCTTCCATTGTCTATATTTTATTTATACATGACGTTTCGATCAGTACAATCTCTGATCCTCTTCAGGTGCAAACTACATAAATATAAACAATGGAAGTCCGAAATACAGAGTTAATTTCAAATACTTTCAAACAAACAAAACATACCTAGATAATTAGAGATAATTTAGTACTCCATGGTTTCATTTTTTTTAAAGTATATTATACGCAAATTATACTACAAATATTATATTCTGATATCGGGAAATTTTTCTGAGGAGTAGTTTTTTTTGGTAAAAGTGATATAACTCTGTAGTACTAAATGGGTTCAAATGATTCGTGTGACTTTTGGTATTAAACCTCTTTTGGTTTGCCCGTTATCATTTGAGCTGCTAGCTACCTTAGAAGCTAGCTGCCATAGAAAATCTAATGCCTATAGGAGAATTTATAGTGATTCATGTACCTTTTGGAGTTAAATTACGCTGTAGAAGCTAGCTGCGCACGCGCCCTTTGTTTATAAAAACGAGCTCTCTACCTTTTTTTAGGGAATATAAATTTAGAACTTTGCCCGGTTTTAGTGTTAAGTAATCTTATTAATTTACTGTAAAATAAAAACGATTTATTTTTTATTATAAGAAAATGACATCAGAATATAATATTTATAGTATAATTTTCGCATTATATATTTTTTAAAATATATATTTGAAACTATGGAGCACTAAATTAGCTCAAATAATGTAGGTATCTTTTTCTCTTAATTCTCTTAATTAGGCTGCAATCGCATGCACTGCTGGCTTCTCGCGGAACCTAGCAGCGCATGCCTTATCTTTTAAAAAACGCAAGCTCTAAATTTTTTTTGCGGATCAAAATTAACACTAAATTACCTCTAGTTAGTTATATAGGTTCTAATAAAAAAAATCGCTAGTTGCGCTGCTACTTCTTGTACGGGGTGTCTTAAATTCGATGGCATTTCAAATGTCACCAAGTCTTCGAGCTACGGGGGCTTCTTGAAGTCTGCATTTTGGGATAGGTTCTATAACTTTTTTATTTACGAAAATATCTTCGTAGCATTAATTGCATTTTTGTATGTCAATTTAATTCGTGGCTATCGGTTCAAATCATTTTCGGACAGATTGGGGTTCTTGAATTTTGTGGTTCGGCATTATTATGTTTCTATCAAATTATTTTCGTTAAAAACATTTTCTGACATTTTGTGTTTCTATAAAAATATATTTCATTTAAATTTAATTCTATGCTTATATGCATTTTAAATTCTGACAAATTATGTTTCTGCCAAATTTGGTTTCGGGTTTTTTATAGGGACTCGTTTTAATATTAATCAAGGGTGGCTGGGGGATGAAACAACAATGGTTTCTGTGGTGACCTTACATTTTCATCCATTTTAATTTCTGACAGTGTACTCTTTCGTTGTATTTTCTTAGGTAATTACACAAGTGCCTAAAAATTGTCGATAATTTTGCATGAGAGCGTATTGCCTAAAACCAACAAGGGTTTATTTTCGTATTTTGGCGAGTCCGAAGGAGGAAGGCTATTTTACAAAAGTTGAAAATAAATCGAATGTTGTCTTTCAAAGGAAATACGCTTAAATGCAAAATTATCGGTGGTACTTGCACAGGTGCATCAAAATTGCCGATAATTGCATGAGTTTGCTTTCATATTTTCGAGAAAAAGCCCGACTACGCAGACGAATACTATTTGTAATAAAAAAACGTTTAACATAAAAATTAGCTGGAGACACATCAGTCGAAATTTAAAGAAATTGGAATATTGGTTTAACTAGTGTCCTAAAAGTTTAAAAAAAATGTGTGACATTGACTTTTTATCTTCTGTCATCTCATTAAAAGCAACAAATAATAGTAGTTTACATAACAAGCATGTTATGATGGTCATTACACGCGCAGATGAAGTTTAATTTAAATTTAATTAATCCATCTGAGCGTGTAATGACTATGACATGCGAGTTACTGTACTATACTTTACCTACAACCAATAAAAATGTCATTATAAAAAAAATACCAAAGTATGTACTTAGGAGTGTTAACCTTAGTACATACTTTGTATTATTTATTACTGTTTCTTAGGGAATTAAGACAATATTGTGAAATTCAAGTTTCTGAAAATTTCGTCAAATATTGAAATTTGAAAATAATTGAATTTTGAAAATTTTTGAAAGTTTTAATTTTTTTGAAATTTTAATAATTTTTGAAAATTTTGAGTTTTTTTTTAAATTTTTGAAGATTTAATTTTTTTTTTAATTTTGAAAATTTTCAAATATTTTGTGATTTTTTTTTTTCAATTTGAGAATTTTTTAAAATTTTGTGAATTTTTTAAAATTTTGTATTACAATTATATTGAATATATTAACGTTTAATAAACATTTATTTTGTTAAAATTATAAAAAAAATAATTTACATTTTTGTGTCAATCAGTGCCCTTATGAAAGAAAGTTTCTCCCTCTTATGATTTATGTCTAAGCTTCATTATTATCATTAAATGGTCCATTACAGTCGCGTTAGGACGCTCGTTAAACTAGTATTATGGGTTGGTCGTAAGTAAAAATTATAAAAATGTAATACTGGCCTTTATTTCCAGAAGCTCACATGTTTTGACGTTATGGAAACAATAGGAACAGGCGGGCGGTGCAATTTTTGTTTTGCCACAATGCACCGCTGTAAGTTTTAGAAAACTGCACACCACTTATGGAGTGGCGTTTTGGAGGTGAAAATTCCCCCCCCCCAGGAGGTCCAACCCAATCTACAATAAATTAATCAAGGGCCCTAGGGACAGCTATAGCTCTTCCACCTTTTTGACCCTTTACCCCGGTTTGTGACGTGTGTTTGGTGTGATGTCTTGAATTTTAAAAATTTTGCCTGCGGTTATATGACGACATTAATTGTTACAATATTAGTTTAATTCCAAGGAATTTTTATCACCAGCACTCAAGACGTGTAATAAATGGCATTTTTAGTAAAATTTGTCTAAAAATTTTCATCTGCGGCGCATGATTTGGAAACAAATTTATATATACATCCAGCTCTTCTTGGCATCTAACCCAATATACTTTATTAAAAATATTTTGCAAAAGAGCTAAGAGATCAGAATTTTTAAGTAATTTTTTTTTTTCAAAATTTTCGCCTGCGGCGCTATACCAATTTTTAATATTGGAAAAATTTTGTTTAATTTTAAGCAAGTTTTTTTGTCAACAACAATTGAAACGCGTAAAAAATAGCATTTTAAAGTAATTTTTAAAAAAAATTTGCCTGCGGCACATTTAAGGGTTAATATTGAAAAAACTTGGCAAATGACACTAGATGAGACTTGCTTTTAAATATGCTTTATATACACTAACTCAACATCTATTAAACCGCCCCTGTCCCCTCCCTTCAGTTCAAAAACCACCTACCTAATTTTTAAAAATTTGCCATAGGTAGGTAGTTGATTTTTATTTAATGACGAAACTCCCCCAGAGTCGATTTCCGGCTATGCCACCGACTTATGGGAGTTTTAACACATGAGGGAAATTATCGAAAATCATGTCGAAGATTTTTTGCCGGGTAAGCACTCGAGCGGTTTCCTCAGGGCAAAAAAACTAAGAATGATTTTCTGATTATTTCACCATTCCCAAATGAATTTTGGAGATTATTTACCAAATTAAAAAATTTCTGCTAGAAAGTAGGGATAGTCCACCATACAATCAATTATTTTATGTCGAAACGAAATAAAAATATATTGAAACTGTAACTTTGAAAAATTTGAACCTTATAACAAAATCTTTTGGTAATTTTTATGAAAACCAAAATCTGAAAACCGCATATCAATAGCTGCTTTACTTCTAAAGTTATGATTTTTTTATATATTTTAACGTTTTTTCAAATAACTCGGAAATAAAGCTCCCACGAATTTAGATTTTATAACAAAATTTGTAGTACATATTCATGGAAACTTAAATCTGAAAACCGTATATCGCTACTTGCTTTTGTTCCAAAGTATTTTATCCCCCTTTTCCCCTTTCAACCCCCCACCAACCTACCTAAAAGTAATAAGTTTGTGGTCAGTCAATAGAGGATTTTTGTACAAAATTTCCTTAAAATCGATTAAGGCGATCTTGAGTTATCGTGTACACAGACAGACAACAGAACAGACAGAACCCTAGTAACTCAATTTTTAAAGAAACTAAGAGAAGTAAAAATTTCACGATTTTAATAGTCCTCCATACCATATTGGTATGCTGGACTAAAAGCGAACAACACAACACAACAAAAAAAATGCCAATATTCGCTATTTATAAATCATCAAACGACATATCGAAAGACGTTTTGAAGAGGGCAATTATCAGTTTTGACAAGGGAGATTATATGAGGTAAATATTATCAGTATAATTCTTATCACTTGACGTAAGTAAATTTTGGCAAAAAATGAACGGATTTTTTTTTTTTCATCCGTTAAAAAAATAGTAGTTTTAACAACTAGTGGCTAAAATATTTAAGAACGCGAGTAAATAAAAAAGCACAGTTTAGCCGCGAGTTCTTAACACTATTTTTTTAATACTTTTATCAAGAAATCCAAGAAAAACAGAAAGATACTTTTAAAAATTTCGAACGAAGAGCACTTCTCGCAACACATTAGCTTTACACTATAAATCAGGGCATCTGGTAAATGAAATAACAATCGTTTTTCTCGGTGACGTTCATTGTTGCGACATTTTAATCTTTGACAGTTTGATATTCTGACGATGTTTTTAATTGATTTTTTCGTAAATACTTGTTGAAAACTGGCGGAAATGGCTTAATTTTAGGCGAGAATAATTAGATTTTTTTAATATTACTATTTTCCGCCATTTCTCTTTAATTTTGGGTAAAAAACGGACAGAAATCTTTTTTTGCACCCGCCATACAAAAAAAAAGGTTTTTTGCATCGGTAACCAAAAAAGCTATGCTTTAGTTATCTGCAGAGAGTTACAAAAATCATGTTTTTGATAAAGGTATAAAAAAAGAAGGTTTTTGTATCGTTAATCAAGAAATCCTTGGTTTGGTTATTCGGGTAGAGTTGGGTACTAAAATTGTGTTTTTAATGAAGATTTAAAAAAGCCACTTTTGCCTAACAAACTTACACTATTTTGCTTTGCTCCACCAGGTCCGTAGTAAGTGGATCACGACAAAATATCTCGGGAACTAAATCTCTTATGGTGTAATACATGTCGAGCTTTTGTTTGGTTTTTTCAATGGAAAATTTGTTTAGTTGCAGGAATGTGTAGATCATTGTTTTACCTTAAAGAAAGTAAAATACGCATATAACTATAAAATACTACAATGGCCCTGTCTGTATATTTCCCTACATTAAAACACGAAATATCAAGTTGGCCGAGACTCAATTACCAAATGAAACGCTGTAATGCGTATGCGTCAGCTGGAAGTGCGCAAACCAGAGAAATGAGGTTAGTCGACGCTACAAACTTGCACAAACTCAGAGAGCCTTCATTGGATGATATTCGAAGTCATCTCGATGTGGATCGTTGGTGGGATAGTACAAGAAATCTGGAGGGGTTCATAATGAGAATTGGGTACTAAATGAGATAAAGCTGTAACCAGGTGCAATCGATAGATACTGGCGTATTGTTAAATCTAGTAAAAGTCCTGAACCCTCCCACCACTCCTGGAAACATTATCAAGATGGCGGGCGGCCATCTTGAATTTTGGCGCGGTTTTTCCATTTTTCTTTAATAACTCAGAAAATTAGGGTTTTTTGACAAAAGCTGAGCAAACAAAAAATGTCGACAACTAAATAGCAAAAAGAATAGCATAATGTAAAAGTGTGTTAAATAATAAATGTTTATTAACTATTAAAAAAAAAACGTCTAAATAACATGATAGTCCAAGACATATAAAATTTGAGAGGCTTTCTCGAGAAAGCTGAATTTTTCTCGGATGTTGAGGGCAGTTCTGGCCTGTTGTAAATGTCACCAGATTACCAGTTTGATGTGTTACAGTTTCGAAAAACTCATCTAGGTGTTAAAAGCAATTTAGCGATGATTATCCCAGCAAACATCGGATTACTAAAAATGTAAAATATTCACTGTACAAATGAAGAACAATGTACATTTGATGCTGCACTTGCGGTACCATTACAAATAAAATAATATTTTAATACTCTAATTAAAGTACTTTATGCCAGAGCAATATTTACGATTTTTTTGTATTGTTGCTACGCATTGCAGCACGAATTGTACAAATATTGTAAAATGCCGTGTTCTAAATTAGTGCTATTTTTGTACTTGCGATATGTTTCCTGGGATATTGTTGTAAGAATGTTCTTACAGCAACAGTTTACAGTAATATCATATAATCCGGTCTATTTATACGGTGTTACTATAGAGCAGAATTGCCGTAAAGTACTTTAAGCTCTTAAAGTATTGTATAAGAGTGTTTCAGGCCCAATAATACAACAATTTTAAATCAACAGCGTTCTATAAGGTTTTACCTGTAATTTTTCTCTCTGTAAGAATGTTCTTACAGCAACAATTAGAGGAATATCCTATAAAAGCTCTGCTTCTTTCTGTAAGAACATTTATACGGTATTACTACAGAGCAGAATTGACGCAAAATACTTTAGGCTCTTAAAGTATTGTATAAGAATGTTTCGGGCCCAATAATACAACAATTTTAAATCAAAAGAACTCTATAAGGCTTTACCTGTAATTTTGCTTTCTGTAAGAATGTTCTTTCAGCAACAATTAAAGGAATGTCTTAAAAAAGCTCTGCTTCTTTCTGTAAGAATATTTATACGCTTTTACTATAGAACAGAATGGCTGCAAAGTACTTTAGGCTCTTAAAGCATTGTATAAGAGAGGCCCAATAATACAAAAATTTTAAATCAAAGAGGCTCTATAATTAGTAATTTTGCTTTATGAAGATACATTACAAGAATAAAAAGATGATAACCATCATATCCGATCTCTCTAATAAAATAAAAGTGTACTAAGTGGTTGATGGTGGATGGACCTACTTCTCTAATTTTTCCTTGCTTTTGTGTTATCCTCATAATTGGCCAACTGCCCAATTGAAATTAAACGTCACTTCTCATCAGTCTCACATAACCTTGAACAACAAACAGTAAACAGAGAGTTTAAGTTTATAAATTCGCATTAAAGAAAGAACCTGAAAATATAAACATATACCACTCAAGGCGGACGGGAATCCCTACAACTAAAAATTACTGTATGGTTATTGTATACTTGCTATATATATGTTATAAATATTTACAACAAGACGTCCATCTTAGAAATGTTCTGTCTTTCTATGAATTTAACAATCTATCTCAAAAGCAACAAAAACCTCAATTTCGTGAAGGTATAATTCATAAAAATATATAAAAACGATAAACCATGCACAAATATTACATAATTGGCTTAAGAGAAAACGTCTTCTGTATATATTTTGTCACTTTTTTTATTCAGACAGTATTTTAAGTTCCAAACAAAGATATTTCAATGGCGCGTGAAAATGTTCTTAAATAAATGATAGGGACATTAGCAGTAAAGTGGTGTTCGTTAACAAAATTGTGGTGTATGTGTTTCAAAATAGGTGTTCACGTAATATTTATTTATTGTCAATATAGTTATGTTGTCGCCATTAATACCTACTGTGGCAGAAAAATCAGTCATAGTTAGAAGCCCATTTTGTTATTTAAATATTTATTCAAACCACATAAAAAAAACATTCCATCTCTTACTTTAGAACCCCCTTATAGTATGGATAGGTGTTGAAACTATGCTATAAATACCACATAAGAGTTACGCAGATATTTTATACAATTCTTATCGGTTTATCAATAGAAGGAATTTGCCTCATATGGTGGTACCCATTTTGCACTTATAACCGGCCTAGTAGCGTCTTACAGAACCTTTATATAAGCAGGCATTTATTTCTGCATTTTATGCTGTAAGAATGTTCTTTCGGCCTTTACAGAGAAAAAAATGCTTGTTGGGGTATATCCATGGTGGTTTGCAAAACAAAAGTTTTTCTCTGGGGGACACTTGGTTTGTTTGCCTCTTGGATTAAAGATGGATGACAAGGATATTATTCAAATAATTATTATGTATTTATAATACAACGTTTTTTAAGAAGCATCAATGCTTTTTTTTGCGTTTGTGAATCAACAGAAAATTCTGTAGGCGTTACAAAAACACAAAAATTATTTTTCGAGGGACGTCAGTACCTATCGATTGCACTTACTAGTCAGTATAATTATTATTATAAAAATATACAACTTAAAAGGAATTGGAAAACTCGTGTTTATTATAATTATAAATATTAAATAACAAAAAGTTTGGTTTCCTAAATTTAAAAGAAAAATGTCCGCGATGCTTTTTGTCGTTGTTGATTTTTTAACCAACTTCATTCAAACCTTATAAAAAATGGCATTTGTAGTATAATTTTTTCGAAACTTTCACTTGCGGCGCATTTAACATATGATTTTGCCAACCAATTTAGAACTAAGGTGAGGTTCACTCTTGCATTTAAATATTTTTCTCATACACAGTAACCCAACCCAACATTGACTAAACCGCACCCCTCCAGAATTTTTGTCCAGAACCGTCGCGCCGGTGAAACGTACAGGGTGTCCCATTTTCGATGAGATTCAATGAAAAACTCCGTTGTATATAAGATAGAGACATGCGGTTTTCGCATTATCGTTTGAGCTTTAGAAATTGGAAGTAGCAGATTTATTCAGTCCCTTTTAGTTTTTAAGCTACAGGGGATAGTTGAAAAATGGTCGGAATTACCAACTGATGATATCTCCTTTAATTTAAGAGATAATTGAGTTCTGTAGAAACATGTCTTTGGCAACCTTTTTAGAAAAACACAACGGTCTTTTCAGAATTTTAGTTCTACGTTTCGTTTCGTAGATACTATACTCAGGATCAAAAAGTTAAATACGGACCAAAATGTTTCACTTCATATTTTCTTTTTTTTATTTTTTTTTCAGACCATTTATATTTAACTACTATATAGCAGACCTGGACACCAAGATATATTATATAAACATACCGGGTGAACCGAAAAAAAAAACAGACAAATTGTTTTTTGCTATAACTTCACCAATTTCCATAAAAAAAAAACTATTGATAAGACAAATTTAAATCCAAAATGGCGTGTAAAATTAATTGCGCACCTTGTTTTTTTTATTTAGGTATAAATGTTACTTTTCGACATACAAAACAAAGTAGAGAAAAATTGGCAACATATAACAAAAAGCTGGTCGAGGAAAAACTTTATTCCAATTTATTCCCTCACCCTTTGCCCTCTACGCCACAAATCTTTTCTGTAATTTTATTAGGGCGCTAAATTTTCCCTTCATTTTGTAAATATGTTTGGCTGAAATTATTAGTTGGAAAATTGCCATCTGACACCTCCAATAAAACGCTATATGTCGTGTATCGTTGGTCGATAGATAAATAAAAATTTCGTACAACTAATAATCGCGAATGTCTATACCTTGTGTTTATAACATGTCTAGGTTTTTAAAGCCGCAGTAGGCTTCAAAGATCTCCCCACTACTAAGAAATGAATCGGACGAAAGGATTTCCGAATAGCCAGTTAAAACTCCGGTTCCTCGGTGGCTCAGTTGGTAGAGCATTAGACTGGTATTCTAGAGGTCCCGGGTTTAAATCCTGGTTGAGGAAAAACTTTTTTCCGATTTATTCCCTCACTCTTTACCCTCTACGCCACAAATCTTTTGTGTAACAAAAAAAGGTTTAAAAAAGGTGGCAAAGCGAATGTTTTTTTTTAATGTTTACTGGTGTTATCAATAGTTTCTTTTTTATGGAAATTGGTAAAGTTTTTTTTCGGTTCACCAGGTATGTTCATATAATAATATATCTTGCTGATCTGATGATTTTTTTCGGAATCGAAACTTCAAAATAAAAAAATTATATTTTATTATCAAAGAAACTTAAAACGAAACTAAAATATGAAGTAAAAAATTTGATACGTATTTAACTTTTTGATCCTGATGATGTTGTCTACGAAACGAAGCGTCGGATTAAACTTTCGAAAAGACCATTTTTTTTCTAAAAAGGTTGCCACAACTTTCCCCTATATCTCAATAACTGGAAGGGACAGAATAAATTTGTTAAACCTCCAAAAAGTAAGACAGTAATACGAAAGCAATATTACTATCTTCAATAACAACGGAGTTTCCCATTGAATCCCATCGAAAATGGAACACCCTGTACACTGATAAAATTAAAAATAAGATGGTTTTCTTATTTTGTTCATTACAATCTATCCCCCATTTAAATATCATTTATTCACCCTTGCATTCACCCAATATTTATAATGCAGAGAAAAATTGATTAATTGTACTTACTTGGCATTTCTGGGAAATGAGGCTGAGTATTAATCCATTCTTGAATAACATTAACGCACTCCGCAACGTCTTTTTCCGATTTGTGAAACTCTTTGAAAATTTGTTTTTTAAGATTTTCATCGTTTGTTTCCAGTATTTGTTTAGACATTGTGAATTTGTATTTTTTTCCCAAAAAAAAGACAAAATTAATGTTACTAACGCTAAAAGTGGGACCAAAATAACTAAATAAATCACTTTCTAGCCAAAAAATAATACATTTCACTCTTTCGCAGCTGATTTCATTGTTACCAAAATGAACAGGAAACACGATCTGAATAAAGAATTAAACAATCAGTAATCTATAGGTATAATTATTTCTTTAATGTTACTGGTCAATAGGCAAAGAAATTGCAATTTTCAAGGGCATTCTAAAGCAATATGAAACAATAATAATTAATTTATTTATAGTGACAAAAATACTAATGAGCAAATCCACCTGAATAAATTGGACTGCCTAATAAAAAATTTTGGTGTGAAATTCAGCCCATATATTTATCTTTACATGGCGCCGGAGAAACAATTTTGCAATGTGTCATAGTGGTAAACGATCTTCAATAAAACGTTTAAAAATATAGTTTTTTAACAATAATTCTGCAATTTAACAAAAAAAAATCCTAAATTTGATAGATAGTTCGCGATTCTTCAAAAAAAAAATATTCCTTAAAATTTATTTTGTTAATAAGTAAATAAAAAATATGTCAATTTTAATTTTTGTAGGCACTTTTTGTGAAAGACCCTTTTTCATTTAAAAACGTATGTTTTTAACCTTATTTTTGTGTGTAAACAAACCTCTAAAACTTTCAATGTTCAGAAATTCTATCTTTCCTTTTACATGGTGAGAATTTTTAACACTTTTTGACGTTTATTGGTACGCGAAGTAGCAATTTAGCTCCGCCGTAAAACTAGTTCTGCAGAATATCGTTAAGATATTAAATTTAGAAAATGTTATTCTCTTACAACGTTAGGATTAATATTAAGGACCCTGTGTTTTTATTTTAAATGACGCGATAAGTAAGAATCGCCACTTTCCAGAATTCAGACAGGTGAGATTTTCTGTCGTTTCTCAAGAATCGCCACTATACTTCCACTTCTTTAGGTTAAGCCGGAAATCGTAATCAAACTGTTTTTTTTTTAATACACGCCTCAAAAAAGCCAAGATGGTTGGGTACTAACTTTATAAAAAACTCATTCACCTTGTTTTTCCGATGATATCCGATGATTAAATACAGTGCGGACTTAAAGTCCCCCCCTGCTAACTCTTGAACGGATTGAGGAATCGACCTCAAATAAAAACCATGTTTAATGATAACACTTTTGCTACATTTTGACAAATTTTTTATAAGCGTCATATTGACGTAAGTTTATAAGCTCACTAACTACTTTAAAATTTTAAATAGAAAGGGGGATCGAGTGATACCTTGTTTCAGAGGTATTTTAATTCCCTATTTAATTTTTTTTTTTTTTTAAATCGGTTTAGGACTTACAGAGTTATGAGTTTTTTAGACTAAAGTCTACGCACCTCTCCTTACTTTTGTACGAATTGAGATATCGACTTTAAATAGAAAACATGCTTAATGATAACAATTTTACCACTTTTTGATGTATTTTAGATTATTCTCATAATGAATTAAATTTTTAAATAGAAAGGGAAGTCGAGTGATACCTTGCTTAGAAGGTATTTAAAATTTTAATTTTTAAAAAAATCGGTGTATTACTTACAGACTTATGAGCAATTGTAACTATAGTTTGCGCACCTCTCCTCTTACTTTTGAATGAATTCAGTTGATTTTAAATAAATTTTTTAAGGTAAGACCATAAGGTCACTAGCAACTTAAAGTTTTTATTATTGTTGAGTAATATTATACGTAATACGTAAACTATAGTCAAAAAAACTCATAACTCTGTAAGTCGTAAACCGATTTCTAAAAAAGTACAATTTTAAATAGGGAATTAAAATACCATAGAGTTCCATATTATAAGGTAAGAGGTAAAAACAGCAAGGAAAATAAACTATAGCAAAGGCATGTTGCTGTTCACAGTGTTCACTGTTGTTTATTTTCCTTGCGTTCTGCATACCTCATACCGCTTATCTTACGGAACCCTGAATTAGCCTTTATAGTGCCCTCCTGTTGAATTTTATTTTTCATTATTTTTTTTTGTGAAAAATATTTAAGCATCTTAAAAATAATAAAAATATAACCCCAAAAATAATATCAGTTATCAGTAGTTTATTCGCAGCATCTCACCATCATTTTTGCGACGTTGCCGGTGCAACCCTACCGTGAAATATTCCTTCCCGAAGGAAGGGACTATAAATAAGAAATGAAACGACGCCTTGAAGGGCACATTCGTCAAGTTCGACGTCGAACTATAATTTTGGCCCTAAGTGTCAATCTCCCTTAAAAAATGACAGTTAAAACTGCCCCTACACTATATTGAGAAAAACCAGAAAAAAGGAACAGAAACTGTTTTTGTCAAGGATCGAAATATCAAAAAGACACTTTATTTGAAAATTTGAATAAACGACAATCAGACTAAATTTAAATAAATTGCAAATTTCGCCAGTATAGTTTTCATGTTCCATTGACATACATGAATGATATCAGTTTTTATGTTCCATGCATTGGTTGACGCTCTGGCCAAGCTCTGCACTTAGTGCATTTTTTCCACACGAGCTTTACCAAGATACTTTAAACATGGAAAGAAGGTATCAGGGAAAAGCGAACTAATCCCAGCAAACATATCGCAAGTACAAAAATAGCACTAATTTAGAACAAGGCAACATAAAGTACATTATAAAGTACATTAATTAGAGTATTAAGATATTGCTTTATTTGTAATGGCACCGCAAAGTACGGCATCAAATGTACAAAAATAATAAAATGCCATGTTCCAAATTTATACTTCTTCTCTACAGTCAATATTTACATTTTTAGTAATCCGATGTTTGCTGAGTTACGAGAGATGCCCAAAAGGCTACTTTCAAAAAGAAGGCTAAGAAGCGCAAAATGAGTGACTCTACATTCATTAATAAAAGTGTTAAATAGCACACACATAATATAGTTATTTTTGGAGACTACCCTAAATCTTTAGTTGGTATTTTTTTGTTACTTAGATGTAGTTACACCCAAAAAAATAGTTTTTTTTTCAGAAAACAGAAAAAAGCTTCAATTTGTACCCTAGTGTTAATTTAATAATATATAATAAACGGCACCAATTTGGAGTTCTCCTGTATCGCACGAATCGAATAAAAAATAATTTATTAATTAAAAAGCGCTTGCGCCGTTTGAAAGCTATACTGGAACACCTAATTAGATATTTACGTCACTAGTCCTGTAAAGACTCTTTCCGGTCGTGTATCGTACGTACTTTTTTTGTTAAATGATCAGAAAAAACATTTTAGTACCTACCACTTGAACAGCCCTTTAATAAGAAAATATTAGCCTTCTGCTTCTTGTTGGCTAGATAGCCATTGCCGCTAAGGACAGTAGTAGCTAAGATCAAAACTAAAAAAAAACAAGTAAACTTTTGTGGTTAGAAAATATTTCTGTGCTCTTAACTTTTACAAAATTGTAAATAACATTGGAAAAATTATAATGTAGTGCCTTTTAGCTTCACACAGCTAATTTAGTGATGACTAACGACCAGTTATGGCCGACCATGGCCAACTTATCAAGCAAACCTAAGTAAGATAAGCTGCTGAAAAACTTTTGCAAAAACGTTGCGACAGGAAAACTCCTCTACTATTGTGTTTTTGCTGTTGTCTGCTACAACGTGTTGAAAGTGTTGACAAAACTTCGCCTAGCCCAATTTGGCAATCGTTTTTTGGTCACTGCAAAGACCATTACAGCACTTTTTTTAACCGATATAGCTTTTTCAGTTAACTTAATTTAAAAAAAAACAATTCTTATAAAACCCAAAGAAAAAATGGCAAAAAAAAACTAAATAGATTTTTTTTAAAATAAATGGTTGATGCGGTTTTAAAAACACGACAAGTATGGTTGATGGGAATATTTATTGATACACACACCTAATATCGGATTTTTGGCTTCATCCATGGACCAAATTTACATGCGAAGGCCAGTTTACTGATAATATTTACCACGAAACCTAACCAAAACACGCGCGCTTCACATATTAAAGATATTTAAAGTTTTGTTTTTAATTTAATTTTTAGCTTACATTTTTTTTGTTTTTGAATTGGAGACAAAATAACCAAAAAAGATTTGTCTCTACCTTAAAACTAGTTTTAGTTTCAAAAATCTACTCTTTTTTAGAATTTTTGGAAAAAAATTATGTTTTTTTTTAAGGTGGTGTTCGTGTAATAGCCGCCATTTAAACTATCAACGCGACCTAACTCGACAGCTAATATTGCTGTACTTTAGCAAATGTTTTTTTCCACTATTTTTTCTACTTAATATAAATAAGGGGCGGAGCTTTGTTCGCGAAGCAAGACGAAAGAACCCGACGGCTAAAATTACTGTGCTTTAGCTGAAAACGTTTTTCTCTAACTATTTTTACAATTTCCTACACAGAAAGCGCATTATTGTCGAAACGACCTGAAAAAACCCAACAGCTAAACTTGGTGTATTATAGCCAAAAATGTTATTTTCTGTTTTTACAACTTTATTACTCCAATTTAGTTTTTATTGATGTCAAAACTGATTTAAAAAAGCTACAAAGTTTTTTCTTTAATGTATAGCCAACATTCTGCAAAGAATAGTATTTTTGAGCAAAGTTTAATAAACACTTTTGCTTTTAATACTAGTATGGTCATAAAAATGGGTTGCCCTTACATTATGAAAGCAAAAAGTATTACGAAAACTAAGCAAGCTAATTTACAACCAAAAAGGTGCTGACAAAACGTTTTCACAGCTTTACTTTGGTTATAAATTCTAATATATACAACGTGTGATACTTGGGAAATAATGATAAAACAACCCATGAATGAGAGATTTCTAGGTTTGTCCATTATTTACCTATATTTATAGTATACCTACTTTGAGCCTTAAAAATCTGTGGTCAATTTTTCCAAAAAATATGCCACCAAAACATCTTCATTAATTTTCTTAACGTTTTTTTAATTAGTAACAATTTATAGACGCATCAAAGTTCAGCTGGTAGTGCTCTTTGCATTTTTCAAGCAACAAATCGAAAACTCTCTTGAAGCATTTTCTATTATTTCCTCCGGAGCCACCTCATTTTATTTATTTTAAGACCGGTTCTTGTAAACAAAACTTTTAAAACAAATTTAAAAGAGCTTTGTTTTATACCATCATCAAACACATGATTTTAGTAACTGTCTGCAGATAACTAAAGCATGACTTTTTTGGTTACGAAATAGTGGGTCGGCTACAATGATTATTTTAGAAAAACGCGTCACTTCGTGATGAAAGCAGGAAACTTTCCACAGTTGCTCTTTAGACCAAAATAGTCGATTTGAGACGAGGCGCCATCACGATTTCCCGTGCAGGCACCCTGGGAAGGGGGGCAAAATGTAGGGGGAGGGTAATTTAAAAAATTAATAAGCTTGTCAGATTAAGGACACTAATCCTAGAGCAAGCTCTAAAGGAAGCCAAGCGTGACATTACTTTGAAAGTTTGAGTTGTAATTTTTGATTTGTTTGCCTTGCTTTTGTCATGGGCGGCTCGTTCTTATAAATACGATAAGAAAGTATTTCTCGAAAGCACGACTGGTCCATTATCATACAGTCGCGAGTTACTAAAGTAAAAAATATACGCAGAAATTATAAATCTAACAGATTTTGCTCTTAGTCCGGGTTCTCTGTATTTTGATAAAGAAGTAAAACTACAGGCATTCAGAATTACTAAAGTTATGAATAAATTATCAATACGAAAAGTTGGGTAAACCCTCTGTAAAACCGGACAACGAAATTTGTAGGTAAGTACTATTCACAGGAAGTAAAATCTGGAAACGTATCTGCTTTTTGCTTCAAAAAGTATATTTTTACACCTTCTTTAAATGTTTCAAAAACTAAAGCTAGAAATATGTTTATTTCAAAGTTACAATTTTTTCAACTATTTCACACTTTTATCTTCCTAAACCTTCATCATTCTATCCAATATTTACTTGGTGGGTGGCCAAAAAAACGCTTTGGTACCAAATTTTGGTTAAAATCATAATATATAATGCCTTTTCTATCATGTGTGCAGACCGACAGAAGATCGTTTTTTTTTGTAAATGTGGGTGTTTTGGGACCCAAATAGCAACTAAATTTTTGATGAACTACCGTAACATACGTTGGTGTGATGATGGTGTACTATAATAACACGTTTTGTGTATATTTATACTTATACGTAAAAAATAATTATTCCGTAATAATTACAGAAAACTGATTAAAGTTATCTAAATTATTCAAATGAACTTAAAACTACATTAGATTTATAATGTTTAAAATCTTTTACCAATTATATACAGCGCATTCTTATTACAGTACCTATATGTTACCGTTAAAACCCGGTTTTTCCTAGTAAAACTAGTTATAACTGTTAACTCAATATTAGATTAGATTAGACTAAATTATACAAGTTTAAATTAGATTTTAATCTGACCTAATCTAAACTAGTTTTTCCTAGGAAAACCAGGTTGTAACTGAAATCGGGGTTTTACGGTAACATATAAGGCGAATGCTTGCACCAAAAGAATTACTTAAATCCTTAAATTTTCGTGCTGCTCAAGATCTTGTTCGAAGGCTTCCAGCCAAGCTCTCCTTCTATTGCTGTTTGATTTTCCTAATAAAAATACTTCTTCACTCATTATAACTTACCTTTAATAGGTACTTCAAAGAGCTGGACTCCGTCGCAGGACTATTTTTTGAAGCCTGGCACACAACAGGAATAAATAATAAAATTAAATCGTTTGATAAAAAAACTATTTACAATAATAACGAGCCGCCGATGACAAAAGCGAAATCATTTTCGTTTTAGTATCCTTTGGCTTATGATCGGAGCCATATTGACACCCAACTGACAGAAAATCTATGTTTTACTTGTCAATTTCGTTATAAAAATGGCAGCCACAATAGGCTAAAGGGCACTGAGGCGATAGGAGTTAACAGGCTTTTTAGTTAAGAACGGTGTTGGGCCAAGATTGGTATCTATTTATATGTTTTTGAGGGTGACAAATCCAAAGAAACACATTCTAGACTCTTTGAGTACCTCCCTGGGGTTGTAGGGGGTGAAAACCATATTTCTAAAGATTCTGGAAAAATCTTCACAATTTTGATAGAAATATGACTCATTTTATCTTACTTGTGTATATTAGTCTATTTAGATGGGTAACATAGATTTTGTTAAACTATAGTACATGTGATGTGTTGAGGGATGAGAGGGGATAAATAATTAAAGGGAGTTAAATCGAAAAAAAAATCCAATTTGTGGCGATATTGCTAAGGTTTTATAAGTTTTCGAGGATGATGAATCCAAAAAATATATTGCAGTTCAGTTGGTATCATCTCTAAAGCTTTACTAAGTTTTTTTTAAAAAAATGGGTGTATAATATAGGTATGGTTATAAAAACGATATTTCCTAACAAACATAATAATTTATGCAATAGTTACAGAAAACGATCATTTTTAAATTATTTTATTTATTTTACAACATGGCTACGTGCAGGACTTTCTTTAAATCAGTCTTTTCCTCCTGCAATTAGTAGCAATGATAGGCTGCGTAATGGAACTAAGTCTGATCTTGTTCAAATTCTGGAAAATATTGTACCCGTAAAGCCACCTAATCGTAAAAAAAGTGACGGACTCATTTTTAATGGAGCTTTTATTACATGCCATCAAACCCACGCCCCATTCAAAAACATTAAGTCCATACTTTGAAACCCAATTAATACCAACAATTCTAAGGCTAAACTCTACTTTGAAAGCACGAAGAGTGGATTTTGTTTGGGATCTTTATAATCCAAACAGCATCAAAAATGGAACACGAGAGAATAGAGGATCGAATCCGTCTAAAAGATTTGTCAAGAAAAGGTAAAAAAAAACTCTTTTCTGCCTATATTTTTAGAATCAACTTTTTGGTAATTAGTTTATATTTAAGTGACTGGGAACATTATTTACGCAACGCAGAAAATAAACAAGAACTATTTAAATATTTATCTACCGCGGCACTTCTTGGATATCCAGGTTTAGTTATTGCAACTAATGTAAATGATTCATTTAAATATAATGAAAACATCCAGACCTCGCCCAATGAAAAGAAATGTACGCAATTGGAGGAAGCTGATGATTGAATTTTAATCCATGTAAATGATATGGTAAAGCAGGGTTGCAACTCAACAGTTATTCGATGCTCTGACACAGATATTGTAGTACTAACAATTTAATTTTTTCATATGTTAAAAGATTTGGGTCTCCAAGAGTTGATTGCCATTATTTTGGGCAAAGAAAAATCGGAAGGACTACGTGCGGATTTCACACATACACTGGTTGTGATACAGTTTTTTTTTTCTCCAAAGGCAAAAGGTCTTGCTGGGAGGCATGGGGCAATGAATTCACACCAGCATTTCAGGCAATTGCAAAGCCTTTAGAAATATCAGAGAAAATCTACAGAGATTACCCTTTAGAGTTTACGAAACAGATGATGTTAACAAGGCAAGGCAAAAAAAGCAGGACAGGTTTGGGCTAAATGTATTGATGTGGACCAGAGTCAAACGTTGCCTTCTCTATTATTTTAGGGTTGGACCCCACACAATGAAAAATGGAAGTCTTTGTGGTCCACCAAACTTATCTGGGATTAATGATTTTTTTGCGTTTTGACAGCCCATAATTATTTCTCCCCCTCCCCCTGACGGGAATTTCACTATGGTTCAACAAATTCTATAATACTTAAATAGAGTAATATACACAAAATAGGCACAATATTAAGTCATATTTTTATAAAAACTGAAGATTTTGCCAGAAACCTTTAAAAATAAAGTTCTTATCCCCTACCACCCCAGGGAGGGATTCAAATAGTCTAGAATTGTTTCTTTGAATTTGTCACCCTCATAAACATACAAATCGATACCTACCAATCTTGAACATATCTGACAAGCTTGTTATTTTTTTGAAAATTACTCTCTTTACATTTTGCCCCTCTCCCCAAAGTGTCTGCACGGGAAATCGTGTTGGTGCCTCGACTCAAATCGACTATTTTGGTCTAAAGAGCAACTGTGGAAAGTTCCTTGCTTTCATCACGGAGTGACGCGATTTTTTGTGTAGACGGCCGACTAAAAGCAAAAAAACTTTTTTTTATACCTTCATCAAAAACATGATTTTAGTAACTGTCTGCAGATAACTAAAGCATGGCTTTTTTGGTTACTGATGCAAAAAAACTTTTTTTTTGATCACGGGTGCAAAAAAAGTTAAATTTTTTTATACCTTCATCAAAAACATGATTTTAGTAACTGTCAAAAAAAGATTTCTGTCTGTTTTTTACCCAAAGTTAAAGAGATATAGTGGAAAATAGTAATATTGAAAAAATCTAACTATTCTTACCCAAAAATTAACTCATTTCCGCCAGTTTTCACAAAGTATTTACGAAAAAATCATTTAAAGACATCGCCAAAATATCAAATTGTCAAAGATTAAAATGGCGCAACAATGAACGTCACCGAGTAAAAAGACACATCGCTATGGAAACGATTATTATTTCATCTACCAGCCACCTTGATCTATAGTGTAAAGATGGTGTGTTGCGAGAAGTGCTCTTGGTTAGAGATTTTTAAAGGTATTTTCCTGTTTTTCTCGGATTTTCTGATAAAGGTATTAAAAAAAATAGTGTTCGCAACTCGTTTTTAAATACCTCGCTGCGCTCGTTATTTAAACCAACGCTTGTAAAAAAAAGCACTATTTTAGCCACTAGTTATAGAAACTACTATTTTTGATCACGGGTGCAAAAAAAGATTTCTGTCCGTTTACCCAACCCAAAGTTAAATAGAAATAGCGGAAAATGGTAATATTGAAAAAATTTAATTATTTTTGCCTAAGAATTAAGCCATTTCCGCCAGTTTTCACCAAGTATATACGAAAAAATCATTTAAAAATATCGCTAAAATATCAAATTCTCAAAGATTAAAACGTCGCAACAATGAACGTCACCGTGTAAAAAGACAAATCGCTATGGAAACGATTGTTATTTAATTTACCAGCCGCCTTGATTTATTATGTAAAGATGGTGTGTTGCGAGAAGTTCTCTTCGTTCGAGATTTTTAAAAGTATTTTTCTGTTTTTCTTGGATTTTTTGATAAAGGTATTAAAAAAATAGTGTTAACAACTCGCGGCTAAACTGTGCTTTTTCTTACTCGTGTTTTTAAATACCTCGCTGCGCTCGATATTTAAACCAACGCTTGTAAAAAAAGCACTATTTTAGCCACTAGTTGTTAAAACCACTTTTTTTTTCACGGGTGCAGAAAAATATTTCTGTCCGTTTTTTACCCAAAAGATAAATAGCGGAAAATAGTAAAATTGATAAAATCTAATTATTCTTGCCTAAAAATTAAGCCAAGCCAGTATTTACGACAAAATCATTTAGAAACATTGTGAAAATGTCAAACTGTCAAAGATTCAAATTTTGCAACAATGAATGTCACCGACTAAAAAGGCACATCGCTATAGAATTGTTATTTCATTTACCAGCTGCCTTGATTTATAGTGTAAAGATGGTGTATTGCGAGAAGCGCTCTTCGTTTGAGATTTTTAAAGGTATTTTTCTGTTTTTTTCTTGAATTTTTTTATAAAGGTATTAAAAAAAAATAGTATTAACAACTCGCAGCTAAACTGTGCTTTTTTAGCCACTAGTTGTCAAAACTACTATTTTAAAAGTGTCAAAACTGCCAAAAAAAACAAAAGCCGAAAGTCATAGCCAACTTTGCAAAAGATGGGACCGGAAAAGGATCAATGAAAAAAAAAATGTAAGCATCGAACGTACATTTTTAAAGTCGGTTAAATATTGTGCCCAGTTTACGGTCCGGCCAAACTTCTAGATATGAAGTGCGGGGTCTTTTGATAATGTGATAAGAAAGAGGAAACTAAGAGCAAAAAAACATTCTACAAACAACGTACAATGCTGTCAAGAATATTGTTGTTAGTTTTTATCAAAGGGGTGTATTTACATTTTATTATATACAGCGTGGATTCTTTAAACGAAACGGTGCTTCTAGCGGGTTAGAATTTGGTTGAATAATAAAATTCAAAAACACGTCAACTGAGATTTTTAATTTCCTCTAATCGTGCTATCTTGGATTTTTTTGTCATTTTGTTTACGAAGTGCGGGGTCTTTTGATAATGTGATAAGAAAGAGGAAACTAAGAGCAAAAAAACCTTCTACAAACAACGTACAATGCTGTCAAGAATATTGTTGTTAGTTTTTATCAAAGGGGTGTATTTACATTTTATTATATACAGCGTGGATTCTTTAAACGAAACGGTGCTTCTAGCGGGTTAGAATTTGGTTGAATAATAAAATTCAAAAACACGTCAACTGAGATTTTTAATTTCCTCTAATCGTGCTATCTTGGATTTTTTTGTCATTTTGTTTACGAAGTGCGGGGTCTTTTGATAATGTGATAAGAAAGAGGAAACTAAGAGCAAAAAAACCTTATACAAACAACGTACAATGCTGTCAAGAATATTGTTGTTAGTTTTCATCAAAGGGTTGTATTTACATTTTATTATATACAGCGTGGATTCTTTAAACGGAACGGTGCTTCTAGCGGGTTAGAATTTGGTTGAATAATAAAATTCAAAAACACGTCAACTGAGATTTTTAATTTCCTCTAATCGTGCTATCTTGGATTTTTTTGTCATTTTGTTTACGAAGTGCGGGGTCTTTTGATAATGTGATAAGAAAGAGGAAACTAAGGGCAAAAAAAACCTCCTACAAACAACGTACAATGCTGTCAAGAGTATTGTTGTTAGTTTTTATCAAATGGGTGTATTTACATTTTATTATATACAGCGTGGATTCTTTAAACGAAACGGTGCTTCTAGCGGGTTAGAATGTGGTTGAATAAAAAAATTCAAAAACACGTCAACTGAGATTTTTAATTTCCTCTAATCGTGCTATCTTGGATTTTTTTATGTCATTTTGTTTACGAGGTATGGCAAAAGAATATTATTTTTTAAATAGGACTCCCTGTATATTTTTGATTGAATTGAATTTTTGAAATCTGCAAACAATTCTCTCTTTAGCAATACTACACAGTAGGATCTGTCTTTTACGATATTCAAGATATTTTTTTCTAAATTTGTGTGTAAAGTGTAAATGCCTCTATCTTGGAAACCATAAGAGATAGAGTATTAGTGTGTGGTATTTTTTTAGAATTCAAAAATGTCAAACTATACAGGGTGTCCTATTTACAAAAAAAATATGTTTTTGCCATACCTCGTAAACAAAATGACATAAAAAAAACCAAGATAGCACGATTAAGAAAATTAAAAATCTCAGTTGACGTGTTTTTGGATTTTTTTTAAACCAAATTCTAACCCGCTAGAAGCACCGTTCCGTTTAAATAATCCATCCTGTATATATATATTATTTTTTGTAACCGCAAACTATTTTTTTGTTAGGTTGTCCTTTCTATTATTGGTTAAACTGGGCCAGTGTTCACCCGTTCGCACACTTCCAAGATACCCGGGTGCCGATTCTTGAAGTCATAGGAGGTGAACCTTCTATCGAGAGAAAACTGTTCTTGTGAGAGCCTTTTGGATAGAAAGGTTTTCTCTCGGGAAAGAAGGTCACATTCCTGAACCGACCCGCTTCTCTTGAAATGTTGCCAAGTTTCTGTGGTACATTTGAACTAAGTTTTCATTGTCTCAGAACTAAATTGAAAGATTCTGTGGTTGTTTTTCTATGGATTTTTCGCAAATTTTCATGGGCGAGGTAAATAATTTTCTTTGCTGGTTGTCGAATAAAAAGGCTTAAAATGCCCATATCCACCAATAAACACTCTGACCATCTGTTAAGAAACAGATGATTAATATTAACTGCTGGTTTAAATGTAGCCTACTGAAAACTGCACTGAAATGTGGAACTTACAGACCAAAAATGCACACAGACACAGGCAAGAAAATTCACACTTCATATGGCTCAGCTGTAAGAGATTGGGCAAGACTCTCTGAGGAATTCAAGTATAATAATCAACATCAAAACAAAACCAATAGCTGAGCCTTTTATCAAATGACGACAAAGTTAGAGTGATCTTGTCATATTTATGTCAAATGATTGGTGACAAACTCGGTTCTGTTATTTTTAGGACATATTAGAAGCTCTCAAGCCACCAATATGTGCCACCAAAGCTAAGTCCCTTTTCTTTGACACAGGTTATAATAAATAATAACCATAATATCGATTATACTCCTATAATCTACTTTATTTTTTATGTTTAAAGTAGTTGACGGGGTGAGAATTTGATATAATCAGTCTAAGAAAACAAAGGCTTTACTACACTACTACCATTATCAAAATTTTAAAAAATATAAACAAATACTTCAATTTTTTAAAACAAAAACAAATATGCAAAAAAGTGAGGTTACTTGCAAAATGTCGCATTATGCGCATGCATCGGGCATCTGTTCTATTGATATCCCTTGCATCTACTGCTTTTGACCAAGAGAAGCGATTCTCTCAAGTTTTAGTAGGAGTGCACGTGATGTGATCCTCTCAGGTATATGGCATTTTAAATCTTAAGAATCGGCACCCCGGGCTATTACACCTTATTTTGGTTTGTGTGTTTTGACCTTAAACCCCTCGGGAAGATACCGAACCGAAACTGACTACGTGACCTGTACCGATTCTGGAAGTCATAGGAAGTGATCGTTTGCCTTAGAGAAGGAAAGTAGTTTCAACCAATAAACGCGCTTAAAAGCAGTGACGAGACGATCGAATAATGACCAAACTATTATGGGCACGCGCAGAGCTGTCTCGAACAATAATTTTTGAGCGAAGCCGTTCTCTCGACTAGACCCAGTAGTTGGGAGTTGTAGGAAAGCTCGTGTGAAAAACGTCGCTCGTATTATTTCAGAGCACGCTATTGGACGAAACCATCACGTGACCGAACTCGCTAATGCGCATGCTACGGCAAACTTGATCGTCTTTTAGAGTAGGACTCGCACAATGGTCGATTTTTGTAAAAACGCAGATATTAAAAAAAACTTCCACATTGTAATTTAATCGTACAAAATATGTAGTTTTAACAAAAAGATAAATGTATTCTTATTTAGCTGTTACACAGGATGATCGTGTGAATTTTCAAATTTATCTTAAGACATTTTTAAGAGGTAAAAGATGTATATTTATTAATTAGCTAAATTTGTGATGGTGGTGTGAGGGGAGATCTACGAAGGACATGTAGATTGAAAGACGATTGGAGCTTGAATGGGTTTTATTTAGCCAAAAATGTTGGGATGTCAAATACAGTTTGAATATAGCACTAATGGTCACGTGACTATTTAAAAGTGTCCAGTCACGTAATAATTTTGGTTACAGTTAATTAAACTAAAAATGTTAGTTTAGAACAATCAAATTTACTTTAAAGTAATTAACTCAATATATAAATGGTACAGTGTAGTAGAATATTTTTATATATAAAGGGTATATTATTGCATTTTTGTATTGTGTTTTGAAATTCTAAGCATTTTTATATAACGTACCCTATGTCGATCTTCAACTGTTTTCGAGATATTAACAGTTGAATACTGTCATACTCTGGATCTTCTATTTTAAATTTGATGTTGAATACTGATACGTAATGTCAAACTCGTAAAAAGCATAGTTTATTCTTTGGCCAACTATTCGCCTAGTATCTTGACAACCATATAAAGGCAAATTTAGATACATTTTGAATTTTTTAATTTTTTCATTTATGTCCGCGTTTTCCGGAAAATCGACCACCGTGCGACGTTCGAATGACTTTTGTGCGATTGATCACTTCTCAGGGTATGATCGTTCTATTACGCCCAGAATAGAGCCCCTGGGGGTCAATTTTACCACTTTTAGAATTAAATTTCGATTTAGAATGACGCCACATTACAATTTCGCCTGCTTAATATCATAACATATCTCTAGAGGAAATATTTAATAACACCAATTTGTTCTTCAACAACAAACACAGCATTGATGAGGGCTTATGTTTACATGGGAACACACACCTTATTAAATCAGAGTCGTGTTCGAGGTTACGTGCAACCCTCTATACATTTGACAGTTGTTGTTTTACCAGAGGTGGGCAAAAGAATAAACTGCATCCTTCTAAAATTTTGATAAGGCTTTAGTGACTTGCCATATAAACAAAAGAGATAGGAACCGAAACCTAGAATACCCCAAAAGTCCAAAACTCTTTTTATAAGCCAAAAAACAGGGACAGACTTTTCAATATTTATAAAGAATTTCCGAACAGATTTATTTATAGATATATCTTCTTAGCGTAGCCAAAAAATCTAAATTGCGATTGCACCTTTTTTGAGTTAACATTATAGAATTGCTGTTTCCTTTTTCTTACTTTTCCTAAAATTAGAAGTTGCAGCTTATCGCTTGAGCGGTTTTTGAAAATATCCAGGAGAAAATATAGGAGAAAAAGATTTGTATTGGATATGTTTGCCTGAAATGGAAAATGAAAAACACATAAATACCTCTTTTTAGATTTATATCTTGGATGTAAAAAATTATATTCGCTGCAAAATTCTTTATATCCTTTTTTTCCACAACATAAAGTATACTGTTTATTTTTTTATTTATTTTACATTTTTCAACATTAGATTGTAACCATATATGTATGAGGTTAAATATAGGCCTTTCCCAGACCAAACTTGTAAGCAAGATCTAAAATCTAGCAGGCCATGGAGCCGTCTTAGCTCCGCACCTATGCACATGCGCGAAAATTTTACGAGGCGGCCGGTTTCGCGACCTTTGTCTTCGCCCTTCGGTCGAGACGCCATTTTTGTTGATTTGTTTTGATCACACATAGTCATTTTCTGCGCTTTCGTTTATGCTTTTTTATTTTGATATTTTTAATCTTTGGTTACGCGCAAGTTTTTAGGAGTTATAATAAAAACTAATATCTTGGAGTTTAAGATGTCGCCGCATAAAAAGACGTGCTGTGTTTGTGGATGCCGCCAAATAACAAAAGTGAAGTTCCACAGGTTGGTAGATATTTTTCTTAAAGTTTGAAGGAAAAAAAGTGAAAATACCTAAAAATTATTTCTATTCATGTATTTATTTATTTAAAAAAGAAAAGACCGATTTTCTAAAAACGTAAACAAATGGAAAAATGTTGACAACTGGATTTTGGTTGGTTAACCGATGACGATGGCCGCGCATGTGCAGAACCGCTAAGCTTTGACGCCAGAAAGAGACAATAAGAGTATTAAAAGAGTAAAGTTGTGCACGCTGAAAGCATTGCAAGGGCGTATATTTAAGCTCATACATATGTGATTTTAACTTAGATTAAGAAGAGAGAAGATGTCTGGTCCAACGAAAACTTCTTGGCAAATAATAACCACTGTTTATTTACAAATAAAATCAAAACAAAACAAACGTGAGAAATATCGATTATTTTTTATCCTTTTAAAAGACGTTAGCACAATTAGGCCAGTGAAATTGAAATATTTTAAGGAATTAATTCCCAGCGAGCTGGAAATCATTTTAATACCTTTATTCGGTCCTAAATGTGTGGAATCTGAATTTGCACCATCCCAGGTGGAGAGCTTAACTGTTGGTAGCCAAAAACCCGCTAAATTTTTGCACTTTTTTTAGGTTTTTGCTTTTAGCTGAAAAGCAAATTCTGTGTCGAATCACATCCGTCAACGTCAAACATTGTTGACATGTTGAAAACAGGAAACATTTTTCATTTAGGTGAAAAATTACATTTTCCGACGTCGGTTAACCTGGGGATAAGTGTCCCAAATATTTCACCGCTTCATTTTGTAGCTTTTTTATAGCTATTTTGTTACGATTAAATTAATTCATTTTGTAGCCGATTTAGAGAAAACGCGACCCCCTTGGTTAACCGTTAAGCTAAGGGGCGATCCTATAACATTAGTAACTTTCAAAGCTAGGAAGATCAAATAAACACAAATTTTGTAACTTTCTTGTAGTTTTCAAAACAATTGTAGATTTTTTTTATTAATTAATATTGCAGCCGTTTCCCAGAAAACGGCTGCAGATACACTATTAATTTAACCGTTACAAAATAGCTACAAAATGTAGCGTTGAAAATATTTGGGTCCCTTGTGATGGTCCCTCAGGTTAAACCGACGTCGCAAAATGTAATTTATCACCGAAATGAAAAATTTTCCCTGTTTTCAACATTCGATTTTGGCGATACCAATAAACCGCATATGACGTTTTCGATATCATTCGACGCAGAACTTAGTCACCTGCATTATTATTATAATTATATAGCATATATTATTAACAATAATTGAACAACGGAATTACCTATAAAAGCAAAGGAAAACAATAAATACTATGACCCACATGAGTAAACTCGCTTGTGAGAGGAATGGAATACCTAGAACGGCATTTACCGTCCGACGCACCGTTTTCTAGCTACAAGAAAAAAACTAAAAAAAGTTCAAAAATTTGAAGGTCTTTTGACTACTAAAAGTTAAACTCACTACCTGGGATGGTGCAAACTCAGATTACACACATTTAGGACCAAATAGAGGTATTAAAATGATTTCCAGCTCGCAGGGAATTAATTCCTCAAAACGATTTTTTTCGACCTAATTTGACTGGCCTATAGAGAATTCTGTTTCCACCACTTTTGGTCGTGATCGGCTTGTGTTCGGGAAAATCCGGAAGAGCACAGTCCGTCAGATGATCTTTTTATTTTTACGATTATTTACGAAAAAGTTTACTTTTTCGTGTTATTTATTTTAAAATTTCAGGATGTTTTAAGCAGTTTGGAAGTGTGTTTAAAACCACATTTTTTGAAAAAACGTTTTTAGTGTGTTTTTTTACCAGTAGGAGTAAATATCAGTGCATTTAAAGTGATATTTTGGAAGAAATCGTCCATTGTTTTTAAAACAAAAGGTAAACAAATGAAATCAGTCAGTGCTGGTACATGCCGGTAGATACACAGAAAATAAAAGAAAGTTTATGAAATATATACTTAAATTAGTAGATTAAAATATAAACCACCACGTTGTTTTTTTAATTTTCAAAATTTAAAATACTTTTGATGAAGTAGTCAATGCTCAATGCGTCAAATGAGATATTTTCCAAGATTTTTGTAAGGTTTTTTTTTATAAATGCCATAAAATAAAGGAAGGTAAAGTCCTTGTTGTTTCAAAATGAATATCAAACCATATTAAGCAAGATAATAAATACATGTATTTCGGTTAAGTTCTTCTGTATTTTGTTCATATTTTAACTTTTAGTGGTACCTATGAAATTTTTTGGGAAATTCAACTGAAATTTATCACACATTTTTATAGACGTTGATAATATAGTATATTATCATACTACTTATAAAACCAAAATGCTTTGCATATATTTTAAAATTTTTCTTTATTTTCAGTAATTCTAAGACTTTCAAACAATTTTAATCATAGTAAAAATTTTGAACTAAAATCACAATTGGTGCCTCGCTTTGCTCAGGTTACAAACTTTTTGCCTCGTGACAGTATATATTATAGATATATACCTACATTATACACCTTAATTAATTTAATTCTTAAACTTGCATATTAGCATAAGATGTACCAGTTTACTCCCTCTTGATATGTGTTGGGTTTGTTTTGTCAATAGCAGTAAACTTCAGTTAAAACTTGGCTCTTTAGAGCAAGGAGTTAGTGGTTTTTAGATGCATTACTTACTTATATTATTGTAGGTTATTAAGTCATGGATCACGAGAGCAAAAATTACAATGTTTTATCTTGTTTATAAGTACCTACTTAAATTTTCTATTTCAAATAAAATATTGCTTTTGTAGAATTAAAGAAACATAAAATCATATAGTTTTACCTATATGTTTCCCATGTAAAAAAGGCCCCTATAACCACAGATTACCTAGGTCCTCTGTGCTATATAAGAGATTTTAAAATGATATTAACACCATAACATCATTTTTAGCTAGTAGGTAATATTATATTATTTTTCTTTTTTCTTTCTTCTTGGTGATGTGAACTGTGTTTGTTTTAATGTTTGGTATAATTTTATTGTGTTGAAAATTGAAATTGCAATAAATCATATACAAGCTTTATAATAAATTTATTTTGTGTAAAACCACCACAAGCATTTATTATTAGAGAGCTTCCAGAGCTCAAATTGGTAAAATTATTTTTTGCATGTTATTTAAATTATTTTGCAGATTTGATATTATAGTAAAATTTAAATAATATAATTCAAGTGTAAATTTATATTTAAGTAGGTACGCCACTGGTGTGTTTACTGTAAACAACAGAAAGGTAAACATTGTTCCATATAATAATATAACCAAAGTCTCCGTAAGTATCAGTTATCTTCTCTTCTTAATCTAAGGATTGTAACGTGAAATCTACTTAGTTGCAAAAAAAAGGGAAAGGCTTAAACAAAAGTTATATTTGCTAAGATTAATTTTGGTTCAATATATCTATTTTTATACATGATTATGTAGTTGTTTTTATACAGTACTCCAATAAAAAATATTAGATACTTACAGTAGCATTTACTAAAAGGGTTTACCCTATTTTAGACAGGTCCTAAGTTTAAGTGAAATTGTTGGTTTTAAGAATTTGATGTCCATATCCACCAACATGAAAATTCAAATTAATCATGATTAACACTAATTGTAATTTGGCATGAGTCTTGGCAAACAAAGTTTCATTGTAAAATACCAAATTCTAAACACCGATTAAAGAAGAATTAGATTCATTTATAAGAATAGTTAGTTTGATTTATAAGAATGCTTTTAATTATTTTTTTTTAGTGAAGAATCATCTTAACACAACCTTTTGTTGGATTAACAAGAAAATTTCAATTTAAAAGCTTTTTTTTTAATCCTAGGGGGGATATAAATGGTAAACACTCTGTTGAGTAAATTAAAATTGACGTTATGGCCGCGATTCTTCAAAAACCGTCAGAAAACCGCGCTCTTACAAAAAATCTGACGATTTTTAAATACAAGTTTTCACTTAATGCTTTTTTGTCAGGACTATTTGCTAATATTCCTTAAAATTTAGTTTCTTAATACTGTTCTATTAAATAAACAATATGTCAGTTTTAATTTTTATAGGCGGTTTGTCTGAACACCCTATTTTTTATTTAAAAATGTATGTTATTAAGCTTATTTTTACGTGTAAACACACCTTTAAAACTTTTAACATACAAAACCATAGATAGTCATGGAATATTTCGCTGTTCCTGTTCAGAAAAGTCACACAAATTCTGTCTTTCCTTTTACATGGTGAGAATTTTTGACACTTTTTGACGTTTATTGTCATATCCTTCTTTAAGATAAGTTTTCGAGAACATCTGCGAAGTAATAATTAAATGATTGTTTTTCTTAGAAATAGCTGGACAGATATTTTGGTCCATATAGCTAACCTGACTTGTCTCACACGACCGAATGGGGAGGGGTCACTTCCCCCTAAGAATTATTATTTGTCCTTAAACCACCCCGAAGATGGGTGCGCCACTGTTTAAACTACGGCACGGCTACTTTTGCTTGGTTTAAAAGACAACACGCAGATGGCCAAGAATTTTAGTTTTTATTTATTTATTTATTCATTTATTTATTATTTATTATTTATTATTTATTATTTATTATTTATTATTTATTATTTATTATTTATTATTTATTTACTTATTTACTTATTTACTTATTTACTTATTTACTTATTTACTTATTTACTTATTTACTTATTTACTTATTTACTTATTTACTTATTTACTTATTTACTTATTTACTTATTTACTTATTTACTTATTTACTTATTTACTTATCTACTTATTTACTTATTTACTTATTTACTTATTTACTTATTTACTTATTTACTTATTTACTTATTTACTTATTTACTTATTTACTTATTTACTTATTTACTTATTTACTTATTTACTTATTTACTTATTTACTTATTTACTTATTTACTTATTTACTTATTTACTTATTTACTTACTTACTTACTTACTTACTTACTTACTTACTTACTTACTTACTTACTTACTTACTTACTTACTTACTTACTTACTTACTTACTTACTTACTTACTTACTTACTTACTTACTTACTTACTTACTTACTTACTTACTTACTTACTTACTTACTTACTTACTTACTTACTTACTTACTTACTTACTTACTTACTCACTCACTCACTCACTCACTCACTCACTCACTCACTCACTCACTCACTCACTCACTCACTCACTCACTCACTCACTCACTCACTCACTCACTCACTCACTCACTCACTCACTCACTCACTCACTCACTCACTCACTCACTCACTTACTTACTTACTTACTTACTTACTTACTTACTTACTTACTTACTTACTTACTTACTTACTTACTTACTTACTTACTTACTTACTTACTTACTTACTTACTTACTTACTTACTTACTTACTTACTTACTTACTTACTTACTTACTTACTTACTTACTTACTCACTCACTCACTCACTCACTCACTCACTCACTCACTCACTCACTCACTCACTCACTCACTCACTCACTCACTCACTCACTCACTCACTCACTCACTCACTCACTCACTCACTCACTCACTCACTCACTCACTCACTCACTCACTCACTCACTCACTCACTCACTCACTCACTCACTCACTCACTCACTCACTCACTCACTCACTCACTCACTCACTCACTCACTCACTCACTCACTCACTCACTCACTCACTCACTCACTCACTCACTCACTCACTCACTCACTCACTCACTCACTCACTCACTCACTCACTCACTCACTCACTCACTCACTCACTCACTCACTCACTCACTCACTCACTCACTCACTCACTCACTCACTCACTCACTTACTTACTTACTTACTTACTTACTTACTTACTTACTTACTTACTTACTTACTTACTTACTTACTTACTTACTTACTTACTTACTTACTTACTTACTTACTTACTTACTTACTTACTTACTTACTTACTTACTTACTTACTTACTTACTTACTTACTTACTTACTTACTTACTTACTTAATTTATATCATAAATAGGCTACCTCACAGATATTCTTCTGTGAATATCCAATTACGAAGTAACACAAATTACAAATGTTATGCTAAAAAATTGTGAACCTATATAGTACTACAAGTAAACTAAACCTAGACTACAGAAATTATAAACTAAGAATTGAAAAATGAAAACGAAACAAAAAAAATAATTATGACTAAGATTAAAAATATCCAGACCACCATGCAATTTGCTAAACGAGTTGCCATAACAAACAAATAGCGAATTTACCATATAGTTAAAACTGTCTACAAAAAAAGTATTTCTATGACTGAATATTACAGGACTACAATTGAGCAAAAAGAATTATAGTATTTCCTTACTATCAACCAAATTATTATAACTTTTATATACAAACCACACGTCACAAAAGATTGTTCTGTCTGACAAAAGTTGCAGATTATAAAATGACAAATTTGACTCAAAAGGTTGAAAATAGCGATGTCGATTTAATTTAAAATTTAAAAAGTTAATAAACTTTCTCTTTCGAGTTGGCTTTAATATTTAATATAAAAAGGATTCCAAATTGTGGTACCATACTCTAGCACTGATCTTACAATTGACTTATACAAGGAAATGATTGCTACGCTTGACGTGAACTCAGACGTTGTTTGACATACAAATCCTAACAATTTCAGAGCTTTTTTCACAATAATTGATATGTGCTCCTCGTACGACAATTTAGCATCTTTGACAGTATCTACAGAACCAATTTTGATGTTTGCAATAAACAGATCTTGCTTTGGTGGTTCAGCCAAGTGAGAAAACAAGATTATGCTGTACTTATCAGCATTTAGAACGAGCCTATGACTTCTACAGTAAATATCAACCCTGGTAAGGTCAGACTGAAGTGCTATATAATCTGCATTACCTTTAATATTTATAAAACATTTTAAATCATCAGCGTATATCTTGTGTTTGGTATTATGAAAGCAACCACCAATGTCATATAAAAAGATTGTGAATAGCAACGGCCCCAGGTGTGACCCTTGAGGAACACCGAAGGTGACAGACACGTACTCAGAACGGTGGCCATTCAAAGCAACAAACTGAGTCCGTTCCAATGAGTAAGATTTGAGGAGAGTCAGCAGCACTCCATGCACACTGAAAGATTCCAGCTCTTCAAACATGGTTGGATGATGAACTTTATCAAAAGCCTTCGAAAAATCGCTGTACACAGAGTACACAGACTCCCCCCCCCCCTCAAAACTTTCGAAGATAAATTGGAAATATGGCACTAAGTTGATAAGAACAGAACGTTTTTTAAAAAGCCATGTTGGTCAACAGGCAGAACATCTTTAACTTGAAAAAATAGTTCGTAAGCCAAAATAGATTCAAAAACTTTTCCAAAGTGGTCCAAAAGAGAAATTGGTCTATAGTTAAGCACATAGCTTTTATTTTCATATTATCGGGATAAACTCCAGTTTGTAAACATTTATTATATAAAGTAAACAAGGGGTATGTTAGACTTTCTGAAGCTTTATGTAGAAATACAGCAGGAATACTATCAGTTCCTGGACCCTTTTTCATGTCTATGTTATTTAGGGCATTCTTTATTTGATAAATGGAAATAGAGTTAATTGCAAAACAAGATGTTGTCAAATCATTTCTTTTCTTTATAAGAGAAGGAGGAGTGTTATCAATATAAACACTACTGAAATATTCAGAAAATAAACTGCAGATATCGTCTGTTTTGTTTAACTGGCTTCTTTTTGGTTAAAAAAAACATTTTATTGGGGAAATTTTATTTATTTTCTGATTGGAAACGAAAGACCAAAAACATTTAATATCTTTCTTAAGGTTATTTTCAGTTTTGCTTATATAATTTTTAAAATCAATTTTAATTATCCGCTTAATTTTTTTACGAAGTTCAGAGAAACTGTTATAATCAATAGGGTTTTGTATACTTTTTCCAATTATCATGTGCCTTTTCTTCATCTTTTAGTTGAATAATAGTTTCTCTTGAAAACCAAATTGGATAGCTATTTTTGAACGTCTTCTTCTTTAATTCTTTTTTAATTATATAAATAAATCTGTGTGTCTATAGGTTTTATTGGACTACCCTGTAAATTACTACATAATTGTATTTTGTGCAAGGCCATGGAAATACTTAGTTTTATGCCGCAAAATTACAATATAATAATAAAAGTGTAATTGTTATTATTTTGATTGCCTACATCAAATGGTCTCATGTTTTTAGCCTTCAGAAAACAATGTGTAACCTTTTAAAAGAGACATCTTGATTAATGTATATATATATTTTATTTAATGGGGCAAGTTTCAAACTACTAAAAAGCAATGTTGCTTAAAAACAACAAAAACAATTTAGCGCGGAAACAAACAATATAGGGTGCATGGGGCACGAAACTTAAGATTATTTGATCGCCCTAGCACTAAAGTTTGATGCAAACATCCAATTTAAAGAAAATGAACTTTCCAAAAACATGAAAACTTGCTTAAGTAAAGTCAAAGTAAAAAAGGCCTATTTTATTTAATGACTGGGTGGAGAGTAGAAAGGGACAAAACAGCGAGAGAAAATGCTGTTGATCTTTTAAAACAAGAAAGTTTGAGTAAAAATTTTACAAGTGGAGAAGCAAGGCGATTCAGACCATCGTTAAAGTCACAAAAACCTTAATTATTTTTTTATGTTAATCAGGAATTGTAGTGTGAAACGACTTCGAAAAAATTAAAAAAAAAAACCTCTATGTAAAAACAATATTTTTAATCTCCAAAGCGGATGGGGCGGGTGGCTACAGAAAAACAAATACGCAGAGAGACCAGAGATATAAGAGTGTGCGGGCTGACACCATAAGCAACTAAATATCTAATATAGTGGGGTTCCAAATTTGGCAATTTGGCAAAAACTTAATTTGTCAGAATTTAAGAGAAAAGAATCCGAAAAAAATTGTCTCGAAAAATCAAATCGCTAAAAAATATAAGCGTAGAATTAAAGAACCCCGCTTGATAAAATTTTACTACGTTATAGTGGGTTATGCGATAAGAAAAATGTGTAAATATAAAATGATTTCTATGTCTAGTTCCAGAGATATAGACGGTCAAATTTTTTAAAAAAACGTCGTTTTTGGGTATATTTGGCACGCTCAAAAAGGCATTTTGTGACCGTGAAATAAAATAAGTTATCGACGAATATGGGTTACTGAGGAATCACACATATACTTTCTTATTATTATGTTGGTAAAATGTTGACAGATTGTATACAGGAGCTAGTCAAAACAATGATTTTTTTACAACTTTTTATTTTCCCCGATATCAAAATAAAAAAATTATTTTTGATCAAACATTAATGTTTTAGTATTTAGTAAAAGTTACGTTGTGTTGCATGTTTTTTTTTATTTAATAATAATAATAAAAACTTGAAGAACATTTTTTTTTTCAACGAAATAATTATTTTGCAACTTAAAAATCTAAATAGTCATTTGCATTCAGTCAAAGTAATGAGTAAATAAACTTTAGATAAATTAAATTAGTTTTTTTTTTCGTAGCTACGAGTTACATGCAAAAAGTTCTATATCATTAATTTTTACAAAAAATAATTAATATTTAATTTATTTTATTTAAAACTGATCGAGGGATTTTATATTCATTTTGCGTGCGCCTTTATCATATTTTTATCTAATACAGGGTGGGGCCTAACCCATAATAATAAAATAATAATAAAAGTAACCCTGTAACCTCATAAAAGCATCATTAATTCATTACTAAATGATGAAACCCCCCATAGCCAATTTCTGGTTACAGCAGTGTACCTACATGCTCTATTGAGTCAAAGTCAGTGCCCAGTTTACCCGTTTTATCTTTTGCAAAATAATGCAGCCCCACCAAAAGTGTTATTATTTAGTTTAGAGAACCTTGAGAAACATGAAAAAATCATAATCCCTAATGCAAAACAAAGAAGTGGTAAAAAAATTGCACCCTGTATTAGATAAAAGTATGATAAAGGCGTACGCAAAATTAAAATAAAATACCTCGATCAGTTTTAAAGAAATTAAAAATTGATTACTTTTTTTTGTTTTTTGATTAAGGATATAGAACTTTTTGCATGTACCTCGTAGCTAGGAAAAAAATAAGAAATAAAATTAATTCTATTTAAAGTTTATTTACTTTAACTGAACGCAAAAGTATATTTAGATTTTTAAGTTGCAATTATTTCGTAGAAGAAAATAATTTTCGAAATTTTTATGGTAAAAAAATTAAAAAAAACATGTAACACAAAGTAACTGTTGCTGGGAAGAAAAACTTGTTCAGTTTATCTATAAAATACTAAAACATTAATTTTTGCTCAAAAATAATTTTTTATTTTTATATTGGGGAAAATAAAAAATTGTCAACTCACTGTGTAAAACCTATAAACGTTTTACCAACACAATGATAAGAAAGTCTATGTGTGGTTCCTCATTAAACCATATTTGTCGGTAACTTATTTAATTTCGTTCAGGAAATGCCTTTTTGGGCGTGCCCAATATACCCTAAAACGACATTTTTTTTGAAATTTGACCGTCTATATCTCTGGAACGCAAAATGTCACAAAATATTTTTAATGAAAATAATTTAATAGAAACATAATAATGCCGAAACATAAAATTCAAGAACCCCAATCTATCCGAAAATGATTTGAACCAATAGCCACGAATTCAATTGCTACGTTGCCAGTTACCCCCTTTACATCCCTCAACCACCCCCAAATTTTTTCATAATAATAAAATCGGTTCACGGGAAGTGTCTCAAAAATGAATCGCAAGTTTTGATAGACAGTTAGATAGCCAGAAACTGTGAAGTTGGATTGTGGTGTTTTCGTTTCTAGAAAATTATTTTCGATATTTTTTTAATTCTGATATTTTAAGGTTCGGAAAAATTATAATCGGGGAAATTATATTCATGTCTTTTAAGGATCGAGTAAATTAAAATTCTATAAAATTATATTTTATCCATTATTTTCTTTAGTTTACTTTCGTTTGTATTTCATTTCGGACGTTTTATGTTCTGTTCAATTGTGTTTTGGTTTTTGTAAATTCGACTTTTTTGTGGGTTCCCATATAATGGCGCAGAAACACAAAAGCTGGCTTAGAGACTCAAGCCCCTCCCTGGAGAAATTGAATATTAACTCCTAAACATTGATGTTTTCTAAAGAGTTAATTAAATGATTATCTGAGGCTATAATTTATTTAAGCTCCCCCACTTTTACTAAAAAATTAATCTACAAGGAAAAACAATAGAAAAGCTAAAAATACTCAATTATAAAACAAGACCAATAATAATTTAAAATATGTTACTTGGAGTTTCTTAAATGCAACCTCTAAAAGAATCGCAAAATAAGAAATAGTTAATATTCCTCTTCTCATAATAAAGATTGAAAATTTGGAAAAATATCTGCAAAAAGAAGCGATAAGGATACGTAAGTCAGAAAAAAGATCTTCTTAGAAACCCATTACGTACTAGAGGAACGTATAATGAGTTCACTAAAAAGGAGAAAATATTTTAAGCATTCTGATATCATAATAATAAAAGCGATGACCTCAAATTAAAACTAACAATGTCCATCCATATATCAGAGAAATGTTAGGGTAGCTTGGGTCCAGTTGGGTTGAATTTACCTACCCTTGCATTTCTCTGCTTTATAGTGAATTCAGATTCTTCCGAACAATCATAATATAATCAAAAACATAAATTTATCGAATCAACATGGCCAAACTTCCTATAATCTTCTAAATCGTCCACTTTGAATCCGCAAAATTCATAAATCATAATCCCCTTCTCTAAGAACCCCTGTTATGTTCGGTGTACAAACAAAACGAATATCATGGCTGCTTTATGAGGCATATTCATTTTTCATCCATAAAGGATCTCTGGCATCATGTTGTTTCACTCTGGTGCATTTGATTGATATAAAAGCGTAATATAAGAGGTTATTCGGAGTGATTTATGGTTAGCAAAACCTAGGGCGTTTGATTTTGGCAACCTAAAATTCTAGGGACAAAATTTACTGACATAATACGTACATTGTACATACAGTAGTCGGAAACCTTATTAAATGAAATTACATTCATTTATTATTTATTGCGTACCTTATTTCATTATTTTTAAAACTGGGAAATAAGCCTTCAATACTAACAAAATGGTGTTCTAATAAATATACTAATGAAAATTATATAAATACTAAACATATAATAACAAAAATATTCCACTGAAAAGGATGTACAAACAAAGATCAAAATTAGGCCCGAGCGTTATGGTGTGGGTGGCAATCAACAGAAATTTTAATTCAAACTTAGTAATATTTCCTCAGGGACTACGGCTAAAGCATATTACATCTAGCAGGTCTTGGAGCTAATCCTTCCACAAATTCAAAATTTAACTCCTGAGTTTACTTTTATGCAAGTAGGTATTGTTTTAGAGGTATATTTATTACATTACACCTACATAAAAACCTCAAATAAACGTTATTAATTTTAGGATGGAGCAAGGTGCCACGCCGCAGTTCAAACCTTAAAATTTTTTGAACAAAATTTTATAAATTTTATAAGGCCGGAGGATTGGCCAGCTTCTAGCCCAGATTTAAACATAGTGGATAGTCACTATTGGGGAGATCTGGAAAAAGAAGTTTACCGAAATGGCAGGGTATACCAAAATTTGAATGAACTTTGTGAAGGGATACGCGCCGCTCATCAGAGGCTTCCTCAAATTAATATTTCAAATGCAGTCGACGCCTGGCAGACTGATTTAAGAACAGTCATTCGGACAAATGGCGAACGATTGCGAAAATCCCAATTGAGCTTAAAGGTTTTTTAATACCCACATAACAAATAAACATTCCTGTAGAGAGAACAAAGAATGTGATAGAAATGTTACATTTTACCATTGGGTTCTAGTTCATGCAGGTGATTGATATAAATATGATAGAAACGTGACGTGAAACATGACTATAATACGACCAGAACGTTTGTTTTAAAGAACTATAGTAATATACCTAGGCACTGACTATAATATCCCACATAGCAAATATATATCCCTATTGAATAATGCATGGATATGATTTTGTGATTCAAAACAAGTCCAGATGGCCACGAGATGGATATCCTAAGATATTCAGTGGATATATATCCACATGAATATCCACCAAATATGCATTGATTATGAATGATATAATCGAGATATTTTGATTATGGCCAAATAATCGATCATTCGATTATTGCGACCGAGAGATCATTCGATTCGAAACGATTATAAAATAACATAACAACTTAACTTAAAACATTATTTGTCAATGGCACCATCCAACGTTCTTCAAACCCACTTGTTTTTTGGTCAGAAAACCAAAATATACTTAAATTAAAACATTATTTGTCAATGGCAACATCCAACGTTCTTCAAACCCACTTGTTTTTTGGTCAGAAAACCAAAATCTACTGCCTGAATTATTCATAATGCATCAAAAATATCTCTGTACTCTTGCGACGTCTGTGCCTTCTGAAAGGATATTTTCAAAAACTGGCGTCATCACCAATTCCAGGAGAAACTGACTTGCGCCAAAAAATTTAGATCAAATCGTCTTTTTAAATACAAATTTGTAGATGGTTAATAAAAATAATAAATTTGTAAAACATAAATACCATTTTTCATTTCCTTGCCCAAACTTCCTTCTGAAAATCGAAATAATCGTATAATTCATAATCTAAAATAACAATAAGATACAGTAGCATTAGCATTACTAATTTTGTAATTTTTATTCAGCTCATCGTTCATAATCGTTTATTTGAATAATCATTCGATTATGAAAATATATCGATTATGCCCAACACTACACTAAAGTGTAATTACGGAGTAGTCTATGGATATAGGTATATCAATGGATCACCATTATGTTGATGTACTACTTGAGATTAGCTATCAAAAGATTACCTAAATAACCATAGAGAAAGTAATAACTACGCGAGAGTGACCGACGCTGTGTTATACTTGGGGAACATTGTTTGTCGGCGACACGAGCGCAGCCGTTGGCTGCAGGAAAGAACTAATTGTACAGTCAGACGCATAATAAAATACATATATTCTTTTGGTTAATTTATTTCCAGACACTTCCTTATTTAATAATAAAAGATATGAAAAAATTTAACAGACGCAGTTTGTTTATACTTTTTAGTGTTAAAAAGCAATGTATTCGCGAAAGGTTTTAGCTCTATAGAAATCTTAACCAACTTTGTACTGTTCCATGCAGCTAAATAACTTTCTTTAGCTTACAAAAAGTTTTTTGGACCCTTTAAAAGTCTAAAATAGGAGGAGAGGGTTATAACTATGTTAAGGAATATTATCAAATATTAAAGGTAACAACATTTTATTATGTTATTTTCTTTTATTAATTGTAAAAAAATGCTAGTATAATAGTCTTACAGCTTTTATAAATGTTTTAAGCTATATCTCTTTTTTTTTGTTTTATTTTAACATATTATCTTCCAGCTTAACTCTGTATAAATTATCACAATATTTTCCTTAGGGATTTGGATCGCAAAAATCTGAACCCCAATTTTCGGCACTCTTCAATTAGTCCCCTTCTCTCTAACTTTAATGGTAGTGATCCAGCCTGATTTAAATGACATTTTAGACTTTACAATAAGTTGTTAATCCACTATATAGCTAATCCTTTAAACTCGCGAGATTTCCAACCGAAACTGATTAAAATCACTCACTTTTGAGCGGGTAATAAATCAAAATTGAGTGAAATATATTTCGACATTGAAAAATGTTCTGTCTTTCTTTCATGATCATATAGAAAGAGATGGACCTGCGCGGCCCTATATTTCTGTTAGTCTCCGTAACATATTATGTTGTATCTGTAAATAACTTTTTTCTGTATTATATTTATAATAATATTACCTGCTACATAGAGAACATTGATTCCAGTGTCATCTACTTACAATTGATAACATTAAACTAAATTATCATTATAAATCATGTAAATCGCCTTCTTTTCACAAGATAGTAACATTTTCAGCAAATATGCCAAAATCCTGACAGAAATATTATTTTTGGGAATATTCATATAAATATCTTGATTATCACGTTATCATGGGAATATTAGTATCTTATTAACAAAGAAATATAACTATTCCAAACTTTTAAAGAATATTCAACAAAAAATAGGCCTCGAATATTCCTTTCATATTCGCAATAGAATATTCAAAAAATCACTTTGAGGGAATATTCCTATAATATGAATATTCCTCCAATGTTATGTGGGTAGTTTAGTATGTTTAAGTTAAATTAGAGAAGTGTTATAATTATTTAAAAAAAAAAAAAAAATAAAAGTTATTTTCTTTTAATAAATAAAAAAACTCGTACGTTTGTCCTGGTGAAGAGGCTGGAATTGAGGTTAGGTTACCACTTTATTCTTGATTTTTTAGAAAATTCAATGTTTAAGAGTCAGTATTAAATGACTTAGAGTGGTTATTTGGGCACTACATACGCCACTGAATAGCATTCAATTTAATTGTTAGTGCCCAAAATTAAAAACCAAACCAAAGTACTTTTAAAGTTACCGAATCAACCATATGTTTTCTTTTAATTATTAAATTTTTGTGACTGAATTTAATTGCAGGACACACTTTTATAATTCCCTGCATATTTTTCTTACTTCTTACACGATATATACAAGCGATACATCAGGAGACTCGGGAATTATGAGGCTCTACACGCAAAATTTAATTTTTGCAACAGTGATATACACAAAAGTTTGCAGGGTGGTCAAAAACACCTATTCTTTAAAATTCTCCGACATCGTTGATTTTTACAAAATATCAATTTTGCCAAAAACTTAATAAATTTTAAAATCTTGGCTATTCAAAATGATCAGCACTTTTAAAATCGAACATACACATCGAAAAGCAGAGCCAATCAAAAATGATGTTTTTTTTCGACTTGACTGAACCTACTTATTTCAACAATTTATATCTTTCTTATTTCTTACCCGATTTTAATAAGCAATACATGAGTAAACTAAGGAAAAACATGGCTTTCGTAATATATTTTTAGTTATGCACCAGTGGCGCTCACCAAAAATTTGCAGGGGGGTCAAAAATACCTATTTTTTTGAAATTGTCCGCCATCTTGAATTTTAACAAAATGTCAATTTTAAAATCAAATTCCAAAATTTTGGTATACTGGCTTTTTAAAATGACCAAAGGTTTTAAAATCGGACAAATAGTCTTTAAGTAATAGACAATTAAAAAAGTCCTGCTTTTTTTGGCCCACCCTATATTAGCAATAGCTATATTCTACACCAGAATCATAGTTCTGTTCCGCTAGTTATCGAGATGTGGGCGCCCAAACATGAGGACGGAAAAATGCACATCTCAGCAAAAAAGTATTGGGTTAACTATTCATTCCTTGAATTTTTTTAACAAATCGCAATCTACCCGCAGTCCCTTATTTCTCTGAGGGGAAAACCACAAGCTCTCTAAAGTTTTTAATACATTTTCATTAAAGGACAGAGTTTGAAAAGTTTTTAGTTGAGTTGGAGCATAATAATGTAGGTATTTTCGCAACGAACTCCAAAATCCCTAATATTATTTTTCCTTCTGATAAAACTTTGCCAAGGTGCAGAACGGCCAGTTCAGGCCGGAGTAACTTTATTCGAATCAAAGAATACGTTTAAAAATGTAAAATGTAAATCTAGAAAACATAAAATGATTTTTTTCACAAGCTTACCCTATAAGCAGGTATCTACTGAGTAAAATTTATTTTTTGCCAATTTCTGATTGCATACCTTATGGTTTTATAAAATAAATGACTGAATTTTTTTTCGGTACCCAAGTAGCACAGAGTGCTGAAAATCAGTTGTAGATGTGTTGCCACAGCCAAATCTGTAGCAATATGGCTTTAGCTGTTGTCTGTGGCAACACTTCCACAGTATTGTAGAAAGGTTGTAACAGCTGTTTTTACCCCTCATTTTTTGGTTGTCACAATGTTGTGGGCAGCAATTTAGCTATGTATTTTAAGCTTAAAATACAGGTGCCATTGTATTAGAGAACATATTTTTATAACTAAATAAAAATTAGAAAAAAAAAATATGGATCACAAAGTTTTAAGTCAGAATAATATATTAACTTACTTACATAATAATCCGTAAAAAAGGCCATTACATGAGTAAATTTGGGTGCCCCGGGCAGTTTATTGATAAAACCCATCATAATAACTCACTAACACACACGCGCCTCAAAAAATCAGCATATTACTCTTTTTGTTTAATAATTTCGTTCAAAAGTTATATGCATAATTTGTATTGCACTATTTGGTAAATTAATGTATTTTTCAATAAATAATTTTAATTTTACTTTCACAATTTTCTGTTTTCATAAAATAAATCATGGCCGCCTAAAAAAAAAGACATAGATAAGATTTTGCTTTTTTTTGTGGATAGAAGAGAACTTAAAGCCAATTAGTAACAAAATACTTTTTGAGCCCAGTGGAATAAAAAAAAGGAGAATGGCAGAACTGGAAGTAACGCGTAGTTCACATTCTACCTTTCAACCGCTACTCATTATTATTATGTCCTTCTGTGTCATATTGAGCAATAGGGCAATATATTTTCTAATCCCTCTCACTTTCTTCTGCAGATATAGAAGTAGATATCAGTTGCAAGTAGGTGGAGTGTGGACTAGACACAATTGCTTATCTTAAGTTTTCTATACACCGGTAGAAGGCGCGGCATTCGCAGCTGTTCGCAGCATTTGGTTTTGGCTATAAATGTTCAAAAAAAGTAAAAAGTATGACCATTTGGTGCAGCTGAGGATCTACTTTTATCGTGACACAAAACATAGGTTTTATAGCTAGTTTAATAGACAGCTAAAAAGGCAGCTTAAATAAAACTAGCTACTTAAACGTAGTTGCCGCAACGTTGTGACAGCTACAGGATAGCTAAAGTGTACATACTGTGCTGCTTGGGTTCACAAGCATAAAAAATACAAGGTGCTGATCATTATTTTAAAAGACCGATATGCCTTAAGCAAAATCGGTTAATAAATAAGAAAGTTATGATTTTTGGGGTTATACCCCTGTCAACCATTTTTAATCTAAGATGGCTGAGGAAGCAAGCGTCCTTCAGAGCGAATCTTTTTCTATACACTGCTGTATTGGTCAAGGGCGCATCCAGCTTTTTAGTAAGGGGGGGTCACATCAGTGGCGTAAAGGTAAGCGAACATATTTGCCCCCCTCCCAAGACGAGAAAACAAAGACGCAAAAAAGCCAAAAATTTTACTTAAGAAATGGATCAAATTACAAAATCAATTTTCATCCCCAAATAGCATTTTTTCGTCATCCGACTAGTTCTGTACGTTCTAACGTCAGAACGAGTATAAAATATAGTCAGTTGACGACTTAGCTTGTATAGACGGACGTAATTCCCGACAACGCTTCGACGTCGTTAAGGAGAACGTAGGCATGTAGTACAGAGTAAGACGTTAGCCCGACGTCTGAACTTGTAGTACTTATGGTAGTAAAGTTTTCTGACGACGGTCCAACGTCTGTGCTGCGAACGTTGTAAAAACTACGACGACCGTCCCACGTCCTAGATGCGACAAATACAGGGTTCCTAAGATTTTCCTTAGGGATAGGATTTCAATAAATCAAACAGAAATGGCATAGAAAGTTCTGCGCGCACAAAAGAAACAGGTATATTGAGCAATGGTGCCAGTTTGTTATTATCTCCGGACTGCTTTCATAAGAAAAAATTGTCGCCACTCTTTCATTGTGAGCATAAATCATAGTTGCAATAATAACCGTTGACAAGATGTCTGCAAATTCCGCTAGATGGCGGCCACACCATGAGTTGATCGAGGAAAAAATTAGATGTTTTCAGGTCTAAACCACAGCTTTTTCTTGCTGAGCGATAAACTCGTGAGGTTGTTAACATTAGAAAGAAATATCTTCGCTTTTAATGAAATTTCTTTCCATTCTGTTCTACTAGTGACATCTATCCGGAAACGGCCAAACCATGCAGCTAGCACTAGCAGCCAAAGAAATCAATAAACTGCGCTATTTTTCCTGCAGAGCTTTTTGCTTGCGATATTATTGATTTTAAATAAAGCTGGCCCTACACTACATTTGTTATTTTCGAGGTGTTTTATGACATGACCTCGAAACATATAGCGAACCAATTCTTCAAAACTAGCGGGAGGGTAAAAGCGAAAAATAAGGGGCTGCCAATATTTGTAACACCCAAAAAGGGATGAAAAGATTTATTTTGCTCTTTTTCTTTACAAAAAAACGTTTTTTTTTACGAAAAACTTGAGCTCTGCCACTTTTTTAATATTTTTCTTCAACTTTCTCGAAATTTTCGTCATACCGTAGAAAAAAATTATTTCCCTCATGGTCATACTCTACTTTTATTCGAAAAAATTTAGAAACAGAGACGGGATCAGTTTTCCTAAAACGGGGATCTTGGTGTCGAGTGAGAAGGTAAAGGGCGCCGCAGGCAAAAATTTTTCAAATAAATTAGCCGAACGCAAAAATGTTAGAAAAAAAAAATGGCGCCAAGTACAATTTTTTTTCAAAAATTACGTAATTTCGGGAACGCAAAGAAATAGGTCTAAAGAGTATAATTTTTAAGAAAAAAATATCAATTTTCTCGCCCTCCTCCACTGGGACTACAGGGGCCGTGCACAAATTACGTAATAGTCATAGGGGGGAGGGGGGTTATAAAACGTTACGTAGGGGGGTGGGGGGTTTCCGACAACGTTTGCATTTGTGTGAAACAAAGAACATTTGGAATGAAAATAAGGGAAAAGTTTTTTTTTGGGGAGGGGTAGTAGTCTTGAAATCGTTACGTAATATTAGGGGAGTGGCGTGCCAAACCGTTACAAAACATTACATAGGGAGGGGGTCAAAAATTGGTAAAATCACCGTTACGTAATTTGTGCACGGCCCCACATCTGACTGTCCCTCCTTTTTGATTTCGAATCAAAGTGCAAAACCCGGGTTGGACGTTCGAAGGCGTCAACCCGTACTATTTGCTTGATAAAGTTTCTACGGAAATATCTCAGTCGATTTCTCCGGCCGTGTATGAATGCTTTAGGTTAGGCATTTGCATGTATCTCAGTCCCCAGCCTGTAAACAGTGCGTAATGGTTACAAAATGAAAAGCCGAAAAATATTTTTTTTTACGATATCTTTCATCAGTTTGGTATTAAAGTCGAGCAAAAACAATTTTTATTCCAGTCCTAAAGGTATGAAAATAGAAAACATTAGAAAACAACAACCTGGAATGGATTTACTACGTGTAAGATGTAGTGACAACATCGCCCCATGCCCATCCTTTTCTGCCTAATGTGCTTTTCCGTTTGTCTGCGTCTTATACACGGCTGCTTGGCCCCCTAAGGATTTGCTTAGGAACCCTGTATACCCATTGTATGTGGTGATGATATTTGACCTACACCTGACGGTGTTTCAACATCGGTGTTGGGAATCTAACCCAAAGTGGGGAAAATTAGACTTTCTTTTTATATTTTCGTGCGTACGGTACATTTTTGTGTTGTAACTAATAATGCCAAAGAAAAACCAATTCAGCGTCTTATATAAACGTGGTTGCTAAACATAAAATGGAAGAAGAAATGGAAGGCAGTTGGAAAAAGCGCTAAAATTGTCACAAAATTTTGCAGTTTAGATTAGAATTTTTGGCATTCCGTTCAAATTCATTACACTGCCAGCATTTTGGGTCTTGTTCCGATGTCGGACAGACGTAGTGGAGGAATCTTTTTTGGAAGCAAAGTTCCTTAAACAGATTAAGTTAACCAAACACCACCAGAGGTCAGACCCACCAGATCGAGTCAAACTTACATGGCTAGCGACCTCTAGGATATTGCGGTGGCGTCACTGTAGACAAAACCAACGTTTTTCCAGAACGAGCGATCAATTAAGTAAACAAAAATTCACTACGAGTTAGGAACAGTCAGATTTGAAACATAAAGCTGGAGTTTCAATAGAAATCGGGCAAGTTTCTCGGAATTCTCTGACGTAGCCATCTTTTCCTGGCGGTAGTTGTGGATAAATAATAAAGACGATCGGAAATTTTGTATTTTTGTGTAAAATATCATGAAATTCCATGAACTTCGCAATAAAATATTGTTGAATTGTTTTTTAATAAAATATTATTTTTTATTCAAATAGTGAGAATATGTATTTTCGGCCCTGCATTGGTCATGTGTGTCATTAAAGTGAAGTGCGTTGGTAATTTTTGGTGTTCAGCCTGGTTTTCAAGCTCGCACAACGTAATAATTTTGACATCAAACACTGACGGCATCTTATTTATTCCTGCCAACGTTGCAAGTATAAAAATCTAAGAATATTTTTTTTTAACTTTGGTTGTTATTTCGAATCAAAGCGTAGGGGTTTCCTAAATTTGGACAAAAATATTAACTAGATTTGTTGTCCAGGCGTTGAGCTATTTGCAATAAGAGCGACTTACTTTTTAGTACAAATTCCTGTATTCCCTCTATTGAACCCATGTATGGCGACATCGGAACAACCCGGATTTGTATTCCCCATTTTGGTATAAATTTGAGTCGGTGCGCTGACGTAGCTTCCTGACATCAGGTTGTCTACGCCAACGTGGAAACGACGTCCAAATGCTAATTGGGTCTTCTGTCTTCTCGCAAAATAATTAATTATTTCCTCCATTTCCTTAGAAACATTTTTATGGACATGGAGTAGCGCCAATCCTGTTAGTACCTCTGGAGATAACCGCTCTTGAAGGTCGTTTATTATGAAGTCTGGAAGAAGGATGTAGACGGTCCTGCGAAAATAATATTACCGACAGCATTCGTTTTGATTTTGCAGAAAAAATGGGCACTGGGTTATGAATGTTACGTCACTCTTTTTGACTGCACAACATTTTTTACGTATGTCGTAAGAAGTATTTTTTTTATTTAGATATTTAAAAAAAAGATCTGAACCGCTCAGGGGGTGGTATTGACTCCCATGACCCCCCCTCCCTGGATCCGCCCTTGGTATTGGTAAACTAACATCTATGAAAACCCCAGCATCATCCGAAAAAATTTCCGTAACTTTGCTAACGGTCTTGGGCTATATGCCCTTTCGGAATTCATAAAGTAATCCTTTAATAAATTTTGTTGGTAAATTTTAAATCAAGAGTAACCTAAAACCTAAGTGAAAGCAAACACAATATTGTGTAACTGTGAAAGCAAAGAATCCAAGTAATGCACTAACACGCTCCTTTGGGCGAATATTTCAGCGAAACCACTGCTTAGCTATTCCGTAAGAGTATAAGTGGCCGCATTAACAATGACCTATCTTTCTTACCTTCTTTGCACAAAAATAAATGATAGAAGGAATAAAATTGTGATTTAAATAAAAGGAAATGAACTGGGTCACGGCACATAAATGCGACCCTGCGAATAATAACAGAGGCAACGGCGCCCGGCAGCGCTTGAATGCCTCCTAAAGCTTCCTCTACACCTTGTCTTGGAGAAAGAGGCTATGAAGGCAACCTACAGAATCATAGCCAACCAATGAGATGGCAGGGCAAGTCAAGTAGTACCAAATCATTTAACGCGGGCAATTGAGAGCGACTGCATTCTAGGGCTGCTATTGGATCTAATGCCCGCAACAGTAAACAGCAAAAAGCTATACAACACTATTCTTCCAGACAGGGAGGACTGGAAAACAAACAGAATAAGTTTCTCAAGTGAAGATAGCTGCTGGTACATTGCTCTCTCAGGCTGCATGGAAAACAAGTTCCACCAATACTGGAGAGAATTGCCGGAACTGGCACATTCCAAAGAGTTCATTACAGAACCCTGCAGGATTACATTACATTACAGAGCTCACCAGGCAGGATATCCGGACAATGGTTGATCTATACACCGGACACAGCAGGCTGAAAGTACCATTACACAGAATGGGTCTTAGTGAGGACACCGAATGTAGGCTCTGTATGGAGTATGATGAGACGGCCAGACATGTGCTGTGTGAATGTCCGACCATTGCACGTCAGCATCAACATATCTTCGGTAAACCACAGATCGACTGATGCTTTACCAAAGCAAGTTGCGAGGTTCTTTAAGGGGCTGAATATTCTGTAGCAACAAAAAATGTTAAAAGTGAGCCACAATAGACCCAATAGTGATCGCAGTGGACAGTGCCACACTGGCACACTCACAAACGAATCAGTCAAATCAATCAAAACCATAGTTTAAACTTCAGTTTAATCTTTGGATTTAACCATTGGTAAACCACTTGCTAAATTTTATAAGTCGCAGTTAAACTACATCCAGGGAGAAAAGAACAGCTGTTGGATTAGCTGTAGGATTAGGAGCACAACAAGTTTTTTCTACTTTCAAAAGACTACATTTTCTTGGCATATTGGGTTGCTTATTTTAATCATATCTTTAAAATGGCACCAACTAGAGCCAAACCCAGCAGTCACCAAATTTGATAAAAATAGTTTTTGAGATACCAGCGTTGGTTACACACAGACCTACAGTAGCAGATAAAACCCAAAAAATAAAAAAATTGAAAGGCAAGGTACACATATAAAAACCTAATGAAAAACAAGTGAACATCCGTAGGTTACGGACCCTCTCATAACTCCGCTCCTTACTGGTGGAACGAAGACATTGCAAGAGCTAGAGAAGAATACGTCAAAGCTCGGAGAAAATACACACGATAAGCCGCAAATGAAGAAATAGAGGGAGAAGGAGCACGTATATGGGACGAATACAAACAACAAAAAAGAACTTTAAGGAACAAAATAGGTGATGAGAAGAAACTGCACTGGAAAAGCTATGTAAAGAGTTGGAAGAAGATGTATGGGGACAAGGCTACCAGATAGTGAACAATTTAAAAATACTGGCCCACCTTTTAAACTTTAAACACTCCCAGCAACCAACACAGTGCCACTATTTATGATGGAAAAGCTAAAATCAGTCACAGAAAAAATTAAACCAGGCAAGGCACCTGGACCTGACTCAATACCACCAGAAGTAATCAAAAAACTAGTACAAATAGCACGGGACATGATATTGCAGACTATGAACGGTTTGCTTAAAAAACAGGTTTGCTTAAAAAACAGGAAAAACGGAAAACCATACGATGCTGCAAACGCATACAGGCCGCTCTGTCTAATTAACACGATTGCTAAAACATATGAACACTTGATAAAAAAAACAGCAAATAAATGCTTGAGGCTGAATTATTTAATCTTAAGTGCACAAACGTTCACTTCTGTGAAGTGAACGCTCCCCGGTAAAGGAAAACCAATTTAAAAATACTGGCCCACCTTTTAAACTTACCAAAGAAAAAACTAAAAAGGTAATAACAATACTATTCCTTAAGAAAAACGAAACACTCCCAGCAGCAATATCCACTGGCACATTGCCACTATTTATAATGGAAAAGCTAAAATCAGTCACAGAAAAAATCTGAACCTGACTCAATACCACCAGAAGTAATCAAAGAACTAGTACAAATAGCACGGGACATGATATTGCAGACTATGAACGGTTTGCTTAAAAAACAGGAATTCCCATGCAACTGGAAAATAGCAAAATTGGTCCTTATACACAAAAACGGAAAATCATACGACGCTGCAAACGCATATAGGCCGCTCTGTCTTGATAAAAAAACAGAATAGAGTACGAGATGGAAAAAAATGGAGAAAAATGGAGGTTTGTCCCCTCTACAATACGGGTTCAGAAAAGGCAAATCTACTATGAACGCAGTAAAAAAGGTGTTAGCAATAGCAAACGGAAGAAATTCTAACAAGAATAGAAGTGAGTAGGTAGTGCTAATAGCGCTGGATATTAGAAATGCTTTTAACTCTGCCTCGTGGCTGAAAATAGTAGAAAGACTAACAGACACTCGTATATCCCAATATCTTATAAATACCGTAATAAGTTACTTCAAACAACGATACATACTTAACAAACAAAATAAAGTTAAAAAATCAGCAGGTATCCCCAAGGATCGGTATTAGGGCCTCTACTCTGGAATATATACTATGACCCCATAGTTAGACTAAAACTCCCAAGGGGCGTGGGCATAGTAGGCCACGTGGATGATCTAAAGGTAATAGTCAGGGCTGACACAGCGATACATCTTATGCAAAGAGCAAATGAGGCAACAAGACTTATTAACGAATGGATGACAAACAACTACCTAGAATTAGCACCAGAAAAAACCGAAGCTGTTATACTAAGCGGAAAAAGACATGATATGATCAGAACTGACAATGTTTCGCTATTTCAAACAAATAGCGGAGGGTTTCAGTCCGTAGGCGTCCTCAAGAGAGGATGAATCGGGCATATTCGGTAGACCACCAGAGACCGGTGTCTATGAAGATTTCACGTCGCTTTAAAAAAAAAGGCCACAACAAAAAATTCAGTTCAGAATTGTCAAAAATGCAAAGATATATATATATATATATGTGGGTGAGCTCGGTGTGAAACTTACTGGTCTGTGAGATGTTCCTACTCTTGTCGAATTTCCTCATGCACAATTAAACCTCTTCTTAAAATCTACATCGTTGTACTCCTGCAAGAGATTTGTTTTAGGACGAATAATTTTTGGTCTTCTTGGTGCTTCGACAATGTTAATAATTTCGTCATCAACGTCCTCCAGTTGATCAAAAATAAATTCTATGTCATCGATCATAGCGATTTCACAAATTTAAATAAATTTTGTATAACTAATTTGAGGTTCGAATCTTTCAGTAACTATTAAACTGAAGTTTAACCCACACCCAGACCGCCGGTAACGGTTAAACCGAAGTTTGTTGGAAAACTGCACCTATAAAACGTAAAAAACTCGACATCCGTGGTTTGAGCTATAAAATTGCATCTTAATCAACAAGCGCATACTACAACGAATGACAGAACAGCAAACAAATGCCTGAGGCTGAATTATTTAATCTTAAGTGCACAAACGTTCATTTCTGTGAAGTGAATGCTCCCCGGTAAAGGAAAACCAAATTATCAAAAATAAATTAAATAAATGAATATAAAATAGTTATTTGTACGGATAGATCTCTTGAATTAAATCTGGACCGCTATTCTTGTAACTAAATACGCTCGTTGTTTCTTACTTACTGACCATGTGATGACATAATATTCGCATACCCCGTGACTAGGGTAACAAAAAATGACATTCACGTATATTTAACGCAAGGCGTGCGTAGACGAAATGCGCTCAGCGTGCGGCGACCGTTTAAGAAACACCTACCATTTGGTAGCTGTTTTACCCTCCGCGCGTACTATTTTCCAACCCAACATTTTTATTTAAACAAAACCTAACCTCAATGACCCACTGAACAAAACCAGGCTTGAATGTTGACAGAAATCCAAACGCCCTAGATTGTTGTTGCTGTTAAATTTGAAATTTGCAGGTTACGTTTTTTTTCTGGCGGAAAGAGTATCTGTTTACATTTTGACCAAAAAAAAAAGAATCTCTACTCTTAACAGGGAAAATAGACCAAATAGGGAATGGATACCCCAACCCACCAATCTATAAAACTATGGGTAACCATGCGATTGACAGTTTCATAGTTAAAAAAGCATAACGGTTGGGGAAACGTCATTTTTCCTATGCTTTGACACAAGGGGTTGATAACGGCTTTTCAAAATAGCGTATTTTATTGTTGTATTCATGAGAATAACTTTGTAACATTTGCATTTAATTTTGAGTAATTTAAGCTAGCCAGTGAGTTTAGAATTAAAAATCAAGACAATAAACAGGGTGTACCAAAAGTTCGAGTCCACCCCAATATCTCCAAAACCAAAATACGCAGATAAGTAAAAATTTCACATAATTAGATGGTTCACAAAAAAGTATCTTTGTGAATGCTAATCATCGCACTCGTCATTAAGGAGGCGGAGCTAGGGCGGCGAAGATACTGTTTTTACATAAGATACCCTTTATAACAAAAAGGAAGATCAAAAGATCTTGGGAGAAAAGAACGAAAATTCAAAATTGGATGAGTGTCCCACAAGGAACACACAAAAGACCAAAGCAAAAGGAGAAACAATTAAACGATGTCTCTCCCGGGATAACCAGCGTGGGCTCGTCACTGGATTCACTAGTCACCCTCAATCCATACATCATTTAACACCATCGCACACTCTGACTTCCAACTCTGAATCACTCACAAATAGGCATCGTTCCGCATGGTACTTATTATAAGTCACCTGATACGGGTTCGGTGTTAATCTTTCCAATAGGAATATGCTCCTAAGACAATTAAAACAAGACGTTGAACTTCCAAATCAGTTACATCAACCGAAAAGAATCTAAAAAAGGAAGATACCCTGTATATTTTGGAAAATTTAAATAGAGCTTTTCCTTCTGTTTCCAAAAACACCTAATATGTAGCTTTTTTCAAGCTTTTATTTAACTTGCAATGTATTTATCTAACTATGTAAATATGCGCGTTTGTTCGGGTGGAATCTTGCAACTTAATTTTGACCAACTTGCCGACATCCGATCGAATTCAAATTTAACATGCTTATATACTGTTGTAGTGTAACGAAATTGAAATTTTTAATCATATTTTGAAAATTCAATATGGCAAATTCAAGATGGACGATTTTTGGACATCTTTTTCTAACCAATTTCAACCAACTTATACACATCCGATTTTCTTCAAATTTGGCATGCATTTACAGTTCCGGTGACAATACAATAAAGTGTCATTATTAAGCACCCTTCCACCCTACGAGGGGAGTGGAGGGGGGAAAACACCTAAGTTTGTCCGATTTCAACCAGAATTGGTGTACGGGGACTTTTGAGAATAAGGATTACGAATTTTTGATCAGAATTTGAAAATTCAATATGGCGAATTCAAGACGGACGATTTTCGGTCATGATTTGCTAAACAATTTTTACTGACTTCCACATCCACATCCGATTGTGTCCAAATTTGGTATGCGTTTATAGTTCCGGTGAAAATACAATAATATGGTATTCGCAGGTACCCACCTCCCTCTAACAAGGAAAGTGGAAGAGGAAACAGATTTAGTTTGTTCGATTTAAATCAAACTTGGCATAGAGGGGTTTATCGGGAAGGGGATATGAATTTTTGATCATATTTGAAAATTACTGAAAAATACATAATGGATGATTTAGGGTACAAATCTAAAAATCAAAAAAAAAATATTAAAAAAACTTTTAAAGGACAAGCTTTTATTAAATGCACTCAAAAGTATAAAATAATTTTTTATCTTTCTCATACCATAATAAAAGCGAAGGGCGGAAATTAAAAATTTTAACTTTATGGTGACAAAGAGAGAACTACAAAAGAAGAACTAAATTCTAGAAGAAGCTGAGAATGGGTGAGATTGAGATTGCCGTGCTTGCCAAGCCTTTAAAAATGTCCTTAAGTTATAGAGTAATACAACTGTTTCTTAGGTGAATCGTCGATGTGACTGATATACGATACCTAAAGTTAAAATTTTTAATTTGCGCCTATGGCTTTAATATGGTATAAGAAAGATAAAAAATTATTTTCTACTTTTGAATGCATGTAATAAAAGCTTGTTCTTTAAAAGTTTTCTTGAATAAAAATGTATTTATCTAACGGTTCTTAAATAAAATGGGAAAATCATCTCCAACAGACCAATAAGTTAAACAAAAAAAACAGATATTTGGAGATTCATTTTCTAAATCATTGCTTCTATTTAAAAGTTTTTGTCATTTTATTTAAAAACCTGTAACACATTAGATATTTTTGGAAACAGAATTAGAAGCTCTTTTCAAATTTTAAAAATTATACAGGGTATCCTATTTAAAAAAAAAGTATTGTCTCCGCCCTAGCTCCGCCCCCTTAATGAAAGGCGGCACAATTAGCATCCAAAAAGAAACTTTTTTTGTAAACCATCAAATTGTGTAAAATTTTACTTCTCTGTCTCTTTTGGTTCTGGAGATATTAGGGTGGACTCCGATTTTAGGACACCCTGTACATTCTTTAGGATACCTTTGCAGAAAATACTTACTTTTTGTGGAATTTTTATATTGAAATGGAACAATTTACTAGATATTTTCGGGAAAAAGACCCTTTTTTTTCAATATTACTTTAAAAAGTAAACATCACAAAAGAGAAAATAAACAAAAAAGAAGGGTTGATTGCTTCATCCGCTCGTTCAAAATTCAAATCAAATCAATACGTTCTATTTTCCATGACTCCTAAGCAACAGCTATTGGGTCGAATGACGGGCTGGGTTGGAATATGGCATCTGCTTTAGATTTTGTGGCAAAAATCATTTAAAAAAATGATTCTAAAATAGCCATTTCACGTTTTAAACGTTGCTGACAAAACTTTTTCAAAATTAAAGCAAAGTTGAAACAATTATTTTTGGACACCAAAACAACCTTTGTGGGTATCGTTATTTGACAAGCCGTCGAGAATTAAGTTATTTCGGTTTATTTTCCTAACTATTTCCACGCTTACCCATAAAGTAATGTATTCTGCATCTTCCTTAACCAAAAAGTACAAACATAAACGGTTTGACGTTGATTGATAGAAGTAAATATAAACAAAATAAAGATAACCACAAAAATAATGTAATTTTGGCGGTAATAAGGACACCCGATGGTTATCAACGATTCCAAAGTTATCTTTATTTTGTCTATATTTACTTCTGTCAATTTACGTCGAAGAGTTTCTGTTTTTGGCGAATTTTGCAGAAAGAAATCTTAAAATTATTACATTTTCATTTATTATTATTGACGGCTTCTCAAATAACGATAACCACAAAGGTTGTTATTTTCGTATGCTCTCCAAAAACTTCCTATTATTGATGAGGAAACATTTTTACATTTTGAACAGAAAATGCTTTAACTCTTACCTATGACAGAATTCTAAATATTTGTGGCACCAAATTAAAAAAAATGGTAAAGTGTGGTGTCAAAAACCGATTGTTGATATCCTTGAGTGATTTATGAACCATTGACCAATAATGACTGGTAATATTTGGTCAAGACGTAATTGATCAGTTGTTTTACTTTTGATCTTGCCCAAAGATGACCGTGCTCGGAAGTTGAGCTATGGTTCCGGTCATTAGTTTTAAAGAGGTTAGGTATATTTTCTTCACATAGCGGTTTTTTAAAATTTATTTTAGTACTTGTGTGCACGAAGTTCGATGAGAATCTTGATCCGAAGGTGAGTTATGTCTTTGGATATCAGATTTAAAGGTGATTCAAGATTTGTGCGAAAAAATATCTGGGGCAAAGAACTCCGGGATTATAGGGCTGCGCCCCATTTATAGACTACACTGTGTTACCGTTGAAATTAAGAGACCTAAGACGAAAATTCTTGCCTTTGGGACAGTCAAGTTCCATCCAAGCGAACGGTCCGTTGGGTTACAGTTATTGTGAACTACGTCATAGCCTAACCTCAAAATTAATAACCAAAAGAATAACCGCGGTGAAAACCGCTCCTCACTGGTCAATAGAGAGAGAATTTACCTTTTATTGACCGCAACTACCCAGGCCCCACTCACCAGACCAGTCTGATGAGAACCCACTAGGAAGGCAGTTTTCTTTTCCTAGAAGGATTTAATTTAGTCTAAACCCCTTTGTCGGGGCTAGGGATCTTTAACGTGCTCCACTATCAATATATGGATCACCCGGGACCGTCCTCTCCGAGGGACGGTATGGTATCGAATTAGCCCGCCTTCTAGCTAACACGGTCTACTCCGCTTTATACTGCGTTTTACCTTAATCTTACCAAATTCTGTAATTTTATAAGAAAAAGTCCAAGTAGACTACCTGCAAGACCCGGGGCAGTCGCAGACTGAACCCCGACACCAAGCAGGCAGGTTGGTCACTAGCTTATAAATCGCTGAAAATGAGGTGGTTTTCAAGGTGATCTATACCACAATATACTTAACACGGCGTTGTTTTAACTTTTTGTACTTAAGACTGTAACAAAAATTAAACTAAAAACTAAGATTATGCCTTGTACGAACAATACTCTAGACCAAATAAGAAATCGTTTACTACTTGAAAAAAAAGTGTTTTTCTAAAAACTCTCCTTGGCACGGACAGAGGGCCAATTCTAAAAGCGGGGCAGGGGTGGCTAACTCATTTTGGCAAATTGCGTTTCTAGCCTGACAGGGCCAACAAGCGTGATGCCACTCGTAAATATAAGGTATCTGCACAAAAGAAATCCACAAGGTGAAAAACGTGTGGCTAATCGCTTCGGTATATTATCTTTCTTGCCAGACGAGGCAATTAAGCGAGCTGCTATTGATTGGTTAACGTGGCTTTACGAAACAATTCCGAAAGGTGGCATATTGGTGGCTAGCCCCTTTGATATATTATCTTTCTAGCCAGACGAGGCAATCAAGCGTGCTGCCATTGATTGGTTAAGATGGCTTTACGAAACGATCCCAGTAGGTGGCATATAGGCGGCTAGCCACTTCGGCATATTACTTGTCTAGCCAGACGAGGGAATCTAGTTTGCTGCCATTGAGTGATTAAGATGGCTCTACCAAAGAATTCCGAAAGGTGGTATATTGGTGGCTAACCCGTTCGATATATTATCTTTCTAGCTAGACGAGGCAATCAAGCGTCTAGCCAGATGAGGCAATCTAGTGTGGTGCCATATTGGTGACTAGCATCTTCGATATATTATCTTTCTACGCAGACGAGGTCCAAGCGTCCCAGTAAACACAAGCCTTATGGCAAGAAAGCGGTTCCTTGGCGGCACTGGTGAGCAGCCACTTGTTGGTAAACCACTTTGCTTACTGATAGTTTGCAGCAAGCGGCGAAGGGGTGACTAACACTTTTTGGCATATTGTTTTTCTAGCCGGACATGGCCATCAATCGTGACATCTCTCGTAAATATTATGTAGCTGCACGAACGAAATCCACAAGGTGAAAAAAGTGTGGCTAGTCGCTTCGATATTTTTATCTTTCTAGCCAGAAAAAATCTTGAAAGGTGGCATATAGGTGGCTAGTGGCTTCGGCATATTATCTCTCTTGCCAGACGAGGCAACCAAGCGCGCTGCCATTTTTATTGGTTAGGATGGCTTTACGAAACAATCCCGAAAAGTCGCATATAGATGGCTAGCCGCTTCGGCATATTATCTTTCTAGCCAGACGTGGCAATCAAGGGTACCGCTTTTGATCGGTTTGGGTTTCTTTACGAAAAAAATCCTTAAAGGTGGCATATAGGTGGCTAGCCGCTTCGACATAACAGACGCGGCAATCAAGCGTGCTGTTACCTAAAATATAATCGTTGCATGGTCGGCATTTATCCAGAGCCATCTAGACGAGCAATTAATCATTAAAGAGTTATAATATTTGTCAATCTAGAAGGAGTATGGCGCTCGTTTCAATATAATATTTCTTCAGTACATAATATTTTTGTACATATAGATGGCCAAGATTTTTAAAATGCAAACTTTTTCAATGTTTATAAAGTCTAACAATTAATAGGTACTATACAAATATAATGGTAATGCCTCGCTCCAAGAACTTGCAAAGCGCTCAGCTGTCATGAGCCTGCTTGTTAGTGGTATTTGGGGCGACGTGCAAGCGGCTATGTCCGAGCGGCCATTTTATAGTCACTAGCGATTTGCCGATGAATCTATTGGCAACGTTCTGGCGGCCGGTAAATGTGCGAATGCGGCCATCCACCATCTGACGGCAGGCCGTCACCCATCCGCAGTTTATCCTCCAATGATTTGTAGCATTCTAGCCCCACGCAAACGCCGCGGCGTCGTGCAAGCTGCAATGTCCGGGCGGCCACTTTACAGCCACTAGCGGATTGCTGATAGATCTATCGGCAACGGTCTGGCGGCCGGTAAAGGTACGAATGCGGCAGTTCATCATCTGACAGCAGGCTGTCACTTATCCGCAGATTATTCTCCAGTGGTTTGTTGTGTTCTAGCCACAGGTGCAATGAACGTCGCGGCGGCGTGTAAGCGGCGATGTCTGTGCGGCCGTCTTAGTTAAAACACTGGCGGTTCACCAACCGGTTCTGTCCGGCTATCCGTGTAGGTGTTGGCGGTAATTCGCATGTGGCGATCCAAGGGCGGGGGCGGACATTACCGCTTGCACTCCGCCGCGGCTGCCGTATTCGGCAAGCAAGCCCGCGGGCGGGCCACCTATGGCTCGCAAGGTTTGTGTTTACTGGGTTGTTGAATCAAACTTTGAAAGAAACTTTCAGTCATATTAAATTTACCCATGGGAAAAATTTTAAAGACCACAGGTAAGTTAAATTTATTTTTCCCAGTATTAGAAACGCTAAAATTCTGTTAATTTTAGAAAACTATAGAGTTATTTGAAGGGGTGGTTTTAATATAAATTGCACTTTTGAGCAAAATAATGAAGCTGACATAAGGGATAGACTCTTAGATTTCTTTCACTCGTATAACTTCCAACAAACCATATTTGATGTAACGAGACCAAATTAAAAGAAAATCTCTATATAGATAACTTTTTTGTAAACTTTTCTGATTTCCAAAATAACAAGGTCGAAAAGGTTGCATTGAGTGATCACTATGCTCAAACAATATCAACTACACAACTTTTTAATAAACAGCCCAATAAAGGAAACCAAAAAGTAGTATCTCGCATACGAATATTGTCAGGAAATTTCTGACTGCACATGGGATGGTGCCTTTAGCACAAACGATGTAAACAAGCATAATAACAATATCAATTCCACAACTTTTTAATAAATAGCCCAATAAAGGAAACCAAAAAGTAGTATCTCGCATATTTTCTGAACAGAAACTCAAAGAATATTGTCAAGAAATTTTTGACTGCACATGGAATGGTGCCTTTAGCACAAACGATGTAAACAAGCTTACGACAGCATTGAGTGCATCATAAAACAAAAATTGAACTTAATTTTTCCATCTAAAATAAGCAGAAATAAAAAACAAAGTTCAAGTAACACCTGGATAACACCTGGCATTAAAATATCTTCACAGAACAAACGCACTCTTCTAGAAAAGGTCACATGTTAGTAGAACTTTTTACAAAAAATACTCACTAATTTTAAAAAAAGTCACAAAACAAGCGAAAAAATAAGTGATACAAATTTTATTTTACAATCTAGCAATAAAATAAAAGCAACTTGGTCAATAATTTAAAAAACAACAAAAACACAACCACAAGATAAATCTACAGTATTTGAAAACATGTCTTGCGCAAATGAGAAACAGCTGTTAAAAAAATATAACAACTATTTTGTGACAATCTGTCCAGATCTAAATCAAAGATATCCAGTTGACTACAGCAGGGTACCAGGGTGTCCCGAAAGCTTGGTTTTTGATCCAACTACTCCCACAGAGGTTCTAGAAATCATAATTTTTCTAAAAAATAAAAAATTAGTTGGCCATAATGAGTTGCCAGTTTGTCTGCTAAAAGCATTCGCCGATGTTATAAAAAATCCAATTGCTCATATAATAAACTTGTCGGTAAAAATGTTGCTTGGGTAGGCTTAAGCGGCCCTCAGACGATCAATATTATTGTCAATATTTGCGATATTGAAGAATATATTGAGAATATATTGACCGTGTGAAGGGACCGCATTTTAATATTGTCAATATATTGATGGATTTTCAAGCTCCCGAAAATATTTTGGGCGGAGTCAAACATATTGACAATAGTTTGATCGTTCGAGGACAATATTTGTTTTAGTCGCTCTCTGGTAATGAGAGAAGAAAGGTCACCGCCGCCCTTTGCGGTTTCACCGGCAGAGCCGCAGTCGATTAATGATACGAAAACACGCGAAATCAATGGCCAGCCTTTCATGAACTGATATTGCTTCTCGCATATTCGTATTTTTTTTTTCAATATATAGAGTGACCAAATCCAGCAGTTCTTGAAATGATTTGGAATCCATTCTGTAGTAGTTCATATAGATTCACATATGTAAATTTTTACCTTTGTAAATCCAATCTTTTATCCAACGTCTCTTTTTTCACAATGTGCGCGAAAATAACACACACGCTTTTTTTACTGCTTTCATACACCTGATGTTTTTTCTAGAAAATTTAGTTAAAAACTAAGTATTGATACAAATATTGTTAGTGTGAGGATTTTATTTAGATATTAAAAATATATTGTCAATATTTGCGATATTGAAGAATATATTGACCGTGTGAAGGGACCGCATTTTAATATTGTCCATATATTGATGGATTTTCAAGCTCCCGAAAATATTTTGGGCGGAGCCAAATATATTGACAATAGTTTTATCGTTCGAGGGTTATATTGACAATATTTGTTTTAGTCGCTCTTTGGTCATGAGTGAAGGAAGGTCACCGCCGCTTGCTCCGGTTTCACCGGCAGAGTCGCAGTCGATTAATGATACGAAAACACGCGAAATTAAGAGGGATATTTTGGAACGCTTATTTGACACTTCGTAGTGGTTGTGGTAATTAAGGCGTCTGCGCAATAGCTAAATGTAATTCCGTTGTGGTACTCAACCACTACCACTGGCGTAAGCTACGAATCACAGTTGGTCTAGAGAGTGGTTTTAAGAAAAAAAATATATAATCTTTAAAACATAAATTTTTCTTTTTGATCCATCGCCAACTACTATTTACCGTAAAAAGTAAAATCCCCTATGTAGCCCTTTTCTGGGGGGCTATTTTTGGAAAATATTCTAAAAACTTTAAATAGTAACTCCCTATTTTGACTTCAGATTTGAATTCTAGCTGAAATTCTCTTTCCAATGGTACCCCATATCATAAGCTTTGCTTTACTAATTTTAGAGATATTGGCTTTTAAAATGTCAAAAATTCAATTTTCAAATTTATTATCGATTTTGAGGGTTTTATAAGAGCAAATAAAAAATGACAATAGCTTGACGCTTGCACATTCCTTTTATTTACCTTTTATTTCTTTTATTTACAGTTTATTGATTTTCAGTGATTTTGACGATATGATTCAAAAAATATGAAGTAGAAGGTCAGATTGTCAAACTATCATCATTTTTTATTTCCTTGAAAAAACCTCTAAAATCTATAATAAACACAATAGAGATATTTTGTTTAGTTTCTAAGATATGGGCCTAGTACAGTACCTTATGATATGGGGTACCATTGGAAAGAGAATATCAGCGAGAATTCAAGTATGAAGTCAAAATAGGGGGTTGCTATTTCAGCTTCCCAGAATATTTTCCAAAAATCGTCCCCCAGAAAAGGGCAACATAGGGGATTTTTCTTTTTACGGTAAATAGTAGTTGGCGATGGATCAAAAACAAAAGTGTATGTTTTAAAGATTATATTTTTTTTTCTTAAAACTCCTCACTAGACCAACTGTGGAATCCATTTCGTTGTGGTTGTTCCAACATATAAAACACTTATTTTGTTAAATAAAGCCCAATTTTGTGTTTTTTCACATTTCTAAATTTTTTTACGAGTGAGAGTTTCTAATTTGTTCCACAAACTCAGTTAAATTTGATGAGTAGTAGTGGTTGTTAAACACTACCACAGCGGCTGTCAAAGTTGTCAAAATTTTAAGCGTTACAAAATTTCCCTAATGTCAAAAATTTCAAATCTTCAAAAGATCTTCCCGTTGCCAAAAATCATAGAGATAAGGTCAGCCTTTCATGAATTAATATTGCTTCTCGCATATTCGTATTTTTTTCAATATGGATTGACCAAATCCAGCAGTTCTTGAAATGATTCGGAATCCATTCCGTAGTAGTTTTTATAACCATTGGGTTCTGCTTCCTTAATTCTAAAAGATTCAAATGCGTAAATTTTTTTTACCCAACGTCTTTTTTTAATTTTGTTTCTGTTAATTTTTTTCGCAATGTGCGCCAAAATAATAGCAACACACGCTTTTTTTACTGCTTTCGTACCTGATGTTTTCTCTCAAAAATTTAGTCAGAAACTAAGTATTGATTCAAATATTGATCGTGTGAAGGCCGCTTTAAGCATCTATCCTTTTTGGTACGGCGATATGGGTCCTTGGCAAAATACAAAACAAAACCTTTAAAAAATCTTATACAATCCTAGAAATGTGAGATTACCTCATTGCAAAAGTTAAAACATACTTTCTCAAGAGTAATAAAAAATCCAAAAAAGGTAAAACTGTCTAAATAACTTCTTTGATTTCACCGACTGCAGTTGACAAGTGCACTCCGTGTCCGCGTCACGTTATTTGCGGCATCTTTTCGTTCTCTTCTTGTGCGGTATCTATCCGGAATTAACCATATAAAACCAACTACTACCATTACGAACGCAAATCCTTTAAATACGAAGATTGTTATCGTTAACAGACACTTTCACTGCATCGGTATCGGTATACCTAACGCGTTCGAAAATATACAACAAAAGATTTTATAAATATGGAAACAGAAATAATATAATAAATATGGTGAACTTTTAAATAATAATCCTATGTCGAAATTCTCTTGCAATGATAAAAGTTAATAAAATACTTCATCAAAATAATCGCCCCTCAAAAATTACGCGAATTTAAGTTTTTTTTTTAATTTACTTTTATAGGATACGTTTTTTTGTTTTTATTTCAGCCCAGTTTGTGTTTAAATCTACAAGTACGCCTTTGTTAAAAGCCCATCGATGATTATTTTAAGTTTTTTTATTTTCCTTCAAAAATTTGTTTTTTTTTATTTTGCGTGCTTTTCAACAAATAAATTTAACATGGCTGCTTCCCATCCCAGGTCCCTTGTCCAACCGTAAAAATTGCGCAGTTACAAAAAAACTGTTTACGAGTTGAGTGTTGGCATAAAAAAACATTTAGTTGCTCCACAATGTAACTATAGCCCATGGTTTTATTTAGGCTTTTTTGCTACTTATAAAATGACACTAAAAGCCAGAATTATAGCAATTTAGATATAGCAAGATACAGGCTATTTTTCACATTTATTTTTGTGTTTTTTGCCAAATCAATAAAGAATTTGGCTTTTAAAATTTGCACTTTAATAGAGTTTTAAAAAATTATGTGAATGAATAAGCCGTTATAAAGCTATATATGTTTGCATTTTCCGTATAGAAAATCTGTCTTTGTCATCTTTGGATTTACTTCTTACGTTAGAGAAGCAGTCGGTATTTTCTAGCACGCCGGTTAACCCCAAAATTTTTCATGTTAACTCCCCGAAGACGTGGCTTAGATAAAGATAATTTAATTCAAACCGAGAACCCTGATTTTAGAACAAATAAAAGGAAACACAAAATAGGGATTTATACACAAACAAGGTGCAAAGGTACTCTCGGGTATTGCATGTCAGCAGGCAAAAGAGTTAAGGTGAATTCGCCCAAAATTAAATGATTAAAAAAATCCATGAGTTTATTTAATTAGCTAGTTGCCAACCAACTTATAACAAAAACATATTTGATCATAAAATAGTAGTTTTTATTATCAAGCGACTAAAATAGTTTTTCTTTGCAAGCGTTCCGTTAGTTTGAATAACGAGCACAGCACGACATCCACACTGACGCGACGGCTCGCCATTTTTATACTATAAATCAAAGGCTGCGATGGGTGACACAACGATAGTCTTTATGGTGACCTGACAGTTCGTTACCTTTTCGTATACTCGAAATGATTTTTTTCTGAATACTTGAGAAAGGAAAATGGCCCAATTATTGGATACAAATAATTACATTTTCTTATAACTTATAACAAAAACATATTTGATCATAAAATAGTAGTTTTTATTATCAAGCGGCTAAAATAGTTTTTCTTTGCAAGCGTTCCGTTAGTTTGAATAACGAGCACAGCACGACATCCACACTGACGCGACGGCTCGCCATTTTTATACTATAAATCAAAGGCTGCGATGGGTGACACAACGATAGTCTTTATGGTGACCTGACAGTTCGTTACATTTTCGTATACTCGAAATGATTTTTTTCTGAATACTTGAGAAAGGAAAATGGCCCAATTATTCGATAGAAATAATTACATTTTCTTGATATTATACAGGGTTTTTTTAAAGATGTGATTCCTAATACTGGTCGGTGTCTGTTCCCAAGAAAATAACCAAAAATGTGCTAAAACATTTTCTTCGCCTTCGACTGTTCATTGAAGCTCATATACAAAGTACCTGACAAAAAACAATCATCAAGCAAGCAAGCAAGTACGTTGCCAGCCCCGCTTTTATACGATGGCTCCTATCCGCCTCCTCAATTCTCACTTCACGGTCCGCAGTTCTAACGTGAGAATCGCACTTCTGACATCACAAACGAGAAATTTCTCAGTTGTTACGTGCCCCTATCCGCTTGCTCACTTCGCAGTTCTCACTTCCCATTTCTGACATCACAATCGCACTTCTGACGTCACAAATGGGAAATTTCTCAGTTCTCCGGTTCCTATATGCCTCTATCCGTCTGCTCACTTTACAGTTCTAACTTCTCATTTCTTTTCGTTCCTTTATTATGTTTCGAGATGTTAGTTTGAAAAAAATTAATTAATTTTGAGGTTAACTCTCAGCTGACTGCAAAACCGTCGCACTTCAGAGTTTACTACATTTATAACTCACGGAATTGGGGGTTTCAATAGCCCACTATAGAAATAAAAGGATTTGAAGAATAGGCTTTAACTTGCGCAACAGGATAAATAAGGGGGGCAGCCTTTTGCAACTATGAGAGAAAAACAGTTGATTGAGTGTATAATAAAATTAAGAATATACAAATGATTTAATTATAAAGTTTTGATGGTGTCCTTTTATTATATAAAAAATGGTAAAGTTTTGTAATTTCTTGTAAAGCTTGAAAGGTTTTAATTAAAAGTTACATTTTACAATTTTTACTTTAATTTATGTAGTTAATTCAAAAGTTCAATTCTATTTGAACTTCGTTTGTAAACAACGGTAGAGGCCTACTTGACAAGAAGAAAATTTAAATATGCAATGCTTTTTACAGGTACAACACCAAATTATACTTCTATTTTCTTTTCCAAACTAAACAAAAAGTTATTGTTTTGGGTTTCAAACGGTGAGAAATTTTTTGTGGTTTTAATAAACTGAATAAAACAAATTTTTCTAAAAATATAACTCAATAATAAGTCTTTGGAAGCCATTGTTATCAGGAAAATATGTTGTTCATTTTGTGGTTACTTTCTACAGATTATGGTGAATGCGCTGTTATTGAGGTTAAATCTTATATTAAAATTATGATTATCTTAATTGGATGCATTATATTCTAGTAAACTTTTAAAATAAACTTCAATATTTCAAATAAACCAACATTTTTACTAAGTATATTAATTATTCAACCAATAGTAAACTTGTTCGCAGCCCAAAAAGATTGCTCTGGCCTCCGCAGTAGCCTGAAACAAAGAAAAATAATATACTTAAGACCCAATCGGGCATCCTAGTTCAAATTTCACTACAAAACTTATTAAGTAAGAAAAGTATTTTTTGTATTTAGACATGTTATATCAAATTGTAACCCTAAATAACTTAAAGCACAGTAATAACGTAGATAATAGGAAAATTTTGGAACGCCTATTTGGCAGTTTGTAGAGGTTAACCACTACCACTGTCGTAAACTACAAACCCATTTCGTTGTGGTCATGGTTATTTTTTTTTGGTTAATTTTAGTAAATTCTTGCGTATTTAATTTTAAACATAATAAATATGACCAGGATCAAACATATAAAACCTTTATTTTGTAAAATTAAGCCTAATTTTGTGTTTTTCCTCATCTCTAAATTTTTTCCAGTGACAGTTTTTAAAAAACTCTGGTAAAATCGAAGCGTGATAATGGTTTTTAAACACTACCACAGCGGCTGTGAAAGTTGTCAAAATTTTAAGCCTTCCAAAATTTCCCTAATAATACATAGTCACTTATGTAAACCTTGGTAAAAAAGGAAACTTAGTATACGTACTTACTAGAAACTATTGTCAGTCAAGTTGTTAAAGTTTTTAAGTTTCTCTCATTGTCATAGAAATAGAAGAGGTTAGTCATCGTTAATCCTTGAAGTTGTGTAGTAGTTGTGTTGTGTAAGGTCTCCTTATATTTCCTAAAAATAACAGGAGCAAGTAAATCACAAACCATAGGATATTAATTATACAAAATGGCTCTACCTTTGTCGTCAGTTCACAAAACACCTACCTGTTAGTTCAGTTTGGAGGTCAGCAGTCCTCGACTTCCTCAAGGAGCCTTGTCCACTCACTTAGAGCTGGGCCAGATCAAGTTTGGAGCGTCTCGCCTGTCTTTATATATTTGTTTTAAATTTAAGTTTGATACATCCTGCGCTTTATACACGGATTGTTCCCACGTTATCGGGTAATATTTTGAATGTTCTTTACTTTGTTTATCTGGGTGAGGCAACCATCTGCCTCCTTACTACTCAAAACTGACCTAAAAACACAAGAAATACCAAATGAAGCAGGTTTAAATTCGTTTCAAAACGGTAAACAAACATCAATGTTGAGGTATTTGTCAAAAATTCATACGTTAGCTACACCAGTCAGTGTAATCTACGACGACGACTTACCTAGATTAGTTTTGAAGGCTTTTATGGTCGGAAGGTGTCCTTTTCTTGGCGAAAATATTGGATTTTCTTTTAGCATTTGATTGTCTTTTATCAACAAACTTCAACTGGAGTATAAAACTTGGTTTATTATACTCGACTTCAACCGTGGAAAAACTGACATGACTAACTGCAAAAATAGGCAATTTGTCAATTCTCAACTTCTATTTCTATGGACCCCATCTACCAGGTTACTGCAATCGGAATGCGAAATAACAAAGAAATTTCGAACTGTGATGTGAGCAAGCGCGTAAAGGCACGTAAGAACCAGTGAACTGAGAAATTTTCTGTTTTTGACGTAAGAAGTGCGATTGTGACGTCATAAATGAGAAACGAGAGCTGCGAAGTGAGCAGGCGGATAGGGACACGTAACAACTGAGAAATTTCCCATTTGTGACGTCAGAAATGCGATTTTGACTTCAGATTTGCCAACCGAGAAGTGAGAAGTAGCCAGGCGGATAGTACTTTTATATCCGTATCGTACTACAGAAAGTAAACAAACTATGCAATATTAGTATATTGTACTGAATACTATTTTACGCTACTTTCTTCAAATTTGGTTAACAAATTTATGAGAATACTTTTTTGCACCCTTGATTTTTTTTTATTTATAGAAATATTTGCTGACAGTTACTAAAATCGGATTCCTAATAAAAGTATTAAAGGCAAACAGATTTTGGCTTATTTAAATTTAATACATGGATATTAAAACTAAAGGATCATTTGCATCAGGTTTAAAGGGAACTCCTTAAAATGAATTATTTCCAAAATATTGTATTTAAAAAGCAAAAATATGTTTAGGACCCATTTTTAGAAAAAAACACCATTTGTTTCGAGGCGCTAGCTAATTTACTTAAAAATACAGAGTGTAAGTCCAATTCTTAGGAGCGCTTTTATTGGGAGAGAGGAGGATGAACTTTGCGTAAGCCCGACAAAGATAGCTCAAGTGCTCAACTGCCAGAGCCCATGCTTTGTTCGCGATCTCCCCCTAAAATTCGCTATTGCTTTGTCAAGTTTAGTCAGTGAGAGCCCAACCAAGAGTAAAAAAATAACCTTAAGGCTTAAAAATTACTTTACACGTTTTTATGCAGAGCCGTTTTATTGTAAAGAGGCGATAGCATCTCTTGACATTATGAAGCTAAAAAAAATAGACTTTAATGACCATAAGAATTTTGAATGTTTTAAGTTGTCTATGACTTTGGGATATTTCCCTAGCCACTTTTGTGCATTGCGGGAATTTCCAACCCTTTCTTGAAAGAATTTCAAAGTCGACTTACTTCCTGATGTAGGTCATGTAAAACGGCAAAACTGGTTCGGTTTTCAAGGTGACCGAATTGTCGTTTTAATAGTGTGAAACCTGGAAAAGTGTCAAACTAAATAGTTTCTAACCCATTAAAACGATTCCCTATCTGACCTAATAACGGTAAATTCGATAGTCTGGCAGACTGTCTCTCAGGCACTCTAAACTTCGCGGACGCAGTTTCCAAAGACCTTCTTCAAATTTTCCATTCCGTAAGTGATAAACCACGCAGTTTTCGATGGCTCCTCTAAGTTTAGGCTGCCCTAAAATTATCTACCAGGTGTCATTCATCAACTAGAGAAAATGCAATTCCAAAGTGTCAAACCAAGACCTGTTCCAAGTTTAGTCGGCCTTAAAAATTGTCTTCGAGCCGTCATTTGTCATGGGGGAATGAAAATTCAATATAAAATTGGCAGATGCATACTAAATTTGCAGGACAAAACTGTTAAGACAGAGGCGATTTTCAAAGACTTCCTCCAAGTTTCGACTGCCTCACAAATTGTCTGCCGGTTGTGATTTGCATAGAAAAATTGCTCTCACAGCCCTGTTTGGTATTTTTTGTAAAACTTGTTTCTGATTTTGGTTCATGAAATAAAAGTTTCATAAGTGAGCCTTTAAGTTTAATTCCGAGTCAATAATAAATCTTAACTATTTAAACTGATTTACTTTACTATGTAAATCACAGTATCATCGGAAAATAAGTTTATTTACATTTTTACATTACATACAAATATCAAAATGTACATACATACATTATCAAAATGTACATTGACATACATTTTGAAATTTGTTTTACAATGTCATTGATAAACCTAATGAATAAAATAGGTCCTAATGCACTACCTTGTGGCACGCAAAAGACAACATATAAAACCTCAGAAACTGCTTGGTTGTATTTTATAAATTGAGATCTTTTTTCTAAGTAACTTTTAATCCATTTTAACACTTTTCCCCTTAATCTATACGACTTTAGTTTCAACAATAATAGATTGACATTTGTGGTTTTAAAAGCTCTTTAAGAAGACTGTTACTATAATTTTCTTTTTAATTGATATTTCGTTTTTCCAAATTGGTACAGTAGTATGACAAGAATGGGAATTTCTTAATTCCTATTATTTTTTAACACCTATATTATTTTCCGTTAAATATTCTAGCACTTTTTCCTAAATTGATAGTGTATTTACAGTACGGTGACCATTCGTACTGTTTTTAGCAGGGCAGTACTGTTTTTTTGGGTCGTCTGTCCTGCTCACCTAATATCCTGTTTTTTGTACTGCTTTTTAAAGAAAAGTACTGATTTGTTCTTGTTTATCACAATGCACAATGTCTCATCAATATATCACAATGTTGTTTAGAAAATAGAAGGGCAGGACATTTCTCTGATAATGTCTTTTTGCCCCTGCATGTGAGACAAAATTTAAGAAATCTAGAAGAGGAAGGCCTCATTAACCCAGAAACTTTCAAAAAAAAAAGTAGTTGATTTTTATGAAACATGTCCTCAGTACTTACAGGAATGTGGAGGATATTTGAAAGACACAAACAAATTCAGTTGGATTTTATTAAATACCCAACCTACTCAAAACAGTTTTGCTCTGACCACTTTCTTCGAAATTTTTCAAAAATCGATTTGGCAGAGGACGAACTTTTCGATGAAATTTGCTGGTAATATGTTACAGCTCCGAAGATAAAATCCTGGACAGGAAAAAAAGATTAACATCGATCGGTTGGAGACAGATGGGTACAAAAACATCGGAAAATTAGTTCAATACTGTTTGTGTTTGCCTGGAACTAATGCACCCCCAGAGAGATTTTTTTCATTGATAAATAACACTTGGACAAGCGACAAAACTCAACTAAAGGTTGAAACACTGAAATCTATGTTAGTTGTAAAGTACAGCTTTTAATATTCCCTGTTTGGAATTTTACAAAATACTTCAAGGAAATGATTCACTTTTGAAGGAAAAATGCAAAAAACACGAATAAGTATGTAAGCAATAATTTATTTTTAAGTTTAACGTGTGAGTTTCTGCGTTAATAAATAACATATTTTGCAAGAAAATTTTTATTTATATATCTAATTCTCTGGAAAACCTTACCTAAGACTTCTGAGACTACTTTAATTGGGCTAAAGTTTTATAATGATAAGTTTTTATTCAGAAAAATGTCCTGCTTTTTTATATTTGCATTTAAAACCTTTTGAATGGGGACCACTGTTAATACTTTCAATTTTTCTAGAAATTCTCCAGATTTTAGCGATGAGTTTATAAAATGAAGCAAATAGTTTTCTACAACATCATTTGTTAATTTTAATATTATGTAGTTAATGCCATTTTGGTCAGTGTTACTTTTTTTAATATTTTTAATTATTTTGTTTAACTCATTTATATTAATTTTTCTAAATTCCTTGAACTCTCGCCCCGTACATTTTGAAGCTGTAAAATTACCTGTATTAGATCTAATATATAACAATTTTCTGAATACTGTCTATGAAATATACGATTCCAAGTTAGATGACGCATTATAGTTTTCAAATTGAATTTTTTGTGGCATTTGCTTTTGTTTTCCATGTATAATCTCTTTTGCTTTGGCATCACATTTATGTTGATCTACTTTTTCTTCACAGGGTTTTCTTGTTTCAGTTCTTATCTTTATTATTACCATATTTCTAACTGTTTATATTTTTCGCAGTCATCTTCTATGCCTGAAACCTTTGCCTAACACTATGTCGAATTTCATCTATTAGTCCACTTGAAACTCAAATGTTTGTTTAAAAATTATTGAAGTTTCTAACGTCCCTAAAAGGTGCATAAAGATCCGAAGCTTTTACAATGTTAGTCACGAAACAATCCTAATTCATTTACATTGATACTATTTTTATCCCACTTGAATCTCCATAATGTGCGCTGAAATTGATCCCTGTTGAAGTTTTTAAAATTGCATGTAATTTTTGCATCTTTGGATCTATTTAATTTTAACTGGCTCGGAATGTGCAAGATATTAGAATGATCCGAAATTTTGGGGAATTAGTAATTTCATGCTTGAAGCTCTTTTTGTCATTTGTTATTAGATTATGAATTAGAATTTTTAAATATTGATTGAACTCTTGAGTATTTTGTTACAATCTGACTTATCCAATGAACTTTAAAAGTTAATTCATTCTTTCCATCTTAAAGTCAACATTTGGCTATAGGTATAAGTAACATCATAATAATTAAATTATCTATTTGCATTTACTAAAGACTATCACTTTAAAATTAGATTTTATTATTAATTTTCTCTAAAAGAGAACCTGCTCTTATTTCTATCCCCAAGCCGTATTTATTTACAACACAGGGAATCCCAAAAACAAGAGACATTGGTTTTTCTATTAAGAAAAGACTAGGGTTTACATTACATTACAGTACATTAGATTACATATATGTAATACCTCAGCTATTACCCAAAAATACCATTTTTACATTAAAACCAGTATACCTACTTTGGAATAATACCTAAAATTTTAATAAAATATTAAGTTTAACTAATAATAATAACCCAAAAACCATACACATCGGTCATTCCACTGAAAAAAGATAAACTAGGCTTCACATGACTTTACATTTAAAGTCTGGTCATTGTGACATTCGAAATCTCAAACCTTTTATTTGCTTACCAAACGATGTTGGCAATCAAAAAGCAGGGCCGGATCTTTGATTTCTTTGATTTTTTTGTGACATTGTAATGTTGTATTTGTCATATGACAAAAAGTTTTAAGGGTATCACAAACATTATGAGGATATAAAAGTTTGTAAATAAGGGTACTTATGGATACAAAATTTTTTGAAGATATCTGTATTTCCGAAAGAAATAGATGTGTTTACAGCAGTGGCGTAGTAACGGGGAAGGGGCACTGGTTTAAAAAATACTAAAACCTGCGCAACAGGAACAACAAGAGCAGCCACTCCTAAAGTTTTGGTGTTTTACTATAAAAAATGGCAAACTTTGTATAATTTTTATTGAGAATTTAAATAAAAGTTGAACTTAACAATTTTAATTTAATTTATATAGTCAACTTAAGAGGTGAATTCGAACTTCGTTTGTAAACAAAGGTCTATCTGCTTGACTGGCGGAAAATTAAAGTTTGTTTTAAATATAAGCGATGTTTTTACTGGTACAACAGTAACTTTTCTTTTCCAAGCCAAACAAAAAGCGTGTTATTTTTACTTGTGGAGGTTTGAAAACAACTGAATAAAAACAAAAAGAATATGCCTTAGAATTAGAAAATAATTGGTCTCTAAAGACTATTGTTAAAACATCTCCTTTTATTATATTTAAATTACAGTTACTAAGAGAATATCATTCATTGTGTGGTTATTTTAGTAATATAAGATTTTTTTGTGCGAAATAATTTACAGTGCAATGTATGTAAATATGTTTGTTCGGGTGGAATCTTGTAACTTAATTTTGACCAACTTCCCGACATCCCATCGGCTTCAAATTTGGCATGCTTATATAGTTGCGGTGACAACTCAAGAATATAGTGTGATGAAATTGACAGCTCCCACCTACTCAAAGGAAGTGAAGGAGTTACAGTTGAAGTACGCCCGATTTCATTGAAATTTAGCTTGTTGGGGCACTTGGGGATAGAGACAACGAATTTCTAATCAGATTCTAAAAATTCAATATGGTGGATTCAAGCTTTTTGGTTATCCTATGCTAACCAATTTTAACTAACTTATACACATCCGATTGCCTTCAAATTTGGCATGCATTTATAGTTCCGGTGACAATAAAATAATATGTCATTATTGATCACCCCTCCCCCCTACCAGGGGAGTGGAGGGGGAAAACACCTAAGTTTGTCCGATTTCCACCAAAATTGCTATACGGAGGCTTTTGGGGATAAGGAATACGAATTTTTGATCCTATTTTGAAAATTGAATATGGCAAATTCAAGATGGACGATTTTCGGTCATATTTTGCTAACCAATTTTAACTGACTTATCCACGTCCCGATTGTGTTCAAATTTGGTATGGGTTTATTGTTCCGGTGAAAATACAATAATATGATATTCTCAGGTAACCACCTCTCTCTAACGAGGGAAGTGGAGGAGGAGAAGGATTTAGTTTGTTCGATTTCAATCAAAATTAGCATACAGGTGTTTTTAAGGAAGAGGATTATGAATTTTTGATCAGATTTCAAAATTTCAATATGGCGGAATCAAAATGGACGATTAAGGGTACGAATCTAAAATTTAAGGGTTTGTGTTCAAATTTGGTATGCGTTTATAGTACCGGCGACCATACAATAATATGGTATTATTAGGTACACACTTCCCTCTAACGAGGGATATGAATTTTTGATCAGATTTAAAAATTTCGATATGGCGGATTCAAAATAGACGATTTAAAATAACTTTTAAAAAACAAGCTTTTACTAAATACACTCAAAAGTAGAAAATATTTTTTTATCTTTCTTTTACCATAATAAAAGCTATGGGTGCAAATGAAAAACTTTTACTTTACGGTGACAAAGAGAGAACTACAAAAGAAGAACTAAATTGTTACTCTATTCGAATGATAAACATAATACTTTCATCTAAAAGGAGCTGAGAACGGGTGAGATTGCCGTGCTTGCCAAGCCTTTGAATGTATCCTTAGGTTTTAGAGTAATACAACTGTTTCTTAGGTGAATCGTCGATGTGACCGATATACGATGCCTAAAGTGAAAATTTTTAACAAAATCAATGAATAGCGTAATTTTTAGTTTGCGCCCATTGCTTTTATTATGGTACAAGAAAGATAAAAGATTATTTTCTACTTTTGAGTGCATTTAATAAAAGCTTGTTCTTTACAAGTTTTTTTTAATAAAAATTTATTTCACATAATAGTGTCTAATTTTTAAAGAGTATACTCATGCTATCTCTGAACCGAGAGAGAGAAGAGATCACACTCTATTTTTTCCAATTTCTCGGTTATTTTCTAAACTAGATTATTTTATTCCTTCATATTTCGCCCAATCACTACAACGTATTGTAACGTAAAATAATGTCACTTGTCAATTTTTCCGGAAGAGATTTGATGAATTGTCAAACAAAAGATATTTTTGTTTGGAAGACTCTGCCGCATTTTAGTTAAAAAATAAAGTAAATCTCTATTAAAAATGTTTCTACTGCTACCATAAACCACAACATTTTCGCAAAGATCATAAAGCCCTCGCAACTGCTCACGATTGAAAGATGACAAGGCCATTAGCTCTTCATCACTGAAGTTGTTCTCATCGCATACCTATAGTCCAAATTTTTGATGAGAGAACTGACGTAATTTTTTTGGATCTCTATTTGGTACATTGTTAAAGACAGCGACAACAAATATGTAAAAAAAGTCATGTCGTTGATTGTGTCAACTGTTACTTCTAACTGACAACAACAAATTTTTGGACGTGCGAACTGTTAACAACAAAGAAATACGTTTTCAGAGGCAAAAGTAACGTCAGTCCCCTCATCAAAAAATTGGACTATAGTATTACTTTCTTTCATTATGTCTAAAAACTGCGTCAGTTCATGCCCTTTCAAATTATAAGTCCGCCCAATACATCTTATTCCATTTTCTAATGAAAAAACCAAAGATTAAATACTATTAATATAAAAAATTTTAAGATAGGCCACTCCCAGAATACAGCTGACGCAATAGTTCGTGCACCAGTCGTCTGCGGCGCCAGTTGCGCCTCGCTGTGCGTTAAGTATTTTGGCGGGAAATTTAAAAGCAGGCTGTTAGAGGTTTCTTATATATTTTTTTAATTTAAAAAAAAAAATAAGTTGAAGTTTTAAAGACAGCAAGAAATGCTGTCTTTAAAACAGTTCGAACGTTATTTTGTAAATAAAAGACAAATATGTTTTTAATATTTTATTAGTTGTTATAGTTATCTACAGTATAATAATAAAGGATAATAACAAATACTAATCACAAAAAATTTTAAAGCACTATTTTCTTAAGTGTTTTTTCTTTTACCAACACTGCACAGGGTAATCAGCTATAACTGTTCCCTGGGATTATTTTATTCATTATTTATCAAACAAAAGCTGGGCAAAAGGGCAATTTATAAAGACCTAAAAAGGGTCTTCCATAAGCCAAAAATAACTTGCTGGCATACATATAACATTTGAACTGATTAATTTTAATTGATAATTTTTAGGTTTTTATAAATTGCCTGTTTACTTAGTTTTTGTGTGATCCCTCTGCGGCTATGTCGTGTTAGAAATATCCTTATGCAAAGATTGTGCTTCTTGCACAACTTCCTTTTGATCCATAACCAACTCTTTGTGTGCCACAACCACCTCTTCATGCGCCACAACCAACTCTTCAGGTGCCACAACCATATCTTCTTGTGTCACAACCACCTCATCTTCATGTGCCACAACCACCTCTTCATGCCACAACCATATCTTCTTGTGTCACAACCACCTCTTTATGCGCACCAACTGTCTTTTCCACCAAGTCCTTGCCAACAACTTGTGGATCAGCCACTCCGAGATGCAGAGTTGGGATTGCATCCACTCTTTTTCTGTCCTAGCCAAGACTGCCGCCCAATAGCAAGAAGCCATTCATGAGTACCCTAAAAAAGAAACAAAACTATTAACTTATATTATATACAAAATTATTTTTAAAATTTATGGAATTGTACACCCAATCCTGCCTTCCAAAAACAAGAACATCTACACATTTTTTGATTTAGGTAAAACCTAGGATAAATCTTATATTGTGTACAAAATAATATTCTTAAAGTAAAGAATAAACTACATTATTGATTTTGGAATTTAAAAAAAAATGGAATAATTTAATAAAACATTTAAAATAAATATTGAAATAAAAAATAGGGCAAATGGTGAAACCTTATGTTTGGACATATTTTTGAATAAAAAGTAAGAATTAATATTTGCTACAGATAACATACCTATGTTACCACACATATCAAACACAACCTTTATCTTATTTGATATGTTATGTGCTAAAAAACTTAATAATTTTAAGGTTTAGTTTTTTATAATACATAGTTCTGCTTCAGGAAAGTGCAGCAGTTCTGTAAAGCAACAAGTAAGATAACTGATGAGATTGTACTTAAATATCATATCATCTTAAAAATTATTTTAGAAATTGATTTTGAATGTTATTTTAAAAATGTATGAATTATTCTCTTTTTAAAAAATGTGCGACTGGATTCGACCTATTGATTGATTGATTGAATGTGTGACTTTTATTACACTTAAGTTATTTTTTACTTATTATAAGCATGGCTTTGTGGATGTGTACTAAGTATTCAGACTACTTTTGATTTGATTTGATTTACAAGAAAAAATATAGAAATATGCTGTTGTCTATGGTAGACAGTAATAATTCAATAATTTATATTTCATAATTCTTACTTTACAGAACATGACTGGAACGTGAAGGCAGATTCAGAGTTTAAAAAAAGTAAAATGTAAATGAAAGTATTGCTGATACACGAAAGAAGCACTAACTGTATGTTAGTTTATACAGCCAAATAAAAATAGGGAAGAAAAAAAATAACTTTGAACCAATCAGCACACAGCTTCTGCACATGCAAACAAAAGTGAATTGAATTAATTAAACTAGACCCCATTATACTGTTTTCTTAAATATCTGCCAAAAGCAAACCAAGAAATGTGAGTGTGAGTGAGGTTATGTGCATCAATGCAGCAAGCAAAAATCCATTTTTAGATAAAAATAAAGTTGCTCATCTTTTTATTTCAATTTCTTACTTTTATTTCTGCTCTATAAACGCCTACACCTATTTCCCATAAGCTCATCTTTTATTTTTATTTGCGTCTATAAACCCAGCCTACAGGTCTCTAGGTTAGGTTAAGCAACTTGGGGAAATAACTTTGAAAGCCCACATCCTACAGTTTTTTAAATGCAAGAATAGCTTATTGCTGAACAAATCATACTAAAGGTTTAAAATACGGGACACTTACTTGAGCATTCGTCGGAAATCTATGAAAGGGTCTTGAATTAACCTCACAACTAGGCACAAAACAACGCATTTTTGCAACTTTCAAAAATCACTTCGTCAATAATGTTCTAACACCCTTGAAAGATTTATAAAAGTCTTTTCTCGAAGAACTGGATTGTTGAAACAAAAAAAAACAAGAATAATTTGCACAAAACTTCAATGACGCGCAAAGAAAACGAAAACAGGAAAAATCTCGAAAAAAAAACAATTTTTTTGACAGATAAAATGACCACTAGCGCTACCCACGAGCGGTGCAGGAACTACGAGTGCCCAGGCCGTGGAAAAAACTAAAAAAACCATCGTCGTCTAGATGAACCGGACAAACCCTACAAATTCGAGGTATACAAGGTGTTTCAAATTCGATGCTTACCATGGGGATCTCCTAAACGGTAGGAGATACTAAAAGGTTTAAATTGGGGAAAAGTTGCGCAATTTGATGCTTGGCTGAAAACTAAAAAAAGTTTACAAATTCCGGATAGTTCCGGAGTTCCGGCGGAAGAAACTGAAATCCTCATTTTTAGTTTTTATTTTTCTGCGCCCTTATTCCTAAAGCTGTCAAAAAGCGCTTAAAACTTTCAACAGATAATTTTTTAAGATCTACCTAGTGAGAGGTCTGTTTTTGAGACTTGACATTTCAGTATGACAGGAGCACTGTCAAGGTAATTTTTTTGTTATGGACACATACTTTTTTTCTGCTGCCGTTTGGTTCATAAACGATCACAGATAACATTTTGCAAACTTATTTTGAAAAGTCACGTGACGTTTTGGGTTTATTGACCATCATCAGCACAGATTTAGTTTTTGGCTTGAACTTATTTAAGATATTTTGTTATAACCAACTAACTTTACCTAATATTTTAAAAATACGTTTTTTCTTTGTTTTTTTAACCTTTGAAGTTGGGTCAATTAACTCAAAACGTCAGGTACTTGTCAAAATGAGGTTGTAAAATATCTGTCATCCTTTATGAACCAAACGGCAGGAGAAAAAAAGCATGTGTACACTATCGGCATCATAAAAGTGGTACACAATACTTTTTGTTGTAATACCTTGGTCTATTTTTACAAACAGAGTCACCCATTATTGTATTTTTCTTAAACAGTCAAAGTATGTCATTCTGTATTTCAGTCTGACAAATAAATAAAAAATGCCTCCAGAAATTTCCTTATTCGATAAAGCCCAACTCCTGACAAAACTACAACTAGGATGGTCAATTATGGGAGCAGTAAAACCACATTTATAAAAATTAAAAAATTATGGGAAGATCAGACAATAGAGAGAAAACAAGGGACTGATAAACAAGATAATGACCTTATCACTTTTATGGAAGAAAACCGTTTTGCATCTGTTGCCCAGACAAAGAGATTAGATTAACTCAATTTCCAGGATGTGTAAGAGTGGCACGAAATCGCGTAAGGAAAGGCTCTAATTTAAGATAGTAGCTACTAAAAAATTAAAATTACGAAGGACAAAAACACGCCAGGTTACTTTTTGCCCTTAATTACTCTCTAGAGGAACCAGAGCTTTAGCGAAAGGTAATATTTTCCAATGAAAAAGTTTTCCAGTCCTGTAGTGACAGAAAACAAATTCGGGTGTATCGTCTACCAAGAACACACAATGAGGAAAGATATATTGCTGGTAACAACGATCGCGCTGGTAGATTTTCGGTAAATATGTGGGGTTGGAAATCTGCTATAGGTCATGGTGCTCCATTTCGAATCAATGGAAGGCTCACAGCACAGCTTTACGTGGACATTTTAGAGTACACCATGCTTCCAGCCGTCACAGAACTTTATCAAGACCAGTTTATTTTTCAACAAGACAACTGCCCTGCTCATACGGCCAGACTTTGCCAAACTTGGTTTCGGGAGCAAAATATTGAAGTTCCTCCTTGGCCTGCGAAAACCACAGACGACAATCCAAGCTGAAAAGCTTTAATATTGTGCGGGAAATCAACATCACTTAGTCCAGTTAATAGTCAATGCTTATGAAGAAGTGATTGGTGAAAATGAAAACCTTTTTGAAATTTTGGCTGATTCTCTACCAAGAAGATTAAACGGTATAATTGAGGTGAATGGCGCAATGACTTGATATTAAAATTTATATACCTATTAATTTGTTTCCATTGTTTTATAATTTTCGTTACAGTTGTGTTTTTTAATTTTTGTTACAGTTGTTTTATGTGTTAGCGTATTATTGTAATATAAAAATTATTTTTGAGAGCAATCTTAGATGTCAATATTTTCACATTTTAGTACAAGTCTGTCACAAAATATAATCCGGTAGTTAACCATACAATTTAGAAAATATCTATGTTTATCACATACCACTTTTATGATGCCGATAGTGTACATGAGAAAAAATGATCTTGACAGTGCTCCTGTCACACTGAAATGTCAAATCTCGAAAATGGACATCTCATTAGGTAGATCTTAAAAAAAGTGCCTGTAGAAAGTTTTAAGCGTTTTTTGACAGCTTTAAGAATAAGGGCGCAGAAAAATAAAAACCAATAATAAAGATTTCGGTTTTTTTCCCCTATATCCGGAACTACCCGAAATTTGTAAACTTTTTTTTTGGTTTTGAGCAAAGCGTCAAATTGCGCAACTTTGCCCTAATTTAAACCTTTTCGTGTCTTCTACCGTTTAGGAGATCCCCATGGTAAGCATCGAATTTGAAACACACTGTATATAAACATTTACGCAAAATCATTTTTGTTTTAGCCTTTACAGATAAAACATGAATATTTTCTACATTATTGCATAATTAGCACTGTTGAGCTGTATATTTTAAAGGAAGCTTCATTATAGTTGGATCAGGATCATTTTCATAAGCTTGAATTTCATCCAAAAAACCTATATTGCAATTAACACAAAAACGGTTATTACCATTGGCATCTAGTGGCGGAAGTGATAGGTCCTGTCATCTGCATTGCGTTATAGCTAACTTCTGGTCATCATTTGGCCTTAAGATCGGTATATTCCTGGGATTTCCTACTATTTCGCATACAATGAGCTTCAAGCTACTGCGAACATAGGGGGAATCAGGTCCAATATACTCTCCGTGCCGTACGACTGAGATGGATTCGAAGCACGCTGCAGTTAATTTTCAGTAGTATCCTTATTCGACCTATCGAGCAGGTGTACTTTTAAACTAATGGCGAATGCGTGACACCTGAATGCGTGACATCGTTTGGTATGCAGGGACGGTCGTAACGTTACGACTCTTTTATCGTACCTAACGAGGTTCTCGTCCATTTAATTAGCACCTGCTTGATTGGTCGACTCGATAGAGATAAGGATACGAATGCTGATGAAACTGAAAATTTACTTTAAGTGTCTATTATCTTTTGGAAATTTATTTTGTTTTTAATATTTTGTTTCATTTCTGCCTTGCTCGAGAAACAGATTGGTAAGTTCTTAAGTAAAATAATATTTTTAAAACTAAAAATCGATGTCCACAAAGTTGCCGAAAAAGTGCAGATGGTCAAATGGTACTAGCAAGGCAGGCCATTGAGACTTATTCAACACCTTTTTTTCGAGAATTTTGTAAATCGCCCAGAACCTAGTTTATCAACGATTCATAGGTTTTTGCAGAATTTTGAAAAGTTTGGTTGTGTAGCGCCAATAAACCGAAAATGACGAGCAGGAAGTACGAGATGTGATGATTGGCGCTGCAGTGGAGGAAAATCGAAAGTTAACTAGCCACCAAATTGCCAAAGCAGTTGATACGTCTCCAGCCAGTCTTACGTGTTCTCAAAAAGAATGGTTATCATTCTTACAAAGCGTCAAAAACGCATCAAATTTTTCCGGAGGACAACTATCGTTGTATGGAATTTTGCGAAACAATGATGGAAAGGGCACTTTTCCATTATTGAATCGTCATAAACCAACACCCGTTCGATATTGGTCGAGGGAAAATTTGCATTTGTATTTTGACGTAAGAACACAGTATCCCCAAATACTAAATGTTTGGGGGAGGGGGGTATTGTAGGGGAACACGTAATTGGGCCATTTTTTATTGACGGCAATTTGAATGGTCCTAGATACTTGGATCTACTGCAGCAGCATATTATTCCAACTGCTAGGCAGTTGTTAGTTGTGAGATCTGGTGAGACATGGTTTCAACAAGATGGATGTCCCGCTCACAATATTGGCCTTGTTAGGCCAACATTGTAAGTAAGTACACGGGGAACTATTTTATGGCCAGCTTGATGACCCAATATTGCTCCTAATGAGTTCTATCTGTGGAATTATATCAAAAATAAAGTTTACGGGCATTAAAGGGTTCATAATTTGGAAGAACTTCGGATTAAAATTGCTTAAAGCTTTTCAAACTATCACCCCTAACATGCTTGGAAACGTTAGAAGAGGTTTTTATAATAGGCTCGGATATTGTCTAGCCGAGCAAGGAGGACTTTTCGAACATTTGCTTTTTTTTACTGGGAGATGCTTTTTGGTTTTTAGAATGTATTATTTTATTTTAAGAACTTGCTTTTATTTTGTTTCTTCTTATTATTTTCATTGAAACACGTTGTTAGTGATAAACCTGAGCAGTTGAAAATAATACGCTCTAATTTATCAGTTATAAAAAACAAGAAAATTAAGTTATAAAAATTTGCGTATTAACTACGCTCCACATAGCACCGTGGTTAGAGGTATACTAAATGCAAGCCGCGAACGGTGATCGCAAGCCTGAGTGTTGGTTGCTCCACTGATAGGCGTGCGGTGTCTCTGCGTGTACGTACACTGGCAAATTGGACTTCTTCCGGCCTATGTTCGCAGTAGCCTGAAGCACTCTGTATATAGCAATGAAATTGAACGCGGAAAGCCATTTTAAATGTGACTTTAAAAAATGACCTATTGAAGTATATCAAAAATAGTATAAATAATAGAAGGGCAGATATTAAAATATTATGGAAAACGCACAAGTAACAACAGTAGAGAATTGAGGAAAATCATACTCGCTATCGAGTGATAAATTGCCTATTGCCTATAAGGATGATAATGACTCATCAAAGTGGATTAGGTCTACTGGGGATACTACACCAAAAAAAAACGAGCCATTTACTCTACCTCTTGTTGCTGCGAATGAGTAAAACAGCACGTAGGTATTTAGTAATCTCGGGTTAACAACCCACAACACAATTAATTAATGTCCCACAAACCATATTTTGCCTTGATTTTGAAATGTGTCAAAAAAGTTAAAATAACCTTCATCGTCTTAAGTAATCTTAAGTATTTTTACGATTTACGCTACGTCCTTTATAAACTGGTAACCCACAAACCATTTCGTCTCGATTTTGAATCTGTAAAAAATGTCAAAGTGACAGATAATGTATTGGTACTTGTTTTCTCAATTTTAGGTTAGAATACCTTTTCGCAAAATGTACTTTTACTATTATTTTCAATATTTATACTTTTTGGACATATACACCTTTAACGCTCTGTATATAAAAAAGTAGTCGTTAGATTGAGTTGGACCCATAACAACTTTTGCACAGAATGGTTTGAGCTACAACATACTAAAATTGCATTCAAACTGTTCAGGCAACCCACAAGAGATGTGTAGGATCCTTTATTTTTTAATTGTGTGTCTCTCAAGTCCGTTTGCATTTAGTACAGTAAAATTTCGAAAAACATCCGGAGAATAAAAATATTTGCCATAAAATTTTCAACTGCTTTACGTTTTATGGCTTACTTTTTACTGTGCAGCAATTCTAGTCTGCAGCTTTAATAGTAGAAAAGCTCTCAAAGTTAAACAATGCAAAAATGGTAACCAAAAAATTATAAACAATACTTTCATATTTTTATTTTACTCCTGTTTTGTGTTTGTTTTCGATTAAAAAAACACATAATAATGGAAAAAACGCCACACAAAAAAATCGCAAAAGGACTTTCTTGAGATGGCATGCAGGATCCTTTATTTTTTAATTTTGTGTCTCTCAAATCCGTTTGCATTTAGTACTGTAAAATTGTCATAAATAAGGGAGGTACCTCGAAAAACATCCGGAGAATAAAAATATTTTCCATAATATTTTCAACTGCTTTAGGTTTTAAGCCTTACTTTTTACGGTGCAGCAATTCTGGTCTGCAGCATTAATAGTAGAAAAGCTCTCAAAGTTAAACAATGCAAAAATGGTAACCAAAAAATTATAAACAATACTTTCATATTTTTATTTTACTCCTGTTTTGTGTTTGTTTTCGATTAAAAAAACACATAATAATGGAAAAAACGCCACACAAAAAAATCGGAAAAGGACTTTCTTGAGATGGCATGCAGGATCCTTTATTTTTTAATTTTGTGTCTCTCAAATCCGTTTGCATTTAGTACTGTAAAATTCTCATAAATAAGGGAGGTACATCGAAAAAAATCCGGAGAACAAAAATATTTGCCATAATATTTTCAACTGCTTTAGGTTTTACGGCTTACTTTTTACGGTGCAGCAATTCTGGTCTGCAGCATTAATAGTAGAAAAGCTCTCAAAGTTAAACAATACAAAAATACTTACATATTTTTATTCTACTCCTGTTGACTCATTTTTTGTGTTTTTTTTTTAATAAAAAACCACACAAAACGCCACACAAAAATTCGGAACAGGACGCTGTTTTGCAAAATGTCAAGTGTCAACGGAAAAAGGCACTAAATTTAAAAAATGGATACGGCGACTGTTCAGAAACGCTATGGCTAATCGCTTCAAACCCATTCGGTTCACCCTTTTTGGGCCCCATTCTGTGCAGTAAAAGCATGCACGTGTTGTTTTGGCCGATTTCGTTTCGAATGCCGTTGGATACACGTAAATATGGTGAATAGATTTGAAGCCTGCAGCCGCCTTTGGCTAGAATGAATATTACTTTATATAGCACAGTGTATATAACAAGATTCCGGCCGAGCCGCGTGCCTACCGCCTTGGGTTTACTGGGCTATCATGTCCTATTCCTTGAGAATCGAAACAAGCCCGACGCCAGGGTGTTGGCCGCCCGAGGAAATTTTTGTAAATGCCGTCTCTGATTAAACATTTTTTTTTAAATGTTACCCGTTCAAATTAAAAGAAAAATCTATATTTTGCAGTTTTAAACAAAAAAGTTGTCATAAGCACTGCTTTTAACATTAACACAGAAGAGGTCGAAGCTTTTTTTGAAGCGGTTTAGTAAATATTGGGTTGAGTTGTTGTGTTATGTGCAAAAAAATATTTAAAATTGAGGGAGGATCCTCGGACGGACTTATTCTTAAGTCAAGATTTCTTGTCAAAATAATTCCTTAAATGAGCCGTAGGCAAAAATTTTGAGAATATTACACCAGAAACGCCATCTTTCACACTTTTAGACTCATAAAAACTGCTTATTAAGCAAATAAAATTGTAAAAATATATAATAAAAACAAAGTGAAGAATCTCGTGTCCGCAAATAAAAATTAAAGTAACACTCGTGGCATATCGGACAATGCGTTTTTTTTTTCTCACTTCATTACGACCATGTATCCAATGTCTAATGGAGAATACAGACCCCTACAGACCTGTTTCACCCTTATTAAGAATCATCAGGGAGTCATAGGATTGTACCTGGCACAAAGAAAAAAAAATCTACAAATGAGTATTTCAGTATGCTCAAAACTGCATCATTGAAATGAAAATCTAGAATTTTATTTTAAACAGATTATTTTAAAATAAACATAGTGTTATACCTAAATACAAAATTTAATTTTCTCAAATGTTTTCTTTAATCCAAGTAAAAACTATCTGTTTAAAAATTTTATAATTTTTGATTTGAAGCCTAAGATCTTCATTTGGAAATTTCTGAAAACATTAAATTAAAACGGCACTAAGTTTATTATGAATCTCCGTTTATTTTCATTTTAAGAGCATATCTTTAAATTAGGCAAAAAAGTATTTTTTATTTTAAAAAATTGCAAATTTTGACATGAGACTATTGTAATTTTAATATTAATATAAATTTTGTTCAGGTTCAAAATAAGTATTTAAAATACTAAAATTAAATATAACTTTGAGATGCCTAATTTAAGAAAATTCTTGTTGTTTTTTTCTTAAAATGAACATCTTAAACGCTCGGGGATTCTCAGGTCCGAGTTAGGACGTAAGAGTCTGCCAGTCTTTTATTGTATGTGTCACCAACCGGTGCATACAGGTGAATTTCGAGGAAAAGCTCGTCAAAAATCAGAAATTCGGAATTGAAATTATTCTGAACAATTATAATTTTATTATATAAAACCTAGGTATAATAAACCACCATACTTTAATATTCTTGTCCCTCTTAAAAATATTTTAGTTTAAAGTTGACCTTTGATGAGAATTTTGTGTGTTAAATATTTCGTTAAATGCTGTCTATTGCTGCTGATGGTAAGTAGAATCTCAAAAATTTTGTTGAGTTGAAATATCTACAGAACTTTTTTAATTTTGATTTTTTAAAACTTTATAGTCTCGTAAAAAATTAAAATAGGAATTTTTCGTCCTTTTCTAGACATAAAGTACATTTACCCGCATTACCCCATTTTTTAAATTTGTATTTTTGTCAAGACCGCAAATTACGGGGAAATGTACTTTATGGCTAAAAAAGGAAAAAATATCCTATTTTTATTTTTTACGAGACTATATAGTTTAAAAAAGTTCTGTGGATATTTCAATTCAATATTTTTTTTATACCTTCATCAAAAATCTGATTTTAATAACTGTCTGCAGATAACTAAAGCATGGCCTTTTTGGTTACCGATGCAAAAAAATTTTTTTTTAGTTACGGGTGCAAAAAAATATTTCTGTCTATTTTTTACCCAAAATTAACGAGAAATTATTCTAATTTAAAAATATCGTCAAAATATCAAACTTTTAAAGAATAAAATGTCGCAAAAATACACGTCATCAAGTAAAAAGGCATATCGCTATAGAAACCATTGTTATTTCATTTACCAGCCGCCTTGATTTATAGTTTAAAGATGGTGTGTTGCGAGAAGTGCTCTTCTTTCGAAAAGTATTAAAAAAATAGTGTTAAAATCTTGCGGCTAAACTGTGCTTTTTTAGTTTAAATAATAAGCGCAGCGAAATATTTAGAAACGCGAGTAAAAAAAACGGTATACTTGCGAGTTGTTAATACTATTTTGAATACCTTTATCACAAAATCCAAAAAAAAAACAGGAAAATACTTTTAAAAATCTCGAACGAAGAGCACTTCTCGCAACACAGCATCTTTACACCATAAATCAATGCGGCTGGTAAATGAAATGACAATGATTTCCCTAGCGATGTGCCTTTTTACTCGGTGACGTTCATTGTTGCGACATTTTAATCTTTGATAGTGTAATATTTTGACAATGTTTTTAAATGATTTTTTTGTAAAGACTTGGTGAAAGAATGATCAGATTATTTCAATGTTACTATTTTCAGCTATTTCTCTTTAATTTTGGGTAAAAAACGGACATAAATATTTTTTTGCACCCGTGATCAAAAATAGTAGTTTTAACAACTTGTGGCTAAAATAGTGCTTTTTTACAAGCGTTGGTTTAAATAACGAGCGCAGCAAGGTATTTAAATAAACTCTCCTCGAAATAAGCCAGTCTTTAGTTCCTGTGGTAATTTGCGGTCTTTCCGGTATGTCTCTTTAATTTTGGTTAAAAAATGGACTCAAATCTTTTTTTGCACCCGTGATAAAAAAAAGTCTTTTTGCATCGGTAACCAAAAAGGTATAAAATTTTTTTTTAAGATTCTACTTACCACCAGCAATAGGCTCCATCACGATATCTTGAAATTTTCTCAATAACTTGCGAATAACGGAATACTCAATTCAGGAAATATTTAACACTTATAAAAGTCTCATCAAAGGTCAACTTTAAACTAAAATATTTTTAAGAGGGTTGAGAATATTAAAAAAAGGGTGGTGGTTTATTACTTAGGTACCTAGTTAATAAAATTATAAAATTGGTTTTTCCAATAATTTTGAATTCGGAATTTCTGATTTTTGACCAGCTTTTCGTCGAAATTCGCCTGTGTGCGGCGCGGCGGTTAGTATAGTTAGCTAGATATACTATGTTTTAATCAGCGTTTTGTTTAGTTGATTCTTAGTTTATAAGTTAAACTAAAACTTTCCTATTAATCATCCCAAATTTAAAATTAAAGTTTTTTGCAAAACTGATATTTCTTTGCAATTAAGGAAGAGGACAGTTTTTAAAAATAAGGAGTTTGCTAAATAGCCTTATTCTCTTAATGTATACATTATTAAAATCGGTTAAGAAGTAAAAAAGTTCTAGAATGTTACGTTTGATTATTTTTGGGTGATAAAGGCTATCTCGCTATAAGTCATTTTCTTTTTGACGGAATGCAGTTTTGTAAAGAATGATCAGGTTATAAAGATTTTAAGCCTTTTGGTAAGCTAAAAATGTTATGCGGCCAATGTCCAAAATGACACTTAAAATTCAAGACGTCGAATAAAAGATGACTTATAATGGGACAGTCTTAACACACAAGGAGCATCGTAACACTACAGAACTTGCTTATTTCTTAAGCGATTTAAATAACGGAAACGTGTTTATACGTTAAAAGAATAAGGCTATTTAGCTAACACCTTATTTTTTTACAGTGACGCAAACATTTTTTTTTCAGGAAGGGTCAAAATGATCCACATTTTAAATCTGTTCGCACTCTTAAATTTTAAATAAATTTCAGTTTTGGCATCGATATATAGTTTAAAGTTTCTCTTTTTAAAAATAATTTAAATTTCAAATTTCCGATACTTAACTAATATATAAAGTTAGGGTTTTTTTGGAATACCTTAGTTGCCTTATAATATATATAAAGGGTGTTATATAAAAAAAAACCTTGCACACGTTGATTCTGCTTTGGATTAGCTAACTAAAAAATACCAAAAACTATTTGGAAAAATGGAAAAACCTTTTTTAAACGGTCGCTTAAAGGGTCAAACGCAAGATTTGATATTTTTAGGTAGATATCATCTTGTTGAAAGATTCATGTTTGAAATTAAAATAATTTTTAATTAATAATCCTTGTGTCTTGCCCTAAAACAATTTTCAAAAATATCCCGCTCTCAAACACAATTGACGTGTCCTTGAGTTTTACCGCAGTTTCTTTTTAAATAAGATTTCGTATGGACACCCTTTACTATATTTGTTTCTTTTCTAAAACGTAAGAAGTTATTGTAGAAAATGGAAGTAGACAATATATTTTGTACTTTTTATATATCTGTATATTTTTTTTTGACTTCAGTAATTATTAATAAATCTCACAGATAAAACACTTCGGTATCCTTAATGGGAGTTACCATTCAGGAATATGGATGATAACAGGTTAGTGAAGCTGACCCCGACTCAAAATTTAAAAAAAAAATATTGGAATTATTTGCGCATCTTTTGCGCAGTATCCCGCAACTACTTTTATCTTTTGCAACCCTCTGGACGTATATTCTTTAAAGTTATACGATCCGGTCTTTCTCTCGTGCGATGGGATCTATCACCTCCGCCGATCGAAAAGCATTTTAGGAAGCAATAAATTTAAAAAAAAACCTCTTTAGTGCAAGTGTCAGTAGATTCGAGGAGTTGCTGCGCAAAATGTTTTAATGACTGCGGAAAACACCAAACCCACAAAGTGGGAATGCAGCTTAACTGACTTGATGGTAACTCCTTTTAAGGATACAGTGCTTTTTAATTTAAAATATAATATAAATAAAATATGAAATAAAATATAATTGATTTAAGATGCGAATAACAATGTTCAGTTTAAGAAAGGCATATTCTCAAATAGAAAATAACTAGGTTTCGCTTTAGACATTTATAATATATGTATTAGAGATTAGTATTTTCAAAAGAAAATTAAAAAAGATACAAAATTGAGATTTTTAATATTTCACATTAAAAATATTATTTTAGGAATAAGGTGAAGATGTATACCCAAAATAAAATTATGTATTTTTAAACCGAACAAGGTAATTTGAGAATTTAATATTCTTAGTTCAAAAAAATATCGTCTCGCGTATATATGATGCTAACATAGGCTTAGTCTAGTTTTATTGCTTTATATTGAGTATTTATTTTTTTCCGTGCAGTTGAAGCTACACAGGCACCATGAAGTGAGAAACAAAAACGCATTGTCCGATATGCCACGAGTGTTACTTTAATTTTGATTTGCGGACGCGAGATTCACTTTTTTAAAAATATTTTGGCATTTTAGTTCTGCGCAACTAGCCTTCTCTGGAGCGCTTGCTTGCTGATGCGTTAAAATTAGGGCCACGTAGTATGAAGCTCCCATTGGGGGCGGTGCTGCTGCGAACGTTACCTTAAGAGTCAGGTTACAGAGACCTTATACTTTTACAGGTTTCTTCTTTATAACTGCTGAAAGATACAGGATTCTGTATTTACGGTCTTCTGCACTTTTCAATTTTGATGTTTTTGTTTCTCAGTTTATTCGACAGGGGGCGCACACAGGTACTACGTCTCCGCGGATTACAAACTTTTTGTTTTAAATTCGAGAGGTGTGCATGGTGCCTGAGTAGCTTCCACTGCCAGGTACACTTGATTTCAAAAAAAACTCATACATGCATTTTTGCTTATGCCACAAAATTTAGCTTTCCATTAGTGTATACTATTATAAGGCACCACCAGCTTAGTATGCCTGACAGCTTAAAATTCAGTGTGACATCCTTAAAAATGCCACAGATATCAACATTTACAAAAGTTCAAATTATCACTCGAGTTATAGAAGACGGCTGGTCTATAAGAAGAGCGGCGACCCATTTTGGAGTTGATAAAATGACGATAATGCGATGGAAAAAGCGCTGGATTGAAAATAATTCTATGGATAGGAAAGATGGATCAGGACGACCAAAAGTAAGTTCTGAAGTGCAAGATGAGAGACTTATTGACCATCTCAGAAAAAATTATTTTTCAACGTCGGTTGAAGCAGCTAATGTAACATTATTTTCGGGTTCTTTAGCAACAGTAAATAGAAAAGTAACGAAATCAGAAGTCTCTTTTTGAGTTGCTGCAAAGAAGCCTTCTCTAACAGAAAAACAAACACAGGCCAGAGTGATTTTTGCACTGAACAACGTTCTTCGTGATAATGACTTCTGAGAGAGGGTGGTTTTCACTGACGAAAAATTTTTTCAATCATCTACAAGCAGCAGGAGAATTTTAGTTTGTCGTCCACCAAATTCTAGATTTAAACCCGAATATACAAACCAAATTAAAAAAGCTGGACATTTTTCTGTAAACATGTGGGGCCGGTTAAGTGCTAGAGGTTTGGGTATTTGTTGGAGAATCGAAGGAAGATTCAATAGTGAACGATATATTGAAATCCTTGAAAACGTTATGCTGCCATCTATACAGGCTTTATATGAAAATAATGACTTCGTTTATCAGCAGCACAACTGTCCAGTAAACGGCTAATGTTGTTCGCCAATGATTTCAGAATAATAATATAGAAACACTTCCTTGGCCAGCCAACAGCCCTGACCTTAACCCAATGAAAAATATATGGGGTCGAATCGTTAAAATAATATACCAAAGGAATCGGAGACCACGAAATGCTGAAGAGTTAAGCGATGCTATTTATCGCGCATTGGATCAGCTCTCAGAAGGCAATCAGTATTTTCAAAATTTAACCGTTTCAATGCCCAGACGTTTGCAGCTTGTAATAGAGAAAAAGAAAAATGGTGATCCTATTAAGTACTAAATTATTTATTTTAGTTAAAATAATTAGTATTAAGTTTCCCATCGTTTTTTTCCTATTCGTCAAATTGTTTTCAATCCAGCGCTGTTTCCATCGTATTATTGTTATTTTATCAACTCCAAAATAGGTTACCGCCCTCTTTATACATTATTTTTGCTGATTTTTTAGTATTATGCAAAATTTAATATAAAAATAAGGTTGCCTTTAATTTAAGTCAAAAAATATTTTCAGTTTTAGAGACCTTTTTTAAACAATATGACAAATTGTCGTACTTTTGAAGTTTCTAGGCATTTTAGCTGGTAGTCAGTATATAATATACACTTTTAGAAAGGTCAATTTTGTGACTGCATGTATGCGTTTTTTTTTAAATCAAGTGTACAATCCCTCTCCGACTCTCCGATGATTCCTAATAAGGATGAAATAGGTTATCTGGATTCTCCATTAGACATTGGAGGGCTGGTCGTAATGGAGTGAGAAACAAAAACGCAAAAATATTTTATCGCCTTTATGTTTTTGTGGAATATTTTAAACAAAGATTGGTTGGGTTAGGCTGGAATATAGTCGATCGCAACTGATGAGCACCAGTTTTTTGACAATTTACATGCACAGTAGACGCGACAAGAAAAAATTTAGAGAAGTGTGTCATTTTATGTCAGAAATATATATATTTTATGTCAGAAATATATATTTTAAGATCAAAAAATTTTTAGAAAAGAAATTTAAAAATGTTCCTATGCAAACTGTCGCAAAACAGAAGGCGATTAAACCGCGGTCGGCCTCCTCCTTTATCCGCCCCTGACGTCTTTAAAGGAAAACAAACAAATGTAAAGTGTACTAATGTAAGTAACACAAAATATTATTTAGTAATTTTTTAAACTGTGGGAGTGATTGACCATTTTTTCCACCCACTTTTACCTCCCTTATTATTAAAGCTGGAAAAAAGTTTTATGTATAGAAGTTGCACAATTTTCTATAAACTTTCAGCTGTTGTTGCAAATGTCAAATTTTGACATTAATTTCTTTAATTTAAGTGCAACACCATGTATATTTTTTTAAATTTGAATTGGACGTCTTTTCTCTAGATTCCAATATGTTAGATAATTAAACAGAGTTTAGGTGGTTCTTCGTTTAACAAATGACTCTTAGGGGGCCATACGTTTCTTTTTAGTTCGGAATCTTCCAAGATAAATCTAACATATTATATATTTCTAGAATCATAAGAAGAAAAATATTGAAAATTTTTAAAAAATCTCTCAGATATTTTTCTTAGGAAATTGAAAATGAACAACCGTGCAAAATTTCGAAAAAAAAGGCGCTGCCAGTTCTGCCGTGTTAATAAAGAAGAGCGAATGTGCAAATTTCTCATCATCATCAGTAGCGCTACAGCCCTACAGGGCCTCGACTTTCTACAGCCTCGTCCGCCAGCCTTTCCGTTTCTAGCAAGGGCCTTACAGTGAGCTGCACCAATTTTTCTGGCATCCTCCAAGCGCCGTCTTTCCATCTCAGCCTTGGTCTCCCTCTGCCTCTACTGCCGCTTGGTATGGCCTCAAAGTTTCTCTTCGCGTTGGCACGTTGTTGTCATACCTGTTACTGACATTCTGCATAAGTTATAAAGCCATTCTAAATTTTAAAAACCATGCAGCGTGTTCCACTTAAAATAAAGAAATTAATGTCTAAATTTGACATATGCGATGACAGCTTTTTTCCTTTTCCAGCTTCAATGATAGGGGAAGTAAGGGAAGGTTGAAAAATACGGTGAATCACCCTGTACCTTTCTATATACAGTGTGTTCCAACAAAAACGAAACAGAGGCTTTCTTACGTATTTAGAGTCTGATTTTGGAAAAATTTTTGAAGAAGTGGATTTTTTGTTCAAAGAGAAAACTTTTTGCACTTTCTGCATTCGTCTATGCAACTTTAAATATCTTAAAAACTAGTCGCACATAATAATAAAATTTTAACACTTGTGTAAAAGTATTTGAAAGACCTTGAAAACAAGGTATGACGTGACCCACTTTGAAGGGGATTCGGGCTTCAAAAATTTCAAGACAGCCAAAATGTGTTCGAGGATTTTTTCAAACTCAGAATCCAAATACGTACAGACGCCTCTGATTCGTTTTCATTGGAACGTACTGTATATCTAAATTGGTAGAAAGTTTAAGACAAAACATAATATTTCTACCCTAGATTAGTTTAGAAACAACTACAAACGATAAAAATATTATCGTTAAATTTGAGGTTTTATTGTACTCATTTGGCCGCCTCCCTAAAACGAGGCGGCTGCTTCGTTGCTTCATCCCTATTTAATTTAAGTACAACCCCGAAATTTATAAAAATAAAAGGCTTTTGATTACAGACATGTTCAAATACAAACAAATTTCTGTAAATTTAAACAATTTTCAAAAATATTACGCAATCGACGTCTCGTTCTTTTGCTTGTACTTCTAGGAAATTTTACAACCAAGGTCAACCAGGACCGTGATATCTCGAAATCAAGGGCGGACCCAGTGGGGGGTGTCATGACCCCCCCCCTGGGCGGTTTACATCTTTTTTATTTAATATCTAAGTAACAAAAATAACTTGGACATCATATCTAGTCACTTCTCGAAATTTTATGCGAAATCCTTACAACACACGTTTTTATGGAAGTGGAGGAAGTAATTAATCGTTTCGGGAGAAGAGAGAAAAGGAAAATTGATTTTGTAATTTGATTCAATTTTTTAAGTAAAATTTTTGGCTTTTTTGCGTCTTTTTTTTCGCGTCTTGGGAGGGGGCAAATATGTCCGCTTACCTTTACGCCACTGATGTGAGCCCCCCCCTTACTGAAAAAGCTGGATCCGCCCTTGCTCGAAATCGACTTTGCATACTTATCTTGGAATAAAAACCAGAATTTAAATAACTATTCAAGTCTTTTTAAGAGTATCCAGGAATTAATAACGCAGAATAGTCTCCTCTAAATAAGCATCAATACTTTTTTTCTATCCCTAAGCCGCATTTATATACGGCAGAGGGAAACCCAAAAACAATACACATCGGTCGTTCTATTGAGAAAAGATAAACTAGGCTTTACACGAAACCGTATTTTAAAACCGGACGGGAATAAACATTAATTTTTTGCCGGTCTCTCTGTTGTCGCACGGCGATTTTCCCGGATTTTTTCCACGTTTTCGCCGTTTTATACGATAAAGAACTGTTATTGTTTTTTAAAAGAACGTTTCAATAGGTCCCATTATTGGTTTACCTTTTCAAAGATCCGAAACAATGGCTTTTTATTAGATACAAACATACAAAAAGTAAAACGCAAAAAAATTGAAAAAATATACAAAATTTGACGTTTTACTTTTTAAACTTTTGCTGGTTGTATAATAACATTTTTAAAAAAAAATCTTTTAAATTCACATTATTTTTATTGTACATTCAATTTTAGATCCCTAAAAAGAAGAACGTTTCTTTAATAAGATCCCTCAACCCATAAATCTATACCTTCAAAAAAATTAAAAATAGGATCGTTAAACCATTCTACAATAGTTTTTAACGTTTTGTTAAAGTATTTAGAATACTTCGCAACTAACTAAAGTTTGCACAGGGAGAGAGATGCTGCAAATCACGTGACGCGGAAACGGTGTGCACCTGTCAACTGACGTCGGTGATATCAAAGAGTTGTTTAAGGCGATTTTCAGCGAGGAATGATTCTTTAAATTTTAAAAAATATTGAAAATTTTAAAATTATTGTAACATTATCTTAATATTAAAAAAAAAAATTATTATAATAAGAGAGATTTATTTCTCATTGTGTTATTCTAGTGTTGCTGATTTGATCGTTCTTATTATTCGTCTATAAAAACTTATGGCGCACTGATGATCCCTGACAAAGTTGAAACACGTGTTTGCGTCTAGTCTCCAAGTCGCACCCGATATGTATTATCGTGGTACTCCGGTGTATTTTGAATAGTTTGTCTTGCTATTGATTCATCACAGTAAACAGCCCGACTGGTGGATGGACTGTGTCTGAAAACAGTCAGTGGTAGAAGTGATTTGCGGAAAACTGGTCGTAAATTTAAAGTCGTAAGCAGTTGCGACGTCCCCAATACCGTCGCAAACCATTTCGTCGCAAATCCACTTCGTCGCAAAAAATTGTGTTGCTGATCCACCCCGTCGCATAGGACATTGGGACGTCCCCTCTACTTTCACAAACAATTTCGTCGCAGATCCACTTCGTCGCAAAAAATTGTACAGCGGATCTTCCCCGTTGCAGACATTTTCGTCGCAAATCCACAACGTCGCAAATATATTCCGTCGCACACAACAAAATAGCGTATTAAATTATAAGAAGCTTACGGGACCAGTGGAAAATTTGGGGTCCAATGCGACGGAATGTATTCGCGACGTTGTGGATTTGCGACGAAATTGCCTGCGACGCTAGTGGGCAAATCGCAATGTCCTATGCGATGGAGAGAATCCGCGGCGCAAATGTTTGCGACGTTTTGGCTCTGCGACGAAAGTGTCTGCGATGGTTGCGGGGACGTCACAACTGTTTGCAACTTTAAATTTACGACCAATTGTCCGCAAACCGTTAGAAATAGTGGAAAAGGCCAAAAATCCAATAGTATTGGTTGGTGAAATTCTCTTGTTTTCCTTATGTTTTTATTTTCCTTAAACTAATGCGCGAGGCGAAAATTCGTAGAAATTTGCAGTGAGATTTATTAAGATCTAAAATAGTACTCCCTCACAGGTCTAAATATTTATACCTGGGGAGGATACTAAATTTTAAAATCAATTTTTTTTAAACACATACACATACAGAAAAAAAAACAAAGTTATTGATTATTTTGTATTGTTATTGCAAAATACCACTAAAAAACTGCTTTTTTCTCAAAATATGCCATATTATGCCGTAAACAGGTTTCAAAATGGCAAATGGTGAATACGCCAAAAATTTGGCACATAATAGCTTCATTATCTGTGTTTGAGGTTATAATGTTGGTGATTTTTTAGACGACCTTTGGGGGGTTTAAATTTATAGCCCCCAGAAAGGATTGTTTTCTGGCAATTGGTAATAAGTTTGTTTATAATTTCCCTAACGGTTAATTGATTTACCTTATTTAACATCCCAAGTAGTTCATTAACCAATAAAACACCTCCAATTTTGTCCAGAAAAACGCCATATTTTGAATCCGTTTTCAGCAAAAAAAATATATTTATGAGGGCACTACGAGGCTAAACAAACATAAGTGAAGGTCACTGATTATGCACGAAAAATATACCAAACAAAAAACCCCAAACAACTAAATTAATTTATTTACAAACTGAAATTAAAACATTGAGGTTATCTGAAAGCTCAGTCAAGAAAGCTTTCCTTACGCAAAGCCCGCTCATTTCAAAGCTGTAGCTTTCATCAGTAGAGGTTGGTGCAAGCCAAGGTACAAGCAGAGGTAAGAAATCCGAACTCGCTGTTTGCGATTTGAAGGTAGCTAATATTTTGAAACTGACATTTCGATAGCGACAGAAATGTAAACAAAATTTGAATTTAAGTTTTTTAATACACTTCATAAAAAAATACCTTTTAAATAAATACAAAATTAATCTACTCTTTATTTTATTATTACGCATCTACATCGTTGTGTGACATAAACTATTAATTGAAAAAATTAATTAACAAGGTTAACTTTTAATTAGAGTGACATATAACCCCAATTTTAATTTGTTCTATAGAGCGTTTACTATTTAAACCCCGCGTGGGTTTAAATTTTTTAATTTTCTTTTCTTCTGAATTAAAACTTTCTTCTTAAATCCAACAAAAGATTGTGTTAAGATCATTATTCAGTAATCAAATCTATTAAAATTAGCGACTACATCTCACCTATCTTTACGACCACCCCTGCAGTATTCGTACGCATCTAGAGTATCCTAACCATTTTGTTTTCTGTGGTTTTGCCCTCTCACTTTTTTCGACAAGGAAGGAAACAGAAGTGAGCGGCATGAAATAAAACTGTGCATCAAGCACACGAATTAGTTTGGTTATGTCGTACGTTGTACGCACAACTAGTTAAAGTTGTGCTTTTTACAAGCTTTTATTTAACTTGCAATGCATCTAAGTGTGTAGGTTTGTTCGAGTAAAATCTTTCAACTTAATTTTGACCAACTTCCCGACATCCGATCGGCTTCAAATTTGGCATGCTGATATGATTGCGGTGGAAACACAAGAATATAGTGCGATGAAATTGACAGTTCCACCCTAGTCGAAGGAGGTCGTTGAAATTTGGTTTGTTGAGGCACTTGGGGATAGAGATAACTAATTTTGAAAATTCAATGTGGCGGATTTAAGATGAACGATTTTTGGTCATCTTTTGCTAACCAATTTTAACTAACTTATACACATCCGATTGCGTTCAAATTTAGCATGTATACATAGTTCCGGTGATAATACAATAACATGTCATTATTAGGCACCCCTCCCCTCTACGAGGTGTTTTCCAAGTTTGTCCGATTTCACCCAAAATTGGTATAAGGAATACGAATTTTTTATCAGATTTTGAAAATTTAATATGGCGGATTTAAGATGGACGATTTTTGGTCATGTTTTGCTAACCAATTTTATCTGACTTATCCACATCCGATTGTATTCAAATTTGGTATGCGTTTACACTTCCGGTGAAAATACAATAATATGGTATTCTCAGGTAACCACCTCCCTCTAACGAGGGAAGTAGAGGGGGAAAAAGATTTATATAGTTTGTTCGACTTCAATCAGAATTGGCATACAGGGGTTTTTAAGGAGGGGGATTATGAATTTTTGATCAGTTTTGAAAATTTCAATATGGCGAATTCAAAATGGACGATTAAGGGTCCAAATAATCTGGTATTATTAGGTACACACTTTCCTCTAACGAGGGAATTGGAGGGGTGAAAAGATTTAGTTTGTTCGATTTAAATCAAAATTTTCATACAGGGGTTTTTCGGGAAAGGGATATGAATTTTTAATCAGATTTAAAAATTTCAATATAGCGGATTCAAAATGTACCATTTAGGGTACAAATTCAAGAATTAAAAAATAAATTTTTAATCTTTTAAAGAACAAACTCTTATTAAATGCTCTCAAAAGTAGAAAATAATTTTTTATCTTTCTTACACCATAATAAAAGCGATGGGCGAAAATTAAAAATTTTATCTTTACGGTGACAAAGAGAGAACTACAAAAGAAGAACTAAATTCTTCTTCTTTTCGAATTCTAAACATAATGCTTTCATCTAAAGAAGCTGAGAACGGGTGAGATTGCCGTGCCTGCCAAGTCTTTGAAAATGTCCTTAGATTATAGAGTAATATAACTGATTCTTAGTTGAATCGTCGATGTGACCGATATACGATACCCAAAGTTAAAATTTTTTATTTGCGACCATCGCTTTTATTTTGGTATATGAAAAATAAAAAATTATTTTCTACTTTTGAGTGCATTTAATAAAAGCTTGTTCTTTTAAAGTTTTTTTTTTATTTTAACGACGCTTTCACAAACGCTTCATAAATATGCTAATCAAAAATAGTTTGCCAACTTTAAGTGTCTAATAAGTTTGCCTTTAGCCCCTTACAATTACTTGAATAATTATGTCGGTCGTGCACAAACTAAAAATCAACTATATGCTGCAACTCTCTATCCAATAGATTTCTATCTGTGTTGTTATCAATAAAAGGGTGCGATTAAGGGTCAGCTAAGGGCCATTTCGAGGAAGCGTTCCACACATTTTAGGACTCTTTTAGTGTCTCTATATGATACTAGGTCCTAAAATATTTACTCGAGTTATCCTAATAAAACAAACACCGTTTTATTTTCCGATTGATAGTTCGCGGTAGCTGGTATGTATATACCAGGACCTTCTTAGAAGCGCGAAAACCTCATCAAGGCAACACCGTTCTCAACTAAAAAGCCAGTTAACTCATTTTCGTTTTAGTATCCTTTAGCCTATGATCGTCGCCATATTGACACCAAACTGACAGAAAATCCATGTTTTGCTTGTCAATTTGGTTATAAAAATGGCAGCCACATTAGGCTAAAGGGCACTGAGGAGGTAGGAGTTAACAGGCTTTTTAGTTTAGAACGGTGTTCAAGGTCACTGAAAGTGAAATTTTTTGGTTATAATTTTAATGTCAAAATTTCAGGAATGCATTGGCGCTAATAACATAACTTTTATAAGTTCTTAACAAGATAATTTATGAAATACACCATCTTATAAATAAGGGAACTAAAACTCTAGAATATACCTGTAAGTGTTTGGCATTTTTAGAATTAGAAACCCACATAGCACTGTATATACTTTTATGGATACGGATATCCCTCATGGATATTGAATGTATATGATTTTCTGATTCACAACACATCCAGATGGCCACAAGGTGGACATCCGTGGTATATTTTCGTATATTCACTGCAATTTCACATAAACATAAGCGATTATGGAATTACCTATGGATATCCTTTTTAAATTTGGTATGGATATGATTTTGTTATTTGAAACAGATCCAGATACCCGTGAGATAGACATCCATAACATATCCAAGGATATCCGGCAATTTCCAGAAATTTAATGATATAAATGACTAACACACTGTGAAGCTATCAAAATAAAGTAACAGCACACTAGACAGTAATGAAAAATATTAAATACCTCAAAAACGGCACAACGAAAGTATCACATATGCTGTATTGTTTAAAAGGAAACTTTATCACAAATTCGAAAATTAAAGAAAATATGAAGTGTTCCATACTAACTTTGGCTTATATCTTGAAAACCAAAGACGGTGGAAAAAATCTGAAAAGACAATTAAACTATTTGTCAAAAAGTCTACAAAAAAACTCTTTACATCAAAATAAAATTTTCAGGAATAACGAAGTTACAGACCCTCTCCTAAAATGCAGACTCTTCAAAACCCTCCGTAGCTTGTACATGAATTGACATATGAAGATGCAGTTTTCACCTTCGATCTTCTCTTGAAAATCAAGTCTCGCATGTGGGAGTCTTGTTCTATCTCGCCTGGGTACCGATTCTGGAAGTCATAGGAAGTGATCGTTCGCCTGAGAGAAGGGAAGCAGTGTCAACCAATAAACGCGCTTAAAAGCAGTGACGAGACGATCAAAGAATCACCAATCTATTATGGGCACGCGCAGAGGTGCCTCGAACAACAATTTTTGAGCGAAGCCGTTCTCTTGACTAGACCCAGTACTATGGACTTGTAGGAAAGCTCGTCTAAAAAACGACACTCGTATGATTTCAGAGCACGTTATTGGATGAAACCATCACGTGACAGATCTCGCTAATACGCATGCTATGGCCAACTTGACCGTCTTGTAAAGTACGACGTCGCACAGTGGCCGATTTTTGTAAAAACGCGGATATTAAAAAAAACTTCCACATTGTAATTTAATCGTACAAAATATTTAGCTTTAATAAAAAAATAAATAGTTACTATATCTAAATAAGTAAGCATTTATTCTTTTTTAGATGATACAGAGGATGATCGTGTGAATTATCACATTTATCTTAAGACATTTTTAAGAAGGTAAAAGATACATATTTATTAATTGATTAAATTAAACAAAAAAATGTTACTTTAGAACAATCAAATTTACTTCAAAATAATTGACACAATATATAAGTGTTACAGTATACTAGTATATTTTTTATGTATATAGTGTTTTGAAATTCTAAGCATTTTTATATAACATACCCTATGTCGAACTTCACCTGTTTTCGAGATATCAACAGTTGAATACTGTCATACTCTGCGTCTTCTATTTGAAATTTGATGTTGAATACTGATGCGTAATATCAAACTCGTAAAAAGCATAGTTTATTCTTTGGCCAAATTTAGACACGTTTTGAATTTTTTAATTTTTCACGTTATGTCCACGTTTTTCTGAAAATCGACCACCGTGCGTTGTTGGCATAACTTTTGTGCGATGGATCACTTCTCAGGGTATGATCGTTCTACTACGCCCAGAATCGAGCCACTGGAAGTACCTTAAACCTCCCAAAAGTGCCCAACTTGGGACTCCCTGTACACAAACCGGGGCATTACGTACCCAAATGTCAAGTGTCCCCTTTTTGTATGAATGAATAAAAATCAAGACGCCTATACTCACAGGTGAGCTCAACATATACAAAATGGCGTTGTGGCGTCACATGGGTACCGATTTTGAAATAGTTTGGTGTTTTCTATTTGCTTTTAATACTCTTTGCAAAAATAGAACATCTTTTTCTTATTTTTGACAATAAACTTTACTTAAATTCATATTTCGTCACTTTGTCTAAAAAAGACGCTTGCAGTGGGGTTTACTAAGATTGAAAATAGTACCCCCCACAGGTCTAAATATTTATACCTGAGAGGGGTACTAAATGTTAAAACTAATTTTTAAAAAACTTATCCATATAAAAGAGACACAAAATTATTGATTATTTTGTATTGTTATTGCAAAATACCACTGAAAAACTACATTTTTCTCAAAATACACCATATTTTAGGAGAAAATGCCCTAAAACTAATTTTATTTGACAGGTTTCAAAATAGCAAATGGTAAATACGCCAAAAATTTGGCACATAATAGCTTCATTATCTGTGTTTGAGATTATGAAGTTGGTGATTTTTTAGACCACGTCTGGGGGGGTGGTTTAAATTTATAGCCCCCTGAAAGGATTGTTTTGTGGCAATTGGTAATAAGTTCGTTTATAATTTCCCTAAGTAAACGTTTTTACAAGGATTAATTTACCTTATTTAATATCCCAAGTTGTTATTTAACCAATAAAACACCTCCCATTTTGTTGAGAAAAACGCCATATTCTCAACTCTTTTTCAGCACATAAAATATATTTATGAGGGCACTACGAGGCTACGAGGCACTACAAACATAAGTGAAGGTCACTGATTATGCACGAAAAATATACCAAACGAGAAACCCAAAACAACTTAATTAATAATTAATTTATTTAAAAACTGAAAGTAAAACATTGAGGTTATTTAAAAGCTCAGTCAAGAAAACTTTCCTTACTCAAAGACCACTCATTTCAAAGCTGTAGCTTTCATCAGTAGAGGTTGGTGCAAGCCAAGGTACAACCAGGGCAAGAGATCCAAACTCGCTGTTTGTGATTTAAACGCAGCTAATATTTGAGACTGACATTTAGAATAGATTTATAGATAGATAAATTAATTTATTCCTTATTATTACCGATCTAAATCTTTGTGTGACATCAAATATTAATTGGGAAAATTAATTAACAAGGGTAAGTTTTAATTAGAGTGACATATAACCCCAATTTTAATTTGTACTACAGAGTGTTTACTATTTAAACCCCGCGTGGGTTTAAATTTTCTTTTCTTCTAAATTAAAACTTTCTTCTTAAATCCAACAAAAGATTGTGTTAAGATCATTATTCAGTAATCAAATCTATTAAAATTCTTCTTATAAATTACACTATGTCCAACTCAAGGAGGGTTGGTTTGAAATGCTTAAAACCAAAAATTTCACTTAAACTTAGGACCGTTCTAGGATAGACTAAATCCTTTTTGTAAATTCCACCGTTGAGGTTCTTTCCGGCACACACTTAATAAGTTTCTGCAATTTTTATATACAAATCGGAACAAGACAAACAATTAAAAAAAATTTTAAATTACGCTACCATTTTGTTAATAAAATAGCGGTCATAGTAGCCACGTGATGTTTCAATATGGCGGCCAGTCAAATATTGGGCTCACCTGTGAGTATAGGCGCTTTGCATACAAATAAGGTGTTTCTCCATGTTTTAAATAGCAAACCGGAGAATTTGCATAATTGCAGGTAAATGATAAAAAAGTTATAAAAATAATATATTTGTAAATACATTACGTGAAGGGATACAACTTTCAGCACAATCTGGCACCGTCGCCAAATTGTTTACCTTCTATCTGATCGCAACTGTGGTAATTATGGTGTCGCTATTTTAGTTCTAGTGCTCTAGTTATACTTAGCGAATAAAAAAGACTTTAATGTCGGCTCACATTTTATGTATTAGATTATATTGCACTATTCCCAGACAGCACAAACTGTCCATCGGACAGCCATTTTTTGTCCAAAACCGCCGGCATTATCCATGGACCATTTATGGACATCCATTGAACAAAGGTTTTTCCTGATGCTGTGGATGACAAACAAACCAAAGGTCTTCAAATTTTGATCTATACAGAACTGCTTTTTTCAGTTAGTTTTTGGATATCCAATGGATAACGATTTTTCTTGGTCCATCGGACCACAAATAAAATCTATCCGGCACCGTTCATGTCAATTGGGCTTGACCTAGTTAGCACATTAATAAATATAGTCATTTATCCGAACTGTTTTGGATATCTAATGGATCATGTTTTTTCTTATTCATTACCAACAATAACATTTCTCTCATATCTAGCCGAATCATTTAAGTAAATATTTTTCATTATTTTGGATTAATTGGCATTTTAGTATTTTAATATCCATTCTTTGCTAGGAACCCCTTCCGCAAGAATTGACAATCAGACTTATGATGTTGGAGTGGTTCAAATATATAGTTACCTATATACTTAAATATTGAAAATATCACCGCTTTTGACAAAACTGTTCACTGGATATCCATTGGAAAAAATAAGTATATCCAATATACTAGGGAAATTAGACCAACGGATATACATTTTAATTATTAATTTTTTTCAACAGTGAACTATAAAGATACTTTTTGGATAGGCAATCGATAACTTTGGGACAGAATTTCGTTCCACTGGATAACCAATGGATTAAGTATAGTGGTACAATAGTCAAAGTATTGAAAGTTTTGGACTTTTTTGGGATGTCCAGGAGCCGTCCAACGTTTTGACAATTGTATTATCCGATGGACATGCCTTGGAAAAAAAATTCCTACAGATTTGGTTGTTCAATGGACTGCTGTATTGTCCAGAAAACTCTCTCCACTGGACATCCTTGGGACAGACTTGTGCTGTCTGGGTAGTAGTAGTAGAGAAGGGGCGGCGTGAAGCCTGGCATGTAGGCCTCCCTGGGCCCTTTCTGCCCTACCCCGAGCCTGCCCCTAATCCACCGCCTGCACCACTGGTCTGGCAGTCTGCTCATCTGGTTTCACTGTTCTTTTTGCAAAGTCCAGTATTTGGTCCCATTTGAGCATGTGCAGGTCCTCCTCATCCAGGGTCGGGAAACAGTATACCTGGTATCTCGTCCTCTGGTATGCCTCGCAGTTCGCTATAACGTGGCTGTCTGGGTAGGTAATTGGCAAAGCAATTACCGTGCAAAAATTATACTTGTTTAAACCCTGCTGTTTCTGTTGGTTTTAGATTGAACACGTTTTTGTTCTTTTTTTAATGAAACGCTCTTCTTTGTCCCTGTATGGAAAAAATTACTGTTCTTTTACGATTATTTTCACGGAGATTTTTATTATCCAATACCACTCCAAGCGATTAAAAATTGAATTATTTGCCATAAAAATAGCAATTTAAACCTTATCTGTCCTAGATTAAATTTAAAACACAATATATTCACGCACTAGTGGAAAATTATTTAAACGATCATTGAAATATTAAAACACTCCTTGCCCGATTTTGCAATCAAAAGACGATCCCAAAAACAGGGATTTTTGAGCTGTAAGCATTTCAGACCAGTGTTGCCAGCTGGGCTCGTCGAAATTTTCAATTTTTTTTAGAAAAATTGCTAGAATTCCCTAGGTCAAAATTACATTGAATCACGTCCTACCTAAGCAGACGAGCCAGGACCCTAAACCTTAGTAACGTCAGACACCTCACCATCGTGACGTAATTTTATTAGCAGCTGTCAGTGAAAATATAATTCTTACTTCAAACTACGTCAGGATTGTGGGGTTTGTGACGTCACTAAAGTTTAGGGTCATGGTCCGTTTGTTTATGTAGGCCTTGATTAAATATTGAAACTTATATGTACCTACGTACGTCAAAATCAAAACACAATATTCAAGGAATTATGTTTATTATCACAAAAAAAAAACGAAAAACGGTACAATTTAATTATTTAAACTCAAAACAGGTTGATTAGTTTGAAGCAGTTGAAAATTCCCCAGATATTAGGGAAAATTCCCTATTTCCTCATTGCATCAAAAAATCCCTAGAACTAGGGAAAAATTCCCTAGGTTGGCATCACGGTTTCAGACTGACTTGCATTCGAGTGGCATTGGCTGTCAAGTCGTCGATCTCTCTCTCTTGATATTCAAAAATTAGGTCCGGTCAGGTCGCCGAACGACAAAAAATATTTGAGTCGCGTGGGGGCTGATTCTTGAATTTCGTAGGAAAGGTCGCACGGGAACAGTCACCTCCCAGGAGGCTTATTTTTAAATTTCATAGGAAAGATCGCACAGGACAGTTCACATCCTTCGTTTCGACCAATAAGAAGGCTTAGAAGTTGCTTGCATTGTGCACGCGCAAAGCTGACCGGATTGTCGTTTTTCAGGAGCGCTCGTTCACCTGGTCCGGGGCCAGGTGTACGAAAGTGTAGGAAAGTTCCTTCGATACACGGCAATCGGGTGAGGTTCGGTCGTGGTCGGATAGGTTTTGGATAGCTCGTGATCGCTTCAAAGCCTATTATTGGTCGATATAAGGGAGAGGACCGTTCCCGTGCGATCTTTCCTACGATATTCAAGAATCAGCCCCCAGATATAGATAAATAACAAGCTTTGAAACTATCAGAAATTATCCGAACCCTATAAAACCATAGCCGAACCGCACACGATTGCCGTGTATCGAGGGAACTTTCCTTCACTTTCATACACCTGCATCTGAGAAAGTGAACGAGCGCTCTTGAAAAACGACAATCCAGTGAACTTTGCGCGTGTACCATACAAGCTTGGCAGCTGCTGAGTATTTTTATTCGTCAAAATGAAGGATGTGAACGTTTTCGTGTGACCTTTTCTACGAGATTCACTTTAGATTTCTGTTTTTATGAAAATTTTTATCAAAATGGATTCGTTGTCAGTCGTTTCCTTAAACTTTGATATTTTTAAAGAATTTTATGAACTACATGAATTTATTTCTTCTCGGTGACCGCTATACTCCGTCGGTCAATCACTACGTTCTTACGTGGAACTGAATACGTTTTCAATACGATTTACTTTTCGATTTTTCGATTTATTTGCCTGATGTAAGTACTTTGAGATTATTTTTACCAATTTTAATTAACAATAATATAATCAAAATAAAGGTATATACCTACTTTTTGTATTGGAAGTGCTAACACAGTGGCGGCTTTAGAGGGGGAACGCGTTGAGCGCGCCCTCCCCCAAAGGTTTAGATTAGAAATATTCGATTACATTATATATTTTTATAGAAGAAGGTGTGGCGGCTTATCCACATCTATTTTCTATTGGGCAATAATTTATTTAACACTTTTTTTGTATTTCCTGGATAATCTTAAAGAAATTTCTACAGTCACCAAAACACCTAGCCCGATATGTGTGTACTTTGACGACAAAGGGCCAAGTAAAGTAAATAATAATATTTTAAAAAAGCACGAAAAGAACCAGAGGGAACGTTGATGCCGCTTTTAGTAAAATATTCAAGGTCTTCGTCAAGTCAAAATGTAGACGTGATGGAAATTTCGTAACAAATTGTCTTGGCAGTATCCAAGAAATCGTAACTTTCTGAAATCTTTCTTCTAAGCAAACCTATGTATTATAAAATTGTTTATAAAGAGTCCATGCGGGACACGTTGGATTGAGGGGCACAACGACATTTTACAATTTGCTACTGCCTGTTAAGTATAGTCAAGGCTATTGACATCCACATCTATTTTCTATTGGGCCATAATTTATTTAACACTTTTTTGTATTTCCTGGATACTTTTGAAGAAATTTCTACAGTCACCAAAACACCTAGCCCGATATGTGTGCACTTTGATGAGAAAGGGTCAAGTAAAGTAAATAATAATATTTAAAAAAAAAACACGAAAAGAAGCAGAGGGAACGGCAAACGATTCTCCATGTATCCAAACTGAAGCTGAACAAGTTGATGCCGCTTTTAGTAAAATATTCAAGATCTTCGTCAAGTCAAAATGTAGACGTGATGGAAATTTCGTAACAAATTGTCTTGGCAGTATCCAAGAAATCGTAACTTTCTTAAACCTTCCGTCTAAACAAACCTATGTATTATAAAAATATTTATAAAGAGTCCATGCCGGACACTTGGATTGAGAGGCACAACGACATTTTACAATTTGCTACTGACCTGTTAAGTATAGTCAAGGCTTTAAGGGATATTTCTCAATGGGAATGCAACTTGTCATCCACTGAAGCAAATTTGTGAATGACTTCATTTTTACAGTGTTTTGTCTGGCTGATATTCACTGACGTAACTAGCTCTCTGGGTCCTAGGGGGGGCCTAGCTGACACTGCTTGATAGTGATATTTTTCTCAAAACTGTTTAATATTATCTCGAATATTATGCATTATTACCTTAACTAAAATTAACCGTAACCTTATTTGACTCTACCCAGCTGTTTATTATAAATTAACTTATATTAGGTGCAACTTCCTTGTCTTATGTAAAAATATTTCCAGAACGTGGTCTGCTGTAATCTCTTCTTTAATTAAATCATTCTGGATGTTAATAATTGACAACACTGGAAAATCGGGTTTGTCCCATTGTAGTTCTGGTTCAATTTTTTATTCTAGGCATCGCAGAGAAGCATCGTTAACAACTTATAAGAAAAAAAAGAGCAATCTGAAATAATTTCTAGAGGTTAGGACAAAAGCCTTGTCTAATAGAATCTTTCGTAAATTTTTACAAGTAATCATATTTTTTTTACCAATATATCAACTTCATGCATAGATACATCCACACCTGCAATCGTGGAGTAATTTTCAACAAAATTTTGACTTTCTTCGATGTTTTACTTAAATAAAGCGGTAAATGCTTTATGTAGCCAATAGCAAGTTTGAAAACCTCTCCCTAGGATTAGCTGCTAAATTATCCATTATTAGGTAGTGCAAGTTTATTTTCCAGTTCTAAGGAACTTACATCTGATGGCAACTCTATAGCGCTGTCTAAGAGCGATTTCCACTACATAATCCTTAGTTTGTGCAGCAATTTGCCGTATCCGTTTTGATACTCTGATAGGTTCTGAAGAAATATCATGTTATCGACGAGTCTTGGATTTCAGAATAAATATTTTAAAAACTATTTCTAGTTTCTTCTAAAGACTGTAGCGTACCATCTATTATTAAATTTGCTTTGCCGAGAGTAGCATCTTTACCCTGAAAGTACTGACTCAAAACGACGATACGTAATAATACAAAGTATGGAATGTGCAGGCAAATGCAAAACTCGGCTTTTGAAATAGATGCTAATAGTCCAACAACTTGAAGGGCATCTCTATCCTGGTTATCAGTTACTTCACTTTTTAGTGCGATTTTACTCGCCCCACCTAAAGGTTAATAAATCTGCTTTACAATTTTCAAATCGACATCCCCAGCGATTAGTAGAAAATTTAAATATACTATACCAAAATGTTAATACCGAAGGTCTCTGCAACCTTTTTAAATTTTTCATGATTTCCTGGTTGCGAAAAATGCACATATAATTCCTCTAATGTATTAAAGAGAGAAGCTGCGGGTGCTATTTTTGTACATGCGCCAACAACAACTAAATTAAGTCTATGTGCCAAATGAATGTATATTGCCGAAGGATGTTCTTCTCTTATTAAACCTTTTAAGCCCTTACGTTTCCCAGATATTATACTAGCCCCGTCATATGACTGACAACTACTAGACTATAGTTTTCTGGAGGGGCCTGGAAGGATCCCCCCAGGTCCCCCCCCCCTAGTAACACCGGTGCTGATATTTTTAGCTTAATCATACCTACAAAGTATATAATGATCTCCTAAATGCTCTGAATCAAAAAAGGGCCGATCATGATTCATTTTTTTTTTTGTAGACAATTTTTAGTTCAAAAAAGGCTTACAAGCCTTAACGTAGATTTGACAATTCCCTGTCCTTGCGGACGACAAACATAAAGAAACATTTTCTGATTTTGCAAATATTTCACGTAACGATATCGGAAAATACCTTTTTATATTCCTATTTTAGATATAATTCTTGCAGATTTAAATGACCGCTTTACCGATAACAATTTGTTATCCTTTAATCTTAAGGACACAAGTAAACAGGTAGAGGGTGACCAGTGAAACCACTGATGAGCCCAGGCTGGTTACCCAGGGCGAAACATCGTTTAATCATTTCTCTTTTCGCTCTGGTCTTTTATGTGTTTCTTGTGGGATGCTCATCCAAGTTTGAATTTTCGTTATTTCCACCCAAGATCTCTTGATCTTTTGTTTTTTAGATTATTTTCGGTTGAAATAACTGACTTGGAGGTTTTTTAACTTTTTTTTTCATTTTAGTTGCCTTAGGAGCATAATCCTACTGGAAATATTAACACGCCAGGATGAATCCGTATCAGATAACTTGGATAAGTACCAGTGCGGAACGATGCCTAATTGTGAGGGACTCAAATTTGGAAATCAAAGTGTATGATGGTGTTTAATGATGTATGGTAGAGGTTGACCAGTGAAACCACTGATGAGCCCAGGCTGGTTACCCAGGGCGAAACATCGTTTAATCATTTCTCTTTTCGCTTTGGTCTTTTGTGTGTTCCTTGTGGGATGCTCATCCAAGTTTGAATTTTCATTATTTCTACCCAAGATCTCTTGATCTTTTGTTTTTTAGTTTCTTTTCGGTTGAAGTAACTGATTTGGAGGTTTTTTAACTTCTTTTTTTGTTCTAATTGCCTTAGGAGCGTAATCCTACTGGAAATATTAACACGCCAGGACGAATCCGTATCAGGTAACTTGGAAAAGTACCAGTGCGGAACGATGCCTATTTGTGAGTGATTCAAAGTCGGAAATCAAAGTGTATAATGGTGTTTAATGATGTATGTTAGAGAGTGATCAGCAAAACCAATGATGAGCCCACGCTGGTTACCCAGGGCGAAACATCGTGTAATCATTTCTCTTTTCGCTTTGGTCTTTTGTGTGTTCCTTGTGGGATGCTCATCCAAGTTTGAATTTTCATTATTTACACCCTAGATCTCTTGATCTTTTGTTTTTTAGTTTCTTTCCGGTTGAAGTAAATGATTTGGAGGTTTTTTAACTTCTTTTTTTGTTTTAATTGCTTTAGGAGCATAAATATTAACACGTCAGGACGAATCCGTATCAGGTAACTTGGAAAAGTACCAATGCGGAACGATGCCTATTGGTGAGTGATTCAAAGTTGGAAAGCAAAGTGTATGATGGTGTTTAATGAGTATGGTAGAAGGTGACCAGTGAAACCACTGATGAGCCCACGCTGGTTACCCAGAGCGAAACATTGTTTAATCATTCTCTTTTCGCTTTGTGTGTTCCTTGTGGGATGCTCTTCCAAGTTTTAATTTTCGTTACTTCCACCCAAGATCTCTTGATCTTTTGTTTTTTAAACAGGCCTTATCAGAAATAATTTTGGAGTTTAGTGAACTGCTCAGAAACAAAGAATGATGCATATTAAAAACGGCATTGAAGCTTTGGAAAAGTGTGACGAAAATTATTTTCCGATAGTGCACGAACTTCTAGGATTTTATGCACGCCTACTATTTCAGCAGCAGCAGCCTAAAGAAGCTTTTCAAGCTTACGGTTAATCAAAAAACTACTTAAAATGTACCACGGCAGGGGATCGCTTGGATTAGAGGCCCTGTATATGATTTTTGACAGTTATTGTTTTACCAGAGGTGAGCAACTGGATTTGACAGTTTGTTAGGGAAATGTGTGAATTGTGTGTTGGCCATGATGGTGGTAACCCCTGACAATAAATAACTTGGTCACCGTCAGATTTTTGATAATAAACATGAGGTTTAAAAATTAAATTTTGCTGTATCAAAAACTGTAAAAATACGTGCCTCGACAATTTGTATTGTTCCTTTTTCCAACAGAGAAAGAAACTCGGGAAAAGTGAAAAACTGGAAAATTAATAAAAATCGCCGAATTTGCAAGGTAAGTGTTGTAAGAAAAAGAGTAACAAAAATATAGATCATAGGAGTCTTTATATTTTACCTATTTTTTACATTTTTAATATCTACCGTGTGTATTCACTGTTTGTTTTTGTTTTTTTTGTCAAAACTTGACATATTTACCCCTAAATGCAACGTAGGCACTTAATCGCGATTGGGTATCTAATTTATTCTTTTTCTCTTTTGATCCCACATAAATAAACAAAGACGAAGCATGGATTAGCTAAAGTAATGCGAATATTTTTACGGTCCATCTGGGGCTTAACTAACCAAAAAAAATCAATCTTTCAAGAACTTTCTGGGGAAATTATAAAAAGAGACAACAAAGCATCAGTCCATTTCATAAAATCCGTTTTACATGAAAATATGAAAAAAAAATAGAAAGAGAGGGCAATATGAGTTGCCCACTTCTGGTAAAACAATAACTGTCAAATATATGGAGGGCCTCTAGCTTAGATTAACTCTATATTTATAAAAACCTTCAAATAAACCTTGAGAATGTAATTAAAAGATTTGCCAACATCAAAAGTAGGTTGGATTTTACAATTTAGCTTTTGGCCGCTTAATTTTTAGTTGAAAATTTGTATTTTTTGTGCGAAAATATCAATAAACTTATTCTTTTTAATTTTGTCGCACTTTTATTCAGCTTTTATTCAGCCTAAATTCGTGAATATGTATTGTTACGGTAAAAATCACGTTTTACGTAACTGCTGTATTACCACTAAAATTTGTTAAAAAAAACTTAAAATCTAATAACTTTAATTTTATAAAATACGCACAAATACAAAGATTATTATTATATATTATAATTCTATTCTAGCCATCTAGGGGAAAATCAGTAAACTTCCAAAAAGCAAATGTAAAGATTTTTGTGTTCTCTTTAAACATCACTAGAACTAGATTCCTTATTTTAACGAAAATGTAGAGCGTGAGCCATCGGGAATTTTAAAATTCATATAAAACAGCTTAATAATAATAAAAGACTCATTAAATAATAGAATAAAAAAATGTTTCATATTTAAATAAATAACCTTGATTCCAAATATTCCAATATAAACAAATTTTACAAATATACATTGTGGAGCATTTAAATTTATTAAGGCTTTACATTTGGTTTTGCAAGAACTCATCTGGGATAACTTTATTGAAAAGTAGGTATTTTTCTGTTAGTGTATTGGAAAAAGATAGCTAGAAATTTGGTTGTAAACATAGATTCCTAACCTAGAAAAAATGCAGCTGGGAACGTCAAACTAGGTATAAAGAATCTTATTGTGTATTTGTGTAATAAAAAAATTTTGTGAAATATTTAACAACCAAAGCAGAAAGTGGATATTTTAAAAATTGTAGAATTACCCAGTGTCAGTGCTTTTCCTTAAAACGAATTAACCTTCTACGTCGTGGAGACTCACAAACCCTCAAAAAAATGGGATAAATCTCGACTGCTATTGGTCTATTTCTAACTTGAAATGTTCTATTTTTGGTGCAGCACTTAAAAAGGAAAGGCATTTTAAATTATGTTCTAAAAGTTTCTAAATTTTACCACTTTTGTTTCATTTTTTTTCTTTAATTGATGAAGTTTTTTTTATTCATTTTTATTTTATCTTGTTATGCTAGAGGACATTTTATGGCAACCATTTTTTTTGTTAACATACGTTTTCGGGTCTTTTAGTCCCATTAACATTTTTTTTATAAATAAATTTATATAATTTATTTATTTACCTGAAAGGGCTTTAATGCTTTGCACCCTTTCCTTTGGACTGGTTAGTTGAAAAACTGTTTCTACTGTGTTTTCTTTGAAATTTTCAGCATGGTATTTGGGAACCGTTACTCATAGAGTTTTGCCTTGTGCAGTATTTGGGTTCATCACTTACCAAAACGCTACTTAATCTGGAATTCATGGTTAGAAAGTTAGATAAACAACCAGCCATATTACCTACCTACGTTTGTCTCCCGAAGGGCTTATTTTTACCTACCTTTTGTCTCCCTAAGAGCTTAATTTTTTTTTCTTTTTGTGACTAATTAACCACACAAAGTTGATGTTCTTGGCATGAAGTTCGACTACTGTTGAAGAGACTCTGATACTGGTACGCCAAACATTTATGTTAATATATATCTCTTAATCTTATATATGGCTTTAGTAATAACCTTCAGAAAAGTTATAGTACCGTATTATCAGCCGTGCACTTTGGTTATACAGGGTTCCTAAGATTTTCCTTAGGGATAGGATTTCAATAACTCAAACAAAAATGGCATAGAAAGTTCTGCGCGCACAAAAGAAACAGGTATATTGAGCAATGGTGTCAGTTTGTTATTATCTCCGGACTGCTTTCATGAGAAAAAATTGTCGCCACTCTTTCATTGTAAGCATAAATCATAGTTGCAATAATAACCGTTGACAAGATGCCACAGTTTTTTCTTGCTTAAAGGAGGCGGCAGGGTCCATTATTTACGATACTGAGCGATAAACTCGTGAGGTTGTTAACATTCGAAAGAAATATCTTCGCTTTTAATTAAATTTCTTTCCATTCTGTTCTACTAGTGACATCTATTCGGAAACGGCCAAACCATACAGCTAGCACTAGCAGCCAAAGAAATCAATAAACGGCGCTGTTTTTCCTGCAGAGCTTTTTGCTTGCGATATTATTGATTTTAAATAAAGCTGGCCCTACACCACATTTGATATTTTCGAGGTGTTTTATGACATGATCTCGAAACATGTAGCGAATCAATTCTTCAAAACTAGCGGGAGGGTAAAAGCGAAAAATAAGAGGCTGCCAATATTTGTAACAGCCAAAAAGGGATGAAAAGATTTATTTTGCTCTGTTTCTTTACAAAAAACGTTTTTTTACGAAAAACCACCAGCCACTTTTTTTATTTTTTTCTTCAACTTTCTCGAAATTTTCGTCATACCGTAGAAAAAAATTATTTCCCCCATAGTCATACTCTACTTTTATTCGAAAAAATTTAGAAACAGAGACGAGATCAGTTTTCCTAAAACGGGGGATCTTGGTTTCGAGTGAGAAGATAAAGGGCGCCGCAGGTAAAAATTTTTCAATTAAATTAGCCGAACGCAAAAATGTTAGAAAAACAAAGCACGAAATAAAAATGGCGCCGCTTACAATTTTTTTTCAAAAATTATGTAATTTCGGGAACGCAAAGAAATAGGTCTAAAGAGTATAATTTTTTAAGAAAAAATATCAATTTTCTCGCCCTTCTCCACTGGGACTACAGGGGCCGTGCACAAATTACGTAATGGTCATAGGGGGGAGGGGGGTTACAAAACGTTACGTAGGGGGGAGGGAGGTTTTCGACAGCGTTTGCATTTGTGTGAAACTAAGAAAATTTGTAATGAAAATAAGTGAAACGTTTTTTTTTTTGGGGGGGGGGGTAGTGGTCTTGAAATCGTTATGTAATATTAGGGAAGTGGCGTGCCAAACCGTTACAAAACATTACATAGGGAGGGGGTCAAAAATTGGTAAAATCACCGTTACGTAATTTGTGCACAGCCCCACATCTGACTGTTCCTCCTTTTTGATTTCGAATCAAAGTGCAAAACCCGGGTTGGACGTTCGAAGGTGTCAACCCGTCCTCTTTGCTTGATAAAGTTTCTATGGAAATATCTCAGTCGATTTCTCCGGCCGTGTATGAACGCTTTAGGTTAGGCATTTGCATGTATCTCAGTCCCCAGCCTGTAAACAGTACGTAAGGACAATGGTTACAAAATGAAAAGCCGAAAAGTATTTTTTTACAATATCTTTCATCAGTTTGGTATTAAAATCGAGCAAAAACAATTTTTATTCTAGTCCTAAAGGTATGAAAATGGAAAAAATTAGAAAACAACAACCTGGAATGGATTTACTACGTGTAAGATGTAGTGACAACATTGCCCCATGCCCATCCTTTTCTGCCTAATGTGCTTTTTCGTTTGTCTGCGTCTTATACACGGCTGCTTGGCCCCCTAAGGATTTGCTTAGGAACCCTGTAGTAAAAAAAACTCACACAGAGATAGGTAGATATTTTCGGGTGCGTATGAAAGAGATGGCATGAATACACCAACGTTAAGCATGGGAGTGATTTCGTGGAAAAGCATAGTCGATCTTTGCAATAAAATAAAACGAAGAAGGTATTATATTTACCTATGTCCCCATCCCCTGACCAACAGATGTTTAATAATATTAATGTTACCTACCTACAATACGCAGTGGCGATACAGTAAACCACCCCCCCCCCCACTTTTTACGTTAAACTATTAATTTTCCAAAATTTATTGATACATTTATTGGTAAATCTGTAATTTCTATACATTGAATATTTTTTAAACCAAAGAATATATATACCTATAGCCTTATATAGCCAATAGATATACTGCAATACCTACAGCTATCAAGTGGAGGTGACCAAACTTTTTATCTCTAAATTATAAATAAGCGGTAAAATATAAATAAACAATAATAATTTTATTACCCATAAATAAAAACTTAGTAGGTACCGGCTATGTAGTAATCTAGAACTCTAATTTTAGCCATCCACTATAGTATAGGCTAATGGAATCGGCAAAAAGAAAGACCTAAATGTAAAATTTTTTGATGGTGTCTGTCTGTCTGTTTGGGAGACAATTAGGCAAAATCCACTTAACCGAAATTTTATGAAATTTGGAAAAATCGCAACTTATCGTCCTGACTATAATTAGTTGATATCTATACATGTAATAAATTTTTAAAAGGACCATTTCTGTACATTGAATTGTACATTGACTATTTTTTTATATTCTATTGTTTTACCAAACGAGATACAAAAAATGCAATTTTTACAATTTTGTCTGTATGTATGTGTGTTTGTTCCAGCATCACGCATAGACGGCCCAGCCTAGGCAACACATAAGCATTTATTTCGTCAAAATCGGTTTACGGAAACAAAAGTTATGGCATTTAAAGGAATAAAAACGGGAAAAATTGGTAAAACCGCAGGCAAAGCGGCGCGGCGGTGTCTAGTGTGTAATAAAATTAATATGTCTAGTGGGTAATATAAGTAATATTTGAGGGAAAATGTTCTTTAAAAAAGTTACTTTTAAACAGTTTTATAAACAATTTTAGAAAATTACTAGTTTGACGTAGAAAAGGGGAGAGGTGTAATCTAGCGCCGCTGTTTATTGTAGGTAGGTACCATTATTTATTATTAACTTCGGCTGGTCAGGGGATAGGGAAATAAGTAAATATAATACTTTGTTAATTTATTGAAAATATCGACTGTCTGCATTTCCACGAAATCACTACGATGCTTAAAGTTGGAGTATTCATGCCATCTCTTTCATACGCGCCCGAAAATATCTACCTAACTCTGTGTGAGTTTTTTTCACTACAATCACCCTGCACCTCTGATAATACGGTACTATAACTTTTCTAAAGGTTATTACTAAAGCAATATATAAGATTAAAAAGGAAAATTATTTGATATAATTTGTCCATGCAAGCGAAGTAATGCTAAAAGTAAGCGCTTTTTGTCACTCAGAAAAAAGGCTCTAATTTCTTCGCAATTATAATAAACCAGAATGATTAATCAGCGGATCAGATACAACTATTATAGTACCTTGTTAATTTATCGCTAATACCACTGACCACACAATTGACTGTATGTATGCAAATACAAAATTACCACATTTTCTTCTTCCCCAAGTTTTATTTTGTCCATCTTTGGTACCCAATCAAGCGTAATTTTAAAACTAAAACATTTTTGAACTTATTTTTAAAAAAAACGGAACTTTCTTAGTTAATACAAAAGAAATATGTAAGGTGGATCTTTTAACATGTTCAAAAATTTTGCAAGAGTTAAAAAGGTAAATTACATTAAAAAGCGTGTACCAAAAAATATTGTTAACTATTTATATGTAAAATATCCTGTTCTGCATTATCTATGGAAAAAAATTCACTACAGCTGCAATGCAACGACGACTACACTACCACAGTCTAACTGCACCTTCAGGTATTTTAGTATTATTGTTTAACGAGTACTCCAGAGGAAAGCAAGCAATATCTTAAATTTCTATTTTTTGTTCGAAAAGTTGTATATTAATTTTTTGTTATAAGGTTTATAGCATATTTCATAATATTAAATGCTCGAGAATGTAAAGGGGATACATCTTAAAATTATAACAGTTTTTTTTTAAATATAAAAATCCCTTTTAGATTTTCTGACTAAAAAACACAGTTGAACACAATTTTTAAGCATTATTTGTTGAATTTTGTTATCTCATGTTGTTTTATTTTGATAAATACGTTGTTTATTTGTTTTCTAACCAAAATCTTTTATTTTGCATCACCAAATTTATTTTAAACACCCTATAGCTTTTAAGTCATATGTTGTTTCAATTTTGAAACAAGAAAATATTGTGTCTTGATAAAAAGTGAAGGACAGTGAGAACGAAAACATCGAAATAGGTAAGCAATGAAAATTTTCCGCAATTGTAAAGAATCTACGACCCATTTAGCCGTGGCAAAGGTTTTTTAAAAGATCACCCAACTTTTTGGTCCATAACAACTTTATTTTAACAAATTGACCAACTAAATAATGTAACAAATAAATTATTTTTAACAAAGTGGCACCCAACGCTATTGTTATTTATTATTAACAATATGTAATTGTTGGAAAACTGGTAATTGTTTAAATAAAAAAAAATGTCGCTTTGATTGTAAATAATAATTTTTTTATACTTACGATATGTATTTGAATTTCGGGGGAGGAGGAAATTAATTTAAACCAATGCGCCCTCCCCTCCAAGAGCAAATCCTAAATCCGCCACTGTGCTAACAGCTTATTATTAGTGTCATCAGTCAGTTTTCATGCAGTTGGACCCCGATACGATCCCAAGAAAACTTGGGCAGGGCCAACAAAAAAAAGTTCGATTCGCCGCGTCTTCATGGAAGGTTTTAAAGTTTAAAGGTATTGAAAACGTATTCAGTTCGACGTGAAAACGTGGTAAATATTAATCTGAAATCTATTAAATCGTTCATATAGGGGCCACCAGAAATAAACTTTTAAACCTCAGGTATTAAATAGAGCCCTTTTGACAGCTTCATGCAGGCGTTATCTTACAAACATGAAGCAATTTTTAAGCGCCAGATGCGGCCCCAACTCGATTTTTTGGGAAAGTCTCGGTAACATACTTTTAGTAATTTGTTTGACACTATTTTCGGGTAGCACTGGGTCGGGTTTAACTTTAACTTGTTAATCTGTGCCTGTATATCTTTATAACTGTTAAGGTCGTAGTTACAATCTAGGGAATTGTTTTTATCAACACTGTACGGGAAATCAATTTAACTATGTCGACCTGATTTTTTTGCAAAATTTTACGTCATTAAATTTGTTTTGTTCATCCACAGTGGGACACCACAGATTTTTTAGCACCGGGTCAAAAATTTGGGGTTAGATTACTTATTTTGACTTTTCGCGTTCTACGCCGCGCCGACAAAAAACCAAGTAAAATACTAAAATAAAAAAAAATAATTTATTGCAGAATTACCTACTAAAAAAACACTACCCAACTACGTGTTAAAGTAAATGGCTACTGGCGCTAGACAAAATAATCGTATTCTTTTTTAAACAGGAGTGTCAACGGCTAGCAAGAGTCTTTCCAATCTCTAAATGGAGCTTTACTGACCTGTTTTGTTAGTACTCAAGTATCTGTATGTTTTTGAAACTGAGTTTGGGTTCTAAAATCTATCCATTTCACTAGTACACTTACACATGACTATGCCGCAATAATTTAAATTTAAAAAAAAAATGGTTGAATCAGATTCAAAACAAAATTATGTGGGGTTATGGGCGCCGAATGCTTCTATGCGAATTCGTAGTAATACCAGCGAGCCAGTAAAGTTCTCCTGGTTCTTTTATAAACTCGGGGTAATTCCCGCACAGCGCTAGGCCTTTTTCGGAGCACGCACACGCGGAGTAGTTTTATGTTTGTTTTAGAACAATGTTTTTGAAAAAAAATTTTTGAAAGATAAACATAACCTTGAATGGTTTTCTGTCAGAAAACGTAAAAATGCACTTTTGTCCCACTGCGGCCCGATTTAAAGTTTGTTGACAAAACACCTGCAGTTACCATGGAATCGTATAAGTTCTGCGAGCTATCGGCCAACACTTGAAGTGCGCGTGTCTCTCAAATTCAATGAAGTGTGATTGATTGATCGATTTTCTTTCCCGGAGTGTACAGGCTTTTAGAAAAAAGGAAACTTAGTTCTTATTTTTGCTAAACCAAGGAAATATAAAAAAGAAAAATTTAATACGGAGGAAATTGTGAATATTTCTCTATTTTTTTTTGTAAATCGGGTTTGTTCTAAATGGCAATTATTTTGAGGGTTTTGGGATAGATGCCAGCACCAGAGCTTCTATTTTGAAGAAAAAATAATTGAGAATTTTGAAAAATGATTCAGATATTTTTGTTAAGCACTTAAAAATGATCACCCCTGCAAAATTTCAGCTAATTCTGATGTTTAGTTTTCCTTGTGCACTCTGGCAAAAGATTAAAAAAATTAAAGAACAAGGCGTTGCCAGTTGCACTTTTTTTTACTTAGAATCTGGGGAGAAACTATAGCCTTAAGGTTGTACCTATAGATAAGATTAGATTATTGTTATTTGGCATTGGGGTGGTACTCTTCATTAAAAATTCTCTGGTCCAATTTCAATTTAGCTGCTGACATTTACATCCAGAAACAAAACGGAACTGTCATTGTTACTGGACAAAAAACAGTTCGGATTGAATTTGGAATGGAGTGCATATAGCACCTATAGGTCTGGCGACGTCATACACCTATTAGCTTAAATATACGCCATTGCAATCAAAGTGTCCCTTTACTTTCTCTCTTATTTATCTCCCTTTCTCTTTCTATTATCTCGTTTGGATTAGAAAAGCTGTTTTCCACACCGCACCGCGTCATCATAAATTTATAAAATGTTTGGGAACGGCAAACAGTTTAACTACATTTGAAGTTGAATTGATCACAATGTGAATGGTAACATCCTTTTGCCATAAGCCAAACTGTCAAAATTTATTGTAAATGTAGCTTAAATCTCCCAGTGTGGCCCTTGTTCTCACAGTTGGTCTAGAAAGGGGTTTTAAGAAAAAAAATATATATTGTTTAAAATATACACTTTTATTTTTGATCCATCGCCAACTACTATTTACCGTAAAAAGTAAAATCCCCTATGTAGCCCTTTTAGAAAATATTCTGGGAACCTTAAATAGCAACCCCCTATTTTGACTTCATATTTGAATTCTCGCTGAAATTTTTTTTCCAATGGTACCCCATATCATAAGGTTTGCTTTACTAATTTTCGAGATATTGGCTTTTAAATTCTCAAAAATACAATTTTCAAAGGCCCATATCTTAGAAACTAAAGAAAATATCTCTATTGCGTCTATTATCGATTTTAAGGGTTTTATAAGAGCAAATAAAAAATGATAATACTTTGACGTTTGCACATTCCTATTTACAGTTTGTTGATTTTCAGTGATTTTGACGATATTGTTCCAAAAATATGAAGTAGAAGTTCAAATTGTCAAACTGTTGTCATTTTGTATTTCCTCGTAAAAAACCCTAAAATCGATAATAAACACAATAGAAATATTTTGTTTAGTTTCTAAGATATAGGCCTTTGAAAATTGAATTATTGACATTTTGAAAGCCAATATCTCCAAAATTAGTAAAGTAAACCTTATGATATGGGGTACCATTGGAAAGAGAATTTCAGCGAGAATTCAAATATGAAGTCAAAATAGGGGATATTTTCCAAAAATAGCCCCTTAGAAAACGCTACATGGGGGATTTTACTTTTTACGGTAAATAGTAGTTGGCGATGGATCAAACACAAAAGTGTATGTTTTAAAGATTATATATTTTTTTTCTTAAAACCCCTCCCTAGACCAACTGTGTTTTGTTAAAACCATCGCAATGACGTGTATTGAAATTTGGCTTTAAGAATTGCATTGCAAGGCATAGGAGTTTGCATTTGTTTGAAAGTTTGGGACACTGATGTGTTTGAAATTAAATCTGTGTTTCGGACTTCCATTGTCTATATTTTATTTATACACGACGTTTCGATCAGTACAATCTCTGATCGTCTTCAGGTGCAAAGTACAATCTATCCCTAAGGCTACGTACTTATATACTATGGGAAATCACTTAACCGTGAAGTTTAACAAGTTGACTCCGCCCAAGAAGGGGCTTCCAAATATTTGGAATATCAACACTTGGTTTACTAAAAATACCCTGATTCTGTCCAATAAAAGCAGCTTTAAGGAATTTTCGTTTATTCCAGTGTGACTCCTTCTGCAAAAATTTGCTTCTGTACACTTCATTCGGTGTTGTTTTGACTATTCATGTTCAGCGATTCATGATTTCGTTGTTTCACCTCTTTGAGTATTCGTGTTATGTTCCTTAAGCCCAACAGTTAGGGGTCTTTTTGTTTCGTCTATGTATGATTCACCACACTCACAAGGAACTTGGTAAATACATTCTTTATTTTGTTTATTCTTCGGTTTTGCTTTACTAAGAAGGCTTCGAATTTTATTATTAGATTTAAAAGCTGTTTTAATATTAAAGTTGTTCGCTGCTCTTCGAATTTTCTCTGACACTCCTTTAATGTATGGAATTGTAAGGAATGCATTTGCCTGGTTTTAGTCTCTTGTAATCTCTGTCCTGTTTGCTGAAATTTAGAAGTAGTATCTGTTATAAGTTTAAGGCTATATTCATTCTGCTGCACATCCTTCTTACAAAGTTTTTATTATGCCTCGTTTGCTTGTAGCAGAATGATTTGAACCTTGATCTAAATATTGTCCTGTGTGAGTGAGTTTACGATAGACTGTTGTTCTGATGTCGCTTTTTACTCGTTTGACAAGTACATCAAGAAAAAGAATTTGACAATTTTGCTCTAACTCCCTCGTAAATTTAATGGTGGGTCTTATGTTATTTAGGTGGTGAAGAAATTCTGAAAGCTGTTGGACATTCCCGGTCCAAACAATAAAAGTATCATCAACATATCTCAGCCAGAGCTTAGGTTTATATGATGCGGTATCAATCACGTGTGATTCGAACCAATCCATGTAAATGATAAATTTCACGGTTGAGTTATTTCCCATAGTATGTAAGTATGTATCCTTAGGAATAGATTGTAGTTTGGACCTCAAGACGATCAGAGATTGTACTGATCGAAACGTCGTGTTTAAATAAAATATAGACAATGGAAGTCCAAAACAGAGAGTTAATTTCAGTAGTTATTATAACTATAACATGCGAGTTAGTGTAATATCCTTTACCTACGAACAATGAAAATGTCTTTATAAATATCAAAAAAGATTAAAAATACCACCCTAAACACTCTTTAGTACATACTTTGTATTATTTACGCAACATTACTGTTTCGGAGAGGATTTAGACAAAATTTCATGAAATTTGAAAATATTTGAATTTGGAATTTTCAAAATGTGTAAATTTTTGAAATTGATTTTTTTTTATTTTTTCTGAAATTATGAAAATTTTGAGTTTATTTTGTAATTTAGAAAATGTTTAAATTTTTGAAAATTTATTTTTTTTTGAGTTTTTTTGAGTTTTGAAATTTTTTAAAAAAAAATTTTTCTTTCTAATTTTGAGGATTTTTGAAAATTTTCTGAATTTTTGATAATTTTTAAATACAATTATATCGGATACATTTACGTTTAATAAATATTTATCTTTACTATATATAATTTACATTTTTGCGTCAGTCAGTGTCCTTATGAAAGAAAGTTTCATCGCTTGGTGCTCCCTCTTCCGATTTACGTCTAAGCTTCATTATTATCCTAGAAGCGTAAATGGTCCATACAGTTGTATTAGGAGGCTCGTTGAACTACGGTTGGTCGTAAATAATAGGTATTTACTTCACTAGATCGGAAAATTGGTCTTTATCGTACGTACTTTTTTTTTAGCCGCATTACGGAATTTATGAACAGTCCCCTAATAAGAACATGATAGCTTTCTGCTTCTTGTTGACTAGATAGACATTGTCGCTGAGGCCAGTAGTTTTTAAGATAAAAACTAAAGAAAAACAAGTAAACTTTTGTGACTAGAAAATATTTTTGTACTTTTAACTTGTGCAGAATTGCAAAAAACATTACAAAAATTATAGTGTAGTGCCTATTAGCTTCACACAGCTAATTCAGTGATATGATGACAAGTTATGGCTGACCATGGTCAACTTATCAAGCAGAATAGTGATAAAACAACTCATAAAAGGCAGATTTCTAAGTTTGTCCTTTATTTATTTGTAGAGTCTAGATTCTAGCTTGATAACGTTAATGTGGTGGATTTTTCCCAAAAATACGCCTACTAATGCATCTTCCCCAGTAAACACAAACCTTGCGAGCCATAGGTGGCCCGCCCGCGGTTTACCGAAATGCCGCTTGCTTGCCGAATACGGCAGCCGCGGCAGAGGGCAAGCAGTAATGTCCGCTCGGCCCTTGGATCGCCACATGCGGATTACCGCCAACGCCTACACGGATAGCCGCACAGAACTGGTTGGTGAACCGTCAGTGTTTTAACTAAGACGGCCGTACAGACATCGCCGCTTGCACGCCGCCGCGGTGTTCATTGCACCTGTGTCTAGAACGCTACAAACTACGGATAAGTGACGGCCTGCCGTCAGATGATGAATTGCCGCATTCGTACCTTTCTATCGACAATCCGCTAGTGGCTGTAAAGTGGCCGCCCGGACATCGCCACTTGCACGACGCCGCGGCGTTCGCTAAAAATCATTGGAGGATAATTTGCGGATAGGTGACGGCCTGCAGTCAGATGGTGGATGGCCTTATTCGCACATTTACCGGCCGCCAGAACGTTGCCAATAGATTCATCGGCAAAACGCTAGTGGCTATAAAATGGCGGCTTGCACGTCGCCTCAAATATCACTAACAAGCAGCCTCATGACAGCTGAGTGCTTTGCAAGTTCTTGGAGCGAGGCATCACCATTATATTTTGTATAGTACCTCTTAATTGTTAGATTTTATAAACATTGATAAAGTTTGCATTTTAAAAATCTTGGCCAAATATATGTATAAAAATATTATGTACTGAAGAAATATAATATTGAAACGAGCGCCATCTGCCTTCTAGACTGACAAATATTATAAGTGTGTAATGATTAATTGCTCGTCTAGATGGTTCTGGATAAATGCCGACCACGCAAAGATTATATTTTAAGTAACAGCACGCTTGATTGCCGCGTCTGGCTAGTAAGATGATATTTCGAAGCGGCTAGCCACCTATATGCCACCTTTAAGGATTTTTTTTGTAAAGAAACCCAAACTGATCAAAAGCGGTAACCTTGATTGCCACGTCTGGCTAGAAAGATAATATGCCGAAGCGGCTAGCCACCTATATTCGACTTTTCGGTATTGTTTCGCAAAGCCATCCTAACCAATACAAATGGTAGCGCGCTTGGTTGCCTCGTTTGGCAAGAGAGATAATATGACGAAGCGGCTAGCCACCTATATGCTACTTTTCAAGATTTTTTCTGGCTAGAAAGATAAAAATATCGAAGCGACTAGCCACATTTTTTTCAGCTTGTGGATTTCCTTCATGCAGCTACATAATATTTACGAGATACTTCACGCTTGATGGCCGTGTCCGGCTAGAAACACAATATGCCAAAAAGAGTTAGTCACCCCTTCGCCGCTTGCTGCAAACTATCGGTAAGCAAAGTGATTTCCCAATTAGTGGCTGCCCACCAGTGCCGCCAAGAAACTGCTTTCTTGCCGTAAGGCTTGTGTTTACTGGGATTAATTTTCTTAAAAGTTCCACTGGTAGCGCTCTTTAGATTTTTCAGGCAGCAATCGATATGACTCTTGAATTAGCTTTTATTATTTCCTCCGGATTCAACACATTTTCTAGATTTGTGTCAAAACTGCCAAAAAAAAAAACAAAAGCTAAAAGCTGCCAATAAGAAGTCATGGCCAACTTGACCAAAAATGAGATCGGAAAAGGATCATGGGACCGGAAATTGAACAAAGAGGTATTTTCTTGAGAGTGGAAATATGTCAAAAGAACATGCCTTGTATTGTAGAACTTACAAAAAATCGTACGGAAAGTGACTATTTTCCAGTCGATTGAAAAAAAAAAGGTATTACAAACTCGATCTTAACAAAAAAAATATATATTGTAGCTGATAGTTTTTCCTAAATTTTCCAAAAAGTAATCCGTTAAAGGCCATTCTACACGAGCCACTAAAACGCGACCGTTTGCCTGCGAGCGACACGCGTGTGTCCAATAACCACAGACTGTTTATTGAGCATACTATATGGGCAACTTTGCGCTCGCGTGTGGACGCGTTCGTTGGCGTGCCGGCGTTTTGAACGCAAAAGTTTGCGTAAAAGTCGCGCGCCGGATGCCAGCGTATCATTCTACATGTAGCAACTTGCAAGCGTCTGGCCGGCCGAGCCGATTTGTCCTTCACCAATACATGATTAGTAGTTCAGATCGGGATATCTCCGATGTTCTGCGAAGCTAAGATGAAACACCTCTAAGTTCAGACGATTAGCTCAAACCGGATGTACTCACCAATGTCTTTTTTACGTTTTTTAACTACAAACTTAATAAAGTTAATTGGTGAACAGCGATACACCTAACTTGTACGGGATCCATAGCACATATGAGGCGTTTTGTCGCTAGTCTAGAATTGGGTCGCGTTTCACTCGCCGGTTATACGCGCTACAAAGGAGCAGCGTCTACACGCTCGTATAGAAAAATTTTCAAGCGACTGAGCGACTGACCGGTCGCGTTTTTATGGCTCGTGTAGAATGGCCCTAAGCTAAATGAAGATTTAAAAAAATAACCTGCTCTTGACCTTCAGTCCTAAATATTCGACACTATCACCAATGTCTTTTTGGACTACATTTTTAGTCTTAAAACGAGTGGGTCGTTTTAAAAGCGGATTTTTATGGACTGTCAAGCTAGGTATCATTTAAATCAACCTGGTTATTGTGCATGTTGTAGAGAAATGAAAGCGTAGGGAAATAAGAAACATATAACTAACAGATGTAACTTAAATTTGTTATTTATTTTAGCTGAAGGAAGGATACAAAAGGGTGGTTCAAATATTTTATTATTTTTTCCCTAGGGTATATTAAATTTTTCTCCTGCGGCAGTCAGTGGCGTAGTAAGAAAATTTTTCTGGCGGGGATAGGTATAAAAGTATTCTAAACATTACAGCACCAAAGTCCACAAAAAGCATCTTTTGCAAAGATATTAATAATTTAAAGGGGGGAAGAGTAGGTCCCCAACCCCCCTCCCTCCACCCGTTACTACACCACTGGCGGTAGGTAGGAGAAACCGGGTCTAAAAGTTTTGGAGGTAAGTTGATTCGAAGGTAATAACTCGCAAACAAAAAGATATATTCATACGTTTCGAATGAATAGCTATATTTCGCGATAGTCAGTTTAGTTGCTCTAATTTTTCAAGATGCATGATAAGGTAATGAAGGCAATTTATATTGTTTTAGAAACACATATATGCAGTTTTTTCTACCTCAAAATTTACCTTTCGAGTACTGTATACTATAAATATGCACCACCACCTTAAATCCCAAGGTACCGATTCTGGAAGTCATAGGAAGGGATCGTTCGCCTGAGAGAAGAAAAGAAGTTTCAACCAATAAACGCGCTTAAAAGCAGTGACGAGACGATCGAATAATCACCAAACTATTATGGGCACGCGCAGAGCTGCCTCGAACAACGATTTTTGAGCGAAGCCGTTCTCTCGACTAGACCCAGTAGTTGGGAGTTGTAGGAAAGCTCGTGTGAAAAACGTCACTCGTATTATTTCAGAGCACGCTATTGAGCGAAACCATCACGTGACCGTCTGTTTAGAGTAGAACTCGCACAGTGGTCGATTTTTGTAAAAACGCGGACATTAAAGAAACTTCCACATTGTAATTTAATCGGACAAAATATTTAGTTTTAATAAAAAGATAAATTTATTCTTATTTAGCTCATACACAGGATGATCGTGTCAATTTTCATAAATAAAGTAAATTTGTGATGGTGGTGTAAGGGGGGATCTACGAAGGATATGTAGATTGAAAGACGATTGGAGCTTGAATGGGTTTTATTTAGCCAAAAATGTTCGGATGTCAAATACAGTTTGATTATAGCACCGATGGTCACGTGACTATTTATAAGTGTCCAGTAAGATGTGATAATTTTGGTTACAGTTAAAGTCACATGATATTTTAATTTTAAGCTTACTTCACAAAATTAAACTAAAAATGTGTGGGACACTCATCCAATTTTGAATTTTCGTTCTTTCTTCCCAAGATCGTTTGATCTTCCCTTTTTAGATTCTTTTCGGTTGATGTAACTGATTTGGAAGTTTAACTTCTTGTTTTAATTGTCTTAGGAGTACATTCCTATTGGAAAGATTAACACGCCAGGACGAACCCTTATCAGATGAGTTATAATAAGTACCATACGGAACGATGCCTATTTGTGAGTGATTCAGAGTTGGAAGTCAGAGTGTGCGATGGTGTTAAATGATGTCTGGATTGAGGGTGACTAGTGAATCCACTGACGAGCCCACGCTGGTCACCCCGGGAGAAACATCTTTTAATTGTTTCTCCTTTCGCTTTGTTCTTTTGTGTGTTCCTTGTGGGACACCCATCCAATTTTGAATTTTCGTTCTTTCCTCCTAAGATCTTTTGATCTTCCCTTTTTTTTAAATGTCAGTTTAGAATAATCAAATTTACTTTAAAGTAATTGACACAATATATTAATATTACAGTATACTACAATATTTCTATGTATATAGCGTATATTAAAATGAATGCCAACCGAAACTTTCAAATGAAACACCCAGTATGTTATTGCATTTTTGCATTCTGTTTTAAAACTCTAAGCATTTTTATATAACGTACCCTATGTCGATCCTCAACTGTTTTCGAGATATTAACAGTTGAATACTGTCATACTCTGGGTCTTCTATTTGAAATTTGATGTTGAATACTGATACGTAATGTCAAACTCGTAAAAAGCATAGTTTATTTTTTGGCCAACTATTTGCCTAGTATCTTGACAACCATATAAGGGCAAATTTAGATACATTTTGAATTTTTTAATTTTTCCATTTATGTCCGCGTTTTCCGGAAAATCCACCACCGTGCGTCGTTCGAATGACTTTAGTGCGATTGATCACTTCTCAGGGTATGATCGTTCTCTTACGCCCAGAATCGAGCCCCTGAAGGCTTCAAAGGATATCGCCCTTTTTAAATAGCAATTTGTATTCAGTAGAATTATCTGATTTTTTTATATGTTGAAGTACTCGTCCTAATAAGATTTTTGTTTCAACGCGCCAACTCTCTACCCCTCTCAGAAGTACCCGCAATGACGCCTAAGTTGTCGAAATCACACTTTTAAGCAATTTTTGATTTTTTTTTGACCTTATTTGCAAACCGACCACAATCTAATTTTCTTTTTTAAATGTCAAAATTGCACTGCCATCTTAAATCCGCTATATTGAACTTTTTTATTTCTTATCTGATTTAAACGAAACTTTTTTTTAAACACAAGTTCAAGTTTTGTGTCAAATCTTATTTGCTAATATTCAGTTTTAATTTTTGTAGGCATTTTATTGTGAAAAACCCTTTTTTTATTTAAAAATGTATGTTATTTAGCTTATTTTTGGGTGTAAACAAACTTTTAAAACTTTTAAAGTACAAAAATATAAATGTTCAGAAAAGTCACACAAATTCTGTCTTTCCTTTTAAATGGTGAGAATTTTCGACTCTTTTTGACATTTATTGTTACGCGTGGTAGCAATTTAGCTCCGCCGCAAAACTAGTCCTGCACCTGCAGAATATCTTCAAAATATTAAATTTACAAAATGTTATTAAAAAATGACGCAGTTTCTCTTACAAAGTTAGGATAAATACTAAAGACAATGTGTTTTTATTTTAAATAATGCAAGGAGTAAAAATTGCCACTTTCCGAAATTGTAATTGTCATATTAAATTTAAAAAAAAGTCTATGAAACTAAAAAAATGTTTATGTCTTCAAATAAAGCCAACCTTCTTTTTAAAATAAATGTTTGCATAATACTACAAAATCATAAAACAGCAAAAACAATGTTTTAATATAGTAGTTTTCACAACTAGTAGCTAAAATAATGCTTTTTTACAAGCGTTGGTTTAAATAACGAGCGCAGCGAGGTACTTAAAAACGCGAGTAAAAAAAAGCGCAGTTTAGCCGCGAGTTGTTAACACTATTTTTTTAATACCTTTATCAAAAAATCCAAGAAAAACAAGAAAATACTTTTAAAAATTTCAAACGAAGAGCACTTCTCGCAACAAACCATCTTTACACTGTAAATCAAGGGTACTGGTAAATCACTTTTTAATCTTTGACAGTTTGCTATTTTGACAATGTTTTTAAATTATTTTTTTGTAAGTACTTAGTGAAAATTGGATTAATGTTTAGGCAAGAATAATTAGATTTTTTCAATATTATTATTTTCCGCTATTTCATATAATCACTAGAGTAAAAGAAGATAATATAACGAAGAAACTTGTTGAGTGCAAAAATTACCCTGACCTGTTTTTGTTCCTCTGTTAAAAAAGGCTTCTTTGCAGCAGGAGCATTGCAGGAGATTTCAGATTTTTTTACTCTTCTATTTTCTGTTGCTATAAAGATCCCGGAAATATCGTCACATTAAAAAAATCGAGTGTCTCTATAAAACGATTTGAAGTTGAAAAGTTTCTTTTGTAAGAGTTTTAAAGATTTTTTTGGAAGATAGTTTTTAAATAAACTAAGGCCTATTAACACATTATTTTGTAGCAACTAAATCAGAATGTGTCAAGAACATCTGGCCGAAACAACCCGGCTTAAAAGTAGGGTAAACTGTTCTATTATGTATCGCCACAGATAAAATTGTATAATGCAATTAAAAAGTTATACATACACATTCTAACACTAAAATATTTTTTTAATGTATCTAGTAATCCCAATGAAAAAACTTTATTTTGACACTATATTTTCTGTTTCATTCTAAATCGGAACTTCCAACCTCATTTTCCCCTACTATTGTTTTCTCCTACTTACTCTTCCTTTTTTTAGTGAAGCTGAATCCGACCTGGAACTAGATAAGCTACCATTGGAATTAGATGAATATCCACAATTCTGCGGTGTAATTTCGAACAGAAAAGAACAATAAAAATTTTATATGCATTTTTAAGTCAACAGAATGTCACAATATCATAATCCTGGGGATCAAGGACAACTCGTCGCGGCCGATTCGGCGCCAGTTACAACTCACCGCGGCTGAGTCAGCCGCGCCGAATCGGTCGCGCTGCACCGGCCCCGCCGAATAGTACCTTTCTCTAATCCTGGAGACTGTATGTTTAGTTCATACAAATACCTTATCCATACTGTTATTTAAAGAAGAAAAACAGCTCAACTCAAAATATTAACGCATTAATTTATAATTTGAGTGTCAAGATTTATAATTATTTACCATTAGGTGCAAGATCTATTAAAAACTATTTATTTTAGACAATTAGTTACAAATACAAAACTTTTAGAGGATAAAGCTTCCTACAGTTTATATGAATATTTTAATAAAAATTTTATTTTTTTTTTCGTAAAAAATTTTTTTTTAGATACTTCTTTCACAATAATTATTTGTTGAAAAATAAAGACAAAGTCTGTCCTTTACGGAGGCACATTAAATTGACCAAATTTGGCATGTTTGCATTTTTTTATTATTTTCCTTTTAGCTTCATATTTGTTTGTTTTATTTTTAAGTTTAGTTGGCTGCTTATATGTTTTAAGTTTAATTTTACCTTTATTGACTGGGTCAGAACACAAGTTGTTTTTTCTGTTTGTATTTCTTATTTTACTTTTACTTTTATTTTTCTTTATTTTGTTATTTGCATTTTTTAATTTTAAATATATTTTCCTTTTATTATCTGAGTCTTTACCCAAAAGATTAGCGTTTAAATATTTTGGTCGTAACTTACTATTTAACTTAACTGCAATAATGTATGCGCTGTCCGCAAAATTATTTAAATTCCTGATGACACTTGGGTAGTTTTTATGTACTTAAACGATAGTTTATAACGATTTTTACGACCTTCAAAGAAGTGGAGGAGGTAGATGCGTGTAGCAGCGCCACCTCTGCATTATTAAACAGTAAATCAAGTTGGCGGAAAATTGTCTACTAGATTGCTCTAAACTTACTGCATTTTGTAAGAGTGATCAAAATAGTATAGCACCGTAAACCGGGGTAAGATAAAACCACTTTTCGAAGGAATTTGTTAAAATTTAATAAAATACCTACATATCACCAGTTTAGCTCTTCTCGAAATCAGGGAGATACCAATTATTTCCCTGATTTAGCTTACTTTAGACAGGTCCTAAGTTTAAGTGAAATTGTTGGTTTTAAGCATTTTATACCAACTTCCTTGAGTTTTGGACATAGTTTTATTTATAAGAATAATTTTAAATATTTCTTTTAGTAAAGAATCATCTTAACACAAGTTTTTGTTGGATTTAAGAAGAAAATTTCAAATTAAAAGAAGTTTTTTTTTAATTCTAGGGGGTGATCTAAATGGTAAACACACATGGTTATTTATTGATTTTCGCGATTATTACTCAATGTTACAAAACCATTTAGATATGTAATCATAAAATAAGGATTAGATTAACTTTGTATTTATTTAAAAAGCGTTTTTATCTATCAAAACAAACACACCCATTGCAATCGCAAACCACGAATAAAAATATTTCATCAAAGGAGGTCATGTAAACAAATGCGGCTAAAAACAGACCTGCATCCAACTGATGCGTTTACAAAAGAGTCATGTCGGCTCAAGGAACTGGATAGCTTTGAGACGTTTGAGTGTGATCTCTTAGTGGAAAGTTTTGTTTGATGATTAAGCTTTTAGATAAACCAATGTTTTAATTTCAGTTTGTAAATAAATAATTGGGCACAGTTGTTTTGGATTTTTGCCATTGGAAACAGTTTTCGTGCATAATCACTGACCTTCACTTATGTTTGTTTTGGGTGGTCGTAGTGCCCTCATAAATATATTTTTTGTGCCGAAAATGGGTTCAAAATGTTGCGTTTTTCTGGAAAAAATTGGAGATGTTTTATTGATTAATGAACAACTTGCTATATTAAATAAAGTAAATTAATTCTTGTAAAAACGGTTACTTAGGTAAATTAAACATTCCTTTCTGGGGGCTATAAATTTAAACCACCCTCCGGAAGCCAAATTGTTGGCGTATTCACCATTTGCCAATTTGAAACCTGTGAAAAAAAATTAGTTTTGGGGCATTTTCTCCTGTCTGTGTGTGTTTTTTGAAAATTGGTTTTAAAATTTGGTACCCCCCAAAGATGTAAATATTTAGACCGGCGGAAGGTACTATTATAGATCTTAGTAAATCCCACTGTTCACGAAATTTGTTTTTACTGGTATATAGTGAGAGAATTAAGTGTCATTTGTAAGAAATTGGCCAATTTGTTATAAAAAACTTTATTTAAATTTATTACAAAATAACTATCATGGCATGAAAACGGCTTATCAGAATGTTCAAAATCAAACCCGTTAAATAAAAGAAAGTTCAATTATAAAATGATGCACTATAGAAACAGCAATTTGTTAAACCAATTTTTTATTCGAACCTTATTTATTTAAAACGATTCAATATAAAATTCGAAATTTATAAGACCCGTTTTTAATCAAACCATTGTTCGTCAAACTCATTCAATATCAAAACCCGGAATTTGTAAAACCCGTATTTTATCAGAAAATTTTTGTTAAATTAATAGCGCATTCGCCAATACCACAGCACACACCACAATACACACTTGTCGCTGTTACGCACGCATACTTGTAAAGGTTGCGTTCAATAGTTTGTGTATAGATGTCACTTACATTGTGTTATTGGCGAATACGCAATTAATTTAGCAAATATTTTTTGTTAATACAGGTTTTACGAATTCCGGGTCTGATATTGAATGAGTTTGATGAACAATGGTTCAATTAAAAACGGGTCTGTTGAATTTCGAATTTGTTATTGAATGGGTTTGATGAAATAAGGTTCGGATAAAAAATTCGTTTGACGAATTGCAGTTTCTATGGTGAATCATTCTTACGATAATTTTTTTTATTAAATACGGTCTGATAAATTCCTGCTTTGATAAACCATAGGTGTTCAAAATTTTATGTATTTTCTATGATACTAAGATTTTAGTTTGCTCAATTAAAGAAGTTAATAGGGAGATTTTGGTAAGGCAGTTTAACGGCAAATTTCGTTTCTCTTATGGTTACCGTTACCGTAAATAAAGGTAACTTCAAGAGGATAAAAATAGATCCTTTTAACGTAGTCAGTCGTTTGGCGGTAAACATAACCTTACTTTTTTATTGACTTTTGTTGTTTTTTTCTCAAGTCTTTTTTTTATTTGCTTTTCTAACCATGTCATGGAGGAAAATATTAATTTAGTGATAGGACTGGGAGACGGACACCCCAACATAAATTTAGTCAGAAAAATGATTTTGCAAGATATCTTTAGTGGAGTAATAGAAGAAATCGAGCCTCTGCGAACTTATTTGTACTTACTCACCTGTTTACCAAAAAAAACAGTAAAAAAGGCACCCCACTACTACTATAAACACGGTTAACAAAAAATAAAATCCAAATACACAAAATTTTTGTAAAACTAAACAAACTTTTATAACCTAATAATCTTCCACCACAGAATCACATCAAGTTTGGTGGGTGTCTTTTTAACGGTAAAGGTAGTCGCTATTCGACGCTAATTAGCGCCAGTGGTTACCTTTAATAAAGATAACAGCCTGACAGAGCACTACTGCGCCTGCCCAGAATAAAGGTAAGGGTAACAGACGGATAAAACAACCTAACCAAAATCTCCCTAATATTGTGTGTAGGTTTCGCTAAATTAAGGACATAAACTTCACTTACCTATTGAGATGACTTTCACTTTCAAACACAATAATTACTTATTAATTACAATAGTTACTTATATCTCATATGGTGCTCAAAAATGAGATTCAAAATAAAAGAAATACAATATAGGAAACTGTATAGTGTTAACTGTACACGGAGCTCTTGCTTGGATCCACCAGATGAGGTTCAATAAAATCGAAACCGGTCGTGAATTGGCGATGGATCACGGAGCCTGCAGCGTGTCGGGACGCACAAAGACCACTCGTTTCTTCGCAAAATACATTGGCTAATACGTGAGAAATACAATTGTTTCAATTTTTTTGCCAACGAAAGCTTTGAACTAACTTTGTAATTCAATGCCGGTAGGGGTATTTGCCCTCAGAGTAATTGTTTTAGTTAGTTCGCTGAATAGTGTCAACTCTATATAGAGCTCTTGCCTGGATCTAACTGATGAGATTCAATAAAATCGAAACCGATCGTGGATTAGCGATGGATCACGGAGCCTGCAGCGTTTCAGAATGTTTCCCACAAAGACCACTTCTTTGCCAATGAAAGCTTTAAACTAACTTTGTAATTCAATACCGGCAGGGGTATTTGCCCTCGGAGTAGTTGTTTTAGTTTGTTCCCTTGATAACGATAGTAAGTTTCATTGTTCAAAGTGGAAAACAGTGAATTTTACTTTCTTTGAACACTTTCTTTGATATTCTCACCTTGGAAGTGAACCCTTAAGAGGGTAGCACTGCGCAACCGCAGTCTCCCAGTTACCAGCGTTTGATTGTTGAAGTCTCTAGTATAACGTGCTGGTGTAACGTTACCTCAGTCGAATGAAGATGTAGGTACCGAGGAAAGAAAATACAAAAATCAGGTTCAACATAACATGTTTTATCTTGATTGGACAATCTCAAAGGGATTTTATGAATTTTTTAAAATTAACTTTTAAACAAACAAAAATAATAGATCAAACAACTCTATCATCATGGAGTACTTAATAATAAAATAATTGAAAACAAAAATCTTCCTGTCTCTGGTTTTTATGAAGATAATTTTTTTTTATACTTTCATCAAAAACATGATTTTAGTAACTGTTTGCAGATAACTAAAGCATCGCTTTTTTGGTTACCGATACAAAAAACGTTTTTCACCCAAAATTAAAGAGAAATAGCGGAAATTAGCAATATTGAAAAAAATAATTATTCTTGTCTAAAAATTAAGCCATTTCCGCCAGTTTTTACCAAGTATTTACGAAAAAATCATTTAAAATCATCGTCAAAATATCAAAATGTCAAAGCTTAAAATGTCTCAACAATGAACATCGCCGAGTAAAAAGGCACATCGCTATTGAAACCATTATTATTTAATTTACTAGCCGCCTTGATTTATAGTGTAAAGATGGTGTGTTGCGAGAAGTGCTCTTAGTTCGAGATTTTTGAAAGTATTTTCTTGTTTTTCTTGGATTTTTTCATAAAGGTATTTAAAAAAATAGTGTTAACAACTCGCGGCTAAACTGTGCTTTTTTTTTACTCGCGTTTTTAAATACCTCGCTGCGCTCGTTATTTAAATCAACGCTTGTAAAAAAGCACACTTTCCTATTAAGGGAGGTTTCACTAAAATCGGAGTTGTATTTCATAGTATTATATCTTGAAGTACCCCTCAAAAAATTTTTACCGCATCAGTACCCTTAAAACCCTGTCATATCATGAATACAACGAAATAAAAAGAAAGCAAATGTTAGGCTTCTGTGTGAATAAAATCTATATGTTGTGGCGGACTCATAATGACGTCAAGTGTCAACGAAAATTTTTAGTCTGACGTTTACTTTGTTTGTTTCTCCCTATATTTTTGGCTACACAGGGCCTCATTCGGAAAATTTTTAATTTCATTTAGTTTAAATTTTATCATGAGTTTATTGTTGTTGTTTATTGTAATTTTTTTGCCATTTTGTTATTGTTATCGTAAGACAGTTAATCACAATGTACTATATGTGGCCACGGCTGCAAGTGTTGATCCAATACATAAACCTAAATAGTGCGAAGTCTACATTGTAGAAGATGCTGGTTATGAAATCTCAAATGAAAGAAGCTCAGACATTGTTTGAGGCGCAGGCATGGTGGACGCACCCACTCATTGGCCATTTTCAGGAGCACATTAGTGTTTTGTTACAATTCCCTCTAATATTAGGAAGTAATTTATTATTTTAAATCTAAAAACTGCAAATTCCACGAATATGCAGCTTTTATATAGTTGTTATGAATTTACAGCATTGGATCAAAACTTATGAATTTTCACATGTATCAACACCCTTAACCACCCCCAAATAATTTTTTTATCAAAATTAGAAAACATTAAGTTTATTTTTACAAGCTTTTATTTAATTTCCCATCTATTATGTATGTATGTTTGGGTTAAATCTTGAAACTGAATTTTGACTAACCTCTAGATGTCCGATTGAATTCAAACTTGGTATGCGATTATAGTTCCGGTGACAATAAAATCGTATTTTTATAGGCACCCCCTGGAGGGAAGAAAACGCCTAAGTTTGTCCGATTTCAACCTAAATTGGTATACTGGGGTTTTTGGGGATAAGGAATTCGAATTTTTGATCAAATTTTAAAAATTCAACATGGCGGATTCAAGATTTTTGGTCATGTTTTGCTGCCCTCGTAGTTGGGAAGGGGGTGCCTAATAATATCAAGTTATTGTATTGTTACCGAAACTTTAAACGCATACCAAATTTGAAGAAAGATGTGTAAAATTCAGTTAGAATTGGTTAGCAAAACATGAAAAAAATCGTCCATCTTGAATCCGCCATATTGAATTTTCAAAATCTAAACAAAAATTCGCGTTCCTTATCCCCAAAAACCTTCGTACACGTTTGGTTGACATCTGACAAACTTGGGTGTTTTTCCCCCTCTACTCCCTAGTAGGGGGGAGGGTTGTGCCTAATAATACCAAGTTATTGTATTGCTACGGATGTGTATAATTCAGTTAAAATTGATTAGCAAAAAATGACTAAAAATCGTCCCACTTGAATCCGCCATATTGAATTTTCGAAATCTGATCAAAAATTCGTATTCCTTATACCTGGAACTCCCCGTATACCAATTTTGGTTGAAATCGGACAAACTTAGGCGTTTTCCTCCCTCCAGGGTTACCTAACAATATCATATTATTGTCATTGTCACCGGAAGTATAATCGCATACCAAATTTGAATTCAATCGGACATCTAGAAGTTAGTCAAAACTGAGTTGCAAGATTTGACCCGAACATATAAACATACATACATAAAGGTAAAGTTAAATAAAATCTTGTAATAAAAAATACACAAAATTAAAAGCCGCTGCTGCATTTTTAAAGGTCTAAATTTAATTTGAACTCATTATTTTTTGGGTGACTTCGCTCATCAGGATATGTCTCTCAGCATATTGGGTCTGCATCGCGTTATGTTCGGTGAACAAATAAAAACAAATATCATAGCTTTTTTAACAGTCATATTCATTTTTCATCCTTGAAGTATCTCTAGAATCATGTTGCTTCAATCTGGTGCATTGATAGGAAAACGTAATATAAGAGGTTATTCGGAGTCATTTCAGGTTAGCAGGATAGTTATAATGCCGATTACCAAAATCTAGGGCGTTTGATTTTGGCAACTTAAAAATCTGGTTTTTGTTCTATGGAAAGTGAGGTTGTGGTTTGTCTAAACAAAAATGGATTGGACTGTACTTTTTTAGGTTTTTCGTCACTAAGTTAAGAAAATTTCTTAAAAAATATTAAAAAAAAAAACTACGCAAAATTTCTAAAAAAAACAAATTTGTTCGTTTGCCAGTGGTTGTGAAATAAAAATAAATAATGCGGACACACTCGCAAATCCAAACTAAAATCTATTTATCTGACGTTTCGGCGGAAATTCTACTGTCCTTATCAAAGAAATTATTCTTTCCAACCCTTTGAACTTACAAAATATAATAAATTTTTTTGACAACGGCAGTAGAGTTCCTGTCGAAACGTTAGATAAGAACTCAGATTTTAGTTAGGATTTGCGAGTGTGTACGCATTATTTATTTTTATTTAAAAGCCACTGACAAATTAACAAATTTTTTTTAGGAATTTACGCCATAGTTTGTTTTACATACTTTTTAAAAAGATTCCTTAACTCAATAGCGCCGAAAAACCCAAAAAAGTAGTTTCAGCATTACAACAAAATAGTCTGATTGCGAATCAACTATTTCTTCATCATGTGGTAAGGCAGAGGGCATGTAATATAATACAGGAATGGTGTCAAAAAAACAAAAACAGTCTTTCTGTAAATCCAACCAAAACAGAGACGATCGACTTCACCGAGAAGAGGAAGATAATTGGGTTCAAACCACCAACAATGTATGGACAACCGCTGACATTGTCGCAAGAAGTAAAGTACTTATAGGGTGGTGTTGGACGACAAACTAAACTGAAACGCTCACATTGACCATGTGAAAACCAAGGTTAATGGGACGTTCTGGCAAGTTAGGAGGTTAATAGGTAGAAAATGGGCAGACATAGGCATAACTAGGGCAATGAGGACGACCCCAAACTCAGTTCTAAACACTTTCCTGAGACTACCGCCGCTCCCCCTCTGGATCAAAGGGAAAGCGATGGTAACGCACCTAAGAATCAGAGATGCGGGGCTGTGGAAAAGGGGAAGCGAAAAGGCCGAGCACCTGGCTATCGCTGGGATAGCGGAAAGGGAGATACCCCTTTCAGCATACAGGATCGAAAACCCAGAATACAAAATCAGGGAAAAGAGGAAATACAGTGTAACCATACCACCTAGAGAGGCATGGACTAGGAACGAAGTCGACCTTTCAGGAAATGCCATGATCTGCTTCACAGATGGATCGAGACTAGCAGACAAGGAATCGACAGGAGCAGGTCTATTCGTAGGAAATAGGGAGATAAAGAAGAGCTTCCCACTAGGTCGGTACGCAACGGTTTTCCAGGCGGAAGTATATGCCATACTATACTGGCAGCCGCACGAGAGGAAGAATTAAGGATCAGAGCAGAAGATAAGGTCTACATATGCACGGACAGCCAGGCTACCATAAAAGTACTTTGTAAACCTACAATGCCAAAAGGACTGGTCCAGGAGTGCGCGGACGCCCTCCAGGATCTAGCAGGCGAAAAAGAGGTTGAACCTGTCTGGGTTCCAGAACACATGGGGATCCCAGGTAACGAGATGGCAGACGAGCTTGCAAGGAAAGGGTCAGCTCAAGCATACATCGGACTGGAACCGTGTCTGAGTTTTACCAGAGATCAGATGAAGTCTGCCACCCTAATAGGAGTCCTCACTGGACACTGAGTGGAGGAAGATGAATCCTCACACCACTATCTTGCAAGGTTTCCGGCCTATAGAGGAATCAGAGAGGGAATCTTCGGAGAGGAAGTGTTCGAACTGGAACACCTTCCGACGCTGAAATGGTCGGATATCCTGACCTTTTTCCAAAGGACGGGAAGGTTCGACGGTGGTGGAGTGAGAGCGTGGGGGATGGAGAAAAGTGCTCGCGTAGAGCCTAGTCGCCGGGTCGGGAGCCCCCCCCCTTATTCTACTACTACTATTACTTCAAGTCGGTTTTTGGTCGCCGAAAGTTCGGCATGATTTTTTTTCTGGTGCCGCTGAATTCAAGTTTGTAGTTAAAGAATATGACATATTTAAGTTAGTAGGTTGATTTTTTTCATAAAATTAGCTCCCTCCGTTGGGGTAACCTCCATAAAAAAAATAATACTGGATATGAATTTCGCGATCTAAAGCCGACTAAAATGATATGCCACATATTTATATTTTGTTCAGATCTTGGACCTTTTAAAATGCCTAAGGGTGCCAAAGTGGTATCAATCGAATTCTTAATATAGAGCAACTTGGCTAACAAAATAAGTAAAAAAAATTTCATAACGTTAATTTTCACCTTTTTTCATTTCCTCCAAATATATTGTCAGTCCCCTAATAACACACTTTGTCTCGGGGCATCCCCTGTAGGTCCGGTAGGCCGGTAACGTCGCCGACCCAAATAGGACGTGCTAGGAACGTTCCCAGCAGTGGTTTAGGGAACGTTCCAAACTGAAAGATCCATATTGGTACAAAATTTGGAGAAAAATGTACGTCCTGTGAACGTTCCTGCCAGCGGTTCAAGAAACGTTTTAAATAGAACGTTGGGGAACGTCTGTTTTGGACATACATAAAATCTCGCACGCCGTTTTTTTTTACAAAAGTTCAACCTAAGTTTTTTAACAATTTGATAGAAAAAGTCTACTTATTTTTTGTGTAAAATTTTGAATCCTTTTGTTTCAGAGAAATATGACGTCATAGCATAATCCCTCTAAATAAAAAAACACTTCAAGTTCATTGGTTATTCGTTTCGTTCGGCTAGTTTATTATTGACATTTGGTATCTCGTTTTTGTCCTACTCATCTGTTATAAAATCGTTCTGTTATTCCCGATTTGGACCGATTTCTTTGTGACATTTACTCTGTTATCGTTTAAATCAGCCAAAGTGTGTTATCTTCTTGGGCAAAAAGAGGTCAGTAAACGTCCATTAGGACAATTCTAAAAGGTCCAATAACAATCCTCAACAGAATGAGAGGGTGGGTGTAAAAACAGGTCCCAGAAACGTTTCAACAAGGTCTATGTAACGTCTCAAGGGAAATTCCCGGAACAAAGTTTTTGGAAACATCGCTGGTTGCCCGAACCTTCCCGGAATGTACGGCGCCCAAACAGGTCATTCCCGGAACGAATTGTAAGTTATGTTATTAGGTTCACATATCTTTATCTGTTGAACGTATGTCGATCTGTATTTAAATAAAATCAGAGTTTTGGTATTGTTTTAAGTTTTCTGAAAATGTTGGGTTTTTCAAAAATTATTGACGCTTTAAGAAAAATCAAGTAACTCAAATTACTTGTCCGCTCGGGGGAGTGCTACTAAAGAATAAGTAATTTTACTACCCTGTCGACCTAACTTAAAGTGACCTAAATTTAATAATAGAGGTAAATGACTTTATAGCCTTTGCATGATAAAATCTTAATACTTTGCTGAGATTATTTAATACACATTTAACAAGTAAAAAATATATTACTACAATTAATAGATTGACTGATACCATATAAATATGAGATACTATAATGACCCAAGGGTTGTAAAATGTGTAACAGTATAACTGAAAAACATAGAAAATAATTTAAAAATTAGAGTTGGCCCTGGACAAGGGCAAAGGCAAAAAATCTATTGCGCATGCCTGACGCAGTCGACTGGTGCCTAGAAGAGGTTTTGTCCCTGCATTTTTTTCCAGTCCAACTTGATTGGGATGGTTATAATTGGTACACTATCGGCATCATAAAAGTGGTACGTGATAAACATAGGTATTTTTTAAATTGTATGATTAACTAACGGATTTTATTTTGTGACAGACTTGTACTAAAATATGAAAATATTGACATCAAAGATTGCTTTCTGTAAATTTAATATTTTAAACATAGTCTGCAGAATTGGTTTTACGGCGGAGCTAATTTGGTACTACGCGTACCAATAGACGTCAAAAAGTGTCGAAAATTCTCACCATGTAACAGGAAAGACAGAATTTGCGTGAATTTTCTGAGTAGTGACAGCGACATATTCCATGGCTATCTATGGTTTTGTATGTTAAAAGTTTCAAAAATAAGGTTAATAAAATACATTTTTAAATTAAAATAGGGTTTTTACAAAAGCTGCCCACAAAAATTTAAACTAACATATTTTTGTTTGACCAACACCGTACTTAACTAAAAAGCCTGTTAACTCCTACCCCCTCAGTGCCCTTTAGCCTATCGTGGCTGCCATTTTTATAACCAAATTGACAAGTAAGACATGGATTTTCTGTCAGTTTGGTGTCAATATGGCACCGATCATAGGCCAAAGGATACTAAAACGAAAATGAGTTAACTGGCTTTTTAGTTAAGAACGGTGTTGGTTTGACCGTACCGCGGACATTACCCAAAGCCCTTTTGACGTCACGCACCCCACAATTGTGACATAATTTTGGCGGCTGCTGTCATTGGACTGGACAGTTGTTTATATAGTACAGTAAAATTTTCATAAATAAGGGCGGTACCTCGAAAAAAATCCGGGGGAGGCTAAGATTTTTATATGTTGTTTGAGGGGGTCTAAAAGTAAATTCCCCAAGTTTGTATTTCCCCCACTCCTCGGGAACCATCCGCCATTTTGAAAAAAACTTTGCAACCGACTTTTCTCAATTTCTATTGATCGGAGGCGAAAAAGTCTGAAAACATATATATTCAATATTCAACATTTTTGTCCCAGTGCTTAACTTTCTGTAGTTAGTTTCCAAAAAGTTAGGTGGCGCCGAAGTTACAAAAAATCAACTTTAACGTATTTTGACCAACAAAAAGTGATTTAAAAAAAAAATGAATGAAAAAGTTGTAGATCTCAAAAAGTCCTATAAAAATATGTATACTGTTTATAATTAATCAAACAGTCTCTGAGCTACAGCGACTAAAAAATTTTTTTTCAAAACCGCTTTCTGGACATGCATGAAGACGCATTTTCTGAATTTTATATTATTATTTATAGTAAGAGCAGTACAAATGAGGTATCAAATTAGAGCTTGTAATGTGCGCTACACAAATGACCCGGTCTGTCGGCATGAAAGTAACTACAGAGAGTTGAACCTGTAACATAAAATTTTATTCCTAATATTTTTGTTTCTAAACTTTTTTGCCTCCGACAAACAGATGCGGAGAAAATCGGTTCCAGTTTTTCAAAATGGCGGATAGTTCCCGAGGAGTGGGGGAAACACAATTTTATTTTCAGATCCCCAAAGAATATACAAAAAACTCAGTCTGTTCGGTTTTTTTCGACTTCAAATGACAATTTTACTCTACTACCATCAATTATGACAATTTTGACCCCCTCCCGGCAAAACTTTATAACATTTTTTCAACCCCTTCCCCCTTCCTTAGCACTTAACAATACTTCTACCTACGCCTCGAACCACGTTAGCGTTTATTTAAGCGATGGCCCGTTACCCAAAGGGACTAGACTATCGGTACCCGAGTAAATGTCAGTCTGTCGGATACTTTCGGCAATTTTCGTGCCGACAGACCGGGTCATTGGTATAGCGCACACAAGCTTTAATTTGATACCTCATTTGTACTGCTCTTACTATAAATAATAATATAAAACTCACAATACGTGGCTTTAGAATTTTTCCGAGATCTACAACTTTCTTATTTCAAGTTTTTTTTTTTAAATCACTTTTTGTTAAAATTGTTGTTAAAACTGATTTTTTTGTAACTTTGGCGTCCTCTATCCTTTCGGAAATTAGCTACTTGGACAAAAATATTGCAAATTTTTTGCCGAATATTTCTGTTCTCAGACTTTTTCGCCTCCGACCAAGAGAAATGGACAAAAGTCGGTTACAAATATTTTTCAAAATGGCGGATGGTTCCCGAGGAGTGCGGGAAACACAAACTTGGGAATTTTACTCACGATTGTGAGATGCGTGACGTCAAAACAGTCCAGGGTTGTGGCCCATCTGTTTATGTAGGCCCTGCTGAAAGGTGTAAAAAATACGCCAAACGACCATGTAACCATGGAAGTTACGTTTTTTTAAGAAATTATTGAAGTTATCATCTCTTTCACGTATCGTTCAATTTATAAACATTAAAAAAATGATTTTTTATACCTTCATCACAAACATGATTTTAGTAACTGTCTGCAGATAACTAAAGCATGGCTTTTTTGGTTACCGATGCAAAAAATCTTTTTTTTTTATCACGGGTGCAAAAAAAGATTTCTGGCCGTTTTTACCTACAATTAAAGAGAAATAGCAGAAAATAGTATATATATAGTAGTAATATTGAAAAAATCTAATTTTTGTTGCCTAAAAATTAAGCCATTTCCGCCATTTATCACCAAGTATTTAAGAAAAAATAATTTTAAAACATCGTAGAAATATCAAACTGTCAAAGATTAAAATGACGCGGCAATAAACGTCACCGAGTAAAAAGGCACAGACGCCTTGATTTATAGTGTTTTGCGAGAGGTGCTCTTCGTTCGAGATTTTTAAAAGTATTTTCCCGTTTTTCTTGGATTTTTTGATAAAGGTATTAAATAAAACAGTGTTCACAACTCGTGGCTAAACTGTGCATTTTTTTACTCGTGTAAACGCAACGCTTGTAAAAAAAGCACTATTTCAGCCACTAGTTGTGAAAATTACTATTAGAATGTCATTTAACTACACATACAAACCGAAATCTTACTTTGTATCAGGGACCTATGTCCCTGCTTGTATAGATAATTCATTTTTTTTTCCTATTGGCGTATGAAATACGCCAAGCGACTACATATAGTAGAACACTCATAGCGACCACCTAAGGGTTAACCAACTTTTAAACTAATATGGTATGTAAATACCAAAAAAGTTTGATCATCAAGCAGTGTGCCTTAAAATAAAGTTTTTTTAATACTCAAAGCATATTGTTTTTCTTGGAATACTGCCAGTAAAACAAACAACCAAGACATGCAGTAGGTTTCATCCTCTCTTTGCTTTATAACAACTAACTTTTTTATCCTTTTTAGTTTCGTTTGCGCCTTTAGCACCACCCTAGAGCTCTGTGTTCCATTGAAAGATAACAGCGAGACTGCAAAAATACAAATAAAAATAAAGGAAAAAGCGCGCTAAGGCAGAATGAAAGAAAAGCTAGGCGAGACTATCATGTTGTCGAGGTCAAAACGTAGAAACAATATAGAGCATTGTTTATTGTCAAATATTTTCGCGACTGGGTTTTTAGCCATCCATACATAGTATGGACCGAGGGGAGGCTCGGTAATGCACTTTGGCGTACACGCCGATGGGACATTTTGAAGCAATATTTCGAGGTATTTCGGAGGAGTTTCTGGTAAAAAATGCCTTTTGGTGTACAGGGTGACCGTCTATAAGGTTCCACTTGGGAAAACTTTTTTGTTATTTGTCACAAGAAGATAAATCAAAAAGTGAATGAAATTAGGTAGATTTCTGTAATATTTTCAGTTTTTTCCTTATTCCTTAGTCACACTCTACACGCAGAGTGGCCATGAGGTTCTGTTTTTTAAATTGAATACCCTGTATATTTTATAAAATTTTGATAGATCTTTTCTTTCTGATTCCAAAAATATATCATATGTAGGGTTTGTCTTTGGCGGTTCTTGAGTAAAATCAAAAATAATTTGCCATAAGGGCAATGTGTTAGATAAAGAAAAATAGTTTAGGTGGTTCTTTGTTCAACACATTACTCTTATGGCAACGTTTTTGTGAATTGGGTCAATGACCATTCAAGACAATGGTAACATATGGTATATTTTTGGAATCAGAAAAAAAAGATCTACGTAAATTTTAAAAAATATACAGGGTGTTCCATTAAAAAAAAAGGACCTCATGGCCATTCTGCGTGTAACGGGTGATTTTTAAAAAAAGTGAAACTGTAATAGAAATCTACATAATTTCATGAGTAATTCACTTTTTTGTTTATCTTTTTGTGACGAATAATTAAAAAGTTTTTCCAGGTGGAACTTTATAAACAGTCACCCTGTACACAAAATGACGACAGAGACACCCCTGGTTATGGAGGCTATTGAGATCGACAAAAAAAAATATTTTTTTATTTTCTTTAAAAATAATTTATTTGGGTCAAAAAAGACGTAAATACAAAATTTTGTCTTGGTTTCTCTCTGCCTTTAACACGATTAATCAAAAACCGCTGAACCGATTTTATCAAACCGACGCAGAGCTGATTAGTTTTTGATGTGCGTGAGGGGTTGGCAAGAGGGTTAAACTTTAAAAAAAAAAATGTAACTCACGAACTGTAGCAGCTAGCAACACACAGTTTTAACATTAGATAGATTATTGCATTTTCAACCCAAAAAAAGTTAAAAAAATACAAAAAAATAAAAAAATAAACTTTTTTTAAAGATTTTGTGGATGGCTATACGTGCCTGCTGGCGCCATTTTTTTTGTGTTATTTTTGTCAATTTTCGCAAATATAAGGTCAAATTATAGGTAAAAACTCGATAAAGAAACGGAGTTGTGTTGTGACAGAAGAAAGAAACTGAAATTAAAAGGGAAGGTTACTTTTTTTAACTTTTAAAAGGCATATTTGACTAAATTGCAAACAAAAAAGATAGAAGTCAGCAACTATCGTCTGGTGCAGTGATAGTGAAACAACTCGTCCAAGCAACCATGCACACAAGATGTGATGTTGCCAGATTCTAACGCCAAATACTGGGAAATCGGGTCGCTATAAAAAATAGCCGCCACTTGAATCGCCTTCCTAGCAAGGATTAAGATGGAGCAGGACTTAACTTGCAGAGAATGTTCAAAGCACCATATACTTAACACGGTATGCTACTATTTATTCGAAATGCCGTCGGTTTTCGCGCATCAAAGACTGATGTCATCATTCGTTGTTTTGTTAGCGTGCTCGATTGAGAGAATGAGTTCACTGCGTTGATATATTTGTCTCATATTTTATTTGAAACCGTAAAAGAACAGAAATATTCTCTATGCTCTTGCCTCCCCAAATGAATACGATTTGATTGAGAGACTGCCTTCTACGATGTTCTTCAATACCAACACACAAGTTGTGTAAGTACCACTTTGTTGTTTGAAAATGATTATTTCAGTGTCAAAATGTAATAATAATTATTTATAATGACAAAGTGCGCTGTTTTTGGATGTAAAAATTATGACAGAATAACAAGAGTACATTATATACCTAGAGACTAAAGTGGTGCTTCTTATCCCGCGGCGAAATGTTAAATAATAAAAACTAAATTATGTGAGGTTATAGGCGCCGAATGTTTCTATGCGAATTCCTAGTAATCCCAGCGAGCCAGTAAAGATTTCTTGTTCTTTGATAGACTCGGGGTAATGCCCGCGCAGCGCTAGGCCTTTTTCGGAGGGCGACCGCATACGCAGAGTGGTTTCATATTTGTTTTAGAATAATGTTTTTGAAAACACATTTTTGATATATAAACATAACCTCGAATGGTTTTTTATCAGAAAACGTAAAAATACTCTGTCCCACTGCGGCCCGATTTGAAGTTTGTTGACAAAACACCTGCAGTTACCATGTAATCTTACAAATTCTGCGATCTATCGCTAAATTCAATGAAGCGTGATTGATTAATCATTTTTCTTTTCCAGAGTGCACAGGCTTTTAGAAAAAAGGAAACTTAGTTTTTATTTTCGCTAAAGCAAGGAAATATAAAAATGAAAAATTTAATCTAAAGGAAATTGTGAGTATTTCTCTATATTTTGTAAATCGGGTTTGTTCTAAAACGCAATTATTTTGAGCGTTTTGAGATAGATGACAGCACCAGAGCTTTTATTTTGAAAAAAAAATAATTCAGAATTTTTAAAAATCTTTTAGATATTTTTGTTTTCCCTGTGCACTCTGGTAAAAGATTAAAAAATTAAAGAACAAGGCGTTGCCAGTTGTACTTTTTTTTTACTTAAAATCTGGGAAAAAACTATAGCCTTAAGGTAAAATAATTGTTTAGATTCGAAATGTCGTAATTTGAGTAGTCGGGTTTCTTAAGTACCTAATTACTAAAAATATATTTTTTTACAGATGGCGTTAATAATGAGAGTTGCAGGTGCATGCAGGGGAATTGAACTGTGCCAGCTCCAAAATGAAGATGTTCAAGACCTTGATTCCCATCTTCTGGTCTTACTTCACAATACGAAAAAATCAAACTGACCGTTGCTTCATTGTGAAAAATTCAACAGAAAATAATGCTACAGACCTGGTAAGAATCTGCAAAACCTATATGTCTCTAAAACCAAGAAAATTGACAACATCCAGATATTTCATTGGTTACAAAGACGGAAGGTGTTTACCACAACCCGTTGGAAAGAATATTTTTGGACAGTTGTCAGAGGCCACATTATACACTGGACACTGCTTTAGGCGAACCTCTGCTTTTCTTTTAGCGAATTCTGGGGCAAACATTGACCAGCTGAAAAGACACAGTGCCGGTGGTTGGAAGAGTCCGTTGCTGAAGGTTACGTTGAGCAATCAACTGAAAACAAAAAAAAATGTGGCGGATAAAATATTCGGTCAAAATTTGAAACCAGAGAGTTTCTCACACATGCCAAGACTCACAATAGCGAAGATACATCAGGGGGGCTATTCCAGTGGCTCATACCGATATCGTTACGTAGCGAATTCGTTATCGCGGCAACACTGCGGTTTGTTTTGTTGTTTCACAATGGCCGCGGCCATGTCAATTTAACTTAGACAACTAAACTCGCACAAAAATATAACTTTTGACTAATAATGGTGCTACAATGTTTGAGAAAAACTAACATGATTTCTTCTGCGATGGTTGCAGTTCACACCATATTTGGAGCCCACAAAGAGCAGCACAGTAAGTAAAACTAGCTTTTGTTATAGGGAAATATTTGTTTTACTTCCAAACTTGTACATCATAACTTCCCGATTAGCTATTTATGAGACTGCTCTTTTAAGGTGGGTTTATATTTTATACTCTTTTGTAAAAGGAAACACAAGCCCTTATAGCAGAATATAGATAAGCATTGCCCAACCAGATGAGTTTGCTGAAATTTATTACCTACTCAAATTAAAGTCAGGGTGGGCGAGAATGTGACACGTTGAGGTGATTGTTTGTTTTTAATACATAAAATGTCTTTATTAAAACAAAAAATCGGTTGCACTATTCTGTTAGCTAAAAAATGCTTTAAATAACCATGCAAAGAGCTTCAAGAACATATGTCTAGGATTCAAGTTTTTTTTAAAAGAAATTAAAGCTCAGTTTATGCAAAAACAACTTTACCAATTTTGGACTTAAAGTTAACAAGTGAGCATATATGACATATATATTCTTTGCATCCGTGTATGGGCGCATTAGCAAGGACCATTGAGTCCATATATATCTTTTGAGTTCTACTAAGATAGTTTATTTAAAATAAAAACTACTGACTTCGATTCTTGCAGCTCACCAAATAAAAAATAACTACTTAAAGCTATGATCAGATTTTGGATAAGCACTATTTTGATAAAACTTATGTATACTTCTTGTTAGGTATAACATGCTAGGGTATGTGAATGGAGCTACATGTAAAAATCATTCTAGTAGGATCAAGTCTCCGATCAAGTACCACAACTCGGGCCACAAATTAAGTATGGATGGATTCAAGTAAGACATAGACCAACCTTTCAAGTCACTAGATTAAAGTAGACAAAGATTCGATGTTCAATAGACATAGTGAAACTAACTTTCAGAAAAAACTGATGCAATATAAGTACATGTATGCTAAATGTTATTCGTTCTTTCATTAAAAAAAAATAATAAGATAACTTTTATAGTTGTGTAAAATATAGGTAGTACAGAAATAAAATTTTATTATTTAATTCTGTTAGGCCACATTTGTTTAAATTAAAAAATTTAAATGTTACTTAAGTGATAGTTATAGAACATTGGACCTATTGTAAGTACGATTTTAGAACTTCTTCATGAAAATTCGCAGATTTTTTGGGGCAGTCATCGAAAAAGAGTGGGTCACAGTTACTGCTCAATGCCACACCTGTAAAACCACTTTATTTTAAACATATTAATTTAAGTTATTGCAAACTTTTTATAATAAGGCAGAGTTTTTTTTTCAAGAGAGATTGGTTTGGTGGGAAAGTTAAGTACAGTATTAAGTTATTTCTAGCTCTGATTGCTATAAAAAAGAATATTTACCTAAATTATATTTCTTCATTATTTTACATCCATTTTTAAATTACCTAAATGATATTTCTTCCCACACACACATAGCATAGCATGATATTCATATAGCAGTTGGCTAATTAAGCAAAATTATTTTAATTTTTAATACCTTTTTAATATTTGCTTTGTCAACTTATTTTTACCGCTCCCAGAAAAACTAATAACTCAAAGTTATAGATTCTAAATAATCAAATAAATGCTTACCTCAGAAACCTATTTTTATAAATAATACACTTGAAAATACCATACTTTTAATCAATCTTTATGAATGTAAAGCTGAGTAATATAATTTAAGAAACCTACTTAGGCCTAAAATGTATGCTGCATTTTTAAATTAACAAGGTTTACTGACTGACATGAAAAGTTTTTTACAATGCATTTATGTAAATTTAATTTTTTGGCTAGATTTATACTTTATACTAGTTTTTAATTTAATATTACCAATTTATTATGTTACAAAAATTTTTTTATTTGACTTGATTTTGTCACTCTTAACATTGCTATTAAAAAATAATAAAATTTGCGATAAAAAAACTGATTTATTTTACTTGTTGGTTTAAATGTTACTTAGAATTAAAAATTGTTTTGTAATATTTCAATAATTGGTGGATTGCATTTTTTCTTTCATCAGCTTGGACACTGCTAACCTGAAACAAAAAATAAGATGTATTTCAAAATGTAAGCCAGTGACCTGGCTACTTAAGATTGAAAGCTTTCAGGTTTGGTTTGTAAAATCAATCAATTACACCATTAGTAACTTCTAATCACCTCGCCCTATATCTCACCAATTTTTTGGCACCGCGGTTTTTTTGGCCACCAGTTTTATTGCTGTCTGTTTTTACATAAAATTCTACTTTGAAAATTTTATTATTGACTATCTTTTGTTTACCCCACATCTTCATATTTAAGGTAAACTAGAAACTAAAGTGATGGTCAATGCTTGTGTGAATTTGGTCCAACGCACTTTGATTTAGAAATTAGGGAGAGGATAAACGACTTTCTGGCTAAGGTGGGAAAAAAATTGCCTATTAAAAAAAAACAATATGAATTGACCCCTGTATATATTATTTAGAAAAAATAATGTAAATTCTCGATCAAAAAAACTGTGAAGATAATAAATAATAATTAAAAACCTTGGGAAAACAAAGGGAACAAGTTCAGAAAATCTAACAAGTTGGGATTCAAGTGGTAAAAGACTCTTGACTTTTTCTTGTAAATTAACGAAATAAGTGTGGCTTATCCCCTAGTTCCTCAAGATCTTCAATTGTTATTTAATGTTTTTTTTGAACTATCCTGTGGACAGGTTACCTTAAAACTTTATTCCACCTTGGATTTCACCAACGAAATTACAAAAATCTTCCATAAAGTAGTCAAATTTTTTTATTTTACAGATTAATTTTTGGATTTTAAAATTTTTTCTTTTTAATGTGAAGGTAGCTTACCATATGTGTTTTGTCCTTCATATGATTTTGCCGGATTTTGCTAAAATGTTTCGTTGCATGGGTGGGGTGGGGTGCTGCCTGCTTAAATGTCTTCATCATACCTCTTAATAATGACGAGAAATTATTGATCTGAAATAAAATTTAAAGTAATTTATTATAGGTGTGATGTATGCAAATCTATAGTCGAAGCAGCTAAACAGTTAGTTCACTTGAATTTATACTTCAGACAATAGGAATACCATGTGCTATTGTTTTTTGTTTATTCGCAATATTTTTCCAATTTTATGCCAAATTTAAAGTTAATTTTCTCCTCTAGGCCTGAATCAAAATGAATAAAACTTGTCATATATTGTTATTCTCTTATGCTCTACTGATGATTAAATTTCTTTATTTGAGACTCTTTCAGTTATTGAGATATGGATCTTTCAATACGAGAAAAAAATGAGCTAACTTTTTCATGTAAAAAGTTTAGATTTTTACAACACATTTTAGGTACTGTATTATCAATTTTACTTGATTATTATTTTTATTAGTGACATCCATAAAATCTATGCATAAAAAATTTAACGTTATCCAACATTTGTTAAATAGATATATATATGGTGACACAGTGGCGTCCCAAAGGAAGGGGGAGTCGAGGTAAAAACTCTCTGATATCGGTTAAAAAAATTAAATTATCTGAAATTATCCCAATAAAGTGACTTCCGAGTAAAATTTAATTTTATTATTAATAAATTATTTTGTGTGATGATAGGTTAAATAATTTACTGATAATAACTAGCAAACTTTGTAAAACAGTAGATAAAAACTAAAAGAGTCTTTTAAACAGGAATTTAATCAACAGTAGAGAGCTTGAAAAGTTAAAAGTTTTATGCATTTTGATTCTGACAAAGATGAGAAAATTGGTCTTAAAATTATGTAGAAACGCAAAGGTTAAATATTTAAAATGATGATTCGTTAAAAACCATAATACTCTACTTTTACACAAAATATTTTCTTTTCTCTAAAAAATATATTTAAAAAAATTAGACCAATTAAACAGGGTCTTTTGAAAGCTTCTATTAGCTAGCTATTTTGTATGTAATTTTAGATTGGCTTTATTGAAACCACAATTTTAAATGATAAGCAAGTAAGTAGATATTTACAAACAGTGAAAAAAAAATAAATCTGATTTTTTGACCAATACATGTAGATTATAGTGTATAAGTGTCAAAAATTATCAATTTTTAAAAATATTGAGAAACAAATTAATCCCAAATTGGTGGATGGTAAAATTTACTAGAAGTTTTTGTTTACTTTTTAAACATGCCTTATTATTAATCAGAAATTTAAGTAAACATTTTAAATCTCAGAATCTAAAACCGAGAGGCCAACACCTCCAATAATTTAGGTGTAGGTACAAAAACTCGATAATACCTGACAATAGTTGACTGTATGAGACAAAATCTTAGGATAGTTTGCATTATTTGACAATAGGTGTACCTACAAATTTAAAATCTGGTGTTGGAATTGAAAACTTACCAAAACTGATTTCTATGGATAATTTATCAATATACATTGAGCAGCTATGGTGCATAGCAATCAGAATCTGCCGCCTCTCTTTAACTAGGTACTCGATGCGTTCTGTTGTAAGTACTATCATTTGCACAAGGCATCATATTTAGTAATTTGGCGATAACCACAAAAAATACAAGCATAAACACAATGCTTGATAAATAGGCGAGCACGTGTCAGTGTCCAAATATATTATATTTGATTTTTTCTCAATATATAGGTAGATATTAGTTGATGTCAGATTTTTTTCAATAAAAAGTCAGTGTAATAACCTTGGATCAAACGAATCCTGCATTCTTTACTAATTTCCAACTTTTTTTTCTTATAATGTTTGAATATTTTGTAAAATTATTTTTCGGCTTTCTGACCACTGGCTCAGGTCTTTTCAAAATGTATAACTGACCAACTATATCTTTTTGTTTACATTATGTAGGTAGTGTTCCTTAAGTACCAAAAAGAACAGAATAGAACATAAGATAAAGTAAGTATAAGTACTTACCCAAACAAAAAATCTGGCGGCACTTCCACACAAGGCCCATGTGGGTTTTTCTTCCCAAAGAACGTGGCTTTTCCAAAAAAACTTCAATCAAAAATTGATAACGGTCGTCCTCCATCACATTGTGATCAGATTTTTAGTCCATATTGCGTGCAAAAAGTTCATTAAAATTATTATTTTCGCGAAATTTCCCCGCAGGTTCCAAAGGTTGTTGGGAAAGTATTGCGGGTTGCGTGCCGTTCAAGCCTTCTTTTTAATTAACAATGAGCGATGTTGCCGTAACAGTGAAAATAATGGCGATAGCGATCGTCATCTCATAACGATAGCCCACTGGAATTGCCCCCCAGGTACGATATGCACTGCAATCACTGAAGATTGCGGCACTGAACATACCCGATCGGCAATCTTTCAAACTGCAATACAGCAGCGAAGCGAAACCGCCTCAGATTCTGGGACCATTAGTCCATATAGTTGGCTGTACTGGGGCCATTGTAAATATTAATGTGACGCATAATAATATCAAATAGTTCAAAAATTTATAGATTAGCTTAGTTCTTTTTCATATTGTGTTGATGCCTATTTTCCGATGTTACAAATATAAATGCGTTTTTACCAAACCTTCATTCGTTCTGACGTTAAGTTAATGATTATAGCCTGATAATAAGGAGCGGGACTAAATTATTTTAGTTCCTGGGATAAAGAGTATCATTTTAGTCCCTGAAATGAGGGAGTAAAATAAGTTTTGGAAATGGATTTATTTATCTCTGTGGTAGATATATAGTTCTTGAGATTTCTGAATTTGAAAACTTAAATAGGTAGGTACCTTTTGTGTAAAGACTGTACATAGGTAAGTACCTTATAGCCCCATTTTTTTAAACAGTCATAATATAATTTACACTAAACTCATGTATGCAGTGGGTACCGTATCTGTCTGAAACATGGTAGGTTTCGGTTTGAATCTTGGCCAGGTGCATGTATAAAATATACAATATATAAACAATACACTTAACGCATTTTATTATAATTATATTTGGTAATTATTTAGTATACGTTTTTCTGGCATTTTTGATTTTTTATTAACTAGGGATCTTAATACCCTAAATCCTGGTCCGCCAATTTTTTTTATTTTTTGAACTAAATCAACCAAACCTAACTTAAATAAATGCAAGTCAACCCATACCAACCAAAAAACACATTAATTTTCCATCCACATCTGTTGGTATCAGGGAAGACAGACACGTCACGCCAAGATGCGAATTGTCATACCGTGTTAAGTGTATCGTGGTTGTGAGGAGGACGAATCCTAATTCCTTGCAAGATATCCAGCCAGCGGGTATTAGAGAGCGAGTCTTCTGATTGTAAATACAAATAGTGGGGACGTTAGTGAATAATTTCAGGGTAAACCTTGGTTTTCAACCTGACGGATTGAGCTTTTGCACACTAAATGTACATGTCCTTAGGCAATTTTTAAGAAGTATTTTCATCCAATTCAGGATCAATTGCTCAGTCTAGCCAAGATTTAGCACGCGTTAAACAAGTTGGGACAAACACAAAATATCCATGTACCTTAGCCGGGATTCGAACCCGGAGAATCTTTCGTGCGGCAGGAAAGTACGCTACCCTCTGCGCTACGGAGACCGACAAATATTTTGATTTGGTTATGAATAAGTATACGCTTTAAATATTTCTTACTTCACTAAACACCAAACAGTTTTTAAACGGGTGCAACGCAAATACAGTTGCACAAGCCAATAACGCAACCCACGCCCTCTTTGCGGCACTTGCTATTCCCCACACAAGCAATTTTGCATTTACAACCAGCAATAGCTATACTCTGGACTGTGTTTAGGGACAGTGTAGTCCACCGTTATACTCAGTCACTCCCTTGCAACTTCCATCCCCAGTTAGGAGACGGGAGTACTTGCATAGGCTAAAGTAATTGCATACAGATATAGCAATTGTCCCCAAACTTGAGCCGTGTAAGACACATGTCGTGTTCGCTGGTCCAGAGCATCAGCAGTAGGAGGTATAGATTCGTGCTTCTTCTCGGACGGCAGCAGCTTTCGATGGCAGTCGTTGACTGACGACTACTTCTTGCACTGAAATAAATTTAAAGAAAAATTATTTAAATAGTTAAAGATTCATTTTAATGGATGAATCGCTTACGGTGAAATTCTCCAATGTTTCACGTGCACTTTGTTCAATATTGGGTATCTTTTTCCATTAGCCTTAATTTACAGTTTTATGTCGAAGCCCAATATTGCGTTAGCTACCATATGGCCAGTGAGCTAAAGCATAGGTGGCCAACTTAAAAAACACGAATCACGGCATTCGGTTAAAATCTGTGTGAAGAACCGCACGCAAGTGTCTTGGTGGAGTTTGCCATAAGAATTTCACCCCCAAAGAACCCCAATATCACGCATCATCAGCCCTGGCCAGGGAAACTAGGACTGAAGAGACATCAGGTGAGCCTAGCGTAAATATTGGGCCCTCTTTAATTTTTGTGTAATTTAAAATTGTCGTTTGGTACACCGTGGTTTGTTAAACCACCCCTATATTGTGCATTTGGTCCTTCGAGCCGGATTAATTGAACCAGTTCTTTGGGATTCTTATGTTCTTAATTAATGCATTGTAATAAAATTGAATTTAAATTTTAGGTGTGTTTTATTCCATTTTGTTAATATTGAAAAAACTTCGATAAATGTGATAAGAAATATCGCTCGTTTTTTTTTGCGCATTTCTCGAAGTCGAAAGTTTTTTGCGCGCATATTGCGATCTCTCTTTTTAAAAGTGCATCTCTCTTAAAGGCACGTTTCGTAGGTTGGCAACATTGTTTTGGCCATAATACCCAAAAGGACGAGGCATAAGTGAACATAACCTTGCTTATTTGACAGTGGGCGGTTTGTTTTGTTTTGAATTTTTGATTTTTAAGGTGTTGTTTAAGCTTTACCTTCCATAACATGTCGGAAATAAAAGATATTATTGATGGTTTAGTTAGGAAACGTGATTTGACTAAACAACGAATTCAAAATATTTACGATATAGCAACAAAAGCAACCGATCAGAACGCCTCAAAGACAAAAAAGTTGGAGTTTCAATGCGCGTATGAAGAACTGCTGCGTTTGAGTGAGCACTATTCTTCCATCCAACTTGAAATCGTGTCTCTTGTGGCCGATGATGATAAAGATAAGGAACATAGCCGTCAACTTAGGATGGACTCAATGGTTTATTCTATAAAAACATCGGCAGTACAGCTCTTTTCACCCCCTAGAACTGCTGGTGCAGCTACTGCACCTAGCCTCCCATGCTCCAGCGCTGAAGATAACAGTGCTCTTGCTTGCATAACCAAATTTAAAGATGAAATAAAACAATGGCCTACCTTTTTTGACTTATACAAGGTGATTGTACACAATAATCCTCGGTTTTCCAATATAAGAAAATTCCAAATATTGGTTTCTCTTTTACAAGGGGATGCTACATTGGTAGTTAAGCATATACCCCTTCTTGATGTAAATTATAATACAGATTTTGACGCATTGGTTAAGCGCTATCAAAATGAAAGTGTCTTATTGACTGATTATTGGTCATCAATTTTTAGTGCTCCATTTATGAAAAATGATTCAGCGCAAGAACTAAGAAAAATTTTAAGTATTTTTTCTGAAAACTTGCAAGCTTTAAGTTTAACTCAAGTTGACTTGTGGGACTTCACAAAATTAAACTTATTGCTTCAAAAAATAAGTCCTGAGTTAAAGACACGCTTTGAATTTAAGCAAAATTCTACATATGAGGATTTATCTAAACACTTGGAGCAACATTGTAGAGCTTTAGAAAACTCATCTTTAACCAACCAATTTTGTAGTGTTTTTAAGAAAAGTGAGAATTTGTTAAAAAAGGCAATGCCATCAAAAAAATCATTTATGACTAGAGCTAATTTGTGTGTTTGTTGTCAAAAAACATGTTTATCATTATTAAAGTGTGATAATTTCTTGAAACTTGACCCTCATCAACGACATGCTATAGTGAAAAGGCATCGTTTATGTTTTAATTGTTTTGCCAAGTCGCACTCTCTAGAAAAATGTACTAGTTCCTTTATTTGTAAAAATTGTGGACGCAAGGATATCACTCTCTTATGTTTTTCTAGCAGTCACAATTCAAGTGAAGTATCAGAATCAACTAGTAATCAAAATTCTCAAAGCAGTGGCTCGGCCCAAGTTGATTCAAATCATAGTGAAACAAAATTTTGTGCATCCACACGTGCTGTGACCCAGTCTGTGTTATTTGCTACTGCTCTAGTCTTCATTCAGAATGGTGCTGGTAGTTTTGTAAAGTGTAGAGCGTTATTAGACTCAGCAAGCCAGGCAAATTTTGTGTATGAGCATATGGCAAGTAAACTTTCTTTGAATCGACTGCCCAACAATACCCCAATACAGGGCATTAGTGGCATGTCAACATGCACTGCTCTAGGTATAGTTTCTTGTATTGTTACACCCTATCATCAAGTGCAACGTCGCTTGTCTTTTGAGGCCCTAGTAATTCCTTCAATTTGTGAAAGGTTGCCATCAGTCAAGATTAATTCAAAACAGTGGAACCATCTTCAGGGTTTACGTCTTGCAGATCCATATTTTTGTGAAGCTGGTGATATTGATCTCCTTTTCTGTATTGACATATACAGTGATATTTTATTGCCAGGACTTCATAAGGGTCCAGGTGGCAGACCTAGTGCGTTTCAAACTATTTTTGGCTGGGTTATTATTGGCAGTGTTGGGTCTAGTGAGAACCAGCCCCTAAGTTTGTGTACTTCTCTAGGTAGCACCTCTAATTGCAATAGTCTTAATGTGACACTACAGAAGTTTTGGGAGTTGGAGTCAGTTCCAGAAAAGGTACACTTGTCTCCAGAGGATATTTGCTGTGAGGAAATTTTTGTCAAAACTTTGTTTAGAACTCCAGAGAGCAGATATGGGGTTACTTATCCTTTTCGTTTTGATTCTGTGGATTTAGGTGATTCATATAAAGGTGCACTAAAAAGGTATAACTACCTAGAGTCGAGATTGAATAGGGATGTTGTCTTAAAAGAAGCTTATCATGAGTTTATAAGAGATTATCTAAAACAAGGGCATATGTCTTTGGCCAAATCTGTTAAAAATAATGGTTTATTTTATTTTATACCTCATCGTTGTGTGGTCAAAGGCAGCACAACTCCTTGCGAAGGTAGGCCCCCATCTTTTACATTGCGTGTGGTGTTTGACGCTTCAAGTAAAACTGATAAAAATGTTTCACTAAATAGCTGCTTATTAATTGGACCTAAATTACAACCAAATATTGCAAACCCTTCTCCTTAAGTTTAGAGTTCACTCAGTAGTTTTCTCATGCGATATAAGGCAAGCATATAGGCAAATTTAAATTGCAGAACATCAACGTGACTTCCAACGCATATTGTGGCGTTTTGATTCTTCACAGCCTATCCAAGAATACACTTTAAATACTATTACCTATGGGGTGAGTAGTAGTCCTTATTTGTGTATTAGAACTTTACTTCAGTTAGCTGATGACTATAATGATCGGTTTCCTAGAGCAGCAAAAATATTGAGGTCAATGACCTATATGATGGTTCTGCTTCTTGTCTTGAAGAAGCGAGTAGTGTGACAAATGAGCTTGAATGTTTATTGTCCAAGGGATGTTTTGAACTTAGAAAATGGGCAAGTAACGAACCTAGATTACTTGATTCAGTGCCTGAGACTCATCAACAACCCATTCCTTTTAGTGAAAAGGATTCTGCTGGGTTAAAAATATTAGGTTTGCAGTGGTGTCTTACTCAAGATTTATTTTCCTATAAAATACAGTCCATCAATGTACCTTATACCAAGCTATATATTTTGTCAGAACTTACAAAGGTGTATGATCCTCTTGGTTTTGTATCACCCACAATTCTAGTGGCAAAGATTTTAATGCAAAGATTGTGGGCCCAAGATGTTGGTGGGGATGAAACCCCTCCTAGTGATATAGTGTCAGATTGGCAACGTTTTGCCTCCAGTCTTACTGACCTTTCGTCATTCTCTATTCCAAGACAAGTGGTTTTGGACCCTCTATCTGAGCTACAACTTCATGCATTTTGTAATGCTTCGCAGGTAGGCTATGGAGTCGTTATTTTTATGAGGTCAACTACGCTTTCTGGTGAAGTTTGTGTCAATTTGTTGTGCAGTAAAAATAGAGTTGCTCCTCTGAAAACAGTGTCAATCTCACGTTTAGAGTTGTGTTCTGCAGTTGTGTTGGCAGACTTGGTTGAATTTGTGTTAAATTCTTATATTGACCATAATATTAAGGATATCTTTGCTTATACCGATTCGGCAGTTTCTTTGCGTTGGATAAAGTCACCCCCTCATAAGTGGAGGACATTTGTGGCAAATCGTGTGGCGCACATTCAGTCCAAATTGCCCCCAAGTTCTTGGTTTCATGTGGAAGGAATTTCTAATCCGGCTGATGTGTTGTCTCGTGGTTTGTGTGCTGACCAATTATTGACTGATCCTATGTGGTTTTGTGGACCTTCCTGGTTGAAATTGAGTCGAGAAAATTGGCCTAAATCTCCCGATCCAAATCCCAAGCTTTCTGATGTGGAAAGTGAAGCAAAAAAGGTGATCTTATTGACTATTTAATCCCCTAAAAATATTATATCATTGTTGTTTGATAGATATTCCAGTTTGCCAAAGATTCAGCGCTTTATCGGGTATTATTTGCGCTTTATAGACATTCTGAAAACTAAGGTGATAATCAAGGAAAGTCTTTCCTATAAAGACCTTTACCAATCGCTCATTTTAATTGTCAAATTTGTACAAGGCGAAGTTTTCTCTGACATCTTGCAAAAATTAAGACAAGGGTCTCCTTGTCCTAAGCCAATCCAAAAATTGGCGCCTGTTCTTGACAAGATGGGAGTCATTCGTGTTGGTGGTCGTATAAGGAATTCTGCCTTGGATTATGATGCAAAACATCCTATGCTTTTGCCTAGAGAACATAGATTTACAAAATTATTGATTGAAGATGTTCATTCTAGGAACTGTCACCCAGGTCTTCAAACGTTATTGTTCCTAATATGTCAACAATTCTGGATTTTGTCAGCCAGAAGGGCCATCCGGCATACACTCTCGAAATGCTATCGGTGTTTTAGAATGTCCCCAAAAAATATTCAGCCTTTTCAAGGGGATTTACCTAAGGTGCGAGTGTCGCAAATCAAAGCCTTCTTGCATACTGGCACAGATTTTGCTGGACCAATAAATATTACCCTGGGGAAAAGGCGGAGTGTAGTTAGCCAAAAGGCATATATCTGTATTTTTGTTTGTATGGCCACAAAGGTCTTACATTTGGAGGTGGTATCTGATATGACATCAGAAGCTTTTCTGGCGACTATGAGAAGGTTTGTTGCTCGTCGAGGACGTTGCACCGACTTGTATTGTGACCAAGGCTCAAACTTCAAGGATATAGACACCATTCTTCTTAAAAATGTCCAGCAGGCTGCTGATCAATGTACCATCAGTTTTCACCTCAATCCACCTTCCGCGCCTATTTTTGGTGGCCTCTGGGAGGCTGGCATGAAGGCGGTCAAGTCACACTTGTTTCGTGTAATAGGGTTACAGTTTTGACTTATGAAGAGCTCTCAACTGTATTGTGTCAGATTGAAGCTTTATTAAATTCTAGACCGTTGTGCAGTGTTAGTAGTGATCCTAATGACCTAGAGAGTTTGACCCCAGGTCACTTCTTGACACAAGCCCCCCTTACTGCGCCTCCCAATGAAGACTTGATTGCAGCAGCATTTCTGGTCGAGGTGGCACACTGAATATTTGAGCACCCTACAGCAGCGGCATAAGGCTAATACCTCGGGTGCTCCTTTGGACGTCGGTAGCTGAGTTTTAATTCGCGATGAAAACTTGCCCCCATTAAAGTGGTTACTGGAGCGCGTTTTAAAGGTGTATTCAAGTCCTGACGGTCATGCTCGTGTAGCTCAGGTGAAAACTTCAAAAAGCATATTTGATCGCCCAGTGGTCAAATTATGCCCACTGCCAAACAAGTAAAAGGTTGCTTACTCTTATTTGTGTAATGTGATTGTGTTAGAATTTTTTCTCTCTTTTTTTAAATTTGTGGCTTTTGATATGAGGCATTTTTTTTGGGTTTTTCAAAATTGGAGTTTTGTTTATTTTTTTTCTATTTTCAAAATTTAACGCTAGAGTTAGTGTCAAAATTTACTATTTAATTTTGAGGAGGTCAGAATGTTCAATATTGGGTATCTTTTTCCATTAGCCTTAATTTACAGTTTTATGTCGAAGCCCAATATTGCGTTAGCTACCATATGGCCAGTGAGCCAAAGCATAGGTGGCCAACTTAAAAAACACGAATCACGGCATTCGGTTAAAATCTGTGTGAAGAACCGCACGCAAGTGTCTTGGTGGAGTTTGCCATAAGAATTTCACCCCCAAAGAACCCCAATATCACGCATCATCAGCCCTGGCCAGGGAAACTAGGACTAAAGAGACATCAGGTGAGTCTAGCGTAAACATTGGGCCCTCTTTAATTTTTGTGTAATTTAAAATTATCGTTTGGTACACCGTGGTTTGTTAAACCACCCCTATATTGTGCACTTTCCACGTTTCCGTTTTTCAGTCCTCGCAGGGCCTGCCACATCTCGGGAATCAGTGTAAGGCTTTTCCACGCAGTTTTTTAGCAATTGTATACATGACATCAACTATGTCACAGCCGATAAATTCGTGGAAACATTTTCCTCAAGAACTGGCAAAGAAAAAAATATTAATATTTGTAGCGTTTGGCTTGCGTGGAGCTCGATCAATGTTACAGAACCTTTTAAAACACAATTTAAACAGGAACAATGCAAATGCAGCTGGTGTAGTGTCCGCACAATAATAGAGGTTATAAAAAAATGATATTATAGGGTCATATAAAATATATTGTTTGCAACAAAGCAAGAACTTACCTCTTATTAATTCTCCAGGTGTACAAGAAACTTTTCAGATGCTCATAAAACAGCAAAAAATTAATACATCAATCTAGCTCGTTACCTAAGAAACCTCCGATTGATAGTCAGGTCGGCACTTCCGCTGCGTATTACCGGTAACAGTTGCTAAGATTTTATAATTAAATAACAAAAACGATACACGCACACCCAAACACATCCACCATGGCACACCTACGCAAACACCCTTACCCTCACACATACTGCACACCCACACATACACAAGAAGTGTGCAGACTCAAGTGTGGCGCTTACGAGAAATCACCCTTTCTCGTCTTTTTTCCACTCCCAGCGCGCATGTGTGTCGAAGGGGGAGAATCAATAATGTGTTCGTATGGTATCAGGTGTGCTAAATCCAACGAAATTAACCGCATCATCGTACATTACCTGGTTGTTGAGATATAGATCAAAATACAATGGATTTCGGGCATGGGCAACACCCTCCCCCCGCACTCTGACAGTGTTGCTACCATGGCAACACTTCTTAAAAGTTGCTTTAAGACATGTTCATTTATTCTACAAAAGCTCAACCCTTCAGGGGGAAAATCAAGGTTTGGTTCACCAACATCCTAACTAAAAGCAAAATCACTCTCTATGAACACTCCCGTTTCAAGCAGTGCTATTTAACTTCCTTATGAACACAGCTAATACTAAAATTATAACAAACACTGTAACTATGGCAATTTTATTTTAGTCGAATAGTTAAGGTTCACATCTATATTTTAAATTCTGTCAAAGGTTTCAAAAGCCCCAAAAGCAGATTGTAGTTTATAGTATTCTACGGGCTTATGTCTCTAGCCCGCCATTGCTAAAAGAAGGAAATTGTTTGAAAAGAAAATATAACGAGAGAGCTTACTAAAGAGCAAAAGGTGTACAATAAAGTTATTTGGATGATTAGGTTGGGCTAAAAACTGATGTATACCGGGCGTCCCAAGGTGAGTAACCTATTAGAATATTTTGGAAACTATACAATGGAACCTTTTTAAACTTTCTATTCTAACATAAGTCCATGTAAACTACCTTCATGAAATACTCTCATATTTGCAGTGTTGCCATTTGCAGGAAAACTTGGCAACAACTTTCTTATTTTAAATTGAACTCCCTGTCTATTTTTGCATTTTTGGATTCTACAGAATATTTTAGGTACATTTTATGTATAATGTCCTATACCTACGTTCAACTGTTTTAAAATATTGACAGGTGAAAATTGATATTTTTTAACCTTGCCAGCCCGTAACATCAAAACGGTTAAGGATAGAGCAAAACGGTTTTTACATTTTTATCTTGGTTTTTCACAAGCTATCGTTTTGTACTATTTTTAGCACAGGGTTAAACTAACCTTGGGATATTTTAACCTTTGGTTTGGATATAAAACGATAGCTTGTGAAAACCCAAGATCGGAATTTAAAAACCTATCTGTTTCGATGTTACGGTCAAAATTAAAAAATGGTATAGGACACAATACATAAAATATGCCTAAAAAATTTTATAGAATCCAAAAATGCAAAAATATAGAGGGTTATTTAAAATAAGAAAGTTGTTGTCAAGTTTTCATGCAAATTGCAACAACGCAAATATGAAAGTATTTCATAAAGATAGTTTACCTGGACTTACGTTAGAATAGAAAGTTTGAAAAGTTTACATTGTATAGTTTCCAAAATATTCTAATAGGTTACTCACCTTGGGATACCCGTTATAAAAGTTAAACTAACTAACTGAAAAAAAACACTAAAAATTACAAAATAGGATAGTTTTTATTTTTAGATAAAACCGAATTTTCTTGAGGTTAGCGCCAAATTCTGTACATATTTTATTAGATACTTACATGCGCAGTATTTCTAAAAAATTCAGACAATTTTTTAAAATTTTTGAAGCCGTGAGAGGAATTGACCACTCAATAGCCAAAGCACATTAAATGCTTACTCACAGTTCAGGAATTTATCACCAGACTGCCGCCGCCGCGCCGTCGCAAATCCATCTCTGACCGACGCTCGCTTTAGGCAATGTTTTCTGAGCTAAGTCTACTATTGTTTTTCTTTAAATGCATTCGTCTGAGAGAGATCCAGCATACTAAATCGTTAGTATTCACCTTATGACAATTGCAGATACATAAGCATTCGAAACTTTGTTAAAAACTAAAACAAATAAAGACAATGGAAGTTCTAAGCTCTAGTTTACTCCAACCCCGGCAAACACAACTGTTTTACAATAACATAGTATTTACGTAAAGAAGTCAAAAAATTTACATAAAAAAGTTTTCAATAAATTTACGTAATAATTACAATATATTTACGTAATAACAAGCGAACTTTGTGCATGGCATTATGCAGAACATGGAAGTTACTTTTTACCTTCTTGTGACATTAGAAGTATATAAATATTATATACACAATATTACTTTAATTTTACATAAATGTTACATTCCAATTACGAAATATTTATATAATATTTATGTTTTAAATTTATATAGGGGTTACATGAAGAGTACCTTATTTACGTGACATCAAGTTTACCTTGATGTTACCTATAAGAGATATAAATATTATGTAAAAAAATTTAATAATTAAAATAACACTCGTGGCATATCGGACAATGCGTTTTGTTTCTCGCTTCATTACGACCAGGCGTCAAATGTCTAATGGAGAATCCAGACACCTACAGGCATCCTTATTAGGAATCATCTGGGAGTCATAGGATTGTACCTGGCAGTTGACGCTACACAGGCACCATGCACACCTCTCGAATTTAAAACAAAAAGTTTGTAATCCGCGGAGACGTAGTACCTGTGTGTGCCACCTGTCGAATAAACTGAGAAACAAAAACATAACTGAAAATTGCAGAAGACCGTAAATACAGAATTCTGTACCTTTCAGCAGGTTATAAAGAAGAAACCTGTAAAAGTATAAGGTCACTGTAACATGACTCTTAAAAAGAGGTAACGTTCGCAGCAGCACCGCCCCCAATTGGAGCTTCATACTACGTGGCCCTAATTTTAAGGCATCAGCAAGCAATCGCTCCGGAGGAGGTATTTATCTTTGTTTTGTATAGAGTTATTTTAAATTCATAAAAAAGAGTAGAACAGGCAGCAAGGCTATAATACATCATTTTACTTTCTTACTTTTGTATAGTATATTTTACTTTCTTACTTTTGTATGTGTATGTATCTTATTAGAAACTGAATTACCAAAAACTTTGTCACATAGAAAAATATCTTAGAAAAGAAATTTTTCACAGACAATATTGTCAAATTTGAACAGGATATGTATGTCGAGGATTGGTCTCATATTTATAATACATTTGATGTAGATACAGCCTTTTGTCTTTTTTAGTAAAAGTTTAACCATCATTTTGAAAAACATTTGCCTCTGAAAAAATGTTGTCCAACTAAAAGGCAAAAAAAATAACAGAATGAGAAATAAATTCCCAATGTCCATAGTGAAAAGGCGAAAAATCCAACAGTTTTCTGTTGGTAAAACTCTCTTTTTATTAAAAAAAAAAAGTTTGGTTAACAGTGAAGTTATAAAATCCAGTTCTAATCTAAAAACACTGTACTTAAACAAAAATCATGGCCAAATATGTGCTCAAAGAGCTCATTTTGAAAAGAAAAAGAAATGTCTATCAAAATAGAATTTTTGAAAGTAAAAATATGGCGAGGGAGACATGGAAGGTTGTATCGGAACTTCAAAATACGGTCAAACCAAATATTAGCTTGCGTGATGAGAATGGAGAATGGCATTGTTACAGATCCATCTAAAATTACTGAAATGTTTAATCAGTTTTTTAAGAGTACTCCTTTAGAAATTTTGAATAAAATACAACACAAAAAAAAATCTATAACCAAAAAGAATATTTTTCCCCAAGATCAGCAAATGTTACTTAATACCTTCTCCGAGGAGGATTTCTATGTGTTAATAAGTATCAAATAAATCTTCTGCCGGAGCAGATGAAACTCCTAGTTTTTTGGTAAAAGAATACTACATTCAATTACAAAATCCTTCATATATATTGTAAATTTGTCATTAGTAGTGTGTGTATGATATTAATAATTAAAGGCCTGTGGGTATTCCTTGCACCTTTTCCAAGGTGCTGGAATACTATTACCAAAAATCAACATGGATTTGTTATAAAGAAATCCACTATTACAGCAATGTACTCACTCTATGAGAAAGTAATGGAGTTTCTTGATGCAGGCGAGTGCCCTGCTGCGATCGCAGCAGCGCATTCGACTGTGTCAACCATGATACTTTACTGAAAAAACTACATAACACCTCTCTCCTAGAGAACAGTATGTTAGTGTTAATCATACTGATGAAAAATATAATAAAAATTATCCACAGGAGTCCATCCTTGGACAGAAACTCTTTATTCTAAATTTAAATGATATAGATGATATTTTTCCTCCAGAAATATAATCATTGTTTTAGGCTGACGGCAGAACAGTGACTCTCTCGGATAAGTCAAGTCTTGGCTTGGAAATAAAATGTCAAAATGTAAAGGTCCACATTACTACAGTCGACTTTATGCCGACACCACTTTAGGGCCGACAATGGTCCGATTGGAACTTTTTTAATTGGTCGAAAATTGGCAAATGACGATGGCCCGATTTACTATAGTCGACTTTATGCCGGCGCTCACTTTATCTGCTTTAGGGCCGACGACGGTCCGATTGGAACTTTGTTTAATCGAACGAGAATCGGCAACTGACGATGGCCTGATTTACTATAGTCGACATTATGCCAACGCAAACCTTATCTGCTTTTACTATAATCAACTTTATGCCGACGCCTACTTTATCTGCTTTAAGGCCGACGACGGTCCGATTTATCACAGTCGACATTATGCCAACTCAAACCTTATCTGCTTTAGGACCGATAATGGTCCGATTAGAACTTTGTTTAAGCGGTCGAGAATCCGCAACTGACGATGGCCTGATTTACTATAGTCGACTTTATGCCGACGACCACTTCATCTGCTTTAGGGCCGAAGATGGTCCGATTGGAACTTTGTTTGATTGGTCCGGTCCGATTACGTCACCTTGAAATTTTTAAACTGCTTAATAGTTTCTTCCTAGTATGTAGAGATGGCGCTAATGTCACTATGTTCCCTCTACTATACTATATTATATATATAATGAGCAAAGATGTTTCAAAACTAGAATGCGGACTTGACAAGATGGTGGTACTTCTCTACAAGAATCACCTCTGCTACCACTTAAACCAACCCGACTGGTTAAACATCCGAATTATCGAAACTTGGTAGTTTGCCAATGTCGGATCGTGTCAAGCAACCACCGACGGACCTTCGTCAATCACCGCCGCCGGCCCGCTTTGAGAGACTGATGTGGGGCCTTATTATCCACCCATTATCGGACCTTTGTGGTTTGCCATTGTCGGGCCACTTTAAGCAACCACCGATGGACCTTATCGTACGGCGATGGTATGCCGATGTCAGCAAAAAGTAAAATTTACCATTGGTCCGACGGCGGGCTACAGTCTAACGCTGCATCGGCAAACAGGCATTGGGCCTACATTGCAAAGCGGACAAAAAATACTGCTGGTCCGATATCGTAAATCGACGTCGTGCCGATGACGGCAAATTCGGCAATCGACATCGGGCCGACGAAGGCCCGAGGTAACTATGTTTGCGGGGTAGTAACATGAATAGTTGGTTTTCTGAACATTCTCTGTTTTTTAACGTAGAAAAAACTCAAATCGTTCGTTTTTATAGCCACCAAAACCAGGCAAACCAGGTTAATGTTAAACTTAACGGCGTAGATATACCAAAAGGGGGCATTGTAAGTTTCTTGGGTCTTAAGTTTGATTTTAATCTGAACTGGAGGGACAACTGCCAGAGTCTTGTTTCAAAATTGCATTCAATCTCATATCAATTTCGAAATCTTACGCAAGTTTTTTTCACAAAAAAGTGTCAATGGCAACATACTTTGAAAACTGCGAGTCGAGTTTAAGGTATGGAGTGGGACTCTGGGGGTGGTCTTCGGCGTCCAATGAGGTGTTTCTCACTCAAAACCATATCTTGAGGAGTATGCTAGGGTTAAGTTATACAGGTTCGTGTAAAGAACATTTTAAAAGGCTATGTATTTTAACTTTCTCAGGGTTATATGTGGTTGAATTTTGTTTGTATATGTTCAACAGTAAATCTAAGTTTTTCAAAAATTGTGATGCGCATAGTTTTAATATGTGTCAAAAAAATATGTTTCGTGAAGCACAGTTTCGTCTCAAAAAAACAAGAAAAAGCCCAGATCACCAGTGTATAAAGCCTTTTAATAGTTTACCAAAATCCATTCGGGAATGTGATAATGTGAATGTTTTCAAAAAATCTTTAAAGAAGCATCTGTGTTACCAAGTTATATATTCTAATTTTAATTTTTAGGTAGTATTGACGTATCCTATACAATTTTTATAACTATCTTTTTATGGAAATAAAATATTTTGATTGTTTGATTGATTGATTGATAGTAATTCATTTTTGCCCAAAATATAAAAAGTTTTTTGGTAGGTAGTATGGATCGGCCTTTAGTTCTTTAAGAACACACAGACTTGCATAAGGTCACACATTCTTGCTTGCTTTGTGGGGTAATTTATCTTTGAATCAAGGTCTTAACTACGTAAAAATTACCGCGCATGCCAAAACCGCGTAAAGCAATACCGCACACAACGTTTACCGCCAAAATAGAGAGCTACGCTAATTAAAAATTTATTTAAAAACCTTACTTACTAAAACAAAACCAAGCAAGCAAATCTTTACCAATCCGGTGATTGTGTGCAAAAAGCTATTTCTGGCAAATGGGAAATATCATGGATAAAATTTTAATATATTACCTTGTTGGGATTCGCTTCATATTTCTTGGTTTTAGCGGGTAAGCTTTCATAAAATAAAGGTATTTTTAATTTGCCAGTTTCTGCAATAACTGTAGTTTGCAAGGTAAACGTTAAGCGCGGTAACTGTCTTTCGCGGTAAACGTGTTGCGCGGTAAATTATTATTTGCGTGGCTGGGGGGCAATTCCAGTGGGCTATCGTTATGAGATAAACGATCGCTATCGCCATTATTTTCACTGTTACAGCAACATCGCTTATTGTTAACGGCCCAATTACATCGTTAAACCGGCAACGCTGTTGGGTCCATTTATTAGGCAATTCTTTTTCCGCATGTTTCTCGGAAACGGGACTTCCAAATGGCCTGAAATTTTGCCTAAATTGTTTATTGGACTATGTTTTTCCATCAAATCTTGGTACTTTTTTAAAATTTTGTTTATTTTTTGAAAAAAACTGTTTTAACTTTTGTGATGTTTCAAAATTGGCGCGCCCATATTACGTCAGAAACACCCTTTATAGAGACCTGTAAAACTAAATTGGAAATATTTGTAATTTTCCAAATAATGGACACCTAATTTCAAAAACCCTCTAGATTGTATTAATAAGCTTTGTAATCCTCTTCCTCTAATAAAAAACAAATTGAGTATTATTTTCCTCTAAAGCTAAAACATGCGGAAATGTAAAAACATGGACTATACTGGTTACCTATCAATATTAGCTATATGCCTAGCATCAAAAAGTACCTAAATGGTTATATTATAGATACCGCCACCATCAAAATTAACCACCCACGTCTTTTTTTTGTGAGCTTACCCTAGGCATAGTTTCTGGTGTTCTCCTTTCCTAAATGTATTCGGCTAAGAGAGATCCAGCATATATACCTAGGTAACACCCCTTACCAGGAAAAAAGTTTAGGCCATACAAACATCGAAATTGGTCGACTCACTGTATTTGCAACTAACCAATGTCAGTGTGTCTGCCTGACATTCTTCATAACCTTAGTTTTGTCGTTTTGTTTTGGAGTTCGTCGACCTGGTTTTTGTGTTTTATTTAATAATTTTTCCTTTGGTGTAAAGCTACTTTTTAGAACCCTTAAGTGGTCTGTGTGTATTTGTAGAATATGACTTGTGCACTGAAAAATTGTAAATCGATAAGGAGGCTGACGGAGGACGTCAACATTTCTTTTCACAAGTAAGTATAAGGGTCAGTTTATGCTCGCTACTTAGATCAAGCTAAGACATTCTTTGCGGATTTTTTACAGGGTAATTAAACAACCTGCAAACTTTGTACTGCTTGTTGATCTAAGATACAAGCATAAATTGATCTTAAAGCTGGATTCATTGTTCCGTAAATTAAGCAGAAGAAGTAAGATGCAAAGAAAAATAAACTACATACTAAACATGCATTTGTTAATAGTTCACAGCTTAGCTTACAGTAAGAAATTAATAATTTTTATATCTTACTTCTTAGGTACTTTATGGAACCATGACTGGACCTTTAAGGCCCCATTACCTTAAGTTTTAATGTGTTAATCCCATCGAGTACCAAGTAGAGTACCTAATTCATAAATATGTGATGTGCCTAAATACAAGGTCTTTTGTATCACCGTTACAAACTCGATGTTGCTGTTCATGGTGACAGGAACAATAACATTATTTTTAGAAATGGTGGTAAGTTGTCATGTATGAAATAGGTAGGCAATGCCACTACCCCCAAAATTATTTTATTTTTGTAAAAAATTTAAAAATTGGTGAAGAAAATGAGTGTAAAGTTGCCTGCGTACAAGGGTAATTTCACTGGCAGGTATATATGTACATTTTGGTGCACATTAACTTGATTTTTTTTACATTATTTTAAATATTTTTCTGTTTTTTCTCTTAGTTTTCATTCTAGTTTTAAAAAAAATCCTTATTTTTTTTCCTTTGTTTCACATTTTGTAAAAACATGCGAACTCTACAAAAAAAAGTGAAATCCCCCTCGGTTGCCTGATACAATAAGTATTTTGTTTTTTATTTGTGCTCTAAATGTTGTGGGTTCACTTAACCATACTTTGTGCTCAGCAAACTTATTTTTTGGCAACAAAGTGCAACTAGAAGCAAGGACATTTCATTTACTTTTACATTAATAGTTTAGGTGCACAAAAAAATGCTGGACAATTTGAATTTTCTGATTTAGGAAAACATACTTATAAAAAAATATAATAAATACAAGAAAAACATTTTTTTTTTAAAGCATGCTTACCCAGTTAGTTTTGGTAGTTTTTTTTTGTATATCTAGTGTCAGAAATGTTTCCATACAGGCACTGCAAATTAAGTAATTAGAGGAAATAAATATAATTATACAAACCAAACAGTTTAAAATTGCTAAATTTTAAATAAAATATATGTGTAGGTACCTACCTAGCTAATACACAGCGATAAACTGATACATTAATTTGTTTTTTTTTTATCAATTTTTAGTATGTTTGCATTTATCATGAAAAATAATGTCCTTTCCACCAAAAAATGTAACATTGGTTTTGTAATTAAACAATTACAAAATATCTTGTGAATAATTCAATAACAAAAGGTTACACATTTTTTTAGGATTCCGAACTAAGGTCCGATATCCAAAATATGGCGTCAGGCACTTCAAGTGAATCCTGAAGAGTAGCAAAGGAACAGGAACAAATTAGTGTGCTCCACGCATTTTAAAGTTGAAGACTTCTTATCAGATAAATAGAAGAGAAAGATGCCTAAATTTAATGCTGTGCCATCCTTACTTTTGGACATAGAAATTCAATATTTAAGTCTGCATAGTACCAGCATCAGTGATATATCACAAAACTCAACTTTGATGAGTTCAGATGCAAGCATAAGTCAAGTTTCACAAAATGCACCTATAGCTGTTTCATCTGCGTCTTCATCACGGAGCATTTCTAAGGAGAAGACATTGAAAAGAATTGTAAGAAAAAGAAAGTAATTTTTGCTCTCTGATATTTGTTATGATATAGAAAACCACATTTTTTAAACTAATTTTACTGTTAGTATTTTTACTATTTTTACCTAATTTTTATGTTACTGCTACCTTACTTAAAATTCAGTTTTTATTTATTTACTTTAGTTTTTTCCTGTCAAGAGTTTCCTGTTCAAAATGTTTGATTTTTTAACTGCAATATTCCGCTTTATTTTGCTTTAAACTTTTTTCAGATTAAATCAAGAAATTCAAAGCAGCTATACATCAACCAGCAGCAGTGATACCAAGAGGAAGAAGCTGGCATTTATTAAAACCATTTACAGTTAGAGGTTAGTATGCTGCACTGTCATATTTATTCTGAAACTTACATTTTTGATAAAGCCAAAGATGATAATGGGACAGCATTTATAAGTTACTAGAAAACCAACAAAGGTAAACCACAAACCTGATCTATTATTTGTATTTTTTGGAATTAAGAAAAAAACGACCTTAATTTAAAAAAAAATAGGAGTATTTCATTTAAAATATAAAAGTTAATTTCATAATTTGATATTTGAGATGATATTTGCAAGTTTTCAAGTATATAAATTGACAGAGTAAAGAATATTTTGCAACCTATTTAAATTTTTAATCTAGTTTACATAAAAATGAATGGAAATTAGTTAGTGTAGAAAAATGTAATAAAAAAGAACAAATTTCATCTGAATCTTGATTCTCAAAACCAAACTGCAAACGCTAACCGGAACTACATTATTAACCAAAGGTGTACCAGGATGCTTTTGGTTGATTTTTTGTCATTTTGTTACCTTTATTTTTATTCTGTGTAGGCACCCTTAAGCAATACTTACATAAGTCATACCATTAGTTTAAAGTGGTTTTGGTTTGTTTTTGTCTTGTGGCTGTAATTAGTGTGTGTGGTTATCTTTTAAGTTAACAGCACAACAAAAAATGGCTCTGCACAGAATAAACATAACTATAACAGAGATGCAACAAAACAAAAGTGCCCGTGCATCATTATTAAAGTTAACAACATGACAGGGCCTTACTACAGCAGGCAGAATAAGGCTGAACATGAACAGAGTAGCCAAATAACCAACAAAAATCACCCTACTGGTATCAATACAGATGCCCCTTAATTTTATTTATTCAAAATATTATATTTTTTGTTAATTTTGTTTTTTTTTGTTAATTTTTTAGATACACAAAAAGCGAGGAAGAAATAATGAAAAAATCAACATACGAACAGCGGTGAAGCTTATCGATCATCTCGTAATATTTTGATATAAAAAGGTTGGTTTTCATAATTTTATAATTTATACCAAAGTTTTTAGTTTGGTAAAGTCCCCATTTTTCGTTAATAATATCATGGACATAGGTAGGTATTCTTTGCTCTTATAAATGTGTCCACTTTTATCTAACATTGCTATAACATTCCACAAATTTTAATAACTGTCAAGAGAAACATAGGAACTATGTTTACACCTTGGTTTAGACTTGTGCTCAAAAAAAGTAATATACATGTCATGTTAAGAATTGTTATTCGAAGGTGAATGTAACTTCCATTGACAATTTTTTTTAACTCTGTTTTTCAATGTCCCGACTGCTTATGTCTCTGCAATTGTCAGTACGTGATGATAATGGCAGATACATACATAACCTATCAAAACATAGTGAAAAAGTAAAAAACAATGGAAGTTTAAAACTCTAGTTTACTCTTATGTCAAGAATTATCATGATTTTACTTTTTTGTCATTGTGAACCTTTTTTTTAGCACAGTTGTATATGAATGATTCCACCAAAAATGTGCATTAGTCCCTAAGGGTCAAAAGCCAAAAAATAAATAAAAATACGGTTTTTAATTTAAAATTTTATTGAGAACAATGTTATTTCTTAAAGCTTTTACAAAAAGTATAGGAATTTGTTATTTTTATCCCGCAAACGTCATTCCCATGTCATGTCCCCAACGCAAAATTGTAATAGAAAATGCACCTTAGCAAAATTTAATAGTGGTTTAAAAAGTTATTTTTCAGTAAACCAATAATAATAAAATACTTTAGCTTTTTATCCTGACTAAAAAAAAAATTAATTATATAAAATAATTTTGACTCTGTCCCTCTTTAAATTCTGTCCCTGGGTATTTACGCGCTCAAGCTCACGCGGCGTTTATCCTTGAAAAAAAGTGGTGGGAAGGTTCATTGATAACGTTGACCACTGCAGAAGAGCTTGGCTTGAGCGCGTTTATTCGTGTCTAAGCATACCACAGACACCACCAAGCTTGCTTTATGTTAACTCTAGAAACAAGAGCCGAGAGATGCTTATGTTTTGGTCAAATATGAACACAAAATTCACAAAAAAAACAGCAACTTATCTATATGTAGCAATATGCCAAAATTACATTGACTTGATTGATTGAGATGTAAAAGTCATATTTCTAAGGGTTTGTGAAAATTCTGATAATGAAGATAGTGATATTCAACTTTTTAAACTTAATGAAACAAATATAATTTCAAAAGGAAACAGGATTTACTATAAGTTTGACAAAAAAGCCTAAATAGCCAGTATTTTTTATAATTTAAGTTATTAAAATAAATAAGTTAACAATAAGTAGTTGTTCAGTTTAGTCCATGTTCAGTCAACTTATTTTTGTGTAAATAACTTAAAAACCGAATTGTGCATCATTATCATGTTAAAAAAATAATTCCCGTGTCATTGCCATGTTAAGCTTCATTCCCGTGTGGAGTCGTTTTAGAAAAATCTAAAAATCTCCCTAAATATGTGATTATTAATAGGTTTTTCTAGTGCACCTTCAAATATAATGACTTTAGATTACTTTTCGATTTTTTAACAATAACAATGCACACTTTTGGTGGAATAACACATATACTTGTTTAATAAATGGTAATGATTTAATTATTAATTTAATTTAATTAAATCTTTTGTGTACATGTCAATGAAACATTAAGTTCTCTAGTGTGGAATGAGCGACGGTGACGGTTTGCCATTTTTTTAGGGTTATCATGAACGAAATTTTAAGAAACGAAATCTTGACGCAGTTGGTTAGTAAACATGTTCAGATTATGGTTAGACAAGAGGCCCACCACTCTAGCTTTGCTGCTATGAGGTATTTTATATTTGCTATTGCATGTATTTTTTTTTATTTTCTTCTCAAGGAGGGGGGGTAAAGTTATAGCAAAAAAGTTGCATGGCCCTTTTTAAATATATTACCAATAGTCGAAATTCTCCCTGGGGGGCCGGCACAAATAAGTTTCGAGATAAAATATATACCTGAACTCTGACTGATATTTTTTACTGGACTTTACTTATTCAAAATTACAAACATTGGCCATGAAGGCCGGTGGTTGTACATAATATAAAAAATAATCACAGAAATACAAATTCAATAATCAAATATAAATCTAAAATTTAAAACAAAAAATATAGCCTTAGCACCTAAGTAAGTAACTTTTTCTTGAATGAGGGAGACTGGGGAGCCCGTCCTCAAAAATAAACATCTGCGAACCCCCTGGTATGTTTTATAGCCCCAATACATATCCTTGGATAATACCAAGTGGAGAAAGGTCCCTAAGTTTTTCCTGTGAACTATATTTTTTCTTTTTTAGGTGTATTCCTGCAACAATTTAAAAAGCTCACGAGTAGTTGCCGTCCAAAAAAATTAATGACAACTGAAATACTGCTGGATAATCAGTCATCATAAGAGCCAACACTTATAGAACAGCAGTGTCCTTTTTTCACAAAAGGCTGCCTCACTGGACAAAAAAGGTTCAAACAAATTCAGGAGGAAAAAAAAGTTTGTATCTTGATTGATTTATGTAATAATTATTATTAAAGCTTATGTTGGTGTTATTATTTATTGCTCTGTTTTTACTTGCATGTAACTATAGTATGTTAGTAAATAATTACCAACCAACGAAGTACCTTATCCAGGCTTTATTAATTTTCTTTTTGCTATTGAATTGTTTTTCTATAAACATAGTCAAACAAAAAACTGTCTTTTAGACAAAACACATTTTACATAAGGCTTAAACATTTTTTTATTTCATAAAATAATGGAAATATAGGATAGGTAATCAAATACTATATTTATTCCTGACATTTTCTTATATTCTATGTGTTCCCGGAAGAGTCCTTACAGGAACTTGCTTTTTAAACTTTTTCATAAAACAAAAATGCAAAACTAGTAGGGTGAGGTAAGGTAAATTTGTGGCATAGGTAAATTAGTGATACAGTTTTGGCAACTTACCCAGTGATTTTGGTGGCTGATTTCTCAAGTAGTAGATAATTGCTGGGACATACGTCACGTCCCTAGTACGCACAAGGACGTACTATGTACGTATTGGGGACATACATTTTCCAACGATTTGTATGTACTATATACGTCCTATGTAGTACATTTCAGGTATATATAATTTAGGTCCTACATGGGATCAAAACCGAACGTGTACGTGGGCTTGGGTCAGGCAAGGATATTTCACCGATAATTAAAAAAAAAAAAGTGTTGGAGATTCCGAGAATTGAACCCGAGTCTCCCGGCTGAGACCCAGATACTCTACCACTAGACCAACACCTATACGTAGGAAACTGCTAAGATTGTGACATATACTTTATAAAGATTTTTACATCTCGCTCTTATACGTGTATTTATGTACATATTTGTATGTACTACTTACACGTTTGTACGAACATATATATTACGTTCGTAATTGGTCCCGGAACGTAGCGACGTAAAATGTACGTCCCTGGGATGAAGTGTGCTGTATGATGTGGTAATGAGGCGACTAACTTAGGCGCTGCCTCCAGGATAAATTTATTAAAGATTTTTTGTGAATCTCCTTTAATGTGACATGATTTTTCTTTATAGGGCCCTTGCCCCTAATTTCCCCTACAATCTGCCAAATACATTTTTAAAAAGTGAAAAAGAGACTCACCATAACTAGCACTTAGAACTTAAGTGGAAGTTGAGAAACTGGCCATTTGACTAGTTGTCACTGCTCTCAATTCGATCACCTAGGTGATAAATAAACAATCCTCCATAGGGTCACTGGATCGTGAGACCTGCGGTCCCAGCCGCAGGTTTTAGGATCCAGTGACCCTAATACCCAATGATTCGCGGCGCAATCTGTGAACAGGAGAATACAGTAAAGAAACCAGAGATAGATAATGAGTGGTAGATGACGTATTGAAATCGATTGACAAGTTTATATTATCTTTGGATTGTTCTTGCGCCCTTAAGTAAAAAGAAGAAGGCTTGAATGGCACGCAACCCGCAATACTTTCCCAAAACAACTGTCAAATGCCGACAGTCAGTCAAGTTTGTTTACCTTTCTTGGAACTTGCGGCGAAATTTCGGGAAAAATAATAATTTTAATGAACTTTTTGCACGCAATATGGATTAAAAATCTGATCACAATGTGATGGTGGACGACCGTTATCAATTTTTTATTGAATTTTGTTTGGAAAAGCCACGTTCTTTGTGAAGAAAAACCCACATGGGCCTTGTGTGGAAGTGCCGCCAGATTTTTTGTTTGGGTAAGTACTTATACTTACTTTATCTTATGTTCTATTCTGTTTTTTTGGTGCTTAAAGAACACCACCTACATAATGTAAACAAAAAGATATAGTAGGTCAGTTTTAAGCTCAGTTTATACATTTTGAAAAGACGTGAGCCAGTGGTCAGAAAACTGAAAAATAATTTTACAAAATATTTAAACATTATAAGAAAAGAAAGTTAGAAATTAGTTAAGAATGCAGGATTTGTTTGGTCCAAGGTTATTACACTGATTTTTTATTGAAAAAAATCTGACATCAACTAATAATTTATCTGGACACTGACACTTGTATAAATGATGTACACATTTTCTTTTTTTTTGGTTTGCAAACTTTTAATGTTTGAATGTAATGTAATGTAATGTACTGTTTTTTTTTAGGTCAACTGTTGAAAATCTACAAGACCATGACCCATGCTGTAGTGCTAATAAGAGAGAAAATAAATTATGAAGTTTGAGAATAAACACTTACAGTAGCTGCTCAATGTATATTATAAATTATCCATAGAAATCAGTTTTGGTAAGTTTTCAATTCCAACACCAGATTTTAAATTTGTAGGTACACCTATTGTCAAGTAATGCAAACTATCCTAAGATTTTGTCTCATACAGTCAAGTATTGTCAGGTATTATCGAGTTTTCGTACACCTATTGGAGGTGTTGGCCTATCGGTTTTAGATTCTGAGATTTAAAAATGTTTAATTAAATCTCTGATTAATAATAAGGCATGTTTAAAAAGTAAACAAAAACTTCTAGTAAATTTTACCATCAGTATTTATAGACATTGGGTCATTACTTTTTAAATCCACCAATTTGGGATTAATTTGTTTGTCAATATTTTTAAAAATTAATAATTTTTGACACTTATGTACTATAATTTACATGTATTGGTTAAAAAAACCTAGATTTATTTTTTTTCTGTTTATAAATATGTACTTACTTGCTTATCATTTAAAATTGTGGTTTCAAGCTAGCTAATAGTAGCTTTCAAAAGACCCTGTTTAATTGGTTTAATTTTTTTTAAATATATTTTTGTGTAAAAGTAAGTATTGTGGTTTTTAAAGAAACATCATTTTAAGTTTCGAAATTATGTCAATTATAAATATATAATTTTTAAATATTCATCCTTTGCGTTTCTACATACTTTTAAGACCAATTTTCTCAGTTTTGTCAAAATCAAAATGCATAAAACTTTTAACTTTTCAAGATCTCTACTGTCGATTAAATTCCTGTCTTAAAAACTGTTTTAGTTTTTATCTACTGTTTTACAAAGTTTACTAGTTCTTATCAGTAATATTATTACTAATATTCAAGTTAAAAAAAATTAATGTGCAAAATGAGGCAAATAATTTAATAATAATAAAATGCAATTTTACTCAGAAATCATTTTATTGGGATAATTTCAGATAATTTCGTTTTTTTAACCGGTATCAGAGACTGTTTACCTCGACTCCCCCTTCCTTTGGGATTCCACTGGGTAACCATATATACCTATTTAACAAATCTTATACATTTTTGTTAGATATCGTTTAAAAAAATTGGATTATTTAATTCACGTTACATGTTTTATGCATAGATTATATGGATGTCACTAATAAAAAGAATTACATGAAAAAGTCGTATTGAAAGATCAATATCTCAATAACTGAAAGAGTCTCAAATACAGAAATTTAATGATCAGTAGAGCATGAAAGAATAACAATATATGACAAGTTTTAACATTTTGATTCAGGCCTAGATAAGAAGATTACCTTTAAATTTGGCACAAAATTGGAAAAATATTCGGAAAAAAAAAAATTGCAGATGGTATGGCTATTGTCTGAAGTATTAATTGAAGTGAACTAACTGGTTAGCTGCTTAGGTTATAGATTTGCATACATCACACCTAAATTTAATTTCAGATCAATGATTTCTCATAATTGTTAAGATGTATGATGAAGACATTTAAGCAGGCATCCCACGCAACGAAACATTTTAGCAAAATCCGGCAAAATCATATGAAGGACAAAACACATGGTAAGCTACCTTTACATTAAAAAAAAACATTTTAAAATCCAAAAATTCATCAGTACAATTAAAAAATTTGGCTACTTTTTGGTAGATTGTTGTCGTTTCAACCAAATACAAATTTTCACTTCTTTATTGCTGTAATTTAAGTTTTTGTTCTCTACTAAAATTATTAGCCACCAAAACATAAATATTTCAAATTTCATTAGTGAAATCCAAGGTGGAATAAAGTTTTAAATAACAATTGAAGATCTTGGGGTAACTAGGGGATAAGCCACACTTATTTCGTTAATTTACAAGAAAAAGTCAAGAGTCTTTTTCCACTTGGATCCCAACTTGTGAACTTGTTCCCTTTGTTTCCCCAAGGTTTTTAATTATTATTCTTTTTGATCAACAGTTTACATTATTTTTTCTAAATAGTATATACAGGGCCAAATTCATATTGTTTTTATTTAACAGGCAAGTTTTTTTACCATCTTAGCCAGAAAGTTTTTTTATCCTCTCCCTTAATTTCTAAATCAAAGTACGTTGGCCAAATTCACACAAGCATTGACCATCCTGACCTTAAGTTTCTAGTTTACCTTAAATATTAAGATGTGGGGTAAACAAAAGATAGTCAATAATAAAATTTTCAAAGTAGAATGTGATGTAAAACTTGTTCCGTACTTTTCTCAAAGGACGAGGTGATTAAAACTTACTATCGGTGTAATTTATTGATTTTACAAACCAAACCTGAAAGCTTCCAATCTTAAGTAGCCAGTTCACTGGCTTATATTTTCAAATACATCTTATTTTTTGTTTCAGGTTAGCAGTGCTCAAGCTGATGAAAGAAAAGATGCAATCCACCAAATATTGAAATATTAGAAAACAATTTTTAATTCTAAGTAACATTTAAACCAATAAGTAAAATAAATCAGTTTTTTATCCCAAATTTTATTATTTTTTAATAGCAATGTTAAGAGTGACAAAATCAAGTCAAATCAATTTTTTCTTTGTAATATAAGAAATTATTAATATTAAATTAAAAACTAGTATAAAGTATAAATCTAGCCAAAAAATGAAATTGACCTAAATGCATTGTAAAAAATTTGTCATGTCAGTCAGTAAACCCTTAAAGTTAATTTAAAAATGCAGCATATATTTTAGGCCCTTTATTTGAAGTACTAAGTAGGTTTCTTAAATTATATTACTCAGCTTTACATTCATAAAGTTTGATTTAAAGTATGCTATTTTCAAGGGTATTATTTATAAAAATAGGTTCCTGAGATAAGTATTTATTTGATTATTTACAATCTATAACTTTGAGTTATTAGTTTTTCTGGTAGCCCTAAAAATAAGTTGACAAAGCAGATATTAAAAAGGTATTCAAAATTAAAATAATTTGCTTAATTAGCCAACTGCTATAAAAATATCATGTTATGCTATGTGTGTGTGTGGGAAGAAATATCATGTAGGTAATTTAAAAATGGATGTAAAATAATGAAGAAATATCATTTAGGTAAATATTAAATCACATAAGTTCAATTTTTTTTAAAATCTTCATCAATTCTTTTTTATAGCAACCAGAGCTGGAAATAACTTAAAACTGTACTTAACTTTCCCACCAAACCAATCTAAAGGCTCTGGAAAAAAAACTTTGCCTTATTTTAAAAAGTTTGCAATATCTTAAATTAATATGTTTAAAATAAATTGGTTTTATGTGTGTGATGGTGAGCAGTAACTGTGACCCACTCTTTTTCGATGACTCCCCCAAAAAATCTGCGGATTTTCATGAAAAAGTTCTTAAATCGTAGTTACAATAAGTCCAATGTTCTACAACTATCACTTAAGTGACATTTCCACACAATCCATCAATTCCTAATTTGTGGCCCGAGTTGTGGTACTTGATCGGAGACTTGATCCTACTAGAATGATTCTTACATGTAGCTCCATTCAAATGCCCTAGCAGGTTATTCCTAAAAAGAAGTATACATTTTAACTTTTATCAAAATAATATTTATCCAAAATCTGATCACAGCTTTAAGTAGTTATTTTTTCTTTGGTGAACTGCAAGAATCTAAGTCAGGAGTTTTTCTTTTAAATAAACTATCTTAGTAGAACTCAAAAGATATATATGGACTCAATGGCCCTCGCTAATGCGCCCATACACGGATGCAAAGAATATATATGTCATATATGCTCACTTGTTAACTTTAAGTCCAAAATTGGTAAAGTATGTTGCATAAACTAGCTTTAATTTCTTTTAAAAAAATTTTTACTGTATAATTTTTTCTAGGCTCATCTTACGACTATGTTCGCTAATTACTAATACCTTCTTTATCGGTGATAAACATACACACCAAAAACACAAAGAACATGCTTTTTTTATTTTTTCTGTATCTGACATTATTTGTTTTGTTAGGCCTATGTTCTTGAAGCTCTTTGGCCATTTAAAGCATTTTTTAGCTAACAGAATAGTGCAACCGGTTTTTTGTTTTAATAAAGACATTTTATATATTAAAAACAAATAATCACCCTAACGTATCACATTCTCGCCCATCTTGACTTTAATTTAAGTAGGTAATAAACTTCAGCAAACTCAACTGGTTGGGCCATGCTTATCTATATTTTGCCATAAGGGCTTGCGTTTCCTTTTACAGAAGAGTATAAAATATAAACCCACCTTAAAAGAGCAGTCGGGAACTTATGATGTACAAGTTTAGGATGAGAAGTAAAACAAATATTTCCCCATAACAAAAGCTTATTTCACTTACTGTGTTCTGCTCTTTATGGGCTCCAAATATGGTGTGAACTGCATCCATCGCAGAAGAAATCATATTAATTTTTCTCAATCATTAATACTCAAGTTATTTTTGTGCGAGTTTAGTTGTCAAACCGCGGTGTTGCCGCGATAACGAATTCGCTCCGTAACGATATCGGTATGAGCCACTGGAATAGCCCCCCTGGTGCGGTAAAGACCGAGATTTCTCATCTATAAATGGTAAAAATTGATGTGTCTATTACAAAGTATGCGGTTTTTAGGAGAATTTAAAATACTCTTTAAAAATTAATAAATATTTAGTCGTATTTCTCCAAAAGTTGTCAAAAAGAAATAATTATATTTCGTTCAAAATAAATGAAAGTTTAAAAAAGTTTCTGGATTGTTTCGTCTATCCCATGACTTGATAGAAAAAACAGTACAAGGATAAAGAACTCTAGTGGAGTGTTTTCCTAAATTTGAACACACGTCAGATATATAACTACAAAAATACTGTCACTGTCACAAAGAAGTTTTCCAAAAACTGTTGAACACTAAAAACCAAATTAGTTCTTACATGTACGAAACTAGTTCCTATAAGTTGAAAACGCCAACAGTTACTTCCACCCGTTCCCCGCAACTGACTCTACGTAATTTTTAGAGCGGTTTCCAACCAGTTATTAAACTATGGTTTAAAGATCGCGAATATTCGTTCCCTTCCCTGCGGCCTCTTCTATAAATCTCAAACCCCCGTCACACTCAATGTCGTGCCGCTCATAGGCCTATCTCTTTTTTTACATGACAAGTCACTAAAGCCTTATCAAAATTTTATAAGGATGCAGTTTACTGTACTGTACTTTATACATTTGACAGTTGTTGTTTTACCAAAGGTAGGCAACTCATATTGCCCTCTTCTATTTTTTTTTTCATTTTTGCATTTAAAACGGATTTTATGAAATCGACTGATGTTTTGTTTTCTCTTTTTATAATTTCCCGACACAGTTTTTGAAAGATTGATTTTCTTTGGTCAGTAAAATATGTCAAACTTTGATAAAAAAAAAAACAAAATAAACAGTGAATCCAAATGATAAATATTAAAAATGTAAATAATATGTTTCTCTTTTTCTTACAATAAAACATGGAAACATAATGTGTTATTTATTAACTAAGTTCATGCTAAATGCCTATATGTTTGTACCTACTGCTTGTAGCTCACTTACCTCGCTAATTCGGCTATTTTTATTAATTTTCCAGCTTAGTAAATGCATGTTTTCTTTTCACTTTTCCTGAGTTTCTTTCTCCTTTGGACAAAGGAACAACACAAATTCATCGAGGCACGTATTTTTACAGTTTTTGATACAGTAAAATTGTATTTTGAAACCTGACATTTCTTAATAAAAAATCTGACAGTGATAAAGTTATTTATCGTCAGGGGTTACCAACTATCACTGCCAACACACAGTTTCAAACATTTTCCTAACAACTGCCAAATCCAGTTGCTCACCTCAACACCGTTCTCAACTAAAAAGCCAGTTAACTCTTATCTCTTCAGTGCCCTTTAGCCAAAGATTGCCGCCATTTTTATAACCAAATTGACAGGTAAAACATGGATTTTCTGTCAGTTGGGTGTCAATATAACCGCTACAGTAGGCTAAAGGATACTAAATCGAAAAAGAGTTTTTAGTGGCTTTTTAGTTAAGCAGGTGTTGCTCACCTCTGGTAAAACAATAATTGTCAAAAATCGTATACACGGCCTCTAGTTGCACCTAAGCCCGACTCCATATATCTGTCAGCGTTAACTATTTCCAAGAGGTACTGTTCATGGGCAGGGGGCGTAGGCGAAGCATTTTTTGGTAAGCTCAGACTGAAGAGTAACTATGTTTAGCTTACAAAAAGTTGCTGATTTTCAATCAAGAATAATGGCCTCAAAACCGTTAATATTTCCGACGCCATAACGTACAAATATTAACCAAAACCGCTTCAATGCGATTAAATATCAAACTCGATTAGTTTGAAATGACTAAGCGCTTCTTACAGTACGCTAATTAATATCTATCAATCAATCCTTTATAATTATATTACACTTCCACATATAGTCAAGCGATTAGAGGTGCATAATCTGCTTTATACTAGAAACAAATCGGGTAAGCTCTACGTAATATTTGTTTAAGCCATTAGTCGGTTGAATGCCAAATCCAATAATCGGTTTGTTTTGGTTTAACATTACCTACACACAAGTAAAATTACGTAAATTCATAATTAGAGTAAGGTTGGGAAAACTAAAATAATAAATTTGAAAAACAACGAAAATAATTAAAAATCAGAGTTGGCCCTGGGCAAGGCCAAAGGTGAAAAATCTCCTGCGCATGCCTGATGCAGTATGCTCGCGACCAGAAGTGTTTTTGACTCCATTTTGTCCAAGCGAACTTGGGTGAGTTATTAGGGACTTATCGGTAAGTAAAGTTGTCATTGCATGACTTTAATAAAGTCGGCACTATTTTTGACAGTTCCGCACGAAGCCCAGTAAACACCGTCATGTAGATATTACGTAAAATTTACATAACAGATTTACTTTGGTATGTAAATTTAAGGTCACTCAGAGGTCACAATAAGGTCAAATTTAAGTTACATTAGGGTGCGAAAACTCTGCATAATGTCATGCGCAAAATCCACCTAATTTTTACATAAATGTGATGTAAATAAAATGATATACCTTTTACAAAAATATTACATCCATGTGTATTTTACATAACAGGTTTACCTTGTTATGTAAATTTAAGGTCATATAGAGGTCACAATTATTTATTAATAATGTAAAATTTAAGTCACATTAATCTGCATGACATGCGCAACGCGTTAACTATCTAAGTCCGACATGAGCATGCAGCTTGAGGCGGGCCAAGGGAAGGTTCGTCCAGGTCATGTAGCAAACTATAAAGTTAAACAGACTGGTTTAAGTGGCAGAAGAGGTGATTCTTATAGAGATCTTGTCAATACGTCAAAGTCCGCATCCTAATTTTAAAATATCTTTGCTCTTTATATATGTAATATTATCATCCACTGTACAGGGAACATAAAGACATTAGCGCCATCTCTACCTACTAGGAAGAAACTATTAAGCACTGGTAATTTCTTTAATTTTTATTATATTTTTATCTCATTTAGATGATATAAATATTATAAAATGTTTTATATAATAGTTATTTAAAATTTGAAATATAAACTTAAGGTTCAATTGATTATATAAAAATTATGTAAAATTTAGAACCTTAACTTGACAAAAATCATTTTACAGGGAATTTACATAACTTGAATGACATAATTAATACATACAACATGTTATGTAACAAATATGTAAAATACTAAATGTAAAGTTAAAATGCAAACTGTCTCATAATATTTATGATTTAAAAATTTTAATGTGACGTAAATCATGTTATAGAGCGTTTACGTAATTTAGATGATATAAATATTACATAAAATGCTTTACATAATAGCTATGTAAAATTTTAAATGTAAACGTAATGTCTAAATTGTTACATAATAGTTATGTACATTTTATTACTTTCATTTAAAGTAAATAATTTTATTGTAACTTTTACGTAAATTATTAAATATTATATATAATTTTTTATATAATAGGTATGTAAAACTTTTTATGTAAAATTAAGGTCCCACTATTTACGTAAATTTTAGGAATTTATTTATAAAGTCATATTATTTACGTAAAACTAACATTGCTTATGATGACTATGATGAAATGTACAGTCAAAGTTTTGACGTAATTTTTACATATTTTTTTATAAAAATATTTTTATGTGATATTTACGTAAATATGATGTAACATATTTTACATAAATATATGAACCTTAGATTTATATAAATATTAGTTTAAAGTCACAAGTGTGTTTACTGGGAGGTTAAATATCTCTATACTACATATTTTTAGGCACTTTACCCATCTGTTATGAAATGACTGGAACAAATCCTCGAATTTTTCAGGAAAGTTTTACTTAAATTTTCAGGTTTAAGTGCTACTAAGTATCCAACTATAAAGAAGAACACAAAGTTATTTTTTCAGGACCTATTGGTTGTCAAAGCTATCTGAAACCTACGATCGGGCCATCCGGCCAGGGGCCCAATTCTTGAATCACTCGACTTTCAGTCGTATACGAATCACATTTTCGCAAAAAATTCTCAATGCATAATATTTAATTAAAATAGACCTAAAGGACTTAGCATTGCCACTGGCTTTCGGTTGGAATTGGCTGGGCGTTTGATATGTTGTAGATCTGTTCTTCCTGATCAGTTTTTTGCCTATTTTGTTATATTCGAGTAGCTAACTTGCAGTTTCCCGTACACTAGTTTTTAGGTAGAAAACCAGGCTATTGAATTCAGTTAAAAAATTGATATATTTCATTTACGTCACTTTCAGTGTCGGCACAAACTTGAAAAACGTAAAAAACTTTTTTTTCAAAATGCAATTTTTAGTAAAATCAAACAAAAAACGGTGAAATATTTTTAATTTTTTGATATTTTATATAAAAAATCTTCAGAGAAAAAAAAGATAAGCTACATATGTATAAGCTCATCACACTTTGCGAGAAACGCCCGTGAACCTGGAAAATGCTCAGGTTATGAATTTTTTGAGCATGATATCTTTCTCAGACACATGTATTTAACTAAATTATTTTAAGGCTTTACCATTAAATGATTTTTAGATGTGCTTAAATACACTCATACTACCCAAAGAGAATTTTTGTCTATATAAAAGTTACAGCAAATAATATAAAACCTTCTTAAAATAACCAAAAGTTATATTATTTAGTGTTGGTGATAATTTTATAACTCTAATATATCTCTTAAATGAGTAAAAATGACTTGAAAAACAACTGTTCAACACCAGCTTATAAAAATTTATAATACATAGTAATGGATAGAAAAACAACATATAGATTTTATAAAACTTCCTTATGAGCCCTCAAGTATAGAGATTATTATAAAAAGGTTTTACAACTGTTCTAACAACACTACATAACAAATTAAAGGTTTTTATGGATTTAGAAATATAGATTTTCCATCTTTCTTCCCTTTGCTTGTTATGTATTATTCTTTTTCTTTATACAATAAAAAAATTTATAAAATGATGTTTAGCAATCTTCTAAAATAAATAAAAATGAAAGTGAGATAAGCTGAAGCAGGAATATGAATATTTATATACTATAGTCAAATAAAAGCTGTTTTTCAAGTCATCCTACTCTGAAAATCAGCTGCGGTCCCGTGTGTACTGTATAGTTTTCGAATACACTCACGTAAATTTCATGGGCTCCAAAAATACTTGAGAAAACGAGAAAAAAAATATTAATTTAAATATCGGTTTTTTTTCATACGCGTTTTTTTTTTCTGGGACAAATATTGAATTTTGTATGTTGCTCTTAACCATAACAAGCAATATTTCGATTGAAACACATGTTCAAACCCCATAAATAACGTTTCTATTTAGGCCAAAAACCTATTTTTGTAATCCAAAATGGCAAAAATTTCCGACAATTCTATAAAAAAAAAAACAATACAACTATACCACTGTTTACCTCATCAACACTATTTCATAACTCTTTTAAAAAATGATGCTACTTGGAACAAAGAGCTACAGATGGCGCAGTGTTGAACACTGATGGTCTGTTTCTGCGAGCTTAACATAGTTACCATTGTTCTCTTTTCCTAAATGCATTCCTCGAGAGATCCAGCATACTACACATACCAGGAAAAATACACGCCTCCACACACTTCAAGCCCGCATAACTATCAGAGGTAACTATTTCAAGAATATAGTTAGATTGCGGGGTCGAAGGGTGTACAGGCGAGTATTTTCCGGGGTGTTCAAATTTTCCGCCGACTAGCAGTATCAACGTATGCGCTAGACGTTTCACGGTGCGTTTTTGCGACCTTAACACGGTTACTATATTGTTCTCTTTTTCTAAAACACGGTTCCCATCTATGCGTTTCTCATTCGTCGGTCCCCCGAATCAAAACACGTATCATGTGGTCTAAGCGAGATTTGCCTATACAAGTTCATGTCGGACCACGTGATGAGCTTTTTGAGTCAGGGTGACTGCGCATGGGAAACGCTGGTGGAAATCGGGTGTAAAATGCATTCGATCCCGATATCTGTCATCGGCAACTATCTCAAAAAGATTTGGATCTCTTATCTCTCTCAGATTGACGTAATTAAAACAAGATAATAATGGTATGGTATCTCGCAAAAACGTGCCTTTTGATGTCGCAAAAACGCTCCTTTTGAGGTCGCAAAAACGAGCCTTTTGATTTCACAAAATTAACCTTAAAAAATCTTGTTTGTTTTGCTTTTATAATTGCCAAAATAAATTAAAATTGTTTTTTTTTGTTCTAAAATCAGGTGTATTATAATCACTATATAAAGAAATTAATAACAAAATTAAAGAAAAAACCTTATGGGCAAAAAAGGTTTATGAATGAGTTCATAAGAATATTACAGACACCAATTTATATAACTATTGTGTGTGAGTTCCCAAGTTTTTATAAGTGTCTCTCGAAATATTTTCAATCTTATCTTATATAAATTTGTTGTTGGTTCATTAAGTTTTATAAGTGGGTTGATAGCAACATTTTAAAAACCAATCTATTATATATCTTTAATTGATAGTTACTTACGGTTTTATAGGTGGGTTGACAGAAAGATTTCAAACACCAATTTATATAACTTTTGTCACTGATGACTTATATTTTTATAAATATGTTGGTGGAAACATTGTTAACACCAATTTATATAACATTTGAACCGATGACTTCAATTTTTATAAAGATGTCCGTGGAAATATTGTTAACGCCAGTTTTATGTTACTTTAGGGTACTATCAATTTAGAGCCTTTAATAAAACATATATACAAACTCAATTCTTGTAGGAAACTTCTAAATACCCTAGGGTATCAATGGAACCTTCTTTATAATAATGATATAAATATCTGTCACCAGAAGTTTCTGAAAATGCTCATTGGGTAGGACACGTTTTTTGGTAAATTTAAGGACTGTAAAGAACTTTGACTGAAATAAGTTAATACCACCTTATGTCTCACACTCTTTATGCTTTGAAAAATTACAATTTTTCTGTTTTTTCTATAAAAATGGCAAAATAAAAATCATATGTACAACGCCACTCAAGATGACAGACAGATGACATAACAGAAATTTTTAGTAAACAATTGCTTTAAATTTATTTTCATATTTCCCTAAAATACTTTTTTTATACCTTCACTCAAAAGATGATTTTAGTAACTGTCTGCAGATAACTAAAGCATGGCTTTTTTGGTTACCGATGCAAAAATACTTTTTTTTAAAAAAACATGTGCAAAAACAGATTTCTTTCCGTTTTTTACCAAAAGTTAAAGAGAGAGTGCAAAATAGTAATATTGAAAAAATCTAATTATTCTTGCCTAAGAATTAAGCCATTTCCGCCAGTTCTCACCAAGTATTTACAAAAAAAATCATTTAAAAATATCGTCAAAATATCAAATTGTCAAAGATTAAAATGTCGCAACAATGAACGTCAACGAGTAAAAAGACACATCGCTATGGAAACGATTGTTATTTAATTTACCCGCCGCCTTGATTTATAGTATAAAGATGGTGTGTTGCGAGAAGAAATTTTTAAAAGTATTTTCCTGTATTTCTTGGATTTTATGATAACGGTATTAAAAAAATAGTGTTAACAACTCGCGACTAAACTGTACTTTTTTTTACTCGCGTTTTTAAATACCTCGCTGCGCTCGTTATTTAAACCAACGCTTGTAAAAAAAAGCACTATTTTAGCGACTAGTTGGTAAAACTACTATTTTATAGTTTATTGCCTCTCTTCAACAACCTTAAATATTTTTGCACTTCACTAAATTATCTCTCCATCTACCTCTAAAATATAAATATTTTTCATTTCAACAGAGAAAAATTTTTTTTTGGCAGTACTTTTTTAAACAATGAAAAAAACAATGAAAACTTGAAAAATTCGAATGTTTTATTCTAGAAATCGAAAGTTTGGGAAGAAAGCCGTAATATGTGAGCAAAATCATGGCATAAAAATGTGAAAAAACAGTAAAAATTGCTTAAACAAAAACGTTACCTCTTCAATTATGCTAAAATAATTTAAGGCGTAAATTACCATCATGGCTTTACCATTATATTATGAATAAAACATCTCCAACTGCAACTTTAATCTTACTCGAGGTTTTTAATCCAGTAAACTCGTTACACAAAAACATGGCGCCCAAGTGCCGAAACCACTTCCTAAGAAAACTTGGCATCATCGAAAAGTTTACATATTTGAGAAGATGTGGTTTCGCCATTTTGTTTATGTTATTGTGGTTTTTTCGTGTTGTAAAATTTTGTGGCGGTATTTTCTGTGATTGCGTGCGTTATTTAAATAAATTTTCAAAGCACAGTACATATCCTCTTTTTGTATCTTTATTTACGACCAACTCATAATACTAATTTAAGGAGCATAATGAAGCTTGGAAGTAAACCACAAGATGGCGTGACAAGCGATGAAAGATTTATAAGAGCACTAATTGACGTAAACGTAAATAAATCCAATATAATTTTAGTACCTTCCGTTAAACTGACATATTAAGCATTTTTAAGAAAAAAAAAACCTTGTGTTTAAAAAGATATATGAAAAGTCACTTAGTAACCTTATTTGTTTTGACGTTTTAGATAGAACGTCATTGAAACTTCAGATTAAGAAGGTTGTTGACTTAGGAGTGTTCGCGTTTGATATTTTTTATAATTTCTGATATTTATGATGACATGACACAAGAGCACTTGTATGCCCAATCCAACTTTTATGCAAAAAATAAATAATACTTACCAATTAAGCCTCAAATATCCTGATTTTTATAAGCAGTTAGTAAAGTTTCTTTTTAAATGTGGTGAATCATACATAGGCGAAACAAAAAGACCACTATCTGTTAGGCTTAAGGAACATCAGACAAATACCCAAAAAGGTGAAACAACGAAATCAGGAATCGCCGCACATGCATGGTCAAAGCAACACCGAATGAAGTGGGCAGAAGCAAAGTTTTTGCACAAGGAGTCACACTGGAAGACACGAAAATTCCTTGAAGCCGCCTTTATTGGGCAGAATCAGGGTATTTTCAGTAAACCAAGTGTTGAAATTTCAAATATTTGGAAGCCCCTCCTTGGGCGGAGCCAACTTCTTAAACTTTAAGGTTGAGTGATTTCTCACAGTATATAAGTACGTAGCCTTAGGAATTGATTGCAGTTTGCACCTGAAGACGATTAGAGATTGTACTGATCGAAACGTCATGTATAAATAAAATATAGACAATGGAAGTTCAAACACATCATTGTCTCAAACTTTCAAACAAGCAGTTAGTAATTGATTGACAAGAATCTCATAATGGACTTCTTCCCTAAGAAACCTTTTACCACGGTTTTGAAAGAATCCCAAGCACTTCGTTCCAAAGTATTTAACTTTTCATCTCGTACAAGTTCTCTTACCTGGGACCTTCTTTAATTTTAGCGTCACTAATTTTGAAAAACATTTCTTTTAAATATAGAAATCCTGGTCCGTTTTTGTCCATTGATTTAACAAAATTTCAGGTCAGGTTGTCTACGCCCACGTCGAAACGACGTCCAATTGCTAATTGGGATACCGCATAGAAAACCTATAAAACATTATAAAATCTCGTAAAACTTCATAATTCTAAAAGGTTTGTCGCGGTTTTTTTTGGCAGGGTAGTATCTAGTAGCTTGTATTGTTAATTGTGCCTTCAGCTTAAACGATTTTTTTATCATACAATCCGTAATGAAACTTGTTAGCCTGCTTTTAATTAAGGTCTCTGGATTGCAGATTGCTTTCGCAATTTGGCTTATAGGACTTGATCTAACAATATCCAACAAAATGCTTAACTCCCTAGACTGAGATTTGATAAATTTGCCAACTTTTCGGGATTTGTGAGGAGCCCTCAAAATGAAACCCATAAATAAAAGCACAGTTTCAGCAATCAACCTGAAAAGTAAATGGGGTAAAGTTAAGAAGATATAAGGGTAAATTATATTTTCTCGATATGACGGGCGGAATGTTTCTCATTTATTCGCCTGTAGCGTATCAACACCAGCTTTAACTGGTAATTTTCAGACATAAAGGAAAATAATAAATAATTCCCTCTAAAACCACACTGGTAAAAAAGCATTATTTTAACCACTAGTTGTAAAGCCAACCATTTTTTATTACCGTTGCAAAAAAAAATATCATCCATATTTTACCAAGTGTACAATAATATAGCGTAAAATATTGATATTTAAAATTAAGCAATTTTTTAAAGTTGTCAAAATTTACAAAACCACGATTTCGAAAATTTGAGAAAATAACAAACTGTCAGTAAGTTAAAATGGCCAACAATGTAAGGTCACCATAGATTAAAATTTTAACATATGTATTATACTGAATATGGTGTGAGGTGTGCCTATTCAATAGATGACATAAAATCGTGTGGCGCTACGAAGTTTTCAAACTGACCTGTAGGTAATTCATAAGTAGTAGTTCAACTCTACTTTTCTTAAAATTAACTCTGTGTTTCGGATTTCCCTTGTCTATATTTTATTTCTACACGACGTTTCGATCAGTACAATCTCTGATCGTCTTCAGGTGCAAACTACAATCTATTCCTAAGGCTACGTACTTATATACTATGGGAAATTACTTAACCGTGAAGTTTAAGATGTTGGAGGGAGGGAAAATCTTCCAAATGTTTGGACACATTTCAACACTTAGTTTACTGAAAATACCCTGATTCTGCCCAATAAAGGCAGCTTCAACGAATTTTCGTCTCTTCCAATGTGACTCCTTGTTCAGAATCTTTGCTTCTGTCCACTTCATTCTGTTTTGACCATGACCATGTTCCTGATTTCGTGGTTTCACCTCTTTGGGTATTCGTCTGATGTTCCTTAAGCCTAACAGATATATTCTTTTTACAGAAAAGATTTGTGGCGTAGAGGGCAAAGGTTGAGTGAATAAATCGGAAAAAAGTATTTCCTCGACCAAGATTTGAACCCAGGACCTCTAGAATACCAGTCTAATGCTCTACTAACTGAGCTATCGAGGAACTGGGATTTTAGCTGGCTATTCGGAAATCCTTTCGTCCGAGTTTATTAGTTGTACGAAATTTCTATTTGTCTATCAACCAACGATACACGACATATAGCGTTTTAGCGAAGGTGTCAGATGGAGAATTTCCAACTAATAATTTCAGCCAAACATATTTACAAAATGAAGGGAAAATTTGGCGCCTTAATAAATTTACAGAGAAGATTTGGAAGCGTAGAGGGCAAAGGGTGAGGGAATAAATCGGAAAATTGCATATTGGGGGCCCCTTAGCCGCCTGGCCTTAAAAAAAACAAAAAAGAAAGAATATAACATATAAAAGCAAATATGCACACAGATACCTTTCGGCTCCTTTAAATTTCATACATTTTGAAAACTAATATATAGAGGGTACATGAGACACATAATATATTATAAATATTTGTAATAATACAATATAGGCTAAAATATCAGGGTTTCACATTAAAGATTAATGCATTAACTTTCTTGTTGTCGAAAAAAAAAATCGAGTAGAATAGGGGGGTGCACCCTAAAGATTTTTGCGGGGGCCTCAGAAAAATCTGACGCACTTCTGTTCCTTATTTTACTTATTCTCCGGTTTTATTTTACTAAGAAGGCTTCGAATTGTGTTATTATTAGATTTAAAAGCTGCTTTAATATTAAAGTTGTTCGCTACTCTTCAAATTTTCTCTGATAATCATTTAATGTACGGAATTATAAGGAATGCATTTGCCTGGTTTTGGTCTTGTAATCTCTGTTGCTGAAATTTAGAAATAGTGTCTGTTATAAGTTTAAGACTGTAACCATGTTGCTGCAGATCCTTCTTAATGTTTGTTATTTCGATTTCCAAGTCACGAGAATTGTTACAAATTTGAACGGCTCTATTATACAAAGTTCTTATTATGCCTCGTTTGTTTGTAGCAGAATGATTTGAACCTTGCTTTAAATATTGTCCTGTTTAAGTGGGTTTACGATAGACTATTGTTTTGATGTCGCTTTCTACTCGTTTCACAAGAACATCAAGAAAAGGAATTTGACAATTTTGCTCCAACTCCATTGTGAATTTAATGTGTGTGAATTAAGACATATAGACAGAGGAGTAGTTGATCAATTTAAATCTGTATCGACACACTTTTCTTTAAAATTAAGAAAAATATAGTAAAATTCTCCAGACTCCAAACGTTCGTAGCAGCCTTTGTTCAAAGTTATGAATTTTCAAATATAATTATATAATAACTCCCTCTCACCCCCTCATCCTCCCCCACCAAAATATTTTTTGAGTCTAAAGTTAGGGCTAAGTAAAATTGTTATTTTTAACCTGAATGCTCATAAGACTTTTGGTTCAATATTTAAAAAATTTTAAATGCATCAACCGTCTCGCCCCTTCTTGCCCCCACCACCCTACTTTATTTTAAGAAGAGCAAAAATATGAATCGGACCTCAAATCTAAAAACTCCATATTTTTAGCGGCTTTATATCCAAAGTTATGAATTTTCAGATAGCATCAACCGTCTCGCCCCTTCTTGCCCCCACCACCCTACTTTATTTTAAGAAGAGCAAAAATATGAATCGGACCTCAAATCTAAAAACTCCATATTTTTAGCGGTTTTATATCCAAAGTTATGAATTTTCAGATATCATTACTCTCTCTCTCAGCTTCCCACCTTCTCACGGAAACCTTTTTTTCTAAATAGGAACCATTAAGCAAACCTTAACGCTGTATACTGCATAACAGTGGCAGTTTTAGTTCAAAAATTTTCTCCTTAACACTCTCTATAGTCTATTCATAAAGGAGAGAGAGTAATAAAACGATTTAAAACCCATTTTATTGGCATTGGCGTAGGTGTTTCACCAACATTTAAATTATAAAAAAAATAGAAAAAAGACAGCAGTTAAAAATATATATCATATTTTAACCTGATCGCGAAATTGTTTATTATGTGTGATAATGCCATAATTGTTTCAGGTGCATAATTAGAGGATTAATAATTTAATTTTATAATTTTAAGAATTTTAGATTATTAGCAATTTTTGTTTCTTTCTGGTATTATAGGTACTTATGAGTTGGTTGGTGGCAATGAAAAAGGGTTTGTAAAAGAAGGTCTTTTGGTCTTTCCGTCAAACCATACTGCCGATTATCACGAGGACATGAATAGCGATACATTTGAAGAATACTTCAGTAAATGTTAGACCTAATACCTCCTAGTTCAGCTATAGTAATGGACAACGCCAGTTACCATTCCAGAAACCTTAAAAAAGTACCAACCACAGCATGGAGAAAAGCTGATATTTGTAAGTGGCTTACAGAAAAAAAAAAACATAAATCTTGAGGCAGATAAGGTAAAAAAAGAGCTACTATCATTGGTAAATAGCCACAAAGAAAAATTCAATAAAAAATTTGTCGATGATATGGCTGAAAACCGAAACATAACAGTATTAAGACTGCCGCCTTACCACTGTGAACTTAATCCAATAGAATTAATATGGGCTCAAATGAAATGGTATGTAGCAAGGTATAATACTACCTATAAATTAAAGGATGTGGAAGTGCTTTTTCAAGAATCAGTTAAAAAAATAACTCCAGATAATTTGCATAAATTTGTACAACATGTTTTAAAAGTAGAAGAAAAAATGTGGAAACTTGATTGTTTAATCGACGAAACTGTGGAACCGTTAATTATTTCTTTGGAAGAAAATGAGGTGATGATGGGAGCATTTACTGTTCTTTTGAATCTAAGTAATTTATTCCTATTTTATTTTTGACTGGTTTTACAGAAACGTATCTACCTCCATTTTATTTTAATTATTTTTGTAGTTATAATAATTGACAACCGTAACATTTTTTTTTTAAGTACCAACCATTTGTTTAGCCTTAATTTAATTTTTAGGTGTGCTTATTAGTTATAGTTAAAACGCCAATCAGTTTTTATATGTATATTATAATATTATTTTTATTCCTAAAATGTATTTTTATTATTTGTTTTATAAATTTTTTCTAATAAAGTAATTCGTTTTATTAAATTTCATAGAACTTTTCACATCTTTACTATTTTCTTCCCTAATACCTATGTAACACGGTACTTAAAATGTAAGTTTACCTCAATTGCGGCGCCTATGAGGATAGTTTATCGCTTGCCTTCTATTGTTCTCGGTTTTGAGTTCTGTTGTATTATCCAGTTGAACAGGGTGAGGTATATAAAAATAAAGGATTTTTACCTAAGGTACATTGGAAAATTTTTAAAAGAGAAGAAAAAGTGATTGATCTCTCAGTAAAAAATTTATCCAAATTTGCATTTTTATTACTCTCTCTTCTTTATGAACAGACTTTACCAACGTATTTTTTTCAGAATATTGTAATGTCATCGGAGCTACAGTAGTATTAAAATCAGTTAACAGAAGATTTGAAAGACTAAGACAGATAGACAGATCTTATAAAGCTAAATAAAATCGTTTAAAATGGCAAGCCGTCCTTGGATGTTTTTTTTAAGTTTTTTCTGTTTGTTAATAAATTGTTAATAAAGGTATAAAAAAATATGTTTACAACTCGTGACTTAATTGTGTCTTTTGTGACATTTAACGGGTCATGTGATATCCATCTTACTTTTTTTAATGGAAGGCGCATTTTGTAAAAACTAAGACACGCCCCGGAGAACTTTTTCAATTTTAGCTTATTCGGAAAAAATCAAAAAAATTCTTCGAGTCGTGTCTTGGTTTTTACAAAATCTCCCTTCCATTCAAAGTTCAGCCAATTCTGATGTTTATTTGATTGTCACGTTGACATTTCGTGACCTAATGTCACTTAAAGAAAAAAAAGAATCTAAAACGCCAGATTAAGCCATAGTTTAAACTTCACTTTAATCTTTACTTTAAATCATTGGCAAAAAAGTTTCTCAATTTTATTTATAAGTTGCAGTTAAACCACGGCCAGGAAGAAAAGAAGAGCTGTTGGATTAGCTGTAGGATTAGGACCACAACAAGTTTTTTTATAGTTTAAAAAGACTACATTTCTTTGGCATACAGAGTTAATTATTTTAACCATATCTTTAAAATAGTACCATCTAGAGTAAACCCCAGCATAGTCACCAAATTTGATAAAACTCAGTCAAGTAGTTTTTGAGATATCAGCCTTGGTTACAGACAGACATACAGCCATACGCCAAAAGAAAAATTGTTCAGAATTGTCAGACACGCAAAGATATATAGTATATGTTATATACGTGTGAGCTCGTTGTGAGAATAAAATTTACTGGTCTGTGAAATGTTCCAACTCTTGTCTATTTTCCTCGTGTACAATTTCCCATGTCTCTTTAGATAATCTAAACCTCTTTTTAAAATCGACATCGTCATACTCCTCCATGGATTTGTTCTAGGACGAAATAATTTTTGTTCTTCTTGACAATGTCAATAATTCCGTCATCACTTTATCCAGTTGATCAAAAATAAATTCTAAATCATGTATCATAGCGATTTCACTAAATACTTACAGTTTTTACCAAAAACAAATTTTAAATACATTTTTAATAATTATTTTGAAGTTAGAATCTTTCGGTAACTATTAAACTGAAGTTTAACTCACACCCAGACCGCCGGTAACGGTTAAACCGAAGTTTGTTGATAAACTGCACCTAAAAAAGTCGACATCCGTGGTTTAAACTGAGGTTTGACGTTTAACTATGGGTTGTAAAATTGCGCCTTAACCAAATCAGATATTCTGCTGATCTCATCACTCGGATAGGTGGCTATTCTGGCTTTTATAGGATGTGATTGGTTGATTGAGGGAAATATTAAGGTTTTAACGAATAAACACACTCAAAAAACAGTATCGAAACTACCGAAGAAATGCAAAGCCCCCCCCCCCATCTTAAAGAGCACGCGCAGAGCTGACGCAAGCACCGATTTATGAACCAAGCTGTTCTCTTGCTCATAACAAGTACAAGGGACAGTCGAGTAATATCAGCCGTGCTTGGGTGGTTCTAGAGTGAACTTGTGGGGAGATAATGCACTTCTAAGTGGATACAGTGTGTCCCAAAAGTCTGGAATAATGGATTTTTTGGGAGAACTATAGGTTTAAAAAAAAACTTACGAGGGATGATTGAAGGTAAAAAAGCGATTTTAAAAAATTTATACCTTTTTATACAGGGTGTTCCAAAAATAAAATATGACACAAACTTATATTTTTTTTAAATTGGACACCCTGTATATTGTCTCATTTTCTGAATCCTTGGAAGAGATAGGGAAATTGAAATTAACTACGTAATATTAATACCTATGATACTTATTTTCCTATCTCTTCCGTACAAATTTAAACTTGAATATCTTGGAGAAGATAAAAGATAGACCCAAACAGTGGGATTTACTAAGATCTAAAACACGTGCGGGGAGTACAAAATTCTAAAACCAAGCTTCAAAAAACACTTACCCATACAGAAAAGACAAAAAGTTATTGAATATTTTGTATTGTTTTTGCAAAATACCACTGAAAAACTGCTTTTGTTCTCACTGGATGATTTTTTAGACTAGCTCTAGGGGGTGAAAAGGATTGTTTTGTGGCAATTGGTAATAAGTTCGTTTATAATTTCCCTAACTAACCGTTTTTACAAGGATTAATTTACCTTATTTAATATCCCAAGTTGTTCATTAACCAATAAAACACCTCCAATTTTGTTCAGAAAAACGCCATATTTTAAACCCGTTTTCAGCAAAAAAAATATATTTATGAGAGCACTACGAGACAAAACAAACATAAGTGAAGGTCACTGATTATGCACGAATAATATACCAAACAAAAAACCGCAAAACAACTATATTAATTTATTTACAAACCGAAATTAAAATATTGAGGGTGTTTAAAAGGTCAGTCAAGAAATCTTTCCTTATTCAAAGCCCACTCATTTTAAAGCTGTGTAGCTTAGATTCAAACGCAGCTAATATTTTATAATGACATTTCGACAGTGACAGAAATGTAAACAAAACTTGCATTTAAATTTTTTAATACAGTTAATGGTAGAACCATGATTATTAATAATTAAAATACGTTTCTTAAATACCTGTTAAATTATTTTTAGATGTACTAAAATACACTTCAGTAGGACACGTTGTTTGGTAAATTTAAAGACTATAAAGAGCTTGTATTGAAAGAAGTTAATGCCAGCTTATGTTTTACACACTTTACACTTGGAAAAATTACAATTTTTGCTGTTTTTTGAATAAAAATGGCAAAATAAAAATCATATGTACGACACCACTCAAGATGACAGACAAATACTTGTTTTTAGCCTGCTGTCTCTCTTTAACAACCTTAAATATTTTTGCAATTCACTAAAATATCTCTCCATCTACCTCTAAAATTCTGCCCTCTCTCTCTAAATATTTTTTATTTTAACAGAGAAAAAATGTTTTTTGGCAGTACTTTTTTGAACTCTAAAAAACCAGTGAAAACTTGAAAAATGTGAAGGTTTTATTCTAGAAATCGACATTTTGGAAAGAAAACTTTAAAATGTGAGCCAAATCATGGCATAAAAATGTGAAAACCATAGTAAAAATTGCTTAATAAAAAACGTTACCCCTTAAATTATGCTAAATTATTTTAAGCCTTAAATCACCATCATGGCTTGACCATCATAAATAAAAACACCTTTTAAATAAATACAGAATTAATCTACTCCTTATTTTATTATTACCCATCTAAATCGTTGTGTGATCAAGTATTAATTGGAAAAATTAATTAACAAGGGTAAGCTTTAATTAGGGTGACATATAACTCCAATTTTAATTTGTTCTACAGAGTGTTTACTATTTAAACCCCGCGTTGGTTTAAATTTGTTGATTTTCTTTTCTTCTAAGTTGAAACTTTCTTCTTAAATCCAACAAAAGATTGTGTTAAAATGATTATTCCATAAACAAATTTATTCAATTTTTTCTTACAAATCAAACTATGTCTAAGATTCAAGGAGGCTTGGTTTAAAATGTTTAAAACCAAAAATTTCACTTAAACTTAGGACCATTCTAAAATAGACTGAGCCATTTTAGTAAATCCCACCGATAGTCTTTGATATCCCATTTAACATGTACCACTCTCAGAATATGGTGAGAACTACTGAACCAATAAATACTTTACGTGACCTGGGTAGCACCGGTCGCATTTATGTTTTGGAATGGTGACATATACCTTGCTGGTAAATGGTAGGTTCTTGAGATTTTCCTTTCAATTCATTTTAAGCAATTGCTTTATCAGTACTAACTATGAATATCCCCAGTCAAGCTATATGCTTTTGAGGGCACTCATAATAGGGTATATGTAAGAAGAAGAATTATTATTATTATAGCCAAAAATTGTTTCCCTTACAAAATGACTCGACGGTTTTAGGAGTTTTTTTCAAATTTTCAGTAGTTCTCACCATATTCTGAGAGTGGTACATGTTAAATGGGATATCAAACACTATCGGTGGGATTTACTAATGAAAAAAAGTACATTGTCTATTGAATACAATCCAAACAAGGCATTTATTTAAAAAAAATTGATTGTACATAGAGTGAAAATAAGATACTAAAGTCAATTTCAGTATTAACGGTATCCGCATCCCAATCAAGCAGGTACACTTTAAAACTCATGGCGGATAAGTCCTGAGATAGATGCGTTTAGATAGCCACGTAACGCTACGTAGGTTTGCCCGTAACGCATTGCTCGTTTATTCAAACATTGTCGCTTTAATCAGATGTCAACAAGATAGGGATGGGGATACCGATACCACTGATATTTGTCCTTAAGTTTCTATTAACTGCATAATAATACCTACTACTAAAATATATAAACTAAATAAAAAAATAAAAAATGTTGGTATACACAAAAATACGCTAATACCCAATTATAGCAAATCAACCTTCGGATAATACTATTAAAATATTATTAACTTAATACACGAAAATACGATAAAACCCGAGTATAACACCAACCTCAGATACTACTACTAAAATATTTATAATAATAGCACTAAAATATACTATGTAAAAAAATCATTAAAACGGAATTATTTTTGACAGAAGACAGAACTTGCCGCAGACACTCGGCGACTTCTGTGTGACGACTGCACCACACATTTTACACACTTTCACACCTAGGTACACCTTCACACCTACAAATGTCCGCTTTGGGACCTACGACGTCTTTAGGACGTCCCTGGGAGGTCCAATGTTACAAAATAATTAGTCCACAGGACGTACGACAAAGGCGTCCCTGGAACGTACACAAAAAAACGTCTACAGGACGTACGTTTCGGACCTTAATAGCGGCAGTAGTAGTAGTTATATATGTATTCACAAACTAAATTTAAACCACACCTAAGTAGGATACTAAAACTAAACATAAATTAAACTATGACCTAGCCACTGATATATATATATATATATATATATATATATATATATATATATAATAGCACACACCTTAGACTCGCATGAGCCATACACATATCTAATACAAAATTATACTGGTATAAGTAGATATTTTGCATGGGACAGTGAGAGAAATGTTACTTACATATTTTATTTGATATATGGTTAGCTTGCATGTGTCGCACATAGAGCGCGCTGCGCTTTCGCTTTGAATCGACGGTACTATTCCTGTATGTTACAAAATAATTAGTCCACAGGACGTACGACAAAGACGTCCCTAGGACGTACACAGAAAACGTCTGAAGGAGATATTCACAGGACGTCTTAGGTACGTCCACTTTGGGACCTACGCAGTCTTTAGGACGTCCCTGGGAGGTCCGCTGTTACAAAATAATTAGTCCACAAGACGTACGACAAAGACCTCCCTGGGACGTATACAGAAAACGTCTGCAGGACATATTCACAGTACGTCTTAGGTACGTCCGCTTTGGGACCTACGCCGTCTTTGGGACGTCCCTGGGAGGTCCAATGTTACAAAATAATTTGTCCCCAGGAGATATGACAAAGGCCTCCTTGGCACGTATACAGAAAACGTCTGCAGGACATATTCACAAGACGTCTTAGGTACGTCCGCTTTGGAACCTACGACGTCTTTAGGACGTCCCTGGGAGGTTCAATATTATAAAATAATTAGTCCACAGGACGTACGACAAAGTCGTCCCTGGGACGTACACAGAAAACGTCTGCAGGACATATTCACAGGACGTCTTAGGTACGTCGGCTTTGGTACCTACGCCGTCTTTAGGACGTCTCTGGGAGGTCCAATGTTACAAAATAATTAGTCCACAGGACGTATACAGAAAACGTCTGCAGGACAAATTCACAGGACGTCTTAGGTACGTCCGCTTTGGGACCTATGCCGCCTTTGGGACCTATGCCATCTTTAGAACGTCCCGGGGATGTCCGGTGGCGGACGTCCCAAGGACGTAACATAACAAAGGATAAGATAACCCAGGAATTATAAACCGGGAATAAGAAATAAAAACAAAGTTAGGTTAGGTTTGTAAAATTGTCACTAAAAATTCGAAATAACGCAAGCGCCATGTTCTACGCCGAAAAACGACACTTATACTGGGGACGTCCTAAAACTGTTTTAGTGGTTTAATCCGAATTTTGGTCAAACGTCAAACGTCCCCAGGACGTACATTTTGGACTTAGGACCATTGAGCATTAATGGATTTTATCACTCTAAATAACTTACAAAACCAATAAAAACCAATTAAAATGGCAACCAATAAAAACCAATCTCGAATAAGTATAAACCGATCTTTGGTCCCACTTCAAACGTCCCCAGGACGTAAGTTTTGGAACCGGGACGTTCGGCCCTTAATGGGACGTCCTGAGGACGACGTGTGCTACTTGGGTTATCTGAAAGTTGGTATGTTTTAACAGTATTATCCGCCAAAGGTTAGTTTTTTACACTCTAATATTTTCGTGTGCTATCAATCTTTTTTTTTTATAAATGCCTTTTTTGGATTGTATTCAATAGACAATGTACTTTTTTCCCGTACCTTTTATGACGTCAAAAAGGTGAGACATATTGCCGTCTTAAAGATGTCAATTTTACGTCATAAATTTGGTGATTTCATTCATCCACGTCATTGTTACGTGTCCTTGCTGCCTAGGTACTTACTCGCTGCGCTATTGACGTGCGTAACTTATTGGTAAAATTATTATAATTTTTTTTAACCTGCGCTGATATCAAGTAATACACTGGCATCGACGTTGCGTCGCGCGTCGGTACGCTACTGAATTATTATGTTTAAACTCAGTTCATTTATTCAAAGGGAATTAGGAAACTTAACTGAGCGGAAGTAAACTCGAGCGGTTTCAGTTCCGTTTTGCAAATATGGCTATGTTATATATTTTAATCATATATTAGTATTTTCATTATGCCTTTTAGGATACTTGTAGGGATTATTGATTTTTTACGAGCGTATGTTTTTAAAAGTTTAAGAATCGGCATTTTAATATTTAATTTTTTCAGTGTCCTTAATAACTTAACTATCAAATAGTTGTTAAAAACTGGCGGTCTTGTCAAGTTTTTAATGCTTAATGCTAGAAATTATTAGAGTCAGCAATAAATCTTCAGATGCATCTAATTTGTAGATTACCATAAATAAAATAAATAATATTTAAGCAGTTATTATTATTAGCAGTTATTAAATTATAAAAACCTATAATATAATTTCCACATAATTTTAATTTTTAATGTTTTCCGCACGCTCAAAGAAAAAAATAGTTAAAGTAACACTCGTGGCTTATCAGACAAAGCGTTTTTTATTTCTCACTTCATTACGACCAGGCCTCCAGCGTCTTATGGAGAATTCAGACACCCACAGACCTCTTTCATCCTTATAAGAAATCATCAGGGAGTCATAGGATTATACCTGGCAGTTGAAGCTACACAGGCAACCATACACACCTCTCGAATTTAAAACAAAAACTTTGTAATCCGCGGAGACGTAGTACCTCCACCTGTCGAATAAACTGAGAAACAAAAACATCAAAATTGAAAAGTGCAGAAGACCGTAAATACAGAATCCTGTACCTTTCAGCACGTTATAAAGAAGAAACCTGTAAAAGTATAAGTTCGCTGTAACATAACTCTTAAAAAGAAAACTCCCCTACGCATTGGTCGGCCAACTGCAATCGCATTAAAAAAAGTGACACTTTCCGCACTTGTTAGGAAATATTACTATTGCATCGGTAATAAAAAAAAAAAACATGTTTTTATTATTTGAGGAGAATGAATAAAATCTTGTTTTTGATGGAGGTATAAAAAAAACATTTTAACACGGATACAAAAAGTAGTTTTCACAACTTATAGTGTCTAAAATTGTTCTTTTTTACAATCGTTGGTTCAGATAACGAGAGCAGCGTGGTATTTAAAAACGCGAGCAAAAAAAAGACACAGTTTAGCCGCGAGTTCTTAACACTATTTTTTTTAATACCTTTATCAAAAAATCCAAGAAAAACAGGAAACACACTATCTTTACACTATAAATCAAGGCGGCTGGTAAATGAAATAAAAATGGTTTCCATAGCGACGTGCTTTTTTACTTGGTGACGTTCATTGTTGCGACATTTTAATCTTTGACAGTTTTGAGTTTTTCGTAAATACTGGCGGAAATAGCTTAATTTTTAGGCAAGAATAATTACATTTCTTCAATATTACTATTTTCCGCTATTTCTCTTTAATTTTGATTAAAAAACAGACAGAAATCTTTTTTTCACCCGTGATCAAAAAACAATTTTTTTTTGCATCGGTAACCAAAAAAGCCATGCTTAAGTTATCTGCAGACAGTTAGTAAAATCATGTTTTTGATAAAGGTATAAAAAAAATGTTTTATCAATTTCTTACCCAAATTTCAAAAAATAGCGTCAAATTGTAACATTAAGAATCAAATCAAATTTTTCTTACTCTAAATTTAAAGGTGTCTCAAAAAAATTTTATTAATTTTTTTTTATACTGGGCGTTTCCATCCAATTCAGGATCAATTGCCCAGTCTAGCCAAGAGTTAGCAAGCGTTAGACAAGATGAGACAAACACAAAATATCCATGTGCCGGGATTCGAACCCGAAAGCTTCCGTGCGGCAAGCAAATACGCTACCCACTGCGCTACGGAGACCGACAAAAATTTTGTTTAATGCAAAAACAACAGATTATCTTAAGCTAAACAAAATACTTTAAAATCATTCAGACAGTAAACATGTTCTGATGTCCACCTGTGGGTTTATTCTTGAATCGAGAGAAAATTTGCTCCCAGGAACTCAAATTCTCTCGCTACTATGAATCTCTTGATCCAAATGTTGGGTTTAAATCGGTTTCGATATTGATCAAAAGTAATTCTCTTATGGTTTGTTCAGGTTCCGAATTTTAAAACTATCCTAGAACGTTTCAGAACTGCGCGTGATAGCTGCGCTATCGACGGGACTGTTCTTAACAGTTTACAATTTTTGGACGAACCCGAACGCCTTTTCATAAAATTGCCATAATAATACAGTGAAGAAGAAGAAGAACCACGCGATGTGATCCGGACTGTCTTAATTGTGTCTTTTATTTTTAGCATAAAATAAATATTTTACCGAAAATTTTCCATGATTTGGTTCTCATCATATAGTGTTTCTACAAAATTGAATTTTAAAAATCTGCCATTTGCTGATGACGAGGTAGAATCTTAACCTTAATTCTGCCAAAGTGAAATTCTGCAGTTTTTGAAAGAACAGAAATTTAACACTGAAAAAGCTGAATTTTTGGGTTAGGCAGGGATTCCTCTTCTTTAGGCCACACCATAAAAAACCCTCGACAAAACCTTTATAAAAATCACGTGGATAATAAAATAATACAAGATTGCACTCTGGCTTTTTATTATTTTTTGTAAAAACCCATTTATTTGGGTATATTTTCAAGGAACAAATTATTTTTTCGGACAAACTTTACATGCGTAAATGAATTTGCGCATGCGTCAGAAAATAGTCCGAAACAGTTCCATTTAATTCCGCCACTCTCCACGGGACTGTACAGAAGAATACTGAACCGGTCTTGGACAAATTTTCGGTAGTAACCCGAACACAAAACTTTCAGTTCAGAACAGTTGTGTTCGAACCAGAACGCGTTTTTTTAAGTGCGCATGCTCCGGACTGTTTAGAACAGGAAATTTCGACGAACCCGAACAAACCATTAGTCAAGATCAATAGAATTACTTTCGATCAATATCGGACAAAAGTGAGAGAAACCGATTTAAAGCGAACATTTGGACCAATGAAATGCATAGTAGCGAGAAAATTTGACTCCCTGGGAGCAAATTTTCTATCGATTCAAGAATAGACCCCCTGAGGAGTACTTACTAGCTATAAGTTTTTTATCATCTACTCTAAAGATTTTCCATTTAAACAAGTTTTGGGGATTATAAGCAGAAAAGTTTTCAGTATTTTGTTAACTGAGGGTCTATTCTTTATCAAAACCTTTTTCGAGGGTCACGTAATTTTATGAGCGTTCTTTTTGTATGTGCCGAGCGTGTAGCCTCTTCAAAAAAATAACTTATTAACTTGCGAAAACAGTCTTTAAAGCTCTTTTTACGAGCTTTTTAGAGTTTTTACGGCTCGGCCCCCGCAGTTTTATTAAGCTTTTTGTTATCCTTAGGCGGTTTGCCGAAAATCAATTTTTACCTATCTATTTTGTTATAAGTATATAGCAGGACAGAAAGGGCTTCTTTCAATAGTTTATTCCTGTTTCGTGCATTATTAGGGACTTAGTGTTACAGGCTGTTTTATTTTCGATGGGATTCAATGGGAAACTACGTAGTTATTGAGGATAGAGACATGTGATTTTCACATTACTGCATTAAGGTGCATTTAGACTGTGGTAGTGTCGTCGTAGTTGCGTTGTAGCTGTAGTGAACTGTTTTCCATAGATAATGCAGAACGGATTATTTTAATAGATAAATAGTTAACAAAATTGTTTTTATTTACTTTCGAAATGCTTTAAACAAATATTGGTGGTAATCGACCCTCCTACTAAATTTTGGAATATGCTAAAAGTTTCACCTTACATATTTCTTTGGTATTAACCGAGTTAGTTCCGTTCTTCTTAATATTTAAATAACCTAAGTTCAAAAATCCTTTAATTTTAAAATTGAGGTTGATGGGGTAGTAAAGATATACAAAATGAAAAATGGCAATATTGTGCCTGCATATATATAGACAGTCGATAGTGTGTACAGTGACATAAGCAATAAATTAACAAGGTATTAGAAGTGGTATTTAGGTATATTCCAATATATCCGCTAATCAAACATTCTGGTTTATTATAATTGCGAAGAAATTAGGGACCTTTTTCTAAGTGACGAAAAGCGCCTACTTTTAGCATTATTTTTAATCCCCTATTTTGGTAGTAATAACCTTTAGAAAAGCTATAGTACCGTATCAGCCGTTGTTGTGGTCCAAAAGCGCCACTGTGTATTGTAGGTATGTTCCATTATTAATTATTAACTTCGTTTGGTCAGGAGATGGGGGCATAAGTAAATATAATAACTTGTTCAATTAATTGAAAATATCGACTGTCTGCAATTCCTGGAAATAACTCCCATTCTTAAAGTTGGTGTGTTCATGCCATCTCTTTCATGCGCGCCCGAAAATATCTACCTATCTCTGCGTGAGGGTGAGGATTTTTGACTACAACCACGGCAATAATACGGTACTCTAACTTTTCTAAAGGCTATTACTAAAGCAATATATAAGATTAAAAAGGTAAATTATTTGATATAATTTGTCCATGCAAGTCCATGCTAAAAGTAAGCGCTTTGGATCACTTAGAAAAAATGCCCTAATTTCTTCGCAATTATAATAAACCAGATGATTGATCAGCGGATCAGATATAAATAATACTTATAGTAACTTGTTATTAATTTATCGCTTATATCACTCAACCCACTATTGACTGTATGTATGTATGCAAATACAAAATTACCACATTTTTTTCTTCCTCAAGTTTTATTTTATCCATCTTTCGTACCCAATCAACCCTAATTTTAAAACTAAAGCATTTTTGAACTTATATTAAGAAAAAACAGAACTTACTCGGTTAATACAAAAAAAAATATGTAAGGTGGAGCTTTTAACAAATTTTGCAAGAGGATCTGTTATCGCCAATATTTATTTAGAACATTAAACAAGGTAAATTATATTAAAAAACGTGTACCAAAAAATATTGTTTACTATTTATCTGTAAAATATCCTGTTCTTTATTATTTATGGAAATCAATTCACTACAGCTACAATGCAACGACGACGACACTACACACAGTTTAACTGCACCTTTACTTTTCTGAGCTTTAAAATGTCACTTGTAGTTTTTCAGCTACAGGGAAAAGGTGAAATATGGTCGGAATTACCAACTGATGATATCTCCCTTAATTTAAGAGATAATTGAGTTCTGTAAAAACATGACTGTCGCAACCTTTTTAGAAAAACACAATGGTTTTTTCGAAATTTTAACCCGACGTTTCGTTTCGTAGATACCATGATCAGGATCAAAAAGTTAAATAATTTATACATTTATATTTAACTACTATACAGACCGCTTCAAGCTACTGCGAACATAGGGCGGAAGAAGTCTAATTTGCCAGTGTACGTACATGCAGAGACACCGCACGCCTATCAGTGAAGCAACATACACTCAGGCTTCCGATCGCCATTCGCTGCCGTTCGCCGCCTTTCGCCTTGTATTTAGTACGCCTCTAACCACGGTGCTGTGTGGAGCGTAGTCATTGAAACCGGAATTTGGTCAATAAATACGCAAATTTTTATAACGTAATTTTCTTATTTTTTGTCACTGATAAATAAGAGCGTTTTATTTTAAACTGCTCAGATTTATCAGTGACGACGTGTTACAATGAAAATAATAAGGAGAAACAAAATAAAATCAAGTTCTCAAAATAAAATAATACATTCTAAAAACTAAAAAGATTCTCCCAGTCAAAAAAAAATTAAAGCAAATGTTCGAAAAGTCCTCCTTGCTCGGCTAGACAATATCCGAGCCTACTATAAAAACCCCTTCTAACGTTTCCAAGCATGTTAGGGGTGATAATTTGAAAAGCTTCTTCAAAAACAGATAGAAGTCATTAGGAGCAAGATCGGGAGATCGAGCTGGCCATAAAATAGTTCCCCGTGTACTTATAACCCGATTAGGAAATACATTATCAAGATATTACCTAAGAAGGCCAACATTGTGAGCGGAACAACCATCTTGTTGAAACCATGTTTCACCAAATCTTACATTTAACAACTGCCTAGCAGTTGGAATAATGTGCTGCTGCAGTAGATCCAAGTATCTAGGACCATTCAAATTGCAATTGCCGTTAATAAAAAATGGCCCAATTACGTGTTCCCCTACAATAACCCCCCCCCCAAATTTTCCCTCGACCAATATCGAACGTGTGTTGGGTTATGACGATTTGACCATTTGACCATCTGCACTTTTTCGGCAACTTCGTAGACATCCATTTTTGGTTTTAAAAATGTATTATTTTAATTAAGAACTTACCCATCTGTTTCTCGAGCAAGGCAGAAATAAAACAAAATAATAAAAACAAAATGAATTTCCAAAAGATAACACTGCAGCGTGCTTCGAATCCACCTCGGTCGTACGGCACGGAGAGTAAATTAGACTTGATTCCCCCTATGTTCGTAGTAGCTTGAAGCGGTCTGTATAGTAGACCTGGACAACCAAGATATATTATATGAACATACCGGGTAAACTGAAAAAACCGGGCAAATTGTTTTTTGCTCTTACTTTATCAATTTTAATTCAATATTGATAAGAGAAAAGGGCCTTTTTTAAAAAAACATTCGCTTTGCCGCCATACTTAAATTGTAGATGGCGGAAAAAATCAAGTGCCTTAATGCCTATATTTTTTAAACTCCTTTTTTGTTACATGTTGCTATTTTTAGTCACGTCTTTGATTTAAATACGGCGGTAAAGCGAATGTTTTTTTTCAAAAGGATTATCTATCTTATCACTACAATTTTTTTTTATTGAAATTGATAAAGTTACAGCAAAACATAATTTTTCCGGTTTAATGGTTGGTTCACCGGTATATTCATATCATATATCTTGGTTGTCCAGGTCTTAGTAAGGTACATATGTAAGTCCGTGGGATTTTTAATGAAGGAGTTTTGTGACTATGTGGGATTGATAGCTCTTTAGTCACACAATCAAGTGTTACCGGCTGTTTTGTTGGGGTTGATATGATGTCATCTTTCAAGATGGCAGCCAAAAATCATAAAAAAAATACAACTATCGCAACCGGGGCATCATTATATTCGATTCCGTATAATTTGAGGACGAGAATCGCAAAAAAAAACAGATTTTTTCCATTTTCTCTTAAAAAAATCTTAATAATTCAACGTTTTGTCAGACTCAAACTATTAGGCATGTATTCCAAATTGGATCCTTAGAGTTTGATGCAGTTTGAAGCTTTACGATCTTAAAAAATACCCCAGTAAAATTAACAAACTAAAAAAATAACACACTAAAGGGCGCTATTCATCAACTATCAAAGCGAAGAGGAACAAATTTGGTAACGAAGATAAGAATGTTAAGTCAAACAATTTTCTGGAAAAATTTGTGTTCCGTGTTCAGCTATGGCGCGTTTCAATATGGCGGCTGATATATCAAAATGGCTATCTATAACTGCATTTTATTTTATCAAATTCCGTAAAACAGCCAAAATAACAATTCTGGTTAAATTATTTCCGCTTACTATGAAAAAGAAAATTAGTTGATGTATGACCTTGATTGACCTTGAAAATACCATGTCAATTGAAAAACCAGCTTTTTATAGTGTTTTTTCCAATTTACCACTACGCAAAAACCTTGAGCGCCGAAGATAAAATTCACATCTTAACCATAAATAAACAATTCTTTACCCCGGTAAATATGGCCTATATGCCTGTTGTTTTTATTAAGTTCCGGAACTGTGAATTTTATGTTCTACTCACTTGTCTAGCCAAAAAAGTCATTAAAATTACCTATAAGAGAGTCAGCTGAATTTAGATATACATTACCATATTCTAAACTAAGTGTTTTAAATGCCATTTTCCAAAATGGCGGTCGAAAAACCATAAAAAATTCTAATTATGCCAGTAAGGCATGACTATACTTGTTTATTAACATTCATAATGAAATTCAAGGATGAGGATTTAACAGCTATTTAGCCACACATTCACGTGCCACCGGTTGTTTTGTTCGCATCCGTGTAAAAGAGGTTGACGTCATTATTCAAGATGGCGGCCAAAAATCATAACAACGAAACCGGGGCACGATTATACTCGATTCCATATAGTTGAAATAGGATTCTAAAAAATTTACTTTTAAGGACACCCGGCCTTAAATGACCTTGAAAATTGCATAAAACAAGACTTTTCCCATTTTCCGTTCAATAAATCTTAATAATTCGACGTTGATATATCAGCCGCCATATTGAAACGCATCATATCTGAACCAATTTTTTTTAAAAATTGTTGGACTTTACCTTATTATCTTTGTTACCAAATTTGGTTATTTTCGTTGATGAATAGCGCCCTTTAGTATATTATTTTTGCAATTTGTTAATTTTACTGGGGTATTTTTCAAGGTCCTGAAGATTCAAACTGCATCAAACCCTAAGGATCGAATTTGGCGTACGTGCCTAATAGTTTGAAGTAAATTTGAAGTTGATCTGACAAAACGTCGAATTATGAAGATTTTTTTGAAGAGAATATGGCAAAAATCTTGTTTTTTGCAATTTTCAAGGTCATTTAAGGTCGCATGACCTTGAAAGTAATTTTTTTGGAATTCTCATAATCATGCCTCGGTTGCGAAAGTTGTATTTTTTATGATTTTTGGCCGCCATCTTGAAAGATCATCGTCATATCAACCCCTTCTACACCAATTCGAAAAAAATACCGGGCAACATTTGATTGTGTGACTAAAGAGCTATCAATCCCACATAGTCACAAAACTCCTTCATTAAAAATCCCGCCAGATAGAAATTATCGACATATACCCCTTCACTATCTACTATATAGTAGTTATATATAAATAGACTCAAAAAAAATAAAATGGGATGGGGCCAGAAAAAAAAGATCGGTTTTTTCGGGATAGAAACCTCAAAACAAAAAAAATGATATTTTATTATCAAACAATCTTAAAAAGAAACTAAAATATGAAGTAAAATATTTTGATCCGTATTTAATCCGTGTTTTTCTAAAAAGGTTGCCATTCTCTCTTAAATTAAGGGAGATATCATCAATTGATAATTCCAACCATTTTTCAACTTTCCCCTGCAGCTCAAAAACTACAAGGAACAGAATAAATCTGTTAAATGACACTTAAAGTTAATTTTCGGGTTTTTCGGCATTCGTAACCTTATCTCTATCGAGTCGACCTATCGAGCAGGTGTACTTTTAAACTAATGGCGAATGCGTGACAGCTCCAGCTGATTAAATGCGTCAAAACATCGCTTCGTATGCAGAGACGGTCGTAACGTTACGATTCCCTTATCGTACCTAACGAAGTTTTCGTGCATTTAATCAGCTGGAGCTGTCACGCATTCGCCATGATTTTAAAAGGGCACCTGCTTGATTGGTCGACTCGATAGAGATAAGGATACGAATGCTGATAAAACTGAAAAATTAACTTTAAGTGTCTAATACCATTTTTTAAAGCTCAACAATGTAAGGCAGTAATGGCAAGGCCGCGTGTCTCTATCTTCAATTATAAAAGAGTTTCCTATTGAAACCCATCGAAAATGGGACACCCGTACATAAAGTCTGCATAGCCTGACTTCATAAAGTCGGCACTATGTTCGACAGTGTCGCACGAAGGTTAAACAATTACTGCATATTTGTAGGCACTTTACCCACCTGCTAACCAATCCTCGCATTTTTCGTGTGAATCCCCCCTCCCTCCCTTGTAACACTATAATATTTTCAGCTATTCCTCTCCCGCCAACTTGCTACTTTATGTAATTTATGGATGCTCCTAAGTTGGTTATTTAACGTTCTTCCTACTAATTCTGATATTGCTATATCATCTAAACATGCTCCATCATATCGTGCAACCTACACTTCCGGCCACATAAAATGCGTACGCCGATTTTATATAGTGTATCATGGGCCTCGCAACTCAGTAATGTTTTAGATATTTCAAATTGACAATAAATGTCACCGTCAGGTTTTGGTATTGATACGCTTATATTTAAAAATGCCCCAACTAAACAAATTACAAAAAACCCAAATTTTGTCAAATTAGACGATGTTTGGTCGGTTCAACACCTGCTTAACTAAAAAGCTAGTTAACTCATTTTCGATTTAGTATCCTTTAGCCTACTATAGCGGTCATATTGACACCCAACTGACACAAAATCCATGTTTTACCTGTCAATTTGGTTATAAAAATGGCGGCAATCTTTGGCTAAAGGGCACTGAATAGATAAGAGTTAACTGGCTTTTTACTTGAGAACGGTGTTGGTCGGTTCGAAGAGTAGCGGCCCATTATGGACGAAACAAGTCTACAATTGTAAGAATAAGAAGAAAGTGTCAGAAAATTAGTATATTAGTCTTATAGTAAAGTGTTGTCAGTCTTCTTATTTTTGTGTTTTCCAGTTACAATAAGCAACACAATTAGCAAAACTTAAATTCAACAGACCTGCAGGTAACTTCTGCTGTACGCATTTTATGTGGTCGGAAGTATACATAGTTGACAGAATTAAAGTTAATGCCGTCAAAACAGATAATCGCGCAGAAGTAGGCGTGGTAAGAGACAGCATTCAGTCGGCACTTTTATTACGAGGTGGTCCTTTGTTTACAATTACTTTTAATAATTTTTCAGTGGAAAAAATTAACAAAATGAGGTGCTGTGTACACGGATGTGGTGTCGACAATCAGACAAAAGTTTTTTCGCATGACATTAAGTTTTTCAGATTTCCAAAAGGCAAGAAAATGGAAGGTATATGGAAGCATTTTTGTGGAATTTACTCAAAAAATTTTAGTGATAATGATTATGAGCGAAACCTTAAACAAGAGTTGCTTGGCTCTACACTGATTTAGAAACCTAAAGGTGCAGTTAGAGTGTAGTCGTCGTTGCATTGCAGCTGTAGTGAATTTTTTTTCCATAGATAATGCAGAACAGGATATTTTACAGATAAATAGTTAACAATATCTTTTGGTACACGCTTTTTAATAGAATTTACCTTGTTTACTCTTGCAAAATTTTTGAATATGTTAAAAGATCCACCTTACATATTTCTTTTGTATTAACCAAGAAAGTTCCGTTTTTTCTTAATATAAGTTCTAAAATGTCTTAGTTTTAAAATTAGGATTGATTGGGTACCAAAGATGGACAAAATAAAACTTGGGGAAGAAAAAATGTGGTCATTTTCTATTTGCATACACACATACAGTCAATAGTGTGTTCAGTGGTATTAGCGATAAATTAACAAGGTACTATAGTAGTTATATCTGATCCGCTGATTAATCATTCTGGTTTATTATAATTGCGAAGAAATTAAAGCATTTTTTGTAAGTGAAAAAAAGCGCTTACTTTTAACGCACGCTTGCATTATATCATGTTTGTAGGTGAACTGGCAGCGTTGCCGCGCCTGTCAAATGAAACGTACTGAATTTCTTGCCCAAAACGTACTGAATTCGAACACATACTCTTAGAATAGAAATAAAGAATATTTCACCTCTTTTTTCAATTTGATCAGACCTGACGTAGACTGTAAATTATTGCGCATTCATGAAAATCTGCACATTGCATTTATTTTATCGTCGCGTCGCCGTCGGCATATTTCGATTATATTTCGTTTTTTTTACGTACAGTTAGGTACCTACCTAGTGCAGATTATCAGATACTTGAAATTGCTTGCTCGCTCTGGCTCGACCTGGCTTGGCTTTTTTCTTTAGCCGCAACCGCTCCTGGCGAATGAGGTTAAATTTTTGGCGAGAAACATTCGCTGCTAAATTCAATATTATGGGAGGAATATGACTATTTTGACCTAAATTTTTTACTTTGTGATTTCGTACTGAATTTGCCCCTTTTCGAAGAGAAACTTACTGATGTACTGAATTGGTCAGAAACGTACTCAATTCGGTACAATTGTACCGAAACGGCAACGCTGTGAACTGGTATCAGCTGTGCGTACCTGGTTCCCTGTTCGCGCCACAAAAATCTCACCAGGTAACGTCATGCGCGGATCTAGACGAATTTTGAACCGCTACGTATCATACCTTTCTTTTATTGTATCATGAAGTCGACATTATTTTGATATTACCGCGCCCAAAAAAGCTCTGGCCGGATTGCTCGAACGTAGGTTTCGGATAACTCTGGCAACCGAGAAGAGCGCCGTGTTACTTTTGTTATAATAATGTGTTTTCTTCTTTATAGTTGTATAAGAGCACTTAAGCGTAAAAATTTAAGCGAAACTACTAAAAAATGTGAGAATGGTAAAAGATGAGTAAAGTGCCTAAAAATATGTAGTAGTTGTTTAACCTTCCTGCGGAACTGTCAAAAATAGTACCAACTTTATTAAAGTCTAGCTATTTCAACTTTATGTACCGATAAGTCCCTATTAATTAAAGCTCTGGCCCGATTGCTCGAACGTAGGTTTCGGATAACCCTGGCAACCGAGAAGAGCGCCGTGTTACTTTTGTTATAATAATATGTTTTCTTCTTTATAGTTGTATAAGAGCACTTAAGCGTAAAAATTTAAGCGAAACTACTAAAAAATATGAGAATGGTAAAAGATGAGTAAAGTGCCTAAAAATATGTAGTAGTTGTTTAACCTTCCTGCGGAACTGTCAAAAATAGTACCGACTTTATTAAAGTCTAGCTATTTCAACTTTATGTACCGATAAGTCCCTATTAATTAAAGCTCCGGCCCGATTGCTCGAACGTAGGTTTCGGATAACCCTGGCAACCGAGAAGAGCGCCGTGTTACTTTTGTTATAATAATATGTTTTCTTCTTTATAGTTGTATAAAAGCACTTAAGCGTGAAAATTTAAGCGAAAATACTAAAAAATGTGAGAATGGTAAAAGATGAGTAAAGTGCCTAAAAATATGTAGTAGTTGTTTAACCTTCCTGCGGAACTGTCAAAAATAGTACCAACTTTATTAAAGTCTAGCTATTTCAACTTTATGTACCGATAAGTCCCTATTAATTCAATTGGAAATATCCATTAGGATATTATAAAACGCGATATAAAGTTTTGCATTTTTATGGTAGCCCTTAACGAAATAGCATTTTTCCGTCTTCTCACCAATTTCGTACTGCATCTAACATCAGATAGTCTATAAAATATAAGGTGTTGAGAAATTGTTACAAGTTTAAATGGCTCTGTTATACAAAGTCTCTTTAAGCACAATATTTAAGTCAAGGTTCAAGTTATTCTGCTACAACCAAACGAGGCATAATAGGAATTTTGTACAACCTAGCCTCAATATTTGGAAGTTGAAATAAGAAACATTAAGAAGGATCTGCAGCAGAGTGGTTACAGCCTTAAACTTATAATAGACACTGTTTCTAAATTTCAGCAAACAGAACAGAGATTACAAGACCAAACCAAGGCTAATACATACGTTACGAAGGAGTATCAGAGAAAAAAAAATCGAAAAGTAGCGAACAACCTTAATATTAAATCTTTTAAATCTTATAATACAATTCGAAGCCTTCTTAGTAAAACAAAACCGGAGAACAAACGAAATAAGGAATGCATTTTCCAAGTTCCTTGTGAACGTGGTGAATCACATATAGGCGAAACAAAAAGACCACTATCTGATAACCTTAAGGAACATCAGACGAATACCCAAAGAAATGAAACAGCGAAATCAGGAATCGCCGAATATGCATGGTCAAAACAACACCGAATGAAGTGGACAGAAGCAAAGATTTGGCACAAGGAGTCACACTGGAAGAAACGAAAATTCCTTCAAGCTGTTTTTATTGGGCAGAATCAGGGTATTTTCAGTAAACCAAGTGTTGTTTTTGGGCGGAGCCAACTTCTTAAACTTCACGGTTGAGTGATTTCCCACAGTATATAAGTAATTAGCCCTAGGAACAGATTGTAGTTTGCACCTGAAGACGATCAGAGATTGTACTGATCGAAACGTCGTGTATAAATAAAATATAGAGAATGGAAACACATCATTGTCTCAAACTTTCAAACATACTTTAGCCTGTTACGAAGTTTTAGCTCTTAGACATACATATGCCGACGAATCAAAGGTGGGATTTGTCTTTTATAGGGCAGTTCAGATTTCTGACGACGCGACGTTTTGAATCTATAAACGGTTTTCTAAAAACGCGTGCATTGTATTAAGAAAGCGAATTAGTGTTCCGAAAACCCTATAAACGTCTAAACTAATTTAGTTTAGTTAAAGCTCTGCTAACACCAGAAAAACTACTGTAATACTAATTTTTTAGACTTTTCTTGACAAAGTTAAGTCTGGTTAAGTTAATTTTTTGTTTGGTTAAACTAGAAATGTCTTTTAGCGACCGATGATTTCGAAACATGCGTAAAATGTTATTTTGTCGACGAAACGGTTACGTCACGGTTCAAAACATTTCAAAGGATTTCGAAAGAGCCTCGGCCGCCGTTTCGAACACGGTTCAATATGGCGGCACTTGTCAATTTTTCGTAATAATGAAAATAGGCTAAAGTTATCTGGCGGAGACAAAAAAATGGCTCACTTGTGAATCTAGGACATCCATTTGGAAAAATCACAAAAAAAAACTTCCAAATCAAAAAACGAGAAGTCACACACACATACAGCTGAGTAATGTCATTCAATAATTGCCATTTTGGTGATCAGTGGCGATGGTTTGAAACGGTGACGTTGCGGTTGAAATGGTGACGTATGTTTTCAAAATGTGCTTTCGAAATCATCGGTCGTGAAAAGACGTCTTAGGTTAGAAAGAAAGACAGACAGATTCAACACTTAAAATTATATATAAAAAGAAATCTCTTTCTTGTATTATCTCAGTGCGCATGCTCAATAAACATTTAAAGTTGCACTTAAAAAGAGTGCTAGTCGTTTTCGTACCGATACATTGCGCTAAAGGCTTGCGAATAATGCATGGGTGGTCGTAGAGATAGGTGAGGCGTAGTCGCTGTTGTACGGCGTATCCGTTTTGAGCATGCGCTCTGAGACACGACAGCGGATAAGCACCCTTTTTATGTGCGACTTGAAATGCTTATGGGTGAGACGTAACGCCGTATGGCCTTTTGAGCATGCGCACTGAGATATGATAACAAATAAGCACTTTTCCTAAATACGGTTTAAGCCAACCCTATATAACTTCAAATTAAAAATGCTTTCGAATCAGCCGTTAGTTGTGATTAGACTTTTAAAGTTACATGTAAACTTTAAAAGTCTAATCACAATCACAACTTTAAAGTTTACATGTAACTTTAAAAGTCTAATCACAACTAACGGCTGATTCGAAAGCATTTTTAATTTGAAGTTATATAGGGTTGGCTTAAACCGTATTTAGGAAAAGTCAGACGTCAGATATCGACATTTAAAATATGCTTGGTAAAGTTATCCGACGACGGCCCAACGACTTTTTTACCAACGTTGGCATTAGTAACACCAAGATGTTTTTGCGACGTTGTGGTTTGGAATTAAACCTAACTAAAAAATAATTTTAAGGCAAAATTTTTAAGTTATGTTCCTGGTGTCGTAACGATACGAGTTTAATTTGTGTTAAATATAGTCCAAATTATTCCCATTTGTAGTGACGTCATTTTTGTTTATCTCTGTTTGGTTCATTTCAAACGGCACTGACAAAAAATGTTTAGAAAAAATGGGTGTCTGATTATTGTTCGTTTTTTATAAGTAAACAAGTAAACATCCCCTATATTTTTACCTAAAATATTCATCACAGTCACTCTATTTTTCAGTGTGTTGTCAAATTTATTTTTGGAAGCAAGACATGCCTCGAAAAAAATATAATAGGTGTAATGAGCAAACGCAGCTAATAATTTTAAATAAATTAGCTTTTTTTAATTGGAAAAACACCTAGTCCGCAACGGAAGTTAACAATATAATAGAGCGAACAGCAGAAGCAACCAAATTAAGTCCCACAACAATTGCAAATATTTAAAAAAAATGGGATAAAATCAGGCAAGACTGACGCATCTAATATGTCTTCAAACACAGCCAAAACCAAAATTACAAAATATTTACAAAATGAAATTCGGGAGACGATTTATTCAATGTACGCCAGAAAAAAATATGTGACGTTGGCAAGAAATCAAACACTCGAATATATTTATTGGACATACCAGACATTGTCCATAAAAGAATAAACTTTTTAAGGAAGTACATTAAAAATAAAAATTAAGGTCCAGAAGGTTTTACTCTAGTTTTCATAGCCGAGACGTGGCAAGGGATTGATCAGATGGCACCAAGCATACGGATTAAAAAAAAAACAGTGAACGTAAAAATAATCTTATCTTTTTAGAGTTTTTAAATACCTACAACACTTTTCGAAGGCAAGTTCAAAAGTTAAACAAAAATGTAAAACAAGTTAAGGGGTTAAGGCCAATCGGATGGTTTGCTATGACTTCGAGTATGACTCTCATATTGCCTCACTGTGAAGTTCTCGGGGCCTTTAAAGAACCGTACCTTTTAAACAACTTGACTGAGCCCCACTTTTATTAAAAAATATATAAAATGCAATATCAGAATATGAAATGTCAAATTTTCCAATGTATTTAGTGGTAGTTTATCTATTTTTGAAAAATTAATTTTGTATTGTAGAATATGGGTTGAATTTAAATTAAGTAAGTTATCTCCGTTTTTTTTTTCAGGTCATCGATATATTATGGTCCACGCTGGAGAACAAAATGCCTTTATTAAGAGCGCTAATTTAACATTCAAAAGTGGGTTATTATGAAAACATGAACAGAAAATATTTTGAAAATTGGTTTCAAACACAGCTTGTTCCGAATCTTCCTCCAAAGTCTTAATTATTATGGACAAAGAGATTCCAAGAAAATCTTGGACCAAGCAGAGGCTAATCATGTGGATAAAGAAAAAGAATATTTACCTTCCAGAAAAGGCTATGAAACAAAACTAATTTTATTTTGAGATTTTTTGTATAAGTATTTGAGTCATTTTGTTACAATTACATTATCTTGGCAACTTTTTCGGAACTGTATTTTTTTTATTTATGTTAATTATTCACGAAGATGGTATTTTTGTCTTACAAAAGTAAATTAAATTCTTTTTTTTTATATTTTTTATATTTATAATTTTTAACGGTATATAAAGGTAGTCTGTATTCGGCGCTAATAAGCGCTACTGCGCCTGCCCAGAATAAAGGTAAGGGTAAGAGACTGGCCAAAAACCTGACCAAAATCACCCTAATATTATAAAATGAGATCGTGTTTTTTTCGGGTAATTTAGTCCTCATTTATAAGGTCACGGATAAGTAGATCATGAATGGACAGCTTTAGATACCTTAATATATTGTTACGGGTCAACTTTTGACCCATAACCTTTTATAGTTTTACCTTATTGTCACATTAAGTCCATGGTAGAGCACTACAGACTGCCCACTGATTTCTACTAATATCTATGGAGGTTGAGTAGACAACGGTTATCTCAATTTTATTTTCATAAATTTCGCGTTTTTTTAAATTTATTTTTACAGGTCTGCCGCTTGTGGAGTCCCAACTACACTTGGATTGTCAGTAGGGTGTACTGATTTAAAGTTGTGTTAAAAAAGAGGGGGGTTTATAAGTTCATGTACAACAAACTTCTGAGGGCCCTTTTAGGGTTTATTTCATTACCATGTCACTTACTATGGTCCTGTTTTGGTAAACATGTTCGGTCACCTATGGTCTCATGATCCAATACACTTAAGAAAACAAAAAGAAATAAACTTTTAAAAACGGTTTTGTTTTGAAAAATAATAAACAAATTTACGTTCAAAAAGTAGGGTTACAACGACCTCAGTTCTTATTTTGGTTTGTTTGGGTTGGCCCTGTTTTGCCTTAGCCTCAATAATATACTGTCAGCGCATTAAAAAAATTAAATATTTAGCTGTTTTCAAAATTGCGGTTCTAAGAAAATTAATTGAAGAAGCTAAAAGCTAAATTTTAGTAACTTTGAATAAATGAGAACATTTCTTAATACAATTGGATAATTTTCCATACCGAGGCTAGGCAACCAACTATTTTTTTTCCTCAGCGGAGAAAAGGCGCTTCTCCGGTGCTGCCCTCAATGAAAATTTTGCAAACTGAGATTAAAACTGCGGTCTTTGCTTGTTTTTGACTGTTTTGAAGATTTCTCACCGAAGCTACGGTTACCTGATGAAATTTTGGGAGTTCATCTCGTGAATAGTAAGGCGTTCTTTTGGAAAAATTTATTATTAGGTTGGCGACACTACTTTTTGACAGTTTACGAGATTTCACCTCGGAGTTGTGGGGAAAAAAGAAAAAACGTGCGCGGAAATTAGCGGATGGTGAAAAATCGCGGAAAAGTAAAATCCAAAATAATTCGCGTAATCACATATTTTTATCGTAAATAATTAAAATCGGATAATTAGAAATCTAAAGCTAACCCCTAAAGTGCATATTGTGTAGAAATATTTCATACCTTACACTTCTTCCCAAGTGAATCCTGATCCTAACCCCTAAAAGCATTTCTTGGTAAGTCTTTTAAATGTTAAATACAGAGGGGGGCAAAATACCCTCCAACGAAAAATTTATAATCAATCTGAAATAAACATGGAATACTCTTGTACCGACAGGCCGCCGTATGTCACCATAGTTGAAAGTAAAGACAAGAATCTAGGAAATATACATCCAGTCATCTTAGGGAAAAAGCTATATGAAAACAACGTTAAGGGCATTAACAAGATCAAGAAAAAAGGAAACAATCGTTTATCCATCGATTTTATCACAGCTAAAGCAGCAAATGATTTCTTGAAACATGAATTAATTAATAAGGAAAACCTAAGTGCCTTTATTCTATTTATTCTATTTAAACTAGTAGAGGCATAATTAAAGATGTCCCAGTGGAAATAGGTGACGATGAAATAAAGCAATATACTGAATCAAAGTATCCAATTCTAGCAGTTAGACGCTTTATTAGGAATAATGAACCATCAAAATCCTTTTGACTTTCAAAGGTACCACAATACCACTTAACGTCAAACTTCATTACGCAGAGTTCCAAGTATCGCTATACATTCCCCCCCCCCCTATGTTGTGTCAGAATTGTTGGAGGTATGGTCATGGTAAAGATCAATGTCGAAGTAAAGCTAGATGTGCCAGATGCAGCTCAGACGAGCATGATAGACTATTTTGTACAGAATGTGCTCACAGAATCTAAAGATAAATTAGGTCTGGACGATGAGCTATCCCAGAGGATAGTGAACGAATTTAAGGAAACAGAAATCATAGAACTGGGTAAACAGCCCATACCAAAATCAAATATGGGATGAGCTGTCCATGGAAACCGAGAAATATTATAGCATGTCCGAGGAAGGCAAGAAGATGGACGAGGAAGAGAGAGCAGAGGAAGGGGGTGAACCCCCCAACCTCTGAAAACAATTAAAAAAAAGAAAAATAAAATAACATAAAATTAAAAAAGGAAAATAAAATAAAAATAATAAAATAAATAATAAAGTCAAAAACAAACTGTAAAAAAAAAACACAAACAAAATTATAAAATAGGAAAGGATACCCAAAAGAAAAATAAAAAGAGAAGAAAGGGAAGATTAGAAAGGAGTATAAAGGGGAAAAGAAAGAGATGACAAACCAGAGAATTAAAATAATACAGTGGAACATCAGAGGGGTATATAAAAATACAAGCTATTTGAGATTACTTATCAAAGAACATGCACCAGATATAATTCTATTGAATGAGACCTTGCTGGCACCAACAAAACCTTATAATTTGTTAAATTTTTCAACACTTATAAAAGATAAACCTACTGGGCATAACGGCATAGCAATTCTAATCCATAAAAACCTGCCATACCAAAGGATCAATCTTAACTTGAACCTACCTCCTAATTTTCAGATAGACACAATTAAGTTAGAAAATGGAATTACTGTGGTAAACACATACATTCCTCCAAGTATAAGGACAAATGAGCAAAACCTCTCGGACCTATTCCAAGAAATAAACACCCCTACATCATAATGGGAGATATGAATGGCCACCACAATCAGTGGGGCTCAACCCGAACCAATGACTTAGGCAGACAAATAGTTAAAGCTTTGGATCAATCAGATACAGTAGTTATTAACACTGGACAAGCAACCCGCTTAACCCACCCTGATGAGGGCATAAGTTGCCCCGATCTAACCTTTAGCTCCCCATAACTGGCAGCTAAAATAACATGGACAGTTCTTGAAGAAATCGGCCTCAGTGACCACTACCCAACCATGACCATACTGATGGAGAATACACTACCTGAACCCCCCCCCCCAAGAGGTAATTAGATATAAAACACATGAAGCAGCTTGGACTGCCTTTAGATATCACTTGAATCTCACAGAACCCACAAGCTTGTATAATGACCTTATCCGAAACATAAAAAATTTAGCCGAAGTCATCTTAGGAAAGACTACAAAGACGATTGGTAATAAAACAAAAACAAAGATGCCAGTATGGTGGACTAATGACTGCCAAAATATGAGAAGAAGTCGTAATCAGGCCCTTAAGACATATAAAGATAATCCTACATTAGAAAACTTTATAAACTTTAAAAAAAACTCATGCCCAGACCCAAAGGAAGCTCAGACAGCAGAAGAAGTCCCACTTTCAAGATTTTTGTCATTAACTAAATAGGGAAACCGATATTAGAGAGATTTGGGCAATAGCCCGGAAGTTTAACAATAGCTTTAGTAAACCTCACAGGCCAGGGAATGAAATTTGGGCAAATAATTTACTGATATCCCTCACACAGTCAGATGAAGCTAAGAACATAAAGTATAACATTAACTACCAGAATAGAAACAGGATACCAATTATAAGCGAGGACGAGGTCCACATGATCATAAATAACAAAAAGGATGTTTCCCCTGGCGAAGATATGATAACTTATAAAATATTACAGAACCTACCTGCAAACTATATCAGTAAATTAACAAAATCATTTAACGAAGTTATCCAAGGACAACAAACTATCCCCCAAGACTGGAAGGAGCAAATAATAGTACCTATACTAAAACCAGGCAAGAAGCCCTCAGATCATAGAAGCTATAGACCAATAGCAATCTCTTCTTTTGTTGGGAAAATACTAGAAAGTATAATATTACTCCGCATAGAGCATCAAATAGAATCAGAAGGACTTTTTTTTAAGGACTTCCAAAATGGCTTCCGAAAAGGCAGAGGGGTTAACGAAAATTTAATATACATAACGACTACAGTATATGAAGCTTTTACCCTAGTAGAGAAGGCTATGGCAGTCTTTATAGACATAAAATCTGCATTCGATAATGCGAGCATACGCAAGCTTTTACGATACCTAAATAATCTAAACATTAACCAAGATATTATTAAATATATAAAAAATCTTCTAACAAATCGCAAGATAAGAATTCGTTCGCCATACACAGGTGAGATGACACAGGCTAGATTTACTAGTAAAGGGTTAATGCAGGGGTCACCCTTGAGTACACTCCTTTTTAACATATACCTTGCAAATATCTCACAACTTGGGGGAAACAGGGTTAAAATCCTAACCCTAGCAGATGATGTTATAGCTATATGCACAGGGCCAGATTTGAAATTTTTAAAAAATCAAATACAGAATATCTTACGCAATATGTCAAGGTGGCTGAGGGATCATAACCTAGAAATATCACCGGAAAAAACAAAGGCCATAATATTCTCCAAAGACCCCATTAGAAATAAACCAAACCCAATAAGATTAAATAATCATACGATAGAGTGGGCTCAAAGCTTCAAATATCTAGGAGTTTACCTCCATGCAAAAATGAACTGGACAGAGCATATAAACCACTGCATCGATCGAGCAAAGCAGGAAATAAATGTTATAAAACTCTCACCAGAACATGGTGGGGGCAGACCCCAGAACCTTATTGATGATATATGAGGGGATAGTAAGATCCCATCTGGACTATGGAGCTATGTGTATTTTCAAAACAACTAAGAAAAATTTACAGGATATGGATAGAACCCAGTACCAGGCTTTACGCATCATTACAGGCTGCATGAGGTCTACCCCTATACAACCCCTTCTAGCGGAAACATCAGAATTACCTCTATAACTGAGAAGGGTATGGCTATATATAAAATATACATCAAAACTTCTAGCAAAATCAAACAGTGACATACTGGGTAAGATTCTAAATTTTTATCAAATATATAATCAACTACCAGCCTATTGGGCCACACCAAAAACCCCAGACTTGATAGAAGGCTTTGATATGTGCCTGACTTATAATAATCATATTCTAAAAACTAATAAGCTACCCTGTTTTGAATTCCCATATTTTACACAAATCTAGAGCATCACATATGAAAAACTAAACTGGAGAAAGACAACCAAAACAACAGAGAATTCCTACACTACAGTAACAAAAATTTAAAGAGATTTACCATTGTTTATACTGATGCATCGATGGAACTAGATAACAACAAATGTGGCATTGGAATATATTGCCCACAAGAAGAATTACAGATATCTCGAAGGCTAAATGATTATACAGCCATCTGCACAGCTGAGACGTTAGCAATAAAAGAAGCTATAAGAGCTCTAGGGGACACATGCAACAGGCTGGCCATAGTAACAGATTCACTAAGTGTGCTTCAATCTATAACTAAAAGCGAAATCAGCAGCCACGCAAATTACATAACACTTAGTACTAAGCAAGAGCTGATTCAAAGGAAAACTTCTTGTGAAATAAAGCTGATCTGGGTTCCCAGTCACACTGGCATAACTGGGAATGATAAAGCCGATACATTGACACTAGAAGAAAGGACCCTGAACCAAATTACGCAAAATTATAAAGTACAGCACTCTAGATTCAATAAAATCATAGAAAAACACATTGGCCAAAAAGTAAACATCACAAATACACAAAGATAACCAAACTCTTGAAGACACCTTGGTTTTATGACTTAAAATGCGTGGATCGAAAAAGCATTACATCTACTATTAGAATGAGGACAAAACACTGCTGGTCACCGGAACACCTCCATAGAATAGGAGTCAGAGATAATATGAACTGTGAATGTGGACACTTAGAAGAAATGGGAAAACAAATATATACACAGGCCGCAGAAGAATTCGGAGGACCCATTAACATAGAAACAATCCTTATGAACCCCACTTCTAAGATAATGGTGAATATTATAAAAACTCTTAGCATTAATAACATTAGAATATGAGCTTTGCATTACTAAATTATGCTTTTAATTTCCTAGCTTTGCTTTGCTGCATGAAACTTGCTTAGTTGCTACTTTAAATAGCTTACTATAATCATACTTATTATTAAACCCTCTTCTGACGTATACCAAAATCCTACTCTGACACGTCACAGAGTAAAATCCTTTCCTATAAAAGAAATCCTTGTAGGGTATGGACATGGTGACCCAGTCACGCCCTAGAAAGTAATATTGATGGTCGGACGTCCCGTTACGTAAGACCATTGAAGATTCACGAGAGAGAGAGAGACAGTTTACGAGACAATAAGTGGGACCGTTGTTTTTTTTTAAACCGAGGTTTTGTGTGAGCAACAAAAGCGAAGGACTTTCTTTTGCGCCAAGGCATTGAAACAACGAACATTATTTTGCAAAACCAGTTTCAATTTTTTCTCAGTCAATGGCTTAGAAAGGCTACCTACGCGGGTGTTTCTGTGGAAAAAAAAATTGTAAGTACCTTTTGTTCTTGGCCTTTGCCTTTTCTTACTAAGATTTATTTTTCATATGTTTTTCGAATAAATTTTATTCGAGATTTTTTTTCCTTTTAACCTATAGTGACCGACATGCTGCCTGACCGATATCTACGAATCTGAGTTATCAACCTTCCATGCACTATGCAACTGCACTCGAAGGCTGCTTTTTGAAAACCCTCAAATGAGGTAATTTGGTGTAATTTTTTTTTTACATTTAATAATTTTTTCTTTCCTGAGGATGAACTTGAATTTTACAGCGTGATCGACAAATGACCTTTTTTTTTGTAAGGCAACCATTTTGATCCTTTTTTTGTGGCAACATTTAATACTGCATAAAGACCTGGGTTTTGGAATAACTCTTCGGGTAATAAAATGAAGGTCATTTTTGATCGGCTGCTAGCCAACTTATGTATATAATTTATTTCTAAGAGAAGAAAAAAGCTAGGACCTTACTTTAGTCAATGGGTTGTTGTACATGAATTATATATATATAATTTTTTGAGTTTTCTCTTGTCTAATCTAATCTAATCCTCTTCACATTAATTACTAGTTTTGAGATTTTATTTTTTTTAACAGGGAAATCTAATCTAATCTAAATATTTTTTTATTATTTTTTTTAACAAAGGAAATTCAATAAGTCAGGTCTACAGGGAGATCTAATCTAATCTAAATATTTTTTTTATTATTTTTTTTTCACAAGGGAAAGACAAGTAAAACAAAAGCACTAAATTCAAGGAAGGGATAGTTGGTAATTTGGGGAATATTTTAGGGTTTTTATGGTACTCATGCTGTAACCACCCCGTACTGACATCCCAGAGTGGTAGGAGAAGCCAGCACAGACCACCCCGCAGCATGGTACATTCTTAGGATTGCCGCAGTAGGGCCTCAGCAGCGACACAATTTAGTATGGAATGGAAACTACATTCAAGTAAGATTGTTACGGTTTTTGGTCATGGCATTGACTTAAGGTTCAAATTATAGTTGCTATGATTTGTTTTTCAATTTTTGCAGCTGCCAGAGAGCACGTAAAGCTTTGTTTTAAAAGGTTTACCACAATGGTAAGCATCTAATGCTGTGTTTTTAAATGTTTACCTCCATGGTAAAGGATTCGCTTCGAGTTTAACATTTTTTTTTATTTAAGAAAATGAAATTTTCCTAAAAGATTTATTATAATGCCAAGTTTTAAACTCAATATAGCGCTATATTCTGTAAGCTTACAAGTAGGGTTAAATATGTTATGCAAGATTTACCTCCGGTTTTGAGGTCCATTTTAAATTATTTATTTTTTTTATGTTTTCGTACTTACTGTGATATACAATGAAGACTAACCCAGTTAAAAAATAATAATGCTCTTTTTAACTTCAACTTAAACTATTTTTCTGTGTATTACCTAAAACCATTTTTATCTACCTCAGTAGAAATAGAACCGCACTCTATTCTAGGAGTTTGTAGTTGCTCTACCACCGCATTGATAGGGGCTCAACTGCATGGCGCTCTCAAAAATAAATTTCCTTTAGTATACCCACCCCTAAACACGAATAGCCGGGTGGGCCCTATTCAATGCAATAATCTGTTTATTTCAACCTGAGGTCAATTTGTATTACAAAAAAAATATTTAGTAATGTCAACGAACGAGCGCCGTTACAATATCCAAAGTTAAAATAGCATTTTTTATTATGTCCATCACCTCAATCACCGTTAATTAGCCACCAATCATTTGTTGCAAAAGAAATATCGGGGGACATACGATTTTGGCTGCCATTATAACGTCACTACAAATGGGAATAATTTCGACAAAAGGCACACGGGCGAAATATTCTTTGTGCATGCATGAAGCAATAGTAAATAAACCGATAAAAGGGCAGCCTTTTAACAACCCAGAGACCCGTTTTATTTGTTCGTTCCTTTTGTGCTTTTTGTCATTTCTAAGGATCTTGGCTTGCCCACACGGGCCGGCAGCTCCGGCAAGATGGGGACGTAAATATTTGATTAGGTTTTCGACACGAATGAGACGCTAACATGCGACAAGAAAAAAAAACAATAAAAAATCGGTCGCAAACTCCGTGGGTAAGTAGGTTTATCAGAGTATACAGGGTTCAACCGTTCTTGTCTAGGATGCCGAAATAGCGTGTATTGAAAAAGAAGCAAAATGGCTAGTAAATGAGAGCGAAAGAGATAAGAAACTTGAGAAACCGATACGCTGTTGCCGATGTCACTCACAATTATCTAAAAAATTCCCAAGTAAGATCCCGTCAAATTTAACGAGAAATGCTGCCTGCGTAAAAAGTGAATTTGAGTATTTTCTTATTTTATTTTGAAATTGGAATCCGCTAAATTAATTTGTGCACAACCAAGCGTTAAAGTGCACTTTAACGCCCGGATTTTAGGGTGTAATGAAGCACTTTAACGCCCGCGGGCTTTAAAACTTATTTTAAGGCCCGGATGTGTTAAATTTATGAAAAGCAGTCATTCTATAGTTTTTTGTAATACTCTTCTCTTGAATTTGTAGCCGAAAAAATGCAAGTTTCTGTTTCGATAATTTTTATTAAACGAACGCCGCAATAAAATTACCTATAGTAAAAAACTATTCAAACTTACAATCAAAAATAAAGTTAGAGCAATTAGCCATATTTATGGATGATGGAACTGTCGATGGAACTGGCAATGACAATGCTGATAAGCGATTTTCGTTTGGTTCTCTTTCAGCTATGGTTACTGTGTGTGGAAGATCTGTCATAGCAAGATGAAGACGTGCAGTTTAATAATTGTAATGTTTTCATCAACTTCGTCGAGCAGGTTGGCAGTTGGGGAGATTCTTCGAAAGCAATGTCCTGTAAATTGTTCAGCATCAGGCAAATTCAAAAATTTGGCTATTTTTTTAGGCATCTCCCCAAAAGTATTTTTACCAACAACTTGCCTGGAGCATTTATTGTTTTTATAGTACACAAAAAATCGCTTATGTTCAGTGATGGTTGGTGGTCTCAAAGCTTGATATTTTCTGAAGAGCCTAATAAAGTTTAGCAAGGCACCATAAACATGCGGTCCATTTTTGTTTTTGTTTCTTTGATGGTAACTAAAAGGGACTCTTGAAGGTCCTGAATGTCATCTACCTGTAGGTGGCATAATTTCTCCCGCCTGGTCGACCCACATATTCCAAAAATTAAGGCAAATTTACTAATAAAAATACTTCGACAGGACCATTTATTAATGCTTAAAATTAATGATTTTTTCCGCTTCAGTCTTATGCTTCAGAGATGCTATAAATTTTGGGTACTTATTAATATCAACATTATGATTTTAAGCATCGTGTCCACTTGCAAGTAACTTGCGAAAGTTTTTTTACCAAGTACTTCCCGGCGTGTCTACACTGTAGTCTAATTGTTTTGAAATTTATTGCTGCAAATTACTGTAGCAAGTTCGTTTGCTTCAGTAACGTGCACACACACTTCCAGAAAAATATCCATTTTCTTTTGAATTTTTTTCTACTTCTGATTCAGTTGTTTTCTTAAGTTATGTAGCTTGCACTGAATTTCATGTTCAGATGTATTGAATAGTTCTGCTAATTTTTGAAATGCGCCTTGTTTTTTTACTCTATTTTGAAAATCTTTGCAATGTAGTACATTCCATATTTCTGGGTACAGTTCAAAATTTTTAATTAACAGAAGAGTTTCTTCAATATTCCAAACACGGCGTTCCTCCATTTTTGCAAAAAAATCAGAATTTTAATTCAGAATCAAAAAAATAAAATAAAAATTTTAAATGGTTTCACAAAGTTTCACTACTTGCTGCAAATATTACGAAACAGTCTCGAAATAAAAAAGTGCAAACTAATTTGCTTAGATTAGCCGTGTACACTACAAGCTCTAACCAGTCGGCAAGTACTTGGCCCGAGAGTATGCTTTCAGCAAAATTTATCTAGCGCTGCTGTTTACACGCATTGCAAGTGACTTGTGAGGGTACTCTAGGCAAATTTAATTGCTAGTGGGCACGAGCCTTAACGGCTAATCTAAGCAAATTAGTTTGCACTTTTTTATTTTGAGACTGTTTCGAAATATTTGCAGCAAGTAATGAAATTTTGTGAAACTATTTTAAATTATTATTTCATTTTTTGAATCTGAATTAAAATTCTAATTTTTTTTGCATAAATGGATGGTTTGGAATAGGGAAGAAACTCTTCTGTTAACTAAAAATTTTGAATTGTAAAATTCAGAAAAAAATCAAAATCTTCCGCAGACATTCGTAGAAAATGTTTTAACTGCTGTGAATCTTCCATTCTCAATTCAGAGAGCATCTTCTCATGTATACCTAAAGTAGATCTCTGAATCCATTTTCTGATCCAAATTTTTCTACGCTTTTTGTCATTTGCCTTTTCTTTTATTTGTTTTTTTTTAACTGAATATATGTCACAACCGCAGCAGCCACTTGCTGAATCGACATTTCGACATTTTTCTGGAAGTGTGTGTACACGTTACTTAAGCAAACGAACTTGCTACAGTAATTTGCCGCAATAAATTTCAAAACAATTAGACTACAGTGTAGACACGTCGGCAAAAACTTTTGCAAGTTACTTGCGAGTAGATACGAGGCTTTAGATAGGGTAGACGGCTTGTGTTGTTTCACTTTTTCGTTGAAATATGCAAGTAAGGCGTCTTCTTTTACGATTAGGTTGCTTTCCGGAATGTTTTTTCCAGTACACCATAAAACATAATCTTTATAGGTTTTTGTCGTATAGTTTTCTTGATTTGGTAGGCAAAAGATTCGTCTTCGCCTCTTCAGCGGCAGTATATCTCTAGGGATTGCTTTTTCTTCAAATTCGATAACATTTTACAAGAAAAACGGTAAAAATAGCGACTAAAACGCAACATTATTTGTAATAATGACTTTGTTGATATGTTGCAGTGGTTGGTGACCTAATTTTTTGAGTTGACTTGGTTGGGATTGGGGTCAGTGGTGATTGATCAAAGAAACAACTTAATTATTGCCGACATGTTTCGCATTTATTTCAATGCATCCTCAGGGCTCTGAAAGAACCGAGAAGAAATGGTTTTTAGCACAGCATAAAACAAAAATTTTTTCCTTTTTTTTCCTCTTTTTTTTTATACAGAGAAAATTACAAGAATGTATAGAGCAGAAAAACTTTTTTTATTTTTAATACTCAATATTACGTAGATTTAGGCATTATGCTTTGTGGTAAGTCTGGTAAAAAAAATAATGCCTAAAAAGAGAAAGAAAAAGAGGAAGAAAAAGGAAAACATTTTTGTTTTATGCTGTGTTAAAAACCATTTCTTCTCGGTTCTTTCAGAACCCTGAGGATGCATTGAAATAAATGCGAAACATGTCGGCAATAATTAAGTTGTTTCTTTGTTGATATGGTTGCTAATAGCAAGCAACTATTTGTGTCTCAGATTGCTTGATTGAGAATGACAGAAATAACCATACAACAGGTCACTTTCGAATACTTAACTATTTGTCAACTGGTGATTTAACTATTGTCAAAATATTAGAGAGATTTTGACACCAAAAAAAAATATTTTAAAATATTTTTTTTCCAAAAATCATGCGGTTGTGCATAAAACATTGTATGTATCTCAGTCATAAACTGCGTTTAACACCCTCAGCGTGTAAAAACTTTCTGGCGGCTCGTGTTTTTATTTCTACGCCGCGGGCGTTAAACGCCTCCTTTATGACCTAGATACATAAATAGCTATAAAATGCCTATTTATTCACAAACTTTTACTACCGATTGACGTTGCTCTTTCTTTGAGCCTGAGTTCCCATAACCAGTTACGCTAAAGTCCCGACTCTACGACACAATTTATTGTAGCAGTCTCACGTTCTTACAAAATATCTTGATGAAATAAATTTAAAACAAAATTATACTTTTAAAATAGATATTTAAACAACAAGGTTTGAAAACGACTCTTTGCACACGATTGAGACAGTCACAGTCACAGACACACAAGTCAAGGGAGTGTGCAAAGAGGTTTTCAAACGAGTTTTTTACGATACTTTTTATACGACTGCGAATCAACAGAGACCAGAAAAATCAAATTTCAATTTAACTTGTTTTTATTAATAAAATGTCGAATATTCTATTAACGCATTAAAAAAGGAAACTAATTAATACTTAATATTTATGGTAACATTCGAACATTCCTTCAAGCTTACGCCGGGAGAAGCAGTTTTATTTTTCACCTTGTTTTCGGACAATAGACAATATTTTTGGTGACGTGTTTTCAGTGGAGCTTTTCAGCGTGTAGTCGTGATTTTCTTGTTCTGTTCCAAATGGACAATGCTTGTTCTGGTCCTGTGACGACAGATGAGCAGAAGACACTGAAGACTCTATTTTTATCGAAACTTCCATTTTATTTCTCAGAGAGTCATCAACATAACCTTAGGCAACTGAACTGGACTTCCATCCGCCATGGCAAGGGCAAGCAGATCTGAGGCAGAATTGACTGAAATTGTGGCCGATGAACGGCGAAAACAATGTCCCGTAAAACTTTCTGGATTCTCTAGCAACAAAAACTTGGCGATTTCTCTAGCCATGTTTCCAATTTTGTTAATGCCAACATTTTGTCTTAAACACTTTCCGTTTTGATAGCTTTTGGATTTTGTAGGTAGCAGTCCCGAATTTTGCTTGCTTTCTGTAAAATTTTCTAAGAATCAGATATTTTTACACCTGAACTTTGAAAAATCAACAATTTTTTGAAGTATCCAATCAACAAAACAAAGGAACCGTGACGGTTACTATGGAACTCAGCAAACTTATATTGTTGGGTGACAACAACAAAAATCATAATGACTGGAGACCCGTGTGCAAAAATGACGTAAGCGTTCGCAAAAATGACGTAAGCGTGTGCAAAATGTTTTGCACACGGTACGCGCAAAATGTCGTTTTCAGATCGTATTCTCCGTTCGCAAAACCCCCTTTTTCAAGACAGTTGTATAAAAAAAATTACAACAACGCGGAGTCTTTCAATCTGCAACCCTCTACTATTTCTGTTTCTGTTAATAAATTTAATGACAGAAGGGTGTTTTCTTTTAAATTATGATTCTTGTAGACTCCTTTATTTTACAAAAATTAACGAGGAAACGGGGCTCCTCTCCCTTCCTCAGATGTACAGAGTCGCGAAGCTCTTCAGGTCTTACATAAGAAATAGTCTAGTTTCCAAACCACGATTTTTTCCTCAAGTGGGAAATGAATGGTACCAGAAATTATTTTGCTGATTTTGTTAGCCAAGATGCTCTATTTTAAGAATCCGATTGATGCCACTCTGGCACCCTTGAGCATTTTGAAAAATCCAAGATGGCGACCATTTTCAAGTGAAAAAACTACAGAAAAATATATCTGAACAAGATATTGGTGTGTGGAATATCATTTCAGTTGGATTTGAGTCGTCCAAATCGAAATCCGGTATTATTTTCTTAAAATTATTATTTTAATTATATATATATATAAATTATTATTTTTTTATTATTCTGGGGGGTACTTCAACGGAGGGGGGGGTTGATTTTATGAAAAAATCGACCTACCAACATAGGCATGTAACACATCAATTCTTTCGGTTAGCTGAATACAAATCTGTAGTTAAAAAAAAATAATTGGTGGTAATTTGAAGGAGTGGGGGGGGGTATTTATGCGGTAAGCCGTAAAACTGTTTATGTGAAGACTTACTTTACTCAAGTTTTGTTGCAGATTTTGATAGCTCCGCTCAACCCTGTTACAAAACTAATTAATTGTTTTTGGGCATCAGCCCCCATTTTGAAATATTCAAGATGGCGGCCGTGACGGGCCGTGGACAAAAAATCAAAAGAGAAGCATATATGCATGAGATACATCAATTATGGGGTTCTTGGGTCGGCTGAATCCAAATCTGTTGTTAAAAATCTATTTGGCTGTAACTTGGAGAAGTGGTGGGTAATTTATGGAATAAACACGAAATGGAGACTTGGCGAAAATACTATCTTGAATATTTTAAAATGGTGGATGATGCCCAAATGTTCAAAATTATTTTTATAATGGGGTTGAGCAGAGCTGTCGAAATCTGTAAAAAAACTTAAATAAGGTTTGTTCGTTAAGTACCCACATAAACAGTTTTACTGTTTGCCCCATAAATACGCCCCCACCACTCCAGATTACCCCCAAAAATTTTTCTAACCACATATTTAAATTTAGCGAACCCGAAAACTCTAAAATTCATGAATTACATGTCTATGTTAGTAGGTCCCCTCAGAACAAAAATAATACCGGATTTGCATTTAGGCGACTCAAAGTCGACTAAAATGATGTGCCAGTTACCTATATTATGTTCAGACATTTTTTTCTCTATTTTTTTCAATTAAAAATGACCGTCATCTTGTATTTTTCAAAATGCCCAAGGGTTCCAGAGTGGCATCAATCGGATTCTTAAAAAAGAGCATCTGGGATAACCAAATCAGTGAAAAAATTTCTTTTACCATTCATTTCCAACTTTTTTTGATTTCCTCCAGACTAAAATATTTTGTGGTATTTTAGTATCAAATAAATCAACATTATCTTGAGATCTTCTAACTAATTAATTACGTTTACGATCTCCTTCACTGTTTGCTTGACAACGTTGTCTAAAAAAATCTCTCTTCAGTGCATCTGAATAGAATAGCGTTCTTACTCAGACCCGTGCATTTCGGCACCCTAGAGAAGAACTGTCAAACCCTGTATAACATACCTATACAGTATAATCATAAAACGTTTCCAAGACACCTAACTGTTACAGAAAACTGACAGATGTCAGTCTCCATCTTTCGTCGGCCATATTGAACTTCGTTATTTTTTGTCCAATTTAAACATAACTTTTATTGCAAATAAAGCGTTTTCAACAATATCCAATTTTGATCCAAAATTGACATGTCAGTAGACATCTTACAAGGCCCATATTGAACTTTGTTATATTTTGCCGAATTTTCTAATATTACTTAAATAGGACACAAAATTGCCATATGTCAGTAGCCATCTTGCGTCAGCCATATTCAACTTCGTTGGTTTTAGCAGAGATCTCTTATCCAACGAGATGCGTCAGCAAGCCGTTTTTTTATGCGCATGATCGGGACTGCAGGTCTAAGCTTCAAAACCTCCTGACCCGCTCGTTGATTTATTGGTCCGAGTAGGCCAAGAGATTTTCGCATTTTGTCGGTGTGCGCTTATTCGTTAGAGTTTTTCTATTTTTGACATCGCTCTTGCCACATTTTGGTTTTGATTTATTTATCAGTATTTTGAATCAGGCCGGGCACTTGGTGTGCTTATCGCAGCTGTGTGTTAAAAACTGGTATGGGCATTAGTTTTTTCTCTTTTCCTAGATATACAAAACGGTAAGTATAGGTACACATATTTTTTTAAGCTCTTTTACATATTTAAATTCCTACTTACTTATAATAATATATCGTCGTTAACACTCTAAAACCTGCTATGTGCATTTTTATTAATTTTATAGGAACGAGAATTTTTTTTTTTTTTTAATTTTCACACCGTTAAATATAACAATAGAGATATTAAGTCAAATAAAAAAAATAGAAAAATACTTATTTTATCTCACCTGTAAAAAATGTATGTTTGGTATTTGTACAATTTATTTAAATTATTTTATATCAAAAAATATTTTTGATAATTATTTAAAAATAGTTAATTATCGTTAATTTGTTATTTTCTTTTTAATAATGATAACTATATACCGAATTTAAAAAATTACTTGAAATTTATTTGACATATCTTTCTGTTCCGCTTCTCCAAGAAATCCGTTTGCTTTTTTATCTACGTATAGCTAAGTAATTATTAAAAATTAAACCGGTTTTACGGCTCCGGCTCATGGACTAAATCTGACGAGCCAGTCGGAGTGGGTCTAACACTCATTTACAGCGATGGATACGAAATCAAGGTCACGAAAAACGGGACCCCCAACTTCAAAGGTGCCAACGCCAACTGTCGCATCTCGTTGGATAAGAGATCTCTGACGGTACACCAAGTTTTCAGCGTCTTGGACCACTAGTCTCCAATTCGCGGTACATTAATGCAGTGGTGTCATTGGTTGATACGATTTTTACAGAAAATAAAAAATTAGTTTTTATATTATATTATATGAAATGGTTTCAGCTGCAATTAAAAAAAATTTATACAAATATTGAATCACAATAATTTGATCGAAAAAGACTAAAAATACCTGAAAATCAAATCATAAAATGATCGTACGTTACTGCGAATACCTATACTTAAATTTATACTTATTTCCCTTTTGTGGGAAATTATCAAAAAAATTGCAGGATTCATCTTTTCAAAAATTTTCGCTATATTTGGGTTAAAGGTTTCATTAATTTTGGAGTTTTTGCCTAAAACTTACAATTGTATTTGGTCATTTTCTAATAAACAACCAAGTTTGTTTTAAAGTTGACATTAATTGAGCTCACAATAGTGCTGCTTTCATGCGATCATTAATAAACTAAACTTGTCATAACTTTGGTGTTTATTGCACTTACAATAGTGTATTTTGTCATGTCACAATAAAGAACCAAATTTGTTTCGACACTGACATTTATTAAACTTCAAATAATGTTATTTTTCAGTTCATTTATCGTTTACATTTCTTGTTAGATCCAATATTAAACATTAACGTAAAATTAGCGCTTCTTTCGTGTATCAGCGATACTTTCATATAGAATGTTAATTTTGAACTTACATTTTACTTTTCTTAAACATTTTTCTTAACGTATACAAAGTTACATCAATTCTACATTTTTTCAACGTTAAAAATCTGTAATGTAACACACCTTGCTTAACGAGCATCTTGCGTCGGCCATATTGAACTTTGTTATTTTCGTTCCAAATAACTTTCGTTGCAAATAAAGCGTTTTCAACAATATCCAATTTTGATACAAAATTGACATTCAGTAGCGATCTTATAAGGGCCACATTGAAATTTGTTATATTTTGCCCGATTTAATAATAACTTTTTGTACAAAGGTTTTCTACTATTACTTAAATAGGACGCAACATTGATATATGTCAGTAGCCATCTTGCGTCGGCCATATAAGGATATATAAAAATTAGACTAACTATGTAAGTACCTACTAAACTTTTATTATTCTCTCTAAATTTAATATAATATTCTCAACATGGAACCAACATCAAGATCGTATCTATATTTTTTATTTATAGATTGCTCCAAAAACAAAAACTCTACACAAACTGTGTAATTAGGTATAAATTAGTTTTTTTTTAACGTAACTTAGTTCAATCATTTATCTTTAAAGCATTGCAAATTGTATTTTAAAATATTCTAAAACCAATTATATAGGTATATTTTTTTTTCATTGTCTTTATTGACTAAAACTTTTTTTTTCAATTTAGATTAAACTAAGTACAGATAGTTTCCTCTTTAAGTAATATGTATTATCGGTTGGTCACTTAAAATATCATGTTAAATAATATTAGTTTTGCACACATTAATATTGGCCGTCTAGTTCCACACTTCTCTGACTTTAAAAATTGTATTCTTACAAAAAAAACAGATATTTTTGGCGTAACTGAGACTTGGCTTTCATTGCAAAATATTAATGAAGATGTGCATATTGAAGGATATAATTTTGTGAAACGGGATAGGGGTAGGAATGCTGGTGGTATAGATATCTATATAAAAAAAATATTTCATACTATATTGTACCATGGAAACATAGAGCAACTGTGGATAAAAATAAAATTATATAACAAAGAATATGCCTTTGGCGTCTGCTACAAACCACCAAATTTCAGCTATGTAGACTTTTTTACGGAATTTGAAAATACCATAGCTAACTTGTTACCAGCTTTTGAAAATATTATCTGCACATGAGATTACAATGTTGATCTACTCAAGGTGAATGAGTCTAGTTCAAAGTTTGTCTTTAGGGTTCTTGAGGGGCTCGGTCTTTACCAACTAGTCAATCAGCCGACTAGAATAACAAAAGACACATTCACACTCTTGGATTATGTAATAACAAATGACAACAACTTAGTTTCAAAAGTTGAAGTATTGCATGAAGGTGGAAGTGACCATGAACTAATAATTTCATATTTAAATATTCAAGAACCGAAAAAGGAAATTCTATTTAAAACGGTAAGGAACTTTAAATTTTTTAATTACAACAACTTTAGTGCTGAACTACAAATAATACCTTGGAATAATATTTTCTGATAAATAATGTTGATGACAAAGTTCAATTTTTGTGTGATAATATCAACATATTATTGGATAGGCATGCTCCTTATACCACCTACAGAATTACAAAAAATTACTCATCTTGGCTCACTGATACCATAAAAATAATGCAAAAAGATACAGTTAAGGCCCTGAGTCTTTACAAGAAGTGTCCTAACCAAGCAAATTGGAATAATTACAAATTTCTCAGGAATCTTGTAACAGTAACTATTAAAAAAGAAAAAAAAGCATACTTTTCTCAAAAGTTAAAGCAGAAAAATTCCAAAGACCTTTGGTCCAACTTAAAACTTTTAAATATTGGCTGTGGAAAAAAAAAGTGCTCTAAATCTTCCGGAGTCTTTGAGCGATGCCAGTAAAATAAATAACTATTTTGTAAATATGATTCCCGACCTTCCGGCTGATCAAGACACCATACATTTTTATAAAAATAATAGGTTCAAAGAACAAATTAACTTCAATTTTGTATGCATTACTGAAAAAGTAGGGCTACGGGTATCGATGGAATAAATATTCACACTATCAACTTATAAGTGCCTTTTTTGCTGCCATATATTGCGCACATTATTAATTACTGTATCAAAAATTCAATATTTCCTGTGGAAAAAAGCAAAAAATGTACCACTAGCCAAAAATTCCAATCCTGCTACGTTTAGTGATATAAGACCAATTAGCATTCTTCCTACTTTCTCTAAAATTTTTGAAAAAATACTAGACAAACAGCTTCAAGATTTTCTTAATACTAATAAAATTCTGCCTCTTCTTCTGAATCAGTCTAGTTATAAAAAGGGACATAGCTGCAACACTGCTTTATTAAGCATCACCGATGATATCATCAAATCAACTGATAAAGGTTTACTTACTGTTCTCTTTTTGTAAGATTATTCGAAAGCATTCGATACCTTAAACCATGATTTAATGCGATCAATACTGGGATTTGTGGGGATGTCGGGAGAGTCTCAGGGTCTTCTTGACCACTATCTTAAAGGCAGGGAGCAGGCGGTGGAAATTAATGGTGTCATGTCAGATTTTCTACAAATAAAAAAAGGTGTTCCTCAGGGCTCTGTACTGGCGCCAAAACTGTTTTTAATTTACACCCTGATGTTTTCATCCACTTTAACATCATGTTTACATCATAATTTGGCTGATGACACACAGGGATATTTATCATTTAGTGTAGAAGAAAGCACTCAGATCTTAGTAGAATAGCAGATTTTTCAGCAAAGCATTGTTTGAAATTTGTTTCGCATATTAATAAATGTCTTCAAAAGAGCTTCATTAACCTTAAAATGATTTTTCAAAATAGATCTTCGTTGGCCAAACCTTTAAAAATCACCCTTTGCGACTCCTTAGTTAATAACGTACAAGTTATCGGAAACAAAATGGATAAATATGAAGAGTAGAAGGTACATGCACATCGCACAAACTAAATCAGATACCCTACAATTCTTGGTGTGTTAATACAAACGCTTTATTTTTAAAATGACACCCAAATTCATATGGCTACTCATTTAGTTTGTGACTTAATTGATTTCAAAAATTGAAATTTGAAGATCTTTATTGGGCAAATTTTGTAAGGATTTCAAATTTAATATCAAAATAAGAATATCACACAAAAAAAATTTAGGATTGCCCCCAAAAATATCTCCTCGTCTAAGATTTTAATTTAACGTCCTAGACCGCCCCACCACAAGGACCTAGTGTCTCGATAGGGATTGGTGTGAAAATAAAGCGGTCCTCCAGCTCTGTATTTTAAACATTTTTTGGATTCAGCAAGGACAGTAGCTGATCCAGGTATTTTTGATGTTTTATGTAAGTAATATTTTGCCAAGGTATGGCTACATGTTCCCTTCCCAAATCAATTGCTCTTGACCTGCTTCCACGGGATGAAAATACAACCCGTCCGCCCTTTTGTCGTCATTCACACAAATTTCAAGCAGCTCTACTGTGGGTTATTCAGCAGAAATTAATAATTTTTTGTACTAAAATTAGAAAACATTTAGTAGATTTTAAATCTGAAACTGCATAATCGTGGCAGCTTTGGTTCAGAAATTATGAATTTTTAAATATCATGACTCTCTCTTATCCCCCTAAGCAACATCCCCAACAAAGTTTTTCCTTTTAAACTAGACAATATTTGGTGGATCTGACCCGCCTCATACTCCAAGCCAGTCCCCACCAAATTAGTTTTTTTTTCTAAAATTAGGAAACAGTAACTTAAAGTCAGTTCTAAAATCGTTTTCTCTTAAAAATAGTAAAATTATACATAAGCATTAAAAACTAGTTTAAAACAATAGTTACTTAATATAAATAAAATAAACCCTAATTATTCTAAATACTTTATAACAACCTGATGTGATATCTTAAAATACAAAAATTTACCTATTTTTTATATTTGTAAAATGTCTGTAATAGTCTTGAACTCCTCCTACGAAAACAAAAAAAAAAGAAAAAAAAAATGACTAATCTACTTATCATCATATAATTTAACTCTATTTTTATGAACTTCTATATTTTTGCTCCCTATTCTTTAGAATATTCATATACAGGGTGGATTCTTTAAACGGAACGGTGCTTCTAGCGGGTTAGAATTTGGTTTTATAACAAAATTCAAAAACATGTCAACTGATATTTTTAATTTTCAATAATCGTGTTATCTTGTATTTTTTTATGTCGTTTTGTTTACGAAGTATGGCAAAAAAATATATATTTTTTAAAAGGACATCCTCTATAGTTTGTTGTTGTTATACACACTAATACTCTATCTCTTATGGTTTCCAAGATAGAGGCATTTAAACTTGCATGGAATTGTTGTCTATGCCCTGTTTTACGGGGGATATTTGAATAAATATCGAGGTTTTCCATACAGATTTAGATAAAAATATCTTGATTATCGTAAAAGATAGATCCTACTTTGTGGTATTGAAAAAGAGAGAATTGTTTGCAGATTTCAAAAATTGCAAAATATACAGAGTGTCCTATTTAAAAGAAATTGTCATACCTCGTAAACTAAATGACATAGACAAAATTCAAGATAGCATGATTAAAGGAAACAAAGTTATGATTGTTTTCCACAAACAAAAACTACACTTTTTTGCACTCGACGCGCGTTTCGCTAACAATTTTAGCATCATCAGGAGACGATCATTGTTTATCATCTCCTGATGATGCTCACGTTGTTAGCGAAACGCGCGTCGAGTGCAAAAAAGTGTAGTTGTGGTTTTTGGAAAACAATCATAACTTTGTTTTAGTGCAACCAAAGGTTCCAAATTCCCAACATACAGGGTTCCTAAGCAAATCCTTAGGGGGCCAAGCAGCCGTGTATAAGACGCAGACAAACGGAAAAGTACATTAGGCATAAAAGGATGGGCGTGGGGTAGTAAATCCATTCCAGGTTGTTGTTTTCTAATGTTTTCCATTTTCATACCTTTAGGACTAGAATATAAATTGTTTTTGCTCGACTTTAATACCAAACTGATGAAAGATATCGTAAAAAAAATATTTTTCGGCTTTTCATTTTGTAACCATTGTCCTTACGCACTGTTTACAGGCTGGGGACTGAGATACATGCAAATGCCTAACCTAAAGCGTTCATACACGGCCGGAGAAATCGACTGAGATATTTCCGTAGAACCCTTATCAAGCAAATAGGACGGGTTGACGCCTTCGAACGTCCAACCCGGGTTTTGCACTTCGATTCGAAATCAAAAAGGAGGAACAGTCAGATGTGGGGCCGTGCACAAATTACGTAACGGTAATTTTACCAGTTTTTGACCCCCTCCCTATATAATGTTTTGTAACGGTTTGGTACGCCACTCCCCTAATATTACGTAACGATTTCAAGACCACTACCACCCCCCAAAAAATAAAAACTTTTCACTTATTTTCATTCCAAACTTTCTTAGTTTCACACAAATGCAAATGCTGTCGAAAACCCCCCTCCCCTACGTAAAGTTTTGTAACCCCCCTCCCCCCTATAACCAATACGTAATTTGTGCACGGCCCCTGCAGTCCCAGTGAAGGAAGGCGAGAAAATTGATATTTTTTTCTTAAAAATTATACTCTTTGGACCTATTTCTTTGCGTTCCCGAAATTACGTAATTTTTGAAAAAAAATTGTAAGCGGCGACATTTTGATTTCGTGCTTTTTTTTTCTAACATTTTTGCGTTCGGCTAATTTAATTGAAAAATTTTTGCCTGCGGCGTCCTTTATCTTCTCACTCGAAACCAAGATCCCCCGTTTTAGGAAAACTGATCCCGTCTCTGTTTCTAAATTTTTTCGAATAAAAGTAGAGTATGACCATGGGGGAAATAATTTTTTTCTACGGTATGACGAAAATTTCGAAAAAGTTGAAGAAAAAAATAAAAAAAGTGGTAGAGCTCAAGTTTTTCGTAAAAAAAAAACGTTTTTTGTAAAGAAACGGAGCAAAATAAATCTTTTCACCCCTTTTTGGGTGTTACAAATATTGGCAGCCCCTTTTTTTTGCTTTTACCCTTCCGCTAGTTTTGAAGAATTGGTTCGCTACATGTTTCGAGATCATGTCATAAAACACCTCGAAAATATCAAATGTAGTGTAGGGCCAGCTTTATTTAAAATCAATAATATCGCAAGCAAAGCTCTGCAGGAAAAACAGCGCCGTTTATTGATTTCTTTGGCTGCTAGTGCTAGCTGCATGGTTTGGCCGTTTCCGGATAGATGTTACTAGTAGAACAGAATGTAAAGAAATTTAATTAAAAGCGAAGATATTTCTTTCTAATGTTAACAACCTCACGAGTTTATCGCTCAGTATCGTAAATAATTGACCCTGCCGCCTCCTTTAAGCAAGAAAAAGCTGTGGTTTGGAATTAAAAATTAGATTAGATGTTCAAATCTGTCCCCTTCTTGAGCCTCACAATATCCCAATCTATTGTAAAACTCTTGGCGCGTAGCAGCCAACATGTCAGGGGTGATAGAGTTGCCCGCCTCCAAAATTTTCGCCCTCAACTCCTGTATAGTCGTAGGCCGTAAGTGAGGGTGTTGGAAAATTTTGTCGTGCCAACAACCCCATAGGAAAAAGTCATTTGGCTCAAGATCTGGTGATCGAGGAGGCCATCGGATATTTCCATACGTGGAAATAATAATCACCAAATACCTGACGAAGGTAATTTGTAGCCTGGCGTGAATTGTGGGATGAACAGTCATCTTGCTGAAACCACAATTCGTCCAAATTTATGTTGAGTTCCCTCAACCGTAGTAAAACCTGGTGTTGGCTATTCAAATTCCCTTCAATGAAAAAGGGTCCAATAATGTGATCCCCGACAATACCGCTCCAAACATTTAATTTTTGAGGATGTTGCGTTCTAACACTTGCGTGCAGATGTTTATTTTCGCGGGACCAATAGCGGCTATTTTGTAGATTGTGAGAGCTATGCAGTTCAAATGTCTTCTCGTCACTAAACAAAACTTTTGATAGGAAATTTTCGTTCCTGTCACATTTATCCCTCATAACCTCACAATATTCTAACAGGCGAAAATAATCACCTGGTTGTAATTCCTGCGACTTCCCAATTTTAAACGACTTGTAACCGTATTTTTTTAGGATCCATTGGCAAGTACTATTGGGAATATCCAGTGCCTCCGCAATTTTTACAACCATTTATGCACCCGTACCTTTCAAACGAATTTATAATCAGATTTTGAAAATTCGATCTGGCAGATTCAAGATGGACGATTTTTGGTCATCTGTTGCTAAGCAATTTTACACATCCGATTGCTTTTAAATTTGGCATGCATTTATAGTTCCGGTGACAATATAATAATATATCATTATTAGGCACCCCTCCCTCCTACGAGGGGAATGGAGAGGGGAAAACACCTAAGTTTGTCCGATTTCAACCAAAATTGGTATACAGGGGCTTTTGGGGATAAGGAATACGAATTATTTGATCAGATTTTAAAAATTCAATATGGCCGATTCAAGATCGACGATTTTTGGTCATATTTTGCTAACCAATTTAAACTAACCTATCCACATCCTATTGTGTTCAAATTTGGTATGCGTTTATAGTTCCGGTGAAAATACAATAATATGGTATTCTCAGGTACTCACCTCCCTCTAACGAGGGAAATAGACGGGAAAAAAGATTTAGTTTGTTCGTTTTCCATCAAAATTGGTATATAGGGATTTTTAAGGAGGTTGATTATGAATTTTTGATCAGATGGGATCATGAGTCAAAAAATATTTTTTTTTATAAGTAAGTAAGTATACTAAGTATAGCTTTTTTTAATTAGTTTTCAGGTGGTCGAAAACACTGATAAAAATCAGGTGTGTTTCTTATGAGATTTAATAAGGATTTTTTGGCAAATCTATAAAATTTTGTAAATTTGTCTGATTATAAAATCTCTTTAAAGACCTTTAAAAAAATTGTTTTTACCAACTCTCCTACAAAATTATAAATGTTCATACAAATCTGTCAAATTCTATGAGTTGGTCTGATCATAAAATATCCCAAAATCTCATAAAAAAACGTGTTTTACAAACTCTTAAAACATTCTAAAAATCAAGGCCATAAAATGTTATGAGTTGGTTTGCCTATAAAATCTGTCAGAAAACTATAAAAACGTCGGTTTATATAATCCCATAATACATCATAAAAGAAAAAGAATGTATTTATAAAAACCCATAAAAGTTAATGTGTCGGTTTGATTATAAAATCTCTTAGAAAATCGCAGTGGCGCTCCCAGGGGGGGGAAGCTGGAAGGAGAGCGGAGGCAGCGGGGGTGGGGGTGGTAAAAAAGTAGACAACAAAGATGCTGGTGGTAACCCTGAAGTATTTGCAGAAAAAAACGAGAAATTGCAGAAAGTTCCTTTAAAAAGACATTCTAGAATCCCTCCAAGTGTTTTGGGACAATTTGACCTTCAATTCGTCACACCAAGAATAAACAAATGCATGACATACTTACCGCGAAAACTATTGGAAATAGAGAACAGTATTATAGAGTTTCTATTTATATACAAGTTTTAGACAAAAATAATTTCGGACATAAAAAAAGTATAAAAAATCAATGAATAGCGAGCTTTCCCTCAAAAAAGGTAATATTACCTTTTTTGAGGAAAAACTCGTTATTCATTAATTTTTTATTTATTCACCCTCACTAAATCCCTTTTTAATAAAAAAGTATTTTTGACCTGAACATATTCATACCATGTTTTATATAACGTGAAGCCAAAATCAAGGCACAATTGACTAAAGTCGTCTCTAAATACTATAAACTAATTCTTTTATTGGGAGAAGTCAGTATTTGGAAACAATATCGATCAGAAGTAGGCAAAAGCTTAAATCAAAACTGATAACGTTTTTAAGGCAATGAACTAGTGTGGCGATAGTTTTTCGTTGATAAGAACATTCTTGAATGTTTGCCAGTAAGTAATGCTTTGTCAAAAAAAGCTTCTCATGCCTCAGAGGATTGAAAATATTAGTACACTATCGGCATCATAAAAGTGGTACGTGATAAACATAGGTATTTTTTAAATTGTATGGTGAGCTACCGGATTATATTTTGTGACAGACTTGTACTAAAATGTCAAAATATTGACATCAAAAATTGCTTTCAAAAATAATTTTTATATTAGAATAATACGCTAACGCATAAATCAACTGTTTTAATATCTGGTCATTGCGCCATTCTCCTCAATTATACCATGGTAGAGAATCAGCCAAAATTTCAAAAAGGTTTTCATTTTCACCAATCACTTCTTCATAAGCATTGACTATTAACTGGACCAAGTGTTGATTTCCCGGCACAATATTAAAGCTTTCCAGCTTTTTTGAAATTAAACCCCAGATATTTTCCATAGGATTGCCGTCTGGGATTTTCGCAGGCCAAGGAAGAACTTCAATATTTTGCTCCCGAAACCAAGTTTGGCAAATTCTGACCGTATGAGCAGGGCAGTTGTCTTGTTGAAAAATAAACTAGTCTTGATAAAGTTCTGTGACGGCTGGAAGCATGGTTTTCTCTAAAATGTTCACGTAAGCTGTGCTGTGAGCCTTCCATTGATTCGAAATAGACCTCTAGCAGAAATCCAACCCCACATATTTACCGAAAATCTTCCAGCGCGATCTCATAGCGCGTTCTTGGTGGACGATACTCCCGAATTTGTTTTCTGTCACTACAGGATTGGAAAGCTTTTTCATCGGAAAATATTACCTTTCGCCAAAAGTCTGCTTCTTTTAGAGAGTAATTAAGGGCAAAAAGTAACCTGGCCTGTTTTTTTTTCATTCGTAAATTAGAGCCTTTCCTTACGCGATTTCGTGCCACTCTTACACATCCTGGAAATTGGGATAATCTCTTTGCCTGGGCAACAGATGCAAAAGGGTTTTCTTCCATAAAAGCGTTAAAGTCATAATCTTGTTCATCAGTTGAAACTTTCAATAAACCAGTCCCTTGGTTTCTCTCTATTCTCTGATCTTCTTCCCATCGGTTTTTAATTTATATAATCGTGGTTTTACTGCGTTTTAATGTCTAGCCACGTCCCTAATTGACCATCCTAGTTGTAGTTTTGCCAGGAGTTGGGCTTTATCAAATAAAGAAATTTGTGGAGGCATTTTACATACAGAATGATATACTTTGACAATTTAAGAAAAATACAATAATGTGTGACTTTGTTTGTAAAAACAGACCAAGGTATTATAACAAAAAGTATTGTGTACCACTTTTATGATGCCGATAGTGTACTTAAAAAGACTGACGAAAATTCGTCTGACCGGCTTAGCGTTGCTGCATATCAACAGACATATTGAGATTGACATTGAGCGACCGGTGTGCCCAAAAAAAATCGGAAACGATTTTTTTTTTAGACATTTTATGTTTGAGCTAGGTAATATTAAAGGTAATGTTTCAATTTAAAAGATTTTTAGACCTCAAAAGTATTTAGCTATTAGGTTTTGTTTCTGGTTTGTTTGTTATCTATGTTTTTATAACTGAAGAAATTATACGTAGTTACTCAAGCGCGGATTTCAGGGGGTTAGGGCGGTAGTTAATTCCCCTACCCTGGTTTTAAATTATTTAAAACATTCAGAAAATCAAAAGTAGAGCATAAATTGCGGCGCTGTAACCCCTTTGATATTTACGGTATTAGTTTAATTTTGTGTTAAAATGGCATTTGTGGTTTCATTTTCTTAAAAATTTTCGCCTGCTGCGCTTGAAAACCATTGATATATTTATAAGTTTAAATAAAAAAAAGCATATTTTTGTGCAATTTTCTTAGAAATTTTCACCTGCGGCGCTATGATACCGATATGATATTACGATTTTAGTTTAATTCGACTCAAAAATTGCAGTTTGAAAAATTTTCGGCGCATTTATACATTTTTTATTTTAAACAATGAAATAAACGACTTAAAATCTGAATACTCCCCCCCTAGATTTGAGATCAAATCCGCGCTTGTAGTTACTAAGTTTTGTTTGCATATATTGATATGTTCCTCATAAACGCTATGCTTTTATTCTAGTTTTTTTTTCGTATCGAATCCGCCCCCCTCCCCCTCCCCTTTTCAAATGGCTGGGACCGCCACTGAAATCGTGCTTTTATAAAACCATAAAATATGTTAAAAAAATGTCTGCACTTATCAAATTTTAATAATAAAAACACATATGAAACCACATAAATTCTTACCAAAATCAAAGACATACCTCATAAATTCTTACAAACTTTTTTAATCCTAAAATTTTGCCTCAGAAAAGCTCATAGACCTTATAAAAACTGATAAAATTCAGGTGTGTTTTTTATGAGGTTTTATGCGGTTTTTTTGCCGGGGTTTATAAACAAATCATGCAAAAAAAATAGTTTTATGGGGGCCGCTTTTAATATAGGTTCTTGGAAAGCTGAAAAACTTCTCATATTATATAAACTCCAGCAACAAGCGATAAGTTATATTAACCCGAAGGATCCCTTCTGAAATCTTTCGAAAAGCTATCGTTCTGTGGGGGCAGAAAGACTGGAAGACTTATTATTTTTGGTGTAATATAGAAGGAAATCTGTGCTTTTCCGTTTATATTTGGGGGACTAAAATTGGCTGTTGACTGGAGAATAAAATATAGCAGTTATCTTAACAAGTAAAATTAAATAATATTAAAACCCCCCACAATCTCCAACATAAACATCATCATTAATAATTATTTTATATGACCCCATCTTTTACACAATTTTGTTATAATCCAGGCAAATTGTATTATCTCAGGGAACCAAAAGCGAACAAGCTGAAATTTTGCATGGATCTAGGGTACCACTGGGAAAGCCTAACTATAGATTTGCACCATTCTCACCCGGCGCAAAAGGTTAGATTGGTTTTTCGCCCATAACTTCGGTTATTTTTGCACTAGAAAAAAAATCAAAAAATAATTTTGTAGGAAAAAACAATACCTATACAAGGACCGATTTTAAAATTACAGTAACTGTTTGGTTCATACTAATAATTTCATTATTTAAACAAAATGAGGAAGGATAATGATATCAGTTTTTTGTTATTTATAATTTCCTGTTACACTGATTGAAAAAAATTCTTGACAAACCTTGTAGAGCAGTAAATTCTCTACATTTTATGTTCGAATATTTTGTTGTACACCGTGCCACTTGGCGCGTCCAACAAACTTCCATGATTCAGCTGTCGCTCTCCATGCACGACTTGCAGATAACTCATATTCACCGTAATCAGTATCTTTTACTTTCCGTAGATCAAGTTTTTGTGTTCATTATTCATTCAACATAATGTGTTTCTATTATATGATCTTTATAAATAAATTAACTAACAATTAGTTCTCTATCAATTAAGGTACAGGGTGTCCCATTTTCGATGGGATTCAATGGGCTTGACCATTACTCTATTACTTTTCTGAGCTTTAAAAAATGGTATTAACAGATTTATTTTATCCCTTGTAGTTTTTGAGCTACAGGATAAATTTGAAAAATGGTCGGAATTTCCAATTGATGACATCTCCTTTATTTTAAGAAATAATTGAGTTCTGAAAAAACCTATCTGTGACAACCTTTTGAGAAAAACATAACGGTTTTTTCTAAATTTTATTCCGAAGTTTTGTTTCATGATACCATCATCAGGATCAAAAAGTTAAATACGAACCAAAATGTTTTACTTCATATTCTAATTTATTTTTAAGTTTTGTTTGATAATAAAATATAATTTTCTTTTTATTTCGAAGTTTCGATCCTGAAAAAAATTATCTTTAGTGCATTTTTTTTTCAGACGATGTATCTACTGTATAGTAAATCTAGACAACCAAGATATATTATATGAACATACCGGGTGAACCGAAAAAAACGGAAATACTTTTTTTTCTATTACTTTACCAATTTCAATAAAAAAAGCTGTATTAATAAAACAAATAGGCCTTTGGAAAAAACACATTCGCTTTGCCGCCATATTTAAATCCAAAATGGCGTATAATATCAAATGTCTACCTTTTTAAACTTGTTTTTTATTTAGGTATAAATGTTACTTTTCGACATACAAGAAAAAGTATTTAGAAAAAAAAGTCAACATTTAACAAAAAGAGGTTTAAGAAAGTTAAGAATTTGATTTTCTCCGCCATCTTGGACTTAAATATGGCGGCAAAGCGAATGTTGTTTTCAAAAGGCTTATTTGTCTTATCAATACAGTTTTTTTATTGAAATTGGTAAAGTTATAGCAAAAAACAATTTGCTTTTTTTTTCGATCCACCCAGTATGTTCATATAATATATCTTATATGTCCAGGTCTACTGTATCGTAGTTAAATATAAATGGTCTCATAAAAAAAATAATTAAAATAAGACAGGGCCGTAGCAGAAAAAAAATGCAAAAAAATGCAAAAAATTTTTAGGGATCGAAACTTCAAAATAAAAAAAATGATATTTGATTATCAAACACACTTAAAAAGAAACTGAAATATGAAGTAAAACATTTTGGTTCGTATTTAACTTTCGTCAAATTAAAATCTCGAAAAGACCATTGAGTTTTTCTAAAAAAAAGTTGCCACAGACATGTTTTTCCAGAACTCAATTATCTCTTACATTAAGGGAGTTATCATCAATTCGTAATTCCTACTATTTTTCAACTTTCTCCTGTAGCTGAAAAACTAAAACCACTATCTTCAATAACAACGGAGTTTCTCATTGAATCCCATCGAAAATGGGACAAAATTTTATCTATGTATGAACCCAGCATTAATCCTCTTAGGATTTCCTGCACGCTGTCACTTTCAGGAAAATATCTGACGCACCCCATATAAGTTGCATTAATTTTTTCAACACTTTTATTTATTAAAATGGGATTTGTAACTTGTTCCGCCTATTTTCTATGTTCCGCCCATTTTCTACATAGTTCTGCATTATTCTTTGGAAACATATGATTGTGTTTTCATTAAAACATCAGTGCATTCCGGAACAACACATTTCTTTTTTAAGTCGAATGAATTTCCATAAAAAATAAAGTCAAAAAAACACAAAAATATACTAAAAAAACACAAGAACAAGTTGGATTTCAACTTAAAAATTCATTCAAAAATAAAACTCTGGAATTTTCCACAATCGCCGCAGCTAAATTGAAATTGACGCTAGAGATCGTTTTCAATATTTGTGTCCTTCTTTAATATGTGTATCTAGAAGGAAAGGAGATATCCTAAGCATTGAAAAGATGAAAATGCAAGTTTGCTGGCAGCGCCATGCCGTGGGTAAGTACAGTACCTTGCCCGAGGTGTATATCTGGTTGCCTAGAAAACCATTTCAGAGACTTCCATTTTGTGTGTGTTATGTGGTATCCTGCATCATAACATCTATAGCCCTCTGCGGCTTCTTTACGCCCGGTTCTATCGAGATTACTCTACTGCTTGGTACATGTAGTACTTTTCAAGAGAATCAGATATCGACTGGCCGTGTTTTTTGGCTTTGCGTAAAAAATGAAGGCCCAGAAGAACCACCTGCAAAACGAATATTTCATTACCTTTTGAAACATTAGAAAGGAAAGTAGATAATAGAGACCCTGAGAAATGGGCTGAATGGTTATGGTTATGGTAACCTTTATACAAGAAATTCTGCCTTTTCTTTGCGAAGCTCTCTAAATCTGTCGAAACGTTTCTATAAGAATAGACCTATTAATAGGAAAGTAAACTAAAAAAATACCCCGGAAACCTCTGAAAACATTACAAGAGTTAAGTTGTCAAAATTAAAAATAAAACCCGACTGTAACATCTAAAGAAATATGTGTAGACTACTTTAATCCAAATGTTTACAAAACAAAATAGAAAGTGGCAGTAATTCTTAAGACTATTTTATTTTTAGCGACTCTATTATTAAATAATTTTATATAAAAAACATATTTTCAAATACAAGCTTTTACAAAATATAAAGTGAACTGTTGACTCGATAAATTTATGTTATTGATTATTGCAGCCTACTTTTTTTTGACGTTTGATTTTGTAGGTACTCTTGTTTTCAAAAAAAACGCAAACGCATTTTTTTTTCTATATCGCAAAATTTGCTTTTCTAATAGAATATGTATTCCATTCACCAGTTTAAATAGACGGTATGCGTCAAACTGATTTTGACAATAACTTTCAAAGTCAAAAATGCCGCAAATTACAAAATTTTGATTTTACGGTTGATAAAATGCCGATAGTACGATGGAAAAAGCGCTGGACACAGAATAATTCGATGATTAGAAAACATGGATCAGGTAATCATGGTAAGTTCTGAGATACAAGATGAAAGGCTTATCGACCACCTCAGACAAAATCCTTTTGCCACGTCCGTTGAAGTATCTAATGTAACGATGTTCCCAGGTTCCTTATCAACTAGTAACAGAAGGATTAAAAAAATCTTAAATTTCCTGTCGAGTTGCTGCGAAAAAACCTTTTTTAACGGAAGAACGAAAACAGGCCAGGGTGCCCATTCTTGAATATCGGGGAAATTTTACTCCCCAGGGAGATTCTGAGATTTCTATTCTGAAAACTAACCAAATGTGTATTTACGGTGCCCTAACCTCATTTTTTAAAATAAATATTAAATTTTTGTTTTACGATGGCGAAGGGTTTTGGAAAATGGGTAATTTTGAGCCCCCCCCCCTGGAAATTTTTTATGTGTGCTGAAATGTGCGCTAAATAGCCTCATTATTTCTATGTCTTTCCATATAACGTTTGTTTAAATCGGTTAAGAAATAATAAAATTTGCAGTTTTACATTTGATGTATCTTTCTGACGCCGGATTACAGTTTTATCAAAAATTTAAAACTTTCTGACAAGCTAAAAGTCTAATTTTTATGTAATTATTGTCAAAATGACATCTCTTTAAAATTCAAGATGCGGACTCCTCCATGGAAAGTCTTATCACGCAAAGAGCATCAAATGTAAAACTGCAGAACTTTCTTATTTCGTAACCGATTTAAGCAAAGTGCTCGTGTATTATTTACGTTAAAAGAATAAGGCTATTCCGCACATCTCAGTTTTATCACAGTGGAGCACAAAAAAAATTTCCAGGGGTGGGGCTGAAAATTGCCTATTTTTCAAAACCGTCCGCCATCTTGGAGTTTCAAGAAATGTCAATTTTGACAATAAATGCATCAAATTGTTTTCTAATTAATGCGGAAGTTATAAGAAATCCAAAGTCAGGTTTTTTTGGAACACCCTATATTTATTAAAAATAAGCCATAAGGATCTTGTGATTTTGATTATAAATATTTGTGATCTTTTCTGTGCATAATAGATTTACTTATTATAAGTAGGTTTAGTTGAAAATATTGTTACCCATGTTTAACTTGATGTTGTAGAACTTTTTACAGTGTTAGGTATCTTTATACCTATATGTTGCCTTGTTTTTAGTAAAAAAACTGTTCTTGCTTCAAATTTTTGGACTGATTTTAGTAAGTAAGATTTTTTTTATTAGATAAAATAATGCCAATAAACAAGTCGATTATAATCATCCATGTTTTTTGAATTTTAAGTCCAAAAAATAAAAAAAACTAACAAAACATTGAAGAAAGACTAAACAAAACACTAGTTTTTGCCTTAAAAAACTTCGAATAAAGTCCAACTCACAGAAAACAAGTTTTTAGAGTCCAAAAATTTTAAAAAAACTTAAAAAAACGCAAAAATCAACAGACAACAGTTTATGTTTACTCAAAATATCACAATTCCGCCTATTTTTTCGCATTTCTCTCACTAATGACCAATAGAATAAGAATTTCTCTAGGGAGTAGAAATTTCCCTTATTTTTTGAGGGAGATTTTTCAAGAATAGTGCATTTTTCATTTTGGGGGAACCACGCCCATTTTGGAACGGTTAGCCAACGGATTTCTATTCCCTGGAACTCAAGAATAGGCACCCAGGGGTTATTTTTGTCCTTCATGATGATTACTTCTGGGAGAGGGTGGTCTTCAAGATATTTCATCTTCGAGCAGCAGTAGAATTTTAGTGTATCGTCTACCAAATTCTAGATTTGATCCAAAATGCACCAACCAAACTAAGAAAGCTGGACATTTTTCAGTGAAGATGTGGTGCTGGTTTAGCGCTAGAGGTTTCGGTATGTTTTGGCAAATCGAAGGATGATTCAATAGTCCGTGATATGTTGAGATTCTTGAGGATGTAATGTTGCCATCTGCGCAGATGTTTTACAAAAACAACGACGTCGTTTATTATCCAGACAACTGCACTCGGCTAATGTTATTCGCCAGTGGTTTGAAACTCTTCTTTAGCCATCCAACAGCCCTGATCTCAACCCAATTGAAGGGAGGAGGGGCTCTCAGAAGATCGTAAATGTTTTCAAAATTTAAGTTTTTCAATGCCCAGGTGTTTGCAGAGTGTTATTGAAAAGAATGGTGCGCCCACTAAATACTAATTTGTGTTATTTTGAATCCATCGTTTTTTTCATTTTATTATCGTCATTTTATCAACCCCAAAATGAGTGGTCGCTCTCCTTATAGACCAGATATCTTCTGTAACTCGAGTGATAATTACTCTTTTGCAATTAATAAATATTGTTTTTAAATATAGGGTGGGCCACCAAATTCCGCACTTTTTGGATTGGCTATAACTTTTGACATAAATGCTCGATTTTTAAAGATATTGGTTTTTTAGAAAAATAAAATGTGATACTTTTTGGGTTCATTTGAAAATTTAAAATTTCCCAAAAATTCAAGATGGCGGCCAGTTTTGAAAAATGTGTAATTTAAACCCCCCCTGAAAAAAATTTATGTGCGATAATGAACAAACTCTAAAGCTTTAACTACAAACGCTCACTGTTTATGTGTATATTGACCTATCATTTAATTAAATCGGTTGAGAAATTAAAAATTTACATGTTTTTAGATTATGAGTCTTTGGGCTTCACATTGGCTGATTACTTAATTCAAAAAAAAAAAATATTGTTTAAAGAGACAAAACATGAGAATTCCGTCCGTTGGTTCAAAATTTGACATTGATTCAGGATGGCGGATAGTTTTAAAAAGAGTTAGGTTTTACACGACTTATTTTTTTTTAAGTAAGACACTGGACAAAATATAAATTAGTATTTCCAAATCTCCATTTTTTCTTCGTATATCACGATATCACCTAATTAAATCGGGTAAGAAATAAAAATGTAATGGGTATTTAGATTCTTAGTGTTTTTCTTTATTAAATAATTAGGTCAAAAGACATTATGTAATTTTGTGGTTTTTTTCAATACGAAGTTAAAACACTCGTAGTCAAAAAACTTATAACTTTTTTATTTCGCAACTGATTTAATTAAATGATACTTCAGTATATACAGAAACAATGAGCGTGTGCAGTAAAAGCTTTAGAGTTTGTTCAGTGTCGCACATAAATTTTTTTCAGGGGGGATGAAAATTACAAATTTTTTAAAACTGTCCGCCATCTTGAATTTTTTAGAAGTTTGAAATTTTTAACTGAATAAAAAAAATGCGGAATTTTGTGGCCCACCCTATATATTTATGTGCTTTTTAAAAGGAGATTTTTGGTATCATTAAATAATTATATCCGAGATTAAAACATGATCTTAAAAACAAGAAATTAAACTCGAAACCCTCCCTTGAGTTGCGTAGTCGGGTAATAAGGGTATTTGATTTGAATTAGGGTAGTTTTTGATTTAGAGGCCTTATTTTTACTTTTTATTTTTATCAATATGACATAACGTCATCGTAATATCGAATTTAATGCTCAGACATTACAAGCTGCTGGTTTGTTTGAGTATACACTAATAAAAAGTCAAAGTTTGGGACATAGGGAAAAATGCATGTATGCGTTTTTTTTTGAAAACAAGAGTACATTCGCTAACGAAAGCTCTAGTGTTTTTTTTTTCAGAATGCTGGGATGTAGGTCCCTGTCAACATTCTTGTAAGTTGTCTTTTACTAAAGTGAATGGACGTCACTCGTTTTGTAGATTTCAAATATATGTGGTTTTGGGTGGAAATAACGAAAATTCAAACTTGAATGAGCATCCCACAAGAAACACACAAAAGATCAAAGCAAAAAGAGAAATGATTAAACGATGTTTCGCCCTGAGTAACCAGCGTGGGCTCATCAGTAGTTTCACTGGTCACCCTCCACTATACATCATTAAACACCATCATACACTTTGATTTCCAACCTTGAAACACTCACAAATAGGCATCGTTCCGCACTGGTACGTACTTATCCAAGTTACCTGATACGAAGTCGTCCTGGCGTGTTAATATTTCCAGTAGGATTATGCTCCTAAGGAAATTAAAACAAAGAAGTTAAAAAACCTCCAAATCAGTTACTTCAACCGAAAAGAAACTAAAAAACAAAAGATCAAAAGATCTTGGGTGGAAATAACGAAAATTCATACTTGAATGAGCATCCCACAAGAAACACACAAAAGATCAAAGCAAAAAGAGAAATGATTAAACGATGTTTCGCTCTGGGTAACCAGCGTGGGCTCATCAGTAGTTTCACTGGTCACCCTCCACTATACATCATTAATCACCATCATAAACTTTGATTTCCAACCTTGAACCACTCACAAATAGGCATCGTTCCGCACTAGTACTTACTTATCCAAGTTACCTGATACGAATTCGTCCTGGCGTGTTAATACTTCCAGTAGGATTATGCTCCTAAGGTAATTAAAACAAAGAAGAAGTTAAAAAACCTCCAAATCAGTTACTTCAACCGAAAAGAAAACTGATGAGCCCACGCTGGTTACCCAGGACGAAACATCGTTTAATCATTTCTCTTTTTGCTTTGATCTTTTGTGTGTTCCTTGTGGGATGCTCATTCAAGTTTGAATTTTCGTTATTTCCACCCAAGATCTTTTGATCTTTTGTTTTTTAGTTTCTTTTCGGTTGAAGTAACTGATTTGGAGGTTTTTTAACTTCTTCTTTGTTTTAATTGCCTTAGGAGCATAATCCTACTGGAAATATTAACACGCCAGGACGAATTCGTATCAGGTAACTTGGATAAGTAAGTACCAGTGCGGAACGATGCTTATTTGTCAGTGGTTCAAGGTTGGAAATCAAAGTGTATGATGGTGTTTAATGATGTATAGTGGAGGGTGACCAGTGAAGCTACTGATGAGCCCACGCTGGTTACCCAGGGCGAAACATCGTTTAATTATTTCTCTTTTTGCTTTGATCTTTTGTGTGTTCCTTGTGGGATGCTCATTCAAGTTTGAATTTTCGTTATTTCCACCCAAGATCTTTTGATCTCTTGTTTTTTAGTTTCTTTTCGGTTGAAATAACTCATTTGAAGGTTTTTTAACTTCTTCTTTGTTTTAATTGCCTTAGGAGCATAATACTACTGGAAATATTAACACGCCAGGACGAATTCGTATCAGGTAACTTGGATAAGTAAGTACCAGTGCGGAACGATGCCTATTTGTGAGTGGTTCAAGGTTGGAAATCAAAGTGTATGATGGTGTTTAATGATGTATAGTGGAGGGTGACCAGTGAAACTACTGATGAGCCCACGCTGGTTACCCAGGGCGAAACATCGTTAAATCATTTCTCTTTTTGCTTTGATCTTTTGTGTGTTCCTTGTGGGATGCTCATTCAAGTTTGAATTTTCGTTATTTCCACCCAAGATCTTTTGATCTTTTGTTTTTTAGTTTCTTTTCGGTTAAAGTAACTGATTTGGAGGTTTTTTAACTTCTTCTTTGTTTTAATTGCCTTAGGAGCATAGTCCTACTGAAAATATTAACACGCCAGGACGAATTCGTATCAGGTAACTTGGATAAGTAAGTACCAGTGCGGAACGATGCCTATTTGTGAGTGGTTCAAGGTTGGAAATCAAAGTGTATGATGGTGTTTAATGATGTATAGTGGAGGGTGACCAGTGAAACTACTGATGAGCCCACGCTGATTACCCAGGGCGAAACATCGTTAAATCATTTCTCTTTTTGCTTTGATCTTTTGTGTGTTCCTTGTGGGATGCTCATTCAAGTTTGAATTTTCGTTATTTCCACCCAAGATCTTTTGATCTTTTGTTTTTTAGTTTCTTTTCGGTTAAAGTAACTGATTTGGAGGTTTTTTAACTTCTTCTTTGTTTTAATTGCCTTAGGAGCATAGTCCTACTGAAAATATTAACACGCCAGGACGAATTCGTATCAGGTAACTTGGATAAGTAAGTACCAGTGCGGAACGATGCCTATTTGTGAGTGGTTCAAGGTTGGAAATCAAAGTGTATGATGGTGTTTAATGATGTTACCCAGGGCGAAACATCGTTTAATCATTTCTCTTTTTGCTTTGATCTTTTGTGTGTTCCTTGTGGGATGCTCATTCAAGTTTGAATTTTCGTTATTTCCACCCAAGATCTTTTGATAGTTTGTTTTTTAGTTTCTTTTCGGTTGAAGTAACTCATTTGGAGGTTTTTTAACTTCTTCTTTGTTTTATTTGCCTTAGGAGCATAATCCTACTGGAAATATTAACACGCCAGGACGAATTCGTATCAGTTAACTTGGATAAGTAAGTACCAGTGCGGAACGATGCCTATTTGTGAGTGGTTCAAGGTTGTAAATCAAAGTGTATGATGGTGGTTAATGATGTATAGTGGAGGGTGACCAGTGAAACTATTGATGAGCCCACGCTGGTTACCCAGGGCGAAACATCGTTTAATCATTTCTCTTTTTGCTTTGATCTTTTGTGTGTTCCTTGTGGGATGCTCATTCAAGTTTGAATTTTCGTTATTTCCACCCAAGATCTTTTGATCTTTTGTTTTTTAGTTTATTTTCGGTTGAAGTAACTGATTTGGAGGTTTTTTAACTTCTTCTTTATATGTGGTTTGGTTTTACAAAAACGAGAAAAAAACAAAACCTAATTTATGTTGTTGAATATTAAACACAAGGTTAATGAAAACATGGTGATAAAAATATAACAATAGAACATCTTCATTTCTAACAAATAGAAAACATGTTGTTTTTATTTTATACAAAATAAACTTTTGAACATTGAGTGAATCAATAGTTAAAAATAAATAGGAAAAACTTTTTTAAAGAAATATGGAAAACCCAATAATAAATGCCAATTTGTGTAACTATAAAAAAACTACCATGAAGAGGGACACCTGGATTATGGACATAAATCGGGGTTAGGGTAAAAAAATATGTCAATATGTCATTTATATCCCTGCCAAAGAGGGTCGTGTTTTAGTATAATAGTTTATGGCTTTATGTTTAATATTCTACGTTCTATTTAACATTAACCTTAAGTTTTGAAGGCAGAAGGCTTCTTTGAACAAAAAATTATTGGAAAGATCTTGCCGGGAATTAAAAATCCATGCTGTCTGTAGTGTAGCCAGGAATGCCACGCCGCCTTCAGTGGAGACAGGCTGATACTGGAGCAGGCAGGTAGAGATTTTTTTTAAACCGCAGCCAGAGACTTGAAAAAACCAGAGGCGTGAGGTAGCCGGGAGACCCTATGTACAAAAAGTTCGTTAGAATTTTTTGTCCATGTATAAAGAAATATTTGGAATTTTTTCCTTTCACTTTTTATTACCCATTTTTACTACTTGAAATAGACCGATGTCTAGTTAACAAAAAAGAAAGTAGCTAATTTATTACAGATCCATTAAAAATGGAAAGTTGGTAAAAACGTAGCCACTATAAGACAAATTTTTGTGAGCTTACTATAGTTACTATTGTTCTCTTCTTTTAATTGCATCGGTCTGAGAGAGATCAAGCTTACTAGAAAATGCTTCCCCTGCACCCCTCTACCCATAAAGCACAATCTCGTTGATATAGTTATTGTTGACAGGTATACCGGGTCGAAGTAAAAGTGACAATGACAGTCCTGACCCGGAAGTCAGCAAGGAGAAACATAGTACAAAACGGAATATTGGGGTCGTTCAGAAATTACTCGATTCGGTGCACTCATGGCCAAAATCAGATGGAGCGGTTTTATTTAAAGGCTGTTTTCACGAATGCTCAACACCTACTAGAAATTTATATAAAGGAAATATTTATTTAAATGGACAAGAATCTGAATTCACTATAAAGCAGAGAAATGCAAGGGTAATTAAATCCAACCCAACTTGACCCAAGCTACCCTAACATTTCTCTAATATATGGATGGACATTGTTAGTTTTAATTTGCGCCCCTCGCTTTTATTTTCATGATATTAGAATGCAAAAAATTATTTTGCTACTTTTTAGTGCACGTTATATTTTATTAAAGCTTGTATTTTAAAAGATTTTTTTTTATATAAAATCATTTTTTACCTTTTAGATTGGTACCCTAAATCGTTCGTTTTGAATACGCCACATTGAAATTTTTAAATCTAATCCAAAATTCATAATCCCCTTCCTTAAAAACCTCTGTATGCCAGTTTCGACTGAAATCGAACACTAACCTAATTCTTTTTTCCCTCTACTTTCCTCGTTAGGGGGAGGTGAGTACCTGATAATACCATTATTGTATTATCAGCGGAACTATAAACGCATATCAAATTTTCAAAATCTGATCAAAAATTCGTATTTCCTAAACCCTTAAACCCCCGTATACCAATTTTGGTTAAAATCGGACAAACTTAGGGGTTTTCCCCCCTCCACTCACCTCGTAGAAAGTGCCTAATAATACCATATTATTGTGTTGTCACCAGAACTCTAATCGCATACCGAATTTGAATTTAATCGGACATCTAGAAGTTAGTCAAATTTGAGTTACAAGATTTGACCCGAACATACAAACGTACATACATAGAGGTAAAATTAAATAAAAGCTTGTAAAAATTAAACAATGGACTGTGCAATCCTTTTATTTTAAAAGACATTGTTAATTTAAAAGCCTTCAGTTCACTCCCTTCCCTAATCTAAGCTCATTTTTATGAACTCTTAAATTAAAACTTTTACAGGACAATTGCCGCATTACCTTCGTGTTGCAATATTACAAATTCTAGTGTAAAAAAAGTAATAAAAACACTACCCGAGTGTCCAGTTCTAAAGAGAATTTAGTACAGATTTGACAAATATTTTGCAGATGCATGCCTGCAATTGAGATTACAAATTGGGACCAAAGAATAAGTCCCAATTTGTAATCGGTCTATACTTATGCATTTAGTTTTTTTTTTTCGTTTATATGGTTTTCTCAAAAAAAACTTATAATAAAGAATCATTTTGTATAAGAAAGCGGTTCCAAAAAATGCATACCCTTTTAGGTCCCAAAAATAAAATATAACACAGACTTATGTTTTTTTTAATTGCCATTTAATGAATCCTTAAAAAATTAGCTTTTCAAAAATACCAAACACTTTGTTCTTCTTTTCCAAGTGCCATATATCTCCGCTTAGAAAATTGGCTATCATCCTAGCAAAATCAATAGAACTATAGTTATACCATTTTCTCAGGTTATTTAACCAGGATGCCAGGAACCAGGATTGGAATGCGTCTTCTTTCTCTCCTTCTTTTTCCTTGTATCTGACCCTGCAATAATATTCTGCAACAACACATATTTGTCTCCCCTCATCACGTGGCCCAGATATTGCAGCTTTCTTATTTTAATTGTATTCAATATTTCTTTTTTCTTTCTCATTCTTCCCAGTATGACCTCATCTCAAATGCTTCCAGTCGAACACTTATAAAATATTTTTCTTTAGCGTCCAGGATTTCATCCAATATAGCAACACCGAGAAAATATAGTATCTCAATATTCTGACTCTAAGTTGTAAGTTAAGATCTCTACTGCATAACACATTTCTCATTCTGTTAAATATGGTTCTGACTTGTCCAATTGACAGTTGTTCCTAAGTATTTGTACTTACTGACTTTCTCTAATGCTGAACTGATTAAGCCTCTAACGAGGAATGATTCCTGTGTTACCAAACACTTTGGGCCTATCTTTTATGTGCTCTAAGATATTCAACTTTATATTTGTGTGGAAGAGATAGGAAAATAAGTATCATAGGTATTAATATTGGGTAGTTAACGATTTCCTTATCTCTTCCATACAAATTTAAACTTGAATATCTTAGAGAAGATAAAAGATCGAACCGAAGTGTTTGGTATTTTTAAAAAGATTATTTTTTAAGGATTTAGAAAATGAGATAATATACAGTGTTAATTTTTTTTATAGCCTGTATAAAAGGGTATACATCTTTGGACACCACTTTTTTTACCTCGATATAAGTTTTTTTTTTTAAAAAACCCATAGTTGTCACAAAAAATCCATTATTGTAGACTTTTGGGACCTAATGTATAATGGATTCTACAAGACATAACGGACTCTTTCAGTTGCTTTTTTTGAAAAGAAAATTGTTGCCGGGAAAGAAATTAATATCATTTTAGCTATTATTTATTACTTTTATTTAAATAATTATAATTTACAAATAGTTGATTTTTTCACCAATCGTGACCCCCTATATTATTAGTTTTAAAAAACAACAAAATGAATCTCGTATCCGCAAATAAAAATGAAAGTAACACTCGTGGCATATCGGACAAAGCGTTTTTGTTTCTCACTTCATTACGACCAGGCCTCCAATGTCTAATGGAGAATCCAGACACCTACATGCTTGTTTCATTCTTATTAGGAATCAATCAATACAATCCAGGTACAATTCTATGACTTCCTGATGATTCCTAATAAGAATGAAACAAGCATGTAGGTGTCTGGATTCTCCATTAGACATTGGAGGCCTGGTCGTAATAAAGTGAGAAACAAAAACACTTTGTCCGATATGCCACAAGTGTTACTTTCATTATTAGTTTTTAATTACCTAAATAAATAAAAAATTAAATCAACAATTCCATCGCTTTCAAACAAATGATCACTTATCAATCAGAGTAATTACTAACGATTAGTTATTTTATTAATCGCTTAAAATGCTAACCATCTGCTTTTATATTACAAACATCCTTTGATAAATATATATAACTATTTGATACTGTAATGGTCCAACGACTTCAAAATGTTTGTAACAATACCAACTTTGAAAAAAAAATAACCTTCAAAGTCTGGGTTGGGTTGGCGAAATGAGATAAAAAACACAAAATTGGGCATTATTTTTAGGTAAGTGATTTACCAAAACGAAGTTTAAAAAAACCTTCGAATCAGTTACTTCAACCGAAAAGAATCTTTTCTGTTGAAGTAACTGATTCTTTCGGTTTTTTTTTTTAAACTTCTTTTTGTTTTTATCGCCTTAGGAGCGTAACCCTATTGAAAAGATTAACACGCCAGGACGAACCCGTATCAGGGGACTTAGATAAGTGCCAGTGCGGAACGATGCCTATTTGTGAGTGATTCAAAGCTGGAAATCAAAGTGTATGATGGTGTTGAATGATGTTTGGGAAGGGTAACCACTGGAATCACTGATGAGCTCATGCATTATGGGATGCTCATCCAAGTTTGAATTTTCGTTTTTCTTTCCACTCAAGATCTAAGTGATTTATGTTTTGGAACCTTGTAATATTTTTTAATACGACCTGCGCCAAAATTCGGCTTACGGCAATAATATTGATTAATTACTACAACGGAATGACATTGAGTTATTGCGCAGACGCAGTAATTACCACAATCGCGACGAAAACGAATGCGTTGCAAACTAGGTTTATTGGTGGCACAATTGTTAAAAGTAGTAAGTGAAGTATGCACATTGGAAAATTATTTCGATGAAATTTGATAAAATTTTAGTATGTTATAGTGGGTTATGAGATAAGAAAAATAGATAAATATAAAATGATTTTTATGTCTAGTTCCAGAGATATAGACGGTCAAAGTTTCAAAAAAACGTTGTTTTTGGGATATATAGGGCATGCTCAAAAATTAATTTTTTGACAATTTTTTATTTTCCCTGATGTAAAAATAAAAAATTATTTTTGAGCAAACATTAATGTTGTAGTATTTTCTAGACCAACTGAACAAGTTTTTCTTCCCAGTTACTTAGTGTTACATTTTTTAAATTTTTTTTAACGGTAAAACGTGACGAAAATTGTTTTCTAGAAACTAAACTTTTGGTGGAGCTGAATTATGAAACAAACAATAATATGCCATAAATTATGATTATAAGTAATTGCTCTCCCTTATACATACACAGTGGCGTAGCCGCAGGGAGGGTGTGGTGGTTAAAACCTCCCAGAAGCATAACCCATAATAATAAATTCCATACCTAATATTTGAATAAAACATTCAATATACTATGGAATGTTTTATTCAAATATTAGGTATGGAATTACACTTTGGGGGGGCAGTAGCCATTTGGAGGAGGTTTTTAGGGTACAGAAAAGAGCATTTAGAATAATTTTTGGAATGGGATCATCCGAGAGTTGCCGCGGTATTTTTAATAAGAATCACTATCTTACTGTTCCAGGAATTTACATCTTTGAATGCGTACTGCACCTAAAAAAACATCCTGAAATATTCTCAAAATACCGTTCCCATCATACATATAATACTCGAAACAAAAATAACCTATATATCTATCCTCACCACAGACTAAAGCTGACAGAAAAAGGGCCTATCTATGCCGCCCTAAAATTGTACAATCATTTACCAAAAAAAATACAAACCCTTGACAGATTCAAACACTTTAAAAAGCATTGTTTTGATTTTCTATGTAAAATCGAGCCCTATTCTGTAGCTGAATTTTTAAGCAGTAATCACCACTAAGAAACTGGGATCCTACTGACTATTGGTTTCTGTTGCGGTGCAGCCGCTCCGTACCATTCTACAATGTTTGATAGTTTTATCACGTATTTTCAAACTTTTACTAATTTTTAGTCATTTTGTCAGTTTTCTGTTTTTAATGTATTTAAGTCAATTTTGTCCTACTTTAACTCATCTATTTATTATTTTAAATGTTAATTTGTTATAGATACTAAAAGTCCTTTGTTGTTTTTTATTTTTATGTCACACACATTTCTTCGTAAAATGTTCTGACCTTTATATATAAAATCTGAATAGAAATTATTATTTGTTAGTTTTATTAATAATATGTAATTTTATCATCATATTAATTTATTGACTTACCATATTTATGTAACTATTGTTGCATATTTATTATGGCAAATAAAATCTAATCTAATCTAATCTAAAAGTAACCCTGTAACCCCATAAAAACGTCATTAGTTCATTACTAAATAACGAAACCCCCCAGAGCCTATTTCTGGCTACGTCGCTGTACCTGCATACTCTATTGAGTATCAGTCAAAGTCAGTGGCTCGTCCGAAGAAAAATGAAGAATTATTATCATCAGTCTAAATCTTGGATATCTTGTTTAGAGTTTACTTATAAAAAAAACAACCTTTTTTTGAAAAAGCCACTTACTTTGACTATACTCACTCAATAGAGCACCTATATAGGTATGAGGGAGAGCAATTAGTCATAATCATAATTTGTAGCATATTGTTTGTTTGATAATTCAGCCCCACCAAAAGTGTTCTCCAATGGAAAACATAAATAAATGGTAAAAAAAAATTACATCCTGTATTAAATAAGAGTATAATAAAGGCGTAAGCAAAATTAAATTAAAATCCCTCGATCAGTTTTAAAGAAATTAACAGTTGTTTACTTTTTTGTAAAAATTAATAATATAGAACTTTTTGCATGTACCTTGTAGCTAGGAAAAAAACAAAAAAATTAAATTAATTTTATTTAAAGTTTATTTACTTATCACTTTAACTGATTGTAAAAGAACATTTACATTTTTAAGTTTCAAAATAATTATTTCGTAGCAGAAAACAATTTTAGTGGAAAAAAAATAAAAAAAACATCTAACACAAAGTAACTGTTACTGAGAAGAAAAACTACAACATTAATGTTTGCTTAAAATAATTTTTTATTTCTATATCGAGGAAAATAAAAAATTGTAAAAACATTATTTTAATGACTAGCCCCTGTATACAACGTGTTAAAATTTTACCATCATAAGAATAAGAAAGTCCATGTTTGGTTTCTCAGTAAACCATATTCGTCAATAACTTATTTTATTTCGGTCAGGAAAAGCCTTTTTGAGCGTGCCCAATATACCCCAAAACGACGTTTTTTTAAACTTTGACTGTATCTCTGGAACTAGACAATCATTTTATATTCCCATATTTTCCTCATCTCATAACCCACTATAACATACTAACATTTTATCAAATTTCACCGAAATAATTTTTCAATGTATTTCGTGCGGGGTTCTTTGGCCGTTTTTTAATTTTAATGGTGCGTCGGTGATGATTCTGTTTCCACTTGGTACATAAGTAGTACTTAGCTCAAGAATCACCAGAAAAATAATAATTTCGTTGGCGTCGGTTTTGATCAGGCGTCGCGACGTTTTCAAATTTTGCGCTGACGCCTTTTCCTTAGATCTGCTGTACCTCTTTTTTTCAAAATCGGTTTCATCAGGGAAAACTACATGTAATAGGCTTTCAGTCAAGATCTATTTTACCACATGCAGTGGAGTACGTCAAATTTGACAGTTAACCCAACCTCAATTTTCATAAAATTTTAGCTATTTTTTTTTTCATAATTTTTGCAAAAAAAATCTTGCATCCCTAATTTCACCTCAAATGCAAAATTTTTCACTCAGATATTATGCTAGGAGTGTCATCCTTCAAAATAAATGATCTTCCGAGGGATTTGATTGAGTGTAGAGACAGCAAACATGTTTAAACAGTGGCGTGCATGCTATTTTTTCAATTCTCAGATTTGGCACATTTGCATATAAAACCTACGATTTCTCAGTGAATGTGCGGTCAAGATATTTGCAATGTACAACTTTTGAAAGAGTATAAGATAGCAATAAATCTCCTGAATAACAATTTGGAATATGACGTTGTTCTACCGGGTGTCCCAAGGTAAGTAACCTATTAGAATATTTTGGAAACTATACAAACTATTTTTATGAAATACTTTCATATTTGCAGTGTCGTCATTTGTAGGAAAACTTGGCAACATCTTTCTTATTTTAAATTGAACACCCTGTATATTTTTTGCATTTTTGGACTTTTGGAGTTTTTAAAATATTGACAGGTGAAAATTGCCATTTTTTAATTTTGACAGCCTGTAACATCGAAACTTTTAAGGAATAAGCAAAACGGTTTTTACATTTTTTCTTGGTTTTTTACAAGCTATCGTTTTATATCTAAATCCAGGGTTAAAGTATCCCAAGGTTAGTTTAACCCTGGGTTAAAAACAGTATAAAACGATAGCTTGTGAAAAACCAAGACAGGGATGTAAAAACTGTTTTGTATAATCCAAAAATGGAAAAATATACAGGGTGTTCGCTTTAAAATAAGAAAGTTGTTGCCAAGTTTTCCTGCAAATGGCAACACTGCAAATATGAGAGTATTTCATAAAGATGGTTTAGATGGACTTATGTTAGAATAGAAAGTTTGAAAAGTTTCCATTGTATAGTTTCCAAAATATTCTAATAGCGTTTTAGGTAAAAACAAGAGACAGAGATATCTCAGTGTTGCACTAACTATCTCAAAGGAATACGCTATAATAGGTTACTCACCTTAGGACACCCGGTATTTTATGCTGTTGAACATAGAACAGGCTTGATAAAAATTACAAAAACGTAGACAATTTTGCACGGCCTTACATTTTGGCTCATAACTTACCTATATTTTACGGAATTTTTATCAGTCATACATCAGCTTCCAGCCCATGAAAGGACTTTCAAAATTGGTTTTGCACTTCTCTTTCCGTTAGACAGGCTTTGGTAAACTTTTATTGAAACTTGCAAGATTTTTCACAACACAGTTTTTTGGAAGATAATAAACGATAACTAAACTAACATTTTTTCACCCTAGGAAAACGTAATTTAATATAAATTAGGTTTCTATCCGCCCCCTCTGTCCTTTTTCCCACCCCTCCCAGATGCGTTTTTCAGATCTTTGGGAGTGCAGCTTGATTTCGCTGGCCCTAGGTTGAACTTCGGCCGATGGGTTTTTTCAGTGCAGTTGATTCACCATTGGCAAATCATGGTGGGAGGGAAGCAGGTTTGCTTGCCCCCCCCCCTCACTAGTCTCACCGCCTTGATGAAAATGCCTAGAAACTTTGGATTTGTTCAAGAAAAAATGTAAAATTATTATGTTCATTTTGTAGGTACTTTTTTTCATTGAAAATGAATAGGGACTAAACGCAATGACGTGAGGTTGACACCCCCACATTAAAATTTCGGAACCAACCTAGGTTCAACCGTTTGGTGGTCGTTTAGTAGCGTTTGGTAGTCACTTAGTTTTGTTTGGTGGTACCTGCTTTACTTATAAAAAAATAAATAAAAAATTCCTGTGACATTTACATACCTCTTTAAACGTTGCCATAGAAGAATTAACAAGTTTTCAGCTCGGTGAAGCTACACCCCCCTCAACGAAACTCAATTTGGATATTGTGAAAATTTTGTACTAATTATGTACTAATTTAGTCCCATTTTAAAAAATTTTGTACTTCAGGAATAACGGAGTTATTCGCACTTAAAACGGGGGTGTTGGTTGGAGCTAAGCTGCACCCCCCCCCCATGCTTAGGAGATAGATTTATAAAAGTTGATATGTCATAATTTTCTACTAATTATGTACTCCTAAAGAAGGGTACGTTTAGTTTACAAAAATCATCGGTCCCTAAATTTTTTTTTGTTTGGTATGGGGTATGTTGCTTGATACCAAGGTACACCCCCCTCTGCCTAGGAAAGAGATTTGAAAAAAAATAATTATGACATAATTTGCTACTAATTATATACTAATTTCGTCCCCTCCTAAAAAATTGCCTACCCTCAAGATAACAAAAAACACACCCCAAATTGTGGCGTAATTGTTTTTTTTTAATCTATTTCTTAAGCAGAGGGGGGTCTGCCTTGATATCAAGCTACACACTCCATAAAAACAAAAAAATAAGTTACCTTGAGAGTAGGCAATTTTCTAGAAGGAGGCTAAATTAGTACATAATAATACCAAATTCTGGCATAGTCACTTTTGGTCGAATCTCTTTCCTAAGCAGAGAAGGGTGTACCTTAATATCAAGCTACACACCCCATAACAAACAAACAAGAATTTTATGAACCGATGGTTTTTGTAAACTAAAAGTAACCTTCTTTAAGAGTACATAATTACTACAAAATTATGACATATCAACTTTCATTAACTAAATTAGTAAATAATTAGTACATAATTTTTACAATATCCAAATTGACTTTTGTTGAGGAGGGGTGTAGCTTGACTGAGCTCAAGTTTTCTGCGATTTTCGAATCACTCGAAACAGGATCCAACAATAAAATCGTTCTTTTTCACTCTATTTTTGTAATTGTCTTACTGGATTTCTGTTATGCCAAGATGAGATAATCGGAAAAATTTGGGCGGGGGGCGTATTGTTCAGGGCGTCGAAAGCTCTGGGGACGGTCCTGTTTCAGAGGGACGGTAGAACACAGCTTGAAATGATCTAGGTTTGGCGTCAGGGCTCAATTATTTTCGATCGGTGGCGTCATGTTGTTTTTTCAACCACTTTTGAGCTGTCAAAAAAAGGGTGAGAAACCGAAAAAGTTTAATTTTTTATGGTGCAAAAATTTTACTTTCGTTGAAGCGACGAAACCTAACCTAACATTTTCCATTTTGTAAATAAATATTAGCGGTAATCACTTCTGTGAAATCACTTCACACTGTGTAAATAATCAAGAGTATATTTTTAAATCTAAAGAATTCTGTAATATTAAAAATCGTTTCTAAATGCATAGGTACTAGATTTTTGTAGTATAACTTATGTTATCATTATGTTTTAGTTTTTGTCCATTCCGTGGACATTTTTATCACTTCTGTGGATATCACTTAATTTACATAAAAAAGGACTAAAAATGTTGTGTATTTCAACTTTTTATATTTATTTTAGTTCTTTGGCCAAAGTCACTTCCGTAGTTAAAAATGTCTTTTCCGTGCACTAATTAATTCTTCTTTTTGTTAAGAAAACCTATAAAACATTTTTTACGATGATAACCAGACATAATACATGAAAGTATTTATATCAAAGAATTTAAAAAAAATGAAAAAGTGCAAAAAACTACAATATAATTAATGCAGAAAACATATTCAGAAAATGTACAATATTTCAAGATTGACCCTACTAATATACTAAAATAAAAGTTTGAAATGTAAACGTTTTCAAATTTTAATTACGACGCTTTCTAGTTTACGGTACCTAATTTAAAATTGTTTATAACAAAATTATTATAATTTACACCTAACTGGAGCTGCAACTTAATTTTAGACTCTTGTTAGTTTTTACAAGAACCGATGTTTTCATTAAGCTAAGGAATAAATTTTGTACGTATAATAAATTGTTTGTAGTTAGCAAATATACTCTCCAAATATTTCTAATGAAAATTGTGTTTTGACGAAGTTTTTTTCGTATCGACTCGACTGGATGGAGACGTATGTAGATATCTTAAAAAAAGCAGCACTCTGCTACAGATCATTTATTTTGTTTACACGGACCTATTAAAGCGCTTTAATATAAGGACGGTTTGAACATTTTGTCTTGAATAAAAATATTTCATACTGTATTGTAATATACTCCATTAAGTTATCGGTATCGGTCCGGGAAATTATTACAACATTAGTCTGGTAAAGTAACTTTACCGGACTGAAAATGAAATTTAGTGTTTTCACTAACACGGTCAGGGGTTTTTTATATATTTTTTCCAATTTATAGGAACATTTTTGGGGATTTTGTTTTAACTCGATACACACTTAGGTATGACTTCGGGGACCACCAAATGAATATTAGTTTTTTCGGCGATTGCGTATGTTAGGCGTCGCAACGCCCTACATATTTTTTATGCACTTCCGGGAATAAATGTACCCATTTAATCCCGCTTTTGCGGGAATAAAGTAGGTCATTTAATCCCGCTTTTGCGGGAATAAAGTAGGTCATTTAATCCCGCTTTTGCGGAAATAAAGTAGGTCATTTATTCCCTAGAGAAATAAAGTAAAATTTATTGACATAGCGACGCATATGTTTCTGCGTTTCGGCATACTGGATGTTATCGTTTGACATAAAGACAGAGCGAAGGTACATGTTTTCTAAAAATTTACAAAAAAAAACTATTCTCTATTTATAAACGGGATTGTGCCAATTCATGCGACTATAACAAGGTCCTAGTTATTCATCGATATAAAAGAACTGCAAATTCATGCCACCGAAAAATCACAAAAAAATTGGAAATTAACGCAGGCTCAGAAGATTTACAAAATCTCATTTTTTAATCCCCATTTCCTTTAAGGACCTGTCAAACATATTTTTTAAAAGGCTATATAATACGCTAGGATATCAAATGTAACAAGTCACGATGGGCCTCCAAGTTTTAATAAAATTAAACAACACACATAAAAAAAGCTTTTTGCTAAAAACTTCAAAAATAACAAAAATTATGTCACGCTTTATATTTTGTCGTATATTTGGAAATTTTTTCAGGGGATTCCTGAAATTTTTAAAAAAACAACAAACTTGAATCTTGAAGGACGCCTTCAGGATTTTTTTCTGTGAGCTGTCAAACGTAGATGATTTTTACAAGTCGTTCCAATTTTACTTTAAAAAAACCATTGCTTTTTTTGTTATTTTATTCAGTTTTGTGTAGGTAAGTATTTTTTATCGGTGTGGGTGCACCTAATCGGCAATACTGCACCTAATCGGCAATACGTAGATAAAAATAACATTTTTTACCGTCCCCTCTTCACTAGTCTCTCCCTTTTGATGCTTTAATCCATAATAATATATAGGAAGGGCCAGAAAATCTTGAACTGATTTAATTTCCTAATTACTTTTTTGTTCCTTATACGAATTTTATAAAGTTTGGCATTTTAGAAAGTTAAAAGACTAAGGTTTACTATTTTTGTACAAAAGATGTAAAATGTCAAAAATTCAAAATGGCGAACGAAAATTGAGTCTGGAGAAAAAGATCTGAAACTTTTTTTCGACCTCCCTCTAATTTTTTATTGTCAAAATAGGAAACCTTATGCCTTTTCACGTCTAACGAGGTACCGCACATAAAAGTCGGTTAAGTAGTACAAAAGTTGCATTGGCTCAACAAAAAGCTTTTTCTATGTATGTTGTTTAATTTTATATAACTTGGGGGCCCATCGTGCCTTGTTACATTTAATATTCTAGCGTGTTACATAGCCTTTTAAAAAACATATTTGGCAGATCTTTAAAGGGAGTGTGGATTAAAAAAATTGAAGAAAATAAAAAAAAATTAATTTCAAATTGACTATTTTTTTATGCAATCAACCGGAAGTCAAAAATCATGTTTTGTATACCATATTCAAGGACATTTCGTAACTTTTTAAGAGGTTTCTAAAATTTTAAAATATTGATACATGACCGAGATACAGCTGTCAAAATAACCCTAATATGTCCTAAAAAAAGTTTAGGGCGTTGAGACGCCTAACGTACGCCGAAAAAATTTATATTGGTTTGGTGGTCCCCGGAGTCATGCCTAAGTGTGTGGCAAGTCAGAACAAAATCACCGAAAATCTTCCTATATGTTTGGAAAACTCCCAACTATAAAGTTACAATAATACTGCAAATTTCCAATAACCAAGGGAATTCGGCAGCTATTGTTTTTTTTTTAACTCAAATACTGCTAATAAATTTAATATTTTCAAATGATTTTGCCCACTAAATCGCTTCGCTTCAACTTTCAAGTTAGAATTAAAAAGCCGGATTCTGACGATGCGATATTTTTATACGATTTGCACGAGGCGTGCAAATCGCGTAACTTTTTGGCCTTTCACACTTTGCAATTTGACATATTAAAAATCGCGTGAAAATTAGAACTTGCTCTATTTTCACGCGACAATATCGCGGCGATATGGTAATTTTTTAGTGATATTTTGGTAGGTTGGTAGCACGTCATTTAATTTGACATTGCCAATTATCAGCTGTTGTGAGTTTCAAAAATTTAGGTACTCTTTTTTTTGCTTATTTTGTTTCTAAAAATCATGAATCAGTTACAAGGAAGTTTTCATTTTCCATAAGGAAGCAATTAATAAGATTAATAATATCTTATGAGGCAAACCCCATCTTGTATATGAAAAATCATCAACATTACAAACTGAAAAAGAAGAATACAGATGCCCTTAATTGCATAAGACATGTGCTGTTCGACTCGAGATATAATGTTTCAGTAGAAGCAATAAACAAAAAAATTTACAACTTATGAACACAATTTTTTAAAGAGTTTGCAAAACAAGAACAAAAGTTCTCGCACCATCTGAATGTTCGAGCAAAAGCTTGCAGCGATATTATCGCGGTGAGAATTTAGACGACAAAAAATCGCATCGTCAGAAACCGGCTTAAACTTGTCGTTCGCGTTCAGTTGGCACTTCGCGCATCTCTTGTCTTTCTCTCTTTAAGTAAGAAAGAAAAAGACAGAGATGCATCAACTGCGAAATAAACGCCAACGAAGAATTTACATCTTCAATTTTAAGAATAATGTGATGTTTGAACTCGCATTGTTGACATTAATTGAAAAGTTTTTTTTATTTATTTCTTTGATTTAAATTAGTTCAATGATTGAAGTTAAAGACGTTAAAAATTATTTCGTTTCAAAATTCCTGTTAATTTAGGTCCAGACGCGGTTAATTTTAAAAATGAATCTTACGCTACTTGTTTACAACTTGAAGCTCTGTTAGATGAAGGATTTTAAGAGTTAGTAGAGACTCAAAATACAATATTAAATTCTCCTTTAACTCAAACTTAATTTTAAACAGACCTACCCATGACAGTAGTTAGTTGTTCTTTAAGCTCAAATCACGTTTCAATCTTTGTACTTCTGCGGTCGAATTCTTTACCCATGAGGCTTATGCTTGATTTCGAAAAAATAAAAAGCTTAATATTTTCACTGAATGGCAATCAGTAGTTATCAACATTAAAAAAGATTTTTTTCATTCAGATTTAGAAGACCTTATTTAGGAAGATATCAAGTACCAGAAACAAAAGAAAAATGAACCAGTAGCTATCTTTATTGCTCTTTTAGAAACACTTTTTTCGCGTTTAAGTCGTAGCCCTTCAGAAGTTTCAAAAGTTACGCATATCAAAACAAATCTTTTACCTGAATACATTTCTTCACTTGCTTTAGTAGATATATCATCTGTTTGTGAACTTTCTAATTACTATAAAAAATTGGAAGAAGCGAATTATTTAAAAAATAAAGCTACAAAGCCACACCATGTTTCAAATTTGGGTCAACAACAACAACAGTTTTAAATTTAATAAAAACAATAATTCTACCAGTTCAGATGTTAATAGACTTTTCCGGGATGTATCTAACCTTTTCTAATCTAAACTTTTTCCAGATGTAATCATACTCTTTTAGATTGTATCCGAACTTTTCTGGGATGTATCTAGACTTTTCTCAGAGTATATCCAGCCTTTTCGAGGAGGTATCCAAAATTTTCCGGAGTGCATCCAGATTTTTCCAGGGTGTATCTGAACTTTTGCAGGGTGTATCCAAGCTTTTTGAGAATATATCCAGTCTTTTCCTAGGTGTACCCAAATTTTTCGCGGGCGTGTCCAGACTTTTTCCAGAGTGTATCCATACTTTTCCAAGAGGTATCCAGACTTTTTCGGGATGCATCCAGACTCCTCCGGGTTGTATCTGAGCTTTTTTAGAGTGTATCCAGACTTTTCCAGGAGGTAACCAGACTTTTTAGTATGTATCCAGACTTTTTCAGAGTAAATCCGGACTAATCCAGGGTATATTCTTTTTTTAAATGTAACCAGACTTTTCCAGGAAGTAACCAAACTTTTATAGAATGTATATAGACTTTTCCACGAGGTATCTAGACTTTTTCAGAGTATATCCAGACTTTTTCAGGAGGTATCCAGACTTTTTAGAGATTATCCAGACTTTTCCTCGGTTTATCCAGAATTTTCCGGTGTTTATCCAAACGTTTCCACGGTGTATCTGAACTTCTCTATTACATTTTATATGTGCTAAATATACAGGGTCGTCTATTTAAGTGTTCACCTGGATTTTTTCAACATTATAAAGAATTGGGTAAAATGCTAAATAACGTCGATTTTGTTTGCATGAGGAACACTTTTTGCCACCCTCATCCCCTAAAGCGTGGTAGTTCCAATCCCTAAATTTTAAATAGGGAAGGTAGGTCGTGTGGCACACCGTTGAAAAGGTAATTATTTTCTCTATACACTGGTGCATTTTTCTTTTATTTTGAATCATTAGCTTTTAAGATACATAAAAATCTATATTTTTTAAAAGCCTTAAAGATTTAAAAAAACTTTATATTTGTCTTTTTGAATTTAAAATAAGTAATTGGCATGTTAGCTTTGGATAAACCCCTTTTAATAACCCCTAAAGAGAGGATAGCTTTACCCCTTAAATTTTGATTAGAAAAACGTAGTTTTACCGGAGAAGGCAGCGCCGCGACCAAAATATTTTATAAAAAAAAAGAAAAAAAATAGCTCTGAATATATAAATGAATAAATGAATGAATGATATAAATTTTCGAAGCCCCCCCCCCACCAGGACCACCACTGATTGTCCCCTTTTTTTGCTTTCGAATCCGTCCTATTTGCTCCATAGGGACCTTGAATGAACGAGAACTTGCTCTTGTCCCATAGTGCTAAGGAATACTTTCAAACAGGACTTTAAAAAAATAAGACTAAGAAGTAATTTCTGGGGGTGATTATTACGTAAGGTGAACGTTTACGTGATCCTAAAAAGTATTCCAAATTTATAAAGCCCAAATTTTTGTTCTGCCCAACATTCTACTTCTAACTGCCGATTCTTTTCTTTTACACCTGTGTCAGATCTTTTCATCATCATTTCATCTTCTAATTCCCAGCATCGTACTGATGAGCAGCACAACCTTATTCTTAACTCTTAGTTTTACGTTTAATTATTTATATAGGAAGTTCCAATTCGAGCCAAATGAAACACTGTAAGCATTTTATTATAACAATAAATGAGGACCTCTCTTTACCCTTGAACCCCCTAGGTCTCAAAAGATATAAAATTATAAATAAAAATATAAAGTTTAAAAAATAATTCAAATAAGAACTCAAGTAAATCTTTCAAATGATCAATTAAGCAAAATATCAATAATTATATTTTTATAACTGAGTAGGGTAAACAAAAGAGATGGCCCTGTCGTACAGGGGTGCGACATAGGGTGCGACAATATCATATTTATACAGGTGTTTGATGTTCATTTACGTTCATAATTGTTGTCAATTGTAAACAAGGGTAATTTTTTTTTTCTTAACCAATTGCTTTGTTGTGCTCAACCAACCTGGGTTTTTTCTGAGGTTATTTGACAGATGTCTAACCTCAGCCTATTCGACGCACGCCGGCACACGAGAAGGAGCGCTCCAGTGAAAGTGCCTTTTTGAACGAGCGAAAATAGCGAAATAAGGGTGAGTTGAGCTATTATGTACTTTTAAAAATACATTTTGTGCGTTGGGTGGACCAAATGGGTGGTTTTCAGGTTGGGTGTTAGTTTTTTTTAAATTTTTGATGGACTAAAGTGGGTTCATTAAAGGGTCCTTCGCGAGTCAAATCTTTGAAAAAGCGACTGTGGTTTAGTGAAATTCGTGATTTTGATTGATTCATGCAGTTTTTGCAGCAATTTGTTTTAATTTAATTTTTTTTAAATTTTTTTCAGGCATATTCTGTGTTGTTTTCGTGAAACTTCTATCGTTTTTTTTCGCAATTTTTTGTCCGTTGAAAAAAAAACCGAGGACGTTCGGAAAACAACATAAATATAGCCGTGTGTGTAAAGTGGACCAAACGAATTTTGGTTAGCATGTGAATTTTCTGGTCGGTGGAATTTTATAGGTTGTGTGGCTATATTCACTTCAGTGTGTGACGTCTGTCAAGTTGTCAAAAGTATCCTAACCTCAAAAAAGGTTCGAATTAACCTCATTTATTTTCTTGTGTTGTTGACATTTTTCGGCGTAATTTTTGCGTGTTTTGAAAACAGAACGATGCCGGAGGAAATAAAGGCGCTGTCGCGTCGCCGAAAATCGGTGTTTATTAGAATGAAAACTATTTATACTTTCGCGCATGATGCTCAAACCGACCCCTCAAAAAAACCGGAATTGGAAGCTCGGTTGGAAAATGTAAGCAATTTGGCAATTCAGTTTGAAGATTTACATTTAAATATTGTGTCCCTTATTAGTGACGACAAATTCGATGGAGAGCAAGCCGTGTTGGATGAATTTGATCAAATGCGATTTAGCATTCATCAAATGTGTAAAACATTATTTCCTCCGCCAGAGCTGTCAAAACATGAACCAAGAGGGGATTCAAATATGTCTGTGTGTGGTCGCCAGAAAATGTTGGCAAAACCGAGGTTAGATATACCTAATTTTAATGGGAACAGGCGTAAATGGCCAACCTTTTTTGACATGTTTCGGACTTTGGTCCATGAAGAATTGGATTATTCTGATATAGCGAAGTTTCAGCTTCTGGTGTCTGTGTTAGAGGGAGAGGCAGCAGAAATAATTAAAAATATACCTATCCAAGGTACAAATTATTTAGTGGCATACAATGCCTTGGTAAAAAGGTACCAAAATGATAGAATTTTTTTGACTGACTATTGGTTGGCTATTATAAATGCTCCCTCTGCAAAAAATCATAGTGCTAATGAATTAAGAAGATTAATTTCTACTTTTAACCAAAATTTGGAAGCTTTAGATGCTTATAAGAATATTGATTTGTGGGATTTTACAAAATTAAATCTTTTATTGCAAAAGGTAGATCCTTTTTTGAAAACACGATTTGAGATCGAACATAGTCAAGACAAAATTCCTTCTTATAAGAGTCTAATTGCATTTTTGGAAACAAATTGTCATGCTTTAGAAAACAGCGCTCTTTTCTCCAAAGCTAGTAATGTAACTAGTGGAATTGGTGCACAAGGGGGCATGCCTCCTAAGAAATATGACACGTCAAAAAAGAGTGGTTCACATTAAAGACAACAAAATTATATGACAGGTACTAGTACAGTGGTGAAGTGTCCTTGTTGTTTGGCAGCTGGGTCACACACTCTATAAAAATGTGGGAAGTTTTTGGAGATGGAACCTCAACAGCGTCATGCCTTAGCTAAATCTGAGAGACTGTGTTTCAATTGTCTTGCGGCAAAGACACACTCTTATTCTGAATGTCCCGTGACATTGGGTTGTGGCATCTGTTCAAGAAGGCACTCTTCTCTTTTACATTTTCCGAGATCACAAAATGGGGCTCCACCCCCAGCAAGTGAATATATGGGCAATAACCAACAACAAAGTGGTGATAATTCTGATAGTGGAAGATCTGTTAAAGTGAATATATGTAAAAATCATTTTCCTAGTTTCAAAGTGGTGTTGTTTGCTACTGCGCAGGTGTGTGTGCGTGATGTGCATGGCAACTTTATTACTTGCCGAGCATTGCTAGACTCAGCGAGTGAGGCTTCATTTGTAACGGCAGCCTGTGCTCAACGTATCATTGGGTAACATATTGCTTTGCTTAACTCCCAAGTCTGGTTCTTTATTGCCAATTGAAGTCAAGGCTGTGGTGGTTCCATTAATATGTGGTTTGACTCCTTCTAGTAGTGTGCATGATACTTGGAAGTACTTGTCAGGGTTAACACTTGCTGATCCTGAGTATGGAAATCCGCGGGAAGTTGATTTATTGTTGGGTGCTGATGTGTTTTCACACATTTTGCTTCCAGGCTTCAAACAGGGACAGAATGGAGGTCCTTGTGCTATGAATACCATCTTTGGGTATGTGTTAGTGGGCGGTGTATGTAATAATGTGACCTCTAAACGGCAAAGTATTCAAGCTTTTCTGACATCATTAGATTTTGAACAATCCTTGCAGAAGTTTTGGCAGTTGGAATCCGTCCCAACAGACATTCCATTGTCTAAGAACGATCAACTGTGTGAAAATATTTTTCAAGAACATCACAAACGTGATACCAGTGGGCGCTATATTGTAAGGTTGCCATTTTGTGAGGAGGCTATGTTGGGTGAGTCCAAAAATCAAGCCCTTCGTAGGTTTTATTTGCTTGAGGCTCGGCTTCTCAAAAATCCCTTGTTTCATAAGGACTATATTGATTTTATGCAGGACTACCTGGACCAGAATCATATGAGCCCTGCTGTGACTATGAATTCTGGAAAATATTATATTCCACACCATGGAATTTGGAAACAATGTGGTGAAACTAACAAGTTGCGCGTAGTGTTTGATGGTTCAGCCAAAACTACTAATTCGAAGAGCATTAATGATGTTTTGTTGACTGGACAGAAACTTCAGGTGAATATTGTCTCTGTTCTATTAAATTTTCGAGTAAAAGGGGTAGTTTTTATTACAGATGTTCGCCAAATGTGCCGTAATATTCTTATTGATCCGCAAGATGTGTCTTTTCAAACTATATTTTGGAGGTTTGATCAAAGCCATCCTGTACAAGAATTTGTGCTCAACACAGTGACCTATGGTCTTAGTTGTAGCCCATATTTGGCAATCCGCACTCTATTACAACTGGCTGAGGATCATGGAGGTAATTATCCATTGGCTGCTGGTATATTACGTAATCAGACTTACGTTGATGATGCTGTAGGATCTTGTGATAGTGTAGGTGAAGGTTTGGAAATTCAGCGTCAACTAATTGAACTTTTGAAACTTGGTGGTTTCGAGCTTAGAAAGTGGGCAAGCAACTGCCCAGAGTTGCTAGCCAATGTGCCAGAAAGTCATTTGCAACCTATTAGTTTTGATGACAGTGATTCGGTGTTAAAGGTCCTAGGGCTCCAGTGGAGTCCAGTAAATGATATATTTTCTTACTCTGTTCTGCCTGAAGACAGGCCTTGTACTAAAAGGAATATTCTGTCGCAGATAGCGAAGATTTATGACCCGTTGGGATTTCTCTCGCCCGTTGTCTTTGTGGCTAAATCCTTAATTCAAAAATTATGGTTGCAAGAATTGAACTTTGATGATATCCCGGACAAAGAAATTGTTGACCAGTGGACTTCTTATGTGAGTCAGTTGCCTATTTTATCAATGATATCTATACCTAGACGTGTCACTATAGATGATGTGGTTCAGACTGACCTGCACGGTTTCTGTGATGCGTCTATGCTTGGTTATGAGGGTATGGTATTTTTGAGGCAAATTAATTTTGCTGGAAATGTGTCAGTGCATCTTGTGTGTGCCAAAAGTAAAGTGGCTCCTCTTAAGACAATATCAGTGCCCCGTCTCGAACTTTGTGCTGCTCATTTATTGAGTAATCTTATGCATTTTGTCCTAGATAATTTGCGTGACGTCAAAATTGACAGTATCTTTGCATGGTCCGATTCAACAGTTGCGTTGGCGTGCATAAAGGATCATCCATCTCAGTTAAAGGTATTTGTCGCCAATCGAGTTACCCAAATCCAAGAAGTACTCGCTCCCAGTTGCTGGAATCATGTTGAGGGAAAAATCAACCCCGCTGATTGTCTCTCTCGTGGTTAACTCCCTAATGAATTTGTGAATCATTCGTTGTGGTTTCATGGACCACCGTGGTTGCATTGGCCTTCAGATTTGTGGCCTACATCTGAACTTAATGATTGTGATAGTGCTGAAATTTATGCTGAACAAAAGATTAAAATTCTTGTCACAGAGATATTTCCCAATGTACTTGACGAGCTGATGACTCGTTTTTCTTCTTTGCACAAAATACAACGACTTATTGCATATTTATTGCGACCGTTCCGTCGCTTTCATTTAAAGGCCATCTTCGACTCAAAGGCTTTGTGTTTTGAAGAGTTACACAGGGGATTGGTTGTGCTTGTGAGACACGTGCAACAGGAGTGTTTTGGTGCTGATATATCAAAATTGACAAGGAATGAGTCATATTCCAAACCGTTGAGAAAATTAGCTCTGTTTATTGATAGTGTCGGTGTCGTTAGAGTGGGCGGACGGCTTCGTCATAGTGATGATTTGTCTTACGAGCTATTTTAATAATAGAGTAAATTCATCAGGAAAATGGTCATCCTGGACCCAGAATGATGCATTATTTAGTGATGCAAAGATTTTGGATTCTCTCAGCAAAGCGTGCGATTCATAGTGTGTTGTCAAGATGCATTAAATGTTACCATGTTAATCCGGTGCCTTTTTCTCCGTATATGGGAAACTTACCTAAGGCTCGAATTTCCCAAGTCAAACCGTTTTCTCATAGTGCAGTAGATTATATGGGGCCCTTCCATATTGTTCTTAGTAGAACCAGAGGTGTAAGGTCACAAAAGGCGTATGGATGTGTCTTTGTGTGTTTGCCTACCAAGGCCGTACATTTGGAATTAGTGTCGGACCTGACGGCAGACGCTTTTTTGGCCGCACTACGTCGCTTCGTCGCTCGTCGTGGTCGATGTTCTGAGCTTTATAGTGATCGGGGGACCAATTTTATTGGGTCTAGAAACCTATTAGATTCTTATTGTCGAAAGGCTAGTGAATGCTTGGCAATAAAATGGAATTTCAACCCCCCCGGAGCTCCGCATTTTGGCGGGCTGCACGAGGCTGGTGTCAAGTCGACCAAGTCGCATTTGCTTCGTCTGGTCGGCGATCAAATTTTGAGCTTTGAAGAACTATACACTGTATTAGTTCAAATAGAAGCCATATTAAACTCTCGTCCATTGTGTAGTCTTAGTCCAGACCCAAACGACCTTTCATGTTTGACACCTGGACATTTCTTGACCCTCGAGCCTTTAACGGCGCCCCCTGATGAAGATTTATCAGGCATCAAGGTTGGACGTTTGAGCCGATGGCAGTTGGTACAACAACTACATCAAAGCTTTTGGCAGAGATGGCAGACTGAATATCTCCACCAACTTCAAACACGTGAAAAATGGAATACTCCAGACAAACCTCCACAATTAGACACTTTGGTCGTGGTAAAAGATGAGAATACTCCACAACTAAAATTTACCCTAGCCCTGATGGGGTTCCACGAATAGTTAAAATTAAGACAGCCAAGGGCACTTTTGACAGACCGTTGGTGAAGATTTGCCCGCTACCCTTACTATAGAGTTACAGGCTGACTACAATTTGTTTGTGTGTGTGATTTTGAATATATCTATTTTTTTTTTTGGCGATCTTTAGAAATGTGCGATTGTCAAAACTTTGCTGTAACAACTGCAAAACATTTTTTTTTTTTTTTGGGTGTTTAAGTATCTTCTTTCATGGGAATTATTTTTTTTTTGTTTGGGGCATGTTTGATGTTCATTTACGTTCATAATTGTTGTCAATTGTAAACAAGGGTAATTTTTTTTTTCTTAACCAATTGCTTTGTTGTGCTCAACCAACCTGGGTTTTTTCTGAGGTTATTTGACAGATGTCTAACCTCAGCCTATTCGACGCACGCCGGCACACGAGAAGGAGCGCTCCAGTGAAAGTGCCTTTTTGAACGAGCGAAAATAGCGAAATAAGGGTGAGTTGAGCTATTATGTACTTTTAAAAATACATTTTGTGCGTTGGGTGGACCAAATGGGTGGTTTTCAGGTTGGGTGTTAGTTTTTTTTAAATTTTTGATGGACTAAAGTGGGTTCAACAGGGAAGGTAAAAAACACAATATTAATAAAAATTAAACAAATATAAATATCAATCAATTTTAGATTACTCAGTATAAATAGGAATTTACTTGCTAAGATTAAATATATAAACCTTTACTTACCTGATAACATACTTAAAAATTATTGATTGAGTGTGCCAGTACTGTCGACTGGGACCACTATCGAGTCTATTGTGGCGCACTTTTAAGATTGTTTGTTGCTACAGAATATTCAGCCCCTTAAAGATGCTCCCAACTTGCTTTGGTGAAGCATCTTTCAGATCCAGCGCGTCGATCTGTGGTTTGCTGAATACAGGGTTCCTAAGCAAATCCTTAGGGGGCCAAGCAGCCGTGGATAAGACGCAGACAAACGGAAAAGCACATTAAGCAGAAAAGTATGGGCATGGGGCGATGTTGTCACTATATCTTACACGTAGTAAATCCATTCCAGGTTGTTGTTTTCTAATGTTTTCCTTTTTCATACCTTTAGGACTGAAATAAAAATTGTTTTGCTCGACTTTAATACCAAACTGATGAAAGATATCGTAAAAAAAAAATACTTTTCGGCTTTTCATTTTGTAACCATTGTCCTTACGCACTGTTTACAGGCTGGGGACTGAGATACATGCAAATGCCTAACCTAAAGCGTTCATACACGGCCGGAGAAATCGACTGAGATATTTCCGTAGAAACTTTATCAAGCAAATAGGACGGGTTGACGCCTTCGAACGTCCAACCCGGGTTTTGCACTTTGATTCGAAATCACAAAGGAGGAACAGTCAGATGTGGGGCCGTGCACAAATTACGTAACGGTGATTTTACCAATTTTTGACCCCCTCCCTATGTAATGTTTTGTAACGGTTTGGAACGCCACTCCCCTAATATTACGTAACGATTTCAAGACCACTACCCCCCCCCAAAAAAAAATAAACTTTTCACTTATTTTCATTCCAAATTTTCTTAGTTTCACACAAATGCAAACGCTGTCGAAAACCCCCCTCCCCCCTACGTAACGTTTTGTAACCCTCCTCCCACCTATGACCAGTACGTAATTTGTGCACGGCCCCTGTAGTCCCAGTGGAGGAGGGCGAGAAAATTGATATTGTTTTCTTAAAAATTATACTCTTTAGACCTATTTCTTTGCGTTCCCGAAATTACGTAATTTTTGAAAAAAAATTGTAAGCGGCGCCATTTTTATTTCGTGCTTTGTTTTTCTAAAATTTTTGCCTGCGGCGCCCTTTATCTTCTCACTCGAAACCAAGATCCCCCGTTTTAGTAAAACTGATCCCGTCTCTGTTTCTAAATTTTTTTGAATAAAAGTAGAGTATGACCATGGGGGAAATAATTTTTTTCTACGGTATGACGAAAATTTCGAGAAAGTTGAAGAAAAAAATAAAAAAAGTGGCAGAGCTCGAGTTTTTCGTAAAAAAAACGTTTTTTGTAAAGAAACAGAGCAAAATAAATCTCTTCACCCCTTTTTGGGTGTTACAAATATTGGCAGCCCCTTATTTTTCGCTTTTACCCTCCCGCTAGTTTTGAAGAATTGGTTCGCTACATGTTTCGAGATCATAAAACACCTCGAAAATATCAAATGTAGTGTAGGGCCAGCTTTATTTAAAATCAATAATATCGCAAGCAAAAAGATCTGCAGGAAAAACAGCGCCGTTTATTGATTTCTTTGGCTGCTAGTGCTAGCTGCATGGTTTGGCCATTTCCGAATAGATGTCACTAGTAGAACAGAATGGAAAGAAATTTAATTAAAAGCGAAGATATTTCTTTCTAATGTTAACAACCTCACGAGTTTATTGCTCAGTATCGTAAATAATGGACCCTGCCGCCTCCTTTAAGCAAGAAAAAGCTGTGGTTTGGACCTGAAAACATCTAATTTTTAATTAGATTAGATGCTCAAATCTGTCCCCTTCTTGAGCCTCACAATATCCCAATCTATTGTAAAACTCTTGGCGCGTAGCAGCCAACATTTCAGGGATGATAGAGTTGCCCGCCTCCAAAATTTTCGCCCTCAACTCCTGTATAGTCGTAGGCCGTAAGTGAGGGTGTTGGAAAATTTTGTCGTTCCAACAACCTCATAGGAAAAAGTCATTTAACGCAAGATCTGGTGATCGAGGAGCCCATCGGATATTTGCATACGTGGAAATAATTCTATCACCAAATACCTGACGAAGGTAATTTGTAGCCTGGCGTGAATTGTGGGATGAACAGCCATCTTGCTGAAACCATAATTCGTCCAAATTTATGTTGAGTTCCCTCAACCATAGTAAAACCTGGTGTTGGAGAAGATCAACATATTTTTGGCTATTCAAATTCCTTTCAATGAAAAAGGGTCCAATAATGTGATCCCCGATAATACCGCTCCAAACATTTAATTTTTGAGGATGTTGCGTTCTAACACTTGCGTGCAGATGTTTATTTTCGCGGGACCAATAGCGGGTATTTTGTGGATTGTGAGAGCTATGAAGTTCAAATGTCTTCTCGTCACTAAACAAAACTTTTGATAGGAAATTTTCGTTCCTGTCACATTTATCCCTCATAACCTCACAATATTCTAACCGGCGAAAATAATCACCTGGTTGCAACTCCTGCGACTTCCCAATCTTAAACGACTTGTAGCCGTATTTTTTTAGGATCCATTGGCAAGTACTGTTGGGAATATCCAGTGCCTCCGCAAACGGTTTCGTCGAACATGGTTCATGTGCCTCAACGTAAGCGCATACCATTTCGTCTCGTTCCACCCTGTGTGGAAGAACGGGATGCTCTGGTATTTCGCCGTCGTGGTAACACTTTCTACAACCATTTATGCACCCGTACCTTTCAAAACGATGATAAATGTTGTAGACAGTTTCAGCCACAGGAACCGGTCGATCTGGAAACGCAAAAACAAAAAGCCCAATGACCTCGTCCGCACTGTCACTTTTTATGTAGTTTTTAATAATAAAAATCTTTTCTTCTCGAGTATACGGCATTTTAAAAACACAAAATTTACGAAACTGAAGCGACTCGAAAGGAAGTAAAAATGAAATGCCTGTGAATCCCAGTTTTTCCTCGATCATCTCATGGTGTGGCCGCCATCTAGCGGAATTTGCAGACATCTTGTCAACGGTTATTATTGCAACTATGATTTATGCTCACAATGAAAGAGTGGCGACAATTTTTTCTCATGAAAGCAGTCCGGAGATAATAACAAACTGGCACCATTGCTCAATATACCTGTTTCTTTTGTGCGCGCAGAACTTTCTATGCCATTTCTGTTTGATTTATTGAAATCCTATCCCTAAGGAAAATCTTAGGAATCCTGTATAAGTTGACGTTGACGTGCAATGGCCAGACACTCACACAGCGCATGTCTGGCCATCCTTACTTATAGTACAAGCGTTCGCAGTAAAAATTATGATGGATAGGTAAATGGACAATGCTGTACCTCAAAATTGTGTCTAAGGACTTGGCACACCAATCCAAAGGTAGCCAATTTTAGAGGTCACGTGATGGATAGGGTAACCCCCAACCCATTTTCACATATATGATGTAGTAGTACCACCAGGCCAAAAATCAACTGGTGGGCAGGACCTCATTCATGGATAAGGGTTTGGCACACCATTTTAAAAATGCCCACTATCCGGTAGCAGTCCTTTTTTTTACATGCTTGCAATACAAGCAATTGGGTCGTCAATATTCACTTTTAAAAATACCATTTTTTAAACTTTAATCACGATTCATGTGTCAGCAGTCACCCAGTACACATTAGTCTAGTCTAAACAAAGAATTGATTCCACTAACCCCTAAATACACCGTAGGCACTTATTCGCGATTGGCTATCTAATCCATTCTTTTTCTCTCCTGATCCCACATAAATGAATAAAAAGAGCATGGATTAGCTAAACTAATCCGAATATTTTTGCGGTGCATCTGGGGGTAAGCCATGTTAGTCTATGCACAAATCGGGGAAAAAAGGGGGTTCGCGTGCAAATCGTGCTAACTTTATGCCGATAAGCTAACTTTGTTAAGGGTAGCTCATAGATCACGCTTTGACTTATTGTCATTCTGGTAAATGCGTTCTTTTCAAGCTATTGCCCCCAACACTTTTATTGCATGCGCTATAACTTTCTTAAAAATTAACACAGAGAGTCAAAGATGACAGCAAACGATTTAATGGAACCATACGATAAAATTATTTTCTATAAAAAACTTCACAATTTTGCTTTGTTCTGTCACAAATAATAAAAAAACTAGTTTTTAGTTTTTTTTTAAAGCAGTTTTTTTTCCACAAGCCATTTGCAATAATACTAAAGCAAAATAAAAAAAAAGTTTTAAATAAAACTTGTAGAGTAAACATTTTGCTTTAATTTGATGTATATTTATTTATGGAAAAACAAAATGGCTGTCACTAAAAAGGCCACTCCCGAAGTGGTTTTTTACAAGCTTTTATCTTCACGACTATATGTATATGTATGTATGTTAGGGTCAAATCTTCCGACTCAATTCAAATTTGATATGCCATTATAGTTCCGGTGACAATACAATAATATGGTATTATTAGACACCCTCTCCCCCCCCCTGTGAGAGGAGTGGTGGGAGAAAACGTCTAAGTTTGTTCGATTTCAACCAATATTGGTATATGGGGGTTTTTGGGGATAAGGAATACGAATTTTTGATCAGATTTCGAAAATTCAATATTGCGGATTCAAGACGGACGACTTTTGGTCATGTTTTGCTAACTAATTTTAACTGACTTATATACATCCGATTGTCTTCAAATTTGTTATGCGTTTAAAGTTCCGGTGACAATACATACAATAATATGGTATATTATCAGGTACCCACCTCCCCCTGACAAGGGAAGTGGAGGGGGAAAAATATTTCGTTTGTTCGATTTCAATCAAAATTGGTATACAGGGATTTTTTGATCAGATTTGAAAATTTCAATAAGGCGGATTCAAAATGGACGATTTAGGGTACAAATCTAAAATATTAAAAAATAACCCACATAACAAATAAACATTCTTATAATGTAATAGTCATATATTTACATTTTACCATTGTTACTAACACATGCCGACAATAAGTTACGTTCTAGCTCATACAGGTGATATAAATGTGATAGAAACGTGACGTGAAACATGACTATAATACGACCATAACGTTTTTTTTAAACAATTATAGTAATATACCTAGGCACTGACTATAATATCCCACATAGCAAATAAGCAAATATATATCCCTATTGAATATTGCAGGGATATGACTTTGTGATTCAAAACATGTCCAGATGACTACGAGATGGATATTCTAAGATATGCAGTGGATAGTCTTCCACTAAAATGCAATTACGGAGTAGCCTATGGATATAGGTATAGCAATGTATCACCATTATGTTGATGTACTACTTGAAATTAATTATCAAAAGATTACCTAAATATTAAATTAAAACTAATAAATTATATTTATAATAATATTACCTGCTACATAGAGAACATATTGATTCCAGTGCCATCTACCTACAATATATGACATTAAACTAAATTATAATTATAAATCATGTAAATCGCATTTTTTTCACAAGATAGTAATATTCCTGACAAAAATATTCTTTTTGGGAATATTCTCAGAAATAACTTGATTTTCACGTTGTCATAAAAATATTATTATCTTATTGCCAAAGAAATATAACTATAACAAACTCTTAAAGAATATTCAATAAAAAATAGACCTGGAACATTCCCGTCAGATTCGCAATAGAATATTCCAAAAATCTCTTTGAGGCAATATTCCTATAACATGAATATTTCTCCAATGTTATGTGGAAAGTGTATATAAAAAAAGATTTTCAAATACAAGCTTTTTCAAAACAGAAAGGGCACTAAAATGTAGAAAATCATTTTAAGCATTCTGATAAAAGCGACGGGCGCAAATTAAAACTAACAATGGCCATCCATATATCCCAGAAATATTATGGTAGCTTCGGTCGAGTTGGTCGAGATTCTTGCGAACGATCAATAGTATAAATTTAGCTTTTTTATATAAAATTATTACGGTATACTTTATAATTTTAATTGGCGGCCAGCGCGGCGAATTAGAGGCATGCGTAGAGTTACGCAATAATCAGGTGATTTTCCATTATTGTTTCTAAACTTGGAAAAGAGTAACCATGTCTGGAGAAATTAATTTGTCTTTCTGCGTAACATGTCAAAAGAAAGATAAAGATAAAACAAGCACTGCTCCAAAACATTCTTTAAGAACAAATGTAGGTAAGTAAAGTTAAAAAATTAGATTTAATGTTTTAAATTGTTTTTTGTATACTTTTTTCAGAATTGGAGACGCCGCTGTAAATAAGGGAGTGTAGTGCCTGAACAAAGAGCCTGTTTGTGTTTTGAAAGTTTAAATTTGTTTTAATATTTCTTAAATACAACCTATTTTTCATTTTCGTTTTTTATTAGTTTCTTATAAACAACATACTTATTGTTGGGAAAACTATATTTTTAAATACTTAAATATTATTTAAAAAATGCCTTTCCACTATAAAACCTGATTTGAGCCCGGTTTAGAAATTTCGATATTATCATTAATCAGCCCATAAACCCCCACTTTTTACTCGTTATTTTAACAATAACTCAAAAACTACTTAACCGATTTGAAGGTTTGAACCAATACTAAACCAAAAACATTTAAAAAAATTGTTTTTTTATAACTTTTTTAATTTTTTATCATAAAAATATGAAAAACCAAACGTCTCAAACTTTGTTTGTTTTGTAATAAATTTTTAAAAAATACACCTTTACGCCATTTTTAAATCAGCATATTTGTTTAAAAACGCATGGTCTATAGATAATAACAAGGGGTTTAAAATTGATATACTAAGCTTATTTAACCAATTTAGGTTATCCGCAAAAAGTTCTTGTAGTTTTGTGTAATATCATGAATCCCAAATATAGCCCAAAACCCCTAATTTTGACCAGTTATTTTAAAATATCTCAAAAACAACTTAACCGAATGGAATATTTGAACACAATTTGAACTCGCAATCAAAAAGGCTATAATTTTCAAAAAAACACTTAAAAACTTTTTTTAGTTTTTTATTTTTTAAATTTTTAATTTTTTTTTAATAAAAATTATTTTTTTATTTTGTTTATGTTTTTCATAAATTATATTATAAACGAAGTATTCCAAAATTTTTTCCATTAAAATCGATAAAAAAAAAGTTACAATTTTTTAAAATATACGGTTTTCCGCCATTTTGCATCCGCCATATTTTCTTAAAAATTTACCAGAATGACAACAAGTCAAAACGTGATCTATGGGCTACCCTTAACAAAAGTAGCTTATCGGCACAAAGTTTTGGTTAATACAGTTTTGAAGACGAGTATGGTTACAAACTCAAAAAGTACAGTTAGTTTTCCAGTCCATTTTTATGAAAACTGTGCCTTGTTCAGGCACACTGTGGTATATGAAACGTAAAACTGTGGACCACCCAAATGGGGACGTGTACTCTAAAGAAAAGAATTTGCAATAAAATTTAGTGCTGTAAACCGACTAAAAACAATTAGTTTCCTTTTGTTTACATTGAACGTTCTCATCGCTAGCAAACTTCGTTCAACACGCCGTTAAATCAAGATGTTAACTCTAATTTTAGCCCTAATAGAGGATATATAAGTTTTCATTAAACTCCTACGGTAAAAGGTAAAACAAAATGAAAATATCTTGAAAATTAATTGGCGTCGTATCCAGTATCGGTATTTAAATAGCTTCTAACCTAAACAACAAACAAAGCTATGTGCAGGATTTTTTGCTAAACAAGTGGGACATGGCGATTTTTTTCGTAGACGACCCGACACAAAGTCCGAAACCTGTGGCTTTTATAGCAAAAAAAAATAGGAGGGGGCTACGGACACGCCCCTGGCCGTCGTCGGATTTTTTCCCACCTCTGCCAACAGTCGTGTGCTACGATTTTCTCAATTTTCGACGGTGCGTATTTGAGAAATTACGCCCCCCCCCCCCCGATAATCCTCGGACGGACGTTCATGAGTTGCCCTGGCACGGTTGCGAAAAATACACACGATCCCGAGCACACTTGCCCGGCAGCGCCGTCAGTGTCGAAAATATCGAATTTCCGGGTTTTTCTTTGAGGGGGGGCGTAATTTCTCAAATACGCACCGTCAAAAATTGAGAAAATCGTAGCACACGACTGTTGGCAGAGATGGGAAAAAATCCGACGACGGCCAGGGGCGTGTCCGTAGCCCCCTCCCATTTTTTGAAATGGCATTTTTACATTTTTTGTATTTTTCCATAATCATTTTATTTATGATTTTTGGGGAAAATTTCACAATTTGGAGTCGATAATCAATAGTTTGGGGGGGGGGCTAAGAATATTAAGCTCCTTGAACCTCCTAGCTTCTCCCCTCGCGTACGCCACTGTATGCTTAGCCGTTTTCAAGTTCTAGCGAACGATACTTAGGAATCACAATACATGAGGAGAAATTAGGGATATTTTGGAACGCTTATTTGACACTTTGTCGTGATTGTGGTAATTACTGCGTTTGCGCAATAGCTAAACGTCATTCCGTTGTGGTAATTAACCACTACCACTACCGTAAGCTACGAATCCATTTTGTTGTGGTTGTGATTATTTTTAGTTTTTATTTTATCGAATTTTGGCACAATTAATTTTACCTTACCCGAAGAACAAGGATTGGAAGAAGTTTTTTATTTATATTTTTTTTATGATTAATTTTAATTTTGATTTTTTTTTAGTTTTAAACCAATTTTTACAATTTTATAGCTATATATTTATGATTATTGAAAATTTATTAAACTAAAACAAATAATTTAGTATTTTTTAAAAAATAATTTTAAAAATAATAAAATATTACGAGGTTCCAACATATAAAACATTTATTTTGTAAAATAAAGCCCAATTTTGTGCTTTTTCTCACCTCTAAATTTTCTTACGAGTGACAGTTCCTAATGTGTTCCAAAAACTCTGGTAAAATCGATGCGTGGTAGTGGTTGTTAAACGCTACCACAGCGGCTGTCAAAATTGTCAAAATTTTAAGCGTTCCAAAATATCCCTATTAACGTGAAAATATGAAGTTAAACTTAGTTATTTGGTTTTCCTGATACATGCATGTATCGTATTACCTATATATTTCCTACTATATAATCCTACAAAAATAACGTTTACCACAATTACCACTTTAAAAGTGGGTAATCCCTCCGCAAAATCATCGGAAGTCCTTCCTTAATAGTAAAAACATAACGGATAAGTAGCACTAAGTAGGAAGAGGTTTCAGAAAAAAAACTAAATGGAAATAAAACAACATATTGTTAATTAGTGCATAAGTTCACAGTTTAAAACCTTCTCGCTGTCTGTATAAATATATAATAATAGTATCTTCTATAGAGAAAAAATGTTAAAACTAGCGCCATCTATTCACAATTGATGCAAACTATAACTATTTTTTAATAAGATGCAAGTTTTGTGTACAATACTCGCTGATATTCAACTCTGTGATACATGTTTGCCACTACTAATAACATGTATACTTTTTTGGTACATAGTTTTTCATGATCTATTTTTACATCTAGAAGTAATTAAAAATTAATTTTTTGCATACACTAAAATAATTTTAAATCCCTTGTTTGGATAAACTTAGAGAATGTTTTTTACCTTAACTCTGGCTGCACTTTCAATTTTTCAAAAATTTAGTACAATTTCTTGCTTAAATAAAAACAAAACACTAAAATTTTGCTTTTTTGGCACATTTTTATAATGTGCAAACCATACCACATAGTTGCCAGCCATCCAAAAAATAGAGTAGAGTCACATAAAATTCCCTCGGTTAAATATGAAGGTTTTTTTAAAAAATGTGAAGCTTGTATTAATATGCCTATAAATATGAAGAAAATATGAATCTGTTGGTGGACTACTGCTTTTGAATTTTATCTTTGTGTGATTTCGTTCCATGAGACTTCTTTGCGTTAATTTTGTTTTCCCGAATTTCCTCGATTTCATTCAGTTTGAAAATTAAGACAAGTGTTGAAGACTGACCAAAATTAATTAAATGAAACGAGAAAAAAACCATCACTTTAAAATTTAAATTTAAAATATATATATTATATACATAATATTTTCTTAATCTAAAGCTTTGTTTTTGTTATTCGATTTTATTTAGTTTTATGTATGAAAGGAGGACTAAGACGAACTGACTCTGGAGGTTACGAGTTTTTTCTGGAATACGGTAAGCTGTCATTAGATGTTAGCGGATAGAGTTTTTTCAAATAGGGGCGAAGACAATGGACCTTAAAATTCGCATTTAAAATAATGCCAATTGAACCAAATTAACTTTTAATTTAGGACACTGAAATTCGGTGATTTTTGGAAGAGCCGTCGCAAAAGAGAATCGCGTTTTGAATATTTTTTAAGTTTTCTGGTAACATGTTGTACAATCTGGGAGCATAATATTTTACTGAGCGTTGACCGTGAGTTGTTAAGGCTATTGTTAAAGACACAGTAGAGTAGAGTAGAGTAGAGTAGAGCTTTATTAACTATTATTTGTACAATGTACATTATAGCAAGTCAGAAAAAAAAAAGAATATAAATCAGGGCTAAGAGTATTAAAATAAAAATTGCTCTAAAACTACTTATAACAGAGTAAGGATACAAGTTAAAATAATTAATGTAAAACAATATATAGGTAACTAAATTACTACATTAAGAAATATAACAATAAACTTTTTATTCTAATTAGACAAACCTAACCACAAAAAAAATTATTTAAAACAATAATAATAACCCAAGTGCGCCTTTGTAGATTAAAGTTATAATCGTGTAAAAACAATGTAAGAGCAAAAAATTTTTTATTGACTTTTTAAATTTGCTTTCTGAAAGATTTTTTATGGATTCCGGTATTTTATTGTATAAGTGATAGTTCAATGAATTTGAACTTGAATTTGTTAGTTTGTGGAGAGGAATGGTAATTAATTCTGACCTGAGATTATGTAAGTAATTTTTACTAGTCGAAGGTAGTTCAGCTTTTTTATGATGAATTTCTATAAGAGTAAAATAAATATATACACAAGGAAGAGGCACAATTTTTTTATGGTGCTAAAAGTATGCTGGTTAAGCTCTATTTCTATTTTTTTCCTTTTCAATGTGTTTGGGAATTTCTTATAAACCATTTTTTAAGGGTATTTAGATTTTTCAAGTGAGCTTTAGACACTCCCCCCTATCCAATTATTCCGTATGTCAGGTGACTCTGTATTAAGGATCTTCAACTGCCCTATTCTCAAGAAATCTTTTAAGTACATGAATTTGGATAGCAAACCTGTAATTTTATTTATGGTAGTGTTAATGTGAATGAATATCAATTTCAAGATATTTAATCGACGTACACTTCGGTATTTCAGTTTCCGCACTTCAAAGGGCTAAAATTAGGTAGTTTGTTTTTGTATGAACTAAAAGGAATGTATTTCGTTTTATCTACGTTGAGCGTAAATTCGTTATGGTCAAACCAATCTTTGAGAAGTCGAATATCTTCTTCATTACAATTTTTCAATTTTGTCCAAGATTTAGACGTGCTAAATATTACGGTATCGTCGGCAAAACTTATGCTAGTGCCTCTGAAATTTCAGTTTAGCATATCATTTATGTAGATTGTAAACAAGAGTGGTCTAAGTACGGTACCCTGAGGCACACCGTACTGAACAATTCTCTTGTTGCTGAGGACTCCGTCGACAGACACCTGTTTTGTTCTACCTGTTAGGTAACTTTTTAGCATTACAAAATTTTGTCTCTTAAACCGTAACATTCTATTTTTTTCAACAGACGTGACACACCGTATCAAATGCTTTTGATAGGTCCACAAACAGGCATAATGATGGATTACCTTCCTGTGTGGATCTACCTTCGCGAAACTCAAATTGTAGTTTTGAAATAAGTTTATATTGGTCAAAAATTCTAACTATTTTTGTTTTAATAAGTCGCTCTAAAATTTTAGAAAATGTAGGAAGCAGCGATAAAGGTCTAAAATTTACAACTTTATTTTTATCTCCGCTTTTAAACAGTGGCTTTATTATTCCGAGTTTCAAGAAATATACCTTTCTGAAAGCATTTGTTTATAATAAATGTTAAAACTGGAGATATCTCTGTGGCAATTTATTTTAAATTTTCGCTTTTTATTTCACCCCATCCCATTTTTTTATTTTGTAAGTGTTTTATTTCCTCTTTAACCTCTGCGCTACTATTATTTCGTAAAAACAAGGTATTGTTCATTAATGGTGCATAATATTTACAATTTTTGGTTGTATTATTTTATCTGCGTAATTCTGATCTATGTCGCTATAATGTTCGATAATTTTTTTGTAAAATGTCGCGTTTTTCTTTTCTTATAAGCAGTCTAATTTTATCTTTTGACCGATTATATTGTTCTTTGATTTGTTGGCTGTTAGCTTTTCTTTGTGTTTCAATGTACTACAATCTGTTTTTCTCTTATCTCTCATTTGAACTATAAATAATATTCCAGGACTTTTTTTTAACTCCATTTTTAAAGTATTGAAGTTTATAAAAGCTTTTGTTTTTTGTGAATTTGGTTTTTTTTTCCTGAAGTTGTCAATACAGTTCAAAATTTAATTGTGTCTCGAATGGGATAATGACCATTTAGGTACCTAAATAAAAAAATGGGATTAAAAAGAATATAGTTACGACAAAAACAAAATTTGTATTAGCTTGCTCAATAGAGAGTGTTAATTTCAAAATTTCTCACCCAAGATTTACGTATATAGAGTCTGAAAATCCTCGGACACGTCCATTTTTTATTAAAAAGGGACACATTTTGTCTATCCTAAAAATTTTTGTTACACGCACTCCCGTCGAGCGGTAAACCCTATATTTTGAATAGGGAAAGTGGGTCGAGTAATACACTTCCCGACACATAAAACGTGTCTATATTTTAAAAATTTTGCTTGCTTAATATTATCCACTTTTTTGGATAACACTTTTAGACAACATAAACAAATTTTGTTGAGGAGACTGAAAGTATTTTTACCGATATTTACTGGTTCTATAGTTTTAGGGTTGCTGTTACGAAATATAAAAAACACTTCAAACAAAATTTTTATAATAGAAAAAGCAACTCAATCAAATTTTGACTAAACTAGCAGTAGTTTGGTCTCTTCGTCAAATAGCGGAGACGAAACAAGTCCACTACACAATACACATCAACAGGCTCAGTGTTATAAACAACAAAATATTAAAAAACAAATAAAAATAAAAAACCTATCGATAAACAAAAATCAAAAATATTAACGTCAGTATTAGTCATCGCACCATCTGCTTAAATAATTTTTTCTAAACGCCTTGGCATGGAGTTTGCTAAATTTTCAAATAAATTTAGATTTTCTTTTATTTAGCTCCATCAGATGGTCAGCATTCTGTGGAAGAACATTAAATTTTGATGACTTTTTGTGTGTCCAATACCAATTTCTAAACCTTTCTGACTTTTTTCTTCTTAGATACAGAAGATCCCTTTACCCCATTCAAAATTAAATTACCCCTCCACCTCAGCCAACACCGTTACGTAAATATTACTTAAAATTTACATCACATGATTACTTTGCTACATAAATTCTAGGTAAACTGGAAGTCACAATAAGGTAAAAAGTAACTTCCATGTTCTGCATTATACCATGCACAAAGTTCCCTTCTTATTACGTAAATATAATGTGACTAATAAGTTATGTTATGTAAATATTACATAAATTTTATGAAAACTTTTTTATGTAAATTTTGACTTTAGATTTACATAAATACTATGTTCATATAACAGATGTGTTTTCTGGGACCCCTAGTTTTCGAGAAACGCCAAAACGTGTGTTTACTTATTTTATTAGTACCCCCTTATGGGTAATATTACTATATTAGTCAAGTGGCTTGACCTGGGCGTTTATAGTTGATGTTGACTACCGTTTTTTATTATTATGGATCTAAGTTTCCATATTTAGTGAAATTTCACTGCATCTAGTGATTTTTTTTTGTAATTGAGTTATTTACTGAAAACTTTTATTAAAATGCCATATTCTAGTGATTTTTTTCACATTAGTACTGACGTACCCATTTTACTTTTTTACATTTTTAAATTAATCCTAAAAGGTAAATATGGCCTAAAACTTAACAAAAATACAATATAAAAATCCTGCAAATTGTGTTCCAATAGATAAACTGTATCTAGGTCCAAAAGTAGCTGTAGCTTTAACAGCAAATAAACTAAACCAATCCACGCTCCACTCGTTTCACCTAAAATGCCTAAATTATTTTATTCAAGCTGTGGATCAAATTTATAAACGGTTCCCTTTCGATTCACAAGAAATAAAAATGCTTAAAAAACTTAATTTTTTAAGTTAAAAAAAAAAGATACTGTTGAACCGTTAGCTTCACATTTTTCCGAAGAATTCATAGATATTAATTTATTAGATAGAGAATTTAAACAATAAAACAATTCGGATACAAATCTTGAAATGGATGATAATATATTTTGGCAAAATGTGGCAAGTATTAAAAACAGAGATGAAAACTTAGCATACTCCGAACATAAACTAGTAAATTTTTTATTTACTTTGCTTGTGCTTATTTTGAAAGAAATTTTAGGGTTCTAAATCTAAAGAAAACAAGGCTAAGGAATGAGCTGCCTACTGATACAGTAGCAGGTATCCTTAGATCCAAAAGTTTTTAGATTTATGCACTACTTCAAACTAAAGAACAATGACAAGCTAACATTTATTAAGTGTGTACTATGCTTTAGTATTTTCCAGCTTTTCATACGGAATTGTATTTTGGGGAAATGCTCCCAATGTTGAAACACTGTTCAAGGAGCAAAAAAAAATAAATAGATTAATTTTTGATGTGGGACCGTTGAGTTCCTATAGACCCTTGTTTGCGCAGAATAATATTTTAACGATTTATTCGCAGTAATGTAGGTAAAGTAAAACCTTTTAGATTATGAACCAGTAAACCATGCCACGAGACACGGAAACATTTTTCAAACAAAACAACACTTAACTGTTTTTTTTTCAGAAGTCCGTATCCTACACACCTATAAAACTCTATAACTTATTACCACAAGCATTAAAGGATATTAGAAATTATAAAATGTTTAAAAAACAGTTAAACAAACATCTAGTGGGAAAATGCCACTATTCACTAAGCGAATAATACGAATTTTAGTTTATTTTTGAGCTTATTTCATTTTTATTTAGGTCTTTGTTTGTTTGTTTCCAACTTGTCTGTTTGTTTGTTTTCTATCGTTTCTAAAAATATATGTAGGTAACGTCGTCCTAGTATTTAAGTTAATTAATTTATAATTGTTCTATTAACTAATTTTCTAATTTATTGTATCCTATGTTTGACGATGTCCATACTACAAATTAGTCGTCGAGTGACAAATAAAGATATTCTATTCTATTTATGTCAGAAAAAAACTATTATGATTATGATATACCCAACGAAATGATACATAATAGCGACATAAAGCTATTTTTAACTCATCGCCGTATCCGTATTCGCATCTAGCGAGGACCAAGCACAATAATTGGTCAGAAACTTATACCACGTTCGAAAAGAGCAGATATATCCTAATCTAAGATGTTCTTGAACGCGATAGGTGTTGAGATGCGTTAGGTATCACGTATAGTTACGACACACGTATCGTATCTCAGCACCTATTGCGTTCAGAAACACCTTAAATTAGCATATATCTGCTCTTTTCGAACGTGCTACGAGTTTCCGACCAATCAGTGTGCTTGGTTCTCGCTAGATGCGGATACGTATACCGCGATGAGTTACAAATAGCTTTATGTCTCTAATCATAACAGCAACCTGTATCTTTAGTACTTGGTATATTTATTACTATTATTGTTTTTGGAATTTAGCTCATTTTCTTTGTGATGAAAATAAAAATATGCATTTAATATGTACTTCGGTGTTTTCATTGAGTCACCCCTCCCCCCCCCCCCCCCGCCTACCCTGTTAACAAAAATTTTCTAAGAACCAGCAAAACAAATTCTAGTGATTTTTTAAAACGCTATCTAGTGAATTCTTAAATTTTGATCTGGCAACACTGGCTAGATTGAAGTTAGACCGCGTTCGTTTTAGTTGCCGGGGCTTTTCAAAACCTACGTTCGGGCTATCTGGCCTGAACTTTTTTGGGTGCGGTGCTGCCAAAATAATGTCGAGTTCTATACTGGAGAACAAAAAAAATGCAACACCAGAAAGGACAAATATTTTTAAAGTAATTTATTTATATATTAATTAGGATACTCTTAGTAACTGATTCCATTTCCAAGAAGATTCCCCCATGATAATCATCAAAAAATTAATAATGAGTAGCTCCTCCATGGTTATTTATGCACTCGTTTGTTCTATTGGACTTTGACAAAATAAGATTATCTATATCATATTGAGGAACACTCATCCAAATCCTCCTTAAGGCATGCCAGAGTTCATCTAAGTTTCCAGGGGGACGTGGTAATCATCTAAGATTGCGCCCTATCATATCCCATACGTATTCGATAGGCGACAAGTCAGGCGATCTTACTGGTCATTCCAAAGTCTCTATGCCAAGCTCATGCAGTATATGCGGTCTAGTATCTTGTTGAAAGATCGGATTTGGGATAGTTTGTAGGTAGAGATGTAAAATTGGCTGCATGACTTAATCGATATATCGTCGAGCAGTCAGATTGCCGTTGATGAGGACCAGAGGTGATCTGCTTCCTAAACATATAGCACCCTATACCATGATACTTTGCTGTCTTGCTGTATCACGTTCAACAGCAAAGTCTACATTTCGTCTCTCACATCCAAATCGCCTAACCCTCATGCGTCCATCATGGCCACCTAAACAAAACCTGGATTCGTCGCTGAAGCTTATGGTATTCCATTCGTCATTCCAGTTTTTCCGAGCTCTGCACCACTCCAAGCGGCGAGCCTTATGTTGTGGGGTCAAAGGTAGCACCAAAAGCGGACGGTGAGACCTCAGCCCCATACCAAGCAATCTTCGATTAACTGTCATCCTTGAAAACACTCGTCCTGTAGCTGCAACTAGAAAATCTCTTACTTGGCATATACTGGCCCGTCGATTTCTGAGAGCAAAAAGTTTAAAGGCGCAATTACACAGACGAACATGCTCAAATAAAAGCTCGTGCAAAAGATCTAAAATTTTTTGCGTGAACATTTTTGGGAGCTTTTCTTTTAACATTTTGTTCGGGTAAATTTTTGAGCAAATTAATGATATCTATTTTGGAAACATATTTTTAAAGATGAGAATAAATAAAATTTCACATCAGTGATCAGTGATCATAATTCTTTAAAAAAATGGAACACCAACTTTTATTTAAAATTTTTGTGAAAAAAAGCCGACGGCAAGCGAAACATTATTATTGGCGCTACTATCAGTGTTGTCACATGGATTAGGGTTATTTATAATATTTTTTTCTTAGGGTTTTTCCCGGATTTTTTTGCCCGGGGTTTTTTTTGGGATTTTCTTGCGAGTTTTTTTATTTCCAAGGGTTTTTTTCCTAAAGTAAAAAAAAAACCCAGGAAAATTTTTCTTTTTCAAAAAAGTTTTTCAAATATCAGCAAAAAACTCAAAAATTGCACTTTTAAGCGGTAATCCGCGCGTCACGACTATGATGATAGATCGGCGACACAGTCTACTGAATTACTGCTAAATTATATTTTTTAAACAAGGGTCGGGTTCGTAGGGTTGTAAAAGTGGGTAATAAACGGGTATTATTTAAACCGAACGTGCTTTTGTTCATATATTTGAGATTTAATAAAATGTATATAGGTTTTTTAATTTGACTTAATTATTATTGTAAAAGACTAAACTAGGAAGTAAAATAAAGGGATATTCTTTCAAACGTAAATTTTTATCATTATATTTTACAGGCAACAGCAATAAATAAGTGCCAATTATTTTTTTTTATTCTCGTTTTTTTTACAACCCCAAAAAAGTTGCAAGTATACTGGCATATCCCCTATAAAAATCAAATCAATCGAAGTTGCTTATGAGGTAAAATGTGAATTTCGGCATCAAATCGTTTTTCCATCGGAAAGCACTTGATTAAAAATACCTTATTTCAAAACTTTTTTTTTCTATTTTCAGTTAAGTTCAATGAATTCCGATAAAAATATATATTTTGAATTTGTAAAGAAATTTTGATACCCCCAATTCTTCAAACAAATTTTGCTCAACATTCTCTCCAAAATTTACGTGTGTTTTTTTGTACGAGATTTTGCTCGAACATTTCTTTGAACATTTTGCTCAAGAGGCTCGTGTAAATGTTTGTCGGCATTTCAACATCAAAGGAAAGTTTTTCTGTGTAAATGGGGCTTAAGATGCCGTAAATCATGATCTTGTAATAATCTAGGGCATCCAGAACCCGCACGACGTCTATAACTCTTAACACTGTTGATGGATTGGCATTAACCCTTCTTGCAATTTTCCGTAAACCAAAAACAGTCTCTTTCATGCCCACGATGCGTCCTTTCTCGAAAAATTATTTAAAATTTTCAGAAAAGGTCCTTTATGTGTTGGTTGTTTTTGATTATGAATAGAAAAAATCTTTGAAAAAAGAAAAGATTAGAAGACAAAAAATTTACCAAATATCTCTAGATAAGGTATACACACAAATAATTTTCATTGAGTAAAGAACGGCATTGACTTTACAATGTAACTTAGGGGCTATGCATAAATTACGTAACGCAGCAAAGTGGGGAGAGAGGGGTACGTGTAAGTGTGATAAAGTGTTACAAGGGGAAGGAGGGGGGATTCAAAAGAAAAATGGGAGGATTTCATCGTGAGGAAAAATGGAAAAACCAAAAGTCCAGAATAAGCTTCACAAATTGTATTTCACACAACGCGTTTCGATTTTTAAAAAATTATTATTAGTTATTATGTAGAGGACTCACAGCAAACAAAAATCCATAATTCTAAGGTTAAATCTTCGAGACACAAGTCATAAAAAACCTACTACACAAACAAAACAAACTAACCCACACTAACAATGAATTATAAATAATAATATTAAAAGCGAGAAGTAAATAATATTTTTTTTTATAACTTCATCAAAAATGATTTTAGTAACTGTCTGCAGATAACTAAAGCATTGCTTTTTTGGTTACCTATGCAAAAAAATTGTTTTTTTGATCACGGGTGCAGAAAAAGATTTCTGTCCGTTTTTTACCCAAAGTTAAAAAGAAATAGCAGAAAATAGTAATATTGAAAAAGTCTAATTATTCTTACTTACAAAAAAAATCATTTAAAAATATCGGTAAAATATGAAATTGTCAAAGATTAAAATGTCGCAACAATGAACGTCGCCGAGTAAAAAGGCACATCGCTATGGAAACGATTGTTATTTTATTTACCAGTCGCCTTGATTTATAGTGTAAAGATGGTGTGTTGCGAGAAGTTCTCTTCGTTCAAGATTTTTAAAAGTATTTTCCTGTTTTTCTTGGATTTTTTAATAAAGGTATTAAAAAAAATAGTGTTAACAACTCGCGGCTAAACTGTGCTCTTTTTTACTCGCGTTTTTAGATACCTCGCTGCGCTCGATACTTAAACCAACGCTTGTAAGAAAAAGCACTATTTTAGCCACTAGTTGTTAAAATACTATTTTTATATCAATAAATATTAAAAATTAAATAAATAGAACATACAAGAAAAACGACAAATTAAATCAATACAAGTTAAAAGATTTCTGACTAGAGACAAGTAGATAGGAACCTTAGAAATTTCCAAATTTTCCAAAAAATTAAGTTTTCCCAAAAACAGAGCGTTTATCGTTTGGTGATTTTTGTGAATTTACGGATTCTAGATTCGAGAAGATAAAAGACTTTTCTTTACGGTTAGGCACAGTTGGTCTAATCTTTAAAACATAGATTTTTGTTTTTGATACATCGGCAACTACTATTTACCGTAAAAATTAAAATCCCCTATGTAGCCCTTTTCTGGGGGGCTATTTTTGGAAAATATTCTAAGAACCTTAAATAGTAACTCCCTATTTTGACTTCATATGTGAATTCTCGCTGAAATTCTCTTTCCAATGGTACCCAATATCATAAGGTTTGCTTTACTAATTTTCGAGATATTGCCTTTCAAAATGTCAAAAATTCAATTTTCGAAGGCCCATATCTTAGAAACTAAACAAAATATCTCTATTGTGTTTGTTATCGATTTTGAGGGTTTTATAAGAGCAAATAAAAAATGACAATAGCTTGACGTTTGCACATTCCTATTTACAGTTTATTGATTTTCAATGATTTTGACGATATTATTCCAAAAATATGAAGTAGAAGGTCAGATTGTCAAACTATTGTCATTTTTTATTTCCTCGTAAAAAAACCCTAAAATCGATAATAACACAATAGAGATATTTTGTTTAGTTTCTAAAATATGTGTCTTTGAAAATTGAATTTCTGACATTTTGAAAGCCAATATCTCGAAAATTAGTAAAGTAAACCTTATGATAATGGGGTACCATTAGATAGAGAATTTCAGCGAGAATTCAATTATGAAGTCAAAATAGGGGGTTGCTATTTAAGGTTCCCCGAATATTTTCCAAAAATAGCCCCCCAGAAAAGCGCTATATAGGGGATTTTAATGTTTAGGGTAAATAGTAGTTAGCGATGGATCAAAAACAAAAGTGTATATTTTAAAGATTAAATATTTTTTTCTTAAAACCCCTCTCTAGGCCAACTGCGTAGGATAGGGTCCTTCAGTCTGGAAAATATTCTCTTCAGACTCACAAAATATTTATTAACCACCTTAATGTCAGTGTTCAGGGATTTTATTTACTTTACCTACTAGCCCAATAGAATAGTACTTTAAAATGGCAAAACTGACTACACAGCCACACTTTTTAGGGCTAATAGGGGATCATGCCAGAAACCTAAAACCACGTTTTTCCAACAAAATTTCCATCTAGGTTCGCCGCCATCTTGGATTTTGCATTGGATTTAATATTTCGGTTAATATTTGTTCGATTTTAAAACGGTTTTTTTTTATTCAAAAAATTTTTTGTATCAGCCAATATTTCACTCTATGTAGACTCGAGAAGAAAAGTGTTCAAATATAAATTCTAGATATCAAAATTTTAGTACTCATTTACCAATAACCTACCTAAAGAATAAAGATATAAAAAGTCTCATTAAGAAAATTTTTTTGAACCACTTTTTCTGTATAAAAAAATAGCTGAGATACAGAGATTGTATATAAGATAGAGCGTATGTTAATTTAGTTTATTGTGTATCATCTCCTGATGATGCTAACGTTGTTAGCGAAACGCGCGTCGAGTGCAAAAAAGTGTAGTTTTGGTTTGCGGAAAACAATCATAACTTTGTTTCAGTGCTGGAAAGTTGAAACTACAAATTCTTGAGGTAAGATTTAACTCCCTTATTGTTTCAAATGGCCATGATGAGTGCCTATGGTTTGTCAAACCAGGAATTTATCAGAACGATTCACCACAAAAACTGCAATTTGTTAAACCAATATTTTATCCGAACCTCATTTTTTCAAACTCGAAATTTAAAAGACCCGTTTTTAATCGAACCATTTTCCATCAAACCCGGAATAACACATAAATGCAAGACGAGTGAATACAAGTGACATTTATACACAAACTATTGAACGCAACCAGTAATGCATCAAAACGCCGCGCCGCTGCGCCACCTGCGTGTACGCCTGCGGTTCATGTAGTATTGGCGAATGCGCAATTAATTTAGCAAAAATTTTCTGATAAATTACGGGCTTTATGAATTCCGGGTTTAATATGGAATGAGTTTGATGAACAATGGTTTGATTAAAAACGGGTCTTATAAATTTCGTATTTGTTACTGATTGGGTTTGAAGAAATAAGGTTCGGATAAAAAATTGATTTAACGAATATTTGTTCCTATAGTTAACGATTTTATAATTAAACGTTCTTTTATTTAAAGGGTTTGATTTTGCACATTCTGATAAACCGTGGGTGTCCTGAAGAAATAAGGTTCGGATAAAAAATTGGTTTAACGAATTGCAGTTTTTATAGTGAATGATTTTATAATTGAACTTTCTTGTATTTAACGGGTTTGATTATGCACATCCTTTTAAACCGTGGGCGTCCGCCAAGACAAAACAAAAGTATCTACTCACTTATTATTGACAACTGTCCTTAGTGAAGTTATATTGGAATATTAGATAATATTCTGCGTAGCTACTTTTAAAATTTAATTTTTTTTAAGTATAATTCGATATTCGTCCTTATGTATTTTGAGGAAAACGAGGAAATTAATTGTTTTCTTTGCAACAGAACATTATGCGAGAATTAGAATCACGTCGTCATAACGAAAGGTAAGCAAATACTGATATCTGAAATTAAGTACTCATTGACCAATAACCTACCTAAGAAAATTTTTGCCTGCGCCGCTTTTTGACACTTTTGACAGATCAGTCCAGAAGATAGCCTTACTTTTTCTTTTCTAGGTGTTTAAGGAAGAAATAAACGAGACTTGGTTTTTGTATGTTTTTGACGTTTCTATAGCAGATCACGTGATTTTCGGCCACTTCGAGTTTTGTCGGATATACAGTAGCGTACTCAAGGGGAAAGGGAAGGTTGTGGTTACCCAGTGCTACTCCAATCTGAATAAGATTCTTATTAAATAATCAGCAATTTTTCTCAAAAATTTTGTAGAACATTTTTTGCCTTAATGTTTGTATGTCCGTCTGTCTGTCACCAACGCGCCTAACTCAAGAACCACTTGTCCGATTTTGACGAAATTTATTATGTACGTAGACTTGGTTTGTGCTCCAGATGATCACATTTCAAGAACATTAAAATTGCCCCCCAGGAGCGGAGATAATGGAAGGGACTTATTAAAAAAAACCCATTTTAATCCAGAATATGGCATGTGGGGTATTAATTGGAACGTATTCAAACAGGGATTCTAAAAGCTTTGGTGAGAGCTTTAGTGCCTATAAATTGAAAGAGTATTTTAAAAATTCTTGCCTGCGTTAACATTTCTATCTTTTTCTATAAAAAAATACACATATGTAGCGCCATCTATCTCCGTTATTTTTGACATAACTGTTATTTTTTATTACCAAAATTTATCATTCTTTTCGGTGGTAGATGTGAATTAACTTTTTACCCGAGACATATAGCAAAAAAAAAATTAGATCAAAAATCTTATAAATACCACTTTTTTATTAAACAAAACAATTTGTTTTTAAATCGGACCAGTGGTCAATGAAATATGGGACTAAAACCGAATTAACCCGAATTACGCATAAATTCAAGATGGCGGCGAACCTAGAGAGAAATTTTGTTGGAAAAATATGTTTTTAAGAGTCTCATATGACCTTATTATATGATTTTTTTAAATCAAAACGCGTCGTGTAAAATAATACATTTTGGGAAGCTTATTATGGACTTTTGATTTTTCTTTTTTTCCTCACGATGTTTGAACAGCTTCACCCCGGAGAAACTTACCATTCTATGAGAGGATTTGTTCCAGGAATTTCATAGTGGTGGTTAAAGTGCCTAAAGATATATAGCAGTTGCGTGCGGAACTGTCAAAAATAGTGCCGACTTTGTCAAAGTCCGAGTTTATGTACCGATAAGTCTATAAGTAAGATGTAGTATGTTAAAATATACAGGCACTGAAAAACATTGTAACAAAAACCTTCGGTTGATTGTTTGAAATATTCGGTTATATGTTTAAAGAAATAAGGCACATGTATTATGGTTGCACGCTTTTCAAAATAAACAAAGTTTCATAAAAATCCTGAAAAGCCTATTAATAAATTAACTTGAAAATTAGAGCTTAAATAAAATTTACGTTCAGTCTGAGATTATTGTCAAGATCCGGTAAGGTGGTGTGTTCTTTGTCTATAGTGCGTTATTTTTAAGGTGCGGGCATTAAGTAGTAAGTAGTATTGAGTAAGTATTTTCTACAATTAAACAAAAAATAGTGTTTAAAAACTGTGCATTCAGGTACCAACATCTATACCGCCGTCCAACGGAAAAACACACCCTAAAAGATTTTGTGATTATCAGGGACAAAAGAAAGGAAAAAAATGTTTATAAAAAAACTTTCGAATGGAAAAAGGATTTAGTTCTTCTTTTGTAGCTCTCTCTTTGTCAGCGTTGAATTAAAATTATTTATTTGCGCCCATCGCTTTTATTAGATAACAAATTATTTTCTACTTTTGTTTGTACATTTAATAAAGCTTGTTCTTTAAAAGTTTTTTTTCATAAAAATGTAGTTTTTTATTTTTAGATTTGTACCCTAAGTCGTCCATTTTTAATCCGCCATATTGAAATTTTCAAATTAATCAAAAAATCATATAACCGTTCCCGAAAAACCCCTGTATGCCAACTTTGATTTAAATCGAACATACTAAATCTTTTCCCTCCTCCGCTTTCCTCGGAAGTGCGTACCTAATAATACCATATTATTGTATTGTCGATGGAACTATAAACGCATACCAAATTTGAACACACACCTTTAATTTTTAGAGTTTTTCCCTTAACGTCCATTTTGAATCCTCCATATGGAAATTTTTCTTAAAAACCCCTGTACCTACGTCAATTTTGATTGAAATCGAACAAACAAACAAACGAACACTTCCCTCGTTAGAGGGAGGTGGGTACCTGAGAATACCATATTATTGTATTTTCACCGGAACTATAAAGGCATACCAAATTTGATCACAATCGGATGTGGATAAGTCAGTTAAAATTGGTTAGCAAAACATGACCGAAAATCGTCCATCTTGAATGCGCCATATTGAATTTTCAAAATCTGATCAAAAATTCGTATTCCTTATCCCCAAAAGCCCCCGTATCCCAATTTTGGTTGAAATCGGACAAACTTAGGTGTTTTCCCCCCTCCACTCCCCTCGTAGGAGAGTAGGGTGCCTAATAATGACATGTTATTGTATTGTCACCGGAACTATAAATATATGCCTGATTTGAAGGTAATCGGATGTGTATAAGTTAGTTAAAATTGGTTAGCAAAAGATGACCAAAAATCGTCCATCTTGAATCCGCTTCATTGAATTTTCAAAATCTGATTAGAAATTCGTTATCTCCATTCCCAAGTGCCCCAACACACCAAATTTCAACGAAATCGGGCGTACTTCAACTGTACCACCCTCCATCCCCTTCGAGTAGGGGGGAGCTGTCAATTTCATCACACTATATTCTTGTGTTGTCACCGCAACTATATAAGCATGCCAAATTTGAAGCCGATCGGATGTCGGGAAGTTGGTCAAAATTAAGTTACAAAATTGCACCCGAACAAACATATTACATTGCAAGCTACATAAAAGCTTGTAACAAAATTGGGTGATTTGTACATACGTATCAAAGAAAAAACCTCCGTATTACATAGAATAAAATCAGTAGTAGCGTTTTTCATTGTAAAATATGTACAGTTTCCTCCTTTATTTTAGTCCAGTGTTTTAAAAACTGTATATTATTAATCTGACAACGACGCTTACATAAAAATATTTCAGTTGTTATCTTAATTTCTTCTAGGTAGAGTAAATACGACCTTTTTTAACACTCGAGTTTTCAGGTCAGTTCTATTTTAAGTTCTCAAAGATGCACACCCTCATAAAATCTTGCTTGTAATTAGTTTTGAAAGTTTGGTTCTTTGTAAAATAAAGTAAAATATATATATATATAAAAGAAAATTGATTTAAATGTAGTTATTATTCCCGAATTAATCGGGTGGTCCTTCGAAAGGAAAAAAGGAATCAATGCACGCCGAACAAATCCAGTTGCGCATTCGCCTATTTCCAGTTTTGAATTGACACTGTCCCGGTGCTGTAAAAAAATGGCACTGGTGCTGTTTGAATGGAACACGACTGCAACAGCGATATTGGCAAACGGTTAATTTCACATTTTCGAATTGAAATTTTGGTTTTGTTTTGTGTTGCAATTATTTATAAAATCGCGAGTCGCGACCCTTTTGCTATATTTGCTATATTTACACGTCCGTTTATCAAACGGGGTGTTTTCAACTTCATAACCATTGAAGTACATAAGTAGTGGTAGATGGCGGCCGCCGTCCGCCGGCGGAATCTTATCATCAAAAAATATCTAACGTCATCTTCTTTAGATAACGCAGACGACAATAAACAACTTTTAAACGGGTCTGGTCCCATATAAACAGCTTCTAAACAGGTCTGTTCCCAAATAAACAGCTTTTAAACGGGCCTGTTCTCAAATAAACTGCATTTAAACGGGCCTGTTCTAAAATAAACTGGTTGTAAACGGGTCTGTTCCCATATAAACAGTTTCTAAACATTACTATTTTTACTATTACAAACTACTATATAGGGTAAACTATCATCTGTCAAAAATCCAGCTTTATCCGGAAAAATTTCCATTAATTAGCTAACGGTCTTGGGCTATCTATCTACGCTGCAACATACCTCTAATATGGCCCGGTGCAACTTGATCACCGCAATTTGTCACGGCGAGCTGTCGCTGTAAAGATCTATGTCAAAATATTTAATATCTTATCTTTAGGATTTGAGCACCAACAAGGCCTAATAGCTAATTGTATGTTGGCAAAACCAAAAATACTAAAAAATGCCGCGACTTCTCAACTGAAAATCTTTTTTTAATGCAACTTTTGGCAATCGCGGTGAATACTTGCACTGTCTCTCTCTCTCACGTTTGATTGCCGTCACTTTTTGGAGTCCTGTAGGCCTTATTAACTTAATTGGACGGGTCATCGGCTACTTTTGTAGTCTACCGACTTAGGGAGTGTATAACTAGGTCCGCCTCGACGTGATATCCGATCCCATCCGGCCTGATTACCGGCGGAGGGGTAGAACCTAAGATACCTTTTTACACTTATTGACCCCTCTCCCTTTACTTTACTCACCAGACCGGTTTGATGAGCACCCCCTAGGAGGATTTAATTTAGCCTAAACCCCTTTGTCGAGGCTAAGGATCTTTATCGTGCTCCACTATCAATATATGGATAACACGGAACTGTCCTCTTACCTCCTCTTAACGTCCTCTCCGAGGGACGGTACGGAATCGAATTAGCCTGCCTTCTAGCTAACTCGGCCTACTCCGGTCCATACTGCGTTTTAACTTAATCTTACCAAATTTTGTAATTTAATAAGAAAATGTCCAAGTAGACTACCGACTGTCCCGGGGATCGAACCCGGGTCTCCTGGTTGAAAGACCTCAGCTTGCCAAAAGTGGTTAGCATATACCGTTCAAGATCGCCTGAAGTCATACCAGTTTTGGAGAAACTCGAAAAACTGGCGTCGCTTGCTGTTATTGGTCCGCGAGCGACGCCAACGAAAAAAAAACAAGTTAAAGAAAATTCCGAAAATCATTTGAAAATGAAAAGTGCAACACGTTTCTCCATTTTTTCTTGCATACAATGAATTGTGTAGACGCGACACTTGTGGATTGTGAGGAGAATGCGTTTATTTTGTGAACAGAAGGTAGGGAGTAGGTTTCTGTCTAGATAAAGCTATCAAATGGCTGTGGCTTAAAGTTCCGACGGTCCTTTTTCTTTTTAAACAGACTGTCTCCGAGCCTAGCAAAAATACTAAAGATACGACAGTCGGCTTTGCGCGTTCAAAGCTGGTTCGGCAATGTTAATGCCATTTTTGACATTTTGCGTGGAAGGGGTAAAACCGTTTTTGGTTTGGCTTCAGCCGCCGCTGAACGCGCCCCAGGTATATACCTACTATACCAACCAGTGCGGCACTTGCACCGTCAGAATCAATCTTACGCCTTTTTTTAAGACTTATAGCGTAATCCTTTAAGGCAATCGGTGCGCCACTGGTACGCAACTGGTTCGGTTTTTGTGTTCCATTGACAGGCACTTTTTCAGTTTTCCTGTTCCATTGAGGAACTGACACTTTCAGTGTGGCACCGAGTGCCGCTTTTTCGGCACCGGCTCTGAGGGCTCGTGCCGCACCCAAAACTATTCTCCGCCATTAAAAATTCTAATTGCAAACAGCGAAAATGGCAAGTGTGAGAGATTTTTGTACATATTTTCTCCCTGAGAGTTAAACAGGTTTGTTCCCAAATAAACAGCTTTTAAACGGGCCTGTTCTCAAATAAACAGCATTTAAACGGGTCCAGAATATGGCATTGTATATCTAACTTCTGCTAATTCTCTTATAGGTAATTTAAATGACTTTGTTGGCTAGACAAGTAAGTAGAACATAAAATTCACAGTTCCGAAAAAAAAATATAGGTCATTTTTACCAGGGTATAGCATAAACGTCTGGGACGCCAGTCAAAAAAAGTGGTAGGGAGGTTTAAAATGAAGTGTTTGTCTAACGCTAACATATTAATTTCATCTCCGAAACTTAAAGATTTTGCGTGGTGGTAAATTGAGATTAACACTACAGAAATCTGGTTTTTCATGTTTACACAGTATTTTTAAGGTCAATCCAGGTCATGGATCAACTAAACTTTTTGTTTGATAGTAGGTGGCGATAAGTCAATAAGAATTGATGGCCATCTTGCCATTTTTGCTTTCTTAGGAAATAGGATAAAATAAAATGTGGTTATAGGTCACCATTTTGATATATCCGCCGCCATATTGAAACGAGTCACAGCTGAACCAATTTTTTTTAACAGTATTATTAATCTTGACCTTCTTATCTTTCTTACCAAAGTTGATCCTCTTTGCTTTAATAGTTCATGAATAGCGCCCTTTAGTATGTTATTTTTGCAATATCTTAATTAAACTGGGGTATTTTTCAAGGTCATGAAGCTTCAAACTGCATCAAACTCTAAGGATCGAATTTGGCATACACGCCTAATAGTTTGAGGTACATTTGAAGTTGGTCTGACAAAACGTCGAATTATTAAGATTTTTTGAAGATAAAATGGCAAAAATCTTGTTTTTTGCAATTTTTAAAGTTATTTAAGGTCGGATGACGAATTATATGGAATCGAGTATAATCATGCTCCGGTTGCAAAAGTTGTATTTTTGATGATTTTTGGCCGCCATCTTGAAAGATGTCGTCATATCACCCCTTCTATACGAATGCGAACAAAACACCCGGTAACACTTAATTGTGACTAAAGAGCTATCAATCCCACATAGTCACAAAACTCCTTCATAAAAAATCCCACGGACTTACACATGCCCCTTCACTATAACGCCATGCACAAAGTTCTCTACTTTTTACGTAAATAATATGTAATAAAAATAACGTAAATAATACGTGGCAACAAACAATTGAAAAAATTGGGGTAAATTTTTTTACATTATATTTTTATCACTTACAAGTAACATCAAGGTAAACTTGAAGTCACGAAAATAAATCATATTTTGAGACTGCTAACAGTCAGTGTACCCACACTACTATTTAAAATTAAGGAAACCAATATCGCCAACCTAAATCTGGTGGAAGACACGCGGCAGTGATTTTCATGAAAATTTCCCATAGGTATTAGCAATCCAAGGTTTCTTTATCCGTGTCCCAACCCTAAATATAAAGGCCGAATATCTCTAATCCAATTGCGCCACATATTTAAATCCAAAAATTTTTTTTTGCAGAGAAGCCTGGAACTATGGGTTTGGTCGAGTTTATGGCCACGTTGGGCGCCATCTTGTTGCTGATAGTCACGATGCCGTTTTCCCTATTTTGGTGTTTTAAAGTAAGTTTCATCATCCTATGGGTCGGGTGGATTTGGGTCGGTTTTGGAACAGATTTCGAGCAACTCCTAGAAGATTTTATAAGGTCTATGGGTCTATGATTTTGGAGGAGATTATATGAGATGTTATGGGATTGGTTTTTAGAAGATTTGAGGAGGTTTTATCATTATGGTGATTTTAGAAGATTCTATGGGCGAGGAGATTTTATCGGGTTTTGGGTCGGTTTTGGAGGAGATTATAGGAGTTGTTATGGGCATTGGTTTCTAGAAGATTTGAGGAGATTTTATCGTTATGGTGATTTTAGAAGATCCTATGGGCGAGGAGATTTGATCGGTTTGGGGTCGGTCCTAGAACAGATTTCGATGAGATCCTAGAAGATTCTATTAATTCTATGGGTCTATAATTTGGAGGAGATTATATGAGTTGTTATGGGATTGGTTTTTAGAATATTTGAGGAGGTCCCAAACTCCGATAAAATCTTCTTGCCTATAGGATCTTCTAAAATCACCATAATGTAATGATAATCTCTTCAAATATTCTAGAAATCGATCGAACAACAAATGAACAAGAAATGAATAAAATCATTTTGGAGGAGATTATATGAGTTGTTATGGGATTGGTTTTTAGAAGATTTAAGGAGGTTTTATCATTATGGTGATTTTAGAAGATCCTATGGGCGAGGAGATTTTATCGGGTTTTGGGTCGGTTTTGGAACAGATTTCGATGAGATTCTAGAAGATGTTATTAGGTCTATGGGTCTATGATTTTGGAGGAGATTATAGGAGTTGTTATGGACATTGTTTTGTAGAAGATTTGAGGAGGTTTTGGAACAGATTTCGATGAGATCCTAGAATATTCTATTAGGTCGATGGGTCTATGATTTTGGAGGAGATTATATGAGTTGTTATGGGATTGGTTTTTAGAAGATTTGAGGAGGTCCCAAACGCCGATAAAATCTTCTTGCCTATAGAATCTTCTAAAATCACCATATCACGATAATCTCTTCAAATATTCTAGAAACCGATTGAACAAGAAATGAAGAAAAGCATTGTTATACTCAACAAATATCGTAGAAACATATTCAACAAGAATCCATAGAAACTTCTCCAAAATCATTCCTTATAGAATCTTCTGAAGTCGCGATTTTGATAGAATCTCATCAAATATCCTAGAAACTGATCCCAAAAGACCCCATAAAAGAGGATCTTCTAAAGTCACGATACTGATAGAATATTATCCAATATAATAAAAATCGATTCCACAAGAACCCACAAAAACTTCTCCAAAATACTTGCTTAAAGGAATTCGTAGAATCGCGATACTGATAGAATCTCATCAAATATCCTAGAAACCGATCCCACAAGTCTCCAAAATCATTCCACATAGGATCTTCTAAAGTCACGTTACTAATAGAATCTTATCAAATATCCTAGAATCCGACCCCACAACAACCCATAGAAACTTCTCCAAAATCATTGCTTATAGGAACTCCTAGAATCGCGATACTGATAGAATCTCCTCAAACAGCCTCAATACCCCATTCCCATCAAATCTCTCCAAGCCGACACCCTTAAACAAACTGATAAAATTTCCTAGACTTCTGTCTTATAAAACTAGTCGTATCCAATCTTATAAACTATTCTAAAACTACAAGCTGATAAAATATCGCTTTATTATCAGCATTAGGATGCCAAGCAACAATTATAGTCAATTTCTATATTTCCTACTAAAAACTATTTATAGAAAAAAATTCACTATTGTCACTTATTGAGGTCCCTATTACGGTTAAAAAATTACCACAGTGTCGTAAAAATATAAAGTTATACGCTAAAGTAATATATTCCACGATATAACTATGAGCTTCATGCTACTGCGAACATAGGGGGGAACTAGTCCAATTTGCTCTCTCGTCGTGCCGTACGACCGAGGTGGGGCCAAAGTACGTTGCAGTTTTATCTTTTTACAATTTATTTGGTTTTTATTATTTTGTTTTATATCTGCCTTGCTCAAGAAACCGATTGGTAAGTTCTCAAGTAAAATAATACATTTTTAGAACTAAAAATGGATGTCTACGAAGTGCAGATGGTCAAATGGTACTATCAAGGCAGATCATTGAGACCTATTCAAGAACTTTTTACCTAGTTTATTAACGATTCATAGGTTTGTGCAGAATTTTGAAAAGTTAGGATGTGTAGCGCCAAGGAACCATAAAAAAACACTCTTTTAAATGACGAGCAGGAAATACGAGATGTGATGATTGCGCTTCAATGGAGGAAAATCGAAAGTTAACTAGCCTCCAAATTGCCGAAGCAGTTGATCCGTCTTCAGCCACTGTCTTACGTGTTCTCAAAAAGAATGGTTATCATTCTTACAAAGCGTCAAAAACCCATAAAACTTTTCCGGAGGACAACTATCGTCGTATGGAATTTTGCGAAATAATTATGGAAAGAGCTAATCGTGATGAAAACTTTCTGAGATCTATTCTTTTCATAAAACAACTAAGAACAGATGCACCAACGTGATACAGTAATAAAAAATAAATTAATAGAGAGAGATACTGACTTTGATCAGATTATTTTCATTTTAACTCGTTGCTAGTATTTAATCTAAGTAGCTGAAAATAAAACGCTCTAATTATAAATATATATTATATAATAATAATAAATATTTGCACTTTTTTACGAAATTTCGTAAAAAAGTGTAAATTTACAGTTTTTTTACAAAATTTCGTAAAAAAAGTATGAATTCAAATTTTTTTTATGAATTTCACACTTTTTTTTACAAAACTTGGTAAAAAAAAGTGTGAATTCACAATCTTTTTACGAAATTTCAAAATAGTAGTTTTAACAACTAGTGGCTGAAATAGTGCTTTTTTTACAAGCGTTGGTTTAAATATCGACCGCAGCGAGGGTTTTAAAAACACGAGTATAAAAAAGCACAGTTTAGCTGCGACTTGTTAAAACTATTTTTTTAATACCTTTATTAAAAAATCCAAGAAAAACAGGAAAATACTTTAAAAAATCTCGAACGAAGAGAACTTCTCGCAACACACCATCTTTATACTATAAATCAAGGCGGTGACGTTCATTGTTGCGACATTTTAATCTTTGACAATTTGATATTTTGACGATATTTTTAAATGATTTTTTCGTAATTACTTGGTGAAAACTGGCGGAAATGACTTAATTCTTAGGCAAGAATAATTAGATCTTTTCAATATTACTATTTTCCGCTATTTCTCTTTAACTTTTTTGCGCCCGTGATCAAAAAAAGATTTTTTTTGCATCGGTTACCAAAAAAGCCATGCTTTAGTTACCTGCAGACAGTTGCTAAAATCATGTTTTTGATGAAGGTATAAAAAAAAATTATTATTATTTCGATTATTTCTAGGTGGTTCAAGAATACGAAAGAGCAGTTATTTTTAGATTGGGGAGGCTAAGGACTGGTGGTGCAAGAGGACCTGGAATTTTTTTCATACTGCCTTGTGTTGACAGTTACTGCAAAGTCGATTTAAGAACGATATCGTTTGACGTCCCTCCTCAAGAGGTAAAGCTGAATTTACGTGGTAACAAAAGTTAAATCGAATGCATAAGTTCATTTAATTTTTGACATGTTTTGAACGAGGCCCGCTGTTTGGTGGATGCGATGACAAAACAGCTGACTGCAATCATTGCGTACGTTGCTGTGCCCACAACGTTACGTCTATCCCTACATAAGTACGCAATGACTACCCTAATAACAACGGACGTCCCCGGGACGTCCTTTTTAGGTACCCATAGGTCGGGAACGTCCCAGCCCTAAATTGTACGTTTTTCGTACGTTTCAATCAATCGGCTTTAGAAACATTTCCAGTTGAACGTTCAAAAGACGTTTTTTTTATGGCTCCTTTACTTTAAAACAGTTTCAGCCTTAATATGTACATTTTAAAAACGTCCAAAATATTACATTATTGGGACGTTCTGGAGTGTCCTTATATCGTACGTCTATAAGACGTTTTCATTAAATCGTTTTTAAAACACGTGGGCGGAATGTCCAGGGACGGTTTTTTTAAACAAGGGAAATTTTTATCTATAGCACGAACGTTCCGAAAACGTCCGAAAAAACATATTATTAAGACGTTTTGAAGTGGCTTGAAATTGTTCGTTTGTAAGACATTTTCAATAAATAGTTTTAAAAACATACGGGTAGAACGTTCAGAGGACGTTCTTTTTAAATCCTTTACACAAGGGATATTTTTATCTAGCCCGGGCGTTCCAAAAATGTCCAAAAAAATACATATATACATATTGGGACGTTCTGTAGTGACTTTAAGTGACTAAGATGTTTTCATTAAATCGTTTTTAAAACACGTAGGCGGAACGTCCAGGTGACGTTTTTTTTTTTAGTCTTTTAAACAAGGGATATTTTTATCTGTAGCACGAACTTTCCAAAAACGTCCGAAAAAATACATTATTAGACGGCGTTCTGAAGTAGCTTTAAATTGTACGTTTGTAAGATGTTTTCATTAAATGGGTTTAAAAACATACGGGAAAAACGCTCAGAGGACGTTTTTTTTAAGTCCTTCCCAAGTAGTACCCATCGTACTCAGGACGTCTCATTAAGGTCCGAACGTCCCAGGTCTAAAACGTACGTCCTGGGGACGTTTGAAGTGGGAATTTATACATAGTTCGTAATTGGTTTTGATTGGTTGCTATTTTATTTGGTTTTTATTAGTTTTTTAAGTTATTTATATTGATAAAATCCATTAAGGCTACGCTCTGGGGACGTTTGAAGTGGGACCAGAAATCGGATAGAACCACTCAAACAATTTTAGGACGTCCCGAGGACATCTATACTATAAAATTGATTTATACTTATTTCGTGACTGCTTTGGATTGGGTCCCATTTTAATTGGTTTTTATTGATTTTGTAACTTATTTATAGTGACAAAATCCATTAATGCTCAAACGATCTGGGTCTAAAATTTACGTTTTGAGGACGTTTGACATGAGACCAAAATTCGGATTAAACCACTCAAACAGTTTTAGGACGTGCCCAGGACATCTCTATTATATTGGTTTAATAAATGTCGTTTTTTGGCGTAGAACACGGCGCTTGCGTGATTTCGAAATGTGCCGTCACCGGTTTTTGCCATCGCCAAAATGAATTTCCAGTGACAGTATTAAAAACCTAACCAAACTTTGTTTTTATTTATTATCCCCGGTTTATAATTCCGAGGTTATCTTGTCCTTTGTTATTTTGATGTAACCCACTATTAAATAACATTCCTGACGGAAGTTGCTTGGCAGTGTCCCAACCTTCCTCCATTATTTTATTATTGAAAAAACAAAAAAGAATAGCCGGTGCGCCATCCCAAGTCGCAGACATCTGTCACAAAAACGTCCTTGGGACGTCCGCCACCTGACCTTCCAGGGACGTTCTAAAGACGGCGTAGTTTCCAACGCGGACGTACCTAAGTAGTCCTGTTAATATGTTCTACACACGTTTTCTCTATACATCTCAGGGACGTCTTTATCGTACGTCCTGTGGACTAATTATTTTGTAACATTGGACCTCCCAGGGACCTCCTAAAAATGTCGTAGGTCCCAAAGCGGACGTACCTAAGACGTCCTGTGACTATGTCCTGCACACGTTTTCTGTATACGTCCCAGGGACGCCTTTGTCATGCGTCCTGTGGACTAATTATTTTGTAACATACAGGAATACTACCGTCGATTCAAAGCGAACGCGCAGCGCGCTCTATAGGCGACACAAGCAAGCAGCTAACCAAATATCAAATAAAATATGTGAGTAACATTTCTCTTAAACTGTCTCCTGCAAAACATCTATTTATACCAGTATAATTTTGTATTAGATATGTGTACGGGTCATGCGAGTCTAAGGTGTACGTATATTATATATTATATTAGTGGCTAGATCATAGTTTAGCTTATGTTAAGTTTAGGATACTTAGGTGTGGTTTACATTTAGTTTGTGAATACATATATAACTACTACTATTTCCGCTATTAAGGTCCGAAACGTACGTCCTGTAGACGCTTTCTGTGTACGTTCCAGGGACGCCTTTGTCGTACGTCGTCCTGTGGACTAATTATTTTGTAACATTGGACTTCCCAGGGACGTTTTAAAAACGTTATTTCTCGTATGTTTTTAACGCGTCCTATTAGGTACGTTTTTAAAACGTATAAATACTTGGTCCAGGGGACGTCTTTAGAAATCTTTCTTCTCGGGTGTTTTTAAGACGTTCTATCAGGTACGTTTTTAAAACTTGCCCGTGTGTACAAAAACTTTGTCCAGGGGACGTCTATGGAGGCCGTTTTCAAAACGTACCTGTTGAACGTTCTAGGGACGTCTTTAAAGATTGTTTTAAAAACACCAGAGATATCATGTTATAAGAACGTCCCACAAAGACGTTCCCTGGACGAAGTATTTGTACACACGGGTACGTTTTACAAACGTACCTGATAGTTTGTCCTAAGAACGTTCCCCAAGTCATGGGTGAACGTTTTAAGTACGTTTTAAAAACCAACTTGTGTTATTAGGGTATAGTCAGCCATCATATTCACCAGAAAAGGGAGTAGTTAAAAATATGACATAAAAATGTGGATAGATATAGCGTCTCTTGGCTCTGTTTTATATGTGTTAGGTATGCCGATGAAGGTGCGTTTAAATAGATAGTTTAAGTTGGTCATAACACGTGTACAAGGTGCCTAGCGGTAGAAGTCGAATAAGGTTAGGTCGAGATGGCTGATCGCTGAGGAGGTCTCAGGAAACAGTGTAGCCGTTGCAACCATAAATCTAAAAACTACTTTAAAAAAAAAATGTCAATGGCGATGTATTTAACTACGATTCCATCCAAGAAAAAACCGAAATGCTAAGTCAGCTAGTACGACCTACTCAGGGACAAGAGTCTGAACTGTTAAAATTTGAAGGTTATGTTGAACAAACTGGGCGCCAAAACAATCCAGCCTCCGGCTCTCTCCTCAGCAGCCGCCACCATACATCAACCATAGAACCAAATGGAATTCGCCCATATGCGTGCGTCTACAAATACACGGCCAAAGGAAAACCAATATCCGTGAGCAACATAGGCAACACTACTGCAACGTCAAAAACAAAAATCTTTGTCAAGCAAATTTAACAAAGAAAATGGAAAAAATAAACAAATTCCAAGAGACTCATTAAAAATCAAACACATTGATAAAAATCAAGTAAATAACGCAATTTCTCAAGCTCAAACAGCGTCGAAAATGCGACAAATCATAGACTTAAATAATAACATTCCAAGCTCAGAGATCCTGTCATCAGAAAAAATATTTTAACTGTCCGAAAAACGGTATCACTGCATCTTTTTTAAGAGAGTTACTGGAAGAACACTTCCCTGAAGCAATTTGCGAGAAGCATGACTTCAAGTGACCTGACATCTTTTCTGAAGAAAAGAAGTGTGGCCAAATGGGGCCATTGTATTCCGATTTTTTGGGAAAAGAAGGATGCCGCAGAGCTAGGTGGATCCTCAGCAAAATGTTTCTCAGTACCAATATTAAACATATTTTTTCAAAATATGAGAAGCCTTTAGAACATTGGCTATTCAAAAATATATTCCATTACTATCCACTTAAAGGTTACAAAAAAGGTAGCTTTTTCTGCCAAAATGATGACAATGGAGGAGTCATAATATATGTAAACGAGAATCTGAAGACAAAGGCCCTTAAATATGTCGACAAATTATCTTTGGAAGAACATTTTGAGTCAGCTGCAGCAGAAATACAAGGTGATAATAACATAAACATTATTGTCGTCTGTTAATGTCGGACCCCGTCAAGCAATGTACAAATTTTCTTTAATAAGTTTGAAACCCTTGTTAGTCTTTTGTCTGGGGACTTTAAAATAAATCGACTCAGGATATTGTTAATTTAATTAAGTCAAGAAACCTAAATGTCTTAATTGATCTGCCAACAATACTAACAAAAAAAACAGATACGTGCATTGATAATTGTATAACTAATAATTTTCAAAATCGTAAAGGTGCAGTTAGACTGTGGTAGTGTAGTCGTCGTTGAATTGCAGCTGTAGTGAATTTTTTTCCATAGATAATGCAGAACAGGATATTTTAGAGATAAATAGTTTACAATATTTTTTGGTACACACTTTTTAATATAATTTACTTTGTTTAATGTTTTAAACAAATATTGGTGATAATAGATCCTCTTGCAAAATTTTTGAACATGTTAAAAGATCCACCTTACATATTTCTTTTGTATTAACCGAGAAAGTTCCGTTTTTTCTTAATATAAGTTCAAAAATGCTTCATTTTTAAAATTAGGGTTGATTGTGTACCAAAGATGGACAAAATAAAACTTGGGGAAGAAAAAAATGTGGTAATTTTGTATTTGCATACATACATACAGTCAATAGTGTGTTTAGTGGTATTAGCAATAAATTAACAAGGTACTATACTAGTTATATCTGATCCGCTGATTAATCATTCTGGTTTATTATAATTGCGAAGAAATTAGAGCCTTTTTTCTAAGTGACAAAAAGCGCTTACTTTTAGCATTACTTCGTTTGCATGGACAAATTATATCAAATAATGTACCTTCTTAATCTTATATATTGCTTTAGTAATAATCTTCAGAAAAGTTATAGTACCGTATTATCACCGGTGCACGATGGTTGTAGTAAAAAAACTCACACAGAGATAGATAGATATTTTCGGGCGCGTATGAAAGAGATGGCATGAATACACCAACTTTAAGCATGGGAGTGATTTCGTGGAAAAGCATACAGTCGGTCTTTGCAATAAAATAAAATAAAGAAGATATTATATTTACCTATGTCCCCATGCCCTGACCAACCGATGTTAATAATATTAATGTTACCTACCTACAACACGCAGTGGCGATACAGTAAACCCCCCACTCATTTTTTACATTAAACTATTAATTTTCTAAAATTTATTGGTACATTTATTGGTAAATCTCTATTTCTGTACATTGAATATTTTTTAAACCAAAGAATATAAATACCTATAGCCTTATATAGTCAATATACATACTGCAATACCTACAGCTATCAAGTAGAGGTGACCAAACTTTTTATCTCTAAATTTTTCTCACTTTCATCACTCTATCAAAATGGCAATACCAATATTATAAATAAGGCGGTCGTGTTATTTTTATTACCCATAAACAAAAACTTAGTAGGTAACGGCTATGTAGTAATATAGAACTCTATTTTTAGCCATCTATACTATAGTATAGGCTAATGGGATCGGCAAAAAGAAAAACCTAAATATAAAATTTTTTGATGGTGTCTGTCTATCTGTTTGGGAGACAGTTAGTGCACTGCACCGAAATTTTATGAAATTTGGAAAAATCGTCACTTATCCCCCTGACTATAATTAGTTGTTTATACATATAATATATCTCTAAAAGGACCATTTCTGTACATTGAATTGTACATTGACTATTTTTTTATATTTTATTCTTTGACCAAACGAGATACCAAAAATGCAATTTTTACAATTTTTGTCTGTATGTATGTCTGTTTGTTCCAGCATCACGCATAGACCGCCCAACCGATTTTGATGGGACTTACACTATTGCATTCCTTGTGTTCCTAGGCAACACATAGGCATTTATTTCATCAAAATCGGTTTACGGAAACAATAAACGGAATTCAAAGAAATAAAAGCGGGAAAAATGGGTAAAACATAAAAGTAATATGTCTAGTGGGTAATGTAAGTAATATTTGAGAGAAAATGTTCTTTAAAAAAGTTACTTCTAAACAGTTTTATAAACAATTATATACAGTTGCCCAGTCTCGACCGATTAAACAAAGTTCCAATCGGACCATCATCGGCCCTAAAGCAGATAAGGTTTTCGTTGGCATAATGTCGACTATAGTAAATCGGGCCATCGTCAGTTGCCGATTTTTGACCGACTAAGCAAAGTTCTAATCGGACCATAATCGGCCCTAAAGTAGTTAAGGTTTGCATTGGTATAATGTCGACAGTAAATCGGGCCATCGTCAGTTGCCGATTCTCGTCTGATTAAACAAAGTTCCAATCGGACCGTCGTCGGCCCTAAAGTAGATAAAGTGTGCGTCGGCATAAAGTCGACTATAGTAAATAAATTAAACAAAGTTCCAGTCGGACCATCGTCAGTTCTAAAGTGGTGTCCGCCAGTTGCCGACTATTGACCAAAAACTGAAAATCGCAATCTGTCCAACATTGGGCCAGCGTGTAGTCGCCGATGCCAACACACTGCCTACATTGTCGACATTGGCCCGATTCAATGCCGACGATTTATGTTTGCTGTATGTATGTATATTTGAGAGAAAATGTTCTTTAAAAAAGTTACTTCTAAACAGTTTTATAAACAATTATATACAGTTGCCCATTCTCGACCGATTAAACAAAGTTCCAATCGGACCATCATCGGCCCTAAAGCAGATAAGGTTTGCGTTGGCATAATGTCGACTATAGTAAATCGGGCCATCGTCAGTTGCCGATTTTTGACCGATTAAACAAAGTTCTAATCGGACCATAATCGGCCCTAAAGTAGTTAAGGTTTGCATTGGTATAATGTCGACAGTAAATCGGGCCATCGTCAGTTGCCGATTCTCGTCTGATTAAACAAAGTTCCAATCGGACCGTCGTCGGCCCTAAAGTAGATAAAGTGTGCGTCGGCATAAAGTCGACTATAGTAAATAAATTAAACAAAGTTCCAATCGGACCATCGTCGGTCCTAAAGTGGTGTCGGCATAAAGTCGACTGTAGTAATTTGGACCTCCGCCAGTTGCCGACTATTGACCAAAAACTGAAAATCGCAAATACAAAATTACCACATTTTTTTCTTCCCCAAGTTTTATTTTGTCCATCTCTGATACCCAATAAACCCTAATTTTAGAACTAAAGCATTTTTAAAGTTATATTAAGAAAAAACGGAACTTTCTTGGTTAATACAAAAGAAATATGTAAGGTGGATCATGTTCAAAAATTTTGCAAGAGGGCCTATTATCACAAATATTTGTTTAAAACATTAAACAAGGTAAATTATATCAAAAAGCGTGTACCAAAAAATATTGTTAACTATTTATCTGTAAAATATCCTGTTCTGCATTATCTATGGAAAAAAATTCACTACAGCTGCAATGCAACGACGACTACACTACCACAGTCTAATTGCACCTTAGGCTTTTCTTCAAGCCTTTTTTCTTTCTGACCATAGGGGGATTTTTAATGTAGTTAAACATGGTTTTACAAATGAATTACTACAAAAAACAAAATTAATGATTTACCTGCTTCTCAACCCAACTGCCATCGAATGTTTAAATCATGAATAAACTCAGATTAATCGGGATAATATTTTTTTAGTTTTCTTGTGTAAATGAAGTTGCTAATTTCTTTACATTATAAACAGACACCTACCCACGTTAACTAAAACAGTTAATTCAAAAACAAATCAAAAAACGGGTACAATAATGATCTTAAAAAAATAAGAAACCATATAACATTCTTAATGGAATTTTCAAAAAGAAATAATATTGACAACAGGGAACACATAAAGAATTCAAGATGTTAGAACATAAAAAAAAGTAAACGAAAGTAAAAAGAATTTTATTGTCAATAAAATTTGTACGAGAGATGTAGCAAATATTTAATGACTTATAAAAATCTTGAAAAGAAACTTGTACCAGAATGATTCAGACAAATTAATAAATTACCAACCGAAATAACTAAAACCTTGCCTCCACCTAGCCTTAATCCTGTGATTGTAACAGCTGATCATATTAGGATGCAAAATAGCTTTTTTCTTACTCCTGCTGATGAACATGAAATTAAGATTCTTATTCCAATGCTTAAAAACTGAAAATCTCGTGATAACTTTGGATTTAGCAACACACTATGTAAAGAACCTAAAACTGGTATAGTTAACCCCATCAACATTATAATAAACAGGTGTTTTTCGGAAGGCATTTTTCCACCTAAGCTAAAAATATCACGCGTAACTTCTACTCATAGTATGTCAGTTTTTATTTTATAAAATTTGATCTCAAAATCTTTGATGTCTTACAGATAAAAGGAAGGCAGAATATTGCGCTATATTCCACATTTATGCGTAAGTTTTATGGCCAACTTAAACTGTTTATAATTTAGTTTAGTAAAACCGTTGTTCTGTGCCATTGGATTTTATTTTTCTTTTGGAATGACTTTCCCAACGGAAATGCCGAAGGATCAAGCCCAACAAAGTGTTTGCAGTATTTATATTTAATTTCTGCAAACCACTCTCATCTGTTTAATATTTTTATGTAAGCGTTTATTCGTATATGACAGATACAACTTAATTTATAAAATTTATTAAATTTTTAGGCGCTTACAAAGGACTCTGTGACAGTAACAGTAGATGCAGTAGTTTACTACAGAATTCAAGACCCTCTAAATGCAGTTGTCAAAGTTTCAAACTATAGGTAGATATACAGGGTGTTTCAAATTCGATGCTCACCATGGGGATCTCCTAAACGGTAGAAGATACGAAAAGTTTTAAATTAGGGCAAAGTTGCGCAATTTCATGGCTTGCTCAAAAAGTTTATAAATTCTGTATAGTTCCGGAGATAGGCGGAAAAAACGGAAATCTTCATTTTTAGTTTTTATTTTTCTGCGCCCTTATCCTTAAAGCTGTCAATTTTCAATCCAAAACGGTCCAATTATGTGTTTCCCCATTATTCCTGCCCAACCATAAACGCTTTCAGGATATTGAGCATTTGCGGGTTTTCTCATGCCCAATATTGAAAATTTTGCACGTTTGGTTCTCCTTGTTTGGTAATCATACTTTCGTCTGTGAAACAAATGTTACCTAACCAATTTGGATCTGCGTTTTCTTATGTAATTTTACCGAGTCACTATGAAGTTAATTTCAATATCCAATTACTCAAATTCATTGAACTTAACAATCACTGGAAAACCCAAAAGGTCTTTCTCGGAACGATTTGGAATGGAATGCTTGTTTTATTGGCACATAGAAAAATAGCTTTTCGGCTTGTTTAATAATCTTGGTAAAATATATTTTAAATGTAAAAGACAATTTTTCCAAAGAAAAACAATTGGATTTTTGACCTCCTCCAATAGTTTAAATTTTGGTAAAATTCTCTTTTTTATTTACATACATTGGGACTCTAGACATTGGGAATTTATTTCTCATTTGGTAAAATACATTTTGTTTAGCTCCATTGGCAATAGTCATTTTAAGGTTAAAATGTCCCCTATATGGAGGTGTTAACTATGGGGAGGTAATGTCCATTAATAGAGGTGTCCATCAAGACAGATTTTACTGTATTTACTATAAGTGTCTAAACACTCATCCTTTTTAACAGTAACTCAACCCGTCTTCTTGCCATGACTACGTTGAGAAATATCTTGGGAACAAGAAATCTGGCTGAAGTTTTATCAGACAGAGAAGCCATTTCGCACGCCATGCAAACCTCTTTAGACGTGGCTACTGACCCGTGGGGAGTAAAAGTTGAACGTGTGGAAATGTGAGTATACTAAGGTTTTTAATAAACTCAAACAAACAATGCTTAAAGATATTCCTTTAGCTTTTCCTGAAACCTATTCTCCTTTTTTATAGTTCCGCGCTCTCTTCATAGTCATGCGGGTCTTCCTGAAACCCATTCTAACCCTTCTCTTTTATAGTTCCATGCTCCCTTCATTCGTTGGCTTTTATTGGCGTGATCTGCACCCGGTCTACCATTTTTCTGAAAAGTGACATAGCTATCCGGATCCATTTTGATTATTTCCAATTTTCCTTTTGTTATTAATTTCAAGAGTTCGTATTAATCATCCCTTAAAATGTGTGAAAAAAAGTTTTTTGATGATGAATAGAACCTTAAGATCTTTATTCATTCTGAGTAGAATATCTTCATTACGTACTCTGTCCATCCAAGATATCCTGAGCATTCTGCGATAATATCACATCTCAAGTGCCTCCAATTTTTACACCGAAGCACACGAATTTGAAGAGTGTTTTTAAGATTGCGACTACACAATACTAACTTCATTTTGATAAAAGAAGATCTAGTCTTGCATGTTGCCTCAGTTCTTATTTAGCAGCATTTTCCTTGGCTTTTTTCATTTCATTCAACATTCAAGTTAAGTCCAAATTGCAAAACTTTTGACTGGTTTTTGATTTACCACCTGTTGCAGACCTTCCAGCATTTATGAAATTAAGACAGTGTCGTCAGCTTTTCTTAGGTTGTTGATTTATATGCTGCTTAGAATTAGACCCTCTTCGTAATTATAAGGTATATCCTCTCAGTGGCGGCTCGCCCATTGAAGCAAGTGAATCAGTGATTTACCTTAAACTTTTACAACTCATGATATTATTTTCTATATTTGAAAAAATATCGTATTTCAGTTTAAATGATAAACCATTCAACATAAAGTTTTATATTTTTAGTCGCTAACGCAAGACTGTAAACGAAAAAACTGAGAATTTGTTTCCATGCAGTCAAAATGAATCAACTAGCCGCGCTTTAAAATATGCTGCACTTGCTTATAACGGTTACCATGCAAATCAGGAATGCCTCGTAGTAACACGGTAGGCGGCCCGCTTATTAGTGCACTAGAGTCAACTAAACCAAGTGATTCATACTGTTTTTTCAGAGTCGCATGTGGTGTATTTTAATTAATTACTGCCCCATAGAATAGTTATGTAAACTAAGTAGTAGAACATAATCTTGTGAAGCGTTAATGAATACCGATTCACCAGTTTTTGTTTACCGCGAGCCGCCACTGCATCCTCTATTATTTTATTGCTCTAGATATTAAGCAACGGCGGAGAAAATATGCAACCTTGGCGCATACTTGTGTGTGTGTATGGTTATCAACTATTGTATGAGCTCTCTGATTCCAGTATAGATTAGTAGTTATCTTTAGATCTCGATCAACCAGACCAACTTGTTAAAGCAATTCTATGAGTTTTTCCTATTGGACTCGATCAAAATCTATCTATGGAACCGACACATCCATTAGACCGTGTAACCAAGACTTGAAAGCCTGTCACAAAGTCACTGCACAACTACGGTTTAGCCATAACTTATTTTGCAAATTTACTTGCAAGCAAACTACACACAAAATAAACTGCGACCAAATCTGTTCAGTGTTCAGTTTGCAATTTAATAAAAGCCAAATCTTAATCGCACATACCTAGTGTTTTCCTGTCCTCACTACAACAATATCAAGGCCTACCTTTCTTAGCATTATGGACTTACAAATGCTCTTAATAATCTTTCGCCTTTTTTGGTATTGTTTTTCTAAATACTTTTTGTAATTTAGGTTTTTACTTAGGGTGTCAAAAATCTCTAGACAACGTCGCCGACCGTGCAATACAATAAACATAACTTTATCATTTACTCAATCCTGTGTAATGCCTCCTATGTTACAGAAATTTTACAATACCACCAATGAGACATGAATATTTTAAAATATATATGAAGAAAACTTTCTCGGACATGAAACTATATCTGTTCTACTTGCTTATTTTAATAATTTGGAAACAAAAATGCATTTATTAAAATGTTGTTTAACCCTGTTGCGTTTTTTGCTTCTCCTGTAAAATTATGCTTTTACTACATTGGAGGTATTGCACGGCCGGCGACGATACGAGTTTATTATATTTCTTCTTTTTATGGAATTTTTTTCTAAAAAACAATAAAAAAACTGTAACTGTAAATTAGGCCTCTCTGGTCCTGAACCCTCCACGAAACTCAAAGTGTGAGTCGCCCGTAATTGATTAGCATTTTCCAACTTCTTTAATGGATAGTCTTTAGAAATATTTTTAGCATATGGCTTATTGGGCTGATTAGGCGGAAGTCACCACATTTCTTTGCTGACTATTTTCAGGCAGTCAAATCAACATTTGTTAGATTTGATAAATCAAGTTTAAAACTTCAACCAGCACATTTAGCAAATCTCTGATTTTTGCAAACTTTAAAACCTCCCTCCGTGTATACCTTTATCTTGCTCTACAGTTTTTCTATTTTTAGCTAAAGATATTGCGTGCTGTACTTCCTCTGGTGTTACATCTATGCCTTGTTTTGAGAACTCCTCTGGATGTTCGGACCGATTATATTATCGATAAATAAATTTTCTATGTATTTACACCATTTCTTTGGTATCTGGTATGTTGTCGGTTGTGTTTGTAAGAAGTGTCATGTTTAGCATCTAGATTTTCTATTTCTTGACATTGTTGTGATACTGTGTCTTTTATCCATCAATAATTATAGGATTTCATCGGTCATCCAAACTTTTTTTTTCTTTGTTCATCCTTAAATAAAATAGTTGTGCTCTTGACTACCACTTAAGACATGTGTTTAGACTATTCCTGCACCTTGCTCGATAGACCTATTAATATCTTTAAACTTTTTGTTTGGTTCGTATCTAAATTTAGTTGCTACCATATTATTTTGAAGTTCCTCCATCCTTGGTCTGGGTTTATTATTTGGGGGGCTCTCTACCATAGTGCCAAAAACTTTTGAAAAAAAATTGTTTGATACTATATATAACACAATAGTGGTGGTACCAAGAGAGATATTTTTTTCAATACCCTGATGTGTTCATTTTTTATTTTTTTAGTAAAGACGTCAGTTTGCCCCAACAGCTTCAAAGGGCCATGGCCGCCGAGGCTGAAGCATCTCGTGAAGCTAGGGCCAAAGTTATTGCAGCCGAAGGAGAGATGAAGGCTTCCAGAGCCCTGAAAGAAGCCGCCGATGTTATTAGTCAGAGTCCTGCCGCTTTGCAGGTAACAGTAGAAATTTGTTTCAAATTTTTTAGCGAAAATTTCACACTACTATATTTGGCTCTTATTGGGTCCCCATACAAATTCCAAATCATAATTTGGTCGATCCATGCTGAATATAAAACGGCCAAATTTTAATATGCCCGAAAATAAAACGCCCAAAAAAAACACATTGAACGAAAAGTAATTCTAATTTAGCCGACCGAATAAATCTCGACAACTTAAACGGCAGAGTTTTTGGTTATCAAAGTCCTACCAAGTTAATAAATTAGGAGTTTTTCTGTGGCTAAAATATATAAAGGTGTGGCAAAAAACAACTTTTACTTGGATGCCTGTTTTTTTTAGTTTTGTTTTTTTCTGTCCCTTTTTAATTTAATTTTATTACCCAACACATAACAAAAAAAATGCTAACTAAGTTCCACGATATATACTTCTCTCCACATAAAACTAGTACAGCAGAAGTTAGCAGCCTGTTTAATTTTTAAAATTTTTATAGTACGGCATTGTCTTCCTATAAGTGACAAACAAAAATTTTAAAAAAATGCCGCCGCTTTCCGAATTTGATAAAACTCAAATCTTAGCAAAACTAGATGGTGGTTGGTGTATTCGGCAAGTAGCTGTTCATTATAGGAGAAGCAAGTATAGGCAACACAGTTCTCAACTAAACAGCCAGTTAACTCATTTTCATTTTAGTATCCTTTGACCTATGATCGGTGCCATATTGACACCAAACTAGAAAATCCATGTTTTACTTTTCAATTTGGTTATAAAAATGGCAGCCACAATAGGCTAAAGGGCACTGAGACGGTAAGAGTTAAGAGGCTTTTTAGTTGAGAACGGTGTTGGTCTACGATAGTAAACATAAAAAAACGATATCAAGAGAAGAGAACTATCCACTGAAAGAAAGGCACCGGGTTGACGAAAGTTACTAGCCCAGAGGAAGACCAAGAAGCAATCAATTTTCTGTAAAATCATCCTTTTGCCAAAGCGAAAGGAGTAAAAATTTAATCAAATTTTCCAGGATCCATAACAACAGGCAGGAGGATTAAACGTTCGAGGCTAAGGTGTCGCATTGCGGCAAAAAAAATTAAAATAAGTGAGGAAAAAAAGCATTCTCGATTAATTTTTGCGTTGAATACTCTGAGAGACAAAGAATTTTGGCAGCAGGTGGTTTTCACGGAGGAGAAGATCTTTAAGTCCAAGGGCGATAAAAACAAATTCTGGTTTATCGACCACCAAGAACCCGATACGAAGAACGATATATTGCTGGAAACAAAGACCGAGCGGAAAAATTTTCGGTAAATGTTTGGAGCTGGATATCGGCTAGAGGACATGGCACTCTATTTAGAATTATTGGGCGATTTACAGCCGAAGTTTACGCTAATATGCTGGAGAATGTAATGGTTCCAGAGGTGTCCCTTATTCAGATCATTTTGTATTCCAACAAGATAACTGTCCAGTTCATACGGCCAGAATTGCGCAGCGATGGTTCCAGAATAATAATATCGAAGTTTTGCCTTGTCCTGCAAAAACCCCTGATGTTTGATTATTATTTCCAGGAATTCAGAACATATAATAGAACTCATCGTAAGGGCACATAGGGAAGTTATTGCTGAAAATCCAAACTTATTTGAAATTTTAGCCAATTCAATGTCCAGAAGACTTCAAAACGTCATTGCAGCCTATGACAATGACGCTCTATTAAAAATAAGATTTTTTTTATATGGTTTTTATTATTGAAATTAACTCTGTGTTTCGGACTTCCATTGTCTATATTTTATTATACACGACGTTTCGATCAGTACAATCTCTGATCGTCTTCAGGTGCAAACCACAATCAATTCCTAAGGCTACGTACTTATATCCTATGAGAAATCACTCAACCTTGAAGTTTAAGAAGTTGGCTCCGCCCAAGGAGGGGCTTCCAAATATTTGAGATTTCAACACTTGGTTTACTGAAAATACCCTGATTCTATCCAATAAAGGCAGCTTCAAGGAATTTTCGTTTCTTCCAGTGTGACTTCTTGTGCAAAACCTTTGCTTCTGCCCACTTCATTCGGTGTTGTTTTGACCATGCATGTTCCGCGATTCCTGATTTCGTTGTTTCACGTTTTTGGATATTCGTCTGATGTTCCTTAAGCCTAACAGATAGTGTCATGGTCTTTTTGTATGATTCACCACATTCAAAAGTAACTTGGTAAATGCATTCCTTATTTTGTTTGTTCTCCGGTTTTGTTTTACTAAGAAGGCTTAGAATTGTATTATTAGATTTAACAGCTGTTTTAATATTAAAGTTGTTCGCTACTCTTCGTATTTTCTTGTTTGCTGAAATTTAGAAATAGTATTTGTTATTTATAAGTTTAATGCTGTAACCATTCTGCTGCAGATCCTTCTTAATGTTTCTTATTTCGATTTCCAAGTCATGAGAATTGTTACAAATTTGAACGGCTCTGTTATATAAAGTTTTGATTATGCCTCGTTTGGTTGTAGCAGAATGATTTGAACCTTGATTTAAATATTGTCCTGTGTGAGTGGGTTTGCGATAGACTATTGTTCTAATATCGCTTTCTACTCGTTTGACGAGTACATCAAAAAAAGGAATTTGACAATTTTGCTCCAACTCCATTGTGAATTTAATGGTGGTTCTTATGTTATTTAGGTGGTGAAGAAATTCTGAAAGTCGTTGGTCATTCCCGGTCCAGACAATAAAAGTAGCATCAACATATCTCAGCCAGAGCTTAGGTTTATATGTTACGGTATCAACCGCGTGTGATTCGAACCACTCCATGTAAATATTGGCCACCACTGGCGAAAGCGATGAACCCATTGGCAGACCGTCATCCTGAGCATAAAACCTATGTTTCACTTGAAAATAAAAATTATGCAGGCAGCACTTCAACAACTCCATCACTGCCTCCAGTGGTAGGCTGGTACTTTCATAAAGGGATTCGTCATCAACCAGTCTCTTTCTAATAATATCTAGCGATTCCTTTATCGGGACATTGGTGTATAGACTTTCGACATCAAAACTGACAAGTCTATCCTCGGGTCCTAAAACAAAAGATTTAAGAATATTAACAAAATGGTTGGAATTTTCTACAAATGAAGCGGTTTTACCTGCAAAAGGTTGAATAATTTTCAAAAGGAATTTAGACAGATTGTCGGAGAATTTCTGGAACTTGTAATTGGGCGTAAAGGCATTGCATCTTTAAGAATTTTGGGAAGTCCATATAGATGAGGAGGCTTGCTATAATGTGGTGTAAGTTGAGACCTTTTATTGTCCGGAATATATCTAGAATACTTTTTCAAAATTCTATAAGCCTTACTTTTGATTGATTGCGTCAGATCTTTTGGGAGAAGCTTATAGTTTTCTTTAGCAAGTACCTCTTCAACTTTCTGATCATAGGTTTCCGTGTCCAAAATCACTGTTGCATTGCCCTTGTCTGCCGGTAAGATTTTAACTGATTTGTCCTTTTAAAGATTCTTCAACGCGACTTTCTCGGTCTTGCTTATATTAGAGGTATGCTTAATAGGTTTGTCAATAATGGTCCTTACCTGATGTCTGAACTCGTCGGCGTCTTGTCGTGGAAGAGGATGATGGCATCATTTCAGGAACATCAGACGAATATCCAAAAAGGTGAAATAACGAAATCAGGAATCGCCGAACATGCATGGTCAAAACAACACCGAATGAAGTGGGCAGAAGCAAAGGTTTTGCACAAGGAGTCACACTGGAAGAAACGAAAATTCCTTGAAGCTGCCTTTATTGGGCAGAATCAGGGTATTTTCAGTAAACCAAGTGTTGAAATCCCAAATATTTGGAAGCCCCTTCTTGGGCGGAGCCAACTTCTTAAACTTCAAGGTTGAGTGATAGGTTGAGTGATTTCTTACAGTATATAAGTATGTAGCCTTAGGAATTGATTGTAGTTTGCACCTGAAGACGATCAGAGATTGTACTGATCAAAACGTCGTGTACAAATAAAATATAGAAAATGAAAGTCCGAAACCCAGAGTTAATTTCAAACACATCATTGTCTCAAACTGTCAAAGAAACGTTTTTATTATTATTATGAAAAAATAATCAAGCCGTCTTTTTATAAAAATGACAAAGTCAAAAAGTCAGTGTTGCACATAAAAAAATATAAAAAATCGTATTTGCAACTACCTTCTGCTGTACCAGTTTTATGTGTGCATTATCAAGCGAGTCGGAATTTATTCGGTCGGCATTATACGGTCGGCGAAATTACGGGTCGGGTAAATTACGTTTCGGTCAAACTATTTCGTATTATATATATTATAAACTATTTCGTACTATATATATTTCGATTTGGGTGATTTATTTTTCTTCAGTCGGTATTTATACGCAAACACCCAAAAAATTAATAGGTGTATTTTTTTTAATCCTCATAAAACTCACAAAACTTTGTATATCCAAACTTTTAATATTTTTCAGTTAAGATATCTTCAAACCCTGAACAACATTTCAGCGGAGAAGAATTCCACCATCGTCTTTCCATTGCCCATCGATTTAGTAAGCTATTTTATCAATGGAAGACAAGCAATAGGATCAGATCATCCCATGGTTTGACAAAGTAAAGTAAAGGGTTCCGGCAACTCAGCTTCCTTTCTCCAGACTATTAGTTTTTTTAATTGTGCGAGTATTTGCATTTCTTACGCGCCATATGCATTGAGACACTTTTCAGGGTTATAGGAGCAAAAGAATCAAGTAGCTTTAACATGCAATATTTTGACGCTTGTTTCTCTAGAAAAAGCAAAAAACATAAACATTTCTGTCAAGCCGTTTTTAAGTTACAGGGTGTCCAAAAAGGCAAATTTTGTTTTTTTCTATTTTTTAGTCAGTTGAAGGAGTATGTTTTTTACATTCATTTTAAAAATGGATTAGCCTAATTCTAAAGATTTTTCACAGTATTTAAAATCCAAACTACTGTTTTTTTTGCAAAATAAAGTGTAAAATGGGTTTGAACGATGAGTTGTTATTTATTTCTGATCATTTAACTTTTCATAACTGGCGACTCTTGCTTTTTCGTTAATGCAGCGGACTCAGATTCCACTTATGTATTTAACTGAATAATTAAATGCAAAACAGAATACCTTTTATAAACATATTTTTTCACAGAGTACAAATAACTTAAGCCTAATACAGACCGGGCAACAAAATGTTGTCAACTATCCGGATACAAGTATGTTACCGGCCGGAAATTTTTTTTCATTTATAATTTACAAATTCGAGATTTAGGATAATATTATGTGTGAATTTATATATATATAGTTAACGTAAAACCAATCTCGTACATCTAAAATGATTTTGGCGCCCCTTGATGGTTGCGCCCTGGGCGCACATTCATATTTATCACCTGTTATCGCGAATCAAGCGAGCTCAAACCCTACCAAACACCCCCCAAATCCCCTTTAAACCCCACCCAACACCCCCCCCCCCTCCAAATTTTCTTTAAACCCCACCAAACCCCCAAAAAAACCAAATAATCCCCCCCACTCCGAAAAATTCACGATAGCAGGTCATACATATGAAAAAGCACCCCGGGCGGTAGCCCTGGTTGCTCGGTCCTCTATTTCGTTTTTAAATAAACTTATATATAAATATAATATAATATAAAAAGAAAAATTGTACTTTTTATTATTTCTACTTTAAAGAAGGAATAATTTTTAAACAAATATAATATATTTTATTAAAAAAAGACAGTGAAATCTACCACATGCTCTATGAATAAAGTAATAAATCTAATAATAATAAAGTTAATATTATTTAAGAAAATAAAAAAGCAGCGAAAGATCGCCTCACTATATGCTACTGTTTTCACGTTTGCTGACAACATCGTCCACAAGAGCAATGTTTTCCATTTCAGACACGGATACAAACAACACTCCAACAAAACCCTTCCCAAGTAGTACAAAGACGTACCAAAGACGTGCATAGTATGTCCGCTCAGGACTTTTGGACTTCCCTGTGACGTCCATTTTAGGACTTTTGACGTCTTAAAGACGTCTTTAGGACATATTTTGTTACAAAACCAGATGTCCATAAGACGTATGTTCCAGTACGTCTTAAGGATGTAGGTTTAAGACGCCCCCAAGCACAAATCTGAGACATTTCTGGGACAGTTCCAGGACATTTTTCGTATTGTTTTGGAGACATTTGAAACGATTTAAGACGTACGTAACCTTTTATTCGGACGTTTCCAGGACATATTTGGGATATTAAACTAATGATTATAAAAGTAAAAGTTTATGAGTACATTCATATAAACATATTTATAAAGTGACCTTTTCAAAAGTCAAATCATACAAAATATTAAAACTAGCTCCCCACTAAGCACAAATGAAAAAAAAACGTTATAATAATATTTAAATGAAATCAAAATAACGTTTTTGTCGCAATTCACAGAGAAAGAGACAGAATATCACCCGACGACATCCGGCGTGTAATCTGAACGTAGTCCTGATGACTAACTAATCCGGATTATTCGCTAAATCTCGATCAATCTCTATTTTTGCATTAAAAAAGTGTATTTATGCAGACTTCGGTTGTCTGTCTGTTTTCCCACATAGCAAAAAAATATAACACGTATATGCCATAAATGTACTAAAGGGAAAAAGTATATTCTAAAAGAATATATGAAGTATGTACATGTATGTTAAATGGAAGTTCTAATCGTGGGAAAACGACCCCCCCTTTTTCATATACAAGCCATATGCAAAAAAATATATATACATGAATTATGAAAATGAAATGGTATGTGTATTCCTGGTACATATCTTTCAAAATATTTCTTTGTTATAAAAAATGAATATACATGGTATCTACAACTTAGAATATTCCAAGCAAATACTTTTTGCATGTTATATTAATGTGCAGAGGAAATAAAGCAGGTATATGTGCAACACATACCAAAAAAAAATATTTTGGGAAATCACTGAGCAGAGCACTCTTCTGAGGAGGAGGAGGTAAGTCTTACAGAGAAGTGTTTATACATCTTCATAATAAATCCCAAGTTCGCAATAGCCATTTCGACTTTGTAAATTTTAAATATCTTCATTGCTTATATGTATAATATTATTAGGCAAGGGCGAGGAAAAATATTAAAACGAGCGCCATCTATGGCATTAAGTTTCAAACCATTAGCATTAAGCGGTAGATGTACATAGGTAATATACCATTTACGTCCTCTATGGTGTATTCCAAGAATATCTGATCAAACCATTAATGTCCAAGAAGTTTAGACATTTACGGGATTAAAATGGGATATATCACAGTACTGGATAAAAAATCATATCAAAATCAAACAGAATATTCAGATATAAATATACCCCATACGTATAGTAAATATGAAAAGGTTATTGACTATTGATTTATTTTATCGATAAAGCTTTTAACAAAAAACATGTAGTGCTAAAAATACAAATTTTGCATAAACATGCTTATTTTTTTTTTAAAGCCCAGAGTGTCAATTACTAGAACAGTGTCAATTACTGCTGCGTTTACCTTAGTGCGGATATGTAAGAAAATTTTCAAAAACCATACAGAACAAATATTCAGGTTTAAGTATACCGTATATCAAGGGAATATGTATTTTATTTAAATAAACTTCTAATGTTGGGTAAATATCTAAAGGTTATATTCTTTATTGATTATTTTAGTATATATCAAAGGAATAGACAATGTATATGCATAGAATATTCTGAAAAGCTTAACAAACTCGAAATAGATTATTTAAATATATATATATTAAATATAATAATATATGTCCCTTCGGTATCGCTGATATTCCAAAGTAATATTCTAATTGTTTATTCCAGAATATATAAAGTGAACATTTGTCGTATATTTAGCTAATATTCAAAAAAATATATCCTTAGTTGACTATTTATTGCATATACCTGGTATATGAATATACCGTGCTTGCTATGTGGGTTGAGTTTTCCGAAATTTTTTTCAAGGAACTGTGGAAGTCGGCCTAACCTAAACCTTAAAACTAAAAATTTTCGGAAAACCCTAGAGAGCTCTGGGCACTTTACCAGAACTTCGACTGTTCGATCAAGTCATTGCATACAAAAACTCTGCCAAACATCTTGGAATCATTCTAGACTCCAAGCTAAATTTGCAGAGCATGTAGCCAACAAGATTAAGAAAGCCACAAACGCCCTAAGGGCATGCAAAAGGGTTTTTAGCACCACATGGGGACTTCAACCGTTGTATCTACACTGGATTTATACGGCTGTCGTGAGACCTATCGTGACGTATTGGGCCAGGTACAAAAACAAAGATCGCAAGGGCACAAATAGACAGTCCAGCGGTTAGCGTGCCATGAGGACGGCACCTAAAGGCGCATTTACATAGACAAACTTTTCTTTGATGTGGAAATGCCGACAAACATTTACACGAGCCTCTTGAGCAAAATGCTCAAAGAAATGTTCGAGCAAAATCTCGTACAAAAAAACACATGTAAATTTTGGAGAGAATCTTGAGCAAAATTTGTTTGAAGAATTGGGGCTATAAAAATTTCTTTACAAATTTAAAATATATATTGTTATCGGAATTCATTGAACTTAACTGAAAATAGAAAAACAAAGTTTTTTAATAACGTACTTTTAATCAAGTGCTTTCCGACGGAAAAACGATTCGATGCCGAAATTCACATTTTACGTCATAAGCAACTTCGATTGATCTGATTTTTATAGGGGATATGCCAGTATACTTGTAACTTTTTTGGGGTTGTAAAAAAAACGAGAATAAAAAAAATAATAATTGGCACTTATTTATCAAATTAAAAAACCTATATACATTTTATTAAATTTCAAATATATGAACAAAAGCACGTTCGGTTTAAATAATACCCGTTTATTACCCACTTTTACAACCCTACGAACCCAACCCTTGTCTAAAAAATATAATTTAGCAGTAATTTAGTAGACTGTGTCGCCGATCTATCACCCCGAGTTTTGGATTTCGCAGGTAGTAGGCCGGCCACTCTTTTGAATCGCAATGTTGCCCTTTGCATATTGTTGGTTCAGTGTCAGTAATCGACCTTGATTATTACATTAAATTGACAATAAATATCTATATCTTCAGCATTTTGCTTTTTTAAGCAACCCTTGGGACCTTAAACTAACTAGGTAAATATGGTGTGAGGAATTAAAAAACAACAATAAAAGCTAAAGGTAAAGTAAAGCTACAAAAATCCCCCTCCCCACCACTCCTCATAGTCGTGAGGCGCGGATTACCGCTTAAAAGTGCAATTTTTAAGTTTTTTGGAAAAGAATAATTTTCCTGGGTTTTTTTTTACTTTAGGAGAAAAACCCTTGGAAATAAAGAAAATCCCAAAAAAAACCACGGGCAAAAAACTCTGGGAAAAACCCTAAGAAAAAAATATTATAAGTAACCCTAATCCATGTGACAAAACTGATAGTAGAGGCAATAATAATGTTTCGCTTGCCGTCGGATTTTTTTAATAAAAATTTTAAATAAAAGTTGGTTTCCAAAATAGATAGCAATAATTTGCTCAAAAATTTACCCGAACAAAATGTTCAAAGAAAAGCTCACGAAAATGTTCACGCAAAAAGTTTTAGATATTTTGCACGAGCTTTTATTTGAGCATGTTCGTCTGTGTAATTGCGCCTTAACAGGGGCCTAATTCTTAAATCTCAATAGAAGGAACGATCCCTCAAGAGGAGGGATCAATCCCGGGGAATGATCTCATCTCCCAAAAAAACATGATTTTTCTTGGAACCTCTTCTTAATTTCAGATCTAAAAAGATACAATTTTTGACTGAATGGACTGAGCGATCCCCGCTCAAGAATACGAACTGCGTTCAACGTAGGATCATTCGACACAAATCTATGTCGTTCCCTGCTCAAGAATTAGGGCCCTGGGGTCGTATTTTCGAAACCATACGAAATTATTCGCATGCGACTACTTCCGTCTCTTCCTATACAGTATAGAAAAGGAGGCAAAAGATATGCCTATATGCTGATTCATGGGTAGTACGTGCAAGAATAACCGGTTTTTCATGCGAAACAACACGAATGCCTCCACCCACTCGTGCAATATTGCGTTAAACCAGTCGAATTCGAACGCGGTCCACACATACCGGCTTATCTTTCGCCTCTCATTTCACACGGTATAGAAAGAGACTGACATAAAAATTGTTGATTATTCAGTATACGTATGCGGATATTTTCGTATGGATTCGAAAATCAGACCCCTGGGCTATTGAAAGGCTCGCAGGGCTGCCTCCTTTACACCTTCTCATAGAACATGTGGCTTTGAGGACTATGTACAGACTTCAAAGTCATTGTGACCTCAGGATCAATTCTGATCCTAAGAGTCACACAACACTCTATAGGAATGTAACGGAGATGTGTGCAGTGCTACGCATGAACCAGGACAGAATACCAATGCAAATCAGTTCGAAGCTTTCAATTAGGTTTTACACGCTCGAATGGAACAGTCTGATAATGGGGGACAAGTCGGGGGCGGGAGTGTACTAACTGTAAAACTACGGGAGCAAAGTTCTATTTCTCCCTAGGAAGGTACGTGACTGTTTTTCAGGCTGGGTATACGCCATTCTGATGTGTGGATATAAAAATCCGGAAATGTCCGCTTCTGGCAAGGAATTTACATTTGATCAGATAGTAGGACTGCACTGTCTGCTATTAGGTCGGACAGGGTTAACTCTGCCCTTGTATTGGAGTGCAAACGTGTCTTGACAACTATGGAAAGGCACAACAAGGTCAATCTCCTCTGGGTCCCGGGATATGAAGATGTACCGGGAAATGAAGAAGCCAATAGATCGGCTAGACAAGGATCATTAACCTATCCGATGGGTCCGGAACCCATACTGGGTATTCCGACATGCAAAGTCATAACGGCCCTGAAAAGTGACTTACACAGGCGCTCTGAGGAGCTCTGAAATGGCACACAGGGCATGACACAGGCCAAACTCCTGATTGGTGAGGTGAGTGCCACAAAAACAAAGTCCTTGCTCCACCTAGGTAGGAAGGATGTGAGACTAGCAACAGAGCTCCTAAGAGGACACTGTTACCTTAACAAACACCTAGAGACACTTTGCCCAAGACTTGGAGTTTAGACAATGCATGGAGGATGAAGAATCGTCCTTGCATGTCCTGCTGGAGTGACCGGCTATGTGGTCCTATTTTCGAAACCATACGAAATTATTCGCATGCGACTACTTCCGTCTCTTCCTATACCGTATAGAATAGGAGGCAAAAGATATGCCGACATGCTGATTCTTGGGTAGTACGTGAAAGAATAACTAGTTTTCCCTGCGAAACAACACAAATACCCTCCACCCACTCGTGCAATTTTGATTTAAACCAGTCGAATTCGAACGCGGTCCACACACATTTCACACAATATAGAAAGAGACTGACAAAATGGGGATTATTTTCGTATGGATTAGAAAATCAGACCCCTGTACCCTGGCCAGGTCAAGAGAATCGCACCTTGGGAACTGTCTGCTGGCCCCAGGCAATGTAATAAGGTTGCAGCCCAGAAAAAACTGTTCTATTGCGAAAGAGGCAGGATTCCAGGGCTAAACCATGGATAGTGGGCGTGCAAAGGGTCCAGCACATTCATTAGTTTATTTATCCGGAAGATTGTTGGCCGGTCTGTACTAGGCTACAAATAATGCTTAAAATATTTTTTTCTTAATCTGTTTGTTTGTTTTTCTGATAAAATCCGAACCGAAAAAACGTTGCCAATTTTTTAAAATTTCTTGTAACATTTTACTGCCTGTTTTGATCCCAGAAGACAAATTATTAAGTTTTTGGCTTCAGTTTCAGTTTCGTAGGAAGGTATTAAATAAAATCTGTATGTTTGTGGCGGATTCATAATGTCGAAACTACTTTTTTTGGGTTTTTCGCCACTAAGTTAAGGAAATTTTTTATATGTTAAAACCCACTGCGTAAATTCCTAAAGAAAAAAATTTGTTCGTTTGTCAGTAGTTTTTAAATAAGATTAAAAATTTGCCTACACACACGCAAATCCTAACTAGAATCTAAGTACTTATCTGACGTTTCGGCAGAAATTCTACTACGCAGCATTTTATCCTTTTCAAAAACTTTTTTCGATTCTTTTTTAAAATATCTGTCTGTTGTCATACAACTGACTGACTTTGACTGATATATATTTCAAATATTAACTTGACAGTTTGGTGCGTCGATAGTAGCCAACAAGGTATTGGGTGAATTTAGTAAAATTTAAAATTAAAATTATATTTGTTTGAATATTTTCGATTTTAGATTACTTTATAAAAATACAAAATTTTGATTTTAAAATATCAATTATAAAAATTTTCTTTTGACTAACTTTAAGAAAAAATATATTAGAAACCCAAAGAACATCAATGCTATTTTTTAATTTATTTTAAAAAAACCTTTTTGAAAATAAAAAAAAATTGGACGGTATTGTCTTTTCCAATAACAATAAAAGGTTCCCTAGATATTGTATCTTCAAAATCTTTACTGTCCGAAATTTTCTGTTCTGCATCCGAGTTACGGTCTTCTGGTTCATCACCCCACGCTTCATCTCCTGAATCTTGTGCTTCTATTTTAAATTCTGGTTAGAATTCAGACTTTAACTTAGAAAGTCTATCTTGCTCCTCCTCGTAATCAATTAACAAACATGCGGAACTGGATAAAAACCAAGAAACCAAAAAATAACAAAAATGTATCCTGCATATTTCCGCAAAAACTTAAAAATATGTTGCCCTTTTATCAGTCAAAAATAGTGCCCTGCTACTGGCGTACGGGCTCTGACTCCACAAGCGCCGATAAAAGATACTTTAACTTACTTTACTTAGGCTTTTAATTCTTATCATTTTTTCAAGAGGTCTGGGTCGGTCGAAGAATAAGTGGCTAAATTAATTCGCAGGGTGAAACATTAGTTAGAAAAATGAAAATTTCAAGTGGAGTGGGTGTCCGTAGTCCGTAGGACAGGTGGCGCGGTCAACTGGACGCATGACCAAGGGAGCACGGCCCACTGGGCCCAACCCAAGCTAAACTTATTATTTAAAAAAAAATTGTTGTTGTTGCCCTACGCCTACTTGGTCTTGTGCCCACTTTCTCCCTACGCCCACTTGTCCCATTCCGATGCCTACCTGCATTCTCCCTGCGATACACGAGTGTGTGCATGGTGCGCTTAAAATATATGTATTTATTCTGTGGTCATAATTTGTATTTGTATAATAAAAATTGTAAAATGTACCTCACTTAAATTAAAAATAGACCATTTGCAAAATAACGTGATTTAGACAATGACAAATGAAAATCAAGCTTAACAGTCACATTCCTAACGCTTTTTTCTCAAATCACGTGTTTTTCACGTGAAAAGATTTGATTTAAAAATGAAACGTTAGAAAGCTGACTATTAGACGCGATTTTCTACGTGCAAATCAAGTCCACATAGCAATTTGTCATCCTTAGCACGTGCAGTGAATACCCTCTAGAAATAGGAGATGCTAAGGATGTTCTAAATTAACAGTGGAACATCTTTAGCATGTGCTAAGAATAGATTATGCTTCGCCCTAATCATCATCAACCATATGCTAAGGAAATACTGGAAGCGCATTCTTTTGATTTTCTTTTGCAGTACCAGAATAGCATGTGCGCTAAAAAGACCAAATAATAATGTTTCAATAAGATGTTCTAAGAGTAACTAAACTAAACTAAAGAAAATACTTAGAAGCTCATTCTTTTGATGTTCTTTTATGGTAACAGAATAGCATGTGCGCTAAACTGACTGAGTTTAAAAAAGGTTTTAAAATCGATATATTCTTCAAATGTGTTAAAGCTGTACGCAAAAGGACCTGCTAATAGCATATACTTAAATAGTATATACCAAGCATATGTTAAAGATGTACTCAAGGTTTAACGCATATGCTATGCATGTAAATATTCTTTCATTGCTGTGTAGGGTTATTTTGCAAATGGTCAAGTTGTGCTAAGTGAGATAATAGATACAAAATCTAAATAATTCTCATTTTCTGTTGCCGTAACGCCAAACTATTACAATATTCAGTTCGTTTCAGCCTATGAACAACGACACTCAAAGCGTCCAAGTCGTTTTTGCCTAAAACCAGCTCGATTTGTGATTTGCCGTTTCCAATCTGAATTGGTTTTGGTGACAAGCCGTATTCTGCACATTTTGACAAGTTCCTTACGCTCGTTTTGCTTGGTTTCAAAGAGCTAAAACACAATAAAGAAAGCTTTCTGAAGAGGTTAAAAATACCTTGCCAAAAAAAATATAATAAAAAAAAATTTATGTACAGGATAACCGTTTATAAAGTTTCAATTGAGAAAACTTTTTTGTTATTTGTCACGAGAGGATAAATCAAAAAGTGAATGACTTATGAAATTAGGTAGATTCTTATAACATTTTAAGTTTTTTCCTTAATCATACTTTACACGCAGAGAGAATATTGATAAATATTTTCTTTCTAATTCCAAAAATATATCACATATAGGGTTTATCTCTGGCGGTTCTTGGGTAAAATCAAAAATAATTTTTAGGTGGCTCTTTGTTCAACACATTTCTCTTATGGCAACGTTTTTGTGAATTTGCTCAATGACCATTCAAGACAATGGTCGGTAACGGATGATTTTAAAACAAAGTGAAAATATAATAGAAATCTACATAATTTCATGAGTAATTCACTTTTTTGTTTATCTTTTTGTGACGAATAATAAAAAGTTTTCCCAGATGGAACTTATATAACCCTGTACAATTTTTTTTTTGTAAAGATTGTTTATTTAAACACTTAATAAAATATGTAAACATAATATTATATTTTAATTGAGCAATAAAAAGAAATACAACACCCTTTAAAAAATATGGAAAAACGATTTAATTTTTTTTAAAATTTTTTGTTTTGGGGTTATTTTAAAACCTTATATTAAGAAGAGACAAGATACCTGACACTTACGGAAACTTTGGTTATATTATTATATGGAACAATGTTTACCTTTCTGTTGTTTACAGTAAACATACCAGTGGTGTACCTACTTAAATATAAATTTACACATGAATTATATTATTAAAATTTGACTATAAGAATCAAAATAATTTAAATAGCATGCAAAAATAATTCTGCCAATTTGAGCCTTGGAAGCTCTCTAATAATAAATGTTTGTAGTGGTTTTACACCAAATAAATTTATTACAAAGTTTGTTTATGATTTATTGCAATTTCAATTTTCAATATAATAAAATTATGCCAAACATTAAAACAAACACAATTCACATCACCTGGAACATCAAGAAGAAGGAGGAAAGAAAAATAATATAACATTACCTACTAGCTAAAAACGATGTTATGGCACGGATCACCTCGGTACTCTGTGGTTATGGTGTTTGTGAAATGTTCCTCATTCAAGCAAATGTCATTTTAAGATCTTCTATATAGCACAGAGGACCTGGGTAATCTGTGGTTATAGGGGCCTTTTTTACATGGGAAACATATAGGTAAAACTATATGATTTTATGTTTCTTTAATTCGACAAAAGCAATATTTTTTATTTGAAATAGAAAATTTAAGTATAAGTACTTATAAATAAGATAAAACATTGTAATTTTTCTTCTTGTGATCCATGACTTAATAACCTAAAATAATATAAGTAAGTAATACATCTAAAAACCACTAACTCCTTGTTCTAAAGAGCCAAGTTTTAACTAAAGTTTACTGCTATTGACAAAACACACCCATATCAAGAGGTAGTAAACTGGTACATCTTATGCTAATGTGCATGTTTAAGAATTAAATTAAGATATATAATGTAGGTATGTATCTATTATACATACTGTCACGAGGCAAAACATTTGTAACCTGAGCAAAGCGAGGCACCAACTGTGATTTTAGTTCAAAATTTTAACCCTGATTAAAATTATTTGAAAGTCCTAGAATTACTGAAAATAAAGAAAAATTTTAAAAAATATGGAAAACATTTTTGTTTTATAAGCAGTATTATAATATACTATATTATCAACGGCTATAAAAATGTGTGCTAAATTTCAGTTGAACCAGATTCTTATTATGCAATTTCCCAAAAAATTCCATGGTACCACTAATAGTTAAAATATGAACAAAATAAAGAACAACTTAAACTAAATACTTAATATGGTTTGATATTCATTTTGAACAACATAACAGAGGGAAACTTACCATTCTTCACAATCATCTCTGTATCACAAAGACTTATGCTGTCGCCGTCTAAGTTCACAGAGATGACTTATTTGTTATTTTTTCTGGTCATGAGCAGAAACTTACTTACACTGACTTCTTTAGTACACAATAAAAAGTCAATAATGCTTGGGGTATATACAGGGTTCCTAAGCAAATCCTTAGGGGGCCAAGCAGCCGTGTATAAGACGCAGACAAACGGAAAAGCACATTAGGCAGAAAAGGATGGGCATGGGGCGATGTTGTCACTACATCTTACATGTAGTAAATCCATTCCAGGTTGTTGTTTTCTAATGTTTTCCATTTTCATACCTTTAGGACTGGAATAAAAATTGTTTTTGCTCGACTTTAATACCAAACTGATGAAAGATATCGTAAAAAAAAATATTTTTCGGCTTTTCATTTTGTAACCATTGTCCTTACGCACTGTTTACAGGCTGGGGATTGAGATACATGCAAATGCCTAACCTAAAGCGTTCATACACGGCCGGAGAAATCGACTGAGATATTTCCGTAGAAACTTTATCAAGCAAATAGGACGGGTTGACGCCTTCGAACGTCCAACCCGGGTTTTTCACTTTGATTCGAAATCAAAAAGGAGGAACAGTCAGTGGAGCCGTGCACAAATTACGTAACGGTGATTTTACCAATTTTTGACCCACTCCCTATGTAATGTTTTGTAACGGTTTGGCACGCCACTCCCCTAATATTACGTAACGATTTCAAGACCACTACCCCCCCCCCCCCCCAAAAAAAAAACTTCGCTTATTTTCATTCCAAATTTTCTTAGTTTCACATAAATGCAAACGCTGTCGAAAACCCCCCTCCCCCCTACGTAACGTTTTGTAACCCCCTCCCCCCCTATGACCATTACGTAATTTGTGCATGGCCCCTGTAGTCCCAGTGGAGGAGGGCGAGAAAATTGATATTTTTTTCTTAAAAATCTTTAGACCTATTTCTTTGCGTTCCCGAAATTACGTAATTTTTGAAAAAAAATTGTAAGCGGCGCCATTTTTATTTCGTGCTTTGTTTTTCTAACATTTTTGCGTTCGGCTAATTTAATTGAAAAATTTTGCCTGCGGCGCCCTTTACCTTCTCACTCGAAACCAAGATCCCCCGTTTTAGGAAATCTGATCCCGTCTCTGTTTCTAAATTTTTCCGAATAAAAGTAGAGTATGACCATGGGGGAAATAATTTTTTTCTACGGTATGACGAAAATTTCGAGAAAGTTGAAGAAAAAAATAAAAAAAGTGGCAGAGCTCAAGTTTTTCGTAAAAAAACGTTTTTTGTAAAGAAACAGAGCAAAATAAATCTTTTCACCCCTTTTTGGGTGTTACAAATATTGACAGCCCCTTATTTTTCGCTTTTACCCTCAACAACACCTCAAACACCTCGAAAATATCAAATGTAGTGTAGGGTCAGCTTTATTTAAAATCAATAATATCGCAAGCAAAAAGCTCTGCAGGAAAAACAGCGCCGTTTATTGATTTCTTTGGCTGCTAGTGCTAGCTGCATGTTTGGCCGTTTCCGGATAGATGTCACTAGTAGAACAGAATGGAAAGAAATTTAATTAAAAGCGATGATATTTCTTTCTAATGTTAAGAACCTGACGAGTTTATCGCTCAGTATCGTAAATAATGGACCCTGCCGCCTCCTTTAAGCAAGAAAAAGCTGTGGTTTGGACCTGAAAACATCTAATTTTTAATTAGGTGTGGCCGCCATCTAGCGGAATTTGCAAACATCTTGTCAACGGTTATTATTGCAACTATGATTTATGCTCACAATGAAAGAGTGGCGACAATTTTTTCTCATGAAAGCAGTCCGGAGATAATAACAAACTGGCACCATTGCTCAATATACCTGTTTCTTTTGTGCGCGCAGAACTTTCTATGCCATTTCTGTTTGATTTATTGAAATCCTATCCCTAAGGAAAATCTTAGGAACCCTGTAGAAGAGACATCTAGGGTCGGCGAAAAGGTTCAAATATCAATTCGAACGTCGAGCGCAGATGGCAGCGGCGGCAGTATAAATCAACCTTAATTTTCTGATAAGAGGTAGGAATTCAATATTCTTACAAACCTGAACGCTTGTGAATTATTTTATAGTCTTCAACCTTCGAAAATATCTCATTGACACATTAACTACTTCATCAAAAGTATGCTTTATTTTTAAAAAAACTTTCGAAAATATCTCATTTGATGCATTGAAAATAAAAAAAAAAACGTTTTAGTTGATATTTTAATCTAAGCATCTACTAATTTAAATATATTTCATAAACTTTTTTTTATTTTCTGTTTACCTACTGGCTTGTACCGCCACTAACTGATTTCACTTGCTCCCCATTTGTTTTCAAAACATTGGATGATTTGTTCCAAAATATCACTTTAAATGCACTGAAATATTCTCCTACTGGTAAAAAAACATACTATAAACGTTTTTTGACAAAATGTGGTTTTAAAAAGACTTTAAAATTGCTTAAAACATCCTGAAATTTTTAAATAAATAACACGAAAAAGCTTATGTCAATAAAAATAGTATCTGACGGACTGCGTTCTGCCGGACTTTCAAGACCACAAGCCGATCACGACCAAAAGTGGTTGACTCAGAATTCTCTGTCTGTATCTAGGCCAGTCTAATTAGCTCGAAAAGAACCGTTTTGAGGAATTAATTCTCAGCGAGCTGGAAATCGTTTTAATACCTCTATTTGGTCCTAAATGTGAGTAATCTGAGTTTGCACCATCCCAGGTGGTGAGTTTAACTTTTGGTAGCCAAAAGACCGCCAAATTTTGTTTTTTTCTTGTCTCTAAAAAACGGTGCGTCGGACGGTAAATGACATCGAAACGTCAAATGCGGTTTATTGGTATAGCCAAAATCGATGTTGAAAACAGGGATATATAATTTTTCATTTTCATCATAATGGGTCCAAATATTTTCAACGCTATATTTTGTAGCCTTTTTGTAGCTATTTTTTACGATTAAATTAATATTGCAGCTGCAGCCGTTTTCTGTCGGCTACAAAATTAATTTAATCGTAACAAAATAGCTATAAAAATGCTACAAAATGAAGAATGGTCCCCAAGTTAACCGATGTCGCCAAATGTAATTTTGTACCAAAATGAAAAATGTTCCCTGTTTCCAACATTCGATTTCGGCTATACACGCATAATTTAGTTTTCTGCGCACCGTTTTTCAGCTACAAACAAAAAACTAAAAAAGTGCAAAAATTTAGCGGGTTTTTGGCTACCAAAAGTTAAGCTCACCACCTGGGATGGTGCAAATTCAGATTACACACATTTAGGACCAAATAAGTTATTAAAATGATTTCCAGCTCGCTGGGAATTAATTCCTTAAAATATCCTAACTTGACTGGCCTAATCGTGCTAACGTCTTTTAAAAGGATAAAAAATGATCGATATTTATCACCTTTGCTTTGTTTTGATTTTATTTGTGAATAAACAGTGGTTATTATTTGCCAAGGAATTTTCGTTGGACCAGATATCTTGTCTGTTTTTAATCTAAGTTTAAAATATTAAACGTGTTAAGAACGTCATGAATGTGTTCAGATTTAAACGTCGGAAGAGACGTTTTGAATCAAATTCAAAGGATTTTTCGTTTAGTTTGTATACCCATAGAACCAAATTTAACATGTAAAAACAAAAATTGTGTGGCAATTGCAACAGCGATTTCAATGCGCAAGTCTAGTGCTCAAAAATACAAAAATTCAGGACTTATGAGAAAACATGACCAATACCGAATTTTTTCTGCCAAACAACAACGATCAGCTGCCTTCGTGAATTCGGGACATAGCCGATGAAGCTGGCGCGGCGCATGTGCAAAGCCAAACGAAGGGAAAATGGAGATAAATAAGAGAGAAAATAGAGGAACATCTTGCTTACAACCTCGGGCATGCTGAAAGCATTGGAAAAGCGTATATTTAAGCTAATAGACAGTTTAAGTTGGTTCTAGGACGTACGCGTAAACGTGGAATATAGCGCAATATTTTATCAGTCCAATTTCTGTGGTATAGCCTTAAGAATTTTCATCAAGGTCACGTGTTTAGCATGTATAACATACAGACCAGACGCAAGCTTACGTCCTATAACGTGTGCTCTATGTTGCTAACGCAGAGATATGAGAAAAAACGTAGCGAATTTGGTCGAAAGGAGTAAAAAAATGAAGAGATTAATCTTCCCATAGTTGTGCCTTCTCATCGTACTGCCTTCCTTGAAAGATCCTTCTCTTATTTTATTTGAAAAATTTAAATTCCTTAAATTTTTTCCATTTAAAAAAGCGATTAACACTTATCTTTTTGATTTCCAATAATCTAGTAACTTTTTGCACGCAATAGATCGTTCGAATGCCTTTTCTGATGAGTGTCTCTGTTAGATTTTATCTTTATTATTAATTATTGCTGACCCACTTTGAGTTTTATTTATATTTTACATGTCTTTGACGTTTTAAGCTTCGTATTAAACTTTTTTGTTATGTTTTATGTTATTCTATCCACTATAACCTAATGATATCTGAGGTTCGTTTTACTTATGCTTGAACTATTAGACTGAGTTTTTGTTGGTTTATTAGTAGTTCGTATTTTGCTTAGTTAGTTTTAGGGGACCGAACTGAGATCAGTTTTAATTAATTTCGGCTCCTTTTTGCAACTTTTTTTTTATTATTATCTATTTTATTGTACAACTAATTATTTCTGTTGCAAATAAATAGATCCTTTTTAAGGCATTAAAAACCATTTTTTTTCGCTGCTCCTCCAAGCGTGCTTTTAAAATAAAAGATTTTGAGCAATTTCAGGCGTATTTTTGGCTTGATCTGTACACATACGGACATTATTACTTGTATCAAAAATGTAGCTCGTTATGTGTTGAATCAGATCTGCAGAAATCATTATGATCCTATCTTTAGTTTTGTCTTAAACCAAGGTTAAGTTTAGTAAAAAAACGGCCATTTTTGTAACTTTAAGTCCAATTTCTAACTCACCCTGTACATATTGGGGAAAGTGTCCATGACGAACATTACTCATTGGAACCTTCTCTATAACATATTGAAATATAAGAAAAAATTAACGGAAACACATCCCCCATAAGAAAATGGCAGGGTCCTTTCACGTTTACCGCTCGACACCTCTTACGTGTCATGTATAACGGGCGCGCTTAAAGACATACGGCGTTAGAATTGAACCCCCCTTCTTTACTTACGGTCCAAAAAAACTCTTGTCAACATTGCTAGATCCCTCCATAGGTTTCTCACAAAATTTACACAGACTCCTACCAAACACATCTTTATTGAGAGGCTCGGGCAACATTCTTTCGTCAAGAACAAACTGGTGGATACATGTGTGATCTTCGAATTTTTGTCCCAATCTAAAATAAAAAAAAGTTCAGTGGGCCATCGGCCAGGATACAGTGGTAGTAGGGGTGGCTTTTTAAGCCTGGCAAGTAGTTCTTCACAAACCCTTTTTACCAAACCCCCGTGCACCACTGACCGATGCACGCTCCCCTTTTGGTGCTAGTTTTTATTCTCTTAGAGAACTTTGCCTGACACCTTTTTGTCAAGTAGACACAGTAGACTAAAGGCTTTTTACACTTTTCGAAGGCTGATACCGTTACATGTGAGACATACATCTATTTGACATTGCAACAGTCTCAGCAAAACTTAATTTAAATGGCTCAGATACATGGATGATATATTTGTCATCTGGAAAAACGACAAAAATGCTTTCATCACGATAAGAGCATAAGAAACTGCGTAACATTAACTCTGGAAAAAGAAGAAAATCGTCAGCTTCCTTTTCTCGACGTTCCAGTCACTAAAAAGAATTCAACCATAACCACTTCCCTATATCGCAAACATCAAATCAAACCACTCCACGTCAACCGAACTAGGAATTGCAAAATCTCTCATAGATGGAGCCACCTACATCTGATCCGATCTCCGAAGGTTTCTCCAACTACCCGATCAACAAAACTCTTCAGACCACACCAACACAAAGGACGACAGACGTAAATACTGAAAGGAAGGCGACGCTTATAATTTTATGCATCAAAGGAATCTCAGAAAAGATAAGAAGAATAGGCAACCAATACGATCTTCGAACTGTCTGCAAAACGACCACAACATGTTACGGTAAAACTTACTATTTATATAACTACTGTATTACCACTAAAATGTGTAAAAAAAACTTAAAATCTAATAACTTTAATTTTATAAAATACGCACAAATATATTAGAATTCTATTCCAATACCTCTACAGCCATCTAGGGGAAAATCAGTAAACTTTTAAAAAGCAAATGTAGAGATTTTTGTGTTCTCTTTAATAACTAGAACTAAATTCTTTATTTTAATGAAAATGTAGAGCATGAGCCATCAGGAACTTTAAAATTCATATAAAACAGCTTAATAATAATAAAAGACTCATTAAATAATTAAATAAAATATTACTACTTGTTTCATATTTAAATAAACAAATTTTACAAATATATATTGTGGAGCATTTAAACTTATTAATGCTTTACATTTGGTTTTGAAAGAACTCATCTGGGATAACTTCATTAAAAAGTGGGTAATTTTCTGTTAGTGTATTGGAAAAAGATAGCTAGAAATTTGGTTGTAAACATAGATTCCAAACCTAGAAAAAATGTAGCTAGGAATTTCAAACTAGGTATAAAGAATATTATTGTATATTTGTGTAAATAGATTGAGTAAAAATTTAGTGAAATATTTAACAACCAAAGCAGAAAGTGGATATTTTAAAAATTGTAGAATTACCTAGTGTCAGTGCTTTTCCTTAAAACGAATTAACCTTCTACGTCGTGGAGACTCACAAATACTCAAAAAAATGGGATAAAAAACTGTTTTTCTCTTAAATCTCGACTGCTATTGATCCAACAATTTCTCTTTTTGGTGCAGCACTTAAAAAGGCAAGTCATTTTAAATTATGTTTTAAAAATTTGACCATTTTTGGTTAATTTTTTACTTTAATTCCATTGGGAATTAATCACCACAATGTGGAAAATATTTTGATGTGTTTTTTTTTATTCATTTTTATTTTATCTGGTTATGCTAGAGGCGATTTTTATGGCAACCAATTTTTTTTGTTAACATGCGTTTTCTGGTCTTTTAGTCACATTAATATATATTTTTTTTTTAATAAATTTTAATAATTTATTTATTTACCTGAAAGGGTTCTAATGCTTTGCACTCTTTTCTATGGACTGGTTAGTTGAAAAACTGTTTCTGCTGTGTTTTCTTTGAAATTTTTAACATGGAACCGTTACTCATGGAGTTTTGCCTTGTGCAGTCTTTGGGTTCATCACTTACCAAAACGCTACTTAATCTGGAATTCATGGTTAGAAAGTTAGATAAACAACCAGCCATATTACCTACCTACGTTTGTGTCCCGAAGGGCTTATTTTTACCTACCTTTTATCTCCCTAAGGGCTTAATTTTTTTCCTTATGTGACTAATTGACCACACAAAGTTGATGTTCTTGGCATGAAGTTCGACTACTGTTGAAGAGACTCTGATACTGGTACGCCAAACATTTATGTTGATATTTATATCAATGTGCGCTATGCATATCTTTGTGTAAATTTTGACTAGCCAGTACAGAGTGCTTTGACGAACCGTGCTGAGTACATTGTTTTTTTTACCTTTTATTGCCATAAAAAACCTCCATCTATTTTCTACCTGTTGTCTCTTTTTTTTTATTTGGTATATAAGGCCTAGATTCGACTTATAAATATAAGTAACAAAAAAATATTTTCCTACATTTTTTTTAACCACTTGCCGATTTTAGTGTGAACACTATAAGAGCATTTATTGATTGTCTTTCCTTCTAGCTTAGTCAGGTATTTTGGTATTATTGTTTAACGACTACTCTAGAGAAAAGCAAGCAATATCTTAAATTTCTATTTTTTTTTCGAAAAGTTGTATATTAATTTTTTGTTATAAGGTTTATAGCATGTTTCTTAATAAATCTTTTATTTTGCATCACCAAATTTATTTTAAACATCCAATAGCTTTTAAGTCATATGTTGATTCAATTTTAAAACAACAAAATAGTGTGTTTTGATAAAAAGTGAAGGACAGTGAGAAAGAAAACATCGAAATAGGTAAGCAATGAAAATTTTCCTCAATTGTAAAGAATCTACGACCCATTTAACCGTGGCAAAGGTTTTTTTAAAGAATTACCCAACTTATTGGTCCTTAAACAACTTTATTTTAACAAATTGATCAACTAAATACTGTAAAAAATAAATTCTTTTTAACAAATTGGCACCCAACGCTTATTGTTTTTTTTTGTAACAAACAATAAGAAGTAAATTAACAAAAACTAAACCACAACCATGTACCATGTACCGGAAAGTTCGTCTTACAGAACACGTACGCAAAATCGCGTCTAAATTCCTTCTGAAAATTATTCAACCTCTTGTAGGCAAGACCGCTTCATTTGTAGAAAATTCCACCCATTTTGTTAATATTCTTAAATCTTTTGTTTGAGGACCCGAGGATAGATTTGTCAGTTTTAATGTCGAAAGTCTATACACCAATGTCCCGATAAAGGAATCGCTAAATATTATTAGACAGAGACTCGTTGATGACGCATCCGTTTATGACCGTACCAGGCTGCCGCTGGAACGAGTGATGGAGTTGTTGGACTGCTGTATACATAACTCTTATTTTCAAGTGAAAGATAGGTTTTATGCTCAGGATGACTCTGCCAATGGGTTCATCGCTTTCGCCAATATTTACATAGAGTGGTTCGAATCACACGCGGTTGATACCGCAACATATAAACCTAAGCTTTGGCTGAGATATGTTAGCCGGGCATGACCAACAACTTTCAGAATTTTGCGCCACCTAAATAACATAAGTGTTGGAGCAAAATTGCAACATCAAGACAACAATCTATCGCAAACCATTCTGCTACAACCAAACGAGGCATAATAAGAACTTTGTATAACAGAGCCGTTCAAATTTGTAACAATTCTCATGACTTGGAAATCTAAATAAGAAACATTAAGAAGGATCTGCAGCAGAATGGTTATAACTGACACTATTTATAAATTTCAGCAAACAAAACAGAGATTACAAGACCAAAACCAGGCAAATGCATTCTTTACAATTCCATACGTTAAAGGACTATCAGAGAAAATTTGAAGAGTAGCGAACAACTTTAATATTAAAACAGCTTTTAAATCTAACAACAGAAGTCAAAGCCTTTTTAGTAAAACAAAACCGGAGAACACACAAAATAAGGAATGTATTTACCAAGTTCGTTGTGAGTGTGGTGAATCATACATAGGCGAAACAAAAAGACTTCAGGAACGAATACCCAAAGAGGTGAAACACCGAAATCAGGAATCACGATTTGTCAAAACAACACCGAATAAAGTGGACAGAAGCAAAGTTTTTGCACAAGGAGTCAAAGTGCAAGAAACGAAAATGCGTTGAAGCTGCCTTTATTGAGCAAAATCAGGTTATTTTCAGTAAACCAAGTGTTGAAATTCCAAATATTTTGAAGTCCCTCCTTGGGCGGAACCAACTTCTTAAAATTTATGGTTGAGTGATTTTCCATAGTATATAAGTACGTAATCTTAGGAATAGATTGTAGGTTGCACCTGAAGACGATCAGAGATTGAATTGATCGAAACGTCGCGTCGTGTATAAATAAAATGTAGGCAATTGAAGTCCGAAACATAGAGTTAATTTCAAACCCATCATTGTCTCAAACTTTTAACAAATACGCAAAACTCGATAAGGCGACACAACTGGATCAAAAATAGCTCAATATTGCTAGGACATCAACATCATATGGCATGAAAAGAGGCAAAGATCGTCACCAAGGAGGAAAATCTATTCAAGCGGAAGTTTAAAGAAACAGCATTTATACAGTGGAACAATAATGTATTTTCTGAACAAAGAGTCATCATCAAGGATATTTGGAAACCCATACTTTTCGGAGGTAACAGATTTCAACCGCGAAAACGCGGAGCCAACCAAGCGAAAACTTCATGGATCACTACACACAGTTTTTTTATGGTTCACTGAACACACACTAGTATACAAGATAAGGTAGTCTAAGTTTTTGTTAGTATTCACCTGATAACGATTGCAGACACATAGGCATTCGAAACGTTGTAAAAATGAAGACAATGGAAGTTCGAAACTCTAACTTACTCTCAAGTTCAAAATTGTCTACCAGCTTCAAACAACAGTAAGTTGATTTAAACGATTGAATATTTGTCCCCAGCAGCCTGTATATGTGTTGACCGAAAATCTAAGGACATTCCCGGTTCACCGATGGAAGGTGACCCGCGTTTTAAAATAGTCAAGCGCACGTCACACTCAAGACCTCCCGCATTCAATTTGGTCAAAGTCCCAGCGACATCCCTTGTAGCAGTCCCGCTGTCTGAAAATGCAGGTCACATCATTTTGGGTAGCCTGCTGTCGTCTCATGTATCCAAAAAAGGAGTGGGCAAACTTAACATAGGACTTTAGTTGGCACAGGAATTGAACCAAATTTTGGTATGTTGTAGATGTTGAGGTCATGATCACAATTTAAATTGGCCAAAAAAAAATCGTACGACTGGTTTCCAAGATACAGTTCTTCTCAAGGCTTCCCGGTATACCAAATGACTTTTTAGTTACATTAGTTATGGCCCTCTTAATTTTTCTGCTAATATTCACTTTTGGTTTATTTATTACCACATCAAATAAACCTTTGTATCTTGGAAATTAGTCGAATGATTTTTTTTTTGATCAATTTAAAGTGGGATCAGGACCAACATCTACAACATATCAAAAATTGGTTCAATTCCTGTGCCAACCGAAGTTCCATGTTAAGTGTGCCCCCTCCTTTGGTGGAATCTCTCGGACGCCCACCTTTGAGTTCCGCTAATTTTCCGGCGCCTACTTCTATCTCGTGTTGTACACAACATGAACTCTTGAGGAGAGAGGGCCAACCCGACGGATGCCCGCGGTTTATCAGAATGTGTAAAATCAAACCCGTTAAATAAAAGAAAGTTGAATTATAAAATCATTTACTATAGGAAAAGCAATTCGTTAAACCAATTTTTTATCCGAACCTTATTTCTTCAAACCCATTCAATAACAAATTCTAAATTTATAAAAGCCGTTTTTAATCAAACCATTGTTCATCAAACTCATTCAATATCAAACCCGGAATTTTTGCTAAATTAATTGCGCATTCGCCAATACTAGTATTAGTATACTAGTATTATATACTAGTATTTTTTTTGCTCTGCCCACCTGATGACAAAACAAAGATATCAACTGCTGCATATTGATTTTTTTGTTGGGTGACATTTGGGGTTATATTATTTTTTGCATAAATTTTTGTAATAAAAATTGTATTTGTTCATCATTTCTTTTCTTCTGGCCCTAATTAAATACCCTGTGATATTACTTATATTATTTTGGTTGCATTTATGCGTTTTGTTAGTGAAAAGGCTCATCATTAAATAATGAAAAAACAAAAAAAACAAGGCACCTTATAGTTTTAAATTTACAATCAGATTTATTGCATGTAGTATGCACAACAAGTCTTTCCTTCTAAATAACAAAATAATCATTATCCCAAAAATGTCTGGCAAAAAGCAAGTACCAATTAAAATAGCTTCCAAAACAGTAAAAATAAAAACTACATAACCTAACTTCTGAACTAGGAACACGAACTAACTCCAACTCATCCGATGAGTTTATTGACAGAATCGATTACCAACTAATGATCCTAATTTCTATTTGGTGAAAGATCAATGAACGCAGGCCAAAAATAAATTATATTTACTTATACACAACAAGTTATAGCAAAAAATAAGTATCGAATCAATCATTTAAACAAAAAAAAAGAAAAATTCGAAAAGTTAATTTAATTTGTCAAACCTTCATACAATTTTTAAATGGCGGACAAAAATCAGCTGGTATCTTTGTGTCGTCTGAAGAGTGGGGCAAAATTACTAGACCGTATCTATTCTAGGGACCGTGACTTGCATTCACCCGTCTTGCATTCATGTGTTATTGGCGGATGCGCAATCAATTTAGCAAAAATTTTCTGATAAATTACGGGTTTTACGAATTTCTTGTTTGATATTGAATGAGTTTGATGAACAATTGTTCAATTAAAAACGGGTCTGTTAAATTTCGAATTTTTTATTGAATGGGTTTGATGAAATAAGGTTCGGATAAAAAATTGGTTTCATGAATTGCAGTTTCTATGGTGAATCGTTCTTACGATGAATTTTTTTATTAAATACGGTCTGATAAATTCCTGGTTTGATAAATCATAGGCGTTCGACCCGACTATCTTCTGGTCTGCAGGTAAAAACGATGTTTACTGAGGGAGCACATGCAGAGGGAACTCAACGGCTATGGTTAGATGCTGAGGACCTCATAAAGCCTTTCTTTGAGTCATAATATAAAATATTTTAACTTTTAAGTTATGTTATGCTTCATATGCCAGGTACACTCCTGTTACCCTGATGATTCCTAACAAGGATGAAACGTGCTTGTATCCATTAGATCTTGGAGGCCTGGTCGTAATGAATTGAAAAGCAAAATGTGGGTCTGATGTCACGAACCTTTCTTTTTATTGTAACTTCTTTTTCTCTCTCAAAAATTGTTCGCGAGGCTCGTATTCGTATAGGCCGAGCATCCAATCCAATTCTTCATTAGAATCGTTGGAATCAGAATCAAGGAGATTTGTGGATAGTTTTTTCTAACATTATTTTTATTATATAATATACAAAACCAAAAAAATACTATCAATTTCATAGGAACTTTCAGAGCCTGCATGAATATCATCGAAGTTTCACTGACGCATGTGCCTCGTCTGTTTAGAGAGAGAAAAGACATATCTGCATCCGTGCGGAAATTTTTGAATACTTACCTTTACTTTACTTTACTTTACTTTTATGTTTTAGCACACAAAAACTGTACATAATAACTGGTGTATAAGTAAATATTTAATATCTTATGCACTGACATGCACTTATATACATTTTAATCCCTGATTTTCGGGAATAAAATTGATCTTTAAATCCCTGGGATTGAATTTATTTCCCTCCTTGCACAGGGGTCCTCAAGGGTAAATAGGTCTTTCAAGAATGTACTCAAAAACTGTTTATGGGGTATTTTTTGGGAACGTTTGGTCTCCTCAAAATCACTTTTATTGAAATCTCACCATTTTATTTTGACTTTACTGTATTTTATCAGTTTTTTTTAGTTTCGATAAATAAATTCAATTTTTTATTGACCGTGCGACCGTGGTACGTTGTTATAATTTTTTTATGCATTTTTATTTAAAGTCACTGAATAGCAGCTTTCGTCAAAATCTGTCATCCAGTGACTTTAAAGCGCATATATTACTTAAAAATAATTTTGTGGTGTAAATGAAAAATAACGTTCCTTAAAGTTTAAAAAAGTTGTTTTGTAAAAGATTTAAGTAATTTATTTACCTACTAATCTATAAAACTATAAAAACAATACCAAGTGAGGCATGCCATGAAGAGAACCGGTCAAAGGTATGTGTTGTTTGTGCACAAAAAATCGTTTTCAAAAACTATGAGATTTATGAAAAACTTTATCAGTCAATCAACACACATTCATTTCAAATGGATAAAAATGACTCTCGATATCCAAATTCGTTGTGTGGTAACTGCCGACTGGCTTTATACGACCGTGAAAAAGATATCTTTAAGAGGTCTCTTATGTCAACTGATCCTGGATTTAACAAAATCGTTCTTCATCCAAGAACTAGAAATAATTTTTCAACCTGCACATGTTTGTTATGCCAGACTGCCAGGCATAAAGGTCATAAGTTACCTGCCAGGAAGAAAGCCAAATATGTTAAAGAAGAAACAAAACAAACCATGACCATTTGCAAAAAATGTATGCAAAACATAGGCATCTCTTAAAAATTACCACAAAAAAAAAACAAAAAAAAATTTAAAAAAATCCAAATAGTTTCCGATCAGGTGGGATTTCAATGAAAGTGATTTTGAGGAGATCAAACGTTCTCAAAAAATACCCCATAAACAGTTTTTAAGTACATTCTTGACTATTCACCTATTCACCCTTGAGGAACCCTGTGCTTGGTTATTACTTATGTGGTATAAAATAAAATAAAACATGATTACCAAACGAGATATTTTTAATGGGATATCAAGAACGTCTCCAGTAGCGGTATAAAATGTGGTTGAACGCTCAATTTCATTTTTTCTGAAGTGCGTTTCACAACCCTTAAAATAAACAATATAAAATTTTACCTAACAGATTATATTTCAAAGTCATCAAACATAATTTAGACCATGTATAAATGTCTAGGTTGGGGTCTAGGTGTTTGTCTGACCCGCAAAATTTTCGAACCATCATCATAAACTATTCCAAGGACTATCCTAGCACTGGAATTGATTAAGAGTGATCACCGATATGGATTTTCCTCCTGGCCTGTATGGTTTATTGATGCTCGATTTCTAAGCCTTATAACTTCGTGTTATTCTGAAACACATATTTTTATAACAAAATCAATGAATAGCGAGCTTTCCCTCAAAAAAGGTAATGGTAACCGTAAATCCAGATTTCGCACTTGTGGTGCTCATCAGTACGGTACTAAATCCCTTTTTAAGCATATTTTTATTGTAATTTTTTTTATATTTTACCTCAATTTTTATCAAATATTATAGTTTATCAACTTTTTTATTTTATATTAACAAAAAAAAAACATTTTCACCATTTTCATATGATTTTTAACGATATTCATTTTCCAAGGCATTTTCACACACGAAAATTAGAAAATTAAATTCCAACCCTACAAAAACGTGGCTAAAAAAATTGGTCTAACAAATATGAGTATAAATAGTCAAAAACATAACAAAAAGGAAAAAAACCATTAGGTTATGTCTTATAAGCTATAAAACGGATAAATGGTTCCAAATCTTACCCTGAAATTCTTCGTGATTGCAAAATCCTTTCTTCTTATAGCATACACCCATTTTTTGGATAAATTGGCCTCTGATGGGAAGTCAAAAACGGAAACCGTTGGCCCCCCATCGTAATTCCCGCGACACTTTGGACATGCAGCACTTCAACGGCATAATTTTTTTACTAGTTTATAATCTGTTTTAACAATTTATAGAGCCCTTTTCACAATTTACTGGAAAAACTATAGAAAACCAATAACACATCAAAACAAATCAAGGAAAAAAATAAGCCTAACTTCAACGTCATATTGATGATGTCAAATCGAGTGCAGAGGCTTTTTAGTTGAGTACGATGTTGTCTAGATCGACCCCACTTCTGCTCTCCCACCAACTCGATTCCTTGCCTTCAGTTCTCGGGACGAAACTATGACAGACCCGTCACAAAAATGTCTGATGGCACAACTGTTTTGTCAGTTTGGCAAACGTCATTAAAGCGTCTTGCCCTGTTTTTCTCGTAAAATAGTCTTGTCCAATATCATACGTGAGAAAATTTTGTAAGGGCAAAATTTCCTCTTGGTTTTATTCAAGTTTGTTGCTTTTTGGAAATTTTTGCTCATGAAATTTTTGACAAAATCACTCAACTGATGTCTCGAGATTTTACTGTCATTTAATTCGCATAAATGGCCAAGCAACAAATTTTCACACCAGTCGAAAATTTTGCCGAAAAAAATGTTTTCTTTTTAAATGTAGGAAAATGACGGCGCGGCGGCGTTGGCAAAAAATACTGGCCAACAACAAATTTTTATACCATTCGAAAATTTTGCCAAAAAAATGTTTTCTTTTTAAATATAGGAAAATGACAGCGCGGCGTTGGCAAAAAATACGTAGTTTAGTTCATTTAACTAATACTTAGTAAAATTTGTTCGAGGAAAAAAAGCTACATATCTTAGAAACTATCAAAGATACAGCACCGTTAAATATATCTCCAAAACGAATTAAGTCGGGACCGTCCGAAAATATTAAAATAATAAAAAAAGTGTTAAATTTTGTGTATTTTATTTTATTTTCTAAACATTAATGTCTTAAAATGTAGTATAGTTCTTCTCTTATTAACTGTCTTTTAAATTCTAAAAACAAAAAATTTTCCCAAGGAAAAATTGATAAATGATCACCCTGTACATCTTAAAGCCTGCGATCCATTTGGGTTCGTTAAGCATGTTCCGTATGTTTTTACTTTGTACTATCACCTTACCTGCCAATATGATGAGTCTCAAAAAAGTGATCTTTTCTTATTTTAGGAACTTCTTGAAACTGAGTCTCCTTAGACGTGGTATCGGGCATATATTTGTAGTAATTTCTAAATTCTGATTTTGACTCTGTGTTATGAAACTGACGATTCTCGAAATCTTTCACTTGATTGTCGGGCAGATAATAGTTTTCTAAATCTAAAATATATCGGTTTATTTTGGGCTATCTAATTATTAAATTATTATTTTAATGCACTTTAGGGACTAAATAGGTACGTTACGTTAGTAGTTACGTTAGTAGTAGTAGTAGTAGTAGTAGTAGTAGTAGTAGTAGTAGTAGTAGTAGTAGTAGTAGTAGTAGTAGTAGTAGTAGTAGTAGTAGTAGTAGTAGTAGTAGTAGTAGTAGTAGTAGTAGTAGTAGTAGTAGTAGTAGTAGTAGTAGTAGTAGTAGTAGTAGTAGTAGTAGTAGTAGTAGTAGTAGTAGTAGTAGTAGTAGTAGTAGTAGTAGTAGTAGTAGTAGTAGTAGTAGTAGTAGTAGTAGTAGTAGTAGTAGTAGTAGTAGTAGTAGTAGTAGTAGTAGTAGTAGTAGTAGTAGTAGTAGTAGTAGTAGTAGTAGTAGTAGTAGTAGTAGTAGTAGTAGTAGTAGTAGTAGTAGTAGTAGTAGTAGTAGTAGTAGTAGTAGTAGTAGTAGTAGTAGTAGTAGTAGTAGTAGTAGTAGTAGTAGTAGTAGTAGTAGTAGTAGTAGTAGTAGTAGTAGTAGTAGTAGTAGTAGTAGTAGTAGTAGTAGTAGTAGTAGTAGTAGTAGTAGTAGTAGTAGTAGTAGTAGTAGTAGTAGTAGTAGTAGTAGTAGTAGTAGTAGTAGTAGTAGTAGTAGTAGTAGTAGTAGTAGTAGTAGTAGTAGTAGTAGTAGTAGTAGTAGTAGTAGTAGTAGTAGTAGTAGTAGTAGTAGTAGTAGTAGTAGTAGTAGTAGTAGTAGTAGTAGTAGTAGTAGTAGTAGTAGTAGTAGTATAATAAACCTAATATACAAACTTAAAGTAAACTAAAAGTAAAACTTAAAGTAAAATACAAAAAAATAAATAAAAACTAACCCTAAAAAAAAAGTTATCTATGATTTCTTTGATTCTTTATATGAATGCTCTAAAGGCATCTGTCAGTTTTTTTTAAATTTAACCTGAGGCGTACCTAGGGGGGTGCTTTTAAAATGTAAACACTTTTGAAGTATAGGTCCGTTATTCGACCGACTTTTTTTAGAGGAGGAAAGGGGGGATTAGATAGTATGTCTGCGATAGAAGACATGGGCCGTCAAAGAAGTATGTCTGAGAATGCATGCAATTCCATTTGTCCTTATAACTAGAAATGCTTTTAACCAATTCTCGTAATTTTTGAAATTGAAAATTGAATGCTCTATTTATCCAGATGCGTATCTGGAAGAGTGCTTTTAAAATATAAGCACTTATTTTTATATTGCAAAAATGGTTTTTGAAAGTATATGTGCCTTATTTGACTAACGATATTACTACTGTGAGGGAGGGGGGGGACCTAATTCAATCATGTAGTAACCATGTAGTTCAAAGGAATGTATTCTCTTTATTCTCCTTATACTTTTCTCGTTCAGGTACGCACCGGAAGTATCTGCATGAAAGTAACTATGAGGGAATAGTGATAAAGTATATTTCAAAGTCAGGGATATGGGCAGTGGCTTAGGTATCTTCTACATCATTGGTGAACTACTGAAATACCTGTATACAAATATTTATTTTCAATCTTGGAGAAAAATTGACGGTATAAACGTCGTGTTTCGTTACATATGTGAGGCGCATCGTCCATGAAATGTGACGAGTGTAAGTAGTAAGGTTCTTCTTTGCAATGTTATAAAAACCATCACACAGGCCATGAAATAAAAAATAATTGTCATGACATCAACATAAATATCACCCATGTTCCAAGAGATTACTTATATTTTTACTCAGCTTGTTAAAAAGCTATTGACATAAGTAATAGTGAAGGGGAATGTGTAAGTCCGTGGGATTTTGAATGAAGGAGTTTTGTGACTATGTGGGATTGATAGCTCTTTAGTCACACAATCGAGTGTCACTGGGTGTTTTGTTCGCATCAGTGTAAAAGGGGTTGATATGACGTCATCTTTGGCTAAAATTCATAAAAAATACAACTTTTGCACCCGAGGCATGATTATACTCGAGTCCATATAACTCGAAAACGAGGATTCCAAAAAATTCACATTCAAGGTCATCCGACCTTAAATGGCCTTGAAAATTGCAAAAAGCAAGATTTTTGTCATTTTCTCTTCAAAATATGTTAATAATTCGAGGTTTTGACACTCCAAATTCAAATGTACCTCAAACTATTAGGCGTACACGCCAAATTCGACCCTTAGAGTTTGATACACTTTGACGCTTCATGACCTTGAAAAATACGCCAGTAAAATTAACACATTGCAAAAATAACATGCTAAAGGGCGCTATTCATCAACTATTAAAGCGAAGAGGAATAAATTTACTAAGAGAGAAAAGAAGGGCAATATTGTTAAAAAAAATTGGTTCAGCTATGACGCCTTTCAACATGGCGGCTGATATGTCAAAATGGCAAGGTGGCCATTAATTCTTATTGAATTGTCGCCGCTTACTATGACAAAAAAGTTTAGTTGATGCATGACCTTGATTGACTTTGAAAATACCATGCACAAGTCAAAAACTAGCTTTTACTGGGGTATTTTTTAAGGTCATGAAGCTTCAAACTGCATCAAACTCTAAGGATCGAATTTGATATTTATGCCTAATAGTTTGGGATACATTTGAAATTGGACTGACAAAATCTCGAATTATTAAGATTTTTTTAAGAGAAAATGGAAAAAATCTTGTTTTTTGCGATTTTCAAGGTCATTTAAGGTCAGATGACCTTAAAATTTAATTTTTTGGAATCCCCATTCTCGAATTGTATAGAATCGAATATAACTATGCCCCGGTTGCGAAAGTTGTAACACTTGATTGTGTGACTAAAGAGCTATCAATCCCACGTAGTCGCAAAACTCCTTCATTCAAAATCCTACGGGATAGAAATTATCGATATATGCCCCTACACTATAATTGCTTTTCGTTTGCGTTGTTATATTTGCAATGATAATTTTCGCATATACCTTTTGAGGCATTTGAATGACGATCTTACGATTGATATTGAAGTAGTGTGTTGATGTCATGACAATTTCTTTTTATATCATGGCCTGCTTGATGTATGTGCAAGAAGCCAATGTCGGCTCATGTCATTAAAAAATGAAATCATATATAAAAAAAATATATTTGTATATGCAGGTACTTCAGTACTTCACCAATAATTTAGAAGATACCCACACCACTGCTTATATCCCTGACTTATTGAATTATACTTTATCACTATTGCCTCATAATTACTTTCATGCAGACACGTCTGGTGTGTACTGTAAGGAGAAAAGTATGAGAAAAATGAAGAGAATACATTAAAAACTTATACCTACATTATATTCTTTTTTGAACTCCATGGTTACTACCTGATTGAATTATTAGGTCCACCCCCCCCTCCCTCCCCATAGTAAAATCTTTGGGCAAATAACGCACATATACTTTCAAAAACGATTTTTACATTATAAAAATAAGTGTTTACATTTTAAAGGCACCCTTCTAGACACACCTCTGGTCAAACTTCAAAAAATGACAGATGCTTCTATCTAGAGTATTCAATTTTCTTTCGATTGAAACAAAAATTACGAAAATTGGTTAAAAGCATTTCTAGGACCAATAGAACTACATGCATTTTCAGACAAACTTCTTTATCGGCCCATATCTTCTATCGTGCTATCTTCTAATAATAATTTTATTCTTACGCCCTTCTCCCCTTCCCCCTCTCTAAAAAAAAGTCGGTCGAATAAGGCACCTATGATTTCAAAATCCACGTTCTTATGATTTATATAAGTGTTTACATTTTAAACGCACCTCCCCTAGGTACGCCTCTGGTCAAACTTCAAAAACTGACAGGTGCCTTTAGAGCATTCAATATTCTTTCGATCGAGACCAAAATAATGAAAATTGGTTAAAAACTTTTCCAGTTATAAGGAAAAATGGAATTAGGTGCATTTTCAGACATACGTATTTGACGGACCATATCGTCTATCGCAGACACACGATCTCCTAATAATTTCATTATTTTAATCTAAGGACCGATAGCTTTAAAATATCTAAATATGGTCAACTTTTTACGGAAGTCCAGTTTCCCATGTTATCCGTGCGGGATTCTCAATTGCAGCACTTGCTCTTGACCAAGATTTCATTCTTAGCACTCTTTCTTGTAGTCGACAAACCATTTGGCGTAGAAATAACGCAATTTTAACAATAATCTTTTCCTAAAGTGGTTAAAACCTCGGAACGAAAGCGGTTTTTAATCCCTTAGCGAATTGTACAAACCTTTCGCCGCGAGATTAAAAGTCTTAGCACTTGTTACAAAATATTTTGCGTTACATTACAAACACTGCAATTCACAGGCCAACACATTTTGGTCCCGGCGATTTTTTAACTGTTCCAGGGTAATTTTTGGGTGGAGAATCCGAAATAGCCATCAGATTTTGTCTATCAGATCTAGTTTTTAAAATAGGAATTATTTACTTTTTTTTAACCTCTATATATATTTTACGTTATAACTATGACTATTGCCAGTAACAAAGAAAAACACACATTTATTATAAAAAGTAGCGTAACATACCTTCGTACTCATATTAGTCACTATCACCTACAAATTTTCATTTATACGACTTTATAGCATGGAGTTTACTGGTGTAGTCTCGCTGAAGGCTTCAACAGTGGTCGGCCATCATGTGGCTATCTCATCGTCCTTGATATCGATCTTCCATAGTTTCTATATGCTAATGGAATCTTTCTCCCTGTTCTTCAGTACAGTCACCTAAATTTTTTGGAAAGCGATCTAGGTGGTTGTCGAGGTAGTGAAATTTTATAATCATGTTACAACCGAGAATATGAAAATTTGAAAGCATAGTTTCCACTAATTCTATGTAATTGTCTGCTTTGTGATTTCCAAGAAAATTTTTAACTACTTGAACAAATGAACCCCGAGCGTTAGATTGATGTGGTGAACTATGGATCTTTAATAAGTTTTCTTATTTGAGGACCATCAAATATACCAGCTTTTAGTGTTCCGTGCTAATCCCAGGAAACTTACGTGACAAGTACCCAAAACAATTTCCATCTCGATCTAACGCTTTCACAAACTGCTTCATAAGCCCCAACTTGATATGCAAGGGTAAGGAGGTAAGATTTTTTCTTTCGTAACCAAAGGTTCATTCACTACGTTTTGTTTTTCTTGAACCATAGTATCTCTTAAAGGTCAATTTCTCTTAACACAGTGCTGATCTTTAGCTCCGCTGTTCCAAAGACATAAAAAACAGGGGTATTTTGTATATCCACTTTGCTGTCCAAGGAAAAAGTTCACCATTTTCAAATCAACACAAATTGCCCACTGATGTTCTTCGTATTTAATTTGTTTCAAAACTTGTGCTATTGTTTTATACTCCTCTTTCATGGTAGTAGAATGTCCAATAGGAATTGAGGCATATTTGTTACCGTTATGCAAAAGGACACATTTTAAACCACGTTTTGAACTGTCAATGAAAAGGCGCCAATCGTCTAAAGTGTATTCTGGCAAGCCCATTTTTCTAAGAGTCCTTTTAGAAATATCGTTACAGAATACCAGCTTATTGTCCTGAGTGAAAAAAGGCAGCAGACCCTTTTCCCTCTCACGTTAAAATGTAACATTAGTGCCTGGATAAAAAAGGCTCTTTTCTTTTAATCTGGATGCAAGTAATTCAGCACATTTCTTTGAGAGGAATAGGTCTCTCACGAGATCGTTCAGTTCTTGTTGATTAAAATACTGAGGAGTTGTTAAATCTGCTTTAAATTCACTGTCGTTTTCTGATTGCATTCTTTGAACTTCATCAGACGTTGATGTTTCTGTATCATCTTCCAGGATTTTAGGAACCCTGCTGAAGGTTGGAATGGGTATTGCCTTAGAGTGCGGTACAGGTCTTTTTGCAGAATCTAGATCAGGATATGTCCATTTATGTCGATTGTTCCTATTTATGCCTTTAATATTAACAAAACAAAAATAGTAAAAATAGTAAAATAGTCATCATAGTGGTTACGTGGTTCCCTCCAAACAATTGGTACACCAAATTTCAGGCACTTTCTGTTACCAATTGTCCACTTTCACAAATGTTCAACACATATTTTACACACCACAGTGGAGCCCAAGATTTATCTTGATCTCCCAAAGGAATGCCAAAATAGACAAGATAAGACCTTTTCACAAATTCAAAAACAGTTTTTCTACTTTCTTTCAAAGTGTATTCGCCACATACATAACAAAAAACATCTGGATGGTTTACACAGCTGCACCACCTTGTGGATGCCATTGTTTTAGTTGTAACACTATAAAACGACGAAAATGTACAAAAAATTATGACACAACTTTATTTGCAAAAACTACACAATATACTAAGTCGAGAAGTCTAAAGTTAGACAAAAGGTACCATGTTTCCAAAACCAATTAGTCGGGGTTGAGCAGATATGGGGAAATCGGATCATACGGAATTCTAAATATAAAATAGCTAATAAAATCAATAGGATTAAGTAATGTGGGTTAATCAGGTCTAGGAATATTGGTTTACGGACAATTTCAGGTATATTTGGCTAATTATATCGTAGTTTTGCATACTAAATTTCTATTTTGAATTTTAAAGAAATATTGATTTAATTTATTTTTGCCTTTTATTAGACCTAAATTCAATTAGTCTCTATCTCAAAAACTAGAGCTGATAGAAAAAATCTGCTGCCAGTTTTAGAATCAGCACATTAAGTATATCTAAAATCAGTTCTTAGATCGCAGGCACCAAATTTTTTTATTTTGTTGGCCTAATCGTTCTGGGATATCGATTGAGAGAAGTTAAATGGTTTTGGTCCAATAACAGGTTTAATCACGGCCGAATATCACCAAGTAACGTTTATTAGGAGAGCTTTTCTATATTTCCGTTCTACTGACTCTGGATAGGAGAACGGCTTTTCTTAAAAAGCGTAGTTCGCGGCAGCTCTGCGCGTACCCTGTAAGACTTTGGCGATTCTTTGATAGTCTTGTTAGTGCTTTTCAGCGTATTAATCGGCTGACACTACTTCACTTCTCTCAATCAATGGATGGATCTTTTTATTTGTCAAGTATATAGTGCTGATATGCTTTTTGATAAGCCTAATACTAATAAGAATGATTCGCATGACCACACACTATGAAACATGTTGCGACCATGGACCTTTATTAAAAATGGAGGATCCAGCCAATAATCATTGCCACATGCAGCTGGTGTCAAAGTGATATAGCCACACTTTTGGAATATTAGCAGTAGTTCAGAACTAAATTTAGGACCCTCTAGGCTCACTTTTGCTGTCCAAAAATTAGTCATGCCAGTTTCTCAATAATCCACACTCCATATTTACGAAATGGCCACCTTATCAACCCATTTTCTAACTATCTAGTCGTAACATAAATAATGCAGTAAGAATTCTTAGCTATTGGATTATGTGCCCTTATTCTCAAACTGATAGAAATTCTTCTCCCAGGGAGTCAAATTGTCTTGCTAATATGCTTCTCATTGGTCCAAATCTTCGCCTTAAATAAGTTTCTCTTACTTTTGCCCGATATTGATAGAAATTAGTTCTATTAGTCTTTACTAAGAGAATTACTTTCGATGCATAGTAGCGAGAGAATTTGACTCTCTGGCAGCAGAAATTTGAAGAATAAAGACCTGAAAGCAAAACACATTTTTTGAGCAAAAATATCCGACGCAGGCAAGTTTACTGTCAAATATATGCCTAATTTGACTTAAAAAGCACGCGCGCCCTAAATCCAACGAGATTACTTTAATTACTGTTAAATTATAACAAATCTACTGTGAATATCATGTCGGTAGTGGCCTAGGTCCCCCACATATTTGAACATGTTTAATAACGCGAATTTCAGCAATATTTTTTTAAAGTCAAACGGAGAATGGCTGTGGTACTGTAAATCTTTTTTTGTACTTCAGTGCGAAATGAACTTCCTGAATTGCGATTGCTCAGAGGGTGGAACCTAGGACGAAACTGCGTCATCCTTCTCTTCTTATTAGTCAAAACATCAGGGTTTCCACCAGCTGAAAATAAATCAGTGTTACCACATCACTTCTCCACTACTGCGTCATCCTTCTCTTCTTATTAGTCAAAACATCAGGGTTTCCAACAGCTGAAAATAAATCAGTGTTACCACATCACTTCTCCACTACCTTTTTTTATAGCGACGAGAAATCTTCATAGACACCGGTCTCTGGTGGTCTACCGAATGTGCCCGATTCATCCTGTCTTGAGAACGCCTATGGACTAAACCCCTCCGCTCTGTAGATTTGGTCGAAATAGCGGACCCAGCAAACAAAAATCGTCGGCATTGAATCGGGCCAATGTGGACAATGTCGGCAGTGTGTCGGCATTGGCCACTACACGCTGGCCCGATGTTGGAAAGATTGCGATTTTCAGTTTTTGGTCAATAATCGGCAATTGACGGAGGCCCACATTACTACAGTCGACTTTATGCCGACACCACTTTAGAACCGACGATAGTCCGATTGGAACTTGGTTTAATCGATCGAAAATCGGCAACTGACGATGGCCCAATATACTATAGTCGACATTATGCCAACGCAAACCTTATCTGCTTTAGGGCCGATGACGGTCCGATTGGAACATTGTTTAATCGGTCGAAAATCGGCAGCTGACGATGGCCCGATTTACTATAGTCGACTTTATGCCGACGCCAACTTTATCTGCTCTAGGGTCGATGATGATCCGATTGAAACTTTGTTTCATCGGACAAGAATCGGCAACTGACGATGGCCCGATTTACTATAGTTACTACTAGGGCCGACGATGGTCCAATTGGAACTTTGTTTGATTGGCAACTGACGATGGTTCGATTTACTATAGTCGACTTTATGCCGAAACGCACTCTATGCTTTAGGACCATCGATGACCTGATCAGATTTTTGTTCGATTGGTCGATAACCGGCAACAGACGATGGTACGTCACATTAAAATTTTTAAAATGCTTAATAGTTTCTTCCTAGTATGTAGAGATGGCACTAATGTCACTATGTTCCCTTACAGTGGAAGATAATATTATATATATAATGAGCAAAGATCTTTGAAAACTAGAATGCGGACTTGACACCCTGACTGGTTAAGCACCCGCATTATCGAAACCTTGTAGTTTGCCCATGTCGGATCGTGTCAAGCAACCACCGACGAACCTTCGTCAATCACCGACGTCCGCCCGCCTTGAGAGGCCGATGTTGGGTCTTATTATCCACCCATTATCGGACCTTTGTGGTTTTCCATTGTCGGGCCGCTTTAAGCTACCACCGACGGACCTTCGTCAATCACCGACGTTGAACCGCTTTAGGAAACTAATGTCGGACTTGAATAGTTTACGGATGTCGGGCCGAGACCAGCTTGCCTACGTTAGACCGATCAAATTAAGCAGCTATATGGGCGGATGGTCGGTACCATGTGGTTAAACCATATCGAACCTTAATTGTACGGCGACGGTATGTCGATATCAGCAAAAAGTAAAAACTACCATTGGTCCGACGGTGGCCTATAGTCTAACGTTGCGTCGGCAAACATACATTGGGCCTACATCACAAAGCGGACAAAAATACTGCTGGTCCGATGTCTTAAATCGACGTCGATGACGGCAAATTCGGCAATCGGAATCGGAACCCTGTTTGCTGGGGAACCATTCTTAAGAATATATTGTCACTATTTCGCCGTTCACTGTTTTGGTCTCTTAGGTGCGTTCGTCTTCGTGTTTATCATGTCCCTGGTTCCATTTATCTACGTGTTGTATCATTTCTTTGAAGAGGTTTCCTATGGTCATACTCTCTATCTGTAGATCGTGTCTTGTTGTTTGGCGGTAGTTCTCAAAGCTTGGACAGCAAATTAACGTATGTTCTGTCAAGTATTCCCTGTTCGCTTTGTGTGTGTCCTAAAAGATCCATGTCCCGTTAGGGCTTGTGTCATATGCTGCCGTCCTAAGTGAGACTCACGTATCTACATTTTCACTTATTTCGAGAAAAGCGAGTTTAAAGTCCAAGACATAGTGCTTTATGAGTTTAAAATAGGAATATCCAAGTTATCAAACAAAAAAAAATAATTATTTAATATTTTTCTATGTAAAACTGCAGATACGGAACATCGGAGGTCACTTTTTTGCCAGTAATACTTAGCAATTACGTCAAGTCGAGCCTACTCTATGGTTGAACTCTGTAAAAGTATTATATTTATACGTTACTTTTAGAAGTAACTTATTATTTATTTATTTTTAAACATGAGCCTACGAAGGGGGGATTGGGAGCTCAACTTTCCTCCCAGAGCCCCATTGACTCCTCAAGATTGATTCTTTTTTTAAAATCAAGTAAACTGAAACGTTCAGCGCTCAGAAATCCCCAGGAGCTTCAAGATCCTCCCCAGGAATTTTAAGCCTTCTCCCCAGGAGTCTAAAGCCCCCTCCCTCATGAATAATTTATGCATACGCCACTGTCTTAAAATACAAATTCATTCAGTAATGCAAACTACAAAAAATTAATTTACATTAAAGGAGATCAAGAAAATCTACTAATAATTCTAAATTTAAAAACAAAAGATCAAAAGATCATGGGTGGGAAAACGGATATTCAAACTTGGATGGACAAAGGACCAAAGCGGAAAGAGAAATGATTAAACAATGTTTTGTCCTGGGCAACCAGCGTGGGCTCATCAGTGGTTTCACTGGTCACCCTTCCCATAATTCAACACCATCATAAACTTTAATTTCCAACTTTGAATCGATCACAAATAGGCATCGTTCCGCACTAGTACTTATTATAAGACACCTGATACGAATTCGTCCTGGTGTGTTAGTATTTCCAATACGGTTATACCCCTAAAACAATTAAAACAAAAAAAAAAGAAAAAAAAGAATTTAAAAATCTTGGGTGGAAAATAGAAAATTCAAACTTGGATGAGTATCCCACAAGGAACACACAAAGGACCAAAGCGAAAAGAGTAATGGTTAAATGATATTTAGCCCTGGGCAACTGGGGAGTGGGGAGGAAAAATCTTTAGAGTTGTAGAAGTTGCAAGGCTCCATTTCTTTTATAAATACTTTTTTTGAATTCGATTCTTACACATTACTTAGTTAAAACCCCGCATATACATATTACTTAGTAAAAACCTTGCATCTACTATAAAGTTGCTAGTAGGTACGAGGTTTTTATTAAGCAACAGGTAGTAACAAATACTGCCAGACCTAAATTTGGGTAATTTTTTAAAAAATAGATAAAAGTGACCTATCTAAAGCTATTACCGGTCCTCATCATTTTTGATTTTTTTGCAGATACGTGGGTCTTACTTAGGACGGCAGTAGAGTAATCCTATTTTTTATGTTTGCAGTCTATCCATGTTTTAATGTCAGGAATAATTCCTTTCGTCCATTGGCCTTTTTCGGTATTTCCATCCCATCTTGCTTGCCAGGATTCCAGTGTTTTCTCTTTTGCAGTTTCATTGTTTTCTTCACTGTGTCTATTTTTATCTTCATATACAATTTCTTCGACAATTAAGTCTATGGGCGGGATTCCTGTTATAACACTCCGTTGATATCGTTCGGTAGCCGTAGGCTACTCTTAGTAAGGCTTTCCATTGCATTCTTATCAGCATGTTTATGTACTTCTTTGTGCGCAGTACTGGACTCCATATCACTGCACTATATGTCACGATTGAAGGGATTACACTGTACTCCACTACCTAACATAACCTATTTTGAATTTGCATGTGGCAGTGATTTGTTAACTGTTGTATAACCCATCTATATTTCATATAGATCAGTGGTTGCGACTGACTCTCCTGTTCAAAATTCAATATTTAATTTTTTAAAACATCATCTGACTGTTCTGTTCGGTTTCCCAAACTTTGTAATGCAACTGATGTATGTGCCACTTTGGGAGGGATTTACTATAAAATCGGAGCAAATGAACCAAGCAATTGTTCTCAAAAGACTCCTTTCTAACTAAAGATTTATAATGCATGGCATTTCGTGCTACTATTGTATAGAAGTGCAGTGGTTAGCTAAATAATGCACCAGGGCCCTAAATATCGCGCGTATATTGTGCCCACGGAAGTTGTTTAAGATTGTAATTGAAAAGCGTACAACCTTCCAGCAGATAACTCCTGCATATTAAATGGTGATTTAGGCTTATCACTTCGTCACCAAATTTAATTTTTACCGAAAGTTTAAATATTACGCCGGCATAATTGATACGGATCCGAAAAACGTGAAACTACAATAACAATATATAGGGTGGGCCACAAAATTCCGCACTTTTTGGATTGACTGTAACTTTTGACAAAGGTCCTCGATTTTTAAAGATGTTGGTTTTTTAGAAAGATAAAACGTGATACTTTTTCGACTCAGTGAAAAATTTAAGATTTCTGAAAAATCCAAGATGGCGGACAGTTTTAAAAAATGTGTAATTTTCACACCCCCTGAAAAAAATTTATGTGCGACAATGAACTAACTTTAAAGTTTTTACTACAAACGCTCATTGTTTATGTGTATATTGACGCGATGTCTCTTCGACGTCTGTATCACGTGGGTTTGACCCGCTTTTTGACGTGAATTTGACGTGAATTAATTTACGTGAATTTGTCGTAACACTAATGACATATTGGTCTAAACAGGCGATTTACAATATATTAATTACCGCAAATCTAGGCGTAAAATGATACTTTTACGCCCTTATAGTCAACTTCGAGCCAAACAGTTATACTTCAAATACTTTCATTACCCAGACAGCACAACTTTGTCCCAAGGATGTCCAGTGGAGAGATTTTTCTGGAAAATGCAGCAGTCCATTAGACAACCAAATCTGTAAGAAATTTTGTCCAAGGCATATCCATCGTATAATACAATTGTCAAAACGTTGGACGAACATCCCAAAAAAGTCCAAAAGTTTCAATATTTTGACTATTGTTATACTAAATCCATTGGTTATCCAGTGGAACGAAATTTTGTCCAAAAGTAATCCATTGGCTATCCAAAAAGTATCTTTATGGTTCACTGTTGACAAAAATTAATAATTACAATTATATCTGTTGGTCTAATTTTCTTAGTAGGTACACTGATGGATATACTTATTTGTTCCAATGGATATCCAGTGGACAGTTTTGTCAAAAGTGGCGATATTTTCAATATATATATATATATTTGAACCACTCCAACATCATAAGTTTGATTGTCGATCTTTACGGATGAAGTTCCTAGCAAAGTATGGGTATAAGAAAAAACATGATCCATTGGATATCCAAAACATTTCGGATAAATGACTATATTTATTAATGTGCCAACTAGGCCATGCCAAATTGACACAGATTTTTTGATAAATATTTAATGTTGAGTCAATGTATATGAAGTACATCACTTTTGCTGGACGCAAATGAACGTCCGCCGGACAGAGTTTATTTTTGGTCCGATGGACCAAGAAAAATCGTTATCCATTGGATATCCAAAAACTAACTGAAAAAAAAACTGTTCTTTATGGATCAAAATTGGAAGTTCTTTGAACTGTTTTTTTGTCATCCACTGTATCAGGAAAAACCTTTGTCCAATGGATGTCCATAAATGGTCCATGGACAATGCGGGCGGTTTTGGACAAAAAATGGCTGTCCGATGGACAATTTGTGCTGTCTGGGTAGGTACTCCCATGACCGATGCCTAGTAAGCGAATTCTTGACGGGAATATGGGTTTCCATAAAATAACATACTAATTATTGCGTCAGATGTAAGAAAAATGTTACTTGTATATCTCTGGTTCCCTGAGAGCTTAAAATTCGACGTCATTTATGTCGCGTTAAATGTTAATCACAAGAAGCACGTCAAGTTCGTGTGACTTTCCAGGTAGCAAGGACACGTCACAGGAGGTCTTAATCACGTCATAATTAAGTCAAATTCGTCGAGGTCAAATTTTAGTCATATTGGGGCCGATTCTTAGACAAAACGACGAAATTTCGACGCGTCAAAATTTCCGATGTTTCAAAAGATATTGAGGTATTTCACAGTAGTAATAAATTACCTGAGATATATGTAGCTTGATTTCCATTCCTTGTACTTGATTACACATTTTTTCATCGAGCACAAATGACTTTAGTGCAACTTTAAGAGGTTTAATAAAGATTTTCAAATGAAAACATTTTGACTTGCCATTTTCTAGTCAGTTTGTGATAACAAATGTCATCTATTTGGGGTATGTTCCTGCAGTCTCCAAATTGTCGATTGCTTTTTAATTAAGATAGGTGTTATAAATAGTTTACTGCCCATACAAAAATTAGAAAAAAAGCTAAATGATGCTAGAGATGATTTAATACTTGTGATTTACTAAAATTTTTATGAATGAAATTTGCGTAATATTTTGAGCCCACGAGAAGCCGGTCGGATTTTTGAACGGTATCATGACGATTTTTAGCCCTTTCCGGTGTTGCCATATTTTGTTCGTAGAGGTTCAAACTGGCAGAATTTTGGAATCTAGTAGGCCGTTTTCGTCAAATATTTTGTCGTTTATTTTTGGCGACAAAGTTTCGACGCGACATTTTGTTGAGTATTGGGAATTCCTACAAGTTTATAACGAGTAAATAACTATGACCTAATAGCTTCTCAAATCTTTCTCCTAAACGCATGGAAAAGCAAATAGCTTAATTTCAAGCTACACCTTCACCTGATATTTTTTAAGGACAAAACTAGTAGCTATTCTAGGTATCAGAGAGCAAGCAAATTTAGGTTTTTATTTAAATTTTAAGTAAATCTCAAAATTGTTTTGTTTTGGAATTAGAATAAAAAAATTAGGGAGGAAGTTTGAACCATGCATAAAAATTGGGTAAATTAGTTAAGCAAATGCCAATGCAGGACTTTTGGACGGTGGACATTTCAGCGCCGACCGTTTGAACACCACCAAAGGAAAAATTTAGAATGTTATCAATATTTCACCGCGTTGGTAGATTCGCTTTATTTTTCTTTATTTTAATGCGTAAGGTTCAAAAAAATAATAAGGTTGGGTTGGTTGCTTCCTAAATTTTTCTTTTGCTGGTGCCCAAATGTCCAAAAGTATACAAAATTTCGCACGGTAAATGATATTCATAGGTACTTTTTTACCCCTTTTCTTATCATTATTTTTCTTGTGTTATTTTAGTCTTTTAAAATTCTATTACCAAAGATGCACAAAAAAAAGATATATTAAAACTTGGATTTTTACCTACTTTTGCTTGAATGTTTTCAAAATTCACGTGAATGATTTTTAAGTGGCAAAAATGTTACTTTATTAATAAATTATTTGGGTGAAAATAATAATTAAGTGAAACTATCAGTTAGTGACCAAAATTTATAATCTCAAAAACACAATATTGATTTAGTTTATTTTATTTATTGCCAACTATTTACAAGTTAAGTTACATTTTGATGGTCATCAATTGCTTGCATATTTGCTGAACAGCTTGGGCACCGCTAATCTGAAACAAAAAAAAAATGGTGTTAAATTTTAGGGTTTAAACCTTACAGAAATTTAACTTTCTTAATTTATAATCCATTTAAGTTTTATGAAAGAATTAACCATTTTACCAATTTTTTTGACTACCTGCTATATTATTTTTTTTTAATGGTGCAGGGACCAATTTATTAACCTTATACTTTTTAACATTTCTTTTACACATATTAAAAGTGCTACTATTTAAATTTAAAAAAGTAAGAATGTGTACTTTAATTTCAAAATAAAACTTTCGCCATGCTGGTTTAAAGAAATTATGTAACCGGTAGTCAAACAAATTGTCAATATGGAATATTGATATGCCAGTCTTTCCACGTGTTTTTAAAAATTTTATCGTGTGTGGTGTAGTTAACCACGGGTCAAACTAAAGTTACTGTGGTCATTAGTGATCACTTGGTAACTAAGTAATTAACGTAAAAATCGGACTATTGAATAACATTTTTGATTTGTATCTTCTACACTACACTACTACGCAAATAGGTAGGTAGGCTTGGTTGATAGTGGTTAAAACTCACTTTTATTAAAAGCATCAAAAAATTACGACTTGCAAAAATATAAGATGATGCTTTAAACTTTAACTAAACACTAAAAATGCGTTGGCAATTTTTTGTTGCACCCTATATATTTTTTTTGCAAAATTAAAGTTCTGTTATGTATATGGTTGGCTCCGGGATATATGGACGTCGCAAAACAATCTTCATTATCACTATCGGTTAGCTTCTATAATATCTATTATGAAGAAAATAATCCCGAAAGCAAAAAAGGGTCTGCAGTAATAAATACAACTTGCATGTCATGCAGAATGCGTAACGAAAAGTCCAATCCTGGTCATGAATATTTTGTTTGCACCGGGCATCCCCCCAATGTTGCTTTTCAGTTGCTTGCTGTTGGGAAATATGAAGGTTCAGTTGGGAAATTTAAGTACATTTTACAAAACATTTTGTATTTCTAATTTCTTCAAACAACAATAAAAAAAATCTCAAAGTTTTAGGTTATTTGGGAATCGCTTTTAATATTAGTTAGTCCCAATCAAATGCCTTCAGATCGCCGGTGTTTGTTTGTCCGCCCTAACTACTGAGGATTAAGTGATTTGTGATTTTCATATATCTCGTTGCCAACTATAATTATTTTTGTCGATATTTTTTTACTCATCCTGTATATTTTATAAAAAAGGTAAAGCCTCATTCTTTTTTAAATTATGTGATTTTCTCAAGATTTAAAAAAAAATTACCACCAAATTGCTCCAATTAGCTATACTTACAGTTTGGAGTAAAAAATCAAGAAATGGGCTGCTATAGCTTCATGGCCGCTATTATTTTACGAATTTAGTTTTTAAAATGATAAAAAAAATAAATGATTTAATTCCTATAGAAAATATTGCAAAAAACAGTAGTTGAATAATATTATACTTCATTAACAGCAAATAAGACTTTATCTTTTTGGTTAAAAAAAATATACAAACACCTTCATTGTCAAAACTTCATGAAGTCTGAGAGGGATGTCTTTGCCCGGCAAGTATCATTTTCCTCTTAACACTGCAATTATTCCACTTTTTCAAATTTATCCAGTATTTGCAAGAAAAAAAATCGGATAAAATCAACGGTAGATAATAAATTTCCAACGAGCATTCAAATGTCTTGTGTACAAATGTAAAAAAAATAAAAACTAAAAATTTCATAAAAATAAGGGAGCAAAAAAAAATATGGTTATCAAGTTTGTCAACTGAAAAAATTAGTTTGGGAGCTGCAGATATTTTTTAGAAAATTCATTAACTTTTCCCTAACAGCGTGTTTATGCACTTTAGAGATTAAAAGTAGTTTTTTATTTACTGTTCTTAAGGAATAAAGTGGGGTATTTAATCCCCGGGATTAAATGTTTACTGTATTTTCTGGAGACTAAATTTTTACTTTATTTCCCAAGCATTAAATTTTACTACTATAAATCATGAAATTATTATTATAGATTAAGTCTTTACACAGTTGTTCTGGAGAGGGGTTTTAAGTAAAAAGTAAAATCCCTTATGTAGCCGTTTTCTGGGGGGCTATTTTTGGAAAATATTACTGAAAATCTTAAAAAGCAACTTTCTATTTTGACTTCATATTTGAATTCTGGCTGAAATTCTCTTTCCAGTGGTACCCCATATCATAGGGTTACTTTACTAGTTTTCGAGATATTGGCTTTTAAAATGTCAAAAATTAAATTTTTAAAGGACCATATCTTAGAAACTAAAGAAAATATCTCTATTGTGTTCAATACTGATTTTTTGGTTTTTTACGAGAAAATAGAAAAGGACAATAATTTGACAATTTGACCTTCTACTTCATATTTTTGGATTAATATCGTCAAAATCACTGAAAAATCTATAAACTGTAAATAAGAATGTGCAAACGTCAAACTGCTATCGTTTTTATTTGCTCTTAAAATATCCTTAAAATCGATAATAAACACAATAGAGATATCTTTTTTCTTCAAAGGCCTTAAAAACTTATTTTTTGACAAAGCTAATATCTCGAAAATTAGAGAAAGAGAATTTTAGCGACAATTTAAATATGAAGTCAAAATAGGGGGTTGCTCTTTAACGTTCTCGGAATATTTTCCAAAAATAGCCCCACAGAAAAGGGCTACATAGGGGATTTTACTTGTCACGGTAAATGGCAGTTGGCGATGTATCAAAAATCTATGTTTTAAAGATTATATATTTTTTTTCTTAAAACCCCTCTCTAGACAAACCGTGTTTACTTTGCTTCTTGGGGATTAAATTTGCGCTTTATTTCCCAGGGATTAAATGTTTACTTTATTTCTCCGGGATTATATTTTACTACTAGACATCTTTTCTAAAGCATAAAATAGTGTATACACCTCAGGACTCAGGAATTGGTTTTTAATCTCTCGACAAATTAAATTACACATTTTTTAATTGGAGCACAGTTTTGCTTGGCTAAAAACTAAAATTTCAATCAAAATATTGATACTATACCGTAATACGAAATGGCATGTGCCTACTATTCTTCCTCCTTATAATTGCCTTTAAATATAGTAGGTAATTGTTGTCGAAGTAGTCAGTAGTTTTCCTAAAAATGTATAAAAAAACTTAAATATTGTTCTTCATACAGGGGCGGTCGTAGAATTTTTTTACACACGCGGAGGGAGGGGGACGCTTAGTAGGTTTTTGGGTTTAGTAAGTTTTTATAAACAAATCTTAATTCTAGATTTTTTGCCAAAATATGCGTCAGATATTCTTCGAGTTTTTAAAAAAATATGTTAAGAAAAGTGGGTCGGGCTAGCTGAAAAAGTTTTTTTTTAAAGTACTGGTCAAGCCATGAGGGTAGTTTAAGGCTTAAAATATTTTAGCATAATTTAAGGGGTAACGTTTTCGATTAAGCAATTTTTACTGTTTTTCACATTTTTATGCCATGATATTGCTCACATTTTAAAGCTTTCTTTCTTTCCAAACTTTCGATTTCTAGAATAAAACACTCAAATTTTTCAAGTTTTGAATGTTTTTCAGGTGTTCAAAAAAAGTACTGCCATAACATTTTTTCTCTGTTAAAATAAAAAATATTTAGAGAGAGAGGGCAGAATTTTAGAGGTATATGGAGAGAAATTTAGTGACGTGCAAAAAAAAATTAAGGTTGTTGAAGAGAGACAGCAGGCTATAAAAATTATTTCAAAGAAAGATCGACATAATTTAAGGCAATTGTTTACTAAAAATTTCTGTTATGTCATCTGTCTGTCATCTTAAGTGGTGTCGTGCATATGATTTTTATTTTGCCATTTCTATCCAAAAAGCATCAAAAATTGTAATTCAAAGCGTAAAGTGTGTAAAACATTAGGGTCATCATGGCTTTACCATACTTTTTACTTTACCTGTTAAATTATTTTTAGATATGCTAAAATACACTTTAGTAGGACACGTTTTTTGGTAAATTTAAAGACTGTAAAGAACTTTGATTGAAAGAAATTAATACCAACTTGTGTTTTATACGCTTTACACTTAAAAAAATACAATTTTTGCTGTTTTTTTGGAAAAAAAAAATCACTCAAGATGACAGACAGATGACATAACATAAATCTTTAGTAAACAATTGCCGTAAATTATGTCCATCTTTCTCTAAAATACTTTTTTATAGCCTGCTGTCTCTCTTCAACAACCTTAAATATTTTTGCACGTCACTAAAATATCTCTCCATCTACCTCTAAAATTCTGACCTCTCTCTCTAAATATTTTTCATTTTAACAAAGAAAAAATGTTTTTTGGCAGTACTTTTTTTGAACGCTAAAAAAACAGTGAAAACTTGAATGTGAGTGTTTTATTCTAGAAATCGAAATGGCATAAAAATGTTAAAAACTAGCCCTTAAATTATGCTAAAATATTTTAAGCCTTAAATTTTACCATCATGGCTTGACCATTACCATAAGAAAATTATGGCTTTACCATAAAAAAACTATGACTGTGATCAGCTAAATAAAATATTTGCTTCTGCTGAGAGAACGATAAAAAATCAAAAAAATAAACGTGCTTTAATTTTTAAAATTGGGTAATAAAAAACAGGTCACCAAACCCACTCACCAACTCGCGCTTTCCAAAACAATTCGCAGAACAGCCTGCAATAGCTTGCGGTTCTCCATTCACTTTGAGAAGCGCGTACCTTTTTCACAAAACATCTACCAACCACTTGCTGTTTTGCCTATAGTTCTTGAAAACGCTTAGCGTTTTTATAACTACGACAATACGGGCCCAGGCACAATTGTAAAAGGCATTTATTTAAGACTTATTTAACCTGCGACTTACTGTAAATATGGCTGGTATTCCCAAAATATGTCTTTGTGATTTTTTTTGGTCCATCTGTGTCTTCTTCAAATCTACGCCTAGTCTGGTCTCTTTCTCAACACATTTTCTTTAAAAATGGACAAAAAATATTCCGATATCAAAAAATTTTTTTTTATAAAAATATAACCTAAAATTGACTTTGACATTTAGGAGTCAGCGGTTTCGGTCATGGCCAACTTGATGGTTTCACCTTCGGTATGATGCAGGCGCATTTGGCAGAGCCGGCCAACACCGTTCTCAACTAAAAAGCCAGTTAACTCTTATCTCTTCAGTGCCCTTTAGCCAAAGATTGCTGCCATTTTTATAACCAAATTGACAAGTAAAACATGGATTTTCTGTCAGTTGGGTGTCAACATGATCGCTATAGTAGGCTAAAGGATACTAAATCGAAAAAGAGTTAACTGGCTTTTTAGTTAAGCAGGTGTTGAGCCGGCGTTGCCACATAATTGACGCGAAGAAATTTCGTCGTTTTGCCTAAGAATCGGCCCCAATATTATGACGTTATTAAAGCGTCATGTTAGAGACAAATTTGACACGTCTTATGATCTACCTAATTTAACGAATAGAACTTTAAGTTTTGGATTTATATTTTCAAATCTTCAAATGCTATTTACTACAAAGGTTGATCAAAAAGAATATAATTTTGGTTTTTTTTGAAAACTAATCAAAAGGTAGAATTAAGGTTAATTTTTTTCGTCATTATGAAAAAGGAAAAGATGAAACATAAACTCCCATTTCACGTCATAAAAAATAAAACAAAAAATGCGGCAGAAATTGCACAGAATAAATATGTAAGATATTCTTATTTATCTTGAAAAGCGGTAATTCCCCGGCTAGTGAAGAAAGCCAAATTTCTGTCCTTTACAGCTTTATGCGAAAAGCAGAGAGAGAGAGAGAGAGAGAGAGAGAGAGATGTGTGAGTTGCATACGAATCCGCGGAATGACACCCGACAAAGCTCGAGGTGTTGTCGTATAGTCGTAGGTTGTAGCTAGGTGTGAAGCTGTGTAAAATGTGGGATGCAGTCGTCACACAGAAGTCGCTAAGTGCGTGAATTTAATCGTGTCTCGTGTTTGCGGCAAGTTCTGTATTGTGTCAAAAATAATTCCGTTTTAATGATTTTTTTTACATAGTATATTTCATCGTATTTTCGTGTATTACCGACATGTATTATAGGTTTTAAAGTTAATAATATTTTAATAGTATTATCCGAAGGTTGGTTTACTATAATTGGGTATTAGCATATTTTTGTGTATACCAACATTTTTTATTTTTTTATTGAGTTTATATATTTTAGTAGTAGGTATTATTATGCAGTTAATAGAAACTTAAGTTCAAATATCAGTGGTATCGGTATCCCCATCCCTATCTTGTTGACATCTAATCAAAGTGACAATGTTTGAATAAACGAGCAATAACATGCATTACCTGCAAACCTACGTAGCGTTACGTGGCTCTTAACACATCTATCTCAGGACTTACCCGCCATGAGTTTGAAAGTATACCTGCTTAATTGGGATGCGGATACCGATAATACTGAAATTGACTTTAGTATCTTATTTTCACTCTATTATCTGAAGGTTGGCATGTTTTGTATGTACTATCAATATTTTTTTAAAATAAATGCCTTTTTTGGATTGTATTCAACAGACAATGTACTTTTTTTCATGCGTACCTTTTACGTAAAATATGACGTCATCTTAAGTCATATAATGACGTCAAAAAGACGTCAATTTTACGTCATAAATTTGGTGGTTTTGACGTAATAGATGACGATACATCCACGTCATTGTTACGTGTCCTTGCTGCCTGGGTTGTGTCTTTGGTTTCTTGAAACCCAAATTTCGACGTAAGTTCAACGTGACGTAAGTGAATGATAGTCCCAAAGAACACGTCAAATGCACGTGACGTCACTAGTTGCTTGGGCAACCAAAACTTCCACGATCATGTTTAATTAGTCTGTATATTGAAATGAGCTAACCTGAAGTAAATTTAAATTCGTCAGATCGGGCATTCTTTGATGACGGTTGATTTCGAAGGTGGGTGCCAAAATAGGGGTCTTCGGAACTTTGTGTGTAAGCTGTTTGAGAAATTGATGATTCGGTTCCATAAGTTTGGGTACCTTTAACAGAATAACTTAAAGCTAATTAAAACCCACCTTAATTCGGAGAAAGTTATACAGGGAGATACCCTCTAACAAATGATGGCATATTTTAACGAAAGCAAAATGTCACTCTGTTTGCCACGATCGATCTCCAATTTAGTTGTTGAATTTGACATCTTACCATATGGGATCCACAGAATCATTTACATTCGAAGTTGACTTTGAATTGAATCCAATGTAAATGGTACCATGCTTTTGCCATATGGTAAGCTGTCAAAATTCAACATAAAATTGGAGATCGAATTCAATGTAAATGTAGCTTAAGACGTGGCTATTTTTGACAACTTTTATGGATCAATGAATACCCCTTAAATTGAGCTACAATGTTTAAAATTAATTATCCATTTTTTTGGACTGGATTAAAGCTAAAACCGTGTTGTTTCCTAAGTTTTTGTATTTTGTAGCCATTGCTTTTAACAGGGATAGGTTAAGCCTTCTCATCAAGAAATTTTCTGCATAAGCTACTTGAAAGGCAAAAAATTCATAGTCGTTCCTTCAAGAGAGCTTCAAGGCTTCCTTGTTGAAGGCGTCCTTCAAGGAAACATTCGATTTGCTATTCATAGTTCCTTCCTTCGGCAAGGACGCCTTCAAGGAAAGCTGAAGGAAACTACTGCTATCTTTACTCCTTTACGTTTGTTTATTTTTTGGAAGCGGGTAAGAAAATTAAAACATCTGAAACGAAACCGGGTCAGCAATTCAACAAACGTGCCCAATTATAATTATCCTTCAAAACATTCGCAATTAATTTAAATAAAAACTAGAGTGTATTACCGGGATGCTTCCTGTTCCCAAGTACTTCAATTAGTAGACACGGCAAATTCAGAGTTCCGTAAGGTAAGCGGTATGAGGTACGCGGTAAGACAGCAAGGAAAATATACTATAGCAAATATTGCTTATTTTCCTTGCGTTTTACCTCATACCGCTTACCTTACGGAACTCTGAATTCGCCTTTAAAGTTCCGCATTAGGAGTTATAAGCCACGGCATGACGCAAACGCATCGTACGATACGCAGAGAAGATCCGCCTCCTAGTTATGACGAGTTAAAAAAGGCTTAAAGCAACGCTTCTTATGTATCTAGAAAATTGGTTAAGTAGTCAAGCAAGCTCATTTGTTTTGTTTTTCATATATAACCTAAAATTTTCGTGTTTTTTATTTCCTTTGTTTTCAAAAATGGAAGACATTTTAAATGTCTTTATTTTTTATGATGACGATGAAGAAAATGGTGACGTCGATGATGCCATAATCATTGAAATTCTGCGTGGAAAGACTACTCTCGGGAATAGAGCAGCCCATTATATATAGAAATTTCAACTTTGGCAAGGTGGCCGAACCAAAGTGTTTGACACTATTTAGGTTTGAAAATACCACTTACCGCGCCTCGCTAGATATCTGGGAATACACACGCTTATAGTAAACAACTTTCTTTTTATTTGAGTATAACGATACACCGCGCGTAAAGCGTATCGTACGTTTGGAGTTTACTGCACATGTGCTGTGGCTTATAACCCCTATTATCCACTTAATCGTAATCGTATGTCAGTGCGCCTGATCAGAACGGATATATTGTATAACAGCGACTACGTTCCACCTATCTCTATGACCACCCTTCCAGTATTTATACGCAGCTAGCGTATCCTAACCATTTTGTTATCTGAGGGTTTTCATGAATGCCTGATTCACAGTTTCACTTATTCTACTTTCCATTCTATTGTTCTCTCACTTTTTTTGACGAGGGAGGAAATAAAAGTGTGCAGCATGAAGTAAAACTGTGCATCAAGCACCGAACAAGAATTGGTTTGGTTACATCGTACCAGAGAGCATATAAGTAAATCTAAATAGAGAGGACACCCAATGATAAATTTGCGATCCTTCTCAACTGACTGAACCAAGTAGCGCAGCTTTAGTTTTTTTTACTTCTTGGCTTGGAAACTTGGTCCGCCACTTTCGCTTCCGATCTTGCATATTTTTATCTATCCAAAGAAGGAAAATCGTACTCTTTTGGACGAGTTCCGCGTTGGGAACTATCCGCTGCAGACAACAGACCCGTGCCGGTACAGTCACAGGTGGCGAATACTTCCGCGAACTTTCCCAAAAATGTTGCCCTACGGCGCCAGTTTTTTTTCTCTTATTTTAAATTAACGATTACTCTTTTCCAAGGTTCAATCTTCGGCGGTCAAATTCTGTTTCTAGTTTCTGAAAAAAATTTCTTTGTCTCTCCCTGATGGGAATTGACATGGTTACGTCACAACCGCCTCTTTTGGATTAGTAGAACAGAGCCATTGAAGGAAGAAAATTTTTCATTTTAGACCATCAGTTTTCACATACCTTCTCACCCATTCTGATCTCCTACTCATGTATTTTTAAAACATTCGGAAATGACGGAGTTATTAAAATTTGGTACAGAAGCATAGTTTGGGTGGTTTAGTGCAAATGTTTGTTTTTTATAGCAAAATTGAAGTAACATTAGATAGCAGAATATTTAAAAAAAAATAAAAAACACTTATTTTTTACCAGAGATAACCTAAATTATATGCTCTTTGCTTTTTCCTAAATTATTACAAGTAGTAAAGACTTGAAAAATATATACAATAAAAACTTTATAAAATATATCGATATTCATTCAATGTGCGGGATTGTTGCAGTTTTAATTTTAAATAAATATTACCTCGGTTCATCCTGGCGCATTCAGCTAATAATCAAAAACTCGCTGTGAATCGCATCATTGGCTTGCTGGTCTATTTAGATTTTATGCTCTTTGATCGTACGTTGTAAGTAGAACTTTACCTATTATTTTATGGAAGCTTTTACAAACGCATCAAAGATATGCTAACAACAAGGAATCAAAAATAGCTTGCCAACTTTAAAAGTGTCTAGTATGTTTTCATATCGTATTCATTACGTATCGAAAATCAAGCATCTTTTTCTTTCACTTACTTTGTTGGAACAGAAAACAACATGCTCTATGAGAGAAAAAGAAGACAATCTTTTCAATATGTATTGAGTACGATGTGAAAACATACTAAATGTTGAGAGTAATTGCATCATAGGGGACACTGACCTCTATGATCTGGTTTTGATAAAACGTCCTCAACAAGAGTCAATAAAAAGTAAATAACAGTATTTTTGGAAAACCTGTATCTTCCTAAAGCTTAAGCTGACAGCTGTCAAATTTTTTATTTGAGTATTTTAAGTGTACAGCCCATCACTGACCGAAAGTAAAGTTCAAAATCTGAGCCTATCTTTAGAAAAATTAGCACTCTTCACCTATAAATTCACTATAAAGGAACAAATAAAAAATTTGACACCTGTCAGCGTGAGCTGCCCTGTGGCATTTTAAATGAGCCTTAAAAACTCTTTGTTTCTGTAAATTCCTATTGGGTTGAGGGCATCCCGAATATGTCTCTTTGGAAGACGATCGACTTGGTTTTCCATCACATCTAGAAACTCGAGGATATCTTCAAAATCCATAATTGATACTCCGCTATACAGAAATCATACAAAAACAAGGCTTTATAACCTTACGAAATTGCCCAAGGAAGGCTAAAGGTAGCTACTTTCTTACCTTGACCTTAAGGATGCCTCAAGGCTTCCTTCCGTGACTATGAATATGAAATTCTTCCTCAAGGCCCCCTTGAGGAACAAGGAAGCCTCGAGGGACGACTATGAATTTGGCCCTGACACTTACCTAAGATTGTGTTAACATCCGTATTAGACCAAACACCTCCATTATCAAACTTTCTTTTTCTGCCCTCCTCATCTATATAATATTCATTCTCAGAAATGTCAATATCAGTGTCTTTACGGTTCTGTTTCAGATGTTCTTCTTCTCGATAATTTTCAACTTCCCGAAGGTATTTGTCATTTTGATCTTCCCTGTATTGCTCATAATTTAGCCTCTGATTTGAATACCCTAACTCCACATCGAACTGATGCATTTTGTTTTGTTTCATTTTGGAAATTCTGTCTCTTAAAGACTCTTTGGTTTCTACCTTTTTTCCTATGCACACACAGCTCGAGGAACTTCTTTTTAGGTCTCGAACTGATATGTTTTTACCTAAAGTACTTTTGCTGACGCAGCTAGTTGGTTTTGGGATCAAACTAGGCCTTGGTACGTTAGTCTTTGCCCTGCAGTAGCAATTATTTGAGCTCAAACAACATTTTTTTGTGACATTTCCTTTGATTTTTTCATCGTATCTCATTCTGGGGATATTGTTGTGGTCTTCTGGATGGAGAATAGCATTTATTTTAGAGGAATCGTTTCGAGAAGTCCACGTTTTTGAGGTCAGAACTTTTTTTGGAATCCTAAAAGTTTTAAATATTATTGCAAAACTACAATTTAAAAACGGCTGCACGTGAATACATATAAATTTAAGTAAAGTTTTTCCGGTATCAAAAAGCTAAAAAATTAATTTAAACTTTTTACTGCTTTTTATAAAAGCTTGTTAATAAAAACATTTTTTTACTTAAACATTATTTTGGTATTTGGAACGAGATCGGAAGTAGTTAAATTGAAAATTCGTAACACCCCCTTCACCCCCATCGAAGAGGAGAGGGGACTGTCAACTTCATAATATCACGCTCTTAACAACCTTCTCCTCCAAATCTTTAAAACTAAAAACTGCATGTTCGCAACCGCTTTGTTTGAAAAGTTATGAATTTTCAAATATATATAAACCCTCTCTGATCCACAGCAAAATTATAAAATATTTAGTGGAACATAAAATTGAAAACCGCATATTCGTATCAGCTTTTGTTCAAAAATTATGAACTTTTGAATTTTTACCATGCCCCTCTTACCCCCTTAACAACCCCTCGCCAACGTAGTTTTTTCATAAAATTGTAACTAATCAGAAGTAAAAACATATTTTAAATTTGAAAAGATCGGATATGTTAGCCAAAATTGACTTGAGCAAGATTTGTGTCAAACCCATAGAGCATTATTTTTTTTTATTATTATTTTACGTCTTTACGTCCCCAGACCTACTAACGATGTACGTACAAAAGTGTACGTAAAATGTAGGTACAGAAAAAACGTATTTTTACGTTATTTTTAGGTCTTTTTTTGTACGTACTTACTACGTTATTAAGTTTTCATAACTTGGACCTAGTTCATTTATGTAACATTTCTCTCACTTCTAACGCAAACTTTTGTATAAGTGTATTTTATTCTCCTAAAATAATCGGTATTTTATGACTGATTACCGATCCTCCCTTAGGAACGTCCAATTCACGTCTTTTATTGACCCACCGCAGGACATACAAAGTACGTACTTGATACATAGACAAATATACGTACATGGTACTTACTTTCCATATCCCAAGGACGCAACTAAGATGTACATAGCGTTGGAAAGTGCACGTAATATGTAGGTCTCTACTACGTACAATGGAGTTAGCGAACGTACGTACTCTTCGTACAAGGTACGTAACTTTGCTGTCTGGAAATATACTAACTAACATACATGTAAAGTTAAATAATAGCCTGTATTAAAAAAAAGCATAGAATAAATTAAGGTTATTTTTGTTAATTTAAGACAAAAACCTGCAAGCTACCTCTTATATTATACTTGATTGTACCGTTATATAATTAAAGAACTAAAAGAGAATGTGAATTTGGTTGGCACAAAAGTTGAAGTACAACTTAGTACAAAAAACCAAAAAAATGGTAGTTGTCTTAACTGTCACAGACATGCAAAATTACCAGTAAAGTAAAACATAATTCTACAAAAGTTGACACAAACTTCAGTTGTCCGCCTTATATACCTTTAAAAATAGTTATTTACCTAACAAGTGCGGGAAGATATACTTTTCCGCACGCACCCGCGCGGCAACTCGTAAGTGCGGAAACACTTTCCGCACGCGTTAGGTACCACATTTTTCGCCCACGGAAATTTTTTTTCACGCACGGCTTGCGAAAAAGTGGCACTTTCCGCACGGAATGAGTGCGAGAAAAACGTTTTCCCGCACGCTCGTAGAAAAATTATTTACTAGACCACTAAAGGAACGTTATATGACATTGACCATGACAGTTAAGAGAACTGTCACTGTCTCTACATTTTTCAATTCGATATCATCAACAGAGTAAAAGAAAGGTATTGGCTTCTTCCAAACCTCAATGTCTGTAAATTATTTATTCGTTATTTTGACAGGGTTTGTTTTGTTTATCGACCTCATTTTATTGTAGTTCAAGTACGCACTCCTAAATATGTGTAATCGCATCAGTGGTTTTTCCCATGACAGTAAATGACAGTTAAGACAACTGTAATTTGTTTTACGGTTTACGATTCAATATTTTCAACAGAGTAAAAAGAAGGTATTCGCTTTTCCAAAAACTTCAAGTTCACAACTATTTTTCCTCTAACAAAGAAGAAGTTAAAAAACCTCCAAATCAGTTACCTCAATCGAAAAGAAACTAAAAAACAAAATATCAAAATATCTTGGGTGGAAATAACGAAAATTCAAACTTAGATGAGCATCCTACAAGGAACACACAAAAGATCAAAGCGAAAAGAGAAATTATTAAACGATGTTTCGCCCTGGGTAACCAGCGTGGGCTCATCAGTAGTTTCACTGGTCACCCTCCACTATACATTATTAAACACCATCATACACTTTGATTTCCAACCTTGAACCACTCACAAATAGGCATCGTTCCGCACTGGTACTTACTTATCCAAGTTACCTGATACGAATTCGTCCTGGCGTCTTAATATTTCCAGTAGGATTATGCTCCTAAGGCAATTAAAACAAAGAAGAAGTTAAAAAACCTCCAAATCAGTTACCTCAACCGAAAATAAACTAAAAAACAAAAGATCAAAAGATCTTGGGTGGAAATAACGAAAATTCAAACTTGGATGAGCATCCCACAAGGAACACACAAAAGATCAAAGCGAAAAGAGAAATGATTAAACGATATTTCGCCCTGGGTAACCAGCGTGGGCTCATCAATAGTTTCACTGGTCACCCACCACTATACATCATTCAACACCATCATACACTTTGATTTTCAACCTTGAACCACTCACAAATAGGCATCGTTCCGCATTTTCCACCCAAGATCTTTTGATCTTTTGTTTTTTAGTTTCTTTTCGGTTGAGGTAACTGATTTGGATGTTTTTTAACTTCTTCTTTGTTTTAATTGCCTTAGGAGCATAATCCTACTGGAAATATTAACACGCCATGAAGAATTCGTATCAGGTAACTTGGATAAGTAAGTACCAGTGCGGAACGATGCCTATTTGTTAGTGGTTCAAGGTTGGAAATCAAAGTTTATGATGTGTTTAATGATGTATAGTGGAGGGTAACCAGTGAAACTACTGATGAGCCCACGCTGGTTACCCAGGGCGAAACATCGTTTAATCATTTCTCTTTTCGCTTTGATCTTTTCTGTATTCCTTGTGGGATGCTCATCCAAGTTTGAATTTTCGTTATTTCCACCCAAGATCTTTTGATCTTTTGTTATTTTTCCTCTATTTTGACAAGGTTTGACAAGTGTCAAAATAAATGTCACTTTTAAATTCAGCGTTGTCATTTTAGTGGGAATTAATGGTTTTTTACCCATGTCCCAAGAATAAGCTCATCCAAACTTTGGTAGCTATTATTGGCTCACGCTATAGATATCAGCACGTGTGCCTATGAAACAGAATGGTGTCATGGACTGTCCCAATTACATACTTAAAAGGCGTTGAAATCCCACTGAGATCCAGTTTCCATTTAAATTGTGAATAGTTCTTTGCTATCAATCAAACCGACATAATCCGCGTTAGTCACGTTATGTCGCTTACTCTTTATTTTAGTTGCGTTTTTTTCCGCAACGTTGCGTTGAAAATTTTGACGTCATTCCACCAAACCAACACGAAGCGTCAAAAACATGGTGAAAAGTTTAAAATACGTTTACCTATGCAGTTTCAAACAGAATAATCAATATACTTTTTTTGTAATTATGATTTCCTGCTTTTGTTGTTGCGCCCTCGAAACCGCAAAAGGCGGTTAGGTTATGACATTACTTGCGCGATCGAACTTTTTAGTCGAATGGATCCAAAAGTGATCGGGACGAGTGGATATGCAACTGGTAATGCTTGTTTGTGTGTGGAGGTTTCAGAAATAAAGATATGACTATCTTTGTTTGACTTGTCGTTTATTATGTAAGTTGTACTTAGTTTCTTCCTGTTCCCCTTGTGATTTGTTCCTGTTTCCACTTTTGAAACGTCGACGATTCTTATTGGGCTCCCTTAATAAAAATTCAATGTCCCGTCAGAATAAAAATCTTCTAAAGAGCAAGACGACGACGAGCCTAGAACCATTTTGGCCACATAAGACATCTTACTGCTCTTGTAAAATTAAAAAACAAAAATTCTAACCCAAAAATTTACCAGCCACCGGAACGACTTGAGTGCTGGCCAAAATAATCAACGCTATAGAGCATGTCCGCAAAGGACATCTCCCTTTTTATATAGAAGTTTGCATTCGGTAGAATTGCCTGATTTTTTATATGTTGAAGTACTCGTCCTAAGAAGATTTTTGTTCCATTGCACCAACTCTCTACCGCTCCCAAAGGTACCCGTCAAATTCGTCGATTTCGCACTTTTTAGCAATTTTTGAATTATTGTGCTGACTTTATTTGCAAACCGAACAAAGTCTAATTTTCTTTCTTGAATTTGCCATAACTTTTTAAAAATAAAATTTTAAACGTCAAAATTGCAGTGTCATCTTGGATCCGCCATATTAAATTTTTCTATTTCTTATCTGATTTAAACGAAACTTTCTCTAAATTATAAAACGCTTCCAAGATACCTAACTGTAACAAAAAACTGATAGATGTCAGACTCCATCTTGCGTCGGAAATATTGAACTTCGTTATTTTTTGGCCGATTTAAAGAAAACTTTTGTTGCACATAAAGCGTTTTTAACAATATTTTTATCCAAAATTGACATATGTCAGTATCCATCTTACAAGGGCCATATTGAAATTTGTTATATTTTGCACGATTTAAACATAACTTTTCATACATTTTAAGGTTTTTTAATATTACTAAAATAGGAAGCAAAATTGACATAAGTCAGTACTCATCTTGCGTTGTCCATATTGAACTTCTTTGGTTTTTGTCCGATTTGAACAAAACTTTTTTGCACATAAAGCGTTTTTAACAATATCCAATTTTGATCTAAAATAGCCATTTTGCGTCGGCCATATTCAACGTCATTGGTTTTAGTCCGATTTAACCCAAACTTTCTTGCACATAAAGCATTTTTAACAATATATAATTTTGTCCCAAAATTGACATACGTCAGTTTTGGATCAAAATTGGATATAGTAAAAAATGCTTTATGTACAACAAAAGTTTTGTTTAAATCGGACAAAAAATAACGAAGTTCAATATGGCCGTCGCAAGATGGAGACTGACATCTGTCAATTTTGCGTCCTATTTAAGTAATATTAGAAAACCTTAAAATGTATAAAAAGCTATGTTTAAATCGAACATAATATAACAAACTTCAATATGGCCTTTGTGAGATGGCTACTGACCTATGTCAATTTTTGATCAAATTGTTGAAAACGCGTGCAACAAAAGTTTTGTTTAAATCGGACAAAAATAACGAAGTTCAATATGGCCGACGCAAGATGGAGCTGTAATCTGTCAGTTTTCTCTCATAGTCTTGGAAACGTTTTATAATTTAGAGAAAGTTTCGTTTAAACCATATAAGAACTGTAAAATTTAAAATGGCGGATCCAAGATGGCATATGGCAGTGCAATTTTGACAATTAAAATTTTATTTTTAAAAAGGCAGTTATAGCAAATTTAAAAAAGAAAATTAGATTGTGGTCGGTTCGCAAATAAGATCAGTACAATAATTCAAAAATTGCTAAAAAGTGCGAAATCAACGAATTTGACGTCATTTTTTGGGTACTTTTGGGAGGGGTAGAGAGTTAGCGCAATAAATCAAAAATCTTCTTAGGACGAGTACTTCAACATATAAAAAAATCAGGCAATTCTACCGAATACAAATTACCATTTAAAAAGGGCGACATCCTTTAAAATTTTGGTCGGAAAATGCTCCTTTTCTTTATCAATAGCATGACAAAAAAAAGAGATAGAATGAAACCAATGAAGATTTTCCGTAATTCTCGGACCTACCTCTTTTTGACATCGACACCCATAATAATAAAGACTGGTTTACATAAAATTAAATGCAGTCTGATTAATTTGTCCATATTCCAGCAAACACGGTTCCCTCGGGCCTTCGTCGGTCCGATGTTGATTGCCGAATTTACCGTCAGCGGCACTACGTCGATTTACGACATCGGACCAGCAGTATTTTTTGTCCGCTTTGCGATGTAGGCCCAATGTATGTTTGCCGACGCAGCGTTAGACTGTAGCCCGCCATCGGACCAATGGTAAATTTTTCTTTTTGCTGACATCGGCATACCGTCGCCGCACGATTAAGGTCCCATATGGTTTAACCACATGGTACCAACCATCCGCCCATAACTGCTCAATTTGGTCGGTCTAACGTAGCCAAGCTGGTCTCCGCCCGACATCCGTAAACTATTCAAGTCCGATATTGGTTTCCTAAAGCGGTCCAACGTCGGCGATTGACGAAAGTCCGTCGGTGGTAGCTTAAAGCGGCCCGACAATGGCAAACCACAAAGGTCCGATAATGGGTGGATAACAAGGCTCTACATCAGCCTCTCAAAGCGGCCCGACGTCGGTGATTGACGAAGGTCCGTCGGTGGTTGCTTGACACGATCCGACATTGGCAAACTACAAAGTATCGATAATGCGGGTGCTTAACCAGTCGGGCTAGTTTAAGTGGCGGAAGAGGTGATTCTTGTAGAGAAGTACCACTATCTTGTCAAGTCCGCATTCTAGTTTTGAAATATCTTTGCTCGTTATACATATGTATATGTAATAGTATCTTCCACTGTACAGGGAACATAGTGAAATTAGCGCCATCTCTACATACTAGGAAGAAACTCTTAAGCAGTTTAAAAATTTTAAGGTGACGTAATCGGACCATCGTCAGTTGCCGATTCTCGACCAATCAAACAAAGTTCCAATCAGACCATCGTCGGCCCTAAAGCAGATAAGGTTTGCGTTGGCATAATGTCGACTATAGTAAATCGGGCCATCGTCAGTTGCCGAGTCTCGTCCGATTAAAAAAAGTTCCAATCGTACCGTCATCAGCTCTAAAGCAGATAAAGTAGGCGTCGGCATAAAGTCGACTATAGTAAATCGTTCCATCATCAGTTGCCTATTCTCGACCGATTAAAGAAAGTTTCTATCGGACCATCATCGGCCCTAAAGCAGATAAGGTTTGCGTTGGCATAATGTCGACTATAGTAAATCGGGCCATCGTTAGTTGCCGATTCTCGTCCGATTAAACACAGTTCCAATCGGACCGTCGCGTCGTCGGCCTTAAAGCAAAGAAAGTGGGCGTCGGCATAAAGTCGACTATAGTAAATCGGGCCAAAGTTCCAATCGGACCATTGTCGATCCTAAAGTGGTGTCGGCATAAAGTCGACTGTAGTAATTTGGACCTCCGTCAGTTGCCGATTATTAACCGAAAACTGAAAATCGCAATCTGTCCACCATCGGGCCAGAGTGTAGTCGCCAATGCCGACACACTACCGACGTTGTCGACATTGGCCCGATCCAATGCTGACGATTTGTGTTTGCTGGGATTTGTCCTATTTAGCACACGAAAACGATTAAAATAAATAAAAGTAATATTTCTATCACAGTCTCACAAATGATTTTAAGAATAAACTTGGAAACTTTTTGAAAATATGTTTTTCTACAATCGAGCGAAAAGTACCATGCGCTTCAAAAAGAAATCGCAAAGTTGCACTTTTCCGAGGAGCGTTTTTTTACTTTGTCGCTCGCTACTTTGTCGTCCGCTGAGCGACAAAGTAACCAAACCGCCACTCGGCGAGCGACAAAGTAAAAATATGCTCGCCCTTGCAACTATAGGGTGCCCATAAAAAACCGCAATTTTCTTTTAGGGTATAAATTCGTTACCACTTGTCCGATTTTATTTTTTTTTATTTTACTGGAAAGCTAAAGCTTCAAACTGTAGGATCCTGTCACCAGGATTGACATTTCGCTAAAATTTAAGATGGTGGACGCTTTTGAAAAATTTCAATTTTCCGCCCCCCTGCCAATTTTTTATGTGCTCCACTGTCTTTTCTGACTAACGTCAGGTAAAAAGTCACACCCTTGACGTGTTCAAAAAGGTATCACTCAAAAAAATTAAGTTTGTGTTTAAGCATACAGTTCTACTATACTTTGGAAAAATTAGCAGAGATATGTTTATGAATCAGTAGATTCCTGTCGCGCCAGTAGTCAAGGGAGTAGTTTTTTGGTTTTGCTTAAACGTGGATTTCGATCTATTGTCAATGTAATGTAAAAACCACACAACAACTTTTAATAAGAGGCCAAAAGCTCACTCTGTTAATTTTATTCCATCTTTCGTATTTCATGACCAATTTTAAAAAACACGCCAAGGATGTGGCTTTTTAACTGACGTTATTTAGGAAAGACTGTGGCGCAGACAAAAAATTGGCAGGCGGGGGCGAAAAATTGTCATTTTTCAAAAGCGTCCGCCATCTTGAATTTTAGCGAAATGTCAATTCTAGTGACAGGATCCTATAGCTTAAAGCCTTAGCTTTCCAACAAAATAAAAATTTTTAAAATCGGACAAGTGGGCACGAATTTATAGCATAAAAAAATTTGCGTTTTTATATGGGCCACCCTTTACTTTGCGGTCGGCTGTAGAAAAAAAAATCTTGTGTGTAATTCGAGCGCAAAAACTTTGCCGCCTTCCAAACATTGCACAAAACAAAAAAAAAACATTCGCGTAGTTCAACGACCAGTTCTACTATACTTTGGAAAAATTAGCAGAGATATGTTTATGAATCAGTAGATTCCTGTCGCGCCAGTAGTCAAGGGAGTAGTTTTTTGGTTTTGCTTACACGTGGATTTCGATCTATTGTCAATGTAATGTGAAAACCACACAACAACTTTTAATAAGAGGCCAAAAGCTCACTCTGTTAATTTTATTCCATCTTTCGTATTTCATGACCAATTTTAAAAAACACGCCAAGGATGTGGCTTTTTAACTGACGTTATTTAGGAAAGACAGTGGCGCAGACAAAAAATTGGCAGGCGGGGGCAAAAAATTGGCATTTTTCAAAAGCGTCCGCCATCTTAAATTTTAGAGAAATGTCAATTCTAGTAACAGGATCCTATAGCTTAAAGCCTTAGCTTTCCAACAAAACAAAAATTTTTAAAATCGGACAAGTGGGCACGAATTTATACCATAAAAAATTTGCGTTTTTATATGGGTCACCCTTTACTTTGCGGTGGGCTGTAGAAAAAAAAATCTTGTGTGTAATTCGAGCGCAAAAACTTTGCCGCCTTCCAAACATTGCACAAAACAAAAAAAAAACATTCGCGTAGTTCAACGACCAGTTCTACTATACTTTGGAAAAATTAGCAGAGATATGTTTATGAATCAGTAGATTCCTGTCGCGCCAGTAGTCAAGGGAGTAGTTTTTTGGTTTTGCTTACACGTGGATTTCGATCTATTGTCAATGTAATGTGAAAACCACACAACAACTTTTAATAAGAGGCCAAAAGCTCACTCTGTTAATTTTATTCCATCTTTCGTATTTCATGACCAATTTTAAAAAACACGCCAAGGATGTGGCTTTTTAACAGACGTTATTTAGGAAAAACTGTGGCGCAGACAAAAAATTGGCAGGCGGGGTCGAAAAATTGGCATTTTTCAAAAGCGTCCGCCATCTTGAATTTTAGCGAAATGTCAATTCTAGTGACAGGATCCTATAGCTTAAAGCCTTAGCTTTCCAACAAAACAAAAACTTTTAAAATCGGACAAGTGGGCACGAATTTATACCATAAAAAATTTACGTTTTTATATGGGCCACCCTTTACTTTGCGGGCGGCTGTAGAATAAAAAATCTTGTGTGGAAAAAAAAAACATTCGCGTAGTTCGACGACCACGCAACGTTGAAAAAAAAAAGCAACTTTTATCTCGATGTACGCAAACGTCAACATGTCACACTAAATTGTCAAAATAAATACTGGCATAAAAAAGTAAAAAGTTCAAATGGGTTTTTCAACTTTTTGAAATAAATTTATGCAAAAAGTCATGACTTACTTTATCGAGGAAATACGACAATTTTCAGACGAAGGGCGTCCATTTTTGCTTTGGCTGCTTGAGGTTGTCCTCCTCATTTTTAAACCGCAAAATCCGCGGAAAATTCACAATGAAAGTACTAATTAAAGCTATCGTTCTGACACTGAATATATAAATTGACTAGAAGTCTAGAATATAAACTGCAATACTAAATAGGGTGTTTCTTGGAGACTGATATAGCGCACCTTTTACTAGTGAATACAAACAAAAATATAAGCTAAGGTTTTCAGTGTGGTTAATTACCATATAGGGGTGACCATATATCTATTGCAGGGTGGCCATTCATCGCGCACAGAAATGTCTAACATATCTATAATTATCCCCCATATCCCCGCATTATCACTTTGCCATTCTAAGGAGGTGTTTGACTTGTGTTCAAGAAATCATTAAATTTTTAAGCAATGAAAACGACTTTTTCCTTTACACACGAGCGAGACATGTTGGTGAACTGAGCCGAAGGCGACTTTCACAAGTTGAGCGGATTTGCAAAGAGGTGTTTAAATGAGTTTTTTCTATGTGCACAGATGACACATCAGTCAGTGGGCAAAGTTGACACATCCCTACGAAATAGTTATTTTCCTACTAGCTTGCGTAAAAGTGCACTGGAAAGTTGCATTTCCTGCACGCCGTGCGGGAATGGATTTACCCTGTGTCTTTCCGCACGACGCACGACGTGCGTAAAAAATACTTTTACGCACGCTTTTCTACCGATTTTTTAAGTCCAATTCGACTTCGATATATTTTAACTCAAATGCAAAGAAAATGTAAAAAAAAACACAGTTGTTTTGCTATTTTAATATTTAAAAATTAGAATATAATGTTGGCTAGACGGTTTTTACGCAAGTAGGAAAAATTTTGTACCTGACACGTGCCAAAAGTGTCTTTTCCGCCCTTGACGGCTTCCCTAACAAGTGTGGAAAGTGGTACTTTTCCGCACGTGATGGCAGTTACACGTACGACGCGGAGCGGAGTTCAGGCAAGCTTTCAAGGGTGGAAAAAGCATTTTCCGCAAGAATTAGGTACAATGTTTTTTCTAGGAGTGTTTTTGTCCATCTTATTTTTTTAAAAAAATATTTTAAAACGCAAATATCTTATAATAATGATACAAAATGACACACGATAGAATAGTTACATAAATTATCTAATTAGTCCTAAATATCTCCATTTTTTAACATGCAAAAATCGTATCGACCTGACTGATGATACCAAATATGTTGTAGTACTCGATAAACAAAGCAGAAAAATAAAAAAACGTGATAGGGAGCAGTATTAATTTCTCAGATATGGATCTTTAAAGTTGACGTGTTTTTAGGCTACATTTTTGGACATGGTACAAGTTTTTTTTCACAACTTCGTTGATTACCACCGAAACTAAATAATTCGAATCTCTATTTGTCTGGAATGGGACACCTCTTCCATCCATATAAAAATGTTTTTATATGATTTGGTACCATTAGAAAAGTCACTGATTTGTAAGTTTTAAAAAAGAAAAAAACAACCGCTTTTTAAAAAATTACAATTTTAATTTTCTTTAAAACGAACGGCTAGATTTTAAAACTTTTTACATATGTTATTAAAAATAATGCGACTTAGCTGAAAAAAGATATTTTTAGCTTGAGTGGTACCATGAATTTCGAAATTGGTAGGCACCTTTAATGTTTTTTAATATTTTTGAAATATTGCAGATATACGAAAAGCGATTTTAAATAACTTATAGGTAGGTTATACAAACTTTATGGAAAAATCTAATCCAAAAGCTTAATACCAATTAGTACCCATTGGTATCTGTATTTGACGAATTTTATAACATTTTTCTGGTGATTATTACTGTTTTTCTAGAAGATAACGGTAAAGTTTTTTTTCTAATTAAGTGCGGAAAGTGGTTTTTACGCATGCATTTGCGTGCAAAAAGTTAAAGTTAAAACTTTTAAGATTTGTTTAATATGGCGGCATGCGGCGGCTTTCTTGTTTTTTTTTTAAATCAAGGTAAGCTATGACACCTTGCCAACTTCAAAATTTGGCTTCAGAAACGGGCCCATTTGCTGCCAGATAATTTTAAGCATTCTATTGGGACAACAGTTTAAACAACTGGAAAAATATTATCATGTTCATTACCGGCAACCCCAAGTTAGCCTAAAAGTTTGTATAACCTACCCATAAGTTATTTTAAATCACTTCTTATTTCACCAATATATCAAAAATATTAAAAATCATTAAAGGTACCTACCATTTTTGCAAATAATGGTACTACTTAAGAAAAAAAATTTTTTTTAGCTTAGTAATATTATTTTTATTAACATATGTAAAAACTATTAAAATCTGGCCGTTTGTCTTAAAGAAAATGAAAATTGTCATTTTTTACAAAAACGGTCGTTTTCTTTCTTTTTTAAAACTTACAATTCAGTGACTTTTCTGGTGGTACCAAAGAACCCCTACAGAAACATTTTTTCATGGATGGAAAGGGTGTTTCATTCAGGACAAATAGAGAAGCGAGTTATTTTATTTTGGCGATAATCAACAAAGTTGTGAAAAAAAAACTTGGTCCACGTCCAAAAATAAGGCCTTAAAACACGTCAACTTTAAAGCTTCATATCTCAGAAAGTAATCCTGCTCCCTATCTCGTTTTTTTATTTTTCTGCTTTGTTGATCGAGTACTACAACACACAAAAAAAATTATGATATTTAGCCGAAAGCCATTTCCAATTTGTGAAGGGTTATTTCACGAAAATGATCGCCTTATGTAGGTGACAGTTATAAGCCTAAAATAACATAGTCACATCAATCTGTGTGTCTTTTTTGTTAATACATAAAATAAAGTTATATCATTTTTAGATGGGTTTCAAGTCCCCCTGTATATTTACTTACTTTTTTATTAGCCACACACTTGTTTGAACCAAACCAAAAGTTACTAGGATGTTACTCCGTTGTGTTTTTAGTCAGAATAAAGTGTTTTCGTTTTTTTTTGCATGTTTTTGCTCAAAATATAGTGTTTTGATTTGTTCAGTGCTGTTACACAACCGGAATTACTAGTTTTTTGCCTTTCATAAGCGCTGTGCGATAACCCTTTTTATTATTAGCCTTAGAGTTAGGGGAATTTTTTCCCTTGAATAAACATGGTCTATGGTTATGTTATTTTTGCAGAATTTTTTGTAATAAAAATTCTATTTGTTCATCATTTATTTTCTATTGGACCAAATTAAGTACCCAACGATATATATCCGAAAATTATTTTTGTCGTAGGTAGCACTTATGCATTTTCTTAGTGAAAAGGCTCATCATCAATGAAAAAATCAAAAAAAGACGGTACCTTATAGTTTTAAATTAATTTGCAATCAAATTTTTTGTCTATAGTATTAACAAGAAGTCTAAATAATAAAATAATCACTATCCCAAAAAAATAGCTTCCAAAACACGAAATAACCTAACTTCTGAACCACGAATTCGAACTAAACCCAACTCATCCGATAGGTTTCTTGACGGAATCGATTACCAACTATTGATCTTAATTTATATTTAGTGCAAGATCAACTCATGCAGGCCAAAAATAAATTTAGTTTACTTGTACACAAAAAGTTATTACACAAGATAAAAGCAAAAAATAGCCCTGGCATCTATCATTTAAGCGAAAAAAAAAGAAATATCCGAAAATTTATTTTAATTTGTCACGCCTTCTTACAGTTTTTAAATGGCGGACAAAAATGAGCTGCTTTCTTTATGTCGTCATCAGGTCGAAGAGTGGGGCAAAATTACTAGACCGTATCTATTCTATGGACCGTAGTCGGTGCCTGCCAGTTGCCCAGCGTTGCCACTTGTAACATAATTATGGAATTGTAACATCATTTTTCCTTTAAATTGAGTTAAACGATAATGTGTAACATAACCGATAATTGTAACATATTTTTCCCTCTAGGACTTTGAATTTTTTAACTTCTTTGAAGGTTTTATTCTTACTCTAGGAAACCAATTTAACAAACAGATTAAAATTATTTTTTTTTATTGAATCAGTGCTGACCTCTCTTAGCAATTAAAAACAAAACTACATTACAATAAAAGTCAAAGCACCATCTATGTAAATATTACCGTACTTCGAAAACGTTTTCTGTTTCATAGAGCGGAGGATCTCCTCGACTACACGAGATTGGATGATTAGATCCATAACGTCGTATAAACACGACCAAGATGAAAATATTGATATTCATTTTGTTGTTATGTTGTTTGTTTTTTTGTATGCGATTAAAAATACATTACAATAAGCGAGCCCTGTTTTTTTTAATAAAAAAAATTGTAACGTAATTTTCAAGAAAAATCGATAATTTTGGCAGCACTGCACGATAATTTCTTTATTGGGTGGTGGCAATGCTGCAGTTGCCTGCCATTGCCGTATAGTGTGAATACGAAACTGCACGACGACGGTTGCTTATTTTGAGGTTATTTTTTCGTGTGTTTGATCATTTTTTTGTTTTTTAAACAAGGAGGAGTTAGATTTCAATGAGCTACTCATAGGATAAGGTAGAAAATACCTCCACAGCACGGCTTCGCAACACTATTGCAACTTGATTGAAATACATAATGAACGCAAATTTTTCGCTTGAACTTTTTTTTTACTTTCCATCCTCCTCCATATCCAAAATAATCGCCACAATATACAAGTCTGCTTCAGTAAAATCCATTTTTTTAGTAAACTACTCTCCCGCCAGTTGCTGGAACCAAGCTGTTGGTGGTGTGATGTAACGAGAACTGTCGTTATATGTGAATTGGGCGCCGTCAAACATGTCGTTAATGGTACGGTGCCCGTACGTATAGTTGAACTGCGCCTAAATCGTATTGGAAATGTATTCAGTTCCACGTGAAAATATAGTTTATATAATTATTAAATTAAATTAATTAATTTATATGAGCATGTTTAGATGACAATAATATCAGAAATAGTAGCAGGAACGTTACTTAACTAACTAATAAGATGCCATCCATAAATTACGTAACGCAGCAAGGGGGAGGAGAGGGGCAGCTGGAAGTGTTATAAAGTATAACAAGGGGAGAGGGTTATATATTTTTTTTGTGACTATAGGATCTCAAATAAATATAAAAAATGGAATACTGTTTATTTTAAATTTTTTTGCTTATAAGACTACTAAAAAGGTCAATTTGTGATTTGTGGGCTCATATTACAAAAACATACCACTAAGCAGAAGATTCTGTTTCGAGGTCGTTGACCTCGATCATCATTCCTGATCCTTCATATTATACCACTACTTGGTATTTTCCTGAGCACAAAAAAAAACTCATTACAAAAAACATAACCTTAAAAAGCTATAACCAAATGATGAACCCAAGTCTAGAGTCTGGTTATAAGTGGTAAATATAAAAAGCAAATCAGCTGATCCGTTACGTCACCATTTCCTTTATAATTGGTTCAAAACCGAAATCGCGGACATGCATTGGTAAACACCAATTAAGAATCAGTTTATGCTGTAAATTGCCTTCACAATATATAGTAGTTGTTTGTTCTTGGTGCGGAACTGTCACAAATAGTGTAGACTTTATTAAAGTTAGGCTATGACGACGCGCTAAGTCCCTAATATGTACCCGACTAATATTTATAGTAACAGATACAAGGTTAAAGGCTTCGCCACTTTCCTATAGTAGTAGTGTGGTCGTCAGAATAACAATTTGGCACTTATAAGTTTGGAATACTCTCTAGTATCGCGTAAATGTGCACATTACGTAATAATTACCCACAGAAACGATTTCTTAGTTGTTCTTAGTGTCTTTTATAGTGTTCCCGTTCCCGTTCTTCCGAGGTTCCTTCTCATTGGTGAATTTGTAGTATCCCTGATTTTTATTCTTTACTTATTTGCCTCCATAAATTTAAGCCACATTGAAGTAGCCAGCATTGAACACCACAACTAGGAAATTACTTTGAATTTCACTACAAAAGTTTGCGACATCATAGTTGCATGATAATGTGGCAGTGTGGAGGAAATAACTTTGTATAACCCCTTCTAAGTCGCAACTCTTTTAAAGTAACATTTTGTAAAATTGGCGACTCATGCTCAGTCGGCCACGTTTTTTCGTGGGGCAGCAAATCTGCCTCCTTTTAGTTTCGTTTTTTGAGCCCTAATATTAAAAAATAAATATATTGTTTTATACCCAAATTAAATAATGATCAGCAAACGGCGCTATTCTACACATTTTGAGGGGCTCAGCTGCTGGTTATGAAAATATAACCCCAAAAACCACAACAAGAAAATTTCATCAGCTGTATACAAGAAAAAAGGTTTAAAACTTCCTTGTTTCTTGTCCGAATTTTTGAAATTTTTCATTCGTGTGCTTGGAAAGGATGTGGCTCAGTAACCAATGTTTGAGTTTGCGTACAGTGTTGCAGAAAATGTTTTTTATAGGAGGGTTAAAAATGCCTATTTTTTAAATAAGTCCGCCATCTTGAATTTCTAACAAATGTCATTTTTGGCACAATTTCTATAAATTTTAAACTTATTAAAATCGGTTAATCTTTGAAAAAGTTATTGCCAGTGGATTTTTTCTTAATAAGCTTGATTTTGCAGGTAAACTATGGTATATTTAAAAATTGCAGACTTCCTTAATTTTTGTACGAATTTTTAAAATGTTACATTGATGTGCTTCTAAAGAATGTGGCTTCGTAACCGATGTTTCAGATATATTACAGTACTGCATACAAAAAAAAAACTAGGGGGGTTAAAAAAGCCTATTTTTTAAATAGATCCGCCATCTTAGATTTTTAAGAAATATCAAGTTTAACATTGTTCCTATAAAGCTTGAAGCTTTATTTTCTAAAAAACAAAATATTATTAAAATCGGACAATTTCCTGCTAAGTTACAATCATTTAAAAAAGTTCGGTTTTTTGTTGGCACACCCTATATATTATATATATATATGTCTGTTGTCAAAAATGTTTGTAGGATGTAACCTGGATCTTAACCTGGGCTACTGTTTACTTTTTAGTTGAGATTTCGCTCAATGACTTGAATTATATGGGAAATGGTATTTTTTATGTCCTATATATATATGTATATGTTGTCAAAAATTGTAAGGGCCCGCTGGTTTTTTTACGATAAACGTGACGTATATTTCACCTTAAAATTTCCTTCGCAAATGAATTCTCCTTGTAAAACTTCACACTTTTTGATCGCATAATAACAAATTTAACGACGCCAGTTTCACTGGTTACCCTCCACTATCCATCATTAAACACCATTATACACTTTGATTTCCAACCTTGAACCACTCACAAATAGGCATCGTTCCGCACTGGCACTTATCCAAGTTACCTGATACGAATTCGTCCTGGCGTGTTAATATTTCTAGTAGGATTATGCTCCTAAAGCATCATCATTTCTCTTTTCGCTTTGATCTTTCGTGTGTTCCTTGTGGGATGCTCATCCAAGTTTGAATTTTCGTTATTTCCACCCAAGATCTTTTGATCCTATATTTTTTAGTTTTTTTTTGGTTGATGTAACTGATTGGGAGGTTTTTCTTAACTTCTTTTTTGTTTCAATTGCCTTAGGAGCATAATCCTACTGGAAATATTAACACGCCAGGACGAATTCGTATCAGGTAACTTGGATAAGTGCCAGTGCGGAACGATGCCTATTTGTGAGTGGTTCAAGGTTGGAAATTAAAGTGTATGATGGTGTTTAATGATGTATAGTGGAGGGTGTGCGTTTAATCGTTTCTCTTTTCGCTTTGATCTTTTGTATGTTCCTTGTGGGATGCTTATCCAAGTTTGAATTTTCGTTATTTCCACCCAAGATCTTTTGATCTTTTGTTTTTTAGTTTCTTTTCTGTTGATGTAACTGATTTGAAGGTTTTTTTTAACTTCTTTTTTGTTCTAATTGCCTTAGGAGCATAATCCTACTGGAAATATTAACACGCCAGGACGAATTCGTATTAGGTGACTTGGATAAGTGCCAGTGCGGAACGATGCCTATTTGTGAGTGGTTCAAGGTTGGAAATTAAAGTGTATGATAGTGTTTAATGATGCATAGTGGAGGGTGTGCGTTTAATCATTTCTCTTTTCGCTTTGATCTTTTGTGTGTTCCTTGTGGGATACTCATCCAAGTTTGAATTTTCGTTATTTCCACCCAAGATCTTTTGACCTTTTGCTTTTAAGTTTATTTTCGGTTGATGTAACTGATTTGGAGGTTTTTTTAACTTCTTTTTTGTTTTAATTGCCTTAGGAGCATAATCCTACTGGAAATATTAACACGCCAGGGCGAATTCGTATCAGGTAACTTGGATAAGTGCCAGTGCGGAACGATGCCTATTTGTGAGTAGTTCAAGGTTGGAAATCAAAGTGTATGATGGTGTTTAATGATGTATAGTGGAGGGTGACCAGTGAAACTACTGATGAGCCCACGCTGGTTACCCAAGGCGAAACATCGTTTAATCATTTCTCTTTTCGCTTTGATCTTTTGTGTGTTCCTTGTGGGATACTCATCTAAGTTTGAGTTTTCGTTATTTCCACCCAAGATCTTTTGATCTTTTGTTTTTTAGTTTCTTTTCGGTTGAAGTAACTGATTTGGAGGTTTTTTAACTTCTTTCTTGTTTTACTAAGATTATACATAAATAGTAAATTTAATACATGAAGGGTACAGGGTATAAGGGGGGAATGTCCATTTTCAACTTATTTGAGAAAAGGCGTATTTTAACTTTCAATCTATTGCTATTTTTTTGTTTTGTGTTTAATCATCATCATCATATTATCTGTTGATTATGCCGTAATCTGATTTGATTTATGTTTCCATTGTTTTAAAAATATTTTGTTAAGATGAAGTCGTAGTCAACAGGTGGCAAACGGAAAAAAAGGATAGGGAGAAGGCTGAAAACTAGAAACAATATTGAGAAAAAAATTAGACATTTTTTCAAAAAATGTTTTGAGTAGGATACCTCCTTAATTCATTAAAATTAATTGGAAAAAAAATGTAAAATAGCGAAATTTTTTTCTTAAAACTTGAAATGTCAAAAACTTAATGACTCTCCAATAAATATTCAATAATTTTCCACAAAATTTATGTAAAGCATTTTTTTGATTAGGTTGATAGGAAAGGCTCAGTTTTGTTCCGCGTGTTACACCTGTACGGTATCCTCTTAAATAAGTACAATTATTTTTCTGCAAAAAGGAGGAAAGGTCAAAAATTAAACAAGTTATAATATTATCATTTTATTACCCAATTCAGTGTTGAAATGTATAGTATGTAAATAAAATATTTGAGAACTCAACAACACATCAACTAACCAAATTCAAAATAACGGATTACAAATAATATGTTTTTATCATTTTATAATTCTTCAACATATTCATTTATTTTAAATGGCAGTGACGATACGTACGCCCCTGCCACAATGTTCTGCCCTGCCTCAAACAGAGACAACAAGCGAACGTCGCACATCGTCCGTGCTTGTCGTGGCCCATTTACTTAATAATCTCTGAATCAAACGTTGGGTACTTTAGAATACCCGGAGAATATTGACGATCACTGGAGAATATTGAAGACAGCAATAACATCTGCCTCCGAAGAAATGGTCGGCTACACACAAAGAAAACATCAAGACTGGTTTGATGAGCACGACAAAGAAATTCAAGACCTTATTGAGACAAAGAAAAAAGCCCATAATACTTGGAAAAGCTACCCGAACTCTAACGAAAAGAAAAGGCAATATCAAGAAGCCAAAGCAGACGTACAAAGGCAAACACGTAGATTAAAAAGCCAATGGTGGACAACAAAATCACATGACATGCAACATCTAGCTGAGTCCAACAACACCAAAGCCTTCTTTCAAGCTACTAAGATGATATATGGTCCCACTACACAAGGTATCAATCCCCTACGATCCAAAGATGGAACAAGGCTGCTTAAAGACAGATCCTCTATCAATTCACGGTGGAAAGAACACTTCCAAGAACTACTCAACAGAGAGTCTCAGGTCGATAATGACATCCTCGACAAAATTCCGGAGAAAACTACACAACAACACCTAAGTGAGATTCCGAGATTAGAGGAGGTCGAAAAGGCAATCACACAGCTAAAGAATAACAAGTCAGCAGGCACAGATGGTATCGCTGCTAAAGTCTACAAACAAGGGGGTCCCGCACTTAATTCCTAAATGCACATTCTAATAAGTAAAATATGGACCACTGAGACCATTCCTGCCGAACTCAGAGATGCCTCTATAGTTACCATTTTCAAAAAAGGCGATAAGGCCCAATGTGAAAACTACAGAGGTATATCTCTGCTTTCTGTTGCTGGAAAGATACTTGCACGGATACTATCAAACCGATTAATTCCAATTGCTGAACAAAATCTGCCAGAGACACAGTGTGGATTTAGGCTCAATCGAGGCACAGCTGACATGATCTTCAGTGCCAGACAAATGCAAGAGAAATCTAGAAAACAAAATCGCCCTCCCTTCATGGCCTTCATAGACCTAGTCAAAGCATTTGATTCGGTCAACAGAGAAGCTCTTTGGCAAATACTGGCAAAAGCTGGATGCCCTCAAAAATATATTCAAATTCTTAGACTACTACACGACAATATGAATGCAACAGTTCTGAGCAACAATGGACCAGGAGAGTCGTTCCAGAATACGACAGGCGTTAAACAAAGATGTGTTATTGCGCCCACCCTATTCTCTATATTTTTAGGTGCCATGCTTCACCTTGTTGAGGAATATCTACCGCCGGGAGTGGAAATTCTATATAGATTCGACGGTGGCCTACTTAACCTAGGCAGAGTAAGAGCAAAAACTAAGGTCTCGACAACCTCGGTAATCTAACTGCAGTACGCCGATGACAACGTCGTAATAGCCGATACAGAGGAAGGTCTACAGCTGGTAATCAACGCATTTAACCAAGCCTACAAAAGCATTGGCCTAGAAGTCAATCTTGCCAAAACGCAAATTCTTCACCAACCAGAACCAGGTACAAATCTCCAAGCTCCAAATATTTCCATAAATGGCCATCCTCTGCAGAATGTGGAACATTACCCATACCTTGGGAGCCACCTATCATCAAATGCAACTATTGACGCAGAAATATAGCATCGCCTAAAATGTGCTAGCGCAGCGTTCGGACGGCGTTCGGAGAGAGTCTTCAACAATCACAACATCAATGCGGATACCAAGCTTCCAACTCTAACATACGGATGCGAAACGTGGACCACCTACAGAAGGCATATCAAACGACTAGAAAAATATCACCAAAGTTGTTTAAGACGAATACTGAGAATCAAATGGCAAGATCGACGAACAAACATAAGTGTTTTAGAAGAAGCCAGAACAACTAGTATAGAAGCCCTTATCTTCAAGCACCAGCTTCGTTGGACTGGTCACATTATCCGCATGCCTGAAACACGTCTCCCAAAGCAGATATTTTATGAACAACTGAAGGAGGGAAAGAGAAATCAAGGAGGTCAACAAAAAAGATACAAGGACGTTCTCAAAGGCAATATGATGAAGGGTCACATCGATATAAACAACTTCCATACCACGGCAAACGATAGGGCTTCATGGCGCCGAACAGTCCATGAGGGAGCACAAACTTTTGAAGGCCAACGACGTAGACTAGAGACGGAAAAGAGAGAACGTAAAAAGGAGCGACAAAATGGAAGAATGGATGACCAACAACACCCGGCTGCTGCCGGAGACTGGGTGTGCCAGAACTGTGGAAGGGTGTGCGGCTCGAGAATTGGCTTACATAGCCATCAAAAAACGCACAACAGATAGCGACGATACAGAATAGAGGAAAATCATACTTGGTATCGAGTGGCTTATGATGATGACTTAGTAATCGGACTCTAGTAGTTCAAAATATTAAACGGGTTTTCCCCACCTCTGTAAACAGATGGAAAATATCAGAGAGACACTTCACAAAAGGGAAAAACCGCACTTTTTTAACGACCTACGCAACATGTTTGGTTCCGATAATGTTTTTTACTTCCCTCACTAAGTGAAGTAAATTAATTATCTAAAAATCGCGTTTCGAGATTTTGATGAATCTAAATCAAGGAGGTCGCTCTGTTTGTTGGTCTGTCCTTCGCTCACTTTGTAGCCACTAAAACTCAAAAACCCCTGCAAAATCATAACAAAATTTTACATAACGATTAATTGTGTTGACGCGCAGACCCCTATTGTTTTTGAGCTTTCCCCCAAAAACTGCCCCCAAAAAACTTCATCCCTTAAAAAAGTGTTTTTCTTACCTTGTGATACATCGTTGGAAAGCTTATAAAAATCTTAGTTAGTTTAATGACGCCAACATTTTTGACAACATATACATATATATAGGACATAAAAAATGCCATTTCCTATATAATTCAAGCTATTGAGCGAAATCTCAACTAAAAAGTTAAAAGTAGCCCATGTTAAGATCCAGGTTACACCCTATTTTATTTTATTTTATTTCCAAATTGCATTCAAATCAGCTCAGCCGTTTTTGCGTGATAGATGGACAAACATTTTTGACAACGTACATATATAATATATAGGGTGTGCCAAAAATGATTATAACTAAGCGGGATATTGTCCGATTTTTTTTGGCACACTCTACATAAAAGTCCAGATAAACCCTGAAAAAGTCTTGATACATCCCGTGAAAGTCGGGATACCCTTGGAAAAAGTCGGGATACACTCTAAAAAAGTCTAGATATACCCTGGCAAAGCCTGGATACACTTCGAAGAAGCCTGCATACCCCTCGCAAAGATTTGAAAACACCCAAGAAAAGTCTGGATATACTCTGGAACTGTTTAAGACTCTGGATATACTCTAAAAAAGCCTGGATACATCCTGGAAAAGTTTAAATACGCCCAGAAGAAGTCTGGATACAACCTGGAAAAGTCTGGATACAATCTAAAAAAGTCTGGATGCACCCTGGAAAAGTCTGAATATACCTTGTGAAGGTCTGGATACACTCTGAAAATGCTGAACTTACCCCGAAAAAGTTTGGATACACTTAGGGAAAGTATGGATATGCTCTATACTCTAAAAAAGCCCGGATACACCCTGGAATAGTCTGACCGACTCAACCGATGTGTATACGAGTAAAAATTATAGTTGTGTTTTATGTATGTTCTTGAAGGAGAGAAGTTTCGGAGTAAACCTTTACTCGATTTAATTGATATATTGATACGATGAACAATGGAATTAAAACAAATTTTTATTTTTTACTATTATCTTTTTAGAATGATTTATCATCATCGCGGCAAAGGAAGAGAAATTATTTAAGGTTAATCAAATAAAGGAAATATTGGGAATCACAAATTATGACTATGTGTACATACCTACAGGGTGTTTTATAGAATTCGTGCCATTGTTAAAATACTAATCTCTAACATATGTACGACGACCTTTACACTCATTTATACGTTAAATTAAAAACATTTTCAAAACAGCTTCTGTGAATCTATAGAGGGAAACTCATATTTTTTATAAATTATTCTAATTTCAACTAATTTTTATTAACAGCGTTCAAACTGTATAAAAACTGGCATTTTTAGTATAATTATCCAAATTTTTTGCCTGCGGTGTATTTATAGCATGATTTTAGCAACATCTCAAGAAACACAACGTGGTCTGAACGCTTGCGCATTTCTTACAATTTTTCGGAAGCGATCTGGTGGCTCGACTGCTTGGGGCGCCGCCGCATGTATACCGCTCATGACCGTTTGGGCAAAAAAAGTGTTGGACGAAACCGGTATCCGAACCTGCGCGTCCCGGGTGAGAGTCTGATACTCTACCACTACGCCACGAGGCTTCTATATCAAATCTTTTTTTTTTAACTTCAACCGTTGCGAACCATAGAAATATGATTTCTATGTTGCGAACCCGCCGCGAGAAAGGTTGCGTAGAGCTGGCGCCTACGAAGTGACAAAACGCTTAATACGGTCAGGCGTTTTTCAGCAAGCAAAGAATCTACTTATTCGAAAGCGCATTTTGGTGGCGTTTAACCAACCTCGGAATGAATTAGAATTAGCGAGCGCCAAATATGTTCCGAAATAAAGAATGATTTTAGCGGCTGCATTGCAAGTGCCTATACGTCCCGTCAGAAATCCGCCGGATTCACTTAGCGGCCGACTGTTTACCGCCACCTCCTAGTTTACTGGGATATCTTGAATTAACACTATATCTCACTCCAACCCAACCTACTTTTTTTTTTCGCAAAATTTTTTCTGCTTAATCTGCTACAATTTTTGACTGCGGCGCTATAACATCACTGATTAATAAATTTAAGCAATTTTTGCCAAAAACATTTAAAACGTGTAGAAAACGGTTCCATTTGTCCAAAAATTTTCACCCGCGGCGTATTGAATACGTAGATTATAAATTTAAAATTGAGACTAGATTTAAGTATTTGATTTAGTTTCTTTTTTAATTTTTGTGCCCCTAAGTCTCCGCCATTTTGAATATTTTGAGCTTTTCAGGAGCGGCAAAATATCATCAATCAGATTTATAAAGTGTACCCCTCATAAAGAACCCCCTATAAAAAGACTTACATTTGTATACCTAGTCTATTTTTCAAATGTCTGTTTTTAAAAATGTTTAATTTTAAAACTGTCCCTAGGACCCTTATGTTACCCCTAATATTTTTTTACGTCATAAAAATGGATTCAGGAAAGTGAAAAACCCCTAAAATATATAACATACCTACCTATATTTTGTTTTATTTTTTTCGTTAATATTTTATCGAGTATTTTGTTGGTTAATAATTAACGCCATCTTGAATATTCTGCAGTTGCTAAAGGGGCCAGAGTGGCATCAATTGGATTTGTAAAATACATCCCATCAGCTAATATAATCAGTCAGAAAAACCTTAAAAAATCATCAATATTTCCCGCTTTTTCAAAATTATGAGAAACGTATCGTTCGTATTGTGAATAAATCGATCAATAGAAAGTTTATTATTATATTTTGTTTAACTTTAGCTTTGTTGCCTTAACTTATATCTAAACTAATTTTTCACATACTTTCCTTTTTGAAGAGGACAAAACTAAATACGTTGGCAGAAAGGGCCCATGAAAAGACCTACTACTACTACTACTAAACGTTAAAAAAGTGTGTTTCTCGAGTTACAAATCTTTTTTTTTTTTGACATGGTCCGTACATATTCTAACGTTGGCAACGCATAAAATTACTTTGTACAAATCGTTTTTGGTGTAGGTATCAAGAACTCTTTTTTTTTTTCGTTTCGGTGGTCTTACAAATGTTAAATCGAGTTTTAAAATTAGTGATTTTGAGCAATTTTAGAAGTATTTTGACTTTGGCTGATCCTGTACAGATATGAGCACCAATTACAAAAATTTTAGCTAGTACGTGTCCAATCGAATCCGTATCCGATTTATAGTTTTGGAGTACGAAGGTTAAATATACTAAAAAAACGGCCATTAATTTCTGCCCAACGAAAATCCCTTGTTGGGACTCCCTGTACAACATATTAAAATATTATAATAAATAACGGAAACACGTTCTCCATAAGAAAATAGCAGGATTCTTTAGAAATTAACTCCAACGAGCATTAATTAGACTGGGAAAGACCGCAGTGACTCAATCAATAGAACAATATTGTAATAAGAAAAACAAACATAATTCTATAACATAAGATTTTTCTCCTCCACTTTTACGTTAGAACTAAAAAAATCTATTATATAACAGGTAAGTAGTTAAAAAAGCCAAAAAAGGTGAATTCAAAAAACTTTTCACCACTGAAAAAAAAATTAGTTTACCAAGAACTGTATAAAACCATTTTTTATATTCAACTCAACCATTGAAGTCGGTGCCTAAATATACCTATTATCTATTATAGTGGACTACTTATAGGCATTGATTAATTATCTAGGTTTTGTTAGTTTTTTTTTAAATTTATTTTGCTATTTTTGTTAATAATTTTATTTTATAACTTTATAGCTATTTAATGGGCTCTTCAATGGGTATTGATCGGTTGTTTTTGTTGCAAAAAAGGGTTGTGAGAAAGTTGAAAACCCTTTTACTAATATTATTGTTATTTTATTTTTCATCTGCCATAAGTAAACTAAAAAAAATAACTATCTGTGATGTCCTTGATTTTAACTCGATTTTAATATGTCTTACTTGTGTTTTTTATATTATATCACACGGTTCTTATTAACAAAAATTTATAATTAAGCAAAGTTTGTTAGGAATTTATAATCTAAGAAGTGGAATATTTTTTTTTGTATTGTAAATGATACATCCAATATACGGCAATTGGATAAAAGATAAATAAATAAATTAGTTATTATAGTCTGTGTCTAAGATTTTTTTCTATTTCTATATTAAGAAGCTTTCTTTTTTTCCTTTTATGATGATGACACAGGGCTCATAACTTATATTTACATGTACGTTAATAACTGTTTTGTACGATTACACTTATATATATATTTTTTGTTCTTTATCTTCTATAGGTTTAAATAATCATTATAAAGGTAAACTTGCTCGTACCCTATTGTATAAAACAATTTGTTTTTAGAACAATAAAATTAATTGAATTGAATTGAATTGACAGGCATGGATTTCAACTGATTGATTTTTTAAAGTTGGTTTAATTTATTAAAAGTTTTTTCTTTATTTTATTTCTTCAAATTTCTCGAAAATGTCATTGGTCATACTCTATTTCTTATTTTTCGAAAAAATCTAAGAAGAAATATATCCTTACAATACAATATTGGACGGACACAGGAAACATTTTCCTAAATGATGAGGGGGGAATTTTTCAGTAAAGGTCTTAGTGTAGAGTATGAAGGTAAATAAAGGGCATGGCAAGCGAAGATTTTGCAACTAAAGTAGGGTGCAAAATAGCGCCGCACCCAAGAATGTTAGAAAAATTAAGCAAGAGATAAAAATGGTGCCACAGGTGAAAATTTTACAAAAATATTTTATAAAAAAAGCAAAAAATAACTCTGAAGGTTATAATTTTGAAGACCTTCCTCCCCCTGGGACAACCACTGACTGTCCCTTTTTTTTTCCTTTCAAATCCGGGGCGGACGTTCATTAAGGCATCACTCCGTCCTATTTCCCCGATAAATTTTCTACGCAAATGCACTCACAGTTGATTTTCCCATGCGATCTGTCCCTTCGCACTGGTCAAGTCGTTTAACCACGCTTCATATTGCGGAAACAGTGCGTATGGCCAATAGTTACAAAATGAATAGCGAAAAAAGTCATTTTTTAAAATCGAGGAAAAACAAGTTTTATTCTAGTCCTAAGCGTATGAAAATGGAAAACATTAGAAAACAATAACCTGGAGTGTTTGTCTGCGTCGCGTCGTATAAACGCCTGCTTGTCACCCTAAGGATTTATTTAGGAACCCTGTACATATACCTGCTTGCTTATGGAAGCAAGATTATTTTTGGAAAATTATGTTGTGTTATTGTGCAAGTGAAGTGTTTATGCAAAAAAAAAAACAAATAACTATGGATATTCCGAATTTTGAAATTTCCTGTAGCATTATCAACAAAAAATAAATCTTGAAGATAAATAAAAGATAAAATCAAAAAAAAATTATTAACAGATATAGTAATAATAGAAACGAACCTATAGTCAATATTATTTCTGCTTACATCTTAATCACTGCCTTTTTTTGTCAAAAAATCATATACACAAAAAAAATCCAACCCATTCTTAATTTTAAAAAGAAAAGATCAAAAAAACTTGGGCGGAAAAAAGAAAAATTCAAAATTGGATCAGTATCCCACAAGGAATACACAAAGGATCAAAGCGAAACGAGAAATCATTAAACGATGTTTCGTCCTGGGCAACCAGCGTGGGCTCATCAGTGGTTTCGCTAGTCACCCTCCCCAAACATCATTTAACACCATCGTACACTTGAATTTCCAACTTTGAATCACTCACAAATAGGCATCGTTCCGTACTTGTACTTATTATAAGTCACCTGATACAGGTTCGTCCTAGCATGTTAATATTTCCAATAGGAATATGCTCCTAAGGCAATTAAAACAAAAGAGAGAGAGAGAGAGAGAGCGGGAAAGAGAAAAGAATGTAAGAGGCAATTAAAACAAAAGAGAGAGAGAGAGAGAGCGGGAAAGAGAAAAGAATGTAAGTAGGTACTACTTATATATACTTAATAAGAAAAAAAATCCCTCAATATAGATTTCAAGGTATTTGATGGTTTAAAAATTGAGAAGCATGTGGCAAAAATAGACATAGCTACCGAAAAATAAAAAATTCGCTAGCTTCAAATAATTATTTAGTGTAATGTGATCCAAAAAAATTTCCATCAGATTTTGAAAATATTTACAGGTTGGGAAGGTTCAACCTTCAATCTCTGCATTGGGTACAAAAATACATTTTTATTAATTCCATTTCCACAGAAAAATCCTTAACAGTTAGAAAAATATCAGAGGTAGGATTCTACAATCCGCTTCAAGTCGTATTTCAACTGGAATTCTTGGTCTTTATCACGGCAAGAATAATAAAATAGCAGGGACTTATCAGTATATAAAGTCGGCACAGCCTGACTTTAATAAGATTAAAAGGCCTGAAAGTTTGAGACAATGATGTATTTGAAATTAACTCTGTGTTTCGGACTTCCATTATCTATCGTCTGCAGGTGCAAACTAAAATCTATTTCTAAGGCTCCGTACCTATATACTATGTGAAATCACTCAACCGTGAACTTTAGAAGTTGGATCCACCCAAGGAGGGGCTTCCAAATATTTGGAATTTCAACACTTGGTTTACTGAAAATACCCTGATTTTGCCCAATAAAGGCAGCTTCAAGGAATTTTCGTTTCTTCGAACATTCGAACTGATTTGTTTAACAACCCGCGTTTTATTGCTGGATCAGAACTGATCGAAACAGTTACCTATCATCTGACAGACCATGGCGTGGGTTCCAAGTTCAATTTTCAATATAAACTTAACAAATAATTAAGTGATCCGTTAAGAATATGTGTTAATGTTAACAGCAAGGTTTATATTAACTCCTTCCAATTACACCTTTGAAGCCCTAGCTAGTAACTATATTAAAACAAGAAATAAGGTGAGCGCATTTGAAAAAAATATAATATTATATAATAAAATTATTAGTGTTATATACAATAGGTATTTTATTTCCAACCGTGTGGTAGACTCCAAAAAAAAGTCAAATAAAAAGTTGGGCTCTAATATAATTACCGAACGATTTTGCTTGCTGTAACTTTTTATTACCGCACGCCGTGCAGTAATATGGTAGTACTTACCGCACGCAAAATCGTGCTGTAAACCTTAGTTACTAACTAACAATACAATTGAACGTTATTATTTTAATACAGTATTAACGTTCAACCCTCGAATCTCGAAATTTTGGACTTTATTAATCCGATCCTTAATTTTTTTTCAGTGTTTTAAAGGTGAGGTATATCTACAACTTATTTTTACTTTTTTGTTATTCCCAACCGTTAGTTCAAGAAAGAGCTAAACGTAAATTTCAAAAAAACAATTTTTTGTTGGTTGAGGTTATGACAGTTAAATACTGTTATTTTTGGCCATAACCATTAAAGCAAAAATTTAGTCAGCCAATTAGCTTACATTTTTAAAAAAAGCAATTTAAGCAATTTAAGATTGGTTTAACCAATCTCGAGATAATTGTCGAATCGCCATTTTGAACGGCCGCCATGTTTGAAAGCTACCTCTATATGATTGACAGACCCGACTTTTTTGCTCCACATGAGCTCATAAACACCTGGTGAAAGTTTCATTTAGTCCCTCCAAATTATAATGAGCTGGTCAATTTCGGGGGTCTGGCACAAGGACTAAATAGGAACTGTGCGTTTGAGGGAGATTCTCCCCGATTTCAAGAATAGGTACACAGAGGTCGATGTAGAAAGAAAAAGCTCTTATACAACTAGGTGTGCCTACGCTCCGAGGGTGTAACGCTCGCGACACTTTATTTTTAGCCACTCTAGTGCCACACAGCCATCGGCGCGTTACAGACCTTGACTTAGGTGGATAACGCTCGCGACATTTAATTTTTTTAATAGTGTATTGTTACTGGATCAGATCATAAATATGACCACCGCATGGATGTACCTGCCTTGGTTTCAAAGTTATGAATTTACCCCCTTTACACACCTCAACCACCCCCTACTCCCGATTTTTTTCATAAAATTATATTAGAACGAGAACATATCATGAATCTCAAAAATGCATGTTTTGATTGCAAAGTTCTGAATTTGCACTCCTCAATCACCATCTACCCCCAAATTTTCATAAATCTGTTCACGGGAAAAATGTCAAAAATTAATCGCAAGACTTGATAGACAAGACAGTCAGGCTCTGAGAAGTTAAATAGAATCGTTAATACCTTTATCAAAAACATTATTTTAGTAACTGTCTGCAAATAACTAAAGCATGGCTTTTTTGGTTACCGATGCAAAAAAACTTTTTTTTTGATCGCGGGTGCAAAAAAATATTTCGGTCCGTTTTTTACCCAAAATTAAAGAGAAATAGCGGTAAATAGTAATATTGAAAAAATATAAATTTTCTTGCCTAAAAATTAAGCCATATCCGCCAGTTTTTACCAACTATTTACGAAAAAATCATTTAAAAAAATCGCCAAAATATCAAACTGTCAAAGATTAAAATGTCGCAACAATAAGCGTCACCGAGTAAAAAGACACATCACTATGGAAACCATATTGTTATTTTATTTACCAGCCGCCTTGATTTATAGTGTAAAGATGGTGGTTTGCGAGAAGTGCTCGTTGTTCGAGATTTTTAAAAGCATTTTTCTGTTTTTTTTTTGGATATTTCGATAAAGGTATTAAAAAAATAGTGTTGACAACTCGCGGCTAAACTGTGCTTTTTTTTACTCGCGTTTTTAAATACCTCGCTGCGCTCGTTATTTAAACCAACATTTGTAAAAAAAGCACTATTTTAGCCACTAGTAGTGAAATCTACTATTTTTATACCTTCATCAAAAACATGTTTTTTTTATACCTTCATCAAAAACATGATTTTAGTAACTGTTTACAGATAACTAAAGCATGGCGTTTTTGGTTACCTCCAAAAAAACTTTTTTTTGATCACTTGTACAAAAAAAGATTTCTGTCCGTTTTTTTACCAAAAATTAAAAAGAAATAACAGAAAATATTAATACCGAAAAAATGTATTAATTCTTGCCTAAAAATTAAGCCATTTCCGCCAATTTTTTACCAAGTATTTACCAAAAAATCATTGACAAACATCGTCAAAATATCAAACTGTCAAAGATTAAAATGGAAACTGTTGTTATTTCATTTACCAACCGCCTTGATTTATAGTGTAAAGATGGTGTGTTGGGAGAAGTGCTCTTCGTTCGAGATTTTTAAAAGTATTTTCCTGTTTTTCTTGGATTTTTTGATAAAGGTATTAAAAAATACTGTTAACAACTCGCGGCTAAAGTGTGCTTTTTTTACTCGCGTTTTTAAATACCTCGCTGCACTCGTTATTTGTAAAAAAAAGCACTATTTTAGCCACTAGTTGTAAAAACTACTATTCAAAATCTGAAACGCAGAGCACTTCTCGCAACACACCATGTTTACACTATTAATCAAGGCGGCTGGTAAGTGAAATAACAATGGTTTCCATTTTAATCTTTGATAGTTTTTCATAAATACTTGGTGAAAACTGGCGGAAATGGCCTAATTTTTAGGCAAGAATTATTACATTTTTTCAATATTATTATATTATTTCTCTTAAACTCTGGGTAAAAAACGGACATAAATCTTTTTTTGCACCCGTGATCGAAACAAAAGTTTTTTTGCATTTTGCATTTGCAGAAAGGGCCCAGGGAAGCCTACTTGCCAGGCTTCGCGCCGCCTCTTCTCTACTACTATCTGCAGACAGTTCCTAAAATCATGTTTTTGATAAAGGTAAAAAAACAGGTTTAAGCATTATAAATCAAAAATAAAATCAGTGGGGTTTTCACGAGATCACCTTCTAGTTATCAAAGTTATTACCATAAATAAATAAAATCAAAGATTGGTAAAAGTTTACAGAATAGTTTAAATATAAACAAATATTTTTTTATTGAATCTATATCATAATAATATCTGCTATTGTTTTGTAGGAGGGGACGGTTTTTTTTCTTTTAATTTTTATAAGTATTTTGATAACACGTTTCTCTAATCTCAGTCAGTTGCAAAAGTTGAGTCAGATGTTAATGGTTTAATAATAATATTCCATTGTCAGATTTGTTCCTAAAAATGTGAGTATTTTGTAGCAATAAATACACATTTGCATGCATAAAATTTAAAAAAAATAGTTGGGAAATTTAGATTTTCTAACAAAATGTTCAGTAAAGGTTATTATTGCTGGTTTAAAAAAAATGTTATTGGATAATTATTTAACCCTGACAACTTATTTTTTTTAGGAAATTTTGGGTTGCTTGAAAGATAAAACATAAAAGTTTGTCTAGTAATATTTTTACTTTCCTGGCATTTCGAGATTTTGATGAAACTTTGCGAATTTGGTTGTTATGAATCTAGATAAGCACGTTTCCAGACGCCGTCGCTCTGTCTGTCGGTTGGTCTGTCGGTCGGTCAGTCGGTCGGTCTGTCCGTCGCGTCGCTCACTTTATAGCCACTGTAACTCTCATAACGAAATTTTACATAACGATTGTGGTGACGCGCAGACCCCGATTGTTTTTGAACTTTTTCTCAATACAGCTTTTAAAACTACTTCCCAAAAACTTCATCCCTGAAAAAAAATGTTTATTTTTCTTACCTTGTGATACCTCGTTGGAAAGATTACAAACAAAATTGTATGCACTTTAGGGATTAAAAGTGCACTTTTAATCACATATTTTAGGGATAAAACGGGGCACTTTTAATCCCTCAGGGATTAAAAATAATTTTAATCCCTGGGTAATTTAAAGTAAATTTTTCCAAATGAAACAATGATTTTATTGAAATTTTATTTATTTGTTAAAATGTATGAACGAAAAAAATTATTAGCATATGCATTACTTAAATCTAGTTCGGTCATTCTGTATCTTTAGAAATGCCGTGAGTTTACTATATTTGCTGACGTTTGCTTCAGATATTATCGTGGCTTTGATCATGGAATATTGGCTCCATACAGAAGATGCCTTGAGATTCTTAGACTTCTATAGGAAGTATGCCAGGAGCACCTTTTCATCCGTAAAATTATCTGCATGCTGTTCAGCGCACCATTTTCGGTAATCGCGAAACTGTTTCTTGTAAAACTCGCGAGATTTTTGTGGAAGAAGGCTAGCGATGGCCTCTTCCGCAGCCTCTTCAATGTTCATTTTCAAAAAAAATGCTGTACGATTTTTATGGACTCACCGTTTGGTGACGCCGTTCGATAACAACAACTGACTGACATTTGTTTTGTGCCATAGCAGCACTTCCATGGCACAATAAATTTTGAGTGAATCCACCATGCCAAACAATCAATAATACAGTAATACGAGCTTTCAATCTTGAAACTAGAGTACCGTTAAGTGGTCTGCTGTTAGTTTTGTGATTTTTGGTTTTTAGTTTCTCTCATTCTAAAGTGCATAAAATAGTATATAAACCTCGTGACCAAAGTGTATTTTAATCCCTTGGCGAATTGTAGCCATCCCTGCGGTCGGGCTACAAACCTTTCGCCGCGGGATTAAAATAGGCACTTTAGTCCCTAGGTTTATAATGTACTATTATACTTTTTATTTCACATTTCCCTCAATTACTTGAATAATATGGCATACAAAATTACGATGCTGAAGTTATATTCATATTCATGTTTTCGTAAATTACAGCGGTCCAAACAAATATTGCAGAAATTTAGAAAAAAATGGTTTTACGGCTAAGATTTAACAATTTTTATATAAATGAATTATTATTGAACAATTGTCGGTGTAACCCCCTCCACTGGGGTGACACACGGGATGATCCGAGACCACAAATAAAAATTGAAATAATGTATATGGAAAAAAAAATCATATATGAAGAGAAATTGCACTGTACCACGCTAGTAAGATTTTAAGCAACCTATAATATAGTCTAACTAAGGTTTGTTTAGCTTTACTTCTACTCGTTTTCCGGGTTTAGCTACAGGGGCGCATTTAAAATATGTGTATAGAAAAAATAAAAATGTAAATATAAAGAGAAATTAACGCTGTACCACAATAGTCATAGTAACAGTTTATTAAGCATCCTATAGTCTAACACATTTTTGCTTAGCTTTACTTCCGCTGGGTTGACGAGCTTCCGAGGGTTGGGTCTCATCCCCAGAATTTAAATAGAGAAAGTGGGTTAAGTGGCACCTTCTTTGAACGTATTTTAATTCTCTTTAGAAACATTATATTTTTCTCAAATCGATAGATTTGTTCTCAAAATATTTGCTTTCAAAATTATTATGGGTGAGTTTAAAAATATTTTTTTACAATTTTTTGTAAAATTTCCATTTTTTTCCTCAAACACGTCGATTTTGTTTTTTGCTAAAATGCTTTTTTCCAAAATTAAAACGCACATTAGAACACACCCCCTCCGAGGGGTGCGCGTCACCTCCAGAATCTAATTAGGGAAAGTAGGTCGAGTGGGACCTTGTTTAAAGATATTTTAATTCTATTCACAAATATTTTGTTTCTCCTAAAATCGATTGAGTCGTTTTCAAGGTATTTGCTTGCAAAATTACCATGGACTAATTTAAAAAACATTTTTTTATCGACCTGCCCGGGAAAAATGTGCAAAGGACGAGGCAGGAGTTATTTGACTTTACAACTTTTAATTTAGAAAAATTAGACAAATAGTAAAGTGTTACCGTTGTTTAAAAAGCCTGTAATTTAAATTGCTTTTCGTAATAGTTATTTACCTAACCATTGCGGAAATTGATACTTTACCGCACGCGACGGCAGTTGACCGATAAGAGCGGTAAAGACACTTTACGCATGTGTTAGGTACAAGATTTTACATATAAGCCTTAAATTCCCAAAAAAAAAAAAAATATCTGTACTTTAATTTTCTGAAATAAACATAGTCACTTTACCTCACAGTGTGCTGTAAAGTATCATAAAATTAACTTTACCGCACAGTATGTAGTAGAGTATAATCTTTCACAACCAAAAGAGTGTTGTAAAGTGCAGTTTACCGCACGCGAGTAGTTAAAATATTTTTCTTTTCTTCGCTAGCAACGCACTGAATCTTAGCATTAAAGAGTTAATTGAAAAGTATTTCAGAACAACTGGCTAATTTTCTACAGCTAAAATTAATTTTTGGCTAATGCTCTTTTTTTGTTCAGCTACCTAGACTATTGCCAATTTTTTTTAAAAGCATAGTAGAATGTATTCTTTTGACTTAAATATAATTTTGTATTTTATCTAAAACAAGGAGCCTTATTCAAAAAGCCGGGCATATTACGATATTTCTTACTAAAATTGTCTAAAAAATTTTACCTTTTTCTATAAACACTAAAACGTAAAATGCTCGCTTCTGCCCGAAACAGTACTTTTTCGCCGAAAAAATCGTAATTTAAAATATATATTTAAAAAAAAAGAGCAAGGCGAGTTCCGCAACGTTGCCAGCTCACCGGACTTCGACTTGGTTACATTTATCAAACTTATACACATCACTACTGGCGCCCCCTATAGCTGGGGTTTGCGCACTAAGGGTGTATAAATTTGGACAAAAATGGGAAAATTGAAATCCGACGAAAAATTTGCCAGGAAACAGGACTGGATATAATAAGTCTAACAAACTCGATATACACGTAAAAAAAGGTGAGATCCGTTGCCGGATCTCGCCTTTCAAAAACGATCTCATCTTGCCTACTTTTAACTTTTAACTTAAATATATATATAATAATAATAATAATAAACTAAGATGTTTTTCCATTAATCACGCAAAAACGGCTTAACCGATTTGTATGAAATTAAATAAGGTAATAGGGCGTGGCCTGGATCTTAACTTAACCTACTTTTTATTTAACATTTCGTTCCATAACTCGAGATATATGGCATAGAATGTTAAATTTGTCAAGAGTTTTTGGCATTTTTTATTTGATATATATATATATATATATGTAGTCAAAAATTTTGGCGCCGTTCAACTAGGATTTTTATAAGCTTTCCAAAGAGATATCACACGGCAATTTGTTTTTAGTGTGAAGCTTTTTGGGTGTAGATCCGAAGAGTGTAATAGGGGAATGCTCAAAAACAATAGGGGTCTGCGCGTCAATATAAGTAATCACTATGTAAGATTTTGTTATGATTGGTGCAGGGGTTTTTGAGTTAGAGTGGCTACAAAGTACGCGACAGACAGACCGACCGACAGACAGAGCGACGGCGTCTGGATTCGTGCTTATCAATATTCTTAACCTTAAAATTCGTGGAGGATGTGCAATTTTTAGATGATTACATTACTTCCCTTAGCGGGGGAAGTAAAAAGCTAAGTAGATACTTTACTTGGGATGATTTTCTGAGTGCGCACGTCGATTTTTCCAGATTTTTTGGAACACATTAAAAACTGTCGCTTGTAAAAAATTTACAGATAGGAAAAAACACAAAATTGGCAAAAGTCAAATACGATAGAATTTTTTATGTGAAATATACGACATGTTTCTTATAGCTGATGCAATTTTTTCGTTGCGGTTTTTGAGCTCATGTTTTCACACCTAGCAGCTGGGCCTCTTAAACTGTGTTGGATATAGAAATTTTTCGTTATTTTTCGGTCCCTCGAAGAAACATGGTCGACTTTAAGATGGTATAAAAAGGTATTTCCTCCACATTGCCATATCATTAAGCAACTATGATATCGCATAATAAAAGTTAAATTAATTTCGTAGTTGGGGCGTACTAGAGGCCCTCTATACATTTGACAGTTGTTGTTTTAACAGAAGTGGGCAACTCATATTGCCTTCTCTTTCTAGTTTTTTTCATATTTGCATGTAAAAGCGACACAAAAACAGTGAATAAACACGCTGTTATTTATTAACAAAGTACCTACTGCTTATAGCTCACTTACCTACAAATTCGGCTATTTTATTTTCCAGCTTGGTAAATGCATGTTTTCTTTCCACTTTTCTTGAGTTTCTTTTTTCCGTTGGACAATGGAACAATACAAATTTGTCGTGGCACGTATTTTTACAATTTTTGATACAGCAAAATTCCATTTTTAAACCGGACGTTTCTTAATCAAAAATGTGACAGGGACAAAATTATTTATTGTCAGGGGGCAACAACTATCATTGCCAACACACAATTTGTGTTTAAATATTTCCCTAGCAACTGTCAGATCCAGTTGCTCACCTCTGGTAAAACAATAACTGTCAAAAATCGTATACCGGGCCTCTAGAGCGTACAACGTCGGCTACTTCAATAAGGCTTAAATTCATTGAGACAAAATAAATAAGTAACAAATGAAAGTCAGGGATACTACAAATTCGAGAATAAAAAGGGACCTTGGAGGGACTTGCTATTGTCCCAGGGTGGTAAGGAATACTTTCAAAGAACACTATAAAGGAATACGACTAAGAACTCATTTCTGGGGATGACTTTTACATGATACGAAACTATCCCAAATTGTTGTTCTGACGACCACACGTACTACTATAGAAAAGTAGCGAGTCCTTGTCCCAAGTGGCTGTTACTATAAATGAAAGTAAACCAGAGTTTCCAACTTCCATTGTCTTTATTTTTACTTTTTCACAACGAATGCTTATGTATCTGCAATCGTCATCAGGTGGATACTAACGAAAAAAGACTATAGTACAACCATAGATCTAAGAGACTTATTATAAATTCTAACCCCTTACCCTAATAATCACCTATTGTTCGGCGTGTGAAAGTAAATAAAAAAAAGCTGTAAACATGCTACCATTTCTGAGGATCACAGGTGCGGATTTAAAAATGTGTAATTATTTCTTAATAAGTACACATTTTTGGCCGAATTCAAATTTATCCACTTTATGACTAATTACGAAACGTTATGACATTAGGGTTTGATTACGTTACAAATTAATTTTCTTAAAATAATTAGGACAGGCTTAAGATACCAAGCTGATTTGTAGTTTTGAAAATCAGTTAGCAGTTGGTGTTTGGTTACAAAAGAAGTTATTTGTTGTTAATTGTGATTGCACGAAAAATGTTTCGGCCGTGGGAGGAACAACCCAGTACGTCACGTGAAAAACGGGGAATAATAGCGTTACAAGAGAAAGTGATAAAAAACAATTTAAATATGATACTTTGTCACTTGATACAAAAAAAGTGATATTTGATGTTTATACCACCCTTCTTGAACGTCGGTTATCAAAATTTGGTGCAGTAAAGGAATCGGCACCTTTAACACGAAGATCGGTAAAAACAGTGTGGCGTGTAGTAAGTAAACCGATAGTTGGAAGAAGAAAAAGTAAGGATTCTAATACTTCTAAGAAATTGGACATGGGTGATGTGGATGTCATCGTCGTAGAAAAATATATAAAATGTATAGGGAACAAATGATTCCTACTTTACAAACATTAATTCAAAGATTAAAAAAAGATGAAACAGGAATACAGTGTTGCCGTAAGACACTGAGAAAATGTATTTTAAAAAACAGGTTTAAAATTTAAAAAAAATGGCAAATGATGACCCGTTTAAAAAAATGGAGGATGGAATATTTAATTGCAATACACGAGTAGTAAGTAATAGGGATATTGTTTATCTCGATGAAACTTGGTTCGACACCCATAAAGTTCCAGACAAAGGTTGGGTAGATTCGTCTGGTCACTGCACAACTAAAGCTCCATCAAATCAAGGAAAGCGTATCACAATAATTCATGCTGGAACAAAAAATGGGTTTATACCAAATGCGTTGGCCTTATCAGCCAAAAATACAAAGGATTTCCATAATGACTACCATGACGATACCACAGCGGAATTATTTGAAAACTGATTCAAGAATAAACTGTTACCAAATATACCTCCAAATAGTGTATTTATGATGGATAATGCTAAATATGGTTCCGTGTTCAAATGACACAAAACTTACCATTCAGGACTACATGTTAGAAAATAATATGTATTTTGAGGATAGCTACACCAAAAACCAATTGTTTAAAATAATAATTAAGCATTTTCAGTACAAAACAATACTATTGTGATACTTTGGTGGAAGAAATGGGCCATTCAGTGTTGAGACTTCCCCCTTACCATTGCATGTTTAATCCAATTGAACACATATGGCATGAGCTAAAAGCAGCGGTTAAAAGAAATAATGTTTCGCCAACATTAAATTCTTCTGTGGTAGCTTTAATTAGGTAGGCGAAACAAAATATTTTAAGTAAAAGCTGGGAAAATTGCGGAGCTCATGTCCACAAAATAGAAAAATCATATGTAAATATAGTTCTGCTACCCAGAGAAAAAATTATCATAGACTTTAATGACGACAGTGACAGTGAAACTGACTTAAGTTAAAATTTGTTAATTTTTCTACTATCCCGTATTCTTTTGTACTATATATGTAGTACCTGTTAAACTCAATTTTATAAATTTAACTTATGTTTGTGTTTTGTATTCTGTGATCTATATTTCGTAGGTGTAGGATGTGTCTATTAGATTAAAATATTTTTTTCATTTAAAAAAAAATTGTTAAACCGAACCGTCAATAAAACATATTATCTTCTTCACCTTTAAGGTGGTCCGTGGTAGAAATTGGTACAACACTAAGTGCGTCCCTGCTTCCATTCGAACATCCGATGAGTCGCAATAAATGCTTACCGGCCATGAATAATAACGAGTCTCCTAGATCGATGGTCAGACTATACCTAATCTCATATATTAGCATATGTGTTCAGTGAACCATAAAACTAATTTGTGTTTAGTGAACCATGAAGTTTGTTCCTGTTTCGCAATCGAAATGTTACCTCAGAAAAGTGTGGGTTTTCAAATATCCTTGATGGTGAGTGTGGGGCTATCTACATTACAATATAAGCTCGCCCTACAGAAGACAAACGCAAAACTCGACAAGGAAACACATCTGGATCGAAAATACCGCAACATTGCTGGGAAAGTCAACATCATATGAAATGGAAACAGGCAAAGATCGTCGCCAAGGAGGAAAATCTATTCAAGCGAAAATTCAAAGAAACAGCATTCATTATTTTAAAGATTATATACGGCAAACCTCAACTGTTTCCATCATCAGAACAACTTTCAAATTGACAACATTATTGGATTTTGACAATTTATATATTTTTAAAGTACTTAAATACATACATAAAAATGATCACAAAATGAGTTAACATGATAGATATTCCACAAGATCTATAACGAACCTAAACATTAAAATTAACAAAACTTTTTTAAAATATATTGGCTACAACGGTGTAAAAATCTACAATCTGCTTCCTGTTGAAATAAAAAATCTTAAATAACAACCAATTAAAAAAAAACTCAAATGATAACATAAACTCAGTTATGTGTACCTAGGTTTGACTTTTGAGCAACTGTTTTAAGTAGGTTGACATACTTTTGTTGTGTATATTTATATTATATTTCTTTTGTATCTTTATCTTTTTCGTAATAATTTATTTACACATACACTTTTTTTTGGCTCGAGCTTTGATAATTGTAATTTAACATTTAAAAATATCTGGCACAGACAAGCTCTTTAGAGCTTATTTGCGGTCACTTTATACTATTTCATTATTGTAAAATTTATTGTAATAAAGAGCTTTTTGAATTTGAGTATAAGAGTAAGTAGTCTTAGTTTTTGTTAGTATTCACCTGATGACGATTGCAGATACATACGCATTCAAAACGTTATGAAAAAGTAAAAATTAAGACAATGGAAGTTCGAAACTCTCGTTTACCCTCAAGTTCAACATCGTCTACTACCTTCAAACACCAGTGCTAGGTAGTATAAATGTTAATTGGGTGGTGAAAAGGGCATGAATGGAAAGGGAGGGGAGATTGAGGCAAGGTGGTGAGAGTGAAAGAGGCAGAAGAGAGAAAAGTTACAATTTTAAACACCCCAGCTAGCAAGGTCACAGGACGTCTCAATCACGTCATAATTAAGTCAAATTCCTCGAGGTCATATTATGACGTTATTAAAGCGTGTGCATGTGAGATATGATCTACCTAATTTAACGAATAGAACTTAAGTTTTGGGTTTATATTTTAAAATCTTCAAATTCTATTTACTACAAAGGTTGATCAAAAAGGATGTAATTTTGTTTTTTTTTAATTTTGAGGTTAATTTTTTTCGTCATTATGACGTGATCTACAATGACCTATATTTTTACGCCTTTGCGTAAATTCGGAAAAGATGAAACGTAATCTCCCATTTCATGTCATAAAAAATAAAACAAAAAATGCGGCAGAAATTGCACAGAATAAATATGTAAGATATTCTTATTCGGGTAATTCCCCGGTGAGATGGCGAGTTTGGTTTATATATATTCTATTGCCGGCAGAGTCAGTGAATTGTTCAGTGGAAGACTGAAGAAAGCCAAATTTCTGTCCTTTACAGCTTTATGCACAGAGAGAGAGAGAGAGAGAGAGAGATGTGTGAGTTGCATACGACTCCGCGGGATGACACCCGACAAAGCTCGAAGGTGTTGTCGTACAGTCGTAGGTCGTAGGTGTGTAAAGGCGCATTTACACAGACAAACTTTCCTTTGATGTTGAAATGCCGACAAACATTTACACGAGCCTCTTGAGCAAAATGTTCAAAAAAAAGTTCGAACAAAATCTCGTACAAAAAGACTCACGGAAATTTTGGAGAGAATGTTAAGCAAAATTTGTTTGAAGAAATGTTGGTATAGAAATTTCTTACAAATTTAAATTTTATAGTTTTATGGGAATTCATTGAACTTAACTGAAAATAGAAAGACTAAGTTTTCAAACAAGGTATTAGAGAGAGAATAAAAAAATAATAATCGGCACATATTTATTGCTGTTGCCTGTAAAACGTAATGATAAAAATTTACGTTTAAAAGAATATCTCTTTATTTTACTTCCTAGTTTAAAACACAATACAATAATAATTAAGTCAAATTAAAAAACCTATATACATTTTATTAAATCTCAAATATATGAACAAAAGCACGTAATACCCGTTTATTACCCACTTTTACAACCCTACGGACCCTTATCTAAAAAAATATAATTTAGCAGTAATAGACTAGACTTCTGAATCGGAATGTTGCTCCTTTGCATATTGTTTGTTCAGTGTCAGTAATCGACCTTGATTATTACATTAAATTGACAGTAAATATCTATCTTCAGCATTTTCATGAACCTTTTGCTTTTTTAAGCAACCGTTGGGGCCTTAAACTAACTAGGTAAATCTGTTGTGAGGAATTAAAAAAAAACAATCAAAGCTAAGGGTAAAGTAAAGTTACAAAAATATGTTTAAAAACAATCCCCTCCCCACCACTCCTCATAGTCGTGAGACGCGGATTACCGCTTAAAAGTGCAATTTTTGAGTTTTTTGCCGATATTTGAAAAACTCAAAATTTTTTTGGAAAAGAAAAATTTTCCTGGGTTTTTTTTTGACTTTAGGAAAAAAACCCTAGGAAATAAAAAAAAATTCGCAAGGAAATCCCAAAAAAAACCCCGGGCAAACAAATCTGGGAAAAACCGTAAGAAAAAAATATTATAAGTAACCCTAATCCATGTGACAAATCTGATAGTAGAGCCAATAATAATGTTTCGCTTGCCGTCGGCTTTTTTTCACAAAAATTTTAAATAAAAGTGGGTGTTCCATTTTTAAAAAAAATTGAGATCACTGATCACTGATGTGAAATTTTATTTATTTTTATCTTTAAAAATATGTTTTCAAAATAGATAGCAATAATTTGCTCAAAAATTTACCCGAACAAAATGTTCAAAGAAAAGCTCACAAAAATGTTCACGCAAAAAATTTTAGATCTTTTGCACGAGCTTTTATTTGAGCATGTTCGTCTGTGTAATTGCGCCTTAAGGTGTGGTGCAGTCGTCACACTGAGTGCGTGCATTTAATCGTGTCCAGTGTTGCCAGGAGTATCATCCATTACCGGATTCTACCATAATTTTAGCATGAATCCCATCCTCGGTAATGACCCGTTACCGACCCCCTAATTTACCATAATTTAGAAAATTGGTAATAAATAAAAATAAACCCTTTTGTATTTGACTATATTACATTTTTCCAAATATCATTTTCTCTATTTACTTTGGTTCAGTGGTTTTGCCGTGCACTGATTCCTTTGGCTCTAAATAATTTCAAAGAACATTTCAAAAAAGGACTTTTTTGCATAAACTGAAAAAAAAAATTCCTGCGCCGCACAGTGGTTCAATTACAATAAAGAAATAAAATTATATGCCGTTTTAGCAAAGAACTGTTCCCTGAGGTTGGAACATAAACAATTTTTCCTAAATTATCATCACTATTGGAGAGATGGAAAGGCAAACTGAAAATGTTTTATTTTGTTTCTAATTTTCTGTCCATAAACGGACTATATTTTCAAGTGTGTTTGCTCCGGAACCCTTTAATATTGGAAAACAGTTCACGTTTGTGAAAAATCGTACTTTTTGATTAAAACAAAAGAATTGAAAAGTTGTCGGAAATTAGGGCAGAAATTATCATCAAATAAAAAAAGACCCGCTTTTTTGTTTAAAATATTTTTTATTGGAGTAAAAACTATCTTGCCCCAACTGGCCCCAAACAGTTACTGATATTTTTGTATTCGTCAGGATCTTCCCTTTTTGCTCATATCACATATAGCTGCCCCTTTTTGCCCCTTTGGCTTTAATTCCGATTAAAGTGGGAGGATGTATGCAAAATTTTAAAAATTCATAGTATACTCTTAATGATAATTCAACTTGATATTTGAAGCTTAAATTATAATATCACAGTTGTAGTTCGTAAAAAGATTTAAACGTTCTATAAAAGCCCCCTCCCCCTTATACACCGCCACTGTGTCTATTTTAGGTTCTCTTTTGTGCAAAAAATGGTAGAGAAGTGTAAAGTTTTGCATCCCATCAGATTTTCGATAGTTCTCACTACCCTCAATTCGAATAATTCGATCGATGCGGAAAAGTTTGGAACTACTGTTTCCATACAGCCAAACTTTTTTTTTCTTTATATGGGTGGTATTATATGCCCAATACAGTCCACAAGGTTTTACTTCATGGCAAAGGCATAATTTCTGAGGAGGCCAGAAATAAAGATTATCGAAAATTCAGATTGGACCATTCTAGAAAGTGTTCCAGAACATCTACAAATGAAGGTATATTCAACTTCAGATCCATATATATATATATATATATATATATGGACTTAGGGCTGCGCCAAGTCTCAAAGTTCAGGATTAATCGGAAGATGTGAAATTATTATTATTAGATGAATAAAAACTTATTTCTGTTATAAACCTATATAAGGAATATCTAATTGTTAGGTTTTAGAGTTTGTTCAAATTCTGTTTCCTTATGCATAAGTACAAGTTTTTTATTTACTTTTATTGTTTAATGTGCTTGATTATTTGTTAATTAAATTTTTTAAGGGCTGTGTGAACATGTACATCTTCTTTAATTTTGTGTTAAACCTGTATATACCTAATTAGAAATATCGTTGATATCTATAATTATTATGATTATTTTTTATTTTGAAAACAACTGATTCCTCATCCACAGTCTAGAATTTTCATTCTCAATTAAAAAAAAAACAGACAATGTCCAAAATGTAACAAATGGCGCCATTAGTTAGTGAGTTTAATTTTCAATCTTAAATTATGAGACTCTGTTTTATTGATAAAGCTGATAAAATTCCTCGGAATTCACAAAATTTTTTAAACAGATACTAATTTGTGCAGAAATAAATAACTTTGAAAGTAAAACTCGTGTCATATCGGACAACGCGTTTTTGTTTCTCACTTCATTACGACCAGGCCTCCAACGTCTAATGGAGAATCTACACACACACACAGACCTGTTTCATCCTTATTAGGAATCATCAGGGAGTCATAGGATTATACCTGGCAGGTATAGGTGTCTGGATTCTCCATTAGACGTTGGAGGCCTGGTCGTAATGAAGTGAGAAACATAAACGCTTTGTCCAATATGCCACGAGTTTTACTTTCATTTTTATTTGCGGACACGAGATTCATTTTGTTGTTTTTTAAATATTTTGGCTTTTTAGTTCTGCGCAACAAGCCTCCTCCGGAGCGATTGCTTGCTGATGCCTTAAAATTAGGGCCACGTAGTATGAAGCTCCAACTGGAGGCGGTGCTGCTGCGAACGTTACCTCTTTTTAAGAGTCATGTTACAGTGACCTTATACTTTTACAGGTTTCTACTTTATGACCTGCTGAATGGTACAGGATTCTGTATTTACGGTGTCTTGCACTTTTCAATTTTGATGTTTTTATTTTTCGGTTTATTCGACAGGTGGCGCACACAGTTACTACGTCCCCAAGGATTACAAACTTTTTGTTTTAAATTCTAGAGGTGTGCATGGTCACTGTGTAGCTTCAACTGCCAGGTATTATCCTATGACTCCCTGATGATTCCTAATAAGGATGAAACAGGTCTGTAGGTGTCTGGATTCTCCATTAGACGTTGGAGGCCTGGTCGTAATGAAGTGAGAAACAAAAACGCTTTGTCCGATATGCCACGAGTTTTACTTTCATTTTTATTTGCGGACACGAGATTCATTTTGTTGTTTTTTATAAATAACTTTTGTTAATAAATGCTGCTAAAAAGGCAGATTAGGGGTGGGGGTATACTTTACAGAAATTATGGGCAAAGTTTCAGAAAATTCGGTATGTTATCTTCAGAGATACATATTATTTTCCGAAAATGGGCCAGTTTCAACCACTGTGCGGCGCTACAACAACATTGGTATTTACGATTTAGTTTCATGTAATTTTCTCATAAATTTTCGCCTGCGGTGGTTTTAAACAGGGTAAATAAACATCTAAAACTTCGCATTTCCCCCCCCCCCCCGAATTGAGGCTAGAGGTCCGCGCCTAACTTTTTGTTATAGCCGCTATCGAGATCGCAGAGATCAGAATCTGCTATTTTACTCAGTGCTGGGATGCGGTGAATTTTTTTTTGCAGTAAAAATTGAATTTGAAAAAATGCGGTGATTCTGCTCCAAATCTGGTAATTTTTCAGCCTCTTTTCTGGTAATAAATTCCCGAGTTCCTGGCAACACTGAATTCGTGTCTCGCGTCTGCGGCAAGTTCTGTCTTCTGTCAAAAATAATTTCGTGCTTTTTCAATATTACCCAGGCAGATATGTGTAATTCTTAGCTTCAAGTGTCTTAAAGTTTTAATGCTTTTTTTATATAGTATATTTTAGTGCTATTATTATAAATATTTTACTAGTAGTATCCGAGGTCGGTGTTGTACTCGGGTTTTATCGTTTTTTTGTGTATTACCGACATGTATTATAGGTTTTAAATTTAATAATATTTTAATAGGATTATCCGAAGGTTGGCTTGGTAATTGGGTATTAGCGTATTTTTGTGTATACCAATATATGTATATATTTTAGTAGTAGGTATTATTATGCAGTTAATAGACACTTAAAGTCAAATATAAGTGGTATCGGTATCCCCAACCCTCTTGTTGACATCTGATCAAAGTGACAGTGTTTGAATAAACGAACAATGCGTTACTGGCAAACCTACGTAGCGTTACGTGGCTCTCAGGACTTATTAGCCATGAGTTTGAAAGTTTACCTACTTAATTGGTCAACACGATTCGATAGGGATGCGGATATCGATAATACTGATAATTGACTTTAGTATCTTATTTTTACTGTATTATCTGAAGGTTGGTATGTTTTAATAATATTATCCGCCAAAGGTTAATTTCTTATACTTGGATATTTTCGTGTATCAATATATTTTTTTAAATAAATGTCTTTCTTGGATTGTATTCAATAGACAATGTCCTTTTTTTCATCCGTACCTTATCCGACACATTGACGTCGATAATTTAGTTACTTTTACGAAAAATATGAAGTCATCTTACGTGATATAATGACGTCAAAAAGATGAGATATATTGCCGTCTTAAAGTCAATTTTACGTCATAAATTTTGTGGTTTTGACATAATCGATGACGATTCATTCCACGTCATTATGAGGTGTCCTTGCTACCTGAGACCCTAAGGAAGTTGTGGGCACTCCCTGGTTTACTGAATAGAGGTGAATTTTGTTTAATTTTTTTTCTAAGAATGTGTGAAAGTGACGTCACGTCCTCAACGGAAAGCCGTCGTGACGTTCTGGATTCTGAAAAATCAAGATATAGCCAAAATAATCATATTGAAGATGACAAGGAGCAACATCACCATCATAGTGTTGATGACCTGTTTGAAGAGAGGATAGTTATTCCAGAGAGTAATGAGGTTAGTCAAAACAATGTTATGTTTGACTAATTGCCTCCATTAGTCGAACATAAAACAATGTTCCGCATTAATCTATATTTGATTTACATAGACGCAGAGACAGTTTACCAAATACCGCACGTCTCTCTCCGGCTGGGGGCTTATTTCTGTTAGTTTTGACAGCAAATGGCATTAGCGATATTGCTCTCCTACCTTATACTGGGCAGCAAACTGACAGCAAAATCGCTCACGAATAATGTCACTAGTTCCAAAACAGTCAGAATGGTAAAATAAAATTGAGATGTCGACTTTGAGAAATACTCCCTATGAGCACTCCCCAGCAAACAGAGATCTACTGGTACTTTACTAATATTGTACTTTAACCGCTGGCAACTGCTGGCACCGGCAATGATGTGCATTTTTTTATTATTTTTATATGGCAGAGTTTGCATATTTTAAAAAAGGGCTAAAAGAGCAACATTTTAGTACTTTGTCTTTAATAAAGCAAGAAATTGCATTTTTTTAAAAATATTAGTGCAGCCAGAGTTAATGGCAATAAAACCTTCTCTAAGTATATCCAAACAAGTGATTTAAAAATATTTTGATATAAGCAAAAAATAAATAAACTTCCAGAAGTAAAAATGGATCAGGTAAAAATTTGTACCAAAAAAATACAAAAAATCAAGCATTTTATTAGTAGTGGCAAACAAGTAAAACAGATGTTAAAATCAGCGAGTATTGTATAAAACACTTACATCTTATTACAAAATAGTTAGGTTGGATCTATTGTAAGTAGATTGCGCTACTTTCAATATTTTTTCTTCACATAAGATACACTCGCTTCATCTCGCCTTGCCTGACCTTGCCTTGCATCGCCTCGCTAGTTTTCCATCTGGGTACCGATTCTGGAAGTCATAGGAAGTGATCGTTCGCCTGAGAGAAGAGAAGCAGTGTCAACCAATAAACGCGCTTAACGGCCCAATTACATCGTTAAACCGGCAACGCTGTTGGGTCCGTTTATTAGGCAATTCTTTTTCCGCATGTTTCTCGGAAACGGGACTTCCAAATGGCCTGAAATTTTGCCTAAATTGTTTATTGGACTATGTTTTTCCATCAAATCTTTACTTTTTTAAAATTTTGTTTATTTTTTGAAAAAAAACTGTTTTAGCTTTTGTGGTGTTTCAAAATTGCCGCGTCCATATTACGTCAGAAACAGTCAGAAATACCCTTTATAGAGACCTGTAAAACTAAATTGGAAATATTTGTAATTTTCCAAATAATGGACACCTAATTTCAAAAACTCTCTAGATTGTATTAATAAGCTTTGTAATCCTCTTCCTCTAATAAAAAACAAATTGAGTATTATTTTCCTCTAAAGCTAAAACATGCGGAAATGTAAAAACATGGACTATAAGGGTTACCTATCAATATTAGTTATATGCCTAGCATCAAAAATTACTTAAATGGTTATATTATAGATACCGCCACCATCAAAATTAACCACCCACGTCTTTTTTTTGTGAGCTTACCCTAGGCATAGTTTCTAGTGTTCTCCTTTCCTAAATGTATTCGGCTAAGAGAGATCTAGCATATATACCTAGGTAACACCCCTTACCAGGAAAAAAAATTTATGCCATGCAAACATCGAAATTGGTCGACTCACTGTATTTGCAACTAACCAATGTCAGTGTGTCTGCCTGACATTCTTCATAACCTTAGTTTTGTCGTTTTGTTTTGGAGTTCGTCGGCCTGGTTTTTGTGTTTTATTTAATAATTTTTCCTTTGGTGAAAAGCTACTTTTTAGAACCCTTAAGTGGTCTGTGTGTATGACCATTTCACTAGTTGTCACTGCTCTCAATTCGATCACCTAGGTGATAAATAAACAATCCCTCATAGGGTCACTGGATCCTGAGACTTGCGGTCCCAGCCGCAGGTTTTAGGATCCAGTGACCCTAATCCCCAATGATTCGCGGCGCAATCTGTGAACAGGAGAATACAGTAAAGAAACCAGAGATAGATAATGAGTGGTAGATGACGTATTGAAATCGATTGACAAATTTATATTATCTCTGGATTGTTCTTGCGCCGTTAAAAGCAGTGACGAGACGATCGAAGAATCACCAAATTATTATGGGCACGCGCAGAGCTGCCTCGAAAAACAATTTTTGAGCGAAGACGTTCTCTTAACTAAACCCAGTAGTATGAACTTGTAGGAAAGCTCGTCTGAAAAACATCACTCGTATGATTTCAGAACACGCTATTGGATGAAACCATCACGTGACAGATCTCGCTAATGCGCATGCTACGGCTAACTTGACCGTCTCGTAAAGTACGACGTCGCACAGTGGTCGATTTTTGTAAAAACGCGGATATTAAAAAAAACTTCCACATTGTAATGTAATTTAATATTTAAATAAGTAAGCATTTATTCTTTTGTAGCTGATACACAGAACGATTGTGTGAATTTAAATGAAAATAAAGAATAAAAATGTTAATTTAGAACAATCAAATTTACTTTAAAGTCATTGACACAATATATAAGTGTTACACTATACGAGTATTTTTTTATGTATATAGTGTTTTGAAATACTAAGCATTTTTATATAACATACCCTATGTCGTTTACAATATTTAAATAAGTAAGCATTTAGTCTTTTTTAGCTGATACACAGGATGATTGTGTGAATTTTCACATTTACTTTAAGACATTTTTAAGAAGGTAAAAGATACATACAGATTTATTAATTGACTAAATTAAACTAAAAATGTTAGTTTAGAACAATCAAATTTACTTTAAAGTAATTGACACAATATATAAATATCACAGTATACTAGTATATTTTTTATGTATATAGTGTTTTGAAATTCTAAGCATTTTTATATAACATACCCTATGTCGATCTTCACCTGTTTTCGAGATATCAACAGTTGAATACTGTCATACTCTGGGTCTTCTATTTGAAATTTGATGTTGAATACTGATGCGTAATTTTTCAAGTTATGTCCACGTTTTTCTGAAAATCAGCCACTGTGCGTTATTCGCATGACTTTTGTGCGATGGATCGGGTATGATCGTTCTATTATGCCCAGAATCGAGCCCCTGGAGTCGGTTTTCTGTGCACGAGTCAAAGGGTCTCGCAAGATTACCGAGGTAGAGCGAGCGCGACAGTATAGAATTACTTTTGATCAATATCGGCCAAAAGTGAGAGAAACCGATTTAAAGAGAAGATTTTTTTTTTGGTGCACAATAAGCCAGTAATGGCTGCAGTGCAGTGACTGTGGCTTGCCACCTGGCAGGTTGGAGTCACAATCAAGGGGTATTAGTCGGTAGGAATCCGACACTACCCAGGTTCTCCTGGTAGAGGAGAAATGACTCTGGCAGGAAAGTAGTTCGGGCGTCTTATGCAAGATTTACCCTTGATACCCTTGAAAAAAAACGAAGATTTGGACCAATGAGATGCATAGTAGCGAGAGAATTTGACTCCCTGGGAGCAAATTTTCTCTCGATTCAAGAATAGACGCACTGGAGTTATGTGGGTTGGGATTTGATCTAAATGGGAGTTCTGTGGGATATTTAGGAAATCCCTGGGATATTTTGAACATCCCAAATGGATCATTTCGAGGATATCCCTGGGATGTACTGTGCTATTATGTTGCTTGTTTTATTTTTTTTAAACAACTTTCTACTTACTACTTGTCCGTTATGTTTTTACTAACTAACTAAGTACTTCCTACTTAGTAGCGGCTCGAAAAGCAAATGTTTAAAAAGTACTATTTTTTAAATTCATGTTTGCTGGGTGGCCTTCTCGACATAGAAGAATACAAGCTCTGGAGGTATCATTTTGGTTGATTGGTTAGAATTCTTTTTTTAAGGAAACTGTATTTTTGTTGTTGGTGGACAAAAATTTAGAACCCATTTATCCATTTTTTTAGAAGTCTTTTAGCCACATTAACATTAGTTTAAACAATTAAACATGCTGGGTGCGGGTGTTAAAAAGAAACTCAAAATATCATCCTAGCTTTATTTTTAAAAAAATTACCAAAAAATTAAAGCAAAATGTTACATACATAGCGGAAAAAGGAACTGCTTTTTAAACAATAAGTTTTGTCCTTGTGGTAAGTACATAATATGTTATCACTAATTTCCATTACTTAGATTTTTTTTATTCAATAATTAAACAAAAAATAAAATAAAAATAAAAAATTTCAATTTGTTTATGATAAAGCCGTTTTTCAAAATTTATATTTTTTAGGTAAAAATAACCCCATCAGTTTATCAAACAATTCCAGCGAACACTGTTACGTAAATATTACGTAAAAGTTACAACACATGATTACTTTTTTTACATAAATTTTAGGTAAACTGGAAATCAAAACATGGTAAAAAGTAACTTCCATGTTCTGCATAATGCCATGCACAAAGTTCTCTACTTTTTACTTAAATAATATTTAATTAAAATAACTTAAATAATACTTGGCAACAAAAAATTGAAAAACGGCAGAAATCGATTAACTAGTAACTACAAAGTAAATCTAAAGTGAAAATTTGGGTAAATTTGTTGACATAATATTTATATCTCTTAGTATATAAATTTATAACATAAATGTTATGTAAATAATAAAATAATAGGTATTGGAATGCAACGTTTTGTAAAACTAAAGTCATATTGTGTATATATTATTTATATACTTCTACAAGGTCAAAAGTAACTTCCATGTTCTGCATAATGCTATGCACAAAGTTCCCTTCTTATTATGTTATAATGTAATTAAAGAAACATGATTTATTTACGATAAATATTATTACGTAAATATTACGTATATCTTATAAAAACTTCTTTTATATAAATTTTTGGACTTTAGATTAATGTAAATTCTATGTTAATGTAACAGATGTGTTTGCTGGGATTTTTAATCTCTATTTAGTTTTTAAAGCATTTATAATATTATTTATAAATCTTAGGGTCAACACCTCTTCCTGGCTCTTAATTTTAACCAAAACAAACAAAAAACTTTTATCGTTTCATGTTTTATTTGATGACGTTTTTTTTATATGTCTTTGAAAAGGCCCCAAACCAGGGGCGAAACGTCGATGAATTATAAATAAGTAATTTGCAGGTAAAGGTCGTATTTCTTGGAACCTCCCCATTTAAAATTTAGAATGACCAGGAACCAACCCAATCAAAAAAAAATTTTTGAAACCAGTACTTTTTAGTGTTTTTTATGTTTTTCTTCCGAGGCGTTCCGACACTCAAAAAGCCGAAACATTGGTCATAGGATATCCCTAGACGCAAAAATTTCACAAAAACGCTAGGACGGTATTACACTATAAAATTTATTTGTCAAAGTACAGTACCATATTTTATAAAATAAGAAATATTTTATAAAATATGGTATATTACACTCTAAAATGTTCCATCAAATATCTTTTATAAAATTTCTTTGTCAAAGACCTTTTATAAAATATTTTGAACAATTTCTTTGATGATATTTCTTTTAACAAAACTGAGTGTTGTATTGCACTGTCATAGAAACTGTGTAAATGTGTTGTGAAATTTTGTTAGTTTTAAATGCAGCGTTATTTTTATTAAAAAGTGCTTGATAATAGACACTTGTTTGTAAGTTATTTTCTATTTCTTGTTGTTAGCGTATCTTTGATGCGTTTGTAAAAGCGTCCTTAAAAAATAGAGTTAACCCAGCAAACATTGGATTACTAAAAATGTAAAATATTCACTATACTGTAAAAGAAGTATAAATTTGGAACATGGCATTTTACTATTTTTTTACATTGGATGCTGCATTTTGCGGTGCCATTACAAATAAAGCAATATTTACGCTTTTTTGTATTGTTGCAACGCATTGCAGCACAAATTGTACAAATATTGTAAAATGCCGTGTTCCAAATTAGTGCTATTTTGGTACTTGCGATATGTTTGCTGGGAAAGTTATCCTTACAACGTGCGACGTAACCAAACCGATTTTTGTTCAGTGCTGGATGCACAGTTTTCCTTCATGCTGCTCACTTCTATTTCCTTCTTTGTCGAAAAAAGTGAGAGGACAATAGAATGGAAAATTAGAAGAAGTGAAACTATGGATAAGGCAAACCCACAGAAAACCAAATGGTAAGGATAAGCTAGCTGCGTACGAATACTGCAAGGAAGGTCGTAGAGATAGGTGATATGTAGTCGCTATCGTACGACGTATCCGTATGTCTATTTCTGCAACTTTAATTGTCTAATAGATTATTAGCATGAGCAGTTGCGGTAAGGGCTGCTGTGGTTACAATGTACACTTGATTTAAAAAAAAACGCATACATGCAGTCACAAAATTGACCTTTCTAAAAGTGTATAATATATACGGACTACCAGCTAAAATGCCTAAAAACTTTAAAAGTACGAAAATTTGTCATATTGTTTAAAAAAGGTCTCTAAAACTGAAAATATTTTTTTACTTAAATTAAAAGCAACCTTATTTTTGTATTAAATTATGCATAATACTAAAAAATCAGCAAAAATAATGTTTTACTAAAGTCTTTATTGAACAATATCAAATTATCACTCGAGTAACGGACGAAGGCTAATCTATAAGGAGGGCGGTAACCCATTTTGTAGTTGATAAAATAACAATAATACGATGGACACAGCGCTGGAGTGAAAACAATTCGACGAATAGGAAACTTGGATTAGGAGAAAAACGATGGTAAACTTAATACTAATTATTTTAACTTAAAAAAGAACTGAAATAAATAATTTAGTATTTAATAGGATCACCATTTTTCTCTATTACAAGCTGCAAACGTCTAGGCATTGAAAAGGTTAAATTTTGATTTCTTCTGAGAGCTGATCCAATGCGCGATAAATAGCATCGCTTAACTCTTCAGCATTTCGTGGTCTCCAATTCCTTTGGTATATTATTTTAACTATTCGACCCCATATATTTTCCATTGGGTTAAGGTCAGGGCTGTTGGCTGGCCAAGGAACTATTTCTATATTATTATTCTGAAACCATTAGTGAACAACATTAGCTGTGTGTACTGGACAGTTGTCCTGCTGATATACGAAGTCATTATTTTAATGTAAAGCCTGTACAGATGGCAGCATAACGTTTTCAAGGATTTCAATATATCGTTCACTATTGAATCTTCCTTCGATTCTCCAAAAAAAACCAAACCTCTAGCACTAAACCAGCCTCACATGTTTACAGAAAAATGTCCAGCTTTTTTAATTTGGTTTGTATATTCGGGTTCAAATCTAGAATTTGGTGGACGATAAACTAAAATTCTCCTGCTGCTTGAAGATGATTGAAAATTTTTTTCGTCAGTGAAAACCACGCTCTTCCAGAAGTCATTATCACTAAGAACGTTGTTCAGTGCAAAAATCACTCTGGCCTATTTTTGTTCTTCTGTTAGAAAAGGATTATTTGCTGCAACTCGACAAGAAACTTCTGATTTCGTTACTTTTCTATTTACTGTTGCTAAAAAACCTGCAAATAATGTTACATTAGCTGCTTCGACCGACGTTGAAAAAGGATTTTTCTGAGATGGTCAATAAGTCTCTCGTCTTGCACTCCAGAACTTACTTTTGGTCGTCCTGATCCATCTTTCCTATCCGTAGAATTATTTTCAATCCAGCGCTTTTTCCATCTCATTATCGTCATTTTATCAACTCCAAAATGGGTGGCCGCTCTTCTCATAGACCAGCCGTCTTCTATAACTCGAGCGATAATTTGAACTTTTGTAAATGTTGATATTTGTGGCATTTTTAAGGATGTCACACTGAATTTTAAGCTGTCAGGCATACTAAGCTGGTGCAACACCGTTCTCTAGAACGGTTTTGCCTGGTAGTGCCTTGAAATAGTATACACTAATGGAAAGCTAAATTTTTTGGTATAGGAAAAAATGCATGTATGAGTTTTTTTTGAAATCAAGTGTATGTACGTGATGCTAAAAAAGGAAAAAGCAAGATCCGGCCGACTTTGGGTAAGGCCTTCGGTGGCAAAACGCGATTTGAGAGGAATATACGTAAATCTACTCAAAGAGTTACGATGTGAAGATTCAAAATGTTACAAGAACTGCGTTGTACAACATTTCATAGTTTTCGTATTCAGATATTAATAATTTTGTTGACGAGACGAAACGCACCAGACAAACAAAAAAAATATTGTTTCGGAACTGCAAAATCTTTTATCAAATATAATAGCTTCCCAGCAAACACATCTGTTACATTAACATAGTATTTACGTAAATCTAAAGTCAAAAAATGTACACAACAAAAGTTTCCATAACATTTACGTAATATTTAAAAAACATAACTTATGTTTATTTAATTACATTATATTTACGTAATAAAAAGGGAACTTTGTGTATGGCGTTATGCAAAACATGTAAGTTACTTTTTACTTTATTATGACATTAGAAGTATATAAATATTATATACACAATATAACTTTAATTTTACATAAATTTTACATTCCAATACGTCATATTTATTCATTTATATAGTAGTTACATAAAGAATACGTTATTTACGTGACGTCAAGTTTACCTTGATGTTACTTGTAAGAGATTATGTAAAAATGCTACCCCAATTTTACCTTTCAATTTATTTTCTAGTTACTAGTTAATCGATATCTACCGTTTCCCAATTTTTTGGTGTCAGGTAATATTTACGTTATTTTAATTACACTTCCCGATACATAAAACGCATACAGCAGAAGTTAGGCACATGTCTATATATTAAAAATTTTGCTTGCTTATTCAAGGCCGACAAAAAAAACAACAGGCCGTAACCATCAGAAAAACAGCTGTTAATCTTGGGCCGGTTTTTACATGGAGTCTTATGGGAGAAGCGAGGTTTTTTCGGGATTATTTCTAAACGACTCGATGAATTTTCTTCAAATTCCCATGAAATATTCTTCGATACTATCGTAATATTTTAAAAAAGTTTTCTGGAGATCATAAGGTCTCAAATAATAAAAATTCTAGGAAAAGTATTTTGTGAGGTTAGGTTGATGTAAACAACAACACTTATTTTATTTTTCTTAAAAAAAGGAAATTTTCTCATATTGTTAGCAATAAAATGCACATGAGAGGTTTCAAAAGGTGCGCATCCATATCTACACCAGAATAAAAATTGATTTATCAAAAAAATGCGCGAGAGTAGTGTTTTTTTTTGTGATCAATTAATACGTCATTTTGAGTGCAGTTTTTGAGTAATATCTGGGACTTTTGCTGTTTGTGCGATTTTCATCATAAGAGATCTAAATTGAACATTATTTAGATAGATAGATAGATAATTCTTTATTAGCAATTAAATATTTTTCATAGGTAGCTGCACTGAGAATCCTATTTATCTAAGACGTCTTGTGGACGTTTCAACCAGTTAACATTTTTAATACAAATCTCAGATTAAATTAACATTATGATGATGAACTATGATAATGAAAAATTACTAGAGATGGAAACAGTGATTTCAGTTACATCACAAAGTTTTCTTGCTCTTTTTTGCATTATTTGAGGTGCTATGGAGGTGTATTTATGAGAGGAGGATGACCGACAATCCCTCTGCATAATGTGATCCTTAACTTGTTAGTATTGTTTGTTTGAATGTGGTTATCAAATCGCATTTTTTGATCCTTTGTCTCAGAGGATCTCGGGATTCATCACAAAAGTGTGACAGAAAAACGCTATATGATAACCACCCCCAAAACAAGCAACATTGACAAGTTAAGGGTCAAATACTACGAAGAGATTGTGGCTCTCCTTCCACCCACAAAAACACCTTCACATCAACTCAAATAATACAGAAAAAAGTAGACAAACTTCGCAATGTCATGATTTACTGTTTTCATCACCACCATCTCTGAGAATTACTGTTAATTTAAACTGGAATTTTAATTAAAAATGTTAACTTGTTGAAATACATAGAATATCTGAGTTACATACTCCAACAAGACATCTTAGTTAAACAGAATTGTCACTGTGTATACCTATTTGTTTTACTTGATATTGACATCGAGTGGACCTTCTACTGAATTCTTTCAATAAAATTCGGTATTCTTCTGCAAATAAGTTTATTTTCTTTAATTAGATTCACACATAAGTAGGTACCTACTTTACAAATCCAAAAAATAATCACTTAGAGATTTCCTAGGACCTTCTTGACTTCATGGTTGTTTGACTATTTCATAAAATGACTATTTCATAAAATAATAATAATAATATATATCTGTTAATTTTCAATCTCAAATTAGATTATTAACTCACTGAAGCCTCTATGAGGGTTGTGCTTGGAAGTTTTTTAATTTATTTATGATTACTACTCAGAAATAAATTATTAATTTCAAATATAAAGAATAAACATAAACATAAAATCTGTAAATATAAATAAATAATAAAATATAAAGGCAACTTTTGTAAAGAAATATACAAGGATACTAGAAGTTATTAGAAAACAATTATATTATTTTTAAACACCTAACAACTTAACAACCTAACATTTGCATAGCCTTTGATAAATAATTTGATCAAAAAATAATCTTGATTCGTTTGGAATCCAAACTTTTATCTCTTTTTTAAATTTTTTCTGATTGTTAACAGTTTTAATTTCGTCCAGTATCAGATGATAGAAATAATTAAGGCCCAGGGCTTTCCAATCACAGTAAAAGGAATATTTTTTTACCCCTTTTAGAGGGTGAAACCCAACCCCACCCTATTTTTTTAAATGGGATGATAGTACTTGTGGCACCTTGCTGGAAAGCTCTTTTAAAAGAAAATTGGCTGCTCATGTTTTATTTCATTCTAACTAGAGAATCTATCTTTTAGCTTCAAAAAACTTTTTAATATCACAAAATTCCGCAATGTTTAAACAGAATGAAGTTTCAATTTTCAGTAGTCCAGTATTATTTTCATTAATTTAGACACAATGTGTATTAACTGCTTTATCGAAATTTTGCACTCTTTATTGCCCAAAATGGATTTTTCTGAATGAAAGTTGAAATACTTACTAAAAAAAAATATAATTTTTTTTTTCATTTGTGTGGCAGAATGAAATCAATTATTTTTGCCGAAATATTTTTCAAATATTCTTTATTTACATTAAAAATTCCGGCAAATAACCAAAATCATTAAAAATTGAAATTTTAATGATTGGGTTCAGAGATTTGAAATATAAATTACCTATGAAGTTAAAATAAAACAAAAATTGCACAATTTTCTGCTTAAAAGAGCTTTCCAACAAAGTGCCACAAGTGGGGTCAGGTTTCGCCCTCTAAAAGGAGTGAAGCAATATTTTCTTTAGTTTGACTGTAAAGCCCAAATTCTTCGCCCTGAAGCTGTAGAAAATTTGTTTGAGTTAAAGTCTCCACCCTGTATATTCTACAATATTATATAGGCAACCAACTTAATCTAGGAAGAGTTTTCAGTGGGTGTCATAAACCAAGATGACCATTGACCATTGCTATCTCCTAGGTAGTATTTGGAGGTATTTTCAAAAAAGGAATGGACACTTCCGGACCCTTCAACTGGAACAGTATTATTGTGATGCCTTTTTCGTTTACCTCTCTTTCTCCAGTTTTATCTTCTTCATCTCCGCCTACTTCCATTCTAAAAACATTAAAAAATTTACTACCTCCAGGGGATTAAATCAATAAATTCTCCAATATATACGAATTTTAGGTCATTCTATCGCTTTTATTGGCAATGGTAGCATGTGATCCCCAAAAAGTTAATAGCAAACTTCATAGGGGTACGTACCCCTTTTAGTCTTAGAGACATGGGCATTTAAAAGTTACTTAACCTTATGAAACAGATTTCTATTAAAAGTAACTTTTAAGAAGATTGCAAATTTAATATTAAAATGGAACATTTATGTTCAAACCTTCTAAGTTAAACCAAAATTGCCCCCTAAAAAGGAGCTACATAAAAATTTTTCATTTTTACATTAATTTGAAGCTAGGGGCATTTGTTTACCTTGATATTGTTAATAACATGTATTATTTTCCATATTCATAGTTCTCTATCTCTCCCAAGATCTCTCCATTATGCAAGTTTCCATTTTCTACTCCTTTTCCTATAAAAAATAATAAAAATTATTAGCAAAAGAACTGGGGACATGTACAAATTATCGCTTCCTCCCCCATATCATGTTTTGTAATGGTTTGGTAAACCCCCGCCCATAATATTATGTAACGGTTTCAAGACCACCGCTCCCCAAAAAATAATTTTTTCTTATTTTCATTCCAACTCTGTCGCAAACCCCCTACGTAACGTTTTGTAACACTTTGGCTACCCCCCTCCCACCCCTCTATGACCGTTACATAATTTATGCACAGCTCCTAGCATATAATCGTAAAATTTTATTCATTAGCTCAGTTCAATACCTATATATGTTTAAATTATCGCTAAGTATGAAGAATGTTCAGTGTTTTATACAAAAACAGTTTTTACAAGTAAATTTAACAAAAAGATAGGAAAGTCAAGTCTCCTACCTCTGATAACATGATGTATGAAGGGCCTCCTAGCAATAGGCAGGTAATATGTGACATTTTACTAGCTTAGTAGAAAAGGGGGCAATTATGCAGTATACAGTTTTCTGCCATTTTTGATTTTTTATGAAAAATTCTCTAGGACCCCAAATCCGCCGGTTGGTTTTTTTTTTAATTTTTTGATTTTTTTTTCACTAAAACAACCCAATCCAACACAGCCCTACCGAACCTAACCCAAAACAATCAAGAAAATACATTACAACCCCCCCCCCCCCCGGCACCTTTTTTCTCTTAAAAAAAACACCAGCGCCGGCGGATTTGAGGTCCTAGGGACCCTAGTAGGTGCCTCCATAAAAATTTTTTCATAAAAAATCATAAATGGCAGAAAATCGTATACTGCATATAAAATTACCGAAAAGGGAGGGATCAGCTGGATAGGAAAAGTTTGTTACATATGACTCACCCTTTTTCTGGCCACTTTCTGGTATGCAGCATTTTCGACGCATTTTCCTGATTTCTATATCAACCACGATACCCATTATTGAATTGTTCCCGATTCAAACATACAAAATCTAGAAAAAAATCAATAAAAGGTGATTTAAACATTTTCCAAGCACAAAATTCACACTGTTTTTTTGGTTTGAAGTTCACTTTTTCACATCAAACGACCAGTCATTCTTTTTAAAACAATACCGGTTTATTTTAAAGTTTGTTTGATTCCAAAATTGGAAAAAAAATGTTAAAAATTGACTGAAAATTAAATACACAAATCAAGAATTAGTGAGGTTATGTTTGCGGCCTTGCGCGTCTGGCTGGACGCAACCAACGATAAAAAAAACCGGCCCAAGATTGTGACGTCACAATTTTGGTTGTGTGAGGCCCGTGTGGAACACATTCTTGTCGGCCCTGGCTTATTGTTACCGACTTTTGTGGGTTAACACTTTCGACAACATAAACAAATTTTGTTAAGGAGACTGAAAGCATTTTTACCAATATTTACTGGTTCTATAGTTTTAAGGTTGCTGAAATATTAAAAAAAAGACAAAACACTTTTTTAAAATAAAATTTTTATTATAAATAAGGCAAATCAATCAAATTTTGGGAGAACTAGAAGAAGGTTTTGGCCCCTTCGTCAAATAGCCGGTCAAAATGGTCGAAATAAGTCCATTGTAGTGCGACTAAAAAGAAAATACGAAGAAGAAAGAACTGGAAAGGTTAAGAAAGCTCAATACACATCAACAGGATCAGTTTTATAAACAACAAAATATTAAAACACAAATAAAAAAAACCTATCGATAAACAAATATCAAAAATATTAAAGGTAATCTGGCAGGCTTTTTTTCTTCACTTCATCTTTTTATCTGCAACACGACATCTCAGCCTCGACTTCTTTATCCGTCTAATTTAAGTGCAGTTCTTAACGTACCAGGAAAATTAACCGTTAATTTTACTTCTCTGGCCGTGAAAAATGGTTGTTCTTCCAGGCAATTAGTGACTTGCTGAAAAGATTTTTGAGTTGGAGAAGACTGTGACAACAAAACATGCCATGAGTGGACTCTGACACTTTGGGACAGAACAGGTTACTAAATCGTAAAGGATATATTGCATATAAAATCGGCGTATGCGTTTTATGTGTCGCGAAGTTATTTACCTAAAAGTAGGGAACTTTGTGCATGGCTTTTTACCTTGCTGTGACTTCCAGTTTACCTAGAATTTATGTGACAAAGTAATCATGTACTTATCTAAGTCACCTAATACCGTTTAGACTGGTTTTCACGCAAGTAATAATGTGTTGTAACTTTTACGTAATATTTGCGTAACTGTGTTGGCTGGGTTGTTATTAATTTGTATAAAACATCTTTTATAAAAGAAATATTTTATAAAATATAGTATATTACACTCAAAGATCTTTGACAAATAAATTTTATAGTGTAATACCGGCCTAAAGATGGCCGACACGCAATCTACAAAATTTATTTGGGGGGGGGTGCTTTTAACGCATAAAAACAACCCCTATAGAGTCATAAGTTAATAATTTTGTAGAAAAACGCAAAAAAAAACATTTAATAAAGTAATGGTACTTTACAAAAATATTTTTTCCGATACAGAAACGGCAAAAATACAAGATTTTGAAAGCGATTCTGAAATTATTTTTTTTAACCTAGAAAAAATTTTGTTTTAGACTGGTTTTAGCTTCAAAAAGCTATGGGCTTTCACAGGGCCGGGATTTCTCATGTCTATAGCTTTCTTGGACCCGGGAAATATAGAGAGCGACTTGCAATGTGGCACCATTGTAGAATATCGACTGTTATGGGTTTTGTTGTCAGCCACGATTCTGGGTTTGCTGATGCAGAGACTATCAGCTAGACTAGGTAAATTAAATTAAAATAAACTACATGACATGTATAGTTCGACATATCACCAAAAAAAACGTACTTATATAAATTTTAAAGAAAACTATTTCGAGGGGCTTCATTCCAAAAATTCAATTTTTTTCTGTTTGCTTTTTGTAGCTATATATATATAAACAGAACTAACCTCTATAATAATTTATATTTCTAGACAAAACACTTGAAAATTGCATTATATTTCAAAAAATGATAAAAATCAAAATAATGTTTATTTATGTTAACTATTTTTAGCTATTAAAAGGTTATTTGTAATTCCCAGTAATGAATTAAAAGTAAATATTTGCGATATTATGACGGAAGTTTTAAGTACAGGCCGTTACACTTTTATTCAGACAAAAACTAACCTCAATCAACACCATTCTCAATTAAAAAGCCAGTTAACTCAGGCCTACCTCTTCAGTGCCCTTCAGCCAGTTCTTGCCGCCATTTTTATAACCAAATTGACAGATAAAACCTGGATTTTCTGTCAGGTTAGCGTCATTATGACCGCTAAAGTAAGTTAAAGTAGAGGCCCTGTATACAATTTTTGACAGTTATTGTGTTACCAGAGATTTGGCAGTTGTTAGGGAAATGTTGATAATTTTTTTGTGTGTTAGCAACCATTGGAAATAAATATACTTGTCAATGTCACATTTTTCATTAGTAAACGTAGGTATATCAAATTTTAAATTTGGTTATTTATACAGGGTGTTTCAAATTCGATGCTCACCATGGGGATTTCCTAAACGGTAGTAGATACGAAAAGGTTTATACTAGGGCAAAGTTGCGCAATTTGACACTTTGCTCAAAAAAAGTTTACAAATTCCGGGTAGTTCCGGAGATAGGCGACAAAAACTAAAATCTTTATTTTTAGATTTTATTTGTCTGCGCCCCTATTCTTAAAGCTGTCAAAAAACGCTTAAAACTTTCTACAGGCACTTTTTTAAGATCTACCTAATGAGAGGTCCATTTTCGAGATTTGACATTTCAGTGTGACAGGAGCACGGTCAAGTTCATTTTTTCTTATGGACACATGCTTTTTTTCTCCTGTCGTTTGGTTGATAATGGATGACAGATATTTTACAAACTCATTTTGACGAGTATCAGCCCGAATTTAAAGATTAAAATAAAAAGAAAAAAATGTATTTTTAAAATATTAGGTAAAGTTATTTGTTATTCCCAAAATATCTTGAGTAAATTAAAAAATTAAATTTGGGCTGATGATGGTCAATAAACCCAAAACGTCAGATGACTTATCAAAATAAGATGCAAAATGTTATCTGTCATCCTTTATGAACCAAACAGCAGGAGAAAAAAAGGATGTATCCATAAGAAAAAATGAAGTTGACAGTGCTCCCGTCACACTGAAATGTCAATTTCGAAAAAAACGGACCTCTCACTAGGTAGATCCTAAAAAAGTGCCTGTAGAAAGTTTTAAGCGGTTTTTGACAGCTTTAGGAATAGGGGCGCAGACAAATAAAATCTAAAAATAAAGATTTTAGTTTTTGTCGCCTATCTCCGGAACTACCCGGAATTTGTAAACTTTTTTTGAGCAAAGTGTCAAATTGCGCAACTTTGCCCTAGTATAAACCTTTTCGTATCTACTACCGTTTAGGAAATCCCCATGGTGAGCATCGAATTTGAAACACCCTGTATAAATAACCAAATTTAAAATTTGATATACCTACGTTTACTAATGAAAAATGTGACATTGACAAGTATATTTATTTCCAATGGTTGCTAACACACAAAAAAATTATTGTCTATATTTTTTTATTTATACACGACACGACGTTTCGATCAGTACAATCTGTGATCGACACGTCGCGTATAAATTTAAAAAAAATAGACAATTGATTGTTATTATTTTCAAATTTGAACTTTTTTGACATAAATTTTGGCGGAAAGAGTATTTGTTTACATTTTTGCCATGGAAGGCTCGTGAAAATAAAATTATTTCAAAATACCTTACCAATAAACCTGGTAGTTTTGTTTTTATTAGTTGCGCTTTTGTGTCGTAATTTTTGGCTAGACAAAGCCGAAAATATGGGCAAACAATTTGAATTGTTAGCTTTATAAAAATTATGCAAGTGTGCAAAAAAGGTTGTATGAAATCTTTATAACAATATTAAAAACATACATCATAAAAATACAATTAAAGAAAACGATGCGGCACTGGCCCATCTGTGTCTCTTTAGAGAGAAACAAAATTACCAAACGTCAGGGCCCATATTCTTCAATTTCGGAGAAGGGAGTGCTCCCGGGAATTAGAAACGCACCTGATTGGCCGAATTCTCATTTTTTGGTCATATTTTTGTCAGTTTTGGCAGTAATGACATTAGTTGTGGACGATTTTGCTCTCCTGCCTCATACGAGGAGAGCAAACTGACGGCAAGGCTGAAGAAGTAGTCCATTGGTGGAGGGATTTCAAATAAATGAAAAAGCTTTGGTCATTCACCACTGTGGAGAATGACCAAAGTCATTAGTACTAAAACAGACAGAATAATGACAGAAAACTGAGATTTCCACCAACCAGATCGAAAATTCTCGCTGAAATTTCGGGTGAAAAATACTATAGATGAGATGAGATTAACATATTTGGTACACTTCATTTCACATTCAATCAGACCAGTTTTTAGACAACGACAATGACAGTTTCATTTAGTTTAAATGTGTAAATGTCACCCGTCATATTCAAAATTGGTCCGGAGAATTTGGAATAAACAGCAGATACTTTAGAAACTCATTTTCTCGTTTCTGTACTTTTTCTTCTCATCATCATTTCTCTAGACTGGAAATGTATTTTTATTTCAATATTAAATTTTGAACCGAATAACAATCATATGCTGCTAAAATTTGAATCTTACTTTATTTACCAAGTCCAGAAATTTGGTACCTATGTATAACATAGGTACCAAATTTCTGGACTTGGTTAACTGTCAATTTTCCTGCAGGCTTCCCCAAACCTTATAATACTAGAAATTTTACTTGGGTACACCACAATTAAAGTCCATAACATTAGTTTTAGAAACATTTGAGCAAAGTTTATAAAAGATGCACCAAAATTTAGTTTTTAGAAAATCAGCTTCTAAGTCAGTCTTGAGTTGAGTCAAATTTCAAGTTGAATTCGAACACTAATTTTAATCAAACAAAAAAGCGTAGGGTCCAATACCGAACCTTGCAGTACGCAGCATAAAAACGATCTAGATTAGATTAGATTATAATGGGGTGGTGTAGACACCTATCCACCTCGACCTTCTCAGATCTATTGTGGTTCCCCTTTCTCCTTTCCTGCTTTGCTAGAACTACAAAACAAGCTGAAACACCTTCATGAAACCCAGAAGCTTTGCCAGTGTGCTCTGTATATATATATAGCTTTCTAGCCGCGGACATTCTAGGTCCTCCAGTAAGGCCCTGGTTCTACCTAACTTCACATTGACATAGGACATATAATGGGGTTTCTTCCTCTTTCGTGCAGAAGCGGCATGTAGCATAGCTACCAGTGCTTATTAAGTTTGCCTGTTAGAAGCCCCACTATTTGTCTGACAAGCTTCCTTTTCTTGCTAAGAAGTTCTGCAGTCATCTTTGGTGTTCTTTAATAAACTGTTTGGCCTGTCTTTGTCCAGGCGTTTGCTCTCACAAACCGTTTTCTCTCTTTGGTGAGCCACTGTTAATAATTTGCTTGGCTCTTGGCTCTGGCCGATCCCACAAAATGCTTCAGGCCCAGTGAACTTTATTGCCGAGCTTTTTCTGGCCAATTCATCGACTTTTTCATTTCCAGAGTGTCCCCGATTGCCTGGAACCCAGGCTAGTGTCACCCTTTTGGTGCTTGCCAGCCTTTTTAGAGCTGTTCTGTCCTAAACCAGTTTGGACGTCACTTGCACTGATTCTAGAGCTTTAAGTACAACGGATTGGCCCGTTTTGGTCATCATTTTAATCTATCTCGTTTTATTGATGATATACACCGTTTGCATAAACAGACTGTACATGATCAAAAACAAATGATTCCAGCCAATTATGAGAATCACCACGAATGCCATAAATTGATGATTCTCCAAAGCACTACTGTGGAGGGTCTTTTCCTGTTAATACTACTTAAAAGTCGTGGAAAAAAGTTATACTTGCATATCATCAGAAGTATTGCAATTCGATGATAAAGATATATCACCACCATTATAAACAATCATCTATGTCTTAAAATGTGAAGGAAAAACGGGGAAAATTCCATTGATAAGCTAATTATGGTTGACAATACATTTAAAGCTGATAGTGTATTAGCTAATTCTGCGTTACGTCTCAAACTTGCATGCCCTATACATCGCTTGTTGCTCCTTTATTATTTATAGTTCTCATAGTTCTTGATTCTGATACTGTTGAAGTTGTTGGAGAGGGTAATTGTTTGAGCCCATATTCCTAAGGGTCCGTAAGTTTGAAATGTTTGCATCACTTCTGTTACCAACCAGACGAATTTAACACATGCTTGCTTATTGTATCTCTGTATTAAGGGTGCTCAAATAAATTGTAACTAGTAGTAAAACATTTATAGAAAAAAATATTTTTAGGCGTAGTAACTGGTATGCACATGGCAGAACTTTGCCATAGACAGTACAAAAAAGTTCCCAGAATCCTACTTTGGTTAATGATGGAAGTGGCTATTATTGGATCTGATATGCAAGAAGTTATAGGAACAGCCATTGCTATTTATTTGCTGTCGAATAGAAGGTGCCTATTATACAGCGTGTACAAATTCAAGTGTTGGGTGCACTTTAACTGAGATGCGAGAGAGATTGCCAATAAACACGCAAACCTGCACTAGCGAAAGCGGAGATTACGAACCAATCATCTTTGTCGGGTTTACGCACTTCTTAGCCATTAGACACTTAAAGTTGCTTATGTGCAACTGTAAATGTTTATAGGTGAGACGTAACGCAGTATGGCGTTTCGAGCATGCGCACTGAGATACGACAAGGAATAAGCACTCTTTTTATATGTAACTTTGTGTCTATCATCTCTCGCAGCTCAATAAAAGCAGACTCAAGAGTTGGACTTTTGTACAAGCTGTAGATCTATTTTAAGACGATAAAAGAGTTTCATCAGTGAGTACTAACTTTGTTCAGAGGCGTATAAATCATCTTTGTTTTCGGATTAGATATTCTAATGACCTTAAACAATTAAGGTCTAATATTAAAATAATAAGGACGTCCACGGTTTATCAGAATGTGCAAAATCAAACCCGTTAAATAAAAAAAAGTTCAATTATAAAATCATTTACTATACGAACAGCAATTCGTTAAACCAATTTTTTATCCGAACCTTATTTCTTCAAATCCATTCAATAACTAATTACCCGTTTTTAATCAAACCATTTTTCATCAAACTCATTCAATATCAAACCGAGAATTCGTAAAACCCGTAATTTATCCGAAAATTTTTGCTAAATTAATTGCGCATTCGCCAATACCACGTGAACCAGAGGCGTACACGAAGGTGGCGCAGCGGCGCGGCGTTTTGGTGCATTTGGCGTTGTTATGCGCGCGTACTTACAGGTTGCGTTCAATAGTTTGTGTATAGATGTCACTTGCATTCATGTGATATTGGCGAATGCGCAATCAATTTAGCAAAATTTTTTTGATAAATTACGGGTTTTACGAATTCCGGGTTTGACATTGAATGAGTTTGATGAACAATGGTTCGATTAAAAACGTGTTTGTTAAATTTCGAATTTGTTATAAAATGGGTTTGATGAAATAAGGTTCGGATAAAAAATTAGTTTGACGAATTGCAGTTTCTTTCTTCTTCTGGTGCCGGATTCTTGACGGCCTGTGAGGTGAGTAGTTACCGGTGAGTATTTGCATCTTCATTCAAAGTGGGTGAGAAATAGTTTCACTCACGAGTGCGAGTGTTAAGAATAAAGCCGCTGAGGTAGTTGCGCTTCTTTATAAAGTTAGTTCCTACTCACTGTTTTGAACATAATATCTTAACTAGGCATTTTTTTAAAAGTACTTATCATTTTTAGGGTTCCTTTATATGTGGGAGTTTTAGTAACAATCTTGGACACCTTCACCTTTCTGTTCATAGACAAATACGGCCTTAGAAAATTAGAGGCTTTTTTTGTGTTTCTCATAAGCGTTATGACTGTGACCTTTGGCTACGAATATTGGGCCTCTCAACCCGATAGTGTAGGCGTGATGAAGGGAATGTTTTTTCCTTGGTGTGAAGGGTGTGACAACAGGGCTCTTTTGCAGGCTGTTGGAATAATTGGTAAGACATAAATACTTCTGGTTTTTTTGGATACTCTGCGGTCATTATCGGGTACAAAAATTTCACTATAGCTATTCAAAATAAATGATACAAGCTTTCATATTCTGTAATAACTGTGCGGCTTTCCGAAGTTGGTCAAATAAGTCCCCCAAAATAGTCAAAATTTTAAAATATCAGATCGTCAATCAATCACTCAGTCAAAATATACTTTATTGTCTAAAACTTATAAATATCATTGACAAAGCATGTGTGTCTTAAGTTTTAAAAATATCTAGTTTTAAAAAAAATTAAATCAAAAACATTTAACACTCAAAATCTTACATTTAAAATTCGGACGCCTAAATATTTTCTCTAAACTCAAAAGTCAATAATTTAATATAAATATTTTCTACAAACTTTCTCTTTCACGATTATAATTGTAAAACTTCACTTAGTAAGACATATTGAATTTTGTAATATTTATTAAAACTTTTCACTAAAGAATAGCATATAGGAACGTTTTGACTTCCACCCTAAACCCCTTTAAACTACTTATTTGCTTTAAATAAATTGGCAGATAATTAAAAATTTGTTTGCTTTTGTAAATAAGCTGAATTGTAAATTGTTGTCTTGTTGGGTAAGGTCTGGGATTTTGCAACTCATTATTATGCTTTTATGCATAAGGCATGCTGTTTCCAGAATAAATATGAAACACACCGTAAGAATTTTGTGCTCTATGAAAAGTGGTTTGCAATGCACTTGATATCCAACCTTGCACATACATCTTATTGCTCTTTTTTGAAGAATCAAAACAAATTCTAACAACTTAATAGAGCAATTACCCCAAAATAAAATACCATACCTTATGCGATTCCACTAGCGAGAAATAAACCAATTTTGCAGTAGTAAAACCAAGTTCACTAGTGAATATTCTTACAGCATAGTAACTGCTAGCCCATCTTTTATTGAAATTTGTCACAAGAAATCTAAAGCTTGTTTTGTTTTCGATTGTTTGAGAATCTAGGACTAAATCGTAATTAAGAAATTTAAATGTAAGTGACACCAGTCTTTCACAAGTTTAAGATATTCTGATATTATCTTTTTCAAAATTTCAACACTTATTCCTCGCCAACACAAAGTGTTGTTGATGTTAATTTAGTCCGTATGGGAAGCCTATTTATATCATTTAAATAAATCAAAAATAATATTGGGTCCAAAATAGACTTCTATGGAACACCACTGGTCACAGTCAAACTAGAAGACTGAGCATCACCCATATTAATATACCGTTCCCTTCCCTCTTTAAATTTATTTAATTCAAAAGATAGAAATATAAGTAAACATATTGATAGGCAATAAAAAATCTGATGATCTGATTTTTAATGTACAGCTGGGTCCTTTAAATTTTAGGACGACTTCAGAAAGTGTTTGATTATTGTGAGCAGTTTATACTATTAAGTTGACATTAAAAATTTTGTAGGTTATTTACAACTACAGGATGATCTATGTTTCTTTAAGGGAACTGCTTATACTTCTTACACTAAGGCCTTCTTTATTTTTTTATTTTGTTTACTTTATTTATAAGACTTTTATTCCAAAAGTCTATGTATTTGTTATAATAATAACAAAAAACTACAAAAAAATCAATATTTTGTCATGTCTCCGTTTACGTCGATAACGTTTTGTAATCTGCGAAACATTGATTCATAGAAAGACACCGTGAAATTTTCTTGGCCTGCAAGGTCTTCCCATATCGTTTTCATCCCAGTAACTTGCCCAAGGAAGCAATTCAACGTTGTTTTCTTGTAACCACCTTGTTATGATGTTCGCGGTATGAACCGGAGAATTATCTTGTTGATATATAAAATTGTTTTTTGGAAAAACCTGTTCGACACTTGGCAGCATGACATTGTCCAATATCTCTAAATAGGTTTGTCCCACAAATCTTCCGTCAATTCTCCATATCACCCCCAGTCCTCTCACTGACATCCATCCTCATACATTCACACTAAAATGACCAGCTGCTCGGTAGTGACTCACATACTGTGGATTGAATCTGGCGTTATCTGGCCTATACACTCTAATTTTGCCTTTCTTTGATGACTGAAAGGTTTTTTCATCCGTAAAAATCACGCGGTTCCAAAAATCTTGATCTCTGTTAATATAATTCACAGCAAAAAGCAAGCGATGTTTCTGTTGCAGTGTGAGCTCAGTTTTAGTAGCAGCAACATGGCAGTATGATCTCTTTATCCTCCTGAAAGCAGTTGTCTTGCATCCTGGGAACTGAGACAAAATCCTTGCTTGTTTTGCTGTTAAAAAAGGGTCCTCTTCGAGTCTTTGAATGAGAGCTGCATCTTCATCCTGGCTGCAAACTGCCGGTCTGCCTGATCCTCCTCTCCTCTCTAGCGTTCTTTCTTCCCTACACCTTTTGTTAATCAAGAATACAGTATTCCGGTTGAGTTGAAATGTTCTGCCACAGCTGCAAGAGACCATCCGTCCTCGAGCTTCGTTGCAATCCGTGCTCTCAATTCCTTCGTCGTGTGTGGGACCATGATCTGAGTTTCTTGACTAAATTTAGGAATTTTATGGGACTTTTTGACGTTGAAAATAAATTTTTGAAGTAGAATGACACTATAATTTGACTGACATTAAATTGAAATAAAATAAAATACACTGCTCAAATTCAAGAAAAAACTGCTTTAAGAGTCGTCCTAAAATTTAAAGAACCCAGCTGTACCTATATTAACCCAAAATAATAAGTAAATAGGAATTGTTTGTATCGGAAGCCTTTCCACGTAGCAAGAACATTGTTATATTGCGTGAATATCCAACGGTTTACGTTTTTATTATTTATTAAGCTTTTGAATACATATAGCATCTACATATGCAAAAAAGTTGTTCAGATTACATCCGTTTTGAATATTCAGTTAATAATAAAAAAGTGGACCGTTGGACACTCACAGAATCTGTTGGGAACATTCATTCACGCAATATACCAATATTCTTGCTTTGTGGGTTACTTCTATCTTCTTCCTTTGTACAAAAGTCTTTACAATTAACATTAGTGTGACATTTTGGAGGATTGACGGTTAGGGTGATATTTTAAAAATTTTAACTACTCGCATGCGTAAAGTACACTTTACCCGAGACTTTACCGCACTCATTTGCGTGCGGAAAGTAGCACTTTACAACACTCATTGCGGTAAAGTGACTACGTTTATTTCAGAAAATTAAAATACAGATATTTATATTTCTTGTTTGGGAATTTTTGAGGCTTGTGTCGTCGTGTGCGGTAAAGTATCACTTTCCGCACTTGTTAGGTAAATAAAGACGCGCTAATTATGTCATAGATTAGTCTGACTCTATATATATATGAGGAAAAAATGACACAAGAACTATCTGACCCAATTGACTAATTCTTTGGACCAATTTATTTGACCATCTTTGGAGAGCGGACATGGACCACTTAGCCGATTTTAATGAAACTTAAAATATTTAAAAGCAAAGCAGTGAAATTGCAACTTACTGATTTTTACCGGCCTCTAGAAAATAGTCTGCATTTTCCATTTTAAATCGCATTGACCACAGGAGCGGTAGGTATAAAGCCGCTGATCGCTGAGAAACGGGTAATTTTTGGTTAGGAATGGTAAAGTTTTTTTGCACCCTAAAAACGGCTTTTAGTACGTCATGTACATCCCTGGGGAATAAAATAAAATTTTAGGATGTCTTTGGACCTTTTTGGTGAAAATGTTCTGTCAAACAGAAATCCTAAGTGCAATGAAAAATATATTTCACACGTTACTTAAATGTCTTCTTTATCCTTCATTTTGATTAAAAAGTGGTTCTTTAGTCCTTAGGTTTTTAATATACCATTAAATATCTATTGAATTTTTTAACTCGATCGATTAGGGGGGTGATTTCACTTTAGATCGCCGGTCTATAAAAATTGATAGTGTTTGGCCGTGCCCAAAACGCCCGACGACTAACGATATTTGACACTGTTGACATTTGAACGTCATATATGGTTAAGGGCTGCCGGCCGTGAAACGAACGGTTAACATAAGAATTTTGAAGTATGAAGGATTTTGAAGTACGAAGTGAGTTTTAGAGTTATCGTTGTTGGCGAAGTTATCAGGCTCTTAATTGACAGGACCACAAACTATGTAATAAACACGCACGCTAAGTTAGGTTCAGCCATAAAAACCTACTGTTAGCATTATCATAGTCTAACTATTATACTGTGGCATTATTATGCATAAAATAAAGAAAACAGTACCTAACGCAACTGTAACCTATTAGGGTAATTTAGGTCAGACAGTTTAACCACTGAAAAACGCACTGTCTGGTGCGTTAATAGGGTGATTTTGGCCGGCTATCCTTTATTATGCGTGGGCGCAGTAGCGCTTTGTGACCCTATTACCTTTATTAGACACTTAAAGTAAATACTTCAACGCATCGAAATCGGTATACCTAACGAGTTCAAAACAAAGTCAACATTTTTCACTTGTTTACGGTATATATAAATCATTTATTTAGGATTGCTTATTCATAATTACAAACAGTTTACAGTCTACAATGTCAGAAAAATTTAAATTAAAATATGCAAGATTTAAAAAGTCTATAAGGTTTAACACGTAATTCATTATATCTATAATAAGTTCAATGTTTATACAACAATGCACTTTAAATTACTTAAGACAAAAAATTATACCACAAACACGAGTTTACATTTTATATGAAATTAAAATAAAATAAAAATAAACTAAAATAAAATAAAAAGATGAAAATAAATAAAATAAATGAAATAAATAAAATAAATAAAATAAATAAAATAAATAAAATAAATAAAATAAATAAAATAAATAAAATAAATAAAATAAATAAAATAAATAAAATAAATAAAATAAATAAAATAAATAAAATAAATAAAATAAATAAAATAAATAAAATAAATAAAATAAATAAAATAAATAAAATAAATAAAATAAATAAAATAAATAAAATAAATAAAATAAATAAAATAAATAAAATAAATAAAATAAATAAAATAAATAAAATAAATAAAATAAATAAAATAAATAAAATAAATAAAATAAATAAAATAAATAAAATAAATAAAATAAATAAAATAAATAAAATAAATAAAATAAATAAAATAAATAAAATAAATAAAATAAATAAAATAAATAAAATAAATAAAATAAATAAAATAAATAAGATAAATAAGATAAGTAAAATAAATAAAATAAATAAAATAAATAAAATAAATAAAATAAATAAAATAAATAAAATAAATAAAATAAATAAAATAAATAAAATAAATAAAATAAATAAAATAAATAAAATAAATAAAATAAATAAAATAAATAAAATAAATAAAATAAATAAAATAAATAAAATAAATAAAATAAATAAAATAAATAAAATAAATAAAATAAATAAAATAAATAAAATAAATAAAATAAATAAAATAAATAAAATAAATAAAATAAATAAAATAAATAAAATAAATAAAATAAATAAAATAAATAAAATAAATAAAATAAATAAAATAAATAAAGTAAATAAAATAAATAAAATAAATGAAATATATAAAATAAATGAAATATATAAAATAAATAAAATAAATAAAATAAATAAAATAAATAAGCAGAGGGAAAACATTAAAAATAAAATCATTTAAAATAAAATCATAGTAAACTTAGGTTTCAAAACACTCAATAACAATCAACAATTCAAACGAGAGGCTAAAACAGAGAAAGATAGATTTAAAAGGTTATTGGGACAGGTAAATATTTTTAAAAACAACAGATAGGACAAATAAAGGAAAATCTGACATACACATTTAAAATTTATAGAAAAGTATCACACTTTAAATTAGGTTAAGACTAGATGAGGTATTAACTATTAATATAACAATTTTAAGATATAAAAATGTTATATAAAAATAAAAATAAAAATAAACACTATTTTGACTTGATTTGACTAGACTAGATTGTTTTTAATTTTAAGATATTTTAATAGATTTGCCTTAAAGACCTTAATTGTTAGGATATTTTTTATATTACTTGGTAGTTGGTTAAATAAATGTAAAACCTTGTAGAACAGAGTATTTTGGGTTGAGCTTTTATGAAATCTTGGTAGACGGAAGTCGCTTCTTGAACGAGTATTATACTCATGTATGTCAACGTTGAACCCAACCTGTTCCACTAGAGAGGTATGTTTCGATCGAAGCCTGCTTTTATGGTGGATGCGATGGGAGCAGAGCTAACTCCACTCGTTGCGTACGGAGGGATGTAAGTACCGTTAGGAACCTACCAACGTACGCAACGATTGCAATCAGCTGTTCAGGCCACGCGTCCACCATAACAGCGGGTCTCGTTCAAAACATGGCATAGACAAGTGAGAAATGTAGCGTCTTTTGGCTTTGTTTTGAACGCGTTAGGTATAACAATACTGATGCGTTGAAATATTTACTTTAAGTGCCTATTAAAGGTAACCACTGGCGCTAATTAGCGCCGAATAGCGAGTACCGTTACCGTTAAAAATTCCACCAACCAAACTTGTTGTTATTCTGTGGTGGAAGATTTTTAGGTTCGAAAGTTTGTTCATTTTGCAAATATTTGTTAATTTTTTATTTGTACCTTATTTTCACGTGATTAGTAATAGCGTGAAATTGATATGATTAAACACAAACGCAAAGATTTTATAATACAGAATACCCCACAAACAATGAAAGGTGGTAAGGTGTATTTGCTTTATTGGCAATATTGGCAAGTGAATGCCATTGGTTATTTACTACAGTAGTATTATTGGCAAAATTGCGCTATTTTGCCAATGATTATTTACTAGTGCTGATGTATTGGCAAATTTATGTTATTTTGCCAATAACTGAAAAACGTGTTTTACGTACCAAGTGCAACGCAATCGTTCCTTTAAAAATTGCATGCATTTCTAAACCACCTTTCCGGTCCGATCAAACGCATTTTTTAAATTTCCCGCGCGATTGACATCTGTCGTGCGGTTGACAACTTGATGTACTTGCCGACGCCATTTTAATAATATTCTACGGATTCTTCCTATGTGGGTTCCTTTTTGTGTTTTGCAAGTTTTCTTTTAAAATTGGCTTAAATTTAGTTTGAGTTTCAAGTCACCATGGATGTGGAAGCCGATACTGCGTAAGTACTAATATTCTTTTGTTCTTAAATAAGGTCGGCCTAGAATGGACTTAAAAATGTTCAGAACTACCAGTAAAGCGACCAAAAATCGTCATTTTTGCTGGGTTTATACAGGCATATAAAAATTAAAATAAAAAATAATAACTTTGAACCGAACAGCACAAATAATTAAACTAAACTCCATCATGCTGATTTCCTTACTAATATCTGTTAAAAACAAACCAAAAACTGCAAAAAAACCCCCATTTAAATTACAAAAACAAATGAAAGTGAGGTTATGTGTGTCAAAGGGGCATGCTCAAATCCGTTTTAAGATAAAAATAAATTTATGCTGTATAAATGCCTATACTGTTCCCGATAAGCAACTTTTATTTTAATTTTAATTATTTTTTTTTTTTTAATTTTTATTTTGATTTGCCTGTATGAACCCAGCATTAAATCATGATCTAGATGCCACTTTACAAGAAAATCAAAGGTCACGTTATGATCTACAATGCTTAAGCGATACTGACACTAATAATTTACAAATTTCTTTTGTAATCGAGCAAAACCGTTTTCAACTTAAAAGCCAGTTAACTCCTACCTGTGTTCAGCCTTCAGTGCCATTTAGTCTACTGTTGCCGCCATTTTTATAACCAAATTGACAGGTAAAACATGAATTTTCTCTCAGTTTGGTGTCACTATGGCCTCTATAGTAGGCTAAAGGATACTATATCAAAAAAGAGTTAACTGGCTTTTTAGTCGAAGTGTTGGATCGAGCCATCTAAAGATTCATCAATTCAGTCTATGTCCAAGTCATATCCTAACACTGAAATTTCTCTTGCTGACCCAGAGAATGATGACCCTTAATTTTCTTGTGAAACCGAGCTGTCTTTAGTTAATATCTTAAAATCTTTTTTTAAATTAATTTGAAAAAACTCGTCTGTGGTACTATTTTTTTATTTTAACGTAAATTTGCCAATAAAACAACTAGATTAAAGTTTTTTTTTTTAGAAACCGATATTTTGTCACTTTTTAAGCAAAAAGGGCTACTTTTTCCTAAAACAAAATACTGGTTTATCCAAAAAAACTAATTTACAGCTATACTTACCAAAATTTAAACTTTTAGATGCTGTAAAAAATCCTTTAAGAAGTCAACCAACTTTTCCTCATTCTGTCATTGAAGATGCTACTAAGGCTTGGTTACGGGGTGCCTGTGACTGAAAAGGGGGCAGAACATCCAGAAAAAAAGATGCTGAATAAATCTTCATCTTATCTTATAACAAGAAGAAGGAAGTACTAAGTTTTTAAATTTTTGGCCAAGGAATTTTTATATAAAGCAACTGAAGCAAACCTTATTTTTTTGATTCACAATCAAAGAGATTCTAAATAAAAATTTCTCTGTTGCAATTTACTGTTGTATGGAAAATCTCCACTTAATAAATATTTAAATCAATTTATGAAAGAATTTTCCTCTATCTTTGGCATGACCAAGACGACAAATATTATTCATATGGTTTCCATTCCTGTCTTCATGTTAGGATATAAATATAAGTGTATAAGTGTTTGTTTATAGTAACATTTATTTATTTATTACATATTGGTTTTTCTAGGAATTTTTGTTCATTTAACGATAACATAAAATAAATGTGCATTCGTAAATTATGTGCATTATTTTATTTTTAATCCACAATCATTACAATTTTTATTTTATGCATAAATACTTTAAATAGGAAGAAAAAGCCAATTATCAGTGGTATCGGAATTTGCATCTGTATCCCTACTGAGCCGACCAATAAAGGAGGTGCACTTTTAAACTTTTAATTTTTGCGTGGGTTTGGCACTTAGTGGTAAGGGTGATTCACCATATTTTCCCAACTACATAACTCATTTATTCTTAAAGATAGAAAAAAAAAATAATACAAAAGTTGCTTAGTTTTTAACAAATTTTAAGAAAATTTAACCAAAATTTTCAAAATATCAAATTTCGACATCAACTTTCTTATTTCAAATGGAAAACCCTGTATATTTTTCAAGAAAAACGTTGACTTAAGAGCAACTGCTTAAGATAAACCCTACAAGATCTACCGAAATTTTAAAAAATATACAGGATGTTCTATTTAAAATAAGAAAGTTAATGTCTAAGTCTAAATTTGACATTTTGAAAATTTTTATTGAATTTTCTTAAATTTCGTGAAGAACTAATCAACTTTTGTATTTAAACTATTTTTCTATCTCTAATAATAAATGAGCTATGTAGTGGGAAAAATATGATGAATCACCCCATACATTTTTTGCCAATATTGCCTGCAATGCCGGTATTTAGTATGCAGTGCTCCTCTACATTTAAACCATGCTAAGTGTGTATTTGCCATCAGTTTAAACGTATTCGTTGCCGTCGCTCGGCCGGTGGCTCACACAGGTGTGTTTAAATCATGTATAACGTACAGATTGCCGTGCGTTAAATTCTCATTGCCAATAGATGCCAATATTTGTAAGGCACGTTGCCATGACGGCATTGTTTGTGGGGTAGGTGAAGTTATGTTTACTTCCAAACGTAATTGGGTACGTTCAAAAGCCCTATTTTTAACCTCTTGCAGTTACCTTTATTTAGGTAACCATAAGAGTCACGTTAAACCATCTGACCAAAATCACCCTATTCAGTGCTGGTTTAACGGCCAATTATGGCCCTATGGTTACCTTTATACCGTAAATAAAGGTAAAAAATTCAAAACATTGAAAATAGTGCTTTAGAACGTAGGTACCTAAAGATGACGTTTGGTGGTAAACAAAACCTTATATATTGTATGTTTCTTTCTTGCGATAAAATTTCTTCTTCTACTAATCACATAAAAATAAAGAACACATAAAAAATTAACAAGTTTTTGTAAAATCAATTCTCACCTAAAAATTTCCACATCATTCATAATCAAGTTTGGTTGATTCACGGCAAATTGCGTTATTCTTATGGTTATCTTTACCGTAAATAAAGGTAACTAACTTAGAGAAGTTAAAAATAGTGCCTTGAAACGTACAGAATAATAACACTTGGCGGTAAACATCTCCTTATTTATTATTCTTGGTTACTTATTATAAAATTTTCGTGTTTGTAACAAAAATAACAATAACAAAATTGTCGTGAAATAAACCAAACTTTCTAACCTAAAAATCTCCTACTACAGGGGTGCGCATAATTTATCACAAAGTACTTTACTAAAAAGGTAAATTTTAAAAAAGTACAGGTGCATAGCAGTACTACGTAAAAACAATAAATACGCAAAACTATACTATCCCAAAAACCAAATAGATCATAACGGACTGGTCTAAAACGTTACAAGGGCAAAAGTGTACAGAAGCAAAATAGTGTAACATATTCCCGCTAGATGGCGACACAGTACACAGCCGGACGAAAACAGCTGGACAGCAAAACCTGTGTAATATATTGCCGTTAGATGGCCGTACATAGCCGACAAATAAGAAATGCCATTGGCTATAGGGGTCAGGTGTTCGACCAATATGCATCAGGTGTCGTTTTGTTTTTTCGAATTTCATCGAAATGAGCCAATAAAACTAGAAAATTGCATTGGTGTTAGCAAGCTAAGAATTCCATCATTGTTTTAAGCTTCTTTTTTAATTGTCTTAAAATAGCATACTTTCCGAGAAAATTCAAAAACCGGGTTTAGGTGGGTACACCTGTTTGCTTGCTTGCTTAATTGTAAATCCGGCTTAACAAGCAATCTAGCAGCAATATGTTACACTATTTTAAGTTTGTACGGATTTGCCCTTGTAACCTTTCAATATTGTAAGATTTTAGGCCAGTACGTTCTGTATAATTACTGGTTTTGCCGCTACACTGTTTTGTCATTTTAAAATTTTTGCTCAGTACTGTATTGTTATCGTAAATTTTAGAAAAGTACGTTTTTACATTGTATGGTTTTGCTAAATTATAGGCATTCACTACAAAATCATACCAAGCTTGGTTGGTTAGCTTTTTAACGGTAAAGGTAGTCGCTATTCGGCGGTGCTAATTAGCACCTGTCATTGCGTTTAATGGAGGTAACAACGTGACCGAGCGTTTGTGCGCCCATGCAAAATAAAGGCAAGGATAACAGACAGGCCAAAAAGCTGACCAAATTACGGACGCCTACGGTTTATCAGAATGTGCAAAATCAAACCCATTAAATAAAAGAAAGTTCAATCATAAAATCATTTACTATAGAAACTGCAATTTGTTAAACCAATTTTTTATCCGAACCGTTTTTAATCGAACCATTGTTCATCAAACTCATTCAATATCAAACTCGTAACCTGTAAAACCCATTTTTAATAAAATACGGAATTTTCCAAATTTTTGCAAACCGAAATTGATAAAACCCGTTGTTTATCAGAAATTTCTGCTAAATTGATTGGGCATTCGCCAATAATAGATCAACGAGTGGCGTACATGCAGGTGGCGCGGCGGCGTGGCGTTTCGATGCATTTGTCGCTGCTACGCGCGCATACTTGTACAGGTAGCGTTCAATAGTTTGTGTATAGATGTCACTTGCATTCCAGTTAAGAACAATTTTCTGATAAACAACGGGTCTTACGAATAATGGTTTGACAAATTCAGAGTTTGACTAAAAATGGGTTTTACAAGTTACGAGTTTGATATTGAATGAGTTTGATGAACAGTGGTTCGATTAAAAACGGGTCTTATAAATTTTGAATTTGTTTGAGTGGGTGTCAAGAAATAAGCTTCGGATAAAAAATTAGTTTAACAAAATTGCAGTTTTTGTGGTAAAAATTTTTATTAAATACAGTCTGATATATAAATTCCTGATGGTTTCACAAACCATAGGCGTTCAAAATCACTCTATTTTAACGCTTGTGTTTACCTTGAATAAAGACAGAGCGCTAATGCGCCCACGCAAAATAACAGACTGGACAAAAACTTGACCAAAATGCACCTGTTATATTTTAGGAGCGATAATCATGCCTCACAACTTCTATCTTCACTCGGCTCTTGTCAAATCTAGGGATGTGGATAGAAAACGAAGCGACAAGGTCCGCGAAGCCAACTTGTATTATTTTATTGAGTGCTCAATCGCTATTTTTGTCAGTTTGATCATCAACATTTTTGTTTTGGCTGTTTTTGCGAAAGGATTGTATATGAAGACCAATGAAGAAGTTGTAAGTACATTTTCTCTTCTTTCTTTTAGCAAGATAAAAAACATTTCTTTCATTTACTTTAACCCAGACGGCACAAATTGTCCATCGGACAGGCATGTTTTGTCCAAAACCGCCCGCATTGTCCATGGACCATTTATGGAGATCCATTGGACAAAGGTTTTTCCTGATACAGTGGATGACAAAAAAACTAAATCCAAAGGACTTTCAATTTTGATCTATAAAGAACTGCTTCTTTTTTTCTTGGTCCATCGGACCAAAAATAAACTCTGTCCGGCGGACATCAAAAAATCTATTTCAATTGGGCATTACCAACAATAACATTTCTCTCATATCTAGCCGAATCATTTAAGTAAGTATTTTCCCTTATTTTGGATTAATTGGTATTTTAGTATTTTAATACCCATCCTTTGCTAGGAACTCCATCCGCAAGGATCGACAATCAGACTTATGATGTTGGACTGGTTCAAATATATAGGTACCCATCATAAAGGTATAACTTAACCTATATATACTTATATATTGAAAATATCGCCGGTTTTGATAAAACTGTCCATTGGAACAAATAAGTATATTATCCAGTGTACTAAGAAAATTAGACCAACGGATATACATTGTAATTATTAATTTTTTCCAACAGTGAACCATAAAGATACTTTTTGGATAGCCAATGGATAACTTTTGGACAGAATTTCGTTCCACTGGATAACCAATTGATTTAGTATAGTGGTACAATAGTAAAAATATTGAAGCTTTTGGACTTTTTTGGGATGTCCAAGTTGGACGGCTCCAACGTTTTGACAATTGTATTATCCGATTGATATGCCTTGGACAAAATTTCCTACTGGATATCCTTGGGACAGAGTTGTGCTGTCTGGGAACTTTGCTATTATTTTTTTGAATTTTATAACTATATTAAGTTTTTCAAAAAAAGAAATAATAAAAATTTTATAAAAATGTTTACACTTACTTACACTGATAAAAATGTTTAGCAAAGTAATTTTGTCTGGCGACTATTTAGCCAAACAGTCTTATTAGAACAAACAAGTAGCCTAAGGTTTAAAAATTTTATGCTTACGTTATCTACTAAGTTCTTTAGAATGGTAATTGGAGCAGACACCATCCTAAAGGTCAAAAACCCCTGAAGATCATAAAATATTATATAAGCTTCAAAATACGGCATGAAGTTATTACCACTGGAGGTCTCACAATAACCCCCAAACCAACGTGAATATCACTGCGAAACCCCCAATAACACTTGTGAGGCGTCTTTGGTTAGGTGTTGCCACATATGTCACAAGGAGACAAACTATGGCACACATCCAGGTGTGCCACATGGAGCAGTCGCCACAATCATTGTATTCCGATGTTCTAGTAGGGCCACACCAAAAGCCCTTTCTGAGAGATGGCAATATCCACTGCATCCCGACCCAACCCGCATCAGAGACAGGACAGCGCGGCGGGCGACGAACAATAACTGCCATCCTTTGCTAAAATAACGAGGTAAACCTTTTTTGGCTAGTCTGACTGATTTTTATGTTAGTGTTACTGAACATTCTTGTTGTTTTGAGACCACTTTTTGTTCTAGCAAGATTGTTTAGCTGAATAGGCACCAGGCAGAGTCACTTTGCTAAAAAATTTTCTCAGTGTACAATAATTTTTTAAATTGTGGAATTTTAGCACAAAGATTGCCTTAACTACCCTTCGATCGATGGTTCTGTTTTTCCGGGGACAGGTCCGGATGCCACAAAATTGGTGGAATCGGATTTGTACAATGGAGGTATATTCTTGGGTTGCACGTATGGACTTGCCGCGATGTACATTTGGGCCATTGGCATTTTGGCTGCGGGCCAGAGCTCTACCATGACAGGTAAACATATAGGGCTATCTAACAAATTGTCAAAGTCAGCGATTATTCACGTGAGAGCCCTTTAAAAATGGTGGGTGTAGGGTAAACAAAGCGATTTTCCATAAGACGTAATGCTAAGAAAAATGAAAATTTTGGGCAAGTGGAAAAAGATGCAGATTAAAGAAAGTGACTATTTTATAGGGTAATCCTTTCTGGATCGGGAAGAAACTCAAAATTTGTAGTTTAAAGATTGCCTCTGTACTCGTGTAGTTTTATCTCTCTAGCACTGCACAGTGTGGATAGGCAGTTTCTCTCTCAGTTCAGCCTGAAGATCGGGCCAGATCGTCTTGAAGAGAGACAGTTGCGCTATCTGATTTGAGAGAGACTTTTTCTGTAATTACACGGGTGCGACAGAGACAGGTAGAGGGAAATTAATTTTAAGTTTATTGTTAAAATTTCGGCAAAATGCTTGTTTTTTCCCGATTCAGAAAGGATTACTCTATAGCAAAATCACTTTGCTTATCCGCATCTGTTTCCACTTTGTCAAACTTTTGATTTAAGTTAGCATTACGTCTTATGGAAAAACGATTTGTTAACCCTACATCGGCCATATTGGATCGGCCATATTTTATTTTTGTTAGACTGCCCTATGATATCATTATGTTTGCGATACCTATGTATATTTTACTTGATTGTCATTTTATGTACCGACGCGCATTCAGCATTGCAGCAACTCGATTAAAATTAAAAATTATTGATAATTTTAGGCCACGTGACTTTTTACATTACGTCACTTATCATATAGAGGATAAACATTTTTTTACTCTATACTACGTTTGGAAAACTCAAACACCGCACAAAAATTTGGAATATTCCAAAAAATATGTTTCACCGTTGCTCTGACTCCCCCACAATCTTATAGAAAAATACACCAAAAACTTTTTAAGGACGTTGTGGTCAACGGTATCGAATGCCTTGGCCAAATCGATAAACACACAAAGAATATTTTCGCAATTATCTAAATAGGTATAAATCTGAGTAATGAGTCTAGCCAAGAAATCCTCCGACCAAAACATCGAGGATAAAATCTTTGTTGATCTAAAACTCCCTAATTAAATTAAATATAACCCTCTTTATATGGGTTTCTTATGCAATTTAAGGTTTTTTAGTCCTTCGGGCATTACGTGACTAATTTTCACCCTAAAATTTAGGTACCTATGCGGGTCAATTCGTCATGGAAGGGTTTCTAAATCTTACCTGGGCCAGATGGAAAAGAGTACTGTTTACTCGAAGCGTTGCAATAGTTCCCACATTTATGGTGGCGTTTTTTACTAGTATCGAAGACTTGACAAGTTTCAATGACATATTGAACGCAGTGATGAGTATACAATTACCTTTCGCTTGTTTCCCTTTGATCGCATTCACCAGCAGCCAGAAGATAATGGGGGAATTTGCTAACGGACTGTAAGCTATTATTCATATAACTATTAGGGTTTTTGATCTATACTGCTCTCAGATTACCCCCAGCCCAAGCATTGACGTCACAAATCTATTTGGGAGTGATCTAGAGCCCAATTCTTGAATCACTCGACTTTAGTCGTCTACGAATCGAAAAAAGAGTCAATTTTTACTAATTCAGATACCAAATATGCCCACAAATTCTAACTCGAATGCACAATGTACAATATTTAATTAATAGGTCAAAAATTTAAATATTTCATTTTTGGCGGGAAAAATAGGACGGTTTTTGACGCTTAGATGTCGTTTTCGCTCGAATTTACATCGAGTGGGTAGAAGCAATCCAACCGAATATGACATACGGACGTCAAAACTTGCGAAAAAAGCGCATCACAAACTTAAAATTGTAATTTTACGGCGAATTTAATATAATATTACAGAATATCAGTACAACTTCAATGTTGTGTGTGCGTTAATAAGTGGATAGGAGAAAATTTACCCCTTTTTTCGTCAATATTTTGCTAAAGTGTGATCCGTATATGACTGAAACTTGAGTGATTCAAGAATTGGGTCCCTGAGGGCTACTCCGAATCTGAATACGAGCACTCGAGCACTCGTAAATCGAACGCATTTACGCTCTAAAATTCATTACATAACCCTAGATTTATTTAAGTTTTAAGCAATTTTTATCACCAATATTCAAAACGGGTATGATATGATTTTGGCAACAAATCTATATATACCACCGCAATCCACCCCGTCTTGGCATCTAACCCAATGTTTTTTAAAAAATCTAAGAAATTAAAATGTGGAAGGAATTTTTTGTTTTCTTGCCAAAATTATAACCTGCGGCGCTATAACATTATTATTTTCTACAATTTTGTTTAATTTTAAGAAATTTTTTGTCAACAACATTTCAAACGGGTATTTTAGTGTAATTTTCTGAATATTTTTACCTGCGGCGCATTTAAGGGTTAATTTTGGAAAAAATCTGCAAATGACACTAGATCCGCCAGAGAATCCGCCTTTGCTTTTAAAAATTTCGTACACACTAACCCAACACCTACCTAATTTTTAAAAATTTGTTAGTTAATTTTTATTAAATGATGAAATACTCCCCCTCCCCCAGAGCCGATTTCTAGCTACGCCACCGTTGTATCATTAAGCGTTTGTAATGTTGCTACAACACAAATTTGGCTGGTCTCCAACAACAGATTGGTCGATACCGCAATAAAATATAGGACATTCTAAAAAATAGTATATCGATCGATCACTTGACCGTCATTGCAAATCAATTGTAACCCAGAAAACCAGAACACGTCTATATCACAAAAAAAGAAGTTAAAAAACCTTTAAGTCAGTTACTTTAACCGAAAAAAACTAAAAAATAAAAGATCAAAAGATCTTAGGTGGAAATAACGAAAATTCAAACTTGGATGAGCATCCCACAAGGAACACAGAAAGAACCAAAGCGAAAAGAGAAATGATTAAACGATGTTTCGCCCTGGGTAACCAGTAAAACCACTGATGAGCCCACACTGGTTACCCAGGGCGAAACATCGTTTAATCATTTCTCTTTTCGCTTTGGTCTTTTGTGTGTTTCTTGTGGGATGCTCATCGAAATTTGAATTTTCGTTATTTCCACCCAAGATCTTTTGATCTTTTGTTTTGTACATCTATATCACGTCCAGAAGACGTCAAGGATTCGACCAATAACGTGTTTTTTGTGACCTCTCTTCGACGTCTTTATCACGTAGATTAGACCCATTTTTTGACGTGACTTTTGTCACGTGAATTTACATGCGCGAATTTGACGTAACATTAATGACATTTTTGTCTCAGCAGCCGATTTAGAATGTATTAATTACCGCAAATCAGGGCGTAAAATGATACTTTTAGGCCCGTGTGGTCAACTTTGAGCCAGACCTAGTTATAGTCCGAATACTTCCCATACTCCCCTGGCCGACGTGCGACGCCCAGGGAGCGAGTCCAAAGATATGGGTTTTCATAAAATATCAGTTATTTCAAAAGAATAAAAAATTCTTATGCAAAACATCTCAGTAACGAAATAACATACCGAACAGCCCATACTTTAAATTTAAGTTTCAAGAGACTGATCCAACGAACTCCACCACCACACTCAACTGTTATGTTTCAGAAGAGCTTCTCATACAATGTCTATAGCATGTACAATGATCTTCCCGCACACTTTAAGATTTTAAGCATTAAAGGTTTAAAAAAGAAAATTAAAGAGCTATTGTTTAATACAAAATATAAATAACAAATAATAATTAAATTTTGATAAACCTTCCTTTTTTTGCAATGTATACTCGGTTTACTTTACACTCATGTTTTATAGTTGTCTATCACAACCTTGTTTCTTTATACCATGTTTAAAAAGTGTTCTCTTTACAATTTTACAATTTTTTTTTATTAAGCTATCTTTTTAATTTTAAGTTAACGCTAGAAATGTAAGAATACATGTAATTAATTTTAAGTAATTTCTTTACCCACAGGGACTGGACTTTGAACAATTTATTGCTTTCCAGGGCCCTTTTTGTATTAATTTTCTTATTTTTCTACTTTTGTATATTATAATATCTGTATACTGTACCCTTAACAATTTAATGCAAATAAATTTAATACTACTACTACTACTACTACTACTACTACTACTACTACTACATACGTCAAATGATCACCTAAGAACTATATACCACGGCGATATGTACTCCATCATTAAATATGGTATCATGTTTTGGGGCTCCAGTAATCTTGATAGGGCTTTCAATATACAAAAGAAAGCCGTGCGAGTAATTCTGGGTCTTAAATATCTTGAGACGTGCAGAACAAAATTTAAACTAAGTAATATCCTAACAACCCCGGCGGTATATATTTTGGAATGTCTTATCGACGCTTTTCAACACAAAAACAGCTTTATAGAAAACATCATCACACACAATTATTCAACCAGGCACAAAAACATGACCCTTCTTTACCCAACACACAAACTTACATTTACAGAAAGAAGTCCAAAATAAGTTTCCATTAAATTTTATAACGCCCTTCCAACTAAATATAAGCCTACAACTCACTGGCAAAATTTAAACGAGATGTTCGCAAAGTTTTATGTGACATTGAACCTTATAATGAAGATGAATTCTTTAAGGAAATAAAATCATAGGTGGCTGGCTCAGGTCCTCTTTAGGTTAGTTAGTTGGTCTAATTTGTTTTATTGACGCTATTTGCATTTTTTATGTTTATTAAGTGTTTTAATTATTTAATTAAGTATATATAACAAATCAGCTTTTGAGAATTAAAACATGTATTTTTACAAATTTTTAGTATATATTTTTTTATAATTTATTGAAAAACCATGTTTCTACATTTTAGAAAAGGTAATAATAAAATCTAATCTATTCAACTAATCTATACATTGCGTTAGATGTAAGAAAAACGTTACTATATCTCTGGTTGCTTGAGAGCCTAAAATTCGACGTCATTTATATCACGTCAAATGTTACTCCCTAATAACACGTCAAATTGGCGTGACTTGTGTCTCTGGTTTTCTGAAGCACAAACTTCGACGTAAATTCGTCGAATGATAGTTCCAAATAACACGTCAAATGCACGTGACGGGACGTAACTAGTTGTCCGGAAAGTCAGACGATCGTACGTATAAAATTTCTACGCTCACCAAAATCTAGGCCCAGTTTGCAAAAGGCTTGGACCCCTTGTACGCCAGTACTATGCCCATTTTCACATTTATTTTTATTTTTTCAAGCTCTATGGTTTTAAAGTCTCTTTTTCTCATCATATAACTATGTATGCTACTGTATTGGAGTGCAAACGTGTCTTGACAACTATGGCAACGTACAACAAGGTGTACCGGGAAATGAAGAGGCCGATAGATTGATTAGACAAGGATCATCAACCGATTCGGTAGTTTCGGAAACCATACTAGGTATTCCGGCATGCCAAGTCATAACTGCCCTGAAAAGTGACTTAGACAGGCGCTCATGAGACAGGCCAAACTTCTGATTGGTGAGGTGGGCGCCAAAAAAACAAATTCCTTGCTCCACCTAGGTAGGAAGGATGTGAGACTGGCAACAGGGATCCTCACGGGACGCTGTCGCCTGAACAAGCACTTAGAGATGCTGGAAATTGCCTCAGACTCAGAGTGTCGATGGTGCATGGAGAGTCGAGAGAGTCGCACCTTGGGAACTATCTGGATGTGTATTCTTGAACAGGAAGCGGCAGAGATCTATGGCGAATGCTCACATGGAAAGAAAACGTTATATTCTTGAGCGATGATCCGATCTTACGGATCTCATGAAAATCGTACGTTCCCGATCGCATGGTTCGAAATCGGGGAACAGCGTCGAATCTAGTGACACTTGAATATAAAGAGTTTTTTTTTTAATTTTGCTGCCTAAACTACTTTTCTTTCGCGGGAGGTGATAGATCCTATGCGATAGATCCCATCGCACGAGAGAAAGACCGAATCGTATGACTTTCAAGAATACACGTCCTGCTGGCCCCAGCGGATGTAAGAAGGTTGCAGCCCAGAAAAATATGTTCTTTTGTGAAAGAGCCAGGCTTTGAGGGCTAAACCATGGATAGTGGTCGTGCAACGGGCCCAGCAAGGTGGCCTAAGTGCATGAGAATTGTCTTGCTCGCATTTCTACATTCATTCATTCAACTATATAAACTATAACGGCCCAGTCCTTGCATTTTCCAAAAACCGTAGCGATAATAACTCTCCAAATCAAGTTAGCCTGGAAAGAATGTGAAGCCAAAAACTCTTCTGGGCGCGAGTAGACAGCGTCAGCCGCAGTACATCTTTTGCATTTGGCCTTACCCAGGACCAACCCTGATGTTTACATTATTTTCTTTGTTTTTTTAAAGTTATTATTTTTACACATTTTAGGTGGAATAAAATCATGTCCATAACTTTAACCCTTGCCGTGATCTTCATCAACATTTACCTGGTAGTGGGAACACTAAACGACATGACGTTGCAATGGTACGCTTTACTTTTAGCATTTTTGGGAGGATTTGCGTATGTGTTGTTCTGTGCCTACCTCATAGTCCATATGATAATCAGTATGCGTCAAAAAGAGGGCAGTGTCAGCTCTAGTATAGTGCAGAAGTATTTTATGGGTCCTGTGGACTCAAACTTTTCATTGGCAAGAAATACTGATAGAAATATTGAAGCTACGGTTAATACGTAACTTACAGCACAGAGGATGGTCCAAATTCGGTGGATTTTGGGGGCTTCAGCAAAGACAGAAGGTCGGTAAATAATCGGACCGACGTCGTCAATGTCGGCATGAGATCGGCATCGACAGTTGGGTCGATGTTGGACCAACTACCGACTTCCATCAACAAAATAATTTTTGCTTGGCCCGACGAAAGTCCGATGTAGTATCCGTCGGTATATGTAAATTGTAAATGTACTATGTCGGCCCTACCCTCTCATACAGAAATAATACCGACAATTGCAAACTAACCATCTATGAAATACAATAAGTCAGTAACATTTCTCTCACCCTGTCCCATGCAAATTATCTATACTTCTAGACTCATTCGAGTCTTAGGTGTGCTATTAATTCTAGCTCATAGTTAAGTTTTGGACACTTGGTGTGATTTTAGTTTAGTTTGTGGATACTAATGCATATTACTACTGCTACTGCCACTATTATAGGGAAATTTTGGAACGCTTACAATTTTGACAACTCTGACAGGCGCTGTGGTAGTGTTTAACAACTACTACCACTACCACGTATCGATTTTACCAGAGTTTTTGTAACACATTAAAAACTTGTAAAAAAATTTAAGGACGAAAAAAAACAAAGAATTGGGCTCAATTTAACAAAATAAGTGTTTTGTATGTTGGAACGTGGTAATATTTTACTATTTTTAAAATGAATTGCGCCAAGATTCCCTAAAATTAACCAGAAAAATAACCACAACCACAACGAAGTGGATTCGTAGCTTACGGCAGTGGTAGTGGTTAATTACCGCAACGGAATGAAGTTTAGCTATTGCGCAGACGCAGTAATTACCACAACCACTACGAAGTGTCAAATAAGCGTTCCAAAATATACCTAATATAATTGGGGCCACACATTTTTTATTTTTCGTACTTCCCGGCGATGCACTTTGCCACTTCGGCAATTGATTTGCGGCTGCACGTCGACCGGCGGCCAAAAATGCTTATGGTCCGATATCGGTTTCTGACATCGTGTCGATGTCGAGGGCTGTGGCGACTAGCCTTACGGAACTAGTTCAGTTTATTTACCACCGATTGCTTGGCTACTGCGCAAACGCAGTAATAACCGCAATCACAACGAATTGTCAAATAGACGACTCAAAAAATCTCTAAAACCCTGTTCCCACCTACGACTTTCTCGTGCGTGCCCGCTCACGCGTCACATGACTATCATAACCTTTCATATGACAATCATGTGACGCGTGAGCGGGGGTGGGAACCGGTTGTAACGTTAATAACACCTAAGTAATTGTCTATTTTTCCCAATCCAATCGGACCAATTTTTGGCAGATATATCCATGTAGTTTCTATGTTGAAATGTCAAACCGCCATATAATTTAAATTGGTTCAGAAAATTTGATTTAGGTGAATAAATGTAGTATTTTATTTAAATTTTAATTTGATAATAATTTTGTACTTAATATGCCTTTAAGGGTCAGTAAAGCTAGCTTACATATTTATATAGCAAGCTATTTTAGTAAATAAGTTTTTACCCTACTTTTTTATGTTAAGAATAAGTTCAGTATTTATAGGTATAAATTCTTTGAGTTAATTAAGCATGACATTTTTGGCCTGCCTTTCTATGTACTAATAAGTGTAAAGAATCATTGATTGACGCTTAAAAATAAAATAATTTAAGATAAAACAATGTTCTTATTTCGCGTTGTATAAAAAAATTGTTTTATGACATATGAATACAGTGCATGTAAACCCGGGTGGGATGACAGCTAGTACTGCCTCTTCCAATAGGCCAGTCTAACAAAAATAATATGGTCGATTCAATATGACCGGTGTAGGGTAAACAAACCGTTTTTCCATAAGACGTAATGCTAACTTAAATCAAAAGTTTTTCAAAGTGGAAAAAGACGCAGATTAAGCAAAGTGATTTTTTTTATAGAGTAATCCTTTCTGAATCTAGGAAAAAATAAGCATTATGCCGAAATTTTAACAATAAACTCAAAATTCGCAATTAAACATGGAAATGTCCCTCTACCTATCTCTGTCGCCTCCGTGTAATTACACACAATCTTCAAGCTGAACTGAGAGAAACAATGCCTATCCACACTGTGCAAGTGCGAGTGAGATAAGTACATGACATTGCCTCTTTATTCTGCGAATTTTGAGTTTATTTCTAACATTTCGACAAAATGCTCATTTCTCCGAGATTCAGTTTTACCAAAATTTTCATTTTTATTAGCATTACGTTTTATGGAAAATCGCTTTGTTTACCCTACAGCCACCATTTTTAAACGGCCATCACGTGATTAATGGCTGACTTTTAGCAATTTTTTGTGTGCTTACTATAGTTACTATTATTCTCTTCTTTTAATTGCATCGGTCTGAGAGAGAACAAGCTTCACAGAATGATATAGTTATCGTTGACAGATATACGGGGTCGAAGGGTGTACAGGTGGGTCTGATAGGCCATTTTCCTGGTATGTTGTAGTATGCTGGATCTCTCTCAGACGAATGCATTTAGAAAAAGAGAACAATAGTAACTATAGTAAGCTTACAAAAATTTGCTATTTGACAATTTTTTAAACAGCTCTATTACAAGCTCGCTCCTAAAAGCATTGCAAGCGAAGACTGATATATAGCAAATTTTTGTGAACTTACTATAGTTTCTATTGTTCTCTTTTTCTAAATGCATTCGGCTGAAAGAGATACAGCATATTACAACTTACTAGGAAAATGCCGTGTTAGACCCGTCTGTACACCCTTCGACCCCGTATATCTGTCAACGATAATTATATCAGAGGGGTGCAAGAGAAGCATTTTCTGGTAAGCTTGATCTTTCTCAGACCGATACAATTAAAAGAGGAGAATAATAGTATACTAATAGCTGACAAAAAATTGCTAATAGTCACACCACTAAGGTCTCTAATATTATATGTATAATGAGCAAAGATATTTCAAAACTAGAATGTGGACTTGACAAGATGGTGGTACTTCTCTACAAGAATCATCTCTTCTGCCCTTAAACCAGCCCGACTGGTTAAACACCCGCATTATCGAAACTTTGTAATTTGCCAATGTCGGGCCGCTTTAAGCTACCACCGACGGACCTCCGTCAATCGCCGATGTTGGACCGCTTTAGAAAACCAATGTCGGACTTGAATAGTTTACCGATGTCGGGCCGAGACCAGCTTGCCTACGTTAGACCGACCAAATTAAGCAGTTATGGGCGGATGGTCGCTACCATGTGGTTAAACCATATCGGACCTTAATCGTATGGCGACGGTATGCCGATGTCAGCAAAAAGTAAAATTTACCATTGGTCCGATGGCGGGCTACATACATTGGGCCTACATTGCAAAGCGGACAAAAAAAACTGCTGGTCCGACGTCGTAAATCGACGTCGTGCCGATGAAGACAAAATTATCAATTGACATCGGACCGACGAAGTCCGAGGGAACTGTGTTTGCTGGGTTATATTCCGCGGTTTCAACCTATTTCTTTATAAGCGCATGGTAAAGTGGATAAAGCTTTGGTCTATCAACCGTAGGTTGTCGTTTCGAACCCCGTCAGCGCCTCGCTTTTTTTATTATTTGTTTTTATTTTTCTTCTTTAGTGTGTATTGTGAAAGGACATGGTTTTTAAGCTCAAAAATATATTTTTTATTTTATTAAAAGCCATATTTTAGGAGTTATACTGATTTTGTGTTACTATAGATTTTCTATAGATTTATGTGCTAAGCACATGCCAATCAATTCATAAGAATATCTATTAGCACATCCTAAGAACTTGGCATAGCATGTGATTAGGACGGAACCTAACCTATTCTTAGCACATGCTTAGGATGTTCCAATGTTAATTTAGAATATCGTTAGCATATCCTTTTTCTTCTTGAGGATATTCTATGCATATGCTAAGGATGACAAATTGCTATTTGGAAAGGCACATGTTCTCGCACGTGTAATATAAGACGGACGTTTATGACCGCGACCAAAATAATATTTTTTATTATTATTTGTCTTAAACTATGTCGTAAAAAAAATAAAAAAGGTTATTGATGCAATGCATGCAAAATGCAATGCAGATTATGAAAATGTAAGAAATTCCTTATTATTTATTTAAATTACTTTAATTTATATGTAAAAGCCTATCATAAAGGGTTGGGTCCCGAAAACGAGCGTGACTGCCCTAGGCTCGAACGCTGCTCAGGACCGGGCATGACCGAGATCAACCGAAAGTCCCCACGGAGTTAGGGCACGGAGGGCACGGATCACCTACCAACTCGGTACTCTGTGGGTAGGGTAACTTGCGTGTGAATTCGCTTTTACTCGGCTGGACTGCCATAAGGTTTTTTCCGCGCGGATTTTAAGATTTGATCTTCTCTGTCAGTGAGTGAAACAGTGACAGAATGATTGGCTCCCTCACCATATCTTGAAATCCGCGGGGAAAATCTGCTATGGAAAACTTGCCTAAAGGATTTTCGATTTAAGAATTGGTTCTGGTTCTCGTTGACATTATTTTGAGATAAATTTTGACAGGGGTTCTAAAATAATGACGTCATTTAAAATATTATTAAGATATCTTTGATTTTACTCAAAAAAACACCAGCTATTATTTCGCAAAATTTTAGGGGTTATATTTACAACCAAAGGGCCGAACCAACCTCCCAGGCTAGTTCTAAAATTTCATAACCGGGGTGGAACTGTGACGTCATTGTTTTAAAACGAAAGGACCGGTTGCGGTTCTGGTTCAACCAGAACCAGGACCAATTGTAAAACGAAAATCCTCCTAATCTTTGAAAAGCCAGCTGATTTGTGTTTTTTTTTGGATATCTTTCAAAATTTTTTTATTTGATTTAACAGGAATTTTTTTTACGCTGGTTATTAAATCCCTTATCTTTATGTAAAATTTATGAATCAAATCATTAAAATCCATGAAGTTTTATTTGTCCTTGTTCTGATGTAAAAAAAAACAGTTTCTGTCTGTTGTTTTTATTTAAAAATTTGCAGTGTTATTAGTTGTTGCCTTCTTTTTGTTCAAAAATGGTTAAGGTGGTAAGTAGTTTATTTCTTCAAAAACATAATGTGTTTGCTAAATAATTACAGGTTGATCAATACCTAACCTGTGCACTATTCTATTCAATTCAATTCAAAATATACTTTATTGTCATGAAAAAAAGATCATTTAACAAAGCAGGCTAAAGCTAAAATAATGACAAAGTCATATCTTGGGGTCCTGGGGACCCTAGTGGGTGCCCTCATGAAGAATTTTTCAGGAGGAATCAAGAGTGGCGGAAGACCGTATACTGCATAATTACCAATTTTACATTTAATATATTCCTTATAAGCAGTACAACACAAATCTTTGATTTACAGTCCTGCTTGTTTATAGTTAAGAATTTCTATGCAATCATTTAAGTACCTGTTGTTAATGTATCAATTTATTTTGTAATATAAAAATTTTCATTCAAAATTCAAATTCATTCTAATAAGAATAGACTAAGAAAAAATTACAATTTTATTGCATCCCAGAAGTATCTTGCGTTTCCACTAATAATTTTTAGGTGCAGATTGAACCCGACGATATTTACAAATTGTGGCATTGGTCTATATTTTCTCTCTTTAAAGTTTTAGCCAATACATAACACATAGTTGGTACCTGCTGTGGTGTCATAACCCTTTCTGTATGGCTGCCTCTACCATAAACACTAACTTTGGTAATTATGCAATATACAGTTTTCTGTCATTTTTTATGAAAAATTCTTTATAAGGGCACCTACTATGGTCCCTAGGACCCCAAATCCGCCTGCGTAGGTTGGTTTTTGTTTTGTTTTTTAAATTTTTGGTTTTTTAATTTTTTTTTCACTAAAACAACCCAATCCAACACAGTCCAACCCAACCCAAAACAATAAAAAAAAGCACATTACAACCCCCTCCCGGCACCCTTTTTTCTCTTTAAAAAAAAATGGACGCCGGCGGATTTGGGGTCCTAGGGACCCTAGCAGGTGCCCCCATAAAGAATTTTTTATAAAAAATAAAAACTGGCAGAAAACTGTATACTGCATAATTACCCTAACTTTTTTGGCAGACACAGGTCTGTCATCTATAGACAATTTGCAACACACTTTTTCTTTGGGTTGGCAAAAAAATAGACTGACTAATAAGGAAGTGTATTATTATATTTAATTTAAATCATCTTTATTAAGTACAAAAACTCCTGAGAAAACTACAATCTGTGTGCCTAAAAAGTTATCTTCTTTTGCATCTGTACTAGGGATGTACTGGAATTCTGGCAGTACCACTAAATCCAGAATTACCGTTCTGGCCGACTCACAGTTACGATCCGGCTGGAACATAAAACATTTTTAAAATAGGTTAAATATATGAAAAAAGCAAGAAAAATATTTTGAACTTTAATAAATTGAAAGTCATAAATCATTACAATATATTTTTTAAACAGACGAATGTATTAAACCAATTAAGATATATATAAAAGATATAAACCAAAACCTAATATTTATAGTTTATTTTATTTAGATTGTGATGAATAAATAAGAACTTTTCTGCAGTTTCAGAACTTAGCTTACACCTATTATATCAACATATATGTTACCAATTTCTGAAAATAGTCTTTCTGAATAAACACTAGTTGCTGGACTTGATAAAACTGCTTTACTAAATTAATTAGACCAGGAAATGTTCCACTGTGCCCACTCAAATGTGTCTGACTTTCTATCAATAACGGGCACTCCATAGTATTCTTCCAGTTGATAGAGTATATTGCTTTTCGAATCACTAGTAGAGGATGCAGTGGAGAAGTTGACTTTTAATTTTTTTGTTTGTATATAATTCATAACGCAGAACAGAATAAATTAAGGACCTGTGTCTAAAAAAAAGAAAATAATACAGAGTTTTATGCTTTAGATAGATAGAACCTGTAAAATATCGTCAAGCTGCAGGAATTTGAAAATATTTCCATATAAATCCCGATCGGCCGGAATTGTGTGTATGTTGTGTTAAAATTTTGAGTAGGACACGTTTTTTGGTAGTTTTAAAGACTGTAAAGAACTTATATTAAATATTGACGAGGGTTCCAGAAAAAAACTGCAACCTCTCTTTTTTTTTCGATCCAATCTATTTATTGATGTTTCACCCTTTTTGGAGGCTTTATTGAAATTTCACAAACTGAGGGAAAGGGGAAGGGAACATAAAATTATGTGGACATCATTCTCCTTATTCTAATCTGAAAGGAAGGAAAGGAAAAATATTGTAAAGCTGTGGAACTGCTTGTAACGCCAAAAAATAATTTTTTAAAAATATTTTTCTTTTTATTTTTCCTTTAAATAATTTACTTAAATGGAAAAAAGGGGGAAAAAAAATGTTTTCAAAAAATATTTTTTTTTCCTTAAAAGCAGTTCAACAGCTTTACAATATTTTTCCTCTCCTACCTTTCAGATTAGAATAAGGAGAATGATGTCCACTTAATTTTATGTTCCCTCCCCCGTCTCTCCAGTTTGTGATATTTTAATAAAGCCCCCAAAAATGGAAAACGTCGGTAAATAGATTAGATTGAAAAAAACAGAAAGGTTTTTAGTTCTTTTGGAACCCTCGTCAATAAATAATTTACACATCCTGGAACCGTCATTTTAAAAAACTGTGATTAAAAGAAATTAATACTTCATTATGTCTTATACACTTTACGTTTTAAACAATTACAACAATTTTTTCCTTTTTTTTTGGATAATAATGGTAAAATAAGTCTGGATTTACCCAACTTTTCTTATTGAAAATTCATAACTTTAGTGCTAATTGTAAGTCTTTTTTCTTTCTTATCAAAATAAAGCGACAGACATACAGAATTAGCAATAAAGTTATGAATTATCAATATGAAAAGTTGGGTAAACCCAGACTAAAAATCATATGCATGACACCACTCAAGATGACAGGCAGATGACAAAACAGAAAATTAAAAATTTTTATTAAAAAATTATCTTTATCTTTCTCTAAAATACTTCTTTTAATTCTGCTTTCTCTCTTCAACATCCTTAAATATTTTATATGTATATATTTTCTTCTTACCATAAAAGTTGAAAATGCAAATTTTTATATTTTTTTGATTCGTAGTTTTTTTTTTTTTAATTTTTCAAAATAAAAAAGTCAGCATTTTGACCTTAACAAGAATGTACAAAACTAGCAATATCTCGAGAACCACTTACACTAGGAAAGTAATAAATGGCTCATTTTAAAGTCATTTTGAAGCTCTTTTTTATGAAATATCACAACATAATTTTAACAAAAAAAAAATTGAAAATAAAAAATTGAAAAAAAAAAATTGAAAAATTCAAAAAGGCCATTTTTAATTTTTTTGAAAAAAATATATAATTTTGGTCAAAGTGTTACTTAATTATCCACAAAATTTTATGATGGAGAAATGATGGGTTCAATGTCAAAAAAAATATCGAAAATATTAAGTACATTAAAAATCATGCATTTAAAAAAATAAACATATTTTAGGAGCACCAATAGTGCACTGGATATTAAAATAAATAAATTTGTTGGATGGATACAGGTTTTAAAAAATACCCAGAGGCTTTATCTACAAATTATTTTATTTTAAACTCGCAAAAGAAATAAACAAACTTTTCTACTTCGTTGATAAAAATTAGACAGAAAACACTAAGACTAACTATATACCTTAAATTTATTTTTTTAACTTTCTTTTAAGAATTTCTGATGAATCTGACATTTCTTTTTTGCTGACATTGTAAGTTCTGCCAGTAGCAGTGTTGGGTTCAACTTTTTTTATAAGACTTTCTGGTTTAATAATTAAAATATCTTGAGGTGTTGGGTAAAAAAATGATGAGGCAGGTCCTCGTGGATGAAGAAAGCTTACTTTCAGTTCTCCGCTCTCATTATTTTTCCCCAAGACACAAGCCAGCCACCAAGCACTGTCATATTCTACAGTGACAAACCCTGACTCGATATTTTGCAAAATAATGCTTCCACCTTTAAAAAGATTATGTGTTTCGACCTCTAAGCATGTAGAAAACTGTTTTGCCAAAAACGTGCTTTCTGTAAGAGGAATTACAGCATGAATTTTTTGTATCCCCGGTATTGTTAAGACTTCCGCAAATCTTTTATTCAAAATTATTTCATGATTTGTATAATCTGCTTCTGTGCAATATTTAAAATCAATGCCAGATATGTTTTCTTCACACCAAGTAAACAATTGTAGAGGTGTCATTATTTGATTGTCATAGGGCCTCTGCAAACTGGCTTTGGCAGCAAGTCTTTTAACAGTTCCTCCCAAGCCATCGCAGGCACTTTTGCCATGCGAGGTGGCAAAATAATGCCACTCTGCTTCAACACCAAAATCTTTTTTATGCAGGCATATATTCAGAAAATTCTTTTTGTTTTTGTACTGCGCAGCACATCCATCCGAAAAATAAAAAATTTTGTTAAGTCCTGGTATTTTGATTTTTAAATCAGGCATTAATTTTTTTTAAAATAAATGAAATGCAATTGTATTATGTGTCAAGCTTTCCGAAATAAACACATAATTCAGGTTGTGCAGTTTACCATCACTTAGAAAATAAATGGCAAAAGGGTGGAGGGTTGCCTGGCTGTTATTCCAATGATAAGACTGGACTTCATCTTGCATAACAAAGGAATAATTTTCCGCAAAGTCGCAAGTGATCAAAGACTCTCCAGGTTTAAGGTTAATTTTTATTTCATTGTATCTATCTTTTTGCATTTTTGCAATAAAAGAATGTGATTTAAGTTTTACAAGATCATCAGTAAATTCCTGGACAAAATCATCACTTTTCTTAACAACGGTTTCCATAGTACACCTATCTACTGAGACCCACTTTTTAAATGAGACCTCATCAATTAATTCTTCCTCAAATTTTTCTATTAACGTATTTTTAAACTGTTCTACTCCAGGACATTGCTTGCATCTATTGCTTAAAAAACAGTCCACTGAAGGTGGATTACACATTAGTTTATAAAGGCAATCATGATAAGATATTGCAAGAGGCCTGTTATTTTCATCATATAGCTTATTTAATTTGGAGCCATTGAGCATTAGTTTTATATTTTGATGTATAGTACATACACATACAGTATGAGTCCCACTTTTTCCTGCCAGTATACAGTTTTTGGGTCGCAGTTCACAAAATTTTGAAAACCCAATTTTTTCATTGGGGTACTCAGTTTTAAACAATGCATAAATTTCTTTTAAATTAGCTAAGACTAATTTTTTTTGTACATATTCTTTTTCAGCTCCATATTTTCTGATAACAACATAATCTTTTTTACCTGGCATGGTCCTGCTAATGTCATCCCTTTGGTAAAAATCTACCACTATTTGGGCCACTCTATCACTAAGGGTCTTTCCCGGTTTGGGGTTAGGAGAACATAATATCCCATTGTCCTTAACTAACTGTTTTACAGCTCTGGCCAAATATTGAGAAACTCCAAATTCTTCTTCAATCTTCTTTCTACTCCAACTTTGAGGTAAACGTGATAAAACTAGTATTTTCTCACTCCTCTTTTCGGTTTTTAAAAATTTGTCCTTTAACTGCTTAATCATTTAACTTTCGTCACTCTGGCATTCCTTTATTAGCGTTGAATCTGATTCCTTTGTAAATGCTTTCGCAATTGTATGATGTACAATATCAATTTTTTCTTTGTATACATTTTTTCTTTTAATCGGCGACACACCAAGAAGCTCCAATGACTTGTTTAAAAGAGTAAATGATTCAGCAGGATCTTGAAAATCTGGATCATTTTCTGGAACTTGACTGGGTGTAAAAAAATTTAAAAAGTTAGTTTTTTATAAGAACTTAAAAAGGGGGTAACAGCTGACCCAAAATGTGTACATAATGCCAAGAAATTTGTACATAATGTCTGTATTCTCAAAATGCCATGCAAAATAATGCCATGCAAAATAATGCCATGAGATTTTTCCACTCCGTACTTGACGCAATTGGTTTAGTTTATTAATTTTATATTAAAAAATACTATTTGTTACTTACCCTGCCTCATCTTCTTCAGATGACTTAAACTCCTTTGAAAGCTTTAGTCTACAACCATCACAGATTTTCATTCCCATTTTGACATTTTTGTAACTGCACATCCACTTGGTCACATTTCTTAATTTCCCAAAATGCTTGATTTTTAACTCTAGTGGATCACAGCACTTTACTTTATATTTAGTCCATCCACTTGCCTCACCCATAGTTGAAACTTTTAAAATTACACAGAGATGACTTCTGATAAACCTTCAGTCGAACTATTATGTATCGATTATTTGGAGCTGTATCAGGAAGATACTTGCCAAAAATTTAAAATCAATTTATGCAGGAATTTTCATGTCAGCAAATCCCCACAATGTACCTAAACAGACCAATAAAATGAAGGAGGTGTGTCCTTAATGTTAAACAGGAATAAACAGGCAGTATTTCACAAAAGTATTGGCAGGTTTATACAGGCATATTTTCCTAAGAATTGGAACATCCAATAGTACGTCTCCGCTGGAAAAGAGGTTTTGTAAGTAAATATTACAATGGGGGGCAATGTTAATCTGATTACTGATACAGAATGAAACGTAGGATATAATTTTTTATTAAATAAAATATTGTTAAATATTTTTATAATATCGCTTTAAACCCCATTATATTCTTCTAATTACCAAAATGCATTGTCTATTTATAGGCGATTTTTCCTGCATGTGACATTTTTAATAAATTTTTTCACATTGAACCCATGATTTGTCCATCTCAAAATTTTGTGAATAGTTTAATAACACTTTAAAGAAAATAATATAATTTTTTGAAAAAAATTAAAAATGGCCTTTTTGAAATTTTTAAAAAAAAAAAATCAAAAAATTTTTTTTTTATTTTTTTTTTCAATATATGTTATGCAATATTCTCATATGAAAGGTCTTTATAAGAGCTTTAAAATGAACCTTCACCTACTTTTCTATTATAAGTGGTTCTTTGGATATTCCTAATTTTGTGCGCACATGTTAAGGACAAATAAGTGACTTTTTCGATTTTCAAAAATTAATTCAAAATAAACAACTGGTCAAAAAAGTCTGAAATTTTGGATTTTCCAGTTTTTTGGTAGGAAAAACATGTATACTAAAAATCATCAACATCGGAGATGGTGTGGTAAAATACCCTGGTTGACTTGATATGGACTGACCCTATAACAACTTTTTTTTGTTCCCCTTGGTAGGTGTGGCAATAAAGCTAATTTTTTTAAAATAGAATACCCAGTATATTTTTGCATTTTTTAGAGATATTTGCGTTTAAAATTTTAATAAAATACATTAGAAACGACGATCTGATCAAGCTACATTGACTTCAATCGTTTTCTTTTTCAAGGCCACTAGATTTTTAAGTTTGTATTGTTAAAATAAAGAAATACATTCATGGCCCACTTGATAGCTTGATCAGTTGGTCATTTCCAATATATTTTCATTTTGACAATTATTAAAACTTAAACGCAAATATCTCAGGAACTACAAAAGATATTGAAATAGTGTTTGATATTTTTGTAAAGCTAATTTTTTAAAAAATTCAAAAATATACAGGGTGTTCTATTTAAAAAAACTGTCTTTATTTCCACACACTGTATACTAAAGGCAACAAAAAAAAGTTGTTATAGCGCTTAAGTTCATAGTAATTTGCTAAGAAATTTTTAAATTTACCAGATACCATTATTTTTACTAAAATCAATGAATAGCGAGCTTTCCCTCAAAAAAGGTAGTGGTAACCATAGATCCGGATTTCGCACTTGTGGTGCTCATCAGTATGGTGCTAGGAATTAGGAGATGAATGATGATGGAAAAATATGACACAGGATTGACACAAATTGCAGAATCGGCCGATGTACCTTCTATTTGAAGGAAAATTAAGCGTCTCTAATAATTGATTTTAAATTTATCAACTTCAGAGCTTAGGATATATGTAGAGATTATTATATCTGTCTCCGTAGAGACGCTTAATTTTCCTTCAAATTGAAGGTACATCGGCCGATTCTGCAATTTGACAGATGGTTGTCTTTTACATGAATCCTGTATCATATTTTTCCATCATCATTTCATCTCCTAATTCCTAGCACCGTTCTGATGAGCACCACAAGTGCGAAATCCGGATCTACAGTTACCATTACCTTTTTTGAGGAAAAGCTTACTATTCATTGATTTTGTTATTTATTCACCCTCACTAAATCCCTTTTTAAATTTATAATTTTTACTTTTTGTTTAGCAAAGGATAGGAAAGTGCAATGCAAAACCACTTACTTGGTTTTGTATGCTTATTCTTCCCTCTCAGTCTTTTTGTTTTGTATTAAATAGGTCCAAAAACTCCCCACTCCAACAAACTCTGGTGACCATACCGACTACACTCCACCAGGCAGCCCACAGGACTCTGGTCAAAGAATTTCTATAAGTCAGGTGCCAAACGAAAGTACTGTTTTGACTCCACAACCGCATATAGATACTTATTTTTCAGATGAGAGAGTTGAGATACCAGAGACCAGTCATGTAAGTAATGGTGTAAACCGTTTTGAGATATACACGGTGATTCACGTCGAAATGCAAATATTTTAATGGTAAGTATTACAGACCAGGGGCAACTCATATCCAACGCTAAAAATTTTTCTTCAGTATTTTTGTCAAATATAAATTGTGATTTATGAAAATATTGCAAAAATAAAAGCGAACATATCTCGGAAACCAATAAACGTTAAAAACAACACCTTGTATACTGCAATTTGCAAATTTTGGTATTACCACATAAAAGCTAAAGGATGGTGCTCTAATATCCTTAGATTGTATTTAATGCGTTAAGTCTCAGTTTTTTATAAAAAAAAAACAATCCAAATTGCAATCCTGAGATATTAGGGTTTCAAACAATATCAGGTTTTAAATTACTAAAAACGTATTTTTAGGTTATAAATTAATCAACACCCACCCTAACCAAGCAAAAAACAGGATTGTACAGGTCCAGATTAATATTTTTTAATTTATTTTTATAAAATTTTTATTAGTAAATTTTATTAATAAACTCTATTTTAATTTGAAATCCGTTTTCGGAATTGATTTGAAGTCGTAGTCAAATCATTAAAATTTCAGGCCTGGATGAATATTTATTTGATTTTATTTGTCCTTATTGGAAAACTACATTTTTTATACTTCATTTGGAGATTTTGATATCAAAACATACAAGGCAAAGAATGTTGCTATAAGTATTTTTTTTAATTGATCATCATCTAAAAAAACGTCCAAAGATTATAACCACAGGATAATGTACAGGGTAATCTACCATAAATGGTACCACCACTTTTCTTTGTTATAAGGCATGCTTTAAAAAGTCTTTGGTACAAAAGCTGTATAACTTTTTTCAGCCTTTTAGAATATGTATGCCAAAGTTAACAATTGTAAATGTCAAATTTTGACATAAGGGTTCTTATTTTAAATAAAACATTCCCTATTTTATCGAATTTTTAAATTCCTCGTTTTCGTCTGATTTCAAAAACTTTTTTATAGCATGTATAATAACGGAGAAAAAATGGCGGTTGTAATCTTGAGACGGTTTTGTAGATGATAATCAATTTAAAAAAATGTTTATAGCAACATCCGTTGCCTTGTATGTTGTGATACCAAAATCTCCAAATGAAGTACAAAAAAATGTTGTTTTCCAATAAGGACAAATGAAACCAAATAAATATTAATCCGGGCCTGGAATTTTAATGATTTGACTACAACTTCAAATCAATTCCGTAAACGGATTTCAAATTAAAATAGAGTTTATTAATAAAGTATGTGTTTGTATATTTTATAAAAATAAATTAACAAATATTAATCCGGGGCTCTACCAGCCTGTTTTTTGCTTGGGTAGGATGAGTATTGACCAAAGTGTGGATTTGTTTGTGCATAAATTAGTTTTACCGTAAAAATACGTTTTTAGTAATTTAAAACGTGATATGTTTTGTAACCGTAATATCTCAAGATTGGAATTTGGATGGTTTAATTTTTTTATAAAAAACTAAGACCTAGCGCGTTAAATACAATCTAAGGGCATTAGAGCAGCATCCTTTAGATTTTATTTGTTAATACCAAAATTTGAAAATTGCAGTATACAGGGTGTTGTTTTTAACAAAAATATATAATACTAATTTTTTTTTAGGGCGGACCTGGAATTTAATTTTTTTTATACATTGGTAGAAGTGGCTTTTGGGGGTCCTTATGTGTGCCATATTTAAAGTAAATACGGCTATTGGTTTCCGAGATATGTCTGTTTTTATTTTTGCAATATTTTTATAAATCACACTGTATATTTGACAAAAAGACTCAAAAAAAAATTTAGCATTGAATATGAGTTGCCCCTGACCTGTAATACTTAACATTAAAATATTTGCATTTCGTCCTGAATCACTCTGTATATATAGAGAAAAATATTTTTGATATTTTGTACACTGGGTCGATTGATTGATTTGCTTCCTACAAGGTAAGGTTTATGGCTTTCTGATGGTTTTTCTGAAACTGCAGCCATAGTTTGCTTATGGTACCCCTTGCTGGATTTTTTCTACTTATATAGGGGCTAATTGGGGATTAGTTAGAAGTGTGGAAAAAAATAAGATTAGAAAAGATTGCCCCTTCTAGGCATTAGTAGCAAGTAGACCTCCATGGGCCCATTTTACCTTACCCCTACATGTAGGTATTAAAAAGCGACAAAAGAACCAATTCTTTTTATAATTGGCAAATTAAAACCAATTAACCAATCATCTTATTAAAGGAATAAATCAAATTGTGATATGAAATTGCTAGGATTTTAATTGGCCATATTTTATGGTTTTTCTGAAAAAATGCATGTGGCGTTATCGCATTAGTGACTTTTACAATTTTAGTTTAATTTTTATCGTCAGCTTTCAAAGCGTGTAAAAATGTAATTTTTAGAATATATTTTTAATTCAATTTCAGCTTGCGGCGAATTTATGACAACATTTTGGATAAAAATCTATATTTGAGACTAGATCTTACCCCAACCTTCCTTGGCAGCTAGCTAAAACACGTTCCTAAAGTTAGCAGTACAAAGTCAGCTATACAAAGATTTTATGATTGGAAAAATTAGTGCTAATTAAATGCCAAGTCACAACATTTTGTACTCTTGTAGTTTCCGAGATATGACCTGCACTGCTAATTACCTGTTAAAGATAGTAGTGGACCATGCTAGAATGATCCAGAAAAGTAATAGAGTGGTCCAAATGATCCAGAAAATTAAAAATGCTAATTAAATTTTGCAATTTCAATTAACAAAAATTGTAATTTTTATTTTTTTCTGCATATTTTTTAAAATAAACGTGGTACACATATTTGAGTTCTCGTAAAAGAAGACGTTGGTGTTGTTTTTGATATTGGAAGTAACCAAATTTTGTTCTCTTGTAGTTTCCGAGATATGGCCTGCACTGCTAGCTACCAGTTAAATATAGCAGTGCACCATGTTAATTTTAAAAAATATGCAGGAAAAAGTAAAACATTTGGAATTTTTTAATTGAAATTTCAGTACTTAATTAGCATTTAATTTTCTGAATCATTTAGATCACTTTTCCACTTTTCAGGACCATGAGCATGGTGAACTGCTATCTTTAACAGGTAGCTAGCAGTGCAGGCCATATGTCGGAAAATAAAAGAGGAAAAAATTTGGTTACTTGGCACTTAATTAGCACCTAAATAGCACTAATTAATTTCAATATCAAAAACACCATCAAGGTCTTCTTTCACGAGAACTCAAATATGTGTACGAGCTAAAGTTAGCAGTGCACCACATTAATTTGAAAAAATATGCAGATAAAAGTTAAAAGACATTTTTTTTTTAATTAAAATGTCAGCATTTAATTAGCATTTAATTTTCGGGATCATTTAGACCACTCTACAACTTTTCTGGACCATCCTAGCATGGTGCACTGCTATCTTTAACGGGTAGCTAGCAGTGCAGGTCATATCTTGAAAACTACAAGAGCACAAAATTTTGTGACTTCGCATTTAATTAGCACCTGATTAGCACTAAGTTTTCCAATTATAATATCTTTGCACTGCTGACTTTGTACTGCTAACTTTAGAGACGTAGCCAAAACCACTTTTTTTATAAATCTTTCACAAAAAAACAAGATCACAAATTTTAAAGAATTTTTTGTTTAAATTACAAAAATGTTTGCATGCGGTGCTAACGTTATTAATTACAACAATTTTAGTTTAATTTTACGAAATTTTTCTCATAAAACATGCAAAAATGGCATTTTTTACACATTTTCTCAAAATTTTTGCTTGTAGCTCATTTAAAAAAATGTTGGCAACAAATCTAAAATTGAAAGTTGTTCCAGTCTTGCATTTATATATAAATAAGTTACCAAATTGCCCCCTCTCTTTTTTAAAAAAGCTACGCACCTGGTTTCAAATTTCTTACAAATCAAAAATTTTAAGAGACTCTGCTTATATTTTTATTAGCAGCATTCTAAACCTGTCAAAAATATCATTTTTAGCATAATTTTTGCGTGCGGTTCATTTAACGCATGTTTTTGCCCCGGTTTTATCATCAAATTTAAAGTAAACTAAAAACTAGAGTTGAATCCAGTTCCTATTTTATGACAAAAAAAAATAATGCTGAGAAACTGGCTAAAATTAAAATAATATTAAATGACCGAAAAAACCGGCAATTTATTAATAAATTTTGCTGGACACCCTGTTCTGATTTTAATCTGTTATTGGCGGTAAGATGGGCTCGTTGTTTTGAAAAACAGTCGCGGAGTACCTGTTGGGTGGCCACCCAGATCGCCAGACTTTTGTTTTTGGGGGTGGATAACAAGTTTAGTTTGCACAAACGCGGAACTGACCTTAAATCTGGGGGAGGGTAATCAGATTTTGAGAAAATTACGATTGCAGAATAATATTGTCAGGCGAAAATTTTTAAGAAAATTACACGAGAAATACTATTTTTGACACAATATCAAACTAAAATCCTAAATATTAACGGTGTTATATCTCCATAGGTGAAAATTTTTGAATTTTCCCAATTAAACTTCTACTAAAAGGAATATCAGTACTTCGAAATAACCATGTATATAGCAGCAACTTTCAATTTTTAATAATAAAAATAATAAGAATTGGTTAGGGAATAACTGGAAACGTGAGGGAAATTGAAAGGCGAGAAATGCTACGAACCCTGAAAAAAGTTGATTATATTATTCATAATATCAAAGAAATTTCGTCAATATAAATGTTTTCAAAATTTTCAAAATATACAGGGAAAATGCACACTTAAGGCCACACAAGAACTTAAATCAGATCAATCAGGGCAAAACTGCATCAAAAACTGTTAGGCATTTTTAAAGAGAAAAACCTTAAATCCTATGTAACAAAACATGTTCAATAACAAAGAAGACATAAATTATTTTTTATTTTTTGAGACATTCCTTCCTACAATAATATATTTTATTTTATATCTGTTAAGTACTTTTTATCCCTCTTTATACTTTTTATCCCTGTTTTAAATTTCAGGGACACTTTTATCTCTATAGTGCGATAAAATATAAGTTTTACCTTTTTTTTTAGTCTGGTTTTAGTTTCAAAAAGCTATGGGCTTTTACCGGTCCCGGTTTCCTCATGTCCATAGCATATTTGGATCCGGGAAACATAGAGAGCGATCTTCAAAGTGGAACTGTCGCCCAGTACAGACTGTTATGGGTACTATTGAGTGCCACCATTTTGGGATTGTTAATGCAACGGTTGGCAGCTAGATTAGGTCAGCATTGCCCAAGATTAATCAATTTTACACAGGTTGCCTACAGGTTTTGGGTCAATGGACCGAAGGTGGGAATGACGTCACATGTTGCTTAATTTAAATATTCATGTTTGCACGAATATAATCGCGTTTTCGCGTGTTCTGTTCTAGCTTGTATAAAGATTAGATTTACTAAACTCTGGTCGGAATATTTTTTTTAAATTTGAGTAATAGATAGTGTTTAAAACACGTACTACTCCATTATTTTTTAATGTTTCCCAGAAAAAAAGATCAACAAGAATAAGTTGACAAATTTCATTAAATTTGAGAATTTGGCGGGATTAAGGCCGGCAAAACAATCAAGGGTTAACTCGCAGAGCTTACTGACCCTGGGTCAACTCTAACTCTGGGCTAACTCCCGAGTTAAGTCGAAAAGTGTTTATCCAAGCTTTTTTAACTCTTCGGGTTCTTCGAATTATGTAACGATTTTTTGACTTTCTGCTCATAACCTTACTTTTTTCTGTTATTTTTTGTTTTTTTCGTACAAAAAGTGTATGTTAACAATCTTTAGTTATTTTGCGGGAGACTTCGGAAACAAGAATAAAAATGTCTGAAAAAAAGGGGTCAAAATTTTACCGAAAAAGACGTCCAAATTTGAATTCAAATTTGCAATGAGTAGAAAAAAATTTATAGTGCAAAACACGTATCAAAATTTATCGGAAAAATGTTAAGGTTTAAAAAAAAAACTTTAAATATATACTTTAGTATATTTTTAACAAAACAAATATGACAAAATAACGAAAAATGATGAACAGGAACTTACGTTATTTTTACAAATCATTAGATCTGCAGGGTAGAGTGAGGGAAAGTGAACAAAACTCCTGGCAGGAGGCAATGTAAACGACACTCCCTAGGGAGAAAAAGTATCATGAATTATGAACATTATAAATAAAAGGCATAGAGAGGTAGTGATTATTTGTGAATGAACGATTTTAGTAATTCATATTTTTATGTAGAAAGAAAACGGGAGGTATAAAATTAGGCACTATAAATTTATTCATTAGCCATTACATTATTGTATAAACCTGCCCTAAAGTGTCCCATATAATATAGTACCTACCTAAAAAATAACAAAAAATTTTAGGGTTAACCCAGGGTCAAATACGCTAACTTGCCGTGAGAGCGCTGGTTAACTTTTTCCTGGGATAACTTTCGAGTTACCTGGATGGATAAACACTTGTCACCACTTTGACCCAGCGTTATCTGTATGAATTTTCACTTAACTTATTTATAGTGTTTTTTTTTCGATCAGTATATTTTTTTTTAAATTTAGGCGTGGTCACAGGTCTTCATCTTGCCGAAATGTGCCATAGGCAGTACAAAAAATTGCCAAGAATAATCTTATGGCTTATGATAGAGGTGGCTATAATTGGATCCGATATGCAGGAAGTTATAGGGACAGCTATCGCCATCTATTTGCTGTCAAATAGAAGGTAAGATTGATAGTTTGAGATAATGTTTGCCTTTCTGGTGTTGACAGTAAACAAAACATGACTTATGTCTTTAAAACTATCACTTCAAATGCACTTCTTCCAAGCAAAATTGTCGACTATCGCTAAGTTCGTTTAACCAAATCTGAAAGCCCGGCGAGCCGAGAAATTCTAAGTCACGTGACGACGGAGTAAATGGATTCTAACCACACTTTTAACTCTTTGTTTTCCTTAAACTATGAAATCAATGCGTTCAATCAATCAGTTTATAAACCCAGCTTAAAAATGATCGGGAACGATGATTTGGCACAGCGAATAGCGGGGCCGAACGTAAAGAAACGGCACAGTCGGCCCCGCCAGGTATAAATCAAAAACGCACGCGCGTTCACTTTTACCTCAACAGCAAGAATACACAAAATATCATCTGTGGAAATGACTGATTTCGAGAAACAAGCACAAAAAATTCACTACTTATATTTTAAAAAATCTGTCAAAAGAAGATTACCTCTAAACGATCGCCATGAAATAAAGGAACCGACAAAAAATTCGTCGATTACCTCCAGAAAAAATTTGAGTAATGGAACTTAACATAAATGTACAAAAATACACTGGAAAATCTAAAAAGGCTTTGATTCTGCTTAAATCATGTAAAATTATAAAAAGTAACAGTACGAAAAAGGCGATTTTCAGCATGGACTGATTAATCTTCGGTATATACCGCGGTTATTCTTTCGGTTGACAACTTTGACAGTAGGTGTGCCATCATATCCCCCACCACTCAAGAATCAACATTCCTGATCCTTCATAGTTTATAGATAACCTTAAAAAGCTATAGTAGTAGTAGTAGTAGTAGTAGTAGTAAGGGACGGCCCGCAGGCCGGCAATTAGGCCTCTTCATGGGCTCTTTCCGCCATACCCCGTCTCGCACTCTTATCCTCCCACTCCCTCCACATGTCCTGCCTCTCTCTCCGGGCCTTCCTGCCTTCCTTACGAAGGTCAGCACGTCAACCCATCTTAAAGAGTGTAGCTCCTCGTCTTCTATTGTACGGACACCCCACGTCTGCTGCCTCAATCTGGCTTATCCGTCACACTCTCCTATCAGGTGCACCGCTAATTCCTCCGCCCCCACATGCTGGGCAGGCTGAGTCGTCCAACACTGTGATGCATGACAAGTGCTTACGCAGCCGATTATGCCCTGTCAGCATTCCTATTAACGTTCCAATGTCCTTGCGAATTTTTCCCAGGAGCCATTTAGTTCTGGCTGCGTCTGGTCCACTCGCGAACAGTTTGGACTGTGTGCACTCTCGCTCTTCCGTCCAGGACGACTTCAGTTGATCGCTCGCCCATTTATTGAGTTCGCTCTGCACCTGTTTTCTTGTGATTCCCAAGAGCGATTCCGGTCCAATTTATTGGGTTTCGGCCCCAGCTCTGGCCAGTTCGTCCGCCTTCTCGTTCCCTGTTATTCCCTCGTGGCCTCCACATCAGTGTCACCCTCTTGTCTAGGCTACTGACAACTTTTGGTGAACTAAGAGGGCAGCCTGGCTGTCGGAACAGCCTATACCTCCACCTGAAAGATCGTAGCATGCTCGCCAAGCAGGTAGCTTTCTTGCACTTCTAGGTCTTCCACATTCACTCCTACGTCTGTTGTCTGCCTGGCTGACGGTTTTGATCCGTCATTGTAGCAGACATCTCTGCTTAATTCGTATTGTGACGTCAAACCTCCATGGTTTCGAAGGAGTCCCAACTTGCATCTTCAGAAGAGGCAACTTTTTTGTTACCATTGCCAGATGACCCACTTTTTCCCCTCTGCACTTCCATAGGCCCTTGTCCTTCAGTCGTAGGTGCATCGCCATTGCTTCCTTCTTGATCCAAGTTGGAAGCGAGGGGAGACCTAAGATGGTTTCTAGGGCTCTAATGGGGGTAGTCCTCATTGCGCCTATTATTCCCCTGCAGAAGAGCTCATTAGCTTTCTGGAAGTAGTCAGTTTTTCTACTACAGGCCACCAGACCACTGACCCATATTGAATTCTCGGTCTTGTGGTGGCCTTGTATAACCAGTGTAGGTTCCTGGGGGTGATCTCCCAGGTTCGACCGACCACTCGGCGCAACTGCCACGTTGTTGCCTGGACCTTTTCGGTAATTTTGGCAACATTCTGCCTCCACGTCAGTCCCTTGCCCAGTATGACCCAGAGATACTTAAGCTCTGATACTAAAGGTATGGGCCTGCCGTACATGGGAACTCTTAAATCGTCTAGTTTCCTTTTTCTGGTGAACAGGATCATTTCAGTTTTTGCAGGATTAACTGATAGGCCGTTCTGTTTGCACCAGTCTTCTATGATTCTGCCATTCTTTCGCAGACAGTGGCGAGGAAGCAGCCAACCACCTTCACCACGCCGTCGTCTGCGTATGCTTGCGCGTCGAATCCCTCCTGTGTCAGGCGACTTAGGAGGTCACCCATTATAAGGCACCACAGATGAGGAGAAAGGCAGCTGCCTTGAGGGCAGGCCCCCGTCACATCCACCTTTACCTTGGACTCTCCCAAGCTTGCCTGTGCTTCTCTCTCTGTTAACGCAAACTTTACCCATTCGGTAAGACGTGCGTCAGCTCCTCTTTCCTGAAGGGCAGATGTTATTATCTGCGTTCTTGCCTTGTCGAAGACTCTTTCCACGTCAAAGAATACCATTAGTGCGTACTCCTTGTGCTGAAGGGCCTTTTTTTGCCTTGTGCACTACCGCATGAAGAGCCGATTCCGTTGATCTACCCTCTACGTATGCGTGCTGGTCTTTGTGGAATGGTCTGTTGGCCAGGCCTCTATAAGGTACCTGTCCACCATCTTCTCCAGTGCTTTCATCATAAATGACGTGAGACTTATAGGTCTGAAGGATTTAGCCGTGATATAGTCTTTCTTTCCCGGTTTGGGGATAAAAAGCTATAACCAAAAGATGAACCCAAGTCCAGAGTGTAGTCATAAATGAGTGATTTATAAGCCATTGACCAATAATGACCGATCATATTTGGTCAAGTCCAATGCATCTAAGTGACACCGATTTTAACCAAAATAGGGGAAATTGTGACTGCTGTTTGCTTTTGGTCTTGACCAAAGATGACCATATTTTCAAATAGCGATTTTAAAATTTATTTTAGAGCTTTATCCCATGCACGAACTTCGATGAGAATCTTGATCTGATGGTGAGTTATGTCTTTGGATATCAGATTTAAAGGTTTTGTGTGGGAACATATCTGGGGCTAACAATTCCGGAATTTTCATTTATAGACTACATTGTGTTACCGTTGAACTTAAGAGGTTGGGTGGGTCCTAAGCCGAAAATTCTTGCCTTAGGCGATATTAGTAAAATTTTCCAATCAGTCACGTTGACCGTTCGGTTCAAACGAACGGTCCGTTGGGTTACGGTTATTGTGAACTACGTCATAGCCTAACCTCAAAATAAATGATCAAAAGAATAACCGCAGTCAAAACCGCTCCTCATTGGTCAATGACTTATAAATCACTATGGTAAATACCAAAAGAAGCTGATCCGTTAGATCACAATTTCTTTCTCCTACTGTGATTAAAAACGAAATCGCGGAAATGCATTAGTAAATACCAATTAAGAATCATGGCGGGTTGAAAATCGCCTCAAAGAAAATGAAATGTATGGGGAGAGATGAAATCAAAAAGTTCTCGGGCCGTGTCAATCTGCCTCCGACCGAAAACTATTCACTACATATGTCGCCATCTCTACCGCTACAACACTGTTAAAAAAGGATAATGCGATTTTCAACCTGGAATGATTCTTAATTTCGGTTTCAACCGAAGAAGAGGAAATTATGATGTAACTGATCAGCTGATTTAATTTTGGTGTTTACCACTTATAACCACACTCTGGACTTGTGTTCATCTTTTGGTTAAGCTAAAGGCACAATTGAAAATACAAGCGACTAAATACAGATTACAGTGATTTATAACCTCACTTTTTTTGCACCATTTTAGTTGATAAGATACATATTACAAGATACAAAATACCAAAACTTAGGTATTTTATATCTGTCACTAGTAGCTGTATTTAAAATTTTTATTTTAACTTACAGCATTGCTTTAACTGCTTTGAAAGTCTGTCGCTAGTATCTAGTAACTTATATTTTTAATTGTGTCTTCAGCCTTATAGCTTTTTAAGGTTGCCTCTTTTGTTTTTTTTGTGATAAACTTCTGTTGTGTTTTGGAAAGGAAAGAAAATACCAAGTAATCGTAAACTATGAAGGATCAGAAATGTTGATCGAAGTCCGCAACCTCGAAACAAAATATTTTGCTTAATGGTATGTTTTTGTAATATGAGCCCACAAATTGACCTTTTTAGTAGACTTATGCTGGGCAAAATAAACAGTATTCCATATTTTAATATTTATTTTAGATCCTATAGACACAAAAAAAAAACAACCCTACATACCTTTACTCTTTAACCGATTCATTTTAGCGTCCTATTTTATTAATTTATGATTCTTGAGTGGTGGGGATGTTATTTTATTTATTTATTTAGCTTTAATGTTTTTAAAACAAGTATATAATAAACTGAAACTATATAGATCGGTATGTGATAAGAACTGGCCAATACCTTCTCCACATAGGGCAATCAATTCCTACCCTTTTAGTGTTCTTTTCTCGACCTTCGCCGCCATATTGATAGAAAACTAATGGATTTTCTGTCACTTTTGAGTGAAAATGGCGGCGAAGATCGACTAAAGGACCCTTGATCGGCCTGTATGGAGAGGGTACTGAACTGGCTAGAAAAATAACTTATAAGTATGTATGTAAATACTACTAAACTTTGATTTAAACATAGTTAAAATAAGTAATTAATTGACCTGATAATTCTAATAATTAGGTAAATTTTATTTAGCAAGCCAATTGTTTCCTAGTTGTTATAGATACATAATTATGGAGGTGGCGTTCTGATATCTTTGAGAGCTACACTTATCCCAATACAGCATTCCCCTCACTATGAGACTCTCTAGATCAGAACCTGGTTGGGAAGTGCATATTTACCACCTGGTACACACATAGACTGTTACCTGGATTTGGTGAATATATGTGAAAGGTTGAAAAATGAGAATCCCATAGCTCAGTTTACTGGTGACTCCAACTTCCCGCTAGTTACTTGGGAATATGAAGAAGGCATTTACCTTCCCAATAATTTTTAACCTGCTGCGGCCGAAGCTTTCTTAGATAGCATATTTTACTTAGAATTTCAGTAAATTAATCACATACAAAATAGTATGCATAGTATTTCGCATTATGTCTTGATAGAGGACTCTACTTCCAATCGACAATCTTCATCCAGCGCTTACGCAGTAATAATTAGGATTGATGGGCATTCAAACTTTAGACTTAGAAACTCTTCATGCACATCTTCGAAAAATGTTACTTTACTGCTTTATGTAATTTTTTCGCTTCGTCCGACTGATCTTTCATTGACAAAGACCTGGATTTAGATTGTACTGTTGAAAAGTTCAATGCCACTGTTCACAGTGACAGTATCTGTCACAGGCTATTGTTGTATAAACTAAGTAAATTCGGTATCTCCGGAAATTATCTATCTGTGCCTCTTTGGCAGGACACAAGAGGTGATGGTTTGTGGTGAGACATCAAAACAAGTTGAGTTTTCATCTAGTGTGCCCCCAGGGGCACACATTGGTGCGATTCTGTTTTCGCTATTTTTGAATGATATTGGAGAGTGTTTTGGTCATCAGAATTCGATGTGTACGCCGATGCATGATTTGAAATGTTACTGTGCGATTGACGACCACTCGAATCTGCAACAGGATCTTGATGATTTAACAACGTGGTGTGATAAAAATCAGCTTTTGCTCAATGTGAAAAAGTGCAAAGTGATTTCGTTTACGAAAAGTTTGAATCTGATTAGACCTCTTTACTTCATTAATAATGAGCCTCTTGAGGTCGTAGACAAGATTAATGATCTTGGTGTAACATTTGAAACAAATTTAGCTTTTGATACTTATATTAATAATATTACTCTTAAGGGTTTGAGATTATTATGTTTTATGAAAAGAAATACAGACATTTTAATTTTTTAAAATAAACGAGCAACAATTTATTTCTCAATAATTTATAAATTAATAGTAGTCATCTATCTGGATATATGTTCGCTATTTATCAATTATCATGTCACACTTACCTTCAAAGTTGTCAAACGAAAGTATAACCGTAGTATATACCGAAGAAAAATCATTCCGGGCTGAAAATCGCCTATAGACTTTTATAGAACTCATACCTTGTTTGTTTTTGTAGTTGTTTGTATCTAAATCAAGGAAAATAGAAGATATAGGGAATGGATATCACCAATGAAAAAGTGGCGAATTTTGAACGAGCGGATGGAGCAATCTGAGAGATATAACGGTTAGGTAAATTTATATTCTCTTGGTAAATATAATCTCTGGTGCGACTTGACGTATAACCCTACTTTTTTGTTTACTTTTCTTTAGTGTTGTTTACTTTTTAAAGTTGGAATTTCTTGGCCTTTTTTTTCGAGTCTTTTCTATAAAATTCTATAAAAATTCCAGAAAAAGTAAGTATTTTCTGCAAAGAACACATGAAGTTTTAAAATTGTCTTTATTTTTAGTTCTAAACTCACGGGCTAGTGTAAATCACTTAAAATTTTAAAAAAATGTAAGAAAATGATTGCCATAAAAACAACATTAAAATACCTACTTGTGTCAAAGCATAGAGCAACCGTTATGCCTTTTTAGCTATTGAACTGTAAATCGCATCGTTACCCCTAATTTTTTAGATTGGTCGGTTGGGATATCCATTCTCTATATGTTCTATTTTCCCAGATCTAAATAAATAGTGGTTATCTTTTGCCACCGAGTTTTTGTTGAAGTTAAGATCCAAACGCAAAAAGTCGACAACGTTATTAGTGAAGGGGCATGTGTAAGTCCGTGGGATTTTGAATGAAAGAGTTTTGTGACTATGTGGGATTGATAGCTCTTTAGTCACAAAATCAAGTGTAACCGGGTGTTTTGCTCGCATGTAGAAGGGGTTGATATGACGTCATGTTTCAAGATGGCGGCCAAAAATCAAAAAATACAACTTTTGCAACCGGGGTTTGATTATACTCGATTTCATATAACCGAGGACGAGGATTCCAAAAAAATTACTTTTAAGGCCATCCGAGTTTAAATGACCTTGAGAATCGCAAAACAACAGATTTTTGCCATTTTCTCTTCAATAAATCTTAATAATCTGACGTTTTGTCAGTCCAACTTCAAATGTACCTCAAACTATTAGGCATATATGCCAAATTCGATCTTTAGAGTTTGATGCAGTTTGAAGCTTCATGAACTTGAAAAATACCCCAGAAAAATTAACATATTGCAAAAATAACATACTAAAGGGCGGGATTCATCAACTATTAAAGCGAAGAGGACCAAATTTGGTAAGAAAGATAAGACGATCAAGTCCAACAATATTGTTAAAAAAAATTGGTTCAGCTATGACGCGTTTCAATATGGCGGCTGATATATAAAAATGGTGACCTATAACCACATTTTATTTTATCCAATTTCGTTAAAAATCAAAAATGACAAGGTGGCCAGCAATTTTCGTTAACTTATCGCCGCTTGGTATGAACATAACGTTTAGTTGATGCATGGCCTTGATTGACCAGCTTTTTGTAGTAATTTTTGCAATTTGCCACTACCCAAAAACTTGAAGTATAACTAAAACCTTCATTTTAAACCTCCCTAACATATTTTTGATCTGGCGTTCAAGATGGTTATGCTATACCCCGTAAAAATGACCTCGACATCGTTATTATTAAGTTTCGAAACTGTAAATTTTATGTTATACTTACTTGTCTAGTCAACAGTCATTTAAATTACCTATAAGAGAGTTAGCAGAAGTTAGATATACATTACCATATACTGGACCAGGTGTTTTAGATGCTATTTTCCAAAATGGCGGTCAAAAAAGTATAAAAAATTCTACTATACTTGTTTAATAAACTTAAGAATAAAATTCAAGGATGAGGATTTAGCAGCTATTTAGTCACACATTCATGTGCCACCCAGTGTTTTGTTCGCATCCGTGTAGTTAATAAAAACAACAGGCATATAGGTCATTTTTACCGGGGTATAGCATAAATATCTGGGATGCCAGATCAAAAAAATTGTGAGGGCGGTTAAAAATAAAGTGTTTGTTTATGGCTAAGATGTTAATTTCATCTCCGGCACTTAAAGTTTTTGCGTAGTGGTTAATTGGAAAAACACTACAAAAAGCTGATTTTTCACTTCTACATGGTATTTTCAAGGTCAATCAAGGTCATGCATCAACTAAACTTTTTACTCCTAGTAAGCGGTGATAAGTCAACAAGAATTGATGGCCACCATGTCATTTTTGCTTTTTTACGAAATTGGATAAAATAAAATGTTTTTCGCCATTTTGATATATCAGCCGTCATATTGAAACGCATCATAGCTGAACCAAATTTTTTAAACAATATTATTGACCTTCTTATATTTCTTACCAAATTTGGGCCCTTAAGTATGTAATTTTTGCAATATGTTAATTTTACTGGGGTATTTTTCAAGGTCATGAAGCTTCAAACTGCATCAAGCTCTAGGGATTAAATTTGGCATACATGCCTAATAGTTTGAGTTACATTTGAAGTTAGTCTGACAAAACGTCGAGTTATTAAGATTTTTTAAAGAGAAAATGGAAAAAATCTTGTTTTTTGCAATTTTCAAGGTCATTTAAGCTCGGATGACTTTGAAAGTGAATTTTTCGGCATCCTCCTCCTCAAGTTATACCTCGGTTGCGATAGTTAAGGTTTTTATGATTTTTGGTCGCCATCTTGAAAGATGACGTCATATCAACCCCTTCTACACGGATGCGAACAAAACACCCGTTAACACTTGATTATGTGACTAAAGAGCTAAAAGCACAAAACTCCTTCATTCAAAATCCCACGGGATAGAAATTATCGACATATGCCCCTTCACTATATTGTATGACCATGATGATAATTTAATGTCTAAAATATTTTCGTAGAATAAAAAATTAACTTTTTTTACATTTTCGAAGTGTTTTTTAGGGTTTAAATAAGTACTGCCAAAAAATATTTTTTAAATATTATAAGAAGTATTTTAACAAAAATATCTTAAGCTTCATCATGGCCGTAACATTATATTTTTTAAAAAGTACTTAAATTGTGAGACATGTTTTTTTTCCTCCCCTTTAGCATACCATTATGGGGCGGCGTCCTAATCACGATAATAGACACTTTTACTTTTCTACTGTTTGACAAATACGGCCTCAGAAAATTGGAAGCGGTCTTCGGCACCCTTATTACCATTATGGGGTTGACGTTTGGGTTCGAGTATATCACCTCAAAACCCAACGCTTTAGGTGTAGTCGAGGGTATGTTCATACCGTGGTGCAAGGGGTGTGACTCTAGAGCACTGCTGCAGGCAGTAGGGATAATAGGTAAGAGTGATTATGGTTTTTTTGTAATGGCACATTTTGCAACAATTATATTCGATATTGAATTTAAGAAGGTAAGAAATTTATCTGGATACGTCACTGGAAACACGTTTGACATTAGTGCGAAAAGTGAAACGAGATGTCGCGTCCATTACCCTGGTTTTAATTTAAAAACATCCAAAACACACGTCTTTTGAAAAAACAAACAGCAATGATTTTAAGACAATACAGTGATAAAATTATTTGGTTGAATTATCTTTCTTGGATTCGCACGTTGTGTATTTTTGTTTGAGTACGATGACGCATTCGTTACTATGGAATGGCTGTACTACAAAGTTCGCCTATTTTTACCTTCTGGGAGAAAAAAACAGCTAAATTAATTGTCTATTAGGAAAACTAAATTGAAATAAAATTTTATTTGTCACTTAAATAAGAAAAATGATAACAAAAGATCAAAAGATCTTGGATGGAAAAAACGAAAATTCAAACTTGGATGAGTATGCCACAAGGAACACACAAAAGACCAAAGCGAAACCACTGATGAGTCCATGCTGGTTGCCCAGGGCGAAACATCATTTGATCATTTCTCTTTTCGCTTTGGTCTTTTGTGTGTTCCTTGTGGGATACTCATTCAAGTTTGAATTTTCGTTTTTTCCACCCACGATCTTTTGATTTTCTGTTTTTAACTTCTTTTTGTTTTAATCGCCTTAAAAGCGTAACCCTATCGGAAAGATTAACACACGTGCGGAACGATGCCTGTTTGTGAGTGATTTAAAGTGTAAAATCAAAGTGTATGATGGTGTTGAATGATGTTTGGGGAGGGTGACCAGTGAAACCACTGATGAGCCCATTCTGGTTGCCCAGGGCGATCATTTCTCTTTTCGCTTTGGTCTTTTGTGTGTTTTTAGATTATTTTCGGTTGAAGTAACTGATTCGGAAGTTTTTTAACTTCTTTTTGTTTTAATCGCCTTAGGAGCGTAACCCTTTTGGAAAGATTAATACGCCAGGACGAACCCGTATCAGGTGACTTAGATAAGTGCCACTGCGGAACGATGACTATGTATGATGGTGTTGAATGATGTTTGGGGAGGGTGACCAGTGAAACCACTGATGAGCCCATGCTGGTTGCCCAGGGCGAAACACCATTTGATCATTTCTCTTTTCGCTTTGGTCTTTTGTGTCTTCCTTGTGGGATACTCATCCCAGTTTGAATTTTCGTTTTTTCCACCCAAGATCTTTTGATCTTTTGTTTTTAGATTCTTTTCGTTTGAAGTAACTGATTCGGAGGTTTTTTAACTTCTCCCAAGTAACATTTTAGGGCAAATTGGGAAGTTGGAAGGTTAAGATAACCAATCATACGTCAAAACATCCCCCGTTTTCCTTCAGAAAATTACTTTGTAGTTTGAGGTTTAAAAATAAGTTTTAAATTGGAACAAATAACCTTAAGAAACGGTCATTATATACACGACATTTTAAGGGTTTCCTTTTAGGATGTTTTTCGAATTATTTTCCTCGTATCATGTCTTCAAAGTTGTTTAGAATATAAAGTTAAAAGAGAAGGTAAATTGATGGTAAACTTGACTTGAGATTCTACTCTGACGTCCCCGCCTTATTTGGGCATTTTTTGGTCAACATTGCTTGTCAAAAGTTTTTAATATTGTCCTGAGAAAATTCCTCAATGTTAAGAACTTTTTTGGCTCAATGTTAAGAACTTTTTTGGTTTAAAACTGAACTCAAACTTACTTATTTTTGACCTAAAGTTATTCCTCAAAGTTCACCGTGTTTATTTAGGCATCTTGGCATTGTCTTCGGAATCCTCGAAAAAAAATAGTTTTTTTAAACAGTAGAAATTAACTAAATTTAATAAAATTAAAACTGTGCCATAGCCGAAAACAAAATAGCTGCGGTCATCACCTGCTTTTGGTATATTTGTAAAAAATCATATAGATTTTAGGTACTGGTATGCCTTGAATTATGATCTAAAATTCTTGGTTTTTTTGCAACCAAATTTTTTAAAATAAAGTATTTTTGTTGTCTTTGTCATTCTTTTGAATTTATTCGTACCTACCAACAAAATAAATGAGCAGGCATTTGTAGCCCTTCTTACAATACCACTGGTATGGATGATTAACAATCTACCCCGAAAAACCCTTGCACACTGCCTCAAGTTCAACTCTTTTTCCAACCAAAAACTAATCAACTCATTGTATATATTGCCAAATTTGATAAAACACAGTTTAGCGGCTTTTAAGTTATCGTGTCCCAGGCTTGATGGACCGACAGAAACCATCACGAAATTTTATATTTATATCTTTTGTGATCCGAATAACTAATATTTTTGTCGATCCCAATAGCTTCCATACTTCCATATACTTATCCTTGGAATCGTCAAAAACAAATTGTTTTTTTGCAAACAAATTTCTGTATGTTTACTGAATTAAACCAATTTAAAACTGCTTTCCCCATCATTTGGTATGTAAAAAACCAAATATTATTTTTTAGGTGCTGTTATAATGCCACACAACTTATACCTACATTCAGCCTTGGTAAAATCGAGAGAGATCGATAGGACGAAATCGGAGAAAGTTAGAGATGCCAATTTTTATTTCTTTATCGAATCCTGTATAGCTCTGTTTGTCAGTTTTGTTATTAATGTTTTTGTTGTGGCCGTTTTTGCACATGGCCTCTATCAGAAAACCAATGCCGAAATTGTAAGTATAAACAGGTTCCCACCATTTTTGTATGGATCTTTTGGCTTTATGATTTGTGTTGGAAAAACCATATTTTGAGTCTGCCTTTAAATTAAAAAATATATCTTTAAAGTTTAGGTAATAATAAAAATAATTCTTCACTCTTATATCCACTCCAGTGGGTGCCCTCAAAAGCATAGCAAAGGGTTGGGCTCGGTATATATACAGTTGATATATAATATGATAAGATGATAGGAAAACCTGAAAAACATTTACCAGTTCTAGTGTAATTAAGCAGAGATTCCTTGCGGTCACCCATCCGAAACGTAATCGCAATTGAAAACGCTTAAGTATAGTTATCCACACCCAAAAAACTTACTCGCTGCACTAGTGTCCATGATAAATAATTTTAATTGTAGCACAAAGAATGTCTAAAATACCCCTCAGTAAACGCCTCAGTTTTCCCCGACACAGGGCCTGACGCAGATAAATACGTGGATGCTGATCTTTATAAAGGCGGTATATTCTTGGGTTGCACCTATGGACTTGCCGCCCTTTACGTATGGGGAGTGGGCATATTGGCAGCTGGTCAAAGTTCCACAATGACAGGTAAGCAAAAATATCTCCTTAAATTGTGCGAAATCAACAAGTAAAATTAAACATTTTAAAACTCCCGACAACCATCAAGTCCAGCGAGTATGAATAAAAATATCATTATAGATTTTACGTTGATTTAATAGCTCAAAGTGATTTTTTTACTTGACGAACTGAAATAAACTACTGCCTAATCTTCCAAGCAGCATTTTTGTGACTTCCAACTAAATCTAACGTAATGCGACGCTATTTAAAATCAAAATTTAAGTTACTTCTTAGTTATTTAGTAAACGACGTCGCTTCTATATCAAAACCACAATGTTGTTAAGCGTAGGTCAGTGTATTGAACGACCCTTCGACGTCGCATGCTATGAAATAACTTACTACTGATTTCTCAACGTCGGACTCACGTTGGTGATCATATGCTACGACCTAACTTTCTATTGTTTTCCAAACGTCGCGTCGGGCGTATGTTAGTTTCTATAACGTTAAATCAGTTTTTATAATGATGGTCGATAGAATATACCCTAAGGTTACGTTTTGTTCCTTTGACCTACTTTTCGAGGGATTTTTTAACCCTACTTTTTAACGTTCTTTTTTTTGTTAAAATTTTTAAAGAGGTTAACCGTGGTTCCGAATTTGCATTAGAGCGAGTAAAGTTAAAAAACTGCATGGCGTTAAAATATGAGGGAAAAATATTTAAAAAAATGCATATTTCTCTCATTAGAAACTATAAAAGAAATATTGTTTTAGGAACTTATGCGGGACAATTTGCTATGGAAGGTTTTTTAAACCTTCAATGGCCCCGGTGGTGGAGGGTTCTTCTTACAAGGTAAAAACTACAACTTTTTTACTGATAATGATGTATCGAACCAAATCTTAATCATTAAAAAAAATAGTCTGTAACCGCCAGTATTCAGAATATTCTAACCTATTAATGGATGCCTGAACTTGGACATAATTTTGAGCTTTTATTAGTACTGTAAAATTCCAAATTTTTTAGAATTTTACCTTTAAAAATAAAGACGATAGTCGCAGTACCTATTCCTTGTGACACCCACTATATCTTTTATTATTTGATTATTCTCCACCACAAACTATAATGAGTATACTATTTAGGGTGGCCCAAAAAAACCGGACTTTTTTAACTGTCCAAGCGAAGACTTTAAAATTTAAGAGTTGATTCCAAAATTGACAATTTGTAAAAAGCCAAGATAGCGGATATTTAAAAAAAAAAGTATTTTTGACCTTCCCTGCAAATATTTTTAGTTCGCTGCTAGTGAAAAATTTAACTTGCGTGTAGAGTTTTATCTTTCCCAAAGGTACTGATTTATCACTTGTTAACATCGGGTCTGTTCGCGAACCGCAGGATTCAGAGCTACATTAGGAACAAACGACCACCTTCAGGTGATCAAAACTCTAATAGAAAAGGGAACGGAATACAATAAACCACTCGTACGTATCTTCATTGAGTACGAAAAAGCCTTTGATATGATAGACCAGCAAAAAATGTTAGACGCTTTGACAGAATGTCGAATAGACCACCGATACATTACCGTCATAAAAAACATACATGGAAAAGCTAAAGCATGTGTTACACGAACGTACAACCGATTTTTCTATACAAAGAGGCGTAGGGCAGGGCGACGTAATCTCTCCGAAATTATTTACAACTCTGTTGGAGTCAATGTTCAAGAAAATCAATTTGGAAGAAATGGGTATTAATCTTGAAGGGGAATTATTAAGTCACTTAAAATTTGCCGATGATATTGTTGTAACTATGGGTCGAATATATGAAGCTCAAAAAATACTTAACAAATTAAATGAAGCGTCTAAAGCAGTAGGCCTCAAAGTAAACATAAGTAAAACACAATATATGACAAATCTGGTATTAAACTAAAACATTAGATTGGGCTCTTCATACATAGATCAGGTAAACTCCTACAAATACTGTGGTCATGAAATTCGGATTGGCAAAGATAATCAAACATGCAAAATAACACGCAGAATAGGACTAAGAGATATCCTAAAATCAAATATACCGATATGCCTCAAAAGGAAGGTATTTGATCAATGTGTACTGCCTGTTTTTAATTACGGAACAGAAACGCTTACCTTGACAAAGAAGACAGCGAACAAAATCCGGGCTGCTCAAATAGGCATGGAAAGAGCTATATTGGGCTACTCGCTAAGAGACCGAACTTCTTAGACAAATATCAGGACTAACAGGCGCAGTAAAACGAATATCGACTTTGAAATGGAACTGGGCGGGGCATGTGGCATTGTCAGACAATCAGTGGACTAGAAAACTTTTTGGAATGGAGATCACGTAGAGAAGTACTCCGCAGCAGAGGGCGACCGTCCACCCGATGGTCCGATGATATAAGGAAGATTGAAAAGTGCTGGATGACAGAAGCGCAAGATCAAAGAAAATAGAATAGACTATGGGAGGCCTATGTTCAGCAGTGGACTTTAACAGGCTGATTGATGATGATGATGAACATCGGGTCAGAAATAAGAAAGTTACAAATTGTTCAAATGGGTGCGTTTGATGAACCAAAGACATAAAAAAACCGAATTTTTCGAAATAATTTTTTATAATATTAAAAATTTTTGGAATGGGCCAAAAACTTTTGAGGTAATGGACAGTCAAAATAGTTCCTTTTTTTTGAGTCACCCTATAGTTTGTGCAACTATTCTTCTAAACAATCTTTTTTTCATAGATCCATAGCAATAGTACCTACCTTCCTCCTCGCATTTCTGGCTAATATAGAAGATATGACAAGTATGAATGACATTTTGAACGCCGTGATGAGTATGCAACTACCTTTTGCCACAATTCCTACTATAGCGTTCACTAGCAACCCACAGATTATGGGGGAGTTTGTGAATGAATTGTAAGTATTTTTTTTAATTATTTTTTTATTGATATCCAATAGAAAAAAAAAACATTAAGTTACTATTTTTTTTTGTGGTGAAAGTTTCAAGTTTTTTAAAATTATATAAATTTACAGGGTTGCCATAATCCTTGAAAACCGGGAAATCCGGGAAAAAGTCGGGAATTTGGTGGGGTCGGGAAATATCCGGAGAAAAGTCGGGAAATTCGCTAAGAATCCTTGAAATGTTCAGATATTTTTGACCTGGTTGAGACTGCCTTCTACCTATATAAAATTTGAATATAACTTTTTTTGTCGGCTCCCGTAGCGCAGTGGATCCCGTATTTGTCTGCCGCACGGAAAGCTCCGGGTTCGAATATCGGATAGGATGAATATTTTGTGTTTATTTTTAACTCGGAAAAAATACTTTGCTACATTGGGCATTGATCATACTATGGATGAAAAGTCCCAGTTTAAAAAAAAAACATAAATTTCAATGAAAATTTCTCCTAGCTTTCGATTTACAAATAATAGAAAATATATTTTTATAAAATATTTAAAATTTTACGGATTTTTTAAATTTTAAATATACAATATTACACTCTACTTTTTGTAAAATTTTAAACTCTGCGGTACTTGTTTCGATCACAAAATCGGATATTTTTTTTAGTGGCCAATCGCCCTTTTCCTCTTTGCACCTCACCAAACTCAAAAGTTTCAACAAAATTTGCTTTTGGCGCTCGCTATAATGTCTACGGGCATTTATGACATTTCACCAACACATATAGAACTACAACTCAGCATTTCTTAACCCAAATTTTTAAAAATAATTACGAAAAACTTGTAAAATATCTTATAGGTAGGTACTGAAAAAAATTTTGTCTGCGGTACTATAACATCGTTGATTGATTGTTATAATTTTAGTTTAATTTTAAGCATACTTATGACAGGATTTTGGCAAAAAACCTAGAATCGAGACCAGATCCCATACCAAACCAGATTTTTTTAAAATAATTCGGGGAAAACCGGGAAAAAGTCGGGAATTTTATCTAGAGAACCCCTGAATTAATAAAAAAACAATATTTTGCTTGACATTATGAATAAAAGTTATGATTTTTTTTGCCAATTCTTCTGTATTTTAATAGAATAGTAGTTAAGTTAAGTTGAAGGTTCTTTTAAAGATTTTTTCGATCGAATTGACCGTTTTTCTTACTATGTTTACATGATTAAACTTTATTTTTCAATGGCTGTGAACTAATCTAAAGTTTTTTTTAGAACTTACACTTTCTCACACAGTACTATCAAAAACTAAATGAAATTAAAAACTACTGCTACACCGGAAGAATGTTTTTTTTTGCAACGAAAATGACACTTTGACAGATATGGTGAAAATAATTATTTCGAATTGAGACGAACCACTAAACAAGTTTCTGAGGATCGTTACGAATGAGGATTGCTTTGGAAAACTGATCTTATTCAGTTTACCAAGTGAGTGAACCTTCCTGTAGCAGCAGTTTTTTCGATATGATTGACTTTCGAGACAGCGGAAGTTTGTTTTAAAAACTTTATTTTTGAACTGAGCCTAATTTACAATCTATACGGTATCAAGTATTATATTGAATTTTAAAATTTGAGTCTCTTAGTCTGTCAAAAAACATTTTAGTCTCTCTAAAGTTCCTGAAGGGACGTCGCAAAAACAATAATATCGTTTAAATAAACCAAGCTTTTTTCATTTCGAATACCACGAAGTATGTTGTCCAATGTTGCAGCGTTCTTTAGCCCAAATTGCATTATAAGAAATTCGTAGTGGCCGTTTTCAGTATTAAACGCTGTTTTAAAGATGTCGGCTTCATTCATTTCGATTTGATGAAAACGGCTTGCAGGATTCAAAGGTGTAAAGTACTGAAATTTTCTTGTCAAGTAGGTCTGTAACCAAGGGGCGGGGGAATTTGTCGCTAACACTTTTCTTATTAACCGCCCTAAAATCAAGGACTATCCTCCACTTTTGTTTTCCCGATGCGTCAATTTTTTTTTGGAACTGCCCAAGTTGGCGATGACCATGGTGAATTACTTGGTCTAAGTAAAATTAAAAAATTTTAAAACCCGCGACAAAAATTTCTTGTGTGTAGAAAGCGTATTATCTCAAACATAGCTAAGAACACTCCCTAAAGGACAGGCTTATTGGTTCGAGACACACACACACATATACACATGGGGGTCAAACTTAAAAAAGATGGATGTAAATGCTAATTTTAATACTGAGTACACCAAGAAACTTAAAAGGTTTCGCTAAAAACTGTCAGAAAAAGATGTAAATCAAACTGCTAAAAATCTCTGGTATCTTCCCATAAGGACAGGGTTCAAAGTGGTCAGGGAAAACCTGGAGAAGTCAGGGAGTTTGTATGCTGTAAGGGAAAGGTCAGTAAAAACCCAAAAATGACCCAAAAGTCAGGAAAGAGTTAGGGAATAAAATACCCATAGTGTTCAACTGTTTATCATTATTTTAGAAATAAACCTGGTACCACCAAAATATTTAGTATGTTTGAATTCTTTCTTGTATGTCACACTTCGTGATGAATCGGGCGTGCGCAGATAATTCTTACCGAAATTCTTTCGCAACCGTGCGGCAGAATGCAAAAAAAGTCACTACGTCTTCTGAGCTGTCTGAGCTATATTCGTATTTTTGTCCACACCAATGAGGATGCAAAAAACGTGCCAGTGCATTTGTTGTTTAATTCCGCCCTTATTGCACCGGCTCTTACCCCCATTTTCGTCGACTTTATTTTATGTGTCCATTAATTAAAATGTCCATTAACAAACGAGAGAGAAAGAGATGGGTAGAGTTTTCGTCTTTTCCGCACTTGTTTTTAAAGAGAGTTTTAGTAAAGGACAATAAAAATATTTGGTGCAAATGGGGGTTACAGACTCTTTTTACTTATTATAATTAAAGCGCGTAAAAATTTCCTGTTTTCCTGCAGAAATCTATTTTTTGTTTTGTAATTTGTGTGGTTTTTTTTATATGCTACTGGAAGAATTTTAAAAAGTCAAATAGAAAAACTCCACCTGATTTAGAAAGTGGCTTAAGTCAGTAAAAAAAAAATCGGAATCAGTTTTTGTGTGTCCTGTGTGATAAAAATAAGATTGGAACTGTCCAACATGGGCCGATGGGCAGTAAAATCCCACTTTGAAGGATCCAAACACAAAAATAAAGTTGAACTTTTTCAAAAAACGCAAAAACTAAAAGGGCTTGTTAAAATTATGACATAAAATGAGCATCAAAATCCCCTCACCCTTTGCCTTCTACGCCAGAAATCTTTTCTGTAAAAATAATGAAGCTAGTACCTCAAAAAATTCTAATAATATTTGTGATACTCAGAAAAGTGTATTTATGACAGATTTTATTCCAAAACAAAACGTTGTAGATGCCGAAATATTGTGGTGCTCAAATACTGTATTGACTTATTAATTATTTTGTGTTAGGTTTACGTTTTGGCGTACGCATCAGAAAAAAAAACTTATTAGTAATAAGTATTTATTCCCAACCAAATTAAGTAGTTCATTACAGGGAATAAAAAAAAACTTGCTTATATTTCATGTTTGAATGAATACATGAATACGTAAGAAAAAAAGTAAATTTGCTTGATTTATAGTTCACAGCGGACATCAATACAACACGATAGGAGTGCTCAACCAGATATTTTCGAAATGCAGATGATAATTTTTAGAGCTATAACTCGACTACAAAAAATTTTGTATTAAGAAAAAAGAAATTTGTAGGGCAACTGCAGCTATTTTAGAGTACCATTATATTGACGATTATATAGACAATTGTGACAGAATTGTAGAAACCGTTTAACTAACGGCAAATATGATTGAAGTACAAAGAAGAGGTGTTTTTGCCGTTAGAAATTGGGCAAATAACTCCAAAGAATTGATGAAAAGACATGAATTTTGAAAAGGTAGAACGAATTTTAGAGTTATATTGGAATCCAAACACAGGCACATGTTATTTTACTATAAAATGGACACATAATGATATAAATAAGTTAAGAGGAAGTGAGGGCTTTTGGATTTAGACCCGCCGGAGCTCCCCACTTGGATGGATACTGGGAATGATTAAATCCGTACGAATTTCGATGCACAATGTTTTTAAATATAAGCCACTGAAAGAAGAAGTTTTACGCACTTTACGCTTGGAAGCAAAAAATATAATAAATAGTAGATAATTAACTCATGTCTCTCTAGATCACAAAAACTCTGAAGCTTTAACACCCAATTACTTTTTATTAGGAACCTTAAGTGCGATACCGCTATCCGAATATTTAGCGAACATGACGTGATAGCCCGGAAACATTGCAATAGAACGGACCAATTTTAGAAGAGATGAATGGCATATAACTCCTCTAACAGACAGCTTGAAGTTGGTGATCTAATTATAATTGTTGATAAACATTTAATGAGAGAGATTGATCACCAAACTACATCTGGGCAAAGATAACCAGATCCGAGTGGCATGTTAGAACCAAAACAGGAAAATACAGACGACCAATCGTAAAATTACACATACTAGATATTGAACCTGACCTGAGAAAAGCTTTAAGAACCCAAAGATGACCATTTTCCCGAAAATGACAGTCCCCCTCGATCATAACTGGTATGAAAGCAGCAACTTTACAGCAGCCTAAATGTCAATCTGCCAGCCAATATTGGCAGCCATGCTAAATTTAATATCTTGAGGACAACAAAATGGATGAATAATGGAAAAAATGTTAAAATTTATAGAAAAGACCCTTAAAACGGAGTTACACGTTTTCTTTGCGATGTGAGTCTGAGAACCTTTTGTAGATCACTTTTTATTGAGCAAGAAATATTAACATTAACTTGTGTCTTTATTTTGGAGACTGCCTCCTTAATTCATTTAAATTCAATAAAAATTACTACCTAACCGGTCAAACTGAGGATAATAAATTACCTCTTCCAATACCAAAGTACACTCTCATAAAAAGGCATCATAAGGAATATCAATATAAAATGCCTAAATGAATTCAGGCGAAAACTTAAAAATTTTCTTTTGGAGAAACCATACTATATAGCATTGATGATTTTTTCGCGGATTCTTTTTAATCACCAAAGAGTAAAAGTATTTTTGAATGTCTTTTTTTTTGTGTAAACTTTATAGATATAGGTTTGACCCTTTTGTGGATTTTGTGTTGTTTTATTTGATGTATATTTTAGTTTATAAGTTGCTTACTTTTAAGATTTTTAAGCTTTGTCAAAAAGTTATGTACTGACTTCGACAATAAAGCGTAGTTCTGATTCTGATTAAACTTGGCAATCATTATATCATCTCATTAGCACTCACCATCTCCTCCTCCATTGAGATTCGATATAGCTAACATTTTTGATTTAAAGTTGGGGTGGAGATTGATCAATGTGGCACAACAATACTTGAAGAGGAAGAATAAAAAAAACATCATTAAAAAACGGTAGATCGTAAATTTCTAAAAAAAATAATTACTCCGTTTGTTAGTGGTTTTCAAGCAAACAATAAAGTTGCCTAAATACTAACTAAACTTATCTGAAAAATAGTTTATTGAATAACGGCAGTAGAGTATCAGGTAAGTTTATTTAGTATTTGAAAGTAAGTTATCGATAGGCAACTTTTAGTTAAGAAACCATAGAAACCACTGACTAAGTATTTTTTTTGGAATTTACGCAGAGGTTTTAAACAAATTTTCAAAACATATGAATTTTATGTAAATCAATCATAGTTTAAAATTCTTATTTTTCTGTTTATAGGGGAAACAAGATAATGTCAATCCTACTCTCAATAGTGGTGATAGTGATAAACATCTACTTTGTTGTAAACGTAGTAAACGAATACAATTTACATTGGCTTCCAATGACGATAATCTCCATAATAGGAGTCCTGTACGTACTGTTCTGTTTGTATTTGGTCTTACACATGATGATCTCTATGGGAAACGTAAGGCTGCTGCAGTATGACTTTGTCACCAAGTATATCGTTGGACCCAACCATGGTAATAGTGAGCTGATGGTCAATCCTGTCAGTTATTCTAGGTAAGTGGCATTTTTCCCAAGTTGCTTGTGTATATAAATCATTGTCGCATTTTTTGAAGTTCCCCTCGAGGAGCATATTGAAAATTTCAGGAAAGGGAATATTAAACGTCCTTTGCTCCATCTGTTGAGTAAAGGTCGTTTCCTCTTCCCTTATCTCAAATAAACACTGTCGCATTATTCCATACCCCCACACCACTCGTGATCCTAAAAATTAAAAATTCAGTAGTTTCTGGAATCTATGAATTTAAAGGCATAGAAAAACACACATTTTCTAGGGAGCCCCCAAAAAGAGCTATATTTTTTTCTGATTATTTGCCTGATGAATCTAAGTAAAATGCTTTTAACTTTAGAGCAGAGATTATTTTTTTTTCTGTCAGTGACCTTAGCTCAGGAAATGTCGAGGTGATGTTCAAAACGGGTCATGTGACATCCCAATGAGCATTTTTGTCTATATAGAAGTTACAGCAAATAATATAAAACCTTCATAAAATAACCAAAAGTTATATTATTTAGTGTTGATGATAATTTTATAACTCTAATATATCTCTTAAATGAGTAAAAAAGACTTGAAAAACAACTGACCAACACCAGCTTATAAAAATTTATGGTACATAGTAATGGATAGAAAAACAACATATAGATTTTATAAAACTTCCTTATGAACCCTCAAGTCTAGATATTATTATAAAAAGATTTTACAACTGTTCTAACAATACTACATAACAAATTAAAGGTTTTTATCGATTTAGAAATATAAATTTTCCATCTTTCTTCCCTTTGCTTGTTATGTATTATTCTTTTTCTTTTTAAAATAAAAAATTTATAAAATGTTGTTTACCAATCTTCTAAAATAAATTAAAATGGAAGTGAGATAAGTTGAAGCAGGAATATGAATATTTATATACTATAAGTTAAATAAAAGCTGTTTTCCCAGTCATCCTACTCTGATAATCAGCTGCAGTCCCGTGTGTACTGTATAGTTTTCGAATACACTCACAAAATTTTCATGGCCTCCAAAAATACTTGAGAAAACGGGAAAAAAATATTCAATTAAATAATACTTTCTTGTCACATATGTTTTTTGCTTTCTGGGAGAAATATTAAATTTTGTATTTTGTTCTTAACCCTAAACAAGCAATATTTCAATTAAAGCACATGTTGAAACCTCATAAATAACGTTTTTATTTTGGTCAAAAACCTATTGTTGGAATCCAAAATGGCGAAAATTTACGACAATTGTATAAAAAAAACAATACAATTATACCATTGTTTACCTCTTTAAACACTTTTTTATCAACGTTTTAAAACATGATGCTAGTTGGAACAAAAGGCTGCAGATGGCACAGTGTTGAACACTGAAGGGCCGTTTCTGCGAGCTTAACAGTTACCATTGTTCTCTTTTCCTAAATGTATTCGTCTGAGAGAGGTCCAGCATACTACACATACCAGGAAAAATACCCGCCTGCACACCCTTCAACCCCGCATAACTGTCACAGGTAACTATCTCAAGAAGATAGTTAGATTGCGGGGTCGAAGGGTGTACAGGCAGATATTTCCCTGGTATGCTGGATCTCTCTCAGACCAATGCATTTAGAAAAAGAGGATAATAGTGACTATGTCAAACTCGCAGAAACAGACCTTGAGGGTGCGTTCCGTCACGTTGTAAGGTGATGTGTTCACAATTGCCGCCGACCAGCCGTGCGCACTGTATGCACCGTGAATTAAAGTTTCACGGTGCATTTTTGCGAACTTAACACGGTTACTATATTGTTCTCTTTTTCTAAAACCCGGTTCCTATCTATGGGTTTCTTATGCGTGGGCTCCCCGAATCAAAAAACAGATCACGTAGTCTAAGCGAGATTTGCCTATACAAGTTCATATCGGTCCACGTGATGAGTTTTTTGAGTCAGGGTGGCCGCGCATGGGAAACGCTGGTCGGAACCGGGTGTAGAATGCATTCGATCCCGATATCTGTCATCGAAAACTATCTCAAGAAGATTTGGATTTCTTATGTCGCTCCTCAGATTGATGTAATTAAAACCAGATAATGATGGTATGGTATCTCGCAAAAACGCGCCTTTTGATGACGCAAAAACGCACCTTTTAAAGTCGCAAAAACGAGCCTTTTAATGTCACAAAATTAACCTAAAAAATCTTGTTTGTTTTGTTATAAATTAAAATTGTTTTTTTTGTTGTAAAAACAATGGTATTATAACCACTTTACAAAGAAATTAATAAAAACATTATAGAAAGAATGGGCAAAAAAGGTTTATTAATGACAGGGTTCCCACTGACCTGGAAAACCTGGAAAATCTGGAAAAGTCAGGGAATTTTAAGAGCAACCTGGAAAAGTCAGGGAATGACCAAAAAATCCTCAAAAGTCAAGGAATTGCCACACAAAACCTGGAATTTCTCTTTCTCAACCTATTTTTTAAACCAACTTTGTAAAAAATATGTGAGTTCTTCTCTGCTCACCTCGTAGATAAGCTCAACATCTGTTTCGCGCTCAATCAGTTCCAGTCCACCTAAAATCCAAGAGCAAGAGAAAAGAGAGGAAAGCTTTTTAAAACGTGTAGGACAAAAACCGCATCATTACCTAAGGTGGCAGATTGTGTTTATTAAACATATTTGGCTTTCGTTTCCAAATAATAAATATCACCTGGTATTATTTCTCCTTGTTCTAAGCACACATCGCGCTATCTTCTAATACAACTTTCAAGTGTAGTCTAGCGCGTTTTTTCTAATCCGACTTAACATAATGTGGGGTGCAACGGCGATGTGAGATTTCGCAAGAATCCAAAATGTCGAAGAAAACAGTTTCTAATTTAGACTGCACAATAAATATCAAGCATATTGTAAGCTTTGTCGGGCTATTTTGAGCCATTTTAAGAGTGTGGTCATGTAAAGAATGTGGAGGCTGAAAAAAATTCAAGGAAATTGCCTTTGTTAATCAAGAACTATCAGTCTTGGCCCAAAATGACAATGGACCTACATCTACACCAACTACTGGAAGAGAAGGAACCTCCACAATAACTACTTCCACTGCCAAAAAGGGTTCTACTCCTTTTTTGTAATTTTTTCTTATTAAGCAATGAGTTATGGATACAGAAATATTGTGGTGCTGTTGCTAATTATGTCCACATCCTCTGCGAAGGCCTGTAGTAGGTTTGGTACTTTCTGGTGGCCGTTGGTGTGTTAAACTTGGCTTTCCTAATTGCATATTCTAATGCTATGTTGAAGAGTTGGGGTGAAAGAGAGTCACGACCCTGCTTAGCTATATTCCACCCTTATCTTGCACCTTGTATCCTCCGTACACGTTTTTACCAGGGATATCAGCTTCTTTGAAAAGCCCAGTTCCTGCATTGCTTCCCACAATTTTGCTCTACATAATCTGTCAAATATCTGTTTGAAATCAATAAACATCTGGTGAAGTTCTCTGTCAAATTCACAGCATTTTTCCGTTATTTGTCTAACGGTGAAAATCTGGTCTATATGCTTATGGGTGTAGTATCGGTATTTACCTCTTCGTTGAGTAGTTCGCAAAAGCAGTTCTTCCATGTGGTTAGGATCTAGGATCTCTCTTTCGTTGGTTATCAGTTGTCCGTTGTTTGTTGAGAGGAAGTTTTCGGTTCTAAGTTGGTATCCTGTTTTGGGCTTTGTTATTCCCTGGAAGTATTCTTTTATTCTGTTGTTTTGTCCATTTTCCTCCATTTCTCTTACTATATTTAGATGGTGGTCTCTTTTTCCTTTATATTATTCTGCGTGCTTCAGATCTTTGTTATTTATACTCTTCTGTATTAGATGCTGTTGGACGTTGAAGCATTTTTTCCTGATCATATTTCGTCTTTCCGTCGCTCTACTATAGTCGCCATGAAAGTACTTCCTTATTTGTTTTCTCTTGTTATCGAGCACTTGACTAGCCACTCTAGTTACTGTTTCTTGGATATTCTTCCAGAGCTCGTTTATATTGTAGCCCCATTGCGGTTCTTTTATTTCTTCAGTAATTGGTTCCTGGTATATTTCCTGTATTTTCCATATTCCAGCTTATGTTGGTCTTCAAATAAAGTTTCGAACAAAGTTTCTCGTCTTATTTAACTGCTTTTTACCTTTTTATCTCGATAATATAAATACCTGCTAAATTTGAGCTTTCAAAAATTGTCATGGTCAAAGTCTACATTTACTTGGTATCCACGTAGACAAGCAATTTATATCAAAAAAATACCTGGAATTTTTTGAAAAATGGTCAGGGAAAACCTCGAAAGTCAGGGAATTTGGAAATAAGAATTTGGTGGGAACCCTGAATGAGTTCATAAGAATATTACAGGCACCAATTTATATAAAAGTGTCTCTTTGTTGTTGGTTACTTAAGTTTTTATAAGCGAGTTGATAGCGACATTTTAAAAACCAATCTATATATCTTTAATTGATAGTTACTTACAGTTTTATACATGGGTTAACAGAAAGATTTCAAAAACCAATTTATATAACTTTTGTCACTGATGACTTATATTTTTATAAATATGTTGGTGGAAACATTGTTAACACCAATTGATATAACATTTGTTACCGATGACTTTAATTTTTATAAAGATGTCCGTGAAAATATTGTTAACGCCAGTTTTATGTTACCTTAGGGTACCATCAATTTAGAACCTTTAATAAAACAAATATACAAACTCAATTCCTGTAGGAAACCTCTAAATACCCTAGGGCATTAATGGAACCCTCTTTATAATAATTATATAAATTTTTGTCACCAGAGGTTTCTGAAAATGCTCATTGGGATCCATACTTTTTGGAGTCGAATAAACATCAGAATTGGGTGAACTTTGAAAGAAAGGCACATTTTATAAAAACTAAGACACGGCTCGAGGCACTTTTTTGATTTTTTGCTGTATAAGCTAAAATTTCCAATTCGAAATATATAACATTTGAATCGGTGACCTTAGAAAGTTTAGCTTATTCGGCAAAAAATAAAAAAGTGGTCATAGCCGTGTCCTAGTTTTTACAAAATGTGCCTTCCATTCAAAGTTCACCCAATTCTGATGTTTATTTGATTCCAAAAAGTATGAATATCACATGACCGGTTTTGGACGTAACCTCGACATTTCCTGAGCTAAGGTAACTGACAGAATAAAAAGAACTTGCTGTTGCACCACTTGGAAATAAGCATTTTGACTTAAGGTCCACCAACTTCTTAAGTTGAAGGGGTGCAACAGCCTATAAATGCTTTTAAGTTTATGATAAAAATGATTAGAGATTTAATTTCTTACAAGGCGTAAACTAGACGTTATATACAGGGTGTTTTAACGAAAAGGTAACTAGAACTTTTTTAGATATTTTTTCACAAGATATTCACAAGCAAAAAACCTCAATGACTCTCTTTGCAAGGTAACTCAACCTTTAGAGAATTCTGACCCCTAAAATGGACATTGGGGTCAAGTGGCATCTTGTTGTATTACCCTTTCAATTATCTTTACAATAGTATAATCTTTTGAAAAATCTATTGAATCGTTTTTGAGAATTCGCCTTTCAAATCATCTCAACGTTTTTACATGTTTCTCGGACAGGTCGATTTTGTTTTTTATTGAAGACCTTTTCGTATCTGGTAGTGTGGGACTCTTCAGTTGCCTCGTATACCCACTAACCCCCCCCCCTTTTCAGCTACGGCTACCCAGTTTCGTTCTGATCTGTTTCTTTTTGTTATTTTTTTGTCCGTAAATGTCTTTGCTGCTTCCCAGTTTCCTTTCCTTTCCAGCATTTTTATGACAAGGTTTTCGCTATTTATTTCTCCTATTTTTTTACTAAGCTCCAATTTTTCTCCTTCGAAGCGTGCGCAGTTGAACAACATGTATTCTCCTGTATCTGCTTCTCTGTCATACATACATGTTCCGTGATTTCTTCTATGCTTTTATATTTTGTATGAGTGTTGTTGTCCATAAAGCTTTGTTTTCGATACTATTCCAAGTTGTTTGCCATGCTTAAATATTTTCGCGTTCTTTTTTTATTATCTTTGTTGTCCGTACTTTTATATCCTGTAGATCTAGTGTTTAAAGCTCTGTGATTCTTTTTTCTATTTGTGATCTCTCTTTGATCTGAAGTTCTATTGATATAACTCCGGCACATGCCGTTGCTGCTTCTGCTGGTACCATTCTATGCGCAGATTACTCTTCTTGACACATTTTCAATAATTCCTTGTATCTGATTTAGTCTTGTGTGGGTCTATTCCTTGATGACTGATTTCTTCTGCCCTCTGGTGAACCCAGCCAAGGTTCCGGCCCAGAATATACCTGCGCAGACCCCTTTCTTGCCAGTGATCCCTATGTTTCCTCGGCCTCTTTTTCCTTACCTCTGGTTGTACGGTCTCTTAAGGGGGTGCCATTCTACATATAGGCAAAGAACGAAAAAAGTGCCCCTCTTGCAAAAAAAAAATGGCTTGTCCAAAAGCTTTTGCAAAATTTTTAGAGGAACACCTTTTCGTCGAAACACCCCGTATAATAACTTTATACATGTACAAGAAGATAGCAGCGCAACTTGCGATTTTTTTATTAGAACCTATATAACTAATTGGAACTACTTTAGTGCTAATTTTGTTCCGTAAAAAAAAAAATTAGAGCTTGCGTTTTTTAAAAGTTAGCGCATGCGCCGCTAGGTGAGAAGCCAGCAGCGCATGCGATTGCAGCCTAATTGAGAGAATTCAGAAAACAAAAGATACCTATATAATTAGAGCTAATTTAGTGCTTCATGGTTTCATATATTTTTTTTAAATATGTAATACGAAAATTATACTATCTGATATAGCGAAATTTCCTGATGAGTTTTTTTGGGTAAAAATTATATAACTCTATAGCACTAAGTTTCGTTTGCTTACAATCACTTGCACTGCTAGCTTCTGCAGAAGGTAGCAGCGCACGCGCTCTTTATTTAAAAAAACGAGCTCTATATTTTTTTATTAAATATAAATTTAGTACTAGTATTGATTCACTGTAAAATAAAAACGATTAATTTTTTTTATAAGAAAATGACAAATAACTTTTAAAAAACGTAAGCTCTAAATTTTTTTTTGGCGTACTAAAATTAGCTTAGGTCCTAATAAAAAAATCGCAAGTTGCGCTGCTAGCTTCTTGTACATCTTTATCCACGGAACATCTAATTTGCTAGGATTTTTTTAGTGAAAACGAGAACGCTTAAGCCGATTTGGTGATTTCGAAGTCGTTCGACACTTATTGGGGTATGGTATCGATTCTTTCCCATTAATTTTAGAACATTTAGAGGTTTAAAGCTTTAGTTTTATCGCTTATAAAATAAGTGAAAAAATTGTGTTTTTTGCATGGTTGTTGTTGTTTGATCATTTTAACTACACACTGGCCTTCCTAATTCCTTTCATCGCCGATAAATGGACATAAAGATCTTTTGGAATTCAAGATTAATATTTAATTATTCTTGCTTTCTTTCTCTTCCCCTTTAAATTGTTTCGGTATTTTTTCTTTTTTGTTTGTTTTTTGAATGTTTAATACTTTTTTTTTTGTTTGTTCCTAAAATTGTTTTCTAATTACTTACTTGTTTGCTTTCTTTCACTTCCTCTTTAAATTCTTTTGGTATTTTTTTTTGTTTGTTTTTTTATTTTTTAACGCTTTTTTTGGGAGACCTTTTGATTTGCACTGATTTACATATATAGATTGTAATGGGTCCTGCATCATAATATTTTAAAAGTGAATAAAACGTTTGCCTAAGCCGCGTTCAAGATTAGGTGCAACTAGAGGCCCTCTATACATTTGAAAGTTATTGTTTTAGCAGAAGTGGGCAACTCATATTGCCCTCTCTTCCTAGTTTTTTTTTCATATTTGCATGTAAAAGCGATTTTAGGAAATGGACTGATGTTTTGCTGTCTCTTTTCATAATTTCCCCAGACAGTTTTTGAAAGATTGTTTTTTTTTTGGTTAGTAAAATATGTCAAGTTTTGCCAAAAAAAAAACAAAAACAAACAGTGAATATATAGGCGGAGATATCAAAAATGTAAATAATAGATAAAATATAAAGACTCCTATTGATCTATATTTTTGTTAGTCTTTTTCTTACAATAAAACATGGAAACATAATGTGTTATTTATTAACAAAGTACTTGCTAAATGTAAAAAATTTTTATTATATTTCCAGCTTGGTCAATGCATGTTTTCTTTCCAGTTTTCTTGAGTTTCTTTCTCCGGTGGACAACGGAACAATACAAATTCGTCGAGGCACGTGTTTGTACAGTTTTTGATACAGCAAAATTCCATTTTTAAACTGGACGTTTCTTAATCAAAAATGTGAGTGACAAAATTATTTATTGTCAGGGGTTACCAACTATCATTGGCAACACACAATTTGTTTTTAAACATTTTCCTAACAACTGACAAATCCAGTTGCTCCTCTGGTAAAACAATAACTGTAAAAAATCGTATACAGGGCCTCTAGGTGCAACTAGCCCCAAAAGGATAAACTGCATCCTTCTAAAATTTTGATAAGGCTTTAGTGACTTGCCATATAAAAAAATATAGCAACATGAGCGGCACGGCGGAGGTATGAGCGTTATAGAAAATACCGCACGAAAGGAACCAAATATTCGCGATCTTTAAACCATAATAACTGGTTGAAAACCGGTGTTATAAAGCTACAAAAATTAACAACTGTGGTAAACAAATATTCATCATAGACGCACTTCTACTGAATGTCTCAGACATACGGCGTTTATGACCGCGATCCAAATAATGTTTTCCTTATCATTTGACGTAAATTTTGTTTATAAAATGGTTAAAAAAGGTTATTGGTGCAATGCAGATTACAAAAATGTATTAAGTTAATTTATATGCAAAAGACCTACTTACTTCATTAAAGGGGTCGTGTCCTTCCCCAAAAAGAGCCTAACTGACCTAGCTCGAGCACAGTTCTGGATGCATTAATGGCGCAAACACTAACGAATACGCGGCCGCAAAAATTAAATGCGGCTAAGCATTAAGTATAGTAAACTTCAAAGGTCAAATCATTTTTTTTTTTTTTTTGAACACGAGGAGAACTTTAAAAATAATTTTCTCAACTGTTAATTTTTCTGCAAAAATTGGTCTTTTTTTTAAGTCGTTTCCAAATATATGAGTGGTGGTTGCGTGATAACGAAAAATTGAATGAATATCGTTGTATTTAGTGTAAAAAAAATGTTCAACCATTAGCCATTATGAGACGTTAAAAATAAACAACACAATTAATTATAAAGTATATACTTACTTAATAACATAATCAAAAAAATTACAGTAGCGTCTGATGAAAATAATTTTCAGAAATGTTTGTGACTATTGTTTTCTATTTTTCTACAGCATGCGAAGTACTAACTACAGTAGAATGCCATACTGGGTGGATTGTTAATAATTAGTATCTGTACAATAAAATAAGTATATTTTTCTATTAACTGCATGTGTTTTCTACCGGGGGAAAGATTACTGAGGCAATTTTATACGCATACGGACAATGGAGGCAATAAAATATACATTATTTAAAAAAAAAATAATATCTTTACCAGAATATAATTATATAACTTTCTTAAATTCACTTAAACTCTCGAATTATTTTTATTGTTTTTTACACAAGATTCATTTCTTTGCTTGTGTTAAATAGAGAAATTAATGTAAAATAGACCTTGCGAAAAAGTTTTGAATAAATTAAATTTAAAAAAAAAACCGTGCTGGTTTATAACGAGCAACTTGGGTAAGTAATCTTCCCCTTCGTTTTTTTTTTAAGTTTGGCTTATTTCTTTTTATATTTTTTTCTGCAGCTCAAATTTAGAACTTAGTATGTAGGCAACATCGACTCAGAGCTGAAATTCGAAGTACAAGTTGCCATAAAAAAGTCACAATTGCATATCTTACTGATATTTTTTGTTCCTCTTATGTTTTATTAGGCAGTTTTATGTGTTCGTAATATTTATCTCATTGGACACTAAGGCGGTGGCGCAGCGAGAGGGGGAGGGGTTGAGATTAACCCCCCTCCCCATGATTAGCTTTATTGTTTATCCATTCAGAGATTATATTTTCTGTAGACGAAGTGCTAAACAATCATGCATTAAAAAAACGTCGTCTGGACTAGTCTGGAGATTTTATTATATTTTTTTCTTCAAGCCCCCCTCTCTGAAGTAAATTTCTGGCGGCGCCACTGACTAAGGTTAGGCATCTTTTTTTAACAAAATATTTTAGTGGAATTTACTTACCAAAAATACATTTTGAAACCTAACAATAGATAATTTTTTAAAGGGTAGACGAAAAATGTGATATTTATATTTATTAGATTTTATTTAGGCCATAATCTTTGAACATACATACAGAGCGCTTCAGGCTACTGCGAACATAGGCCGGAAGAAGTCCAATTTGCCAGTGTACGTACACGCAGCGACACCGCACACCTATCAGTGGAGCAACCAATACTCAGGCTTGCGATCACCGTTTGCGGCTTGCGTTTAGTATGTCTCTAACCACGGTGCTATGTGGAGCGTAGTCAATGAAACCGGAATTTGGTCAATAAATACGCAAATTTTTATAACGTAATTTTCTTGTTTTTTGTCACTGATAAATTAGAGCGTTTTATTTTCAACTGCTCAGATTTATCACTAACACCGTGTTACAATAATGAAAATAATAAGGAGAAACAAAAAAAAAGCAAATTCTCAAAATAAAATAATGCATTATAAAAACCAAAAAGATTCAAAAAAAGTCAAGTCAAAAAAAAAATTAGAGCGAATGTTCGAAAAGTCCTCCTTGCTCGGCTAGACAATATGCGAGCCTATTATAAAAACCCCTTCTAACGTTTCCAAGCATGTTGATAGTTTAAAAAGCTTCTTCAATTTTAATCCGAAGTTCTTCCAAATTATTAGCCTTTTCATGCCCGTAAACTTTATTTTTGATATAACTTCACAGATAGAAGTCATTAGGAGCAAGATCGGGTGATCGAGCTGGCCATAAAATAGTTCCCCGTGTACTTATAACCCGATTAGGAAATATATTATCAAGATATTCCCTAACAAGGCCAACATTGTGAGCGGGACAACCACCTTGTTGAAACCATGTTTCACCAAATCTCACAGCTAAGAACTGCCTAGCAGTTGGAATAATATGCTGCTGCAGTAGATCCGAGTGTCTAGGACCATTCAAATTGCCGTCAATAAAAAATGACCCAATTATGTGTTCCCCTACAATACCCACCCAAATATTTAGTTTTTGGGGATACTATGTTATTACGTCAAAATACAAATGCAAATTTTTCCTCGACCAATATCGAACGTGTGTTGTGACGATTCAATAATGGAAAAGGGCTTTCATCTGTGAAAAGAATAGATCTCAGAAAGTTTTCATCACGATTAGCCCTCTCCATCATTGTTCCGCAAAATTCCATACGACGATAGTTGTCCCCCAGAAAAATTTGATGATAACCATTCTTTTTGAGAACACGTAAGACAGTGGCTGAAGACAACTGCTTCGGAATTTAGTGGCTAGTTAACTTTCGATTTTCTTCCACTGTAGCGCAAATCACCACATCTCGTACTTCCTGCTCGTCACTCAAAACAGTGGGGTTTTTTATGGTTTCTTCGCGCTACACAACCAAATTTTTCAAAATTCTGCACAAACCTATGAATCGCTGATAAACTAGGTTCTGGGCGTTTTACAAAACTCTCCAAATAAAGTTCTTGAATAAGTCTCAATGGTCTGCCTTTATAGTACAATTTGACCATCTGGACTTTTTCGGCAACTTCGTAGCTATTTTTAGTTTTAAAAATTATTTCACTGAAGAACTTACCAATCTATTTCTCTAACAAGGCAGAAATAAAACAAAATAATAAAAACAAAATAAATTTCCAAAAGATAACACTGCAGCGTACTTCGAATCCACCTCGGTCGTACGGCACGGAAAGTAAGTTGGACTTGATTCCCCCTATGTTCGCAGTAGTTTGAAGCTCATTGTATATTTTTAGTTTTTAAGCAAAAATCTTTTATATTAAAGTTACTATTTGGTTTCTAACTCAATATGTAGTTATTTCCTTTATCCCAAGTAGTTTTACATTAAAAAAGCGTTTTACAGACTTGGTATTTAGCCAAGATTTTCGTCCGGATCAATTTCATTATGGCGGGTGACATTTAAACACAGAAACTAAATGGAACTGTCACTGTAGCGGGTGGGCCATAAAAAACCGGACAAAATGGTTTCCGATATAACTTTCGAACCATACCAACGATTTTAATGCAACGAATCGCTCTTTGCAGGAAATTGAGCAAGACTTTGAGTAAAATTTTTTTTTTGTCCGCCATCTTAAAATCTAAGATGGCAGAAAGAAACAAACTTTACCCTTCAAACAGCCACGTTTGTTCGTATGTTACGAAAGATTTTTGGATTTTTTTCAATCAATTGAGAATTATTGAGATCGGTTAAGTGATTCCCAAAAAAAAAATTAAATCAGTTTTACGAATTATGCGATTGCCGTCTGCTTACATTTTCTCATAAATTCATTATTAGAAAACCGATTTCAATAAAATAAAAGGCACTACTATATTGAAATTTGCCGCCATCTTGAAATCCAAGATGGCGGACAGAATCAAACTTGACCCTTCAAAGACGCTCGTTATTTATATTTTCTGAAAACTTTTTAATTTTTTTTATTCCTAGAAAAGTTCTTAAAAAATTAATTTTTGTTCCCATCACTGTTTTCCAGATTATACGATTGCCTTCTCAATTCCGTCTGCATTAATTTCCTCATAAATTCATAATTACTGAACCGATTTTAATTTAACAAAAAGCATTATAACAAAGATCGATCGAACTTTAAAGACCACTATTAAAACCCAAGATTGCGGACAAAATCAAATTTTACCATTCCGCCGCGTATAACTAAGTACAAATCATTAAAAACGGTTTAGTGGTTATTAAAAAATTATTTTTTTATTTACTTATTGTTTTACAGACTATGGGTACGATTGGTACGATTGCCTTGCTAATTCTGTCTGCATTCGTTTCCTCATAAATTCATTATTACTAAACCGATTTTAATAAAATGAAAAACATAATGACGAAAATCAAATTCTCCCCTTTATAAAGGAACATTTTTTCATATGTTGCTGTTAAATCTAGTTTATCTTCTTTAAAGAGATAAATTTAATTGTGTCCGCCATCTTGGGTTTCAAAATCGCAACAAATTTCGATGAGTTTTTGATCTCCGCCATGATGTTTTTTATTTTATTAAAATCGGTTGAGTATCAATTTGAGAAGGCAATCGTATAATCTGGAAAACAGTGATGGAAAGAAAAATTAATTTTTGGAGAACCACCAACCCGATTTTGATGATTTATACCTCGTTGTGCGTGGCGAAAGCAGAACTTTTGTACAAATTAAAAAAAAATATTTAAAAGTTTACAGATCATATAAATAAACGAGCCTCTTTAAAGGGACGAGTTTGATTTTGTCCGTCATCTTGGATTTCAAGATGGCGACAAATTTCAATAGCAGTAGTTAAAGAACAATCGATTTTCGCCATGAGGCTTTTTATTTCATCAAAGTTCGGTTTAGTAATAATGAATTTATGAGAAAATGTATACAGACAGAATTGATGATTGAAAATTTCTTATTTTTTGTGGGAGCCACTTAATCGATTTTAATAATTTGTACCTCGTTCTGTGTGGCAGAAACAAGGCTTTTTTACGACTTCATAAAAAAAATCCAAAAAATTTCAATAACATAAGAATAAACGAGGCTCTTTAAAGGGTAAAGTTTGTTTGTGTCCGCCATCTTAGATTTTAAGATGGCGAAAAAAAAATGCTTTTAATCAAAGTCCTGCTCAATTCCCTGTAAAGAACAGTTTCTTGCATTAAAATCGGTGGTATGGTTTAAAAGTTATAACGGAAAACATTTTGTCCGGTTTTTTATGGCACACCCGGTAATTGTCACAAAAGTGGTCCGTTTGAATTTGGATAATAAGTTTATATTCAGGGAAAAAGCCGACTCTCTTGCTCAGGCAGGAGCAGAATCTGCGTTCTTACGGCCAGAGCCCTGCTTTGGACTAACTAAAGCCTCGATACATAGGGAATTATTCGAGTGGGTTGAAAGAAAAGAGGTGCAGCACTGGCGCTCAACTACGGAACAACAGCATTAAAAAGCCTTTCTGAATAAGCCAGACAAACGTAGAGCAAAGCAGAACTGATACCATGATATCGAGTGATACCTTGTTTTGAAGGTCTCCTGAATGTAAAAATTTCTAAAATCTATCGATTAGTTTTTGAGATATTCACTTGTAATAATTTATAAATCAACAAATTGGGAAACAAATATGCAGAATGCTTTAGAACTACTTCAAAATTGGTATACAAAAAATAGTGTGTTTATAAACTCAAGGAAAACGGAATATATAAATTTTCTAATCCCTTAAAGTATCACTTAAATTGTAAAAATAATCAAAATTGTAATTGTGAAATAATAGAACAAAAAAATAAAGTTAAATATTTAGGAATAATATTTGACGAGAAGCTAAATTTTAAAGAACATATTAAATATGTAACAAATAAATTAAAATATATTTTGAGTAGCTTACCAGTATAGTTAAAAAGAATATTCTATTTTGCAATGGTGCAATCGATATTAAGTTACGGAAACAGTATATGGGGTGGAATTTATGAGGAAACTTTATATAATTTAATAAGAGAGAGCATACAGCAAATCTTTTCAGAAAACATAAAATTTTTAAATTTTCTGAATTATTCTGCATAAACGTTTGCAAGATTATTAAAAAGAATAGCGAATTAAATCTTAGAAGAAATCATAATGAACCAAATTATTTTATACCGCGAGTAACAAAAACACATAGTCAAAGGCTGTTTATGTGTTTATCACCAAAAATATTGAATTCAGTTCCTGAATAAATTAAAATTTTACCGTTTAAAAAATTTAAAATAAAGATAAAATAATTCTTTTTTTCAAACTCCATAGTAGAAGCAATTTTAAAAAGACAATAAACATAAAAAAGTGTCTAAATAATTAATTAGCAATAAGTTTAATTTGTTTAAATTAACATTTAAAACATTTGAAACCTATTATATGATGATGAAAATGTTATGATTATGTTGAAATATCAAATACAAAATGTGAATTTAATAATTTTAAGGAAATTTAGAAATAAATAAATAAAAAAATATATATTTGCTTTTGTTAATAGTATATTTTATGATTGCATTTTTTCTTGTAGGATACATTCCTACGAGAGGTGAAATTTACCTGTACAAAATGAGCTTACTTTGAAAGTAAATATCTTAAAAACGAATCAATAGGTTTTCGAAATGTTTACGCGATTGTCAAGAAATTCAAGAGAACTTCAAAACAAGGTATAGCTCGACCCACTTTTCCTATTCAAAATATAGGGGCAAAGTTTACCCTTCAAAGGGGATGCGCGCTATAAAAATTTCAAGATCCAAAAAGTGTCCCCTTTAGAAACATTTTCTCCAATTCTTTACAGTTTTTGAAAAAATCCAGGTGAACCCTTTTAAATGGCCAACCCTGTATCACTCAAGTTCAGATAACCAAGGGGACGGTATAAATAGTCGACTCGAAAAATAAAAGTTTATGAATGCTTACATTTTATAATTTGGTTTTGCAATTTCATCAATAGTTTTATTAACCGAGCCCCACATTGAAATTAAATATTGGATTTTTGAAAAAAAATGCATAGTAAATGTTTTTTTAAATACTTTAGAGAAATATAATATCTTAGTTTATACATACATGATTCCTATTAAAGGTGATAAATGTTCTTTCCAACTTAAATTTTCATCAATGAATAATCCCAAAAACCGAGTAAACTTTTTATCAGAAAATATTTGTGGCGTAGAGGGCAAAGGGTGAGGGAATAAATCGGAAAAGTTTTTCATCGACCAGGATTTGAACGCGGGACCTCTAGAATACCAGTCTAATGCTCTACCAACTGAGCTACCGAGGAACTGGGGTTTCGACTGGCTATTCGGAAGTCCTTTCGTCCGATTCATTTGTTAGTAGTAGGGAGATCTTTGAAGCATACTGCGGCTATAGAAACCTAGAGATGTTGTAAAGACAAGGAGGTACACATTCACGATTAGGTACGAAATTTCTATTTATCTATCAACCAACGATACACGGCATTTAGCGTTTTATTGGAGGTGTCAGATGGCGAATTCCCAACTAATAATTTTACCCTTTGCCCTCTACGCCACAAATATTTTCTGTTAATTTATTAGGGCACTATTTTCCCTTCATTTTGTAAATATGTTTAAAGGAAATTATTAGTTGAAAATTCGCCATCTCCTCCTCCTCCACCTCCAATAAACTTTTAATATTTAATTTATTTTTGTCTGAAAATAATTGGTTCATGATTTTCATTTTGAATGTTACTTTTTTTTTCAACACATGTATGATGATTTATCAAAATTAATAGTCAAATTGTTAAATGTTAGCCATTTTTCTATAATGTTTAAATCATTTTGAATGTTTTGTTTTATTTCCCTTTATGTGTTTGCAAGATAAATAATAGTTGTATCATCCGCGAATAATTTAATTTTGCCATTTAATTTTAATTTCCCAGTAGAATTAATATAGGTTAAAAATAAAATCCTTTTAATGAGTGGTACATGATGTGGGACAGGGGGAGAATTTTCTCCTTGTTCCCCCCTCCCTCGTTCGTAGATTCGCGATGACTAGGAAAACTACAATATTTTGACAAATTCTTTTATTCTCGAGTAAGATTTTCTTTCTGTTTTTCTTTACAAATCTAATAATAAAATGAATCATAATACTTATTTAGTCACACGACATCATTTTTGTTCTGATTACATACATAATATTTTATTTATCCCTGTATCTTCCACGAAAATTAATTCATTTTAACATTGGTTGTATTGTTTTATATATAAATTGTATTGTTTATACAAAATTGCTTATAGTGGTCGACCATGTCTTTTAGAACTGAATTTAATTGAAAACTAAAAAAACAGATTTCTTTGGCATGACAACTAAATTATTAGTTTCAATTAAATTAACTTTCGATCGAATACAAAATTAGCAAAAAGGTAATATATAGAGTAGGCCAAGAAAACTGGACTTTTACGTACTTAAAAACTAAGGATATAATTTTAATAATTTGGAAAGACTAAATTGACATTTTTAAAAAAATCCAAGACGGACATTTTTTTTGATAATTATTTTCTATCTCACTGTAAAAAAATCAAATATCAATTACAGCGATTCATTGCTAAAGAAGAATAAGAAAAAACCTGAAGACGATCAGAGATTGTACTGATCGAAACGTCGTGTATAAATAAAATATACACAGAGTTAATTTCAAGAAAAAGGACACTTTACAAGGTAAAAAGTAGTTATTTTTTAAAAACGTTCTCTATCATCTTGGATTTATGAAACATTAACAATGTTGTTATCAACTTTTTTTTAATTTTTGGTATTTAATTTTTCCAAAATTATTTAAATTGATCACTTCTAATAGCTAGAAAAGTAATTCCAGTTTTTTTTGTCCTCCCTGTATCAAGCAACTTTGTATAAATTATAAATTGCGAAAACAAAAATACCCTGTTCTTAACATTATTTTGTATTACTACAAATAATCAAAAGAACTAAAAAACGTTCGCTTTAAAGATAAATATTGAAAAATAAACTAGATAATATCTATAAAATTACATTAAATAAATTAAATAATAATTATAGGAAAACGTCTGCAAGCAAACTATGGATATAATTCTTATTTTCAATTACGTAGGTCCAAGAGAAATATATATACAGGGTGTCTCAAAAAGTTCGACTCCCCTCTAATAGTTTCAAAATCAAAAGTTGCAGAGCATTCAAATTTCACATACTTGCATGGTATTTTTTTATTTTTTTGAATGCTGAACGTGCAATCAGTCATTAAAGGAGCGGAGCTACGGCGACAGCGTTACTTTTTTTGAATGTGATACCCTGTATATTTTGGCAAATTTGAATAGAGCTTTTTCTTCTGTTTCCAAGAATACCTAATATGTATCTTTATCATTTTTCTTGATTAACTCATTAGTCTTTTGGAGATTATTTTGCAATTTTATTTAAAAACCGTTATCTATGACAGGGAAGCCAAAAATAGCTGTCAAAGTTTGACATGTAATATTCAAAATCAGGCAAACCATGGTCGATTTTGATTAACAAGGTGTCAATTCCCACTAAGTTGAGTACGCTGGATCCAAAAATGCTAACCATTTTGACAGCTGTCAATTTCTATCAAAATGACGGCACCTATTTTTTTTAGTTTCTAATATTTTGTGACATGTCATACGACCTTTTATACTTCTGTCAGAACCAGTCCAAAAATTGAATTAAAAGAGACAGCTGTGGGGACCTGTCATTTGTTTCAATTTAAAAAAAAGTGTCCAATTTAGCTTTCTTTTTATTTAAAATCAATTTATCAATAACTAAAACCAGTAACAATAAATTTACAAGTGATATTTTTTGAAAGCTGTCAAATCCTGAAAATAGGATACAGGCGCTTTTCTATTTTACCAAACAACTTTTACACTTCACTGGCATATACTCCATTTTTAAAGTTGTTAAATAAAATGACGGTTGACTGGACCTGTCAGAAGTTTGAGCAGAAAAAACATTTTGTTATTTTTCTGTAAAAGTGTTGTTTCTGACAAATCTGGGTTATTTATACCATATTTTTAATCGGTTTTAATTTTGACGGATTTCAAAATTTGCCACATGTAAATAGATTGTTACTTGTATTAGTTAATATTAAACTGTTTAAAAATTAAATAAAAGCTAAATTGGACACTTTTGGTTGAAACAAATGACAGGCTCCCACAGCTGTCACTTTTTTTTTCAATTTTTGGACTCAAGGTTTCGACAAAAGTATAAGAGGTCATATGACATGTCACAAAATATCAAACACTAAAAAATTGGGTGCTGTCATTTTGACAGATGTCAAAAATTGTCACTCGTAAATAGATTTTCACTTGTATTTATTGCCAGTAAACTATTTAAATATTAAATAAGAGCCAAATTAGATACTTTTGTTAGTTAAAACAAATGACAGGTACCCACAGCTGTCACTTTTAATTAAATTTTGGACTCAGGGTTCCGACAAAAGTATGAAAGGTTATATCACATGTCACCAAATATCAAAAACTAAAAAAAATAGGTGCGCTCTTTTCACAGCATAGCATTTTTCAGGGACATATGTCGATAATTTCTATTCCGTGGGATTTTGAATGAAGGAGTTTTGTTTTTAGTCACACAATCAGGGTGATACCGGGTGTTTTGTTCACATCCGTGTAGAAGGAGTTGATATGACGTCATCTTTCAAGATGGCGGCCATCATAAAAGATACGACTTTCGCAACCGGGGCACGATTATACTCGATTCCATATAATTCGAGATCGAGGATTCCAAAAAAATTAACTTTCAAGGTCATCCTTAAATGACCTTGAAAATCGCAAAAAACAAGATTTTTGCCATTTTGTCTTTAAAAAATGTTAATAATTCGTTCAAATGTACCTCAAACTAATAGGGATATATGCCAAATTCGATCCTTAGAGTTTGATGCAGTTTGAAGCTTCATGACCCTGAAAAATACCCCAGTAAAATTAACACATTGCAAAAATAACATACTAAAGGACGCTATTCATCAACTATTAAAGCGAAGAGGACCAAATTTCGTAAGACAGAAAAGAAGGGCAACTACAACAATATTGTTTTAAAAAAAGTTGGCTCAGCTATGACGCGTTTCAATATGGCGGATAATATATCAAAATGGTGACCTATAACAACATTTTATTTTATCCAATTTCGTAAAAAAGCAAAAACAATAAGGTGGCCATTAATTCTTGTTGACTTATCTCCGCTTACTATGAAAAAAAAGTTTAGTTGATGCATGACCTTGATTGACCTTGAAAATACCATATACAAGTGAAAAACCAGCTTTTTGTAATGTAGTTATAGGTCGCCATTTTCATATATCAGCCGCTATATTGAAACGCGTCATAGCTGAACCAAAATTTTTTTAACAATATTGTTGGACTTGACCTTCTTATATTTCTTACCAAATTTGGTCCTCTTCGCTTTAATAATTGATGAATAGCGCCCTTTGGTATGTTATTTTTGCAATATGTTAATTTTGCTTTAATGACTAGCCAGCGTCCCAAAAGATACTATTTTGTACACGATCCAAGTGTGTGAAATTTGACCCTTCTGGCCTCTTTTGGTTTTTGAGATATGGAACACCCTGTAGTATAGTCTCTTTCTACGACATGCAGAAGAGGAGGACGTTAAATAAGGTATCGTCGATCTTTGTCAAGTATACAGTGATTGTAAAAGCAGAAGTATACCAACCATAGTTGGCTCGCGGAAACTTACCTCTATAATTTAAAGATAGGTACAATACAATAATGACTTACACCCTGTACATAGAAATTGCAAAAAGAAAAATATATCACAAAAATAGTTCATTATCTGTGTAATCAAAAAAATCAGTGGAGTTGAAAACGTTCTGTAATCGCTGAGCGTAGGTCTGAAATAGTTTGGCTTTTGATGACCCGCACTATCATCCAAATCCACTAATTTTTTTGCTTTACATTTTTTCAGTATTACATTAGCGAAACATTCACTTAATAAGCAAAGAAATATTTTAAACTAAATAATTTCTATATGGAAAAAAAATAACTTAACTATTATAAATAAAATAAGTTTAAGAAGCACCCTATAATATTTTTGGCAGTGGTCAAAACGATATACGTCGGAGACTTTCCATTTAGCCACCTACTGATTGGGGACCACCATAAAAAACGAAAACATGAATATTTTGGGCACATTTTAAGATACGAAAAACATAAACTTTTAAAATTTATAACTAAAGATAAAAGTACGGGTTGCAGAAAAATATCACGGCCTAAAAATTTAGTATAACTTTACTTTTCAGAAAATCAGAAAATAAGGTATACAAATAGCCAACGGCCAAACAGCCAAACTTAAGCGCCAACTGTGTTTACAAATGGTTCATTTTTTATCTTTATAAAATACCAATATCAAAATCGACTGCTTTTATAAATCAAGCCTAAGACAGCTGAACCGCTTATAAATTTAGATACCTTTTCATCCCTAACACATGTAAGAGCAGTAGTACTTATAGTATATATTATACTTGTTTCTAAATCACGGAAAAGTAGATAAGTTACTGCGAGAACAGTAGTACTTATTATATTGCTTCAGAATATATTAACTTCACAAAATACGAAGCTTAAAAGTTCTGATCTGAGGATAAGTTACTGTGGAGAATTGGTACTTATTGGTTCAGAATATAAGGAACAAATCACGAATATTTCATATGAACTCCCAACTGTTAACTTTTCGGCAGTCGTAGAGGCATGAACACCGACTGATGATATGCGTTAAAAATTGGAGGCATTCGATATAGAATACGATCATAGAATACTCTTGGATAGACATTTATTTATCACTAGCTGAAGACCGCGCTACTTTGCCTTCGATTTCACCCGTAATTCTAAAAATTGGATTTTCAGTATCTATATGGTTTGGTTAGAAGCCAAAATCAAAAATTAAAAAAAAAATAATCAATATACAGATATGGTCTCTTTAGAGATTTATTATACCAGTCGATTAAAACACGTAAACTTAAACATTTGGACAGATGTTAGTTTACCTGAGCTATAATAGTTTGCAAAAAAAATCCGTCTGAGGGATTCAAAAAATAACGTTATTATTTATGAACCGATTTTTTTCAATCCCATTTTGAAACATTTACGATATAGCGGTCTTTTAGAATAATTGTCAATAGCTTTTAGTTTTGATATTTGTGTACCGAAAACAAAAACGGTTTCCAAAATCAGGAAGTTTCAGGTATTCGGGTTCCCGAATTGGTAAGTGCGAATGGAAAGCCACCGTCGTAACTCAATTTATAAAAAATACCTCTTAAAATTAAATTAATATTAACTGGTCATAAAAAATAACATTATTATAGCGACGTATTTAGTAGATACGTTTTTTTGATATTTTGGGTCAATTTTTAGTAATAACTGGCATAAAATTGACAACAAAAATAAAAACTACCATCTTTATACAGTGTGGCAAAATTGGCACCCCACCGAAAACTGACGTAATTCCTTGACAAATCTAAGAATAACGTGATATGTTAGAGAAGCATAACTTTTACCTTTACTTAGTCACCTGAGATCTCTGATTTTATTTATCTTCATAGCAATAACGACCGCAGTGTTAAATCAGGTTTAAATTGAAATTGATGTTTAGAATGTTATACCTTCATATTTTAAGTTCATTGTGACATCCCATTCTAAACACTAATTAAATTTAATAGGTCTCTCTCTCTCTCTCTCTCTCTCTCTTATTAGAGAGCATATAAATACGCTCTCTCATCCTATATTTTAAACTCAAATATCTTAAGGGCGATTTTTTTGAGTTAATCAAGGATTAAGGGTTTTCATGGGGAGCGAATTTTAAACCACATTGTATAAAGCTTAATAACGTGACTGATAATAATATAAAAACAAAAAAAAATTTTTGTACAAAAGTAGTACCCAAGCGGCCCACCGTTATTTTAAACTTATTAACAACTACAACTGAGTTTTGGTTTTATACTAATTCTACATTTTAATGACTTTTAGTATTTAAAACTTTTACTCGTGTAGCACAGGATCAAGGTTAAATGATTATACACAGGTGGCCTACAGACTTTAGTCCAATGACCGAAGGTGGAAATGACGTCACATGTTTCCTTAGTATTATAGAGGCACTGAATTCATGTTTGCACGAATAGTTTATTTTTATTTATTTACGCAAGGTGTATCAATTAAATTATTTTAATTTGTTTGGAAATAACAAATAATTAAAGGCGCTGTCTATATAATATATTTTTTAAATGGAGTAATGACACAGGTAAGTCAGTTAACAACCTATGTATAGTCAATTAACCTGTGTTTTAGAAACGGCTCTATAGAATCTAGTAAGCGAGGTGACTCCCAACTTTATTCCAAACTTCCCCCCGCCCTTATATGGTGGCAATTTTTTTTTTAACATTATCTCGAAACGGCTGTTTCTAATTTATTGAGGTGGCATAATTTACTAACCCATACAATAATTTTTCCCACCACCGACGATCCCTTGAGAAGGCATGGAAGGGGAGCCTCCCCCCTCCCTCCCCAATGTTGCTTGCAGTTAGGAAATATGAAGGTTCAGTTGGGAAGAACCCCGCACGGAATACATGGATTTTGGTTGATTGCAGAATTTAATGAAATTTTGGTATATTGTAGATCTCGACCTATTGATCAAATTGTATGATTAGTTTCAAAGATACAGGAGGATTTCGAAAGTAGTCACTTTAATAATAAGATTTTTGTGAGTTTTCTAACAAGATTCAGTTGAGTGTTGGCATCAGTATGTATGCGCACAACCGTTTTTATTCAGCGGTGATATTTTAGTGTACCGAGGTTATCACAAAAGTTTTCTCTTTAGAGAATATATGTTTATTTGTTATGTGTTTATCCCATATACTTACGGCTTATCCTAAGTATTAGATGAGTATGTTTAGTTAACTAGGCAGATTAATAAGAACATTATCTTCGTACTTTTAATTACAACGGAACAGCCAAAAGTGTCTATACCCACTTTTGTAAGTACATCTATAGGAATAAATACATGGAAAAATAATTGGGTGTAGATATCAATAAAATTTTGGTAGATATGTTGTAGATTTTAATTTGCTGATTCTGATCACATATTAAATCACGATGATAATAATAATTGAGGATTTGACTTGACTCATCTAGTTAACTGAAACACCTAGGTAAAGAACGGATCATCCCTATACATAGAAAAGTAACTAAGTATAATCAGATAGTGTTGAAGTTCTTACTACTGATTGAGGCTATAAATATCAATAACCAACCGGCTCCTTTATTCTTTTTATTTTAAAGACGTCTCAAGTAAAGCAATCAACAAGTTTAATTAAAATTCTAGCGCTTACTTACATTCCACGTCAAATAAATATTAATCTGTAAAAATGTAGTTTAGTACTTTCGGTACTTCTCCTGTAAATTACGAAAAGAATGTTCTTGATAACCTGCCTGATGGTTAGTTTTAATCACTAATTTGTCATTAAAAGACATAAAAATATGTACATAACAAATATACATAAATTCTCTAAAGTGAATACTTTTGTGATGACCCCCTACACTAAAATATCCCCTCTAATTAAAAACGGTTGTGCCCATACATATTGATGCCAACACTCAACTGAATCTTGAGGGAAAACTCACAAAAAACTTTTTAATAAAACATATAACGATTTTATGGTTTATTTAAAGTGTGATGAGTAGGTCGAGATCCACAACATACCAAAATTTCATTAAATTCTGCAATCAACCAAAATGCCATGTATTCCGTGCGGGGTTCTTTAAGTACATTTTACAAAACATTTTGTATTTCTATTTCTTCAAACAACAATAAAAAAATCAAAGTTTCAGATAACTTGGGAACTTCTTTTAATATTGGTTGGGAAAATGACCTTTATTATACATTCTTCTCTTCCCTTCCCTCAATCAAATGCCTTCGGATCGCCGGTCTTTCCCACCCAACTCGTCTTTAAAAGGGGCAACATTTTTAATGGTTCCTTAAAAACGGCCGCTTAAAATGTAGTAATGGTGTAAATTTCTTGCCTATCTCTAGCAATGTCAAAACCTTATGTTTACTTGTAATTATGCAGTGCAAAAATTGTTTCACCACAGTAAGGATGGAATGGTGGTAGGATAAATCAAGTGTTTCGTTGTAATTTTGTAAGGAATATACAAATTCTTGTTAGGCACAGAGATAAAGTTTCTTGCGGCCACCTCAGTAACATACTTAAGTTTCTTTGCTTTCCTAATGGGTCAGAAATTATACATATTAAATTTTTGACCTTCCGCGCCACAAATTATTTTTTAACTGCTAAAGTTTATAAGAGAAAAACGCTAGATACTATACAAAAACTGTACATTTAACATTAAAAATATACACTTGTGATAAGCGATTACAAAACATTAAAAAACTCCTTTTTGGTATACTTGTTTATTAAAAATAAACTGTGCGCGCTAGCTAGGTATAGGCCACATAAAAATGCATTCCAAAACTAATGGACTCTTTGTCTATTTCAAAACTGTACTAACTAAAATCCTAGCAGGGCCTTTATTTTTGATTTAATAGAAAACTGGATAGAAAGGAATACTCTCTACAAAATTAGTGTACTTATGCCTAAATATTTTTTTATTGAAACGATAAAATTGTTACCTGAACATCACAATATTTACACTAAAAAATATGGTACGCCACCGAATAGAAATTCAAGAAACATTACCTTTTTAGGCATAATTTAAAAAACCAATAGCGGGACGACTAAAAACAATTTTATAAATACTTGTTTCTTAAACAGCAGAATTTTGACCATCAAAAATTTTACAACGCCACTGTTAAAAAATTCAAGACCTTAGCTTCTCAGCCCAAAAAGCAATAAAGGTTATATTAGAGATAGTTGATACTAAAACTGCAGAATTTTTATAATTTTGTATTGTATTCTGCTGATATAAGGTGTGTGTGTCAATATCTAATTAAAAAAGTATTTCAGTGCTTCTTTGATACGCCCCTGCGTCTAAACAGTGGGCGGCACTACATTATAACCCAGCTTTTTGTGATGCTTTTAAATAAGTCTACATAATGTCACTTCAGCAAAATGTATTGCTATGGTGTCGACGCACACCTATAGTTGGGTGAAGCAGGGTTCTTTATTTTCGCAAAAAGCATTTTTTGTTTCTTTTGCATTTTAACAGTTTTTAAATTCTGACTAGATTTTATTGTATCAAAAAGTATATGTCAAAACGAAAAAATAAGCTGTACGATGATTTTCCTAAGTAGAATTTTTGATTGAAAAAAAATCAATATCTCGGAAACTAGGTACTTGATTTTTTACATAAAAAAATTGTGGTTATTCCAGACAGAAAGGTATACTTTAACGAAGTTTCGTGGAAATTTAATTATTTTTGCAAAAATTAAGAAAAAAAAACGAAGAAAATATTACGATTTTTCGCATTTTTCTCCAAAATTTTGAGTTTATGTTAAAAGGTGATATTTACAAAAGTTATAGATTTTTGCACGATTGAAAGCTTTTCTTTTTTAAGACAGCACCCCCGCTCACGCATTTTTTTGTTGCCTTTATTATAAACAGTTAAATTGAATAAATTAATATAAAATAATTATTTATACGCATACGTCTTTCGAAATGAAACCGTTCGCCAGCCGCAGGCCAATCGATCAAGTTCGCACAGTTTTTGGGTGAATGTGATCGGTGAACGCTCGTTCAAGAATATTACAACTATAATCCGTGTGCGAATTCATGTCCGTTCACAGGTCAAGAATTCGGCCCCTGGATCGGGAAACCAAAATATTTAGGTTCGCCAAAACCAAATATTTCTAAAGTCTTAATTAGTCCACGTTAGTTCTTGAGTTTAGATTGAGTTTTAATTTACTTGTAGAAGAAAACAAAATGCCAAATTTGGTCGTAGGATAGGCAATTTAGATACAAATTTTCTGAATAGAGGAAAAAATTAACACCCAAATTTTGTTTTAATTAACAAGATTAGACCTCACCGTCTAACATACTAAAAGTCCTGATTCCTACCCCCTCTTGAACTGCCATTTCTAACCTCCAAAAAACTCCAAAAAAGCGTTTTTCTTGGATAATTCCTAACCGGTGATAGGCTGTCAAAAGTGACAAATGGAAAAAATGTTACAAATGTAATTCTCTATCAATAAACCACTCCTTCGAACAGAAAAATTGAAAAGAACCAAGCAAACATGATGCCAATTTGAACAATTTCTTGCATATTCCTTTTAAGCATTTTTATCAAGATTTCACAACCTACGAATACCAAACTTGGCAGGATTGATCTAAAACCAATGACCTAAACTATATCAGAAAATTAAATTTTTCCAGTGACGTAGTGCGATTTTCTTAAATAGAAAATTTCGAAATGTACCAAAACTCTGATACGCCACTGTTACTGAGATATACAAAAAAAGCCCCCGCTTTGCTATACTAGATAAAATTGCATTCCCAACGACACATTCCGCTTGTATTTGCTGCTTCTAGGAACAAAATAAGAATTTTTTTAAATCAGAATTTTTTATTTTTTTTAGTAATTTGTTAAATAAAAAAGTCAAGGTCCCCTACTCTTCCAATACATTGATTATGAGGCCAATTATGTAGCTTTATATCTTCTACACTGGTCAGACACTTAATCGTCATAGGCGTAGATATCTACGGGTTTTTTTTTTAATTTTATTTTGTCAGTCTTTTTGGATATTTTATTTTTTTTATTTGGTGTCATCCTACGCTTTAGCATAAAAATATCCAAAAAGACTGACAAAATCAAATTTTCAAAAAAAAAAAACGTAGATTTCTACGCCTATGACGATTTATTGTCTGACCAGTGTCGAAAGTATAAAGCTACATAATTGACGTCATAAACAAAGTATTGGAACAAATACTTAACAAATTTACTAAATAAAATATAAAAAAATGAGGATTTTAAAATATTCTTATTTTATTACTAGAAACAAGCGGAAGGTGTCGTTAGAAATGCAAGTTTATCTAGTATAACATCAGTAACAGTGGCGTATCAAAGAGTTTTGGTACATTTTGAAATTTTCTAGTGAAGAAAATAGGACTACGCCACTAGAAAAATTTAATTTTCTGATATAATTTAGGTCATTGCTCTTCGATTAACCCTGCCAAGTTTCATAGGTTGAGAAATCTTGGTGAAAAATTTAATTTTTTGATATAATTTAGGTCATTGCTCTTCGATTAACCCTGCCAAGTTTCATAGGTTGAGAAATCTTGGTGAAAATGCTAAAAAGGAATATGCAAGAAATTTTTCAAATTGGCATCATTTTTGCTTGAGTTTTTTTCAGTTTTTCTGGTAGGGTCGCAATTCTTCAAAAACCGTCAGAAAATCTCATCCTTAAAAAATCTGACGATTTTTAAACACAAGTTTACACTTAATGCTTTTTTGTTAGGACTATTTGCTAATATTCCTTAAAATTTTACTGTTACTTAATACTGTTCTACTAAATAAACAATATGACAGTTTTAATTTTTGTAGGCTGTTTTTTTGAAAACCCTGTTTTTTATTTAAAAATTTATGTTGTTAAACTTATTTTTATGTGTAAACAAACCTTTAAAACTTTTAACTTACAAAACCATAGATAGCCATGGAATATTTCGCTGTCACTGTTCAGAAAAGTTACATGGTGAGAATTTTCGACACTTTTTGACGTTTATTGGTACGCGTAGTAACAATTTAGCTCCGTCATAAACTAGTCCTGCAGAATATCTTTACAAAATGTTATTAAAAAAATGACGCAGTTTCTCTTACAACGTTAGGATAAATGTAAAGGTCGCTCAGTTTTTGTTTTAAATGAGTCGTTGGGAATGCAATTTTATCTAGTATAAGATCCAGTGAAAAGCGGGTGCCTTTTTTTTGTATATCTCAGTAACAGTGGCGTATCAAAGAGTTTTGGTACATTTTGAAATTTTCTATTTAAGAAAATCGGACTACGTCACTGGAAAAAATAATTTTCTGATATAGTTTAGGTCATTGCTTTTAGATCAATCCTGCCAAGTTTGGTATTCGTAGGTTGAGAAATCTTGGTGAAAAATTTAATTTTTTGATATAATTTAGGTCATTGCTCTTCGATTAACCCTGCCAAGTTTCATAGGTTGAGAAATCTTGGTGAAAATGCTAAAAAGGAATATGCAAGAAATTTTTCAAATTGGCATCATTTTTGCTTGAGTTTTTTTCAGTTTTTCTGGTAGGGTCGCGATTCTTCAAAAACCGTCAGAAAATATCATCCTTAAAAAATCTGACGATTTTTAAACACAAGTTTACACTTAATGCTTTTTTGTTATGACTATTTGCTAATATTCCTTAAAATTTAGTTTCTTAATACTGTTCTACTAAATAAACAATATGACAGTTTTAATTTTTGTAGGCTGTTTTTTATTTAAAAATTTATGTTGTTAAACTTATTTTTATGTGTAAACAAACCTTTAAAACTTTTAACTTACAAAACCATAGATAGCCATGGAATATTTCGCTGTCACTGTTCAGAAAAGTTACATGGTGAGAATTTTCGACACTTTTTGACGTTTATCGGTACGCGTAGTAACAATTTAGCTCCGTCATAAACTAGTCCTGCAGAATATCTTTACAAAATGTTATTAAAAAAATGACGCAGTTTCTCTTACAACGTTAGGATAAATGTAAAGGTCGCTCAGTTTTTGTTTTAAATGAGTCGATAAGTAAAAATCGCCACTTTCCAGAATTCTGACAGGTGCGATTTTCTGTCATTTCTGAAGAATCGCGACCCTTGGTGTGGTTTAAGCTACACTTGCTACTCATTTGTCACTTTTGACAGTCTGTCACCGTTCAGGAGTTATCCAAGAAATACATGGGGAGTTTTAGTATGTTAAACGATGGACCTCGTAAAGTTGTTAATGAAAAAAAAAATTTGGATCTTATTTTTTCCTCTATTTTTCTTATGTATCTTAGCCTATCTCATTTAATAAAAAAAAAGAAAATACATTTTACTAAATTAAATCGATTTAAAAGCGCAGTGTATAGCAACAGTCGAAAATATCTTACTGTCGGAATTTTCCTAAAAGTCTCAGAATGACGAAGCGTTTTCGAGAAGTTTTTACCGCTTTTTAAGAGTTTTTGTGTTTTTTTGCTTAGCCATTAATGTGGCTATTACATCAGTTATCTCGCAGAATTCGAAAAAAGCATGTAAGTAGTCAATTTTAATTTTTAATTGAGTAGGAAAAAATTTGTATTGTTGTTAAAATTATCATCAGCTGATTTTCGACGACAGCAGATGTTTTTTCAAACTGGTCCGGAGATTTTTGGAATCGGACCAATTTCAATATGGCGGCTGACAACACAGAAGCTAAATGGAACTTTCATTGTCAGTGTCAAAAAACTAGTCCGCAGCAATTTGGAATGGAGTGTACAACTTTCTATCGACTTTTTTTTATCAAAATAAGGGAGCTGATCCTCTTTTTTAAACCGCTTTATGTAAAAGAAAATGTTACATCTGCTTTGATGAAAATTGTTGTGACCAAATATCCAACCCAACCGAACCTTTCTTTTTTAATTGGAATCTCAAAAAGAGAATCAGCTGAGACTTTTATGCATAGTTTCTAAATTTGGGAATGAAAAAACCTGCAGTTTGTTTTTGGCGGCATTTTTATGTGACCGATACTCCTTCGGGCACCTTCGTTTTCATAGGTAACGGTTTGAAATATTTTGTGTCAATAATTATATATTGTGATAATAATCGCAACCGAGTCCATATTTGATAGTAGTTTAACACTATATCACTTACTTTGTTTATGGATTTCATATGAAATCAACCAAAAAAAAGGGAGGTTTGGCAGACCATCTCCCCGATTTCGATAATTTTTGGTATATTTATTCTACCCACAAAGGGGATGAAAAATCTAAAATTTGAAATTTTTTTTGACCATCTGATTTTTTGAAATTATTTCTTGAAAATCACAAAAACTACCAATTTTGCTCAAACATATACTACTTAAACTTGGACAGTGGTTTATATCTCGTTTTAAAGGTATTTTAAATACCTTTCGAATTATCACATTGTTTTCAAAATTTTTTAAATCTTTTTTTTCGATTAACCCATCTTGAAATTTTGTAAATAGTTTGGCAAAATATCCAGGAACAAAATATATAAAAGTTTTTTTTTTAATTTCAATTTTTTTTAAACAAAAAGTACAGCCCATCATTCGAAAGGTATTTAAAATACCTTTAAAACGAGCTATAAACCAGTGTCCTAGTTTAAGTAGTTATCGAGATATTTTAATTTTTAAATTAAATGGTAGTTTTTTTTTGATATTCAAGAATTAATTAATTGCCAAACCTCTGGTTGATTTGATATGAAATGACCCTTATACGGGCCTTCTGAAGCGTTTTTATATAAGAACGGTTTGAAAAATTTGTCATATAAACACCAATAAAACCGTTTTAAGTACTAAATCGATTCTATTTCAAAGCGATTTAAGAAAGCGGTTTGTCACTTTAAAACCGATTTTAGGGTCGGTATAAACCTTAGATTAAAAAGAGACAAGATAGCTGACACTTACGGAGACTTTGGTTATATTATTATATGAAACAATGTTTACCTTTCTGTTGTTTACAGTAAACATACCATAGGTGTACCTACTTCAATATAAATTTACACACGGATTATATTATTAAAATTTTACTTTAATATGAAATCTGTAAAATAATTTAAAAACCCCTCAAAAAATAATTCTGCCAATTTGAGCTTTGGAAGCTTCCTAACAATAAATGTTTGTAGTAAAATTTACAAAATAAATTTATTACAAAGTTTGGATATCATTATTATGATTTATAGAAATTTCAATTTTTAACACAACAAAATCATGCCAAACATTAAAACAAAGAAACACTGTTCATAGCACCTGGAACATCAAGAAAAAAAAATAATATTACCTACTAGCTAAAAATTATGTTATTGTGTTTGTTGATTTTGTTATTTTTTCTGGTCATTAGCAGAAACTTACTTATACTGACTTCTTCAGTACACAATAAAGTCAATAATGCTTAGGGTATATAGAGACATCTAGGACAGAGAAAAAGATTTAAATATCAATTCGAAGGCCGAGCGCAGATGGCAATGGCGGCAGTGTAAATCAATCTTAATATTCTGATAAGAGGTAGGAATTCAATATTCTTACAAACCTGAACACATGTGAATTACTTAACTTCTATTGTTGTTGGCAAGTTGGTTTAAGGACTTTACCTACCTTTATTTTATAGTCTATAAAAAAATACCTTCGAAAATATCTTATTGGCGCATTAACTACTTCGTCAAAAGTATGCCTTATTTTATCGTCTTTATAAAAAAAACCTCGAAAAAAACCTTTAATAAAACGTTCGAAAATATCTCATTTGACGCATTGTTTGTTGATATTTTAATTTAAGGATCTACTAATTTAAATATATTTCATAAACTTTGTTTTTATTTTCTTTTTATGTACCGCCACTGACTGATTTCACTTGCTCTCCTTTTGTTTTCAAAACATTGGACGATTTGATCCAAAATATCACTTTAAATGCACTGAAATATTTTCCTACTGGTAAAAAAACACACTATAAACGTTTTTTGACAAAATGTGGTTTTACAACGACTTATAAACTGCTTTAAACATCCTGAAATTTTAAAATAAATAGCACGAAAAAGCTTATGTCAATAAAAATATCATCCGACCGTCTGCGCTCTGCCGACTTTCCCCACCCACAAGCCAATCACGACCTAAAATGGTTGAGACAGAATTCTTTGTCCCTATCGTTCTAACGTCGTTTAAAAGGATGGAAAAATAATCGACATTTCTCACGTTTTTTTTGTTGTGAATTTATTTCTAAATAAACAGTGGTTATTATTTGCCAAGGAGTTTTCGTTGGACCAGATATCTTGTCTGTTTTAATCTAAGGTATAAACACTTTAAAAAGGCTTTAGCGTATTGCTTCGACGAACCTAAAGAAATACTCAACAATTTGTTTTTGTTTAAAACTGACATTTAATAACGTTTATTCAAGGAAATTTAAAACCGTCCTTATATAAAACCGGTTTTCGGCGCGTACATACGTAGTAATACAGCGTGTGCCAAAAATAGCGAAACACCTAAATATCTCGAAATAAAATAACTTTTTTTGAAATTAATCTCCTCTGTTTAAAGATTACCTCAAATTTGACCAAGATATGAATTTTGATGGTCACTACAACGTTAAAATACTTTTAAAAAAAAACATGTGGAAAAACCCACAGATTTTATTTGAGAAATTTTAGGAATTAATTAAATAAATGGTGCTAGCAGGCACGTATAGCCATCCATAAAATAATACAAAACAAATCAATTTTAAAAACTACAATTTAATTTAATTAGATAATTGCATTTTCAACCAGAAAAAAAAAATTAAAATTTTTTTATCAAAATATTTAATTTAATGGTAAAACCCCGTGTCGCTACGGTTCGTGAGTAACAATTTTTTTAAAAGTTAATTCCCCTCTCTTACCCTCTTGCCAACCCGCCATCCCCATCAAAAACTAATCAGCTCTGCCTAGGGTGACAAATAATTTTTGTGCTAAATTTGACAAGAATCTGTTTTGCTGTTTTTGAGTAATCGTGTTAGTGACAGACAGACAGACACAATGACAAAATTTTGTATTTGGGTCTTTTTTGACCCAAATAACTTATTTTTAGTGGAAATAAATAAACTTTTTTTGACGATCTCAATACCCTCCATACTATGTATGGATGGCTAAAAATCATGTTAACCTTGAAATTACCATTAAAATCGATATCCAGGTTAACAAATTAAATTCAACCAAACCGTTTGGTTTTTGAGACATTTTAGTGTTCCGCTACTTTTGAAACACCTTTTATATGCATGGTGGTTCAGAACCAGGAAAAAATTATTTTGTCGGCTTAAATGTTACTCAACCAAAAGTTTATTTTTACATAGCCTTGTCCATTAATTGTACGTGAGGAAACTTTTACTTCTTCAGGGATCATACAAATTATTTAATAAAAATAATTAAAATTGGTTGAAGTGTTGCTTAAAAAAACTTTTGAGTATAGTTTCATATTAGTAGCCTGTAAATCAAAACAAGTTGCATTATTTTGTACAGGGTGTCCCAAAAATCCTAGTCCACCCTAATATCTCCAGAACCAAAAGAGACAGAAGTAAAACTTCACATAATTAGATGGTACAAAAAAGTATCTTTTTGGATGCTAATTTTGCCGCCATTCATTAAGGGGGCGGAGCTAGAGCGTAGACAACACTTTTTTAATGGGATACCTTCTATATTTTATAAAGTTTGAATGGAGCTGTTATTCTGTTTCCAAAATACCCAATATGTTACCTTTTTCTCTAAAAGTTTAAAAAAAAATGACAAAAACTTCTAAATAAGAGCAATGATTTAGACAAAGAATCACCTAATATCTGTTTTCTTGTTTAAGTCATTGGTCATTGGTCTTATGGAGATGAAAAGCTCTATTTAAATTTATACGGGGTATCTAATTTAAAAAAAGTATCGTCGCCGCCCTAGCTCCGCCTCCCTAATGACTGGTGCGATGATTAGCATACAAAAAGACACTTTTTTGTAAACCCCCTAATTATGTGAAATTTTATTCCTACCTCTTTTGGTTTTGGAGATATTAGGGTGGACTCGGACTTATGGGAAACCCTATATATAATTTTTTACTTTGAAATTGCTTCCGACGTTATTTTCATATTATTAGTTGTATTATTCTTATTGACTGTATTATAATTAGGCTTGCTTCAAATAAAATAAAAAAATAAATAAAATTTGTTCCGACACTGATTTCTGAATCACCATCTATAGTCCAATTTTTCGATGAGCGGACTGACATCATTTTTGCCTCTGAAAAAGTATTTCTTTGCTGTCAACAGTTCGCATGTCAAATAATTTGTCGTTGTCATTTTGAAGTAACAGTTGAAACAATCAACGCCACGACTTTTTTTTACATATTTATTGTCGCTGTCTCAAACAATGTATCAAATAGAGATCCAAAAAATGACGTCAGTCCACTCATCAAAAAATTGGACTATATACTGCAGTCTAACAAATACCTGATTTATTACATAACCATGTTGTTGCGCCTTGCTGTTTCAAAAAAGTTACCCGGATCGGACACTGAAATCCATTTGTTTTCTTCTCTCTTCAACCTGACATTTTTTCTGTTGTCTGTCTACATCTATTTTCTAATCAAGTTTGTGTAAATTGGTAGCTCACCACGCCGGTCTGATCTACAAAAAAATTTGGTCAAAAACACGAAGTTTTAGTCATTCCATGAATAAGTCAACCGCATGTTAAGTCGGTTTATTTAATTTATTTCAAGTAAAAACTCACTATGGTAATGTCAATTTAAGTATATGATTATCCACAAACAACCCCGCTTCTTAATAATTTAATTCATAAAAGTGGTTTTAGTTTGCATCTTTGACCAACATAACCAAAAAAAAAAACATAAAAAACAATTAATTTTAAGAGGTCGCAATTCCCAAAAATATATAAAATCGGCCATAATCATAATCTTTTACCCATTATACAAGAAAAGTTAGTTCTAATTTTGTTTACTTGAAACATTTTTGTAATTCCTCATATCCGAAATATATAAAATCGACTATTATGACCCAATAACCATAACGAAAATTTTAATAAATTTTGGGACGCTATTTTGAAAAAATGGCGTTATAGCCAGTCCTAATGAACTTGTTTTTGGTCTACTCAGGTCAAATCTCTTAAAAAGTGCTTCTTAACAACCGAACCAAATTTCAAGCTTGAACAATTTGGCGCTTTAAAATGGCAACCTTTGTGCGATTACACATTTGTATGACTGTGGTATTTATCCATTTTTGGACATTTTGACGTCATATATTAAAAAACGCTTTATTTTCGAAATGGTAATTTGAATTTTTCTCCTTTAAAATGACACCCAACTCAACATCATAGGCTTACTTAGTTTGTGAGTAATTGCTTTTAAAATTGAAGTTTTTACACTTTCATTGTAAATACCTCAAAAACTAAGGAATCATGTAGTATTTTTAAAAAGCAAACTTTGTAAGAATTTCTATTTGGTATAAAAAAAAAGAAGATTCAAATAAAAATATTAAATTGCCCCCAAAATTTGCCGCCCCATAGTTCAAAGTTTATAAAGGGTGTGCCAAAAAAATCCGCACTTTTTTAAATGATTATAACTTAGCGGGAAGTTCTCCGATTTTAATAATATTTAGTTTTTTAGAAATCTAAAGCTTCAAAATTTATAGGACCAATGTCAAACTTGACATTTCCTAAAAATCCAAGATGGCGGACCTGTTTGAAAAATGGGCATTTTTAACCCCCCCTACATATTTTTTGTGTGCGACACTGTAATAAATCTGAAACGTCGGTTACAAAGCCACATTCTTCGAAGCACATCGATATAATATTTTAGAAATTCGGACAAGAAATAGGGAAGTTTGAAATGTTTAAATAGACCAGAGTTTAACTGCAAAATCAATGGGAAAAAACCGTTACAGAATATCAAGGCAAATGCAACAAGCCCTGAAAATCGTAGAAGACTGGTGCAAACGGGTAGACCTCAAGGTAAATCCCGAAAAAACAGCGCTAATACCCTTCACGAAAAAAATGAAGCTGGAAGGGCTATCAACCCCCACCTTCTTTGGAAAACAGATACAATATGCCCAGGAGGTAAAATATCTCGGGATTATCCTGGATGCAAAAATAACCTGGAACGCGCATATTGCCTACGCCATTAACAGGAAAATGGCGCTAATGACCACCAGAAGAGCTGTGGGGAAAACTTGGGGACTTGCACTACACATAACCCATTGGTTATACACGTGGTGGTAAAACCCAAAATAACCTACGGCGCCACAGTATGGTGGCCGAAGACCGATCAAAGCACTGCAAAACTGGAGCTCTCCAAACTACAGCGACTTGCATGATTGGAGCAATGAGCACCATTCTAAACCTCCCACCACTTGACATTGTCATCAAAGCGGAGGCAAGAATGGGAGCATAGACTAAAATGCAATGACAACTGGTATGATAATAATTTGGGACATACCAAGATTGCGAGCATTGTCACCAACTCGCTGCTAGAGATGAGGACAGACATCATAACTCCGAAAATCAACACGAAAAAGCCGTTTAAGACCCAGCTATCCTGGGAAAACAAGTCGTAGAAATCAATAGTCCAGTCAGGAAAATTGGTATGGTATACCGACAGATCCAAGATGGACAGTGGATCAGGAGCGGGAGTATATGGCCTAGCCCCAAGATCAAATTGGTTTGCATCTCTGTGGAAACATACCACAGTATTCCAAGCTGAAATACATGCCATAGAGACTTGTCTGCGGGAAAACCTAAGAAGATATCTCAACAAAGATATAACAATCTTCTCATACAGCCAAGCAGCTATCAAAGCTCTGGCATGCCAACAAATTCACTCAAAATTAGTGTGGAGCTGCCTTCAAACCCTCCTAACCCTAAAGAAACACAATAGAGTCACCCTTGCGTGGGTGCCACACCACAGCAAAAGAATGGTGGCATCCCTTCAGCACTCACCTGTGAAATCCTTAAACTGAATAGGAAAGAAATCAGACAAGTGACGGGGCTATTAACCGGTCACTGCGCACTGAGAGAACACCTGCACAGGATGACAATCTATAGAGACGAACCCACCTGCAGACTATGTGATGAGAATGACGAATCAGCCGCTCACATCATATTTGAGTGCCCAGCACTAACCTTCTGCAGAACACAAAACCTCCTGGAAGACGACCCCTCCAGAGAAGCTAACTGCCAGAGAAAACTACTAAAGGGTCTGCTGCTCCTCGCGAGGTCGTTAAACCTCTTAGATTAGGAAGGCACACAGCAAGAGATACAATAAGCTAAGAAGCTGCAGTGTCAGGGATTTCAAGACCTAAACTTGTTGATGAGACAAATTAAATCAAACTGCAAAATCAAGCTTATTAAGAAAAAATCTACTGGTTTAAATAACAATAACTTTTTCAAAAATTGATCGATTTTAATAAGTTTAAACTTTTTAAAAGGCTCAGGCATTTTTGACCCCCCTAGAAAAAAAATTTCTGCACAAATTCACTGTCAAACATCGGTTACAAAGCCACATCCTTGGCAAGCACATCAACGAAATATTTTAAAAATTCGGACAAGAAATAGGGAAGTTTGCAATTTTTAAATAGACCAGAGTTTACCTCCAAAATCAAGCTTATTGAGAAAAAATCTACTTGTTTAAATAACCATTACTTTTTCAAAAATTGATCGATTTTAATAAGTTTAAACTTTTTAAAAGGCTCAGGACTCAAAATTTATAGAACTTGTGTCAAAAATGACATTTGTTAAAAATTGAAGATGGCAAAATCAAGCAATTTTTTCTTAATAAGCTTGATTTTGCATGCAAACTCTCGGTCTATATAAATATTTAAAACTTCTTTATTTCTTGTACGAATTTTTTAAATGTTACGTTGATGTGCTTGGAAAGGATGTGGCTGTGTATCCGATGTTTGAGATTGAATACAGTATCGCAGAAAAAGATTTTTTTCTAGGAAGGTGAAATATTCCTATTTTTTAAATAGATCCTCCGTCTTGGCTCATGCCTTTTAAAAAGTTTAAACTTATTAAAATCGATTTTTGAAAAAGTTATTGCTTTTTAAACAAGTAGATTTTTTCTTAATCAAGCTTGATTTTGAAAGAATGTAGCTTCGTAACCGATATTTGGGCCATTCCATCGTCACGTACGAGACATTTTTTCGCTATTTTTTTGTAATTTTTTGTGTTTTTTAAAATTCTTGTTGTCAATAAAAGTAGTACATAAAATATTTTTCATGTAGTTACCATTAATCCTGCAACCCAACACATTAAACTACATGAAAAATATTTTATGTACTACTTTTATGGAAAAAAGTATTTTAAAAACACGAAAAGTAGAAAAAAATTGCGAGAAAATGTCCCGTACGTGACGATGGAATGGTCCATTTCAGATTGATCACAGTGTCGCACACAAAAAAATATCTAGGGGGATTTAAAATGCCTGTTTTTTAAATAGGTCCGCGCCATCTTGGATTTTAAAAAATGTCAAGCTTTGGCTTTCTTAAAAGCTAAATATTATTAAAATCGGACAATTTCCCGCTAAGTTATAATCATTTAAAAAAGTGCGGTTTTTTTGGCACAACCTATATATTTCTTTCTTAAATATGATGTAATGTTTGCTAATTGTAGCTCAGCCTAAAAAAACATGCGTAAAATAATTAATTTTAACTTCTAAGGCGAGTTCTAGGGAGATTAATTAAATTAAAAATACTATTAGGGCAAAACTTCTATTAATAGACTAAGGCGAAAATAAAATAGATGTAGACAACTTACCTTGCCTCTAAATTTTTTGCAAAGCTATGGCTATGAGTGTGATCGAGCTAGATGTAACTTAAAACTGCAATGAAATAAAGAATTAGTGAAAAAATCAAACAGTTTTGTCACAAAACCACAAAAAAAAAACAACAGAAAACATAACTAAAATACCAAATAAAAAAGTACCGAGGTGTCCAAAAATTAAATCCCACAAAACAACTGGTTTTACTCGTAATGAATATTAAAGGGGGTCTCCAGTCAAAATACAAGTTGTGTTTATTTTGTAGTAGAAATGATCCTAAGACTAGAATAGAATCAATGGGTGGTGTAGACACCTGTCCACCTCGACCTTCTCAGATCTATTGTGGTTCCTCTTTCTCCTTTCCTGCTTTGCTAGAACTACAAAACAAGTTGCAGCTCCGTCCTTGTTATGCCAGTGTGCCCTGACATAGGACATGTAATGAGGTTTCGTCCTCTTCCTTCCTCCCCATCCCCATACAAGTGCCTATCAAGTTTGCAATGACCTGTTAGAAGCCCCAATATACGTCTGACAAGCTTCCTTTCCTTACTTAGAAGTTCTGCAGACAGCTTTGGTGAACGTTCTTTAATGAACTGTTTGGCCTGTCTTTGTACAGGCGTTTGCTCCCACAGACCGTTCGTCTCTTTGGTGACCCTCTGTTTAATAGATTGCTTGGCTCTGGCCTTAGCGATCTCACAAAATGGTTCAGACCCTGTGAACTTTATTGCCGAGCCTTATCTGGCCAATTCATCGGCTTTTTCGTTTCCACAGTGTACCCGATGGCCTAGAACCCAGGCTATTGTGACCCTTTTGGTGCTTGCCAGCCTATTTAGAGCTGTTCTGCAGTCCCAAACCAGTTTGGGCGTCACTTCCACTGTTTCTAGAGCTTTAAGTACAGCTTGGCTATCTGAATATATAATTACCGAATGAGAGTTTTCCTCTACTCTTTGTATTTCTTCGGCACAGTGATGTATTGTCGCTACATCAGCTTGGAACACTGCAGTCGTTTGTCAGGCTTATAGAGACCAAAGTCTGGTATTTTTGCCCGTATATGCCAGCTCCTACATCCTCATCGATCTTGGAGCCGTCTGTGTACCAGATGGATTCCGCTCCGAAGGGAGAACCTCCCTCCCAGTCGGCTCTATCTGGAATTTTGACTTTGTATTTCTTTTCGAAATTGTACTTGCAGAACATTACGTCATTCGGAAATCCCAGTATAGGATCTTTTTTGAGCTCGTTTTCAAGTCTTTCATGCTCAGTTCCACGTGCACTGATAATGGGTTAACCTGTAGGCTACCTCTCGTGCTTCTGCCTGAATGAAGACATGCGGAGGTGGCAAATTCAGTAGAACTTCCAAAGCTGCCGTTGGGGTGGTCCCGTGATACTTAGGCAGGCTTGTCTTTGTATGCTATTCAGAAGTGCTATGGCCCCGGCCTGTTTGATAAAGTCATCTTGGGATTTGGCCCCCAGTTTTTCCCACACAATTTCCTGCATCTGCTCAATGCATCCTAAGACTAGCAGAGTAATTGATTCTTTGATATCACTTTAAATAACCGCGATTATTTATTTTAAAGTCTTCGGATCATTTCTACCACAAAACAAACACACTTGTATTTTTGCTGGAGACTCCCTTTAAGAAAACCAATATAAACACTTATGCCTGTGTCCGCCAACCCAAAAATTATTAGATAACTTTTAATCAAGGTTATCTCCTAACAATCGGTGTTTAGAAGGGACCATTTTGTATTAAAACTTTATTTGATACGACCCATTCTAATCACCGATTAGTATTTAACAGTAATTCAAGCATATTCTGAAAACTTGCGTTGGTAAACATAGCAGGAGGAGGGATCACAGTTTTTAGTACAATGCAATTTTTTTTGGAAACCATGTATAAAAGTTTTAAGTAACAAGCATTTTTTCGGTATTTTTTGTGTCAGAAGGTAAACTACTTCGCCAAAAAAGCATACTTTTTTGGTAACGCTCTATACTTTTTACGAAAAACAAAAAAAAAATACAACGAGTTTAACTTATTAACGAAAAATGTATTTAATAAATCATGCTTTCATGCTAGAAAATTTACAACAAAAAGCAAACATATTACACAACATAAAAGTTAATTTCACGAAAATATACATTGCATAAAAATCTAATATACATACATAAACATAAAAATAAAGCTTATTTTTTTACATCTCTAGGGGCATATTTTAAACATAGGCTAATGTAAAATGTTAAAGAATATAAGCCCAAAGTATTAAAAAAAAGAATGGTGAATAGTACAGGGTGTTTCATTATAAATGGCCCCCCCTATTATATATGTTAATATGTGAGCTAGAAAAGTTTTAAATACAGAAGTTATTTAAAACCAAATGTCATTCGAAATGTCAAATATTGATAGCAACTTTCTTATTTTAAATACAACACCCTGATTTCAGAAATGTATAACTTACATGCACTGGGTTCAATAGGTTTTGAGATATTGGACTTTAAAGTTTTTCCACTTAGGTGGCTGTGAATTACAATTTGTGGTGTTTCCATTAGACATGTCATCATAATTGTACTATAGGCAATGATGTTTTTCACTGCCTTTAAAAAATTGCTAGATCATAGTAGGCGATATTGAAGTGTTTTGCGTTTTAAAAAATGATAAACATCCTACATTATGAGTCATAGCCACCTAAGTGAAAAAACTTTAAATTCCAATATCTCAAAAATCTATTGAACCCAGTGCATATGAGTTCTACATTTCTGAAATCAGGAAGAAACCTAGAATTTAAAAATGCAAACAAATACAGCGTGTTATATTTAAAATAAGAAAGTTTCTATAAATATTTGACACTTTGAATGACACTTGATTTTTTTTACTTTAATATTTCTGAAAATCAAATAACTTTTCTATTTAAAACATTTTTCTAGCTCACTTATTAACAGATATAACAGGGGGGGCCATTTATAATGAAACGCCCTGTACGAAATGATAGGGTTATTATACTAGGGACAACCGGCTGTGGAATTTTGGAGTTTGTACTTTTTGGTCTGGCCCCTCTTCTGTAATGAAGAGAGCACAGACCAATATTGCATTTGTACAAGCGAAGTTCATGATGTTTAAATTATTTAGTTTTCTGTGTATTTCTGTTAAACTCCTTAAGGAATTATTATCTTTCTCATTAAAAAAAAATAAATCTGTTGACATAAAAATTAATCATTACATAAATGACTTCAGAATTGTGATAATGTAATTGGCACAAACTCAAAGCAGCTGCCTTTATAATTTATCATTTTTGGTGCCAAGGAAGGCATGAAACAGCCTTTACAATGGGGAAAATTACATTTTTTTAACAAAATGCGTTGATAGAAATTAACCATATTTGGGTAATCTACTGGCAATTGGGCACAAGGCCAGATGCAATTTTAAAAAGTTTGATTTTCCAATCAGTTTGTTATAGAGCCAAAATTGGTCCAAACCTGCCAAAGTACACTTCCGGCCACATAAAATGCGTACGCCGATATTATATATATTTTTATTTTAAATTGACAAACAATGTCACCGTCAGGTTTTGTTGTTGTCATACCTTTATATTTAAAAAACTAAACGAATTCGAAAAAGCCCAAATTTAGACAGGAAAATTAAGACGGTGGTTGGTCGGTTCGAAGAGTAGCGGCCCATTATAGACGAAAACTAGGCTACAATTGTAAACATAAGAAGAAAGAAACTGATGTCCCGTTGATTCCAAGAAAATATTACTTAGTGCGGAAAAGAAGCAATCCAGCACTAAACTGCTCACTACAAGAAGAAGAATTTTGGAAACAGGTGGTCTTCATGGATGGAAAAATCTTTCAGTCCCACAATGACATCAAACAAATTTTGGTATATCGCCCGCCACGAACACGCTATCTCGAAAAATATATTACTGGGAACGAAGACCGGGCTGGAAGATTTTCCGTGAATGTGCGAAATTGGATATCGGTGAAAGGACATGGGGCTCTTTTTAGAATCCATGGAAGATTTACGGCTGAGGTTTATGTTGATACGATGAGAAATGTTATGCTTCCAGAAGCAACTATTGTTCATCCAACACCTGCTTAACTAAAAAGCCAGTTAACTCTATTTCGATTTAGTATCCTTTAGCCTACTATAGCGGTCATATTGACACCCAACTGATAGAAAATCCATGTTTTACCTGTCAATTTGGTTATAAAAATGACGGCAATCTTTGGCTAAAGGGCACTGAAGAGATAAGAGTTAACTGGCTTTTTAGTTGAGAACGGTGTTGATCCAACAGGATAACAGAACTGTTCTATCCATACCGCAAGCATTTCTAAATAGTGGTTCCAGCAAAACAACATCGAGGTTTTACCATGGTCGGCAAAATCTCCTGACGCCAATCCCATGGAAAATATATGGGGCCTTATAGCAAAAAAGTTAACACGAATGAATATTGTTCCCAGAAATTCCAACCACTTAATGGAGCTCATAGTCAGATGGTACGACAAAGTCATTGTTTCAAATCCAAATTTATTTAAAAATTTAGCAGATTCTATGCCACGAAGACTGGCAAACATTATCGAGGCTGACGGGGCAATGACACGCTACTGAAGAAACGTTTTCTTGTTACTGAGTTTTTTTTATTTACGTAGTGTTTTTTTAATAAAATCTTTTTGATTTTGAACATTTTTGGTTGTCTGCAAAGACTTAGATTACTCAAATTTACCGATCCTGCAGAGGTGCGCTTACTATGATTAAGTTATTGCTTTTCTTTCGCCAAACAGTTTCTTTTGCCTTCATACTTTTTTCTTATTCGCACAATTATGGTGTTGTTTCGTCTAGAACGAGCTTTAAGACTTAGTTTTTATTATAGATAAAATGTTGAATAATTAAAAAAAATTGGTGTGTGGCCAGTCTCCTTGTTTTTGTGTTTACAATGTCAAAAGATCTAACCTGTAATTCGAAAACGTCAAAGTCAGTCAATAAGCAACGCAATTAGCAAAACTTAAATACAACAGGCCTGCAGATAACTTCTGCTGTACGCATTTTATGTGGCCGGAAGTGTAACTTTTACTACTACAATTTACGTAATTAGTGAAATTGATATAGATAGTTGGAATTGGTGTACACAGGTAAAAAAGCATAAAAATCCCCATTCATGTAACTACTTTTTTGTCTATAAAATATGTGGCAAATGTTTTGTTAAAAAATGTGTTTACTTAAAATATACCCCTATTTTTCTATATCACTGCAAAATATTAAGTTTTGTAAACTTGATAGGTTATATACAATATTAGTCATAGTAAATGTATAATAAAATATATTTGATCTTTTACTCAATAGTACCGTTTAAAAAGCTCCGTTGTTTTTATTATTTAGATCGACTTTTTTTTAATTAATCAATTTCGATCAAAATGCACCAAAACATGACAAAGAAATAATTTTTAACAAAAGTTAAAGCTTTTTTTGTCATTTGTGTGAGATATGAGCTTGTAAAAATTTATCTATTTTAATCTTTGTAAAAAAAATTAAATTAAATTTTATCTTAAAAAATGTGAAGCAAAAAAAGGGCATTTCATGCAAAATTTCTTTTATTTTCTTTCTATCAGACCGGTTTCGGCTCAATTACGAGCCATCATCAGTTAATTAAAGTTGTCGAGCCGAAGGTTTGCATTTGGTTAATTAAAACGGTACAGGTGGTGTAAAAAGACAACGGACTATTTTCTTTGTAGACAAAGATTACACATTACGAGAAAAAAAACACCGGATCAGTTCATTCTTGATTCATTTTTCGATTTTTTGATTCTTTGAGATCGGCGTGGTTTTTGGAGGTTATCATCATATCTTTTTACACCACCTGTACCGTTTTAATTAACCAAATGCAAACCTTCGGCTCAACTTTAATTAACTGATGATGGCTCGTAATTGAGCCGAAACCGGTCTGATAGAAAGAAAATAAAAGAAATTTTGCACGAAATACCCTTTTTTTGCTTTATTTGTACCACGTGCACGCAACCGCCCCCCTCCTCCAAATTAAAAAATGTGATCGGATGCAAAACGGTAGTGGTAATCAAATATGGCCCGCTAAAACATGTAAACAAATTAATTTAAATACATATGAAGATAAATAACTTTAAAAACTAAAGTTATATACCCATAATGTTTAAAAAAATTTTAAGTTTATCCATTATCCAGAAAAAAAAATTATTTTATATTTAAAACAAGTTTCATTTGAAAACAGCTCGACTTACGTTGACGGTGTCGTATATAAAAAAAAAAAATATAAAAACTATTTCGTTTCTATGCCATTTTCCAGAAGAATGAACAAAAGATTGTGTAATATCTTTGAATATTGTTTAAATTTACAGAAAATTGTTTATATTAAATAAGTATACAATCAAAAATGTTTAATGAGTAGTAGAAATGGATGTATATGACGCATCCTCTGTGATGATCCGAGCTTGAATTGAAGTTATCGTAACCAATTTGGACAACCTCTTTTGCTGGTTGAGAATGGTTAAATCACATTATAATTTTTTAAACTAACTAATGTAATATCATCAGAGATAAATTAATTTAAAAAGAAAAAATGCAGTGTGCCACTGAATAAAATATAAAAGCACTATTATTTTATTAACTATAACTGAGCTAATGCCTAAATTTATTGTATTTAAAGAATAATTGTTACCAAATCATCAGAATGTTTACACTAAAAAAATATGGTAGGCTGCTGGTTATAAAACCAATAGCAACATGACTAAAAATATAGATCTCTTCCTTAAACCGCCGAAATTCAAAAATAAACAAAAATGTGGCACGCCACTGTAAAAACATGTCAAATCAGCTAGCTTAATACTCTGCTGGATAATATTTATCTAATTATTACATGTATTTTAGTGCTTCTTTTCTACGCCCCTGTTTCTAAACCGGGGGCCACAATATCCGAACTCAGCTTTTTATATCATATCAAAATTTCAAAAAAATCTGTTGGTTTCGGCACACACCTACAGGGTTAAAACTGATTTTCAATTTTTGAATTCCCTGACTATTCTAGGTTTTCCCGGACCCAAAATAAAAAAATCCAGGTTAATTTACAAGTTTTACTAAGCACATTAAAAATATTAATTTTTATTTAAATCTTTACGTCCTGAACACGTTTTAAAGAAAAGCTAATCACAAACTTGTGTTTAAGTAGAACACAAAAATTTACGTATTAAAAAAAAGTGGGTCGGGTGGGATCCAGTGTGAATTCTGGATTTTTTGCCAAAACGATGTCAGAAATGTACCGTAGGCAAAAATTTTGAGAGGTCGCAGCTTTTTTTGTGTTGCTAAAATCATGTCATAAATGTAACGAACTTTGAAAGGCTGTTAAATTAAACCAAAATTGTAATAACTAATGATGTTATCGCGCCGCAGGCAAAAATTTTTGCAATTTAAGAAGGAAGTTTCTTAAAAATTTTGATATTTTTCACGTTTTTTGCAAAATTTAGAAAAACAAAAATAAAAATTAAAGAACAAAAGAAAAAATACTGTGTTTTTGACATTACATGAGGAACAGAGTGAGGAAAATATAAAATATAAAAACCACACTGTAAAAATTCCCTGATTTCCATGACTTGGGATCCATTCCCTGACTTCCAGGTCACTTTTTAAATTCCCTGACTTCCAGGTTTCCCTAACCAGTTTCAACCCTGACCTATAGCTGGGTGCGAGGTTTTTAATATAAAAATTCAAAAAATCGATTTTTCAATAAAAGTGCTGAGTGTAGGATTTTACTTTTTTTTGGAGAGTATTTAGAAAATGGTATGAAAAAATATTGTAAAACAAAAATTGAGCTATAAAGGCTTTTTAGTTGAATAAATAATTATTTGTAAATTTATAAATCCATATTTAAAATACTACACAATCGAAAACTCCTTCCTTTGCTTCTAATAAATTTTAGGACCAAAGTCAACCACAACCGTGTTAATTCAAAAACGACTCTGGTTGTGTAGCTGTTTTTGTCACAGTCCCTGACTTTTGCATAGAATTACAAATTTCCTGAATTTTCCCAGTGCGTACGAACCCTATCCTAATGTCATAGACAAAAAATTGCCTTCAAACAAATCATGCCATGAACAACAAAAAAAAAACATCAATAACAGAAAAAAAAACACTCAAATCTACATGACATCGACAAACATTTCACACGGGTTATTCATAGCGATCTTGAAAGATTGTCTACTACCGGCTATATCCTGCTTGCCGTGAGGCCCCCCTTGGGGGACCCCCGGGGGGGCCACTTGCGTCCCGCTGCTCCGGTCCGAACCGTTGCTGGACCCGTTGCCGTTGCCGGAAGGACCGGTGCCGGGGTGTCCCGGTATCGGACCACTTCGGGGACCTAGAGGGGTAGAGTAGAGCCAGTCAGTAGTGTCTGAGGCGGGCGGGGAGTAAAAAAAAAAGAAAAGATAAAATCAAAATAGTGCAAAAGCATAACTTTAATACTTATAGTAATAATAAGATAAAACAAAATAATTTTTTTAATGGTGGTGCCGCGTCCCCCAAAAAACACTCAGCGAACGAAAACTTGACTTTAACATTTTTTACTTAGGGTCACTTCATATGAAATCAACCAGTAGAATTTTTGGTACACTTATTCTATTCATAAAGTAGATTAAAAAATGTTAAAAATTTTCGGCTCAGTCGTTTTTCTGCTGTTAATTTTTGAAAATGATAAAATTACCAAGTTTTGTTCTGATATAGGTATACGTATATAATAACAAACCCAGACCCAGGTTGGACGAACTTCAAGATAACATAGTACCAACGAAACTTAAAGTCGAACTTAATAAAAAGCTTAAAGATATTAATGAGTCTACCGAGCAAGATGCAGAAATTGTTTGAACAAAGGTTAAAAGTGCCATAGTCGAAAGCACAACAGTCTTAGGCAAGGATGAAACAAGAAATAAAAAGAAAGTTTGGATGAGCGATGATATCCTTGAGTTGAGAGATAAAAGACGCAGTAAAAAAGGCAGCGATCAGTACCATGAAATCAATGGAGAAATAAAAAACGAGATAAGGTCAGCAAAACAAGACTGGATAACACAGCAATGTCAAGAAATAGAAGATATAGATGCTAAACATGACACTTTCAATTTACACAAACGCATAAAGGAATCAGCCGGATTATTCAATAAATCTGAAGCTCTAATCCTTGTGGGGCAAAATCATACCGGATACCAAAGGAAAACTAAAATAATGGTGTAGCTACATAGAACATCTCTTTACCGATAACCGATTCGAACAGCCAGATAGATATAACGCCAGAGGAAGTACAACCCGCAATATCTTCAGCTAAAAACAGAAGAGCGGTAGGGCAAGACAAAGTATACACTGAGGTTTTAAAGCTAATAAAAAACGAAGATTCGGTAAATACACAAACTTTTTAACTTGATTTATCGCAGCGGCCAAATCCCTGATGACTGATCGCTAAACGAAGTTGGTCCAGATGACCGAGATCTAAAGATAATCGCTAATCTATAAAGGAAAAAATATCAGGGGTTATCTTCACAATATTTCTTCTTCTCAGTGAGAACTGGAACAACATGCAAGAAGTTCATGCAAGAATTGAACAAGCCAGATCTTTTATCAAAATGAAATCAGTGTTGTGTAGTCACGATCTTAATACCACTCTCCGAATTCGTGTGTTTCGGTATTATGTTTTTAGCATCTTATATTATGGCATGGAAGCATGGACTGACTGAGGCCATGTGCAAAAAGTTAGAGTCATTCGAGATGTGGAGTTCTCGTAGAATACTGAGGATGTCTTGGATGGACAGAGTAACTAATGTGGATGTTTTGCTTAGAATAAGTAAAGATGTTGAAGTTTTATTTACCATCAAAAATCGAAAACTTGAATATTTTGGCCATATTTTGAAAAATTACAAATATAAACTTTTAAAATTTATAATAGAAGGCAAAATTGAAGGCAGAAGAGGTCCTGGTCGTAGGCAGATATCATGGCTTAAAAATCTTGGACAATGGTATGGTGTTAGTACTACGACACTTTTCCGAAAAGCAATGGAAAGGGTATAGATCGCGCTGATGATAGCCAACGTTCGAAGAGGGCATGCGCTTGAAGAAGAAGAAGATAGGTATAGAAAAGTACGAATGTTGTCTAAAACTACGTATCAGAAATGCGTGAGCGTTGCCTTGTTTAAAAGGTCTTTCAAAGACCTTTTAAATGATGTGTAACATGACATATTTTAAAAATAAAATATTGAAAAAAATATTTTTAATTTTTTTTAACACCATTCTTACACCCAACTTTAGTTTCATTTGACTGATCATTTTTGCTTTTGGGACACAAAAAAACACGCTAAAATTCCTTTTTCGGAAACACAAATCATAACCAAAAATTATTCATTTTATGTTATGATCAACAAAAACAGCAAATTCAGAAAGATTTGTCAAAATTGACTGAAATGGAAATTAACTAATTGAATCTGGGTTTGTAACGGTAGAATATAACCATGCTTGGTGGGTGGCTTGTATTATAGGCAAAAATGATTAGACAAAAGTACATTATTATTTATTATATTTTTAATTCCGCGGCGAAAGGTTTGTAGCCTGACCGCAGGGAGGCCTACAATTCGCTAAGGGATTAAACGACGCTTTAGTCCCGAGGTTTATATACTATTTTATGCACTTTAGGAAAACATTATTGTTAAAATCACAATATTTCTACGCCAAATCGTTCGTCGACTACAAGAAAGGTGCTAATTTACTTTTAATCCCTCAGGGATTAATTTTTTTTTAATCCCTTAGTTATTAAAAGTGCCACTTTAGTCCCTAAAAAGAGGAATTAAACGTACCTATTTAATCCCTAAAGTGCATAAATGAAATTAAAGTTTACCCTATACCTAAACCAGATATTTTAATTATTGAAAGCAAAATGATTTTAAGAAAACTTCAACCCATTACCGCTACAGGTCGGACCTACACTTTGACAAAGAAGGAAATGTCAGATTGGACCCAAATTTTGGAAAGAAAAATAATTTAAAAAAATATTTCATTTATTTCAAATTTACAAAAGCGTTTTTATTACTTATAAAATATTATTTTTTCCTATATTATAGCATTTATCTTTGAAGCTTATGTGTTTTACTTCAAAAAGCTACCAATTTTACATGTTTAAACGTGTTTTATTTTTTTGTCATATGGAACCCATCATTTCTCAATCTTGAAATTTGGTGAGTATAATAAAATAAAAATGATGTTTTTGCGAGTGTTTTTGAAAAAAAAAATTAAAACATTTTTTTCAATTTTTTTCATTTAAAAGGTCTTTGAAATCCTTTTAAACAAGGGATCACGCACGCATTTTTGATAAGTAGTTCCTATTTTTCTATACTTATGTATAAGAGCAAAACTCGTTCATTTTCGAACGGTTTTGGGTCAGCCCAAGTATAACCTTTACCAGCGATCATAATCCAAAAAATATTTGCATGTTTTATTTAGAACGGAGCACGCTCCCGCATTGCGTGTTCGATTTGCGCAAGAAGTAAGATTAAAACAATAAACGTAACCCTACTTTTTATTTTATATTTAAAAAATGTATTTGTATTGAGAAAAAAATAGATATAAAGCGCAAAAAAATAAAAGTGGAGGGCCAAAAGCGCGTTCGATCAATTGGTCCTGCGAAAAAATATACTTCAACCTGGAGCAATTTGAAAGACGCTATTAGATTATACTATTTGAGGTGATAATTTTGAAACGCGCCTGTTTCTCAAATATGGAATAGTAAAAATGACCTACTATAGTGTACTTAACTTTTGTCATCTTGAGACCTCTTTACCATTAAAGTAAATGGCGCATGGCGTTCCCCTCGTTTACAAGTTTCGTTTGACCTTAACTTATATCTTATAGCGGTTTCCATAGGGCAGTCTAACAAAAGTAATATGTCCGATCCAAAATGGGCGGTGTAGGGTGAACAAACCGTTTTTCCGTAAGACGTAATGCTGACTTAAATGAAAAGTTTGGCAAAGTAAAAAAAAAGATGCAGGTTAAGCAAAATGATTTTTTTATGGAGTAATCCTTTCTGAATCGGGGAAAAACAACCATTTTGCCGAAATTTTAACAATAAACTCAAAATTCGAAATTAAACGTGGAAATGTCCCTCTACCTATCTCTGTCACGCCCGTGTAATTACAGATGTCGTCTCTCTCAAATCAGATAGCGCAACTATCTCTTTTCAAGCGGATCTGGTCCGGTCTTCAGGCTGAACTGAGAGAGACCATGCCTATCCTCACTGTGCAAGTGCGAGAGAGATAAAAGTACATGACATTGTCCCTTTAAACTGCGAATTTTGAGTTTATTTCTAACATTTCGGCAAAATACTCTTTTCTCCACGATTCAGAAAGGATTACTCTATAAAATAGTCATTTTGTTTATCTGCATCTTGTTCCACTTTCCCAACATTTTCATATTTATTAGCGTTACGTCTTATGGAGAATCTCTTTGTTTACCCTGACTTTGACAATTTGTTGGACAGCCCTATTAATAAAACTGGGGCGCCACAACTGAGGCTACTGTCCGGTTCTGCAACTTTTTCCGCCCCGGCTCTAAGGGCTCGTGTCACACAAAACACACTACCAAACCTTACGGAGTTTTTCAACGGTCTTTTATAACGCTTTCGTTTATTGCTCTAAAACCACTCTCGCGTACTCCAAGGTCAATCCGAAAAGAATCTGGATGTTCGATTATATTCTCCTGCTCTGAGTAGCGTGTTCGGTTTTCCCAATCTTTTACTCCGTATTTAAAACAGATCGATCTTTCTGCTCCCGCAAAATCGCAAAAGTAGAGAATTTAAAGGAAAACATTGTCATAGCCCTACTTTTTTGACCACACTTTTATCTTATTTTTTTTTTGCTATTTATAAACTTTTTGTGGGTCAAAACAGAAAAAAATCGAACGAAAAATAAAGTTGTTCCTCAATTATTCTACTTCATCCGAGGAGGAAGAAATGTTTGTTCAACTTGTACTCGATAGGGGTAGTCCCCAAAAACGGGCCAAAATACGCAATAATGTGTCTGAGGTGGTCCTCGATTTTACTGAGGAGCAAGTAATGGGAGGTTTACCCAACTTATAAGTATGCATTTAGCGCTAATTCTGTATGTCTGTCTCTTGATTTTGATAAGGATGAAGAAAGACAGAGATACAGAATTAGCACTAAATTTATGCTTAAGCATAATTATGAGTTGGATAAACCTACCTTAAGCCAAATAAAAATAATTTTGCAGGTTACTTTTACTTTTTTAATCAATATTCTCTTTTGTGGGCTCGCATCATTTTCAAACGGCTGTCCAGTCGAGTTTTGCGTTTGTGTTCGGTAAGTCGAACTTCCATAAGTCGGCTGGTTTCTCCGATGTAGATATCCCCACACTCGCATCCCAATTAGCATTTATCCGTCTTCCAAATCTGTCATAAAGCGACGTCGTATTAAGTACAAAATAAAGTTGTCTACTAATAACGTCAAACGACAAACGTCTTTTGTAATAAAATCCGACGTTTACAGTCAGGTACGCATATGCGAACCTTAAACGGCGTCAAAATAGGCAACGTAATTTGTACAAATATTTGCCTAGACGGATTCAAGTCAGTTTACGTTTCAAAGCCGACTGTTTTAACGCCTATACCTAAATCGACCACGAAACATCGTCGGCCTTGTTACCTTAATCGACGTCGCATTTCAGGGCCCTTATTTGGATACCTACCAAAAAAGGAACGAAGAAAAAGAAGGATACTTAATCTACAATTTTGCATCTGGGACATGTAATTGTACAATTTGTTGGCTTGCTTATATTTCTTCCAGTCCACTTTATCTGGAGCATTAGTGGGGTCACACTGATATTGTTTAATGTCGATTTTTTTGATGGGGAACCAACAATTGTTATCCTCCTCCCACATCTGCAAGACAGGCTCGAGCTGATTCAGTGCTTTAATAAATACAATTTTAAAATAATCCATGTTTTTAAGCAAAAAACAAGGAAAAACGGAAAATATTTTTCTAGGTTATGTTCAGCTGAACTGTCATTCTTTTTTTAAGTGAGTTTTGGTTACATGAGCTGCTTTCAAGCTTGTGACCATCTACGCAAAATCAATCAGGTCATTGCCTAAAAGAATAGACAATATCCTACCAACCACTTTTTTTTCAAATTAATATATATTAGCAGTTTTTCAATTAAATATTCAGCTAAAAAATATTTAAAAACTCGTGTTTTTGTATAAAACAAACTTGAAATAAGAAAAAAATACAAAAAATCAGTATATTATGGCCAGTTGATAAGTGTCAGCATGTCTGAGCTAAAGAGAGCTAGAGCGATAAAACGTCAAAAGAACGTAGGTGTATCAAAATATAAAGCGCAAATTTCTTCCCCCTTTACACCTCAACTGATCCAGCTATAAATTTTATGCAGCAGGCGATCGAATCACAAAAACCACGTGACCAAAATTTTATCACGGGATTAAAATAACTGCTCTCATAGACTGCTCTGTGACTTATTGAGAGACAAAAATTTTGATCCCGCCGATCCATAGAGAATATCAAAACGACACCGATCCTTGGATCTTTGTGAAGTGCCGACCATTATTTTCTCGCAAAATATTTAGATTTTTTTAAAAATAAAATCTGTGATTTTTATTTTAAAAAATTGGCAGGACCAAGCAGTACCTGTATTCGACGCGGACAACGGCGTTACTTATAAATGTAATGTTCCAGTTTCAGTGTACAAAAAACATGAAATAAAGAAAGGTAACTATCGTATAACATATTTCATATAGCCGTAAGAGCCAAATTCATAGACCTTCTTTAAGGCCCCGCCCTTGTTCCTTGCCCATGTTAATTCTTATGGCGAAGGAATAGAGTTTGATATTAAAATAGCAGAATCGTTCATAAACAAAATATTCAAATGGATAGAGATGTAGAATAATAAAAAGTTGCAAATAACACTAGGAACCAAAAAAAAAAACATAAGAAAAAAGTGTAAAATTATTCTTGCCAGCTCCTATATAATTTGTTTGGGTCAAACATAACGTTAAATTAAAAACAACGCTCCTCGCAAGAACACACGACGTAGATCAACACCAAAAAATTAGTTTTGCTATCAACATAACCTTAATTCTTCTTGTTTTTACATTTTAATAATAGGCTATTTAAATTTCAACTAGGTCCATCTAATGATCATTTTGCGCAGATAATCACAAGCTCGAAAGCAGCTATGGCCAACGAAGAATATTACGTAGTTTAACGTTGCCTGGTCAGATTTGGATAAAATTCGGGCTGCAAATCGGTGTCCTTATCCAAATTGGTGATAAATTGGTAAAAGTACTATACCAGCCAAAATTCGGCCATTTTGGAGTTGCAAGCTTGGGCAGCCATTATTGACAACAATTTTTTCTTGTTTTTCTTGAAAAAAAAAAAACAATAAAAGAGACTTAATAATGCCTTAAAGATGCGTTTAGTATTATTCTTGAGTGATTTTAGTATTAATTACAACCGAAATAGTGCTTTAAAAAATATATTTTTTTAAATATATTTTTCTTTTTGCTATTTTTTGCTAATTTGGAAGGGAGGGGAGTTATTTTCCGCCCCATCTTGACCAACTTTGTCAGTAAAGTGGCCCTCGCAGAAATATTTCGCTCTAGATTACTCGGCAAAGTGCCCTTTTTAATAACATAACTTTTATGGTTAATGAAATAAAAAAGGTGGCCATTTATTTTTTGCGAGTTATAATTCGTTAATAAATATATAAAATTAGGTAAGCTGGCGGACGTCGTCATAGGTAAACTACTATACCATATACATAGGTAAAACTACTATACCATTGAAGTACAATTAGCGACGTCGAGCCGGCCCAAATTTGTATTCCCCATTTAGGTCGGATTGGGGTCGTATGGAATGAGGTTTGTAGTCCGCTTGCCAAGGTCGGGTTTTTTAAGCCAACGAGTAGAGGACGTAGTTTGACGTCCAAATGCTACTTGGGATGGTACCTGGTAGATGCAGTTCTTGGTGTCGTGGCGTTGTGGTTTAGTTTTGACTTGCCTATTCTTCTTATCTTTTCTGAGACTCCTTTGACGTATGGAATTATAGGTGTCGCCTTTCTTTCAGTATTTACGACTGCAGGCTTTGGTGTTGGTGTGGTCTGAAGAATTTTATTGATCTTGTTGGAGAAACCATTCCTTCGCAGATCGGATTGAAGCTTCTTCTGTACTGCAGATGTAGGTGGCTCGATCTATGAGAGATTTTTGCAATTCCCAGTTTGGTTAATGTGGAGTGGTTTGATTTGAAATTAAGATATTGTTCAGTATGAGTTGGTTTGCGATATACGGAAATGATTATGGTTGAATTATTTTTGTTGACTAGATGGTTTTAGGAATGGTTTCTCCAACTACACGATCAATAAAACTCTTTAGACCACACCAACACCAAAGCCTACAGCAGTAAATACTGAAAAAAAGGTGACACTTATAATTCCATATGTCAAAGGAATCGGAAAAGATAAGAAGAATAGGCAACCAATACCATATTCGGACTGTTTTCAGTAAATTAACAAAAAGTAAACCACAACGCCACGACACCAAGAACTGCATCTACCAGGCACCATACAACAAATCTCTTAGGTCAGTGGAGGGAGCTGTAAATTGCACCACTTATAACAAACCTAACCTACCAGGTACTATGCGAGTGTGGAGATATCTATGGAAGTTACCTAACACAAACGCAAAACTCGACAAGGGGACTCAACTGGATCGAAAATAGCTCAACATTGTTGGGAAAATCAGCATCATATGGAATGGAAAGAGGCAAAGATCGTCGCCAAGGAGGAAAGCCTATTCAAGCGAAAATTTAAATAAATTTAAATAAACAGGATTCATCCTGAGGAACCCTCAAGGATATTTGGAAACCCACACTTTTCGGAGGTAACAGAATTCAACTGTGAAAGGGCGGAGTCAACCAAGTGTAAACTTCATGGTTCACTGCACTGATTGCAGATACATAAGCATTCTAAACGTTGCAAAAAATTAAAAATAAAGACAATGGAAGTTCGAAACTCTGGTTTACTCTTCAAAAATAGACACTTAAAGTTAATTTTCGGTTTTATCAGCATTCGTATCCTTATCTCTATCGAGTCGACCAATCGAGCAGGTGTACTTTTAAACTAATGGCGAATGCGTGACAGCTCCAGCTGATCAAATGCGTGAAAACATCGTTTCGTACGCAAAGATGGTCGTAACGTTACGACTCCCTTATCGTACCTAGAGGCTCTCTATACATTTGACAGTTGTTGTTTTACCAGAAGTGGGCAACTCATATTACCCTCTCTTTCTAGTTTTTTTTTCATATTTGCATGTAAAACGGATTTTATGAAATGGACTGATGTTTTGTTGACTTTTTTTTATAATTTCCCCAGACGGTTTTTGAAAGATTGATTTTTTTTTGTTAGTAAAATATGTCAAGCTTTGACAAAAAAAAACAAAAACAAACCGTGAATACACACAGTAGATATTAAAAATGTAAATAATAGGTAAAATATAAAGACTCCTATGATCTATATTTTTGTTACTCTTTTTCTTACAATAAAACATGGAAACATAATGAAGTACATGCTAAATGCGTATGTTTGTAACTAATGCTTCTAGTTCATTTACCTCGCAAATTCGGCTATTTTTATTAATTTTCCAGCTTGGTAAATGCATATTTTCTTTTCACTTTTCCTGAGTTTCTTTCTCCGCTGGACAACGGAACAATACAAATTCGTCGAGGCACGTATTTTTACAGTGATACAGCAAAATTCCATTTTTAAACCTGACGCTTCTTAATCAAAAATCTGACAGTGACAAAGTTATTTTTGTCGGGGTTACCAACTATCATTGCCAACACACAATCTCAAACATTTCCCTAACAACTGTCAAATCCAGTTCCTCACCTCTAGTAAAACAATAACTGTCTAAAATCGTTACAGGGCCTCTAATCATACCTAACGAGGTTTTCGTGCACTTGATCAGCTGGAGCTGTCACGCATTCGCCATGATTTTAAAAGTATACCTGCTTCATTTTAAATTCTGAAAATTAATTTTAAGTGTCTAGTATTAAAATTGAAATAAATAAATCAAAAAGTGAGGTTAAAATGTAATTTTTCGAGCAAATGGCGTGTTCGATAATCATTCTCTGCGCGAGCACTTCAGTTGGGATTTAAAGAACCCGCGCCGCGGGTAGATTCGTGACGTCACTACTCTACTCTGGATCGATCTGAGAGTACGTAAACCGAAAGCGCTATTAATTTATAAACATTGGGATACGTGTTTGAATCTACTTTTTTCATGTTCCATTTAAACTGCACCGACGCAACTTTTTGAGAGCCCCAAGCCAGTGTTTAGTGCACTACGAGTGGCGCAACAATTTTATCAATGGAAACCGCTATTATTTTACAAAAGTACAACTCGATTCCAAAAATCTCCGGACCAGTTTGACAAAACATTTGCTGTCAGCTGATAACAGTTTTGGTAATTTTGTTTTACATCAGATCAAAACTGAATTCGGAAAATAATTGTTTAGTACTTTTGTTATATTTATACAATTATATATAGAAAATTCTGACAGTAAGATCTTTCAAAATAATTTGGCAGTTAAACCACGTCTGTTTTTTCGACGGTTGCTATACTCTGCGCTTTTAAATCGATTTAATTGTAGGCACAATTTTAAAAGGAATTACAGGATAGGCAATTTAGATATAAATTTTCTGAATAGAGGAAAAAATTAGAACCCAAAATTTGTTTTCATTAATAAGCTTAGGAAGGTCCACCGTTTTTTACTAAAAGTCCCCATTCCTGCCTCCTCGGGGACTGTCATTTCTAACCTCCAAAAATGGTTTTTCTTGGATAACTCTTAAACGATGACAGACTGTCGAAAGTGACAAATGGGAGAAATGTCGCATATTTAATTCTTTGTCAATATAAATTTTGGAATTTAAAATAAGGAAAACAATTTTGTTGCTTCATTCTTGAGTCCACGAAAACAGTGTGTCAGTCAATGATTTTTCAACCGATTATCACAAAGAGATAGTATCTTCTGAAATTAATGTTACTTGTGGAGTGCCCCAGGGGTCAGTTTTGGGGCCCATACTGTTTATTTTGTATATAGAGGATCCCAAATCTGCAATTGGAGACAGTAATTTGGTGTGTTATTGCGATGATTCTACGGTTACCGTAACTGGTAAGTCTGAACAAATGCTAGAATCCAAATGCAATAAAACACTATTTAATAATATTACTCGTTGGTTTCAACAAAATTCATTGTACAGAAATCTAGAAAAAAACAACTACTTAAGATTTCACTTTCCACAAAGTAGACGCAATATGGACGTTAACATTTCATTGCACAACAAAAAATTAACAAATGAAAATGCTGTCAAATTTTTGGGAATACATCTGGACGACAACCTTAATTGGAGGAACTATTGTGCGAGGATGAGTTCTTTTCTGGGAACATCATACTTCCTTTTTAAAAATCGAAAAACTGTCTTGGACATTGATAAACTAAAAACAATATACCATGGTCAGGTTGAATCTCGTTTACGTTATGGTATCATATTTTGGGGAGCATCTTTGAATTGAGAAGAAGTCTTTATTAAACAAAAAAAGCTTTTAAGGTGTATGCTTGGATTGCCTCAAAGACACACTTGTCGTAATAGTTTTGTTCAATTTAAAATTCTCTCTTTGTGTAACTTGTATTTGTTCGAATTGTGCAAGTTTGTCTTTCTAGAAAACAAACCCTTGAATGTAAGAAGGATGTGCATAGATTTAATACAAAACAAAAAATCAATTAAGAATTCCTTTTCATAAAAGCAAACTTGGGGAACATTTGCCTATAGTTATTGGCATAAAGGATTTCCAACATTTACCTAAAACTTTACAAGAGATCAAACCATTAAATCATTTTAAAACTCTAGTTAATTCGTTTTTTATTACGAATTGCTTTTATAGTATAAATGAATATTTTTCTAAAACATTTTGATCTTAATATTAAATATAAACAGTGTACAAATAAAAATAAAAATGACGAAACATTTAATTAAATATAATATTTAATTACTGTTAAGATAAAATTACTTGTACTATATTATTTTGACGTGTTCCATACTATTGTAATTTAATAGTCAAAGGAAAACAAAGATTTATTGTATTGTATTGTAATGTAGCTTAAACCACTCCTTCTACCAGAAAAATTGAAAAAAACCCAAGCAAAAATAATGCCAATTTGAACAATTTCTTGCATATTTCTTTTTAGCATTTTCATCGAGGGTTTTTAACCTACGACTACCAAACTTGGCAGGGTTGATCTAAGAGCAAAACTCTTTGATAAGCCACTGTTACTGACTATACAAAAAAGGCCCGCTTTTCACTGAATCCTATATTAGATAAAATTGCATTTCCAACGACAACTTCTGCTTGTATTTGCTGCTTCTAGTAATAACATAAGAATTTTTGGAAATCGTCATTTTTTATATCTTTTCAAGTAAATTTCTTAAATGAAAGAGACGAGGTCCCCTACTCTTCCAATACCAATTATGATTTTTAAAAATTCTTATTTTATTACTAGAAGCAGCAAATTCAAGCGGAAGGTGTCGTTGGAAATACAATTTTATCTAGTATATGATTCTTTTTTTGTATATGTCAGTAACAGTGACAGGTTTTGGTACATTTGTAAATTTTCTAGTCAAGAAAACTTCGCCACTGGAAAAATTTAATTTTATGATATAATTTAGGTCATTGTTCTTAGATCAACTCTGCCAAGTTTGGTAGGCACTCGTAGGTTGAGAAATGTCGATGAAGATGCTAAAAAAGAATATGCAAGAAATTGTTCAAATTGGCACCGTTTTTGCTTGGGTTTTTTCAATTTTTCTGGTAGAAGGAGTGGTTTAAGCTACACTATCACTAGTGGCAAGGATGAAGGTAGTGCGGGACTCAACTTGCGGAGAGTGCTGGGAAGAGGATGAATCCTCACTTCACTATCTTGCAAGGTGTCCGGCCTACAAAGGAATCCGAGAGGAAGTGTTCGAGCCGGAACACATTCCGACACTGAAATGGTCGGATATCCTGACCTTTATGCAAAGGACGGGAAGGTTCGACCATGGTGGAGTGGGAGCGTGAGGGGGAAGCTTTGAGGGATGGCGAAAAGGGCTCGCGTAGAGCCTAGTCGCCGGGCCAGGAGCCCCCCCCCCTTATTCTACTACTACTACTACTACACTATCACTATTTACTTATTGATAGACAATTAAATTTTCAACATTTTACCAATTTGTCACTTTTGACAGTCTGTCACGGTTAAGGGGGTAGGAATGAGGAATTTTAGTATGTTAAACGGTGGACCTTCCTAAGCTTGTTAATAAAAGACAATTTTGGGTTCTATTTTTTTCCTCTATTTTTCCTATGTAGCTTAGCCTTTATGACCTATTGCGAATTTTTTCTCCAGATTAAAAAGGACCAAATTTGGCATTTTGATTTCTTCTAGAAGTAAATTAAAACTCAAGAACAAACGTAGTCCAAATAGGCTTTAGAAACATTTGGTTTTGAGAAAAAATATTTTGATATCCCGATCTTTGGTAGCTATCATCAATTTGATCCGCAGAATTTGGAATGAGCTGTATATTTATATTAGTACTTACCCAATGAAGTTAGGTCACTATCAGACGCGCTACTCTGGCCAACCACGTTGTCTTTTAAAGGGTCCGAACCGTTGGAACTGCCACCTAAGGGAAAATTTTAGAATCACTTGAGTACTTGTAAATTTACTTCACTTCACTTGAACTTGTGAACTTGTCGAAAGGTTTGATGTTACTTGACAAGAATAACAGAACGAAGTTAAGGCACTTTTTTGGGTTAAATTCTACAAAACAAGTGAAATAAGCTTTTCCTTAAAGAAGAGGTACTTAAGTAAAATGCATGCTAAAAATGCACCCTTTTTAATGTTCTATAGTAGTGATGGACACAAAACATCAATGTTTCAAGAACATCGATGTTTTTTGTTCAACATCGATGTCTATAAAATATCATCGATGTTAAAACATCGATACTTTTTTTAAACATCGGAACATCGATCCAAAAAAAAATGATAGGAAATAATCAGCCATTTGCACCAACATATTTAGGGGTAACCTAGCATTTGGCATCTAAACCTAGTTTAGTTTTAGATTAGGGGAGCGCTAGGGGACCAAATAGGGGCCCCTAGATTTAGGGATCACCTAAGGTAGTTTAGGGGAGTTCTAAATACAAACAAAACTCTTCTCTAACCTAGGCCACCTTATTCTAGGTGACCCCTAAATAAGTAAATATGTTGGTGCAAATGGCTTAATGTGTCTGAGAAGTAAAAACAGGAATTGCCTATTTTTGAGGTGTCGATCGGCTTTGACACCAAAAGTGTTTTTTTTAGCGCAGATATTTAATAGCTTTTGTATATCATGTACCGATTATTTATTATTTGGATGCTTATTATAAGTATTGTGTAAAACTAGGGGGTAACCACTAGACTAGACATGATTGCTAATGTTGTTGAATGGTCAGTGATTGCCGGGGACTGCTGAGGGATTTCCAAAGCCTCCTCTCTTAGGGTCTGCAAGCCAGGGTTTGGCGGCGTTTGGTGAGGTTTAGGCAGTCGCAGGGACTGCAAGGGACTGCGAACTGGTAAGATTCGTGACATGATTGCCAACAGTGGTTACCCCCTCGGTGTAAAATTCACAATAAGTCTTAAATAAAACAGTTTCTTTGCATAACAGAATACTCTCTAAAAAAAAGCAAAAAAAAAACATCGATGTTTCTGATGTTTTTATTCCGATGTTTTTTCACCATCGATATTGAGTTTCGATGTTGACATCGATGTTCAACATCGATGTTTTTTTTCGATGTGCCCATCACTATTCTATAGGCCCCTATTTTATTTGCATGGATTTACAAGAAAACTGTTTTATAATTAGTCGTGAAATTTTGACTTTTCCTAATTTTATCAACAATGAGTTACTAAGGTTCCAAAACACCTGAATCGACGAAAAAAAAAGTTTTCTGTTGGTCTGTCTGTATACGCGATAACTCAAGAACGCCTTAATCGATTTTAACGAAATTTGGTACAAAAATCCTCTATCGGCTGACCATGAACTGATTAACTTTTGGGTAGGGTGGTGGGGGTTGAAAGGGGGAAAAGGGGGATAAAATGTTTAAAAAAATTGTTACTTTGGAACAAAAGCAAATACGGTTTTCAGATTTAAGTTTCCATGAATATGGTCTACAAATTTTGTTAAGTCCAAATTCGTGGGAGCTTTAGTTTCCAAGTTATCTGAAAAAACGTTAGAATATACCAAGGTGAGTAACCTATTACAATATTTTGGAAACTATACAATGGAAATTTTTCAAACTTTCTATTCTAACATAAGTCCATGTAAACTATCTTTATGAAATATTTTCATATTTACAGTGTTGCCATTTGCAGGAAAACTTGGCAACAACTTTCTTATTTTAAATTGAACACCCTATATATTCTTGCATTTTTGGATTCTACAAAATATTTTAGGTACATTTCATGTATAATGTCCCATAATTATGTTCAACTGTTTTTAAAATATTGACAGCTCGTAACATCAAAACTTTCAAGGATAGAGCAAAACGGTTTTTACATTCCCATCTTGGTTTTTTACAAGCTATCGTTTTATATGCAAACCCAGTGTTAAAATATCCCAAGGTTAGTTTAACCCTGGGTTAAAAATAGTATAAAGCGATAGCTTGTGTAAAACCAAGACAGGAATGTAAAAACCGTTTTGCTCTATCCTTAACCGTTTCGATGTTACGGGCTGTCAAAGTTAAAAAATGTCATTTTTCACCTGTCACTATTTTAAAACCAGTTGAACATAGGTATAGGACATTATAGATATATTTTGTAGAATCCAAAAATGCAAAAATATACGGGGTGTTCAATTTAAAATAAGAAAGTTGTTGCCAAGTTTTCTGCAAATATAAAAGTATTTCATAAAGATAGTTAACATGGACTTATGTTAGAATAGAAAGTTTGAAAAGTTTCCACTGTATACTTTCCAAAATGTTCTAATAGGTTACTCACCTAAAATAAAATTTTGTTATAAGGTTCAAATCTTTCAAAGCTACAGTTTTCAACATAAAATAATTGATGGTATGGTGGACTATCCATGCTTTCTAGCACCAATTTTTTATATTTGATTCTTCAAAATCATCCATCATATTCGTATTGTTTACCTTGAATTTGTTTGCCATGCTTTTTAAACTTTAAGGTCGATATTTACTAAGATGCTTTAGGGTTTAGGACTACGGGACGCATAGTTTTTAATCTAATTTTGCGGGTTTTTCTTTAAACTTGAGTAAAACTTGTTGCACTTACTATATATAATCATATAAGTGATTTCGCAAGGAAAAAAGACAGGTTTTTCAAAAATTTCGTGAAAAAAATGGGAAAAAAGCAAATCGCCGGTGGATTTATCCATGTATCGTGGGCTTTTTAACTAAAAATACTCTATAATTTTTTTATCGCTTTTTATCCCTAAATTTGCACATGAAAAGAAATTTCCTCACACAACACATCCTTAATATGACGAGAAAATAATGGCCAAGCCATGATGGTAATGGCTTAAAATATTTTAGCATAATTTAATTTAATAATTGATGAAGGAATTTTTTACTATGTTTTTCACATTTTTATGCCATGATATTGCTCACATTTTAAAGCTTTCTTTCCAAAGTTTTTATTTCTAAAATAAAACACTCAAATTTTTCAAGTTTTCACTGTTTTTTAAGCGTTCAAAAAAAGTACTGCCAAAAAACATTTTTGCTCTGTTAAAATGAAAAATATTTAGGGAGAGAGGGCAGAATTTTAGAGGTAGATGGGGAGATAATTTAGTGACATGCAAAAATTTTAAGTATTTTAGAGAAAGATGGACATAATTTAAGGCAAATGTTTACTAAAAATTTCTGTTCTGTCATCTTGAGTGGTGTCGTGCATATGATTTTTATTTTGCAATTTTTATCCAAAAAACAGCAAAAATTGTAATTTTTCAAAGTGTAAAGTGCGTAAAACATAAGGTGGTATTAATTTCTTTCAATCAAAATTCTGTACAGTCTTTAAATTTACCAAAAAACGTGTCCTACTAAAGTGTATTTTACCACATCTAAAAATAATTTAACAGGTATTTAACAAAATTATTATAAGGGTCATCATGACTTGACCCGATAGGCCAGCTAACACCTTCCGTTTTAGTACCCTTTCACACGTATGCCGCCGCCATTTTGGACACTGTTGACAGATATTACATTAGTTAATTGTCAGAATGGCCGCCACATACGTTCAAAGCGCACTAAAACGCGAATAGATGGAAGGCCTATTAAATATCGGAGGCATCGCTTGACCATAAAATTAACATTTTTAATTCATGTATATTGATCGACTGAAAACTGCCAAAACACTTAACTGACGTTTCGCTCGCTGACATTTTGCCGGACCGTCTGAAATAACAGAAAGCCTTACTTCTACATCTATAAACGCGTGAAACACCAATTTTTTACATTTTCCGCGAAAAATAACAGCGCACATCGGTTATAGCGCAAGATTTGTACCGTGAAAAACTGCTTTTTAAGATACCTCGCGTTACCATCAGGTACTGCGGAAATTCAAACGCCCCAACTGGAAGTCCAGGGCCAACCAACTATTTTTTTTTTCAATAAGAAGGTACCACTTGTGGGACCTTCTAGCTTATTAAAAAATAAATTTTTGATTGAGTTTTTTTTGACATCTGTCAACGAATGTGTCAAAAATTTAAAAACTTATTTTTTGTCAATAGTTAGCTTCAAAATAAACTACATGTTTCTCTATTTACTAAGCGGAATAAAGAAAATACCACACAAGGACATTATTGGCGGCTCATTTGGGGGCCCTCACTCAAGGCCCAGGGCCTACCAACATTTTTTTCATGAGGAGATACCACTTGTGGCATCTTTTTGAAAAGGTTCTTAAAAAGAAATTCGATTAAATACATTTTTTTGACATCTGTGAACCAATGTGTTAAAATTTTTGAAACCCGTTAAGGATGGTTGAGTGAAAAAGAAATATATCTAATATCTAGTAAACTTAAAAAAAGGTAATTAGGTTGCGCCCCCAAATGGACCGTTAATAATGTCCTTGTGTGGTATTTTCATTATGCCGCTTAGTAAATAGAGAAATATGTAGTTTATTTTGAAGCTAAATTGACAAAAAAATTAGTTTTTTTAACTTTTGACACATTGGTTGACATGTCAAAAAAAAACTAGTGCGTTAAATTTCTTTTTTAACAAGCTTTCGAAAAAGATGCCACAAGTGGTATCTTGTGTGTGTAAAAAAAATACTTGATAGGCCCTGGGCCTCCAGTTGGGGGCCTCAAATATTTTTTTATCATAGACGGAAAGTCCGTAAAAAATCATTATAGATTCGCTTTTTTTTAAATCTCTTCCCTAAAGCCGCTAGAAGCACCGTTCTATTTAAAGAATACACCCTGTATGTAAGAAATCTTTATTTTAATTTAATTATTTAAAATTAATTTGAAACCTATACTACGTAAAAGGTTTTTTCTTAATTTAAGAGGGCAGTGATCTCCCTGATTCGACTCAAAGTGTATCATATAGTAAAAGAAGGCCTGGAATTTGGTTTCCTTCTAATTAAAATACTTGAAAAAAAAATCAACCAAATCCTGATTCTTTTGAAATTTAAAGCAGATAAACCACCTCTTGGCGGTGGTCTATAATATACGATGATTTTATTAATTTTTGCGGACGAATTGGACTTTTTTGAGAAAAAATGGCCTTACGTGTCTCATTGCAGTGCATTTTGTCGTCCATCAAGGTAATAATATATTAACAATTGAGGAATAGTTCAGCTTCAAATCAATATTTAAGACGTCTTTTCGCGACCGATGTTTTCGAAAGCACATTTTGAAAACATACGTCACCGTTTCAATCGCAACGTCACCGTTTCGAACCATCGCCACTGATCGCCAAAATGACAATTATTGAATGACATTAATCAGTTGTTTGTGTGGGTTCTCGTTTTTTGGATTTGAAAGTTTTTTGTGATTTTTCGAAATGGATGTCCTAGTCTTTTTTTGTCGCTGCTAGATAACCTTGGCCTATTTTCATTATTGCTAAAAATTGACAAGTACCGCCATATTGAACCGTGTTCGAAACGACGGTCGAGGCGCTTTCGAAATCCTTTGAAATGTTTTGAATCGTGACGTCACCGTTTCGTCGCAAAAATAACATTTTACGCATGTTTTCAGAGCGGTTTCGAAATCATCGGTCGCGAAAATACGTCTTTAGATACCCATGTTGTCAGCCTTCAAACCAAACTTTTCTTAAACTAAAGTCCTTAGTAAATATCGCCCTAAAAGTCTCTTGGTTGTTAAACTTTTATCTTGTTTTGTCATCCCCATTAAAATCTTTGCAATCATACCTTCTACACTCTTATAAGTTTCAAACAAAGTCAGGTAAATTGTCATACGTTCACAGGGAAAGTTTGAAACATTTCACGTGGTTTTATATAAAGTGATCATACATTTTTTGAAAAAAGTCGAGACGCAGCGCCGCCAAAATAACCTAACCCTGCCTTCAAATATGATCTGAAGTCTTTTTTGATATTATTTTTTTAACTACAAAAATTTTTTTTGCGAAAGCTTCCACTTGTCTATAGTCAAGTTGTGGTAAAGTCATGATGAACCTTAAAATAATTTAGTTAAATTATTACGTTTATTATTATTATTATTATTGAGTTAATTTTTATTAAACAATTGCCTTAAGTTATTTCCATCTTTCTCTGAACTACTTTTTTATAGCCTGCTGTCTCCCTTCAAGAACCTTAAATATTTTTCATTTTGACAGAGAAAAAATGTTTTTTGGCAGTACTTTTTGTGAACGCTAAACAAACAGTGAAAACTTGAAAAAAGTGAGTGTTTTATTCTAGAAATCGAAAGTTTAGAAAGAAAGCTTTAAAATGTGAGCAAAACCATGGCATAAAAATATGAAAAACATAGTAAAAATTGCTTAAACAAAAACGTTACCCCTTAAATTATGCTAAAATATTTTAAGCCTTAAATTACCCATCATGGCTTCGAAATAAAAAAAGACACTTACAAGCAAGTATACTAAAAATAAAAGATTCATAGCAGATGGCAGCTGATTTTCGAAAGCCAATCTTGAAAAACCAAAATAAATTTGTAAAAACCGAGAATGAGAATGTTTCTTTGCAATAGTTTGACATTCTCATACTCGTCTTCAAAATAAAATATTTTGATGTACAAGGTCATCCATTATAAATGTAACCCCCCCCCCCCTTTCCCTGTTATTATGCATTTTACAAAAAAAATTGTCTTAACAAAAATTATATATCTAAAATTTTAACATCAACTTTCTTATTTTAAATATACCCTGTATATTATTCAATTTTTTTAATTCTATTACTTTAGCTGATTTAAAAAATGGATATCTGCTGAGTAAATAAATACGGTGACTGTCAAATCGTCAATTTTTGCATGTATGCAAATCAACAAAGATGCCCTAAAGAATAATATAGGTAATAAGTTTCATATCTCAAAAAGTGTTTACTTTACATGTTAATACATTTTTGAAATTAGCAAAAGTAATAAATAGAATTTAAAAATAAAATAATACACAGGGAGTTTGAAAATTTTGACATTTATTTTATAGTTTAGTAAAAGCTAAGCAACTTTTGTAAAAGACTATTTTTTGTAAAATGCATGACAGAGAAAAGAGAGTTTATCCGCTTAACTCATTCAAATTCCTCGACTCCCCCTGTAAAAAAGTTGCAAAAAGCAGTTAAGTCACCGATATTTTTTGTCACAAGCTTCGCCGTAATAAAAAAATTTGTACTGCGTTGAGATATTGAGAGAAAGGAGAACTGGCGCTTCTCAAATCCGACCAATGGCAATACTTAGGGGGCATACCGTATTCCGTGGGACTTTTGATGAAGATTTTACGAAACCTGTTTTAATCGTTTACTAGTGAACCCACCAACACTGTCTAACCTGTTAACAGCCCCGTATAAATAAAACATAGACAATGGAAGTCCGAAACACAGAGTTAATTGGAAATTCGAAACACAGAGTTAATTTCAAATACATCATTGTCTCAAACTTTCAAATAAACGTTGGAATCCCGGTACGGAGCCGGTATCAGCGCTCTTTTTCGAGGCTACGAGAAAACTTTAATCAAGCATACGAGAGAAGACACGCACATCGAATTCCTATGTCAAACAAGAGACAGCAACGTTATTCCGGTTGCGTTTCGTCTTAAGTCACCATTTCCAGGACAAAGAGTTCAGCGGATTCTAAATGACGCCAGTTAAGCAATCATTCGATCCCAAATCAGCTTTCATCGCTGGAACAAGTCCTTACTGACAGAAGAACTAGGACAACGGTTTAAAGAGATTCGAGATTACACTATAGAGGAAGGATATCAACCGATTCTGGACAAAATCACACGAACCTGCAACCATCTACGACAGTCTTGGCAAGCGAAGCGTCAAAGAAATTCGCCCATCAACATCCACAAAGCCAATCGACCACCGACACTGTAAGAACCAACATTAATACATCAAAGAAGACATTGAAACCCATAGAAGAAAACTTACTTGCCAAAGGACTTAACTTTTCCATCGCTTCAAAGAAGATACCCACTATCGATATCATCACCGCCATATAAAGTCATCCTCTTCCACGACAAGACGCTGTCGAATTCAGACATCAAGTAAGGACCATTACTTGCCAAAGGAAATGACCAACAACTTTCAGAATTTCTTCACCTCCTAAATAACATAAGACCCACCATTAAATTCACAATAGAGTTGGAGCAAAATTGTCAAATTCCTTTTCATGATGTACTTGTCAAACTAGTAGAAAGCGACGTCAGAACAACAGTCACCAAACGAGATATAATAAAAACTTTGTATAATAGAGCCGTTCAAATTTATAACAATTCTTATGACTTGGAAATTGAAATAAAAAACATTAAGGATCTGCAGCAGAATGGTTACAGCCTTAAACTTATAAAAGATAGTATTTCTAAATTTCAGCAAACAGGACAGAGACTACAAGACCAAAACCAGGCAAATGCGTTCCTTACAATTCCATACATTAAAGGAGTATCAGAGAAAATCCGAAGAGTAGCGAAGAGCTGAAATATAAAAACACCTTTTACATCTAATAATAAAATTCGAAGCCTTCTTAGTAAAACAAAACCGGAGAACAAACAAAATAAGGAATGCATTTACCAAGTTTCGTGTGGTGAATCATACATAGGTGAAACAAAAATACCACTATCCGTTAGGCTTAAAGAACATTAGACGAATACTCAAAGAGGTGAAACAACGAAATCAGGAATCGCCGAACACGCATGGTCAAAACAACACCGAATGAAGTGGTCAGAAGCAAAGGTTTTGCACAAGGAGTCACACTGGAAGAAACGAAAATTCCTTGAAGCTGCCTTTATTGGGCAGAATCAGGGTGTTTTCAGTAAACCAAGTGCTGAAATTCCAAATATTTGGAAGCCCCTCCTTGGGCGGAGCCAACTTCTTAAACTTCACGGTTGAGTGATTTCCCATAGTATATAAGTACGTAACCTTAGGAATAGATTGTAGTTTGCACCTGAAGATGATCAGAGATTGTACTGATCGAAATGTCGTGTATAAATAAAATATAGACAATGGAAGTCCGAAACACAGAGTTAATTTCAAATACATCATTGTCTCAAACTTTCAAACAAGCCCCAAAAATGCTGCAGTCAAAAAGTAGGGTTAGGGTTTACGCTAGAGCAATGAAATTTTGCATATATGTTGGCCTTCCGGCAACGTACCCTCGTGTGTCATAAAATATTACATATGTGGCCCCTAGAGGGCAACAGGGGCCAAAATGTGTTTTTAAACTATCCCTCATACCTTCCATACTAATACACCTGCACATCTGAATCTCAGTCAGTTGCTAGTTCATACTATTACCTACAAGTCTACTATACCGAAAAAAATTTCGTGGTTGTTAACCAGGCCTCTAGGTTAGGGGCTCAAAATTATGCCGATTTCAATTAAAAAATTATTTCAGCCAATGTCAACAAAAATGCACCACAGGGGCGAAGTGAACTATTTCTCAATTTTAAATACCCCCAACTTTTCCCCACCCCTAAGGGCTGTAAGGGGGAGAGATTTGATTTTCACCATTTTCATATTCCAGAAAACACTACATATGTATATTTAAAACTCATGAAGTTGATGTAACAAATAATATCAAATATAAAAATCTCAAACTCTAGGGGCGACCACTAAATAGGGGCTAAAAATTTGAAACCTTAAACAACTTGTTCAAAATTTACTGTACCAAATTCAAAAAGTGCAAAATTATTGGCAATTACAAGTTCGAGTAACAACACTTACATTTTAAGAGCCTATATTCTTTAAATCCAACTTTACGGAGGCAAGATTTTTACCATTTCTATATTCCAGATAACCACTCAACATGCACATCGAAACCTCATCAAAAAGTGTGCATATGGAGTGTTCTCTAGAATATGAAAATTGTGAAAATCAGATCCCGCACCCTTAGAGCTCCTAGGAGCTGGGACAAAGTTGGGGGTGTTTGAAAGTTTGAGACAATTATGTATTTAAAATTAAGTCTTTGTTTCGGACTTCCATTGTCTATATTTTATTTATACACGACGTTTCCATCAGTTCAATCCCTGATCGAAACGTCGTGTATAAATAAAATATAGACAATGTAAGTCCGAAACACAGAGTTAATTTCAAAGTTGAGAAATGGTCCACTGCGCCCCTAGTGGTACATTTTTGTTGACGTAGGGTGAAAGAGACGTGAAATATAAGTTTGTAATTGAAATCGACAAAATTTTTAGCCCCTAACCTAGGACAGTTTAAAAAAAATATTGGGCTAATTTTGGCCTCTGTTACCCCCCAGGGGCCACATTTAATTTTTTATGACACACATAGGTACGTTCCCGCAAGGCCAACATATGTGCCAAAACGCTTACATTACAGCCACAGCTACACTGTAGATCTGTTACGGGATGGAATGCCCCCAATAGTAGACAGAAAAGTTATACAACATCACCCTACCAGATAGAGAGGACTGGTCATCCAGAGTCCGTATTCTTTAATTTAATTTTTCTTACAAAAACGCACCTTATTCTGTCTATTTTGACACTAGTGACATTATTAGTGAGCGGTTTTGCGTCAGTTTGCTCCCTAGTGTAAGGTAGGAGCGCAAAATCGCTCACAACGTGCATTACTGCTAAAACTGAAATATGACACAAAAAATAAATTTTGGCCAATCAGGTACGTTTTTGTAAGAGAAATTCTCCACGGCAACACTCCTTTCTCACTTTCAAGAATAAGCACTCTGCAGGATCAATTACACAAATGAAGATAGCTGCTAGTTCACTGGCGATGCAATGCACACTTCCGGCCACATAAAATGCGTAGGCCGATTTTATATAGTGTATTATGGGCCTTGCAACTCAGTAACCTTTTAGGTATTTCAAATTGACAAAAAATGTCACCGTCAGATTTTGTTGTTGTCATACGCTTATATTTAAAAATGCCCCAACTAAACGAATTTGAAAAAGCCCAAATTTTGGCAAAATTAGACGGTGGTTGGTTGGTTGGTTTGTAAAGTAGCGGCTCATTATGGACGAAACATGGCTACAATTGTAAGAATAAAAATAAAGTATCAAGAAGAACGAACTGTTCGACAAAGGCGTGGCACTAGCTTGACCCAAGTCAGTACGCTTCAGCAGGATCATCAACTGATCGACTTTCTTGAAGATCACCCATTTGCGATAGCCCCAGAGGCGAAAATTGAGGCACATTTTCCTGGATCCATAAGAACGACGCGCAGACGGATAAGCCGTTCTACGCTTACATGTCGCATTGCTGCCAAGAAAATCTTGGTTAGTGCGGAAAAGAAGCAAGTAGGGTTAATTTTTGCACTAAACTATTCACTACAAGTGGTCTTCACGGATGACAAAATCTTTCAGGCCCACAATGACAGCAAACAAATTTTGGTATATCGCCCGCCACGAACACGCTGTCTCGAAAAATATATTGCTGAGAATGAAGACCGGGCTGGAAGATTTTCCGTGAATGTATGGAGTTGGATATCGGCGAGAGGAAATGGGGCTCTTTTTAGAATCCATAGAAGATTTACGGCTGAGGTTTGTGTTGATATGATGAGAAATATGCTTCATTTCAGCAGCAAACATTCTTCATCCAGAAGGTTTTGTGTATCAACAGGATAACTGTCCTATCCATACCGCACGCATTTCCCATGGAAAATGTGTGGGGCCTTATAGCAAAAAAGTTAACATGAATGAATATTGTTCCCAAGAATTCAAACCACTTAATGGACCTCATAGTCAGAGGGTACAACAAAGTCATTGTTTCAAATCCAAATTTATTTCAAAATTTAGCAGATTCCATGCCACGAAGACTGGCAAACATTATGACGGGGCAATGACACGCTACTGAAGAAACGTTTTCTTGTTTTTTTTAATTTACGTATTGTTTTTTTAATAATTTCTTTTTAATTTTGAACATTTACCGATCTTGCAGAGGTGTGCTGACTATGATTAAGTTATTGCTTTCCTTTCGTCAAAAAGTTCATTTTTCTTGATACTTCTTTCTTATTCGCACAATTGTGGGCTTGTTTCGTCCATAATGAGCTTTAAGAATAAGTTTTTATAATAAAATGTTGATTAATTTTAAAAAAAAATGTTTTATTCATTAGTATATTAGTCTTTTAGTAAAGTGTGGCCAGTCTCTTTTTGTATTTACAATGTCAAAAGATCTAACATGTAATTCAAAAAACGTCAAAGTCAGTTCAATAAGCAACGCAATTAGCAAAACTTAAATTCAACAGACCTGCAGCTAACTTCTGCTGTACGCATTTTATGTGGCCGGAAGTGTACAGGTTCTAGCTTTGTCATTGGTCAAGATCAGGGAAGAAGTTCTCCGTTCACTCACTTTCAAGAATAATCACTCTGGGCCCATATTCTTGATTCAATCGAAAAAGAGTACCTCTCGCCAGATTTATACCAATCGCAAACACGAGCTAACTAAACCCAAACCAATGGGGCAGGGCAGGGTCAGGGCAGGCCGAATAGCACCAAACGCGAAAAACAGAGTCACAGCTGGACTCATCTGTTACGGGATTTAATGCCCACAATAGTAGACCAGATAGATAAAATTGGTCGTCCAGGGTCCGTATTCTTCAGTTTCAGGGAGGGGAGTGCTCCAGGGGATCATTTTTCTTACAGAAACGCACCTGATCGGTCGAAATCTCAGTTTTCTGTCACTATTCTGTCTATTTTGGCACTAGTGACATTATTAGTGAGCGGTAGTGTAAGGTAGGAGAGCAAAATCGCTCACAACGTGCATTACTGCTAAAACTGACTGAAACATGACAAAACACGAAATTTTTATCAATGAGGTGCGTTTTTGTAAGAGAAATACTCCCCGGAAGCACTCCTTTCTCTCACTTTGAAGAATCAGCCCACTGCAATATCAATTACCCAAATGAAGATAGCAGGTTCTAGCTTTGTCATTGGTCAAGATCAGAGAAGAAATTCTCCGTTTACTCTTCAATAGAAAGAGTACTTTCTAGCAGATTTATACCAATCGCAAAGGTAGAAGCTGTAACGAGTTGCGCGAAAGCCAACAAACACGACCCCACTTACCTCATTTTGATTGAAACATCTTTGCTATATGGTACAGGGTGTTTGTTTATAACTGGAATACTCAGTATCTTTTTTATTAGTGAAAATAAAGGATGTTTGAATTCAAAAATTTCTTGGCAAATTGCAATGAAATTAAACGCTATAACAACTTTTTTTTGTTCCCCTTGGTATACATGGTGTGGCAATAAAGCTAATAGCTAATTTTTTTTAAATAGAATACCCAGTATATTTTTGCATTTTTGAATTTTTCAAAAAATTAACTTTACAGAAATATCAAACACTATTGAAATATCTTTTGTAGTTTCTGAGATATTTGCGTTTAAAATTTTAATAAAAAATATTAGAAACGACCATCTGATCAAGCTACATTGCCTTCAATCGTTTTTTTTTGAGGGCCACTAGATTTTTAAGTTTATATTGTTAAAATAAAGAAATATATTCATGGCCCACTTAGTAGCTTCATCAGTTGGTCATTTCCAATATATTTTCAATTTGATAATTATTAAAACTTAAACGCAAATATCTCAGGAACTACAAAAGATATTGAAATTGTAGAGGTAATTTTTTAAAAAATAAAAAAATGCAAAAATATACAGCCATCTATTAAAAAAAATTGTCTTTATTACCACACACTGTATATCAAGGGCAACAAAAAAAACTTGTTATAGCGCTTAAGTTCGTTGTAATTTGCCAAGAAATTTTTGAATTTAGACCTACCCTTTATTTTCAATAATAAAAAAGATACTTAGTGTTCCAGTTATAAACAAACACCCTGTACATCAAAGCAGCAGAGACAGTGATCTCGATACGTTTTAGTTCGTATTTTGTTGGCTTCTAGGCAACTCGTGACAGTGTATAGATTTGCAATTGGCGGAAATCTATGAAAGTACTCATTATCTATCGAATCGAGAATAAGTGCCCTGGAATGTGCCTGATAAGAACTACAAAAATTAAATAATACAAACCGGAAAGAACTAAAACTATTTAAAACACAGATAAAGCAACAATAAAAGCACACATAAATAAAGTAAATTAAAAGATTTATTTACAAAATAAAACTTAGGACGATTAAAAACTAACCAAACTATTTTCATTTGTAATTCGGAACCGGAAAAAAAGCGTAATGCCCCAACCAACTAATACACTTGTTTTTAGGGTTGGAGATGGGTCTTTGTGTAAAGTAAACAACCGAACGAAAAGTAAGTATTGTTCAGCAAATCCATTCAAAATCATACTAGAAATTTATAAAATCCGTTTTTTTTTTTGTTAAACCGGAATTTGTCAAACTTGTTTTTAAATTAATTGTGCATATTTTGCCAATAATGCATGAAAATGTCGAGTATATTGAGAATTCCAGCTAAGCGCTCGCCCTCTGACGGAAAAAAAACTGGAACTAATTCGGCCCCTCAGCTGATTTTGCTTACAATGTGGATTCTGCCGTTTTGAGGACTAAAATCGCGCAAAAATACAATTTACATTAAATTTGTTGAAAATATTAATGCTTAATTAATCGAAAAATTGATTTTAAAAAACTTTTCTTGTCCTGAGAACGTTTCAGCGCCATGACAAGGTCCGCATTTGCGTGCTTAGATTTTTAAGCATTTTTCTGATTTTTATTGGGTAAGTACCTTATTTTTTTACAAATTTCAATAATCTCTGATTACAAGTAGTACATAAACCACTCAAGGGCTCGATGTCGGTGACAGCTCTTAAAACCATCTCAGAATAATGATTTAATCTTTTTTTTTAATTATTTTTGCACCAAAGGACCCCGCTCACTTAGCATTGCCACTGACTTTCGGTTGGGATGGGCTGGGCGTTTGATATGTTGTAGATCTGTTTACCCTGATCAACGTTTAAATGGACCTCTTTTTGATCCGACCCACGGTTTCAGAGATATAGGCGTTGAAAGTTTCACTAAAATAAGTGTTTTGCCTATTTTATTATATTCGAGTAGATAACTTGCTACTTCAACTAATAAAAAATATTTCGCCGTTTGTTCTTTTTTTAATCAGCGATTATACAAAAAATGGCATTTTGAAAAAGTTTTTTACGTTTTTCAAGTTTGTGCAGCCACTGAGAGTGACGTAAATGGAATATGTCAATTTTTTCAACTGAATTTCATAGCCTGGTTTTCTACCTAAAAACTGGTTTACTGGAAATAGCAAGTTAGCTACTCGAATACAACAAAATAGGCAAAAAACTAAAAAATCCCTAAAATCTGAAACCTCTAACTTTAACACCTATATCTCTGAAACATTTCAAACGCCCAGCCAACCGAAAGCCAGCGGCAATGCTAAGTGAGCGGGGTCAGGGAGTGGAAATAGTTCGGCAAATCGCCGTTGACAAAAGTGTGGCGTTTCGTTGAATTCCCAGTGATGGAGGTCTGTATTAATTTATAAGAAATTTGATTTGACAAACAACGAACTTTAAAAATTTCGAGCTTGATTTTTAACGGATTTGACAAACAATGGTTAAAAAAAAACGTGTCGTTTGAATGGATTGGATAAACGATTTGATTAAAAATGGATTTTACAATTTCGAAGTTTGACATTGAATAGGTTTGAAGAATTAAGATATGGATAAAAATTTTTTATAAAAAAAAAACAAAAATTGGATCGATTATTTTTGTTTTATGTAGTTTTAAAATATGCAATGTATTTTTTTCAAAATTAGTAATGGCTTTCTATAATTTTCAAGTGTTTCGAATTACAAGTGGAAATGTTGTAGTAACAACGACATAAAAGCATGCAAAACATCCAGGAAATATGTATAACAGGAAAATAAATAAATATTATCAAATAGAAAAAGTGTAGGCATTCATTAGTGAAATAAAAGTTGAAATAAAAATCTTATAAGCAGATGGCACTAATATTATTTAAAAAACTATATAAATTAAATAAAAAGTTTAAAAATATCCACAAAAAATGAGCAATAATGTTCATTAGCAATAATGTTCATTATTATGTATATGTATGTATTATAAAGGGCTTATCTTGACAATGTTTCAAAAAGATAGAAAGCGCATTTTTGCACCTTATATAAATGACATACTTTTTTTGCGAGCGTCATTACGTAAACAGGGAGAACTTAAAGCAAGTACCCTTTGTATTTTTTGAACCAATGAAATTAAACGATTTTTACGAAATTTTGGATTTATCTAGGTGACCGAGGGGCAAAAATATGTACAGGGTAACTATTTATAAACTTTCTCTTGAGAAAAGTTTTTTCCTATTGGACCTTTCGAAAATAAAGCGACAATATTCCAAAATGACTCCTGGAATAAGGAGTCGTGTGACATATCATATAAAAGGTCTATCCATGCTTAACCTAACCTCCAAATTTTAAAATAATCGAGTAATCCATATGAATGAATAGTGAACATGCAATTGGCTGTCAAACATAAAATAATTTTAAAATAAGTAGAGCATGGACAAATCTTTCATATTAAAGTTTAGCATGAAGAAATGTATTTCGTATAAATAATTTCATTAAATCAAAAAATTAGGTGAAGGAGGATGATCCTCTTGACGTAAAACTTAAATGAAATTGGCACTAAAAATAGTTCAAATAAATCAAAGATTCTTAAGTCACCTTAGAATAACACAGTTATTTTTGTAAGTATGTTTTATAAACAAGATAAAGTCACCTATCAGTGCAGCACCGACTATATTAAGAGGCCTATAAACTCCTACCGTTTTAGTGTCTTTCGGCGCATTTTTGTAGCAAAATTGACAAAAAATCCATTCGTTTTCCTGTCAAAATGGCGGCGAACGTCGATAAAATAACTCTGAAACGGTAAGAGTTGATGATCCTTATCGAATCGACCAACCAACCAGGTGCACTCTCAAACTATGGCGAATGCGTGAGTGTCAGCTAATTAAAATGACAGTTGAAATTAACTTGTGTTTCAGACTTCCATTATCCATATTTTATTTATACACACACAAACTACAATCTATTCCTAAGGCTAAGTACTTATATACTATGGGAAATAACTCAGCCGTGAAGTTTAAGAAGTTGGCTCCGCCCAAGAAGGGACTTCCAAATATTTGTAATTTCAACACTTGGTTTACTGAAAATAACCTGATTCTGCCCAATAAAGGCAGCTTCAAGGAATTTTCGTTTCTTCCAGTGTGACTCCTTGTGCAAAACCTTTGCTTTTGTCTACTTGATTCGGCTTTGTTTTGACTATGCATGTTCGCCGATTCCTGATTTCATTGCTTCACCTCTTTGAGTATTCGTCTGAGGTTCCTTAAGCCTAACAGATAGTGGTCTTTTTGTTTCGCCTATGTATGATTCACCATACTCACAAGGAACTTGGTAAATGTATTCCTTATTTTGTTTGTTCTCCGGTTTTCCTTACAATTCCATACATTAAAGGAGTATCAGAGAAAATTCGAGGAGTAGCGAACAACTTTAATATTAAAACAGCTTTTAAACCTAAGAATACAATTCGAAGCCTTCTTAGTAAAACAAAACCGGAGAACAAACAAAATAAGGAATGCATTTACCAAGTTCCTTGTGAGTGTGGTGAATCATACATAGGCAAAACAAAAAGACCACTATCTGTTAGGCTTAAGGAACATCAGACAAATACTCAAAGAGGTGAAGCAACGAAATCAGGAATCGCCGAACATGCATCGTCAAAACAACACCGAATGAAGTGGACAGAAGCAAAGGTTTTGCACAAGAAGTCACACTGGAAGAAACGAAAATTCCTTGAAGCTGCCTTTATTGGGCAGAATCAGGGTATTTTCAGTAAAGCAAGTGTTGAAATTCCAAATATTTGGAAGCCCCTCCTTCTCCTCCTCCTCTTATAGTATATAAATACGTAGTAGTAATAGATTGTGACTTGCACCTGAAGACGATCAGAGATTGTACTGATCGAAACGTGGTGTATAAATTAAATATAGACAATCCGTAACACGAGTTAATTTCAAAAATTAGCATTGACTGAACTTTGAATGCAAGGCACATTTTGTAAAAACTAACACATGGCTCGGAACGTCGTTTTTGCCGAATAAGCTAAAATTTCTTTCTAAGGCCACCGATTAAAATATTTCGAATTGGTGGCTTTACAAAGAAATTTTCACTTATTCCGCAAAAAATCTAAAAAGTACTTCGAGCCGTGTCTTGGTTTTTTTACAAAATGTGCCTTTCACCTATAGAACATATAGGGAATGGATATCCCAACCAACCAAACTAAAAAATTAGGGGTAACGATGCGATTGACAGTTTCATAGCTAAAAAGGCATAACGGTTGGAGGTTTTTTTCTTTAATTTTGATTCATTTACAATTACGATATTACAATTCGTTTATTCTGACACAAAGCCAGGAATTTAAGATACAAATTAACCTTTAGATTACCTCATCTGTTCTTTGCAAAAAATACTTATACGTTATACGTTAAGTCGGACTCAAATTTTCCCAGGGAATATAAATTTACCTAACCGTTCCCTATATGTTCTATTTTCCCTGGTAAATTTTGATATTTATTTGACTCCAAAAAGTATATCACATGACCCGTTTTGAACGTCACTTCGACATTTCCTGAGCTAAGGTCACTGACACAACAAAAAAAAATCTCTACTCTTGAGTCACAAAAACGGGTATTTTGACATTTTTTTTTAAAAGATTTGTTGACGAGTATATATAATAAAATTTGATAATATGTACCAAATACAAGAGAAAAAAATTAAGCTACCACCAATTTTACAAGTGCGGCTTGACATCCAAACACAGAAACTTAACACACGGTTCCCACCTACGACTTTCTCGTGAGTGCTCACTCACGCTTCACTGATGTCAATATGAAATGTTATGACACTCATGTGACGCGTGAGCGGGCACGCACAAAAAAAGTCGTAAGCCAGGCTTCCACGATGCGATAAGTTGCTAGGATTCGACCTCTTTTTTCATTAGTCGCGTATCTCCATACTGTTCTATTTTATGTGTGCAACTATTGTGGAGATACGCGACCAATGAAAAAAAAGGTCGGATCGCAGCAACTTCTCGCATCGTGGGCACCTAGCTGTAGGTGGGAACCGGATGTAATGCATCTGTTAATGTAATTGTCAAAAAATTATATAAATCCGGTGTCTGGATTGGTTAACTCAATCGAAAGTATGAAAAATCTAAAAACATCACTCAACATTGCGAAATTCTAGGGCGACATGTGTTGAAAAACTAACAAAAAAAAACTAAATTAAATAACTATTTTCTTTTGAGTTGGGTTGGGTTGGGTAGGGGCTTTCCGCTTTCGCTTATAATATCTGATCAGTCTTATTTTCCCAACATAATCGGTTGGGTCGGTATTTTTCAGGAAGATTGCAACAGGAGGACATCTGAAAAGAAGGGAGTTACCTATTCTGATATTTTGTTTAAACTTGTGCTACATACCTATTTTTTTTTCATTTTCTACTTTTTACGTCCAACTGCTTCACAACACTAGGACTTATCACACTTTTTAGCACTTTGTGTTTTAGGCTCACCAAAAGTTGTTATAGTTGAAAATATGGGGCCGATTTGAAAAAAAAAAAACGCGAAATGGACCGTGATTCGTTATATATTGAACAATCCCAATCTCCGTTGATTTTTAAGAAGTAGAGTTACAAGCATTGTGCTTAGAAATATTTTTTTTAGTTATATTAAAAAGCGATTACAATTTCTGCAATATGATTTGACAACTTTTCATATTGATAATTCATAACTTTAATTCACAGTAGATAAGCACAATTTTAGTGTTAATACATAATTTAACAGCACCTGTTAATTAAAATAACAAAAAAAGTTTTCTTCTTCGGTCTTCTTCTTCGTAATTTTCTGTTTTATAATATTAGCTGAAATCAATCACCAACCAAAATATTTTCTTTGATTTTTCATATTGATAGTGCATAAAGTTAAAGTTAACCAATTATTATTATATATTAAAATATGCACTGTCCTTATGAATTGGGAATTATAACTATGAAAACTTGGTAAACACCTCTATTACAGGGTTGCCACAATCCTTAAAAACCGGGAAATCCGGGAAAAAATCGGGAATTCGGTGGGGTCAGGAAATATCCGGGAAAAAGTCGGGAAATTTGCTAAGAATCCTTGAATTTTTCAGATATTTTTGACCTGGTTTGTACCTATATAAAATTTACATATAACCTTATTGCCTGCCGAACGGAAATCCGAATAGGTGCATGGATATTGTCTTTAACTCTGTAAAAACACTTTGCTACACTGGGCATTGATCTCATGGATGAAAAAGTTTTCGCCTGCAGCGCTACCCTTCGATTTATATTAAAATTTACGTTTTTTTTAATTTTTAATATACAATATCACACACTACTTTTGGTGAAATTTTACACTGCAGTATTTAATTCGATCACAATATCAGTGCGCAATCGCCCCCCCCCCCTTTACAGCTCCCCAAAAGTTTCAACAAAATATGCTTTTGGCGCTCGCTATGTTATTAATTGTTACAATTTCAGTTGACAGGTTTTATAAACAGCATTAAAAACGTGTAAAAAATAGCTTTTTTAGTATAATTTTTCAAAATTTTTGCCTGTGGCGCATTTATTACATTTCAACAACACATATAGAACTGAGACTATATCCCACCCCAACTCGGTCTCTCTCAAACCAAATTTTTAAAAATAATTAGAAACTTGCAAGATATCTAAATTTTTGAAAAATGTTCTGCTTCTAGGTCGGTACTGCAAAAAATTTTGTCTGTGGCATCATTAATTGTTACAATTTTAGTTTAATTTTTTTAAGCATACTTATGTCAGGATTTTGGCAACAAATTTAGAATTGAGACCAAATCCCACACCAACCCAGCATTTTCTGCTTAAACTGCAAAAAATTTCCCGCGTCGCTATGACATCGGGACAGGGTGTCTACAAAATTATCTGAATAAAATTCCCGTCTTTTTTCCGTTTTTTCCCACTTAATTTGAAAAAATAGTAATATTTTATATTTTTTTCTGTATTAAGACCTAAATACATGGTGGGATGGTCTCTGTCTGTCTGTCTGGGACACCAATTGAACTGAACACAGAATTTGTATGCGGATCCACAAAATTTGTATGCGGTTCAGTGGTTTTTATTTATAAATTGTAAGTAGTGATATTTTTTGTCAATTTAATTTTTTTTTTAATCCCGATCATTTTCCCGTATTTTTCCCGTGTCGCAAAAATTTCCGTCATTTTCCCGTATTTCCCGGATTGCAGAAACCCTGCGGGATTATTTAAAAATACCTCGGAAAAAACCGGGAAAAAGTCGGGAATTTTTTCTACGGAATATTGTGACAACCCTGTATTAAAAATAACGTATTCATTATGACAATGAATAAAATTGTGCTTAGGCTATAAATTATTAATATGAAAAGTTGAGTTTGCTCTTTTAGTGTACATTGTTGTCCAATAACTGGCCGCCAGATTTCTACGGGAAACTATGTGCCCTACAAACTACAAAAGAGTTTAAATACAAGTTGAGACCTGCCACATTAAAAATATTTGTGTGCGGCTAAGCCTTCGCAAAGGCCTAGTTATAAGGGCTCTAAAACTTTTCCATCATAAAACTGGTAGCCAGTCTTATTGGACCAACCTGTATAACCGCTATAAAAAAGGGTTTTTTTCCTGTCCTCAAGCTGTGATGGTCAACAGGCAGGAAAAAATGTAGGTCGTTTATTAGCATTACGATATCTTCTTAAAGCGGTTATAAAATCCAAGATTTTTTCGAGTAACGTGGTTAAACTCTATTAATTCAAAATCAGCATGTGTGAAAAAAATAGCTTGAAAACAAAATCACCAACAACACAAAAAAGCAGCTGCAGCCAAACACACAAAAAAGCGCAAAATTTATAACTACATTATGTTCTAGAACTGGCGTATATGTGAAAATCTGAAAACCCAAGCAGGCTGTTCCAGAAACTTCCTACAATAGAAAAGAATTTGGCCATAATAATATAATTTTTTTAATATATAGGGTGTGCCAAAAAAACGCACGTTTTTAAATGATTATAACTAAGCGTGCAAGTGTGCAAGTGCCCGAATTTATCTACTACTAGAAGCGAGAAACTGTCCGATTTTAATGATATTAAACTTTTTAGAAAGCCAAGGCATCGATATTTATGGATCCGATGTCAAAGAACCCCGCACGAAATAATTATTTCGATGAAATTTTAGTATGTTAGAGTGCGTTATGAGATCAGAAAAATGTGTAAATAAAAATTGATGCATTCAGTTAAAGTGATAAGTAAATAAACTTTAAATAAAATAGATTTTATTTTATTATTTTTTCCCTAGCTACTAGGTACATGCAAAAAGTTCTATATCATGAATTTTTATAAAAAAGTAGTAAATATTTAATTTCTTTAAAACTGATCGATGGATTTTCATTTAATTTTGCGTACGCCTTTATCATACTTGTATCTTATACAGGGTGCAATTTTTTTATCACTTTATGTTTTGCATCTAGGATGATGATTTTTTTAAAGGTTTCTCAGGGTACTCTAAACTTACTTTACACTTGCTGTTTAACACTTTTGGTGGGGCTAAATTATCAAACAAACAATAAATTACCATAAATTATGATTATGGGTAATTGCTCTCCCTTATACCTACACAGTGACAACCCCCCAGAGGGCCCAGATTCTGTTTTAATGTAGCAAAATTGTAATAATCGGTGTTTCACCATAACAATAATTAAGTAACGATGAAAATAACAATAAAAAAAGCTATAGGTAAATTGTAGTAATCGGTGTGTTACCATAACGATAATTATGTAACGATGAAAATAACAATAAAAAAACTATAAGGAGTAAACTATTAGGTAAATTGTAATAATCGTCGTTTTACCATAACAATTAACGATGAAAAAAATCAAGAAAAAAGCTATAAAGACTAAACTATTAAAACCTAAACTTAAATATTTTTGCGCTTGGTTAAACTACCGTAAAAACTAGCGCCAAAGGTTTCCCGAAAAATAACAGCGTTTTACGAACAAAAGAAACCTAATTATTATTTAAAATATTATTAATTGGCCTATTAGCGGCTACATTAAAACAGAATCTGGGCCATCTGGTGGGTTTTAACCCCCAAAACCCCCCTCTGGCTACGCCACTGTGTAGTTATAAGGGAGAGCAATTACCCATAATCATAATTTATGGTAATTTATTGTTTGTTTGATAATTCAGCCCCACCAAAAGTGTTTAACCGTAAGTAAAGTAAGTTTAGAATACCCTGTGAAACCTTTAAAAAATCATCATCCTAGATGCAAAACATAAAGTGATAAAAAAAATTGCAACCTGTTTTAGATAAAAGTATGATAAAGGAGTACGCAAAATTAAATGAAAATTCTTCGATCAGTTTTAAAGAAATTATTTGCATGTACATCGTAGCTGGGAAAAAAGTAATAAAATAAAATATATTTTATTTAAAGTTTATTTACTTATCACTTTAACTGAATGCAAAATAATATTTAGATTTTTAAGTTGCAAAATAATTATTTCGTAGTAGGAAACAATTTTTGTCAAGTTTTTATAGTAAAAAAATTGAAAAAACATGTAAGACAAAGTAACTGTTACTGGGAAGAAAAACTAGTTCAGTTTATCTAGAAAATACTAAAACATTAATGTTTGCTCAAAAATAATTTTTTAATTTTTGTATAGAGGAAAATAAAAATGTGTCAAAAAATTATTTTTTTTGACTAGCCCCTGTATACAACCTGTTAACGTTTAAAGTAATAAGGAAGTTCATGTGTGGTTCCTCGGTAACCCATATTCGTCGATCACTTATTTTATTTCGGTCAGGAAATGCCTTTTTGAGCGTACTCAATATACCCTGAAACGACGTTTTTTTAAACTTTGACCGTCTATATCTCTGGAAGTAGTCATAGAAATCAATTTTTATTTACCCATCTTTCTAATCTCATAACGCACTATAACATATTAAAATTTTGTTAATTTTCACCGAAATAATTTTTCAATGTACTTCGTGCGGGGTTCTTTGCCATTTTCTAAAAATCCATGATGGCAGACCTATTTAAAATAGGTATTTTTGACCCACCCAGATATTTTTTCTCGGTTACAGTGTATTAAATTTTAAACATCGGTTACAAAGCTACATTCCTTTCAAGCATACCAATGTAACATTTTAAAAATTCGGCCAAGAAACAAAATCAAGCTTACTAAGAAAAACTTGTTTAAAATTTGACCAATTTTGAAAAACTAGACTTTAAAGCTCAGGCCTTAAAATTTTTCGGTGTCAACTCCAACTCCAAGATGGGGGGCATTTTAACCCCCCTAGGAAAAACTTTCTGTGCAACACTATAGTTAATGCCAAACATTAGTTAAAAAGTAATACTTTTTCCAAGCATTTTAATTTAACACTTAAAAAATTCGGTTAAGGAATATAGTAGGGAAACCAAGGCTAATTCTCGTATATTTGAACATTTAAAAATTCCTTTTTTCTTCAACACATTTTTTGAGTGTTAAGTTAAAATACTTGGAAGGAATTTGGCTTTGTAACTGCGCATAAAGTTTTTTCCAGGGGGGTTAAAAATGCCTATTCTTTAAACAATGGTTTTTTAAATAAACATCACTTTTAACATAAGTTCTATAAATTTTAAAACCTGTGCTTTTCAAAAAGTCTAAGTTTATCAAAATTGTTTCATTTTTAAAAAAGTTATTGCTAATCAAACTCTAGCATATTTAAATATTTTAAACTTTCTTAGCCGAATTGTTAAAATGTTACATCGACGTGCTTGAGAAGAATTTGGCTTTGTAAATATCTGGGGGGTCAAAAATACCTATTTTATAAATAGGTCCGACATCTTGAATTTTTACGAAATGTAAAATTTAACATTGAAACTATAAATTTGCATATCTTGACTTTCTAAAAAGCTATATTAAAATCGGACACTTAGTTATAACCATTTAAAAAAGTGCGTTTTTTTTTGGAACACCCTATATAAAACTCATTAAAATAAGGGGTGTATTGGTGCAAATTTCTTATTTATTAATAATAACAAGGTTTGTGTTATTTTTTAGCCATTTCAACCTCTTTGTATAACGCCTGTCACAAATTTTGATTTTTGAAAAAAAAAGTTACAAAGAGGTATTACAAATTAAAAGAATTGTGAGGTTTTGTTGTTTCTGATAAAGATCTTTGGTTTGGAGATTTGCAAAAGAATTAATCAATCAAACACGTTTTTAATTTGTTGAGGAGGTATTTTAGAACCCCCATCACACAACTTCTTCCACAAAAATATCATACTGTACTAAATTATAAATATTAATAAAAAATTAAATTCGTACTTATGAATAACAAGATCATAATACAATAATATTTTTTTGATTAGCCTGCTCTCTGCCCGACTTTTCGGGTTTTTAAATTTTAAAAAAAATCGCCATATACGCTAGTTCTAACAAATATAAGCACAAAAAAAACGCAACAACATTTAACTCACCACTTCCGCTAAGCACCGACTCCTCCTTGTTGTAACCGTAGACCGTATTCTCGCTGTAAAACGGCATCGGCATGTACTCTAGCGGATTGTAGGTGCCGCTGTACGGCATGTAATTCGGTACGTTGGGCAGCGGACCCACGCTGTCAGTGTCGCCTTGCAGTTTTAGGTTCGACATTGCCGAGCAGAGGTCGCCAAATATGTAGTAACACTGAAAACAAAAACAACTTTAGTCTATGTCTACTGGACGCTGTGCGCTTCAAGAACACCTCGTAAGGATGAAGGTAGAGCAAGACTTGCTAATAATGCCTGGACGACAAATTCTCATCCCACTTCCTTGCAAGATGTCCAGCCTATAAAGAGATCAGAGAAGGAATCTTCGAAGTCTAGGTCAGCTCAGACTCCGTGTGGTGTCTGGGGGAAAAAACACCCCGGTAACTCAGCAACTCAAGACTGGTGCAAAGTCACTAAGACCTCTTGATAAGAGTCCTTACTGCAAACTGTGCGCTCCAATAACACCTGGTTAGGATGAATGCAGATGCAAGATATCTAACCTAAGATAGAGCAGGACTAAACTTGGAGAGAATTCTGGGAGGACAAAACCTCACTCAGAAAAGGAAATTTCAAAGATGAAGAATTCGTGTCTGTAAAACAGTACGTTCGGCAGGGGACCCACGTTTGCCCCCAAGTTTTCTTTAATTTTGCCCCACACCTTTTTGTCAAAAGCAGGGATCTTAAGATTGCATAGCAAGAATACCCAGTGGACCCCCGGCTTTACACCCCCTCCGACGGGTGACCCTGCTACATGTGAGACTTGCATCTATCTAACATTGCTACCGTCCCAGCAGAACGAGTTAACCGAAAATTGAAGTTCATTCCTGGTTCACCGATCGAAGTCTCCCGCACTCAGAATAGTCGAAGTCCCAGCTGCTTCCTTTAGAAAAGTTACCAGACACATGTCACCTCCTGGTTCCAATTCAGCGGCGTTTCTTGTAGCAGGCCACAAAGAAGGAAGGGGTCGCCCGCCGCATCGAGCAGATAAAGAAAAAAAAATCTCGATGTTATTCAAATCAATCTGACCTCGCCAAGCAGCGATCCCGGTATCTGCAGGTAATGTTCCCTTCTTAGCCCATAGGTAAATGGGTAGTCTATGAACAGCCCCAAACCTGTCAGTAATTTATACTAAATCTTGCACATTTTTAACTTAAAATTCTATGTTTTGTTTTGTTAAATTATCTTACCTGTTCAGAAAATGTAATCTTGTTAACAGTATGTCGTATAAACCCGGCTTTCAGAAGGTGTGACGCGTATTTCCGCGCATCTCGTCTTTCCTGAAAACCTTCAACGTGCGTTAGAAGCCAGTCTATCATGTCTGTACCTGAAAAATTAATAAAGATCATATTCGTGCTGAGAAAAGGAGAGGAGAGGTGACCGGAATCTGGGCTTTGGATAGGCAGATTCTTCGCACATCCGATTTAAAGAATTTGCAAAAACCATACTCTTAACACTACTCCAAATTCTTACCTATAAATGCATTGGGTATGGTAATTTTTAACCACATTCGGTCCCTAATTTCTAGCCCACTATCGGGCCTTTGCATGGCTTGTACAATTTCCGACATGGGAGAGTTGATAGTAAGTGGTTCTGCCAAATCTAAAACAAATTAATTTTAAAAAAAACTGATTTTTGTTTAAATAAAAGGAATTAAAGAGGAAGATATATAAAACATAAACACTGTTTTTGCCTTTCAAAAATCTTCTATTGTTAATCATTTTTGCAGTGTTATTAAGTTCACTGCTAGATCATAAAGCTAAAATTGGAAAACATACTTTTCTCCTAATTTACAAATATTTTAAAAGCAGGGCTCGCAAATAAAACAAAAAAAAACTTAAAAACAATTAATTTAAAAAAGTCCTAGTATAGCCTGGCAAACTTGGGAAGGATGATGCAAAATTTGCTGCTCTTCTGTTTATTTCAGCATCACGTAAAAACTACTAAACCGATTTAATGGACGTTTCACTACTGCACTGCTTGAACTCCTGTGGAGTACATAGACCTTATTTCATTAAAATCGGTTAACGGAAACAAAAGTTATGACCATTTAACGAAAAAAACCGGGAAGTCATCATCGGCCTTCCTAAGGTTGCCAGGCTTTAACCCTTATTTGTTGTTGGGTCTATAAAACAAAAATTGTCATCCCAGTGCAAAAACTAGATAATAAAAAAAGCGAAACAACATGGGTGCCTCTAACCAACCTACCCGGACCTAGCAGACACTCACGTTCATTGGCGGGGATGGTGCTGGCTATGCTTGTGCTAGAAACAGTACTCGAACTGGGAGGACGGGCCACCGGATCTCCTCGGACCGCCGCAGTATGGGCTACCCAGGCACCTGAATAATTTGTAAGGCAAAAAATAATCGAAACCCAGGTTGGTTAACTTTTAATATTAAAGAAATGATAAAAACGAAAAACAGAGCTTTTAATAAATGTCAAAAATCAGGTACTTATCAAAATTGGACATATTATAAACAAGTTAGAAATCAAGTTAATATAGCAATAAATAACGAAAAAAAGGCGTTTTTTGAGAACACATTCAGGCAAAACAACAAAGATTTATGTGGCAAAAATTGAACCAGCACGGAGTTTATAGCAAAAAATCAATAGGCACCATACCAACTACTTTAAATAAACCAAACCCAATAAATCAATATTTTTTAGAGGCGTCTAACAGTAACTCAACAGTAAACAATAATTTTATAAATTTTTATAATAACAATCGAAAATATCACACAAATCATCAGTTTAATTTTTTCACAGTTGATGGTATAAACATTAACATGATTTTTTTAACTTGCCCGAGAATCCTACCGTTTCTCACCAACATAATAAATAGTTGCCTGCTAGAAGAATATTTTCCGAATAAATGGGAGATTGCTTGTGTGAAGCCTTTGCCTCAAAAAACTGTTGCTGAATCTTATAATGATCTGCGTCCTATTAGTATATTGCCGGCCTCGTCAAGTTTTGGAAAAGATCATGAATCAACAAATTAGGGAACATTTCGATTCTTACAATATTTTATCTGAAAAACAATCTGGATTCAGACCTGGATTTAGTTGTACTACCGCGCTTTTGGACGTGACTGACGATAGAGAGTCCGACAGTGGAAAAACAACAGCATTGCTTCTTTTAGATTATTCTAAGGCATTCGACAGAATTAATCACCCAATGTTGTTTGCAATTCTTTATTTTATTGGTTTTTCAAATTTTGCAATTAACTTGGTTAAAAATTACATGTCTAACCGTTTTCAGTTTGTGCAAACAGAAGAGGGGGTCTCAGATATGATTAGGATTCGCAGTGGCGTACCACAGGGGTCTATCCTAGGACCACTTTTATTTACAATTTATACTTCTGACATGCTGGACTGTCTACGCCATTGTGATTCTTACTCATATGCTGATGACCAGCAATTAAAACTCTCATTTTTAAAGTGATCAAAAAAATGCTGAAAAGAACTTTAATTAAGATATAGAAAGACTTGTTAACTTCAAAATCCTGTGTAGTTCTTTTCGGAAAAAAATTACAAAATCCCTTTAATTTAAAAATAGAAAATCAAAACCTGGAGGTAACAAACACAGCAAAAAATTTAGGATTAATATTTATAGCCTCATATTAGCAAATATATCCATACTGTAATTTAAAGTTATTATACCCCAGCAGACACATACCGTCAGAGAGCCTTAAAATTAAACTGTCGGATTCTCTGGTATTGAGCCAGTTTAATTACTGTAATGCCGTCAATGATCCATGTCTGGATGCCAGAGATTGTGAATGTGTGCAAAAAGTACAGAAGGCTTGTTTACGTTTTATATATGGCATAAGGAAATTTGATAGAATTTCACATAAATTACAAGATGCCAAATGGCTTAGTATTAAGCGTAGACGTAGGTTACACACTCTTTGTCTTTTTCACAAAATAATAACCACCAAAAATCCAAGATACCTTTATAATAAAATCAAGTTTCGCACAAGAGCATATGGATTTGGTTCTCGTTTATTAAATCACTACAGCTGCTCACCGTACATCGCTTTTTGAAAGATCTTTTTCCTACAACATGTCAAAATCATATAATAGTATTCCTCGAAGTTTTAAACATTTAAACATGCTTCCATTTAAATCAGCTATAAAAAAAAACATTTATCAAGCGACTAACTTTAACTTTTTTTTCTTTTTTTTTTAAATTATTTCATGCAATAAATAATTAGTGCTAGCTTTCCTCTGTATATATACTATTTAGCTTAAACATAATTATAATTAGAACTGCGTCTGCCGCCTTATAATTAATAGTAGTATTGTAGTATTATTGTAATTGTAGTAATTGTAGTAGTATTACTCTCAGGGCCCAAACTTGGATCAATTTTAATTGTTTTTTGGGTCCTTTTTGCAAATCATTAAAAAAAATGTATCACATGTAGTTTACCACCAATTTATAATTGCAGATAAAACCATTATTTATTTATTTATTTATAAAAACGCAATTTAAGTATTATATATCATTTACAATAAAAAAAAAATTTATATTTTAACTCCTAAAGAAAAATGTTTTGTGGCGGACAGGGAAAGAAGTATAGCTAATAAATAGGAAAATTTGTTAGTACATTTTTTAACCTCACAAAGTCGATCGAAAAGTATATTCGGATTAACATACTTTTCAGAAAAAATATATATATATATATTGTAGACATTTTCAAAAGATTATTATTTTAGATTTACAAGTGCCACAAGTATTTTGGTCCTCACCCTGTATATTTAAATGATTATGACATACCTGGGTCGATTGGTCTGACAGGTTCTGTTCTGGGTATGGTAAAATAACCTTTGGGGTTGGGGTCCCAACATTTTGCCACTACTAGTTTTATGGGCCTAAAAATATGATATAAATTTGTCAACTATTACATTATTTGACCTATACAGAGTGTCTTATTTAAAATGTACCACCTAGGATTTGTCGAGAAATGCCCTGAGACACGTCGATTGATATTCAGAAGGGGATACGTTTTTTTGCTTTTTTTCACCAAGAAGATTTAAATATTAAAAGTGAATCATGTTTTAAACATATTTCAAAAACGTACGAGGGGAAACGTTTTGTTAAATTACACCTTGTATATCTTATATTTTTAAAAGGTTCTGATTTAACCCTTTCTAGAAATATCTTTAACGCTGCTCTATCTTTAATAGTTTCTAAGATATTTAACTTTTTTTATCAATGAACCAATTTTCGTTCGTCGTATTTTTTGGCAACGCCGTCATTTGTAAAATGTCAAAATCTTGAACATTTTGTCAAAATCAAACGATTTTGACATTAAAGAGACAGCGCTACACCTAAAAAAAATTTTTAAACTAAAAGTAAAATTTGTTTGATGATAAAAAGCTAAATATCTTATGTAAACTATTTAAGATAGAGAAGCGTTGAAGATATTTCTAAAAAAGGTTTTGTGAACATCCTTCAAAAATTTAAAAATATACAGAATGTTAAATATAAAAAATCCCATCATTTTCTAAAATATAAATTTCAAATTTGACAGCAGTACCTTAAAATGAATATCCAAGAGTCCAAGAGTAAAAACTGTTCCCAAGGGAAAGTTTATAAATCACCCTGTATAAACATCAAAAACCTGTGTGGCCAGTGATGCACGTTTTGTTTTTCTATGTTCGGATTTTATAGTAAAATGCAGTAGTTTGCGACGCTTTGGCCCTTTTAAAGCCGTCCACCGATTAGAACCGGTTGCAATTGGTAAATACCGGACACGTTAAAGCGATTTTGTTCTATTTGGTTTTGGGTAATGACGTCACGAATTTTTCATTTCAACCGGAATTTACCCAGGGTCAAGAACTGTTGGCAAGTTGTTGTTATCTCTACTACCATATTTTTCCAGGATAAGTTTTTTTGCCGTATTTTTTTAACAGTATTCGTGATTAACTGTTAGTTTTTGCCTAAATGTTCCTAACCTGTTCAAGCCGTCAAGTTTCGACTTTAATTGGTTTTGTGCTTCAGCTGATTTCAAGGTCGACCAACGGATAACCAAAAGTTAAACCCGGTAGTTTTCGATTGACGGCTTTAAAAAGCCTTATTAGTAAACACCAATTTCTAGAAGATTTTTTTACACCCAGTCAAGAGTTTTTCGGCTACTGTGGTTAATATGAAAGAGGTTCACCATCAGTCCTTACACCTGAAGAACAAGTCCAGTTAGATACCTTTTAAAAGAAAAATTTTCAGGGATAAAAGATGGCTTGGGGTTTATCTCGGTATATGAGTATGAAATACCGGAACCAGGTACCAAACCCATCAAACAAAGGTATTACCAACAAAAATTAATTTAGCGTCCCTATAAAGTAAAAATTTTAAAGAAAGGTTTAGTGGCTGCATTAGCACCAGCCAACTTTATGTACCGATAACACATGAAATACATCCTCGCATTTTTCATGAGAATCCCGCTCCCTCCCTAAAGGTCGGCGCAGGGGAGTAAGGGATAGTGATGCGAATATAACGTAGCATTTATATATGCTCAAACCAGTTGGAGACCGTACTCGCAGCAAGCGTGGGACGAGAGGTTTTCCATCAACATGATGCAAATACATATAGCCTCTCATATCCAAATGCCAACCTCACCTTCTCATGGTGCTCCTTGTCTAAAACAGACGAGGCTCTGGCGACCGAACATGGGCGGTATAACCTTATGAGGAACTTGAACTAGACCCAATAACCACTAGGAACTGCTCCATTAAGGACCTGTATAAAATCGTATAGGGGATAAATCTAATGAAGTGGTAAAACTAGAATCAAAGGGTGCACAATAAGCCAACAATGGCTGCAGCGCAGTGACTCTGGCCAGCCATCAGGCTGCTCGGAGCTACAATCAGGTGGTTTTAGTCGGTAAAAATCCGACACTACCCGGGCTGTCCTGACAAACCTGTCGGCGGAGTTGATTGGACGGTTGGACCGGGCGTCTTATGCAAGATTTTCCCTCGATCCCCTTGAAAAAAAAGGTCGCCACAAACATTATAAAAGTCGACATTATTTTGACAGGACCGCGTTCAAAAAAATTGGTCAAATAGCATAAACATAGGTTAGAGATAGCCCTGCCAACCAAAAAGAGGGCAATCTAATAATCAGCTTGATAAAAATAAATGTGTTCTTCCTTATGGTTGAGTGAGAGCACTTAAACTTGAAACATTCGAGAGATTGTTCCAGTCATTTCAGAAAAAAATGCTTAGTGCCTAAAAATATATAGTTGTTGTTTAACCTTCGTGCGGAACTGCTAAACATAGTGCCGATAAATCACTAATATCCTGCAAGTCCGACAGGAAGTCGGAAGGCAAGTTTAGGTTCTGTGTGGACTATAGGACTTTCAACAAAGCTACAACCAAGAACGCTTATCCCATTCCGCACATCTCGGCCATTTTGGAAGGACTTCGAGAGGCAATATAATTTCCATGGACATACATTCTGCCTATTGACAGATTAGTGTCGAAGAATCTTGCAGGGAACTAACAACTTTTACAGTGCCTGGCAAAGGTCGGTTTCAATTTATAATAAGATGATAGAACTTTTAAGATATTCACTCTCAAAATAAGTGAAAATTTTACGGATAAAAATGCACTATTTACGAAACAAAATCGACGTGTTTCAGGATTTCTGAAAAATATTTTTTTGAATTTGGTATAAAACTTTCATAGATGTTATGATGTTAGTACTAACACTTTTTCGAAAAGCAGTGGACAGGGTGCAGTTCGAAGAGAGCATGGTACTTTACCAAGAAGTATGCAACTTTGAAAGCAAATATCTTAAAAACTGTTTCAAAGATTCTTAAAAATTTCACATTTTTCTAAAGGCATTTAAAATACCTTCAAAAAACATCACTTTTCCTATTTAAATTATACATGTTTCTCAAGAGTTTTCTATATTTTCAGTAGTTCTCGACAAATAATATAGTGGTTCATGATCCATTTTAAATGATAATCAATATTGCTTAAATTTGACTTAAATGACTCACCCTGGTTTTTGAACTACTTCTCGCAGAACTTTGACCGCCTCGTCATTTGACATATTTTCGAAATTTACGTCGTTTACTTGAAGTATCATATCACCCGGTTCTATCCTACCGTCCAGAGCTACTGCACCCCTATCACAAAAGAAAATAAATATTAAGTTTGTTTCAGAGTGTTGTATAAATTATTTGACAAATTTATTAGTCGGGCCAAAAAACGGCTCTACTATTTTGTGTCCAGATTTTTCTTGACCAATTTATATTTTTTCGTGTGAATCCCATGGGTATGACAAAAAAAAGGATTTCTAGCGAACCTAAAATAAAAAGCAAAAGATAATTTTTTTTGACAGGATAATTTTTTTGATAACTTTTAAAATAAAATTTAGTGCAAAATGTCTGCAAAACAATTTTCAAACAGAGAGCGCAAAACTAATAAAAAAAAATCTTAAAAAGTTTGTAAGAAGTTGTAGAAACATAAGGCATTTTGGGTGCACAACTCATTTGTTTGCTTCAGACTTAATACAAAAGATATCAGAAACCCCCATATTAATGCAAATTATGGTGTAATTTCATTATTTTATGAATGTATTTTTTCCTTGTTTTTAACTTAAACTTGTCAGCCAGATTCACAAAATTCAAGTTGGAAATGATTAATGTCACAAATGTCTACAAAAACAAATACAATTTTTTTTACTTTTTTCTTAAGAAATAATTTTTTTACAGGGTGCTGTAATAGCCTGACAACTATTGGACCTAACCAATCTGCGCTTTTTGTGACTTAATTTCCCCAGTCACATTTTTTGATTTTTTAGACTGTGGACATGCTCTTTTTGCAAAGGTTTTAGGATGAAAAGGTCTTGTTTTCCAGTCAAGAGGGAATAAGAGGACGGCTATAAGAGACTTAAACGTGCTTATAAAACCTCTTTTCCACTTCCACATTGTTTTAAAAATTAAGTAGAATTATTTGCAAAACATATAACATATTGCGAAATATATACCAAAATTTATATAAATATTTTCATTCTTACCCCTTCATTATAGATCCGACGTAAATGCCACCGTCGCCACCTTTATTGCTTTGCCCGACTATAGAGATGCCAAGAAAATTTACAGTGTCCATGTTTAAAGTGACAGTGATTATATTTAGCGACATTGTCGAATCTGTTATGCTCGAATAGGAGCTGGTCCGTGACATTGCCTGAAAACAGAAAATAATTTTAGCATACTTTGAATAGCATAAGCCGTGCATATGGGTAGTTTTTAAATCCGATGGATTCATCGGTGCCAACAAGAGAGTTCGCAAAAGTTTATGTTGCCCATCGGTAGTTACAAAAACTTAATGGATTCCTCCTATTCCCTGTTTGATGCCAACAATGCCCACCGACTCTGAAAGTTGGTGGGAATGGTTTGATGAATTATTTAACCTCACAAAATAGCAGCTGTTTTTCGATATTTTTATTGTGAACCTGAGATGGGAGTAAATTTCAAAGGAGTCGTGGTTACACAAACGGCCATAACGATTTCTCGAGAAACCACTTTCTCTAATGATAATGAGGAGATGGAGTAAGTTTAAGGCGAAAAACGATTTATAATTTGGCTACTTATTTTTTATTCTGAGTTTTGTTATAGGTTGATGGCCAATCTGCCATTCATCGGTAATGACGTCAATATTCATCTGTCCATCAGTCGATGCCACCGAACTCGAAAAAGCGTTGATTTTAAAAACGTGCCCATATTATCCGTAACACCCGGTTCCCACCTACGACTTTTTCGTGCGTGCCCGCGCTCACGCGTCACATGACTGTCATAACATTTCATATTGTCACCATGTGACGCGTGAGTGAGCACTCACGAGAAAATCGTAGATGGAAATCGGGTATAACGCTCATGGAAGGTTGTTAGAGAAAGCGTTACGCAGGGGTACAGGGTGACCACTTAAAAAAACTTTTTTGTTTGTCACAAAAAGATAAATCAAAAAGTGAATTACTCATAAAATTATGTAGATGACTACTGTGCACTACTAGTAGCCCAATAGAATAGTACTTTAAAATCGCAAAACTGACTACAAAGCCACACTTTTCAGGGCTAATAGAGGATCATGCCAGAAACCTAAAACCACATTTTTCCAACAAAATTTACCTCTAGGTTCTCCGCCATCTTGAATTTTTTGTTGGACTTAATATTTAGATTAATATTTGTAATATTTGTCCGATTTTAAAACAATTTTTTTTGTTAGCTAAACTTAATTATTTTTTTAAACTTTTATTCGAATATTTTTTTTTGTATGTGTCATTAAAAAAAGTTATGCCTAAAAGACTCCCGAAAATGGTGACATGTGAGTATTTACCAGCCAATATTTCTGTTTGTGTAGACTGGAGAAAAAAAGTGTTCAAATATAAATTGGAGGTATCCAAATTGTCTATAATTTTTTTTAAAACATATTTTCTGTATAGTAAAAAATAGCTGAGAGAGTGCTTATTCCTTGTCGTATCTCAGTGCGCATGCTCAGGACCGATACAATATGCTAACTGCTTAGGAATACTGCAAGGAGGGTCATAGAAATAGGCGAGACGTAGACACTGTTGTCCGGCGTATCCGTTCTGAGCATGCGCACTGAGATATGACAACGACTAAGCACCCTTTTTATGTGCAACTTTAAATGTTTATGGGTGAGACGTAATGCCTTATGGTGTTTTGAGCAAGCACACTGAAATATTTATATATTATAATACTATTAATCGGTTGACAACTGTCGTTAGTTAGTGTTTTTCCATTCTAGAATATTGAAATATTGCATAATATTCTGAGTAGCTACTTTTAAAATTAAATTTTTTTGAGTATAATTCAATATTCGTCCTTATGGATTTCGAGGAAAACAAGAAAATTAATTGTTCGCTTATCAACAAACCATTATGCGAGAATGAAAATCACGTCGTGAAAAAGGAAGTTAATATCTTAAATTAAGTACTTATTTACCAATAACCTACCTAAAGAATAGATATAAAGTCTTATTGAGTAAAGTTTTGCCTGCGGCGCTTTTTAGAGATGTTATAAGTATGTTTGACACTTTTACAGAGTGATTCAGGAGGTAGCCTTACTTCTTCTTTTTTACGATTTTTAAGATAGAAATAAAACGATAAATCAAAAATTTTCTCAAAAATTTTTGCCTTCGGCACAATTGACTCACTTTACAATTTCCATTATGCCTACATGTTACACTAGAATAGAATAGTGCGAGCTATGGTGTTCACTGATCCTACCAAAACGGTCAAAAAAAAGTTATTCCGATTTCAAAATTTTTTATAGATCTTTGCATTTCAAATCATTTAGAGCCGTTTGTCTGTCACCAACGCGCCCAACTCAAGAACCACTTTGACAAAATTTAGTAGGTACATAGACTTGGTTTATGCTCCAGATTCCATTTCATGAACATTAAAATTGGCCCCCAGGGGCGTAGATAATGGAAGGGACTTAACTTAAAAAACCCAGTTTAGTGCCAAATATGGCATGTGGGGTATTAATTGGAATGTATTTAAACAGAGATTGTGAAGGCTTTGATGAGAGCTTTGGTGCCTATAAATTGCAAGAATATTTTAAAAATTCTTGCTTGTGTTAACATTTCTTACTTACTTCTTCTTACCAACCCCCCTCTCATTGCTTATAAACCTAATAAGATATGACGCAAAAGGGCGTCAGAAATATGAAAAATAGAATTATATCTTTCGCTACGCTCATACACTATCTCGCCTATTTTTTTAAATGTTTGTTTTTTTGTTTAAAAATGCCACTTATGTGATATAAGTGTAAATATACCTACTACTATTTATTATCACTTTATTTCTGAAATTCAAGAAGCTGCTCGCTACGCTCAGGCTTCAAACTTTTTCTCTTTAAGTGCTACTTAGTGTGTATTATACCAATATTTTTTTTAATATAAGTATATTTATACATTATATGTACATAAGAAGGCACTACAGACATTTTCTATAATGGTAACAAATTATATGTCAATATGTATATATGCACCATGATCAATCATTATTTTCGGTATATGTGATTAACTTTTTATCCGAGAAAAATAAAGCCCATGTCCTGCCCAGGAGTCCATGGAATGCAGTAATAAAAGTCCCATAAAAATCGGTCCAGCAGTTTTTCGGTGATGCTGGGACAAAGAAACAGACAAACAACAGATAAAAATTGGATTTTTGTTCTCTACATATATGGTTGGGTTAGAAGACAACACCAAAAGTTTAAAAAAATATTCAACATATAGATTATTATACTTTACCTGCAACCTCTGTTTTCTCCGCCTTTGAGGCCTCTTCCTGCCGGCCACATGCAGCCGACTGATACTGGAACATTCTGACAACGCCGTGTGTCTTCCTGTGGTTTCAGATTGAAAACTAGTTGTTTCAATGTCCGAACTGACTATCGATGCTGCTTCATAAACTCTAAAAAATAAGACATGGTTTGGATCGATTCATTTTTATAATAGAACAGGCGAGGATATTATATAAAGGAGCTTTTTAACTACTCTAACCTCTAAATGCACTGTATGCACTTAATAGCGATTGGCTATCTAATCCATTCTTTTTCTCTCTTGATCCCACATAAATGAACAAAGAGGAAGCATGGATTGGTCAACTAATCCGAATATTTTTCAATGTCATGTAAAATTCCTTGGTAACTCTTATTCGATAGTCATAAAAAAAAATATATCGCAAATAATTGTATGTGATTCTTGTTCTACGTGCTAGAAGTAGTGTAGAAAGTCACATAAAATATTTTTGTCCCCTATCAATTTTATAATATATCAATATTGACTTTTTGACTTTTTTAACAATTTCTATACTTAAATTTATTTATTTTGGATCAAAAAAAGCTTCCTTTTTCATTTTGTTCATTTGACGATAGCTAGCAGTATGGGCCATATCTCGGAAACTACGAGAGCATAAGATTTGGTTACTCAAATATGTGTACGATCTAAAGTTAGCAGTGCACCACGTTAATTTTATTTTTTTTTTTTAATTCAAAAAAAGTAAAAAATACATTTTTTTATTGAAATGGCAGCATATAACATGGCACACGGCAATCTTAAATGGGTAGCTAGCAGTGGAGAAACTACAAGACCACCAAATTTTGTGAGATGGCATTTAAGTAGCACTTTATTAGCACTAATTTTTCCAATCATAAAATCTTTGCACTGCTAACTTTAGGGACGTTCATTTGGGAAGTACTAGGATATGTCCTTGTTATCTATATCCACGGACATCTCTTTATTCAATAGCAGAAAATAATTCAAAATGACCCTTTTAGTTTGACATTCAAAATAGATACTAAAAAAAAAACAAGTTTTTTAAAATTTTGCCTACAATTTTTTATGGTAAATCGTTTTCATGCTTAAGCATTATCATGAAGTGTGACTCTAAAAAATTTCGTTTTCTCTCCCGAAGGTTGACGGAGCGATCGCTTACCCCCTGTTTAACAAAATGATACCTACCTAGGTAAGTGTCCATTAATCCTACTGGAGTATTTGTGATGCCTCCGGGCGCCCTGCCTCGAACTTATTATGCTTTCGGTGTCCGTGCAAACTGATTCAGGGGCCTGAGGGGGTAAACGAGGCTCTATGGGGTGCGTCACGCTATCGGTGCATTGGGAACCTCCGTCGGATTGGTTGGAGCCCTCTGAGGAGACAAGCTGATAAAAAAAATACATTATAAAACCAATAAACACGCTCAAAAGGGGTTACGGGACTATCGAAGAGTTGCCAAGCACTTACGGCGCACGAGCAAAGCTAACGCAAACACCGCTTTTGGGAGAAGCCATTCGCTTGCCCATAACAAGTAGACCGAGAACGAGGAAAGTTCTCTTGAAAAACGTCAAGTGCTGTCAGACCGTGCTTGGCTGATCGTCAGATGTCTCTTAATGCTTTCAAAGCTTGTTATTGGCCAAAATCAAGAGAAATTCATTCCTCTCAATAGATCAAGTGCATCCTACGAAACCCAGAATCAGGGCCCAGGAGGAGGGCCAGAAAACGAATAGAGCTGATCAGGCGAAAATATGGATAATGAGAGAACTATGTTTTAAAAAAAAAAACGGTTTTAAAAATGTATACCCTTTTATACAGGTTGTCTAATAATAAGATATGATACAAACTTTCTTTTTTTAAATTGGACACCCTGTATATATAATGTAATTTTCTAAATTCTTCAAAAATAAGCTTTTTAAAACTTCCATAAACCTAGGGAGCCCACCTCACAAAATCTACACTTTAATTATTCCAGAATTAGGTATGTGCTTTTTATGTGCTAATTTCGTCCCCTTTTAAAAAAGTTTGTGTTCTTTTTGTTTTCGAGAAAATTAAAAAAAAAAGGTGGGCTCGCTAGCTTTATATAAACCTAGCAGCATCATCCTTAAATAAAGCTTAAAAATATTTGTTAAATATCTCAGAATGATGTGCTGTTTACATGCTCCATGAAAAAAAAAAGTAAAAAAAAAAATAGTTTTTAGCAATTAAAAAAAATAGTGTGGGATCGCTAGCTTTATATAACTTAGCAAGCCCAACCTTAAATAAAGGTTAAAAATATCCGTTATTTATCTCAGAATTATGTGATTTTTAAAAATATTTCAAAAAATAACTAAAAAAGTTAAAAATTTTTAGTTTTTTTTTTCTATTTTCATGGAGCACATAAAAAGCACATAATTCTGACATATTTAACGTATATTTTTAACCTTTATTTAGGGTTAAGCTTGCTAGGTTTATATAAAGCTAGCCAGCCCACACCAACAAATTAAAAAAAATTTTAATAACTAAAAAAGTAAAAAATCTTTTGTTTTTTTTCTATTTTCATGAAGCGCATTAAAAGCACATAATTCTGAGATATTTAACGGATATTTAACCTTTATTTAAAGTTGGACTTGCTCAGTGTATATAAAGCTAGCGAGCCCACACTATTTCTTTTAAAAAATAGCTAAAAAGTACTACTATTTTTTTTAGTTTTTTTTCTATTTTTATGGAGCACACAAAAAGTACATAATTCTGAGATATTTAACGAATATTTTTAAGCTTTATTGTTTGTATAAAGCTAGCAAGCCCACCTTTTTTTTAATTTTCTCGAAAACTAAAAGAGTACAAAATCCCATGTTAGCCATGCATTATTCTTTGGATTTGAATTTTAAAACTGACTAATAGGTATCATTCCAATCAGAGTTAGTCAAAATCTTGGTCGAAACAGTTAAAAAGTACCTGGTTAATTTAATCTGATTTTAACCATTTGTGTTATAAAAATATAAAAAAATACATATCCTATTTACAATCTCTACTTATCTTCCTTTTTATTACAGGGTGCTTACCAAAATTTCAAAATCAAAAATCCTGTTTTCCTGACCAAAACAATAAAAAATAAACTGACTTTTTTTGGATATGCTTGGTTAAAAGACAAAAGTACTTTAATTATCCTGAATTTTAAAGCATTTTAAATTAAAAATCCCTGACTTTTCCTGATTACCCTGACATTTTTTGTCTACCCTGACTGGTGAGCACCCTGTATTATTTAACATTCCAACTTACCCAACCGACTACCCGTCCATTGAAACAAGGAAGGTGCGCTGAGTCATCAACAATCTCTTCCTTGACCACCCTAAAAATAAAGAAGAAATTAACACTTTTTTTCTTTTATATTTATGTGGATGTACATGATTCACTAACTTAAATTGTTGTTTAGATTCTAATGCTGAGACAGTTGCAATTAATTACCCCATACTTAGTATACAGGGTGACTGTTTATACAGTCCCACCTGGGAAAACTTTTTTTATTATTCATCACAAAAATATAAACAAAAAAGTGAATTACTCATGAAATTACGTAGATTTCTATTACAGTTTCACCTTTAAAAAAAATCACCCGTTACAAGCAGGATGGCAATAAGGTCCTTTTTTTTAATGTATGTATATTTTTTAAAATTTCGATAAATCCTTTTTTTCTGATTCCAAAAATATACCAAATATTATCATTGTCTTGAATGGCCATTGAGCAAATTCACAGAAACGTTGCCATAAGAGTAATGTGTTGAACAAAGAACCACCTAAACTTGGCTAACACATTTAAAAGAGAAGTTTGAAAACAAAGACTTAAATTTATCAAAGCTTTCTGTCAAACAACACTGTGAAATAACCGGTATTTACATTAAAGAAATTAACAAACAAATAACAGTTTATATGTCTCCCAAGGGTGATTTGGAGATTTTCTTTGAAAGTTTATCACAAGCAATTGATAAAATTGACTGTTTAGTGCAAACTGTCTTGTTTGGTAATTTCAATACTCATTTTGAGTTAACTAACAGTAAAGAAGTTAATTATTTGAAATTTCTTTTTATTTTCATCCAATAATAAAATTTCCCACATAAAATAATGCTCATATAAAAAAAACATTATCACAGTACTTTACAACTTAGAACACCTGAAGCTCTCTAACCATAAATGAATTTCATGTATTATGCTAGTTCAACTTCTGTCCGAGGGAGGTTTGGCAGACCATCTCCCCAATTTCGATAATTTTTGGTACATTTATACTACCCATAAAGGGGATGAAAAATCCCAAATTCGAACTATTGGACTATTAGTTTTTTTTAAATTAATTCTTGAAAATTACAAACACTACCCCATTTTGCTCAAAACATGTATAGAATAGAAATATGCTTTATTGTCGGAAAATAGTAAACAATTTCATAGACAAAGCCTGGTACCCTAAAATAGACACTCAATAATAATAATCCTGAAAATTAAATAAAAAGTAAAGAAACTATGTATAATTAAAGGTTATTTTTTTTTAATTTTTCATAAAATATTAGAAATTTAAAAGTGAAGTAAAAGTACAAACAGCATAGGTATATAAAACAAACAATAAAAGACAAAAGACAAAATAAATTAAAATTTTAGTCAAAATAAATAAAATTAAAATGGAATAATAAGAATGAAATAAAATAAAATAAACACAAATTTGTTTAAAAAATAGAGTAAAACAAAAATAAAAATACAAAAATATACTAAAGAATTTGAAATATCTCGATAACTACTTAAACTTAGACAGTGGTTTATAGCTCGTTTTAAAGGTATTGATGATATACCTTTTTTTTTAAATGCAATTAAAAATAAACTTTTTTAAAATTTTTGAAAAACAGCATTTTTTTATTTTTTTTTATAAAAATATAATTTGTTTCTGGGTATTTCGCCAAACTATTTAAAAATTTCAACATGGAGACTTGACGGGTTGATCAAAAACAAAAAAAAAATGGCATTTAACAGTCAATTTTAACCAAATGTGCAGGTACACAAAAAGAGTAATATCTTGAGAACTATATACCATAAAAACGCGAGTAATACCTTGTTTTATAGGTATTTTAAAGCCCATTTTGATAAAGTATCACATAACCTATTTTTTTAAATTATTTTCAAAAGTTTTAAAATATATTTTTTTTGATGAACCCATCAAGTCTCCATCTTGAAATTCTGTAAATAGTTTGGCAAAATATCCAGAAACAAAATATTTTTTTAAAAATGCTGTTTTTGAAAAATTATTTTTTTGTTAATTTCAATTGTTTTTAAACAAAAATTACATCATGTGATACATCATTCGAAAGGTGTGTATGTATAAACCACTGTCCTAGTTTAAGGCCACAAAAACGGCATAGATTTGACAACACTGCTTTGCTGTTTTTGGGCAAAATATCGGAAACGAGAAAACGGATTCCTCACAATGTATCCAGACAGTTTTTTGCTGGACTCTTTTCATTCCCGAAATAAAATAAACACGGCTAACAATAGTCAAAAATCTTACCTGGCTCTTTCTTTAGCCTCGTCGATAATACAGAAATCTGTAACAACAATTTTTGGATTTTTTTATTTTTTGAAGAAAATACACCAAATTTTGAAATTTTTTTTGGATACGGTTGTAGATTTTTATAACAAAAAAGTTATGTTTTTTTTTCTTTATATGCGAGATTCTGCCGGAATTCTGAAAACGTCAAGGTCACGTAATTTGGTAAGTTGAATTCAGGTTCCGCATAGCCACCATCCACTTATCTAATAGAACATTTGGTCAATAAAGTGACACATGTCAAGTGATAAAAATAAGAATACGGAAATTTGTTACTTTCGGTGCGGACACCTCACATGGTATCCGCACCGTGTTCTGAACACTGCACGATCTCACTCGAAACGGCATTAGTGATGCCACCTATTGTTGATCTTTCAAAAAAATAGCAGTGTTGTCAAATGTATGCCGTTTTTGTGGCCTTAAGTAGTTTTCGAAACATTTTCACAAATTTTACAAATGTAATCCTATTTTAGTGCCGCAGGTCATGGTACTAGTACAGAACAGACATAATCAAAGCAAAAAAACGTTCACAACAATTAATTTAGTTACTTGGCATTTAATTAGCACTTAAATATCATTAATTTAATCCAAGAGCCGCCGTAGACTAGTGAACAGCGTCTTAGGCTGCAGAACAGATATCGCAGGATAGGATCTCGGCAAGTACACATTGCTTCACACAACACCGAATGCGACTCGAGACGACGGGCGGCGGCCCCACTTCTCAGCAGCTCTGCAGTCGACCTTTTGCATAGAATAACAACAAACGAGGTAGAAGTAGGCGGCATGGTTGACACTGCACCGAAAACTTTGCGGAACTCAAAGGTGGACGGCCGAAGATCCCATCAAACTGGGTAGAGGAGACTAGCCGGTAACCTGAACTTCTCCAAGATCGGGACTCCATGGGACGCGGCTGGTAGCGGGAGTCGACAGAGGGTGACTTGAAAGAGGCGGTAACACTTTCGGGTAGCACAACTCCGACGGCAACCTCGACCAGCGAACCTATATGACGGCGGGCTGCTGCACAGTGGGCGAAATTTACTTTTCGGGAGGACAAAAATATTCTGAAGTTTATGTACAGATTTTATGGCGTAATTATGTTATTTTCAATTCAAGTAAACAAGTTCTAATATAAATTAAAGAAAAAATCAATCCCACTATCCTACTTATGTTATAAATGCGAAAGTTTGTGTGTTGATATGTGTTTGTGGTTGTTCCTTAATCACATCACATCAGAAGATGGAATGTGACCTGCTGGATTGACTTATAGGTTACTTTTTATATGACATTTCGCTTACTGACAGCTGTCAAGTGAAATTGTTTTTGGATATTTAAATGAAACATTATGAAGATATCTTAACTAAGTGGAAGATAGGGGAAGGAAGGGTAAAGAACGAGAGTGGGAGAGGGATGGGTGGTAGGGGTTGAATTAAGTTGGTAGGGGTAAAAAAGCGGGTATTTAGCTAGTTAGACCATAAATTAACAAAATTAGTTGAATGGTTGTGCACTGTTTATAGTAATGGTATAATACTTGCTTTACCCATTAATTAAGTATACTTATTTAAATAATCTTATTTTTTTAGTGATATTTGATAATAATTAACTGAATTTTTAAAAATCTTCCCTATGGCAAACTTTTATTTTTGGGTTTAGGAAGTTGAAATGAAAAGCATTCGATATAAGAGTACTTTTTCCATGTCCCTTACCGTCTGACAAAAATGATGTGATCAATTTATAAAGAAAGCCGACTTACATGATTTTTTAAATTGAAAATCCTATATATTTCCAAATTTTTCATATTCTAAAAAAAATATGTTTTTAACAATATCATTTCCCATGTACAAAGTACTCTTATATCAAATTCTTTTTATCTCATCTTTCTAGAACCAATAATAACAATTTTGCCACGGGGAAGGTTGATAAAAAGTCACCGTGTACATAAAATTTTAAGAAGACGAAAATAGACGCTAATTTTTCAACTACGAACTTTGTTTTTAGTTTTTTGATCAAGGGTGAATAATAAAGCTACAAACCAATAATCACAGAAAAGAAAGTTTATCAACCTTGTATAAACTTCTATAGCCTCCAATTTATTATGAAATTATGAACAAATCTTTATAAATGAGCTATCAAAATTTAACTGAAAATTGTAAGAAAAAAACGATTTTTTTTTAGTTCTTAGATTTTCTACTACAATATATGATTATGTAACATGGTGCCAAAAACACTTATATAACTTCGAAAGTCGCAAATAGACGCATACTACATTTTGCTGTATTAAAGAAGAGAATGTCGGCTTTGATTTTACAAAAAATGAAAAATACCTTTTTTTTAAATGCTTTCTAAAGTTTGATAATATAAAAAATGCCTTCTTATTTTGTAGCATTTTTTAAAAGTCCCAAAAAATTAGTTAATTGAAATAAATTAATATGTTAAGATTATGTTAAATTAACCAGCGCACACCTCTATATCTCCCGACCATAAAATTACAGTTAATTTCTGTACTGAAAATCCATAAGAAAATCTTAAACTTTATAGAATTTTACAAAAAAAACGACTCATTGCAATTTAAGTTGACTTGTACTATGAGAATAATAATATAATGGTTGAACAACAGGGACATATGTATTTAAAAAAATACTTTGTTTAAAGTTTCATTCACTACAAAAATATGCCAAAAAAGTAAAAAATATATAGAATTTTCTTATTGAAATGGTAGCATTTAATTTTCTGGACCATCCAGACCACTCTACCACTTTTCTGCACCATTCTATCATGTCGCACTGTTATCTTTAACAGGTAGCTAGCAGTGCAGGTGATATCTCGGAAACTACAAGAGCAGTAAATTTGGTTACTTGGCATTTAATTAGCACCTAAATAGCACTAATTTATTCCAATATCAAAAACACCACCAACGTCTTCTTTCATGAGAACTCAAATATGTGTATGAGCTAAAGTTAGCTGTGCACCAAATTAATTTTAAATATTCAGAAAAAAGTAAAAAATATAGAATTTCCTTATTGAAATGGCAGCATTTAATTAGCATTTATTTTTCTGGACCATTTATGCCACTCTACCACTTTTGTGGACCATTCTAGCTTAGCTAGAAGTGCAGGTTCAATCTCGGAAACTACTAGAGCACAAAATTTTGTGACTTGGCATTTAATTAGCACTAATTTTTCCAATTCCAATAAAATCTTTGCACTGCTGACTTTGTACTGCTAACTCCAGGGACATATCAACCACTTACTACTCTTTTGTGATCTTATAAATTTTTTGCTAATTCTGTTTGCTGATGACACTACATGGCTTCAACTTTATAGCTCATGTACTTTTGTTCAAAACTTCTTCTCTGACAATGAAGATAAAATGAAAAACTGGTTTTTAGCAACTTTAAATATCACAAAAACACAAAATATAAATTTCTCTTTAAGAACAACTGAATCTGTAATCAAAAGTGAGGGATCTGTTTAGTTTCTTGGAGTGCATCTTGACTCTGGACTAACATGGGACGTGCCTATAAATTGTCTCAGCTCAAAATCATTTTTATCATCAGAAATCTTTTCCAAAATGTCTCAATCCAGACACTGTTGGCAGCATATCATGGTTATTTCTGTTCAAATATGTCATATGCTCTGGTGAACTGGGGTCATTCAACCAAAGGGTCAAACCCATATCAAATCAACCAGGCAATTGTTTTGACCATCTCCAATTTTGATGAAATTTTGTACACTTATTCATGGTATCAAAAAAATTTCAGATTTTTTGGATCCGCAGTTTTGATTTTATCAATTTTTGAAAAGCGAAATTTTCACCAACTTGTGTGCTGCAGGTACTTGAAAAAAAAGTAATATCTTAAAAACTATTTGTACTAGAAAAGCAAATGATGACTTGTTTTAAGGTCTTTAAATGACCTTTTGAAAGATGTGCCACACATCACTCTTTTTAAAAAAAGATATTGAAAATTAAAAAAAAGTTTTTTTTTGAAAATTTAAGAAGTACTTTTTTATTTTTTTTTCTAAAAAATAAAAAAAAAATCAGTATTTTTTCAACATAAGTATTTGGAAAGTTTTAGGATTGAGAAATAATTGGTTCTATTTTTATTTATTTCTTTATAAAAACTCTACAAAAATATACTACATAAAATTCCCTTTTTTTGTTATTAAAGTGTATGTGTGTATATCGAGACAGGTTAAAATTTGAAAACTTGTTAGTTCTTGCAAATACTGTAAACTTCTTTTACTTTATATTTTTGCAAATACTTGTTTAATCCTGCAAAATTTTTGGTTCCTACTATTGTTTTAATTATTGGTCTCCCCACCATCCAAGATCATTAGATTTTGCTAGTTCGGACACGAAAAAATTATTATTTTACAACATTATTTGTGACCTCGTTTGTGACCTATGTTCCAAATTAATTGATTTATTTTCAAAAGCCAAGATTTTTGTTGTGTTACATGCAAAATGGCACAAAATAATAACGAAAAAAAGTTGCTTTTTTTTGTAAAATGTTGTGACCCTTTCAGTTACAAGAAACATTCGGGAAAGTTACGGAATGTAACAGATTGGATGTGTCCTTGCGATTCTTACAGAGTTGGGTGTTCTTGGGTTTAGGGCAGGGGGTACTTCAATAAGACATTTGAATTACTCTTACATTTCGAGTATATTTTTACTCTTTTTCAGAAAGACTTATTGAAGCACCCCCTGTCCTAAACCCAAGAACACCAAACTCTGAAAAAATGTTAATTTTATCTTGTCTTCCTAAGAGCTGGACTCATGCCAAAATTCAAAACAAGTTTGGAGTTTCCCAATACATGGCCAGAATGGTAAAAAAATGGTAAAGGAAAAAGGGATTTTATCCACACCTAACCCAAAACCAGGTAAAATACTTGAACAGGGTGTTGTAAATATAGTAACATCATTTTACCTCAGAGAGGATGTTATTATAATAATGCCTGGGAAGAAAGATTTTGTTGTTGCGAGGAAAGGGGAAAGGAGCATTTACAGAAAAGGTTGGTTTTGTTCAATATTAAAGAAATATGCTTGCATTTTAAAGAAGAGTATCCAAATCAGAAAATTGGCGTATCTAAATTTACCGAACTTAGAATCAAATCCACCAAAATAAACTTATGATGGAAGTTTATTCTAAATGACAAAAATAATCCTATTCTTCCTAACTACCATGCGTGCCTTTCCAAAATTATGTGGAATCTGCCAGGAGTCCACTGTTTCCTGGACAAATGTGAAATGTGTCCTGGAGTAGAAAATTTAAAAAATTATTTGATTGAAGAGTTTGAAGAACAAATGATAGAAAATGTCACATTTAAAAAAATGGATTGCAGTGGATAGGTGTAATATGGAAACGCTAATAAAACCAACTAAAGTCAAAATTAGTTTTTTTGCATCCTCACGACCCCTCTCTCTCCTTCTTTTATCCAAGTCCAGCAGATAAATTGACCAAAGAAGTAAATCCCAACACTTCCACAGGTAGAACATACACTCTATCTGCTGTAGAAATGATGGATTCCTCTAATATTTTGAAAAGAAAGTTAAAAGATGGCTAAATACATTTTTTGTGGCAGATAACATTTAATATGTTGTACCTACCTTGTTTAAATTTGTTACCTACTTCCTGTCATATATTATAGTTTTTCCTTGTAAAATAAAACTTTGAAAAATTATAAAAACTCCTTTTTTATATATTAGTATATCCTAAAATGTTCCATTAAAAAGACAGAAAAAATATATTAAACATTTTTTATTAGATTTTCAAAAAAATCTTTCCATCAAAAAACCTAAATGAACCAAGCAATAAAAAAACAATGGAAAACTTCTGGAAATTATGCCAAAAACACAGAACCTGATCTAGCATACACTAATTTTGAAAACATTCTGTTAACATGTATCAAAAAAAGTACTCAAGTAATAGCATAAAAATAAATCACAATGCTTAAACCCTGGATGTTGCAGAGCATCTTAACATCCATGAAAAAAAGAGACAAATTTAGCCTTCTGTTTAAAAAGAACCCTCAAAATGAAGAATATAAAAACCAGTATAAACAATACCATAATCTCCTTAATATTACCTCAGCAAAAGAAAACTACGACAAAGAGAAAATAAACTTTTCCCAAGAAAATTTAAGAGAAATCTGGAAAATGACTAATGAACTAGTAGGTAATCAAAAAAAGCAGACTATTATTGACAGAATACAAAATCTTACAGATAAAAACCTCATAACTGATCCTAAGCATATTGCAAATGAGTTTAATAACTTTTTTATAAATGTGGGAACAAAATTAGCTTCTAAAATACAAAATTCAAATAATGTAGATCAACGAGCCTGGCAAAGTAATAGATATCTCTGGAGAACTATCATGACCACTACTACTACTACTACTACTACATCATGACCAATGAAGTAGAATATATTACTTCAAATTTAAAAAATAACTTCAGTCCAGATAGATTAATCCATGTACTATTAAATTTATCAAATACAAAATTTCACCATATATTACTCAAATTTTCAACTTGTGCTTGTGAAGGGAAATACCCAAAAGAACTTAAAACATCAGTTGTAGTTCCTTTACATAAGAATGACTCGGTGCTAACTTGTGATAGTTATAGACCCATTTCTTTGATAAATAATACTTCAAAAATCTTTGAAAAATGTATCAAAAAACAAGTAATTGAACACCTATTAAACAGTAAATTTTTCCATAAACATCAGTATGGTTTTCTACCAGAAGTAGGTACTGAAAATGCTATTATTCAATTATCACAACAAGAAAGTTTTAGCAATATTTCTGGACCTAAAAAAGGCATTCAATACAATCTCACATCAAAAACTTTTACAGAAACTGGAACACATTAGAATACAGCATGAACAACTGGAACTTTTTAGAGGCTATTTAATATCATATACTGATGACACAGTTTTGATTATTGTGGGAGACACATTAAGAGAGAGAGAGACAAAATTAAGTAAAGTGGGTTTAAGAGGGATTTTTATGGAATCGCTCAAGTCAATCACCACAGGCAGGAAAATCAAGGTAATTCTCGATGGAGCGATCTCTGAGTGTTTTGAGCAGAGTATTGGATTAGCACAGGGGAGTGTATTATCTCCCCTGCTTTTCATTCAATTTCTGGAGAGCTTTTTTTGCACCAGATGCTTCAGTAACAATTGTCATTTACGCAGATGATTCCACAATAATTATTTCATGTAAACAGTTACAAACTGCAATAGAAAAGGCCAATCTCTTTCTTCCAAAGTTTTCTGAATGGTGTTCTGTAAATCAACTTATTGTAACTGAGGGAAAAACTCAATTCATGGGGTTTTACAAAAGGAGAAGTATACCAGATTTTCACCTTTTGTTTAATAATGAAAAAATTGAGAGAGTGGACAATTATCGTTTCTTGGGACTCTTTCTTGACAGAAAACTCACATAGAATCATGTAGATCATGTAGTAAGCAAGTTGAACTCAGTGTACTTTGCAACTGTTAATTTAAAAAACTTACCATCTACTAAACAGCTCATAACTGTGTATTACACTCTGGTTTACAGCTACTTAAAGTATATGATTCTCTACTGAGGCCAGTCGTGTGAAACAGATAGAATTTTTATTCTGCAAAAGAGAATTTTAAGGAAAATATTTTCATCAAACACATTAGAGTCTAACTTTATCAGGTATATTAATTTTGGAGGCTGCATTATTTGTCAAAATGTATGCTCACAAATTCCATACTTAGTGTCCACCAGTCTGAACTGAACTGAACTTTTATTGTTTTTGAAAAATATAACATTTTCATTACAATAGAGTCCGACTAATGCTACAATACAAGGCAAAATTAAACTAAATAATACTAAAAGTTATTTTACACTTTAATAACATTGTTTTATTATACGGTATCATGAAAAAAAAATAATTTCTAAATAAAAACCAGCCCAAAAATGAATACGGGGCCGGTGCACTCTCTGGACACACGATTTTTCAAAAACAAAAACTTTGTGCTTAAAATAGGCCTCCTAAGTAGTGTTTTTAAAAAAAATTTGCGGGTTATCCAGTATTTTTTGAGAAAATAAATAAAAAAAAACCATAAAAAAGAGCGCCCTAACCTCACTCTTTACTTAATTTCTTAATTTTGGCTCCTTCTTCTTCTTACTTGATCAAAACAATACCTGCCAATATCCATGCCCTGATATTTGCACAATGTTGCCACATTTCCAGAAAATAATGAAAATTAGGGAAAAGGAACAAAAATATTAACTTTTTGACTCCTCTACAAATTTATAAAAAAACAAATAATAATCAAGCCAACCAACTATAACTAACCCTACCCAACCAACCTGGCCCAACCCAACCCAGAGCCTAACCTGATTTCTTCCAAAAAAAAATCCTGCTGGTACCTGATATTTGGCATCATCGCATTTCTGAAAAATGGCCCAATAGCCAGTATGACCCTAGTTTTGTTGGTTATGGGTGGATTTTACATGAAAACGTCTTTTTAATTAAAAAACAGCTGTTTTTTTCGTTTTTCCGCTCCTAAATAAATTTCAAAACCGCTAAATTACCGTTTTCAAAAAGAATCGTCTTGAAAAAACGTCCCGTTTTTGTGTCCGGATAGTGCACCGGAGCCATTAATACATAAGTAGGCAGGTATACTGTAAGTATACGCCTAAAAAAACCAAAAAAAAAAAAAAATTACCTACCGAGTAACTTACTCATTTCTAAGAAAGGCATTAGTATTTTTAACAGGGCTTTGCATATCTGCTTGACGTCGCAAGGCTTTAAACTATTATCCAAGGTGTCCACCAGTCACACACATCTAACCAGACAAAATAACAACATTATTATTACCTTATTACCAATCATCATTTGTCAACATTTAGGAAAAGCCCTCACTTTTTCTGTAGTTCAATTTACAACGAAGTACCGGAAGACATCAGACAAATTGCCTCATGTAAGGGAATCAAAAAAGCAATGCAGACATATCTTCTTCAGAAATGCTTTTATTCGGTGACTGAGTATTTGAATGACTGTTTTGGAAGACTAATAGATTAGGCTTTTTCCTTTATATTGCGTAGGATTTTTTCTAGTGCCACTTGTGTGGTCAATTTATGTATATAAAGACTCTTTACCAAATGTCAATGAGCTAACATTACATAAATCTGACTGCTCCTATCCCTGTAATTGTGATCAGAAAATTGTATATTTTGATTTCATCAAATATCTTAAAATTCATATTGATTCTAATTTAAATTGGCAAACACATGTAGGAGTGAGTTGTAAAAAACTTAGAGGTTTCATTTATAAATTGAGGTTAATTTCAAAAATTGTAAATACAAAACTGGCAAAAACTTTTTACTTCTCATTGTTTCAATCTATATTATCACAGGGAATAATTGGCTGGGAAGGAGTTTATGAATGTCATCTTAAGCCTCTTATTTCCCTATAAAAATATGATTTAAAAATAGTTTTCAAAAAAGTTTTGTTTCCCATCTGAAACTTTAGTTAAAGACCACAGAATTTTACCAGTACGATTCATTTTTTACAAGGTTGCAGCATTGTTTCAAAAAAAATAGTAATGCATTTTGAACAATAGATGATGATGATGATGATGATGATGATGATGAAAAGTACTTTATTATCCAAATATTACATGTAATAGGTCTTATTAACAAAGCATTCTTAATAAAAAGTTAAATTAAAAATGAAAATTAAATAATAATAATAATAATAAACTGCCTACTTTATATTTTTTGACACAAGTAAGTAAAAACAAAATAATTAAAATATATAAAAATAAATTATAGATAAAAATAGGATCTTTGGAAACAGTGTATAAAAAAACTAAACAACAAAAAATAATAAAAAAAACCATACAATAGGACAACATAAAAAAATATATGCATATAAATGCTTTTGCCAATACAAAAAGTATTTTTTGTTTTTAAATATATAATAAACTTAAGTAGAAATAAAAATTATAATGTCACAAAAGGGTCAATAATAACATTGGAATTGTAAACGTCAAATGTTGAAAACGGTAACGCTAGTGGTACGCTCTGCATTTTCTTACATTTTTCATGTTAATAGTGCACAAAAGTTAAGTAAGTTAGTGTCAACTCGTACCTGAGGTGCTTCTGGCCGTAGTAAGTGTTATACACTCCTGGTCTTACATAGAACCGCGTGGTTTTTTTTTGGATTTTGGTTTCTTATCAGGTCCTTTTCACTTATAAAAAAAATATCACAAAAAACGGTTCTTCTGTCAACTAGATCATCAGCCGACTCCTTAAATTGTAAACACAACTGAAGCTAGCTTCTATAACACAACTGACATAACTTGGCCATCCGGCCAAATATAAACCTCCTGCACTGAAAGCTGATCAGGGTGCGTTCAAAACCTTCCAGCACCGCACAGTGGTATACACCAGTAGAATGTCTTGCTCCAAGTGCAAAAACATTTTGACTGAAAAAGAAGTCAAGTACAAAATCAACTGCGATTTCTGCAGTTTGGCATTTTGCTCAACGTGCTCCAAGCTTTCGACATCTGAGGCTCAAGTCACGCAAATGAAATCGAGAGTGATGCTATTTGCTTGTGAAACATGTATGATACCAATCGTAAATTATAAAATCGACTCTGCTAGCACCTCCTTTGCAAACCCACATCAACAAAGTACCAATTTGCAGAACAATCTAAATCTTGATACCCTTAACGGCAAAATAACTTCATCAATTGCTTTGCTGATGCACCTAGAACTGAACAAACTGCATAAAAACATATCTGCTGAACTCACAATGATTAGAAGTGATATTGATACTGTTAAGTCCAGTCATCAATTGCTAAAAAGTGATATTAACAATGCTGCAAAAACCAACACTAATGTCTTAAAAAAGCACCTAAATGACTCCAATATGACTACTAATTCCCCATCATCTGCTGATGGCTTCAATCACTAACAAAGAATTGTGGATCTTGAACTTAAGAACTCTAATCTTATAAGTAAAATCAACAAGTTGGAAGATGAAATAAACAGTCTTAAAAGCTCAGTTTCAAAAATTCCAAATAACTCCACTGCTGTACCATGGTCCACAAACAATAATCAATCTCAGCAGATTTCAACCAACCAACAGCTAGCTAATTATCAAGCGAATCACCGTTCTAATAAAAGTAAATCTGCACGAAATTCTATTGCTCCTGTCACTCCTAAAAGCCAGGCCAGGCAAGATATAATCATTGGCACTGGTCCTGTTAATACCACATTTACTGCTGGTGAGAGAAGACAGTGGATGTACCTGGGTAGATGCAACCCTAATACAACTGAGGAACAGGTGGTTAACTATGTTCAGACGAAACTCTGCATCAGTGATGTTAAGTGTCATGTTCTTGACAAAAATGAAGATGTAGCCTCCTTTAAGATTGGTGTCAAGGAATCCATCTTAAAGGGTCTATTGGAACCCGGCCTCTGGCCTGATGGCACTGCTGTCAAAGAGTTTCGTCCACGCCAACCACGTAATGCGCCCGCAGCAAAAAAATTTCGGCAAGGTCAACTGCCGGATCTGAATCAGTAAAACCCATTTAATTTTTTTATCAAAATCTGAGGGGTTGCAGAACTAAACTGAAAGAATTATACTGCTCTTCTCAAATCGAATCATATCCTGTCATAGCCCTAACGGAAACTTGGCTTGATTCCAATATAAATGATGCCAAAATTTTGGACTCCCGCTATCCCATATACAGAACGGATAGAAACTCCACAAACAGTGTGAAAAAAACAGGGGGTGGAGTCCTTCTGGCGGTTGACAACTGTTATAAATCCCACTGTCTAAACTTCAACAACCCAGCTGTGGAAGAAGTATGGGTTTTTGTGACATGTGGGACAGCTACCTACTGCATTGGATGCCTTTATATTCCTCCTGGTATGGACGTGTCCGTCTATGAAGCACACTTACAGACGGTCTCTACAGCCTGTGCTATGTTTGAAAATGTTTTTGTGGTAGGCGATTACAACCTCCCCCATGTTGTGTGGTCTCAGTGCAACAATAATCCAGGTTTCTCGCCCTCAAATGTAAGTCATGCAAAAGAAATGCTACTCTGTGACAATTTTTCCTCCTTAGGATTAACCCAATATAATTGCATAGCAAATCACCAAGATAATATTCTGGATAATACTGGTTTGGTTAAGCCAGACCCATTGCATCCACCTCTGGAAATAATGTTTTATATTATTTTATCCAAATATCTGAAATCCAAGGAATCTCTTTACTATGACTTTAAGAATGCAAATTATGAAAAAATTAATAATTATTTTTTAAGCTGCGACTGGCTGTCAATTATAGAGGATGATGTTGATAAAACAATTGGTAACTTTTACTCAATTTTATCTGCATGCTTTGATCTTTTTGTTCCTGTTAAAGTCTTTAAACCATCAAAAAAGTTTCCCCAATGGTTTTCTAAGGAACTTAAAACCTTAATCTTTGAAAAAATATTGTACATAAAAAATACAAACGGACCAACAGTGATGCAGACTATCACCACTTTACTTTCAACTAATTGCTACGAAATCTTTACAACCAAAGCAGAAAATTCTGTAAATAACAATCCAAAATATTTCTGGAATTTTATTCGTTCCAAATCGAGTGTCGGTGCCGTGCCGCAGGAAATGCATTTAGAAGATTGTACAGCTGCACAGGGGGATGATATAGCCAATCTATTTGCCAAATTTTTCCTTTCTGTGTATGATTCAAAGAAAAACTTTCCATATGCGAACACGAGCGTCCATGACAATGTCAATCTCGATAAAATTAATATCAGCGCTGTTGCGGTCGAAAAAGCTTTAAGTTCCCTTGATATAAACAAAAGTAAAGGTCCAGACGGTATCCCTAACAAGGTTTTAAAACTTTGCTCTCATACGCTTTACTACCCCCTGCACCTGATATTCAACCATTCATTAAAATCTGGCACTTTTCCCAATGCCTGGAAACGTATCATATATTACCCCCATTCACAAGAATGGCGATAAGAATGATATCAAAAACTATAGGCCAATAAGTATTCTGTCGGCAGTCCCAAAGGTTTTTGAACAGTGTGTGATGGAAATACTCTCGGCCCATTTTCAGGGTAAGATATTGTCGCAACAGCATGGCTTCCCCTCGGAAGGTCTGTGGATACAAACTTGTACTTGTTCACAAACAGCATTTTTCAAAACTTCGACAAAGGTTTAGAAACACACACCATATACACCGATTTCAGCAAGGCCTTTGACAAAGTAAACCATTCTTTATTACTTTCTAAACTTTCCTCCTATTTAATAGACAGATGGCAGCAGGTGAAGATAGATGGCCACTTATCTAGTCCTTTTAAAGTTACATCTGGGGTACCCCAAGGTTCTCACCTGGGACCTCTTTTCTTTATAATCTTTATAAATGACCTCGGCAAATTACTCACCTGTAATTTCCTAATTTTTGCTGACGACTTAAAACTCTATATAAAAATATCATCTCTTAATGATATGCTAAACCTACAAAAAAACATTGATATTGTCTTCTCATGGTGCCAGGCTAATGACATGTCCTTAAATGCTGACAAATGTAAATTCTTAAGATTTAGCCGTCTAACAACAAAATTTCCAGCTCGTTATACCATTAACAACATTATTCTTGAAGAGGTTAGTGTCATAAAAGATTTAGGTGTTTATTTAGATAGTGAGCTGTCTTTTCACTCGCACTATGAAAATATCATTAACAGGGCAAACCGAATGCTAGGGTTTATTAAGAGAACATGCAGAGATTTTAATAATGTCTTTTCACTCAAAACATTGTATATTTCATATGTTAGGTCCATCCTTGAATTTTCCAATATTATCTGGTGTCCTTATAACCAAATTCATATTGATAGGTTAAATAACATTCAGAACAAATTTCTTAAATTCGCCAGCTATACTCTCTCAAAATCAGGAATGTACCTTACACAGGATTTACCTATGCATTACCTTAACTTAAACACATTGTCAGACAGAAGAGATTATTACGATGTTTGCTTTGCATATAAAGTCTTAGATGGCATAATTAAAAGTCCTGAATGTCTGGAAACCTTCAGGTTCCATGTTCCAGCTTACCACACTCGCAATCAGTCTCTTCTGCATGTTCCATATTGTAGAACATTTTATTTGCTGCATTGCCCAGTCAACACAATATCGTCCAGTGTAAATAAATATTGCTCTGAACTTGATTATTTTAACTTTTCTTCCATGAATGCTTTTAAACATAGGTCAAAAAAAATTATTTTATCCTAGTATTACTTAATATTGTATGATTTTGCTTCAAGTCAATAGATTAAGTATACTTAAATTAAACTTGTTATCTTTAAATACTCTGTAAAATGTAATTTACGTTAATTAAATAATGAAAAAAAAACATACAACATATAAAAATAACAACATTCAACCAATTGCTTATTACGATTAAATAATAACTTTTCGGAAAGCCGTTGGCGTTGGAGCATTTCTAATCTGCAAACTAATACTATTGTAAATTTTGATGCCATTGTAGATGAGTGATTTTTTTACAAGATTTAAGTCAGGTATTGGCAAAGGGATATTATTGTTTTGACAGGTTTGGTATACTTGCTGGTGTTTGGGGAGGTTTTGTTTATTTTTATGAATTAAGCATGCTATTTCCAGGATAAAAAGTGATAGTAGAGTAAGAATGCTATTTCGGATAATGCATATCTTATATGAGATTCGACAAGAGCAGAGTATACATTGCATGCCACTTCTCTACCCAGTTCTTGAAAAGTAGTCCTTACCGAGAAACAGCCAGATGCTAATTTTTTTTTAGTTCTAAAATGTAAGGATAAAATTTAAGATTTTCATCGATAGTAAGCCCTAAAAATTTAGAATTATCCACAATGGAGATGGTGTTGTCGCCTGTAGCAAGGTCTTGAAGAGCGCAGTTGAATCCAATTATATGAGTCTTGGACATGTTTAAGCAAAGACGATTTGCATCACACCACTGCTTGATCTTTTTAAGATCGGATGTGATGTTTTCCTGTAATTGATTTAAGTCTTTGTTAGGCCAGAAAATTGTTGTGTCATCAGCAAACAATGTGAACAGCCCAGTAACATCAAGTTGGGTTAAATCATTAATAAAAATTAGGAAGAGAATAGGTCCCAGCACAGATCCTTGGGGAATGCCACATGAAACATGTTGTTTGCTAGAGGACACCTCATTTATGTGAACAAATTGATCACGACCGCTTAATTAGCTCTTAAACGACTCCAAAACTCTTCTGCGAATACCATAGGCATAAAGCTTCTGCAGCAATATTTCATGCCTAACACAGTCAAATGCCTTAGAGAAATCACAAAATACCGCCGCCGAAGCTTCACGCCCGTTGATGGATTAAAAGACCTTTGAAAGAAACTGGAACATAGCATCAGAGGTATTCTTGTTTGCTTGAAATCCGAATTGATCTCCAGTTATAATATTGTTGTCGTTCAAGAATGACATAAGACAAGACTTTACCAGAGTTTCAATAAGTTTTGAGAGTGTCGACAATAATGAAATAGGTCTATAATTACAGGGAGATGTGTGATCGGCGCCTTTGTAAAGAGGGAGGACCTTTGCAACTTTGAAAGATGATGAAAAGGTGCCCTTCATTAGAGAAAAATTAATTGCATCAGATAATGTGGCGATGGCATTATTATGGAGGCTTTCTAGAATTTTTAATGAAATACCTTCATCTGTTGCAGCTTTTTTATTTTTCATAGAATTAATTGTTTTTATAATTTCATGAGAGGTAGTGGGATGAAACACATGAAAACATTCAGGAATGTTGATGTTTGGCAGGTAAGTAAGGGGATCTGTATTGGATGGCAAGTCTTTTGGTAAATTATTAGCAACTAAGCAGTAGTATTCATTTAAATTATTTATATTAATGTTTATTTAAGACAGTTTACTTGCTCTATTAGTTATTTCATTAATTATGGCCCATGATTCTTTTTGTTTGTTATTAGATTTAGAAAGACCTTTAGAGTAAAACAGTTTGCTTTTCGAACAACCTTTCGATATATTTTTTTATACAAGAGATAATAGGATTGCAGGAAGGTGTTATAGAAGTAAGTCTTTCTTAGGCTGTTTAGGAATCGTAGAAGCCTGTATACCAAGTGTAAGCCATTTTTTGCGATCTATGCGCTTTGGCTTTAGGCATTGAAGAGGAAAGGCACCACTGACCTTGTTTGCTAGAGCGTGATGAAAAGCACCTAAAGGATCTTGCTCTCTAAAAACAGACTCCCATTTAAATGACTCACAAGATTGTCCAAATTTTTGAAAATTGGCATTGCTGAAAATTCGTCCCAACTTTGAAGTGTCAGTTTTTTCATCGCAGTCCATAGGAATAGTAGCTAAAATAGCTCTATGTAGTGGATGACATTTCAGTAATGCGCGTAGAGTCGTGAACATGTATATTGAGACTAAAGGATTCAAACAAATTTAACAAGTTCATGGTAGATCTGTTATCTGTGTCCTCAAAATCAAAGAAGTAAATCATAATCATGCAACAAGAGCTAGAACAAACAACACAAGATTTAAAACTAATCTACGGACAGATAGGCCCACAGCAGGTTATGTCCAAAAAAATGTTACACATGCCATCACAAAAGTCTGGAATAAACTCCCATTAGAACTCAGAACTCAGGGAAAAACAATTATGAAAAGAAACTAAAAAAATTTTATCAGAAAATGCATTCTATAGCCTAGCTGAATTTTTTGATTATGAATTTATCAAAGTTTAAAATGGTGTAATTTTTGCTAACAAAGTTTGTTTACTGTTTCTATTAACTGCCACTGCAACTACATTTAGGAATTTATTTGGCTATTTATTTATAATTATGACTAGGACAAAATCAAAAAGAATTATATTGTATTTTTAATATTTTGTTGTTTGTCTTCATATTGTTTAGGTGTATTTATTTTTATTTATATGTATAGTTACTTTGACATGATCAACACCCATATGGGTAAAATTATATAAAATAATACTGTGATCAAATAAAGATTTACTACTACTACAAAAATTTTGAAACTCAAAGATACACACTTACAATGACACAAAGACATGCTACAAAAGTATACAATATCTTACCTATTAAATAAAGAAATGTTAGAAAAGAAAATTTCAAACTCAAATTAAAATGTCATTTCGTTGAAAATTTTGACATGTTTAAAAAGTTACTCTAAAAATTAATACTTGAACTTTAAAATTAATAAAATCTTTAATATTATTATATAGCAATCTATTTATTAGATTTATTACAAATTTATTAACAAAACGAAACATTGAATTTCTTATTTATTAGTTATAGTGCCATTTATTGTAGTACTTAGTTTGGTAATTATGCAGTATAAGGTTTTCTGCCATTTTTGATTTTTTATGAAAAATTCTGCCAGCGCCGTTTTTTTTTGTACTGTGTTTTTTTTATTGTTTTGGGTTGGGTTGGATTAGGTTAGGTTGGATTAGGTTTTTTTTAGTAAAAAAAAATGCAGGCGGATTTGGGGTCCTAGGGACCCTAGTAGGTGCCCCCATAAAGAATTTTTCAAAAAAAATCAAAAATGGCAGAGAACTGTATACTGCATAATCACCATAGGGGCATATAGCAATCTATTTATTACATTTATTACAAATTTATTAACAAAACGAAACATTGAATTTCTTATTTATTAGTTATAGTGTGATTTATTGTAGTAGTTAGTTTGGTAATTATGCAGTATACGGTTTTCTGCCATTTTGATTTTTTATGAAAAATTCTACCAGCGCCGTTTTTTTTTGTAATGTGTTTTTTTGATTGTTTTGGGTTGGGTTGGATTAGGTTAGGTTGGATTGGGTTTTTTTAGTAAAAAAAATGCAGGCGGATTTGGGGTCCTAGAGACCCTAGTAGTGCCCCCATAAAGAATTTTTCATAAAAAATCAAAAATTGCAGAAAACTGTATACTGCATAATTATCATAGGGGCCCCCATAAAGAATTTTTCAAAAAAAATCAAAAATGGCAGAAAACCGTATACTGCATAATTACCATTTCATAAAAAATCAAAAATGGCAGAAAACCATATACTGCATAATTACCCAGAAAACCGTATACTGCATAATTACCTAAAATAATCTAAGTAATCTAATCTAAAAAAAATCTCTTCTACTATAAAATCAAAAGGCTGGCAAAATAAAAATTGTCTATGCTCCAAGGAAATATTAAAAGCACTACCTATTTCTTAAGAAGTCTTAAAAGAGCATTTTATCAAAGAAAATCCACAGAAAAATATAAAAATACATCTCTTTTCTGCTGTCAAAGAAAATAAATTAATGTTTACATTTCTCATTATAGTGAAAAAGTATCATGGCTCCTACACTATTGGCAAAAGAAAACACCCATTATGTGGGAGAAAACACATGTTGCAAGGCAACCAACCATTAAAAAGCGAATGGACATAATTATTATCAGTGGAAATTGTCGCTAGGGAACTAAAGGCAAATGAAATTAATTCAATTTCCTCACCCAAAGTCGTCGTCCATGGACTTGAAGAAAAACTTGTAATTAGGCCTATTGAGTACATTTTTGAAGTCCAACAAAGTCACTTTATCGGGCGATGTGGGGATTTTCACCAAGTAGGGAGTTTCCTCGTCGTCAATGTGGTAAATTACTTTAGTTTCTTCCATCTTTTACGCGGCGATTTTCGTGGAAAACCCGAAAAAATCCATCACTGTACACTTTTCCATAACATGGCGGCCATTACACTAAATAAATAATTTAATCGTTTGACCGAACTAACTCCACCAAAGTGACTCTCGCTTTCCAAAGGATATTTGTGCTTGGGCTAAAGAGGGATCACAAATGCCAGGCTGCTAAAAGTATGACAAAGCAAAAAATAGCAGGAAAGAATGATAAAACAAAATCGAATCGATTACATCCCCACCCACTACACAAGAGAAAGTTCAGGCAGAATAACAAAAGAAATGACCGGTGGTCAGGGAATAAAAGTTGGGTATTTTTTTCAAAATTTCTTCAATATTGTTTTTATTTTGAAATTGTATTCCTCTCTTTAAACTCAAAAAAGACAAATAACAAATTAAAAACTTCTCGAAAAAAAATTGTCTTGGTAGTTCAAACGTGCAAAATATGACATCATAGGTTCCTTAAACTATGTATGACATTCAGGTAGAGGTTTCTCATGACATCACAATAAAAATAATATTGGTTTTGTTTTTGTTTAAATGAAAAAATTACAAGCAAAAGTATGTTTCAAAAGGTGCTGTTCTATTTATTCTTACTATCCAAGAGATCAAAACAATTAATTCCAGAAAAATAAACATTGGCCTGTGACGTCAATGCGAGAGTGAGCCAACCTTTACCCAATGTTTTTCTGTCAAAAGTGTCAAAAAGTAGGTCAAATCGCATATTTTTTGTTAACGTATGCTAAAAAATTTGTATAAACATTTCCATAATTTTCCAAGAATTAACAGCTGATTCAGGTAATTAATTATTAATTTAATTAAGCCCTTTAAATATTTTCCAATTATTTAGGTTTTACTTTGATTAATTTTGTAAGTATGGAAATCAAGTTGTGAAATGTGGCAGGGCACTATTTATATACCTACCCCTTTAGTTTACTGATACCAATAATCAAGACGGATTCAGAGTTCCATAAGGTAAGTGGTATGAGGTATGCCATAAGACGCAAGGAAAATAAACAATAGCAAATCATAGCTGCTCTTACTGCTTACCACTTGTGGCTTAAGTATTGTTTATACATACACTGTTTCTTATGAAAGGTCTCATGCAATGTTTTTGAATATGCTTAGTCACAGTTCTAAGAAAAAGTTAGCAACTTTCAACTTTTATAACTAAAATAACGACTATTACTATAACAAATGTGTTTGGCATGTTTCTGTCTGAGGTTCTGTCTTACAGAGAAATTGTCTATTTGGCTTAAGAATCATCCTCGGGATAATCTATGATGATGAACTTTTTTTTAGACTAAAATGTATTTTATTACAATTTATTTTTTTCATTAGGTAGTATTGTAATTAATTGGCAATTGCAATGCAATTTACAACATATAAGAAAATAGTTTTAGATAGACAGAGCCTGCTTTGTCAACAGAAGTTCCAAATTTTAAGTATAGTGCCCAACTATGTTGACATGAATAAAATCAACATTTTCAAAAATTTTATACAGGCAAATTAAAAGCAAAAAACCAGTTGCTAAGTGTTTTGTAGGTTCCAAAAAAAAAATTATTTCTAATAAACCTTCATTTTCTTTAAAAATAAACTGCACTTGCTTAGTGATTGTTATGACTATAATAACTAATACAAGTTTAGTATGAACAGTAAGCAATTTTTAATATTAAAACTATAACTAACTCTGTATTATGTTTTAATATCCTATTATCTATATTTTTATCATGTGTTTAGATTTTTATAAATTTTTTTTAAATTTTACTACTTGTTTGTTTGTATAGTTCTCCACTTGTTACTCTTAAACATGTGATTGTTTAGTTGATTGTTTTTTGTTATTATTTATACTAACTGTTTCTAATTAGTTATTTAGGTTCCCTTTCTTTTATATTTTTATTCTGTTTTAATGTTTTATTAATTCATTTTGTTTTTGAATATGTAAGTTGACTGTTAATTTAGTTATTTATTCATTATTATTATTTGTTCAATTTTGGAATAGTTATTGAAATGTAGAATTGAATTGTATTAGTTATATTGACTAAAAAAGGATTATTATTATTACAAACCTCGTTACGAACACTAGAACAAAACCAAAAACTAATCAAGTGAGAAGACTATGCCTTGTATGAAATGATGATGAATGATCCTTTACAGAACACTATGAACAGCAGCATGGGTTCAATATAGCTTATTTTCTTTGCATCTTACTGCATACCTCATACTCTCATACTGCTTCTAGTATAGTTATTTATAATTAATGCAGTTGAGATATGATCATAAAATGAATAAGGTATTAGGGTGATTCTACCAATATTGGGAATTTCCAAATTTGTTTTTAATTCTTTAAAAAACATTTTTTTTTTAATTTTGACAAAAACATGCTAGGTTTGTTTAAAACATTTTAATTATTCACACTTTACTGTTATATAAGGGAAAGACTCGGGGAGAGATTATCCAGCAACATAATATAATATTCTTAAATTTAGTGCTTAATTTTATATCTCTATCTTTTTCCAGCATAGTATGGTGGAAAAAGGGATGAAAAATTATGCACAAAATTTAAAAATTGTTAATTATATGGCTTGGTACACCTGCCTTAAGCTCATTGAGTTGTATTTTTAAAAATACAGTCTTATTTTTCTTGGTAAAACAAATTAAAATGTTAAGATACATATATTTTTTTCAATTGTCAAAAAGTTTGTCATTCTCAATCTAATTAGGTTTAATTACATTTTATCAGTACCTACCTACTTAGAGGGATGAACCAATCCCCAAATTTTGTAAACTTCCTGCCAAAAGGGCCCATATTCTAGATCCTGCCAGATCCTGCTGAGTCCTGTCAGAGCTAGGGACGATGTTTTATAATTCTTAGTATGCTTTTACTAACTCTCAGATATTTAAAAAAATATAGGTAAACTTAGAAAAAGTAACAGCCATGGAGGATAGGTTTTAGATTTAAAATACTGTAAAAAAATTGACTGAGGTTAAAAATCTGGTATTGGTAATTTCTTCTACTTAATTATTTGGGTCTTCTACTTAAAATTGGGTCAAACTCATTTATTTTAGGGAATATCAAGAGGAAACAATATTTGGGGACAATTCATGAGATTTACCCAAATAATAAAATTCAAAATAATACAAAACCCCCTTTTATAAAGTTAAATCAAATCAAATTGAATCACTCTTTATTTATAAAGGTGTTACAGTTTTTACAGCATTTAGTTACGACCAATTCCTAAGTCAAACATGTGACTTGTCAGAATTTAGTCTGTCAATATTCTATAACTTACTTTACAATGTAGTCGTCGTACTTATATAAATAAATACCTAAATTATCTGTCTTATTATATCACAGTGGTTTTAAAAATTTAATTTCTTAAAAAATTGGAAATGTAATCAGAAATTACTTAAAGAATTAGAAGTTTATAATTTAGATGTCATATTTAAACCATTAAATTAAAAATACCCATATCTTATTTATTATTATGCAAAATTTAAGGGTTTATCACAGTAATTTTAACTAATTAATCAATAAAAACATTTTACTTATTTATAATTTTTACAATTTTTGTTAGAAATTGGTTATTATACATGTTAAAATAAAAAACAATTACAATTACAACACAGGTTAAAATATTAGCTAATTAATTCAATCATTGAAAAAAAGGACATGTATAAAAATTGTAGAAATATATAAATCAAAAGGGCAACCACTGTTGGAAATCATGTCACAAATCTTAACTGTTCACAGTCCCTGTGACTGCCTAAATCTCACCAAACGCCGGCAAACCCTTGCAGACCCTAAGAGATCCTGGGAGCCTTTGGAAATCCGTTGGCAGTCCCCGGCAATCACTGATCATTCAACAAAATTGTAAATCATGTCACATTTTTTGAACTAGTAGTTACCAACTCGAGATATATAATAAAAGAAAAGAAAATGGTAATACACAAGTATTAAAAAGTAAGTTAACTTAATTAATATAAAAAACATAGCTAAGAGAAAATTATATAAGTTAATGGTGCCATAGCTATTACAAGCAAAAATTATAAAAATTTACATGACAATTGTGAAACTGGAAACATATACAAAATTGTATCGAAGATAACAAAAAACAAAAGAAAAATTTAATAGAAAAAATTGATCTGGAAATGAAAGTATTGAGGGTCATGCAGTTGATGATGATGAATGATCCTTTACAGAACACTATGAACAGCAGCATGGGTTCGATATAGCTTATTTTCTTTGCATCTTACTGCATACCTCATACTCCCATAATCAAAATTTTTTTAATGCAGGAATTATGGGTCAATTACGGGCTAATTATCTACCGCAAAAAACAATTTTGGGCTCATCTCATCTGATTTTTTAAAAGAAGTTTAAAATGTGGTGCGCAGCTGCATGTGCAGCCCCACACCGCACACATTAATAATAGTGTTACCGAAACAAAAAGTATTTCAGAATTACGGGCTAATTACGGACTAATCGTCTGTGGCAAAAAAAAATTGGGTTTGACTAACAAGATTTGACTTATCAACAAACTATAACAAACATATTTCAAGATGGCGGCCAAAAATCATAACAACGCAACTGGGGCACAATTATACTCGATTATAACGAGGATTCCAAAAAATTTACTTTTAAGGTCACCCGGCCTTAGATGACCTTGAAAATCGCATAAACAAGATTTTTGCCATTTTCTCTTCAATAAATCTTAATAATTCGACGTTTTGTCAGACCAACTTCAAGTTTACCTCAAACTATTAGGCATGTATACCAAATTCGGTCCTTAGAGATTGATGCAGTTTGAAGTTTCATGACCTTGAAAAATACTCCAGTAAAATTAACAAATTGAAAAAATAACTTAAGAAAGGGCGCTATTCATCAACTATTAAAGTAAAGAGGACCAAATTTGGTAACAAAGATAAGAAAGTCAAGTCCAACTATTTTGGCTTCTAAAACACCTGGTCCAGAACATGGTAATGTATATCTAACTTCTGCTAACTCTCTTATAGGTAATTTAAATGACTTTGCTGGCTAGACAAGTGAGTGGAACATAAAATTCACAATTCCGAAACTTAATCAAAACAACAGGCATATAGGTCATTTTTACCGGGGCATAGCATAAACATCTGCGATGCCAAATCAAAAAAAAATGGTAGGGAGGTTTAACATGAAGTGTTTATTTATGACTAAGATGTTGATTTTATCTCCAGCACTTAACGTTTTTGCGTAGTGGTAAATTGGAAAAAACACTACAAAAAGCTGGTTTCTCATTTGTATATGGTATTTTCAAGGTCAATCAAGGTCATGCATCAACTAAACTTTTTTTATAGTAAGCGGAGATAATTCAACAAGAATGGATGTCCACCTTGTAATTTTTATTTTTGATATATCAGCTGCCATATTGAAACACGTCATAGCTGAACCAAATTTTTTTAACAAAATTGTTGGACTTGACCTTTTTATCGTTGGTACCAAATTTGGATCTCTTCGCTTTAATAATTGATGAATAGGGCCCTTTAGTATGTTATTTTTGCAATTTGTTAATTTTGCTGGGGTGTTTTTCAAGGTCATGAAGCTTCAAACTGCATCAAACTCTAAGGATCAAATTGGGCATACATGCCTAATAGTTTAAAGTATATTTGAAGTTGGCCTGATAAAACGTCGAATAATTAAGACTTTTTGAAGAGAAAATGGCAAAATTCTTTTTTTTGCGATTTTCAAGATCATTTAAGGTCAGTAACCTTGAAAGTAAATTTTTTTTGGAATCCTCGTCTTCAAATTATATAGAATCGAGTATAACCGTGTCCCGGTTGCGTTGTTATGTTTTCTGGCCGCCATCTTGAAAGATGACGTCATATCAACTTCTTCTACATGGATGCGAACAAAACACCCGGTGACACTTAAATGTCTGATTAAATAGCTGTTAAATCCTCATCCTTGAATTTTATTATAAATGCTAATAAACGATTGGCTTAATTAGAATTTTTTATGATTTTTAGACTGCCATTTAGAAAATGGCATCTAAAACACTTAGTTCAGAATATGTTAATGTATGTTTGAAAGTTTGAGACAATGATGTATTTGAAATGAACTCTGTGTTTCGGACTTTCATTGTCTATTTTATTTATACACGACGTTTCGATCAGTACAATCTCTGATCGTCTTCAGGTGCAAACTACAATCTATTCCTAAGGCTACGTACTTATATACTATGGGAACTCACTCAACCGTGAAGTTTAAGAAGTTGGCTCCGCCCAAGGAGGGCTTCCAAATATTGGGAATTTCAACACTTGGTTTACTGAAAACATCCTGATTCTGCCCAATAAAGGCAGCTTCAAGGAATTTTCGTTTCTTCCAGTGTGACTCCTTGTGCAAAACCTTTGCTTCTGTCCACTTCATTCGGTGTTGTTTTGACCATGCGTGTTCGGCGATTCCTGATTTCGTTGTTCTCTTTGGATATTCGTCTGATGTTCTTTAAGCCTAACAGTTAGTGGTCTTTTTGTTTCACCACACTCACAAGGAACTTGGTAAATGCATTCCTTATTTTGTTTGTTCTCCGGTTTTGTTTTACTAAGAAGGCTTCGTATTGTATTATTAGATTTCAAAGCTGTTTCCTTTCCCTTCTATACGGATGTGAACAAAACACAGGGCAACACTTGATTGTGTGACTAAAGAGCTATCAATCCCACATAGTCACAAAACTCCTTCATTAAAAATCCTACGGGATGGAAATTATCGACATATCAGGGTTCCCACTGCCCTGGAAAATCTGGAAAAGTCAGGGAATTTTGAGAGCTACCTGGAAAATTCAGGGAATGACCAAAAAATCCTCAAAAGTCAGGGAATTAGCACACAAAACCTGGAATTTCTCTTTCTCAACCTATTTTTTAAACCAACTTTGTCAAAAATATGATGTGAGTTCTTCTCTGCTCACCTCGTATATAAGCTCAACATCTGTTTCGCGCTCAATCAGTTCCAGTGTACCTAAAATCCAAGAGCAAGAGAAAAGAGAGAGGAAAGCTTTTTAAAACGTATAGGACAAGAACCGCATCATTACCCAGGGTGGCAGATTTTGTTTATTGAACATATTTCGTTTCGAAATAATAAATATCACCTGGTATTATTTTTCCTTGTTCTAACCACACATCGCGCTATCTTTTGTTACAACTTTCAAGTGTAATCTAGCGCGTTTTTTCTAATCGACGAGATTTCGAGAATTTTCAATTTTTTTAAAAGCAAGAGCAAATTGTCTTTGTTAATCAAGAAAACTGATACACTATCAGTCTTGACCCAAAATATACATCATCACCAACTACTGAAAGTGAAGGGACGTCCACAGCAACTGCTTCCACTGCCAAAAAGGGTTCTACTCCTTTTTTGTAATCTTTAAGATTAATCCTGCTGTTGCCAATTATGTCCACATCATCTGCGAAAGCCAGTAGTAGGTTGGGTCCTTCCGTAAATAACCGTTGGTGTCTCAATCTGGGCTTTCCTAATTGCATATTCTAATGCTATGTTGAAGAGTTGGAGTGAAAGATAGTCACGACCATGCTTAAGCCCATTGTTGATACCAAATAAATCAGAGAAGCTCTGTTCCACCCTTATCTTGCACCTTGTATCCTCCGTACACATTTTTACCAGGGATATCAGCTTTTAAAAGCCCAGTTCCTGCATTGCTTCGCACAACTTTGCTCTATTTACCTCTTCGTTGAGTAGTTCGCAAAAGTAGTTCTTCCATGTGGTTAGGATCTCTCTTTCGTTGGTTATCAGTTCTCCGTTCTTTGATGTGAGGAAGTTTTCGGTTCTGGGTTTGTATCATGTTTTGTGCTTTGTTATTCCCTGAAAGTATTCTTTTATCATTGTTTTTTCTGCTTTCCTCCATCTCTTATTATATTTAAATGGTGGTCTCTCTTTTTCCTTTATATCATTTTCTTGCTTCAGATCTTTGTTGTTTATACTATTCTATATTCTACTTCCTTCTTTGTTTTCTCTTTTTGTCGAGCACTTGACTAGCCACCCTAACTACTGTTTCTTGGATGTTCTTCCAGAGCTCGTTTATATTGTAGCCCCATTGCGGTTCTTTTATTTCTTAATAATTGGTTTCCGGTATATTTTCTGGGTTTGTTCTGTCTTGAGTTTTTCCCTATTTCAGCTTATGCTGGTCTTCTTTTTCTTGTGCATGTGCACATGTGCATATATATTAACACTTCGTGCAATTTAGTTTTATAACTTGCTAAATGAACCAAAAAAACGTTGGTAGAACTAGGCAAATTAGTCTTTTATTTTTAATACTGTTAAGTACCTGATTTGTTTTTAGAATTTAACGAATTCGGTTTCTGTGATTTTTGTCTTCAAATAGTTTCGAACAAAGTTTCTCGTCTTATTTATCTGCTTTTTACCTTTTTGTCTCGATAATATAAAAACTGCTAAATTTGAGCTTTCAAAAATTGTCATGGTAAAAGTCTACATTTACTTGGTATCGGATAATCCACGTAGACAAGCAATTTATATCCAAAGAATACCTGGAATTTCTTAAAAGATGGTCAGGGAAAACCTGGAAAAGTCAGGGAATTTGGAAATCAGAATTTGGTGGGAACCCTGCATATGCCTATACACTATATAGGCATTGGGTGTCTTTTGTTTTCATTACGTCTTGTTTTTGAGGTTTCAATCGATAACGTTTTTTTAAACGATCCTCCTGTTGTCCATATTAGTAAGCTAGCCCGCGACTTTGTTCACGAGTTTAAAATTGTAGTTTTCTCCCTCCACCTTACGCCCCTTTTCCTTCACCTTCCGCGCCTGAAACCCTTCGATCCAGTCGAATAATCGCTTTGATCGCTGTTTTCCCGGTTTTGACTTGTCATAACTTTTTGTTTCTGTTCTATGTCCTGTTTAGGAATCCAAAGAATCCAGCAATGAAACTCCTATCAAAATTCTTTCAGTAGTTTTTGCATGATACTGGAAGAAACAAACCGACAAACAATTACAGAGAGATAGAATTTAGAGATTTATTATATGTACCTAATCATTATTGAACTTATTGCATATAAAAAGATGGGTTGCCGGATGTCTTTAAAAATTTACATTCTCTATTCCCATTTTTCCTTTCAAATGTTGGAGCTGTGAGGGTCGAACAAGAGAGTGGTTTCATCAGGATATGAAAAGGTTGGAGGAATGGTTTCAAGGTCGTTGGGACGCATCTATGTTAGGAGATTACGCGAGAAGATACTTTCTAACATAAAAGTTATACATTTTTTTTTGTATACAATATAACATTTTTCCTAGATCTTCTATATTCTGTTGTTTGCAAATGCAAATTCGAATTACATTGTTAATTAATTAAAACTATGTGTTTACTGGACGTCGAGCTGGACGTTTACTTTTTCACTTTTTTACCTACCGTACCCAGTGGCGGCTCGTGATCTATAAACCACAGCAACAAGGCAAAGTAAGCGGACTGGAGCACACCAAATGTGTGCGCCTTTCTCCATTGAAATTCGCGATATCCCCGGCTACTCGCCTATTGAAAACATACAGATATTCTGCTAGGCTCCACCTACTTCATCGCACGTGCGACTATTCCGCGTCATCAAGCCGAGGTTCATTTCATTCGGCGCGGCGCGGCGCGGCGGCGAGAGCAGCTGGTAGCAGAATCTGTGTTAAATAGACGGACGCGGAATGAGAGCCCGCGAGACGGAAAGAGAGCTGGCTGTGTTAAATTCAATTCAATTCACTTTATTTTATTTCGAAATTTTACAGATTTGCTTAAAAATAGTACATAGTTTTAGGATTTTAGTGGAAAGTTACTTTTTTGAACTTTGAACTAACTTAAGGTCAAAAAGTCCTTGTCTGTCTGGTTCAAAGAACATTATTGAAAATTAGTTTTTAGATTGTTCTATTAGGGTCCTGTTTTAGATTAATTATTTATTACATATTAATAAGTATCAAATACCTACTATGGCTATATAGTTTGAAATTACAAACAAGTAAACCAAAAAAAAAAACAAAAAAGCGAGAATTCGAAGCGTGCCAAAAAAAATCAATTATACAAACAAGTTTACTACATACATTACTATTATAATGATACCTTAAAGACTTTTGCAATATTTTAGATTTGTTTTTATTACAATGAATATTTATTTTCAATTATTATTTTTTAGAGATCAGGGAATTTGATTGTAAACTAGCTGTCGAACATATACGAAGTTTTGTTGCCATACTGTAGTTTGTTAGTTGTAATATTTTCACTAACTTGAAATCGAGTATAGTGACGTTGTTGAGGTATTTCTGTTTGAGTAAAAGATTTGTTTTTAGTATTCTGTAACGTGGATGACCTGTAGAATAGTTGTTTTATAGACAGTATCTTTGTGAATTAAAATAAATCTAAGCTAGGGAACCTTGCGCTCAAGTTAAATATTGTTTTTATAATTTTTTTCTGTGCCACAACTAATGATCGGATCTTTTCATTGTAAGCGCCTCCCCACCCAACAATGCCGTATTCTACAGGTCATGGAATTTTGAGAGCTACCTGGAAAAGTCAGAGAATGAACACAAAATCTTCAAAAGTCAGGGAATTGGAACACAAAACCTGGAATTTCTCTTTCAAAACCTATTTTTTAAAACAACTTTGTAAAAAATATGTGAGTTTTTCTCTGCTCACCTCAAATATATACTCAATCAGTTCCAGTCCACCTAAACTCCAAGAGCAAGAGAAAAGAGAGAGGAAAGCTTTTTAAAACGTGTAGGACAAGAACCGCATCATTACCCAAGGTGACAGATTGTATTTATTGAACATATTTGGTTTTCGTTTCGAAATAATAAATATCACCTGGTATTATTTCTCCTTGTTCTAAGCACACATCGCGCTATATTCCGTTACAACTTTCAACTGTAGTCTAGCGCGTTTTTTCTAATCTGACAATATTTGTCATGTAATGTATTTATTCCTAACCTTTAAGTAATGTGGGGTGCAACTGCGATGCGAGATAAGAGTGGCAGTGTCTACAGGCTGTGAAAAAAAATTGAATTAAATAATATGGGGCGTTAGGCAATCTTGAGCCATTTTAAGATTAGTGATCATGTAAAGTATGTGGAGGCTGAAAAAAATTCAAGGAAATTGCCTTTGTTAATCAAGAAAACTGATACACTATCAGTCTTGGCCCAAAATAACAAGGGACCTACATCTACACTAACTACTGGAAGTGAAGGAACCTCCACAGCAACTGGTTCCATTGCCAAAAAGGGTTCTGCTCCTTTTCTGTAATCTTTTCTTATTAAGCAATCAGTTATGGATGCAGAAATATTGTGGTGCAAGGAGTCTTTAAGAATAATCCTGCTGTTGCCAATTATGTCCACATCATCTGCAAAAGCCAGTAGTAGGTTGGGTCCTTCCTGATGGAATATAGCCGTTGATGTCTCAATCTTGGCTTTCCTAATTGCATATTCTAATGCTATGTTGTTTGGGGTGAAAGAGAGTCACGTCTCTGTTTAAGCCCATTGTTGATACCAAAGAAATCAGAATAGCTCTGTTCAACCCTTATCTTGCACCTTGTATCCTCCGTAAACATTTTTACCAGGAATATAAGCTTTTAAAAGCTTAGTTCCTGCACTGCTTCCCACAACTTTGCTCTACATAATCTCTCAATCTACCTGTTTGAAATCAATAAACATCTGGAGTAATTCTCTGTCAAATTCCCAGAATTTTTCCATTATTTGTCTAACAGTGAAAATCTGGTTATATGCTTATTGGTGTAGTATCGCTATTTACCTCTTCGTTGAGTAGTTTTTTATTAGATGCTGTTGGTTGTTGAAGCATTTTTTTACTGATCATATTTCGTCTTTCCGTTGCTCTACTACAGTCGTCATCAAACTACTTCCTTCTTTGTTTTCTCTTTTTGTCGAGCACTTGACTAGCCACCGTAGTTACTGTTTCTTAGATGTTCTTATTTCAATTATTTTTTTTAATGGTCAGGGAAAACCTGGAAAAGTCAGGGAATTTGGAAATCAGAATTTGGTGGGAACCCTGTTCTAGTAATGACTGGACTAGTGCGAAATACATAGATATAAGTGTTTTGACGTTAAGAATATTTTTAGCTTTTTTAAAAATGTACATTAGAGATCTTATTTTTTTTGTTAGTAGGTGAATATGTGGTTTCCATTTTAAATTACAGTCCACTGTTATTCCTAGATATTTTGCGAATTGAGAAATTGAAATAGTCCAGTAGGGGTTATTTCTGAAAGGTAAAGCTATCTTAAGACTATTTTGAGCCATAATACTATTCTATCTCGCTCCATAAATTCGCCTCTATAAAAAGACAGGTGTCATCTGCGAAAGAAAGGAGTGTCCCATGACATTTTAAGTTAAGCGGATCGTTGATGAAGGCAATGAAAAGCACAGGGGCAAGAACGGTGCCTGGAGGCACGCCAAAGGTAAGAGTTTTGTAGTTGCTTAGTGTTTTTCCAATCATAACAGATTGTTGCCTATCCGTTAGATAGGACTGTATTAGTTTGAAGGCTAAGCCTCTAATGCCCATGCTCTCCAGTTTTACTAACAGCTTTTGATAGCTAACAGAGTCAAAAGCTTTAGCCAGATCCAAGAACACAGCAGCGCAAACTTTATTATTATCAAGAGATTCGTGTATTTTGTTGGTTAAGAAAGAAATCGCTTCAGAAGTAGACCTGTTTTCTCTGAATCCGAATTGCAGTTTGTAGAAAATATAATTTTTTTCAAAGAATTCAACAAGTCTTGTTTTGAGTATTCGTTGTAAGGCTAATTGGTCTGTAATTCTCGACTAAACTTCTATCACCTTTTTTAAAAATGGGTTTTACAATGGCATTTTTAAAGGCGTGAGGGCACTCACCTATTACAAAAATTGTGTTTATTAAGTGTGTTAAAATGTCGCTTATCACGTTTATTGAGTTTTTAAATAAGGCATTTAATAATATTTTTAATGCACTTTAGGGATTAAAAGTGCACTTTTAATCCATCAATTTAGGGATAAAAGGGGCACTTTTAATCCCTCCGGGATTAAAAATAATTTTAATCTTTGAGGGATTTAAAGTAAATTTTTCCAAATTAAACAATAATTTTATTGAAATTTTATTTATTTGTTAAAATGTATGAACGAAAAAAATAATTAGCATATACATCATTTAAATCTAGTTCTTATTATGATATATATTTACATTTACATTTACTTGGGTGCAATTTGCAAGGCTTACGAAGGGTGGACAGTTGGAGGCAACATTTTTAGTTATAAACGTATTCTGCACATATGTAGCAGATGCCGCTGCCGTTGTCGTCTTATTTTCTGAAATTGATCTTCCTATGGTTGATGCTGATGCCATATCGACATCGGAGGAGACATTGGTGAAAATTTGATCGGCTACATTCTTCTTTTGATGTAATGAATTTTCAACATAACCTTCAGCAACCGAACTGCTTTTCCAGCCACCATGTTTTTTCAACACATCTATAGTTGCTCCCGAGTCGGCAAGTAAAAAAGCTGATGATCTACGAAAACAATGCCCAGTATATAGATTTGCGTCTGGTATTCCCAAGTATTCTCCTTGGTAGCTGTCCAAATGTATTTTTTCCTATGGGCTGACTCATGCATTTCCCATTTTTGTAAGACACAAAAAATCGTGTATGCTGTGTAGGTGGCCTTAGACCAATATATTTTCTCACCATTTCCACTACATTCGTAGAGTTTTCACCGGACGTTTTTATCACAAACGAGCGATCCTTGCATGATTTTGTGCCCCGTAGGTTTACCAGAAAAAAGCTTACATGGTCCGAGACATCGCTGCAGTCTAGCTGACAGAGCTCCTCCTCGACATGCTCCAGCGACTCCCATAATCAGCGCCAGCTGCAACAAAATTAGTCTCCTATTAGTAAAGTTTTGTAGACAATCAATGGTGTTATTAAAGTAAAGAAAAGAATCTTACCTTTTGGGCTAGATATTCTTTATCTGGAGCATTTTCAAGAAAATCTCTTATATTGTCGAAATCCAATGTCTTGATTTTTTTCGGCTTGTAATGGTCATTCTGTCTCTAGAAATGCCATAAGTTTTCCTTTTCATCCGTAAAATTCTCTGCATGCTGTTCAGCGCACCATTTTCGATAATCACAAAACTGTTTCTTGTAAACCTCGCGACATTTTTGTGGAAGAAAGCTAGCGATGGCCTCTTTCGCGGCCTCTCCAATGTTCATTTAAAAAAAAATGCTGTACGATTTTTCTGGACTCACCGTTTGGTGACGCCGTTTGATGACAACAACTGACTAACATTTGTTTTTTGCCATAGCAACACTTTCATGGCACACAGAGACAACCTAATAACTTACGGAGACTAACAGAAAGATAGGGCCGCGCAGGAACTACGTTACTGTAGCGCATAGCGAATTGCGGCGGAGAGTGAAAGTAATGCTTGTCTTAAGTCAACAACTACCTTGCCCCGTCCATCTCTTTCTATATGGTCATGAAAGAAAGACAGAACATTTTTCTAGAGCGTTAATAGACCACTAATTTAAGGTTCCCACCGCTTGTCAAAGTCTGTCAAGCCTGGCAAGCGGTTTTTTTAGATTTTCAAAAGTGAGTTATTTTAATTAGTTTTGGTTGGAAATCGCGCGAGTTTATGGGATTAGCTATATAGTGGATTAACAACTTATGGTAAAGTCTAAAATGCCATTCAAATCAGGCTGGATCACTGCCATTAAGGCTAGAGAGCATGGGACTATTTGAAGAGTGCAGAAAATTGGGGTTCAGATTTTTGCGAACCAAATCCCTGAAGAAAATATTGTGATAATTTATACAGAGTTAAGCAAGAAGATAATAGGTTAAAATGCAACAAAAAAAAGAGATATATAACCCCCTCCTCCTATTTTAGACATTTAAAGAGTCCAAAAAACTTTTTGGAAGCTAAAGAAAGTTTTTTAGCTGCATGGAACAGTACAAAGCTGGTTAAGGTTTGTATAGAAATGACCTAGTTAGCTTTCTATAGTAATATGTATACTTGGGGTCCCTATATAAAACCTTTCGCGAATGCATTGCGTTTTTAACACTAAAAAGTATGGAAAAACTGCGCCTGTTAAGTTTTTTCATATCTTTTTATTATTAAACAAGTAACTGTCTGTAAAAAATTATAAAAGAATATATGTATTTTATTATGAATCTGGCTGTACAAGTAGTTCCTTCCTGTAGCCACTGGCTGCGCTAGTGTCGCAGATAAACAATGTTCCCCAAGTATAACACAGTATCGGTCACTCTCACGTAGCTATTACTTTCTCTATGATGGCACAATAAATTTTGAGTGAATCCACCATGCCAACAACAATCAATGACAACTATCAGTAATACGAGCTGTCAATCTTCAAACTAGAGTACCGTTAAGTGGTCTACTGTTAGTTTTGTGATTTTTTGCTTTTAGTTTCTCGCATTCTAAAGTGCATAAAATAGTATATAAACCTCGTGACTAAAGTGTATTTTAATCCCTTGGCGAATTGTAGCCCTCCCTACAAACCTTTCGCGCGGGATTACAGGAGGCACTTTAGTCCCTAGGTTTATAATGTACTATTATTTCTTCTTCCGTCACTGGTGATAAAAAAATAGTTTTTGATATTGGGTTTACCCGATACTTACTTATAAATACTAATCGAATTTTAACGTTGTGTCATAATAATCAACGCTAATAATAATAGCAATTTTCGGAAACATTACAAAGTATAATATAAATCAGACATTTTATTATTACTTCCTTATTCTGTGTAGGGGTGCGCATGCTCATGTGCTCCTATGGAGGAACCGCCACTGATCGTACCTAAAAATAGTACGTGATAGAAAAAAAAGTACTTGTGTGCTCTTATTTAGTGATGTGTATGACTAAATAAACCGGAAGAATTAAAGTAATGTAAGTGTTACACTTAATCCAGGACGCAATTTTTGATCAGACTATAGGAATTCCTTGAATCAAGGAATCCTATCTTTGATTCAAACAGATTGTACTCTTAAACCAACAAATCGAACAAAACTATAACTTAACCTAAACTTTAACTATGACATAAAACCTAAATTAAACTACGACGACCTTACCACTAATATAATAAATAACACTTTGGACTCGCACAAGCTTTACATATACAGGGTGATTCAAAATTCCCTAGAAAGATTTGAACAGTGGTTAGATATCATATATCATTGGTCTAAGAAAGTTACGTGATCATTTTGTTTAAATTTAATATTTTTTTCTCTGAATTTAGGATTAAAATTTTCGTGTTTTTTTGGAAATTGCCTTTAAAATAATTTGCCAAGTACCCCCCAAATGCACCCTAAAAATATTCGGATTAGTTTAGCTAATCCATGCTTCCCCTTTATTCATTTATGTGGGATCAAGAGAGAAAAAGAATGGATTGAATAGCCAATCGCGATTAAGTGCTTACGGTGCATTTAGGGGTAAGTCTACGTGAGCTGACAATGACATGTTTAAAACCCGGTTCCCACCTATGCGTTTCCCATGCGCGGCCTCCCTGACTCAAAAAACTCATCAGGTGATGCGACATGGACTTATTTAGTCAAATCTCGTTTAGACCACGTGATGCGTGTTTTCAGTCAGGGCAGCCACGCATGAGAAACGCATAAATGGAAACCGGGTTTTAGGGTTTTTGTCAAGCATTTTGAACTCCTTAGAAAATATTAACAATTTTTAAATGCAAATATATCTGAAACAAAAGAGTTTACAAAAATATATTTTACTAATTCTTCTTCAGAACCACAAGTTCTACCTAAATTTAAAGTATTTCTACAGGGTTCCCACTGACCTGTAAAACCTGGAAAAGTCAGGGAATTTTGAGAGCTACCTGGAAAAGTCAGGGAATTACCAAAAAATCCTCAAAAGTCACGGAATTGGCACACAAAATCTGGAATTTCTCTTTCTCAACCTATTTTTTAAACCAACTTGGTAAAAAATATTATGTGAGTTCGTCTTTCTTCTGTTGCGCGCTCAATCAGTTCCAGTCCACCTAAAAGCCAAGAGCAAGAGGAAAGTTTTTTAAAACGTGTAGGAGAAGTCCGCATCATTACCCAGGGTCGCAGATTGTGTTTATTGAACATATTTGGTTCTTGTTTCGAAATAATAAATATCATCATGGTATTATTTCTCTTTGTTCTAGGCCCTCATCGCGCTATCTTCTGTAGTTTAAGTAACAAAATTGAATTAATCGATGTTCTGAAAGATAGCGAAGATTGTGATTTTCTGTGTATCACTGAGCATTGGGCTAAGGATGACGAGATAAATGTACTGGCAATTCCTGATCTAAAGCTTGTGTCTAGCTTAAATCGTTCAAATAAAAAACACGGTGGGGTCGCAATTTTTTGTAACGAAGGAAAATGCCAGAATCTGACTGGTAATATAAAAAAATTAGTAGGTTTACAAAAATATTGTCAGGAAATTCACATTGAGGTTTGCGGTATTTTAATAAAACTAGAAGAGTCCACAACATGTATCCTTGGTGTTTACAGATCACCCGATAGGAACTTGGATACATTCTTTAAAAATGTGTCTCCATATTTAGAATATATCTCAAGAAAATGTGATCATATTGTCTTATGTGGAGATCTGAACATAGATTTTTCAAGGCGATCAAAAACTATGTTATATGACATATTTTCTGAGTATAACTTTAAATTAAGCTTTAAAAAAAGGCCAACTAGGATCTCGTTCAATAACGAAAATAAGATTACAAAAAAGGGTATTGACTATATAGTGTCTAAGTACGTGTCTTATTACGGGTATGTTTTTGATCCATTGGTTGCAGACCACTATGCACAATCTTTACAATTCTTTAAAAACAAAGTAAAAACCCAAAATGATAGTGCTCAGCAAATGAATTCTTTAATGAGGAAAACATTGAAAAACTTTATTATTCACTCAGTAAAGAAAATTGGTCAGATATTTTTCAAGAAAATCCAGAATTTGCCTGGGAAACTTTTCTAAAAATAATTGAAAGACATCTTGATCATTGCTGTTCAGAAACAGTAATTAAGAAGAGGAAACAGAAGGGCTGTTTTTCTGGGGCCAAAAACTGGGTTAACTCAGATATGAAGAAAAAAAGTCAAGAACTTCAAAATTTCTTCTACTTGTTAAAAGCTACAAAAGATATAAACTTAAAAAAACATTACAAAGAACAAAAGAAAAACTATAACAGGTGGCTTAAAAAAACCAAGAAAGAGTATTTTTCTGAGAAACTACTGAAATCGGAAAATAGACAAAAAGAAATTTGGAAAATGATTAATTCACAAACGGTGAATTGCAAATAAGCATAAAATCCATTCTATAAACATTTCCGGTAAAATTAATTCAAATTTAAAAAAAATGAGCGAACATTTTGCAAATTACTTTTCTACTGTAGCTCAAGATAGTCTAGACAAACACTATCAAGGCACAACAGCGACCAGTTGTAATTTGTCAAATCTTTCATCTAACTCTTTTAACCTGCCACCAGTTAAACCGGAGGAAATAGAGAAAACACTTAAATCACTAAAAAAAAATCAAAAGGTAAGGGCGGTATCCCTATGTTTGTTATCAAAAGAATTGCTAAGATCTTAATTCAGCCACTACATTATCTAATAAATCTATGCATAGACAAGTGTGTATTTCCGAGTTGTCTTAAGGTTGCAACGATTACTCCAATCTATAAAAACAAAGGCTGCCAGCGGGAAATTTCAAATTATAGACCAATATCAGTTCTGTCGCCATTTTCAACAGTTTTTGAAAAAATTATTACAGACAGGTTATATAGCTTTCTAGATAAATTCAACATTCTTGTTCCAAATCAGCACGGTTTTAGGAAAAATAAATCGACCGAAACTGCAACAAATGATTTTTTAGCGGAACTCTTTAGGGAACTGTATAAGGGAAATCATGTTGCTGGCATATTTTTTGATTTAAGTAGGGCTTTTGACACTCTAAATATTGACTTTTTATTAAATAAACTCTACAATTTGGGTATCAGGGGCAAAATGTTGGCAGTTTATAGGTACATTCCTAAAAGATAGGCATCTGACAGTAAAAGTAGGTGAAACATTTTCAACTGAATGTAAAAGTGACACAGGAGTTCCACAGGGATCGGTTCTAGGCCTTCTTCTTTTTTTGTTGTACACAAATGATCTTGTTCAACATAACAGGCTGGGTTACTGTACGATTTTCGCTGATGACACAACATTGCTTATTTCAGCTGAATCCCTAACTGAACTTGAACGATCGATAAATCAAATTGTGTCAGGTTTTACAGATTGGTGCTTTCAAAACACGCTAATTTTAAATGCCGGCAAAACAGAAATTATGTATTTCTCAAAAAGGCGCGAATGTTCAAATCTACACTTACCACAAGATATGAACTTTGCAAAATGTGTGAAATTCCTGGGTACTTATATGGATGAAAGGCTTTCCTGGGAAACTCAAACTGAGTATGTCTGTAGAAAACTTGTAAGTACATGCTATGCTTTAAGACAACTGAAACAATTTGTAGCAACAAAAGATTTACTAACAGTCTACTATTCTCTAGGGTACTCGCATTTCAGCTACAATATAATAGCCTGGGGAAATTGTGCCACTATAAACAGAGTTTTTATTTTACAAAAAAGGATGTTAAAAATTATATTTAACATCAATACCAAAACTTCCTGCAAAAGCTATTTTATTAAAAATAACATATTAACAATCCCCAGTGTCTATATCTACAAGGTTATATAACATACTAAATTACACATAAATAATTTTCCTAAAATTTTACAGTCCCATTTATATAACACACCGTAATGGCGATATTTTGCGCTTGCCAAAACATCACAATGTTTTTTATGAAAAATCTCCAGATTATAGTGCAATAAAGTTTTACAATGCGTTGCCTATTGAATTAAAAATTATTAAAAACCAAAGCATCTTCTGTAAGACTTTAAAAAGATATTTAATAGAAAAAGCGTTTTATTCCTATAGTGAGTTTTTAAATTAAAATTAAATTTCTGCAAGGCATTCTACAAATAATTTTTTTAATTGTTTTGTTATTTTTTATTAATGTATTTTAGCTTGATAATGTAAGGTTTTTTCATTATTTAAATGTAACGTAAAATATGTTTATTTGCTTGTTTATTTATCGTGTTGTTCTTTTATTAATGTATTTTAGCTTAATAACTTATTTGAATGTAAGGTAAACTGTTTATTTGCTTGTTTATTTATCGGGTTGTTCTTTTGAATTTTATTTATTTTTTAAATTGTATTGTTATTTTTTTTAAAATGTATTTTAGCTTGATAATGTAAGATTTTATCATTATTTAAATGTAACGTAAAATATGTTTATTTGCTTGTTTATTATCGTGTTGTGTCTTTTGAATCTAATTTTTAAATTTTGACAAATAGCCATATTAGTGTTAGTTAGTAAAGTAAGTTTTGTAATATTTAAAAATATATTGACGTGTATATCCTATGTATCAATAGGGATTCATACAAAATAAATTAATTGAATTGAATTGAATTACCTGCTAAATTTGAGCTTTCAAAAATTGTCATGGTAAAAGTCTACATTTACTTGGTATCCTCGTAGAGGATGGAATTTTTTTAAAAATGGTCAAGAAAAATCTGGAATAGTCAGGGAATTTGGAAATCAGAATTTGGTGGGAACCCTGTTCTAGGGAATTTTTGTTTGGTTTGTTTTGGCAGGGATGCTAAAACTTATTTTGATAATAATTAATCTAAGTTTAAGAGCACAGACTCACAGACTCGTTTTCGAAAAACCTAGACAGTTCGTTAATTGAAGGATAATTATTTCTTAAATTAAGATTCGGTTATATTTTTTTTAATAGTGCAAGTTTTCGTAAGTCAAATTTCGTGTTAATATTGATTTAAGTTTACTATAACTACTTATTTAAAAACACTTATTAACAATAAGCAAATAGTTGTTCGAAATAAATGTTTACAGAAGAATAATAGCGCTTTCCATTGGTAAAACTGGTGCGCCGCCAGTACACAACTGAGTCGGTGCTGCTGTTCCATTGGGGTGCACTTTTTCAGCACTTAGTGCAACTTTTTCTGCACCGGCTCTGAGGGCTCGTGGCGCATCGAAAACTTTTTCCCGCTTAAATATTTGAAGTCAAAACCCACTAATCAACGTCAAAAACAGTTTTTCAATGGTCCTAAGCTACTTTTATATACATTGAGTTAAGTGTTTGAATGAAACGAGTCTTCTGGCTTGGGTGCCGTTTTTTCATGTTCCATTCGATCTGCACTAAGAAAAAAAAGGGAGGTTTGGCGGACCATTCCCCCTATTTCGATAATTTTTGGTACATTTATTCTACCCACAAAGAGGATGAAAAATCCCAAATTTGAAATTTTTTTGAACATTAGTTTTTTTTTAATTAATTCTTGAAAATCACAAAAACTACCAATTTTGCTCTCGATAACTACTTAAACTTGGACAGTGGTTTATAGCTCGTTTTAAAAGTATTTTAAATACCTTTCAAATGATGTATCGCATGATATACTTTTTGTTTAAAAAAAAATTGCAATTGCATCATGTGATACATCATTCGAAAGGTATTTAAAATACCTTTAAAACGAGTTATAAACCACTGTCCTAGTTTAAGTAGTTATCAAGATATTTTTTCTCTTCTTTTTTAGGTACCTACATGTTTGAGCAAAATGGTAGTTTGTTTTGATTTTCAAGAATTAATTTAAAAAAACTAATGGCCAAAAAAAATTTAAATTTGGAATTTTTCATTCTCTTTATGCGTAGAATAAATGCACTAAAAATTATCTAAATCGGGAAAATGGTCTGCCAAACCTCTGGTTGATTTGATTTGAAATGACCCAGTGGCGCAATTTTTTGACAGCACCAAGGCAGTGTTAGTGCACTACGAGTGGCGCACCAATTTTAGCAATGGAAATCCCTATTATATTCTTGAATTAAGTACATTTACAGGATACCATTTTTTTAGTGCAGTAAGCAAAGGCTAAAATTTACTGAGCTAAAAAAGGCGCTTTAGTTTTGGGATTATTTTTTTACTGTCAATACTAAATATTATTTTTTAAGTAAAAATATATAGTTTTCATTATTTACTCAATTTACATGTCCAATTATTTTTTTCCACTTCTCCCTAACACTGTTGTAACCTAATTGTTATGATCCATTTACAGATTTTGATTCGGAAAGACAGCATGGAGTAAATATTTGTGAAACATGGCAGATAAATTGGGTCTGGGCAATGAAGTCAGAGAGCTGAAAATTGGACAGAGCTTTACAAATCCTCGATCCACTGCTTTCCACACAGTAAAATGTAAGTATTGTACTTTTACTGAGAGTTTTGTCTATTTTCTGCCAGAAAATATGGGAGAAATCAAAATTAGAACTTTGAAATAATCATGAATATGTTTGGCATTTACTTCTAGATTTGGATTGGAAATTCTTATCTAAAGTAATTATGGTCAGAAAAATGTCCTGATTTTTGGTATGAAAAATATCATCACATTGCCATTGTTTATATTAAACAGAACTAAGTAAATGAAAAAAAAAACTAAAAGTCAATAAACACAGTAATAGGTACTTACTTTTGCTCTTCCTTTTACTTTTTTTTTTTGAAGTTTGTTTTTTTTAATTGGCTTGCTGAATTGGTTTTTTTATTACACTCTTACTTTTGATGTTTTTGATACCATGGGGGCTTAATTTGTACCTAGGCTTGCTTGCTTTCGATTTTGACGGTTTGTCGTTACTACGAACCTTATTTCTTCAAACCCATTCAATAACAAATTTGAAATTTATAAGACCCGTTTTTAATTATAAAACTATAATAATAAAACTATGCTAAATTGATTGCGCATTCGCCAATGAACGGGATGCGTACACGCAGGTGGCGCGGCGTTTCGATGCATTTGTCGCTGCTACGTACGAATACTTGTACAGGTAGTGTTCAATAGTTTATGTATACAATGAGCTTCAGGCTACTGCGAACATAGACGGAATCAAGTCCAATTTATTCTCCGTGACGTACAACCAAGGTGGGGTCGGCTACAGTGTAATCTTTTTGAAATTTATTTTGTTTTTATTATTTAGTTTTATTTCTTCCTTGCTCGAGAAACAGATTGGTAAGTTCTTAAATGAAATAATACATTTTTAAAACTAAAAATGGATGTCTACGAACTTGCCGAAAAAATGCAGATGGTCAAATGGTACTATCAAGGCAGATCATTGAGACTTATTCAAGAACTTTTTTTGGATAATTTTGTAAATCGCCCAGAACCTACTGTTTTGAATGACGAGCAGGAAGTACGAGATGTTATGATTTGCGCTGTAGTGGAGAAAAATCGAAAGTTAACTAGCCACCAAATTGCCGAAGCAGTTGATACGTCTTCAGCCACTGGCTTATGTGTTCTCAAAAAGAATATGGAATTTTGCGAAACATAGATGGAAAGGGCTAATCGTGATGAAAACTTTCTGAGATCTATTCTTTTCACAGATGAAAGCACTTTTCCATTATTGAATCGTCATAACCCAACACACGTTCGATATTGGTCTAGGGAAAATTTGTATTTTGACGTAAGAACACAGTATCCACAAAAACTAAATGTTTGGGGGGGGGGGGGGTATTGTAGGAGAACACGTGATTGAGCCATTTTTTATTGACGGCAATTTGAATGGTCCTAGATACTTGGATCTGCTGCAGCAGCATATTATTCCAACTGCTAGGCAATATTTAGGTGTTAGATTTGGTGAAACATGGTTTCAACAAGATGGTTGTCCTGCTCACAATATTGGCCTTGTTAGGGAATATCTTGATAATGTATTTCCTAATCGGGTTATAAGTACATGGGGAACTATTTTATGGCGAGTTCGATCACCCGATCTTGCTTCTAATGACTTCTATCTGTGGAGTTATATCAAAAATACAGTTTACGGGTATGAAAGGCCTAATGATTTGGAAGAAGTTCGGATTAAAATTGAAGAAGCTTTTCAAAGTAACCCCTAACATGCTTGGAAACGTTAGAAGGGGTTTTTATAATAGGCTCGGGTATTGTCTAGCCGAGCAAGGAGCACTTTTCGAACATTTGCTCTAATTTTTTTTTGACTGGGAGAATCTTTTTGGTTTTTAGAATGTATTATTTTATTTTGAGAACTTGCTTTTATTTTGTTTCTTCTTATTATTTTCATTGTAAAACGTTTAGTGATAAATCTGGGCATTTGAAAATAAAAGCTCTAATTTATCAGTGACAAAAAACAAGAAAATTACGGTATCAAATTTTGCGTATTTATTGACCAAATTCCGGTTTCATGGACTACACTTCACATTGCACCTTGGTTAGAGGCGTACTCAACTCAAGCCGCAAACGGTTATCGCAAGCCTGAGTGTTGGTTGCTCCAATGATAGGTGTGCGGTGTCCCTACATGTACGTACACTGGCAAATTGGACTTCTTCCGGCCTATGTTCGCAGTAGCCTGAAGCTCTCTGTAGATGTGTCTTGCATTCCAGTTAATGACAAATTTGTGATGAACAACGGGTCTTACGAATTCCGGTATTCCGGTTTTGAAAAATATTGGTTTGACAAATTTCGAATTTATTATTGAGTGGGTTTGCAGTTTTTATGTAATGTAATGTGCCACTTTTGTCATTTACTCAGTAAATAACTATTATCAATTAATTAAATGTGATAAAAAGGCAATAAAAATATTGATATTAGCAAGGAACAGCCATGCGAATTTTTAGTCGTTTTGAATGTTAGAATGTTTTAAAGTTTTCGAAAATTTGTCTTAAAATTCTCCAAAAAGCTTTAAGATCTCTATCTAGGTCTCCTAAAATATTCCAGGAAAAAAACAACAAAATACAAAATTGTCTGTTGTTAAGGAATATTTGAGGGAATATTAGAGACTTATCGCTTATTTAAGTCTTATAATATCGGTACATTGAAATTCGTACTACAGTCGAATTTGACTTTTCAAAAACTTACCATTTTTCAAAAAGGTTTCAAGGGCAAAGCATATATTACCGATCAAATTCCGAAAATTCGAAAGCAGCCTCTTCAAAATCAGAGTAGATGTGCCCAAAAAATTCAATATTTTAACCTATAAATTTATAAAAAGTTTGCAACTTGCAAACAGTTTGACTAAATTCGAAGTTAAATTTGAAGTGGACTTTGAATTGATTCCATGTAAATGGTAACATGCTTTTGCCAAAATTGACGCCTCAGCAGGATCAGCAAGTGATCAAAATTCCATGGAAGAGCACCCATTTGCCAAGGCTCGAAAAGCCAAATTAGAAGTAAATTTTCCTGAATTTCTTAAGTATGATGATTTGCAAGCGAATCGATGGATCTAGCAGCGTCTGGACTAGGTTTATAAAGTTCATAATTTCATCCAGGTTCATAGAAAATATTTTCTTTAAAAAAGCGAAAAAGTTCATAAGAATTTTTTCAAAAATATATATATTTACTGATTTTCTTTTAAATTATTTTGTTTCTAACAGATATAAAAAATGGTAAATGTAGCAGAAGAGCGATTGAAGCTGGCCCTTAAAAAAATGACTTTTAAAGCGACTGCTGCACAGGCTCTCATCATCATAGGCAATCACTCGATACCGAGTATGATTTTCCTCTATTCTGTATATTCGCTATCTGTTGTGCGTTTTTTGATGGCTATGTAAGCCAATTCTCGAGCCGCACACCCTTCCACAGTCCTGGCACACCCAGTCTCCGGCAGCAGCCTGGTGTTGTTGGTCATCCATTCTTCTATTTGGTCGCTCCTTTCTACGTTCTCTCTTTTCCGTCTCTAGTCTACGTCGTTGCTCTTCAAAAGTTTGTGCTCCCTCATGGACTGTTCGGCGCCATGAAGCCCTATCGTTTGCCGTGGTCTCGAAGTTGTTTATTTGAGAACATCCTTGTACCTTTTTTGTTGACCTCCTTGATTTCTCTTTCTCTCCTTCAGTTGTCCATAAAATATCTGCTTTGGGAGACGTGTTTCGGGCATGCGGATAATGTGTCCAGTCCAACGAAGCTGGTGCTTGAAGATTAGGGCTTCTATACTAGTTGTTGCTTCTTCTAAAACACTTGTTTGTTCGTCGGTCTTGCCATTTGATTCTCAGTATTCGTCTTAAACAACTTTGATGATATTTTTCTAGTGGTTTGATATGCCTTCTTTAGGTGGTCCACGTTTCGCATCCGTATGTTAGAGTTGGTATTTTAACTGTGTTGTAGACACGAAGCTTGGTCTTCGCATTGATGTCGTGATTGTTGAAGACTCTCTACGAAAGCCGTCCGAACGCTGCGCTAGCACATTTTAGGCGATGCTGTGTTTCTACGTCAATAGTTGCATTTGATGATAGGTGGCTCCCAAGGTATGGATAATGTTTCACGTTCTGCAGAGGATGGCCATTTATGGAAATGTTTGGAGCTTGGGGATTCGTAGCTGGTTCTGGTTGGTGAAGAATTTGCGTTTTGGCAAGATTGACCTATAGGCCAATGCTTTTGTAGGCTTGGTTAAATGCATTGATTACCAGCTGTAGACCTTCCTCTGTATCGGCCATAACGACGTTGTCATCGGCGTACTGCAGTTCGATTACCGAGGTCGTTGAGACCTTAGTTTTTGCTCGCAGTCTGCCTAGGTTAAGTAGGCCACCGTCGATTCTATATAGAATTTCCACTCCCGGCGGTAGATGTTCCTCAACAAGGTGAAGCATTGCACCTAAAAATATAGAGAATAGGGTGGGCGCAATAACACACCCTTGCTTAACGCCTGTCATAATCTGGAATGACTCTCCTGGTCCATCGTTGCTCAGGTTTGTTGCATTCATATTGTCGTGTAGTAGTCTAAGAATTTGAATATATTTTTGAAGACATCCAGCTTTTGCCAGTATTTTCCATAGAGCTTCTCTGTTGACCGAGTCAAATGCTTTGACTAGGTCTATGAAGGCCATGAAGAAAGGGGGATTTTGTTCTCTAGATTTCTCTTGTATTTGTCTGGCACTAAAGATCATGTCAGCTGTGCCTCGATTGGGCCTAAATCCACACTGTGTCTCTGGCAGATTTTGTTCAGCAATCGGAATTAATCGGCTTGATAGTATCCGTGCAAGTATCTTTCCAGCAACAGAAAGCAGAGATATACCTCTGTAGTTTCCACATTGGGCCTTGTCGCCTTTTTTGAAAATGGTAACTATAGAGGCGTCCCTGAGTTCGGCAGGAATGGTCTCAGTGGTCCATATTTTACTTATTAGAATGTGCATTTGGGAATTAAGTGCGGGACCCCCTTGTTTGTAGACTTCAGCAGCGATACCATGTGTGCCTGCTGACTTGTTATTCTTTAGCTGTGTGATTGACTTTTCGACCTCCTCTAATCTCGGAATCTCACTTAGGTGTTGTTGTGCAGTTTTCTCCGGAATTTTGTCGAAGATGTCATTATCGACCTGAGACTCTGTTGAGTAGTTCTTGGAAGTGTTGTTTCCATCGTGGATTGATAGAGGATCTGTCTTTAAGCAGCCTTGTTCCATCTTTGGATCGTAGGGGATTGATACCTTGTGTAGTGGGACATTATATCATCTTAGTAACTTGAAAAAAGGCTCTGGTGTTATTGGACTCAGCTAGATGTTGCATTTCATGTGATTTTGTTGTCCACCATTGGTTTTTTTAATCTACGTGTTTGCCTTTGTACTTCTGCTTTGGCTTCTTGATATTGCCTTTTCTTTTCGTTAGAGTTAGGGTGGCTTTTCCAAGCATTATGTGCTTTTCTCTTCCTCTCAATAAGCTCTTGAATTTCTTTGTCGTGCTCATCAAACCAGTCTTGATGTTTTCTTTGTGTGTAGCCGACCATTTCTTCAGAGGCAGATGTTATTGCTGTCTTCAACATTCTCCAGTGATCGTCAATATTCTCCGGGTATTCTAAAGTACCCAACTTTTAATTCAAAGAGACTTGGAATTTTGTTCTGGTTTGATCATCTTTAAGGCGTTCTACATTGAATCTTCTTTTGATTTGCTTTTTTTGACAGCTACTTCTTGGTGGAATATGCAAGTTCATTTTGGCGCGTATCAGGCGATGGTTTGTCCAGCAGTCGTCTGCACTCGTTATTACTCTTAATGTTTACGTCTTTTTGATCTCTGGAACGTACAATAATGTAATCAATCAGATGCCAGTGTTTTGACCTCGGGTGTTGCCAGGAGGTCTTGAATTTGTCTTTTTGTCGGAAAATTGTATTTGAGATTATGCCAATGACGCCCTTCCATAGGTTTGAATTCGTACCAAATTGAGCATTGAAATTACCTAAGATGATAAGTTTATCAGATTTAGGTACAGATGTTATGGCTTCACTAAGTTGAGAATAAAATTCATCTTTTTGGTTTTCATCAGCTGCAAGAGTTGGAGCGTAGGCGCTGATTATAGTAGCGTGTTGGTTTTTACGAAGATTTAGGCGCACTATCATCAATCTTTCGCTTATTCCGGATGGAAATTCGGTTAGGTGGTCCACAATCTCATTTTTTATAGCCAAACCCACTCCGTGAATACATGGTTCATCTTCTTCTTTTCCTTTCCAGAAAAATGTGTAGCCTCCTCCGTGTTCTTTAAGTTGGGCTTCGCCTGCTCTTCTAGTTTCACTGAGAGCAGCGATATCGATATCGATGCACAGGCTATGATTAAGGCAGCCAAAGATCTGAAGAAAAATAAGTTTCCGAAAAAGGAACAAAAAATGTGGAAAAAAAGATCAACAAGAAAAAGTCTGACCTGTTGGATTACTTTAAAAAAAAGTCAGTCTTAATTTAAAAAAAAAGTAGGTTCATAGAGATTGAGGTTTGATATTTTCTCCAGGGTCCCTATTCTTCAATTTCGGGGAAGGGAGTGCTCCCGGGAATTAGAAACGCACCTGATTGTCCGAATTCTAATTTTTTTTTGTAACATTTCTGTCAGTTTTGGCACTAATAACATTAGTTGTGAGCGATTTTGCTATCCTGCCTTATACGAGGAGAACAAACTGACGGCAAAACCGCTGACGAACAAAGTCATTAGTGCCAAAACAGACAGAATAGTGACAGAAAACTGAGATTTCGACGTTTCTGCTTCCCGGGAGCATTCCCTTCCCCGAAATTGAAGAATATGGGCCCAGTAGAATCAGACGACTGTGGAACAACTTCTCCCCTGGCTAATGCATCGACAGGTATTGAATTACAAACAGCACTTCGGTCGCGTTCTGGTCACAATTTCTCTCTGGGCGCACAAAACCCCCACTGTAAAACAAATCTAAAAAATGTTCAGTACAATCCAAGAATCTTTTCTTTTTTTCTGTCTCTCAATTTTTCGACCAATTTCGACCTTATTTGGTCTCCTCAGGACAACGTGAGGTTCCAGGATTCTCCAACAACAGACAGTTTGTAATTCAATAATTGTCGAGAAATTATCCCGAGGAGTAGTGGTTTAGCAGTGGTCTAATTATCTTTGATAAAAATGGAGTTACTTTGTATTTATTATCTTTTGTTAGGTATTCCAGTGCAAAGTTTTTTCAGAGTATCTAATGTAAAAGTTTTCTAATAAATAATGGATAAAGCGCTTCGTTACCCCGTCCGGACGCTGATCTAGACGAATATGTCGCGCTGTAGCTAAGTAAATAAAGCTAAGCAAAAAAGTGGACTTGTTTTCTCGATAATGAGCTTTGGATGATTATATTTTTAATAATAAAATTTGAAACATATCTTTAATGTTTTCTTTGTGTAAAAGCGTAGAAATCTTTGTATTTAGGTTTTTTTACATTTTTGGGCTAGAATGGACTAGAATTTTAGTCACATATTTTATAGTTTTCTTTCTAAAATTTAAATTTGTCAAATGAAAAACTATTTTATTGAGCCATTAGAAAATGTACATTTCAAATCTGACCCCTCCTTTACTTCTTATATCTATTACTTATTTATTCAAAGCTTATAGATGTTTAACTTATTTTAAACTTATAGAGTTACTTAATTTTTACATAATTTTACCTTAACTTGTACCTTTACCTTTATTAGCAATCACATCTATTGTTCTATATATTCATGTTCATTATATATAAAAGAGAAATATTTTTAATTTAAAAAAACTAACCCTTTTAAAGTTTTCACAATTAAAAAAAATATTTGAAGATCTAACAAAAATATTACCATAACGTTTCAGAAAAAAAAATTGACGGGTGTTTTACGCAGTTGTACGTTACTAACGTATTTCATTATCGGTTAATAGCCGGATCTATTAGAGAACTTTTTGCACCCCGTTGGGTGACTTTATCGCTTAATAACGCGTTGTAACGTAGCTAACGTAACGTTATTTTTAAGGCAGCATTTTGATTTGTATTTATTATTATTAATCGTCCGGCTTAAGTCCCAAATAGGAATCAATTGTTCATTTTGTGCCGAAAGCATAAAATTTGGCACACTTATTCTTTACACAATTCGTTAAAATTTTGGTCGAGGAAATCGATGATCCGATGTATAAAAGCCAAAATGGCGGCGATTTTTTCAAAATAGACGTCTATTTTTTTAAAATTGTCGGATTGGTTTAGTTATACCAGGCCAGTCAAAGTAAGATTTAGAAAAAAGCTACATTATCATCCGTATCTTTTTTAGTTTTTAAGAAAAAATGTCAAATTTGGTGCGATTATTACAATTGTCAAGGTCAACTGATATTCTAAAATTTTTTTGGATAGGTGGCGTTGCGGACGACGTGGCACCCAAATTTCCAATTTTAAATTTGATAAAAGTTCATATTTTTTTAGTAGCTTAGAAGACATGCATATTTAATAAAATAATCGATTAAGTATGTAGATTTTTATAAAAATAATTTTAGTTTGATATGGTCATTGGTCGCCTAAATTTTTTTCGACCTCAGATGACAATTTTACTGTACTACAGTGCAAGTCAATATTTTACATTTCTTACGAAATTCTAGCCAAAATTGACACGTATCTTTAAAATTAAAAACAATACAGAGCATAATAATATTTGCATTCAAAAATCAATTTAAATATTTTGTTTTTCTACTTAACGTTTTACTGTCGAAAACCCTGTCAATTATAAGGGCTAAGCAGGTAACGTCAAACTTTATTGGTTAGTAAGGGATTTCGTTATTACCTCGTAACTGCGCATGCCCGAAATAATCGATAAAGTAAAAAGACATCAAAAATTATAGGTGCAAAATATCTCTATTATATTGCTGCTATTGCGCATACTCAATTTAACGTTATTTTTATACGATATCGCGCAAACCTTTACGTTATTTATGCTTTTCAAAAAGTCCCTAATAAAAGGATAAAGGCACTTTAAATTAAATTATAATATTTTTAATTATAGGTGATTTCAAGCCTGCCTCAGTGGATCCAAATAAAAAATCAACAATAGATATAAGTCAAAATCAGCAAGTGACAGTTACAGTGCCACATTTAGGTAAGCAACTGTTATTGACATTTTTTAAATGAAAGTGCGGTGAATTTTTTTTTTATTCAAAGGGGACACATTTTGTGATACCTTGTTTTGAAGGTCTTTCGAGTAACTTTGCAATCGAAAATCCATCGATTATTTTCTGAGATATTCACTTTTACAGTTGCACCTCGACTTTGTTTTTGTTAAAGATACATTTTAGCATCATCATTGCATTTTTTTCTTCTCTGGTACACTTGATTTTAAAACAAACGCATACATGTAGTCACAAAATTGACCTTTCTAAAAGTGTATAATATATACGGACTACCAGCTAAATCTCAAGTGTACATTCCTACGAAGAGTGAAATTTACCTGTACAATTGAGTTTATTTTGAAAATGAATATCTCAAAAACGAATCGATATATTTCCAAAATTTTTACACTATTGGAAAGACATTTAAGAGACCTTCAAAACAAATCACTCGACCCAATTTCCCTATTCAAAATTTTGGGGTAAAGGTTACCCCTAGAAGAAGATGCGTGCTACAAAAATTGTGTCCCCCTCGAACAAAAAATCGACGTACGCGGATTTCTTCCAAATATAGAAATCTTGGATGGGAAGTTTTCAAATGAACACCCTGTATTTGTAAACGAATGGCTTTAAAGAACGAGCCTAAAGTCAGAAAAAATAAATTTTTGGTGAACATTCGGAATCCTGAATTGTCTATTTTTCAGATGGTTCGGGAACGGCTCAGACAGTATTTAAGGGCTCCCAGAAGCCCTACACGAAAGAATGCGTACTGGTGATCAACAGAGTCACTGGTGAGGTGACCCTAGAAAAATTGGCGTGCAATATCCAAGTGAAGAAAACTAGGAGTGAGGTAAATCGACCTCCAATCAATCAGGGTAAGCAGAATTAATAATAATTCGTCTTTATTAAAAAAATATATTTACAATTTCATTAAATAATTATGAGCATGGAGCAAGATAAAGGGGGGGAGGGTGAAGTCTAACCTAAACTCATGGCATATAAAATGGAAACTTAAGAATCTATAGGATCATTCTATATGAAATCAACCAAAAAAAAAGGCAGGTTTGGCAGACCATCTCTCCGATTTCGATAATTTTTGGTACATTTATTCTAACCATAGAGGGGATGAAAAATCCTAAATTTAAAATTTTTTTGACCGTTAGATTTTTTTAAAATCAATTCTTGAACATCACAAAAACTACCAATTTTGTTCAAACATGTACCTAAAGAAATTGAAATATTTCGATAACTACTTAAACTTGGATGCTGGACTACTTTATAGCTCGTTTTAAAAATATTTTAAATACCTTTCGATATACTTTTTAAAAAAAATTGAAATTAAAAAAAATTAAGTCATGCGATACTTCATTTAAATTGCCTTTAAAATACCTTTAAAACAAGCTATCACTTGCTTTTGTAGTATGTATAGTTCTCAAGATATTCATATGTTGATAAATGCCTGTAAAGACAATAAATTTTAACCAAATATGCAGGTACACAAAAAGAGTAATATCTTGAGAACTGTATATCGTACAAAAGCGAGTAATACCTTGTTTTATAGGTATTTTAAAGCCCATTTTGATATCATATAACCAATTTTTTTTTAAAAAATTGTTTTTAAAATTTTTCAAATAATTTTTTTTGATGAATTCATCAAGTCTCGACCTTGAAATTTTGTAAATAGTTTGGCGAAATATCCAGAAACAATTTTTTTTTAAATAAAAAATGCTGTTTGTCAAAAATTTTTAAAAAAGTTTTGTCTTAATTTTAAAAACGAGCTATAAGCCACTGTCTTAGTTTAAGTATTTATCGAGATATTTTCATTTCTTTGAGTACATGTTTGAGCAAAATTAGTAGTTTTTGTGATGTTCAATTTGGTATTTTTCATCCCCTTTATGGTTAGAATAAATGTACCAAAAATTATCGATCAGGGAGATGGTCTACCAAACTTCTGGTTGATTTGATTTGAAATAACCCTATACTAGAAAATAAAAAAAAATTATTAAACAAAAGGCCAAGCACAAAATTTTGATTAATTATGTATGCATTATAAATAAACTGATTTTTAACTATACTTTTTGTTAACATTGGGCAACAGATTATGTTGTTTAATAGCATTAGAGCATAGATCTTTGAAATAATGCAGTGTGATGAATGATGAATTACACTCCTGGGAAAGTGCAAAAGCTTATTTATTTTCCATATTTAGCCACCCTAGATCCCTTATTTTGTGCGAAATATGGTCGTTTCTTTGAAGGGTAAACACTAGACGATTACAAGCGCGAAAAAGGCGTATTATCAATTTTTAAGTTAAGATTACACTGGGGAAACGAAAAAATGTTTCCTAGACCGAAATAGCAAAATTTATGTACAAGAAGCTAGCAGCGTGATCAAACATTTTTTTGCATCGGTAACGAACATCGGTGCGGACAGTTACTAAAATCGTTTTTTTTTTAAATGAAGGTATGAAAAAAACTTATTTTTAATTTGCAGATAGATTAAATCAACAATCGTCAAGCAGCAATGGTAAGAGCTCCAACAACTTGGCTGAACGTTCAGCTACGCCTCCCATAGTAGGACACAGGGTAAGGACGAGGGGAAACTCGCTGCCCGAAAAAACGTACAGTGATTTCCATTTTTAAGCGATTCCCAAAACAAAGGAAACCTCACTCTTTTTTAATCATTGAGAATACGTTTAAAAATGGAAATGACCGTATGTGAGCGGCGAGGAGAAATTCGCGTACTGTACCAACGTACATTTTTCTGGGAATCATTTAGTAATCGCTGGGAATCAGGGTTTATCACTACTTAGCCACAATAGACCTAAGTCGCAGTGGAAGGAGCAAAATGGTACTCGTAACTCCATCGTGTATTAGCCTAATCATGATTTAAACGTTTGAAATTTTCGCCTTTGTTATTTGTCCCGAATCTTTATTACAGGTTTCAAGTAAGACTAGAGTAGCTTCGGGAAGTCGTCGTGCCGATCGACAGATAACTCAACTAGTGCCCAAGCATTCGCCTCTGAGGGCAAGCCCCAACTCTAACCAGAGGAGCCCCATAGGAAGGTCTGGACTTCACAATAACGAGTAAGATATTTAAATGGTTTAATTGATTTGGGTGGGAAAAAGAGACAAAACTTTTTTACATGCCATAGTTTCTTCTATGTGGATAGAGCAGCCGGTTATGATCCGTGCTTGAATTAAGATTTTTTATTCATGTCAGCTGAGAGGTGACGTCCTAGCAATATTGATCTGAAAAGTTAAGTTTGGATTTAAACGACCACGAAATTCATAAAAATAAAAGATTTTTGATCACATACATATTTAAATATAAATTGAAACAACAATCAAAGATAATACACATTCGAGGTATAATTCTTGTGTTTTTTAGGACCAAGGTCAATCAGAACCGTGATAATTTACAAAAGACTGTGAAAGCGGTTGTATTCGTTGTTACTAAATATCCTGTCCGTGTAGTACCGAATACAAAAAATACAAAAATGAAGTCGGTAGATTAGGGTCATACAGTAAACGGCGACCACGAGCGAATGTTGCAATTACCCATCCCGCATTCTAGTTTGCAACGCAAAAAAAAAATATTTAATCAATTAACGTTGGAAATTGGGCAACTACGTGTTACTTAAAAATTCAGAACAAAAACTAAGGAATATTTGGCATCTAAAGCGTTTGATACGCTGGACGAGGTTTTTTCTGGCTAAGGCACTTGGTCTGTCGAATGTTTTTGTGCTTAGAATTTAGTTTTGACCACAAATTTAACTTGCAATACGAAATATCCGATTAAAACTTATTTCTATTTTAGTTCGTACAATCATAGTACACTTGCCAGCTTGCCGATGATCGGTATGGACGATTTTAGTGATCCAGCGCCGCAGCAAAGCCACAACAGTCGACTAGAAGCGCCCTCTTTGGCTACTAAGCAATCTCCAGTCCATAGTGATCACGAAAACGGGGTATGTTTTATAAATTAACCCTATTTTACAGTCACCCGGCACCTCCACCATGTGACGGTAACATGCAAGGTATGCAAAGGCCAACCTTGGGTGCTGGGAATCCATATTTGGGATAATAACATTAAACATTAACATATTCCTGATTTAGGTATCTTGTTTTACGACACGTTTTTGGATCGTTGACTAAAAGAAATAAATAGTAAATGCGACGGGGCTATTTTCTTTTGGCGTACGAGCGGTTGTTGAATCGATAAAACTTTGTGTTTCAAAATGGAAAATAAATTAGAATTTTGGTGGTCGAAAAATAAACCACACGTAATCCCCAAAAGCAGCCCCAATTTTTGTATGTACAGACTCTCTAGACAACTCCCATTTCTGTGACGGGAGACCCCCTGTGATACTCTTCGCAATTGCTAAAAAAATCACCAGAATGGATAGTTAAGAGTGACGACTATTCTCACTAGTAGTGGCACTTTTTATGAGATATTCACTGATAAAATTGCCTATTCCAAGATGTCACTGCGAAGCGTACCCTCTACAATAACATACACAGTGTCATGTATGCCTTTTAGAAAGCCGTGCCCTTTCGGATGCAAGTTATTTTCCTCTAAGAAATAAAAGTTTTGCCCCTTGCGAAGGGCGATCCTGCTACATGTTAGATTTGCATCCCTCGCTACCGTCCTAGCAGAACTTGGATTTGTTGACGGTAGACTATTTCTCCCCAGCACTCCGGAAGCATATAAGTTGACCCGAAAATCGAAAGTCATTCCTGGTTTCGCTGGTCGAGGTCACCCGCGCACAGAGGGTCGGAGTCACATCTTTTAGGTCACATTTTGTCGTCTCCTACATACAAATTTGTCGGAGTCCCTTGGAGTGCCGGTCTCGGAGAAGTGTAAATTTTGGCGGGATCCCCACAAACTTTTTTGTGCAGTGTCAACCGCGCCTTTTCCTACCTCGTTGTTGTCAATACTTAAAGATCATAGCGTATTCCGTAAGACTTCTGATGAAGATTTTACGAAACCTGTTGTAATCGATTACTAATGGACCCACCAACACTGTCTAATCTGTTAACACTTCCAAAAATGCTGCAGTCAAAAAGTAGGGTTAGGGTATCAATTTTTTTTCTTAAATTCTGACGGTTTAAGCTAGAGCAATAACATTTTGCACATATGTTGGCCTTCTGGCAACGTATCCTCGTGTGTCATAAAAAATTATATATGTGGATCCTAGGGGGCAACAGGAGCCAAAATGTGTTTTTAATTTATTTTTTTTTAAACGACCGGAAAATAGCCACTTTCCGTACGATTTTTCAAAAGGAAAGTTCTACATTACAAGGCATGTTCTTATTTTTTTTATATTTCCACACTCCAGAAAGGACCTTTTTGTTCAATTTTCCGGTCCCTTGATCCTTTTCCGGTCCCATTTTTGGCCAAGTTGTTTATGACTTCTTGTTGACAGATTTTAGCTTGTTTTTTGGGCAGTTTTGACACTTCTAAAAAAGCTGTTTTAAATTTGTTTCAAAAGTTTTGTTTACAAAAATGGACTCAGATCTAGAAAATAAGTTGAATCCGGAGGAAATAATAAAAGCTGCTTCAAGAGTCACATACACCGAAAAATCGACCACACATTTTTAATTCTCAAAGTAAGAGTATACTATAAATATAGGTAAATAAAGAACAAACCTAGAAATCTGCCTTTTATGAGCTCTTTTATCATTATTTTGCTTGATAAGTTGGCTATGGTTGGCCATAACTGGTCGTCGGTCATCACTGATTTAGCTGTGTGAAGCTAATAGGCACTACACTATAATTTTTCTAATGTTTTATACAATTTTGTACAAGTTAAAAATACAAAAATCATTTCTAACCACAAAACTTTACTTGTTTTTCTTAGTTTTCATCTGAAAAACTACCGGCCTTAGCGGCAATGGCTATTTATCCAACAAGAAGCAGAAAAATCAGGGGACTGTTCATAAATTACGCAACACGCCTAGGCGTCGACGAAAGTGATAGATACTAAAATGTTTTTTCTGATCGTTTGAAAAAAAAAGTATGTACGATACACGACCGGAAAGTGTCTTTACAGGTCTCCGCAGGTTTACAGGACTCGCCTGCGGCTCGCACTGTAAATTTCCTGCGTCGACTTGTAAAGACCAATTTTCCGGTCTAGTGACGTAAATACCTATTACCTTCCATACTAATGCATTTGCACATCTGAATCTCACTCAGTTGGTAGTCATATTATCACCTACAATTCTATTATAATGCGACTGTTAACAAGGCTCCTAGGTTAGGGGCTAAAAATTTTGTCGATTTCAATTAAAAAATTATATTTTACGTATCTTTCAGCCAGTATCAACAAAAATGCACCACCAGCGGTGCTAGGGACTAAATGGGCGAGATCTAATTTTCAGTATTTTCATATTCCGGAATACACTCCATATGCATAATTAAAACTCATGAATTTGGTTTAACAAATATTATGAAATATAAAAATCTCAAACCCCAGGGGCGACCCCTAAACAGGGGCTAAAAATTTTAAATCTCAAATTACTTTAAAATTTACACCAAATTCAAAAAGTGCAAAATTTTTTGGCAATTACAAGTTCGAATCAAAACACTTGCATTTTAATAGCCTATATTTTTTACATCCAACTTTGCCCCAGCCCCTAGGCTGTACCGGGGCAAGATTTTTAACACTTCTATATTCCAGAAAACCACTCAATATGCACATGTAAACCTCATCAAAAAGTGTGCATATGCACATATGGAGTTTTTTTCTGGAATATGAAAATGGTAAAAATTAGATCCCGCCCTCTTACAGCCTCTAGGGACTGGAACAAAACTGGGGGTATTCAAAATTACGAAATGGTTGACATAAGGTGAAAGATAAGTGAAAAATAATTTTCTAATCTTGTTAACAGCTATACAATTTTTTTTGGTACAGTAGATTTGTAGGTAATAGTATGAACTACCAACTGACTGAGATTTAGATGTGCAGGTGCATTAGTATAGAAGGTATGAAGGATAGTTTAAAAACACATTTTGGCCCTTGTTGCCCCCTGGAAGCCACAAATGTAATTTTTTATGACACACGAAGGTACGTTGCCGGAAGGCCAACATATGTGCCAAATTTCATTGCTCTAGCTCAAACCGTCTGAATTTAAGAAAGCAAATTGATAACCTAACCCTACTTTATAACTGCACCATTTTTGGGGCTGTTAACAGGTTAGGCAGTGTTGGTGTGTTCATTAGTAATCGATTAAAATAATTTTCGTAAAATCTTCATGAAAAGGCCCACGGAAGCCAAATTTTATTTGTATGCCCCCTAAGTATGAGATATGCACAACATGGACAACAGAACTGCTGAGACGGGGGAGGCGTCTGCCGGATCGTGTTGTTGAAGCAATCTATACTCACCGAACCACCCCCCCCCCTACCCCACTCACCAGACCGGTCTGATGAGCACCCCCTAGGAAGGCAGTTTTCCTTTCCTAGGAGGATTTAATTTAGCCTAAACCCCGTTAACGTGCTCCACTATCAATATATGGATAATACGGGACCGTCCTCTTAACGTCCTCTCCGACGGTATGGAATTGAATTAGCCTGTCTTCTAGCTAACTCGGCCTACTCCGCTCCATACTGCGTTTTACCTTAATCTTACACAATTATGTAATTTAATAAGAAAAAGTCCCAGTGGACTACAGACTGCCCGGGAGATCGAACCCGGGTCTCCTGGTTAAAAGCCCAGGTATATACCCACTACACCAACCAGTTTCCAATTGGGGCTGACATTTTTACAAATAAACTATATGGTGTCATTGTCAACGTCAAAATTTGGAATGGAGTGTATCTTTTGTTCTAGAACTAGTCTCGAGACCCTGTATGTATGGTATTTATTGAAGAAAAAAAGACGCGACAACCCCTTCAAAGTTACTGGTTATGTTATTTTCATGTCAAAATGTCAGAAATGCATTAGTATTACACCAAAACAATTATATAAATAGGTTTACCTCGATTCTACATCCAAGACGTTCGCAAATATAGAAAAATAATATAAAAAATTACTTTCTGTTTAACGTTCCAGCGGTGACAGTGATATCGAATTTTTCGACGGTTATGAATAAACAAAGACACAAGGTGTCAGTCTCTCTAAACTAGAGTATAGAAGAGACCGGTATTTCCATCATTTTTAATAAGCTTGACTTTGATGGGGTGCTCGCGCTTGACGCCCACGGTTAACCAGAATGTGCAAAATCAAACCCGTTAAATAAAAGAGAGTTCAATCATAAATAAACCAATTTTTTATCCGAACCTTATTTCTTAAAAGCCATTCAATAACAAATTCGAAATTTCAAAGACCTGTTTTAAATCGAACCAAACTCGTAATTCGTAAAACCCATTTTTAATAAAACCCGGAATTTGTCAAACCATTATTTTTCAAAACCGAAATTCGTAAAACCCCTTGTTTATCACAAAATTTTTGCTAAATTGATTGCGCGAATAATACATGAACCGGAGGCGTACACGCAGGTGGCGCGGCGTTTCGATGCATTTGTCGCTGCTACGCGCGCCTACTTGTATAGGTATCGTTCAATAGTTTGTATATAGATGTCACTTGCATTCCAGTTAAGAACAATAGAGTGACATCTATACACAAATCATTGAACACTGCCTGTGAATACTTTTAGCCAAGTGTGCGCACATAGAACGAAAACTGCATCGAAACGCCGCACCACCTGCGTGTACGCCTCCGGTTCATGTATTATTGGCGAATGTCCAATCAATTTAGCAAACATTTTCTGATTAACAACGGGTTTTACGAATTCCGGTTTTGAAAAACAATGGTTGGCAAATTCCGGGTTTTATTAAAAATGGGTTTTACAAATTACGAGTTTGTTATTGAATGAGTTTGGGGTCATTCCATATCAAATCAACCAAAAAATCACAAAAATTTTACGCGACCAATTCCAATTTTGATGATTTTTGGTATATATTTTCTTCTTACCATAAAAGTTGAAAATGCAAATTTTTAGATTTTTTTGATTCGTAGTTTTTTTTTTTAATTTTTCAAAATAAAAAAGTCAGCATTTTGACCTTAACAAGAATGTACAAAACTAGCAATATCTCGAGAACCACTTACACTAGGAAAGTAATAAATGGCTCATTTTAAAGTCATTTTGAAGCTCTTTTTTATGAAAATCACAACATAATTTTAACAAAAAAAAAAATTGAAAAAAAAAAATTGAAAAATTCAAAAAGGCCATTTTTAATTTTTTTGAAAAAAATATATAATTTTGGTCAAAGTGTTACTTAATTATCCACAAAATTTTATGATGGAGAAATGATGGGTTCAATGTCAAAAAAAATATCAAAAATATTAAGTACATTAAAAATCATGCATTTAAAAAAATAAACATATTTTAGGAGCACCAATAGTGCACTGGATATTAAAATAAATAAATTTGTTGGATGGATACAGGTTTTAAAAAATACCCAGAGGCTTTATCTACAAATTATTTTATTTTAAACTCGCAAAAGAAATAAACAAACTTTTCTACTTCGTTGATAAAAATTAGACAGAAAACACTAAGACTAACTATATACCTTAAATTTATTTTTTATTTTAAGAATTTCTGATGAATCTGACATTTCTTTTTTGCTGACATTGTAAGTTCTGCCAGTAGCAGTGTTGGGTTCAACTTTTTTTATAAGACTTTCTGGTTTAATAATTAAAATATCTTGAGGTGTTGGGTAAAAAAATGATGAGGCAGGTCCTCGTGGATGAAGAAAGCTTACTTTCAGTTCTCCGCTCTCATTATTTTTCCCCAAGACACAAGCCAGCCACCAAGCACTGTCATATTCTACAGTGACAAACCCTGACTCGATATTTTGCAAAATAATGCTTCCACCTTTAAAAAGATTATGTGTTTCGACCTCTAAGCATGTAGAAAACTGTTTTGCCAAAAACGTGCTTTCTGTAAGAGGAATTACAGCATGAATTTTTTGTGTCCCCGGTATTGTTAAGACTTCCGCAAATCTTTTATTCAAAATTATTTCATGATTTGTATAATCTGCTTCTGTGCAATATTTAAAATCAATGCCAGATATGTTTTCTTCACACCAAGTAAACAATTGTAGAGGTGTCATTATTTGATTGTCATAGGGCCTCTGCAAACTGGCTTTGGCAGCAAGTCTTTTAACAGTTCCTCCCAAGCCATCGCAGGCACTTTTGCCATGCGAGGTGGCAAAATAATGCCACTCTGCTTCAACACCAAAATCTTTTTTATGCAGGCATATATTCAGAAAATTCTTTTTGTTTTTGTACTGCGCAGCACATCCATCCGAAAAATAAAAAATTTTGTTAAGTCCTGGTATTTTGATTTTTAAATCAGGCATTAATTTTTTTTAAAATAAATGAAATGCAATTGTATTATGTGTCAAGCTTTCCGAAATAAACACATAATTCAGGTTGTGCAGTTTACCATCACTTAGAAAATAAATGGCAAAAGGGTGGAGGGTTGCCTGGCTGTTATTCCAATGATAAGACTGGACTTCATCTTGCATAACAAAGGAATAATTTTCCGCAAAGTCGCAAGTGATCAAAGACTCTCCAGGTTTAAGGTTAATTTTTATTTCATTGTATCTATCTTTTTGCATTTTTGCAATAAAAGAATGTGATTTAAGTTTTACAAGATCATCAGTAAATTCCTGGACAAAATCATCACTTTTCTTAACAACGGTTTCCATAGTACACCTATCTACTGAGACCCACTTTTTAAATGAGACCTCATCAATTAATTCTTCCTCAAATTTTTCTATTAACGTATTTTTAAACTGTTCTACTCCAGGACATTGCTTGCATCTATTGCTTAAAAAACAGTCCACTGAAGGTGGATTACACATTAGTTTATAAAGGCAATGTTAATCTGATTACTGATACAGAATGAAACGTAGGATATAATTTTTTATTAAATAAAATATTGTTAAATATTTTTATAATATCGCTTTAAACCCCATTATATTCTTCTAATTACCAAAATGCATTGTCTATTTATAGGCGATTTTTCATGCATGTGACATTTTTAATAAATTTTTTCACATTGAACCCATGATTTGTCCATCTCAAAATTTTGTGAATAGTTTAATAACACTTTAAAGAAAATAATATAATTTTTTGAAAAAAATTAAAAATGGCCTTTTTGAAATTTTTCAAAAAAAAAATCAAAATTTTTTTTTTTTATTTTTTTTTTTCAATATATGTTATGCAATATTCTCATATGAAAGGTCTTTATAAGAGCTTTAAAATGAACCTTCACCTACTTTTCTATTATAAGTGGTTCTTTGGATATTCCTAATTTTGTGCGCACATGTTAAGGACAAATAAGTGACTTTTTCGATTTTCAAAAATTAATTCAAAATAAACAACTGGTCAAAAAAGTCTGAAATTTTGGATTTTCCAGTTTTTTGGTAGGAAAAACATGTATACTAAAAATCATCAACATCGGAGATGGTGTGGTAAAATACCCTGGTTGACTTGATATGGACTGACCCTTTGATGAACGATAGTTCGATTAAAAACGGGTCTTATAAATTTCGAATTTGTTATTGAATGGGTTTGAAAAAAGAAGGTTCGGATAAAAAATTGGTTTAACAAATTGCAGTTTCTATGCTGAATCGTTCTTACGATAAAAAATTTCATTGAATACGGTCTGATAAATTCCTGGTTTGATAAACCATAGTCGTTCGTCGTTTCTCATTCATTAAAATATGTCTCTACACTAATCTAACGGCGGCAGTCCCTTTCGCAAATTTATAGTATTTGTAGTATATCATAATATATTTAGGTGGGCACGATAAGCGAGTCATCCTCGTCGAGCAGCGACAGCGACTCCGACAGCGATAACGATGCCAAGCCAGCCCACAACTCCCCCGAGAAACTGAGCAACGGTTACGCGACCACTAACGGCACCTTAAAAATGAACAGCGCCAACCTGGGAACGCTGAACGACGATCTGCGCTTGTCAGAGTCCGGCTCCGAATCAGACGATTAATGAGCGATGTGAGCGTGTAAAAAATCTAATAAGGTGAGTCATTGTATTTGCTTTTTGCCTAAGGTTGTTCAACACCGTTCTAAACTAAAAAGCCTGTTAACTCCTACCTCCTCAGTGCCCTTTAGCCTAATGTGGCTGCCATTTTTATAACCAAATTGACAAGTAAAACATTTTCTGTCAGTTTGGTGTCAATATGGCGCCGATCATAGGCTAAAGGATACTAAAACGAAAATGAGTTAACTGGCTTTTTAGTTGAGAACGGTGTTGGGTTGTTGAACTTTGATTATACCGGGTTATGCATTTACCACTGAGGTGAAGTTGGCACCCCCCACATTAAAATTTTGGAACCAAACTAGGGTCAATCGTTTGGTGGTCATTTGATAGCGTTTGGTAGATAGTTGCACCCGCTTTATTTATAAAACAATAAATAAAAAGTTAGTGTGAAGTTGGCACCCCAGTTTCGAATTGAATTACAAAAATTGGTAACATGGTGGACAATAACGTAAAAAAGTTTGGTAGTTGGGTTTTTTCGTTTGGTGGTGTCATTTTGGACATACTTTTTTTAAACTGTTTTTCCTGGCCTGCAGATTATCTTTTTCCGGTCTGGGCTAAGTAAAGTGAAATTTTGGAACCAAACTATTGTAGAGTTTCAATCGTTTGAGGTTGTTTTGTAGTGTTCGGTAGTTACTTCTTTTCGTTTGGTAGGTTTTTTCACTTTACTTGGCCCAGGCCGGAAAAGATAATCTGCAGGTCAAGAAAAAAAATAGTAACTACCAAACGATTTTACGTTATTGTCCACCATGTTACCAATTTTGGTAGTTCAATTCGAAAGTGGGGTGCCAACTTCACACTAATTTTTTATTTATTTTTTATAAATAAAGCGGTACCACCAAACCAAAATAACTGACTACCAAACGACCACCAAACGATTGAACCTAGTTTGGTTCGGAAATTTTAATGTGGGGGTGCCAACTTCACGTCAGTGCATTTACCTCCATAACATAGGATTTTTCTCCCTCTTCCTTTTAAAACGTTTTCAGGGCTTTTATTGGAGTTCCTTTGTCAGATTTCTGAAGCAATTGTTGGAAAAAGCTTATTAATTACACAGCTCTACAAAATAATAAAAAAGTTATGTTGCAAAAAAAAACAATACGGATATTTGCTGTGTAACTAACTTTCATGTATTTAAGTTGGCTCAGTTTTACCTAAAAAAAAAATAAAAAACTTTATTTTTAACCATGTTTTTCTGAAGAAACTTTGGTGTAACTTTGAAACGCTTACATTTATATTAGCATATAAACGTCAGGCTTTTAAACAAATAAAAAAGTCCCTCTGTATACAGGTGTATTTCTAAATACAGTACATACAAAAAAGATCTTGTAGATAAATATTTTTTTATAGAATTATCAATAAAAAACAGCATGCAAAAAAGGTCTTGTAGGTGAGAATGTGTTCGAAATTATGATTAGAAAATCCACAGGTTGCTGATTGAACGGTGATTAATGAAAAATTTGGAAATAAAAAGATCGAACTGAAAAGGATAATTTTTCGCCTTACCTTAAACTGCTCCGAACTCCACTCAGCTGGCCAGCTCGGTCAATTTCCATGCGTACGAGAGAGAGCGGCGGCGTCTTGAGTTGACCCGTCGCGATATACGACACACAGCCGTGATTTTTATGAAAACAATAAATCTGAGAGCTACACGAAGCGTGCGAAATATTTTTGGCAACTAACTTGCTTCTCGGTAAGGACTTTGGCCTGTACCCTTTTAAGTTTACAAATGCGCGCATTTTTAAAAGCCAAAATTAGCAAAAAAAAACAAAACCATTCTTAGGCATAGAACACGCGCAATTAGAATAAAAGAAAACAAAAATGAAGAAAATAAATTGATTTCTATTCCTAAATAGGATTTAACACCCAAATTACCCAATTGAACCTACACCTATGTACAGGGTGCGTAGACGAAACTGAACAGAATGTTTATAGTTTTATCAGTTAAAAAGATAGTCGGGTTTAAAATTGAAATTTTTAAGAAAAAAAATGCAGATTTATTTATTACGTTAAAACAATAGAAGAGCGCTATCAAGACCAATGGAATATTCACATGATGACAAATTACTGCTGGGGGTTGCAACGGGACTGTTCCAACACAATACCGAAGACACTCGGTTAAAAAAAGCTTTTGTGGTTAGCTTCTAGTTTAGGTTAGTAGAAACTCGATTTCTAAAAAAAAGTATGTCTTCTTTCAAGAAAACAGAGTTTTCCATTTAATCCTGAGTAAATTATAATCGTTTTCTTTATACTTTAAAGTAAATTATCTCCAGTAGTGTTAGCTTTTCAAGAAAGTGTCTAAAGCATTTTTTGTACTAAATTTATAACACAATACAATGATCAAACTTTTATTTTTACTAAAATATTTATTTAGTTAGGGGTTATTTTTAAAAAATATGTCTGCTTTTTTACTTTTATTTAGCTATATCTCCATAAAACTGCTGCGTATTGTTTTTATATTTTACTAAAAGATGCAGCTATTGATCCTCTATTTATATGGCCCAAATTTAAGCTGTGTACCCAAAAGAGTTTCAAAAAAAAATATATTTTTTTAAATTAAAATTTATAAAAAGTAATTTTTTTTATTTTATTTTTTTTCAAAACCGAGCCAACTTGGGAAAACCAACGGTGGTTATAATATCAGGGCAGCTTAAAGAGTATGAATTTACAAAAAAATTTCTTGCAAAATTTTGCCTGGTGGGCAGTGTTATTAGTTGAAAAAACAATACCAATATCTGATGTTTTCTTGGGGGATACCTAATGAGTTTTCCCTTGCTCCTGCCAGATTGATGTATTTAATAACATAACTTACTTGTGGGGAAAGCTTACAGAAGATATTAAAGGGCTTTCTATATGATATTTTAATCGGATAAAATTCCAGATTGGTCAGAAAAAATATTGAGGAAATCACTTTGTGAGTAAAAATGTTTCGAAATGTCGAAAACACTACAATTACAGAGGCTCTTACAATTGCAAAAAAAATCATAGTAAGACGTGAAAAATTTTATATTGAAAAAAATGCAAGTTTCTTCCTTGTTTGATAGCAGGGATTTAAAACCGCGAATAATATAATTCACAGTTTAGAGGCGATTTGTAAACACTATTTTTTTGAAGTCCTGGAACAAAATATCTCTCATACTTTTTTTTTCTTTTTATTTGAAATCCCCGACCGCTTTCCATTGTCAAGGGGGGAGTTGGATCACAAATCTGTAAAAGTAAAACCGAAATAAAACATGCTAAAAAACGGTATGGTAAACGGTATACAATGAGTTTCAGGCTACTGCGAACATAGGGGGAATCAAGTCCAATTTACTCTCCGTGCCGTACGACCGAGTTGGATTCGAAGCACGCTGCAGTGTTATCTTTTGGAAATTTATTTTGTTTTTATTATTTTGTTTTATTTCTGCCTTGCACGAGAAACAGATTGGTAAGTTCTTAAGTGAAATAATAGATTTTTAAAACTAAAAATGGATGTCTACGAAGTTGCCGAATAAGTACAGATAGTCAAATGGTACTATCAAGGCAGACCATTGAGACTTATCCAAGATCTTTTTTTGGAGAATTTTGTAAATCGCCCAGAACCTAGTTTATGAACGATTCATAGGTTTGTGCAGAATTTTTTGGTTGTGTAGCGCCAAGAAACCATAAAAAACCCACTGTTTTGAATGACGAGCAGGAAGTACGAGGTGTGATGATTTGCGCTGCAGTGGAGGAAAATCGAAAGTTAACTAGCCGCCAAATTGCCGAAGCAGTTGGTACGTCTTCAGCCACTGTCTTACGTGTTCTCAAAAAGAATGGTTATCATTCTTACAAAGCGTCAAAAACGCATCAAATTTTTCCCGAGGACAACTATCGTCGTATGGAATTTTGCGAAACAATGATGGAAAGGGCTAATTGTGCTGAAAACTTTCTGAGATCTATTCTTTTCACAGATGAAAGCACTTTTCCATTATTGAATAGTCATAACCCAACACTCGTTCGATATTGGTCGAGGAAAAATTTGCATTTGTATTTGTAGGGGAACACGTAATTGGGCCATTTTTTATTTACGGCAATTTGAATGGTCGTAGATACTTGAATCTACTGCAGCAGCATATTATGGTTTCAACAAGATTGTTGTCCCACTCACAATTGAAGAGAACAAATTGAAGAAGCTTTTCAAACTATCACCCCTAACATGCTTGGAAACGTTAGAAGGGGTTTTTATAATAGGCTCGGATATTGTCTAGCCGAGCAAGGAGGACTTTTTTGAACCTTTGCTCTAAATTTTTTTTGACTGGGAGAATCTTTTTGCTTTTTACAATGTATTATTTTATTTTGAGAACTTGCTTTTATTTTGTTTCTCCTTATTATTTTCATTGTAACACGTTGTTAGTGATAAATCTGAGCAGTTGAAAATAAAACGCTTTAATTTATCAGTGACAAAAAACAAGAAAATATCAAAATTTGCGTATTTATTGACCAAATTCCGGTTGCATTGACTACGCTCCACATAGCACCGTGGTTAGAGGTATACTAAACACAAGCCGCGAATGGCGGCGAACAGCGATCGCATGCGGTATCCCTGCATGTACGTACACTGGCAAATTGGACTTCTTCCGGCCTATGTTCGCAGTAGCATGAAACGGTCTGTACAGACCGCTTCAAGCTACTGCGAAAATGAAATAATACATTTTTAAAACCAAAAATGGATGTCTACGAAGTTGCCGAAAAAGTGCAGATGGTCAAATGGTCAAATCGTCATAACCCAACACACGTTCGATATTGGTCGAGGGAAAATTTGCATTTGTATTTTAACGTAAGAACACAGTATCCCCAAAAACTATATGTTTGGGGGGGGGGGTATTATAGGGGAACACGTAATTGGGCCATTTTTTATTAACGGCAATTGCAATTTGAATGGTCCTAGATACTTGGATCTACTGCAGCAGCACATTATTCCAACTGCTAGGCAGTTGTTAGATGTAAGATTTGGTGAAACATGGTTTCAACAAGATGGTTGTTCCGCTCACATTGTTGGCCTTGTTAGGGAATATCTTGATAATGTATTTCCTAATCGGGTTATAAGTACACGGGGAACTATTTTATGGCCAGCTCGATCTCCCGATCTTGCTCCTAATGACTTCTATCTGTTTTTGAAGAAGCTTTTCAAATTATCACCCCTAACATGCTTGGAAACGTTAGAAGGGGTTTTTATAGTAGGCTCGGATATTGTCTAGCCGAGCAAGGAGGACTTTTCGAACATTTGCTTTAATTTTTTTTTGACTGGGAGAATCTTTTTGGTTTTTAGAATGTATTATTTTATTTTGAGAACTTGCTTTTATTTTTTTTCTCCTTATTATTTTCATTGTAACACGTCGTCACTGATAAATCTGAGCAGTTGACAATAAAACGCTCTTATTTATCAGTGACAAAAAATAAGAAAATTACGTTATAAAAATTTGCGTATTTATTGACCAAATTCCGGTTTCATTGACTACGCTCCACACAGCACCGTGGTTAGAGGCGTACTAAATGCCAAAGGAAAGTCATGCAAGTGGTGAGCGCAAGCCTGATTATTGGTTGCTTCACTGATAGGCGTGCGGTGTCTCTGCATGTACGTACACTGGCAAATTAGACTTCTTCCGCCCTATGTTCGCAGTAGCTTGAAGCGGTCTGTATAACACAGTAACATGACACATGTTAAAAACAGAAATCTCTTAACATTACAGGACTATTAAAATTAAAATATTTACGTGTTAAAAACAAAACAAAACTGAATGCGAATCAATTGGTATCGTCGATAGAGTACTGCTTGTGTTAAAAAAAAAACAAAACTTTTTTATATAGGCGCGATAATTATAAATAAAATAGAATAAACAACAACAATAAAATGCTCAAAAAACCAAGAGGAACCAGATCCAAAAGAAGGGACCAAGACTAATTAAAAAAAAAACAACAAAAGAACAATTTAGGACTTAAAAAGATTCGCTATGTATGCCGCCTCTTTAAAATTACTTTGTATGGGGTCGTTAAGAGAAACAACATCCCGTGCAATCTCAAGTCTGGCAATCTCAATATTCTCAAGGGCATTAAGTTTAAAGCCTTTTGAGGTTTTTTGTAAAATATTTAGGTTGTTCTTTATCTCAAAGTTATGTGACTGCTCCCTCAAATGTAGACCAAACCGCGTCTTTTGGATTAGGAGAACAGATCCATTGAAGGAATATCCAAGGAAATTTATCATATGAGACCATCAGTTTTCACATACCTTCTCACCCATTCTGATCTCCTAATCATGTATTTTTTAAATATTCGGAAATGTCGGTTATTAAAATTTAGTACAGAAGCATAGTTTCTGGTTTGCTGCAAATGTTTGTTTTTTATAGCGACATTAAAGTAACCTTAGATAGCAAAATATTTAAAAAATAAATAAAAAAACACTTGTTTTTTACCAGAGAAAACCTAAATTATATGCTCTCTGCTTTTTCCTAAATTTATTACCAGTAATAAAGGCTTGAAAAGTATAGGGTGGGCCACAAAATTCCGCACTTTTTGGATTGGCTAAACGTGATACTTTTTCGATTCAGTTCAAAATTTAAAATTTCTCAAAAATCCAAGATGGCGGAAAGTTTTAAAAAATGTGTAATTTTCACTACCCCCCATTAAAAAAATTTATGTGCGACAATGAACAAACTTTAAAGCTTTTACTACAAATAGTCGTTTTTTATGTGTATATTGACGTATCACTTACTTAAATCGGTTAAGAAATTAAAAAGTTATAAGCTTCTAGGTTATGAGTGTTTGCGATTAACATTGGAAAAAAATCACAAAATTACATATTTTTTTAGTTTGCTGTAACTTTTGGCCTGATTAATTAATTTAAAAAAAAATTGTTGCGTCTGGTTGTTCAAAATTTGACATTAAAAAAAAAATCAGGATGGGGGATAGTTTTAAAAAGTGTTAGCTTTTATACGCCTTATTTTTTTTAAAAGTAAGATACTGGACAAAATAAAAATTAGTATTTCCAAATCTCCCTTTTTTCTTCGTATATCGAGATATCGCCTAATTAAATCGGATAAGAAATAAAAAAGTAATGGGTATTTAGATTCTTAGTATTTTTCCTAATTAAATAATTAGGTCAAAAGATATAGCAAATGGAAAATGTATGTAATTTTGTGATTTTTTCTTTATATATATATACACAGAAACAATGAGCGTTTGTAGTGAAAGCTTTAGAGTTTGTTCAGTGTTGCACATTAATTTTTTTCAGGGGGGTTGAAAATTACACATTTTCTAAATCTGTCCGCCATCTTAAATTTTTTGAAAGTTGTAAATTTTTAACCGAATCGAAATACCCTAACGTTTTATCTTTTCAAAAAGCCAATAATTTCAAAATCAAGTAATCATGTCAAAAGTTATAGCCAATCCAAAAAGTGCGGAATTTTGTGGCCCACCCTATATATATACAATAAAAACTTTCTGCCAGCTCCCTTAGCAACAAGTTCATTTAAAATTGCATTAAATATAAGTATGTACGCCAGTGATAAATCGATATTCATTCAAAGCACGGGATTATTTCCGTTTTAATTTTAAATAAATATTGCCCCGGTTTATCCTGGCGCATTCAGCTGACAATCAAAAACTCGCTGTGAATCGCGTTGACTTACTGGTCGGATAATACCATAACGTATCCTCTCTATTTAGATTTATATGCTCTGTGTCCTAATCCACAAAATATTAAATTTTTAGTTAATGATAACAAACGACTTTAAAAATGTCGAAATTTTATGTTGACAAAAGCTCTAACCTTCGTTTACTTTTTTACTTTTTTTATTATAGCGAACAAAAAAATAACCCTCTTTATGCTACAAAAAATGTTCATTTTACTCAAAAGTAGTGTTATGTGGATTAGTTCCATTCACATCTAGGGCGACGAAATATCGTCCTAAAAGTTTTTTTTTAATGTAGTGGGTTTACAAATTTCAATACAATCGACATGATTTTAACCTTCAATTTATTTTATTTTTGTACATTAAGTGTAAGTGGTGCAAGAAAAATTATAAAACGTTTAACGAGAAAATATGGTTTCTTTCAATTACCTACTGCAACGCTTTTTTAATTAATAACAGGATGAAAATTCAAAGTGACAGTTTTTTTAAAATATTTAATGAATGAAAAAAAATGACTTTTGTAAAAAAATGGTCAGTGATAAAAAATGTTGACTATTTTTTTGTGCTCTGTGAGACCAATTTTTTGACAGGTTTTGTTAGTAGGATGTCAGCTACACAAAAATACACATTTACAAAATGTTATATTTTTTCATAAAATCGACCAAAAAGTAAAGGGTACTGCCACTCAGTATATTTTTCTTTTTCAATTTTTTTTTGCTTGTTTCACTCTTCTTTTTTAGCAAGTTAACCGTTGTTGATTAAAAATATATTAAAACTAATTTAAATTAAATTGTTTCAGGAAGGATCGCATAAATGTACTGCCTTAAGAGATACTTGATTTAAAGTTAAGTATAGAACTTAAATATGTAATTATATATATATTATATATATTAGCGTACTAAACGAAAAAGTACATTATAAAAAACTTTATTTAAGGCCAAAACTTTGTATGATAAAAAATATGTAATAAAAATGATGACTAAACAATATAAATAAAAATTTTTGATTTAACAAAAAACTTGTCGAACTAATAATACTAATATCAAATTTAGGTATTTTTATTTTACCCCATCTTCTTTTTCACTGTTCCATGATTTTAACAGAATGAGAAATAAATTCCCAATGTCCGTAGTGGAGTTATAAATAAAAAAAAGAGTTTTACCAACAGAAACTATTGGATTTTTGGCCTCCTCCACTAGTTCTACCACTGACTGGTTTCAAACACAGTCCACCCACCAGTGGGGCTTTTTACTACGACGAATTGATAGCAAAAAACCGAACTTTACAAAATACACCGGAGTACGACAAGAATACATATCTGACATCCGGTTAAGCTAACATCGCATATTGTACACTTATAGAATCGACATGAAATGCCCTTTCTATAAATTAAATCAAATCAAGAATCGTATTATACATTAAGGATAGACGATCCTTCAAAAAATTTACAAAGTTAAATATTGTGTTTTGAAAGGCATTACTCAGAAACTGAAAAAGTAATCCAAATTCTACTAGACCACAAAGATTTATCGATAATTTCTCTTAAAGAACCAACCCCAACAATTTTTAAAAGGTGTCGAAATTCGTCCAAATTCCATTTACTCGAACACACAAGACCTTCGTGTCGACTTCATGGATAAGAACTGAACAAGATTGTGACAGAACCTTTTCGAGAATACCATGCAGATTATTTTGGTGCAGTTTTAACAAAATTAATTTTTGCAGTAATTTTGTATTATGCAAAGGAGTGAAAAATGGATGACTTTTTCGAACGGTGCAATTTTTAGTATTTTCACTATTCCATGATTTTTGATAAACGCTCTTCAAAATTGATCATGACTGATTTAATTTAGACTTTTTGGAAAGATTGGTTTCTGCTGAATATCATAAAATAAAAATTATTTTCCTATGTCCGGATTTCTACGAATGGAAATTGTCAGTCAACTACCAAAATCGAAATTTCCTTAAAAAATGGATAAAATCGATTTTCAAAAAATTATTTCAGATTTATGGGGCGGGCCTGAACTAAAATTGTGGTTTTATAGGATTCGCAAAACGTTCTAGATATTTTTTAAATATTCAAACTTAGAATCGTACAAATACGCAAGGAAGAAATACTCAGCTAAATTCCACAAAAATTTTTCTTACGCCGACGAGTAGATACATTTCTTGGCTCTCGATTGAGCTATAAAAGAATTTTGTAGGATGTCAAATGTTGACACGCAGATGATGTACATTGGAGCGTGTCATGCTAATTTTCTAAAAATGATCTTTTGCCTGCGCCTCTGGTTCCAGAGGGGGGTTATTGATTTTAACTATCATTAAAAATACGCCAGAGTCTACTTTAGCTGTGTACGAAAATTCTTTGTCCTGGAAGTTTTCTGTCAGCAAAAACGGAAATTACGAGTTTTCAACCGCACTAATAGTTTTCTGTTGGTAAAACTCTCTTTTTTATTTTGAACATAGGTAATAATTATGCGAAAACTACTCGTGTTTTATTTGTTTATTATTATATTATCTCATTATCACACACATAGCTTTCAATGCCGTAAGATTTTCTTAGATGTTGCTTGACGTAGATATATGTGATTCGTAAACGATTCGTTCACTATGATCGAATCAGTTGCGACTATTGAATGATCGAATCATGTTTGCTAGATATGATTCAATCAGTCAAATGACCGATGAAGACAGAATGAATCAAACGAGTGAATCAAATCGGAATGGATCAAATGACTGACTGACCGTCGGAGACAAATTGAATTAAATGAAACTCAACGCGAAGAGAGACAGACGGACAGATCGATCGAAGAGATTCGATCATTCTAGAAACGAATCACTGATCGATTCTTTCAGTACAAAATGATCGATTTACCCATCTCTAGCTTGACGTAACTTTTATCGTTGAGTTTCTTATCGCAAATAGAACACGAATAAGGTTTTTTTTTCCACTCCGGACGTAGTGGTGCCTTGTCAGCTTGTTTTTGGCATTGCACGATTTCGGACAGATGTGACATTGGCAAAAATATGTAATAAAAATTATGATTAAATTATACAAATAAATATACCTATCGAACTATTATCAAATTAAAGTATTTTAATATTACTCCATTATTGACAAAAATTTGTTGTCTGAACCAGATAGATAGAAGATAATATTCGCACTTTGTTTTTGTAAGAAAGCATTTACAAAGAAGAATTTAGGGTTTGATTAAAAGGTTTTTTTTTCAATAACATAATATGTGCAAACTACTCTTGTTTTACCTCCCATTTCACATTATCACCCACATCACTCTCGATGCGGTGATACTTCTTTAAATGTTGCTTGACGTAACTCTTATCGTTGAATTTCTTATCACAAATCGAACACGAATAAGGTTTTTCCCCGCTGTGGACGTAGAGGTGCCTTGTCAGCTTGTTTTTGGCGTAGTACGTTTTCGGACAAATGTGACACTGGTACTTGCGCTCTTTGGTGGGCAGCTTGATTTCGCCCAGGCCTATGTTGTGGATCCTGGCCATGTGAATCTGTAAAATTAATTTATGAAATTAACTCTGTGTTTCAGACTTCCATTGTCTATATTTGTAAATAAATTTCTTGAAGCTGTCTTTATTGGGCAGAATCCGGGCGGAGCCAACTTCTTAAACTTCACGGTGGAGTGAGTTCCCATAGTATACAAGTACGTAGCCTTAGGTATAGATTGTAGTTTGCACCTGAAGACGATCAGAGATTGGACTGATCGAAACGTCGTGTATAAATAAAATATAGACAATGGAATCCGAAACACAGAGTTAATTTCAAACACATCATTGTCTCAAACTTTCAAACAAAATGAATTCAGGGCGACCACTGACAAAACCGTTATTTTTTTTATGAATTTATGAAATTTTTTCTGAAAAATTATGAGATATTTTTACTTGCATACACCAATTAAGGAAGACCAAAAGATATTAAAAAAATCGTGTATTATCAAAATAAAAATCAAATAAACCGTACATATAATAATAAAGAACTATTAGTCAACACTTAATTAAAATATACTCATATAAAAAAAATAATAAAGTTATATACAGACCGCTTCAAGCTACTGCGAACATAGGGGGAATCAAGTCCAATTTACTCTCCGTGCCGAGGTGGATTCGAAGCACGCTGCAGTGTTATCTTTTGGAAATTCATTTTGTTTTTATTATTTTGTTTTATTTCTGCCTTGCTCGAGAAACAGATGGGTAAGTTCTTAATTGAAATAATACATTTTTAAAACCAAAAATGGATGTCTACGAAGTTGCCGAAAAAGTGCAGATGGTCAAATGGTCAAATCGTCATAACCCAACACACGTTCGATATTGGTCGAGGGAAAATTTGCATTTGTATTTTAACGTAAGAACACAGTATCCCCAAAAACTAAATGTTTGGGGGGGGGTATTATAGGGGAACACGTAATTGGGCCATTTTTTATTAACGGCAATTGCAATTTGAATGGTCCTAGATACTTGGATCTACTGAAGCAGCACATTATTCCAACTGCTAGGCAGTTGTTAGGTGTAAGATTTGGTGAAACATGGTTTCAACAAGATGGTTGTTCCGCTCACAATGTTGGCCTTGTTAGGGAATATCTTGATAATGTATTTCCTAATCGGGTTATAAGTACACGGGGAACTATTTTATGGCCAGCTCGATCTCCCGATCTTGCTCCTAATGACTTCTATCTGTTTTTGAAGAAGCTTTTCAAATTAGCACCCCTAACATGCTTGGAAACGTTAGAAGGGATTAGCCGAGCAAGGAGGACTTTTCGAACATTTGCTTTAATTTTTTTTTTGACTGGGAGAATCTTTTTGGTTTTTAGAATGTATTATTTTATTTTGAGAACTTGCTTTTATTTTGTTTCTCCTTATTATTTTCATTGTAACACGTCGTCACTGATAAATCTGAGCAGTTGACAATAAAACGCTCTTATTTATCACTGATAAAAAATAAGAAAATTACGTTATAAAAATTTGCGTATTTATTGACCAAATTCCGGTTTCATTGACTACGCTCCACACAGCACCGTGGTTAGAGGCGTACTAAATACCAAAGGAAAGTCATGCAAGTGGTGATCGCAAGCCTGAGTATTGGTTGCTTCACTGATAGGCGTGCGGTGTCTCTGCATGTACGTACACTGGCAAATTAGACTTCTTCCGCACTATGTTCGCAGTAGCTTGAAGCGGTCTGTATGTTTGCCTTGATTTTAGAGAACTATTTAGTCAACACTTAACTAGTGCCTATGTTATGCTGGATTTATACAGGCAAATAAAAATTATAATAAAAATAATAAATTAAAACAAAAATAAGAAATATCTTTAGTTTAGACAGCCAAATAAAAATAAGAATAAAAAGAACTAAAAAGAAAGGTTTGTGGCATATCGGACACACATTTTGCCATTTAATTCATTACGATCAGGCCTCCAAGATCTAATGGATAGTCCAGAAACCTACAGGCCTATTTCATCCTTGTTAAGAATCATCAGGGTAACATAGGAATGTACCTGGCGTATGAAGCATCGGCAAACAACGCAGGATGTTGGATGACTATATGCAGCGCGCCGCCTATCGGAATAAAGCGAAAAGCAAAACGTTAAAGGATGCAAATATCAATAAGAATGAAATTTGCGAGGACAAAAAAAAGAAAGAAACCTGCGAAACGGTACCGGTTAGTGAAAGAAAACCGTTCAAAATACAACGTTCGCAGCAACTCCACCCCCAATTGGAGTTTATACTACGTCGCCTTATATTAAGGCTCAGCAACAATTACTCCGGAGGAGGCTTGTTGCGCAAAACAAAGCCAAGTAAGATTTAAAAAAAAAAATAATTTGTTGTCCGTGAAAAATAAATAAAAAGAAAGGTTCGTGGCATATCGGACGCACATTTTGCTTTTCAATTCATTACGACCAGGCCTCCAAGATCTAATGAACAGGCCTGTTTCATCCTTGTTAGGAATCACCAGGGTAACAGTCCTGTATGTTTCTGGACTATCCATTAGATCTTGGAGGCCTGGTCGTAATGAATTGAAATGCAAAATGTGTTTCCGATATGCCACGAACCTTATTTTATTTTTCACGGACAACAAATTCATTTTTTTTTTTAAATAAAAAAACACCAATTTCGATGACAACAATAAATGAAAGTGAGGTTATGTGAATCAATGAGGCATGCGCAAATTCGTTTTCAGATAAAAATAGAAGTTGCCCATCAATTTATTTTTATTTGTTATTTTTATTTGTGCTGTATAAACGCCTAGATTGTTCCCCATAAGCTCAACTTTTATTTTAATTATTATTTTTATTTTTATTTGCCTGTATAAACCAGCATTATAATACAAACACATACTAATATAAAAGGAACAACGTTATATAAAAACGCCTTTTTCGTGAGCCTTGACTTGACCAATGCCACTTCCATCAATTTTAAAATGTTTGCAACTTAACTTGCAATAAGCAGAATAAGAATCATTTTTATCCTGTATTACCCAAGAATATTGCTCCTGCCAGTCAGGATTATATTTTGTTGTTCTTGCAATCATGTTTTTAAAAATTAAAACCAAAGTATGCTGCATCTCTTTTGAAAAGCATCAAACTAGAGATGTGTGATTCGTGAACGATTCGTTCACTATGATCGAATCACTTGCGAGTATTGAATGATCGAATCATGTTTGCTCGATATGATTCAATCAGTCAAATGACCAACGAATCAAACGAGTGAATCAAATCGGAAAGGATCAACTGAATCAGTTGAAAATAGGTCGATCGTTTCGTTCATTCATTCCTTTGATTCGAATTCCTGCACGCGGGGTAGCAGCAGTATTTCGTATTTAGCTGCATTTTGGTCACCATTTTCTTAATTTAATTTCAAATGATTCATTTAATGATCGATTCAAAAGATTCGATCATTCTAGAAACGAATCACTAATCGATTCGTTCAGTACAAAATGATCGATTTACCCATCTCTACATCAAACAAAGAACGATCGTGGTATAGCAGACTTCAGTCACTGCAATAGTCCGTTTATATAAATTTAATGAGACCAACTAGTCCAAAATGTTTATTTCCCTTTCCAATAAACATCTCTAGAGAGAGAAGTGACCTAGTATTCCTTGGCTTATCATTTTAAATAGACCAAATTAATATATACAAGGGCTATTTGCAACATAAAATTTGTAAAATTAAAAAATAGTGATCCGCAAAGGGTAGAATTTTAGGACGGTTTTAGGACACATCTTCCAAAATTATGACAAATTATGTTTTTGTGACAAATGTACACCCTCTGAATTTATGTTATTCAAGGCCCTCCAAAATGCAAAATGCAATCCTTAATCGGTTGATGAGAGGCCTCTAAGAATGTGTCGGTGCTAGTATATGACTTCAAAACGAAAACAAATCGGTAAAAGAAGTTGGTCTGGATGACCGAGATTTAAACATAATTGCCAAACTATACTGAACCAGAGAGGCTAAATAAAAGTTGCTAGCCACCTGTCCCAAGAAGTCTGAATCAGTGGCGGCTCGTGATCTATGAAGAGGAAGTTCACAAATTTGAAAAATTGACAATGATTTTTTTGTTGAAGTCAATATTTATCATAATTTTTTAAGATGTGTCCTAAAACCGTCCTAAAACTGGCTAAAGGTCATAAAAATCATAAAATTTCATACTCTACCCTTTGCGGATCACTATTTTTTAAGACAGTGTTTTAATTTTACAAATTTTTTTTTCGCAAATAGCCCCTATATACATTGATTTGGTGTATTTAAAATGATTAGCCAAGAAATACTAGGTCCTGTTTAATCTTTCGTCCTCTAGAGAAATGTCGTGTTGGAAAGGGAAATAAACATTTTGGACTAGTTGGTCTCATTAAATTTATGTAAACGAACTAATACAGTGACTGAATTCTGCTATACCATGACCTTTCATTGATTTATGCTTTTAAAAAGAGATGGAGAATACTTAGGCTTTAATTTTATAATCTAAATTCATTTTTGGCACCAAACCTTGTTTTAAAAAATATAAAACAAAAACATGAGTGAAAGAAAAACAAAATATAATCCTGACTAGCAGGACAAATATTCCTGGCTAATGGTAAAGTCATGATGACCCTTAAGATATTTTAGTTAAATACCTGTTAAATGATTTTTAGATACATTTACAGTAGGACACATTTTTTGGTAAATTTAAGGACTGGAAAGAACTTTGAAAGAAATTGATACCTCCTTATGTCTCACACACTTTATGCTTTAAAAAATTACAATTTTTGCTGTTTTTTTTTTCATAAAAAAAGGCAAAATAAAAATCATATGCACGAAACCACTCAAGATCAAAGACAGATACATTGCCTTAAATTATTTTAATCTTTCTCTAAAATACTGCTGTCTCTCTTCAACAACCCTAAATATTTTTTGCACTTCACTTAATTATCTCTTCATCTACCTCTGTGTGTGTTTTGTTAGTACTTCTTTTGAACGCTAAAAAACAGTGAAAACTTAAAAAAATTTGAGTGTTTTATTCTAGGTATCGAAAGTTTGGAAAGAAAGCTCTAAAATGTGAGCATAGTAAAAATTGCTTAAACAAAAACGTTACCCCTTAAATTATGCTAAAATATTTTAAGCCTTAAATTACCATCATGGCTTGACCATTAGTCTGCTTATTGGAAAAGTTAACTTGCAAAAATTTTAAAATTGATGGAAGTGGCATTGATCAAGTCAAGCCTCACGATAAAGGCGTTTTTATACAACGTTGTTCCTTTTATATTAGTATGTGTTTATAATATAACATACATAGTAGTTAAGTGTTGACTGAATAGTTCTCTAAAATCAAACTAAACATATGTAACTTTCTTGTTTTTTTTATATTAGCATATATTAATTAGTAGCTAAGTGTTGACTAATAGTTCTTTAAAAGTGAATGATTTCCTGCTATTATATGAACAGGTTGACCGTTTATAAAGTTCCACCAGAGAAAACTTTTTTATTAGTTGTCACAAAAAGATAAACAAAAAGAAAGAAATTATGTAGATTTGTATTACAGTTTCACTTTTTTTTAAATCACCCGTTACACGCAGGATGTCCATGAGGTCTTTTTTTTAATGGAACACCCTGTATATTTTTTAAAATTTCGATACGTCTTTTTTTTAATTCCAAAAATATACCATATGTTAACGTGTCTTGAAACGTCATTGAGCAAATTCACAAAAACGTTGCCATAAGAGTAATGTGTCGAACAAAGAACCACCTAAACTATTTTTCCCTGGCTAACACATTCCCTTACGGCAAATTATTTTTCATTTTACTCGAGAACTGCCAAAAAAAACATATGATATATTCAGTCATTCACTTTTGGATTTATCTCTTTTGACAAATAACAAAAAAGTTTTCCCCTCTACGGTTTATTTTGTGTTTGTTTTTTTGATAATACACGATTTTTTTTATATCTTTTGGTCTTAATTGGTATATACAAGTAAAATTTTTATTAAGTTAAAATTCACATATATTTTTTTTTAATATGTCATCAAAATGTCATAATTTTTCTGAAAAAATGTCATAAATTCATAAAAAAATAACGGTTTTTTTCAGTGGTCACTTTGCAAGTCAATTTCGGCAGTGGCGGTCCCAGGGGGGGGGGCGATTTGCTCCAGAAAAAGTAGACAACAAAGATGCGGGTGCATGGTAACCCTGAAGTCTTAGGAGAAAAAACGAGAAATTGTAGAAAGTATTTTGGGACAGTTTGACCTTCAATTCGTCACACTAAGAATAAGGAAACGCATGACGTACCTACCGCGAAAACCATTGGAAATACAGACCAGTATTATAAGTGATTTATAAGCCATTGACCAATAATGACCGGTCAGACCAATGCATCTAAGCGACACCGGGTTTAACCAAAATATGGGAAATTGTGACGTCATTGATCAGCTATTTTACTTTTGGTCTTGACCAAAGATGACCGTGCTCGGGAGGTGAGTGAGTCTTTGGATATGACATTTCTAGGTTTTGTTTGGAAAAATATCTGGGCCGAACAACTCCGGGATTATAGGTCTGCGCCCCATTTATAGAATATACTGTGTTACCATTGAACTTAAGAGGTTGGGTTGGTCCTAAGGCAAAAATTCTTGCCTTTGGCGCTATTACTAAAATTTTCCAACCAGTCAGTTTGACCGTTCCATCCAAGCGAACGGTCCGTTGGTTTACGGTTATTGTGAACTAGTCATTGAAACCGCTCCTCACTGGTCAATGGCTTATAAATCACTAAAGAGTTTCTATTTGTAAAAAGTATTTTTGACCTGAACATATTCATACCAAGTTTTATGCAACGTGAAGCCAAAGCAAGGCAAAATTAACTGAAGTCGTTTCTAAATACTATAAACTGTTTAATTAATCCAAAACACAAAATCTTGAATTTTTATTGGGAGAAGTCAGTATTTGGACACTATATTGGTCAGAAGTAGGCAAAAGATTAAATCAAAACATATCTGATAACGTTTTCGAGGCAATGAAAAAGTGTGGCGATATTTTTCCGTTGATAAGAACATTCTTGGATGTTTACCAGTAAGTAATGCTTCGTCAGAAAGATTGAAAACATAAGTACTTAAAAACACTATGAAGGAAATTCGTCTGACGGGCTTAGCGTTTCTGCATATCAGCAGACATATTGAAATTGACATTGACCGATTTGCCCAAAAAAACTGGAAACGATCTTTTTTTTGGATAGGCATCTTATGTTTGAGATATGCAATATAAAAGGTAATGCTTTCAACTTAAAAAGCTTTTTAGACCTCAAAAAAAAAAGTATTTAGCTATTAGGTTTTGTTTGTGGTTTGTTTATTATCTATTTTTTATAACTGACTTTAATTTTTTTATGAAAACATTTAGAAAATAAAAATAAAGTAGGGCATAAATTGCGGCGCTATAACACCTTTGATATTTACGGTATTAGTTTAATTTTGTGTTAAAAATGGCATTTGTAGTGTTACTTTCCTAAAAATTTTCTCCTGCTGCGCTTTGAAACCATTAATCTTTACAATTTTAGTTTAATTTTATATCAATTTTTTAGTGCAATTTTCCTAAAAATTTTCGCCTGCGGCGCTATGATACCGTTGAAATTTACGATTTTAGTTTAATTCGACTCAAAAATTTGCGGCGCATTTAAAATTTTTTAAAATAAGAAATGTATGAAATAAATGACATAAAATTTGAGTACTCCCCCCCACTAGATTTGAGACCAAATCTGCGTTTGTAGTTACTAAAGTTTGTTTGCATATATTGATATAATCCTCATAAAAGCTATGCTTTATTCTGGATTTTTTTTCGTATCGAAACCGCCCCCCCCCCTTTCAAATGGATGTGACCGCCACTGATTTCGGGTTTAGGTCTACCGGCATTTCTTATTTCAATTTTTTGCTCCATACTCAAAGAGCTAAAATTATTTTTCAAGTCCTCTACCGTAAAAATGTTCATTATAACAATTGTTAAAATAAAACACCAGAAAAAGTATAAATAAAAGCCCTTATAAAATCGCTAAACCCGCGAATGTCTCACGACATACAGCGACAAGGCAAATGTGTGCGCCTTTCTCTATTGAAATTTGCGATATCCCTCGCTACTCACCCACTGAAAACATACAATATCCTGCTGGGCTCCACCTACTTCATCGCATGTACACTATCGGCATCATAAAAGTGGTACGTGATAAACATAGGTATTTTTTAAATTGTATGGTTACCTACCGGATTATATTTTGTGACAGACTTGATTGAAGATTGCTTTCAAAAATAATTTTTATATTACAATAATACGCTAACGCATAAAACAACTGTAACAAAAATTAAAAAACACAACTGTAACGAAAATTATAAAACAATAGAAACAAATTATTAGGTATATAAATTTTATTATTATTCTTGGTAGAGAATCAGCCAAAATTTCAAAAAAATCAAGTTTGGCAAATTCTGGCCGTATGAGCAGGGCAGTTGTCTTATTGAAAAATAAACTGGTCTTGATAAAGTTCTGTGACGGCTGGAAGCATGTGTTCTCTAAAATGTACACTTAAAGCTGTGCTGTGAGCCTTCCATTGATTCGAAATAGAGCACCATGACCTCTTGCAGAAATCCAACCCCACATATTTACCGAAAATCTTCCAGCGCGATCGTTGTTACCAGCAATATATCTTCCCTCATAGCGCATTCTTGGTGGACGATACACCCAAATTTGTTTTCTGTCACTACAGGACTGGAAAACTTTTTCATCGGAAAATATTACCTTTCGCCAAAACTCTGGTTTCTTTAGAGAGTAATTAAGGGCAAAAACTAACCTGGCCTGTTTTTTTTCATTTGTAAGTTTAATTTTTTTAGCAGCTACACGACATCTTTTAGAGCCTTTCCTTACGCGATTTCGTGCCACTCTTACACATCCTGGAACTTGGGTTAATCTCTTTGCCTGGGCAACAGATGCAAAAGGATTTTCTTCCATAAAAGCGATAAGGTCATAATCTTGTTCATCAGTTGAAACTTTCAATAAACCAATTCCTCTCTCTATTGTCTGATCTTCTTCCCATCGTTTTTTAATTTTTATAATCGTGGTTTTACTGCGTCCATAATGTCTAGCCACGTCCCTAATTGACCATCCTAGTTGTAGTTTTGCCAGGAGTTGGGCTTTATCAAATAAAGAAATTTGTGGAGGCATTTTTTATTTATTTGTCAGACTGAAATACAGAATGACATACTTTGACAGTTTAAGACAAATACAATAATGGGTGACTTTGTTTGTAAAAATAGACCACAAAATTTAGCTTTCCATTAGTCTATACTATTAGCTTAAAATTCAGTGTGACATCCTTAAAAATGCCACAGATATCAACATTTACAAAAGTTCAAATTATCACTCGAATTATAGAAGACGGCTGGTCTATAAGAAGAGCGGCCACCCATTTTGGAGCTGATAAAATGACGATAATGCGATGGAAAAAGCGCTGGATTGAAAATAATTCTACGGATAGGAAAGATGGATCAGGACGACCAAAAGTAAGTTCTGAAGTGCAAGATGAGAGACTTATTGACCATCTTAGACAAAATCCTTTTTCAACGTCGGTTGAAGCAGCTAATGTAACATTATTTCCGGGTTCTTTAGCAACAGTAAATAGAAGAGTTACGAAATCAGAAGTCTCTTGTCGTTCTTCATGATAATGACTTCTGGGAGAGGGTGACGAAAAATTTTTTCAATCATCTTCAAGCAGCAGGAGAATTTTAGTTTATCGTCCACCAAATTCTAGATTTGAACCCAAATATACAAACCAAATTAAAAAAGCTGGACATTTTTCTGTAAACATGTGGGGCTGGTTTAGAGGTTTGGGTTTTTTTTGGAGAATCGAAGGAAGATTCAATAGTGAACGATATATTGAAATCCTTGAAAACGTTATGTTGCCATCTGTACAGGCTTTACATGAAAATAATTCGTTTATGAGCAGGACAACTGTCCAGTACACACGGCTCATGTTGTTCGCCAATGGTTTCAGAATAATAATATAGAAACACTTCCTTGGCCAACCAACAGCCCTGACCTTAACACAATGGAAAATATATGGGGTCGAATCGTTAAAATAATATACCAAAGGTCCACGAAATGCTGAAGAGTTAAGCGATGCTATTTATCGCGCATTGGATCAGCTCGCAGAAGACCATCAGTATTTTAAAAATTTAACCTTTTCAATGCCCAGACGTTTGCAGCTTGTAATAGAGAAAAATGGTGATCCTATTAAATACTAAATTATTTATTTTAGTTCTTTTTTAAGTTAAAATAATTAGTATTAAGTTTACCATCGTTTTTGTCCTAATCCAAGTTTCCTATTCGTCGAATTGTTTTCAATCCAGCGCTGTTTCCATCGTATTATTGTTCCAAAATGGGTTACCGCCCTCTTTATAGAACAGCCTTCGTCCGTTACTCGAGTGATAATTTAATATTTTTCAATAAAGACTTTACTAAAACATTATTTTTGCTTATTTTTTAGTATTATACAAAATTTAATATAAAAATAAGGTTACCTTTAATTTAAGTAAAAAAATATTTTCGTTTTAGAGACCTTTTTTAAACAATATGTAAAATTGTCGTACTTTTGAAGTTTTTAGGCATTTTAGCTGGTAGTCCGTATATATTATACACTTTTAGAAAGGTCAATTTTGTGACTGCATGTATGCGTTTTTTTTAAATCAAGTGTACGACTGGTAGCAGGAACTGCGTTGAAATGACGGACGCGACAATGAGAGCGCGCGAGACGGAAAGAGAACTCTGTGTTAAATTATAAATACTCACCTAATTTTGACGCGGTGCCATAACTTATAATAATGGGGAGTTTCGGAAACATTACAGAGAATAAAATACATCACACATTTTATTATTAATTCATTATTCTGTGTGGGGGTGCACGTGCTCATGTGCTCTTATGGAGGAATCGCCACTGGTCTGAATAAGGAGAGGTGTGCGCTGTTGTTTAATACAGGGTTGCTACAAGATTCCCTAGATAAAATTCCTAACTTTTTTCCGCCTTATTTAAAAAAAAAACCTGACTATATAGACCTCCAAAACTCGATTTTTTTTAGTCTCAATGATGGGACAGCAAAGAGGGGTGGTAAAATAATAAATAAAAATATACTTTCGTATTTCTTCTACAGGGTTCCTAAACAAATCCGTAGGGTGCCAAGAAGCCGTTTATAAGAGGCAGACAAACGGAAAAGCACATTAAGCAGAGAAAGACGGACATAGGGGGACATTACAAACAAATCCATTCCAGGTTATTGTTTTGTAATGTTTTCCATTTTCATACGTTTAGGACTGGAATAAAAATTATTTTTGCTCGAATTAAAAAAAAACTGACGAAAGCTCTCGTAAAAAAGTGGGGTCATGTACGTGTGCCCGGAGACCGTCCCGAATTGCATCTCGAAGGCAAATGGCACCTCCGGACGCTTGGGGTTTCTACGCGAACGCACCCTGTGAGTGCATTTGCGTAGGGCCAAATTTATAGTCCGACGTCGAAGGGAGCCTCAAGGCCTCCTTGACGAAGGTGTCCTTCAAGGCGTCGTTTCATTTCTTATTTATAATCCCTTTACTCGGGAAGGAATATTTCAAGGTAGGGTTCAATCGGCAAATGGTGCAAATTAACTACTGTGTGTTTGTTTTTGTTTTTTTTTTGACAAAAAATGAATGGAAATAAAATTCAAAAGGATGGCACTACAAAGGGGCCCACAGACTGCGTTTTTGTTTGACGGTTATATTCGACAAGCAAATCTGGTCGAGCAAAAACGACGGAGGCGAGTTGCACACAGACTTCAGTTTAGTTTTATCACATTAATTATCGAACATCTCCGACGGACAAAATCAGGCGAGGCCAGATATTTGCATCAGTTTTGTACGCCAGCAAAAACGACAATTTTTCTCACACACACTTCGGTTTTGCGTCGTTTTTGCTAGACCAGATTTTCTCGTCGAACAAAAATGCAGTCTGTGGGCCTCTTAAGACCCTACACTAGCCACGACAAGGTTTTTACTCGCTGAACTGATTCAAAGATCCTACTTAATAATTTTCAGAACTGAATCCACTTTTATAAAATGTACTTACATACAATACAATACAATATATTTTATTTCTTCTTATTTACCTTACATAGGTGTTGAACTTGTCAATTAAAAAGAGAAAATAAATAACTATACATAAATAAAAATATAAATACAAATCATGTAACTTCTCCTTATAAAGAAAAGAACTGCCAGAAAGATAAAAAAGTTAATTTAAAATTTTAATAAAAAATAATCTTGTAGGCTGTAAAAGGTATTATGGAGAAGAATGAATTTTACAGATTTTAGTACGTTTTTTTCGGGAAAATCTTTGACCGATTGAGGAAGGTTGTTCCAGAATTTTGAATAAATGTGTAGTTTGTCTTTTCTGTTAGCAGGTTAGTTTTGTGTCCTACGTGTTACTTACATTACCTAGCTACTTGAATACTCCCAGGCCAACATTGGGGACACTGGGAGACCCCGGTAGTTTGGGTGATTAAATTGATCTTCAATCATGGGTAGTATAATGTGCAGTGTGGTGTTTTTTGAAAATCTATATCTGGCCAAAAAGTCCTTTTCTCTAAATATGAGGACGTCCATTATAGATCTCGTGTCGGGCCTCGGTAGAAATAAGTAGATATTATAACAATAGGGAAATATAAAAATCCTCGCAAGAACGAAGTTCTAAAACTCAAAGGGACTTTGCATGTCCTGTATGCATCCCTTTGGAAGACTACCATGACCATAATGATCAGGGACTTCTTCTTCCACCCAATCAATAAATTCCAAAAAATCATCCATTATTTTCAGGATATCTTAGAAAGCAACCCACTAAATAAAAAAAAACAATTATCAAAACAAACCCAACAATATTTTTGTAGTACAAAATGAAAATGAAATGCATTTCATCCAGAATACGCGGGTTCAATCCTTACTCCGGCATAAATAATTTTTTTAAACTTTTTTAATTATTTTGTGGTTATGCCCTTTACCTAACCTAAAAATGTTCATTTGTTTTTGTTTGTAAAATGTAAAACGAGTCTCGTTTGTTTAACAGCGGCCGAACACGAAAAAGTGGTATTTTTTTAATGGGCCTTGGCACATTCCTGAACAAAATTAAGATTTTCTTACCCTCATAACTCGTTGATCTTTATACTCCTTACTGCACTCTGGACACCTATGTTCCCGAACATTAGAATGGGTTTTCATATGCCTTTGCATTACACATTTGTCAGTAAATTTCCTAAAAATTCAAATAAGAGTATTCCCTTTTTGAACCAAATGGCGCGTGGCGGCCAAACTATTTAATTGTACAAATACTTAAAAGTTTAAAAAAAGACAGGAGCGATAAGTAGTGAAGACCAACTTCTGCACAATAACCGCGGATTTATAAACTCGGCGTTACAGTCGACGCTGACGCATCTTTACTCTTTTTTTAGGGACAAAATACTGGAGAACGAAGAAATCCAGAGAACAGGTTAAAAATAGTTAGAGAAAAATAATTTTTTGAATCGGAAAGTCCTATTCAAATTTACCAACATATACAGGGTGATTCACGACGAATGAGTAATAGTCAAACCATAGGCATTATGAACTAAGCCCATTGCATATCTGGTAATAAAATTTACCTGGTTCTGTTCAATTTAATATCTCAAAACCTAAGCAACCAAAAATTATTAAATTTTGCATGCTAATTACATTCCCGAAGATTAATAAAGATGTTTCAGGTCCGGACTTACTTTTTTTTCTCATTTTTAAACCTCACTTAAAAACAACACCCTGTAACGCACACTAAATAAATTTTCTTCAAAAAGCCTAGGATTAGTACTGATTACTAAAGAAAAAAAAATTAACGCGCAACTTTTTGTTTTTGCTATAAAAAAATTGTTTGGTCCTCACTTAGCATTGCTACTGGCTTTCGGTTGGAATGGGCTGGGCATTTGATGTGTTGTAGATCTGTTCTCCCTGATCAACTTTAAAATGGACCTCTTGTGTTGAAAGTTGGAGGTTTCAGATTTTAGGTATTTTTCAATAAAATCATTTTTTTGCATATTTTAATGTATTCGAGTAGCTAACTACTATAATCAGTTTTTTGCCTATTTTAATGTATTCGAGTAGCTAACTACCTACTAAAGGTTTTTATTTAGAGAATCAGGCTATTGAATGCAGTTGAAAAAATTGACATAGTTTATTTGCGTCACTCTCAGTGGCAGCACAAACTTGAAAAACGTAAAAAACTTTTTTTCAAAATGACATTTTTCGTAAAATCGCTGATTAAAAAAAAACAAATGGTGAAATATTTTTTATTTTTTGATATGTTATAGAAAAATCTTTAGAGAAAAAAAATCTAAATTACATGTGTATAAGCTCATCACACTTAAGATCTTTTGATCTTTTGTTTTTTAGTTTCTTTTCGGTTGAAGTAACTGATTTGGAGGTTTTCTAACTTCTTTTTTGCTCATCACACTTTGTGAAAAACACCCGTGAACCTGGAAAATGCTCGGGTTACTGTTGCCATTCTACAATGTTTATGTGTATGCCATGCTAGAGACCAGAAGTTATGAGAACACTATTTGGGGTGAAATTTATAATGAAAATGTGTATAGCATAAAAATTATTCAAAAATCATTCATCAGAATGATAGAAGGATGTAATCATAGAGAACATACCACAAATCTTATAAAAAACATAAAATTTTCAGAACTTTATTGTATAAATATTTGTAAATTTATTAAAAAAAATAATAAACTAAACTTGGAAAGAAATCATAATGATCGAAATTATTTTATTACACGTGTTACCAAAACACACACTAGTCTGGGTTCCAGGCCATCGGGGACACTCTGGAAATGAAAAAGTCGATGAATTGGCCAGACAAGGCTTTGCAATAAAGTTCACAGGGCCTGAACCATTTTGTGGGATCGCTAAGAACCAAACAATTTATTAAACAGTGGCTCACCAAAGAGACGAACGATCTGTGCGTGAGAGCAAACGCCTAGACAAAGACAGGCCAAACAGTTCATTGAGGAACGTTCACCAAAGCTGACTGCAGAATTTCTTAGTAAGAAAAGGAAGCTTGTAAGACAAATAGTGGGGCTTCTAACAGGTCACTGCAAACTCAATAAGGAAGAAATTGTATGCTATGGGATGCTATGAGTTTCATGACAAGGACGGGGCTGCGACTTTGTTTTGTAGTTCTAGCAAAGCAGGGAAGGAGAAAGAGGAACCACACTAGATCTAAGAAAGTCAAGGTGGGCAGGTGTCTACACCACCCCATTCTAATCTAATCTGATTACCAAAACACATAGTCAAAGAATGTTTATAAATTTATCATCAAAAATATTCAATGCAATTCCAAAAGATACACAAATGTTGCCATTGAGTAGATTTAAAATACAAATTTAAGATTTCTTTTTTGCAAACCCTCTAGCTGAACAAATTTTAAGTAGATAATCTATAAAAGAAAAATTTGGTTACACGAGAGTGTCTTATAATTTTTAGAGTGAAATTAATTTTTTCAATATATTTATTATTTTTTCCAATTAAAAGGCACACAGGATTCATTTCCTCGCCTTTTCAATTGAAAAAAAAAATTGAAAAACCTTAGTTAGTATCTCATGCTATTGTAATATCTCTTCAGTAACAATTTTTAATTTCTTCGAAAAATTTTTCTCGCACTCTTTATCGAAAAATAATCGACACGTATTTTTTTTCCAAAATACTATTTTTTTTCAAGTTATGATTTTTTGAACTTTCGAAGATTATAAAATTGAACATTTTTCAATCACTGATAACTCGTAAACTATTTGATGTATGAAAAAAAATTTCGAATAATAAAAGTTGCGTTTTCGTATGAGCTCACCAACAAAATTTTTCAAATATTTTTTTTTCTTATTTAACTCATGTATTCTGCAACTGTTATAAACAAACTGAATGTTTGAACTTGGACCAATTTTTTTTGTTTTTTTTTTCTTTGTTAATACGTAGAATCATGTTGGGAAGATTGTGTAAAAATTTCGGAGTGGATACCTAAATACTTTACGAGATATTTCAGTTATACGAGGCCTATCACAGGGCGTATACTATAAAGTTGTTTAGCTCCCCAGAGCGCGCGGCTGAAATACCCGATAATACCTTGGATAATCGTCCTTGGATTTTTACCATATAATTAACCATGGGTATGAGATACTATAACGGCCCCGCCCTTGCATTTTTTGAAAAAAAAAGCCGCAGCGATAACTCCTGACCAAGTTAGCCTGGAAAAAATGCAGAGCCAAAAACTCCTCTGGGCTCGAGCAGGCTGCGGCAGGCATGCGCAGTAGATTTTTTCGCGTTTGGCCTTGCCCAGGGCCACCCCTGATTTTTTGGAACCAGAGGATAAGTTGTGCAATCCTTGCAGGATAAAGATTGGAAAAATGAGTGCCAGTGATATTCGTGAGTACATGTTCAGTGTCCGTCCCTATTGCTTTTCGTTCATTATTTTTCATTCACACGATCGTTATATTGCGTCTAGAGGCGTTTTCTCGCTTTTAAATTGTTTAAAAAAATTTTAGAGTTTGACACATTCATTTTTTCGCGTTGCAGCGGTGACGTCATATTTAAACTGGTTAAAAATATTTCGGAACGGAATCCATTCCCGTTTCAAAACCGACGCGTGCACAGAAGTTACGTCAAAATTTTACCTTTTTAAATTTTGTTTTTTTTTTAAAGACTGTTTATACTTTTTTAGATTAGAATGGGAACTTAAAAATTACATAGTGTTTTGCCAGACTAAAATTGCAAACTCAAAGTGAAAACTTATTGTTTCTGCCCGGATTTTAAGATCGTGAGTTTTTTGAAATCAGAGTCACAACGCGCACTCAAACGAAAATCATGTTGATCAAAATAAATTCGTACGATTTGCAAAAATTACTGTGACAAAATTTTTTTTAACGAACAATCGATATACACAGCATGACTTATATAAATTTCGTTAATATGTGTGCGGGTTATGTAAATAACAATAAATTAACATTAAGAAGATGATTAATGCATCAATTATTTTAAAAAAAACAGTGTAAAACCCAGATTGCAAAGATAATATGGAATAATCCAGTCATTACGTATCTCTCTGAACTCTTGCGTGGAGCGAAACGTAGTCCTATTATTATTGAAATATCTCGTAAAGTTTTTCGAGATCCACTCTAAATTTTTTACAGAATCTTCCCAACATTCTAAATATTTACAAAGAAAAAAAAAACAAAAATTATTCCAAGTTAAAAAACATTCAATTTGTTTATAACAATTACAGAATACAATAGTTTATATTTCAAAAATTTTTCCGGTGAGCTCATACAAAAACGCAACTTTTATTATTCGACAATTTTTTTCATACATCTAATAGTTTACGAGTTATCAGTGATTGAAAAATGTTGAATTTCATAAACTTAAACATTGGGATTTACTAAAACGGTTTAGTCTATTTTAAAACGGTCCTAAGTTTAAGTGAAATTTTGGGTTTTCAGCATTTTAAACGAACCCTCCTTGAGTTTTGGACGTAGTAGTAAATTTGTTTATTGAATAATCATCTTAACACAATCTTTTTTTGGATTTAAGAGGAAATTTTAAATTTAGAAGAAAAGAAAATTAAAAAATTTAAATCTATGCGGGGTTTAAATAGTAAGCACTCTGTAGAATAAATTAACATTGGGGTTATATGTCACTCTAATTAAAACTTACCCTTGTTAATTAATTTTTCCAATTAATACTTGATGTCACACAACGATTTAGATGAGTAATAATAAAATAAGGAGTAGATTAATTTTGTATTTATTTAAAAGGTGTTTTTATCTATGAAATGTATTAAAAAACTTAAATGCAAGTTTTTTTTTTCATTTCTGTCACTGTCGAAATGTCAGTTTAAAAATATTAGCGCTGCGTTCAATCACAAACAGCGAGTTCGGATCTTTTACCTCTGCTTGCACCTTGGCTTACACTAACCTCTACTGATGAAAGCTACAGCTTTAAAATGAGCAAGGAAAGTTTTTTTGACTGAGCTTTTAGATAATTAGATAATATAGTGCATAATCAGTGATCTTCACTTATGTTTGTTTTGCCTCGTAGTGCCCTTATAAATATATTTTGTGTGCTGAAAACGGGTTCAAAATATGGCGCTTTTCTGGACAAAATAGGAGGTGTTTTATTGGGTAATGAACAACTTGGGATATTAAATAAGGTAAATTAATCCTTATAAAAACGGTTACTTAGGGAAATTATAAACGAACTTATTACCAAATGCCACAAAGCCATCCTTTCTGGGGACTATAAATTTAAACCACCCCCCTGAGGTAGTCTAAAAAATCACCTTTATAACCTCAAACACAAATAATGAAGCTATTATGTGCCAAATTTTTGGCGTATTCGCCATTTGCGATTTTGAAACCTATCAAAAAAAAAAAGTTTTAGGGCATTTTCTTCTAAACTATGATTTATTTTGAGAAAAAAGCAGTTTTTCAGTGATATTTTGCAATAACAATACAAAATAATCGATAACTCTGAGTCTTTTCTGTATGGGTAAGTGTTTTTTAATTTTCAAAAAATTTAGTACACCCCACAGGTGTAAAAATTTTAACCTGTGGGGGGTACTATTTTAGATCTTAGTAAATCCCATTGCAAAAGTTCAAAAAATCATAACTTGAAAAAAAAATATTATTTTGAAAAAAATACGTGTCGATTAATTTTCGCTAAAGAGAAAAATTTTTCTTAGAAATTAAAAATTGTTTTGTAAATCTGGCGTGGAATGACCCATACACATAAATTACAAAAATTATATCAAATAAGGGTGGATTTGTAAACTCAGCACTTGAGCAATCGCTGCCCAGCAATAATGTTCCAATGCCATCAAGCGCGTTCTTGAAAAATTCAGCAGGAAGCAGCTGATGCCAGCAAGTCCCATCGGCTTTAGGAGCCGATCGCTGGATGGATTTAACATAATCCCCTTATCAGCTGTTTATTATTTTTCTGATTTATAGTACCCAGAGTAAATTTTTTTTGGATTCCAGCGCTGGATCTGTCAAAAACAACTGTTTAATCGACTGCTGAAAGCGCACTCAGCAATCATTGAATTTAGGCTAATTAAAAGAACTCGCCCCAATATTAAATAATAAGTCAATTAGTTTATGGCAGACAAAATTCATACCTCTGACACAAATGACATTCGAAATTCTTTTCGCCAGCATGACGCCTCATATGACTATCATAATTTGACTTTATAGGGAACCGTTTGTCGCAAACTTCACACACATGTTTCCACTCGCTTGAGTCGGTATGAACCACTAATTTGTGTGATCTAAAAAATATATAAATTTACATTATGTTAACATTGTCACGGAAGAGAGAGGAGGTGTAACCTTAGCGAGGGTCAGTTTCCACCAATTTTATGGGAACTCACAGTTTGTCCGAATTTTCAAAATCAGAATCGTTAAGAGTAGAGATCAGTTACCTTAGGTTAGAAAATGTCAGTGACGTTCAAAACGAGTCATGGGATAACCATACTTTTCTAAGTCAAATAAACATCAGAATTGGCTGAAGTTTGAATGAAAGGCACATTTTGTAAAAACAATTCTGATGTTTATGTGTCTCTAAAAAGTATGGATATCACCAGCGGCGTAGCGTGGGGGGCAGGGAGGTTCCCCTCCGCCCTCTGACTCTTGGCGCCCTTTGGGTGCCCTCAGCTAGGCAATAAAACAATAAACATTACAATAATATAAAACAAAAGTAGAAAAACATTTTTATTTTAAGCAGTTTATATTTTAAAGACCCACAAATAAAGATTATTTGCAAGCATTGTATAATAAACGTCAGTTGCGCGTGCCGCAAGGAGTAACGATAACCGGAAGTATTTCTCTTTTGCCGTGAAAAAAAAGATGTTTTTCTTGTTTTCTCAATGATTTGAAACAGTGACAGAAAAGTGTTTATCCTCCTGTGATTTATTGCAAAAAAAAACTTGAAAATTAATTGTTGAAAGTCAAAAAAAAAGAAAAGCGAAAAAGATGTCTGAAAAGCGTTGGGACAAACGGGACGTTATGTGGAAAAAAGTGTCCATATCCTATTTCTTGCTAACTTAAATCTGGTTAGGATAGGTACCTACTAGTTATTAGTACTACCAATGTTTATGGTATACCATGCTCACCCAAGTATAGATCTAGACTGTAAAATAAATATATTCTATGTGACATTGGATACCCTTATAGAGACGCTTTAGACAAGATTTTAAGATTTTTTAAAAGGTTCCGAAAAAATTCGTTGATTAATTAATGTAAACGATTCAGAAAACAATTTAAAATGTCTCGCGGACTTAATTTTATTTTTCCAAACATTTTTAAATTATACCAAATAATGAATACAATTAGTCCTGGCTGTGCGGAAGCGAAGCGCACTTTTAACAGATCAAAAAAAAAATTAAAATTGTAAAAGGTCACAAATGACGGAAGACAATCTGAATGCGTTTGATTAGTGTTGAGCGGGAGTATAGCCATACTATTGATTTCGATGTGATACTAGACTACGTATGAAGTCAGTAAAAACTCGCAGACTTAATTTTTAGTTTAAAGTTAATATGAAATGTAAAAAAAATTCTTATTCATAAAAACTGTAGTAATACATTTTTTACCCTATATATTAAATTGCGACTATACTATTATATACCTAGGTACCAACAACTGTGGTGTCCTTTTGAGCCTTCGCCCTCCCCGCCTTTTAAGTCACGCTACGCCGCTGGATATCACATTGAATGTCACATCGACATTTTCTAAGCTAAGGCCCTAACATAAAAAAAAAAGAATTTCTACTCTTAAATGCAAGGATACTTTTTTGCAGAACAATTTATACAGTATTATTTTTTAACAGAAGCGCAAGAGGGCCAATATTAGTCTGTGATAGAATCATAAACTATCATAATAATTTTTATCACCGTCGAGGCCCTTCTCTTTTTTACAGAATTAAATAAAACTTTAGGGAAATACAATGAGGAAAATCGAGTTGCTCTTTAGTCAAAAAGTGCTTTGCTCATAAATTTTTAACTGGTATAGAATATTTTTTCCCTGGGACTAAAAAATCTGTTTTCTATTTTTGCAAAAAATGTTTTGCTGAATTATGTTCAGTTCAAAAAAATTTGCTAAAGGTCTATAACGCCTATTTGATGTTCCAACTCCTTCCTGCTGCCTTATATTTTTGTTTTTGTCGAAATACGATAAAGACGGAGACAAGGCAGCGGCAAAAATTTGTATACCAGGCAATAAGATTTTATTTCATTTTACACCGGCCAAATTATCTAGAAGGATAGGGTTTGCAAAAATAGCAAAACAATTTGCTAAAACAGCAAACTACTATACAAGGCCTGGAACTTTGCTTTTTAGTTTTAATGGTCATTAAAAGCTTCCCTTAAATCTAAAAAGTGCTTTGCTGAAATAAAAAACAAGTCACGGTCATTTTAACAAACTAGATTGCAGTAATTGCAATGCCACCTAAAAATTTTTCTCTATGTACGTTTTATATGAAAAAAAAGAAGATCCAAGGATCTGAGGTGGATTGGTTCAGGTTGGTTGGGTTGAGTTGTCAGTTTTTTTTATAACAAAATTCTTCCGAATCTACCGACACCAACGTTAACTGGAAATACCGGAAAACGTGGCGCAGCCTAACCGTGCCGATAAACGGCGAAACTTCTGAATTGGGACCGTTCTTTTTATGCGCTGTAGGTGGGGTTAAATTACATGCGCCCTGTTCTCACTATTGCATCAAACTGAAGCATGGAGCTGTGGGGAATGTTCACACTATGTCTTTTTTTAGAGGAAATGTTATTTTTAGACAACATAACAAAATCACTATTTAAAAAATTGACATATCACTAGATTTTTAACTGGTTTGTTTATTTTTTTCCTAACCCTAATTTTTGATTTTGTATTTTGCGTTATTTTGTTTTTTTTTTGTCAAAAAAGCAGAATATTTATCAGAAAATTCAAAAATAAATTTTATAACCTAACATTCACAGTTGATCGACAAATTGACAACATAAAAAAAACGGTTGCATGCAGGCAACTTTCTGATAAAAATAGAACATGTTCTATTTTCGACGGATTTCATAGTGTGAAAACACCCAAGATTGCAGTAATTGCAATGCCACCTAAAAATTTTTCTCTATGTACGTTTTATATGAAAAAAAGAAGATCCAAGGATCTGAGGTGGATTGGTTCAGGTTGGTTGGGTTGAGTTGTCAGTTTTTTTTTATAACAAAATTCTTCCGAATCTACCGACACCAACGTTAACTGGAAATACCGGAAAACGTGGCGCAGCCTAACCGTGCCGATAAACGGCGAAACTTCTGAATTGGGACCGTCCTTTTTATGCGCTGTAGGTGGGGTTAAATTACATGCGCCCTGTTCTCACTATTGCATCAAACTGAAGCATGGAGCTGTGGGGAATGTTCACACTATGTCTTTTTTTAGAGGAAATGTTATTTTTAGACAACATAACAAAATCACTATTTAAAAAATTGACATATCACTAGATTTTTAACTGGTTTGTTTATTTTTTTCCTAACCCTAATTTTTGATTTTGTATTTTGCGTTATTTTGTTTTTTTTTTTGTCAAAAAAGCGGAATATTTATCAGAAAATTCGAAAATAAATTTTATAACCTAACATTCACAGTTGATCGACAAATTGACAACATAAAAAAAACGGTTGCATGCAGGCAACTTTCTGATAAAAATAGAACATGTTCTATTTTCGACGGATTTCATAGTGTGAAAACACCCAAGATTGCAGTAATTGCAATGCCACCTAAAAATTTTTCTCTATGTACGTTTTATATGAAAAAAAGAAGATCCAAGGATCTGAGGTGGATTGGTCCAGGTTGGTTGGGTTGAGTTGTCAGTTTTTCTTATAACAAAATTCTTCCGAATCTACCGACACCAACGTTAACTGGAAATACCGGAAAACGTGGCGCAGCCTAACCGTGCCGATAAACGGCGAAACTTCTGAATTGGGACCGTCCTTTTTATGCGCTGTAGGTGGGGTTAAATTACATGCGCCCTGTTCTCACTATTGCATCAAACTGAAGCATGGAGCTGTGGGGAATGTTCACACTATGTCTTTTTTTAGAGGAAATGTTATTTTTAGACAACATAACAAAATCACTATTTAAAAAATTGACATATCACTAGATTTTTAACTGGTTTGTTTATTTTTTTCCTAACCCTAATTTTTGATTTTGTATTTTGCGTTATTTTGTTTTTTTTTTGTCAAAAAAGCAGAATATTTATCAGAAAATTCAAAAATAAATTTTATAACCTAACATTCACAGTTGATCGACAAATTGACAACATAAAAAAAACGGTTGCATGCAGGCAACTTTCTGATAAAAATAGAACATGTTCTATTTTCGACGGATTTCATAGTGTGAAAACACCCAAGATTGCAGTAATTGCAATGCCACCTAAAAATTTTTCTCTATGTACGTTTTATATGAAAAAAAGAAGATCCAAGGATCTGAGGTGGATTGGTTCAGGTTGGTTGGGTTGAGTTGTCAGTTTTTTTTTATAACAAAATTCTTCCGAATCTACCGACACCAACGTTAACTGGAAATACCGGAAAACGTGGCGCAGCCTAACCGTGCCGATAAACGGCGAAACTTCTGAATTGGGACCGTCCTTTTTATGCGCTGTAGGTGGGGTTAAATTACATGCGCCCTGTTCTCACTATTGCATCAAACTGAAGCATGGAGCTGTGGGGAATGTTCACACTATGTCTTTTTTTAGAGGAAATGTTATTTTTAGACAACATAACAAAATCACTATTTAAAAAATTGACATATCACTAGATTTTTAACTGGTTTGTTTATTTTTTTCCTAACCCTAATTTTTGATTTTGTATTTTGCGTTATTTTGTTTTTTTTGTCAAAAAAGCGGAATATTTATCAGAAAATTCGAAAATAAATTTTATAACCTAACATTCACAGTTGATCGACAAATTGACAACATAAAAAAAACGGTTGCATGCAGGCAACTTTCTGATAAAAATAGAACATGTTCTATTTTCGACGGATTTCATAGTGTGAAAACACCCAAGATTGCAGTAATTGCAATGCCACCTAAAAATTTTTCTCTATGTACGTTTTATATGAAAAAAAGAAGATCCAAGGATCTGAGGTGGATTGGTCCAGGTTGGTTGGGTTGAGTTGTCAGTTTTTCTTATAACAAAATTCTTCCGAATCTACCGACACCAACGTTAACTGGAAATACCGGAAAACGTGGCGCAGCCTAACCGTGCCGATAAACGGCGAAACTTCTGAATTGGGACCGTTCTTTTTATGCGCTGTAGGTGGGGTTAAATTACATGCGCCCTGTTCTCACTATTGCATCAAACTGAAGCATGGAGCTGTGGGGAATGTTCACACTATGTCTTTTTTTAGAGGAAATGTTATTTTTAGACAACATAACAAAATCACTATTTAAAAAATTGACATATCACTAGATTTTTAACTGGTTTGTTTATTTTTTTCCTAACCCTAATTTTTGATTTTGTATTTTGCGTTATTTTGTTTTTTTTTTGTCAAAAAAGCGGAATATTTATCAGAAAATTCGAAAATAAATTTTATAACCTAACATTCACAGTTGATCGACAAATTGACAACATAAAAAAAACGGTTGCATGCAGGCAACTTTCTGATAAAAATAGAACATGTTCTATTTTCGACGGATTTCATAGTGTGAAAACACCCAAGATTGCAGTAATTGCAATGCCACCTAAAAATTTTTCTCTATGTACGTTTTATATGAAAAAAAGAAGATCCAAGGATCTGAGGTGGATTGGTTCAGGTTGGTTGGGTTGAGTTGTCAGTTTTTTTTTATAACAAAATTCTTCCGAATCTACCGACACCAACGTTAACTGGAAATACCGGAAAACGTGGCGCAGCCTAACCGTGCCGATAAACGGCGAAACTTCTGAATTGGGACCGTCCTTTTTATGCGCTGTAGGTGGGGTTAAATTACATGCGCCCTGTTCTCACTATTGCATCAAACTGAAGCATGGAGCTGTGGGGAATGTTCACACTATGTCTTTTTTTAGAGGAAATGTTATTTTTAGACAACATAACAAAATCACTATTTAAAAAATTGACATATCACTAGATTTTTAACTGGTTTGTTTATTTTTTTCCTAACCCTAATTTTTGATTTTGTATTTTGCGTTATTTTGTTTTTTTTTTGTCAAAAAAGCGGAATATTTATCAGAAAATTCGAAAATAAATTTTATAACCTAACATTCACAGTTGATCGACAAATTGACAACATAAAAAAAACGGTTGCATGCAGGCAACTTTCTGATAAAAATAGAACATGTTCTATTTTCGACGGATTTCATAGTGTGAAAACACCCAAGATTGCAGTAATTGCAATGCCACCTAAAAATTTTTCTCTATGTACGTTTTATATGAAAAAAAGAAGATCCAAGGATCTGAGGTGGATTGGTCCAGGTTGGTTGGGTTGAGTTGTCAGTTTTTTTTTATAACAAAATTCTTCCGAATCTACCGACACCAACGTTAACTGGAAATACCGGAAAACGTGGCGCAGCCTAACCGTGCCGATAAACGGCGAAACTTCTGAATTGGGACCGTTCTTTTTATGCGCTGTAGGTGGGGTTAAATTACATGCGCCCTGTTCTCACTATTGCATCAAACTGAAGCATGGAGCTGTGGGGAATGTTCACACTATGTCTTTTTTTAGAGGAAATGTTATTTTTAGACAACATAACAAAATCACTATTTAAAAAATTGACATATCACTAGATTTTTAACTGGTTTGTTTATTTTTTTCCTAACCCTAATTTTTGATTTTGTATTTTGCGTTATTTTGTTTTTTTTTCAACAAAATTATGATTGTTTTCCACAAACCAAAACTACACTTTTTTGCACTCGACGCGCGTTTCGCTAACAACGTTAGCATCATCAGGAGACGATAAACAATGAACTAAATTAATCTACGCTCTATCTTATATACAATCCTTTAGTGGGCGGAGATAAGACTAATAAATTGTGATTGATCACGATTTTTAATCCTACCTCCCCTCAACCAAAGAATAAAGTGTACTAAACGGGATAGGTCCTCTATCTTTATTTAAACTATTTCTGGATTTAATGATTTCCATACTTTCATATGCATTCAAAAGTCTTTTGTTTGGTACACTTTTTAGAAGTTTTAGGTTATCTAATGTGAATCTATGATTGTTTTCAAAAGCATGCTCGGCCACACTTGACTTTTCTGTTCTTCCGTATTTTAAGTGTGCTAAGTGTTCTTTAAAACGTGTTTGAATAGAGCGTCTCGTTTGGCCAACATATTTTTTATCACAATCCATGCAACTAATTTCGTAAATTCCACTTTTTTCTAGAACTGTAGTTTTATCCTTGGGATTTCCTAGTAAGCTTCTTATTGTGTTACCGGATTGATATACTAATTTAAGACCGGTGTTATTAAATACTTTCTGTAATCCTTTCGTATAATTAGGATTATACGGAATTGATACAAATTTTGAGTCGCAGGTATCTTTTTGTCTGAAAAAGGTAGAATTCCGAAAGGTCTTTTGAAAAGAATGTCTATTTATCAGCTTATTTATTAAGCCTTCGTCGTAACCGTTTTCGCCAGCTATATTCCTAATCCTATTCTTTTCTGCTTCAAATCTTTCTTTGTTTAAGGGGAAATTTACTAATCTATATGTTAAAAAGTGCAAACTTGCAAGTTTATGTTGTAAGCAATGAAAAGAGTCATTTGGAATATACCTGTTGGTGGCCGTGCCTTTTCTGTATAGGTCAAAGTCCAATTTATTTTTATTTCTTATAACTAAAGTGTCTAGAAATGGCAGTGTACCGTTGTTCTCTGTTTCATAAGTAAATTTAATAGTGGGAAATTTGTTATTTATTTTTTCCATAAAATTTTTAACACTAGTTACTTTAGTGTTGAATACTGCAAACACATCGTCTACATACCTGAACCATACTCTGGGGAAATACTCAAATTCTTTTCTTATATCTGATTCAAATTTGCTCATAAATAGGTTTGCGATAAAAGGTGATAAACTATTACCCATTGTGGTTCCTTCTAATTGCTGGTAGTAGTTATTTTTATATTGAAAGTAATTTTGATTCATGCAGAGTTTTGTTAAAGATAGGTATTCTAAAGTCTGTCTGTCTTCTAGATTGTTTTTTCTTAGTAGTTCCTCCAGGTATTGTAAGGTATTGGGGATCGGCACACTAGGGAACAACGAACTAACATCAAACGAGATTAAAATTTCACCTTCTTGGAGTGAAATATCTTTAACTTTGTTGATAAATTCAAGGGAATTTTGAACAGAAAAACCTTTTTCCTTTATCGGTAAATTTTCAAACTCGTTTGCTAGCCATTTCGAAATGTTGTAAGTAGGTGATCCTACAGCAGAAACTATAGGTCTAACCGATTTTCCAGGCTTGTGGATTTTCGGAAGACAATACAGTTTGGGCATAGTGGGATTGCTTACTTGTAGTTTATATTTAATATTATCAGTAATAATATTGTTACATTTTTTAATTGTGTTTTTTACTTCGTTAATCATTTTTGGTAAGGGGTTCTTTGGGACTTATTTGTAGGGTCCATTTTTTATTAGGTTATCTACCCTTTCGAAATAATCTGTTTTATCTAATATAACAACTTTATTACCCTAATCTCCGCCCACTAAAGGATTGTATATAAGATAGAGCGTAGATTAATTTAGTTCATTGTTTATCGTCTCCTGATGATGCTAACGTTGTTAGCGAAACGCGCGTCGAGTGCAAAAAAGTGTAGTTTTGGTTTGTGGAAAACAATCATAATTTTGTTTTAGTGCAACCAAAGGTTCCAAATTCGAAAATAAATTTTATAACCTAACATTCACAGTTGATCGACAAATTGACAACATAAAAAAAACGGTTGCATGCAGGCAACTTTATGATAAAAATAGAACATGTTCTATTTTCGACGGATTTCATAGTGTGAAAACACCCAAGATAAATGCAACTTTCTGAGAAGCCTATGTGAACCAAAATAATTAGATGTACAAATCTTAAAAAAATGCTTCCTTCTAGAGGTTGGCGGGAAACATCAAAAACGAGAAAAAACTATATCACGTAATTTGTGAACTGCCCCTACCTTACATCCTTGTGAGTATTAAAACACTTCCCACACTCGTCGCAGTGGTACTCCCGTTTGTTTAGATGGTGTTTTTCGTGCGTAGTTAAATCGGCTTTCGTGACAAATCCTTTTCCGCAGTAAGTGCACACATTTGTGCGGACCGCTGCGTGATACTTTTGGTGTTGCATCAGGTTTGAGGAGTTACAAAATTTTCTGGGACATCTACAAAAATTGTATTACAACGTAAACTGGGGTAACTTTGCTCCTTGGCAGGTAAGTTTACTCCACTAGCGAAGTAAACCGTTTTCGGTTTTTAAATCTAATTCACAAACGAGGTGCGCTTTCGCAAACCGATTTGCAGCGATTGATAGGTTGTTTGATGGCAAAGATGAGCACTCGCCGTCATGACTCTTTCACCATTTGCGTAGTACCGGCGAGTTTTTGGTTTCATACCGATTTCTGTAATCATCAAGCGAGTAAGTGTTTGTGTACTAGTAGAGTTAGCTTGTAAGTATTTTTTGTAAAAATTAGCAAAGTTAAAGACTGCACCAACCGCTTACCGTTTAATGCTTTGTTTATTTTTTTTAATTTTAGCTTGCAATGTATTCTTTAATTTTTAGTCCACCATACCAATATGGTATGGGGTACTATTAAAATCGTGAAATTTTGACTTTTCTTAATTTTATCAAAAATGAGTTACTAAGGTTCCAAAACACCTTAATCGACGAAAAAAAAAATTTGACTGTCGGTCTGTTGTCTGTCTGTATACATGATAACTCAAGAACGCCTTAATCGATTTTAACCATGAACTGAATAACTTTTGGGTGGGCGGTGGGATGTTGAAGGGGGGAAAAGGGGGATAAAATATTTGAAAAAATTGTAACTTTAGAACAAAAGCAAGTAGCGATATACGGTCTTCAGATTTAAGTTTCCGTGAATATGGACCACAAATGTTTTGGAGCTTTAGTTTCCGAGTTATTTGAAAAAGACGTTAAAATATATTAAAAAAATCATAACTTTAGAAGTAAATCAGTTATTGATATGCGGTAAATATTACCCAAAAATTTTGTTATTAGGTTCAAATCTTTCAAGTTTCAAGTTTACAGTTTTCGAGATATTTTCATTTTCTTTCAACATAAAATAATTGATTGTATGGTGGACTATCCGTGCTTTCTAGCACCAATTTTTTAAAAATTAGTAGGGCATCAGAAAACAAGTATTTTTTTAAATATTTTGCCATTAATTTTTTTTTTGTTTTTATGCTTAATTATTACTCTTATACCCCTGTCACATTTGTACTCATATCTTATGCATATGTCATTAAAATACCTTATCTTATATGGGGTTACCGAAAGCGGTACAAAATATTACACGAGGGGAGGAGGGTTTTGCCATCATTAATTAGGGAAATTTTGGAACGCTTAAATCTTTGACAACTTTGACGGCCGTTATGGTAGTCCACTACGACTACCATGAGCTGATTTTTTGGAACACATTAAAAACTGTGATTTGTAAAAAAATTTAAAGATAAGAAAAAACACAAAGTTGGGCTTTATTTTACAAAATAAGTGTTTTATATGTTGAAACCTGGTAATATTTTATTATTTTATTTTTAAAATTAACTGCGCCAAAATTCTCTAAAATTAACCAAAAACCACATAACCACAATCACAACAAAATCGATTCGTAGCTTACGGCAGCATCACATTTAGCTATTGCGCACACGCAGTAATTACCACAACCACTAGAAGTATCAAATAAGTGTTCCAAAATAATGTCCCTAATGCCATCAAAAACTAAACATTCTGCCTTTTTAAATGACCATGTCTGTACCTTACAAAGAAATTTAAATAAAATAGAAAAAGCATAAAAACACATCTCGGTGCAAATTCCGAAAATGTAGACCGCGCTTGCCGAGTTTCCATAATTAGGCCTTATTTTATTTTCTATAATTATGTAATATAGCAATAAGTAGCATAAATACAAGACATTATTCTGATAAAGTAGGTATAGTATATTTCACTTAAGTCCTAAGTTACACTTATCTTCATTTAATCGGTTGCAGGTGCTGTCAAAGTTGCACTTAAGTACCAAATTTTCACCCTTGGCTTAAGTGGTAAAATTTGACTACTTAAGTTTCCTTCTTCTTCAAGTGCCATGCTCTCTTCGAACATTGGCTTTCATCAGCGCAATCTGCACCCTGTCCACTGCTTTTCGGAAAAGTATCGTAGTACTAAGATTTTTAAGCCATGATATCCGTCTACGACCCGGACCTCTTCTGCTTTCAATTTTGCCTTCTATTATCAATTTTAAGAGTTTATATTTGTCATTTCTCAAAATATTCAAGTTTTCGTTTTTTGATGGTAAATAAAACTTCAAGCTCTTTATTTTTTCTAAGCAGAACATCCACATTAGTTACTCGGTCCATCCAAGATATCCTTAATATTCTACGATAACACCACATCTCGAATGCCTCCAACTTTTTGCACATGGCCTCAGTCAGTGTCCATGCTTTCATGCCATAATATAAGATGCTAAAAACATAACACCGAAGCACACGAATTCGGAGAGTGGTATTAAGATCACGACTATACAACACTGGTTTCATTTTGATAAAAGATGATCTGGCCTGTTCAATTCTTGCATGAACTTCTTGCATGTTGTCCCAGTTCTCATTAAGGAGACATTGTATGAATCCACGCGTTCGACTTGCTGCCCATTTACTTCTATCATGCCCCGGATGTTCTTTTCCTTGGATATGACCATCCATTTTGTTTTTTCAACATTTAAGTTTAATTGCGAACTTTTGGCAGCAATTTGATTCAACAACTCTTGTAGGCCTTCCAGCGTGTCTGCTATTATGACATTGTCGTCGGCATATCGTATGTTGTTGATTTTTATACCGTTTATGGTCAAACCCTCTTCGCAGTTATGAAGTGCATTCTCTATTATTTTGTTACTATAGATATTAAACAACAGCGGAGACAATATACAACCTTGGCGTACTCCTCTTCTTAATGAACCTCTTCGGACAGTTGGCCATCAACCTTTATTTTAGCAGTCTGATTCCAGTATAGATTAGCGATTATCTTTAGATCTCGGTCATCTAGACCAACTTCTTTTAGCGATTCTATGAGCTTTTCGTGTTGGACTCGATCAAATGCCTTCTCATAATCTATGAAACAGGTATATACTGGCACCGACACATCTCTAGACCGCTGAACTAAGACTTGAATGCCAAACAAGGCCTCTCTTGTCCCAAACCCACCACGAAATCCAAACTGCGTGTCACCCATAAAAGATTCGCATTTCCCATAAATTCTTTTGTGGATAATCTTTAGAAATATTTTGAAAATATGGCTCATTAGGCTGATTAGGCGATAATCACTACACTTCTTTGCTGAATGTTTTTTAGGCAGCGTAACAAAGGTTGACTTTAGCCAGTCAGCAGGGATTTTACCGCTACGATAAATCAAGTTAAAAAGTGTGGCCAGCGTATTTAGCGAATGTTCGTTTTTTATTAGCTTTAAAACCTCAATGTATACTTCGTCTTGCCCTACCGCTTTTCTGTTTTTAGCTGAAGATATTGCGTGTTTTAGTTCCTCTGATGTTATATCTATGCCTTGGTTTGAGAATTCTTCTGGCTGTTCGGATTCCATTCCATTCTTTTAATTTTTCTTTGGTATCGGGTATGATTTTGCCTTGATTGTCCACAAGGATTCCAGCTTGTCTTTTATTAAATAATCCGGCCGCTTCCTTTATGTGTTTGTGTAAATTGAAATCTAGCATCTAGATCTTCTATTTCTTGACATTGCTGTGTTATCCAGTCTTGTTTTGCTGACCTTATCTTGTTTTTTATTGCTCTGTTGATTTCTTTATAATGATCGATGCCCTTTTTACTGCGCCTTTTATACATCAACTCCAGGATTTCATCGGTCATCCAAACTTTCTTTTTATTTCTTGTTTCATCCTTGCCTAAGAGTGTTGTGCTTTCGACTATGGCATTTTTAACCTTTGTCCAGACCATTTCTGCATCTTGTTCGGTAGACTCATTAATATCTTTAAGCTTTTTGTTAAGTTCGACTTTAAAGTTTAGTTGCTATCATGTTATCTTGAAGTTTGTCCAACCTGGATCTGGGTTTGTTATTTGGGGGATGAGTTTTCTTGAGGGTAAATTTAATTTTCGCCACAACTGGAATGTGATCCGAGCCTACGTCTGCACCAGGATAAGTTTTTGCAGATTTAATAATGTTCCTAAGTCGTTTATTAATTAACATAAAGTCTATCTGGTTTCTAATGATATTCTGAGAAGTGTCAGATTTGGAATTCCAAGTATAAAGGCGTCTAGCTGGAAGTTTAAAGAAAGTATTTGACACGATAAAATCCCTTTCCTGACAGAACTGGGAAAGGCGATCTTCACGTTCATTTGATGTACCAAGACTGTATCTCCCAACAATGTCTTCTCTTGGGGCGTTTCCAAGTTTTGCGTTGAAGTCTCCCATAACAATGGTGATTTTTGTCTTTTTTGTAAGATTAAGGGCAGTCTGAACTTGGTCGTAGAATGCCTCTACGTCATCATCTGAATATTTACTGGTTGGAGCGTATACTTGAATAATATTGACATTGAAAGGCTTAGAGTTTAGCTGAAGAAATAACTCCCAAGATCTCTATGTCGAATCATTCCATTTCTCTGATGACATTGTGTACTTTTCCAGCCTGAAACATACTTTGTACGCTCCATGTAGCAATCTTCTTTATGACTGGTCCGGAGATTCTTAGCACCCTCTGGTCACTTAAGACCTGCCGGGGACTGAGGGCCTGGGCTTTTGGTTTTCCAGTCATGATGATGATATTTCCTGGGGACGGTAATGAGGTGGTTTCCCGTTGCCTTCCTCATCGCAGCATTAAAACCGTTAAAACAATCCTTGTCACGCCTTTAACTATGTAATTTGTTGCCGTTTTTCTTTCCATATCTAGAAGTACGCCGAACAATTACTTTTAGTGTTACTGCTTCCCAACACTAATTTTCTCGCCATATCTGGCTACCCTCACATAGTTTGGACTGCAGGTTGATGCAGTTACCGTGGTGTGGCACGTGGAGCCATATGTAAGAGCTGACCGCCCTGTGAGGACCAATTGTTCAAAACCATCTCCAGTCTATGACTCTCGATGCAACCATTTTAAACAAGAGATACTACCTCTACAGCGCAGCCCATACACCTCACTTAAGTTTTACTTAAACTATTTTTTTTCGTTTTTGGTATTTTTTGAAGTTTATTCGGCCTAGAATTGTCTTTTTTACTATAAAAAAAGTATTCGAAGACTCATGCCAAACAATTCGGAAAGAAAATTTGGAAAATAGACACATAACCTATATAAAGGTTTTTGTTTACATGTGTAGTGAAAATTTTGTATCTAAATTATAGGCTGGGTTTATGCTATAGGAAATTGTTTTGCATTGCTACTGAAGTTAGTTTTTAAGAAATGGAGTACGGGACGATGAAGAGAACGACGAACTTTTGTTTGTCATCAATGAGATACCTAGACATAGATTTGTCCGCTATGACTATTTTAATACTTCCGACGATGATAATTTTAGGACAATATTTCGTCTTACAAAAGAAAGCACGTTATTTGTGCTTCACTTGATCGATGCTCAAATTGAGCACCCCTATGACTAGTGAGTACGAAAAAAAATCACTCGAGGGGTTGGGCAGGGATCTTTATTAGGACCATTTTTCTTGATAGTCTATTTGTTCGACCTTCTTGACGTTCTTAAAAACGACAACAGCATAGCAGTACGATATGCAGATGATAATGATTTCATAACAAGATTGGGAGAACAATAAAATATTGTCACAGCAAGCGATAAGGTATTGCGGGCAGCTGGCCAGTGGTTTTCGGCAAATCGCTTGACATTGAATATGACTAAGACTGTTAGGGTAAGCCAACTCGTCAATCAAGAAAATTATGTAAAGTTCTTAGGGGTACTGTTGGATCCAAGTCTTTCTTGCGGTGTCCTTACATTTAATAATGACATATGGCATTGTGGGGTGGGGAATATATATATACAATACCAGAAATAAAGAAAACCTTGTCGTACCCAAATTTAGGATTGACAAGAATAATTAGCTGGGAATACATTTATTTAATTCTTTACCTATTGAAGTCAGAAACATGAATCTTAGGAAGTTTAAAATATTTTTAAGGACATTTTAATAGTTGCCTGTCCCTACAGTGTAAAGGAAATTTCAGATTTGGATGAAAAACATTTTAATCAAACGTACATAATTTAGGCTTGTCTGTTATTTTTTTGGTTTTCCGTAGCCTATATTAGTGTGTTTGTTAGCAATCTAAATTAAAAAAAAAATGTTTATGTAGCATTTACCTATTTCTGTTTATTATTGTTGTTATGTCCTTTGATATATACTGTTTCTTTTTCTGTAAAAAATCTCAAATAATTTATTGAGTATAATTTCAGTTTATGACATGTCGGGTGATTTTTTAATAAAAAACTTTATCCCCAATTGTAACATTATGAAGCTAAGAAAAAATGGCTGTGCCCATTTATTGTAGAATGTTTATTATTATTATAGGAAAATTTAGTCAGCTTAATTTCTATAGACAAATTTAAATAGTTTATGATGTAATGTTAATCAAAATGACGTGTCGATAAAAATGTATATTTTTTTATGACTAATAAATTGAACTGAATTGAATTGAATATTCCTAAGGCAGATTCAGAGTTCCGTAATGCAAGCGGTATGAGGTATGCGGTAAGATACAAGGAAAATATAGATATAGCAAACACATGCTGGTCTTACCGCTTACAGAACACTATGAACAGCAGCCTGCATTTATTATATTATTATATTTTATTTTTCTTGCGCCTTACCTCATACCGCTTACATTATGGAACTCTGAATCCGCCTTTACCCTCCATGAAAAGAAAGAGACCTAGATTTCTGTTAGACAACACACAGACCTCCAGCTATATGCACCAGTAGCAGGTATTCTACTAACTCCATAAATTGCGGTCCCAGTCAGATGAAAATTTAGATCACAACACACAGACCCCCAGCGGGCCCAGCCCCAACATAAACAAATTCATTCACTTATCAACAACAAAAACTGAAAAAACCTGCTGTCAAATGTCAATTATTTGAAGTTATTTTGGTAAAATTCCAAAATACCTAATAATCTGTCATCAGTCTGCAGCGTTGCCAGCTTGTTTGGAACTTAAGAGATGTTACTACTTAAGCTAAAACTTAAGATAAAACAAAGTCAGAAAGTGGCCCTTAATAGTGCGGAAGAAGTTCAGTTTAAAATGCATAGAAATCATTATTGAAAACAGGGTTAGGACAATCTGACAACCAGGGCAAAAACGTTATTGAATTATTATGGCACGGTTTGACATCTTAGGTCCGACCGATCCGACGAGTTTTGGTTCGTTTTTTGTGATTTTATGCAATTGTTATTTACTATACTTATATATGTTTGTTTTAAGATTTATAAAAATACATAAGAAGTGTTAGGAACTATCTTTTCACCGCCAATCAGAACGCGGCTCTACAATGTTGCCATGAACAGCCCTCCGCAATTTCCTTAGATTTGGTTATAGTGAGGGTGCATGTGTAAGTCCGTGGGATTTTTAATGAAGCATTTTTGTGACTATGTGAGATTGATAGCTCTTTAGTCACGCAATCGAGTGTTACGGGTGTTTCGTTCGCATCCATGTAGAAGGGGCTGATATGACGTCATCTTTCAAGATGGTGACCAAAAATCATAAAAAATACAACTTTCGCAACCGGGGCATGATTATACTCGATTCCATATAACTCGAGAACGAGGATTCCAAAAAATTTACCTTCAAGACCATCCGACTTAAAATGACCTTGAAAATAGCAAAAAACAAGATTTTTGCCTTTTTTATTAAAAAAATCTTAATAATTCGTGGTTTTGACAGTCCAACTTCAAATCTACCTTAAACTATTAGGCATGTATGCCAAATTTCATCCTTAGAGTTTAATGCAGTTTGGAGCTTCATAACCTTGAAAAATACGCCAGTAAAATTAACATATTGCAAAAATAACATACTAAACGGCGCTATTCATCAACTATTAAAGCCAACCAAATTTGGTAAGAAAGGTCAAGTCCGACAATATTGTTAAAAAAATTTGTTTCAGCTATGACGCGTTTCAATATCGCGGCTGATATATCAATTTGGCGACTTATAACCCCAGTTTATTTTATCCAATTTCGTAAAAACGCAAAAAAGACAAGGTGGCCAATAATTATTGTTGACTTATCGCCCCTTACCATGAAAAAGTTTAGTTGATGTCTGACCTTGATTGACCTTGAAAAAACCATGTACAATTGAAAAACCAGCTTTTTGTGATGTTTTTTTCCAATTTACTACTACGCAAAAACTTTAAGTGCCGGAGATAAAATTAACATCTTAGCCATAAATAAACACTTCATTTTAAACCTCCCCACCATTTTTTTGATATGGCGTCCCAGATGTTTATGCTATACCCCGGTAAAAATGACCTATATTCCTGTCGTTTTTATTAAGTTTCGGAAGTCTGAATTTTATGTTCTACTCACCTGTCCAGTCAACACGGTCATTTAAATAACCTATAACAGAGTTACCAGAAGTTAGATATATATTACCATATACTGGACCAGTGGTATGATGAAAAAGCATAAAAAATTCTAATTCTGCCCGTAGGGCATGACTACACTTGTTTTTTACCATTAATAAAAAAATTCAAGGATGAGAATTTAACAGCTATTTAGTCACACATTCATGTGCCACCACATCCCTGTAGAAGTTCCAAAACTTAATAAAAATGACAGGCATATAGGTCATTTTTACCGGGATATAGCATAAACATCTGGGACGCCATATCAAAAAAAATGGTAGGGATGTTTAAAATGAAGTGTTTGTTTATGGCTAAGATGTTAATTTTATCTCCGGCGCTTAAAGGATTTTCGTTTTACAATTGGTCCTGGTTCTGGTTGAACCAGAACCGCAACCGGTCCTTTCGTTTTAAAACAATGACGTCACAGTTGCAACCCGGTTATGAAATTTTAGAACCAGTCTGGGAGGTTGGTTCGGCCCTTTGGTTGTAAACATAAACATAACCCCTAAAATTTTGCAAAATTATAGATAGTCTTTTTTTGAGTAAAATTGACGTCATTATTTTCGAACCGCTATCAAAATTTATGTCAAAATAATGTCAACCAGAACCAGGACCAATACTTAAATCGAAAATCCTTTTAAAGTTTTTGCGTAGTGGTAAATTGGAACAAACATCACAAAAAGCTGATTTTTCACTTGTACATGGAATTTTAAAGTCAATCAAGGTCATGCATCAACTTAACCTTTTTTTTCATAGTAAGCAGTGACAATTCAACAAGAATTTATGCCCACCTTGTCATTTTTGCTTTTTTACTAAATTGGATAAAATAAAAAGTGGTTATATAAGCCGCCATATTGACTAAAGAGCTATCAATCCCACATAGTCACAAATCTCCTTCATTAAAAATCCCACGAGATAGAAATTATCAACATATGCCCCTACACTATTACTGATTTGGATAATTTGTGTTTAATATTAGACGTCCGGCTTAAGTCGCAAATAGTAATCAATTGTTCATTTTGTGCAGAAAGCATGAAATTTGGCACACTTATTCTTTAGACAATTTTGGTCGAGGAAATCGATGATCGGAGCAAAGATGGCGGCGATTTTTTCAAAATGGACGTCTATTTTTTGAAAAAATTTTAGGTTCTCCATCAAAACAAGATTATACTCGAATCCATATAATTCGATAAAGAGGAATTGAAAAAAAAATGGTTACATTGACGTATGACGTTTATCGTCCTTAAAAAGTGACATTTTATTTAAAAAAAATGCATTTTGAGATTTTTTTTTTGATAATTTTTCATAATTTAATAAGCCGCGACAGGTCTTTTGTTGTAATTTTCTGATTTAGAAAGAACATCAAACTAACTTTTTGCTTACAGGGTGATTGGTTTAGTTATATCAGGCCAGTCAAAGTAAGATTTTTTAAAAAATCTACATTATCATCCGTATCTTTCTTAATTTTTAAGGAAAAAATATCAAATTTGGTACAATTATTACAATTGTAAACTGATATTTTCAAACGGTAAAAGTTAATATTTTTTTAATAGCTTAGAAAAGACATGCATATTTGATAATATAATCGATTATGTATGTCTGAAGTATGTAAATTTTTATAAAAATAATTTTAGTTTGATATGGTCATTGGACGCCAAAATTTTTTTTTAGTATGTAAAAAATCGGATTTTTCAACGTTTTATTCAACTCTTCCTAACGACCAAAAATTTGTCTGGATATACACGTCGATAACTTCTGATGAATTAGAAGGCCTCAACAAATTGATTCAGATACCAGTAAAGTTGACCTAACATGTGTTTAGTCGGCCCGAATAGGTACTCTTATGTAACCTATTGTTCATTTCTTGCGGAAAGCACCAAATTTGGTACGCTTACTTTTTTAACAATTTTTTAAGAAAGTGGTCATGAAAATTTATGATCGGATGTACAGAAATCAAGTTCGCGACGAATTCTTCAAAATGGCGCTATTAAATCGAAAGTTACTTATCAAATAAAAAATATACTTGAATCTATAGAATTTAATGAAGAGAAATTTGACAATGCTAGTTAAATTGACGTGCACCTTCGATGACCTTAAAAAATGTCATTTTACATTAAAAAAATACTTTTCCAGAGCAAGGTCCAGAGCCTTTTTTTAAAATGTTTTATAATTCTGAAAACGGCGACAGGTCTTCTTTAATAATTTTAACATGACATCAACACATCTCTCCTAAATGACTTTTTGCTTACAGGGTGATTGATTTGGTAATATTTTTAAAGAAAAACACATTATCATCTGTTTTTTTTTTACTTTTTAAAGTAGAATTTTCAAATTTGTTACGAATTGTTAATGCTACCTTATCAACTAAATTTTTTTTGGATAGGTGGCGCTGCGGACGACGTGCCATAGAAACATCCTATAGTAAATCTAATAAAATAATTTTTAATTAAATTTATTAAGATTATGTTAAGCACCCACTGGATGTTTTGTTACGTTTCCATAAATATTAAAAAAAATGCCTTTATAAAAATATAGACTCTGATATATGTAAGTTGAAGAATTTATTGCCCTAACTATATAGATATAAAAACTATCTAGTAATCGTAACAAATTTGAAAATTCTACCTTAAAAAGTAAAAAAAAAACAGATGATAATGTGGCTTTTTTAAAAATCTTACTAAACCAATCACCCTGTAAGCAAAAAGTCACTTAGGAGGGATATAAAACATTTAAAAAAAAAGGCTCTGGAAAAGTATTTTTTTTTAACGAGAGGTCATCAAAGGTGCACGTTAATTTAACTAGTATTATCAAATTACTCTTCATTAAGTTCTATAGATTCAATCATAATTTCTTTTTGATAAGTAACTTTCTATTTAAGACCGCCATTTTGAAGAATTCGCCGCCAACTTGGTTTCTGTACATACGATCATAAATTTTCTTGACCACGATCCTAAAAAATTGTTAAAAAAGTAAGCGCACCAAATTTGGTGCTTTCCGCAAAAAATGAACAATAGGGTACATTAGAGTACTATTAGGGGCGACTAAACACATGTTAGGTCAACTTTACTGGCCTATAGCGTGAAAACGGCCGGATAGAATTTGGAATTTCATATCTGAATCGATTTGTTGGGGCTTTCTAATTTATCGAAATTCATCAACGTGTATATCCAGCCAAATTTTTGGTCGCTAGGAAGAATTAAAGAAAACGTTGAAAACCCCGTTTTTTTTACATACCCAAAAAAAAAATTAGGCGACCAAGGACCATATCAAACTAAATTTATTTTTATAAAAATTTACATATTTCAGCTATACATAATCGACTATTTTATTAAATATGCATGTCTTATCTAAGCTATTAAAAATATATAAACTTTTGTCAAATTTAAAATCGGAAATTTGAGTGCCACGTCGTCCGCAGCGTCATCTATCCAAAAAATTTTTAGAGTATCAGTAGACCTTGACAATTGTAATCATCGTGATAAATTTAACATTTTTTCCTCAAAAACTAAAAAAGATACGGATGATAATGTAGCTATTTTTAAAAATCTTACTTTGACTGGCCTGGTATACCTAAAACGATCACCCTGTAAGCAAAAAGTCTATTAGAAAAAGTTATTTTGATGTTCATGCTAAATTATAAAATTAAAACAAAAGACCTGTCGCGGCTTACTGAACTATGAAAAATTCTCAAAATGCATTTTTTTAAAATAAAATGTCACTTTTCAAGAACTATAAAGGTCACACGTCACTGTAACCATTTTTTTTTCAATTCCTCTCTATTGAATTATATGAATTCGATTATAATCTTGTTTTGATGGCAAACCTACATTTAAAGAAAAAATAGACATCCATTTTGAAAAGATCGCCGCCATCTTGGCTCCTATACATCCGATGTGTGCCATATTCCATGCTTTCTGCACAAAATGAACAATTGGGGACCTAAGCCGGACGACTATATATGGTGTGCGCCTTCTAGTTTATTTTAATTTCTTTGATACCTTACCTGTCACATCTAAAAGGTCTAATATCCTTTGGAATCATATCGTGTTCCGTCATACAGTGATCCACTAATTTTATGCTCGAAGTTGACAAGAAGCTACATTGCTCGCATTTAAATTCATACGAATCCCTTTTGCTGAAAATATTAAGCGACAAACTAGTTAAAACTTTTCCATCCTATATTTCGAAAAACAGATTTCAAAAACTCACAAACAGTATAGTAGTAGAAGAAGGAAGAGGGGGCTCTCGATGCGGCGACTGGGCTCTCGACCCGGCGACTGGCCTCTTGACCCGGCGACTAGGCTTTATGCGAGCTCTTTTCGCCTCTCGGGCTGTGAGGTGAGTAGACACCGGTGAGTATTTACCTCTCTCACTTTTCACATAGTTCAGAGTAGGTGAGAAGTAGGAAATTTGTTCACACTCACGGGCACGGGTGTCAAGAATACAGCCACTCGCCCACGGTCGAAACTTCCTGTCTTTTGGATAAAGGTCAGGATATGAGAGCATGCTTCATCATGGAAGATTCCTTTTCTGATTCCTCTGTAGGCTGAACATTTTAGTACATTAAAATTGTCATAAATTCCTCGAAAAAAATCCTCGGGAATCATCCACCATTTAAAAAAAAAAAATTTGTTTTCTCTATTTCTATTGGTCGCAGGCGAAAAAGTCTGAGAACAAAAATATTCGGCATAAAATGTTCAACATTTTTGTCCAAGTGCTCAACTTTCTGTAGTTAATTTCCAAAAAGTTAGATGGCGCCGAAGTTAAAAAAAATCAGTTTTAACGTATTTTCACCAACAAAAAGTGATTCTTTTTAAAACTTAATATAAAAAAATTGTAGATCTCGGAAAAATCCTTTAAAAATATGTAAGTATATTGTTTATAATTAATTAAACAGTCTCTGAGCTACAGAGACTGAAAGTGGGTAAAATTCATTGAGAACCGCTTTCTGGACATGCATGAAGTCGCGTGTTGTGGATTATATATTATTATTTATAGTAAGAGCAGTACAAATGAGGTATCAAATTAAAGTTTGTGACGTGCGCTACACAAATGACCCGGTCTGTCGGCATGAAAATTGCCAAAAGTATTTGACAGACTGACATTTAATCGTTAAACTGATTTTTCGTATCTTTAACGTCCTAAAAACTAACTACAGAGGGTTAAACCTGTAACAAAAAATATTGCAAATTTTATGCCAAATATTTTTGTTTCTACACTTTTTTGTCTCCGACCAACAGAAATGCAGAAAATCGGTTTTAAAGTTTTTTCAAAAAGGCGGATAGTTCCTGAGAAGTGGAGGAAACACAAACTTGGGAATTTTACTTTCAGACCACCCAAAGAACATACAAAAAACTTTTTTTCCAAATTTTGACCCTCCCCCCTGCAACACTTTATTTTATTTTTATTTACCATATCAAAACGGGCGAACCCAATTACAATGATAGGAAAAACATGAATATCAAAAGATTACAATATAAAGTAGTAAACATTAAAATAAATAAGTACAGCCAATAGCACCGGTAAGAAAAGGAAAACGGTAATTTATATGCTGTTTCGCAAATGCGCAGCTTTAAGTTGCTTTAGGTTAGTGTTAAAAATATCAATTGTATGAGTGTTATTAGAAATATGGCACATATGAAAAATAGGAGAAAATTTTAAAATATTAACTCTAGGCGTAGAGAGGTAAAATGTGGTTGTTTGTCTAGTGGCATCACAATCACAAGTCTATTTGGTTATTCAAAATTTTATGTAACGTCATCTGCGATGCATAATGCCTTCTGCTTACTAAAGATGGAGTTTAGAATCTAGCTAAAAGTTGGTCCTGCGGAAAACCCTGATGAGGATATGTACCATCTATTTTAAATGACAGAAATTTTAGGAATTATCTCCTGTATTCTTTCTAAGTATTCTATATGTGAGGCGTGATAGGGGTTCCAGATTACGGAAGCATATTCGATCTTTGATCGTATATATGCCAAGTAAAGACTTTTAGGACCAGAGATGCTGTTTATTTCTTTAGAAATTCGTACAATAAAACCGTACATTCGTGAGGCTGCAGAAGTTATATCTTCAATATGAAAGGAGAAAGATAATTTTTTGTCAAATATGACTCCCAGGTCACGTATGGACATGATCATTTATAGCATAGTCATAGATGATATAGGAATTTTTATTTGTATAAGTTATTATTTTACATTTAGCGATGTTTAGAGGAAGACCGTTTTTTACACACCAGTTTGGAATTTTATTTAGGTCGTTTTGGAGAGCTATGCAGTCAGATATATTGTTTATTACTCGGAAAGTTTTAAGATCGTCAGCATATGACAGGCTCGCTGAACTGAGTTCTCTCCCCATGTCATATATAAAAATGTCAAAAAAAGAGAGGACCCAGGACAGACCCTTGAGGGACTCCTGAACCCACGAGGTATTCGGCAGACCTGACACCGTTAACGTTCACGTATTGACGCCTGTCAGTTAAGAAAATTTTATTAGGTTAAGTAAGTGTGTATTAAAGCCGAAATTATACAGAGTATTTAACAGTACTGGTGTCAAGTCTGTCGAAGGCCTTCGAAAATTCGGTGTAAATTACATCTAACTTTTGAGCTGCATCTATAGTGTGTGAAATCGTTTGCGTGATTGACAGAAGGTTGGTGATAGTAGAGCGTCCTTTTATGAATCCATGTTGGTTCGATGATAAGATGTTTTGTACAGATGGATAGATAGATTTATGTAAAAGAAATTAAAAAGCTTTAAGAAAGTTATTTATTATCGTTATGGGTCTACAGTTTTTAACGTTGGATTTATCTAGAGATTTAAAAATAGGGCTTACTGTGCTTACTTTCCATGAGAGTGGAATTTTAGATTCACTTAGGCATGTGTTGTAAAGTTTTGAAAGAGGAACTGCTAGAACTGAGGCGCAGTCTCGGATAATAAAGCTAGGAATGCAATTATAACATTTTTTCAACCCCTTTCACCTTTCTGTTAGCACTTAAGAGCCAGGACCCCCAGGGCAAATCGTATTCTGGAAATCCCAGTCAAACAAAAAAGGGCTAGAGTGCTGAAATTTTGCACACATACTAATTATGTCATCATTGCGCTACAGAGCCCAATGTGCCAAATCTTAATTTTTAAATTTATTTTTTTTAATAGTTTTTTTCTAAAAAAGCTCTCTGTAGCGCATTTGGAAGTGAAATTTTAGGCTTGTATGCAAAACCTCATTTCTCTAGTATTTTTCATATGGCTATGATTTCCATAAAACGAAAATTGCTATTTTGCACAATATGGCAACCACTGTTTAAGATATCTGAACCACTGAATTTTGATTTTATTTTCTAGATGCAAAACTTCAATTTTTAAGGGAATTTCTTATTTCAAATTCACTTAGTTTGTCCACACTTTTATTTCAACCATAAACATAAATAAATAAAACCCAGATTATCAATTTACTTAACATGATAGTGGCTGGAAAATTTATGAATACAGTATCCTTATTTCTGAAGGTGTCACCAATGTGGCCGACATTTTCAGTGCGACTTTGTCAGTGAGGGATAAAATTCAAACAAACGATGCAATATTGTGGTTGTGCTATATAGTGGGTTCCCTTCTCTTAATAATACTTCTACCTACCCCTCCAACCCCTCTTGACGCGTTTATGTAAGCGATGGATGACCCGTTACCCAAAAGGACTCGACTATCGGTACACGAATAAATGTCAGTCTGTCAGATACTTTCGGCAATTTTCGTGTCGACAGACTGGGTTATTTGTGTAGCGTAAATCACAAGCTTTAATTTGATACCTCATTTGTACTGCTTTTACTATAAATAATACATAACACATAACACGCGACTTAATGCATGCCCCGAAAGCGGTTCTCAAAAAATTTTACCGACTTTCAGTCGCTGTAGCTCAGAGACTGTTTAGTTTAATTATAAACAATATACATATTTTTATAGGATTTTTCCAAGATCTTCCTTATTTTAAGTTTTTTTTTTAAAAAATCACTTTTTGTTGGGCTATATACGTTAAAAATGATTTTTTGTAACTTTGGCTATTTTTGTTGAATACAACAGAAATGGAAAAAAGTCGGTTACAAAATTTTTCAAAATGGCCGATGGTTCCCTAGGAGTGGGGAAAACACGGAGGTTTACTTTCAGACCCCCGAAAGAACATACAAAAAACTCAGCCTCCCCGGATTTTTTTCGCCCTCAGATGACAATTTTACTGTACTATTTTACAAGGTAGTCAAATGAGAATTCGTCCTTCTTCAAGCATTCTCTGTGCTCTCCTTTTGCCAAGTGCTTTTGGCGCGCACAGTGTCCTGTAAGCACTACCCTGGGGCTACTATCAGAGACCCTATCCCGCTGCGTAATTTTAGAAAAATACACACCCTAAGTCGTCTTAGGTACCTATTATTCCTTGTGACACCCGGTACAAGGTCGTCCATCATAAACCTTCCCTCAGTTAAAGTTTTTATTTATTTATTTGAATATGTATCAACAGCTTAGGCCAATTACAAACTTAATTTTACCCTGTAAAAAAGAATGCATTTGAAAGTTTTAGACAATGATGTTATGGACTTCCATTGTCTACATTTTATTTATACACAACATTTCGATCAGTACAATCTCTGATCTTCTTCAGATGCAAACTACAATCTATTCCTAAGGCTACGTACGTACTTATATACTATGGGAAATCACTCAACCATGAAGTTGAAGTTGGCTCCGCCCAAGGAGGGACTTCCAAATATTTGGAATTTCAACATTTGGTTTACTGAAAATACCCTGATTCTGCCCAATAATGACGGATGACAGGATAACGGTCTGCTAATAGGTTCATGGCTTTCGCCAGTGGTGGTCAATAATTACATGGCGTGGTTCGAATCACACGCGGTTGATACCGCAACATATAAACCCAAGGTCTGGCTATATGTTGATGATACTTTTATTGTCTGGACCGGGAATGACCAACAACTTTCAGAATTTCTTCACCACCTAAATAACATAAGACCCACCATTGAATTCACAATGGAGTTGGAGCAAAATTGTGAAATTCCTTTTCTTGATGTACTTGTCAAACGAGTAGAAAGCGACATCAGAACAACCGTCTATCGTAAACCCACTCACACAGGGCAATATTTAAATCAATGTTCAAATCATTATGCTACAACCAAATGAGGCATAATAAGAACTTTGTATAACAGAGACTTGGGAATCAAAATAAGAAACATTAAGAAGGGTCTGCATCAGAATGGTTACAGCCTTAAACTTATAAGACACTATTTCTAAATTTCAGCAAACAGAACAGAGAATACAAGACCAAAACCATACATAAAAGGAGTATCAGAGAAAATTCGAAGAGTAGCGAACAACTTTAATATTAAAACAGATTTTAAATCTAATAATACAATTCGAAGCCTTCTTAGTAAAACAAAACTGGAGAACAAACAAAATAAGGAATGCATTTACCAAGTTCCTTGTGAGTGTGGTGAATCATACATTGGCGAAATAAAAAGACCACTATATGTTAGGCTTAAGGAACATCAGACGAATTCCCAATGAGGTGAAACAACGAAATCAGGAATCGCCGAACATGCTTGGTCAAAACAACACCGAATGAAGTGGACAGAAGCAAAGGAAGGAAAAAACGAAAATTCCTTGAAGCTGCCTTTATTGGGCAGAATCAGGGTATTATCAGTAAACCAAGTGTTGAAATTCCAAATATTTGGAAGTCCCTCCTTGGGCGGAGCCAACTTCTTAAACTTCACGGTTGAGTGATTTGCCATCATATATAAGTACATAGCCTTAGGAATAGATTGTAGTTTGCGCCTGAAAACGATCAGAGATTGTACTGATCGAAACGTCGTGTATAAATAAAATATAGAAAATAGAACATAAATTAAAAAAGGTGAACTGTCAAAACCATCAATAATAAATTAAAATCACGAATTAAAATATAATACTAAAAATATAAAATGTTTGTAGGAGTTAAGCTCGAAAAAAAAGCACTACATAAAATAGGAACAAGATAACCCAGACCACAAAACATTTCCAATGAATTACACTTAATGTTCAACAAGAAAGAACGATGATCAATAATTATAGTTTTTCGAATGCCAAGTGCTTATAATTATAAGTGGAAAGTATACATTAAAGTCACTAAACAAGAAGTTTATAAAACTGACTAAATATTTTTCAGTTTAATTACACCTGATTTTTTAAACTCTCCCAAACAAATTAAAGTAATGTCACATTCTGTAAATTGGCGAGTTTTTGTAGAGATTTGTGTGAAAATTTTTATTATTGGTCCTAGAAGATCCAAATAAAAACCATTTAAAATAAGAGATATTTTTCTACTTTAAGTCTAAGATATTTCCAGTTAATGCTGAAAACATGAATTAATAATTTTCCTCTATTAACATCCTGATGGCGAAAGAAAAGTAACTGTCCATCAGTAAAAGCCATTTTGACACCTTTATTTGGAGTGCTGTCATTTTTTGTCAAATTTAAAAGACAAAATCAATATGACAGAGGTACCCTTTCTCTCGCCACCAGGATGTAAATAGGCAAAATTATTAATTCATGTTCTCAACATTAACTGCAAATGTCTCATAAATGGATGGATGAATTCCCAAATTTTTAAAATACAAAACTATTGTTTTAAAAATCAGGACCGTTTGGGTTCAACGTGTGAACTATAAACGTCATTTTTGACAATTGATGGGTTAAAAATAAGAAATATCTCTTATGATTTTTGTTTAAAATACCGATAGTAAAAAAGTTTCCTTTAGGATAGGTTTATAATGGATGACCTGGTACATAACAACAAATTAATGAAGTCATGTTTTCGTTTTTTGTTACGCATATTGATAGGCTTATTACCAATTGTTTTCAATCCCTAGATACAAACTGTAACTCGAACTGTAACTTTAACCAGAAAATGCTGTAAATTTTACTGAACATTACAGTGGTACATTTGATAGGAGTATTGTTTTTGATTGATTAATCAATCCCTAGATTCAAACTGTAACTCGAACTGTAACTTTAACCAGAAAATTATGTAAATTTTACTGACCAACATCACTTTAACAATTTGTAGAATAGCCCTTTTCCTTTGGAGTCGGGCTATGTCATCAAAATATGAAATTTAACTTTACCTAGTTTTCTTTTTCTTTGATTTAACAGTATCTTCCTGCTCGTTCTCATCGGTTGCATCATCTCCTGAGTTTTCGGACCAGTGTTGAGGCAAATCTGCATCATTATTTAAAATAAAATCATTTTCCCTATTGCTTAGTTCATCACATACATCATTATTTTCCTGTTTAATACTTTCGTAATTGATACTGGTTATATTGTGTTCTGCATTTGTAACATATGCCCATTCTTTAGTATCCATGGGATGTGTTTGGTCATCTTCATTTTTTTCTTCTTTAATATTTATAGTGTCTTCTTCATTATGCCTTTTACTACGTCTACTGTCATTTTTGTCCGCTGATAGTTGCTTTTTTCGAATTTCGTCAGATTTAAGGCAGGTATTATGGAATGTGTATACTGTATCTAACAGGTTGGTACAAAATAAACAAATGTGGAATGAGGGTTCCCAATCCTAAAATGTGTTGTTTAGTTTTATTTTGTGAAATTATGTAATTTTTTTTTTTTTTTGTTTTGACCTCCCCTAAATAAAATATTTTCATTTTAGCTTTAACCTGTAGCTGTATTCTTGACACACATACCCGTGAGTGTAAGGGCCATTTCAAATCAAATCAACCAGAGGTTTGGCAGACCATCTCCGCGATTTCGATAATTTTTGGTACATTTATTCTACCCATAAAGGGAATGAAAAATCCCAAATTTAACATTTTTTGGCCATTAGTTTATTTTTATTATTTCTTGAATTTCAAAGCAAACTACCATTTTGCTCAAAAAAAAAAGGAAAAATGAAAATATCTCGATAACTACTTAAACTAGGACAGTGGTTTATAGCTCCGTTTAAAGGTATTTTAAATACCTTTCGAATGATGTATCGCATGATTTACTTTTTGTTAAAAAAAAATTGGCCAGTGTTGAGGCACCAGCATTTTTTATTTTTTCTAAAAAAAAATCATTGTTTCTGGATATTTTGCCAAACTATTTAAAAAAAAACTTAGGTTATGTGATACTTTATCAAAATGGGCTTTGAAGGCAGGTTTACCCAACTTTTCATATTGATCATTTATAACCTAAGCACAATTTTATTCATAGTCTTAATGTTAAATACATTATTGTTTACAGAAATGTTTACCCAAGTTTTCATAGTTATAATTCACAATTCATTAGCACAGTGCATAATTTAAAAGTATCTATCAATATGAAAAAAGCACAGAAAACATTTTGGTTGGTTGATTTCAAAATAGGAGTGATTGATTTTAGTTGATATTAAAAAACAGAAATTTATCAAGAAGGAAGAATACCTAACCTGTTGAGGTTAGGTAAAGAAAAAAACCTTTTTCTTGTTCTTCTTTTTGTCAATTTCAGCGTTCCCACCAAATTCTGATTTCCCAATTCCCTGACTTTTCCAGGTTTTCCCTGACCATTTAAAAAAAATTCCAGGTATTTCTTGGATATAAATAGCTTGTCTACATGGATACCAAGTAAATGTAGGCTTTTACCATGACAACTTTTGAAAGCTCAAAGTTAGCAGGTATTTATATTATCGAGATAAAAAGGTAAAAAGCAGATAAATAAACGAGAAACTTTGCTACTAACGACTAATTTGCCTAGTTCTACCAACGTTTTTTTGGTTTATCTAGCATGTTATAAAACTAAGTTGCACAAAGTGTGAATATAAATGCAGATAAGCATAACTGGAATACGGAAAAACTCAAGACGGAACAAACAAAGGAAATATACCAGAAACCAATTACTGAAGAAATAAAAGAAGCGCAATGGGGCTACAATGTACACGAGCTCTGGAAGAACATCCAAGAAACAGTAACTTTCCCTGACTTTTCCAGATTTTCCAAGCGCTCGTCAAGCGCTCGACAAAAAGAGAAAACAAAGAAGGAAGTAGTTTGATGACGACTGTAGTAGAGCGACGGAAAGAAGAAATATGACTAATAATATAATGCTACTAATATATAAGAGTATAAAAAACAAAGATCTGAAGCACGCAGAATGCTATAAAGAAAAAAGAGAAACCACCATCTAAATATAATAAGAGAAATGGAGGAAAACAGACAAAACAACAGAATAAAAGAATACTTTCAGGGACTATCAAAACATGATACCAAATAAATACCAATACTACAATGGAAAAATGCTGGGAATTTGACAGAGGACTTTACCAGATGTTTATTGATTTCAAACAGGCATTTTAAAAATTATGTAGAGCAAAGTTGTGGGAAGCAATGCAGGATCTGGGCTTTTAAAAGCTGATATCCCTGGTAAAAATGTGTACGGACGATACAAGGTGCAAGATAAGGGTGGAACAGAGCTACTCTCATTTCTTTGGTATCAACAACTCTTCAACGTAGAATTAGAATATGCAATTAGGAAAGCCAAGATTGAGACACCAACGGCTATATTCTACCCGGAAGGACCCAACCTACTACTGGTCTTCGCAGATAATGTTGACATAATTGGCAATAGCAGGATTAATCTTAAAGACTCCTTGCACCGCAATATTTCTGCATCCATAACTGATTGCTTAATAAGAAAAGATTACAAAAAATAAGGAGAGGAGTGGCAGTGGACGCACTTGCTCTGGAGGTTCCTTCACTTCCAGTAATTGGTGTAGATGTAGGTCCATTGCATCGACGTACTAACATCGATGGTCCATTGTCATTTTGGGCCAAGGCTAATAGTGTATCAATTTTCTTGATTAATAAAGGCAATTTCCTTGAATCTTTTTTACCATCCTCGTACTTTACATGACCACTGCGCTTAAAAAGGTTCAAGATGGCCTGACGCCCCATATTACTCAATCCAATATTTTTTAAACAAAGCTTACAATATGCTTGATATTTATTGGTTTTCACAGCCTGTAGACACTGCCACTCTGGTGGACTTATGGAAGGACTTATCCAGTCTAAATTAGAAACTGTTTTTTCGACATTTTGGATTCTTGCTCTTAAAAAAATTGAAAATTCTCGAAATCTCGCATCGCAGTTGCACCCCACATCATTTAAAGGTTAGGAATAAATACATTACATGAGAAATATTGTTGGATTAGAAACAACGCGCTAGACTACACTTGAAAGTTGTGACAGAAAATAGCGCGATGTGTGCTTAGAACAAGGAGAAATAATACCAATAAACACAATCAGCCACCCTGGCTAATGATGCGGTTCTTGTCCTACACGTTTTAAAAAGATTTCCTCTCTCTTTTCTCTTGCTCTTGGATTTTAGGTGGACTGGTACTGATTGAGCGCGAAACAGATGTTGAGCTTATATACGAGGTAAGCAGAGAAGAACTCACATAATATTTTTTACAAAGTTGGTTTAAAAAATACATTGATAAAGAGAAATTCCAGGTTTTGTGTGCCAATTCCCTGACTTTTGAGAAATTTTTGATCATTCCCTGACTTTTCCAGGTGGCTCTCAAAATTCCCTGACTTTTCCAGATTTTCCAGGTCAGTGAGAACCCTGAATTTGGTATGTCAATTTTTAAAATTTATCCTAATCCACTATGCTTATAAACTCTTGGATAAACAGGTGCTGTTAAATTATGTATTAACCCTAAAATTGTGCTTATACACTATGAATTAAAGTTATGAATTATCAATATGAAAAGTTGGGTTAACCTGCCTTCAAATACATATAAAACAAGGTATTACTCGCTTTTTTACGGTATACAGTTCTCAAGATATTACTCTTTTTGTGTACCTGCACATTTGGTTAAAATTGATAGGTATTTATAAAAATATGAATATCTTGAGAACCATACAGCCTACAAAAGCGGGTGATAGCTTGTTTTAAAGGTATTTTAAATGCCATTTTAATTTAATTTTATTTAATTTAATGAATCACATGACCTCATTTTTTTTTTGAAAAAAAAATTAAAATTTTGAAAATATTCTTTTTTGATGAACCCAACAAGTCTCCATCTTGAAATTTTGCAAATAGTTTGGCAAAATACTCCGAAACAAAATATATTTTTATTTAAAAAAAAAATGCTGTTTATGCTGGTTATATCACGTGATACATCATTCGAAAGGTATTTAAAATACCTTTTAAACGAGCTATAAACCACTGTCCAAGTTTAAGTAGTTATCGAGATATTTCAATTTCTTTAAGTACATGTTTGAGCAAAATTTCTGGGATTTTTCATCCCCTTTATGGGTAGAATAAATGTACCAAAAATTATCGCAATTGGGGAGATGATCTGCCAAACCTCCCTTTTTTTGGTTGATTTCATATGAAATGACCCGTGAACTAATTTTGCTTATAGTAGAAGAGCCAGCGACCAAATCGACTAAGGTGTTTTAGCAAGGCTAAAATTTTGTAAACATATCGTCACCTTAGAATTACAAGGTTCTATCTACCGCCTTGCAACTTTTGGAAATTGCATTTATTAAAAATCGTGCTCTAGAACTATGCCATCTGTTTTGTTTAAATATTTTAAGCTAATAATTTAATTTGACTTAATTTCGAAGATTTTAAAAAAGTTGGTCTGATCTATTTTTTTCCACAGGAAACTGTCAATGTTTGACACGGAAAATTGGGAAAGAACTTTGTAATTCTCAAAATAATTTTTATATTAAGAAACTGGTAGATAAAACTTTGGTACATTTAAAAGTTTTAACTTCTCGTTAACCGAGTTTAATAAAATTTCAGTTCCACTTCCATTATAATATTACAATAAAAACTCCGTTGGTGGGGGGTAGTTAAGAAGGTGAGTGGGGGTTAATTTATTTAAAAATTAAAAAAATCATAACTTTTAAATCATAGCTGCTATGCACATGCAGTCTTTAGATTTAAGTTTCCCTAAGTTTTTTCCTAATTTTATAACAAAAAAACGATATTGTTGTGTGCTCTAGGGAGTAGTGGGGGGGTTGATATATTTAAAAATCCATAAATTTTGAACCAATAATGCTATGAATATGCAGTTTTCAGATTTGAGTTTTACTAAATATGTCCTTATAATGGATAAAAAAGTTATGATGATGGGTGTGGGGTGATTGAAGGGGTGAGAGGGGTTGATATATTTAAAAATTCGTAACGTTTGCACCAAAGCTGCAGTTTTTAGATTTAAATTTACTCAGTATTTATCAAACAAAAAAAAATACACTAAGAAGCAGAAAGTAATTAATTAAATAAAAAATAAGTTTTAATAAAGCTCTCCGTTTTTAAAACGCACTAAAAAGTATAAAATAATTTGTGTTCGTGGAGATTAACGATAAAAAAAGTGAGTCGTATGCAATAAATTAACATAATTTAACTTTTTTTGTATAAAATTGGTTTGCAAACAAAATAATTTTATTGGCATTTAATTATTAATACAAGTTTAATAAAAAAAAAATTCTTAGGGCTTTTAAATGCACTAGTTTGCAAAAAAGAATACTTACTTAAAGTTACGGTTCCTAAGATTCGGCGGACGCATGCGGCTGACGGACGAAACGCAGACCGGCCAAAGGAAACGTCAGACGCCCGATGCGTCCGCCGCATCATAGAAAACGTACCTTAAATGGGGGGGAGGGACAATTTTATTTAAAAACGGCAAAAAGATAATTTAAAAGTCAGGACTAGCAGAGGAAAAAAGTATAATCAAAATCGCGACTAAAATATTTGATCGATTTTCTTAATAAACCCGAAACTACCGACCGGTTTTTTTCTATTTATTTTTTGTTTATTAAAGCTCATTATTATACATTCATTTTTGCAAAAAAGTTAAAATGTCAAAATGTTGTAGATAGAACCTTGTAATTTTGATGTGACGATATGTTTAAATAGTCGTTAATAAAAATGGTACTGACCTGCCAAACCATACCGGGTTGCATCCTTGAGAAATAAATTTTTCAAAAACTAAAAATTATTTTGCTATACTTAATTTTAATATGTTTTAGTATCTACATCTAATATCAAAAAATAATGGACAGGCGATTTCGATGGTTGCATCTCCGTGACAGGCGGGCATATACTCAGTATATTTTATGATTTTTTTTATATTGTTGTAACACAGCTACAATTTATAGGAGATGTTCATGCATCTATTGCAAGTCACTATGTCAAAGGATTGGCTATTCTGCTGGTTACAAGCGACTGACAGACGAGAATGTTTCTTTAAAATGTTTTTTTTTTTAATAAAAATTAGGTATACCTATTAAGTTAAAATGAAAAAAAAAATGGGTCAAAAAAAAATTTTTTAGTATGACTGAAAAGTACAGAAAAAAAAACTCAATCGACATGTTTCTGCGTTTTATCCGCATTTAAGTATCACCCTGAAGCTGTAGCGAATTTGCTTTAGTGTCCGTATCAAAGTAGCCTATGAAAATCATTGTTTTAAAAATGACGCGAAAAAAAACTTAGCTTATCCATGCGTTTCAATCCTTCATTAGGCAGTTTTTACAGAAATTTTTATTAAATAAGAAAAAATTTGTGATATTAATGATGGAACGGTCGAACTTTATTTGCGTAACACTTTAAACCGTGTAGTAATATTTACAGCTTAAACCCTATCTCACAGCCGTAATATCTAAAATATTAGAAAATATTAAAATATTAGATATTTTTCGCCTGCGGCACAATTCCTGTCTTAATTTACATTGCTTTCTTAATATTTTTAATTTTGAGACCATTATCGCAATATTTTTCGCCTACGGCTTAATTTGTGGCTCACATTTACATAAGGATTTTTTTTTATTATCTTTACTTATTGCATTTTTTCAGAAAAAACTTGAGGTGACCCCGAGGGTGCGCCCCCCCCTGACCTAACCTTAAGTCTCAAGCCCCTCGCCCTAGACCAAAAGGACTATTAAGTAAAATTGGATTTATCCCCTTAAATATTCAAACAACCCTGATAAACACTATTATTCCCCTCCAACCTCCTGTAAAATATACTCGCCTGTCAGTCACTTGTAACCAGCAGAATCGCCAGTCCTTTTGCATAGTCCCTTGCAATAGATGCATGAACATCTCCTATAAATTGTAGCTTTGTTACAGCAACATAAAAAATTCATAAAATATAGTGAGTATATGCCCGCCTGTCACGAAGATGCAACCATCGAAATCGCCTGTCCATTGTTTTTGATATCAGACGTAGACACTATAAACCATATTAAAATTATAGCTTTGCTGTTAAAGGCAAAATAATTTTGAGTTTTTTTTATTTTAAAAAATTAATTTTTTAAGGGCGCAACCCGGCATGGTTTGGCAGGTCAGTATCATTTTTATTAAGGACTATTTAACCATATGTTCACAAAATTCTAGCCTTGTTAAAACATCTTAGTCAATTCGGCCGCTGGCTCTTATAATTATATATTATCAGCTTTGACTCAAGTGTGACCATTCACCTTACGGACGGACCGTCAAGAATATGGAAACAGTGGCGGCGACAAATTAAATGAGCACCACAGGTGGATATTACAAGTTTATGTAAGATGAAAATTCTAAGTTAATGCTCAGGCTACAGATACAAACTACCCAATGTTATTATTTATTTTGCAAAATCTTCATTTGTATAATAATTATGTATTTAAAATTATGGTTCGATGTTCAAATAAAGAAGATTATGTGACTCACACAAGCTCAATTTTTATTTAGTGTCACTAACACATTTAAAAAGTAAACAAACAAACTATTGTTAATTTTTAGAGTCAAAAAGTGGTTCCAAAGAATTTCTTGCATACTATGTCCTATACACAAGCAGATTGTGTCTTCTTTTAACCTGTTATTAGAAAATTTGATGCATGGAAAAGTTGTATAGTAAGAACAGGGCTTAATTCATTTTTTGATGATTTTTCTGATTTACAGCGTCGTCAGCCACCTCGAGCTCGTGAGCTCGGAAATATGTACTTTTACGTACACTATTTTTTTTTATGTATAATATATGTAAAGTAAAAATGACTTCTTTCTACTTCCGAGAAGTAGGTACTTCTCGCACGCATTTTAGTTCGCAAAGTGTCAATTTCCGGCACTGAGCGCGGGAATGAATTTAACCCGAGACATTCCCGCACTTAGTGTGGGAATTTTTTTTCCCGCACGCATTTTTTTTTTTATTTTTTTAAAAATAAAGTTTAAATAACAATTATATGCTAGTAGAAAAAATGTAGTTCCTAACACGTGCGAGAAGCGTCATTCGCGCACCTAAAGCTTGTCCGAACTCCCAGCTTGTTGTCTTTCTCTTTTTAATGCGTGTTCTTTAGGAAAGAAAGTAACCGCAAAAAGCTGCGTGTAGATTATGCCTCATATGCTAGGCATCGATCTATTCGGTTCGAGTTCCCAAACAACCTGGCACTCAGTTTTCTCTTTTTTACATAGGTTCAAAAAAGAATCTGAGTATAAATTACTGAAATCGTTAAAAAAAATGAATTTGAATTAAAATGTCGAGTTAATAAGCCCGTAAAGAATGAGCTATGAGCCCAGGTATCAATAATTAAATAGGTCAGTCAAAAGAGTCCGATTTTATCAATGGCGGTTCCAGCCATTTGAAAAGAGGGGGGCGGTTTTGATATAAGATATCAATATATGCAAACAAAACTTATTAACTTCGCGGATTTGGCCCCAAATCTACGGGGGGTGCTACTCAGATTTTAAGTTATTTATTTCATAATTTTTATTTTAAAAATGTGTAAATTCGCCGAAAATTACATTAAATATCAACAGTTCATAGCGCCGCAGGCGAAAATTTTAAATAATTTAGGCCCTACTTTTGATTTTGTAAATGTTTTCGTAAAAAAAAATTAAATCCAGGGTGGGGAGGGGGTAATTACCCACTACTACTAGTTGAAACTCTACCTTTTGTATTGCATTATCTCAAATATAGGACGCCTATCTCAAAAAAATGTTAGTTTCCGGTTTTTTTTGGGCAAATCGGTCAATAACTCGCTCAATGTCAATTTCAATATGTCTATTTCCGTCATAGTGTTTTTAAGTACTTATGTTTTAAATCTTCTGAGGCATGAAAAGCTTCTTTCTGACGATGCATTACTTACTGGCAAGCATCCAAGAATGTTTTTATCAACGGAAAAATATCGTCACACTTGTTCATTGCTTTGAAAACGTTATCATATATTTGTTAGAAAGTTTGTGTGTTTCGGACTTCCATTGTCTATATTTTATTTATACACGACGTTTCGATCAGAGATTGTACTGATCGAAACGTCGGGTATAAATAAAATATAGACAATGGGGGAAACACAGATTTCCAACCTTGAACCACTCCAGGACGAATTCGTATTAGGTAACTTGGATAAGTAAGTACCAGTGCGAAACGATGCCTATTTGTGAGTGGTTCAAGGTTGGAAATCTAAGTGTATGATGGTGTTTAATGATGTATAGTGGAGGGCGACCAGTGAAACTACTGATGAGCCCACGCTGGTTACCCAAGGCGAAACATCGTTTATTCATTTCTCTTTTCGCTTTGATCTTTTGTGTGTTCCTTGTGGAATACTCATCCAAGTTTGAATTTTCGTTATTTCCACCCAAGATCTTTTGATCTTTTGTTTTTTAGCATCTTTGTTGTCTACTTTTTTCTGGAGCAAAGGGGGGGGGGCGATCGCCCCCCTGCCTCCCCCCCTGATTTTATGTACTTTTTCTTTTTCATCCATGATAGAAATATGTTAGGATACAATAAAATAAGTTTAAACCAAGGGGGAATTTACTAAAAAAGAGAAGATCAAAAGATCTTGGGAGGAAAGAACGAAAATTCAAAATTGGATGAGTATCCCACAAGGAACATACAAAAGACCAAAGCGAAAGGAGAAACAATTAAACGATGTTTCGCCCGGGGTGACCAGCGTGGGCTCGTCACAGGGAAGAAGAAATGCGAAATTCTGTAAAATTACTTTAAAAAAATTTGCAAAATTGCGCGAAAGCATCGTAAAAATTCATTGAATGGGAAATGGCGTCACAAATTTTACCCCAGTATTTACCCCCTCGGCATTAATATTCATTTCTTAAAGCTGGTTCATGCTTAAATTCCTTTTCCTTTAACTTTAACCATTTTTTTTCCTTAAGTAAAAAATTGGTTCAAGCCACTAGGCGCATGCGCGATTTTGGCCTTTTGTTTACAAAATTTGGGATTCTTCTTGTTCCACAAATGTGAACTCTTTTACCAAATCTATTAAATACTGCTTGAAATATTTAACACAATCAATTTGAGGTTAAAAAAAATGTCAACAAACATGATTTTTCCGTTTCTTTTTTTTTTTGTTAACTTTCAAGGTCATTCCCTAACGCTTAAGGAAAAAGATATAGAAAAGGAACAAGCACATGAACACTCGCATCTGAATACATGAGATTTAATAATTTAGAAAGGAAAAAGATACATCAAAAGTTAAAGAAAATAAATTTAAGCATGACCCAGCCTTTATACCACTTAAAGCTCAATTCTCAAGATGCAATAAATTGCTGCAATTTCTAGTTCTATCCTTGTTTTTAGAAATCTAAAAAACAAGGATGGAAATAGAGATCGCAGCGATTTATTGGATCGTGAGAATTGCGCTTAACATTTTAGAAAATAATATGCAATACATGTAGAAAAACGGTAGGAAATTCCCCCTCAGTTTTAACACTGACACTCACTATTTCTGGAATGCTACTACATAGTTTTGTCAAGAAATCTACTTGGTCCTTATCCTTGTTTGTCAATTTGACAATTTCCACATCAGAACAATTACGGAGACAGACACAGCACAGTTCATCTTTTAATTTATTTCTTGGCATTTCAGCTTATCCTAAAAAGCAAAATAAAAATTCTGTAGGTATAAAAAAATCTTAAACAAGCCTGAACTAACAAAAAGTGATCCTGATATTTTTTTGATAAATTAAAGTAAAACTTGGTGCTCAATTTTAAATCTCTATCTTTCTCCAGCATAGTATGGAAAAAAGACAGATGAAAAATTAAGCACTAAATTTAAGAATTGTGCATTAAAGCACAATTTTAGTTTTAATACATAATTTAACAGCACCTGCTTATCCAATGATTTATAAGCATAGTACACTTCCGGCCAGATAAAATGCGTACGCCGATTTTATATAGTGTATTATGGGCCTCGCAAATCAGTAACCTTTTAGGCAATTGAAATTGACAAAAAATGTCACCGTCAGGTTTTGTTGTTGTCATATGCTTATATTTAAAAATGCCCTAACTAAACGAATTCAAAAAAGCCCAAATTTGGGCAAAATTAGACTATAATAGTAAGAATAAGAAGAAAGTTCGACGAAGGCGAAGCACTGGCTTGATCCAAGTCCCAAGTCAGTATGCCTCAGTAGGATCAGCAACTGATCGAATTTCTTGAAGACCACCCATTTGCGATGGCCCCAGAGAAGAAAATTGAGGCACATTTTCCTAGATCCATAAGAACGACGCGCAGACGGATAAGCCGTTCTAGGCTTAGTCTTACTTATTGCGGAAAAGAAGCAGGCCAAGTTAATTTTTTTGCACTAAACTATTCACTATAATAAGCTGAAGAATTGTGGCAACAGGTGGTCTTTACGGATGAGAAAATCTTTCAGTCCCACAATTGTTATGTGCAAAGAGTTAGATTACTCAAATTTACCGATCCTGCAGAGGTGCGCTGACTATGATTAAGTTATTGCTTTCCTTTCGCCAAAAAGTTCCTTCTCGCTTTTCTTATTCGCACAATTGTGGTCTTGTTTCGTCCATAATCAGCTTTAAGAATAAGTTTTTATAAAAAATGTTAAATAATTTAAAAATTGTTTTATTCCTTGGTATATTAGTCTTTTAATAAAATGTGGCCAGTCTCCTTATTTTCTTGTTTACTGTGTTTACTTTACAATGTCAAAATATCTAACCTGCAATTCAAAAATGTCAAAGTCAGTTACATGTTACAATAAGCAACGCAATTAGCAAAACTTAAATTCAACAGACCTGCAGCTAACTTCTGCTGTACACATTTTATGTGTCCGAAAGTGTACGAAATTTAGACAACAAGAACAAAAAAAAATCTCAATTGCTTTGGGGAAGAACTATAAAAATAGAAAAAGAAAATTCGATTTTCTAATATTAGCTGATATCAATCGCTCCTATCCTGAGATCAACCAACCAAAATTTTTTCTTTGCTTTTGACTTGGGCATTTGAGATTTTTTCAGATTGATAGTGCATAAAGTTCCATTCCAGCTAAAAGTCCACCACAGGTAATAGGGATATTTTGGAATGCTTAAAATTTTGACAACTTTGACAGCCGCTGTACCACTAGCAGTCATCAATTTTACCAGAGTTTTTGGAAAACATTAAAAACTGTCACTTGTAAAAAAATTTAGAGATGAGAAAAAATAAAAAATTTGGCTTAATTTTACAAAATAAGTGTTTTATATGTTGGAATCTGATAATATTTTATTATTTTTTAAAAAAACTACCTGAAAATTTTCTAAAACTAACCAGAAAAATAACCACAACCACAATGAAATGGATTCGTAGCTTACGGCAGTGGTAGTGGTTAATTACCACTACGGAATGATATTTAGCTATTGCGCAGACGCAGTAATTACCACAACCACTATGAAGTGTCAAATAAGCGTTCCACAATATCCCTATTATCTAAGGTGACCAACCGTCTCGGTTTGGCAGGTACAGTCCCGATTTTTAACCATTTGTCTCGAGGAAAAAAAATCCGTCCCGGATAGTCCCAATTTTTCAGCAAAAGTTCCGGTTCGCCACGGTTTTGATACCACTGTATTTTGTAACTTTAAAATCACTGCAATTAAAAAAGCGTATGTTCTCTGCCATCTATAAATTTGAATTGAAACCTTACTTAAATTATTTTTCTTTAATAAGTATTTTGGAAAATACATCTTAATATTATTAGGGGTGCATATAAGAAAAAATACATGATATACAATACATTGAATGGCCGGGGTGTCCCGGTTTTGCCCCTTTAGGAGTTGGTCACCTTATATTATCACAAAAATACAAATTAATGAAGGCATTAACCTACTCTTTGTGACCACTTATATATTCTTTAATTTGCCTCAAGATGCTAAAAAAACGCCAAAAACATGAAATTAAGGTGTTTTTTTTTATACTAAAAGATCAGCTTAAACTTTTTACTCTCAAATATTTTTGCACACTATCTATGAAATAATTATACAAAAAATAAAAAAAAGTGCTAGTATTACGAAGATTTATTTTATTATTATTTATTATTTTCTGGTAATTTAAATGTGGTTTCTATTTTGAGTGGAAATAGTGTTCTGTCTCTTACATTCTGTCTGTTACGCAACATTTTGTTATTAAATTTCTTAATTCTTTAATTTTTTGTTAAAATAGTTACATATATTATTTTAATGTGATTTTTACTGATTAACTACAAAATTAACAATACCAGCTTGATCAATGTCAACCAACAAAAAGATCTGGATGTGTAAATAAGTTGGGATCTTAAAAGGGAAACACACATCAGTCAAATAGTAAAAAAAGCTTTACTTTATATACTTAACAAAAATAACCTTTGTGAATCACTCTATTCAAATGATAAAAAAATTATATACCACCTACATAAGACCTAAACTTGTATATGCCAACCCTGTCTGAAACCCTTACTACAAGACATTGAGCTCTTAGAGTGTGAGCAACAAAAAATAACACGAATCCCTATAAAAACTCACAATCTATCATACGAAGCTAGGTTACAAAACTTATCATAAAAATGTTAAAGGATAGAAGGGAAAGAGGCGATTTAATAGAAACCTTTAAGATTCTTAATGGGTACTACTCTCCCAAATTAAATATGGCAGGCATGTTCCAAAAAAATAAAAACCAAAATCTTAGAAGACACCATCTGAAGCTCAAAAAAGAAAAAGCATCTCTTAGTGGAAGAAAAAACTTTTTATGTAACCAGGTGGTATACCAGTGGAACTCGCTAAATCAAGAAACCATAAGTGCTCCAAATAAAAATATATTTAAAAACAGACTAGATAAAAACCTAACTACATTAAGTAACACCTTAGTGCACCTATTTCTAATTAAAGCTAGGAACACAAATTTAGTTTTTACAAGATAAAAAAAGACGCAAGCTGATTGTGTCTCCTTTTAACCTGTTATTAGAAAATTTGATGCATGAAAAAGTGTGTTCCTAGCTTAAAAACTGACTGTCTAAAGCTAAAACTGTTAAAACAAACTATAAATTAGTATAGACTCATCAGTTATCAATTGCTTTCTATTGTTAATTAAATAATAATAATAATAATACTTTACAATTACCTATAAAAAGTTTTGGCATTTTTGAGGTCCTATTGGCAAATAAAAAAATAATGTAAAGTACAATACAACAGTACAATTAATGAATTTATTTTTTGGTATCAGTGTTAACATACTTGCACTGCATTATGGCATTATTTAATTGAAAATTAAATAAACTTGTGCAAAATTTTCTGTCTGTTATGCCGGAATGGCTGTTAACCAACTTTAAAATTATGCACTATGCTTATGAATTGTGAATTATATTATGATTATGAATAAAATTATGCATTATATGGTTTTCTGCCATTTTTGATTTTTTATGATAAATTCTTTATGGGGGGCACCTACTAGGGTCCGTAAGACCCCAAATCTGCTGGCCCCAGTTGATTTTTTTTTTTAATTTTTTTGTTTTTTTAAATTTTTTTCACTAAAACAATCCAAACTAAGACAGCCCTATCCAACCTAACCCAAAACAATAAAAAAAAACACATTACAAACCACACCCAACACCCTTTATTCTCTAATGCTTGGTTTATCCTTCAAATAAGCACAAATTTAAGTGTAATTCTATAAGTCTATCTTTTTCTTTAGAAAAAAAAGACGGCCATATAGAATTACGCTTAAATTTGTGCTTATTTGATGGGTAAACCAAGTTTTATACTTTATAAACATATATACCTAGGTGGTCATGTGTAAATATTTCAATTATGGTCATGTGTAAATATTTCAATTATTGTAAAGTCAAATAAGCACAAATTTAAGCGTAATTCTATATGGCCGTCTTTTTTTTTAAGAAAAAGATAGACTTATAGAATTACCCTTAAATTTGTGCTTATTTGATGGGTAAACCAAGCATAACTCTCGTAATATAATGAACTTAGCTATTTCACTGTCAGATGTGTTTAATTATGTAAATCTCACTTAAGGCATAAAATAAGACTTACATTAACTTTAATTCCAAATCATAAACTGAATAAGTACTAGTGCAAGCACGAGTGTAATCAAGTTTTACCCAGTGCTCTAGCGAAGATAAACTAGTGTGGAGGGTTAAAAGATTTTCTTTATAACCTTAAAATACCCTGTATAATTCTCAACTAATTCTTACGCATCTTGTATTGCGTTATAAAGATAAAATTAATATTTAAATGATACTTTTTTTCAGTAGTTATGTTTTTGTTATGAATTTTGATGCTGTCGTGCGTTTGAAGTAGGTGATGGTGATCCGTTGCCGTTTTCTTGTTACGGTTAACCTTGGTCCTAAAATTTCCCAGAAGTATAAGTAAAAGAAGGAGATCTCGATTGTGTAATATCTTTGAATATTGTCTAAATTAACAAATAATTGTTTATGTTTACATGTGTATATAATCAAAAGTTTTTAGTTTTTATGAATTTCCGTATTATACTTAAATTTTCATATCAAAAATGCTATGACGTCATGTATTAGCTGACATGAACAGAAAAAATCGATGTAGACAGCGCATCCTGTCATGTTCGATGCCTTGAGAATCTGAGCCAGCCTATTTTACCGGTTCAGAATGGTTGCGGTTCTCAAGGTATTTGTTCTGTTTATGTCAGCTACTAGATCACGTCATAGCATTTTTGATGTGAGAATGTAAGTATAATCCGGAAATTCATAAAAATTAAAAACTTTTGATTATATACACATGTAAACATAAACAATTATTTGTTAATTTAGACAATATTCAATATACAATTATCTGTAAATTTATTTCTGGGATATTTTAGGACCAAGGTTAACCGTAACCGCGACAAAAAGAAAACAGCACGTGTTTGAACTACTAACATTAGCATCTGAGCCATTTTCCAGTGAACAACCGGCACAAAACCGTGACCTTCGGTCACGACTATATGTGTATGAGCTTCAATGTACGCCCTTCATATATGTATGAGCTTAAATATACGCCCTTGCAATTCTTTCGGCGTGCACAACTTTGTAAGCAGGATGTCCTATATATACGCCTATTCCTTTCTCTTTTACTCTTTTATGACTCTTTATTGTCAATTTCTGGCGTCAAAGCTTAGCGGTTCTGCACATGCGCGGCCATCGTCATCGGTTAACCAACCAAAATCCAGAAAGATAGCTGTGCAGTTGTCAAAATTTTTTTATTTGTTTACGTTTTTAGAAAATCAGTATTTTTTATTTTTACATATATAAATATATGAATAGGAATAATTTTTAGGTATTTTTACTTTTTTTCCTTCAAATTTTAAGAAAAAATAGCTACCAACCTGTGGAACTTCACTTTTGTTGTTTGGCGGCATCCACAAACACAGCACGTCTTTTTATGCGGCAACATCTTAAGCTCCAAGATATAAACAGTTTATATTATAACTCCTAAAAACTTTCGCATAACCAAAGATTAAAAATATCACAATAAAAAAATTTGCATAAACGAAAACGCGGAAAAAGACTATGTGTGATCAAAACAAATCAACAAAAATGGGGTCTCGACCGAAGGGCGAAGACGAAGCTCGCGAAACCGGCCGATTCGTAAAAAATTTTCGCGCATGTGCATAGGCGCGGAGCTAAAACGGCTCCATGGCCTGCTAGATTTTAGATCTTGCTTACAAGTTTGGCCTGGGAAAGGCCTATATTTAACCTCATACATATATGACGCCCTTGCAATCCTTTCGGCGTGCACAACTTTGTAAGCAGGATGTCCTATGTATATGCCTATACAGGTTTCTACATCCGTGGCCTATACCTATCTCTTTTACTCTTTTATGACTCTTATTGTCTCTTTCTGGCGTCAAAGCTTAGCGGTTCTGCTCATGCGCGGCCACCGTCATCGGTTAACCAACCAAAATCCAGAAAAACAGCTGTGCAGTTGTCAAAATTTTTCTATTTGTTTACGTTTTTAGAAAATCAGTCTTTTCTATTTTTTAAATAAATAAACATATGAATAGAAATAATTTTTAGGTATTTTCACTCTTTTTCCTTCAAATTTTAAGAAAAATAGCTACCAACCTGTGGAACTTCACTTTTGTTGTTTGGCGGCATTCACAATAAACACAGCACGACTTTTTATGCGGCGACATCTTAAGCTCCAAGATATAAACAGTTTTTATTATAACTCCTAAAAACTTTCGCGTAACCACAGATTAAAAATATCACAATAAAAAAATTTGCATAAACGAAAACGCGGAAAACGACTTCAAAACAAATCAACAAAAATAGCGTCTCGATCGAAAAGCGAAGACGAAGGTCGCGAAACCGGCCGCCTCGTAAAATGTAATGTGCATAGGTGCGGAGCTATGACAGCTCCATGGCCTGCTAGATTTTAGATCTTGCTTACAAGTTGGGCCTGGGAAAGGCCTATATTTAACTTCATACATATATGGTCACGACAAAACCTTTTTCAAATTAGCAAGCAGCAGATTAGGGGTTATTATAATTCAATGGTTATAAGCCACAGCAGAAGCTGTTTTTTTTTGTAGCGGTTACGGTTAACCTTGGTCCTAAAATTTCCCAGAAATATAAGCAAAATAAGGAGACCTCGATTGTGTAATATCTTCGAATATTGTTTAAATTTACAGATAATTATTTTTGCTTACATGTGTATATAATCAAAAGTTTTAAATTTTTATGAATTTCCGGAATATACTTAAATTTTTACATCAAAAATGCTACGACGTCATCTACTAGCTGACATGAACAGATCCTCCTGTCAAGATCCATACCTTGAGAACCGCAACCATTCTCACCCGGCAAAAAGGATTTTCGTTTTACAATTGGTCCTGGTTGAACCAGAACCGCAACCGATCCTTTCGTTTTAAAACAATGACGTCACAGTTGCAACCCGGTTATGAAATTTTAGAACCAGCCTGGGAGGTTGGTTCGGCCCTTTGGTTGTACACATAACCCCTAAAATTTTGCAAAATTATAGATGATCTTTTTTTGAGTAAAATCAAAGATATCTGAAACATCGTTTAATCATTTCTCTTTTCGCTTTGATCTTTTGTTTTTTAGTTTCTTTTCGGTTGAAGTAACTGATTTGGAGGTTTTTTAACTTATTTTTTTGTTTTTTGTCCTTATAAAATGTTTCATTCATATTATTACATTTAGAAACAAAAGAAGTCTGATTAGATGGTGGTTTTAATTATTTATATTTTAAGATACAAGTAGGTTTAATGGACAAATTTAGGGCATAATTTTATAGCTTTGCTACACAAAGGTAGATAGTAGAGAACTTAAGAACTATAAAGCTTTATTTATTATTTAGTAAACTTTCCCTATAGTTTAAAGTAGGTACTATTATTTAGTGTTTTACTGTATTAAAAATAAAAAATTTTAGAATATATATTCTGTGTAAAGATAGGCTCTAAATCAGTGATGCCAGGAACATGATAATTATCAAAATCTATGATAATTTTGACTGAAACATGTGCTATGTTTTCATGGGTATTGAGTTCGTTTTCAAAACTCATTGTATCTTTTTCTTTTATATAGCGTGTTCTTTATCAAGACCAAGAACACGCTATATAAAAGAAAAAGATAGATGGAGTTTTGAATGTAAGTAAGTAAGTAATGATAAGTAATAATTACCTATTATCAACCCCTAAATCTATGGTAATTTTATAATGCGTCCAATGTACACAGTGAAGACTTTTAAAAATTGAAATAAAAAACTGTAGATACAATAATAATAATAAGTAATCTGGCTCACTTTCTCCTTTACTGATAAACCAAAATCTCAAAAACTGTAGGTACAATGGTATCTTTCAAAATTGAAATTAATAATCAGTATGATTTTTTATGGCCACTCAACAATAACAATACATTTTATGCAAATCTCATGCAAAAATAAAAACTATTATAATTTTTCAAATTGCAAATGATAGTTTGTTTTCCAACTTCCTGGCAACACTGCTCTAAATCGAAAACAGGTTCAGTAAAAATATTTTTAATAAAAGCTTTTTTTTTCAAATTATTATACAAAGGTAGCAGTTAAGAATCTTATTTTTTAAACTATAAAGTATCAGCTTAGCAAAATAGTGTTTTTTTGCTGATTTTTTCTTTGGAATAAAAGAACAATCATTGCCTCTGATAGTATAATGTAAGATTGTTTCTGAATTAAAAAGTCGGCGTGGGATTTTTATTGACCCTGTCCCCTTTAAATGATATTTTGCCAGATCACCCCCCCCCCCCTCACACATTTTAAACTCTCACAATATCAGAAACATTCCTTAAGGAGCTCTGTAAGAAGTCAGAATAAATAAAAAATCTAGGAACAACATTTTTTAATATCTTAATTCTGTCTGGATTCTTACTGCTTACCTTACAGAACTATGTACATACCTTTAAAAGTATCGCCGGATCCACAGATTTGCTTATTGCTGCTCGTTTCTACTTCTCTCTTTGTCAAAAATATAGAGAGAGGGAAATAAAAAATATATTTCTCTCTTGCTCATTATAGCACAAAGAGAGAAATAGATGTGAGGAGCAAAAAGTGAAACTGTGGATCATGCATTACTAATACTAAAGTATGAACAACAACAAATGGTTCCTATAGATAAATAGTTTATTTTTTCTTTGACTTTTGGTATATTTTAAATGTTATTTATAAGTTAATAATATTTTACTTAGCATGTTTGCTACCAAGAAAACTCATAATGAGCCACTCTTAGTGGATGTTTAATTGATCACACTGTACAAATATATAAGGGCAATTTAAATTGCTAGTCTAAAGTTAGGAACACACAATGCATCTTTCTCATGCATCAAATTTTTTAATAAGAGGTTAAAATGAGACACAATCTGCTTGCGTCTTTTCTTATCTTGTGAAAACTAAAGTTGCATCGTGTGTTCCTAGCTATAGGTAGCAGTTTGTTATTTGGAAACTGTTTAGCAAAGGTACATAAGTAATTATTTAATATACAGTTTCTTTCCTATTTTATTTTTTTTTAATTCTGAATAGAGGCACCTAATGACTCATGATATAATCAGGTGGTCTCTCTTTGGTTTGCGAGAAATTTACGAAGAACAATTTATATGTGGTCTGTCAGAATAAAACACAAACGCCGCTGTGGAAGCGAAAATTGCCTTAAAATTCAATACCAAAATGCAAGTAGAATCGCTGAAGAAGAATTTTTCATATATTAAAAACGGCAGACGCCCGTATACCAACTAATAAACAAAGTAAGAAGAAATTATTTAAATTTTTATTACAAAACAAAAACAACAACAATTACCATAACCTCAAATTAATCAAACGTCTACCACCAAAGAAAAGAAAAAGTCAAGTCAGAACATAGACCGAACCTAATTTTTTTTCTATGAAATCAGCTGCTATCTTTGTGTCGTCATCAGGAGGGCGGAGTTTAAAAATTACTAGACCGTATTTATTCAAGGGACCGTGCGTTTAAACAGCGTTTATGGCAGATTAAACTTCGCTTAACTTAAGCGCCCGATTTTGAGAGATTAACTTGAAGTTTAAGTAAACTTTGTGGTTTTGTGAGCCTTTTGTTTTGATTTTCCAAGATGTTTTTTCAATATACGCGATGGTTGATTTTGAAGATGATGTTTTAAATGACGATTTAGAAATCCTAGAATTTCTAGAAGCTGGTTCAGTCCTTCCGAAAAAGCAGCACATAAGGAAAAAACATTTTGCAGTTTTGTATGATTTTAATTTTTTTTTAAACTTTTCGCTTTTATAAACCGACAGTATTATTGGTGCTTAATGAAATAGACGATAATTGGAAATATGAAAACCCAAATTTGTAAGTAATAAATTATTATATATACTTACTGCACATACCTAAGCAATAATATAATAATATACAGATTCCCAAAGTATAAGTACCTGCACATTTTGTTAGTTACTTCTCCTCCAAAAGTGGTGGATAGGCCCTCTACCTTTTTTTTTATTTATTAGGCTTAATAACAGTTCCTCTTCTTTGGTTGGGGGAAATGGTGGAGGGCCACCACCTGTTTTAAATATTTCCCTTTTAACAGCCGCTGATTTTTTTTCGGTTTTCATAGCACCTTTTTAAAGTTCCCAAATCTCGCTGGCAAGCAGGACCTGCCGCGTTATATTCTTTCGCGATTTGTTGGTTTGGATATTTTCAATGACGTTTTTGTACTTCGTCACAATCTGAATAAGGGCTCTTATCTCCTCTGGCGTGAAATTAGGCCCTCGCTTAGTTTTTCATAATATCCATCACACAAAAAAAATAGACAAAAACCAACCACAACGTTGGGTGAGAACCCTAATTTTTTTTTGGTTAGTTGACAAAATGCATATTCCACAAATTTCATTGACGTGAAGTTCGCAACATGAAACTTAAAACGCCGTTTCTATAACGAAAGTTTATTTATATACGGTTCAACGGCCGAAAAAGCAAAACTTAGTTTTGGACATAATTAAAGTTTTATAAAACTTAGTTTTTTCTTAAAATGGTGCAAGAGGCGGTATTACATTACTATCCGTAGTGACACTCCCTTCAACCAATAAAGAGTTGACTTCGTTCTTCAAATTTTTTTATTTGATACCTCATTAATTGTGTTCAACATATGCTTGCTAGAAAACATGTTTGCCTCGATTTTTTGTTTAAAGTAATTATGTCTTATTTTCTTAATTAAAAGAGTAAGTCGGTTTCTATATCGTTATGTTTCTTTTAGCTCATGATTTTCCAGGTTAATGCGGTAACGTTGGTACAAAGCATCTCTGTGTTTGATTGAGTTAAAATGACCTTAAGTTATCCCATTGAATTATTAACCAGTCAATGAGTTATCCAAGGTTTTTTTTCTTTACTGCATTTTGAGGTAGAGTCCGTTACTATCTAACATAATATCTACAAATGAAAAAAGGTATGCAAAATTTTATGGATCTGGTCCTGTTTTTTGTTTACACTAACCTATGAAAAGCTATCAGGCTTTTAACTATTTTTTAAACGCATCCGTATACTAGTACCTATATAACACGTTCAAAACAAATAGCAATTTTTTGTGAGCTTACTATAAATCTAAATGCATTTCTCTAAGAGAAATCCAGCATACTAAAACATTCCAAAAAATACCCGCCAGTACACCCTTCGACCCCGCATATCTGCCATGGGATAACTATCTCAAGAACGTAGTTAGACAGCGAGGTCGAAGGGTGTACAGGCTGTATTTTCCTGGTATGCTGGTCTCTCTCAGACGAATGCATTTAGAAAATCAGAACAATAGTAACTTTGTTAAGCTCACAGAAACGCGTCTTATAATTACTATTGTTATCTTCTTTTAATTGCATTGGTCTGAGAGATCAAGCTTACCAAAAAATGCTCTTATCGTTGAAGTGTACGGCGGTTCGGACAGGCCATTTTCCTGGTAAGGCTGATCACACAAAAACTTGTATAACACATAGCATAACAGTTCAACCAATCAAAGACGAATTTGGAGCCGCCATATAGCATATACATATATATATTAGGGACTTATTGGGTGTACATTTTCGCGTTTCCTTATTAAGGAAAATTGACATTTGACATCTGAGCATGCGCGTGACCTGCGTTTTTATTAAGGGAACCGTAATAAAATACGGTGTTCCCTTAATTCGGTACAGTTACCGTACGTCCCTTATCTTTAAACATAACCTCAATTAGCCACGGATAATAGTGATGGTTGGTTTGTTTTTCGACACGACTTTTTAATATTCTTTGCATTTTTAGGTTTTTTGTTTATAAACAAAAACAGTCTTGTGGATTTTTAAAATTTATGTGAAAAAATGAATAAATTGGAGAAACCAAAAGGTTGGGGTTCAGCTACACTGACGATATAATTCTTTTGCGAGAATTTATCAGGAAAAATCTCTATAAGGTTACAAATTTTAGGTTAGGAATAAGGAAAAGTAATGCGACTTCCAATAACACACTTTTTTTAAAAAAATGGTTAAGGTTCAACCTAAATAAAATACGTTTTTCCCTTATTAGGGACTTATTGGGCGTACATTTTCACGTTCCCGTATTAAGGAAAATTGACATTTGACATCTGAGCATGCGCGTGACCTGCGTTTTTATTAAGGGAATCGTAATAAAATACGGTGTTCCCTTAATTCGGTGCCGTTACCGTAAGTCCCTTATCTTTAAACATAACCTCAATTAGCACGGATAATAGTGATGGTTGGTTTGTTTTTCGACACGACTTTTTAATATTCTTTGCATTTTTAGTTTTTTTGTTTATAAACAAAAACAGTCTTGTGGAATTTTGAAATTTATGTGATAAAATGAATAAATTGGAGAAACCAAAAGGTTGAGGTTCAGCTACACTGACGATATAATTCTTTTGCAAGAATTTATCAGGGAAAATCCTTAAAAGGTTAGAAATTTTAGGTTAGGAATAAGGAAAAGTAATTCGACTTCCAATAACACTTTTTTAAAAGTATGGTTAAGGTTCAACCTAAATAAAATACGGGTTTCCCTTATTATGGTAAAACCTTATAGAGTAACGCCCAATAAGTCCCTATTATGGTAAAACCTTACAGAGTAACGCCTAATATTTCCCCCACATAGCAAAAAAATATTGCACGTATATCCAGCGTATATAAGAAAACGGAGAAGGATATTGCCCTGGATATTACCCAGATATTCAGACGACGTGCATAGGACCTCAAAAAAAGATCCAATTTAGATCCAGAGGTACCCATTAGGTAACATCCACTGAATATACGTTATAAGTATATTATGAACATGTATTAATTACTCCACAAAAATATTCGAGTTATATTTCTATTACACCAAATTTGATGTTCTATTGTATATCCATTATGGTATATATTTATATAGTATATCCTGTCGATATCCATAATGTTTTATTTTAAAATATTAACTTATATTCGGTTAAAAAATATAAGGCTTGTATACAAAAAACATATTTTTAGTATGTAAGATAGCGCCTATACACTGAATATACTGAATATATATAATGAAACGAATCATGTTTTTTTTTCTAATATATGTAAAATATACATTTAAAATACAAATCGTATATCCGAATTTTAAATGTCTTTGTGATATACAATATCCAAGGCTTTCTATGTGAGACATAAGGTTGAAGTTTTTATGCAGCATGCTATGCAATTTTGCGTGTCATCAGCTTAAGGTGTGGTATGCCGGATCTCTCTCAGACGAAGCTCACAAAAATTTACAAAAAGCCAAAGGCTCCAAATATTTGAATTTATGCCATTTTGCGAACGAGGCCCTCTTTGTCCACATCCTTGGTCGTGTTTGCATGTTTTGTGAAGTCTTTTTTATTTTTTGAAATTTACACTCTTAGAATTAATAATTCAGACCTTTTGACAATCACAATCCAGGGATAAGGGAGCATACTGAGTATATAGATGTATAAAACGAGCGGAAAAAACGGGGATTTGAAAATAAAATGGAAAATTTAAACAAAATCCTGTGACGCCAATATAGCGGTAAAAAAATGGTTATCAACAATGGGGAACAAAATAACGAAATTTTCTACTATAGAGAGAATAATTTGGGGCCATTTCTGGTTTTTGTTAAGGGGAGAGACATAGGGAGGTATAGCCTCCTAAAAATAGCAAAAAATATTTTAGATCTGAAACTTTCTAGCATTAAGGAATTTAAGATTAAAGGACCAAACCGCGTAGGTATTATCTTTAACGATTATAAATCGGCAAATAATTTTAATGACAAATATCCGGATAAAGATACTGAATTTAGGGCCTACATTCACTATCATATGATTACTAGAAAGGGGTAGACACCTCTTACAAGAAATCTTATCGGCGGGTAAAGCAGGGTTCTGCTACATTTTAAACACTAAAATTCGCTTTTTAGTTGAACTGCCAAATTGTGTTTAGCATCTATATGGGTAAGCTCTAGCAATCGCTTAAAACAAATTTTTGGCAGACGGTCTTCATCCATTTGTAATAGTTTAAGTAAAAAATTAAAACAAGATTTAAAAATCAGGTAGCTCAAGTGAGTGTTTCTACCGTTATAAGGGCCAATGAAGTGGATCTGGGGATATACAAAAGCCTTTTAAAGAAAGAGCTTTGAATTTTTTCAACTTCGTTTTTATAACGCAGCCCCCACACTGGCAGACATCCCCCCAATATATTTACGATTAAGGCATGGTAGACCTTGATAATTGCGTTTCAAGAGCAAAGCTTGGCTCCGCTCATTGTACTCATTGCCGCAACTATAGCCTGGTTCGCTCTCGACACAGAAGCCTCGGCCATTAACCTAAACAGTGACGTTGAAGAAAAGGTGACTCCCAAGTAGCAAATTTTATTGACTACCTCTAGCCGTGAGTCATTTAAGACAAAGGGATATTTTGTTTGAGCTCCAGGACCATTTTGAAAGCACATAATTTGGGTTTTGTACGTATTAATTTTAAGGCAATTTTGAGAGGAATACCTTTCCAAAACTTTGAGCATTCTCTGGCCTTAAAGAAGTCCTCAATATCAGCCAAAAACAAAGAAAACAGCTCCCGGCTTAGCGATTCCCCCTGCAAAACTCCTGTAGATAGATCGTAAAAGCTTTTTAAAATAGAGATTAGTTGCGAGCTGACCCACTGATCGTACAACTCTTTCCACATAAGACAGTAAGAAACGGAATCAAAAGCGCGCTTAAAATCTACAAACGCTACGTACACTTTACGCTTCTTGAGTCTCAGATGGAGCTGCACGATCGAGGTCAGTGTAAACACGTTATCAATACAACTCCCTTAATCTTTTAAACAATATTTGCATGAACAGTTTTGCTACACAGCTAATCACAGCAATCGACCAATAGTTGTTTGGGTCTTCGATGCTACCCTTCTTGTGCAGCATTGTAAAAAGAACTTCTCCCCGAGATTTTGGGCTTAGAATAAATAAAGAAGTATTATTTACCATCAAAAAACAAAAACTTGAATATTTTGGCCATATTTTGAGAAATGACAAAAATAAACTTTTAAAATGGATATCAGAAGGAAAAATTTAAGGCAGACAATGGTATGGTGTTAGTACTACGACACTTTTCCGAAAAGCAGTGGACAGGGTACAGATCGCGCTGATGATAACAAACGTTCGAAGAGAGCAGGGCACTTGAAGAAGAAGAAAAATGATTTGGCTACAACAAGTTATGGTTGAATACTTCAAAAGACGGTTTAAGGGATCAGGAAGTCGAGCAGTTAAGATGGGCCAGCCGGCCCCGAACACTTACTTATACAGTCAAAGTTGATTTACAAATAGAGGCAGCAAAAAATACCAATAACCAAAAAAATAAAGATAAAAAAGTAGAACTGCTTCAAGAGCTGCAATTGAAAAGAAATAATACAAAAACACATTAAAGCTAGGTATTAAGTGCTACAACTGTGGTCACCAGGGACACATAACCAGACATTGTAAACAAACAAGACGGTTGCGCTTTGTTTAACGCAAGAAGGAGCCTGACAGTGATGTTCAAGACAAGAACCAGGAAAACTAGTTAGTGAGGAGGGACGAACGAAGGCGTCTACGATTAGAAAAAGGTTCATAGCCCAAGGAAGTCTCAATGGAAGAAGATGCAACTTTACATACTGAAGCGACAATAAAAAGAAAACAGAAACGTTTACTGTCATTAGAATTGGAAGCACGTAGCTAGAAGTAAGAATGATGCAAACATCGTAGATGAGTTTAAGGCCTAGACGTCATGGAAGCGTTTAGTTACGTATTAGTAGAATTTAAAAACAGGCTGGGTTTACGATCCTCATAAGAGTGAGACTCGCGGAAACATAAATAGTCAAGGCCCATGTAGAAAAGAAAATTGAAGGCACGAGGACCATATTGGTGGAACCAGACGACAGAAGTAATGGTATGAGTCTTGTAGGAAGATGTCTAGTGTGTAGAATTTCGGTAAAGAAACTAAAAAAAAATATTTACCATACTCGAATTTTTCTGTACTTGATTAAAGAGATTAAATCATTATTTACAAAAAATAAGTCGTTACTTCAATCTAAAAAGACCGGTTGAAAGGTTTATCTGGTTCATTTTTATGCACGAATGTAATTTATTTGACTGTTTCCCGAATCAGAGAAAGACCTGCCAAAATGTAAAAAAAATGAGATTATTGGTTGTACGCTAGTGTTCTCAAAGTTTAAAGAAATATGATTTATGTGAAAAGCTGACATGTTTTGACCTTATCGAAGCAATAGGAACATGAGGTACGTTTTGTGCAATTCCACTAACGCTGTAAGTTTGCGAAAATCACATACCTCTTATGGTAGTTTAAACACATAAGGGAAATATCCCTCCAAATTTTAACGCAATCGGTAAGGCCACGGTGAAGGGGTATATGTCTGATTGCCTATTTAGGCAAATGTGTGTCAAACTACATGTACTAAACGTGGAAGAGAAGGGGCGGCGAAAGCCTAGCAAATAGGCTTTCATAGACCCTTTTTACCAAGCCCCATCCCAAGTAAATTTTTTAGTATTACGAGAAGGTAAAGTACTTATGCTATGCCAAAAAGTTGCTTCTATCCACCCTTCATAAGAGCTTGCTACTTATTTAAGTTTGTATAAGAAAGTGGGATGCCACCTCAAATCACAACTGGCCTATCTCGGTTTTGTCGAATGTAGGTAAGATCTTTGAAACCTTAATCAATATAAGGCTCATATCCTACTTTGATGAAAATAAAATCATAACCGAGTGTCAGTATGGTTTTCGCAAGAAAAAATCAACCTTGGCAGTCTGTCTTGATTTCAGTAAGGCGTTTGATAGCGTAAATCATGCTGTTCTTTTAAAAAACGGCATTTGAGGGTTTGCTGATTCCTGCCTATTATCTGATGGCGGGATATCAGTGTGTGGAGGAAATCGACAGTCGGGGTGTTACTTCCAGATCGGATTGTATATAAGTTACAAGAGGTGTTCCCAGAGTTCTATACTGCGGCCTCTATTCTACATTCTGTCCACCAATGAACTGCCAGACCGCAATAATATCTGGAGAAACCATTGATATTGACAACTTCGAGCATGGTTTGAACAAAATGGTTTGACGCTAAATGCTAGCAAATCACAGGTTGTTCTGTTTAACAGGGAGTGCAAATCGAAGGTGACTCTGAACTTACCAGGTCCTACTGTCGCTTCCCAAGACAGTATCAGACTATTGGGAATGCATATTGACCAGAGATTTTACTGGAAGTGCCACATTGACAACCTCTTAAAAGATATTGCTAAATATTGCTTTGCACTTAAGAGTTGTATCTCGAAACGTAGGAGTGCCGGCTGCATAAACCGCCTACCACAGATATGTTGTTTCTAGGATTCGATATGGTGTCATTTTCTAACGTAACTCGTCCAATGTAGGTAATGTACTCATTTTTCAGAAACGATGTCTGAGAAGCCTGTTTCATTTAAAGAGCATTGAGAGCTGTCACCCTGTCTTTAAACAAAACCAGCTTCTTACAGTTATTGACATCTATATCTAGGAATGCATCAAATTTTATATAAAAAATAAATCTCTTTTTGCAAATAATGTTAGACGACATAAATATCAAACACAACACAAAACTAACCTGCTAATAGAAAAGACAACATACACATTTATTCAAAATTCGGTAAAAAACCACATTATTAAAATCTGGAACAACCTTCCTCAATAAGTCAAAGATTTTCCCGAAAAAAATTTTCTAAAATTTGTAAAATCCATTCTTCTCCAGAACATCTTCTACAGCCTACAAGATTATTTTTTATTAAAATTTTAAATTTATTATTTTATCTTTTTGACAGTTCTTTTCTTTATAAGGAAAAGTTAAATGATTTATATTTATATTTTTATTTATATATATATTTATTTTTTATTCTTTTTAATTGAAAAGTTCAACACCTATATAACTCAAATAAGAACAAATAAAATATATTGTATTGTATTGTACTGACCAAAATATTTCTATTATTAAATCTTAGTTACTAAACTGAGAAAAGACAAGCAAAATCTTGCTAACCCCTGCAAGAATTAACGTCACATTACAGAAGTTTATATATTACATCAGTGTGATTATTCTTAAGTGCTCCCGGGGAGCATTTCTCCTACAAAAACGCACCTGATTGGTCGAGATCTCATTTTTGTCATGTTTCTGTCAGTTTGGCAGTAATGGCATTAGTTGTGAGCGATTTTGCTCTCCTACCTTATACTAGAGAGCAAACTGACGACAAAACCGCTCACGAATAATGTTATTAGTGCCAAACCAGACAGAATAGTGACAGAAAACTGAGATTTCGACCAATCAGGTGGGTTTTTGTAAGAGAAATGCTCCCCGGGAACACTCCCTTCTCCGAAATTGAAAAATACGGGCCCAGAGTGACAGAAAAATTGTCGATATATTCTTTGATGGCGTATTCCATTGAGAAAATTAGCGCATAGCTCGTCAAGGATTGATAATTTAAACACAAAAACTTTGAAGATACATTTTTAAATACAAAATATTTAATACTGAATTTTCTTGAATAAATATATATAGGTATAACAAAACAACTACCTACAGATTGAAGATACATTTTTACATACAAAATATTTAATACTGAATTTTCTTGAATAAATATATATAGGTATAACAAAACAACTACCTACATAATATCTCTTCAACGATACATTTAGCGGAATCCAATATCCCGTGAGCTCTTCGCATATGCTGCTTGACGTAACTCTTATCTATGAATTTTTTGTCGCAAACGGAACAGCCAAAGGGTCTCTCCCCGCTGTGCTGGTACAGATGTTTCGTCAACTTGTCTTTGCCGCCGAACGCCTTTGGACAAATATGACAAATGTACCTGTTGCGCACCTTTTGTGGTATTTTGACTCGATCCACGCCTATGGAGTGTATTCGGGCCATGTGAATCTAAAAGGTTAATTTTGTTTTATTCTATACCTGTTTAAGTTTTAGTAGAATGGTAAACAATTTTGAATTCATTTTTAACAACGTGTTTTATAGAGTATCCCCAAATTTGATACTCGTAGTCTTTAAATCTAAATAATTAAAAAATACAGAAAATATTTGTGGCGTCGAGGACAAAGGATGAGGGAATAAATCGGTAGCTCAGTTGTTAGAGCATTAAACTGGTATTCTAGAGGACCCGGGTTCAAATCCTGGTCGAGGAAAAAACTTTATTCCGATTTATTCCCTCACCCTTTGCCCTCTACGCCACAAATCTTTTCTGCTAATTAATTAACCTCTAAACCGAAGTTTTGAATGAAAAAACTGTTGAAATTGATATAAGCTCACCAAATCTCTTAATATTAGATTTATTTAAGTCTAATCAATACTTTCTTCACTAAGCTCCTACCGTTCTTTTATCGACTTTCGCCGCCATTTTCACTCATTCATAAGTCACAAAAAATCCATTAGGTCTGCTGTCAATGTTGTGGCGAAGATCAATAAAAGAGCCCTGAGACGATATTGGCCTAATATATAAAAAACAAGATTTGGTGAGCTTTCATTTCCTGAAAATTATTGAGGTCTCAATATTTCTGTTGTAATTTTCCAAACATTTGATGAATATTTTCTGTGATACTGGGACAACTGGGGCAGTTTGTTCACGACCAACAATGCAGTTCCCACTGCATTGTTGGTCGCCGAATCTTATGTCCTGGGATGGCAGAAAAAAAAAGTAAGGGAATGCAGTGGATATTGCTATGTCCCAGAAAGCGCTTGATCTATGGACTGTGGCGTCTCCCTCCACGTGGCACACCGGATATGGTGGTAACACATCCCTTGTGACATCAGTGGTGCCACCTAACTAAAGACGTCTTACAAGTGGTCTTGGAGTTTCGACAGTGACCTTCATTGACCTTCATTTTGCTTTGGAGGTCATTGTGAGATCTCCTGCGGTTTACTTGGATGGCAAACAAATGAGGCATTACGTGGCTTAACTTGATGACGTAATTTGAAGCTTATGTTATATTTTATCATCTGCGGGAGTTTTGACCTCTAGAGTGGTATGTGTTCCAATTACCATTCTAAATAAGTTATATTAACGTGTGCATAAAATTTCTATAGCCTAGGCACAAAAAGCAGTGCAAGGCTGGCTCCCGAAAGAGTGCTGACCACCACTTATGCAATCTAACTAGGGATAACTGCATAGTTGTCAGCAATACCTGTACTCGAGTCTGCACCTCAGTATAATAACAATAATACTGTGTGCTCTCAAAAGTTGGAACTGGTATAGAGCACTTGCTTGCTTAAATAAACCCCAAAAACAGTTTTTAGTACGATAAGGTATATGTGCAAGGATCCCTTACGCTGCTACAGGAAGGACTGATCTGGTATACAGACGGATCAAAAACTGACGAAGGCAGTGGGGCAGGAATATTCGGGGAAAGACCTAGGAGAGATCTATATTTCTCACTGGGATCGTACCCGACAGTATTCCAAACAGAAATCTTTGCCATCCTAGAATGTGCAAGAGAAAATAATAGAATGGGTTACTTCGGTCAGACCTATATACTCGGATAGCCAGGCAGCCCTTAGAGGGATTATGTGCCCGAAGGTAACCTCAAAGCTAGTGTGGGAATGCCTTGATGAACTACTGAGACTGGCGAAACATAATAAAATAAAATTAGTATGGGTGTCGGGACATAGAGGTATCCAAGGCAATGAAAAAGCTGACGAACTTGCAAGACAAGGATCGTCAAAAAAATACATCGGACCAGAGCCAGCCCTGGGGGTACCGAAGTGTACAATAAGGTCCCAGGTCAAATTCTGGATAAGGGAAAAACCTGAAAGCCACTGGCTAGGAAGACAGGGGCTAAGATACAGCACAGCCTTTATCAAAGGCCTAAATGCCAAGCTCACCAAAGACCTGCTAAAGTATAGTAGGATGCAAGTGTGAACTATAATAGGAATTATGACCGGCCATATGGCAACATGGGCCTGTATCACGGAGACCTGAGCTGCAGACTATGCAATCAGGAACCAGAAACAGTAGAACATGTAATATGCCAATGCGAGGGACTGGATCGCAAAAGGCATCTAATATTTGGGGTAGTCAAACTAGACCCAATATTGACTGGGGACTACTCCATTAAGGACCTGTACAAACTTGCGCAGGGGATAAAATTAATGGAGTGGTTAGCCTAGGAACTAAGAGGGTGCACAATAAGCCAGTAATGGCTGCAGTGCAGTGACTGTGGCTTGCTTGTGGCAGGTTGGAGTCACAATCGAAGGGTTTTAGTCGGTAGGAATCCGACACTACCCGGGCTCTCCTGGTAGAGGAGAAATGACTGGCAGGAAAGTAGTTCGGGCGTCTTATGCAAGATTTCCCCTTAATACCCTTGAAAAAAAAACCCCTATATGGTATGGTTATCCACACCCAATAGACTTACACGCCGCGCTAGTGCCGCGTCTTAATGCGATAACGAAAGGAACACAATTTGCTCCCTCATTTTTTTCTTTTTTTTTACATACCAATAAAGAATTTTCTTCCTTATACTCCTTCTCGCATTCGGAGCATTTGAAATTTCTGACATTTGAGTGTACTCTGAGATGTTTCTGAAGCACTATTTTGTCGGTAAACCGCTTTGGGCAAAGATAACACGCAAACTTTTTATCACCTAAGAAAGAAAATTTATGTAGGATCTAATCTTAAAATCAACCAAGACTGCATTACATAAACAGTGAGATCTACTAAAAAGGTTTAGCCTTTTTTAGAACGGTCCTAAGTTTAAGTAAAATGTTTCGTGTTAATCATTTTAAACCAACTTTCCTCGAGTTTTTGACATTTTGATTTATAAGAGGAATTTTATTTAATTTGTTTAGTAAATAAACATCTTAACACAATATTTTGTTGAATTTAGAAAAAAGTTTCAAATTGGAAGAAAAAAAAATAAAAAATTTAAACCTACCCGGGGTCTAAATGGTAAAAATTCTGTAAAACAAATTAAAATTGGGGTTATATGTAACTAATCAAAACTTGCCCTTGTTAGTTGATTTTTTGAAAGAACCATTCTTTTTCGTTTGAATTTTGTGTTTTTTCGGAAAGTAATTTTGAAATTTGGCACAGAAATTTAGGTGTGGTGGTCCGAGGGTTTCGAAACCAAGTGGCATAAAAAGATAATCATGTGAGAGTGGGTGAAATTTTCTCGCCTTACTTATTTCTGCCTGTTCTGCTCTATCCCAAACTAAACATTTTCCAAACTGAAACGGAATTAGGGTCATGCCATCTGGACGCTTGTCGTCGGTTCTTGCGTTTAAACCTTGAGGTTTTACTACTGTATCTTCCTTTACTTAATTGACAAGATAAACGATAGGTTCCCGAAGAATCCACGATCAATCGTCCCACATTTGCAGATATGTGATTCTATAATTTTGCAGCCAAGACGAAGAGCTATGGCAATCCTTATCATGTTCCTGTATAAAAGCAAGCCCAAACACAATATTTCATCAAAGGTAAGTAAATTATTTAATGCCAATTCCGTGCCAATAAGTCCATGCCTTTTGTTGGTTAGAATTTGGAGTAAGTAAGAAGGGTTGAATTTAATCCGTCAGTTTATATTTTTTCTAAATTTCTGTGCCAAATTTCAAAATTACTTTCCGAAAAAACACAAAATTCAAACGAAAAAGAATGGTTTATTCAAAAAATAAGCATAGCTATACAAAGAGGAAATGCAATAAGTATTATGGACATTGATTTTTGATTTTTGTTTTTACAAATAGCTGGTCAAGCATTTTGGTCCATATAGCTAACCTGACTTATGCCACACTGATGGGAACAAAATAAGTTATCAACAAGTGTATGTGGCTAGTTTTAAGGTTTTCTAATCTTTAAGGTATATTTTCGAAAACATCTATAAAGCTTTGTATGTTGATGGGAGTTTTATAGCCCCGATGCATATCCTTGGGTAATACCAAGTGGAGAAAGACCCTTGAGTTTTGGTAAATTTTACGAGCTGCACTGGATTTTAGCTTTGTTGTTTATACAACTTGTTTGTTGTTGTTTTTGGTTGATTTTTGGTTTTAATTATGGGTTTATTCGTTTTGTATAGATTTCATGCATAAGAATCAGTGACCTTCATTTATATTTGTTTTGCCTCTTAGTGCCCTCATAAATATATAGGGTGGGCCAAAAAATTTGTCACTTTTTGAAAGCGCTATAACCGATTTTCGAAATTTTTGCCGGTTTTTAGAGACAAAAGCTGAAACTTTACTGACGCGAGATAATTAAAACCTCGGTAAGCGAAGAATGTATGGGGCTTTTGCCTCATTGACAAAAATCAAGTCCGCCTTCTTGTATTTTTGACATATGTCATATTTTGGCGCAAGATAAGCAAGAACTTATGTCTTGTCTTATCAACAACCAATTTAGATAAGTGATACCTCGGGAGGCGAAGAAAGTATGGGGCTTTTGCCTCATTGCCAAAAATCAAGTCCAGGGTCACACACAAATTTTTCGCAGGGAGGGAGGGTGGAATTTACCCATTTTTTTTAAGGCTCTCCGCCATCTTGGATTTTTGACCTATGTTATATTTTCAGTCGCGTCAGTAAACTTTCAACTTTTTTCTATAAAAACAGCTAAAAATATCGAAAATCGGTCAAAGTTATGGCGCGTTCAAAAAGTGACAAATTTTTTAGTCCACTCTATAAATTTTGTTTTCAAAACGGGTTCAATATACCGCGTTTTTCTGAACAAAATTGGGAGCGTAATATTCGTAAAGGAACAACTTGGGATATTAAATAAGGTAAATTAATCCTTCTAAAAAAAGTATATTTCAGACATTTTAAACGAACTGACCACCAATCGCCACAAACCGGTACTTTCTGAGGGCTTTAAATTTAAACCACAACAGAGGTGGTTTAAAAAATCACAATTTTTATAATCTCAAATAAAGATATTGAAGCTATTGTGAAAAATTTTTGGAATGTTCACCATTTACCCTTTTTAACCTGTCAAAAAATATTAGGCTCTACATAGAAAAGTAGGTTTTCGATGGTATTTTGTAATAAGAATACAAAATAATCAATAGCTTTGTGTCTTTTCTGTATGGGTAACTGTTTTTTTTACAATTACTTTAAAAATTTAGTACCCCCCCCCCCACAGGTTTAAATATTCAGAGCTGATGGGAGTACTATTTCAGATCTTAGTAAATCCCACTAAAAAATTCCAACAACACAAAAAAAATATGTTTTGTGACGTAGAAGACGAGAAGTATAGGTAATAAAAAAGTTTTGGCTCGACCAGGATTGAATGGAGATGCAAAATAGAGTAAATCCGTATCAGCTTCTCCTAAATAGCAAACTACAAAACAAATCACGTAAAAAACATGCATAAATCGGTGTCCAATTTCTGAGATAAAACATTTCGAAATGCCTTTAGTTTAAAAGAGCTTAACAAAGGATTTTATACGTTAAAAAACGGAAAAGCAGCAGGAGTAGACGATATCTGGATGGAACATATCAATTAGACCAATGGCAAAGAACTGGATACTCAACCTTTTTAACAACGTACGAATCACATTCCAAATTTCAAAATTATAGAAAAAGGCAAAAGTTGTAGCTCTACTAAAACCGGGAAAAAGTCCTGAATCTCCGAAAAGCTCCATAGAGCAGAGAAGATTGTTTCCTGAAAAATCATCCAACGGCAGCGGCAGGCGGGTTTCAGATCTGGCAAGCCTTGCACTAGTCAGATCTAATCTAGCGTTGACGAAGCACATTGAAGACGGATGAGAAATAAATTAAAGTCAAAAAAGTTTTTTTTGTATACCTTCATCAAAAACATGATTTTAGTAACTGTCTGCAGAAAACTAAAGCATGGTTTTTTTGGTTACCGATGCATGCTTTTTTTTATCACGGGTGCAAAAAAATATTTCTTTCCATTTTTTACCCAAAATTAAAGAGAAATAGCGGAAAATAGTAATATTAAAAAAATCTTATTATTCTTGCTTAAAAATTAAGCCATTTCCGCCAGTTTTCACCAAGTATTTACGAAAAATTAATTTAAAAACATCGTCAAAATATCAAAGATTAAAATGTCGCAACAATGAACGTCACCGAGTAAAAAGGCACATATCTATGGAAACCATTGTTATTTCATTTACCAGCCGCCTTGATTTATAGCACGGAGCACCTACCAACCGGTACTCTGTGTTTATAGTGTAAAGATAGTGTGTTGCGAGAAGTGCTCTTCGTTCGAGATTTTTAAAGTATTTTCCTGTTTTTCTGAGATTTTTTGGTATTAAAAAAAAAAATTAGTGTTAACAACTCGCGGCTAAACTGAGCATTTTTTACCTCACTGTGCTCGTTATTTAAACCAACGCTTGTAAAAAAAGCACTATTTCAGCCACTAGTTGTGAAAACTATTATTTAACAACAAGTTTTTATAAATCGCTCGATAAAAGACACTAAAAAATTGAAAATATTTTTTTTTGGCTTTTTGATACCATAATAAATGCGAATGGCGCTAATTACAATTTGGATGTCTTTCCAGTTTAGTAAGTACCAAACTCGGTACCAAACTTGTGATTAGCGCCTTTTTAATTATTATTTGACTACTCCTCTAATAATAAATTTTAAAATTTAATTTTCGCCCATTTATTTTTCAACTTTTTGATGGCTTTTATAAAAGCTCGTTATTATTAAAAACATTTTTGACTTATATTTATTTTGAAGTTTTTAGTTATTAGTATCGTTGCATTACCAAATTTACATTGGATAATTTGGTATTTTGAACGAGATCGGATGTAGTTAGATGGTACTCCCTTTTACTCCCTCAAAGAGTAAGATAGGGAAGCTGTTAACTTCATAATTTTTAACAGCTTATCACAAATTCGTAATCCTTAACACCAAAAACCCCTGTTCACCAGTTTTGAACGAAATCGGACTTATTTGGTTCCCATCTCCTCGACGAGAGAGAAGCTGTTAACATCATAACTTTTAAAATTAGTTTTGTTTGACTTCCAAAAACCTCTATTTGAATTGAATTTTGAACGAAATCGGAGATAATTAATGGTACTGCCCCCTCCAGCCCCATCGAAGAGGAGGCACTGTCATTTTCATAATATCACTCCCTTAATAACCTTCCCCTCCATATCTTAAAACTGAAAACTGCATATTCGTAGCAGCTTTGGTTGAAAAGCTATGAATTTTCAAATATATACCGTATTTGTATCAGATTTTGTTCAAAAGTTATAAATTTTTTAATTTTTAATACCATGCCCCTCTTATCCCACTTAACGACCCCCCACCAACGTAGGTTTTTCATAATATTGTATTGTCACCGGAACTTTAAACGCACACCAAATTTGAAGTTGAAACATACTAACTAATACATATGTGAAGTTAAATAAAAATTTGTAAAAACAAATAACAGGCTTAGTACTAGTCGACTTAAGTTCTGCGTACGATGCCGTCAATCATAGAAAACTGCTGTTCAAAGTCTACAACACGTTAAAAGACTACCAACTCGTCCAAATAGTTGAATCAAAATAGACAATTCTACGTGAGTTTTTATCATCATCATCACAAAATACCACCAACTTGCCATGCAACCTGAGATGAAGCATAATAAGAGAGGTCCAATAACAGACTGGAACAAGTGTTGTTAAATTGGACAGTCTGAATTCTACCCCCAAAGAGCGAGCAAAACCACCCCAGCTCAACACCCCGAAAACCATAGGCTTCTAGTTTGTGCTAAAGTATTCTGTGATCCACGCAATCGAATGCCTTAGAGAGATCACAGAACATTGCAGCAGCCTTTTCATTGCTGTTTAGCTTACAATATAGGTGCCAAACTGCTGCTTGGACATAAGGTGTTTAGATTCAAAGTGAGTTTCAACACGAATTTGCACCAGCTTTTCAAAAATCTTTGACAAAGTCGGTCGGAGAGCTATTGGGCGAAAGTTTGTGGGGATATTTCTGTCACCGCCTTTATAGAGAGGAATGATAATAGCTTTTTTTAAGAAGTCCGGAAACAGTCGCAAACGATTGGTTGATTGAAGATGCCAGTGCTTCCAACGCTTTATCAGGAAGATGTAGGAAAATTTTTAAACAGAGTTTATCCCAGCCAGATGCTCTCTTATTATTTATTAAAGAAAAAATTTATTTTAACTCGCAGGCATTAGTGACAGTGAAAGAAAAATTCTTTTGTAACTTGAATATGGTTTAAGTAGGTGATTGGATCTGTAAGTGGCTTTATTTTGTTTGACAAACTTTTTGCTATTTTACAATAAAACGTATTTAACTCATTAGCATGTAAACTGCTTGAATTTAAAGAGTGTGAAGTTTTCTCTGTGAATTTATTAACAATATGTCAAGTTTCCTTATTTTTGTTAGAGGACTCACTAATTTTATTTTTCTAATATAACCGTTTGGCCGATTTAGCGGTAGCTCTAAATATTTGACGATATTTTTAAATCGCTTAAGATCTGGCGTGGCCCCCGTCAAGACCAATCTCGTTAGTTGAGTACGGTTGAAGAGAAGTGACGACAAGTACGCATACATGCAGTCACAAAATTGACCTTTCTAAAAGTGTATAATATATACGGAATATCAGCTAAAATGCCTAAAAACTTCAAAAGTACGACAATTTGTCATATTGTTTAAAAAAGTTCTCTAAAACTGAAAATATTGTTTTACTTAAAGGCAACATTATTTTTAAATAGAATTTTATTAAATTAAAAAAAAACTATCAAATTATCACTCGAGTAACGGACGAAGGCTGTTCTATAAAGAGGGCGGTAACCCATTTTGGAGTTGATAAAATAACAATAATACGATGGAAACAGCGCTGGATTGAAAACAATTCGACGAATAGGAAACTTGTATTAGGACAAAAACGATGATAAACTTAATACTAATTATTTTAACTTAAAAAGAACTAAAATAAATAATTTAGTATTTAATAGGATCACCATTTTTCTCTATTACAAGCTGCAAACGTCTGGGCATTGAAAAGGTTAAGTTTTAAAAATACTGATGGTCTTCTGAGAGCTTATCCAATACGCGATAAATAGCATCGCTTAACTCTTCAGCATTTCGTGGTCTCCAATTCCTTTGGTATATTATTTTAACGATTCGACCCCATATATTTTCCATTGGGTTAAGGTCAGGGCTGTTGGCTGGCCAAGGAAGTGTTTCTATATTTTTATTCTGAAACCATTGGCGAACAACATTAGTGTACTGGACAGTTGTCCTCCTGATAAACGAAGTCATTATTTTCATGTAAAGCCTGTACAGCATAACGTTTTCAAGGATTTCAATATATCGTTCACTATTGAATGTTCCTTCGATTCTCCAAAAAAAAACCAAACCTCTAGCACTAAACCAGCCCCAAATGTTTGCAGAAAAATGTCCAGCTTTATTAATTTGGTTTGTATATTCGGGTTCAAATCTAGAATTTGGTGGACGATGAAGTAAAATTCTCCTGCTGCTTGAAGATGATTGAAAAATTTTTTCGTCAGTGAAAGCCGCCCTCTCCCAGAAGTCATTATCACGAAGAACGTTGTTCAGTGCAAAAATCACTCTGGCCTGTTTTTGTTCTTCTGTTAGAAAAGGCTTCTTTGCAGAAACTCGACAAGAGACTTCTGATTTCGTTACCTTCTATTTACTGTTGCTAAAGAAACCGGAGATAATGTTACATTAACTGCTTCAACCGACGTTGAAAAAGGATTTTGTCTGAGATGGTCAATAAGTCTCTCATCTTGCACTTCAGAACTTACTTTTGGTCGTCCTGATCCATCTTTCCTATCCGTAGAATTATTTTCAATCCAGCGCTTTTTCCATCGCATTATCGTCATTTTATTAACTCCAAAATGGGTGGTCGCTCTTCTTATAGACCAGCCGTCTTCACTTCACTCGAGTGATAATTTGAACTTTTGTAAATGTTGATATCTGTGGCATTTTTAAGGATGTCACACTGAATTTTAAGCTGTCTGGCATACTAAGCTGGTGGTGCCTTATAATAGTATACACTAATGGAAAGCTAAATTTTGTGGCATAGGAAAAAATGCATGTGAGTTTTTTTTAAAATCAAGTGTACAACTTTGGAGATGTACAAAATATGAAACATCTACTCATCTGTCATAACTGGCCATATAGATGTACGCTCGATGACTTATGCACAAGCAATCAACAAGCATTGGACTCGGTCAAAAATTGTAATGTTTCCGGACACAAATTATGTTTCCGAAAGGGGTGCTTTATTCTACAAAAAGATCGCGACCGTTATAGTCTAAATCTAAAAATATGAAAATCATTGACATCGGTCACAATAAAAAATAAAAGTTTTTTCATGTAGAAAAAAATAGATCAAGACAGATTTTAAAATTGTGTAAGGTTTTAAGGCTGAAAAAATACAAAACAAAAATTACCTTTATGTCGTCTCATGTGACTTTCATAATTTGACTTTATCGGAAACGGTTTACTGCAAACTTCGCACACCCACTTCCATTTCGTTGGATCGGTGTGAACGGCTACTTTGTGAGATCTGAGAACAATAAACAATGAATTAAAAATCATGTCAAAGAACCACGCATAATTTAAATGGAAACTGGATCTCAGTGGGATTTCAACGCCGTTTAAGTATGTTATTGAAACAATACTTGACAGCATTTTTCCGGTGCCGATATCTCCAGGATGAGCCAATAATAGCTGCCAGAATTTGGGATCAACTTATTATTATCATGCAGTTAAAGATATTAAATCGGAAACCGTAAAAAAGTGACACTTATCTTAAATGTTATTTACTGTCATGTGGAAAACCACTGGTGCGATGACTCATATTTACGAGTGAGGACTCGAACTATACTAAATTGAGGTCGATAAACTCAAAAATGTCATTAATTTTAACACCTGTCCAACACTGCGACCGCCGCTGACATTGCGCTTTAAAAGATATTAATCAAACAAATATAGGGCCTCTAAAACAGGGTTTGTACAACATTGGAAAACCGGGATTTCAGAGAATTTTTCATCCCACGCAAAAATCACGGAAAAGTCGGAAAAGTTGACAAAAAACAGCAGTCAGGAAAAATCTGGAACGCCATCAGAAAAAAATATTAAAAAAATGCACAACCAAAAAGAAGTTGATTTGAGAAAAAACTGGACAATGGCTTCCAACAAAACACAAATACAAACAAAATGTCGGTAGGGTTTATAAGAACGTGGGGAAACAATCCTACAAAATTCCGTCCCACTCAAAAATCTCTTGACATCCTGGAACGGGATGAACCAATAGCGAGGTTAGGGGCCTTTTAGTACTTTGACAATCGTTTTTAACCATGACCTAGCAGCTACTTTTTACTTACCCCAAATCTTTATAAGTGTTGTAACCCTTTCCGCAAAGCTCACACTTGTACTCTCTGGTATTTAAATGACGTTTCTCATGGCCTTGTAGGTCTGCGTCCCTTTTGAAACCCTTGCCGCAGTACGAGCAAACGAAAGGTCTATCATCTTCGTGGCTTTTGGCGTGAGCTTTTAATGACCAAAATTTTTGAAATGCTTTTTGACAACTAAAAAAAATACAGACCACTCACATTATCCCTCATGTCTTAAAACTTCCCAAAGAGATGTGCAATTTTCGAAAAAAATATCGAAAATTTTATATATAATGTTTCACTGTTATTTTTCCAATTAATTAAAGATTTGAACAAGATCTCATTAAGTAAACCTGTTCTATGCACGAGTATTCTGGAAAGTGTGGGAATGGAGAACGCATGCGTACACTCATTTTCATTCAAGTTCGGGAGGGGGTACTCTCTGGCCCTGTCATTTACCTGTCACATTTAAATGGCTTTATATCATCTGATTTTAACCTGTGTACCTCCACATAGTGATTTACTAGTTGATTACTTTGGGTTGTGATGAATTCACATTTTTCACATCTGAATTCTTTGTTTGATCTTTTCTTGTAAGTTCTTTTTTGTATTATTACTGTTCTCTTGCTGGACCTAAAAATGTATCAATTGATTCCTTAGATTAAAAAGAGACAAGATATCTGGTCTAACGAAAACTTCTTAGCAAATAATAACCAATGTTTATTTACAAATAATATCACAACAAAACAAAGGTGAGAAATATCGATTATTTTCTATCCTTTTAAACGACGTTAGAACAATAGGGACAGAGAATTCTGTCTCAACCACTTTAGATCGTGATTGCCTTGTGGGTAGGGAAATTCGTCAGAGCGCAGACGGTCGGATGATATTTTTATTGACATAAGGTTTTTCGTGTCATTTATTTTAAAATTTCAGGATGTTTGAAGCAGTTTAAAAGTCGTTTTAAAACCACATTTTGTCAAGAAACGTTTATAGTTTGTTTTTTTTACCAGTAGGAGAATATTTCAGTGCATTTAAAGTGATATTTTGGAACAAATCGTCCAATGTTTTGAAAACAAAGAGAGAGCAAGCGAAATCAGTCAGTGGCGGAACATGCCGGTAGGTACACAGAAGAATTTTTTTTTAAATAAAATATACTTAAATTAGTAGATACTTAGATTAAAATATCAACCAACACGTTTTTTTTTTTTGATGAAGTAGATAATTCCCAATGCGTCAAATGAGATATTTTCGAACGTTTTTATAAGTTTTTTTTCGAGGTTTTTTTTATAAAGATTATAAAATAAAGGTATGTAAAGTCCTTAAATCAACTTGCAAACCAAAATAAAAGTTAATGTGTTCAGGTTTCTAAGAATTTTGAATTCCTACCTCTTATCAGAATATATTAAGGTTGATTTATACTGCTGCTGTTGCCATCTGCGCTCGCCCTTCGAATTGATATTTAAATATTTTTGTCTGTCCTAGATGTCTCTATATACCCTAAACATTATTGACTTTATTGTGTATTGTGAAGAAGTCAGTATAAGTAAGTTTCTGCTAATGACGAGAAAAAATAACAAAATTAACAAACACAATAACATAATTTTTAGCTAGTGGGTAATATTTTTTTTCCTTGATGTTCCAGGTGCTATGAACTGTGTTTCTTTGTTTTAATGTTTGGCATAATTTTATTGTGTTGAAAATTGAAATTGCTATAAATCATATACAAATTTTGTAATAAATTTCTTTTGTATAAAAGTATACTAAAAACATTTATTGTTAGGAAGCTTCCAAAGCTCAAATTATTTTTTGCATGTTTTTTTAATTATTTTGCAGATTTCAGATTATATTAAAATGTTAATAATATAATCCATGTGTAAATTTATATTTAAGTAGGTACGCCACTGGTGTGTTTACTGTAAACAACAGAAAGGCAAAAAATATAATAATATAACCAAAATCTCCGTAAGTGTCAGGTATATTGTCTCTTTTTAATCTAAGAATTGATTCAGGGAAAATAGTACATATAGGGAATGGATATCCCAACCAACCAATCTAAAAAATTAGAGGTAACGATGCGATTGACAGTTTCTTAGCTAAAAAGGCATAACGGTTGGGGAAACGTCACTTTTTCTATGCTTCTATTTTATTGTTGTTTTCATGGCAATAATGTTCTTACATTTTTTTAATTTTGAGTGATTTACGCTAGCCACTGAGTTTAGAATTAAAAATAAAGACAATATTGATACCTCATCTGTTCTTTGCCGAAAATATATACTTTTTGTGAAATTTTTATACTTTCCGCGAAGCAGGACAACTCTAGAAGCAATTAATTAGATATTTTTGAGAAGAAGATATCTCAACAAAGATATAACAATCTTCTCAGACAGCAAAGCAGCTATTAAAGCTCTGGCATACCAAAAAATTCACTCAAAATTAGTGTGGAGCTGCTTTCAAACCCTCCTAAACCTAGCGAAACACAATAGAGTCAGACTTGAGTGAGTGCCGGGGCACACAGGCAATGAACACGCGGATTCTCTAGCAAGAAGGAATGGAATTCCAAAAACCTCGATACATGGCTATATCAAGCGATCGTGGCTATATCACCTGTGAAACCCTTAAACTGAATAGGAAAGAAATCAGACAAGTGACGGGGCTATTAACCAGTCACTGCGCACTGAGAGAACACCTGCATAGGATGGGAATCTATAGAGATGAACCCACCTTCAGACTATGTGATGAGGATGACAAATCAGCCGCTCACATCATATTTGAGTGCCCAGCACTAACCTTCTGCAGAACACAAAACCTCCTGGAGGACGACCCCTCCAGAGAAGCTAACTGCCAGAGAAACCTAATAAAGGGGCTACTGCCTCTCGCGAGGTCGTCAAAACTCTTAGATTAGGAAGGCACACAGCAAGAAATACAATAAGATAAGGAGCGGCAGTGTCAGGTATTTCAAGACCTAAACTTGCTGTTGAGACAAATCAAATCAAAATTAGATATTTTAGAGAAAATACTCATAAAAGACCAAGAAATTCCAACTATAAAAAGTAAAAAATAGGGTTATACGTCAAGTCGGACCAGAGATCAAATTTACCCAGGGAATATAAATTTACCTAACCGTTATGCCTCTCAGATTGCTCCATCCGCTCGTTCAAAATTTGCCACTTTTTCTTTGGTGATATCCACTTCCTATATGTTCTATTTTCCCTCTTTAAACTTAGCAACTTACGCCCAGGGAGGCCAGGCTTCGTGACGCCCCTTCTCTACTACTTCTACTAGCAACTTACGTTCTTTTAACCTTTGTCTTCTTACTTAAAGACTTGTTTAGGGCTTTTTCTTTATTCTTTTCATTATCTGTAACATCATGTTCATCAAAATCAGAATCATTTTCAATATCTGGTGCCAAATCAGTCAGTTCTTTTTTAATATCCAGTTTTTCATTTTTTACGCCATCTTCGCATGAGTTTTGTTCTATGGTCTCTTGTGACTTGCTGTTTATAACTTCTTGATCGGTGATGACATTATAATTAATTTTATCGAGCTTATTCTCACATTCATCTTCTTTTTTTGGTTGAAAACTGTCTACTTTATGGAGAGATCCAACAACTTCTTTATTGTCGCTCAATAACGGTTTTTTGGTAAGAAACGAATTGTTTACACAAGTATCCCAAAACGTATGCGCGTCGATTAAACTGTAAGAACATGGTGTACAAATGTGATATGCAGCGCACCATTCCTAAAATAAATGTAAGTCGATCGTTTTTTCACTGATTCACAGCTCCACGAAACCCGAAAAAAAAACTGTGGCCAAAGGGCAATTCCATGATAACTGACGACACGAAGATCTTAATTAATTTTTTTGATCTCATTTTTCTCTCTTTTAAAGATATTCCAGAATGGCCACATCTTAATGCTTATGTAGAGGGTTTGTCAGAATAATTTAAAGGTAAAGGCAAATTAATTTTTTATTTATTCAAGATAAAAAAAAATTGGTAATAACTGACGGAACATCAAAAACAGGCAGAGAAAAATCATGGACTTTAAAGTGCTTTTCCTCTTAATCTAAAAGTTTGTTTCAAAATATACTTTTATTCCCTAGATATAATAAAATGGTATGATATTATTTTTCTTTGCTTGCCTTGATTTTAAGTTAAAAGTGATTTTGTGATAACTGACGGGACATTTCTTATAAAAAGCTAATATTTTGTTTGCCTATATTTTGGCTAGTGGCTGTTATTTTATGATTTGAAGAAAAGTTATGACATTCTAATGAATGTACACGTTTACTGATACCCTAGACACTTCTTTGGTAAGTAGTTATTTAAATAAAGAATTGAAAAAATGCTTAAAACCTTTATCGCGCGTGGAATTGCCCAAAACACAAATAACAGATTCTTGTTGAGTATGAACCACTGATTCCATAGCTACTTAATGTGATTCCTTGATTTAATAGTTATTTATGCACGTAGTAAGGGGGGGTGTAAGGAATGGGAGACCGTGCTCGCATCAAGCGTGGGACCAGTGGTATTCGATCAATATGATGCAATTACATCTAGCCTCTCATATCCAAATGCCAACCTCACCTTCTCGTGATGCTCCCTGTCTAAAACAGACGAGGCTCTGGCGACCGAATATGGGCGATATAACTATGGGGAAGTTGAACTAGACCCAATAACCACTACAAACTCGTACAGAGGATAAATCTAATGGAGTGGTTAAACTGGAATCAAAGTGTGCACAATAAGTCAATAATGGCTGCAGTGCAGTGACTCTGGCCAGCCATCAGGCTGGTCGGAGCCACAATCGGGGGGTTTTAGTCGGTAAGAATCCGACACTACCTGGGACTCTGTCGGAGGAATGGATTGAACGGTTGGACCGGGCGTCTTATGCAAGATTTTCCCTCGATACCCTTAAAAAAAAATGCACCTAGGTCAAAAAGTACAGCTTTAACGCCAGCAGTGTGAAAATAACACCCTGAGGCGTTAGCCGAGGATTGTGACACGCTGAGGGCCCTAAAGCTGTTTTTGATCGAGTTATAATATAAAACATTTTATGCACGATAAGGATGTTTTTTATTTTAATATTTAAAAAAATAATAATTTATAATTTTGTCCTAAAGGTTTAAGGAAAAAAAAAATAGCGTTTCCAATCTACGCTTAAAAACCGCTCCTGGGCGATCTGAGAACAATCCAAAAAATATTTGCGTGTTCGATTTAAGAATGGATCACGCTTCCACCAACATTTCAGTGCGATTTGTGTCCCAAATCTCTGGCGGACCGCTTTTTCTTAACCCGTCAGTCTTGACGGATCAAGGAGGTGGATCAAAACAATAAACATAACCTTACTAACTTACGTTGTTTATTTTTGTTCCTTTTATTTTTAAACGTTTATGGCATCTTTTTTGAAAAAAAAATGGACAGAAAGTCGACTTTATGAATATTTTGTCTTTATTGTGCCTCAAGAAAAGGACAAAAATATGAATTTTGTCGAAAAAGTGGTACCTGAAAATTCCAGATAGAGCCGACTGGGAGGGAGGTCCTCCCTTGGGAGCGGAATCCATCTGGTACACAGACGGCTCTAAGACCTATGAGTGTGTAGGAGCTGGCATATACGGGTAAAAATACGAGACTTTAGTCTCTATAAGCCTGACAAACGACTGCACAGTGTTCCAAGCTGAAGTGGCGGCAATAAATCACTATGTCGAAAAAATACAAAGAGTAGAGGAAAACTCTCATTCGGTAGCTATATATTCAGATAGCCAAGCTGCACTTAAAGCTCTAGAAGTAGTGCAAGTCCAAACTAGTTTGGGACTGTAGAACGGCTCTAAATAGGCTGGCAAGCACCAAAAGGGTTACACTAGCCTGAATTTCACAGTGTCTGAACCATTTTGTGGGATCGCTAAGGCCAGAGCCAAGCAATTTATTAAACAGTGGCTCACCAAAGAGACAAACGGTCTGTTCGCCAGGACAAAGACAGGACAAACAGTTCATTAAAAAACGCTCGCCAAAGCTGACTGCAGAACTTCTTAGTAAGGAAAGGAAGCTTGTCAGACAAATAGTGGGTTTTCTAACAGGTCACTGAAAACTCAATAAGCACCTGTATGCAATGGGATTGGTAGAAGATACTACATTCTGTTTCTGCAAGAAAGAGGAAGAAACCTCATGTCCTATGTCAATGTGTACTAGAATGTCCGCGGCCAGAAAGCTATATACAAGGCACACTGGCAAAGCTTCTGGGTTTCATGACAAAAACGGGGCTGCAACTTGTTTTGTAGATCTAGCAAATCAGGGAAGGAGAAGCACAATAGATCTGAGAAGGTCGTGGTGGACAGGTGTCTACACCACCCCATTCTAATCTACATACAAAGTGGTAAGGTAAAGATTTCTGTTGAATTACACTACTAACCACCCTTTGAATGAACCCCCTAGGGGGCTCCACGAAAATATATCCCGAAAAGTTAAAAAAAATCTGGGGTTATGTACTAAATTTTAGAGCGTAAACACGTTCGATTTACAATCACCCTCAGATCGAAAATGGTAAAGGTAAGGTGTCGCGAAAACTTTCGATAGCATATAACATTTGTTAACTAGTTTAGACGAAAACGGCCAGAAACATTTAAATTTATAAGTGGCCTACCTTCTTGCCCCTCGTGGCTCTTCCTGGAGGTACCTCCCTTGCAGCTTCACTAGTGGTGTATATCTTACACCCTTCAAACATCCATCAATGTCTTTCTGTCTTTGTACACAAAATGGAACAAAACACTGGTTTATAAAATGCAAGCCTTAGCTGAAAAACTAATAAGAAAATCTTTTCTGCCGGTGAGCAGCGTGATATTTCGATGTCTCTCTTTCACGTTACTTCCCTTTTTTGGCGCTAGTGTAGCATAGCTGACCACTCACGATTGGAAAATGAATCTGAGCTAATTTTAACTCGCGCCAATATATGAATTTAAATTATACTTTGATCAGGGATTGTGCAAGTGCATGCTTACAATTCAAAAAAACTAAATAAAAAAAGAAACAATAAACAACTCTTTGCAGATTCAACATAAGGTTGTCTATTGTTTTGATCCAACTCCTTGATCAGTCATGATTGATGAGACACTAAAAAGCGGTCCGCCACAAATCGAACACGCAGATCTCGGCAGGAGCGTGATCCGTTCTTAAATCGAACACGTAAATCTTTTTTGAATTGAGCGGTTTTTGAACGTAGACAACCGGAAGATGAAAACGCTATTAGACAACCGAAAGTTTACTTACAATTTCTGGGACAGTTCTCTCCAACATGGTGAAATAACTGACATGTTCGCACTTGGGACGATTTTCTACACTAGACAACCCGAAAACATTGTTAAGGCAGATACAACAAAATTCCTTTTTAAATCTTTTGTTCTCTTTTAACTTCGACTTTCTTGTTAGTTTCGATCTTATATTCTGAAGGGGAACATCATCATCATTTTCCGAGGAGTGGCAGGACATATTTATTCGTATTATTTTTTGAAATTCTTCCTACAACAATAAAGTATAGTTTAATGTTCAATGTTCTTTATTGTTTCCAAAGAAATAACTACATTTCTTAAAAACAAGTAACCCCTTCTTCTTCCAAAGTAATGAAAGATTAATATATAGGTAATCTAACTTAAGTAAACTATTTAAACCCACATCTGAAAAACAAAAATAGCTAGTCTCTAAAATATATAAGTATATATGGGCAAAAAAATCTTAAATAAAAAAAAAGAGTAATATGAAAAATAAACCAAGAAAACAAAAAATAATGGCACTAAGAACTGAAAATGGAAAGATCGTAAAGTTTAGTAGAAACCAGTAGAGTGCAAATGGCAAATTACGACCATCCCTTGAACTCACCATTCATTGCGAAGTATGGCGCGTGTAGTTAAAATATTTGCTAATGAATGGACAGGTGTTTTCGCTGTGTAGTGTGTATTATTGAGTGAGTCCACAAAATGGTCAGGATTCCCCCATGAATTACCTCTAAAAGGGTTGTATAGAAAAATATTTTCTGGTCTGTGCATATTGCAGACTGAGCAATTAATAATAATAAAGTATAGTAAAAGTAAGACTTTAGTAACGGTATTAACATTTTACAAAATCAAATTATAAAATACACATCACAATCAATATAACTACTAGAATAAATACTATTATTTTTACTTAAGTTAAAAAAAAGAGTAATACAATGACAGCGGTTAGATTTTACTTGAGCTTTGAATTTACTAAGTTTAACATTTAATTTAAAACATCAATATATTTATTAATAGAGTTAGCTTTCTTGCACAAACTCTCTATGGCACTCCATGTGAAACAACTAATATTGGCTGAGGTTGACCTGCGGTACTGATAGTGAATTTTTTTGCAAAAGATCAGGCGGGTTAATAAAGTTATTTAAAATTTTGTAAAATAAATCAACACCCAAAAACTCTCTTATTTTACCAAGCTTTGGTAAATCTGGTAAAATTCGAAGATCAGCGTCTCTGAACTTTGTCTAAATGTTTAATGTGTGAAGTTAGTTAGAAGAAATGGCCGAAACTGGAGTTATTGAATCCACACAAAGTTCGTATTTTTCGCCGCCGGTTTTGATAGAAAGAGAGGGCAAGAACCACGCTTTTGTGTGGACTACCGTAAATTAAACAATCTAACAAAAGACCAAACAGCAAATCTCTAACAGCACTCTAAAAAGTATAGGAAAAGCAAAAATTTTTAACATTCTTGGATACTGGCAGATCCCTAGTGGGTTTCATATAGGAATTTGTTTTAGTATATTTGGATATTATTATTTAGAACCATATTAAACATCTATGCATGGTTTTCTAACAACTGAGATTACATAATCTAAAAGTCTCAACCGAAAAATGTAAATTTTTTTACTACCGAACTGGATTACCTGGGACACCGTATTCAGGAGGACAAGAACGTTCCGCAGAATAAACACCTAGAACAGAGGGTCAACTTTAACATTCCTAAAACGAAAAAACAGTTGCAAAGTTTTTTGGGAACGGCAAACTGGTTGCGCGAATATTGCCCACGATTGGCTGAAATTATGGATATCTTTAAAAAAATCTTCAAAATTTCCTTGGGGCAAAGCTCAGCAAACATCTTTTGAGCAAACTAAAAAAGTTTAATCCCAGCCAATAACCTTACCTAGACCTGACTTTGGCAAAATGTTTGTCTTACAAACTGATGCTTCGCAGATAAGAATGGCATGTCTTCTCTATCAAGAGGGAAACGCGGTGAAAAGTTTATCATTTCTCACAGTAGCTCGAAATTTAATAAAACTCAAAGAAAATATCACATAAATGAGCAGGAATGTTCAAGTATGGTTTGGGCTATAAAATCGACCGTTTATCTTAAGAACCGATAGTAGGGCTTTAAGTTGGGCTCCAGAAATTCCAAGAGAGTAAGGCTAAACTTACACGATGGGCACTACTGCTTCAGGAGTTTTCTTTTACTGTGGAGTTTTGTACCAGGAAAAAATAACCAGCCAGACCAGATAAACTTATCACGCCTTATGCCTCCGGAAAAATCTGTGAGCGTCCTTACTTTCGATAAAATTTATAACCGAATTATTCAAGCGTAACGTACTTTACCACACATTTAACAACAAATTTACACCTGACGAAGACTACAAAATGAGAACGCGCTAAATATAAAACAACGTAATTTAAGAGATCAGTTCGCGGTACAAATTGATTTACTGTGGCGAAGAAATCAGTATGGTGAAAAACTGGTAGTTCCACGAAAATTCGCAGCGCAAGTTATTCATTATTTTCACGATCTTCCTGAAGCTGCACATCGCTGGGGGCTTTTATTGGAAGAAGATGCAAAAATCTGTGCAAGAGGCTTTTCAGATGATATCTTTAGACGTTCTGGGACCCTATTCCAAGACCACTAAAAAGAACCAAGTGATTCTCATGGCTGAAGATATGTTTTCAAAATGGGTTCAATTCAATTCAATTTATTACATATCACAGTTTAAAATTACACGTACTTAATATAAGATCCACTTCCCTGAGCCAAAGGCTTGTCGGGATGTTGATCTTTAGTCAGAAGTTGAGTACTTAAAATATTACATTATATTCACTTATTTATAATTTTTAATTTGATCCTATAAATCTTAATAAAACCTACTCATCTATCTATCTATAGAATGACATACATATGGACGAAAAAGAACAGCAAACCATAATCTACGCCCACCCGAATGACAGGGCCCCCACAGGGAGTCAACCCATTTAACCAAGTAAAGGCAACCGACTTTGAATCTTATCAATGTTGTTTCTAACCCAAGTAGAAAGCTGTGAGCAGTACTTTTTTGTTTATTGTTGATTTAATTTGATTTGGGATCATGGTTGAAGCTAAGGCTCTTCCACATGTATTTGTAAACGACATGGTGGACTTTTTGAGGGACTAGATAGTAGCTAGATATGGGATGATCCAGTCGATAGTAACGGATAATGGAGGAGTGTTTAATTCCAACGTACTTCGACGATACTGCGATCAAAACAACATCACGATGAATTATGCCAGTATTTACTACCAACGTGCCAACCCAGTAGAGAGACGAGTGCAGAAGCTTAAGAAGATTGAACAGGTCCTGATTTTTAACAAGCAGGATAAGAAATGGGATGACCTTTTTCCAGATCTTTGCAAATAATGCTCTCAAGAACAAACCGAGCTATTGGTACACCATGTATGTATAAACGATCCCGAATGGGGAACACCAAAGAACGTCGTCAGAACATCAGACGTGTAAACGTAAGACAACTGGATTTCCAAACAAACCAGTTCCAGTGATTTTCCAGGCTGACGATCTCGTCAATGTTAGGAATCATCAGCCCAATGCTTTCCGCAATCCCTGGCATGGGCCTTTTAGGATAGAACACCCAACAGGGGAAAATATATACGAGGTCCTGGTCAACATTTTTTTCTTATATTTTATAGACACAACCAACAAAAACTTTTCTAAGTTGTGCCTTAACAGGGGTCGTCCGTGTCGTATTGTTGCTTTTTCTGCTCAGAAAAGAATTAGCTGAATAGCTGATACAGCTAAGGAAAGGTTGAACTACTTCTCTCTGTAGTTAGAATTGTAGGTAACATAACATAACATTCAGTTTTAAAAAAATGCACTGACTGATTCCATCAAACAATATTTTTTTTTATTAAAAACAGTTATAGGTATGAAATAAAACAATATTTTTTTTATTAAAAACAGTTATAGGTATAACATTTGTTACAATAATTAGGTTTCTTATCAAAACTGATTATATTATGTATTGCTTTTTTGGTCAGTTAGGTAAGCGTATTATTCTTTTAAATTTAAATTTTGACGCTATTTATTCAAAGTGACAATTTATTTATTGATTGTATGCTTTTTTTAAAATAAAGATTTTCTGATTCTGATTCAAATATCTTGTTTGAGCGCTAAAATGCTTAGAAAATGTGAAAACTAATATGGTTTTTGTAAAATATGAAAAAACTTTATTATAACTCTGGATCTGAGTATAAAAAGGACCAAAACAGTGACAAACTGAGAGTAGCTGAGTCAGCACTTTTTTAACTCTCATGCACATCAACTCAACCTCTAACACTTTTGGGGCTGGGTTTATGGGTATTCCTCTATTCAGTCCAACAATGAGTTCTTAAACTGAAAGTATCTGCAGATGGCATACAAAAATTAGCTCATCAAACTGGCTTATTATTATTATTATTAAACTAAAATTATTTGGAGGAATCTCAGGCGTGACAGATTGTGGTAGATTGCGTAGCGATTGTGGGAGTTTGTGTAACGAGTTTGAGAGATTGTGTAATGATTGTGAGAGATTGTAAATGATTGAGAATGATTGTGAATGATTGTGTGTGATTGTGTAAAGATTGTGAGAACTATGTACAGGGAAAAATGTTTTGACCTTAAAATCGACCCTCTAATAGTGTATATCTGAATAAAAATATGCAGATTATTCAGCATTTTTGAGCATATTGGGCATTTTAGGCTGACACCATCGGTAGTTGGCCATATTATCTAGTCGGCAGACAAACTGTTTCCCCATAAGCCACAAGTTTGTTGTTTGAAGTTGTTACACAATGTTAAACTTGGAGAGTATTTTTTATTTTTTCAAAACTGCAATTTTTACAAAATATTCCATATTAAGCTGGCACATCGCTGTTAAATATGGATGTATTTCGCTAGCCCTACTTATTTCTTAAATCTCTGAAATAGGTCCAATCACTTACTAAAGATCTGGAGAGAGAAGATGCCTCAGAAGATGCTATCTATGGTAGTATAAGAGTGTAAGAGCATAGTCTTATTTAACAGCTTATTTTTAAATATTTTGGAAAAAATTCAAGGAAAAATGCATTTTTCCCATATGAACAATATATCAGTACTTAAAAAAGTACATTTTTTTAAAACTACTTCAGATGTTGCTTTTGTAAAATTTCAGTTTTTGTTAACATCGTGGCTTATGGAAACATGGTTTGTGTACCCAGATGTCAACATTATAACCTCAATATCAGGTAACCTAAAATGCCTAATAAATAAAAAAAGGCCTTAAAAATCAGCACTTTAACCTCACTTACAACCCAATCTTCCCCCTTCTATATGCAATTTAACTGTGAAACTAATTTTATTAAACCTGCTTACCCATTAAAACCAAGCAAAATGAATGGAATCTTTAGCAGCATACAAAGAGACTTGGTAATTATGCAGTATACTGAGTAATATACTACTAAAATTCTTTATGGGGGCACCTACTAGGGTCCCTAGGACTCCAAATTTTTTTGGTTTTTTTAAATTTTTCACTAAAACAACCCAATCCAACACAGTCCAACCCAACCTAATCCAAAACAATCAAAAAAACACATTACAAACCCCCCGGGCACCCTTTTTTCTCTTTAAAAAAAAATCGGGCGCAGGCGAATTTGGGGTCCTAGGGACCCTAGTAGGTGCCCCCATAAAGAATTATTGTTTATAAATAATTACCAGAGACTTACCTAAGAAATGGAAACCTTTCAATTCTTTAGATCCTTATGGCACGACTTTTAAACCCATTTTTTACAGAAAATACTGTTGTTTTTAGATCTTCAAAAAGAATAGTTTAAAAAGGATAGTGCACCGACTAGTAATTTTTGCCGATTGGCATTTTTCGCCTGATTTACATTGTCGCCTTTACTCTCTGCACTCGCCATCCATACATCTTATCTTTATCTTCCTTCCTATCCTGTGCCCTCTGTTTAATGTATCCTGGAAAATTTAAAAAGGGCCATATTTGAAACGTATTTCAGAATAACGGCGAGCGGAAAAGATGGTCTCAAACGGCAAACGCGAGTTTTTTTAACTTACATTAACACTCGTTTAGGATCCAGGTATAAAAAAATTAAATTGTTTGTAAACAAAAAAGTTAGGTTAAGCTTCAGTCGGGACAGAATTGACAGATAGGTGTTTTCGACTCACGGTGCCAAATCAAGGGACCGTTTTTTCGACTTGACAGAGTTCTTCGTCCTAGAACCGTGTAAAATCGAAAAGGCACTTGGGCGGATTTACATCTCACTCTTATTGCCAATGGCACCATAATGTTAAACCTGGTTTAAATTTAATTTATATTTAGAATCTGACACTATTAATGCCTGTATGCACCATTTTCACATATTTTCGTAATTAACTAATCACGGTTAATTGCGTAATCACAGCTAAATAGTTAGAACTATGGTGCAACAAAGGATTTTGCACTCAAATTAGCTAATTGTGATTGGGTAATCAGGGCCAGCAGAAAGGAGCTGGCAACGTCGCAAATTTCCTAGGTATTTATATTTTAATAAATTATTTGGTGTCCATTAGAGGTATCAAAAAACTGCGAATTCTAAAGGTATAACACCCTATATATGGCTATAGGGTCAAACAAAAAATATTTTAAATTTATTTTTAAGTATAGTGGGTCAAATCTTACGAAAACATAAAAACTTAAATTTTTCGGAAAAATTCAAGCTACTAGTCCAGTATGGTTTTAAAAATAATTTAATTTACGCGCATATTTAACGTCTAGCTATTAAGTTTTGTTAACTAGTTAGTTAGTAATTTATTGATAGGATAGGTTTAAGCAATTTTTTTGGAATTATTATTTTGTGATAAAGTTTCTTTCTATTAAAACACAAAAGAATTGGTTATTAACTTTTTTAGTAAAACGAATCCAAACTAATATAATTCATCGTTGGTATAGGCTAATAAGCACGTTATTTCTAAAAAAAATATAGTAAAAAACTTATTTTTATACAGGTTTTTTTATTAAAAACTCAAATTATTCTAAGAGCCTCCTCGCCTAAACCTAAAGCAAAGTGTTTACTTCACTTTGGATTTAATTAAAGAAATAGCACTGTTAGGGTCGTATCAAATATAAAAAATAAATTCGGTTAGTTTTTGTGGAGTATAGAGCTCAAAATATGTTACTTGTTATTTAGGTAAGATAGCATTGGCCTACATCTGACCAAATAGCTCCGGGCCGTAATCATGGGGTTATCAATGGGCCGGGCCGGCAAAGCATCTGTCGCCCGGTTCGGCAACTGTGGCCCTATATTACCGTGAAGTCCGGGGGACAAGTATCCGGCCAACACTAAACTATCAATTATTGTTTGCTGGGTACTTTTTCGCAAACCTTTTAAGCGCGATAAATTTCATCGCAATAACATAAATAACGAAATATGCATAAACCGCGCAAAAAAAAATTGTATTTCGCCGCGAAAACTTTTAGCACAAGACTAGCGCAACCATTTTCGGTGCAATAGTTCCACACAATGTTGTCACTATAGACCCTTTCTTTTCTAAATAAATAGCTATCAAGAACTGCTAAAGGAGAATTTTTCGTACTTTTAAGAGAGCTAATTTGTTTATCCATTTTTACTACACTTTATATTTGAGAACAAACTAGCAACTAAAAGGAAAATAAAAATATTTTGACGAGAAACACATGTCCTACAAAACGCATTTTATTAAACGAAAAAAATTGCGCGGATATGCCTTTTTTTTAAATTTATTTATTTAATAAAAAGAATTAGGTACATCAATATCCAATTCCAAATCTTTCTGAGAAATATATTTAATTTTTTAAATTACAAGAAATATGGGCTATTATCGATCATGCAAAATTTTGGAATATTGCACTAAACAAAATCAAGCTGATAAAAAAAAGTGTCTTCCGCTAAAAAAAAACAGCGTGGATATATGGCTCCGAGCGCAAAACTTCCGCGCCAAAAATGTTTGCGCTGAAAGTGATTTGCGTGAAAAGTCTTTCGCTAAGAAATACCGCGCGAAAATGTCTATTCGCGCAAAACTTTTGCGTGGAAAATGTTTACACTAAAAGTGGGTTTCGCGAAAAAAATATCCGCAGATATGGTTCTGCAAGCAAAACTTACGCGTCGAAAATATTCGCGCTGAAATATCCTTGCGGAGATTTAAACTGCGCCGAAAATGTTCGCGCTATTTGTGTCTTTCGCGGCGAAATTGGTCACGCGGAACTTGATCGCGCTAAAAATTTTGGGACGTGTTGGCCGCAAATCATTAAAAACGCCATAAGATTATATTTTTATTTTGGGCGCCACATATTTTTACGTAAAAGAATAAAAACTGCTTGGTTTTTGAAAAGTAAACACTACTCTGTCAACGTGAAATATGACATCGCATTGAAGACCATCGCATATGCGTAAAACGGCTGAAATTCCAGAAATTTTCATATCCTCCTCGATTTAGATAATAAGGATATTTTGGAACGCTTAAAATTTTGACAACTTTGACAGCCACTGTGGTAGTGTTTAACAACCACTACTACTACTCATCGATTTTACCAGAGTTTTTGAAACACATTAAAAACTGTCACTTATAAAAAAATTTAAAGATGAGAAAAAATAAAAAAAAATGGCTTAATTTTACAAAATAAATATTTTATATGTTGGAACCTTCTAATATTTTATTATTTTTAAAATTAATTAAGCCAAAATTCTGTAAAAATAACCAGAAAAGTAACCACAACCACAACGAAATGGATTTGTAGCTTACGGCAGTGGTAGTGGTTAACTACTACAACGGAATGACGTTTAGCTATTGCGTAGACGCAGTAATTACCACAACCACTACGAAGTGTCAAATAAGCGTTCCAAAATGTCCCTAATTAATCTTGCTTACAAAAATTTTCACGGGGATGCATTGCAATGCCGTGTATATTAAGTTTATAAGTACTCTCTCTCTCTCTCTCACACACACATTTGATAACCGTCACTTTTTCGTAGTCTACCGACTTGGGGAGTGTGTAACTAACTCCGCTTCCACGTGATATCCGATTCCATCTGGCCTGGTTACCGGCGTGAATGGAGGGGTAGAACCTAAGATACCTTTTTACACTTATTTACTCCGGGTTACCCCCCCCCTGCCCCACTCACAAGATCGGTCTGATGAGCACCCCCTAAGAAGGCAGTTTTTCTTTTCCTAGGAGAATTTAATTTAGCCTAAACTCTATGTTCCACTTGGAAAAAGTAAGGAAATTATTGGCAACGTGGCAGTTATCTGCATTTTTTTGTGTTTTTTGTGTGATGATTATTACCTGTCAGCTGTCAAAAAACCACGTAAAATTTGAGGTTATTTAAAAAAAAATTATTGATGATTTATGATTGTATGGAGGAAAAGGCAAATAAAGCTACTATAATTGGTTAACTGAACCTAAAGAAATAAATAATTAGTCAATACAAAAACTTTTACTTTAAAAATTGGGGAATGGGTAAAATAAAATATCAACTACATAAAAAGCAAATTTAATATATTTTAATAGCTATAGCTATAGGTACTCGACACCCTGTTCTGGACATAACACATGTATTTTCTTTAAAAAAAAATGTCTTTGTGTGTAAGCGTTTTATATTAGCATAAAATATTATGTAATTAATTGTGGTAAGCTTTATTTAAGATAAAGTGAACATTTTTTTAATATTTTTAAAATTTAATTAGTAAATAGGATTAAAAATAGAAAGAAATCGGAGTCCCGACAAGTCACTTGTTTTGACGATTTGTAATTTGGTACTTTTTGTAAACTTTAAACGAAACTTGAAACTATAAAACCTGATCATTTATTTAGTATGTTTTTACATCGTACTCAATACGTATTGAAAAGATTGTGTTATTTTTCTTTCATAGAGTATGTTCTCTGTTCCGACAAAAATCATGACATATGAAGATGCTTGATTTTCGATACGTATTGAATACGATGTGAAAACATACTAATTATTACACTACCAGACCAACCCAACCCATTTTTCACTTTCTTTGCAACGAATTTGCGAAAAAAAGGTCAACTATATGGTTTTTTTTTGGACATTCTAAACTTTTTGTAAAAGGTATCTTCATCTTATTCTTTGAGAAATCCTTCTTGGTAGGTATTCCATTAATTACAAAGTCTAAATTCTTCATCTTCTTCGTCATCCTCAAGAAGTTCCATTTTAAGCACAGACCACTATTATAATCACAGAAAGATTTTAAGGCAACGGAACAGTTTTATAATCTGTTTAAATTAATGGCTTTTGTTTAAAAACATAACCAAAAAAATATCTCACATAACCTCAAAATGCGCTTAAGCCAAAGTAATTCTACGGCTTATCTTAACTGCAGCTTAAGTGCCACTTACATGTTATTCCACAACATTGCACACCAAAACTAAAGCTTAAGCTCGGCTTACATCATTGAATTATAAACCAGACTGGTTTATAATTCAATGGTTTACATGTCAAGCCAAACCGGTGCACGCGGGCATTAGCCTGCCTTCTAGCCATTGAATTATAAACCAGTCTGGTTTATAATTCAATGCTTCTAGCTAACTCGGCCTACTCCGCGTTTTGACTTATAGCGTATTCCATTGAGACTTTCAGTGCAGCACTCGGATATTTCTGTTCTTTGTTTTAGGTAAAAACAAGAGACAGAGATATCTCAGTGTTGCACTAACTGTCTCAAAGGAATACGCTATTAATATTGCATACTGCGTTTTGCCTTAATCTTACCAAATTATGTATTTCAATAAGAAAAAGTCCAAATAGACTACCGACTGCCCGGGGGAGTTTATAAGTACTTATATGGGTGCCGATGTCAAAAAGAGGTATGTCCGAGAATCATGGACTAAAATGGTTCAAGACTCTCCGTCGTCTTCCCTTTTAGAAGATTTTTATTCTGACGGACATTAAATTTTTAAAGAAGCCCAATAAAAATCGCCGACGTTTAGAAAGTAGAAAAAGGAACACATACAAAAGGAAAAGGAAGCAGTAAAACTGCAGCTCACAAATGGGCTTTGTGTGTTGATTTTGATTTCATTTAAATAAATTACTTTATTTTTTTGTGTGTTTTGGATTCCTTCGAGTAAAAAGTCACGACCTAACTGACATTTGCGGTTTCGAAGGTGCAACAACAAACGCAAAAAAACATAATTACAAAAAAAGTACATCGATCATTGAGTTTTTAAATAAAAATTCGAGTCTATTTTTAACTTGGCGAAACTACATAAGTGTCTGCGACCTTAACTTAAAGGGGTTTCCACTGGTAAAATTAGTGCACCACTCGTAGCTTGGTGAGAGGGTTTTGACAAAATATAGAGCCGGGAAAAAGTTTTCGGAGCGCCACGAGCCGGTGCAGAAAAAGTTGCACTTAGTGCAAAACCAAAATGATCAGTTTGCCAATGGAACATGGTAGGAAATTTTGGAACGATTAAAATTTTGACAGCCGCTGTAGAGTTTTTGGAACAGATTAAAAATTGTCACTTGTAAAAAAATTTAGAGATGAGGAAAAACACAAAATTGGGCTTAATTTTACAAAATAAATGTTTCATATGTTGAAAACTGGTAATATTTTATTATTTTTAAAATTAATTGCGACAAAATTCTTTAATTCTAACCAAAAAAATAACCATGTTGAACCACAACGAAATGGATTCGTAGCTTACGGTATGGTAGAGGTTAATTATCACAACTGCATGACGTTTAGTTATTGCGCAGACGCAGTAATTACTATCAAATAAGCGTTCCAAAATATCCCTATTATTTTCTTTTGTAAATGCATTTTTTTGAGAGAGATCCAGCATATCAGGGAAATACCCGCCTGTATACCCTTCGACCCCGCAATATAACTATCTTCTTGAGACACAGTTGGTCATAGAACATACACGCAAACGTGGAATATAACGCCATATTCTATCTTCCTTTTATCTGTACAAAAGCAAAGACTTTCGCTCGAATACAGATATCAAAGTCCAATCTCTGCGGTCTATCGTTGAGCTTTTTCATCAAGGTCACGTCATTTGCATGTATAACGTTCATACATGACGCTAACCTACGTAGCATAGAAACGACTAAAGCTCACTTTGCGCTCCACAATTTCATTGGCCGACTCAAGGTTACATGTTTGTGAGGTTAGGGCACCTCAGCAGGATTTATTTGGTTAGATTGCAAAAAGGGATAGGAGCCGGGTTGGTTCGTTGGGTAGGGTTGGTTTTCATTGGGCTTGTTATTATTTGTTATTTTTTTAATTTTTAGCGGGGAGAAAGTTAATAAAATTAAAATATATCTCTAACCTCACATTCATGTAACCTTGAGTCAACCAATGAAAACGTGGAACGCAAAGTGGGTTGTCCCGTCGTAGCATAACGTGAAGATGTCATCAAATGCGCAGCGAGATTTGCCGACGGGAGCCAAAAACCAATAGACGAGCGGCCGAACCAAAAAAAGCAAGATAGAAATACATGGTAATAAAATGTAAGACAGAAACATTCGAGCCGGAAAATTTCACGTATAAAGCTGGGCCTGAATTCTTGAGCAGGGAACGATATAGACTGGGTGTTCGTGCTCCCCGACTCCAAAGCCGGGGATAGATCCCATTTCTCACACGCATGCGCGTAAATTCTATCTTTTTAGATCTAAAATTAAGAAGAGGTTCCACGAAAAATCATGTTTTTTTGGGGGATGGGATCATTCCCGGGATTGATCCCTTCTGTTGAGGGATCGTTCCTTCTATTGAAATTCAAGAATTAGAATTTAACTTCGTACGTGTTATGACCAACTTAAAGTATCTAGTAGTTTTGCGCGGTCGGACGTAGACTATTGAAGATTCATGAGAGAGAGACAGTTATGCGTGGTTGAAGGGTGTGCAGGCGGGTATTTTTCCTGGTATGGGTATTATGCTGGAACTCTCTCAGACGAAGCATTCAGAAAACGAGAACAATAGTAACTATGTTAAGCTCGCAAAAATGGACCTTTTTAGACTGGCCAAATGCTTATCAACGGTCAAGGTCATTTAAATGTCTACGACCCTAACCTCATAATTTCCATTTTTTTTTTAAATTTAAATATTGAATATAAACTTACTAATTATGACGAAGTTAATGGAATGGATGGCCGTATTGGGCGTATTACTTGGCGTGTGGTTGTCACTGATCACAAATAAAGTTGAGAACAATTTTTACCGAAATCATTATGATGTATTGCTGTTTTCACCTGTTATTTTTGTTATCTTATTTGGGGTGAGTTTTAACTTAACTAAGCACAGATTTAGGAATGATGCATACTTTTGTATCCTCCTTAACTACCGGGAAGTAGCAAGACAAAAAATTTGTACAGCCAAGTATATAAATGGAGAAATGTAATTCAATGTTAGTTACTCTTACGGCGTTCGTTTATTCAATCTGTGCGCATTAAATCGCAAAATTCCGTTCGTTTATTCAAAAGAGAGAAAACCGCGTGATCTTTTTTTGGTTTGTTAATTCTTTGAGGAAGCAAGTTGGGAAGTTGAGCTACTCTTTTCACTTTTCAAGCTTATTGTAGTTCTTGTACAGGGTGGTCCAAACTCGAGGGGCCTCTATAGCTTTGGGCTTTTGCAGCATAGTGAGCCCAAAACTAATATACATGTTACAGGCTCAATTTTCAAGAGAAGTCGAAAACTAAAAACCGCATTGCGATATGTCAAAGCATTTCTGAGCTACAGGGTGATTCTCAAAAATGTGAGTTTTTAAAATCCGTCTACAACTTTTTTATTTGTAAAGATAGAGATTTTCATTAAAAACATTTTTTGAAGATTTTTTAAGGACAAATCTACCTGTTTTACCGATTTTGTCTTAAAGCTTTTAGTTCACAAGATATAACACAAAATTACATTTTTTTAAATGGAATACCCCAATTATTTTTAAAAAATTAGCCATGCCATGCCATTGTAGACGAAACCTGCATACAGATGGCATTGTAATATGTCTCTCGCAGGATCGATGCTATGCTTTGCACCTACTGCTTATGCAGTGGGTCTCATTTTTGGTTGTTGCTCTGGATGGACCAGAACTTGCTTACCTTGTATGTATGTAAAAATACATGAATATGACTGTTTCATTAAATCTAATCAAACCAACTGTGATTGTAGCATTACCATAAAATCTACTGAAAACCTAAAGTATTTAGAAATCTTTATAGACAGTAAATTGAACTTCAGTGATCATACTAATTACATAACAAAAAAACTTCGCAAAAAATATATAAATTTTATCAATTGCGCGAGTTCATGTCACAAAAATTACTAATTATAGGTAATTTATAGAGCCTTAATAGAATCAATACTCGGGTATGGTCTAAGAGTTTGGAGCAGCGCCTTCGCGACATCATTACTTAATCTTGTAATAACGCAAAAATACTTGTTGAAAATTATATTCAAAAAGCCTAAGAGATATCCTACAATCAGTTTGGCGAGAATGGGTTGGGAACAATACGAGAATTGTATTACAAAAAATTCTTAAGTATATGCACTTTAATAATAATAAATATAAAAATAATATAACACATAACATTATTACGAAAGCTGTAACTAATCGTAATGTCCTAGTAACTAAGATGGAGTTCTCAATCTCTCAGACACATTGCTTATGTTGGGCCCAAGTTGTACAACATGGTACCTAACGAATTAAAAAACATAATTAATAAAAAAAAACATTTAATTCTAAATAAAACAATGAATTAAATTAACTAACAGTCATTTAATAAAAAATGATAAAAAAATCAAGTGTTGAGATTCTGTATGCCAACAGACAGATATTTTAAAAAAGAATCGAAAAAAATTTTTGAAAATAATAAAGTTCTTTGATAACGGCAGTAGAATTTCTGCCGAAACCTCAGATAAGTACTTAGATTCTATTCTAGGATTTGCATGTGTGTAGGCAAATTTTTTATCTTATTTAAAAATCACTGACAAACGAACAAATTTTCTTTAGGAATTTACGCAGTGGGTTTTAACATATTTTTGAAAAAAATTCCTTAACTTAGTGGCGAAAAACCCAAAAAAAAGTAGTTTTGACATTATGAATCCGCCACAAACATATAGATTTTATTTACTATGATTCCTGTGGTTGCTTTTCTAATAATTAATTGTACTGTTAAATTAGATATTATACTCTTATTTATAAGTAAAATTGTGATATTATTATAGGTAACTTAAAAAAAAACTTTGTGTAATATTATAATGTATTACTGAGGGGGCGCCAACTACCCAAAAAATGTACACGTATTGCCGCAGTCTCTATGATTTCTTAATGACTGCGGGATTTTTTGCGACTGCGGGAAGATTCCCGGGATTTCTAGAGACTGCCAAGTGACTGCAAGCGATTTCCGAGACTGCGAGGTGACTGTGTGGTATTAAAATATATTTTTTTACTTTCATCAAAAACCGAGTCATCATGTTTTTATGATTTTAGTAAGGGGTGCAAAAAAAAATCCTGTCCGTTTTTTACTCAAATTTAAAGAGAAATAGCAGAAAGTAGTAATATTGATCTTCTGCCTTAAAATTAAGCCATTTCATCCATTTTTCTCCAAGCATTTTACGAAAAAATTATTTTAAAAAATTTACAAAATACACGGCAAAATATCAAACTGTCAAAAATTAAAATGTTTTTACTCAAATTTTACACGTTACTCAACTATAGATTTTTAGTAAAATCCTTTAAAATACTCTGCCAATTGATAGGCGCCTAATCTCACACTTACGTATTTACATAAAAAAATACGATAAAAGTCATATTTTGTAGGAAAATTTATTTTCATAATTCCTCCCTTCCTTCACTGTAACCCACTGGCTGTATATAAAAATAAATTCTATTCTAGACTCAATCATCTATCTGATCCATTCAAGCCTTTTTTATGGAACAATTAATTTGGACAATTCCCTCCCTCAATGTACCCCACTGTTTAATTATTTTTCTAAAAACTTTACACTCAATTACGCCTCCCCCCCCAATTTGTAACCCACCTACTAAAAAAAAAGTTTTTATTTATTTTAACTCTAGATTTAATTACCGTTGGTTTGATAGTATACAGGCCATATTTTGTCGCCTCCCCCCCCCCACTTATTGTATCACACTGGCTAATTTTTGTTGAACTCAAAACTTAATTACCATTCGTTTGATATAATACAAGCCATATTTTATAAAAAGTTTATTGACGATCGCCCCCCCCCCCTCCCTCTTATTGTACCCCACTGATTACGTTTTTTTAAAACTCCAGATGACTCAATTACAATTCATTTGATACAATACCACCCACATTTTATAAGAAAGTTAATTTAGATATCGCCCCCTCCCCCTAACTGTACCCCACTCGCTAATAAAAATAAATAATATTCTAGACTCAATTACTATTCATTTAATGTCATACTACAAGCCATATTTTATAGAAACATTTAACTTTAAAATTCCTCCTTCCATTACTCAATTACTATTTATTTGATACCACACAAACCATTTATAGCAAAAATTTAATTTGGCAATCGCCCCCTCCTTATTCTACCCCACTATCTTTTGGGGTTGATTTCAACCATGTTTAAATGTGAGCAGCTAGAGCCCAATCGAATCGGTCAGATAGTTTTTGAATTATGAGAGTTGGTTTCAGACAGACAAACAGACAGACAGATAGCACAGCAAAAAATGTTCAGAAAGGTCTAAAATGCAAAAGGTATTTTAAAAATTTTTGGTTGGTACCATTTACTCCCCTCCTAACACTTAAAAACGGGTAAATACCTCAATTTTGAAATAAATATCAGTTTTTATCAGCCTGTCTTTCTTATTTGCACTGAAAACGAGAAAGATTGTTAAACTGACTATATAGCCGGTCGAATCAAACGAATAAAACGGCAAAAGCGCGCATAGCAACACATACGGTGCAGTCAAAAATAGACCGTATATAAAGCAACATTATGATCTCGGGAGTTTTATAGGTACTTTTCTAGCCAAAGGAGATATAAATAAAGAAATCTCTTTGTATATATTGCCATCTTATCCTAATCATCTGAATTGAATAAAGATACATATGTTTTATATTTATATTTTACTCTAACAGCCTGTTTCCTATCACATAAATTTAAGAAAATAAACGCCTTCAGTAAAGCAAAATTCTGGCAAGTGTCAAAACAAAATCTTTTCAACACTTTGCGACTCATGCGCAACAAAAAACACTGCGAGATGGCCCTAATTATTGTATGACTGCCGGATTAGGCTAAAAGACTGCGGGATTTCTAAAAGGACTGCGGGATTGTGTAAGGGATTTCCAAGGATTGCTCGGATTGCGACAGGGACTGCGGGATTGCCAAGCGATTTCTTAAGCGATTTCCGCGACTTCGGGCCAAAATGTACACGTATTGCCAATAGTTGGTGCTCCCTCGTGTATTACATGACTCTTTACTCTTTCGATAACTTTTATGACCTCCTATAGGTGTATTCAAGTAAATATAATTAGATATCTCAGTTTGACTGACCATTTACTTTTTGTAAACAAAAATTATATGATAAAATTTTAAGTAGTAAGAAAATGAAATGTATTTTTAACTAAGAACCCAAAATTTTTATTTTTTTTATAAACAAGCTTAGGAAGGTCCACCGTTTAACATACTAAAAGTCCCCATTCCTACCCCCACGGAAACTGTCACTTCTAACCACCAAAAAACTCCCAAAAAAGCGTTTTTCTTGGAAAACTCCTAAAAGGTGACAGAGTTTCAAAAGTGAAAAATAGTAAAAATGTTGCAAATTTAATTCTCTATCAATAAGTAGAGTCCGATTATTAAGTAAATGGGCCACGACAAGCACGGACGATGCGCGGCGTTCGCTTGTTGTATCTGTTTGAGGCAGAGCCGAATACTGTGGCAGAGGCGTGCGTATCGTCACTGCCATTTAAAATACATGAATAAGTTGAAGAAATATAAAATGATGAAAAAATATTATTTGCAAGCCGTTATTTTGAATTTGGTTAGTTGATGTGTTGTTAGTTCTCAAATAATTTATTTACATACAGTACATTTTAATGCTGAATTGGGTTAGTTCATGCTTTATTGAGTTCTCAAATAAAATTATAAATAATAACTTGTTAAATTTTTGACCTTTCCTCCTTTTTGCAAAAAAATAATTGTACTTATTTAAGAGAATACTGTACAGGTGTAAAACGCGGAACAAAACTGAACCGTTCATATCAACTTAATCAAAAAATGCTTCAAATAAATTTTGTAGAAAATTACTTAACATTTATTGGAGGGTGATTAATTTTTTGATATTTTAAGTTTTAAGAAAAAAATTCGCTATTTCACATTTTTTGTCAAAAATCAGGGACTTTCCAATTCATTTTAACATAAAAGATTTCACCCCGACTTTTCTCCGACTTTTTGCGACCTTCGAGAATATGTATGCCAAAGTTAAACCCTAAACTTTATTGCATTTTTAAATTTGTCTTTTTTTCTAATTTCAAAAATATAAAATATGTTCAAGCTATGACAAATATTTTTTAGATATAGTGCATTCAAATTTAACCGCTAAGGTCTATAATTTTCAATTTTTTTCGTTGTTATGCACGTTACAAAAATGTTTTATTCACAAAAGTTGCACTTTTTACAGAACATATCTGTCAAACAAAAAAAGAAGTTAAAAAACCTCCAAAGTTATTCAACCGAAAAGAAACCAAAAAACAAAAGATCTTGGGTGGAAATAACGAAAATTCAAACTTGGATGAGCATCCCACAAGGAACACACAAAGGACCAAAGCGAAAAGAGAAATGATTAAAGATGTTTCGCTCTGGGTAACCAGCTCGTCTCACTGGTGGTTTCACTGGTCACCCTCCCCACCCACTCACCCACCCAAGATCTTATGATCTTTTGTTTTTTTGATGTCTGTCAGAGTTGTCAAATGTCAATTACAGTAGATGAGATCATAGCCACCTAGATAGCAGTCAAATTTTAATATCAGGGTTGAAACTGGTCAGGGAAACCTGGAAAAGTTAGGGAATTTAAAAAGTGACCTGGAAAAGTCAGGGAATGGGTCCCAAGTCAGTTTTTATCTTTTATGCTGTCCTCACTCTGTTCCTCATATGATGCCAAAAAAAGTATTTTTCTTTTGTTCTTCAATGTTTATTTTTGCTTTTCTAAATTTTGCAAAAATCGTGAAAAATATCAAAAGTTTTAAGAATTTGCTTCTTAAATTGCAAAAATGTTTTCAACAGACTTCCACAAAAAAAGCTGATTTCTGAAGAATTTACTGCTATATTGCAAAAAAAAAATTTTGCCTGAAAGATCCCAAGAAGACTTATTGTAAAATTGATATTTGATATTTTTAAAGTTATGCTTGGTCTACCCATCCATCAGACATCAGCATAGTGCCAACCATCCAATAAGAACATGGAAGAAATACACAAGGGAAGATGGCAGAAATACACAAGGGAAGGCCACCACCGAACCAGTGACCCAACCAATGGGCAGACCAAGCATAACATAAAACTGAAACTTTCAAAAACTTAACACCTAATTTACAGAAAAGATTTGTGGCGTAGAGGGCAAAGGGAATAAATAGGAAAAAAGCTTTTCCTCGACCAGGATTTGAACCCGGGACCTCTAGAATACCAGTCTAATGCTCTACCAACTGAGCTACCGAGGAACCGGGGTTTTAGCTGGCTATTCGGAAATCCCTTCGTCCGATTCATTTGTTAGTAGTGGGGAGATCTTTGAAGCCTACTGCGGCTTTAAAAACCTAGACATGTTATAAAGACAAGGAGGTACACATTCACGATTATTAGTTGTACGAAATTTATATTTATCTATCAACCAACGATACACGACATACAGCGTTTTATTGGAGGTGTCAGATGGCGAATTTCCAACTAATAATTTCAGCCAAACATATTTACAAAATGAAGGGAAAATTTAGCGCCCTAATAAATTTACAGAAAAGATTTGTGGCGTAGAGGGTAAAGGGAGAGGGAATAAATCGGAAAAAAGTTTTTCCTCGACAAGGATTTGAATTTGGCCTCCTACGGTCGGGCTACAATTCGCCAAGGGATTAAAATACACTTTAGTCATGAGGTTTATATACTATTTTATGCACTTTAGAATGCGAGAAACTAAAAATAAAATATCACAAAACTAACAGTAGAAAACTTAAGGGTATTCTAGTTTCAAGATTGACAGCTCGTATTACTGATAGTTGTCATTGATTGTTGTTGGCATGGTGGATCAACACCGTTCTCAACTAAAAAGCCAGTTAACTCTTATCTCCTCAGTGCCCTTTAGCCAAAGATTGCCGCCATTTTTATAACCAAATTGACAGGTAAAACATGGATTTTCTATCAGTTGGGTGTCAATATGACCACTATAGTAGGCTAAAGGATACTAAATCGAAAAAGAGTTAACTAGCTTTTTAGTTAAGCAGGTGTTGGGTGGATTCACTCAAAATCTATTGAGCCATGGAAGTGTTGCTATGGCACAAAACAAATGTCAGTCAGTTGTTGTTATCAAACGGCGTCACCAAACGGTGAGTCCAGAAAAATCGTACAGCATTTTTTTTCAAAATGAATATTGAAGAGCCAATATTCCATGATCAAAGCCACGATAATATCTGAAGCAAACGTCGACATCAGCAAATATCACGGCATTTGTAAAGAGACAATGATCGAACTAGATTTAAGTAATGCATATGCTAATTATTTTTTTCGTTCATACATTTTAACAAATAAATAAAATGTATTAAATTATTTTAAATCCCTGAGGTATGAAGAGTGCCCCTTTTATCCCTAAAATGAGGGATTAAAAGTGCACTTTTAATCCCTTAAGTGCATAAATTAATGTTTGTTTTTTTTTTCAGTTGTATGCCTTGACAGTGGTGCTCTATAGGACATTTACTTTTAATAATTGTGAAGAAGCAGCTGAGGATTTGCAAAAAGTAGGTATATATATATATATAATAATAATATTAATTGAATACTTTCCTGGAAGAATAATGAAAGAAAAAAAGAATCTTGGACCATTTTTTTTGTACCACCAAAAAGACCAGAGCTTTTGTACTAAGTGCAAATTGAACTCTTAGTTTTCGACTGTTCAAACAGTACGACGCCGTTTCGTCCTATTTGAGACTCATCAGCCAGGTGTACCACACAAAGCATAACAACTCCAACCGCACTTTATACCAGGTCAAGCAAATACAAATCGATGTTTTCAAATTTTTTGATATACCTATTTGGCAAGTACCAAACACTAATTTAGTCGCTTTTTTAGGAAATTCAAGAAGCCAAGGAGGAATTGTCGAAATTAGGATTTAAATTTAAAGAAACCAAAGCCAATTAAGTATTTTGTTTTCATCTGTAAATAACTACCACTTTTTAAAATAAATATGTATTATTTTTTAATTTATATTTCAATATAATTAATTTTCCAATTTTTATTTAAAACTATAAATAGAATTTATGTGTAATAACTACTAATTTAATAGGTAACCTAAGATATATAATTTATTTTAACACGACCAAAAAAATAAAACCTCATTAGAGACATTTTTCAACCGCAAATGATTTTTTGACATTATGGCACATTTGGCAAAAAATGCAAAATTAGAAAATGTGAGAAGTATTGCTTATGCGTCTTGCCGATTTTGTAGATTTACATAATAGTGGAGTTCCGGCAGATGCTGCAGAGCCGCCCCCGTCCATGGTAGTTTTCAAAATTAGACACATGTTTTGAAAATAAAACAAGTTTCCGCAAAAACTATTAACTTAACCAGAAACTTGATGATATGAAAATTGCTTGTAGCTTAGCTTTCTAGCTTTTACTTGTAGCTGTCTAAAGTAGCTTTAATTTGGAATTTTTGTACGACGTCAGTAAATGAACCTTATCAGGGATGAGTTTTCGCCAATTTTCAAAGTTGTTTAACGGATGAACGTAAATTGTACTTATAAAATATGACCTATTTGCAAATATCCGAAAATATAAAATGAAAGTATTTTTTTAATTAACAGATAATAAGAAAAATTTATAAAATGCAAGAGATTCAATTTTTGCCGACGAAAGTCAGTTTATTGATAATACTTCCAAAAAAGGCGATTGCCTCGAGAATTCTTTAATATAAACTTAAAAAAAATAAAAAATATTTTTTTTTTGGATTTCGTTTTAAAAGTGGTATGGTCTGTGTCCAAGTGCTAAATTATTATTAATTTTGAATGGCGTTTTTCAATTTAGATCAACATTTGTGAAACAAAAAATGTTTCCGTGGTGGCTGATAGACGCCAAGTTGTTTAGAATGGTGGATTTGATTTAATATTCTTTATTGTCATAACTTGTAAATTTAATTGACAAAGCAGATGGTCTTAAGACTAATTTTCTACCTACTTAATTACTAGAACATATTTCAACTTCGTTTTCAAATCCAAAAAGTTAAACACATTAATATTATTTAAAAATAAAGTATAAATAAAAAATAAATAAGACAATAAATAAAAGAAAAGCTATTTCAGTTTTTAAAATTATAATACGTATCTAAAATGAATTTGGAAAAATAGATTTTCGAGTAGGGAATAAAAAAAACCTACATGTCACAAATAGAAGTAAAGAGACAATACCACTTAGACGTACACTTCCGGCCACATAAAATGCGTACGCCAATTTTATATAGTGTATTATGGGCCTCGCAAATCAGTAACCTTTAGGTATTTCAAATTGACAAAAAATGTCACTGTCAGGTTTTGTTGTTGTCATACGTTTATGTTTAAAAATGCCCCAACTAAACGAATTTTAAAAAGCCCGAATTTTGGCAAAATTAGACGGTGGTTAGTCGGTTCGTAGAGTAGCGGCCCATTATGGACGAAACGAGGCGAAACATGAGGCACATTTTCCTGAATCAATATAAATGACGCGCAGACGGATAAGCTGTTCTGAAGAATTTTGACAACAGGGGGTCTTCGCGGATGAAAAAAAACTTTCAGTCCCACAATGACAGCAAACAAATTTTGGTGTATCGCCCCCCACGAGCACGATATCTCGAAATAGTAATTTACCTAACTAGTGCGGAAAGTGCCACTTTTCCGCACACGATTGCAGATTAAGTGCGGAAAAGTCACTTTACGCGCGAGTTAGGTACAATATTTTTTCTACTCGCTTGACTTAAGTATTAAATTAACTCAAGAAAAGGAATTTTTAAATGTTACCCTTTATTTATCGTGACTAAAATGTTTACATAACACAAAAAAGAAAATTTTTTAAAATATAGCAATATATTAATTTTTTTATTTTTGGTAGAAAATTACCATAAAATTAACTTTTCCGCACGCAAGTACAAAAAATATATTGCTGGGAACAAAAACCGGGCTGGTTTTTGTTCACAGCAATATAGTTAACTAATTTTCGTTTTAGTATCCTTTGGCCTATGATCGGCGCCATATTGACAACAAACTGACAGAAAATCCATGTTTCACTTGTCAATTTGGTTATAAAAATGGCAGCCACAGTAGGCTAAAGGGCACTAAGGCGGTAGGAGTTAACAGGCTTTTTAGTTAAGAACGGTGTTGGGCAGATTTACGGCTGAAGTTTATGTCGATATAATGAGAAATTTTATGCTTCCAGAAGCAACCATTCTACATCCAGAAGGTTTTGTGTATCAACAGGATAACTGTCCTATCCATACCGCACGCATTTCTAAACAGTGGTTCCAGCAAAGCAACATAGAGGTTTTGCCATGGCCGGCAAAAACTCCTGACGCCAATCCCATGGAAAATGTGTGGGGCCTTATAGCAAAAAAGTTAACACGAATGAATATTGTAACCAGAAATTCCAACCACTTAATCGAGCTCATAGTCAGAGCAACACCGTTCTCAACTAAAAAGCCAGTTAACTTCTACCGTCTCAGTGCCCTTTAGCCACTGTGGCTGCCATTTTTATAACCAAATTGACAAGTAAAACATGGCTTCTCTGTCAGTTTGGTGTCAATATGGCGCCGATCATAGGCCAAAGGATACTAAAACGAAAATGAGTTAACTGGCTTTTTACTTGAGAAAGGTGTTGGTCAGAGGGTACTACGAAGCCATTGTTTCAAATTAAAATTTATTTCAAGAATGGCAAACATTATCGTGGCTGACGGGGCAATGACACGCTAATGAAGAAACGTTTTCTTTTTTTTTTAATTTACGTATTGTTTTTTTTAAATAATTTCCTTTTGATTTTGAACATTTTTGGTTGTCTGTAAAGACTTAGATTACTAAAATTTATCGATCCTGCAGAGATGCGCTGACTATGATTAAGTTATTATAATTGCTTTTCTTTCGCCAAACATTTCCTTCTTTTTGATACATTTTGTGGTCTTGTTTCGTTCATAATAAGTTTTTAAATTGTTTTAATCATTAGTATATTAGTCTTATAGTAAAGTGTGGCCAGTCTCCTTATTTTCGTGTTTACAATGTCAAAAGATCTAACCTGTAATTCGAGAACGTCAAAGTGAGTCCCTATAGTTTGTAAAAAATTAACAATAGGGAAAACATATTTCATGGAATTGAACAATGGCAAAATCGTACTTTGTAGAAATCGAACTTCGGAGAAATTATATATCGCAGAAATCGTAAAACAGAAAAACCGTAAAACGTAAAAATTGGTAAGGCGAAAATCTGTTCTGTGCCTGACAGATGTTTATATGTGCCCTTAGATTCAGAAAGGGTGTAGATCAAGTTATTTTTTTTCCAACCCGACTTCTCCCAACTTAAAAAAAACTTAAACCAACCCAGATCAATGCAAAACACTTAAAAAAGCAACCCAAACCAACCCACCACTTCTTGAAATTTAGCAAAAAAAAAATAAAAAAAAGTCTTCTACACCCTTTACTTATTCTAAGCTCGCATGCAAACACCTGTCAGGCAGAGAACAGATTTCGCCTTACCAATTCTTACGGTTTCTCTGTTTTACGATTTCTTTGATGTACTTTTCTCCGATTCGTTCGATTTCTACAAAATACGATTTTGCCAAAGTTTGTTTCTATAAATAACGATTACTGCATTTTACTTTTTTTTATTTTATGGGACCCCCGTCAGAGTCAGTTACAATAAGCAACGCAATTAGCAAAACTTAAATTCAACAGACCTGCAGCTAACTTCTGCTGTACGAATTTTATGTGGCCGGAAGTGTACATTAATACAGACATAAATAAACTCGCTCAAGTAATCAATTACTACGTTTATACGCACCTAAAACCGCTTTTATGTAACGACGGTTTTAAATAAAATCGCTTTCTCCAAGTTTTTATACGTCCTTCATTAGATGTCATTAAATATTTATGAATGAAAAAATTTAAATACTTGTAAATGAAGGAACGTTTTACCGTAGAGAAAGTAATAGCTACGCGAGAGTGACCGATACTGTTTTATACTTGGGGAACATCGTTTGATGGCGACACGAGCGCATCCGATGGCTACAGGAAGGAACTACTTGTACAGCCAGACGCATAATAAAATACATATATTCATTAGGTTAATTTTTTACAGACACTTACTTATTTAATAATAAAAAGATATGAAAAAACTTAACAGGCGCCGTTTTTCCATACTTTTTAGTGTTAAAAATATACAAACCTTTACCAACTTTGTACTGTTCCATCCAGCTAACAAACTTTCTTTAGCTTACAAAAAATTGTTTGGACCCTTTAAAAATCTAAAATAGGAGGGGGTTATAACTATGTTGAGAAATTTTATCAAATATTAAAGGTAACAACATTTTATTATGTTATTTTCTTTTATAAATTGGGAAAAAATCCCAGTATAAAAGTCTTACAGATTTTATAAATGTTTTAATCTATGTTCCTTTTTTTTGGTGGTATTTTAACTTTTTATCTTCTTGCTTAACTCTGTATAAATCATCACAATATTTTCTTCAGGGATTTGGTTCGCAAAAATCTGAACCCCAAATTTTCGGCACTCTTCAAATAGTCCCATGCTCTCTAGCTTTATTGGTAGTGATCCAGCCTGATTTGAATGGCAATTTAGACTTTACAATAAGTTATTAATCCACTATATAGCTAATTCAACAAAATTTCAACCAAAACTGATTAAAATAACTCACTTTTGAAAATCTAAAAAAACTGCTTGCCATGCTTGACAGACTTTGACAAGCGGTGGCAAAAACCGGCAGGTACAGAATTAAAATTGTGTAAAAATTTCGAAATTGAAAAATGTTCTGTCTTTCTTTTATGCTTATATAGAAAGAGATGGACGGGGCAAGGTAGCCCAACTAGCAATTTTTAGTTGTGCAAGTTGTAAAAATTAGAGTTGCACTAATTTTAAACGTTGTTTTACGGATAAAGAATAGTTATCATGGCGACCGTCGACAACTTCGACTATTATACGACGCCTAAACGTTTATCACAACTTCAGTCACCATCACAACTATTTATGACCGTCTATTTTACTAACAGTAATTCCTTAGTTGTGAAGGCGTCGACTGCAAATCGGTGTGTGCTAAACCGAAAATTGATCAATTTGCCCCACGTTTTCTGGCCCGTTTGTTGGAGACGCGGGCACGCCTGTTTTCATCTAACCAAGTTTTCTGTTACGTTTGCAACAAACCAATTTTGGAGCACTGCTGTCTGTCATACAAACGTCAAAAGTGTTTTGTAGAGTTTCTATTAGTTTTGTTTCAACATTTTGCGCTATGAAAAGGAACAAATTGTATAAATATTCTTCGATATTTTATCATCGCAGAAGGCTTTAGCCTAGCATTTAGCTGATATACTGGATCAAAATGTGTCATCTTCTGTGTGGCGGAAAAGAAAAAGGAAGGTCCTGTGTAAACAACAAGGACGGAAATTAAGTGAGCAGCAGAAAGCCAAACTGTGGAACAATTTCGATTGGGTAAAAATTGAGGCGTGTTCGCGTTAGGGGATCAGTTCAAAATAAAGTTAAGTAGTTACAGCGGTCGAGATACGGGACTCCTTTGGTTGTCATAGAAACTAATAAGTGCCGCCATGATTGATTGTAAAAACCACTGTATGCTAATATGTAAACAAACATACATTTTTTTTACCTTTTTCTACAATAAACTACGATCTTTTTGCATGTAAAAATTCGTATTTTGTTCTTAGGAATCCTAAGCAACACCTTCAGAGGTTTTTCGAAGCGACTTTTAAGTCATGATTTTTTTTTAGTTTCATAAAATCATCTTAATCGAGGGCGCGCTTGTTTTTTAAAGCTATGACCTGCACATTTGACAGTAAACTACCGTCTGTTTATATATTTTGGCATTGGTTCGCATGTTTTGATGATGCAAAACATGATATATGACATAGAATATAATTTTATTTTAATAATATTATGGTGTTAGAAATAGTTTAATTTGTAGTCGAATAGTTTAATTATCATTTTACGTAATGAACAATATTTTGAACAATTAATTGTACTCCAAAACCCATTGAACTATTACTTCAACTGTAGTCGCGATCGGGACGTTGACTCAACCAAAAAATCATCCACCAAATTGGTGCAAAAGTGGGTGGTGTTTGAGTAAAAGAAAACGTTGCGACGCAACGTTGGCACGTGGTGCACAACGTTGAGTCGTCGACAAATTGCTAGTTGGGAGGTGTTTACTTAATACAAGCATGACTTTCACTCTCCGCAGCTTTGAGCTACAGTAACGTAGTTTCCGCGCGGCCCTATCTTTCAGGGGGATGATTCTTGAATTTCGTAGGAAAGGTCGCACGGGAACGATCACATCCTTCGTTTCGACCAATAAGAAGACTTAGAAGCTGCCGAGCTCGCATGGTGCACGCGCAAAGCTGACCGGATTGTCGTTTTTCAAGAGCGCTCGTTCAACTGGTCCGAGGGCAGGTGTATGAAAGTATAGGAAAGTTCCTTCGATACACGGCAATCGGGTGAGGTTAATTCGTGGTCGGATAGGTTTCGGATAACTCGTGATCGCTTCAAAGCCTATTGGTCGATATCAGGGAGAGGACCGTTCCCGTGCGATCTTTCCTACGAAATTCAAAAATCAGTCCCCTGTTAGTCTCCGCAAGTTATTATGTTGTCCCTGCGTTTGACTAAAGTCGCTGCTGTTCCATTGGGGTGCACTTTTTCAGTTTTCATGATCCATGGGAAAACTAAAAATTTCATTTTGCACCAAGTGCAACTTTTTCCTCACCGGCTCTGAGAGCTCGTGGCGTACCGAAAACTTTTGCCCGCCTTTATATTTTGATTCAAAACTTACTAATCAACCTCAAAAAGAGTTTTAAAATGGTCCTAAGCTACTTTTATATACATTGAGTTAAGTATTTGAATGAAAATGCAGTTTTTTTCATGTTCCATTAAATCTGCACTCAGACCGCACTGACGCAATTTTTTGACAGCACCAAGCCAGTGTTGGTGCAATACTGCCGTCAGAAGGAAAAACCCCGTGAGCAACCTAAACTTTATTTGTGGAAAAACAGAAAAGAAGCTTTGAATTGTAATAAAGTATCTAAAACGTTCTAGATGTAATACAGACAAATTATTTTTTGACCATAGATAAAGATTTAAAGTATGAATTAAAATACCAAAAAATAAAACAAAATAATTAATAATTGTGCGTTAATTAAATAAGGCACATACGGTAAAATAACATATACTATTCGGGTAGTCCTGCTGGGCAAAAGCGATAAATTATAATAAATACTAAGAAAGATCCACGTAAATCCACAGACTTTACGTGTTTTTTTTCTTAGCACTGGCGAATATATTTTTTTTTTCATTTTAACCTGTTTTAAACCAACTGGTGAGTGGAAACCCGTATTAGATTGGTATTTTGTCGAGTATTATAGTTATTTCGATTTGGGACAAAGTTAGAGAGATGTTTTTTATGAGGCATAATGTTTCTCAAATATACAATGAAGCAAGTGTCAAAAGTGTGTTCGAGAGGAAACCTGACAAAGAAATCGCAGTGCCCTTTTTTGGAGAGATTAATCGACTTATTTTCGGACCGGGTCTCCCTCTCTCTTCTCATTTGATTACCGTCACTTTTTTGAGTCCCGTAGGCACTATTAACTTAATCGGACGGGTCATCAACTAATTTCGAAGTCTATCGACTTAGGGCGTGTGTATCTAGGTCCGCCTCCACGTGATTTCCGATCCCATCCGGCCTGGATACCCGCGTGAATAAAGGGGTAGGGCCTAAGATACCTTTTACACTTATTTTCCCTGGGTTTTCCCCTTACCCCCCTCATCAAACCGGTCTGATGAGCACCCCCTAGGAAGGCAGTTTTTTTTCCTAGAAGGATTTAATTTGGCCTAAACCCCTTTGTCGGGGCTAGGCATCTTTAACGTGCTCCACTATCAATATATGGATCACACGGGACCGTCCTCTTAACGTCCTCTCCGAGGGACGGTATGGAATCGAATTAGGCTGCCTTTTTTTGACTAAAAAACCAAGGGACATCCTAGCTTTGGTTTGGTTCAAACAAATGTGTAGCTAATAAAAAAAAGCAGGCAAATATATATCATGTTTACAGGGGGACTTGAAACCCAGGTAAAAATGATATAACTTTACTTTTTCTATTAAAGAAAAAAAAATTCAAACCAAAATTTTAATGTATTACGAAAAATCATGGTCAAAAATATACCATTTACTGATTGTGGAAAAGACACAAAAAAAATAATTTCAAGTCGATTCGATTGATGTGACTACGTTCTTTGAGGCTCAGAATTGTCACCTAAATAAGGCCGTCATTTTTGTGAAATTTATCAGGGGGTATTATCATTCCACTTTTGTTTTTACTTCCGTGGGTTACAGTGTGTTCGAGGGGAAACCTGACAAAGAAATCGCAGTGCCCTTTTACTTACTTAATGTCTCTATACTAAATCTAATAGCGGTTTCCACTGGTAAAACTAGTGCGCCACCAGTGCACAACTGAGTCGGCGTTGCTATTCCATTGGGGTGCACTTTTTCAGTTTTTACGTTCCATTCGAAAACTGATCATTTCTGTTTTGCCCTAAGTGCAACTTTTTCCGCACCGGTTCTGAGGGCTCGTGGCGCACCGAAAACCTTTTCCCGCCTTTATATTTTAAGTCAAGACCCAATAATAAACCTCCAAAACAGTTTTTCAATGGTCCTAAGCTACTTTTATATACACTTCTCTCCACATAACACTGGTACAGCAGAAGGTAGCTGCAAATACGATTTTTTATATTTTCCTATGTGCAACACTGACTTTGACTTTTTATAAGGAGACGGCTTGTTTATTTTTTACTAATTCAAAATATAAGGCCACTAAAAATAAAAACCTTTTTCAAAAAAGCAAAAATGTTTTATTAACGAAACAAAAGCTACACACTAATTGGTCTATTCGACTAGCTGATTATGAAAGAAGGAAGTCTACGATAGTAACCATGATAAATCGATTTCAAGAAGAAGAAACTGTCCCTCGAAAGGAAGGCACCGGTTTGACGAAATTTAAAAGCCCAAAACAATTAAAAAACCAAATCAAGTTAACGAAATAAATAAAGTTAAAAAAATAACCAAACTAAAACCATAAAAAAATACCTATTTTTAATAGCGCAATGCGACACCTTAGCCTCGAACATGTAATCCCCCTGCCTAATTTTGTTATGAATCCTGAAAAATTTGATTGAATTTTTACTTCTTTCGCTTTGGCAAACGGATGATTTTCCAAAAAATTGATTGCCTCCTGGTCTTCCTCTGGACTAGTAACTTTCGTCAAACCGGTGCATTCCTTTCGGTGGAGAGTTCCCTCCTTTTAAAATCGGTTTTTTTATGTTTACTATCGTAAACTTGCTTCTTCCATAATGAGCAGCTACTTGCCGAATAGACCAACCACCGTCTAGTTTTGCTAAGATTTGAGTTTTATCAAACCCGGAAAGATACAGCGGCATTTTTTTTAAATTTGGATGACACTGACATGCAAAAAATGATGTTGTCAGGAGTCTGTGACATTGTCACTTATAGGAAGACAATGCCGTACTATAAAAATTTTAAAAATTAAACAGGCTGCTAACTTCTGCTGTACCAGTTTTATGTGAAGAGAAGTGTACATTGAGTTAAGTGTGTGAATGAAACGAATGTTCTGGTTTGGGTGCAATTTTTTTCATGTTCCATTCAATCTGCACTCAAACTGCATTGACGCAATTGACAGCACCTAGCCAGTGTTATAGCATATTTCTTTGATAAAATTATTGCACAACTCATTCGGTGCACCTGTTCCATTGGGGTGCACCATATATGTACGAGGTTAAATATAGGCCCTTCCCAGGCCAAACTTGTAAGCAAGATCTAAAATCGAGCAGGCCATGGAGCCGTCTTAGCTCCGCGCCTATGCACATGCGCGAAAATTTTACGAGGCGGCCGGTTTCGCGACCTTCGTCTTCGCGCTTAGGTCGAGATGCCATTTTTGTTGTTTTGTTTTGATCACACATTGTTGTTTTCCGCGTTTTCGTTTATGCAAATTTTTTTATTGTGATATTTTTAATCTTTGGTTACGCGAAAGTTTTTAGGAGTTATAATAAAAACTGTTTATATCTTGGAGCTTAAGATGTCGCCGTATAAAAAGACGTGCTGTGTTTGTGGATTCCGCCGAACAACAAAAGTGAAGTTCCACAGGTTAGTAGCTATTTTTTCTTAAAATTTGAAGGAAAAAAAGTGAAAATATCTAAAAATTATTTCTATTCATATATTTATTTATTTAAAATATTTATTTATTTAATTGTTAATATTTATTTATTTATTTAAAAATAAATTTTAACATTTTAAGAGGTTTGTGGTGCACAGTGCGACGTAGAGAAATCCTACATCTGAATGTCCGACGGGCAGCAACCTTCTTCGATTGGTAGTAAAAAGTGTTTTCCCTATCATTTTCCGCGTTTTCAGAAAAAAAAAGGTTCGAGAAAGTGCTGCTGCGCCTCAGATTACCATTACTTTTTAAAAATTGTGTATATAAAAAACCTAAATGAAAATGGAGCCCATGCCCCACAATTGGGAAAAGAATAGGATCTGCTGCTTCCCCAAGTTAATAAAAAAATATAAAAAAGTGACACAAGCTAAAACCACACCTAATAATCTCTGCCATGATTCCCCCTTCAACATCTAAAAACAGAAATTTTTGCTTTCTTTCTATAGAAAATCGACAAATATGTAAATTTACCTTTATTAGGTATAATTAATTCTTAACCGAAAAAATTACGCTAAAAAGAAAGGTTAGGATATTAATGTCAAAGTAGGTTAGAAAACCCATAGGAAAATATCGACCATTGCTAAACTTAATTTCGACGACGATTAGCCATTGGGCAGGTGCAGGATAGCTAATTTAACGTCATAGAAACCAACATAAGACCGACGCGACGGCGACGTTGGGAAATCAATAGAAAGTTACGTCGTAGTATACGATAGAGACCAATATGTGCTTGACGTTGGGAAATCAGTAGAAAGTTACGTCACAGTATGCGACGTCGACGGGTCGTTCAATACACTGACTTACGCTTAACAAACGTTGGTTTTAATGTAAAAGCGGCGTCTTTTACCAAATAACGAAGTAGTGTGTAATTTTGACTTTGAATACCGTCGCATTAGGTAAGATTTAGTTGGAAATCAGATAGATGCTGCTTGAAAGTTGATTTCTTGGTCAGGGGATTGGATTATATACAGAGCGCTTCAGGCTACTGCGAACAAAAACCGGAAGAAGTCCAATTTGCCAGTGTACGTACACGCAGGGACACCGCACACCTATCAGTGGAGTAGTACCCCTCTAACCACGGTGCAATGTGAAGTATAGTCCATGAAACCGGAATTTGGTCAATAAATACGCAAATTTTGATAACGTAATTTTCTTGTTATTTGTCACTATTAAATTAGAGCGTTTTATTTTCAACTGCCCAGATTTATCACTAACAACGTGTTACAATGAAAATAATAAGGAGAAACAAAATAAAAGCAAGTTCTCAAAATAAAATAATACATTCTAAAAACCAAAAAGATTCTCCCAGTCAACAAAAAATTAGAGCAAATGTTCGAAAAGTGCTCCTTCGGCTAGAAAATATCCGAGCCTATTATAAAAACCCCTTCTAACGTTTCCAAGCATGTTAGGGGTGATAGTTTTAAAAGCTTCTTCAATTTTAATCTGAAGTTCTTCCAAATTATTAGCCCTTTCATGCCCGTGTATTTTTGATATAACTCCACAGATAAAAGTCATTAGGAGCAAGATCGGGTGATTGAGCTGGCCATAAAATAGTTCCCCATGTACTTATAACCCGATTAGGAAATACATTATCAAGATATTCCCTAACAAGGCCAATATTGTGAGCAGGACAACCATCTTGTTGAAACCATGTTTTACCAAATCTCACACCTAAATACTGCTTAGCAGTTGGAATCATATGCTGCTGCAGTAGATCCAAGTATCTAGGACCATTCAAATTGCCGTCAATAAAAAATGACCTAATTACGTGTTCCCCTACAATTTTCCCTCGACCAATATCGAACGTGTGTTGGGTTATGATGATTCAATAATGGAAAAGTGCTTTCATCTGTGAAAAGAATAGATCTCAGAAAGTTTTCATCACGATTAGCCCTTTCCATCATTGTTTCGCAAAATTCCATACGACGATAGTTGTCCTCCGGAAAAATTTGATGCATTTTTGACGCTTTGTAAGAATGATAACCATTCTTTTTGAGAACACGTAAGACAGTGACTGAAGACGTATCAACTGCTTCGGCGATTTTCCTCCACTGCAGCGCAAATCATCACATCTCGTACTTCCTGCTAACCTAAGAATCGTTGATAAAAAAGTTCTTGAATAAGTCTCAATGGTCTGCCTTGATTGTACCATTTGACCATCTGCACTTTTTCGGCAACTTCGTAGACATTCATTTTTAGTTTTAAAAATGTATTATTTCACTTAAGAACTTACCAATCTGTTTCTCGAACAAGGCAGAAATAAAACAAAATAAATTTCAAAAAGATAAAACTGCAGCGTGCTTCGACCCCACCTCGGTCGTACGGCACGGAATGTAAATTGGACTTGATTCCCCCTATGTCTGAAGCTCATTGTATGTGAAAATGCACAAATCAGCAAAAAATGGTGAGGGGGTATGCTTTATACCCCCGAACGTCCTAAGTACTTAAGACCTAACAATACTATTACTTGCTAATTTTGTAGAAATCCGAAACAACATATATTTTAATGCTAGTTACCAGCTTGTCGAAACATTTGAATTAATTGTTAAAATTTGCGTTAGATATTATATTCCAAGCTAAAAATTCGTCTATTTCAAACTCTTATATTTCTTGTAAGCCCTGCGACCATAATATTTGAGCAAAAGGTTTAGAATTATAGTATCTAAAACATATAACTAAAAGTAAGAAAATCCATAGAAAAATGAAATCCCTTAGTGGTCCGTATCAATATTTAATAAACTTGACTTTTTTTAAAACTAAAGACTTTATAATTTATAGAACCAGTGCCAAAACTAATATTTACCAAAAATCCACACTGACACACTGTATTTAGTCTCAAACATTAGTTACAAAGTCATATTCCAAATTCCAAACAAGTAGATTTTAGCAGGGAAACCAATGCAAATTCTGGTCTATTTAAACATTTAAAACTACCTTATTGTTGTGTTGGCAACAATGGGTAGTTGGCAACACTACAAGTTATCAAAAGGATTGGCAACATTGAAGCTACAAAGCTTGGCGCGGATTTTAGGCTCTCCCTCCAGGAACCATTCCGTGTCTGAACCTTGTTTTGTCTACTTGTATACTACATGTAATATTTTTAATATATTAGTTTTTAATTCCGAATTGTAACTGACTACACTGGGAAGCTTGTAAAATAAATCAGAAGGGTTTTTAACCCAGTGTTTTATTAGTCCGTAACTAGCTCAATTAAGAATTTTGCAGTGATTATGATGACTCGCAAATCTATAGCGAGCGAGAACTGTAAAAGTACCTGTTAAGTTCAATCGGAAAATCAACTTATAAATTACTTCGCGATCTTTGCGCGCCATTACTATAGAAGGATAAAAAATATGAAGAACTTTGCGCTATTTTAAATAAACAATTCGGGAGTTCGATAAGTATATGGCGTGGAAAAAATTTGTGAAGATATGTCAAAATGAAGAGAAAATAAGTGAATGGTATGCAAAAATTCATAGTTTTGCGGTGCAAGTGCAATTTCGGTGACAAATTAAGCTTCATTCTTAAAGAAAAATTTGTTACTGGTTTAAAAGAAGGCAGAATATTCGACAGACTTTGTGAAGAAGAGGATAAGAAAAAGTTAGAATTACTTGGCATTGCACAGAAGTATGAATGCACACGTGTCCACCATATTGCAAGTTCAAATTCAAGATTCCCGCCAAACCGGAAGATGGTAACAAACGCAGCCTCCGGCTAAGCCACGTTTCTCCCTAAAAGTTCACACCGGCCAGGCAGAAATTTACCCCATAATTCCAGCCAATATCACAGGCCGCAGCAGTCATGTGATCGACTGAACCAATCATGAAGAGGCACGCCCCGAGCAACATCAAACAAAGAGAAAACAATGCACAAAGTAACCGACTTCCCAGTTTTGGCGTTTGTTTTTCGTGTGGCGGTAATCATAATAGAAATTTTTGTAAATTTAGAAATGCTGTTTGTAATGAATGTTCGGGTAGGGGTCATATACAGCGGGTATGTTAATAAAAACCGAGTTAATTTTTTAACGGAGAATGAGCAAGAAGTAGATAATTCAGAAAATGTAAACAATGAAAGTTTGGAGTTAAACAATTTATTTTTTATGGGGCAGGTGTTCAACACAGATTCAAATGTAAACAGTATGGGCGACAATCATGACTACTCAAATTTAGAGAATCGATTTCATGTAAATTTAAAAATAAATGGAAATCAATTTTTCGAGTTTTTGTAGGTTATCAAGGAGGAACATCCTTTTGACGATACGAGTTAAAATGGAGAGAGTTTCGCTCCACTGGGAGCCTTTGAGGTGCGGGCTGAATTTAATGGTGAAACAAAATTAATCAGGTTTTGTGTTGTTGAGAGTGGAGGGCTGAGCTTGCTGGGTAGAAGTTTTTTGGATGTTTTCAATATTGAGGTAAGTATTTTTAATAATATTAATACTAATGAGAAACTCAAAGATTTAATTAAAAAATTCGACAAATTATTTTCTACAGAAATTGGTAAATACAAATACGGTGAACTATCTTTAAAATGTTAATCCTATTTTTCGAAAATGTAGAACTGTACCATAGGCTTATAAAAAAAATGATAGAGAAGGAACTGGACCGACTAGAGGCCGCAGGTATTCTCGAGTCAGTGCCGGACTCCAAATGGGAAACACCCTTGGTACCAGTGTTCAAATCAAATAGTGAAATTAGATTATGCGGAGATTTTAAGGTTACGTTGAACTCATTTCTTGAATATTTCAAATTTCTTCTAAGTTAAATAAAGCAATTTTTTTTTCAAAAATTGATTTACAAAGGGCACACAATTAGATTCTTGTAGACGATGAAATAGCTGATTTATTAACAGTAAATTCTATAAAAGATTTATATCGAGTTAAGAGGTTAGCTTTTGGAGTTAAACCTGCTGCAAATATATTTCAAAAGATTATTGAAACTTTATTACGAGGTACTAAAGGTTATTGTAATTTTTTAGTTGATATTATCGTAAGTTCAAGCACAATCGAGGAACATTTGGAGAATTTATAGTCCATTTTCACCAAACTGCAAGCTGCAGGATTCAGTATCCATAGAAAAATGCGATTTTTTTCAAGAACAGTGTCAAATACCTAGGACATATAATCAGCGCCGAAGGATTAAGAAAAACTGAAGATAAGGTAAAATCTATAATTGAGGCAAAAAGACCTACCAATTTAACAGAATTAAGGGCAAAATTTACTAAAAACATAGCAGAAATTTTAAATCCTATGTATGAATTATTAAAAAAAGACAAATAATTTTATTAGTCTAAAAACTGAGTTATCTTTTAATAAAATTAAGCAAATTACGACATCAGATCAAGTCTTAGTTCATTTTGATCCAGAATTGCCCATAATTTTTCGCTCTGATGCATCCAATATCGGCATAAGTGCAACCTTATCACATTTAATGAATGGGGAAGAAAAATAATTGGTTGTGTCCCAAGAAAATTAACGCAAACAGAAATGTCCTTAAATAAAAAAGAGAGTTTTATCAACAGAAAACTATTGGATTTTTGACCTCCTCCACCAGTTCTACCACTGACTGGTTTCAGATACAGTCCATCCACCAGTCGGGCTTTTTACTATGACGAATTCGAGGGAAAAACCACGTAGTTTCTGATTATTTTAGCAGATATTCTTTAGACGATAAATTTTTTGTAGAGAAAGAACTACTAGAAAAAAGCTACATCAACTTTACCGAGGCAACTATCGACAACAAAAAAGTAAGGAGGGAAACAGAAAATGACAGCACGTTAGGCAGAGTAATAACCTGTGTTAGGACAGAAAAATGGCCAACATCTATCGACGAAGACATTAAACCATATTTTAATCGGAGAGACGAGCTAAGTATTGACAATAATGTACTTCTTTGGGGACATAGAATAATCTTTCTATTGTCATTGCGTAAGGATATGTTAAAAATGCTTCATACTTCACATATCGGCATTTTAAGAGCAAAAAAATTAGCTACATCATTCATTTATTGGCCTAACATAGATAAATAAATTGAAAACTTAAGTTAAACCTACACCACCTAAAAACGAATTAACTTCATGGTCTTTAACCACAGAACCTTTTGAACCGATTGATTTAGATTTTTTGGATCCTTTCCATAGAAAAATGTACCTTGTAGTGGGTGACGAAGAAAGATATTTGCACGTTTCGGTTTGCCTAAATTAGTACTTTCCGATAACGGACCACAGGTAGTTTCAAAATCATTGCTTTCTTTTTATCAAAAAAATGGTATTAAACACATAGGAATACTACCATAGAAACCTAGTAGCAATGGTGCAGCCGAATCAGTAGTAAAAATATTTAAAAATATAATTTCGACAGTTTTGAACGACCCTAGAAATAGAGATATTTCCACCTTGATTTGCAGATTTTTGCTTACCTACCGAATCACAACACATAGCACGACCAATGAAACGGTAGAGACTTACCCAGTAAATGGCAGCTTTTTAAAAGAAAAGGACTGTAAAATTTCAACAACTAAAAATTTCCAGCAAAAATTTGTAGATTCTGCAGCTAAACAAAAGCAATTATATGGGGGACACCTAGAATAGTTAACATAGGTGACAGAGATATTAATAAATTCAGTTTCAAACAAGCAAAAATTGAAAAACAAATAGGAAGATCTACATTTTTGTGTCGTTTAGAAGAAAATAACCAGCTTTGGAAACGACATATTGACCAAATTAAAACAATCAGTTTAGAGAACGAGGCTGTGGCTGGTACAGTCGTCCAGCACTTCTATAACATCTTCTCCTAATTTTCTAAATAGTAGCATTAAAAAGTTTTGTAATCCATCTTTTTACAGGCAAGAAGAAAACACAGACTATTTCATCAACATTCCAACAGCTTCTGCTCTATGCTTCAAAAACTCAGAATCTGAGTTACCTGACTTTCCTTGTAATGTAAATAATTCACCATCTTCTAACGATAATTCTGTTGAATTAAATTGTAGCCTTGTAAATATTGACGATGTGACATTATCTCCTGTTATCTCCTGTTAATCTCACTTGTTTTCGACAGGATTTTTCTGACCACCCTGTAACGAAGCACCAGGATGCTGCGGATTTCTCCACTTCACCGGTGCTAGTGCAAGAGGTAAAATCACAAACCACCTCTTTTGACAAAGCAAATTGTGCAGCTAAAAATCAACAATCTTTGCTACAGGACACAAAGAAGACACCAGGAAGAAGGGGGAGGAGTGCCCAGTGCGAAAGTGTGCCTAAAAAGGTAGTCACAAGGTCTAAAGGGTAAAAATGTTTTTTTTTAGACATAAAGGTCATTACTATATACATAGATATTTTATTGTTAAAAAATTTTACACCTTTTATTGTAGCAAAATTTGGAAGAGGGAAGTAGGTTGGCGTAGGCAGCAAAAAAATTTAAAGTATTCCAAATTTTATATTGCATAAATTTTCACAGGAAACTAAAAATTTTTATAATCAAATTTTTTCTCGTGAAATGTTATTTAATTTTTGTTCTTTTTGTTAACAAAAAAAGTTTCTAAAATAAACAGTAATTTTTCTTTATTAATAGGTTTAAGTATAAATTAAAGGTAACAAATGTAAACATTAACCATGTGCGGGTGTTGTGTTGGCAACAATGGGTAGTTGGCAACACTACAAGTTACCAAAAGGGTTGGCAACATTGAAGCTACAAAGCTTGACGCGGGTTTTAGACTCTCTCTCCAGGAACTATTCCGTGTCTGAACCTTGTCTTGTCTACTTGTACTACACTTGAAAGCTTGTAAAATAAATCATAAGTGTTTTTACCCGGTGTTTTATTAGTGTGTAACTAGCTCAATTAAGATACATTTCAAGGATAAAACACTTATTTCTTAAACAACAAATTTTTTAAATCTTACATTTTACAACAATACTTGAAAGGAATGTAACTTTGTAACTGATGTTTGAGATTAAATGCAGTTTGGCACAGAAAGTTTTTTCTATGGAGTTCAAAAATAACTATTTTTTATACTCTTGAATTTTAAATAAATGTCAGTTTTAACACAGTTTCTATAAATGTTGAAACCTGTTCTTCTTAAAATGTGTAAATTTATCAAAATTGGTCAATTTTTGGAAAAGTTATAAACATTCAAAAAAGTAATTTTTTTTCTTAGTATACCTGATTTTGCAGACAAACTGGTGGTCTATTTAAACATTTCAAACTTCCTTATTTCTTGGCCGAATTTTTTAAATATTACGTCAATGGGCTTGGAGAGTGTCGCGCAGAAAAAAATATCTTGGGGGTCAATAATATTTTTAGAAAATATCAAATTTAACATCGAGAAAAGTTTAATATTATTAAAATCGGACAGTTTCTCGCTTAGTTATAATTACTTAAAAAAGTGCGTTTTTTTGGCATACCCTTTATTTAAGTGTGATGTATTGCTTAATTAAAAAATGATTGTTAAAAAACAGTAAAATCATTCATTTTTCTATAGAGCTTTGTTATTTCTCCAAAGTAAATTTAAAATTAAATTACTCCCACCTACCTCCTTAGGATGGTATTCTCGGCTTACACACGCAAAAATCTTTGTGTATCACTCGACAGTTGGGATTATAAGTCAAAAATTGCTCGATGCCCTTCCTCGTGACGCTCGTGTGGGTCAAATCTAACAGGTCGATTTTTAGATTTCTCAGGTAGTTCAGAGCCAAATCGGTGATTTTTCTGTAACCTCTCAAAGAGAGTCTTCTTAGTTTTAGTTTCGTCTGCTTGTGCTCCTCTTGAGGCGGGCCCATTCTTATCAAAATCTCTCGGAGGGGGCTAAACACAAGATTACTGTTTCAAATTAGACGAGATGCGGTAAGTAGTATATTGTACAGGGTGTCCCAAAGGTTCCGAGTCTTCCTAATATTCCCAAAACCAAGAGAGGCAGACAAGTCATATTTCACATACATGATTTACAAAAAAGCATCTTTTCGGATGCTGGACCTGCCGCCAGTCATTAAAAGAGCGAAACTGGGGCGATGTTACTTTTTTTAAATTTGACACCCTTATATTTTGGCAAATTTGTTTAGATCTCCCTCTGATTCCAAAAACTAAAATGTTAAATATTTCTCTAATGGTTTTTAAATAAGATGACAAAAACTTTTCCATAAGGGGTTGAAAATGGTGCAGTTATCTGAGTCATCACAGGACCTCAAAACCTGTCCAACTTTAGCCACAATTTTGCTCTCTATTTCGTATTGAGGACAGAAAATGCACATCTCAGCAAAAAAATGATATTTTATACCGCAAATGCTTGTACTATTAGCGGATTACCCAGCCATACCAGAGGGAAAGCTATCGAGATCGAAAAAAAACTACTGCTTGAAAGCTGTATGCGGGACTATACAGGGTGTCCTTAAAACTATAGGGTCAATCAAAATTCTAAATAGACATGAAGTTCTTCACTTCAGTCCTCTTATGTTTTTGTAACAAAAGTTACTTCCTGAACACATTTTTAGCAAACCTCAAAAAAATGATAAATTGTGAAGTTATATTATATATTCTGCGTCGATCTTATATCTGTTAAATCAAAATGAACTTAACAGGCTTCAAAAATTGCAGAAATGAGATTGATCTTAGGGGTAAATAAGTACACTCCAATTCAAGCAATGTTGGTGGGTCTGAAATGGCTTAATGTAAGAAACTTTTTAAGATATAAAACACTGGTTTTGATTTACAAAATAAAATCCGGTTTAACTTTCTCTTATCTTCACGAAAAAATTATGCCTTGGACTAAGATTCACAATTATCGTACAAGAAACAAAAATAACTTTTTCTTGACTAAAAAGAAAAAGAGTAGAAATCAAAATTCAATTTTTTATAAAGATTTAAATGATTTTAATTAGCTACCTGAAGAGATCAAAAATGTTGGAAATTTGTAGGTATCAGCCAAATCGCCATCTTTGAACCGACGTATTTAACAGGCTATCGACTTTACAACGAAACAAATTACATTTATCAATTTAATATGACTTTTGTAAAAAATTTAGTAAACAGGGGGCGGCCCAAGAACTGGCAAGTAGACTCAATCGGTCCCTTTTTACCTTACCCCAGCCCAGCACCCCTAATCCACCACCTATACCGCTTGTACGATAGTGGGCTCTCCGGTCCTTCCTCTTCTTTTCACGAAGTCCAGTACTTTGGCCCACTTGAGTGCTCGTAGGTCCTCTGCATCCAGGTTCGGTTTTCCGAGTACCTGATGCCTGATCCTTAGGGTATACATCGCACTCCGCAATAAGGTTCTGGGATGCCTCCTCCGCCCTCCCGCAGGCCTGGCAGATAGAGTCATTCCCGATCCCGATGCGAGTCAGATGCTTACTGAGTCGCTTGTGTCCGGTCAGTATTCCTGTCATTAGTCCAATATCTTTTCGTGTCCTTCCCAGGAGCCATTTGAGTCTGGCCGCGTCTGGTCCGTCGATGATTTCTTCGGACTGTCTGCATCCGCTTTCGTTTTCCCAGGAGTCTGCCAGTGTATCGTTAGCCCATTTAATGAGTCGACTTTGCATCTGTCTCCTTGTGGTGGCCCCAGGTATTGAGTGCTGGTCCCGATCCGAGCGAGTCCATCCGCCTTTTCGTTGCCCGACACTCCCGTGTGTCCCGGTACCCACATCACTCTAACTCTCTTATTTTGACTGAAGGCTTCCATCAGTGCTTCGACGTACTCTTTTATCAGAGTATTGGCAATTTTTGGCGCACTAAATGCCTTTAGGGCCGTTTGGCTGTCGGAGCATATGTACACATGCTTCTCCACACATTGCGAACCTCTTCTAGTGTTGCCGCCATTATAATGGCGTAAACCTCGGCTTGGAAGACCGTAACTTGCTCTCCGAGCGGGTAGCTCATCCGAACTTCTCGGTCTTGCACGTAGACCCCCGCCCCTGTTGTCTGCCTCTCCGATAGCTTGGAGTCATCGGTGTAGCATATCACAGCGTTCCTTTCGAACTGTTGGTGGAGGTTCTCACTCTGCCAGAATTCGCTATCGGGAATTAAGACTTTTTATCTCTTATTGAATCTCCAGGGAATTCAGGTTGCCTTGATCTCAAAGGACGCAAGTGGCATCTCCCTGGTGGCCATTTGGGCGACCCTTAGGTGACCAACGGTTTTCCCTCTTCCTCTCCATGACGAAATATACGGGGTGTTCCATTAAAAAAAAGGACTCATGGCCATCATGCGTGTAACGGGTGATTTTTTAAAAAAAGTGAAACTGTAATAGAAATCTATATAATTTCGTGAGTAATTCACTTTTTTGTTTATCCTTTTGTGAAGAATAATAAAAAAGTTTTCCCAGGTGGAACTTTATAAACAGTCACCCTGTACAGTACTGAAGAGACATCTTGACACCTATTATTGGGAGAGTGCGCGGCCTAACAAAAGTAAGACACCGAGTGTTGGGAGCCCCAGCACTAACGGTGAAAAAACTGCATTCTCTCAAATCTTTCTTCTCTTTGGCGGTTCTCGAATAAAATCAAAAATAATTTGCGATAAGGGCAATGTGTTAGCCAAGGAAAATAGTTTAGGTGGTTCTTTGTTCAACACATTACTCTTATGGCAACGTTTTTGTGAATTGGCTCAATGACCATTCAAGACAATGGTAACATATGTTATATTTTTGGAATCAGAAAAAGATCTATCGAAATTTGAAAAAATAACGGGCTGTTCCATTAAAATAAGGACATCATGCGTGTAATGGGTGATTTTTTTTAAAAAAAGTGAAACTGTAATAGAAAACTATATAATTCCATGAGTAATTCACTTTTTTGTTAATCCTTTTGTGAACTTTATAAACAGTCACCCTGTACAGTACAGAAGAGACATCTTGACACCTATTATTGGGAGAGTGCGCGGCCTAAACAAAAGTAAGACACCGAGTGTTGGGAGCCCCAGCACTAACGGTGAAAAAACTGCATTCTCTCAAATCTTTCTTTTCTTTGGCGGTTCTCGAATAAAATAAAAAATAATTTGCGATAAGGGCAATTAGACCGAGCGGATTAACTCATTTAGCAAGAAAAAAATTAAAAAATTTTAACAGCAATTTGATGAGTGGAAATGGTAAAGGGGCTTCTAATAAACGTTTAAAAAAAATGCGTGAGTGGTGCTATTGCGGGGCGGATTTGGTGGGGGGAAAGGGGGAGAAAAATGGTATAATTGCAATTTCCGGCACCCCACCAAAAAGTATAAGTCAAAGCAAAAAAAATGAGCAACGCCAAAAAATTTGGACAGAAAAAAATTCATATCTTAAAAAATGTTAAACTTTTTGACCTAAAAAAAATTGTAGGCATTAAATACACAGAGGGGTATATTTTGGCAAAGTTTCCTGAAAATACAATTATTTTTTCGGAAATGAAAAATAAGAAACGAAAAAATAAAAATATTACGATTTTTCGCATTTTTCTCGAAGATTTTGAGGTTTTTACTCTATGACGTTCAGTTTTGCCGGAAACTACAATAATACCATTTTTCTCCCCCTTTCCCCCACCAAATTCACCCCGCAAAAGCCCCACTCACGCATTTTTTTTAAACGTTTATCAAAAGCCCCTTTATCATTTCCAGTCATCAAACTGATGTTAAAAATTTTTTGTCTTTTATTTTAATTTGGTTGGACTAAATGTGTTAGCCAAGGAAAAATAGTTTAGGTTGTTCTTTGTTCAACACATTACTCTTATGGCAACTTTTTTGTGAACTGGCTCAATGACCATTCAAGACAATGGTAACATATGGTATATTTTTGGAATTAGAAAAAAATATCTATCGAAATTTTAAAAAATATACAGGGCGTTCCATTTAAAAAATGGACTCATGGCCATCCTGCGTGTAACGGGTGATTTAAAAAACTGTAATAGAAATCTACATTTCATGAGTAATTCAGTTTTTTGTTTATCCTTTTGTGACGAATAATAAAAAAAGTTTTCCCAGGTGGAACTTTATAAACAGTCACCCTGTACTGTACAGAAGAGACATATTGACACCTATTGGAAGCGTGCGCGGCCTAAACAAAAGTAAGACACCCGAGTGTTGGATGCCCCAGCATTAACTGTGGAAAAACTGCATTCTCTCAAATGGAGGTACACTTCCGGCCACATAAAATGCGCACGCCGATTTTATATAGTGTATTTTGGGCCTCGCAACTCGGTAACCTTTTAGGTATTTCAAATTGACAAAAAAAGTTACTGTCAGATTTTGTTGTTGTCATACGCTTATATTTAAAAATGCCCCAACTAAATCAATTCGAAAAAGCCCAAATTTTGGCAAAATTAGACGGTGGTTGGTCGGTTCGAAGAGTAGCAGCATATTATGGACGAAACAAGGCTACAATTGTAAGAATAAAAAGAAAGTATCAAGAAGAAGGAACTGTTCGACGGAGGCGGGGCACTGGCTGACCCAAGTCGGTACGCCTCAGCAGGATCAGCAACTGATCGACTTTCTTGAAGACCACCCATTTGCGATGTTCTAGACTTAGATGTCGCGTTGCTGCCAAGAAAATCTTACTTAGTGAGGAAAAGAAGCAAGCCAGGTTAATTTTTGCACTGAACTATTCACTATAAGAAGAAGAATTTTGGCAACAAGTAGTCTTCACGGATGAAAAAATCTTTCAGTGCCACAATGCAACACCGTTCTCAACTAAAAAGCCTGTTAACTCCTACCCCCTCAGTGCCCTTTAGCCTATCGTGGCTGCCATTTTTATAACCAAATTGACAAGTAAAACATGGATTTTCTGTCAGTTTGGTGTCAATATGGCACCGATCATAGGCCAAAGGATACTAATGAGTTAACTGGCGTTTTAGTTGAGATCGGTGTTGCACAATGACAGCAAACAAATTTTCTTATATCGCCCGCCACGAACACGCTATCTCGAAAAATATATTGCTGGGAACGAAGACCGGGCTGGAAGATTTTCCGTGAATGTGTGGAGTTGGATATGGGCGAGAGAACATGGGACTCTTTTTAGAATCCATGGAAGATTTACGGCTGAGCTTTATGTTGATATGATGAGACATATTATGCTTCCAGAAGCAACCATTCTTCGTCCAGAAGGTTTTGTGTATCAACAGGAATACTGTCCTATCCATACCGCAGGCATTTCTAAACAGTGGTTCCAGCAAAATAACATCGAGGTTTTGCCATGGCCGGCAAAAACTCCTGACGGCAATCCCATGGAAAATGTGTGGGACCTTATATCAAAAAAATTAACACAAATGAATATTGTTCCCAGAAATTTCAACCACTTAATCGAGCTCCTAGTCAGAGGGTAAGACGAAGTCATTGTTTCAAATCCAAATTTATTTCAAAATTTAGCAGATTCCATGCAAGACTGGCAAACATTATCGAGGCTGACGGGGCAATGACACGCTACTGAAGAAACATTTTCTTGTTTTTTTTTTAATTTACGTAGTTTTTTAATAATTTCTTTTTGATTTTGAACATTTTTGGTTGTCTGCAAAGACTTAGATTACTCAAATTTACTGATCCTGCAGAGGTGCGCTGACTATGATTATGTTATTGCCTTTCTTTTGTCAAACAGTTCCTTCTTCTCGATACTTTTTTCGTATTCGCACAATTGTAGTCTTGTTTGGTCCATAGTGAGCTTTAAGAATAATTTTTTATAATAAAATGTTTAATAATTTAAAAAAATTGTTTTATTCATTAGTATATTAGTTTTTTAGTAAGGTGTGGCCAGTCTCCTTGTGTTGTGTGTGTTTACAATGTCAAAAGATCTAACCTGTAATTCGAAAACGTCAAAGTCAGTTACAATAAGCAATGCAATTATCAAAACTTAAATTCAACAGACCTGCAGCTAACTTCTGCTGTACGCATTTTATGTGGCCGGAAGTGTATATACTAGATTTCATAAAAAGAACTGGTAGGGCAGGAGAGTATGCAAGAGTGCGCGAAGTGGCGACAGTGGAAATGTAGAGTAGATTGGTCAATGGAGGCCTACTTGCCAGGGAGCGAGCCACCCCATTTCTACTACTAGGTAGGCAGGTACTTACAGATCAACGATTTCATTGCGACGGTCAAGATTAGGATGGAAAATTACTTCAGGCCTCCCAAAATATGGATTTGCTATAACATTTTGAGGTGCTTCCAAATTTGGAGGTTCGGGAGACAGGTCATTCGGGATGTCAATGCCTAAATCTGGCCATATTGGTTCCTTTGGTTCAAAGTTTTTTTCCTATCAAATGAAACATATTTTCGTCAGTATTTTCTAACCGTTTAACTACCGATGTCGACCTAACGCCGACATTGTCGACGTCGCACAGTGGTCAGCTTGAACGATCGAAACCTCAATATCCAACTATTTTCCATCATAACGACTGAGTGTTAAAAAAAGTGCCCAATTACCTTATTAGTAAACCCCAATGCTGAAAATCGAGCAATTGACTCGTTGTCACTTGTCACGAGAACAGGTCATAGACCGCTTCTTAGCCTGTATAATGATGCGTCACTTGCTCCGCGCGGATATGATATTTTCTACAGTGCTCCCAGTTGGTGAAGCAGAGTTTATGTGGTGATTTCTTCACGTATATTATAAATATGGGTTAGTATCTTTTATTTTTACTATGAGGTCATTTACAAAGTTTTCAATTGGTAATTTAAAAAATTAGATCAAAGTTACGTATTCTTCGTAATTGTGGGATATATTTGTGCTACATTCAGCTGCGGGCTCTTGCAGGGGTATTAGTTATAATTTTTTGTTTCAGCGTTGACGCATGGAATTGGCCGACGTATTTTATTCAACATGTGGAATAATATATGTATATATATTGATATTATTGACTTCATAAGAATACATATTCTTCATATTTAATTTATAAGATAGAATAATATAGCAAGATAAACAATTTAGTTAAAATGGACTTTATTTTCACCCACATTGCTAGTATTAAAAGGCAGTGACCTGATGTTATAGTAATTTTGGAATTTTGCAGTCATAAAATGCACTCCAAATTGTTTATAATGATAGGTGATAGCACTCAATCTTTATTTGCGTTTTTGGATCACTCGCGTAAAAATTGACTTCAAAATTTCCCTCGTCAAAGAAAATACATAAAAAACCACTAATCATATACACATGGATTGGGTTGGGTTGAGCCGATATATCCAGACTTCCTGGATGTATCTCGACTTTTCCGGAGTGTCTCCAGGTTTTTTAGATTGTATTCAGACTTTTCCAGGAGGTATCCAGAGTTTTCCTGGTGTATCCAGACTTTTCCGGAGTGTATAAAGTGTATAAGTGTATCTGGACTTGTCTAATACATTTTATATGTGTTATATATATATATATAGGTACACTTAAGTTGTCAAAAATTTTAGCGTGATTATTGCTCGAAACTTGATCCAGAGCGCTCCCGGATCAATCGGAAAAAAATATGCGTGTTCGATTATTGATCACTGCTCCAAGCGGGATTGCTTAAACTTGATCTGAGAAATTCTACAGATTAATTGTGTCTTGTTTGTTTTGCTGGAAAACGAGTATAAAAAGAAAAATTATTAAAGTAGAATCACTACTTCCTTCTTTAGAGGAGGAACTTGAGTATGTCAAATTGCTATATAATAAGCCAAATGAAAAACAAACTAAAATTATGAATTATATAAAGGACGTAGTTTCCAACTACACTGACACAATCAAATACTATTGAATTAACACAGCCGTTATTTTCTTGAAGTTGAGGCATATGTCGAAACGTTGAAATGCGCATAATCTTTCTGTTTATGGGCATATAGGGTTTGTCGAAGTGTGTGAAAGAAGACAAGTTTTTGGGTTCTCCCAAGAAACATACTTGAAAAAAAATTCCTTTCTAAACAACTCTAACATTTAAAACGGACCGAGAACTAATCGAACGTGTATTTGAACTAATCGTTGACCGAGCGATCGTGACAGCTCATGATCGACTTTGGAGCGCCCTAAAACTGATCTGTGACGTCATTACTCTGATCCCGGGCGAATTGCAATCGAAACTCTAGAAGATTTTTGTCCATCAATCACGCAAAACCGGCTGAATCGATTTGGAAAGAAACTAGGCTGTAAGCTGGATCTTAACATAGGCTCCTTTTTGTTTGATGTTGCGCTCAGTGACTTGAATTATATGGCATACAAAATTGATTTTTCAAAAGCTTTTTGCATTTTTTATGTGCTATATATTGTGTTGTCAAAAATTTTTTTTTAGGGTTGAAGTTTTTTAAGGGTAGCTTCAAAGGGTGTAATGGAGAAAAGCTCAAAAACAATAGGGGTCTGCGCGTCAACACAAGTAATCGTTATGTAAAAACAGTGGCCACAAAGTGAGCGAAGGACAGACCGACCGAGAGAGCGACGGCGGCGTCTGGAAACGCGCTTATCTTGATTCGATACTACCAAATTCGTGGATACATTACTTCACTTAGCGAAGGAAGTAAAAATACTATTTTAGCCACTAGTTTTAAAATTTACAATTACTGTATATTTGCATTTTGAAGTATTTAAAAGTTTTTTTTGAAACCGCTTTTTATTAGGTTGCAAACCTGATTCTAAAAAAAAACATTTTACGAATTTTAATTCTTACCTTACCGTTAATTTATCACCTCCTTTAGATTCTTGTTTTGTATTGCCATCACTACTGCTACTGCTACAACTGGCATTTTCCAATTTCGGTTTTTTTCTTTCTGGTTTATCATAAGCAGCTCTAGATGTACTAGGTTCACAAAATAAGTCATGAGAGCTAAAATGAAAGTAGAAAATGTTTTACCAAAACTTGACGAAATTAACGGGAAGAAAATCAGTGTATATTTTTCCAGGAATCACATGGGAATGATTTGGTTATCACTGGGGATGGCTGGTAATCAGTTGGGAATTATTATTATTAGACACTTAAAGTTAATTTTCGGGTTTATCGGCATTCGTATCCTTATCTCTATCGAGTCGACCTATCGAGCAGGTGTACTTTTAAACTAATGGCGAATGCGTGACAGCTCCAGCTGATCAAATGTGATAACGTTACGACTCCCTTATCGTAACTAATGAGGTTTTCGTGCATTTAATCAGCTGGAGCTCTCACGCATTCGCCATGATTTTGAAAGTGCACCTGCTTGATTGGTCGACTCGATAGAGATAAGGATACGATTGCTGATAAAACTGAAAATTAACTTTAAGTGTCTATTAAATTCTTTATTTAGTAAAAGACTTCTGAACTGGAAGCCACTGCAAATATTGCCACATGGACTTAATTGAAGTGTATTTTGAACAACCCAAAATTATTCTCACTGCTCTGTTTTGTTGTTTTTGCAGTCGTTCTAAGTCATTATGTTTGAGCAAAAATAAAATGTTAAATGTACAAGAACAATAGTGTTATAAACTGGAATTCTTGACCATACACTTAGATAAGGTGCACATCTTGACGAATAATTTACACTAATGTTCTTTAAATTCTAATTTTCTGTCCTCAATAATTCCCAAATATTTAATTTTATGCACTTCATCAATATGTTCACCACCTATTTTGACACTCAAATAAGAATTTGATACTCCTGCAAAAATCAACTCAAAATAACCATAAATTTGATTTTATTATGATTTATTTTGAGTTGATTTTTTCAGGAGCATCTATAAAATTTTTCTAAAACCTTATTTAAAACAACAACAACAACCTTAATACTATCACCAGTAACCGAACACAGCTCGTCGTCTGCGAAAAGATGCAGTATTTCTGAGTCGTCTATGTTATCAACAATATCGTTTATAATAGATATAAAGAGAAGAGGTCCCAGGATACTGCCCTGTGGTACGCCAAATTTAATTTCTTCATTTTTTCGTTTTACTCCGTTTACTTTTACATTAATAGGAATACCTTTAAAAATAGAATTGACTATGTTTTTTGGAGCAGCGAGTTTCTCCTCGGGAGAATTCGCGGGTGGTAGTCGATGGGAATCGCCTAGTATTGTAAATTTTTTCACTGGCTTTGATCCCTTACTAATAACAGTTAGTAATAAGCGACAAAAAGACTTGCCACAAAAAAATACTTACGGCAAACTTCTTTTCACTCCTTTATTCTGCTTATCTTTGCTTTCTGTCAAACTTCCCGACTCATTTGGTGTCAAACTATCTGGAGTGTTATTATCGCTAAAACTTTCACTAGTGGCAATTTTATTTTCATTTGTAGAAATATGTTGATCACTAGCCATACTTGTATTGGTCTCAACAACGCCTTGACTGTCGATTTCGTTGCATTGCACTCTGTATGATTCTTCTTCTATTGTCGAATGGTCTCCAGTTACAGTCACTTTTGAACTACTATCTAAACATTCGGTGAGATTTTGATCGTCTAAAATAAGAGTACACGAATAAAATTGTGGATACTTACATATTGTGGTATCCAACAGCTCCATCCAAAGATAGCAAAAAAAGCTGTAAGAGTTAAGAACCTTCAATTCTTATATTTTCTTAAAAATGATAACATACAGCACTCTGCAAAATTATAGTCTATTCTGACGAACATTTACTTTGAAATTAACTCTGTGTTTCGGACTTCCTTTGTCTATATTTTATTTATACACGACGTTTCGATCAGTACAATCTCTGATCGTCTTTAGTTGCAAAATACAATCTATTCCTAAGGCTACGTACTTATATATTAGGGGAAATCAACCATGAACTTTAAGAAGTTGCCTCCGCCCAAGGAGGGGCTTCCAAATATTTGGAATTTCAACACTTGGTTTACTGAGAATAGTCTGATTCTGCCCAATAAAGGCAGCTTCAAGGAATTTTCATTTCTTCCAGTGTGATTCCTTGTGCAAAACCGTTGCTTCTGCCCACTTCATTCGGTGTTGTTTTGACCATGCATGTTCGGCGATTTCTGATTTCGTTATTTCACCTCGTTGGATATTCGTCTTAAGCGCTTAAGCCTAATAGATAGTGGTCTTTTTGTTTCGCCTATGTATGATTCACCACACTAGCAAAGAACCTTACTTTGTTTGTTTTCCGGTTTTGTTTTACTAATGAGGCTTCGAATTGTATCACTAGATTTAAAAGCTGTTTTAATATTAAAGTTGTTCGCTACTCTTTGAATTTTCTCTGATACTCCTTTAATGTATGGAATTGTAAGGAATGCATTTGCCTGGTTTTGGTCTTGTAATCTCTGTCCTGTTTGTTAGAATTTATAAATAGTATCTGTTATAAGTTTAAGGCTGTAACCATTCTGCTGCAGATACTTCTTTATGTTTCTTATTTCGATTTCCAAGTCATGAGAATTGTCAGAAATTTGAACGGCTCTGTTATACAAAGTTCTTATTATGCCTACAATTTGACAATTTTGCTCCAACTCCATTGTGAATTTAATGGTGGTTCTCATGTTATTTAGGTGGTGAAGAAATTCTGAAAGTTGTTGGTCATCCCCGGTCCAGACAATAAAAGTATCATCAACATATCTCAGCCAGAGCTTAGGTTTATATGTTGCGGTATCAACCGCATGTAATTCGAACCACTCCATGTAAATATTGGCAAACCGTCATCCTGAGCATAAAACCTATCTTTCACCTGAAAATAAGAGTTATGTAGACAACACCCCATCACTTCATCACTCCCACCAATGTCCCGATAAAGGAATCGCTAGATATTATTAGACAGAGAGTGGTTGATGACGAAACACTTTATGAACGTACTAGCCTACCACTGGAGGGAGTGATGGAGTTGTTGGAGTGCTGTCTACATAACTCTTATTTTCAGGTGAAATAAAGGCGAATGCCGAACACTGGAAGATCTGAAAATTTCTTGAAGCTGCCTTTATTGGGCAGAATCAGGGTATTTTGAAATTCCAAATATTTGGAGCCCCTCCTTAAGCTGAGCCAACTTCTTAAACTTCACGGTTGAGTGATTTCCCACAGTATATAAGTACGTAGCCTTAGGAATTGATTGTAGTTTGCACTGTGCACCTGAAGACGATCAGAGATTTTACTGATCGAAACGTTGTGTATAAATAAAATATAGACAATGTCCGAAACACAGAGTTAATTTCAAACACATCATTGTCTCAAACTTTCAAACAAACATTTACTTTTTAAAAAAAAATGTTGGGTTGCCGGTAGTAGAATATCAAATTTTCACACGAAGTTTATTTTAAATGGACACGTTTTAAAATTTAGATCAACCTTTTCTTTAAGATTCTAAAAATACATTTCCAAGTACAATTGGCTAGACAAGGAAAAAAGTTTTGGTAATTCTATGTTTAAAATTTTTTAAAAAGTATACAGGTTGTTCCTTTGAAAATGAAAAATTTATTGGTTAAAACTTGACGTTTTTAATGACACTTAGTATACAACTTCCGTATTTAAAACCTATCAATATTGTACTGTACCATCCATTTAGAGCATTTATTTCTAACTTTAGAAATTTCAAACTAAAAACTAAGATTGCCTTAAAATTTTTAGAAGCCAAAAATGTTTTGTCCATGTCCTCCATTTTTTCTTTTAAATTGGTTGACCAATAACATTTCATCCATAAGTTCTTAAAATATTAAGACTGGCGGATTTAATCGCACTGACAACAAATATGTCAAGTAAAAAAACAACCTGTCTAAATGCTTTGACAAATAAAGAAGTTCCTAAAATATATTATGTGATTACTTTTTTTACCAAAATTTTGAAACGTAATCTTAAAAACTGGGTTAATTAAATAATTTTTCAAAGAATAAAAAATTAAAAGTTGGTTACCCATTTTTAAAAAAAATGGAGGACATGATTGATACTCGGTTTATTTTTAACATTAGGCAAACCTTTTTTGGTTTCTTAAAATGTTAAAACAGTATCATTTTAAAAATTTTAGTTTGAAAGTTCTAAAGTTAAAAATAAATGCGCTGGATGGGGTGTCCATATATAATGGGTAGTACTGTACCCTTGATATAAAAAGAAACAGTAAACTGCAATGTTGGGTACTTGAAGTCGTACCTGAAATATCTGGAGACAAAGCACGGGTCATGATACTTTCCATTGTAATAGGCGAACTGCTACTTTGACTTGTAGATATGTGAATTTTGCTTGTACTAAGACTATCTTTGCTGGTACTTGGTATACTCTGATTAATACTAGCCATATCTATACTACTACTGGACGTACTAGGCGTGTCTATACTAGTACTGGATGTACTAGACGTATACGTATTTGTATGAATGGTAGTGCTGTTCGAACTAGTAGCGGATCTGCTAGGGCTAGGAGTATTTCGACTAGTACTAGGCATACTAATTTGAGATATGTTCTTACTACTTTCCCTAGGTGATTTGTGACTAGTACTAGCCAACTCTAAACTAGAATTTAACGTACTATCTTGGCTAGTACCGGGTATATTCGGACTACTGCTAGACGTATCTAAAGTAGGATTAGATATATTTTTATTGGATTTTCCGTCGGTTGTCCTATTATCGATACTTCTTTCTGGTGAACCCATTTGCATGATCTCTTCGTTTTGTCTAAAATAAATTTTAAAGTTATTTTTAAAATATATTTTTTTTAAAATATAATAAATATTTTCACACATTCGTCGGTTTCTTGTATGAGGGAACGCAACGTAAAGAACGAGTACCTATACATATTTAAAAAATTAATATTACCTTATTTGTCTTTGGATAGCTGCTTCATTTCTTGAATTTGCAAATGGATCTATACGTATTATTTCTACTTCCATTCTATTTTCAGCATTTAGATCTATAACCTAAAAAAAACAAAAACATTCTAAACACTTCTCGGGCTAAAGTATTATCATTTTTTCTATAGCGTATTTCGAAAAAACTAAAATTTTATCCAGACAAGCTTTAAAAAATATACAGTCTAGGATTTACATAATATTGACCTTGAATAATCTTCTTCACCAACACATCCCAAATAAACTTTCAAAAGTTGAATTCTTGCACAATTTTGATTTTTGAGGACATGCTTTGTGAAACAAACGCCTTACCATTTTTTCTCGCTGCGTATTCCAGACATTAGACACAACACTATTTACCTTAAATCTCTTTGGAAATGACATTGCTTAACGAAAGTTTATTCAAGGGCACCAAGTTTGGAGGACAAAATTGTTATAAAAAGTTTTTCTTAAATCTTAGCTGAAATGTGTAATCACTTTTTGGTGTCATTTTCATGTATTGTAATGTGTGGTGAATATGGGCATCGAATCAATTGGTCCGAAATTTAACGAAAACGACTGTACCTCTGGTTGTGGTAGATTTCCCTCGGAGTCGATCTCATTCAGTCTCAAAAGGATCAGTTGTTGGGCCTTTCCCATTCCGTACATGCAACAATCGTCACTATCAAAATCACTATCGGAATCACTGTCGGAATCTACAAAATCATAGAGAATTTAAAATACGGCATATAATAATTATTTTTTTCTACGACCGTGCGTATTTACCCACTTTCCCGCACGCATTTTAGTTTTGAAAGTGTCACTTTCCCGCACTAGTGCGGGAAAGTAAAACTATGCAAATTTTGACGATTTTAGATTGTTTTTTACCTGGAAAGTTATAACTATCTCTAAGGTAGACGCCCTGTACATGTCACATAACAACTATCAAACCACGCTGCGACGAGTGGCTTGGCATAGTTTGCTATAATAACCAAGACGTGTTATTGTTACTAAAACGTCAAAGATATTCAAAGTGCATCCTTTAAGTGACAGTACGGACTTTTTTAAATTCAACTGCAATGGATTTATCCGACGACGAACTGCACGAGGCTATTTTGAAGGCTGCAGGAGATATAAATTGTGAGCTCCTGCCTGACAAATCAAGACAGAGCTATGAAAAACAGTAGAATCATTTTCTTACATGGTGTAAGAAGAAAGGGGTGAGAATCTACAAAGTATCGGTCGTAGAAAAATAATGTTCCTAACTCATGCGTAAAGTGTCTTTCCCGCCCTTGACTGCTTGCCCGAACTCCGCTCTGCGTCGTTCTGGTCAAAAGCAGTCGCGTGCGGGAAAGTATCACTTTCCGCACTTGTTATGAAAATAACTATTTCCTACTCATATAACCTTCAGAATGCGTGTTTTCCGCACTTGTTGGGTAAATCATTATTGTTTAGAAGAGTGCGTAATTTGAAGTTTCTTTCATGCAAGCAATTTAGTATGAAAAGTATCATTTCCCGCACCGTAAGGAAAAACTTCGGTATGATTTTGTCGCGAAAAATAAGTGATTGATGACAAAATATGAAAGATTCTGCTACAGCGGCGTACTGAGAGAAAGTGCTGCGGTATCTCTGGATGGGGCCACTTTAATTTTCTTTAGGCACCACAAACAAAAAAAAAACAATATTAAATCCGCAGTGGCGGATACACGCGAAATCAAAGGAAGGGGTGGGGGTTGGCATCTAAGTATTGAGTAAGTGTGTATAAGAAGAAATACAGGGGAAAATTTGGAGAAAATTATATTATAAATGGCACTTTATACCTACCCGTTTTAAATGTTGTTAACAAAAAATTGTTTAAAATTAAATTAAAATTGTAATTTTATCGGACCGCAGCAAGAGCGCATATTAATAATTAAATGTGCGTTTATTATAGTCCGGTGTCTTAGCCCCAAGACAGATAAAAACACTTCAAACTTGGATGCATCTGAGATTTTTAGTTTTGCTGAAAGAGGAATATCTAAGCTTTAAAAAAAAATCCCGAGACACAAGCTTTATGTCATCCTGTTCGCCAGGTATAACGTCATAAAGATTAATGTTATTAGATATTCGTCAAACAATGAAAATTTTAGATTTATCTGTTTTTCAAGAAAATTCATATGTGTACGGAAAAACCCTAATGAAGCTGTAAAAAAAAATTCCTTTTAAACCATATCTCATTTTCCGGCTTATCGTAAGAGTTCCAGAACCGTATTAAACGGAAAATTATTGATAAATCCGTAGAAAAATATTGTGGCTTAATTTTTATTGTTTTTTTTTTGCAACGAAAGTTATAAAAAACATGAAAAATGTCATAATGACGTCATAAACTTTAAATTATGTTGGGTATTTTAATCAATTTGATTTTGTTTGTTAGCTAAATCTTATTTTATGAAACGATTTCGGCAAAAACTAATACAAGACTTTGGCTACCCCCCCCCCCTTACATTTCCAACGTGTTCAAATAATTAATTAATGACGCAGTACAAATTATAATACTTATTGTTTTTTAGTCAAAAATTTATTTAAAAAATATATTTTACTTCAGAAATATTATTGGAATTACACGCACATAATTTAGTATTTTAATTTATTTTTTGCACATTTGCAGAATTTGCAAAAACTCTTACAAGCAAACCTTATTAACTCCTGTGAACCGTTAGCGAAGTTGGAATAGTTGACCACAGTGTGACAAATATATTTTTTACGGCGGACATGTTTGGCAAATGGGTATTTTTTAAAAGTGCATTGACGCTTTAGCGTTTTTTACAAAAAACGAAATTTAATAAAATGAATAATGTCTAAACAATAATAATAATAAAACATAAAAAGTCTTAAAATAATATTCTGTACAAAATTTTTACGATTAAAAAAAAGTTATCAGCCTGTTGATAATTTTTTGAAAATCATAAATTATATTAACGGCCCAATTACATCGTTAAACCGGCAACGCTGTTGGGTCCGTTTATTAGGCAATTCTTTTTCCGCATGTTTCTCGGAAACGGGACTTCCAAATGGCCTGAAATTTTGCCTAAATTGTTTATTGGACTATGTTTTTCCATCAAATCTTGGTACTTTTTTAAAATTTTGTTTATTTTTTGAAAAAAACTGTTTTAGCTTTTGTGGTGTTTCAAAATTGCCGCGTCCATATTACGTCAGAAACAGTCAGAAATACCCTTTATAGAGACCTGTAAAACTAAATTGGAAATATTTGTAATTTTCCAAATAATGGACACCTAATTTCAAAAACTCTCTAGATTGTATTAATAAGCTTTGTAATCCTCTTCCTCTAATAAAAAACAAATTGAGTATTATTTTCCTCTAAAGCTAAAACATGCGGAAATGTAAAAACATGGACTATAAGGGTTACCTATCAATATTAGTTATATGCCTAGCATTAAAAATTACTTAAATGGTTATATTATAGATACCGCCACCATCAAAATTAACCACCCACGTCTTTTTTTTGTGAGCTTACCCTAGGCATAGTTTCTAGTGTTCTCCTTTCCTAAATGTATTCGGCTAAGAGAGGTCTAGCATATATACCTAGGTAACACCCCTTACCAGGAAAAAAAATTTATGCCATGCAAACATCGAAATTGGTCGACTCACTGTATTTGCAACTAACCAATGTCAGTGTGTCTGCCTGACATTCTTCATAACCTTAGTTTTGTCGTTTTGTTTTGGAGTTCGTCGGCCTGGTTTTTGTGTTTTATTTAATAATTTTTCCTTTGGTGAAAAGCTACTTTTTAGAACCCTTAAGTGGTCTGTGTGTATGGCCATTTGACTAGTTGTCACTGCTCTCAATTCGATCACCTAGGTGATAAATAAACAATCCCCCATAGGGTCACTGGATCCTGAGACCTGCGGTCCCAGCCGCAGGTTTTAGGATCCAGTGACCCTAATCCCCAATGATTCGCGGCGCAATCTGTGAACAGGAGAATACAGTAAAGAAACCAGAGATAGATAATGAGTGGTAGATGACGTATTGAAATCGATTGACAAATTTATATTATCTCTGGATTGTTCTTGCGCCGTTAAGTTCTAAAAGAAATGAAAAACCACGGGGACAGCTCAAGCCAGTGGCGCGTTACAGTCGATTCAGTATGTAAAAACACTAGACAAATTTTTGCTTTTGAGTATTTAGCTTATTCTAAAACTCCACCGTGTTAAATTATATATAATTTGGTATTATTTTATGGAGAACTTGTCGGGCCATAATTTGTGGTTTAATAGTTTTTGTAAACGTGTGCCACATAAGTCAGTAATTTTTTAAAAATAAACTTTCGATTTCTACGCCAGAGCTCAGATGGACTACCACTTTTGTATGCTTGTTTTGTAGAAAATTTAATAGTCTTAATTGTGGTTCAAATTAATTTTCTTTGTCATGTATATGGCAAAGGTTAGAAAAGAAAAATGGCGAAAAAAAGTGGCAAAATTTTAATGCGAGTATCATGTAAAAACCAGCGGTACGACACTGACTCTAATAAGCCTATATTTTATTAGCTCCGAATTTTTTGATTAACTCCTTTGCAGTTTTTGTGTCCGATAACTTTAAAATGAGGTTGCTAGCAGATTTCTGAAAAAATCCTCCTTTTCCAATATCTTTTACATGTAAAAATATAAAAAAATGATGGTATGATTTTTTTTTCTTAAGATGACAGTTAGTACTTTGTGATATAAAAAATATTTCATGGTTCTTGGGGTCCGATGTAGGACGATTTCCGTTTTCGTGACGTCATAACTGTTAAACCCGTTGACATACAGCTTGTGTCTCGGGCGTTTTTTAAAGCACCAGAGCTCCGATTTTAGACACCGGACTATTAATAAAAATGTGACACTGACGAAAATTACTTTTTGTCGGTGGTTGCCAACTATCACTGGTTAAACAGTAACTGTCAAAAATTGTATACATCGCCTATAGGACTAGCCAGTCATTTTTGTTTATTCTTAGAAGAATAGTGAAACCAATAATAAAAAACTAAAAGAAAAATTAATTGTTAAAAAATCAGTTAAAAAACAATGAAACTGAACAAAATTCAAAAAATATTGAAAAAAATATTTATTTTCAAACAATTTTTACTAATTTGTATTGTATTATATTAATGTTCAAGGCCACAAAAACAGCATAAATTTGACAACACTGCTTTGCTAGTTTTGGGCCAATCTTTACCGGGCAGAATATCGGAAACGAGAAAACGGAATCTGTTAAAATTTGGCAGGAATATTTAGTTTGAATTCCTCACCACCGTATCCAGACGGTGTTTTGCTGGACTCTCTCATTTTCGAAATAAAATAAACACGGCCAACAATAGTCAAAAATCTTACCTGGCTTTTTCTTTAGCCTCGTCGATAATACAGAAATCTGTAACAGCAATTTTTGATTTTTTTTTATTTTTTGAAAAAATACAGCAAATTTTGAAAAAATACACCAAATTTTGAAAAATCCTTTGGATACGGTTGTAGATTTTTATAAATCCTATTGTCTGATAACAAAAAAGTTATGGTTTTTTTCTTTGTAAGCAATATTCCGCCAGAATTCTGAAACGCCAAGGTCACGTAATTTAGTAGGCCCAAGGAAACTGAAGTGAGTTCGATTGGAGTATTGGAATTCAGGTTCCGCATAGCCAGCGGCCACTTGTCTAATGGAACAATCAGGCAATAAATTGTCAGATACATGTCAAGTGATAAAAATAATACGGAAATTTGTTATTTTTTTAATGTTGAATAATGATTTTTCTTTTGATTCTTTTTAATTTCGAGACATTGCAATCCATGAAGCATGAAGCCGAGCATCAAAACCTTTAAAAGAACCATTAATAAATGGTTACGTTCCTAATAAGTTATACTTTTTAGTGCAGTGTTGTCAAATCTATGCCGTTTTTGTGGCCTTAATTGTAGCATAAAATGCTGAATAAAATCTTTAATTCAGATTTTTTATGTTTTTTTTTTGAATAAAGATGGTCTAGAAACTTTTTTGTCAAAATAGAGAAAAAATAGAGATAAAATATGGACTCACGCCAAATCCTGCAAATAAAAGTAGTCCTACCTGTATGTCCTGCGTGAAACATCATCTGATTCTGCACGAAAAAATCCTTAAATTCTTTAGGCAAGTTCTCCACTTCGTTCGAATGCTTTTTACATAAAAACTTCTGAGGAGCGGCACTTCTGAAGTTCATAAAGTCGTCAACTTTCATCAGATTTTGGTTTGAATCATCTTCTGGGTCAGTTTTACCTGTTTGGTTACACAAAGTTTGGTAGAGTCTATTCCCAAATAATTTTTTGACTAGTTTCCATGTAAGGGAGGACAGGCCAAATTCGGAGTAGTTGGATTCTAAATTGAGAAACATAAGAAGATCGCTCGCAGATCTGATGGGCTTATATTGATTTATTATATAGCATCGATAATGATTTTAAATAATGTTTGTTAAAATCTAAATTCTGAATCATAAACATTTCCCAGCGCGAGTAAGCTAATGACCAACTTTTCTAAGGGGTCCGAATAAAGCCCCTTTCTTAGCGCTTCTACATGTCGCGAGCGACACTTATTTGGCCAAATAGCAATAAAGCAGTTTTTCCCCTATTTGCCCCACTCATCTGTCGCTGGCTACCGCTGGCAGAGTTAAATTTATTTTCACTTTTTCTCCTCTAGCTGCGACATTCGACATATTTAGAGAGTTTTTCCATGTTTTCTTTTCCAAATTGTTTTTTTCGACTTTCCGACATTTTCAATGGTCCTTTGTTCCAAAAAAGTAAAATAATATTAAGACGTACCACATCTGTGCAAGATCCTAAAAGTCAGCAATAAGCATGGAGAAAAATAAAAGTCACGTACCTTTCCAACGTAGGAAGAGTAACAGACCTAACACCAAAGTCATACAGACCAAACAGTCTTTCCTGCAGAAAACACTGGAAAGACTATTAGATAGGTATATTAGTGACGAAGTACTTCTGCGCTCACCGCTGAGTAAAAGGCAGTACGCCTATCAACCAGGTAAATCATCAGATCTAGCCCTGGACGATTTAAACAGGCTAATCTCAAAGGCAATAAGGGATTAAGAAATAGCGGTAACAGTGTTTCTGAATGTTGAAGACGCCTTTAACAACGCCACAACAGCGTCACTGGTAGAAGCACAACGACGGCGAGGGGTAGCTCCCTGCATCTGCCGTTGGATAAAAGCAAGCCTAGAAGAAAGTATAATAATGTCCACTTTAAGCAGCAAGACTATAGAGGTCAAAGCATGAGGAGGATGCCCGCAAGGTGGGGTGTTGTCACCTCTGCTCTGGGCGAACCTAGTGGATGATATCCTGAACAAACTCACCAACGAAGGCTTGGAAGGTCTTGGTTACTCAGATGACTTAGTAGTGGTCATCAAGGAGAAGTTTGGTGAGGTAATATCTGAACGAACTCAGAGAGCACTAAATTTAGGTGGTGCAAAAAAGGAACATCTGTCTATAAATGCACAAAAGGCGCTAGTAGCCCCATTTATAAAGAAGAGTACTACAAGGCCTAAAACCACCATTTTCATACACCAAGGAGGTGAAATATCTAGGGATCATCTTTGACCAAAAGCTAACATGGAAACCTATAGTCAAGGCAGCCCAAAAAGCATCGATTGCATTGGGCAGATGCAGGAAATTGTGTGGGAAAAACTGTGGGCTAAATCCCAAGATGACTTTATGGGTATATACAAAGGTGGTAAGGCCCATAATAACCTATGGTTCGGTGGCTTGGTGGACGAGAACCAAACAGGCCGAAGCCATACCACTCCTGAATAGCATACAAAGACAAGCCTGCCTAAGCATGACGGGTGCTATGAGGACCACACCAATGAGAGTTTTGGAAGTTTTACTGAATTTGCCACCTCTGCATGTCTTCATTCAGACAGAAGCACTAGAGGTAGCCTACAGGCTAACGCGGGGTCAAGCACCCATTATCAGTTCACATGGAACTGAGCATGAAAGACTTGAAAACGAGCTATACTAGGATTGCCCAGCGACGTAATGGTCTGCAAGTACAATTTCGAAAAGAAATACAAAGTCAAAATTCCAGATAGAGCCGACTGGGAGGGAGTTCCTCCTTTCGGAGTGGAATCCATCTGGTACACAGACGGCTCCAAGACCGACAAGGATGTAGGAGCTGGCCATATACGGGCAAAAATAAGAGACTTTAGTCTCTATAAGCCTGACAAATGATTGCACAGTGTTCCAAGCTGAAGTAGCGGCAATACATCACTGTGCCGATGAAATACAAAGAGTAGAGTAAAACTCAAGCTGCACTTAAGCTCTAGAAGCAGTGCAAGTGACGTCCAAACTGCTTTGGGACTGCAGAACAGCTCTAAATAGGCTGTCAAGCACCAAACGGGTGACACTAGCCTGGGTCCCAGGACAACGAGGCCAGACAAGGCTCGGCAATAAAGTTCACAGAGCCTGAACCATTTTCTGGGATTGCTAAGGCCAGAGTCAAGCAATCTATTAAAGAGTGGCTCACCAAAGAGACGAACGGTTTGTGGGAGCAAACGCCTGGAGAAAGACAGGCCAAACAGTTCATTAAAGAACGTTCACCAAAGCCGACTGCAGAACTTCTTAGTAAGGAAGGGAAGCTTGTCAGACAAATAGTGGGGCTCCTAACAGGTCACTGCAAACTCAATAAGCACTTGCATGCAATGGGGTTGGTAGAAGATGCAACATGCTGCTTCTGCAAGAAAGAGGAAGAAACCTCTTTAAATGTCCTATATCAACGTGAAGGCCTAGATAGAACCAGGGCCTTACTGGAGGACCTAGAATGCCCGCGGACAGAAATCTATATACAGGGCACACTGGCAAAGGTTCTGGGTTTCATGACAAGGAGGGGGCTGCAACTTGTTTTGCCGTTCTAGCAAAGCAGGGAAGAAGAAAGGGGAACCGCAATAGATCTGAGAAGGTTGAGGTGGACACGTGTCTACACCACCCCATTCTAATCTAATCTAAGACGTACCTTCTGCGGTTATTTCTCTTTTTTTGTCCTTTTTTTTACTTTACGTTAAAGATAAAATCAATTAACTTATTCCGGTTCATCCTTAAATGGTTTTAAAATTTAAACAAAAATCTAACCTCAAAAAACAAATGTTTTGCGACACCCAGCGACAGTGGACGACAGTTAGTTGATGTTGCTTATTCCCAACGGTGAGAAAGGGGCTTAGCGTGTTTGGGCATAACAGACGCCATAATGACGGCACCTAGGGCTATTGAAAGGCTCACAGGGCTACCTTCTTTGCACCTTTTCATAGAACATGTGGCTTTTAGGACTATGTTCAGACTTCAAAGTCATCGTGACCTCAGGATCAATTCTGATCCCAAGAGTCATACAGCACTCTATAGGAATGTAACGAAGAGATCTGTCCAGTGCTACGCATGAACAAGGACAGAATACCGATGCAAACCAGTTCGAAGCTTCCAATTAGGTTTTACACGCCTGATAGGGAAGTCTGGGAGGAATGAATGTGTGTCCCTTGCCTCCCGAATGGGACAGTCCGGTACACAGACGGTTCAAAAAAGGGGGAATACGGTTCCACTTCTCCCTAGGAAGGTACGCGACTGTTTTTCAGGCTCATGTATGCGCCATTCTGATGTGTGGATATAAAAATCTGGAAATGTCCGCTTTAGGCAAGGATATTTACATTTGCTCAGATAGTAGGGCTGCACTGTCTGCTATCAGGTCGGACAGGGTTAAATCTGCCCTTATATTATGGCAAGGCACAACAAGGTCAATGTCCTCTGGGCCTTACTGGGGGAACTAGAATGTCCGCGGCCAGAAAGCGATATACAGGACACACTGGCAAAGCTTCTGGGTTTCATGACAAGGAAGGGGCTGCAACTTGTTTTGTAGTTCTAGCAAAGCAGGGAAGAAGAAAGGGGAGCCGCAATAGATCTGAGAAGGTTGAGGTGGACAGGTGTCTACACCATCCCATTCTAATCTAATCTAAGACGTACCTTCTGCAGGTATTTCTGTTTTTTTGGCCCTTTTTTTGAAGGTGTACCGGGAAATGAAGAGGCCGATAGCCCATACTAGGTATTCGGGCATGCCAAGTCATAACGGCCCGGCCCTGAAAAGTGACCAAATTGGTGAGGCGAGCGCCAAAAAAACAAAGTCCTTGCTACACCTAGATAGGAAGGATGTGAGACTGGCTACATGGCTCCTAACGAGACACTGTCGCCCCAGGCTGGCCCCAGGCGATGTAAGAAGGTTGCATCCCAGGAAAATCTGCTCTTTTGCGAAAGAGGCAGACTTCAAAGGCTAAACCATGAATTGTCCCTCCCGCATTCTTACATTCAATCATTCATTGGGGGGGCTCAAGAAGTGGTGTTCACCAAGGCTGCATACATATTTACTTTGTTTATAGCGCTTTAATGTAACGAGGTTTTGAACATTTTGTCGTATAAACACACCGCTAAGACCGTTTTAAGCACTACATCATTTTATTCTAAAGCGATTTAAGAAAGCGGTTTATCCATTTATAACCTATTTTAGGGTAGATATAAATACTTTAAAAAAGCTTTAGCGCATTTCTTCCATCCTAAAGAAATACTCAACCCTCGTTTTACTGAAAAATATGTTGTTAACTTTTTTTATTTCTTTTTAAACTGACATATTTAATGACATTTAATGAAGGACGTATAAACCCTCGCAGAAAGCGATTTTATTTCAAACCGTCCTTATATAAAGACGGTTTTAGATGTGTATAAACGTAGTAATCTTTAATAGTTTTTTGACTAGTTTTTAGTTTTAGAATAATAAGAAGTCCCTCGCAGATCTATCGAATAATCGATAATGATTTTAAATAACATTTGTTAAAATTGGAAGTCTTGATTCTTTCCCGTGAAAAAGACAAAGAATTACGCTTAAAATACGATTTGACACACCTCTGGTTGATTGGTTGACTGGACAGGATATGCATTTTCAGATGATACTACTTATAATTAACTTAGTCTCCTCCGTATTGATGAGACTCTATAGATATGTAAAGCGAGTTAGTGGGGGTTTTTCTCAACTAGTTAGTCACGATTACCCGTCGAAAAATAAACACATACCTTTTTCGAGATTCTCTCTATTTTCCTGATATTTACAAGTGCAAGGGGGGTATGGATGTTCGTACAATAAGCTTTTTGGCAATTCCTCAATATTGTAATCTACCCCCAGGGCGAATTTGTAGTTGTACAGGCTCCTAAAAGAAATATTTTTAGATTTTAAAGAAAGTGTAAATTACAAAAGTTCAAGTATTTTTTTTGTTTCATGTTAAATTCTAAAAACAACAAAAACCTACCAAGAGCTTTTTGCGATATATTTAGGGACTAAATTTTGCAATTTTATTCCCAAGGTATTAAATTACGAGTAAATTTGTAATGCCTAGGGACTAAAAGTACCATTTTCAGATGGCGTGTGTGTAAAACTTTAACAACCATACACTGAGATCGTCATCGCTTTGTTATTAGAGTGCCGTTAAGTGGTTTTTCATCATTTTCATTATTTTGTGTGCAAAAAATAACGTATAAACCATAGTGCCACTTCAGTCCTTTTATGTTATTCTGATCTTCCACAGTTTCCATTTTAATTATTTTCAATAAAAAAAAGAATCCTACAAACCTATTATTAATAATACTCTGCGATATCAAATCCATATCGTCTGAACTAAGATTTTGAATTTTTTCCACATTTCTTAGCAAATTTTTATCATAATCTTGTTGATAGGACCTCATACTTTGAAAGTACAAGGCTAGAATGTTTTCGTTTTCGTCGAATGTCCTTAGGAAATCGTTTCCTACAGCTAAAAGAATTTTAAGAAAATGTTTTTAATTACAACTAATTTAATTTACTTAACCGTGTTTTGGTAAGAACCGTAATACAAATGAACCAATCTCATATTCTATGGCAAGTTCTTCTTGTAAAATTATTCTATATAACAATCAATTTGTTTAGTTCGTGAGCTATATGCTTAAAAATATCCCTTTTTGGAATTTCTGCTGCTTTTAGGGACCGAAAGAAAAAATTTAACAACTTGTAAGTGATCCAAATAAGAGCTTTCAATTTTTTAAGATATAATTTTTGTTTTTATGTGTTCCCCCATGCAGCAATATGGTCGTCTGCCAAATGTTACGTGGCCTAAAATGGTTTTTACACAGTAACTATCATTAATTTTCAATAGGTTCTCGCTTTAAATGGACCAACGTATAATTATTTATCGTTCATTTCTAATAAATACCGGTTTGATGTATTTTTCCTAAAAATAAGTTTCTAATTCTTCGGGGCATGAGCCCCAACATCCATGAAATTTTGATCAAATAATTTGCAGGATAATATGAGGGATGAAATTAACTGTGTTTCGGACTTCCATAGTCTATATTTATATATACGCCCAATTACAAGTTCCAGAAATTCTCCAATAAGCAATCTGTCTAAATTCCTTTTGAAAATTATTCAACCACTTGTAGGCAAGACCGCTTTTGTAGAAAATTCCAACCATTTTGTTAATATTCTTAAATCTTTTGTTTTAGGACCGAGGACAGATTTGTCAGTTTTTATGTCGAAAGACAGAGACTAGTTGATGACGAATCCCCTTATGAACGTACTAGCCTACCACTAGAGGGAGTGATGGAGTTTTTGGAGTGCTGTGTACATAACTCTTATTTTCAAGTGAAAGATAGGTTTTATGCTCAGGATGACCGTCTATCAATGGGTTCATCGATTTCGCCAGTAGTGGCCGATATTTACATGGAGTGGTTCGAATTACACTCGGTTGATACCGCAACATATAAACCTAAGCTCTGGCTGAGATATGTTGATGATACTTTCATTGTCTGGACCTGGAATAACCAACAACTTTCAGAATTTCTTCAACACCTAAATAACATAAGACCCACCATTAAATTCACAATGGAGTTGGAGCAAAATTGTCAAATTCCTTTTCTTGATGTATTTGTCAAACGAGTAGAAAGCGACATCAGAACAACAGTCTATCGTAAACCCACTCACACAGGACAATATTTAAATCAAGGTTCATATCATTTTGCTACAACCAAACGAGGTATAATAAGAACTTTGTAGAACAGAGCCGTTCAAATGTGTAACAATTCTCATGACTTGTAAATCGAAATAAGGAACATTAAGAAGGATCTGCAGCAGAATGGTTACAGCCTTAAACTTATAACATATAGTATTTCTAAATTTCAGCAAACATTACAAGACCAAAACCAGGCAAATGCATTCCTTACAATTCCATACGTTAAAGGAGTATCACACTTAAACAGCTTTTAAATCTAGTAATACAATTCGAAGCCTCCTTAGTAAAACAAAACCGAAGAACAAACAAAATAAGGAATGCATTTACCAAGTTCCTTGCGAGTGTGGTGAACCAAACATAGGCGAAACAAAAAGACCACTATGTGTTAGGCTTAAGGAACATCAGACGAATACCCAAAGAAGTGAAACAACGAAATCAGGAATCGCCGAACATGTATGGTCAAAACAACACCGAATGAAGTGGACAGAAGCAAAGGTTTTGCACAAGGAGTCACACTGGAAGAAACGAAAATTCCTTGAAGCTGCCTTTATTGGGCAGAATCAGGGTATTTTCAGTAAACCAAGTGTTGAAATTCCAAATATTTGGACTTTCCCATCGTATATAAGTACGTAGCCTTAGGAATAGATTGTAGTTTGCACCTGAAGACGATCAGAGATTGTACTGTATCGAAACGTCGGGTATAAATAAAATATAGACATTGGAAGTCTGCAAACAGAGTTAATTTCATGCCATTTTCAGAGATAGTTTTCCGTGTACAAACCCACGTTACATAGGCAATTGTAGAAAAAAAATACTTAAACAGGGTTAGTACAGGAAATTGAATTAAAAGTCTCCTGACATATCCCGGTTTTTCCTGACAAATAAAATGTCACAAAAGTAACGGTCAAAAAGACAGCGAAGATGCCGAAAGATTTGACCTGCGCTTTCGGGCAGTGGAAATATTCCGAGGCAGAAGGCTGAGGCTTCGACCAGTTTGGATGCAGAAGGTAGCCGGAATCCCGCCAAGTCTAGGGTCTCTACAGCGCAGATGTCAAAAAGATGACACCTCTGCTTTCGGTCCGCGAGGAACATTTCAAGGCAGAAGGCTGAGACTTCGGGCACTTTGGATGGGTGACTGGTTGGACTTTGGCCATTCTGAGTGTGGAAAAACCCCCAACAGCGAAAACCAGGGTTGCATAGCCTTCGATTTCCGGGTCAACACATATGACTTCGAGCTGCTGGGAAGAAATAGTCTACCTTCTAGACCAAGTTCTGCTGGAAGGGTAGCGATGTTAGATAGATGCAAGTCTAACATGTAGCAGGACCACCCTTCGGAGGGGGTGTAAAGCCGGCGGTCCACTGTGTATACTTGCTACGCAGTCTAAAGATCCCCACCCTCGACAAAATTAAGTCCTCTTAGAGAAAGAAAACTTGCATCCTAACGGGCACGTGCATCAGTCGGGGGTGCACGGGGGGTATGGCAGAAAGGGTCCATTATGCGGCCTAATTGCCAGCCCTACGGCCGCCCATCTACTACTACTAACGGTCAAAAAGTATCCCCAAAATATACCTATTCTTGTCCAATTTTTTGGTGCACCTATATTTTTTAGGTTTCAAAAATTTGATGGGTTGATAGAATGAGGGCAGTGGCGATCATGCACCTTTTTTTCAGGGGGGAGTTGGTTTAGTGTGCACGAAAAAAAAATTTATATTAATAAAATTAAGGGCGAAACTAAACTGAAAATACCAATTTTTGCAATTTAAAACAGAAAGTTCTTTAAAAACTTTGACCTCTCTTTTTTTTTGTGAACCTACTCACGAAAAACGTTAGTACCCTTAAAGTTTCTAAAAACATTGGCTTTTTTATTGCTACAAATATTTGTTGTAACTTGAAGTTAAAATAATAACATTTTATTTAACAATAAATAATGCTTTCTTTTTCTTTTTTCTTTCAATAAAAAAAAGCATATTCTTACTCAGGGGCAGTTGCAGCTTTTTTATACAGGGTAGTTTAGTAGATGTTTGGTAAACAAAAAAAATACTAATAAATTATATTTAAAAGTAAGGGCGGATTCTCCTGCTTATTTAATCTCATTTATGGATTTGATGGCAAAACCCTGTATTAAATGTGCCGCAGGCATAAAATTTTGCAATTAAAACAGCAAAAACTTCTTCAAACATTTTGATATTTTTTACGTTCTGTAAAGTAGGTGGGGTTAGCAGCCTAAGGGGATTGGGTTGGTATATCAATTTTAATTTATTTACAAAATCATGTAATAAATACGCCGCAGGCAAAAATTTTAAGAAAATAAGACTAAAAATGCCATTTTTAGACTTTTTGAATGCTTTTAACAAAAATTGATGAAAATTGACCTAAAATCAATAACGTTATAGCGCCGCAGGTAAATTAAAAAAAAAATAAGCTCAAAATTCTTCAAAACATTTTAACTCTTTCACGTTTTTTTGTGAAAAGTGGATTGGGTTCGCTGAGAACGTTTATCATAAAAATAAATTTTGTCCAGGTATTCCATGACTGTACACAAGATTCCATGACTTTGTGTAAATTTTAAAATGTGCATGACAATCACATGATTTTCCCTGACATTTTACATGTTTTAAAAAATCCCCGATTTTACTAACCCTTTTAAACTTACTATTAAATCTACAATCCAACACTTTTAGCATCTTGCAGCCTTGCCTTGCGACGCTTAGATAAGGAACAATGTTATGATGTAGCTTGTTACACTTAACAATTGATATAATCTCTAAGCTGGGAAATTTTGACACTGACATTATGAAGCTGCTATCGAGCCAGTTGCATTCGTCAAGTATTAGCACCTAAAATAATTATTTTTCTACAACCGTGCGTTTTTGTCAACTTTCCCGCACCCATTTTAGTTCGGACTATTCTATCTTATGTTTTTCCTATAAGTGTTTTTGTCTTAGATTAAAAAGAGACAAGATATCTGATCCAACGAAAACTCCTTGGCAAATAATAACCAAATAAAATCACAACAAGACAAAGGTGAGAAATATCCATTATTTTTCTATCCTTTTAAACGACGTTAGAACGATAGTGACAGAGAATTCTGTCTCAACCACTTTAGGTCGTGATTGGCTCGTGGGTGGGGAAAGTCGGCACAGCGCAGACGGTCGGATGATATTTTTATTGACATAAGCTTTTTCGTGTTATTTATTTTAAAATTTCAGGATGTTTTAAACAGTTTATAAGTCGTTTTAAATCCAAATTTTGTCAAAAAACGTTTATAGTGTGTTTTTTTACCAGTAGGAGAATATTTCAGTGCATTTAAAGTGATATTGTGGAACAAAGCGTCCCATGTTTTGAAAACAAAGGGAGAGCAAGTGAAATCAGTCAGTGGCGGTACATGCCGGTAGGTACACAGAAAATAAAAAAAAGGTTTATGAAATATACTTAAATTAGTAGATCCTTAGATAAAAATATCAAAAAACACCTTTTTTTTCATGAAGTAGTTAATTCCCAATGCGACAAATGAGATATTTTCGAACGTTTTTATAAGGTTTTTTTTCGAGTTTTTTTTTATAAAGACTATAAAATAAAGGTAGGAAAAGTCCTTAAACCAACTTGCAAACAACAATAAAAGTTAAGTCACATGTGTTCAGGTTTGTAAGAATATTGAATTCCTACCTCTTACCAGAATTTTAAGGTTGATTTATACTGCCGCCGTTGCCATCTGCGCTCGCCCTTCGAATTGATATTTAAATCTTTTTGTCTGTCCTAGATATCTCTATATACCCTAAGCATTATTGACTTTATTGTGTACTGAAGAAGTCAGTATAAGTAAGTTTCTTCTAATGACCAGAAAAAATAAAAAAATTAACAAACACAATAACATAATTTTTAGCTAGTAGGTAATATTTTTTTTTTTCTTGATGTTCCAGGTGCTGTTTCTTTGTATTAATATTTGGCATAATTTTATTGTCTTGAAAATTAAATCGAAAATAAATCATATAAAGTTTGTAATAAATTTATTTTGTATAAAATTATACTACAAACGTTTATTGTAAGGAAGCTTCCAACGCTCAAATTGGCAGAATCATTTTTTGCTTGTTTTTTAAATTATTTTGCAGATTTCATATTATAGTAATATTTTAATAATATAATCCATGTGTAAATTTATATTTAAGTAGGTACGCCACTGGTGTGTTTACTGTAAACAACAGAAAGGTAAACATTGTTCCATATAATAATATAACCAAAGTCTCCGTAAGTGTCAGGTATCTTGTCTCTTTTTAATCTAAGGTTTTTGTCCATCTTATTTATCAAAACAAAATATTTTTAATACGCAAATATTTTATAATAATGCTACAAAATGAAAAATAAGATAAATAGTTACATAAATTTTCATTTTAAGTTCATTTTTAACAATACAAAAATCGTGCGGAAAAGTAACTTTTCAGCACTAGTGCGCACGAGTTTTAGTTTTGTAGCAAATAGATATTTACCTAACAAGTGCGAAAAGTGATACTTTTCCGCACGCGATGGCAGTTGCACGAACGACGCAGAGCGGAGTTTGGGCAAACTGTCAAGAGCGAAAGACACTTCGCACGACGTGTCAGGCACAAAATTTTTCCTACTTGCGTAAAAACCGTCTAGACAACATATATTGTCATTTTTAGTTATTAAAATGGCAAAAAACTGTTTTTTTTTAGCATTTTCTTTACGTTTAATTGGACCTAAAAAATCGGCAAAATAAACATGCGTAAAAGTATTTTTTACGCACGCTGTGCGCGAAAAATTATTTTCCGCACGCCGTGCGGGCAATTCAACTTCCCGCCCGCAAATGCGTGCGTAAAAGTGCACTTTTACGCACGCTAGTAGGAAATAGTTAATATCCTCGCTGGCGCGGAAAGTTTATCTATGCCTCATACGATTGCAGTTGACGAAAAGCAAGGACGGGAAAGAAAAAAAAGCATGTAATAAAAAAACCGAGTGCATGAATAGAAATTTACGTTACAAGGCCGGGAAATGTTCTATTAAAGGGCAAGTCTAGATGTTTACGGACAAGGCGACGAAGGAGAGAAATTTCCGCACATTTTACGGCCGTGTATTGTATAACGGTTTATTTCATACTGTAAGTGGGAAATCCATTATTCTATTCTTATTTTTTTTAGTTACGCGTGCGCAAAAGTGGTGTTTCCGGACGGTCGTAGAATTTTTTTTTTGTATTTATATAACTGTTCATTAGGTTTTCCCGGGAAAAGAAACCTTATCCCAAGTAAAATCAGGTGTGACCCTTCTCCTAGATTTTCTTGGTCCGCCCTTCGTTCAATTTTTTTTGACAAGATCAGAAAAAATTTTGGAGAACGGCAACCTTGGGGGCAATCTTAAAGTTTTGATTAGAATCTCTTTGTTTCACTATCAATTTTAAATCCACGAAATATTCCATGTCATAGAGTTTGCTTTCATAGTTTTTAAAACATTTCCAATCAAAGTGTTAATTTTAAATTTTTGAAAATGAATATCTTAAGAACTATTGAAAAACCTTTGTACGATTACATTGACATAATTTTAACATCATATCTCAACAATTCTTGATACAAACGCTTACTCTCCAAACTCTTACTTTTATTTCGAGATTCCCCTTAAAAATATATTTTAAAAAGACGCCATAATAGGCAGCAGTTTATTTTTATGTACCTACCCTTAAATTGCGTTTGCTTGCAAAAGAATGTTGAAAAAATGACTTTCCATTTCTAACGTGAGTTTTCCTTAAGCTAAGCTCCTCTAAAGTGGAAGGGAAATCTTGTAGACATATCTAAAAACAGAAATTAAGAATATTTGATGTAAAATATACCGGGTGTCCCAAGGTGAGTAACCTATTAGAATATTTTGGAAACTATACAATGGAAACTTTTCAAACTGTGTCGCCATTTGCAGGAAAACTTGGCAACAACTTTCTTATTTTAAAGCGAACACCCTGTATATTTTGGCATTTTTGGATTCTACAAAATAGTTTAGGTACATTTTATGTATAATGTCCTATACCTATGTTCAACTGTTTTTAAAATATTGACAGGTGAAAATTGACATTTTTTAACTTTGACAACCCGTAACATCGAAACGGTTAAGGATAAAGCAAAACATTACTATCTTGGTTTTTCACAAGCTATCGTTTTATATCTAAACCCAGGGTCAAAATATCCCAAGGTTAGTTTAACCCTGGGTTAAAAATAGTATAAAACGATAGCTTGTGAAAAACCAAGACGGGAATGTCAAAACCGTTTTGCTCTATCCTTAACCGTTTGGATGTTACGGGCTGACAAAGTTAAAAAATGTCAATTTTCACCCCTCAATATTTTAAAAACAGTTGAACATAGGTAGGTATAGAACATTATAAATAAAATGTACCGAAAATATTTTGTAGAATCCAAAAATGCAAAAACATACAGGGTGTTTAATTTAAAATAAGAAAGTTGTTGCCAAGTTTTCCTGCAAATGGCAACACTGCAAATTTGAAAGTATTTGATAAAGATAGTTTACATGGACTTATGTCAGAATAGAAAGTTTGAAAAGTTTCCATTGTATAGTTTCCAAAATATTCTAATAGGTTACTCACCTTGGGACACCCGGTATAATATCATAATTAAAAAACAAAAATCTTCACACTTTTCTTGTCAACTTTAATCATAACTTTACCTGTAAATTTTAAATATAATTTTTTGTAATATTTATTATTGTTTTAACAAAACAAATACTAAGTATGTAACTAATCTGTTAATTGACGATATTTTATTACAAAGTTCATTTCATATGAAATCAACCAGGGGTTTGGCAAACACCCTCTACAATTTTGATAATTTTTGGTACTTATTTTATTCATAGAGCAGATGAAAATTTTAAATTTTAAAAATTTTTGGTCCAGTGGTTTTTTGTTATTAATTTTTGAAAATTGTAAAATTACCAAGTTTTGCTCTTACATAAGTATAGAAAAATAGGAATAAAAATTTAAAAAAATCAAAAAAACGTTTTTTATTTTTTGAAAAAATTTAACTTTTTTTCAAAAAAAAAAAATACAAGTTTTTTAAATGTTTTGAGTTCCATAAGAAAAAAAAATGTTCAAACATGTAAAAAATGGTAACTTTTTGAAGTAAAACACATAAGAGTAAAAGATAAATGCTATCATATAAGAAAAATAATATTTTATAAGTAATACAAACGCTTCTCTAAATTTCAAATAAATCAAATATTTTTAAAAATTATTTTTCTTTCCAAAATTTGACATTTCCTCTGGTAATGGGTTGAACTTTTCTTAAAATCATTTTGAACATATTAGTTAATAAACAAACGGAAGATGGTTGTGGACTGTAAATCTAACGAAAAAACAAGAGATTTTTGTACTTCAGTGCAAAATGAACTTCTTGAATTACGATTGCTCACACAGAGGGTGGAACCTAGGACGACGCCGTTTCGTCCTTATTAGAGACTTATCAGCTAGGTGTACCACAACGACAAAGAATTTCGGTTACGCTTATGTGCCAAAGATTACGGCTCAAGCGGACAGAATTTCTGTCGAGTACCGACCATGACGCCCTCTGTGTGAATCTTCGACAACCAAGAATAGAACCCACTGCATAAGCAGTAGGTCAATACGTTCTAAAGGGAAAGGGACACAGCTCTAAAATCGATAAAAACATGGCGTAGGGAGTCGAGGTGACACTTGATTGTTTACATTTTGTAGCAGGTCGTTTTTCGTGTTTTGAAAAGGTGAAAATCATTCTTTTTGGTTGTTTTTCGGTTTATATACTATTTCTATTTGTTTCTATCTTTATAGAAGAGCCCTTCAGTCAAGAGTCGCGTACGGAAGTTACGTTTTGTTTCTATGCTGTGTTTTGTGGTGGTTCTGTGGTATAAATACCTAGTGAAATTATAATTGTTTTTGTCAAACATTATTAAAAATGCCTCATGCATGTATTATACCCAAGTGTCGTACTCACTATGATAAGAAAGTCCCAAACTTGTCGACCTTTAAGTTTCCATCAGAGCAAGAAATGATCGAGGGACAAGTGGATTCATAAGAGAGAAGATTTTACGCCAAGTAAACAGTCAAGGGTATGTTATTTTTCAGTACCACATGAATAAACCTTCCTGTCTTTTGATGACTCTTTCCAAAAGGGCTTACCTTGTATGGTCGAAGAGTGGTATTTTTGAAATTTCCAAGTAGGTAACTAGCTACCTATTTGTGTTTTATATGGTTTTGTTTTTTATTTATAGAGGTTTGTGAACTACATTTTAAAGCCGAAGACATTGAACGGCCCACATAATTTTACACAGCCACTAGGGATGTTTTGGATGTTCCATTGAAAACACTATGCTTAAAGAAAGTTTAAAAAATACCTACATCCTAAAAAATCCATAAGTTTGCACAAAACTTACAAACCTTGTCCCTCTTTGAGCTATAAGTAGTAGTTTCTGTGACAATATAAACAATTTTTAAATAATGATGATTAAGTAGTGTGATTATTGCAAACAATTTCTGATTAATTCAAATGAAGAACGTCCTTCGGAAACTTCTTTTCCGACAAGCCTCATAACTGCAACTGACAGTGGTTATCCAAGGGATGATGTTTTTCTATGTGCCGCATATTTATATTTGAAAAAAAATTAAAAAAAAGAATTTGATTTTCAAAAGATCTTGGGTGGAAATAACGAAAATTCAAACTTGGATGAGCATCCCACAAGGAACACACAAAGGACCAAAGCGAAAAGGGAAATGATTAAACGACGTTTCGCCCTGGGCAACCAGTGTGGGCTCATCAGTGGTTTCACTGGTCACCCTCCCCAAACATCATTAAACACCATCAAACACTTTGATTTCCAACTTTGAATCACTCACAAATAGGCATCGTTCCGCACTAGTACTTATCCAAGTTACCTGATACGGATTCATCCTGGCGTGTTAGTATTTCCAATAGGATTATGCACCGAAGGCAATTAAAAACAAAAAAGAAGTTAAAAACCTCCAAATCAGTTACATCAACCGAAAATAATCTAAAAACAAAAGATCAAAAGATCTTGGGTGGAAATAACGAAAATTAAAACTTGGATGAGCATCCCACAAGGAACACACAAAGGACCAAAGTGAAAAGGGAAATGATTAAACGACGTTTCGCCCTAGGCAACCAGTATGGGCTCATCAGTGGTTTCACTGGTCACCCTCCCCAAACATCATTAAACACCATCATTCATTTAGATTTACAACTTTGAATCATTCACAAATAGGCATCGTTCCGCACTGATACTTATCCAAGTTACCTGATACGGATTCGTCCTGGTGTGTTAATATTTCCAATAGGATTATGCTCAAAAAACCAAAAGATCAAAAAATCTTGGGTGGAAAAAACGAAAATTCAAACTGGGATGAGCATCCCTCAAGGAACGCACAAAGGACCAAAGCGAAAAAAGGAAATAATTAAATGACGTTTCGCCCTGGGCAACCAGCGTGGGCTCATCAGTGGTTTCATTGGTCACTCTTCCCAAACATCATTAAAAACCATCATACACTTTGATTTGCAACTTTGAATTACTCACAAATTCATTTAAAATTGAAGAAAATTTTTAAAAGAAAATCAGGAAGAAAATATTCCTTTAGGGGCGTCTACAAAGACATTTAACTAAAATATATCTTTTTGCCCAATTTCAACCCTCCTTTCCCCTCTTCTCACTCTTTTGCAACTCCCTCTCTCTAAAATTACACACTTAATTTAAAAACCTGAAAAATACGTGTTTCAAATATTTTTCGGATCAAATTTTGATGTAGTTGCACACCCCCTTCCCTCCCTGGTTACACTTTTTAACACTTTTACCTACTCCCCCCCCATTTTTGCGTTAACTTATGAATGGCCCCTATAGCAAAATTCGCGCGATTTATATGTTCCTCGACTTCCGCGGCCATATTGAATCGAGTTGATTGGACTTCCGTCGAGGTGGTATTGAGTAGGTGCATGGCATAGCATCGATCCTGCGAGAGACTTATTACAATGCCATCTGTATGCAGGTTTCGTCTACAAGCATGCGATTATAATCGCAAAACAACCGAAAGTGCCGTACTGCACGATTTAAAAAACAAACGGAAGAAGGTTGAGGCACTGTAAATCTAACGAAAAAACAAGTTTTTTGTACTTCAGAGCAATCGAAATTCAAGAAGTACATTTTGCACTGAAGCACAAAAAACTCTTGTTTTTTCGTTATTAATTAATTATATACTGAACATACTAAAAAATTAGAACCAACATTTGTTAAAGTCCAAACAATACAAGGGACACAAGCAGGGTGGCCACTCGGAAAATTATTTTCCTACGAGCATGAGAAAAGTGCCACAGTGTGCGTGAAAAAAAAATTATCGCACACTGTGCGAAAAAGCCTTTTTATGCAAGCAAATAAATGTCATTTATTGATCCAATTTACCTTGGAATAACTATATGCCTACAATATATTTTTTAATGGCCTGAGATTTTAATATTGGTTTGCGAGATATTTATAAAAATACTCAAGAAATAGGTAAAATTGAAAAAATCGACGCTTATGGGAACAATAACCAAACCTTTCATTTTGGTAATTTGTCACTTGTGTTTTTTCAACTGTCACTGAAAAACTACAAAATGATGGGTGCCTTAACTGATTTCATAGTCGTGGGTACTTTTAAAAAAATAAATATTCAAAACATTTTATTGCGAATATATTTGGAAAATGGTTGAGGGAACCATAGACATGCAATATATTTTTCGAAAGAAGAATTTGTGATTTATTAAAATAATCTGCTTGGAGCATATGGTTTCATTTAAAAAAGGTAAGTTATGTCAAAAAGTGACATTTAGTGGACGTGTAGTGAAAAATCGATTAGATATATAGATTAAAATGCCTTGGCAGTAGCTATTTTTTGACACCAGAATCATAATTCTATCTCATTTATGGGAGGTGGGTAAAGCTGCCTTCGGTTATCGAAATATAGGCGTCCAAACATGGTCAAAATATAATGGATCACCCTACCTGCAGAGGGTTTTTCGAGTAGCCAAGAATACTGAAGCTTCCAAGCCCCATCAAATTTGGTTTTTCGTGCATACATTTTATTCACTGCCGTAAAGGGGGGTTTACACAACTCATTATTATCCTTAAGCATAAATATGAGTTGGGTAAACCTGCCATCAGAGAAACAAACAAAATACAAACAAAAGGATATCATAAGGGTTATTTTCTCACAACAAAAGTATACAGACAACTGATGTGTGCAGTAAAAAAGCCCACCAAACTCACAAAGAGCGGCAAAAGTCTTGGTGTGTCCTTTGTATCATGAGTTTCTTACATAATCCTGCACTAATTTAACAGCTGTGATTGAAAATTTGGCGGTTTGTATAACAAGTTGCCTAACTATCCCATATGAAAACGTACAGGTGGAATATCAAAAGTGGTTTTACACTAAACTTAGAATTTTCAGTTTTTTGTGCAAATTTTATGAACTTTATGACAATTTTATGACATTTTGGGCCACCCTGCACAAGAAATACACTTGGCAATTCTTTTTTCGGACAGAAAAATCATGTATATGTAAGAAGAAAACTTGGTACTTTTATAATTTTAAAAAATGAATAACAAAAAAAATACTGGGCCGAAAGTTTTCAAAATTTAGATTTTTATATATAAAATTATATATATATATAAAATTATCAAAATCGGGAAGTTGAAAATCGAAAGTCACTATTGGTTGATTTGCATCTCATAGTTATATGATTGATTTCATATGAAATGAAGTTGTCTAGAAGCCACACTCCGATCATAAGATCTTGTATCTATAATTATTGTGCTTTAAATGTCTAATCTACAAAAAATGTTTTGAACAATAAATAAATAAAAAAATAAATTGACTTTTTGATTTTTTTTTTGAAAATCTTAGAAACAAAATATTGAAGTTCTTACCTTTTTTCCACAAAATCTTTGATTTTCCAAAGAAAGAATTGTCAAATTGAGACTTATTAAGGCTGACACTGTGTCGAAGGATAACAACTGACCCTTTCTCGAATCTGCCTTTAGTAAAAGATGTGTGGTGTCCGGATGGATCCTTTCAATGCAATAGTCGATTTTTTCTTCTGTATTGGGTTTACGTCGAGCATCTATATATTTCCAAAGCTTGCGGTCTTTTATAATGTTTTCAAAGTATGTGCAGGTTCTTAAAAAGAAAAAAGTGTAAATTGGGTAATTTTCTCGAAAACGCCTTTCATACAAATACTTGATTGTGAAACGCCATAAATAATATACGGCTGATTCTAAACTTTTGTGGTTCACTGAATAAAAAGTATTTTTTGTCAAATATGTTAAGGGTGAATTTGAATTAAAAATGCGCTTTTTTGTACGGTGAAAGTTTAAAGCATTATCCCGGAACCATTCACGTGATTTTGCATAATTTTAAGTTTTTTTACATCATTTAGGAATCCTAAAAATGTGTAATTCATGGTAAAAATTATCGATTATTTTAAAACACTAAATATATATATATATATTTTTGAAAAACCACGCGAATCTGTTTAATTAAACGAACTGTTTTTAGGATTCAAATTCACTGTTAAATGAGATTATAGAAAATTTGTGAAAGGTCTCTTTTTCTTGTATTCAAAATAGAAACTTAAAATTTTAATATTTTCTATGTTTTTGTTCATCATGGCAGCTAATACACTTAGGTATTGGAATTTAAAAAAATTCAATTATTTATTAATTTATTTTCCAACGTTTTTGTGATACATCATACTCCAAAGGATTATATCAAACCAAAAATAAAGAAAATTGCTCTAAAAAATATCTAGAACTGCTTAATTTTCATTTTATACTCGATTTTATATTTCTCTTATCCCTGAATGTGACAGTAGATAGTTAAAGTTCCAATAGGTATCGCTAGTCAAGAGTAACTTAGTTTTTTCTATACTCAAGACATTTCAGGGTTAATCCTGAATAGCAAGATGTTTTTCATATCCGTGGAGCATTTTAAAAAAAAGTAAGTTTTAAACAAAATTTTGGTTTCTCTTTTGTGTGTACCCCCATTAGAGCTCTAGAAACCATCTTAGGTCTTCCCTCGCTTCCAACTTGGATCCAGAAGGAAGCGACGGCGACGCACTTAGGACTGAGGGACAAGGGCCTATGGAAGGGCTGATGGGAAAAAGTGGGTCATCTAGCAAACGAGGAAGTGGTAACAAAAGAGTTGCCTCTTCTAAAGATGCCAGTAGGGACTCCTTTGAAACCATGGAGGTTTGACAAAAAGTACAAAGTTACTATCATACCTGAACGGGATAGGTGGCAGAGAGAAGAATTCCGAAACGAATTAAGCAGAGATGCGACGGTCTGCTACACTGACGGATCAAAACTGTCAGACCTAGAAGTTCAAGAAAGCTACCCGCTTGGCGAGCATGCTACGGTCTTTCAGGCGGAGAGGTCAGAAATGGCAGGAGGGACATTTGCATATGTTCCGATAGCCAGGCTGCCCTCAAGGCTCTTAGTTCACCAAAAATTTTCAGTGGAGGAGTGCGTTAACGCGCTACAGACATTAGCTGAGGACAAGAGGGTGACATTGATGTGGGTCCCAGGCCACGAGGGAATACCAAGGAACGAGAAGGCGGACGAACTTGCCAGAACTGGGGCCGAAACCCAATATATTGGACCGGAACCGCTCCTGGGAATCGGGAATTACAAGAAAACAGCTGCAGAGCAAGCTCAATAAATGGGCGAGCCATCAACTGAAGTCGTCCTGGAGCGAGAGTGCAGACAGTCCAAACTGTTCGCGAGTGGACCAGACGCAGCCAGAACTAAATGTCTCCTGGGAAAAACTCGCAAGGACATTGGACTGTTAGTAGGAATGCTGAGTGGGCATAATCGGCTGCGTAAGCACTTGACATGCATCAGAGTGTTGGACGACTCCGCCTGCCCAGCATGTGGGTGGGCGGAGGAATCAGCGGTGTACCTGATAGGAGAGTGTGACGGATACGCCAGATTGAGGTAGCAGACGTGGGGTGCCCCCACAATAGCAGAGGAGGAGCTACACTCTCTAAGATGGGCTGACGTGCTGACCTTCGTAAGGAAGGCCCGGAGAGAGAAAGAGAGAGAGAGGGGCAGGACGAGCAGAAGGAGTGAGAGGATAAGGATGCGAGACGGGGTATGGCAGAAAGTACCCATGAAGAGAGCTAATTGCCAGGCCTGCGGGCCGCCCCTTGCTACTACTACTACTATGATACTAGCCCAATTTTTGCAAGGTTATAAAATGTGTTTGTATAGGGTGGGCCAAAAAATTTTTCACTTGAACGCGATACAACTTTGGACCCAATCCGCCGATTTTCGAAATTTTTGGCTGTTTTTATAGACAAAAGATGAAACTTTACTGATGGCGGAGAGCTTTAAAAAATGGGTAAATTTACCCCCCCCCCCCCTGCGAGAAATTTGTGTGCGATCCTGAACTTGATTTTTGTCAATGAGGGATAAGCCCCAAACTTTCTTCGCCTACCGAGATATCACTTATCTAAATTGGTTGGAAGAAAAAAAGTTATCAGAATTTTAGACCAGGAGTATTTAGACCTAAAGTTGTATTGTTTTCACAAAAACATTTGACCCAGTCGACCAATTTTCAAAATTTTAGACTTTTCCAAGAGACATGAGACTTTTTCGATACGACTTGAAATTTGACATATTTCACAAATCCGGACAGATGAGTATTAATGAAATCTGTGTTAAGGACCTTAAATCGAAGTTAATTTTAATGCAATTTTAATTTTTCACTAAGATAACGGTTTATCACCAAGGAAGAGAAATAAAACTGAAATTGGAATTTTGTTAGAATGAAAAAAGTTAACCTTTTTTTAAAACTTGCTGCGATTTTGGATTTTCTACATATGTCAAATTTTGAACAGAGTTAGTGAAGATTCATGTTTCGTTTTACCAAAGACCTTAAAATTCTGAAAATCGGACAACTAGGTCGCAAGTTATGCTAGCCTTAAACCGTGCACCTTCCTACAGACATTACAATTTTGGGTCTAAATACTCCTGATTTAAAATTTGTATAACGTTTTTATCTTATAACCAATTTAGATAAGTGATACCTCGGTAGGCGAAGAGAGTATGGGGCTTTTGCTTCATTGACAAAAATCAAGTCCAGGGTCGCACGCAAATTTTTCGCAGGGGGGTGATATTTATCCATTTTTTAAAGATCTCCGCCATCTTCGCTTGTAGGAGCAATGCACTAGCCTGGACGCTTTCACGTCCCTAAAGTTAGCAGTGCAAAGATTTTGTGATTGGAAAAATTAATTAATAACTGATTAAATTAAGACGCATCCAATATACTTCATTATATCATACAGATTGAGATGAAAGTATAAAGAATAAATACCAAGTAACAAAATTTTGCGCTCTTGTAGTTTCCGAGATATGACCTGTACTACTAGCTACCCGTTAAAGATAGCAGTCCACCATGCTAGAATGGTCCAGAAAATTTCAATGCTAATTAAACTTTCGATAAAAATTTCTGGGTAAATTTGCACAAGGGAAATTTCCGCTGTAATTTTGCGAAAACTATCTTGACGAAATGTAACAATTAAATAGGTAACGCACCGGCGAGCCGAAGGCATTTGATTGAGGGGGGGGATAAAGGACATTTTCCCAACTAATACTAAAAGTCATTCTCAAGTTACCTGAAACTGAGATTTTTTTTATTGTTGTTTGAAGAAATTCGAAATAGAAAATGATTTGTAAAATGTACTTAAATTTCCCAATTGAAGCAACCCCAAAATTTAGTTTCTAGGCATTTAATTAGTACCTAAATAGCACTAATTTATTCCAATATCCAAAACACTACCAAAATCTTCTTTTAGCAGTGCACCACGTTAATTTTAAAAAATATGCAGAAAAAAAGTAAAAAAATAAAAACTTTTTATTGAAATGGCAGCATTTAATTAGCATTTAATTTTGTCGATCATTCAGACCACTCTACCACTTTTCTGGACCATTCTAGCATGGCGCACTGCTATCTTTAACGGGTAGCTAGTAGTGCAGGTCACATCTCGGAAACTACAAGAGCACAAAATTTCGTGACCTGAAATTTAATTTTTCCAATCATAGAATCTTTGCACTGCTGACTTTTTACTGCTAACTTTAGGAACGTATTTTATATCATGTTTCTGACGATGTAATAAAACGCTACATTTTGTTCCTTCCTTCTCACTGCATACGGTTTTTTTTTATTTTAAATTTGGGCTTCCCTAATTACCTTTTTTTGTTAAATTATATACATAACTTTTGTTTGGAATTTTTTGCTTTTCTAATAATTAACTAGCTGGGGTAAACACAAACAAAACAGACATTTAGTAAACAAATATTAATAAATTAGTTGCAATTTAGTAAACAGCAGCCGCAAAATTAACAAAGATGGAAAACTTTTTCCTTCTGTCACTGCAGTCCCTGTCACTTTTTGCCCAAATCATTGAGACTTCTAGAGACAGAAAGGACTTTTTTAGAACTTTATTACTTTTTCTTTATGATATTCAATAAGTTGAACTCACCCAGAAACTGAAAACATTGTGGCCGTGACATTTCCAAAAAGATCAATTTTTTTTGGTGGTAAATGGGCATTATGAAAGAAGCAAGTTTTTGCCATTTTATTTTTTTAAAGTAAACACATACATATACTGAGCATGCCAAAAGAACAAAACACTGGAAAATCATACTATAGATAATTATTTCCTGCAACATAACAAACACATATAAAGTAAAACTTAAATTTATTTCTGTAAGTAGAGTTCACAGATTTCCTTAAAACTATTTAGAAAAATATATGAGTCGCTCTTGAAAAAAGGTAACATTTCAAGTGGTAATTAAAAAAAAAACAAATTACTGTTGTTTGAATTTTGGTAAATATTAAATTTTGCTCTAGTTGGTTGGACTAAAATGTGCTATATGGCCGAGATAACAATTCACTAGTTCTTGAGTTATTTATATAATATGCCCTTACTTGATTTCTTCTTTTCTCTCTTTTGTGTATTTCCTTTTTCGTTTCTCGTGCTTTTGCCAAAGACTTTCTAGTTTTTGCCATTTTTTTTTAATTATTGAGTTTTTTTAATTATAAGCGAAAAGTTTCACAGGTGTTATCCATAAAATATTCTGGAATATCACACCAGTGACGTTCACACAAGTCACATAAGCAAAATGTCTAAATAACAAAAAAAATTTAAACGTTTGTATTTTAATGTTAGTAAAATGTCTAATTTTCATACTAAATCACATTTTTGAAAGTATATATCTTACCATTTACTCCTTATATATCTTGGCCAAAACGTTAATACTGTTTTAAAACCCCCAAAATTTCACAAAAACTGAATTATGGAACACATTTCAGGTTACACTCCTAAAATATGTCTTCCGTGCTTCTCCATTTTCAGGTAAATGAGTTGGGTGTTATATGCAGTGATGCCAGATTTTAAAAAAATCTGTGACTGCATGTGATCACACGAGTGACACCATAATCAATTACACGTATTTTTTTTGTTTTTTGATGAAAACAAAAAACTTATATCAAGGTATTTTTTTAGGATTTCAATTTTTGAGTTTTTATCTAATTAAATTTTATGATCCTAAAGTGTTTTTTTGTTATATCTGAATCTATTAACTTTGAAAATTACAGATCACACCACGTGACATGTGACATGGTGTGAACAACTTTTCTTCCATGGAGACATTTCATGGAGAGTTTATTACTGCTGGATAATGTTAGCCTTTGAGTACACTAACTATCCTTCTACTTTGTTTTCAAAAGGATAAGTGGTTTTAAATTTAAAAACCCATTACATGCAATGTTACCTTTTTTCAAGAATGACCCATATATGCTTCTTAAGGACCTTTAAAATATTACATAGGAAAGACTAAATAATGGTATTTTAAAAAAAATATTTTTATAAATTCACAACATCTTACAAAAAATATTTATATGTATTCATAAGGGCACTTTGGAGCCATTGGAGAAAATGCATGGTTTGAGTAAAAATTTTAAAAATCTCAACAGAAATAGTATGGGTAATGATGTATTTACTTTAAAAATATTTTTCAAAAAATTTGGGTCTTGCCTCTATAAGGGTACTAAATCAGTTTTTGCTTTTTAAAGTAGTTTAAAAAATTTATTGCATTCCAGGGAGCACCGCAGGTAAACTCTTTTATTAAAATAGTTACAAAATGCAGAAAAATAGTCTTAAAAACACCATGGCAATTATTTTTTTTAAATGTTTTCTTTCAATAGTAAAGGTAAATTAATTTCCATCCATAACCTACATCTCACGCGGGCAAAAATGTTTTCCTTATAAATAAAAAATGTAAATAGGGTGACGAAGGCCAAAAAAGTAGAAACTAGTCTGCACGCCACTATGCTCTTTCTGGTAGAAAAAATGCGAAATTTCCTCTAATTTATAGCTTAGGGGTATCTTTCCTCTTGACCATGCGCAATACCTACTTTCTTATGAAGGATATCATGTTACAGGTCTGACTTATATACTCATTTTTTATTGCGTGATTGACTGAAGGGCCCAAAATTTTTATTGATGTTATCTGAAGCACTACTACCACTTACTTATTAAGCCAATATAAAAAAAAGTTGGGTTGCTTATGAAATCACTTTTTTTATATAAACATAGTAAATTTCTTAAAATTGCAATTTCTGCTTTTTAAAAAAAAATTATATCTCGGTAACTGTCATATTTAGGAAAAAATCAAAAATAAGGGATTAAACATGCAAAGTATTATAAGCAGCATTACAGCAACGTGCTTAACATTTTTTAAACCTTTATGGACAGCCAAAAGTTAAACAAAATTGTGGAAACATTAATTATTTATAATATTTTCCCTTCATTTTGTAAATATTTTCTTGGTTCAATTTTGACTTCCAAAACTTTGGTTTAATTTTTTTTTTATAAAAAAACTTGGTTTCCTTACTATTATTTTTTTGCAATTATAAAAATTTAATTATGCAGTAAAGGGACTTTTTTATTATTTAATAAATTACTGTATTTGATTTTTCACACGTCCTGTATAGTAAAAATGAAATGAAAAATGTTATCTTGTCACTAGTACTTTATTTCTTAACGAAAACAATAAAATCCGCCACACTAATCTATAAAAGGCTTTGATCATTGCCCAATCTTTTTGCCCCTCCTGTCACTTTTTTTAATAAAAAAGCAACTCTTAAGCCATTTTTTCTGGAATTGTAGATACTACATAAGTTAATGTTTTTTACTTATTTTTCCTACAGAGAGGATTTTTATAAATATCAACTGTCAATTTTGCATGTAAGAAGAAAAATAATGATGAATTTCACTTGATAATGAATGATATTTTAGGACATAAATATGGTTGTCTGCAGAATATGCCCAGCTGCTAAAAATTTAATTTTTACACATTTGTTGATTTATAACAAATGTAGACAAAGTTTTGTTTTATCTCTTTCTTAAAGGTAGCAGTACAGAGTCAGCGGTGCCAATATTTTAAAATTAGAGCCAATTAAGTGCTAATTAAATGCCAAGTCACCAAATTCTGCTAGAACGGTCAAGAAAAATCTATATTTGGGTTTGCTGGTGTTTTGGATATTTAAATAATTTAGTGATATTTAGGTGCTAATTAAATGTCAAGTCCATGCAGTATTTCAAAGACATTCAACTAAAATAGACCCATCAAGTCATTCATAAATCACTTTGAAAGGCGATCAGTCGTTAGACTTAGGAAAAACCATTTTATCTTCCACTGGCAATACTGACCCAGGCAATACCACGTCACGTTTACCAGCGGCCACAAGCGGCTCGTTATTTATAAATGTAAAAAGTTTTGTCTTTATTTTCAGACTTGTCAAATATTTAAAAATACAATCTTAATACAATCTTTATTTTTTTTTTACTTAATAATTGATACCGAGGTATGAAGAGGTATTATATTTGGCATTCTGAAAATATTTATGTAAAGAAATAACATAGAAAATATTAATTTTTTAAATGTTCTCCAGATAGTTAGTTGTCTCACACGGGAAGAGTTCGGGCGGGAAAGGCACTTCCGCAAGAGATAGGTACAATTTTTTTCTACGAGTGTTTATGATGACTTTCTTGATCAAAAAATGGTTTATAGAACACCCATTTCAAACTCAAAATTTTAAAATTTTGTCCATAAAGTACCATTTTTAAAAAAATGCGGGCGTTAAAAGTTTTTTCACGCACGCTAGGACAGTTTTTTATGCACGCCGTGCTTATTTTTTTACGCACGGCGTGTGGGAAGTTCAACTTTCCACATTAAAATTGATATGTAAAAGTAGACTTTTCCACACGCGTTTTTTGACCTATTTAATGTCAACTGACCTGCAAAAATTTATTAAAAAATTAGCATAGGTAAAAGTATTTTTTTTAACACGGCGTGAATTTTAAGTCTAATTGGAGTTTTTAGATGCATTTATAAACTACATTAAATTAAAAATGGAAAAAAAATTATGTTTTGGTTTTAATTTCAAAAATACCAAATATATATAACCTTAGGAAGATGCGTTTTATGCAAGTAAGAAATTGTTGTACTAAAAATGTGTCAAAAGTGCCTTTTTCGCCCTTAACGGCCATCGCGTGCAGAAAAGTATCACTTTCTGCACTGTTTAGGCAAATTACGAAAAAACGAATGTGGAAAAAATAAGCAAATTTGATTAAAAGTAGTGGTATTTTGAAAAAGGAACATACCTATATTATAGGTATTATATGATGGTTTTTCATTGTGTAAAAATAAATGGAATTTATACACTCTACTATCATTTTTATGTGAAGTATCCATCTCTTTAAATATTATAAATAAAAAGTTGTAACAAACATACATTTTCCAAAAAAAAAAACATTGAAAAAAGAAATATTTTTTTGGAAAAAATTAAAAAATGTGTTTTTGAGATTTAAAAAAAAAAATTTTTTTTTTTTAATTAAGAAAACAAAAATTAAACAAAGTATATTGTGTCACACATCTTTAAAAAGGTCTTTAAAAACCCTTCAAAATGAGCTATCACTCGCTTCTATAGGATCAATAGTTTTTGAGATATTACTATTTTTGTAAGTGTCTGTCCAGGACATATTGGTCAATTTCTTGATTTTCAAAAATCAATAAAACAAAAACCGCTTATCCAAAAAATTTGATTTTTTGGATTTTTGAGTTTTTTGATAAGACGAATAAATGTACCAAAAATCATCAAAATCGGAGATGGTCAAAACTATTGCCTGGTTGACTTGATATGGTTTGACCCATATTGGGAAATAAAAAGAATTATTCTTTCAGCCAATATATCAGGTATTTTATCTGATATTTCGATCGAAAAAATGAGGTATATTTCAAGTACCATAACATGTACCTGCACATTATAAATTCTTTATCTTTACATAATTACAGGTAAATGATAAAAAAGTTATAAAAATAATATGTTTGAAAAAACATTACGTGTAGAGATACAACTTTCAGCGCAATCTGGCATCGGCGCCAAATTGTTTACCTTATGTCTGAACGCAACTGTGGTAAACATAAGGTCTCTATTTAAGTCATACCTTTATGCAGTATTTAAATGGAAAATTGTGCCCCATGATATTTCGATGCGATGTATGTTATACAGGGTGATTCAAAATTCCCCAGACATACTTTAACTGTAGATAGAATTTGTTGTTCTAAACAAGAATTAGTAAAATATATTTTTGTAAACTCTTTCGTTTTAGAGATAATTGCATTTAAAACTTATTCATATTTTCCCTGAAGCACCCTTTACTATGTGGTAGAAACATCAATTTTTGAAAATAAAACTTTGACAACTTCAAAATGGTTGGTTGCAAATTAAGAGAAAAAAATATGAAATTTAAACAAAATAATCACATAAATTTTTTTAGAATAATGATATCTAACCACTGTTTAAATCTTTCTAGGGAATTTTGAATTACCCTGTATAGGACACACTAAGAAATATTTTATACCATGAGCACAACCTTGGATCTATGACAGGGGAGCCAAAGATAGCTGTCAAAGTTTGATATGTAATATCCAAAACCAGGCAAACCATGGCCGATTTTGATTAATAAGGTGTCAATTCCGTTGAGCAAGCTGGATCCAAAAATGCTAACCATTTTGACAGCTGTCAATTCCTATCAAAATGATGACACCTATTTGTTTCAGTTTTTGACATTTTGTGACATGTGTTATAACCTTTTATACTTTTGTCAGAACCCTGAGTCCAAAAATTGAATTAAAAGTGACAACTGTAGGGACATGTCATTTGTCTTAACTAATTTACATTAATATACAAATAGTTTATTAGCAATAAATACAACTGAAAATATATTTACAAGTGACATTTTTTAGTTTTTGATATTTTGTAACATGTCATATGACCTTTATACTTTTGTCAGAACCCTGAGTTCAAAAATTGAATTAAAAGTGACAGCTGCAGGGACCTGTCGTTTCTTTTAATTAAAAGTGCCCAATTTAGCTTTTTTTTTATTTAAAAACAGTTTATTAATAACTAATACAAGTAACAATCAATTTACAAGTGACATTTTTTGAAAACTGTCAAATCCTGGAAATAGGATCAAGGCGCTTTTTTAATTTTAACAAACAACTTTTACACTTCACTGGCACTGTACTATAAATTGAACAACTTATTTAATTAAAACAAATGACAGGTCCCCACAGCTGTCAGTTTTTTTCAATTTTTGTATTTAGGGATATCACAAAAGGTCATATGATATTTCACAAAATTTCAAAAACTAAAAAAAAGAGGGATGTAATTTTGACACTTTGACTTTACTTTGAGTAAAGTTTGACCTTATAGTTGGGTTCCCGTTAAATATTGCACTGCACCATGCTAGAAGGGTCTAGAAAAAAAACTAGAGTGATCTAAATGATGAAGAAAATTAATTAAAATTAAAATTATTTAGGTGCTAATTAAATACCAACTTAACAAATTTTGTGCTCTTGTACTTTTCAAGATATAGCCTTCATGCACTATGAGCTACGCTTTAAAGTTATAGAATTTTTTTATAGAAATGTTAGCATTTAATTTTCTTGACCATTAAGATCAGCCTACCACTTTTCTGCACCATTCTAGTAAGGTGCACTGCTATCTTTAAGGGGTAGTTCACAGTGCAGTCTATATCTCTGAAAGTAGAAGCACACAAAATTCGGTGACTAGGTATTTGATTAGCACATAAATAGAACTAATTTATTGCAATATCAAAAATAACACCAACCTCTTCTTTCATGAAAACTCAAATGTGTACTGCATCTAAAGTTAGTCAAGGTTTTAAAAAATATGCAGAAAAAATAGGAAAACATAGATTTTTTTATGGAAATGGTAGGTATCATTTAATGTTCTTGACCATTTAGACCATCCTCTATCACTTTTCTACACCATTCTAGCAAGCTGTACTGATATCTTTAAGGAATAGCACACAGTGCATGCTCTATCTCAGAAAGTATTGTATTGTTGACTTGGCATTTAATTAGCATCTAAATATCACTAATTTATTCCAATATCAAAAACACCACCAACCTCTCCTTTCATGAAAACTCAAATGTGTACTGCATAAACTTTGCATTTAAAATATATGCAAAAAAAATGGTAGCATTGAATTTTCTTGGATTTGGAACACTACCACTTTTCTGATTCATTATAGCATGGTGCATCGCTATCTTTAACGGTTAGCCAGCAGTGCAGGCCATATCTCTGAAAGTATGAGAGTAGAAAATTTGGTGCATTTAATTAGCACTTATTGTTCAAATCATAAAATCTTTGTACAGGTAACTTTGTACTGCTAACTTTATAGACGTATATAAAATGTCTGCATCAAACAAAATTCCTATACAACTACTCTTACTTGCTCAAAAAGTACAGCGACGTCGCGTCCAAAAAAGACAAAATTTCCAACATGAGACAATCAGACAACTGCGTGAATTTGCAGTGCTCCTGTTCCTCCATCTTTTTCCCTTCAAAATGTTGCAGTTTCCAAGGAAAAATATAAAATTTTTGTACCTTCGTTTCTTTGTTTACAATTTTTTGACAGATAAACGTCAGTCGTTGCGAGTTAAAGGATTTTCGTTTTACAATTGGTCCTGGTTCTGGTTGAACCAGAACCGCAACCGGTTAAAACGAAAGTTTTAAAACAATGACGTCACGGTTGCAACCCGGTTATGAAATTTTAGAACCTGCCTGGGAGGTTGGTTCGGTTCTTTGGTTGTAAACATAACCCCTAAAATTTTGAAAAAGTATAGATAGTCTTTTTTTAAGTAAAATCAAAGATATCTTCATAATATTTTAAATGACGTCATTATTTTAGAACCGCTGTCAAAATTTATGTCAAAATAATGTCAACCAGAACCAGGACCAATTCTTAAATCGAAAATCCTTTTAGTTTGTTTGTAATCACATCCCATTCAATTCATATAGGCGATTTCGGCAAGCTTTGCTTTCCTTTTTTCCTTTGGTTGGTACCTGTGACGTCATAGTGATGACGTAACATAACACTTTCTTCCGAATTCGTTTGGCAGGCCAAGAGAAACAAGCGTTAATCAAACTTTTTTGTTTGTTTTTTGTGATTATTTTCCTATTTATTTAAGTGGTTTATATTGCTGAAAAATCTGCTGTGACCGAGGCTGTGGCTATCACACAATTTTCCACAATTCAGCGCGTTTTCGAAGTAAACGATATTCCATTTTAAAAAAAAGTTACCCCGTATTGGTCGATTAAATCCATTACGACTGAAAACAAAAAAATGTCATATCCAACTTATTTGTTTACATTTCTAAAGCACGACAAAACGAACATAGAGGAAGATAACACTGTACCAAACCACAGCACCGTGCTCCATTCCACAGTATGCAATTTGACATACGAAACAGGATACCAGATTCACGATGAGAAAAGTAAAATGCAGTAATCGTTATTTATAGAAACAATATTTGGCAAAATCGTATTTTGTAGAAATCGAACTTTGGAGGAAAGTACATCAAAGAAATCGTAAAACAGAGAAACCGTAAAACATAAAAATTGGTAAGGCGAAATCTGTTCTCTGCCTGACAGGTGTTTGCATGCGAGCTTAGAATAAGAAAGGGCGTAGAAAAGACATTTTTTTATTTTTTTATGCTAAATTTCAAGAAGAACAGATTTTCGCCTTACCAATTTTTACGTTTTACGGTTTTTCTGTTTTACGATTTCTGCGATCTATAATTTCTCTGAAGTTCGATTTCTACAAAGTACGATTTTGCCATTGTTCATTTCGATGAAATATGTTTTCTCTATTGTATTTTTTGACAAACTATAGGGACTCGACCAAACATGGTACCAAAAGCTTGCCGAAATCGCCTAATAGAAAAAAGAACAACAGTAACTATGGTAAGCTCACAAAAATTTACTAAAAGTAGTTCAAATTATTATGACAAAACGTCAAACATAACCACACTTTATTGTTGACATTCGCATCGATCTTTTTCGAAAAATGTTTGAAAATAATTAAGAACAAGTTTTTTTGCAATAAATTTGGGCACAAAATTAGAGTGCTGTCATGTCATACGATAGCTCTATAACTTGCAGCATTTGCCTGGAATGCAAGAGCGATTTGATTAATATTACGGTGACGGAAGCAAGCGAGGAGGATTCTAAGGTGACCATTAAAGAGAAACTCATCTATGTTGCTCCCGAGCAGGTAAAGGGGTGTTTTAATTAGACTACACTAATTTTATTACTTTGTAACTTTTAATATAGCCAGTGCTGCTGTCACCACAATGAACAAGTAATAATCATCGGATGGCCCCTCCATATTCAATGCATGCTTTGGTTTTGCGGACAACATGAGATAGAGCTACTCCGGGCAAAGTTCGCCTCTCAGAGAAAGAGAGAGTAATAGTTTTGCCATTTGCCTGGACTAGCTCTTGTCACTCTTTCTCAATATTTTGTCTATAGGCTCTATCTCATTCTGCAATCAAGAATAGCTCTTAGAGGCCATTTCATGTTTATTAGTTCATTGTGTCACCACCACCTAAAACAAGGTATTACTATTACTATATATAAAGGTAATACTCTCGATGGAGATGGCATACTTCGGTTATATAGAGTGTTCCGTTAAGTTGATCTGATACTGCAACAGAAAACTCAAACAGCTGGCAGCCTGGCATGAGCATTTCCTATCTCTATAACTGAAGCCTTATTTCAAATATGTCAAGTATCTCTGCAATACTTAAGATTAATTTAGACAACTCTGCTTGCATTGTGCAGTGTTGTATAAGTCAGGGTATAGGAAAAATAAACAAAAATCAAATTGGAGCAATGCAGGCAATATGTACTTATGTTTAGTAAATGTACTCATGTGGTAGATATGCTAAAAAACTATCCTTAATGTTTCAGATGTTAACTTATAATTTAATTATCTCTATTTATAAACTAAAACCCAATTTGTTACCAACATACCTGACTAAAGAGCTAACATACACCTCTGAAATAAACACACATAACACAAGAAGTCAAGCCAATAATGATTTTTACATGAGCATCATGAAGAGAAAATTAAACACAATTTTTAATATGGGGCTTGTTGTATTTAATAAAATACCAGGGGAAATAAAGAAAATGAATTCACTAGGCAGTACATCTTGAGTGCTTTTTTTTTTGCGAGCAGAGCAAAGAAGGTCCTAGGCTTCGTTCAATGTTCATTCATGAACTTTTCAATTTTTACATTCAGAACACCTTATTGCACTCTTGTTAGACCTATCTTAGAATACAGGTCAATTGTATGGTCTCCATCATACAACTATTACATTGAACAAATTAAGCGAGTTCAGAACAAATTTTTGAGGGTTGTGGCTTTGTTACATTGAACAAATTAAGTGAGTTCAGAACAAATTTTTAAGGAACAAAAGATCAAAAGATCTTGGGTGGAAATTATGAAAATTCAAACTTGGATGAGCATCCCACAAGGAACACACAAAGGGCCAAAGCAAAAAGAAAGAGCCCTGCATATACATCATTTAATCATTTCTCTTTTCGCTTTGGTCCTTTGTGTGTTCCTTGTGGGATGCTCATCCAAGTTTGAATTTTTGTTATTTCCACCCAAGATCTTTTGATCTTTTGTTTTTTTTTAGTTTCTTTTCGGTTAAAGTAACTGATTTGGAGGCTTTTTAACTTCTTTTTTTTTTTTTAATTTTTGAGGGTTGTTTCTTATAGATGCGGATTCAGTAGAGATGAGTACAACTATCAGTGGGTGAGGGATAGTCTTAATTTACCTCCACTGGAGATAAGGAGAACTTTAATTGATATATGTTTTCTACCATTGACTAATAGAATCATAGATTTCTCCAGGGTGAAGCAGTTTATTCATAGTAGGTAGAAGAAAAGAAAGTCTTGTATGCTTTTGTGTTTTGATTTTTTTTTTAAAAAAAAGGAGTGTTTCAAAATTAAATCTAAATAAAAAAAGAGTACTTAAAGAATGTCAAAAATCCATCATTAAGAGTAAATTAAAAGCACCTTAGTCAAACGAACACTAACAACAAATTTAAAAAGACAAAGGAAATGAGAATAATAAATAAAATTGAAAACGAAACAACGAGCGGCATCTAACAAATTAAAAACGAACTAAAAAACATAAATAAAACTGTGAAGTCGGAACAAAGATAAAAAACAAGAAAACTATTTAAAATTATTGATAACTTTGGCTAATCTCTCTATAGCCTGTGTTGCTTCGCTATTTCAAAATTCTACAAAAAATTCAATTTTGCGCCCTTGCGAACATCATGTAACATTTTAAAGTTATTTTCCAAACTGAAAGTGTGCCGCCGCCGAACGCTTATCAGATGGAGATTTTTGAGAATTTAATTATTCTCGAACTGTAGACACGAAATCTGCATCTAGTTTGGCCAACATATTTTGCAGAGCAAGAACCACAAGCAAGCAAATAAACGCTACTTTTTTCTAAAGTTGGGACTGTATCTTTTAATCTGGAAATCAAACTTATAAGGTTAGAAAAATATTTATACACTAATTTGATGTTATTATTGCCACCCATATTATTTTTGCTATATATTAACAACCTTAGTCTGGAACAATGAAAACAAAACTAAAAATATATATTTCTCCAATAAAGAGATAATAGAAAAAAATTTTCATTTTATTCTTGTCTTACTGTACTTATGGTCTCCTCTTGTGGGGGCATTCCTGCCATAGAGTGCGCATATTTGGAAGATGTAAAACATATTTTTAAAGAAAAAGAATACCTTACATTATCTTGTTTATATATCTATTAGTGTCTAAACTATTTTAATGTAACAAACATATATACCAGATACAAGGGTGCACTCATAGATATAATACTAGGTCATCCAGTGACTTGAGATTGAACTTTTTACATCTAGAACATAGCAGATTCAGCAAAAACTACTATGGACCATCTTTCTACAATCATTTTCCGGGCTCGGTTAAAGATCTAAATTCCAACATTTAAAAAAAAGTTATATGAGTGATTCTCCCGCAGTTTAGCTTTTTCATTCCCAAAAAAAATTATTTTTACATATTTAGACAAAAAATGTTACTAATAGTTTTAGCAATATTAGCTTAATAAAAGAAAACAGATAAAAAAAGCTTTACTTTAAAGCGTTTTTTTGCTGAAAACGGGAGAAACCCCTTTAAATCATTACCGTCCTCGTTCCGCAGATGAAATCTACGTGTTTGTTAGATCTTTTTTGTTAACATAAAACGTCATGATTCCATTCGGACATTTTCTTTTGCATGAGAAATATTGTGTCAAATAGATGCCTTTGGTCAGTCTCTGCTTAGCACCTCAAGTCGAATCTATGTTTATATGTATTTTTTCGAAAATATTAAAAGTTTTGGTTTTGTTTTTTTTTTGACAAAGAACCACGCAAAATTTAAATGGAAACTGGATCTTATTGAAATTTCAACTCTGTTTAAGTATGTTATTGGGACAGTCCCTGAGAGCATTTTGTCTCAGAGACTGCCAAAGTTTGGGATGAGCTTATCATTATTATGCTTATGATAGTTGATATCGGCCAAAAAAGCATCTATTTCCACTAAAATGACAACCCTGTCGAAATGGCGGTAAAATAATTATTGAAATTGAAGTTTTTGAAAAAGCGAATACCTTCTTTTTATTCTGCTGAAGACATTAAATCGGAAACCATAAAACAAAGTGACAGTTGCCTTAACTGTCATTTACTGTTATGAAGAAAATCACTGGTGAGATGACACATATTTACAAGTGGAGACTCTAACTAAACTAAATTTAGGTCGATGAACTCAAAAATGTTATTAGTTTTGACACTTGTCAAACCCTATCAAAATAGCGGAAAAATAATTAGTGAACTTGAAGTTTTTGGAGAAGCAAATACCTGCCTAATGTAAAGAAAAAAATACAACAACTAGGATCACCATCACCACATACAAAAGTTGAAGAAATTTTAAGGCGATAAGGTGGGCACCAAATTAAAAATGACTTTTATGAATCGTAGAGGCAACCTGAAATTCCAGATGTACAATTTTTACCTTGCCAAGAGATTTTGGGCACTTTGACAAATCTTCCAACGCCAATATCTGTCAGACTTTTTGATGTTTATTCTGACAAAGTTACCTCAGTAGGTTAATTTACATTTTTAACAAAAAATCAGTGTAGAAACCCCACTCACTAAATCCCTTTTTAAATTTTGTAAATTTTTTAGTTCATTAAAGCAATGTTTAGTTTATTTAAGTGTTCTTTTTTTTTAATTACAAGTATTTCTTAATTATTGTCCGCTTATTATCACAACCGTCCTCATGTTGTCATTACCGTCCTCATGACAACTTCTTTAGTTTTCGGAAATTTTGGCAGCAATACGCTTTCTAAAATAATTTAAAATTCCATTGTTAACCTATCCTGTTTTTTTTATATACATTTTTATTCGATATGTTACCTTTTATAAAATTTGTAACAAAAGTTTAGGTATGATTTTGGAATATTAATAATTTTTTTGATTTCTTCCAAAATATATACGAAAAATAATTTGTCGGCAAGTTGAACTATTTTTTAGGGGAGACCAGAAGTGCCTGTTTTATTAAGTTTTCTAAAATAGGATTTGTATTTTGAGATTTAGGAAGAATAGAGCGGACGGTAATGACAAAATGTCTTGCATATAAACGTTCCTCCTGTAACTGCTTAGCTGCCTGAAAATATTTATTAGTTCTGACTTAGGACTAATAAAAGAATACTCTAAAGATGAAACCCAGATACTTATTCAACAGAAAAACGTATGTAAAAATCGAAATTTTTTTTAGTGATAAAGCTAAATTCTCAGAGAATTACTCATATATAAATACTTAGTTAAAGAAAGTTTTTATACCTTCAAAGAATTTTGAAACAACACTATAAAGCCTGAAGACCTGCCTATCGACTAAAACATTTAAAATCTTATTGTCTTTAAGCAAATGTTAATTGTCATTTGTTGTTGTTTGTTGAAGAAAAAAAATAGTATCAAACTGTAATTATTAGACCATAAAAAAAAACAAATTAAGTTCTAGGAAAGTCAGCAGCAGGAAAACATAAATAAATAATAGTAATACTAAAAATAAGGAACAATCTTGGTACCTAGAGGTGCAAGCTCTTAAATTACAACTCTAAGGATATCATCTTGAAGGTCCAATAGCCATAGGCTAACTTTATTCTTAATCTTAGAGAATTTTTTATCTTTAAATTCCTGAGCTAGTGCATTATATATTTTGGGAGCCACAAAGATTAAACTTTTTTGCACAGCCGCAAAGTGTACATTAGGAACCAACATCAACCTTTTTTGAGCAAATCTAGTGCCAATGGAATGATCAGCTGTATTAATTTTAATTTTTCCATTTGATTAATTGATTCATTTGTGAGTGTGCCAGTATGGCACTCTCTACGGCGACCACTATTGGGTCTATTGTGGCTCACTTTTAACATTTTTTTTGTTGCTACAGAATATTCAGCCCCTTAAAGAGGCTCGCAACTTGCTTTGGTGAAGCATCATTCAGATCCAGTCCGTCGATCTGTGGTTTACCTAAGATACGTTGACGCTGACGTGCAATGGCCAGACATTCACACAGCACGTGTCTGGCCATCTCATCATACTCCATACAGAGCCTACATTCGGTGTCCTTACTTAGACCCATTCTGTGTAATGGTACTTTCAGCCCGCAGTGTCCAGTGTATAGATCAACCATTGTCCGGATGTCGTGCCTGGTGAGCTCAATGAGTTTTCCGGCCCTCTTCCTGCAAGGTTCTCTAATGAACTCTGGAATGTGCCAGTCCCTGCAATTCTCTCCAGTATTGGTGGAACTTATTCTCCATCTAGCCTGAGAGAGCAGTATTGATTGTGTTGTATGCTATTCCAAGGGCTGGTTCGGGGCCAAAAAAGACGGAAGAGGCCGCTTCGCGCGCCAGCTGGTGGGCAGTTTCATTTCCCCGATGCCCAGAATGTCCCGGAATCCATACCAGCGACACAGTGTTTATTCGCCCTAGGATATTCAGTGTGTCCTGGCAGCTCCTAACGGTTCTCGATGAGCACCTATAGGATTCAAGAGCCTTAAGGGCCGCTTGACTGTCGGAGAGTATCTCTATTGATCTGATGCACCAGTTATGATCTATCATCCAACGTGCGCTCATTTCATTACATAGAAGTCTGATTATGGCCTTCATATATAATTTGTTAATGTTGAGAATTTTGGATTCTTGAAATAGTAAGTCAGTTGGGTATAGCCTGACTTTGGAAAGAGATATTTTTAGGATTTTTTTCTGTGTAGTTTCGAGAGAGGATAGAGTAGTACTACTTGCAGCTCCCCAAATACAGATGCCATAGCCTATGGTAGACTCCACTAAGCCCTTGTATACATTCAAAATACTATTTTGCATAAGACTATTCCTAAGAATATAAAATTTGTACATAAGTTTTCTTATGTTCTTAAACTTTACATCAAAAGATAGACCTGAACCCATGGGGAAACAACTTGTTATTAAACTGAAAGTAATCTAGATTTAGACTTTTATTTAAAGGTAACACAATGCCTTTTCTAGTTTCATCACTGCATTAAAAGTTATTAATTATTTCAGGAATCCTAGGAAGTCTAGGAATACTAGGAAATAAATTCACTATGTCAAAGGAGACCAAAAAGCACTTGACCGGTAACCTAAGACGTTCAGGTTTTATATAAAAAGGCTTAGCTCAGAAAGCTCATAAAGAGCTGACTGTTTGCATATATACGTTACAGGTAAACAAGACAACTATATTGATATACGGTATGTGCATATATTCTAAAAGAGAGCAGAACAGCATATTAAGATGTCAGAAGTCTTTTGGGCCAAGTATTATTTTTGATTTATTTAAACGATATAAATAAGAGTAAACTAGAGTTTCGAACTATGTATAAATAGCCTTCCAACAAGGGCTAAATTAACATCTTTTGTAGATGACAACACCCTATCTTGGCGAGAAATAAGTGTTGAAATTCTAAAAAGATAGTAAAGTATCAGAAGATCTGAAACTTGTTAATGACTAATGTGATTCTAACTCGGTTTACTTTTAATCTAAAAAGATTAACATATTGGCATTTAAATTTTTTTATGACAATTTAGTCCTGTATTCGTCACACAATTGGAAAACAAGCTGCAAATTTCTTGGCATTCATTACATTCTTAAATTAAAAATATAAGATTGGCTAACGGTTGCTGTGCTGTAAGAATACTCGCTAGTTAACATGGTTTTACTACTGCGGAATTGGTTTACTTCTTGTTGTAATTTTTTGAATCTTGTATTTGTTCTTCAAAAATGATCAATATACACTTCATTCCAAATTCAATTGGACCATTTTTTTGACACTGACAATGACAGTCCCATTTAGTTTCTATGTAAAAATGTCAACCGCCATTGAAATTGGTTCGGAGAATTTGGAATGAACAGTATGTGTAAGGTTGGAAATCAAGTACATTGCAAACCACTGTTTATACAACATAAGATACTTACAGTGTGTTGCATATTTATTAATTACTCCCTTAATTTTTATTTACGGATATCACAAACAATAAAATGAACCAAAAACTAACCATCTATCCACAGTCCACCGGATAACACGGCTGCAAAAAAAACACGTTAATTTATTAGCAAGACCGCAAACTTTAACCTTTTAGAATCAAAGTAGAAACCATTAAGAGGGGACGCATATTTGACATATTTGTTACGGCATGGTTCATAGACGTCAAACCTCGTAGGCAAGCATGGGCCTTCTCACAAAGAAACTGTTTATGACGGTAAAAACAAATTGTCATGCCATAATTCGACATCTTTTTTGAAATGATGACACAAATGAAGAACCAATCTGAAACAATGACCAAGCTATTCCCTACCACCATCGTCTATGCAGCCACACAAGCCTGGTCAGATAACATTCACCACCACAAGTCCACAAACTTAGCTCAGACTACCTTCCAGTATCCATCACCTTTGGCGATTTAGACTATATAACCAAATAAATCGACCACCTAAAACCACTGACTGGAACTCCTTCAAAGTTACTTGAAGGCAAAACATCCAAGGCAAAAAGCTGAATTAACTGTTCTCGGACAAATTTCAGGAAGAGAAAATCAATAGCCCATCAAAAACCTCCGAGTGGACCACCTGGACGAACTAGCAACCACAGCCGCCCGACAAATCAGGCTATCAATCCCACAAAGCCAGTGTAGATTTGTCACGCCACAGGAGGTCGAGCCAACCATTAAAATTCAGGAAAACCATCCATCTCATCCAACTATCAACCTATCAGCTTGCTACCATCAGTTGAAAAAATAGGTGAAAAACCATAATTCGATCGGCCATTCACCAACAACACTACCTGAACAAATTACTAAAAGCTTTAACAGTCGAAGTCACACTGATAGAGTTCGAAGTGCTTCACTGAAGGAAGCTTTAGAATTAAAATGGACACTATTAATTCCATTACCTATCTGACCAATCCGTTATGGCGTCAGTACTATTTCCACTTTTCTAGAACCAGCTTTAGTAACATCTAACTTTATCGAGGACGTCATCCACCAAGTAAAGGCAGATACCATAACTGTAAGTCTGCAACGTTTTAGTGACTTGGCAGAAGAAATTGAAATATTTGGGCATCAGGCTTCGGCAAGAGTATAAGATTATCCCAGACGCCTCATGGGACCAGATGCTCCATGGTTCACGATGAACACGGAAATCAGAGAAGAACTTCAGTCACTACATAATAAACAATTGATAGAAAGGGAGCACTCTTTCACTGATGTCTACGGTTACCCTATCACGACTTCCCCGATAAGCCAATTAAACACGATCCATCGCTTTGTATCAATAAAGAAGTGAGCCGGGTCATGTTTATTGACTCTTCGCGCAATTCGTGATAGCATCGAATTTTGCCATTGATAAATTAGAAAGGGAGTTCTTCTTCTCACTTTCAAGAATAAGCACTTTGTATAAGCAGAAGGCGAAATTTTGCAGGAAATGCACAAAACAGACCTCCAACAGTATAGGTGCATGCATATTGCATATTCTTGATGACAGGAGATGCGCAAGTTTATTCTTGACGACTTTGCACTTTATTCCAATTTTAAGACGGAAGGTCAGCGCTTGTATAATGGATTCAGTGATAAAGTCCAAACGGAATGTGCAAGAGACTCAAAATTTTGCACACTTATTCAAAGTTGAATAAAAAAAATGGAGAAATTTTATCCATGTAAATTTGACATTTTAATTTCGAAAATACTGGATTTATACAAGAACTGAAATCAAGCAAATTTTGTCAATATCAAAATTTGTTATCTCCAGCATTTTTCGTTAGGACTTTATTCAATTTTCAATTTCAATGTCTTGTCAACCTTTGTCTCAGAATTAGCCTTAGGACAACTGGTTAACCTCAATTTAGTACAGTATTCGTTGAGATTGACAGATTGTGCTCATCAGCCAACCACTGACCTTCCCTCTTACGCACCAAAAACATTGTTTAATGTCTAAAACAACTTTGAGGCGTTTATTAACTAAAAATTAATGTAGAATCGCAGAATTAACAAGTTTGGACGTAGGGGTATTAATAGTAGACATATAGTAACTAAAATTAGTAGTAGTAATAGTAGTATACGGGCGGCCCGTGGGTCTAGCAATTAGGCCTTTCTGCCATACCCCGTTCCTTACCTCTATGCCCCTACTTCCGCTGCAACTCTCTCTTCGGGTCTCCCTGTCTTCTTTACGAAGTTCAGTATGTCGGCCCATTTGAGCGAGTGCAGCTCTTTTCCCTCTATCGTGGGAAATCCCACATCAGCTGCTTTGATCTGGCATGCATCACACTCTGCTATCAAGTGCTGCGCCGATCCCTCTTCGAGCCCGCAAGCGGGGCAGACGGGATCTCCTGCTACTCTTATTTGCGTCAGATGTTTGTTCAGATGATTGTGCCCAGTCAGAAATACCGTAGCCTGTTCTCCAAGTGGATAAGTTTTCTGAACTTCTAGGCTTTCCGTGTATACTCCTTCGCCTGTTGTCTGCCTGGCTGATAGTTAAGAGCCATCCGTGTAGGAGACCGTCGCCTCTCTGTTTAATTCTATTCGGAATTCTTCCCTTTGCCACGCATTCCATTGTGACTTTGTACTTTTTATCGAACCTCCATGGTTTAAGCGGTGCTTTCACTGGCAGTCTTAGGAGGGGCAACTCTTTCGTCGCTAGTCCCTCGACCGCCAGATGGCCCTCTCTTTCCTCCCTACCCTTCCATAGTTCCTGGTTCCTTAATCACAGATGCGTCGCCATCGCCTCCTTCTTGATCCAAGTTGGAAGCGAGGGGAGACCCAAGATTGTTTCCAGAGCGTGGATGGGGGTCGTCCTATAGCTCCCCCACTTTTTTGACGGTTTACTTTGGTTGTGACGTGTTTGGTGTGATGTATTAAATTAGTAATAAATGCCATTCATTCTTAGTATAATATTTTTTAAAATTTTCATCTGCGTCGCATTTATTCTTGGCATCTAACTCAATCTACTTTGTCTAAAATATTTTACAAAAAAACGGAGATCAAAATTTTTAAAGAACTTTTTGTTTTTTTTTTGTCAAAATGTTCGCCCGCGGCGCTATACCAATATTAAATATTGTTAAAATTTTGTTTAATTTTGACCAATTTTTTTTGTTAACAACTTTTGAAACGCGTAAAAAATAGCATTTTAGTGTAATTTTTTCAAAATTTTTGCCTGCGGCGTATTTAAGGGTTAATTTTGAAAAAAAATCTGCAAATGAGACTAGATGAGACTTGCTTTGAAAAATAAATATTTTTGTTTCGTATACACTAACTCAACACCTATTAAACCGCCCCTCCCTTCAGTTCAAGAACTCAAGCAATAGGCACCTAATTAATTTTTAAAAATTTGCCAAAGTAGGTAGATGATTTTTATTAAATGATGAAACTCCACCCCAGAGTCGATTACTGTCTACACCACTGATTGTTCTTATATTTAAAGAGTTTTCTTAATAAAAAGTATTATTTATTGAAAAATTATTTTGTGTTAAGCAAGGTGTACGGTTTGGCATTTTCGTCAGAAAAAAAAAGTTGCTTATATTTTATGTTTGGTGAAGGTGTTGGCTACCTAGCCATTTTGGCTTGTATTAATTAGCAAGGTTTGGCGAATTCTTTAGAAAAAAGTAAAATATAATGTACAGAGACTATGAAAATAAATTGAAAAAAGTGCGACATGAACAAAAGTGTCAGGAAATTTTTTAAAAAATGGTCAGAGAAAACCTGGAAAAATCAGGGAATTTCAACCCTGGTCCAGCGTTACCTTCAAATACTTTAACTAAAATTAAAATCATCAGCTATCGAAAAAGTTAAGATTAAGGTTAACATTTTTAATTGCAGAGACGATGTTATAACTTTTTAAAAATGCAACAAAAGTTTCTATTTTTTCATTTCAAAAAATTGGGTATTATCAATGGTAGTATGATTTGGTTCCTGAGCATTTTCGTGTGAGAACTAAAATGCCAAAATTACAGCACTCAAATTGTTTCATCCTCCAAATAAAACAGGGTCTTTTTTAATTTTATATTCAAAATAATCAAAGGGTAATAAATAGGTGTTCAAAAACACTATTGACCCACTAAGAAATAGAACGGAGTTATTTTCTTTATATGTAAACATAAAAACTAACAAAAACAGTCTCAAATTTTTGTTTGATCACTTCATTTGTTTCAGGAATGGCTGGACCACTACTGCATCTGCAAAGAATGCCAAGGTCTCCTAAACTCCACCTACATGTTTCGACTCCTCTGCTTTAAATTCTCATGTAACCGCAGTAGCATAGTCTTGGTTGAAAAGAAAGAAGATAGTTTTCATATTCCAGGGTTTGATGACGATGACTTCTATAACGATAATGACTACAGTGACGTGAAAGTTAAATCTGAAAAAGATGAACAAACGATAATCAAAGCATCAAAGAAATTAAATAAAAATAAAAAAGCTTTAGTGATCTGTTATCACTGTGGAAAAAAATTCAAAAGTAAACGCAACTTGTCCTTCCACATAAGCACATCACATGGCTTATCTTGTCATAAATGTAATAACATCGTATTTCGCAGTTACAAATTGGTGGAACACCACATTAAAGAGAAACATTCCGAGCTTAGGAAACGAAAGATAACAGAGATAAATCTCAACAAATTTCAATGCGAGTTCTGCGGCGAGTACTTTCCTTTGAGGAAAATCATTTTGGAACATTACGAAACCATTCACCAAATTCCCAATAAAGAAGCGAGACCTTATCCTTGCGCATATTGCCCCAAAAGGTTTGCCACATCGGCAAACATGTTGCAACACAAGTACGCCCATGAAGGGATTCGCCCGCACATCTGTACTTTTTGCGGGAAGTCGTTCATTTCCAAGGCTGACATACTGAGCCACGAGCAGATACACTTAAACGAACGCAAGTATAAATGTAGTTTTGAAAATTGTGAAAAATCATTTAATACAGGCAAAAATCTACAAACTCATATTTTGAATATGCACACCGACCGAAGTAAATGGAAATACACCTGCGAATTTTGCGAAAAGAAGTTCTCGCAGAAGTCGAACTACATGGAGCACAAGAGAAGACACACGGGAGTTCGAGATTTCACCTGTCAAATATGTAAAAAGAGCTTTTCGACCAAAAGCGAATTAACCCGTCATATTAAATACCATTCAAATTTGCGGCCGCACAAATGTACAGAGTGTGACAAAGAGTACCGCGAACGACGAGCTCTCGCCACTCATCTGTTAAACATTCACAAAATCGGCACACCTAGAACCGAATCCGATAAAAAGTTTGCCTGTCAAATATGCAACGCGACGTTCTTCGAAAACTACAAACTCGTCAGGCATTTAAGGACGCACAGTGATATTAAACCTTTCCACTGTGCCGATTGTAACAAAAGATTTATCGACAAAAGTTACTTGAACCATCATTTGAAGACTGCGCATAATGTGGCGGAAACTTTAAAGATTGAGTTTACCACTTTTGACGAGTTCTACACTGTTACTACTATTTAAAGATTAGTTATTTCTATATATAGAGTGAAAACGTAGCGTGTTTATTATTTATTACCGTTGTGTCCAGAATTTATTTTGCGGTATTATGAGTTCGTTTTATGGTAGTTTAAACTATCACTCATTGGCGGGAATTATAATAATTTTATATTTTTTTTTGAACATGAGATAATAATATTTTAATGAATAAACAGAATTTGCGACTATACTGAGCCATGAGCAGATACACTTAAACGAACGCAAGTATAAATGTACTTTTGAAAATTGTGAAAAATAATTTAATACTGGCAAAAATCTACAAACTCATATTTTGAATATGCACACCGACCGAAGTAAATGGAAATACACCTGCGAATTTTGTGAAAAGAAGTTCTCGCAGAAGTCGAACTACATGGAGCACAAGAGAAGACACACGGGAGTTCGAGATTTCACCTGTCAAATATGTAAAAAGAGCTTTTCGACCAAAAGCGAATTAACCCGTCATATTAAATACCATTCAAATTTGCGGCCGCACAAATGTACAGAGTGTGACAAAGAGTACCGCGAACGACGAGCTCTCGCCACTCATCTGTTAAACATTCACAAAATCGGCACACCTAGAACCGAATCCGATAAAAAGTTTGCCTGTCAAATATGCAACGCGACGTTCTTCGAAAACTACAAACTCGTCAGGCATTTAAGGACGCACAGTGATATTAAACCTTTCCATTGTGCCGATTGTAACAAAAGATTTATCGACAAAAGTTACTTGAACCATCATTTGAAGACTGCGCATAATGTGGCGGAAACTTTAAAGATTGAGTTTACCACTTTTGACGAGTTCTACACTGTTACTACTATTTAAAGATTAGTTATTTCTATATATAGAGTGAAAACGTAGCGTGTTTATTATTTATTACCGTTGTGTCCAGAATTTATTTTGCGGTATTATGAGTTCGTTTTATGGTAGTTTAAACTATCACTCATTGGCGGGAATTATAATAACTTTATATTTTTTTTTGAAGATGAGATAATAATATTTTAATGAATAAACAGAATTTGCGACTATACTGAGCCATGAGCAGATACACTTAAACGAACGCAAGTATAAATGTACTTTAGAAAATTGTGAAAAATAATTTAATACGGGCAAAAATCTACAAACTCATATTTTGAATATGCACACCGACCGAAGTAAATGGAAATACACCTGCGAATTTTGCGAAAAGAAGTTCTCGCAGAAGTCGAACTACATGGAGCACAAGAGGAGACACAGGGGAGTTCGAGATTTCACCTGTCAAATATGTAAAAAGAGCTTTTCGACCAAAAGCGAAATAACCCGTCACATTAAATACCATTCAAATTTGCGGCCGCACAAATGTAGAGAGTGTGACAAGGAGTACAGCGAACGACAAGCTCTAGCCACTCATCTGTTAAACATTTACAAAATCGGCACACCCAGAACCGAATCCGATAAAAAGTTGCCTGTCTAATATGCAACGCGACGTTTTTCGAAAACTACAAACTCCTCAGGCATTTAAGGACGCACAGTGATATTAAATCTTTAGGTCTACACTGTTACTACTATTTAAAGATTAGTTATTTTTATATTTAGAGTGAAAACTTAACGTGTTTTTTAATGCATAAAATCCCGATGTTGTGGAGGTAAACGCATAACCCGATATATAATTAGTATGTTTTCACATCGTATTCAATCCGTATCGAAAATCAAGCATCTTGTTTTTCATATATCATGCCCTTTGTCGGAACAGAGAACATGCTCTATAAACAAAGTTATGATTGTTTTCCACAAACCAAAACTACACTCTTTTGCACTCGACGCGCGATAAACATTGTTTATCATGTTGGGCTAAAAATGGCAGCTTAGCAAGTTCAGCCGTGCTCTTATATTTTTTCAAATTTATGGCAGATAGTGTCCGATTAATGAACTAAATGTGAGTGAGTGGTAGTGAAGGCATACAGGGGACTTGAGAACGGATTACCCAGCTTCCCGAGTATTGGCATTAAGGTTAGTACCAGAGACAACATAATAACTTACGGAGACTAACAGAAATATAGGGCCGTAATTTATTTCACACAATTTTAATTTTGTACCTGCCGGTTTTTGCCACCGCTTGTCAAAGTCTGGCAAGCGGTTTTTTTTTAGATTTTCAAAAGTGGATTATTTTAATCAGTTAACCATTCAAATTAGGCTGGATCACTACCATTAAAGCTAGAGAGCATTTGAAGAGTGCCGAAAAATGGGGTTCAGATTTTTGCGAACCAAATCTGTGAAGAAAATATTGTGATGATTTATACAGAGTTAAGCAAGAAGATAATAGGTTCAAATACAACCAAAAAATAGATAGGTCTGTAAGACTTTATACTGAGATTTTTTCCCAATTAATAAAAGAAAATAACATAATAAAATTGCGTTCTTACCTTTAATATTTGATAATATTCCTCAACATAGTTATAACCCCTCCTCCTATTTTAAATTTTTAAAGGGTTCAAAAAACTTTTTGTAAGCTAAACAAAGTTTTTTCGCTGCTTGGAACTTGGAACAGTACAAATAAGTTGGTTAAGGTTTGTATAGAGCTAAAACCTTTCGCAAATGCATTGCTTTTTTAACACTAAAAAGTATGGAAACGGCGCCTGTTTCTTTTTATTATTAAATAAGTAAGTGTCTGTAAAAAATTAACCAAAATAATATATGTATTTTATTATGCGTCTGGCTGTACAAGTAGTTCCTTCCTGTAGCCACCGGCTACGCTCGTGTCGCCGTCAAACAATGTTCCCCAAGTGTAACACAGTATCGATAACTCTCGCGTAGCTATTACTTTCTCTATGGTTAGTATTCTGTTTCCTATATTGGAGGTGTGTGTGTAACTAGCGTTTTCCTATGTTTCGCCTTGTTCAATTTATGATTTATGTTAGACAACAACTTAAAAATAGTTCACTACGGAGAGATTTAATTTCAAGTGCTGTGGGCTAACATAATGGTCCCTCGACCCGGATAATAAAAAAATAAACTGCAATATATTGTCACAGTAAAATACTGCTTAGGGGTGTCTTGGCCACCCTTAACTAAATCCTGTTTAAATTCGATATAAGCTTTCACTTTTAACGGCTGGATTGGGTAAACAGAGTTGGCTCAAACCGGACGATTGCCTAGGGGGAGGAGATACGGGATCTCTCCTAAGGATGCCAACTTCACTCTTTCCTTTCAACTAGAGAAAATGAACACGTTGGTTTACCTCACACGAGCAACAATCGATTGTATTGCTTAGACTTACAAGAAAAATACAATTTACACAATTTGGACTTACGTTATTTACAATTGTACGGTGCCCAATTGATTCTAGACTGCTCGGTCTACCCGTTATAACTCGCCGCTTTGACCCCTTTTTCGTCTCAAGATAGGTACCCGTTTCGCGGTTCTGGTACCCCTTCGCTTCCGCGGACTTTCTTAATATTGTTTTTGCTCGAAAAGGATCTCTTTACAAGTTCGCACTTGAAATTCGAATCCCAAACTGCCCGCGGAATAGTTGTTACTTAGTACATTGCCAAAAACCGAGTCCCCGATTGATTTTCCGATGAGCTAGCAGGTAGACTTTCCCCCAATCTCTTAATCGTGACTTTTTCCGATACAAAAGATTGTTGAGCAAACCTTGGCCCGCTAACTGTGTTTTCGGTTTATGAGTCTTCTAAATAAAACCTATAGTTTTGCAGTAACGGTCCCAGGGGGGGGGGGCGGGGGGAACGATCGCCCCCTTTGCTCCAGAAAAAAGTAGACAACAAAGATGCTGGTAGTAATCCTGAAGTCTTTGGAGAAAAAATGAGAAATTGCTGAACGTTCCTTTAAAGACATTCTAGAATCCCTCCACAGTATTTTGGGACAGTTTGAAACAGACGAAAACCACGATATTAGAGATACAGAACAATATTATAGATTTTTAATTTATAAACAAGTTTTAGACAAAATCATTTCGGACATAAAATCAAGGTTCAATAACGAGACTCTTAAGTATTTTTGACCTGAACATATTTTATACAACGTGAAGCCAAAATGTCAACAAAGTGAATCTAGTGTCCGCAAATAAAAGTAACATTCGTGGCATATCGGATAAGGCATTTTTTGTTTCTCACTTCATAACGACCAGGTCGCCAATGCCTAATTTAGGTGTCTGGATTCTCCATTAGACATTGGAGGACTGGTCGTAGCAAAAACGCCTTGTCCGATATGCCACGAGTGTTACTTTAATTAACTAATTTCGTATCCAAATACTATAAACTGTTTGATTAATAGAAAACACAATTTCTTGAACTTTTATTAGGAGAAGTCAGTATTTGGAAACAATATTGGTCAGATGTAGGCAAAAGCTTAAATCAAAGCGATAACGTTTTCGAGGCAATTAACAAGTGTGGCGATATTTTTCCGTTGATAAAAACATTCTTGGATGTAAGTTTGTCAGTAAGTAATGATTCATCAGAAAGAAGCTTTTCCTGCCTCAAAAGATTGAAAATATAAGTACTTAACACTATGACGGTAATTCGTCTGGCGGGCTTAGCGTTGTTGCATACAAAAACTGCATATCAACAGACATATTGAAATTAACATTGAGCAAATCATTGACCCGTTTACCCAAAAAAACTGGAAACGAACTTTTATATTAGAGAATTAATAACGATCTTATTCTCCATTTCGGTCAATCGCTACAATATTTTATGGGACAGCCATTTTGCCATTTCTCATTTTTTGGAGGTTTTAATCGTTTCAATCCGGCATATTTCATAGCCTTTCGTATCCTCGATCAAATCAGAGTGCAGGGATTCAAAATATCGACACTTTTTCCGCGTCTTACCGTCGTGGCCAAAACAAAACAATTATAATAAAAACAAATCTGGCAAGTGTTGTGGGCTAAAATAATGTTCCTTCGAGCCGGATTCGAGAGATTGTTTGATGTTTTTCAACTTTAACGGTGGGATTTACTAAAAGGGTTTAGTCGATTTTAGAACGGTCCTAAGTTTAAATGAAATTTTTGGTTTTAAGCATTTTAAACCAACCCTCCTTGAGTTTTGCACACACACATTTAAGAAGAAAGTTTGAATTTAGAAGAAACGAAAATTTAAAAATTGAAACCCACGCAGGGTTTAAATAGTAAACAATCTGTAGAACAAATTAAAATTGAGGTTATATGTAACTCTAATTAAAACTTACCCTTGATAATTGATTTTTCCAATTAATACTTGATGTCACACAACGATTTAGATGGGTGATAATAAAATAAGGTTTAGATTAATTTTGTATTTATTTAAAATGTGTTTTTTTTATGAAATGTATTAAAAAACTTAAATGCAAGTTTTTTTTTACATTTCTGTCACTGTCGAAATGTCAGTTTAAAAATATTAGCGTTGCGTTTAATCACAAACAGCGAGTTCGGATCTTTTACCTTTGCTTGCACCTTGGCTTGCACCAACCTCTACTGATGAAAGCTACAGCTTTAAAATGAGTGGGCTTTGAGTAAGGAAAGTTATTTTGATTGAGCTTTTAGATAACCTCAATGTTTTACTTTCAGTTTGTAAATAAATTAATATAGTTGTTTTGGGTTTTTTCGTACATAATCAGTGACCTTCACTTATGTTTGTTTTGCCTCGTAGTGCCCTCATAAATATATTTTTTGTGCAGAAAACGGGTTGAAAATATGGCGTTTTTATGGACAAAATTGGAGGTGTTTTATTGATTAATAAACAACTTGGGATCTTAAATAAGGTAAATTAATTCTTGTAAAAACCCCAGAGGTGGTCTAAAAAATCACCCACTTTATAACCTCAAACATAGATGATGAAGCTATTATGTGCCAAATTTTTGGCGTATTCACCATATGCCATTTTGAAGCCTGTCAAAAAAAATTAGTTTTAGGGCATTTTCTCCTAAAATATGGTATATTTTTTAAAAAAAGGCATTTTTTCAATGGTATTTTGCAATAATACAAAATAATCAATAACCGTTTGTCTTTTCTGTATGGGTAAGTGTTTTTTAAAAATTGGTTTTAAAATTTAGTACCCCTTACAGGTGTAAATATTTAGACTTGTGGGGGGTACTATTTTAGATCTTAGTAAATCCCACTGTTAAAGATTTGAAAATCGATTTTTAAAACTTGTTCAACCGCACTGGTTGGTATAGTGGGTACATACCTGGTCTATCAACCAGGAGAACCGGGTTCAATACTTGGGACAGTCGATAGTCTACTTGGACTTTTTCTTATAAAATTACATAATTTGGTGAGATTAAGGAAAACGCCGTATGTAGCGGAGTAGGCCGTGTTAGCCAGAAGGCAGGCTAAAACACGATTCCATACCGTCCCTCGGAGAGGACGGTGTTATCCGTATATTGATAGTAGAGCACTTTAAAGATCCCTAGCCTCGACAAAGAGGTTTCGATCTAAATTAAATCCTTCTAGGAAAAACTGCCTTCCTAGGAAGTGCTTATCAGATCGATCTGGTAAGCGGGTAAGGTTATTACACACAAACGCTGCACATCGTGCACTGCGGTGGCATAGAGATTCAATCAATTAGCGCCCGACCTCAGAGAACGCCATGTTGAAAATTCTGGAGCAGCGTTTGTGTGTGATAACCTGTAGGGGCTTATGTATATATATTTCAGGACTCTGGTGACTTAGAGTCAGACAATCCTGGGTTCTTCTACTTGAGCTTGCATATTATCTCACCACATATTACGTTGGTAGATGATCCGTGATCTCACTAAGAGAGAGCGCGGATTTTTAGAATATATTTTATAATATTTTTTAAATATACCTTTCTTATTGAAAAAAGTTCACTCTCCTTAAGAGTATTTATATAGTCTTCGCTGACAGTTTTACTCATGCAAAATAGCAATAAGAATATTACTGGTCCCACATTTTTCCAAATACAGAAATTTTTCAAAAACTAAAAAATCTAATTTTAAGATAATTAAAGCTTTAATCTAGGGTTCTCTAGTAATAGTTTTTGATTTTCATTTTTGTGAAATATGGATTAAAATATGGAGTATTTTGCCTTCTCATATCTGCAAGACTAGACAAAAGTTGCAACAACTCAGGCAACCAGTCACGTGACGTCACGTAAACTTAACGTGTTATTTGCGACCAACATTCGACGTAACATAAATGACGTCAAATTTACGTCGAGTTTTGAGCTTCAGGAAACCAGAAACACGTACAAGTCACGCGAATTTGACGTGTTATTTTTTGGGCTAACATTTGATTTTTTGTTTTGTATATGTATTTTTCATTCTTTTGGAATATTTGGTATTATTTATGAATACCCATCCTCCAACAGAAACTCGTCGGGGTATTAATTACTTACTTTATGGTATAATTATTGGTGCCGGGCACTACCAGCCGGATTTTTAGTGGCACCATTTGATATTCGTAATTTGACGCCCCAATTAAGGGGTTACGTTAATGGGCTACGGATCGAATTTGCTTTTAAAAAAACACCTCTTCGAGCGCTGGTGCCACGACAACGCGTCCGAGCTAAATCAGTTTGATTGGTCGTACCAAAAACGCCCGACGACTAACGCTATTTGACACTGTTGACGAATTTTGGAACGCTTAAAATTTTGGCAACTTTGACAGCCGCTGTGGTAGTGTTAACAACCACTACCACGCATCGATTTTACCAGAGTTTTTGGAACCCATTAGAAGCTCTCACTCGTAAAAAAATTTAGAGATGAGAAAAAACACAAAATTGGACTTTATTTTACAAAATAAGTGTTTTATATCTTGGAACCTGGTAATATTTTATTATCTTTAAAATTAATTGTGCCAAAATTCTCTAAAATTAACCAGAAAAATAACCACAACGAAATGGATTCGGAGCTTACGGCAGTGGTAGTGGTTAGTTGCCACAACGGAATGACGTTTAGCTATTGCGCAGACGCAGTAATTACCACGACCACTACGAAGTGTCAAATAAGCGTTTATGTAAGAAAATGTCTCGATTCTTTTCTGGAAAGGTGGGAAACATTTGGTCCTGGTTCTGGTTGAACTAAAACCGGAACCGGTCCTTTCCATTTAAAACAATGACGTCACACTTGCAACCCGGTTAAGAAATTTTAGAACCAGCCTCCGGTTGGTTTGGTACATTGGTTGTAAATATAACCTATAAAATATTGCAAAATTATAGGTAGTCTTTCTTTTGACTAAAATCGCTAAAATCAAAGATTTCTTTACAAGATTATACATGACGTCATTTTTTTAGAACCGTTGTGAAAATAATAGGGATATTTAAATTTCGAAACCTTATTTGACACTTACTAGTGGTTGTGGTAATTACTGCGTCTGCGCAATAGCTAAACGTCATTCCGTTATGGTAATTAACCACTATACCACTGTCGCAAGCTACGAATCCATTTCGTTGTCGTTGTGGTTACTTTTCTGGTTAATTTTAGAGTATTTTAGCGCAATTAATTTTAAAAATAATAAAATATTACTTTTAATTTTTTATCATCTCTAAATTTTTTTACAAGTGACAGTTTTTGTCCAAAAACTCTGGTAAAATCGATGAGTGGTAGTGGTAGTGGTTGTTAAACACTACCACAGCGGCTGCTTATCTTCGTAAAAACCCATTCTCATTACTTCTCAAAAAACTCTGACTTAAACATATAGGTATATAAACTAGAAATGGCGCAAGTCTATCTACATTGGCACACTCTTCGAAGCTCTTTGAAACCTCTCCCTTAAACATGGGTACAAAAGCATACAACCATTTGCCCAGTACATTAACACAATGCAGCCTGGAATCTTTCAAGAAAAAACTAAAAATTATTATGCTGAAGAATGTACTATACAGTCATGTCGATTTCTTTAACATCAAATTTTCATATGTCAATACAAGCTTATTTTTATATAATTAACAAAAAGATATATATATATTTTTTTTGTTTTGTTTAGTGTTTGTAAGTTTCGTGATTGTCCTGTAACTTATACTACTTAATATTATTTTTAGTGCTTAGTTCAGTAACATTTCTGTTCTTACTGTATTTACATAAGTTTGACTAGTCTAATCTATATAATTGTAGGTAAAAGACAAATATGAAATAAATTAAGGTGACCAACCGTCCCGGTTTGGTCGGGACAGTCCCGATTTTTAACCATTTGTCCCGGGGAAAAAATCCGTCCCGGATAGTCCCGATTTTTCAGCAAAAGTTCCGGTTGGCCCCGGTTTTGATACCACTGTATTTTGTAACCTTAAAATCACTGCAATTAAAAAAGCGGATGTTCTCTGCCATCTATAAATTTGAATTGAAACCTTACTTAAATTATGTTTCTTTAATAAGTATTTTGGAAAATACATCTTCATATTTTTAGGGGCGCATATAAGACAAAATACATGATATACAATACATTGAATGGACGGAGTGTCCCGGTTTTGCCCCTTTAGGAGTTGGTCACCTTAAATAAATAAAGAAATAAAAAGTTGTCAAAATTTTAAGCATTCCAAAATTTCAATGTCAACCAGACCAACGGGACCAAATTCCAAACCGTAAATCCCTTATAGGGCGTAAATTTTTGGCACAGATCCAAAATTGGTTAGTTGCAGTAGTTCGTTAAGACAGCCTTTGACAACGATCAGCTGGACGGTTTTGACGTCTATTATTATAACCTATTTTTTGAAAGTTATCAATATTTTGTATTTTTATGAAAAAGTGAAAGTTGTGTAATAATTTTCCGAAAAAAGTCAAATACACATATTCTGAATCATTACGATTTTTTTCATGAATGTAAAAGTCTTTCCTTGTAATTTTAAAGAGGGTTTTGCAAGAGGCAAATCGGAGGGTAAATCCTTTGTTTGATAAGCAAGTAATCTGCCTGGATTGGCCAATCGTGCCTTTGTTGTGAAAAAAAAAAAAAATTAAATCAAAATTCTGCTTGTTGCAAAAATTTAAGCTCATCAGCCCAGACCAGCAAATCTAAAATATAGAAATATTAATTTTAACTGGATGATGGATAAAAGCACCATCAGATTTGTCCCTAAAGGTAACAATAGTCTATTTTTTTTGGTTATTATATTTTTAAACCAAACCAAGTAGAAACCACAATACATACCACCATGAACTGATACAACTTGTAGCTCTATACTGCATTTATACCTTAATTTATACATGACAAAAATCATTTGTCAGCTCAGCTTAATCATAGAAAATATAGCTTACTGATTAAAGTTCAAAAAATCTTAAAAAATTATGTCTGTATTATTCAAGTATATAAAACCCAGTATAAAACTAACTTTCAAACTGATATCAAACAAATAGCCTTTTCTACATACAAATATTTTCTAGTAAACAGTATAGTTTTGCTAGAGCTTTACAATTAAATGGTTACCTATAGTTTACATGAAAAAATGTCTGGTAATCCAAGTTATAAACTGACATACATCCAAAGTTCTTTAGCTTTCTCCAAAGTTTTTACTGGGATAAGAGCCAAAGATTCAAGCCTAAATATTTTCCTGGGTTATATGAGTTTTATTTAATCTCCAATAGTATAATAGGCTCGATAATAGGTAATAGTTAGACAGTGGCGGTCCAAGGGGGGGGGCGATCGTCCCCCCCTTTGCTCCAGAAAAAAAACACAACAAAGATGCTGGTGGTAATAACCCTGAAGTCTTTGGAGAAAAAACGAGAAATTGCAGAAAGTTCCTTTAGACATTCTAGAATCCCTACACAATATTTTGGGACAGTTTGACCTTTAATTTGTCACACCAAGAAAGCCATTGGAAATACAGAACAGTATTATAGAGTTTCTATATCTAAGCAAGTTTTAGACAAAATCAATTTGGACATAAAAAAGTATTTTTGACTTGAACATATTCCTACCAAGTTTTATACAATGTGAAGCCAAAATCAAGGCAAAATTAGCTAAAGTCGTTTCTAAATACTATAAACTGGTTGATTAATCCAAAACATAAATTCTTGAACTTTTATTGGGAGAAGTCATGCAGTACCTATTTGGAAACAAAATTGGTCAGAAGTAGGCAAAAGCTTATATCAAAACATACCTGATAACATGTTCGAGGCAATGAACAAATGGGGCAATATTTTTCCGTTGATAAAAACATTCTTGGATGTTTGCCAGTAAGTAATACTTCATTAGAAAGAAGCTTCTCATGCTTCAGAAGATTGAGAACATAAGTACTTAAAAAGATACTTAAAAGATAGGCATCTTATGTTTGAGATATGCGATATAAAAGGAGAAGTAATTTTTTTTCAACGGGGGGGGTAGTTAACCCCCCCCCCCCTTCCCGGTTTTAAATTTTTATGAAAACATTAAGAAAACCAGAATTAGGGCATAAATTGCGGCGCTATAATACCTTTGATATTTACTGTTAAAAATGGCATTTGTAGTGTAATTTTCTTAAAAATTTTCGCCTGCTGCGCTGTGAAACCATTGATATATTTACAATTTTAGTTTAATTTTAAATCAGAAAATGCATTTTTAGTGCAATTTTCTTAAAAATTTTCGCCTGCGGCGCTATAATACCATTGATATAATGTAATAAAAATAAATGTCTTAAAATCTGAGTACCCCCCCTAGATTTGAGACCAAATCCGCGCCCCCCCATTTTCAAATGGCTGGGACCGCCACTGAGTTAGATACCATTAACCTACTTAAATGAATGGCAGGTACACTTGAAACTGCAGTGCACACTTCCTCTTTTCACAGTGGAATGGCCAAAAATTAGATAGTAGGTATAGGTAGGTAGCAAAAATTTTTAATAGGTAGGTGGATATCTACCTAACAACATAAAATTAGCAGAGCAACTTCAGAAATTCAAGCAAAAAATATTATAACTTGCCCTTAATTAGCCGTAAATTAGATGTAAAGTAAAAAAAATGTTGTTTTCTTTTTACCTCCATTAACCTAGCGACCCCACTTCAAGATAATCAAAATTTAGTCACACCATAATTATGTGCTAATTTCGTCCTCAATCAAAAAATTTTGTGCTCCTTTGGTTTTTGAGATAATCAAAAAAGAAAATGGGGTAGCTAGGTTAATATTAACTTAGCAACCCCACCAGGAAAAAGGAGCCAAACTCAAAATTTTTTGTTTTAAAATTATGTGCTAATTATGTGCTCAACGAATATATAAGACAAAATCGAATTTTTCATTTTAAATTATGTTTTTTTTTTAAAAAAAAGGGTGGGGTAGCTAGGTTAATATTAACTTAGCGACCCCACATGTTTATGTATCATGGAATTTAAAAATTTTAAAAACCAGCATTATCTGCATATTATGTGCTAATTTTGTCCATATACAGAAAATTTTGTACTCATCTGGTTTCCGAGAAAGTCTAAAAAGAAAGTGGGTTAGCTAGTTTAGTATTAACTTAGCAACCCCACCAGGAAATATGGCGCCAAACTAAAAATTATTGATTTTAAAATTATATGCATTTTTACTTTGGAATCGTACTTCACATGCCGAATGCTAGGTTATTACAAATGATGTAATCTAAATATCCTTTATATTGATTTTCTCGGAAACCAGACAAGTACAAAATTTTCTGACCATGGATGAAATTAGCACATAATTTGTGTGCTAAGTTAATATTAACATAGCTAACCCAGAATTAAAAAAGAAAATAGCTACCCTATTTTCTTTTTCGATTATCTCATAAACCAAAGGAGAGAGAGAGATTTTTCGATTGGGGACGAAATTAGCACATAATTATGGCATAACTAAATTTTGATTTTCTTGGGGTGGGGTCGCTAGGTTAATGGAGGTTTTCTTTTTTTTCCTGTTGTGTTTCTAAAATAATTTTTAAAATATTTTAAAAAATTTTAATAATAAATTTTGGTGGCATAGATCTAAAGCTTCTAGCACTTTTGGGCTGAACCACTACTGGCGTAACTAAGGAGGGGCCTGGTGGAGGCGGCCCCCCCAGATCCTTCCAGGCCCCCCAGAAAAATGTAGTTGTCAGTCATATGACGGAGCTAGAGTAATGTCTGGGAAACATAAGGGCTTACAAGGTTTAATATGAGAAGAAAATCTTCGGCAATATACATTTTTGTTTGGCACATAAACTAAAAGTTGTTGACGCATGTACAAAAGTTGCACCAGCAGCTTCTTTCTTAAATATTGTATGTGCATTTTTCGCAACCAGGAAATCACGAGAAACTTAAAAAGGTTGCAGATACCTTGGGTATAAATTTTTGGAAGTATTTAATCTTTCTACTACTACTTGCTGAGCATGTCGATTTGAGAATCGTAAAGCAGTTTGTACTAGAAAGTGAAGTAACTGAGAACTAGGATAGACGTGCCGTTGAAGCTATTGGACTATTAGCATGTATTCAAAAAGACGAGTTTTGCATTTGCCTGCACATTCTATACACTGTTTTATTACGTATCAACGTTTTGAGTCAATAATTTCACGGTAAGGATGCTACTCTCGGCAATGTAAATTTAATAGTAGATGGCACTTTACAATCTATAGAAGAAACTAGAAACAGCTTTAAAAATATTCGCCGCTAAAGTTGATATTTCTTTAGAACCTATCAAGGAGGATTATATAGTGGAAAGCACTCTTGGATATGATAGCACTGGAAAATAAACATCCACTACCAAATAATGGATAATTTAGCAGCTAATTTTAGGGAGAGATTTTCAAACTTTCTATTGGCCAAATCGGTAGATGCTTTATTTAAGTTAAACATCACAGAAAGTCAAGATTTTATTGAAAATTCCTCTGGTACTGAAAAATATGATTTTTTGTAAAAATTTAGAAAGAAATTTAAAATCTATCAAATAGTATATTAGATACGACTTTTGTCCTAACCTCTACAAATTAATTCAGATTGCTATGTTCCTTCCTATTAGTTCTGCTAGTTGTGAACGAAGCTTTTCTGCGATGCGTGGAATAAAAAAATTGGACCTAAACTACAATGGGACAAATCCGATTTTCCAGTGTATCAATCATTAACATCGATAATTATCTAATTAAAGAAGCGATTACAGCAAACCACGTCTTGGAAATATTTTCACAAAAGACAAAGAAGTTTCAGTTAATTTAAGTTAATTTATATTAAACTGCTAAGTTGAGTTATATAGAGTTACGGTTTAAAGTTGTTCATTCAACAACTTAAGGTTAATGCATATAATTACACAGTTTTGAGAAAAACATTATTGTCTTTTATTTCTTACTATCAAGCATTGTCAGATAGGACATCCCCTAGCCTCCCCCCCAGGCCAGAGAGCTAGTTACGCCGGTGGGCTGAACACTTTTTTATTTATAAATTTATGTCTCCTTCAATACCTGTTGGGTCAAGATCATAAAAAATTGTTAGTTTTTTTACTTCTTCACAAATCCTTTCCAACGGTTTTTGACTTGTGTTTGTCGCTAATATGAAGTGGCGTAAGAGGGTCCCAGAAACTTTGTAGTTGGCATTAGCAGTCTGCAAAAAGAAGTGAATAGTGATAAAAGGCTGAAAATTTAATAAGTAATACCTGGGTGTCTTTACTTTAGATGTCTATGCTTAAAATGTTTTTTGTTATAAAGCTGTCTATTTTTTTAAAACCCGTTAATCGGTCTCACTTACCCGGGATAGAGTAACTGGGACATGGATTCATAGTCGGGGACAAGAGTGAATGTTGTCCAAAGTTTTTCCTTTAAAACACAATTTATTTTACATCATTTTCTTTAATAGTTTTCCTCATAGTTTTCATATACACACAATTTTTTTGGAAATTTACACTAAAACCAACAAACTTATTAAAATTACAAAAACTTTAAGAAGAAAACTTTCAAACCAAACTTTTAACAAGCAAATAACTTTAATTGTCTAATGAGCATTATAATTGTTAAATTTAAGGGGAAGGCTCCCTCGGAAGTCTTAGGTCCCACTTGTTCCATTGCAAGGTCCCACTTATTCCAAAAAAGTGAAATTTGGGGTAAGAGGGACTTAGCCAATCCTAAGAGTACCCATTGAAAATTTCCATTTTCATTGGATCTGAAGGAAAAAACTGATTTTTTTTTACCCAACACAAGTTTTGAATCAATATTTTTGCCACCTTATGCTGAAATAGGTGCTCTTTAGGTACTAATTTGGTCCCCAAACTAAAAATTAGGTGCTCCTGTAGTTTTAGCAGAAAAGTAAAAAAACGGTAGGACCGATAGGTTAACGTTAATCTAGCTGTCCCATACATAATTCTTAGAGATAAATTTAATGTTACTTTTCCCAAATCAGGTCCTGTTTAAGCGCTTCCCGAATATTAAATGAAAAGCCTGAAAAAATGTTTTTTGTGGTATTTTCGCAAAAAATAAGTAAGTAGGGACCGCTAGCTTAAAATAAACGTAGCGGCACCCCCTTCAGATAAACCAAATTTTAATTATTTTAAAATAAAGAGCAATTTAAGTCCTAATTTGGTCCATCTTTCGAAAATTAAGTGCTCTTTTCGTTCTGGCAAAAAATTGAAAAAATGCAATTTTATTGGTAATTTCACACAAATTCGAGATAATAAGCATAATGTGATTAATCTCGTCAATTTAGGAGTTCAATTCAACGCCAATGTGACGAAAAAACTTTTATTCAGCAACTCCCTGTTTGTAACTTAGTTGAGTATTTTAGGTGGGGCCAAAAAAGACAAGAAGGACTTTGAAGAGTTTAAAATCCAAGTGCAGAAAATAGATGGTTCTATGGTTAAATTGACCAATGACTTTGCTTTTATTGATGTCATTATACCAGAGGGGAACTATTCGTTGATCAAGTAAGTAATTAATATATTTGCAATATTTGCTATTTTATAGTTTTTTGAGATTTGGAAAATCATTCTGTTACTTTGTTTTAACATTGATTACAAATGCCTCCAAAACGCTTCCGTTACAATTTGGTTAGATACCTGATACCCGATAATTAAAAAACAAATTGGTAGGGATGGGTTGGGTTTGGTTTTGGTTCTCTTCGAGCTGTAGTTATTTAAAGAAACCCAACTGAAATAAACTCGCATCAGTTTTATGACACAGAAGCTAGCAGCACAACTCGTTTTTGTTTTATTCAAACTTATTTAACTATTTGGAGCTGATTTTGTCCAAGAAAAACACTTCAAAGCTAGAGATTCTGTAAGAAGCCAGCAGCGCATGCGATTGCAGTCTAAATAAGAAAATTCCAAAAAAAAGTCTAGATAATTAGTTAGAGTGACTTTAGTGCGTCACAGTTATAAGTATGCGAGTATTATATTCATTTGCATTATATAAACAATCAACCGTCGTTTTGGCACTGAAATGAATCAATAAGATATCTTAAGACTAACACAACTATTTAAAATGGGCAAAGTACTAATTTGTTATAGACGCTACTTTAAGTGAACATTTTAAGATGAGGTCATAGATTTTTTTCAAATATCGTCGACCCCCCCCTCTTTTGGAAGAGCTGTATGCGCCCCTGACTACTGAAAAATGTCTCTATAGTCTATATTATTTTTTCGCCCCATCCCCTTTTGAAAAAGCTTTCGCCGCCCCTGACTACTCCTTGGAAAAATTCCTCTATAGTCCATACTGTTTGGTTAGCCTCTTATTATCTGATTATTTGAAATAAAATTATACCTATTTCAATATGTTAAAGCACTAATTTTGTAACGCAACTAAAAAATTTAGAACTTTTTTTTCAAAGGTAGCTTTTATGAAGGCTAGTAGCGCACATGATCGCAGCCAAGCCAAAAGTGGTTTAATAACAAAATTAGGCGACCAAAATCATATTCTATACTCGCCCTACAAAGGTTTCTAATCTATAAAAAGTTTAGAAAATTTTGGGATTCATGTTTTAATAGTACAGTAAAATTTTCTCTTTTTGGTGCGTGAAGGTATAACAGCAAAAACTTAATATGTTGGGTAGACAGCCCTACCAGGGTTTGCGTAAGCATACTATTACCCCTGAAAGCAGTGGAGAGGGTAGCAGGCGGACATCTTTGAAAACATGGAAAAGCCTAGACATTGCAACAAATTTAATACAATATCTCAAAAACCACTTATACGATTTTGATGAATAGTAAGTCATTTTCAGGAATATTGTATGGCGCTTTCGATTATGACACCTAATACAATTAAGCGTAGTTTAGCGTAAAATTAGTTTTAAAATTAAAAAATTCTAAAAAAAATGAAAAATTTTATTTTTAACTTTTTTTAAAAATTATATAGCTTTCAAGTTAATGTGGTGATTTTAATAAAACTTTCCCAGAAGTTCCCCCAAACCCTTACCTTTGTCTCTGTTTACTTTTTCTTATTCAACCCCAAGTGCTTATGGAGTAATTCATTGGCGGAGTCGTGTTTTTTTTTTCGTTTTTTGGAAATTGCGACCTTCTGCCACTTTAAGTTAAATAAAACTTTTTCTATCTTTTTGATATTAACATCTGATGGCATTTTTAAAAGGGGATGAAATGGGCTTTATAACGAGTAGGTCATTTGGCATGGGACCCCCAGGAACAAGGATTTAGTGGGTAACAAAATTGTAAAATATTTTATTTATTTTTTTTATACTGGGACTTTCCATCCATTATAGGATTAATGCCCAGTTTCAGTCAAGTTTTTGCAAAGTTAAAGACAAACACAAAATATCCATGCACATAGCCGGGATTCGAACCCTGAACCTTCCGTGCGGCAGGCAGATACGCTGTCCACTGCACTACGGCGGCCGGCAATTGTAAAATATGAATTTTATTTTAAGTTGTAAAATGGCTACCCAAACTGGACCCATAGATCAGGAAGTAGTTAGGGGGTGATTTTGATTAGACCTATATTTTCTGATTTCGCCTCTTATTGTCTAATTTTTCGTATCTCAACTTTTTCGAAATTTTAAAAAATAATTTTTTTTCTTTGCGTTTTTTTGTTTATTTTAATATGAATTTCTATAGCATCCTAGAGGTTTTATTGATTAAAACCGCCATTTTCTCCAATTTTAAATGAGGAACACCGCACGAAACACATTGAAAAATTATTTCGGTGAAATTTGATTAAATTTTAGTATGTTATAGTGGGTTATGAAATAAGAAAAATATGGGCATAAAAAATGAGTTCTATGTTTCCAGAGATATAGACGAACAAAGTTTAAAAAAACGTCGTTTTGGGGTATATTGGGCTCGCTCAAAAAGGCATTTTCTGACCGAAATAAAATAAGTTATCGACCAATATGGGTTACTGAGAACCCACACATGGAATTTCTTATTATTAAAACGTAAAACGTTGTATACAGCCAGTCAAAAAAAATATTTTTTGACAATTTTTTATTTTCTCCGACATAAAAATAAAAATATTATTTTTGAGCAGACATTAATGTTTTAGTATTTTGTAGATAACTTGAACAATTTTTTAATTTTTGATTTTTACTTTTTTAAAACTGATCGAGGGATTTTAATTTAATTTTGCGTACGCCTTTATCATACTTTTATCTAATACAGGGTGCAATTTTTTTACTACTTTTTCAAGGTTCTCTAAACTAAATAATAACTTTTGGTGGGGCTTAATTATAAACCCAGCAATATGCTATAAATTATGATTATGGGTAATTGCTCTCCCTCATACCTATAGAGGTACTCTTTTAAGACGTCCCTAAAGTTAGCAGTACAAAGTCAGCAGTGCAAAGATTTTATGATTGGAAAAATTAGTGCAAATAAAGTGCTAATTAAATGCCAAGCCACAAAATGTTGTGCTCTTGTAGTTTCCGAGATATGACCTGCACTGCTAGCTACTCGTTAAAAATAGCAGTGCACCATGCTAGAATGGGCCAGAAAAGTAGTAGAGTGATCTAAATGATCCAGAAAATTAAATGCTGCCGTTTCAACAAAAAAAATTGTATTTTTTATTTTTTTCTGCATATTTTTTAAAATTAAACTGGTGCACTGCTAACTTTAGGTCGTACACATATTTGAGTTTTCGTGAAAGAAGACGTTGGTGGTGTTTTTGACATTGAAATAAATTAGTGCTATTTAGGTGCTAATTAAATGCCAAGTAACCAAATTTTGTGCTAGTTTCCGAGATATGCGGGGCACCAAGTTAATTTTAAAAAATTTGCAGAAAAAAGTAAGAAATACAGAATTTTTTTTATTGAAATGGTAGCATTTAATTACCATTTAATTTTCTGGGCCATTCAGATCACTCTACCACTTTTCTGGACCCTTTTAGCATAGTGTACTGCTATCTTTAACTGGTAGTTAGCAGTGCCTGCCATATCTCTGAAACTACAACAGCACAAAATTTGGTTACTTGGCATTTAATTAGCACCTAAATAGCACTAATTTATTCAAATATCAAAAACACCACCAACGTCATCTTTCATGAGAACTCAAATATGTGTATAACCTAAAGTTAGCAATGCACCAAGTTAATTTTAAGAAAAATGCAGAAAAAAGTAAAAAATATAGAATTTTCTTATGATATGGCAGCATTTAATTAGAATTTAATTTTTCGCACTGCTATTTTTAACGGGTAGCTAGCAGTGCAGTCATATCTCGGAAACTACATGAGCATAAAATTTTGTGACTTGGCATTTAATTAGCACTTAATTAGCACTAATTTTTTCAATCATAAAATCTTTGCACTGCTGACTTTGTACTGCTAACTTTAGGGACGTCTCTATTAAGTACTAGTCAAAGTCAGTGACTTGCAAAAAAAGGTTGGCAATCAGTTGCCATCTAAAAAACTACTTTTTGACTTTTTATTATACTCTAAACCAGATATCCAAGATTTATACTTATGATAATAATTCTTTCAACCTTCTTAGGACAAGCCACTGACTTTGACTAGTACTCAATAGAGTATTTGGGTACAGTGGCGTAGCCAGAAATTGGCTCTGGGGGGTTTAGTAAGGAACTAATGACGCTTTTATGGGGTTACAGAGGTTACTTTTACTCTGAGGGGGGGGGGGTTAACCACCAAAACACCCCTCTGGCTACACCACTGTGTGGAAGGGAGAACAATTACCCATAATGTTTGTTTGATAATTTAGCCCCACCAAAAGTGTTATTTATTTAGTTTACAGAACCTTGAGAAACCTTTAAAAAGTCATGCAAAACGCAAAGAAGGGATAAAAAAATTGCGCTCTGTATTAGATAAAAGTATAATAAAGGCATACGCAAAATTAAATTAAAATCCCTCTAACACTTCTAAATAAATTAAATAATAATTACTTTTTTGTAAAAATTAATGATATAGAACTTTTTGCATCTACCTCGTAGCTAAGAAAAAAATAAAAAAATAAAATTTATTTTATTTAAAGTTTATTTACTTATACATCACTTTAACTCTAAGAAAAACATGTAACTGTTACTGGGAACAAAAACTTGTTCAGGTTATCTAGAAAATACTAAAACATTAATTTTTGCTCAAAAATACTATTTTAGTTTTATATCGGAGAAAATAAAAAATTGTCAAAAAATGTTTTTTTTTGGCTGGCCCCTGTATACAACATTTTACCAACATAATAATAAGAAAGTCCATGTGTGGGTCCTCAGTAAATAGAAATCATTTTATATGGCCACATTTTTCTTATTTCATAACCCACTATAACATACTAAAATTTTATCAAATTTCACCGAAATAATTTTTCAATGTATTTCGTGCGGGATTCTTTATTATTTAAACCTACCCATGACGTCATTTTCAGAAATTTAATGATGGCGGTCCATAGGGGCGGTTAGTCCAGGAGAATTTTCCGAATTTTATAAAGTGCATTTTGCCATATTTGCTTTTATTATTACGAATCTCATAAATGGGTGGTAAAGACCAATCAAGTAATATTATATGTTTTGGATATTAAACCTGACGTGAGTTCCTTAAAAAAAAATCTTTAACCTCCCCCTCCCCCCTTCAGCTTTTACTTGGCATACTCACCATTAAAACGATGCCTATTAATTTTGACATCACTTTCTGAACAAGATTAGGTGCAATTAGTTTTTGTAGTGACGATTTTTACATTAATTTTATTTTTGCGTTTGCTGAAGAATAATTAAGGGAAGTAAAGCTAGTAAAGTTATTTAAAAAAACGGATTATAATCGCGTTTAATCGACAATTTAAACGAAGAGGAATTTTTAATTCATGACTGCGGGAGTGAGGGAGGGAGGCTGGTAATTGTTTATTTAAATATCTTAGTTTTATCTATAGGGATGAAAATAGTCACCAACAAGTTCGGAAAGAGGTAGTGCCTGTGACATATATTGGCTCATTTGTTTACTGATTATTGCCTCCTTAAGAGCCCAGTCTAGCCACTTAGTTCCAATATATGTCACTACCTCTTCCGGAACTTTTTCGTGACTATTTTCATCCCTATAGATAAAAAAACTAAGATATTTAAATAAACAATTAACAGCTCCCCCCCCCCCCGAAGTCATGAATTAAAAATTCCCCTTCTAGTTGAATAAACTGCGAGACCATGTTTTCTAAAAAATTGTCTCAAAAATTGACGATTACACATGATTATCCTTTTTTTTAAATAACTTTACTAGATTTAAGTAAACGCAAAAATAAAATTAATGTAAAAATCGCGCACTAATTGCACCTAATCTTGTTCAGAAAGTGACTTGAAACCTCTTAGTTTTTTTTATACGACCAGCACGGCCTATCTAGATCTATCTATACTTGATTGCTCTTCGACAGTTAATATCAAAATATCCCAAAATTCTCCTGGTCTATTTCTGTGCCCAGGGCGCCATTTTTAAACTTGCAAAGATAGAGTCGTGAAAGATAACTTTACCACCAATTTATGAAATTGATAATAGTAAAAGCAAATAGGTGTGACAAAATGAAATTCGCAAAATTCTCCTGGACTAACCGCCCCTATGGACCGTCATCATTAAATTTCTGAAAATGACGTCATGGGTAGGTTTAAATAATAAATTTAAACAAATTCCTCATTTAAAATTGGAGAAAACGGCGGTTTTATTTAATAAAATCTTTAGGATGCTATAGAAATTCATATTAAAATAAAATAAAAAACGGAAACATGGTTCCATGAAAACCTTCAGAAAAAAAATCTTTTTTAAAATTTCGAAAAAGGTGAGTTACGAAATATTAGACAATAAGAGGCGAAATCAGAAAATATAGATCTAATCAAAATCACCCCCTAACTACTTCCTGATTTCCTGAGCCATTTTACAACTTAAAATAAAACTCATATTTTACAATTTTGTTACCTGCTAAATCCTTTTTCCTGACGGACGCATGCCAAATGATCTACTTGTCATAAAGCCCATTTCATCCTTTTTTGAAAATGCCATCAGATGTTAAAATCAATGAGATAAAAAATGTTTATATTACTCAAAGTGGCAGAAGGTCGCAATTTCCAAAAAACTAAAAAAAAAACACGAATCCGCCAATGAATTACTCCACAAGCACTTGGGGTTAAATAAGAAAAAGTAAACAGAGACAAAGGTAAGGGTTTGTGGGAACTTCTGGGAAAGTTTTATTAAAATCACCACATTAACTTAAAAGCTATATAATTTTTTTTAAAAGTTAAAAATAAAATTTTGGATTTTTTTTAGATTTTTTAATTATAAAACTAATTTTACGCCAAAGTAAGTTTAATTGTATTATGTGTCATACATGAGCGGAAGCGCCATACAATGCTCCTGAAAATGAGTTACTATACATCCAAATTGTGTAAGTGGTTTTTGAGATATTGTATTAAATTTGTTGCAATGTCTAGGCTTTTCCATGTTTTCAAAGATGGACGCTTGGCACCCTCCTCCCCACCGCTTTCAGGGTTATTAGTATACTTACGCATAACCCACGATATTAAGTTCTTGCTGTTATTTATTCACGCACCAAAAAGCGCAAATTTTACTGTACTATAAAAACAAAAACAGGTTTAAAACTGTAGCATTCTTTTCTTCTTAAAAAAGGATTTAGCGCTATATCCTTTTTAAATTTATCAACTCCAGAGCTTAGGATAACTGTAAAGATAATTATATCTTTCTCCGTAGATACGCTTAATTTTCCTTCAAATTGAAGGTACATCTGCCGATTCTGCAATTTGACAGATGGTTTTATTTTACATGAATCCTGTGTCATATTTTTTCATCATCATTTCATCTCCTAATTTCTAGCCCCGTACTGATGAGCACCACAAGTGCGAAATCCTGATCTACGGTTACCATTACCTTTTTTGAGGGAAATCTCGCTGTTCATTGATTTTGTAGCATTCTTGTTTACTTTTGTGATTATTTTGATCGTTTTTCTATGAGTATTTAAATTTTATGATATGGTGACTGCGCCCGAAAATATCATGTAGAGTAAACTTGCATTTTAAATAGGTTTCAATCAATACAGAAAAAATTGTTATGCAGTATTATCAACAGTCTGGAAATCCTTGGAATTCATTTTTTTCTACAATTTCGACCAGTACAAATCACAATTAAAAGTTAAGTGATTAATGGGTACACATATGTAGAGTAAAAAAACAATAATTTTTATTGTAATTTCGGTCTTAACGTCATCACTTAATTTCGGAAATTAAAGTTAAGGTTTTTGAAAAATATTGCACATAAAAACTGATAATTACCAAATTCTAAAACTGATTTGGTACAGACTTTGGCTTTTTTTACCATGGTGTTTAGTCATGGACTTCGACTTTAGTTTTGATATGTTTCTAATAAAAAATGTGATTTCAAATCATTTTTGTATTTGCGTTGATTTGATGAGTGTTTTTTTTTCGTGCAAAAATGTGGGCTGTGAGGTTCAATCTGAGACTAGTGGCCGAGTTAGTGTAAGTAAAATTTGTTTGGTTCAAAATATCAAAAAAAAAATCTGCAAAATGTGGCAATCGGTTTTAAAGTTGAGTCATTAATTTTAAATAGTGATGGGGAAATCAAAATATTAAAAAGTTTGTGGTCACTAAAAATGTCAAAACAGTCTGCAGGGCGTGGAAATGTGGATGGGGGACGATACGTTAGTCATTTTAATTGTTTATTTGACATTGTTTTTTTTCAAGGGTATCGAGGGAAAATCTTGCATAGCACACCCGGTCCAACCGTCCAGTCCACTCCCACGTATTTGACATTAGAAGTTTACTTAAATAAGATTAAATTCGTGGTAAAATTGAGGTGTACGCACACTTCCGTCGAAATAGTACTGGATTTAGGATTGAAACTACTGAACTTGATATTGAAATAAGTGGAATTAGTTGAAATTTATGTAAAAATTTTGACGAGCACTTTGCCCTTAAATAAGTGAGAAACTTTTGTAATATTAGCAGCAGTAAGCGGGACCAAACTTGCACTTTTTCCCCAAGACAACTTTTAAGAAGTGGTGCCTAGTTTTCACTTGCAAAATCGGGCTTACTCAGTGGCGGTCCCAGGGGGGGGGGGCGATCGCCCCCCCCCTTTGCTCAAGAAAAAAGTAGACAAAGATGCTGGTGGTAACCCTGAAGTCTTTGGAGAAAAAACGAGAAATTGCAGAAACTTCCTTTAAAGACATTCTGGAATCCCTCCATAGTGTTTTTGGACAGTTTCACCTTCAATTTGTCACACCAACAATATTGGTCAGAAGTACCTAATAACGTTTTCGAGGCAATGAACAATTATGGCGATATTTTTGCTAGTACGTAATGCTTCGTCAGAAAGAAGCTTCTCATGCCTCAGAAGATTGAAAACATGAGTACTTAAAAACACTATGACGGAAATTCGTCTGACGGGCTTAATGGTCAAGCCATGATGGTAATTTAAGGTTTAAAATATTTTAGCATAATTTAAGGGGTAACGTTTTTGATAAAGCAATTTTTTACTATGTGTTACAAATTTGTAGGCCATGATATTGCTCACATTTTAAAGCTTTCTTTCTAAACTTTCGATTTTTATTTTGCAATTTTTATCCAAGAAACAACAAAAAATGTAATTTTTCAAAGTGTAAAGTGTGTAAAAGATAAGGTGGTATTAATTTCTCTCAATCAAAGTCCTTTACAGGCTTTAAATTTACCAAAAAACGTGTCCTACTAAGGTGTATTTTAGCATATCTATTTTGTGTTAAAAATGGCATTTGTAGTGTCATTTCCTTAAAAATTTTCGCCTGCTCCTCTTTGAAACCATTGATATATTTACAATTTTATTTCTTTTCCTTTCTTTTCTATATTTTATTTTATTAAGAATTTTCGCCTGCGGCGCTATGATACTGTTAATATTTACGATTTTACTTTAATTCGACTCAAAATTTTTATTTTTAATCAAGTTTTCTCAAAAATTTTCGGCGAAATTAAACAATTTTTAGATTTGATTGAGACCAAATCCGCGCTTTTAGTTACTAAGTTTTGTTTGCATATATTGATATGTTTCTCATAAAAGCTATATATGCTTTTATTCTAGTTTTTTTTTCGTATCGAAACCGCCCCCCCCCCCTTTCAAATGGCTGGGACCGCCACTGGCTGGCAAATCTCCCGAACTACAAGAGCCAGAGACGCTGGTGGCACATATTACCCTTTAAGGTGAATGTTAAAAACTAGTTGGGTTGGGTCCATAAATTACGAAATAAATTTCAGGCAAAATTGTAATATTTGATTTTTTCTTTTTTTAGCGGGACTTTGCTGAGGTATTTTCGAACTTCTGTTATAAATATTATATATTATTTACTATTTACTTATTTTATTATACCAATTAACCAGAGCAAGCCACGGTCTTTCAGGCAGAGGTGTATGCCATAATAATGGCTGCAACCATGGAGGAAATAAAGAACGGTACGGAGGAGCATGTTTATATATGCTCCGACAGCCAATCGGCCCTAAAGGCACTAAGAGCGCCCAAGATCAACAACACTCTGGTGGAGGAATGTGCGGATGCACTAGAATCCTTGGGAGAGGGCGAACAAGTGACATTTATGTGGGTACCGGGACATATGAGGGTGCCGGGGAACGAGAAGGCTGACGAGCTCGCCAGGATTTGGGCAAGCACCCAGTATGTAGGGCCGGAACCACTCCTAGGAACAACCAAGAGGCAATTGCAAAGTCGACTCAATAAATCGTTTTTTTTTATCCCTGTCAACATTCATATGCTTCGACTTTCGATCATCTTACAAAAAAGACATATTTTGCTACTTTGCTCCCCTCGGAATTTTTTTTGACGCGAGCTTTTAAATTTTCCTTCAATAATTGATAATTATAATGTATATTCACAGCAAAACCTCAAAAATACCTCAGCAGAGTCCTGTTTTAAAAAAGCAGCTCTTCAACTGCCATGCTCTCTTCGAACGTTGACTATCATCAGCGCGATCTGCACCCTTTCCTGCTTTTCGGAAAAGTGTCGTAGTACTAACACCATACAATTGTCTAAGATTTTTAAATGAATGAGGATACTTAGGTCATTCTCCACTATTTATTAAAGATTCACCCAAGACTGTCACCTTTAGGGATTTACTAAAAGAACACAAAAAAAACTTATTATAATAATGACATTCTCTGAATATAGAGCAGGAGGTTCAGGTCCCTCCCCCACTTGTTTTAATTTTTTTTATACTGGTTTTTATAATGTTTTATAATTTTACATACTCCAAAAAATGTCGGTAAGTCCTACAACTTCTTCATTTTGACTTCCAGTATACAATTACTGACTGTATCCTGAGACTACTCTCTTTGTTTTCAGTTTTCCATTTAGCACAATTAGCTATGTAAGCTGCTAAAAATTTTCCTACTTTGCCTTAAACATAAGATGTCGCCATACTTGTAGCAGGCAAAAGACAGAACCTTACTTTCGTATTGACAAAGCTTAATTAATTAATTAAGCGATTGAGTCACTCCGCATTGGATATCTCCAAAGCCTTTGATAGAGTTTGCCATGAACATCTGCTTAGCAAAATAAAAGCCAAGAGTGTCAAGAAAACTCTCTACATGGTTTGCGAGTTTTCTCGATGAGAGATCAATCTACGTTATAATAGATGGTCACATATTCAACACTTATAAAATAAATGCTGGTGTACCCCAGGGGCTGGATTCTTGACACCCGTGCCCGTGAATGTGAACAAATTTCTCACTTTTCACCTGCTTTGAACCATATGAAAAGTGAGAGAGGCAAATACTCACCGGTGACTACTCACCTCATAGGCCGTCAAGAATACGATCCCAGGGAGCAATCCTTTCACCGACGCTGATGGTACTGTCGTGTCTACTACTATCTCTTACTGAGCAAGAATTCCATCGTCAGAGAGTGGCCCAAATATCGCAGATAAATGAGGACTTAGAATTGGTCCAGGATTGGGAAACAAGAACCTCGTAAATTTTAATGCCCAGAAAACGCAGGCAGCTCTATTTTACAAAAAAGACATCATGATGTCCGGTAGTTCGGTTGCTGAACTGAATCTTTTAGGGGTCACTGCAGAGACTAATATGTCATGGCACAATCACGTAGTCCTCTTCGCTAGTTATGAAGTGATCTTGGTGCACACCTCACCTTATGCGGACCTCTTCGGACAGACTATCAACTTTTATTTGAGCTGAATAATTCCAGTATAGGTTAGCGATTATCTTTAGATCTCGGTCATCTAGACCAACTTCTCTTAACGTTTCTATGAGCTTTTCATATTGTAATGCAATTTTGACTAAATGTTTCGCAACTTATGGACACCCCCTCGCAATTTATCGACGCCACCCTCACTTTATTTTGACATTCACCTTAAATGGCAATATGTGTGTAGTAAAATGAGATGCCGCCGACCTCTTTGCGTCTTGTAGTTCGGGAGTTGTGGAGCAGCAAAGAACCCAAACCCCCCTCCGGTCAACCTGTATGGTCATCGGGTCATATGGCCAAGTGGCATACTTGCATTGGAAAAAGTGCAAGGTGGATCCTGCTAACCCCGTACTATAATACAAGATTTTTTGATAACTTTTTTTCTTTTATTTTGCAAAATTTTGTTAATTTTTGACATTTAAAAAATTATTATGGTTCGGATAGCGGATGCTTGTTTTTAAAGCTAAATTAATTACACAGAGGTTGAGATCAGGGAAAAGAAAATATTTCGCCACAAATGCGCGATTCCTAATGATAGAGTCCGATTATTAAGTAAATGGGCCACGACAAGCACGGACGATGCGCGGCGTTCGCTTGTTGTCTCTGTTTAAGGCAGGGCCGAACACTGTGGCAGGGGCGCACGTATCGTAATAAATGAATAAAATGAATAAGTTGAAGAATTATAAAATGATAAAAAAAATTATTTGCAAGCCGTTATTTTTAATTTGGTTAGTTGATATGTTGTTGAGTTCTCAAATCATTTATTTACATACTATACATTTTAATACTGAATTGGGTTGGTTCATATTTTATTGAGTTTTCAAATAAAATTATAATAATATGAATAATAACTTGTCTAATTTTTGACCTTTCCTCCTTTTCTCAGAAAAATAATTGTACTTATTTATAATTTTGTGGAAAATTACCTAACATTTATTCGAGAGTCATTAATTTTTTTGACATGAATTTAAAAGGTGAAAAATGTCTCATTTTTTTCTCAAAATTACTACTTACCTATTAACCGGACCCTAGTATTTTAAATGGAAATTGGTGTCTTTTATTTCTCTCACTAAAGACCAGTTTGATTGATTGATTCGTTTGTGATTGTGCCAGTATGGCACTGTCCACTGCGACCACTGTTGGGTCTATTGTGGCTCACTTTTAACATTTTTGGTTGCTACAGAATATTCAGCCTCTTAAAGAGGCTCGCAACTTGCTTTGGTGAAGCATCAGTCAGTCGATCTGTGGTTTACCGAAGATACGTTGACGCTGACGTGCAATGGCCGGACATTCACACAGCACATGTCTGGCCGTCTCATCATACTCCATACAGAGCCTACATTCGGTGTCCTCACTTAGACCCTTTCTGTGTAATGGTACTTTCAGCCTGCAGTGTCCGGTGTATAGATCAACCATTGTCCGGATCTCCTGCCTGGTGAGCTCAATGAGTTTCCCGGCCCTCTTCCTGCAGGGTTCTGTAATGAACTTTTTGGAATGTGCCAGTCCCGGCAATTCTCTCCAGTATTGGTGGAACTTGTTTTCCATCCAGCCTGAGAGAGCAGTGTTGATTGTGTTGTTATGCTATTCCAAGGGCTGGTTCGGGGCCAATAACCCCCAGTTGGTCGGCAGTCCCATTTCCCCGATGCCCAGAATATCCCGGAATCCATACCAGCGACACAGTGTTTATTCACGCTAGGGTGTTCAGTGTGTCCTGGCAGCTCCTAACGGTTCTCGATGAGCACCTATAGGATTCAAGAGCCTTAAGGGCCGCTTGACTGTCGGAGAGTATCTTTATTGATCTGTTGCGCCAGTTATGATCTATCATACAACGTGCGCTCATTTTAATGGCGAAGGGTTCCGCCTGGAAAATTGTAGCCATTCGTCCAAGACTATGTATAATTCTGATATTTTCCTGGCTGCAATAATCTTCGGATCCAACGCCTGAAGGCATTTTGGATCCGTCATTGTACCAGCAGCTATCTTCCCTTGAGAAACTTATTCTGTTTGTCGTCCAGTCCTCCCTATCTGGGAGAATAGTGTTGTATAGCTTTTTGCTGTTTACTGTTGCGGGCATTAGATTCGGTAGTAGCCCTAGAATGCAGTGGCTCTCAATTGCCCGCGTTAAAGGGTTTGGTACTACTTAACTTGTCCTGCCACCCCATTGGTTGGCCATGATTCTGTAGGTTGCCTTCATAGCCTCTTTCTCCAAGACAAGGTGTAGAGGAGGAAGGTTTACGAGGCATTCAAACGCTGCTGATGGTGTGGTGATTTTCTCCCTGATTTCAAGAATAGCTACACAGGAGTGTTCGTTTTATAGGTCGTTTGTGTTTTAATTACGATCTTCACAATCTCAGTAGATTCCTGGTCAAAATAGGCCCTCTTGAGGCCGCAGTGTACGGTTTAGCTTTTATAAGAGAGCTAACCACCAGATCAAATACAAGCGTACCAGACGTTGCCAGACTCGAATGGTTTCTAAGAAGAACACACTTACTACGTTTATTTATAAAACCGGTTTTATGTAAGCGCGGTTTTAAATAAAATCGCTTTCTTAGGCGCGGACCGCTGGGGGGGTTTAGGAGTTAAAACACCCCCCCCCCCCATGAGTAAAAAAATGGTATTAGATACGAGCGGATACAGGGGAGGGGCTATCGCCTCCCCCTTTGCACCCGACCCATATTTCATTAAATAATTTACAAAAAAAAAAACGATAAATATTCAGATTTCTAGCTTTACTTTTAAAAAATTTCGCCTGCGGCGCTATATAAAGTCGTAGATTATTACAATTTTCGTTTTTTTTTAATTTTTAGTTAAACGCCAAACAATTTTGTCTGCATCGCTATAACACATTGAGTATTACAATTTTGGTTTAATTAGAAGCAATTTTTGTCCGAGGCATTTACGTGTAAAACACAAAAAGGAGTAAAATTTTCGACTAAACTGCAAAAAATTTGTTATAATTTTAGTTTATTGTTAAAACAGTTTTGTCAAGGGTATTTCAAACGTGAAAAAAATTGCACTTTTATTACTAGTGATGGGAAATTCGGGTCATATCGGCGAGTCGGGTCACCGGATCTGGATCACTTTAAAGATCCGGATCTCTGATACGGTTCACCGGGTCAGTGGGTCTCTGGATCCCTGATTCCATTTTGTAACTAAATTAGCCAATGCCAATAGTCTTTCAAATTTGAATTGTATTGGATCATATCATACCTACTCCTTATTCGTGAAATGCAGAAAACAAGTATTTCTATTCTACATTTCTTAACTATCCTTTTCACTGTTTTTGCTGTTCCCACCACCGTTAATCGCGATTTTTAAGTTGAAAAATATCAATTATTTGAACGACCCGTGCTGATCCGTGACCCGTGTTTTGTAATTTTGGGACCCGGTTCAATTCATTCTTTTAAAAGATCCGGATCACTGAACCGGGTCAGATCCGACCCGGACATCTCTATTTAATACAAATTTTCGCCGTCGGCAGATATATTACATCATTTTAGGAACAATTTGGTTTAATTTAGATAATTTTTTGTCAATGATATTTTTAAAAAATTTGTAAGTAAGGCAATTTTGGAATAATTTTCTCAAAATTTTTGCCTGCGGTATATTTAATATTAATTAAAGCCCAAACAAACCGTCCTCCCCTTTGAAATCGGCTCTATCCGCCTGTAAGAAACTTGTTAAACATATTCACTCAGTTTTTCATACGAAACACCCCCCCCCCTCCTTTGGATCAGTGGCGGACGCTACTGCGGTTTCTCCAAGGGTTTATTTATCAATTAAAAAATCAAAATAAAACCACACAAGTTATCAGATTTTTCGGTAAAACCAGGGCTGAAGCGTTTTTAAAAAGTTTTATACCTACTCTAAAATCGGTTTTAAATAAACCGCTTTTTTAAATCGATTTAAAATAAAATCGATTTAGTGCTTAAAACGGTTTTAGTAGAGTTTATACGACAAAATTTTATAAAACCGCTCATATAAACAAAGTAACTGTCCTATTCTTGAATCTCGAGAGAAGGAACGATTCCTCAACAGAAAGGATCAATCCCGGGGAATGATCCCATACCTCGAAAAAAAGATGCTTTTCCTTGAAATCTCTTCGAAATTTTAGATTGAAAAATATAAATTTTACGCGCATGCTTGCCGGAGAAATGGAACCGATCTCTGGCTTTGGAGTCGGGGAGCGCGAACACCCAATCTTTGATAGAATGGAATGAGCGATCACCGTCTAAGAATACGAAATGCGTTCGACGTGGGATCATTCGACACAAATCTATGTCGTTCCCTGCTCAAGAATTAGGGCCCACGGAGGCCCGGAGAGCCAGGGTGCTGATATAAAGCAAAAAGGGCTCACAGAGGCCTACTTGTCCCGCCTGTCACTACCAAAAATAATAATCAGTCAATAAACAGAAATAAATATGTAGCAATCCCATGGAAGTGAATGGAACCATAAATCGTTACATTTTTCTTGGTTCCGAAAGTGAAAAGTGCTCTTGAAAAGGATTAATTAGATTAGTCCAAGAGATTTTGTCTGTTTTTAAGTTTTTGTCAGCTTTTTTTAAAACTCCTGTAAATGTAATTTTATTTGGAACATTTTGTGCAAAGAAATAGTAGTTTTCACAACTAGTGGCTAAACTAGTGCTTTTTTTTATAAGCGTTTGTTTAAAAACGCGAGTGAAAAAAATCACAGTTTAGCCGCGAGTTGTTAATACTATTTTTTAAATACCTTTATCAAAAAATCCAAGAAAAACAGGAAAATACTTTTAAAAATCTCGAACGATGAGCACTTCTCGCAACACACCATCTTTACACTATAAATCAAAGCGGCTGGTAAATGAAATAACAATGGTTTCCATAGCGATGTGCCTTTTTACATCTTTGACAGTTTGATATTTTGACGATATTTTTAAATGATTTTTTCGTAAATACTTGGTGAAAATTGGCGGAAATGGCTTAATTTTTAGGCAAGAATAGTTAGATTTTTTCAATATTACTATTTTCGGCTATTTCTCTTTAATTTTGGGTAAAAAACGGACAGAAATCTTTTTTTGCACCCGTGATCAAAAAAAAAAACAATAAAGGCATGCTTTAGTTATCAGCAGATAGTTACTAAAATCATGTTTTTTATGAAGGTGTAAAAAATAATTATTTTCTACTCCGTTTTTTTATACATATATATCAAACACATTTTTGATCTTACTGACGTAAAAATTTGAGTTTATACGAAAATTATGAGACAAGTTCCCTTCGATATCCACTCGTGGATAGTTAAAAATGTTACAAAATAAATCGAGTTAAGAACTACTCCAAAATTTCCCTCGCTCAAGAAAATACATAGTCACTACTCGTATACGCATGGGTTGGGTCAGTCAGACTTTTCCAGGGTGTATCCAGAATTTCTGGGCGTATCCAGATTTTTCTAGGGTGTATCCAGACTTTTCTAGAGTTTCAGAGTTTTTCAAGAGATATCCTGACTTCCTGGATGTATCCAGACTTTTCCGGAGTGTATATAGACTTCTCCAGGGTTTATCTGGACTCTCCAGTGTGCATTCAAGCATTTTTAGAGTTTATCCAGATTTTTCCAGAGTGTATCCAGACGTTTCCTGGGTATTTCTAAACTTTTCCGGGGTTGTGTTCAGGTTTTTTCAGAGTGTATCCCTACTTTTTTATATGTGCTATATATATTTTGTCAAAAATTTTTGCGCCAGTCAATCAAGATTGAGTTTTGAAAAAAAATTTTGCACTTTTTATGTGCTATTTTTATATATGTTGTCAAACATTTTGGCGCCTTTAAACGATTCTTATAAGCTTTCCGACGAGGTATCACAAGGTAAGACAAAAAACGTTTTTTTTTAGGGATTAAGTTTTTTAGGGGTAGCTTCAAAGAGGAAATGAAAATATCTCGAAAACTGTAGCTTTGAAAGATTTGAACCTTATAACAAAGTTTTTGGTTTATATTTACGAAAACCAAAACCTGAAAACCGCATATCAATAGCTGCTTTACTTCTAAAGTTATGATTTTTTTAAATATATTTTAACGTTTTTTCAAATAACTCGGAATAAAGCTCACACAAATTTGGAGTCCATATTCATGGAAACTTAAATCTGAAAACCGTATATCGCTACTTGCTTTTGTTCCAAAGTTACAATTTCTTTAAATATATTATCAGTTCATGGTCAGCCGATAGAAGATTTTTCTACCAAATTTCGTTAAAATCGATTAAGCCGTTCTTGAATTATCGTGTATACAGACAGACAACTGACCGACAAACAGCTTTTTTTTTCGTCGATTAAGGTGTTTTGGGACCTTACTAACTCACTTTTGATAAAATTAAGTAAAGTCAAAATTTCACGATTTTAATAGTCCCCCATATTATGTTGGTATGGTGGACTAAAAAAGGGTTGACAAATAAAAAAGTTGTGAGTTTTCGAAAATTGTTCTTTTTTCCATGTTTGAGCCGCCGCGCCGCGCCATCTTGAGTTTGAAAGATGTCGAATAAGTGGAATACTGATCCACGAATGCCCCTAAGCACCGACCTGGTTGGTATAGTGGGTACATACCTGGTCTATCAACCAGGAGACCCAGGTTCGAACCCCGGGGCCGTTGGTAGTCTACTTAGACTTTTTCTAATAAAATTACATAATTTGAAAAACCGCGGTATGGAGCGGAGTAAGCCGTGTTAACTAGAAGGCAGGCTAACACAATTCAATGCCGTCCCTCGTAGAGGACGGTACCGTGTGATCCATATATTGATAGTGGAGCACGTTAAAGATCCCTAGCCCCGACAAAGGGGTTTAGGTCTAAATCCCTCTAGGAAAATTAAAACTGCCTTCCTATGGGGTCCTCATCAGACCGGTCTGGTAAGCAGGGTTTTATTTATTTATTAGCTTTATTGCCAAACAAAAAGATTCATTTACAGAGCAATTACAATTAAATCAAAAATACTCAATAATAGACAAAAGTAATCTTAATAACTAAATCTATATCTAAACATGTTAATTAAAAAATTCATGCACAGTTTTTTTAAATTGATTTAAAGAACAGTTAAAAATGTTACAATGGCTGGACATTTTATTAAAGTTAGAACAAGCAGTATAAATAAAAGAGTTCATTAGTAGATTAGAGTTTGGCCTTTCTGTGTAAAATGGTGTACTTAGGCGACTACCTAACCGGGGCACACGAAAATTGATATAACTGAGCAGGTCAGGGCAGTCTATAATATTATGAGTCACTTTATAAAGAAATATTACTGATGTTTGGTCTCGTCTGCTTTCTAAACTTTTAAAAGTAAACCTGTCCAGATAAGTATTATAACTAATACCTCTTGAAGGATAAAACCCATCAAGCTTAAAAGACAAGTATTTTAAAAATCTCTATTTCAGTTTTTTTGTTAAAACCATACAATTTACTTGGCTCCCAAGTTATATTTCTTATATGAAGGTCAAATGATAACTTATTATTAAAAATAATCCTGAGATCCCTCATACTATCAGATCGAGACAATATAGCACCATTAATAGTGTATTGGAATTCTATAGGTGTATTTTTCCTTATATATGAAACCACTTTGTTAAGTTTTTGAAGTTCACTCTGAAGAGTAAGACAATCTCGGATATTATTTATCACAAATTAGAGTTTAAAATCATCAGCAAATGCAAGATTAGGCCCATCTAATATTTCTAGTAAGTCTTTAATAAAAATAGAAAAGAACAGAGGTCCAAGATTGGAGCCTTGGGGCACACCTGACGTGGCAGTGAAATGATTTGAGTCGTATCCATTGAAAGAAACAGTTAGTGGCCTCTCTGTCAAGTAAGATCTTAAAAGTTTTACATCTCTAGCATTTAATCCAACCCGAGCCAATCTCGTCAGCAGAAGGTCGTGAGATATTTTGTCGAAGGCCTTCGAAAAGTCTGTATAGATCACATCTACCTGTCCTACTTTGTCTATCTCTCTTTTCATGAATTCCGTTAAGTTTGCTAAATTGGTGACTTAATCTCTTTCTAAAAAATCCATGCTGATGAATTGACAGTGAACCATTGACAGACCTGTAGATACGATCACACAGAATTATCTCGAAGACCCTCGAAAAGTTGCAAAGTAACGAGATCGGTCTATAGTTACTAGACTTTTATCATCCGACTTTAAGATAGGACATACTTTACATAGCTGAGGGTATTCTCCTGTCGTTACAGGTAAATTAAACAAATACCCCAATGGCACAACCAGCACAGAAATACAATCTCTGATTAAAAAAGATGAAATACCATCTGTCATTTTATTTTTTAATTTTTTACCTGCTGTGAGAATTTCATTGGCTGTTATTAAGTAAAATTGTGTTGAAATTTGATGTTACTGCTTGAAAGTCGTTATTAAGATCATCTGGGACATCTGGCGTCAAAAACACTGACTTGAAAAAATCAGCAAAAGCATTGACGATTTGATTTGGACTTTTGAGAGTGTCATTATTATAACACATGATACCTGGAATCCTTGAACTTTTGTTTTTTTCATGCACGTATGACCAAAAAGACTTAGAGTCATTTTTTACCAGTTCTTGAATATTTTTTGTGTATGTGTTATAAGCTTCTTTTATTTGAACTCTCACAACGGACCTCAATATACTAAAATCCTCGTAATCTAGAGGATTTTTAAATTTTTTAAATTTTTTTGAAGTTTAGCTTTTTTCTTGATATTATGTATAATGTTGCTGGTGTCCCACTTGGGATATTTGTGACTGTACTGCTTATAAATAGGCACATGTGCATCAAATATCTCATAAAGTTTATTATTAAATAATAGTAACGCTTGGTCTATACTATCGGTGTTTGTCAAAAATGACCAGTTTGTTGTGGTAATTTTATGGTAGAGAGCAGAATAATTTGCTCTTTTAAAATTGTAGTTCCTGCTGCCAGTATTAAGAGAAAAGTTTATGTTTTTATTTATTAGATCTCTACAAAAAATTCTAAGTGCTGGATGATCTGAATTTTCAGTTGTGAAAGGCAAATCATCACGCTCCACTAGGGGAACCCAGATAAAATAAGTGTAAAAGGTACCTTAGGCCCTGCCCCTCAATTCACGCTGGTAACAAGGCCGGATGGGATTGGATATAACGTGGAGGCCGACATAGTTACACACTCCCTAAGTCGGTAGACTACTGGAGGATAAAAGACCTGGTCTGGGGTTCGAAAGTAGTTGATGACCCGTCCGATTAGGTTAATAGTGCTTACGGGACTCGAAAAAGTGACGGTAAACAAATGTGAAGAGAGAGAGAGAGAGAGAGAGAGAGAAGGCCCCTAAGCGAATAGACTAATGATATTCAAAATTACATTCTTAAGGCGCAATTACACAGACGAACATGCTCAAATAAAAGCTCGTGCAAAAGATCTGAATTTTTTTGCGCGAACATTTTTGTGAGCTTTTCTTTGAACATTTTGTTCGGGTAAATTTTTGAGCAAGTTATTGCTATCTATTTTGGAAAATATTTTTAAAGATGAGAATAAATATAATTTTACATCATTGATCAGTGATCTCAATTCTTTAAAAAAATGGAAAACCAACTTTTATTTTAAACTTTTGTGAAAAAAAGGCGACGGCAAGCGAAACATTATTATTGGCTATTAGTTTTGTCATATGCAATGTTATATTGTTATAATAGTTAATGATGGAGGTAATAACATTTAATTGTTTTCTTTAACTTTTTTTGGTTTTCTTTCATTATAAAAAGAGAACGGAAATGTCTTCGAAGTAATTACTTTTAAAAATGCAGGTGGATATTTTTAGAGAACTGTTCTGGAGAGTAGTTAGTTGTTCCCTGGGGGGGATAGGGAGGTTTAGACAGTCGGAACGCAGCGCTGTCAAACACTGCTGTAATTTTGTGTGTCAATGTTCATTTGACCAAAACTCCCTCTCACTAGTCTACGGTTTTTACCTTCTCCTAACCCAGCAACAGCAATAAATAAGTGTCAATTTTTATTTTTTTTGATTCTCGTTTTTTTTACAACCCCAAAAAAGTTACAAGTATACTGGCATATCCCCTATAAAAATCAGATCAATCGAAGTTGCTTCTGAGGTAAAATGTGAATTTCGACATCAAATCGTTTTTCCGTCGGAAAGCACTTAATTAAAAATACCTTGTTTTAAAACTTAGTCTTTCTATTTTCAGTTAAGTTCAATGAATTCCCATAAAACTATAAAATTTAAATTTGTAAGAAATTTTTATTACCAACATTTCTTCAAACAAATTTTGCTCAACATTCTCTCCAAAATTTACGTGTGTTTTTTGTACGCGATTTTGCTCGAACATTTCTTTGAACATTTTGCTCAAGAGGCTCGTGTAAATGTTTGTCGGCATTTCAACATCAAAGGAAAGTTTGTCTGTGTAAATGCGCCTTAAGGTGTTTCTCGCTAGGCCCTAAAAGATTTTAATATTTCCTTTATCTGAAAGGGAAATATAATAATAAATATATATATATATTTTTCATATATATTTTTTAAATAAAACCAACTGTACCTAAAGAAGAGTAAGTTGTTTTTGTGTTTCTCATTAAACTGTTATTGCCTTCTGGTCTAATACTTTCACTATTTTGCCAGCAGATTGACGGCGCACTCAAGGTTTCTAGTACAACAAGAACAGTTGTTTATTATTAATAATAATAAGTTTCGTTATTTTTTAATGTTTTACTGACTAGTCAAAAAATCGTACATCCGTACCTAAGTACGTATAACCAATTGTTACTAGTGATACAAGTTTTGACCATGAAGTACCTAATTGCCGCGAAAAAATGTTTGGTTGTTAATTACCTATTGCTAAAGTGAAATCAAGTAGTGTTACGGTTATGAAAAGTGTGTGTTAAACGTAAAATAGATGCGCGGCGAGATATTTATTTAAAAATATTTATGGTAGTTTTTCAAGACTAAAAAATATTTTTTAAATATTTTTCTTTGTTTTCCAATATTTTTTTAAATTTTTAACACCCCGTATCTCTTTTCAAAATTAGTAAAAAACTTCACATCCAAGAAAAAAAATAGATAAAATAAATATTTTAAAATTACACATTGCCTTAGTTAATTAGTATAAAATCTTAACCTATAAAAATTTAAAAGAAATTTTAAGGAATTTTTGAGGGGATAATATAAAAAAATTAAATTTTGGAGATTACACGTTTTTGTCTACAACTTTTAGTAAATGACGTCATAATGACTGAAAATGTATAAATTGCATATACAGGGGTCCCAATAGTTCGATTCCCTCTTAATATCTTCAAAAGCCAAAGAGGCAGAAAAATTAAACACATACCTACTTAGATGGTTAGATGTAACACTGTATGTTGTAAAATTTGAATAGGTTTTTTCTTTTTGAAATTTTCTACCAACAGTTAAACAGTAACAACAAATTAGTAAATTTTGTGTTTTTATCCAAAGGTTTTAAAATAAAATGACAGAAAGAGAAGAATGAGACGCGTGGTCGAGTTTATCATGTTTTTTTGTTACATTGGCCAACATTTACATCATAGCTCCACCCCCTTAATGACTGGAGGCACGACCCGTACAAAAAAAATGTTTTTTGTAAACTTTCCAAGTACGTGAAATTTGACTCTTCCGCCTCTTTTGGTTTTGTAGATATGGACACCCTGTATACAAAGGTAATAATCATTGAGAGGTTACAATTTCTGTTCACGTAATACCAAATATCATAGATTTACTATTTAGTATCTTTAGCTTTCAAAAATTTTAATTTCAATATGTAACGGCTTTTATCCTGAAAACTACCTATGCTATGGTCTTTTTTTAAAATAGGGCATTCCTGTTCACACTTTAGGTTGCCCCAAAATGTCCCACCAAAAAAATGGGTTTTCTTTAATATAATGCCTAGTAAATCACAAATATTTGATTCAAATTTGTCTAATTTTTTTTCTTAAATATGCACTTTTTGCTAACGGATAGATCCAAAATGCCAGTTATCGAATTCATGTTGTCGGAATGTGCAAAATTGTTGAAAAACGAGTTCAGTGATAAAGCTCTAACGAAAGGTGCTGGATACACCAAATTTTAAAATTGGAGATAAAAATTCGCAGGAGAATGTCGGAATTTGCTTGATTTTTATATGAATGAATAAAATGCCGCCCTTCTTTATTCAATTTGGAATTGTAAGTGTTCATCACTCAACTAGTTTTACAAGCTCTGACCTTCAGTAATAAACTTTGACTATGGGAATAATAGTATATTATACACCTGGGGGCTAAAGTCGTAGTTTTTATCCCGGGTATAAAAATACACTTGTTCGCACTTCAGCGACTAAAGTGGTTACTTTAGTTCCTCGCTTCAGGGACTAAACTAAAAGTAAAAAGTGGCATAAACAAGTGTTTTTTTTTTAATTTTAAAACAATTTCATACTAAAATAGAACACAATATTAAATCTACACCAATATTACCTACATAAATATTACCTACTTGTTGCAATAATTGGTATTAACTTTAATGTTTATATTAACTCCACTGCAATGGGCGAAGTCAACCAATACCTTGGCAACCAAATCTTTCGCACACTTTTCGAATATAGTCGAAATTGTGACATTTTTTTTTTGATAGAGTGCCTTAATTTTCTTGATATTTTTTTCTGTAATATTTTTTTCTAAAAAATAATACAAAAGTGCGAAAAATAATATGTTAAACTTTGGAATAAAATGTTTTTTATCCCTCAACGAATTGTATCGCTCCCTTCGGTCGGGCTACAAACTTTTCGCCTCCGGTTAAAAAGTTACACTTTAGTCCCTTGGTGTATAATATACTATTGTTACCTAGTTTATATACTATTTTTTGCACTTTTAGGATTTGTTTTGCTTTTTCTTAAAAAAAAAAAATGGCACCCCCGTAAAACAAGATGCAATATTTCTTGCATGCAATATTTTTATTTCTAGTCCCTTACTTGAAGGATTAAAATGCGTTTTTGGTCCCTAAAGTGCATTTTTTTTATTTTCTTATAAATAAATGGGATCTTGTCAAAAAACAGGAATCTTATTTTGCACACAACACTCAGCATTTTATCGATTGTTAAAAAAGCTATTTGGTTCGTTCTAATTAAAATGTCATTCATAATCAATAACAACAAATTAGTAAATTTTGTTTTTCTATTATTTTTTTCATCCATTTTAACGCTTATAAAAGAAAATTAGATAATTCAGCCATAAAAATAGTGATTCACACCTGTGGCGCAAAAAAATAATCAATTTCTGAAATTTGCATTCAATTTTGCACCCGGGTGTGTAGTTTTATGCGTTTTTTGCACACGGTGTAAAAGTAATTATTTTTAAACCGAGGAATTACGTTTCATTCCGGGTTCTAAAATTCATAATCGCGGTTTTAAACTCTTGAATAAATGAATGGTTAATCCAAGGAATTTAAATTGAATGGGTCAGTGAAAACAAAGAAAAACAAGTCACATATTTAATTTAAAAAGTTTTTAAAAATCTCGCTTAATTTTTCCAGAGTGTGAAAAAAATCTTCTTGAATGGACAAACTGTTCAAATTTACGGACTCAGAACAATGAAACAGTGAGTGAGTGTGCGTGCGTTACTAATCAATTGATAAGATAAACTAATTTAACGTGATAACCAGGACAATGTTTTCCTATCAAAGGATAAGGTAAATACTTGACAATAGGGTTATTTTGGACTGCTTATTTGATACTTTGTAGTGGTTGTGGTAGTTAATGCGTCTGCGCAATAGCTAAACGTCACTCCGTTGTGGTAATGAACCACTACCACTGCCGTAAGCTACGAATCCATTTCGTTGCGGTGTGGTTATTTTTCTGGTTAATTTTAGAGAATTTTGGCGCAATTAATTTTAAAAATAATAAAATATTACCAGGTTCCAACATAAAAAACACTTATTTGGAAAAATTAAGCCAAACTTTTTATTTTTTCTCATCTCTAAATTTTTTTACAAGTGACAGTTTTTAATGTGTTCCCAAAACTCTGGTAAAATCGATGAGTGGTAGTGGTAGTGGTTGTTAAACACTACCACAGACGCTGTCAAAGTTTTAAAAATTTTAAGCGTTCCAAAATTTCGCTAATAAATGAATAGGTATTTTTTTTAAGACTACGCAATTTTTGACAAATTTAATAATTACAAAAAAATATAATTTTACACCGGGTGGTAGACAGCAGATACGTGTTTCATCCTTATTAGGTATTCATCATTCATCAATAAACGATCACATCAACAAGACATGGACAAATACTCGACAAGCAATATGGATTTAGGCGCACTGATGGGCCCCTAATAAGGACGAAACACCTGTCCGGCGTCTAGTTTTTTATATATTTCTTATTATATATTTAAAGAAAATCTTGTTTTGGACAAGAAGACATTTTTAAAAAAAATCAGGATAATGTGAAAAATTCTACGGATTATAAATAATAAAGAACCCTGAACAAATTAATTTTTTCATATGTTGAAGTACACGCTCAACATAGCAAAAAAACGAGATAGGGAGCAGGATTACTTTCTGAGATATGGAGCTTTAAAGTTGACGTGTTTTAAGGCTATATTTTTGGACATGGTCGAAGTTTTTTTTCACAAAATAAAATAATTCGTTCCTCTATTTGTCCTGGACAAAAACACCCTTTCCATTCATGTAAAAATGATTCTATATGGGTTCTTCGATACCACCAGAAAAGTCACTAATTTGTAGGTTTTAAAAAAGAAAGAAAATAACCGTTTTTAAAAAATTACAATTTTCATTTTCTTTAAAACAAACGGCCAGATTTTAATAGTTTTTACATATGTTAATAAAAATAATATCACTAAGCTAAAAAAACATTTTAGCTTAAGTGGTACCACTAATTGCAAAAATGGTAGGTACCTTTAATGCTTTTTATTATTTTTGAAATATTGGTGAAATAAGACGTGTTTTAAAATAACTTATGGGTAGGTTATACAAACTTGTTCTGGACAAATTCGATTCAAAAGCTTAATACGAATATGTTGGTACCGATAGCTATTCATTGATACCTATATTTGACCAATCAAATTGGTCGTCTAGTATATGTTTTTTTCCTACGACCACACACGAAAGTAACCAAATCTGCACTCTATAACGCCTCAGAAAGTTTTGTATTTCACACGCATATCAATTTTATTTTCGTCTCTAGAGACGAAAATGTTTTCTTCTCTAGTGACGAAAATGAATGAGAGGAAACCATCCAAACAATGTAGGTATCTGGTAGGCTATAATTTGTAGAAGCGTCGGAAATAGACCGAAACCATTTGAAAAATACTATAACAAAAAATACAAAAATTCTAAAGTGGGCGTAGGAAAAATAGCGTACAATACTCGATACAAAGTAATTTTCTTACATTAGCATGTTGTTTCACTCGGATAGCGCCTTGTTCACAACATTCACGATCGTGTGAAATATGTAACTTTCTTCTTTCGTAGGCTAACTTGGGGTTGCCGGTAACGAACATGATAACATTTTTCCGGTTGTTTACACTGTTTTCCCAATAGAATAAAATTATCTGGCAGCAAATGGAGCCGTTTCTTAAGCCAAACTTTGTCGTTGGCAAGGTTTCATAGTCTACAGTGATTTTTTTTTAAAATATGGAGCCGCCGCATGCCGCCATATTAAATATATCTTAAGAGTTTTAACTTTAACTTTTTGCACTTAAATGCATGCGAAAAAAACACTTTCCGCACTTAAGTAGTTTACCGTATTTTCCTAGAACAACAGTAATAAGAACCGGAAAAATGTTATAAAATTCGTTACCGGCGATTCCAAGTTAGCCTAAAAGCATATATCTCACGAGCAATTCGATTGGTCAAATACAGGTACCAATGGGTATTAATTGGTACCAACATGTTGGTATTGAGCTTTTGGATTAGGTTTGTCCATAAAGTTTGTATAACCTATTTAAAATCACTTCGTATTTCTCCAATATTTTAAAAATATTAAAAAACATTAAAGGTGCCTACGATTTTCGAAATTCATGGTACCACTCAAGCTAAAAATTTTTTTTTAGCTAAGTGGCATTATTTTTAATAACATATGTAAACATTTTTAAAATCTAGTCGTTCGTTTTAAAGAAAATTAAAATTCTCATTTTTTAAAAAACGGTCGTTTTCTTTCTTTTTAAAAACTTACAAATCAGTGACTTCTAATGGTACCAAGGAAACTATATGAAAACATTTTATATGGGTGGAAGGGGTTTCATTCCAGACAATTAGAGGTTCGAATCATTTTATTTCGGCGGTAATCAACAAAGTTGTGGAAAAAATATAGTCTAAAAACACGTCAACTTTAAAGCTCCATATCATTTAGCCAAAAGCCATTCTTTACATTATTATAGTTTTTTCTTTATATCAATGCTCTTACAACAAATTTTAATAATTTTTGGGATGAACCTTGTTCGTTGATTGGAGAAAAGCGATTCTCCAGGCTCGACGCTGAATCCTACATTTAGTGATCCTATAAAATAGGTACCAAAAAATATTACCATTGGTAGTTCTAAAAAACAAAAGATCAAAAGATCTGGGGTGGAAAACGACGAAGGGCGATACATCGTTTGATCATTTCTCTTTTCGCTTTGGTCCTTTGTGTGTTCCTTGTGGGATGCTCATCCAACTTTGAATTTTCGTTGTTTTCCACCCGAAATCTTTTGATCTTTTATTTTTTAGTTTCTTTTCAGTTGAAGTAACTGATATGGAGGTTTTTAATTTTCTTTTTTGTTTTTATTGGTAGTTCTGCTATAAAATTAATAAACAAACTATTTATTATATAGTAGAATACAGTGGCGTCGTCGGGTCAGTCCATACCTTTTTTATGTTATTTTTTGATATATATATACATACAAAAATACAATTTAAGGAACAATCCTTGAATATGTTTTATTTTTTAGTGCAAGGTTTATTTTTTTCGAATTTTAATATCATTGTTCTTCATTTGAAGCAGTCATTCAATTTAAATGAGTGGGTAATAATACAATAATGTTGAACCATACAGCTATTTTTATAGAACTTTTACCATCATCCCCAAAAACTTCCAGAATAAATAGATTCCCTATGATATTGGTGCCAAAAGGTTGCATAGATTTGAGTTAATTAAATGGTATTTTTAATCTTACCTCAATTATACTTATTTCTAAAAGCTTAAAAAGTTGTGGTCGCAGCTCTTTTTTCAAAGGTGGGGGGCGGGGCGGGTTACTAGATTTTGGGTTACTGCGCAGGTTAGTGTGCACCAAAAAAAATTTTATTTAAAAGCAAGGGCTGATCTTTCGGCACATCTAGTTTCAATTCTCTATTTAAAAAATAAAACTGAAAATTCCCAGTTCTAAATTTTTGTTGACAAAAGTAAAAATAAATAAAAAATACACAACCAAAAATTAATAAAAAATTATACTAATATTTGAAACTTTTAAAAATTGCATTCAAAATTTTTCATTTTTATAACATATTTCATTTGGGTTGGATTGGCTCAACTAAATAGGTAAATTATTCAAGTCCTTAAATTCGCCTCACTTCTACCAAAAATAATTTTTATCAGAAAGCACAAGGGGCGATACCTAACTTATGGACGTACTTTTTGCCATTTAGCGATTTTAGTAAATAATACAAACAAAATCGGGCCTATCTTGACTCAAATAAATCATTTTAGTTGGTTATGTTAACCCATCAAAATTTGCAGTATACAGACATAAAAAACAGTAATGATATTTTGAACAAAATAGACTATATTAATAAATATGCATTATTATGGACAACTCTTTGCACACGTACTTTACAAAATATATTACTTTTTATCATCAATAATAAAGCACTTTAAAACGTGGTGCTGTGTGCTACCTATATGTCGTGAAATCACTTCCAGATAGTTTGTTCGATATTATATTATTGCGTTAACTAATAATAAAAAAGTATGAATGGAAATAATTTAGTACACATAATAAGTTCTATTTTTTAGTTTAAATTTAGTCTGATATGATACATTTTAAGAGATAAGGACATTTTCTAAATTTTACACCAATTTTAGTAGGTACACGTTTTTTAAAACTGGTTTAAAATTGAATTGTGTTGCGTAATTCAAAATTTATTAAGTGGTTGAATCGAGTTTTTGATTTTTTTTTAAAAGTGAAAAATTATGACGGACAAATTACGACTTTTAGATTATACCGATGATGTCGATGCTTTACCGTAAGTGTTTAACATTTTATTTCATTCTGACACGCAAACTTCTAACCCCCCTTCTTATTGAGGAAAAAATAATACCGACAGGGTTATCTTTTTTGCCAGAATCATTTGTTTTAGCCATTTTTGACGTAAAGATAACAAATTAAAAGTATTTTTTTTTGCGACTAAGATTGGGTTTTCAAAACAAATCTTATCTAAAATACATAGGTATGCCAGCCTTCAGGGTTTGGCTTATTTTGATAAATTTTTACTATATTAGTTATGGCGCCAAGAAAATTTTTTTTTCGATATGTAGGTACGTGATAAAACTTCCCAGAAGAAAAGTTAGTGACTAATGGTCGTAGGAAGTTCAAACAAAGCATTAAAAAAATATTACTTTTCCTACATTTGACACCTCTTCTGTGTGTGCATGTGCAGCGATACCACACTATAAGAGCTCTTAGCCACTAAAAGTGCTACTTTAGTGCCTGATAGTCAAGCCATGATGGTAATTTAAAAGGGTAACGTTTTTAATGAAGCAATTTTTTACTACGTTTTTCACATTTTTATGCCACGATATTGCTCACATTTTAAAGCTTTCTTTCGATTTCTAGAATAAAACACTCAAATTTTTCAAGTTTTTCACTGTTTTTTAGGCGTTCAAAAGAAGTACTGCCAAAAAAACATTTTCTCTCTTTTAAAATGAAAAATATCTAGAGAGAGAGAGAGCAGAGTTTTAGAGGTAGATGGAAAGATAATTTAGTGACGTGCAAAAATTTTTAACCGTGTTGATTGAAGAGAGACAGCAGGCTATAAAAAATTATTTTTGAGAAAGATGGACATAATTTAAGACAAATGTTTACTAAAAATTTCTGTTATGTCATCTGTCTGTCATCGTGAGTGGTGTCGTGCTTATGATTTTTATTTTGCAATTTTTATACAAAAAACAGCAAAAATTGCAATTTTTCAAAGTGTAAAGTGTGTAAAACATAAGGTGGTATTAATTTCTTTCAATCAAAGTTCTATCTTTAAATTTACAAAAAAAGTCTCCTACTAAAGTGCATTTTAGCACATCTAAAAATAATTTAACAGGTATTTAAGAAAGTTATTTTAAGGGTCATCATGGTTTGACCATGAGGGACTAAAGTAAAAAGTGACGTCAACAAGTATTTTTTTATTTTCTTTTATTAAAACAAAAATAAATTCTTTAAATTTAGCAAAAACCGTGTCCTACTAAAGTGCATTTTAGCACATCTAAAAATAATTTAACAGGTATTTAAGAAAGTTATTTTAAGGGTCGTCAAACCAAAATAAATTCGACTAAAATTTTTGATTTCTTTGGGAGTATCTATCGTTTTTTCTTTTCAAAAAGGCAGTTAACTTTGGAAACTTATTATTTTAGCCCAAATCATAGAGTAGTAGTGTATCGTGGTGTAGTAGACGATTTGAATGTATTTGATTCTTCAAAAAAAATATGCAAGAAGAACATTCTCGTTGATGTCGTTTTTAATATTGTTGCACATTCTTTAAACTTCTTGAACTGTTGTTCGTAGATATTCCGAGACTTTTCTGGCAAAAGTTCATATTTACTGCCGCTTCAGCAGCAGCTTCAATTTCTTAGGTTTGGCGACACGATTTAACAATTTATGGTGGGTTTATACAGGAAAAATTAAAACTAAATTGAAAATAAAATTAATTTAAAAATAAATATAGGAGTTAAACCTATAGAAACACCTGTAAGTGTTTATACAGCTAAAATAAAAACTAAGAAAATAAAAGATGGTCAACTTTTAACTTTTTAACTGAAAATGGATGTGCGCATGCCAAGAAACATGTGTATAATATATACGGACTACCAGTTAAAAACTTCAAAAGTACGACAATTTGTCATATTGTTTAAAAAAGGTCTCTAAAACTGAAAATATTTTTTACTTAAATTAAAGGCAACCTTATTTTTATATTAAATTTTGCATGATACTAAAAAATCAGCAAAAATAATGTTTTAGTAAAGTCTTTATTGAACAATATAAAATTATCACTCGAGTAACGGATGAATGCTGTTCTATAAAGAGGGCGGTAACCCATTTTGGAGTTGATAAAATAACAATAATACGATGGAAACAGCACTGGATTGAAAACAATTCGACGAATAGGAAACTTGGATTAGGACAAAAACGATGGTAAACTTAATAGTAATTATTTTAACTTAAAAAAGAACTAAAATAAATAATTTAGTATTTAATAGGACCACCATTTTTCTCTATTAAAAGCTGCAAACGTCTGGGCATTGAAAAGGTTAAATTTTGAAAATACTGATGGTCTTCTGCGAGCTGATCCAATCCGCTATAAATAGCATCGCTTAACTCTTCAGCATATCGTGTTCTCCAATTCCTTTGGTATATTATTTTAACGATTCGACCCCATATATTTTCCATTGGGTTATGGTAGGGGCTGTTGGCTGGCCAAGGAAGTGTTTCTATATTATTATTATTCTGAAACCATTGGCGAACAACATTAGCGAAACGAAGTCATTATTTTCATGTAAAGCCTGTACAGATGGCAGTATAACGTTTTCAAGGATTTCAATATATCGCTATTGAATATATCACTATTGAATCTTCCTTCGATTCTCCAAAAAAAACCCAAACCTCTAGCACTAAACCAGCCCCACATGTTCACAGAAAAATTTCCAGCTTTTTTAATTTGGTTTGTATATTGGGGTTCAAATCTAGAATTTGGTGGACGATAAACTAAAATTCTCCTGCTGCTTGTAGATGATTGAAAAATTTTTTCGTCAGTGAAAACCACCCTCTACTAGAAGTCATTATCACGAAGAACGTTGTTCAGTGCAAAAATCACTCTGGCCTGTTTTTGTTCTTCTGTTAGAAAAGGCTTCGTTGCAGCAACTCGACAAGAGACTTCTGATTTCGTTACTCTTCTATTTACTGTTGCTAAAGAACCCGGGAATAATGTTACATTAGCTGCTTCAACCGACGTTGAAAAAGGATGAGATGGTCAATAAGTCTCTCATCTTGCACTTCAAAACTTACTTTTGGTCGTCCTGATCCATCTTTCCTATCCGTAGAATTATTTTCAATCCAGCGCTTTTTCCATCGCATTATCGTCATTTTATCAACTCCAAAATGGGTGGCCGCTCTTCTTATAGACCAGCCGTCTTCTATAACTCGAATGATAATTTGAACTTTTGTAAATGTTGATATCTGTGACATTTTTAAGGATGTCACACTGAATTTTAAGCTGTCCGGCATACTAAGCTGGTGGCACGGTGCCTTATAATAGTATACACTAATGAAAAGCTAAATTTTGTGGCATAGGAAAAAATGCATGTATGAGTTTTTTTTGAAATCAAGTGTACATGTTATGGTAAATATATATCTCTCATTTTTTCGGTCGCAATATCAGATAAATATCTAATATGCCGGCCGTCGTAGCGCAGTGGGCAGCGTATCTGACTGACGCACGGAAGGTACCGGGTTCGAATCCCGGCTGCATGGATATTTTGTGTTTGTCTTTCACTTTGCAAAAAACTTCGCTAGCACTGAGCATTGATCCTGTAATGGATGGAAATTTTCAGTATAAAAAAAAATGTCTAATATTTTGACCAAAAAAATAATTATTTTAATTTTCCAATTTTCCAATATATCACCTATATAACCTTGTACTACGCTGACCATGGAAGTAAAAATAAAGAGGTGGAATGATAATATCCTATAAATAAAATGATCGCTACATGTACTAACAGCCATTTGCACCAACATATTTACTAATTTAGGGGTCACCTAGAATAAGGTGGCCTACGTTAGAGAAGAGTTTCGTATGTATTTAGAACTCTCTTAAACTACCTTAGGTGATCCCTAAATCTAGGGGCCCGTTTTTGGTCCTCTAGCGGTCCCCTAACCCAAAACTAATCTAGATTTGGGTGCCACCTAATGCTAGGTGACCCCTAAATATGTTGGTGCAAATGGCTGTAAATCATTTAGTGTTCCCCTAACTCTGAGACTAATAATAAAAAGGGTTATCGCACAGCACCTTTGAAAGGCAAAAAAACCAGTCATTCCGGTTGTATAACAGCACTGAGCAAATCAAAACACTATATTTCTAGCAAAAACACGCAAAAAAACGTAAACACTTTATTTTGACTAAAAAAACAACGGAGTAACATCCTAGTAACTTTCGGTTTGATTCAAACAAGTGTGTGGCTAATAAAGAAATAACAAATATTAAAAAAATTAAAAAAAAAACATCCTACACCCACAAAACAAGTAAATAAGCTAACACAGGATATGAAATTTTTACTTTTAACTGAGATGATCGAAATTCACTTCACGTAGTCTGAATGATTTTTTTTTATTGTTACTGAAAATATTGGTTTACAAACACAGGTTTTAGAATCATTTTACACATTTTTAAAATTTTTACATATATAGGTACTTAACTTGTTTGTTAACATTTCACTGTTTCTAAATATTGCACTAGTAACAAGTTTAATAAAATTAAAAGTAGATATACTCTAATAACAAAAGAGTTAACTAAAAAAAAAATTACAGTTGACAATGAAAGAATAATTGATTAAATTGAACAATAAAACAATAATTGAGTAAAATTGAATAACGTTTTGACAATAAAAATTAGAGCAATAAGGTTTCCAAAAAAAGAAAAACAATAATTGAATAAAATTTATCAATGATAGAAACGAGGGTAGAAATTAATATATATATAATAATAAATTGATATCTAACTCTGTAGCTATGATAATATAGACAATAAAATAAATGAATAAGAAATTTTGGATCTCAATAAAGATTCTGATAATTGCCTAAAATTGAAGAAGCATATAGGTAATTGTGTTTAAAGCTTTTAAATATACAAAAACAATATATAAAAAATAGTTAACAAAGAAAAAAAACTTTTACAATTTTGCAAATAATTAGAAGGAATTTACATCTATATGAGGTTGATGTAGTACTCATATCTCTCCAAAAACTTAGATGTAAGCTTCTTTCTGAAGCTAGGTAGTTTAAGTATTTTTATTTGCTCTGGTAGTGAATTAAATATTTTTGGCCCAATGTAAATAGCTTGTCTTTGGGTAAGTGTTAAGTTATATCTTATGGTTTTGAAATTGTTTATGTTATTTATTCTTGTTTGATAGATGTGATTTATTTTGGGTATGAGATTAGGGTATTTTTTAAAATAAATTGTGGAAGCTTTGAAAAACAAAAATCTTACTGGAAGAATGAGGTTTTGTTTAAATAAAATACTAGAGGGATATCTGAAGGGTTTCTTAAAAACTATTTTTAGTGCATATTTTTGTGTTGAAAAAATGGTTGATACATTCCTCCCCATCCAATTATGCCATAGGAAATTATTGATTGAAAGAGTGCAAAGTAAAAAATTTTAGCTAATTTTATATTGACAATTTTGGATATCAGTCTAAGTTTATAAATGATACATCTTAGTTTCTTTTTCATTGATTCTACATGACTTATCAATTTTAAATTTTCATCAATATGAATTCCTAGATATTTTGTGTTTTCAACTCGCTTTATGTTGTCTTGATAGGTATTACAGATGTTTTGACAATTTTCTTTATGAATAGTTAAATATTGCAAGTTAGGTAATGTATCTTTATAGCAAGAAAAAGTAATGAAGTTGGTTTTCGTCAAACTAATAGTCAACAAATTGGCATCCAAGTTGTTTTTGATTATGGAAAGCCCTTTTTCAGGTGGCTCTGGGGTACATAATAAAATCGTACACAGGGAAGTTTTCAATTACTACTTCACTTGCCAGCAAGTATAAAACAGATTTAACTCATAAAATATTATTATACAGTGGGTCGTTAAGGATAAATAATAAAAAAACTTCATTTGAAGTAAAAATATGACCATAATTGATGCAAGGAAACAGGTGCTTACAAGCGCGGACCTGGGCTCAAACGCAGAGGGGTGGGGGGTGTTAATCAAATTTAAAATTGGTTATTTACCCAAAATTTTATGCCAAAATCATGCTTCAATTGAGAAAATAACACTTAAATGCAATTATTGACTTAAAATTTTACTTAAATTGTAAATATTGATGGGTTTTGCGAAAACGACAATTAAAATGTCATTTTTGACACCAAATCGCAGGCAAAATGTTTTAATAAAATTACATTAAAAAGACCATTTTTAAACGAAAACATAAAAATGAAAAATTTTTGCAATATATGATTTTTTAAAGAGCCAGGCTCTTGCATTTTATTCCCTATATATTTTATTTCTGCTGTTATTTGATTGTGACAATTGTAACCAGGCTTCTCGGGGGCGGGGGTGTTAATGCCAACACCCCCCTGCGCCACTGTGTTATATCAATTAATAAAAACAAGCACGGTGTCGTCAATTTCGTCTCTATCAACTTCAAAGGTACTACAGATTGCAGCATAAATCGATGCGACTACACGCGCACTGGGGAGTTATCCACGAACTAAAATTTTTGTTAATAGACACTTAAAGTAAATATTTCAACGCATCAGTATCGGTATAGCTAACGCGTTCGAAATAAAGCCAAAATACGATGACAGAACTGCTGATTGAAATCGTTGCGTATGTTTGTGGGTCCGTAACGATACGTACATCCTTCCGTACGCAATGAGATTCTGTCATCAAACCCGTCAAAGAAGCAGGCATCGTTCGAAACATGGCATGAGCAAATCAAAAATGTAGCCTATTTTGACTTTGTTTCGAACGCGTTAGGTATACGGATACCGATGCCTTGAAATATTTACTTTAAGTGTCTGATATTTTCATACGTAAAGCCCTGTTCTCACTATGCAACTTTTCAATACATCAAATTTTCTAATAACAGGTTAAAAGTTGACAGACAGAGTTGTGTCTTCTTTTAACCTGTTATTAAAAAATTTGATGCATGCAAAGTTGCATAGTGGGAACAGGGCATAAGATTGATTATGTTGGGTATTCTCTATCTACGATTAAATATATTTTTTTAAATTTTATTGAAGACTTAGTGGATAAAAACTTCTTTAACTTTTGATTTGGTATTTTGAAATGATGGAAAAAATAAGTTTTTTTTGTTAATTTCACTCCAAAACAGCAAATTCCGGATATTTACTATTTTTTTTTTTAATTTCAGAACAACTTCAGATTCTTTGGGCTTTGAACCGTTAGTAAATCAAAAATATTCAGACAATGAGCCAGTTGTTAATAATATTTCTGCCACAGGGGATTCCTCATCACAATATTTTGATCAGTCTGGTGATCAAAATACCATTAGGTAAGTTATTATTGACCAATTTATATTGCTTTATTTCCTAAAGTCTAGATTTCTAGAATCTTTTCTTTCAAAGATTTGTTTGTCTTTAATCTTGAGAACTGGAAAAAATTAATAGCGCCAAATTATTTTTCAATCTAGAACGATCCAAAAATATCTTTTTTTTTTTTTTAAACCGACATGTTATGCTAGGAATACACGATGCATCTTTTTCATGCATCAAATTTTCTAATAGCAGGTTAAAAGAAGACACAATCTGCTTGCGTCTTTTTTTATCTTGTGCAAACCAAATTTGATGCATGGAAAAGTTGCATCGTCTGTTCCTAGCTTTAGGAAGATACAGGATTTCAAAAAAAATTTCTCCAATTTTTAGAAAAAAATCCTTATACTTTAAAAAATACCAGGATATGTTTATTATTGTATTCCTGGAAATCTCTCTTTGATACCAAAAAAACATTCAAAAGGTCTTTTTTACTTTAAAACTAGTGTACCAAAAACAGTACATTATAAACCTAGGGACTAAAGTGCTACTTTTAATCCCGCAGCGAAAGATTTGTAACAAGTACAATTCGCTAAGGGATTAAAAGACGCTTTAGTCCCAAGGTTTATATACTATTTTATGCTTTTATTGTATGTATTGTAAAAAAGTATTATGTTCATGAATGTTCTCACTAATGTTAAAATGTCCTTTATTTTCTTAGACAAAACATCTTTTACACAGGGTGATTCAAAATGCCCTAGAAAGATTTGAACAGTGGTTAGATATCATTAATTTCATATTTTTTCTCTGAATTTAGGAGTAAAATTTTCGTATTTTTTTGGGAACCGTCGTCAAATCTACGTGTGTTGACAATGACATGTTTTAGGATTTTTGTCAAGCATTTTGAAGTTGTCAAAGTTTTGTTTTCAAAAATTAATGTTTCTACCCTGTAGTAAAGGGTGCTTGTCAGAATATATTAACAATTTTTAAATGCAAATATCTCTAAAACGAAAGGGTTTACAAAAATATATTTTACTAATTCTTGTTCAGAACAACAAATTCTACCTACAGTTAAAGTCTTTGTAGGGAATTTTAAATCACCCTGTATATGCAGTTTTCTTTTTTTTTAGGGTAAATGTACTGGGTATGACCTGTCAGTCATGTGTAAATAGTATACAAGATACTGTAGGTAAAAAGCCAGGAATTTTTTCTATAAAGGTAAGCTGACAAAATTTTCATATTATTCTAAAAAACGAAATTTTTTTATTGGAATCAAGTGATATTCCCCGTGGGAATTTCCGGCCGTAATATTTTTTGTTAGTGTTAACGTCGAATTTGGCTTTAGAAATTATGACAGCTATTTTCTTACGCCTTCTGTTTTTATGAAAATTTTTACCAAAAGCATCAAGCACGTCGTTTTCAGTCAATTTCTTAAAATTTGCAATTTTTTTAGTGAATTTAATTAATTGTATTTCAGTTTCTAAATTCCCTAAAAATGAGAGACTAATAGTATATTATAAACTAAAGGACTAAACTGTCACTCTTTATCTATCTAAAAGAAATAAACTGTCACTCTTTATCCCGAGTCGATTTTGTTATAAATATACTCAAATAAAGCTATTTTCAGTCTTATCTTCGGCATATACTGCGGTTATTCTTTCGGTTGACAACTTTGACAGTAAGTGTGAAATCATATCCCTCATCACTCGAGAATCATAAACGAAAGAAATGGGTCCTTGAAAATGCATTGATTAAAGATTCAAGGAATGTAGGGTTATGTTTTTGTTTTTTTGAGACTTGAAATAAATATTAAAACATGGAATACTGTTTATTTTAAAGTTTTTTGCCCATAAGACTACTACAAAGGTCAACTGTGGGTTCATATTACAAAAACATACCATTACGCAGACGTCTGGCTGTTTCGAGGTCGTTAACTTTGATCAACATTCCTATTTCCATAGTTTACCACTACTGGGTATTTTCTTCCATTTCCTAAACCCAAAAAACTTATCACAAAAAACAAAAACCATAATCTTAAAAAGCTTTAACCAAAAGACGAACCCAAGCCCAGTGTGCGGTTATAAGTGGTAAATACCAAAAGTAAATTAACGGATCAGTTACGTCACAGTTTCCCCTACTTTGGTTAAAAGCGAAATACCAATTAAGAATCATTCCACGCTGAAAATGGCCTACTACTTAGGGGACATACGTAGAAAATTTGGCTTCCGGGGGCCTTTTGATGAAGATTTTACGAAACTTATTTTAATCGATTACTAATCGACTCACCAACACTGCCTAACAAAAAGTGTCAAAAAGTGCCAATTTTTTGTTCTTAAATTCAGACGGTTCGAGCTAGAGCAATGAAATTTGGCACATATGTTGGTTTTCTGGCAACGTACCTTCGCATGTCATAAAAACATATGTGGCCCCTAGGAGGTAACAGGGACCAAAATGTGTTTTTATACTATCCCTCATACCTTTTATACTAATGCACCTGCACACCTGAATTTCAATCACTTGGTAGTTCATACTATTGTGTACAAGTCTGCTATACCGAAAACATTTTCATAGCTGTTAACAAGGCTCCTAGGTTAGGGACTAAAAGGGGTGCAGTGGACCATTTCTCAGTTTTGAATACCCCAACTTTGTCCCAGCCCCTAAGGGCTGTAAGGGGTCGGGATCTAATTTTCACCATTTTCATATTTCAGAAAACAACAAACAGATGAGTGGTTTTCTGGAATATAGAAATAGTTAAAATCTTGCCCCAGTACAGCCCCTATGGGCTGGGGCAATGTTCGATGTAAAAAATATAGACCCCTAAAATGTAAGTCTTTTGACTCAAACTCAAAAACTTTTTCAATTTGGTATAGTAAATTTTGAAGAAGTTGTTCGAGATTTAAAATTTTTAGCCCAAATTTATGCGTTTTAAATATGCATATGGAGTGTTTTCTTTAATATGAAAATGGTGAAAATTAGATCTCGATCCCTTACAGCCCCTAGGGGCTGGGAGAAAGTTGGGGGTATTTAAAATTAAGAAATGGTTCACTGTGCCCCTGGTGGTGCATTTTTGTTGACATGGGCTGAAAGATAAGTTAAATATAATTTTTTAATTGAAATCGACAAAATTTTTAGCCCCTAACCTAGGGGCCTTGTTAACAGTCACGAACTTTTTTTCGGTATAGTATAGAGGCCTGAATAAGAGAAAAGTAATGATCATCTGCGATGAATATGGGAGAAATCTGAACGGGAACTTAAGAAACAAGAAGCATTTAAAGGAAGAAGCATAGAAACTATAATCAAACCAGGAGGGAACTATGATAATTTATTGACTGGAATGGACAAGCTAATAAAAGATTATGGTTCTGATGATACCTTAATAATAATGGGCGGAAACAAAACCCCAACAAAAACCCAGCGTAATATTTGGAGCCACTTAAAACATTGCCTACATACAAACAATCTTTTTAGTTTGTCCAATTTCCAAGAAAGGTAGTGATAACAGAAGTGATAATAATATAAATATGTTTAATCTTAGGTTGAAAATTTTTTTGATAAATATAGATAGATACTCCCAGATTAATGTGGATTTTCTACACATTAACCAGGACAATGGGTGCAGGGTAGGAAACTATATCGCGGCGAAACTGTTGACCGAGTTGGTGCAGTTTTGGCAGGTATGCAACAAAAATTTAATTTGTAGAAACTAATGATAACACTAAGCAATGCATTAATAATGATTATTTAGAAAGTCAGGCATCGCCACCTACAGGGGGGGGGGTGGAGCTCGACCAAACGATCGCTCCAGCACCGCTGAGCCTGGTGCGGTTGTCGGTCGGGTCTGTGACCCCTACGTCAGAGATGATAAACCTGACATAGGCGTACTGTTTGTCAACTCTCAATCGGTAATAAATGACTGAACTGAACTTATTGACCTTGAAATCTTAACAGACACTATCAAACCAGCATTTGTTTGTATAAACGAGTCCTGGATACGCGTAATAAATGTGCATATGCAAAATATTGCAGAATACGTAATTGCCAGCTATTTTTGCAGAACAAAGAAGAAGCGGGGTGAAGGGGTGAAGATGCTTTATGTAAAAACAAATCACAAAATAAATTTTCAGTACAAGGAAGTAACTAAATTTAACTCAGAGGGGAACTTTGAATACAGTGGCATTGTGGTATCCTACAGTAGCAACAACAAAGTATGTTTACTAAGCATATATCGACCGTGTTCAGGCTCCTTAGAGATATTCTCCACCAATTTCTCGCTTCTTCTAAGCGAGGTTAATAAGTATAATTTGTGGTGACCTGAATATAGACTCCTTAAGGAAAGAGAAGGGTGAGCACAGAAAAAAGTTTCAGATTCTATCGAGACTGTATTCAAGTATTTGAACTACATACTGTACTGAAGACGCCAACCAGGATTTTTACAAACAAAACATTGGATTATATCCTCACAAATATAGATCCTAATAAATACAAAGCAGAAGCTGTAAATGCGCACTTTGGAGATCACCATGCCCTTTTATTTAATTATAAATTGGATATTGAACCAACGGACACTCAAGAAAAACGATCTTATAGGAGAGTTACCAATGACAAAACAGTGCTTATCCTTGCAAGATTGGAGCTATTTGCATAACTACAACTCAGAGGAACCACTAACTAAATTCATAACTGTATTTCAACCAAGATACATGGAGTCGTGTCCAGAAATTCAGAGGAAATCTTTTGGGGAAAAAAATTGTTTACCCTGGACAAATGACCCCAAGATAAGAGCAGCAAAGTTCGAGCTAACCACTGCATATGAAATGTATAATATGACCAAGAATGCACAGTTTAAGAAAATCTACACTGTCAAGACCAAAAATTACCGCAAAGCAATATCTACTGCTAAAAGAAATTACATAGATAATAGAATCAGTAATGCAGCAAACAAAACTAAGCAAGTCTGGGCAGGAGTTAATAAGAAATTCAACAGAAAAGAAGCTCCCAAAGTCGAGAGCATTGTGTACCAAAACCGAAAACCGATAAAAAGCAAATTGTTGACAAATTTGCAGAATACTTCATAACAGCAGTAAAAACTAAACTTAAGTATATTAATTAATAAATCCGTCCTAAAGAAGCCAAAACCATCCCAATTTTCAAATCTGGGGACAAGGAACAAATTGAGAGCTATAGGCCCATTTGAATACTCAGTGTATTTTCAAAAGTCTATGAGAAACTAATGCACAATCAACTAGTATCATTTGCTGATAAATATAATCTTTTGCATGATTGCCAACACGGTTATAGGAAACACAGATCAACAGAAATGGCAACAGCAGATTTTGTATCCTTTATAGAAAAAAGTTGCGAACAAAGAAAAGACGTGGCAGCTATCTTTTTTGACATGAGTAAAGCATTTGACTCGGTATGCATAGAATTTGTTGAAAGAAAGCTGTATGCGTTGGGAATAAGAGACTTTGTGTTGAGCTGCATCAAATCATTCCTAGAGGAGAGTACTCTTAAAGTATCAATGGGTGGAACTATCTCGGAGGCGTTCACAGTTGATACGGGAGTTGCCCAGGGATCTATAATTGGCTCATTGATATTCTCTCTTTATACCGTTGATCTGCCCGAGTTCTTTTCAAATGATATAATTGCTAATTATGCGGATGATGTTTCTGTTGGGCTAGCAGGATCGTCGCTTCCAGAATTAATTGAAAAAATTAAGAAAACTATGCAAGATATGGCAACATGGCGCGCAAGAAACAGGTTGATGCTAATTCCTGAAAAAACTAAGTGCGTTTATTTTTTGCAAAATGAAAATCAGCCAGTCGATCCAGTATTGTCTTTTTCAACATAAACTAAATTTCTAGGACTTAATGGAAAAATCAAATTGAAGAAACTGCAAAAAAATTAAACAGTACATATTTTGCTATTCTCACACTAAGAAGTGATGTAGCCCAGGGTGTGCTACTACAGATGTATTATGCTATGGCTTATTCGGTATCGGTGGTGCTCTGGGGGGGGGGGTTCCCCGACAACATATAATACCATAGAATTTTGCTTAACCAAAAAAGACTGATCAGTCTAATTTTTATTAAAAAAAGGGGTTCGTAAAAAGAATATTTTAACCTTTTTCGGAATTTATATACTAAAATTGAGTACCCAAAGAACGCTAACGAACTTACAATTGAAGCGCATAGAACAGCACGATATGAAAAGTCAATAAATTTTGCTGGAGTGCGTATCTACAATCATTTTCCACAAGAACTAAAGCAAATTCAGGGTGTCAAAAGATTTCAAAACCAACTCAAGAAGTTCCTTTACTCAAGGCCTTACTACTCAGTTGATGAGTTTCTTAGCGATGCATTATAGTCCTGCACAAATTGATTTACCGAATGTCGATCTAAAATTCAACTGTCATTTTCTTGATTTACTTATGTATGTTTTGTGGATGTGTGCTTGTATTTTTTATGTTTTGTGGATGTGTGCTTGGATTTTGTATATTTTGTGAATGTGTGCCTGTATGGAGGGCAAATATTTTTTAATTCTTTATGTCTTCTTTCATTACTATTAATTGTATAATTATTTATTACTATTAATTGGACATGCTATTTTGTGATATATTCGGTGATATTTGTGTTATTATATTTTTTTACATTGTATCTTCATGACGAAACCGGACTGTTTAAAAGTTAAAATAGACAATAAAGAATTATTTATTTATTTATTGTAGGAAATGGTATAAACTACCAACTGACTGAATAGGCACAAGGGGGTACGTCGCTGGAAGGCCCACATATTTGCGAAACTTCAGTGCTCTAGCTTAAACCGCCTGAATTTAAGAAAAAGAATTCACGTCACAATTTCCCCTATTTTGGTTAAAACCGAAATACCAATTAAGAATCATTCCACGCTGGAAATCGAATACTACTTAAGGGGCATACGTAGAAAATATGACTTCCGTCCGTCCCAAAAAAGTAGGGTTAGGGTGCCAATGTTTTTTTCTTAAATTCAGACGGTTCGAGCTAGATCAATGAAATTTGGCACATATGTTGGCTTTCTGGCAACGTAACATCGAGGGTCCTAAAAAATTACATATGTGGCCCCTATAATGGGCTATAGCATATTTTATGAAAGCAACTTAAACAGGTGTGATGGATGCATAGTGTAAGTTAAGCCAGACAAATTCCTTGGACACGAGATACTAGTGGAGGAACAACTAAAGATCATAAAGGTAACTTTACAAAAAAATAATTTGTTAGTTAACATCCCGGCAACATACAAAGGCTTCAGTCTAACAAAAGAGAGTTTTATTTACAACCTAAACACTGCTGTAATGCAAAGGGAAATCAATGATCAAAATCAAATATACATTTTTAATGGCGACACAAATATACACCTACTAAAGGTGGAGGAGGATATGACTAATAATGAATTAATAATTAATTACATTAATACGTTACAATTGCAAAGACATGGGTTCGTTAGTATGATTAATAAACCTACAAGGAAAACAGCTGATTCTGCCTGGATCATTATTTTAACCTTACTTTTTGACTGCAGCATTTTTGGGGTTGTTAACAGGTTAGACAGTGTTGGTGTATCCATTAGTAATCGATTAAAACAGGTTTCGTAAACTCTTCATTAAAATGCCCCCTAAGTTTACAAGATATTATTTAGACTATGTGACATTTGTATAGACAGCAAATAGATACTCTGCCAAAAGCAAAATGTCAAGAAAATTAATATTTTTTTTACCGTTTATCTCAGCGTTTATCTTTACTCTTACTTTTTATCCCTTCTTTTTACTTTTCATCCCTCTTTTTTATTTTATCCCTATTTTTACTTTTGATTCAATGAGATACAAAGTGAACTTTTCGTGTTTTTAGTCCCTAAAGTACAAAAAAAAATACATTTGGTACACTTTGTTTTTGTAGGTTAGTCTTCCAGAAAAATCGGCCCTTGTGACGTACGATCCCAAAATCCTATCAGCTCAAGATATTTGCGACGCGATAGATGACATGGGATTCGAGGCTTCTTTGCCATTAATAAGGGGCCAACAGGAAAGTGTCAGCGAGTGTAGGGTTCATATAGAGGGCATGACGTGCAACTCTTGCGTACAAAGTATAGAAGGTAAACGTATGTTATGCATTTCCAGTAGCTTAGCTGGCAAAGAATTCTGAGAAACAAAAAACAAAAAATAGCAAGCTTTCCCTCAAAAAAGGTCATGTTTCAGATTAATTGCTAGCACCGGCAACGTACTGATCAGCACCACAAGTGCGAAATCCGGGTCTAAGGTTAACATTACCTTTTTTGAGGGAATTAAGCTTTCTATTTCTTGTTTTTTGATATTTACTTAACCTTGCTAAATGCTTTCTAAATTTATCAATTCCAGAGCGTAGGATATCTGTAAAGATAATTATCTATGTCTCCGTAGAAACGCTTAATTTTCTTTCAAATTGACAATTTAACAGATGGTTAGCGTGCCGAGTTATTTTTCGTAAAAAAATGCTTACTTGAAAATTCATTGAGAAAATCGAGTTTAAAAGTTTTTGGCTTGTGCTCTCAAGGTGCTTTAAAGCTCTAAAGGGTTGGTGTATTAACTTTCTTATTTATAAACCGATTTTTCTCAAACAAATTTTGATATATTTATGACATAGGAGTCTTTTGGAATCATTTGTGTAACGAAAAAAATATTTTCTTTTTACGTCTTTCTTTACGTTTTTCAAGAACGGTGTAAAGAGAAACTGTTAAAGTATTAATAACTCGGCCGACAATTTTTGCGCTTCCTTTAAACTATATGTAACGAATTATTTAGCAGTATTTAAACAAAAAATTTTTTTGTAGGTATGCTCAGTACAAGCGATGGCATAAAATCGATAAAAGTAAATCTCGATGACAAGGAAGGCGTAGTTTATTATTTACCGAGTAAGATCAAGCCACAACAAATAGCAGAGCAAATAGAAGATATGGGGTTTGACAGTTATGTCAAAAGCGACAATGGAAAAATTATACAAAGAGGTAAATTTTTTGCATTCGACACGTTTTTTTTTGGGTGTTTTGATTAATCTTTTTTCATATTTTTGTCTGGGTCTTCTTACCTAGTGTGTGATGTGTTCTTGTTTAATCCAACCCGACCCAAACCGGTCAATTTCCTGGTTGTATTTTTAGGCACTCGGAGGTAAGGTTCTGGGCCATAGACTTCAGAAAAAAGACGCGCGCGGTCGACTTCCGTTGCCCTATCTATATGTAAACCCGACGCTCTACTGACAATAGAATAGAATAGTTTATTTGATCTTTAGAACGTTTTAAACACATTTTGTTGCCCCATTTGGGTGTAGATATTGTCATTTAAAATTTAAACTAAGTCGGCAAAGATTACTTAAAAAAGTCAAGTTAAAAATTAAAAACACGTAACTCAAAGATACACACATATAAAAAAGTCGTTTTACTAAATCTACATCTCCTTTCGCTTTGGTTTTTTGTGTGTTCCTTGTGGGACACTCATCCAATTTTGAATTTTCGTTCTTTCCTCCCAAGATCTTTTGATCTTCTCTTTTTTAGATTCTTTTCGGTTAATGTAACTGATTTGGAAGTTTAACTTCTTGTTTTAATTGTCTTAGGAGCATAATCCTATTGGAAAGATTCCTTGTGGGGACACTCATCCAATTTTGAATTTTCGTTCTTTCCTCCCAAGATCTTTTGATCTTCTCTTTTTTAGATTCTTCTCGGTTGATGTAACTGATTTGGAAGTTTAACTTCTTGTTTTAAATCTACAGATAGTTTACTTTTTCATTATCCCTAAAAAATTCCTCTACACTGTAATAATCTCTATTTTAGAATAATTTTTCAGTTTCTACTATGATGATTTGTTTGATTGTATTCTTAGATTTATTGTGACTGCAGATATGCAAATTGCGAAATTTCTGTTTTTAATTTATCTTTATTTCTGTTGTTCTATGAGTGTTCTTCTTTCATTTCCTTAAACAGGTCTGGATTTTTAATGTTCAATTTTGGGCATTCAAAGATGTATATATGTATGTATATGTATTTAATGAAGTGTTGTCTGCAGCTTTCCCTTTTACCTAATTTAAATATATATTAGTTTTAGGATTATGTCCGCACTTACAGCATTTCCCCAAAAAATTATACCATATCTTATTCTTGACTGAACATAGAAATGGTCTCCCTACTCTTAAAGCATATGCAAAACAAAATTGGCTGAGTATTAATGCTATTTTATTAAATGTTTAGACAACATTATCCTGTGTGGTTTAAACTGTATGATTTGAGTTTTATTTATGTTTAGTATTATATTTTTGTCATAATGATTTTAGATTTGCTACTATGTCTGTTGTTCCTTGTTCGTTAGTTTTGTAAAATAGTACTGTCTTGTCGTCTGCATAAAGTACTAGTTAATTTGTCACTATGTTTGCTATCTCATTTATGTAGAGCAAAGGGGCTAAAACCGACCCTTGGGACATCCGCTTTTCGATGTCTCTGCACTTTTATCGTATTTTTTAATTATTTCTCTTTTCGCTTTGGTCCTTTGCGTATTTCTTGTTAAATTTTCGTTTTTTCCACCCAGGATCTTTTGATTTCTTATATGTATTTTTGGCGGTTTTCTAAGTAACTTGGGAACAAACTAAGCTCCTTTGAATCCCAAAAGATTAAGTTTCTTTATTAATAGAGAGTTGATCGTCAACACTTTCAAAAGCTTTTGACAAGTCTAGTCATAGGGCTACTGTATTTTTTTTGTTGTTTATTGAACTTATAATATTGTCTAACGTTTTATATTTATTGTTAGCTTTCCTGTGCGGAACCCATTTTGTTTCTCAGTAATAATGCTGTGTTTTTGTAGAAAGGCTGCAAAACAAAGACATGCGCTCGAATAGGTTTTTCATTAAGGTCACGTTTATGGCAATTTATTGCGTTTAGACCAGACGTTAACTAACGTTGTTTAACATCTGCTCCATATTGCTAATGCGGCGAGTTTTGCCGAGGAGAGGCCGAACCAAACCGATGCAAGATAGAAATACTGGTACTAAAATGTAAAAGAGAGAAACGTCCGATCCGAGAAATTCCACGTCTACGCCTAGGCAACTCGTACGTTCCTATCATGAAGAATATTCGGCAAAAAATCAAGAAAGTGATCCGAGCCTTGTCTTAGTTTTTACAAAATGGGACATCCACTCTAAGTTCACCCAAGATCAGCCCCCCCCCCATGACCCGTTTTGAATGTTGCTTTGACAGTTTCTGAACTAAGGTTACTGACAGTTGACTAAGTAAGTACTTAATATATCTCTAGCCTAGTTTATAAAAAATTAGATTGACCTCTAAAGAGTAATGTGTTTCTTGCAGGGTTGAAAAAGGACTAATAAAGTCCGAAACGTACCAAAGAAAAATAAGTGTTTCTTTTTTGCCTATAATCCTATACCCACAAAAACAACAGTAAAAGTAAATATATTTTGCTTCGTCTCTAATCTTATTTTCTAAGGGCATTATATAAAAAGAAGTAACTCCTAAGTTATATCTACCATATGATATTTATTTAATATCGTTAAAAGTATCTATTAACTATAGAAATCGCTTTGTAATTTATCAGTAATCAGTTTTTTGAAGATCTTATAATTAATGTATGTACACAACAGGTGCTGAGGATACACCTCAAATCTTCTATAATACAAATGGTGTATTGGGGGGAGCATACTCTAGGATTGGTATAACTAAACTGTCAAATAATCCTAGACTATCAGAAAAGGATAATAACCTGTCAAATACTACGCCTAGATCTTTCTGCTCAGATACCTGTTTAATACTTTTATCGTTAACAGTGTAGTTATATTCAATAGGATTTTTAATTCGTGTAAATGACATACAAGAACATTTGTTGAGATTTAGGAAAAAACTACTCTCAGAGCACCATTTAGCAACGTCAGTTAATACCTTTTGAAGTATCTCACAGTCTTCGTTGGTAAGTATTTCAAAGAATAATTTAAAATCGTCAGCAAAAGCTAGCGATTTAATATTTTCAACTTTACTAAGAATTTTATTAAAAGATATTAAGAAAAGCAGTGGTCCCAGGTTTGCGCCTTGTGGTACACCAGAGGTGCTTTTATATACTACAGACTTAGAGCCTTTAATTTCCACATACTGAAATCTACCTGTTTTACCGCCTAAACAAGATTGAATTATTTTAATTAAAAACCCGGGCACATCCATTTGAGACAAACTATCCAATAAAAACTTTTTTCAGGTCGGTGAAAACTACATCTACTTGAGACTTACGATTTAGCGCATCATGAATATACTGCGTGAATATTGTCAAGTTTGTAAATGTAGACTTTTTTGGCAAAAAAACCATGCTGGTTAACAGAAATCTTAGATTTAGCTTCACCAAACAACATTTCAAATAAAACAATTTCAAAAATTTTAGAAATTGCACAAACAATCGTAATAGGACGATAATTCTTTATGTCCTGCCTGGTTCCACTCTTAAAGATTGAAACAACCTTGATAATTTTTCATTTATCAAGGAACTCTGCAGCTTTTAATATTAGGTTGAACAAAATTAGAAGTGGAGAAGCTAAGAACTCCGAACAACCTTTATATATATATATATATATATATATATGCGGGAATCCCATCAGGTCCAATAGATTTATTAGGTTTTAGTTTGATAATTAATTTCTTTTTCAAAATCGCTTGGTGAAATTATTTTTTCACAAAAGAAGTGTTTTATTTCCGAACTATAATTACTGCATTTTAAGTCATTGTCATCCAGAAATACAGATTTAAAATAGTTGACGACCATCTGCTATATCCTGCGGGCCAGAAAATGTAGTATCCTTATAAATCATTTCATCCGATAAGTTAGGACTCCCTTTTAAGTCTTTTAAGTATGTCCAAAAAAATGTTGAATTACATTTGAAACCCTTTTCTACATCCTCTATGTACTTTCTATGGGCCAATTCAATTTAACTTTTGACGAATGTTCGTAAGGTGCTAAATTTGGATCTCCAGTACAATTATTTTAATTTTCGTGACTTTACATGATATTTGTGTTTTAGTTTCAGTATCTTAATTACTTTATTTTTAATCTATGTTCTGGGCCAATTAGCGGGGTTGACGATCCATTTCTAGCTTACTGGTCCGCTTTTTCGTTTCCAATAATGTTATCGAACACTTTTGGGTTTTTAACAGTTTTTATTTTTCCAGACTATATGAGTATATTTTGATCTGCCTATCTCTTCTTACTGTTAAATTATTTTCCATTACGCATTCAAGTATTACGTGAAAGGACCCCTTGTAAATGTTTATAAATTAATATTAAGAAGAGAAGGCTACTTATGCGGGAATATGGACCCAGATTTTCAGTAGTAATATAACTAGGATAGAGAATATACCGAGTAAAACTGCATATTATAGAGGAAATTTTTTTTTTAAAATATAATATGCGATTTCCAAAGATTTCCAATTCTTAATCCAGAAAAAAAAATCCAGTTATTAATATGCGCAAGGTATATTCTCATGTTAATCGGTCGGATTGTAACCAAAGTAATTCGAAATCATAGGATATTTTTGGTCAGTGCATTTAACGTAAAAGTTATCGATATCGTTGTGGATATCGTTATTTTTAATAACAATAACTGAATGTTCGCATTGATCGGTCTACTTTATTTTGTAGTAGTTAGCGTTAAATGTAACCTGAATTTTTTGATTTGGAGTTCTTTTTTGATTGTTTTTGTCCTGCCTTTCAAAAAACTATGAACAGGAGGACCTCGGAACAATTTTATAATATAATAAGTTTTCACTAAATATTGCAAAAAAAAATAATAAAAATAATGATAACAACTGCGCGGCCGCAGAAACGTCGATAACGAAAATTGAAAAACATTGACAAAAAAGACCCTAATATTTATTAATATTTGAACTGAGTAATTTACTTTTTATTAGATAAGAAGTCTACCATACCAAATGGTAATCTAAAAGAACATATAGGAGCGGGGGACGAGGTAAACCTCGAAAGATGCCAAATTCAGATTAAAGGAATGACGTGTGGATCGTGTGTCGCAGCCATCGAAAAACATGTTAAAAGGATACCAGGTAAAAATTAGGATCGAGCCAAAACTCTAGTGAAAAGTCCGACTGGTTTATGGACTAGCTTCGAAATCAGTTAGTGGTATATCTAGTAGAGTACGCCAAAAATCTAAAAGTTTTCTCGTTTGGTAATATTCTCCTTTTTTAAATGCCAAGTCTTAAGACTTACTCGAGTTTAAGAGACATTTTAGGATTTTTTTTCAAAAATGCTTGCACACTACTATTATATCAGCGTCCATACTCGAAACATATTTAAATATTTGACCAAAGCATTTCAGTCCTTTACATATTTATCCACTTTTTCACTTTTTCCTACATATTTAACATATTTTTAACGAAATTAATGTTTGTTACAAATTGTAACCAGATTTTGATTATATCTTTTCTCAAAATTTTCGCCTGCAGTGAATTTCCTGTTTCTTGAAACCCCTTCGTTTTGGGGGAGCTATATCCGAATTCTTATAGTGTCCCACATTGTCACTAAAAAAATCGGGGCAAAAACTACTACATTAATTAAAATATGGTATAAACAATCAAAGGTACTATTAAAAAGAGGTATACATGATAACATATTCATCCATTTTCACGTTTTTCTACATATTTAACATATTTTTAACGAAATGTTTCTTACAAAATGTAACCAGATTTTGATTGAGTTTGTCAGGATTTCAATGAATTTTAAAATTAAAATTATATCCTTTCTCAAAATGTTCGCCTGCTTTGCATTTATTTTTCCTTGAAGCCCCTCCCTTTTGGGGGACCTATATCCGAATTCTTATAGTGGCCCACATTGTCACTAAAAAAATCGGGGCAAAAACTACTACATTAATTAAAATATGGTATAAACAATAAAAGGTACTATTAAAAAGAGGTATACATGATAACATATTCATCCATTTTCACGTTTTTCTACATATTTAACATATTTTTAACGAAATGTTTCTTACAAAATGTAACCAGATTTTGATTGAGTTTGTCAGGATTTCAATGAATTTTAAAATTAAAATTATATCCTTTCTCAAAATGTTCGCCTGCTTTGCATTTATTTTTCCTTGAAGCCCCTCCCTTTTGGGGGACCTATATCCGAATTCTTATAGTGTCCCACATTGTGGCTAAAAAATCGGGTCAAACACAACTCCGTTAATTAAAATATGGTATAAACAATGAAAGGTACAATAAAGTGAGGTGACTTTGGACATTTTTTTCTGTTATTGAAAAGAGGTTGTTTGTTTAGTCTCGCATTTGTGTAGCCCCCACTGACCGAAGACATCTCACTTTACGGTACCTAGATCTTGGTAATTTTTTTCTTTAGTGTGGTAGTATAAAGATTTTGATTTTCTATATTTTAATAAGAAAAATGAAGAACTTTTCATTGGTGGAAATGTTGCCAAAACCAGCAAATTATAAACGTCCCTAAAGTTAACAGTACAAAGTCAATGCTAATTAAATGCCAAGTCACCAAATTTTGTGCTCTTGTACTTTCCAAAATATGGCCTGCTACCTATTGAAGTTAGCAGTGCACCATTCTAGATTGATCCAGAAAACTGGTAGGGTGGTTTAAATGATTATTCCGCATAATTTTTAAAATCCATATGGTGCACTGCTAACTTTAGTTTTGAGTTTTCAAAGAATTGGTTGGTGATGTTTTTGAAATTGGAATAAATTAGTCCAGTCCAGAAAAGTGATAGGGTGACCATTTCCATAAAAAAATTATATATTTTTTTATTTTTTCTGCATAGGGGTAGCTCACAGTGCAGGCTAGATCTCGGAAAGTACAAGAGCACAAAATTTGTTGACTTAAGATTTAATTAACACCTAAATAGTACTAATTTATTTCAGTATCAATAACACTATCAGCCACTTCTTTTATGAAAACTCAAATATGTACTGCATCTAAAGTTAGCAGTGCACCATGTGGATTTTAAAAAATATGCTGACAAATAGGAAAATATCGATTTTTTTTATGGAATTAATTTGCCTTTAATTTTCTAGACCATTTAAACCACCCTACTACTGCACTGATGTCTTTAACAGGTAGCTACTAGTGCAGGCCATATCTCGGAGCCCAAATTTGTTGACTTGGTATTTAATTAGCACTTAATTAACACTGATTTTTTCAATTATAAAATCTTTGCACTGTTGACTGTGTACTGCTAACTTTAGGAACCTAAATTATAATATTTGTAGGAGTTTTTGTTTAATTTCTAGAGCTTTTCCTAAAAGATGCGTTACAAATTTTATTTCTTCAGCGTACACTATTCACTAAAAAAAAAAACAAAAACGTTGTAATTTTCCATAGAAGCTTCAACTGGGACTTTCCATCCATTATAGGATCAATACCCAGTTTGAGTCAAGTTTTTGCAAAGTTTAAGATAAACACAACATATGTTAATATAGCTCCGACCTTTTGCGTTGGACTTTTCAAAAAATGTTTGAATTTCCATGAAATATTTAAAATTCCTCAATTTTTCTTTCTGTCTGGTTTTGAAAAAGCTCCGATCCTGCATAAAACATCCATTTTTTCCAAAAATCGTTACATAAAATTACATACACTTCTCTCCACATAAAACTGGTACAGCAGAAGTTAGCAGAATGTTTAATTTTTAAAATGTTTATCGTACGGCATTGTCTTCCTATAAGTGACAATGTCACAGACTCCTGACAACATAATTTTTGCATGTCAGTGTCATCCAAATTTTTAAAAAAATACGGCCGCATCTTTCCGAATTTAATAAAGCTCAAATCTTAGCAAAACTAGACGGTGGTTGGTCTATTCGGCAAGAAGCTGTTCATTATGAGAGAAACAAGTATATGATAGTAAACATAAAAAACCGATTTCAAGAGGAGGGAACTATCCACCGAAAAGAAGGCACCGGTTTTACGAAAATTACTAGTCCAAAGGAAGACCAAGCGGTAATCACTTTTCTGGAAAATCATCCGCTTGCCAAAGTGAAAGAAGTAAAAATTGAATCAAATTTTTTCAGGATCCATAACAACATTAGGCAGGAGGATTACACGTTCGAGGCTAAGGTGTCGCATTGCGCTATTAAAAATAAGTATTTTTTATGTTTTTAGTCTTATTTTTTTAACTTTATTTATTTCGTTAACTTGATTTCGTCTTTTAATTGTTTTGGGCTTGTAACTTTCGTCGAGGGACAGTTTCTTCTTCTTGAAATCGATTTATCATGGTTACTATCGTAAACTTGCTTCTTTCATAATCAGACAGTCGAATAGACAAAATACTGTGTAGCTTTTGTTTAGTTAATAAAACATTTTTCCTTTTTTAAATGGGGTTTTTATTTTTAGTGGCCTTATATTTTGAATTAGTAAAAAATAAACAAGCCGTCTCCTTATAAAAAGTTTATACATGCCAAAAATATAACCTAAAATGACAAAGTCAAAAAGTCATTGTTGCACATAGAAAAATATAAAAAATCGTATTTGCAGCTACCTTCTGCTGTACTAGTTTTATGTGGTTTAAATCTCATTTACATATTTACCTAATAAAAATGGTCAAACTGAGTATGGACACTGTTATAGGGGTATTACGAAGTAAAACTAATACTCCTATAAGAATTGTTACTAGCTTAGACCTGCTGTTGAATTCAAAAATAATTAGGGATTCTAATAATTATCAAAGATCTGTGCATCATTGTTGTGGTTTTTGCCCTTTAGGATGCCACAAAATACTAGTAAACCTTCTGGGTGCCAGAGCGGACGTGCAGTTTGATCCTTCGTTGGTAACTCCTCCGGACATAGCCAACTCAATTTCGGAGTTAGGTTTCCCTGCCTTGGTTATAGTAGAATATGGAGCTGGCCAATACGAGGTAAGTTATCTTTTTTCGAAAAAAGTAGTTATTGTTGTTTATGGTCCAACAAAAAACAATTTAGCGAACAGAAAGTTAATTTTCCTTCGTTTTAGCTATGGGATAGGATGGGAGGGTGGGACATGGCACCCCCTGAGTGTGTGTAACACCCCTTGGGTGCGTGTTGGTTAGATAAGGGAACGCTTCCGAGACCATACCAAGAAGTGACGAAATAAAATCAAAACTAATAAATTTTCGTAAATTTTAAAGGTTATCCTACTCCCAGATCTCTTACGTAGGGCCAGGTCCGTCCCTTAATTTTGATTACTTCCCTCTGACCAGTTTGCCCCCCTAGAAAAAATTCTGACCACGCCCATGGTTTGAGAGTATAATTATGGTAAAAATATAAATTGACAAAGAAATGATAAATAAATTAAAAATTAGTTTGCCCCTGTACTTCTTATTATGCAGGATTTTTCCTGCAAACACCTGCATTTTTCTCATTTATTTCTAAGACTGACCAATCAGGGAAATTCAGTTGTGGCCTAGCTAAAACCAGTGGCGGTTCTTCTATAGGAGCACATGAGCACGTGCAGTAATAATAAAATGTCTGATTTTTATTATTCTTTGTAATGTTACCGAAACTTCCTATTATTAATTATAAGCGCTGATTATTATGGCACCGCGTCAAAATTAGAATTTATAATTTAACACAGCCTGGGGTCTTTACGTCTCGCGCGCTCTCATTGCTACGTCCGTCTTTTCATTTTCAACGCACTTCCTGCTACCAGCTGCTCGATGTCGCCGCCGAATGAAAGGGCAAGTTTTTAAAATCATGTGAAATTCATCTAAACGTTGGCACCGATGTCAACATTTGATTGAACATCTGATTCTGACAGCCATGACTGATGATTAATCGATCCATTAATAGCCATCAGCCCTCGGAGTCGATTGCCATTGTTGGCATCAAGTCGGTTGCATCGGAAATCCAAAAGAACGCATCGGAACGTTTCAAGAACTTGTTTGATGCATCGATTGCTCAATCGATGAGATTACAAACTCACCCAAATTAACTTCTGCTTGATGACGCAGAACAGTCGCACACGTGATGAAGTAGGTGGAGCCTAGCAGGATATCTGTATGGGCCAGTTTTTCAAATAAGCTGAAATTCATCTAAACGTTGGCCCCATATCAACATTTGATTGAACATCTGATTCTGACAGCCATCACTGATGATTAATTCATCCATCAATAGCCATCAGCCCTCGGAGCCGATTGCAATTGTTGGCATCAATTAAGTTGCATCGGAAATCCAAATGAACGCGTTTGATGGCATCGGAACGTTTCAAGAACTTGTTTGATGCATCGATTGCTCAATCGATGAGATAGAGAGGGATATCGCGAATTTCAATAGAGAAAGGCGCACACATTTGGTGTGCTCAAGTCCGCTTGCTTTGCCTTGTTTCTGTGGTTCGTGATGCATTCGCGCATTTAGCGATTTTATAAGGGCTTTTATTTATACTTTTTCTGTTGTATTATTTTAAGAATTGTTATAATGAACATTTTCACGATATAGTACTTGAAAATTAATTTTAGCTCTTTGAGTATGGAGCATGGACTTAACAGAAAATTTAAAATGGACAGGACTTTTAGTTGTGCAAACTGTCAATTTTTTAAATTTCTGAACTTCCTCTTCATAGATCACGAGCCGCCACTGGCTAAACTGTATTTATTTTTTGTACTTCTTCATCTTGAAATTTAGTCAGTATCTTCACTAAAATCACTAAAATATTGACAAAAAAAATTCAAAATATTTATCACATTTACACATCATTTAATTTATTAAATTAAATTTAAAAGGTCTTTACAAGACGTTTTAAACAAGGTATCGCTAATGCATTTCTGAAAATTAGTTTTACGGATATTCCTATTTTTTATATCTATTTAAAAGCAAAAGTTGGAAATTTTCAAAAAAAAAACACTACTGGGCCGAAAATTTTAAAAATTTAGATTTTTCATCTACTTTATGAACAGAATAAGTGTAGGTAACAAAAATTATCAAAACCGGGAAGATGAAAATCCACTATTCATTTTTTTTATTCATTTTTTTTTAACTCCAGAAAAGCTTATTTATTTTTAAATTAAAAACAATATCTAAGTACATATGAAACTCAAAAGTAACGTTAAATATAAAAACAATATAAGAATTTAACTGAAAATCTACAAAAATTGCAATAATTTTAAACATAAAACTATTCTATTGGTTTATTTCAGATGAAATGATCCCATATCTAGATATATACAGCCTTAGAACATTGAACTACTAGAAGGAGTCTGGTCTGTCTGGTTACACTGGTTGTTTGAGTGCAACATCTACAGTGGGGAAAGGGGAGAAAGAAATCTGTGTTGCCAATTTTAATAACAGAATTATGCAACAAAAAACTTATTAAATTTGGATTAAGTTTTGACGCTTATTTATTAATTAATTAATGAGGTTTAAGATATATGTTGAAAAAGCTAATATACACAATATATAATACTCACAACCTATTTAAAACTTTCGACCTTTTTTGAAAATTTAACATGTGTTTTCCTTAAACATCTTCTTTTGTAGTCAACGTGGCAACATTGATTGTTTATTGCGGTTTCTCGATTTTTCCTGGAAATTTCATTATTGTTTTCAAAGTGAAAGTTTCAGCACTTGTCAATAGTGTTTTTTTGATATTTTTGTGAAAAGTTTGTGACGAAAAATGGTTCCGAAGTGTATTATTATATGCAAGTTGAAACAGAAGCCGGGGGATCGCAGTATTTCGTTTCACATTAAATTAAAATATTAACTAAATATTAGGCTAGAATTCGTGATATTTGGCCATTCTTGGTAAACAAAGGCAGGAAATCTGTGTTGCCGGCTTGTCATTCATTTCAGTGTAAATAGAGATTTCCATAGCACCTTTTTCTACTTTTTATAGTTGTACATCCTACTTGAATACATTTTTAGGTTTTTTTTTTATAGAAACATAGATTTTTATTACTGTATCCAGACCATTTAATTAAACGGAACTAAAAATTATTGAAGGTATTTTAAATAATATTAAAAACAGGGAAAAACGTATTAGGTTAACATGACAACAATGGGATGAAGATGTTGAACTCAAACACCCTTCCCTAGGTCCGAAAAAAGCTCCTTCTAGTAGTTCAATGTTCTAAGTATACAGCAAGAAAAGCCGACCGCGCGCGTTGCGATTTATTTAAAACGCCCTCTTTTTTTTCTAACAGAGAAGTTTAAAAATTAATGCATGTTGATGATTGATGTTGATTTGGAAACACTATACAGGGTGTTTCACAACTTATGTATAAAAATGAAAGTCATTATTTAGTTATGAGAATTATCTTTCTATTAGAGGTTTTTGTCACTTTATATGTATCATACTTGAACGAATTATTTGCATAACTTTTAACATTTTTGAAGAGACTTTTAAAAACGGCGTAATCGTTTTTTTAGCTACTTTTTACTTGGAGGCCACTTAATACGCTCTAAAAGTTTCTGACATAAGTTGTGAGACACCCTGTATAACCTTTCTACGTTCATTTTATATTAATTTTTATTTATTTATGTACAGGTTGATCTGGAAATAAAAGGAATGACCTGTGCGAGTTGCGTGTACAAAATCGAAAGCAACGTCAAAAAAGTACAGGGAGTGCTAGACGCAAAAGTCGCTCTAACTACGCACAAAGGAAAATTCAAATACGACCCAGAAATTACCGGACCCAGAACGATTATAGAGGCTATAAATAGGTAAATTTTGCCCTTTCTGTATGCTTTTTTTGAGAATTTTTTCACACATTTAGAAATGCTGCTTTTTTTTATCACTATTAAAGACTTAGATGAACTAAACTGAAAAATTAATATCACGAAAAAGCTAATATCGCCATCTCCATCGCTTCACCGCCATTTAAAAAGGAAAGACTGACAAAGGGAAGTGATGTAATCATCTAAAAATCGCATTTTGAGATTTTGGAGGATCCGAATCCAGATAATCACGTTTCCACACGCCGTCGCTCTGTCTGTCGGTCGGTTTGTTCGTCGCTCACTTTGTTACAACGATTACTTGTGTTGACGCGCAGACCACTATTGTTTTTGAGCTTTCCCTTATTACACTCTAAAGCTGCCCACAAAAAACGTTATATAAAAAAATATATTTTTTCTTAACTTGTGATATCTCGTTGGAAAGCTTATAAAATTTTTATTTTAGATGCAAAAAACTCAAGTCATTGAACGAAATGTCAAATAAAAAGTAGCCCATGTTAAGGTCCACCCTATTTTCTTACAAGATTTCATCCAAATCAGTTGAGCCGTTTTTGCGTAATTGACGGACAAAAATCTTAGTTTATTGGCGCTACAATTTTTGAGTCTATAATTTGTAGGAAAATATAATAGACGATCGTATTTCATAGAAATAAACAATGGCGAAGCCGTACCTTGTAGAAATAGAACTTTGGAGAAATATACATCGAAGAAGAGAGAAACCGTATAACGCAGAAATTGATAAGGCGAATCTGTTCTAAAAAACTAATCTAACCCAACTCAGCACTTCTTTAATAAAAAATACATATGGAAAAAAAATATATCTTTTCTACTCCCTTTCTTATTGTAGATGTACGGTTGCTTTGTCTTACGATATCTTCGATTTTTATTTCTGCAAAGTTTGAATTCTACAAAGTACGATTTTGCGATAGTTTGTTTCTATTAATAACGATTCCTCCATTTTCCTTTTCTTTATTTTATGGAACCTCAAGTTTTTGACAACATATATATATTTAGCACATATAAAATGTAATGCAAAAGTCCAAATAAATCTTGAAAAATTCTGAATACACCCTGGAAAAGTCTGGATAAACACTAAAAAAGCTTGGACACACCCTGGAAAAGTTTGATTCAGGATAAGTCTGGATACACCCTGGAAAAGTCTAGGTACACGCTAAAAAAACCTCTGGAAAAGTCTGGATACATCCCGACACAGTCTGGATACATCCCGGCACAGTCTTGATACATCCCTGAACAGTCTGGATACACCCAGAAAGTCTGTATTTTCTTGAACAAGGGAAGTTTTGGAGTAAATCTACTTTTTATCTAAATTTGGCAAGAAGTTTTCGTTGAACCGGATATCTTTATCAGGAAAAAAATAACAAATACTTTACAATTAATGACAAAAATCCGACTTATTAGACTTAAGTCGACTATAGTAACAGTACACACAGTAATATAAGGTTGTCATACTAAGGTTTTATTATAGGATAGGATTCGAAGCCAGTATTTTGAATAACAATCACAACAACGACAGGCTACAACAAAAAGACGAAATCAACAAGTGGAAAAGAAGTTTTCTGTTTTCCTTAGCCTTTGGCGGACCCTGTATGGTCGCCATGTTGTATTTTATGGTGATTATGTCGACGCACGGCCATGAAGATATGTGTTGTGTTATACCCGGTAATTTTTTAGCATTTAAGAGCGTTTACCCACACGACGGTAACGGCACGATTTGTCGCGCGCGTTGTATCGCGCCGCATTCGCTAAGTTCTCGCCCACTACACGGTAGATCGTGCGAACTTTGTTTAAATTAATATTTCATGGTGCCAGATCGATTTTCATCAGTTGGTGCTGTGAACTTTAAAGTCATGGATCGAAGCAAAGTAATTTTGTTAACGTTGGTTTTACGTAGCCGCCGAAGAAGGCAAGCTATCAAGAATTAAAGGCTATATTTTGAGGGTCAGATATGTGGAAAGGGCGTTTCCCAAATAACATTTTTGGTTAAAATTTGGTAAAAATACCCTGAGTTCAGCTAGGAACTTTTCCCTACAGAAAAATGAGAGGCTAAAAAAGAAGAAAATTTCTTGCCTTTTGCCCAACCTGGGAACAAAAACCAAGGTAATTTGACAGGAGAACTGTCAGTGGCCTCTTGTTTGCCTGTGACCAAAGCACCCTCTACTTGTCAAAATAGAGAAAAATAGAAACATTTCTAAATAAAATTAAAAAAATAGAAAAAATAATCATGTTGGTGGCCTCCAACAACTTGTAAAATAAAAAATAATGATCAAACATCATACCTATTATTGTAATCATAAGAGTTAAAACTTCTACTTTAAACTATATTGGAAGAAAATTAACATGCACCGAAAATATGCACGTTGAATTGATTACTTGTACTTGCATAAAATTTACGCGCCCTTCAAAACAAAAATATCACTAATATTACGTTTCGAAAAAACACTAATTAGGTATTTTCTCCAGTTTATGACCATATTTTATGGATTTTTTTAAATAAAAAAAATTAAAACTTGCCAAAAAGAGCAAAAAAAACGTGTTACCTTTCGGTGACCTTGCCCTAAAAGATTTTTTAACCATGTTTTTCCCTCAAACATAAAATTTACAATGTTGAAGGCGAAATTCCTTATTAGCCTTAGAAATTAAAAAACGGTTCGTCCATTTTTCGCCTTGACTACCAATTCTTCCCTGCACTCCTAAAGACCCCTCGTTCGTCAATGGTTTGGTTGTCAACAAGAGCGAACCCGCCCAAAGAGTGGATATTTTCCTTTCTGTCTAATGACATTTTCTTAGAAAGAGGGAAATAGCTGCTCTACGTTAAATGCACCATATCGTAACGGCGTTTATACCAGGCGGCATTTACCACAACTTTTTATCGCCCGTTTAACCTGACAGATGTACAGAATATCATTACAAAAAATACGATGATATTCCAACCGAAATTTTTAGAAGTTTACTCAATGAGAAAGATTTTTATTTTATTTTTTAGTTTTAAAACTTACAAGGAAAAAACACGAAAAAAATCGCATTTTTGGTAAACGTATTCTGTGCATCTCTCAGCTTAAAGCGCGTTGAATAGTTGTGGTAAATGCGGACTGACTGCCCATAATTGTGTTTTATCTCTTAAATCCTTTTCTATTCGATTTTTACGCTTATGTAAAACCAAAATGGCTGAGTCAGGTCACGTGATTCCCACTTAAAAATAACTCTAGGCGGTTACATGATGATCGAATTGGTAACACGCGTTATACGTGGTAATCTCTTTCTGACTCGCCTACACAGAGAGAAAGAGATCAACCACAGATTTAGACTTCTGAAACACCAAATCAATACAGTGAACCAACGACGGTAAATTCAAAAAGAATGCAAACTTTGTCCCGCGTGTTCTTTTTCCCCATAAAGTCAGTACATATTTCTAGGCTGTACTTACATAGTCAAATAAACCATTGGTTGTCCTAACACAAAAAACTAAACAAACCCCTAACTTTGAGAATTTCTTTTAGGTCAAACATAAGCAACTTGGAGTTAAGATTTAAACCAAAAAAGCTCTTAACTTTCAATGATTTCTTTAGGTCATTAGTAAGAACTTTGGACAAGCGATTTTAACCAAAAAATTGCCCAAAACAGGACCTCATAGTAGAATGTCAGTTTAAGTTTACCATCATTTTTCATTTTTTTTTCGCCTTCATAGTCAAAACAACTTTGAAGACTAAATAGAAGGCATCTGATTCAAAAAATTTCCCAAAAGAAAACCTTCAAAATGTCATGTGTATAACGAGGGTTTCTTAGGCTATTTCTTCCAATTAGGGACGTATTTCCATACCTCAAACTACAAAGTCATTTTGTGAAGGTTTTCTTGACCTTCCAACTTCTCAATATGCCTTAAAGTGTTACTTGGGTTTATATATTTTTTGAAAGAAAATCCTGGGAACTTCTTTAATTACTTTTAATTCAATTAAATCAATTATTTCGCAGGTAAATTTTCTCTTTGGTGGCATCTTTTTGATGCAAACACAACTTGTACTTTTATGGACTACGCGCACTGTATGACAACAAAGCGTTCAAAAGTGAGGCGACCCGAATTCGCGTCCTGCGCGACGGTATCAAATATCGTCGCGGCATTTTTTAATCAGTGGGCGCACTGCATTTACTTATATGATAAATTTGTGACTTTTGGTTACCGTCCTGTGGGAAAACGCCCTAAGTAGTAGTAAGGTAGTTTTACTTTAGATATTGAACTAGGTCCTTCACAACCAACAAAGACGAAGTTTAAGGTCATAGTTATAGCTCTGAATCCCGTCAAGTATTTCATCCTCGACTAAAGTAATTTGTTTTTTTTTTAACGATATAAGGTGACTTTACGAACAAAAAAGTTATGTTCATATCCTGTGCATAAGGGCGCCATAAGGGTAAGAAAATTACTATTTAACTCTACCACCTAACGGTACTAGCTAGGGAGGCGGAACCACGGATTCTGGTACTGCTTTTGACCCTTAACATTACCCCTTGTTGCGGTTTACAAAAATCACGCTCCTTCCCCTGACGGTTTTGACACTATTGTTTTAAGCGCATTTATGCGTAATGACAATGAAGTTAATAGGGCTAATTAACCCCCGAGAATTTGTAAGCATCCCCCCCTCCCCATTTAAATTTAATTATTGTATTATTAAGCCAGGAGACAATTTTCAAGATTCTGAAAAGTATTGAACAAAAACATTCGAAAATTCGAATCTTTTTGACAGCCTATGACAGCTTTGAGTCTCAGTCAGAACTTTTCGATTTTTGTTGTTTTACTTACCGCTTTTTTTACGAGTCATACTTACTTTTATTGGTTTTAAAATGTGCGCAAACATTTTTGTCTCCTCCTGCGGCCGAATAACAACCAAACAAGCATTCATAACCAAGCTCTTCGTATTTATGCACAGAAATTTTTTTTTGGTTAGTTGGGAAAGTCATACAAATAAACCGTTATGCCCTTTTAGCTATGAAACTGTCAATGGCAGCGTTATTCCTAATTTTTTAGATTGGTCGGTTGAGATATCTATCCCCTATATGCTAAAATACTAACAGCCATTTGCACCAACTTATTTACTTATTTAGGTTTCACCTAGAATAAGGTGGCCTAGGTTAGAGAAGAGTTTCGTTTGTATTTAGAACTCCCCTAAATTACCTTAGGTGATCCCTAAATCTAGGGGCCCGGTTTTGGTCCCCTAGCGCTCCCCTAACCTAAAACTAAACTAGATTTAAGTGCCACCTAATGCTAGGTTACCCCTAGATATGTTGGTGCAAATGGCTGTAAATTTCTAAAAGGAGTTTCTTTTTTAGGTCTTTCCCTGGAAAATTTAATTATGTTCTCTCTGTCGACTCCAGTTTTGATTTTAGGCGGGCGTCATTTTTTCATACAAGCTTACAGGTAATTAGTTTGATTTTTTTAGTTCTTCCTAATTAGTGAGTGAGTTCTAGGAATTAAGATTCTTTAACGTTCTACCGAAAAAGCTTAAGTCTACTAGTTTTTGGAATATACAAAACTTTCTTTAAAATCATTCATTCAATTTCTAAGCAAATATTCTGAAAACACATGCACTTTTGACCGGCACCTCTTTAGAACATTTTTTGGAGGTCTGCTTTTGATTACAATTTATTTTTCTAAATATCGTTATTAGACACTTAAAGTAAATATTTCAACGCATCGGTATCGGTACCCAAGTAATATTTTAAAATTCTTAAAGTTTTAATAAAAAGGTTTCCAATTTTTGTAGAGGCAACCAGAATTTCTTTGTAATTTATATCTGATCTCCAGGTTTTGTTGCATTACATTAGGTCAATATTGTAATATGTAAAGGTTATGTTTATAACTTGGCCTCTTACAGAAATATTGTGGTGATTTATAGATCAAAAACATAATTTATGAATAATAATTTATACCTGAGATCTTATAGAATATGATAACAAAAGTTTTATATTTAGTAACACTTGGTTTGTTTTTAATCCTGCTTGAAATGGTGCCATAAATCATGATTTGCATGCAAGTCATTTTTCTCATCTCGCTTGTGTGTATGACCAAGCCTAGGATTCTAGTGGGAAAAAATACTTTCTTACAATTTTGACAATTTATTGCACCAAAAAAGCTTTTTTTTAAAGGTTGCACGGCAAAAAAGTTGTCTTTATCCCAAAATTTTTATTCCTATATTCAAATCTGCATGCATTGCCAAGGAATTAGTGTAATATATGCAGTAATGCCATGTTAATTTATATATGGTTGAATGCCATGAGTTGTTTCCCCCCTTGTCTGGGAGTTCTCAGTGCATATAAATTTAATAAAAAAAATTGAAAAGTGATTATTTCCAAGGCGCGTGTGTTTTTGAAAGGTAAACATTTATTATTTTTAAAGAGGAAACACTTGGTTTGTTTTTAATCCTGCTTGAAATGGTGCAATAAATCATGATTTGCATGCAAGTCATTTTTCTCATCTTGCTTGTGTGTATGACCAAGTCTAGGATTCTAGTGGGGAAAAAATACTTTCTTACAATTTTGAAAATTTATTGCACCAAAAAAGCTTTTTTTAAAAGGTTGCAATTAGTGTATGCAGTAATTCCATGTTAATTTATGTATGGTTGAATGCCATGAGTTGTTTCCCCCCTCGTCTGGGAGTTATCAGTGCATATAAATTTCATTTAAAAAAATTAAAAGTGATTATTTCCAAGGCGCGTGTGTTTTTTAAGTTTTTTGCGTATGATTTTATCAGACAATTTTGGTTGGCATGTCTTTTTTGGTAAGAAAAGAGCTTTTATATCCGTTTTAAGTTATGCATGTAAGGATATAACAAAATTTTTGTGCAGCTAGATTATTTATACAGGGTTCCTAAGATTTTCCTTAGGGATAGGATTTCAATAAATCAAACAGAAATGGCATAGAAAGTTCTGCGCGCACAAAAGAAACAGGTATATTGAGCAATGGTGCCAGTTTGTTATTATCTCCGGACTACTTTCATGAGAAAAAATTGTCGCCACTCTTTCATTGTGAGTATAAATCATAGTTGCAATAATAACCGTTGACAAGATGTCTTTCAGGTCCAAACCACAGCTTTTTCTTGCTTAAAGGAGGCGGCAGGATAAACTCGTGAGGTTGTTAACATTAGAAAGAAATATCTTCGCTTTTAATTAAATTTCTTTCCATTCTGTTCTACTAGTGACATCTATCCGGAAACGGCCAAACCATGCAGCTAGCACTAGCAGCCAAAGAAATCAATAAACGGCGCTGTTTTTCCTGCAGAGCTTTTTGCTTGCGATATTATTGATTTTAAATAAAACTGGCCCTACACTACATTTGATATGATCTCGAAACATGTAGCGAACCAATTCTTCAAAACTAGCGGGAGGGTAAAAGCGAAAAATAAGGGGCTGCCAATATTTTTAACACCCAAAAAGGGGTGAAAAGATTTATTTTGCTCTGTTTCTTTACAAAAAACGTTTTTTTTTACGAAAAACTTGAGCTCTGCCACTTTTTTTATTTTTTTCTTCAACTTTCTCGAAATTTTCGTCATACCGTAGAAAAAAAATTATTTCCCCCATGGTCATACTCTACTTTTATTCGAAAAAATTTAGAAACAGAGACGTTTTCCTAAAACGGGGGATCTTGGTTTCGAGTGAGAAGATAAAGGGCGCCGCAGGAAAAAATTTTTCAATTAAATTAGCCGAACGCAAAAATGTTAGAAAAACAAAGCACGAAATAAAAATTGCGCCGCTTACAATTTTTTTTCAAAAATTACGTAATTTTGGGAACGCAAAGAAATAGGTCTAAAGAGTATAATTTTTAAGAAAAAAATATCAATTTTCTCGCCCTCCTTCAGTGGGACTACAGGGGCCGTGCACAAATTACGTAATGGTCATAGGGGAGGGGGGTTACAAAACGTTACGTAGGGGGGAGGGGAGTTTTAGACAGCGTTTGCATTTGTGTGAAACTAAGAAAATTTGGAATGAAAATAAGTGAAGTTTTTTTTTTTGGGGGGGGGGGGGGGTAGTGGTCTTGAAATCGTTACGTAATATTAGGGGAGTGGCGTGCCAAACCGTTACAAAACATTACATAGGGAGGGGGTCAAAAGTTGGTAAAATTACCGTTACGTAATTTGTGCACGGCCCCACATCTGACTGTTCCTCCTTTTTGATTTCGAATCAAAGTGCAAAACCCGGGTTGGACGTTCGAAGGCGTCAACCCGTCCTATTTGCTTGATAAAGTTTCTACGGAAATATCTCAGTCGATTTCTCCGGCAGTGTATGAACGCTTTAGGTTAGGCATTTGCATGTATCTCAGTCCCCAGCCGGTAAACAGTGCGTAAGGACAATGGTTACAAAATGAAAAGCCGAAAAATATTTTTTTTTTACGATATCTTTCATCAGTTTGGTATTAAAGTCGAGTAAAAACAATTTTTATTCCAGTCCTAAAGGTATGAAAATGGAAAACATTAGAAAACAACAACCTGGAATGGATTTACTACGTATAAGATGTAGTGACAACATCGCCCCATGCCCATCCTTTTCTGCCTAATGTGCTTTTCCGTTTGTCTGCGTCTTATACACGGCTGCTTGGCTTAGGAACCCTGTATGACCATTTTTTATGAACTAAAAGTTTAAAAGACCAGATAACCTATTATGGTTTTGTAGATGGTATTAGAGTATATCTGGGTCTTTTTTATAAACAAGTCAGGTTGCCTTGTGTTTTATATTGGTGTGCCAAAGCTTATATAAAGATGTTTAGATTCTGTAAAGGGTTTTATAAAAAGGTGGTCGCAACCTGTTTGGGCTTTTTCATTTAAGATGTTTAGAGGGGATATATTCTGGTAATAGGAAAGTTCTGGGAACTAAATTTTAAAACTTAAGGTTTTTAATGTTTGGTGGTGGAAATATTGCCATTACTATTATAAATAAATAAATGTTAGATATCTCTAACGCGTTCAAAACAAAGCCAGAAGACACTATAGAGGTCTTGTCGCGACCGAGGTTTTCGAAAGCAGATTTTGAAAATATACGTCACCGTTTCAATCGTAACGTCACCGTTTCGAACAATCGTCACTGATCGCGAAAATGACAATTATTGAATGACGTTAATCAGCTGTGTGTGCGTGGCATCTCGTTTTTTTTTGTGATTTTTCGAAATGGGTGTCGTAGATCCAGAAGTGAGTCTTTTTTTTTGTTGCCGCCAGATAACCTTGGCCTATTTTCATTATTGCTAAAAATTGACAAGTACCGCCATATTGAACCGTGTTCCAAACGGTGGCCGAGGCATGTTTTCAAAGCGGTTTCGAAATCATCGGTCGCGAAAAGACGTCTTATATTTTTCACTTGTTTACGGCATATTTCGAACGAGGCCTTCTTTTATGGTAAATGCGATGGGAGAACAGCGAGTGGACTCGTTACGTACGGAGGGATGTACGTATTTGTACCGACCGTGACGGACCTACAAACGAACGCAACGATTGCAGTCAGCTGTTCAGGCCTCGCGTCCACCATAAAAGCAGGCCTCGTTCGAAATATGCCGTAAACAAGTGAGAAATGTAGTGTCCTTTGGCTTTGTTTTGAATACGTTTGTGGTAGCGATACCGATGTGTCGAAATATTTACTTTAAGTGTATATTAACAGGGGACGTAATTTCGAAATTACACGAAAAGAACCTCGAAAAGAACGAAAGAACAAAAGAATTGCCGGTATGTTATCGCGAGGGAAGCAAAAGAATTCGATGCATCCTGACTAAAATCATTTGTATTCGAACGCGGTTCACATCATACCGGCATACCGGCATGAAAATTGCAGTTAGTAAATAGTTTTTGGTCGCGCCCATTTACATTTTTTAATTTTTAAAATAAAAATAGTTTACTGTGGACGAAATTTATACCTTAAGTTTCGAGAAAATGTACAGGATTCAAAATACCCAAATTTATTCCGTTTTAAATCAGGTACCTATTTAATTATTTATTTTTTTAAAGAATCTACAAAGGTAGTTTTTATAACAAGAAGATCGTAAAGGTAACTAAATACTAATTAACAATTTATTTGAATAGAGTTAAACTAAATATAAAAAAAACAGAAACAAAAAAGAAAAGCTTTGGTTTTTAAAATATTAAAAATTTTTATTGTATAGTCCAATTTTTTGATGAGCGGACTGACGTCATTTTTTAGGATCTCTATATGATATATTGTTTTAGATAGCGACAATAAATATTTTAGAAAAAGTCATATCGTTGATTATTTCAACTGTTACTTGACTGATGCGAACTATTGACAACAACGAAATACGTTTTCAGAGGCAAAAATGACGTCAGTCCCTTCATCAAAAAATTGGACTATATGCCCACTAAGAGAAAAAAGGAGCACTCCTTTTATAGCACTCTCCCTATATTCCAATATAGGTAGAGAAAAAAAAAACAAAATTAAAAAACTAAAAATAACAAGAATAATTAAGTAACGTCAAGAGGAAAATTTACCATTCAATTATAAAAAAAAAATGGTGATAGAAAGCACGGATAGTCCACCATACAATCATTATTTTATGTTGAAAGGAACGAAAACTGTAGCTTTGAAAGATGTAAACCTTATTACAACATTTTCGGGTAATATTTACGAAAACCAAAATCTGAAAACCGCATATCAATAGCTGCTTTACTTTTAACGTTTTTTCAAATGACTCGGAAACTAAAGTTACAATTTTTTTTAAATATTTTATCCCCCTTTGCCCTCCTTCAACCCCCCCACCACCCTAGCCAAAACTTAATCAGTTCGTGGTCAGCCGATAGAGAATTTTTGTACCAAATTTCGTTAAAATCGATTAAGGCGTTCTTGAGTTATCGTGTATACAGACAGACAACAAACTGACAGACAACTTTTTATTTTCGTCGATTAAGGTGTTTTGGAACCTTAGTAACTGATTTTTGATAAAATTAAGAAAAGTCAAAATATTGTTATGGTGGACTAAAAAGCTCTTGTTTTTAAAATATCGAAGTTGATTAAAGCTATTGATCTTGCACTTTTAAGAATTCTACAGACATGAAAGAACGCTCAAACAGAAAAACACGCTTGGGTGTGTCTTGCGTATACTGTGCACAACGCCACCCTGTCGGAAATGTGCGCGGACGGCTACCGTACGTTTGCGGGGTTTCAGGGCAGCCCTTAACCATATATGACGTTCAAATGTCAACAGTGTCAAATAGCGTTTGTCGTCGGGCGTTTTGCGGACGACCAAAAACTATCTAGCCCCAGGACAAGAAATGTCAGATTACTGAGAGAAATACTTTCGATCCTACCTTAATATTTTCGTAAATAATCAAGAAATACTTTTTATCATCACATCTGTACATGTATCTATCAGGATTCCTACAGATATTCCAATAGTTTTTTCTAGGACATTTTATAAAAATTACAGGGCATTTTTTTTTTGTTTTATTTAATTCAATACAATTCACTTTTCGGTTTTAATGAAGCGATTTTGAACACGATTCGAATTTTTGACTCGTTTTTTTTTGTGTTCTACCGTTCTTTTTTTTTAATTTAGAAAACGAACATAAAAGTTTGGTTAGCTCATCCACGGAATAAACTGTTAAATCCAGTCTGGTTAAAACTTTTTTTTTTTTTTTTAATACGATGCGTGTTTTTACGATAGTTAGATTCCGATACGATCCCAGAAAAAGGTGTATTGAGCTGAGGCAGGGCCAACCAAAAAAACTTGGATTCGCTTTTCGACTCGCGTTTTCAGGATAGTTTTGAAAGTAAATTGTAGTGAAAACGCATTCAGTACGTACTAATTTACTACGTTTTCATGTAGAAGGGAACACGTTTTCAATACGATTCACTTTCAAACCTTCCACGAAAACGCGGCGAATCAAAGTTTTTTTTCGTTGGCCCCGCCCAAGTTCAATACCGCTTTTCTTGTGATCGTATCGGGATCCAAACGCATAATTACCAATAATAAGCTTCCAGTATTTCTGCAAAAAGTAGGTATATACCTGTATTTTAATTATATTATAGTGTTGTAAACTTATTGACTTTAAAAAACAAACAAAGAAGTAAAATTGGCAAAAACTAGACCAGACAATTATTTTCGATACTTTTGTAATTCTGATAGGTATTTTAAGGTTCGGGAAAATTATAATCGGTTAAATTATATTCTATAAAATTATATTCGTATCCATTATTTTCTGGGGGTTTACTTTCGTTCATATTTAGTTTCGGACGTTTTTCGGCTTTTTTGTGGGTTCCCAATTCAATATTTTAAAGTTATTTTCTTAATTTTTCGCAGGGCGCTCAAACATCGCACAACCAACATGGACGTACTTATCGCCATGGCAACCTCGATCTCGTACACGTACTCAGTGTTAGTTATCATAGCTGCCATGATTCTTAGGCAGAATACGTCGCCGCAAACGTTTTTCGATACGCCGCCCATGCTCTTGGTGTTTATCAGCTTAGGTAAGGATTTACGTTAAATGCAAAATTAGGTAAGGTAACACACCTGGGGCTTGTCTTAAAATATAAATTTTAATTGACAAAGCAGATGCTTAAATCTAATTTCACTATAAAAAAAACATTAAACTATTTATAAATCACAGTTATAAACAATAAAATAAACAAATTACAACATTTTAGTATAAATCATGGTGCAAACAAATATAATTTAATTTTAATTGACATAGAATGTTTAATTCATTATAAGTTTTTTATTTTTATGAATGAGACATACTGTCTCGAGAATGAATAAGCTGGCAAGAGTCAGTATGTTATTTTCGATGAACAGTGGTTTGCGGTGAGTCCTTAGGAGAACGTTAAGGTTTTTGAGGGCTCTTTTTTGAAGAATGAGCACAGAGTTAAAAAGGTATTGCGAGCAGCCTCCCCCGATTCGATATTGGCGAAGTAGATATTTCTAGCAAAATCTCGACCCAATATTTGCATGCCAACTCGGGTGGAGTAGCAACCTGAGAATAGCTTTTTGTGAGTTTAAAAATGTGCTGTTGGAATTTTAATTTACTATCCACAACCAAACCCAATTGGCTCTTGACCTGCTTTAACATAGTAATTTTTGAAAGAATAAATAAAGTCCAATATCATAATAGTATCATGGTAAAAGAGGGGGCTGCCGTAGACTAGTAAACAGCGTGCAGAGCAGATATTGCAGGATCGGATCTCGGCAAGTACACAAGGCTTCACACAACATCGAATGCGACTCAAGACGACGACTCAGCTGCTTTGCAGTCGACGTTGTGCATACAATAACAACAAACGAGGTAGAAGTAGGCGGCACGGTTGACACTGCACCGAAAATTTTGCGGGACTCGAAGGTGGACGGCCGAGGACCCCACCAAACTGGCTAGAGGAGACTAGCCGGTGATCCAAAAAAAGGAGGTCTGGACCTCTCCGAGATCGGGACTCCATGGGACGCGGCTGGACTGGGCTACCGTCCCAGCAGAACTTGGTTGACGGTAGCGATGTTAGATAGATGCAATTCTAACATTTAGCAAGACCACCCTCCGGAGGGGGTGTAAAGTCGGCGGTCCACTGTGTATACTTGCTACGCAGTCTGGAGATCCCTGCCCTCGACAAAGAGGTGTCAGGCAAAAATTAAGTCCTCTTAGAGAAAGAAAACTTGCATCCTAAGAGGCACGTGCATCAGTCGGAGGTGCACGGGGGGTATGGCAGAAAGGGTCCATTATGCTGCCTAATTGCGAGGCCTACGGCCGCCCATCTAGTACTACTACTATTACTACTCCTAACTTTCTTTAGTACTTCTTTTCTCTCTTCTTTTTCCTCTAGGATATTCACAAAGGGAAAGTCAAGGATTTAAAAAGATCAGGGAAAGTCAGAGAACTTTCCTCAATGATATCAATTTGAGAAGTTTTGGTTCAGGCTTTTATAGCAAATATGAAAAAACGACAAACTGGTTTTAGATACCAGTCGAATCAGACGCGTGTTTAACCTTGCTAGGGCAAAAGTTCAATGGTTTTCTCTTTTGATAAAATTATCTTTTTTATATTTAACTCCATTGGGAATTTATTACTAATTTTGTTATTCTATTGCTTGCCGAGCATTTGTGGTACTCTTGTCTATATTATCTAGTTTATTTTTTGCTATCGGTTTGTCGTAGTAAAGAGCCCGACTGGTTGATGGAGTATGTCTGAAACCAGTTAGTAGTAGAACTAGAGGAGTGGTTTTTTTGGTAAAATTAGCAATTTATTCCTCATTTTCTTACAAAGTAAATACCTTCGGAACAGAGGTGCAATGCTAATGAAGTCGGTAGACTCCCCCTTTTAACGAGATTACAAACAATTCAAAAAATGCTCGTATCCACCAACGCAAAAATTCCTTGATTAGGCTTTATTCGTGATTAGTTACTAAATAATCGGTGTTTAGAATGTAATGGGGTCAAACCATATCAAGTCAACCAGGCAATAGTTTTGACCATCTCCGATTTTGATGATTTTTGGTACACTTATTCGTCTTATCAAAAAACTCAAAAATCCAAAAAATCAAATTTTTTGGATAAGCGATTTTTGTTTTATTGATTTTTGAAAATCAAGAAATTGACCAATATGTCCTTGACAGACATTTACAAAAATAGTAATATCTCAAAAACTATTGATCCTATAGAAGCGAGTGATAGCTCATTTTGAAGGGTTTTTAAAGACCTTTTTAAAGATGTGTGACACAAAATAGTTTGTTTAATTTTTTTTTCTTAATTAAAAAAAAAAATTTTTTTGAAAAATCTCAAATACATTTTATAATTTTTTTCAAAAAAATATTTCTTTTTTTTCAATGTTTTTTTAACATTTTTGGAAAATTTTAGGATGGAGAAATAATGGAGTCATACTTTAAAAAAATAATAAGATATTTAATACAGGGCTAATTTACCTAATATGGGTATAACAAAAAAATGAAAAGTAAGAATAATAGAAAATTTACAATAAAAAATATTTAGGTTGCTAATTTTTTTTGTAAAATATTTGAGGAATCATTTGTCATTTCTTCTGCAGTTAGTGTATATGTCCTACCGGTGGCAGTATTTGGGTTGACCCGTATTAAAAGAGAATTTCGATCTATGACCAATATATCAGCTTTTGGCTTTGGAAAGTAAAAAGACGGAGAGGGACCACGAGGATGTAAAAAACTAACTTTTAATTCCCCGCTTTCTATATTTTTACCAATGATACATCCCATCCACCAAAGGCAGTCATAGTTTATGGTTACAAAACCGGAGTCGATGTTTTCAATTCCTGTGTTTGACAAACCACAGGTTGCAAAAAGACATTGAATATTTTCCTCTTTACTTAGTGAAAATGGTTTTGTAATAATTTTTTCATTACTGAGGGGGATAATCGAGTGCAATTTTTGAGTCCCAGGTATCGATTGTGTTCCAGGTATCTTTTTTCCAAAAACTTTTCATGTTGCTGATAGTCATTTAATGAACAATATTTAAATGTTATACCAGGAATGTTTTCTGTTGCAAATTTAAAAAGATCTTCGGGGGTCATAATCTGTTCATTATATGGTATCTGCAGACTTGCTTTAGCAGCCAACCTTTTTACGGTGCCTCCTAGTCCATCGCATGCACTCTTCCCGTGGGAGGTGGCAAAAAAATTCCATTCTGCTTTAATTTTAAATTCCTCGAGATGGTACGCAATATTAACAATTTTTTTTAAATTTTTATACTGTGCGGCACAGCCGTCTGAAAAATAGATAATTTTGTCTAAATTATCAATTTGCCTCTTTAGTTCAGGCATAAGGTGGCTTAAAAAAAGATGAAATGCCACAGTGTTGTGTACCAAACAGTCTGAAATAAATATATAATTTAAATGACCCAGTTTTCCCTCATCAGTTTTGTAATATATTACAAAAGGATGTAGGGTTGCCTGGCTATTTGTCCAGTGATAGGACTGCACTTCATCCTGCAAAATAAATGAATAATTTTCAGCGAAGTCGCATGTGATTAGTGCTTCCCCCTTTTTTAAATTGTGTTCTACCTCATTGTAGTATTCTTTTTGCATGTGAGTGTAAAAAGAATGAGATTTTAATTTAATCAAGTTGTTTGAAAATTCTTCAATGAAGTCCTCTGCTGGTTTAATTAATGTCTCCATATTGCATCTATCTACAGATATCCACTTCTTAAAAGTCACATTGTCAATCATTGCTTCTTCGAACTTTTGTCCAAAAAGCAGTGATCTTGGGTGGAGGGGAGGACAATTGAAGAAATACTCAAAATTTTGCAGGAATAAACAAGTTTGGAAAAACCTTTTATGTATCTTATTTACAAGACTGGGAGCAATTCAAAAGTTTTTAGATATAAAGAGTAAATATATAGGTATTTATCAAAAAATGTATGGTTTTTTCCTGCAAGGTTTTTTATATTATTTAAAAAGAAATAGAACCAATAACTTCTCCATCCTGAAATTTTCCAAAAATATTAAAAAAATTAAAAAAAAATAAAAACAAAAAATTACAGGGTGATACAGGTGGTTAAAAAGGTCTTTAAAAAACCTTCAAAATAAGCTATAACTCGCTTCTATAGGACCAATAGTTTTTGAGATATTGCTATTTTTGTAAGTGCCTGTCAAGGGCATATTGGTCAATTTCTTTATTTCAAAAATCAATAAAACAAAAACCGCTTATCCATTTTTTTAAGTTTTTGGATCAGAAGAATAAGTGTACCAAAAATCATCAAAATCGGAGATGGTCAAAACGAAAAATGCCTTTTTTTTGGTTGATTTGATATGGTTTGACCCAATGGTGTACATTAAAACTTTGTTTGCCAAGACCCATTCCAACTCCGATTAGTGTTAATCATGACTAAAGCTTATTATTATACCATTTTTGTGACAACGTTAACGTCAACGGCTAAATCAGCAGATAGCAGGCTTTCGTGCCAAGACAAAAGCCTACGAGCACGTACATCTTAAAGCCTGCGATTCATTTCGGTTCTTTAGGTTAGGTCTGTTCCGTAGGTATTATTTTGACAGAACATTTTCTAGGAAATGTATGCGAATGCACCAACGCAAGAAACTCCCCGATTAAGCAAATCACGATTAATAATTAATCAACCAGTTTCAGTACAAAACATCCTCTTCTAAATATCAAGTGACAAGAGCATTGTCTTATTTAGAGCACATTTTCACCACCAACGCAAAAAACTCTTCGACTATACAAAATAATAATAATATATGCTTTTATTGTCACAAAAAGGGTACAAAATATAAAGAATCCTACTTACATTAGCTAGAATACTATTTACATTACCTAGAAATAATAGTAAACAGTGGCAAAGGTCAGGATTCGCATTGCCTAGGAGTTGCCTAGTAGGGAGCGCGCTCTTCCATCCAGGCCTACTAATGACTAATAACCAATCAGTCAGTACAAAACATCCCCTTCTAAATATCGATTACTATGTATTTGTTCCCCTAATTATTTGGTATTTGACCTCTTAAAGCCATTTTATATAAGGACGGTTTGAAAATCGATTTAAGAAAGCGGTTTGTAGGGCATTGCTTCCATCCTAAAGAAATACTCAACCCTGCTTTTACCGAAAAATCTGTTGTTAACTCAGTTGTTTTAAAAAGAGAGGTTCTTGGCATCGGAAACACATTTTGCTTTTCAATTCATTACGACCAGGCCTCTAAGATCTAATGAATATTCCAGAAACCTACAGGGCTGTTTCATCCTTGTTAGGAATCATCAGGGTAACATAGGACTGTACTAGGCGTATGAAGCATAACATAAGGAACCACACCCAGCGAATTTAAACAACTCGTCGTCAAATAACGCGGGATGTTGGTATGGCCATATGCAGCGCGCCGCCTGTCGGAATAAGGTGAAAAGCAAAATGTTGAAGGATGCAAATATCAATAACAATGAAATTTGCGAGCAGGACATAAAAAGCTGAACCTGCGAAAATGTACTGGTTACTGAAAGAAGATCGTTCAAAATACAACGTTCGCAGCAACTGCACCCCCAATTGGAGTTTATACTACGTCGCCTTATATTAAGGTTCAGCAACAATCACTCCGGAGGAGGCTTGTTGCGCAAAACAAAGACAAGTAAAATTTAAGAAAATTAGATTTCTTGTCCGTGAAAAATAAATAAAAAGAAAGGTTCGGGGCGTCGAACACACATTTTGCTTTTCAATTCATTACGACCGGGCCTCATCCTTGTTAGGAATCATCAGGGTAACATAATCAACCACACCCAGCGAATTTAAACAACTTTCGTCGTCAAATAACGCGGGATGTTGGTATGGCTATATAATTCCTAACAAGGAAAAAACAGGCCTGTAGTTTTCTGGACTATCTATTAGATTTTGGAGGCCTGGTCGTAATGAATTGAAAAGCAAAATGTGTGTCCGATGCCACGAACCTTTCTTTTTATTTATTTTTCACGGACAAGAAAGCTACTTTTCTTAGTTGTTTTATATGTTTTCTATTTAAACTGACCTTTAATGTAATTTCGTCACATCATAATTACAAGGTTCTATCTACAACATTTTGACATTTTAACTTTTTTTGCAAAAATGAATGTGTAATTATGAGCTTTATCAAACAAAAAATAAATAGAAAAAAACCGGTGGGTAGTTTCAGATTTATTAAGAAAATTATAAAGTTCCAAGTAGATGATTTTAAATTATTTTAGAATTACAAAGTTCTATCGACCAAAATATTTTTAGTCGCGATTTTAATTATACTTTTTTCCTCTGCCAGTCCTGACCTTTAAATTATCTTTTTGCCGTTTTTAAATAAACATGTTCCCCCCCCCTGTTAAGGTACGTTTTCTATGATGCGGCGGACGCATCGGGCGTCTGACGCAAGTAATCGTTTCCTTTGGTCCGTCTGCGTTTCGTGCCTATATTCAACCGTATGAGTCAGATGCAGTCCGTCAGCCGTAAGTAAGTATTCTTTTTAGCAAACTAGTGCATTTAAAAGCCCTAAGAATTTTTTTTTATTAAACTATTCATTCATTTAATTTTCTTAAATTAATGAAAATAAAATTATTTTGTTTGAAAACCAATTTTATACAAAAAAAGTTAAATTAAATTATGTTCTTACGTTTATTTATTGCATGCGACTCAAGTTTTTTTTTTCGTTAATCTCCACGAACACAAATTATCTTATACTTTTTAGTCCGTTTTAAAAACGGAGAGCTTTATTAAAACTTATTTTTTATTTAATTAATTACTTTCTGCTTCTTTGTGTATTTTTTTTTCTTTTAGAAATACTGAGTAAATTTAAATTTAAAAACTGCAGCTTTGGTTCAAAAGTTACCCCTTCAATCACCCCAAACCCATCATCATAGCTTTTTTATCCATTATAAGGACATATTCAGTAAAACTCAAATCTGAAAACTGCATATTCATAGCATTATTGGTTCAAAATTTATGGATTTTTAAATATATCAACCCCCTACTACTTCCTAGAGCACACAACAATATCGTTTTTTTGTTATAAAATTAGAAAAAAACTCAGGAAAACTTAAATCTAAAGACTGCATATCCGTAGCAGCTATTATTTAAAAGTTATGATTTTTTTAATTTTTAAATAAATTAACCCCCACTCACCTTCTTAACTACCCCCCACCAACACAGTTTTTATTATAATATTATAATGTGAGAAGTTAAAACTTTTAAATGTACCAAAGTTCTATCTACCAGTTTGTTAATATAAAAATTATTTTGAGAATTACAAAGTTCTATCCCAATTTTCAGTGTCAAATATTGACAGTTTCCTGTGGAAAAAAATAGATCAGATCAACTTTTTTAAAATCTTCGAAATTAAGTCAAATTAAATTATTAGTTTAAAATATTTAAACAAAACAAATGGCATAGTTCTAGAGCACGATTTTTTAAAAATGCAATTGCCAAAAGTTGCAGGATAGGTAGATAGAACCTTGCAATTCTAAGGTGACGATTTGATAAAGGTCTTATAAACCCTCTTAGAAAACGATTTTATTTAAACTCGTCCTTATATAAAACCGGTTTTAGGCGCGTATAAACGTAATAATTCACAGGTGTATTTACTTTTTTTATCTTAAATGTCAAGCCTATTTTTAATTAAAGTTTAAACAATTTATCATTTCGTTTTAAAATTTGTCTTTATTCAAAATTATAAAAACATTAAAAAGCCCAGTTTTTTAAATAACTAAATTGCGGTCATTAAAAAAAATCATAAACTGTCCTACGTGCCTGATACTCGGCCTTATATTATTCATTTTTATTTATAATTTTTACATCTGCAGGTAGGTGGCTAGAAAGCATCGCCAAGGGCAAAACTTCGGAGGCCCTAAGCAAACTACTGTCACTTAAGGCCACAGATGCCACTATAATAACTTTAAGTCAAGACGGCAAAATCACCAGCGAACAAACTGTTAGCGTCGATTTAGTACAAAGAGGGGATTTCCTAAAGGTGGTGCCCGGTGCCAAGGTTCCTGTTGATGGGAAAGTACTGCAGGTAAATTTTTGCTAAAAAGAGTATTTTTACTTTAATTATTCGAATCAGACAGTGCCATTGCGTCTGTATCAAACTACACTAATTTTTTCACTTGTGTGACATTCTACCCCTTGTCCTGCTAGATATCATACATTAAATCTTCCTCTATTCATCTTCAGTTTCGTAGAATTTGTACCGCTTAGGTTCACGTAATATAAAATCTTTGACCTACACCACCGAACAGTTCCTGTTCGGTGCCTATACTCTTATTATTGATATACTTACGACGAGACACTTCCTATATTTGGCGAATTAACAACTTAACTTCAAAATCCTTTCAAAATGTTTTTGCATCAGAAAATTTAAGGATTTGTGAGGCAAGTTTTATAACAGTACCTATTTTTGCCCCGACGACAGTGCTTAATAAAGTGGAAGTATAAATTCGATTCCTTGTGTATTTGCGTGCCTGGTGTGTGAACTTGTGTGTCCCATTTCATATCCGAAATTAGCAAAAAAATTATTACGGCGTTGTGAAAGTTGATCTTTAGTCGAGTTTAGCTATTCTTGGTAAAAAAAATCATTTTTTAAAGATATAGGTATATAGTTATTTAGTTTATGGTAAGAATTTAAGTACTTCTTTTGGGGAAAGTATTCGCCTGTATATATGTTACCGTAAAACCCCGATTTCAGTTACAACCTGGTTTTCCTAGGAAAAACTAGTTAAGATTAGGTCAATTGGATTAGGTCAGATTACAATCTAATCTAAACTTATATAATTTAGTCTAATCTAATCTAATATAGAGTTAACAGTTATAACTAGTTTTTACTAGACCGGGTTTTAACGGTAACATATAGGTACTGTGATAAGAATGCGTTGTATTTGTAAAAGATTTTAAACATTATAAATCTAATGTAGTTTTAAGTTCATTTGAACAATTTAGATAACTTTAATCAGTTTTCTGTAATTATTCTCATTTTATTAAAAAAATTGCTTGATAACAAGATATCGCCACAAATAATCCTTATAGATCAAACTCAATTTGTCTTTCTTCATGTTTAAATGTCCTCGTTATTTATAATATTAATTTATGTTTTTAAAAAATTTTGCTAAAGACGGAAACTTTTTTAAATGTTGGTATATTGGAATGAACACTTATAATTAACTACTTATGTACAATATTGTATACATTAACTAAATTTTATTACAAATTTTTTAGCATATAATTTTTACCTGATGATGGCGTAAGCCGAAACGTACGTAGTATAAAAAATAATAAATAATTCAAATGACCGAAACCCACGACTTTCACTGCTTTATTGTAATTATTACGGAATAATTATTTGTATACGTATAAGTATAAACATAATAGTCAGAAGAAAGAAAAAAAAACTGTTTTAATTCTTACTTGAAACACAGTGACACAAAATGTGTTATTAGTACACCATCATCATACCAACGGATGGTACGGTAGTACATCAAAAATTTAGTTGCTATTTGGGTTCTAAAACACCTACATCTACAAAAAAAAAGGATTTTATGTCGGTCTGCACATATGATAGAGAAGGCATTATGTATTATGATTTTAACCAAAATTTGGTACCAAAGCGTTTTTTTGGCCACCCACCAAGTAAATGTTGGATAGAATGATGGGGGTTTAGGAAGAGAAAAGTGTGAAATAGTTGAGAAAATTGTAACTTTGAAATAAACATTTTTCTGCAGTTTGGTTCAAATTACTAAGAGCTTTAGTTTTTGAAATATTTAAAAGAGGTGTTAAAATATTTTTTTTAAAAAACATAATTTTTGAAGCAAAGAAGCAGATATCAATATACGTTTCCAGATTTTAGTTCCTGTAAATAGTACTCACCTGAAAATTTTATCCGGTTTTAAAGAGGGTTTACCCAACTTTTCGTATTGATAATTTATTCATAACTTTAGTAATTCTGAATGCCTGTCGTTTTACTTCTTTATCAAAATACAGAGAACCCGGACTAAGAGTAAAATCTCTTAGATTTATAATTTTTGCGTATATTTTTTATTTTAGTAACTCGCGACTGTATGATAAGGACTAGTCATGCTTTCGAGAAATACTTTCTTATCGTATTTATCATTCATTAAAATAAGAACGAGCCGCCCATGATAAAAGCGAGGCAAACAAATCAAAAATGCCAACTCAAACTTTCAAAGTAATGTCACGCTTCGCTTCCTTTAGAGCTTGCTCTAGGATTAGTGTCCTTAGGTTACATTGCAACAATATATAACGGGTTTTATTTCGCTTTACTTAGATTCTTACTGTAAAACTTGTTGTACTTTTTATAGAAAAAATTGAATTTTTCATCGAAAAAATAAAGTTTATGTAAGTAATTATTACAAAAAAAATGACCCAGTAGAAATGCACTTTTGTAAAATTGATGAACCACCAGTTTTTTAGAGTAGAGATTATAAATTAAAATTAAACTGGAAATAGTTATTTACCTAAGAAGAGTGGAAAATGATACTGACAGCTACACGACCGACGCGACGCTTACAAACTTTGCGCATGCCACCAAGGGTGTAAAAGGCACTTTACGCCCACGTCAGGTACAATATTTTTGTTACTTACGTAAAAATAAGCAAGTTCTTGTTAAACTGTTGAGTGTTTTGGGATAAAAAACGAAAAGCTATACTTTTATCGTTCGTTTTTCTATTAGGATCCTTGCTTTTTCAACAAATCAAAATTTTAAACAAAGTGTCTTTTTCAATTCATGACACATTTTAAAATAACATTAACAAATAATTTGGTATGCTAATTGTTAATTAGAAGGAAATACGTTTTTTAGTTCCTTTATGGAAATCATGTGGTGAAATCATACATCGAGTAAAAATAAGAGCAGCATATGACCCCAAGATGAAGCGCAACATTAGTGAAAATTAGGGTCACCACTATATCCTGAAGTCTGTGGCAGTGATCCCAGTAAAAATCTTGTTAAAATTTTCCAGAGTGGCTATAGTTAAGAGTAACTTAAAAGAAAATGTGAATCTCGTGTCCTTTAATAAAATTTTTCTCCTATATGCCACGAGTGTTATTTTTATTTGTCAAAAGTAACGACAATTAGTAATAGTAGTAGCAGTCTTTGCACTCTCAAATCCTTATGAAATTTTTTCCATACTATGGAAATCCTACCATTCGTCTCTCCAAAATGAATTTTTTCCTACATTCAAAAGTAACTTAGCTAGTTCTCTTTGAACATTTGAAAAATATCAGACTTCTGCTAGCATGGTGATCCATGGACCAAAATAATACTTTAGAATTCTTTGGGCTTGCTCGTCTTTTGACTGTCAAATATTTATTTTTTTTAGTCTTGCTCTAAAATAGAGAAAGACTTGATCATAAACTCGTCAAAATTTTAAATTTCTTCAATTGATAGTTAGTGCATCTTCTCCGGGATCTGACGATCTGACTGTTTTCGCAGTAAAATCACGAAAGGCAGTTACTTACCGTGAAATCATGCATCAAGTAAAAATAGAGCAGGATACCACTGCCATTAAATAAAACAATAACATTTTTAATCGCAGTGCTGCTTTTTATTGGATATCAAGCCGAAAAAATTGCTTTTTATATCTTTTTCCATTTGGCACTCTCCAAGCCTCCAATCCTTACGACAGTTATTTAGAAATCCTTATTATTTTGTTCACAGGGTCAATCGATGTGCGACGAAAGTCTGATTACAGGCGAGAGCATGCCGGTACCGAAAAAGATCGGTAGCACAGTCATAGGTGGTTCGATTAACCAGCATGGTTTACTTATATTCGAGGCCACGCATACCGGCGAGGCGACAACGTTGTCGCAGATCGTTAAGTTGGTGGAAGAGGCTCAGACGTCAAAAGCTCCTATACAGCATTTGGCTGACAAGATTGCAGGGTATGTACTGTTAATTGCTGCATCCAAAAATCAGATTAGTTCCCGAATTTTGAAAGTTTTGGATTTACAGTTTTGGTGGTATATCAAATGTTTTTGATTTATGACCGTACTGGTTGACCTCACTCATAACATTTTCCAGAAGCATAAACCATTTTGTAATGTAGTCGTTTTTTCGGGGTCGTTTGAATCCTATTTTTTTTAGACAATTATTGATATAACATCCCGTAGCAGCTGACATGAATATAAGATGATCCGTGTATCGTAACTTATCTCAACCAGCGATAAAGGCTGGTTGTGATTCTCAGGGCAATTCATGCAAGAACGATCACAGGGTTCACATCCATTTCTCGAAGGAGCCCTCAATATTGTAATATTAAAAGATATTACACAATTGAGGTCTCATCCGTTTGTTTGTGAATTTAGAACCAATGTCAACCAGAACCGTAATAAAACGAACAAAAATAATGATAGATAAATTCTTTAGAAAGACAGATTTTATTTCGTATGATATTTTCTTAATCTTTGAATTCTTTTAATTTTTTAAACACCATCCTCTATTTATGACTTATAACGCTAGGGTATAAGTGTAACAGACTCTGGTGTTCGGAAGTAAACCTGCGACCATGGCAACCTGACACTATCCCGTTCGGTGAGTCGAATTTGATACAGGCGGCGTTACACCGAACCATCGATTATTCACCGAAACTACACTTATTGACACTCAAGAAACGCGGTCACCGCCCATACACCACAATACACTGAGTTTCTCAATCCTTAAAAACGAGTCGTGAACTGGTAACCTCGGAGAAAAACCGACTAACATCAACTAAGCTGTTACTCAGTTGTGAAATAAAATGGTATAAAGATGTACGATCTGTCGAAATTTATTTTAAATAAAAAAAAATATATGCAACGTTTTTATGTTTTTTATACTGCATATCTTTGATCTATTTGCTCATATGTATAATCCACGTTAGAAACTTTTTTTACCTTTAGATGTATGGAATAAAAGTCAAATTTGATCACAGGATAACTTGGATTTTTTTAGAAAGCACCCCTTACCCTTAAATTTAAAATTTGTCAGCTACATTTCATCTCTCCCTCCACTCTTTACTTTCCACCAATCAGTTTTGAACTCAAACTTCTTTTTAAAGTTTAACTTCGGCGAAATTCGATTTCGTTAATTTGATATCCATAACCTCACTAGTAATCTGTAATTTAAATTATTTAACAAAAACTTTAAAGATAGCATGGCAAGTAGGCATCCCAAAGCTAATAAACGACCCATATTTTATCATAACAGCCTGAGAGCAGAGCTGAGGGCTGGAAACGAAGAATATGGATCGTTCGCGTAGAAGCTTCAAACGCCCGGAGGTCCACTTTTCTGTTCGAGTTGACGTTCGGGGTACGATCTGTTTCATCCGAGCTTGGAGACGACGAACAGCGGGCATCTGACAATACATAACCTCACTTTTTTATTAACATTTTTTTAAATCTCTAGGAGGAATGTTTGTGTGCACTTAATGTTAATAAATAAACGAAGTTGTGTATTGAGTGCAAATTATATTTTGAGGTTAGCGCTTTCGAGTGTTTCAAACCTTAGTCAATTTTGGACCATTAAACAGCCATTGGAAACTTAATATCTAAGGACAATACTTTGTTACACATTAAAACCTGGACGTTACAGTTAAAATATCAAGATCTTAAAAATTAATTAAAATTTGTTTCCATTTTTTTAAATTTAATTTTAAAAAAAATGGAACAAAATTTTAATTAGTTTTTAACGTCCAAGTTTTAATTTAAACCTTAGATGTTAAGTTTCCGATGCTTCAATGGCTGTTTAATGGTCCAAAATTGACTAAATGTTTGAAACACTCAACTGATGATGCCGTAAGGCGAAAGCGCTAACCTCAAAATATAGATAATTTGCACTCACTACACAACTTCGTTTATTTATTTTTTTTAAAGTTGGGTTGCATATTTTGTGCAACAATTTTTAATTTTAATGAAGATTCGACATTATCGCTAACATGCTTGGTCATAAAATGCTGCTCTTAGTGAAGGGACTTGTGTAAGTCCGTGGGATTTTAAATGAAGGAGTTTTGTGACTACGTGGGATTGATAGCTCTTAAGTCACACAATGACCAGGTGTTTTGTTCGCATCCATCTAGAAGGGGTTAATATGCCGTCATATTTCAAGATGGCGGCCAAAAATCATAAAAAATACAACTTTCGCGACCGGGGCATAGTTATATTTAATTCCATATAATTCGAGCACGAGGATTCCAAAAAACAAGAATTTTTCCATTGTCTTTTCAAAAAATCTTAATAATTTGAAGTTTTATCAGACCAACTTCATATATGTACCTCAAACTATTAGGCATGTATGCCAAATTCAAGCCTTAGAGTTTGATGCAGTTTGAAGCTTCATGACCTTGAAAAATACCCAAGTGAAATTTACTTATTGCAAAAATAACATACTAAAGGGCGCTATTCATCAATTATTAAACCGAAGAGGACCAAATTTGGTAAGAAAGATAAGAAGATCAAGTCCAACAATATTGTAAAAAACATTGGTTCAGCTATGATGCGTTTCAATATGGCGGCTAATATCGACCTATAACCACATTTTATTTTATCCAGTTTCGTAAAAAAGCAAAAATGACAAGGTGGCTATCAATTTTGGTTACCTTGCAAATACCATGTACAATTGAAAAACAAGCTTTTTGTAGTTTTTTTTCCAATTTACCACCGGTGATAAAATTATCATCTTAGCCATAAATTTTAAACCTCACTACTATTTTTTTTTAATCTGGCGTTACCAGAAGTTAGATATACATTAACATATACGCTTTTTAGATGCCATTTTCCAAAGTGGCGGTCGAAAAATCATATACATTTCTAATTATGCTAGTACTAATAAAATTCAAGGATAAGGATTTAACAGCTATTTATTCACACATTCATGTGCCACCGGGTGTTTGGTTCGCATCCGTGTAGAAGGGCTTGATATGGACAAAAACGATAGGCATATAGGCCGTTTTTATCGGGGTATAGCATAAACATCTGGAACGACAGATCAAAAAAAATGGTAGAAAGGTTTAAAATGATGATAAAAAGCTTGTTTTTCGTTTGTACGTGGTATTTTCAAGGTCCATCAAGGTCGTGCATCAACTTCTTATCTTTCTTACGAAATTTGGTCATCTTCGCTTTAATAGTTGATGAATAGCGCCTTTTAGTATGTTATTTTTGCAATATGTTAATTTTACTGGGGTATTTTTCAAGGTCATGAAGCTTCAAACTGCATCAAACTCTAAGGATCGAATTTGACGTACATGCCTAATAGTTTAAGGTACATTTAAAGTTGGTCTGACTATACGTCGAATTATTAAGATTTTTTGAAGAGAAAATGGCAAAAATCTTGTTCGGTCGGATGACCTTGAAAGTGAATTTTTTGGAATCCTCGTCCCCGAATTATATGGAATCGAGTATAACCATGCCCCGGTTGCAAAAGTTGCATTTTTTATGATTTTTGGCCGCCATCTTGAAATGTGACGTCATATTAACCCCTTCTACACGGATGCGAAAAAACACCCGGCAGAGCTATCAATCCCACATAGTCACAAAACTCCTTCATTCAAAATCCCACGGGATAGAAATTATCGACATATGCCCCTACACTATCTATTTCTCGGAGAGGGCCAACGACGTAGTAAGTTCTGTATTGCCCTTCCTCCATATAAGCTAAAAACCTTCTATCCAACCCCCTGTATATTTGTTTCGGCAAAAAACAATTTTTTTTACTTAAAAATGTAATGTTCTTCATTTTACTTTACATCAACCGAAGAGAACACCGTTCTCAACTAAAAAGCCAGTTAACTCATTTTCGTTTTAGTATCCTTTGGCCTATCATCGGTGCCATATTGACACCAAACTGACAGAACATCCATGTTTTACTTGTCAATTTGGTTATAAAAATGACCGATACAATAGGCTAAAGGGCACTGAGGCGGTAGGAGTTACCTAGCTTTTTAGTTGAGAACGGTGTTGCCAAAGAATGCCTTTTTCCGTTCAAGCCTAACCGCGGCTTTTAGGTCGTGACCTCACTACGCCCTCTTCGTACGACCAGATTTCTACGCGAACGCACTTATAGTCCAAGATAAAAGCTTTGTAGGAAGAAATGTGTTCTTATTTTTTTAGGTATTTCGTCCCTGCAGTCGTAGCCGTCTCGGTACTTACACTAGTAATATGGTCTATAATAGGGTTCCTTGATCCGGACAGGTTGCCGGTGTCGAAGCACGAGAAAGAAGGCTTCAACAACACAGAAGTGGTGTTACAGTTTGTGTTTAGGTGCGCCCTGAGCGTATTGGCCATAGCTTGTCCATGTGCGTTAGGATTGGCCACGCCGACAGCTGTTATGGTTGGAACAGGTAAATAAATAAATAATACGATTTGCACCGACTCAGTAATCACCTGACCCAAATCTCGGTCAAGAATTACTTGATCTACCGACTATATGCCACGTCATAACGGACTGTGAATGAATGTAGAATTGCGGGCGGGACGATTCCCGTGTACGTAGGCCACCCTGCTGGGCCCTTTGCACGCCCACTATCCATGGTTTAGCCCTGGAAGCCTGCCTCTTTCGCAAAACCTTCTTACATCGCCTGGGACCAACAGGTAGTTCCTAAGGTGCGACTCTCTTGACCTGGCCAGAGCCAGACACTCCAGCAGGACATGCAAGGACGATTCTTCGTCCTTCATGCACTATCGACTCTCTGAGTCTCCAGCGATTCCCAGCGTCTCTAGGTGCTTGTTGAGGCAACAGTGTCCTATTAGGAGCACTGGTGCTGGTTGCGGCGTCCGTAGGCGAGGTTTCACTGGGTACCTGTTACCTCGTGGTTGTCGGAGGGTCCCTCTGGAGTTCCCTCATAGACAAATAAACCGGCTAGAATCACTCCCCCCCCCCAGCACTTCGAGGAGGGAGCTATATACAACAGGGTGCGCCTGGTCCCTGAGGAACGTGCCTCATCCACGCAGATCTGGCGTTTAAGACAAGGCCCCCACACCCGTCCCCGATACATCACTCAGAGAAGTCGAGAGCGAGCCAGACTTATTTAGTCGGGTCCACCCACGCGACTTGGACGCACCTGTTGAGAATTACCCAAGTTGGATTCAGAGAAGGGAGCTCTGGGTTCCCTTGGGCCGGCTTAATGCTTGTCACTTGCCAATCCAATAACGGACTGTAAGGCATACCAAAGCATCAGGTATTCGGATCCCCGAACCTGGACGCGAGGACCTGTAAATGCTCATGTGGGACAAAACAATACAAGACTTCGCAAAAACAACAGAGACTCAGAGACCATACTTCCAGACGGGTAGTGCAGGTGGAAGATTAGGAGCCGACTCGGGGTAAGGTAGAAAGAGCTCCGGGAGGTCTACTTGCCAGGCTGCGTGCCACCCTTTCCTGCTCCAGAACAAATGATCAAAATCAGGGATTATTACCGAGTGCGATTTCACTGACATTTTTTATACTCTTGGGCATTATTTAGACCAAAATTTGTACAGATATATTACCAACATTAGATTCGAAAATGTCACAGAAATTATTGCTTCGATTATTGCAATTGTTTCCGAGTGAAAAAGTGCCAACCGTTCCTAGATTAAGAATAGATGGGGCGCTTTTAAGCATTTTGGATCAGAGCAGAGTTTTTAAGGAGAGATTTTTAAAAAAATAAGCGAGCATTTAAAATGTCAAAAAATTAGACATAAATTTTTGTGTAATTATTCTGATTTTTTTTTAAGGTGTTGGAGCTTTAAACGGCATTTTGATCAAAGGCGCTGGTCCGCTAGAAAATGCTCACAAGGTGAAGGCGATTATGTTTGACAAGACTGGCACCATTACGAAAGGTAATTTTAGTTCAATTATCTCGAAATTTTTATTTGAAATATTTTTTTGAGATCTTCAAAAACCCCCAAACAATTTTTTTATAGTAACTTAACACTAATAGTGGCTAAATTTCAAAGATTGTAACGGCAACCTCGGGAAAAATCAAGTTGGCCTGGGTGGAGCAAAACCAATAGTTTTTTGTGCGTTCTGAGTTTTGACATTGGCGGTTTTACTTTACTTACTTACTTGTGAAAAAAAATTAAGCATATTTTTTGAATTAATACCATAAATAGAGCAAACTTTTACTTTATTCATCAGCATCATTCGGGAATATTCGTGCAACGCGTTGGTTCATCCTTCTCCAACCACCGCTACGGGGTTGCCATGGCATCGCGGCAAAAGGGTCTCGCGCATGTCCATTACCATGACTGGGTTTTTAAATATTTCACTTTTGAATCGTTATTTCGCGTTATTTCTAACTTAAAAGTTTTTCACAGGCCAACCTTTGGTAATTTGAATTTATTTATTTACGGAAAAACCATTTTTTAACAAAACTTAGACAAAAAAAATATTTAAAAAGAAGAGTGTACCAAAAATGAAAATCCGTAAATACTTTGATAATTCCTTAAAACAGCTCTGATTGTTTCCAAGTTGTATTTTTCCAATTTTAAAGCTTCCACTAGTAAAGATAGGCCGTAAGACTACTAGTAATAGTCCCCATTATTTCATCTTAAAATTATTTTGTGTTACCCAGGCACCCCAGAAGTATCTAAAATCTGGTTGCAAGCCGAGCCCTACACGCCGACTCTGATCCTTGCAGCAGTGAGTTGCGCAGAAGCAAATTCCGAACATCCCATCGCGTCCGCCATCTTGAAATACGCCAGGGAAGTGTTGGGTTCCGAACCGAGTGGGGCCAGCAAGAATTTTCAAGCTGTGCCGGGATGTGGGTGAGTATTTTCTCTTTCTTACAGTTCACTCTTTTCTAAAGCTATTTAAAAAAATAATTAATTTCGGTTTGGTTCGCCAGTTTTCAAGATAAATACTTTAAACAAATGAAAGAAAGAAATGTTTTCAAATTAAGAGAATTAAAATCGAAAAAAAAAACTCTACTGACAAACTCACTGACTTTTTTGTGAGCCTTTTAAATTTGGAATCGTGACGAATCCTGGGTTTGCGATAGATAAAAACTCCTTTGGATAGAGTTGATAAGTTTTATATTCATCTCCATGGAATTATTGGGAGATGTATGTGCAAATAGTAGTTTAGCAGTTCTTGTATAGGTGACACCGCGTCTTTATGTTGTGACTTACTTATTATAATGATGGCTCATAAACAAATTAAAATTATAGATCTGACAGCAGCAGTTTATTAATTATTTTACAAAAAAGACAAACATAAGTAAATCCAAAAATCAACCTATTCACAACGGAATACAAAATAGCTTTTAATCGCGTGTCTTCCCGAAAATATTAGCTGATTACACCTTGTGATACACTACCAAATGCAAAAAGTGCAATGACCTTATCATCTAGGATCTACCGAAGGGCACGTTCAAAATCATAAATTAAATATTATTGGAATAAGGGGATATCAGTACAAGTGGCGCCATACGTTAAGAGCCACCTTATTTAAAACAATACCCTAGACCCAATCCGTGTCCCCAGACCCAATCTGTCACCATAAGTGTCTATAAAGTTTAAAAAATACTGCGATGTAAAAATAGTTGTTTATTACAACAAATTATTGTTTACATACATTTTTTGTTTCAGATTAAAATGTGATGTATCCTCTCTCTCAGCCATCGTGAACAATGCGAAAAATAGCGCGGAACTTAGCAGCTTTTCTTCCTTGGTGGCAGCAGGCAGTTCTGGCACGTTTAAAGTAAAGGGCGTCGAAGTGGAGGTATCGCAGTCAGCTAGTATGAGATTGGAACACTTGATCGGAGCAAATGACATTTCAGACGACGGTAGTGGAGAGTATCAAGTGATTGTTGGTAAGTTTAAATTATTTCACTTACGGCCACTTGCACCGACTTTTTTTATATTGTTCTTTAACTAATTCTCTCTTTAACAATGAGTGCAAAAGGGTTATCAGATGTTTCCATCTCTTGCGCATTGATAAAGAGAGAATTATTTAAAAGACAATTTAAAAAAAAACTCGGTGAAAGTACGTGTTAGGCTTACAAAGTAATAAAGTAGCCGATTATCTAGCTACGGAGGAAGCTGTCAAGGACGCACACTTTATCGACAAGCTTTCGTAACCAAGTTGGGCAGGTTTGGATACCTGCAGCCTTCCACTGCATCTGTAGCCAAGATGGGATATATGAGGACAGCTACTTTACTAAGGTAAAAGATTGACTTCAGTAATCACAAGCCACTCCCATTGCCGTAGTTGCAGAGGCGGAGAAAAATCTAAGCTCTAAACTTGCCAGAACGAGATGTATCGCTCTTATTAAAAGGTTCTTCCAGGATTTGGAAGAATTAAAGTACAAAGAACTTAAAGCAGTTAAATTTATAATCGGTTGTGGCTGGTTACACTGAGCTCGTCCTCTTTAGCCGTTAAGGTAGAGGTTAACTTCGTGTACTTTCACGCACACGTGGAATCACGCTGAACCAAGAGGTCTATGTGAGATTTTCTTCTTTAAGTACCATGCTCCCTTCGTACGTTGGCAATTATCAGCGCGAATTGCACTTTATCCACTGCTTTTCGGAAAAGTTTCGTAGGACTAACACCATACATTGTCTTAAGCCATAATACGACCCAGACCTCTTCCGTTTATATTTTTCTTTTGTCAATCTCTATTTATTCCATTTTATAGTAGAAAACAAGAAAGATATGTATATCTATAAAGAAAAAAGCAAAGGACAAGAGCTAACGAAAAATAAAGATGGGTAGAGCTGGAAAGAGTGATATAGAGGGAGAAGACGAGAGAGAAGTAACGCCAAGTTTATTTGATATTATAAAGATTTTATTTATCAGGTAACAGAGAATGGATGAGACGAAACGGTCTAACGTTATCTCCAGATGTCGACAAGGAAATGGTTGCCGAAGAAGAGGAAGGGCGATCGGCCGTCCTATGTGCCATTAATGGTAAGAATCTGTATTTTTGAGAGCTAGGCACTAAAATCTTAACGCTATGAAAGTATTTACGCGTCAGAATTAGCAGTCGGATTTTAAAATTGTAATTCGTACAAAAATTAAGTCTTAAGAAACCAACCGTAACGTGACCTTTTATAAATCTACAAACAATTTTTTTGACTTTTTATGGCCAGCACGTAAATAAAGTAGAAAAAAATAGGTATTAACTTTTTCTAAATAGTGAAAATTTATTAAACTGGAGTAATAGTGTGGGAAAAACATTTTCTTTTTTACATAAAAAGTAGTTAAAACACAAAAAGAGAATATCTAAATACATATCTACTACCTATTCTTATTTTTAGTTCGATTATTTATCTTATCCATTATAAACGCGGTTTGATTTTTACCTGATTAATAAAGCGAAAATTGCCCGTTCAGTGTAGCTATTCTTAAAATCAGGGAGAAACAATTATTTCCCTGAAATGCACAAATCCTGTTGGTCGACGCCGCCGATTTCCCAGAAAATTACACTAATAACATGACTTTTGATGAAATTTGTTTCTACTGGTATTTAATGAACAAAATAAAAGACACCAACTTCTATTTAAAATACTGTCATTAGTGTTTTTTGTGGAAGGAATTATTTTCTTTTCCCTGATTTCAAGAATAGCTCACAGAAGGGTAATTTTTACTTCCCCAAAAACTAATAATTACCTTGAGACTTTGCAATGGAATACCGAATATAATTGCATCTTGGCTCCCGCTAAATTATTTTTAAAACAGACACTTGTAATTCGATAAGCAGGGTACATCGCAGCGCGCATGTGCGCGCTTTATCCGTCACAAGCTAAATGACGGATTAGCAAGTTCAGCCGTGTTCTTACATTTTTCCAAAATTTATGGCAGATAGCGTCCAATTAAAGAACTAAAAACTCGATAAAACCCATCTATAACCCTTAAATTGGTGAAGTCAAACTGAGAAATGACAACCACCTTCCCGACTATTGGCATCAAGGTTTGTTTCGCCATGTTCAATGTACAATTTATGTTAGACAACAACTTGAAAATAGTTCACTATGGTCATATCTAATTTCAAGTTTTGTTGGCTAACATCGCCCTCCGATAAATGATAATCGGTATTTTATGGTCATACTATTTTTTTTTAAGTGTGATGTTTTTCTATCTAGAAATATTCGGTAAATAATCTATAAATACATCTAGGGATGAGGAAATAATTAGAAAATCTTCTCCCGAGTTTGTTGTATTGCAAGACTGCAGTCGTGCATTTTTATGTTTTCCCGACTAACGATAACGTCAAGAACACAAAAATTCACTCAAGCAGTTTCAAAGCAACAAATTTTCAGGGAAGATTTTCGATAATTTCCCCGTCCCTTGCCTACTTAGCGCCAACGTTAACACAGGCTGTACACTTCTCTCCACATAAAACTGGTACAGCAGAAGGTAGCTGCAAATACGATTTTTTATATTTTCCTTTGTGCAACCAACACCGTACTTAACTAAAATCCTTCTACCGCTTCAGTGCGCCGATCATAGGCCAAAGGATACTAAAACGAAAATGAGTTAACTGGCTTTTTAGTTGAGAACGGTGTTGGTGCAACACCGTTCTTAACCAAAAAGCCTGTTAACTCCTATCGCCTCAGTGCTCTTTAGCCTATTGTGGCTGCCATTTTTATAACCAAATTGACAAGTAAAACATGGATTTTCTGTCAGTTTGGTGTCAATATAGCCCCGATTATAGGCCAAAGGATACTAAAATGAAAATTAGTTAACTGGCTTTTTAATTGAGAACAGTGTTGGTTGGTGCAACACTGACTTTTTGAGTTTGTCATTTTTGGCATATATAAACTTTTTATAAGGAGACGGCTTGTTTATTTTTTACTAATTCAAAATATAAGGTCACTAAAAGTAAAAACCACATTTCAAAAAAGGAAAAATGTTTTATTAACTAAACAAAAGCTACACAGTAATTGGTCTATTCGACTAGCTGATTATGAAAGAAGCAAGTCTACGATAGTAACCATATTAAATCGATTTCAAGAAGCCTCCTTAGCGTCGAACGTTTAATCCTCCTGCCTAATGTTGTTATATATCCTGAAAAATTTGATTCAATTTTTACTTCTTTCGCTTTGGCAAAAGGATGATTTTCGAGAAAATTGATTGCTTCTTAAGTCTTCCTCTGGGCGGCTAGTAACTTTCGTCAAACCGGTGCCTTCCTTTCGATGGATAGTTCCCTCCTCTTGAAATCGTTTTTTTATGTTTACTATCGCAGACTTGCTTCTCACATAATCAAAAGCTACTTGCCGAATAGGCCAACAACCGTCTAGTTTTGCTAAGATTTGAACTTTATCAAATTCAGAAAGATGCGGCGGCATTTTTTAAAATTTGGATGACACTGACATGCAAAACATGATGTGGTCAGGAGTCTGTGACATTGTCACTTATAGGAAGACAATGCCGTACTATAAAAATTTTCAAAATTAAACAGGTTTCTAACTTCTGCTGTACCAGTTTTATGTGAAGCGAAGCGAAGTACCTGGCCCTAAAAGGCGCAAATTAGAGAATTATTGAACGTGTCTCTAGCGAAACGGTGACGCCACGACTTTATTTGTAACCTACAAATATTTGCTGCCTGTTTTCGAAATTCTGTGTTGGTTTTTTTACATTTCCATATTTAAAAGTGTTTTTAAGTGATTGAAAAGTATGGAAGATGTGTTGGAGTGCAGAAGCAGTGGTGGAGATGAGGATCTGGGGTCTGATTTTCGAATCTATACGAAAACATCCGTATACGTGCACTAAATAGTAGACAATTTTTATATCAGTCTCTTTCTATATCGTGGGAAATGAGAGGCGACAGATAAGCCGGTATGCATTCGTGTTGTTTCGCATGAAAAACTGATCATTCTTTCACGCACTACCCACCAATCAGCATGACGGCTTATCATTTGCCTCCTATTCTATACGGTGTAGGAAGAGACGGAACTAATCTCATGCGAATAATTTCGTATGGTTTCGAGAATATGACCCCTGGTTAGAATCTGCAGAATTTTTGGATTGTAAATTGTAACCCATGCATTTGGGGTTCTGAAGATATTTTGTTGAACTACTTCTCGGTAAATTAGTATTTGAGCCTTGCTTTTTTCATTTTCTTCAACCATGTCTCCCGATTTTGTAAAAAAATAACAATTTTGTCCCAAATTTTTGCTTTTTTGGACGTCACAAGACAAAAAATTCCCGAAAGTAGGGTTAGGTAAAAAAAACGAATAGTTGTCAAGTACGGCCAGACACAGCCAAGATACGGCCCAGTATAATTCCCTTACAAATAAGGGCAGGCCCTAACCTTATTAGTGTTAACGCTAAATGTGGTCGTTCTTGCACATTTGTATCTGTCAACAGCGTCAAAATAGTGCCGGGCCATAACTGCGTTTGTCTGAGGTGTCTTTTCTACTGGCAGCTTTCCTTGTCTTACTCATACAAGATTACCATTGCAAGGATATTTTTGACCCCACATTTTTCTGCTGCATACTCCTGCAAGCGAAATTTTGTATGGGTAAGACAAGGATCGCTGATAGAAAAAACTATACTCAAACGAGGTACTGCATTCTAGGGCTGCTACCGGATCTAATGCCCGCAACAGTAAACAGCAAAAAGCTATACAACACTATTCTACCAGATAGGGAGGACTGATCGTCCAACATAATAAGTTTCTCAGTGAGGATAGCTGCTGGTACACTGACGGATGCAAAATGCCTTCAGGCGTTGGATCCGGAGCTTATTCCAGCTGGGGAAATGTCAGGATTATACATAGTCTTGGACAGATGGCTACAATCTTCCAGGCGGAACTCTTCGCCATTGAAATGAGCGCACGTTGGATTATGATCATAACTGGCGCCGCGAATGGCGCAACAGATCAATAAAGATACTCTCCGACAGGAATCCTATAGGTGCTCATCGAGAACCGTTAGGAGCTGCCAGGACACACTGAATACCCTTAGGCGAATAAACACTGTGTCGCTGGTATGGATTCCGGGACATTCTCGGCATCGGGGAAATGAGACTGCTGACCAGCTGTCGCGCGAAGCGGCCTCCGCCGTCTTCGTTGGCCCCGAACCAGCCCTTACAATAGCAAACAAAACACAATCAACACTGCTCTCTTAAGCTGGATGGAGAATAAGTTCCACCAATACTGGAGAGAATTTTCGGGGACTGGCACATTCCAAAGGGTTCATTACAGAATACTGCAGGAAGAGGGCCGGGAAACTCATTGAGCTCACCAGGCAGGAGACCCGGACAATGGTTGATCTATACACCGGACACTGCAAGCTGAAAGTACCATTATACAGAATAGGTCGAAGTGACTCATATAAAGGTCATGTGATCAAATATACTAAATATTAATTTGATTTATGCCTCTTAATATTTTGAATAATTTAGATTTGGTTAGAATTTCGCATTCTAAACTAGATTACTTTTCTTGATCATATTAAATCATCAGTCACGCGTTAAATTGGTCTCCTGAATTATTTTTAGGTTCCATAGTTGGCATGATCAGCGTGGCCGACATGGTCAAACCGGAGGCCCATCTGGCAGTATGGACTTTGAAAAAAATGGGCCTGGAAGTCATCCTATTGACGGGTGACAACAGACAGACTGCCGCCAGTATTGCCAGACAAGTGGGAATTCAAAAAGTGTTTGCCGAAGTACTGCCGAGTCATAAGGTTGCCAGGGTGCAGAGGTAAGGGTAATTACATTTTCTTGGTTGTATTATCCTGTAGACTTTCATGGTAAAACAATCGCGCAAATAATGGCTAGCCTTTGCAGGTTGGCCAACTTTCAAAGCCAGCCTTAATTGAGGGTTGCCATCTCTAAAATTGTAAAACTAGGACAAAGACACTTAAAAATCTGGATATTGCTGCAAAAATTTATTTAGTTCTTAAAATGTTTTGAAGTTTTGAAAACCGAAATATGATATGATCGTGATAAATACCGATTTTCTTAGGTAATTCCATAAAATACCAACACAAGACAGATCTTAATACTTTTCACGGCGGCTATTTTCCGTGATTATTAGGGGTAGTTATTTTATTAATAGTCAACGCATAAAACGATATTAGGGATATTTAGCTATTGTTTAAACGTATCCGTATACTTCTACCTAACGCGTTTAAAACAAAGCCAAATGACACTAAATTTTTTAGTTGTTTAAATGAGGCTCGATTTTATGGTGGATGCGATAGTAGAACAGCTGACTGCACTCGTTGCGTACGCGGGATGGGCGTAACGTTGCGACCACAGCAACGTACGCATCGATTACAGTCAGCTGTTTTTTCATCACATCCACCATAAAATCGGGCCTCGTTCGAAAAACGGCATAAATAAGGTAATGGGTAGCCTTTGCAGGTTTGCCAACTTTACTTAAGATACGATCCCAAAAAAATCAGGAATGATCTTGCCTGAAAATATTTTGAAAACCGAAATGTGACGGGAAATAATGTTTCAAATTCTGATTTCTGATAAATATTGATTCTACTAATAAAAATGTAATAATACTCTTAATTCGAATTATCTTTGCCAGGTACCAAGCAAAAGGTCTTAAAGTCGCTATGGTAGGTGACGGTATAAACGACTCGCCCGCCCTCGCACAAGCAGACGTAGGCATGGCCATAGCGGCCGGTACCGACGTTGCCGTGGAAGCGGCTCACGTCGTGCTGATGAGGAACGACCTGCTCGACGTGGTCGCGTGTTTAAAACTTAGCCGAAAGACTGTAAACAGAATAAGACTGAATTTTGTGTTTGCTAGCATGTATAACCTATTAGGTAAGTAAATTTTAGTTAAGTCAAAATGGTAAACAACGAGATGTTGACGACAAAATTATTTGGCCGCAATTCATTTTAATAATTTTTGGGATTTACAATGGTAATCTTAATGACCATATCCACCATTAAACACTCTAATCAGGGCTAGCTAATTGGAATTAAATTGCTAATCGCGGCTAAACAAGTTTACCTATTCACCAATTTTTTTTATGAAATAATTACCTAATCAGGGTTAACTAACTCTTAAAAAAGAGCTGGCAACGCAGCATATTTGGTGTGTATCTATGGGTAACACTGAATATGTCAAAACATTTTTGATGTAAAAGGTTATCTTTTCTGTTTACTTTTTAATTTTCTTTCAGTTTTTGTTTATTTATTTTTAAAACCCATCAGAAAATACGTTCCTCAGCTGTTGCGACTGAAACTCAAGTTAAACGGGGATGGCCGAATCGGTGCTGTTTGGAGTTGATCAGTTTGTTGTCGCCAGCATTATTTCCAATAATTAACGGCTCATTTTCAGTCGTGTAGTGTAAAAAAGTGGATTTGCCGAAAGTTTGTTTTTTCACACAGTGTGTGGTAAACAAAAGTATTGAACAGTATGCTGGGTGCACATAACTATGAAAAACTATAATGGCCTCCTTTGCAACGAAGTCAACATAGTGACTTTGTAACTCACATGCGTTTAGATAAGAGGGTTAAGTTAAAGTAAAAGTGCCTTAAATTTTATCAACCCAACAAGTCGTTACAAACAAATAAAAAAATATAGTTTAGACGGTTCGTTAATGTGAATTTTTATGTGATATGATATGTATGGGAGAATTATCAGGAGGAAAAAATATTAGCCATCTTGTGACTGGATTAGATGTTTGAAAATATTTATTGTTTTTTTTTTTTAATTTTTTAAGTCACTTTCAGTATTTGTATAGTTTTAGAATAGGATACTTATTCCCTTGTATTACTTATTGACAGGTCCCCATTGCAAAATCTACTTAAAAAATGTTTAATAAAGCAAGACTGCCAAAATTAAATCTATCTGAGGTACCACATCACTGTTTACTGCAACGACATTAGGGTAGGTGCTGCAATGGGGCTTTTTACTTAAGGAGGAGCACAACCCACTTTTGTTAATAAAATGACAAAAAAGTTTGTTTCCAAAGACACCACCGACCTAGAAAGTCTGTGGGGTAATAATCTTCTCAGCTTAAAAGTGATTTATTTAGGATGTTTGTTAATTTTTAGATATATTGAGTACCTTATAATTAAGAAAGTAGTTCATAAGGTTGAGATATTTTTATATCAAGAAAAACATGTTGCTCTTCCAAATTTTTGACAGTTTTATTTTGAAACTGTTATCACCAAAAATTATTCCCAAGGTGACAGAACCACTCTAAGAAAAAAGAGGTTTTAAAGTTATAATAATTAAAGAAGAAAAATAATAAAATATGTTAGAAAAATCAAGTTTTGTACACACTGGTTGCAGATTTGTGTATTTAATTTTCTATTTCTCTTCTTAAAAATTTCTTGTCTTTCAAAAAAATGTTTTTTTTTTTAATATTACAAAGAGAAAAAAAAACCTAAAAGTTTTAGATTAAAATGTTTCAGGATCTTTAATTTTTTTTCTTTCAATCTCATTACTTTAAAATTTTAGGTAGGGTAGACTTTTTATGATGACTGGTGATTGACAGTGTCAAAAAGAGTTTTTCCTCGAAGTAACCACAAATTACTAGGTAAACCAGTTGCTCGTTTTCAATTTTCTTTCTTTATTTTTCTTCGTACAGTAATCCAAGTTATGACGTCACGAGTAACCAGACTATGTTACCAGCCTATGGGACATGGTTACTTAAAAAATGTAAGGTTCAAAGTGCGGTTTACCGATTGTTTATGGTTTTTTAATTTGTATTATTTTTTTTCTATAAATCTCATGTTTTTCTATGATGATGTCATAGCTATGCATGGTCACTGAAAGTAACCGTGACGTCATGACAAGTAACCCAAACAAGTTACTATTGTCCTTGAGCAAAAAGCCTATAGGTAATACCATTAAACCATGTAGAGAGTTTTAAAAACTTAAACAAAATTGGTTGAGATGGACCATTGTTTTTTATTAAGATCCTAATTGATTAGGTTACTAATTTAGGTATATTTTCTGTTGTTGAAAGACAATGTTTTTTTTTGTGATATGCAATATCTAACTGACCAATGTGATTTATTTAGGCATGTCTATGTGCAATAGTTGTCTGCATTTGTTCTTTGTTTTATTAATGTATTTGGTTTTTAGATAAATAAAACATCTACTTCACTTTTAATTGTATTTGTTTTTATTTTATGAAAATTATTAAGAACAAACGTTAATCAACACTTAAATAAAAGGTGAACCAAAATAAAAAAAAAAAAACTTAAAAGAAGCTTATGAAAGTGAAATAAGTCTGAAGTCTGAAAGCTTTGTGAGCCGAAACCTTCTAAAGAACCCCCTGTTGTCCATAGTCTCAAAATAATTTGGTCTCTCGTTCCATCGCTTTGGAAGTCCATCATTGATTATGTCCAACACATCCAAATCGTCATGATACAATATATCTTCCATATTTAAAAAAAAAAAAAAATTCAACAAATCAAACTGGAAATCAAAATAAAAAGAAAACATAACCAACAAAATGCATATGACAGCGACTTAATTGCTCAAATAAGCTTTAATCGCCCAACATCGGCCGGGTTGGTAAACGGCGCGATTAACGCAAAAATTTTGTTGGTGGATACCGAATTTACTCGCTAACCGCAATTAAAAGTTAATTGGAGAAAAAATGCGTTGGTGGATACGGGCATAAGGGTTTCTTGTTACTGCAGCTGGTTTGCTTATTCTATCCCTTGCCATATTCCTCCTACTTAAATAGGTTTGACACCTTCGCCAGATGTATGTATTAGGTTTGAACATTAGATCTGTGCCGGGCGATGAAATAAAGACAGGGAAAGCCTGATTTGTCGTCCTCTTTCCTTATCACAGTCTACAGATAGGTTGCTCCTGGTATATTCCCATCCTCTGCAAATGTTTTCGCCAAGATTGATTAATTCCGAACGCGCTTCACGCTTTATATACTGTCTTTCTGTTCCTCGTCCAGCTAAGGAGTCTGTATTTTCACTGGTGACGCCCCTGCCAAATTTACCTTGTTACACACAGAAACAGGAAACCTATACTTGTCCTCGAGCTCTCTTCTTTATCTTGTCACAAGAAAATTATAGATATAGGTTTAATTAGACTAAGAACGGGTAACAGTTAGTAAATCCAAGGTTAAGTTCTAACTTGGCGGTGTCAGTACACTGCGAGTAGCCTACCGATTTTCGCAATGTGAAATCTATCAGTGAGTCTAAATTATTTCAATTAGGTTAATTTTAAAGGAGGAAATTAGTCTTTCACACTAAAATTCGTAGATTTTTTTATAAGTTAAATAAGCAAAGCCATTTACCATGTAGTACATAGAAGAGTTTCGTACTTTTATTAAAAATGAGCTATGTCGATTAACAGGTAGTAAAACTTTTTATTAACGACAAAGCAAGCGCTAATAGTGGAGTAAATTCGTAAAAAGAAACTGCAAAAAGGGTATATTTTTTTTATATTTGGCATAGCAATATCTAATACCAAAAGCTAAAATTTATTCGCCAAGTATTAAAATTTTATTTTTTTCTTTAACAAAAATTTAAAACTAATTTACCTCATCCTAAAACTGCTTTGGGTTAATTTTAGTCGCGGCCATCTTGATTTGGCAATCATATGTGTTATTTTTTTTTGCAATTTTTGAGATAAGCGTCCTCGATTTAGTGCAAATTGATCTATTGCATGACCTTAGCATAAATACCACACCAGAACGGAAAACTTTTTTCTCGATAGTTTGGCCGCTATTTTCAATATCAAATGTCAAATCAAATGTTTTTTAAAATTATAGCAGAGACAAACTCATCGCTAATAGCATCTACTAATTTTTTTTTTTTAAGTTGTCTATAGGTTAATAAAAGGTTTCTTATATATTTGACATATCAAGCGCCATCTTTTCACCCGCTTATAATCTCATTTTTTTTAATTGAGATTTTTTAATCTGGCCGCCATTTTGTTTTGAAGTGACATATTCTCGATAGTTTGGCCGCCATTTTCAATATCAAATGTCAAATCAAATGTTTCTTTAAAATTATAGCAGAGACAAACTCATCGCTAATAGCATCTACTAAATTTTTTTTAAGTTGTCTATAGGTTAATAAAAGGTTTCTTATATATTTGACATATCAAGCGCCATCTTTTCACCCGCTTATAAACTCATTTTTTTTAATTGTGAGATTTTTTAATCTGGCCGCCATTTTGTTTTGAAGTGACATATGTCAACTTTTTTTATATTTTTGGATTAAGTGGGACTTCTTCACTATTACCCAATTGATTTCAATTTGATTTTTTTGAAAACATAGAAAACACATTTTTTCTAACTTTGACAGCCGCCATCTTGGTTTCTGAGGCCGGAAAATCGGGGATTCTCGATTTGAATTTTGAAAATCCCTACGAATTTACTCCACTATAATCCTTCGATTAGATAAGATAGGCATCCTAATGCTATTAATCTACCCACATTTTTTCCTCCTTTCTGCTCTGCTCTCAGGCTGTGTTGATATACTGTGGTTGAGCGTCAGAGCCTGAAAGCAGGGCTGAGTGGCGAAAACAATGGCGAGTCTTAATGAAATTAATCACTACAGTCTAAAAGTAGGGCTAAGGGTACGAAAAATGTGGATTAGCATTAGAATCTTATCATCTAATAAAAGAATAAACTTACCTAATAATTTGTCTCCTCTTAGGTATTCCCTTGGCAGCCGGAGCTTTCAGTATGATAGGCTTCATGTTGGTCCCATGGATGGCAAGCGCTGCGATGGCGATGAGTTCCGTCTCCGTCGTGGCCAGTAGTCTGTTACTGAAGCTGTGGAGAAAACCAACCAGGTAATTATTCTAGTAGTGGATTCAATGAATGGGAGAAACAAGTTTCCTGGACTCTTATTCTTGAATCGGAGGACTCTCGCAGATTTTCACCAATCGCGAAGCTAGAAACTGTGACGAGTTATGCAAAAGCCAATAAACACGACACGACACGTCACATTTCGAATAAAACCTGTGTTGTCAATTTGTCAATGTTTCTTAGTTGCTTGTAAAATTGAGGTTCATTAATTTACCATACTAAGAAATCTTTGTAGTGAAGCTAAAGTTGTGATTTCAAATAGCCTAAAATTGCTTAAACTTTGCTAGCCCAAAAATTCAATTTTACTTTTACCAAATTCACATTTATCGGAATTCACAGATACGTGTTTTTCAAGGCGTTGAAAAATAATTTTGAGGTAAAGTTTTGGTTTTTCTATATCCAGCAAAGTACGGAAAGAAAAAATTAAGGTATGTAGTAACTAATATTTTGACCCCCCAGTTAGCGCCGTTATTAGGGATATTTTGGAACGCTTATTCGACACTTCCTAGTGGTTGTGGTAATTACTGCGCCTGCGCAATAGCTAAACGTCATTCCGTTGTGGTAATTAACCACTACCACTGCCGTAAGCTACGAATCCATTTCGTTGTGGTTATTTTTCTGGTTAGTTTTAGAGAATTTTGCCGTAAATAATTTTAAAAATAATAAAATATTATCAGGTTGCAACATATAAAACACTTATTTTGTAAAATTAAGCCAAATATTTTATTTTTTCTCATCTCTAAATTTTTTTTACAAGTGACAGTTTTTAATGTGTCCCAAAAACTCTGGTAAAATCGATGAGTGGTAGTGGTAGTGGTTGTTAAATACTACCACAGCGGCTGTCAAAGTTGTCAAAATTTTAAGTGTTCCAAAATATCCCTATTATTAATGTTAGAAAAAAAGGTTAAGTGCAAAACTTGTATAACATACTTTAAGGGTTATCTGTATAAAATAGCTAAATGTCATTGTTTGTTATTTTAAATAAAACATCTTGTATTTTATAAAATTTTTGAATCGGCCGTTCCTTTCTGATCCCAAATATACCAAATATGTTAGCTCTATCTATATTAGTTTGCCAGAAAAATGACAAAATCCTTACTGTAAGGTAGGAGAGAGATTAAAGCTAGATTATTCGCTTAGCTCTCTAGCACATTATGCGGGTGAGGATTTTTGTATTTTTCTTGCAAACTAATATAGTGTGATATTTTTGAAATTAGGAAAGAAAGGGCGATTCAAACATTTAACAAAAATAAAATATAGCGGGACACCCTGTACATATCTCTGACATGTTTGACCATAATTTCGCAGACCAAAATAAAGACATCTGAATATATTCGAATAATCCAAACGATGTTTCGACGGTTTTTGTTGTGTTTATTTGTTTGTTAATATAAAGAAAGTCTTTGATGTTAGGAATGGGATATCTATCTGACACTGTTTGACTGTTGATTCTGCGATAGTCACCGCAAGGCCTTTATTGTCCATTAGCTTTATGCACACCTCCACTAGTAGAAAGTAGGTAAGTGATCCTGATAGGACAAAGCTTCAAACGGCTATGTAAGGTCGGGTCGTATTGGTTTCCAGGAAACACGCGAGCGTCTTTAGCTTTCCGACTGGTGGAAATCTGCTTCTTTTCTAATGAATCAAGAATAATGATCCTGCACACGATGCAACAAGGAAGAAGTTACGGGAAAATGTATATAGATCGGAAATTCTGTTTTTTCAATTCTCCAAAATTTCGGACAAGTAAGGGCCAAATTAAAATAAGGCTAAAATTTAAGACAATATGACCGCCCTGATTCACCCTTAATATTACCCCTAACGCTCCTCAAAATAATGTTTAAATTTAAAATCCAAGAAATTCCTCCGGACAGAAAATACATTGGTTCACTTGGTACCTTTCCAGACCCAGTGATGGCCTAAAAATGACTACTTTTTGTAAATTTGTGAATTTGTAAAAGTATTTATTCCCAAACAACTTAAATAGTTTATTACTGTTTTTCAGGAAAGATTTAGAAACACCAGAATATTTGTCCAGTAGAAACCGGTGCGAATTACAAGCCATTTCTATTCACAGAGGGCTCGATGACATCGAGAGTCTGGGAGGGGGAAGTCCTACCACTTTATCAAGGTACAACAGAGCATGCGATGAATACTAAAGACATTATAATAGATTTCGAAAAAAAATAAAAACTTTTTATTTGGAGATCTTTTGTTAATAAAAGTGCCCAAAGATTTCGGGTAAAAAGGCCGGAAAAGAAAATGTCAAAACCGTTTCTTTTTTGTTACAATTAACTTTTTCTCCAGCAAGTTAAGACCCCAATTTAACGTACTATACCACCTGTGTATTATTTTATCATTCATGTAAACACTTTTATTTTAAAGGACTCCATTTAAAACAATTATTTCTAAAAGGTTTACTGAGGCAGGTCTCTGCATGTGACATGTTTAAAATAAACAAAAGAGGCTGACATTTTGTAGAATATAATATTATTTTTGATATTAAGAGCAATATTTTGCCTACAAATGATTAAAAAGCCTAACAAGATAAAAATTGCTTTAATGTTTTTCTGCATCTTAAAACTTAGGTATTTTTTTGTTACAGAAAACTTTCAGTTTCAAAGCTGTCTGATAATTTAAAATTAGCAATTCAAGCTTAAGTTTTAGTAAGTTGAAGCCGAGGTATAAGTTTTGTGGCTTGTTTTTTTTTCTTTGATTTTATTTTTGAAAATGTTCCTATTAGTTTAGCGTGTTGTCTTTTTTTTTTTGTTAATTAATTTAGTTAAGTAGGCGAATTTAAGTTTTTTTAACACAATAGTTTTGTTTTTTTTTTTATATGTTTGTGTTCGTCTCACCTTGTCCCTGTCTAAATTCGTTTATAACTTTTCTGGAAAAAAAGTCCCACGTCAATTTAAAAAGAAAGTTTGCAAAAATTTGGATAACATCTGCTATGATCTTTATCAGTTTCTTCGCTAGTACAAAAGAAGTAATGAGTTTTATTTTCCTCAGATTGTAAAGATTCGATATTTCAAAAAAAATAACAGCATTTAAACGAAAATGGCAGTTATTTTACACAAAAAATGTTTTTTAATTTGACACCTTAGTCTCTGTAGACGTTTTTGTACAGTTTCAATTTTTTTTCGAATGTTAATTTCTAAAAAACTTAAAGGGGATTTTTTTGCCAGAAACCAGTTTTTTCTTAGCTGCTTTCGCCAAAATGTTTAGCAGCTTGTATTTCGAGATAAACAGAAAAGCAAAAACGTTTGACCATCAGGGCCGTACAATTTCAAAGAAATGGTTTATAAACGGCTCTTTTGTTAACTAGGCCTTTACCGAAATTGAAAAAGTACTAACTAGAAAATCGTGACGCTACCCTGGCCAAATTTGAAAAAATTACTAATTGCGATGTTAGCTTGCACTGAAGTGGCTTGAAAATTTAACGTAGAATAGAAAATGCACGCCTAACCTCTAAAGTAAGTAGGATCAACATGTTTAAACTACCTATACAGTGGGGACATAAAGCTAATTAACATCGGTATCCAAGGGGGATTTCACTGATCATCTTTTGTACTCATATTTGGCATGTGAAATTAAATGTAAAGCAAAAAACTGTTGGAAAAGCGTGGTCAAAAATTTTAAAAACGCAGTAATGTCGCGTGTATAGTGCGATTAAAAAAAAAAAAATTATCGTGACACCAGATCGTCATAATTTCATGAGTAATTCACTTTCTGATTTAACTTTGTAACAAATAATAAAAAAGTTAGGAGAGGTGTGCATTTATAAAAAAAAACTCAATGTACCCATGGAATTACTCAAATTGATGAAAAAAAGTTAGCTTAATGTCCCTTCTAATAACACAATATTTTTGTGAAATTACTTACACTCACGCATACATAGGGTAATTTGAAAATTGTTTAAAAAATGTTAATTCATATTTCATATTTGTCCTTTTTTTTTTAATTTGTAAAACGGGCGTTATTTCTTACGTTAAAAAAGTCCGCAAATTAATTGTTTCGCGAATGCACTAACGACTTGTATAATGTTAACTTTGCACTTTCGCGATATACAGTGTCATCCAACGAAAACGACCTTTTCACGTATTTAGAGTCTGATTTTGGAAAAATCTACAGGTCGATTTTTTATTCGAGAGGTACACTTTTTCTTTTTTTCTTGAAATTTTTGTAGCACACACCCCCTTTGAGGGTTAAACTTTTTAAATAGGCAAAGTGGATCGAGTGATGCCTTGTTTTGAAGGTCTTTTAAATGCTTTCACAAGTGTTAAAATTTTTAAAATCTAGCGATTAGTTTGCGAGATATTCTTTTTTAAAGTTGCATGGAACAATGCAAAAATTATTAACCACACGTCGATTTTGTTTTCGTTAAGAGTATAGTCTTCGCTGTCAGCTTTCCTCGTTTTACTCATGCAAAATTTCGCTTGCAAGGGTATTTTTGGTCCCACATTTTTCTATCCAAACATAGAAATTTTTCAAAAACATGAATTTCATTTTAAAGATAAAGCTTACATCTAGGGTTCTGTAGTGATAGTTTTTGAATTTTGACTATTATTTTTGTGAAATACGGATCGAAATATGGCGTGTTTTGCCTGCTCATATTTGCAAGACTAGACAAAATTTGCAAAAAATGCCACTAGAGAACCCTAGATTCAAGCTTTATCTTTAAAATAAGACTAAAATTAATGTTCTCTTGGGTTGATTTCGTAACCCAGTGGTAGTTTTATTTGTTTTATTTGCCCCAAAATCCACCAATTTTTTGTAAAACTCGCCGACGTTTCGTCTAATTTATAGACATTTTTGAAAAATGACAAGACAAACAGATTAAAAACAGTAATGTGGCATACATGTGACAGATTGAAATAACAAACAATAAATACAAAAATAAAATTTAACAGTTAAAATAGAATTCCAAAAAAATACTAAAGATGACAAGAATATCCTATTATATATATAAAACCATCAGTTAAAGGATGTTTTAAAAACTTTACCCTGTAATATATCTTTGTTAGAAAAATTACATAATATTTTTATTTGTATTTACTTTGAATTCTTTTAAAAGTTGTAGGTATAAAATATGTAGTAATGTTTGTTTGTTGTTTTGTACTATTACGTAAATTTTGTAACAAAAATATATTACAGGGTAAAGTTTTGAAAACATAACTTTAACTTTTTTTTTATATATATATATTCTTGTCATCTCTGGTATTTTTTTTTGGAATTCTATTTTAACTGTTAAATAGTTTATCTTATTTTTGTATTTTACATTTGTTTATGTCTTGTCATTTTTCAAAAAAAATTTTTATTGTATTTTTAGCTTCTTGAAAATGTCTATAAATTGAACCAGTGAGACTCAACAATGTTTGAAAAATGTCTGTATTCAGATAGAAAAATGTGGGGCCAAAAATAACCTTTCAAGCGAAATTTTGCATGAGTAAAACGAGGAAAGCTGTACAATTTGAGCTCACTTTAAAAGTGAATATCTCAAAAACGAATCGATAGATTTTCGAAATTTTTTCACGATGCATCGCGATGGTAGGCATTCAAGAGACCTTCAAAACAAGGTATTACGCCAAAGTCATTTGAATAAAAAAAACGACGCTTCCGAGGCGAGGCTTTACTTCTCTCGAGTCTAACTGGTGTATCGGTCGTTAAGATGGGGTAAAAAATAGGAAAGTTATGAATTGTTCAAATGAGTGCGTTTTGTAAACCAAATTCAGTCAGGTCAAAAAAAAACATTTTTGCTTGGCTATGCTTTTGGATGTATGGGTTCGATTTATTATTGCTGACCATTTTGAAAAGCCATGGTTTTAACCAAACGCACTCATTTTATAACTTTCTTATGTCTTACCCGATCTTAAAAAGCAATACATCAGTACTGCCGCGAACATTAAATCCACACACGGAAAAGTTAAGTTTTTCACGAGTTGCACGCATAAAAAAATTGTAGGAAGTTCAAAATACCTATTTTCATAATTTGTCATCAAATTCTTAAATTTTGAAGTCTTGGCTTTTCAAAATGAATAAATTTTTTGAAATAGGACAAAAACCTAGTAATTAATATAGTCCAATTTTTTAATAAGCGGACGTCATTTATGGCTCTGAAAACGTATTTCTTTGTTGTCAACAGTTCGCATGTGAAATAATTTATTGTTGTCAATTTGAAGTAACAGTTGAAACAATCAACGACATTACTATTTTTTACACATTTATTGTCGCTGTCTAAAACAATGTATCAAATAGAAATCCAAAAAAATGACGTCAGTACGCTCATCAAAAAATTGGACTATAGACGGTAAAAAAATCCCGTTTTTTTTTGGTCCACTCTACAGTATCTACTTACTCTAATAGCCATCCCTTTATCTTTCATGTAGGTTCCTCGGCAAAAACAGATCCAAAACGAAAGATAGACTGCTGTCTTCCACTGTAGATGATGAATCTATGGTAGCTGTTGAGTTTAGCCGTAACAAAGAATACAAGGACGTCCAGGAGCCCTTAATATAAAATCTGTCAACATAGGAATCTTTTTTTTTAATATAAATATCTCGCAAACTTATGCATACTTACAATCATTTAAAATTGTTGATAGTAGAGATTTTTCTGTCAGTGACCTTAGGTCTGGAAATGTCGAAGTGCTTTTTCCAGTCAAATAAACATCAGAGTTGGCTGATCTTTGAATGGAAGGCACATTTTGTAAAAACTAAGACACGGTTTGGATTGGTTAGTTGATTTTTTGCCGAATAAGCTAAAATTTCTTTCTAAGGCCACCCATCTTATTCTGAAAAAAGTGCTCCGAGCGGTATTTTGGTAAATGGTGCCTTCCATTCATATGTGCAGGCAATTCTGATGTTTATTTGACTCCAAAAAGTATGGATATCACATGACCCGTTTTGAACGTACTTCAATATTTCCTGAGCTAAAGTTACTATTAGAAAAAAAAATCTCTACTCTTAAAAACAATATGTTTAAATAATAATTACATTTGTTTTAATTTTTTTATTAATATCGGTTTTTAATCAGGAAGCCAACAAAAATTGTTTTTTTTTATTAGAAGTCTAAAATTTGGGTTTTCTGTAGTGAAATGCAAGTCCTTAACTTTGACAGTATGTATTTTCAGTTTGTTTTCTTATTTAGAAAACCATTCCTCCCAATAATAAACGCCTACATATTTTATAAAAAAAAAAACGTAGGTAAGATTTTGATACTGTATTTTCTCTCAAAAAATATGTGATATTTACCCCAGATACTTAAATATGCTTTAAATAACTTGTGCTATGTCTCAAAACGAATCATGTATTTAATATTATGATAATAAACGTCATATTATTTATAAAACGTGTTTTCTCTAGTAAAATATCAAATGCTATTTAGGATATTATTAACGTGTGAATCTAGATTTTTTTTCGCATAAACATCTGCAAATCTTTATTTAAATGGGTGATAAATTAAAAAATAAGAAGAAAGGTTCCTATTATATAGGGGCAAAACTTCCTTGTTCCAAGTTATTTTGATTTTTGAAGTTCGAGACGTGTGAAAAAAAATTTGATAGCGCCAAGTAATTTTTGAATTCATAGCAATCCAAATAGATTCCATTTAGTTATTAATAAAAAATAATAAAGCTGCTATCAAAAAAATCTCTGCCGCGATGGATACAAAAATACATTGTTATGATAGTATGTTATCTTTCGCGCTGTTGTGCCGTCGTTCTGTAGAAGGTTGTCTTCTCGACGTTTCGCCGATTCGAGTGTTGGGCATGTTCAGGAGATCTGGAGCCCAATTCTTGAATCACTCGACTTTTAGTCGTATACGAATCAAATTTTAGCAAAAAATTGACGAAAAAAAGAGTCAATTTTTAGTAATTCAGAGACCAAATATGCCCACAAATTCTAACTCGCATTTCATTAAAATAGGCTGAAAAATGACCCTGAACATAGCAAAAAACAAGATTTTTTCCATTTTCTCTCCAAAAAAACTTAATAATTTGAGGTTTTGTAAGTCCAACTTAAAATCTACCTTAAACTATTAGGCATGTATGCCAAATTCGATCCTTGATACAGTTTGAAGCTTCATGAACTTGAAAAATACCCCAGTAAAATTAACATATTCCAAAAATAACATACTAAAGGGCGCTATTCATCAGCTATTAAAGCGAAGAGAACCACATTTGGTAAGAAAGATAAGAAGGTCAAGTCCAACAATATTGTTAAAAAAAATTGGTTCAGCTATGACGCGTTTCAATATGGCGGCTGATATATCAAAATGGCGATTTATAACTACATTTTATTTTATCCAATTTCGTAAAAACCAAAAACGACAAGGTGGCCATTAATTCTTATTGAATTATCGCCGCTTACTATGAAAAAAAAGTTTAGTTGATAAACGACCTTGATTGATCTTGAAAATAACATGCACAAGTGGAAAACCAGCTTTTTGTGATGTTTTTTCCAATTTACCACTACGCAAAAACTTTAACTGCCGGATATGAAATTAAGATCTAAGCCATAAATAAACACTTTATTTGAAACCTCCCTATCATTTTTTTTTTTGATATGGCGTCCCAGATGTTTATGCTATATCCCGGTAAAAAAAACATCTGGGACGCCATATCAAAAAAAAAAATCGTAGGGAGGTTTAAAATGAAGTGTTTGTTTATGGCTAAGATGTTAATTTCATCTCCGGCGCTTAAAGTTTTTGCGTAGTGGTAAATTGGAAAAAACATCACAAAAAGCTGTTTTTCCACTTGTACATGTTATTTTCAAGATCAATCAAAGTCATGCATCAACTAGACTTTTTCATAGTAAGCGACGACAATTCAACAAGAATTGATGGTCACCTTGTCATTTTTCCTTTTTTACGAAATTATATAGGTCGCCATTTTGATATAATAGCCGCCATATTGGAACGCGTCATAGGTGAACCAACAATATTGTTATACTTTCCCTTCTTTTCTGTTTTACGAAATTTGGTCTTCTTCGCTTTAATAGTTAATGAATAGCGCCCTTTAGTATATTATTTTTGCAATGTGTTAATTTTACTGGGGTATTTTTCAAGATCATGAAGCTTCAAACTGCATCGAACTCTAAGGATCGAATTTGGCATATATGCCTAATAGTTTGAGGTACATTTGAAGTTGGAATGACAAAACCTCGAATTATTAAGATTTTTTTAAAGATAAAATGGCAAAAATCTTGTTTTTTTGCGATTTTCAGGTCGGATGAACTTGAAAGTGAATTTTTTGGAATCCCCGTTCTCGAATTATAAAATATATGGAATCGAGTATAATCATGCACCGGTTGCGAAAGTTGTATCTTTTATGATTTTTGGCCGCCATCTTAAAAGATGACGTTATATCAACTTCTACACGGATGCGAACAAAACACCCGGTAACACTTGATTGTATAACTAAAGAGCTATCAATCCCACATACGAATGTCAAAACTTGCGAAAAAAAGCGCGTCACAAACATAAAATTGTAATTTTACGGCGAATTTAATTTAATATTTCAGAGTTTCAGTAAGAGTTTAATGGTGTGGGTGCGTTAATAAGTGGATAAGAGAACATTTACCCCTTTTTTCGTCAATTTTTTCCTAAAATGTGGTCTCATATTTTTCTGAAATGGGTGTTACCTCATTGGTCGAAATCGGAATCAGTGGGCGTCTTATCTTTTTGTTTGGTGTACCGGACAATTTGTGTATCTTGTAAGACTGGTATCCAGGTGCGGTTAATTTTTAGCTTTTCTTCTGATCTATTGAAATTTTCTTGTGTATGGATTTCTATGGCTTCAAGATAAAGTCTGCTGTGCTAATGTACTGTTCGCGACAAAACTTGACTTTCCTCCAACTTGATTTGGTGATTTTCATTTCATTGGTGAAAGTATGTTCTGCTACCGAACGTTTCACAAAAAGAGAAGCTTTCTGCATCTTGATATGTCGAGCCATTTCCGAGCTACAGGGGTTTTTTGCAATTTGGGATGGAGTCTTTACATTTTTGTTTGGTGTAAGTGTGTCTTTTGTAGATTTTTATAAAGTAGAATTTGACTGTCAAACTGGGATTTCTCTGCTACTTTTAGTTTTGGAGATATAACACAAAGATGGTATTTTTTATGGAATGATCCTTTTTTAATTTTATTTTTAAAATCAACTTAAAATTCTCTTTAAAATGAACAAGTGTGATACTTCATTACTGGTTTTAATTTTTTGATATATATTTTTTTTTTCTTACTCATTTATTTTTACTATTACTATCTTATTCACTTCTTTTACTCTCTTTTTACGATATGAGAAAATAAAAATACAAAAAAAATAAAAATATTAAAAGTAGGTAATAAATGAAAAAAAAAATATAAAAATAGAAAAAATAAAACAGTAAATGGGGCGGAGAGAGTCCAGTTTGACAGACGATTTCTGGTTTAAATAAGGCAAGTCAAGATTTACTTTTTTTTACTCAAGAAAATACATAAAACACAACTACTCATTAATACACATGGGTTGAATCGGTGAAACTTTTCCAGGGTGTTTCTCTCAGTGTTTCTAGACTTTTCCTGGGTGTATCCAGACTTTGTTTAGAGGCTACTCAGACTTTTCCAGGGTGTATCCAGACTTTTTTAGGGCAAATTCAGACTTCCAGGGTTTATCCAAACATTTTTAGAGTGTATCCAGATTTTCCTAGGGTGTACCCAATATTTACACATTCATACTTTTCCAGGGTGCATCCAGACTTTTTAGAGTGTTACCAGACCTTTCCTGGGTGTATCCAAACTTTTTCGGGGTATGACCAGACTTTTCCAGATATTTAGACGGTATATCCGGACTTCCAAGGTGTACCCAGACTTTTCCAGGGTGTATCCAGACTTTTTAGAGTGTATCCAGACTTTCATAATTTTTATATCCAGACTTTTCCAGGGTGTATTCAGGCTTGTTATAATGTATCCAGGATTTTTGAGGGTGTATCTTCTTTTTTTTCCAGACTTTTTCAGGGTATATTCAGGCTTTTAGAGCGTATCCGGACTTTTCCAGTGTTTATTAAGGCTTCCTGGGTGTATCCAAACTTTTTCGGAGTTTGTTCAGACTTTTCCAGGGTGTTTCCAGGCTCTTTTAGATTGTATCCTGTATTTTCCAGAAGTAATCCTGACTTCCGGAGTGTATCCAGACTTTTCCAGGGTTTATATATATATATACATATATAAATATATATATATAAATTTGGCGTCATTAAACTAAGATTTTGTATAAGCTTTCCAAAAAAGTATCACAAGGTAAGAAAAAAATATTTTTTTAGGACTGAAGTTTTTGGGGGGAGGCTTCAAAGGATGTAATGCGGGAAGTTTGAAAGGGTGTAATGGAAGAAAGCTCAAAAACAATAGAGGTATGCGCGATTTTTTTTTCAGTTACAATGTCTACAAAGTGAGCGACGGACAGCCCGACCGACAGCGGCGTCTGAAAACCTGCTTATCTGGATTCGCAACCACCAAATTCGTGAATATTCATCACAATCTCGAAGCGCGATTTTTAGTTGATTACATTACTTCCCTATAAAGAGTTTGTGACGGATAAAGATTGGCACAATATAAATTTTCAGTTATTCGTTCAATGGACCACTGAAGATAGCAGATGTCCAGCCGGTAACTTTTTGTCTAACTTGGGAATATTGGCACTTAACCGATATACCACATCGTAAAATATGGCCTTAAATAAAATCAAAAATATATTTTTGTGCCCTAAAAACCATGACATATCAATGCATCCTAAGAATATAAATCAACAAAAAATAAAAGTGGGAAAATTTCCATTTTTTTGGTATATTAATGTTTTGGCTGAAGATAGTTAGTCAACCAATATCGGAGAGACGTAGTTTTTTCTTCAATGGCCCAACAAAGTGAACGAATATCGGAGAGACGTAGTTTTTTCTTCAGTGGCACAACAACAAAGTCCGTTGTATTTAAGATAAAGATTCTTCAACGTCGAATTATTATTGGCAAAACAACTGTGTTCGCACACCAACTGAAGTTATTCAGTGAGGCAATAATGATGCTCCAGTGTCGCAGAGTTGTAGTTTTTCTTCAATGGCTCAACAACGAAGCCCGTTGTATTTAAGATGAAGATTCTTTTCCGTCGATTCAACATCGAATTAGTATTGGCAAAACAACTGTGTTGGTACACCAAATGAAGTTATTCAGTGAGCCAATGATGAATGAATCGGAGAGATGTAGGTTTTCTTCAATATTAAGCCTCGCATGCGGGGGTCAGTTTTTTCTATTTCCCCTGGAGGTACCTTAGATAGGGTGACCATTCGTTCCCCATTTGGGGGGACAGTCCCTCATTTTGGTGTTCTGTCCCCCATTGTAAGTGTCCCCCTAAATATCCTCCACTGCTAAGAAAAGTCCCCCACGCATGCATCGCGAAAAAAGAAATAAATGAAATATTTTTTGTTAGGCATAGAAATATTCCACATAATTATTATGATCAGTGGAATCATCACATTGCTTTTCCCACGTTTTGTGTATCAGTGCCCGTTCGTAAAAAAATATGTTTCTCAAGAAAAGCTTGATAATTGGAATAACCATAAAATTATCCCAGAAAATTGTTTAAGGCAATTTTGTTAAAATGGCTGAATACTCTTTCAGTCTCCCGGGCAATAACGCTGTAACTGAAAGAGTGTTTCTGAAAAAAGTAGTGTAGAAACTCCCAACATAGTAGAAACTTTAAAGGCATAGTAGAAACTTTAAAGGCGATGTTAATAGTTAACCGATACTTGCGTAAACTTCTATAAAAATTTTTTAAATAATATATTTTATTTTTTAATTCATTGGATTCAGTTCAGTAATTTAAAAAAAATGTTTTAAGATTTAAACATATGCATAATGTGATATTATTGTATAAGTTTGTCATGTGTGATATAACATATTTAACACTTATTAACAAAAATCCTTAAATGTCCCCCACTGCCCCGCAAAAAATCTAGTCACCCCACCTTAGACCGCCCAAAAGTGCCCATTTGGAACACCCTGAAGATCTGTGTTTAATACCAGAAAAAAATTAACAGGAGACCTTTTGAGATTTAAAAAAATAATTACTAAAACAAAGGACTTTTTGACAGAGTGATCGTTAACCCCTATATAAAACCGTTGTATGAACAGCTTATAAAACCCTCCCTGGATAAATACAGAAATACAGGCTTCAAAGTGATTTTCAATTTTAACATTCCCTGACTGCCAGGTTTTGCCTGACCAATTTTTAAAAAATTTTCCGACATTCTTGTCCATGTTACACTTTTTCAAATTTAGAATCATAATTTCTGATGTATATTATTTTCTTCCCTTAATAGTTAAGTTATCATTTGAAAAAACTGTTGCCACCGCTTTCACCACACTATAAAGTACAAATGTAAATTTACTTTTTTCCAACGCATTTGGCCAAACCTTTAACATTGTTGTAATACCTTAATCATTCTGTGAAAACGCAGATACAGGCAAGTAACGTGTCCACCAAACTATAAAACTCAAGCAAATTTTTTTTCTAACGCATTCGCCAAACTTTGCTAATTAATACAAGACAATGCGGCCAGTTAACACAAAATAATTGGATTTAATAACAGTCACTACAGTAGTTGAGAACCACAATACATTTTTCCGAGTATCGCAAATATTATTACAATTTTTTGAGGGAGCTTCATTATTTTTCTTTGTCATCACACTCTCTTCATGGTTTTGCGGGTCATTTGTTGTCATATTTTTAACAAGCCCTTTTAGTTTCTGCATTTTTTAAAAAAGAAACTTTATTTTTTTGTTTGGATCCTTTAAAGTGAGATTTTACCTTCCGGCGCGGCACAAAAACACAAAAACTGATTTTGATTTTTTTCTACTGGCTTAAGCCACTTTACCCAATCAGGTGGAGCTTTCGCATCACGATTAATCCAATCCGTACTAAATTATTCTATTTTTGAAATTCTTCCACTAACAGACAAAAAAACCACACAAATTACACAGCAAAAAATAGATTTCTGCAGGTTACCCAGAGCGAAACATCGTTTTATCATTTCTCTTTTCGCTTTGATTCTTTGTGTGTTCCACCCAAGATCTTTTGTTTTTAGATTATTTTCGGATGATGTAATTCAACAAATACACTGGCACGTTTTTTACATCCTCATTGGTGCGGACAAAAATACGAATATAGCTCAGACAAATGCAGTGACTCTGTTTCTTTTTTTTTTGCACTATGCCGCACGGTTGCGAACGGATTTCTAAATTTACTAAATATTTTGGTTATACCAGGTTTATTTCTAAAATAATCATAAACAGTTGCACACTCTATTCGTGAATTTTTCCTGATAGGTCATTTTTGGGTTTTTACTGACTTTTCCCTGACAGCATACAAACTCCCTGACTTTTCCAGTTTTTCCCTGACCACTTTGAACCCTGTCTTCTTGATTCTAGGGTTCTCTAGTGGTACTTTTTGTCTAGTGTTGCAGATATGAGCAGGCAAAATACGCCAAATTTGGTCAACATTCAAAAAAAATTATTAGTGAACCCCCCCTCCCCCGCAGGATTGGATCTCGGCAAGTACACATTGCTTCACACAACACCGAATGCGACTCGAGACGGGCGGCCCCACTTCTCAGCAGCTCCGCAGTTGACGTTGTGCATAGAATAACAACAACCAACTCTCGGCACGGTTGACACTACACCGAAAACTTTGTGGGACTCAAAGGTGGACGGCCGAGGACCCCGCCAAACTGGGTAGAGGAGACTAGCCGGTGACCCAAAAAAAGGACGACCTGGACTTCTCCCAGATCGGGACTCCATAGGACGCGCGGCTGGACTCCGACAGATTTGATAGCGGGAGTCGACAGAGGGTGACTTGGAAGAGGCGGTAGCACCTTCGGGTAGCAGGACCACTCCAAGGAATGCGTCTGAAGACTCCGACGGCGACCTTGACCTGGTGCGGAGAAAAGTCTACCGTCAATCAAGTTATGCTGGGACGGTAGCGATGTTAGATACATGCAAGTCTCTTCGGAGGGGGTGTAGAGGTGGCGGTCCACTGTGTATACTTGCTACGCAGTCTAAAGATCCCTGCTCTCGACAAAGAGGTGTCAGGCAAAAATTAAGTCCTCTTAAAGAAAGAAAACTTGCATCCTAAGAGGCACGTGCATCACTCGGGGGTGCACGGGGGGGTATGGCAGGAAGGTTCCATTATGCGGCCTAATTGCCAGGCCTACGACCGCTCATCTACTACTACTACTAACAGGGTCATTTATAATAGCACAAAACTTGACACATGTCAGCTTAAGCTGGCACGTGTTAAATTTTTTATTTGGGTAATTTAAGTGTACAGCCCATCACCGACCGAAAGTAAAGTCCTATTTACATAGGATCTTCAAAATCAGAGCCCGTCTTCTCAAAAATTTAGACTTTGCACCTAAAAATTCACTATAAGGTAACAAATAAAAAAATTGACACCTGTCAGCGTAAAATGCTGCGTGGTATTCTAAATGAGCCTTTAACATAAAATGATAAAAAAGAGGAAGTGTTTCGACAGAGCAGTGGGCGTCATTTCGGGGACCCACACGTTTGTATTATATTTTGAAATGTTTTAACGCTACCCACGATGTTTATAGACTTTCAGATAATCTAGTGAACATTCTCTAATATCATTACAAACGTCAAATTTTGAGATTAAAATTTGTATTCGGTAGAATTTTTTTAAATGTTGTAGTACTCGTTCTAAGAAGATTTTTGTTTCATTGCGCCAACTCTCTACCCCTCCCAGAAGTACCCGTCGATTTCGCACTTTTTAGCAATTTTTAAATTATTGTACTGACCTTATTTGCAAATCGACCAGAATCTAATTTTCTTTTTTGAATTTGTCATGATTGTTTTTTTTTAAATAAAATTTTAAATGTAAATATTGCACTGCCATCTTGGATCCGCCATAATGAACTTTTTTATTTCTTATCTGATTGAAACGAAACTTTCTCTAAATTATAAAACATTTCCAAGACACCTAACTGTGACAAAAAACTGACAGATGTCGGCCATATTGAACTTCGTTATTGTTTGTTTTAAACAAAACTTTTGTTGCACATAAAGCATTTTCAACAATATCCAATTTTGATCCAAAATTGATATATGTCAGTAGCCATCTTACAAGGGCCATATAGAATAACTATTCAATATATTGTTGAAAACGCTTTATGTGCAAAAAAAGTTTTGTGTAAATCGGACAAAAAATATGAAGTCCCATATGGGCAACGTAAGATGGAGACTGACATCTGTCAGTTTTCTGTCACAGTTAGGTGTCTTGGAAACGTTTTATAATTAAGAGAAAGTTTCGTTTAAATCAGATAAATAAAAAAGTTTAATAAGGTGGATCCAAGATGGCAGTGCAATTTTGACGTTTAAAATTTTATTTTTAAATAGTGAGGTAGTTATGGCAAATTCAAAAAAAAACTAGATTTTAGTCGGTTTGCAAATAAGGTCAGTACAATAATTCAAAAAATGCTAAAAAGTGCGAAATCGACGACGTCACTTTTCGAGTACTTCTGGGAGGGGTAGAGAGTTAGCGCAATGAAACAAAAATCCTTAAAAAATAATACCTATATGAGTCAAAATTTGTATGAAAGAATGGGGAAATAGTAACTATATACCTACTGATATCTTTCTCATACAAATTAAAACAATAAAAAAATTAAAATTTGATGTGAAAGCTTGAGGTTTGCAATAAAAGTAGGAAAATTTTCACATGCATACTTACAGCTTTTTTCTTACTACCATAATAAACAAGTTACACCAATATATTATAAACCACCCAGTACCTACCTGCGATTATTTGAATTATTGATTTTAAAAAGTAATAAGACTATTAACAACTTTTAAAAACTCCGAATTTAATTTTAAAACGTATTGGACCACACAAAACTACAAAACATTCAAAATCTTAATATTAAAAAATAGGTTAAACCTGCTAAAGACCCTAAGGCAAGACTCCCCAATAAACTACAAACGTACACTCCCCAAAAAACTACAAAAACTTACAAACTACAAACGAGAAAAACACAACTTACAACATCTAATTTTTGACTTATTTTACTTCCGACACCATTTCACATTTTCGAAACGATAGAAGACCCAGATATGAATTGGAATTGATATTTAACCTGAATCAAATCTCTCCAAATTCCATAACTTGAAAACCCAAAATGACGGTTTATCAGAATGTGCAAAATCAAACCCGTTAAATAAAAGAAAGTTCAATCATAAAATCATTAACTATAAAAACAGCAATTTGTTAAACCAATTTTTGATCCAAACCTTATTTCCTCAAACCTGTTCAATAATAAATTCGAAATTTATAAGATCCGTTTTAATCGAACCATTGTTCATCAAACCCATTCAATATCAAACTCGTAATTTGTAAAATCCATTTTTAATAAAATCCGGAATTTGTCAAACCATTATTTTTCAAAACCGGAATTCGTAAGACCCGTTGTTTATCAGAAATTTTTGCTAAATTGATTGCGCATTCGCTAATAGACACTTAAAGTAAATATTTCAACGCATCGGTATCGGTAAACGTAACGTGTTCGAAACAAAGTCAAAATACACTACATTTTTTACTTGTTCATGCCATGTTTCGAACGATGCCTGCTTCTTTGACGGGTGTGATGACAGAATCTCGTTGCGTACGGAAGGAATCGTTACGGACCCACGAACATACGCAACGATTTCAATCAGCAGTTCTGTCATCGCAACCTTCAAGAAAGCGAGCATCGTTCGAAACATCGCATAAAAAAGTCAAAAATGTGGTGTGTTTTGACTTTGTTTCGAACGCGTTACGTATACCGATACCGATGCGTTGAAATATTTACTTTAAGTGTCTATTAAATATTTCAACGCATCGGTATCAGTATACGTATCGCGTTCGAAATAAAGCCAAAATACACTACATTTTTGACTTGTTTATGTGATGTTTCGAACGATGCCCGCTTTTCTGAAAGGTGCGATGACAGAACTGCTAACAGCAATCAATGCGTGCGTTGGGATGGACGTAACGATACGTTCATCACTCCGTACGCATCGATTTCTGTCAGCTTTTGTGTCATCGCACCCGTAAAAAAAGCGGGCATCGTTCGAAATATGGCATGAGCAAGTCAAAAATGTAGTGTATTCGATGCGTTGAAATATTTACTTTAAGTGTCTAATAATACATGAACTGGTATAGAAGCCCTTATCTTCAAGCACCAGCTTCGTTGGACTGGTCACGCTATCCGCATGCCCGAAACACGTCTCCCAAAGCAGATATTTTATGGACAACTGAAGGAGGGAGAGAGAAATCAAGGAGATCAACAAAAAAGGTACAAGGAGGTTCTCAAAGGCAATATGATGAAGGGTTCATCGATATAAACAACTTCGAGACCACCGCAAACGATAGGATGGCGCCGAAAAGTCCATGAGGGAGCACAAACTTTCGAAGAGCAACGACGTAGACTAGAGACGGAAAAGAGAGAACGTAGAAAGGAGCGACAAAATGGAAGAATTGATGACCAACAACACCCGTCTGCTGCCGGAGATTGGGTGTGCCAGGACTGTGGAAGGGTGTGCGGACCGAAATTTAGCTTACATAGCCCTTAAAAAATCGCACAACAGATAGCGACGATTCAGAATAGAGGAAAATCATACTCGGTATCGAGTGATTGCCTATGATGGTGATGACATGAATGTGAGTCCTACACGGAAGTGGCCCGGCGTTTCGATGCATTTATCGCTGCTACGCACGTATACTTGTATAGCGTAAAATCCCTTCAATAGTTTGTGTATAGATGTCACTTGCATCCCAGTTAAGAACCAATATCTGATAAACAACGGGTCTTACGAATTTCGGTTTTGAAAAATAATGGTTTAACAAATTCGGCGTTTGATTAAAAATGGATTCTACAAATTACGAGTTTGATATTGAATGAGTTTGATGAACAATGGTTTGATTAAAAACGGGTCTTATAAATTTCGAATTTGTTATTAAATGGGTTTGAAAAAATAAGGTTGATAACAAATTGCAATTTTTATGGTGAATCGTTCTTACGATGAATATTTTTATTAAATACAGTCTGATAAATTCCTAGTTTAACAAACCATAGGCGTTCAAAGGGACGAAACAGGCACTAAATTGAAAGTAACATTCCCTATGCCTAGAAGGTGTCACCCGAATGCATAGAAAATAATCAAGTAATCTAAAAGATCCTTAATGAAGAAATAATTATTTGAAAAATTAACTATAAGAAAATTCTTGGTTTTAATTATATAATCGCCAATGAGACTGGAACACCGAAAATCTAAATATAACTTTTAAAAAATTTTTAATGCAGAACTTTAAAAAAAAACGTTTAAGAAAACTTGTACAAAACTTCCTTTTTTTCCGATTATAGAATTCAAAAAACGTTTTTACTATAAACTAACCGAAACCGCCCAAAGCCAACCCGCTCTAATTTTTATTTATGGAGCTCCATGATTAGTAATGGTGTCGTGCCTTAAAAATACAAACAAAAGTACAAACAAACGTGAATGTTATGATAATAGTAATAGAAATACCGAGGGGTTGTCCGCCTTGACAGAAGGTCTACACATTTTTGGCAGTACTGGCAGTATTTGGCAGCACTCGCACTACTGCAGTAGTCGGCAGTATGTAGAAATACTGACAACAAATCCCTATCATTTTGGCAGTAGGTGTACATATTTTGAGGAGGTGGATAACCCCTCGAGAAATACATTGTGCAGCAAGATAGTATTTACATTGCAAAAATGCATGCCCAAAAAAATCCAAGAACATAATTTAAAAATTTACCTTTTACGAAAGTTATCATCAAAAACATAAAACCATTTCCTGTGGAACCTAAAAGTAGTAATTTATCTTAACAATAGGTATCACAACTTAAGAACGTTTTAACTTTTAATAAATATTAATACTTTTTTTTGTAATAATATTGCAATTTCAGTCAAAAATACCACAAGACAAGTAACAGTTAAACATTTTTAATCCTAAAAATATCCAAAACTCTTTGTGACTTAACAATACAAAAAATATTTGGGACCAATTGTTTTCAAAAAATTTGCGGACTATTAATCTAAGATACTCTTAATTTGTTTAGTTTTAAGAAATAGTATACTAGCCCATTAAAATTATTTTCTGTTTTTTTTTTAAAATAAAGTCAAACCTACTTTTTCTATTTGTTTTTAATTAAGTCAAACTTACTCAAAACGTAAATCGTATCACATACTCTTTCCAAGATAAATTGTCAATAAAGGACATTGGAGTCATTTTATGGAATGAAAATTTAACATTCAAAATGATCTCTAGTAGAGTATATCATAAGAGTATAGAATACAGCTTGGGAGTTTATTTTTTTCAGTGAAAAATGTACAGTTGCACTCCTCTAGTAATAAATAAGATACAAGAAAGTACTACCTAATTATATTTGTTAACTATATTTGAAAAAAAAACTATTCACTGGAAGTGTACAAAAAATGTTCAAAAGTTAGGGTACAAAAGTAAATATTTTGCGTCGTTTAACTAAAAAAGCCTTCTTTAACAATGAATGATATTGATAAAAATACCAAAAACTCCAGCAAGCTTTAACAGTTTAACATCGCATAATAATATTCGCAGTAGATGGGTTTAAAATATCTCTGTATAAATCTACGTATTTACATGATTAATATTAGACACTTAAAGTAAATACTTCAACGCACCGGTATCGGTATATCTAACGGGTTCGCTTTTTTGACGGGTGCGATGACAGAACAGCTGATTCCATTCATGAGTTACGGACCCACGAACGTACGCAACGATTTCAATCAGCAGTTTTGTCATCGCACCCTTCAAAAAAGCGGGCATTGTTCGAAATATCGCATAAACAAGTCAAAAATGTAGTGTATTTTGGCTATATTTCGAACGCGTTAGGTATACCGATACCGATGCGTTGAAATATTTACTTTAAGTATTATATGTCAAAAAGATTTTTAACTTTATTAACATTTATTTTATTTAACTATGGCTGTAAATTAGAGGTTTTCTCGCGTTGAAATTGTCTTATAAAATTTTAAGAACTTTCAAATACTTATTTTCTCAATTTGTTTTGGTGACGTCACATTTAAAAAGGTTTAAATTTTTGGAACGGAATTCATTCTCGTTTTAATAAAAAGGGAGTCAAATCTTTTTCGTTACTTCTTCTCATGTTTGTGTAAAATACAATTATTATATCTTCACCTACCAGGGATCTAGCTGAAATCGGTACATATATGTAACAAACTATGTACACAATATTTACTACAAAGCATATCTTTAACATACAACTTTCTGTACGCAACAAGTAAATATTTTTCGTTACCTCTACTCATGCTTGTGTAAAATACAATTATTACATCTTAACCTACCAACTTACTTATCTACTAGAACGCACATCTGAAATATACAAAACTTTTTGTATGGAACAAGCAAATATTTTTCGTAACTTCTACCCATGTTTGTGTAAAATACAATTATTATATCTTCACCTACCAACTTACTTATTTAGCTGAAAACGGTACATATATGTAACAAACTATGTACACAATAATTACTACAAAGCATATATTAAACATATAAAAGTTTGTGTATGCATCAAGTAAATATTTTTTGTTACTTCTACTCATGTTTGTGTAAAATACAATTACATCTTAACCTACCAACTTATTTATCTAGCTGAAAATGGTACATACTTCATACATATATTTACTACAACGCACATGTGAAATATACATTTTGTACGCAACAAGTAAATATTTTTCTTAAGATCTACTCATGTTTGTGTAAAATACAATTGTTATATCTTCACCTACCAACTTACTTATCTAGCTGAAAATGGTACATATATTTAACAAAATATGTACACAATATTTACTACAACACATATCTAAAATATACAAGTTTGTGTACGCATCAAGTAAATATTTTTGTTTACTTTTACTCATGTTTGTGTGAAATAAAATGATTATATCGTAAACTAAGAGGATGTAAAGTCCCATTACCTGCCTTTAACTTCTTTGTTTGTAAACATATAAATGCATAAACTTCTTATAAACCTTGGTGCCAAATTTGATATTTCTATGTCCACAACATAGAAAGAAGAAGTTACAGACAGGGACTAAGACCTTTCGGATACCATGCACATGTACTTTTACGTATCCAGTTAAAAATAGAAAACTTAAATATTACTTTATGTACAAAAATGCTCACTGCAATGTGACAAGTAAACATTTTCTTATCTGACCAGTCAATATGAAACTAAATTTAAAACGTATTCTAAAAAACACTTTGTTATATGTACAAAAATTAAGTGCATCACACACCTTATATTTACAAACGCAACTTTTTATGTTATTTACGATTTTTGACACTGTGCTGAAAGCTAACTAACAAAAATACATTTTTGCACCTTAAAATAAAGCAAGCCCAAAATTGATCAAATTTTTTTTTGAAATGTTACCAAATAGATACATATTTTTGTCTAATTCATTATATATTTAGATTAAAATATTGTAAGACTGACAGATTTTGACATTTCTAATAAACTTAAAATAAAAATCTGATTGATATAGATATGAGTTCCTGGTCTAATCCTCAATATAATAATCCGACTTTTTAAAAGCATGTAGGGCAAATAACCTTTTTCTCTATCTCTACTTCTTCACTTTTGAAGATACCAAAAACTGCATAAAAGTTTGACATTTTTAGAAAACAATAAATTTAAAATTAACGTTGTTCCGACTTCCCACAATCACAAAAAAATAAACACATTTGTTATCCTTGCGAATTTTTAAGAGAACCAAAATTCGATAATATCGAAGATACGACTTTTTTTTCCAACTAGAACCTCCCACCGCCACCAAATTTTGTTTACCCCACACGGTCCACAGGTGTGACGACAACTCAAAATTATCAATAATCGAGGGGAAATTCGCGGGTGGTAATCACTGTACATTTTTCTGGGAATCACATAGGAATGGCTGGGAATCACTGGAAATCACCTAGGACTCAATGGGAATCGTTGGGAATCACTGGAAATCGCCGGGAATCAATGAGAATCGCATGAAATCATAGAGGAATGCCAATATTTTGAGGTTATAAACACGTGTGTCATGTATTCCACAGGTTTACTTAAGTATTAAAGAAATTATTTATTACTCTAACTTAACTGCAAAATTAAGCCCATGGTTTAGTGTCTGTTTAAAATATTTACTTTTTAGAAGATAAAAAATATTCCGAACAATTTCAAAATTTTTAATTTCGTTTAAGTGTCTTTGATTTTTTTTATCATTTTTCCTGCCTGTATGTAATGTACTAGACTACTAGAGTAGACTCCTTAGCAGATCTGATGGTTTTTCCAGAATAAAAAGGGTCACCTCTTAAAAAATTGTTTTTAGTAGCCTAACACTTTTTCTTATTTCAGATACCCTAAAAATGATTTAGATCTACTTGTATCCTGTGATTCACATTGCCTGATTTTGGAAGTTATGGCAAAATAATTTTTTTGGGTTTTTATTATCTTTTATACACTACGAGCAAGAATTAAAAACTAGAAATCAATGTCTGTAATTATATTTTTTCTGTGTTGCCCCATCAGTTTGCACACACTCTATGGTCAGAAAAGATTTATTCCGGTATTACCCCCCCGTGACCCAAATGCAGAAGAAGTTATCACCCCTGTAGCCCAGAATGTAAATTTTATTGAAGATGTACCTGTATCGGCAATTGATACCAACTATGAATGCATTCCGAAGACACATTTTCAAGGCATTTAAAAAAAAATCTTCCAGAGCCATAACTGATTGGGTGTAAGATCAGTTTTGGACTCTGGACTGGAAGATTTTTTTTCATCCGCAAGAATTTATTTCAGGGCATACCTCCTACCTTGAACCTGTAATAGGCAGTGTATCATGTAAGATAAAGTTTTTTTCTTATTTGTTTTTCAAGAAAAAACTTTTAATAATAACATTTTGTTATTTTTTAATTATTTTTAATAAATGTTTTTAGCTAGAAGTGTCTTTTCATTTGAAATAAAAATAGAAACCACTGTACGTTTTTGGAGAAGCAAGTTTCCACTCGTCAATAATATAACTAAATTTTAAATATTTTTATATAATATTTTAATAAAATACTTTAATTTTTGACCCAACTTACCCTAAATGAACTAGGTAGTAATTATTTACAAATATGTGCTCAAATGTGCAACTTTTGACCTTAAAATAACGATTTATTTACAAATATTTACTGAAATGTAGCATAAAAATATACAAAAGTGATGGCGCATACAAAACAAGTAAATATATATCTATGCGATACCAGACTGGCAATACTACAATATTGAATTATATACATATTCTTTCTTTTTAGACGTCCTAGATAACGAAAATTAAATTTAACTTAAACTTAAACCAAGTAGTCTTTATTTACAAATATGCACTCTAATGTACAACTATAAATAATAGAATTTATTTACAAATATTGACTGATACGTAGCATTAAAATATACACAAATATTCTAATAACCGTAAATGAAAATTTATTTTTGGCAAAAATATAAAATACCCTCGAAAATATTAGGGACTTTAAGGGATATTATTATAGAGTAACACTACCAAACTAAATATTTACATAGGCTAAACCAAGTTTACAAACTAAAGTATTTGGGTAGTTCTAGACAAATTGTTAACTTCGTGTTTCCTTTAAAATATATTTTAAAGTCCGATATTCTCTTTAAAAAATATTTAGATTTTTTTTCTGGCGTGCCTCCGCTGGAAATAGCAACAGCAACGTAAAAGAAATATACTGAAAGTAGTTTTTAATTAAAAATAAATATAAAAAAGTTACGACAGTGTTTTGTTATTTGTAATAATAATTGTACATATTACATTACATTTTCTTTTTACGCTTTATAAGGAAACGCAAATTTAATACCCCTGGACATTTAATTTTTATTTTGACAGTTGTGTTTGTTGTTGTTTTGCATAAAATTAAAACCCACATTTTTTTTTCATTAACAATCTTAGAAAGGTCCACCGTTTACCATACTTAAAGTCCCCATTCCTACCTCCTCGGGAACTGTCATTTCTAACCTCCAAAAAAGAGTTTTTCTTGAATAACTCCTCAACGGCGACAGACTGTCAAAAGTGACAAATGGGAAAAATGTTGCAAATTTAATTCTCTATCAATAAGTAAATAGTGATAGCGTAGCTTAAACCACTCCTTCTACCAGAAAAATTGAAAAAACCCAAGCAAAAATGATGCTAATTTGAACAATTTCTTGCATATTCCTTTTTAGCATTTTCATCAAGATTTTTTAACCTTTGAATACCAAACTTGGCAGGGTTAAGCTAAGAGCAATGACCTAAATTATATCAGAAAATTAATTTTTTCCAGTAGCGTAGTACGATTTTCTTAATTATAAAATTTCAAAATGTACCAAAACTCTTTGATACGCCACTGTTACTGACATACACAAAAAAGGCCCCGTTTTTCACTGGATCTTATATTACGTAAAATTGCATTTCCAACGACACCTTCCGCTTCCGCTGCTTCTAGTAAATAATAACATAAGAATTTTTTTAAATCAAGCAGCAAATCAAAGCGGAAGGTGTCGTTGGAAATGCAATTTTATCTAATATAAGATCCAGTGCAAAGCGGGGCCTTTTTTGTATATGTCAGTAACACTGGCGTATCAAAGAGTTTTGGTACATTTTGAAATTTCTAATTAAGAAAATCGGACTACGCCATTGGAAAAATGTTTTAATTTTCTGATATCATTTAGGTCATTGTTCTTAGATCAAGCCTGCCAGGTTTGGTACTCGTAGGTTGAGAAATCTTGATAAGAATGCTAAAAAGGAATATGCAAGCATCATTTTTGCTCGAGTTTTTTTTCAATTTTTCTGGTAGAAAGAGTGGTTTAAGCCACACTATCACTGTTTACTTGATCCCGAATTAAATTTGCAACATTTTTCCCTTTGTCACTTTTGACAGTCTGTCACCGTTTAGGAGTTATCAAAGAAAAACGCTTTTTTGGAGGTTAGAATTGACAGTTCCCGAGGGGATAGGAATGGGGACTTTTAGTATGTTAAACGGTGGACCTTCCTAAGCTTGTTAATAATTAAAAAAAATGGGTGTTCATTTTTTCCTCTATTTTTCCTATGTAGCCTTAGCCTGAAAATATAAAAAACCTTTACACCAATTATTATTTAAATAAAAACTAGAGCTTATCGCAATACAATATACAAATATCGGCCCAAACGCATACTTTTTTTATGGATCGGTACCATTTATAAAATAGAAAATTAAATAAAAAAAAAATTCTAGATTAAAAATTATTTATTTTTTTACCTATTTCTGTAGAACCACCCATTACAAAATATTGTACACTTTAATACACCTACAGGTGATTTTTTTGTGACACCCATTTATCTTTTGTGCTACCAAATAACAATATGGATAACCAAGTTTCGACTTTCTTTTTGCTATGAAAGATTTTGAGAGTAATACTGTTTAAATTTATCCGTTTAAATGTTTACTTTACGAGGGAACAGTGCAGTTTTATATATATGATTAAATAAAAACACAAACTATATAGGTGTGTTCTTCCATTCTGTTTTAAAAAAAAACTTTTATTTTTTTTAACTATCATTACGAGGAACAATAGGGACATTTTGGACCACTTAAAATAACATGTTTTGTGGTTATCGTTATTTGTGCGGCTGCGCAGTAAGGGAAAAGAGGGGAGGCTAATCAAATAAGGATAACGACGGACTTTATTTACGCCAAATAGGAATAACGATTTTTGTGGTTATCTTTATCACAGATTAAAAAATGGTTGGTTAATTCATTCATTTTTTCGTAAGAACGGATATTTTTCATAATTTTCAAATTATTAATTGTAACTTAACATTTTCTATCTATACATATATTCTAAATAAATAGAAAAAATTCACAAAATTCATACCACGCATTGACCTCAGAAAAGTTAGGTTATGTTTCATTTAAGGAAATTTTACGTTATCTAAAAACTCTTTGAAATTTGACAGTTGTTATTCTTATCGTTAATTACTATAACCACAAAAGCAGTTATTTTTGCTGTTATTTTAGATGGTCCAAAATGTCACTAATAAACAAGTTGCGAGTGCAATATTTAAAATCAACCGCGGTTAAGTGAATCTCCAGATCAATATTTAGATAGAATTAGTAGATAGATTTTCTATCTACGATAGAACCTTTGCACAATATACGGGTCATTCAATTAATTTCTTCGAAAAATTTTTCTTGCACTCTTTATTTTTAAAATAATATTTTTTTAACTTTCAACTTTTTTTGTGCAAACTTGGATCAATTTTTTTTGTTTTCTTTCTTTGTAAATATTTAGGATCATGTTGGGAAGATTGTGTACAAATTTCAGAGTGGATCTCGAAATACTTTTACGAGATATTTCAATTATAACAGAATTTTATTGTAGACGCCCTGCGATGGGAATATTATAATAAATATAAATATTTACAAGGAAAAAAAAACAAAAAAAATTGGTCCAAGTGAAAAAAAAACATTCAATTTTTTTATAAGAATTGCAGAATACATGAGTTAAATAACAAAAAAAAGTATTTCAAAAATTTGTCCTGTGAGCTTATACGAAAACGCAACTTTTATTATTGGAACATTTTTTTCATACATCTAATCGTTTACGAGTTATCAGTGATTGAAAAATGTTAAATTTTATAAACTTCAAAAGTTGAAAAAATCATAATTTGAGAAAAAAAAATATATTATTTTGAAAAAAAATACGTTTCGATTATTTTTCGCTAAAGAGTGCGAAAAAAAATGTTCGAAGAAATTAAATCTGATGTGGAATGACCCATACACTATTTGGGTGCCTAACACCTACGACTTTCTCGTGAGTGCTCACTCACGCGTCACATGATGTCAATATGAAATGTTATGACAGTCATTTGACGCGTGAGCGGGCACGCACGAAAAACTCGTAGGTGGGAACCGGGTCATAATTCTATTTAGAAAACTTACAAATATGGTGACATTTAAATGCTCCAGTAAACCTTATTAAATATCGCAGTGTTTCCATGATACTAATCCCAAAAGGTATGGGCATGAATACTTTCGAAAGACAGTTATTGACAAATTTTTGACTAATCAGCCAAAAACAACTTAATATTAAAAATATATACTAACCTAGTGCAAAATATATTAATCCTACTGTGCCAAAAATGGATTCTTAACCAAAATATAAATAGAAACTGCACAAAAATATCCACTGTGCACACTTAAAAAATATTTCGAAAAATATATTAAACAATGGTGCAATACAGATAAATATTTTGTCTGCTGTTTTTTTCTAGTGAAGTTCAAGTCCTAAATGCATATATTCAGAACCTTACTAGCTGTACAAAATGCCTAAAAATGTATGCGTAAAATGTACAAAATTGATAGTTTCGCAGTACATTACATGACATTAAGGGGCAAATTTTAGACTAATCAATATCTACTAACCTAAACTAAAAATGGATTTTAAACAAATAAAAAAAATTAAGTATGTACAAAAATATTCACTGTTTCGCACTTAAAATATACAAAATTAATGGTTTAGTGCAATGCAGATAAATATTTTGATGGGCTACTTTTTTCATCGATCTCGGGCTAAATTTAAACCAAATCCTAAATGTATGCTTAAAAATACTTATATACAAGAAATTGCTTGGTTTTAAGTGCCACAAAGAAGAAAAACACATGAATCAGAAACCTTCTCTCCGACCTCTTTGTAACACATAATTTTGGCAAAAAAATTCTCAATCAAATTAAATATAAGCTACTTCCTAGTGCAAAAAAAATTGATTCTTATCCAAACTAACAATAAAAACTATGTACAAGAGTATCCATTGTATCGCACTTAAAATATACAAAATTAATGGCTTAGTGCAATTCAGATAAATATTTTTCCATTCTTTTAGTCGAGTCGCTGGGGCTAGATTTGAATAAAATCCTAAATGTCTATGCAAAATTACTTGTTTTAACGCAAAAAATTTTTAGTGAATCGGTCGATTAATTTAAAGTGCCACAAAGGAAAAAAAAATAAGATATCAAAAAAGAAAGGAACACAAATATCAATCAGAATCCTTTTCTACATACTATCTATCAGTTAACGAAGTAACTATACAAAACGCCTATTAAAACAAAAATAATTTACCTTCTTTTTGAAAAATAGTTTTACGTCCGTTGTGTCACTCTAAACCGATTCATTTAAACTTATTAAACTCGTAGAATTTCTTATCTCCGCTAGCACTTAACCGAACACCTAACTATACAACAATATACAACAACTGCAAGGATTATACAACATGCCGACAGTAATGATCGATTGCCAATACATTACACATAAGCAATGACATTAATTGGCAAAAAATCGAATCTAAATGAAATTAAACACAGGCCACTAACCTAGTGCAAACAACGGATTGCAAAAAAAATAAAAAATATGTACAAAAATATCCACTGTATCGCACTTAAAATATACAAAATCAATGGTTAGTGCAATACAAATAAATATTTTTCTGAGCTGCTTTTTTAGAGTCAACCTGGGGCTTTTTAACAAACTATATAGTACATGTTCTAAATATTTTCGAGGACCTTATTAACTAAACGCCTACAGTAATGATTGTTTTGAAGTACATAACAAGTGAGCTCATTTATTGATAAAACATCTTTTCTAAATTAAACATAGGCTCCTAACCTTTACTGCAAAAAAATTGAGTACTAACCAAATTAAAAATTACTTATGTACAAAAATATTCACTGTTTCACACTTAAAATATACAAAATTAATGGTTTAGTGCAACGCAGATAAATATTTTGCTGGGCTACTTTTTTCATCGATCTCGGGCTAGATTTAAGCCAAATCCTAAATGTATGCTTAAAAATATTTGTAAAAAAAATTGCTTGATTTTAAGTGTCATAAAGAACCAAAAATAAGATGTAAAAAATGAAGAAAAAAACATATGAATCAGAAACCTTCTCTCCGTCCTCTTTGTAACACATAATTTTGGAAAAAAAATTCTCAATCAAATTAAATATAAGCTATTTCCTAGTGCAAAAAAAAATCGATTCTTATCCAAACTAAGAATAAAAACTATGTACGAGAGTATCCATTGTATCGCACTTAAAATATAGAAAATTAATGGCTTAGTACAATTCAGATAAATATTTTTTCCATTCTTTTAGTCGAGTCGCTGGGGCTAGATTTAAATCAAATCCTAAATGTATATGCAAAATTACTTGTTTTAACGCAATAAAATTTTTAGTGAATCGGTCGATTAATTTAAAGTGCCACAAAAGACAAAAAATAAGAAAGCAAAAAAGAAAGGAACACAAATATCAATCAGAAACCTTTTCTCCATTCTATCTATCAGTTAAAGAACCTAACTAACTATACAATTTTGAAAGATAGTTTTACGTCCGTTGTCTCACTCTAAACCGATTCATTTAAACTAATTAAACCCGTAGAATTTCTTATCTCCGCTAGCACTTAACCGAACACCTAACTATACAACAATATACAACAACTGCAAGGATTATACAATATGCCGACAGTAATGATTGATTTCCAGTACATTAAACGTAAGCAATGACATTAATTGACAAAAAATCGATTCTAAATCAAATTAAACACAGGCCACTAACCTAGTGCAAACAACGGATTGCAAAAAAAAATAAAAATAAAAACTATTTACAACAAAAATCCATTGTATCGCACTTAAAATATACAAAATGAATGGTTAGTGCAATACAAATAAATATTTTTCTGAGATGCTTTTTTATAGTCAACCTGGGGCTAGATTTAAGGCAAATCCTAAATATATTTGCTGCTGAACATGTTAATAAACTATATGGTACATGTTCTAAATATTTTCGAGGACCTTACTAACTATACAAAAAGCCCATCGATTCTAAATTAAACATAGGCTCCTAACCTCTAGTGCAAAAAAATTAAGTACTAACCAAATTAAAAATCAAAGCTGTGACCTGCTTTTTTCGAATCAACCTGGTGATAGATTTATCCTAAATGTATCTGCAAAAATATAGGGTGTGCCAAAAATACCGCACTTTTTTAAAAGATTAGAACTAAGAGTGAAACTGTCCGATTTTTGTAATATTAGTATTCTTTCCAAGCATTTTCGTTAAATAAATAAAGTAGTTATAAATGTTTAAACATACCGTCGTTTGCTTTCAAACAAGTAGATCTTAACCAAATTTTTTGAGTGTTACATTGAAATACTCGGAAGGAATGTGGCTTTGTAACTGATGTTTAAGATTGAATACAGTGTTGTTAAAGTCTGGTTTATTTAAACATTTGAAACTTCCTTATTGCTTGAGCGAATTTTTAAAATGTTACATCGATGTATTTGGAAAGAATGTGCCTTTGTAAACGATGTTTGAGATTTAATACGGTGTCGCTCACAACTAAATATCTAGAGGGATCAAAAATACTTTAATACCTAAATAGGACTGCCATATTGGATTTTTAGGAATGTCAATTTCAAATATTACAATCGGATAGTTTTCCGCTTAAATATAATAAAATTTAAATTCTAAATTTAATTCAAATTCACACACACAAATCACAAATCACAGAGGACCGAAAATAAGATATCAAAACATGAAGGAAAACAAACATGAATCAGAGACCTTCTCTCCGTGCTCTTTTTAACTAATTCAAGACGTGGAGTTTGTTACCTATGTTTCTGCTGAACATATTGAATAAGATATATTATTCTAGATGTTAAATATTTTTAAGAATCTGACTATACAAAACGCCCACAGTAATGATTGTTTTGAATTAAACATAATACTTAGCTAGTGCAAAAAATGGATTCTAAATCAAATTAAAAATAAAAACTATGTACAAAAATATCCACTATATCGCACTTATTATATACAAAATTAATGGTTTAGTGCAATAAAGTTAAATATTTTTCATAAGCTGCTTTTTTCGAGTCAACTTGGAGGGGGCTACATAAAAAAACTGAAGACCTTACTAACTATACAAAAGGCCTACAGTATTGCATGGTTCAAATGTACCCAATCCGTAGTTTCGCGCACTGACATTGATTGGCAAATTTTACTCATTAGCCTAAAAAAACATAATGTTAAAAACATCTACTAATCTTGAACAAAAAAACGGATTCCTAACCATATTAAAAATAAAAACTATGTACAAAATTATCCACTGTATGACAGAAAATAAAATATCAAAAAGGAATGAAAATGAACCTGAACCAGACACATTTTCTCTACTCTTTTTTACCTCATTTTAAACTGATTCACTTAAATTAATTCAACTCGTAGAAAATCTTATCTCCGTTAGCACTTAACCGAGCACCTAACTATACAACAACTCCATATAAAACACGCCTACAGTAATGATTCTAAATCAAATTTAAAAAAAGGCTATGTACAAAAATATTCACTGTATGACACTTAAAATATACAAAATTGATGGTTTAGTGCAATACAGAAAAATATTTTTTGAATGCGATTTCTTCATGTCAACCTTCAATACATCCTAATGCAAGACGATGAATCGATTGATTTAAAATGGATCCTTAACCAACTTAAAAATAAAAACTATGTTCAAAAATATCCACTGTATCGCACTTAAAATATACAAAATCAATGGTTAGTGCAATACAGATAAATATTTTGTATGGCCTGCTTTTTGATACATAATTTTACGTCCGGTGCCTCATTTTAAACCGATTAATTTAAATTAAAGCACTTAACCAAAAACCTAACAACACTCCCAAGGATTATACAACACTGTAATAATAGTTTCGCAGTACATTACAAGTTATCACTAACACTGATTGAAAAAAATTCTATTCTAAATCAAATTAAACATAGGCCACTAACCTAGTGCAAAAAATGGATCGCAAAAAAATTAAAATAAAATCTATGTACAAAAATATCTACTGTATCGCACTTAAAATATACAAAATTGATGGTTTAGTGCAATACAGAAAAATATTTTTTGAATGCGATTTCTTCATGTCAACCTTCAATACATCCTAATGCAAGACGATGAATCGATTGATTTAAAATGGATTCTTAACCAAATTAAAAATAAAAACTATGTTCAAAAATATCCACTGTATCGCACTTAAAATATACAAAATCAATGGTTAGTGCAATACAGATAAATATTTTGTATGGCCTGCTTTTTGACACATAATTTTACGTCCGGTGCCTCATTTTAAACCGATTAATTTAAATTAAAGCACTTAACCAAAAACCTAACAACACTCCCAAGGATTATACAACACTGTAATAATAGTTTCGCAGTACATTATAAGTTATCACTAACACTGATTGAAAAAAACTCTATTCTAAATCAAATTAAACATAGGCCACTAACCTAGTGCAAAAAATGGATCGCAAAAAAATTAAAATAAAATCTATGTACAAAAATATCTACTGTATCGCACTTAAAATATACAAAATCAATGGTTAGTGCAATACAGATAAATATTTTGTATGGCCTGCTTTTTGACACATAATTTTACGTCCGGTGCCTCATTTTAAACCGATTAATTTAAATTAAAGCACTTAACCAAAAACCTAACAACACTCCCAAGGATTATACAACACTGTAATAATAGTTTCGCAGAACATTACAAGTTATCACTAACACTGATTGAAAAAAATTCTATTCTAAATCAAATTAAACATAGGCCACTAACCTAGTGCAAAAAATGGATCGCAAAAAAATTAAAATAAAATCTATGTACAAAAATATCTACTGTATCGCACTTAAAATATACAAAATTAATGGTTTAGTGCAATAAAGATAAATATTTTTCATAAGCTTCTTTTTTCGAGTCACCTTGGGGAGCTAGATAAAATAATTAAGACCTTACTAACTATACAAACGGCCTACCGTATTGTATGCTCATAATTTACCCAATTGGTAGTTTCGCGGTATACCACATGCAAGCACTGACATCGATTGGCAAATTTCAGACTCATTAGCCTAAAAAAAACATAATGTACAAAATATCTATTAACCTTGAACAAAAAAACGGATTCTTAACCATATTAAAAATAAAAACTATGTACAAAATTATCCACTGTAAATGTATCAAAAAGGAATGAAAATGAACCTGAACCAGAAACATTTTCTCCACTCTCTTTTATTGATTGATTTAAATTAATTCAACTCGTAGAAATTCTTATCTCCGCTAGCACTTAACCGAGCACCTCACTATACAACAATATACAACAACTCCGAAGATTATACAACACGCCTACAGTAATGATTGTGTCGCAGTACATACATTACAAGTAAGAACTGACATTGATTGGTCAAAAATAGATTCTTAAATCAATTTCAAAAAAAACTATGTACAAAAATTTCCACTGTATGACACTTAAAATATACAAATTGATGGTCTAGTGCAATACAGAAAAATATTTTTTTTATACCTTCATCAAAAACATGATTTTAGTAACTGTCTGCAGATAACTAAAGCATGACTTTTTTTGTTACCGATGCAAAAAACATTTTTTTTTTGACCACGTGTGCAAAAAGATTTCGGTCCGTTTTTTACCCAAAATTAAAGAGAAATGGCGAAAATAGTAATATAGAAAAAATCTTAATATTCTTGCGTAAAAATTAAGCCATTTCCGCTAGATTTACGAAAAAATCATTTTAAAAAAATCGGCAAAATATCAAGTAAAAATGCACATCGCTATGGAAACCATACTGTTATTTCATTTATCAGCCACCTTGATTTGTAGTGTAAAGATGGTGTCTTGCGAGAATTGCTCTACGTTCGAGATTTTTAAAAGCATTTTCCTGTTTTTCTTGGATTTTTTGATAAAGATATTAAAAGAATAGTGTTCACAACTCGTGGCTAAACTGTGCTTTTTTTTACTCGCGTTTTTAAATACCTCGCTGCGCTCGTTATTTAAACCAACACTTGTAAAAAAGCACTATTTTAGCCACTAGTTGTGAAAACTACTATTTTAATTAGCTTTCTTCAAGTTAAAAATATTTCAATTCATCTTAACGCAAGACGAATTAAATCGATTGATTTAAAATGGATTCTTAACAAACTAAAAATAAAAACTATGTACAAAAGTATCCACTGTTTCGCACTTAAAATATACAAAATTAATGTTTTAGTACAACGCAGATAAATACTTTATGTGGGCTGCTTTTTCACTACCTCTTACCACAAGACAATAAGTCGATTGATTTAAAATGGATTCTTAACCAAAATAAAAATAAAATTTATGTACAAAAATATTCACTGTATCGCACTTAAAATATTCAAAATCAATGGTTTAGTGCAATAAAGATAAATATTTTACATAAACTTCTTTTTTCGAGTTACCTTGGGGAGCTAGATAAAATACTTAAGATCTTTCTGTTAACTATAACTAACTATACAAAATTAATGGTTTATTGCAATAAATATAAATATTTTTCATAAGCTGCTTTTTTCGAGTCCACTTGGGGGGCTAGATAAAAAACTTAAGACCTTATTAACTATACAAAAGGCCTAAAGTATTGTATGCTCAAAATGTACCCAATTGGTAGTTTCGCGGTATACCAGTTGCAAGCACTGACATTGATTGGCAAATTTTAGACACATTAGCCTAAGAAAAACATAATGTTAAAAATATCTATTAACCTTGAACAAAAAAAAAGTATTCTTAACCATATGAAAAATAAAAACTATTTACAAAATTATCCACTGTATGACAGAAAATAAAATATCAAAAAGGAATGAAAATGAACCTGAACCAGAAACATTTTCTCCACTCGCTTTTACCTCATTTTAAACTGATTCATTTAAATTAATTCAACTCGTAGAAATTCTTATCTCCGCTAGCACTTAACCGAGCACCTCACTATACAACAATATACAACAACTCCAAGGAATATACAACACGCCTAAGAACTGACATTGATTGGCTAAAAATCACTTCTAAAACAAATGAAATATAGGCTACTAACCTAGTGCAATAAAATTAATTCTTAATCAAATTTCAAAAAATACTATGTACAAAAATATCCACTGTAAGACACTTAAAATATATAAAAATGATGGTTTAGTGCAATACAGAAACAGTAGTTTTAATAACTAGTGGCTAAAATAGTGCTTTTTTTATAAGCTTAGGTTTAAATATCGAGCGCAGCGAGGCATTTAAAAACGCAAGTAAAAAAAGCACAGTTTACCTTTATCAAAAAATCCAAGAAAAACAGGAAAATACTTTTAAAAATCTCAAACGAAGAGAACTTCTCGCAACACACCATCTTTACATTATAAATCAAGGCGGCTGTTAAATGAAATAACAATCGTTTCCACAGCGATGTCTTTTTAATCGGTGACGTTCATTGTGGCGCATTTTCATCTTTGACAATTTGATATTTTGACGATATTTTTAAATGATTTTTTCGTAAATACTTGGTGAAAACTGGCGGAAATGTCTTAATTCTTAGGCAAGAATTCTTTAACTTTTGGAAAAAACGGACAGAAATCTTTGTTTGCACTCGTGATCAAAAAAAAAGTTTTTTGCAACGGTAACCAAAAAAGCCATGTTTTAGTTATCTGCAGAAGGTGAAAAAAATATATATTTTTAATTCGTCTCTTCAAGTCAACCCGGGGCTAGATTTAAGTCAAATCCTAAACGTATGTGCAAAAAAACTTCAATACGTCTTAACGCAAGACGAATTAAATCGATTGATTTAAAAAGGATTCTTAATCAAACTAACAATAAAAATTATGTACAAAAATATCCACTGCTTCGCACTTAAAATATACAAAATTAATGATTTAGTGCCCACGCAGATAAATATTTTACGTGACCTCTTATTTTGTCGAACTGTGGCTAGATTTAAGCTAAATCCTAAAAGTATGTGCAAAAATACTTCAATACGTCTTACCCCAAGACGATAAGTCGATTGATTTAAAATGGATTTTTAACCAAATTAAAATTAAAAACTACGTACAAAAATATCCACTTTATCGCACTTAAAGTATACAAAATTAATGGTTTTACCTTTTTTTTGACACATAATTTTACGTCCGTTGCCTCATTTTAAACCGACTAATTTAAATTAAAGCGCATAACCAAAACCCTAACAACATTCCCAAGGATTATACAACACTGTAATAATAGTTTCGCAGTACATTACAAGTTAGCACTAAAACTGATTGAAAAGTCGATTCTAAATCAAATTAAATCTAGGCTACTAACCTAGGGCATAAAATGGATCGCAAAAAAAATTAAAATAAAATATATGAACAAAAATATTTGCTATATTGCACTTTAATGGTTAATGAAAATACAGATAATTTTTTCTATACAAAATCATTTCTCCTGTTTTTAACAAACAATTTTAGATCCGTGACCAAGCCTGTTGTACATATTTAATAAGCTTACATACTAACTAACTAACTTAACTAACTATACAAGAAGCCTACAACACAGACTCTTCTAATCCTAACTTATATTACACTGTGCCTACAGTAATTTATACTTAAAATGTACAAAATTAATAATTTAGTAAGCACTTTTTATAATTACTAAATGAATTTTCTTACTGTTAAATCCCGAAAACTAATGTCAAATACCAAAATGAAGTTAAATTGTACCCTAAAACATTATTTTATAGAAGGTAAAGCCACAAATGAGTACATAAAATGTGTTGAAAATTGTTAAATGGTGGCACCACGGTAAATTGAAACTATATTTCAAAAATCCTTTTAAAATAGAAACAAAAACATTGAAAAAACAAAAAACGTAATGTTAACCGTAGACTCGATTTTTGCTCTGGGAGTGCTCATCAATATGGTACTGCCTAAACCTCTAGTCTTTACCATAACCTTTTTGGAGGGAATGCTCGATATTCATTTTTTTGATAAATTAAATTAACTAAACGTAAAAAATGATTAAAATAATCAACAAATCATTTTTTTCTGTCACATTTTTTGCCTGAAATTACTGAAGACGTTTTACTTACGTATCACGTGATATTAACATTGAATTAATCCAAGGCGAATCAGCTATTTTACAATCTAAAAGCTTATTAATCCAGAAAAAATAAAACGATAATAAGTCCGACATTATTTATTGGGGGATCTTTCTTTAATTTTTACATATTGGATTATGGATAAAAAAAAGTCGACACTTTTTTTATACTAACTGTTAGATAGGATATCCAAATGAGATGCGACTTTTCATTTAGTACAGATTTTATTTTGGATTAGTTTTAAAATAAAATCTGTTTAAATAAAATGTCGCAACTCATTAGGTACAGGATATCTAACGATATGTATCAAAAAAGTGTCAATTGTTGTGTCCATAAAGTTTCCATAAATTCTAAACAATTATTTTTACAAGGGTTCCGATCTCATGTAAGAATAGCTGAAATAAAAATATTTAGTATTATGTAAGATCCGAACTCTTGTTACCCACCCTCCCACCCCCGTACAACAATATTGAAAGATTGTTTTGCGATAGATAAAGCCACAATTCACAAATTCTGAAAAATGTTGGCAAACATACTTTTTAAACCTACGAAAAATTTGATGTTTCAAGGGTATTCTATCAAATGGTTCTAAAAGATTTAACCGTTTGCTCAAAAATGTTTTGCAACTTTTCTTTATATTGCACAAGTGATTTTTGCAAGGGTTCTGTGTCACGTAAGCGTAGCTGAATTATTAAAGAATATATAAGATCGTACAATATTTCAAGATTGTTATGTGGTAGGTAAAACCACAAACATAGAATCAAATACTGAAAAATGCTGGCAACATGGGGAATTGAATCTATGTCAACTATGCTTTTTAAACCAACAAAAATTTGTGGTTTAAAGTTTAACAATAATTAAACGTAACAAATTATTATAATATTCAACAAATCATTTTTTTTGTGACATTTTTTGCCTGAAAATACTAAAGACGTTTTACTTACGTATCACATGATACTGACATTGAATTAATCCAAGGCGAATCAGCTATTTTACAATCTAAAAGCTAAATTAATCCAGAAAAATACAACGATATCTTTGAGTAAGTTTGACCGTGTATTCTAAATAAATCCTACTTTATTTATTGGGGATGTTCCTTTAATTTTTGCATTGTTCAAAATATAGGGAAACCGTCGACACTTTTTTGATACAAATTGTTAAATAGGATATCCAATTGAGACGCCACATCCAAATGAGACGTGACTTTTCATTTACTAGATATTTTATTTTAGATTAGTTTTAAAATAAAATCTGTTTAAATAAAAAGTCGCGACCATATAGTGTAGGGGCATATGTCGATAATTTATCTATAATCTATAATCTATCCCGTGGGATTTTTTATGAAGGAGTTTTATGACTATGTGGGATTCATAGCTTTTTAGTCACAGAATCAAATGTTACCGGATGTTTTGTTCGCATTCGTGTAGAAGGATATGACGACATCTTTCAAGATGGCGGCAAAAAATCATAAAACATAAACTTTCGCATCCGGGGCATGGTTGTACTCAATTTCATATAACTCGAGGGCGAGAATTCCAAAAAATTCACTGTTAAGGTCATTCGACCTTAAATGACCTTGAAAATCGCGAAAAACAAGATTTTTGCCATTTTCTCTTCAAAAAATCTTAATAATTCGACGTTTTGTCAGCCCAACTTTAAATGTACCTCAAACTATTAGGCATGTATGCCAAATTCTATCCTTAGAGTTTCATGCAGTTTGAAGCTTCATGACCTTGAAAAATACCCCAGTGAAATTAAGATATTGCAAAAATAACATACTCAAGGGCGCTATTCATCAACTATTAAAGCGAAGAGGACCAAATTTGGTAAGAAAGATAAGAAAGTCAAGTCCAATAATATTGTCAAAAAAACTTTGGTTCAGCTATGACGCGTTTCAATATGGCGGCTGATATATCAAAATGGTGACCTTATTTTATTTTATCCAATTTTGTAAAAAAGCAAAAATGACAAGGTGGCCATCAATTCTTGTTGACTTATCACCGCTTACTATGAAAAAAAAAATTTGTTGACGAATGACCTTGATTGACCTTGAAAATACCATGTACACATTAAAAACCAGCCACCATATTGAAACGCGTCATAGCTGAACCAAATTTTTCTTAACAATATTCTTGGTGTTGACTTTCTTATCTTTCTTACCAAATTTGGTCCCCTTCGCTTTAATAGTTGATGAATAGCGCCCTTTAGTATGTTATTTTTGCAATATCTTAATTTTACTGCGGTATTTTTCAAGGTCATGAAGCTTCAAACTGCATCAAACTCTAAGGATCGAATTTGGCGTACATACCTAATAGTTTGAGATACATTTGAAGTTGAGCTGACAAAACGTCGAATTATTAAGATTTTTTGAAGAGAAAATGGCAAAAATCTTATTTTTTTGCGATTTTTAAGATCAGTTCAGGTCGGATGACCTAGAAAGTATTTTTTCTGGAATCCTCGTCCTCGAGTTATATGGAATAGAGTATAATCATGCCCCGGTTGCGAAAGTTGTATTTTTTATTTTTGGCCGCCATCTTGAAAGATGTCGTCATATCAACCCCTTCTACACGAATGCGAACAAAGCACCCGGTAACACTCGATTGCGTAACTAAAAAGATATCAATCCCATATAGTCACAAAACTCCTTCATAAAAAATCCAACGGACTTACACATGCCCCTTCACTAATAAGGTTTCCTTAAATTTTAAACAATTATTTTTGCAAGGGTTCCGATCTCACGCAAGAATAGCCGAAATAAAAATATTTATCTATGATTATGTAAGATCCAAACCCTTGTTACCCACCCTCCCACCCCCGTACAACAATAATGAAAGATTGTTTTGTGGTAGATAAAGCCATAAACCTAGACACAAATACTGAAAAATGTTGGCGGTGGATTGGACCTATGCCAAACAAACAACCTAAAACTAACAAATTATTAAACTATTCAACAATCATTTTTTGTGACATGTTCTTCCTGAAATTACTAAAGACGTTTTACTTACGTATCACGTGATACTGATAATGATTGAATCCAAGGAGAATGAGATAAATTAAATCTAAAAAGACTCATTTGGTCCAGGAATTCTATCGATTGGTCCAAAAAGATTTAATTTAATTTAATTTGCTCTGCTCAAAACCGTTTTGCAACTTTTCTATATATTAAACAAATGATTTTTGCAAGCGTTCTGATTTCACATAAGCGCAGCTGAATTATTAAAGAATATACAAGATCTGAGCCCTTGTTATCCATCCCCCGCCACCGTACAATATTTCAAGATTGTTATGTGGTAGGTAAAACCACAAACTTAGACTTAGTGGATTGGACCTATGTCAAACATACTTTTTAAACCAACAAAAATTTGTGGTTTAAAGTTTAACAATAATTAAACGTAACAAATTCAAAAAATAATTTTTTTTGTGACATTTTTTTCCTGAAATTACTAAAGACGTTTTACTTACGTATCACAAGGCGAAACAGCTATCTTTGATTAAGTTTGACTGTGTATTCTAAATGAATCCGACTTCATTTATTTGGGATGAAACCGTCGACACTTTTTTGATACAAATTGTTAGAAAGGATATCCAAATGAGACGTGACTTTTCATTTGGTAGAGATTTAATTTTAGATTAGTTTTAAAATAAAATCTGTTTAAATAAAAAGTCGCGACCATAAGGTTTCGCTAAATTTCAAACAATTATTTTTGCAAGGGTTCCAATATTTATCTATGATTATATCAGATCCGAACCCTTGTTACCCACCCTCCCACAAAAATATTGAAAGATTGTTTCGCTAAATTTTAAACAATTATTTTTGCAAGGGTTCCGATCTCAGGTAAGAATAGCTGAAATAAAAATATTTATCTATGATTATGTCAGATCCGAACCCTTGTTACCCACCCTCCCACCCCCGTACAATAATATTGAAAGATACTTTTTAAACCTACAAAAATTTGTTGTTTAAAGCTTAACCAATAAATAAACGTAACAAATTATGAAAATATACTAAACTAAATTAATCCCGAAAAAATTAAACGATATCTTTTCACTAAATTTGACCGTGTCTTTTTAATAAAACCGACCTTTTTCATTGGAGATGTTTCTTTAATTTCTGCATTGCTTAAAATATAAGGAAAACTTATGAACAAAAAAGTTGACACTTTTGAGCAGCGACTTTTCATTTAATCCAGATTATATTTTAGATAAGTTTTAAAATAAAATATGTTTAAATAGAAAGTGGGCGACTTATTTGGTCCAGGATATCAATTGTTTTGTCCAAGGTTGTGGAACTTATTCCCTATACATGAAACAATTATTTTTTCAAGGGTTCTAATCTCACCTAAGCATAGTGGAATTAAAGAATATTTATCTATGATTATGAAACATGAATCCTTGATACCCACCCACCCAACCCACGTACAACAATATTGAAAGATTGTTTTGTGGTAGGTAAAGCCATTAACCTAGACACAAACACTGAAAAATGCTGGCAACACGGTGGATTGAAAAATTTTTTGATTAAAGATTAACAATAATGAAACGTAACAAATTATTAAAATATTCAACAAATCATTTTTTTGTGATATTTTTTACCGGAAATTACTAGACTGACTGACATTGATTTAATCCAAGGTGAATCAGATAACTTAAATCTAAAAGCTAAATTAATCCAGAAAATATTAAACGATATCTTTTGAGTAAATTTGACTGTGTATTTTGAATAAAACCGACTTTATTTATTGGGAAAGTTTCTTTAATTTTTGCATTGCTTAAAATATAGACTTTTCTTTTAATCCAGATTTTATTTTAGATTAGTTTTAAAATAAAATATGTGTAAATGGAAAGTGGGCGACTTATTTGGTCCAGGATATCAATTGTTTTGTCCAAGGTTGTGTAACTTATTCCCTATATATTAAAAAATTATTTTTTCAAGGGTTCTGATCTCACCTAAGCATAGCGGAATTAAAGAATATCTATGATTATGAGACCTGAACCCTTGATACCCTCCCTCCCACCCACGTACAACAATATTAAAAGGATGATTTGGCATTTATTTTCTAAAAAAATTGACCACGCAAAACATCCGATTATTTAAACTCAAACGAGTCCAACTGTTTGCACTGACACCCAAAGGATGCACTGACACCAACAAAAGCTTTTAAAGTCGAAAATTTTGTTTTAATGGGAAGTGCCCTTCTGACTTAAAACTGGCAGAAAAGTTTTGTTATCTAATCGAATTAAAGGGCACGTTAAAAACAAATGGTCCAAATTCTAATATTCATGAACAAAGTAAAGTATCATTTTTTTAAGTAGCTTAAAATCTAAACTAATGGAATGTATTTCTCAAGTTAGTATCCTGCACCTTTTGGTAGTGACTCTGAAAAGAAAAATTATAATAAGTGTCTAGTAAAAAGTAGTTTCAACTAAACAATCACGAGGTCTAAAATGTAAAAGAAAACACCCAAAGACGCAAATTTATTCCGTCCTATGTATGAATGTTTAGTTAGTGGTAGTTAGCCCACTTGCTGAGACCAAGGGGGAGGAAAACAATAACTTTTCTAAAACTACTTTTTTGGATTTTTCGCTACTAAGTTAAGGAAATTTCAAAAAATATATGTTAAAAACTGCTGCGTAATTCCTAAATTTTTTTCCTCTGTAAAAAAGAAACTTTTTATCTTATTTTTTTAAACACGTAATATTTTTTAGCTTTTATTTTTGGTATTTATTATTTTTTCCCCTGCCACTGAGAGATATATTTTTTTTCGAAGGAATTACGCCAACTAAAAAAAATAGGGTGTTTTGGCAACGACAGTGACAATCGATTTTCGACTCTTTAAAAATGAAATATGTCAAAAATGCATACAGGGACTCTAGATTAGACCTATGTCAAGCTTGGTCAAGCATGCTTTTTAAACCAACAAAAATTTGTGTGTGTGTGTAACAAATTATAAAAATATTCAAAAAAACATATTTTTTTGTGACATTTTTTGCTAGAAATTATTTTTTTTTCGTTTGACGGTGGTTTTTAAATAAAAATAAATAATGCCTACACACTCGCCAATTCTTACTAGAATCTAAGTACAATTCTCTCCACATAAAACTGGTACAGCCGGAGTTAGCATCCTGTTTAATTTTTAAAATTTTTATAGTACGGCATTGTCTTCCTATAAGTGACAATGTCACAGACTCCTGACAACATCATGTTTTGCATGTCAGTGTCATCCAAATTTTAAAAAATGCCGCTGCATCTTTCCAAATTTGATAAAGCTCAAATCTTAGCAAAACTAGAGAGTGGTTGGTCTATTCGGCAAGTAACTGTTCATTATGGGAGAATCAAGTCTACGATAGTAAACATAAAAAACAAATTTCAAGGGAACTATCCACCGAAAGGAAGGCACACACAATTTTCTGGAAAATCATCCGTTTGCCAAAGCGAAAGAAGTAAACATTGAATCAAATTTTCCAGGATCCATAACAACATTAGGCAGGAGGATTAAACGTTCGGAGCTAAGGTGTCGCATTGCGGCAAAAAAAATTAAACTAAGTGAGGAAAAGAAGCAGTCTCGATTAATTTTTGCGTTGAATTATTCTGAGGTACGAAGAATTTTGGCAGCAGGCGTTTTCCACAGATGAGAAGCTTTTTAAGTTCAACAAGAACCGGATACGAAGAACGATATATTGCTGGAAACGAAGACCGGGCGGAAAGATTTCCGGTAAATGTTTGAAGCTGGATATCGGGTAGAGGACATGGGCGCTCTGTTTAGAATTAATGGGCGATTTAAAGCCGAAGTTTTACGTTAATATGCTGGAAAATGTAATGCTTCCAGGGGTGAGATTCCCTTATCCAGATCATTTTGTATTCCAACAAGATAACTGTCCAGTTGATACGGCCAGAATTGCGCAGCGATGGTTCCAGGATAATAATATCGAAGTTTTGCCTTGGCATGCAAAAACCCCTGATGCGAATCCAATAGAGAACGTTTGGGGACTAATCGCAAAGAAATTAGCAAGTTTTAATCATTTCCAGGAATTCAGAACAGACTTCAAAACAGACGCGCTATTAAAAATAAATATTTTTTTATACGTTTTTAATTTTGTTATTTTTTTTTAATTTTATTTATTTTGTGAACTTGATCTCGCCTTTTAATTGTTTTGAGCTAGTAACTTTCGTCAAACTTTTGCTGGTGCCTTCCTTTCGAGACAGTTCCTTCTTCTTGAAATCTATTTATTATGGTTACTATCGTAGACTTGTCAGCTAGTCGAATTAGACCAATTACTGTGTAGCTGTAGTTTAGTTAATAAAACATTTTTGCTTTTTTGAAATGTGCTTTTCATTTTCAGTGGCCTTATATTTTAAATTAGTAAAAATAAATTAGCCGTCTCCTTATAAAAAGTTTATATGACAAAAATATAACCTAAAATGACAAAGTCAAAAAGTCAGTGTTGCACATAGGAAAATATAAAAAATCGTACTTGCAGCTACCTTCTGCTGTACCAGTTTTATGTGGAGGAAAGTGTACTTATCTGACGTTCCGTCAGAAACTCTACTGCCCTTATCAAAGAAATTATTCTTTCCAAACTTTTTTAGATTTTTTACAAATATCTATCTGTCTGTTGTCATACAATGATAACGGCAGTAGAGTTTCTGTCGAAACGTCAGTTAAGGACTTGAATTCTAGTTAGGATTTGCGTGTGTAGGGCATTATTTATTTTTATTTAAAAACTACTGACAAACGAAACAAAAAATTAGGAATAGACGCAGTAGTTTTTAACATATATTTTTTGAAATTTCCTTAACTTAATAGCGAAAAACCCAAAAAAAAAGTAATTTCCGCATTAGGAATCTGCCACAAACATATAGATGTTATTAATAACTTTCCTGCCAAACTTCTACCTAGACCCATGCATTTACTGACTTATTAGCTTCTTATCATGGTTTATAAATGTTGTTAGCAAGCCACTTTTTTCTTTTTAGTTTTTCTGAACTTTCCCAATGCTTTTTTCTATTTTTTCTTTTCTTCCTTAGTCTTTGCAGCGGAGACTCCTGTTACTATACCGAAGTGAGTACATACACTTACCTTATAAGTAGCCCACTATTATAAAGCATATAGGCACCGCCGACTTCAAAAAAGTTGGATTTTATATTGATGATGATGATTCATTTATGAGTGTGCCAGTCTGGCACTGCACAGGGTGTCCCATTTTCGATGGGATTTAATGGGAAACTCCGTTTTTATTGAAGATAGAGACATGCGGTTGTCGCATTACTGCCTTACTGTTAACATATTTATTCTGGCCCTTGTAGTTTTTGAGCTACAGAGCAAAGTTGAAATTTAAGAGAAAATTGAGTTCTGTAAAAACATGTGTGCCAAACTTTTTAGAAAAACACAATGGTGTTTTCGAAATTTCAATCCGACGTTTCGTTTCGTAGATACCATCATCAGGATCAGAAAGTTAAATACGGACCAAACTATTTTACTTCAAATTTTAGTTTCCTTTTAAGTTTGTTTGATAATACAATATATTTTTTTTACTTTGAAGTTTCGATCCCAAAAGCAATCATCTTCAGTGCATCTTTTTTTCAGTTGCGGCCCTGTCCCATTAAATTTTTTTGTAAAGCCATTTATACATAGTAGATCTACACAACCAAGATATATTATATGAACATACCGAGTGAACCGAAAAAAAACGGACAAATTGTTTTTGCTAAAATAAGATAAGACAAATAAGCCTTTTGAAAAAGAAGCATTCGCTTTTCCGCCATATTTAAATTCGAAATGGCGTAGAAAATCAAATCACTACTTTTTTTAAACCTCTTTTTGTTGTATGTTGCCATTTTTTTAAAAATACTTTGTTTTCATGACGAAAAGTAACATTTATACCTAAATAAAAAGTCAAGATGCGAATTTGATTTTATGCGCCATTTTCGATTTAAACGTGGCGGCAAAGCAAATGATTTTTTTTCAAAAGGCTTATTTGTCTTATCAATAATTTATTTTTAAATTATATCTTGCTTGACCAGGTCTAATACATAGTAGTTAAATATAAATAGTCTCAAAAAAAATTTAAAATGAGGCAGGGAAGGACCAGAAAAAAAAATGCACTGAAGGTGACTTTTTTTGGGATCGAAACTTCAAAATAAAAAAAATATATTTTATTATCAAACTTAAAAAGAAATTAAAATATGAAGTAAAACATTTTGGTCCGTATTTAATTTTTTGATCCTGATGATGGTATCTACGAAGCGAAACGTCGGATTGAAATTTCGAAAAGACCATTGTGTTTTTCTAAAAAGGTTGCCACAGACATGTTTTTACAGAACTCAATTATTTCAAATTAAGGGAGATATCATAAATTGGTAATCTCGACCATTTTTCAACTTTCCCCTGTTAGTACGAGATCCGGCTGAAAATTTTTTGACCAATCGCGTAACCACTCAAAATATTTAAAAAGTTGAAGATTAGTACTCACCAATCCCAGAAAGCTTATAGTGCCAGTCGGCATTTGGCCGGAAATGTAAAAAAAAATGGTTTTGACCCATTTTTTTGACATTTTTTATTTTTGGGTGTAACCAAAAAATACTTGTATTGGGACTTGGATTAGACATAGGCGAGGCCAAAAATGCAATGGTGCCATCCCGCATCTGGCCGCGTTGCCGCGGCACCATCGCCCGAAGGGGTGCTTTTTTTGAGCAAAATCGACCCATAACGTAACCACTTGATGGAGGTGTCAAATTAAAGGTATTGATCTCCTCGATGCGAATATCAAATCGTGCCACTTCAAATCTGGCCGGAAGTGCCCGGCACCAATGATTTTATACTCAAAACTCGCGAACCGTTTACTATAGAGTCGAGTTAGTCATTTCTATATATCTTCGAGGAAAACATTAGTCGCCATAATTTTTTTTATAAGGATGTTGGGAATACCAACCTTAATATTCCCTAATATATATTTGAAAAAAGGTGAAAATAGGTAATTTTTTGGGTTTGTCTCCAGCTTTTTACTAATTATCTCGAAAACTGTTCGCTCCACGACAATATCAAACTAAAAGCGTATAAAATTATCTTTCAAACAGTGTAACAACTTTTACACTCAGACCACCAGTGTCGGAGATAGAATATTTTTTCTTTAAATATGTATTTCTCCTTCTTTCCAAAATAGTTGAAAAAGTAACTAGTTTCTTGCGCTCTCTAAAATATGACATATTACATGTTAATATATAAAAAACAGTGACACACTTTAGGTTTCTTAAAATAATTTTCTAAACGACAGTTTTTGTTTTTCAAAATAAACATAATATTTTTAATATAGGTTTTTTAATTTTATAATTTGTCAAATGACCACCTAAATTTTATCAAACGAGCAGTTCTCGATGAGCATGTGAATTTGGCTCTTTTCTTTCCGTTGCACCTATTTTAGTATTTAGTAATCGAAAAAAAATAATAAAAAGTTACCCGATTACGAAATCTACTAGTTTTGTACAAAAATAGACAACGTACCTGAACCGTCGCATATTATATGGTCACGTCGTAACGTTGAAATTTAATTTTGCCGGAAGGAAATTTATCGAACAACAATTTAATCGAATCCTAAAATGATCGAAAATACCAAGCTCAAAAATAATTTCGTCAAACCCTAAAAAAAAGTTTTAATGTTAAATAACCGAAAACATAAAATTAAAAAAAAATTGATTAAACCGTAAAAAAGTCGAAAAGAAAATTAAACGAAAATACAAAAATTCTATATAATTTGATTAAATCGCAAATCGGTCGCATCGCTCTCTAAAATATGACATATTACATGTTAATATATAAAAAACAGTGACACACTTGAGGTTTCTTAAAATAATTTTCTAAACAACAATTTTTGTTTTTCAAAACAAACATAATATTTTTAATATAAGTTTTTTAATTTTATAATTTGTCAAATGACCACCTAAATTTTATCAAACGAGCAGTTCTCGATGAGCATGTGAATTTGGCTCTTTTCTTTTCGTGGCACCTATTTTAGTATTTAGTAATCGAAAAAATTAATTAAAAAAAGTTACCCGATTACGAAATCTACCGAAAATATAAAATAAAAAAAAATTGATTAAACCGTAAAAAAGTCGAAAAGAAAATTAAACGAAAATACAAAAATTCTATTTAATATGATTAAATCGCAAATCGGTCGCATCATACGTTGGAATCGCGACTTTTTGGAGCACAATTTTGAAAGCGTACAGCAGGTATTAGTGTTTCAGGGTAGTTTGGTAATTCGGCAACGTCGTTTTCTTGTAGGCCCCGCCTTTTGCGACCTTTCCGCGTTCCGATCAAATAACAGTTACTTCAAATTGTTTAGGTCTTTTTCGTGACGACTTTATTTCAATTTTTACGGTTCCAGAAAATTATTTTCATTCTTTTATTTTTAATTTTTTTCGGTTCGATCAAAATATAATAGTCTTTTTATTTTCGCTTATTTTAAATTCAACAAATACGGTTTGACTTTGGATATTGTCCTATGTTTATATATTTACTTACTTAGTACTATAATAGTACGGTCAAAAATCAAATAAATCTCATAATTCAGACCTATGGGGGAAGGGTTTAATCAATTTTTTTTTATTTTGTATAAAATTATTTTTGAGCTTGATATTTTTTGATCATTTTACGATACGATTAAATTGTTGTTCGGTCAATTTCCTTTCGGCAAAATTAAATTTCAACGTTTATATTCATTATATTCCCTATTCGTAAATACGACGCGACCATATAATATGCTACTTCATGTGTAGGTACGTTTTCTATTTTTGTACAAAACCGCTACTAGTAGATTTGGTAATTTTTTCGGTTACTCAACACTAAAATAGTAGCAACGAAAAGAAAATAACCAAATTCACAGGCTCATTGAGAACTACTCGTTCGATAAAATTCCGTCAGTAGTTTGTTTATGTTTAAGGTGATCATTTGTCATTTATAAATTATTAGTATCCACCTACACCTCCTAGAAGCCGAGATACTAAATGTTTGTTTTGAAATACAAAAATTGTTGTTTAGAAAATTATTTTAAGAAACTTTAAGTGCGCCACTGTTTTTTATATATTAACATGTAATATGTAATATTTTAGAGAGCGCAAAAAAACTAATTATTTTTTCAATTCCTATATTTTTTATTGTACTACGAAATATTTTGAAAAGAAAGGAAAACACATATTTAAAGAAAAAATATTCTATCTCCCCCACTGGTGATCTGAGCCTAAAAGTTATTACACTATTTGAGAGATAATTTTATACGCTTTTAGTTTGCCACTAAAAGTTTTTTCGTGAACTGAATAGTTTTCGAGATAATTAGTAAAGAGCGTGAGAAAAACCCAAAAAATTACCTATTTCCACCATTTTTTCAATATGGCGGTGTTGGTACTAGTCGGATTTTTGACGGCTTATTAGGGTATATTAAGGTTGGTATTTCTAACATCATTATAAAAAAAATTGTGGCTACTAATGTTTTTCTTGAAGATACATAGCAATAACTAACTCGCTTCTATAGTAAACGGCCCGCGAGTTTTGAGTATAAGATCATTGGTGCCGGGCACTTCCGGCCAGATTTGGAGTGGCACCATTTGATATCCGTTTCGAGGAGATCAATACCTTTATTTTGACACCTCAATCAAGTGGTTGTGTTATGGGTCGATTTTGCTCAAAAAAAGCACCCCTTCGGGCGATGGTGCCACGGTAACGCGGCTGGATGCGGGATGGCACCATTGCATTTTTGGCATCGCCTAAGTCTAATCCACGACCCAATACAAGTATTATTTGATTACGCCCAAAAAGAAAAAATGTCAAAAAAATGGGTCAAAAACAATTTTTTCTTGACATTTCCGGCCAAATGCCGACTGGTACCATAAGCTTTCTGGGAATGGTGAGTACTAATCTTCAACTTTTTAAATATTTTGAGTGGTTACGCGATGGGTCAAAAAATTTGCAGCCGCATCTCGTACTAGGAAAAATACAAGGGACAGAATTTTTTAAAGCTCAAAAAAGTAAGACAGTAATGCGAAAACCGCACGTCTCTATCTTCAATAACAACAGAATTTCCCATTGAATCCCATAGAAAATGGGACGCCTGTACACTGCGACCATTAGCGGGTCTATTGTTGTTCACTTTTGAGATCGTTTGTCGCTACAGAATATTCAGCCCCTTAAAGAGGCTCGCAACTTGCTTTAATGAAGCATCTTTCAGAGCCAGCGCGTCGATCTGTGGTTTGCCGAATATAAGTTGACGTTGACGTGCAATGGCTGGACACTCACACAGCACGTCTCGTCATCCTCCATACAGAGCCTACATTCCGTGTCCTTACTTAGACCAATTATTTTCAATGGTGCTTTAATGCTGAAAGTGTTCGGTATATAAATCAACCATTGCCCGAAACTTCTGCCTGGAGAATTCATCGAGTTTCCCGGTCCTCTTCCTGCAGGGTTTTGTAATGAACTCTTTAGAATGTGCCAGTCCTGGCAATTCTCTCCAGTATTGGTGAAACTTATTCTCCATTCAGTTTGAGAGAGCAGTGTTGATTGTGTTGTATGCTATTGCAAGGGCTGGTTCGGGGCCAACAAAGACCAGCGACACAGTGTTTATTCGCCCAAGGGTATTCAGTGTGTCCTGGCAGGTTCTAACAGTTCTCGATGAGCACCTATAGGATTCAAGAGTCTTAAGGGCCGCTTGACTGTCGGAGCGTATCTTTATTAATCTGTTGCGCCAGTTGATCTATCGTCCATCGTGCGCTCATTTCAATGGCGAAGAGTTCCGCCTGGAAGATTATAGCCATCTGTCCAAGACTATTGTTCTATCTAGCAAAGGCAATCTTATGATCTTTAAAGTTCTATTAAAACACAATTAAAAGGCAAAAATTAGTTCTACATAGTTTCTTTTATTATTGTTTAAAAATCATTTTGGTATTAGTTCTACATTTATTGATTTTATTTATGGGTCAGAGCGGGTATTATTTAAACTAACTTACTTGAGGCACAGCCGAATAGCATGGCTGATTTTAGTAGAAGGAAGATGAACGGGAGAGGGCAACTTGACACTTATTTCGCTGGTATTATTGTGCGCATGTGTGTATCAAAGAACAAATTCAAATATTCAAACTTTTGGTTAATTTGTATTATGGCTAATAAAAAAGCCAAGTTGTAACAACTATTTCCTACCCTGACATTTTCCCGGCTACAATAAGCTCTGAATCCTACGCATTAATGCATTTCGGATCCATCAGTGTACCAGCAGCTATCTTGAGAAACTTGTTGGACGACCAGTCCTCCCTATCTGAGAGAGTAGTGTTGTACAGCTTTTTTCTGTTTACTGTTGCAGGCATTAGATCCGGTAGCAACCCTAGAGTGCAGTGCCTCTCAATTACCCGCGTTAAAGGGTTTGGTAATACTTGAGTTGCCCTGCCGCCTTTTTGGTTGGCTATGATTCTCTTTCTCTAAGACAAGATGTAGAGGAGGAAGGTTTAGGAGGCATTTAAGCGCTGCTGATGGTGCGGTGCTCATAGTACTACATATTATCATACTTGCTTGTAGTTCGATGCTTCTTAGTTTGGCACGTGCCACCGTCTGTCTGCCCTTCGTCTACCAAACTATTGCCCCTTATGCGAGCCCTTATGTAATCCTGGGTCTAACGAACGTGATATACAGCCAGTAAATTTGTTTCCGCAGATACGTTTGCACGTCCATAGAGACATTGCGGCTTTTTGCTCTACTTTCTTTAAATGCGCATTCCATATTTTTTTATCGAGAGTCGCCCCCAGATATTTTACTTCAGTTGCACATGGGATTGTTTCACCATTTAGTACCGGAGGAACTAGGAAGTCAAGCTTCCTTTTTTTGGTGAACGGTAACGGTGGATTTTGTATTACAAATAAACGTTATTTTATTTTATACTTTTTAGTGCACGTTTTTAAAGTCGATTTAAATTTTTGTTAGAAACTTTTTACTTAGCTAACCAATGATGTTTTGTCATCACTTTTTTCTTTTTACTAGAAAGAGTCAAGCCATTCATATCCGTGTGCACCACTTCCCCTTACTTCTTCCACTTGTTTAAGTGCCGCTTGAACTGAAGGTGACCCTTAAGATTTACTTGGTTTGCAAAAGTTCCGAATATGTTCCACTAGGAAAAAGTAAGGAAATTATTGGCAACATAGCAGTTATTTGCATTATTTTGGGTGGTGACCATGATTATTATCTGTCAGTTGTCAAAAAACAACGTAAATTTAATTTCGTTAAAAAAAAAACAAATTTTTTATGATTCTATGGAGCAAAAGGCAAATAAAACTACTATAATTGGTCAACTATAAAACCTGACTATTTATTAGTACACCACCAAACCAACCAAACCCTTTTTTTGAGTTTCTTTGCAACGAATAATTTGCAAAAAAAAAGGTGAATTATTCGCTTAGCGAAAAAAGTTTCATTCATTTTAAGTATTGTGTTTTAAAAACATTTTTTTTTGGACATTCTAAACCTTTTGTAAAAGGTAAGGTAAAAGTGTTGAAATAATTAATACTTTGAAAAATCCTTCTTGGTATTCCATTCATTACAAAGTCTAATTCTTGATCTCCTTCGTCTTCCCGAAGAAGTTCCATTTGAAGCACAACCACTAATCACAGAAAGATTTTAAGGCAATGGAACAATTTTATAAACTCATAAAGTAACCATAACCAAAAACTACCTCACATAACCTCAAAATGCGCTTAAGCCGAAGTAATTCTACGGCTTATCTTAACTACAGCTTAAGTGCCACTTACATAATATTCCAAACCATTACAAACCAAAACTAAAGCTTAAGACACATTCAGACTGTCCACCACCTACTAAACATTCATACCTTGCACAACGTAGAATTTAAATTCAACTCTCAGAACGCGATTGTGCAATATATGGCCTGTTTATCGACAACATCATGATAACATAGGTTAAAATAAAAAACGACTTACTTCTTTGTCTTAAAGACCTCATCCTTTCAGGATCTGGGGTTTTTTCAAGAGATGCTTTTCTTTTTCTTTTGTTATTAATTGGCCTATTTTTCATCTGACTGTCAATACATTTTGTAACACTACTATTCGTTTCATCTTTCTGACGTGTTTTTAATATTTGGTTAAATTTTATATCATCTAAAACATAAAACAAAATTCCGCTAGTTGAAAATTGTATATCAGAGACATATGGTCATTTTTTTTTATTTTAAATTTCATCGTTTTTTAGGCAGAAATGTTTTTTGTCAGCTCATTGACTTGGAAAAGCCGCTCAAAGATAATTTTGAACATTATATTTTTCGAAACTTTGGCCAAAAAGTAATTATTCAGCGACAAAATAGTCAAGTAACTAATAATGGCCCTCCTGTCACACTTTCTGGGTGACCACTGACAAAAACGTTATTTTTTTTATGAATTTAGGAAATTTGTTCAGAAAAATTATGACATTTTTATGACATATTTTAAAAAAATGTATGTGAATTTTAACTTTAAAAAAATTTTTACTTGCATACATCAATTAAGGAAGACCACCACTTCCATCAATTTTACAATTTTTGCAACTTAACTTGCAATAAGCAGAATAAGAATCAGATTTATCCTCTATTAGCCAGGAATATTTTTCCTGCCAGTCAGGATTATATTTTGTTTTGTTTTACATTTTTTTAATATTTGGTAAAATTTTATATCATCTAAAACATAAAACAAGATTCCGCTAGTTGAAAATTGTATATCAGAGACATATGGTAATTTTTTTTTTATTTTAAATTTCATCGTTTTTTAGGCAGAAATGTTTTTTGTCAGCTCATTGACTTGGAAAAGCCGCTCAAAGATAATTTTGAACATTATATTTTTCGAAACTTTGGCCAAAAAGTAACTATTCAGCGACAAAATAGTCAAGTAACTAATTATGGCCCTCCTGTCACACTTTCTGGGTGACCACTGACAAAAACGTTATTTTTTTTTATGAATTTAGGAAATTTGTTCAGAAAAATTATTTTATGACATATTTTAAAAAAATGTATGTGAATTTTAACTTAAAAATTTTTTTTACTTGCATACATCAATTAAGGAAGACCACCACTTCCATCAATTTTACAATTTTTGCAACTTAACTTGCACTAAGCAGAATAAGAATCAGATTTATCCTCTATTAGCCAGGAATATTTTTCCTGCCAGTCAGGATTATATTTTGTTTTGTTTTACATTTTTTTTAAAACAAAGCCGCTATAACTATAAAATGGTGGCTGTAAACATAGGGCCCTGTAGGGCAGTCTAACAAAAATAATATGGCCGATCCAATATGGTCGCTCTAGGGTAAACATATAAACATAAATTGGTAAATTGGAAAAAGACGCAGATTAAGCAAAGTGATCAAGATGGCGTCGTTCCTGCAAAATCAATCGCCAGAAAAAAAGAGCCTTGGAAAAAATCGAATTTTCATTTAATAGTGAAGAATGGCGAAATTTTTCAGGATGCTTCGACATTAAAAGGAAAATAAGAAAATTTAAAGAAAAACAAAAAATTATTTAAGAAAATTAAATTTCTTGTCCGTGAAACGGCCACGAACCTTTCTTTTAAAAAATTATTTGTTTTCACAAGCAAACCAACACAAGCCCAAAACAGCTATGCAGTTCACTTTTGAAATTTTTCTAGTTAAAAATAAAATAAAAAAATTTAGACAAAATATAACCTTTTTCCTGTAAAATAGCTTGGGTATACTCTTTTCCAATTAGACACGATTTGCTATCTGCGAATTATTTCACACAGAAAATCTAATATTCCTGGACTACGGTCAGAATAACTTATTCTGGAAGAGAAAACTACTCAAGAGGGAGATTCTCTAAACATTATTAAAAATAATATACAGCAAGGAATACAATAAGCTAACCACCTAAATAGTAAAACAGCAAACTTTATCTTACTTTAAAAAATAAATAAATCAACTAAGATGCCAAGTTCGTTTAAACCAACCAAAAGAAAAACAGCCAATCTTGATTTACGAGGCACCATAATTTTCCTAGCATTTGGTGCTTTTTATATTGCAATAAATAGAAGGATTGAAACATTGTTTAGGTATGTACTGCCGCCTCGCCTGTCTCATAGATTCCAAACATGCAGACGATAGAGAAAGTTTTGGTTTTTCTACTGTTTCAATTGACTTTGCAAAAACTATACCGATGACCTCAGTTCCAAGGCTTACAATTTTTTAGTAGATGCAGATGGCTCTTATGTCCTACAGGAAAGTGGAGGTGAAGCAAAAAAAATATTTGATTTTTCACAATAATAATAATCTTACCTTCTGAATTTTTTGAACCAGAAATCAACTTTTCACGTAGAGTTTTTTTCGGTAAATTATTTTTTTTCTTGGGCGATTCCAAGACATTTTCTTTATTACAGAAACATTTTGTTTCAATGTTCAACTCGGATTTTCCCCCGATATGTGAATTTTTTTTATATCTTTTTTGTCCAATGCCCAAATTCACACCATTTCCATTTGGTATTCGTGCCGTATAGTAGTTTTTGTCTCTAAAATAAAAAGTAAGAAAAAAGTAGAAAAAAACTTTTAGAAATTTTGGATGCAACCCCCATAGCCATGATAGAAATTTACTCTCAACTTAGATGAACTACTTAAAGATACTCAAGGCTTCCGCAGAATTATTAATAGGGGCTTTTAGCAGCATTTTGACACTGTTAACAAATACGCGTGTGGACTACTACTACGGCCTGACTTTATTTGTGGAAGTTTTAAAATCGGGTTCCTTATTTTACGATTAAAAAAAAAAATTACTTGATGTCAAACCTACATGGTTTCGAAGGAGTCCCTACTGGCATCTTTAGAAGAGGCAACTCTTTTCTTACCAGTTCCTTAATTGCCAGATGACCCACTGGTCGACCGACCACTCGGCGCAACTGCCACATTGTGATTTTGGCAACATGCTGCCTCCACGTGAGTCCCTTGCCCAGTATGGGTCAGTCCATATCAAGTCAACCAGGGTATTTTACCACACCATCTCCGATGTTGATGATTTTTAGTATACATGTTTTTCCTACCAAAAAACTGTAAAATCCAAAATTTCAGACTTTTTTGACCAGTTGTTTATTTTGAATTAATTTTTGAAAATCGAAAAAGTCACTTATTTGTCCTTAACATGTTCGCACAAAATTAGGAATATCCAAAGAACCACTTATAATAGAAAAGTAGGTGAAGGTTCATTTTAAAGCTCTTATAAAGACCTTTCATATGAGAATATTGCATAACATATATTGAAAAAAAAATAAAAAAAAAAATTTTTGTTTTTTTTGAAAAATTTCAAAAAGGCCATTTTTAATTTTTTTCAAAAAATTATATTATTTTCTTTAAAGTGTTATTAAACTATTCACAAAATTTTGAGATGGACAAATCATGGGTTCAATGTGAAAAAATTTATTAAAAATGTCACATGCATGAAAAATCGCCTATAAATAGACAATGCATTTTGGTAATTAGAAGAATATAATGGGGTTTAAAGCGATATTATAAAAATATTTAACAATATTTTATTTAATAAAAAATTATATCCTACGTTTCATTCTGTATCAGTAATCAGATTAACATTGCCCCCCATTGTAATATTTACTTACAAAACCTCTTTTCCACCGGAGACGTACTATTGGATGTTCCAATTCTTAGGAAAATATGCCTGTATAAACCTGCCAATACTTTTGTGAAATACTGCCTGTTTATTCCTGTTTAACATTAAGGACACACCTCCTTCATTTTATTGGTCTGTTTAGGTACATTGTGGGGATTTGCTGACATGAAAATTCCTGCATAAATTGATTTTAAATTTTTGGCAAGTATCTTCCTGATACAGCTCCAAATAATCGATACATAATAGTTCGACTGAAGGTTTATCAGAAGTCATCTCTGTGTAATTTTAAAAGTTTCAACTATGGGTGAGGCAAGTGGATGGACTAAATATAAAGTAAAGTGCTGTGATCCACTAGAGTTAAAAATCAAGCATTTTGGGAAATTAAGAAATGTGACCAAGTGGATGTGCAGTTACAAAAATGTCAAAATGGGAATGAAAATCTGTGATGGTTGTAGACTAAAGCTTTCAAAGGAGTTTAAGGCATCTGAAGAAGATGAGGCAGGGTAAGTAACAAATAGTATTTTTTAATATAAAATTAATAAACTAAACCAATTGCGTCAAGTACGGAGTGGAAAAATCTCATGGCATTATTTTGCATGGCATTATTTTGCATGGCATTTTGAGAATACAGACATTATGTACAAATTTCTTGGCATTATGTACACATTTTGGGTCAGCTGTTACCCCCTTTTTAAGTTCTTATAAAAAACTAACTTTTTAAATTTTTTTAGACCCAGTCAAGTTCCAGAAAATGATCCAGATTTTCAAGATCCTGCTGAATCATTTACTCTTTTAAACAAGTCATTGGAGCTTCTTGGTGTGCCGCCGATTAAAAGAAAAAATGTATACAAAGAAAAAATTGATATTGTACAGCATACAATTGCGAAAGCATTTACAAAGGAATCAGATTCAACGCTAGTAAAGGAATGCCAGAGTGACGAAAGTGAAATGATTAAGCAGTTAAAGGACAAATTTTTAAAAACCGAAAAGAGGAGTGAGAAAATACTAGTTTTATCATGTTTACCTCAAAGTTGGAGTAGAAAGAAGATTGAAGAAGAATTTGGAGTTTCTCAATATTTGGCCAGAGCTGTAAAACAGTTAGTTAAGGACAATGGGATATTATGTTCTCCTAACCCCAAACCGGGAAAGACCCTTAGTGATAGAGTGGCCCAAATAGTGGTAGATTTTTACCAAAGGGATGACATTAGCAGGACCATGCCAGGTAAAAAAGATTATGTTGTTATCAGAAAATATGGAGCTGAAAAAGAATATGTACAAAAAAAATTAGTCTTAGCTAATTTAAAAAAAAATTATGCATTGTTTAAAACTGAGTACCCCAATGAAAAAATTGGGTTTTCAAAATTTTGTGAACTGCGACCCAAAAACTGTATACTGGCAGGAAAAAGTGGGACTCATACTGTATGTGTATGTACTATACATCAAAATATAAAACTAATGCTCAATGGCTCCAAATTAAATAAGCTATATGATGAAAATAACAGGCCTCTTGCAATATCTTATCATGATTGCCTTTATAAACTAATGTGTAATCCACCTTCAGTGGACTGTTTTTTAAGCAATAGATGCAAGCAATGTCCTGGAGTAGAACAGTTTAAAAATACGTTAATAGAAAAATTTGAGGAAGAATTAATTGATGAGGTCTCATTTAAAAAGTGGGTCTCAGTAGATAGGTGTACTGTGGAAACCGTTGTTAAGAAAAGTGATGATTTTGTCCAGGAATTTACTGATGATCTTGTAAAACTTAAATCACATTCTTTTATTGCAAAAATGCAAAAAGATAGATACAATGAAATAAAAATTAACCTTAAACCTGGAGAGTCTTTGATCACTTGCGACTTTGCGGAAAATTATTCCTTTGTTATGCAAGATGAAGTCCAGTCTTATCATTGGAATAACAGCCAGGCAACCCTCCACCCTTTTGCCATTTATTTTCTAAGTGATGGTAAACTGCACAACCTGAATTATGTGTTTATTTCGGAAAGCTTGACACATAATACAATTGCATTTCATTTATTTAAAAAAAAATTAATGCCTGATTTAAAAATCAAAATACCAGGACTTAACAAATTTTTTTATTTTTCGGATGGATGTGCTGCGCAGTACAAAAACAAAAAGAATTTTCTGAATATATGCCTGCATAAAAAAGATTTTGGTGTTGAAGCAGAGTGGCATTATTTTGCCACCTCGCATGGCAAAAGTGCCTGCGATGGCTTGGGAGGAACTGTTAAAAGACTTGCTGCCAAAGCCAGTTTGCAGAGGCCCTATGACAATCAAATAATGACACCTCTACAATTGTTTACTTGGTGTGAAGAAAACATATCTGGCATTGATTTTAAATATTGCACAGAAGCAGATTATACAAATCATGAAATAATTTTGAATAAAAGATTTGCGGAAGTCTTAACAATACCGGGGACACAAAAAATTCATGCTGTAATTCCTCTCACAGAAAGCACGTTTTTGGCAAAACAGTTTTCTACATGCTTAGAGGTCGAAACACATAATCTTTTTAAAGGTGGAAGCATTATTTTGCAAAACATCGAGTCAGGGTTTGTCACTGTAGAATATGACAGTGCTTGGTGGCTGGCTTGTGTCTTGGGGAAAAATAATGAGAGCGGAGAACTGAAAGTAAGCTTTCTTCATCGACGAGGACCTGCCTCATCATTTTTTGACCCAACACCTCAAGATATTTTAATTATTAAACCAGAAAGTCTTATAAAAAAAGTTGAACCCAACACTGCTACTGGCAGAACTTACAATGTCAGCAAAAAAGAAATGTCAGATTCATCAGAAATTCTTAAAAGAAAGTTAAAAAAATAAATTTAAGGTATATAGTTAGTCTTAGTGTTTTCTGTCTAATTTTTATCAACGAAGTAGAAAAGTTTGTTTATTTCTTTTGCGAGTTTAAAATAAAATAATTTGTAGATAAAGCCTCTGGGTATTTTTTAAAACCTGTATCCATCCAACAAATTTATTTATTTTAATATCCAGTGCACTATTGGTGCTCCTAAAATATGTTTATTTTTTTAAATGCATGATTTTTAATGTACTTAATATTTTTGATATTTTTTTTGACATTGAACCCATCATTTCTCCATCATAAAATTTTGTGGATAATTAAGTAACACTTTGACCAAAATTATATATTTTTTTCAAAAATTTTCAATTTTTTTTTTTGTTAAAATTATGTTGTGATATTTCATAAAAAAGAGCTTCAAAATGACTTTAAAATGAGCCATTTATTACTTTCCTAGTGTAAGTGGTTCTCGAGATATTGCTAGTTTTGTACATTCTTGTTAAGGTCAAAATGCTGACTTTTTTATTTTGAAAAATTAAAAAAAAAAACTACGAATCAAAAAAATCTAAAAATTTGCATTTTCAACTTTTATGGTAAGAAGAAAATATATATCAAAAATCATCAAAATTGGAATTGGTCGCGTAAAATTTTTGTGATTTTTTGGTTGATTTGATATGAAATGACCCGTATGACCCCTAGATACTTAAGCACTGATAACTAAATTTATGGGTCTGTCGTACATTATGGGAGCTCTAAAATCCTCTAGTTTCCTTTTACTGGTGAAGAGGATCATTTCAGTTTTTGCAGGATTAACTGATAGGCCTTTCTGTCTCCACTAGTCTTCTATGATTCTGATTGCCTTTTACATTCTTTCGCAGACAGTGGCGAGGAACCGGCCGACCACCTTCACCACGCCATCGTCTGCGTATGCTTGCGCGTCGAATCCCTCCTGTGTCAGGCGACTAGGGGGTCATCCATTATAACGCACCATTAATAAGATGAGGAGAAAGGCAGCTGCCTTGAGGGCAGCCCTCAGTCACACCCACCTTGACCTTGGACTCCCCCAAGCTCGCCTGTGCTTCCCTCTCTGTTAACGCAGACTTTACCCATTCGGTCAGACGTGCTTCAGCTCCTCTTTCCTGAAGGGCAGATGTTATTATCTGCGTTCTTGCCTTATCGAAGGCTCCTTCCACGTCAAAGAATATCATGACTGCGTACTCCTTGTGCTAAAGGCCTTTTCTGCCTTGTGCACTACTGCATCCTTGTGGAATGGTCTGTTGGCAAGGATTCCCTCTAGAAGGTCCGCCATCTTCTCCAGTGCTTTCATCATAAATTATTATTATTATTTGGCATTTATTGAGTATTATAATTTACAATCAATTAATATTTATCAATGAATACAAATTACCCCACAAGAGTATTCTCGTGCGTTCAAATTACGTGGGACTTATAGGTCTGAAGGATTTAGCCGTGGTGTAGTCTTTCTTTCCCGGTTTGGGCTTAAATACCACATTGGCTCTCCTCCATGCTGGAACGTGTCCCAGAGCTACACTGGCCCTAAACACTCTCTTCGTGTGAGGAAGTAGTACCCCCAGGCCCCGCTGCTGCAGTGCCGGGAAGATCCCATCTGGACCTGGTAACTTGTACGGACTGAACTACTAGGCAGTTCCTAATCCCGCAGGACTAGGCAGTACTTGGCAGTCTTTAGGCAGGACTAGGCAGCCTTTAGGCAGGACTAGGCAGCCTTTAGACAGGACTAGGCAGTACTTAGGCAGGACTAGGTAGTTCTTAGGCAGGACTAGGCAGTACTTGGATAGTATTAGGCAGTCTTTAGGCAGGACTGACAAAAAAAAGAAAATTGCATATGGCTTCCCTTCATTGTAAGCTCGTTTTCAGAGCTTCATTTTTCTGTAATTTGGGGGAGATAAAATGAACAGAAGAAAAAATCTTGCCCAGTTTTGTTTTAATCTGTATTTGAAACTCCGAATGGGTTAGGTTCTACTTAATAGAGCTACTTATTTTAAGATGACGTCCTGTTTCGTTAATCCATGGAATAACAACATGCATGATTGCACCATTCCATTGCAAGCAAAGTTAAAAAAAATTCAGGCAGTCTGAAGCAGTAGAGAAAAATTCTGGAAAAAAAGTTCTGCGACGAAGGAGAAGGGGGGCATGACTAATAATAAAGTGTGCTAGTAGCAGCGTTGCCAGTTGTGATAATCTCGTAAAAAAGGAAGAGACATTAGTATTATGATTTTGAGCAGCTTTGCACGATTTTGTTTTAATTTTTAATAAAATATATTTAGAGGGGAGGTCGACTTACTGTCACATCATGGTAAGAAACGAAAAATGAAAATTAATGTTAGTTTTTTGTAAAAAAAAACAAAAACATATACTTTCTCTCATCAGGCTGGTTAGGTTAGGAAAGGAGGGGGGGGGTCAATTTTGTGAATTATTTTGTGGAGGGAGTCAACTAAAACGTCACAAATTGTGACAAAGGGGTAGAGGGGGTTACTGTTTCTCCTTTTTTAATTATTCAAAACGTGGTAAAATAATAACTTCGAGGATTCCCAGAGAATTTTGTTTTTGTCGCGAAAACCCAAAGAATTTCATGAGGTATCCGGGATTTCAAAATATTCGTTGAATGTTCTTTCATATACTCCCTTGTATTCTTTCTTATTGATAATCCCTCGTAATGACGGACAACAAAAAGCTCAAGAACGCGAAGGTCCGATTCTGGGCCGAGTAGAATTCTTTACCGGTATGTTTTTCTCTCTTTCCGTTCTTTGTTTAAAGAAATAGATAACCTATAGCTCACGGAATCTCGCTGGCGTGCCCAGGCACGCTTCGATCATTTAGCGCGCTACAAAACTATTCTGGCTTCTGTAAGAGAGAAAAATAACAAAATGCTGAGGGGTTGCTCGGTAATGCACTTTGGTGTACACGCCGATGGCATTCCGTGGCATTTTAAAGCATTATTTCGAGGCATTTAGAGGAATTCTATTCATTTTAAGGCAATTTATGACATTCTGAGGCATTTTTAACAGAAAAATCTGGTAAAAAATGCCTTTTGGTGTACACAAAATGACGAACGAGCCACTCTTCGCAAAATGCTCAAATCAGAAAAGGAGAAATTGCGAGTTTTTTTTTATAATAAACATTTCATGTAAAATAACGCGAGTTACAAGTTTTTAGGGTGCAGGACTAGGCAGTACTTAGGCAGGACTAGGCAATATTAGGCAGCTTGGGCAGTACCCTAAGCACCGGCAGGAGGTGTACATATTTTCTTCAGTTGTTTACCCCTCGCCTGATACGGGTTCATCCTAGCGTGTTAATATTTCCAATGGGAATATGCTCCTAAGGTAATAAGAACAAAAGAGAAAGAAGTAAAAGAAGTCAAAAAACCTCCGAATCAGTTACTTCAACCGAAAAGAATCTAAAAAGAAAAGATCAAAAGATCTTGGGTGGTAGGGTGACTAGCGAAACCACTGACGAGCCCACGCGGGTTGCCCAGGGCAAAACATCGTTTAATTATTTCCCTTTTCGCTTTGATCCTTGTGGGATACTCATCCAATTTTGAATTTTCGTTTTTCCACTTATCTTTTGATCTTTTCTTTTTAGATTCTTTTCGGTTGAAGTAACTAATTTGGAGGGTTTTTAACTTCTTTCTCTTTTGATTCAATCAGTCACTATTAGTGTATGGTCGGCACTAATAGGAGCATCACAGAACAAATAGCATGCCGTATTCCAATAAGCAGCCTGGCCTGCTAGCCAGTTGGCATTTCGAAATTAATGGAAATTATCAGTGGCGGTCTCAACTTTTCCAAAAGGAGGGGGGGGGGGGGGCGTGGGGGCAAAGAAAAAGTTTTATGCAAAAGTTCTAAAATTATAAATTAATGTAACTTTCGACCCAACAGGGCACCGCAGTCGAAAATTTTAGAAAAAGTATCAAAAATTTTACAGGTATGAAAAACCGGCGATTTTTTAAATAAATTCTCAAAAAAAGGGGGAACCGCCACTGAATTAATAAGTAGTGCCTGCTTTTAACAAAGAATGTCACAAACTTTCTTTTTAATTCCCTAATTTTGTCATTTAGTTACTTTCTGGTTTTTTAATGTAGAGAACGACAAAGGTTCGAGTTAAGAAAAGTTATTTGTTTTTATTTTTTTTGCATCCTTTTTTGTTGTTCATTCTGTTTCTTCTTTCAGCATAACAAGATCACTGATCAGGGGTAAAAATTAAAAAAAAAGAGTCTTGTTAAGAAGTAAAAGCTTGCATTCAATCCAGTCCATCTTATTTTTTTCTCATTTTATGCACACCATCCACCAATATTGCTGTCGTGTTCGGTATAAAAAGATTATCGTGGCCAAATTATTCGTGAAATAATCCCAAAAAAAAATAATTTACTTTTCCAGTTTTATGGTGGTTTATTATTGTCTGCGCTCAATTTCTGTCAACGCAAGAAAAAGTTGTTAGAAATAAAATAACATATTACCTCTCTTTATGTTTCGCTATATGATTAGTGCCCTTAGTTACAGTGTTGCAAATTCTAACGTGAAAATAGTGCCGACTTAGCCTCTTTGCCAATAGAGAGTTCCGATAATTCCTAATTTTTGAAGCCAGGATAGGGATCAAATACTCGACAGCCAATGCACATCGAATGCGTGTTCGCAGTTCAAGAGTCCATTCATAACCACTCCGCGCGGGGCTTTCACTAAAGGCTACAGATATCAATTCATACCAGCTATATAATTGTGAGATAATATAATGACTCTGCCCTTACATTTCCCGAGAAAAATGAGTACTGATAATAACTCTCCCAATGAAGTTAGTAGGAAATAATCCAGTCTACCGAGCAGGCGCGTCGATTGCGTCAGTATTGAAAGCAACTAACAACCATCTGACAGCGAAAATTTTGGTTCTGTTTAATATTTTTGTTTGCTTTTGGACAAATTATATTATTAATAGAGCCGACACTACCATAAAAAAAATTATTAGTGTTCAAAATTCTGTTCTAAAATATTTTACCTGTTTTTGATTGTTGAAAAAGTCGGGCGCATGACATTTGCTAACGCTTCTAAACTCATAAGTTTGTTCTGCAGGATATTAGTCTCCAAATTTGGATTTAATCTGCCAAAATTGATCTTTTTAACAAGACCGCTTATTCTTTGGTACGCTAGATGCATATCTTTGACGATCCCCTAAAAGTTAAATTATTCAATTAAATCACCGTGTATTTACATTTAAAATACATTTTTCGTCAAACATTTGACGCTTAAAAGAATAGGTTCAAAGTGATTATCAATTTTGAAATTCCCTGACATTTCCAGGTCTTCCCTGACCATTATTAAAAAAGTTTCCTGACATTTTTTGCCCATGTTACACTTTTTCAAATTTAGTCTCAGTCTCATTATTTTTTTCCCTTATTAGTTAACTTATTATTTAAAAAAAACTGTTATCACCGACTTCTCCAAACTGACGACATAAAAATTCCCTGACTTTTCCAGGTTTTCCCTGACCACTTTGAACCCTAAATAACGCATTCGAAACAATGCCGAGACACACTACAACATTTACACGAGGCCCGCTTTTATGGTGCTGACTGCAATCATTGAGTACGGGTTTCACTTATAGTTCACACTGGATTGTTCGTAGCCCGCCACGCTGTCGTGTTCTCCGATGGGCAGCCAGAAAAAAAACGTGCCCTCCTAGGCATGATGGTGCCGGTCTTGTCGGGATGCCCGGGATATTGCTATCTCTTAGAAAAGGGTTTTCGTGTGGCCCTAATGGAAGATGGGAATACAATGACTGTGACGTCTGCCTCCAGTGGGATGTAGCGGTACAATAGTTTGTCTCCTTGTGGCAGCTGTAGTAACACTTAACCAAAGACGCCCCACAAGTGTTATTGGGGATTTCGCAGTGACCTTCACGTTGGTTTGGGGGTTGTGAGACCTCCAGTGGTACATGAGGGATCAAGTGGAATAACTTGATGCCGTATTTTGAAGCATTTATCATATTTTTACGATCTGCTGAGTTTTGCCCTCTAGGATGGTATATGCTCCAATTACTATTCTAAATAACTTAGCATATAACGTGGGCACAAAGATTCTATAACTTAGCCGGCTCCTGACTGCCACTTACGCAATCTAACATCTACATACACCCTTACATACGCAACGACCCAGCTGTTTAGTCATCGCATATTATTAAGCTTACTTTGGACGTTTTATAAATTCTTCCCCTTAAAATTCTCCTGAAATTTTGTCTACGTTTCTTTATGTCTCTTTGTCTACTATCGTATTTTTTTGAATTGGATTCCTTTTTATCCATTTCATCTTTCTGTTCAACAGCACCGATACATTCCTACAAAAATACAGTTTTTATTTTAATTTATTTACCTATGTCCAACCAACTATAACAGTTTAATAAAGGGAATAAAAAAGGTTTATTTATTATATAAACAAGAATTTAAGTTTTCATAATACCCCGCATTCGACCCATCTTTTTGATTGGGTACTTTTTATCATAATTTACTTTTAAATTATCTAACGGTTAAATTGTTAATATCTGGTGGTATTCTGTTAAACATTTTTTTCCATTACATAAGGATTTTTGTCCAGAAGAGGTTTTTGCTTTTTGAATGGAGAGATATCCTTATTTATTATTTTTATTAGTGACGCACTAAATTATTTCCTTTTAAAACTATATTTGAATTGTTTTATTTTTATTTTGAGAGTTAACAAGAAAGGAAAGTAAAATCTCCTCCACTTGAGCTTGTATTTGTTTTTTGACCAAATTCATTCACTTATTTTATCAAAATGGTACAAACTAAAATGTATTAAAAAACGAAAAATCTTACCAAAACCTTAGCTCGGTTAAAAACCACATCGGGGATTTTTTCTTCGGCCACTTCAGATTCTTTTGCAGCTTCAATAACTTGTTTGTTTTCATTTGTACCTTTTTCATGTTTTGCCTTTATAATTTCGTCCTCAGTAGGATTATCTTCAATTTTAGCAGAAACCATCTTCTTAATAGAAGATTTAACTTTAAAAAAATTACCAGAATTTATCTTTTCTACAACAGAAACTTCATCCTGAAAATTGCTAATAATTATTTCACTGCACGAGTGAAAAGTTTTACCAGAAGAAGTGCGTCTGTCAAATCCTCTAAACTGCTCGGGTTCGACGCATTTCTTATCAGTGTCCCTCTCGCCTTTCTTATCAGTGTCCCTGTCGCCTTTCTTATCAGTGTCCTTCTCGCATTTCTTATCAGTGTCCTTGCAATTTAAGTTGGGAATATTTTTGGATTCCGTCTTGGTTTTAATATTTAATGAAATTTTGATATCTCTATTATTTCTAGTTTCAATACACTTGTTATGTGTTTCCTCCAAATTCTTGTTAATCTGATCATTAGTTTTAAATTCAGCACTGGAACTTTTGATGTCCACATCATTTCTGATTTTAATATTTATTTCATCTGCAACATTGAAATCTGTAATTAACATATTTTTAATATCGGTTTTTGTATTTGAACTATTAAAAGCTGAATTATTTTTGATACAACTGGATTTTTGTTTAGCATCGAGGTTTATGTCGCACATATTTCCATTACCTTTTGCTTTATTTTTATTACCTTGACCTTTATCAGACTTTCTTTTCAAAGCATAACCCTCATGGTCATCATGAGAAAAAATGTTTTTAATATTTTCTTTGTTTTGAGAATTTTTTATTTCTTCATTTCCCGATTGCTGGGATTGATTTATTTCTTGTTTTTGTGTGAAATGTCCAACTTGTTGCTTATGATTATGCATCTTATCAGTAGTTACTGATTTACTGATATCAACAAATTCCTGAGCTTCTTTTTTAGTTTGAGATTCAACGTTTATGACAGAAACCATGAAATTATTGATTTTAATTTTGGGTGAAAGCATTTCATCAGGTTTATTTTTCTTATCAATTTTCATTTGACATTCGGCTAAAGAATTCTGATTTTTCTTATGGGGATCATCAGGTACAACTTCTAGTTTCTCATTACTTCTTTTATCTGCGTTTATGTTTTTACTATTTTTTTCATCTACTTTTGGTTTAGTAGTACTTTTTTCATTTTCTTTTCGTTTAATGGTACTTTTTCCATATTGTTTTATTGATGGCGCTGCCTGCGAAGACGCATCCTTTGCCTGTCTATTGATATACCTAATCAATGAAACTGATGATGGTTTTGGCTGCACTGACTTGGGTTTAGACAAGTCCACTGTTACTTCAGGGAGTCGTAAAGTTGAATTGACATTGAACAGATTTTGTCTTTGTACAGGGTCAATTATATCCTCCGAATTTACTTTTGTTGTTTTTATCGGGGTAATTATATCCTCCGAACTTACTTTTATTGTTTTTACCAAGTCGTCTTCTTTTTTTATTGGAGCATTTACAAGCCAATTTTTGAAAGTTGTTAAATAAGATTTTGTTTGTACTGAGTTAGTTGCAATTTGAGAATATGTGTTTTTTGGGACAGAGGGATTTTGTTTTTGATCTTTACTTTGAGCCACCGCCTTCAAGCTTTGAAAGGTATTCAGGTCGCTATCATTTTTAAGACCAAATTTTTCGTCAAAACTATCCGATTCTTCCTTTTTATTATTGGAATCTTGATTTTGTGAACAACAGGATTTTTGTATATCATAATCAAACAGTGGTAAATATTTATTCTGACTGGTAGGTGTCAAAGACCTTAGAATTTGTTTTATTTCATTTTCTTGATCATTGTTGAAGATTTGCTTCAAAACGTTATTTTCCTCACTTTTGGCACAGCGTCTACTTAGACCCAATTTTTGATCTTTACATTTATCTATACTTTTAGAATGAGAATTCTTGATATTGGTGCAAGTATCTTTTTCTCTGAGTTTTTCAGTGGACATATTTTTAGCTATTGGTCGTAACTTTATTTCATCATTACAAGTAAACTCAGCCATTTCAGGAATTTCGTTTAAGTCTTTTAATATTAAATCCACAAACGACTTAGTTTCAGGAAGCGGATTCAGGAGAGTATCTAAAATAAAACAACGCAATTATTGTTTAAAACCAAATAAAAAAAACACGATGGCGTTACAAAATTGAAAAATTATTTATATTTTTGGGAAAGTAAAGGTTCGGAGTTTGGCAGTTACTCAAACATTCTTTTGCCAAGTCAAATGAAATCAGCCCACCTCTCTTTGACCCAAATTTTGTCCAGAATCCCCATTTTATGCAAAACACTGGCCCATATTTCGAAAAATAGAATTTGACTTTATAGGCATTAAGCAGGGCATCAATATTGCATATTTCGGTCGTGGCAAGCAGAATGAAACCATCTTTATCGCTCCTCCCTCCCCTTGACCCATATTTTTGCCCAAAAGCATTTTGGAAAATAGAAATCAGCAGTAACGTCCCGAGCAAGGTATGTGTCCCGCATATATTAGCTATGGCCTAGCTACTTAAAAGTAAATAAATAGTCTGAGGGAGTATCCTCTGTTTTATCATTTTCTTCGGCATCTTAATCCAAACTGAATATTAATTTCAAAGGAAGCATCAATTCGTTAGCATACATCAGACCGGCCATATCTGTGTGGGATTTACTAAAAGGGTTTAGTCTATTTTAGAACGGTCCTAAGTTTAAGTTTAAATTTTTGGTTTTAAGCATTTTAAACCAACCCTCCTTGAGTTTTGGACATAGTTTGATTTATAAGAATTTTAATAAATTTTTTTATTGAATAATCAACACACTTTTCTTGGATTTAAGAAGAATGTTTCAATTTAGAAAAGAAAATTAAAAAATTTAAACCCACGCCGGGTTTAAATAGTAAACACTGTAGAACAAATAACAATGGGGGTTATATGTCACTAATTGAAACTTATTCTTGTTAATTCATTTTTCCAATTAATACTGATGTTATTTAAAAGGTGTTTCTATTTATGAAATGTATAAAAAACTTAAATACAAGTTTTGTTTAAATTTCTGTCACTATCGAAATGTCAGTTTCAATATTGACGTTCAAATTACAAACAACGAGTTCGGATCTCTTACCTCTGCTCGTACCTTGGCTTGGGCCAACCTCTACTGATGAAAGCTACATTTTGAAATGAGTGGGCTTTGAGTAAGGAAAGTTTTCTTGACTGAGCAGTTTATAAATAAATTAATATGGCTGTTTTGGGTTTTTTCTCTTAGGTATATTTTTCGTGCATAATTAGTGACCTTCACTTAAGTTTGTTGCCTCCTAGTGCCCTCATAAATATATTTTTTGTGCTAAAAACGGGTTCAAAATATGGCGTTTTTCTGAACAAAGTTGGAGGTGTTTTATTGGTTAATGAACAACTTGGGATATTAAATAAGGTAAATTAATCCTTGTAAAGACGTTTACTTAGGGAAATTATAAACGAACTTATTACCAATTGCTACAAAACAATCCTTTCTGGGGGCTATAAATTTAAACCACCCCCCCCCCAGAGGTGGTCAAAAAATTACCAAATTTATAACCTCAAACACAAATAATGAAGCTATTATGTGCCAAATTTTTTGGCGTATTCACCATTTGCTTTTAGGGCATTTTCTCCAAAAATATGGTATATTTTGAGAAAAAAAACAGTTTTTCACTGGTATTTTGCAATAACAATACAAAATATTGAATAACTTTGTGTCTTTTCTGTATGGCTAAGTGTTTTTGAAAATTCGTAAATATTTAGACCTGTGGGGGTATTATTTTAGATCTTAGTAAATCCCACTGAAAAATTCCCCGCCCATTTGCATGGGGATGGACTCAGACAGACAAAAAACCTATAAAACTATTTGGGAAGACGTCCGGGGCTAGTGAAGTGCTCCTACAAAATGACTGCTGAGATAAAGGACACTGCTCATACAGCGGAGTGCAGAAGAAAATGGTTAAGCAAACGACTTTTCCCCAACTGCATTCATTTAAAGCCATATAGATTCAATATGCGGGAAACCTACTTTGTTTGTCACGTTACGGCTGATTTGTATTTTTCAAAATGATTTTAGGTCAAAATGTGGGTCGAAAGGGGTTTTTTGCTAAATACGGTTTTATTTTACTCGACATGGTCGAAATAGTCACTATAAGCAGAATCGATACCCTGCCTGATGCCTAACGGTCAAATTCAATTTTTCTAAATGTGGGCCAGTATTTTGTAAAAAATGGAGCTTCTAGCCAAAATTTGGGTTGAGATGTTATTTGATTTGCCATGGCCAAAAGAGGCAGAATCAATACCCCGTTTAACACCCCACGGCCAACTTCTATTTTTCGTGGATCACTGTTTTGCGAAAAAATGGTCCTCCTGACGAAAATACGGATCGGAAGGAGTTGGGGATATTTTTATTCGATTCGGTATAGCCGAAATATGAGGAAATGCTAACTCGCTTAAAACACACTGACCATTTTAATTTTTTTAATTTGGCCCCTGTTTTTTTAAATGGGGTTTCCGGCCAATATACGGGTCAGATCCAGATAAGTTTGACTCAGCGTGCCCAAAATATGCGGCAAAAATACCTCGATCGACTTTCTTCAGCAATTTTTCGGAATTTGTCCGATAAGCTGCGTCGAAAGAAAAATTGATTACTTTGGACAAACATTTTTCTAATAATCCCTAGAAACTATACTCTGAGTTTCAGACCGCTAGTCAAAACTACTACTACATGCCTTCAATTATTTTTTTATTGATCTGCCATTGTCATATAATCGGAAAGTTAATATAACATTAAAATTTACCAAAAAAAAACTGGTGCTAGAAAGCACGGATAGTTCACCATACAATCAATTATTTTATGTTAAAAGGAAATGAAAATATCTCGAAAACTGTAGCTTTGAAAGATTTGAACCTTATAACAAAATTTTTGGGTAATATTTACGAAAATCAAAATCTGAAAACCGCATATCAATAGCTGCTTTACTTCTAAAGTTATGATTTTGTTTTATATATTTTAACGTTTTTTTCAAGTAACTTGGAAACTAAAGCTCCCAGGAGTTTGGACTTTATAAAAAAATTTGTAGTACATATTCACGGAAAAACTTAAATCTGAAAACCGTATATCTCTACTTGCTTTTGTTCAATAGTTACAATTTTTTTAAATATTTTATCCCCTTTTAACCCCCCACCGCCCTACCCAAAAGTTAATCAGTTAATGGTCAGCCGATAGAGGATTTTTGCACCAAATTTCGTTAAAATCGATTAAGGCGTTCTTGAGTTATCGTGTATACAGACAGACAACAGACAACTTTTATTTTTCGTCGTCATTTTTAATAAAATTAAGTCAAAATTTCACGATTTTGATAGTCCCCCATACCATATTGGTATGGTGGACTAAAAAAAAAGGTCAAGAACCTGCTAAAAATCCGGAAGGAACACTATTTCAACCATCGATGTACTAACCTACGTCGATGATAATATTTCAATTATAAAAAAATTGATACAAGCGAAATTAGTAAATCTTGGTTATACTAGTAAGCCATCTTTATTTTTTTTTTTAAATTTCTGAAAAGTATGCAAATACATCTGAGAGGAAAAAGTTCACCTTTTAATATAAAAGAAAAACGCATCATCTTTAGAGTGGTAGAAAAATGTACGCACTGCATAATTATAACTAAAATAACACCAATATTTTGCCATTGTTAGAGATCGCCCCCGGCTAACATGGGATTTTCGGATTTATGGATTAAAAAATATATACGCCAAATTATTATCCATTAGGTTAGTTAGTGAACTTAAACACAAAAATAAATTATGGCTATAGACATCTCATAATAAATACAAAAATGTAAGTATTACAAACATGAAAAATATCTTGTGATCACAATAATTATAGAAAAGGTCGCTCCATCTCATACTTTTTTTTATAGTAGGGTTAGCAAGGATTCCCATGGTGACTAAAACTAAACCCAATTTATCGATATTACTAGACAATTTACCTTCTGAAATCACAGTAGGTTTGTTCGCTTGGGAATGAAGTTTGATGAAATTCAGGTCTGACGAAGGTACGGCTATCTTTTTGATGTAACTGTTTGAATTTTTCTGAGGCAAGCACACTACAACTTGCGGGTTTGTTCTGGATTCGGTAGTTTTAGGGTATGTCTTGGGTTGTGTGTTTTCTTTTGTTTGAGTTTTACCTTAAAAAAAAACAAAAATTAAAGTTGGGACAAACATCTAATGGACACCAAAATTTTTTTTAAATTAAAAGTCAATATATTTCTCTATTTTCTGACTTTCTCTAACCGTCAAAAAGAAAAGATAATCCGTCGCAAAAGTTCACAATTTTTTTAACTATAATAATTACCTAAGAAATTATTCAGCTCCAGCTTTTCGTTTTCAAATTGCTTACAGCTTTCTTCAAGAAGTGTCACTAGCTCCTCGACTTTCTCCTTCTCAGATTTTAAATTGTCCAGAGATGTTTTAGCTGCAGGATTTTTATCAGTGGAAATTTGCAAAGAGTCTGGTTTATTAGGACTCTGAGGCCAAGGGAAAATACTATCCACAGCAAATTTTTGTTGTTCCTCTATTTTAGAACTTTCTTTTTCGGTTTTTATATTTGGTTTGAAAAAACTCGTTACTCTAACGTCATGGAGAATCTTAATTTTATCAGATTTATTATTTGCATACACAGAATCAGAATTAGTCACTTTGGTTACTTTGTTAATATTTACTGTTCGAGGAACATTCGTAGAATTTCTTTTTTTAGGTTTTACAGACAAAACTTTTTTGTTAGAATTTTTGCGAGGTGCTTTCATTTTGTCGGCTGGTTTTTCTATTTGTGGGCGATCGTTCCAAATGACTTTGCCACTAGGCGTAACGTAAGCAAAAGCCTGGGGCTGAACGTTTTCCGCTTTAAGAGCGGATTCATCATTTCCCAAAAATTGAGGCTGAACGTCTTCCATTCGCACCTGAGGCCAACAAATATTATCGTCATCTGAAATATCTTCAATATTTATCTTTCCTAAGGCGATTTTATTGTAAGTCTCCACGCTAAAAAGCTGTTCTAGTTCTTTTTGAATGGAATTGCCGTATCGTAGGTTAACAATGTCCATAACTTTCGACACGCAACTCTCGTAATCTGACTCGTCCAGTTTATATAGCACCTCCAGGCCTTTATCGAGTATATCTTGTTTCATAAATTTATGAACTAAAATAAGAACATTATTAGGGACTAAAGTGCTTTTATAATTTTAATCCTGAGACAAAAGTTTATAGTCCGACCGAAGGCAGGTTGTATACACATTTTAAGCACTTTTACTTTAGAAAAAGATTTCTAGTAGAAAAATTTAATAAATAAACTAAAAATTTATTCCCCGGGAAGTAAAGTAAAAATTCAATTAAAAGGCTCACTTTTTAATCTCTTACGCACTTTTACTTTAAAATAAGATTTCTAGTAGTAAAATTTAATGCCGGGGAAATAAATTAAAAAATGATTCCCCGGGAAATAAAGTCAAAATTAAATCCCAGATTAAAAGACCCACTTCACTCCCTAAAAACAGGGTATTTTTAATCCTTAAAATGCATAAAAACCTGCACAATAAGTGGCTATTACGTCTCTAATTTTGGTCTATTTGGGTTTTGTAATGAGTCCCATTAACGTGCGGTAATAAGCTCATAACGTAACGCTAATTATATAACTAATGATGTAATAAGCTCATTTGGTAACTAATTTTTATTAAAAAACAACAGATTTGGTCATTAAAAGAAGTGCTTTTGAGTCTGGGTCGTAGATAGTCATTACAGCCCTCTTGTGGCTACCACAAGTCGATCTACGACCGTGTCGTGGCAATATTCCCCACTCGTTACTGTAATGAAGGTCATACTGTAGTAGTAACATAAATAACTATTATGTGAGAAGATAATTTTGCCAGTTCTACTTCTTGGTACCGATTCTGGAAGTCATAGGAAGTGATCGTTCGTCTGAGGGAAGAAAAGTAGTTTTAACCAATAAACGCGCTTAAAAGCAGTGACGAGACGATCGAATAATCACCAAACTATTATGGGCACGCGCAGAGCTGCCTCGAACAACAATTTTTAAGTGAAGCCGCTCTCTCGACTAGACTCAGTAGTTGGGAGTTGTAGGAAAGCTCGTGTGAAAAACGTCACTTGTATTATTTCAGAGTACGCTATTGGACGAAATCATCACGTGACCGAACTCGCTAATGCGCATGCTACGGCAAACTTGACCGTCTTTTAGAGTAGGACACAGTGGTCGATTTTTGTAAAAACACGGATATTAAAAAAAACTTCCACATTGTAATTTAATCGTATAAAATATTTAGTTTTAATAAAAATAAATTTATTCTTATTTAGCTGATACACAGGATGATCGTGTGAATTTTCACATTTATCTTAAGACATTTTTAAGAGGTAAAAGATATATATTTATTAATTAGTTAAATTTGTGATGGTGGTGTGAGGGGGGATCTACGAAGGACATGTAGATTGAAAGACGATGGAGTTTGAATGGGTTTTATTTAGCCAAAAATGTTGGGATGTCAAATACAGTTTGAATATAGCACTGATGGTCACGTGACTATTTAAAAGTGTCCAGTCACGTGATAATTTTGGTTACAGTTAAAGTCACATGATATTTTAATTTTAAGCTCACTTCACAAAATTAAACTAAAAATTTTAGTTTAGAACAATCAAATTTACTTTAAAGTAATTGACTCAACATATAAATATTACAGTATACTGTATATAGGGTATATTAAAAAGAATGCCAACCGAAACTTTCAAATGAAACACTATTGCATTTTTGCAACTGTTTTCGAGATATTAACAGTTGAATACTGTCATACTCTGGGTCTTCTATTTGAAATTTGATGTTGAATACTGATACGTAATGTCAAACTCCTAAAAAGCATAGTTTATTCTGTGGCCAACTTTTCGCCTACTATCTTGACAACCATTATCATATAGGGGCAAATTTAGATACATTTTGAATTTTGCCATTTATGTCCGCGTTTTCCGGAAAATCGACCACCGTACGTCGTTCGAATGACTTTTGTGCGATTGATCACTTCTCAGGGTATGATCACGGATCACCTACCAACGGTACTCTGTAGTATGATCGTTCTATTACGCCCAGAATAGAGCCTCTGATAGAACAGAGAAGACACTTGCCGCTCTCCGTAGTGCAGTAGGTAGCGTATCGGCCTGCCGCACGGAAGATGTCAGGTTCGAATCCCGGCAAAAAACTTGACCAAAATCGGGCATTGATCCTATAATGCATGGAAAGTCCCGGTATAAAAAAACTATTATGTGATATATAAACCGAGATATAAACAATATAATTGTTTTCAAGAGCTACATATTTCTAAAAGGATTTCCATATAATTATTTTTCCCTCCTTTCAAATTTACTGACAAACCCGTATGCATAAAATATCTAAATCAGCAACTTTCAAGTTTGACCATCTATAATACCACTTTCCGAATCAATCAAAAATTAAGAGTGAATATGTCAGAATACCTTTTTTTATACCTTCATCAAAAACACGATATTAGTAACCGTCCGCAAATAATACTTGCTTGCTTCTTTTTAAAAGTAAAATAGCGTAAAATCAATCCAAGTGTTTTTATACGTATTCACGAAAAAATCATTTTAAAAATTAAAATGGCCGACAATGTATGGTTATCATAGTACCGGAAGGTCTGAGGTTCGAATCCCGGCTAGGAACATGAATATTTTGTGTATTTAACGTAGCAAAAAAAAACTTGGCCAAAACTGAGCATTGATCCTATAATGGATGGGAAGTCTCAGTATTAAAAAAAAAATGGCGAGCACTGAGTGGATGTTGTGTTCGAGATTTATTGTGTAAGTTTTTTCTTGTTTTTTTTTAAAGATTTTTTGATAAAGGTATAAAAAATGGTGTTTACAATTCGCGGCTAAACTGTGCTTTTTTTTAACTTTAAATCACTCGCTGTGCTCCTTATTTGACGCTTGTAAAGAAGCACTATTTTAGCCGCTAGTTGTAAAAACTAATATTTTTGAAAAATACAAGTTTATGGAGGTTCAATATTTTTCAACACTTTATCGGCATCATTATCTCGATTCTCATTTTTGTTTTTTATTACACTATACTTGACAAAAGAAAACTAAGTTTAAAGTCACTGTGCCTACTTAACCCTTTTACTACACAAAAAAGTTAACATACCTGAATCATTTATTGTTTTTTTTGGTCTCCCTCTTTTGCTGACTGGCATGGATAGAGTGTTTGGTGGGTAAACTTGTATACTAAAAGCATTCAAAAATTAGACTACAAAAGTAGGTATATTTTAAACCTCTTCCTCTTAGCAGTAGATAGAGTGCAAATAAAATAAACCGCTCTGCGGCCTATGGTTTTTATAAACTTTTCTTGGACACAAAATAGTTCTTTTTTTAAAATCTGTCAAACATTAAATGAGGTGCTACAAAACCCATCATCTCATCTGAATTTTATTGGTCAATTTTAACACTCCGCGGGGGTGCCAATCATTGTTTTCGAAATCGTCAATGTGGAATTGAGTGTACAGTCGGCTCATCAATAATGACTATAAAAAAATGGTACTTTCTTATTGATTTAATTCAGGAAATTTTAAACTACATAATTTTATACAAAAAATATACCAACTACTGCAAGAAAAAAAGGCTGTTCCCCCCTTCCGACGCGCCCCCTTCCCCCGCTGAATTGTTAGGAAGGGACGCCCACGGTTTATCAGAATGTGCAAAATCAAACCCGTTAAATAAAAGAAAGTTCAATTATAAAATCATTCACTATAGGAACAGCAATTCGTTAAACCAATTTTTTATCCGAACCTTATTTCTTCAAACCCATTGAATAACAAATTCGAAATTTATAAGACCCCTTTTTAATCAAACCATTGTTCATCAAACTCATCCAATATCAAACCTGGAATTTGTAAAACCAGTAATTTATCAGAAAATTTTTGCTAAATTAATTGCGCATTCGCCAATACCACATGAACCGGAGGCGTACACGTAGGTGGTGCAGCGGCGCGACGTTTTGATACATTTGTCGCTGTTACGCGCGCACACTTACAGGTTGCGTTCAATAGTTTGTGTATAGATGTCACTTGCATTCATGTGTTATTGGCGAATGCGCAATCAATTTAGCAAAAATTTTCTGATAAATTACGGATTTTACGAATTCCGGGTTTGATATTGAATGAGTTTGATGAACAATGGTTCGATTAAAAACTGGTCTGTAAAATTATGAATTTGTTATTGAATGGGTTTGATGAAATAAGGTTCGGATAAAAAATTGGTTTGACGATCTGATAAATTCCTGGTTTGATAAACCATAGGCGTTCGGAAGGAAGGGTACCCTCGATACTATTCATCAACTGTTAATGCTTATCCTTTATGAATTTCAGATGATTTGAGCATATTTATTATGCGTGGCTTGTCATTGCTTCCAATATAAAAAAGCTTACCAAAGTTGGACTTGAATTTGAATTGCTCTTACAATGACAGGTTCACTCCTGCACGTTTAATTCTTCTTTAGCCGCGTGCAAATTGATTTAGACCAACTATTCTAAAAATGGTGAAGCTAAATTCTCTTGAAAAGTGTAGAAAATGGGTTTGCTTTTGTTGTTTAATAAAGCCCGTAAAAAAAAACTATAAAATTCTATATCAACTGAAGCAGGGAAGCCTGGATGAAATGGTGGATTATACAAAATTTCATTCATCGCATTTCTTATAACGTCAACATCTTACCACTAATTTTAGTTTTTTTTTACGGGCTTTATTGAAACAACAAAAGCAAACCGATTTTCTGCACTCTTCATGAGAATTTAGCTTCACCATTTTTAGAATAGTTGGCCTAAACCAATTTCCAAGCTGCTAAAGAAGAATGAAACGTGCAGGAGTGAACCTGTCATTGTAAGAGCTATGGTTTTTGTAATTTCAAATTATGGCCAACTTTGATAAGCTTTTAATATTGGAAGCCATGACAAGCCACGCAAAATAAATATGTTGAAATCATCTGAAATTCATAAAGGATAAGCATTTATAGTTTGTATATTTTTTGTATAAAATTATGTAATTTAAAATTTTTTGATTATTATTTTCATTTCTTTTTAGTGATTTATTGATCAGCCGACTGTACACTTAATTCCACATAGACGATTTCGAAAACAAGTTTTGTTGATTAAGGCTTTTGTGAAGATTATAAAAAACGCAAATTTGGAGAATGTATATTTTTTTTCTTGAAACCCTAAGTTTAGGAAGCTGTGCCTGTTTCTCTAAAAACGAAATTACATAACACACTGCCGGCCGCCGTAGCGCAGTGGGCAGCGTATCTGCCTACTGCACGGAAGGTCCCGGGTTCGAATCCCGGGTAGGTGCATGGATATTTTATGTTTGTCTTTAACTTTGCTAAAACTTCGCTAACACTGGGCACTGATCCTGTAATGGATGGAAAGTCCCAGTATAAAAAAACACTGTAACCTTCAAAGGCTTCACCCCATTTTCGATAGTATGATCTGTATTTTTTAAATGTATTTTGGTCTAATACTTTCTTTTGTTTAGCCCGACTGGATATTTCTGTATATACTTAGTGCATTTCAAAAATTTTAGCTAGTATCAACAGAAATCCATTGTCGAATCCAAATCACAACATTGCCCATGGAAAAGTAAGAAATACTGAAAAATGCATTTTTTTATATGATAATTTTGCTATTTTAAAAGCCACAAACAAAATGATTCCAAAAATTGAATTTCCAATGCAGTTACATTATTTTACATTGCAGGGCAGAACAGCCTCGGGAGAAAGTGCGAGTCATATCGTCACCTCAGACTTACAAGGTTCTATGCTTAAGAAGTTTACGTTTAATAGGATTTATTAAAAGAAACTGCAGATTCATTTACGATACCCGAGCTATAATGGCACTGTACAACTGTCTGGTTTGCACCATCCTCGAGTATAACTCCATTATATGGACTCCAAAGTACCAAACATACATCAACCGTATCGAACGAGTGCAAAACAAATTTTGTAAATTCTTACTGTCGAAGATGAGGATTCCATACAGAGAAGTACCAAAAGCTAGGAACACACGATGCAACTTTTCCATGCATCAAATTTTGCATTCACAAGATAAAAAAAGACGCAAACAGATTGTGTCTCCTTTTAAGCTGTTATTAGAAAATTTGACGCATGAAAAAGAGGCATCGTCTGTTCCTAGCTGTACACAACTCGATTACTTCTACTAGAAATGAAAAGCTTCGAACACCGTCGCAAGAACTCACAACTGTTCTTTTTTCACAAAGTAATTTCTGGTGCAACAAACTGTACTGAAATTTTGGAGAAAATAGCTATAAAGGTGCTCAAATTAACTATACTATGTCTCCACAGACACAACTAATTATGAAATTAATGCTTTTAATGACAGGCTGTTGAGGAACTACAACGAAAACTTCTTGGATTTTGACATTTTCCACATTAAGAAATAAAGCTCTGCAGAGTACCTATTAGTACCTGATTTAGAGATTATAGCATTTTTTTAATTGTTTTTCTTTTCTTGTTTGTAAATTTTATTGTTGTTTTATTTGTAAGCTATTTGGAACTTCTATTCTGTAAAATAAATACCTAAATAAAGTAGCAATTTTTTAGTAAATGAACTTTTAAAATATTGTGTTATAGAACTATATCTTCTGTTTTACTTTTAAATATTTTAAAGTAATAATTTAATTTTACTTACTGCTGAAACGTTCAATATAATTGATTAGATCTATTTTCTTCCTACAGAAATCTGTCATTTTTCGACAAGGTAAATTGAGATAGAACTTTGTAATTCCCAAAATAATTTTTAAATTAAGAAACTGGTAGACATAACTTTGTAATTAACCGATTTCAATAAAATTTGTCATTCTCATGAAGGTGCAACGTTGGGCGAGGGTAAGTAGGTAAGCGAGCACAGTTAGCATAACGTGCATATTTAAGAAAAAAAATATATATAATTTGAATGATATATTTTTGGAGATACACATATACAAATAAAAATCTTTCATGTAACATTTTTTCAAGGGACATTTTTGGGTCAATCCTAATTGTTTTTGCGCGGTCTCCTGTTTCTGATACAAACTTAGATTAGAAAGAGACAAGATACTCGATGCTTACGGAGACTTTGGTTATATTATTATCTGAGAAATACTGGGACAAAATTTTCGAAGCCGCGAGAGGAATCGATCACTCAACAGCTAAAGCAATCAAATGCATGCTCACAGTTCAAGAATGACCGCAGCAAAACAGACGCTCGCTCTGCCACTCACCTGTTTATTTAGGCTTGTTTTCGCCACTGCGTCACACCCTACATATCTCCGTCGCTTCCCCTCTCTAACGTTTAGAACGATATTGAATTTATTCCAACCCATTGTTTTGGTTTTGTCGTGTGATGGCGAATTTTGTAAATAAACATTGGTTATTATTTGCCAAAGAGTTTTCGTTGGACCAGATATCTTGTCTCTTTTTAATCTAAGGATACAAATTTTAAATCTCTATAAAATTTGATTTTTAAAGATACCCAATATTAGCCTTGAATATGAAAATTTTCTGCCATTGCAGGGCAGAACACAGAGTACGAGGCATACCAAATTAAGGAAGCGGACGTGGGGCTCATCTACGGTATGAGGAAGAGCTGAACTTACGCCATAAGATGGGCCGAGCTTGTAAATCGATGGCCGACATACATTCAGTGGCGTAGTAACGGGAAGGGGGACAAACAAGAGATGCCGTTTGTTGACTTTAAAAAAGTACGTATTTTCGGCAAAGAAGAGATGAGGTATTCTGAATAAACGAATTGTAATATATTGTCTTTATTTTCAATTCTAAACTCACTGACTAGCGTATATCACTCAAAATTATTGCCATGAAAACAATAATAAAGTACGCCATTTTGAAGAGCAGTTGCCAACCCCTTGTGTCAAAGCATAGAAACAGTGACGTTTCCCCAACCGTTTTGCCTTTTTAGCTATGAAACCGTCAATCGCATCGATACCCCTAATTTTTTAGATTGGTCGGTTGGGATATCCTATATGAATAAATCTAATTTAATTTGTTATTTTTGTCTAAAGCGGAAATTTGACTTCCAGGCAAAGGCCTTTGTTTTGCTTACTAAATTTCGATAATGACACCTTTTAGCCTTGAAAGTAAATATGTATCAAAATTACCTCGACAAAAACAATAGAATTTCCCTCAAAAAAGGTAATTAGTAAGCTTAGACACGTGTTTCGCACTAGTAGTTAGTGAAGGGGCATGTGTAAGTCCGTGGGATTTTGAATGAAGAAGTTTTGTGATCATGTGGGATTGATAGCTCTTCAGTCACATAATCAAGTGTTACCGGGTGTTTTGTTCGTATTCGTGTAGAAGGGGTTGATATGACGTCATCTTTTTAGATGGCGGCCCAAAATTATAAAAAATACAACTTTTTCAACCGGGGCATGACTATACTCGATTCCATATAATTCGACGAGGATTTCAAAAAAAATTACTTTCAAGGTCATCCGAGCTTAAATGACCTTGAAAATCGCAAAAAAAAAACAAGATTTTTGCCATTTTCTCCAGAAAAAATCTTAATAATTCGACGTTTTGTCAGACAAACTTCAAATGTACCTCAAACTATTAGGCATATATGCCAAATTCGATCCTTGGAGTTTAATGCAGTTTGAAGCTTTATGACCGTAAAAAATATCCCAGTAAAATTAACATATTGCAAAAATAACATACTAAAGGGCGCTATTCATCAACTATTAAAGGGAAGAGGACCAAATTTGATAACAAAGATAAGATGGTCAAGTCTAACAAAATTTGGTTCAGCTATGACGCGTTTCAATATGGCGGCTGATATATCAAAATGGAGACATATAACCACATTTTATTTTATCCAATTTCGTAAAAAAGCAAAAATGACAAGGTGGCCATCAATTCTTATTGACTTATCGCCACTTACTATGAAAAAAAAGTTTGGTTGATGCATTAACATGATTGACCTTGAAAATATCATGTACAAGTGGAAAACCAGCTTTTTGTTGTAACTTTTCCAATTTACCACTACTCAAAAACTTAAAGTGCCGGAAATGAAATTAATATCCTAGCCAAAACTAAAAACTTTATTTTGAACCTCCCTACGATTTTTTTTTTTTTGATCTGGCGTCCAAGATGGTTATGCTATACCCCGGTAAAAATAATCTAAATGCCTGTCGTTTTTATTAAGTTTAGGAACTTTCTACACTGATGCGAACCAAAGACCCGGTGGCACTTGAATGTGTAACTAAATAACTGTAACCTTGTGCAATTGCACCTGAAGACGATCAGAGATTGTACTGATCGAAACATCGTGTATAAATAAAATATAGACAATGGAAGTCTGAAACACAGAGTTAATTTAAAATACATCATTGTCTCAAACTGTAACCTTATTCTTGAATTTTACTATGAATGGTAATAAACAAGTATAGTTATGCCCTATTGGCATAACTACAATTTTTTATGCTTTTTTGACCGCCATTTTGGAAAATAGCATCTAAAACACGGTCCAGTAACTTGTGCTAACTCTCTTATGGGTAATTTAAATGACTTTGTTGGCTAGACAAGTGAGTAGAAGATAAAATTGACAGTTCCGAAACTTAATAAAAACGACATATAGGTCATTTTTGCCGGGGTATAACATAAACACCTTGGACGCCAGATCAAAAAAAAATGATAGTTAGGTTTAAAATGATGTGTTTAGTTATGGCTAAGATGTTAATTTCATCTCCGGCACTTTAAGTTTTTGCGTAGTGGTTAATTGGAAAAAACACTACAAAAACCTCAATCAAGGTCACACATCAACTAAACTTTTTTTTTATAGTAAGCGGCGACAAGTCAAGAATAATTGATGGTCACCTTGTCATTTTTGTTTTTTTACGAAATTGGATAAAATAAAATGTGGTTGTATGTCGCCATTTTGATATATCAGCCGCCATATTGAAAAGCATCATAGCTGAACCAATTTTTTTTGACTCGACCTTCTTATCTTTTCTACCAAGTTTGGTCCTCTTGGCTTTAATAGTTGATTAATAGCGCCCTTTAGTATGTTATTTTTGCAATATGTTAATTTTACTGGGATATTTTTCAAACTTCAAATTGCATCAAACTTAAAGGAACGAATTTGGCATGTATGCCTAATAGTTTGAGGTACATTTGAAGTTAGTGTGACAACACGTCGAATGGCAAAAATATTGTTTTTTGCGATTTGCAAGGTCATTTAAGGTCGGATGACCTTAAAAGTGATTTTTTTGGAATCCTCGTCCTCGAGTTATATACCATCGAGTATAATTATGCCCCGGTTGCGAAAGTTGTATTTTTTATGATTTTTGGCCGCCATCTTGAAAGATGACGTCATATCAACTCCTTCTACACGGATGCAAACAAAACACCCGGTAACACTTGATTGTGTGACTAAAGAGATATCAATCCCACATAGTCACAAGTGCTCATCACTCTTCAATCCACTAGTGCGAAACACGTGTCTGTGGTTACCAATAATTTTCTTAAAGGAATGCTCGATATTCTATTGTATTTGTTAATTTTACCCTAAAATCCTTTTTGAACTTACCTTGGCATGTCAATATTTGGCGTCTGATAATAATGAGTGTCCAAATTTTCAATTTCAATAAATTGTTTGGAATTGATATATACGTTCCGCGTTTCTGAAAAAATTTGGTGGGTGACTGGCCAAATAGTTTGAGACTGCGGCTTCGAGCACCCGGCTGTATTTAGCTAAAACAAATACAAAAATATTATTTTTTTTTATTACGGTCTAAAAGGAAAATGCCTCCAAAAAGAAAACCATAGTAAACCAACATGAATTGAAAAAAAATAATTTTGGGTTTTAAGAGACATAATTCAATTTTTTTTGTTTACAATAAAGAAGTTAAAGGACCCCGCTCACTTAGCATTGCCACTGACTTTCGGTTGGAATGGGCTGGGCGTTTGATATGTTGTAGACCTGTTCTCCCTGAACAACGTTTAAATAGACCCCTTTTCAGAGATATAGGTGTTGAAAGTTGGAGGTCCAACCCAATCTATAATAAATTAATCATGATCAAGGGCCCCAGGGAGAGCTATAGCTCCCCCAATGTTTCGACCCTTTACTCCAGTTTGTGACATGTGTTTGGTGTGACGTCTTAAATTTTCAAAATTTTGCCTACAATACCCTTCTTGGCATCTAACCCAATCTACTTTTTCAAAAATATTTTACAAAAAAACCTAAGAGATCAAAATTTTTAAAGAATGTTTTGTTTTTTTTTTGTCAAAATTGTTACAATTTTGTTTAATTTTAAGCAATTTTTGTCAACAACATTTAAAAAGCATAAAAATAGCATTTTAGTGTAGTTTTTTCAAAATTTTTGCCAATGGCGCATTTAAGGGTTAAGATGAGCTAGGTTGCTTTTAAAAATAAGTATTTTTGTTTTATATGCACCAACTCAACCTACCTAACTTTTAAAAATTTGCCATAATGAAACCCCCTCCTCCAGAGTCGATTTCTGGCTACGCCACTGCTATTTTGTTGTATTCGAGTACCTAACTTGCTACTTCCAGTACACCAGTTTTTAGGTAGAGAACCAGGCTATTGAATGCAGTTGAAAAAATTGACATATTTCATTTACGTCACTCTCAGTGGCGACACAAACTTGAAAAACATAAAAAACTTTTTTTCAAAATGCAATTTTTCCTAAAATCGCTGAGTAAAAAAAAACAAACGGTGAAATATTTTTAATTTTTTAATATGTTATAGAAAAATCTTCAAAGAAAAAAAAAAGATAAGCTACGTATGTATAAGCTCATCACACTTTGTGTCTCAAAAGTATAAAAAAATTACAGAATGGCGGCTCGCATCCACCATATTGATTTTCTTCTTGAACAATCTATGGCATATAGTAACTCTGAGACTCAGAGCCCCCCAGCGGTACCACTTTTGTCAAAATCGGCTGAGCCTTCTGGTCTCTAGCATGGCATACACATATACATAGTAGAAATGGGGACATTAACCCAAGCATTTTCTAGGTTCACGGACGTTTTTCACAGTGTGATGGGCTTATACATATGTAGCTAATTTTTTTTCCTCTGAAGATTTTTCTATAACATATCAAAAAAAAAAAAAAAAATTCACTGTTTGTTCTTCTTTAATCAGCGATTTTACGAAAAATTGTATTTTGAAAAAAAAAGTTTTTTTACGTTTTTTAAGTTTGTGCCGCCACTGAGAGTGACGTAAATGAAATGTCAATTTTTCCAACTTCATTCAATAGCCTGGTTCTCTAATTAAAAACTAGTGTACTGAAAGTAGCAAGTTAGCTAGTACAACAAAATAGGCATAAAACTGATTTTAGTGAAAAATCCCTAAAATCTGAAACATCCAACTTTCAACACCTATATCTCTGAAACCTAGGGTCGGATCAAAAAGAGGTCCGTTGATCAGGGAGAACAGATTTACAACATATTAAACGCCCAGCCCATTCCAACCGAAAGCCAGTGGCAATGCTAAGTGAGCGGGGTCCTTTATATTCATAACAATTGACGTGTTCTAGATATCGTCGTACAAGCTGGCATTTTGTGGTAACTTGGGTTAAGACCTTAGACTAATAACTAAAGAAGAGACCAAACAATAGCTTTAGAAATCCTCTAATGTTTACAACCCAACGCCCTTCTGGACGATTACACCAGTGACCACCAAAATGTCTAAGTGCGGAGACTGTAACGAAATCGTAAGTAGAAGTAGCATAAGTTTACTTTGTAAAACGTGTGACAGAATTTGCTGAGCAAGTAATTGCAAAAAACAAAATCTGGTTATGCCATAAATGTACAGCAAAAACTTCTTGTGTGCGCACTACAAGCAACAGTTACGTGAAATTAGAAATGAACAAAAACGAATGATCGAGACGCAACAAAACTTGATCAACACATTAGAAAGTTATAAAGAGGAGCTTACTGACCTACAGCAGAATTTTAAAAGGTTGGAAGGGGATTTTACAAAATAGGACAGTAAGGTTGACGATCTTTTAACCAGGATCACTCAATGATCAAGAACAGCAGCTTAAAATTGTTTGGAAATCGCAGGTGTACCTATTATCAAAACAATCAGAAACGAGAAAAGTCTTGAATATCTTTGGACTAAGAACGGGCAGATATTCCTGAGAAATTAAGACAACAATAAAGTTTTCTTAATTAAAACAGAAGCAGATCTTTCAAATGTCCTTTTATCAAAATGTTGGAGGACTAAAAACGAAAACTTCAATTTTTTATACCAGTCTGTTGTCTGAAAACTATGACGTCATTGTGCTGAAAGAGAACTGGCTAAATGGAAGCATTGCAGACCGAGAACTTTTCGACGTAAGATACATAGTGTTTAGAACGGATAGAGACCTAGAAAAGAGCAATAAAGAGGACGGCGGAGGTGTCCTTATCGCGGTTAAACGCCACATAAACTGTGAATGTTTGACTCGCCTAAATAATCGCCCATCGAAAGATTCTGTTGAGTACATTTGGATATCTATTATTATAGAGGGATTTAAGAAAATATATTTATGTGCGGTTTACATCCCTCCAGAGTCCAACCCGGGCAGATATAATTGTTTTTATTAATGTGTAGAGACAATTTTACCGTTAGATAGAAATTTATGCAATTATATTTCACCCACAAATGTGATTGAAAGAAAGTTCATTAGGTTTCTAAATATATCTTCCCTTAGCCAGCGGAATACTGTTCTGAATAGAAACAATAGATTATTGTATTTAGCTCTAAGTAACCTATATTTTACTCTATCTCTATGTGATTCACCTTTAATAGCAGTAAATGAAAATTCACATCACCCCGCTGTTCAATTTAACGTTAAGTGTAAAAAATACAAGCAAAAACCTCATTTTTCTGGTCCAAAATATAATTTTAAAAAACCAGATTTTATCAAATTTTATAGGTTGCTAAAAAACATAGACTGGGACATCTTAAACAATATAAACGATATAAATACATTTTACAATAAATTTTACACAGTTTTGGATTAATGTGTTAATAAATCAACCGTTTAAAAATGAGTATCCTGTTTGGTTTAACAAAGATATATTAAAAAATATTAAAGTTAAGGCAAATTTACACAAAGAAATTAAAAATAATGTGCATGATATTTACACTGAAAATGAATTTAAAAGGATACGGACACAAATAAAACAGGATATCAAAATAGCGTATAAAGATTACATCAGACAATCAGAAAATAATATATATTTAAATCCAGAATACTTTTGGACATTTATCAAACAAAATAAGAAACAGTCAGAAACACAAAATTTTGATATTAACGGACAATCCGTTAAAGATGGCCAGTGAATTGTGGACGCGTTTGCAGGATATTTTAGTCCGGTTTATGTGACACCCAGCAGCTCAGTCGACACCACTTTCGCTAGTAATCCCTATATGGACGCACTGGTCGTCAAAACTATATCCAACAGCGATATATTCTCGGCTATAAAACAAACGAGACCAAAAAAAGTGTGGGAATAGATCAAATGCCGGCATATATAATAAAGGGATGTCGGGAACTATTAATTTATCCAATTTGTATTATTTTAAACAAAATAATCATTACAAAACAATATCCCGATATGTGGAAAACAGCGAAAGTGGTGCCGATTTTCAAGGGTGGTGCGAGGTGAGATATACAGAATTATAGGCCAATTACACGTTAAAAAACTAGTAAGACCGAACCAGCACGGTTTCATGCCAGGAAGGTCCACGATTACTAATATGTTAATTTACACTCAAGAAATAGCAAATTCTCTAGATCAAAACATACAAGTAGATTCTGCATGTACTAACTAGGCTAAAGCCTTTGACAAGGTTCTACATGAAATACTTCTAAAGTCTCTCTTATCTTACCGGAAGGAAACAATACGTAGTTATGAGTCTTCTAAATATGATGTCTTATCAGGGGTGCCGCAGGGTGCAAACTTGGGTCCCTTACTGTTTCTCCTATTTATAAACGACCTTCATAATGTTATTTTATATAGTAAATGTGTGTCTTTTGCAGATGATTTTAAATTTTACATTAAAATATATAAAATTGAAGATTGTTATAAATTGCAACAAGATATTAACAATATGTTAAACTGGAGTAAAGAAAATGAACTAAATTGCAACGTAAAAAATGCACTGTTGTCACATTTTTAAATAAACAAAACCCAATAGTACATCCTTACAAAATGAAGCGTAACATTTTGGAAAGAACGGAATCAGTGAGGGATTTAGGTTTGCATCTCGACACCAAACTTAGTTTTATTGAGCACTTGGAAAAAACTATAAACAAAACTTAGAAACTCTAGTGTCATAAAAATGTTGTACTATTCCTTTGTATTTAGAGTATTGTAGTTCAATATGGGTCAAAAACTATGAATATTTTAAAGAAGAAATTGAACGGATTCAAAATAAATTTGTCCGATTTTTACAATACAAAATGAGCGGGGTATATCCAACCTTCTCACCATATACTGACTTGTTATGTATCCACAATATAGCAACTCTAGAGCAGAGGCGTTTAGAGCAGTATTGTATTCTAGTATATAAAATTATACATGACCAAATCGACCACAACTTGCAACTAATTAACAACTTTCTTTTTGCGGTGCCTAGGACCATTCCTAGGGTACCAAGCACCAGCATTCAAAACAATTAAAACAAAAAAATGTATAATTACTGCCATAACATGGATAACCAAAAAAATGTGTTTATTGTGGGAGAGGGTTTAGTTTGAGAGAATAAAATTTTACCATAGTTTGACGACTACAAATGTTTTTTAGATCAATTATTTAAAATGACAGTTAATTGTGTAATAACTACATATTTTCTAATATGTTTAAAGGTACATCCTTTAATAGGTCCAAGAATTCATTTTGATGGAAATTCAAGTACATTTCTCCATTTAGCCTACCCCTAAAGAAATGGGGCCCAATAAGGTAATCATCAATAATTCCTCCCCACACATTCATAGAAAACTGGACCTGATAGTGATGTTCTCTCACTACAAATGGATTTTCGTAGGCATAATAATGTTCGTTTGTTGATTAAACATACCATCTCTGGTAAAAGTGGCCTCGTCGCTAAAAAGTATCTTTTTAATCCAATTCGGATCCTCTCTACTTTGTTCTAAAAACCACTCACAATAATTTCGCCTCAAAACATTGTCGCCGGGGTGAAGTCCTTGCCTTTGCCCATCACACCTTGATGTAGTGGTATGGGTAAAGGTTTTTTTCATTAATAGTACGCCAGGTAACGTAATTAGATCTGCGCTGTCAACCTGCGTGTGGAAATTTGGGGATTATCTTGAACAGCGCCAATTACTTGCTCTTCCATAGCCAATGTAGCTTCATACCGAATACGGCCCCTCTCACCCGCATATGGAAGAAATGATCCACGATCGCGCAATCTCTGTACCACACTCACAATAGTTTGTTCCGATGAAGGGGGATAGTTTTCATTGGGAACGTGAAAATGTTCAATGTATAGTCTTCTGACTTCACGTGCGTTGGAGTGTGCCATTCCATACGCAATAACCATATTGGGTTTTAATCCAGAAGGTAAACCCGTTACACGAGGACATGGCCCCAAGTGCCGAACGCACTTACTGAGAAAACTGAGCATTGTCGAAAAGTTTACATTTTTGATGAGGTATGGTTTTGCCATTTTGTTTATGTTACTGTGGAGTTTTTGTGTTTTAAAATTTTGTGGCGGTATTTTCTGTGATTGTTTGCGTTATTATTACGGGAAACACTAGACAACACTTTTTCAATATTTTTTATGGTAGTGTCCACTCTTTTAATAGATTTTCCAAAAGTAAACAAAAATATTAAACATAAACCTACACTTTTGCTGTGAGATGGTTGTCAGTTGCTTTCACTACTGACGCAATCGACGCGCCTGTCCGATGACTCCGATATTTAATAGGCTTTCCATCTACTCGCGTTTTAGTGGGCTTTGAACGTATGTGGCGGCCATTTTGACAATTAACTAATGTACTAACTGTCAACAGTGTCAAAAATGGCTGCGGCATACGTGTAAAAGGGTACTAAAACGGAAGGTGTTAGCTGACCTGGTATCGGCCTGTCCATTACACTCCTCGTCTATGGGTTTTTTCCAGGCCAACTTGATTGGGAGAGTTATTATCGGTAGCAAGGGGAGGGCCGTTAGATTATCTCGTAGTTATATGGTTGTATGCGACCAGCCATTTAAACTTCTTAATTAAAACTAAACTACAAAAATGTTGCTACAAAACCAATCGTAAAACGTTTTTTTATAGTATTCTTACACTACGCACTCAGAAAAGTCACCTAAACCTAATTGTTTTTTGAACGTGAAACGGAGAGTTAAAAGCGTTATTTTAGACAAAACTATCACACATGCCGCGAATCGCAGAGATTGCTTCACTGACAAAAAATAAAATGGATTAAAAAATAAATACGTGAAATTGCAAAGTTTCTTACAGAAATTTCGACCTTAAAGCATCTTTCTTTAAGGCATTTTGTTTAATATCTTTGAGAAGTCTGATTAACCCAAGTACCATAGAGTGGGTGGGACCAAGGGCGTAGTTATTACAGACGTATTTACGACCCCGTTACAAAGGTGCCGAACGTCCACCTCATTTAAATTTTATTGCTGTTTGCCAAATATTTTTCCCCAAGTGTGTCTCAATTTATTAGGTAGGTCGTTTTAGATTAGTATCTGCCTTTTTTTTTGGTGAGCTTAAATAATTTTATTGGAATTTCCATCTGTTTTTTCCATAATATTTAATAATAATAAGGTAGCTTATACCAACAAGTTGCATGCCTTGTTATTGGTTTCTTTGACAAAGGTATAAAAAAGGAGTTTGAAAGTTGAACTAAATTTTAAAATAGTGGTTTACACTGGTGGCTAAAGTAGTGCTTTTTCGTAGCAGCAGCGGTTATTTGAAAGAACGAGCGGTAGTAAAAAATTAATACCTCCATTAAAATGTGGTTCCAAAAAAGAGGTAAAACTTTCCAAAAACTACAGTAAACAAATATTTGACGGCAAATCAAGTAAGTAAATAGTTATTAAGTGCATAAAGCTATGCTTTGCCGCACGCGACGGCAGTTGCACGGACGACGTGGAGCAGAGTTCGAGCAATTTTTTCTACAAGCAATTAAATAACCTAGTACGGGGCAGGTACATATTTTTTTTTAAATTTTTTCGTAGAAAAAATTATTTTCGCTACGCTAGTGACGTAATCTGGATACAACAAAGCATGCTGCCTATACCCGAATTCCACATAAATCTTCAGTGACATCATGGCCTTCTAACATGTGGTAGAATGAGCGCGTGTCAACTCACGGTACAATACAAACAAAGACATGCACATCAACTTCACTGAAGATTAAATAGGTACTTAGGTATAACTTCGGATTAATTTTAGGATTTTTTTTTTCTTTTGTGGTTTGCAGACCGTTGTTTTCGATGAAGGATAAAGAAGGACACGTTTTGTGTTTCAAATAATAATGTGAAAGTTACCTAATAATATGAAAGAATGTAGGTAGCTAGGTTCACCCAAAATAGGTACCACACCAATTTAGAAATAATTATGTAAAGTGATACTTGGTAACACGTACGATATTGATATCGTGTGCGTGTTTATAGGAACCAATGCCAGTGGCACAGCACTAAAAATGGACATTTTCAAAAAAAGTTTTTTTAAGTGATTTTTTAAGGATGGAATTTTTTTAATATTTTTTCCATAATCTAGACCAGCAAACACATTTCTGACATTAATATATAGTATTTATTCCAGAACACCCGTATACACTGAGCTTAGATTTTTGAGGTAATAATAATTTAATTACAAGCTATTTACTGAGTTGTTTACCTCCAACTACGCCCATGACCAAGCTAAAATAGCGAAATATTAATTCTGGACTGGAATATCCCCCTTTATTGCATACCACACAGTGGTATTGGTAAACGATTTTATATTTTCACAAATAGTCAAAATACAATTCAAAAATTACCAAACACTACCAAGTCTCGTTAACAACTCTGCCATTAGTTGCAAAAAAATATGTCGGAATTTTTTCCCGGCTCGGCGAAACAACTTTGCCGGCTTGTGTTCTTTTTTATGAATTTAGAAATTTTGTTCATTAAAAATTTAAAAAAAGGTAATCGGTGAGATTAAAAATTAAGGTATAAGCCTTAAATAAAAATATTTAAAATAGTCAATATATAGGGTGGGCCAAAAAATCTTGCACACTTTTAAATTTGCCATAACTTTTGATCGAATAGCTCGATTTCAATTTTTTTTAACTTTTTTTAAAGATAAGATATGGGACTTTTGAATATCGGGTTATTTTCACCTCGCCTGCAAAAAAATACATGCGGTACTGTATAAAATCTAAGTCATTGCGACAAAAGCCTTATGTATGCTTTCTATACCAAGGCATTACTTAATTAAATCGGTTGAGAGATAAGAAAACTATAAACCTCTGAAGTACGTGGTTTTGGACTCATTTGCAAAAAAATCTCAGTTTTTGCATTTGCTTTAACTTTGGATCGGATTACTTGATTGCCGCACAAATTACATTAGGAATGGCTTTCGGCTAAATGTCATAATTTTTTTATATGTTGTAGTACTCGATCAAAAAAGCACAAAAATAAAAAAAAAACGAGATAGGGAGCAGGATTACTTTCTGAGATATGGAGCTTTAAAGTTGACGTGTTTTAAGGCTATATTTTTGGACATGGTGCAAGTTTTTTCCCACAACTTTGTTGATTACTGCCAAAATAAAACGATTCGTTTCTCTATTTGTCCTGCATGAAACACCCTTTTCACCTATCTAAAAATATTTCTTTAAGGGTTCTTTGGTACCACCAGAAAAGTGACTGATTTGTGAATTTTAAAAGCGAAAGAAAATGACCGCTTTTTAAAAAAATACAATTTTTATTTTTTTTTAAACAAACGGCCAAATTTTAATAGTTTTTACATATGTTAATAAAAATAATGCTAGTAAGCTAAAAAAACATTTTTGCTTAAGTGGTACCATTAATTGGAAAAATGGTAGGTACCTTTAATGCTTTTTAATAATTTTGAAATATTAGTGAAATATGAAGTGATTTAAAATAACTTATGGGTCGGTTATACAAACTTTTTCTGGACAAATTCAATTTAAAAGCTTGATACGAATGTACTAATAGGTATCCATTGGTACCTGTATTTGACCAATCAAATTGCTCGTGTGTTACATGCTTTTAGGCTAACTTGGGTTTATCGGTAACGAATAGGATAACATATTACCGGTTTTTTACACTGTGTTGCCAATAGAATGCGTAAAATTACCTGGCAACAAATGACGCCGTTTCTTCAGCAAAAGTTTGAAATTGTCAAGCCTAATTTGATTTTTTTTTTAAAATACAAAGCCGCTGCATGCCGCCATATTAAACATATCTTTTTTTTAAGAGTTTTAACTTTTTGCACTCAAATGCATGCGTAAAAACCACTTTTCCGCACTTAAGTAGGAAAAACACTTTACCTCCTTTTTCTTTCTCGTAGAAAAACGGTAATAGTAACCGGAAAAATGTTACCAAATTTTCTACCGGCGACACCAAGTTAGCCTAAAAGCATATACAATACGAGCAATTTGATTGGTCAAATACAGGTACCAATGGGTACTAATTGGTACCAACATATTCGTATTAAGCTTTTGGATTGGATTTGTCCATAAAAAGTTTTTATTACCTACCTATAAAATATTTAAAATCACTTTTCGTATTTCTTAAATATCAAAAATATTAAAAAACATTAAAGGTGCCTACCATTTTTGAAATTTATGGTACCACTCAAGCTAAAAATTTTTTCTTTACCCAAGTGGCATTATTTTTAATAACATATGTGAAAATTTTGAAAATCTGGACGTTCGTTTTAAAGAAAATGAGAATTGTAATTTTTTTAAAAATGGTCGTTTTCTTTTTTTTTCTGTGACTTTTCTGGTGGTACCAAAGAAACCATATAAAAACGTTTTTATATGGGTGGAAGGGGTATTTCATTCCAGACAAATAGAGATTCGAATCATTTTATTTCGGCGGTAATTAACAAAGTTGTGGAAAAAAAATTGGACCAAGTCCGTAAAAACACGTCAACTTTAAAGTTCCATATCTCAGAAAGTAATCCTGCTCCATATCTCGTTTTTTTTTTATTTTTGTGCTTTGTTCATCGAACACTACAATATATAAAAAAGTTAAAAGAAAGCCATTTCCAATGTAATTTGAGCAGGGTTCTTTGTTTCGACAGTGACATTTATTAAAATTCAAATAATGTTATTTTTCAGTTACTTTATCGTTTACATTTCTTGTTAAATCCAAGATTAAATATTAACGTAAAATTAGTGCTTCTTTCGTGCATCAGCGATACTTTCACATAGAATGGTAATTTTGAACTTACATTTTACTTTTTTAAAACATTTTTCTTAACGTATTCAAAGTTACATCAATTTTACATTTTTTCAACGTTGAAAACATGTAATGTAACAGACCTTGCTTAGTGGGTAAAGTTACATCAATTTTACATTTTTTCAACGTTAACATGTAATGTAACAGACCTTGCTTAGTGGGTATGTAAAGCCCATAGGGCCTCTGCTTTTGTATTTTTGTCATTAATGGAAAAATGTTCTTGGGTCCTATTAAATAACAATTTCGGCTGCTCCTCCTTTTCATGAGATTTTTAAGTTTTGGTGGTTTTGGGACCTACTATGACTTTCTACCTGCCTTACTCCACCGCTGTCTACTTTAAAGTTAACTCTGCATATTTTAAAATCTTTTTTTACCCAAGAAAAAGTATTTTCCCAATACTGAATATGTCTCCAAATTTATTTATTCTCTTTCTGCAGACAGTTTTAAAATGAAAAAATGATAGAAATAAAATTATTTCAGGTTAGAATTCAATCTAGACTATGTTCACTTAAAAATGGATACAATTGAGAAATAATAATAATAACACCATGCATCTCTTGGCATATAAAAATTATATCTCTCCCTGGTTGGGTAATTACGAATTTCAGAATTGAACTTAATAAATTTGTTAAAGTATGAGGTACTTAATTGATTTAATATTTTGTAAATAAAAACCAATAAAAAATACTTAACTCCTGTTGCACCTGCGGATTATTTTCATACCCCTATTTTGCAATTTTTGAGTGTTCTTGTCAAGAGAGTGTGGAATTGTTGAACAATAATCAAAATGGGGCTGAACTATTGTTTGTAAACTGTACTGGAAGTCTGCATAGAGATTGTTTAAAATTCTAGATAAAAAGTAGAGTTCTTATGCTATTTTCTTATAAATAAAATTAAAATGATCTTTTAAATCTAGCGTCCGATTGATTTGGAATCCAAGATATTTCATAGAATCTACAATCTCAATGCTTGTCCCCTCCACAAAAATAATGATATTTTGAAGATCAAGATTGTTATACATGATTTTTTTTATAATTTAAGATTTTTAAATACTTAGAATTTTTAAATACTTACAAACAATTTCTAGTTGAGTGCTAAGCCTGTGCATAAGTTTAATTATATTTTTTCCCTTAACTCCAAGATGTCATCAGCAACAACTTAACATTACGTCCAAATTAAAAACCAATGTCATTGATATATAGAATAAAAAATAAAGGTCCTAGCACGCTTCCTTGGGCTATTCCTAACTCATTACATTTCAACCCAGATACATCTCTGTTAATTATCGTTTTTTGCGACCTATCATTTAAATAATCTTTGGACCAATCAAACACTTTCCCTCCAGTACCATAGTACTGGAACTTTGTAAGCAGTATATCTGTCTATGGTCTCAAATGCCCGTTTGAAATCTAAGAATATAATCAGCCCATATTCGTTGTTGTCAAGACCTTGACGCCAATTGGCAAAGGGTAATGGTAAAGCAGTTTCACACGAATATTTTTCACGAAAACCGGTTTGATTTTCAACAATAATATTGTTGCAATTTAAGTAGTGTAAAAACTGATGGTAAGCTGCTAATTCTAGAACCTTTTCAATTGGAGGCAAAGTGTTTATCGGTCGAAAATCACTAGCTTTATCAGAGCCCTTCACCTTAGGAACTCGAATTACTCTGCTTGTTTTTAACGAATGTGGAAAACTTTCGGTTTCAAGTGAAGTATTAACTAATGGTAACAAAACATGCCCTTTAACCTGATTAACATTTTCGAATTTAAAATCTCCATTGGATTTTTTTTTGTATACTGGGACTTTCCATCCATTACAGGATCAATGCCCAATGTTAGCGAAGTTTTTGCAAAGTTAAAAACAAACACAAAATAGCCATGCACTTAGCCGGGAGTCGAACCGACCTTCTGTCCGGCAGGCAGATACGCTGCCCACTGCGCTATGGCGCGGCGGCCGGCATCTCTATTGGATTACATTTGTTATCTAACGTGTTTATAATATTAGTTATATCTTTGATCGAAAGTTTTAAAAAAGAACTAAATTGACTATTTATTACAGGATAATTTACCAGGGTTCCCACCCAATTCTGATTTCCAAATTCCCTGACTTTTCCAGGTTTTCCCTCACCATTTTTTAAAAAATTCCAGGTATTTTTTGGATATAAATTGCTTGTCTACGTGGATACCAAGTAAATGTAGACTTTTACCATGACAATTTTTGAAAGCTCAAATTTAGCAGGTATATTCTCGAGATAAAAAGGTAAAAAGCAGATAAATAAGACGAGAAACTTTGATCGAAACTTTATTTTAAGACAAAAATCACAGGAACCGAATTCGTTAAACCCTAAAAACAAATCATGTACTTAACAGTATTAAAAATAAAATACTAATTCGCCTAGTTCTACCAACGTTTTTTTGGTTTATCTAACAAGTTATAAAACTAAATTGCACGAAGTGTTAATATGCACATGTGTACATTCACACGAAAAAGAAGACCAGCATAAGCTGGAATACGGAAAAACTCAATACAGAACAAACAGGAAATATATCAGAAATCAATTACCGAAGAAATAAATGAACCGCAATGGGGCTATAATGTAAACGAGCTGTGAAAGAACAACATAACTAGGGTTAACTAAGCGACGGAAAGACGAAATATGACCAGGAAAAAAATGCTTCAACACCCAACACCAACAATAGAAGAGTATAAACAACAAAGATTTGAAGCACGCAGAATGATATAAAGGAAAAAGAGAGACCACTATCTAAATATAATAAGAGAAATGGAGGAAAACAGACAAAACAACAGAATAAAAGAATACTTTCAGGGAATAACAAAGCACAAAACAGGATACCAACCCAGAACCGAAAACTTCTTCTCAACAAACAACGGACAAGTAATAATAACCAACGAAAGAGAGATCCTAACCACATGGAAGAACTACTTTTGCGAACTACTCAACGAAGAGGTAAATATCGATACCTACACCCATAAGCATATTGACAGCTGAAAGAGATACCAACCCCAACATATGAAGAAACAGTTAAAGTCATAAAAAAGCTAAAAAACAACAAAGCTGCTGGTAGTGACGGCATACCTGCCGAATGTATAAAATATGGTGGAGAAACACTGCATACATTTGGACCGAAATCCTACCGGATCCATGGAAGGAAGGCGTGATAGTCCCCATCCATAAAAAAGGAGATAAAAAGAAATGCTCAAATTATCGTGAAATATCCTGCGGGGAATACCACTGCGGGTTTAGACCTAAAATACCCACTATAGACCAGATTTTTACCGTTAGACAAGTAATGAAATAATGGAAAAATGCTGGGATTTTGACAGAGAACTTCACCAGATGTTTATTGATTTTCAAACAAGCATTTGTATGTTCAATAAACATAACCTGCGACCCTGGATAATGATGTGGTTCTTGTCCTACACGTTTTAAAAAACTTTTCTCTTGGTCTTGGATTTTAGGTGGACTGGAACTGATTGAGCGTGAAACAGATGTTGAGCTTATATACGAGGTGAGCAGAGAAGAACTCAAATAATATATTTTTTTAAAGTTGGTTTAAAAAATAAGTTGAGAAAGAGAAATTCCAGGTTTTGTGTGCAAATTCCCTGACTTTTGAGGATTTTTTTGGTCATTCCCTGACTTTTCCAGGTAGCTCTCAAAATTCCCTGACTTTCCCAGATTTTCCAGGTCAGTGGGAACCCTGTTTACGGATGACCACTCCTGATTACTTTTAATTTCATTGATACTATTTTCAACACTTTCAACAAAAAAGTTGTTAAATCTTTCAGCAATGGCTTGGTCATCGGAAACTATTTCAGGATTGTGGTTATAGTTTCATAATTAATTTTTGTTGCAGTTAAGTTTTTAATGTTTTCCACATGATTTTACTATTATTCGAAAACCCATCAATTAGTTGGGGGGCATATGGACTTCCGTGGGCTTTTTGATGATGATTTTACGAAACCTGTTTTAACCGGTTAGTAATATCACCATGCCTGTGAACAGCCTCAAAAGTGCTGCAGTCAAAAAGTGAGGTTAGGACGACAAAATATTTTTTTAAATCTTAACGGTTTGACGTACGATAATGAAATTTGGTACTCATGTTGGCCTTCTGGCCAGATTGTATAATAAAATTTAAAAAATAACATTTAGTGCATCTAGGGGCCGGTAGAGGGCGAAATGTCTTTTTAGATTTTTCCCTGTATCTCCCGAACGACTTATCCTGCACACTTGATTTTGTAGTACAGCCTATTAGCAATCAGCCTGATATCACAAAAAAATTTTTAGCCTGTGAGCGGAGGACCCTGAACAGACGCCATTTTTTTGATAATTTCGAAAAAAAAATCTATTTACGCAAAATTAACTTAAGGGCATCGAAAATTTATATAAATCGGTTACTTATAGACCACTCAATATTTCTCCACCTATGAATAGCCTCAAAAATGTTGCAGTCCAAAAGTGAGGTTAGGATGACAAAATATTTTTTTAAATCTTAACGGTTTGACCTACGATGATGAAATTTGGTAATCATATTGGCCTTCGGGCCAGATTGTATTATAAAAATAAAAAAATAATATTTAGTGCCTCTAGAACTCGGTAGGGGGCGAAATGTGGTTTTAGATTTTTCCCTGTATCTCCCGAACGACTTATCCTGACCACTTGAAACTATGTGGTTTTGTAGTACATACTATTACCAATCAGCCCGATATATAAAAAAATGTTTCAGCCTGTGAGCAGAGGGCCCTGAACAGACGCCATTTTTTTGACAATTTCGAAAAAAAATATCTATTTACGCAAAAAATGAAAACCACATTTCGCCCTCTACCGGCTTCTAGAGGCACTAAATGTTATTTTTTTATTTTTATAATACAATCTGGCCCGAAGGCCAATATGATTACCAAATTTCATAATCGTAGGTCAAACCGTTAAGATTTTAAAAAATATTTTGTCGATTTATATAAATTTTCGAAGCCCTTAAGTTAAGTTTGCGTAAATAGATTTTTTTTTTCGAAATTGTCAAAAAAATGGCGTCTGTTCAGGGCCCTCCGCTCACAGGCTAAAAATTTTTTTGTGACATCAGGCTGATTGGTAATAGTATGTACTACAAAACCACATAGTTTCAAGTGTGCAGGATAAGTCGTTCAGGAGATACAGGGAAAAATCTAAAAACACATTTTGTCCTCTACAGCCAATATGTGTACCAAATTTCATCATCGTAGGTCAAATCATTAAGTTTTAAAAAAATATTATGTCGCCCTAAACTCACTTTTTAACTGCAGCACTTTTGAGACTACTCACAGGCAAGGTTAAACATTTAAAACAGGTTTCGTAAAATCATCATCAAAAGGCCCACGGAGGCCGAATTTCGACTCTATGCCCCTCGACTAAATTGGTTCATAATAATATTTTATTTTTTTTTTAGTTTTAAGCAAATTAAAACAAGCATTCGTAAAAAGTATGCTAAAAAATAAGTAAGAAAATAAAAAATTAACAATAAAAATATGCAAGTATTAAAAAAATAAATAAAAAATAAAGTATCATGTGCGATACATCATTTTAAAGGAAATTTTATGCCGATTGTAAAAATCGATTTTAAAAAATAGGTCATCCAATAAGAAAGATACCAACTTAGTGATATATGTCAAAAACTAAACGCAGGGTGGCCACTGGAAAAAGACAATTTTTTTTATGATTTTTTGTAGTATTTTCCTACAAGCGTGCGGAAAGTAAATTGCCTCACGCCGCCGTGCGGAAAAAGCCTTTTAACACAATCATTTTTTTAAATTTTCCTCACTCGAAGGAAAAATGTTTTAACTAACGCGTGCGGAAAGCGTCTTTTTCAAATTTACGGCTTTCCGGCGCGTCGTTTACGCAAACGCCGTTGCGTGCGGAAAAGTATTACTTTCCGCACTTGTTAAGTAAATAACTATTACTCACAACTAGGTACCTCTAATTGTGTGTGAAATAATAAATCCAACTTATTTTACTAATACAAATATATAAAAAGAAATATATTATGAAAATTTAAACGGTAAGAAGGTTCTTCCAGTTCCATGTGCTTTTCTGAAGCTGCGTCAATTCCATCAATTCTGAATATTTTCTTACAAAGTTTGCAAAAAAGTAAGCAAAAAACATTCTTTTATTTCCTCAAGTAGCCAAGAATACTGTAGCTTCGAAGTCGCATTAAATTTAGTTTATTAAACGAAACAAAACCTTTTGGAAGGATATAATAGGGGTTATTTTCTCACAGCACAAGTACAAACATAACTGATATCTATTGGTTTCCATTAAAAAGCGCGGCAACCCTCTTGTTGTGTCCTTTGAATCATGAGTTGAATATATATTCCTGCACTAATTTACCAGATGTGATTGAAAATTTGATGTGTGGTTTATATAAGTAGTTGCCTAATTATCCCATGAGAAAATGTACAGGTGGAATATCAAGTTTGTTTACACTAAACTTAAAATATTTAGGTTTTGGTGCAAATTTTATGAATTTTATGACAATTTCGAAATTTTAGAACATTTTGGGCATATTTTATGACAAAATTGAAATTTTATGAATTCATAAGATTTTATGACAAGTGGCCACCTTGTAAACGTGACAGATAAATTGACAAATAAATTTTGTTTTAAATTATCTATAGAAAAGCAGTTTACACCAAAAGTTATACGGCAAATTCTAAAACGCACGAGCGAGTTTTCCCTCAAAAAAGGTAATGGTAACCGTAGATCCAGATTTCGCACTTGTGGTGCTCATCAGTACGGTGTTAGGAATTGGGAGATGAAATGATGATGAAAAAATCTGGCACAGGATTCATGTAAAGACAACCATCTGTCAAATTGCAGAATCGGCAGATGTACACTTGATTTCAAAAAAAATTCATACATGCATTTTTTTCTATGCCACAAAATTTAGCTTTTCATTAGTGTATATTATTATAAGGCACCAGCTTAGTATGCCTGACAGCTTAAAATTCAGTGTGACATCCTTAAAAATGCCACAGATAGAACATTTAAGCTGGGTTCATACAGAAATAAAATAACATAAGATAACATAAGATAAGAGAAAATAAAAATAAAATAGTTCACCTTATGGGACTGCTTGATGGCGTTCATACAGACAGAAAAAAATAAGATAACATAACATAACAGAAAGATGGCAAACTTTTATCCTCTTATTTTATTTTATCTGAAATCGCGTTCCGTGCATGACCGTGACGTCATCGCGACGAACGAATTTTCACAAAAGTTGTTTTGTGAAACCTCAAATCTATGGATTCTTTATTTTTTTGTAAATTTTTGAAAAAAAGGAAAAGGTTTTGCACAGCCATTTGAAAGCGCCGTACGCGAGTCCACTAACAAAGAGAAGAAGAATAAAAAAGGAAAAAGGTAAGCCTGCATGCGCAAAAATTCGCATTTTGATTGGCTGGACCTGATCTCTTATTTTATGTTATTTCTCTGTGTGAACACCTAATTTTTTTATTTTATGTTATCTTATGTTATTTTTAACTTATCTTATCTTACGTTATTTTATTTCTGTATGAACCCAGCTTTACAAAGGTTCAAATTATCACTCGAGTTATAGAAGACGGCTGGTCTATAAGAAGAGCGGCCACCCATTTTGGAGTTGATAAAATGACGATAATGCGATGGAAAAAGCGCTGGATTGAAAATAATTCTACGGATAGAAAACATTGACACAGGCAAAAAATTTCCTCAAAATAGATGTGGCAATCTTAATGACGTTTTTAAAACGTTGTAGAAAACAGCAAAAGCATTATTGTATATGTTTTTGCTGTAGAAACGTTGCACAGCATACTGTTACTGTTACTTGGGGTATCTTAAAATACCGATTTTCAAACTTTGGTCTCGATTTCTAGCTAGTTCTGTGTACTAATTTTTTTACAAAACTGCGTGAAAAATTTCATAAACAGCTTCAGCTGGGATTTTAATAAATACGGTTTTGTGGGTATGGACATTCAAGAAGTACAACTAGTTTTTGGACTCAGTTTTATATAACCCATACCTCGTTCAAGAGCACTGTGCATATAGAGGATATGGATGGACTGGAGTATCATCAACACCGTACGAGTGCCTTAAGTGGCAATACAGCACCCGCAACGCCGCATTATATCGATGGATATACGCGAAGACCGCGTACCGTCCGTAAGCAGACAGCAAATGATATAGTCTCTGGCGCCCTATGACAGAGCCTACCTACAACTTGTGTCAGGAACCTGTATACTAGGGTGGAGCGATTTTATAAAAGAAAAAATTAACTTTAATTTTTCTTTTGACCTGTGTGCTCGATTGGTGTCTTTTTATGTGGTTAATGAAATGGCAAAATCTGGGTTCCTAAATGTGACGTCTTCAGGTTCCTAAATGACCACAAAAATTTACCTAAAATAAAAAATATATAAATAACCAAATAATTTTGTTTATTTTAGTAGTTACAGCTCTTCGCTTGGTTTTTTTTGCAGAAGGACAACCCAGAACCCACCACGGGGAGGTGGCTGCAAATCGGGTTCCACCCATTCCCACCCTCCCAATTTATCTTCAAAACTGAACAAAACTAAACGTAAAGGTACCTAAAATACGTATTTCGAAGTTACTCAGAGAAATGTTTTTTGGTTTCAACTTTTGGCAATTTTTGTCTCGATGATATTCTAGCTCTTATCAATCCATCACGTGATGTTGTGCCACAAACTAACGAAGAAGCTTCGGTAACCAACTTTATATGCCGTTCAACCGTTTGCGTATGGCAGGGAAATTTAAGTATATCAATCTCATCAGGAACGTGTAAAATCATTTCTGAAAGTTCATCAAAATCATTTCTGAAAGTTCATCATCACTTACGTTTTTGATTATAGGAGGCTCTGTTATTTTAACTGACTGCCAGTCTACCACGTCAAAATACTCTTGGGCATCAAAATTAATAGGTGGTACTTACTTAAATTCGCGAACACTTTCGTCTCTATTCTCTGATCGACACTTTAATATGCGACGTAAAGATAACTCCCGGATGCAAACGCAGTATCCTATTAGCCGTTGTTAGCCCCCTGGAATGAGATATCTTTCCAGGTTGCCTTTCGGCAAGCTGCCACGAAATCAGGCCGCTTTTGATTCCTAAGCACATTTCATAAAGGTACTTTTGATCCGTGCTTAGTTCATCTATATTCACAACAGGAAACTCAGAATCTATTTTCTCAAAGTCAACAACTGCCATTTGCTCACATCGATCAAGAAGTTTTCCGATAGTACCTGTAAAGCCACGAGGATTATTTATTTTTCCGTCTAACTGTTGCACTAAATGGCGAAGCGGTAGTTCGTTAGCGTGTAACAAACATATGAACTGGCTTCCCAAGTGAGAGTTCTATTTGTCTAATAACACCATTCTGTAAACCAGTATTGACAACGGTCCCATCACAACCGATAACTTCAATAGTACTCAAATTATCACGCAATGAGTCTTTTAGGAACTTTGTGATGCTGTCTTTAATGGACTTCGCACTACCGTTTTCTGGAGATACGTGTCCCATGTATTTACAGCCTGGTTCAGCCAATATGACGATGTGCTCTTTAGTAACCGATTTGGTACGTTGACTTGACTGTTTTTTTAATAACTAAGGTTCTGTCTTTTCTCCCGTCAAAGTCAATTCCAAAAGTTGAAAGAAGCTCCTCATCTGTCTCTTTTTTAATAAGACCCGTCCTACATTTCTTGCGTTCCCTTCTAATTTTAGATCTGTCTATAATTTTAGTAGTGTCCTGCAAGATTAGTTGTTAGTTGCTTCTGCAAGATTCGTAAGTTTTAATCCTGTGTTGTATGGTAGCTTTAAGCCTTTTGATGATGACGGATGCTCCGATCCTTGTGTTGTAATTTTTATGAGTTGTTAGAAAAGAATAAGATAATTTATAACACTAGAGATTAAAAAACTATAAGAAAAATATGTTATAGAATTAAAATTCGAAGTTAAAAAAATTACTGATAATGAGAAATTTCCCCCCCGCCTAGGAACCTGAAGATTAAGTTTGATAAGAGTGAGATTTTTTTTGGTCTATACTCACCCTAAAAGACATTTATTCCGATACCAGGCATCATCAGATTCTAAAATTGAGAAAATCGCTCCACCCTACTGTATACCCATCACGCGACTTCGGTGTGTTATTATTATTATTATTATTATTATTAGTTTATTATCTACCTGATTAGGATTAACGATAGTATAGTGGTTGCTTCTAACTATACGTTGTTCGTGGCTGCTATTTAAAATGTACCCGTTCAATCCATTGTCATAAATAAGTGAGACGTTCGGCAGAAGGACAGGTTTGGGTCCATTAGGCAAACGTTCTACAACGACTTTTCGGTCCATAGAAAAGGATCTGCAACAAGAAAAATAACCGCATTATAAAGATTATTCCAATGTGTTAAAAGTCCCATAAAAGTGTGATTTGGAAAAATTACAGCAAATATTTCCCTCATGTGTGAAAACTCGCCTAAACTACATATTTAAAAAAAATATATACAAGGTGGATTCTTTAAAAGGAACAGTGCTTCTAGCGGGTTAGAATTTGGTTTTACAAAAAAATCCAAAAACACGTCAACTGAGATTTTAAATTTTCTTTAATCGTGCTATCTTGGATTTTTTTTATGTCGTTTGGTTTACGAGGTATGGCAAAAAAATATATTTTAAAATAGAAAAAAGTTAATTTTTACATTTATTACGCATTATCCCAGTAAACAAAAATCGTCGGTATTGGATCGGGCCAATGTCGACAACGTTGGCAGTGTGTCGGCATCGGCGACTACACTCTGGTCCGATGGTGGTCAGATTACGATTTTCAGTTTTCGGTCAATAATCGACCGACGATGGTCCGATTGGAACTTTGTTTAATCGATCGAAAATCGGCAACTGACGATAGCCCGATTTACTATAGTCGACTTTATGCCGAAGTCCACTTTATTTGCTTTAGGGCCGACGACGGTCCGATTGGAACTTTGTTTAATCGGTAGAGAATCGGCAACTGACGATGGCCCGATTTACTATAGTCGACTTTATGCCGACGCCCACCTTATCTGCTTTAGGGCCGACGACGACCCGATTGGAACTTTGTTTAATCGGACGAAAATTGGCAACTGACGATGGTCCGATTGGAACTTTGTTGTTGGGGGCTTCTGGCCAAAATATGGGTCGAAGTGTTTGATCACCACAACCGACTAAAACCAAAATCGGCACCCTGGCATTTTTAAAAGTCAAGCGTAAAGTAACGTTGTTCGCATTTTTCTATAAACAAGAAAATACGTGAAACCATAAGAATGACATATTGTAGGGTATAGCAGCAAAAAAAACAAGTTTTATTCATGTTTTGTAATATTTTTTATTCGTTACGCAGAAGAAATAAAATGTGTTTCCATGCTGTTTTTTCGTCATTCTGTTCGTTCAATGAGAATGAACCTAAAATTACATAGAAACCATATAAATATCAAAGAAAATTATGAAAAGACAAAAATAGAACTTCGGGATTCACATTCAATAAATAAGTAGTTCATAATTTGTTAATATTGGCCCTTTTCAACAGTACTGTTATATAGAAACCATTTATCAAATATTCATTGTGCCAAATAGTTTAAAAACTTTTGATAAAATGCAAGTCAACAAAATGTAGGTTCAGTAAGGTCAGGAACAGCGAATCTTTGAAAATAATTGTTCACACAGATAAAACAATTCGTAAGCAGTATTATACAACAAGGACAATATTTGGTGCATGATTCACAGCAGTGTGTCACAGCAACTGTTGGATTAGCAGGATTTTTATGGCTAACTATTCTGATAGAAAAAAGTCTGTACCGGAAATTATGATTCCTTTTTTTAAATTATATAATAGAGACCATTTCCTGTGGTTTTCATATGTATCCCTGCCAAAAAAAGCGCCTCAAATGTCTTACAAAAGTTTTACGAGATTTTATTATGTTTTACCAGGTTTTATATGTTTTCTCTGCGGTATGTGAAGCAAACTTGTAAGAACCTAACAAAATCTCATGAAGTACGGATTTTTTTCTATCAGTTTTGACGAGAAACACAGCTTGGCTCGTAGAATCTTATAAAGCTCTATAAAACAGCATAAAAACTCACCAACTTTCATGTGGTTTTTTTGACCTGGCTAATACAGGATGACACTTTGCTTTCCACCCCGGACACTTTTGTAAAGTAGATACAGGATGTTCTATTTAAAAGGATGCCCCTGAATTTTCTCGAAAACTGATCAAAATTTTAAAGACTTTCATTTTGCTTACAAGGGGAAAAAATTTTGGCTATATGGGAATTTTTGTGGGCCACACCCTTTTCGAAGGGTGAGTTTCGCCACTACCAGTGTAGCTATACTGTAATAGGATTTTAAATAGGAATTGTTCTTTTATTTGAAATTCTCCAACTAAAGCCCAGTAGAGAAACAAAATTCATCAAGTCATGTTATTGGTGTAATTTTCGAGGGAATCCACGACGTCGACCAATGGAATCTGTGCGTTTCAGGGAAATAATTGTTTTCTCTCTGATTTCAAGTATAGCTACCCCAAGTAGGGTTGCCAGCCCTCCCGATTTAGGCGGAAGTCTCCCGCTTTTTTGAATTTCCTCCCGCCTCCCGCCTAGTGCAAAAATCTCCCGATGTTTAAATTATGCGAGATGGTTTTCCATTTTTGAACATTCCCCGGCATTCTTGAACAGTCTTCTTAATAACCAGACACTTTCTTTGATCTCCGAGTCATTAGGGATATTTTGGAATGCTTATTTGACACTTCGTAGTGGATGTGGTAATTACTGCGTCTGCGCAATAGCTAAACGTCATTCCGTTGTGGTAATTATAACCACTACCACTACCGTAAGATACGAATCCATTTAGTTGTGGTTGTGGTTATTTTTCTGGTTAATTTTAGAGAGAGAATTTTGGCGCAATTAATTTTAAAAATGATAGGGAAATTTTGGAACGCTTAGAACTTTGACAGCCGCTGTGGTAGTGTTTAACAACCACTACCACTCATCGATTTTACCAGAGTTTTGATGAAATATTCCTAATAAAATATTACCAGTTTCCAACATATAAAACACTTATTTTGTAAAATTAAGCCCAATTTTTTATTTTTTCCAATTTCTAAATTTTTTTACAAGTGACAGTTTTTAATGTGTTCCAAAAACTAAAATCGACGCGTGGTACTGGTAGTTAAACACTACCACAGCGGTTTTCAAAGTTGTCCAAATTTTAAGCGTTCCAAAATTTCCCTGTTTTCATAAATTTAATAATACTCTCACTCTTTTTCACATACAATGTAAAAAAAAGATGGTAATAAGCAAACCAAAGGCGAGTGCTCTGGGTTGAAAGAATTTTTAAATAAATCCACGCAATTCCACATTCCTGTTGATGCATGAAGACCTATTATTTGATGAAGACATACCATAAAGTAAGTAAAAACATACTTTTAAAAGAATTTGTTTCTGATTCATACTTAAGAAGGGAAACCTGTTAATGATCAGTGGATTTTTTTTTAACACTTTTCGTTTGGTCGGGGATCAGTTTTTTTTTTATTGTGGGTTAAAACTGCAAAACACAAAGTATAAAAAAGTAAGCTACCATTGGTTCTTTTGAAAATCAAAATTAAGTAACATATAAAGGAGGAGGCACATTTCTTATGGGAACTGGATCCCCGTGGATTTCAACGAAATTTTAGTATCTTGTTGGGACAGTCCTAGAAAGCATTTTGTCTTATGGGCACAAGTTCCGATATGTACAGGGTGAGCCAATAATAGCTGTCAAATTTAAAAATTTTTATTTTTTCCAGAACGCCTATGATGTCCAATTGAATTGGAAAAACAACCGATTCTTAGTAAAATGACAACGCTGATTATAAAAATTACATTTATTTTGACATGTGTCAAATCCTGTCAAAACAGCGGCAACAATGTAATGTAAATAAAGAATTATTTCCCAAATAGCCTCATCATCGATAATCTCCCTAAAATAAAGACTTTAAAGCGAAACATAAATGACAGATATCTCAGCTGTCATTTACCTTTGACAAGAGTACTACCGCTAATATGAACGGTATTCACGAGTGGGTACTCTAACCTTACTAAATCGAGGTCGCTGATTGCAAAAATGACATTCATTTTGACATACGACAAATCCTGTCAAAAATACGGCAACAAAATGTAATGTAAATAATGAATTATTTGTGAAACTTTAAAGTGAAACAGAAATAACAGACATCTCAACTATCATTCACATTTATTTTGACATATGGCAAATCCTGGCGGCAAGACATACAGCCGCCGCTAGCGACTCTTAACGCTCGTTCTTCTTCAGTTTCTAGTTATTTGTGGATAAGTATAGCTGAAATCTTCATGCGTTGTCGCAGATCCTTCGACTCAACTCCGCCTTTCCTGAAATATGATGGTTAACGCTTTTAACCAAGGTATTCGAAAATTAAGCAAAATGAATGTCATTTTTTTAGTAAGGTTAGAGTACCCACTCGTGAATACCGTTGACAGCTGAGATATCTGTCATTTATGTTTTGCTTTAAAGTCTTTATTTTAGGGAGATTATCGATGATGAGGCTATTTCGGAAATAATTTTTTATTTACATATGTCAAAATAAATCTAATTTATTTTTGTAATCAACGTTGTCATATTACTAAGAATCGGTTGTTTTTCTAATTCAACTGGACATCATAGACGTTCTGGAAAAATCACATTTTTTAACTTTAACAGATATTATTGGCTCACCCTGTACATATCGGAACTTGTGCCCATGAGACAAAATGCTTTCTAGGACTGTCCCAACAACATACTAAAATTTCGTTGAAATCCACGGGGATCGAGTTCCCATAAGAAATGTGCCTCCTCCTTTTCAAAACTCCCGCTTTTTCAAAATAAAAATATGGTAACAATTATAGTCAATTTCACTGGGGTCATTGTCATTTCATTAGTAATATTTCCTACAAAAAACTATTTATAGGAAAAATGTCATTATTGTCACTTAGAGTGGTTACTATTGCCCAGTAAACAACACTATAGTTATATAAATCTAAAGTTCATATATGTATGTATAATATGTTACATCGTATTTACGTAAATACGTCAAAACTTTGACTGTTAATTTAATTCATCATAAGCAATGTTAATTTTACGTAAATAATATGACTTATATATTACGTGAATAGTAAGACCTTAATTTTACATAAAAAATATGACATACCAATTACATAAAAGAGTATATGTAATATTTAGGTAATCTAATTTATGTAAACGTTACATAAAATGATCTACTTTAAATGAACGTAATAAAATTTACATAACTGTTATGTAACAATTTACAATTACACAAAAAATTTCAATCCAAATTACGTAAACGCTCTATAACATGATTTACGTTACATTAAAATTTTTAAATTTACATAAATATTATGTAACATTGTGAACCTTAAGTTTGCATTTAAAATTTTACATAATTGTTACATAAAATTTTTTATGTATTAATTATGTTACGTAAATTCCCTATAAAATTATTTACATCAAATTAAAGTCTCAAATTTTACATAATTATTACATAATCAATTGAACCGTAGGTTTACAATTGAAATTTTACATAACCATTATATAAAACATTTTACGTAGGATTTATATCATCTAAATTACGTAAACGCTCTATTATCATGATTTTTGACATTCACATAAATATTATGAAACACTTTGAACCTTAAGTTTACATTTACAATTTTACATACTTGTTACATAACATGTTTTATGTATTATTTATGTCATTCAAATTATGTAAATTCCCTGTAAAATGATTTACGTAAAATTAAAGTCCTAAATTTTACATAATTATTATATAGCCAATTAAACCGTAAGTTTACATTTCAAATGTTACATAACTATTATTTAAAACATTTTATGTAATATTAAATTTATATCGTCTAAATGAGATAAACGCTCTATAAGGCGATTTACGTCACATTAAAATTTACAAAAATATTATTTAACTGGTTAACTTTGTAGTTTGCCAATGTCGGACCGTGTCAAGCAATCACGGACGGACCTTCGTAAATCACCGACATTGGCCCGCCTTAAGCTGCACTCATGTCGGACTTAGATAGTTGACGCTTGCCGCATGTCATGCAGATTAATGTGACTTAAATTTTACCTTATTAATAACTTATTGTGACCTTAAATTTACATACCAAGGTAAACCTGTTATGTAAAATATACGTAGCTTTTACTTAATTCTCACGTAACATGGATTTAATATTTATGTAAAAGGTATATTATTTCATTTACATCACATTTATGTAACAACTAGGTGAACTGTGCACATGGCATTATGCAGAGTTTTCGCACCTTAATGTTACTTAAATTTTACCTTATTGTGACCTGAAATTTACGTAACAAGGTAAATCTGTTATGTAAATTTTATGTAATTTCTACATAACGGTGTTTTGAAAAATTACCAGTTATACGCGAAAGTAATATATTCCACTATATAACTAAATAACATTACTAGAAGCACGAATAAACTTTGCACTCCGAGGCTTACTTCATATTTGTCATGTTTGCCTGCGGCGCATTAAATCATGATTTTTGACATCAATATTTGGATAAATAAACAATTTTAAATTTTATTTGATTAACACCCCTCTACATTTGAGCCCAGGTCCGCGCTTGTAAGAATCAATTATAGTCACATTTTTAATTCAAATTAAGTTTTTTTATTATTTATCCTTAACCCCCCCCCCAGAAGCCAATTCCTGGGTGCGCCACTGTGATTAAGACAAAAATTAACCAACTAAGCCTATGCCTTCTATGAACGATACTTTAGTTTTATTATATATTATAAATATTTTTAATAATAAAATATAAGCCAAAATATCAGGGTTTCACATTAAAGATGGCCTCCACATTAACTTTCTTGCTGACGAAAAAAATATCGAGTAGAACAGGGGTCTAATTCTTGAATCTCGAGAAAAGGAAAAATCCTCAAGAGAAAATCCTTCTTTTCGCTTTTTCTTGAAACCTCTTTGAAGTTTTAGATTAAAATATATACATTTTACGCGCATGCTTGCCTGAGAAATGGAATCGATCACTGGCTTTGGAGTTGCGGAGCGCGAACACCCAATTTTTGATAGAATGGAATGAGCGATCACCGCTCAAGAATACGAAATGCGTTCGACGTGGGATCATTCGACACAAATCTATGTTGTTCCCTGTTCAAGAATTAGGGCCCAGGGGGGCACCCTAAAAAATTTTGCGGGGCGGCCTCAGAAAAATCTGACACGCTTCTGACTACGGCGATGTTGTTTATAACCAATGTTTACGTAAGTCTGTAGTAAGCAAGGGCGTAGCTAAGAGCGAACAAGAGGATAATGTCCCCCTCAAACCGGTGTCCGTATTCGTTAGTCTCCCGATGTTTGCTGGGTAGCTTTCGCGCGCTCTGATTTCCCCTCTTTGTAGCTGAGCCAATCCACATTTTTTTTAAATAATTTACAAATACACACGGAAAAATTAAAATATGCATCACAGTAAATTTTGCCTGCGGCGCTACAACACATTAATCGATTGATTAAGTAACAAATATAAATAAATAAATAGTATATTTTTACAAAATTTTCGCCTGCCGCGCATTAGTGACATTATTTTAGCAACAAATCTAGGATTGTTACCAGATCCCAATCCAGGTTTTTTTATATTTGATAAAAAACGTAAAAAATCAAAAAGTTGCGGCGCTATAACAAATTTAGTATAGTCTTAGGCAATTTTTATCAACAGCATTTGCGTGTTAAAAAATGCTTTATTACTATATTTTTACAAAATTTTCGCCCACGGCGCATTTATGACAAGATTTTAGCAACAAATCTAGGATCAAAACCTGATCCCAACACAGTTTTTTTTTATACGAGTTGAGTTGAATTTTTTACACTGTCCCCCCCCCCCAAGGAAAAATCGTATCGACGCCCCTGGAAGTAAGAAGACTTCAGTTGATGCAAAATACTTGTGTGAGGTTAGTCTGCGATCTTAGAAGAACAGATCGTGTCTCTGAGCCACTTTAATTTTAAAATTAAAAGAACTACTGTATCCTTTCAGTAACGTTTTATTTAGAAATAGAATACATAGCATTAATAGCTGTCAGAATTACGTGATTGCTATCCCGAGACACAAAACTGCTATTACAGGTTATCACACACAAACGCTGCACAACGGTGGCATAGAGGTTCAACCAATTAGCGCCCGATCTCAAAACGCCATGTTGAAAATTCTGGAGCGCCGATTGGTTAATACCTCTATGCCACCGCAGTGCAGCGTGTGTGTGTGATAACCTTTACCGTGATTCATTTTCTTAATCTATTGCCAATATTTACAATAAAATTTCTGAAAGTTTTAAAAATTTAAGTTTTACTGTCTTTTTTGTAGTTCTAGTTTTGATATTAATCAGTATGAATAGTTAATATTAGACTAAACTTAAGAAAAGATTCAATGATATACATACTTATTTGCATATAGAATAATTTGATTTTTGTTTAAAAAAAAATTGGTGTTAAAAAGCATAAATAGTCCACCATACAATTAATTATTTTATGTTGAAGGGAAATGAAAATAACTCGAAAACTGTAGCTTAGAAAGATTTTAACCTAACAAAATTTTTGGGCAATATTTACGAAAACCAAAATCTGAAAACCGTATATCGCTACTTGCTTTTGTTTTAAAGTTACAATTTTCTAAAATATTTTATCCCCCTTTTCCCCCCTTCAACCCCCCACCACCCTAACCAAAAGTTAATCAGTTCATAGTCAGCCGATAAAGGATTTTTGCACCAAGTTTCGTTAAAATCAATTAAGGAGTTCTTGAGTTATCGCGTAAGTATACAGACAGACAAGTTTTTTTTCATCGATTAAGGAGTTTCGGAACCTTAGTAACTCATTTTAAGTTAAATAAGCAAATTATTATTATATTATTATATTTTTTTCGAGAGCCCTATTGCGCACAATATCTAGTTTTATTAAAGAACTCGCAACATATTTAAAAAACTGTGACAATGACAAGGTTAACATTTTGTTTGCAAAGCAACTAAAAATTATTATAGATACATTTTTGTTAATAAAATTTATCGCGAAGTAATTTATGCTTAAAATAACGCCAGAAATAGCAAAAGGCATTAATTTGAGTATAAAGGTTAAAATTAATTAACTGGGAAGACGCAATAAAATTTAATGAACATAATTTACTAATGTGATATCTACAAAAAGATGCCCTTGTTACATTTTATTCAGTTTATCGTTACGCAACCAAAAGAAAAATACAAAAAAGCCTTAATTTTTCTTTTTATAAGTATAACTTCATATTATAAAAAAAAGTTTATGAATACAGAATAAAACTCTCCAATCCATATGGGTATTTTTCTCAAAAACAAAAGAGCATCAAACCTATGTTCGGATACATCATCTAAAATTACATCAATAATGCCACCATAAATAGAGTTTACATATTCCTAGAGTATTAAAAAAAATCACCTAAATGCTCAGCTTCATGATGCCTCACAACACATCATCACCCTGTACGCACGAAAGTAAAAACAAAAGTGGAATGATAATACCCCCTGAGAAATTTCACAAAAATGACCGCCTTATGCAGGTGACAGTTATGAACCTAAAAGAACGTAGCCACATCAATCGAATCGATTTGACATTCTTTTTTGTTTTTGGTGTGTCTTTTCCACAATCAGTAATTGGTATTTTTTACCATGATTTTTCATAATATATTAAAATTTTGTTTTTTTAAATTTTTGTTAATAGAAAAAGTAAAGTTATATCATTTTTAGATGGGTTTCAAGTCCCCCTGTAAACATGATATATATTTGCCTGCTTTTTTTATTAGCCACAAACTTGTTTCAACCTAAACAAAAGTTACTAGGATGTTACTCCGTTGTTTTTTTAGTCAAAATAAAGTGTTTTCGTTTTTTTTGCGTGTTTTTGCTAAAAATATAGGGTTTTGATTTGTTCAGTGCTGTTATACAACCGGAATGACTAGTTTTTTGCCTTCCATAAGTGATGTGCGATAACCATTTTTATTATTAGCCTCAGAGTTAGGGGAATTTTGTCAATACCAACTTATTTAGGTTCACAAATGTCAAGTACATGTAGCGGTCATTTTATTTACAGGATATTATCATTCCAATTTTGTTTTTACTTTCGTGCCCTGTACGTATGTCTGGTATTACGGTTAAGAATCTTAATCAAGTAATAGTACATTATAAACCTAGGGACTAAAGTGCCTCTTTTATTCCGCGCCAAGGGATTAAAATACACTTTAGTCACGAGGTTTATAATGCATATTAGAATGCGAGAAACTAAAAACAAAAAATCACAAAACTAACAGTAGACCACTTAACGGTACTCTAGTTTCAAGATTGACAGCTCGTATTACTGATAGTTGTCATTGATTGTTGTTGGCATGGTGGCTTCACTCAAAATTTATTGTGCCATGGAAATGTTGCTATGGTACAAAACAAATGTCAGTTAGTTGTTATCAAACGGCGTCACCAAATGGTGAGTCCAGAAAAATCGTACAGCATTTTTTTTGAAAATGAACATTGAAGAGGTCGCAGAAGAGGCCATCGCTAGCCTTCTTCCACAAAAATCTCGCGAGGTTTTCAAGAAACAGTTTCGTGATTACCGAAAATGGTGCGCTGAACAGCATGCAGAGAATTTTGCGGATGAAAAGGTGCTCTTATATAGCATAATAAGAAATAGATTTAATTAATGCATATGCTAATTTTTTTTTCGTTCATACATTTTAACAAAAAAATAAAATTTCAATAAAATTATTGTTTAATTTGGAAAATATTACTTTAAATCCCCCAGGGATTAAAATTATGTTTAATCCCCGAGAGATTAAAAGTGATCCTTTTATTCCTAAAATGAGGGATTAAAAGTGCCCTTTTAATCCCTAAAGTGCATAAAAACAAGTTTCCCTCGAAATGACTAAGTTACTGGTTACTCGTTTTCAGTTTTTCTTAGCAAAGTAACCCAAGCCATGACGTCACAAGTAACCAGACTATGTTACCAGCCTAGGGGATGTGGTTCCTTGAAAAATGTGAGGTTTATTGATGGTTTATTGTTTTTTAATTTGCACTATTTTGTTTATAAATCTCATGTTTTCGAACGATGATATCATAACTATGGTCACTAAAAGTATCCGTGACATCATTACAAGTAACCCAAGAAAGTTACTATTGTCCTAGACTAGAAAGCCCTTAAGAGGTAAAAACGTGATTTCCTTATCTCCTTCTCGGAAGACACCAAACTGCATATCTTTCTTACTTCGATTGAAAGCCATTGGACTATCTTTTTAAATATGGTCGGGATGAATCATACAACCAAACCTTTGTATGGTTTTTGTCGTAAATTCATCCCATATAACTATAAGATACTATAATGGTCCAAGGATCGCAAAATGTGTAACAATAATAATTTTGAAAAACAAAGAAAATTATTTAAAAAAAAAGAGAAGATCAAAAGATCTTGGGAGGAAAGAACAAAAATTCAAAATTGGATGAGTGTCCCACAAGGAACACACACAAGACCAAAGCGAAAGGAGAAACAATGAAACGATGTTTCGCCCGGGGTGACCAGCGTGGGCTCGTCAGTGGATTCACTAGTCACCCTCAATCCAGACATCATTTAACACCATCGCACACTCTGACTTCCAACTCTGAATCACTCACAAATAGGCATCGTTCTGCATGGTACTTATTATAAGTCACCTGATACGGGTTCGTCCTGGCGTGTTAGTCTTTCCAATAGGAATATGGTCCTAAGACAATTAAAACAAGAAGTTAAACTTCCAAATCAGTTACATCAACCGAAAATAATCTAAAAAAGAGAAGATCAAAAGATCTTGGGAGAAAAGAACGAAAATTCAAAATTGGATGAGTGTCCCACAAGGAACACGCAAAAGACCAAAGCGAAAGGAGAAACAATTAAACGATGTTTTGCCCGGGGTGACCAATTATGTAAGGATCAGGGTTGGCCCCGGGCAAGACCAAAGAAAAATAGACTGCGCATGCCTCACGCAGTCTGCTTATAGGCCTAACATTTGTTTTCTTTTTAGGAATTTAGAAAGTAAATACAAAAAGCTCCAACATGCTGAAAATAGCTTGACATTTTTGTGCAGATGTAGACAACAACATATTGTTCCCAAAGGTTTTCGATTAAGAGCCCCTTTTAGAAGTTTGAGAACTGAAAGAATTTTAAAAAGAACAAGTGTAGCTTTATTACGGGAAAGAATTCAGTATCATAGATATAAAAAACAGAATTTAACTTAAGAAATTCAGAATTTAAAGAACGAGATTTATCAAAACGTATCCTGTTTTGACTACAATCATATTACTAATTGTGCGTATAATAGTTATTTATTTCATTTCAATAACCAAAAAGTGATTCACATGAACAAATTTCAAAATTTAGTTAACGAAAAACTGGAACAAGAACTTAATTTTAATATCAATAATGATTTAATACAACGAACTGTTGTTAATATATCAAACAAAATTTTAACTATTCCAGAAAAATCAATTCTATCAAAAGGTTTAAATTTTTTCCTTCCTCCAAAAAATTTTAATAGATTGGATTTTGTCACAGGTATTGAGCAAGCCACACCAACCTTACCTCAAGAGATTGAAAACGAATTTAGAATTCGATCTAAACTTATTTTACAAAAACCTTTAAAAATCACATCTAATATTACTAGAGGAAAAAAACGCTTTAATTTCTTTAAAAAATGACAACTCAATTAAAATTTTACTGGCGGATAAAGGCAATGCCAATGTAATTATTGATAAAAATACTTATAATGACAAAATAAAATATTTACTTAAAATTTTAATTCCCTTAGTATTCTCAACACTTTATCCGAGGTAAATTTTAATAACAATCACGTGATGGTGAAGATTTTGAAAATAAAATTTTAGAGGAATTTAATTTTTAACTGGTCATTTGGTTTCGCTATATAGATGATATTTTTAGTATTTGGCCACACGACTTAAATAAACTTAATGATTTTCTTAATTTTATAAACGGTAAAGAACCAATAATAAAATTTACTTTAGAAGTAGAAAACGATAACAATAATAAATAATTGATTAATAATATTAATAAAAAAAACAAAATACATTACAAACCTCAGTTTATAGAAAACCAACACATACAAATAGATATCCAAATTTTAACTCAAATCATTGCTCATCGGTTAAAAAAGCAGTCTATACGATAGAGCTAAAATAATTTGTTCGGACAATAACACATTTTTACCAGAAAAACAAATAATAAAAATTCGTATCCAAATAACTTCATCGAAAATTCTTTTAGACAAATCGAATTTCCAAGACAACGCGAACGTAGACGTCATAATGTACAACCAACAAATTTAATAATTCCTTTTATACCAGGTATTTCGGAAAAAATTACACGAATCGCTAATAATTATAATATTAGAACAATTTTTAAAAAATCAAATACTCCTAGATCAATTCGAACCAAAACAAAAATGCTGAGCAAAACTCAAAAAAATATCGTTTATAAAATTCCTTGCGAGTGTGGTAAATTTTATATTGGAGAAACTTCACGGCCTCTTGAAGTTAGAATAAATTACCATAAGGGGTACCTCAGAAGAGGAGACTGGGAGAGGTCTAAAATTTGCCAACATTCTTTTGAAAATGATCATAGAGTAATATGGGGAGAAACCAGTATATTACAAAAAGAACCAGACAAAATTAAACGAAAAATCAAAGAAGCAGCTTGCATATATCTGAATGAAGATGAATGCATAGCTCGCATATCAGTTGGTATAAATACAGTTTGGCTTCCAATTTTAAAACAAGATTTTCAAAAAGGTTTTTTTAAAATAAATTAAAAAATAGCATTGATGTTCTTTCTACTTGATATTTTAAAATAAAATAAAAAAAAATATTTGTATTTTTATAATGTAATCTAAAATCGAAAACACTCAAACAAATATAATTTTGATTTTAAATTTTACTAAATTCACCCAATACCTTGTTGGCTACTATCGACGCCCAAACTGTCAAGTTAATATTTAAAAAATACATCAGTCAAAGTCAGTCAGTTGTATGACCACAAAGCATATACCTACGGACTTAGAGAAAACTCTTACTAAGGGCATCGCAAAAAATAAGTTACAGCGCCTCTGGGGACTCGGTCCAGAGGCTCACGCGACAAATCGCGCCGATGACATCTATCTTAATCAATGTCCATCGTCCATCAATGTCATCGTCTTTTCGTTCTTTTCACGAGGTTTTTTTTGTTTGAAATTTTTTAGTTTTATGTGTTTTTGCCCTTTTTTAAACTGTTACAGTAATTTGTTGGATTTTTGTAATAAGTACAATTGGAAAACTAAGCCCAAGTGTTGTGTCCCAGTGATCCTCTGCTTCATCGGTTTCCACATCCTAGAGATCAAGCTCGCCAAAGACAATGGTTTGCCATTTGAAACGCTTTATAGGTTTAGAGTATGCACCCGACATTTTAAACCAGAAAACTATTCAAAAAACTATGGACGCAGCCTTCTAATTCGGCATGTAATTCCATCCTTGCATTTACCGCCAGAGTGAAACAAGACTTTAGTGGTAAGTACCGGGCAAGGTTTCTACATACCAGAGGAAAAACAGCATATTCAATAATAGAGAGTCAATGGACCACTAATTTATCGTCACCTTATTTGCTTACCGTAACTGAGATGCTAAAAAGAGTTTTAAAACCACAAACATAAATTACCGTAACCGTATTTTTTGCCCACATACAAACTGCCAATGTAAATAGAATAGAAAAAAAACAACAATTCCTGTTTTTGCAAATTCACTTTCACAAAAAAAATAAAAACCTATAACTAAACAAAAAAACGAATTATCATTTACCAGTTGCAGCTTTTACCCAGAAAATAACCAAGCGGGCCCCGTTAAGCCTCCGTAAGTAACGTATTTCGGTTTGGTTATTTTTGGATACGGGAGAAAAATAACCGATTTTGCCTACGGTATCACCAATTTTGATATCTATTAACGCTCTAATAAGACTGATAGGGCATTTATTTAGTCTATTTGTTAATTAGGTACATTTTTTTTTAGCCCATTCCGTTCAAAAATGCTTATGGGTAACCAGTTACACCAATTTTTTTGAAAACGAAGAAAACTCGCAAGTCTTAAAAGAAACTGCTATTGAGGTCGGCATAAGAAGCAGAACAAATAGTTTATTAATAAATACAATAGTTTCGATATGTATACTATTATATCTTCTTAAAAGAATAATATAATATATTAAATACGACGTATTTGGTTTACTTCTTAAAATTACAGTCATTAGAATCAACAATACTTTGGAAAATAAAATTAATTATTGATGAAATAGGTTTTCCAAAATATTGTTGTTTCTAATGAACTGAAATACTTTAAAAAATACCCGAACTCAAATTTCCCGGCGCCGCGACCCTAATTTAAGCTTCGGGACCGAGTCACTAGAGGCGCAACTGTAGCAAAAAACTTATAACAGGGCCCTAAGTCGTCAGATCGCCTTCTATACCCGTAGGTACATATTTTGTGTTGTATGACAACAGACATTTTAAAAAAAGAATCGTAAAAAATTGATAACGGCAGTAGAATTTCTGCCGAAACGTCAGATAAGTACTTAGATTCTAGTTAGGATTTGCGTGTGTGTAGGCAAATTTTTTATCTTATTTAAAAACCACTGACAAACGAACAAATTTTATTTTAGGAATTTACGCAGTGGGTTTTAACATATTTTTGAAAAAATTTCCTTAACTTAGTGGCGAAAAACCCAAAAAAAGTAGTTTCGACATTATGAATCCGCCACAAACATATAGATTTTATTAACATAGGAACGGTCACTTCCTAACTATCACCGTTCCCTTGCGAGCATTCCTACAAAATTCAAGAATAAGCCCCCTGGGCGCGAGCAGGCCGCGTCCGGCATGCACAGTAGATTTTTCGTCTTCGGCTTTGCCCCGGGCCAACCCTGATTCTTACATTATTTTCTTTGTTTTTCAAAATTATTATTGTTACACATTTTGCGAACCTTGGGCCATTATAGTATCTTAGCTATATGGGACGAATTTACGACAAAAAACATACAAAGGTTTTAAACTGGGAGTTTTGAAAGTGCCATAGAGTGTGTTTTTTGTCTAAGTAGTAATTATTTGAACATTAGACTTTCTTTTCTATGACGATCTATTGAAATATATTTCTAATATCTGATATTAATCTATAACAAATTAAGAATAATTAATCAATTATAGCGTAATTTAAACCAATGATTATTATTTGAGGCCTACGTGATAGACCGCATGTCTTCACTTTCTATTTGCTGAATCTTCAGCATACCCTTGACTTAATATTAATAACAAAATTTTGCACAGCAAAAACTTTTACCCTGGACTTTTTCTTGTTTTTATTTTGTTCTTTAAAATTATCCATTTAAGGTCAAAAAGGCATTTTTGAAATAGTTAAATATCTGCAAAACTGAAAATTGTATCACCACGTGAACTGTCCCAGGATAACGTTTTAAACTTCCACTGTGCAAAATTTGGTACAAACTTCATGGACAGTTTTTTTGACTAAGCTAACAGGATAAGTTTTTATTAAAAACTCACCTAACAACAGGGAATGGATATCACCAAAGAAAAAGTGGAAAATTTTGAAGGAGCGAGCGGATGGAGCAACCTGAGAGACATAACGGTTAGGTAAATTTATATTCCCTGGGTAAATTTGATCTCTGGTCCGACTTGACGTATAAGCCTACTTTTTCGTTTACTTTTTAAAGTTGGAATTTCTTGGCCTTTTTTTGAGTCTTTTCTCCAAAATATCTATTAAATTGCTCCATTTCTTTAATAAGTATTTATTCCCAACCAACTTGAGTAGTGCATTACAGGGAATAAAAAAAAACATTATAAACATATGTGTACCACATGCATTAAGGAAATATTTATAGATATTATTAAATTTAAATTATATTAATTGTAAGAATGGTAATAAATAAATTAATAAATAAATTATCATTAAAAAAAAATACAATAAAAAAGTACTAATAATAATACTATTAAAAACCGAGAATACAATAATTACATCGAGAATTACATCATTTTAAAAGATGTTTTCTTAAATCTCTTTGAAATTTAATTTTTATATTCTTATTTTTTATTTCTTCTGGGATTCTATTGTATATATTAATTCCATCACAAATAATCGATTTTTTACCAAAATTACTTATGCGTTGCAAATAAGTTTTCGATTATTTTTTGTTTCATATGAGTGGTTAACATTACTTTAATGTTAAGATTTTTTACTTTCACAGTAAATTGAATGAATTAGAATGCTTAATTTTAAAATATGTAGATTGTTAATATCAAGGTAGCCCTTTGGTTTATAAATGTTTTCTGTGGGTTCTAAGAATGGAAATTTATGAATGCATTTGAATGCTTTATTTTGTAGTTTTTTTAATGGTTTTATTGTGGTTTTATTTGCAAACCCCCAAATAGATATCATGTATTGTAATTTGGAGTAAATTAAAGCATAATAAATGTTTTTTAGGTGTTTTAACGTTATGTTATGTCTTATATTGTAAAGAACATCGATTAAAGGAGAAATAGAGTTTCTTAAATGTTCAATATGTTTATCCCAGCTTAATCTTTCATCGATGTATAATCCCAAAAATTTTATAAAATTTGTATATTTAATTTCATTGTTAGTAAATTTGATTGGTTCTATTTTTTCATTAATTTTCTTTCTATTAATAAAAATATAAGATGATTTAGTATAGTTAATTGTTAGTTTGTAAGAGTAGACCCATTTTTAAATAATATTTAGATCAAACTGAATATCACTATAAATTTGGGAATAATTATTTGCAAAATAAACTATTGTTGTGTCATCAGCAAATTTTATTTCACCTTTTAGACTTAAATTTGTGATTGAATTGATATATATTAAAAACAGAATTGGACCTAGGTATGAACCTTGTGGAACTCCGCAAATTATTTTTCCTTTAGAACTACTATGATTGCCAATTTCAACATATCGGAGTCCATTTAATAAATAATTTGAAACCATAAAAGAGCTTTGCCTCGAATTCCGATGTTGTTTAGACAATTTATTAAAATTTCGTGATTAATAGTGTCAAACGCTTTACACAAATCTAAGGAGACTATGCAGCACTTATTATTTTGGTCAACATTATGTTGAATATTAGTTACCATGTCATAAATTTGCGGAAACCGTATTGAAATTTGAATAATAATTTTTTAGATTCTAAATAATTTTGAATTCGGTTATTCATCATTTTTTCTAAAATTTTTGACATTACTGGCAGTACTGAAATAGGCCTTTAGTTATTGCTATTGTATTTTTCGTTATTTTTATAAACAGGTAAAACTTTAGCAATTTTTATATTACTGGGAAATTCACCTTTTTCAAATGAAAATTTTGATAATTTTAAAATTATTGGAATTACATATCCTTTAAGCTTTTTAAGAATTTTTACAGAAATGTTGTCGTACCCAGATGCTTTTCTGATGTCCAGTTCTTTTATGATTTCTTCAATTTCTTCACAAGTTGGTTCTTCTAGATAGATTGAATTTAGATTGGACTGAAAATCATTTCTTAAGGTTTTGGGTATTTTCTTTGCCAAATTTTCGCCTATATTTATAAAATGGTTATTCATTTCTTCACAAATTTGTTTTCAATTTCTTTGCCACTGGCGATTAAATAGTCAATGTCAATCTTATTTTCTTTATTATTTCTTGTCAAAAGAAAATTTATATTTTTCCATATTTTCTTTGGGTCGCTAGTTGAAAATTCTTTCTTGTAATATTATTGTTTTATTTTTCTGATTTCTTGTTTGACCCTTTTATTAATTTGTTGATATTCTTCTTTACCTGCTAAGTTTTCTGGAATTTTTTTTTGTTTTTTCGTAATTTGAATCCCTTTTTTTCATCAATTTGGCTATGTCTTGATTAAACCATGGTTTGCTATCGTGTTTGATTTTAAAATAAGTTTGATAAGAACATTTTCTAAACTTTTCAGTAAGTTCGTCATAAAGATAATCACAGTTTTTAAATTAACTCAATTTTTTAAGTTGAATTAATTCCTGTTTTAGTTTATCAATGTCATAATTTATTGATGGTATCAATTTATTTCTTTCACTGTTCGTGTCTTTTTGATTTCTAATAGATAATATTTGTATAAAATGGTCGCTAAGTGGATTGGTTTTTACAGATAAATCTATAAAGGCTAAAGAGTTTGTTATAATATGCACAATTAAAGTTGAAGATTTTTCAGTTACTCTTGTTGGTTTGATGTAGTGTTACAAAGTTTAAAGTGGTTAGCTTTGTAAACATCTGAAAGTCTGTTGCTAAATTTGTCTTTTTTTTTTAAATATCAATATTCATATCAGCTAAAACAAAGCCGGTAAAAATGAGCTATATGTGTTCTACTCACTTGTCTAGTCAACAAAGTCATTTAAATAACCTATAAGAGAGTTAGCAGAAGTTAGATATATATTACCATATACTGGACCAATGGTTTTGGATGCCATTTTCCATGCTTGAAGTTTTTGCGTAGTGGTTTTTGACTTGTACATGGTATTTTCAAAGTCAATCAAGGTTATGCATCAACTAAACTTTTTTTTAGTAATAAATTTGGTCCTCTTCACTTTAATAGTTGATGAATAGCGCCCTTTAGTATGTTATTTTTGCAATGTGTTAATTTTACTGGGGTATTTTTTAAGGTCATGAAGCTTTAAACTGCATAAAACTGTAAGGATCCAAATTCAAAACTTTTGACCAATTTAATTGTTAAACATATTACTAAGAAAATGCGATGGCAACCGTAAATATGTAAAACAAAGTTCAACTCAATTTTTAATAATTGTTCAACTTTGGAAAGTAAAAAAGGTCCGAAAGTGTGGCCTACAAAAAGTGCCAAAAGTTTGTACTACAATGTATACATTTGTAAATATTTTTCGTAGAAAGTAAAGTATCATTTTTATTTCTCATCAAAACTCCGCCAGCCATGCCAAACCCAACATTTGTCTCTTACAGATCGAATTTGGCATATATGCCTAATAGTTTGAGGTACATTTGAAGTTAAACTGACAAAACCTCGAATTATTAAGATTTTTTGAAGAGAAAATGGCAAAAATTTAGTTTTTTTGCGATTTTCAAGGTCATTTAAGGTCGAATGACCTTGAAAGTAATTTTTTTTTGGAATCCTCGTTCTTGAATTATATGGAATCGAGCATAACCATGCCCTGGTTGCGAAAGTTGTATCTTTTATGATTTTTGGACGCCATCTTGAAATATGATGTCATATCAATTCCTTCTACACGGCGCGAACAAAACACCCGATAATACTTGATTGTGTGACTAAAGAGCTATCAATCCCACATAGTCACAAAACTCCTTCATTCAAAATCCCACGGTATTGGTGTTGTTAAATGCTTACTAACCGATTTGGGATATAAAAATGATGACATCACCGTGACTCCGGTATCCTTTTTAGTATGTCAAATTGCATACCGTGGAATGTAGCACGGTTCTGTAGTTTGGTATAGTGCTATCTCCCTCTATTTTCGCTTTGTCTTGCTTTAGAAATGTAAACAAATAAGTTATGATGGATTTAAATGACCGATACGGGGTCACTTTTTTCCTAAATGGAATATCGTTTTCTTTTACCGAAAACGCCAAGTTAGCCAGCACATGGGTTACTCACAGGTGAATATTTCTGTCTGATGTTCACGTTTGTTGGAGGGTCAACAGGTGATGAAAAATGTGTACACCAACTGAAAATATTCTTGAATAGAATAGATTTAAAGGTTGTGGAAGATTGTGTGATGACCACAGCAGCTTTTGTTTTAGCCATTTGTTAAATCTTCTTCAGCAAAATAAACCACAAAACTACCACAAAAAATCAACAAACAGCCTAGAGTAACAACAACGAGGTAGAAGCAGGTTGACCGGAGAAATTGTCGGATTAACTCACACAACATCGAAGGAGATTCTACGAGGCGGTTAGCGGCTCTCCACTTCTCAGCAGCTATGCGGTCGACGTTGTGCCTAGAGTAACAACAATGAGAGCAGGTTGACCGGAGAAATTGTCGGATTCACATGGTGGACGACCGGGGATCCCGAATTGAGGTCTCTACAGCGAAGATGCCGAAAGATTTGACCTGCGCTTTCGGGCAGTCGGAATATTCCGAGGCAGAAGGCTGAGACTTCGACCAGTTTGGATGCAAAAGGTACCCGGAATCCCACCAAGTCTAGGGTCTCTACAGCGCAGATGCCAAAAAGATGTGACCTCCGATCTTGGTCAGCGAGGAACATTTCAAGGCAGAAGGCTGAAACTTCGGGCACTTTGGATGGGTGACTGGCTGGACTTTGGCCATTCTGAGTGTGGAAAAACCCCCAACAGCGAAAACCAGGGTTGCATCGCCTTCGATTTCCGGGTCAACACATATGACTTCGAGCTGCTGGGAAGAAATAGTCTACCTTCTAGACCAAGTTCTGCTGGGAGGGTAGCGATGTTAGATAGATGCAAGTTTAACGTGTAACAGGACCACCCTTCGGAGGGGGTGTAAAGCCGGCGGTCCACTGTGTATACTTATTATAAGATGTGCCAGGCAAAATTAAGTCTTCTCAGAGAAAGAAAACTTGCATCCTAAGGGGCTCGTGCATCAGTCAGGGGTGCGCGGGGGGTATGGCAGAAAGGGTCCATTATGCGGCCTAATCGCCAGGCCTACGGCCGCCCATCTACTACTACTACTACTACTACTACTACTAACCAAATGGTATACTAGGAAAAGCTTGCCGAAATCGCCTCTTGTGTCAAAGCATAAAGTGACGTTTCCCTAACCGTTATGCCTTTTTAGCTATGAAACTTTCCATTGCCTGAAAATAGAAGTTTAAGCGACTAAAATAGTGCTTTTTTACAAGCGTGGTTTTAAAAAACGAGGGCAGCGAGTGACATAAAAACGCGAGTAAGAAAGTGCAGTTAAGCCGCAAGTAGTAAAAACAATTTTTTTAATATCTTCATAAAAAAAACTAGAACACAAAATCAGACAGGTCACCATTTTTACGCTATAAATCAAGGATGGCTATGACTCCACAAAAGCCTTTGCTTCGCCACCGCCTACAAATTTTGGTAATCGGTAACCAAAAAAAGCCATGATTTTGTTATTTGCAGACAGTGAGTATATTGTGTTTTTCATGAAGGTATAAAAATGATCTTGCATCTGGCATAATAAAATAGACTACATAACAATAAGTACCGAAATAACCAATTGAACAAATATAACATGTTTCCTAATCTTGCTTAATTGATTAAAAAAAATAGTTTTTCATCTTTTATTGGTAATTAATATTTGAGTAAAAATTACTAATAATAGCATAATCAGGCTCATATTAATTTATAAAAAAGCGTTTAAGGGCCTCAACACAAAGAGCAGAATGACAACATTGAGTTGCAAGAATTTCGTTCAAAATAGGTATTTATGTATCTACGTTCACCACCCGCTTTTATTTAGCAAAATACCAAAAATCTTGGCATCAACAAACTCATTTGGGCGAGTGTCGTGTGTCTATTTCGACCTCTAACCTATTGATAAAATTATTTTAATTTCACAACTTTGTTATAATAAACATCATTTGTATATTATGGTGAAAGATACATGATAGTGCAAGTTACTTTCCGGAAATGTGGAAAGCGGAATCCTACCAACAAAGTGTGGCCGATGAGTCAGTCTTAAATACGAATATAACTATGACATAATAGACACTTAGTTAGAGTATCTTTGATGCGTTTTGTGAAAGTGCCCTTAAAAAAAAGAGTTGTGCTTACAACGTAACCAAACCAATTCTTGTTCAGTGCTTGGTGCGCAGTTTTACTTCATGCCGCTCACTTTTATTTCCTTTCTTGTCAAAAAAAGTGAGAAGGCAATAGAATGGAAAATAGAAGGAGTGAAACTGTGGATCAGGCATTTAAGAAAACCCACAGATAACAAAATAGTTATGATACGCTAGCTGCGTGCGAATAATGCAAGGGTGGTCGTAGAGATAGGTGAAACGTAGCGTGACCTTCGGTCACTAATCATAGCCTATCAATTTTATTGAATAATCATCTTAACACCATCTTTTGTTGGATTTAAGAAGAAAGTTTCAATTTAGAAGAAAAGAAAATTAAAAATTTAAACCCACGCGGGGTCACATATCACTCTAATTAAAACTTGATGTCACACAACGATTTAGATTGGTAATAATTAAATAAGGAGTAGATTAATGTTGTATTTATTTAAAAGGTGTTATTTATGAAATGCATCAAAAAACTTAAATACAAGTTTTGTTTACATTTCTGTCACTGTCGAAATGTCAGTTTCAAAATACTAGCTGCGTTTAAATCACAAACAGCGAGTTTGGATCTTTTACCTCTGCTTGTAGCTTGGCTTACAACCTCTACTGATGAAAGCTACAGCTTTGAAACGAGTGGGCTTTAAGTAAGGAAAGTTTTCTTGACTGAGCTCTTAGATTACCTTAATGTTTTAATGTCAGTTCGTAAATAAATTAATAAAGTTGTTTTGGGTTTTCTTCTTTGGTATATTTTTCGTGCATAATCAGTGATCTTCACTAATGTTTGTTTTGCCTCTTAGTGCCCTTATAAATATATTTTTTATGCTAAAAATGGGTTCAAAATATGGCGTTTTTCTCGAAAAACTTGGAGGAGTTTTATTGGTTAATGAAAAACTTGGGAAATTAAATAAGGTAAATTAATCCTATAAAAACGGTTATTTACTTGAGGAAATTATTAACGAACTTATTAGCAATTGCCATAAAACGATCCTTTCGGGGGGCAATATAAATTTAAACTACCCCACAGAGGTGGTTTTCACCAACTTTATAACCTCAAAAACAGATAATGAAGCTATTATGTGCCAAATTTTTGGCGTGTTATCCATTTCTCATTTTGCAACCTGTCAAGTTTTAGGGCATTTTCTTCTAAATTTTGATATATTTTGAGAAAAAAAGCAGTTTTTCATTGGTATTTTGCAATAACAATACAAAATAATAAATAACTTTGTGAATTTTCTGTATATAGGTAACTTCTTTTTTGAAAATTGCTTATTTTAGATCTTAGTAAATCCCACTGTTAAAGTGGGATTTACTAAGATCTAAAATAGTACCCCCACAGGTCTAAATATTTACACCCGTGGGGGGCACTAAATTTTAAAACCAATTTTCAAAAAACATTTAACCATACAGAAAAGACACAAAGTTATTGATTATTTTGTATTTTTATTCCTAAATACCACTGAAAAACTGCTTTTTTGTCAAAATAAATACCAATTTTAGAAGAAAATGCCCTAAAACTAATTTTTTTTTTAAAAGTTTCAAAATGGCAAATGGTGAATACGCCAAAATTTTGGTACATAATAGCTTCATAATCTGTGTTTGAGGGTATAAAATTGGTGATTTTTTAGACCACCTCTGGGGGTGGTTTAAATTTATAACCCCCAGAAAGGATTTTTTTGTGGCAATTGGTAATAAGTTCGTTCATAATTTCCCTAAGTAGCCGTTTTCACAAGGATTAATTTACCTTATTTAATATCCCAAGTTGTTCATTAATCACCAAAACACCTCCAATTTTGTCCAGAAAAACGCAATATTTTGACCCCTTTTTCAGCACAAAAAATATATTTATGAGGGCACTACGAGGCAAAACAAACATAAGTGAAGGTCATTGATTATGCAAGAAAAATATACCAAACAAAAAAACCCAAAACAACTATATTAATTTATTTACAAACTGAAATTAAAACATTGAGGTTATCTAAAAGCTCAGTCAAGAAAACTTTCCTTACTCAATTTTAAAGCTGTAGCTTTCATCAGTAGAGGTTGGTGCAAGCCAAGGTGCAAGCAGAGGGGTTAAACCATATCAAATCAACCAAAAAAAAGGCACTTTTCGTTTTGACCATCTCCGATTTTGATGATTTTTGGTACACTTATTCGTCTTATCAAAAAACTCAAAAATACTTTAAAAAAAATAATAAGATATTTAATACATGTATAAAAATGACCTATCACTCGCTTCTATAGGATCAATAGTTTTTGAGATATTACTATTTTTGTAAGTGTCTGTCAAGGACATATTGGTCAATTTCTTGATTTTCAAAAATCAATAAAACAAAAACCGCTTATCCAAAAAATTTGATTTTTTGGATTTTTCAGTTTTTTGATAAGACGAATAAGTATACCAAAAATAATCAAAATCGGAGATGGTCAAAACTATTGCCTGGTTGACTTGATATGGTTTGACCCAGAGGTAATATTTTGAACTGACATTTCGACAGTGACAGATATGTGAACAAAATTTGCATTTAAGTTTTTTAATACATTTCATAAATAAAAACACCTTTTAAATAAATACAAAATTAATCTACTCCTTATTTTATTATTAGCCATCTAAATCTTTGTGTGACATCAGGTATTAATTGGAAAAATGAATTAACAAGGGTAAGTTTTAATTAGAGTGACATATAACCCCAATTTTAATTTGTTCTACAGAGTGTTTACTATTTAAACCCCGCGTAGGTTTAAATTTTTTAATTTTCTTTTTGTCTAAATTGAAACTTTCTTCGTAAATCCAACAAAAGATTGTGTTAAGATGATTATTCAATAAATAAATTTATTAAAATTCTGTTTATAAGTCAAATTATATAAAATAATAATAAACTCAAGGATGATTAATTTAAAGTCACTTAAACTTAGGACCGTTCTAACATAGACTAAAACCTTTTAGTAAATTCCACCGTAAGTGTATAGTATAACGGCCCCGCCCTTGAATTTTCCGGAAAAAAAAAACGCAGAGACAAAAAATCCTCTGGAAGCTTATTCTTGAACGACTGTGAGGTGAGGTGAACTTTCTTCACCACCTTTTTCCACGGGGAATTTCGCTCACCTCACCTCACGGTCGGTCAAGAATAAGCGCCCAGGGGCCTAATTCTTGAATCTCGAGAGAAGGATCGATCCCTCAAGAGAAGGGATCAATCCCGGGGAATGATACCATCCCTCGAAAAAAATATGATTTTGCTTGAAACCTCTTCAAAATTTTAGATTGAAAATTATACATTTTACGCGCCTGCTTGCCTGAGAAATAGGACCGATCCCTGGCTTTGGAGTCGGAGAGCGGGAACACCCAATTTTGGTAGAATGGAATGAGTGATCACCGCTCAAGAATACGAAATGCGTTCGACGTGGGATCATTCGACACAAAACTATGTCGTTTCCTGCTTAAGAATTAGGGTCCTGGGCGCCAGCAGACTGCGTCAGGCATGAGCAGTAGAGTCCGATTATTAAGTAAATGTGCCACGACAAGCTCTTTGAGGCAGGGCCGAACACTGTGGCAGAGACGTGTTGAAGAATTACAAAATGATAAAAAAATATTATTTGCAAGCCGTTATTTTGGATTTGGTTCGTTGATGTGTTGTTGAGTTCTCAAATAATTTATTTACATACTATACATTTCAATACGGAATTGGATTAGTTCATGTTTTATTGAGTTCTCAAATAAAATGATAATATTATGAATAATAACTTTAAAATTAAGAGGATAACGTACAGGTGTGAAACGCGGAACAAAAATGAGCCGCTCATATCAACTTAATCAAAAAATGTTTCAAATAAATTTTGTGGAAAAATTACTTAAAATTTATTGGAGAATCATTAATTTTTTAACATTTCAAGTTTTAAGAAAAAATTTCGCTATTTCACATTTTTTGTAAAAATCAGGGACTTTCCAATTAATTAAACTCGAAACATTTTTTGAAAAAAAAAATATCTAATTCTATAAATTCTAGTTCCGACACCTGTTGACTACGACTTCATTTTCACAAAATAGGGCAAGTTTGTAAATTCAACATTTTTTTGACAGCGGTGGAACATCGGTGCCAACATTCGGTTGACAGATGGGTTTGACATCCATCTGAGATCTAGCAGTGATGAAATTTCGTTGTTCCATCGAATACAAAAAGAACGCGTTGGGGTGTAAACAGCTCATTGCCAATAATCACACTTAAAATAATAAAATCATACCTCAACTTCGGCTCGAGAAAATCGGAAATGTGACTTATAAGGACCGTATTCATAGTCCCTCCCAATTTTCCCTTCTTCCTTGGGAAATGTAAATTTTTTATGGGCGAAGGAAGGAAGGAGCCTTGAGGAACGACTATGAATACCATCCTTAAAGGCACTTATGCTGTACTTCTGGAGAGTTTTTTCAAAATAGTCTTCAATGCAAGTACGTTTTTTTGCTCAAATTTAGTATGATGTCCAGCTCATCATCAAAGTCTTCATTTGAACTGTCTTGCATTAACATTATGGCTCACCACTCCATTAAGCATCCTGTACTGTACCTTGTATTAACCAAAATGCATAAAAAATATCTTGGTTTGAATAAGTTATAAAAAAACTGAAAAAAATAAATAACCATAAAGTAGGGTTATGTTTAATCCAACGAAGATTTTCCAGCGACTCCGGAAGCCGGTGGCGATCGGTGCCAACATTTGTTGGATTGGTGAAATCCATCGAAAAATTTAGGAACTCTATTGTTGGACTGGTGAAATCCATCTAAAATTTATGAACTCTTTTGTTGGCACCGGTGGATTTACAAACTCGCTCATATTTTTTAAACAATGGAAACATAAATAAAATTCGATTACAGCATGATCAACGGATAATATGATGATGATGATTAAACACAAAAAAAACTATTACGTACTGTAATATAGATATTTTTTGAGTAGCAATAGATTGAAAGTTAAAAAACGCCTTTGCACAAATAAGTTGAAAATGGGCATTCCCCCCTTTTCCCGTCTACGCTCCATGTATTAATATTTAAATTTACTTTTTTTTGGATGATGTTAGACTAACTATATGTGCATGCGCATTATTTATGTATAATGTCACTGTTAATAATAATAATAATTTGACAAGGGGTGCTTTATGTAAAAGAGATATTTAGCAGATTAGAGCGTCTACGCCTATGACTCCATACGACAAACCAATCGCGAGCTAAGTGGGCGGACTTCAGACGAAAATGGGTTTCTACGCACATTCCTTAGCTGGCCTATTTACTTCTTAACCGGACTCTATATTATTCGCATTTGGCCTTGTCCATGACCAACTCATTTTTACATTGTGTTCTTGGTTTTTCAAAGTGATTATTGTTACACATTTTACGCCACTTGGGTCATTATATCTCATAGTTATCATGTAAATGCGTCTTATTTACGCCTGCACATCTTAACCTAAATAGATGTCTGGTTTTGAGAAGTCTTTAACTTAACATTAACGTCTTCCTTTAAAATGATTTATTAGACACTTTAAGTTGGTCATGACACGTACGAAGTGCCCAGCGGTATACGTGAAATTTTCCGGCTCGGATGTTTCTGTCTTTTACATTTTATTACCATGTATTTGTATCTTGCTTTCTTTGGTTCGGCCGCTCGTCTATTGATTTTTGGCTCCCGTCGGCAAATCTCGCTGCGTATTTGATGACATCTTCACGTTAGCAACATGCCGCAAACGCTATGCTACGTAGGTTAGCGTCATGTATGAACGTTATACATACAAATGACGTGACCTTGATGAAAAAGCTCAACGATAGACCGCAGAGATTGGACTTTAATATCTGTATTCGAGCGAAAGTCTTTGCTTTTGTACAGATAAAAGGAAGACATTCCACGTCTTATGACCAACTTCAAGTGTCTATTATGATGAATTACAGACAAATAACTCAGGACCCAATCACCACCATAGAAAGAAAAATCTACCACTCTCTATCAACACAGAAGATCCTTTAACGACATTGAAAGGAGCAAACTCACACCACACTACAGCAAAGCACCGCATGCATATGTATGGACTGCCGAAAATTCATAGAGAAAACATGCCTCTTCGACCGATAACCAGTTCTCGCAATTCTCCGACTTATAATCTTGCTAAATATCTTCTACTCATCATTCAGCCTCTTCAGGGAAAGTCACCATCATTTGTCAACAATTCAAAGCACTTCGTGGACCTCCTCAGAGACATCAACCTACAACCTGACGACCAGTTTGTTAGTTTTGACGTCGAAAGTTTGTACACGAACGTACCATTGGAAGAATCATGTCAAATCATTGAACAGAAGTTATTTAAGGACAACCACCTCTCTGATCTCAATCAATGCCATTATGGATCTGTTGTTACTTCCAAGAAAAGGACAGGTATTTTCGACAGGAAGATGGTCTACCTATGGGATCTCCACTTTCGCCGGTAATGGCCAACATGTTTATGGAATCGTTTGAAAAAGAAGTTCTGAAAAACATCATGGCAGAGACCCATACTATGGCTAAGATACATGGACGACATATTTATCATCTGGAAAATGGACAACAAAACACTAGAAGAATTCTTCAATCATGTCAACAGCATAAGAAACTGCATCACATTAACTCTAGAAAAAGAAGAAAATTTTCACCTCTCTTTTCTCGAGTTCTAGTTAACAAAAAGGATTCAACCATAACCACTTCTGTATAATGCAAACCTACTCATACTGGACAATATCTAAACTTCAAATCAGACCACTCAACATCAACCAAACTGGGAATTGCAAAATCTCTTATAGACAGTGGCGGTCCCAGCCATTTGAAAAGGGGGGGGGGCGGTTTCGATACGAAAAAAAAACTAGGATAGAAGCATAGCTTTTATGAGGAACATAGCAATATATGCAAACAAAACTTATTAACTACAAACGCCGATTGGGCCTGAAATCTAGGGGGGGGGGGCTACTCAGATTTTAAGTTGTTTATTTCATACATTTTTTTATTTTAAAAAATGTTTAAAAGCGCCGAAAATTTTTGAGAAAATTACATTAAACATGAAATTTTTGAGTCAAATTAAACTTAAATCGTGAATATCAACAGTATCATAGCGCCGCAGGCGAAATTTTTTAAGAAAATGGCAATAAAAACTGCATTTTTTTATAAAATTAAACTAATTAAATAAAAATATATCATTGGTTTCAAAGCGCAGCAGTCGAAATTTTTTTAAGAAAATGACACTAAAATGCCACTTTTAACACAAATAGCGCCGCAATTTATGCTCTACTTGTGAAAAATATCGCCACACTTTTTCACTAACTCGAAAATGTTATCAGGTATGTTTTGATTTAAACTTTTGCCTACTTCTGAACAATATTGTTTCCAAATACTGACTTCTCCCAATAAAAGTTCAAGAATTTGTGTTTTGGATTAATCAAACAGTTTATAGTATTTGGGAAACGACTTTAGTTAATTTTGCCTTGATTTTGGCTTCACATTGTATAAAACTTGGTATGAATATGTTCAGGTCAAAAATACTTTTTTATGTCCGAAATGATTTTGTCTAAAACTTGTTTACAAATAGAAAATGTATAATACTGTTCCGTATTTCCAATATCGTGGTTTTCGCGGTAAGTACTACATGCGTTTGTGTATTCTTGGTGTGATGAATTGAAGGTCAAACTGTGGAGGGATTCTAGATAGAATGTCTTTAAAGAGGGTTGGCTGCCCAGTGGATAACCCAAAAAAGGCCCACTGGGTTTTTTGGGTAAAACCGTAGGGCTTTCTTAAAAGTGGGTTTTTCCATTATTAATAAAATAAAAAAGGTATATTATTACCAGTCGTTTGAATCTGATCGTAAGGCTCCATAAACTTGTGTTGCAAAGTTTTTTCTAAAAAAAAGTTTTATCTAATAAAATAAGACCGTAAGTTGTGGCTTTCAATGGATGCTGCACTAGCTGGGCAACAATGCAAATTATAAAAAAACCGGTTCTGGTTCAGTATTTGCAAACTCTACTTTTATTACTGGATTCTAAAACCTCAGTCCATTCTGAAGCACTCTTTTCACCACTACTCTTAGGCATTTTCGTTTTTAAAAATTTTTTTTAGATTTAATAACTTCAGAAAAAAAACGAAAACTTGAATCGTATACTATCATATCATAGTAAACAGGTACAGTGTAGTAAATACATAAACTCCAAAAATTATTTTCTTTAGGTTTGTTTACATTAGGAAAATATGATACGAACATCTCATCCGCATAAAGCGCTGGTCAAACTAAACCAAAATTGCTTTGATTTATTAACAAACAAATTGTCGATTTCTGTATTCCACCTATTTGTATATCGCTTTTTATAGTTGATAAATGATCACGAGAATAAGTCCTAATTTTAAAGAACTACAATCTGTATATAATATAAAAAGAAAACCATAAAAAAATCCATTTATAAAACCCAAAAAATACCAGTGGGTTGGGTTTTATATAAAAAAAAACCCGGGTTTTTTCCAACCCGGCTTTAAAGGAACGTTCTGCAATTTCTCGTTTTTTCTTCAAAGGCTTCAAGGTTACCACCAGCATCTTTGTTATCTACTTTTTTCTGGAGCTAAGGGGGGGGGGGTGGGACCGCCACTGTTATAGATCGAGCCACCTCCATCTGCAATACAGAAGAAGCTTTAAATAAAGAAAAGGCAAAAAATTCGATCCTATCTGCGAAGAAACGGTTTATCCAACTACACGATCATAAAACTCTTCAGACCATACCAACACAAAGGACGACAGACGTAAATACTGAAAGGAAGGCGACACTTATAATTCCATACATCAAAGGAATGTCAGAAAAGATAAGAAGAATAGACAACCAAGACCATCTTCGGACTGTCTTCAAAACGCCCACAACAATAAGAACTGGATCTACCAAGTACCATGCGAGTGTGGGGATATCTACATCGGAGAAATCAGCCGACCCATGGAAGTTCGCCTTACGGAACACAAACGCAAAACTCGACAAGGGGACACAACTGGATCAAAAATAGCTCAACATGGCTGGGAAAATCAACATCATATGGAATGGAAAGAGGCAAAGATCGTCCCCAGGGAAGAAAATCTATTCAAGCGGAAGTTCAAAGAAACAGCATTCATACAGAGGAAACAGAATGTATTTTCTCAACAGAGCATCACCATCAAGGATATTTGGAAACCCATACTTTTCGGAGGTAACAGATTTCAACTGTGAAGGGGCGGAGCACCAAGTGTATTCAAGGCTCACTGAACACATGCTAGTATATAAGATTAGGTAGTCTTAGTTTTTGTTAGTATTCATCTGATGACGATTGCAAATCCAATCGAAACGTTGTGAAAAAGTAAAAAATAAAGACAATAGAAGTCCGAAACTACAGTTTACTTTTACTTTTAAATGATTTTGATGTAAACTCTTTTTGTAAGCTGAAAACAAGTATAAGACGGTATAAAATCAGTTAAAATCTTACCGGCAGAAAAGGGCAATGCAACAGTGATTTTGGACACGGAAACCTATGACCAGAAAGTTGAAGAGGTATTTGCTAAAGGAAACTATAAACTTCTCCCAAAAGATCCGATCAATCGAAAGTAAAGTTTATAGAATTTTGAAAAAATTTTCCAGATATATTCCAGACAATACAAGGTCTCAACTTACACCACATTATAGCAAGCCTCCTCATCTATACGGACTTTCCTAAATTCACAAAGATGCAATGCCCTTACGCCCAATAACAATTTCCAGAAATTCTCCAACAAGCAATCTGTCTCAATTCCTTTTGAAAATTATTTAACCTCTTGCAGGCAAGACCGCTTCATTTGTAGAAAATTCCAACAATTTTGTTAATATTCTTAAATCTTTTGTTTTACGACCCGAGGATAGACTTGTCAGTTTTGATGTAGAAAGTCTATACACCAATGTTCCGATAAAGGAATCGCTAGATATTATTAGATGATTACGAATCCCTTTATGAACGTACCAGCCTACCGCTGGAGGGAGTGATGGAGTTGTTGGAGTGCTGCCTGCATAACTCTTATTTTCAAGTGAAAGATAGGTTTTATGCTCAGGATGACGGTCTGCCAATGGGTTTATCACTTTCGCCAGTGATGGCCAATATTTACATGAAGTGGTTCGAATCACACGCGGTTGATACCGCAACATATAAACCTAAGCTCTGGCTGAGATATGTTGATGATACTTTTATTGTCTGGACCGGGAATGACCAACAACTTTCAGAATTTCTTCACCACCTAAATAACATAAGACCCACCATTAAATTCACAATGGAGTCGGAGCAAAATTGTCAAATTCCTTTTCTTGATGTACTTGTCAAGAGTAGAAAGCGACATCAGAACAACAGTCTATCGTAAACCCACTCACGCAGGACAATATTTAAATCGAGGTTCAAATCATTTTGCTACAACAAAACGAGGCATAATCAGAACTTTGTATAACAGAGCCGTTCAAATTTGTAACAATTCTCATGATTTGGAAATCGAAATAAGAAACATTAAGAAGAATCTGCAGCAGAATGGTTACAGTCTTAAACTTATAACAGATACTATTTCTAAATTTCAACAAACAGGACAGAGATTACAAGACCAAAACCAGGCAATGCATTCCTTACAATTCCATACGTTAAAGGAGTATCAAAGAAAATTCGAAGAGTAGCGAAAAACTTTAATATTAAAACAGCTTTTAAATCTAATAATACAATTCGAAGCCTTCTTAGTAAAACAAAACCGAAGAACAAAAAAAATAAGGAATGCATTTACCAAGTTCCTTGTGAGTGTGGTGAATAATACATAGGCGAAACAAAAAGACCACTATCTGTTAGGCTTAAATAACATCAGATGAATACCCAAAAAGGTGAAACAACGGAATCAGGAATCGCCGAACATGCATGGTCAAAACAACACCGAATGAAGTGGGTAGAAGCCAAGGTTTTGCATAAGGAGTCACACTGGAAGAAACGGAAATTCCTTGAAGCTGCCTTTATTGGGCAAAATTAGGGTATTTTCAGTAAACCAAGTGTTGAAATTCCAAATATTTGGAAGCCCCTCCTTGGGCGGAGCCAACTTCTTAAACTTCAAGGTTGAGTGATTTCTCACAGTATATAAGTAAGTAGCCTTAGGAATTGTACTGATCGAAACGTCGTGTATAAATAAAATATAGACAATGGAAGTCCGAAACACAGAGTTAATTTCACACACATTGTCTCAAACTTTTAAACAAGACGGTATATTCTGGAGTATGGGGTCAACAGGTATTTCACTAAATTTTAGTTAAAGAGTAGAGATTCGTTTTTTTTTTCTGACAGTGACCTTAGCTCAGGAAACGTCGAAGTGACATTCAAAACGGGTCATATGATCAAAAAAGTGCTCCGAGCCGTGTCTTACTTTTTACAAAATGTGCCTTGCATTCAAAGTTCAGCCAATTCTGATTCCAAAAAGTATGAATATCAAACATTCCAGTAAAAAAATACAAAATTTCAGGTGAACTTGAGTGCTGGAAAGTTTTGACCAATTTCAGGATTTTCGGCTTTCAACCAAATTATAAAAAACCGCCCAACATCAAGGTGATCATGACGTTACTGAAACGTTTGATCCTTCTTAGAATCAATTGTTCAAATATCCTTTTGTACTTGTTACCGCTAACTAACGGTTAAAGGAAAAACCGGCAAAATAGTAGTAGAGTCAGAGAACATTTAAGCATACTAATAAACCTCATTATCATATACTTACATAAACTTTATTAATGTATACTTCTAAATTTAGCGTTTTATACTGCTCTCAGAACACTCCCAGCCCGAGCAGCGATGTCTCAAGTCTGTTTCTTTGTTTTTTTAAATTTTCATGCAAAGGGTTTCAACACAAAACTCTACTTTACCGATTTGTCTGCATATTCTGGGACCACTTTTTGCACAAAAATTCATAATTTTTGCCCTTTTTCGAGACACATTATAGACGTAATAAACGTTTCCAAATAAAAGGAACAGATAGGCAAGAAAAAGCGATCCACCAGAGATTTGAGGCACAAATCGATCACGCAGATCTTGGCGGGAGCTTGAATATATAACAGCGTTTTCAATCTACGCTCAAAAACCGCTCCCGAGGGTTCGATTAAGAACGGGATCATTGATGATTAATATTGATCTGTCAAGCCAAAAATACATGAAACCTAACCGATTTCTCTAATAATTTCTGTCGTTTATTGGGAAAATCGTGATTTTCTAGACTAGCCTCAATACTGGCAGCATTTTTTTCCCGAAATTGATATCTTTAGATTGTCATAACTTTTGTTTTCTTGAACAGATTTTGATGGAATAAAACCTATATATATAAACCTGCTGCCAAGGAATTCAAAAAATACAGTATGCTGGAACAAACATTTTAAAAATTGGACTTTTGGTATCTCATCATCATCATAGGCAATCACTCGATACCGAGTATGATTTTCTTCTATTCTGTATCGTCGCTATCTGTTGTGCATTTTTTGATGGCTATGTGAGCCAATTCTCGAGCCGCACATCCTTCCACAGTCCTGGCACACCCAGTCTCCGGCAGCAACCGGGTGTTGTTGGTCATCTATTCTTCCATTTTGTCGCTCCTTTCTACGTTCTCTCTTTTCAGTCTCTAGTCTACGTCGTTGCTCTTCTAAAGTTTGTGCTCCCTCATGGACTGTTGGGCGCCATGAAGCCCTATCGTTTGCAGTGGTCTCGAAGTTGTTTATATCGATGTGACCCTTCATCATATTGCCTTTGAGAATGTCCTTGTACCTCTTTTGTCGACCTCCTTGATTTCTCTTTCCCTCCTTCAGTTGTCCATAAAATATCTGCTTTGGGAGACGTGTTTCGGGCACGCGGATAACGTGACCAGTCTAACGAAGCTGGTGTTTGAAGATAAGGACTTCTATACTAGTTGTTCTGGCTTCTTCTAAAACACTTATGTTTGTTTGTCGGTCTTGCCATTTGGTTCTCAGGATTCGTCTTAAACAACTTCGGTGATATTTTTCTAGTCGTTCGAAATGCCTTCTGTAGGTGCTCCACGTTTCGCACGTTTCGCATCCATATGTTAGAGTATTTGCCAAAGAGCTTCTCTGTTGACCGAGTCAAATGCTTTAACTAGGCCTATGAAGGCCATGAAGAGGGGGCGATTTTGTTCTCTAGTATCTAGTTACTGGTGACCGTTCATAAAGTTCCACTTGAGAAAACTTTTTTATTTGTCACAAAAAGACCTATCAAATTAGGTAGATTTCCGTAAAATTTTCAATTTTTTCCTTAATTACACTGTACGCGCAGAGTGGCCATGAGGTTCGGTTTTTTTTTAATTGAATGCCATGTATATTTTATAAAATTTTGATAGATCTTTTCTTTTTGATTCCAAAAATATATCATATGTAGGGTTTATCTTTGGCGGTTCTCGAGTAAAATCAATAATAATTTGCCATAAGGGCAATGTGTTAGCCAAGGAAAAATAATTTAGGTGGTTCTTTGTTCAACCAACACTTGCTTAACTAAAAAGCCAGTTAACTTTTTTGATTTAGTATCCTTTAGCCTACTATAGCGGTCATATGGACACCCAAGTGACAGAAAATACATGTTTTACCTGTCAATTTGGTTATAAAAATGGCGGCAATCTTTGGCTAAAGGGCACTGAAGAGTTGTTTCAACACATTGCGCTTATATTTTTTGGAATAAAAAAAAGATCTATCGAAATTTTAAAAAGTATACTGGGTGTTCTATTAAAAAAAAGGACCTCATGGCCATCCTGCGTGTAACGGGTGATTTAAAAAAAAGTGAAACTGTAATAGAAATCTACATAATTTCATGAGTAATTTACTTTTTTGTTTATCTTTTTGTGACAAATAACAAAAAAGTTTTCTAAAGGGTTACTTTTTAAACGGCCACCCTGTACAGAAAGCGTCTATCAGAAATTTATTATATGTAAGGAATTTTGTAAAATAATGTATAAATTTTGTAAAACAAAATGCACTTGGTTGGCACAAGCATGGCTTTGTTTTTGATAATTTTCTAGTACTTGCGCAAAGCCAGAAATACATTTTTAGTACAAGTCAAAACAGACTGGATTTTTCCAGTATATACCGACGACATAAAGATTTATAAAACCTATTCTATAGTCTTTTGGAATTTTTAGTTTGATTTTGGTATCTACGTTAAAGATAAATAAATAATAAAAATATTCGTTTTTAATTAATTTTAAGGGTATAGAGATTCTTTTTTCTGTTAGCTACCTTAGCTCAAGTAATGTCGAAGTGACGTTTAAAAAGGATCGCGTGATATACCTCGAAATTTCCTGAGCTAAGCTGACTGATAGAAAAAAAAAGAAACTCTACTCTTAATGGTAAGTTTTATTAGTTCTTAATTTTATATTAGCTATAAGCTTTACTTCAATCAGAATGTAAAATCTTGGGACAAATAAGTGTTTTTGACTAGATACAGGATGACTTTGATCGACAGCTACTCAAATATCTACCCCCCCCCCTCTTCGTACCATCAGTAAGGAGGCTACTGGGAATTGTCAAAACAAAATAATTTTCGCTAAAAATAAGCAATATGGGCCCAAAAAGATCTAAACATAAAATTTTGTGATGGTTTTAGCCGGTCTAGGAGATACGATAACCTAAAACTTATTTTTTTTTTTTAGATAGATTAGCTTAGGATCCTAAAACTCCTTTTGTTTGTGAAAAAATGTAAACGACAGAAAAATAATGTTGTTTTTTTTATTTTAGTCGCCGCCATCCTGTTTTGTGGATGACATATGTCACTTTTTTTTAAATTTTTGTGATGAATATGTCTTACTTAGCTCAACGCAATATTCTGCCACGTGCTTTGTGTGTAACTTAAGGAAAAAACAAAAAAAAACTTTTTTTTACTTAATCATCTGCCATTTTAACTGCATCATTAAAATTTGTTTTTTTTTACACAAAAATTTAAAACTAATTTAATTCATTTTAAAACTGCTGTGGCTTGTGCAAAATTACTAACCTGCAGAAAAATAATAACGTTTCTTAATTTTAGTCGCGGTCATCTTGATTTGCCAATGACATGTGCAATTTTTGAGAAAAGCGTCCTGGATTTAGTATAAATTGATATATTGCATGACGTTAGTTAGTAAATACCACACCAGAAGGGGAAAATTACTTTTTTCTCGCTAGTTTGGCCGCCATTTTGAATATCATATGTCAAATCAAATGTTTTTTAAAATTTTAGCAGAGACGAGCTCATCGCTAGTAGCATTCCATTAAAAATATATTTTTTTAAATGTTGTCTATAAATTAGTAATTTTTCTTATATTTTTGACATATCAAGTGCCATCTTTGTACCCGCATATAAACTCATCTTTTTTATTGTGAGATCAAGAAGCCGGTCAGTAGCTATAATATGAGACATAGAAAAGATAAGTGATGTGTGTTAAATGATGAAAATTAAAGAAAAACTAAATTTTTGAAATCTGCCCGCCATTTTGTAACTTTTTTATATTTTTGGATTACGAATTTACTCAACTACAAGGTGCCAGAAGTAGCATCATCCCATTAAAAAAAAAATTAAGATGGGTTAGATTTCACCCTTTAAAAGGGGTATTTTTTTAAAATTTATTCTAGTTAAAGTCCCCGTCCTGTATAAATAAGACCTAGAGAGGTTGGAATCTAAAGTGCCCAACCATTTAACCTGCCAGCTCTTCTACTACAATATATCTATAAAACACCTTCATCGTTCAATCTTTACACTTTTCGGTGGTCTCAGAGACGAGCCCCCTTTTTCCAAGAAATCATAATATTTTTGGGGCACTTACGCATTTTGATGTACGTGTCTGTCTACAGAATGATTCAGAGGTATTTTATGGTGGGTACAAGGATCCATTATATTTTGACCATGTTTGGACGCATATATCTCGAAATCTAGTCCGGACAGAATTATGATTCTGGTGGCAAAAGATATAGTGTAGGGGCATATGTCGATAATTTCTATCCCGTGGGATTTTGAATGAATGAGTTTTGTGACTATGCGGGATTGATAGCTCTCACAATCAAGTGTTACCGGGTGTTTAGTCCGCATTCATGTAGAAGAGGTTGATATGACGACATCTTTCATAAAAGATACAACTTTCGCCACCGGGGCATGATTATACTCGATTCCATATAACTTGGGAACGGGGATTCCAAAAAATGCACTTTCAAGGTCACCCGACCTTAAATGAGCTGTAAAATCGCAAAAAACAAGATTTTTGCCATTTTCTCTTCAAAATATTTTAATAATTCGAGGTTTTGTCAGTCCAACTTCAAATGTAGAGTTGGTTTCACATAAAATGCGTACATGAAAAACCCAACTACGTTTTTTTTTTCATTGAATTTAGCGATTTTTAGTATGCACCTGGGGCATTACCTGCTAATTAAGATATTTCTATTATTGTTATAGTTTACCTATGATTTTAAAAAAAATTTAATTAACCTAATATTTATGCTTTTCTTATATGGTGTATAAAATTGATTCAATAACTTATTATTGATACTTAAATATTATTATTAGAAAACAATAAAGCTTCTTGTTTAACTCGTGATAATAAAAATAATAAAAATGTATAATATAAGTTAATTTTCTTTGAGCTTCTCTGCCTCAAGCTCTTTCGTCCCCAAAACGCTGATTCCGTTTCCTCGTTGAATAGCTATGCTGAGACGCTGATACAGCCAATCACCTTCTTTTTTGTTTTTTTTTTGCTTCAATGAGCATTTTGGAGATTTTATGTAAAAACTGCCTACATACAGGAACTTCCCCACCTAATGTTTCAAAACCCAATGGCTTAAAAACATAGTTATTAGACAGCATTCTTTATTTAATGCTTTTTTTGATTTCTGCTTCTTCAGCGGCTTTACTGTTTTCCAAAGATGTCTTCTTTAAATAGCATTCTGCTAAAGTGTCTACGATAGTGACGTCCCAAACCAAAGATTTTCCGCATTCAAATGGAATAAGTGTCATACTATCTGGTCGTTTGCCATTCACTCTAGCGTTTAGTCCACTAGGTTCTAAAGTGGGATGGTGTCCTGTTGTAATGAGTGCTTTTTTAATAATTTCGTTGCATTCTTTATGTCTAGAAAATCGGCCTTTGCTATAAAGGCATGATAAACCATGTGTTCCTGAGCAATCCACCATAATTCCACATCGACATATATGAGGCTCAATAATTCGACATCCTAGAAGTCCAATAGCAATTCGAATAAGTTCTCTGTTAAGAAGAAGACCCAAGTTGGGAACTGGTAAAGCATGCAGCCATGCACAGGAAATTTTGGAAAATGATGCTTTTAATCTGGCTTGATCCTTCACTTCTTTAGCGCTTTCTAAAACTTGTGTTTTTGCTAATTCCGTGATTGGAACAATCCATTCTTTTTGCGCTTTTAAATCAGAGGTTTGAATTAGGTTATTGGTTATTATTTTCCAAGATTCTATAGCTGGTTTAAATCCATCAATATCAATATTTCCAAAATGATCTATTATGTTTTTAATCAAAGTTGTTGATTGTTGGCATGAAGAAATAAAACTTGGTAAGGCAAGGGCCTCACATCTACGTAATCCTAATCCTCCCGAGTTCGCTGGCAATGATGCTTGAAGCCATTGATCGGACGTTAAATGAATGTTTAGAATTTTGGTGAAGATTTGTTTGATGGATTCATCAAATTCGCATAAAAGTGGGTTTTCATGGAAATTAGCCACTCTGAGTAAATATTGTAGACGTGGCAAAGATAAACAGTTTCTTAAAAGGTAAGAACCTTGATGAGGCTCAAGCATTAGCAATCGTTTTTCCAGGAATTCTAGACTGTTTATTTTGATTTGCAACAAATTATTTTTGCTTTCTTCATTTAAAGGAGCACCAAGAATTGTAAAATTTTTGAAAATATTAAATTTGGTTTCTTTAAGGGTATCAGGAATTTTGACATATTTGTTCAAAGTGAATACTTCGCATTTTGCTTTATTCAAAAACAGTCCAATTTTTGGACCATCTTTTTGGATCAAAAGGAGATCTTCAGCAACGTTTTCACAAAAGTCTATTAAGGATCCATCGTCCAAGTACCATACATTAAGTTTAGATTTGAATTTTTGGAAAAGAGGATGTGCGGCGATGCAAAAAAGTAAAGGTCCAAGCGGGTCTCCTTGTTGAATGCCTTCTTCTGAATTTAACATATGTTTTCCATAGAAGAGTAGAGACGGTGAGCTATAACTTGCGGATACATAAGAAAGGATTTCAGGAAATTGATTTTTTACTTCTTTTAGAACAGCACTTCTTTTAATTAAATTAAATGCATTTTTGAAATCTATTTTTAGAAAAAGTTCCTTTGCTTTAAAATTTGATGATATTATCGTTCTAACTGAATGCGCAATCGCCACTTATTCCAAAGCCTAGTTGTGTTGGTTCAAGAAACGAAGTTGCTTTTTCTTTAATTGCGATACAGATGCATTTTGAGCAAAGTCGTCTAAGGGTTAAACCAATAGCAATTGGACGAAGACTGCCATCTTTTTTTTCAAGGGAGCAAAGGTCATTTTGACTGGGGTATAGCATAAAACAATACCTTCTTATAAACATGTGGGACGCCAAAAGAAAATGGTAGGGAGGTTTAAAATAATGTGTGACTAAATAGCTGTTCAATTAACCTAATTATTAAAAACTGCAACTCTTGGAGGATTATTTATTATTTTGTCAGTACCTAATTTAAAATTCTTAGTAATAGAAAATAGTATTTTTAAACAAGGCTAAAGAACAACTCTTTATCACGAGCGAGGCAAGTTAGTGGACTTAAGTCAAAACTACACAGAGTTGTTTATGCATGCGTTGTCATAAACAAACAAATTATTTTAATTTCATGTAATATTAAGATGAAAACCAATACTTAATGGCGGCTACATTTTTTTCAATAACCATTTTCAATCGACGTGGCATAGAATAAGCCAAATTTCGACAATATTCTTCAACGTTAGAAATCATAATCCCATGCATTACGTATAGCATTTAAAAGTTCTTCGGCATTTTGGGGCCTCCAATTATGTTCATATATTATTTTGACTAATCTTCCCCAAATATTTTCGATGGGGTTGAGGTCGGGACTGTTCGATTGGCAAAGCAGCACTTCTATATTTTGGTCTTGAAACCAGCGACGCACAGCATTAGCTGTGTGAACAGGACAATTGTCCTGCTGAAAAATTATTTCATTGTTCGGATATAAAAAATCAATTGACGGCACCATTACCCCTCCTAAAATTTCCAAATATCTAACTGCGGTAAATCTTCCTTTATTTTGCCAATAAACACCTAACCCTCTAGCAGACATCCAACCCCACATGTTCACTAAGAAATGTCCTGCTCTATTAACCTGGTGGGTATATCGCTCAATAAACCAACTTCGAGGTGGGCGATATACTATACGAAGAAGATTGAAAAATGTTTTCTTCAGTAAAAATCACCCTTTCCCAATATTCCTCATCCTCTGCAGCGTGATTGAGAGCAAAGATCAGTCGTGCTTGTTTTTGTTGTTCTATCAAGAGAGGCTTCTTTGCTGCAATGTGACATATAAGTTCAGAATTTTTCACTCGTCTGCATGCTGCAAATCGGGAACCTGGAAAACGATTTGTTTGATGGCTTTGACAGTTGGGAAAAACGGTTTTTTTCGCAAATTATTCAGTAATTGTCCATCCTGTTCCTCTATGCCCACCTTATTTTGCAAAACGGTACCCCGCTTTTGATCCAAAGACTGATGTTCTTGACATTGGTCGTTTCGAAATTCTGACCACAGTGACTTTTTCATTATCAAAATTTTCGGTGACCCTTCTTACATCCATCCATCGTGCAGTCGAGTTATTATCTGCGATTTCGTAAAGGCCGAAAGTTGCGGAACCATTTTCAAACAGTAATTTTGACTAAAGTCAAAAATTATTGACAATGACTTAAATCAAAAATAAAATATGTCATGGTATATGACGGGTGCAAAATGAATAGTGTGAAATGGCACATCTACACGAAGAGAAAACGTTGTATTTTGTATTTCCATGTACGCATTTTATCTGAAATTAACTGTACCTCAAACTATTAGGCATATATGCCAAATTCGATCTTCAGAGTTTGATACAGTTTGAAGCTTCATGACCTTGAAAAATACCCCAGTAAAATTAACACATTGCAAAAATAATATACTAAAGGGCCCAATTCATCAACTATTAATGCGAAGAGGACCAAATCTGCTAAGACAGAAAAGAAGAGTAATTGCAACAATATTGTTAATAAAATTGGGTTCAGCTATGACGCGTTTCAATATGGCGATGGCGGTAAAAAAGCAAAAATGACAAGATGGCCATCATTTCTTGTTGAATTGTCGCCGCTTACTATGAAAAAAAGTTTAGTTGTCGCATGACCTTGATTGACTTTGAAAATACCATGTACAAGTAAAAAAAACATCTTTTTGTGATGTTTTTTCCAATTTACCACTACGCAAAAACTTTAAGCGCCGGAGATGAAATTACCATCTTTGCCATAAACAAACACTTCTTGTTAAACCTCCCTACCATTTCTTTTTGATATGGCGTCTTAGATGTTTATGCTATACCCCGGTAAAAATGACCAATACGCCTGCCGTTTTTATTAAGTTTCGGAACTTCTACAGGGATGCGGCGGCACATGAATGTGTGACTAAATAGCTGTTCAATCCTCATCCTTGAATTTTATTATGAATGTTAATAAACAAGTGTAGTCATGCCCTACTGGCATAATTATATTTTTTTATGCTTTTTCGACCACCATTTTGAAGAATGGCATCTAAAACCACTGGTCCAATATATAGTAATATATATCTAACTTCTGACAACTCTCTTATAGGTTATTTAAATTACTTTGTTGGCTAGACAAGTAAGTAGAACATAAAATTGACAGTTTCGAAACTTAATAAAAACGACAGGCATATAGGTCATTTTGACTGGGGTATAGCATAAAACAATTCCTTCTTATAAACATGTGGGACGCCAAAAGAAAATGGTAGGGAGGTTCAAATAAAGTGTTTATTTATGGCTAAGATATTAATTTCATCTCCGGCACAAGTTTTTGCGTAGTGGTAAATTGGAAAAAACATCACAACAACATCAGTTTTTCACTTGTACATGTTATTTTTAAGGTCAATCAAGGTCATACATCAAGTAAACTTTTTTTTCATAGTAAGCGGCGATAAGTCAACAATAATTAATGGCCACCTTGTAGTTTTTGCTTTTTCACGAAATTGGATAAAATAAAAAGTGGTTATAGGTCGCCATTTCAGTTGCCATATTGAAACGCGTCATAGCTGAACCAATTTTTTTTACAATATTGTTAAACATGACTTTCTTATGTTTCTTAACAAATTTGGTCCTCTTCGTTGATGAAAAGTGGTCTTTAGTATTTTATTTTTGCCATATGATAATTTTACTGTGGTATTTATCAAGGCCATGAAGCTTTAAACTGCATCAAACTCTAAGGATCGAATTTGGCATATATGCCTAATAGTTTAAGGTAGATTTGAAGTTGGACTGACAAAACCTCGAATTAAGATTTTTTGAAGAGAAAATGGCAAAAATCTGTTTGTTTTGCGATTTCCAAGCTCATTTAAGGTCGGATGACCTTGAAAGTAAATTTTTTGGAATCCTCGTTCTCGAATTATATGAATCGAGTATCATCATGCCCCGGTTGTGAAAGTTGTGTTTTTTATGATTTTTGGCCGGTAACACTCGATTGTGTGACTAAAGAGCTATCAATCCCACGTAGGCACAAAACTCCTTCATAAAAAATCGCACGGACTTACACATGCCCCTTCACTAACAGATACTGCTAATACATTTTAATCTATGTTAACAGCTCTTATCTGCACGCAAGGGAAATTTTATTTATTGATCCAACTTACCTTTCTTTAAATGGAATTATATACCTCCAATATGTTACTTACGAAATCCTGTCCTGTAAAATATACTGCATCTCTGTGTTTGTATTATTAGAGAGTAAACTGAAGTTTCGAACTTCCATTGTATTTATTTGTACTTTTTCACAACGTTTCGAATGCTATGTATCTGCAATCGTGATCAGGTGAATACTGATACAGTACATAAATAAAATCACTTCGATATTTTGTCGTGTTTGTTTTGTAAACTGTCATGTAGTGACCTACAAAATGATGGGTGCCTCAACTGTTCTCAAACAGAAAAAAAGAAAATTCTTAAAACACACAAACGAAAATGCCTGAAACAATATGATTTTGCCAATAATATTATTATTGGATTTCAATTTTCTTAGCAACAGAAATTCATATTCTTAAAATATTTACTTGAATAAAGAATATATATGTTTGAATCAAAATTGTTTTGATTCTTCGGTAAAGAATATTGAATTTTTGATTCATTTAAAATAAGTAGTTTTGAAACAAAATAGGAAATACTTGATTTAAGAATATAAATATTCTTGTTTCAACCATATGCTGTATGGTCTCTTGGAGAATAATTTTCTATAACTTATGTTAAGCAAGAAAACTATTATCATTATATTCTTTATTTAAGAATATCAAAATAAAATTGCTTTCAAGTCAAACTAGATAAATTGTTTCATTATTCGTTTACAGAGGGCGCTTGGATAGAGATCTTTTCCGCTTTCTACGTATTTTTCGACTAAGCGCCGACGGGATAGTCTGTCTTTGTGGTACATCTAGTTAAGGAGTCTCCATTAAGGACAAAACGGCTTCGTCCTAGGTTCCACCCTCTGCAATTGAAAATCAGGTAGTTCATTTTGCACTGAAGTAGAAAAACTCCCGTTTTTTCATTGGATTTGCAGCGCATACAGCCACCTTCCATTTTTTTAATTAAAAATCAGAAAATCAAATTTGAATCCAAAGAATATAATTTTCTTGGATATTTAGGAATATTATTGTTGAAGTAAATAAATTGTCTTAAAGAGAGACAATATTGATTTAATCTGAAGAAATTATATATTATTAATTTAAGAGAATAAATACTTTAGCAAAAACACGAAACATAAGAATTTTAGTTTTAGGTGAGAATATATTCTCTTCGTTATATACAATCACAAAATATATAAAAACATAAATATTCAAAGAGGTCGATTTGCAAATATCTTGCAAACGGTTAAAGGAACCATAGGCATGCAATTAAATTTCAAGAATCTATTACATAGATTAAAATGTGTTGGTAGCAGCTATCTTTTGACACCAATATCATAATTCTATACCCTGTACAATCTATTAAGACCGAGCTCGGATCGTTTTTAACTTAGGGTTTTTCCTCGGATTTTTCTAACGATAAGACCGCTGATAAGGAGTCACATTAATTTTTTTTGTATAAGATGTTGCTTAATAACCACGCGAGAATATTTTCTCATTATGTTGAAAACGCTTGAGTGTTAAAGGGATCGCACCGCACACATCAGTACCGCGAGAACGTCCTACTAAAGATAGATAGTGGTCCGCTAGACTACAGCGCAGCGATTAGATAGTATATTTATTGAGGATGGTGTTTAACTACTATTGCGTATACCAATTGACCATATTTGTCCATCAAAATTAAAAAGAAAGACTTAGTATTTATTTATTGTTTGTAAACAAACCATTTGTCTACAATGATCCCGAAAAATGCGTTTCAAATTTAATAAAACCAACGGATCAGTGGTCTGGTGGCTCGCTGTAGAGAAGCTGACCATATTCAACGATCTCACGAGCCTACAAGGGCTCTTCTGCAGAGGAAACCGGCGCAATGAGGACGACCCCCATCCACGCTCTTGGTCTTGGGTCTCCAATTGCCTCTCCTAAGACTGCCAGTGAAAGCACCGCTTAAACCATGGAGGTTCGATAAAAAGTACAGAGCGGAATGCGTGGCAAAGGGAAGAATTCCGAACGAAATTAAGCAGAGAGGCGACGGTCTGCTAAATGGATGGCTCTAAACTGTCAGCCAGCAATACTGTCTCAAGACAGTAACACTGATGTGGGTCCCAGGTCATGAGGGAATACCAGGGAACGAGAAAGCGGACGAACTTGCCAGACTAGGGGCCGAAACCCAATACATTGGATCGGAACCTCTTCTGGGAATAACAAGGAAATAGGGAAGAATCAAAGTGCAGACAGTTCAAGCTATTCGTGGATGATCCGAATGTAGCCAGAACTAAATGGCTCTTAGGCAAAACCCGAAAGGACATTGAACTGCTGACAGGGATGCTGACTGGGCACAATCGGCTGAACAAACATTTGAGGCAAATAAGAGTAGAGGCATTCGTGTTGTTTCGCATGAAAAACCGGTTATTCTTGCACGTACTACCCATGAATCAGCATATCGGCATATCTTTTGCCTCCTTTTCTATACGGTATAGGAAGAGACGGAAGTAGTCGCATGCGAATAATTTCGTATGGTTTCGAAAATACGACCCCTGAACTTCGTAAAGAAGGCAGGGAGGACCGGAGAGAGAGTTGCAGCGGAAGTAGGGGCATAGGGTTAAGGAACGGGGTATGGCAGAAAGGGCCCATGAAGAGGCCTAATTGCCAGGCCCATGGGCCGCCCCTATACTACTACTACCACTACTACAAAAAACAACATGTTTCAAAAATATTTTATAATTTTGCGTTCTCAAGTTTAATTTTTTCGACTAAAACAGATTATTTAGTTTTTAGTTTTATTTTAACCTCATCTTAAGTATAATATAATTTATGATTAATTTAAATTAAAAGATGGATGATGTAAACCTATTTAATTAAATATACGCCTTACCCAAGCCAAACTTGTAAGCAACATTCATGGAAATACGAAAACAAAAGAAATTGGCTTAGCTCTGGTCTCTTGTACATGCGCGAAAATTTATTGATTCGAGGGGTTTCGGTGAGTTTCGGCCGGCTTCGCGACCTACGCCATACCTCTTCAATCGAGGTGATGCCATTTTGGTTATTTATTTGTTTTGATGCCGTATTCATTTGTGCTGCGCGTATTTTCCACTATTAAAAATTAGAAAACAATAAATTAAAAGTTGCCGCTACGGACTACATCAGACAACGAAAAAGATCCGAGGTATCGAGTGGAGAAGGTCCAGAGGCTGGTAGCTTTTTTTATTTGGGAAAGCTCCAGTTAAACATCCATGGAATTATATTTGTTCCTCAGTGGCACACATTTATATTTTTCTTTAAAAAAATACAAAAATCCACGATTTTTGAGAAAAATAAACAAACATCAAATTCTTTCTGTCAAACAACAACCGGCTGCCTTCGAGGCATCGGGTATTATAGTGAAGGGGCATGTGTAAGTCCGTGGGATTTTTAATGAAGGAGTTTTGTGACTATGTGGGAATGATAGCTCTTCCGTCACACAATCAAGTGTTACCGATTTTCATGGTCATTTAAGGTCGGATGACCTTGAAAGTAAATTTTTTGGAATCCTCGTCCTCGAATTATATGGAAACGAGTATAATCTGTGAGACCACTTTGTAGCGGTTAGAAGAGTTTTATTTACTGTAACCGGTAAAGCTTAAAGTCATAGTTTCTTCCCAGATATTCTTAAATGGTGTTATCATCGTTTTCAAAAGTTTCAAACTAGTGCAGTTTGGAACAAACCCGACTTATCCTCTGGATTAAACAATTTATTTTTATATTTCTCTACTTTAGCGAAAAACGAAACTAAGTTTTCTGTTTTCTAAAAGACTGAGCATCGCGGCAAAGAAAATCAAGGATAGAATTATTGCTCTCTGTGTTCAGTCCAGGTGATTTGGCGGATTTGATGGCGTTTTATGGTAATTGTCGTAAATTTTTGCTAAAAAGTAATTCCCTAGATAGTATCTATGACCTTACGCCTAGCACATTGTGGCTCTCGTATCGCCGATGCCGGAGACGTAAAACAGTTTTGGCTTTAACTGTGGTTGCATATGTACGAAAATATTCTGGGTTCCTAATTACTACATGCATTGCTTACTAGATAATGACCTAATTAGTCTCAGAGGTGTGCCAGTCTGAAAGAGGCATGGGTCACAAAAAATTGGGTTTAAAACTATATGTACTTTTTGTATATGAATTATTTTCCGTCTTTAAAACTGTATTCATTAAACTCCCAGATCATCACCTTTTTGAAATTTTGCACACATTTTTTTGAAATATCTTATAACATATTTTATTAAAATTTGAAAAAGTTCTTGGCGTAGCAGAAACCGTGATTAAAGTTCAAAAAACGGTTTTTTGAAAAGCCTATTTGGACGCCCCTGGTTAATGGATTGTAATAATTTTTGAGTATGTTATGGGGCAAGTTAAGCTTAACATATTTCAAATAAGCAAGTAGTATATTTATAAGCCAAAATCAAAAAAATCAATAATAATCAAATTAATCTAAATTAAAAAACAACACTTTGTAATAATTTAAAGCATTACTGGCATAACACTCAAAAATTATTAGAATCCAATGACTTGGGCCGCCTAAACAAAAATTGTGTATTTTCGCCACGTTAGTAGTAAAATAAGGGAGGGGGCTCCCGGCCCGGCGCTTTTCGCCAACATATTCAAAAATTATAAAATTATTTATTTAAAACTGTGCAAAATTTTAAAAAGCAAAATTATTTTTTTTTAAATACCCGACAATCTCCAACATTAGCGACTATGTTAATAAATATCTACATAGATTTACCATTGATTAACTACCCCCACTTACTCCACCCCTGAAGGATTTGTCTTTTACTTTTTTACCTGAATAACGATTCTGAAATAAACTAGTCCCTAATCTACATTTACAAACCAAATTTCTTCATAATCCAGATTCTTTGTTGGTGTTAATTGAGTGGTAACACCAACACAAGTCAACTATTTATATCCACTTAAGACTAAAATTAATTATTGAAGAAAAAACATTAAAAGAACATAAACTGGAAAAATTCGTTTTTAGGTTAATTGAGGAGAACTATAACAACACTCTTATAAGAGTCAAAATTATTATACAATTTGGAAACTAGTTAAACAGCTTTAGAAAAAAAAAGCTCAAGAAAACTATGTGTAATACCTAGTTTAAAAATGGTTCATAATTAATGAAAGGTCATTTTATATTAAGCATTTAAACTAATAAACAATTATAACAAAAAAATTATATTTCGGAGAAGTAAGCATTTAAATATGAATCGAAATCATGGAACTCTTGTCGGTTCAGAAGAAAAAACGTCAGAAAATCTCGCCTTCACAAAAAAAATCTGACGATTTTTAAACACAAATTTACTCAACTACTTTTTTGTCAAAGTAATTTGCTAATAATTCTTAAAATTTAGTTTCTTAATAGTGTAACAGTAAATAAAAAATATGCCAATTTTAATTTTTGGAGACAGTTTTTGTAAAAAGTCCTTTTTTTTTAAAGATGAATATTATTTAGCTTATTTTTTGTTGTAAACAAACCTTTAAAACTTTTAACACATAAAACCATAGATAGCCACGAAATATGTCATTTACTTTGTTTATACGGGCCTCTTAAAGCGCTTTTATACAAATGTTGTCGTATAAACACACCACTAAAACCGATTTAAGCACTAAATCGATTTTATTTTTAAGAAAGCGGTTTATCGCTTAAAAATCCATTGCTGTTAATTAAGTTGTTTTATTTGTTTTTTCTTTAAATTGACATATTTAATGACATTTAATGAAGGACGTATAAAACCTAGGAGAAAGTGATTTTATTTAAAACCGCCCTTCACTGTCCCGCACTGTTCAGAAAAGTCACACAAATTCTGTCATTCATTTTACAGGGTTAGAATTTTTGACACTTTGACGTTTATTGGTACGTGTAGTAGCAATTTAGCTCCACCGTAAAACTAACGCTGCAAAGTTTCTATAAAATATTTACAAAATTTTATTAAAAAAATGACGCAGTTTTTCTTACAAGGTTAGGATAAATATTAAGGACGCTGTGTTTTTAATTTAAATAAGGCAACAAGCACTGGCGCACCCGGGAATTGACTTCGGGGGTGGGGGGGTTAGGGATAAATTAGAAGAAAAACCTAATTTAAAGTAGAAACCCGCCCCCCTCGGTGCGCCAGTGCAATAAGTAAAAATGTGACCATCATATCTCAAATTCCTTGACATCTGTGTGGACTATTAGACACTTACAGTGGGATTTACTAAAATCTAAAATAATACGCCCCCACAAGTCCAAATATTTACACCTGTGGGAGGTACTAAATTTTAAAACCAATTTTCTAAAAACACTTACCCATACAGAAAAGACACAAAGTTATTCATTATTTTGTTTTGTTATTGCAAAATACCACTGGAAAACTGATTTGTTTCTCAAAATATACCATATTTTAGGAGAAAATACCCTAAAAGTAATTTTTTTTGACAGGTTTCAAAATGGCGCCAAAAATTGGGCACATAAGAGCTTCATTATCTGTGTTTGAGGTTATAAAGTTGGTGATTTTTTAGACCACCTCTGGGGGGTGGTTTAGATTTATAGCCCCCAGAAAGGATTGTTTTGTGGCAATTGGTAATAAGTTTATAATTTCCCTAAAAAACCGTTTTTACAAGGATCAATTTACCTTATTTAATATCGCAAGTTGTTCATTAACCAATAAAACATCTCCAATTTTGTCCAGAAAAACGCCATATTTTGAGCCCGTTTGCAGTACAAAAAATATATTTATGAGGGCACTACGAGGCAAAACAAACAAGTGAAGGTCACTGATTATGCACGAAAAATATACCAAAGAAAAAACCCACAACAACTATATTAATTTATTTACAAACTGAAATTAAAACATTGAGGTTATCTAAAAGATCAGTCAAGAAAACTTTCCTTACTCGAAGCCAACTCATTTCAAAGCTGTAGATTTCATCAGTAGAGGTTGGTGCAAGCCAAGCTACAAGCAGAGGTAAGAGATCCGAACTCGCTGTGATTTGAACGCAGCTAATATCTTAAAACTGACATTTCGACAGTGACAGAAATGTAAACAAAACTTGCGTTTAAGTTTTTTAATACATTTCATAAATAAAAACACCTTTTAAATAAATGGGTAATTCTACACCGCTACACTATTTTACAGTAAATTTGTGTAGGCCTAATATTATATACAACTTTAAGTTCACACATGTTAAACTAAAGAAATATTCAACTTTCATTATTATTTACTACTTCGTGGGCAATATTTTTAACCTGCGAGTAGCTGGCATTGAAAGTTATAGAACCATAGTTCCAGTGTAACGACCGTTACCGTAGATTTAGCCAAATATAACATTAATCCACTCCTTATTTTATTACTACCCATCTAAATCGTTGTTTGACATGAAGTATTAACTGCAAACATTAATTAACAAGGGTAAGTTTTAATTAGAGTGACATATAACCCCAATTTTAATTTGTTCTACAGAGTGTTTACTATTTAAACCTCGCGTGGGTTTAAATTTTTTAATTTTACTTTCTTCTTAAATCCAACAAAAGATAAAAAAGGGTTTAGTCTATTTTAGAACGGTCCTAAGTTTAAGTAAAATTTTTGGTTTTAAGCATTTTAAACCAACCCTCCTTGAGTTTCGGACATATTTTGACTTATAAGAAGAATTTTAATAAATTTGCTTATTGAATAATCATCTTAACACAATCTTTTGTTGGATTTAACAACAAAATTGGAGGTGTTTTATTGATTAATGAACAACTTGGGATATTAAATAAGGTAAATTAATTCTTGTAAAAACGGTTGCTTAGGGAACTTATTACCAATTGCCACAAAACAATCCTTTCTGGGGGCTATAAATTTAAACCACCCCCCATTGGTGGTCCAAAAAATCATCAACTTTATACCCTCAAACACAGATAGTGAAGCTATTATATGCCAAATTTTTAGCGTATTCACCATTAGCCATTTTGAAACCTGTCAAAAAAAAATTAGTTTTAGTGCATTTTCTCCTCAAATATGGTATATTTTGAGAAAAAAAGCGGTTTTTCCCTGGTATTTTGCATGTCTTTTCTGTATAGGTAAGTGTTTTTTGAAAATGGGTTTTAAAATATAGTACCTTTCACAGGTGTAAATATTTAGACCTATGGGGGTACTATTTTAGATCTTAGTAAATCCCACTGTTAAAGTTTTGGGTATAGGATTTTAGTAAAGACAGTTTTTAAGATGGGAAAGAACTTCCACTCAAAAAGTACAATTGGTTTTTAAGCCCATTTCTCTGAGACTTCTTTATACCTTATCATGGCTCACCACTGACTAAGATTAGGTTTTGAATTGGGGTGGTACATAATACCTCTACAATTTAACAACAGACAAAACATTTATGCCGCCCACCTTGTGTAACGAATCTTGGTAAACTAAAAAAAAGGGAAAAATGGTCCAGAAAAAATACGTGAACATCAAAAAATAAGTTTGGTATTTTATTCCGTCGGCTTTTTCCGTTTTTTTTTTTCGATTTTTTTTTCTAGGGTCCGAATCTTGATGCGTGCATAAGAAGACTTACAATATATTCTGAATCACCTTGTATATTTCACCTGCCGTTAGTCATCATCATTCCTAAAAAATTCGCCGAATGCATTCCCATTGATACCTAAAGGTGTTTAAGGCGAATACTTTGTGGGTCTTCGGTCAACCTGTCATCCTTCATGAGGTCCTTCTAAGAACTAAATTAGTCGGTTACTAAGGCCCTCTTAAGTCTTTGGCTCCTCGAAATTGAACCACGTGCAGTAAGTGTTTGTGTTCTAAAAAAAAAAGAAATTAAATATAAGGACTAAAGAATATTTGACTAGTACCGTGCGTAAAAATGTACTTTTACGCACGCATTTGCATGCCGGAAATTGCCTGTGTCTATGTTTTTACCGCACGGCGCGCGGAAAGTTACACTTTTCCGCCCGCACCGGCGTTTGTACGAACGACGCGCCAGCAGACTAAAAATGAAAAAATAGTCAAAACTACGAATTTTATGTTTTATTCAGAACTAAACTTTAACAAGCTAAAAAAAATTAATTTTTATGGTAATTCTTAATCACGGTAACATTGAAAGTCCCACTGCTCATGTTGCTTAATGTCATCGTCGACTTCAAGTCTTCCTGATTCATCACTGAGCAACAACGTCCTCAACAGCGCGCTTGAAAATTTTTTTTTGCTCAACAGCATGTGTAAAAAATTTTTTTTTGCTCAACAGCTTGCGTGAAAATTTTTTTCGCGCACGGCGTGCCTAAATTTTTTTTCACGCACGGCGTGCGGGTAAGTGGCACTTTCCGCACGGAAATGAGTGCCAAAAAAACGTTTTTCCGCCCGCTCCTAGGAAAAAAAATTTTCGCGCGCGGGTGCTGTGCGCAAAAAATACTTTTACGCGCGCTTTTTTTTTAGGTATAATTCGACTTTTTAGATATATTTTTCAACTCAAATGTAAAGAAAATGCAAAAAAAGTGTTTTTGCTAATTTTAATATTTAAAAATGAAAATATAATATTGTCTAGACGATTTCTACGCAAGTAGGAAAAATTTTGTACCTCATGGCTTACGCGAAATAGTTATTTACCTAACAAGTGCGGAAAGTAATACTTTACCGCACGCGACGGCAGTTGACTGAACGAAGCGAAGCGAGTTCGATTAAGCCGGCAAGGGCGGTAAAGAAACTTTACGCATGTGTTAGGTACATGATTTTACCTACAAGCCTAAAAAATTCCCAAAAAAGAAATATAAATATCTGTATTTAAATTTTCTTTAATAAACGTAGTCACTCCGTGCGGTAAAGTGCCATAAAGCTAACTTTACCGCACTCAGAGCTACTTTCTGCACGCAAATGAGTGCGGTAAAGTGCACTTTAGCGCACGCGAGTAGGTAAAATTATTTTCCGCACGCTGTTTGGGAAAGACACAGGATAAATTCATTCCCGCACGGCATGCGGGAAATGCAACATCCCGCACGCTAGTAAAAATTAATAAAATCGGGGTAATGTTGTATTTTAGACCACCGCCAAGAGGTGGTTTATCGGCTTTAAATTCAAAACAATTACGATTTGGTTGATTTTTTTTGTTCAAAATAGATTTTGCACACCAAGGCAAAGGCTTCTAATTACGCGCCTAGGTAAAAAATTAAGAAGTATATGAATTTTTGCGCTAACTGATAGCGCGCGGTTTCTTAAAAAGCAGTTTTTCGCGGTATAAATCTTGCGCTGTAACCGCTGTGCGCTGTTATTTTTCAAGAAAGGAAGAAATTATAGTGTAAAACCATATTCGCCTAAATAATATATGATTCAGCGCAAATTAAAGAATAGCGTATGTAAAAAATACTAATAATAAAAGGTCCGCGGCTTTAACAGCGCAGAATATACCGCGCAAGCAAATAAATGCATTTTTCGGGATTTGCTTATTTTTGTTTTGTTTTGGTGGTCTTGCGCGGTTTTGTGATTTGTGCAGTGATGTTATATTACGCGACGGTAAGACTTTAACGGTAAATTCTTGTGCGTTAGGGGCCGGAAGACTAACGTGTGATTTCAGCAATTTTACTAATTTTTTATAAAAATTCGGAGATTTTTTGCAGAAGCGGGAAGAGGGAAAGCAATTGCCCACTCTCCTGCATTTCTCCCAGATCTCTTGGTGGCGTCCATAAATTAAATAACGGCGCGGGAGAGTAGGTAAAAGTGTTACGAGGGGGTAGGGGAGAGTTCGGAAAATGATAAATAAAATTAACTAAATACTTCAACATTAAAAATATTTGTTACATAAGAGGGAGGGGGTTCACGCGTTTATAGATGTAGAAGGCTTTCTTTTACTTCAGAAGGTACGGTTCTCGTTCAAAATGAGCCAAACGTCAGTTTTTCAATTGTTAAAAATATATGCATTAAAAATTTTAATTTCATGCGAAATCATTTATATGATTATAGTAAATCCAAAATTCCAACAAGTTTTACTCAAATTTAAAGAAAAACCTACAAAATTAGAATAAAAACCACATGCGTCCCTTAGCCCTAAACCCTAACCCATCTTAGTAAATATCGCCCTAAACGTTTTATTTACCAGAATGAACTTTACGGGTGATATTTCCTAAAGGCGCATTTACACAGACAAACTTTCCTTTGATGTGGAAATGCCGACAAACATTTACACGAGCCTCTTGAGAAAAATGTTCAAAGAAATGTTCGTAACAAAAAAAACACAAGTAAATTTTGGAGAGAATGTTAAGCAAAATTTGTTTGAAGAATTGGGGGTATAAAAATTTCTTTACAAATTTAAAATATATATTGTTATCGGAATTCATTGAACTTAACTGAAAATAGAAAAATTTTAATCAAGTGCTTTCCGACGGAAAAACGATTCGATGCCGAAATTCACATTTTACCTCATAAGCAACTTCGATTGATCTGATTTTTATAGGGGATATGCCAGCATACTTGTAACTTTTTTGGGGTTGTAAAAAAAACGAGAATAAAAAATATAATAATTGACACTTATTTATTGCTTTTGCCTGTAAAATGTAATGATAAAAATTTACGTTTAAAAGAATATCCCTTTATTTTACTTCCTAGTTTAGTCTTTTACAATAATAATTAAGTCAAATTAAAAAACCTATATACATTTTATTAAATCTCAAATATATGAACAAAAGCATATTCGGTTTAAATAATACTCGTTTATTACCCACTTCTACAACCCTACGAACCCGACCCTTGTCTAAAAAATATAATTTAGCAGTAATTTAGTAGACTGTGTCGCCGATCTATCATCCCGAGTTTTGGATTTCGCAGGTAGTAGGCCGGCCACTCTTTTGAATCGCAATGTTGCCCTTTGCATATTGTTCGTTCAGTGTCAGTAATCGACCTTGATTATTACATTAAATTGACAATAAATATCTATATCTTCAGCATTTTGCTTTTTTAAGCAACCCTTGGGACCTTAAACTAAGTAGGTAAATCTGGTGTGAGGAATTAAAAAACAACAATAAAAGCTAAAGGTAAAGTAAAGCTACAAAAATCCCCCTACCCACCACTCCTCATAGTCGTGAGGCGCGGAGTACCGCTTAAAAGTACAATTTTTGAGTTTTTTGCCGATATTTGAAAAACTCAAAATTTTTTTGGAAAAGAATAATTTTCCTGGTTTTTTTTTTGACTTTAGGAAAAAAACCCTTGGAAATAAAAAAAAACTCGCAAGAAAATCCCAAAAAAAACCACGGGCAAAAAAATCCGGGAAAAACCCTAAGAAAAAAATATTATAAGTAACCCTAATCCATGTGACAAAACTGATAGTAGAGGCAATAATAATGTTTCGCTTGCCGTCGGCTTTTTTTCACAAAAATTTAAAATAAAAGTTGGTGTTCCATTTTTTTAAAGAATTGAGATCACTGATCACTGATGTGAAATTTTATTTATTCTCATCTTTAAAAATATGTTTCCAAAACAGATAGCAATAATTTGCTCAAAAATTTACCCGAACAAAATGTTCAAAGAAAAGCTCACAAAAATGTTCACGCAAAAAATTTTAGATATTTTGCACGAGCTTTTATTTGAGCATGTTCGTCTGTGTAATTGCGCCTTAAGATGGATTTAGGTTTAGGACTATGGAACGCATGTCGCCTTTTGTTTTTTCACAAGGGAAAAATACAAGTTTTCCCAGTATTTCGAAAAAAATGGAAAAAAAGGAAATTGGGGGTGGGTTTGTTCGTGTATAGTAGGCCTTCTAACTAAATATTCTCTGTTGCCCCTCCTTAAATTAGGTACTCAGATTTTTGTATCCATTTTTATTCCCAAATTTGCGAAGGTCCATATGGGAAAAAATATCCACAGACATTTCCTCACACTAATGAGATACGAAAATTGACACACACACAAAAACAAACTTAACTAACGTTTCGCTCGCTGACGTTTGGACGAGAACTCTACCTTTTTTAATAAAAAAGCCTATGGCATCTTAGTAAACAGGAGTAGTAGTAGTAGTAAGGGGCGGCCCGCAGGCCTGGCAATTAGGCCTCTCCATGGGCCCTTTCTGCCATACCCCGTCTCGCACCCTTATCCTCCCACACCTGCCTCACTCTCTGAGTCTTCCTGCCTTCCTTACGAGGGTCAGCACGTCAACCCATCTTAGAGTGTAGCTCCTCCTCTTCTATTGTGGGGGCGCCCCACGTCTGCTGCCTCGATCTGGCGTACCCGTCACACTCTCCTATCAGGTGCACCGCTGATTCCTCTGCCCACCCGCATGCTGGGCAGACGGAATCGTCCAACACTCTGATGCATGTCAAGTGCTTACGCAGCCGATTATGCCCTGTCAGCATTCCTACTAACAGTCCAATGTCCTTGCGAGTTTTTCCCAGGAGCCATTTAGTTCTGGCTGCGTCTGATCCACTCACGAACAGTTTGGACTGTCTGCACTCTCGCTCTTCCCTCCAGGAGCCTAATTCTTGAATTTTAATAGAAGGAACGATCCCTCAAGAGAAGGGATCAATCCCGGGGAATGATCCCATCCCCCAAAAAAAACATGATTTTTCTTGGAACCTCTTCTTAATTTTAGATCTAAAAAAATAGAATTTACGCGCATGCGTGTCTGAGAAATGGGATCGATCCCCAGCTTTAGACTCGGGGATCGCGAACACCCAATTTTTGATAGAATGGAATGAGCGATCCCCGCTCAAGAATACAAACTGCGTTCGACGTGGGATCATTCGACACAAATCTATGTCGTTCCCTGCTCAAGAATTCAGGCCCAGGACGACTTCAGTTGATCGCTTGAGTTCGCTCTGCACCTGTTTTCTTGGGATTCCCAAGAGCGGTTCCGGTGCAATAATATTGGGTTTCGGCAACAGCTTTGGCAAGTTCGTAAACAAGTGTAACGTCAATTTTGCCAAATTTTAATTTCGACCATCTCTGCAAAACCTTCCCCCCCCCATCGTTAAATTAACTAACAAATATTTTGAAGTATTAGTTATTTTACTATTTTATTTATCATTTTTCAGATAAAAAAGGTAAGCAAACGCAGTTGCGAACTCACCCCCTCCCCCATAACATGGACGCCCCAACAAGTTGCAATCTATAGACAAGGTCTGGGAGAAATGCAGGAAGGGAGAGGAGTAGACGATTGCTCTGCAAGAATTAACCACGAAAGACTTTTAATTAATTTTAAACTTGTATGTACAAGGCTTTTTTCTTGATTTAAGAGGGCGGTGATCTTGAATCAACTTAAAGTGAGATCTCATTTCATCTCCTATACAGACCGCTTCAAGCTACTGCGAACATAGGGCGAAAGAAGTCTAATTTGCCAGTGTACGTAAATGCAGAGACACCGCACGCCTATCAGTGAAGCAACCAACACTCAGGCTTCCGATCGCCATTCGCTGCCGTTCGCCGCCGTTCGCTTTGTATTTAGTACGCCTCTAACCACGGTGCTGTGTGGAGCGTAGTCAATGAAACCGGAATTTGGTCAACAAATACGCAAATTTTTATAACGTAATTTTCTTATTTTTTGTCACTGAGAAATAAGAGCGTTTTATTGTCAACTGCTCAGATTTATCAGTGACGACGTGTTACAATGAAAATAATAAGGAGAAACAAAATAAAAGCAAGTTCTCAAAATAAAATGATACATTCTAAAAACCAAAAAGATTCTCCCATTAAAAAAAAAATTAGAGCAAATGTTCGAAAAGTCCTCCTTGCTCGGCTAGACAATATCCGAGCCTACTATAAAAACCCCTTCCAACGTTTCCAAGCATGTTAGGGGTGATAATTTGAAAAGCTTCTTCAAAAACAGATAGAAGTCATTAGGAGCAAGATCGGGAGATCGAGCTGGCCATAAAATAGTTCCCCGTGTACTTATAAACCGATTAGGAAATACATTATCAAGATATTCCCTAACAAGGCCAACATTGTGAGCGGAACAACCATCTTGTTGAAACCATGTTTCACCAAATCTTACACCTAACAACTGCCTAGCAGTTGGAATAATGTGCTGCTGCAGTAGATCCAAGTATCTAGGACCATTCAAATTGCAATTGCCGTTAATAAAAAATGGCCCAATTACGTGTTCCCCTAAAATACCCCCCCCCCCCAAACATTTAGTTTTTGGGGATACTGTGTTCTTACGTCAAAATACAAATGCAAATTTTCCCTCGACCAATATCGAACGTGTGTTGGGTTATGACGATTTGACCATCTGCACTTTTTCGGCAACTTCGTAGACATCCATTTTTAGTTTTAAAAATGTATTATTTCAATTAAGAACTTACCCATCTGTTTCTCGAGCAAGGCAGAAATAAAACAAAATAATAAAAACAAAATGAATTTCCAAAAGATAACACTGCAGCGTGCTTCGAATCCACCTCGGTCGTACGGCACGGAGAGTAAATTGGACTTGATTCCCCCTATGTTCGCAGTAGCTTGAAGCGGTCTGTATATTGACTTTAAAAACTGACCGGAATTGCTAATCAAAGCAAAAAAATTCTGGAATTTGATTTTTTTCTACATAAAATACTTTTAAATTACATTTTGAAAAAAAATCAACAAAATTGTGATTGTTTTAAAATTTAAAGTAGATAAACCACCCCTTGGCGGTGGTGTATAATATAAGACGATTTTACTCCATAAAATCAGATACATTTCTCTGGTGTTAAGTGCATTTCCCTTCTTGGTTCTTTAATGATCTCCTAACGTCGGGCATCAAACAAACCGAGGGGGTAAAAGTGACACTTTCCTCCCTTGGTACGATAATATCTATTAACGCAAATGGCGTCATAATCTAATGAAAAAATCCTGTTCAATTACAAAATTATTTCGACATGTAGAACCCTAAATACTGGCTCATTACTAAGTGGGATACAGGATAATTAATCACGGCATTCAATATTAGTCTGGCTTCGTAGTAATTTGCGAACAAAAGCCACACCTTCTTGTTAACGTTAGCTTCTTGCGTTGATAATTATCATCTCTTTTCTTTCATATTTAAAATTATCCAATTTGTTTTAAAATTAATATAACAAGGGAAAATGTAATTTACATAATTTGGGTTCTATGTACAGGCTGTCCAAAATTCGATGGTTTTGGAGGGTTTCGGTTACTTCTAAAGGCGCAATTACACAGACGAACATGCTCAAACAAAAGCTCGTGCAAAAGATCTAAAGGCGCATTTACACAGACAAACTTCTTTGATGTTGAAATGCCGACAAACATTTACACGAGCCTCTTGAGCAAAATGTTTAAAGAAAAGTTCGAGCAAAATCTCGTACAAAAAGACTCGCGGAAGTTATGGAGAGAATTTTAAGCAAAATTTGTTTGAAGAAATGTTGGTAATAAAAATTTCTTACAAATTTAAATTTTATAGTTTTATGGGAATTCATTGAACTTAACTGAAAATAGAAATACTAAGTTTTAAAAATACATTTTTAATTAAGTGCTTTCCGACGGAAAAAACGATTTGATGTCGAAATTCACGTTTTACCTCATAAGCAACTTCGATTGATCTGATTTTTATAGGGGATATGCCAGTATACTTGTAACTTTTTTGGGGTTGTAAAAAAAACGAGAATCCTAGAAATTTACGTTTAAAAGAATAGCTCTTTATTTAACTTCCTAGTTTAAAACACAATACAATAATAATTAAGTGAAATGAAAAATCCTATATACATTTTATTAAATCTCAAATATATGAACAAAAGCACGTTCGGTCTAAATAATACCCGTTTATTACCCACTTTTACAACCCTACGATCCCGACCCTTGTATAAAAAATATAATTTAAAGGCGCAATTACACAGACGAACATGCTCAAATAAAAGCTCGTGCAAAATATCTAAAATTTTTTGCGTGAACATTTTTGTGAGCTTTTCTTTAAACATTTTGTGCGGGTAAATTTTTGAGCAAATTATTGCTATCTGTTTTGGAAACATATTTTTAAAGATGAGAATAAATAAAATTTCACATCAGTGATCAGTGATCTCAATTCTTTAAAAAAATGGAACACCAACTTTTATTTTAAATTTTTGTGAAAAAAAGCCGACGGCAAGCGAAACATTATTATTGGCTCTACTATCAGTTTTGTCACATGGATTAGGGTTACTTATAATATTTTTTTCTTAGGGTTTTTCCCAGATTTTTTGCCCGTGGTTTTTTTTGGGATTTTCTTGCGAGTTTTTTTTTATTTCCAAGGGTTTTTTTCCTTAAGTCAAAAAAAAACCCAGGAAAATTATTCTTTTCCAAAAAAATTTTGAGTTTTTCAAATATCGGCAGAAAACCGCGCCTCACGACTATGAGGAGTGGTGGGGAGGGGGATTTTTGTAGCTTTACTTTACCTTTAGCTTTTATTGTTGTTTTTTAATTCCTCACACCAGATTTACCTAGTTAGTTTAAGGACCCAAGGGTTGCTTAAAAAAGCAAAAGGTTCATGAAAATACTGAAGTTATAGATATTTACTGTCAATTTAATGTAATAATCAAGGTCGATTACTGACACTGAACCAACAATATGCAAAGGGCAACATTGCGATTCAAAAGGGTGGCCGGCCTACTACCTGCGCGACGGGATGATATGATAAATTACTGCTAAATTATATTTTTTAGACAAGTGTCGGGTTCGTAGGTTTGTAAAAATGGGTAATAAACGTGTATTATTTAAATCGAACGTGCTTTTGTTTATATATTTGAGATTTAATAAAATGTATATAGGTTTTTTAATTTGACTTAATTATTATTGTAAGAGACTAAACTGGGAAACAAAATAAAGGGATATTCTTTTAAACGTGAATTTTTATCATTATATTTGACAGGCAACAGCAATAAATACGTGCCAATTATTTTTTTTTTATTTTCGTTTTTTCTACAACCCCAAAAAAAGTTACAAGTATACTGGCATATCCCCTATAAAAATCAGATCAATCGAAGTTGCTTATGAGGTAAAATGTGAATTTCGGCATCAAATCGTTTTTCCGTCGGAAAGCACTTGATTAAAAATACCTTATTTCAAAACTTTGTTTTTCTATTTTCAGTTAAGTTCAATGAATTCCGATAACAATATATATTTTGAATTTGTAAAGAATTTTTTATACCCCCAATTCTTCAAACAAATTTTGCTCAACATTCTCTCCAAAATTTAGGTGTTTTTTTGTACGAGATTTTGCTCGAAAATTTCTTTGAGCATTTTGCTCAAGAGGCTCGTGTAAATGTTTGTCGGCATTTCCACATCAAAGGAAAGTTTGTCTGTGTAAATGCGCCTTTAAGATGAAGATAGATATTTACTGTCAATTTAATGTAATAATCAAGGTCGATTACTGACACTGAACAAACAATATGCAAAGGAGCAACATTCCGATTTAGAAGTGTAGTCTATTACTGCTAAATTATATTTTTTTAGACAAGGGTCGGGATCGTAGGCTTGTAAAAGTGGGTAATAAACGGGTATTATTTAGACCGAACGTGCTTTTGTTCATATATTTGAGATTTAATAAAATGTATGTAGGTTTTTTAATTTGACTTAATTATTATTGTATTGTGTTTTAAACTAGGAAGTAAAATAAAGAGATATTCTTTTAAACGTAAATATTTATCATAACATTTTACAGGCAACAGCAATAAATAAGTGCCAATTATTATTTTTTTATTCTCGTTTTTTTACAACCCCAAAAAAGTTACAAGTATACTGGCATATCCCCTATAAAAATCAGGTCAATCGAAGTTGCTTAAGAGGTAAAATGTGAATTTCGACATCAAATCGTTTTTCCGTCGGAAAGCACTTAATTAAAAATACCTTGTTTTAAAACTTAGCCTTTCTATTTTCAGTTAAGTTCAATGAATTCCCATAAAACTATAAAATTTAAATTTGTAAGAAATTTCTATACCAACATTTCTTCAAACAAATTTTGCTTAACATTCTCTCCAAAATTTCCGTGAGTCTTTTTGTACGAGATTTTGCTCGAACTTTTTTTTTAACATTTTGCTCAAGAGGCTCGTGTAAATGTTTGTCGGCATTTCAACATCAAAGGAAAGTTTTGAGAGGCTCAAATCTTTTCTTTCTAAAAAGGCAGATGGCCACAGTTGGGCGAATAGACTGACATACTGACCTAGCTTCCACCCCAACATCCGACTCGAAAAACATTACCCTGGTGCCATAAGCAGTCAGGTATGGGCAGGAAATCAGTGCAAAAACGACTATTTTTAACAATATTCTTTTAAATTTTTTCAAAAAATGTTTTCAATTTTTTTTTGGTTGAAAATGCAATTATCTATCTTAATGTGAAAACCGCGTGTCGCTAACTGCTACAGTTCGTGAGTTACAATTTTGAAAAAAGTTTATCCGCCGTCCTACCCTTTTGCCAATTCCCCACCCCCAACAAAAACTAATCAGCTCTGCGTCTGGTGAAAAAGAATGAGCCAAATTTTATAAGAATCGGTTTAGCGGTTTTTGAGTTATTGTGTTTCAGACAGACACCATCCTAAAATTTTGTATTTAGGTCTTTTTTGGCCCAAATAACTCATTTTCAGAAAAAATTAAAAAACTTTTTATGGATGGCTAAATAATAGTTTTTCACAACTAGTGGCTAGAATATTGCTTTTTATTACAAGCGTTGGTTTAAATAACGAGCGCAGCGAGGTATTTAAAAACACGAGTAAAAAAAAGCACAGTTTAGCCGCGAGTTGCTAACACTATTTTTTTTATACCTTTATCAAAAAATCCAAGAAAAACAGGAAAATACTTTTTTTAATACCTTCATCAAAAACATGATTTTTAGGAACTGTCTGCAGATAACTAAAGCATGGCTTTTTTGGTTACCGATGCAAAAAAACTTTTTTATTATCACGGGTGCCAAAAAAGATTTCTGTCCGTTTTTTACCCAAAGTTAGAGGGAAATAGCGAAAAATAATAATATTGAAAAAATCTAATTATTGTTGCCTAAGAATTTGGCCATTTCCGCCAGTTTTCACCAAGTATTTACGAAAAAATCATTTAAAAATATCGTCCCAAATGTCGCAACAATGAACGTCACCGAGTAAAAAGACATCGCTATGGAAACGATTGTTATTTCATTTACCAGCCGCTTTGATTTATAGTGTAAAGGTGGTGTGTTGCGAAAAAGATTTTTTAAAGTATTTTCCTGTTTTTCTTGGATTTTTTAATAAAGGTATTAAAAAAAATATTTTTTAACAACTCGCGGCTAAACTGTGCCTTTTTTTACTCGCGTTTTTAAATACCTCGCTGCGCTCGTTATTTAAACCAACGTTTGTAAAAAAGCACTATTTTAGCCACTAGTTGTTAAAACTACTATTAAAAATCTAGAACGAAGAGCACTTCTCGCAACACACCATCTTTACACTATAAATCAAGGCGGCCGGTAAATGACACAACAATGGTTTCCATAGCGATGTGCGTTTTACTCGGTGACGTTCATTGTTGCAACATTTTAATCTTTGACAGTTTCATATTTTCACGATGTTTTTAAATGATCTTTTCGTAAATACTTGGTGAAAACTGGCGAAAATGGTTTAATTTTTATGCAAGAATAATTAGATTTTTTCAATATTACTATTTGCGCTATTACTCTTTAATTTTGGGTAAAAAACGGACAGAAATATTTTTTTGCACCCGTGATAAAAAAAAGTTTTTTTTTGCATCGGTAACCAAAAAAGCCATGCTTTAGTTATCTGCAGACAGTTACTAAAATCATGTTTTTGATGAAGGTATTAAAAAAAAATAATTTTTCAGGATTATTTTTTTTTTAATCGGCGATAATACTGTTAATTTAAACCATTTGTATTAGTTGTTTAACAACAAGTGCATAAAGTGATACTTATGGCATCGGAAGCGAAGTTTGGTCAAGCCGGCAAGGGCGGTAAAGACACTTTCCGCAGAACCATATTTTACCTATAAGCCCAGAAATTTCCAAAAAATTAATATTAATACCTATCAATAACTTTTTGAAATAAACGATGTTGCTCTACCGGACAGTGTGCGGTATAGTGCTGTAAACTCTTTTTTTGGGGTGAAGTTGTAGGAATAGGTAAAATAATCAATGTTTTAAACCATGCATCGGCTAGATTTGTTGTCTTAACCAATTTCGGCACTCGTGCGCAAAAACCCCCAAACTCTTTATTGGCAGGCAAACTTGTGGGCGGGAAAAGTTAGAAACAAACAATTTAATTACACTTGTTACTTGTGGATGATGTTATTAAAATTAAGAGCCTTTTGAGAGAGAAAGAATGACAAACAATAAGGGGGTTTCTTACGTCTATTTCAGGGTAGTTTCGCATCTTGTGGGCAGATTTATAGCAGTACTGTATTAAAAGAATATTTAAATAAAAAATGTGCTTTGCCATCAAGTTTTTTACTTTGCTCAGTGAAAAAAAAAAGGATCAATAGTAAAGGTTTCCTCAATAGTAGTACATTTGTTTTTATTATGGTCAGGAAATTACTACAAGAAAAAAATATTTTTGACCAAAATTACTATAGCCTTTACTTTCATTTTCAGGTAAGACCAAAATTTTCAAAAAAAAATTAACAGCGGCATTACTAGATTTATAGTACTCCTTATTTTAAAACCAATTTTCAAAAAACACCAAAGGCGGATTCAGAGTTCTGTAAGATAAGCGGTAAGTCGCAAGGAAGTTCCGTAAGCCGCAAGCGGTAAGAGCAGCATGCATTTGCTATTAGACACTTAAAGTAAATATTTCAACGCATCCGTATCGTTATGCGTAACGCGTTCGAAACAAAGTCAAAATACGCCACATTTTTGACTTGCTCATGCCATGTTTCGAACGATGCCTGCTTCTTTGACGGGTGTGATGACAGGGCATCGTTCGAAACATCGCATAAACAAGTCAAAAATGTAGCGTATTTTGACTTTGTTTCGAACGCGTTATGTATACCGATACGGATGCGTTGAAATTTATACTTTAAGTGTCTATTTACTTTAAGTGTCTAGTGTCTATTGTTTATTATCGTCACGTCTTACCAAATACCTCATAACTCTTATCTTACGGAACTCTGAATCCGCCTTTACCCATTCAAAAAAGACACAAATTTATTGATAATTTGTATTGTTATGGCAATATACCACTAAAAAACTACTTTTTTTTTTGACAGGTTTCAAAATGGCAAATGGTGAATATACCAAAAATTTGGCACAGAATAGCTTGATGATCTGTATATAAATAAGGTTATTAAGTTGGTAATTTTTTAAACGACCTCTGTGGGGTAGTTTAAATTTACAGCCTTCATAAAGTGCCTTTTTGAGGCCATTGGTAGTCAGTTCGTTTATTATTTCTGAAATTATTTTTAAGCCCTGTGACTCATGCTTCTTAGAAAGTTGCGTTTTTTCCGCGTGTTGCGGTGGAAATTTTGACGTTATTCCACCAAACCAACATCAAACGTTGCAAATATGGTGAAAAGGTTTAAAAATACGTTAATATACGCAGTTTCAGCAAGTTGAAAATAGATTCAAATTTTGATCTAAAAACACAATGTCTTTTTCCTGGAAGAAAGAATTCTGCATAATGGCATGGTAGATTGTTTCTATCAGAGAGGTTATTAGCTTCTGTTCAATGATTTCGTCCCAATTTTCAGGAAATGGCGAATATGCAAAAATTTCATTTTTGGCTTTTATGCTACTTGAATATTATGTAAAGCCCTCTATGACTTCTCGAAATGACGAATATGTATGTCTGATACTTGTACAGATATTTGATATATTTAAGTTAAACCGATGTAACAAGCATATATATGAATTAGCCAACAAAAACTGTTATTGTTATACCTGGGATCAAACAAAAAGTAAAAAAGGCGCCGAATCACTAAAAACTAGTAAAAACGTTAATATGATTACCCATTACATTTTTGAAGTCTGTCCCGGACAGAGCGAAGGAGATTCGGCACACAACGCTATAAAAACTGGCAATAAAACTCTTATATCGTCACAGCAATGAACTATGATGATTTTTTAAACTTTAAAAAGCTTTCCCAGGATTTGCGAATTCTTTATTTAAGAAAAGCGTAAGATGGTGTTTCCGGTGAAACTGAAATAAACTGGACCAAAGTGCTTAGCATAATGCTAACCAAAATTTTTGAAAACCAGCCACTTTGCAGATAATTTTAGTTCCATAGCACTGTCAAGAAATGTAGATTTGTTTAAAGTAACAGTTGACAAGTTATATAATGGACCGTAAAAAGTTCCTGAAAAAACATTTAATTCTCTCCTAACAATTTATTATGTCAAGGAGTTCACCCATAATACGAATTAATGAATACCAGGAATTTTATAAAAATTTACCACATTAGAGTTATCTGTTCTTTTTTTGAGTTCTAGGTTTAAGTTCCAATTATTTCTTTCCCTATATAATTCTTAAACCGAATAAAATAAGTTGATGTGGATGAAGATTTTTTTATGTCTCCTTTCGATGGTTCGTATATAATAATTTGGTAAGCTTTTATGCCAAAATTTAGTTTTTATGAGTTTTATTACGCCGAATATAGTGTTTTTGTCAAGGCGTATGTATTTCTTTAATAAAGATGCTTTCTCAAAAAGGAGTTGCTTTTTTATAGGTTAGAAATAATATATAATATTTTTTCACTAGAATAAATAAAAAACATTAGCCTAAAAGTACCCAGTTAAAATTTCATAATGTTCTCTCAAATAACATATATGAGTTTAAATGACCCCTAAATCTTTCAACAGCTCTCCTGAAAACCAAGCAAAACTTACATTCGCCACTGTGATACGTTCGTGTACAAACTTTCACCAATCAATGCCATTATGGATTTGTTGAAATGCTGTCTGCAGATTTCTTACTTCCAGGCAAAAGACAGGTATTTTCGACAGAAAGATGGTCTGCTCATGGGATCTCCACTTTCGCCGGTAGTGGCCAACATCTTTATGGAATGCTTTGAAGAATAGTGAAGGGACATGTGTAAGTTCGTGGGATTTTGAATGAAGGAGTTTTGTCTATGTCGGATTGATAGCTCTTTGGTCACATAATCAAGTGTTACCGGGTGTTTTGTTCGCATCCGTGTAGAAGGGGTTGATATGACGTCATCTTTTAAGATGGCGGCCATAAAATCATAAAAAATACAACTTTTGCAACCGGGACATGATTATACTCGATTCCATATAACTCGACGACGAGGATTCCAAAAAATTTACTTTTAAGGTCATCCGAGCTTAAATGACCTTGAAAATCGCAAAAAACAAGATTTTTGTCATTTTCTCTACAAAAAATCTTAATAATTCGACTTTTCGTCAGACTAACTTCAACTGTACCTCAAATCATTAGGCATATATGCCAAATTCTATCCTTGGGGTTTGATGCAGTTTGAATCTTCACGACCGTGAAAAATACCCCAGTAAAATTAATATATTGCAAAAATAACATACTAAAGGGCGCTATTCATCAACTATAAAAGGGAAGCGGACCAAATTTGGTAAGAAAGATAAGATGGTCAACTACAACAATACTGTTAAAAAAGAAAGTAAAACTCGTGGCATATCGGACAAAGCGTTTTTGTTTCTCACTTTATTACGACCAGGCCTCCAATGTCTAATGGAGAATCCAGACACCTAAAGACCTGTGTCATCCTTATTAGGAATCATCAGGGAGTCATAGGATTATAACTGGCAGTTGAAGCTACACAGTGACCATGCACACCTCTAGAATTTAAAACAGAATCCTGTACCGTTCAGCAGTTTATAAAGTAGAAACCTGTAAAAGTATAAGGTCACTGTAACATGACTCTTAAAAAGAGGTAACGTTCGCAGCAGCACCGCCCCCAATTTGAGCTTCATACTACGTGGCCCTAATTTTAAGGCATCAGCAAGCGAACGTTACCTCTTTTTAAGAGTCATGTTACAGTGACCTTATACTTTTACAGGTTTCTACTTTATAACCTGCTGAACGGTACAGGATTCTGTATTTACGGTGTCTTGCACTTTTCAATTCTGATGTTTTTGTTTCTCGGTTTATTCGACAGGTGGCGCACACAGTTACTACGTCCCCAAGGATTACAAACTTTTTGTTTAAAATTCTAGAGGTGTGCATGGTCACTGTGTAGCTTCAACTGCCAGGTATAATCCTATGACTCCTTGATGAATCCTAATAAGGATGAAACAGGTCTGTAGGTGTCTGGATTCTCCATTAGACATTGGAGGCCTGGTCGTAATGAAGTGAAAAACAAAAACGCTTTGTCCGATATGCCACGAGTTTTACTTTCATTTTTATTTGCGGACACGAGATTCATTTTTTACTGTTAAAAAAATTTGGTTCAGCTATGACGCGTTTCAATATGGCAGCTGATATATTAAAATGGCGACATATAACCACATTTTATTTCATCCATTTTCGTAAAAAAGCAAAAATGACAAGTTGGCCATCAATTCTTGTTGGCTTATCGCCGCTTACTATGAAAAAAAAGTTTAGTTAATTCATGATCTTTATTGACCTTGAAAATAACATGTGCAAGTGAAAAACCAGCTTTTTGTTGTAATTTTTCTAATTTACCACTACGCAAAACTTTCAAGTGGAAATGAAATTAACATATTAGCCATAACTACCTACCATTTTTTTTGATCTGGCGTCCAAGATGTTTATGCTATACCGGTGAAAATGACCTATATGCCTGTCGTTTTTATTAAGTTTATGAACTTTCTACACGGATGCGAACAAACACTCTCTTATAGGTAATTTAAATGACTTTGTTGGCTAGACAAGTGAGTAGAACCTAAAATTCACAATTCCGACACTTAATAAAAACGACATATAGCTCATTTTTACCGGGGTATAGCATACACACCTTAGACGCCAAATCAAAAAAAAATAATAAGGAGGTTTAAAATGATGTGTTTAGTTATGGCTAATTGAAAAAAAAAACACTACAAAAACCTGGTTTTTTACTTGTACATGCAATTTTTAGGATCAATCAAGGTCATACATCAACTAAACTTTTTTGCATAGTACGCGGCGATAATTCAACAATAATTGATAACCACCTTGTCATTTTTGTTTTTTTACGAAATTGGATAAAATAAAATGTGGTTGTAGGTCGCCATTTTGATATATCAGCCGCCATATTGAAACGCATCATAGCTGAACCAAATTTTTTTAACAATGTTACTGGACTCGACATTCTTATCTTTCCTACCAAGTTGTAGTAGTAGTAGTAGTAGTTGTAGTTGTATAGTATATGAATTTTACTGAATCCCACATAGTGACAAAACTTCTTCATTCAAAATCCCACGGGATAGAAATTATCGACATATGCCCCTACACTAGAAGAAGCTCTGCGAACATCTTGGCAGAAACCTAAACTATGGCTCAGATACATGGACGACATATTGGAAAAAAGACAACAATACACTAGAACAATTCTTCCATCAACGTCAACAGCATAAGAAACTGCATCTCATTAACTCTGGACAAAGAAGAAAATTGTCAGCTCCCTTTTCTTGACGTTCTAGTCACCAAAACACTTCAACTATAACCACTTCCGTGTATCGCAAACCCACTCATACTGGACAATATCTAAACTTCACGTCAACCAAACTGGGAATTGCAAAATCTCTCACAGATCGAGCCACCTACTACTGCAGTACGGAAGAAGCTTTAAATAAAGAAAAGGCAAAAATTCGATCCGATCTCCGAAGGAACGGTTTCTCCAACTACACGATCAATAAAACTCTTCAGACCACACCAACACAAAGGACGACAGTCGTAAATACTGAAAGGAAGGCGACATCAAAGGAATCTCTAAAAAGAGAATAGGCAACCAATACCATCTCTCTTCAAAACGACCACAACAATAAGAAGTCAATTAACAAAAACTTAACAACCACGGCACGACACCAAGAACTGGATCTACCAGGTACCATGCGAGTGTGGGGATATCTACATCGGAGAAACCAGCGGACCCATGGAAGTTCGCCTTACAGAACACAAACGTAAAACTCGACAAGGGGACATAACTGGATCAAAAATAGCTCAACATTGCTGGGACAATCAACATCATATGGAATAGAAAGAGGCAAAGAGCGGAACGCCTATGGCTTACCAAACCAGAAATTTATCAGAGTGTATTTAATAAAAAAATTCATCGTTTTTAACGATTAATCTTAGAAACTGCAATTCGTCAAACCAATTTTTTATCCGAACCTTATTTTATCAAACTCATTCAATAAGAAATTCGAAATTTAACAGACCCGTGTTTAATCGAACCATTGTTCATCAAATTCATTCAATATCAAACCCGGAATTCATAAAACCCGTAATTTATCAGAAAATTTTTGCTAAATTGATTGCGCATTCGCAAATAACACATGAATGCAAGTGGCATCTATACACAAACTATTGAACGCAACCTGTAAGTATGCGCGCGTAACAGCGACAAATGCCACCTACCTGTACGCCTCCGGTTCATGTGGTATTGGCGAAAGCGCAATTAATTTAGCAAAAATTTTCTGATAAATTACGGGTTTTACGAATTCCGAGTTTGATGTTGAATGAGTTTGATGAACAATGGTTTGATTAAAAACGGGTCTTATAAATTTCGAATTTGTCATTGAATGGGTTGGAAGAAATAAGGTTCGGTTAAAAAACTGGTTTAACGAATTGCTGTTCCTATAGTGAATGATGTCGAAAACTTAAGGAATGTTGGTTTAAAATGCTTAAAAACAAAAATTTCACTTAAACTTAGGACCATTCTAAAATAGACTAAAAATGTCCCGGCTAGATCTATTTTCCTATCCAATTTCGATATTATTACATGATTGCCATTGTTCCCAGGAATCTGCTGAGGTTTTGAAGATCTTAATTGAAGCACATACGATTCAGGACAATAAAATTCCTGCAGATTACAAAAATTTCATTTACTTTGTCTTAAAATTTTTTCAGTTGAAGCTTTAGTAAGAGCAACTGCCCAATAATTGTTTTAGCGTTTCTTGAGAAACTATTGACTTCGAGAGGAAATCCAACAACTTTTGTGATTAAAATATACTATTTTGAGAGCTGTTGTCCGAGGTGAATAAAACTTAAGGGTCACCAGCTATTGAGAAAAAATCATTTTAATGGTTTTTTGTTCATAGCACCCAAATAATAATACCCAAAATTTGTCAACCCAAACCACCGCACTTTTTAACAAAGTTCAATGCTTTATTAGGTTTCTAAAATATCAAAAAATATTGGTGTTACCAATAATGCCAAAAATGTAACATATAAATTAAATTAAAATAATGATTATAATTATAAATAAAAAAGCTCCTCAAGGTCAGTTCCTACAGGCAGAGTACCAAGGACGGAGGTCGAATTTCCCCTCTGGATAGCAAGGCAAATCATTTGTATCAGATAGCTTTGGGCTTTTCTATTCTTTATTTTTGCGCTTATTTCCCTAATAAGATTTTTAGCCGCGCTACCCCAGGGTCAACGCAACCCAACACACGACCCTTTTAGCTCTGAAAACATTTAAAAAATCCCAGAAGTATACTTTATGTGTATCCTGGGAAAATTACATTGATCTGCAAGCATTTTACATGAAACGTGAAGATTAAATCTAACTTATTACTTGAAGTACCATTCACAAGAATCAGTCACTTTCAAAAACCACATTTTGTTCAGGGACCACCTAGGATATTCAATAAACTACACGAAAAAACAAAAAACAGTGTATACTTGGGAACAATTAATAAAATTAATAACATGAATTTCATCAAAACTATTACAACCCAGTATCCAGTGGCGTCAAAATAAATTTTAAATAAACAACATGAGGTAATCAAAAATTAAACATGGTGTATCTTCACCAAGCAAACGACACATTAGAAGTGTCCAAGTTTCCAATTAAATTATATGAAAATGTCAAAAAGAGAATCAGCTGGGATTTTAATGATTACAGTTTTAAAGACGGGAAAGAACCTATACACCTATTCAAAAAGTACAATTACTTTTTGGGGCCGTTTTCAGGCACACCGGTGTAGCTGCTATTCTTGAAATCAGGAAGAAAACAATTACCTCCCTGACACGCACAGATCCTGTTGGTCGACGCCACCGATGCCCTCGAAAATGACCCTAATAACATGACTTTTGATGAAAGAACCACGCACAATTTAAATGGAAACTGGATCTCAGTGGAATTTCAACACCGTTTAAGTATATTATCGGGACAGTCCCTGAGAACATTGTCTCATAGACAATGCGAATATCTTTTTTTTATTCTGCTGAAGATATTAAATCGGAAACCGTAAAAAAAAGTGACAGTTGTCTTAACTGTCATTTACTGTTATGGGGAAAAACCACTGGTGCGATGACACATATTTACTAGTGGAAACTCAAACTACACTAAATTAAGGTCGATTAATTCAAAAATGTTATTAGTTTTGACACCTGTCAAACCCTATCAAAATGGCGAAAAAATAAATGAATGAACTTGAAGTTTTTGGAAAAGTAAATACCCTTTTTTTACTCTGCTGAAGCCATTAAGTCGGAAACCGTAAGAAAAGTGACAGTGATGTTAATTGTTATGCGGAAAAACACTGGTGCGATGACCCATATTTAGTAGTAGGGACTCGAACTACACTAAATTGAAGTCGATGAACTCAAAAATGTCATTAATTTTGACGCATGTCAAACCCTGGCAAAATGGCAAATAAATAATTTTTAAACGAATTTTTGGAAAAGCTAATACTTCTTTTTACTCTTTTAAAATTAAAAAAGTGACACTTTTTAAAAGCGGGGGACTCAAACTTCACCAAGTGGAGGCCGTTGAATTTAAAAATTTTATTTATTTTGGAATTTGTCAAACCATATTAGTGTAGTTCCAATCCCCACTCGTAAATATGTGTCATCGCACCACCAATAAATGACAGTTAAGACAACTGCCACTTTTTTTAAGGTTTTCGATTCGATATGGTCAACAGAGGCTATTTTAATAGGGTTTGACACGTGTCAAAACTAATAATAATTTTGAGTTCATCGACCTCAATTTAGTGTAGTTCGAGTCCTCACTCTTAAATATGTGTCAACGCACCAGTGGTTTTTCCCATAACAGTAAATGACAGTTAAGACAACTGCCACTTTTTTTTACGGTTTTCGATTCGAGTACAAAAAAGGTATTTGCATTTCCAAAAACTAATAACATTTTTGAGTTCATCGACCTCAATTTAGTTTAGTTTGAGTCCCCACTCGTAACTCACTCTCATAACAGTAAATGACAGTTAAGACAACTGTCACTTTTTTTACGGTTTCCGATTTAACGTCTTCAGCAAAGTAAAAAAAGGTATTCGCTTTTCCAAAAACTTCTATTTCATTAATTATTTTCCCCCCGTTTTGACAGGGTTTGACAGGTGTCAAAATAAATGTCATTTTTAAATTCAGCGTTGTCATTGAGAATTGATGCTTTTTTTGCCGATATCGGTCATCATAAGCATGATAATAATAAGCTCATCCCAAACTTTGACAGCTATTATTGGCTTACCCTGTAGCTATCGGCTGCTGTGTCTATGAGACAAATGCTCTAAGGGACTGTCCCAATAACATACTTAAACGCTATTGAAATCCCACTGAGATCCAGTTTCCATTTAAATTGTGCGTGGTTCTTTGTTTCTACCGGTTTTTAGTGTGAGAAATAAAAGATGCCCATTTCTATTAAAATATTGTCATTAGTGTCATTTACAGCCGGACGTCAAGCTACACCCCCCTCATTTAAAGCGTAGAGGAAAATTAAAAGCAACTATCCCAAAATTAAGAGCTAATTTCGAACTCCTAATATCACCAAAAAGAATTTCGAAAAATCCACTATTGATTTGGATGCGCAATAAAGATCTTTCTGCTCATATAGTCCGCATCAGCTAAGAAGCACCATTGGAGAAGTCAGGTGCTTTACACATGCCAGAGATTCTTATCCAACGAGATGCGACAGTCAGCAAGCCGGTTTTTTATGCGCTTGATCCTGACCCGCTCGTTAATTTATTGGTTCGTTTTTCTATTTTTGACACCGTTCTTGCCACATTTTGGTTTTGATATATTTATCAGTATTTTGAATCATGCCGGGCACTTGGTGTGCTTATCGCGGCTGTGTGTCAAGAACTGGTATGGGCATCAGTTTTTTTCTCTTTTCCTAGAGATACAAAACGGTAACTAAAGGTACACATATTTTTTTAAGTTCTTTTACATATTTAAATGCCTACTTACTTATAATAATATATCGTCGTTGACACTCTAAAACCTGCTATGTGCATTTTTATTAATTTTACAGGAACGAGAACATTTTTTTATTGCTCTGATGGTTTGAAAAACTAATAACAAATACATAAAATAAGTTTTAGGCAACCTAATCAATAAAGTAAGCAGTTGTAGGTTTTGACTTTACTAAATGCAAAGTAATTCGGACATGATTACTTATTTTGTGTTTTCAAGTTATATTTTTCTATCACATTAAATACCTATAGCTCTCAAGACGCCATTATGCTATACAAAAAAAAATCAAATCCATCAATATTTTGGTAATCAGTTGAAATTTTTGACTTTATTAAATGTAAATAATGTCAGCCCTGATTACTTTTGTGTTTTCAAATTATATTTTGGTACCACATTAAATAACATAGCTGTCAAGACGCCATTACTCTGCTGTACCCTTAAAAATATAAATCCGTAAATATTTTGCTAATCAGTCGAAATTTTTGACTTAATTAAACGTAAAATAATTCAGCCTTGATTGTTTTTTTATTTCTTTTTAATAATAATTTTAAAAAATTACTTTAAATTTATTGGACATATCTTTCTGTTCCCCTTCTCCAAGAAATCCGTTTGCATTTTTATCTACGTATAGCTAATTAATTATTAATACATCAAAAAACTAAACCGGTTTTTCGGCTCCAGCTCATGGACTAAATCTGACGAGCCAGTCGGAGTCGGTCTAACACTCATTTACAGCGATGGATACGAAATCAAGGTCACGAAAAACGGGACCCCCAACTTCAAAGGTGCCGACGCCGACTGTCGCATCTCGTTGGATAAGAGATCTCTGCACATGCACATATTAGGTACGAAAAGTCCAACAAAGATGGAAATAGTTTTTCTTACGTGATTTCTAGTTGTTTCTAGTATATTTCTATGCCTTCCAAACTGACTGGATTTCAATTGGCTAAACCCCCCTTTTGAATAATAATAAAAAACCACAGAAATTAGGGTGGTTAAATTTTTTTTAAAGTTGTACAAAATGAGTTCAAAATTATAAGCATATTAAAGTTCGACATTTTTTTGAGGGGGGTGTGGCTTAACGTCAACCTGCACCCCCATAATATTTAAAAAAAAAACAGGGTTACTAGTGGATTTTTCGAAATCCTCTTTGGTGATATTAGGATTTCGAAATTAGTTCTTAATTTTGAGATAGTTGCTTTTCATTTTGCTCTACACTTTAAATGAGGGGGGTGTAGTTTGACGTCCGGGGCTGCACCCCCATTTTGAATATAAAAAAAAAACAGGAAGGAGTAGGATTCAAAATTTTTAAAAGTGATTCAAAATTAGTTCGAAATTATAAGCATATCAAAACTCGAATATCTTTCGGGGGGGGGGGGGGCGGTCAAAACTTTTCATTTAGTCTTTTGTCCTTTGGTACCATACCCAGGGTTTAAAGTAGCAGGTCAAAAAAAGCTACTGACTTCCAGGATTTCTTCATGACCAAATTTTAGAAGATAAACTTTTTCAAATAAAAAAAATTAGTAAACTATATCGGCTTTTATCAGGCTAAAAATTTTTCGCCTTGGGATTAAAAGTGCCACTTTCGTCAGTGGGTAGGTATATTATAAGATGATATATTTTACGAATTTTATGATACGCTCATTTAACTATTTATTTACGGGCTACCGTTCAAAAACGAACTTTTAAAATAATAACATTTTATTTAACATTAATAATTAAATAATATCTAATTACCATGTCTTAAATGCGCCGCAGTCAAAAATGTTGAGTAATTTATACTGAAAATGCCAGTTTTACACGTTTTTAATGATATCGAAAAGTTTTTTTGCAATATAAGCCGCAAAAAATCAGACCCCAGAGGCCGTGATAGCCATAAATATCGACTGTTTGGCCACAAGAATTGCAGTCGTGAGACTCGTCAACAGGAACGCCTAGCCTCAAATCAACGGAAACACGAAAGGTCTGATTATTCAGAAGAGTATCCAAAGAGAAGATAGGAGAGCATTAAGCCAAGCATTACTTTCTGACTCTTAAAAAGCGAGATGTCTGGCTTTTGCTCTTAAATCATCGCAGTCCAAAAGAACACCGCAACGCACCAGTTCCTCGAAGGTCACCTTGTCAAGCTCTTATATGTGGGACATATTGGAGATTTTCATCCAATTCTCTTTTACGTTTTTTGTGAAATATGTTTAAAAAAGTAGATTGGGTAAGCTGGGGGATTGGGTTGGAATCTCAATTCTGGATTTGGTGCCAAAACCATGAAATCAATTTTGAAATTCCCTGACTTTTCTAGGTTTCCCTGACCATTTTTTAAAAAATTTCCTGACATTTTTATCCATGTTACACTTACTCAAATTTAGTCTCATAGTCTCCTGTACAATATTTTTTTTCCTAACCTAACTGTTATAGTTACCACCGCCTTCCAATGCATTCCTCATACCTTTAACATTGTTGTAATACCTTAATAATTCCGTAAAAATGCAAATATAGGCAAGTAACTTCTCCACCAAACTATAAAACCCAAGCAAATTTACTTTTTTGTAACGCTTTCCCCCAACCTAACTAATTAACACAAGACAATGCGGCTAGGTAGCAAACACCTTCAGCAAACATAAAATATAAGCAAGTTTTTTTTTCTGACGCATAAGCCAAACCGTAAACCTTGCTTAACACAAAATAGTTGGGTTTAATAAAAACCTCCATTATATTTTAATAAACAATACTTTTTACTAAGAAACCTCCTTAAACATAAGAACAATAATACTATTTTAAAACAATAAAAAACTAAAATGTATGAAACCACAAAAAAAATTTGATTTTTTTAAATCACAAGTTTTTTCTAAGCTGCTCAATTTCTAAATCAATTGCTGACATTTCATCCAGAATCTTTTTGTAATTTAGGTTTGCTATTTTCTAAAAAGTAGATTTTGCTTTTCTTTTTCTGTGATTTTTCTGAATCGATAGTTTTATTTTGTTTTTTGTTACACATTATTCCCTGACTTTTAGATCATTTTTATGTTTTTACTGACTTTTCCGTGACAGCAGACAAATTCCCTGACTTTTCCAGGTTTTCCCTGAACACTTTGAACCCTGTATTAAGTTTTATCCAAGGCCGAACACTTTAAAAAAAGTGTTTTCGGACTACGCGGGGTTTGAACCCATGGCAACCAAGAAACCTAACTTGATCGTGTAAATCGGCTAACCGACTCGGCCGCCGCCGGCCGGCGAGTCTTCAAGTCTATTAAAACTAAATTGGTCTGGAATTAGCCGGTGACCGAAAGTCTACCAAATTTAATTGTTTTTAAATGTTGTGGATCGGGAAAACCTCATCCTTATTCTAGGTATTTATTTAAAAGCAAGTTTTAAAACAAATTAAAGGTTCAGGAAAAAGGTTAAACAAGATTTGATAAAATTCCTTCCTAATTTCATTTGATACCAGCGGTCGACCCGCGACGTTGCCAGCTATATCCAATACAGTGTTGCCTTAAGACAATTTCCAATTGTACTGAAATTCGTGTCGCGATTGTACTTTTCCGCCCGCCATTGTACTCTTCCGTCAAAAAAGTCACGTATCTGGAAAAGCGTCGATTGAATTTGATTTGGACTAAAAAAAAAGGTCATCAAGGGAGAATACGATTTTGGGGTCCAATCGGAAGCCTCTCTCTCTCAAGACATCTTTAAAAAAGTTGTAATTTCCATGTAATTCAAAACAGAATGACCGCTAAAAAAACAATAAAAATTTAATAGCGGGTTTCTTTTGGCTGCACCAGTGCGCACTGCATGTATCTCCATCCCTTATATTATACAAGCTAGAAAAGGACAGATATACATTTAGTGCGCACTGGTGCAGCCAAAGGAAACCGCTATAAAACAGAGCAAAGAAAAAAATGCTTTGGTTGGTTTGTTGTATCGCTTTTTTTTCGACGGCTGGTTGGGAAAAGCGTGGCTAACGAAAAAGTAAAAAAAAGCGCTTTGTGTACTTGAGGTTTTTCGGTCTATTGTACATGTGTACTTACAGGAACGCAATTGTACCTACGTTGGTACAATTGTACCTAACGCAGCAACGCTGATCCAATAACACATGCCAACAAATAAAAAAAAGATTTTTTGGTGCCTGAGCACTGGCAGCAGATTTTTTCTATCAGCTCTAGTTTTTGAGATAGAGACTAATTGAATTTAGTTCTAATAAAAGGCAAAAATAAATAAATCCACATCTCTTTAAAATTCAAAATATTCAAAACTAGGATCTAATTAGCCAAATATACCTGAAATTGTCCGTAAACCAATATTCCTAGATCTGGTTAACCCGCATTACTTAATCTTATTAATTTTATTAGCTATTTTATATTTGTAATTCCCTATGATCCGATCTCCCCATACCTGCTCAACCCCGACTAATTGGTTTTGGAAACATAGTACCTTTTGTCTACCTTTATCCTTCTCGACTTAGTATATTGTGTAGTTTTTGCAAATAAAGTTGTGTCGTAATTTTTTGTAATTTTCGTCGTTTTATAGTGTTAAAACTAAAACAATGGCATCCACAAGCAGGCGTAGCTGTGTAAACCATCCAGATGTTTTTTGTTATGTATGTGGCGAATACACTTTGAAAGAAAGTAGAAAAACTATTTCTGAATTTGTGAAAAGGTCTTATCTTGCCTATTTTGGCGTTCATTTGGGAGAGCAAGATAAATCTTGGGATCCACATGTGTTGTGTAAAACATGTGTTGAACATTTGCGACAGTGGACAATTGGAAACAGAAAGTTCCTGAAATTTGTGGTACCAATGGTTTGGAGGGAACCACGTAACCATTATGATGAGTGCTATTGTTGTCTCGTTAATATTAAAGGCATAAATAGGAACAATCGACATATCCTGATCTAGATTCTGCAAGAAGACCTGTACCGCACTCTAAGGAAATACCCATTCCAACCTTCAGCGATCTTCTTTTTTATTGAAATAACTACGTTCTTCATCTTCTTTATTTTTGTTTGGCCATCCAGTTCTCACATAGTCCATTATTTTGGTCAAAACTCTGTCTTTTTTTGTTTCTTCAGCAAATTTTTTGCTGTCAATAAGCCATTGCCTTGTTGAAGCAAAGTTAAGATAGTTTTCTTCTATTATGCCTATATTTTTGTCCGTACTGTCATCTGGTAGTCTTGATAAGCAGTCGGCAAAATGGTTGTCTGTTCCTTTTATATACTCCATTTGATAGTCAAACCCAGTCGTATATAATGCCCATCTCTGCAATCTGTCGCGCCTTCTTTGGGGAATTGCTGCAAGGTTTGGTATAAATTTGGCATAATATTGTACAAGACCACAGAATGATCTAACCTGGGTCTGTGTGGTTGGTCTAGGTGCATTCATAATTGATTTAATCTTTTTTTGGCTCTTTTTCCGTCTTTACATATTCTAGTTCTTCCATGAAAAATTCACACTGTCAATCCAGCCTCTTTCAACTTTTCTAGCACTGCCTCCAAATTTTTTATGTGATCTGCCATATTTACCCCAGTAATTCATATATCATCACTGTATGATGCCACACCTTTCATTCCCTTAAATAATTGCTCTATTTTTGTTAAAAAATAGAACTGACGGGGGCTATACCAAATGGTAATCGCAAGTTTTTGAACAATCCTACATAAGTTGTTATGGTAGTCTTTTTTTGAGATTTTTCATCAAACTCAAACTGAGTATATGCACGTGATAAGTCCAATTTTGTGTACAGTTCACCTTTATTCAATTGAGCAAAAATTTTTGTGACTCTTGGAGTTGGGTATTAGTCACACTTGTCAATTTGTTTATTTAACGTTGGCTTAAAATCACAGCAAATACGTAACGTATCATCTGCCTTTATGATGGGTACAATTGGGGACGCATATTTTGAAAAATTGACTGGCTCTAAAACACCTTCTTAACTTATGGGTCCTTCTACTATTATTTTTAATGCTATTTTTGTTGGCTAACTTTAAAGTGATATTAAATAAAGAGAAAAAATCCCGACCTAATAAGCTTAATCCACCGTTATTCACTACATAGAACTTTGCAAGTTTTGTCACATTTCCTATCTTACAGTCTACTTTAAAATACCCTATAGGTTTTATAAGGTTGCCAGTATAACTGCGTAAAATTATATTGTCAACAGACAAATGGTGTTTGTCAAAATTTTGAATGTAAAAATCCAAATTTATTGCAGCGATACCTCCGACGTGGAGGCCAGTCAACACCTTCCGATTTAGTACCCTTTTACACGTATTCCGCCGCCATTTTTGACACTGTTGACAGTTATTACATTAGATAATTGTCAAAATGGCCGCCACATAAGTTCAAAGCTCACTAAAATGCGAGTAAATGGAAGGCCTATATCGGAGGCATCGATGGCAGTTATGCTCGCACCAGTGTCTACACACATGTCATAATTTCTACCGTCAATTTTGACATTCAATTTTTAAAAAAAAATCGTTTTTATTGCTACTGCCTAAACTGTACATATCACAAATATCGTTATAATTACTGATTACAGCCATGTCCTCTACTGTTTCAATCGCATTATGTGCCCTAACTTTTTTTTAGGACACATGATTTCAAGATGTCCCTGGACAGAACAGCGTCTGCATATTGCATTCTCAAACCTACATTTTAACTTGCCATGGTTACGGCCACACATCTGACATTTGATATTAATAGATTTACTACTATTACTACTATTGTCATTATTTGAAGGTTTTTGTCCATTATTATACATTTTTTTAGGGGTTACATACTTTTTTTTATGCGACGAGTTTCTCAGCCAGTTCACATCACAAGTGCTGGTTTCCTTCTTATAAGATTCCTTCTGCATTGCTTTTGGAACCACTGAGTGAAGCGTAGATGACAATTCTTCTTCACACATTTTATCTTTAATTGGTCCGATTTTTAAACCAGTAATAAACTTATCTTTGAGGCAGTCAAGCAATTTACTGCTAAGCTTTTCAAACGAGCATACCATTCAGCAATGCTGTAACTAATTTCTAAGTACGTTATTTAGTTCCTCAAACGACTTATCTTTGGGTAATTTTGGGAAACATAATTCTCGTACAAGTTTATATGTGTTTGTCCCTATCAAACTTAAAACAACTCCCAGTCCTCATTTTCGGGGTCAAATGGGGGAATACTACCTATCATTTCACTCATTTTTGTTGTATTTCTACGAAGTATTTTTGCGATTTGGGTTAGTTGCTTCCTGAGTCGGTTGTGTTCTGTCATCAGAACAATGTCCTACCGCGAACTCCTCAGAAGAAATTTTAGTCTGGCCGCTTCGGGCTCTTTGTTCTGTCTGCAGCCTGTTTCTCTTCTCCAGGCGGTTGCCACTGCATCGTTGGCCCAATGATTGAGTCGACTCTGCATCTGTACATTAATAGAAAAAACAACAGGCATTTGCTACCCATTGCATTCTCAAATAACCATCATACTGACATCAAGGATCTTCAACAAATATATAATGACTTTGCAAATTATTTCCAGTCTATTTTCAACAATTCTTCTCCTATCAATTAACGACACCAGTCCAAATGCCTCCACTGAACTCCTGAGTCTCAATAGGGTTACTGTTGAAGACTGCTTCAACGCACTCAAACAAATTAATCCTAAATGCATAATTGGTCTAGATTTAATTCCTGCATTCTTAAGACTGTGCTTGTCTTTTTGCCCCCCGCTGTCAATCTTAATCAACCTCTCCTTGATAAATGCATTTTTCCTGAGGTATGAAAAGTCACTCGAATCTCCCCCGTACATAAAAGTCTATGGTAGTAAAATGTACAACTACCGACCTATAAGTATTTTGAATAACTACTCCAAAGTCTTTGAAATTTTTCTTCATAAACACATTTATTCATTTTTCCACAATATTATCGGACCCCACAACATGACTTCATGAAAAATAGATCTACAGTTACAAACTTACTCAGCATAACCCATAATCTAGCTAATTCTGTTGACAGTGGAGGCCAAACAGATGATATATATACAGACATGGCCAAGGCTTTCGATAGACTAGACCATGTTATTCTTATATCTAAATTTCAAATTCTAGGTTTTGACTCCTTTGTTGTGAAACTCCTTTGTTGACATACAGCCAAGAAAACAATATGTGGAATGCCATAGTCATAGATCTTTCGAAATAATACCTACTTCGGGAATACCGCAGGGCTCTACTAGCTACCTTGCCCTAGCATTAGAAGTAGCTTTCGAATCCTACTATAAAAAAAAATTCGGAAAGTCACATTCGAATGCCAATTAAATGGCTTGACCCTGGAAAGATGTACAGAATTCAGAGATATGGGTGTTACTTTTCAAGAAAACCTATCTTTTAGCACGCATATAGCAAATATTAGAAACTCTAAAGAATTCACTCATTCTAGCAGCGTCATGCTACTTTTTAACGCCTTTGTAAGGTCGAAACTTGAACACGCTTCTTTCCTTATAACATCCATTGACAGCATTGAACATATTCTTCGAAAATTCCTAAAATATTTGGACTTTAAAGAGGACGGATCTTACCCTGAAGTCCCTGAACGAGGTTACCCTCTTGAAAACCTACTCAATCGCTTTTAAAATGAATTTTTAGAGCAAAGACGCATCAAATGTCATTTCCTCTTTCTGTACAAAGCTTTAACCAAAATTATAGACTGCCTTTTCTTGTTAACTCTATTTCATTTCATGTACCAAGGCTGGCCAGCAGGAGCAGCCGTACTTTTCCACTACCTCAGGCAAGAACCAATGTTTTATCTGCACTCGCCAGTATACCGTCTTTTATCCTATGTCTAATATAGATTTTCCACTCAAATTTCGTTCAACGTTTAGCAACTAACGTGATGCAGACAAAACTATTTTTGAACGTTATCTGTAAACTACTTTCGAATGAGTGTAACTTCTTTCTGTTGAAATGAAACATATTTTTAAGCAACCTAAGATCTAATTACGAATGGAGCCAGAAAACCAAAGGGTTTTTCTTTCTGAAAAAAAAACAAATATTTTCCTAATCTGGGCCTGAATTTCCGCGATACGCTCATTTTCCACTTATTAAATGGAGCTTTGAAGACACTGACATTAACGTATATTTAAAACGAAAGGTGAAAAACTGGTTCAAATAATGATATGGTATTGTATCTTTATTTGTTTCCTTTGGTCAGAAAACATAACAAAAAAGGGCGTTTAATATCCCTTGAACTTTTTGCCCACAGTGATAGTGCAGCATTTTTATTTAAGAAGAACTAGTTTAGGGATGCCCGAATGGGAGTTAGATTATTAGGGCGCAGGAAACCACAGCCTCGAAGCCGTTATTATACGAGTACAGGGTACTTTGGAGAATTTATAATTCAAAAGAACTTAGCAAAAAATAGAAATTGCTGAGTCGTTCGAGAATTGTTCATTTTATTTGACCAATCTCCATTTCCAATTTGAAATAATTCAAGCATATATTATATTTGAAAGTAATATTAGCGATCGAGGGATGACCCAACTAACTAACTAAACTATCTGTAATAACAGCCAATAAACAAAAGAACAAACATGTTAACAGAGATCAGAGATCTCACACAGGTTATATATTTGTATGTATAAGGTGGGGCAGCTATATTCTGGGAATCAAGAAAAGAGAACGTTTGATCTTTCAAGTACCGAAGCATAATATATCCTGACTAACATCTTACATAATGATAATCAAGTGGTTCAGAAAATTTCCAATAATACAATGTATCACAAAAGAACAAAGCATATCCACAAAGGATATCACTTTATACGTGATGCAGTGGAAAGAAAAGATGTGGAGATATAAATAAAGCATGTTTCTACTAATTATATGACAGCGAATGTTCTAACTAATGGACGGGTTTAAAGTCGCCAGATTAAGAGAGGCTGTTGGATATTATTCCGGCTCTTGTTTACATGTTATCATTTTTATAAGGAAGTCAAAATAAATACTTTTACTATCAAGATTTATGATTTTATTCTCACTAAAAGCCTTCAAATTCTGCATTCCAAGAAATTTTTCAAATTGGGGAAATGTTGCACCTTCTGTGCAACACATACGTCACTGGTGCCGTGTCTCTTGTACTCTATATATGTCGTAAAAAGTGGCTACATATATAAATAATCTAAAGGGTAGATGTGAGGTCTTATCAGTTGGTGAACGGATCGCGAAGTGTTGACTTACCCCCACTCTCCCCCATTCAACTCTTCCCCTCTTTTGTCCGCGGTTTTTGCGGCGAATTGGCTGTGATGGTAAGTAAACATTTTTTGGATCTTTATTATTATCTTTAAAACAAAACGAATAAAAAATCATTTATATTACATAGGAACGGTAAAACGGAGAAAAAGCACGAAAAAAAACTACGAAAAAAAAAACTCGCAAAAAACCACGAATAAAAACCCCCAGAAAAATTGATTTTTACAAGTAAAAATACGTGAAAATAAAAATATATTAGTCCTGGTTGGATTGGGTTTGGGTTGGTTAGTATAATTTTTTCTTGGGTTCGGGGTTTTTTCCTTTTGATTTTATCAGAACTTGGACATTTTAGCAATTTTTAATTTAATAATCCCAAGCCATTCCTAAACAACTCCCCATATGAGTGAAAATACTGTAACTACCCTTTATTTTTCTAACGGTATTGCACTGTTGGTTTTAGTTAGTTTTAGTTTGCAAGAAAGAGACAAAGAGACCACTTCTGAGAAAAATTTAAAAAAAAGAAAACTCTTTTCCAAACTGCTGGTAGAGAAATGTTCTAAAAAAAGTGCTTACTTTTTTAAAGATCTGTCGTTTATAAATATTTTGAGTTCAAAACACTACTAGATAGATTCTAGGGTGGTATTTTTTGTTTTTTTTTTTGCGGTTATTTTTGTGCAAGATTGGTGTAAATATAATGAACATTTTGCACGTTTTTCGAGTATCTGTTGGGGTTATAAAAAATTATTTTATACTTTTTAGTCCATTTTAAACACGTGGTATATTAAAAAATGTATTTTTTAAATAATTATTCTTTGCTTTTTAGTCAAGTGTGTTAAATTTTACAGTATTTTTCTACCACCCTCAACCAACCTAGTTTTTTTCTTTTAAAAACTTTCATTTAATGGATATGAATTTTTAAATATATTTACCCCCTCTTGCCCCTATACCAACCCCACCTCCTTCAAAAATTAGAAAATATTTATTGAAACATAAATCTGAAAACTGCATATTCATAGCAGCTTTGGATCAAAAATTATAAATTTTAAAACACATCAACCCCCTTTCTCCACTTCAACCATCCCCACACCAACGCCGTTGTTTTTTTCCTTTAAGATTGGGAAATATTAAGCGGATGTCAAATCTGAAACTCGAAAGTTCGTAGCAGCTTTGGTTTAAAACTTCTCTCTCTTACTCCCGTGTAACCCTCCACTAACGTACTTTTTTTCAAAACTTTTATTACATGATTCGCTCGAACAAGCCGAGCTACAAAATGTGAAGTTTATTTGAACTTCTTAGCTTTAGCAGAACTGAAAATGTTAAGCTAAGGGGGTCGCGTTTTCTCGAAAACGCCTACAGCTACAAAATTAACTTAATCGTAACAAAACAGCTATAAAAAGGCTGCAAAATGTAACATTGAAAATATTTGGGCCCCTTATGATGGTCCCCCCAGGTAAATCGACGTCAAATATTCAGTGAAACTTAAATCTGTAAACTGCATAATTTTCAAAAAAAAAACGCATAAAACCGCCAACTCCTTAAATAAATTCAGATGCGATTTTATCAGAAAAATGTTTTTATACCTTAGAGGAATTTTTTTGTGCAAAATAATATTCACGTTTTGTTTGTAAACGTTGTGTTTGTTTTGAACTGTCTCAGTTTGTTATTTACTTTTTATATTTCTTGAAGTTTTACAACTTTTAAGTAAAATTGTATTTTTCTTCACTATTTGACATTTTCCATACATGTAATATTGTCATACGGAAATAAAAGATATTGTATTGTATTGGAAAAGACACAAAGTTATGGATTATTTTGTATTCTTATTGCAAAATACCACTGCAACACTTTTTTCCTCAAAATATTATAGATTAGGGGAAAATGTTTTAAAACTAATATTTTTTGACATGTTTCAAAATGGCAAATGGTGAATACGCCAAAAATTTGGCACATAATAACTTCATTATTTGCAATTGCAATTCTTTAAACCACCTTTTGGATTAAGGATTAATCTACCTTATTTCATATCACAAGTTTTTCACTAACCAATATAACACCAATTTTGTTCAGAAAAATGCCGTATTTCGAACTCGTTTTCAAAACAAAATTAAAGCTGGGTTTGTACAGGCAAATAAAAATAAAAAGAAGAAATAAAAATAATTTCTGCAGCTTCTGCATATTTAAACACAAGTGAGTGACACCAATAATTAAAATAATACTAAACTCCGTCATTTTCTAAAATAACATCTGCCAAAAACAAACCAAAAAATGCAAAAAACGTGAAAAACATCCATTTAAATGAAAAAAACAAATAAAAGTGCATGAAAACTATACCAAACCCAAAACGTATTTTTAAACAGTTTTCAAGTTTATTCTTAAAATCATTTGTGAGACTGATAGAACTATTACTTTTATTTATTTTAATCGTTTTCTGTGTTAAATAGAGCAAAATGTCAAATTTATCAGAATTTATTAAATTTTATGTAGTACAGCCTTTATTATTATTATGGGTGCCGATGTCAAAAATTATGGAAAATCGCAGGAAAGAAGCATTTCCGAATCAATCAACTTTAAATTTGCAGACATACTCTAGCGTTATTTCCACCAGCTCTCAAAGACGTTGGCGTTACGGAGGCTTGTAAATTTTTTGGTTACAATTTTTTGTTTTTAATTTAAAAAGAGCAGTGCCTTATGTGGCCAAAATGGTTCATGACTCGTCGTCGTCTTGCCCTTTAGAAGATTTTTATTCAGACGGGACATGGAATTGTTATTTAAAATTGAAGCTCACTAATCGGCTTTGTGTGTTCATTTTTGTTTTATTTAAATAAATCACTTTATTTTTTTTTGTGTTTTTTAATAAAGTAAACTCGTATCTGCAAACAATTCAATTCAATTTTTTTAAAATATCGGACCTTAATTATATCCAAGTAAAACTCGTCCTAAATAGTTCCATATGACAAAGATAGCCAGACATACATAATAAAGAACAAGTCACACAAAAAAGCACTAGACATTGCATAACCACTCGTCTCGACCACAACTACGTTTACATTTGAACGTATAAACGTTTTGGATGCGTTCGAGTAAAAAATTAGATCGCGCAAGTACAAAAGCCAAAAACCATAATCACAAAAAAAAGTACATTCACCGTATTTGCAAAGTTTGGTGTTGGTTTGGTGGAGTGACGTCACAATAATAATACAAAAAAAATAAGAATAAACATCGAGGTTATCCAAAGGCTCAATCAAGAAAACTTTCCTTACTGAAAGCCCACTCATTTAAAACCTGCAGCTTACATCAGTACAGGTTGGCGCAAGCCAAGGTGTAAGCAAAGGTAAGAAATTCGAACTCGCTGTGTTCGACAAGTTTGTGATCTGAACACACCTCATATTTTTAAACTGACATTTCGATAGTGACAGAAATGTGAAAAGTTTTTTAATACTTTTCATAAGTTTCTCAATTCATATGAGAATGAACAAGCTCTATGGAACACAAAAGGTGCTAGCTTACCTTCGATGAGTAAATAATATCCACCAAATAATATGACAGCGGCTGCAGCAACACTTTTTTCTTCTCGCGGCATTTTAGCCACCCACGAAACACTCAGTTTTGAAGAAAGCACATCTCGGGCACACACGCGCCATGGGAACCAGTGTTGCCAGATCTAGTGAAATTTCACTAAATCTAGCAATTTTTTTGTAATTTAGTGAAAACTTTTAACAAAATGCCATATTCTAGTGATTTTTTTCACATTAGTACTTACATACCCATTTTACTATTTCTTTATTTTAAATTAATCCTAAAAGGTAAATGTTGCTTTAAACTTAACAAAAATACAATATAAAAAATCCTGCAAATTATGTTCCAATAGATAAACTGTATCTAGGTCCAAAGGTAGCTGTAGCTTTGGAAGCAAATAAACTTACACCAATCCATTTTGCCTAAAATGCCTAAATTATTTTATTGAAGCTGTGGATCAAATTTATAAACGGTTGCCTTTCGATTCACAAGAAATATAAATTCTTAAAAGTTTTTTAAATTCCAAAAATTTAAAAAATATAGAAACTGTTGAACCGTTAGCTTCACATTTTTCCGAAGAATTCATAAATATTAATTTATTAGATAGGTAATTTAGACAATTAAAAAATCAGGTATTAATATTGAAATGGATGATTTTACGCTTTGGCAAAATGTGGCAAGTGTTAAAAAAGGAAATGGAAACTTAGCATACTCCGAACTTAAAAAACTAGTAAATGTTTTATTTACTTTAGCCCACCAATAGTGCTTGTGTTGAAAGAAATTTTAGTGTTAAGTTTTATGTCAGAAAAAAACTGTTATGATTATGATGTACCCAACGAAATGATACATAATCATAACAGCAACTTTAATACGTACGGGGTATATTTGTCTGTTTATTATTATTTTTTTTTTTGGAAATTAGCTCATTTTGCACTTAATATCTCATTCGATGTTTTAATTTAGTCACTCTTCCCCGCCCCCCCCCCTCCCGTTAACAAAAGTTTTGTAAACGCCAGCAAAGCAAATATAAGTCAAGTGAAATTCTGGTGATTTTTTAAAACTCCATATGGTGAATTCTTACATTTTCATCTGGCAACACTAATTAAGGTGGTCGGGACAACCCGGATTTACTCAAGCCAGCGCGGCGCGGTCCGTCCTGCAATATCACGGGCCGTGGGAAGCCAGCTTTACATTGTTGGTTTAGGTTAGAACAACAAGCAGAAAACCGAACAAATCATGTTTATGTTGATATTTCTTGTGTTTCGATCTGTGGCTATGAAGTCAAAGAGAGGAACGTACCACACACGTACTGATTTTTGGTATTTTTAAAAAAACAAAATATAAGACTTAATCGATTTAGTTGACAATTTTAATCTAAGATGGCACCCTCTGAAATTTTTTATGTGCGACACTGATTAAATTTTAAAGCTTTTATGACGAAAGCTCGTTCTTTCTGCTTATATTAAGGTATTACTTAATTAAATCGGTTACGAAATTAAAAACTTACAGACTTTTTAAATGTCAGTGTTTAGTCCTAACATAAAGAAACATCACAAAATTACACACTTTGAATTTGCTATATCTTTTGACCTGATTGCTAGATTTATAAACTTTTGACCTGATTGCTAGATTTACAAAATTTGAGTTTTTGTAAAGAGACAAAATATGAGGCTGGTTCAACTTTGTTCTAAATATGTTTCTTAAAACGCAAGATGGCGGACCCATTTTAAAAACGGGTAATTTTCATCCTACCCCCCCCCTAAAAAAATTTTACGTATGATACTGAACAAAATCTAAGTGTTTACGAATTAGATCCCATTCTTTCTGCGTATATTGAGGTATTATCTAACTTCATCAGTTAAGAAATAATGTTTTACTTTTGAGTGTTTTCAATTTTTACAAAATTACGCACCACTTGATTTTTCGAGAGACAGAATATGGGACTTTTGGTTTTTAGTTCAAAATTTAATGTTTTCTCAAGAAAAAGTGCAAGTAGACTACCGACGGCCCCATTCTTGAATCGAGTGGAAATTTGCTCCCAGGGAGTTAAATTCTCTCGCTACTGGGCATCTCCAAATCTTCGGTTTAAATCGGTTTCTCTTACTTTTACCCTACCCCCTTTAAAATTACCCACCTTTGGATTGGTGTGCGGAGTCCTTATCCACAATTTTGGAACAGGACGAGAAAATGAACATATTATCAAAAAATACCTTGAACTCTTGCTCTATTGGGTTGGGATGGAATCTATAATCTTAATAATAGGTTTGCAGGCAAAATCATGCGACGCAAGCGAAAATGTTGATAAAATTAGAGTAAAAATACCATTGTTTTACGTCCCCCTCCCTCTAAAAATAAATGAACATTGTTAAGTTTCTCTATGCTTTCTAACGGAATTTCCTATTTTTTAATTTACCTTTTTTGCGTTGCAAAGCCTCGGGGCCCGGCGATGCAAGGGGGCCCACTGCGCAGTCAGTATTTCCAGTAACTAAAATTGTTTATTTATTTGACTAAACCATCTTAAACTCGATGTTAATTTTAGTAGGCGCTTTTCCTCTAAACCAACCTAAAATCACAACTCTCATACCGATTTTTTATGTTGTTGATCAGGTACCCAGGTCAAATTGAGAATCGATTCAGAGGTATGATGACGGTATGCGATTATTTTATTTTTTGGATCCCAGAATCATTACAAGTTCTACTGAAGAAATTCTTTTACAAAAGTGTAAACGCTTTTATAACAAATATTCTGAAATTATAGAACCTTCTATAGTAATTGAATATAATCATCTTTTACCAGCTGTAAAAAACGATCTAAATAATAATATGTCAACTAGCGATTTTTTTGAGCTAATTATTAAACAATACGGAGTTCTAGAAAGTAACTTTGTTCAAAAATTTACCGCATTTTTATTGTTTTTAACATTTTACCGGTAATAGTGGCAACTCTTGTGAGGAAATGTGTTAAAGTAGATTACCTTACCTCCAATTGAAACGAAAGTTGGACGAAATGGCCTTAACGACTCTAATAAAAGAATTTGCTAATGAAAAAGCCAGGAAAAGGGACTTATAAATTATTGGCCTCTCAAGACTTGAAACTGTTACAGATAATGTCTTTAATTTACATTTATTAGTGGGGAGGGGGCATAAATTGTCCTTGCCTCGGGGCCCCAAGTCATGTTGCTACGCCGCTGCGTCGATGCAACTCACATTATTAATGGCCAAGCTATTTTAAATCTTTAAATGGGCCAATTTCTTGCATCCCTTTTTTTAATACATTGAAAGCTAAAAATTCTATAAAAATTTTGATCTCTTCCACATTTTTTTGTAAAATATTTAAAAAAAAAGGAGGGTGAGCAGCAAAAAGGGGGAGAGCGATGACCTACCCTAGCTTCTACGGCCTTTGCCACTGGTGTTGTAATTGTAATAACTAATAATATGGGTAAAATTGATTGATTGATTGATATTGATTGAAATTCCCGGTTTTTCCCGGTTCCATGAAATTCCCGAGTTTTCCGGTTGCTGGACACCCTGACTTACTATAACTAGATATTACTGCATCTTGAGTAACAAAGAATATAAAAAAATTATACAAAATTAAGATATTTCAAGGAAACGTGTTAGGCGGAAGTAATTAAGAGAATTTTTAAATATTTTTTGTAACGGAAATAAAGGTTTAATATTCAAATTTAACATGCAATTACACTTTTAATCCGGTAGAAAGTATTATTTTATTTCTTTTTTTTTTTAAATTTATGGCTAATTACCATTTCATTTAAACCATTCTCTGTATGGCAACGTCCTCGCTGTTCCAAAATCTCCAGCAGATCAGATCCAAGAAAATATTAAAGCACCTTCTAGCATCCCGATTAAATTACTTTAAAACAATCCCAATAAACTAATTTATATAATCCATTTCCTATGTAGCAGCGTTTAACCATAGTTTAAAAGCTGCACTGTTCTAAATAGGATCCGTAGAAGAAAATACAGGCTTACTTGTCATAAAATCGCAAAGGGTGTCATAAAATTTAATTATTTTATTGGAACTCAAGCTCTGTTTTAAAATGGAAATAAGAAAATTTCGGTGGTGACGATCGATTAAAATAAGGCCTCGATGATTGCGTTTATTATCTGGGATACTAGATAGTATCAGTGGCAGAGGGTGTAAAAGGGTTGGCCTTCGCCCCCCCCCACCCTTTGTACTGCTAACCCAACCACCTTTATTTTTAAATATTTCACAAAAACGTGAGAGATCAAAATTTAAAAAAATTTTTAGCTTAGGGTCATTAATTGTTACAATTTTAAGCAATTTTTGTCATCAGTATTTAAAACGTGTAGAAAATGGTAATATTTTTTTTAAAACAATTTCATTTGCATTTACGACATGATTTTGGTAACAAAATCTATATTCTTCGCCTTCTTGGCAGCTTAGCCAACCCACTTTTTTTTTAAATATTTTACAGAAAACCTAAAATGAATCAAAATTGTCAAGGAATATTCTGTGTAAATTTCAAAAATTTTCGCCGAAGTAATTTTTTGTCAAGAACATTTAAAACTTGTAAATATGGCATTTTTAGTATAGTCTCGCTGGAATTGAGACTGTATCTGCCGGAAAATCCGCCCTGGCTATTAAATATAAATAAGTATTTCTTTCGTATACACTAACCCAACCCTTTCTGTTCCTAACAAAAGACTGTTTACCTTAAATTTATTGTTTAATGTCTTAGAATAGCTTTCATTTTCTTGTTTCTATACCTAATAAATATTTCAGAAAAAACGCGAGAGATCAAAATTTAAAAACATTTTTAGCTTAGGGTCATTAATTGTTACAATTTTAAGCAATTTTTGTCATCAATATTTAAAACGTGTAGAAAATGGTAATATTTTTTTAAAACAATTTCATTTGCATTTACGACATGATTTTGGTAACAAAATCTATATTCTTCGCCTTCTTGGCAGCTTAGCCAACCCACTTTTTTTTAAATATTTTACAGAAAACCTAAAATGAATCAAAATTGTCAAGGAATATTCTGTGTAAATTTCAAAAATTTTCGCCGAAGTATTTTTTTGTCAAGAACATTTAAAACTTGTAAATATGGCATTTTTAGTATAATTGTCTAGCTGGAATTGAGACTGGATCCGCCGGAAAATCCGCCCTGGCTATTAAATATAAATAAGTATTTCTTTCGTACACACTAACCCAACCCTTTCTGTTCCTAACAAAAGACTGTTTACCTTAAATTTATTGTTTAATGTCTTAGAATAGGTTTAATTTTCTGTTTTCTATACTTAATAAATATGTTTTATCTTACAAAAATGTATTTATTTTTTTTAAGTCTACAAATAAATCGGGAAGTTTTTTCAGTTGGGTTGGGTTACGTTTAAGGGGTATTTTTGTTTAGAAAAATGTGTTCACTCCAAGATAACCTCTTTTTCCTTCCGATTTTTTTTTTATAAAAAGTGAACCATGAGAAAAATAATTTTGGTTTTTGATTCGAGAGAATGTTAAAGCTTTTTTATTTTATTTATTTTTTTTTAAACATATTTTTTCGGCACGATTAAAAAATAACACATCTTAACACAGTCGTTGCAAAAAAGTAAACTTTTAGTATGTTCAAATGTCATCTTAAAATTGTCATAAGATTTATTAAAATTGTCATAAAATTTGCCCTTTAATTGTCATAAAATCATAATTGGATGTTGACCTTGTAAAAAAAACTAAACTTGAACATCCTTTAAACACTTTAAAACAATCCGAATAAATTTAACATAGTCCTCCCACTTTTGTGCAATTTCGCCAAGGAGCAGGGTCTTAAAACACCTGTAGCACATGCACTTAAATATACACCACTAGATAGGAGGTGTCTCTATAAAAAAAAACCTGAAACCAAATTTGGCAGAAACATAATTTGTCAGAATTTAAAAGAAAATCAAATCGCTAGAAAATATATGCATAGAATTAAATTTAACCGAAACATATTTTTATAGAAACATTGACCAACAAATCGAGGATTATCACCAGATCCCAAACCTTTTTATATTTCATAAAAAACTTAAAAAAGATCAAAATCTCTGAAGAACTTTCTTCTTAAACTGCTAAAAATTTTGCCGGCGGCGCTAAAAATTGTTAGCAACAATTTTAGTTTAAGTTATCAGAGCCCAACCCAGTTTTTTTACATTTGATAAAAAACGTAAGAAATATTAACAACATTTACATGTAAAAAAATGCGTTATTATTATATTTTTACAAAATTTTTACCCATGGCGCATTTATGACATGATTTTAGCAACAAATCTCATAAGAAAATGGCAGGGTTCTTTAAACTTGAATATCTTGGAGAACATAAAAGATAGACCCTCAGTGTTCTGTATTTTTGAAAAGCTTATTCAGAAAATATGATAATATACAGGGTGTCCAATTTAAAAAACCCATAGTTCTCCTAAAAAACACACTTTTGGGACACAATGTATATGCAAGTATAGGTAGAGCGGACATATTTTTATTACTTTTTACAATTAGTACGAGATCCGGCTGCAAATTTTTTGACCGATCGCTTAACCACTCAAAATATTTAAAAAGTTGAAGATTAGTACTCACCATTCCCAGAAAACTTATGGTGCCAGTCGGCATTTGGCAGTAAATGTAAAAAAAAAATATTTTTGACCCATTTTTTTGAAATTTTTTCTTTTTGGGCGTAACCAAAAAATACTTGTATTGGGACTTGGATTAGACTTAGGCGATGCCAAAAATTCAATGGTGCCATCCCGCATCCGGGCGCGTTGTCGCGGCACCATCGCCCGAAGGCCAACGTAACCACTTGATTGAGGTATCAAATTAAAGGTATTAATCTTCTCGATACGAATATCAAATGGTGCCACTCAAAATCTGGCCGAAAGTGCCCGGCACCAATGATTTTATACTCCAAACTCGCGGGCCGTTTACTATAGAGGCGAGTTAGTTATTGCTAAATATTTTCGAGAAAAAGATTAGTAGCCACAATTTTTTTTATAGGGATGTTAGGAATACCAACCTTAATATTCCCTAATAAGCCCTCAACAATCAGACTCCTATATTTTTTATATTACTAGGAGTTATTTTGGAAAGAAGAAAAGCCATATTTAAAGAAAAAATATTCTATCTCCGCCACTGGTGGTCTGAGCCTAAAGTTGTTACACTATTTGAGAGATAATTTTATACGCTTTTAGTTCGGCGGCATAAATTTTTTCGTGGACCGAACAGTTTTCGAGATAATTATCAAAAAGCTCAAGACAAACCCAAAAAATTAACTATTTCCACCATTTTTCCAATATGGCGGTGTTGGTAATAGTCGGATTTTTGAGGGTTTATTGGGGAAAATTAAGGTTGACATTCTTAACATATCAATCAAGTGGTTACGTTATGGGTCGATTTTGCTTAAAAAAAGCACCCCTTCGGGCGATGGTGCCGCGGCAACGCGGCCGGATGCGGAATGGAACCATTGCATTTTTGGCATCGGTTTAGTCTAATCCAAGTCCCAACCAATACAAGCATTTTTTGGTTACGCCCAAAAAGAAAAAATGTCAAAAAAATGGGTCAAAAACAATTTTTTTTTGACATTTCCGGCTAAATGCCGACTGGCACCATAAGCTTTCTGGGAATCGTGAGTACTAATCTTCAACTTTTTAAATATTTTGAGTGGTTACGCGATCGGTCCAAAAATTTGCAGCCGGATCTCGTACTAAATGCGTCTTGGTGGGTAAAAATTTAAATTACCGCTGTTACTAGGTGCTGCTGAATCCTTCAAGAGTAAAAGCGTAAAATTAAACGTGTGAGCATTGTTGCGATTTATAATGGATTCAAATTTCAGAACAGGTGTTCGCGAATCGAAATAAAAGTCGTACGTTACACATGATAAAGTTATTTGAGAATGCTAATATGAGTCATACAAGAAAAGGTATGTTTGGACGAGTTTTTAAATTCAACGCAAAGTTGCCTTATCCGGTGTATGTCTCTATATAGATGGGTACGCAAAATTTATTAAAAAGTACTTTACAAAAAATGTAAATTATAAAAAAGTACAGGTGCATACCAGTACTACGTAAAAACAATAAATACGCAAAACTATACTATCAAAAAATCGAAATAGATCATAACGGACTGGCCTAAAACGTAACAAGTGCAAAAGTGTACAAAAGCAAAATAGTGTAACATATTCCCGCTAGATGGCGACACAGTCCGACCGAAAACAGCTGGACGAGGGGGTGTTGGGGTTAACCCCCCCCCCCCCGAGAAGCCTGGTTATATACAATTGGCACATGAAAGAAATCTCAAACATAAAAACACGCTTGGGTGTGTCTTGGGTACTGAACGCAGCACCACCCTGTTCGAAATGGCGCGCAATTTAATAGAAGGTCGACAAAACACAAATGCGCATGTTTCGTCCGTCAAAATTCTTATGTTAACGGTCCGTACGTTTTCAGCGTTTCACGGCAGTCCTTAACCATAAATGACGTTTAAATGTTAACAGTGTCAAATAGCGTTAGTCGTCGGGTGTTTTGGGCACGACCAAAAACTGCACTCCATTCCAAATTGCTGCGGACCATTTTTTTGACACTGACAATGACAGTTCCATTTAGCTTCTGTGTTTAATTGTCAACCACCATATTGCAATTGGTCCGGAGAATTTGAAATGAGGTGTATCTTATGATATTTCCAAATTGGCTTACGTACTTGACGGCCGCTAATGGACAGTTTAAGTTGGTCATGACGAGTACGAGGTGCCTACCGGTAGACGTGGAGTTTTTCGGATCGGACGTTTCTGTCTTTTTTTTCAAACGACCGGAAAATATCCAGTTTCCGTACGATTTTTCATACGGAAAGTTCTACATTACAAGGCATGTTCTTTCGAAATATTTCCACTATCCAGAAAGTACCTTTTTGTTTAATTTTCCGGTCCCTTGATCCTTTTCCGGTCCCATTTTTGGCCAAGTTGGCTATGACTTCTTGTTGACAGCTTTTAGCTTGTTTTTTTGGGCAGTTTTGACACTTCTAAAAAAGCTGTTTTAAATTTGTTTCAAAAGTTTTGTTTACAAAAATGGACTCAGATCTAGAAAATGAGTTGAATCCGGAGGAAATAATAAAAGCTGATTCAAGAGTCACATACACCGAAAAATCGACCACACATTTTTAATTCTCAAAGTAAGAGTATACTATAAATATAGGTAAATAAAGAACAAACCTAGAAATCTCCCTTTTATGAGCTCTTTTATCATTATTTTGCTTGATAAGTTGGCCATGGTTGGCCATAACTAGTCGTCAGTCATCACTGATTTAGCTGTGTGAAGCTAATAGGCACTACACTATATTTTTCTAATGTTTTATACAATTTTGCACAAGTTAAAAATACAAAAATCATTTCTAACCACAAAACTTAACTTGTTTTTCTTAGTTTTCATCTTAAAAACTACCGGCATTAGCGGCAATGGCTATCTAGCCAACAAGAAGCAGAAAATATCAGGGGACTGTTCATAAATTACGCAACACGGCTAGGCGTCGACGAAAGTGATAGATACTAAAATGTTTTTTCTGATCGTTTGAAAAAAAAAGTACGTACGATACACGACCGGAAAGTGTCTTTACAGGTCTAGTGACGTAAATACCTATTACATTTCTTTGCTTTCCTTGTTTCGGCCGTTCGTATTACCAACCTATTGATTTTTGCAATGCGTTAGCAACATACAATGAGCTTCAGGCTACTGCGAACATAGGGAGAATCAAGTCCAATTTACTCTCCGTGCCGTACGACCGAGGTGGGGTCGAAGCACGCTGCAGTGTTATCTTTTTGAAATTTATTTTGTTTTTATTACTTTGTTTCATTTCTGCCTTGCTCGAGAAACAGATTGGTAAGTTCTTAAGTGAAATAATACATTTTTAAAACTAAAAATGGATGTCTACGAAGTTGCCGAAAAAGTGCAAATGGTCAAATGTTACTATCAAGGCAGACCATTGAAACTTATTCAAGAACTTTTTTGGAGAATTTTGTAAATCGCCCAGGATCTAGTTTATCAACGATTCATAAGTTTGTGCAGAATTTTTAAAAGTTTGGATGTGTAGCGCCAAGAAACCATAAAAGACCTACTGTTTTGAATGACGAGCAGGAAGTACGAGATGTGATGATTTGCGCTGCAGTGGAGGAAAATCGAAAGTTAACTAGCCACCACATTTCCGAAGCAGTTGATACGTCTTCAGCCACTGTCTTACGTGTTCTCAAAAAGAATGGTTATCATTCTTACAAAGCGTCAAAAACGCATCAAATTTTTTCGGAGAACAACTATCGTCGTATGGAATTTTGCGAAACAATGATGGAAAGGGCTAATCGTGATGAAAACTTTCTGAGATCTATTCTTTTCACAGATGAAAGCACTTTTCCATTATTGAATAGTCATAACCCAACACAAGAACACAGTATCCCCAAAAAGTAAATGTTTGGGGGTGACACGTAATTGGGCCATTTTTTATTGATGGCAATTTGAATGGTCCTAAATACTTGGATCTACTGCAGCAGCATATTATTCCAACTGCTAGGCAGTTGTTAGGTGTGAGATTTGGTGAAACGTGGTTTCAACAAGATGGTTGTCCCGCTCACAATGTTGGCCTTGTTAGGGAATATCTTGATAATGTATTTCCTAATCGAGTTATAAGTACACGGGGAACTATTTTATGGCCAGCTCGATCACCCAATCTTGCTCCTTATGACTTCTATCTGTGGAGTTATATCAAAAATAAAGTTTACGGGCATGAAAGGGCTAATAATTTAGAAGAACTTCGGATTAAAATTAAAGAAGCTTTTCAAACTATCACCCCTAACGTGCTTGAAACGTTAGAAGGGGTTTTTATAATAGGCTTGGATATTGTCTAGCCGAGCAAGGACTTTTCGAACCTTTGCTCTAATTTTTTTTTTAATGGTCCTAGATACTTGGAAATTACATTTCTTTCTTTATTTTGTCTCTCCTAGTGATAAATCTAAGCAGTTGAAAACAAAACGCTTAATTTAGCAGTGACCAAAAACAAGAAAATTACGTTATCAAAATTTGCGTATTTATTGACCAAATTCCGGTTTCATGGACTACACTTCACATTCCACCGTGGTTAGAGGCATACTAAACGCAAGCCGCGAACGGTGATCGCAAGCCTGAGTATTGGTTGCTCCACTGATAGGTGTGCGGTGTCCCTGCGTGTACGTACACTGGCAAATTGGACTTCTTCCGGCCTATGTTTGCAGTAGCCTGAAGCGCTCTGTATAGAACAGACGTTATAGAACGTAAGCTTACGTCTCGCCTGAACGTTATACATGCTAAAAACGTGACCTTGATTAAAAAAAAAGATCAACGCTATACCGCAGAGATTGGACTCTCATATCTGTATTCGAGTGGAAGACTTTGTTCTTTTACAGATAAAATGAAGGCAGAATATTGCGCGTCCTATATGACCAACCAACCTAAACTGAACCCTTCACACGGCGAACCACGCTGTTTCTTCAATGAAGTTTTTCCGCCATTAAGATGAAACTATTCGTTTTAAAACACTAAATTTCGGCTTCTGAGCGTTTTTGCTTTTTAAATTAAAAGTGACTTACCGCCGTCCACAGCTAAATTGGCGGCTCCGGCGCTTAGAAGAATCTTCTGAAAAAAAAAATTTCGTTACGTTTCAAATTAATGAGTCAAAAATCCGTAATGCCCTTGTTGAGTTGAGCGCGATAGGCATGCGGGAGCAACGGGCTCAGATTGGTGCCCACGCGCAGGATTAAAAATTAAAGTTGGCTGCGAATTGCGCAAGACCGAAAGTTGGCTGGGGTAAAAATTAGAAAAAAACCATTTCCGCGTTATGGCAAAAATTAACTGTTATTTAAAAGTTTTTTACTTAAAAAATAGTCTAATAATCCCCAACAAACACCGCTTGAACTTCAAAAACACTTTTAATGGGCTTTAAGTTACCAATGTTTAGCATTTAACTAATAAAGCTTTAATGGATACATATAGTTTTGGGTCGGCCTACAAAAATAACAACCTCTGGGCATGCATTTTCACACCATGCATTTTCCTCAAAAAAAGATGCATGGACTCGATATGCATGGAATAAAACTTGTTCTAATTTTTGTCACTTTGAGGAATTTTCTAGTGAATTTTGCTGCGACAACATAAATATTATTTAAAAAAAAGTAATTTGTTGTCCCTGAAAAATAAATAAAAAGAAAGGTTCGTGGCATATAGGCTGTTTCATGCTTGTTAGGAATCATCAGGGTAACATAGAAATGTACCTGGCGTATGAAGCATAACATAAGCAACCACACCCAGCGAATTTAAACAACTTTCGCGGTCAAACAACGCGGGATGTTGGACGGCTATATGCAGCGCGCCGCTTGTCGGAATAAAGCGAAAAGCAAAACGTTAAAGGATGCAAATATCAATAAAATGAAATTTGCGAGAAGGACAAAAAAAAAAAAACCTACGCAGGTTTCTTTTTTGTTAATTAAAAGTTATTTAAATTCGCTGGGTGTGGTTGCTTATATTATGCTTCGTACGCCAAGTACAGTCCTATGTTACCCTGATGATTCCTAACAAGGATGAAACAGGCCTGTAGGTTTCTGGACTATCCATTAGATCTTGGAGGCCTGGTCATAATGAATTGAAAAGGAAAATGTGTGTCCGATATGCCACGAACCTTTCTTTTTATTCATAAATATTATGTTGGCAAACCTAATTATCAGCTGTTAAACTAAGATTATAGTTTCTAGTTTTCAAAATTTTAATTATTTTTTCCCTGATTTTTTTCTTTCCGTTGGGTAAAAATTACATTTATTGATGCACAGTGTGAACGCTTTCGGATTAGATGCATCTTCAAGATGCACGGGGAAAATGCACAGTGAGAAACGGGCTTTATTTGACAAGCCATCAAGAATAAAGATATTTCGGTTTATTTTCCCAACTATTTCCACGCTTAACCATACAGCAATATATTCTGCATCTACTTAATCAAAAAGTAACCATTTTAATTAAGCTTTCTTTTTGCACAATTTGCCAAAAACACGAAAACTTTGACTTGGATTTTGGATTGACAGAAGTAAATATAAACAAAATAAAGATAACTACGAAAATCGTTCACCGCCAAAAATTCATTATGTTTATGGTTAATTGTGGTTTATTTTGTTTATATTTAATTCTGTTAATTCACGTCAAAGCTTGCGTCAAAGAATTTTTATTTTTCACTTTTATTTTTTAAAGAATGTTTAGAATTATTCCTTTTAGATTAAGAAGGATGCACAATAAAAGTAAAAACAATTGGAAAAATAAATCGAAATAACTTCATTATTAACGGCTTGTCAAAAAACGATAACCACAAAGGTTGTTATTTTTGTATGTTAACCAAAAACTCCCTAATGTTCCCCTAAGTATCGGTGCAACGCAGGAAAATCGTTAATAAAACTAAGGGTGATATTTAAGATGGGTTAGGGTTTAGGACTATGAGACGCATGTGGGTTTTAATTAATTCTTTAAACTTGAGTAATATTGGTTGGAATTCTAAGATTTCTTGTTTAGCCAGCTTTTATTAATTTTTACGGATTATTTGAACTGCTTTAAGAAAAAATGGCCTTACACCCGGTTCCCACCTACGACTTTTTCGTGCGTGCCCGCTCACGCGTCACATGACTGTTAGAACATTTCATATTGACATCATGTGACGCACTCACGAAAAAGTCGTAGGTGGGAATCGGGTGTTACGCGTCACGGGCCGTAGAATTTAGATAAGGTCTAATAATTTTGCCGCACTCTTCGACCTGATGACGACACAAAGATAGCAGCTGATTTTTGTCCGCCATTTAAAAACTGTAAGAAGGCTTATTTTTCTTTTTTTTTTTGTTTAAATGATTGATGCCAGGGCTATTTTTTGCTTTTATCTTGTATTATAACTTTTTGTGTACAAGTAAACCACATTTATTTTTGGCCTGCATGAGTTGATCTTGCACTAAATAGAAATTAAGATCAATAGTTGGTAATCGATTCCGTCAAGAAACCCATCGGATGAGTTGGGGTTAGTTCGAACTCGTGGTTCAGAAGTTAGCTTATGTAGTTGTTATTTTTCGTGTTTTGCCAGGGATTTTTGGGAGAGTGATTATTTTATTATTCAAAAGGCCAGACTTGTTGTGAATACGATAGACAAAAAATCTGATTGCAAATTTAAAACTATAAGGTACCTTGTTTTTGATTTTTTTATTGATGATGAGCCTTTTCACTTATTGGGTTAGGTACTGAATTTGGACCAAAAGAAAAGAAATGATGAACAAATACAATTTTAATTACAAAAACTTCTGCAAAAATAACATAACCCCGAATGTCAACCATCAAAAAAAAAAAACAATAAAGAAAGCCGGATGATATCTTTGTGTCTTCATCATGTGGGCGGAGCAAAAAATTTACTAAACTGTGTTTATTCAAGAGAACGTGGTTACGCGTCTCATTCCATTGCATTTTGACGGCCATCCAGGTAAAAATATCTCATCAATTGCGATATGGTTCGAATAACTATAGTCCTTAGTAAATATCGTCCTAAAGGTTCAATAGCCTATTGGTCTAATAAAAAAAATCGGTGCAACTGGGTGTAAGCACAGTCTACTAATGCTAATTATATTACACTGGGGTGTTAGTAAGCAACCTAAAATATTGGCCATATTTAAACAACATACTGAATATTTTACAAAATTGGGGCCAGATGAGTAAATAAAGTCAGTCGACGCGACCGTGTTTTATTGTCACTATAAGGGTGGTTTAAAAGATATCCTAAATAATTCGTTCGAGATTTAATCAAGATTCGCGATGTGTGTAACCTAGATTCCGACACAATAGTATCCTTGACATGCGGAATTACACAATAAGATCCTAATCCAGAATTATGGTTGATTTTGGTTCAGAAATTATTATCACAGTATAAGAACAAAAAACGCTGAATTTTTTCTCACGAGCACGTTTTTTAACGTGAGAGGTAATTTGAAACTTACCTGGCGCAGAGGTTACCATGATCATGAAGGTGGTACCTCCAGGACGAGGCCTTTCCATTGCACATAATAATAATAATAATAATAATAATAATAATAATAATAATGATAATAATAAGTCTTTATTAAAGTCCAACAAAATACATGAAAAGGCAAGAGTGCAGCTTACAGGAGATCCTGCTTGCTGATTTGTACACTTATCCTTATTCAAACAAATTTAAAACAATTTTAAGTAACTTTGCCCAGTGAAATTTCAAAAAAAATATTTCTAATTATAAAATGAGGGGGTATTAAAATTTTTGTTAATTTTTGATGTAGGTTTTAACCGGTTTTAACTCATCTTAAAGATTATATAATAGTGACATAAAATGCGATTAACAGAAAAAATTTAAATGAGAAATGATTTTTTTAATAAATATAAATAAAACCTACAAATAATAATTAAAAAAAAGTTTAGTCACCAATTTTTTCAACGTCACAAAAGTGAGATCAGTAAAATCCCTGCAACGGTCGCAATCAGAGAGGGAGGTCTCTCTATATTTTGGTTGTTGGCGATCTTCACGATTGCTCTTGTTCACACAAAAAAATATATATTTCTTTTATAGTTTCATCAAAAACACGATTTTATTTACTGCCCGCACAAAACCATGACTTTTTCCTAACTGATGCAAAAAAAAATGTTGGGGTGCAAAAGCCACGATGGTAATTTAAGGATTAAAATATTTTAGCATAATTTAAGGTCTAACGTTTTTGTTTAAGCAATTTTTACTATGTTTTTCACATTCTTATGCCATGATTACATTTTAAAGCTTTCTTTCCAAACTTTAGATTTCTAGAATAAAACACTCAAATTTTTCACTGTTTTTAGGCGTTCAAAAAAAGTACTGCCAAAAAACATTTTTTTCTCCCTTAAAATGAAAAATATTTAAGGTTGTTCAAGAGACAGCAGGCTATAAAAAAGTAATTCAGAGAAAGATTTAAGGCAATTGTTTAATAAAAATTTCTGTTTAGTCATCTGCCTGTCATCTTTAGTGGCGTCGTGCTGATCGTACATATGATTTTTATTTTACCACTTTTATCCAAAAAACAGCAAAAATTGTAATTGCTCAAAGCGTGTAAGTGTGTAAGACATAAGGTGGTATTAATTTCTTTCAATCAAAGTTCTTTACAGTCTTTAAATTTACAAGAAAACGTGTCCTACAAAAGTGTATTTTAGCAGATCTAAAAATAATTTAACAAGTATTTAACTAAATTATTTTAAGTTCATCATGGCTCTACCATTAATCTCAAAAAATTAAATGATAGCAGGATATGATGTCAAATTTGAAAACTGAGTAGATGGTGGCGAAGCAAATGTTATTATATAGCGCCATAGCCGTCCTTGATTTACCTATAGTGTAAAAATAGTGACTTGTCAATGGTTTATAAATTCTAGTTTTTTGTATATTTATCTCGGTGGTTTTTGAATTTTTTGATGAAAGCATTTTAAAGAAATAAGTGTTTATAACTCGCGCCTAAACTGCGCTTTTTTAAATCACTACAGAAAAGCACAATTTTAGCCACTGGTTGTCAAAACTACTATTAAAAAACTTGGTGGATATGAATTTTTTAGACACCATCGAGATTTTTCTTTGGTACAAATTGTTATTTATTATCTTGTATTGGGCATAATATTTGTGTTTCTAAAGTCATCATACGACTTAAAAATAATTAAAGTGTGCCACAACAAAAATTCTTATAAATCAGGTCGAGGAGGTCAACAAAACTTTGGCATTTTTAAAACGCCAATTTGAGATATCAGGTTCTTATCGGGCGAACTTATTGTAATTTTAATTATTCATACTTTCTTAAAATGATAAAAATTTTTCCTGTAAAAAAGTTGAACCAATTGTAATATAAATATTTATCTTTCTTATTTCATGACTAATCAAAACTCTGACCGAGAGAGCATTCTTTAAATTTAAGATCTTACGGGCGAGTAAATTTCTAGATTTTTTAAAATTTTCTCCCCTCTCTTCTCCTCTTAGGTTGCACCCTTAAGAACTAATTGGCTAACAACGATGGTCGATTGCTGTTAATTAACCGTGTTTTTTAATATACTACTACATAAATATGTCCAAAATAGTTCTTTATATAGTAGGATTATTTAAGGCTTTAAAAATGTTATAAATAACACACAAAAATCGCATAATTATGTCACATTGTAAAATAAATAATTAAAGGTAGTTAACATCGCGAAATAGCACCAACTATAGAGCCTTCAGAGCAAAATCATACTAGATACCAAAGAAAAACTAAATCGTAGCTACATAGAACATCTCTTTACCGATAACTGGAGTAGTTTGTCTATGATCCGAACAGCCAGAAGAATTCTCAAAACAAGGCATAGATATAACACCAGAGGAAGTACAATACGCAATATTTTCAGCTAAAAACAGAGAAGCGGTAGGGCAAGACGAAGTATACACTGATGATTTAAAGCTAATAAAAAATAAAGATTCGGTAAATACGCTGGTCAAACTTTTTAACATAATTTATCGTAGCGGTGAAATCCCTAATGACTGGCTAAAATCAACCTTTGTTATGCTGCCTAAAAAACATTTAGCAAATAAGTGTAATGATTACCGCCTAATCAGCCTAATGAGCCATATGTTAAAACTATTTCTAAAGATTATCCATAAAAGAATTTATGGAAAATGCGAATCCTTTATGGGCGACACGCAGTTTGGATTTCGTAGTGGATTCGGGACAAGAGAGGCCCTGTTTGGCATTCAAGTCTTAGTTCAGCCATCTAGGGATGTGTCGGTGCCAGTATTTGATCCAGCGTTTGATCGAGTTCAACACGAAAAGCTCATGGAATCGGTAAAAGAAGTTGGTCTAGATGACCGATATCTAAAGATAATAGCTAATATATACTAGAACCAGACTGCTCAAATAAAGGTTGATGGCCAACTGTCCGAAGAGGTCCAAATAAGAAGAGGTGTGCGCCAAGTTTGTATATTGTGTCTTAGACAATGGTATGTAACAAAATAATAGAGAATGCACTTCATAACTGCGAAGAGGGTCTGACCATAAACGAACCTGTCATGATAGCAGACACGTTGGAAGGCCTGCAAGAGTTGTTGAATGAAATTGCTGCCAAAAGTTCGCAATTCGGGCTTAACTTAAATGTTGGGAAAACAAAATGGATGGTCATGTTAAAAGTAAATGGGCAGCAAGTCGAACGCGTGGATTCATACAAATACTTGGGTTGCCTCCTCAATGAGAACTGGGACAACATGCAAGAAGTTCGTGCAAGATTTGAACAGGCCAGATCATCTTTTATCAAAATAAAATCAGTGTTGTGTAGTCGCGATCTTAATATCCCCATCTGAATTTGTGTGGTTCAGTGTTACGTTTTTAGCATCTTATATTATGGCATGGAAGCATGGACACTGACTGAGGCCATGTGCAAAAAGTTAGAGGCATTCGAGATGTGGTGGTATCGTAGAATACTAAGGATATCTTGGATGGACAGACTAACTAATGTGGATGTTTTGCTTAGAATAAATAAAGATCTTGAAGTTTTATTTACCATCAACAAACGAAAACTTGACTATTTTCGCCATATTTTGAGAAATGACAAATATAAACTTTTAAAATTGATAATAGAAGGCAAAATTGAAGGCAGAAGAGGTCCGGGTCGTAGACGGAAATCATGGCTTAAAAATCTTAGACAATGGTATGGTGTTAGCACTACGACATTTTTCCGGAAAGCAGTGGACAGGGTACAGATCGAGCTGATGATAGCCAACGTTCGAAGAGAGCATGGCAGTTGAAGAAGAAGATAGAGCCTTAATCCAGTTTGTAAGTGGGGAGATTACAGTGAATCATCTGGGACCTTTCCATGGATTTTAGTTAATATGTCGTCGGATCTTTCCGAGCATGATATTGACTTTTTTCCAAAAAAAAATTACTTGCTCGGAATCCCTGCTTAGAATCTATCCTTACGAAGTAACCTATTAACAGCCTTTCCGCAAAATTAATCCCTACGAATTAACTTATTACCGCAATCATAATCCCCAATAGGGGGTATTCACTTAGCGCTTATACGTTACACCCGGTTCCCACCTACGACTTTTTTGTGCGTGCCCGCTAACGTGTCACATGAGTGTCATAACATTTCATATGTGACGCGTGCGTGAGCACTCACGAGAAATTCGTAGGTGCGAACCGGATGTCAGGATACTTCTGTAATTTAGATGACTACGTATAGTAGTTTACATAACAAGCATGTTATGATGGTCATTAAACGAAGATAAAGTTGGAGACGCGAGCCGCAGGCGAGTGTCATAATTTATCTGAGCGTATAATGACCATAACATGCGAGTTAGTGTACTATATTAGCGAGTTAGTGTACTATATTTTAGCTACGACCAGTAAAAATAAGAAATTATTAAAAATATCAAGCGCGAACACTCTTAAGTCAACAACCTTCATAACCTGAAGTTTCAAGGACGTTCTATTTAAAACGTCAAAACAAATAAGGTTACTAAGGGACTTTTCATATATCTTTTTAAAAATACGTAATATGTCAATTTAACGGAACTTATTTTTGGTTAGGCACTAAAATTATATTGGATTTATTTACGTTTAATATTTATTCTCTTAAAAATATAGAAACATAATTAACAATTTTGCGTCAATTAGTGCCCTTATAAAATAAAGTTTCATCGCTTGTCACGCCATCTTGTGGTTTTCGTCTAAGCTTTATTATTATCCTAGGACCGTCAATGAGCCATTCAAATCGTGTTGAGATCGTCGTAAAATTAGTATTATTCGTTGGTCATAGGTAAAATACTTTGGTTGTTGACTTAAGAGTGTTCGCCTTTGACATTTTTAATAATTCCTGATATTTATGATGACAAGTATAGTACACTAAAGGCGCATTTACACAGACAAACTTTCCTTTGATGTTGAAATGCCGACAAACATTTACACGAGCCTCTTGAGCAAAATGTTCAAAAAAAAGTTCGAGCAAAATCTCGTACAAAAAGACTCACGGAAATTTTGTAGAGAATGTTAAGCAAAATTTGTTTGAAGAAATGTTGGTATAGAAATTTCTTACAAATTTAAATTTTATAGTTTTATGGAAATTCATTGAACTTAACTGAAAATAGAAAGGCTAAGTTTTAAAACAAGGTATTTTTAATTAAGTGCTTTCTGACGGAAAAACGATTTGATGTAGAAATTGACATTTTACCTCATAAGCAACTTCGATACGATTCGATCGATACGAACGATAATAAAAAAATATTAATTGGCACTTATTTATTGCTGTTGCCTGTAAAATGTAATGATAAAAATTTACGTTTAAAAGAATATCTCTTTATTATACTTTCTAGTTTAAAACACGATATAATAATAATTAAGTCAAATTAAAAAACCTATATAAATTTTATTAAATCTCAAATATATGAACAAAAGCACGTTCGGTCTAAATAATACCCGTTTATTACCCACTTTTACAACCCTACGATCCCAGACCCTTGTCTAAAAAAATTTAATTTAGCAGTAATAGACTAGATTTCTGAATCGGAATGTTGCTCCTTTGTATATTGTTTGTTCAGTGTCAGTAATCGACCTTGATTATTACATTAAATTGACAGTAAATATCTATCTTCAGCATTTTCATGAACCTTTTGCTTTTTTAAGCAACCGTTGGGGCATTAAACTAACTAGGTAAATCTGGTGTGAGGAATGAAAAAAAAATCAAAGCTAAGGGTAAAGTAAAGTTACAAAAATATGTTTAAAAAAAATCACCTCGCCACCACTCCTTATAGTCGTGAGGCGCGGATTATCTGGGTTATTTTTTGAATTTAGGAAAACACCCTTGGAAATAAAAAAATCTCGCAAGAAAATCCCAAAAAAAACCCCGGGCAAAAAAATCCGGGAAAAACCCTAAGAAAAAATTATTATAAGTAACCCTAATTCATGTGACAAAACTGATAGCCAAGAATAATGTTTCGCTTGCCGTCGGCTTTTTTTCACAAAAATTTAAAATAAAAGTTGGTGTTCCATTTTTTTAAAGAATTGAGATCACTGATCACTGATGTGAAATTTTATTTATTCTCATCTTTAAAAATATGTTTCCAAAACAGATAGTAATAATTTGCTCAAAAATTTACCCGAACAAAATGTTCAAAGAAAAGCTCACAAAAATGTTCACGCAAAAATTTTTAGATCTTTTGCACGAGCTTTTGTTTGAGCATGTTCGTCTGTGTAATTGCGCCTTAACACGTTCAGATAAATTAAGACACTCGCCTGCGGCTCGCGTCTCAAACTTCATCTTCGCGATTAATGACCATCATAACATGCTTGTTATATAAACTACTATTAAATGCCTCACAATATAAACCATATTCAAAAATTCCAAAATTTGAATCTTTCGGTACATGACAAATAACACGAAATAATTTAGGACAAAATTAAAAGAAAAAATAATCCTAATCAGACTCAATTTTCCAGTTTATTGACTTTTGATTGAAAGTCTATATTGTATCAACCGGGATCTTTCCGAGCATGATATTAACAGAAAAACCACACGACGGAGATTGCTCGAATGACTCGGATCTTTTTCTTTTCTCGTTTTTGCACTATAATTAGTGGCCATAAAATTTTATTACTTGCAATTTTTGGAATTATTTTTTTGCTACGTTGTGCAGAGATTTCAATGAGTCTTTGGTTACTTTAACAACAAGTAGAATTAAAAAAATTTTAAACCACCGACAATTCCCAACATTATATTATAATATCTAGATATAGTAGTACATAGTAGATAGAAGAAAGGAAAGTCCTGTAGGCTTCACAAATATTTTATTTTATTAAACACGACGCGTTTTGCTTTTTTTCTTTAAAAAATCATTTTCTAGTGTGCATTAGAACGTCAAAAGACCATATTATAATATCTAGATATAGTAGTACATAGTAGGTAGAAGAAAGGAAAGTCCTGTAGGCTTCACAAATATTTTATTTTATTAAACACGACGCGTTTTGCTTTTTTTCTTTAAAAAATCATTTTCTAGTGTGCATTAGAACGTCAAAAGACCATCATTAAGGGTAAAATTTAGGACACAAACTACACATAATTAAATTAATAAATAAAACATGTCGGACAATTAAAAACACCTTAGTCAAACATTTTTGACGTTCTAATGCACACTTGAAAATGATTTTTTAAAGAAAAAATCGAAACGCGTCGTGTTTAATGAAATAAAATATTTGTTAAGCATACAGGACTTTCCTTTCTTCTACCTACTATGATCTAGATATAGATTTGCCATTGATACTGATTCAGGGTGTCCATCCAAAATTCATTAACAAATTTCTGTTTTTTCCCGGTTTTTCCCTCATTTTACTTTTTTATTTCCGGGTCCTTTTAGACCTTTTCTCACCATTATTTTATTAAAAGACGCCCACGGTTTATCAGAATGTGCAAAATCAAACCCTTTAAATAAAAGAAAGTTTAATAATAAAATCATTTACTATAGAAACCGCAATTCGTTAAACCAATTTTTTTTCCTTTTATTTATTCAAACCCACTCAATAACAAATTCGAAATTTATAGGACCCGTTTTTAATCGAACCGTTGTTCATCAAACTCATTCAATATCAAACTCGTAATTTGTAAAACCCATTTTTTAATGAAACCGGGAATTTGTCAAACTGTTGTTTATCAAAAAATTTTTGCTAAATTGATTGCGCGTTCGCCAATTCTATGTGCGCATACTTATGTGTAGTTTGTGTCCTAAATTTTACCCTTAATGATGGTCTTTTGACGTTCTAATGCACACTTGAAAATGTTTTTTTTTAAGAAAAAATCGAAACACGTCGTGTTCCTTCTACCTACTATGATCTAGATGATATAGATTTGCCATTGATATAACAAATTCGAAATTTATAAGACCCTTTTTTAATCGAACCGTTGTTCATCAAATTCATTCAATATCAAACTCGTAATTTGTAAAACCCATTTTTAATAGAACCGGGAATTTGTCAAACCATGATTTTTCAAAACCGGAATTCGTAAAACCCGTTGTTTATCAGAAAATTTTTGCTAAATTGATTGTGCGTTCGCCAATTATATGTGCGCATACTTGGCTAAAAGTATTATTCACAGGTAGTGTTCAATACTTTGTGTATAGATGTCACTCTATTGTTCTTAACTAGAATGCAAGTGACATCTATACACAAACTATTGAATGCTACCTGTACAAGTTTGCGCGTGTAGCAGCGACAAATGCATCGAAACGTCGCGCCGCCGCGCCACCTGCGTGTACGCATCCGATTCATGTATTATTGGCGAATGCGCAATCAATTTAGAAAAAAAATTCTAATAAACAACGGGTTTTACAAATTCCGGTTTTGAAAAATAATGGTTTGACAAATTCCGGGTTTTATTAAAAACGGGTTTTACAAATTACCAGTTTGATATTGAATGAATTTGATGAACAATGGTTCGATTAAAGACGGGTCTTATAAATTTGGAATTTGGTATTGAATGGATCTAAAATAAGGTTCGGATAAAAAAAATTGATTTAACAAACTGCAGCTTTTATGGTAAATCGTTCTTACGATGAAAATTTTTATTAAATACGGTCTGATAAATTCCTGGTTTGATAAACCATAGGCGTTCTTATTTAATATGCACTTTATGCTAGGGCGGAGCTAGTGTCAAATCTAGAGTTGTTGATTTACCTTAATTATTTGCCAATAACATGTTTTAAAGCACCGAACATGAATTAATACAGTAATAAAAAATCAGGAGCCGTCGCAGCTATTTTTGAAGGGGAGGAGGGCGACTTGAGTGCGTTCGCTTAGAAACCCGACTGTACAAAAAGGGCGTAGTGACGTCACGGCCTGAACGCCCAGGTTTTTGTGGTGCAACTCGAACGGAAAAGGCATTCTTCGGTTGATTTACATTTTTTAGTAAAAAAAAATTGTTTTTTTCGCTGGAAAGGATACAGAAGTTTAGCTGATATGGAGCCCAACTAACATTTTAAGCTATCAGAGTTTTCGCCGCAGACAATTAGGTTTCCGGTTTTCATAATGGGTGTATTATTTACCTTGTGTTTTATAACTTGTTCTTGAGTTTTAATAATTTACCTAAGGTCATATTTAATTATATAAAGAAAAGTGTGGCTATCAGAGCGCTTAAGGGAATTTTATAGAACAAAAAGTTAATTTATAAACTATTGCTCCTCAAGTTACATTAGTTACTTAAAATCATATAAGGACTCCAAAAGAATATTGACACCTTTTTACTTATACACGACCTATCGATCAGTACAATCTCTGATCGTCTTCAGGTGCAAACTACCTTTTTACTTCTTGGGACAAGGCTCCTGGGCGCCCCAAAATATGTTTCGGGGGCCAGTAACGGGTCCTGCCCTCAACCCACCCAGAGAGCACAATCGTCAAATGGGGCTTGCCCTTTTCGATTGTTTGCACAATCAAAAACATATCTACAAGCTACGGTTTGCAATGTCTGCACGACTCCATTGTCTATATTTTATTTATACACGACGTTTCGATCAGCACAATCTCTGGGATTCCAAGCATTTGGAATTTCAACACTTGCTTTACTGAAAATACCTTGATTCTGCCCAATAAAGGCTGCTTCAAGGAATTTTCGTTTCTTCCAGTGTGACTCTTGACTTGACCATGCATGTTCGGCGATTCCTGATTTCGTTGTTTCACCTCTTTGGGTATTCGTCTGATGTTCCTTAAGCCTAACAGATAGTGGTCTTTTTGTTTTTCCTATGTATGATTCACCACACTCACAAGGAACATTCCTTATTTTGTTTGTTCTCCGGTTTTGTTTTACTAAGAAGGCTTCGAATTGTATTATTAGATTTAGAAGCTGTTTTAATATTAAAGTTGTTCGCTACTCTTCGAATTTTCTCTGATACTCCTTTAATGTATGGAATTGTAAGGAATGCATTTGCCTGCTAATCTCTGTCCTGTTTGCTAAAATTTTAAAATAGTATCTGTTATAAGTTTAAGGCTGTAACCATTCTGCTGCAGATCCTTCTTATGTTTCTTATTTCGATTTCCGAGTCATGAGAATTGTTACAAATTTGAACGGCTCTGTTATACAAAGTTTTGATTATACCTCGTTTGGTTGTAGCAGAATGATTTGAACCTTGATTTAAGTGTGTGAGTGGGTTTACGATAGACTGTTGCTCTGATGTCGCTTTCTACTCAAGAAAAGGAATTTGACAATTTTGCTCCATTGTGAATTTAATGTTGGATCTTATGTTATTTAGGTGGTGAAGAAATTCGGAAAGTTGTTGGTGTTTCCCGGTCCAGACAATGAAAGTATCATCAACATATCTTAGCCAGAGCTTAGGTTTATATGTTGCGGTATCAACCGCGTGTGATTCGAACCACTTCATGTAAATATTGGCCACCACTGGCGAAAGCGATGAACCCATTGGCAGATCGGCATCCTGAGCATAAAAATATTTCACCTGAAAGTAAGAGTTATGTAGACAGCACTCCATTACTCCCTCCAGCGGCAGGCTGGTCCGTTCATAAAAAAATTTCATCAACTCAACATCAAATTCATCAACCAGTATCTGTCTAATAATATCTAGCGATTCCTTTATCGGGACATTGGTGTATAGACTTTCGACATCACCATCATCATGTAGTTTGCACCTAAAGACGATAAGAGATTGTATTGATCGAAACGTCCTGTATAAATAAAATATAGACAATGGAACTTCGAAACACAGAGTTAATTTCAAACACATCATTGTCTCAAACTTTCAAACGGCCGTAATAATGTTAGGACCTGACTTTATATATACATATATATATATATATATATATATATATATATATATTTATAAAGAATAATGCAGACCTTTCGATGCAGCAATCAAACTACTAAAAGATGTAATAAACTCGACGTACCTACTGCTAATATTGGACGGTAAAAATGTAAACAAATTAATATCATCCCTAAAAGCTTATTTTATAAAATTAAAAAAAAAAATACAAAAAGCAATTTTGACGTTGTGGCAAAAATAATTTAAGCGTCATAAAATTGTTTACCTTTTTTACTTAAAAAGTAGTCTTAAGCCCTGTTCTCACTATGCAACTTTTCCATGCATCAAATTTTCTAATAACAAGTTAAAAGAAGATACAATTTTCTTTTAACATGTTACAATAAAATTTGATGCATGCATAATAATCCCCACCAAAAACTGTTTTCACCTCAAAGGCACTCTTAATGGAGCTTGAAGTCGCCATTCAGCACTTACTTAATAAAGCTTTCATAGATACATAACGTTCCTCTGAGTTCAATAGCCTATTGGCGTAATAAAAAAAAAATCGGTGCAAATGGGTATAATATACATTTGATTCTCATTTAAAAAGTACTAAAATTCTTCTTAAAAATGTCTTGACGCAAAACCCATGATTTTAAAAGTCTATCCAAATTGATTTATTGATAATAATTAATTTTCCTCCTAGCAACAGAAAGTAACACCAATACCCTATATTATAATATATGAGCTGTTATTGCATATTATTAAAGGCTATTAACGTTTTTAAATTACTTAATGTTAATACTTATTGTAAAACTTTTTTGTAACCGTGTTGAACTATATAGTAATTTTTTATCTATTAGATATCACACAAGCGGACATTTAGAATTGTGATTTGACATTTTCAAAAATATCTTCAACCGATTAAATATATATTAAAGAACAGGGCCATTAAAAACATCCAACATCATCAAAAATTACAAAATACTCTAATATCACTTTTTTGGAAAGGACACATGTTATACACCTTAAATTCGTACATTCTTATGACCCGTTCAATTCTTTGTAGAGGTGATAAAGAATATAAGTTTACCTATTCTCCTAAAAGAAAGTAACGAAAAACAATTTAGAAATGGAATTAAAAAATATTTATTAACTACTGTATTTTAGTGATTTAATTTTTTTCTGTTTGTTTCTGGGTATTTTTTTTATTAAGGTGGTTATACTTTAAATTTTCTTATTATTTAATTTAATTAAGTCAGAGGAACGATTTTTTTTATAGTGCATAATTAGGTGCCCCACTTAAAAATTTAGTACTCCTTTTTTTTTTAAATTGCAGCACGTTCTGCTAGCTTTAGATGAACTCATCAGAGCAATACATTAAAAATCATCGGAATCAAAATTATGATGGTGCATAACTCGGTGCCTATAATAAAGTGCTAATAATGTGCCCTATTTAAAAATTTAGGGCTCCTTTTTTTTAAAAGGGGCATTTAAATAGTACTTAATACGTACTTTAGTATCCACTATAATAATTGTTTCAACGATTGCATTGCTCTGCCGAGTTCATCTGAAGCTAGAACAACATGCTATTTTACAAAAAAAAGTTTTCCATTTTTAAATGGGGCACTTAATTAGCACTTTATTATCCACTACGATAATTTTAATTCAGATGATTTTTAATAAAAAAAAAGTGAATCTCGTGTCCACAAATTAAAATTAAAGTAACACTCGTGGCATATCGGACAAAACGTTTTTGTTTTTTCTGGTCGTAATGGTTACTTTAATGATTTTTAATGCATTGCTCCGCTGATTTCATCTGAAGCTAGCAGAACAAGCTGTATTTAAAAAAAAGGGGTACTAAATTTTTAAATGGGGCACTTAATTAGCACTTTATTATACACTGTGATAATTTTGATTCCGATGATTTTAAATGTATTGCTCTGTTGAGTTCATATGAAGCTAGCAGAACATGCTGTATTTTTTTTAAAAGAAGAGCACTAAATTTTTAAATACTTAATTAGCACCTAATTATGCACCATAACAATAATTGTTCGGCTCACCTTGCTCTGCTAGCTTCAGAGACGTGTCAGAGGAAGAGCTTCTATGAACATCTTTGTATTTTTCTTGGATTGGAAATAAATAAATTTAAAAAAAATGCAAAAATTAAGTTTAGTAACCCTCTGCTGGTTTAATATTATACTTTCATAACCTATTGATGATAATTGATGACAATTTTATAAAAAACTATCTGAAGACCCCGCAGCTTCGTCTGCGACTTTACCCGTTCTCCCCCGTTTTTCTTGTTTTAAAGGTTCATAACTTTTGTTCCCGTGAACCCATCTTGATGAAATAAAGCCTAGACCTTTTGATCTTTTGTTTTTTGGTTTCTTTTCGCTTGAAGTAACTGATTTGGAGGTTTTTTAACTTCTTTTTTTTTGGAAATATTAACACGCCAGTACGAATCCGTATCAGGTAACTTGGATAAGTACCAGTGCGGAACGTGCCTATTTGTGAGTGATGCAAGGTTGAAAATCAAAGTGTATGATGATGTTTAATGATGTATGGGGAGGGTGACCAGTGAAACCACTGATGAGCTCGCGCTGGTTACCCAGAGTGAAACATCGTTTAATCATTTCTCTTTTCGCTTTGGTCCTTTGTGTGTTCCTTGTGGGATGCTCATCCAATTTTGAATTTTCGTTATTTCCACCCAAGATCTTTTGATCTTTTGTTTTTTGGTTTCTTTTCGGTTGAAGTAACTGATTTGGAGGTTTTTTAACTTCTTTTTTTTATTTTAATTGCCCTAGGAGCATAATGCTATTGGAAATATTAACACGCCAGGACGAATCCGTATCAGGTAACTTGGATAAGTAGCAGTGCGGAACGATGCCTATTTGTGAGTGATCCAAGGTTGGAAATCAAAGTGTATGATGATGTTTACTGATGTATGGGGAGGATGACCAGTGAATCCACTGATGAGCTCGCGCTGGTTATCCAGAGTGAAACATCGTTTAATCATTTTTCTTTTCGCTTTGGTCCTTTGTGCGTTCCTTGAGGGATGCTCATCCCAGTTTGAATTTTCGTTTTTTCCACCCAACATCTTTTGGGTTTTTGAGCATAATCCTATTGGAAATATTAACACACCAGGACGAATCCGTATCAGGTAACTTGGATAAGTACCAGTGCGGAACGATGCCTATTTGTGAGTGATTCAAGGTTGGAAATCAAAGTGTATGATGGTGTTTAATTATGTATGGGGAGGGTGACCAGTGAAACCACTGATGAGCTCGCGCTGGTTACCCAGGCGAAACATCGTTTAATCATTTTTTAACTTCTTTTTTTCTACAAATAAAAAATTAACAAATATTTGTGAAATAAACAAACTTTCTAACATAAAAATCTTCCACCACAGAATCACACCAAGTTTGGTTGGTTCGCTTTTTAACGGTAAAGGTAGTCGCTATTCGGCGCTAATTAGCGCCACTGGTTACCTTTAATAAAGGTAGCAGCGTGACAGAGCGCTACTGCGACCGCGCACAATACCCAACAACAGACTGGCTAAAAACCTGACCAAAATCTCCCTAATATCTACTCTTAAATTGGTTTGAAAACGAAAAGTGTATGTATTGGTAAAGTCATGATGACTTTTGAAATAATTTAGTTAAATACCTTTTAAATGATTTTTAGATGTGCTTCAAAACACTTATGGTAGGTAAAAGACTGTAAAGAACTTTGATTGAAAGAAATTAATACTACCTTATGTCTCACACACTTTATGCTTTGAAAAATTACAATTTTTGCTGATTTTTGTATAAAAATGGCAAAATAAAACTCATATGCACGACACCACTCAAGATGACTCAGAAATTTTTATTAACAATTGCCTTAAATTATTTTTATCTTTCTCTAAAATACTTTTTTATAGCCTGCTATTTCTCTTCAACAACCTTAAATATTTTTGCAGGTCACTAAAATATCTCTCTATCTAAAATTCTGCCGTCTCTCACAGAAAAAAAATGTTTTTGGCAGTACTTTTTTTAAACGCTAAAAAACAGTGAACACTTGAAAAATTTCAGTGTTTTATTATAGAAATCGAAAGTTTGGAAAGAAAGCTTTAAAATGTTAGCAAAATCATGGCATAAAAATTGAAAAACATAGTAAAAATTGCTTAATCAAAAACGGTAACCCTTAAATTATGCTAACATATTTTAAGCCTTAAATTTACATCATGGTTGACCATATATCCGACCAAAAAAACCCGACACGGTCACCCACCAAAAAAAATAATTCAAGATATTTTTTTTTTTAATGTACATCATGTTTGGTAATTTAGAATTAAATGCAGTATGAAACATGATTAGGCATGAAATTAACTGTATGTTTCGAACTTTCATTGTCTATATTTTATTTATACACGACGTCTCGATCAGTACAATCCCTGATCGTCTTCAGGTGCAAACTACAATCTATTCCTAAGACTACGTACTTATATACTATGGGAAATCACTCAACCCTGAAGTTTAAGAAGTTGGCTCCGCCCAGGGAATTTTTCTCATTCACGGTTGCGTTTCGTCTTAAGGCATCATTTTCAGGACAAACAGTTCAGCGGATACTAGATGACGCCAGTTAAGCACTCATACGATCCCAAATCAGCTTTCATCACTGAAACAAGTCCTTACTGACAGAAGAACTGGGACAACGGTTTCAGGAGATTCGAGAAAATACTATAGAGGAAGATTATCAACCGATTCTGGACAAAATCACACAAACCTGCAACCATCTACGACAGACTTAGCAAGCGAAGCACCAAAGGAAACTCGCCCATCAACATCCACAAAATCGACCGCCACACTGTGACAACCACCCATAGAAGACAACTTACTTACCAAAAGACTTAACTTTTTCATCGCTCCTAAGAAGATACCCACTGTCGATATCATCACCGCCACAGAAAGTCATCCTCTTCGACGACAAGACGCCGACGAGTTTAGAAATCAAGTAAGGACCATTATTGAAAAACCTATTAAGTATACCTCTAACATAAGCAAGAGGAAATCGCGTTAAAGAATTTTCAAAAGGACAAATCAGTTCAAATCTTACCGGCAGATAAGGGCAATGCAACAGTTAATTTGGCACACGGAAACCTACGACCAGAAAGTTGAAAAGGTACTTGCCAAAGGAAACTATAAACTTCTCTGAAAAGACCCGACGCAATCAATCGAAACTAAGGTTTATAGAACTTAAAAAAATATTCCAGATATATTCCGAACAACACCAGATCTCAACTTACACCACATTATAGCAAGCCTCCTCATTTATACGGACTTCCCAAAATTCACAAAGATGCAATGCCCTTACGCCCAATCACAAGTACCAGAAATTCTCTAACAAGCAATCTGTCTAAATTCCTTTTGAAAATTATTCAACCTCTTGCAGGCAAGACCGCTTCATTTGTAGAAAATTCCAACCATTATCTTAATATTCTCAAATCTTTTGTTTTAGGACCCGAGGATAGATTTGTCAGTTTTGATGAATGTCCCGATAAAGGAATCGCTAGATATTACTAGACAGAGACTGGTTGATGACGAATCCCTTTATGAGCGCCGCTGGAGGGAATGATGGAGTTGTTGGAGTGCTGTCTACATAAATCTTATTTTCATTCAGGAGAGAGATAGTTTTTATGCTCAGGATGACGGTCTGCCAATGGGTTCATCGCTTTCACCAGTGGTGGCCAATATTTACCTGGAGTGGTTCGAATCACACGAGGTTGATAACGCAACATATAAACCTAAGCTGTAGCTAAGATATGTTGATGATACTTTTATTTTCTGGACCGGGAATGACCAACAACTTTCAGAATTTTTTCACCTCCTAAATAACGTAAGACCCACCATTAAATTAACAATGGAGTTGGACTAAAATTTTCAAATTCCTTTTCTTGATGTACTTGTCAAACGAGGAGGAGTGGTGGCCAATATTTACATGGAGTGGTTCGAATCACACGAGGTTGATAACGCAACATATAAACCTAAGCTGTAGCTAAGATATGTTGATGATACTTTTATTTTCTGGACCGGGAATGACCAACAACTTTCAAAATTTCTACACCACCTAAATAACATAAGACCCACCATTAAATTCACAATGGAGTTGGAGTAAAATTTTCAAATTCCTTTTCTTGATGTACTTGTCAAACGAGGAGACGGCAACATCATAACAACAGTCTATCGAAAATCTAATATTTAAATCAACGTTCAAATAATTCTGCTACAACCAAACGAGGCATAATAAGAACTTTGTATAACAGAACCGTTCAAATTTGTAATGTAATTGAAATAAGAAACATTAAGAAGGATCTGGGGCATAATGGTTACAGCCTTAAACTTATAACAGATACTCTTTCTAAATTTCAGCAAACAGGACGGAGATTACAAGACCAAAACCAAGCAAATACATTCCTTACAATTCCATACATTAAAGGAGTATCAGAGAAAATTCGAAGAGTAGCGAACAACTTTAATATAAAAACATCTTTTAAATCTAATAATACAATTCGAAGCCTTCTTAGTAAAACAAAAAGACCACTATCTGTTAGGCTTAAGGAACATCAGACGAATACCCAAAGAAGTGAAACAACGAAATCAGGAATCGCTGAACACGCATGGTCAAAACAACACCGAATGAAGTGGACAGAAGCAAAGGTTTTGCACAAGGAGTCATACTGGCTGCCTTCATTGGGCAGAATCAGAGTTTTTTCAGTAAACCAAGTGTTGATAATCCAAATATTTGGAAGCCCCTCCTTGGGCGGAGCTAACTTCTTAAACTTCGCGGTTGAGTGATTTCCCATAGTATATAAGTGCGCAGCCTTAGGAATAGATTGTAGTTTGCACCTGAAGACGATCAGAGATTGTACTGATCGAAATGTCGTGTATAAATAAAATATAGATAATGTAGGTTCGAAACACAGATTTAATTAAAAATACATCATTGTCTCAAACTTTCAAACAAATGATTAGGCATATTTTGTATTAATCTATTGAATTTTCTATACTTTGGTTTTTTGTTTTTAAAGTTCTAAAGAGTGCGTTTGGTTTAAAAGTTTATAAATAAAGCAAAGTTCAAAACGATGCATTTTCTGAATTCACGGATTAAACAAAAGTACCAAACCGGATATCATCTGATTTTCGTTAACCGCAGGTATTTTTAAAGCGGTCTGAGGATCTTTGGAAACGATTGTTCCTTAATCAATACTCCATCTAAAATACCTACAACAAAATGAAAAAAATTAAACTTTAGATCGTTTTTGCTACAAAAAAATAGTACATTATAAACCTAGGGACTAAAGTGCTACTTTTAATCCCGCGGCGAAAGGTTTGTACAATTCGCTAAGGGTTTAAAAATCGTCAAAATTATCAAAAATTTAGCCACAGAGACAATATGGTTCGTGCAAATTTTGAAAGTTCATCAACAATAGTCAATATGTAGGGTTCCTTGTAAAGCTGGGTTAAGGTTAGGACCAACTGTATTACCAATTCGGTCAGAAGTTTACTATGGGCTCAGATTTAAAAAAAAAAAACTAAATTTTGTATAGGCGAAATTGAACTTCTTCAAAGCAACCCTGCATGTGCCGGAGTTATACCAATAGTAAATAAAATCTATATGTTTCTCCATTTTTTGTTTTTTCGCCACTAACTTAAGGAAATTTTTTTCAAAAAATTTTTAAGTCACTGCACAAATTCGTAAAAAAATAATTACTCCGTAGTCTCAGTATTATACCAATAGAACTCCAGATCAAAGAGAGATTGTTTGGAATCACTGTTATAGCAGTTTTTGATTTTTTGGTGATTTAAATTTTCTTGAGAAACTCTGGTTTCTTTAATAAATTATCATATCATGTGACTTTGTTTGGGAATAGTCGGGTGATATGCTTGGAGCATCAAGGTCATATGACATTTTTGGGTAATCCTGTACGAAAAAATACCAAGCTGGGACTTGACGCTTTATATATAAATCCTTTATTTAGTCAAGACTAATTTACAACAAGAAAAAGGTTTTACAAAGTCAAAAAATTATTACAATATAACAGACATATATCACAAGTATAAAGTATAATATCTAAAGTAATACAAAATCGTAGGTAGTTTAAAACTTTTAAAACAGCATCGAGTAATAGGTAGACTGAACAAACAAAAAAAAATACAAAAGTAGTTAACAAAAAACAAACAATCATTCTAGCAACACAAAAGTAACTTTTTCAAATATAGAGTTAATACATTCAATATTTTTAATTTCAACCGGTAAATCGTTATATGCAGTGAGCCCTGTTAAAAATATAGAATTTTGTGATCTCTCTTGGGACATAAACATTTTCTCTTTTTCTAGTGTTATGGTGGTGAATCTGCAGATTAAATGTTATCTTACTTAGATACTGTGGTGCCTGTCCTTACTTCATCTTATGAATAAATATTAAAGTATTTAACAACAATAGTTCTCGAACTGGTAACCATTCTAATTCAATTCCTCAGTATTACCCATTACTCTGTTTTAAATTTTTTGTCATCGATATATTTCGTTTTGTTTCAACAGAAATAATAGGTTAGTAAGTTGATCCGGTTTGAATTATTGTGGGACGGGGAGTTTTTGGTTGGGTCACCCTGTAAAGATGGAAAACCACGACCTAAAAAGATCTTAATTGTTTATAATCGCGCACGCCAATATTGCAATAAATTATTCAAAAATATTTTAAAAAAGACCTCCGTCAATTTAAACTAGCCATAAATCACAGCGATAACTGTTTAGTGGCGATAAACCCTATAGTTTATCACATATATCTTTCAGTAGCGCATCCAGGAATTGGCTTCGGGGAGGGTTTTTAAGGATAAATTAAAAAAAAACTTAATTTGAAGCAAAAATGTGAACATAATTGATAAAAGGAAACCGCAGACCTGGAGTAGAGGGGGGGGGGGTGTTAAAAAATTTTAAAATTGTTTATTTATACAAAATTTGATGTCAAAAGTATGGTTCAATTAGGGTTACCATCTATCTAGAATATTTTTCCGGACAAACAGATCCGAAATTCCAGACAAATTCCGGACATTTTCCTTTGGGGGCGAAACAAATTAAAAACAAACGAATATAGTTATTATATGAATTTTATTTTAATTTTTAAACGTATATTATACAAATAGAGACATATATGGAACCTAGGTATACTTATTTTTTGCTTGTACATCTTTTACAATATCCGAATTTTCAGGTAGTGATATAAACTCATAAAACTCGTCACAAGTCATTGCAAAGTTAAAGTGCGTCATGATAATATGTTTTACAGAGTCCAACAAAAGTCTGTTTCGTTCTTTAGACCACTGAGCTGTAATTAGAGAAAAAACTCTTTCCACATTTGCATTATGTGCTGTTATAGCAAAAAAATATTGACAAACCTTCAAAAGTTCTGAATATTGTTCTTCAGATTCACAGTTTTAAAAAACTGCACTCATTTTTTGTGTGTGGGTAGATGTTGAATTTCTTTATTTTTTTTTAGAAGGCATATTTCATCAAACATTTTAGTATCATCTATACCCACACCCTTTTCAATCATATAAGAAATAGATGGTGAAATTTCTTTGTCCCAGTCCAGATTATCAAGATTTTCTAAACTTACCCATTTAAAACAGGAAAATTCCTGGAAAGGTCCCAGCCAACGGTTTAAGTAAGCTATGACTTTATCATAACATTGAAAAATATTATTTTTAAAAACTAGAATTTCTTGTGCGAACCCTTCATCTTTTAATTTTTTCAGTATTTCTTGAACCTTAAATGGAATAAATTTCTGCTGCAGTCTTTCATTAAGAGTGTTAATTACCATATCTAGGATTTGCATTATTTCACACTATTATACTTCCGCGGCCAGCTAAATTCCAGGGCCGACACTTTCGGTTTCGGCCAGCTAACTAAATTCCGGACCCGGTTTGTTTTTCCGGACGGACGACCCTAATTCCGGACATGTCCGGAAAATTCAGAACCCTAGTTCAATGCGCCACAGGCAAAATTTTTTGAGAAAATAACACTTAAAATGCAATTTTTCACTTAAAATTAAACTAACACCGTAAATATTGATGGAGTTTTGGAAATTTGAGTGGTTTATTTACCCTTAATTTGTTTGTAAAAATGATAAAATGCGCCGCAGATGAAAATGACACTTAAAATGCCATTTTTGACACCAAATCGCAGGCAAAATGTTTTGATAAAATTACATTAAAAAGCTTAGGATGGTGATCCAAATTAAAAAAAAAAATCAAACATTTTTATAGCGGTCATGAACAAACGGAATCGTAAAAATAAAAGGTCATATAGCGCCGCAGGCTAAATATGTTGCAATTTATGATTTTTTAAAGATTTTTGTTAAAAATTAAATTCCAGGCTCTTGTATTTTATTCCCTATATATTTTATTTCTGCTGTTATTTGATTCTGCCAATTGTATATAACCAGGCTTTTCAAAAGGGGGGTTTTAACTCCAATCCCCCCTCCCCTCGGTGCGCCACTGATATTTGTAAAGTGCATTATTTATTTTATTGTGATTTCGTCATCTTCAATAAAAAAAAATCTACTTTTTAAAACAGGATGCGCTTGTGAAATCTTAGGATTATTACGGAATGATCGAAAAGCCGGTTTAACCAGGGGTACTCAACGATAACGTAAAAGTGTATGTGTTTAAAGTTGATCCTGAATATTAATCCTTGACCTTGATTTTAGCTCTACACCTCCCATCTCTGAAGTCAAACTTGCTTTATAGTTTTTCCTACTAAAAAAATTTAGCGCTCTTTTTAGAAAATTACTGAAAAATGACTAATTTTGACAATATTTGATGCCTTATTTACTGAACACTGACTGATTGACAGACAATACACATCCTAAGCCGTTGGATCTAGTTGTAGTAGTATAAGGAGCTCTTAGTCCGGCGACTAGGCTCAGCGCGACCCTTTTCGCCATCCCCCAGAAGATCTCCCTCACACTTCCAGTCTGCGAACCTTTATGTCCTTTGGATAAAGGTCAAGGATGTCCGACTATTTGAGCATAAGAAGTCTTGGAAGATTCCTTCTCTGATTCATCTGTAGGTCAGAGATCTTGCAAGACAGTGGAATAAGGATTCGCCCTCCTACTAATTCGATGTTCTGCGTTCGCAATCCTGTATACCTGGGATTGCCAGATGCCCGGACGTTTCGCTTCCCCTTTTTTTAGTCCCGCATCTCCGATCTAGGTGCGTTGCCATTGCTTTTTTTCTTATCCAGAGTGGTAGCGGTAGTAGTCCCAGGATAGTCTCCAGAGCTGAGGTTCACCTAGAAACATAAACTTTTGCACAGGAGATTATATAAGGCAGGTGAGGACTAAGAAAATTCGTTCTTTAAGATGAAATCGATGTAATTCTGTAATAAATAAAGAACGAAATGCCAAAAGCAAGACCAGACCAACATTTCATTGAAAGTTAAAAATATTAATGAAATTACCTTTGCAGTGACCATTTTTCATTCGGCACTAGCTTAGTCGGAACTATTTTGACGTTAAAATTTACAACAATGTACTACATAGAACGGAAGAAGTCACATGTTTTGTCATAATTTAATAAACTTCGATTTCCCCTTAGAGAACGAATTTTTTTAATGTTTTCTTAGTCCTCACCTACCTTATATAATCACCTGAGCAAAAAAGTTCATGTTTCTAAGCCAACCTCAGCTCTGGACACTATCCTGGGACTACGACCGCTCACTCTGGATAAGAACAAAAGCGATGGCAACGCACCTAAGGATCAGAGATGCGGGACTGTGAAAAAAAGGGGAAGCGAAACGTCCGGGCATCTGGCAATCGCTCGTAGGCAAGTATAAACTCTGTATGATAGTTAATTACACTTTTTTTCTAGGCTGCAATCTTCTTACATCGCCTGGGGCGAACAGATAGTTCCCAAGGTGCGTATCTCTTGACCTGGTCAGAGCCGGACACTCAGCAGGATATGCAAGGACAATTCTTCGTCCTCCATGCACCATCGACTATCTGAGTCTCTGGAGATTCCCAGCGCCTCCAGGTGCTTCTTGAGGCAACTGTGTCTTGGTAGGAGCCATGTGGCTAGTCTCACATCCTTCCTACCTGTTTCGGTTGGAACGTCAATTTGTTTACATCAGCGGCGTCCGTAGGCGCCCTTGATGCGTTTGTAGTGTCCAATGGGTACTTGTGCAGTTCTCTGTCGGACCTCTTATGTTGAAGAAGATCTACTGGTCCTTTGAACAGTTCCTTGTTGATCCTTATCTTTAGAGGTTCCACTGGATACCTGTTCGGTTCCCTGTGTTACCTCCTGGTTGTCGGAGGGTCCTTCTAGAGTTCCCTCACACACGAGTAAACCGGCTAGAACCACCTCCCCAGCACTTCAGGGAGGGGGATTAATTACACTTGCATTTCCCAAAACAACCCCTGCATTAGGTAGTCGAAGACACCTCGTATCATCAGGGTGCCGATTCTTGAATTTCGTAGGACAGGTCGCACAGGAACGGTCACCTCCCTGGGGGCTCATTCTTGAATTTCGTAGGAAAGGTCGCGCGAAAACGGTCACCTCCCTGATATCGACCAATAACAGGCTTTGGAGCCATGACGAGTTATCCGACATCTATCCGACCACGGCCGAACTTCTTCCGATTGCCTTGTATCGAAGGAACCTTCCTACACTTTCATAAACCTGCTTGAGAGCAGGAGAACGTGCGCTCTTGAAAAACGATAATCAAGTCAGCTTTGCACGTGCACCGTACAAGCTTCTGAGCCTTCTTATTGGTCGAAACCAAGGATGTAAATGTTCCCAGGCGACCATTCTGTCGAAATTCAAGAATCGGCACCCATCGCGATCTACACCCTGCCCACTGCTTTTCGGAAAAGTACGAAACATCACACGGTTGCCTAAGATTTTTAAGTCATGATATTCGTCTAAGACCCGGACCTCTTCCCCCTTTCAATTTTTCCTTCTATATTAATAATTTTAAGTTTTAGTATGTTAGCTTAAATATGGTCAAAATATTCAAGTTTACGTTTTTTAAGTGAATAAAACTCCAAATTATTTCCCAATCTGAGCAAAACATCCACATTACGTACTCTACGCGACTACACAACCCTGATTTATTTTTGATAAAATATGATCTGCACTGTTCTTGCAAGGACTTTTTGCCTGTTGTCAAGTGGCAACCCAAGTATTTGAACGAATCAACGTGTTCGACTTGTTGGCCATTTACTTCTAACATGCCTCCGATGTTTTTTTCTTGGCTATGACCATTCATTTCAACTGCAATTTGATTCAACAACTCTTGCGGACCTTCCAGCGGGTCTGCTCTCATGACAGTGTCTTTAGCATATCTTAGGTTGCCGTTTATGGTCAGACCATCTTCGCAGTTGTGAAGTGCACTATCTATTATTTTGTTAATGTATTCTTATTCGGATCTCAGTTGGCCATTGTATTGAGCTGTTTATTTGAGCTGTCTGGTTCCAGTATAGGTTGGCAATTATCTTTATTTTATTTATATTAGTTTTCTTTCTTGCCAACAATCAACAAAACACAATATATAATTTTGGAAACATTGATATTGATGGATTTAAACCAGCTATAGTATCTTGGAAAATAATAACCAATAATCTTATTCAAACCTCTGATTTAAAAACGCAAAAAGAATGAACTGGTCAGATCACAGAATTAGCAAGAACACAAATTTTAGAAAGCAATAAAGCGGGAACACTTATTTGAATTGCCATTGGACTTCGCCTAGAATGATAGTTGATTGCTCAGGAACTCATGGTTTATCATGCCTTTATAACAAAGTCCGATTTTCTAGACATAAGGAATGCAATGAAATTATTAGAAAAGCACTCATTACAACAGGGCACCATCCCACTCTAGAACCTGGTATGACACTTATTCCATTTGAATGCGGAAAATCTTTGGTTTGGGACATCACTATCTTAGACACTTTAGCAGAATGCTACTTAAAGAAGACATCTTTGGAAAACAATAAAGCCACAGAAGAAGCAGAATTCAAACAAATAAAAATAAATACAGAATGCTGTCTAATAACTGTTTTTAAGCCATTGGGTTTTGGAACATTAGGAGGGGAAGGGCCTGTATGTTGGCAGTTTTTACATAAAATATCCAAAATGCTCATTGAAGCAAAAGAAAACAAAAAAGAAGATGGTTGGCTGTATTAGCGTCTCAGCATAGCTATTCAACGAGGAAACGGAATCAGCGTTTTGGGGACGAAAGAGCTTGAGGCAGAGGAGCCCCAAAAAAGTTTTATTTAATTCATTTTTATTATCCTATAAATAAAAGATTATTTTTAATACCTCGATCATCTAGGACAACTTTTTTTAACGATTCTAGGACCTTCTCCTGTTGAACTCAACTTTTAAGGCCTCTTGTCCCGAAACCGGACTGTTTTCTCCTATAAAAGATTCACAGTTTTGATAAATTCTATTATAGTCTTCAGAAATATTTTAACGCATGTCCCATTAGGCTGATTAGGCAGTGTAACAAAGGTTGACTTTAGCCAGTCAGCGACGAATTTAACCGCTGTGCAGCTATTTTTTAAATCAGGGAGAAAAAAATTTGTTTATTCTTGATTTCAAAAATTTCTCTCTCTTTCTTTAGCGAGAGAAATAAAATACACCAATTTCTATTTAAAATACTGTCATTTGCGATTGAAATCAGCGACATCGACTAATGGGAACCGCGCTACAATGGGGTCAAGTTAAAAAGTTTGACCAGCAATAGCAGGAATTACAGAATCAAAACCAGAAAAAACTAATACATGTTTTATCGCTTAATCTCATAAAATCTATTTAATAACACTTTAGCAGAGAGCAATTAAATCTAAATAGAGGACACGTAATAATAATAGAGACTAAAAGCCAAACAACCGCGTAAACGTAACGTAGCTCTGAAATCCAGCGCTCATTGGTAAAAACCGGCAGGGATGGGCGTTTCCACCTCGACTAACGCGCTACCTTGTCAGGCGACGCGACGTAACGATACGCCACCTTATCACGCGCCGCGCGCTAGCGTCCGTATCTCATGAAAATCAGTCGATTGACAACTTCTGTCAGATCTGACCAATGAGAGCGCTGTGGTTTAGCTTTTAGTCCCTAATTAGACCAGCAAGAAACGCTGTGAAGCGAAATTTTGATCATTAGCTGAATGCGCCAGGTTGAACCTGGGTAATATTTATTTAAAATTAAAACGCTAACGATCCCGCGCGTTGAATGAATATCGATTTATCACTGTCGTACATAATTATATTTAATGCAATTTCAAATGAATTTGTTGCTAAGGGAATGGGAGCTGGCACAGAGTTTTTAATATATTTATTTTTGAAGGCTTTATTACTGACTGGTAATAATTTAGGAAAAAGCAGAGAGCATATAAATTAGATTTTTTAAGTATTTTGCTTTTTAACATATATTGCTATCTATCCTAACTTCAAATGTTTGAAAAATGCATGATTAGGAGATCAGAACGGGCGAGAAAGTATGTGAAAACGGTTTTCCTACTCCAAGAGACGTTTGGAGTGGTTTGTGATGTAACCGTGTCAATTCATAGTGGCGGTCCCAAGGGGGGGGGGGGCGACCGTCCCCCCCCCTTTGCTCCAAAAAAAAGTTTACAACAACAAAGATGCTGGTGGTAATAACCCTGAAGAAGAAAAAACGAGCAATTGCAGGAAGTTCCTTTAAATACATTCTAGAATCCCTCCACAATATTTTGGGACAGTTTGACCTTCAATCCGTCAGACCAAGAATATACAAACGCATGATAAACTTACAGCGAATATCATTGGAAATACAGAACAGTATTATAGAGTTTCTATTTATACACAAGTTTTAGACAAAATCAATTCGGACATAAAAAAGTATTTTTGACCTGAACATATTCATACCAAGTTTAACATGAAGCCAAAATCAAGGCAAAACTTTCTAAATACTATAAACTGTTTTATTAATCCAAAACATACCTGATAACCTTTCCGAGACAATGAACAAGTGTGGCAATATCTTTCCGTTGATTAGAACATTCTCTCAAAGCTTTTTAGATCTCAAAAAAAAAAGTATTATTTTTTGTTTTGTTTGTGGTTTGTTTGTTATCTATGTTTTTTAAAACTGAAAAAATTATACGTAGTTACTTAAGCACAAGTTTCAGGAGGATGGGGGGTTTAACTACCCCCCTACCCTAAATTTTCGCCTAATGCGCTTTGAAACCATTGATATATTTACAATTTTAGTTTAATTTAAAATCAAAAAACGCATTTACACAAATTTTTATTAAATTTCGGTGATGCCGTTTATAAGAGGCGGTCGATCGCTTCCCTCTGTATTCGCCATCTGTCACTGAACCGGCACGAGTCTGTTGCCTACAGCGCAACGCGGAACACTTCCAAAAAATACGATTTCCCCCGTGTGTCGCCACTGCTTTGGATCGCTAAAATTAAGCAAGATCGAATGCGAAAGTGGCGCACCAATTTTCCAAGCCAAGAACTAAAACAATAGCTGCGCCACCTGGTTTTCAAGTCAGTTCGGCGAGGTCGCAAATTTTCCATTAGGTGTCCTCTCTATTTAGATTTATATGCTCTCTGAATGCAAGACAAATTAAACTGGTTCGGTACGACACAAATGTAAAAAAATGCAAAACAATTCGAAAAGCTCGGCAATAAGTAGGTAATAGTGGAGGGTAAAATAATAGAGGCTATCCTTTGTTTAGAGTAAAAAAATCAAATACATTCATTTATTTTGATCCAGCTATCCTCCAAAAGACGCGTGATCGAGAATGAAATATACGGCCGTTCATAACTAATAAGCAGTAACTCCATCCTAGCAGACACTTAAATGATTACCTCGTTCTAATTTTTTATTTAAATTTGGATAGCACTAAAATTATGCAAATTGACTAACGTTATTACTCTAAAGACTGTCCCAAAAGTTAGATTCTCACCTAATACAATACAATTTATCAAATTCTTGACGAAAAAAATGTCTACCTTACTTAGTATTTTTTCCTTCATTTTTCGCCAAGCGTTGTTATTTATTCTTTAATTTATATTTAACCAATCTTCCTTCTAATTAGTAGGTTTATTATTATAGAAATAAGTAGGGCTGTGGTATAAATTTAAAACTATTGATACCTAGGATTTTATTTTCTTGCATTAGTAGGTATAAGTTATGTACGTTTAGGTACTTAGACCCAGGCGCGATTACTCTTGTGGGTAAGTGTATTTATTGTTATATTTTTATATTATATTGATGTAAGCATTGTATTTTTTTTGCAATAAATGCTATATAATAATAATAATAATCTCTCCAAAACCAAAAGATACAGAAAAGTTAAATTTTACATACTTAGATGGTTTACAAAAGGCAATCATCTCCATAAGACCAATAATAACACAGGCCAAAAAAATTAGATATACCTAATGTGCTGATTCTAAAACTGGCAGCAGATTTTTTCTATCAGCTCTAGTTCTTGAGATAGACTAATTGAATTTAGTTCTAATAAAAGGCAAAAATAAATAAATCAACATCTCTTTAAAATTCAAAATAGAAATTTTGTATTCAAAACTAGGATCTAATTAGCCAAATATACCTGAACTTGTCCGTAAACCAACATTCCTAGACCTGGTTAACCCGCATTACTTAAACCTATTAATTTTATTAGTTATTTTGTATTTAGAATTCCCTATGATCGGATCTCCCCATACCTGCTCAACCCCGATAAATCTTGAGCTCCACATGTGGTGTGTAAAACATGTGCTGAACATTTGCGACAGTGGACAATTGGAAACAGTGCCTGAAATTTGGTGTACCACGGTTTGGAGGGAACCACGTAACCATTATGATGACTGCTATTTTTGTCTCGTTAATATTAAAGGCATAAATAGGAACAATCGACATAAATGGACATATCCTGATCTAGATTCTGCAAGAAGACCTGTACCGAACTCTAAGGAAATACCCATTCCAACCTTCAGCAGTCTTCCTGAAATCCCGGAAGATGATACAGAAACATCAACGTCTGATGAAGTTCAAAGAATGCAATCAGAAAACGACAGTGAATTTGAAGCGGATTTAACAACTCCTCAGTGTTTTAATCAACAAGAACTAAACGATCTCGTGAGAGAGCTATACCTCTCAAAGGAGTGTGCTGAGAAAAGAACCTTCTTTATCCAGGCACTAATGTTACATTTTATCGTAAAAGAGAAAAGGTTCTGCTGCCTTTTTTCACTCAGGAAAATAAGCTAGTATTCTGTAACGATTTAAAAGGACTCTTACAAAAAATGGGTTTGCCAGAATACACTTCAGACGATTGGCAACTTTTCATTGACAGTTCAAAACGTAGTTTAAAATGTGTCCTTTTACATTCTACTACCATGAAAGAGGAGTATAAAACAATAGCACAAGTTTTGAAACAAATTAAATACAAAAAACATCAGTGGGAAATTTGTGTTGATTTGAAAATGATCAACTTTCTTCTTGGACAGCAAAGTGGATATACAAAATACCCCTGTTTTTTATGTCTTTGAGACAGCAGAGCTAAAGATCAGGAGTGGGTTAAGAGAAATTAGCCTTTAAGAGATACTATGGTTAAAGGAAAACAAAACGTAGTGAATGAACCTTTTGTTACGAGAGAAAAAATCTTACTACCACCCTTGCATATCAAGTTGGGGCTTATGAAGCAGTTTGTGAAAGCGTTAGATCGAGATGGAATTGTTTTGGGTACTTGTCACGTAAGTTTCCAGGGATTAGCACGGAAAAACTAAAAGCTGGTATATTTGATGGTCCTCAAATAAGGCAACTTATTAAAGATCCACAGTTCACCACATCAATGAATCAGACTGAATCTAACGCTTGGGGTTCATTTGTTGAGTTAAAAATTTTCTTGGAAATCACAAAGCAGACAATTACATAGAATTAGTGGAAACTATGCTTTCAAATTTTCATATTCTCGGTTGTAACATGAGTATAAAAGTTCACTACCTCCACAGCCACCTAGATCGCTTTCCAGAAAATTTAGGCGACTGCATGTAGTGAAGAACAGGGAGAAAGATTCCATCAGGATATTAAAACTATGGAAGATCGATATCAAGGACGATGGGATAGCCACATGATGGCCGACTACTGTTGGAGCCTTCAGCGAGACTACACCAGTAAACTCCATGCTAGAAAGTCGTATAAAAGAAAATTTGTAGGTGATAGTGACTAATAACAAATTACCCAGGAACAGTTAAAAAGTGGATTTAATGCGTTTTGCTTGACTACTCACATAATAATAAAAACTCTCTAGGATTGCTCAATTATACAGCTAAATTGTTGGTTTTAATTTCAATTTTCAATTAAAATAATTTGACTTATAACGCAAATTTTAGTCAGTTCTTGTACAAAATATAGCAAACAGGCTTAGGTAAGGAAAAAAACTAAAACCGGAGGGTAAAAAAATGCCATTATACTAAAGTGTCAAAGTTGGATTTACTCCCTTTTAGTTAAGGACGGCAGTGTAGTCATAAAGTCTATCAAATCGAAAAACCGTTGCGAGTGATGGTTAATGGAAAAATTGATTGGCCTCCTACTGAGATTCCAATGAATCGATTATTGGCACAATTGGCTTGACACTTGTCATTTAACATGGTTCTCAGATGAACAATCTTGTGCAATTAAGGTGCTCATAGTAAATACAGGGTGATCACATCCTCTTTATTTTCAGAAAATGGTGATTAAAAAAGCAATTACTCTCTTTTACTTTGAGGGAACTCAGAAGTTATGCATTCCACAAATCTTGTTGGTAAGTAATTCAGAGCACCCAAAGTAGCCGACAAAGGGGCAAAGTCCTACTTCTATACAAATACCTAAACTCATTTAAAGAAATGAACTCATCAAAACTAGTTGATAAGTGGATCGGAGCATCAAAACTAGATGACAAAGGTGCAAAATCCTACCTCTCTACAAATACCAAAATACTGCGTCACTCATTTAGAGGAACGCATTTATCAAAACTAGGTGATGAGTGATTCGGAGCACTCAAACTAGTTGAGAATGGGGCAAAGTCCTACTTCTGTACAAATACCAAAATAATGCGTCACTCATTTAGAGAAATGTCAAATTAAAACTACTTGCTAAGTGGATCGGAGCACCCAAACTAGTTAACAAAGAGGCAATGTCCTACTTCTCTACAAATACCAAAATATTGCATCACTCGTTCAGAAAAAATGCATTCATCAAAACTATAAGTGGATAGCAGCCCCAAAACTAGCTGACAAAAGGGCGAGAGAAGTACTGCATCTCTAGAAATACGTAAATATTGCGTCACTCATTTGGAGAAATCCATTGTTGACAAAAAGGAGAAGTCATTCATCAAAACTTAGTTGATAAGTGGACGCAGTTCTACTTACTACTTACCAACCCAACCCAACCCAACCAGGACACAAGACACGTGGTACATCTGGCTTTGCGTTTATGAATTTAAAAAAATTAATTAAAATTAGCGAGCGATTTTAACATTTTTGATGTCTTTTTATGCGTGTTTTTGTCGATTTTTGTATTTTTTTTGTACACTGGTTTCCTTTTTTTTTTTTGGCTCCCAAGGAGGATAATTATCTCCCTGCATCAAACCGACACTCTGTTAGATATACAGAAATCCCAAGAATTTTTTCCAGGTGTGTTCCAAGACAATTTCAGGACATTTTACACAAATTCAAGGAAATTTTTTTTGTTCTCAAAATTTAATACTTCAAAAAACTGCTTGAAAAATATTAAAATAGGGGAATAAGTACATGTTCGATTAGGTTAGAATGTTCAAAAAGCAAAAGCGGATCTAGTACTACTTCTAAATGTGTTACCAAAATAAACATGTCTTTTTTCAATGGGACAAAAATTTCTTGAAAGTTATAGTAACAATAAAAATTTTATTTTTAGTTTTCTGTAAAAAATTTTTAAAAAATGTGGGTAGTGTTGAGGTGGGATTTTGTAATTTTAGATTTAGCAATTTTGGCATATTTAGCAAATACATAAAAAGTGGGTCTTACTTACCCTAGTAAAAAATACATTTACATAAATTAGGTTAAGTTGTGTTTTAAATTGATTGATTCGCGCGAACAAAATAAAATGATAAAATAAACTACTGATAAAATCTTCCACCAACTGATAATTAATACCCTTCAAGATTCATCTTCATACAAGTAATATTTATATTCTCATTTATACTAAGGATCAATCATAACCAGATAGGCTAGGCTAAAAAAATTCCAGGACGCTTCACAAAATTCTACGAAAATTAACTTTTTTCTGAAATTTCAGGTGAAATCCAGCCTGAAGTTTGTTTTTATAAAATTCCAAGTATTCTAGGACGTGTGGAACCCTGAATACTTTAACACTATTTGACAGTTCAAAATAACCTTTTTGGTACAGGTTTTACGTTGACGGTCCGGTTATAATTTGACGTTCGCGATATTTTATTAGATTTTATTTATAATTTTCAAAATAAAATTAGTTTACTGTGGTTTTCCATTCCAAGCCAAAATTTAGACCTTAATTAAATTCCGAGAAAGTAGAGAATAAAAACTACCTAAATTTTAAACAAAGTACCTATATAATTATTCATGAAAGAACGCTCAAACAGAAAAACACGCTTGGGTGCCTCTTGGGTATACTGAGAGCAACGCCACCCTGCCGGAAATGGGCGCGGAATTAAATGGAATGGAAGGTCGCCCAAACACAAATCCACATATTGTTTGAATGTGGTAGATGGTCTAACCATGGGATCTCCACTTTCGCTGGTAGTTGGCCAACATCTTTATGGAATCCTTTGAAGAAGCTCTGCGAACATCATGGCAGAGACACAAACTATGGCTAAGATACATGGACGACATATTTATCATCTGGAAAAAGGACAACAATACACTAGAACAATTCTTCAATCATGTCCACAGCATAAAACTGCATCACATTAACTCTGGAAAAAGTAGAAAATTGTCATCTCGCTTTTCTCGACGTTCTAGGCACCAAAAAAAAAATACTGGACAATATCTAAACTTCGAATTAAACTACTCCACATCAACCAAACTGGAAATTGCAAAATCTCTTATAGATCGGGCCACCTACATAGGTAATACAGAAGAAGCTTTAAATAAAGAAAAGGCAAAAATTCGATCCGATCTGAGCAGAAACTGTTTCTCCAACTAGACGATCAATAAAACTCTTCAGACCACACAAACACAAAGGACGACAGACGTAAATACTGAAAGGAAGGCAAACTAAACCATATCGCCACAACATCAAGAACTGTATCTATCAGGTACCATGCGAGTGTGAGGATATTTACATCGGAGAAACCAGCCGAGCCGTGGAAGTTCGCCTTACATAACACAAACGCAAAACTCGACAAGGGGATACAACTGGATCATAAATAGCTCGACAATGCTAAGAAAATCAACATCATATGGAATGGAAAGAGGAAAAGATCGTCGCCAGGGAGGAAAATCTATTCAAGCGGAAGTTCAAAGAAACAGCATTCATACAGAGGAACCAAAATGTATTTTCTCAACAGAGTGTCACCATCAAGGATATTTGAAAACCCATACTTTTCGGAGGCAACAGATTTCAACTGTGAGCCAACCAAGTGTAACTTCATGGTTCATTGAACCCAGGTTAGTTTTATAGTTCACTGAGAACATGCTAGTATATTTTTTATTTTATTTTATTTATTTTTTTATTTTTATTAGGTAGTAGTCATTTACAAAATTAGAAATCAATTACAACATAACTTAATAATAAAAAAATTTAAGCAAAAAAATAACAGTAAAAATATATATACATATATATTGATATATATCTTTAAACTAATAGATCCAAATATAACCAACTACTTTAGTGCACTATGGTACTTAAAGTACTGTGTGTGCAATTTACATTTGAGATTACTTAGAACATAAATTTATAAACTCTAAAAAGAAAAATAAAAAAAAAAACATTTCCTACGTAGTATCCAGTAAAATAAATACCAAAAACCTTCTCAGGTCATATAATTAATTGTGTAATTACTTTCAATTATCCATGCATATGGCTTTATTCTCAAATTATTTGGAAGACTATTAAAAACCTTTGGCCCTAAACAGTAGATATGATTCTGACACGTTGTGTGTTTGGAATTTTGCCGTGACATTATTTTGAGCAACATTCCTTGTATTTATTCCATATCTTATTGCTTCCTTATAGTATGGTACCTTTATCATAAATCTTATCACTGCCTTAATATGCATTTGGTTGTTGGATATCTCTTCTTTTTAAAAAACATAATCTTGATAATGTATTTCTGAGCAACCTGAAATTGTCACGCCAGCACTACCCCAAACAACAATGCCATAATTAATAATTGATTCTACCAGCGCGTAGTATACTGTTTTTAAGGTGTTGAAAGTTAAAATATTCCTTAATTGATAAAACTTAAAAATTAATTTTCTTATCTTGTAGATAACTTGATCTCTACATGTAAATGTTTCATCTAAATACTATACTATAATCTGGTAAAGACCGAGAAGAGAACGAAAAAGCTACAAATTTAGTTTTATCCACATTCAGTGAAAGTAAGCTCTCATCCAACCATTTCTTAATCTTTTATAGTGCAATCTCTGCTGATATTCTAGTACTTTCCCAATAATTTCCCCAGATAATTATGCCAGAGTCGAAACAAAAAACTACCCCTTCATCTTGCAGTACTGTTAAAATTCCGTCAATGTATATATTGAATAGCAGAGTTGAAAGCACTGTACCCTGTGGCACACCAAATTCAACCTCACGCTGTTCACTTACTTCCCCCGCTATATTAATACATTGCTCTCTTTTTAAATGAGATTATATTAAACTATTGGAGATACCTCTTATTCCAATGTAGTCCAGCCTTTGTAGAAGGATGTCGTGTGCCTTTTTGCAAGTCCAGAAATATACCTATTACTTTTTTGACCTGATCCAACTTCTTCAGTATTGTTTCTGTGACTCTACACAGAACATTTTCTGTACTGAAATTTTCCCTGAATGCAAATTGATTTTTATATAGAAGTTTATTGTTTTCTAAAAACGACTTTAATTCGGAAACATTTTTCTATTATTTTACTAATTGTACTTGTTAACGCAATTGGTCTGTAATTATTTGTTGATTTTTTGTCACCTTGCTCATACATTTTTATATGTCAGGGAAAACTCCAGTGGAAAAAATTACATTTACCAAGTGCAATAACGGCGCCATCAATCCTCCCCTCCTGGAACTTTATTTTTTAGACTATTTATTTGGTCAAAAGTTTAATGCCCTTTGATCACTCTCTGTCCCCCCAGACATCCCTGACCTTTTGATTATGTTTGCCAACTTTTTTCCTATATCTGAAAAGTAGTCATTAAATTCCTCTGTTATTTGTTTTTTATTTGTGATTTCCATGCCCTCCCTACTAATAATAATAAGCAAAATTAAATTTGTTATTTAGTGTAGACTCTTTTTTTAACCTATCTCTATTTCTTATTGACACCAAAATGCCCTTTGTTATCCATGGTTTGATTCTTCTTTTTTTACTTGTAATCCTTTTTGTTTTCATACAACTATCTATATTTTTTAATTTTCCTATAAAATTATTTGTGCACAAGTTAGCCTCATTGTTACTCAGCATATCATCCCATTTTAACCCCTCTAACTTACAAGATAGTTTTTTATAATCAATTAGTTTTTTGTACTTACTTTTACTTGGTCTTTCAATCTGTTCATCATTTGTTTTCAAAACGAGCAAGATGGGGTCATCGTCTCTTAGCCTATGCTCTAAAATTACTGTCTATTTGAATTAAAAGCCCTTCCCCACATTAAAAAAAAAATGATCTATACATGTTGCTGAGTGTCCTGTTCTTTTTGTCGGTTTGTTTATCAAACTAACAAATCCTAGGCTCTGCATCATAGTTTGGTAGTTATTGGTCTCCCCATCATCTTCTTCAAGTAGATCTATATTTATGTCACTTGTAAATAGGTATATTCTACTGCAGTCTGTAGTTTCCCTCTGCATAATACTTTGCAGGCTCCTAGTAAACTCCTCTTTTGGTAAGCCAAATCCCTTATATGTTGCTAGTACTTCCATTAGTATATTATTTTTCTGTGATTGTACTTTTATGACCCTGAGCTTATCTTCGACAAGCAACTGATGACTAATATATATATATATCTTGCCTCACATCTATAGCACAACCATCGCATCTATTTAACTTGCTTTCATTGAACAGAATGCTGAAACCTGGTATGTTGAAATCTGTACAGTTATGAATGAAATGTGTCTCTGACATAAAGATCACATCAAAAGTTTTCTGCCATGATTCCATAAATACTAAAAATTGATCAAAGTTTTGGTAGATTATATATTTTTTTTTTTTGATTATTGTCAAAGAATATTACATTTGATAAATCACACAATTGTATCATTTATTACTTTGTAATCATCTAAAATACTATTAACTTCCATTAGTAAAAGATAACATCACAGTTCTTTGCGGTTTTATAATTCATTTAAGTATTTGTTAAAATATATGACACTTATTTTTAAATATAGAACGCCGTTTATGCAAAAGGCTGCTGCATACTTCTTGTCTCTCTTTAAGTCTCTCACTTTCTTAAATAGCACTCTTTTTCCCACAGGAAGGTCTTCGTTAAAATATATTTTCTTGTCCTGTTCCTAGAGACCACATTTCATGACCGAGGTACCTTTAAGCTCTCGAATTATTTTCAATATGTCCTTTTTTGCCTGTATGTTATTCAGCTTTGCCAATATTGGTCCACTCTCACTTGTACCAAGTCTAAAGCTTTCCATTATTTCTATATTATCCATTCTTATTCTCATTGCTTGCAATATCTTGTTAATGATCTTGTTTTTGTCTGGGTCAGTTTGTTTAGGTACCCCATCCACGATTATGTGATTCGCTCGTTCTTTAACTTCCAGTTCATCCAACTTTGTCTCCATAGCTTACACCCTCTCCTTTAGAGCCAAATTATCCTTTCTTAGCTCCTTTGTGTCTTCAAATAGGTCATCAAACTTCCTTTTTAGCTCATCAAAGGCATCAGACATGAACTGCACTGATTTTTCAAGTTCCCCAAATTTTCTGTCTATTTCTCTCTCCACTGGCCCGAAATGCTGCATGAAAGACACCCGTGTAATGGATTTTAGTTTTTGTTTTTGCAAATTAACCTCACTTTTCTCCGCGCGGTCTTCACAACAAACACCCAGTCCCACAGCTCTGGTGATAACTAGAGGAGCACCTGACACACTCGAGCAATTCTAGTACTTTTTTCTGACAGTATTTACACTTTTTTTGCTCACTATCTATTTTACCACTATCTGCCATGACATAACTCCAAACTTAGATTAGCTAATCTTAGTTTTTGTTTAGTATTCAAGACGATTGCAGATACATAAGCAATCAAAACGGTGTAAAAATAAAGACAATGGAAGTTCGAAACTCTAGTTTACTCAGAAATCCGCATGTCCTACGTACGTCAAAATTCTTATGTTAACTGTCCGTCCGTTTCTGGCGTGGGGACATGCACATTTGCGTTTTGAAGAGCTTTCATTAAATTCCACGCCCATTTCCGACAAGGTGGCGTTGCACTACCCAAGAGTGTTTTTCTGTTTGAGACGCAGAAAACACATTTAAATAAAAGCAATAAAACCACGGTAAACTAATTTTATCTCTCTCTTTTTTTGGATCTATCTCTTTTATGAGATAATCTGCCAGCTCAAGTGGTAGAACCCAGGATTGTCTGATTCGAAGTCACCTGCGTTCTGAAATATATATATATCTGAAGCCCCCCTACCCTGCTCAGCAGACCGGTCTGATGAGCACCCCCTAGGAAAGCAGTTTTCTTTTTCTAAAGGGATTTAGACCTAAATCCCTTTGTCGGAGCTAGGGATCTTTAACGTGCTCCACTATCAATATATGGATCACACGGTACCGTCCTCTTAACGTCCTCCGCGAGGAACGGTATGCACAAAATTATGTAATTTTATAAGAAAAAGTCCAAGTAGACTACCGTGAAAACAAAAACTAATAAAATATCCCAAACATTAAACAACCGGACCGTCAACGTAAAACCTGTACCAAAAAGACCATTTTGAACTGTCAAATAGTGTTAGTTATCGTTGTCAGCGAAGTTATCGGGCTGTAAATTGGTACCACCCAAAACTATTATAAACATAAATTCGTTTTTACACTGATATTTTCAGAATAAAGATTTAATAGTAATGTTAATAATATACCATAAAATAATTTGGCAAGAGGCACGATATTATAATTCATTCATTCCTGGAACGAGAACAAAATTGATTGTCCACTTATACATCGTCAGATGTGTTAGATGCAAACCCATACTAATTACGACGTTGTGTGACGCAATAAGGAATATTCAAAGAATGCCAAATTTAAATCAGTTAATTATTCGCCTGACATGTCATGGGATTTTTTGCATTTCTTAACTTTACATCTTACATTATACAAGGTGTATAGTGTTAAATATATTATATAATAACACAAAAAAATTTATACAATGAAAAAAATTGTAAAAGTAATTTTGTACAACACAAAACAAAACCAATTATTAAATGAATTTAGTCAATTCAACTTACATTGGTTTTTTTCCAAAAGTAGATACTAAAGATATTCTTGGGAGCAAAACAAGGTTTACCACAAAAAAGAAAACTGTGGCGAAATAATGGATACAACTAGAAGCTTCATTTATCATCCCCACCTTAAAAAAAAAATACCAGAAGAAAAATTTTGAATTTTTGGTCTTCTCCGCTAGTTCTACCACAAACTGGTTTTAGACACAGTCCATCCACCAGTCGGGCTTTTTACTATGACGAATCGATAACAAAAAACAAACTATATAAAATACATCGAAGTACCAGAAGAATACATACGCACGTGATCCCTAACAAGGATGAAACTCGGGTTTGCGCCTAGTCTCCAGGTCACACCCGGTATGTATTTTTACTGTACTCCGGTGTATTTTAGTTTGTTTTTTTGCTATCGATTTGCCATAGTAAAAAGCCCCACTGGTGGATGGACTGTTTCTGAAGTTAGTGGTAGAACTAGTGGAGCAGGCCAAAAATCCAATAGTTTTGCTTTTGGTAATATTATCTTTTTTATTTTAACTCCACTATAGACATTGGAAATTTATTTCTCACTTTGTTAAGAAAAAAGTACTAGCACTACTCAATATGGCACACTCATCTTGTATAAAAATACATTGCATTTTGTGCACTATAATTTGCTATAGGCCTACGTGAAGATACTCACGTCTTTACTTTACGAATTCTCAAAATTTCTAGAACAATTTTGCATCTGTACTGGCTTCAAAGAAAAAAGAATGTGGAAAAATGCCAAGAATGCCCAAAAAGTATAAGAAAAAAGCAAAAGTTATTTTATAAGAACAAAGAGATTAAATTTCTTAAAACTCGAGAGTAATTTTTATTATGTTGTAAGCGGTCTCAGCTTTTTTTGAGAAGGAGGGCAAGGGTTCCAAGTAAAAAAACATTAATTTATATTTTAAATCATGGGCAGTTCTTCGCGACGATTCTGTTCTCAATTCTGGGCAGGGAATTTTAAGTTGTTTATTTACTTAAGAGTGAATTTCAATCCTAAACAGTTCGTTTACTTAAACAGATAAACCGCAGATCAAAAATTAACAAAATTTTGCACAATCCCCCACAGACCATTCGCGTGGTTTTACAAAAAAAAATATGTATATCTTGTTTTTATTTAGTTTTTTCAAATAATCGATAATTTTTACCGTGAATTAAACATTTTTAGGATAGGTAAAATTATGTAGAACACTTAAAATTCTGCAAAATTCGTGAAATGGTTCCGGGATAATGCTTTAAACTTTAACCATACAAAATTTCATATGAATTTGATTAACAGTTTTTTCCACAGATCATTTGCGTGGTTTTTCAGAAATAAATAATCGATAATTTTTACTGTGAATTAAAAATTTTAAGGATACGTAAAATTATGTAAAAAACTTAAAATGATGGAAAATCCGTGAAATGGTTACGGGATAATGCTTTAAAATTTCACCGTACAAAATTTGATACAAGTTTGATTAACAGATTTTTAGATTAAGCAATTGAAAGAAGCGCATTTTTATTCAAATTCATCCTAAAGATTTGTTGCCAAAATAATGCTTAAATGTACAGCAGGCAAAAACTTTGCTCTTGACATAAATTGCTTTAGTTCAAACTAAAGTCTTAACAATTGGCGGTGTAACCTCGCCGCAGGCAAAATTTGTTGCAAAAAATGTTGATCTTTTTCACGTTGTTTCTAGAACATGTAAAAAATCACTTGATGTGCTAATTTAAACCAACGCACGTGAAAAAACGTTACTTTAGCCGCTAGTTGTAAAAACTATTACTTCTCCACCTTAATACTGGAATAACCTTTTACAAAGATGCGTCACATGAACGGTTTCAAACCGGAATATTTCGGATAATTTTGATTATGCGAGTCAGGGTCACATAAACTGATTTTGAGCCCTAAGAAACACTAGACATGATGATTCAGAACTTTAAAAAAAAAATAGTGAGATATTTGTGACTTAACTTCACTAGAGTCCCTGTTTTCCATTTATTTGACAGATTTGATTTTTAAAGATTCGATTGTCACTGTTAGTTTGACATCCCAAAATAGGTCAAAATCATTGGCGCACTGATGATCCCTAACAAGGGTGAAACTCGTCTAGTCTCCAGGTCGCACCCGGTATGTATTCTTCTGATACTCCAGTGTATTTTATAAAGTTTGTCAGACAAAATTTTAGATGTATTAAAAATATGTCATAAATCATTAAAAAATTGTTACAACTTTTGTCAAAATGACTTGCTGAAAATGTTAATTAAAACAGACGGTGTGTTGTCCCTAAGTCCGACGAGACGGGAGGAAAATTGTAAACTTGCTTTAAGATTACCCAATCTAGCAATAGGCACTAAATATCCACTATTTGAGGTAGGCATTCCTGGAGCAATAGTGGAGTAAATTCGTAGGGATTTTCAAGAGAAAGCTGCAAAAAGGGTATATATTTTTTATGGTTGGCATAATGATAGCTGAAACCAAAAGCGTAAATTCCAGTCGAGGATTACCCAGAAACCAAAATGGCGGCTGTCAAACTTAGGAAAAAATGTGTTTTCTACGTTTTCAGAAAAATCAAATCGAAATCAATTTGGTAATAGTGCGGAAGTCAAGACATGTGTCACTTCAAAACAAAATGGCGGCCAGATTTCAAAAATTTAGTTTTTCTTTGATTTTTTTTACTTTTTAAGTTGATCTCACAATAAAAAAGAGTTTATAAGCGGGTACAAAGATGGCGCTTGATATGTTAAAAATAAGAGACCCTATTAACCTATAGACAACATGAAAATTTGTTTTTCTTTAATAGCATCTATTAGCGATTGAACATTTAATTTGACATTTGATATTCAAAATGGCGGCCAAACTATCCTACTAATTTTTCCCTTCTGGTGTGATATTACCACTAACGTCATGCAATATATCAATTTGTTCTAAATCGAGGACGCTTGTTTCAAAAATTGCCAAAAAAATGACAGGTCTTTCCCAAATCAAGATGGCCGCGAGTAAAATTAAGAAACGTCATTATTTACAAAAAACAATTTTAATGCTTTAGTTAAAATAGCGGACGAATAAGTAAAAAAAAATTGTTTTTTTCCCTAAGATAAACAAAAAACACACAAAATATTTTTAAAAAAATGACATGTCATCTTAACGTCAAAATGTCATCAAGAAAGAATTCAAATTGTGGTATTCTAATTGTTTGGGTACGAGGCAACTAATACTTTAATCTATGCTAAACTAGTATTAGCTACTTACAAAAAAGTAATTATGTCAATGAGATTTAGATAGAAATGAAGATGGCGGCATATAAACACAGTCAATATTTTGCCAAGTACTTTGTGTTTAACTTAAAAGAAAAACAAAAAAAACACTTTTTTTAATTAATCGTTCACCATTTTAACTAAAGCATTAAAATTTGTTTTTTTTGGACTCAAAAATTTAAAAATAATTTAACTCATCCTAAAACTGCTTTGGTTTGTGCAAAATTGCTAACGAGCAGAAAAATAATGACGTTTCATAATTCTAGTCGCGGCCATCTTGATTTAGGAATGACAACCCCTGAACTACGTATTTCTCCCTCAAATTCAATGAAATAAAAACGCTTAGAAAACAAACCTAGTTTTTTTTTCGCTCAGGCAGGACAATATAAAAAATAATAATGTAATCCAGAGGAATTTATTGATAATTCTCCAATTTTTTAAAAAATCGGGTTTGAAACCTGGGCGAAAGATGTTATCACAAGACCTTTTTTTATCGAAAAAAAAATATTGAAAATTTTTAAAAATCCTTCAGGTATTTTTGTTAAGAATTTGAAAATGAACAACCGCAGGGTAGCCATTGAAAAAAAAAACGTTATTTTCTTATGAATTTATGACATTTTTTCAAAAAAATTATGACATTTGAGAAAAAAAATATATGTAAATTTTTTAAATTAAAAAAACTTTTACTTGCACGCACCAATTAAGGAAGACCAAAAGATATAACAAAATCGTGTATTATAAAAAAAAAAACATCACATAAACCGTACATATAGTAGCAGATCATTCACTTTTACAGAACTATTAGTCAACACTAATTAAAATAATCACATAAACCATACATATAATAGCAGATCATTCACTTTTACAGAACTATTAGTCAACACTAATTAAAATATGCTAATATAAAAAAAAACAACAAGAAAGTTACATATGTTTGGTTTGATTTTATAGAACTGTTCAGTCAACACTTAACTAATACCTATGTTATATTATAAACTCATACTAATATAAAAGGAACAACGTCACCGGCGTAACTAGCTCTCTGACCTGGGGGGCCTAGGGGAGGGCCCAGCTGACAATGCTTGATAGTGAGAAATAAAAGACAATGATGCTTTTCTCAAAACTGTTTAATATATTATGCATTATTACCTTAACTCGTTGTATGAACAACTTTTAACCGTAACTCTATATAACTCAACTTAGCAGTTTAATATAAATTAACTTAAATTAACTGCAACTTCCTTGTCTTTTGTGAAAATATTTGCAAAATGTGTTCTGCTGCAATATCTTCTTTAATTAAATAATTATCGATGTTAATAATTGATACACTGGAAAATCGGGTTTGTCCCATTGTATTTCAGGACCAATTTTTTATTCCACGCATCGCAGAAAAGCTTCGTTCTAGTCTTGTCTAGTATACTCTTTGATAGATTTTAAATTTATTTCTAAATTTTTACAAGTAATCATATTTTTACTACCAGAGTAAAATCTTGACTTTCTCTCATGTTTAACTTAAATAATGAATCTACCGATTTGGCCAACAGCAAGTTTAAAAACCTCTCCCTAAAATTAGCTGCTAAATTATCCATTATTTCGTAGTGAAAGTTTATTTTCCAGTATTCTAAGCAACTTACATCTGATGGCAATTATATCGCGCTGTCATGTCCAAGAGTGCTTTCCACTATATAATCCTTAGTTTGAACAGCAATTTGCCGTTTCCGTTTTGATACTTTGATAGGTTCTAAATAAATATCAACTTTATCGGCGAAGTCTTGAATTTCAGAATAAATATTTTCAAAGCTATTTCTAGTTTCTTCTATAGATCGTAGCGTGCCATCTATTATTCAAATTACATTGCCGAGAGTAGCATCTTTACCCTGAAATTACTGACTCAAAACGTTGATACGTAATAAAACAATGTATAGAATGTGCAGGCAAACGCAAAACTCGGCTTTTTTAATACATGCTAATAGTCCAACAGCTTCAACGGCATGTCTTTCTAGTGCAATTTTAATCGCCTCAAAGTTTAATAAAACTGCTTTACAATTTTTAAATCGACATACTCAGCGAGTACGAGAAAGGTTAGATCCTTCCAAAATTTAATACCCAAGGTATCTCTGCTACCTTTTTAAGTTTTTCATGATTTCCTGGAAGCTGCTGGTGCAACTTTTGTACAAGCGTCAACAACTTTCAGTTTATGTGCCAAAAAATAAATGTAAATTGCCGAAGGATGTTCTTCTCTTATTAAAACTTGTAAGCCTTTATGTTTCCCAGACATTACTCTAGCCCCGCCCCGTCATATGACTGACAACTACTAGCCTATATTTTTCTGGAGGGACCTGGAAGGATCTGGGGGGGCGGCCCCCCCAGGCCCACCCTTAGTTACACCAGTGAACAACGTTGTATAAAAACGGCTTTTTCGTGAGCCTTGACTTGACCAATGCCACTTCCATCAATCTTAAATGTTTTGCAACTTAACTTGCAATAAGCCGAATAAGAATCATTTTTATCCTGTATTAACCAGGAATATTTTCCCTGCCAGTCAGGATTATATTTTGTTTTTTTTTTTCCACTCAGCCGCTATTGCTCACAATTTCTTAGGTTAGGTACCAAAAATAAAGAATTTAGATTATAAAATTAAAACCAAAGTATTCTGCATCTCTTTTCGAAAGAATAAAACAAAGAAATATCATGGTATAGCAGAATTCAGTCACTGTAATAGTCCGTTTATATAAATTTAACGGGACCAACTAGTCCAAAATGTTTATTTCCCTTTCCAGTACACATCTCTAGAGAGAGAAAGGTTAAACATGAGCTAGTTCAATAATCATTTTAAATATACCAATATATACAAGCGCTATTTGCGAAATAAAATTTGTAAAATTACAACTGTCTTAAAAAATAGTGATCCGCAAAGTAGATTGTCAAATTTTATGATTTTTATGACATTTAGCCAATTTTAGGACGGTTTTACGACACAACTTCAAAAATTATGACAAATTATGATTTTATGACGAGTGGTCAACCTGAAACTGAGCAAAATTTCAGCTAACTCTGATGTTAATTTTCCCTGAGCACCCTGGCAAAGTTATGAAAAAAAACGTTGTCATTTGTATTTTTTCCTTAAATATCTGGGGAGAAACAATGGCCTTAATAATTTAAAAACACTAATAATTTAAAACTGCCTATTTTGAACGGGATTAACCACATTGTTAATATGTTAAAAAAATTCCCCTTTGTACTTATTTTTTAAACACGTGACATTTTTTAGCTTCTATTTGATTATTATTATTATTATTATTTTTCCCCTGCCACTGAAAGAAATTTTATTTTTCGAAGGTATACCCCAATTAAAAAAATGGCGCCAGCAGGCACGTATAGCCATCCATAAAATCACAAAATAAAAAAAAATGTTTTGGTTGAAAATGCAATTATGCATCTTAATAATGTTAAAACCTCTTGTCGCTAGCTACTACGGTTCTTACAATTTTTAAAAAAGTTTAATCCCGCCTCCTACCATCTTTCCAACCCCCCCCCCCCCCCAACCCCATCAAGAACAAATCAGCTCACCGCCAGAGAATTTTTGTGCCAAATTTGATAAAAATCGGTTAAGCGGTTTTTGAGTAATCGTGTTACAGATAGACAGACAGACAGACAGACAGACAGACAGACACCATGACAAAATTTTGTATTTAGCTCTTTTTTGACCCAAATACTTTATTTTTAAAGGAAATAAAGAAACTTTGACGATCCCAATAGCCTCCATGTTCGTATGGATGTCTAAAAATAGGTGGTTTTGGCAACGACAGTCACAACCGATTTTCGACTCTTTTAAAAATCAAATCTGTCAAATTGCATACAGGAACAAATGACAGACTTTGGACAAGAGGTTGGAAGAAACTACAATTGACATACGGATACGTCATCACAAAATTTTTATAATCTCAAAAGAAACGGTCGTCATTTTTCAAAATGGCGAAGGTTGATTTGACAAGAACTCGACGCTATTTAAAAAAAAACCCATCGACTATGTTACATATCAAACCAGGTCGATCCAAATTTATAAAAATATGCTGACGCTTTTCCATAAGAGCCAATAAAAGTTAAAGGAATTCTTAAAAATTTGTGCTAGAAATCACGGATAGTTCACCATACAAATAATTATAACACAATTTTTGGGTAATCTTTATGAAAACCAAAAATCTGAAAACCGCATATCAATAGCTGCTTTACTTCTAAACTTATGATTTTTTTTATATATTTTAAAGTTTTTTCAAATAACTCAGAAACTAAAGCTTCTACGAATTTGGACTTTATAACAAAATTTGTAGTCCATATTCATGGAAACTTAAGTCTGAAAACTGTATATCGCTACTTGCTTTTGTTCCAAAGTTACAATTTTTTTAAATAATTTATCCCCCTTTTCTTCCCTTCAACCCCCCACCTCCCTATCCAAAAGTTCAGCCGATAGAGGATTCTTGTACCAAATTTCGTTAAAATCGATAAAGGCGTTCTTGAGTTATCGTGTATACAGACAGACAACTTTTTTTTTCTTGATTAAGGTGTTTTGGAACCTTAGTAAGTCATTGCAAATTCGTCAACATGTTTTAACCAGACCTGAGATTTGCAGAAACTTCCAAAAAAAGTATAGAGTAAAAAACCCGTTTTTTTCAAAAAGAAATCAATATTTCGGACAATGAAGGGCTGAGTGTTTAGACATTTGGGAATTATTGTGAAATGATTGTCTTAAATGATTGGTCTATTAGATGATATCCAATTTATTCTTGTATCCCTAACATAATAAGATTGATTTAGGAAATTAAAACTATCTCATCGTATGTGGAATTAACTTTTATCAAAAGTGGGGGAACTTCAATTGGTCGGCCGCTCGGGCGAGCCTATTTTTAAAGTGATTCGGCTCTAGCTCTCTAATTTTCAGATACGTTCCGATAAATAAAAAAGTTGCAAATTCGTCAACATTATTTAACCAGACTTGAGATTTGCAGAAACTTCAAAAAAGTATAGAGTAAAAAACCCTTTTTTTTAAATCAATATTTCGGAACATGAAGGGCTGAGTCTTTAGACATTTGGGAATTATTGTGAAACGATTGTCTTAAAGGATTGGTCTAATAGATGATATCCAGTTTATTCTTGTTTCCCCGACATAATAACATGGTGCAAAATTACTTTTCTAAGTTGGATTTAGTTTGATTTAGGAAATTAAAACTTCTATTTTATCGTATGAGGAATTAACATGGCCTCAAAATGAAATTTTTTTATTTTTCTATAAACTGGATATTCCTAGATTATTCTTTTCGCGGAAATACTATTACCCCAAAATAAAAAATGTGTACTTTCATCAAAACTGGGAGAATTTCAATTGGTCGGCCGCTCTGGTGCGCCTATTTTTAAAGTGAATCGTAAAAGTTGCAAATTCATAAACATGATTTAACCAAACTTGAGATTTGCAGAAACTTCCAAACAAGTATAGAGTAAAAAAACCCGTTTCTTTCACAAAAAAATCAATATTTCGGACCATGAAGGGCGGAGTCTTTAGACATTTGGGAATTATTGTGAATTGAGTGTCTTAAATGACTGGTGTATTAGATGATATCCAATTTATTCTTGTATTCCTGACATAATAACATTGATTTAGGAAATTAAAACTTCTATCTTATGGTATGTGAAATTAATATTGCCTCAAAATAAAAAATTAGTATTTTTCTATTTAAAATGGAAATTCCTATAGATTATTTTTTATTAAAAAAATTATCTTTATTTATTTATTTTAATTTATTAAAGAAAGTACTATTCAGTTACGTTTATCAAAACTGAGAGAATTTAAATTGGTCGGCCGCTCGGTCGAGCCTATTTTTAAAGGGAATTGTAAAAAGTTGCAAATTCGTCAACATGATTTAATCAGACTTGAGATTTGCCGAAAGTTCCAAAAAAGTATAGAGTAAAAAATCCGTTTTTTTTTTCACAAAAATATCAATATTTCGGACCATGAAGGGCTGAGTCTTTAGACATTTGGGAATTATTGTGAAATGGTTGTCTTAAATGATTGGTGTATTAGATCATATCCAATTTATTCTTGTAGCCCTGACATAATAACATTGATTTAGGAAATTAAAACTTCTATCTTATCGTATGTGGAATTAACATTACCTCAAAATGAAAAATTTGTATTTTTCTATAAACTGCAAATTCCTAGATTATTTTCTACAAAAAAAAATTAGCTTTATTTATTTATATATTTTAATTTATTAAATAAAATCTTTCCGTGGAAATACAATTACCCCAAAATAAAAAATGTATACTTTTATCAAAAGTTCCAAAAAAAGTATAGAGTAAAAAACTTTTTCACAAAAAAAAAACAATATTTCGGACCATGACGGGCTGAGTCTTTAGACATTTGGGAATTATTGTGAAATAATTGTCTTAAATGATTGGTCTAATAGATGATATCCAATTTATTCTTGTTTCCCTCTGAGATAATAACATGGTGCAAAATTACTTTTCTAAGTTGAAATTAATTTGATTTAGGAAATGAAAACTTCTATTTTATCGTATGAAGAATTAACATTGCCTGAAAATAATTTTTTTTTTATTTTTTCAGAAACTGGTAATTCCTAGATTATTTTCTACAAAAAATCTTATTTTATCCGGCTCCTGATGTTCCCTTGAACAAATGGAGAATTTCAATTGGTCGACCGCTCGGGCGAGCCCATTTTTAAAATGAATCGGCTCTATTAGTTAGAAATCTTTACACAGTATGACGCAATCTCGTGACGTTTTAGTTCATTCACTAAAAAGCCGACAAGCGTAGAATTTATAAAAGGCGATAGTGGTCGCCTTGATAATTCATTCTTCTAGTGACCGTCCTCTAAGCCACCGATATATATCGTTCTCTCTAGTGGACGTTACAAACGCTAGTTCTTTCGGCACGACCTTTACCGGCTTCCTCAACAGAAGTACCTACGCTGGCTCGCTTCTCCAGTAACCACCACCACGTGTCTAACAGAAAACTGGACAGTTTTCTTTGATTTTTCCGCTTTTTTGGGCTAAATGTTTTTTAACTCGAACCGTTTTCTTAACGTAATCGGTCAGAGGTTGAATTCGGTGGACAGGTATCATACGAACTTTCTCGATTGGTCAGTCAAGTGACATAAAAAAGGCGATATTTTTGAATTTTATATTCGAGAGTTTTTTTTAAAAGAAGTTCCCTCCAGAGTAAATACGAGAAAAAAAATGGTAAGTGTCAAAGTTATATTTTAAACGGCTTCTAATTCTTAACTTAGCGATAACTTACATTTTCAGAGTTTAACGATTTTTTTACTTGAATGAATTAACTTTTTTTCGTTTTCTAACATTATCAGACAAAAGTTAAGGTTTAATAAAAAAATAATGACGTTAAGTGGTCAATTAAGTTTTTTTTCTAATTCGGCTTACTTTGAAAAGATTTTTCTAAATTAATTTAAGAAAGAAAGTTGGTCTTTTTTAACGGATTTTTTGAGTTTTTAAAATTTTTCTTGGTGTTTTCCGACTTATTTTTTATTTTTTTATCGGAACAATGATTTATTAATTAATGGTTAGATCGAATTGGGCCGCTTCTCGAGTAACCACCATCCACGTGTCTAACAAAAAACTGTTGGACAGCTTTATTTCATTGTTCCGCTTTTGTGTGCTAAGTGATGAATATCAGTCAAAAGTTGGGTGGTTTCTTGATAAAAAAATATTGAGTGGTCTTTTGATTTTTTTTTTCTAATTCTGCGTTAAAATCGTTTGTTAGGTGTCATATTAGAAATTGTTCCGATTCATTATTCTTCTTAAATCATATATTTTGCGAAAAAGTTCTTAATTTTGCTTGATCTTACCTTTGTTTTTTACCGGTTTTTTAGCTTAATTGATCAGTTTTCTGAACGTTCTTAGTTCGTTGTTAACTTGGTTTGGTTGCGAGTTTTTTGGAATGGTCTGTTGAGTTTTTTTCGGACGTGTTTGAATGTTTTGGAAAAAGCTCTTCTCGAGTTAATTTGAAACCAAGTTTTATTAATTGTTCTAGAAATTGATCAGCAAAAAACTTTATGTACTTAGCGCTTTTCATTTCTGGACACCCGTTTTCTCTGATTTTTTTCGATTCAATCATTTTTAAGTTGACTCCGTTGTATGAACATTATTTGTCAAGAACTTTGAGTTTCTTCAGTTTTCCGATTATTTTAACCAAGTGTATTTGGTTTCTGAATAATCTATACATACAGGGTGTTAATTTTAAAACTTTCCACCCACGTATGCAGAGTCGGATTTTAGAAAAATCCTCGGACACGTCGATTTTTTATTCAAAGGGGACACATTTTGTCTATACTGAAATTTTTGTTACACGCACCCCCTTCGAGGGGTAAACTTTACTCCTATATTTAAAATAGGGAAAATGGGTCGAGTGATACCTTGTTTTGAAGGTCTTTCGAAACAGTATGTCAGTATTTCGACCCCTTTTGTGAGCTTCGGGGGCTTTTTGAAAAATATGCATTTTAGAATTTGGCCTATAACTTTTTTGTTAATGAAAATTGCTTTAACCTGGATTTTATCTGCAACCTTTAGTTTTAAAGATATAACACTCAGATGGTATTTTGTTTATGGGATGACCTATTTTTTACTCAAGTTTTGTAATCATCATAAAATTTCCTTTAAAATTATGTATCGCACATAATATTTAATTTTTTGTTTTTTTAATACCTAATTATTTTTATTTTTTATTTTGTTTTATTATTTTCTTATTTATTTTTATAAACATACTTTTTTCGAAAAACGAAAATAAAATGTAATAAAAAAATTAAAAAACACAAAAAAAAATATTTAGAAAAATAAAAAAATAATAACAATATAAAAAAAAAAACAAAAAATTAAATATCATGCGCGATACGATACATCATTTTAAAGAAAATTTTATGCTGTTGACAAAAATTGAGTCAAAAATATGTCATTCCATACGAAAAATACCAAATTGGTGTTATATGGGTTGATTGAATTAATTTTTTGTTCGAGGAGAAGACATTTTGGTTATCTTGAAATTTTTCTCTCTACCCTAGAAATACTCAAAACCCACAATCCTCTCGAATTTGGACCACCCTGTATATGGAATATTTTTTAAAAATTGTGGGCGTTGGCTTCTAACCAAACCTATCGTTACCAAAAATCCAATTTTTAGAATTTTTCTCTGTTTGTTTGTACCAGCATCACGAAAAAACTACTGGATCGATTTTTATAGGACTCTCTATACTGCATTCCATGGACTCCTGGGCAGAACATAGGGTTTATTTCATCAAAATCGGTTAACGGAAAGTAATGACCATTTAAAGCCACAAAAACGAAAAAAAAGCGCGTAAAACCGCAGGCAAAGCTGCGGGACTTCAGCTAGTTATTTATACTAGCTATTGACAGCGACTTCGTTTACGTGATTAGATTTGTAGCTTCCACCAAATGGCGTCGAATATTTGTTTTTCCTGTAGTAGATTTTGATCAAATAAAGCCCATGTCATGCCCAGGACTCCAAGGAATCCAGAAGTGAAACTCCTATTGAAATCCGTTCAATCTTGAAATTTTTATAGCGCGCATCCCCTTTAAGGGGTAAACTTTACCCCTATATTTTTAATGGGGAAAGTGCCAGAGAAAGTGGGTCGAGTGATACTTTGTTTTGAAGGTCTCCTGAATGTCTTAACAACCGTGTAAAAATTTCGAAAATCTATTGAATTTTTTCTTCTAGGATATATTCCTACGAGAGGTGAAATTTACCTGTACAATTTGAGCTTACTTTGAAAGTAATGATCTCAAAAACAAATCGATAGATTTTCGAAATTTTTACACGATTGTCAAGACGTTCAGAAGACCTGCAAAACAAGGTATCACTCGATCCACTTTCCCTATTCAAAATATAGGGGTTAAATTTAGCTCTCAAAGGGGATGCGTGCTATAAAACAATCAAGGTATCCAAAAAGTCTTCCCCTTACAAACAAAATCGACGAGAGAACCCTTTTAAATGGTCAACCCTGTACGTACAGATTGGTAAAAAGTTAACGTCGGACCTCATCTTTCATTCAATTTTAATTTAGTCCCTAGGATGAATATATCATGTAGTACTTTTATAGACTTTTTTTGTTTTATTTTTGCAAATTTTGGCTGTTCCCGAGTTGATTGCAGAAAAAAAAAACTAAGCTAAAATCTTAATTTTTAAATAAATCAATATAAGTAAAATGTCAAAAAAAACCTAATAAACGGACCTCTTATCCTACATCGAATGATTTTTTAGAACCAGTGCCAGTGTGGCAATTTATCTAAAATCGATAAAAGTCCGTTAATTAAAAAAATCCATTGACGCATTAGATCAAAAAAGGTATTAGTTAATAATTGAGAAATTATAGCATGAATTCATAAAATTAAGAATTTTAACACGTGTTTTACCAAAAAAATCAAACTGCCTTATTATTGTACAGGGTAATTCACCATATTTTCCACCACCTTACCATCCTTATTATTAGAGCCGGAAAAAAGCTTTATGTGCAGAAGTTACATAATTTTTTGTGAACTTTCAAATGACGACCTTAAAAATTAGCAGCTGTCATCGTAACTGTCAAATTTTGACAATAACTTTTTTATTTTAAATAGAACACCCTGTAAATTTTTTCAAATTTGGAATGGCCTTTTTTTCCTGACTCCAAATGTATATATCATGTTGGATTTATCTTGGATGGTTCTAGAGTAAATGGAAAATATTCTCTCACTGACGTCATTTTTTTGGATCTCTATTTGATACATTGTTTTAGACAGCGACAATAAATATGTAAAAAAAAATATGTTGTTGATTTTTTCAACTGTTTCTTCAAACTGACAACAACAAATTATTTGACATACGAACTGTTGACAACAAAGAAATACGTTTTCAGAGGCAAAAATGACGTCAGTCCGCTCATCAAAAAATTTGACTACAGATGGTTTTTCGTTCAACACATTACTCTTATAGGAAATTATTTTTTCATTTACTCGACAACCATCCAAGATAAATCCAACGTATATAATTTTTGGAATCACGAAAAAAAGCCATTCCAAATTTGAAAAAATATACACTGCTCTATCGAGGGGCGGTAATGCACTTCGGTGTACACGCCGATGGCATTTCGTGGCAATTTGAAGCATTATTTCGAGGCATTTTGGGGGCATTTAGAGGCAAAATCTGGTAAAAAATTGATGTCAAAATTTGACACCTGATAATTTTTAAGGACGTCATATGAAAGTTTACAAAAAATTATGCACCTAAAACTTTTTTCCAGCTTTAATAATAAGTGACGTAAGGGGGGCGTGGAAAATATGGTGAATCACCCTGTACAGGGAAATTTTTTATAAACGTGTACCTCGTAAGAAGGATAAAGGGCAAAAATCAAGTCAACCTTGCAAAAAAAGGATTAAGCAATGAAGCTTGGCATGCATACCAAGTGGGCCCTTTTTTGAGATATGTAGCCACCGTGAACTCCCCTGCAGAGGACCCCCATTCCCGAAAGTAAAAAACAAAGTTCGTAAGATTTTCAGAAATTATGGGGGAGCGATAATACCGTACGTAGTTTATTATTATTTATATATACCACGTAAGTAAAGTGTATGTATTTTTATCCCTCAAATTTTTTTGCCTCGGAATAAAAATTGCCACCTTAATGCCTAGGTATGTATATCAGGTACTATTTTGATTGACTTTTTTTTTGTTTTAATTTTGCAAATTTGGGCTTTTTGGGCAGTTGACGAAAATAACAATTTTTGTGGCTATCGTTATTTGCTTATTTTTCTAACTATTTCTGCGCTTACCTATAAAACAATGTATTCAGTGTCTCCCTCAATCAAAAACTAACAATTCTAAACATTCGTTTTGAAAAAAATTGCCAAAAATACAAAGACTTTGAAATTGATTGAAAGAAGAATATAGAAATAAGCATAAAAATTGTAGATAAAGATAAACAAGGCGCTTATTAGCGGCAAAATCACGTAATTTTTGTTGTTAACTTTATTTTGTTTATATTTACTTCTGTCAATCCACTTCAAAGTCTTTGAATTTTTGGCAATTTTTTTCAAAACGAATGTTTATTATTGTTAGTTTTTGATTATGGAAGATGCAGAATATTTTGCTTTATGGGTAAGCGTAAAAACAGTTGGGAAAGTAAACCGTAATAACTTTATTCTTGACGATTTGTCAAATAACGATAGCCACAAAAGTTGATATTTTTGTATAATTACCAGTGATCCTTTTCCTTTCAAACACGTTTAAAAAAAATTTTATCTCTTTTATCATAAAAATTTAAGGCTAATCAAGTAATCAGATTTAATGGAAATACCTTATCGCTTCATCGTACGAATTTAAAGGCGCATTTACACAGACAAACTTTCCTTTGATGTTGAAATGCCGACAAACATTTATACGAGCCTCTTGAGCAAAATGTTCAAAGAAATGTTCGAGCAAAATCTCGTACAAAAAAACTCACGTAAATTTTGGAGAGAATGTTGAGCAAAATTTGTTTGAAGAATTGTGGGTATAAAAATTTCTTTACAAATTCAAAATATATTGTTATCGGAAATCATTGAACTTAACTGAAAATAGAAAAACAAAGTTTTAAAACCATGTATTTTTAATCAAGTGCTTTCCGACGGAAAAACGATTTGATGCCGAAATTCACATTTTACCTCATAACCAACTTTGATTGATCTGATTTTTATAGGGGATATGCCAGTATACTTGTAACTTTTTTGGAATTGTAAAAAAAACGAGAAAAAAAATAAGTGGCACTTATTTATTGCTGTTGCCTGTAAAATGTAATGATAAAAATTTACGTTTAAAAGAATATCCCTTTATTTGACTTCCTAGTTTAGTCTTTTACAATAATAATTAAGTCAAATTAAAAAACCTATATACATTTTATTAAATCTCAAATATATCAACAAAAGCACGTTCGGTTGAAATAATACCCATTTATTACCCACTTTTACAACCCTACGAACCCGACCCTTGTCTAAAAAATATAATTTAGCAGTAATTTAGTAGACTGTGTCGCTGATCTATCATCCCGCGTTTTGGATTTCGCAGATAGTAGGCCGGCCACTCTTTTGAATCGCAATGTTGCCCTTTGCATATTGTTGGTTCAGTGTCAGTAATCGACCTTGATTATTACATTAAATTGACAGTAGATATCTATATCTTCAGCATTTTCATGAACCTTTTGCTTTTTTAAGCAACCCTTGGGGCCTTGAACTAACTAGGTAAATCTGGTGTGAGGAATTAAAAAACAACAATAAAATCCAACGGTAAAGTAAGTCGTGAGGCGCGGATTACCGCTTAAAAGTGCAATTTTTGCCGATATTTGAAAAACTCAAAATTTTTTTGGAAAAGAAAAATTTTCCTGGGTTTTTTCTTGACTTTGGGAAAAAAAACCCTTGGAAATAAAAAAAACTCGCAAGAAAATCCCAAAAAAAACCGCGGGCAAAAAAATCCGGGAAAAACCCTAAGAAAAAAATATTATAAGGAACCCTAATCCATGTGACAAAACTGATAGTAGATAATGTTTCGCTTGCCGTCGGATTTTTTTCACAAAAATTTAAAATAAAAGTTGGTGTTCCATTTTTTTAAAGAATTGAGATCACTGATCACTGACGTGAAATTTTATTTTTTCACATCTTTAAAAATATGTTTCCAAAATAGATAGCAATAATTTGCTCAAAAATTTACCCGAACAAAATGTTCAAAGAAAAGCTCACAAAAATGTTCACGCCAAAAATTTTAGATCTTTTGCTCGAGCTTTTATTTGAGCATGTTCGTCTGTGTAATTGCGGCTTAAGACGCCTCGAATAATCAGATTTAATGGAAATGAGATACTCAAATTCAATAAAAAAAATCCCCTTAATTGATAAACTTTGACATTACATTCGTTCAGTATAAAGCGATAAAAATTTTAAATAGTTAGTTTTATCAAAAAAACAGGAATAAACCTGTCCCTTAAACTTATCCATTCATTCGTTATATGAACAGCTTGTTCATACAACGATTTATTTAATTGTTCTTAAAAACCTTTCGATTTTATTTTAGAGACTTCCTTAAAATAAACTTCACCTCTATAAACCTAGCGGGCTCACCTCACAAAATCCAATTTTATTTATTCCAGAATTATGTGCTTTTTATATGTTAATTTTGTTCCCTTATAAAAAATTTTGTGCTCTTTTAGTTTTCGAGAAAATTACAAATTACCAATTTAATGCTCATGTTTGCGTTAAATAAGAAAAATTTGGCACAAGAAAAAATAATGTATCACTTGAAAATTAGCAAATTTGGAAAATATATTTTTTTAAAATAGTGTGGGCTTGCTAGCTTTATATAAACCTAGCAAGCTCAACCTTAAATAAAGGTTAAAAATATCCGTTAAATATCTCAGAATTATGTGTGCTTTTTATGTGCTCCATAAAAATAGAAAAAAAAACTAAAAATTTTTAACTGTTTTAGTTATAAAAAAAATATCGTGGGCTCGCTAGCTTTATATAAACCTTTTCTATTACTGTCGTACTTACTTTTTTCACATTTTACAATAAAAAATATTAAAAGTAGCTATTAAAGAAATAAAAAAATACAAACAGTGTGAGGCATAATTTTTAAAGGGAATTTTAAGGCGATTTTAAAAATAAAATAAAAAAAGGGTCATTCTATAATAAAAATATCAACTTTGTATTATATCTCAAAAACTAAAAGTGACAGATAAAATACTGTTTGACAGTCGAATTCTGCTTAAAAAATCTACAAAAAGTCATTTACACCGAAATTTTCACATTTTTTTTTTTTTTTAAACATTAAAAAAACCCCATCCTAAAATGCAGACTTCTCAGAAAGCCCCCCCCCCCATAGCTCAAAAATGGTTTGACATATCAAGATGCGGTTTTCATCTTTAAACTTTTGTTAAAATTTAAGCCTTGCAAGATGAGATCAGTTTTTTCCATCTCCTCTGAAAATACTGGAAATCTCCCAAAACCATCGAATTTTGGACACCCTGTATTTACTGTGATGAAATCACCCTTCCTTCTTCTTTTGATCCACAGGAGACAGAACCTTTAACAATGAGAACGGAACCCAAGGAAAAAAAATAGCAATAAAAGACACATACTTAATGGTCTTCACTACTTCTTGTTACCATGGGCAACAAGAGGTCTTGGGGCTTGTTACCAGGCAAATCAGTCCAACCTATTAACTTTAAAACATCGTTAATCATCTGTTTTTTTTTACTTTTTAATGAGCCTTGTTGTGGGATTATAATTTGCACTTGGAATACAATGTAAGCTTTCTCCGAACGTGAGTACCTTTTTTGATTGATTGATGGCTGGCGTGACGCTTCCAAAGTCAAAAAATGCCCTCTACAACCTTACAAACATTGTTTGGCTAGCTGCTACAATTTTTATAATCAATTTCTCACGAATATCTCAAAAAATACATATGCGACAAACTTCAATATTAGTACTTTTTGTTAAAAATCTAATGTGAAAATCGTGTATCGCTAACCCCCTCACCCCATCAAAAATTTATCAGCCCATCGCTTTGTGCCAAATTTGATAAAAAATAGTAGTTTTAACAATTAGTGGCTAAAATAGTGCTTTTTTACAAGCGTTGGTTTAAATAATGAACGCAGCGAGGTATTTAAAAACGCGAGTAAAAGCAAGTTCAGTTTAGTCGCGAGTTGTTAACACTATTTTTTTAAATAACTTTATCAAAAAATCCAAGAAAACCAGAAAAATACTTTTCAAAATCTCGAACGTCTCGCAACACACCATCTTTACACTATAAATCAAAGCGGCTGGTAAATGAAATAACAATGCGGTTTCCATAGCGATGTGCCTTTTTACTCGATGACGTTCATTGTTGCGACATTTAATATTTGACAGTTTAATATTCTTACGATGTTTTTAAATGATTTTTTCGGAAATGACTCAATTTTAAGACAAGAATAATTAGATTTTTTCAATATTACTATATTCCGCTTTTTCTCTTTAATTTTGGGTAAAAAACGGACAGAAATCTTTTTTTGTACCCGTGATCAAAAAAAGTTTTTTTGCATCGGTAACCAAAAAAGCCATACTTTAGTTATCTGCAGACAGTTACTAAAATCATGTTTTTGATGAAGGTATAAAAAAAAAGATTTATATCGTGACATGGATGGCTAAAAATATTTCCTTTTTTACGTTTTCTTTTTTTAAGAATTTTGAAGTGGCACCAAAGTTGTTTAAATCTATTGTAAATAAAAATGAATTTATTTTCCCCATTATTTTAAATAAAAAAGTGGTGCAATAATGGGTAAAAAGTAACTCCCATTTCGTCATAGTTCAAAGTCTAGTACTTGAGCTTCAGATAGATGCTCATTTAAAATTTTAATTCGTTATAAGAATGCTGTTAGCGCGTGTTACTCAAATTTACCTTGAAGTCTGGAAATATAAAGTAAAAGTAAAATGAGTTAAATATTCAACATCTAAGGGAAGGTAGGGGTTAAAAGGAGGTAGTAACATAATGTTCAGAAAGCATTTAACATAATGCATAGGTATCGGGAGCGACTCCATCTGCCAGGCCGGGAGGGCGGAAAAGGGGAGGGAGATATTCGAATATCCGAACCTAAATGCATGCAAATGAAATTTCCATTTAGATATCTTTGAAGAAGAGAGAACAATAAAATTCACCAAAATTCAATTCAAACAATATAACTGGCCATATAAAAATCTAGATAAATGAAGATTATCATGACTTAAGTACCTTGAAATTCTAGATAAATGCAGATTTTTACCACTGAACTGAATGAAGAAACACCCAATTCCCCCCACACATTAATTCAGATATTTTTAAGGGAATAGGACAATAAAAACCAACAAAATTTAATTAAAAAAGACCGTAACTTGCCTCTTAAAAATCTAGATAAATGAAGATTATCACGACCTACTATCATGGCCTATCATTACTTTTACCCAATTCGCATTTATAATATTATTAGGAAGCCAAACTTTACTTCTAACCTTCATTTTTGCTATATGGTTACTTAGCCTGCTCATAGATTGAATTGCAGTTGTCAAAATTGTTTTTAATTTTGATTTGGGGTTTTTTTATTGAAAATGGCCAAAAATAGAGCCTTGTTTCTCAATGTAAAAGCAATTATAAAATTGGTGCTAGAAAGCACGGAAAGAAAATGAAAATATCTCCAAAACTAATTTTTGGGTAATATTTACGAAAACCAAAATCTGAAAACTGCATATCAATATCTGCTTTACTTCTAAAGTTATGATTTTTTAAATATATTTTAACGTTTTTTTCAAATAATTCGGAAACTAAAGCTCCCACGAATTTGGACTTCATAAAAATTTGTAGTGCATATTCATGGAAACTTAAATATGAAAACCGTATATCGCTACTTGCTTTTGTTCCAAAGTTACAATATCTTTAAATATTTTATTCCTTTTTTCCCCCTTCAACCCCTCCCCACCCTACCCAAAAGTTAATTAGTTCATGGTCAGCCGATAGAGGATTTTTGTACCAAAATTCGTTAAAATCGATTATGGCGTTCTTAAGTTATCGTGTATACAGACAGACAACAGACAACTTTTTTTTCCTCGATTTAGGTGTTTTTGAATCTTAGTAACTCATTTTTGATAAAATTAAGAAAAGTCAAAATTTCACGATTTTAATAACCCCCCATACCATATTGGTATGGTGGACTAAAAAATATATCAAATTTCCCAAGAAAGCATCCAGAAAAATAGAAAAAAATAATCAACAAAGAAGCTGAAAGACAACTTTACCAAGAAAGCAGCCAGAAAAATAAGATCTCAAATACACGATTAATAGACGGTGAGAAGTAGAACTATTTTTGGATTATAACCTATAAACATATTTTTTTCTATCCCGATCTTTTTGATTAGATCTACTATGAATGAAAAAATGTGTTTTAAAGAATTAATACATAAGTCTCTGTAGTTGAAATTATACCCAGTAGCGCACCCAGGAATTGACTCGGGTGGGGGGTCAAGGATAAATAATAAAAAAACCTGATTTGAAGTAAAAACGTGACCATAACCAGGTATCTCACCCCAACCCTCGGTGCGCCAGTGTTATACCTATTTAAATAACGTCATGACAAAAAACTGACAAATTTATGTTATTGATCGATACTGACGGAAATACTATATTACATAACAATAGAAGAAAGTGACAAATTTCACACGAGCGTGAATATTGTGAACGAGGCGCCAGCCGAGTGAAACAACACGCGACTGTAAGAAAGTTACTTTCTATCGAGTTGTGTACCCTATTTTTCCTACTTTTTGTAAAAATTGGTCTTTAATTCCTCACAAATCCAATGAAACTGCTTTACCGCACATGTGTGGTAAAGTACTTTGCAAATAAAGGGAATCTCGTGTCCGCAAATAAAAATTAAAGTAACACTCGTGGCATATCGGACAAAGCGTTTTTGTTTCTCACTTCATTAATCCAGACACCTACAGACCTGTTTCATCCTTATTAGGAATCATCAGGGAGTCATAGGATTGTACCTAGCAGTTGAAGCTACACGGGCACCATGCACACCTCTCGAATTTAAAACAAAAAGTTTGTAATCCGCGGAGACGTAGTGACTGTGTGCGCCACCTGTCGAATAAACGGAGAAATAAAAACATCAAAATTGAAAAATGCAGAAGACCGTAAATACAGAATCCTGTACCTTTTAGCAGGTTATAAAGAAGAAACCTGTAAAAGTATGTCACTGTAACATGACTCTTAAAAAGAGGGAGTTTTATACTACGTGGTCCTAATTTCAAAGCATCAGCAAGCAATCGCTCCGGAGGAGGCTTGTTGCGCAGAACTAAAAAGTCAAAATATTAAAAAAACAAAGTGAATCTCGTGTCCGCAAATAAAAACGAGTGTTACTTTAATTTTCATCATGTTACAGTGACCTTATACTTTTACAGGTTTCTTCTTTATAACCTGCTGAAAGGTACAGGATTCTGTATTTGCGGTCTTCTGCTCTTTTCAATTTTGATATTTGTGTTTCTCGGTTTATTCGACAGGTGGCGCACACAGGTACTTCATCTCCGCGTATTACAAACTTTTTGTTTTAAATTCGAGAGGTGTGCATGGTACCCGTGTAGCTTTAACTGCCAGGTACAATCCTATGACTCCCTGATGATTCCTAATAAGGATGAAACTGGTCTGTAGGTGTCTGGATTCTCCATTAGACATTGGAGGCCTGGTCGTAATAAAGTGAGAAACAAAAACGCTTTGTTCGATATGCCACGAGTGTTACTTTAATTACTTTGCAAATCATGCGCGGAAAAGTATGGTGACAATTAACGTCATCGTACACTTTTCTACACATGTGCGGAAAAATTTCTGGACACGCATGAAATTTAACGTTTTCTTAAGACGCAAATCGTGTGAAATCCATCATTTATTTAACAATGAACAGACACCAATTTTTTCTAAAAATTTGTTGTCACTGCTTTGAAATATATTAAACAAAGATAAATAAAAAGGACGTCATTACAAATAGGTATAATTCCGACTATATCATGACGTTAACCAAGTGAAACTGATATAGATTTGAGTGAGATACACTCTGAGATACAGAACATTAAAAGCCACTAAAAATTAATTTATAAAAGACTCATAACTTTAATCCTAGATACTTGAAGATTACACGATATGCTATCATGAATTACACGATATGCTATCATGAATTACACGATATGCTATCATGACTTATCACGACATGCCATCATTGGCGAATTATCATGAGTGTCATGACAAGTACCATCTTGTTGTAGTTTACTCTCAAGTACCATCTTGTTTTTCTTCTGGCTCATGGGTAGATTCATTTAGATACACAAAATTTTCATAAAAAAAAGGTTTCTAGCAAATGTAAAATAGATTATATTATTATATCGAATCTGATTTAGGAGAAAATAATTTGACTTGCCCATGAAAACAGCTACAATTTTTTACTAATAGCTAAGCTAAGACAAACTTGTGAACAAGAAAACTCCATAATAAATAGCCAATATAGTGTGACCATAATTTTTTAGAGCAAAAAGAGTACGATGGTTAATTTGTAAAATAATACTTTATAATGAACAAAGGCGGTCGCCGCTTTTTTTAGAGAGAGTTTGGGGGCAGTTTAGTGGGTATTGGGTTGTATACGTGTGTACGAAAAAGGATGCTTGTTATATTTCAGTAAAGGGGTGGCTCCTTCGGCAGTTATAGTCTTTACAAAATAATGTCTAAATGAACGCGTTCTTACACGTTTTAAATGTTGACAAAAATTCCTTAAAACTAGAAACTAGACTAAAATTGTAACAACCAATTAATGATGTTATGGCGCCGAAAGCAAAATATTTTGCAGTTTAAGCAGAAAATTCTATACAAATTTTGATTCTTTCAACTTTTCTGAAATATTTAAAAGCAATTGGGTTGGGTAAGCAGCCAAACCATTCCCGTTTTTGTTTTAAATTTGTTGCTAAAATCTCGCAGTCAAAAATTTTTAAAAAATATGTCAAAAATTGCCATTTTATAAAGTTCTAAGTACAATTGAAAAAATCTGCTTAAATTTAAACTAAAATTACAACAATGAATGACGTTATGGCGCTTCAGGCATTTCTTTAAAATTAAAACAAAAATTCTTTAAAAATATTGATCTTTCAGGTTTTTTTACGAAAAATTAAAAAAAAGTGGGTTGAGTTAGCTGCACCGCCACTGTGATTAATAACTAGCAGAGTTAGAGACCTAGAAAAATATTTTTTGGAGGTCACAATATGATTTAGAAAATTTAGGTGATTTCGTGTTGTTGGTTTACCTAAAACAAAAAATATTTTATGAGCACCACTGTAAAAGTGCCATTTTTTAACACGCTTTAATTCTCAAAAAATTTTTTGCAATTTATGCAGGAAGTACTCTAAGATTTTTAATTTTTTAATTTTATATTTGCTGGGTTGTCTTAAATTATAGAAATAATAAGAAAAAACTTATTGAATATTGTTGTCCTATGCGAAAAAGAGTACCAGTGCTAATGTAATAGAGTATAGAGTACAAAGCTTTGAAAAAGAGTAATTTACTCTCAAAAAGAGTATAAATGGTCACACTACCAATGTTTTGTTTGCATTTTCTTTATCAATAATGTTTCACCAACTATCTGTAAAATATTTATACATTGCATTATATTATTGATTTATAAACGCATTTTTACGCACTTTCGTGACCTTCACGTACACACATGTGAACCTATAAGATAAGTATAAGATAACCCGCACGCATCTTATCCATTAAAAGGTTCAATTCATTAAACGACCTTAATCGATCAATTTCATAAGATATTGACGCGCAATACAGAGTTCATTGATACTATTGAATTTTAAAATTATTGAAATTATCGTGTTGGCGCTACTAGTAAGTTTAAGGGCCCAGGGAGGTCAATTTTTTTGCTAAATCATTTCCTCGTGTCGCATTATCATAGGCTAAGACGCTGCGTTAATACAGCAAATAAGATAACAAATAAGATAAAATAACACATAGAAGTTTAACTGTACAGGGTTTCCAAAATTCGATGGTTTTGGGGGGGTGTCGGGTACTTCTAGAGATAGAAAATTCGACCCCCCTTTGCTAAGCTCAAATTTTCAAGACAAGATTTTTGGTAAAAACTCAACAACAGTCTTCGAGCTACGGAGGCTTTTTGAAAAATCTGCATTTTGGGATAGGCCCTATTAGAGGCCCCGGTATTGTGACCTTCGGTCACTAATCATAGCCTATCAATCAGCTGTTGATAGTGGTTTATCCAGTCAATGTCAGTAAAATTATCTCTTTTAGGTTACCCAATATTATTGTCATGTTCATTGGCGTTTCATAAAAAATAAGAAATCCGTCATATAATTAAGGACACTAGACATTTGCTTAGAAGTGTGCTAATCGTTTTTACTTTATTTATTCTTTACTTTTTACCTATAGGTACCTATATATTATTATAAACAGTTTAAAGTAGGTACTTTCAAAATCTTTCCGTTTCATTCTAATTATGAAGTAAGTAATACTTTTTACCTATAGGTATACCTATGTATTATTATAAAGAAACAAGTAGGGATTTTTAAAATCTTTGTCTTTTAATCTAGTTAGTAGTTATTAAGTAATTACATAGCTAATAATAATAAACAACTAATTCTTCTGTCTGATTCTTCTTAGTGGTACTGATAAACTTTTCCCGATTTTGCATCAAAACTCTTCATCGATGTTATGAAGTCGCTTGCTTTGAAATGCAACTTACAGACCTATGAAAATAGAGATTAGAATTCTTGTTATTCATGAGAGATTGATCAGGATTTCTTCTACCTATATATTTTGATATAAAATAATAAAATAGGTAGTTACTGTTGTAGGTAAATGTTAAAATTATATTATTACTTTTTTGTTCTAGTGTGTAGTGTTTATAAATTATTTTTACCATTGGAATGGATTTTGTTGTAATGTTGTAATTTTCATTGCTAAAAAAGAATTATCTATCTATAAGTATCATATAAAAATAAAAACTTACCCTAGAAGTTTTGCTCGGTACAAAATGTGGTCGCTCTAGGGCATTGATCCATTTTCCACAAATATCGGGATCATTTGGAAAGCAAACACCGAAAACCTTTGGCCCCTATCTATAATTGCCTTTGCAATTAATAATACAACAAACGTACGGCATTTTTTAAATAAATTTTAAGAAAAGATGGACTTGACAGTGACTTTGAAAAATTTAAAATAATTTAGTTATTTTTTATTTTTCCGACGGTTATGGTGACAGCGTCATACATACAGGTTAGAAACTTCTATCCACAGCTGATCTATTCTGACAACGGAGTTGGTAGGCTATAATTAGTGACCGAAGGTCACGCCGGTATAAGATTTTTGACAGTTATTGTTTTACCAGAGGTGAGCAAATGGATTTGACAGTTGCTAGGGAAATGTTTAAAAACAAATAAAAACAATAAATAAGTGTCACTGACAGATTTTTGATTAAGAAACGTCAGGTTTAAAATGGAATTTTGATGTATCAAAAACTGTAAAAATACGTGCCTCGACGAATTACTATTGTTCCGTTTCGAGTAAGAAACTCAGGAAAAGTGAAAAGAAAACATGCATTTACCAAGCTGGAAAAGTAAAAAAAATAGCCGAATTTTCGAGGTAAATGAGCTACATACAAGCAGTAGTTACAAACATACGCATTTAGCATGTACTTCGTTAATAAATAACACATTATGTTTCCAAGTTTTATTGTAAGAAAAAAAGTAACAAAAATATAGATCATAGGAGTCTTTATATTTTACCAATTATTTACATTTTTAATATCTACCAATTCAATGTTTGTTTTTTTTTTGTCAAAGCCTGACATATTTTACTAACCAAAAAAAATCAATCTTTCAAAAATTGTCTGGGGAAATTATAAAAACAAAACATCAGTACGTTTCATAAAATCCGTTTTACATGCAAATATGAAAAAAACTAGTAAGTATGAGTTGCCCACCTCTGGTAAAACAAAAACTATCAAATGTATAGAGGGCCTCTAGGCTCTATAACTTTTTTATTTATGAAAATATCTTCGTGGTGTTAATTGCATTTTTGTAGAGTTTTTAAACTAGAATTTAATTACTAAATCAGATTTCATAAGTGACTTTTAGTTTTGCAGATATAATACAAATTTGTTTTTTTTCCTTATGGAACACCCCAATTGTTTTTACATATTTTGAATGCTTTTTTAATTTCCTTCAAAACGATGTGCTTCTTACGAAAATTGGATAATTAGTTTGTCGAGTTATTAAATATTTTCCATAAATCATATGGTAGGCTGTGCCATGGTTGTCAATCTGCGATGATAAAAATAATTTTTTACGAAGATATAAAATAGTAGTTTTAACAACTAGTGGCTAGAATAGTGCTTTTTTTTACAAGCGTTGGTTTAAATAACGAGCGCAGCGAGGTAATTAAAAACGCGAGTAAAAAAAGCCGCGAGTTGTTAACACTATTTTTTTTTAATACCTTTATCAAAAAATCGAAAAAAAAACCGGAAAATACTTTTAAAAATCTCCAACGAAGAGCACTTCTCGCAACACACCATCTTTCCACTATTAATCAAGGCGGCTGGTAAATGAAATAACAATGCGGTTTCCATAGCGATGTGCCTTTTTACTCGGTGACGTTCATTGTTGCGACATTTTAATGTTTGACAGTTTGATATTTTGACGATGTTTTCAAATGATTTTTTCGTAAATACTTGGTGAAAACCGGCGGAAATGACTTAATTTTTAGTCAAGAATAATTAGATTTTCAATATTACTATATACGTAGATCGAAGACGGGGTGCCATATTGAAATGCGTCTCAAAATATGTCAGCCTCCGACAGTTGTCAAAATTGTTTTTATAACTTTGTTTTGTTTTTTTTTGTTGAAATCTGCCAATAATGGATTGAAAAAGCTGTGCTTCTCAATGTAAAAGTAGTTATAATAGCATAATTAAAAAAATATATCAATTTCCCAGGAAAGTAGCCAGAAAAATAGAAAAAAAAATGTCAAAACTATTTTTAGTCCTTCCCTTTCCAGTTAAAATATAAACAAAGAAGCTAAAAGACAAAATTCTCAGGAAAGCGGCCAGAAAAATAAGAGAAAAGTTGCTAGTTTAAATCCTAGCCAAATCAGTTCTTTTGTCTCTTGATTGGTATAAAACTACTTATACTAACGAACTATAATCTTTTCTTTAGAATCTATACAAGTCAGAACTATTTTAGGATTATTACCTACAAAAATGTTCTTTCGGTCCCGATCTTTTTGATTTGATCAACTATGAATAGCAAAATGTAATTTAAATTACAAGTCTTTTTTAAAGAATTAAATAATAAAAAAACATAATTTTCCTAAAATTTGCCAGTTTCAATTATTTTTTGTAATAAGAACATCACATAAAAATATTTTTACTTTACTTTCGTTTTGGTGAACTTAAATGCCGGGTGCTAGGAAAACACTGTTGAAAATTGTTAGGAGCAGGCTATACAGTGTGTTTCAAATTCGGTGCTCACCCTGGGGATTTGCTAAACGGTAGGAGATACGAAAAGGTTTAAATTGCTCAAAACTAAAAAAAAAGTTTACAAATTCCGGATAGTTCCGGGGATAGGCGGAAAAACCGAAATCTTCATTTTCAGTTTTTATTTTTCTGTGCCTTTATTCTTAAAGCTGTCAAAAAACGCTTAAAACTTTCTACAGGCACTTTTTTAAGATCTACCTAGTGTAAGGTCCGTTTTTGAGACTTGACATTTCAGTGTGACAGGGGCGCTTGCCGTAATTTAAACCTTTTCGTATCTCCTAGTTTAGGAGATCCCCATGGTGAGCATCGAATTTGAAACACCCTGTATATGAAGATTGGCAGTGGGTTACTATTTGATATTTTTTTAAATGCAAAGAGTGATAAGGCAGGGTGTGCTCTTTCCTCCTTCATCATTGTAAGGGGACTGATCCGAGTTTTTGTATAAAATTGGATTAAGAGTAGAGATTCTTTTTTTTTTCTGTCAGTGACCTTAGCTCAGGAAATGTCTAAGTGGAGTTGGAGTCGAATAAACATCAGAATTGGCTGAACTTGAATGGAAGGCACATTTTGTAAAAACTAAGGCACGGCTTGCCAAATAAACTAAAATTTCTTTCTTAGGCCACCAATTTGGAATATTCAAACATTTGTTGCCCACCAAGCTTGAAATGCACGCGAAAATGCTGGGATGTTATTTACAACATTTAAGTCTGGGGTAGTAGTTATCCCCCCCCCTCAAAATCCGCGCATACCTCTATCTTAAAAATGAAGGAGAAGGGCGATTTAGTAGGGTTTGGGTTTACGAACAAAAATTACTTATTTATATTTTAAAGTAAGTAAATCTACAATAGTCTCAGTTCCAGATTTGTTGCCAAAATAATGCACTAAATTCGCCGCAGGCGAAAATTTTAAGAAAATTATAATAGAAATTACATTTTTATTAAACTTTTTAAATGGCGAAATTTTTTATAGAACCTAAAACTCTTAAAGAAAGTTGATGATGATCGAAATGAGGTTTGGATTAATTACAAGGAAGGAAGGAATCGCACTTTCACAAAATTTATTTTCAAATTTCATGTTCAATGCTGATTATTTTTCATGTATTTTTTAGCCAGTAAAATTTTTTTTTGGACAGGAAGAAATAGTTTTAATTTTCCAGTTAAAAAGGAAAAGTTTAATTTACGCACTGGTTGTTTTATCCCTTTCTGAAAGCAGAAAAGAAATAAACTTTGATAGCAGTTTGGTATAAAATTACCGTCATTTTCCCGGCTCCACGAAAGTTCCGACTATTTCCCGGTTGCTGGACACCCAGTGATGACAAGTTGGATGGAACATAACTTAAGTTATGTTTTCCTAAGAATTCTTTAAAAATTTTCATTACGTTTTCACTACCTACGTTATATTAAAGAAATTAATAATAATATAAAAAAATTAAACTTGTTTCTGTTAAGATCAATTTTAGGAAAGGATAAATTTAAAAAATGTGCTTTGTTTAATTTTAATATTGTAAATATCTGGTGGTCTCCTGAAGTTAGAAGCACACTGTGTGACCTTTTCAAGCATCGATTTTTTTTCATTTTTCTCCATTAACTTTTTGGGACTGTAATTTTTTTGCCTTTCTTCTGAAAATGAGAGTTGATACTGCCGAAACATGTTGGTTTTCAATAAGTGAAGTAGAGAATGACCCTGGTTGTTTGATTTAATTATCATCTGGCCCAATATGGACTACTTTAACAATTTGGACGATTTTTAGGTTATAAAAGTTTGTTTTGTTAAAATTAGTGTATTTGTATTTTATTTTTTGTTAGCCGTGTTTATAGCAGTAGTGGGGTGCCTTTTTTACCGTTTTTTTTTTTGGAAAATAGGTGAGTAAGTACAAATAAGTTTGCAGAGGCTCGATTTCTTCTATTACTCCACCAAAGATATCTTGCTAAATCATTTGCCTGACTAAATTTATGTTGGGGTGTCCGTCTCCCAGTCCTATCACCAAATTAATATTAGGGATATTTTGGAACGCTTATTTTACTGCGTCTGCGCAATAGTTAAACGTCATTCCATAGTGGTAATTAACCACTACCACTGCCGTAAGCTACGAATCCATTTCGTTATGGTTATTTTTCTGGTTAGTTTTAGAGAATTTTCGTGTAGTTAATTTTAAAAATAATAAAATATTATCAGGTTGCAACATATAAAACACTTATTTTGTAAAATAAAGCCAAATTTTTAATAAATATAATAAGTGACAGTTTTTAATTTGTTTCAAAAACTCTGGTAAAATCGATGAGTGGTAGTGGTAGTGGTTCTTAAACACTACCACAGCGACTGTCAAAGTTGTCAAAATTTTAAGCGCTCCAAAATATTCCTATTATCCTCCATGATATGGTTAGAAAATCAAATAAAAAACTTTTAGAAAAAAACAACAAGTCAATAAAAATGTAAGGTTAAGTTTACCGCTAAACGATTGACCACGCTCAAAGGCTCTATTTTAATTGAATTGAAGTTACCTTTATTTACGGTAAAGGTAACCATAAGAGTAACGAAATTTGCCGTTAAACTGTCTGACCAAAATCTCCCTAATAACCATAACAGAGTCCGGTGTTTAAGAAAGAATAACTTAATAGTTATCGTTATTTTTATATCGCAATATATTCGAAAACCCTATTTATAAAACGCTAAATTTACTGAAAAGGAGCTTATTATCGCCTTCATAGTTTTTAATTCGAATAAAATCGGTAAAAAAGTAGAGTTATATTTAACAAAAAAAGTTAGGTTATTTTTAACGTCAACTACAAAAGTAGATCTGACAAAAACTCTTTCTGCGAACATCCCGTCATCGTTATTAAAAATAAAAATAGGCATAACAATAAATGTATCGACTCTATTATCCACAACCCTATAACTTTGAAAACTTTATACACAATCTTCTCTAGAGCGGAAAACTGACTCCCATAATAATCTATTAAACGTTCGCATGAAGCACTTTTTATCATCCCGATAAAAAGCGCAAAAAAAAAATGAAACACCTGTTTTCGCGGCTCTCAAGTTGCAATCGAAATGACACGATCTCACGATTATTCCAGGGTCACCTTGATGAGTTAACGACGCACAGTAGGTAACTGATTTATATAAAACATCTTTAGGTATACCATTCATTATTATCTCCCTTACTATGCAGACCGCTTCAAGCTACTGCGAACATAGGGGGAATCAAGTCCAATTTACTCTCCGTGCCGTACGACCGAGGTGGATTCGAAGCACGCTGCAGTGTTATCTTTTGGAAATTCATTTTGTTTTTATTATTTTGTTTTATTTCTGCCTTGCTCGAGAAACAGATGGGTAAGTTCTTAATTGAAATAATACATTTTTAAAACCAAAAATGGATGTCTACGAAGTTCCGAAAAAGTGCAGATGGTCAAATGGTCAAATCGTCATAACCCAACACACGTTCGATATTGGTCGAGGGAAAATTTGCATTTGTATTTTGACGTAAGAACACAGTATCCCCAAAAACTTAATGTTTGGGGGGGGGGTATTATAGGGGAACACGTAATTGGGTCAGTTTTTATTAACGGCAATTGCAATTTGAATGGTCCTAGATACTTGGATCTACTGCAGCAGCACATTATTCCAACTGCTAGGCAGTTGCTAGGTGTAAGATTTGGTGAAACATGGTTTCAACAAGATGGTTGTTTCGCTCACAATGTTGGCCTTGTTATTTAATGTATTTCCTAATCGGGTTATAAGTACACGGGGAACTATTTTATGGCCAGCTCGATCTCCCGATCTTGCTCCTAATGACTTCTATCTGTTTTTGAAGAAGCTTTTCAAATTATCACCCCTAACATGTTTGGAAACGTTAGAAGAGGTTTTTATAGTAGGCTCGGATATTGTCTAGCCGAGCAAGGAGGACTTTTCGAACATTTGCTTTAATTTTTTTTTGACGGGGAGAATCTTTTTGGTTTTTAGAATGTATTATTTTATTTTGAGCACTTGCTTTTATTTTGTTTCTCCTTATTATTTTCATTGTAACACGTCGTCACTGATAAATCTGAGCAGTTGACAATAAACCGCTCTTATTTATCAGTGACAAAAAATAAGAAAATTACGTTATAAAAATTTGCGTATTTATTGACCAAATTCCGGTTTCATTGACTACGCTCCACACAGCACCGTGGTTAGAGGCGTACTAAATACCAAAGGAAAGTCATGCAAGTGGTGATCGCAAACCTGAGTATTGGTTGCTTCACTGATAGGCGTGCGGTGTCTCTGCATGTACGTACACTGGCAAATTAGACTTCTTCCGCCCTATGTTCGCAGTAGCTTGAAGCGGTCTGTATAATTAAACCATATATTTAGTTCGAAATTTAAATTAATTAATAACATAAAAACATAACAACGACGCAAGTGAATTCGGAGGGTGGTTTCATTTAAATAAAGAAATGATTTGACCTGTTCAATTTTTGCACGGACTTTTCGTGTTGAACTCAATCAAAAGCTTTCTCATATTCAATGAAACAGGCATTTACTGGCAGACACAGTCCTAGCATTCGGCAGCAACACATTCTGAAAATTTCTGCCCTGTGATTTCACTGAAAGCTTAATTTATTTATCACTGTTTTGTCATGCAATAAATTGGAAGGTTCTATCCATTTAAAACCCAAATTTTTGGTACCAACAGAATGTTCCACGAAGACGAAACAAAGGCGTTTTCACGTATTTAAAGTCCGATTTTTAAATAATGGAACGTCGATTTTTTTATTGAAAGGGACATTTTCCGGCTATCCTAAGATTTTTGTACCACGCACCTCCTTCGAGGGCCAAACTTTAATCCTATATTTTAAATAGGGAAAGTGGATAGAGTGATACCTTGTTTTGAAGGTTTCTTGAATGTAAGAATTTCGAAAAACTATTGATTCGTTTTTGAGATATTCATAAGCTCAAATTGTACAGGTAAATTTCCTCTCGTAGGAATGTATCCTAGAGAAAAAAATTGGTGCTAGAAAGCACGGATAGTCCACCATATAATCAATTATTTTATATTGAAAGTAAATGAAAATATCTCGAAAACTGTAGCTTTGAAAAACCAAAATCTGCTTTACTTCTAAAGTGATGATTTTGAAATAACTCGAATACTGAAGCTCCCACGAAATGGAAATTTAAATCTGAAAACCGCTACTTGCTTTTGTTCCAAAGTCACAATTTTTTAAAATATTTTATCCCCCTTTTCCCCCCTTCAACCCCCCCACCACCCTACCCAAACGTTAATCAGTTCATGGTCAGCCGATAGAGGATTTTTTTACCAAATATCGTTAAAATCGATTAAGGCGTTCTTGAGCTATCGTGTATACAGACAGACAACTTTTTTTTTTCGTCGATTAAGGTATTTCGGAACCTTAGTAACTCATTTTTGATAAAATTAAGAAAAGTCAAAATTTTTAATTTTAATAGTCCCCCATACCATATTGGTATTGTGGACTGAAAATTAAATGATAAAATGTACTACATACTAACATACTAAAAAAAAGACATTGAGACATTTAAAACAAAAGGTTACTCCTAGTAGGGGGAGCAAGATACAAAAACTGAAACACAAGAAGTGTCCCCCTCGAATAAAAAATCGAATTTTTCCAAAATCAGATAACTAAATACGTGAAAAACACACTATATATTATATACATGTTATTTGCTCACTGTGCGCCGACGTTAACGTTAATTGTCGCAGGCAAGAGCGAGAAAAAAATTGTCGGTAGCCGCCACACTGTCTGCCAAGATGCGAAACGGTCACGTAATTTTACTTTAATAGTTCAGCGGTGAAAAACGTTTAAAACAAAATTAGCAATCACTTTTACTCCATATAGTTTCATATGATGAATAGGTTCGTTTGATCTAAGCTAGGTTGATCCGACCCGATAATATCGTTTAACCTCATATGACAAATGGTTTAGCTTGAGTTAGGTTGATCCGAACCAATATCGCAGCTAGGTTAAGACTAATTTAGATCGTTTGACATTAGCTGTTGACGAATGAAATTGGTGAGTCAACCCTAGCTAAGTTGACCCCAACTTACTTGCCATACAAGAACTAAGGCGATCGCGTTCACAAAAGATAAATCCCTCGATCAAAAATTTTTACATTACTTTACGATATCAGAGGAGCCAACAGTTGTTGGTGTAATTTTTTTAACAGAATTTATATCGTATATAAGTTTAAAATTTTATGACGTTAGACATTATTAGTAGAAACAGTATAAAAATATGTATTTAGAAATTGTTCGTCGTTATTAAAATATGAATTAATTTTTTTCTTTATGGCGAACGCCAACTTTGCCTTACCTTGCCTTTTGTAGGAAACACCAACTAATCTTTTATACTAGGTGGGATGCAAATCTCCGTGTTTTTCCCAGTCCCATTTTCGTGTAGACCAGCCCTACGTCACAAACTGGTTGGTTGAAGTTTTGGGTTAATTGTTATGGTTGGGTTTCCTAAAAATTAAAAAAATACTTTATTCCAAATATATATGTTTATAGTTGGATTCTTTAAACGGAACGGTGCTTCTAGCGGGTTAGAATTTGGTTTAATCGTGCTATCTTAAATTTTGTCTACGTCATTTAGTTTACGAGGTATGGGTTTTTTTTTTAATAGGGCACCCTGTATATTTTGCAATTTTTGAAATCTGCAAAAAAATCTCTATTAAGCAATACCACACAGTAGGATCTATCTTTTACGATAATCAAGATATTTTTATCTAAATCTGTATGGAAAACTTCGATATTCATTCAAATATCCCCCGTAAAACAGGGCATAGACAAAAATTCCATGCAAGTTTAAATGCCTCTATCTTGGAAACCATAAGAGATAGAGAATTAGAGTTTTTTATAAAACCAAATTCTAACCCGCTAGAAGCACCGTTCCGTTTAAAGAATCCACCCTGTATATTCAACATAAAGAACTCCGTTCACTTAGCATTGCCACTGGCTTTCGGTTGATATGTTTTAAATAGACCTCTTTTTGATCCGACCCACGGTTTCAGAAATATAGGTGTTGAAAGTTGGAGGTTTCAGATTTAAGGGATTTTTCACTAAAATCAGTTTTTTGCCTATTTTGTTATATTCGAGCAGCTGACTTGCTACTTCCAGTACACCAGTTTTTAGGTAGAGAACCAGGCTATTAAATGCAGTTGAAACAATTGACATATTTTATTTACGTCACTCTTAGTGGCGGCACAAACTTCAAAAACGTAAAAAACCTTTTTTCAAAATGCAATTTTTCGTAAAATCGCTGATTAAAAAAGAACAAACGGTGAAATATTTTTTTTTTGATATGTTATTGAAAAATCTTCAGAGAAAAAAAAAGAAAAGCTACATATGTATAAGTTCATCACATTTTATGAAAAACACCCGTGAACCTGGAAAATGCTCGTATTATTAGAGACATAAAGCTATTTCTAACTCATCGCGGTATACGTATCCGCATCTAGCGAGAACCAAGCACATTTATTGGTCAGAAACTTGTAACACGTTCGAAAAGAGCAGCTATATGCTAATTTAAGGTGTTTCTGAACGCAATAGGTGCTGAGATACGATACGTGTGCCGTAACGATACGTGATACCTAACGCATCTCAACACCAATCGCGTTCAAGAACACCTTAGATTAGCATATATATATGGTCGTTTCGAACGTGGATGGTGGATGCAGATACGTATACCGCGATGAGTTACAAATAGCTTTATGTCGCTATTGTACCCACTTTTACTATGTATATGTGTATACCATGCTAGAGACAAGGCTCAGCCGATTTTGACAAGTGGTACCGCTGCACAGTAGTTTATCCCTGACAAAATTCAAAAAATTTATCGGGATTTTTACAAATTATTATTTTATTTTGTCATATACATTCCAAACTACCTAAAAAATCTTCTTAAGTCATAGGGAATACCAATTTAGTATGCTAGTAAACGTGACAGAAACAATAAATGTTGGTATTGTGTTTCGTTAATGTCTAAATCTCAATTTTTTTGGGCATGTTCGTGTACTGATTAAAGAAGACTTTTTCAGCTTGCCACAATATATGTTGACAGCCTTTATAAGGAATATATTCAGTTCAAGATAAGTGTAACGTGTTGCCTTATCAATTAAAAAAGAGAACGTTTGTATGATTTATTGTTTTTTATGTAATAAAATTAAACTGTACTAAAGTTTTAGAAACTCCTTTCTTGTATATACAGAAAAATAAAGCTTAGTCTTTCTACTTTCAATCCCTATAAGAATCTCGTCCTACTTTGTCCAACTTTTTTAAAATATAATGATCTAAAGAACATCTGGATATGAAGGTTGTGCCTTAAGAAAAGGCTATACGAAATATTTTTTTAACATTATTGCTAATCTAATCATTTGTTTGTACTCAAAATTAGCCCCTCAATTAGCAGAAACCAGAGCTTAATGTTGTTTGCAATATTTGTCACAATCTACTAATTATAATAAATTTCTTAAAATTTATTGTAATATGATTTTTGAGCTAGGGCTATATGGATGCTAAACCACTGTGCGCTGGAGTGATCTAAGTCTCAGAGGCGTAATTTTTTTAATAACATTTTCTAAATTTAATATTTTAAAGATATACTGCAGGACTAGTTTTAGGGCGGAGCTAAATTGCTACTACGCGTACCAATACACGTCAGTGTCGAAAATTCTCACCATGTAAAATGAAAGACAGAATTTGTGGGACTTTTCTGAACAGTGACAGCCACTTATTCCATGACTATCTAAGCTTCATAACATACATTTTTAAACAAAAAAAGGGTCTTTTACAAAAAATGCCTACAAAAATTTAAATTGACTTATTTTTTATTTACTGGAATAGTATTAAGAAACTAAATTTTAAGGAATATTAGCAAATAAAACCTGACAAGAAAGCAGCAATGGTTATTAAATCATGTGATGAATGTTGGATAAACGCGCCGCGGGCGCATTTTTTTTTAGAAAATTTGACTAAAAAATTAATTTTCTATACTTTTTGAACGCTGTTAAGAAAGGTTGCTAAAATTAAACAAAAAAAAATTGAAATTTTGATCTTTTTCACGTTTTGATGAAATAGAAGAAAAAAGTGTGTTGGGTTAGCTGCAAAGTGCATTTTTAATACCCTGAAAGAACATATGAATAGCAATTCCAATACTCTTATCGGGGAATTTCCATGACTTTCCAGACTTCTGAGTAAGTTTCATGACTTTCCATAAGCACTTTTTTTTCCCTGACTTTCCAGGTTTTTCCATAATGTGGACACCCTGTTATAGCTGATCAACTACCACATCACCTTGATGTGGAAGATAAATCCCAATCAATAAACTATCTCCATTCATTCCTGCTAAACTAAAATAAGGTGGCCGTTTTTAGATATTGCCTCTGACCTAAAAAATAATTGCCAACATTTTTTGTTGCCAAGAAATACCGAATAAAAGGAAAGGACAAAATTAACTATCCTAGACACCAGCTGTGTGCTGAAAAAGGCTTGTTGCCAAGGTGTTTAGGAAATTCAAATTCATTCAAAAACGCTATTAATTGCTGGCAAGGATTTTTAAGTATGTGTTGCAACTCATGATAACTAATTGTTTCCTTTATAAAATTCGCTCGACTAAAACGAATGAAAAATTTGATATTTAATTTTGCAGATAATAAATTTCCCGACTTCGAATTAATTTCAAATACGTATTTTAATTAAAAAAGTACCTTCTTCTTTTTGAAATTGCAATAGTTGTGACAATCAAATGTGGGTAATGCAGAATTGAATATTTTTATTTTTGATTGGAAAAAAGAAACCTAAATACTTTTTACAAAAACTTAAGTATACAATTTATAAAAAATATCTTTTAAATTTTCTGATGGAATTGAAGATTATAACACACGAGTTTCACTTAGTTTCTGTTTAACGTAATCATCAACACTGCCTATGTTTTTTTAAAATGGGTGGGAAATAAGACTACTAGTGAGTGACTATCTTAAATAGTCTAACAACATTAACATTTTTATTTGCTTAATTGTATGCTTAAAAAGTACGATAGATGGATAATAGTAGTTTTTTTTTATACCTTCATCAAAAACATGATTTTAGTAACTGTCTGCAGATAACTAAAGCATGGCTTTTTTCGTTACCGATGCAAAAAAACTTTTTTTTTGATCACGGGTGCCAAAAAAGATTTCTGTCCGTTTTTTACCCAAAATTAAAGAGAAATAGCGGAATATAGTAATATTGAAAAAATATAATTATTCTTGCCTAAAAATTAAGCCATTTCCGCCAGTTTTCACAAAGTATTTACGAAAAAATCATGTAAAAACATCGTCAAAATATCAAACTGTCAAAGATTAAAATATCGCCAGCACTGATATTTTATTTACCAGCCACCTTGATTTATAGTGTAAAGATGGTGTGTTGCAAGAAGTGCTCTTCGTTCGAGATTTTTAAAAGTATTTTCCTATATAGTGTTAACAACTCGCGGCTAAACTGTGTTTTTTTTTACTCGCGTTTTTAAATATTTTATAATAATTATTTTATAATTATTAATATATTAATAATAATTTAAACCAAAGCTTGGAAAAAAAGCACTATTTTAGCCACTAGTTATTAAAACTACTACTTCACAACTAGTGGCTAAAATAGTGCTTTTTTTACAAGCGTTAAAAAAGCACAGTTTAGCCGCGAGTTTTAACACAATTTTTTTAATACCTTTATCAAAAAATCCAAGAAAAACAGGAAAATACTTTTAAAAATCTCGAACGAAGGCGGCTGGTAAATCAAATAACAATGGTTTCCATAGCGATGTGCCTTTTTACTCGGTGACGTCCATTGTTGCGACATTTTAATCTTTGACAGTTTGATATTTTGACGATTTTTTAAATAATTTTGTCCTAAATTCTTCCCCCCCCCCAGAGCTTCCCCCTCACGCTCCCACTCCACCATTGTCGAATCTTCCCGTCCTTTGTATAAAGGTCAGGATATCCGACCATTTCAGCGTCGGAAGGTGTTCCGGTTCGAACACTTCCTCTCCGAAGATTCTCTCTCTGATTCCTCTGTAGGCCGGACACCTTGCAAGATAGTGGTTTAATTTTGAGTAAAAAACGGACAAAAATATTTTTTTGCACCCGTGATCAAAAAAAAAAGATTTTTTTGCATCGGTAACCAAAAAAGCCATGCTTTAGTTATCTGCAGACAATTACTAAAAACATGTTTTTGATGAAGGTATATTAAAATATATTTTTGGAATTAACAGTGTGGTTCTTTAACAAACTAATTGAGGATATAAAGAACTTAGTTTTGTTCATTTGTGTAAAAATACCTAAAGGCACTTTAGTTAGAAAAATTAAAACAAAAATTAACTTGATAATAATAATGAATAATTATAATAATATTTTTTTATTTATCTAACAAGATTTATTTTTGAAAACTTTCCACATATAAAAATTCCGATATTTACAAACAACTTTAATTTAAGCCAGCGTCATTCTTTCCTGCTTTTACGCCCTATAGTACTACTGTGACTATCACTTAGGTAATTGACTTTAATATTATTGTAGATGATGTCATACCCAAAATAATGGCCAAATCAAATTTAACGCAGAGATCATATAATAAAACATACGCATCAAATCCTAGATAATCTTTTAATAAGGAAAGAGTGGTTAGTTCCTGCGATGAATAAGTTATTAAAAGTTATCATGCTACTAAGTAATGTAATACAAAAAAAAACATTTTCATCACGTTTTCATAGCATGGATCTTGGATCATTTTGAATTTTTTAATTTTAATCGGCATGGATCATTTTGAATTTTAGTCCAAGGCAAATCATTTTAAGTAAAGATAAATACAAGGTCATTTAGAACTTATTAAAAGCTGGATAATATGGACCCACGCAAACTCTCTGGCAAAGCCTCATTTTTTAGGTAAAATCGGGTTTGTTAAAAAAACATCAAATCTATTGTTAGTTATATCGGCCAAAAATAGTCATTCCTGACTGTCAGGTGTTATTTTTATTTAAGAATTCGAATGTTGTAAAAAGGATTTACAATAAAGAATCTTTGATCTTGTGTTTTTAGATTCTTTTCGGTTCAAGTACCTGATTTGGAGGTTTTTTTACCTTTTTTTCTTCTTTCTTTTTTGTTCTAATTGCCTTGGGAGCATAACCCTATTGGAAATATTAACACGCAAGGACGGACCCATATCAGGTGACTTAGATAAGTACCAGTGCGGAACGATGCCTATTTGTGAGTGATTCAAAGTAGGAAATCAAAGTGTATGATGGTGTTTAATGATGTTTGGGGAGGGTGACCAGTGAAAGCACTTATGAGCCCAAGCTGGTTGCCCAGGGCAAAACATCATTTAATCATTTCTCTTTTCGCTTTGGTCCTTTGTGTGTTCCTTGTGTGATGCACATCCAATTTTGAATTTTCGTTTTTTTTCCACCCAAGATCTTTTGTTTTTAGATTTTTTTCGGTTAAAGTAACTGATTTGGAGGTTTTTTTTAACTTCTTTTTCTTCTTTCTTTTAAAGTTGGTGATATTTGGAGCCCCGTAGGTAGTTTATTTAACGACATGATTCGTTAAGAGTTAGAAAACCCTTAACCATATTGTAGTGTTTTTTTTTCTAATTTTTCCCTTTCTTTTGTTTCAGCTACTACCGTCAGTATTATTAACGGTGCTTGGCTGCGTGCAGCTCAGCCACAGCAGAAGACTGCCGGAGAGAGATATGGACAATGAAGTTAAGACTAATGCAGAAGGTAAAAACCGAGACCCCCGCATTTCAAATTGAACAACGACTATTACCGACTCAACTAATTTTATTCATTCATGAATTGTAGTTACCAATTTAACTGATTCCACAAATTCCCTTATTTCCACTACTAATTCCAATCCACTCTTTATGAGAGAGAACACACAAGCGCTTTCTCCCTAATTTCAGTATAAAATACGAGCACATAATTCCCTTACGAAAAACGTTAGAGGACCAAAGCGTTCGACTTATCTTCTGCCTTTCTAAAAAGTGTCGTAGTACTAACCCCATACCATTGTCCAAGATTTTTAACCCATGATATACCGGTTCTTTAATGGGGGTGATGCATTTTTTAAATAAATGAAAGTTCGGGATATCATCTAATATATAAAGTCAAATTTGTCACGTGACTTCAATTACTCAATTATTAATTTGACATAAATTAAAAATACCTTATTCTTTTTAAATATTTGTATACACTATTATTAAACAACATAAGGTTATAAAAAAAATTGAGTAAAAAAAAATACTAAATTAAACAAAGATTTAGCTTTTTAAAAATTAAATTATAGGGTTTTGGTTTTAACTTGTAGGCTTGTTGGTAGTTGAGAAGGTCGTGTCTTGCTTCTCATTAGCTATTGGAAATTCAAAACACGCCATACTTACCATCGGCGATTTGCCGAACTATTTCCACTCCCTCAGATGTTTTTCTTTACAAAAATCGCGTTTAAAAATTAGCTAAAGATATTGCGCGCTTTACTTCCTCTGGTGTTATATATATACTTTCATTTAATTTTTCTTTGGTATCCGGTATAATTTTGGCTTTTCTTTTATTAAATAATCCAGCGGCTTCCTTTTTATGCGTTACATCTTTTATTTTTTGACATTGTTGTGTTATCCGGTATTGTATTGCTGACTTCTCTGTTGATTTCATGGTACTGAGCGCTGATTTCATCGGTTATCCAAATTGTATTTTTACTGGTTCACCCTTGCATAGGTGTTCTCGACTATGGCACTTGTGACATCTTGTTCAGACTATTTCTGCATCTTGCTCGGTAGACTCGTTACCAAACTGAAAATATTCTGGGCAGCCTTGCCGGTTCTCGGAAAAAGTGTTATCAACGTTCTCCAACGAAATTTCACTAATTGTTTACTAGGTTGGCAGTACAAAAAATCCCAAAAAGTTACCATTTTGTTGTTCTGCCCAATAAAGGCAGCTTCAAGAAATTTTCGTTTCTTCCAGTGTGACTTTTTGTGCAAAACCTTTGCTTCTGTACACTTCAGTCGGTGTTGTTTCGTTGTTTCAACTCTTTGGGTCTTCGTCTGATGTTCCTTGAGCCTAACAGATAGTGGTCTTTTTGTTTCGCCTATGTATGATTCACCACACTCACAAAGAACTTGGTAAATGCATTCCTTATTTTGTTTGTTCTCCGGTTTTGTTTTACTAAGAAGGCTTCGAGTTGTATTATTAGAATAACAAGCCGTTTAAATATTAAAGTTGTTCGCTACTCTTCGAATTTTCTCTGATACTCCTTTAATGTATGGAATTGTAAAAAAAGCATTTGCCTGGTTTTGGGCTTGTAATCTCTGTCCTGTTTGCTGAAATTTAGAAATAGTATCTTAGTTATAAGTTTAAGACTGTAACCATTTTGTTAATGAAGGTTGCCAACAAAAGTCAAATTTTTAGGGATTTTTGTACTGCCAACCTGGTAAACAGTTAGTGAAAATTGGTTAGAGAAGGTTCACAACACTGAATATTGTCAATTGAAATGTATCGATGAAATAAAAAAAAATATACATCTATTTTTCGCAGGCAACTTGGAAAACAACATAGACTTTGCCAACCCGAGGGAGTACGTCAAAATCACAGCGCCACCTGTCGAGATGATTAGCAGAAACGTCGGGCAACACGTCGAGCTGTACTGCGAGGCTATGGGTTCGCCGCCTCCCACCATACAATGGTATAAGAGGAATATGAGGATTACAGAGGTAAATATTTTAAAAATCTGTAATAAATGCTTTTAACTTTTAGAAAATAAATTAACAATAATGGACAATACTCAACAACACCTGACAATACTTGACCTTCCTCGACAATACCTAACAATACTCGAGACAATACTAGAAAAGAGGATACTTAACAATACCGGAAATTACTTGACAATGCCTAATAATACTAGACATCACTAAAAAGTACTTGACAATACTTAATACTGGATAATACTTGACAATACTCGACAATATTTCAGGTCTTGACAGTACGCGTACAAATTTAAGGCCAGGTGTTAACCCCTTGTATAATACCATCGACGTATTAACAATGCATTTTATTTTTCCCCTTTATTTTTTTTTAGAACGAATCATTTGAAGACACCAACTTAATCGATGGTAACGAAGGTCTAGCCAGAGTTTCATCGCGTCTAGTGATTCACCACATTCTCCCACGTCACCAAGACCTTTATCGATGCGTAGCTGAATCAGGCAAGTGTCATACTAATAAAGTGTTAAGATTTTTGCCAAGTTTTTATAAATTACGGCGATTTTTATGAAAATTTGGAGATTTTGTATCAAAAGTTGGTGATTGATGAAAATTTTGGGATTTTTTATGAAAATTTGGTGTTTTTTTGAAATGATGAAAATTCGGAGATTTTCTATGAAAAATTTAATTTTTTTAAATTAAAATTTGGAGATTTTTTTTATGAAAATTTGGAGATTTAAGTTTTTTTTGGGAAAGATCTTGCGTATCAACTTATTACTCAAAAATTACTATATTTCCATTTTTGATTCTATTTTCTTTAAGGAAATCACTCTACAACCTTTTTTTCCAGTTTTCTGCTGTGTTAGCTTACTATTCTCAATTTTATTATAGGAAGTCAGACAGCTTCAGCCATCACCAAGCTTTTGGTGCCAAACAAAGAGGGCAGGGAAATGAACTTCACGCAGTTGGTGGCCAACAAAATTCTGGGTGCACATCACATGCCCAGGGTAACCTTCTGGGCGCCCGCCTACATGGACGTTATAGGTAAGTCAACAAAAAAGTTTTTAATAGGGAATAAATTTCACACACTTTTCCCAGTTTTTTCTTACCATTTGCCAAAGATTCGTCATTTTTTATAACAAGAAACCACCAAAAAATTTATTGACTTGATTATTTTATTTTAAAAAAAAACTACATAACTCCTTTCTGGTTGTGCATTGTTTTTTTAATTTTTCCAGATGAAGTTATTTTTCCTGACTGCTTTCCATGGCTGTTGCATAGGGTAACAAATCCCTGACTTTTACGTTCGAACCCTGCTACACCAGTACAGAGTTCGCCTACTTATGATTTTCATCAGTCCATGTAAAAATTAATTTAAAAAATAGACCTTACCTTACTAAAGCCACGCAAAGTGCAGTGTATTTCTTGAATTTTTCCACCATCAGTGTTTCTGAGACTGTTTCCCATTCAGTACTTGTACCTAAAAATCAAAACTACACCATGAGGTTCTTGCACATTTTTTAATAACTGCTTATTAAGAAACTACTAAAAAAAAATCGGCTTTTTTTGCAAAAAAATGCATCTGAAGTTTAACTTTACCCAAAAAATTCAAAATTCTTAATTTTGAGCTCTAAATTGCATTCATTTAGCACAAATAAATTTTTGATTTTGTATTTTGCGTTATTTTGTTTTTTGGAAAAATGGAGGGGAAGTGGAAGAATATTTGTGGGAAAATTTGAAAATAACAATCATAACCTAACAAGTTGACAACATCGGTTGGCATTCCAAAGGTGGCCACCCAAGATGAATGAAACTTTCTTATTCAAGCTACACCCCCCCCTTTGGATATTTTAAAAATTATGTACTAATTTAAAAAGGCGGGGGTCTGGTGTGCTTAGGAGATGGATTTAATTAAAGTTGATATGTCATAATTTTGTACTAACTCTTAAAGAAGGGTACTTTTAATTTACAAAAACCATCGGTTCCTAAGATTTTTGTTTCTTTATTTTCGGGTATATAGCTTAATATCAAGGTACACCCCCTCTGCTTAGGAAAGAGATTCGACCAAAAGTAACTATGCCAGAATTTGGTACTAATTATGCACTAATTTCGCCTCTTTCTAAAAAATTGCCTACTCTCAAGATAACTTCATTTTTTTTTTTGTTTATAAGGGGTGTGTACTTTCCCCTTCTAGAAAATTGCCTACTCTCAAGGTAACTTCTTTTTTTTTGGTTTTATGGGGTGTGTAGCTTGATATCGAGGCACACCCCCCTCTGCCTAGGAAAGAGATTAGTACATAACTAGTAGCAAATTATGGCATAATTACTTTTTTCAAATCTCTTTTCTAGGCAGAGGGGTGTGTGTCTAGATATCATACACACCCCTTATAAACAAAAATAAATCAAGTTATCTTGAGAGTAGACAATTTTTTAGAAGGAGGCGAAATTAGTACATATTTGGTACCAAATTGTAGCATGGTCACTTTTGGTCGAATCGCTTTGCTAAGCAGGGGGGGGGGTGTACCTTGATATCAAGCTACACACCCCATAACAAACAAAAATCTTAGGAACCGATGGTTTTTGTAAATTAAAAGTACCCATCTTTAAGCGTACATAATTATTACAATCAACTTTAATTAAAACTATCTCCTAAGCACACCAAACCCCCGCCTTTTTAATAGTACATAATTTTTACAATCAACTTTAATTAAATCTATCTCCTAAGCACACCAAACCCCCGCCTTTTTAATAGTACATAATTTTTACAATATCCAAATTGAGTTTCGTTGAGGGGGGGGAGTGTAGCTTGACTGCGCTCTCATTCATTTTTTTTTTGTTTATAAGGGGTGTGTACTTTCCCCTTCTAGAAAATTGCCTACTCTCAAGATAACTTTTTTTTTTTTGGTTTTATGGGGTGTGTAGCTTGATATCGAGGCACACCCCCCTCTGCCTAGGAAAGAGATTAGTACATAACTAGTAGCAAATTACGGCATAATTACTTTTTTCAAATCTCTTTTCTAGACAGAGGGGTGTGTGTCTAGATATCATACACACCCCTTATAAACAAAAATAAATCAAGTTATCTTGAGAGTAGGCAATTTTTTAGAAGGAGGCGAAATTAGTACATAATTGGTACCAAATTGTAGCATGGTCACTTTTGGTCGAATCGCTTTGCCAAGCAGGGGGGGGTGTACCTTGATATCAAGCTACACACCCCATAACAAACAAAAATCTTAGGAACCGATGGTTTTTGTAAATTAAAAGTACCCATCTTTAAGCGTACATAATTATTACAATCAACTTTAATTAAATCTATCTCCTAAGCACACTAAACCTCCGCCTTTTTAATAGTACATAATTTTTACAATATCCAAATTGAGTTTCGTTGAGGGGGGGGGGGGTGTAGCTTGACTGCGCTTCACGTCCTGTTCAATTTATAAATAGCTACACATCCCATAACAAACAAACAAAACTCTTAGGAACTGATGGTTTTTGCTAAAAGTATCCTTCTTTAAGAGTAGATAATTAGTACAAAATTATGACATCAACTTTCATTAAATCTATCTCCTAAGCATGGGGGGTACAGCTTATCGCCAAGCCTCCGTTATTCGTTATAAGTACATTTTTTTTTTTAAAAAAGGACTAAATTAGTACATAATTTTTACAATATCCAAATTGAGTTTCGTTGAGGGGGGGGGGCGCTGTAGCTTAACTGAGCTAGGATGTGAAACTTACAAATAAAACTAAACCTACCCGTTTCGTTTCCTTCCAGGCTCGAACGTGATCCTCCCGTGCAAATCGGTGGGCAATCCCAAACCCAACCTGATGTGGATCGATCCCAACGCGAAAGTGATCACCAACAACGAACGGTACACGATCTTACCCGACGGCGAGTTGAGAATCAAGTCGATCTCGTGGGACGACATGGGCGTGTACAATTGCATCGTCGAGAACTCCATGGGACAGGACAGTGTCGAGACGTTTTTATATCCGATGAGCGTAAGTACACACGGTTCTCGCTTTTTTTTTTGTTAACCCAGAGATGGCATACCAGATTTCCCCTGACTGATGTCTTTTTGTGAAATTTCCTGACTTTTGCGTTAAATAACAAATTCCCTGACTTTTCCCAGTTTTCAGTTCCGTACAAACAATGCTTCAGGTCCAGATAGCGTTTCAGATTTTTCCTGACTGCTGTTTTTTGGCAAATTCCTTGACTTTGACATTGCATAAAAAATTTGCAACTTTTTCAGTTCCATATACAAACCCTGCCACGGGGTGTTTCAAAAATAATTTAAAGATTTTAATTTAGATCGGACATTTTTTCCTGTTCTTTAAAATTTATAATCCAAGGTTAATTGGTTTGCTGGGGGGGAAGGGCGGCGCGTTCAGATTTATACACGACGTTTCGATCAGTACAATCTCTGATCGTCTTCAGGTGCAAACTACTAGTTTGTACTGATCGAAACGTCGTGTATAAATAAAATATAGACATTGGTAGACAATGTTGAACTCAAAACTTAAGATACACAAGCACTCGAAACGTTGTAAAAAAGTAAATATAAAGGCAATGGAAGTTCAAAACTCTAGTTTACTCTCATTTTAATTTATATCATTCTTTGAAATTTATCCACAATATGTAAAGTAAATCCTTTTTATGATGAAATTTTATATTTGTCTGTCTGTCTTTTGCCTCTATTTTACGCGGTATACAAAAAGGCAGACGTAAAAATTGCCGTTAGTTAGCACACCAAAATACTTTTTTGTGCGGTTTAGAAAATATTGCACCAGGGTATTTAAATTATTGTTTTATAAATGATAACATAAAGATTTCAAATTATACCGGCCGTTTTTTCATATTCTTTCAAGTGAAGTTGTTTGCTGGGAGGAGGGGGGGGGGAAAGTAGCCCAGGCAAAAATTTGGAGAGAACCCACCTAATCTGTAATTTTGTAACATTCTGAGCAAAAGTTACTTTTTATGAAATTTACGCGATTTTTTGAACTGGGAACATTAGCCTAGATTTTGAAGTTTTATAATTTTTTTTTTACTTTTCCAGGACATATTTCTTTGGATTAGATACAAAAAGAACCAACGTTCCAATAAGCTAAAATAATTCGCGACTTTCACCTCTACCATGATAACAAATTTTATAATATTTATAAGGTGTTCTAAAAGTTCAAGCCCTTCAACCAAGAGGCGGTAAAATTTTACATGTATACCCATATGGTTAACAAAAAAAAAAAACATCTTTTTGTATGCTGGTTGTGCCCCAATCATTGGGGGCGGAACTAGGGGGGGGGATGTTGATGTTAGATTTTTTTTATGGGATATCATGTATATTTTGGCAAATTTGAATAGGGCTTTTCCTTCTGTTTTCCTTTTTCTCTAACGGTTTTTAAATAGTGATATGGTTTAACCACAGACCTAGGTCTGTTTCAACTCATTGGTCTTATGGGGATGATTTTTCCATTTTATTAAAAAACCTTTAGAGAAAAAGGTAACATATCAGGTATTTTTAAAAAAGAGCCATATTCATATTTTCCAAAATATATAGTGTCTCATTTAAAAAAGTAATATCGCCGCCCTCGCTCCGTCACCCTTAGTGACTGGCGGAACGAACAGTTGAACGACCGTGTGGTGAGGTGAGCTTTTTTCACCACCTTTTTCCACGGGGAATTTCGCTCACCTCACCTCACGGTCGGTCAAGAATAAGCGTCCAGCATCCAAAAATATGCAATGCTTTTTTGTAAACCATTTAAATATGTAAAATTTGACTTTTCTGCCTCTTTTGGTTTTGAAGATATTATGAGGGATTCAAGACTTTTGGGACCTCTTATATAAGTAAACCACATAAGTGAAAATTATTTTTCATACTACCCAAAGATCTCTTTTTCTATGATACCCAAAGAACATGGGAAAGTCAGGTCAAAACTGCTACAATATGCAAAATAAGTCTTATTTTTTTTATTTGATTCCAAAATATCCAATTTTTAAGTTTGAAAATCAAAATAACCCATAATTCTCACCAGATTTTATTTTCTTTAATGAAAATGAGGTTCTTCCAAATTCCTCAAAAACAGCATGATTAGAAAACTTGACTGGGGTTTTCTTTCTTCGAAAAAAGTAACAATTATCAAGAAAATCGCGTTTGAAGTTCCCATACAAAAAAAAATTCTTGATTTTTGCTCCAAGGGTTACAGGCCGCTCAGGAGCGGATACAGCCGATTTTAAAGAGGTGTTACAAACAAAAATTTATTTTTATTTAAAAGCAAAAACGCAAACTTTTGGTGGATCTAGACTTAATTCTAAATTTGTTCGAATAATTATGTCTAGGTGTAACTAACATTCATAACATCATAACGCCGCAGGTAAAAATTTTAGCTGTATGCGTAGAAAATTTTCCAGAAGTTTAACTAAAATCGTAGCAATCAGCGACGTATACCGCCGCTGGCAAAATTTTTTGAAACTCATTAGGCTTTCATGTTCTTTGAAAAATGTGTAAGACAATGCGAGTTGGGTCGGCTATAAAAGAGGGGGGGGGGGCGTTCGCCTTTGTCCATTTGACCGTGATTCTTTGTGCTTGATCATACTTACTTTTTCTGGCCGCGTATTTTTTTCAATTGCTTGCTGCAACAATCAAGAACATTATTTTTTTTTATCTCAGTTTTTCTTCATTAATTCTATTGAGTAAAAATACTGACATTACTGACCTAGCTTTTTTTTTGTTACAGGAATCCTCAGCGGACTAAAAGTTCGGGCAGCCTTCTTATCTCACTAGTGAAGAAAACTACCACTTTTCTTCACTGTCATTCTAGTCAAAAAAAATCATCTCAAGAAGACAACATCAAGTGACATAAAACAATGCTATGTATTTTATGTAATTTTGTTCTTCTTGGAACCTTACTTACTTTTAAACAAACGTTACTACTAGTATTTAAAAAAATAGAGGTATTAATTCAGGTTTAAGGCTAATTTAAATTAAGTACTTATTTAATTGATAATAATTATACTTTTAGCTAAATTATGAAAAATGTAAATTATTTAGGCAAATTGAACTGTGTGCAATAAAATGAAGTACACAATTATTGAATATCTTGTTTCTTTCAAGTTGAAATATTAATTGGCGAGTATTATTAAAAACAATAAATGAAAAATATTACTTTTAGGTCATTTATGGGATAGGGTTGTTTCATATCCAATTTTAATCATTTTACTCATAAAAGATGATAAAAAATCCCAAATTTGAGATTTGTCAGACTTTTTTCTTATTAATTTTTAAAAATCAAAAAAAAATGTTAATTTTTTCTCAACATGTACCAAGAAAAAAATACATTATATCAGTAATTACTCTCGCTAGAATATTGATATACAGCCCATTATAAAGGTCTCGAAAATACCTTTCGTAAGAGGTATCTCAAAATGTACTTTTTATCAAAAAAAAAAAACGATGTAATTTTTTTTTCAAAAAGAATTTTTTGCACTTTAGGGACTAAAAACGTATTTTACTCCCTCATTTGAGGGACTAAAATACTACTTTTTATCCCCGGGACTAAAATATTTTAGTTCCGCTCCTAATTATCAGGCTATATAAATTAACTTAACGTCAGAACGAATGAAGGTTTGGTAAAAACGCATTTTAGGAACATTTATATTTATTTGTAAGATCCGAAAATTGGCATGAAAACAATATGAAAAAGAACTAACCTAACCTATAAATTCTTAAACTATTTGATATTATTGTGCGTCACATTAATATTTACAATGGCCCCACTACAGCCAACTAAATAAACTAATGGTCCCGAATCTGAGGCGGTTCCGCTTCACTTCTGTATTGGGAGTTTGAAATTCAATTCAATTCAAAAATAGCTTTATTGTCTGAAGAAAGAATATCTCATTGACAAAGCAGTCCTAAATCTAATAAAATATTTTACAGAAAATGTGGTTAGCTAACAGTCGAAGTAGTTAAGAAACAGTAAACACAAAAAGAAAAGGTAAAACAATTAAAAAGCCTTCATATTAAAAATGCTCAGACAAATCCTTAAATACCTACTTTTGTTACTTAAGTAAAAGAGACGAAAACTGAAATAAAAGTTATTTTAAAAAAGTTAATTATTTAACAATTATTAATTAAAAATGGACTATTTAGTTCAGAGTTTAAATATAACAGTACAATATATACAAATAAACAACAAATAATAAAACAAACCTTTACAATGTAATAGTATCCCTATAATATTCAACACAGTCATAATATGGTCTAGTTGCAAGACTTTTTCTAAAGTTATTATATTCCTCAATACTTCTAATTTCTAATGGTAGGTGGTTATAGAGTTTAAGACTTTCGTATATAATCGAAATGTGCGTCTGGGTATTGGTAAAGGTAAAAGCATGTTGGAGGACTGTCTTGTCGAGCGTTGCTGAGTAGCGTTTTGATGACAATTGTGGGTACTTTGTTTTTATGGATAAGGCAAACAGATTCTAGAATAAAAAGTGATGTGAGAGTTAGAATCTTACATTTTGTAAGTAGGGGTCTACAGTGTTCCCTTGGTCCGCCTTATTGAGTATCCGAAGAGCACGCTTTTGTATTCTGAACACTGACTCAAAGAGTTTCCGAGCAAAACCCCCAAAACGCTATACCATATCTTGCTCGAGATTCGAACAGGGCATAATACACCATTCTTGCTGAGTGAAATCCGAGTTCTTTGCTCACAACCTTAATGGCAAAACAAGCTGAGGATAATTTGGACCTAAGTTGATTTATATAATCTTTAAAATCTAAGTTTTTATTAAGAGTTAGGCCTAGGAATTTAACAAGTGACTAAGACTTGATGGTTTGATTATTCTAATAGAGTTTTGAGAGAACCTAAAGGACAAAATGATGTTTTTTTTTAACATTAAAACAAAGACAGTTGGCGTCGCACCATTCTTTAACTAAGTTTAGATCATTCGTCATGATATTTTCTAGTTCTGACTTGTTACCAGACCAGACTATTGTGTTGTCATCAGCAAAGACATAAAAATTACCCTTAATGTTCAAGGCTGTCAAATCCTTAATATAGACAAGGAAGAAAATTGGCCTTGAAAAACGTCCCTAGAAGTTTCTAGGAACTCGGAAATCGAGTTGTTGTACGCTTACTTTTGATACCTCCCTGAGTTGTAAGAAATAGCCCATTTTAAAGTGTTGTCTCTGAATCCATATCGTTCCAGCTTGCTCAGCAGTATTCCGTGATCCACGCAATCAAATGCTTTGGAGAAATCACAGAACACTGCCGCTACTAAAGTCCCATTGTTAATACTAAGGTATACATTCTCTAATAAAGCAAATATCGCGTCGTTTGTCCCTTTGTTTTGTGAAAACCAAATTGAGAATTTGATATTACATTACATTTTTGGAAGTGTTCCACTATTCTAGCTTTAGCAATATTTTCAATTAACTTGGATAAAGACGATAATAAGGCGATAGGGCGATAATTGCGGGAGTCGCTTACATCTCCTCCTTTATGAATTGGAATAATTATTGCTGCCTTTAGGCAACCAGGGAAGTAGCCTTCACGAAAAGAATGATTGATTAATTCAACCAGTATACACAAGGTGGAGTCTGGAAGTTGTTGTAAAATTTTTATCGAAAGTCCGTCACATCCTGAGGTTACTTTATTTTTAACCTTGCCTAAAACAATCTTTATTTCAGTTGTTGGTTCAAGAACGAGTTTTTCAGGAATGTTTATACTGTCTAAATAACTTAATGGGTTTATGGAATTCTTTTGTCAATTTTTCGCCAATGGTACAATAGAAGCTATTTAGTAAGTTGGGCTCTATTTCAGAGTTGGAAGATGGGGTGTTGTTTTCTCCCTGGAGAGAATTAATTATTTTCCAATTTTCCCTTGATTTGTTAACAGCTTTTTTGAGTCGTTCTCTGCCGATTGGGTATGTTCAGAGCCGCAATCTTTTAATAAAAACTTATTTTGTAAAATAAAGCCCAATTTTGTGTTTTTTCTAATATCTAAATTTTGTGTGAGTGAGTGAAAGTTTTTAATGTGTTCAGGACATTTCACATGAAATCAACCAAAAAAAAGGGAGGTTTGGCAGACCCTCTTCCCGATCTACTTTATAAAGGGGATGAAAAATCCTAAATTTGAATTTTTTTTGACCATTAGATTTTTTAAATTAATTCTTGAAAATCAAAAATACTACCAAGTTTGCTCAAACATGTACCTACTTAAAGAAATTGAAATATCTCGATAACTACTTAAACTTGGACAGTGGTTTATAGCTCATTTTAAATACCTTTCGAATGATGTAAACAGCATTTTTTATTTTATTTTATAAAAATATATCTTGTTTCTGGGTATTTCGCCAAACTATTTACAAAATTTCAAGATGTAAACTTGATGGGATCATCAAAAAAAAAGTATTTTAAATATTTGGAAAAAAAAAATAATAAGGTCATGTGATACTTCATTAAAATGGCCCTTAAAACAAGCTACCACTCGCTTTTGTAGTATATATATATGTATATGTAGTTCTCAAGATATTCATATTTTTATAAATGCCTGTAAAGACAATCAATTTTGACCAAATGTGCATGTACATGGTGGTCCAAATTCGACGGGCCTCTATAGCTTTGGGCTTTTGCAGCAAAACCGCATTGCTATATGTCAAAGTGTTTCTGAGCTACAGGGTGATTCTCAAAAATGTGCGATTTTAAAGCCCTTCAACAACTCTTTTATTTGTAAAGATAGAGATTTTCATTAAAAACATTTTTTGAACATTTTTTAAAGACAAATCTACCTGTTTCACCGATTTTCTCTTAAAGCCTTTAATTCCCGAGTTATCACACACCTATTTTTATTAAACAGTTTAAAAGATATTTGCATATTTTGATATTTACCATAGTAGGCGCTGTGCGCGCCCTAAATGTGTAAATAAAATTTTATTGTTTTTTATTTTCATACAAAATCAAGTTGACTACAACACGAGGGGACACAGCAACCTCGAACTTTAACTTCTAGTTGACTATAATTACCAACACTAAAATAATAAACAAAAATAAAATTATTAAAAGTTTCTATTTAAAATTTTTATTAATTAAACTATGTAACACCTAAAATCTACATCTAACAATTTTCTTTAATTCTCAAACGAATTCTCAAATTGACGACCGTTTTCTTGTAAGCATATCCTACATCTTCTCTTGACGCTATTTTCTGCATTAAGAAGTTCTACCGCACGAAGCTGCCTGAATACAGTACGAAGTTCCTCTTCCAATTCCCTTCTAGTAGTTGGGCGATTTCGAAATACAAGGTCTTTGACTCTCTCCCACAAAAAGAAGTCGCAAGGGGTCAGGTCTGGAGAACTGGGGGGCCAATATATAGGACCTTTATTTCCGATCCAGTTTTCGGCAAACACAATATTTAGCAAACTAGTAATGTCTCGTGCATTGTGAGGAGGTGCACCGTCATGTTGAAAGTATAGCTCATTATTTTGCTGAAGTGGAAAATTGTTAATAAACGGAATCACCTGGTCTTCTAAAATTTGTTGGTATCTTTCAGCATTTAAATTTCCATCAAAAATATATGGCCCAATAATTTGTCCTCTGTAGATGCCTACCCATACCTTAAAAATGAACCTTCCCTGATTCGCTTGTTCCACCATAATATGGGGATTTTGCTGCTTCCACTAATAGCAGTTATATCTGGTGAATATTCCATCACTAGTCACACGTCTTGGTGCAAAATCTTGTTGCCGTAATTGGTGGTAAGGGGTCGATAGGGCCTAAACTTGTGTTTTTTAAGCACCCGAACGGCATTGCTGCGGGGAATTCCAGTGTTTCTCTCCATAGGCCTGGTGGAAGTATTCGGGTTAATTTCAATTTCTCCTAGAACCGTTAGTTCTTTCAACTCTCGATCTCTGGCTAGGCTTCTATACGTCCTAGGCCGCGGTTTTGTAAAGGATCCATATTCTTGTAGATGACGTTTTAACTTCAAAAATATTGTTGAGCTAGGTTGCATTCTTTCCGGATATCTCTGGAAATATAGATTTAACGCCGTCTGTCGATTTTAAGAGTTAAAACAGCCTACTATGGTAATTATTAAAAATTGCAGATATCTGTTTAACTCATGTACCTATATATAATAGGTACATGGTTTAACTACTTAATAAAAATAGGTGTATGACACATCGTTTAACAGGAAATTTGATTACAAAAATATTTTTTTTAAAAATTGGGGTATTCCATTTTAAAAAATGTAACTGTGTTATATATCGTGAACTAAAAGCTTTAAGACAAATTCGGTGAAATAGGTAGATTAGTCCTTAAAAAATCTTCAAAAAATGTTTTTAATTTACAAATAAAAAGTTGTAGAGGGTTTTAAGAAACGCACATTTCTGAGAATCACTCTGTAGCTCAGAAACGCTTTGACATATAGCAATGCGGTTTTGCTGCAAAAGCCCAAAGCTATAGAGGTGCGTCGAATTTGGACCACCATGTACATGCACATTTGGTCAAAATTGATTGTCTTTACAGGCATTTATAAAAATATGAATATCTTGAGAACTACATATACATATATATATACTACAAAAGCGAGTGGTAGCTTGTTTTAAGGGCCATTTTAATGAAGTATCACATGACCTTATTATTTTTTTTTTCCAAATATTTAAAATACTTTTTATACATATCGCAATGCGGTTTTTAGTTTTAGACTTCTCTTGAAAATCGAGCCCGTAACATGTATATTAGTTTTGGGCTAACTATGCTGCAAAAGCCCAAAGCTATAGAGGCCCCTCGAATTTGGACCACCCTGTGCACAAAAAGAGTAATATCTTGAGAACTGTATATACCGTAAAAAAGCGAGTAATTTATGTATATATTGAAAAATTAATTTGACTCTAAAAATTATAAGACACTCTCGTGTAACCAAATTTTTCTTTTATAGATTATCTATTTGTTTGTTCAGCTAGAGGGTTTGGAAAACAAAAATTGTTTTCAAATTTTTTTTTGATAAACCCATCACGTCTCCATCTTGAAATTTTGTAAATAGTGAAATATCCGGAAACAAAATATATTTTTATAAAAAAAAATTAAACCCACTGTTTTTCAAATTTTTTTTTAATTTAATTTTTTTTTTAAACAAAAAGTACACATCATGTGATACATCATTCGAATGGTATTTAAAATACCTTTCGAATGATGTATCACATACGAGCTATAAACCAACCTTCATTAACCTAGCGACCCCACCTCAAGAAAATCAAAATTTAACCACACTATAATTATGTGCTAACTCTGGTTTATGAGAAAATCGAAACAGAAAATGGTTAATATTAACTTAGCAACCCCACCAAGAAATATGGCGCCCAACTCAAAATTTTTTATTTTAAAATTATGTGCTAATTATGTGCTCCACGAATATGTAAGAAAAAAAATCGAACTTTCATTTTAAATTACGTTTTTTTTTTAAAAAAAAAAAAGGTGGGGTAGCTAAGACCTCCATTAACCTGGCGACCCCACCTCAAGAAAATCAAAATTTAGTCACCCCATAATTATGTGCTAATTTCGTCACCAATCAAAAAATTTTGTGCTCCTCTGGTTTCTCAGAAAATGGAAAAAGAAAATAGGGTAGCTAGGTTAATATTAACTTAGCAACAGGAAATATGGCGCCAAACTAAAAATTTTTGGTTTTAAAATTATGTGCTCCACGAATATTAGGAAAAAAATTACATTTTTCATTTTAAATTATTTTTTTTTTAAAGGGTAGCTAGGTTAATATTAACTTGGCGAAGAAAATTTTTTACTTGTCTGGTTTCCGAGAAATTCAATAAAAACGATATTACATTACATCTTTTGTAATAACCTATAGCATTCGCAATCTGAAATACGATTCCAAAGTAAAAATATATTATTACAAAATAATGTGCTCCATGAATCTGTACAAGAAAAATCCGAATTTTTTGTTTTCATGGCAGTTTTTTAGTGGGGTAGTTAGCTTAATATTAACCTAGTTAACCCCTCTCTTTTTTGATTTTCTCGGAAGCCAGATGAGTACAAAATTTTCTGATCATGGACGAAATTAGCACATAATATGCAAAGAATAGTGGTTTTTGAAATTTTTAAATTCCGTGATACCTAAACATGCGGGGTCACACTCTTTTTTTTTTCAACATAATTTAGAATGAAAAATTCGATTTTTTTCTTATATATTTGTGGAGCACATAATTTTAAAACCAAAAATTTTTAGTTTGGCGCCATATTTCCTGATGGAGTTGCTAAGTTAATAATAACCTAGTTACCCCATTTTCTTTTTCGATTTTCTCAAATACCAGAGCACAAAATTTTTGTATTGGGGACGAAATTGGCACATAATTATGGTGCCACTAAAATTTGATTTTCTTGAGGTGGGGTGGCTAGGGTAATGGAGGTGTAGCTAGGTTAATATTAAGTATTATCTGCATATTATGTGCTAATTTCGTCCATGATCAAAAAATTTTGTACTCGTCTGGTTTCAGAGAAAATCGAAAAAGAAAGTGGGTTGTTAGCTAGGTTAATATTAACTTAGCAACCCCACCACGAAATATGGCGGCAAACTAAAAATTATTGGTTTTAAAATTATGTAATTTGTAATACTATATTTTTACTTTGGAATCATACTTCAGATTGCGAATGCTAGGTTATTAAAAATGATGTAATCTAATATCCTTTTTATTGATTTTCTTGAAAACCAGACAAGTAGAAAATTTTCTGATCATGGACGAAATTAGCACATAATTTGCAGATAATAATGGTTTTTGAAATTTTTAAATTCCGTGATACCTAAACATGTGGGGTTGCTAAGTTAATATTAACCTAGCTACCCCACCTTTTTTTTTAAACCCTAATTTAAAATTTCTTATATATTTGGAGATCACATAATTGGCACATAATTTTAAAAACAAGCTAGCTACCCCATTTTCTTTTTTGATTTTTTCAGAAACCAGAGCACAAAATTTTTTGATTTGGGACGAAATTATGGCATAACTAAATTTTTATTTTCTTGGGGTGGGTTCTCTAGGTTAATGGAGGTTATAAACCACCTAGTTTAAGTAGTTATCGACATATTTCAATTTATTTAGTACATGTTTGAGCAAAATTGCTAGTTTTTTTTTATTTTCAAAAATTAATTTATAAAAGAAAGTAATGGTCAAAAAAATTTTAAATTTGGGATTTTTCATTCCCTTTATGGATATAATAAATGTACCAAAAATTATCGAAATCGGGGAGATTGTCTGCCAAACCTCAGGTTGATTTGATATGTAATGAGGGTCATTTCAACAATTAGTTTTTTTTAAAAGTAATTCTTGAAAATCAAAACAAACTACCATTTTACTCAAACATGTACCTAAAGAAATGAAAATATCTCGATAACTACTTAAGCTAGAACAGTGGTTTGTAGCTCGTTTTAAAGGTATTTTAAATGCCATTTTAATGAAGTATCACATGACCTTTTTTTGGAAAAAAAATCAAAATTTTGAAAATATTTTTTTTTTGATGAACCCATCTTGAAATTTTGTAAATAGTTTGGCGAAATAACCAGAAACAAAATATATTTTTATAAAAAAAATAAAAACTATCGTCACTCAAAGTCAAAATCACTTGACTCAAAAACATTTACTCCGATTTTACTCAATTATTAAAGTTTATTTACAACATATTTATCTTCGTAGAAGCAATTATTTAGGATCTAAGAAGTTTCAACTTCCCAGGCACGTTGAAGTTTAAAGTGATTTGGACTTTTTAAAGAAATTATTTTATTATTCAAAATACCTCATTTGAAAATGTCAGGTATGATTAGTTATTAATGTCAGTGGAATGTTTTGATTCACAAGACTCCTCTTTTTCTCTCTACAACTCCCCAAAATACCCTCATGACAATAAACTTTCAAAGCATTTGCAAAACTGGAAAATACCTACACAAGACCTAAATGATACTGGACCATCAACCTCTGGAGACAGTCAATATTCTCCCTTTAAATTAAGAAGTTCTTCCATTCAAAGGTCAGCTTCTCATCAAAATTCTGTAAACAATTTGCATCAGATAGAATGTAGCGTGTGCAAGTGTAATTTCGACTGTAAATGCAACCGAACTTTGAAATCTACTACTACTAACAAGAAATGGATTGAATGTTTTTACTGTAATAAATGGTTTCATTTCCAGTGTGTAAACCTTTCAAGAAAACCGAAACAAAAATTTCAATGCTCTTCTTGTAAAGTTCTTACGACGGAAAAATCTTCAGAAGAAAGTAATTTGATTAAACTTCTTAATAAATTTAAATCTTGTGGAAATATTTTATCGAAAGTTCCAAAAGGATCCAGAGTTTTCGCGGCAGAAAAATTTAATGAATGTCTAGAAAACTTCATAACAGATCCATCCTGGACCCATCTACTAATTTTTCCTAATTTCTGCTTTAAAATTAAGTTATATTAAACATTTTTATTATTATATAAGAGAAAAATTGGTAGTTTTTGTGATTTTCAAGAATTTTAAAAAATGGGTCAAAAATATTTCAAATTTGGGATTTTTTATCCCCTTTATGGGTAGAATAAATGTACCAAAAATTATCAAAATTGGAGAGATGGTCTACCAAACCTCCCTTTTTTTTGTTGATTTCATATGAAATGACCCATGACCCGTTCCAAAAACTCTGGTAAAATCGGTGCGTGGTAATCGTAGTAGTTGTTAAACACGACCATAACGGCTGCCAAAATTTGAAGTGTTCAAAATTTTTGATCTTGTCAAGTACTTTAGAATGGTGAAGAAGGGAAGTGAAAGGAGGACGGGTGCAAGTTCTTAAATTTTTTAGGAATTTCAACAACTTTGTAAGTAGTTTACGATGGTGGAGGGGGAGAGAATCTGAAGCTGAAAACCACGTTTTTTTAATCAAATAAAATAAATAAAACACTATAAGCTATATCACTATTCTAGTGTCAGTAGTTCACGAGATATTGTAATTTTTCTTGGTGTATGTTGAGGAAAAACTGAGTTTTTTGCTTACCTAAATTTCTTTTGGAAGAGCATTTTTTATAGCTGAGTTAGGAATCAATTACTTTGTTTATACATGCCTCTTAAAGCGCTATTATATAAGGATAGTTTAAAAATTTTGTCTTAAATATACATCACTAAAATTGCTTTGAGTACTAAATCGATTTTATTTTAAAACAGTTTATTGCTCTAAAATAAGGTGACCAACTCCTAAAGGGGCAAAACCGGGACACTCCGGCCATTCAATGTATTGTATATCATGTATTTTTTCTTATATGCACCCCTAATAATATTAAGATGTATTTTCCAAAAATGAAAAATAATTTAAGTAAGGTTTCAATTCAAATTTATAGATGGCAGAGAACATCCGCTTTTTTAATTGCAGTGATTTTAAAGTTACAAAATACAGTTGTGGTATCAAATCCAGGGCAAACCGAAACTTTTGCTGAAAAATCCGGGCTATCCGGGACGGATTTTTTTTCCGGGAAAAATGGTTAAAAATCGGGACTGTCCCGGCCAAACCGGGACGGTTGGTCACCTTATCTAAAACCAATTTTAGAGTCAGTATAAAAAATTTTAAAATGCCTTAGTGCATTGCTTCAAACCTAAATTCAACTCTAGTTTTATCAAAAAATCTGTTGTTAACTCAGTGCTTTTATTTGTTTTCTTTTTACACTGACATTTATTAAAGGACATATAAAGCCTCAGAGAGAGCAATTTTATACAAAAAAATAATCAATCATCCAAAATAAGGTACTTAATAAAACATTTGTCAATATATGAATCCAGGACAAAACAGGACTTTTCAGATGAAATTCCTGTTCAGTTTTTTTTTCTCTCTAAGCAAAAGAGAGATAGAGATACATAAACTCCAAATTTAGACAGTGGCCCACCCAGAAATTGACTTCGGGGGGAGGCGGGGTAAGGATAAATAATTAAAAATTTGAAGTCAAACTGTGAACATAACCAGCCTTCACAGGGGGGGGGGGTTAACCCCAAACCCCCCACCCTCGGTGTGCCACTGAATTAGAACAAAGAGTTTATTTGAGCTTAAAAAATCTGCTTGGTAAATTGAATGTTATGACCAGAAAAAAAAGAACACAAAGAGATCAGTTTGTAAATGTAATTGTTTGCTAAATATGCATTAATAATAAAGAAGCTTAGAAAATGAAAGCCAACATAGTGGGCCTTGGTTACAGCCTAAACTTGAGCCTAAAGCCCTGTTCTCACTATATGCAACTTTTCCATGCATCAAATTTTCTGATAAGGTTAAAAAAAGACACAGTCTGCTTGTTTCTTCTTTTAACCTGTTATTAAAAAATTTGTTGCATGGAAAAGTTGCATAGTGAGAACAGGGCATAAATCATCCTTTACCACTTTTTTTTATTGGGTTAAAAAAGGGACCCATAACCATATTTTCTAAAGTGTTTTCCTTTTGATGCGCTGGTGCACACTAAGTGTATCTCTGTCCTTTTTCAGCTGGTATAAAGAATAGATACATTCAGTGTGCACTGTTGCACTAAAAGGAAATCACTGTAAGGTGCAATTCTGTAGTACCACTGTCAATCTTAATGTATTACTTATGTTAGGTATCTATTGCTATGTTTTCATGGGTATTGAGTTCATTTTCAAAAAAAAAGATACAATGAGTTTTGAAAACAAACTCAATACCCATGAAAACATAGCATATTTATGTCTAGAACATGAAACGGGTAATGCTTGTGCCAGTATTTCCTATTCAGATAAAAACCACAACCTCACATACAGGTAATTCTGTAATGGCATATATGTTAATTTATATGGGTAATGCCAGGATTTTGTGGAGTTTTTGTACACCTACTGGAAAATTGGTCTAATTCTAGGTCATGTCAGGGCCCAGCAGGACCTTAAATATAGGCCTTTTTATTTAGGACCTATTAGAAATCATAAGAACCTATTGCCTGTCCTAAACTACAGGCCATGCCAAGTATCTTGTACACCTCCTTCCAGATTGGCAAGGGGAATTTGACTCTTGGTAATATATGTACAAAATCATCTCAGAATATTGCTCGGAATAATGCAATTTTTTGGAATTATTAAGAATTTTTTAAGCATTATTCAGCTTTTATTGGAAATAGTTTACTCAACAAATAAAGCTGCAATTAATACCCATTCACTCATTTGATAAGCATAAATTTAGTGCTAATTCTTTATGTTTGTTGTTTTTCTTCCTTACCAAAAAAAAGAGACAAGTCATATACAGAATTAGCACTAAATTTAGGCTTGATGAAAAGAGTAAATGGGGCCTTGTTTAAAAGAAAAAGTATGGTAATTATGCAGTATATGGTTTTCTCCCATTTTTGATTTTTTTGAAAAATTCTTTATGGGGGCACCTACTAGGGTCCCTAGGACCCCAAATCTGCCTGCACCTGATTTTTTTAATTCAACCCAACCCAAAACAATCAAAAAAACACATTACAACCCCTCCCGGGAACCCTTTTTTCTCTTAAAAAAACAAATCGGGCGCAGGCGGATTTGGGATCCTAGGGACCCTAGTAGGTGCCCCCATAAAGAATTCTTCATAAAAAAATCAAAAATGGCAGAAAACCGTATACTGAATAATTACCAAAAATTCTTTATAGAGGCACCAGTAATTATGCAGTATACGTTTTTCTGCCATTTTTGATTTTTTTAAAAAAATTCTTTATGGGGGCACCTACTAGGGCCCCAAATCCGCCTGCGCCCGATTTTTTTTTCTTCTTTTTAATGAAAAAAGGGTGCCGGGGGGGGGGGGGTTGTAATGTGTTTTTTTGATTGTTTTGGATTGGGTTGGATTAGGTTGTGTTGGACTGTGTTGTATTGGGTGGTTTTAGTGAAAAAAAATTAAAAACCAAAAAAAATTTAAAAAAAACCAAGGGGCGCAGGCGGATTTGGGGTCCTAGGGACCCTAGTAGGTGCCCCCATAAAGAATTTTTCAAAAAAAATCAAAAATGGCAGAAAACCGTATACTGCATAATTACCGAGGCGTTTTCTGCCATTTTTGATTTTTTTTTGAAAAATTCTTTATGGGGGCACCTTCTAGGGTCCCTAGGACCCCAAATCCGCCTGCGCCCGATTTTTTTTTTTTTTATAACGAGAAAAAAGGGTGCCCAGGGGGGGTTGTAAAGTGTTTTTTTAATTGTTTTGGGTTGGTTTGGATTAGGTTGGGTTGGACTGTGTTGGTTTGGTTTGTTTTAGTGAAAAAAAATAAAAAAAAAACAAAAAAAATCAAAAAAAAAACCAACCGGCGCAGACGGATTTGGGGTCCTAGGGACCCTAGAAGGTGCCCCCATAAAGAATTTTTCAAAAAAAATCAAAAATGGCAGAAAACCGTATACTGCATAATTACCGTATTGGTGATTTTAAAAACAAAAAATCATTATGTGGCATTTTGGGGGGCAAAACCAAGAGAGAGAGACTGTCCCCCCTAATGTGGGACCAATACCGCCTCCATATATGTATGTATGTAGGTCGTATTGGTGGGACAAATGGTATGGTCACACTAGTTATTAAAAAAACTGCTAAAAATTTTTCTTACCAAATTTTACTGGTCCATGTAGCTGGACCACGCCGCCGCGCCGGTCCTTTTTCCCCTTTGCTTTCAACTTAGGAAATCTCCCGGTATATATCGCCTCTTACGCTTGCAAAATTAAACTAACCAATTTTATTTGTTAATATCTTAAAAAATCCGAAAGTTTACAAAAAACTTAAAAATAAACGACGCCACCGAAATCCTGCAAGAATAAACGAAATCGAAAAAGAAAAATGGAAGCTGCGTCACGTGACCGCTAAAAAAACGGTCTCGCCAAGCGGGAGATTTGAGTTATCCAATCCGGGATCAGCTTCATTCTTTGTCTAACACATTATAATAAAGTGGGGCAGAAGATACGCAGATAGTTGTGATTTATTAAATAAAACGGTTTTTTTTAGGTTTGTGCACTTCCGTATCAGTTCCATCTTTGTTTCTTTTTCAAATACATAAAAGGACAAAAAATGACCGCGTAGATTTCTTAGCCTAAAGGAGAGAAAGTTTTTGAAAATTCAATGTTGCCACTTGAACTTTATTGCTCCTGATGTCGAACCGTGCAAAAATTCTGAAATTTTTTCACGAGACATGAAAGTTTAGGACAAGTTTTTATCGAGTACCAATCACAAAATTACGTAACGCTTTAGGGGTGGCAGGGGGTTATCGGTAGCGTTATTAAGCGTTACAAAGGAGTGGGGGAGTCTCATGTCACGGGACGGACTATAGTTGTTTTGATTTAATAATCATCTCCACCCAAGATGGACTACTTCAAAAATTCACATTGCACACAGCATTTTTATCTGTCAAATTTTATAAGAATAAACCAGTACCTTCTCCATCTTAGATATTGAATAAACAGTATTTTTTCTAGGAAGCTAGCGCAACGTAATTTTAGAGGGGGGGGGGCGTCAGAGGTTTCGTTACAGGTGCGTTAAAAAAGGGAGAAGGGGTGTCAAAATTTTCAAATGTTTGCGTTCTGGACGTAATTTATAAACGGCCCCTAAAAAAGCACAAAACATCTTTGGCATTACAAAAATTTCGGTTTCAATAGTTTTGCTAACAAGTGTATGAATCTAAACATTACTTTTTTGCATTTGTAGAATTGATTAGATAGGTATGCCAATGGACATTCACAAGATGTGTTTTGGACATTCCCGAATATTCCAAGAATGGCCAAAATTTTTGTTATGTGTGTATTAAGAATTCTATCTAGGTCTGTGGAATTCTCAGGGAATTTTGAGCCAGTCAGTGCAAATCAAATCTGTGGATATTTTCGAAAAGGTGGTATGTCTCTTTTAGGCATAATTGAGTTTGACAATTTTAAATACCTTCTTTGTTAAGGATTTTGTATGCCATAAGTTGATTTGTTGTTTCTAGCTAATTTCCTGCCAAATGTTGATAATATATCTCTGACATAATACCTACCATTTCTTGGTAAAATGTAAATCTACATATTAGCTTTTGGAAATAGCTACAGAATGTTTGCAAACTTACAGAATTCATTTGAAAGGACTGGTTTATAATTCCCTCAATTATTTCAGAAATTAAAAAAAATCTTTACTCTAAAATATATTTGGTTTTTCGACAATATAAAAATAACATACAACGTCAAAAAAAAAAATAAAAAGGCACATTTCATCAAAGAGGAATGTTTTTAGTATTTTGTTATTAGTTTAAATTATTAATGCTAGACAAAGACTAACAGTCATCGAAAAAAACTAGAAGGATGAAAATATATACTGCATACTTAAGTTATTGTATATAATAATAAAGAAAAAAATCTATATCTACTAAAAACTTACAAGCTAATGATTGTATCACATGGATATTATAATATTTAACAAAGATTTAGTGCTTAATCTCTCTATTATCTAAACTTTTCTGTAGAAAATTTCAAAAAAAAAAACGAACAATTTTTAATAGCTTACAAACGTTGAGGGGATAATAATACCTGTGCCCATCCTCGGTAGACAATTTCTATGGCCAATAAAAACAAGTTAAAAACAAGCTTAGAACTTAACTCTAGATATTAAATACATAATAAAAAAACTAGCAAACAAGACAAAAACTAATTGTTTACCTAACTTGTGACTGGTACATTAGACAGCCTTAGTTCAGAGTGCATAAAAACTAACAATTACCATTTTATTTTACAAGTTTTTGTATTTTTATCACAACTTTTTTTTTAGTTTTATAGGAATTAGTTACATTAATTAAAAATTATTAAAAGGTTTAAAAAAATGAGAAGACTACAAAATCTGGGTTACATTCTTATTTGCATTTATTCAGATTTTGTGACTGCATTATTGGTTGCAAAGCAAAAGTATTGAAAAATAGTAAGTAAAAAAAATCGGCGCGTATCGCTGCTTTCGAACTTCATTTTTTTGGAAAATGAAGGACGTCAATATCAGTTTATAGAAGCTTATTCTAACCACATTCGAGACGACCATAGATTGGGATTCCAGAATATTTAGGTTGGGTAAAACCAAAGAACAATGGCATTTTCTTATGGGGGATGTGTTTTGGTTAATTTTTTTGATATTTTAATATGTTATAGAGGGGTCCCAATGAGCAATTTTCGTTATGGGCACTTTCCCCAATATGTACAGGATGAGCTAGAAATTCTACATAAAGTTACAATAATGGCCGTTTTTTATTACGACAAAACTAAAGGAAGAATAATAATAATGGTTTCTGCATAGCTGATTCAACACATAACAACCTACATTTTTGATATTAGTATTAATGTCCGTATGTGTACAGAGTAAGTAAAAAAATACACCCGAAATTGCAGCGAAAAAAAAATGGTTTTTGATTCTCTCTATTATTATTAAGGATGTACACAAAATGAGCGGTACACTTTCAAATATATACGGAGTACACCAAAACATACGAAATAATAACCTTTTTAAAATGTCCTTACAAAGAAACTACCAATCAGGCACCACTTATTTTATTCATTATTTCGTGTAATGTTAGTCGACAGACCACAAAAAACACATTTTACCTTAATTCCGGATATCGTATATTTACATGGTGAGTCAAGAAATATTTTTGAAATTCCTCCAAATCCCTTAGTTTAAACTTGATTTAATGTTTAAATAAAGGAACAGTTAATTTTTATTGCTTATATAATTCTAGAACCACAGCAAATACTTTTCACTGTGATACTCCTTATTGAATATGTACAGAGTAAGTCAAGAAATACGCCTTTTCACAGTGATACCCCTCATCAAATCAGAGTAAGTCAAGAAATACACCTGAAATGACTCAAAATCGCTTATTATAAAACTCGACTATTAAAAGAGCAGCAAAATGGTAAAAGAATTTTTATTTCCCAAACAGGATTTTGAAAAAATCATGATTTTGTTAAATACAAACTTTTGAATTTATGCAGAGAACGCCAAAAGGAGGTTAAGAAACTCGCAAAATACACCATTATAATTTGATTAACTATTTTTTACACAAAAAAACACTAGCTAAGCAACGGAATATTTTTTTTAAATGGCGAACTAAGTTTTTAGCTAACAAAATTATTTTTTCAAAATCCTGAAGGGCTTGATGGGTCTGCGGACATATTTAAAAGTTTCTGGCTCATTTTGCATCCGTTTAAGGGTCTCAAAAACAATTTATTTTTCGCTGCTCCTACAAGCGTCAAATGTGCTTCTAAAATAAAGGATTTTGAGCAATTTCAGGCGTATTTTTTGGCTTACCCTGTACACATACGGACATTACTACTGTACTGTTAATTAGTACTGATATCAAAAAATTAGCTTGTTATGTGTTAAATCAGATCTGCAGAAACTATTATTATCCTATCTTTAGTTTTGTAATAAACGAAGGTTAACTTTAGTAAAAAACGGTTATTTTTGTAACTTAAGTCTAATTTCTATCTCACACTGTACAAATTCCTCATTGAGACCCCTTAAAAATAACCGAAACACATCCCCGATAAGAAAATGGCAGGGTTCTTTCACTTTTATGTAAAAAAACACAAAGAAAAAAGTATTTAGACAAAATAGCTTGGCCACATGAATAGCAATTATTTTGCAAAATTTAAATTTATTTTTATGGTTTTGGGAGAATTGAAAAAAGGATTACTAATGGACCTACCAACACTGTCTAACATGTTAACTGCCCCAAAAATGCTGCAGTCAAAAAGTTCGGTTAGGGTGTCAATTTTATTTCTTAAATTCAGACGGTTTAGACTAGATGTGTCATAAAAAATTACATACGTAGCCCCTAGATGGCAACAGGGGCCAAAATGTGTTTTTAAACTATCTCTTAGACCTTCCACACTATTACATGAAATATAAAAATCTCAAACCCCAGGGACGACCCCTAAATAGGGGCTAAAAATTTTAAATCTCCAACAACTTGTTCAACATTTACTATACCAAATTCAAAAAGTGCAAAATTTTTTGGCAATTACAAGCTCGAGTCAAAACACTTATATTTTAAGAGCCTATATTTTTTACATCCAACTTTGCCCCAGCCCACAGTTGTTCAGCGTCCATATAGCTCTAGGTCAAAAACCATATATTACAATAAATTTTAAATAATAAGTAGATTGTTACAAATAATGCAAACATCATTAAGCTCTTGTTTCTGCTAATTGAGGGGCTAATTTTGAGTACAAACAAATGATTAGATTAGCAATAATGTTAAAAAAATATATTTCTTATAGCCTTTTCTTATAGCACAACCTTCATATCAAGAAGTTCTTTAATTTTATTTCATAAAAAACAATAATCATACAAACGTTTTTTTAATTGATAAACGGAACACGTTATACTTATCTTGAACTAAATATATTACTTATAAAGTCTAACAACATATATTGTGAGTTTTCATATCCAAAAATTGACAAGCTAAAAAAGTCTTCTTTAATGAGTACACGAACATGCCAAAAAAAATGGAGATGTAGACACCAACGAAACACAATCCCAACATTTATTGTTTTTGTCACGTTTACTAGTCTACTAAATTAGTATTCCCTATGACTTAAGAAGCTTTTTTAGGTAGTTTGGAATGTATAGGACAAAAGAAAATAATAATTTGTAAAAAATATCCCAATAAATTTTTTGAATTTTGTCATAGGGATGAACCACTGTGCAGCCCCTAGGGGCTGTATGGGGGCAAGATTTTTACCATTTCTATATTCCAGAAAACCACTCAATATGCACCTCTAAACCTCATTAAAAAGTGTGCCTATGTGCAAATGGAGTGCTTTCTGGAATATGGCAATGGTGAAAATTAGATCCCGCCCCCTTACAGCCCCTAGGAGCTGGGATAAAGTTGGGGGTTTTAAAAATTGAGAAATGGTCCACTGCGCCCCTAGTGGTGCATTTTTGTTGACATAGGGTTTTCAAAGATAAGTGAAATATAATTTTTTAATTGAAATCGACAAAATTTTTAGCCCCTGACCTAAAGGCCTTGTTAACAGCCACGAAATGTTTTACGATATAATAGACTTGTGGGTTATAGTATGAACTACCAACTGACTGAGATTCAAATGTGCAGGTGCATTAGTATGGAAGGTATGAGGGATAGTTTAAAAACACATTTTGGCCCCAGTTGCCCCCTAGGGCCCACATATGTAATTTTTTATGACACACGAGGATATGCTCTTAGAAGGCCAACATATGTGACAAATTTCATTGCTCTAGCTTAAACCGTCTGAATTTAAGAAAAAAAATTGACACCCTGACCCTATTTTTAGGGCTGTTAACAGTAGGCAGTGTTGGTGGGTCCATTAGTAATCGATTAAAATAAGTTTCATAAAATCTTCATGAAAAGGCCCACGGAAGCCCAATTTTCTACATATGCCACCTAAATATGTGTTTTAGTGAGTTTTTTTTAAATCGGAAACCTGACCCACCACTATCCTAGTATACCAATTTTTTTTTCATAAAATTTGAGTTTACACTTTACACTTTCTGGTCAATTGCAAACTCATAAACCCAACCTGAGGATAAGGGTAAAATATCAAGGAACTTAAAAGTAAAGTTTAAAAAAGTATACATCTTATTGCCGCTTTAATTTTTTAGATGAGAAGAAAAATCGAAATTTAGGACGTGGTAACTGCTCTCGGAGTAGGTAAAAAATAAAATTTACTATAAAATAAAAAAAAAGGAGTCTGATCACAAATACTGAAGTTTTAGTCTATTTTGGTATTAAAATAATTTTATTAAAGCCGCAATTTTGCCAACAACCTTTATATTTTTTAAGTCAAATAATGAGTATCAAAATAATAAAACATGTCAAATATAGCGTTAAAAAGAAATACTGGCATAAAATGTTGATAAGTGTGTACGAGTTAAAGCAAAAGCTGTGATTTCAGACGGTACTTGGTAGGAAGTTACGTTAGCGGATAAAATGTGACTTGCTGAAATGAAATGCTGCTGAGTGTTTGTAGAAAATATTCAGCAAGACCATTCTAACCGCCCGTCTTAACTAACTGGTGTTTAAACCTTCAGTGCAATTCACCCTAGATGTTTTTCGATCAGACCATTTGGAGTCACTGTTGGGAAACCAAGATAAAAAATTGATGTACAAAAAGTATTTTTAAAATTTTCTTAATTTCTAAAGTTATGAAAAAGTGTCACTGTGAGCGGTGGAGAACACCTTCTCTCACCCCTCTTGTACCGTCTTCTTACCATTGAGGTAATGTAAGCAATCTAAGAGATTGAAGGTTTTGAACATAAATCAGCAGAAGGCGAAAAGTAGATACGCGATAAATAATATAATCAATTCATCATAATATCTCAGACAGTTTGCTACTCTCTCAATCGCAGGCACAATAAATGCGAAGGACATATGACCGACTTATCACGAGCTGAGTGTTGCCGTTTCGTCTGGGGTTGAATTATTTACGAAATTTGTCCTCCAAGGAAATAGTTGTGCAGAAGTGATACTTTATCGCACGCGACGGCAGTTAACCGAACAAAGCGAAGCGAGTTCGGTCAAGCCGGCAAGGGCGGTAAAGACACTTTACGTATGTGTTAGGTACAAGATTTTACCTATAAGCGTTAAAAATACCCAAAAAAAGAAATATAAATATCTGTATTTTAATTTTCTGAAATAAATGTAGTCACTTTACCGCACAGTGTGCTGTAAAGTACAATCACGTTAACTTTACCGCACAATCTTCCACATCCAAAAGAGTGTTAAAATATAGACTTGTATTATTGTAAACAATTTGTTTGTCTATGTTACTGCACGACCTGCAAACGTGCAGAAAACTATGTTGTTTCGAGAAGCAGCTAGAAACTCGGCTGGAAAACCTAATCACAAATTTTCCAGGCAGCCGACAAACTCAGGTATTTTTTTTATTTTATAAGCTTGCTTACATTACCTCAATGGTATTTCTAAAATAGTGTTTAATAATCATGGGCTTCAATACCAGTTTTTAACTTCAGTAAGCTCGATAAAAGACGGCCGACATTCGAAGTAATCGAGTTTTATTATAATATGTCTGTTTCACTTCAACCCTAATAACTAAGAGCCAGAGAAAAGTAATTTAAGAATAGAATTTGAGCCAGTGCGCGGTCTATATTGTCAATCACACTTCTTTTCTCTAGAACTGCTAACAGGTGTTATTATTTTATTTATAGGGCATTTTTTCACTTGTAGTTCTATAACTTTCCTTTGAGCTAAATTTTAAAAAATTGAAGGCAGGTTACTGACATTTTTTTAACGTGATTCACTTAATTAGCCTCGACTCCCTAGGGCAATATTATGGAGCTGTTTTTTTTTCACAAATATTATTAGTTAGTGGCCAAAATAGAACAATAGCGCAAAATCCTTTTAAACGTTTTAGCAATTTTCCCGTAAAAATTTGGGATTTACAAAAAATCAAGCAACTCGGCAACTATTTTAAGGCATAAAAGTTAGTCAATAATTTTTTTTAACTTCAACTCGTACATACAAACTAACAAAATCGAAACAAGATTAAAATAAAAAAGAATGTCTACTTTAAACCTACTATACCCGATATTAGTCTACTGTCCAAAATTAAAACAAAACAAAAATCTAAAATGTCGTTGTGCTTACGCTCCTGTTCACCGTTTTGCCTATTAGTCGGGAGTTCATCTTCGCGATGGGTGGAACTTTGACGGTTTCGTTTGCAATCGTTTTTATGCATATGGCGGCCTCCTGAAAACAAAACAAAAATAGTTAAACCGGGCACTTTTGTGATATTTTTTCTAGCAAATTTCAGTCTTGAGTCTCGAATGAAACGATGTAAAAAAATCTATATTTTTATACTCAGTTCGATAATTTAGGCATTTTGCAAATTTTTTACACAGAAAAGTCTATTCACGTTTTACCACTTCCATCTTTTACCAAAAGTTTTAATCTTCTCCTGAAGATGCTAACTTGTTAGCCAAACACGTGTACAGAGTGACAAATATAAAGTTTTGGTGAAGTGGTAAAACCGAGAATAAAACCTTTTACAAATAATTATTCACAACAAAGGTTCCAGTCGTCTTAATGGTATTGAAAATCCTGGTAAAGGTAGAAAAAGAAAAATTTTCCTCCCAAAAGAGGAAAAGTGTTGTTTAGTTTTTATTTGTTGAATATATTTTTTACACTCTTGATATTTTTGGATTACCTAAAAAATTACCTTTAAAGATTACCTAAAAAAATTGCTTAGAACATACTGACCAAAATGAAAAAAATACTGACCAAAAAACTGACCAAAAAAAAACTAGGTATAAATAATTTTTTGAAGTTTTTATTTATCTGGGGTCCATCTTGCCAGGCAACGTCCTTCCTTCAAACTTTGTTGTTTTTAATATACATAGTATACAATATTTAGCCTACAAAAATTCTTATTTTTTGGTTTCTTACAAACAATATTAATAATAACTGAAGATTTTCTTAATTTTGCCACACTTATCACACAATATTTTTTTTTAATTTTTTTTATTCTAATCGCCGCCATCTTGATTTGACATATGTATTTTTTTTTGCAAATAGCCTCCTCTATTGAGTGTATATATATGTTATATACTATTAGTGTAAATATCACTGTGTGACAAACCGGCACGAAAGCGGCGGAAAGCGGTGATCGCCGTTTTGCTCAAGGATTGGCTGTAGAGCAACTCGTGTGCTGCATCCCTGACTGAGCAGCCCTATTTAGGAACCACTCTGCCCACCCTGAAAGGGAAGGGGCTATAAAAGGTGCCCTAAACATAGCCAGCCAACAACTGCCCGACTGGACAACCGCATCCAGTGGGTACACCACATGCGGTCAAAACAAAAGAAAAAGAAAACCAATGAACTTTGCCACATGAAATATCCGTATACTTATGGATACAGACACCACCACAAGACCACAAAGAAGAACGGCAATAGTGGCACGTAAACTAAGGAGATATAACATCGATATCGCTGCTCTCAGTGAAACTAGAAGAGCAGGCGGAGGGCTACTTAAAGAACACGGAGAAGGCTACACATTTTTCTGGAAAGGAAAAGAAGAAGATGAACCACGTATTCACGGAGTGGGTTTGACTATAAAAAATGAGATTGTGAACCACCTAACCGAATTTCCATCCAGAATAAGCGAAAGATTCATGAAATTGCGCCTAAACTTTAGCAACCACCAACACGCTACTATAATCAGCGCCTACGCTCCAACTCTTGCAGCTGATGAAACCCAAAAAGATGAATTTTATTTAACTGAAGCCATAACATCTGCACCTAAATCTGATAAACTTAGGTGATTTCAATTGGTTGATACGAATTTAAATCTATGGAAGGGCGTCATTGGCAAGGAAGGTGTTGGAAACATGAACTCAAACGGACTGCGCCTATTAACCTTATGTTCGGAATATGACCTCATAATCTCAAATCAACACCTGCTTAACTAAACAGCCATTTAACTCTTTTTAGATTTAGACAGAAAATCCATGTTTTACCTGCCAATTTGGTTATAAAAATGGCGGCAATCTTTGGCTAAAGGGCACTGAAGAGATAAGAGTTAACTGGCTTTTTAGTTGAGAACGGTGTTGCTCAAATACAATTTTCCGACAAAAAGACAAATTCAAGACCTCCTGGCAACACCCAAGGTCAAAACACTGGCATCTGATTGATTACATTATTGTACGTTCCAGAGATCAAAAAGACGTTAACATTACAAGAGCAATAACGAGTGCAGACGGCTGCTTGACAGAACATCGCCTGATACGAGCCAAAAAGAACTTGCACATTCCAACAAGAAGTAGCCGTCAAAAGAAGCAAATCATAAGACGATTCAATGAAGAACGCCTTAAAGATGATCAAACCAGAACAAAATTCCAAGTTTCTCTGTATCAAAAGCTGGGTACTTTAGAATACCCGGAGAATATTGACGATCACTGGAGAATGTTGAAGACAACAATAACATCTGCCTCCGAAGAAACGGTCGGCTACACACAAAGAAAACATCAAGACTGGTTGAGATGAGCATGACAAAGAAATTCAAGACCTTATTGAGAGGAAGGAAAAGCCACCCTTACTCAAACGAAAAGAAAAGGCAATATCAAGAAGCCAAAGCAGAAATACAAAGGCAAACACGTAGATTAAAAAACCAATGGTGGACAACAAAAGCCTTCTTTCAAGCTACTATCTCTCAATCTCAATAAGCTTTATTGTCTCAAAATAAACATATTTCATTGACAAAGCAATTGTTATTATAAATAGGTAAGTAATTAAACTCTAAATCATGCAATACTCTTATTAAGAATTTACATTGCAAACAAAACAACAAAAAATACAACATTTAAAAATAATGATATGCGCTGTAAAAGACAATTAAATAAACACACCACAAATAGTGTTGTTATTACTAAGATGATATATGGTCCCACTACACAAGGTATCAATCCCCTACGGTACAAAGATGGAACAAGGCTGATTAAAGACAGATCCACGATGGAAAGAACACTTCCAAGAACTACTCAACAGAGAGTCTCAGGTCGATAATGACATCTTCGACAAAATTCCGTAGAAAACTACACAACAACACCTAAGTGACATTCCCAGATTAGAGGAGGTCGAAAAGGCAATCACACAGATAAAGAATAACAAGTCAGCAGGCACAGATGGTATCGCTGCTGAACTCCACAAACAACGGGGTACCGTACTTAATTCCCAAATGCACACTCTAATAAGTAAAATATGAACCACTGAGACCATTCCTGCCGCACTCGGAGACGCCTCTATAGTTACCATTTTGAAAAAAGGCGACAAGGCCCAATGTTGAAACTACAGACGGACGAATTCTGAGAATCAAATGGCAAGACCGACGAACAAATATAAGTGTTTTAGAAGAAGCCAGAACCACTAGTATAGAAGCCCGTATCTTCAAGCACCAGCTTCGTTGGACTGGTCACGTTATCCGCATACCTGAAACACGTCTCTCAAAGCAGATATTTTATGGACAACAAGGACGTTCTCAAAGGCAATATGATGAAGGGTCACATCGATATAAATAATTTTGAGACCACGGCGCTTCATGGCGCCGAACAGTCCATGAGGGAGCACAAACTTCTGAAGAGCAACGACGTAGACTAGAGACGAAAAAGAGAGAACGTAGAAAGGAGCGACAAAATGGAAGAATGGATGACCAACAACACCCGGCTGCTGCCGGAGACTGGGTGTGCCAGGACAGTGGAAGGGTTTGCGGCTCGAGAATTGGCTTACATAGCCATCAAAAAACGCACAACAGATAGCGACGATACAGAACAGAGGATAATCATACTCGGTATCGAGTGATTGCCTATGAAATATCACACCAGAAACGAAAAATAACTTCTTTATCGAGTTTTTTCTTTGAAAATTGTAGCAGGGACGAACTCAATGCTAATGGTATCTACTAAAAGTATAATTTAAAAAAATGTTGTCTATACATGTAACCGCTTATAAACCTTAACTTTTTTTATTGTGAGATAAGAGCTAGTCAGTACTCTGTGGCTTTAAAATGACATATTAAAAATGATCATTACTTAAAAACTAAAAAAAAAAATCAAAAGTTTTTTTATATTTTTGGATTAAGTGGGACCTCTTTACTATAAGTTGGCTAATGTTCACTTGATTTTCTCAAAACCAAAGAAATTAAATTTTTTCCTAACTTAGACAGCCGCCATCATAGTTTCTAGGGCCGGAAAATGGCGGATCCTCGATTGAAAATTTAGCTTTTGGTGTTACTATACCAAATATAAAAAAAGGACCGTAGTAGTGCACATGAACATCGATGTGAATTTAAAATTTTGCCATTTAAGCCCGAGATAGAACTAGCTAGAACCAGAACTAGGGGAATTTAAGAAGAGGACAATACACAGGGGCCACAACACATGAAAATATAAAACATTTTTCTTTTAAATATGATTTGTTTTTTAAAAATATTTTTTGTATTGAAACTTTAACTAAAGGGTAACTACACTTCATTCCAAATTGCTGTGGACCAGTTTTTTGAAACGACAATGACAGTTCCATTTAGCTTCTGTTTAATTGTCAATCGCCATATTGAAATTGGTCCGGAGAATTTAAAATGAGGTGTACTACTTAAGAGAAAAAAAGAGGAGCTTGGCCTGGTTCGGGAGTGGCAACATTTTTTATAGTTTAAATATGTTAGAAGAAACACTATAAGCAATGTTATAAGGTAAATATCTTAAAAGAAAAAATCTCATATTTACGTCATGGAGTAAAAAAATAATTTTTTAAAGAAAGTGACAAAATTCCGCATTAGACACCCCAAAACAGTACCAACTAGAGCCACACCCAGTGTATGAACCAGATTTTTTTCAAAAGTTCATTAGTAAGTAATAACTAATGAACTTTTGAACACATCTGGTTCATACACTGGGTGTGGCTCTACTTACTTTCACTTATTGTCTTTAAAAAGATATTAAAATCTTATAAACAAGTTTACCTGAAAGATAAAGTTAAAAACTAACAGATGCCTAGACAAATAAAAGACTAAAATTATTTTAAAAAAAAGAACAATTTCCTAATACAATAATGTCCATGATTGAGCTAAATTAGTTCACCTATTAATTATTGCAAAACTACACAAGATCATTGCCCAACAAGTTTAAATATGGCTGAGCAAAATGAAAAAATCAGACTTTGACAAAATACTTAACAAAGAAAAAATTCATTCATTCATGGAAAGTTTCTGGTTCATATAAGTTGTATACAGTACAGGGTTTCTCTTGACTGATATGGTAGAAAATATTTTTAACAACAAACCTACAACAAAATTTGCTACCAATTCGTATTTGGCAGAGTAGTGTAGCAATGGAAAAATCACTTAAAATTACGTACATACATTATAGGCTGACTTTAATGAAATCGACACTATTTTTGACAGTTCCGCACGAATATTACATATTTTAGACACTTTACACATCTGTTATGAGACATCGCTCTTCTTGGTTACCGGCGCTATCCGGCGTGTTTGTACTTAGTGCAAAATGAATATCCTTCGACTTTTTACACAGAGGGTGGAACCTGGGACGACGCGGTTTCGTCCTTATTAGGGACTCATCAGCTAGTTGTACCACAACGAGACAATTCGCTCGCGCTTTTACGCCAAAAAATTTCGGCAAAGCGCAGAGAATTTCTGTCGAGTACCGATCATGACGCCCTCAAGCAGACATATTACAATGCCATCTGTATGCAAGTTTCGTCTATAAGCGGGTACTCTTCTTGGTTGTCGGAGGTTCACACAGAGGTTATGGGATTACCTATATAGTGGATTAACAACTTATTGTAAAGTCTAAAATGCCATTCAAATCATGCTGATCACTACCATTAAAGCTAGAGAGCATGGGACTATTTGAAGAGTGTCGAAAATTGGGTTTGAGATTTTTGCGAACTAAATCCCTTAAGAAAATATTGTGATGATTTATACAGAATTAAACAAGAAGATAATAGGTTAAAACACAACAAAAAAAAAAGAGATATAGGTTAAAAAAAGATTTTTTCCCAATTAATAAAAGAAAATAACATACTAAAATGTTGTTACCTTTAATAATTGATAATATTCCTCAACATAGTTATAACCCCCTCCTCCTAGTTTAGACTTTTAAAGGGTCCAAAAAACTTTTTGTAAGCTAAAGAAAGTTTTTTAGCTGCATGAAACAGTACTGATTAAGGTTTGTATAGAGCTAAAACCTTTCGCAAATGCATTGCTTTTTTAACACTAAAAAGTATGGAAAAACTGCGCCTGTTAAGTTTTTTCATATCTCTTTATTATTGAATAAGTAAGTGTCTGTAAAAAAATGAACCAAAAGAATATATGTATTTGATTATGCATCTGGCTGTACAAGTAGTTCCTTCCTGTAGCCACCGGCTGCGCTCGTGTCGCAGTCAAACAATGTTCCCACAGTATAACACAGTATCGGTCACTATCGCCTAGCTATTACTTTCTCTATGGGTTCACACAGAGGCGCTTTGCCGAAATTTTTTGGCGTAAAAGCTAATAAGGGCGAAACGGCGTCGTCCTAGGTTCCACCCTCTGTGTGAAAAGTTGAAGATCAGGATGTTCATTTTGCACTAAGTAAAAAAAAACTCCTGTTTTTTCGTTAGATTTAAAGTGCACCCAACCACTACCCATTTGTTAACTTTCATAATAACAAAGAACGGTTTTAACTTTAATTATGTCAACTTTATGTGTGGCACAATATGAGTATGTCTAGATGACAACAATATCAGGAACCTTTTAAACTTCGTGCGGGACTGTCAAAAATAATGCTGACTATGTCGACTTTATGTGCCGATAAGTCCCTAATACATTGAACTGCACGGTATTGTAAAATAAGATGTAAGTTGTTTTTCAGGCTATATCAACATCAGATTAAAAACAGTTTTGATGGTACAACTGGAAGTATTCAAGGTCGATTATGCCTAAGGACAAGAGGTTTTAGGGATCATATTGCAAAATACCCTCTTGTTCAAACCAATTTTCAATTTGGCCTAACCAAATATGTTTTGGAAAGGGTTGTTTTTATTTAGTTATGAGCGTCCATTAGTAATGTAATCAATTATGTAAGCTTTGCCCAAATTTCGGTCGGTCACCATTCTCATGATTCCATTTTGTTTTATTTGCAAATCGTCTGTTATGTCTCCTGCCGTTACGCGGCTAAGGGAATCCAATAAACATGAAAAATTATGAAAAGTATCTGTTGTGGATTCTGAATACAGTAAAAAGCATATCATGTAAGACATATAGACCCAAGATGCGAGAAAATCGTTCCACTATAGGTTCACATCGAGATTGCTATAACATCCAATGAAGGCTCGATCTGAATCTACGCGAGTTTGTAACTTCGAATCACCTAATTTCTTTGGTCAGCGCACCTCCAGCTGACGCATGCGCATTAGAGCGGTTCATTTGGTAACTGAGTCTCGGCCAACTTGATATTTCGCAGGACTGGCGAGACGACTTTCAACACGGGAAAATAAACAGGCAGGGTCATTAAGTTATATGGGTAGTACTTACTTTTAATTGTTTGACGAGCATTTCGTTTCGCATCTTTTCCGCGTTTAATTCCCTGGTCAGCGCCGCTTTTGATTTGGTGCAGTCTGGGTTCAGCGCCCTATGTTGTAGTACTTGCAAGGTACTTGGTCGTTCCGCGGGTTTCGGATGGATCATAGATCTACACAAAGGAAGAAAAGAACATTAATTAACACAAAAACCCGCGCCAGATCATCTTTAATCAAAATAAAATTATTGTTATGTAGTTGTGATTATTGTGTGTGTGACTCCTCGATTTCATGTGCTTCGTTGTTATGTTTTATCATTATACAGGGTATCCCAACAAAAACAGAAGCGTTTTCGATTATTTAGAGTTCGATTTTCAAAGAACCCTATGAACACGTCGATTTGTTGTTTAAGGGGGGCACTTTTTGTCTAATTGAAATTTTTGTAGTACACACCCCTTTGGAAGGGTCAGTTTTGCCACTAGAATTTAAATAGGGAAAGTGGCCCAAGTGATACCTTATATTGAAGGTCTTCACAAAACTGTCAAAATATTTACTTTCAAAATAGGCTCAAATTATACAGGTAAATTTTCCTCCTCGTAGGAACGTGTTCTAGAAGAAAAAAATGGACTATTAACCAAAACAAAGTCGACGTGTCGCGGGATTTCTCAAAAATAAAATTTTAATTTCGTTTAAAAAACATATTGCTTGACCCACTTTCCCTTTTAAATTCTGGTGGTGAAACTCACCCTCAAAAGAGGTGTGTCCTACGAAAATTCCAATATATCTCAAAAGTGTCCCCCTTGAATAACAAATCGACGTGTTCGAAGGTTTTTTGAAAATGCTAATCTAAATACTAGAAAACGCCCGTTTCGTTTTCGTTGGGACACCCTGTATGTTAGGGCGTGGAGAGATGGATAACCTGTATCTTAAAAAGGCTCCATAGATATGTTTAATTTTTTCAAGGTCACAAACTGTAAAAACATCAAAATTTCAGCCAAATTCACAGACTTTTTACCCATGTTAATGGTACGTCGTCCGCAACTGACTTAGAAGTCGGAAATATAAGAAAAACATTTTTTGGACACCATGTATCTTAAAAACGGCTCGAGAAAGATGTTGTTTTTCCAATGAAACAAAGTGTAAAAAAAATATATCAAAATTTCAGTCAAATTCAGGGAGACCTTTTTGCCCACGTTAATGGTACCTGGTCCTTTGGCTTTAATAGTAAAGTTCAAAACATTAACAAGTGTCAGGTTGGGATGAATAAAATGGAATAGAGTAACGGATGAAATGCCCCAGTAACTAAATACAGGTCTTTGGCCAGCTTCTGGAGCAAAGGGGGAATTTCCTCTCCTCAGCGTATGTCATTCGGGATAGTTTTTAGGTAGGTGGCCTGATCTAGAGGCCCTGTATACGATTTTTGACAGGTATTGTTTTACCAGAGGTGAATTTGACAGTTATTAGGGAAATGTTTAAAAACATTTTTGATTAAGAAACGTCCGGTTTAAAAATGGAATTTTGCTGTATCAAAAAATGTAAAAACCACGTGACTAGACAAATTTGTATTGTTCTGTTGTCCAATGGAGAAAGAAACACAGGAAAAGTGGAAAGAAAAAATGCATTTACCAAGGTGGAAAATTAATAAAAATAACAAGCAGTAGGTACAAACATACATAGGAATAACACATTATGTTTCCGTGCTTTATTGTATTTTTAATATCTACCGTGTATATTCACTGTTTGTTTTTGTTTTTTTTTTGTCAAAGCTTGACATATTTTACTAACCAAAAAAAAATTAATCTTTAAAACACTGTCTGGGGAAATTATAAAAAGAGACAACAAAACATCAGTCCATTTCATAAAATCCGTTTTACATGCAAATATGAAAAAAAAATAGAAAGAGAGGAAAATATGAGTTGCCCACCTCTAGTAAAACAATAATTGTCAAAAATCGAAAATATAAGAAGTGTCTTTTTGTTGTACCTTAAAATCGCCTCACCAAATATTTAATTTTTTCAAGTTTTTCCAAGGGAAAGTGTAAAAACATATCAAAAATTCAGCGAAATTCACGGAGACCTTTCTACCCTTAACAAGGGATGGGATGGATAAAATGAAGAAACGGATGGAAAAAATAATTGTTTTTGAAACATTTTTTTTTACATTTTTACTATCCTGTACGTTGTCCTGTCCTTACGGTGTTTATTTTTTTTAAAGTCATTTTTGTATACTGCCTTGTATTGTGTAAGTGCTATGGCACATTTAGCATCAATAAAGAATCTGGATCTAACTAAATAAAAACAAAAGCGTTGTACTTACTTAATGAGTTCTAGCAGGTCTTTGGTCAGCTTCTGTGGCAGAGGAGGGATCTCACCCCTCCTCAGCGCGTGCCATTCGGGGCCGTTTTTGGGTAGGGGACCTGAACCGGCACATTCGAGGGCAGTGAGTCCTAGGGCGAAAACGTCCGCTTTGGTCAGGTGTGTGTAGTCCTCATGAAGTATCTCGTTCGGTAGGTAGCGGCAGTCTCCTTCTTCCACCTAAACAAAGGTTTATTTAAACAGGATATCTAGGGAAGCTACCAAAAAAAATATCTCCCTAACAAACTTGTTGAAATTTCTCTGACCATTATTGAAAAACAAGACAGGCAGTGAAAACAAAGTTTTTCCTTTTCTTTTTTTTTGTATTAAACTACTTAATGGTCAAAAACAGAACAAATGAGAGCAAATAAAAAAAATTTAAATAAATTTTGAGAAACATAGAGAATGTAATAAAAATAATACCGCTCAAATATTTTCCAAAATTAGGAATCTTTCCTGTATTTCCAGGTTTCCAGACCCAGTCAAATATCTTTAAGCTACATAGTAAAATTAAGGTTAACTCTACAACTTTTTATTATACCATAATATAAAATATATACCTGTGGATTACTAAGACTAGTCACATGTCCCAAATCGCCGATTTTGTAAGTCACTTCCTGTTCAAAAAGTTGATCCTCTTCCAAGTCTTCGAATCCATCGTCTGCCGAGTCGTAGTTTGTAATGTTGAACTACAAATTATACAAAAATGTATTATGTTAGAAAACAAATCATATAAATTGCAAAAACCCAATTTTAAGATATTATGTTGTGTTGTGTGTAACCAAATGACTATAAGATACTCTAATGGCCTAAGCATCGTAAAATGCGTAACAATAATAACTTTTAAAAACAAAGAAAATAATGTAAAAATCGGATGCCCACGGTTTATCAGAATGTTCAAAATCAAACCCGTTAAATAAAAGAAAGGTCAATCATAAAATCTTTCAGTATAGAAACTGCAATTCCTTAAACCAATTTTTTATCCGAATTCTATTTCTTCAAACCCATTCAATAACAAATTCGAAATTTATAAGACCCGTTTTTAATCGAACCATTGTTCATCAAACTCATTCAATATCAAACTCGTAATTTGTAACATCCATTTTTAATAAAACCCGGAATTTGTCAAACATTTATTTTTCAAAAAAGTTTTGCTAAATTGATTGCATATTCGCCAATAATACATGAACCTAAGGACACTAATCCTAGAGCAAGCTTGCCAAGTGTCCTTAACATGAACCGGAGGCGCACACAGGTGGCGCGGCGGCGCGGCGTTTTGATGCATTTGTCGCTGCTACGCGCGCATACTTGTACAGGTAGCGTTCTATAGTTTGTGTATATATGACACTTGCATTCCAGTTAAGTAGGGTCACTGGATGATCCTGAAACCTGCGGTCCCAGGGCAACACCGTTCTCAACTAAAAAGCCAGTTAACTCATTTTCGTTTGAGTATCCTTTGGCCTATGATCGGTGCCATATTAAGGATTTTCGTTTTACAATTTGTCCTGGTTCTGGTTGAACCAGAAACGCAACCGGTCATTTCGTTTTAAAACAATGACGTCACAGTTGCAACCCGGTTATGAAATTTTAGAACCAGCCTAGGAGGTTGGTTCGGCCCTTTGGTTGTAAACATAACCCCTAAAATTTTGCAAAATTATAGATAGTCTTTTTTTGAGTAAAATCAAAGATATCTTAATAATATTTTAAATGACGTCATTATTTTAGAACCGCTGTCAAAATTTATGTCTAAATAATGTCAACCAGAACCAGGACCAATACTTAAATCGAAAATCCTTAAAGACACCAAACTGACAGAAAATCCATTTTTTACTTGTCAATTTGGTTATAAAAATGGCAGCCACCGTAGGCTAAAGGGCACTGAGGCGGTATGAGTTACCAGGCTTTTTAGTTTAGAACGGTGTTGCCCAGGGGTAGCGACACGAAACATAACCTAATTCGCGCAAAACTCAAATTTGACACTATCACAGGCGGCGATTTCAAAAAAAAAATAACCACTTTTGACTGATGCAAACAACACATTTGTCAAAACTGACATGAAATTTTTGTAAACATTTCCATACTTATCCGCGCGCGTTTTCATACCTATACGTTCAAAAATCCTCAAACTTATTTTTTTTTATATTATAAAATATTTATTAAATATTTAAGTATCGCCATTCGCGTGTGTCCATCTAAGTGCCTATTTATACAGACCGCTTCAAGCTACTGCGAACATAGGGCGGAAGAAGTCTAATTTGCCAGTGTACGTACATGCAGAGACACCGCACGCCTATCAGTGAAGCAACCAATACTCAGGCTTACGATCACCACTTGCATGACTTTCCTTTGGTATTTAGTACGCCTCTAACCACGGTGCTGTGTGGAGCGTAGTCAATGAAACCGGAATAAAATACGCAAATTTTTGTAACGTAATTTTCTTATTTTTTGTCACTGATAAATAAGAGCGTTTTATTGTCAACTGCTCAGATTTATCAGTGACGACGTTACAATGAAAATAATAAGGAGAAACAAAATAAAAGCAAGTTCTCAAAATAAAATAATACATTCTAAAAACCAAAAAGATTCTCCCAGTCAAAAAAAAATTAAAGCAAATGTTCGAAAAGTCCTCCTTACTCGGCTAGACAATATCCGAGCCTACTATAAAAACCCCTTCTAACGTTTCCAAGCATGTTAGGGGTGATAATTTGAAAAGCTTCTTCAAAAACAGATAGAAGTCATTAGGAGCAAGATCGGGAGATCGAGCTGGCCATAAAATAGTTCCCCGTGTACTTATAACCCGATTAGGAAATACATTATCAAGATATTCCCTAAGGCCAACATTGTGAGCGGAACAACCATCTTGTTGAAACCATGTTTCACCAAATCTTACAACTAACAACTGCCTAGCAGTTGGAATAATGTGCTGCTGCAGTAGATCCAAGTATCTACGACCATTCAAATTGCAATTGCCGTTAATAAAAAATGGCCCAATTACGTGTTCCCCTATAATACCCCCCCCCCCAAACATTTAGTTTTTGGGGATACTGTGTTCTTACGTCAAAATACAAATGCAAATTTTCCCTCGACCAATATCGAACGTGTGTTGGGTTGTGACGATTTGACCATTTGACCATCTGCACTTTTTCGGCAACTTCGTAGACATCCATTTTTGGTTTTAAAAATGTATTATTTCAATTAAGAACTTACCCATCTGTTTCTCGAGCAAGGCAGAAATAAAACAAAATAATAAAAACAAAATGAATTTCCAAAAGATAACACTGCAGCGTGCTTCGAATCCACCTCGGTCGTACGGCACGGAGAGTAAATTGGACTTGATTCCCCCTATGTTCGCAGTAGCTTGAAGCGGTCTGTATATTATCGCGTCAATGCAAGACAATGCCGCTAGTATTACACAAGAATGATTGAAATAATTTCGGTATAAGGATGTTTTTACGTAGAGTTTGGACAGGTAATATAATCGTACAAGCAAGGTTAGGAATGGAGATCTACTATAAGGTAAGTGTATATTGTTACGTCGCGTAGCTGTACCTACTAAAGGTAACTAACTAAAAAGTTCAAGTTTTGAAAGTCAAACATTCTGCAAGCAATAAAAATCCTGTAATTTAATTACGATTTACTTTAATTTTTTTTTTTCAACTTTTTGCAATAAATATACTGGGGGTAACGATTAAGAGAGAGGAACGCATGGCAAGTATTGTACCTATATAGTGTTACCGGAATGACGGCAGGGGATAATTAACCCCTAAATGCACCGTAGGCACCTAATCGCGATTGGCTATCTAATCCATTTTTTTTCTCTCTTGATCCCACATAAATGAACAAAGAAGATGGTGCATCTGGGGGTTAATACCTAACTCACCGTCACGCCCGGTATAGAATTGACTTATATTACCGGGGCCTGTAACCACAGTAACCTAGCTGTAATAATAATTTTTAATAAAATTGTCAGATAGAAAATTTGAAAAATTTCAACACTATGGTTTTTACTTGCTGTGTTTCCTCCTGTTCCAGTACTAGTAAGAGTGGATTTAGGCTTTTGCAAGTGCCAGAATAAATAATAATAAATAAATAATGGTTTGACAAATTCCGGGTTTTATTAAAAATGGGTTTTACAAATTACGAGTTTGATATTGAATGAGTTTGATGAACAATGGTTCGATTAAAAACGGGTCTTATAAATTTCGAATTTGTTATTGAATGGGTTTGAAGAAATAAGGTTCAGATAAAAAATTGGTTTAACAAATTGCCGTTTTTATGGTGAATTGTTCTTACAATGAAAATTTTTATTAAATACGGTCTGATAAATTCCTGGTTTGATAAGTGCGATTTTTGGTATTTTGTCTCATGGTGGCTCAAAGGTAAGCATTTTTTTTTTGTATTTTAAGTGATCTCTTTCAAAGTGGATTGGGTTAGCTGGTAAAAAGGGCTGGGTTTTGGAGGAATTTAGGCTTAATTCTAGATTTCTTGGCAAAATCATGTCATAGTTGCGCCGCAGCCGAAAAGTTATATAATAAAAAGGCCATGATGCACACGTTTGGAATGCTGTTATTGAAAATAATTGTTTAAAATTCAACTAAAATTGCAACAATCAATGACATTATAGCGCAGCAGGCAAACTTTTTTTTGTATTTAACTTACTTTGACCTGACCTTCTATATATAAAGCACCAGAAATTTAGGTAATTGTGATTGATCTGTTCAAACTAAAGCAGACAAAAAAAATTAAAAATTAAATTTTACTTAAAAGTTTCAAGCTGAAATATTTATCCAAAATTTATTCCATGTGAGGTTTTTTCACCTTTTTAGTCATTTTCCAGGAAGTTTCCATGTTTTTTTTTGTCTTTTTAATTTGCCAGGTGTTTTCCAGGTTTTTCAGTAGCATACAAACCTGCATGATATTTTTTTAAATTGTTTTTAGAGCCAAAATCGCTATACAGGCTAGATAGGATTGTTAAAAATCAATAATTGTGTAAATTGCTTTTACTAAACTTACATTGAAATTAAAATTTTTACATTGGAAATAAATAGTAATAGAGATAACTGAAATCTGTACAGAGCTGTTAATTTATTTTTTTTTGGATCAATTTCAATATGGCGACTTGTCATTTAAACACTAAATGAAACTGTCAATGTCATTATCAAAAAAATGGTCAAATTGGATTGATAAACCACTGTTAGCTCAGTGGGGCTAAAGTGTCGCTAGACTGTCGAAAACACAGGAAAAAATACGCCCTCGTATAAAATTTAATTTTGAGAAAAACAGTCTTGGTTATGTGTAACAGTGTTTATCTTAACTGAAATCTACTACATGAACAAGACATTAAAAGCTGTAATTTTGGTATTTTTGACAAAACCAATAATGCAAAAATCCATTTCTTTACTGTTTCTGAATGTAACAGTCGATTCGTATTTGACGTTTTGGCCATGCCAAATGAAGTATGTAGAAACCATCTTACCTTTTTCTCTACAGAAATAAATATATTCCCGGGCTTCAGGTCGAGATGTACCAGCCCCTCGGCGTGAATGTACCTTAGCCCTTCGGTTACGTGCAAAATCATTCTTCTAAGTTCCACAGGGCTTAACGGTTCCGAGATTATTTTGTCGGCCAGTGAACCACCATTGCAGTACTCATTTTGGATGATCATGTGGTTGTCTTCGGCCCAGGCGGAGTAATAGCGCACTACGTGCTGATGTTTTCCTGTCAAAAATTTATTTATGAATTCTCTCGTCTTGAAAAAACATTAGGGACATTTTTGAACGCTTATTTGACACTTCGTAGTGGTTGTGGTAGTTACTGCGCAATAGCCAAAGGTCATTCCGTTGTCGTAATTAACCACAACCACTGCCGTAAGCTACGAATCCATTTTGTTGTGGTTGTGGTTATTTTTCTGGTTTTTTAGAGAATTTTGGCGCAATTAATTTTATAGAGAATAAAATATTACCAGGTACATATAAAACACCTATTTTGTAAAATTAAGTTAATTTTTTTATTTTTTCTCATCTCTAATTCGATGCGTGGTAGTGGTTGTTAAACACTAACACAGCGGCTGTCAAAGTTGTCAAAATTTTAAGCGTCGAACGCATCGATTTGTACAAATTCATAGGTTGCCAGCTTGATGAAAACTGGGACAACATGCAAGAAGTCCGTGCAATAGTTGGACAGGCCAGATCATCTCTTTGGGCGGTATTTACTAAAATGAACTAAGTTTTAGGACTATGGGACGCATGTCGTTTTTAATCTAATTATGCAGGTTTTTCTTTAAACTTGACTGAAAATTGAAAATTTTAATTCATATATTTTTATCGAAGAATAATTAAGAACTGTCAAAACAAACTTAACTGACCACTCGCTCGCTGACGTTCGGACGAGAACACTACACTTCATAAATAAAAAAAGCCTATTAGATCTCAGTAAACAAATGTAACACCAATTTTTTCAAATTTTAATTTCGACCCTCTCTTTTTCTTTGTAACATTTTATAAACCTCCCCTTCCCTTCTTAAATTAGGTGAAAAATATTTTGAAGTATTAGTTAATTTATTATTTTCTTTATAATTTCCCCCCCCCCTCCTCATAACACTTCACCCCCACTCCGAGTTACGTAATTTATAGACGCCACCAACAAGTTGCAATCTATAGGCATAAAGCAAGCTCTCCTTCTTTGACCGCTTATGCAAATAATTTCCGAAATTTAGTAAAATTGCTAAAATCACGTTACTTTTCTGGCTGCCAGCGCTCAAGAATTTACCCCGCCAAGACAACAACCCAAATTTTTTACCTGCGCGTTTAAAGCCGTGGACCTTTCACTATACGTACTTTTACATGCGCTTTTCTTTCATTTGTGCTGTAATCTTTAATTAAGGTGCAAACAGTTTGCACCTGAAGACGATCAGAGATTGTACTGATCGAAAATTCGTGTATAAATAAAATATAGACAATGGAAACACAGAGTTAATTTCAAACAAATCATTGTCTCAAACTTTCAAACAAAAAAGGTTACATAATATAACAGACAAAAAAGTATGTAGTGCATGATTCTTAAGGCAAATTACACCTAGTCCTTTTACTTGAAAGAAGTAAAGTAAAACTTTGATTTGAGTTAATGCTTAAAAATTAATGAGCAATAAAAAAAAGGTCATTTACTTTCTCAAAAATTGTTTTAAAACTTTCAAAAACCATCAATCCACTTTTAAATTACCTAAGTATGTTTTTCGAGAAAAATTCAGTATTTTTTATTTAAGGCGGCGGCAACGCTGCTCGATGCTACCAGCTAGATTGATGCGGACCAGTTTTTTGACACTGACAATTTCAGTTCCATTTAGCTTCTGTGTTTAATTGTCAGCCGCCATTTTGAAATTGGTCCAGAAAATTTGGAATTACGTGTACAGCGTGTCCCATTTTCGATGGGATTCAACGGGAAACTCCATTGTTATTGAAGATAGAGACATGCGGTTTTCGCATTATTGTCTTACTTTTTTGAGCTTTAAAAAATGTTATTAACAGATTTATTCTGTCCCTTGTAGTTTTTGAGATATAGGGGAAAGTTGAAAAATGTAAAAACATGTGTAACGGGATTAAAGAATAACAGCGTGGATTCGGAAAAGTCGGGAATTTATTCAAAACTGTTGTTATTTTGTGTAGGTATTTTACAAAATGGCGTTCGCAGCGCAAACTTCGTGTGTAGGTATTTCTTTCTGAAATAACGAAACCAATCTTTCATTACACTCGCGAATCTGAATTTAACGTGTGAAAGACAAGTAACTACATAATTCTAACTAAATTCACCAACGGCTGAAAGGAAAGACACGAAAAGGACAAAAAAACACAATTGAGATAATTAAATAAAATATTAGAATTCGAGCATTCTGTCGCCATCTATGTAAATATGATTTACCCATTGATCCAGAACCGAAACCACGTTAAAATAAGTTGTTAAAATCTGCACTACCATACATGTAGATTTTAACTGAGTCCTGTAGGGGGAAACGCCTACCCATTACTTTTCCAATAATAAGCTGCGACATCAGGATCAAAAAGTTAAACACGGACCAAAATATTTTAATTCATATTTTAGTTTCTTTTTAAGTTTGTTTGATAATAAAATATCATTTTTTTTTTATTTTGAAGTTTTAATCCCAAAAAAAATTATCTTCAGCGCATTTGTTTTCTGGTACGACCCTGTGCCATTTTAACCTTTTTTTTAGACCATTTATATTTAACTACTATATAGTAGACCTGGACAACAAGAATATGGCGTCAAAGCAAATGGTTTTTTTTCAAAAAGGCTTATTTGTCTTATCAATACAGTTTTTTTTAAATTGAAATTGGTTAAGTTATAGAAAAAAACAATTTGTACCAGAAAACAAAATGCACTGAAGATGATTTTTTTCGGGATCGAAACTTCCAAATAAAAAAAATATTTTATTATTAAACAAACTAGAAACTAAAATATGAAGTAAAACATTTTGGTCCGTATTTAACTTTTTGATCCTGATGATGGTATCTATGAAACGATTAAAATTTCAAAAACACTATTTTTTTCTAAAAAGGATGCCACAGACATGTTTTTACAGAACTGAATTGTCTTAAATTAAGGAAGATATCATCAATTGGTAAGTCTGACCATTTTTCAACTTTCCCCTGTAGCTCAAAAAATACAAGGGCCAGAACAAATCTGTTAATACCATTTTTTAAAGCTCAAAAAATCAGCGGTGCACCTGATACGAGAGTGTGACGAGTACGCTAGATTGAGGCAGCAGACGTGGGGTGCCCCCACAATAGAAGAAGAGACGTACTGTCCTTCATAACGAAGGCGGGAAGGTGCGGAGAGAGAGAGAGGCAAGAAATGTAAAGGGAGTGTGAGGATAAGGGTGCGAGACGGGGTATGGCAGAAAGGGCCCATGAAGAGGCCTAGTTGCCAGGCCTGGGGTTCGCCCCCTTACTACTACTCGCTATCTGTTTGCGATGCTATGCGTTTTTTGATGGCTATGTAAGCCAATTCTCAAGTCGCACACCCTTCCACAGTCCTGGCACACCCAGTCTCTGGCAGCAGCTGGGTGTTGTTGGTCATCCATTCTTCCATTTTGTCGCTCCTTTCTACGCTCTCTCTTTTCGGTCTCTAGTCTACGTCGTTGCTCTTCAAAAGTTTGTGCTCCCTCATGGACTGTTCGGTGCCATGAAGCCCTATGGTTTGCCTTTGAGAACGTCCTTGTACCTTTTTTGTTGACCTCCTTGATTTCTCTTTCCCTCCTTCAGTTGTCCATAAAATATCTGCTTTGGGAGACGTGTTTCGGGCATGCGGATAATGTGACCAGTCCAACGAAGCTGGTGCTTGAAGACAAGGATTTCTATACTATTTGTTCTGGCTTCTTCTAAAACACTTGTTTGTTCATCGGTCTTGCCATTTGATTCTCAGTATTCGTCTTAAACAACTTTGGTGATATTTTTCTAGTCGTTTGATATGCCTTCTGTAGGTGGTCCACGTTTCGCATCCGTATGTGAAGAAGAAGAAGAAGAAGACTCTCTCCGAAAGCCGTCCAAAGGCTGCGCTAGCACATTTTAGGCGATGCTGTGTTTCTGCGTCAATAGTTGCATTTGATGATAGGTGGCTCCCAAGGTATGGGTAATGTTCCACGTTCTGCAGAGGATGGCCATTTATGGAAATGTTTGGAGCTTGGGGATTCGTACCTGGTTCTGTTTGGTGAAAATTGGCTTTTCCAAGCATTACGGGCTTTTCTCTTCCTCTCAATAAGGTCTTGAATTTCTTTGTCGTGCTCATCAAACCAGTCTTGATGTTTTCTTTGTGTGTAGCGGACCGTTTCTTCGGAGGCAGATGTTATTGCTGCCTTCAACATTCTCCAGTGATCGTCAATATTCTCCGGGTATTCTAACATACCCAACTTTTGATTCTGAAAGACTTGAAATTTTGTTCTAGTTTGATCATCTTTAAGGCGTTCTACATTGAATCTTCTTTTGATTTGCTTTTTTTGACGGCTACATCTTGGTGGAATGTGCAAGTTCATTTTGGCTCGTATCAGGCGATGGTCTGTCCAGCAGTCGTCTGCACTCGTTATTGCTCTTGTAATGTTTACGTCTTTTTGATCTCTCGAACGTACAATAATGTAATCAATCAGATGCCAGTGTTTTGACCTCGGGTGTTGCCAGGAGGTCTTGAATTTGTCTTTTTGTCGGAAAATTGTATTTCAGATTATGAGGTCATATTCCGAACATAAGGTTAATAGGCGCAGTCCGTTTGAGTTCATGTTTCCAACACCTTCCTTGCCAATGACGCCCTTCCATAGGTTTGAATTCGTACCAACTCGAGCATTGAAATCACCTAGGTTGATAAGTTTATCAGATTTAGGTACAGATGTTATGGCTTCACATGGCTGATTATAGTAGCGTGTTGGTGATTGCTAAGGTTTAGGCGCAATGTCATCAATCTTTCAAGTATTTATACTACGATAAACCGCTCTTAAATCGATTTAGTGCTTAACGCGGTTTTAGTGGTGTTTATACGACAACAACAAATCCATGACTTTCCATGACCAACCAAGCCTACTACAACTGATCAAACCTCTCGTTTAACATTATTTCTTCATTTTTTGAAGGTACTTCGTTACACTCTCTGTCTATTTCAAACAGTGATACAAAAATAGGGAGATTTTGGACAGGCAGTTTAACGGCAAATTTCGTTATTCTTATGGTTACTGTTACTGTAAAATAAAATCTTTTTTTTATTTGCTTTTCTAACCCACGGATGTAAAAAAGAAAGGGATTGATAATACCCTTGTGGGAAAATCACTGTCGTGTGTCTTCCGCCATTTTCGCCGCCATGTTGTGGAGATTTAGGTTGGCGACATTGGTTCCTTAAGTTTAAATAGTAGTGTGGGAACACTGACTATCAACAGTGTCAAATGACGTTTCTAGAAAGGTTATTTTTGTTGTTTTTTAATACAAAAACAAAAAAGTGCAGAACCAAGCAATAAAAACCATTTAAAAGACAGACAAATGCTTGAACGGCCACGCCATGATAATCTCTCTCATTTGGTCTGGAGAATGGGCAAGTTTTGAACAAATAAATTACAACATGGAAACATTACCCCCAATTTATAAACTCAAAGGTTACTGTCAATCATTGCTGCTGGCGCTCCCGTTCAAGATAAACCTTCATTAAGTTGATCTCTGAATCTGAAACAGGAACTAAAACGTCTAGGGACAGATATGCGCCAACAGTTTATAAATCCGAGGTTGTTATAGGCCTAGAAGACAAGAAAAATAAATGAATACAGGGAGATACGGAGTTTGATAATAGCATATATGACTCAGCTGAAAACCAGAGCGATGGCAAGCAATCACAAAAAAGTACATCTTTGGCACATTGACTTTTACAAAATTAGAACAATACTTCATGAGTTTTAAAAAGAACATTAAAAAAATTAATTTTAATATGTATTTTATCAGTATACTTTTTTTCTTTTTCTTCTATATGTAATTTTAAGTAAGTAGTTTAAGATTTCATTGTCAATTTTTGTGATATTGTAGCCAGTATTTTTTTGAGATTTTAAGACCAGTAATTATAAGATGTTTTACCAATTTACTAGAAATAAAGAAAAATCAATATTTATTTTTTAATCTTTATTAACAGAACATTAATGTTAACATTGTTTAATATCTAAATGACATTTTAAAGACATTCTTAGGTTAAATTTACCTGTTAATTTTTAACACTAAATTTTGAAGCTTATTTATTCAATTGTGACAATGTTTTTTGTTAACAATTTTTGTAATAAAAGTTTTCTGATTCGGAAGAACTCAGCAGAAAAAGTTATTACTAAGATATCCTTAAGTTTTGGTAAGTTTTCAGCATTTGACATTTTTTTTTGTAGATTCGTTTTTTAAGCATGATGCACTTTTCTATGGAAACTGGCTTTCTGTGTGATTTTTTATTAAAAAACAACAACAAAAATAACCTTTCAAAAAAATGTCAAATTCAATCATATTTTGACACTGTTGACAGTCAGTGTTCCCACACTACTATTTAAAATTAAGGAAACCAATGTCGCCAACCCAAATCTCCACAACATGGCGGCGAAAATGGCGGAAGACACGCAGCAGTGATTTTCATGAAAATTTCTCATAGGTATTAGCAATCCAAGGTTTCTACATCCGTGTTCTAACCATATATCATGGATGAAAATATTAATTTAGTGTTAGGACTGGGAGACAGACACCCCACCATTAATTTAATCAGGCAAATAAAATGATTTTGCAAAATATCTTTGGTTGAGTACTAGAAGAAATCGAGCCTCTGCAAACTTATTTATACTTACTCACCAGTTTACCAAAAAAAAAAAACGGTAAAAAACACGGTTAACAAAAAATAAAATCCAAATACACAAAATTTTTATAAAACAAAACAAACTTTTATAACCTACCTTCACACAAACTGCCTACAAAAATTTAAATTGATGTATTTTTTATTTACTGGAATAGTATTAAGAAACTAATTTTAAGAAATATTAGCAAATAAGTCCTGACAAAAAAGCATTTAGTGCAAATTTATGTTTAAAAATCGTCAGATTTTTTGAAACGACGAGATTTTCTGACGGTTTTTAGAATCACGACCTTAGTGTCAATTATATTGATAAACGCGCCGCAAGAAAATTTCTATATGTTTTGAATGATGTTAAGAAAGGTTGCTAAAATTAAACAAAAAAAATTGAAATTTTGATATTTTTCACGTTTTGATAAAATAGTAGAAAAAAGTGGGTTGGGTCACCTGCAAAGGGCATTTTTAATACCCTGAAACAGCATACGAATATCAATTCTGATACTTATATCGGGGAATTTCCATGACTTTCCAGATTTTTGAGTAAGTTCCATGACTTTCCTTGACCACTTTTTTTTCCCCCGACTTTCCAGATTTTTCCATAATGCGGACACCCTGTTTTTAAACTGTTCTTATATAAAAGCGCTTTAAGAGGCCCATATGAACAACATGTTACCAGGAGCCTAAATCTTGAATCTCAAGAGAACAAACGATTCCTCAAGCAAAAGGGAAATGGTCACATAGAAATGTAGAAATTATACGACGATACTTTATTTTGGATGGATCATATATTTTTTAATAAAGTTTTGCTTGTTCATTCTTTAACAAACGAAAAGATAATATAAAAACTAGTTTTGGTGCTAAATTACCCTGCCCTAATAAGGTAAAAAGCAGTAACTACTTTTGTTTTAATTTAAAAAAATGAAAACTTTAGTTTCTAAAAAAATGTATCTTATTTCTTTATAATTTATACCTCCGCAATAGGTTAGGAACCAATAAGATATGTTCTGTTATGTCCACTGGATTGAATTGAAATGAAAAAGGTTTCAGCTTTTTTGGACAATTATTTTTATTTAAACTTTTACATCAAGTGCCGACGTTTCTTGCCCTGAAGATGATCCGGATTAGGATCGAAACCGCGGCACTTGATGTAAAAGTTTAAATAAAAATAATTGTCCAAACAAGCTGAAACCTTTTTCATTTCAATAAAATTAAAAAGTAAAAACTTTGGACTACTTACTTACTTTTTAAACAAATCACTCCATGAAATTTGGCAAGCAAACAACAATCTTTCAAAATAAAAATTAATTAAATATGATTTCAATATCTTCTATCCTACTTACCTAACACTGCATGAGCGTAGACCTCATTCAACGCTGTCTTTTCGAAAGAACTTCCCGCAACCGGCTTGGTAGACTTCTTGATGGCGTAGATACACCCGTCCAACCGGTTTACGCATTTGTATACACGACCGAACTGTCCTTTTCCAATCAGCTCAATCTCGTGGAACTCTCTGTGGTAACGGGGTATGTTGCTCTCCTGAATTAAAAAAATCACGAAAAATTAGTAGTACAGGGTGTCCAGCAAAAATTCATTAACAAATGCTCGGTTTTTTCTCGATTTTTTTCGGTCATTTTAGACTATTTTCCTACCTTTTAGACTTTTTTCCAGCATTATTTAATTTTATTTAATACCTTCAATTCTTTGCCAATAATATGCTTAAAAGCGCCACACGCGAAATAATATAGAAATCCAAAACCAGGAGCTGTCGCAGCTTTTTTTGAAAGGGGGGAGAGCGATAGCATGTAGGTGTTGCATTGAGATACTGTATCCGAAAAAATAAAATACTTTTTTATATTTAAAAGCACCTGGATTCTTGGCCGGATCTAGTCTCAATTCTAGATCTGTAGCAAAAATCATGTCTTAAATGCGCCGCAGGCAAAAATTTGGAGAAAATTATGGTGAAAATGCGATCTTTTACACTTTTTAATTAATTTTAGCAACCCCAGGCAAATTTTGTTGCTTTAAGCAGAAAAATCTTTCACATTTTTTAGTGAAATATTAAAAAAAAAGTGGTTAGCAGTCAAGGGGCGCTAGGTTGGGTTGGAATCCATCTAAATTATAGATTTGTAGGCAAAATCATTCCATAAATGAACCACAGGCGAAAATTTTGAAAAATTAGACGAATGCCATTTTTTACATCGCTCCCTCCCCCTAAAACCACTAAAAACAAACGAACTTTGTTAAGTTTTTCTATCGTTTCCAACTGAATTTTCCTTTTTTTATTTTGCCTTTTTGCTTCGTTACAAATTCCAAGGGTGAATGGATCTCTTATTATTAATGGAAAAGCTACTTTACATGAGCCAATTTGTTGATTGAGGGGAAAGTAGAACTTACATACTGGTTGTTAAAGTTTTATCGCTTTTTAATAAATTTAATGTCAACTTGATGTAATTGTAATTATTAGTATGGATAAAATTCCCGGTTTGGTATAATATTCCCGGTTCTCCCGGTTGCTGGACACCCTGTAATAATAGCTTTTGTTGAGTTTCAAGGGCGAGCTTGCATTAGCCAGTGCCACCCCAGTGGAAGCGCACCCAAATGTGGTCTTGTAGACGCTGTATAATCTTTAAAGCAAGGAAGACTGGCCGAACGGCGTCAAGGAATGGACCTAAACAAGACTAAATCATGAGTGGCGCAACAGGGAATGCCGCACAAGCCAAAGAGCTAATCCAGGGCTTTAGGAAGTCAAGAAGAGACTGGTTGCAGCGTAGAAAGATAGGGCCTCTGATATGAGTCCTTACTAGACACTGTGCGCTCCAAGAGCACCTGGCAAGGATGAAGGTAGAGCATTTCAATAACTTACAAGATGTCCAGCCTATACAGAGGATTTAGAGAAGTAATCTTTCAAGAGAGAGAAGGGTCATTTCATATATTATAAAATCAACCATTTCAATTTAATTCAATTTCTTTATTGTTTCTAGAAACTTTACAATTTCATAACAATACGATCTAGCAATAAATACATAACCAAAAAAAAAGGGAGGTCTGGTAGACCATCTCACCGATTTCGATCATTTTTGGACATTTATAAAGGGGATAAAAAATCCCAAATTTGAAATTTTTTTGACCATTACTTTTTTTTTAAATAATTCTTGGAAATCAAAAAAACTACCAATTTTGCTGAAACATGTACCTAAAGAAAGTGAAATATCTCGATAACTACTTACAACTAAGACAGTGGTTTATAGGTGGTTTTAAAGGTATTTTAAATACCTTTTGAATGATGTATCAAATGATGTACTTTTGGTTTAAAAAAAAATGAAATTGAAAAAACAACTTTTTAAAATACTTGAAAAACAGCATTTTTTATTTTTTTTATAAAACTATATTTTGTTTCTGGATATTTCGTCAAACTATTTACAAAATTTCAAGAGAGAGAAAAAAAATAGGTTATATGGGATACTTTATTAAAATGGGCTTTAAAATACCAAGGTATTACTTGCTTTTTTACGGTATACAGTTCTCAAGATATTACTTTTTTTGTGTACCTGCACATTTGGTCAAAATTGACTTTCTTTTTACAGGAATTTATACAAATATGAATATCTTGAGCACTATACACACTACAAAAGCGACTGATAGGTTGTTTTAAAGGTATTTTTAAAGGCCATTTTAATGAAGTATCATATGACCCCATTTTTTTTATTTCTTTTAAAATATTATTTTTTTTTTGGTGAACCAATTAAATTTCCATCTTGAAATAGTTTGGCAAAATATCCAGAAACAATACATATTTAAAAAAAAATTTTTTTTAACTTCAATTTTTTTTAAACCAAAAGTACATCATGCGATACATCATTCGAAAGGTACTTAAAATACCTTTAAAATGAGCTATAAACCATTATCCAAGTTTAAGTAGTTATCGAGATATTTCAATTTCTTTAAGTACATGTTTGAGCAAAATTGGTAGTTTTTTGATTTTCAAGAATTAATTAAAAAAAAAACTAATGGTCAAAAAATTTCATATTTGGGATTTTTCATCCCCTTTATGAGTAGAATAAATGTACTAAAAATTATCGAAACCGAAGAGATGCCAAACCTTCCTTTTTTTTGGTTGATTTAATATGAAATGACCCTGGTGCAAGAATATTATTCTTCTATATATATATTATTCTTAAATTTCAAGAATAATTGTTATTAAGTTAGTAGTTTACAAACTTAAATAAATAATAACAGTTCTTTTAGTTAAACAGAAAAACCAGAAAACAAAAATTAACAAAATTTTGCACAGCGGAGGCTTCTGGTATCCCCCACACACCATTTGCGTGGTTTTTCAAAAAAATATATATATCTTGTTTTTATTTAGTTAGTAATTTTAATATTCGATAATTTTTACCGTGAATTAAACATTTTTAGGATACATAAAATTCGTGAAATGGTTCCAGGATAATGCTTTAAACTTTCACCGTACAAAATTTGATACAAATTTGATTAACAATTTTTTTAAATTAAGTAATTGGAAGAAGCACATTTTTTATTCAAATTCACCATTAAGTTAAGAAATACTTATCCTTCAATTAAATATAATTTGTAGGTTTTGCAACAACGAGTCTATGCTCTTAAATTTAGCGTAATTATTGTCCAAATAAGTTTTAGCATCCCCGAAAAAAAAAACATTAAAACTCATAATGTAACAGCTCTCCCACAGACTGACGACAAATAAGTACTTATACGAGATCAATTTTCTATTAGATATGTAAAGCTTGTGCGAGTCCCAGGTGTTATTATATAATGATTAGGTCCTCGTAGTTTAATTTAGATTGTAGTCATAGTTTAGGTTAGGTTATAGTTTAGTTTGATTTGTTGGTTTAAAAGAACAATCTGCTTGAATCAAAAATATGATTCCTCGATTCAAGAAATTCTTATTCTTAGTTTAAGCAAAAATTGAAAGTTGGATTAAGTATAACAATTATTGATGCAAGCAGATAATCTGGTTAAATAAAGGATACTATTTCTTTAATTCAAGTAATTATCTTCCATAGTCGAAGTATGAATGGAATGTTGGATTAAGTATAACAATTGTTTATTTAAATAGTCTAAGTATTATTTGGATTTGTTTTAAATAGCTTATGGTCGCCTTAAGAAGAGCTTAAATATCCAACCAAGTAGTTGTGTATACACCTATATAAACTAGGCGGTCCCACCTCAATAAAATCAAAAAATGATAGTGCCAGAATTAGGTGCTCTTTAGGTGCTAATTTGTTCTCCAAACTAAAAATTAAATGCTCCTCTAGTGTTACCAGAAAATTAAAAAACGGTAGGACCGCTAGGTTAACGTTAAGTTAGCGGTCCCATCCATAATTCTTGGAGAAAAATTAAATGTTACTATTTCCAAATTAGGTGCTATTTGAGTGATCCTCGAATATTATTAGCAATTTAATTAAGTGCTAATAGACCAAATTAGCACTTAAATTGCTGAGAATGTAGGTACTAATTTGATCCATCTTTAGAAAATTAAGTGCTCTTTCCGCGGTCCACCTCATTAGTTTAAAAAAATATTTTCAACTCCTAAATTGAACGTATTGGTTTTGAAGATATTAGAGACATAAAGCTATTTGTAACTCATCGCGGTATACGTATCCGCATCTAGCGAGAACCAAGCACATTAATTGGTCAGAAACTTGTACCACGTTCGAAAAGAGCAGATATATGGTAATGTAAGGTGTTCTTGAACGCGATAAGTGTTGACATGTGTTAGGTATCACGTATCGTTATGGCACACGTATCGTATCCCAGCACCTATTGCGTTCAGAAACACCTTAAATTAGCATATATCTGCTCTTTTCGAACGTGCTACAAGTTTCTGACCAATCAATGTGCTTGGTTCTCGCTAGATGCGGATACGTATACCGCGATGAGTTACAAATAGCTTTATGTCTCTATTATCATTTTATGCTTATTATCTCGAATTTGTGTGAAATTAATAATGAAATTCCCTTTTTTCCATTTTTCGCCTGGGACCGCTAGGTTTATGTTAAGCTAGCGGTCCCTACTTGTGCGAAAATACCAAGAATATTTTTTTTTAAGTTTTGATTTAATATTTGGAGAGCACTTAAATAGCACCTAATTTGGAAATAATAACATTAAATTTTTCTCCAAGAATTATTGATGGGACCGCTAGCTTAACGTTAACCTAGCGGTCCTACCGTTTTTTTAATTTTGTAAAACTAGCGGAGCACTTCATTTTTAGTTTGAGGACCAAATTAGCACCTAAAGAGCACATCTAACTCTGATACTATCAAAACGAAGTTATGCTCTTGGTACCAGTATATCTTTTTTCCGTGCAGTAATGCACGTACAGGGTGACCGTCTATAAAGTTCCACTTAAGCAAACTTTTTTGTCATTTGTCACAAGAAGATAATGATAAAATGATCAAAAATGACTTATGAAATTAGGTAGATTTCTGTAACATTTTCAGTTTTTTCCTTAATCACACTCTACACGCAGAGTGGCCATGAGGTCCTGTTTTCTTAATTGAATACCCTGTATATTTTATAAAACTTTGATAGATCTTTTTTTTCTGATTATCTTTGGCGGTTCTCGACTAAAATCAATGTGTTGGGCAAGGAAAAATAGTTTAGCTAGTTCTTTGTTCAACACATTACTCTTATGGCAACGTTTTTGTGAATTTGCTCAATGACCATTCACGACAATGGTAACATATAGTATATTTTTGGAATCAGAAAAAAAAGATCTATCGAAATTTTAAAAAATAAACAAAAAGACCTCATGGCCATCCTGCATGTAATGGGTGATTTTTTGAAAAAAGTGAAACTGTAATAGAAAACTACGTAATTTAATAAGTAATTCACTTTTTTGTTTATCTTTTTGTGACGAATAATAAAAAAAAATTCACAGATGGAACTTTATAAACAGTCACCCTGTACAAAGGTTTTTATGTTACATCTGAAAAAGTTTGAGAAAATTAAACCACGTTCTTTAATATGACAAGGTTGCCACAAGATTCCCTATATAAAATTCCCGACTTTTTCCCGGTTTTTCCCGAATTATTTTTTTTTTAAATCCTAATGACATAGTGATGCAGGCAATTTTTTGCTGTTTAAGCAGAAAATGCTGGTTTGATGTGAGATCTGCTCTTAGTTCTAGATTTTTTTTAAAATCCTGTCATAAGTTATGCTTAAAATTAAACTAAAATTGTAACAATCAATGATGTTATAGTGCCACAGATAAAAATTTTTGCAGTATAAGATGTCTAACAAGTTTTTCGTAATTGTTTTTTAAAATTTGGGTCGAGAGATGCTGTCATAAATGCCTGCAGGCAAAAATTTTGAAAGTTATACTAAAAAAGCTACACGTTTTGAATGCTGTTGATAAAAACTGTTAACTAAAATTGTAAGAATTAAAATTGTAACAATTAATGACATTATAGTGAGCGCCAAAGGCAAATTGCATTGTGATATTGTGATCAAAACAAATTTTACAAAAAGTAGTGTGCAATGGTATATTTAAAATAAAAAAAAAACCGTAAAAATGTTTAAATATTTTATAAAAATATATTTCTGAGACTGGGACTTTTCATCCATAGTAGTATCACATAGGATCCATGTCCAATGCAGCAAAGTATTTTTGCCGAGTTAAAAACAAACACAAAATATCCATCCTATAAGGGATTCGAACCAGGGGCTTTCCGTGGGGCAGGAAAATACGCTACCCACTGCGCTATGAAGGCCGGCAAAAAAAGTTAAATGTAAATTTTATATAGGTATAAGGGAATCTCAACCAGGTCAAATATATCTGAAAAATTCAAGGATTCTTAGCAAATTTCCCGACACCACCGAATTCCGGTTTTCCGGATTGTGGCAACCCTGTATGAAGATGCTACCATTTTATTGTAGGTATACCATTAACAAACAAATACCCACTCAATATCATATGCATCAAAATATTTCAAAAAAAAGCCTTATTTACGCATTCTTATAACATTAACATTTACGTACCTGTAGAGCGACTCTTTTAGTGGGCTGCTCGATTTCAATATCTGAAAAGTCGTCCGAGTCATTCAAGTCGATCTTGGTCGGTTTTATCTTGGGTGATTCACCTTGAATGGACCTCGTGCGCTTTTTGGACAGTAGCATACCTGTACAAGTAAAATTTAATATTTCTAAAACCTTCAACGACCTCTGCGATTTTTTTCTAAAATCTACTCCCCATTTGCAGGGCCCGCAGCGACCTATCACGAAAATGAATAAAATATGAAAAATTTGCCTTTTTTATGAAAAAAATATGCAACTTTCACCAAGCGCAAATTGTAATTTTTCTAGAGATGTTACAATAAAACTGTTTTTCTTGGATGGTGAAGGGGATGTTAATTTTACTTAAATGATGAAAGTACTGCATAAATAAAAAATAAAATTTTTTCTAATGTCGAAACTACTTTTTTGGGTTTTTCGCCACTATGTTGAAACCCACTGAGTAAATTTCTAAAGAAAAAAATTTGTTCGTTTGTCAGTGGCTTTTAAATAAGATAAAAAATTTGCCTACACACCACGCAAATCCTAACTAGAACCTAAGTACTTATCTGACGTTTCGGCAGAAATTCTACTGCCGTTATCAAAGGAGTTTATTCTTTTCAAAATTTTTTTCGATTCTTTTTTTTAAATATCTGTCTGTTGTCATACAACTGTCCTTTGATAACGGCATAATTTTGATATTCCGCACGCCCGTAGGAAAAATGTTGTACTTAACGCGTGCGGAAAGTATTTGTTGCACTTACGGCTTGCCCGAAATCCACTGGTGCGTCGTTTGTGTAAACGCCGGTGCGTGTGGAAAAGTATAACTTTCCGCACTTGTTAGGTAAATAACTATTTCCTACGAGCATGCGGAAAAGTTACTTTTCCCCACGATATTTCGTTTTGAAAGTTGAACTTTTCCGCATTAGTGCTGAATGATGTGTATTGGTTGATAAATATTTTTAAAAACACTACACCATTAGAGTGAATAAGCTTTCCACAAAAGTAAGGTCGAAGATCTACTGTTATTAAATACATTCATATGGCAGGAGAAAGGGATATCTCATCAGGTACCCAGGAAGAAAACGTAACTTATTAGCAGAATAGGTCTTAACTAATTTATAAACTTGCACCCTTGTATCAGCCATCTGACATTGTATTTTATTGTGCTTTAGAAATGATTACAACTTCTTTCACAATGCAACTGATTATTCACAAAATATTAGCATCTAACTTTAGGTGATTTTTTGATAATTTTGATCTCAAGCATTAAAAACTGTTGATACATTAATTATTTAAACGTTACGATTTCTAAATTCTGCTACAACATAGGAATTTTTAATCATTCATATAGATATCTTAAACACTAATAAAGCAAACATCAAAGTATTTTTAGAAGACAAACATTATGAGGATTTATTTAACTAATACTTTTCATGTTAAATTAAGGCTAGAAGAAATTGACAAAAACGTTGCCATAAGAGTAGTGTGTTATTTAAATTATGGAAAAGTATTTTTCCTACTAGCATGCGGGAAGTTGCATTTCCCTCACGCCGTGCGGGAATGGATGGATAGACTTTTTGGATATATTTTTCAACTGAAATGTGAAGAAAATTTAAAAAAAAAACATTTTCTTGCTATTTTAATATCTAAACATGAAAATATAATGTTGTCCAGACGGTTTTTACGCAAGTAGGAATTTTGTACCTGAAACGTGCGAAAAGTGTCTTTTCCGCCCTTGACGGCTTGCCCGAACTCCGCTCTGCGTCGTTCGTGCAGCTGCCGTCCGCACTTGTTAGGCAAATAACTATTTTATTTTACCTGAGAACTGTTAAAAATAAAAAAATATTATATACTTTTGGAATCAGAAAATCCAAATAACAAAAAAACATTTAGGAAGTCTCTATAAAGAAGATAGTGTCAATATTTGAGATATTCTACTTTTTCTAACTCCAATAATAGTAGCATAACTGAGATGGTCAAAATATGGCGAGGACATATTTACTTATTAGGCATGGCTTTAGTCAATGTTTACTTTGTAATTCTGACAATAAAGCTACTTTTGATTCTGATTCTGACATCGTGTAGAAATTTTCGTGAATTAGTTGCATATTTATTTTTCTTCCACATGGTTAATCGATTTTATTTTGTTCAAACTTGAGTTGTTTTCAAATCTACATACAAAAAAAGTCCCTTTCAAAAAAGTTTTTACCAAACTATGAAAACTGACACTTGTCCCAGGTTTTCTAAGTTCTAGAAATTTTAGAAATATATTTATACACTAGATCCTCAAATTTAGAAATACCCAAATTTAGTACAATTCCTGTCTTGTTTCCAAGTGAATATTAGTCAGAGGAATCTGAGGTAAAAAGACCATGGGGTAATAAGAACGAAGGTAGTTCTTGCATAAAGAAGTCCAAAAAATCATTATTTGGAGTTTTACCTTTATCTATTTATCTTCAAAATAATTTAAAACTCCATATTACAAGAAATTCATTTTTTGTTAGGAAAACAAGTTTTGAATTACTAGCTGAGAGTTGGGTATGCCTTTATTTGGTAATTTGGTAAGTGTAAACGCCCCCTTAACATTTCTGTTGAACTGGTTGGGTTTGACACACTACTACTACATGAGTTTGACACACTACTACTATCTTATGGGGTCAGGCAACGATTTGGCAAGTTTTAATATTGACAAGACCTGGTAAAAAACAATGTTTTAAATGATTTTCTGCAATAAACTTTCATAAATGAATTCCAGAATGTTAATATCGAGGGTGTAACCACTAGTTCAAAAAATTTGACACGATTGCCAATTTTGTTGAATGGTCAGTGATTGCTGGGGACTGCCCAGGGATATCCAAGAACTCCCAGGGTCTCTTAGGGTCTGCAAGCCAGGGTTTGGTGAGGTTTAGGCAGTCACAGGGACTACAAGGGACTGCAAACAGGTAAGATTTGTGACATGATTGCCAACAGTGGTTACCCCCTCGGTTAACATATTTCCTAAGATTATTTCTTGACATATTTTATGAATTAGTCATGTAAGCAGTCAAACATGGCCTTGTTAGCTGATTATTTTTTTTTGTTTTGGTTAAAACAATTTTTCCGCTTAAAAATTATTTTTGTGACACAAAAATGGTGTGATCTTGGGTGTAACTCAATTAGGCATTTTAGGGTGACGTCATTGACAATTGGCCATATTCCCTGAGGGGCACAAAATCATTAATTTTATTTGAATGCTCAAAAAGAGTACAAAGGGACTTATATAGTATGAGTTTTAAGAATTTTAACTGCCTTAGAGAACGGGAGGGGGGGATTACATGCACCTTCAAAATATTAAGGAAAAATTGGGGACAAGTAAACCAATGGGTTAAGCCTTTTGAACATGAAAATGTAAATAATATAATGTGAAAACCGCATGTGGCTAGCTACTATGGTGTTTGTGAGTCAGGATTGTTTTAAAAGATTTCCAGCCCCTTCCCCCTCTTTACAACCCCCCACAACATAAAAAAAAACTAATCAGGTCATCGCCTGGCGACAAAGAATTTTTGTGACAAATTTGATGAAAATTGGCTTAGAGGCTTTTGAGTTATCATGTCGTTTTGTATTTAAGAGTAGTCTTTACCGAGGCCTTTGGGCGAACGTGACGTCACCAGTCACGGGGAACGGAGAGGCCTCCCACACATAAAAATCGCGTTCATAAACGCATTCCATCTTTGATCAAATATTGATTGCGCGCGCAAAAACATGTGCCACATTGCAGTTACTTATATAGTTCTGTTTTTTGTTTGAAAACGAAATCTGAAAACTGCATATTCTTAGCACCTTTGGTTCAAACGTTATGAATTTTCAAATATATTATCCCTCTCAGTCACTCCCCACGAACGTAGTTTTTTTTTAACATTGTTTTCTCACCGAACATTGCGATTTAACGAAAAAGTAGCATTCTGACCATATTATTACCTAGACTTTATCTTTCTAAAGAAATTTTAGAAATAACTATTTATTTCAAAGATTACTCAGAATTAATAAATAATACTTATAATTTATTAATTAAATAAACACTCTGTATATAATGTTAGTTTGCGCATAAAATAGATTAAAAAAATCCAATTAAAACACGAATAATTTCCAGCACTAATCTAATTTTTTTTACATGTACATCATCTCTTGACTGGCCTATAAATTGTTTCTCCTAGAGTCTGCCCTGCCACTTTCGGTATAGAATTGTAATTCGTAAATTTCGCTTGTTACTTTGTCCCTAAATTTAAGCGAGAAAATTTTTTTTTTAATTTTTTTTGTTTATATCAAATGATAGATGAAGCTTAGATCTAGGGTTGTCTAGTGTTAATTTTTTCATTTTTTGTTCCTAGTTCCGTGTGTGCGATGCTGAAAATGGGCAAAATATGTCATATTTACACCAATATTGTACAAAAATAACAAAAAAAATCGAAAAACTACCACTAGACAACCCTAAATTTATCCTTTATCTTTAAAATGATACCAAAATTATCAAAAAATTAGAAAAATATAGAAAAATTAAAAACACCTCTGCATCGGACTGTTTTTTTAGCGAAGAATAGCGAAGAAAAGCTGTTTTTGACCCATATAACCTGTTTTTAATGAAAATAAACTTTTTTTTCCAATCCCAATAGCCTCCATACTATGTATGTATGGCTAATAAACAGGATATTTTTTGTTATTGTTAAAAGTTGTTGTTGACTTTGAAAATTACTAATTCATAAATATGTGAACAAATAATCTTAGGAAATATTTTAACATTCTGGAATACATTTATGAAAATTAATTGCTGAAAGTCATTTAAAACACTGTTTTTTACCAGCTCTTGTCAATGACCCCATGAGATACTAGTAGTGGAGTAGTGTGTCAAACCCATATATAACTAGTCAAACCCAACCAGTTCAACAGAAATATTTTTTAAAAAAACCTTAGTTAAGGGAGCGTAAAAAAAGTTGTTAAATGTTAAATTACCAAATAAAGGCATACCATAACCAGGTGATTATAACTGAAATTTTATGGTAATTTCGAATTTAAATTTAACGAACTTGAAAGAACAAAGAATTAAATTTAACTGAGATTACCTGTTGGCCTTGAATTGTTTCAAAATATTTTATATAATTATTCATTCAATTAATAGAGGTGTTGAAAAATTATCTATATATTTGTGATAGGCTGTGGCAAAATATTAGCAAATAAATATATAACTAAAATATATCAAAAAACTTAGTTTTTTTAGAAAAGAGGAGATACAAATATTAATGTGATGAGATACATAACATTGAGATTTACAAAAATCTTAACTGAAATTACTAGAAATTAATATAACATTTCTCATTTCTTTTTAAGAGCTCTAAAAAGGCAGGTAAAAGTGCAAAAAAATTACAAAAAGAAATAGCTTATACCTAGTAGAGAAAATAAATACACTTACCCTCAAGTGAAGTACATAAAAAAATTATTATTGAGCTGTACATGCACAACCAAGACCTGACCGATTATTTAATGTTCCTTATTAACTCCAGTGTGTCTTATTCCCCCAACTTTCCCTAGGTGTAATAAAAATAACTTGAATAATAATAAAGAATATGTTTAGTTTAGTTTATATTTTGTATCTTCCTAAACACAAACTGTTTATAGTTTTTATGCCACAAATCATTGGTATAAGATTCAAATGTATAAACTGGAACAGTTATCAAGGATTCAACAAAACCATACAAGTAAAATTTCATCAGTTTATCAATCCCTGTATGTGATTATTATCATTTATAACTTTAAATAGTGTACTTTTGGGTGTAGGGTCATTTCAAATCAAATCAACCAGAGGTTTGGCAGACCATCTCCCCGATTTCGATAATTTTTGGTACATTTATTCTACCCATAAAGAAAAAGAAAAATCCCAAATAAAATTTTTTTGACAATTAGTTTTTTTTAAATTAATTTTTGAAAATCAAAAGAAACTACCATTTTGCTTAAACATGTACCTAAAGAAATGAGAATATCTCGATAACTACTTAAACTAGGGCAGTGGTTTATAGCTCGTTTTAAAGGTATTTTAAATACCTTTCGAATGATGTATCACATGATGTACTTTTTGTTTAAAAAAAAATTAAAATTAAAAAAAATATCATTTGTTTCTGGATACTTCGCCAAACCATTTACAAAATTTCAAGATGGAGACTTGATGGGTTTATCAAAAAAATTAGGTTATATGATACTTTGTCAAAATGTGCTTTAAAATACCTATAAAACAAGATATTACTCGCTTTTGTTTGGTATACAGTTCTCAAGATATTACTCTTTTTGTGCCATGTACCTGCACATTTGGTTAAAATTGACTGTCTTTACAGGTATTTATCAAAATATGAACATCTTGAGAACTATACACACTACAAAAGCAAGTGATGGCTTGTTTTAAAGGTATAATTTTTTTTGATGAACTCATTAAGTCTCTGTCTTGACATTTTTTTAATAGTTTGGCGAAATACCGAGAAACAAAATATATTTTTATAAAAAAGAATAAAAAATGCTGTTTTCCAAAAATTTAAAAAAAAGTTTTTTGTTTTAATTTCAATTTTTTTTTTAATTCGAAAGGTATTTAAAATACCTTTAAAACGAGCTATAAACCACCGTCCAAGTTTAAGTAGTTATCGAGATATTTCAATTTCTTTAAATACATGTTTTAGCAAAATTAGTAGTTTCTGTGATGTTCAAGAATTAATTTTTAAAAAGTGATAGTCAAAAAAAATTCAAATTTGGGATTTTTCATCCCCTTTATGGTTAGAATAAATTTACCAAAAATTATTGAAATCCTCCCTTTTTTTGGTTGATTTCATATGAAATGACCCTGTACTAAAAAAATGTAATCTACTTTTTTTAGACAGGATTATGTTGTGAAAGTAATAAAATTGCAAAAAAAACCTTAAAATCAGAAAAGGCACAGAGGAGGGATCTGCCTGCTTATAAATAAACTTGTTGAACATTATTATATTGCATTGGCTGTGTCATAGTTACTATCAAAATTTTTTTATAAACTTATGGGTGATTATACAAAAAGTGTCAGAATTCAAGAAAAAATGTGTGATGTATATAAAACTTGATGTACAAGTATAAAGACAGTTTAAGAGTATCACTAAAGGGCCAAATAATATGTTTTTAAAAAACGTTCAGTATTCCATGTTTTTTTTTTGCTTTTTTTAAATATTGTAATTGACAGGTAACTGACACAGAATAATAAATTTTCAAATCCAAGGAAATAATTACAATTACTTATAATTTCTCTTATAGATAGCTGAAGTAAAGATAACTTCGCATGATTTTTAACAGATAACTGACGTTTAGTTTAAGAAACCCAGGGCACTACTTTTTACATAAAAATATGTTTATTCTACCTAATAAAACAATGTCAGGTCCAATTTTTTGAATTTAAAAAAACAGGAAACTGATGTAGTTAACAGGTGACTGACACAGAATAATAATTTTTAAAAAATACAGAAATCATTAAAAACAAAATGATGAAGAATGAATAAATGATTTCTGTAGTAAAAATAACTGACCCCTGCATGATTTTTAACAGGTAACTGACGTTTGTATATTATCTATATTTGTAAATTTGAATGAAAAAAACAGGGGAATTTATTTCACACTATTTTTTAAATAGAAATATGTTTATTCTATCTAATATAAATACCAGGTTTTTGATCAAATTAAAGATTAAAGCTACTTAATCAATTATTATATTGACACAAATTCTCTCTTAGACATTTAAGAAAAAACTTAGTTTTCCCACATTTGTAAAATAAAATAACCTTCTACAATTTGTAGGCCCAAGTAACTGATGCAATTTTTGATGACCAACTTTAAATTTAAACATTTAAAAACCAGATGGTTCTGGTCTTGATTTTACATTAAAGGATATCATTTAATGTTTATAAAGAAAATGTGTTGATCTATTAAGGATACAATTTGTAATTTTTGAATGTCAATAAATAAATAAAATAAATAGTATTTAAATTAAATGCAATACTCAAAATATTTGCTAAAAATCTGATGGCGACACTGCAGGTAACTGATGATTTTGACATAAAATCTGTGGTTTCTTAAAGTAATATTTCTCTTAAATTTTCAAAAACATAGTTCCCTTTAATCTATTTTATAGATCTTCGAAAATGTAATCAGTTTTTTGATAAAATTAATATTTTTAAATAATTTGGTATAGGTCACATCAAAATTGGCCACTTTCCAGAGAATAATTTAACCCACATACATAACCCTGAACAACTGGAATATTTGTTAGATCACTGTTCATTATTGATTTGCTCTCACGATGTTTTTCGACGGCACAGTGCTGGTTTTTTTTTACAATAAAGAATAAAAAAATATTTGTTCTTTTTAGTTCTACAAAAAATTACCTTTGTAACCACACCATTTCTGTTTGCCATTGATGGTTTTTAAGATATTTACACTTCAGCAGAATTTGATAAATTAATAAGCCATGACAATTTAAAGTTCACATTGGAACTCTTATGTTTTAGGATTAATTTTTGTTTTATTAACTTTATGATAAAACAAACCTACTGATTAGTCAACCTTTATCATTTATCATAGAATTTAGAAATTTGAATGCCAACTGAATTTTCATAATTAATTTGTAAAGTTCTTAGGTGCAAATATCTCAAAAACTCTCAAGGCCCAAAATATATGTGTGATGTGGTTAAATTAATGTTTCATTTAAAGAAAAATAATTTATGTTGCTCTATGTCATACCTAGTAACAGGTATCAAGATTAGCCAAAAAAAATGAGCAATGATCTCAAAATCAATGATTTTCTTGTTCCATTTTCCTACAACAAACAGGAAAAAAGTTATGGGTAGGTAAGTTTATCAAAAAATTATCCTGCACAAAATTCTTTGGGGGATTAATTTTAATTTGTCTGTCGAGATAAAAAAGTTTGGTCTGACAATTGATTCTTACTTTTTTTAAGATGTTGCATGTTTAATAAAAGGTAAACAATGCTAAGTGGTAGTAGAGAAGGGGCCGCACAAAGCAGATCTGGTAAGTATAGTCGAACTTATTTATAAGGACATCATTTTTGTCTATCTCTGTTTTATACATATCAAACCAGGGTTCAAAGTGATTTTCAATTTTGAAATTACCTGACTTTTCCAGGTTACCCCTTCCAGAAATTTCCTGACATTTTTGTCCATGTTACCCTTTTTCAAATTTAGTCTCATAGTCTCTGTACATTATTTTTTTCCCTTATTAGTTAAGTTATTATTTGAAAAAACTGTTACCACCGCCTTCACCAAACTATAAAATACAAGCAAATATACTTTTTTCCAATGCATTTGCCAAACCTTGAACATTGTTGTAATACCTCTCCCAATTCTCCAAACTTTGCTAATTAATACAAGACAATGTGGCTAGGTACCCAACACCTTCACCAAATATAAAAAAAAAATTTCTGATGTATATGCCAAACCATGAACTTTGCTTAACACAAAATAATTGGTTTTAATAACAGTCACTACAATATTTAAGCACCACAATATCTCGGCATCTACAATGTCTTGTTTTAGAATAAAATATCTGTCATAAATACATTTTTCTGAGTATCACAAGTATTATTAGAATTTTTTGAGGTACTAGCTTCATTATTATTGTATGTCATCACACTCTCTTCATGATTTTGTTGCTCATTTGTTGTTATATTTTTAACAACCCCTTTTAATTTTTGCACTTTTTGAAAAAGTTCAACTTTATTTTTGTGTTTGGATCCTTCAAAGTGGGATTTTACTGCCCGGCGACCCATGTTGGACAGTTCCTTATTTTTATCACACAGGGCACACAAAAACTGACTTAGATTTTTTTCTACTGGCTTACGCCACTTTACCCAATCAAGTGGAGCTTTTGGATCAGGTTCCATCCAATCTGTACTATAGTTCATTCATAAAGAAGAGAGAGTAATAAAACGATTAAAACCCATTTTCTTGGGTGTACCATTGGCATAGGTGTTTTGCCAACATTTAAATTTTTTAAAAAAAATAGAAAAAACACAGCAGTTAAAAATATAGAACTTTGAAAAAGTACCAACCACACTATGGAGAAAAGTTGATATTTGTAAGAGGCTTACAGAAAAAACATAAATTTTGAGGCAGATATGGTTAAAAAAAACATAACAGTATTAAGACTGCCGCCTTAGCATTGTGAACTTAATCCAATAGAATTAATATGGGCTCAAATGAAAGGGTATGTAGCAAGGAAGAAACTTATCTACCTCCATTTCGTTTTAATTATTTTTGTAGTTATAATAATTGACAACCGTGACATTTTTTTTATGTGCCAACCATTTGTTTAGCCTTAATTTAATTTTTAGGTGTGCTTATTAATTATAGTTAAAACGCCAATCCGTTTTTGTATATATATTATAATATTATTTTTACTTCTAAAATGTATTTTTATTATTTAATTTATAAATTTTTGCAACAAAGTAATTTGTTTTATTAAATTTCATAGAACATTTCAAAATGTAAGTTTCACCCAATTGCGGTTGACTATGAGAATAGTTTATCGCTTGCCTTCTATTGTTCTTGGTTTTGGGTTCTATTGTATTCTCCGGTCGAACAGGGTGAGGTATATAAAAATAAAGGATTGTCACTTAAAAAATTTTTAAAACAGAAGAAAAAGAAACCGAAGAAAAAGTGATAGCATTTTTACTGTTATTAGCAAATTACTCTCTCTTCTTTATGAACAGACTTTAAAATTAATTTTTTCTATGTAACATTTTTTAAATTCTTCCACTAGCAGACCAGAAAACCACACAAATTACAGAACAAAAAATAGATTTCTGCAGAAAAACAGGAAAATTTGTAGGCGCTTTAATTATAACAAGCAAATATTTTTTATCTGTTCTTTCTAAAACTCTCTTCAGCAACAAGTGCGGAAAATACAAAAATTCTACCCATCTCTTTCTCTCTTGTTTGTTACTAGATGTATTAGTTAATGGAGAAATAAAAATAATAAGGATAAAATGGGGGTAAGAGCCGGTGCAATAAGGGCAGAATTTAACAACAAATACACTGGCACATCCTCATTGGTGCGGACAAATATACAAATATAGCTCAGACAAATGTAGTGACTCTCTGTGTCTTTTATTTTTGCACTATGCCTCATGGTTGCGAAAGAATTTTGGTAAGAATTATCTGGGAGAATTCAAACATACTAAATATTTTGGTTCTACCAGTTTTATTTCTAAAATAGTTCATCATAAACAGTTGCACACTGTAGGTATCTTATAGCATACAAATTCCCTGACTTTTAGGTTTTCCCTGGCCACTTTGAAACCTGCAAACTGCAGTGACAACAACCTTTTAGAAAAATTTGGTGTCTGATCAATGTTTCTTTTTTTAAAATAAACATGCTATATATTTTTGCCTGAGATATATGTCACTGCCAATCAATAACATGAATTTGTCAGTATGTTGTCAAAGCAATTTTTGAAAGTTTAAAAACTACTCATTATAATCTGAACAAAAACATCTACTAAAATTCAAACTTGAAGGGAGGTAAAACTCATGGAAAAGAACACAAGAATCAATCTATAAAAAGTTAGAGGTACAGAGATTTGAGCTAGAGGTTGAAGTTTTTCAACTGGAAAAGGAAGAAGCCTGAAATAAAATTGCACTCTTAGTTGAGAATGTATTACAAAAGGCAGCAGATGCATCAAAATTGAGTCCCTCATAAAATCAGACAACACTGTGTGCAAAATTTCATGGCTTTTCCTACATGTTAATATCATTAAGCAAGTTAAATATAACTTTAGTAGCTTTAATTAATAAGGTCCCAAATAAATAGATTATGCATGGACCATTTTACATGTCTTAATATATCCAAAGTTTAATTTACATCAACATTTTTTTTTTTTAATGTCCATCACCATATAACAAAAATTTCACTGTTGAACATAGGTTTTGGCTGCCATTATGGTACAGGGTTGAAACTGATTTTCAATTTTTGAATTCCCTGACTATTCCAGGTTTCCCCTGACCAAATATTTAAAAAATCCGGGGTATCCTGAAAAGTAATCACAAGCTTGTATTCCTACAAATACTATGTAAATTTATTACAATTTAAGCAGAACACAAAAATTTACATTTACAAAAAAAGTGAGTTGAGGTGGGATCCAGTGTCAATTCTGAATTTTTTGCCAAAATTATGTCATAAATGTACCACAGGCAAAACTTTTGAGAAAAGTATACTCAAAATGTCATTTCTGACATGTTTGCAATGATGTTATGGAGCTGCATGCAAATTTTTTTGGCAATATAGCAGTAAATTCTTCAAAAATGTTGATATTTCTCACGTCTTTACAAAATATTGTCATAAATGTCACGAACCTTCAAAGGCAGTTAAATTAAACTAAAATTGTAATAATTAATGATGTTATCACCGGCAACAAAAATTTTTGCAACTAAAGGAAAGTTTTGATATTTTTCACTTTTTTTTGCAAAATGTAGAAAAACAAAAATAAACATTGAAGAACAAAAGAAAAATACTGTGTTTTTGGCATGGTATGAGGAACAGAGTGAGGAAAGCATAAAAGATAAAAACCATACTGTAAAAATTTCCTGATTTCCATGACTTGGGACCCATTCCCTGACTTTTCCAGGTCACTTTTTACCAGTTTCAACCCTGTGGTATCATTACAAATAGGTATAAAATCAATTTTATACCTCCCTAGGCCCTTCCTACCCTATGCCATGGTGCAGGGCCCTAACTATGTTTGATGAGGACTTTTCTGCTCCTTTAGTCCTTTTTTTTGGACTTGTGTAAACACTATTATGTGTACTTAGCACCAATAAAGAATTATTTACTTACCATTTGGTGTAAAAGGATTTACATTAGCCAGTGGCTTCTTGTCTTCTGGTTTAGTCTCTTTCTGAGCATAAGAACTTGGTACAGCAGTTGGCTTGTCAGAAAAAAGCCTGCTTCTTAGCAATGGGGTATTGCTGTTATTTGAAAAAGACTTATGTATAATTGTTTTTGGAGTTAAAGGGCTGTCAAATAGTCTGAGAGCTCTTACTCTCTTGTAGGGGGGACTAAATGACAGTTTTGTTGGTGCTGGAGTACGAATATTGTTATTGTTTTCACAGAGTTTGAAAGGCATTTTCTTGATGGGTATTGGACTCTCTGGAATAGTATCTCCAATGTTCTGATCTGAAAAAAAATAAAATTAACTTAGGAGCAAAAGAATGGTCCATTTGTACTCCTCCTGCCAGTTTTGATTTTTTTTGAAAAATTCTTTATGGAGGCACCTACTAGGGTCCCTAGAACCCCAAATCCGCCTGCGCAAGATTTTTTTTTTAAAGAGAAAAAAAGAGTGCCCGGGGGGTTGTTATTTTTTAAAAAAAACATTTGAAAGACCAGGTCAAGTTGGCAATGGTTTAGCATCACTGAAACTGGTTAATTAAAATTACTGTTTTCAATACAATTCACTTTTTGGTCTTCATGACGCAATTTGAATGCTATTTGAACATGATTTGAGTTTTTGACATGTTTTTTTTTTATATTGTACTAGATTTCTTATTAAATTTCTAAAATTAGAAAACAAACATAAAAGTTTAGTTATCTTACCCATGGAATAAATTGTTAAATACAGCTAGATTCTGATACAATCCCAAAAAAAGGCTTATTGAACTGAGGCAGGGCCGAAAAAACTTGGATTTGCTTTTTGATTTGCATTTTCACAATACTTTTGAAAGTGAATTGTATTGAAAATGCATTCAGTTCTACATGAAAACTGGAAATAATTCATCCTCACAAAAATTTCAGTATTAAGAAATAAATATGATAATACATTTAACCCATCACAGCACCCATTTTTGTATCTTAAGTTATTTTCTCTATAAACCCACCTAACAAGTTGCAATCCTGTTTTTTAATTTTAAGGTCCCACTAGCCACTAATAACTTACCCAAATTTTCACTTGTTTTCAGGCAATGGCTTCACACAAGTCAAATCTAGATATGTATTTTGAGCTATAACCTTTATTGGGTTTTTAAGACTTACAGGTGTTTATTGTCAAGTTATTTAAAGACCAATATTAGCAATCAAATCTACATTAATATAACTTTTTACCGATGTCTGAAACCTTCAAAACTGACCTGAAATCTCGAAAGACATATCCCCACAGCCTGAGGAATTAAAATCTTCAGGTTCCGAATCTCTGAGCTCCTCCTGGGCGCTGCTTATAGATGACATAACTAGTTTGAATCTTCGGATACAATATCCCACTGTTTCCTTGTCGATTTTTACTTGTTTTCCGCGATTTTTCACAGATTTTCACCGAGACAATGTAAACATACGCTGCTGATTTGCCATGAAAAACGGTTATTTTGCTGGTTGACGCATCTGCCTTTCGATTCGGCCAATGGGTATCGCGCAGGATAGTTTAAATGGTGAAGAGTGTTATGATTGGTCGAAAACGGCTACGATCGAGTGTGCCTGTAGAGGGCGCTGCGTATTTAAGGTCTGTTTCTGCGAGCTTAACATAGTTACTATTGCTCTCTTTTTCTAAATGCATTTGTCTGAAAGAGATCCAGCATACTACCCATATCAGGAAAAATATACGCCTACACACCCTTCACACGGCTTATAAACCACGGCCCCTAGAATAGATCCTAAAAACCGTGCTTATAAACTACCATTAAACTAGAAGATAGTTATGACATTTTCCTTTTAATGCACTGGTGCGCACTAAGTGTATCTCTATCCTTTTCTATTTTGTATTAAAATAAAGGAAAGAGATACACTCAGTGCGCACTTGTGCAATAAAGGAGTCGCTGTTAAAAACGAATCCATATAGTTGTCAAATTGGCATGTTTTTAGATGCAAATAACGAAGAAAAAAAAAGTAAAATTGCTATCATACAAAATGAACCAGAGCTAACAATTCAATAAGAGCGCACGGTTTACTCGATTTTGAATAAACGAACGGGATTTTGTGATTTTGAGCACACGGGGGGCTCGTATTTTGTTTACATGAAATGTAAAAAAAGCAAAAAATTTCGAAAACGTACCGTTTTCGAGAAAAATTGAAAAATAGAAACTCTGTGTAGAAATGCGATAAAGAAAAAATAAAGACCGTTTTAGATTTCACTTCTTCTCTTCAATGCAAAAAAGTAAAAAAAAGGCAAGTTTTTGTAGAAATGTGATATGAAAAGCCAAGTGAAATTTAAGAAAAGTAGATTTCTTGTCCGTGAAAAATAAATAAAAAAGAATGATTCGTGGCACCGGACGCACACTTTGATTTTCAATTCATTACGACCGCCTCCAAGATCTAATGGAAAGTCCAGAAACCTAAAGGCCTAATGGCCGTTTTCTAGTTGGCGGTCGCAACCATGTTGGCAACAAAAAACGATTAAAAAGTGATGCCTGATCCACAGCGTCACTTTTTGCTACTCAGTTCTATTTCTCTCTTTGTGTAAAAGAGTGAAAGGTCAATAGAAAAGTAGCGGCAGGAAATAACGTTGAAGATCATAATGACAGGGGTTCGATCCCCGGGGTAGTCGGTAGTCTACTTGGACTTTTTCTTATTAAATTACATTATTTGATAAGATTAAGCTAAAACGCAGTATGGAACGGAGTAGGCCGAGTTAGCTAGAAGGCTGTCTAATTCGATTCCATATCATGCCTTGGAGAGGACGTTAAGAGCCTCGACAAAGGGGTTTCGGCTAAATTAAATCCTCCTAGGAAAAAAAAACTGCCTTCCTAGGAGGTGCTCATCAGGCCAGTCTGGTGAGTGTGGTAGAGGGTACAACCCGGTGTAAATAAGTACAAAAGGTATACCCCTCCATTCACGACGGTAGCCAGGCCGGATGAGTCGGTAGACTACGAAAGTAGTCGATGATCCGTCCGATTAAGTTCTTACAACGCTAGGGGTATCCCCGATAAGCAACTTGTTAAGCGCAACGTTGCGGTGTCCTAAATTTCGACGTTACTAGCACAATGTCCCGCATAAAACTTGTTTGTACACATAATGCAACGTCGAAACGTGTACATTTATTAGTTATTGCGACTAGTGCCACCCAAAATTTAATTGGATCCAGAGGCAGTGTGATTTTTATCATAGGTCTCATTCCTTCTTTCAAGACATAAAAAAGGGTAATTATGCAGTATACGGTTTTCTGCCATTTTTGATTTTTTTTGAAAAATTCTTTATGGGGGCACCTTCTAGGGTCCCTAGGACCCCAAATCCGCCTGCGCTCGATTTTTTTTTTACGAGAAAAAAGAGTGCCCAGGGGGGGGTTGTAATGAGTTTTTTTGATTGTTTTGGGTTGGTTTGGATTAGGTTGGGTTAGACTGTGTTGGTTTGGGTTGTTTTAGTGAAAAAAAATATAAAAAAAAAACAAAAAAAAATAAAAAAAAAAACCAATTGGCGGAGACGGATTTGGGGTCCTAGGGACCCTAGAAGGTGCTCCCATAAAGAATTTTTCAAAAAAAATCAAAAATGGCAGAAAACCGTATACTGCATAATTATCTAAAAAAGCAAAGATGATTTTGGCTTTTGAATTTTAGCAATCCTTGGGGTGGCATCATATTTTTTTTAATTTATGCTTCCTCAATGTCTCTGAATGCTACAGATGGTGTATATTCACCAGCATTGCAGTGACCAAACTTTGTGCAATAGCTTTTTTGATATGTTTGATAATTACATTTTTTCTTTTTTGATGTAGAGAATCTTCTCATATTGTTGCCTTGTTGCAAGTGTTGGTACCGATTGGGGAAAATAGTTGGTACCGCAATTTAAAAAATAAACCAATAAAAATACCCAAACAGCAGACGTCCAGGACCTCAAATTGACGTCTATTGGACGTTCGTACAGAAGCCGTTTCATTATAAAAACTTCCAATGAATGTCCAGTCTAAGTATATTTTTGGTCCAGAGCTTGTCCAGACATACAACTAGATATCAGATACACGCTGCAAAAATTCGACATTCGTGATATTGCAAGGTCAATTTTACACTGTCCGCATATTTGCGTGTCTTTAAAAAGGGTTTAGGGCCGTATTCATAGTCATTTCGAAGGCCCCCTTCTTCCTTGGGTCATGTATATTCTTATGGATTTTAAGTTATTAGAACACCTTATATTAATTAGTTTCAAAAAATAAAATATAGGGTTTTATAATTATTTAAAATACATCTGCATGTCCTTTTTATTTTGAGCGCAAAGCCTACAATCCGAAACTTACATGGACGTCCAATGGACGATGGTCCAAAAATAAATTTAAAAAAATTGGTGCTAGAAAGCACGGATAGTCCACCATACAATCAATTATTTTATGTTGAAAGGAAATGAAAATATCTCGAAAACTGTAGCTTTGAAAGATTTGAACCTTACAATTAAATTTTTGGGTAATATTTACGAAAATCAAAATCTGAAAACCGCAAATCAATAGCTGCTTTACTTCCAAAGTTATGATTTTTTTAATATATTTTAACGTTTTTTTCAAATAACTCGGCAACTAAAGCTTCTACGAATTTGGACTTTATAACAAAATTTGTAGTACATGTTAATCGAAACTTAAATCTGAAAACCGTATATCGCTACTTGCTTTTGTTCCAAAGTTAAAAAAAAATTTAAATACTTTGTCCTTTCAGCCCCCAAAAGTTCATCAGTTTATGGTCAGCCGATAGAGGATTTTTGTACCAAATTTCGTTAAAATCGATTAAGGCGTTCTTGAGTTATCGTGTATACACACAGACAACAGACCGACAGACAACTTTTTTTCGTCGATTAAGGTGTTTTGGAACTTTATTATCATTTTTGATAAAATTAAGAAAAGTCAAAATTTCACAATTTCAATAGTCCCCCATACCATAATAGTATTGGTCCATTTAACAGGCAAAAGTGTAGTCCAGTATACGTCTACCGCCCATCTTTGGACGATTTATGGACATCCAGAATGTCCAGGCATGGAAGTCCAATGGACGTAAAATGGACGTTTTTGTGCTGTCTGGGTAATATAGTTTCTAAAAAAAGCTTTTAGAGGTGATTGCACACGCAATATAATTTTTTATTTCAGTTTAGAGTAAAAGTCTACTCAACTTCTTTAATATTACTTATAGCGTTTTATATGAACAGCTGTTCATATAACGTTCCTGTACCTGTAAGGCACTTACTCCTGGACAATTGCGGGCTTGAAGCTATTAGAAAAATTTACATATTTGCGTTTCGCAAAAGTTCCTTAGTTCTTTTTTACCATTGTAAAAGTATAATGAGTAATATTTTTTCCAAAACAAAAAAGCAAAAAAGAACTTATCAATAGCCAATCTAAATATGGAACGTTTGTGACAGGGCGGTATCTCAATAACGAGTTACCAGAGAGTTAAATTAACTCGGGCTAAAAATTCCAGTTTTTTGCTGTTTTAAGGCAAGATTTTTTTAGGTTAATCTTGAGGTAAGGTAACTTACCCTCAGCTTGAAGCTCTGGTTACCCTGAAGTTAATTTTAACTCGCTTTTTAATAGTAGTTTACATAACAAGCATGTTATGACGATGGTCATTACACACGAAGATGAAATTTAAGACGCGAGTCGAAGGCGAGTGTCTTGATTAAATAATTAAATAATACTACATCTAAACACTAAACACCAATTGCCTGACTTTTTTATACGTTGAAGTACTTGTCCTAAGAACGTTGTCAAAATCGCACTTTTGAGCAATTTTTGAAGTATTGTACTGACCTTATTTGCACACCGACCAGAATCTAATTTCCTTTTTTGAATTTTGATGATTGTTTTCTTAAAAATAAAGTTTTAAATGTCAAAATTGCGATGCCATCTTGGATCCGCCATATTGAACTTTTTTAATTCTTATCTGATTTAAACGAAACTTTCTCTACATTATAAAACGTTTCCAAGACACCTACCCAAATAGCACAAGGACGTATCAAAGACGTCCATAGTATGTATGCTCAGGACATTCGGACTTCCCTGGGACGTCCATTTTAGGATTTTCGACGTCTTAAGGACGTCTTTAGGACATCTTTTGTTACAAAACCAGATGTCTATAAGACCTACGTTCCAGTACTTCTTAAGGATGTTGGTTTAAGGGGTTCCTAGGCACAAATCTGAAACATTTCTAGCACAGTTCCAGGACATTTTTGGTATTGTTTAAACTAGCTCCCCACTAAGCACAAATGAAAAAACCCGTTATAATGATATTTAAATGAAATGAAAATAACGCTTTTTTTTCGCAATTCACAGAGAAAGAGACTAAAATAATACCCTACGACATCCGGCGTGTAATCTGAACGTAGTCCTGATGAACTAATCCCGATTACTCGCTAAATCTCGATAAAACTCTGTTTTTGTATTAAAAAAGCAGACTTCGGTTTTCTGTCTGTTTTGAGTTTTTCGAATTTTTTTTCAAGAACTGCGGAAGTTGGCCTAACATAACCGAAAATTTTCCAACCTTAAACTAAAAATTGGCGGAAAACCCCCTATAGAGTTTATGTATTACAAGTATAATTATCAAAAAAAGGGTCCTAAAGATGTCTTAAAATTTTGATCCTCAACTGGTCCTGAATTGGACGTCCATAGGACGTCCGCTTCGGACCCAGGACATTCCGACCTAAATCGGACGTCCTGAGGACGTCCTGTGCTACTTGGGTAACTGTGACCGAAAACTGACAAATGTAGAAGCCATATTGAACTTCGTTAGTTTTTGTCCGATTTAAACAAAACTTTTGTTGCACATAAAGCGTTTCCAACAATATCCAATTATGATCCAAAATTGACATATGTTAGTAGCCATCTTACAAGGGCCATTTTTGTTTAATTCAAACAAAAAACAATGAAGTTCATTATGGCCGACGCAAGATGGCTACTGACATATGTCAATTTTGAGACAAAATTAGATATTTTTAAAAACGCTTTATGTGCAAAAAAGTTTGGTTAAAATCGGACTAAAACTAACGAAGTTCAATATGGCTGACGCAGGATGGATACTAACATATCAATTTTGGGTCAAAATTAGATATTGTTAAAACCGCTTTATGTGCAAAATCTTTGGCAAAAAACAATGAAGTTCAATATGGCCGACGCAACATGTCTACTGATATATATCAATTTTGGATCAAAATTGGATATTGTTGAAAACGATTTATGTGCAACAAAAGTTTTGTTTAAATTGGACAAAAAATAACGAAATTCAATATGGCCGACGCAAGATGGAGACTTACATCTGTCAGTTTTCTATCACAGCTAGGTGTCTTGGAAAAGTTTTATAATTTAGAGAAAGTTTCGTTTAAATCAGATAATAAATAAGTTGAATATGGCGAATCCAAGATGGTAGCGCAATTTTGACGTTTAAAATTTTATTTGTAAAAATGCAGTTATGGCAAATTCAAAAATGAAAATTAGATTTTGGTCGATTTGCAAATAAGGTCAGTACAATAATTCAAAAATTGCTAAAAAGTGTGGAATTAGCGACTTTGCCGTCACTTTTCGGGTACTTCTGGGAGAGGTAGAGAGTTGGCGCAATGAAACAAAAATCTTTTTAGGATGTGTACTTCAACATATAAAAAAATCAGGCAGACCTACCGAATACAAATTTCCATTTAAAAAGGGCGATATCCTTTGCCATTTGTCCGCTTGCTTGCTTGCGTGCTTGATTGTAAATTCGCCTTATGGTATTTCTCAAAAAAATGGCAAAAGCGGAGGGGCCTTATCAACTGTCAATTCTGGTTTCCGTTAATGAACTTCCGGTAGACACAAACGCGGAACTTTTGAATTTTTCTCGGAATTTTTGCTTGGATTTTAAGGATAAGTATTTTTGATGCTGATGGAAAATATGATTAAATTTTTTAATGGTTCAAGTACAGAAAACAGGTGATCACTTTGCTTTTTTTATGTTTTGTTTTTGAAAAAGAATTAAAACAGCTGAAGTCTATCAGAAAAATTGTTGACGTTGTCAAAAACGTAAATAAACAGCAGACAAGTCAGCTGATTTACATTTTTAAAAGTAGAGAAAAATTGTTCCAAAATTTCGGAAATGCTGGAAACGCCGCAGGACGTGGCAGTGGAAGTCAGCGGGGAAATGGAGCCTCCTTTGGAAATGAATACCAGCAATTTAGCTAGGTAATCTCAGTAAATGTTGTAGTTTATAGGTTTGTATGTTTTGTAGTGCCACCACCTACACAAGCAAATAAACTCCTGTAATGCATAATGTACTGTACTGTCATAACTCTAATGTGACTGAGGCAGATTCAGAGTTCCGTAAGGTAAGTAAAAATAAGGTATACCAAAAATAATAGCAAATGCATGCTGCTCTTACTGCTTTCGGCTTATGGAATACTATGAACAGCAGCATACATTTTCTATAGTTCCCTCTTACCTTTATGGAACTCTTATCTGCCTTAACTTTAGACACAATTTTGAGGCGCAAGACTGTCTGTGTCTGAATTTATGACAGTCAAGTGACAGTCCATATCTTTTTTACACATCTGTCATCCCTGCCAAAAATACTGTGTAAGTTCTCACAACAGTTAGTGAGTTCTCACACTGTTTTATAGGGTTATATTTGGTTTTACAAAATTTCTATTGGTTTTTGCAAGTTTGTTTCAAAAATCGCTTAGAAACTACATGAAACCTGGGTAACAGTGTAGTATACAATTTTCTGTCATTTTTTATTTTTTATGAAAAATTCTTTATCGAGGTACACTTGATTTCAAAAGAAACTCATACATGCATTTTTTTCCTATGCCACAAAATTTAGCTTTCCATTAGTGTATACTATTATAAGGCACCACCAGCTTAGTATGCCTGACAGCTTAAAATTCAGTCTGATATCCTTAAAAATGCCACAGATATCAACATTTACAAAAGTTCAAATTATCTTATAGAAGACGGCTGGTCTATAAGAACAGCGGCCACCCATTTTGGAGTTGATAAAATGATGATAATGCGATGGAAAAAGCGCTGGATTCAAAATAATTCTACAGATAGGAAAGATGGATCAGGACGACCAAAAGTAAGTTCTGAAGTGCCAGATGAGAGACTTATTGACCATCTCAGACAAAATCCTTTTTCAACATTGGTTGAAGCAGCTAATGTAACATTATTTCTGGGTTCTTTAGCAACAGTAAATAGAAGAGTAACGAAATCAGAAGTTTCTTGTTGAGTTGCTGCAAAGAAGCCTTTTCTAACAGAAGAACAAAAACAGGCCAGAGTGATTTTTGCACCGAACCATGTTCTTTGTGATAATGACTTCTGGGAGAGGGTGGTTTTCACTGACGAAAAAATTTTTCAATCATCTTCAAGCAGCAGGAGAATTTTAGTTTATCGTCCACCAAATTCTAGATTTGAACCCGAATATACAAACCAAATTAAAAAAGCTGGACATTTTTCTGTAAACATGTGGGGCTGGTTTAGCGCTAGAGGTTTGGGTTTTTTTTGGAGAAACAAAGGAAAATTCAATAGTGAACGATATATTGAAATCCTTGAAAACGTTATGCTGCCATCTGTACAGGCTTTACATGAAAATAATGACTTCATTTAACAGCAGGACAACTGTCCAGTACACACGGCTAATGTTGTTCGCTAATGGTTTCAGAATAAGAACAGAAACACTTCCTTGGCCAGCCAACAGCCCTGACCTTAACCTAATGGAAAATATATGGAGTTGAAACGTTAAAATAATATACCAAAGGAATTGGAGACCACGAAATGCTGAAGAGTTAAGCAATGCTATTTATCGCGCATTAGATCAGCTCTCAGAAGACCATCAGTATTTTCAAAATTTAACCTTTTCAATGCCCAGACCTTTGCAGCTTGTAATAGAGAAAAATGGTGATCCTATTAAATACTAAATTATTTATTTTAGTTCTTTTTTTAAGTTAAAATAATTAGTATTAAGTTTACCATCGTTTTTGTTCTAATACAAGTTTCCTATTTGTCGGAATTGTTTTCAATCCAGCGCTGTTTCCATCGTATTATTGTTATTTTATCAACTCCAAAATGGGTTACTACTCTCTTTATAGATCAGCCTTCGTCTGTTACTTGAGTGATAATTTGATATTGTTCAATAAAGACTTTACTAAAACATTATTTTTGCTGATTTTTTAGTATTATGCTAAATTTAATATAAAAATAAGATTGCCTTTAATTTAAGTAAAAAAATATTTTCTGTTTTAGAGAGCTTTTTTAGACAATATGACAAATTGTCGTACTTTTGAAGTTTTGAGGCATTTTAGCTGGTAGTCCGTATATATTATACACTTTTAGAAAGGTCAATTTTGTTACTGCATGTATGCATTTTTTTTTTAAATCAAGTGTACCTACTAGGGTCCCTAGGACCCCAAATCTGCAAACACCAAACTTTTTTTTTTTTCGCTAAAACAACCCAATCCAACACAGCGCAACCCAACTTAACCCAACCCAACCCAAAATAATCAAAAAAACATTACAACCCCCCCCCCTCCCCTGGCACCTTTTTTTCTCTTAAAGAAAAAACTGGCATTTGCGGATTTGGGGTCCTATGGACCCTAGTAGGTGCCTCTAAAGAATTTTTCATAAAAAGTCAAAAATGGCATTAAACTGTATACTACATAATTACCAAAACCCGATAATTTACTATTTATTTATTTCAAAGGTATCAACAGTCTAACACCAATAACAGATAAACTCTTAAATTTAACTCTTAGGAATAATATAATAATTTTTTTTAAATCTTTAATACTAATCATGTCAATATTAATATCAGAGGTGTAATGATTAAACAAATTGCACATTTGATAAATAGAAAAAAATATTTGAGTTGCATATGTTTACACGATTTATTGCAAAGGGCAAGAAAATTTCAGGACTATCTATATGTTTCCTTTAAGAATCTTAAACAGACAACACTTTATTGGCAGTCTATCAAAATACTTTAACAGAAAATTATTGTCACACACCTCCATTAATTTAGCGAACCCACCTCAAGAAAATCAAAATGTAGTCACACCATAATTATGTGCTAATTTTGTTCCCAATCTAAAAATTTTGTGCTCCTCGGGTTTCTGAGAAAATCTAAGTAGGAAATGGGGTAGCTAGGTTAATATTAACTTAGCAACCCGACCAAAAAATATAGCGCCAAAATAAAAATTTTTGGTTTTAAAATTATGTGCTTATTATGTGCTCCACGAATATATAGGAAAAAAATTGAATTTTTCATTTTAAATTATGTTTTTTTTTAAAAAAAAAAAGGGTGGGGTAGCTAGGTTAATATTAAGTTAGCGACCCCACATGTTAAGGTATCACAGAATTTAAAAATTTCAAAAACCAGTATTATCTGCAAATTATGTGCTAATTTCGTCCATGATCAGAAAATTTTGTACTTTTCTGGTTTCCGAGAAAATCAATCAAACTTTTTTGTTGGACGAAATTAGCACATAATTATGGCAAAGATAAATTTTGATTTTCTTGGGGTAGGGTCGCTAGGTTAATGGAAGGTTTGTCACAGCCTCATTCAGGATAAATCCCATGGACTCTAAAAAATAAACAGTTTACCCATATATAATATAGGGGTGACCAGATAATGCTTCCATATTCAAGTATAGAAATGACTAGTGTTTCTTGCAATGAAACCTGCAACTCTTTGAGCAGATTCAATTTTTGTAAGAATGCGTGGCTTGAAAAAGACAGAGTCGGGTCAAAAGTTACACCTAAATCTTTCTGTTCTGTAACTCTGGCAAATTATTTAGTTTATAATCATATTTAATATTATTATGATTAAGTAAATGTCATACAAGCACTTTTACCCACATCCATTACTAGAACACCAATTAGCCACATTACAAAAATCATGTTGTAAAGTCGCACAATTCTCAATTAAATTTATTTGATAAAAACATTTAAAATATTCAGGAAAAATAAGACATTTTGCATTCTCTAACTTGTCCATAATAATGTTAATTGAAATTAAAGGGGAGAGGACCTAAGTTGGATCCTTGTGGTATCCCTGAAGTGCTTTTATAAAGTACTGACTGGTTTAATAATAATAATAATAATAATAATAATAATAATAATAACCTTTATTTAAGTAGGAATCCTAATACATACAGAATTTTTTTGAAACTTTTTTGAATATATAATCAAAGTGATTTTTGTATACTAAGGTATTTAATATTTGTCACAATTTCTATTCTTTCATTATTAAATGTGATATTAATATTATTTACATTAAGCTGGTTGTATTTATACTTTGTTGTTATTATCATTGCTTTTGTCTTTGATACATTAAGTTTAAGATTATTAAAAGATATTTGCTTTAAAATTGCATCATCAGCAAACAAACTTAAAAAATGCTTCAACTTCTCATTTATTTAAATGTTTTTTATTTTTACTTTTTTAAACTTTTGTAATGTTCTTTAAATGTTAATCTCTACCGTGACGTTTTATATACCATGTCTGAAGATGCCTATGTAGGCGAAACACGTGTCACCTACCAAATTTTGAATAAAAAATTTGTATTTGAGACTTTATGACTTTGAGTTTCCCAAGTTGAAACATTTGAAATTCAAGTCTCTTTGAGAAAATAGACGACCTTTTTCACTTCAGAAATCACAATCCAAAAAAAGATTTATGTTATTTATATACAATATGAACAATAATGGACCTCATACACTTCCTTGAGGAACTCCTACTAAACCTAATGCTGAATTACAAATGCCTATTTGATTAAGTTTAGCTATAAGTAATTTCCTATCTCCTGTTTCAAAAGCTTTTTTAAAATCTAAAAATATGAGTAGTATGAATTTCTTATTATTAATATCAGTTTTAAATTTATTAAGAGCAAGTTGTGATATTGAAATCTCCAGGTATGATTGAGGTAATGCTGTCAGATCCGGGGGGACATCCATTTTAGATAGAGACTCAACTGCTATTATACAATGTTTAACTTTGTCAAATGACTTTCGTCATGTCTGTACATATATAACATCTACCTGAGATTTATTGTTTGGAAAAGGATATTAAATTTGTTAGTGTTGACTTTTTAGAGAGAAAGCCATATTCACCAGATATAGATAATCCTTCCAGACCTAATATAATAATTTCAAAAATTTTGGAGACTGTGCATATTATAGTAATTAGATAATGGTTTTTAATACATTGTCTGGTCCAGGATTTGAAAAAAGGAATAACTTTACTTAATTTCCATTTGTCTGGATAAACCGATGTTTTTATAATTAGGTTAAAGAATATCTGAAGGGGCCTTAGTAAATATTCGCCACATCCTTTAAGTACATATATATGTAGGAGCGCCATCTGGGCCGATGCAGTTGTTTGCTTTTATCTGTTTAATAGCTTTTTTTATGTCATTTGTAGAGATTTTTTTGTCACAAAAATAGGACTTAAGTTAGATGATTTGCAGTTGGTATCACTGCCATTAAAAAAACGTCCTTAAAGTTAGCAGACCACCTGTGGCAGAGCAAAGATTTTATGATTGGATTATTAAGTGCTAATTAAGTACCAAAGTCCCAATTTAATTGCTTCAGCGGTTTTTAAGATATTGATTGACCTGCTAGCTTAAAAAAAAGTTAGCAGACCAATTGTTAAAAAACATGCCTGGTGATAAAAAAGGGGTGTAAATGGATTTACTAATTAAGTGCTATTCAAGTGCTCTACGTTTAACATCGAAAAAACACTCGGCACCCCCCTTCTTAGAAAAAAAAACGGTATTAATAAACATATATGGCTGGTGATAAAAAAGAGGTGCAAATGGATTTACTAATTAAGTGCTATTTAAGTGCTCCACGTTTAACATCGAAAAAACATTCTGGACCCCTCCTCCTTTGGAAAAAAATCGGTATCCATGCTATTTTGTGCAAAACAAATGTTGCAAATGGCTTTAGTGAGTTAAAAATTGACTTTTTTTTTGTAGATATTGAAGTGCTATTTAAGTGCCAATTAATTACCCAAGTCCCGATTTAATTGTTCCAGTGGTTTTTGAGATATTGATTGATCTGCTAGTTAAAAAAAAAGTTGACATAAAACATATATGGCTGGTGATAAAAAAAGAGGTGCAAATGGATTTACTAATTAAGTGCTATTTAAGTGCTCCACGTTTAACATCGAAAAAACACTTTGAACCCCCCTCCTTTGGAAAAAAATCGGTATCAATACTATTTTGCGCAGAACAAATGTTGCAAATGGCTTTAGTGAGTTAAAAATTGACTTTTGTTTGTAGACATGGAAGTACTATTTAAGTTCCAATTAATTACCCAAGTCCTGATTTAATTGATCCAGTGGTTTTTGAGATATTGATTGATCTGCTAGCTTAAAAAAAGTTGTATTGTTAAAAAACATGGCTGGTGATAAAAAAGAAGTGCAAATGGATCTACTAATTAAGTGCACAACAACTCTAGACCTCCCTTTTGAAAAAAAAACGGTATCAATGCTATCTTGTGCAGAACAAATGTAAAAAATGGCTTTAGTGAGTTAAAAATTGACTTTTTTGTTTGTAGACATTGAAGTGCTATTTAAGTGCTAATTAATTACCCAAGTCCTGATTTAATTGATCCAGTGGTTTTTGAGATATTGATTGATCTGCTAGCTTAAAAAAAGTGGAAAGACCCATTATTAAAAAACATGGCTGGTGATAAAAAAATAAGTGCAAATGGATATACTAATTAAGTGCTATTTAAGTGCTCCACGTTTAACAACAAAAACACTCTAGACCCTCCCTTTGGAGAAAAACGGTATCAATGCTATCTTGTGCAGAACAAATGTGGAAAATGTCTTTAGTGAGCTAAAAATTGACTTTTTTGTTTGTAGACAATTTAAGTGCCAAAAATTGACGTTTTTGTTTGTAGACATTTAAGTGCTAATTAATTACCCAAGTCCCGATTTAATTGCTCCAGTAGTTTTTGAGATATTGATTGATTTGCTGGATTAAAAAAAAGTTGGCCGACCAATTGTTAACAAACATGACTGGTTATAAAAAAGGGGTGCGAATGGATTTACTAATTAAGTGCTCCATGTTTAACATCGAAAAAGCACTCTATACCCCCACCCTTCTTAGGAAAAACGGTATTAATGCTATCTTGAGCATAACAAATGTGGGAAATGGCTTTAGTGCGTTAAAAGTTGACTTTTTTGTTGGTCAAAATTTAAGTGCTCTTTAAGTGTCAATCAATTATCCAAGTCCCGATTTAATTGCTTCAGTGGTTTTTGAGATATTGATTATCTGCTAGCTTAAAAAAAGTTAGCAGACAAATTGCTAAAAACATGGCTGGTGATAAAAAACGGTTGCAAATGACTATACTAATTAAGTAACCTATTTAAGTGCTCCACGTTTAACAACAAAAAACACTCTAGACCCTCCCTTTGGAGAAAAACGATATCAATGCTATCTTGCGCAGAACAAATGTGGAAAATATCTTTAGTTTAATTGGGGGTGAAAAAAATCCAGTTTAATTTAAGGTGGTTAAGGAGAGTGAAAAATGCTAAACTTTGACACCCATCTTGATGGTGCACAAACTCACCCTCCTCCCAGAAACGGCATTTTTAACATTTAGGGTGTATTTGGGGACTGGTTAAAGAACATAAAAAAACCAACATTTTGATACCCAACTTTTTTTTATTACTAGCCATGTTTTTCAACAATTGGTCTGCTAACTTTTTTTAAGCTAGCAGATCAATCAATATCTCAAACACCACTGAAGAAATTAAATGGGGAAATTAATTGGCACTTAAATAGTACTTAAATGTGCACAAACTCACTAAAGCCATATCCTACATTTGTTCTGTCCAAGATAGCATTAATACCGTTTTTATCTAGAGAGGGGGGGTTCAGAGTGCTTTTTCGATGTGAAACGTGGAGCGCTTAAATAGCACTTAATTAGTAAATCCATTTGCACGTGTTTTTTTTTATTACCAGCCATGTTTTTTAACAATTGCAGCAGATCAATCAATATCTCAAAAACCACTGGAGCAATTAAATCGGGACTTGGGTAATTAATTGGCAGTTAAATAGCACTTAAATGTCCACAAACAAAAAAGTCAATTTTTAAGTCACTGAAACCATTTACGACATTTGTTTTGCACAAGATAGCATTAAAACCGTTTTTTTTTTAAGGGGGGGGTCCAAAGTGTTGTTTAATGTGGAGCACTTAAATAGCACTTAATTAGTAAATCCTTTACAACTCTTTTATCACCAGGCATGTTTTTTAACAATTGGTCTGCTAACGTTTTTTTAATCTGGCAGATCAATCAATATCTTAAAAACCGCTGGAGCAATTAAATCGAGACTTGGGTACTTAATGAGCACTTAATTAGTAAATCCATTTGCACCCCTTTCTTTAACACCATGTATGTTTTTTAATGTTTGGTCTGCTAACTTTTTTTTAAATTAGCAGATCAATTAATATGTCCAAAACCACGGGAGCAATTAAATCGAGACTTGGGTACTTAATGAGCCGTAATTAGTAAATCCATTTGCACCCCTTTCTTTAACACCACGTATGTTTTTTAATGTTTGGTCTGCTAACTTTTTTTTAAACTAGCAGATCAATTAAAATGTCCAAAACCACGGGAGCAATTAAATCGGGACTTTGGTACTTAATTAGCACTTAATAAGCAACTAATAATCCAATCATAAAATCTTTGATCTGCCACAGGTTGTCTGCTAACTTAAAGGACGTTTAATAAAAACTGATTGAAAAAAATTTGTAAAGCCTTCACCAACTTTTTTGGCACCTGCATATGTTTTGTCGTCCAAAACCATCTCTGCAAGGATGTCTGGATTGTCCTTAACACTTTCCATGTAGGACCAAAACTATTTGGGATTTCTTTTTAATTATGAGCTAGCTTCATTTTATGTTTGATAACACTACAAAAAGACCTCTATATTTAGATTTACTGTGACTTAGATTTATTAGACTTTAGGAAAATGTTTATGTTTGAAAACCTTAATTATTTTCCTATCGAACTAAGCAGGGTACTTTTTGTCAGTCTGAGTAGATATGGGAACGCATTTCTCAAATATCGTAATAAGTGTTATAAAAAAGTACTCCACTGCTTCAGAATAATTCTGCAATAAATTTCAGCTTTATTCTCTGAAAAAATTATACATCATTAAGAAGTCAGCTTTTTTAAAATTGAATCTAGTGATTGAAACTCGGTTGAAATAACTTTACGATGTTGGATGTCAGATTTAGTTTACAAAGTAACACCAAGACATGAATAATGGTGATCTAAATAAGGACACTAATCCTAGAGCAGGAGACTAATCCTAGAGCAAGCTCTAAAGGAAGCGAAGCCTGTCATTTATTTTGACACTTGCGTTGTAATTTTTCATTTGTTTGCCTCGCTTTTGTCATCGGCGGCTCGTTATTATTGTAAATAGTTTTTTTATCAAACGATTTAATTTTATTATATATTCCTGTTATGTGCTAGGCTGCTCTTTCAAGTACCTATTAAAGGTAAGTTATAATGAGTGAAGAAGTATTTTTATTAGGAAAATCAAGACGTTAAGCAGCACGAAAATTTAAGGATTTGTGAGGCAAGTTTTATAACAGTACCTATTTTTGCCTCGACGATAGTGCTTAATAAAGTGGAAGTATAAATTCGATTCCTTGTGTATTTGCGTGCCTGGTGTGTGAACTTTTGTGTCCCATTTTATATCCGAAATTAGTAAAAAAATTATTACGGCCTTGTGAAAGATGATCTTTATTCGAGTTTAGCTATTCTTGGTCAAAAAAATATTTTTTAAAGATATAGGTATATAGTATTTAGTTTATGGTAAGAATTTAAGTACTTCTTTTGGAGCAAGTATTCGCCTGTATATATGTTACCGTAAAACCCCGATTTCAGTTACAACCTGGTTTTCCTAGGAAAAACTAGTTTAGATTAGGTCAGATCGATTAGGTCAGATTAAAATCTAATCTAAACTTATATAATTTAGTCTAATCTAGTCTAATATAGAGTTAACAGTTATAACTAGTTTTTACTAGGAAAAACCGGATTTTAAACAAAATCTTTAATCAGTTTTCTGTATTTATTACGGAATAATTATTTTTTTTTACGTATAACTATAAATATAATAGTCAAAAGAAAGAAAAAAGCTGTTTTAATTTCTACTTGAAACACAGTGACACAAAATGTGTTATCAGTACACCATCATCTTACCAACTTATGGTACGGTAGTTCATCAAAAATTTAGTTGCTATTTGGGTCCTAAAACAGCTATAAAAAAAGGATTTTCTGTCGGTCTGCACACATGATAGAGAAGGCATTATGTATTATGATTTTAACCAAAATTTGGTACCAAAGCGTTTTTTTGGCCACCCACCAAGTAAATGTTGGATAGAATAATGGAGGTTTAGGAAGAAAAAAGTGTGAAATAGTTGAAAAAATTGTAACTTTGAAATAAACATTTTTCTGCAGTTTGGTTCAAATTACTTTAGTTTTTGAAATATTTAAAAGAGGTGTTAAAATATTTTTTTTAAAAACATAATTTTTGAAGCAAAGAAGCAGATATCAATATACGTTTCCAGATTTTAGTTCCTGTGAATAGTAGTTACCTGAAAATTTTGTTGTCCGGTTTTACAGAGGGTTTACCCAACTTTTCGTATTGATAATTTATTCATAACTTAAGTAATTCTGAATATCTGTCGTTTTACTTCTTTATCAAAATACAGAGAACCCGGACTAAGAGTAAAATCTCTTGGATTTATAATTTTTGCGTATATTTTTTACTTTAGTAACTCGCGAGTGTATGTTAACAGACTAGTCGTGCTTTCGAGAAATACTTTTTTATCGTATTTATCATTCACTAAAATTTTTAAAATAAGAACGAACCGCCCATGACAAAAGCGAGGCAAACAAATCAAAAATGACTCAAACTTTCAAAGTAATGTCACGCTTCGCTTCCTTTAGAGCTTGCTCTAGGATTAGTGTCCTTAGATCTAAAGGTAACAAATAATCATCTGACTTATCAACACCTACGTTATCAAAAGACGCTATTACTATATCAAGTATTATGTTGTTATCATTAATAATTTGATTAAAATGGGACAAGTTATATTAAATGCGACAAACGATCTTAATAAGTTATAGCTTTACCAAAAATGCTAAAGTTACAACGGTCACAAAAAAAAAAATCTGTTTTTTTTTCACATTTTCACAAGAAAACCAACCGATTCAACACAACATACAACTACAGCAATAATACCAACCCGACACAATAAAGTGCTAACCAGTGCAATCCAAACTTAAAACCTGCTGTTAATTGTAACTCTAATATGACTGTCAAACGTTATAATTGTATGAAAAAGCAGCAAGATATTTGTATTTTATATTTTTTATAGCTTTCTACAATTTCCTCGGGAAATACCAGACCCCAAAGAATGGATTCTGCAACAAAGACAAAAGGTCAGGCCCTGGCTGGTTTTCATACAAACATCAAATTTCAAGGTGCCTCCTTCAATACCAAGGTTAAGCAAGAGAATTATGAGGAACATAGAATACTTTCAAGCCAATTATCTATTTGTTTTTATTGGCTTGGTGGTGTACTGCTTGTAAGTATAAAATCCTAAGTATAGGAAAATTATGGTAGTAACTTTGTTCTTACTTTTTAAAATTGTGTCTTATTCATAAATTATATTAAATTTTGCTGAGTAATCTTAAATACGATACGAAAGAAAGCTAGAATAAAAGCATATATAGCTTTTATGAGGAACATATCAATATATTCAAACAAAACTTAGTAACTACAAGCGCGGATTTGGCCTCAAATATAGCGAGGGTTTAAATGCGCCGAAAATTTTAGAAAATTACATTAAAAATGTAATTTTTGAGTCAAATTAAACTAAAATCGTAAATATCAACGTATCATAGCGCCGCAGGCCAAATTTTTTAGGAAAATTGCACTGAAAAATGCATTTATTATTTAAAATTAAACTAAAACTCGAGCTAAAATTGTAAATATATCAATGGTTTCAAAGCACAGCAGTCGAAAATTTTTAAGAAAGTGACTACAAATGCCATTGTTAACACAATTTTAAACTAATACCGTAAATATCAAAGTTGTTAAAGCGCCGCAATTTATGTCCTACTTTTTATTTTCTAAACATTTTCGTAAAAAATTTAAATCCAGGGTGGGGGGGTTATATATAGATAACAAATAAACCACAAACAAAACCTAATAGCTAAATACTTTTTTCAGATCTAAAAAGCTTTTTAATATATAAGATGCCTATCTCAAAAAAAAATGTTCATTTACAGTTTTTTTGGGAAAACGGGTTAATGACTCGCTCAATATCAATATGTCTGTTGATATGCAGCAACGCTAAGCCCATCAGGCGAATTTCCGTCAGTCTTTTTAAGTACTTATATTTTCAATCCAAGTATGTTTTTATCTACGGAAAAATATCGCCACACTTGTTCATTGCCTCGAAAACGTTATCATATATGTTTTGTATCCAAATACTGACTTCTCCCAATAAAAGTTCAAGAATTTGTGTTTTGTATTAATCAAACATTTTATAGTATTTGGAAACGACATTAGTTAATTTTGCCATGTTCAAGTCAAAAATACTTGTGTCTGTCTCGTTATTGAACCTTGATTTTATGTCCGAAATGATTTCGTCTAAAACTTATTTATAAATTGAAACTCTATAATACTGTTCTGTATTTCTAATATCGTGGTTTTCGTCTTCAAACTGTCCTAAAATACTGTGGAGGGATTCTAGAATGTCTTTAAAGGAACGTTCTGCAATTTCTCGTTTTTTCTCCAAAGACTTCAGGGTTACCACCAGCATCTTTGTTGTCTACGTTTGTCTGGAGCAAAGGGGGGGGGGGGCAATCGCCACTGAGGTATCAGCAATTTTGTGCGTTAAAAAATCATTTTCAAACCATAAAATATATATATAAAAACAAAAATCAACCAAGTTGTATAAAAAACAAAGCTTAAGTCGCAAATAGCAATCAATTGTTCATTTTGTGCAGAAAGCCTGAAATTTGGCACACTTATTCTTTAGACAATTCTTTAAAATTTTGTTCGAGGAAATCGATGATCGGATGTATAGGAGCAAAGATGGCGTCGATTTTTTCAAAATGGACGTCTGTTTTTGTAAAAAATTGTAGGTTCGCCATCAAAACAAGATTATACTCGAATCCATATAATTCGATAGAGAGGAATTGAAAAAAAATGGTTACAGTGATGTATGGCGTTTATCGTCCTTAAAAAGTGACATTTTATTTTTAAAAAATGCATTTTGAGAATTTTTTTTTGATAATTTTTCATAATTTAATATCTCTTTTATAATTTTAACATGACATCAACACATCTCTCCAAGTGACTTTTTGCTTACAGGGTGATTGGTTTAGTAAGATTTTTGAAAAAAGCCACATTATCATCTGTTTTTTTTTACTTTTTGAAGTATAATTTTCAAATTTGTTACGAAGGTGGCGCTGCGGACGACGTGCCATAAAAACATCCGATATTAAATCTGATAAAATACTTTTTAATTAAATTTATTAAGATTATGTTAGGCACCCACTGGATGTGTTTTTACGTTTCCATAAATAATAAAAAAAGTTATACTGCCTTTATAAAAATATAGAGACTCTAATACATGTAAGTTGAAGAATTTATTGCCCTAACTATATAGATATAAAAACTATCTGGTAATCGTGACAAATTTGAAAATTCTACTTTAAACGGTAAAAAAAACAGATGAAAATGTGGCATTTTTAAAAATCTTACTGAACCAATCACCCTGCAAGCAGAAAGTCACTTAGGAGAGATGTGTTGATGTCATGTTAAAATTATAAAACTTAGCGCAAATCAAATAACAAGACCTGTCGCCGTTTTCAGAATTATAAAACATTTAAAAAAAAGGCTCTGGAAAAGTATTTTTTTAACGTAAAATGACATTTTTCAAGGTCATCAAAGGTGCACGTCAATTTAACTAGTATTGTCAAATTTCTCTTCATTAAGTTCTATAGATAAGCATAATTTCTTTTTGATAAGTAACTTTCGATTTAAGACCGCCATTTTGAAGAATTCGCCGCCAACTTGGTTTCTGTACATCCGATCATAAATTTTCTTGATCACGATCCTAAAAAATTGTTAAAAAAGTAAGCGCACCAAATTTGGTACGTTCCGCAAAAAATGAACAATAGGGTATATTAGGGTACTATTCGAGGCGACTAAACACATGTTAGGTCAACTTTACTGGTCTATAGCGTAAAATCGGCCCGATAGAATTTGGAATTTCATATCTGAATCGATTTGTTGGGGCCTTCTAATTTATCAACGTGCATATTCAGCCTAAGTTTTGGTTGCTAGGAAGAATTAAAGAAAACTTTGAAAAACCCGCTTTTTTTACATACTCAAAAAAAAAAAAAAAAATATGCGACCAAGGACCATATCAAACTAAATTTATTTTTATAAAAATTTACATACTTTAGCTATACATAACCGATTATTTTATTAAATATGCATGTTTTATCTAAGGTAATAAAAAAATATGAACTTTTATCAAATTTAAAATCGTAAATTTGGGTGCCACGTCGTCCGCAGCGCCACCTATCCAAAAAATTTTTAGAGTATTAGTTGACCTTGAGAATTGTAATAATCATGCTAAATTTGATATTTTTTCCTCAAAAACTAAAAAAGATACGGATAATAATGTAGCTATTTTTAAAAATCTTACTTTGACTGGCCTGGTATTAGTAAATCAATCACCCTGTAAGCAAAAAGTCTATTAGGAAAGTTATTTTGATGTTCTTGCTAAATTATAAAATTAAAACAGAAGACCTGTCGCGGCTTACTGAATTATGAAAAATTATCAAAATGCATTTAAAAAAATAAAATGTCACTTTTCAAGGAATATAAAGGTCATAAGTCAATGTAACCATTTTTTTCAATTCCTCTCTATCGAATTATATGAATTCGATTATAACATTGTTTTGATGGCGAACCTACAATTAAAAAAAATCGCCGGCATCTTGGCTCCTATACATCCGATCATCGATTTCCTCGACTAAAATTTTAAAGAATTGTCTAAAGAATAAGTGTGCCAAATTTCATGCTTTCTGCACAAAATGAACAATTGGGGACCTAAGCCGGACGACTAAAAGTCCATTAATGGAGCTCGTAAAATTTACAAGGGCCTTTCTCCATTTAGTATTGTGCAAGGATATGCATCGGGTTTATAAAACTTCATCAACATACAGGGCTTCGTACAATTCGCAAACATAAAGAAGCAAGGGAAATAAAAATTAAGTGAACTAATGAAATGCTTTAAATAAATCATATACCATACTATAATCATAAATGATTTTCTCAATATTGATAAAAATTGTAAAACATCCCAAAACACGTCGATTTGGTTTGGAAGGGGGCAAATTTCGATTATATTGGGAGTTTTGTAGAATGCTTCTCCTTTAAAGAGTGAGCTTTAACACCAAAATTTTTAAACAGGGAAAATCTTGCATAGTTTTAGTGATTTTGTTTTAATTCGGTACACACTTAGGTATGACTTTGGGGACCACCAAATGAATATTAGTTTTTTCGACGCCCTAAACTTTTTTTAGGACATAGGGTCATTCTGACAGCTGTATCTTGGTCAAGTGTCAACATTTTAAAATTTTGGTTAAAACTTTTAAAAGGCCTATGGTATGCAAAACATGATATTTTACTTTCAGTTGATTGCATAAAAAAAAATCAATTTGAAATTTAAAAAAAAAATTGTATTTTTTTTCTAAAAATTTACAAAAAAAAATTCTATTCTCTATTTATGAACGGGATTGTGCAAATTCATTTTGAAGTGACTATAAGAAAGTCTTACCTATTCGTCGATATATAAAAAAAAAATACAAAATCTCAATTTTTTGACCCCGGCTGCTTAAAAGGCACGATGTGACCCCAAGTTTAAATAAAATTAAACGACATCCATAAAAAAAGCTTTTTGGTAAAAACTTCAAAAATAACAAAAATTATGTCAAGCTTTATATTTTGTCGTGTATTTAGAACTTTTTCCAGGGGATTCCTGAAATTTTTTACAGCTGCTTGAACGCAATGAATTATCCTTTTAAAAACACCAAACTTGAATCTTGGACGCCTTCAGGATTTTTGTCTGTGAGCTGTCAAACATAGATGATTTTTACAACTCGTCCAATTTTACTTAAAAAACCATTGCTTCTTTTGTTATTTTATTCGGTTTTCAGTAAATAAGTATTTTTTATCGGTGTGGGTGCACCTAATCGGCAATACATACATAAAAATGACATTTTTTATTGCCCCTCGTCTCTCCCATTTGATGGTTTAATCCATAATAATACCTAGGAAGGGCCAGAAAATCTTGGACTGGTTTAATTTCCTAATAACTTTTTTGTTCCTTATCCGAATTTTATAAACTTTGGCATTTTAGAAAGCTAAAAGAATGGCTAAAGAAATGTCAAAAATTCAAAATGGCGAACTTAGTCAAAAATTTAGCCTGGAAAAAAAGATCTGAAACTTTTTTTCGACCTCTCTGTAATTGTTTATTGCCCTAATAGGAAACCTTATGCCTTTTCACGTCTAACGAGGTACCACACATAAAATTCGGTTAAGTAGTACAAAAGTTGCATTAGCTCAACATATCGCATAACGTTACCATGAACAAATTATGTCTCTTTTTATTTACCAAGAATTTTCTTACTTCTCATCGGATTTTTATCCTTTCTGCAAAGGTAAATAAACCAAGTCAAAATGTCAAATGTCAAAAACCCAAGATGCCGGACATACCTAGTCAAAAATTACTTTTCCAAAAAAAGCTAATTTTAACGAAACCGACGATTCTTATACTTTTGTACTACTTAACCGAATTTTATGAGTGATATCTCGTTAAACGTGAAATGCATTTCTTGATTTGCAATAAAAGATAGCAGGAAGGTCAAAAAAGTAATTTTTTGTCCGTTATCTTGGGTTTTTGACATTGACGTTTTGACGGTTTATTTATCTTTCCAGAAATAATATAAATTTGTAAAAATCCGATAAGAAATAAGAAAGTTCTTGGAAAACAAAAAGATACATTATTTTGGGGTGGTTAGAATATGCGAAATTTTGCGCTAATGCAACTTTTGTACTACCTAACGGAACTTTATGTGTGCTAGGCAATAAAAAATTACAGGGAGGTCGAAAAAAAGTTTCAGATAAAATGCTAAATTTGATAAAAAAAATTTCGGGCCCTTTCCATATATTATTATGGATTAAACCATCAAATGGGAGAGACGATTGAAGAAGGGGCGGTAAAAAATGTTATTTTTATGTACGTATTGCCGATTAGGTGCACCCACACCGATAAAAAATACTTACCTGCTCAAAACTGAATAAAATAATAAAAGAAGCAATGGTGTTTTAAGTAAAATTGGACGATCTTCTATGTTTGACAGCTCACAGACAAAAATCCTAAAGGCGTTCAAGATTCAAGTTTGGTGTTTTTAAAAGGATATTTCATTGGCTTCAAGCATATGTAAAAATTTCAGGAATCCCCTGAAAAAATTTCTAAACACAACAAAATATAAAGCGTGACATAATTTTTATTATTTTTGAAGTTTTTAGCTAAAAGCTTTTTTTATGTATGTTGTATTAAAACTTGTTACATTTAATATTCTAGCGTATTATATAGCCTTTTAAAAACACATTTGGCAGATCTGTAAAGAGAATGTGGATTAAAAAATTGGAAGTTAAGCAACCGGGGTCAAAAAATTGAGATTTTGTAAATTTTTTGAACATGCGTCAATTTCCGATTTTTTTGTGATTTTTCCGTGGCATGAATTTGCATTTTTTTGATATCGGCGAATAACTAGGACCTTCTTACAGTCACATTAAAATGAATTTTTACAATCGTTTATTTTTTGTAAATTTTTGTGTGTGCGAAATTAGAACAAAATCACCAAAAATCTTCCTATAGATTTGAAAAAACCCCCGACTAGAGCACGCCCGGTCCAACCGTCCAATCCACTCCCCTGTCAGAACAGCCCGGGTAGTGTCGTCGTGTTCTGATCGACTAAAAAACCCCGATTGTGGCTCCGACTAGCCTGATGACTGACCAGAGTCACTGCACTACAGCCATTATTGGCTTATTGTGCACCCTTTGATTCTAGTTTAACCACTCCATTAGATTTATCCCCTGAACGAGTTTGTAAAGGGAGCCAATTCTTGAATCACTCGAGTTTCAGTCATATACGGACCACATTTTAGCAAAAAATTGACGAAAAAAACGGGTAAATTTTCTCTTATTAACGCACACACAATATTGAACTCCTAATGAAGTTCTGTAATATTAAATTAAGTTCGCCGTAAAATTAAAAATTTTACGTTTGTGATGCGCTTTTTTTCGCAAGTTTTGAAGTTCGTATGCGCTCGGATTTGCATCGATTGCTTTTACCCACTCGATGTAAATTCGAGCGAAAACGACATCTAAGCGTCAAAAACCTTCCAATTTTTCTCGCCAAAAATGCAATATTTAAATTTTTGACCTATTTTAATTAAATAGTGTTTTGTATTGCATGCATTTTGAATACGAGTTAGAATTTGTGGGCATATTTGGTATGTGAATTAGTAAAAATTGACTCCTTTTTCGACAATTTTTTGCTAAAAGTCGAGTGATTCAAGAATTGGGCCCCTGATCCTTAATGGAGCAGTTCCTAGTGGTTATTGGGTCTAGTTCAACTTCCCCAAAAATTGAGTGCCTTTTGCGATGCACCACCTATCATTGGCATATAACATGTTCCACTGTTTCCAGTTCCTGGTTAGATAGTCTGCAACTCTGGGGCCCAATTCTTGAATCACTCGAATTTCAGTCTTATACGGATCTCATTTTGGCAAAAATTTCACGAAAAAAGGGTTAAATATTCTGTAATCCACTATTAACCAGTGGCGGTCCCGGGGGGGGGGGGCGATCGCCCCCTCCCTTTTTTCCAGAAAAAAGTAGACAAAGATGCTGGTGGTAACCCTGATGTCTTTGAAATTGACGTTGAGCGAGTCATTGACCGGTTTGCCAAAAAAAACCGGAAACGAATTTTGAGATATGCAATATAAAAGGTAATTTTTCAACTTAAATAGCTTTTTAGACCCCAAAAAAAAGTATTTAGCTATTAGGTTTTGTTTGTGGTTTGTTTGTTAGTTATGTTTTTTATAACTGAAAAAATGATACGTAAACCGGTCAATGACTCGCTCAATGTCAATTTCAATATGTCTGTTGATAAGCAGAAACGCTAAGCCCGTCAGACGAATTTCCGTCATAGTGTTTTTAAGTACTTATATTTTTAATCTTCTGAGGCAGGAAAAGCTTCTTTCTGACGAAGCATTACTTACTGACAAACGTCCAAGAATGCTTTTATCAACAGAATTTAAGCTTTTGCCTACTTGTGACCAATATTTTTTCCAAATACTGACTTCTCCCAATAAAAGTTCAAGAATTTGTGTTTTGTATTAATCAAACAGTTTATAGTATTTGGAAACGACATTAGTTAATTTTACTCTGATTTTGGCTTCAAGTTGTATAAAACTTGGTATGAATATGTTCACGTCAAAGACACTTAGAGTCTCTTTATTGAACCTTGATTTGATGTCCGAAGTGATTTTGACTATAATACTGTGAAGGGATATTAGAATGTCTTTAAAAAAACGTTCTGCAATTTCTCTTTTTTTCTCCAAAGACTTCAGGATTTTATCACCAGCATCTTTGTTGTCTACTTTTTTTCTGGAGCAAAGGGGGGGGGAGACGATCCCCCCCGCCTCCCTCTGGGACCGCCACTGTATTAACTCTCTAATGACAAACACAGATTTAAAAAAAGCAGTATTAAAGCTGGGTTTATACAGGAAAAAAAAAGTAAATTAAAAATAAAATTAAGAATAAGAAGTAGGTGATGGTTCATACAGGAAATAAAATTAAAATAAGAATAGTATTGAACCAACCAGCAGACAACTTTCGCGCATGTGTAATTGTCATTTTTGCCGATTTTTTTTTGTTTTCATTAAAAATTATATTTTACAGCTGTCCCTTACCAGGGCTGTGTCCCACCAGAAGCTAATGGTTGTCCAAGTCACATTAACTACCTTAATCAGCAAAATAAAGAGTTAATAGACCACTAATTTATCGTCAACTTATTTACTTACCGTATTACCGTAATTGAGACGCTAAAAAGAGTTTAAACCAGAAACACAAATTATCGTAATCGTATTCTTTTGCCCACATACAAACTGCCAATGTAAATAGAAAAGAAAACGACAATTCCTGTTTTTGTAAATTCACTTTCACAAAAAAATTAAAAACCTTACTAAACAAAAAAACGAATTATCACCTACCAGCTGCAGCTTTTGCACAGAAATAAATCTGGTTGTAAGTAACGTATTTTGTTTCGGTTATTTTTGGATACGGGAGAAAAATAACCTGCCTTACCCTTTTATAGAAAAATACACCAGCCAGTATCCTTACAAAAAACAACCAAAATTTCCCAGTTTCCTGACATGCGCACATTCGTTTTCAGATAAAATCAAGTTAAAAAGTTGACCATCTTTTAATTTTAATTTTATTTTCTTAGTTTTAATTTTAGCTGTATAAACGCTAACATGTGGTCCTATGTACCTTTATTTTTAATTTAATTTTAGTTCTATTTTTTCCTTTATAAACCCAGCTTAACTTGAATATTGACCTAATAAATAGATAAACGCGCTTCTGCACTACTGATAAAGCCTTTTTAATTCAAAAAGCACCGAAAATTACATTAAAAAAATGAAAAAAAAACACAAACTCGACACGTTACAAACTGACAAAAAAATGTAACATCGCTCCAATGTTACCACAGACCAAAATGTTTACGAACTTCGGTAACTTCAGTGTTACCACATCACTTTGACATCAGCTGCATGTGGAAGTGATTTTTTGGCTGGATCTTCTATAAGGAAGTGGGGCCCATTTTTTATATAGATCCATGGTATACATACAACCTTCAGCGTAAATAAAATCTCATCAAGAAATGGGGAAAGTAGGTCATGAAACTTTTGGGTCATCTTATGTAAGGAGACTTTCACTTTTAATTCTTAGGCATGTTTCGGTATTATCACAGGTGTTATGTCAACTTGTGTATTGTGTGTGGTTAGAGAAAATTATTACTCTGTAGTTTTTTGTGTAAAATGTGGATTGTTGAAGAATTTTGGTGAATTTTTATGAAAGGTTAGTGAATAATTTAATACCTAAATGAAAATAGCATGAAATTTTTAAAAATTTTATATATTACTTTTACCAAATCATGTCAGAAAAAAAATTAGCATAAAAAAGTCAACGGTGAATTTTTTTAAAAGCTTTAACAGCAATTATTTAAACCGGTGTTATATACAGGGTGTTAACAAAATTTAGGGTTTTTAAGGTGGGTATATATTTCTTAACAAATATTGCATAAATCTTTGGATTCATCTGTTTTGTTTGCAAGGTAAGCATTTTTTGGCCACTTGATTTATTTGTTGGGTGCATCCCTTCAGTTTTTGAAGAGTTGGGCACCACATGAAGTTTAAACCTAATCCCTAGAATTTAAAAAGGGGAGTGAGGGCCAAGTAGCACCGTGTTGGACTGGCATTTCAATCAGGTACCTTTTAAAAACAAATCGATTAATTAAGAAACAGTGTAAAGATAAATTCAACCCTCGGTTACACCTTTTGCAAGGGGTGCATTTCCTAAATCAGAAAAAATGTTATTCAATAAAAAACAAAATAGATTCGGGTGGCCGCTTGTTATAAAATTTTATGAATTCATAAAATTTCAGTTTTGTCATAAAATATTCCCAAAATGTCATAAAATTTCGAAATTGTCATAAAATTCATAAAATTTGCACAAAAAACTCAAAGTTTAGTGTAAACAAACTTTTGATACCTGTACATTTTCTCATGGAATATTTCATTCTTGAATCTCAAGAGAAGGAACGACCCCTCAGAGAAGGGATCAATCACCATGGAATGAGCGATCACTGCTCAAGAATACGAATTGCGTTCGACGTGGGATGATTTAGCACAAATATGTGTCGTTCCCTGCTCAAGAATTAGGGCCTTGGTTAATTATAGTGCACTAATATATAGGCAACTCATGATACAAAGGACACACAGAGTTTTTCTGCGCCTTAATATAAATTCTCGATTCTGGTGGGCTTTTTTAATGTACCAATCATTTGTGTGCGTAGTCGTGTTGTGAGAAAATAATCCTTATTACATCCTTGCAAAAGGTTTTGTTTTATTTAATAAACCAAAGTTAATGCGGGTTAGAAGCTGCAGTATTCTTGGCTACTTGAGGAAATAAAAAAATTGATGGATGTACTTACCATTTATATTTTAATAATAAATTTATTTTTATAAATTTGTAATAATAAACATTTTATTTGCCATACAATGGCAAATGGGTGAGTAATAGCTAACAAGTGCGGAAAATGATACTTTTCCGCACGCACCGGCAGTTTCCCGAATGACGCGCCAACGGAGTTCGGGCAAGCCATAAATTTGGACAAGACGCTTTCTGCACGCGTTAGGTACAACATTTTTCCTACGAGCGTGAGGAAAATTATAAAAAAAATTGCGTGCCTGAAATAGTAGTTTTAAAAACTAGTGGCTAAAATAGTGCTTTTTTTACAAGCGTTGGTTTAAATAACGAGCGCGAGCGATTTAAAAACGCCAGTAAAAAAAGCACAGTTTAGCCGCGAGTTGTTAACACTATTTTTTTTAATACCTTTATCAAAAAATCCAAGAAAAACAGGAAATTACTTTTAAAAATCTCGAACGAAGAGTACTTCTAACAATGCGGTTTCCATAGCGATGCTCCTTTTTACTCGGTGACGTTCATTGTTGCGACATTTTAATCTTTTGGCAGTTTGGAATTTTGATAATTTTTTTAAATGATTTTTTCGTAAATACTTGGTGAAAATAACTTAATTTTTAGGCATGATTAATTAGATTTTTCCAATATTACTATTTACCGCTATTTTAATTTTGGTTAAAAACGCACAGAAATCTTTTTTTGCACCCGTGATCAAAAAAAGGTTTTTTTTGCATCGGTAACCAAAAAAATGAAGGTATATAAAAAAAAGCTTTTTCTGCACGGGGTTTTTCATTTTTTATGCACACATTGCAGAAGAGTGGCACGCTCGTAGGAAAATATTATTACCAAAAATGTCATAAAACTGTCATAAAATTTTTCAAAAATTGTCATAAAATCGTAAAAAAAGAATTAGTTTTTTCCCAGCGGTCACCCTGCGGAGGCAAACACCCGGTAATACCGGAGGGGCTGTGTGACGTCTTAAATCCAAGAGGGTGGTTTTTTCTATGTTTATGTTTTTGCTGGTTGTATAATAACATTTTTTTTAACAAAAATTATTTTTTTATTGTACATTTAATTTTAAAACTGAAAATATTTTTTTTTTACTTAAATTAAAGGCAACCTTATTTTTATATTAAATTTTGCATAATACTAAAAAATCATCAAAAATAATGTTTTAGTAAAGTCTCTATTGAACAATATCAAATTATCACTCGAGTAACGGACGAAGGCTGTTCTATAAAGAGGGCGGTAACCCATTTTGGATTTGATAAAATAACAATAATACGTTGGAAACAGCGCTGGATTGAAAACAATTCGATGAATAGGAAACTTAGATTAGGACAAAAACGATGGTAAACTTAATACTAATTATTTTAACTTAAAAAAGAACTAAAATAAATAATTTAGTATTTAAGAAAAATGGTGATCATTTTTCTCTATTACAAGCTGCAAACGTCTGGGCATTGAAAAGGTTAAATTTTGAAAATACTGATGGTCTTCTGAGAGCTGATCCAATGCGTGATAAATAGCATCGCTTAACTCTTCAGCATTTCGTGGTCTCCAATTCCTTTGGTATATTATTTTAACGATTCGACCTCATATATTTCCATTGGGTTAAGTTCAGGGCTGTTGGCTGGCCAAGGAAGTGTTTCTATATTATTATTCTGAAACCATTTTCGAACAACATTAGCCGTGCGTACTGGACAGTTGTGCTGCTGATAAACGAAGTCATTATTTTCATGTAAAGCCTGTACAGATGGCAGCATAGCGTTTTCAAGGATTTCAATATATCGTTAACTATTGAATCTTCCTTCGATTCTCCAAAAAAACCCCAAACCTCTAGCACTAAACCAGCCCCACATGTTTACAGAAAAATGTCCAGCTTTTTTAATTTGGTTTGTATATTGGGGTTCAAATCTAGAATTTGGTGGACGATAAACTAAAATTCTCCTGCTACTTGAAGATGATTGAAACATTTTTTCGTCAGTGAAAACCACCCTCTCCCAGAAGTCATTATCACGAAGAACGTTGTTCAGTGCAAAAATCACTCTGTCCTGTTTTTGTTCTTCTGTTAGAAAAGGCTTCTTTGCAGCAACTCGACAAGAGACTTCTGATTTCGTTACTCTTCTATTTACTGTTGCTAAAGAACCCGGAAATAATGTTACATTAGCTGCTTCACCCGACGTTGAAAATGGAATTTGTCTGAGATGGTCAATAAGTCTCTCATCTTGCACTTCAGAACTTACTTTTGGTCGTCCTGATCCATCTTTCCTATCCGTAGAATTATTTCAATCCAGCGCTTTTTCCATCGCATTATCCTCATTTTATCAACTCCAAAATGAGTGGCCGCTCTTCTTATAGACCAGCCGTCTTCTATAACTCGAGTGATAATTTGAACTTTTGTAAATGTTGATATCTGTGGCATTTTTAAGGATGTCACACTGAATTTTAAGCTGTCATACAAACTATGCCGGTGGTGCCTTATAAGAGTATACACTAATGGAAAGCTAAATTTTGTGGCATAGGAAAAAATGCATGTATGAGTTTTTTTTTTAAATCAAGTGTATATTTATTATAGAGGCTATAATTGAGATCGTAAAAAAAATAGTTTTTTTTAATTTCAACTAAAAATAAGTTATTTGGTCCAAAAAAGACCTAAATACAAAATTTTGTCATGGTGTCTGTCTGTTTGTCTGTCTCTCTGTAACACGATTACTTAAAAACAGCTTCACCGATTTTTATCAAATTTGGCACAAAAATTCTTTGTCACCAGACGCAGAGCTGATTAGTTTTTGATGGGGGTGGGTGGGTTGGCAAGAGAGTAGGAGGGGGGATTAAACTTTAAAAAATGTGTAACTCACGAACCGTAGCAGCTAGCGATACGCGGTTTTCACTTTAAGATAGATGATTTTTAACCAAAAAAAAATTTTTTTGAAAAAAAGTTGATTTTTTCAAAGATTTTATGGATGGCTATACGTGCCTGCTGGCGCCATTTTTTTTAAATGAAACTATGCTTTCAGACTATTTTTTGGCTGGTTTACGAAATCCCCTTCTCGAAAATATATTGCATGTCTGGGTTTTTATTATGACTGCGAGATATTTACAGAGAACTATAAATAAATAAAATTAAACAAAAAATCGACGCTTTTGACGAATATACCCAAACCTTTTATTTGCATTAAGAAACTGCGACAGAAGCCACTTCGGTATTTTGTCACTTTTGTTTTGGCAACTCATGTGGCAAACTACAAAATTATGGGTGCCTCAACTGTTCTCACATTCGTGGGTACTTTTCAAAAATTTTTTGCAAATATCTTGCAAATGGTTAAAGGAACCATATGCAAGCAATATATTTTTGGAAAGAGAAATTTTTGATTTATTAAAATAATCTGCTAGAAAAGAAAAGGTAAGTTATAATGTCAAAAAATGACATTTAGTGGATGGTGGACGCGTAGTGAATAATCGTTTACATAGAATAAAATTTGTTGGCATCCAGCTATCTTTTGACACCAAAATTAAAGTTGGCACTTTTTATCCCGAGCCGAAAAGTTTGTAAAAAACCACGGAAGTACAAGAAACTCGCGAATAAGCGAGGGCTACAGTTCCTAGAGGGGTAAAAAGACACTTTAGTTACGTTGTTTTAAATGCCACCTAACAGTACTCCATTAACGAAACGCCACCCATTGTGGTGTGATTTAAATCCCTCTTTTAAAGAATTAAAGTATCTTTTAATTTCCTAAAGTGAATAAAAGTAATATTTCTTTTGTCTTCAGAATCACATCACCGCTCATCCTCCTAGCCATAGCGCTGACTTTTTATGCCGGCTACAAACTGAACCGGAGACGCTTAGAGAAGAAATTAATGATTTTTGGTAAAGAGCTGACGTTAGCCCAGCAGTACGGCCTCGTGGCACTATGTTCCATGCCCATTTACTATTTCGTGGGGGCCCACGGAGCCATGTTCTGGGTAAGTTTTTTTATTTGCTTTTATAAACCGTTGGTTGCTACTACATACAGAGTAATTTTTTATAAACGTACCTCGCCATAATTTTTTACAGTTTGTCATAGAAATCCTACTAATGTTAAAAAGTTTGTGCGTTGGCGTATAAATGTGTGTTTGAAATTAACTCTGTGTTTCGGACTTCCATCAGTACGATCTCTGATCGTCTTCAGGTGCAAACTACAATCTATTCCTAAGGCTACGTACTATGGGAAATCACTCAACCGTGAAGTTTGCGAAATTGGCTCCGCCCAAGGAGGGCTTCCAAATATTTGGAATTTCAACACTTGGTTTACTGAAAACACCCTGATTCTGCCCAATAAAGGCAGCTTCAAGGAATTTTCATTTATTCCAGTATGACTCCTTGTGCAAAACCTTTGCTTCTGTCCACTTCATTCGGTGTTGTTTTGACCATGCGTGTTCGGCGATTCCTGATTTCGTTGTTTCACCTCTTTGGGTATTCGTCTGATGTTCCTTAAGCCTAACAGATAGTGGTCTTTTTGTTTCGCCTATGTATGATTCACCACACTAGCAAGGAACGTGGTAAATGCATTCCTTACTTTGTTTGTTTTCCGGTTTTGTTTTACCAAGAAGGCTTCGAATTGTATTATAAGATTTAAAAGCTGTTTTAATATTAAAGTTGTTCGCTACTCTTCGAATTTTCTCTGATACTCTTTTAATGTATGGAATTGTAAGGAATGCATGGTTTTGATCTTGTAATCTCCGTCCTGTTTGCTGAAATTTAGAAATAGTACCTGTTATAAGTTTAAGGATGTAACCATTCTGCTGCAATATTCATCTAACAGCTTCTTAATGTTTCTTATTTCGATTTCTAAGTCATGAAAATTATTACAAATTTGAACGGCTCTATTATACAAAGTTCTTATTATGCCTCGTTTGGTTGTAGCAGAATGATTTGACCCTTGATTTATTTTTGTCCAAAGTTCATTTGTTTGATTCCATATGTTTCCACAATCAAGTTCTCGACGCACTGGTCAAAAAGTTGTCAAGGGTGGAACTCTATTCCCTCTAGATTTTGAGTTACAGACTTATGGAAGAAAAATCGAAAAATGCCCAAAATTCAAAAAGCCACACGTACAAGATTTTATTTGTTTGCTAGATTAAGAGTTATAAACATGTAGATTTGAAAAATAGGTTACCCGAAAAATATATTTTTTTTTCTTAAAAGGTATGAAAAGTGAACTGTAGTTGCGTAATACATACTATTTTTTTTTATAGGTGATTGGAGCTTCGATAGTGGTTATAACTTTACATGCGGCATTTTATGACATCGAAGCACTGATACCACGACGAGATGACGAATTTCCCCTCATGGAGAACGTTTAAGAAATTGCAGCATTATTTTAGATCGAATTTTTTAATATTTTATTTTAGCCAAGTCACTTTTAACAATGTGATAAGTTCTTAATGGTATTTTTTTTCGTTCACAGCTATTTTTTTTATTTTAGGGCCGGTTTCTCAACAGCTGGTTACCAGCGATTCATATATTAAATTTCACACCACTCTCAGGGCCTCTATTCTTCAAATGATAGAAATTCTGCTCCCAGGGAGTCAAATTCTCTCGCTACTCATTGGTCCAAATCTTTGGTTTAAATCAGTTTCTCTTACTTTTGCCCGATATTGTTAGTTAAGACCAATATAATTACTGTCTATTAATATCGGGCAAAAGTGAGAGAAACCGATTTAAGCCGAAGATTTGGACCATCGATATACCAACAGTACGTCGATGATTTGGACCAATGAAAAGCATATTCGCGAGAGAATTTGACTTCCTGGGAGCAAAATTTCTAAGGGCACTGATCACCCCTAGCGAAAGCAGTGACGTCACAAATCTATCCGGGAGTGATCCGAAGGCGAGTCTTATAGCGCATTGAGACTTTCAGTGCAGCACTCGGATATTTCTGTCCTTTGCGGTTTTAGGTAAAACCAAGAGACAGAGATATCTCAGTGTTGCACTTACTGTATATATATGCTGAAATGGCTGTGCTCGAATTAACGCTAACTTCCTATTGAGAAACCGGCCCTTAATTCGACTGAGATAAAAGGGTGGGCGGAGTGGATAAAACAACCAGGGTTTGGATGGGTCTTAAAGTCAGTCAGTCAGTAGTTATTTTATATATACATATATACTTGGTAATGTATATTATATAGGGCAATACCTTCTCCACATAGGCCAATCAACTCCTACCGTTTTAGTGTCCTTTTCTCGACCTTCGCCGCCATATTTGGATTTTCTGTCACTTTTGAGTGAAAATGGCGGCGAAGGTGGATTAAAGGACACTAAATCGGTAGGAGTTGATCGGCCACAGTTGGTCTAGAGAGGGGTTTTAAGAAAAAAAAAATATAATCTTTAAAACATACACTTTTGTTTTTGATCCATCGCCAACGACTATTTACCGTAAAAATAAAAATCCCTTATGTAGCCCTTTTCTGGGGGGCTATTTTTGGAAAATATTCTGGGAACCTTAAATAGCAACCGCCTATTTTGACTTCATATTTGAATTCTCGCTGAAATTCTCTTTTTAATGGTACCCCATATCATAGGGTTTACTTTACTAATTTTCGAGATATTGGCTTTTAAAATGTCAAAAATTCAATTTTCAAAGGCCCATATCTTAGAAACTAAACAAAATATCTCTATTGTGTTTATTATCGACTTTAGGGATTTTTTACTAGAAAATAAAAAATGAGAACAGTTTGACAATCTGACCTTCTACTTATATATTTTTGGAATAATATCGTCAAAATTACTGAAAATCAATAAACTGTAAATAGGAATGTGCAAACGTCAAACTATTGTCATTTTTTATTTGCTCTTATAGAACCCTCAAAATCGATAATAAACACAATAGAGATATTTTGTTTAGTTTGTAAGATATGGGCCTTGGAAAATTGAATTTTTGACATTTTGAAAGCCAATATCTCCAAAATTAGTAAAGCAAACCTTACGATATGGCGTACCATTGGAAAGAGAATTTCAGTGAGAATTCAAATATGAAGTCAAAATAAGGAGTTACTATTTAAGATTTTTAGAATATTTTCCAAAAATAGCCCCCCAGAAAAGGGCTACATAGGGGATTTTACTTTTTACGGTAAATAGTAGTTGGCGATGTATCAAAAACAAAAATCTATGTTTTAAAGATTATATATATATATATATATAGGGTGAGCCTTAAAAAATGAGACTTTGGATTGATTATAGTTTTGTAATCAATGCTCCAATTAAAAAAATACATGTCTGGAAAGAATATACTACATATTTTTTAGAATATGTGTAAAAAATGACGTTTTCTAAAAATCTATGCAAGAGGGTGGACATTTTTAAAAAGTTGCAATATTTCTTTTTTCTGTGCGTCACTGGCTCAAAAAATATGTATTTTTTTGAAAGCTTTATCCAATACGAACATAAAAATGTGTCACTATACAAATCGGTAATGAAATAATAACGTTAAAAATATTTTTAAGTTAGGTCCTACTTTTACAAAAATTACTTTTAATGTCTAATGTATTGGCTTTCTTAAATGCGTAATTTTATTAAAGATTCATTTCAATTAATTTAAACAATACCCAGGAAAATATGGCAAAATGCACCAAGAATAAAGACCTTTTGAATTGTTAATTCTTTACCGATAGTGATACATTTTTGTGTTCGGAAAAAATTCATCATTTACGGAAAAAAATATTTTTGTGCCAGTGGCGCACAGAAGTTTCGTAATTATTTTTCTTTAAATTGTCCACCATCTTGTATTTTTAAGAAATGTCATTTTTACAAAGTTGTTCTGAAACATATGAAGTATATTCCTTCCAGTTATGTTTTTTTTTTTACTCGGTCTATTGGTTTTAAAGTTACAGGCAATGCAAAAAGTCTCATTTTTCATGGCCCGTTCTATATTCTATGGTTATTGTAAATAATTAATCCAAAAATGGACTATTGTTCAAATTTTTGTAATTTATTGTAAATAAAAATCCTTCATTAATATATTTCATTTTTTTACGCTGTTGCAGGTAGCATGACTAATTAAAAAAATCTCCAATAGATTTTTTATGTTCAATGAAAAATTGAAGAATTTTAACACTGGCACTTAATACAGGATGATTCAAAATTCCCTAGAAAGATTTGTATAGTGGTTAATATATATTTTTCTGGAGGTGTAGGTTTATGGGTTGAGGGATCATATTAATGAAACGTCATTTTTTTGGAATGCCAACGTTTCGCAAAATTTATTTGCTTCTTCAGGGCTATTGAAGACGGCCGTTCCATATGTCTATTTTTTTGCTAATAAACGTCATCCTTTGGTAAAAAGGCATTTATTTTAAACAAGTACACGTACAGTTTTAATTAAACTTTTCAAAAATAGACATATGGAACGGCCGTCTTGAATAGCCCTGAAGAAGCAAATAAATTTTGTGAAACGTTGGCATTCCAAAAAAAGGACGTTTCGAACGAACGAAAGATTTTACAAAAATATATTTTTACTGATTCCTTTTCAGAACAACAAATTCTACCTCCAGTTAAAGTCTTTCTAGGCAATTTTCAGTCACCCTGTATATCTCAAATTTAAAAAAATGAGAAAAGTACTAAACGCCGAAAAAATAGCCCAAGTAGCTACTGCCATTTTCCCAGCAAAGGCCATTGCTAGTCCGGACTAGAGGCCCTGTATACGATTTTTGACAGTTATTGTTTTACTAGAGGTGAGCAACTGGATTTGACAGTTGTTAGGGAAATGTTTGAAATTGTGTGCTGGCAATGATAGTTGGCAACCCCTTACAATAAATAACTTTGTCACTGTCAGATTTTTGATTAAAAAACGTCAGATTTAAAAATGGAATTTTGCTCTATCAAAAACTGTAAAAATGCGTGCCTCGACGAATTTGTATTGTTCCTTTGTCCAACGGAGAAAGAAACTCAGGAAAAGTAAAAAGAAAACATGCATTTACCAAGCTGAAAAATTAATAAAAATAGCCGAATTTGCGAGGTAAGTGACCTACAAGCAGTAGGTACAAACATACGCATTTAGCATGTACTTCGTTAATAAATAACACATTATGTTTCCATGATTTATTGTAAGAAAAAGAGTAACAAAAATTTAGATCATAGGAGTCTTTATATTTTACCTATTATTTACATTTTTAATACCTCCGCGTGAATATTCACTGTTTGTTTTTTTTTTGTCAAAACTACATATTTTACTAACCAAAATAAAAATCAATCTTTCAAAAACTGTCCGGCCACATAAGATGCGTACACTATCGGCATCATAAAAGTGGTACACAATACTTTTTGTTGTAACACCTTGGTCTATTTTTACAAACAAAGTCACCCATTATTGTATTTTTCTTAAACTGTCAAAGTATGTTATTCTGTATTTCAGTCTGACAAATAAAAAAAATGCCACCACAAATTTCTTTATTTGATAAAGCCCAACTTCTGGCAAAACTACAACTAGGATGGTCAATTAGGGACGTGGCTAGACATTATAGACGCAGTAAAACTACGATTATAAAAATTAAAAAACGATGAGAAGATCAGACAATAGAGAGAAAACAAGGGACTGGTTTATTGAAAGTTTCAACTGATGAACAAGATTATGACCTTTTCGCTTTTATGGAAGAAAACCCTTTTGCATGTGTTGCCCAGGCAAAGAGATTAACCCAATTTCAAGGATGTGTAAGAGTGGCACGAAATCGCGTAAGGAAAGGGTCTAATTTAAGATGTCGTGTAGATGCTAAAAAAAAATAAACTTACGAATGAAAAAAAAACAGGCCAGGTTGCTTTTTGCCCTTAATTACTCTCTAAAGGAACCAGAGTTTTGGCGAAAGGTAATATTTTCCGATGAAAAAATTTTCCAGTCCTGTAGTGACAGAAAACAAATTCGGGTGTATCGTCCACCAAGAACGCGCTATGAGGGAAGATATATTGCTGGTAACAACGATTGCGCTGGAAGATTTTCGGTAAATATGTGGGGTTGGATTTTTGCTAGAGGTCATGGTGCTCTATTTCGAATCAATGGAAGCACAGCTTTACGTGGACATTTTAGAGAACAACATGCTTCCAGCCGTCACAGAACTTTATCAAGACCAGTTTATTTTTCAACAAGACAACTGCCCTGCTCATACGGCCAGAATTTGCCAAATTTGGTTTCGGTAGCAAAATATTGAAGTTCTTCCCTGGCCTGCGAAAACCCCAGACGCCAATCTTATGGAAAATATCTGGGGTTTAATTTCAAAAAAGCTGGGAAGCTCTAATATTGTGCCGGGAAATCAACATCACTTGGTCCAGTTAATAGTCAATGCTTATGAAGAAGTGATTGGTGAAAATGAAAATCTTTTTGAAATTTTGGCTGATTCTCTACCAAGAAGGTTAAACGGTATAATTGAGGTGAATGGAAAATTTATATACCTAATAATTTGTTTCTATTGCTTTATAATTTTCGTTACAGTCGTGTTTTTTAATTTATATTACAGTTGTTTTATGCGTTAGCGTATTATTCTAATATAAAAATTATTTTTGAAAGCAATCTTTGATGTCAATATTTTCACATTTTAGTACCAGTCTGTCACAAAATATAATCTGGTAGTTAACCATACAATTTAAAAAATACCTATGTTTATGTTTATCACGTACCACTTTTATGATGCCGATAGTGTACGCCGATTTTATACAGTGTATTATGGGCCTCGCAACTCAGTAACCTTTTAGGTATTTCAAATTGACAAAAAATGTCACCGTCAGATTTTGTTCTTGTCATACGCTTGGTAAATATTTAAATATGCCCCAACTAAACGAATTCGAAAAAGCCCTAATTTTGGTAAAATTAGACGGTGGTTGGTCGGTTCGAAGAGTAGCGGCCCATTATGGACGAAATAAGGCTACAATTGTAAGAATAAGAAGAAAGTATCAAGAAGAATGAACTGTTCGACGAAGGCAAGGCACTGACTTGATCCAAATCAGTACGCCTCAGCAGGATCAGCGACTGATCGACTTTTTTGAAGACCACCCATTTGCGATGGCCCCAGAGGCGAAAATTTTTGCACTAAAGTATTCATTACTGTTGGTCTTCACGGATGAAAAAATCTTTCAGTCCCACAATGATAGCAAACAAATTTTGGTATATCGCCTGCCTCGAAAAATATATTGCTGGAACGAAGACTGGGCTGGAAGATTTTCCGTGAATATGTGGAGTTGGATATGGGCGAGAGGACATGGGGCTCTTTTTAGAATCCATGGAAGATTTACGGCTGAGGTTTATGTTGATATGATGAGAAATTTTATACTTCCAGAAGCAACCATTCTTTATCCAGAAGGTTTTGTGTATCAACAGGATACCTGTCCTATCCATACCGCGCGCATTTCTGAACAGTGAAATCCAAATTTATCTCAAAATTTAGCAGATTCTATGCCAAGAAGACCCGCAAACATTATCGAGGCTGACGGGGCAGTGACACGCTACTGAAGAAACGTTTTTTTTGTTTTAAATTTAGCTAGTGTTTTTTAATAATTTATTTTTGATTTTGAACATTTTTGGTTATCTGCAAAGACTTAGATTACTCTACCGATCCTGAAGAGGTGCGCTGACTATAATTAAGTTATTGCTTTCCTTTCGCCAAACAGTTTTTTCTTCTTAATATTTTTTTTCTTATTCGCACAATTGTGATCTTCTTTCGTTTATAATGAGCTTTAAGAATAAGTTTTTATAATAAAATTTTGAATAATTAAAACAAAATTATTTTATTCATTAGTATAGTAGTCATGGTAAAGTTTGGCCAGTCTCCTAATTTTTGTGTTTACATGTCAAAAGATCTAACCTGTAATTCGAAAACGTCAAAGTCAGTTACAATAAAAGGATTTTCGATTTAAGAATTGGTCCTGGTTCTGGTTGACATTATTTTAACATAAATTTTGACAGCGGTTCTAAAATAATGACGTCATTTAAAATATTATTAAGATATCTTTGATTTTACTCAAAAAAAGATCATCTATAATTTTGCAAAATTTTAGGGGTTATGTTTACAACCAAAGGGCCGAACCAACCTCCCAGGATGGTTCTAAAATTTCATAAGCGGGTTGCAACTGTGACGTCATTGTTTTAAAACGAAAGGATCGGTTGCGGTTCTGGTTCAACCAGAACCAGGATCAATTGTAAAACGAAAATCCTTTAAGTAACACAATGGGGTTTTCCCACATTTTTGGGAAGCAACGGAATTTGGTACCTTAGAGTGAGTTATCCAAAACGTATTTATTATTTCTTCTGAAAAACTCTTGGTTTTGTAGAAAAATTTTTTTAAAGTTGGAGTTCTACAAAAACGCTCAAAAAAATTTTTTAGCCAACTAACTTTACGAGAAAAGTAGCGAGTGGTGACCTTTTTCTCAGCCTCTTCCTAACTTCAGTTTAATGCTGAGCTGTCACTAAATGTCATTTCTGTTTAGTAAACAATCTGTTAAAAGTTGTATTTATTTTTTCTCGAGATTTTTCTGCATCAAAATGAAAAAGTGCGTTTTCCGCGGATGTGAAAATAAATAAATGTCAGAATTCCCCTGGAAATTTAAGATATTTTTGCCCTTCCCTTTGTGACCAAGAAGAAAATTGTGGCTCTAGAGGCACTAAAGCTGAAAAAATTATCCACGGCTGGGCGCAATAGTGTGTGAAGATCACAGCTGAAATTCAAATACAACCCCATTAGAGACATCGCCACCCAAAGGAAAAATTTTTCTTTACAAAAAAATATTTCATGATCGTATAGCAATAAAGTTTTTAAATAAAAAAGAGTTTTACCAACCACCACTGGTTTCAGACACAGTCCATCCACCAGTCGGCCCTTCAACTATAACGAATCGATAACAAAAACAATGAACTTTACAAAATACACCGGAGCACCACAAGAATACATATCGGGTGCGACTTGGAGAATAAACGCAAACATGTGTTTCACCCTTGTTGGGGATCATCTGTACGCCATAAGGTTTTGTAGACAAATAATACGAACGATCAAATCAACAAGTCATGAACAAATGCTCGGCAAAACATTATAGATAACAGGATGAGAAATGATGGCTACTATGGATAGTGGGAATTTGTTTGAAACCAGTCAGTGGTAGAACTAGTGGGGGAGGCCAAAAATCCAATAGTTTTGTGTTGGTAAAACTTTTTTTTATTTATATTTAACTCCACTATAGACATTGGGAATTTATATCTCATTCTGTAATAAGACTTTTGTTGATTTGCTTAAAAACTGGAAAGAAAAGATTTATTTAAAATTGACCAAGCCACACTTCCCACTTATGACATAGAAAAGTCTGATAAGGTCAGTCCTCCCCACCTTTATGGGAATCTAGGGACGTATAAAACTTCTGTAAAACTTTTTTTTAGCTCCAGTGATGGGAATAAAAAAATATGGTAAATCACTTCAAGTTATTTTTTTCTAATATTTTTTCTTCAAGTTTAGTGGAATTTTTTTAAACTTATATTTAAATTTATTGCCTCAGGGTTAATTTTTTTGAAGTTTAAGAAGTTCATTTAGAGAGATGCATTGATTAGCAAGAGTCAATGTTTCTTCCCAAATTTTTCTTAAACCAAAAACTTCTGGGTTAGTTTACCTGCCAAGGACTGGGTTGGGGTCGAATCTCGTCTTAATTTTAGATGTTGGGAAAATCAAGTTACTAATGCATTGCATTATTTTCACATTTGTTAATGCCATTATAGAGCCACAAGCAAAATTTTTGAAGGAACCCCTGCACAAAAACTTGTAAAACGTAACCGTATTTTAATGTATTGTACCAAAGGTCAAAATAGTGAAATTCTATGAGGATCTTATATGATAGGACATATGAGCCGTCAAATAACAGATGTCTGGCAAACACCCAAGAAGACTTTTTTCTCATAACTTTCAACCGAAAAAAATCTTGGGTGGAAAAACGAAATTCAAAATTGGATGCGTTTTTTTTTTAATTCTTTTTTTTTTCTTTTTTGTTTCAATTGCCTTAGGAGCATATTCCTATTGGAAATATTAACACGCCATCGCCAGGACGAACCCATATCAGATGACTTATAATAAAGTACAAGTGCGGAATGATGCCTATTTGTGAGTGATTCAAAATGATGTTTGGGGTGGGCGCCTAGTGGTTTTATAGTGTCTGAAATTGTTTCAATCTTTTTTTAGAAGCATGTTCTGTAAATAAGATTCATTTTGGGACCTTCAATGGAAAAAATTGTCATTTTTAATATTACAATAGTTTTATATAATTTTTATTTTTAATAAGTGAAGTGAAATAAAATCATTGCCTGTTCTTTTGTTTTGTAAGAAATAAATATACCTACTGTAGAGCGTTTACCATGTTTTATGTATCCTAAAACTCAAGCTTTTAAAGGCGGACAAAAAATATCAAGACTAAAGTTAAATAGTTTTATTAAATAATATGGTCAAAAATACGTACTATTTAAACAAAAGGAGTGTTAGATACACAAGAAAATAGTAAATTATTAATAAAACAAAATAAATAAATGTACTATTTTAATTATACAATTTTTTATTATTCTAAATATACAAAACTTTAATTTTATATCTGAAGGAATCCAGAGAGGTGGAAAAAAATATCCACATTATTAGCAGAGCTACACATTCTTCGTATAGGTCTATTAAGGTTGTAATTTGTATTATAATATTCTAAGTTAAAAATATTCCTATTTCTTGTACTCCGCTGTGGAACCCTTAAGCCAATTCTATGTATTAATTGAGGAGAATCAAACATTGCATTTCAAATCTTGAAAAGAAAAGCTAGATCAAGACATTACTCGACGGTTTTCAAGAGTTGTGACCTTTAGAAATTTTAAAATATCACAATAAACTATTTCCCCAGATAGAATTTTAAGTTTAAAAGCTACAAAACGTAAGAAATTCTTCAATACCCTTTCCAGATTTTCTACATGACATTTATAGAATGGGGACCATATGGAACTACAATATTCTAATATTGATCTAACAAGAGAACAATAAACATTTTTAAAACAGATTATATTTTTAAATTCAGATAGGCTCCTTTTTAAGAAACCCAGTAGTTTAAAAGCTTTGTTACAGATAAAGTTATAGTGATTTTTAAAGCTTAAGCTTGGGTCAAATAATACCCTTAAGTCTTTAAATTTTGTGAAAAAGTGTTGAGATCATTCTGCACTCTTTCACAATCCCTAAAATCTTTAACAATTCTAAAAATCTGTTAATCGTCTGCATATAGAAGGATTAGACAGCAACAGAAACAGTTTAAAATATCATTAATAAAACAAATGAAAAGAATTGTAGACATAGGTCCCCTTGTGGTACTCCAGACTTCACTAATATCTCTTCAGAGAGACAATTTTTTATCCTAACAGCCTGTCTTCGGTTTTTATTATGCCAAGATTTGTACAGGAAATCAAAACAATGTATTAACATCAATCAGTGAAGATTTTTTTTCTTTCAAAATCTTTGCCAAAAGACCTTTTTAGCAATACCAAAAACCTATAATTTATTTGGCGGTACCTTACATTGAGGTTTTATCTCTTAACAGTTTTTTTAAGTTTTTGATGGTCCTGTCATAAAACTCCTCTGCAAAAAATTGTGCTCCACCAATTTGGATAAAATTTTAGTATGCTATTGTCGTAGTCAAAATACACAATACAGAAATCATAACGAAAATTTCATAAAAGTGTTTTATAACACTTATTTTAAGTCTTTAGTAGTTATGCTCATTGATTTTTTAGCAATCTGAGTACTTGGGTCATCAAACTATAAATATATTAATAGCAGGTTTTTAATTTTAATCACGATATCTGATTTACCCTGTACATTATAAATGGTTTACATGAAACAAAAAATTTTATTCAAATTGGCGAAAAACAATGTTTCACATAGAACACTGCAAGATTTGATAAAAAACGGAACTTCACTTTGGGGGTCGATTGTGATCTATCACTTTGAATTTTCTACAGAGATAAAAAAATTCAGGCTGACAACATTTTTTGGAGTTTATCATATATTTTTGTAATTTTCACAAAAAAAAATCCATGTTTTATAAATAATTTCCGCGTTTTATTAAACAACTCAATGTTTTGCATTAGTTTAGGTAGTAACTATATTTTTGGTATTACTGTAAGTATGCGCGTTTTGAGATATCTACATTTTTTATGGCACTTTGGGATAAAACTTTTGTTTTATGACCAGATATTTAAGTAACGAATGAGACTTTAAAAAAATATAAACATTAAAAAACCAAAAAAAACCGCAGATATTAATTAAACAAACACGGATTTTTTAAAGTGCTTTAGCAGACACATATATCGCCCAAAGAACCTTTTCTTGAATATCTCTAGCTAGCAGCTACAGTAAGTAAGGATGTTTTTAAAAGTTCAACCCTCTTTCCAACCTCCCACACCCATTAAAAACTCATTGCTTGATGCTAAGATATTTTGTAAAATTTTTTATAAAAATCGGTTTAGCAGCTGTCCACTAATGTAACAAAAAGACACCACACCAAAACATGGGTATTGGCTTCTCAGGTACAAGCCTGAGTTTGAAATTTTAATTTTTTGAATTTCCTTCAAGACTTCATCTTTAACTTTTTCCCCCTCTCCACTGCCTCAGTGCCCAGGTGTTTAGAAGCGCCAAAAATAGCCTCAGTTAACGTTATTCTGCCAAATCGCAAGCTGTGCCATAATGCAGAATTGGCTTGAAGTTGAGTATCCGTTTCAGCTTCGACACACAAGGAATCGCTCATATTTGACCGCATGTAAATAATGAACCTGTCAACATTCCATTTGGTCCATTTTCTCTGCAGTTTTAAACTTGAACCAGAGCTGGTATACATCGATATAGGTGTACTTGTCTTCAGATCGCAAAAGGGTATATATTACCCCTTTTTTATCTGCGCAGATTTACATCAATTGAGACACATAATTATGACTTTTTGGTCCGAGGGCTGGCACGTCTTCGTTTAAGTGACTGCAAATCCATTTTGGCATTTCCAACATCATTGTAGAGGTGCAGGCTGGTTCTTCACTTCTTCTGTGAAGCCAAAAAAGGACAGCAATGGCATGCTTGCAGCCCCCTGTAAGTATCAAAAAAGAAAAGTTAAAAACAGTTAACAATTTTCTAATAGCAGGTTAAAAGGAGACACATTCTGCTTGCGTCTTTTTTTATCTTGTGAAAACTAAATTTGCATTGTGTGTTCCTAGCTTAACAGAAACTGGTACAAAAAATACATCATAGTTAGAAAATACTAACTAAAAAATATTTTTTAAAACATGGCACCAGCAGGCATGTATAAATTTTATTTTTCTTCAATATCTCAAAAATTACTGATCTGCTAATTTTTGTTGAAAATATAATTATTTCTTTTAATGTGAAAACTGTATGTGTTGCTAGCTGATACAGTTTGTGAGTTATGATTTTCAACCCCGTTTCTTACCCTCTTTACAACCCTCACCCCCATCAAAAAATAAACAGCTCATTCTTTGGTTCCAAAGGATTTTTGTGCCAAATTTCATCAAAATCGGTTAACTTTAGTGGCTTTTCAGTCATCGTTGTCCAGACAGACAGGCACAGGGAAGAAATTTTGTATTTAGGTCTTTCATGTTTATTTGAGTTATTTTGGTATAAATAAAGTGTTTTTTTTTCGCACATATTTTTGTTTTTGAAGTTAGGAATGCCCCCCACCAGAGAAATGTGAAATGACGCCGAAATTTGATAATTAAACAAGTCTCAGAGATGGTTTGGGGATGCAACCTTTTAATGTCTAAAAAAATTATTCCAATGTTCATAGCTCCTCATTTTGTCCTAACAAACGTAACTTTTTGTGTTGGTATGCTCTAAAAACTCTATGCATAAAGGTCAACTTTTAAAAAATTTAAAGCAGTTTTACTTGGATTTTCCACCCCAGATATGTACAAAAAAAAGAGCAGCGCCTAATATTCTGTAAGTTTGGATACCTTAAAGATATAATTTTCCTACCAGGTGTAATTGCAAAACAGTGGCAGCTGCTATTCTGAAAGTTATAATTTTATCTCTTTTTCTCAAAAAATGTAAATAATAACAATTATTAAGTAATTTTAAGAAGACTTTAAAAAGAGATTAACCAAATATTTTTTTTTAAATGTAATGTAAAATGTGTATAGTTTCAAAAGTTTTTAAAACTACCTGCAGAAGCAGAACAATCTTTGCACTCAGAATGCAGCACTTTTTCCTCCTTCTCATTAACAGAAATTTCCACAGTATAAGGAGTATTTCTTACTCTGTGCTCCGGAATTATTTTCGCCTTGACTGTGCAAACATCTCCTTCTCTCTTAACTTGTCACCATAGACCTCTTCGTAACTCTAAAATAAACAATAACACTTAAGCCTTCAATCATTTCACTTTTAACACCAAATCAACCAGACCATGTACATTTTTAAGATACAAACAAAGTAAAAATAATTTCATATACACGTAGAATTGCAACTCTCATATGGCCAGAGAATAACTGATATGCTGTGCATGCATGCTATGATATTTTTCATAACATGAATTAAATTTGGAACTTCTTTGAGATTAAAAATATAAGATAAAAAAAATACAATTTTTTTATATTTTTACAAATCTGTCTTAGTTATATACCTCAAAATAGTTTTCCCAGATTTTACAGCTGTGGTTAATTATTTCTGATAAAGCTTTTCTAACATTTTGTTTTAAATTTTATAGCAAAATTTTAGGTGTACCTACAAATGACTTTTTTATTATCTTCACATTTTGCAGCTTTTTACTGTTACAAAAAAATCCAGGATGTTTAAAATATAGTAACTGTAATAAATTACTTATTTACTGTCATTTATATTTTGCTTTTAATAAGTTGGTCAAAACCTTGGTCAAAACTAGTAAGAAATCCTGTTGAGTCCAATATTTCCTTGAATATCTGAAAAACTACAAATCTGATATAGTTTTTGTTGGAACTGTAATTATCCATCTAAATATTAAAACCGTGTGTTGCTAGCTGCTAAAAGTATATTTTATTTTCCTTGAATATTTCAAGAACTACAGATCTGACAACAAATTAATTGACTATTATATAATGTTTTGTTTTAAAAGTCATTTTAATTAAATGTTTGGGATTTTCTTTGAAAGATACTTGAATGATTTAATAAGCTAGTCATCAGGTTTTATTAAACCCAAAATCCTAATTTTAAATATTTATTTTTAGTTTAGTTTTTTACTTTATTGACATTCTTTTGTATTTTTTTAAAACTAGAAATTAACATTGCATTTTTCTGAAAAACTTTACCGTCATAAGCCTAATGTGTTAGTAAAGAAATTTGATGGTAATGTAGCACTAAATTATCATCATGTCAGAATTTAGCTCAATCTTGATAGTTTAGAGAGGCATAAAAAATTACTGACATTTGTTTGATGCATAAATTAATTAACAGTCTAATTGACTGTTAGATATCATCATACTTTTCACATTACTTTTCATACAACTGACTATAGACAAAAAAATTATTTATTGAAAGAACTTTATTGCTTAACTCAGTAACCAGTTATTAATGTTTTTAATGTATCTGTTAACTCCTTAAAAAGACAAAAAGAATCTTACCAGACTAAATATGTTTTTTAGTTAAATTTTATACTGTTGTGTGTCTGTTTTCAAATATTTTTCATTGTTCATACTATAACTCCTACTACACTATATTTCATGTCTTTATTTATTAATTAGTATTCAGTGTTGACTATGTAAAATTTTTTTCTTTTGACAAGGTATTTATTTTAATGGGCTTTCTGTTCCCTATAAATATAAATAAATAAATTAAATTACTTGTGCTGAGGTCCTTTCTTAAAAAGTTACCTTGCTTCTTCTTACTTGGCATAAAAAAGTAACAAGGTTTGTATTTTTGTAATCGGGGAAAAAAAAAGTTAAATTTAAAAAAATATGTACAGGGTGTCCAAAAATCATATTTCAAGTCACTTGACAAATGCTTAACAGTCTTACTCATATATTTTGACACAATTTGGATTTTTAATGTACGCAGTTAAACCATACTCACTTTCCAGTCTTAACATTCTTCATCTCAGCGCTAAAGAAATCCATATTATCCAAATAATATAAATTAATTATCTCATGATCCACTTTGGGTAAGTTGTTAGAATCACCCTTCACAAATCCCTTCTCCATATTCTGAGCCATATTCTCTAAAAAAAAAGCAAGAAAAAATCTTAACAAAATTCAAAAAGTTAAAAAACTACTTACCTACAGCTCTCTTTAAAAATCTTTTTATCAATACTTTTTTTAATATAAATATTGAAACCTTTAAAATAAGTGCAAAAAAATTAAAAGAACAGAATATTATCGCTTTAGAATAGATAGCTATATTTGAAGTCTGAAAATACCATCATGGCTGTACCCAAGGGGTGAACCAATCCAGCAAGTGCACAAAATATTTGGCAGGAACTATATTTTAGCACTTGCAGGCCTCCTATATTATGAGTTTCATTTTATCCTAAACCCAGGAGGAACTGGAATATGGACACTTTTTCCAGGAGACGTACAAAATATGGGATCATTTCACCCTTTGGCTGTACCAATATACAGATTTTAAACAATAGCAGAACGAAGTTTTTATAATGTTACTAGTATGAATCTACACTTTTGCAAGCAAATAAGAAAAGCTATCAAAAGATATAGATTTTAGGAGAAAATTCTGTCTTCTAATAGACATGTAGCAAGCATGAAAATTGTTGGATCTGGTGTTGAGTTTTTATGGTGGTTTTTGACGATGCATCAGAAAGCGGCTTTATATAAAGAGAGTGTCTAAAGAGCCGACAATTTATTATGTGTTTTTCATATTTTCCTTTTTTTTTTCAAACTAAATTAACCCAACCTAACCTAAACCGACTCAATCCAACTTATTAAAAGCCAAAACAACCGAAAAAAACACACTTTAAACTAAATTAACCCAACCTAAAGACTCAAACCAACTAAATTCACCGAACCTAACCTAAACAAACCAACTTATTCAAAGCCAAAACAGCCCAAAAAAACACACTACTTAAAAAAAAATATGAAACACATAATAAATAATTATTGTCGGCTCTTTACCCTCACGACTATTCAGCCGAATTGTTGGCTCTTTATAGACACTCCCTTATATAAAATTACTTAAAAAAACTTACCAAATATCAAAATTTGTATGCGCACACTCTGTTACAAATCGCAATCAAAAGTTCTTATTCTTCTTGTCTCCGAATTAAGCTTATAAACCCAGCTTAAATTTTCTTAGCAGCTAGGGCTATGGTGGACAGGAACCGTACTGTTTGTAATAACATTCACTACATATATAGTTGTATATTACTTGTAGGCTTTCTAAACGACAATATAAACTTCCGCACTACTAAATGTTTATAATTTTATAAATTAACTTCAAAAGAATCACAACCAAAAAAGCAAAACACAAAAAAAAACGAATTGACAGTATGACTTAAAGTTAGCCGCAGGCCGCAGTTCGCAACCCAGTGGTCCAAATAAAAACTGCACTTGACAAATTACAATGGACCAGCCAAAAATGACGTCACCTGTATTGATTATGACGTCACCTATATTCGTTTCGAAAAATCGTAAGGCCACTGAATCGACGATTAAAAACATTATTTTTCACATAGAAAACCAAAATTTTTTGGGGAAAAAAGTTTTTAGATGGATTTCTTGGACCTTTATGTTTATGTATATTCCAAAAAAAAGGTAACTTTTTTTTTATGGGAAAGCCCCATTAGCAAAACTTAAATTCAACAGACCTGCAGCTAACTTCTGCTGTAAGTGTAAATGCCCCTTAAATTTAAATCGTGTGACACTTTTTGTAAAGGTTTAATAATTATTTTGGAGCAAAAAAATTAAAATAAAGATATTTACACAAAAGGTTGGGCATTTAAACTGGTCCCCTGTGGATTTTCTCAAAAACTGTAAAGAAGAAGAATTACCCTATCATCCCTACAAACACATATTCTCGGCATAAAATCGGGCCAGCGCACTACCGACGTTGGCCCGATTTTATGCCAACGATTTTTTTGTGGGTCCCCTAAATTTTAAATAGGGAAGGCAGGTCTGTGGCACACCGCTGAAAAGTTACTTATTTTCTTTATGCAATGGTGCAATTTTCTTTGAATTTGGAGCATTAGTTTTTGAGATAAAAATCTATATTTTTTTAGAAACCCTAAATATTTGAAATTTTTTTTTACATTTGTCATTTTCGTCAACCCCCTAGTACATTTAGTACATAGTACAGGCAAATTTGCAAAATTTCATAGATTTTCGAAATTTTTACAAGATTAATTGTAAGGTGTCACTCGATACTTTCCCTGTTCAAAATATAGGGGTAAATTTACCGCTCGAAGGGGGTGCGTGCTACATAAACTTCAATAAAGAATCGACGTGTCAAACGATTTTTCCAAAATCAGACTTCAAATACTTGAAAACGCTCGTTTCGTTTTCATTAGAACACACTGTATAGAGAAGTTAGTAGTTGCACAACAACAGCACATCGTTAGATATCCTCATATAACTAGTTATTGGTTTAGAGAGGGGTTTTGGGGAAAAATTTATAATCTTAAAACATAGATTTTTGTTTCCGATACATCGCATCACCAAATTTAACGTAAAAAGTAAAATGCCCTATGTAGCCCTTTTCTGGTGGGCTATTTTTGCAATATAGCAGTAATAGTTATTTACCTAACAAGTGCGGAAAGTGATACTTTACGACGGCAGTTGACCGAACGAAGGGCGCTAAAGATACTTTACGCATGTGTTCGGTATAAGATTTTACCTATAAGCCCTAAAAATTCCCAAAAAAGAAATGTAACTATCTGTATTTTAATTTTCTGAAATAAACGTAGTCACTTTAGCGCATAGTGTGCTGTAAAGTGCCATGTTAACTTTACCGCACAGTGTGCTGTAAAGTGCCATGTTAACTTTACTGTACAGTGTGCTGTAAAGTGCCATGTTAACTTTACCGCACAGTATGCGGTAAAGTACAACCTTCGACATCCACAAGTGTTGTAAAGTGCACTTACCGCACGCGAGTAATTAAAATTTTTTAAAATATTTTTTACGTTTTTGCGAAATATTATTCAGGGTCGGTTACATTTTTTTCTGTGTTGCTAAAATTATGTTATAAATTGGACGAACTTTGGAAGGCTGTTAAATTAAAGTAAAATTGTAATAATTAATTTGTTATCGCGCCGCAGGCAAAAATTTTTGCAATTTAAGAAGGAAATTTCTTAAGTTTTCGATATTTTTCACGTTTTATTCGAAATTTAGAAAAACAAAAATAAACATTGACGAACAAAATAAAAACTACTGTATTTTTGACATTATGTGAGGAACAGAGTGAGGAAAGCATAAAAGATAAAAACCATACTGTAAAAATTCCCTGATTTCCATGACTTGGTACCCATTCCCTGACTTTTTCAGGTCACTTTTTAAATTCCCTGACTCTTCCGGGTTTCCCTGACCAGTTTCAACCCTGAGTATTTCATATTTATATGGATATCCTGAACGAAATGAGTCGCACTTTTTATTCAATACTCTGGCGAAAATTTTTAAGAAAAGGTGCAAAAGGCCTCTGCTGTTAAGGACATTTTAGGATGACAAATTAATGATTAACAAGAAATTTGGGAGTCATAGAAAATATCTTTATTTTTAAGGCATATATATTATATCAAATACATTACCCAATAAAGCAATGCCTTGACACATTACACTTTTTTCGAAATAAAATCATCTTTTTACAAATTCAACTAAAAGAGCCACTTTATATTTACAGAAAAAAAAATAAACAAAAAGGAAAGGTCACTTGGAATTTTTCGATTTTTTAAAAATAATTTTAAGTAATCTAACAAACCTAATTTTTCAAACAAAAACAAAAAATATTACACAAAGATCCTAACAAAATCATTTCTAAATATTAAAAAAGAAAAACCCCCTAACGAATAACTCATAAGTCGGGTGATCCAAACTTAACGGATTTTGGAGGTTTCGGCCATCTCTAGCAGACATACCAAAAACTTAATAGTAATACATATCTTAGGCTCGATTTTGGAAAAATATCGATTTATAAAAACCTGATTTTGATGCATCAAGTCATTTTTAAACTACATGATCTTGCTGTAACTTTTTTATTTATAAGACAGCTTTGTGCAACACCGTTTCTTATAGATTGTTTTAAAGATAAATGCATCTGTCAAATCAAATTTGTGGTAGCGTTATTGGTTTTTGAGATATAACCCGAAGCCTTTCTCCTGCCCAGGACGCTTATTCTTGAACCACCCTGAGGTGAGGCGAGCTTTTTTCACCACCTTTCGGAATTTCGCTCACCTCACCTCACGGTCGGTCAAGAATAACCGTCCAGGCCTCTAAGGAATCCAGGGCCCGTATTCTTCAATTACGGGGAAGGGAATAATCCCGGAAATCAGAAATGCGATTTTCTGTCACTATTCTGTCTGTTTTGGCACTAATGACTTTGTTCGTAAGCGGTTTTGGCGTTAATTTGTTCTCCTCGTATAAGGTAGGAGAGCAAAATTGCTCACAAATAATGCCATCCCAAGTAACATTTTTAATTACCTCAAGTATTATAAGTTTGGTTACCAGTTCTTATAAAGCTGATCGGATTTTATTACCAGATTTCCTCGTTTCATAAAATTACATGAAGGCACGATAATGTTTATAATAGTAATTGTTGTAACTTTACAACTTTAATGTTTATTGGGTTACTAAACACGGTTTTATTAAACTGCTACTACATAACTGCAACAACAATTACTTAAACAGTTATTATAAAACCAATTCTTTTTTTATAATACGTCCCCTATGAAACTGATAGTTCGTTAAATTTATAAAGGTTTCATTATAAATCTTGAATTGTCGTTATTACGTTATTAAAACATCTGTCTGTTTGGGTCAATCGGCCAATTAACAGATTTATTAGAGAATCTCGGAATTTTGGTCACCTGGATTTGTTACAAATCTAGATTACCGCAAAGAAACTTTGATGGCGAATATGGCGGCGTAAATTTTTTTCAATATTATTATATTTGTTTAAAATGTTTTCTTCATAATAAATATTGATGTTTTTATAATATATTCATAATATAGTACAAAAAGAATCAACAAAAAAAAAAAGAAAAAATTTAAAATAAAAAAAAATGCAGGCCCGTGTTTTTTAGGTTTTTGACATGTACTTTAACAGTAAAGTTTGCGCCGCATGTAGTTTTAGGGGGCGGAAATGTCTTTAAAAATCATTTCACCATTATAATATTCCATCACGGCCTATTTATAATTTGATGTTGTTCCATCTTTTTTATTACGGATCCATAATTAGCTTTTTAGAAACTCAGAACTTTCAAAAATATTTTTCTACTGCATTTTCTTATAGGGGGCGCTGCACTCGGGTTACTTTATTTCGTTTCATAAAGGTTGTAACTTTTATGTATCCTAATTCGCATAACTAAAAGTAAGAAGAAGGTTTTCACAGGCAACTTCTAGGTTTTTAAGGACTTTATAGGTTGCCACTACCTTTATAAGATCCACTAAACCAGTTAAGGCCAATAAGAGGGTAATAAAGGTTCCGAGAAGGTTCTTGTTACTTTTCTATAAAACTTTAAAGTTTATAATTTGATGGCGGTAACTTACTCGCAAACTCTATAAAAAATGAAATGTTACTTGGAATTAGTGCCAAAACTGACAGAAATGTAACAAAAAAATGAAAATTCGGCTAATCAGGTGCATTTCTAACTCCTCTTCCCCGAAATTGAAGAATATGGGCCCAGTAGTGAAACACCCATAAAATCCGTTTAGTAGTTTTTGCGAGATGCTGGCACACAGACAACTATTTAAAAAAAATATTCAATGTACAGAAAACTATCTATCTAAAGATTTATTATCTGTATAGATTGTTGCAAGTCAGTGATATATCTCAAAAACCAAAAAAGTTTTAACAGATTTGATTTTACTCGACAGGAGCATACATTTTAAAACATCCTGTAAATGTCTTCACTTATCAAGATGCGACTTTCAGTATTTTTCAAAAAACGAGCCCGAGTCATGTATAGGGTGGTCCATTTTTGGGATTGGGTGGTTTTGGGTATTTCTAAGGGAGAAAAACTAAAGTTACTACATTTACATTTAAATTCGATCTCCAATTTTAACAGTTTGGCTTATAGCAAGGGCATGTTACCTTAACTTTTTATAAATTTATAGGTTAGAAGATCTACTCCGATTTTGAAAATGTAATATATGCTTTGCCGACTATGGTGCTTAAAATTCCTAATAAGAACACTTTTTAAAAAAACATCCATTTTTTAAGAACGCAAAATCATAACCTAAAAATTTGCCTGTAGTACCAATTTCAATGTAAATGTAACTGTTATGGGCTCGAATTTTAAGAAATTAATAATGGTGAAAAGATAAGCAAAGCTAATTTTCCTCAATTGTAAAGAGCCATTTCGCCGTGGCAAAGGTTTTTTAAAAAGATCACCGAACTTTTTTGGTCCATAAATAACTATATTTTATAACAAATTGGCTTACTCTTTATTTGATTTTTCAAATCAGCGTGAAATTTCCTTTAAAAGAATGTATCGCAATTATAATCTTATTTTTTTATATTCTTAATAATTTGTTTTTCTTAATCATGTTTTTGTTAATTTTTTTATTTTATTTTATAATGGTTAAAAACAAATATAACAATAGATATAAAAAAAACAAAAAAATCAATCATGTGCGATACAACATTTTAAAAGAAATTTTATTCTGATTTAAAAAATTGAATAAAAAAAATACCAACTCAGTGTTATATCTCAAAAAACGAAATGTTACAGATAAAATTCAATTTTACATAAAATTATCTATAAAAAAGCAGTTTAACCAAAAAAAAATTCTATAATAAAAGAGTTAGAAGGCAGATTCTAAATGCATCCGTATCTCAAATGCGTTTTCACTATTATTAATTTCGCGAAAAAAACGAGCCCATAACATATTAGTTTTTACCTTAAAAATACCTACAACTCCCCAATTACCTCGAATTTGGACCACCCTGTAAATACGTTTTGGCTATCTTTGCTATAAACAACCGAGTCTTCCAAAATTCGTCGAATTTAACCAACCTGTGCATCATTTTTTGGATTCTCGGACTAAAAATTTCAAAATATCTCAGATAAAGCGGCTTATCCAAAATGTTGAAACTAAAATATAATATAATAAATAACAGTTTCTTTATAGACCTATTATAAGATATTTTTGATATTATTTTGTAGTAACTCAAAAAAATATTTACAAAAATTTACAAACTATCTTTTTCTTTTTTTTTAAATACTAAATAAATCAATGTATTGTCAAAATGGCTTCAAAATATTTAATGCTCTTTGGAGATTTTTACCATTGGACATAGGTACATTTTATTTTTGTCCCACCCGAGCCTAAAATAAATAAATGTACGATCTCCAAAAATTAACAATAAAATCATAATATGAGAAAACTTGCTAGATTTTTGACCCACTCTCTTACCGGCAGATTAATATTTACTATAAGTTTATCAGTTACAGCACAATTTTTTAACTAATTCAACACATTCAGATATACAGAGTTTAAATGAGCGTTCTATAAACTTTTTAATGACCAATAATAGGATAGGCAATTTATATAAAAATTTTCTGAATAGAGGAAAAAATTAGAACCCAAATTTTTTTTCATTAACAAGCTTAAGAAGGTCCAACGTTTAACATAATAAAAGTCCCCATTTCTAAATCCTCGGGAACTGTCATCTCTAACCTCCAAAAAACTCAAAAAAAGTTTTCCTTGGGTAAGTCCTAAACAGTGACAGACTGCCAAAAGTGACAAATGGGAAAAATTTTGCAAATTTAATTCTCTATCAATAAGTGAATAGTGATAGTGTAGCTTAAACCACTCCTTCTATCAGAAAAATTGAAAAAACCCAAGCAAAATTGATGCCAATTTGAAGAATTTCTTACATATACCTTTTAAGCATTTTGGCACGGTTGATCTAAGAGCAATGACCTAAATTATATCAGAAAATTAAATTTTTCCAGTGGCGTAGTCCGATTTTCTTAATTAGAAAATTTTAAAATGTACGAAAACTCTTTGATACGCCACTGTTACTGACATATAAAAAAAGAGCCCGCTTTTCACTGGATCTTATATTAGATAAAATTGTATATCCAACGACACCTTCCGCTTGTATTTGCTGCTCCTAGTAATAGCATACCCAAGTAGCATTTGGACGTCAAACTACGTCCTCTACTCGTTGGCTTAAAAACCCCGACGTTGGCAAGCGGACTACAAATCTCGTTCCATACGACCTCAATCCGACCTAAATGAGGAATGGGGTCGATTCGACGTCGCTAATTGTACTTCAATGGTTATAGTAGTTTACCTATGACGACGTGATAATACGTTCGCCAGCTTACGTAATTTTATATTATTTAATTGATTACCTAATATGGTACTTGTTTAGTAAATTTTGGGTGAAATATATATTAACGAATTATAACTCACAAAAAATAAAGGGCCACCTTTTTATTTCAACAATAAAAGTTATAACAATAAAATAAAAATAAAAGTTATGTTATTAAAAAGGGCACTTTACCGAGTAATCTAGAGCGAAATATTTCTGCGAGGTCCACTTTACTGACAAAGTTGGTCAAGATGGAGCGAAAAATATCTCCCTCCCCCTTCCAAATTAGCACAAAATAGCAAAAAGAAAAAAATATCTCAAAAAATATATTTTTTAAAGCACTATCTCACTCTCTCACTCAAGAATAATACCAAACGCATCTTTACGGGCATTATTAAGTCTCTTATTGTTTTTTTTTTTCAATAAAAACAAGAAAAAAATTGTTGTCAATAATGCCTGCCCAAGCTTGAAACTCCAAAATGGCCGAATTTGGGCTGGTATAGTACTTTTACCAATTTATCACCTATTTGGACAAGGACACCGATTTACAGCCCTAATTTTATTTTAATATGTGCAAACGTTCGGAATCCGCCTCCATTATTCATTGGCCATGTAACCAAAACTGACTTAAAAGAAGAATGACAGTTTAGCTGAATATAATCTAGATATAGATATTTTCCGTTTTTCCTTGTTTTTTCCTTAAAACATGGATTATTTTAAAATTGTATTTATTAAAGCACTGAAGGAGCTCGAAACTGTCTCGTAGATGTGGGAGAAGGATAACAATTGTTGGTTCCCCATCAAAAAAAGCGACATTAAACAATATCAGTGTGACCCCACTAATGCTCCAGATCAAGTGGACTGGAAGAAATATAAGTGCGAGCTGAAGGTCCATCAGATTTTTGGTTGGCAGCAAGCCAACAAATTGTGCAATTTATAGGTTAAGTATCCTTCTTTTTCTTCGTTCCTTTTTTGTTAGGTATCCAAATAAGCGCCTTGAAATGAGACGTCGATTAAGGTAACAAGGCCGCCGATGTTTCGTGGTCGATTTAAGTATAGGCGTTAAAACAGTCGGCTTTGAAACGTAAACTGACGTGGTGAATCCGTCTGGACAAATATTTGTACAAATTACGTTGCCTATTTTGACGTCGTTTAAGGTTCGCATTTGCATACCTGACTATGTAAACGTCGGATTTTACTACAAAATACGTTTGTCATTTGACTTACTAGTAGACAACTTTATTTTGTACCTAATAAGACGTCCCTTTATGACAGATTAGGTTGGACGACGGATAAATGCTACTTGGGATAGGAATTTTTTTAAATCATAATTTTTTAGTAAGTTTCTTAAATGAAAGAGCCAATGTCCCCTGTTCGTCCAATACTAATTATGACTTCAAAAAATTCCTATTTAATTACCAGAAGCAGCAAATACAAGCGGAAGGTGTCGTTGGAAATGCAATTTTATCTAGCATAGGATCCAGTGAAAAGCGGGGCCTTTTTTTTGTATAGGTCAATAACAGTGGCATATGAAAGAGTTTGGGAATTTTTTGAAATTTTCTAGTTAAGAAAATCGGAAAATTTAGGTCATTGTTTTTAGATCAACCCTGCCAAGTTTGGTACTCGTAGGTTGAGAAATCTTGATGAAAATGCTAAAAAGGAATATGCAGGAAATTGTTCAAATTGGCATCATTTTTGCTTGGGGTTTTTCAATTTTTCTGGTAGAAGGAGTGGTTTAAGCTACACTATCACTATTTACTTATTGATAGAGAATCCAATTTGCAAGATTTTTCCTATTTGTCACTTTTGACAGTCTGTCAACGTTTAATTTTTTGGAGGTTAGAAATGACAGTTCTCGAGGGGGTAGGAATGGGGACTTTTAGTATGTTAAACGGTGGACCTTCCTAAGTTTGTTAATAAAAAAAAATTTGGGTTCTAATTTTTTCCTCTATTTTTCATATGTAGCTTAGCCTATAATAGGAAATTAAAAAAAAAAAGTTCCTATAAAGTTAAGGATAAAAACTTCTTTGTTTCCAAGATATTTGGGTTTTAAAAGTTTAAGAGTTCATTGAGAACACAGAATATCCTATCCAGTCTACAATAATAATATACTACCTAAAAATCATTTTTAATAATTTCAATTTCAGAAAACTTTTTTATAATTATAATTTTAATACCAGAGAAAAAAATAAAAAGCGTACTTTTAATTTAATTTCTTGTTATTTTAACAAATTTTTTTAAACAAGATATAACCAAAAAAGCGCACTTTGACCAACGAAAACAAACAACTTTTGACCTCCATGTTATATGGAGTTTACGAACGTTTACACCCTGTAATAAAAGAGAAAATAAATTATTTTTGACATGTCAAATTGATGATTTTTAAAGGCGCGTAGAAAAATATATTATCGCAACGTTGCATAAGTGGGGATAAAAAATATAGCAAGCAACCCTGTAGTTATATAGGAATAAAACAATAAAATACAAACGAATAACTACAGTTCACTATATAATAGTGTTACCCTGGTGCTAATAACTATTATTCTATAAAGTTAGGATATTTTCTTCTCTATTTGATACAAATACTTAAAATTCATTATTATATTTTTTTTTGTAAATCATTTTTGTTGGTACCTATTTTCAAAAGGCAATACGGTGAAAATTTTAAAATTTTGAGTACTTATATTTTGAATATTGAGTATTTTTTTAATGAGACTCAAAGAAGTAACGCAATTTTATATTCAACTATCACGAAATTATAAGTAAGCCATTTTGAAGAACCAACAAAAATTTTGAAATCATCTAGTAGTCGGGCAGTCTCATGAGAAGGTTGAATATTATTGAGGGGTCCCACAGAAATAAAGACTCACCGAGTAGGACTCGGCTACCCCTGAAGGCCTTAAGATATAGAGTGGTACACACTAAAGTAATATATTTTTATTAAGTTACCCACGCAAGGAAATTGATGTTATATTTAATTATTTTACCCTGTATATCTCAAAACCATCAAGAATACCTCTACAATATTTAATCATAAAAATTTAATTCCAGGTTAGCCTCTATACAGATTTTTTAACAATTTATTATAGGAGAAAATGTACTTGAAAACATATCAAAAGTTTACCAAAATTTGACCACTGGGAATGTCAAAAACGTGGTTTACGTGGAGAGAGAAAATTAGGATGGATCTTATGAGCTGATTAAAAATACCTCAAGAAAGACTGGAACAATAAAATAAAAACTTTTCTGAAATTATGTTGGCAATTTGATGATAAATTTAAAGTAGGTTTTTAGGAGATATCTGCAAATATCTCAAAAATAGTTTAACTCACAAAACATAGTTCTCAAAAATATTTGAACCGGCAGCTATGTTAAAATACAGAAAATAAAGAGAGCTATTTTAAATATCTCTCTGACTACAAATAAAAACAAGTAACAAAAAAAATAATGGATAATGTTGGTAATAATAATTCTTAAGAATATTTACCTCAGTCTCAAAGTCTCAAAGCTGAAATTTGAATATTCAGGAGATACGCAAAAAAACTAAATTGTACGTTCTTTTAAGATATCGGCCATTGAATAACTTTGGTGAAATTTTTTAACTTTTAGTTGTTAATTTTAAATAATTGTATATTTTTGTGTATGTGTGTTTAACTGCTTGTAGCAAAACTCTACTACTTATTTTTATGACACAGGACAAAAACCAGTATTTTTTGGCGGCTCGAAAAATATTGGATAAACTTTTGTTATGTTGTAAAAATGTGCTAAATAGTCGTTAAATTACCTATTTTTTGAGGTCAAACCTTATTTTCGGTATCCAGCGTCCGGATGGGGTAACGACTGATATATTATTAACTTTATGAACTTTTTGTTTCAAATGTTGTCTAATATTATGAACTAAATATTGAACGTTTAATAAAGTATCCATTATTTATTAGAAAACTTTTACAACATTAGATACTCTTAAAAAAACTTTGCATTTAAATATCTAACAAAAGATAATAAACACAAAGTAACTCCGTTTTTCTCAAATATAATCAGACCACTGCTAAACCACTACTCCTCTGGCTAATTTCTGTCGCGTGCTGGTCAAAATTTAATCTCTCTGCGCACAGAACCGTGATACCTCACTGTGAAATAAATCCAGAACGATCCAAGAATCCTTTCTTTCCTCCTGTCTTTCAGTTTGTCGACTGGTTTCGACCTTATTGGTGCTCCTTAGGTCAACGTAGTTTCCAGAAATCTCCGAGTTGTTGGAGAAGTTGGAGAATTCTGGAACCCCACATTGTCACTCCTGAGGAGACCAAATAAGGTGGAACTTGGTCGACAAATTGGGAGACAGAAAGAAAGAAAAGACTCTTGGATTGTTCTGAACATTTAAAGAGATTAAATTGTGACCAGAACGCTACCGAAGTGCTGTTTGTAATTCAGTACCTGGCGATGAATTAGCCAGGGGAGTAGGTGTTCCACAGTCGAGGGAATATCAAACCTCAATCTCTATGAATCTACTTTGTTTTAAAAAAAATAAGTCTGATTTTTTTTTGAAATGAATCCAACAGGTCAGACTTTTTCTTGTTGACCTTTTTTTCCACATTTTTTGTTTCTTTTTCAGAAAATTATTTTTCTTTTATCTGATCTTTCGCTGCCTTAATCATAGCCTGTACGGCAGTCGCTTTAAAGAAGTAATTATTTTTAACGGCCAGCTTCAACCGCTCTTCTGCTATATTTAGCATTTTATATATCTGTTAGAAACAAAATAATTCTTTAAAAAGAACAGTAAATATATATATTTTTTTAAAAGGCATCTGTGGGAAGTCTCCAAAAAAATTACTTTTTATGAACTTTTGCGCTTTTTTTAAGAAAATATGAACCTGGATGAAATTATGAACTTATGAACCTAGCCCGGACGCTGGTATTCTAATTGGCCTTCCCGTTGCCCGACTACACAGGGTAGTACAACGAAGTGTCCAACCCAAATAGTAGTAGATGACTAAAAGGCACAGAAAAGAGAAAAACCCAGCAAAATATTTTGAAAATCTACTTGTTTCATTTAACTCATCCTAAATATGTTCCAAATCTACTAGTTTTTCAGAAATTTAATTTTGAAAGTGATATTTCACAACGAATAAAAAATAAAATTTACACTCACTTTTGATGCATATTAAGGGAACGCTTGGCGTTTTTCTTTATGCCTGTTAGTTAACTTGTACTTTGATGGTTTACCCTGCATAATTATTTTTGGTAAGCCAGAATTTCAACAAAGCACTAAACAAAAAAAATTGAATTTATATAATCATAAAACATTTTTAGAGATAGAGGTCGAATTTCAGCATGAGATAAACCATAATGCACTAGCAGATCTCACCTTTAGCAGTAAAAATCTTTTATTTTTATCGAAGTTTTTACGATTCATTCGTTTTTTTACTGTAGAAAATTAATAAAAATGTATATCCTAGAAGGCCCAAACATTTATCAGTTGAGTTTTTTAATATTTAAAGTGTTTTTTCTCAGTTCAAGATTTATAGTAGAGTAACTACAAATGGCAAATTTTATCGGTATGATATAATAAGGCGACTTTCGAGATATATAACGTAACAATAAAAATTGTGCAGTAATATCAATTTAACAAACAAATTGGACTTTTTTGTAGGTACTACTGTGGTTATTTAAATGGTACATTACTTTTGTTTGATTTTGTCCTATTAATATTTTGCCGCATTTGCAGATACCCTAAGTCTAACCTAAATTGTTTTTGTTTTTTATAAATTGTGCCAAATTGATTTTTTTATATAAAAAATATTTACTTAAGATAACTAGTAAAACTAAACTATTGAAAACAATCAAGTTAATAAGATATAGTAAAAGCAATTTTTACTGTGCCTCCACCTTTTCCCTCTTTATATACAATAGATTTTTTTTTAAATCACAATAAAATAGTTTTTAAAAAAATTCGTGCTTAATAATTTAAAACGAGGTAAACCACTTGCAAAAACTTGTACACCTATTTTCAAAAGCTTAAATATTTCACATAAATTCACAAATTTCGCAAAATTTAACTAGTTTATTATGAACTCCCTTAAACTTAAATGACTGGCCTTCATAAAGTTAAAACTAGCCAAAAACATTTTTAACACATTTCGTTTAAGCAATATATTGTTTAAAACAATTGTATTCCATTCTGTTACTAATAAAGTAGTGATACAAACCTATCTTCATAAAAGGTTTTAAAATAACTTTAATTCAATCACAAAACATACATTTTACAGGGGAGCGAAAATAAAGAAGTTTGCATTGCTTCACATATAAAGAGTTAATATTGTTCAGAAAATGCTATATTTGTCTGCCCTGAGGTATGGAAACAAACTTTAGGGAAACAAATAATTGTAAATTTGTTCTCCCCGAGATTCTATGCAAAATTTTTAACCTGTCTTTAAATGGTGGTAAATTTCCTTCACAGTGGAAGCTATTTTATTTAACACCTATTTTTAAGGAAGGAGACAAGTCAGACATATAAAACTACAGAGCAATCTGCAAAATGTCATTGTTTGCCAAAATATTTGAAGCTATTGTGGCTGTGGCTATGAGCAACACTTGTTGGAAACCTTTGAAAATGGGGGTCAGGCCGACTCTATTTACACAGATTTCTCAAAGGCTTTCGACAAGGTTGATCATAGCATTTTGTTGAAAAAACTTCAAGCTATGGGAATATTTGGAGTTTTTCATAGTTGGGGGTAGCACACGGTGGTCATTTTTCTGCATTTGTTTTTAATTGCTTTATAAATGACGTCTGTCAGTTCCTTGCTTTCGCTGATGATCTGAAACCATTTATGGTAATTAGATCTCAAAATTATTGCCATCGGTTGCAGAGAGATCTGGACAGTTTCACTGCCTGGTGTGTAAAGAACAATCTCTCCTTAAATGCTTATAGGGGTTATAAGCCACGACATGGCGTAAACGCAACGTACGTTACGCAGAGAGGATACGTCGCCTAGTTACGACGAGATAAAAAAGCTCAAAGCAACGCTTTTAGCGTATCTTGTAAATTGGTTAAGTAGTCAAGCAGAGGGCGCTCTCATTTGCTTTGTTTTTCATAAAGATAATTTAAAAATTGTCGTGTTTTTTATTTTCTTTATATTTAAAAAATGGAAGATGAATGCATGATGATGAATGAATCATCATTGAAATTCTCCGTGGAGAGACTGCTCTCGGGAATATAGCAGACCGTTATAAAAGGTTCAATGGTTCAACTTTGACGAGGCACCTACTTACATACCCATAGAATAGAAATTTGTAGGAAACTACACAACTTTCTTTTGATCTGGGGTTACGCAATGACGTACGATACGCGGTGTAACGATACACCGCGCGTAAAGCGTAGCGTACGTTTGAAGTTTACTGCACATGCGCACTCGATCAAAACTTACGTTACGTCGAGATACGTTCTGTGGCTTTTAACCCCTATCAAGTTTAAGATAATTAATTTTGGTAGATCTAAAAATCCAATTGTTTTTGATTATACACTGGAATCTCTTCCTCTTGAAAGGCAGGTTCTGGTAAAGGATCTGGGTGTCTGGTTGGATTCTGAGTTGTCTTTTACCAACCATATTGAAATTACCGCTAATAGAGCTATGAGGTTGCTTGGATTTATATTTAGGACCCTGCGGGGGTTTGATAATATTTATGCTTTTAAGGAGATCTACTGTGCAGTTGTACGCTCGGTTCTTGAATATGCAACCTGTGTATGGCACCCTTGCTATGCTGTGCACAGTGATAAACTCGAAAGAGTTCAACGTAAATTCCTGAAAAGAATTGGCCTAAAATTACAGATTCCTTATGATCAAATCAATTGTGGTGAAGTGATGAAATTATTAATCTTACTTCTCTAGAAAGCAGGAGAAAATACTTTGATGTAAGATTCTTTTATAAATTTGCTCCTCAACTCCTTGCAATGGCTGGCATTCATATTCCTCCAATTAACAGTAGAAAAAGAGATCTTTTTAATATTAAATATCATATACCCTTAACTAGGATGTCTAAGCTTTCCAATGATGTGATGAAACAAAGTGACATTGATATATTCCATGATTCCTACAACACATTTAGTAATAAGGTCAAAAAGTATTATGTTTAGTTAATCTGGATTCTAAATGTGTGTACCTGTTCTATGTAAGTTATTTTATATTTTCTTTTTGTGATTTTAATTTAATTTTTTGTTAAAAGTGAATTGAATATTAATAGAATTATGTGTGACCATTTAATTTGTTGATGTATTTTATTTTAGGAGACTTTTATTTGTTAATGTCTTTTTTTTGTCTGAATGATTGTTCTATTAGTCATAAAATTTTTCTTGTAAAATGCTGAAAGCGTAAATAAAATTTTGAATTTTTTTAATTGAATTTTGATATATTTCACTAAAAATGCAATAAAACCAGGTGAAAATTTTATTGTATTCTCCCATTTTTCTGCTGAATCGTAAATGATATATTTTTGGTTTGTCAATCTTGTGACTCCAACAAAATAAAAATAAATAGACCTTAAATCTGTGGTCAATTTAAAGTCAAATTAAAGTTATTTCAAACCCTTTGGTAACATAGGTTTATATCACTACTTTATTAATAACAGCATGAAAAAAATGGTTTTAAACAATACATTGCTTAAACAAAATGTGTTAAAAATGTTTATGTTTTGGCTAGTTTTAACTTTACGAAAGCCAGTCATTTAAATTTAAGGAAATTCATAATAAACTAGTTAAATTATGTGAAAATTGATAAAATTCTGTAAAAATTTGTGATATCCTGTAAAACTTTGTGAAGTTTGGTGATTTTTGTGAAATTTTGCCAAATTATGTGAAATTTTAAAACTATGTAACATCCGTGAAATTTTGTGAAATTTTCTCTCCAATTTTTAGAAAATTTCGGAATCATACATATCCGTACCTTAGCAAAAGTGTATTATTTTTGGACTTAACATATACCACAAATTAAAAAAATAAATTTTCCTACTAGCGTGCGCAAAAGTGCACTTTTACCTACGAATTTGCGTGAGGGAAGTTGCATTTCCCGCACGCGCGCGTAAAAAATACTTTTACACATGCTTTTTTACCGATTTTTTAGGCCCAATTCGACTTTTTACATAAATTTTTCAACTGAAATGTAAAGAAAATTAAAACAAAGTTTTACCTAAAAATGAAAATATAATGTTGTCTAGACGGTTTTTACGCAAGTAGAAAAATTTTGTACCTGACACGTGCGAAAAATATCACTTTCCGCACTTGTTAGGTAAATAACTATTTTCTACGAACATGCGGAAAACACCACTTTTTCGCACGCATTTTAGTTTGGAAAGAATCACTTTCTCGCACTTTTGCTGAGGTATGGATATGTATGTATCTGAAATTTTCTAAAAATTTGGATTGAAAATATCCAAAAGTTTCACAGAATTACACAAAATTTCACAGAATTTGACAAAATTTCTCAAAATTTCAAGGATTTCACATAGCTTGTTCACTAAATTTCACAAGTGGTTTACCCCTCGATTTAAAATTCAAATTAAGTTTTTAAATTAGAAAATCTAATGCCAATATCCATCAACGTAAAAATACTCTGATTAGTTTTAATCATGATTATAACTAAGAGTCTGGAATGAGTGTTGGTAAATTAAATTTGTAATGTAAAAGATCACATTCTAAACTCTGATTAGTAACTAATCACGATTAAAGCCTAATCGAGGAATTTTTGCCTTGGTGGATACGAGCATAAATAATGCAATTTTGGCCAAAAATTTAGACACGAATTTGCACCAAATATATATTTTAAATGTGTCTTTTAAAAAACAACATTCCCTATTTTTGAATTCGTGATGCACATATTTTCACGGAAATTTGTGAATGAAAGAAATTAAAAAACGGTTTTTAATGAGCTTACAGTGTCGGGTGTAGTTAAAATAACCTTCCAGGTTTTATATCAAATAGGGAATGATTATTAATAGTGACACTTTTTTTAAACGTCTTTAAAATCCACCTAAAAACGACTAGATATCAACAAATTTTTGGCGGGGTAACAGATTTTTTTCTAAAAATAAAAATTAGCTGGTCGCCTGAATTTTAAAACTAATTTTTATTCCCAGAACATTATAACAATATTTTAATGCAGGGGAGCATTTTTTAATTTAACAATTAACTAATACAATAACATGTATTATATATAGATAGGCATTTGTAAAAGGTTATGTCACTTTCTTTTGATATTTTTTTGTTTTCTGCTTTTAACTGGTCAACTGGTCAAAGTTAGACGTTTTTGTTCCAAAATTAATGTTTTTACAACTTATAAGTCCGACCCCAGAACTTTTTAAAGACTTTTTACTCAATTTTAAATTGTTAAGGTTTTTCAATAATTTTTTTTTTGGGATATGATAAACTTTTTGAACAAACAAAAATATTCTGTGAAAATTGTTTGTAGTCTCCCAGTACAAAGGGCCCACGATTTACGTTAAGGGCAATGATATTTTCTAATTTTTAAAAAGCACACAGGATTAATTCCCTTGCTTTTTGAAATGAGAAAATACTATGATTATGTTGAAATATCAAATACAAAATGTAAATTTAATAATTTGAAGGAAATTTAGATATAAATAAAAAAAAAATTACATGCAGACCTCAAAAAAAGCTTTTATTTGCAGCTTGATGAGAGGTCGGTCAAAATTAATTCGACTCTAATTAGCTCCCAACAGTAGTGGTTAAATTTAATTTTAAATTTCTAAATAAAAAGTATGTGCTAAAAAATTATAATAATAAAAAAAAGGCGTTTCCAAAATGACCCTGAAAATTTAATTGTTGGACGAAACGTAAAAACTAAAAGTCAATCGCAGCCCTTGTATGGTTTGATCTTTATCCTTTAAACAAGCATTTCAATCAAAACGAGCAAACAAAAAAGCCTAATTTCGATGATCGAACAGCTATTACATGTATCTCCCTCTTCAGATGACTATTTCAAAAATGTAGAATTCCAAAAGTCATGAGATTTAAAGCCAAATAGGGAAAAGCAAATTTGGCATTGTTGGCTAGCCATATGTACAGTTATCACTAATAAATTATGCCCTCATTAAAAGTCAGATAAGTCAAAATATCAAGATTTTGATAAAGAAATCTTTTGACAATTTGACTTTCTGCCTGTCAAAAGAGGCAGAATTTATTAGTGACAACTGTACTATTCCACAAACCAGATTCTTCACAAAAACGGAAATCTTACAAATGACTAAAGTAAAATAAAAACCCCTTGTTTTTATTGAGGTATCTATTATCATTTTTCACAAGAGCAGGCCTCATCCTCTGAGGGAGACACATATCATCTAGATCAAACTTCACTTCGATCGTTTGACCTATCAATTTTGTATTTAACGCTTATCACATTTCCGTCGAGATCCCCCGCATAATAATAATAACAAATACATAATAATATGCAAGTAATATAACCCGTCTAATCTACTATGCAGTATGGCAAAATTCTTAGAACCTCGTCGTTATACGAAGGCGTATCCACACATTCGTACCACTCGCGGAAACATTTAGATTTTTGTTGCTCTGTCCTATCCCCGTCCTCCTCTTGTTTTATTTCACTTTTTATCACATTATCGCTATTATTACCGTTCGTTTCGTTACTAATTGTATTACCATCCCTTTCTAACACGTTCCTAGGTGTATCTCCATCACTTTCCGACACGTTGTATTTCTTAAAGTTTTCACTATCGAAATACTTGACGTCCTTGTCTAAATGTTCGTAAATATTAGGCACTATGTTGACGTACAGCCCGTCGATTACTGTGGACTGCGGGCGGGATGTTCCTATACTAGGGTTACCGTTCATACATGGTAAATCCACCGTGTGTAACCTGGATAACGAAAAAAATAAGTAGACTATTTTCTCGAGCAAACTATGGTAAAATTAAATTTTTGTAGGTATGACAGTCTGATTTTTATTCAAAAAAAATTCAGGAGTTTTTGTTTCAATTAAAATTTTGGCAAATTTGGTAACCATTTCAGTTGTCTTTAACGATAACTACACTTTGGGCAATCCAACAGTTTTACACTGGTTAGTTTGACTTGGGGGGATGTCCATTAATTACGTGATATCAAACTAGGCAAGGGGTAGGGGGTCCGTCAAAAATCGCATAGGAGGGGTTAAATTTTAAAAAAAATACCTCGCGTAAATAATGGGCGTCCCCTCGTTATGGATGAGAAATTAAATGAAAGACACAATTATGTCCCGAAACGCAGTAGTAACCATAACCACAATGAAGCGTGAAATAAGTGAACCAAAAAGCACTATTGGCTTTTAATGTAATTGGACGTCTTTTTTTTAAACTTTACTTTCACACTTTAATCACTCAACTATCTAGCCAACATTAAATAAGAGTGACATATTATGTGGTCAAGAAATGGGAATTCTAGATTTCAAAATATTTCTTGTTTTATTGCTGTATCATATCGTACTCTCGTAGCATATGTGATTAAAAAGAGAATCATAGTAGCGATACCTATTGTTTGCTCAAAGGAATATACTTTACATCGAGCTTTATACTTATTCTCATGGTTCGCCACAATTTTTGTGTTTATCATATACAATGAGCTTCAGGCTACTGCGAACATAGGGGGAATCAAGTCCAATTTACTATCCGTGCCGTACGACCGAGGTGGATTCGAAGCAGTGTTATCTTTTGGAAATTTATTTTGTTTTATTTCTGCCTTGCTCGAGAAACAGATTGGCAAGTTCTTAAGTGAAATAATACATTTTTAAAACTAAAAATGGATGTCTACGAAGTTGCCGAAAAAGTGCAGATGGTGGGCAAGAAACCATAAAAATCCCACTGTTTTGAATGACGAGCAGGAAGTACGAGATGTGATGATTTGCGCTGCGGTGGAAATCGAAAGTTAACTAGCCACCAAATTGCCGAAGCAGTTGATACGTCTTTAGCAACTGTCTTACGTGTTCTCAAAAAGAATGATTATCATTCTTACAAAGCGTCAAAAACGCATCAAATTTTTACGGTGGACAACTATCGTCGTATGGAATTTAGCGAAACAATGATGGAAAGGGCTAGTCATGATGAAAACTTTCTGAGATCTATTCTTTTCACAGATGAAAGCACTTTTCCATTATTAAATCGTCATAACCCTACACACGTTCGATATTGGTCGAGGGAAAATTTGCATTTGTATTTGGACGTAAGAACACAGTATCCCCAAAAACTAAATGTTTGGGGGGGGGTATTCTAGGGAAACACGTAATTGGGCCATTTTTTATTGACGGCAATTTAAATGGTCCTAGATACTTGGATCTACTGCAGCAGCATATTATTCCAACTGCTAGGCAGTTGTTAGGTATGAGATTTGGTGAAACATGGTTTCAACAAGATGGTTGTCCCGCTCACAATGTTGGCCTTAATAATGTATTTCCTAATCGGGTTATAAGTACAAGGGGAACTAATTTATGGCCAGCTTAATCACCCGATCTTGCTCCTAATGACTTCTATCTGTGGAGTTATATCAAAAATAAAGTATACGGGCATGAAAGGGCTAATAATTTGGAAAAACTTCGGATTTAAATTGAAGAAGCTTTTCAAACTATCACCACTAACATGCTTGGAAACGTTAGAAGGGGTTTTTATAATAGGCTCGAATATTGTCTAGCCTAGCAAGGAGGACTTTTCGAACATTTGCTCTAATTTTTTTTTCACTGGGGAATCTTTTCGGTTTTTAGAATGTATTATTTTATTTTGAGAACTTGCTTTTATTTTGTTTCTCCTTATTATTTTCATCGTAACACGTTGTTAGTGATAAATCTGAGCAGTTGAAAATAGAATGCTCTAATTTATCAGTGACAAAAAACAAGAAAATTACGTTATAAAAATTTGCGTATTTATTGACCAAATTCCGGTTTCATTGACAACGCTCCACATATCACCGTGGTTAGAGGCGTTTTAAACTCAAGCCACGAACGGTGATCGCGAGTCTAAGTGTTGGTTGCTCCACTGATAGGTGTGCGGTGTCCCTGCGTGTACGTACACTGGCAAATTGGACTTCTTCCGGCCTATGTTCGCAGTAGCCTGAAGCGCTCTGTATACAATGTGTACATATCTACTTCTAGGGGAGCAAAATGTTAATGGAAACAATAGAGAAGTTTCAAATTTAAATAGGATCGTAACATGTTAAAGGGAAATCGATAGGTCAGCAAAATCTAAGTTTGCTCTAGTGACCTCAATCATAGATATTGTAAGTTTAATGACGGCAATTTTTTCTTCATCTCTATTTTTGAAGTCTTATGAGTGGCCTACAGATTTTGTTCATTCAATGAGAGAAGGTGAGAATTTATTTCTGTACGAACTTTCTTATTTCAAAAATATTTAAAATGAAATAACTAAATATGCTTGTCGTTAATGATCAAAGCAAATGGGTCAATAGTTGAATGGCCTGTCAAAATCTATAGGCAACCTGTGTATAACTAATTAACCCTGGTCAAAAGCAAGGTTGTTGCAGTCTTGCTTTGGTCGCTATATTTTAATTTTATAAGAGCGTAATTGTTACAATTTCTCTCTTTTATGAAAAAAAAATGGAAAAAAGATATATTTGGAACTTACCCCTACATATAGGATGATTTTTTATAAATCAAGGGTACAGGCAAAAAAGCGATAGTTCAAAATTATTCGTTTCGAAAAAAACAAGGAAAAAGTGCGGCTTGTCACCTTCTAAGTCTGTAGGTAGAAATAAAAAAATAATAAAAATATTTTTTTATAACTTCCAACTTATCGCATTTTGTCTAGCGCAATAGCTTAAAATTAAAAGAAACTGACTTGTCGTCTTCTTTGCCTATACTCTTTAAATGTAACTTGCCATAACTTTTTTACTGTTTGTTGTAAAAACAAAAACTGAATTGATTGTTATATGCCCATTTTTTTATTTGACAATTTTTTCACATCTATCAGTACTTAAATGATTTTTTTAATGGAACAATATAATTTTTATATACCTTCATCAAAAACATGATTTTAGTAACTGTCTGCAGATAACTAAAGCATGTCTTTTTTGGTTACCGATGAAAAAAAAAAACGGGTGCAAAAAAAATTCTGTCCGTTTTTTACCCAAAATTAAAGAGAAATAGCGGAAAATAGTAATATTGGAAAAATCTAATTATTCTTGCCTAAAAATTAAGCCATTTACGCCAGTTTTCACCACTTATTTACGAAAAAATAATTTAAAAACATCGTCAAAATATCAAACCATTTGTATTTCATTTACCAGCCGCCTTGATTTATAGTGTAAAGACGGTGTGTTTGCGACATATAACTATGAGATACTATGACGGCCCAAGTGCCGCAAAATGTGTAACGAAAGTAACTTTGAAAAACAAAGAAGAAAATTCAAAATCGCGGTTGGCTTTGAAACTGTTTGGGCCACCAGGCCATAAACCAAAAATCTACTGCGCATGCACTAACAAATCCATTCCTGGTGTCGTAGTGACCTTACGATAATTTAATGACAAGGTATTAGTATGATTTTATTTAATTGAATTTATTTATTATATTATGGATAAAACATCTCCAAACGAAAGTTTAACCTTACTCGAGGGTTTCAATCCACAAGGTAAACCCGTTACACTAGGACATGGCCCCAAGTGCCGAACCCACTTCCTGAGCAAACCGGACATTGTCGAAAAGTTTAAATTTTTAAGGAGGTATGGTTTTGCCATTTTGTTTATGTTATTGTGGAGTTTTTGTGTTGTAAAATTTTGTGGAGGTATTTTCTGTGATTGCGTGCGTTTTTATTACGGAAAATACTAGAAAACATTTTTTTATTTTTTTTTACGGTAGTGTCCACTCTTTTAATCATATAACTATGAGATACTATAATGGCCCAAATGCTCCAAAATGTGTAACGAAAATAACTTTGAAAAACAAAGGAGAAAATTCAAGATCGCGGTTGGCTTTGAAACTGTTTGGGTCACCAGGCCATAAACCTAAAATCTACTGCGCATGCACTTACATGCCTGGAGTCGTAGTGACCTTACGATAATTTAATGACACTTTCACTGCTGACGCAATCGACGCGCCTGCCCGTTTACACTCTGCGTTTATCGGTTTTTTCCAGGCCAACTTGATTGAGAGTTATTATCGGTACGCATTTTTGTGCTCTTCGTTCGAAATTTTTCAAAGTATTTTCCTGTTTTTCTTGGATTTTTTGATAAAGATATTTAAAAAAATAGTGTTAACAACTCGCGGCTAAACTGTGCTATTTTTAGGTTCTACAAAAAATTTTCTTTCACGTTCCAAAATTATTTAGCTGTGGCCCATAGTCTTACAAATACTTCGTTTTTTTATACTCTTACGCCCAAGCGATACACCACACTATTTGTCAAAATGACGGCATGAAAGTAAAGATAAAATCACAATCACTTACTACCAGTGAAAGCTCAGAAGCCTGCAAGGTCGTATGTGCAGGGGATTAACCGGGGCCATGAGGACGACACCAATCCAAGCCCTCGAGACCATTATGGGACTGCTTCCGCTTTCGACTTGGATCAAGAAGGAAGGGATGGCGATCCATTTGCGTCTGAGGGACTCTGGTCAATGGAGAGGAAGAGGGGAAGCAGTTGGACACCTAAGGGTCGCCCAAATGGCCACCAGGGAGATGCCACTTGCGTCCTTTGAGATCAAGGCAACCCGAATTCCCTGGACATTCAATAAGACGTACAAAGTCGAAATTCCCGATAGCGAATTCTGGCAGAGTGAGAACCTCCACCAACAGTTCGAGAGGAACGCTGTGATCTGCTACACCGATGGCTTCAAGCTATCGGAGAGGCAGACAACAGGGGCAGAGATCTACATGCAAGACCTAGAAGTTCGATGAGCTACCTGCTCGGAGAGCAAGCTACGGCCTTCCACGCCGAGGTAGGTCTGGAGTCATCTTGAATCAAGACAAGAGAGTTACAGTGATGTAGGTACCGGAAAACACGGGAGTGTCGGGCAACGAAAAGGCGGATGAACTCGCTCGGATAGGGGCCAGCACTCAATACGTGGGGCCGGAACCAATCTTAGGTATAACAAGGAGACAGCTGCAAAGTCGACTCATTAAATGGGCTAACGATGCATGGGAGAGCGAAATAGGATGCAGACAGTCCAAAGAATTCATCGACGGAGCGGACGCGGCAAGACTCAAGTGGCTCCTGGGAAGGACACGAAAAGATATTGGACTACTGACAGGAATACTGACCAGCCACAACCGCCTCAGTCTCGCATCGGGATCGGGAATGACTCTATCTGCCAGGCCTGCGGGAGGGCGTATGAGACATCCCGGCACCTCGTTGCGGAGTGCGATGCATACCTAAGGATGAGGCATCAGGTACTCGGACAACCGAACCTGGACGCAGAGGACCTAGGAGCTCTCAAGTGAGCCAAAGTACTGGACTTCGTGAAGAGAACAGGAAGGCCTGGAGAACCCACTACCGTACAAGCGGTACAGGTGGTGGATTAGGGGGCTGGGCTGGGGTAAGGTAAAAAGGGACCGATTGGGCCTACTTGCCAGGTCTTGGGCCGTCCCCTAGTTACTACTACTACTACTAATACCAGTGCCTTTATTCTAGAACTGATAGAAATTCTGCTCCCAGGGTTTTGACTAAGAGAATTACTTTCGATCAATATCGGGCCAAAATTAGAGAAATCGATTTAAACCGAAGATTTGGACCATTGAGATGCATAGTAGCGAGAGAATTTGACTCCTTCGAAGCAGAATTTCTACCATTTAAAGGATAGGGGCCGAGGGAAACTCGCTCGTGAACTTTTGTAAAAAAAACCTTTAAACAGAAATCAATAGCGTTTTTGATCTACGCTCAAAAAGCGCTCCCGAGCGATCCGAGATCAATCCAAAGATTTGCATGTTCGATTTAAGAACAGATCACCCTCTTACCATGATGTGCGTGTTCGATTTATGCCCCAAATCTCTGACGGACCGCATTTTTTTGCCCCATCAATCTTGAAGGATCAAGCAGTGGGATCAAAACAATAGAATAACCTAACTTTGTTTTTAAACCCCGCATTCGAAAAATAAAATTATGCAGGAATTATGGGCTAATTATCTACTGCAAAAAAAATTTTGGGCTCATCTCCTTATCTGATTTTTTTAAAGTTTAAAATGCGGGGTGCAGCTGCATGTGCAGTCCCACCCCGCATCCATTAACAATAGCGGTAACCAAAAAAAAAGTATGTCAGAATTACGGGCTAATCATCTGCGACAAAAAAATTTGGGTTTATGCCCTTACCTCATTTTTTAAAAATTTAAAATGAGAGGTTCAGCTGCATGTGCAGCCCCACACGCATTAGTAATAGTAGTATCGAAGCAAAAAGTATGTCAGAATTACGGGCTAATCATCTGCGGTAAAAAAAAATTGCGGGGTGCAGCTGCATGTGCAACCCCACCCCGCACACATTCATAATAACAGTACGAAATAAAACGTACGTCAGAATTACGGGCTAATTATCTGCGGCAAAAAAATGTGTGCTCATCTCCTTATCTGATTTTTTAAAAGTTTAAAATGTGGGGTGCAGCTCCATGTGCAGCCCCACCCCACACACATTAATAGTAGCACTACCGAAACAAAAAGTATGTCAGTGTGTGGTAAAAAAAATTTTTGCAGTTGCACATGTAGCTGCACCCCGCATTTTAAGCTTTAATAAAATCAGATATGGAGATGAGCCCAAATTTTTTTTGCAGTAGATAATTAGCCCATACTTCCTACATTAAAAAAAAAATGATTTTTCGAATGCGGGGTGTAGCTGCATGGACCTGAGTTTATGAACATTACGTCTTTAATGAGCGTCAAACAAGGGCAAAAATTATGAATTTTGCGCAAAAAGTGGTTCTCAAATCTACAAAGTGTTAAAGCAAAGCTTTGTGTTGAATTACATTACTAAACACCCTTTGGATGATTCCCCCCACGAAAATATATCCAGAAAAATGACAAAAATACCAGACAAAATCTGGGGTTCGCCCTCAGATCACTCTCGGACAGATTTGTGACGTCACTGCTTTGGCTCGGGGTGATCTAAGAGCAGTGTGGATCGAAAACGCTATTAATCTCAACTTACCTATGAACTTTCTGCTCGGAAACGTCGTCCAATAAATATTTCTCCCTAAGATAAGGTTTGGCTGGACACAGAGGGTCTTCCGCAATTTCAAACTTGGGCTTGTTTTCAACCTAAAGAAGGAAATATAAGTACAACACAACACCATGTGAGTTTTGAGATGTATCATACAAGTAATTTTTTTTATTTTGGTCAGTAAGATTGATGACTCCTGATTGGTGAGCGTGCATATTTGGCACATATTTCAGATTATTCTTCAGTATAAAATGACCAGCCTATTAAAAAATAATAAAATAGTCATTACCTAATGGCGAGTTTGTAAATCCAACGGTGGTCCAGCGGTGCCAACAAAAGAGTTCATAAATTTTAGATGGATTTCACCAGTCCAACAATAGAGTTCCTAAATTAAAATGTTGGCACCGATCGCCACCGGCTTCGGGAGTCGGTGGAAAATCTTCGTTGGATTAAACATAACCCTACTTTATGGTTATTCATTTTTTCCAGTTATTTATAACTTATTCAAACCAAGATATTTTTTTACACATTTTGGTTAATACAAGGTAGAGTACAGGATGCTTAATGGAGTGGTGAGCCATAATATTAATGCAAGACAGTTCAAGTGAAGACTCTGATGATGAGCTAGACATCATACTAAATTTGAGCAAAAAGTACTTGCATTGAAGACTGTTTTGAAAAAACTGTCCAGAAGTACAGCATAAGTGCCTTTAAGGATGGTATTCATAGTCATTCCTCAAGGCTCCTTCCTTCCTTCCTTCGCCCATAAAAAATTTACATTTCCCAAGGAAGAAGGGAGACTTGGGAGCAACTATGGCGACTATGGGCCCTTATAAGTCACATTTCCGATTTTCTCGAGCCGAAGTTGAGGTATGATTTTATTATTTTAAGTGTGGTTATTGGCACTCAGCTGTTTACACCGCAACGCGTTCTTTTTGTATTCGATGGAACAACGACATTTCATCACTGCTAGATCTCAGATGGATGTCAAACCCATCTGTCAACCGAATGTTGGCACCGATGTTCCACCGCTGTCAAAAAAATGTTGAATTTACAAACTCGCCCTAAAGCATTTTAGCATTTAAAGGCTGGTTCATGGTTAAATTCCTTTTCCTTTTCCGTAACTTTTGCTGTAACTTTACATTTTTCTTTTTCCGTAAGTAAAAAGCTGGTTCATGCTAAAATTCCTTTTCCTTAACTTTAGTCATCAAGGTTGACACTAATGACAGTTGCACTCGCGATTTTAGTTCTTTTTGTTCTACAAATGTGGAAACTCTTTCACCAAATCTATTAAATGATCAATATCCGTTTCTGGAATAACTACTGCTTCAAATAATTTTTAAAAAAACAATCAATTTTGAGGTTAAAAAAAAACAAGAACAAATATTTTGCCGCCCTCACTGGCGCAACGCGATTTTTCCGCTTCTTTTTCCGTAAAAGTTAAATATTAACCAACTTTCAAGGTCATTCCTTAAGTCTTAAGGAAAAAGCTACGTAAAAGACAAGCATGAACACCCTAATCTGATTACATAAAATTTCAAAATTTGCTAAAGGAAAAAGTTACAGCAAAACTTACAGAAAAGGAAAATGATTTTAACCATGAACCAGCCTTAAGAAACAATTTATGCAATCTCAGCTCATTGGCAGGTCAACCAATTCCAACAATTAAAATGTCAAGACTTTTTACCTTCAAGCGAAAATATTAAAACACTTAGTCAGGGATTACCATACCAGTGCCATTTTAATTTATATATTTATCATCCCAATTATTTTTGAATATGTTTGTTGTAAATTGTAAGCATTAAATTAAATAGGTTCTTTTTTTTCCGCAACGTTGAGTTGGAGTTGGACAACGCGAATGTTTTTTTTTTGTTTTGTGGAATTAAGATGAGTTCACACGCGACTAAAAAACGTATTTTTAAACAGTTTCCAAGTTTATTCTTAAAATCATTTGTGAGACTGTGACAAACTATTACTATTATTTATTTTAATCGTTTTAGTGTGTGAAATAGGGCAATATTAACATATATATCAGAATTCATTAAATTTTACAGAGATCAGCCTTTATTAATATGGGTGTCAGTGTCAAAAAGGATTGTCGGAGTAAATCGTCGTTCAGGGTTGAAACTGATTTTCATTTTTTTAATTCCCCGACTTTTGCAGATTTTCCTTGACCAAAAATACAAAAAAATCCGTTTATGGTAGGTAATTTTTGACACGTTTTCAATGTTGATATTTTTCACGTTTTTGCGAAATATTATTCAGGGGCGGTCGTAGATTTTGTGTTGCTTAAATCATGTCATAAATGTTACGAACTTGGAAGGCTGTTGAATTGAACTAAAATTGTAATAACTAATATTATCGCGCCGCAGGCAAAAATTTTTACAATTTAAAAAGGAAATTTCTTAAGTTTGGATACTTTTCACGTTTTTTGTAAAATCTAGAAAAACAGAAATAAAAATTGAAGGACAAAAGCAAAAATATTGTGTTTTTGGCATTATATGAGGAACATAGTGAGGAAGTCGGAGGAAAGCATAAAAGATAAAAACCACACTGTAAAATTCCCTGATTTCCATGACTTGGGACGCATTCCTTGACTTTCCCAGTTCACTTTTTAAATTCCCCGACTTTTCCAGGTTTTCCTGACCAGTTTCAACCCTGTCGTTATTTTCATTCTCAAGGAAAGAAGTATTTCCCGACCAAAACTTTAAATAAATCAATAATAAATTTATTTGCAACAGAGACATATTGTGGAATATATGATGACTGACAAAAAAAAATCCCTCTAAGAAAAAGAAAACTTGCAACCTAAGTGGCACGTGCATCGGTCGGGGTGCACGGGTGTTTGGTAAAAGGGGTCTGTAAAGGCTTACTTGCCAGGCTTTGAAAAAGTAAACTACAAAACAAAGTCAAAATAAACACTATACCTCTTCCTCATCTATAGAGAAATCCGATTTATTTTCAATTAATTGACACGTGCAGCGAGGTTCGTCGGTGTCCTCCGCCAAGACCGACTTGTCGATCGGCGGCAGCTGGGCGAGGGCCTCCTCGATGCTTAAGGACCTAAAAAAATAAAAATTACAAAAACCTCTGTCAGAGAGACTGTTAATTCTTTACAAAGCCCAGATTTGAAAAACTATGAAGTGCTGGCCGCACATATGGAGTGCGGCCCCAAAGAATACTTTAAAGCTATTGAACACCATACAGAAACGGTAGGTAAGACTGATTACCAACTTGGAGCTCACTCGTAACTTGGACAGTAAAGAACATCGCATAACTGTGGGCGACTTGTCTCTTTTTTACCGATACTATAAGATAAGAAACCACAAATTTTTTGTTAAATTGCACACACCAAGAACATCGCTGTGGAACAAACTTTTTTTCATTCAGTCTACAACCTAAACAATTTTACCGAAATTTCCCCGCAGTTGCGGCTTCCCGGGCGTTATAGGGTTTTCCTTGCCAATGCGTTTCATCAATAAAAAAATATTCAAACTTACTGTATCGAAAAATATCACACTTCGTATAGCATTGACTAATAAGCATAGAAGGAATTTCGCCTCATAGGAAAAAAGGAGAAAATTTGCAAGGTTGTTTCAGTTAAAAACAGTTTTGAGACAAATTACTGATCACTTTTGGTAACTGACATGAGCAAAATGTACATCGCATAACTGTGGGCGACTTGTCTCTTTTTTACTGATACTCTAAGATAAAAAATCCAAATTGGAGACACCAAGAACATCCTTATATCAAAACTCAAATCTATAGAATTAGAAAACGGCATCGTTGTGGAACAAACTTTCTGAAGGGGTTTTGCCTCCAGTCTACAATCTAAACCAATTTTAGACTAATCTTCACTGATATTTCCGCGCACTTAAGCATAGAAGGAAGGAGAAAATTTGCCTGGTTGTAACAGTTAAAAACAGTATTAAGAATCAAATTGCAATGCACTACGTCTAACGATTAAAGTTGGTCTGAATTTACTGTGTAATTCAAATTCAATTTATTTATCCAATTAGCTGTTACATATGTATACCATCCGTGATGTATACAGATTAAGACTAACTGTAACTAATTTTTAGTTTAAAATCTAAAATGTAAAATAGCGTCAATTTTTTTTAAGGAATTGCGTAAAAAAACTTTGTAGATAAAAAGTTCGGTAAAATTTTCGTTGATGTTAAATATGATTTTAGTTTAAAAATTATACCTAAAATATTTATATAACGTAAACAATTTTTGTACAATGTCAATACACTTTTAGACTTAAAAACTGAAACTGTACAACATATAAGTACTTTAAAAAAGAAGTTAAAAAACTCCAAATCAGTTAAATCAACCGAAAAGAATCTAAAAACAAAAGATCTTGTGTGGAAATAACGAAAATTCAAACCTGAATGAGCATCCCACAAGGAACACACAAAGAACCATATAACTCATTTATGGAGTATTAAACATCGTTTAATCAAGACCTTGCAAGTAGGCCCAAGTCCTGGCAAGTAGGCCCAAGACCCTAATCCACCACCCGTACCGCTTGTACGGTAGTGGGCTCTCCGGGCCTTCCTGTTCTCTTCACAAAGTCCAGTACTTTGGCCCACTTGAGATCTCGTAGGTCCTGCATCCAGGTTCGGTTCTCCGAGTACCTTTCCTGTACCTGAGGCCTCATCCTTAGGAATGCATCGCACTCCGCAATGAGGTGCCGGGATGTCTCCTCCGCCCTCCCACAGGCCTGGCAGATAGAGTCATTCCCGATCCCGATGCGAGTCAGATGCTTACTGAGTCGGTTGTGGCCAGTCAGTATTCCTGTCAGTAGTCTAATATCTTTTCGTGTCCTTCCCAGGAGCCATTTGAGTCTGGCCGCGTCCGGTCCGTCTATGAATTCTTTGAACTGTCTGCATCCTCTTTCGTTTTCCCAGGAGCCTGCCAGTGCATTGTTAGTCCATTTAATAATTATAAACTTTCCCTAGGAAATACTTTTTTTTATTAAGCAGCATAAAACCCAAACAGTCCTGCAACTCAACAGCATAGCTTGTCACAATTTTCAAAATCTAAATCGTTCAATGTATTCATCAGTACTGTTCATTTTCTATCGGTATTTATTCTTTGTAACTGTCACCATCAAGGTGATATGGGTCAGTTGAAAGTGACTCAGTCCTTTCGTTTAACAGCATCAAATCAAAATGATTTTACAGAAAAACGTCTGTTTATACAAAAAAACTTCAATGGGATGAGTTGGCAAATGTTGGGTTGGTTTGTATGTTAGTTTATTTCACATGAAATTTTTCCGTATGTACCTGTACCAGAACACATCGCACATCGAAACCGTGTCGATAAACGGCAAGGAAGGTTTCTGACTTGGAACCGCCATTGACATCGAGGGTAAAACGATGACAACTTTTATAAAAAACGGTCTGGGTGCCGATCTTGAGAGAGAATGTTCGCCTGGGAACGTTTACATCCTTCGTTTTGACCAATAAGGAGGCTCAGAAGCTGCCAAAGTTGTACGGTGACCGCGCAAAGCTGACTAAGTGTATGAAAGTATAAGAAGGTTCCTTCGATACACGGCAATCGGGCGAGATTCGGGGAATATTGCGACCTTTCCTACAAAATTCAAGAATCGGCACCCTGATAGAGACCAATTCTAATCACTCATAGGGGCTCAACAACACTGCCATCTATTAGGATAAACTGAAAGTATTTAAACAGTTATGTATAAATATACAGGTATCGTCAAAAAACAAAAAATAGAAAAAAAATAGAAATCAAATAGTACAAAAGTAAAAACTTTATATATTATTCCTATAAAAAGAATACTGTCATTAATACTAAAGAATAAAAACACCAGCAAATAAAATAACACAGAATTGAACAAAAAAATAATTTAAAATGGTAGGCAAGGTAAATAATTAATCATAGAAATATATTTTAAATGTTATAAAAGGCAACATAAATCAAGTGTTATCAAATAATAAAAACTCATTTATGGAGTACGGCTCAATTAAACAAATCAATTCACAGCACTTTCTTTTAAAAAAGTGACACTATTAATTATTATAACAGCCGAATAGGTTGAACCCTTTTCAGTTGTTGATAATCTATGAGATGGGTAAATATATAATTCATTTTGGTTCCGTGTGTTGTATGTATGCCTTGGGCGATATTGGTCGAAAATGTCTGGATTTCTTTTCAGATAAAGAAGACATTCCAAAATATAAATTCCAGGAACTGGAACATAAGATATAAGATAAGAACAGGAAGATATATTTAAAATGCCCACGACAGCTGTCTCGAAAACCCAGTCCAATAATGTTTGGACTAAAAGCTCTTTTTTGCAGTATAAAAACGTTCCCCAGGTGGCTACTAAATCGATCTGAGTGAAGGATGATTTTTAAACGTTCTATTTATTACTCTGAAAGCATAGCCTGTTCGACTTTTTTACAAAGAATGTCAATGTGTTCATAGTAATTAAGTTTGTTGTCGATAGTCACTACTAAAATGTTTGCAAAAATTTTATGTTGTTATTGTTAAAGCTGATATAATGATAATGATTGATTACCTCGGTATATTGGGATCAATTTCCTCAGCAGCCTCGCTTTTGATCTCAGCAGGCGACTCCGAGTCTACTTCCTCCACGTTAACATCTTCGTCTTCTTGCTCTTGTTTGAACCGGTTTAACAGCGACTTGTCATTTATTACCGAGCCGCTTTCTATGATTCGCTCGTTGACACTGCGATTGGTCGAAAGGGTTATTTTTTTGGCTGGAATAAATCAAAAAGTAAAGTTACGATTTGAATTTTTACTTTTATCATAGTGAAACAGGAATACCGAACTCTATTTTATTTTAAAGTAAAATTATGCTTTTTTCGATTTTTTTTTATTAAGCTATAGGGACATATACTACAAATGTTTAAAAAAAATTGCCTTTTACAAAATTTGCAAACTGTTAGTAAACTTATTTTAAATAGAGCATCTATGTATATTATTTTATTTTTAAATTCTATTACCGTTGCTGGTTTTAAAAATGTATAAGATGTATGTGCTAAAGTAAATAAATAAAGTGACTTTCTCATTAAATCATGAATGTTTTGCACGTAAGCAAATCAATAAAACATGTCCTTAGGAACAATATTCATATCTCAAAAAAATTGTTTACTTTAGCACATACATGTTATACATTTTTGAAACTATCAAAATCAATAGAATTTAAAAGTAAAATAATACAAGGGGTACTGTTTAAAATAGTAGAAAGTTGATGTAAAAATTTGAGCTATGCGATTGTTGAGGACTTCATTTTCTACTTTTGTAAATATTAATTGGTAAAATTAAATTAAAAAAAAAACTAATAATTCTTCAAAACAAACGCAGATATGAATTATATTGTGTACTTTAAATGGGTTACTTTACTATTATTTAATGCTAAAAGACTGATTTGAATTACTTTCAGTTTTGGCATCTTTATTCAACTTATTAAATTGGAATTTACCTCGTCTTTTCTAATCGCGTTAGATATTTTTATATTGTAAGCAAAAAAGGCTGTTTTACTAGACAAAGCGCCACGAAAATAACTCAAAAATTAGTTGATAATTATTATGAAAAAAAAACTATTTGTGTGCCCTCTGGTTTCTACTAGAAAAGAAGATCTACTGGTAAGTGGCTGAAAACGCACCCTTTTTGCTCGACTAAAATGATTTTATATATCATAAACTAAAATAGATTGCAGTCCACTCATGTCTATACAGAAATACTGATATGACATTTGATACAATTTTGACATATATATATATAATTTCAGTTTACAAAAGCTGGGTTCATACAGAAATAAAAATAACATAAGATGGCGTTCATACAGACAGAAAAATAAGATAACATAACATAACAGAAAGACGGCAAACTTTTATCTTCTTATTTTATTTTATCTGAAATCGCGTTCCGCGCATGACCGTGAAGTCATCGCGACGAACGAATGACAGGAGACAATAAAGTGATAGCAAAATTCAAAATCGCGTGCGCAAAAATTCGCATTTTGATTGGCTGGAACTGATCTCTTATTTTATGTTATTTCTCTGTGTGAACACCCAACTTTTTTTATTTTATGTTATCTTATGTTATTTTTAACTTATCTTATCTTATGTTATTTTATTTCTGTATGAACCCAGCTTAAGAGTTATGCAACTTTTGTAAAATACTATAAATGGAAAATGAATAACATTTATAATGGATAACCCTGAATATCTGTAATTGACTATTGAATATCTAGTACAGTAAAATTGTCATTTGAAGTCGAAAAAACTTTTTGTATGTTGTTGGGGGAGGTCTAAAAATAAGATTTTTGTTTCTCCCACTCCTTCGGGAACTATCCGCCATTTTGAAAAAACCGTTTAACCGACCTTTCTCCATTTCTATTGGTCGGAGGCGAAAAAGCCTGAGAATTTTTGTCCGAGTGCTCAAGTTTCTGTAGTTAGTTTCCAAAACGATAGAGGCCGCCAAAGTTACAAAAAATCATATTTAAGATATTTTGACTTTTTTAAAACTTTAAATGAAAAAGTTGTAGATCTCAAAAAAACCCTGTCAAAATATGTATATTGTTTATAATTAATTAAACGGTCTCTGGGCTACAGCGACTGAAAGTCGGTAAAATTCTTTGAAAACCGCATTTTGGGCATGCATGAAGTCACGTGTTGTGGATTATATATTATTATTTATAGTATGAGCAGTACAAATGAGGTATTAAATTAAAGCTTGTGAAGTGCGCTACACAAATGACCCGGTCTGTATGCATGAAAATTGCCGCAAGTATCTGACAGACTGACAGATCTACAACTTTTTTATGTAAAGTTTTAAAAAAAAAATCACTTTTTGTTTGGTCATAATGTAACTTTGGCGTCATCTAACTTTTTCGAAACGAAAACTAATTTTTCGTAACTTCAACGCCTTCTATCTTTTTAAAAACCAACTACATCAGTCGCGGTCCCAGCCATTTGAAAGGGGGGGGGGCGGTTTCGATACGAAAAAAAAACTAGGATAAAAGCATAGCTTTTATGAGGAACATATCAATATATGCAAATACTTGGTAACTGCAAGCGCGGATTTGACCTCAAATCTAGGGGGGGATTTTAAGTTGTTTATTTCATACATTAAAAAATGTTTAAATGCGCCGAAAATTTTTGAGAAAATTACATTCAAAATGCAATTTTTTAGTTAAATTAAACCGATTGAGTATCAACGGTATCATAGCGCCGCAGGCGAAATTTTTTAAGAAAATTGCATTAAAAATGCATTTTTTTATTTAAAATTAAACTATTGTTTGTAAGTATATCTATGGTTTCAATTTTTTAAGAAAATGACGCTACAAATGCCACTTTTAACACAAAATTAAACTCTAATACCGCAAATATCAAAGGTGTTATAACGCCGCAATTTATGCCCTACTTTGGAAAAATATCGCTACACTTGTTCATTGCCTCGAAAATTTTATCAGGTATAGTAGTAACTTTTGCCTACTTCTGAACAATATTGTTTTCAAATACTGACTTCTCCCAATAAAAGTTCAAGAATTTGTGTTTTTAATTAATCAAAGAGTTTATCGTATTTAGAAACGACTTTAATTAATTTTGCCTTGATTTTGGCTTCATGTTGTACAAAACTTGGTATGAATATGTTCAGGTCAAAAATACTTTTTTATGTCCGAAATGATTTTGCCTAAAACTTGTTTATAAATTAAATAGAAACTCTATAATACTGTTCTGTATTTCCAATATCGTGGTTTTCGCGGTAAGTACTTCATGCGTTTGTTTATTCTTGGTGAGACGAATTCAAACTGTCCCAAAATACTGTGGAGAAATTATAGAATGTCTTTAAAGCAGAGTTGGTTGCCCAGTGGATAACCGAAAAAGCCCACTGTTTTTTTTTTGGCTAAAACCCACTTAAAAAGTGGATTTTTTCATCATTAATAAAATAAATAAACTTAAAAAAATGTATATTATTACCAGTCGTTTGAATCTGCTCGTAATATTCGATAAAATTTGACCAGTTGCAAATATTTTTCTAATCCCAAACAGTTTATTATTTTATTATTCCAAATAAGACCATGTCTTTCAATGGATGCTGCACCAGCTGGGCAACAATGCAAATTATAAAAAAAAAAAACGATTCTGGTTCAGTATTTGCAGACTCTACTTTTATTACTGGATTCTAAAGCCTCAGTCCATTCTGAAGCACTCTTTCTAGCGCTACTCTTAGGCATTTTCCTTTTAAAAAAATGGTTTATAGTTAATAACCTCGAAAAAAACGAAAACTTGAATCGTATACTATCATGTCATACTAAGTAAGCAGGTACTTGCAGTGTAGTAAATACACAAACTCCAACAATAATTTTCTTAAGGTTTGTTTATATTAAGTATATAAAAAAAGCGCTGGTCAAACTAAACCAAAACTGCTTTGATTTATTAACAAACTGTCGATTTCTGTATTCTACCTATTTTTATGTCCTATTTTATAGTTGATAAACGATCGCGAGAATAAGTCCTAATTTTAAAGAAGAACTACAATCTGTATATAATTTAAAGAGAACCCAAAAAAGCCCAGTGGGTTGGGTTTTATATAAAAAAATCCGGGTTTTTTCCAACCCTGCTTTAAAGGAACGTTCTACAATTTCTCGTTTTTTCTTCAAAGACTTCAAGGTTACCACCAGCATCTTCAATTTTCATGCCGACAGACCGGGTCATTTGTGTAGCGCACTTCAAAAGCTTTAATTTGAGACCTCATTTGTAGTGCTCATACTATAAATAATAATATATAACCCACAACACAACACGCGACTTCATGCATGCCCAAAAAGTTTTTTAAAAAAATCACTTTTTGTTGGTCAAAATACGTTAAAACTGATTTTTTGTAACTTTGGCGACATGTAACTTTTTCGAAACTAACTACAGAAAGTTGAGCACTCAGACAAAAATGTTGAAAATTTTATGCCGAATATTTTTGGTTCTCAGACTTTTTCGCCTCCGACCAATAGAAATGGAGAAAAGTTGGTTACAAAGTTTTTTCAAAATGGCCGATGGTTCCTGAGGAGTGGGGGAAACAAAAACTTGGGGATCTTATTTTTAGACCTCCCCAACAACATATTAAAATGTTAACCTGCCGGGATTTTTTTCGAGGTACCCCCCTTATTTATGACAATTTTACTCTACTAATCGTAAAGTTCCAAAACTTTTTATTTAAAATCCAAAATAAAAAACTTAATAAATAAAACACAATACAATACAATACAAACTTCCGTAATTCTAACCGCGTTTGGATATTCATGGATAGCATCTATCTACTACAGAATAATTATACAGAGACCTTCAGGATACTGCGAACATAGGACGGAACTAGCCCAATTTGCCAGTGTCTACGGCAGGGACACCGCATACCTATCAGTGGAGCAACCAACACCACAGTGTAATATAATATATTAGTAGACTGTGCCAACACTCACGCTTGCGTTCGCCGTTTGCGGCTTGCGTTTAGTACGCCTCTAACTGTGACAATGAAAATAATAAGGAGAAACAAAATAAAAGCAAGTTCTTAAAATAAAATAATACATTCTAAAAACCAAAAAGAATCTCCCAGTCAACAAAAAAATTAGAGCAAATGTTCGAAAAGTTAGGGGTGATAGTTTGAAAAGCGTCTTCAATTTTAATCCGAAGTTCTTCCAAATTATTAGCCCTTTCATGCCCGTAAACTTTATTTTTGATAATAATATAATTCCACAGATAGAAGTCATTAGGAGCAAGATCGGGTGATCGAGCTGGCCATAAAATAGTTCCCTGTGTACTTATAAACCGATTAGGAAATACATTATCAAGATATTCCCTAACAAGGCCAACATTGTTGAAACCATGTTTTACCAAATCTCACACCTAACAACTGCGTAGCAGTTGGGATAATATGCTGCTGCAGTAGATCCAAGTATCTAGGACCATTCAAATTGTCGTCAATAAAAAATGGCCCAATTACGTATTCCCCTACAATACCCCCCCCCAAATTTAGTTTTTGGGGATACTGTGTTCTTACGTCAAAATACAAATGCAAATTTTCCTTCGACCAATATCGAAAGTGTGTTGGGTTATGACGATTCAATAATGAAAGTGCTTTCATCTGTGAAAAGAATAGATCTCAGAAAGTTTTCATCACGATTAGCCCTTTCGACAATAGTTGTCCTCCGGAAAAATTTGATGCGTTTTTGACGCTTTGTAAGAATGATGACCATTCTTTTAGAGAACACGTAAGACAGTGGCTGAAGACATATCAACTGCTTCGGCAATTTGGTGGCTAGTTAACTAACAAATAGTGGGTTTTTTATGGTTCCTTGGCGCTACACAACCAAACTTTTCAAAATTCTGCACAAACCTATGAATCGTTGATAAACTAGCTTCTGGGCGATTTACAAAATAAACTCTCCAAAAAAAAGTTCTTCAATAAGTCTCAATGATCTGCCTTTATAGTATCATTTGACCATCTGCACTTTTTCGGCAACTTCGTAAACAAGAACTTACCAATCTGTTTCTCGAGCAAGGCAGAAATAAAACAAAATAATTTTCAAAAAGATAACACCTCGGTCGTACGGCACGACGAGAGAGTAAATTGCACTAGTTCCCCCCTATGTTTACAGTAGCCTGAAGCTCATTGTACGACCTCTTTTTAACTTGTGCGACAATTCGATTCTCCATCTACATAGGAAAATTATTTTGTGAGTTAGGATTTTTATAAATCAATTTTCATTAGTTCAATGCCTAGTGTCAAAGAATTTTTGTGCCAAATTTGATAACAATCGGTTTAGCGACTTTTGAGTTATTGTGTCTGGCACAGTATTTAGGTCTTATTTGACCTAAAATTAAAAAAAAACGTTTCTAGTAAGATTTACTCCAAAACTTCCCTCGCACAAGAAAATTCGTAAAAAAACCAGTACTCGTACACATGGATTGGACTTTTTCGAGGTATATCCAGACTTTTTTGGAGTGTATTCAGACACTCCAGGGTGTTTGAATGTTATAAAGTTTAATTTAAAAGCACAGTGTTCTATTACATTTTATGTGTGCTATATATACATATACAGGGTGTTCTAAATTCGATGCTCACCATGGGGATCTCCTAAACCGTAGGAGATACGAAAAGGTTTAAATTAGGGCAAAGTTGCGGAATGCGTGCTTTACTCAAAAGAATTCGAGTAGTACCGGAGATAGGCGAAAAAAACCGAAATGTTCATTTTTAGTTTTTATTTTTGTGCTGCTTTATTCTTAAAGCTGTCAAAAAACGCTTAACTTTCTACAAGCACTTTTTTAAGGTCTACCTAATGATAGATCCATTCTTAAGATTTGACACTTTACTATGACAGGAGCACTATCAAGTTCATTTTTTCTTATGTACGCTGCTGTTTGGATCATGAAGGATGACAGATAATATTTTGCAACCTTATTTTGAGAAGTCACCTGACGGCAGTACCTTTTTTGACACTTAAAAATGACAGTTTTGACCTTTTGTATTTACCAAATAATTTTGCATATTATTATTTATATAGTAAAAATTAAAAACAAAGAAAAAACGTATTAATATTTGGCAAAATATAAACCTAAACCTAAAAAAAAAACTGTCATTTTTAAAATGTGAAAAAAGTTACTGTAAGCGGGTTTGCAAAATATCTTGTGACGATAGTCAAATAACCCAAAACGTCAGGTGCATTGTCAAAATAAGGTTGCAAAATATTATCTGTCATCCTTCATCAACCAAACAGCAGAAAAAAAAACCACGCGTCCATAAGAAAAAATGAACTTGATAGTGATCCTGTCATGCTAAAATGTTAAATCTCAAGAATGGACCTGTCATTAGGTAGACCTTAAAAAAGTGCCTGTAGAAAGTTTTAAACGTTTTTTGACACCTTTAAGAATAAAGGCGCACAAAAATAAAAATTAAAAATGAACATTTCGTTTTTTTTCGGTACTACTAGGATTTTGTCAATTTTTAAGTAAAGCATCATATTGCGCAACTTTGCCCTAATTTAAACCTTTTCGTATATCCTACCGTTTAGGAGATCCCCATGGTGAGCATCGAATTTGGAACACCCTTTACATATGTCAAAAATTTTAACTCCAGTAAACTAAGATTTATAGGAAATTTGGTAAGAAAATAGGGTGTAACCTGGATCTTAACAGAGGCTACTTTTTATTTGACATTTCGCTCAATGACATTTGCACACGAAAATAAATTTTTCAAAAATTTTGGCGTAATTAAACTAGGATTTTTATAAGCTTTCCAATGGAGTATCACAAAGGAAGAAAAAAAAATATTTTTTTTAGGGAAGGGGGGTAGCTTCAAAGAGTCTAATGGGGGAAAGCTCAAAAACAATAGGCGTCTGCGCGTCAACATAAGCAACCGTTATGTAAAATTTTGTTATGATTGGTGCAGGGTTTTTTGAGTTATAGTGACCGAATGACAGACCGAGCGACAGAGCGACGGCGTCTGGAAAACTGCTCTTATTGATTCGGAACCACCAAATTCATCAAAATAATTACATTAGTTTCGTTAGCGAGGGAAGTAAAAGAGTGTTGTGTCGTAAGCGTTGGTCACTTTTTCAGACGAAATATTCAAAATATCTTTATAGATGCTTATTAACGCGAATAGTTCAGGCCACATACCAACGTTTAGCAAACAAAACAGTCATTTCAACCGATAATAATATAAACATAACAACCTCGAGTAAACCAATTATTTTTAACCAGACGGCGGTGTTGTATTGAAAAATACTATTAGGACTTTTTAATATATATAATTAAATTATAGTTTTATGATATAGAGCAAATAAACAGTTAATAAAAAAATTATTTTTTTTATACCTTCATCAAAAACATAGTTTTAGTAACTGTCTGCAGATAACTTAAGCATGGCTTTTTTGGTTACCGATGCAAAAAAACTTTTTTTTTTTTTTGAACACGGGTAAAAAAAAAATTCTGTCCGTTTTTTACCCAAAATTAAAGAGACATAGCGGAAAATAGTAATATTAAAAAAATCTAATTATTCTTGCCTAAAAATTAAGCCATTTCCGCCAGTTTTCACCAAGTATTATTTATTTATAGTGTAAAGATGGTGTGTTGCAATAAGTGCTCTTCGTTCGATGTTTTTAAAAGTATTTTCCTGTTTTTCTTGGATTTTTTGATAAAGGTATTAAAAAAATAGTGTTAACAACTCGCTGCTAAACTGTGCCTTTTTTTACTCGCGTTTTTAAATACCTCGCTGCGCTCGTAATTTAAACCAACGCTTGTAAAAAAGCACTATTTTAGCCACTAGTTGTGAAAACTACTATTAATTATGTGACAATGAAAATTTTTTTACCTTGTTAAGTTAAAAACTAAGTCTTAAAACCTATTTCGTTTTTAACTTGTGTTATATATTTACTTATTAAGGATGGCTTTGTCAATGTTTACTTTGTATTTCTGACAATAAAGCTACTTTGGATTCTGATTTTGTTTTTAAATATTTTGAGACATTTTTTTTAATCCAATCTTTTTTTTTAAACGACAAAAGTAACTTCTAAAATAGGAAAAATACCTCAATAATATATCAAACTTGTATTTAACATTTATTTAACTATGAGAAAAGGATTTATGTATTTTAAAAAACGGAAATTCTAAATTTTTTTGTAAAAATTCTTACATAAATAAAACCAAGTTTTTTAAAGACTAACCTCTATGTAATCCCTTATTCCTACTAGCGTTAGTATTGAGCTTCTGGTCGATCTCAGAAACCCTCTCAGTCAATTTGGCCGCCTTTTCTTCCAAGTCTTCTTTGGGCTTGCCAAGAATAAGGCTATTTAGCACCGAATTTTTTTGTATATCTGCCAACAGTTCTTGGGTTGTTTTAACCTTAAACAAAAACACACAAATATGGTATGGGAAAGAGTTATACTGTAAATAGGAATAAATGCACGGTGATTTTAACATCAGTGATATTCATAGGAAGCTCAACTTTTATTTAACCTTTACAATATCCGTGAGGTTGATATACAGAAAAAAGTTGAGATATCTTTTAACCCTGCTAGCAAAGCGCGGGCCCCAGTCTCAGGGTGACCAAAGCCTTTTTGTCAATTTTTTTTAGGACTTTTAGGACAAAAACCAAAAAATTTTAGGACATTTTAGAAAAATTTTAGGACATTTTCTTTCCTGTACCAAATTCTTCCTGCAAGGCAACCATAAATATTTTTAAAAACTTAACAATGGGCGCATCCATACTTATATGAATTAGCAGTCCATATTCTTTTATAAAATCAAAAGCCACTTCTTTAATATGTTCGGAACTGCAATGGCCCATAAGTACAGATCCAATATAGACCGCTGGCATATCCAACTGTTTTTTGACCTATGAAGTTGTGGTTTTGTCAAATAACAAAGAGAAAACAATATAATTTGTTTTTGTACGAATGAGTCAAAGATGCCTTCGGAACTGCAAAACGAGTAATTTTTTTCAACGGTATGTAAAGCCCATAGGGCCTCTGCTTTCTTAGATTTGTCAATAGAAATTTTTTCTTGGTTCCTATTAAGTAACAATTTTTCATGATACTTTTCTAAGTTTTGGTGCTTTTGGGACCTACCATGACTTTCTACCTGCCTTACTCCACTTACGCTGTCTATTTATTTAGTCAACTCTGCATATTTTACAAAATGCAGAACATTCATCCTTAAATTTTTTTTTTACGTAAGGAAAAGTATTTTCCCCAAGACTGAATATATTTTGTTTGTCTATTGGGCATTTTGTCCTACAACATACAAAGTATATAATCACTCTAACACTGGCGCACCCAGGAATTGACTTTGGCAGGGGGTAAGGATAACTAATTAAAACAAATTAATTTAAAGTAAAAATGTGACCATAATTAGGCTTCTCAGGGGGGGGGGAACCCCAAATCCCCCCCTCGGTGCGCCAGTGACTCTAAATACAACATATTTGCTTAGAGGTAATAACTTACCGACTAGGTAATAAATACAGAGCTATATTAAAATTTATTTATTCTCTTTCTGCTCATGGACACTTTAAAAATCAACAAATGACAGAAATAAAATTATTTAAGGTTAGAATTCAATCTAGGCTATGTTCACTTAAAAATTGATGCAATCGAAAAATATAATATGCATCTTTGTTGGTCCTGGGTGCTAAAAAAAAAGACACCAATATTATCCGATTTCATCCGGCTTGTAATCGGAACGCAGGTTCAGTGAGTCCCATCATAGACATTGGACAAAAAGGATAGAATAAACTCAAAAAAAAAAAATCAGAGAAAAAAAAAACTTTTATTTTAGTTAAAATTTAAGGACATTATAAAGGAATTTTAGGACAAAATGTTAATTTGAGAAAATTTTAGGATTTTTTGCCATTTTTACTTAAAATTTTAGGACGCAGTCAAAATTTTAGGATTTTAGGACCCTGAAGTCTTGAGAGTTACATCAAAATTTCACAGCGATTTACCAATGGGGTTTTTGCAGTTTTTGAAAATATGATTAAAATTTAGACAAAAAACTAACCTCTATTTTTTGCTTTTGGCGTAAACTCGTTCTAAGATTCAAAACTACCCAAGCAGCATTTATCTGTAAGCGACGTCGCTTTTATATCAAAACCAACGTTGTTAAGAGTAAGTCAGTGTATTGAACGACCCGTCGACGTCGCATACTGTGACGTAACTTTCTACTAATTTTTCAACGTCGGGCACACGTTGGTCTCTATCGTATACTACGTTCTTAAGATGGTTTCTATGACGTTAAATTAGTTGTCTTGCCCAATAGCCAATTGTCGTCGGAATCGATTACGTTTAGTGATGGTCGATAGAATATGCCCTAAAGATACGTTGTGTTCCCTTGACATCCTTTACTTTCCACTGTTTCACCTAATTTTCGTTTTTTTAACCTATTTTGACATTATTGTCCTAACCTTGCTTTTTAACGTTTGCCTAATAAAAGTAAATTTAAGCACTTGTCGATTTTCTAAAGAAAGAAAGCAAAAATCCTTTAAGGTGACAAACAAATTCCGATGTTAAAATCGAACATATAACTATGAGATATTATAACGTCCCCAAGTGTCGAAAAATGTGTAACGAAAATAACTTTCAAAAACAAAGCAGGTGGCCCACACAGGTACTACGTCTCCACGGATTACAAACTTTGTTTTAAATTCAAGAGGTGTGCATGGTGCCTATGTAGCTTCAACTGTCAGGTACAATCCTATGACTCCCTGATGATTCCTAATAAGAATGAAACAGGTCTTTAGGTGTCTGGATTCTCCATTAGACATTGGAGGCCTGGTCGTAATGAAGTGAGAAACAAAAAAAAAACGAACATTCAAAATCGCGGTTGGCTTTGGCACTGTTTGGACCACCAGGCCATAGGCGAAAAATCTTACGATAATTTATTGACAAGGTATTAAGTTGAGTGACAGTGACTACGACATCATCTGTCTGATTTTATTTAATTGCAATATATAACTATGAGATACTATAACGTCCCAAGTGCCGCAAATGAAAATAACTTTGAAAAACAAAGAAGAAAATTCAAAATCTCAGTTCAAAAATCTACTGCGCATGCACTAACAAATCCATGCCTGGTGTCGTAGTGACCTTACGATAATTTAATGAGTGACAGTGACAACGACATCAACTGTCCGAAAACTTTGATTTTATTTAATTGAATTTATTATATTATGGATAACATGTCCAACTGGAAGTTTAACCTTACTCGAGGGTTTCAATCAATCCACAAGGTAAACCCGTTACACGAGGACATAGTGCCGAACCCACTTCCTGGGAAAACTGGGCATTGTCGAAAAGTACACAATTTTGACGAGGTATGGTTTTGCCATTTTGTTTATTTTATTGTGTAATTTGTGCGTTTTATAATTTTGTGAAGGTATTTTCTATGATTGCGTGCGTTATTATTACGGGACACACTAGACAACACTTTTTGATTTTTTTTTACGGTAGTGTCCACTCTTTTAATAGATTTTCCAAAAGTAAACAAAATAATTAAACATAAACCCATTTTTGCTGTCAGATGGTTGTCAGTTGCTTTCACTACTGACGCAATCGACACGCCTGCCCACGATACACTTAACACGGTATGCTACTATTTGAACCCAATTCCGTCGGTTTTCGCGCAATCATACACTGACGTCAACATTCGAATGTTTATGAGCTGCCTTCTACAATGTTCTACGATAACAACACACAAATTGTGCAAGTACCACTTTGTTGTTTGATAATGATTATGTCAGTGTCAAAATTTATTCATAATAATTATTTACAATGTGAAAGTGCGCTATTTTTTAATGTAAAAAACATTAACTACTTTAGATTACCAAGGGAAAAAGTTTTAGAAATTAAATCGATAATTGCCTGCCAAATAAAGTCAAAAAATTGTAAGTTTTTATTATTTATTTTAACACTTATGTTTTAGTATAGCATACGTATATTTTGAGCTATGATTTATTTTAGTTCGACCTGATTATTTTTCTGTAAAATCTAAAATAAACGCAGCTCAACCCGTATAAACCAAAACACACATTAAACGCGCGGCGGCCCAAAATTACATTAGGAAAAATTAATACCTTTTCCATGCACATGTGTTGGTATCGGGGTCACAAAGTGACGTCACGACGAGATGCGTATTGTCATACCGTGTTAAGTGTATCGTGCGCCTGTCCATTACAATCCTCGTCTATGGGTTTTTTCCAGGCCAACTTGATTGCGAGAGTTACTATCGGTACGCATTTTTCTCGGGAAAAGCAAGGGGAGGGCCGCTATATAATCTCAGTTATATGAATTGCATAGTCCCTTTTACATGAAGTAAACCAACAGGTAAAACAATTACAATTATTCTAAATGTAGAAAAGTGTAGAAAGTCTTGCAAAAATTACTTTAATAAAAACAATACATATATGTAAAAAATTAAAGTTAATATAACGAACGAAAATATAAAAATAAACAAAGGAAAATTGCAAAACCCCAAAAATTCCCACTTTCCCTAAAAATAAAAAATTTAATTCAGTCCGTTGTTCTCCGATGGTGCTCATTATTGAGGCTGCATTGCCTCGCTGCATGGCTAAGCTGATCCTTTGAGTGATGAAGCTAAGAGACTGTTCATTAGAAATCTTAGACGCGATCTCCTTAATCAATCTTTTAGCCTCATCACCCCAAGGACCTAGCGTTTCTATAGCGATAGGAATGGAAACAAAACGATCCTCCAGTTCTCTATATTTTAGTTGTTTTTTTTTGTCTCGGCAAGGGCAGCAGCAGATCCGGGTACCTCAGCTGTTTTATCAAGATACGACTTTGCTAAAGTGTGACTGCAAGTCTTGTCCCAGATCATCTGCTTTCCCTGCTTCCACGGAATCAAAGTCATCCCGTCCGCCTTCTTTCCATCATATCTTCAGATACCAAGAGGCTCCAGTACTGCGGAATGTTGTGCAAATACTAGAGCTCTCTTGATTACATCGTTGATCTGACTGTGTCTGGAAGCACGTCACTTTTTTTGCAACTTAGCCCGTGAGGGCCATATTTATCAGCTGTTTCGTTGCAAATGCAGGAATGCTCCTCAGCCACAGGCAGGCCAAGTCTACAGGCTACAGAAATGCGAAAAGTGGAGTTATCGAGAAGGTTTCCCAGAGTGGCGGACGGAAGGGCACTAAGCCATGCATTTGATTCGTAAGCTTGAAGAGCTAGTAGGCGGCCCTGTACTCATCCTTCTGGCACTCAGTCAAAAGATTTTGTTGTCGTTCGTTGCACATTACCAAATCAAAATTCTTCTGCAGTACTCCAAATTTAAAAGAGAAAGCCATTTTGTCATACATAAGTCAAAGTCTGAGTCACAAAAATTAAAAATATGATTAGGTAAAATATTATTCAGAAAGGTAGAAGAATCATATATAGCCGCCCGCCCAAATTTATTGGAATTGTACTTTGAAGCCAAGAGTTTAATTTTATTGGACAATATGTTATTTCTTGTAAACAAGTTTGTAGGAGACTATCATATTCTTTGGGAGGATCGACATTTTTCCAGCAAGGGACACATCTTAGAAGGTATGAAATTCTAGGTATCGAAAAAGACGATTTTAAAAGAAAATAAGCTAGATGTGAATCAAGTTATTTTAATTTTTTGCGGATTTTGTTAGGAAAATTTATTTTATTTTTAATAGCTAAACTAATTGCATCAGTAAAAAATGCACACCCAAGCAAATTAAAATTGCAAGTTGGAACTTCTAGTAAATTTGGAGCAACGGAATAAAAATCTGATTGTATATTATTAAAGTTTAAAGAAAGTCCTATATCTTGGCTTGCTGAAATTAGTTGTTTAAAATTTTCCAATACAATTTTGGGTTGTCCTGCCAGGGTACCGTAATCTTTATTTAATTGAATTTATGTTATATTATGGATAACACATCTCCAACCGCAAGTTTAACCTTACCATGAGGTAAACCCGTTACACGAGGACATGGCGCCCAAGTGCCGAGCCCACTTCCTGAGAAAACTTGACATCATCGAAAAGTTTACATTTTTGATACAAAATTACTTGAAACACTGGACAACACTTTTTAAACTTTTTTTTAAGGTAGTGTCCACTCTTTTAATAATTATCCCAAAAGTAAACAAAAACATTACACATAAACCTAAATTTTCGCGGTCAGATGGTTGTCAGTTGCTTTCACTCCTCTCGTCTCTGGGGGGTTTTCCAGTCCAACTTGATTGGGAGAGTTACTATCGGTACGCATTTTTCTCGGGAAAATGCAAGGGAAGGGCCGTTATATTATCTCATAGTTATATGAATATAACCAAAGTCTCCGTAAGCATAGCGTATCTTTAAGTAAAACAATGGTGAACGCAATCTGCAAAGTGAGCCACAGGGTTTGGCAGACCATCTCCCCAATTTCGATAATTTTTGGTACATTTATTCTACCCATAAAGGGGATTAAACAATCTCAAATTTGAAATGTTTCTGACCATTAGTTTTTTTCTCAGTTTTTTTTAAAATTAATTCTTGAAATCACAAAAACTACCAATTTTGCTGAAACATGTACTTAAATAAATTGAAATATCTCTATAACTACCTTTTAAATAAATATAAAAAACTTGCAATTAAAAAAAAAAACAAATTATTTCGCCAAACTATTTACGAAATTTCAAGATCGAGACTGCATGATGGGTTCATCAAAAAAAAATATTTTAAAAATTTTGAATTTAAAAAAAAAAAGAAAATTTAATTTTTTTTTTTTTATGAACCAATGCAGTCTCGATCTTGAAATTTTGTAAATAATTTGGCGAAATAATTTGTTTTTGGCAATGGCATTTAAAATACCTTTAAAACAAGCTATCACTCGCTTTTGTAGTATTGTAATTCATATTTTTATAAATGCCTGTAAAGACAGTAAATTTTAACTAAATGTGCAGGTACACAAAGAGTCATATCTTGAGAACTGTATACCGCAAAAAACCAAGTAATACCTTGTTTTATAGGTATTTCAAAGCCCATTTTGATAAAGTATCACATAACCTAATAAATTTTTAAAATAATTTGTTTTGATGAAACAAGTCTCCATCTTGAAATTTTGTAAATAGTTTGGCAAAATATCCGGAAACAAAATCTTTTAAAAAAAATAATAAAAAATGCTGTTTTTCAAAAATTAAGTTTTTTTTAATTTCAATTTTTTTAAAACAAAAAGTACAACATGTAATACATAATTCAAAAGGTATTTAAAATACCTTTAAAACGAGCTATAAACCACTGTCCTAGTTTAAGTAGTTATCAAGATATTTTTATTTCTTTAGGTACATGTTTGAGCAAAATGGTAGTTTATTTTGATTTTCAAGAATGAATTTAAAAAAAAAACTAATGGCCAAAAAAAATTTTAATTTGGGATTTTTCATTCCCTTTATGGGTAGAATAAATGTACCAAAAATTATCGAAATCGAGATTGTGAGCCAAACCTCTGGTTGATTTGATTTGAAATGACTCCACAGCACACTGGAAAGTGCCAAACTGACACACAAAAATGAATGAATCAATACCAATCAATATACCTTAGAACTCCCTCTCGAAGCTGACACAGCCAACTTATTTGTAAAACTACTTTCTGCCTCGTCCAGAAGGCTCTTATGGTTCTTGGAACCTTTTTTCCTACCCCTTTTCTTCGGTTCCTCGGGTGATACGTTAGCGGATAGGGGTTTGGTGGCTCTTTCTGGGAAGCTGGAATTCGAATCTAGAATTGTGAAGGGATGTGTTTTTTAAAAAATCACTCTGTATTATTCTAGTGCAATTGATAAATACAAACGTTTATTTACCGCCATTTTAAATTTCATACAAAAAATAAATTTCTTTTTTGGTTACAAAAACTCAGTTTTATTACTTTGAAATTCCTCTCTCTCTCAAATTATGTAGACGTCAATCTTTTTTGACAGGTACCCTACGATGTCCTTTAAAAGAAAGATCTATTGATTAGCGCCGAATGAACCTCCATAAACCTAGCGAGCCCACCTCATAAAATCCAAATTTTACTAACTCCAGAATTATGTGCTTTTTATGTGCTAATCTCGTCCTTTTTTAAAAAAATTTTGTGCTCTTCGACTTTTTGAGAAAATTAAAAAAAAGGTGGGATTGCTAGCTTTATATAAACCTAGCAAGACCACATTATATAAAGGTTAAAAATAGCGTTTCATCCTTACATCAAAAAACTTGGTTTATGGAGAGTCTCATGCTACAAGAAAAAAGCCTTTGGGCTCTCCAAACGAAAACGAAAGATAATAGTTATATAAGGTCAGATACGGTTAGATTAAGTGAGTCTAGGTTCGGTTAGGCAAGTTGAAGTAAGATCCCGTCAATTGTGAGAATGAGTCTCCGCTGATATACCTTTTAAGCCTTCAAGGCAGTATATCACAATTTCATATCATTTTATTGAGTTTTTTATAGAGATTAGTGTTAAAGGACAACGTCAGGGATCAATTCTGACAGCTAATTAGAATCTGGTGCATCGAAAAACATCAGAATTGATCTGCCGTCAGATGGTAAAACGCTCTATCTTGGAAACACCTGTTTTGATGAAATTACGTCTTAAGTTTTTTTGGATATACTGGATGCCATTTACTAAAATAATGAATCAATTAATTTAAAATTAATAAGGCATTCCTTTTAAATTAAAAGTTACATTAGATGGGAGGTCGCTTTGACATAAATTAAATTAGCAGTGTAAGGCTAAAACGGCTGACGGCAGTGATATGCCTAATCCCCAGAAAAGGAAATACTAATTTTTTTAAAGTTTTTGAAGTTAGGGTGCGCGAAGTTAGCACGTCAAAATCCATAGGAAAACATATATAAATCCTCTGCTGTGCTACAGAGCGAGGAAAAATTGACTAGCTGCGGTTACCCTGTTTAGTTCATCCTCTAGTGATAATTATTTTTGTTATTATTTTGTTTTGTTAAAATTTATAAACTTCTAGTGCTTGTTGTGTATAAATATTTTGATTTTCTATCAGGGCTTGTCCTCTGTCGCCCATCTCTTGATATTTCAAGTTCCATGGGATTGACATACTATGCAGGGGATTGACATACTAAGCAGCATATTCAACTTAACAAACAAGAGTACTATACTTGAGTCAGCAGTAAAATATGTCGTACTTACCCGAATTCACCACAATAATATCACTAAGAGCGCTCAGCGGACCTGCTGCCGGGGTCGGCTGAGCAGCCGAGGAAGAGAACAGATCTTTCATGCTGGAATTTGAATTGTCAGAAAGATCCAGGTCTGTGGTCCCATTTAACCTTGCCCTAAACAAATGCAAGTGAAAAAAACATTGTATTATGAATCCCTAGAGTGGTGTGTAATGTAATATAATTATTTCTATCAAGTTTACAAACATTATAAATAACACATCCAGTCATACCTTTTACAAATCAGAAATAAATAGAGAAACTTAGTGACGCCGTTATAAGGCTTGTGCGTGACGTTAAACAAAATATAGGAAGATTATATATTTAGAAATGGTCCCAAAAACTAATTACTTACGTTAGACCCTTTCCCGTCTTTAAAACTGTATGTATTATTAGGTAGAAGGAATAGGTAACTGAAATTATACATGCAGTTTTAGATGAAAATAAAGAAGTTTTAGAAAAACTAAATTTCAGTACGTTGGCAAACCTAAAGACCCGGTATATATGACATATATATTTTTTAATAAATATCACACATACAGTGTAAAATTTTTTATTTTAGCATGTCAAGTGACACCAAATTTATATGGAGCAAGCCAAAAAAATCAGATTTTTTACTCAAAAATTATATTTATTGATTTCAAAAAATAGGGTTTTTAAACAAAAGTTGAAAAAAAATGACATTTGTCTGAGCGAAAGAAAGTAAAAAATAAAAACACTGGTAGTAAATATAAAAAGGCCACGTGGTTTTTTGCTTCTACTTGATCGGTTGGTATATCAACTCTTAGTCGCTCTCGAAAAAACGGGGATACTCGAATAAAAATTTACCTTTGGGCCCTAGCAATTACTGTCGCAAAAATTTAAAAAATCTAGCTCAAAAAGTCCCACGAATTTACTGTTCTTAAAAAAGGTAACATTTCAAGTGGTAATTTAAAAAAAAACAAATTAGCGTTCTTTGAATTTTGGTAATTATTATTAAATTAATTATTAAATGTGCTACTTTTTTACCAAAATCAAGAATCTTTATAGCTGGGTTGTTCTTGAAAAATGGTAACATTTCGTGTAATAGTTTAAAAAAAAAAAACAAAAATTGATTTACCACTTTTTAAGTAAATATAATATGTTGCTATATATATAATATGCGCTTACTTGATTTCTTCTTTTCTCTCTTTTGTTTATTTCCTTTTTCGTTTCTGGTGCTTTTGCCAAAGACTTTCTCACTTTGTTTCTAAAAATTATTGAGTTTTTTTCATCACAAGCGAAAAATTTCATAGGTGTTATCAAAAAAATATTCTGAAAGATCACACCATTGACGTTCACACTACTGACATATTTAGCAAAATGTCTAAATAACAAAAAAATAAAAAAGTTACTACATATTTAAATCACATTTTTGAAAGTAAATATCTTACCACTTACTCCTTATATATATATAGAAACACATGTGACATTTATCTCGGCCAAAACGTTAATACTGTTTTAAAACCACCAAAATTTCACAAAAACTGAATTATGTAACACATTTCAGGTTACACTCCTAAGCTGTGTCTTCCGTGCTTCTCCATTTATAGGTAAATGAGTTGGGTGTTGAATGCAGTGATGCCAGATTTTAAAAAAATCTGTGACTGCATGTGATCACACGAGTGACACCAAAATCAATTACACGTGTTTTTTTTTTTATTTTTTGATGAAAACCAAAAACTTATATCAAGGTATTTTTTTAGGATTTAAATTTTTGAGTTTTTATCTATCTAAAGAAATTTTATGTTCCTAAAGTGTTTTCTTGTTATATCTGAATCAATTAACTTTGAAAATTACAGATCACACCAAGACTTTTCTTCCATGGAGACATTTCTTGGAGAGTTCATTACTGCTGGACAATGTTAGCCTTTGAGTACACTAACTATCCTCCTACTTAGTTTTCAAAAGGATAAGTGGTTTTAAATTTAAAAACCAATTACATGCAATGTTACCTTTTTTCAAGAACGACCCATACATATTAAACACTTAAATACCTCTTAGCATTAACATTTTCTAAAAGCTCTTTGGCCGATCTTTTGATGCCCTTCAGTTGGTTCAAATTGACGTCGGCATTGGCGGCCAAGGGTGGGCTGATGACCCCCAGATTTTGGCTGGTCGACTGCGCCCCCAGACCCGGACTCACCAGCCTTTGGATTGGAACCTTGGGACTGACTAGTCTTTGGGGTGTGACCTTGGGGCTGACTAGCCTTTGGGGTATGGCCTTGGGGCTGACCAGGGGTGGCATTTTCGGGCTGACTAGCTTTTGGGGCACACCTGAGCTAGCCAGCCTCTGGATGTTGGGGCTTACCAATCGTTGGGGTACCTAGAGATAAGGAGGAGTTAATTAAAATAGGTCAGTATGGGACTGACTAGTCTTTGGGGTGTGACCTTGGGGCTGACTAGCCTTTGGGGTATGGCCTTGGGGCTGACCAGGGGTGGCATTTTCGGGCTGACTAGCTTTTGGGGCACACCTGAGCTAGCCAGCCTCTGGATGTTGGGGCTTACCAATCGTTGGGGTACCTAGAGATAAGGAGGAGTTAATTAAAATAGGTCAGTATGGGACTGACTAGTCTTTGGGGTGTGACCTTGGGGCTGACTAGCCTTTGGGGTATGGCCTTGGGGCTGACCAGGGGTGGCATTTTCGGGCTGACTAGCTTTTGGGGCACACCTGAGCTAGCCAGCCTCTGGATGTTGGGGCTTACCAATCGTTGGGGTACCTAGAGATAAGGAGGAGTTAATTAAAATAGGTCAGTATGGGACTGACTAGTCTTTGGGGTGTGACCTTGGGGCTTACTAGCCTTTGGGGTATGGCCTTGGGGCTGACCAGGGGTGGCATTTTCGGGCTGACTAGCTTTTGGGGCACACCTGAGCTAGCCAGCCTCTGGATGTTGGGGCTTACCAATCGTTGGGGTACCTAGAGATAAGGAGGAGTTAATTAAAATAGGTCAGTATGGGACTGACTAGTCTTTGGGGTGTGACCTTGGGGCTGACTAGCCTTTGGGGTATGGCCTTGGGGCTGACCAGGGGTGGCATTTTCGGGCTGACTAGCTTTTGGGGCACACCTGAGCTAGCCAGCCTCTGGATGTTGGGGCTTACCAATCGTTGGGGTACCTAGAGATAAGGAGGAGTTAATTAAAATAGGTCAGTATAGGGTGTACTGTACTGTGATTCGGTGATAGTGTCTGCAAATAAAAGAGAGGATTGTCGCAGTTTGTTATAGGCTTAGGTTAAAAATTTTATAGAGGCAAGTCAAAAAATATATTTGGCATTTAAAGTAAGTTTTTTGCTTACAAGTCATTTTATAGGACATCAACCAAAAAAAAGGAAAGTTTGCAGACCAGCTCCCCGATTTCGATAATTTTTGGTACATTTATTCTACCCATAAAGGGGATGAAAAATCAAATTTGAAATTATTTTGACCATTAGTTTTTTCTTTAATTAATTGTTGAAAATTAATAAAACTACGAATTTTTCTTAAACATGTACTTAAAGAAACTGAAATATCTTGATAACTACTTAAACTTGGACAGTGTATCACATGATGTACTTTTTGTTAAAAAAAATTGAAATTAAAAAAACTTTTTTTAAATTTTTGGAAAAACACCATTTTTAATTTTTTTTATAAAAAATATATTTTGTTTCTGGATATTTTGCCAAACCATTTACAAAATTTCAAGATAGAGACTTAATTGGTTCATCAAAAAAAAAATATATATATTTTAAAAATTTTGATTTAAAAAAAAAATGAGCTCATGTAATACACTTTATTAAAATGGTCTTTAAAATACCTTTAAAACAAACTACCACTCGCTTTTTTAGTATGTATTGTTTTGTGTGCAGGTACACGAAGAGTTAAATAAATAACTTAAAGTAAATATTTCAACGCATCCGTATCGGTATACGTAACGCGCGCGTTTGACTTGTTTATTCGATGTTTCGAACGATGCCCGCTTTTTTGAAGGGTGCGATGACAGGACTGCTGATTGAAATGAAATCGTTGCGTACGTTCGTGGGTGCCTAACGATACGTACATCCTTCCGTACGCAACGAGATTCTGTCATCACACCCGTCAAAGAAGCAGGCATTGTTTGAAACATGGCACAAGCAAGTCAAAAATGTAGCGTATTTTGACTTTGGTACCGATACGGATGCGTTGAAATATTTACTTTAAGTGTCTACTTAAAGAATATTTCAACGCATCGGTATCGGTATACGTAACGCGTTCGAAACAAAGTCAAAATACACTACATTTTTGACTTGTTCATGCCATGTTTCGAACGATGCCTGCTTCTTTGACGGGTGTGACGACAGAATCTCGTTGCGTACGGAAGGATGTACGTATCGTTCAAGAAAGCGGGCATCGTTCGAAACATCGCATAAAAAGTCAAAAATGTAGTGTATTTTGACTTTGTTTCGAACGCGTTACGTATACCGATACCGATGCATTGAAATATTTACTTTCTAGTAAGTCTAATATCTTGCAAATTGTATTGTATACCGTAAAAAATCGAGTAATACCTTGTTTTGTAGATATTTTAAACGTCATTTTAATAAAGTATTGCATACCCTAATTTTTTTTGGAAAATTGTTTCCAAAATTTTTAAAATAATGAACCCATCAAGTCTCCATCTTGAATTTTGGTAAATAGTTTGGCGAAATATCCAAAAACAAATAAAAAAAGCTTTTTTTAATTTCATTTTTTTTAAAGCAAAAAGTACATCATTCGAAGGGTATTTAAAATACCTTTAAAGCGAGCTATAAACCACTGTCCTAGTTTAAGTAGTTATCGAGATATTTCAATTTCTTTAAGTACATGTTTGAGAGGAAAATTAGAAAAGAATTAATTTAAAAAAAACTAATAGTCGAGAAAAAATTCAATTTGGGATTTTTGATTCCCTTTATGGGTAGAATAAATGTACCAAAAATTATCGAAATCCGGGAGATGGTCTGCCAAACCTCTGGTTGATTTGATATGAAATGACCCTTACCATTCTTTTAAGTTTTTCTGTACAATAATACAAACAGATAGAAATGTAGATTTAAAAAGATAACTCACCCCTTTTGGACTTGCCAATCTGTGACTCAAACTTGGACTTACTAGTCTCTGAGGTGCCAGACCAGGACTTACTAGCTTATGTGGTGGACTCACCTAATAAAATATTAAACATATTCTTTTTAAAGTCCTAAAAATATCATTATATAGGTTTCTTACGAGTTTCATAATTCGAATACAGAGCGCCACCAGTTAAGGTGTCAAGTTTTAAAATATTATATTTTGTTATACCTAATTATAAAAAAAATATGACCTTATGTTGTAGCATAGATAGAATACCCAAGATAATGGTTCATTATTTTTTCATCTAAACATCTACAAAGTATGCCTTATCAGATTAGTCATAAATAAAATTGTATAAAACATATTAATTAAAATGGTATAAAACATATTATAAAGTTATGGTAAATACAAACAAACAGCTCTTATGTACTTATATTCTTTCATTCTCTTTAACAAGTTAAAATTATTATATTATTTATTATTACATATTAAACACATACAGAAAAATATAAAAAAAAATTTAAAATTAGAAATAAACTTGTTTAGGATATCCATTTTTTTTTCACCTTGGAAAAAATTCATTCAACATACAGAAATACCTAATGTTAAAATATTCTATTGATAGGTCTATTGATTTTTATTTTTTATGAGTTTGGGAACTGTTCAATAGAATAGAAAGTTGAATCTATTAGGAATTGTTTTGTTTTATTTAAAAGCTGTCTTGTTGTTTCTGCCTCGATTTTTTCTTTAATTTTGTTAAAAAAATTCTGTGCCCATATAGTACGGTGATTGTTGTGCTACTGCAAGGCGGGAAAATGGTAAGCGTAGGTTCTCTGAATTTTTTGAAAAGTGTTGGTAAATTTCCGAGTTTTTTATGTTTTCTTTCGATTGTGTTATCAACTTTATGCACTGAAATATGTACAGGCATGGAACTGTCATAACTTGGTATTTTTTAAAGGTTGGTTTACACCTTGTTTTTGGAGGAACATTCTCCATATACCTTAAGGCTCGTTTCGCACAGTAATGTAGGTCCGATGGAAATACAATATTATGAATTTGGAGGTAGGGGATGGTTGAGGGATGTAAAGGGAGTAAATTTAGAATTGTGTGATGAAAACAGATACAAAAACATACGATTTTCAGATTTATGATTTGTTCTGGTGACAATACAATTTAATGAAAAAAAAATCGGGGGTAGTGGGTGGTTGAAGTGTGTAAAGGGGGTAAACTCATGACTATGAAACCAAAGCACATACATATGATATGATCCAGTTATAATACACTATTAAAAAAATTAAATGTCGCGTTATCTGCCAAAGTCAAAGTTTGTAACGCGCCGATGGCTGTGTAGCACTAAGGTGGCGAATAACAATGAAGTGGCAATAAAGAAACGTCAACACAGAAAAAACAATTGTGCATCTCCGCATTTTGTTTCCTTTTGATTAAGACCAAAAAGTAAAAAATAAAAAAATATTAAAAAATTGCAGTAAAAATTAATTAAGCAGATTTATTTTTACTAGTCTAGATTTAATAGAAAGTTCTGCGCGCACAAAAGAAACAGGTATATTGAGCAATGGTGCCAGTTTGTTATTATCTCCGGACTGCTTTCATGAGAAAAAATGGTCGCCACTCTTTCATTGTGAGCATAAATCATAGTTGCAATAATAACCGTTGACAAGATGTCTGCAAATTCCGCTAGATAGCGGCCACACCACGAGATGATCGAGGAAAAACTGGGATTCACAGGCATTGCAATGTTACCTATCTATCTATCTATCACCAAATACCTGACGAAGGTAATTTGTAGCATGGCGTGAATTGTGGGATGAACAGCCATCTTGCTGAAACCACAATTCGTCCAAATTTATGTTGAGTTCCCTCAACCGTAGTAAAACCTATTGTCCAAACCACAGCTTTTTCTTGGTTAAAGGAGGCGGCAGGGTCCATTATTTACGATACTGAGCGATAAACTCGTGAGGTTGTTAACATTAGAAAGAAATATCTTCGCTTTTAATTAAATTTCTTTCCATTCTGTTCTACTAGTGACATCTATCCGGAAACGGCCAAACCATGCAGCTAGCACTAGCAGCCAAAGAAATCAATAAACGGCGCTGTTTTTCCTGCAGAGCTTTTTGCTTGCGATATTATTGATTTTAAATAAAGCTGGCCCTACGCTACATTTGATATTTTCGAGGTGTTTTATGACATGATCTCGAAACATGTAGCGAAACAATTCTTCAAAACTAGCGGGAGGGTAAAAGCAAAAAATAAGGGGCTGCCAATATTTGTAACACCCAAAAAGGGGTGAAAAGATTTATTTTGCTCTGTTTCTTTACAAAAAACGTTTTTTTTACGAAAAACTTGAGCTCTGCCACTTTTTTATTTTTTTTCTTCAACTTTCTCGAAATTTTCGTCATACCGTAGAAAAAAATTATTTCCCCCATGGTCATACTCTACTTTTATTCGAAAAAATTTAGAAACAGAGACGGGATCAGTTTTCCTAAAACAGGGGATCTTGGTTTCGAGTGAGAAGATAAAGAGCGCCGCAGGCAAAAATTTTTCAATTAAATTAGCTGAACGCAAAAATGTTAGAAAAACAAAGCACGAAATAAAAATGGCGCCGCTTACAATTTTTTTTCAAAAATTACGTAATTTCGGGAACGCAAGGAAATAGGTCTAAAGAGTATAATTTTTAAGAAAAAAATATCAATTTTCTCGCCCTCCTCCACTGGGACGACAGGGGCCGTGCACAAATTACGTAATGGTCATAGGGGGCAGGGGGGTTACAAAACGTTACGTAGGGGGGAGGGGGGTTTTCGACAGCGTTTGCATTTGTGTGAAACTAAGAAAATTTGGAATGAAAATAAGTGAAGTTTTTTTTTTTTTTTGGGGGGGGGGTAGTGGTCTTGAAATCGTTACGTAATATTAGGGGAGTGGCGTGCCAAACCGTTACAAAACATTACATAGGGAGGGGGTCAAAAATTGGTAAAATCACCGTTACGTAATTTGTGCACGGCCCCACATCTGACTCTTCCTCCTTTCTGATTTCCAATCAAAGTGCAAAACCTGGGTTGGACGTTCGAAGGCGTCAACCCGTCCTATTTGCTTGATAAAGTTTCTACGGAAATATCTCAGTCGATTTATCCAGCCGTGTATAAACGCTTTAGGTTAGGCATTTGCATGTATCTCAGTCCCCAGCCTGTAAACAGTGCGTAAGGACAATGGTTACAAAATGAAAAGCCGAAAAATATTTTTTTTTACGATATCTTTCATCAGTTTGGTATTAAAGTCGAGCAAAAACAATTTTTATTCGAGTCCTAAAGGTATGAAAATGGAAAACATTAGAAAACAACAACCTGGAATGGATTTACTACGTGTAAGATGTAGTGACAACATCGCCCCATGCCCATCCTTTTCTGCCTAATGTGCTTTTCCGTTTGTCTGCGTTTTATACACGGCTGCTTGGCCCCCTAAGGATTTGATGGGTAGCTTTAATAATCGCGCCCTCTCAAGACAAGAGGGTAACAAAGCGGACGAACTTGCCAGACTAGGGGCCGAAGCCCAATACATTGGACCGGAACCTCTTCTGGGAATAACAAGGAAACAGGTACAGAGTGAGCTCAACAAATGGGCGAACAATGAACTGAAGACGTCCTGGACGCAAGAGTCAAAGTGCAGACAGTCCAAGCTATTTGTGGATGGTCTGAATTTAGCCAGAACTAAATGGCTCTTAGGCAAGACCCAAAAGGACATTGGACTGCTGACATGGATGCTGACTGGGCACAATCGGCTGAACAAACATGTGACGCAAATAAGAGTAGCAGGAGATCTCGTGTGTCCCGCTTGCGGGCTCGAAGAGGAATCTGCGCAGCACTTGATAGCAGAGTGCCATGCATATGCCAGATCAACGCAGCTGAAGTGGAGATTTCCCACGATAGAGGAAGAAGAGCTGCACTCGCTCAAATAGGCTGACACACTGAACTTCTTAAAGAAGACAGGGAGGTCCGGAGAGAGTTGTAGCGGAAGTAGGGGCATAGGGGTAAGGAACGGGGGTATGGCAGAAGGGCTCATGAAGAGGCTTAATTGCCAGGCCCACGGGCCGCCCCTATACTACTACTACTGCTACTAATCACGCCACGATTTTATATAGAACTTAAAATTGATGAGTATCTTTTCTTAAATGGATAACGACCGTCGATATTTAGTGTGGAGGAAAATAACAGGATTTCGGTCAAACGTATTTTAATTTAATTAACTCTATAACAATACCAAGCTTTCGGAACTACTTTGTTACTTCTTCAGGGTAGGTATCTTTAATAATCGCGCCCGCGATTGCTCTACGATTTTATATCGAACTTAAAAATATTGCCATAAACGCTATTTTTAAATCTAGACTAGTAAACAGAGATCTGACAAATTATTTATCATTGCAATTTTTTAATAAATTCATAAAACTGTTTTTATTTATTTTATGTTAAAATACAGAACGCCTATGGTTTGTCAAACCAGGAAGGAGGAAATAAAAATTTTCATCGTAAGAACGATTCACCATAAAAACTGCAATTTCCCAGTTAATAACAAATTCGAAATTTATAAGACCCGTTTTAATCGAACCATTGTTCATCAAACTCATTCAATATCAAACTCGTAATTTGTAAAACCCATTTTTAATAAAACCCGTAATTTATCAAACCGTTATTTTTCAAAACCGGAATTCGTAAAACCCGTTGTTCATCAGAAATTTGTTCTTAACTGGAATGCAAGTGATATCTATACACTAACTATTGACCACTACCTGTACAAGTATGCGCGCGTAACAGCGAGAAATGCATCGAAACGCCGCGCCACCTGCGTGTACGCCTCCCGTTCATGTATCATTGGCGAATGCGCAATCATTTTGCAGAAATTTGTGATAAATAACGGGCCTTACGAATTCCGGTTTTTACAAATAATGGTTTGACAAATTCCGGGTTTTATTAAAAATGGCTTTTACAAATTACGATTTTGATATTCAATGAGTTTGATAAACCATGAATCGATTGAAAACGGGTCTTATAAATTTCGAATTTATTATTGAATGGGTTTGAAGAAATAAGGTTGTAAAAAATTGGTTTAACGAATTGCAGTTTCTATAGTGAATGATTTTATGATTGAACTTTCTTCTATTTAATGGGTTTGACTTTGAACATTCTGATAAACCGTGGGCGTTCATCATACATACCTTTGTAACTGGTGAGGGACTCCCTTTCAGAGGAGATTGCTCCAAGGGTGGACTCATCTTAATTTGTCCATTGTTCTCGGGCAAGACCTGTGACCTCCATGTTTTCAGCAAACCTTTGGCCCTTTTCGCTAGTTGTTCGTTTGTGGTTTTGCGTCTTAGATCGTTGACATGCTTTCCCAGTCTGGTGGTCTAAAAACAAGGAATTCCGACTACTTAATTATCGTTCATAATAGGAATAGTCATAGTCGCTTGATTAGCCATAGTTTTTGCATAAGAAATAACTGAGGGGGTAACAACAGTAATGCCATGTAAATCTGGTAGTAATGCCAGTAATGCCATGTTAATTTATATGGGTAATGCCATGAGTGGTTTTCTCCTCGGAAATAACCACGGTTCATACTCGACGTAGTATTTCTAATAATAGGTACTTTTAGCTTGTTTTCAATTTGTCCACTTATCCATAGCCCTATCGGAGGTACTTCTACGGAAAGTTGATGTGAAAAAGTAGACAATAGACAGTTAAAATAAATATTTCAACGCATCCATATCGGTATACGTAACGCGTTCGAAACAAAGTCAAAATACGCTACATTTTTGACTTGTTTATGCGATGTTTCGAACGATGCCCGCTTTTTTGAAGGGTGCGATGACAGGACTGCTGATTGAAATCGTTGCGTGCGTTCGTGGGTCTCTAACGATACGTACATCCTTCCGTACGCAACGAGATTCTGTCATCACACCCGTCAAAGAAGCAGGCATCGTTCGAAACATGCTTCCTGCTTTCTCCAGTTTGTTTAAAATAATTTCTTTGTTAAGTTTTACTAAAGCTAGATCCGTGCCTTTTTTTGGGAGAAATCCGTGTTAATTCTCTGAAAAATAGTTGTTTTTTGAAGAAACTCATAAACTCGATGGTGTACAAGCTTTTCAAATATCTTGAATAAAATGGAAAGAAGTGCTACAGGGCGATAGTTTCCAGGTAGATCTTTTTCTTTGCCTTTGTAAATGGGTATTATGATAGAGGTTTTAAAAATGTCTGGAAAAATACCATTAGTTAGGGACAGGTTAAAGAGATAAACTAAGACTGGGCTAATGCATGGGTTAAGAGATTTTATTACTTTGGGCTTTATATTGTCACTTCCTGCAGCTTTATTTACATTAAGATTTCTTATATATTCTGAAACTTCTTGATCTGTAATTGGATTCCATAAAAGAGAATGTGATATCGTCTTACTTTTATTTATTATACTATTATGTAGTTTTTGTTTAATGTTATTATTTAAGGGTAAATTTTTACATTTGTTTGCAATTTGTGGGCCAACTTCAGTAAAGAAATCGTTAAAGCATTCAGCTATATCATTTTGATTTAAATGTGATGTTATTTGGATTTAGTTTATGTCATTTATACAATCTTTGTTTTTCTCTTACTGATTTTAAAAGATTATCAGTTATCCAGGGTTTTAAGGTTATGACACAGGTAAGTAATAAAAAAAATACAGGAAAGTAAAACATTTCACAAAAATTTGTTTTATTATACATTTTTAAATCTTATATTAATACTAGAGAGAGAAAAAATTCTAGACAAAAAACGCACGTCAGAATCAGCTGTTGAATTCTTCTTTTTTCAATATGATTGAAGTAAGCTCGGAAGTAAGTAAAGTGATGTGATAATAAAAATCACTTTCACTTCCTATAATCAGTTCAATCAGAACGAAAGAATAACTGTAATATATATATAGGCTATTTCATTACATTGTTGGCAGCCTGGACACTCCAAACAACAAAACAGGCAAAAATTTAAAAAAAATCATGAGTGTAAAAAAATTGAATTTTTGGCCTGTGTTGAAAGACGACGTCATTTTGGATTCGGATGATTCGATTTTGTCGCGCCTTCGCATTTTCGTTTCTGTAATAGTGATAGTCATAATAGTTGAAAGTTCCCAACTTTTTATTGTAATTGCAAAAATTAATCACTCAATGAACACTCCCGTTTCAAAAAGTGCTTTTAACTATTGCAACTAACACTAAAATTAGAACAAACACTACTGTGACTATGGCAATTACACAGGCCGACGTTTTTAACTTTTGAAAAGTTACAGAAAGAAAATCCACTGTTTCTAACTAATTTAGGGTTGCTGAGTTCGAAGATGATAACCGTTTTCCTCCATTAGCTCGTATACTGGGCGCATAAACTATTATCATGTTTACCAGCTAAATAAATGACGTAAGTGAGGATGAATACGGAATTAATTTGATAAATACACCAGTAGAACCAGAATACATTTATTGACTATTTATTAAGTCAGTATAATAGTATTACATACACAGAATGTGTGCAATATGTACTTCAATAAAAATGCAAAAAAGACCATCAGTTTTACTTCTTTCTTTTATGAAACGACGGATCTTCTCTTTTCACTGACCAGCAGTAGTCTCCCATCATTACAGAGTCCCAACGTTCTTGATATCGAGATTCCATCGTTCTTATATCCTTATGAAACCGCTCTCCCATTTCATCGCTAACATCTCCAAGATTTTCCGGAAAGAAGTCGAGATGTGAGTGAAGAAAGTGGACAAAGCTTTATATGAGACCAGAAGTTGCTGCACCAGTCCTTCGTAATTTTCGTCCTTATTTTTGCCCAAAAATCCTTTCGTAACATTGACAAAGGCACGCCATGCATCTAACTCCTTTCATTTGAAGTCTGTTCAAACAATTCATCACGCATCAATTTACGAATATCAGGTCCTATAAAAATTTCTTCCTTTAATTTAGCATCACTTAATTTTGGAAAGAATTGTTTAAGGTAACTAAATCTGCGCCCTCTTTGTTCATAGCTTTGACAAAATTCTTCATGAGGCTCAACTTAATATGAAGAGGGGGCAGCAGGATCTTGGCTGGATCTACCAGAAGCTCATACTTGACATTGTTAGTACCGGGCCTAAATGACTCTCTAGGGGACCACTCTTTTTGTAAGTAATGTGTAGTTGTAGCTCTTGAGTCCCAAAGATACAAAAAACAACAGTACTTTGTAAATCCACCTTGCATACTAAGTAATATTGCAATAACTTTCAGATCTCCACAAATTTGCCAGGTATGTTCTTTGTAGTTGATATGATTTAGAATTAGGGCGAGATCTTCATACGTTTTTTTCATCGAAATAGAGTGTGCCACAGGAATAGACGGCCTTATGTTCCCATTATGCAGTAAAACTGCTTTGAGACTGTACTTTGATGAATCTATGAAAAGACGCCATTCAGATGGATTGTCAGTCGATCTTTCTGTAATATCTGTTGTTTTCCAGTTTTTTGGCGGAGTAGTTATCGGTAAAGATTCTCCATGCGGCAGGCACTGGTCTTATTGCGGATGGCAAGTTTGGATACTGAATGACACGTTGTTTCTTCTTATTATCTCCTATTGTATTTGTCAAACAAAAATAACAGTCGTCATGATGATTCCGGGGCTCTCTCCATATCATGGGAATTGCAAAGGGCATGCTTTTTTTACTTCCTTTCAGCCATGCCGAAAGGGTCGCATAACACATTAGGCAGCATACATGAGTAGCCCAGCTTTTATCTTGATCACTGATTTTGCAGTTGAAATAAAAATAGTATGCTTTTTTGACAACAACATTCATCGGTCTAATCTGTGACTGACTGACTCTACAAATGTAACAAAATCCGGTGAATTTTTACAAACTCTACGAGAAGAACCTGACATGTTGCAAAAGCGGAAAAACGGCACACAATCTAGAGCTAGAGTATCTACTAAGAAGACAACAGCACGAATTAAGAAATCAAAAATAATGGAACACACGTAAAATACTCTTAACTGATCACTTATGTTATGTATTAAAGCGAAACTGACTTTGTCTACTCACGCGACACTGCTGCGACACTTATATATTTACGCGCCTCATAGTCTAGAAGGTTCGAGCAAATCCGCGACTCCGCGCCATTGTCGCCACATAGACGAGGCGGTCTTACCTGCTCGGACAAAACAATAGGCAATGACAAAGTGCTTAAGGCTCCCCCGCCCCACTACCATTGTCAAAACTGTTATTTTGATAGAAACTCAAGCCGACCTTTAAGAATATAGTAAAAATGGCAGCCACGCATAACGTGAAATTACGAGCTAATCGAGCAAAACTGTTATCATTGCCATAATCAGCGATCCAAAATTAGTCAGTAAAAATGGTTCTCCTTTCTGTAACTGACTGACGTCGGCCTGTGTTATGAACGATACTTTACACATCCATGGCTGCTGACATCTATACACATAAACTAAATGGAACTGTTACTGTCAAAAAATTGGTCTGATTGAATTCGGAATAAAGTGTATGTTAAACTAAAAAAAAATCATTTTATCTGTGGCTTTTGATTACTGACATGAGCCAAATTGATGGAGCTGAAAAGCCTGAAGACCATTGTGTCTAGTGAAGAAGATAAAGCTTTGAACAATGAACATAAGGGTACTAGTAAAAAAACGGGCAAAATGATGTCTGTACCAATTCTGTGCTATCTGTCCTACAAGCATAAATGCGCCCCCACACCCGGACCCACCAGCCTTCGGATCGGAACCTTGGGACTGACCAGCCTCTGGGGTCTGACCTTGGGACTAACTAGCCTGTGGGGTATAGTCTTGGAACAACAAACACAAATACCTATTTTATTTTAGCTTTGATATATCCTTATTTGTTGATCTAGCATTTAATTAGCACCTAAACTAACTAACCTCTTCTTTCATGAAAACTCTAATGTGTACTACATTTAAAGCATATGCGGAAAAATAAGAAAATATGGAAATGGTAGCATTTCATTTTATTGACCATTTAGATAAACCTGCCACTTTTCTGAATCATTCTAGAACGGTGCACTGCTATCTTTAACGGGTAGCTAGCATTTCAGGTCATATCTCGGAAACTACAAGAGCACCAAATCTGAAGACTGGGCATTTAATTAGCACCTATATAGCACTAATTTAGTCCAACATGAAAAACACCACCAACCTCTTCTTTCATGAAACATTACGACCGTCCCTGCATACAAAACGATGTTTTGACACATTTTATCAGCTGGAGCTGTCACGCATTTGCCATTAGTTTAAAAGTACACCTGCTCGATAGGTCGACTCGATAGAGATAAGGATACGAATGCCGATAAACTCCAAAAATAAACTTTAAGTGTCTATTGTGCATTGTGCATACGAGTTAGAATTTTCTACAACTTTTTTCTAAAATGTGATTCGTATAAGACTCAAAGTCGAGTGATTCAAGAATTGGGCCCTAGATTAAGACAGGTGACGGGGGGTTCACTCATGGTTGGGAAAGCCATTTTTTTGCCGTTTTTCATGGTACCCAGAATTTCTTATTAACATTACTGTGTGCTAGGAAAGAATAGTAGTTTTTACAACTAGTTGCTAAAATAGTGCTTTTTTACAAGCGTTGGTTTAAATAACGAGTGCAGCGAGCAGCGGCGTATCCAGGTCAGGCGTCTGGGGAGGGGGGAGTATTTTATTGTCCGCGGTATAAGTTCAGATTTCGTTGGCCGGTCCAACTAAAAAACAACAAACACTTTTGCTGCGATTTTCGGCATGCCGCTTTCTAATCTATGGACAAATCGACTTTCGTGTGCAAGTCGTGCTAACTTTGTACCGATAAGCTAATTTTATTAAGGGTAACCCATGGACCACGTTTTGACTTGTTGTCATTCTGGTAAATTTGTTTTTCAAAAAATATGGCGGATTAAAAATGGCGGAAACCCGTATATTTAAAAAAATAAATTATATATAATATAATATATTTTGTGAACAAAAATAAACAAAATTAATTTTCATTAAAAAAAACACAAAATCTGAAAAAATAAAAAACTAAAGAAGTTTTTAAGTTTTTTTTTTGAAAATTTTAATTAAAAAGATAGCCTTTTTGATTCTGAGTTCAAATTGGGTTCAAAGATTCCATTCGGTTAAGTAGTTTCTGAGGTATGAAAAAATCCCTGGTCAAAAGATAACCTGAACTTATATTAAGTTTAAATCCCTTGTTATTCTAGAATATGCGGTTTTAAACAAAATTATAAATCTCGACAGTCAATTATTATTGTTTTTAACATTTTAACAAAATATTATTTTTAATAATATTAAAAGTCTAGAAGGCGAAAAATGTTTCGAAAATCAGAATCCTATAAAAAAAGAATTTTGACAGAGGGAATCTAGCATTTTCATACCCTGAGGATGGCCCAATAAAGGGCCGAAACGTCGGCACAGAAAAAATTAGATTTCTGTGTTTTATTGACCCCTCTCCAACGAACCAACACCAGTAAAAATAAATTGGGTCGAAAAACGTCACATTAAAAATAATTTTTTAACTTTATTTACCTTTGTATATTTGTTAAAGAATGTTCTAAAGCAGTGCTTGTTTTATCTTTATCTTTCTTTTGACATATTACGCAGAAACACAAATTAATTTCTCCAGACATGGTTAGATCTTTTCCAAGTTTAAAAACAATAATGGAAAATTACCTGATTATTGCGTAACTCTCCGAATGCCTCTAATTCGCCGCGTGGGCCGCCAATTAAAATTATAGCCTATATGGTAATAATTTTATATAAAAAACGCTTTTCAAATACAAGCTTTTATAAAATATAAACTAAAAAGTTGAAAATAATTTGTAGCATTCTGATATCATAACAATAAAAGCGATGGGCGCAAATTAAAACAAACAATGTCCATCCATATATCACAGAAAAGTCAGTTAAAATTGGTTAGCGACACATGACCAAAAATCGTTCATCTTGAATCCGCCCTATTGAATTTTCAAAATCTGATCAAAAATTCGTATTCCTTATCCCCAAAAACATCCGTACCCCAATTTTGGTTGAAATCGGACAAACTTAGGCGTTTTCCCCCTCAACTCCCCTTGTAGGGAGGAAGAGGCTGCCTAATAATACCATATTATTGTATTGTCACCGGAACTATAATCGCATACCAAATTTGAATTCAATCGGAATATTTGACCCGAACATACATGCTTACATTGTGGTGAAGTTAACTAAAAGCTTATAAAAAACAACTTCACGCGTGGTCTTTCTAGTGAGAACCAAATGGTTTTTCAAACAAGTGCACATATAACTTCTATATATAAAATTAACGAAAAATGGTTCCTCTACAAGTTTTATTTCAAACTTTTTTTTAAATTTTGCCGCAAATGGCTTCTCAAAATAAATAACTGCTTTAAAAAAAAAAAACTAAAAATAAGGTTTTTTATTTTTTGTGACAAAACAATGCAAAATTTTGAACTTTTTTATAAAAAAAAAAAAAACAATTTTATCGTGTGTTTCCACCACACTGTTTTCTGTCATTTTCGACTTTCTATGTTAATTTTTAAGAAAGTTACAGCGTTTTTAAAAATACCATGCAAAAAAAGTGGTGGGGGCAATAACTTGAAAAAACGCATTTACCAGAATGACAACAAGCCAAAGCGTGATCTATGAGCTACCCTTAACAAAGTTAGCTTATCCGCATAAAGTTATCACGATTTGCACACGAACTCCCCTTTTTGCCCGATTTGTCCATAGACTTTTCCGTGAAAGTCAAAGTGAAACTGGAATGCAATCGTCTTATAAAAGTTTATTGCTTTTATAGTGGAGGCATCTAACAGAATGTAAATTACTTATACTAAAATTAGTGGCGTACGAAGGAATGGTTTCTGGAGGGGGCTTGAGCTTGGGCGAAGCTAGGTAGGGAGGGCATCAAGGGGAGAAAATAAAAAAATTAGCCAAATTCTTTTAAAATAATGTAAAATTATGATAAAAATGACACTGCCGTTGAAAATTTGATGAAAATAGAAGTAATATGAAGTGGACCAGAAGTTGCACCGCGCTGCCGCTGGCGAAGTTTTTTTTTAAATTAAGAAATGGACATTTGGTTTTAACAAAATAATTTAAAGTGTAGCACAAGTTACGCCGCAGGCAAAAGTTTTTGCGAAAAATCGTAAAAAATGTATCTTGTTGGTCCATTATTAAATAAAAATCTTGAGCTTTTTGAAACTCCTATTAAAGTTTTAGGTGTACATTTTCATTTGCGTATTTTAGATGTGATTTTTAATCCAATACCTGGAGTCTTGGGGGTAATTACCCACATTACCCCCACCCCCCTTGTATACGCCGGTGGCAGCGAGGTATTTAAAAACGCGAATAAAAAAAGCACAGTTTAGCTGCGAGTTGTTAACACTATTTTTTCAAATACCTTTATCAAAAAATCCAAGTAAAACAAGAAAGTACTTTTAAAAATCTCGTACGAAGAGCACTTCTCGCAACACACCGTCTTGAGGTTAGTACATCGATGGTCTTTACACTATAAATCAAGGCGGCTGGTAAATGAAATAACAATGGTTTCCATAGCGATGTGCCTTTAACTCGGTGACGTTTATTGTTGCGACATTTTAATCTTTGACACTTTGATATCTGGACGATGTTTTTAAAGGATTTTTTCGTGAGAGGTGCCTCATTCAAAGAAATCACTCCCCTAACTTTCAAATAACCCCGCGATTTCACGGCGCGGTTTTTAAAATTGAAATCTCTGAACGTAATGACAGGAACAGAGAACGAAAGCACATGGGGTACCTCCTCGGATCTTTGCTTTTTCTCTGGACTTTGTGGCCAAACCGTGCAAAGGCACTACTATATAGTTCAAATCACACAGTGATTTCTTCGAATTTCCCTAACAAATTGTCAAATCCAGTTACTCACCTCTGGTAAAACAATAACTGTCAAAAATCGTATACAGGGCCTCTAGTACACACTACTCAAAAATTTTCCATGTGTTTTTGAAACCGAGGTTGGGATCTAAAATCTACCCCCTTTGCACTTCAAGTTCTCACCAGTACACTTGCATACAATATTTTTAAGTTAAAAAAATTATCTAATCAAAATAAAAATTATGTGGAGTTATGGGCGCCAAATGTTTCCATGAGAATTTCTAGTAATTCCAGCGTGCCAGTAGAGTTCTCTTGGTTCTTTAATAAACTCGGGGTAAGGGCCGCGCAGCGTTAGGCCATTTTGAGCCTACGACTGCACACGCGGAGTGGTTTTATGTATAACTATTTTTTTAAATAATATTTTTAAAACACAATTTTGAAAGATAAAAACGAGTGTCAGAAAACGTAAAAATACTCTTCTGCCCCACTGCGGCCCGATTCATTGTTGACGATTACCATAGGAACGGGAACCTTAGGCTAGTTGGGGGCTTTTCATCATGGTCCGTAGAATAGATACGGTCTAGTAATTTTGTCCCACTCTTCAACCTGATGACGACACAAAGATAGCAGCTGCGCCATTCGTAGTGCACTAACACTGGCTTGGTGCTGTCAAAAAATTGCATCGGTGCAGTCTGAGTACAGATTGAATGGAACATGAAAAAAACTGCACCCAAACCAGAACACTCGTTTTATTCAAGTACTTTACTCAATTTATATAAAAGTAGCTTAGGACCATTGAAAAACTCTTTTTGAGGATGATTAGTCGGTTTTGAGTTAAAATATAAAAGCGCGAAAAAGTTTTCGGTGCGCCAAGAACCCTCAGAGTCGGTGCAGAAAAAGTTGCACTTCGTGCAAAACCGAAATTATCAGTTTTCCAATGGAACATGAAAACTGAAAAAGTGCACCCCAATGGAACAGCACAACCGACTCAGTGGTGCACTGGTGGCGCACCAGTTTTACCAATGGAAACCGCTATAAGATGGGCCGACCTTTGTAAGGAATTAATCAGTCGGTAATAGGTGTCTTTTTAGATAATAGACAGTTTTTGGTCGTCCCAAAATGCCCGACGACTAACGCTATTTGACACTGTTGACATTTGAACGTCATATATGTTTAAGGGCTGCCGTGATACGCCGCAATCCTACGGACGGTTAACGAAAGAATGTTGACGAACGTGACGAGCTTCTATATTAAAAATAAAATTTCGGACCGGGTGGCGCTAGCCTGAGTACCAAAGACTCAAGCGTGTTTTTCTGTTTGAGCGTTCTTTTATGTATAATTAAATAGGTAACTGCTTCAAACGCATTTAACAAAAAGCAATAAATTTAACAACAACCGGACCGTCGACGTAAAATCTGTACCAAATAGGCTATTTTGAACTGTCGAATAGTGTTAAAGTTATCGTTGTCGGTGAAGTTATGAATTGGCACGACCAAAAACTATCTATTAAGTCCGCATATGACAATGTCACTATACAGGTGTTATATGACCAGACAGTTGAGGCCAATATTCCAATCCCCTTATGCAATTTAATTAATAGACTTTTAAAGAATAGAAATATGTATATAAAAGATAGAGATGGTAACATAATAGTTCCAAAAAAGTCATACACCGGTTTAGTTCAAGGGTCTCCCATGAGTCCCATACTTTTTAACATTTATATAAAAAAAAAATTTGAGTTACTACCAGACTCAGTAAAAATTATGGCATATGCAGATGACTTGGTCCTATTCATCAAGGGGGAAAATGTCATACAAATGACAAAAATTTTAAACAATGCCTTAAAAAACATAAATAGGTATCTTACAAAACTTAATTTAGAATTCTCCGACCATTCTCCATACAAACAATACTCGCAAATATCTCCCTCCCCAAAATCAGGCTCCTAATTGGCTTCCTAAAGAAAAACAAAATAAAACTTTGGGAAGGGAAAAAAAATACAAAACAGCTTAACCTCACAACTCAGTGAGACCTTGAAAGACTTCCCCCTCCCTAACCCATTACTCCCCTTTTTTGAAATTTTATGAATTAGATATGAGTATTGCTTTAATGGTTTTAAATTAAATGCATTTGACTAAGCTCACCATCAAAGATTATACATTATTTGTTTTCTATTTTAAATGTATGTCTATTTTTTGCTTTTTTTTTGTTTTTTTTTTGTAATACTAATACATCTAACAACGATTTTTTTTCTTTTATATTGAGAGTATGCGTATGAATGACTAAACTTCTCCTATAAAAGTTGAAATAACAAACCAAACAAAATAAAGCTTTAAAAAACATAAATAGGTATCTTACAAAACTTAATTTAGAATTATCACAACAAAAATGCGACGCTATATGGTTTAATAAAAAACAAGAACTACTCTAAACCCCCCAGATCTTCTTATAGCAGAAAAAAAAATAACATATAAAAACTACTAAATATTTAGGGATAACATTACAAAGAAATTTAAAATGGGACACTCACATAAACAACATGACAATTAAAGCTAAAACGGGACTTAACTTTATAAAAGCTTTTTGGGTGGGGAGCAGATCCCAAGACTCTCAGTATGGCCTTCACACCTGGATTTTGTTTCAACTTTCATATATCCTACATCTCAAAAAAACCTTAAGAAACTAGATATAGCCTATAATCAGGGCCTTAGAATAATAACGGGATGCATGAAAACAACCCCAATCTCAGCCCTTTATGCCGAAACTGCCTCTTTGGATCTATATACAAGGAGAGAAATCCTGTCCCAAAAATTGATAATAAAAGCTGCAAGCACTTTCAATAACCCGTTAATAAACATTTTAAAAGAATACAAGAGAAACTTTAGTACAAAACATGCCAATTTTAGAAATTCCACCATACTCTTAAATACCTATGTAAAGATGGAGAATCTTTTGAAAAATCCAAATACGGAAAGAACTGTACCCTGTTATGAGGAAGAATATAACATGCAGATTACAAATATTCCTATTTTAAACTTGAATCTTAAAAAAAACAGCCAAAATGGAGAACAAGAATTCCTAAATAAAATGGAAGAGTTTCAGGATCATTTCTATTTTGTATACACTAATGCTTCTAAAAAGGACGAATCAGTAGGGTATGGAGTCCATATCCCCAAATTAGGTTTTAACTTTTCAGGAAAATTACCAAACAATTTTAATATATGTACTGCTGAAATGGTTGCTATCCATGAAGGTCTTCGTTTCTGCCTGGAGAAGGAAATTAAAACCGTCGTAATCGACTCAAAAAACTCCATAGAGAAATTAGATAAAAACACATTAGATCCTAGTCAAGACTTCATAACACTGGCTACAAAGAACATGATCTTCAGAATATTCGACTATTTATAGCCTAGGTTCCTGGAGACAATGGGATAAAGGGAAATGAAGAAGTAGATAAACTTGCAAACATAGGGAGAATATTAAATGTTCCAAAAAACTTAAAATACCCTGTAAAAGACATGTGTAATATTATAAAAAACAAAACTCTAAGTAACTTTAAAAAAACCTGGAAACAACAATCATCTACCAAAAATACTTGGTATTCTCATATACAAACTGAATTCCCCTCCAAGCCATGGCATCATCATCATCAACCATATTTTGACCGAAAACATATTACCACCATGATCAGAATGTGCAGGGGTCACTGTCTCACAGGAGTGCATTTGAACAGAATTAATATACGTGAATCTCCTCTCTGCGAATGTGGTCAAGTTGAGGATCTGGATCGTATTTTCTTTAACTGCCCCATTAATAAAATACCAAATATAGGCATGTACCAAGCCCTAGCAGACATTGGTACGGTCTGACCATTCTCCATACAAACAATACTGGCAAATATCTCCCTCCCCAAAATCAGGCTTCTAATTGCCTTCCTAAAGAACTAACAAAATAAAACTTTGGGGGGAAGGGGAAAAAAAATACAAAACAGCTTAAACTTACAAGTCAATTAGACCTTGAAAGACTTCCCCCTCCCTAACCCATTACTCCCCTTTTTTGAAATTTTATGAATTGGATATGATTGTTGCTTTAATGGTTTTAAATTAAATGCATTTGACCACCATCAAAGATTATATGTTATTTGTTTTCTATTTTAAATGTATATCTATTTTTTGCTTTTTTTTTGTAATACTAATACATCTAACAAAAATTTTTTTGTCTTTTATATTGAGAGTATGTGTATGAATGACTAAACTTCCCCTATAAAAGTTGAAATAACCAACCAAACAAAATAAAAAAGAGAGAAAGAAGAAAACAAGAGTGATGACACAAACAAGTGCTCCGAGTGACCTATGAGTCAGACAACCTCGAAGTCCACAGATGAGAGCTGGCATATTGTTCTAAACTTTGGACAGATCCAAAACACAAACTGAACTGAACTGAAGGCCCCGGGAGAGAGGCAGGACCTGTAGGGGGAGTGGGAGAGGCCTAATTGCCAGGCCTGCGGACCGCCCCTTATTACTACTACTACTAATTACCTATCTATCAATAATTTAAATTATATCTATACTTAAAATAAATCCCTAAATTCTATCTCCCTCTAATTGCCGGTCTGGATGGATGGATGGAACTGGATTCTTTGGATTCCTGGGCAGGCTTTATTTGATTTAAATCGTAAAGTAAAAAAACCGGGAAAAAACAGAGCGCAAAGCGGGTACCTATTCGACTAGATGGACGAGTTTTAGGGGCAAAAGGTGGGAGAAAGCTACAATTGTAAACACGCGAACAATATCTAGTTAAAAAAAAAATTACAACTAACTGTATCTACAAGGCTCATGTAAAAACTGTTGATTTAAAAATAAAAATGTAAAATTATACAAGGTGTCCATTGTCATTACCACAAAATGTCATTACTAATGTTTAATATAGCACAATTAAAGGTAATAAAAAATCTGTTTTCAAATTTAAAAAAAAAATACAATTCTCACTCTCTAGCTGCTTTATTCCATTCCATTATTGTATATTGGTTCCAATAAAATTATGTTTACACTTTTATTTTCTGTAAAGTACAATTCGAAAATAATTATTTGCTTATTACAATAATTCTCAATGCCACGAGGTACACATATTTTAAGTAATTGAAAGGTTTTTTTAATGGAGCTTCTGAGCTTCTATAGATAAGGATTATTTTTTTAATTTTACATGCAGCAGGATGATTCAAAACTGATTTACCATATCTTGAATTTTAATTGATATATGCAGATAATATTGCCCCATAGCAAATGAAGCCAACATAGTAGGCCGTGGTTACATGCCCCAGCTCGATATGCGCAGGCGCGCAGGTTCGCGCCAAAATTTTCCGCATAACGGGCTGTCCAAACTCCTTTATAGTAGCACAAATAAATATAAAGCTAGTGAGCCGACCTTTTTTTTTAAATTTTCTAAAAAACTCCAAAGGGCACAAAAATTTTTAAAAGGACAAAATTAGCACAAAATAAATTTCTATTAAAAAAAAAAACTTTTCAAGCACAACCTTTTATTAAATTAAATGTATCATATATAAACAGTTGTATTACTCTATAACCTAAGGACATTTTCAAAGGCTTGGCAAGCATGGCAATCTCACCCGTTCTCAGCTTCTTTATATGAAAACATTATGTTTATTCTTCGAATAGAGGCAGAATTTAGTTCTTCTTTTGTAGTTCTTTGTCACCGTAAAGTCAAAATTTTTAATTTGCGCCAATCGCTTTTATTATGGTATAAGAAAGATAAAAAATTATTTTTTACTTTTGAGTGCATTTAACAATAACTTGTTCTTTAAAAGTTTTTTTTTAATAAAAATTTTTTTTTTTATTTTTATATTTGTACCCTAAATCGTCCATTTTGAAATTTTCAAATCTGATCCAAAATTCATATCCACTTCCCGAAAAACCTCTGTATGCCAATTTTGATTTAAATCAAACAAACTAAATCTTTTTCGCCCTCCACTTCCCTCGTTAGAGGGAAGTGTTTACCGAATAATACCATATTATTTTATTGTAGCCGAAACTTAATTAACACCCTTAATTTTTAGATCTGTACCCTTAATTGTCCATTTTGAATCCGCCACATTGAAATTTTCAAATCTGATGAAAAATTCATAATCCCCCTCCTTAAAAACCCCTGTATGGCAATTTTGATTGAAATCGAACAAACTAAATCTTTTTCCCCTTCCAGTTCCCTCGTTAGAGGGAGGAGGGTACCTACCTGAAAATACTATATTATTGTATTTTCACCGGAACTATAAATGCATACCAAATTTTAACACAACTGGATGTGGATAAGTCAGTTAAAATTGGTTAGCAAAACGTCACCGAAAATCGTTCATCTAGAATCCGCCATATTGAATTTTCAAAATCTTATCAAAAATTTGTAAGTATTCCTTATCCCCAAAAGCCCCTGTATACTTGGTTGAAATCGGACAAACTTAGATGTTTCCCCCCTCCACTCCACTCGTAGGAGGAGTGCCTAATAATGACATATATTGTATTGTCACTGGAACTATAAACGCATTCCAAATTTGAAGGCAATCGGATGTGTATAAGTTAGTTAAAATTGGTTAGCAAAAGATTACCAAAAATCGCCCATCTTGAATTTTCAAAATCTGATTAGAAATTCTTTATCTCCATCCCCAAGTGCCCCAACACACCAAATTTCAATGAAATCGGGCGTACTTCAACTGTACCCCCCTCCAACCCCTTCGAGTAGGGGGGAGCTGTCAATTTTATCACACTATATTCTTGCGTTGTCATCGCAACTATATAAGCATTCCAAATTTGAAGCCGATCGGATGTCGGGAAGTTGGTCAAAATTAAGTTGCAAGATTCCATCAGAACAAACATATTTACATAGATACATTGCAAGTTAAATAAAAGCTTGTAAAAAGCACATCATTCTGGAATTATTAAAATTTGGATTTTGTGAGGTGGGCTCGCTAGGTTTAATGAGGTATTTTTTACTTTATTAGTGATTTAAAAAAAAAATGTTATGGGCTCGCTAGCTTTATATATACCTAGCAGGCCCAACCTTAAATATAGGTTGACAATATCCCTTAAATATCTCAGAATTATGTGCTTTTTATGTCCTCCATAAAAATAGAAAAACATTAAGATGTTTTACTTGTTTAATGATTTTCTTTAAAAAAATGTTATGGGCTTGCTAGGTTTATATAAAGCTAGCAAGCCCATAACATTGTCACTAAAAAAGTGAAAAATAAATTAGTTTTTTTCTATTGTAATGAAGCACATAAAAAGCACATAATTCTGAGATATTTAACTGATATTTTTAACCTTTATTTAAGGTTGGGCTTGCTACGTTTACATAAAGCTAACAAGCCCACCTTTTTTTTAAATTTTCTCAAAAACTCAAAGAGCACAAAAATTTTTAAAAGGGGACGAAATTAGCACACGAAAAGCACATAATTCTGGAATTATTAAAATTTGAATTTTATGAGGTGGGCGGGCTCGCTAGGTTTATGGAGGTTTGCAAAGGCTACAAATTTTTCTCTTAAAATAAAAAAAAATACTTCTTTATATTGCACAACAATTAAAAGAAAATTTGTGGAAAGAAACCTACTAAAATTACCATTTTTAACATGTTTTATAAAAAAATTTATTTCTTTTACATATATTTTATTTGGCACAACCAAGAACAAATTTATTTAATTGTTCACCAATTTATAACCTCTGTAAGTTGTATGTTTCCGACATTGATATAAATTTAATAAATCTGAATGCTTTTAAAAAGGTAATAGGGTCAAATCATATCAAGTCAACCAGGCAATAGTTTTGACCATCTCCGATTTTGATGATTTTTGGTACACTTATTCGTCTTGTCAAAAAACTCAAAAATCTAAAAAATCAAATTTTTTGGATAAGCGGTTTTTGTTTTATTGATTTTTGAAAATCAAGAAATTGACCAATATGTCCTTGACATTTACAAAAATAGTAAATCTCAAAAACTATTGATCCTATAGAAGCGAGTGATAGCTCATTTTGAAGGGTTTTTAAAGACCTTTTTAAAGATGTGTGACACAATATAGTTTGTTTATTTTTTTTTTCTTAATTAAAAAAAAAAAATTTAAATCTCAAAAACACATTTTTTAATTTTTTTCAAAAAAATATTTCTTTTTTTTTCAATGTTTTTTTAACATTTTTGGAAAATTTTAGGATGGAGAAATAATGGAGTCATACTTTAAAAAAATAATAAGATATTTAATACAGGGCTAATTTACCTAATATGGGTATAACAAAAAAATGAGTAAGAATAATAGAAAATTTACAATAAAAAATATTTAGGTTGCTAATTTTTTTTGCAAAATATTTGAGGAATCTGTCATTTCTTCTGCAGTTAGCGTATATGTCCTACCAGTGGCAGTATTTGGGTTGACCCGTCTTAAAAAAGAATTTTGATCTATGACCAATATATCAGCTTTTGGCTTTGGAAAGTAAAAAGACGGAGAGAGACCAAGAGGATGTAAAAAACTAACTTTTAATTCCCCGCTTTCTATATTTTTCATAGTTCGGAGTCGATGTTTTCAATTTCTGTGTTTGACAAACCACAGGTTGCAAAAAGACATTGAATATTTTCCTCTTTACTTAGTGAAAATGGTTTTGTAATAATTTTTTCATTACTGAGGGGGATAATTGAGTGCAATTTTTGAGTCCCAGGTATCGATTGTGCTTCCAGGTATCTTTTTTCCAAAAACTTTTCATGTTGCTGGTAGTCATTTAATGAACAATATTTAAATGTTATACCAGGAATGTTTTCTGTTGCAAATTTAAAAAGATCTTCGGGGGTCATAATCTGTTCATTATATGGTCTCTGCAGACTTGCTTTAGCAGCCAACCTTTTTATGGTGCCTCCCAGTCCATCGCATGCACTCTTCCCGTGGGAGGTGGCAAAAAAATTCCATTCTGCTTTAATTTTAAATTCCTCGAGATAGTACGCAATATTAACAATTTTTTTTTTATTTTTATACTGTGCGGCACAGCCGTCTGAAAAATAGATAATTTTGTCTAAATTATTAGTTTGCCTCTTTAGTTCAGGGATAAAGTGGCTTAAAAAAAGATGAAATGCCACAGTGTTGTGTACCAAACAGTCTGAAATAAATATATAATTTAAATGACCCAGTTTTCCCTCATGAGTTTTGTAATATATTACAAAAGGATGTAGGGTTGCCTGGCTATTTGTCCAGTGATAGGACTGCACTTCATCAAAATAAATGAATAATTTTCAGCGAAGTCGCATGTGATTAGTGCTTCCCCCTTTTTTAAATTGTCTTTTACCTCATTGTAGTATTCTTTTTGCATGTGAGTGTAAAAAGAATGAGATTTTAATTTAATCAAGTCGTTTGAAAATTCTTCAATGAAGTCCTCTGCTGGTTTAATTAATGTCTCCATATTGCATCTATCTACAGATATCCACTTCTTAAAAGTCACATTGTCAATCATTGCTTCTTCGAACTTTTCATTCAAAAAGTTTTTTAAATTCTCAGTTCCTGGGCATATCTCACATTTGTCCAAAAAGCAGTGATCTTGGGTGGAGGGGAGGACAATTGAAGAAATACTCAAAATTTTGCAGGAATAAACAAGTTTGGAAAAACCTTTTATGTATCTTATTTACAAGACTGGGAGTAATTGACAAGTTTTTAGATATAAAGAGTAAATATATAGGTATTTATCAAAAAATGTATGGTTTTTTTTCCAAAAATATTAAAAAAATACTGAAAAAAAATAGTATTTTTTTGAAAAAAATTCAAAATGGTGTTTTCAAGATTTTTCAAAAAAAAATATTAAAAAAATTAAAAAAAAATAAAAACAAAAAATTACATGGTGATACACATCATTAAAAAGGTCTTTAAAAAACCTTCAAAATAAGTTAACATATTAGTCAAAATCAACCATTTTATTACAATATTTTTTAGTTTTCTCACTGTGGTATCTCAGTTATCGATTGACATAATATGAATAATAATATTGACATGAAAATCACAAATTTTCCATTTCCTTTTTTAACTTTTCAAAATTGTGGATAAATACAGGCGTCCAATAATTTTGTCCGTGCCACAATGCAGTACATGGTACACTCACGCGCGCTCGATGGAAGTGGGGATCAGTGTTGCCAGGACTACTATTTTAATAGTAGATCTACTATTTTTTTCTCACATCTACTATTCTACTATTCTTAAGTGAAAATCTACTATTATACTTTTCTTTGAGTGAAAGTCTACCACAGCAATAGATACCAAAAACAGCTCGATAAACACTCAATATTATGGTGAAAAAAATTAGTTATTTTCTATTATAAACTCATGGGATATTTTTAATGCGATTATAAGTTCCCGCTGTTTACCAGCAAGAGATGTTTCAAAAGGACTGTGGGTCACATTACTCCTATCCTTTTTATGGTTTTGAACTAAAGCTAAAGATAGGAAATAATTTATAAAGTTTCTTTTTCTGTTTTTTAATAATAAAAGCTTTCTTTGTAGCCTAGGTACTATTTTTTATTATAAAAATTCTAGAATCTACTATTATTTTTGTCTCTGATCTACTATTATTCTAAAAATGGACCTGGCAACACTGGTAGGGATAAGAGAAGCATGCTGATTAAATGGTTTCCGTGGCTGCCCAAATGACAGTCTTAATATTTCCATCGTCGAGGTTGCGTCAGCTACTTTTCTAGTATGGGATTTACAGACAACATGGTGGATAATACTTATTTGAAACGCATATGCTGACAGTACCGTGGTAAGTCAAAATAAGCCTTTGTACTTGTTTTTTTTTCTAAGTTTGTTTCTTTATTGTTAAATAGGAACTTGAAGTATACTTTACTAGAGAATCTCAGTTCTGTGTTTTTAGGAATTATTATTGAGCTTTCTCTAACACATTTGATTTACCTAAACAAATCTCCAATGCATATTTTAGAAATCTGAAGAATTTTTGTCAGTTCCATGTTAATTTGAAAAAACAGCTATAAATTAAAATGCAAAAAAAATTAAGCGTTCTCTAAGACATTTGATTTACATAAACAGATGTCCTTTGTTTTCACTCATTTGTTTAGAATAAATACATATTATTGCTCCAGCCAAAAATCGTTGTGAAATCTCTCAATTCTGTGTTATTCACCCATGTACCTATGACATTTATTGAAGAAAGTCAAAATATCTCATAGAAGGTTTAGCTGCCCCAGGGGGATTGGTTTGGGCTCTGAATTTTAGATTTTTTGTCAAAATCGTCTTACGCAAAAATTTTGAGAAAATTAAACTAAAAATGCCATTTTTTAATTTAAACATGTGTTAAATGGATAACGTTATAATTCCTTATGAAACTTTTTCTAAAATTTAAGCAAAAAATTCCAGGCACAAATTTTTAGAAAATTAAACTAAAAATGCTTGACAAAAATTAATCACATTATTTTTTTTTATTTAAGCTGAAAATTATTAAAAAATTTTCATCTCTTTCATATTTTTTGTGAAATACTTTTAACAAAGTGTGTTGAGTTGGCTGAGAACTTTTTTAATAAAAAAAAAATTTTCACCAGGTATTCCATGACTGTTTACAAGAATAAAAATTAATCACATTATTTTTTTTTAATTAAGCTGAAAATTATTAAAAAATTTTCATCTCTTTCATATTTTTTGTGAAATACTTTTAACAAAGTGTGTTGTGTTGGCTGAGAACTTTTTTAATAAAAAAAAATTTTACCAGGTATTCCATGACTGTTTACAAGAATCCATGACTTTTTGGGGACCCAGATTATCCAACTAAATAGCAACTTTGAATAAACATATTTTTAATATTAGTAGCTACTCCTTGTGTGACATTATTGTTTTTGTGTAAGTTAAGCTACCTAAGTAGCTTCTATTGACTGGACTATGAATAAATAGTAAGTATAGCAGAAAAAATCATCAAAAACTACCAATAACAGTTTGCCTTCAGTAAATTAGACCTTGTATGGATGGTAGTAATAAAATATTGAGTAAAATATTCTCACACATTTAATTAAGTACCTAACAACTTAAATTATTGATTTCCAGATCTGGCCTGTAATGCCTATGTAGCTTAAGAGATTCTATTGATCAAACAAAACACTAAGAATTTTGAAAAAAAAAATATTTATTTTAGAAATTCTTAGTAGTACTAATTTGTAGCCAATACTTACCAAGAAAAATATTTTTAAGAACTCAAAATATTTTTATGGCATTTAAACATTTTACAATTCTAGGGCAGGGCTGACTAAATTATTTTTTTGTAACAAAATCAAAACAATATTGAATTTTCACAGCTTATGGTATCCACTCGAGCATCAACCATGAATTTTTTTTTAAGTTAAACAAATCTCAAAAATTAAGAACCTTACCTCCAATAGTTCTTTGGTAACAGCCACTCTTTCCAAACAGGAAATAATATCCAATACCTCTGGCATGTTGATGACCTAAAAAATTTAAATTAAATTTAGACCTCAAAAACAAATAAAGAATTGTTTGGCACTTCTTTTGCACAAGTTTTACTTATTGAGATTTTAAGTCTATGAACCTACTTTATCCAAAAATATATATTTTTCAAATTACATAGATAGACTTTAAAATAAGCTTTATCATTAAAATGATAATTAATAACCAACAGAGATCTATGACAAGTGAAACCTCATTTTGGGGAATTTTGGGTCAGTGACCTACATTTGATTTCTTATGTCAATATATATTTCTAACTTAAGGTCTAAATTTAACCCGGTATATTTTTCATCAGGTGGACTGTCCTAAGGAGGCAGAAAATCTGACACCCAAGGAGAAGTTAAAAGGTCAAAAACTACATTTTAATTGGTCAATTTATTTTTTTTTGGGCGGTATAGTCAAAAAAACATTCAAACAAGGTTGATTTTCAGATTAAAAAAAACTTCTTCACATTTTGGGGATTCAAAGGCGCACTTTTTATCTCTCATTTTAAGGAGAAAAGTATCTCTTTTTGCATGAAATTTAAACAGGAATAAAAAGTAAGAAGAAGGATGAAAAGTAAAGTGAGGTATAGTGTTCTTTGAAATTTGGTAATTATTAAATGTTACTGTAGTTGCTTGGACTAAAATGTGCTATATGGCCGAGATAACAATTCACTAGTTCTTGAGTTATTTTTGAGTTTGTGGATTCATCTGCTAACACAGGTGATAGCCAGCTATTTTACCAAAATCAAGAATCTTTATAGCTGGGTTGTTCTTGAAAAATGGTAACATTTGGTGTAACTTTTTTAAGTAAATATAATATGTTGCTATATATATAATATGCCCTTAATTGATTTCTTCTTTTCTCTCTTTTGTCTATTTCCTTTTTCGTTTCTGGTGCTTTCTAGTTTTTGCCATTGTTTTTCTAAAAATTATTGAGTTTTTTTAATTACAAGCGAAAAATGTCACAGGTGTTATCAATAAAATATTCTGAAAGATCACACCAGTGACGTTCACACTAGTGACATATTTAGCAAAATGTCTAAATAACAAAAAAAATAAAAAAGTTACTACTTTTGAATTTTAAATGCCTACTTTTTATAGTTAAATCACATTTTTTAAAGTAAATATCTTACCATTTACTCCTTATATATATAGAAACATGTGTGACATTTATCTCGGCCAAAACATTAATACTGTTTTAAAACCACCAAAATTTCACAAAAACTGAATTATGGAACACATTTCAGGTTACACTCTTAAACTGTGTCTTCCGTGCTTCTCCATTTTCAGGTAAATGAGTTGGGTGTTGTATGCAGTGATGCCAGATTTAAAAAAAAATCTGTGACTGCATATGATCACACAAGTGACACCAAAATCAATTAAATGTGTTTTTTTTTGTTTTTTGTTGAAGACAAAAAACTTATATCAATGTATTTTTTTAAGATTAAAATTTTTGAGTTTTTATCTATCTAAATCATTATCTAAATAAACTTTAAGATCCTAGTGACTTTTTGTTAAATCTGAATCTATTAACTTTGAAAATTACAGATCACACACCATGTGACATGTCACATGGTGAGAACAACTTTTCTTCCATGGAGACATTTCTTGGAGACTTCATTACTGCTGGATAATGTTAGCCTTTGAGTACACTAACTATCCTCCTACTTTGTTTTCAAAAGGATAAGTGGTTTTAAATTTACAAACCAATTACATGCAATGTTACCTTTTTTCAAGAACGACCCTAATATTATGTTTTTTGTGCAACATAGTTTTTTCAACATAATATTACATACATAGTGACTTCTTTTTGTTTATAATATAAAATATTTGGATATGGTTTTTTTAGACTATGTCTGAGCTTTGTCAATGTATATTTATAGTGTGCAGGCAATAAAGCTACTTTTGATTTGATTTAAAAATCTTTCCCACCTTTCGCTACCAGACAGTTTTTGATATTTTGTTTTTATTAATAGAAGTACCTTGTACTACATAAATTTCTCATAAATATAACACTCCCTTATAGGTATAGTATATTTATTACAAAAAAGTTCAAAAAAGTGGAAAATGGTGCATAAACTTTCTGGTAATAGTTACCTTTTATAAACCCTAGCCTGAGCAAAGAACTAAACTATTTTTTGCACTTTAATTTTTTATTTTCAATAAATTTCACAATTTTACAAAAAATTATTTTAACTTTATTATAACCAGCGGCATTACATCCAAACTTTTTTAGACTTGCTTAAATATAAATCCAACCAAACTTTCTGGTTTTTGTTGCAATAGGCGACTTGTTTTTATAAGCGAAGTCGTTATTCGCGACTTTTAATGATTTTCTTTCTTGTCACCTTTAAAGTACTTAACTACATTAAACCCATTTAAAACAGAGATTAAAATAATAGAATATTTCCAATTATTATACAAAAAAGTCTCACTTATCACTTTAGTCAGCTATATACTTGGATTGGTTATGTCTGTCAATCTTTCCAAAAAAACTGCATAAAACAGTGGAAGTCGCAGTAGGGGGCGGTGGGGGCGATCACCCTCCCCCTTTTTTCGAGAACTTATTTAAGAAATCGCCGGTTTTTCATAAAAACAGTAAAATTTTTGATAGTTTTTAAAAAATTTTCTCCTGCAGTGCTTGGATCGAAAGTTACATTAATTTTAGAACTTTTGAATAAAATTTTTCTTTGCTTCTACAAAATTTTGACCTCACGCCCCCCCCTTTTGGAAAAGCTGCGACTGCCACTGATAAAATCTAGGAAAAAAAGTTTACAAGCCTACCAAAAAAACTGCATAAATGTAAATGTACAGACCGCTTCAAGCTACTACGAACATAGGGGGAATCAAGTCCAATTTACTCTCCGTGCCGTACGACCGAGGTGGATTCGAAGCATGCTGCCGTGTTATCTTTTGGAAATTCATTTTGTTTTTATTATTTTGTTTTATTTCTGCCTTGCTCGAGAAACAGATGGGTAAGTTCTTAATTGAAATAATACATTTTTAAAAGTAAAAATGGATGTCTATGAAGTTGCCGAAAAAGTGCAGATGGTCAAATGGTCAAATCGTCATAACCCAACACACGTTCGATATTGGTCGAGGGAAAATTTGCATTTGTATTTTGACGTAAGAACACAGTATCCCCAAAAACTAAATGTTTGGGGGGGGTATTGTAGGGGAACACGTAATTGGGCCATTTTTTATTAACGGCAATTGCAATTTGAATGGTCCTAGATACTTGGATCTACTGCAGCAGCACATTATTCCAACTGCTAGGCAGTTGTTAGGTATAAGATTTGGTGAAACATGGTTTCAACAAGATGGTTGTTCCGCTCACAATGTTGGCCTTGTTAGGGAATATCTTGATAATGTATTTCCTAATCGGGTTATAAGTACACGGGGAACTATTTTATGGCCAGGTCGATCTCCCGATCTTGCTCCTAATGACTTCTATCTGTTTTTGAAGAAGCTTTTGAAATTATCACCCCTAACATGCTTGGAAACGTTAGAAGGGGTTTTTATAGTAGGCCCGGATATTGTCTAGCCGAGCAAGGAGGACTTTTCGAACATTTGCTTTAATTTTTTTTTGACTGGGAGAATCTTTTTGGTTTTTAGAATGTATTATTTTATTTTGAGAACTTGCTTTTATTTTGTTTCTCCTTATTATTTTCATTGTAACACGTCGTCACTGATAAATCTGAGCAGTTGACAATAAAACGCTCTTATTTATCAGTGACAAAAAATAAGAAAATTACGTTATAAAAATTTGTGTATTTATTGACCAAATTCCGGTTTCATTGACTACGCTCTACACAGCACCGTGGTTAGAGGCATACTAAATACAAGGCGAAAGGCGGCAGCGAATGGCGATCGGAAGCCTGAGTGTTGGTTGCTTCACTGATAGGCGTGCGGTGTCTCTGCATGTACGTACACTGGCAAATTAGACTTCTTCCGCCCTATGTTCGCAGTAGCTTGAAGCGGTCTGTATATATTACATGTTCTGTTTTAAAGTAGTCAAAGATATCTGTTTTTGTGATGTCATCAAGAAATTCCTGGTTGCTACAATATGCTTTTTCCTCAAGAAATAGTTTTGTTTTTTTTTCAATGATTTTTTTGGCTTTTTTGCAATAATCTGAGGGAAGTGAATACTATATTTTTGTAACATGGAAGGTTGTTTTTGTGTCTGGTGTCATACTCATGAGTTATTCTTTGATTATTAAATAGGTCAGAGTATTAGTACAGTAATTACAAATTTAATACTCTCTAGGATGTAAAAATTAAAGGTGTCCCTAAAGTTAGGAGTACAAAGTCAACATTGCAAAGATTTTATGATTGGAAAAATTAGTGCTAATTAAATTTTATCAACAGGACATGCACAAGCCCAGACATTAGTATCTCATATATAGATGACAGCAACGTCTTAGTCAGTGGCCCCACTCTTGAAATGACAATAGATAGGGCAAACCAATGTTCATCCTTCTGCAAGAACCAGGGTCTAAAAATAAAGTTTCGGAAAACACAATTCATGCAATTTCTCCAAAGAATGCAACAGTTGAATTTAGTCTGTTGATAAAAATCAATAATGAAAGAATTGAAGTTTCTTGGTATCATCATTGACCCTAAGCTGACCTGGGAAGCTCACATCAAACAAGTATGTTAAAGAGTGAGCTCAGCATGTTACGCAATAAGAAATCTAAGAGGTACAGTTGAAATGAGAGTGCTTAAATTGCTGTACTATGGTTCCATTCAGTCCACGTTGTATGGCTTGATGTTCTGGGGATCTTCCTTCCATATAACAAAAGCTCTTAAAGCACAAAAAAGATCTTTGAGATGCTTAGAAAATACCACTCCTAGAAGAAGTTGCAAAGATATCTTTAAAAAACATAGAATAATGACGTTAATAGACCTGATCTTCCAATGCACTAAACTCATTTTTAAATCAACCCATCTAGAAGAAAGGTCAAATGTTCATGAACACCTCACAAGAACCTCAAACAACTTGACTTTGCCTTTTTCTCGTTCTTACAGTTGGTCAAAACTCCCCATATTATATGGGGAAAAAGTTCTTTAACAAACTTAAAAGCCAGTTTTCTTCAAAAACAAAAAACTTTAAATTTATTTATTAGAAAAACAAACAAACTCTCAGTAAATGCTGCACATTATTCTGTGGAAGAATTCCTTCAAAAGTAGTATTAGTCTAAGTTATGATGCGCTTTACCACAGGCTACATTATAATTAAAAATAAATTTATCAGTGGTTAGCAGAGATGAAATCTCCATTTTTTTTGTTTATTTTTTTAATTTGAATTTGACTCTGCCTTTGTTGAATGTCTTATTTGCTGTTTTTCTGGTTTTTTTTGTGAGTAATACCTAATAACTGTGTGTTCATTTAAAATAGTTATGACATTATGTTTTATTTTTATTTGTAACAGTATTTTTGACTAGTCTGATAAGGGCAATTCTGTCATTTAGATGAATAAAGAAATGTAATTGAATTGAAAAAGGTCACAAAATTTTGTGCTTTTGTAGTTTCCGAGATATGACCTTCACTGCTAGCTACCCGTTCAAGATAGCAGTGCAGCATGTTAGAATGGTCCTGAAAAGTGGTAGAGTGGTTCTATTCTATATTTTTTACTTTTTTCTACAAATTTTTTAAAATGAACTTGGTGCACTGCTAACTTTAGGTCATACACATATTTGAGTTCTCATGAAAGATGTTGGTGGTGTTTTTGATATTGGAATAAATTAGTGCTAATTAAATGCCAAGTGACCAAATTTTGTGCTCTTGTAGTTTTGGACCTATGACCTGCACTGCTAGCTACCAGTTAAAGATAGCAGTGCTGACATGTCAATACAAAAATTCTATATTTTTTACTTTTTTTTTGCATGTTTTTTAAAATTAACTTGGAGCACTGCATATCTCAAAAACTATAAGAGCACAAAATTTGGTTACTAGGCATTTAGTTAGCACAGCATTAATTTCTTCCAGCATCAAAAACACTACCAACGACTTCTTTCATGAGAACTCAAATATATGTATGACCTAAAGTTAGCAGTGCACCACATTAATTTTATAAAAAAATTAAAGATAGTGTGGATTTTGTATTTTGTAAAGTGTTGCTTTCAAGATTATTTTTTATTTAATTTGAAGAAGGTTCTTAGGCATTTTTTCTGAAGCTTTAGGATTCTATCAGCACCTAAAGTGTTTCCCCAGAATATATTGCTATAACACGAGACTGTATGTAGGCATGATAAGATGGGAAGGCTGCCAAAAACCCCACATTTTCCATTATGATTCTTAAGGCATAAACTCTAGTAAAAAAGTTTAATGAGATTTTATGTTAAATTTTCTATGCAGTTTATGAAACAAACTTGTAATTCAATTCACTTCAATATTTTATTGGTTCCATTCAAAACTAAAAGTAAAACATTTAAACAAAGTGAACAAAATTAATGTATTTGTATAATACTAATCTTAAAAAAGCATATGGTTTAATACTAAAACAAAGTAGGTATATGGTATTAACAAGCTGCAAATTAATATAGAACAAAATAAATACATGCACTTTTTGTATTATTTAAAACATCTGTTTCGTTTGTTACTCATTTCTTAAAAAAGATTGCTCTTGTATAATGTTGGTTACTGACAAGTAGATATTAAGTTGAACTTCCTGATACAAAGGGCAATTAATTCAAATATGTCGGGAAATATGTTCTATTGATTCAAGCTCTTGTAGATTGCAAACTGAGTGATTGAATTGTATGAGTTACCTTTAAAGTAAAATGTTGAATATTTGTTGTTTAAAAACCGAATCTGAGTCATCATTTCGAGTGGTAGTCTAGAAGTAAGGTAGACAGCTGGTTTCAAGGATATCTAGCTTTAGTAGGGTTTTCTGGTAGATAGAGACACCTTTTAATGAAGAAGGTTTCAACCTGTTCTAAAATATTTGTGTATCTAGATCCGCCATAGCAGAAAAAAAGGTGCCAACTCCAGACAATTTAAACAAACTTGTAAAAAACATTATAAACCTCATTATAAACTTGTCAAATTTGGGGTTGTCCACCTTGGCAGTAGGTGCACCCATTTTTGGCAGTACTGACAGTATTTGGAAGCAACTACTGCAGTACTTGGCAATACTGGCAGTATGTAGAAGTCCTGCCAATAAATCGCTATAATTTTGGCAGTAGGTGTACATATTTTGATGGGGTGGATAATCCCTTGGTAAAACCCTACAAACCTACAACCCTAAGAACTCAACTAAAAACTTACTTTTCTAAAAGCTTATGTCATATTTTTGGCAGGGACACACACTGGACCACACTTAAACACATTCTGCACAGAAGCATGTCAGATTTTTCTGATATTTTAGCATATATTACATTATTACAAATATTTATAATACATAATAAAACTAATTATAAAGAAAACCAACAAAGTAATGCGTCTCATGCACCCTCTGTATATTAGTATTCAAAATGTATGCAATTTTAAAGGAGCCGAAAGGTATTTGTATGTGTATTTGTTTTTAGATATTTATTTTTTTTGAGACAAGGCGGCTAAGAGACCCCCAATATGCTGTGGGCCCCCCGCCTTGCGGAGGTGGTGGGGGAGTTTAACACACCCCTGATTCTGCATGCAACTCAAGGTATTAGGTCCTCTCGACAAGGATCAATAAAAAAAGAATTGCCGGCAAGACATCTCTTCATCTCACTTTACTTGGTCCAACAAAGCACGATGGGAAGAGAGGACTTGCATTAAATAAAATGAGAATTGCATGCAAGTCCCCTCTTCGCATCTCACTTTAGAAGTACACAGTAAAGTGAGATGGAAATAGAACATACAAAAGAAGCATGGAAAAACTTGTATGCAATTTTTGGTTTTCTCTTTGTACTACTTGACCACAATTTTTTGTAAAAAAAAGAAAGCATAGAATTGGAGATATAATCTATGAATCTTTTAACTTCTGCTTTAGTTTATTATACATTATCCATGATGTTTATGCATAAACGGAGACATAAACCAAGCTTAGGACATTTATTTCCAGACCACATGGTTGCAGTATCATGTTCACTATGCAGAAAGTGTCAACATCGCAGGCACACCATTCATTATTCTTACAGTACATAAGTCCTACAAATTTTGGAAGCCTTAAAGTCCTAACAGGCTATTTTATATCTTAAGATTTTTGGGACACAAACTTATTGGTATTGTGGAGCTCGACTTTTTTTAAGCTGTAAAATAGCCTTGAATTGTAAAGTTTAGTTTTTTAAGCTGTAAAATAACCTTGAAAATGAATTATACATTGGGGCACCTTACACATATTTCCAGTAAACACTCTGTATATTTCAGGCAAACTGCACTGTGCTCTTTTTCGACGAATGACGTTGCAAATCAACTCTTGAATCACAAAAAAAGAGCCACTAACTTGTTGAAATTTGAAGGGTATTTAGAGAATTTAAAAAATATTTTAGATGGCGAGGAAGAGGTGAAATACGTGGTAATTTTTGAGCACTTATGAGTCTTCTTATGTAAAATCGGGAGTCGCCTGACGACGTTGCGAAATTAAATTGAAAGGGTCATAAAACGTTAAAAATTTGGCATTTTCAGGGCGTGATTTGCGATAAAACAATAAAAACGCTTACAAACTAGTAGAAAAGTTTATTTACACAATTTTTAGAGGGTACGAGACACAGTGCAGTCCACCTGGTCGCCGTGAAGTGTTCACTGGGCAAAAAATGGCTAATATCTCGGCAACCACTAGTGATCCTTACATTATAGTTGCTATCCAATGATCTCAGTAATCTCTGCGTCAGTTCTGTAACGTTATTCTGCATTTAAAGTCGGTTTTTAACCGAAAAAACCGTAATATTTTTGAGAGGCGCAACGACGGCTCCTCTCGACAGCAATGGCGAACGGACATTGCGAGTTTAGTCCAGTGCTCGACAAGGCGGCACTGTGAAACGAGGAACATGGTGCACCCGAACAGACTGAGTGGGGATTCGTCGTATACGAATCGGCACGGAACTGCGCGTGCCCACCACCTTCGCCCACCAACTCTCGCGCAGAAAATTCCCCCAGATGACTCATCTACGCTGCGACCTTCGTGCTAACACCTCGCATCTTTATTCTCAATTTTCACCCGAGAAACCACCTAACCCAACCTCGTTTTACATCCCAAGATATTCCTCGTTTTCCCGTGATCATTTCTATACCAAAAACCTAACCCAAGTCCTAGAAATTAGCTGACGACAGCACAATATTCGAATACAGCCAAGGTCGCCATTGTTCTATCAGGCCTTTGGGATTTTTGGGTTGACATGTTGGCGGCGAGGTTTACGAGGCGGGAGATTTAAAAAGGGAAAGTCAAAATAGGGACTGACTTTTTTTGGAGAAAATATTTAATTACTTTTTAAAAAAATTCTTAAAAACTGCATGATATAAATTCAATGACCTAGAAAATTCTTAATTTATATTTGACATCATATGATTCTATTTAATCTTATAATTTTCTAAAATAACCCATTAATTTTCTTATTTTAAGGTTAGACATGTTTTTTTTACTTCCTTTTGTTTGTCAAAAGCGCCACACACAAAAGAAATTGCAATAACTATTAGATTTAGTTTTAGGAAGAGGTTGTAGGTACTTTTATATGTGAATTTTTATGTTGAACAAAATTTAAATTAGAATCTAAAAAAATTTAAGGTTAATTAAAAAATAGATTAATCTATAATTCATCTATCCTCTAGTCCAAAGGGGTGCGCACAACAGACATAATATAGTAGGTTGGTATATTGGCACACAAGTTCTTGAATATGTCCCCCATTCCCCATTTGACTTTATGAAGAAGTTATACCTGGCTAACCTGGCCACTAGGAGTTATTTTCTTTGATTAAAATGTAAAAAAATATTATTTTTTACATAAATTTGTAATATATTTTTTTAATTAGACAGATTTTCTCCAACATTTTCATTTACCTATTAAAGTCTTGACAATTATTAAAATCATTTAAAATAGGTATAGCGGCGCTATATCTATAAATAAAAATTAACAATAAATATGTCCTATATTTAAAAACTAAAACATAAATTCTCTACAGTATATATCACATTCTTTAACAAATTAAATAAAATATAATAAAATTTTGACTAAAAGTTATAGGCTAATAAATCACATTTACACTTTAATACCATTTTTATCAAGAGTGTCCAATATCTGAAGACATATGCTCTTGATGTTAGGATGAGAATTTCCATAATGAATGAGATCCGTCATTAGATTCTGTCCTTTTTCATCATACAGCATTTGGCAATATCGTTTTGCTGAAAAGAAAATATGAAAAATAAGTTTTATCAACATTTTTTGTGGAATTTTATAGCATCTACAGATTTCTTCATTTTTTTATTATAAAAATACACTTTAATTATTTGAGGTACCAAAATTAAATAAAGGGGCTTAAGGTGAAATTGGCAAAAACAATAAAAATACAATATTTTAAATAAAAATTTATTTATTCCTATCACTACTACAACTAATATTACTAAATATTTCTTTAGCAAAGGTCTCTGCAACAATTAACGGAAACACTAAAGTGGCTTCTGCATACACTTTTACAGGATCTGCCCCTTTTCTAATTTTTCCCCAAGAAACTGCTTCATCTGGTCTTGCACCTGCATCGCTACCATCAAACTCTGATGCTGTATTTACGTAAACCGAAAAATCTGCTCCATTTCGCATTAAATTTGCATTACATATGTGGTGCTTTATTAATCCACCACCCAAAATTATCATTCCAGTATTAACAGAACGCATCGCCAGTAGATTTAGCCTCCTAAGGTCTTCTAAGATATCAACAATTAAACCTGGGTTTCTAAAAGAGTGCATAAACATCATATCACCCAAGCTACCATCGGTCAAAGCTGGACAAAAAACAGGGATTTTGTTTCTATGTGCCCAGTAGTAAATACTTTCTTCATTGTTAATTTCTGCTCCCAAACGGTTTATAATTTTACTAGGTGTCCATTTTACCGAATCATCTTTTTGTTCCTTTAACATTTCATCAAGTACTGGCATTATCCAATTTTCAAACAGGCAATAGTTATCATTAGGAACTAGTAGGTTTCCTATTCGATTGATACCTTTTTCTCGCAACATGGAGCCTTCTAAGTTGAATTTTCCCAAATATGTGGGGGCCAGGCATTTTATTATATCCTCTTCTACACCTCCTGCAGTAGTTACAATACAGTCCACCAAATTGTTCTGCACTAAGAACTTAAAAGTTTCCCGTAAACCACTGGAAATGAGATTAGATGTGTATCCCAAGAATATTGTACAGTTGGTTTTTATTTTTATAAATTCATCTTCTTCATGAATAAACTTTTCTTCTGGAATTGCAAGCTTTCTACAGGTGAGCATTTTGTTAATTTCTTGTATTGCTTTACTCAAATTCGTGGCCTGAAAGCCAGTGTATAAGTAGCTGTTTAAAATCTCGCTGTAATTAATTCCGGCGGACCAGTTGTAACCCTGCACCTTTTCTGTGAGAAACGAGACATCTGTAGTTTTTTTTAATAATGCTTCTTTGGTCTCTTCTGGCTCTTTTCGAGACATTTTTAAATTTTTATAAAAGTTTAGGAATCAGCTGTTGTTTTGGTTCGAAATGTGAGGTTGGAATGTTCGTTGTGAAGTTGGTAAATTGTGTACAGTGTACCAAAAAAAATTTGATGCAGGCCCGGAAAACGACGTCATACAACGCCAATTGGACTTTTTAAATATATTTCTCAACTCAAAGGTAAAGAAAAAGCAAAAAAAAATGAATGAGAGCAAACCATCCAAACAATGTAGGTATCTAGTAGGCTATGATTTGTAGAAGCGTCGGAAATAGACCGAAACCATTTTCGTCCCTAGAGAAGAAAATACTTTCGTCTCTTGGATGAAAATGACAAAAATTTAATAATAAAAAATACGAATTAAATCCTAAAGTGGTGGTAGAAAAAATAGCGTACACAACGCGATACAAAGTAATTTTCTTACACCTGCGTATTGTTTCACTCGACTAGCACCTCGTTCACAACATTCACGCTTGTGTGAAATATGTCATTTTCTTCTCTTGTTATGTAATACAGGGTGTTCCATATCGATGCTCACCATGGGGATCTCCTAAACGGTAGGAGATACGAAAAGGTTTAAATTAGGGCAAAGTTGCGCAACTTGACGCTTCAAAACAAAAAAAAAGTTTACAAATTCCATGTAGTTCCGGAGATAGGCGAAAAAAAACGAAATCTTTATTTTTAGTTTTTATTTTTCTGCGCCTTTATTCTTAAACCTGTCAAAAAAAGCTTAAAACTTTCTACAGGCACTTTTTTAATATCTACCTAATGAGAGGTCCGTTTTCGATATTTGACATTTAAATTCAGTGTGACAGGAGCACTGTCAAGTTAATTTTTTCTTATGGACACATGCTTTTTTTCTCCTGCCGTTTGGTTCATAAAGGATGACAGATATTTTACAACCTCATTTTGATAAGTAACAAAAAAAAACAAAGAAAACAACGTATTTTTAAAATATTAGGTAAAGTTATTTTGTCAAAAAAAACTGTCATTTTTAAAATGTTAGAAAGGTACTCCAATCGGGTTTTCAAAATATCCTGAGCAAGTTAAAAGCAAAAATTTAATTTCGATAATGATAGTCAATAAACCCAAAACGTCAGGTGACTTGTCAAAATAAGCTTGCAAAATGTTATCTGTCACCCTTTATGAACCAAACGGCAGGAAAAAAAGGACGAGTCCATAAGAAAAAATGAACTTGACAGTGCTCCTGTCATACTGAAATGTCAAGTCTCAAAAATTAACCTTTCACTAGGTAGATCCTAAAAAAGTGCCTGTAGAAAGTTTTAAGCGTTTTTTGACAGCTTTAAGAATAAGCGCGCAGAAAACTAAAAACTAAAAATGAAGATTTCAGTTTTTCCGCGTATCTCCGGAACTATCCGGAATTTGTGAACTTTTTTTTTAGTTTTGAGCAAATCATCAAATTGCGCAACTTTGCCCTATTTTAAACCTTTTCGTATCTCCTACCGTTTAGGAGATCCCCATGGTGAGCATCGAATTTGAAACACCCTGTATACTATAGTACCTTGACGGCTTGCCCGAACGACTGCCGTCGCGTGGGGAAAAGTATCACTTTCCGTACTTGTTAGGTATACAACCATTTTGGAAGGTATGTGTTGAATGACAAAGTAAAATCATGAATCAATCCAACATCCTATAGCGCCGCAGGCGAAATTTTTGGCATTCTAAACAGTTGAAATTTAAAATTTTTGTAAACAAATTAGATCCAGACGGGATAGTTCACCCCCCCCCCCGAAATCTGTGCTTGTTAATTTAAAAAAAACAAGGTGGTTAATTTTTAAAATAAAACTAATAATGATAATAGCAGTGACGCGTCCAAAAAAATATTTTTTCAAATTCGACTCAAATTTAGTTTGTTTATATCTAAAACTTGACAAAAACAGGTTTTAAATGTTCCACAGGCAAAAATATGTTTTAAATGTACTAAAATAAGCTAAAAGTGCCATCTGCTAGTAGTTTTCACACCTATATAGTGACTAAAATAGTGCTTTTTTTTAAAGCGTTGGTTTACATAACGAGCGCAGCGAGGTATTTAAAAATGCGAGTAAAAAAAGCACAATTTAGCCGCAAGTTGTTAACACTATTTTTTTAATACCTTTATCCAAAAATCCAAGAAAAACAGGAAAATACTTTTAAAAATCTCGAACGAAAACCCCTTCTCACAACACACCATCTTTACACTATAAATCAAGGCGGCTGGTATATGAAATAACAATGGTTTCCATAGCGATGTGCTTTTTTACTCGGAGACGTTCATTGTTGCTACATTTTAATCTTTGACAGTTTGATATTTTAACGATAAATGATTTTTTCGTAAACACTTGCAGATAGAGAGTTGGTGGCAATTGAGGTGTATGATTTCATCCACATTATAACTAGTATAAAACTGCAGTTTACATCCATACGAATTAAGTAAAAATATTATCATGATGCTCAGGCGGTAGGGCTTTTTTTACAGGGAGGTCCCAAAACTTGCAAAAAATAATAGATCTATGAAGTCATTTCATCTCTAAGCAAGGTTTTAAATGTTATTTTAATAATTTAACGCTTGCATGTGCCCTGGATATTATCTACGATATTAGTTTGGTTGGCTGTGAACTGTTTAACTTTGAATATTGCAATATTGTTGTGATGTGGGGAAAAGCTGGTATTTTTTTTATAGAATGACCCATTTTTTACTCATTTTTTGTAGTCAGCATAAAATTTCCTTTAAAATGATTTATTGCACATGATATTTTATTTTTAGGTTTTTTTAATACCTAATTTTATTTTTAATTATTTTATTATTTTTCTATTTATTTATATAGCATACTTTTTATGAAAAACGAAAATATCATGTCATAAAAAAAATAAAAAAAAATTATAACAATATAAACAAAAAATATGCTGCTTTCAAAAATCGAGTAAAAAATAGGTAATTCCATAAGAAAAATACCAACTTAGTGTTACAACCCAAAAACTAAAATAAATTTTCCTTTAAGTTTATCTATAAAAAGCAATTTACACCAAAAAAAATTAATAATATAAGTTATGAAAGCCCTTGTAGCTCAAAAACGGGTCGACATATACTAGTTTTCCAGTGGATCTGAATACGAACTTTTTTTTAGTTGGCCCTGCCCAAGTTCAATACTGCTTTTTTTGGGATCGTATCGGGATCCAACTTCTTGAAAACGTCGTATCGAACCGACTGATGATACCAGTAATAAGCTGTTAGCACTTACAATATATATAAATGATAAACGCAACCAAAAAAGTTTCCCAAATTTAATGCACTTAAACAATTTTGAAGCAGAGAACGCCCAGGATATTGTCAATCTTTTTTCCGATCACTTTGAAGATGTTTATGATAACTCACTCTGCAATGTTCCTAACTCTATGCCTAAATACCACAATAACTACATAAACGTTGATAATGCATCTATCTCTGAGGTTTTAATAGTATATGTGGCCTAGCTAACACCTTTAGTGTGGGCCCAGACAATATAATTATTTTCTAAGGAATTGTGCCTTCACTATAGCAAGATCTTTAAGCTTGTTATTTAATTACTCCCTAAAATTAGGATAATTTCATGACAATTGGAAGGAAAGTTTTGTTATACCTATCTACAAATCAGGAGCCAAAAGCAATGATGCCAACTACCGGGGAATATACAAACTGTCAACTATTCTCAAACTATTTGACCTCTTAGTTTACAATCAGCTGTATCCTCAATGTGAAGGTCTCATTACTGAGATTCAGCATGGGTTTTCTTATGGTAGGTCAACCCTTACAAATTTAGTTACCTATGAAGTGGATCTGTCGGAGGCTTTGGAAAATAAATATCACCAAAGCCTTTGATAGGGTCAATTTTAATATTCTAATTCTAATTCTTTTAACTATGTATCTAAAGAAATTCTAGTACATTCTGCAGTACCACAGGGAGGACACTGTTCCCCATTATTATTTAATCTCTTTATCAATGATATTGTCAAAAATCTGGTATCTATAGTACTGCTCTTTGCTGACGATCTAAAAATTTATGGGACCATAGAAACTAGTTATGATTTTCAGTCTTTGCAAGAGGACATCAACAGGTTATTGGAATGGTGCCAGGATAATAAACTTAAACTCAATGTCGATAAATGTTTCTACATATCCTTTTATAAAGGCACTAAGAAGGTTGACACCAATTATCTTTTATATAATAATGCTTTAAGATATGTTGAACAGGTTAAGGATTTGGGAATTACATTTAGTAATAATGTAACTTTCAACAATCACATTTCTTTACGTATATTGCATACTGCTCGCTTGTCAGATCTCACTTAGAATTTGAATCATCTAACTATTTAAATTACATAGAAACCTTAGAGAAGGTACAAAATAAATTCCTAAAATACGCTTCATATAGGTTTGGTATAAGGGCAGAAGATTACAATAAACATATATTGTTGGACAATCTTAAAATCGAGACATTACAAAAAAGAAGACTACAGTTTGACATAATATTTGTTTTTAAACTTTTAAGTAATAAAATACAAAGTTCAAACTTACTGAGTCAAATAAAAATTAATGTTCCACAAAGAATTCTCAGATACTATGAGCTATTTCATATAAATTATCATTCCACTAATTATGGTCGTAATAATCCATTTAATAAAGCTTTAGACTTTTTAAATATTCATCAGGTCATTGATTTATTTAACTCATCATTAAACCAATTAAAAAGAATTGTTAAAAGAGGGATTGAAGTAGTAATTATTATTATTATTATCTTATGGATACTTTATCTCTGTTGTTACAAATAGCTTAAAAGTTGCAATTTGCTATTTTTGTTATTAATAGGTTACATTTTGCTACTGTTGTTTTTAATAAGTCACAATTTGCTATTGTTGTTATTTTTATTTAAATTTATACCGGTAAATAAATAAATATATATTCCTGCAAAAAGTAGTTATACTGGGTTGGCCATTTAAAAGAGTTCACCTGAATTTTTTCAAAAACTGTTAAGAAAACACATCGATTTTGTTTGTAAAGGGGACACCTTTTGGCTTAGCTCTTGAAATTTTTATAGCGCGCATCCCCTTTGAAGGGTAAACTTTACCCTTATATTTTTAATAGGGAAAGGGGGTCGAGTGATACCTTGTTTTGAAGGTCTCCTGAATGTCTTGACAATCGTGTAAAGAACGGACGCGGCAATGAGAGCGCGCGAGACGGAAAGATACTTGGCTGTGGTGCCATAATAATCAGTGCTGATAATAAATAGGAAGTTTCGGAACATTACAAAGAATAATATAAATCACACATTTTATTATTACTTCCTTATTCTGTGTCGGGGTGCACGTGCTCATGTGCCCCTATGGACGAACCGCCACTGAACTCCATCCATTTTAAACCTTCCCCGAGGAAGAAGAAAAAAGCATTCAATATAGGAGATATTACATACACCCGGTCTTTATTTTTGTATTTTAAGAATTCAGATAAAAAATGTTTTCCAACAATAGGTGCCACCTACTAAGGGGTTTAATTCATCCGATTATGAACTATTTGAAGCTAATGTTGAAAACATGAATTAATGATTTTCATCAATTAATATCCTTGCAATGAGAAAAAAGTACCTGCAAAAACTATTTTGACAACTATAAGGTGGGCCAAAGTTTGATTTTCGTGATTTTTTCTTCTGCGAAAAGCTAAAGCTTCAGACTATATGAAACTTTCATCAAAATTGATATTTCGTTAAAATCCAAGATGGCGCATGATCTTGAAAATTTACCATTTTTAACACCCCCCGCCAAAATTTTATGTGCCCCACTGTACTCGATCTTAGACATTTGCCATAAAGACACGTCTTTGTCGAGCATAGAGAGGTATCACTTCTAAAAATTGGACAAGAATTAATAGAGCTCAATGCCAACGAAGTAAGTGGTGTTTTAACTCTTTGTAAAACATAGGTATAAAAACTTCTAGTTTTAGTTTTACTAAGGATTTGTAGAATCTCGTCCGATTCTTTAGATTTTGAGATCTGCGGGAAGCTAAGGCTCTGGCCTATATACGCTATCTGTCAAATTTGACATTTTATGAAAATCCTTAATGGCGCATGCTTTTGAAGCTCAGATATTTTTCACTCCTTTGTGCCAAACTTTTTTGTAAGCCAATTTATCTGATTTCAATTATCCGGAAAGCCACGTCTTTTCAGTGTATAAGGAGGTATCATTCGTAAAAATCGGACAAGAACTAAAAAGGCTTTGCTCAAACAATACCACCTCCATGGAAGGCCAATCAACTCGATTCAATATGGCCGCGGAAGTCGAGGAACATATAAATCGCGCGAATTTTGCAATAGGGGCCATTCATAAGTTATTTAACGCAGTAAAAGTGTTAAAAAGTGTAACCAAGCAGGGAGGGGGGTGTGCAACTGCATTACATCCCAATTTGATCCGAAATATATTTAAAATTAAGTGTGTAATTTTAGGGAGACGGAGTTGCAAAAGAGCGAGAATAGGGGAAAGAAGGGTTGAAATTGGGCAAAAAATGGTGGTACATAATTTATGGACGTCCATAAAGGTATATTTTAGTTGAATGTCCTTGTGGATGTCCCTGGAGGAATATTTTCTTCCTGGTTTTCTTCCATTTATCTGATTTGTTTCAAAGCTTAATTTTAAATTTGCTAAAAAAAATAACAATAGTTGAAAAGTATTTGGGTAAAGCGGCGCTTTACCAAAAATATTCGTCCTAGTAGAGTTTGAAATAAAGTAAAGTTCAGGTTTTTCCACAATATGCATAAAACAAATATATACAATTACAAAAACCGAACACTATAGTTTTTAGTTTTTGTAATTGTCCATGGACTGACACTTTTATTTTGAAATTTTTGACAAATATCGTCTAATGTCATTGTTTCAATGCTATCTTCTATAGCTTTAGAGAGAGCAGCATTGTCTAATTTCAGTCGCTTTGTATTTGGACTTTCTCATACATTTTCTTCTTTTGTTAAATATTTAGGGCATCCTGGCAACTTTGATGAGATAAGATCTAAAATTTAATAAGTTAACTTTTCCTATCTCTTTCAAGAAAACAATGTTGTTCTCTGCAAGCAATTTACATTTGCTTTTGGTCATCAATGTAAAAAGATGCATGGCATAAATATAAATACATGTCAACCAAATGTGCAAGTAAGTCAGGGAAAGGGTTGTTTTTTAAAAAACTACTATATTTTTGCACACACCCACATATTATATTTTAGCTCAATTAAAGAGGACATGGTTTGTAGGTATTTTTTTCTTTTTTTTTAAGCGTGGTGTTTTCAATGGAACATTCAAAACATCCCCTGTATAGCTGTGTAAAATTGTGTGGACCCTTCAATGTCTTCGGCTTTAAAATGTAGTTCACAAACCTATAAATGAAAAACCAAACCATGGTCAAAATATAAAACACAAATAGGTAGGTAGTTACCAAATTGGAAATTTCAAGAATACCACACTTCGACCGTACAAGGTAAGCCCTTTTGGAAAGAGTCACCAAAAGACAATAAAGTTTATTCAAGTGGTACTAAAAAACAACCTACACTTAAAGGTCGATAAGTTTGGGACTTTCTTATCATACTGAGTCCGACACTTGGGCACAACACATGCATGAGGCATTTTTAATAATGTTTGACTAAAACAATTATAATTTCACTAGGTATTTATTCCAGAAAACCACCACAAAACACAGTATAAAAACAAAACATAACCTCCGTACGTGACTCTTGACTGAAGGGCACTTCTATAAAAATAGAAACTAATAGTACATAAACCGAAAAACAGCCAAAAATAACCTTTTTAAAACACGTAAAACGACCTGCTACAAAATGTAAACAACCAATTGTCACCTCGACCCCCGACGCCATGTTTTTATCGATTTTTGGAGCTGCGACGCTTTCCCTTTAGAACGTATTGGCTTAACGAAAGAAGTGCTTTTTTTAAACCTGTGTAAAATAGATAAAATGCAGAAAATATTTATTTTGCTGAACTTATCCGATTTTGTTATTTTATACAGATTGTCCAGAAAATTAAAATTGTAATAAAAAGCAACATAACTTTTTGAGTTACTTTTTGCTTTATATCTATTTTACATAGGTTTAAAAAAAGCAATTCTTTCGTTCTTGTCCGATTTTTACGAATGAGACCTCCTTATACTCTGAAAAGAAGTGACTTTCCGGATAATTGAAATTAGGTACATTGGCTTACAAAAAAGTTTGGCAGGAAGGAGTGAAAAATATCTAATTTTAAACAACAAAAAATAAAACAACTATATGAACAACAGATTTTTCCGTAAAAGTAGGCCAACCCAACTCAACTTAACCCTTAAATTAAAGTTTTTATACCGACCATAAAATCGTTTTTAAAGCACTTTCTTAAAATGCTTTAAAATAAAATCGATTTAGTGCTTAAAACAGTTTTAGTTGTGTTTATACGACAACATTTTCTAAGCGTAAAGAAAGTTACTTTTCTCTCGCCACCAGGATGTTATTAATTCATTTTTTCAACATTAAATGGATGAATCAAACCCCTAGTGAGCGGTGTTGTTGGAAAGAACATTTTTCAAAATATCTAAAACACAAAAATATATAGAAATGAAAGGTTTTGTAGTGACTCGATATTTCTCTCTCTCTCTCACACACATTTGATTACCGTCCCTTTTGTGAGTCCCGTAGGCACTATTAACTTAATCGGACGGGTCATCGACTACTTTCGTAGTCTACCGACACGTGTTATCCGATCCCATCCGGCCTGGTTACCGGCGTGAATGGAGGGATAGGACCTAAGATACCTTTTACATTTATTTACCACGTCTTACCCCTCCTACCCCACTCACCAGACCGGTCTGATGAGCACCCCCTAGAAAAACAGTTTTCTTTTCCTAGGAGGATTTAATTTAGCTTGAACCCCTTTGTCGAGGCTAGGGATCTTTAACGTGCTCCACTATCAATATATGAAGAACACCGTCCTCTTAACGTCCTCTCCGAGGGACCGTATGGAATCGAATTAGCCTGCCTTCTAGCTAACTCGGCCTACTTCGCTCCATACTGCGTTTTACCTTAATCTTACCAAAGTATGTAATTTAATAGGAAAAAGTCCAAGTAGACTACCGACTGCCCCGGGAATCGAACCCGGGTCTCCTGGTTGAAAGCCCAGGTATGTACCCACTATACCAACCAGGGCATGCGGTCTATTTTTCTCTCTCGATTTCAATTGTAAAGGGCGGACTATGAATACTGCCCTTAGACAGGGACTACCTAATTTCAATTGGCCGACTGTAGGCGAGGCCAGCGCCCTCTGTGCCTAAGGCGCTGTCAAGCTAACAAATTAAACGGTGTTCATCGCACAGCAACACCATCTAGTGGCAATATGTTACACTATTTTACGTTTGTACGGTTTTGCCCTTGTAACTTTTTAGTAGTGTAAGGTTTTGGGCCAGTACGTTTTGATCAATTTCCGTTTTGCCGCGGCATAGTTTTGTCATTTTAAAATTATGCACAGTACTAATTTGTTATTGTAAATTTTGGTAAAGTACGTTTTTGTATTGTATATTAGACACTTAAAGTTAATTTTCAGTTTTATCAGCAGTCGTATCCTTATCTCTATCGAGTCCAATCAAGCAGGTGCACTTTTAAAATTATGGCGAATGCGTGACAGCTCCAGCTGATTAAATGCATGAAAATCTCATTAGGTACGATAAGGGAGTCGTAACATTACGACCGTCCCTGCATATGAAATAATGTTTTGACGCATTTGATCAGCTGGAGCTGTCACGCATTCGCCATTAGTTTAAAAATACACCTGCTCGATAGTTGAATTCTTTCTACAAACTGAAATCAATAGCTTTCACCTTCAAATACAGTATAGTACAACATTATTCACCCGCTATATATTGATAAACTAACCCTAAAGTTGGGGGCATAATTAAAAATACATTTAAGTATAATTAAGGTACAAAAAAAAAGTTAAATCAATGCTGTAAGTTAAAATAAAAACACAAGGTACTAGACAGATGATCAATACCGATACTTTGGTATAGTCAACAATAATTCGCATTGTTGATTTTCTAATTTATTTTTTAGTTTAGTAGCTAATAAAATTTATACGTTTTTCTTTCTTCTACGCGTTTAATTTGTATTTTCAGCTCATTTAAAACAAAAAAAAATACTTTCCAATTGATGTCAAAAATCCTTCACTCTCGCTGGTGGAATCCAGCGACATCAACTGTCATCCACTGTCGTTGGGTGTCGCAAAACGTTTGTTTCTTGAGGTTAGACTTTTGTTTAAATATTAACACCATTTAACGACGAACCGGAATACGTGAATTGCTTTTTATATTTTGGCGTTAAGCAAAAAAAGAAACAAAAAAAGGGAAATAATCGCAAAAAGTACGTCTTAATATTATTTAAATAAAAAGAGTTTTACCAACAGAAAACTGTTGGATTTTTCGTTAGTACAAAAACTGACTGGTTTCAGAACTTTATAAAATACACCGGAGTATCACAAGAATACATACCGGGTGCGACTTGGAGACTAGACGCAGACACGTGTTTCACTCTTGTTAGAGATCATCAGTGCGACATAAGTTTTTATAGTCGAATAATGTGATCGATCTAATCAACAAGTCATGGACAAATGTTCGGCACAACATTAGTTAACAGAATGAGAAATAAATTCCCAATGTCCATAGTGGAGTTAAATACAAATAAAAATAGAGACTGGTGGATGGACTGTGTCTGAAACCAGTCAGTGGTATAAGTGGTGGAGAAGGCGAAAAATCCAACAGTTTTCTGTTGTTAAAACTCTCTTTTTATTTGTATGTATTTAACTCCATTACGGACATTGGGAATTTATTTCTCATTCTGTTAATATTATTTTACTTTCTTTGGAACAAATGATCGTCCAAAATAACTGGAAATGTCCAAAAGTCTAGAAAACGAAACAATTTTGTACAAAAACATGGCAAAAGTCTCTAAATATGGTGACTGTCGTGGCTACAGGAGAAAAAGTTGAAATAAGTTTAACTCTGCCAGTGACAGATCAGTGGCGGAAATAAGGGAAAATCTGCCTAATTACTATTGGCCAACGAAGTGTCGCTCGCTTGCGACACGTCGAAGCTGTGAGAACGGGGCTTTAGTCGACTATATTTTGTATATTGTAATTTATGTCTCGTTAATAAAAATCGAGCAAAAAAGTTGTATTTTTAATTGTGCCTCCATTAGTTAAACTTACGATTTTTTGTACAAACATGATGAATAGCCCACACAGCCCACAGCTGGACTTGGTAATCCACATCGACCCTCAGCAACGGAAAAAAAGGTTTAAAACTCCTGTAAGCGACCATTTCGCTATCGGGAACTTTCCACTCTGCTATTGCTAGTTCGAGCTGGCTCAGCATGTCTTGTCTATCGTGACTTGGCACCTATAAGATATTTCGGAATAAATAAGCCATCTTGCAACAAAGAAAAAAATCTTCTTTCAACCACCAGTTAAAAACAGATCCCTAAAGGCACACCAAGCGATGAAAAAAGACTTTAATCCCAAAGTTTATTAGTATAGTCACAGTCCAACTACACTAGGGAACGAATACCAACTTTTTTTTGTTTCCTGACCAAAAACTATTTTTTTTGGGTTTAACTACACTCAAGTAACGAAAAAATACCAATTAAAGATTTAAGTTGGCTCGCAAAAAAAACTATATAATTTATTACAAAATTTATAGGCATATAATGAATATACAAAATACATATAACCATGTATTTTTAATTTAACAAAATCAATTAAATAGCACACTCTTATTATCGAATCTAGATGGCGGACCTAATTGAAAAATAGGCATTTTTAACCCCCCTAGATATTTTTTGTGTGCAACACTGTAATAAATCTGAAACATCGGTTACGAAGCCACATTCTTTCGAAGCACATCAATGTAACATTTTAAAAATTCGAACAAGAAATAAGGAAGTTTGCAATTTTTAAATAGACCAGAGTTTACCTGCAAAATCAAGCTTATTAAGAAAAAATCTACTTGTTTAAATAGCATGATCGATTTTAATAAGTTTAAACTTTTTAAAAGGCAGAGGCCTCAAAATTTATAGAACTTGTGTCAAAAATTACATTTGTTAAAAATCCAAGATCGCGGACCTATTTAAAAAATAGGCATTTTTGATCTCCCTAGAAAATGATTTTGCATACAAACTCTGCAAACTGGTCTATATAAAAATTTAAAACTTCTTTATTTCTTGTACGAATTTGTTAAATGTTACATTGATGTGCTTGAAAAGGATGTGGCTTTGTAACCGATGTTTGAGATTGAATACAGTCTCGCAGAAAAGTTTTTTTCTAGGGGGGTGACATATGCCTATTTTTTAAAAAGGTCCGCCATCTTGGCTTTTTAATAAATGCCAGTTTTATCATTAGTTCTATCAATTTTTGAAAAAGTTATTGCTATTTAAACAAGTAGATTTTTTATTAATGAGCTTGATTTTGCAGGTAAACTCTTATTTCTTGTCCGAATTTTCAAAATGATATATCGGTGTGCTTCGAAAGAATGCGGCTTCGTAACCGATGTTTCAGATTTATTACAGTATCGCACACACAAAAATATCTAGGCGGGTTAAAAATGCCTATTTTTTTAGATAGGTCCGCCATCTAGGATTTTTAGGAAATGCCAAGTTAAATTTTGAAGCTTTGCCTTTCTAAAAAACTAAATATTATTAAAATCGGACAGTTCAGTGCTAAATTATAATCATTTAAAAAAGTGTAGTTTGAAAATCAAGGCATCTATCTGTGCGAAACCAAAGACGTTTTTATAGCAAATTCTTTTGAGAAAATTAATGCGCCACTCGTGCTGCACTAACATTATTTTGATGTTGTCAAAAATTTGTCTCAGGCAGCTTCAATAAAATACGACTGACTCATATTCCCAAGTGAATACGCAATAACAAAATATGCACTGTAAGTTAGGTTAAATTTTGATAAATATCACTCACACATTTTTCATAACGAAGGGTTTATTATTTTTTACCAACCAAACATTCAAACAACTTGTTTATACAACCTGAATGTCTTCTCCTTGCCACAAAACACAAAATTCTCCCTTTACGTCTTCGTCGCGGCCACTTTTGAAATCCCGCCAAACTGCCTCTTCCGCCATTTTTATAAAAATCGAGTGCACCTCGACCTCTTATAGCTCGTGTCGAAAAATGTGCACTGAGCGCAACACGGGGTTTTTCAGTTGCTTAATAGAACACAAAAACTTGTACTAGTTTTCCCAAAAGAATACAAAAATTGCACCAGCGGCGCACTAGTGCAGCACTTTTTTGTCAAAAGAATTCGCTATTATTTTATTGTTTCTGAATGACATTTTTATAAAAGGTTTTTTTTACTAGATTAAATAATTTAAAGAAAAAACACAATTTTTTGACAAAAAATATCATATTTTTTTAAAACCAGTGTTTTTTTGGGGTATCTACTATATATAGAATTATTCAACTCGCCAAAAATATCGAATTCTTTGTATTTTGAAAACAAAAATTACCTTTTTCCCAAGAGTTTTCGACAAGCCACGTGGTCTGAGATCGAAGCCTACCGGTCGGATACCAGAACGTTTTGTTGTGTCACAGTGTAATATAATCTAATTAGTAGATTGTGGTTGTGTTGTTGTGTGTTGTTGATAAAGAAACGGATTAAACTATTGCAAAGTAAGTACTTGTAGGATAAAGCATTTTACACTATTCACGAGTTCTTTGAACAATCTTAATTGAAAAGTTATTATTTAATCCTAATAAGCAATTGGCTAAAAGTTATGATTTTTATATGTTGTATGTTATTATTGACCCTTTTGTGACATTATAATTTTTATTTCTATTTAAGTTTATTATATATTTAAAAACAAAAAATACTTTTTGAATTAGCCAAAGCATTTATATGCTTTCTCTTGATTACAAAATTACAAACAATTTAACCGGTAATTCCTTTATATTTATCAATATATATATTTTTTTTATATGGTCTTAAATTTTTAATTATTCAGTAAAGTGGCATTTTCAATCTTATTTGTCTAATATTGTACGGTTTCATTTTACTTTATTATTTTTTGTTGTTTAGTTTATTTGTTTCCAATGATCCTATTTTTATCTCTAATTTATTTTTATATATTTTAATTGTTTTGTTTTTACTTATTGTGTGTCAAAAAATGTAAAATAGGCAATGTATTATTATTATTTAATTTTATTTTTCAACATCAGAATTTTATCAGTTTATTGCCTTAAGTAGAAAGGCTTGATGAAAACAAAGTAAACGTTTTCGTTGTGAATAACGTAAATTTTTAGAAATATAAGAGTTTTGTCACTCGTGTGGGTTTTTCGAAAAGGGAATCGATTAACATTGTGGACAAGCGTGCTATTTTGTTGTTTGTTGTTGCTATTTTGTTGTTTGTTGTTGCAACTCTTAGAAGCACCCTTAAATATAGTAATAGTAAATATAAAAACATGTGACATGTTAGATTAAAAATTATTATTATATCATAAAACTTTAATGTCCAATTGCACCGCAAATTTCTTAAATCTAGATTTGGCTAAATCCTGATTCAATTTTGAATCCGGATTTAACAAAAGTTGTTTGCACCAGGCCAGATTTAACTTTAAGATGTAGACACTCTGGCAACACTGGAAGCTGCTGTGAATGCATGATTATCCGCCTCAACTGAAACCTCATTTATGGTGAAAAAAAATAATATGAGTTATTTTAGCAGAATTCTTGTATTTTTTCATTTACATTTGCAGCAAGCAACTTTTCGTATTATATTTATTCCTTATAAATCCTTAAAAAACGAAAAAAATACAAAAAAAAACAATAAAAACAAAACACAGGTCATTAAACTTTGCGCAAAACATCTTTTTTTATCCGTTTTTTTTACTCTCTTCCAAAAATCAGCGAACAAACTGCTTTTATCCACTTTCCAAAATACAATAAAAAAGCATTTTATATCGAGGCTAAAATTACGACAGTCGCGAAAAACCCATTTTTTACATTTTCACAAGAAAACCAACTCCACCCAACACAACACAACCCCAGTAAACCCTACACAACACAGAAAAAGCAACCCAATCCCATTAACGACTGTCATAACTCTAGATACGTGATACTATTAACGTGGCGTCTTTTGGAAAATCGTTTGTTTGCCCTCCACAATACATGATCGTTACAGATCATTGCACCCTTCTATTTTAAAATTCATTGTCTTCACTAACACATTCTGACATTTTCCGTCAAAAATCTGACCAATAGGAAACAAGTTTTATGCTAAATGCTAAATGCTAAAAATATAAACAAAATGGCGAACGGTAAAGATCCTCCTGCGAATCGCGGTAATAATACAGTCGAAATAAAGTGTTATCACTGCAAAAAATTAGTCATAAGAGTCGCGAAGTGCGCGAAATGCAACGAGACATTCCATCCAGCATGTTTAGTGCAGGCTGGGGGCCAAAAAAATGCTACATGTAAGCATACAGTAGAAAGCATGGAAGACCTAACCTCAATGGGTGCTGAAACTGCATTTTTGCTCAAAATCATCAAGGAACTCGAAGAAAAGTCCATTCTACTAAAAGAAAACTGCCAGCTATGGAAGGATCGCGCCGTCTCCCTTGAAGAGGAGCTCCAACGGGAGAGGTCACGCAAAATTGGTGAGAAAAACATCCCAACCAATTCCCGCCAAAATCAAACAAATCAAACAAAAATACCGTCAGCTGATTTGCGTCTGCCATCAATCAACTTGACAACCGATGAATCCAGTCCAAGAGGCCATGGGCACTTGGCCAACTCAGAAGAAAATGTGGACGACACCGAAACGATCGGTTCGTTCGAACTACCGAGGCACCATCGGCGTCGTATAGCATCTCAGACAGCCAACTCGACAGGCCAAAAAGAAGAAGAGAATTTACGCCCTAACCCAAAAATATACCACAATAAAAATAAAAACAAACAAATGGGAACCCGAGAGGACTGCGAAACAACTTTTGGGTCTGTCTCAAATGGAAATATTGGCAAAAAAATCTGGATATTCTTGTCAAAAGTCAAAAACACTGTAACGGAGACCACGGTACAAGAATATGTTGCGAGACATGCTGCCATTCCTGCTGAAGATGTAGAAGTAAAACTATGCAAGCCAAAGATACAAAAATCCATTAAGCTTCGTTTTATGGTTGGCGTAAATCCGAACCTGAAAGAGGTGGTACATGGAAAAGAGTTCTGGCCAAAGGGAGTCTGCTTTGAGCGATTCAACTTTGCACTAGGCAAAAACTTTTTAGACAAGAACCAAAACCAGACCCGGCAATAACAAACAACACAAACAAATATATACTCTACCACCAAAATGTAAGGAGTATCAACAATAAAGTCTTAGAATTGGACATATTACTACAAGAAGTAAATCCTGATATACTGTGTGTATCCGAACATTGGATACAAGGGAATGGGATTGAAAAGCTTAGCTTACAACATTATATTCTGCAAAGTTACTGCTCCAGAGATTTGTCACGTGGAGGGGGAACAGCTATCTTCAGCAAAAACAACATAGCAACTGAAACAATAACATGTAACATAGACATTATTGAAAAACATTTCGAATATTGCTTGTCCCAGTTTCTTATAAATAAAACCAAAATAGTGGTTGCATGTATTTACAGGTCGCCATCTAGCGATTTTGATATTTTTCAATATAAACTTAATGAGCTTTTATCTACATTATACAATTTAAAAAAAAAAATAATAATATGTGGAGACTTCAATTTTAATTTTGCAGTCTCTGAGCCTGCCACAAATTCAGTAAAAAATTTATTCTCCAGCTATGGTTTACACAGCAATCTGGAGGGTATAACAAGACCAGGTACTGGTAATGATGGTACTCAACTCGATAATGTCTTTACTAATTTCAATAACAGAGAGGTCAGTTGTAATATTCACAAAACAGATATAGCCGACCATTATGGTCAGATACTCACCTATCACACTATAAAAGAACCAAAAAATGCATCATATTGTAAAAAGCGTTATTTTACTCAAAATAATATTTTGAGGTTTGCATCATACCTCAAACAAGAAAAATGGTACACCATAGACTGGACTGACAGTGTTGACCAGATGTACAGCGAATTTTCCAAAAATTTCAATTTTTATTTTAATTTGTCATTCCCAGAATGTAAATCAAGGGTGAAAAATAACAATAAAGATAGCTGGATAAATACTGAAATTAGAGAGTACAGCAAATATATAAAGGATCTATATGTTTGGTACAAAAGAACCAACTCACAAGATATATATGCCTACTACAAAAAAGAAAAAAAAATATATCGTAAGTATTTATCAAATCACAAAAAATCTATAAATAGCAGTAAGATTATTAACTCAAAAAACAAAAATAAATCTGCTTGGTCCTTGTTAAATAGCATAACTAACAAAAATAAGAATCTAAAAAATATATCCTTAAAAACAGACACTGGAGAGTTAATAAAAGAACCAGAGGAGGTGGCCAAATCTTTTAGCCATCACTTTAAACTTGAGTTCTCACAGGCTCAAACTGGAGAGGGCTCTTTTTCACAGAGACAGGTTCCGAATAGCATTTTTCTTGATCCATCCACAGCTCATGAAGTTTATGATATACTAACGAGACTTCCAAATAAATATTCATCAGGTACTGATGATATTCCAGTATTTGTAATTAAGCAAGTAGCTAAATACATTAGCAAGCCTCTAAGCCTTATTGTCAATAAAATGTTTGAGACAGGGGTCTTCCCTGAAGTCCTAAAAATGGCAAAAGTGGTCCCAGTTTTCAAAAAGGGAGATCCGCAACTAAGTAACAACTATAGACCAGTGTCCCTACTTCCATCAGTGTCAAAGGTCTTTGAGAGATCGATATACAACCGCCTAGTAGATTTCATACAAAAAAACAAAATATTTACTGATTCACAATATGGTTTTAGACATTCAAAATCCACAGAACTTGCAGTCTTTAAAACAATCGAATTTATAATGGAACAAATCGATCATAATAAAAAGGTGGCAGGGTTGTACTTCGATCTATCGAAGGCCTTTGACACTATTGACCATGAAATTCTTATGGAGCAACTATACCGATATGGTATTAGGGGTCCATGCTATGATCTAATCAAGTCTTACTTGACAAACAGAAAACAACAAGTGTGTATCTCAGAAATGGGCAATAAACACTACTCGGAGCCTGTCTCAGTGGAACAGGGGGTCCCACAAGGGTCCATTTTGGGACCAGTTCTGTTCTTGTTGTATGTTAATAACCTTGACGAAAATATTCTCATTGATTTACTCTGTCAATTTGCAGATGACAGCTCAGCTACATCATCTGAACAAACGACAGTTCAGTTGTCGCGCAAATTCTCGGCAGCGGCTGAACAAATGAAACAGTGGTGCAGTGATAAAAACCTTAAACTAAATACAGAGAAAACTGGTCTGGTGACATTTAGCAAGAGCAGGACTGATGAATCTCTCTATGTAACAGTCAACAGTAAAACTATAGTCGAGCAAGACAGTGTAAAATTTCTGGGGATCTATTTAGATTCAACCTTAAACTTTGAGAATCACACTCAATATATATCAGCAAGACTTAACAGCTACTGCGGCTTAATAAGGCGCATAAAGCACCAAGTTTTTCTAGAAACAGTAAGATTGTTTTACTTCTCAAATATTCAGTCAATCATAACATACGGACTCCTAATATGGGGTTCTGGTAGAGATGCTCAAGAAGTATTTGTTTCACAGAAAAGGATAATACGCTGTATATTTGGTCTTCATCCCAGAGTTTCATGTAAACCATATTTCTCTAGATTGGGTGCTCTAACAGTGCCATCACTTTATTTTTTGGCTCTAGTTATATTCGTCAGGAAAAATCCACAAAATTTCAGAACAAATTTAGAGGGATACTCTGAAGAAATGACAATTGTTACCAGGAATAGGAACGCTCTTGGTATACCCTCCCATAAATCTACTTTCTTTGAGAAAGGCCCTGTTTATAGGGCAACCAAGGCCTATAATATGCTACCCATTGAAATACGGCAGACTCAAAGTCTGCAAAGTTTCAAATCAAAAACCAAAAATTTTTTAGCAGAAAAAATGTTTTATTCTTTTAAATTTGATTATTAAACTAATACATATTTCTTCATGTTCAAATTTTGTTCCATTTTACATATTTTTTGTCTAAATGTTGTCTGTTAATTATTATTTATTGTCATATTTTATACTTTAACCTTTAAGATGTTTTAATGACTTTATTTTTTATATAGATGATATAATCTTAAGACTTTGTGCTAAGCTAGTGTTAAGCATTTACATAAATGTAAATTTCAAGTAGGTCATTATGTGTACTAAAAATTTGACGTTGCTTTGTCTGTATAAGATATAGTTGGCAAATAAAGGATATTACAAATTACAAATCTGGATTTAAGAATTTTTAAGCCTTGCCGAATGAAGTGTTAACCAAACCGGGTTTAACGGACCTTAAATCGGATTTTAAAATACGGTGCAAATGAAAATCGGAGTCTCAAATATAAATCTGGTTTTAACTATGCGGTGCAAATGGACATAATAAATACATTTTGTGAATAAATTTAGAATTTGTCACTTGTGTCCCTAATCGCTTTGCCCTAATCAAGGTATATTTTGTGATTTATGATTTAGCTAAATTAAAATATATTTTAAAATGTTAAAATTATATTTGTAATTAGTAGGAAAAAATCAGGTTCAAAAAAACGGAAAAAAAATAAAATAAACCAACTACTCAAATTCTTTTATCGCAACCAATTTAAGTGATAATATTTAAAACACAATTGGTTATTAATAAAAATATTGGTATTATCTAAAAAAAAAGAAAGAAAAAACCAAAGGGACACGAGTGACATTTAGACAACAAAAATATTCTGCCACGCACTTGCCAATATTAGCCTCCAAAATACTATTGATATTTTAGTTTTTTTTTAGAAAACAGAATCGCCAAATTTAAATTACTGCATGTTTTAAGCTGAAAATGGACTAAAAAAAATTAGGGTGAATTATTCCGTATTTAAAAAAAACTGAAATTACCCACCTACCTTCCAATTTGCGTCGCCGTCGGAACACAGATGAGCCACAATGCCCGCGGCGAAGTAGCTAACGTCAATATTGGCCGAATGTAAGAGTTTACTGAGTTCGCCGATCAGCGCGTCGTTGATTAGACTCGTTCGCAGTCTTGACACTTCGGCAATGTTGTTTAAAAGACCTAAAAATTTGAAAATTGAAACCAATGAAAAGATTTTGGTCTCTATCCACTGTCATCATCAGGGGTTAACTAAGTGTCTATGTAAAAGTAGAAAAATTCAAAAATGAATTTGTTTGTTTTACTTGCGGAGAACGAGGGAACGTGAACCCCATGCTTGGGGATCAGGTGTCACCATATACCTATTAGCTTAAATATACGCCTTACCCAAGTCAAACTTGTAAGCAACAGCTATAATCTAGCCGGTCACGGAAATACCAAAACAAAAAACATTGGCTTAGCTCCAGCCTTTTGCACATACGCGAAAATGTATCGATCCTCGGGGGTTTTCGATCAGTCGCGGCCTTTCTCTCCCTCTCTCTGTCTCTCTGTGTGTGGCGTGCTCTTTTCTGAGCAATTTGCCAGCTCTGTTCGGTGGACTCCAAGGTGGTCTGACTCGAAGTCACTTGGGGTCATGGTTTGTTTACTTTTTCTTTATTTTCCATTTTCTGTTCTCTTTCTTTTCTTAATTTTTCTTTCTTATGAATTCTTCTTTAGTTATGTTCTCTTTTATTTGTTTTGACCAGGTACTTTATACTATTTTTTTTTAAACAACGCGGTTTTGTTAGTCATTGATTCACTCTCTCATTCATTCTGCACAAAGGAAAACATTTTTTAAAATAAAACACAAATTAAAAATTGGATTAGTTTGTGACTTGTTTCTTTTGTTTCTTGTTCTTTTTTCTTTCTCTTTTTTTATATTTTTTTCTAAAGATTGATTTTGTTTTTGTCTAGGAAGGCAACAAGGAGCCTCATTTTGTTATTACTTAAATTTTATACCACCGTTCTTATGGATAGCAGTCGAGCCGTTCCGGCATCCGCCAGCTTTTGGTAGAGATCTAGGTTGGGATGGATGTTAATGGGACATTAATAAAAAATGTGGTCAAAATCTTCAATTTGGCCACACTCACAGGGGTGATTTTTTTATTTTAATTTTAAAGAGATGACTTGCAGTTAAACAGTGTCCAGTTCGGATTCTGTTTATTGTGGTTATGTGTCTTTTGTTTATAAATGAAAAATTTTCATGCCATGGATGGTTTGGAAAGGTTGACTGTATTGATACATAGAAAGTGCCCCTGTTTTGGATTTGTTGTTTCCATGATTTCTTATATGCTGTTATTGTTTTTGATTTTATAAAATTATAGGTGTCTTCTTTTGTGTATTTTAATTGTTTTGGAGTTGTTAAAATTCGACCTATGTTCATTCATGAAAGAAATAAGTTATTTATTTCACTTGCCAGAATAGTTAAAATTTTTCTTGAGATTGTTATATAATCTTCGTGCTCTTTTTGAGTCTGTGAAAATTATAAAATTTAGTATACTTTTTTCCAAGCATATCCTTAGGCCTTCATTGATAGCCACCATTTCTGCTATACAAATGTTTCTATTGTCTGGTAACTTGCTAGAAAAATTTTATTTTTGGGATATGTACCCCAAAACCTACAGTACTTCCTACTTTTGAGGCATCCGTAAAAACAAAGGTGAAGTTTCTTCGGTACTCTTCTGTCCTTTACAGAAATTCCTGTTCTCCTGTGCAATTTTTTTATTTCTTTTGAGTTCTAAAATAGGAATTTCTTTAAGTTGGGTGTCATCGTCTTCCTTGTAACACGGTAGGACCATTTTTAAAGTTACTAGGAAGTTCTCTATATCTATAAATGTTCTTAACAGTATTGTAAATTTTCTTTTATCCAGGTTTTTTTGTATTGCTTGTTATTTTTAGTTGTTTTAAGATTTTTATAATTGGGTTATGTAGTATTTTTCTCCTGGTTCCTAGATCTGTCATGGTTGATTCAGCATAAAGGGCTGGGATTAGCGTAGGCACCCTGTGATTATTCTTAGTCCTTGATGGTAAATGGTGTCTAGTTTTTTTAGGCTTTTTTGGGATGATGATTCTATAAAGATAGCCCCAAAATCCAGGTGTGATCTGACCAATCCGTTGAAGGCTAATTTTAGTTTTTGGGTCTGCTCACCACCATGTTCCACAGAAACCTTTGATTAAATTTAGTCCTTTTTTGGCCTTAATTATGGTATTGTTTGCCTAGGTATCTCCTGCAATATAAATGTTAGGAGGGTGTGTTTGAACCAAATTGCTTCGCATTTTTGTCTTGCAAGTTCCAAGTTGTGGTAGGTTAAGTAATTGTTTTTTTTTATTAAGGCTTGCGGCCTGCTTCGCGGTCTACGTCATACTTTTTCAATCAAAGCGACGCCATTTTTGTTGTTTATTTGTTTTGATTCCGAGTTAAAAGATGTCGCTGCATAAAAAAGATATGCTGTGCAATACCTTCCCCACATAGGCCAATCAACTCCTACCGTTTTAGTGTCCTTTTCTCGACCTTCGCCGCCATATTGACAAAAAGCTAATGGATTTTCTGTCACTTTTTAGTGAAAATGGCGGCGAAGGTGGATTAAAGGACACTAAATCGGTAGGAGTTGATCGGCCTGTTTGGAGAGGGTACTGTGCTGTGTTAATCAACAACGATCGGGTGTCTTCGTGGTTTCCGGTCTTAACATGACGCTGGCATGGCGTACGTGCAGAACAGCGTTTCTAAGCCAAACGAGATAATGCTAAAAGCATTGGAAGAACATATAATTAAGCTAATAGAATATATGGATGTTACCTTGTCTTTATTTGGGTGATATTCGTCCATTGTGGTGTAAAACATCGAAAAAATTGTAAAATTAAGTTAGAAAAATTTTAAAATAGCTAAAGAAATAGGAGAACACACCAAACTGTTTTTCTCTGGTGTAGTTGAAAACGGCTGCCGTCCTTGTTGATCCTGTTGCGCAGGTTAAAGCCCATTCTTTAAACCCTTTTATTTCTACGAGAATACCACCACCACCCAATATTATCAAGTCCCTCCCATCACTAGAAAAACGTTTTCCAAGTAAAACAAACAAATGTGTCACATGATATAATAAAGCTTTAACCCCACGCCCACGGGGTGGAGAAAAATTATCAAAATAGTTTTATATTTGAGAAAGTTATGTCTTCAAAAGCATACCAAAATTAACAATATCTCTCAGAATTCCAGCGATACCACTATTAGCAAAATCGGTTTACCCATTTGGTCTCTAGGGTGTCCCATTTAAAAGGATGCACCTAAATTATCTCGAAAACTAATAAAAATTTAAAAAAATCCTAAATCACCTCGATTTTGTTTGAAAGGAGACATTTTTTGACTATATTGGAATTTTTGTAGAGGGCTTAGTTTCACCACCAGAATTTAAATAAGGAAAGTGGGTCAAGTGATATCCTATTTTTTAAAGGTCTTTCATATGCCTTTACAAGTGCTAAAATTTTAAAAATCTAACGAGAAAATTCAGGTGCATCCTTTTAAATGGGACACCCTATACAGGGTGACCGCTTATAAAGTTTCACTTGGGAAACTTTTTTGTTAATTGTCACAAGAAGATAAATCAAACAGTGATTGACTTATGAAATTATTTGGATTTCTGTAACATTTTCAGTTTTTTCCTAAATCACACTCTACACGCAGAGTGGCCATGAGGTTGTTTTTTTAATTGATTACCCTGTATATTTTATAAAATTTTGATAGATCTTTTCTTTCTGATTCTCGAGTAAGATCAAAAATAATTTGCCATAAGGGCAATGTATTAGCCAAGGAAAAAGAGTTTAGGTGGTTCTTTGTTTAACACATTATTCTATATAGCAAGGTTTTTGTGGTAGCACATGGTATATTTTTGGAATCAGAAAAAAAGATCTATCGAAATTTAAAAAAATATACAGGGTGTCCCTTTAAAAAAAAGACCTCATGACCATCCTGCGTGTAACGGGTTATTTTTTTAAAAAAATGAAATAATCTACATAATTTTATGAGTAATTAACTTTTTTCTTTATCTTTTTGTGACAATAATTAAAAGGTATTCCCAGGTGGAACTTTATAATCAGTCACCCTGTACATTCTCCAACTCAAGAAACAAAAAAGTTTTAAGATATCCTTTAAACCTTCCCACCAACCCGGTTGCAATAGATGGAAATTGATTGATGAGAGAGTTTCGATTGATCCCCTGCCCCTGCCTGAGCCTGGTTGACAGCTACCCTGATTTTGAGAGACGTCATATTTATCCTCTTTTTTTTATTATATTACGAACAAAAGAGACGTATAGTATTTTACCAAAAATACGGCTGTTTTTCTTCCTTTCTTTTCTATAATTTGAGGTTAGAATCAAAGCCATTTTTGACCAGCTCATTGCTAGCCTGGCTCGCTGGTTTAAAGTGGTCATAAACTGTTAACCCACCAGCTACCTATTTTTATTATTTGGTACTGTTTTGTTTATTATGTCGGATGTTCTAACCTTATAAAACCGTGGTCAACAGAAATGTTTAAATTTATTAAGTTAAATCTTGAAAGACAAGGATGTAGAATCCGTGGATTGTTAATACCATTGTGGGAAAATCACTGTCGCGTGTCTTCCGCCATCCATCAACAGTGCCAAAAAATGACTATGACAGGTTCTTTTTTGTTGTTGTTTTTTAATACAAAAACAAGAAAGTAAAGAAGCAAGCAATAAAAACCATTTAAAATACATACAAATACTCGAACGGCTACGCCATGAATAATCTCTCTCATTTGGTAAAATAAGGCTGCTTTTTTTCATTCTTTTCTATAATTTGAGGTTAGAATCAAGACCGTTTTTGACCAGCTCATTGAGCTGGTTTAAAGTGGTCATAAACTGTTAACCCACCAGCTACCTATTTTTATTATTTGGTACTGTTTTCTTTATTATGTTGGATGTTCTATCCTTATAAAACCGTGGTCAACTGAAATGGTTAAATTTATTAAGTTAAATCTTGAAAGACAAGGTTGAATGCGATTGCTTTAAAATTAACAACAATTTGTATGATTTCACCAATACATCCGGGAAACAGGTCTCCTTTAATTATCGAAAAGCGGCGAAAAAAAAATCGTAATTATAATACAGTACTATCCATTTCTTTTGCTTGCAATATAATAAAAAAAGAGTGAACTTGACGTCTGTCAAAAATTAGGACCGCTGTCAACCAGGACCGGGTAGGACTGGAGATCAATCATTGTGGGAAAATCACTGTCGCGTGTCTTCCACCATCACACTATCAACAGTGCCAAAAAATTACGTTTCTATGACAGGTTATTTTTTGTTGTTGTTTTTTAATACAAAAACAAGAAAGTAAAGAACCAAGCAATAAAAACCATTTAAAACACATATAAATACTCGAACGGTTACGCCATGAATAATCTCTCTCATTTGGTCTAGGCAATGTGCAAGTTTCGAACAAATAAACATGGAAAAATCACCCCCAATTTATAAAATCAAAGGGTACCGTCAACGGTCAAAATAAACCTTCATTAAGATGTTCTGAATCTGAAACAGGAACTAAAGCGACTAGGGACAGATATGCGCCAACAGTTTATAAATCCAAGATTGTTATATAGGTGAGAAGACAAGAAAAATAAATGAATAGAGGGAGGTACTGAGTGTGATAATAGCATACATGGATCAGCTGAATGCCTGAGCCATAGCAAGACCAACAATTATCTGATTTACCAGTTTACTAGAAACAAACAAAGAAAAATCAACAAAACCTTAATGTTAACATTGTTTAATATCTAAATGACATTTTTAAGACATTCTTAGGTTAAATTTGCTTTAATGTTAATTTTTAAGACTACATTTTGACGCTATTTATTCAATTGTGACAATTTTTCTTGTTTGTTAACAATTTTTTGACATTTTTTTTGTAGATTAATCTTTTTAAAGGATGATGCACTTTCTTTATGGAAACTGGCTTTCTTACTAAAGTCAACCAAAATAGATAAAAATGTTACAAAAGTTTTTGTTTTGAAGCACGTTTGTTAAATACTAAGTGGCAAAAAGCTTTTTCTAATCACTAGATATATTCCTCTGAACATACCAAAAAATAAAAAACATTCCACCAATTGTTTTTTTGAAATTTGTCTTTTGTTAGAAAGGTGATTTTTTGGTCATATCCATTTAATATTATGTTTGTGATGCCACTGCATAAGCTGAAGCTGACTATATTTTTCTACTTCTTATTTTCAGACTACAATTTGGTTTATAAACATTATTTATATTTTCACAAAAGTTGCAAAAAACTGATTTTAGGAAAAAAACAGCCGAACACCAAAATGTTTAACTTTGACCGCAGTATCTCAAAAACCACGAACCAGATTACTGTGGAGCAATGATAAAATTTTATCAGGGCAATGAGACCCACAACATATGCAGTTTTGAGCAAAATCCCACATCCTTTATGAAAGATAAAGCTACAAAAAAAATTTTGAATGCTGAAAACTTACCAAAACTCAAGGATATCTTAGTAATAGCTTGTTAAATTAGAGAAGATATGGTCGACACAGATGGTAGTTAACAGGTTTTTTTCCGCGAATGTCTTCAAATATTGTAAAACTCCATTGTGATCGCTAAATGTTGCTTGGCTTACCATGGCTCTGGCATTCAGTTGCTGATCCACATATGCTTTTATCAAACTCAGTATCGCCCTCCACTAATTTATTTTTGATTAATATATGACGTTGGTGCATCTGTCTCTAGCTGTTTTAGTTCCTGTGCAGATTCAGATCAACTTAATCAAGGTTTACCTTGAGCGGGAGCGCCAGCAGCAATGGTTGAACCGAGCGTTTATAATTTATAACGCGAGGCTTAACAGTACCCTTTGAGTTTATAACTTTATAAATTGGGGGACAATGTTTCCATGTTGTGATTTATTTGTTCGAAACTTGCACATACTCCAGAACAAATGAGAGAGATAAATGGCGTGATCTTTGGATCATTTTTTTGTTTTTTAAATGGTATTATGGCTCTCTCATTTTGATTACCGTCTCTTTTTTGAGTCCCGTAGGAAACTATTAACTTAATCCGACGGGTCATCGATTACTTTCGTCGTCTACCGACTTCGGGAGTGTGTAACTAGGTCCGCCTCACATGATATCTGATCCCATCCGGCCTGGTTACCGGCGTGAATGGAGGGGTAGGACCTAAGATGCCTTTTACACTTATTTACCCCAGGTTACTTCCCCTTCCCCACTCACCAGACCGGTCTGATGAGCACCCCCTAGGAAGGCAGTTTTCTTTTCCTAGGCGGATTTAATTTAGCCTAACACGGGACCGTCCTCTTAACGTCCTCTCCGAGGGACGGCATGGAATCGTATTAGCCTGCCTTCTAGCTAACTCGGCCTACTCAGCCCCATACTGCGTTTTACCTTAAACATACCAAATTAAGTAATTTAATAAGAAAAGGTCCAAGTAGACTACCGACTGCCCCGGGGATCGAACCCGGGTCTCCTGGTTGACAGCCCAAGTATGTACCCACTACACCAACCAGTGCGGTCAAATAAAGAAATGTCAAATTCAATCATATTTTGACACTGTTGACAGTCAGTGTTCCCACACTACTATTTAAAATTAAGGAAACCAATGTCGCCAACATAAATCTCCACAACATGGCGGCGAAAATGGCGGAAGGCACGCGGCAGTGATTTTCATGAAAATTTCCCATAGGTATTAGCAATACACGATTAACTCTCGATGGCATCGCCTCTCTACTCTACCCTCCTCCTTCTTCTTCATAGAGTTTACCTAGTACTTTCGTCTCAATCGCTGGCGTCCCCCTAAACGTCTTCAGCACGTTTAGAAACAAATTCGCTCCGTTCTGGCTCAAAAACACCGTGCACGTAGCCGAACTTTCGTCTGTCAAATTCCAGAGGGCGCTAAGCGTGAATTTTAACGTGATATCTATCGTTGCCGTCTCGACGCGGCTCTGGACCATCGCTAGGAGTTTGCGCATGTACACGGGACGGGCTCCTAGTTCGGAGGTTTCATCTGTTGAAACCTAAAATAAAGGAGGGGTTGTGGTTGAGTGCACTTAAATTTTATTAATCAGGATTAATAAAACAAGAATGTTTCTTTGTATTAGTGCAAGTTTAAAATAAAGGTTGAATAACGAAAATTTAAAATTGATTGGGTCTCCCACAAGGAACACTTAAAAGACCAAACCGAAAATATAAATACATAATTCTTGAGGAGGGTGGTTGTGTGCACTTGGCATGAAAATCTTTTTACAAAAAAATTGTTGTTAAATTTTGAAGGACAACACATTTAAAATAATTAATTGTTTATTAATTATTTGAAATGTGTTGTCCAAAAACTTTTTGAAAGTTTTACATTTTAAGTAAAACTACTTACTATTTATAATAAGATATTTTTAAGTACACTTCTCTCCACATAAAACTGGTACAGCAGAAGGTAGCTGCAAATACGATTTTTTATATTTTTCTATGTGCAACACTGACTTTTTGACTTTGTCACTTTAGGTTTTATTTATGGCATATATAAACTTTTTATAAGCAGACGGCTTGTTTATTTTTTACTAATTCAAAATATAAGGCCACTAAAAATAGAAACCACATTTCAAAAAAGCAAAAATGTTTTATTAACCAAACAAAAGTTACGCAGTAATTGGTCTATTCGACTAGCTGATTATGAAAGAAGCAAGTCTACCGTTTGACGAAAGTTACTACCCCAAAACAATATAAAGGTCAGATCAAGTTAACGTAATAAATAAAATTAAAAACAAAACAAAATGACAAACATATAAAAAAGATATTTATTTTTAAAAGTACATTATTGCACCGTTGGTTGCAATGATGTTTTTAAGTCTTCTGGGCATTGAATTGGCTAAATTTTCAAATAAGTTTGGATTTTCAGCATTAGATGTTCTGAATTCCTGGAATGATATTAAAACTTGCTAATTTCTTTGCGATAAGTCTCCAAACGTTCTCTATTGGATTCGCATCAGGGGTTTTTGCAGGCCAAGGCAAAACTTCGATATTATTATCCTGCAACGATCGCTGCGCAATTCTGGCCGTATGAACTGCACAGTTATCTTGTTGGAATATAAAATGATCTGGATAAGGGACCCTCACCTCTGAAAGCATTACATTTTCTAGCATATTAATGTAAACCTTGGGTGTAAATCGACCATTAATTCTAAATAGAGCCGATATCCAGCTCCAAACATTTACCGAAAATCTTCCCTCCCGGTCTGCGTTTCCAGTATTGTTCTTCGTTTCGGGTTTTTGGCTGTCGATAAACCAGAATTTGTTTTTTTATCGCTGTTGGACTTAAAGATCTTCTCATCTGTGAAAACCACCTGCTGCCAAAATTCTTGGTCCCTCAGAGAATAATTCAACGAAAAAATGAATCGAAACTGCTTCTTTTCTTCACTTAGTTTTTTTTTGCCGCAATGCGACACCTTAGCCTCGCACGTTTAATCCTCCTGACTAATGTTATTATTATTATTATTGATTGCTTCTTAGTCTTCCTCTGGGTTAGTAACTTTCGCCAAACCGGTGCCTTCCTTTCGGTTGATAGTTCCCTCCTCTTGAAATCGGTTTTTCATGTTTACTATCGTAGACTTGCTTCTCCCATAATGAACAGCTACTTGCCGAATAGACCAACCAACTTGCAAACAACAATAGAAGTTAATTCACATGTGTTCAGGTTTGTAAGGATATTGAATTCCTAACTCTTATCAGAATATTACGGTTGATTTATACTGCCGCCGTTGCCATCTGCGCTCGCCCTTCGAATTGACATTTAAATATTTTTGTCTGTCCTAGATGGTTCTATATACCCTAAGCATTATTGACTTTTTTAAAAGTCAGTAATAAGTAAGTTTCAGCTAATGACCAGAAAAAATAACAAAATTAACAAACACAATAACATAATTTTTAGCTAGTAGGTAATAATATTTTTTTGATGTTCCAGGTGCTATGAACTGTGTTTTTTTGTTTAAATGTTTGGCATAATTTTATTGTGTTGAAAATTGAAATTGCTATAAATCATATACAAACTTTGTAATAAATTTATTTTGTATAGGATTATACTACAAACGTTTATTGTCAGGAAGCTTCCAAACTTCAAATTGGCAGAATAATTTTTTAAAATTATTTTACAGATTTTATATTATAGTAAAATTTTAATAATATAATCCATGTGTAAATTTATATTTAAGTAGGTACGCCACTGGTGTGTTTACTGTAAACAACAGAAAGGTAAACATTGTTCCATATAATAATATAACCAAAGTCTCCGTAAGTGTCAGGTATCTTGTCTCTTTTTATTCTAAGTTCAGAACTAATCAGAACACGACTGTGCCTCAGAAGTTTCCTTAGATTTGGTTACTGATTTGGAAAATTTGCCTTTAATATATGAAGTGTGCCTTCTATTTTATTTTAATTTATTTTGTTTTTATGCCTTGTCAACAATATTGTGATGATTTTTTGGACAATAAAGCACATTTCTGCAATAATTATTTAAGTACCGATGACTATGAGAACATTTGAGGCCCCCATCCCTGGTGGTTCGAGACCAATGTAGTCGGTTCCGTCTCCGATCACAGCAAGTTCATACTGGTTCCCTAAAACTTACCTTGGATGCCAAGATACTACAAATAGCAACAGCCATCCTGTTCATATTGTCGTCCTCGAATCCACACAGAGCGTCCAAGACCAACCTGGCGCACCGAAACCTGTCAAAGTACACTTCTTGCAAGATCCGGTCGCTGCACAAGGTTAACAACGAGTTTTTCTGAAGTTGGAACTCGTCTGCAATAAAATAAATAAACTAATAAATAAAATTGTGTTTACTGGGCCCGTAGACTAGTGAACAACGTCTTTACCTGAAGAACAGGATCGCGGCCTGGCGAGGTCAGATTGCTCCGAATAACACTGAGAGGAGATTTCTCGTACAGCGTTTTCCTAAATCTCATAAAATTATGTAATTTTATAAGGGGAGGGGAGGATCGAACCCGGGTCTTCTTGGCTGATAGACCAGACCACTATACCAAGGTCGGCGAGATTTCTCGTTCAAAGACGCAATTCGGCGGTCGTCGGCTCCCCCTTTTCCTCAATAGTTATGCAGTCCACTTTGTGCAAAGAGTAGTAGTAGTAGTAGTAGTATAAAAAGGTGACTAGGCACTACGCGAACCCTTTTCGCCAACCTCCAGAGCTCCCCCCTCATACTTCCACTCTCCCACGGTCGAACCTCCCCGTCCTTCGGAAACAGGTCAGGATGTGATTATTGCACAATCATTCGGTAGATATAACACTTCAAACATATAAAAAAAAAATAGTTTTTAGCGATTTTGTCAAAGACCAAAATGTCAGAAATCAAGCTATGTCGACTTTAAACCGGTAAGTATCTAATATCGTATGTTATTTATTAACAAAAATAGTTATAATACCTAATTTTTGTAATTTATTTTTTATTTATAATAACTTGTTTCAAGATGTTCTCAGTTATTATAATTAAGCTTTCTTCCCAGTTGCAAAAAACAAGTTAAGTTAGGTACAGATTAGGTGACCATTCCCCCTCCACACCACAAAAAAAAGTTCTACTGCGACGGTAGTTTCGTTAGACAGATGCATGTCTAACTTGAAGCAGGATTACCCTTCGGAAAGGGTATAAAGCCTGCGGTCCACTGTGTATACTTGCTACACAGTCTAAATATCCTTGCGTTTGTCAAAGAGGTGCCAGGCAAAATTAACTCCTCTCGAAGAAAGAAAGCTTGCATCCTAAGCGGCACTATATTCTTTCTTTCGAGATTTTTTATTTCTCTCTTTTCACCACCACTGAGTAAACATACATACCTGGGAAAGTTTCCATGGCAATTAAAGTAAGGTTCACGCCCTTGCTGAGAGCTTTTGGATGAATGTTTTTGCTCAATTCACCTCGGGTTAGGTTGTACACGCACGCCGTGGCTGCCATTTGGACTCCAAACCTGAAATAAGTCTACGATAATTCGATTTTCCACCGTATAATTTTTTTTAGGGAAAAACGTGTTTAACAAACAAAAAAGAAAAACAAGTCTCTTTAATAAAAGGTACTTTTAATCGTATATAGTTAAAAGTCAAAATAATGCAATACTGGCCATTTTTACAATTGAAGAAAAATTTTCCTTTCAACATTCATTATTTTACTAGTATTTTTATACCCCTTATTTGTAGTATTTCAAGATTTTTATTCACAAAAATAATTTTTCATGTGTATACAAATGTGTTTTACTCTTAACCCACTGTTTTTTTGCTTAACTGATTAATAGAGAATGTACAGAGTAAAAACCCGTTAAATCAGTTAAATGTTTTCTTATTTCTTATCCAATTTTAACAATTAATAATACCCCAACCCCATTGTGTGCCCCCCGAATTAGCTGCCAGAATTGACCCCTGACGTTGTCCTTTAACACTAATCCTCTAAAAAAACTCAACAAAATTGAATTGAATTGAAGGCTGATTTTTTTTAAAGCCTATATCTGCGGAGCATTATTCTCACAATTGACGGGACCTTATTACTTCAAGTTACCTAACCCAACCTAGACTCACCTGATCTAACCTAATCTATCCTTATATAACCCTTATCTTTAATCGCAGATTCAACGATTCCGTCACGAAAGTAAATTTCAACACGTTGAGCAATTCCTTTACAAGGAAATAAACAAGAACTTACGAGTTCTGGAAGGATGGGTGAAATGTGTTTTCGCTTGTGCCTGTAACTAGGGCACCTCCGCGTGGTGACGGTGGGCACCGGGCACCGGAGGCATAAAAAGAAAGTGTTTTACAATGCAGGGATTAGGAACCCCAGTATCGGCGTCGGGTTAGGTTAGGTAAGTTGAACTAAGGTCCCGTGAATTGTGAAAATGAGACTCCGCTGATATGGACTTTAAAACAAATCAGCCTTCCATGCAGTATATCACAATTTTATTTAATTTTATTGAGTTTTTTTTAGAGATTAGTGTTAAAGGACCACATCAAAAATCAATTCTGACAGCTAATTCGCATCCAGTGCATCGAAAAACATCAGAATTGATATGCCTCATCACCAGAACATACTCATTTTTTTCAAGTTTTTTCAATGGTGAAACGCTGACGTGTAGGGCAAATTCTGACATCGGATTCAAATTCAGCGCAATAAAATCCATAGGGAAACATATGTCGCGTCCCCAAATCACGACGCTTTTTTTTCGTGGCTGTGTAATCCAATAAAAAAAGTTACGGAAAAAACTATTAACTTGTTTATCTTTCGGCTGTTCTATAAAAGGCACAAACCTAGTAGAATGAGCCTCCATCACCGGCAAAACCAAATCGAAGATATCGGGTCGGGCCTGCCCAAACGTCGTGGTCAATTGGAACAGGCAATAGAGTGCCTTCTGCACGTAACTGGATCTTTCTTTGTAACACTGAAAAATAGTAGAAATCAATGTAAACCCTTGCATTTTTTTAAAAAAAAATCGTAGGAATAATAACTCTCCTCATTAAGTTAACCTGGAAAAAAGTCAAAGCCAAAAACTCCTCCGGGCGCAAGCAAACTGCGCAGTAGATTTTTCGCCTTTGACCTTGCCTGGCGGAAATAGTTAAGAAAAGGTTCTCAAAATCGTCTAAAGAGGACGTGATGGACAAAAGCCACAACCACAACAAATGGCTGCAGAATTTGGCTGGCAAAAGGTTTTGCCAACCGTTAACAGCAACTTGTGCTACTTGGGTATAAGAACTTAGTTAGTCTAAATAGAAAAAATAAACAACTAAATAAATATTACTATATTTTCTATCATATGCCGACTGTAGCTGAGGTACCAAATGGCACTTGCCACATGGCACCACATTCCTACCACCCTGGCACTATTATTTCGTTTGCGTCCAATCCAAATCTTATGAACAACTGATGTTGACGGTTGATGTAACTGATTTGGAAGCTTAACTTCTTGTTTTAATTGTCTTAGGAGCATATTCCTATCGGAAAGATTAACACGCCAGGACGAACCCGTATCAGGTGACTTATAATAAGTACAATGCGGAAAGATGCCTACTTGTGAGTGATTCAGAGTTGGAAGTCAGAGTGTGCGATAGTGTTAAATGATGTCTGGATTGAGGGTGACTATTGAATCCACTGACGAGCCCACGCTGGTCACCCCGGGCGAAACATCGTTTAATTGTTTCTTCTTTCTCTTTGGTCTTTTGTGTGTTCCTTGTGGGACACTCATCAAATTTTGAATTTTCGTTCTTTCCTCCCAAGATCTTTTGATCTTCTCTTTTCAACTGATGTTTAGTATTGTTCCTCTCTATGTCTGGAAAATATCCTAACTCTAATCATACTATTTTCGTTAAGTCTCGTATCTAACTGCATTCTTTCGTGGTGGTCCATATTGTCTTGTATGTAAAAACAAAAAGATCTTGCTCGGCTTTTCGAGCAATGTTTAATCAAAAAAATATTTGCGCGTTGCTAAGACTGATAGTGACAGCAAACGCATTTGTTTTAAAAACTAGAGTCATGGCTTGTTTACCGTCGGAGTCATTGTTCTAAAACAATTCCTACTTTTTGTCATCACCAAGCGGCTCCTATATTCTTTTTATTATAAAGACGTCTCTGCTGTACATGTATTAACAAAACGTCTACCAAGAGATTCAATATAAAATGTCTCTATATATTAAACTGGATAGGCGCCGTTACAGACACCAACTGAGCCAAAAATTTTAAGGTTATAGATAAGAGTCAACTAGGTAGATTCATTGCAATCTATATTTATCTAATTTTTAGTCAGCGGCTTTATTGTTTAATCTTGACTTTTTACTGTTATTTCGCAGTGGCGCACTCTGGGGGGGAGCCTGGTTATGGTCACATTTTTTGTTCAAATTAGGTTCTTTTTTATTATTTATCCTTAACCCCCTCCACCCCCGAAGTCCATTCCTGGGTGCGCCACTGTATTTCGTGACGTTAATTAAATTTTTTGTCAAAGTTTTTATTTTGCTTTTTTTGAAGGGTTGCAAGAATTAAATTAATAGTCAAATTAAAGTGTTTTAAAATATAATCTTTATAAATATAAAGCCTATAATATCAACGATCTGTCGATGTCGTGTCGCTAAGATTATGAGCCACAGTTATAGATTGGAAACGCTCACGCCAACCATTTCGGTTCCTGTTGAGGTCTAGATAACTTATCAAACGGCACTGATAATACAATTAGAGGCCACTCAAGATGACCATAGTTTATCTTGAGCAGGAGCGTCAGCGCAACGGCTGGCGCGAGCATTTTCAATCTATAACTAAGGATTCACATCCATTTCTTTTGTTTGCTTTAAATAATATACAGATTTCTATAGTTTGAAAAGGATTCAAATTATTATCAAACACAAAAATATAATATAACGTCTCATATACAGTACAATATGTGACAACTAGAGGCCCTGTATACAATATTTAACAGTTACTTGTTTTGCCAGAGGTAAGCGAATCGATTTGGCAGTTGTTAGGGAAATGTTAATAATTTTTTGGTGTGTTATCAACCATTGGAAATAAATCATTTTGTCAATGTCACATTTTTGTTTGATAAAGTAGGTACAAGAAAATAACTAATAAATTAATTATACAAGTAAATATAAAAAAAAACTAGAAAGAGAGGACAATATAAGTTGCCCACCTCTGGTAAGAAAATAACTGTCGAAAATTGTATACAGGGCGTCTAGTGGCAACCAAAGACAAAATCCTAAGGATACTGCCGTTTCGGCCCTTCCTTTTTAGGAAGATTTAGGTACTTACTTAGGAAGATTTAGGTGCTTACTTATATTTATAAACTTATCATTAACACTGGCAAAAATCGTTTTTACTGGTTGCAGAACGGACCCAAAAGAATATTTTTTTTCGCCAAAGGCGCACACTCAAACCGAAGTAAATTTGAAACAAATTATTAATTAAATTGATTCAAAACACATAAATATTAACAAATTAAATTAAAAACTTTCAAAAACGTCACATTACGACAGCAAAAGTAAAATTGAAACAGCTGGTGGGTAACATTTAGAAAGAGAAAGGTTGCAATTAATCTACCTTGTTTACTCTAAGGAAAACCCTCTGATTTTGTGCCTTAAAACTCGGTTCCCACCTACGACTTTTTAGTGCGTGCCCGTGCACGCGTCAAATGACTGTCAAAACATTTCATACTGACATCATGTGACGCGTGAGTGGGCACTCACGAAAAAGTCGTAGGTGGGAACCGGTTCTCATCTATGCGTTTCTCATGCGTGGCTGCCCTAACTCAAATCACGTATCTCGTGGTTTAAGCGAGATTTGCCTATATAAGTTCATGTCGCCCCACCTGACTTTTTTGAGTCATGAGGGCCGCGCATGGGAAACGCATAGGTGTAATGTTTAGATCAATGATAAAATGAAATATGCCACGAATTAAGTGGTACGAACATGCTCACAGTGCGTTCCATGTTTATTTAGACACTACCTAACCTCAATGACCCCCTGAACAAAACCAGGTTTTCAGGTTGACAGAATTGTTGTCAAATTTTTAGGTTACGTTTTTTCTGACAGAAATTTTGGCGGAAATAGTATTTGTTAACATTTTGGCCATGGAAGACCCGTGAAAATAAAATTATTTAATCACCAATAAACCTGGTTTGACACGCATTCGTTTTATTTTTCGTTGTTTGCACTTTTTTACAGAAATGGTACAACAAAATGTGCAAAAAAGTTTTAATAAATCTTTACAACAATATTACCAGTACACACTCCTGATAAAAGTAAAGTTAAAGAAAACTATGCGGCCCTACCCCAACTGTCTTTTTACGAAGAAACAAAATTACCAAACCTCTGGTCGAAAATTCTTGCTGACAGTTGACGTTAAATCTGTATAAAATTCGGGAGCAAATTACTCTATATCTCATTTAGAAAAAAACGAATATCACCACTCACTGTAAAAAAAATTGTCATCGATTGAGCCCAACTTGTCATTTTGCTGAACTGCCCCTGTAAGTCAGAACTTACTGCTTACCTGTAATGTAAGTTTGATCTGCTCCTCGGATGCCACTCCAGCTATTTGAATTTTTTCGTGATTTGGCAACATTTTTGTGAATTCGTTATCATTACAAAACACTGGGTTATTAGCTGCCGAATTTAAAACGATTCCTAAAAATAAAAAGAACCAAGTCTAATTCGACTTCTTTTAATGATGAAATTAAATAATTCAAAGACAATCTTGCTGGTTTTAGCTGCCCCAAAAAACGTACAATGATTCCCAGGGTATTCCCAGTGAATGAAATGAAAAATAAGAAAAAATAGTAGACTACTACAATACAACAAAATTATGATTGTTTTCCACAAACCATAAATACACTTTTTTGCACTCGACGGGCGTTTCGCTATCAACAAATTGATTGTTTATCGTCTCCTGATAATGCTAACGTTGTTAGCGAAACGCGCGTCGAGTGCAAAAGTGTAGTTTTGGTTTGTGGAAAACCATCATAATTTTGTTTTAGTGCAGCCAAAGGTTCCAAATTCCCAACATAGTACTACAATACAATTTTAGAAATTATTGGTACAATGCAATTTTTGACAATTTTTTATTGTTATTAAAAAAATTGTAAAAGTTAATGTTATGGCGCCGCAGTAAAAAATGTTTGCTCTTTTACCTTTTTTTTAGTAAAAAATTTTAAAAAGTGTTTTGGTTAGTTACCAAGGGGGGGGGAGGGTTGGGATGGGAGGTAGTCTTAATTTTAGATATCTTGTCATAAATGCGCTACAGGCGAAAATTAATATTAATTTGAAGTTTTGAATATTATTGACAAGAATTGCTTAAAATTAAAGTAAAATTGTGATAATCAAATAATGATATTATAGCGCTGCAGGCAAAACTCTTTAAAATTAAAGCCGAAAAATCTCTTTTTGATAAATATAAAAAAATTTCATGGTTTAGCTTCAAGGGGGCGGGGAGAAGAGGGGGAGAGCGATTTCTCTGTCTTTCGTGCGTAAGAAAGCAAAAATGCTATCACAATTTCAAAATAAAACGAACATGTTCAATTCAATTTATTTATTTTGTGTAAGAATTTAACATGAAAGAAAATACTCTCAAAATCATGAGTTACTTTACTTAACCGCCAATTATTATAATATGCATAGGTCAAAAATATTTTTTTCTCAGATTTGTTAAATTTTTCCCTGATTTTTACACAATATATTACTTTTATGGGCCATACAAATTCCCAGACATTTCCACGTTTTTCAGTAAACTAGCAACCCTTCCCGTCGTCGCCCTGCCTTTACCAGCCTGTCGCTTAAAACGCAACCCATTCTACCGAGGACTCTACTCAGCGTCTACCACATATAGGATCAATGCAACGTTAACGATAAACAAAAAATATCCATACACCAGGGATTCGAACTCGAGACATTCCATGAGGCAGGCCGATGCTACTCACAGCGCTACGGAGGCCGGCTACCACACTACATAAAAGACGGATGAGAATTTCTTAAATTCATTTTGTAGACGGATACTTAAAGAAATTAAGATATATTTTTTTAAATTGATCGCATTTTTAGTTTACTAAAAAGTAAGCATTTCAAAGAAACCCTAAACCATGGGCGTAAACATTACGCACAGTTGAATTAGAGTAATTAATAATTTCTTTAATACTTAAAAGATCGTTCATACAAGGCATAGGCTTAGTCACTTGATTAGTATTTGGTTTGGTTATAGTATTAGTTATATGAAATGAACTGTGTGTTTCGGACTTCCATTGTCTATATTTTATTTATACACAACGTTTCTATGAGTACAATTTTTGATCGTCTTCAGGTGCAAACTACAAGCTATTTCTAAGTGTGACTTGTGCAAAACCTTTGCTTCTGTCCACTTCATTCGGTGTTGTTTTGACTATACATGTTCGGCCATTCCTGATTTCGTTGTTTCACCTCTTTGGGTATTCGTCTGATGTTCCTTAAGCCCAACAGATAGTGGTCTTTCTGTTTCTCGTATGTATGAGTCATCACACTCACAAGGAACTTGGTAAAGGCATTCCTTATTTTGTTTGTTCTACGGTTTTGTTTTACCAAGAAGGCTTCGAATTGTATTATTAGATTTAAAGGCTGTTTTAATATTAAAGTTGATCGCTACTTAACTGTTCCATCGCTCCTAAGAAGATACCCACTATCGATATCATCACTGCCATAGAGTCATTCTTTTCCACGACAAGACGCCGACGAGTTCAGACATCAAGTAAGGACCATTATTGACAAACCTATTAAGCATACCTCTAACATAAGCAAGACAGGAAATCGCGTTAAAGAATCTTCAAAAGGTCAAATCAGTTAAAATCTTACCGGAAGACAAGGGCAATGCAACAGTGATTTTGGACAAGGAAACCTATGACCAGAAAGTGGAAGAGGTTTTTGCCAAAGAAATCTTCTTCCAAAAGACCCGACGCAATCAATCGAAAGTAAGAATATTATAGAACTTTAAAAACAGTATTCCAGATATATTCCGGACAATACAAGGTCTCAACTTACACCATATTATAGCAAGCCTCCTCATCTATATGAACTTCCCAAAATTCACAAAGATGCAATGCCCTTACGCCCAATCACAAGTTCCAGAAATTCTCCAACAAGCAATCTGTCTAAATTCCTTTTGCAAATTAGTCAACCTCTTGCAGGCAGAAGTAGAAAATTCCAACCATTTTGTTAATATTCTTAAATTCATTTCATTCAAGTCATTTTTGATGTCGAAAGTCCCGATAAAGGAATCGCTAGATATTATTAAACAGAGACTGGTTTATGACGAATCCCTTTATGAACGTACCAGCCTGCCGCTGGAGGGAGTGATGGAGTTGTTGGAGTGCTGTATACATAACTCTTACTTTCAGGTGAAAGATAGGTTATATGTTCAGGATGACTGTCTGCCAATGGGTTCATCGCTTTCGCCAGTGGTGGCCAATATTTACATGGAGTGGTTCGAATCACACGCGGTTGATACCGCAGCATATAAACCTAAGCTCTGGCTGAGATAACTATGTTGATGATACTTTTATTGTCTGGACCGGGAACCATTACATTCACAATGGAGTGGAGCAAAATTGTCAAATTCCTTTTCTTGATGTACTTGTCAAACAAGTAGAAAGCGACATCAGAAAAACAGTCTATCGTAAACCCACTCACACAGGACAATATTTAAATCAAGGTTTAAATTATTCTGATACGACCAAACGAGGCATAATAAGAAATTTGTAACAATTCTCATGATTTGGAAATCGAAATAAGAAACATTAAGAAGGATCTGCAGCAGAATGGTTACAGCATTAAACTTATAAATAACAAATACTATTTCTACATTTCAGCAAACAAGAAAATACGAAGAGTAGCGAACAACTTTAATATTAAAACAGCTGTTAAATCTAATAATACAATTCTAAGCCTTCTTAGTAAAACAAAACCGGAGAACAAACAAAATAAGGAATGCATTTACCAAGTTCCTTTTGAATGTGGTGAATCATACAAAAACGAAATCAGGAATCGCCGAACCTGCATGGTCAAAACAACACCGAATGAAGTGGACAGAAGCAAAGGTTTTGCACAAGGAGTCACACTGGAAGGAACGAAAATTCCTTGAAGCTGCCTTTATTGGGCAGAATCCGGGAATTTTTAGTAAACCAAGTGTTGAAATTCCAAATATTTGGAAGCTCCTTCTTGGGTGAAGCAAACTTCTTAAAGTTCCCGGTTGAGTGATTTCCCATAGTATATAAGTACGTACCCTTAGGAATAGATTGTAGTTTGCCCCTGAAGACGATCAGAGATTGTACTGATCGAAACGTCGTCTATAAATAAAATGGAAGTCCGAAACACAGAGTTAACTTCAAACAAATCATTGTCGCAAGCAAAGGTGAACTTACCCAGAAACCTCAATTTAGGATGCCCTTCGATAAATTTCAGCAAACTCGTCGCTTGTATCTCCTCGCTCCACCCCGACACGTCCAAAGAAACAAGGTGGGGCAAAATTTCAGGTTTTTCTAGTAACTCGTTCAGTTGACAGTTCTGGTGGTGCGTGTCGTTTAAACGACTGAGATCTAAATGTTTCAGGTTCGGTAACTGCTCTATGGTAACGATTAGGTGTTCGTGTGCGCCAGTCATGTCCTACAAAAGTTATTGGCTAAGTTTATAACGCAAGGAACCCCGATCGGGTTTAAAATGATCCAAAATACAGAAAATAAAATAAGATTGGTGATGGTTTCAGGGTGTAGATGATCCATATTTGTAATGAATAAAAAAATATTGCCCCGAAGATGAAATATTCAATTTGTTGAAACACAAATAATAGTAAAAGACAAAGAATAACAAGGTCTCCCTCAAAAAAGGTAATGATAACCGTAGACTCGGGTTTCGTATTTGTGGTGTTCATCCAGTCATTTGTCAAATTGCAGAATAGTTTTCAAAAAAAAGCGCATACATGCATCTCAAACTTTGACTTTTTATTAGTGTATACTCACTTCTAAATGCACCGTAGGCACTTAATCGCGATTGGCTATCTAATAATTTTTTTTCTTTCTTGATCCCACATAAATGAAGAAAGAGGAAGCTAGATTAGCTAAACTAATCCGAATATTTTTACGGTGAATCTGAGGGTCAAACACACCACCAGCTTGTAATGTCTGACAGCATTAAATTCGGTACTACGATGACGTTATGTCACATTGATAACATCAAAAATAAAAAGCCCTCTAAATCAGAAAAAATGCCTTAATTTATAACAAATAACCTTATTACCCGACTACACAACGTAAAGAAGGTTTTTGAGTTTAGTGTCTTGTTTCTAAAATCAATGTTTAAATCTCGGATATAATTATTTAATGATACCAGAGTTACAGAAGACGGCTGGTCTATAAGGAGAGCATAAAATGACTATAATAAAATGAAAAAAGCATTGGATTCAAACTAACACAACGGATTGGAAACAACTAAATATTAAATATTACTTAAAACAAGGACAAAAATTGGTATTTAGTGGGCGCACCATTCTCTTCAATAACACTCTGCAAAAAATATGAACATGATCTTCTGAGAACACCTCCAATGCGCGATGAATTGCATCGCTTAACTCTTCAGCATTTTGACAAGTCGGCCCCATATATTTTCTATTGGATTGATATCAGGGCTGTTGGATGGCCAAAGAAGAGTTTCAATATTATTGTTTTCAAACCACTGGAGAACGACATTAGCCATGTGCACGGTACAGTTGTCCTGCTGGTAAACGAAGTCGTTGTTTTCGTAAAACATCTGCACAGATGGCCACATAACATCCTCAAGAATCTCAACATATCTTTGACTGTTGAATCTTCTTTCGATGTGCCCAAACATACCCAAACCTCTAGCGCTAAACCAGTCCCACATATTCACTGAAAAATGTCCAACTTTCTTAATTTGGTTGGTGTATTTTGAATCAAACCTAAAATTTGGTGGACGATACACTAAAATTCTTCTGCTGCTCGAAGATGACTGAAATATCTTTTCGTCTATGAACAACACCCTCCCCCAGAAGTCAAGTCAAGCCTGTTTTTGTTCTTCCGCTAAAAAAGGTTTTTTTGCAGCAACTCGACAGGAAATTTCAGATTTTTTAATCCTATGACTGAAATATCTTTTCGTCTATGAACAAAACCCTCCCCCAGAAGTCAAGTCAAGCCTGTTTTTGTTCTTCCGCTAAAAAAGGTTTTTTTGTAGCAACTCGACAGGAAATTTCAGATTTTTTAATCCTTCTGTTAATAGTTGATAAGGAACCTGGGAACATCTTTACATAAGATGCTTCAACGGATGTGGCAAAAGGATTTTGTCTGAGGTGGTCGATAAGCCTTCCATCTTATATGTCAGAACTTACAGGGTTTCGTCCTGATCCATGTTTTCTATACATCGAACTATTTTGTATCCAGCGCTTTTTCCATCATACTATCGTCATTTTATCAATCCCAAAATGAGTGGCCGCTCTCCTTATAGACCAGCCGTCTTCTATAACTCGAGTGATAATTTATGCTTTCGTAAATATTGTAATTTGCGGCATTTTTTAATTTGAAAATTATTGCCGAAATCAGTTTGACGCATAGCGTCAGCTATTTTAAACTTGTGAATGGAATACATACACTATTAGCGGGAAAGGAAAAACCGAGGGAAAAAAGAGTACCTTCAATTTGAAGGAAAATTAAGCGTCTCATCTGTTTTTTACATGACTTCTGTTTCAGCGCCACAAGTTCGAAACGTTTTTTGAGGAAAACCTCGCTATTCTTTGTTGTTTGTTATTTATTCACTCTCGCTAAATCCTTTTTAAATAAAATAGTATTGTGCAGAAATAAAAAGCATTTAATTCATTACAATTAGAACATAAAGTACCGATAAAACCTGCATTCGCTTTAAGGTTATTTCTTGACAAAACGTAAATTTTGTAATGTTTTTTGTCCACATAAAAAATGTTTACAAATAATAAATATATGCAAGAAAAACACATACCAACTCGTACGACATCTCTTTGTATCAGACACATTTGATTTTAGCAGCATATTTAAAAAAGCATATACACTTTTTGACATATCTTTTTGGAAAGCTAGATAGCTCCTCTTTTAGATAAAGGAAAAATTAAAATCTTTTACATTGGTCCTAATGAGAAACAACTTGGAATGTAATTTTTATGTCTATAATTATTAGTCGAGTTATTAGTCAATTTTAATTCAATTTAATTATGTTTATTGTTTCAAGGATAAAAAAAATAAAAGTAAAAATAATCTACTATAATAGAATTATACAAAATTTAGGAAAAAAAAATTACTTTTCGTTTCTTAGAAATGAGCGCAGCTTTAAGATATTCATAAGGGTGCCATGTGTGCCGTACTTTTTGCAGTTAATAAAGTGAGATTATGCAAAACTTCAAAAATGCTATTACGGTCCTGCCAAAGAGTTGGTCTAATGCTATTGTACAATGGGCAGTGGGAAACGATATGAACTATTGTTTCAGGTTCATGCCAATTGCGAACATTATTTTGTTTAGTATGATTTTTCATATAATAACATATTTAACATTAAACCCATAATTTGTACATTTTAAAGTTTGTTTTTGAAAAAAATTAAAAATGTCCTTTTTGAGATTTTTCAAAAACAATTTTTTTTGCAAAATGTATGTCATGCAATACCTCATACGAAAGGTCCCTAAAAAGCTTGAAAAAGAGCCGTTACTTACTTTTCTAGTACAAGTGGTTCTTAAGATATTGCTAATTTTGTGCGTCTATGTTAAGGACACACAAAGATCCCTAAAGCTTGAAAAAGAGCCGTTACTTACTTTTCCAGTACAAGTGGTTCTTAAGATATTTCTAATTTTGTGCGTCTATGTTAAGGACACACTGGTGATTTTTTTTATTTTCAAAAATTACTTTTAAAAAAACTACGGGTAAAAAAGCTTAAATTTTGAATTTTTGCGTTTTTATGGTAGGAAGAATATGTATATCAAAAATTACAAAAATCGAAGATGGTGTGGTAAAATATCCCAGTTGATTTGACATGGAATGAACCGAATGTATGTTTTTAAAGGAAATTATTTAAATTCTGTTTGAAGTGTGGCCCCCTTATTTATCTGTAGTGTCTAAAAGTAGTAGAATAAAATTGTTTAGAAAGGGTATAAGTATACCTACACACAATGACAAGCTGACTAGTTTGTCCGCTAATAAAACCAAAGGTCTCAAATCCTTGATAGTCCGCGCCCCTGAAATGTCCAGCCTCTCCAGATTTTTCAGATCCTCGCAAATGATTTTAAAAGTGGGCTGATTGAATTCCGTGTAGGAAACGTTCAGGGATTTTAGAGCCTTTAAATTAGACAGTTTTACCATGAAACTGTAGCGGAACATATCGATAAAGGTGCATTTGGAAAAATTTGCGGTGACCATATTTTGGATGGTCCAATCGTTTAGGCAATCTAAAAAATATGTTGATTACAATCTCTAATATTAGACTAGATTAGAATGGGGTGGTGTAGACACCTGTCCACCTCGACCTTCTCAGATCTATTGTGGTTCCCCTTTCTTCTTCACTGCTTTGCTAGAACTTCAAAACAAGTTGCAGCCCCGTCCTTGTCATGAAACCCAGAAGCTTTGCCAGTATGCCCTGTATGTAGCTTTCTGGCCGCGGATATTCTAGATCCCCCAGTAAGGCCCTGGTTCTAACTAGGCCTTCACATTGACATAGGAACGTAATGAGGTTTCTTCCTCTTTCTTGCAGAAGCAGCATGTAGCATCTTCTACCAATCCTATTGCATACAAGTGCTTATTGATTTTGCAGAGACCTGTTAGGAGCCCCACTATTTGTCTGACAAGCTTCCTTTCCTTACTAAGAAATTCTGCAGTCCGCTTTGGTGAACGTTCTTTAATGAACTGTTTGGCCTGTCTTTGTCCAGGCGTTTGCTCTAATACCTTTATCATAAACTTACCCAGGATATCACCAATGCTGACATTTTTCAAATCGACAACCTCTAAATCAGTAATTTTGTGCTGTTTTAACATCTGAAGTCCACATTTGGTAACTTTGCAGTTTCTAATTTTCACAACCTTTAATTTTGTGTTCTTCTCTAAAATAAAAATGCACAAGGCCTTTAAAAATTTTTGTATTTGTCAGTAAATGGACTATATATTTTATTTATTTATTTTATTTATTGATACACTGCTTAACAGGTCCAAAATACCCAATTACAAAATTCGCTAAAAATAATTACAATATGGTACCTACTTAATCAAAGTTTACAAAATTATGTATATAAAAGTCATACAATCTACGAAACACTTACAAACAAAAAAATATAAAATCAAACATAAAAAAAAACAGAAATTAAGTCTAAGAAGAAGACAAACCTAATAAAATCACAGATTACTTGATCTGGTTATGTATTATCTTAAATAGATCTGGTTATGTATTATCTTAAATAGAAAGACTAGACAATAATTTTAAGAATCTTCGTTGAACTCTTTCTAGATCTTGAATGCGTGTCTTATATTCAGGTGACCAAACTACCGAATCATATTCTAATTTCGACCTGACAAAAGAGTAAAATAGAGTTTTAAGAATGTTAATGTTCCAAAGGTTTTGGTAGTTTCGGAGGATATGGTTTCATAGTGAATGAAAGTTTTTGTGTGAATGAAAGTTTGGTTTACTGAATAATTATATATTATGGGGTTTGTTTTGAAACTGAAAGAGAGTACTTGACATCTGTCGATGCTTATGGACAGTTTATTAAGGTTACACCAAGCAATGACAGTGTCCAGGACCTCTTGGAGCTTTAAATCATCAGCATATAAAAGAACCATTGACTTAAGCTTAAGACTCACATCGTTAATGAATATATCAAACAGGGCCCCAAACGGACGGAGAGTTATCAACATCAAGACACGCTAGGATTTGCTGTTACTTTGTGATCTAATTTATAATCATAATTAAGGCTCCAATTATCTGACACGGATGTTTAAACTTTCTAAAATACAAATGAAAATAAATAAAAGAAATTTTAAAAGTGCGTACATTTATTTATTGAGCTTAATTACAAAGCAGGAGAATAAAATAATATTAAAATAGGTAGCTTACAAAACGATGGATTCAATATAAGGGACAATTGTGTTAAAATATCTGTGAATTTTTGGAATTGAGGTATCTAAGATGTTTAGGTCTCTGTTGCAGCTACATTACTAGCAATACCAATAGAACTCCAGATCAAAGGGAGATCCAAAATAGAAAAAAGAATCACAGAGCTTCAAATGCAAGATGCACAGGAAAGAAAACCACGAAAAATAGCGATACTGAAGGAGAAGCGCGAAAACACATTTGAAGCATAGCAAATAAGTTGGAATAGTCTACAAGACAAAGCTCAATGGACAACAAAACTTATACAAAACACAAAAAATGATACAGCCCTTTGAAGGACACAAATGCTTTATGGCATCCCAAAAAAGAATCGGTAAGAGACAATCAGATACTTGCATGTATGACAGCAAAGCAGATACAGCAGACCACTGGTTGTTTAAATGCGCACGCTTCAAAAAGAATGTAAGTAGGTGGCTTACGAAATTATGAAAAATAAAATGAAGTAGTATTTGGAAATAAAGTTACAAATATTGGAATTAATAAAAAGGTGCCGAAAAGGATTTTTATATCCCTGTTATAAAGGAGAATTGTGTTAAAATATCTGTGAATTTTTGAAATTGAGGTATTGAAGATGTTTACTTACTTACTTAGTTTATTGTTCACAATACTTTACAATATGTAAAACCTAGCAACATCAAATGTTTTAAATTTGAAAAAAAAAATACAAAGAATATCCTTAACCTAAATATTAAAATATATTGATTATTATTATTAACTACTTAAGTAAATTGGAAAGTATAAAAACAATTTTCAAGGGCATATCCCTTAACTGCTTTTTTAAAATTTGGAATGTTTTGAATACTTTTAATTTGCATTGGTAAGGATCTGTATGCTTTGATAGCCCGATAGAAGGCACCTTTCTCAAAGAAGGTAGAGGAGTGATGAGATATAGCCAATTCTGATGCCTGCCTTGTTCTTATAGTCATATCCTCAGAATGGTTATTTTGATTTATAGGGAAAACATCAGGATTATTTTTAACAAACATCACTAGGGACACAAAATATAAAGATTGTACAGTGAGGATACTTAACTTTTTAAAATGTGGTCTGCAGGATGTTTGCGGCCTTAATCATCTTAATAGTCGCATTTGAACAATAAAAATATTCATATTCTGCTTTGTATAATAAAAAAATAATAAATTTTTAAACATTCCAGGCTAATAACGTCCCGCAGTCTACGAAATAGAGCACAAGTACTCGAAATTTTAGATTTCCTATTCCCAGCTTAATATATCATCCAATTGAACACCTAAGAATTTGATGGAACTGGTTGTAGGGATAGTTTTTTGTTCCAGTTGGACATAAAGAGATGATGAAGTATTTTTTCGTTTGCTGAAAGTTACTAGTTCGGTTTTGTCTTTGTTCAAAATAAGCGAGTTATCACTACACCATTGAGACATGAGATTGGCAACCTCCGAATATCCTTTTGAGGGAGTCTCTATTGATTCACTAACTATCACACAAGAATAGTCGTCAGTGAACTGGGCAGGCATACCTTTGCAGGGATGAAGAGGATTGGTGGCTTCAGGTAACAAGTTGACATGTATGAGGAATAGGATAGGTCCTAAAATTGACCCCTGGACAACACCAGTACTGATGTTGCCCCAACCTGAGAAATATTCCTCACCATCTCTGCAAATGGAGATGATTGATTTTCGGTGGTCCATGTAGGACATGTGCAGGTCAAGTGCAATCCCTCTGATACCGCACAATTCCAGATAGCCACATAGTCAAAGGCTTTCCTACTCGTTTAGGTCTCTGTTGCAGCTACATTACTAGCAATACCAATAGAACTCCAGATCAAAGGGAGATCAAAAATAGAAAAAAGAATCACAGAGTTTCAAATGCAAGATCCACTGGAAAGAAAACCACGGAAAATAGATATAATGAAAGAGAAGCGCGAAAAATAAGTTCAAACAGTCTCCAAGACAACACAAAATGATACAGCCCTTCGAAGGAAACAAATACTTTATGGCATACCTAAAAAGAATCGGTAAGAGACAATCAGATACTTGCAAGTCGTCGCCCTAGATGTTAATGATAGCAACTACTTTAAAAATATCCATATTTCATGTTGACAAAAGATCTAATCTTCGTTTACTCTTTTACTTATTTTTTGTTATGCTACAAAAAATGTTTACAGCAGACCACTGGTTGTTTGCGAGTTGGGAAAAATAAATAGCCAAAACCTTGTTACGAAAATGCTACAAAGGAAAAAAAAACTGGGAAGCAGCAAACATCTAGATCTAGGGATTGTACATAAAAGAGCAAAAAAGAGACAACCGGCGACTACCTGAGAGTAAGTGCAAAACGGAATCAGGTAGCCGTAACAAGAGAGTCCCACACTACCAGACACATTGCGTGTGGTGTAAGTATAAATAATTTTCTATCCATCGCAAAAAAAGCTATACCACATACATCGATTCTTATAGTAAAAAAAATTAAGAAACATTAAACCTGAAATAAATTAAAAAATATATAAAATCAAAAAAACTACGTCATCTCCACCCAAGATGGACTACTTCACCAATTTAAAAAATACATATTTTACCTGAAAATAAATTAAGAGTAGCATCGCACAATATCCTCTTTTCCATCATTTTTTTCATTAATCGTTCGGAAATATTGTTTATCAAAAAAATATCCGGATCTCTGAACTGATACCTCTTGTCGCTTCTCTCGTCGTCATAACAATCTGCAATGGTACTGGTCCAACCGTCTTTGGTACGAATTTGGGGCTCGATATACGTCAGAATGTTGTCACAAATGACGTTCAGGCAGTGCTCTTGTAGCAACGATGGGGTTTCGTACATGGTTGTTTCTGGCCTCCCAAGTTGATCCTTTATAAATAAGACTATAATAATAATAATAACATATATTTATTATATAATAATAATAATAAGTACTTACATATCAACTACAAAATGAAGAATAAATATACAAAAAAAAAACCAGCTAAAGTCAAAGACTTGTGGGGTTAAATTTTAACCTAGCTATTTTTAAAATAGCACAAAAAATATTCCAATTTATTCTGCTCAAATTTAATAAGAAATTATGTGACACAACAAAAAAAAACAGATATGTAGACTAATAAGTTATTTTTTAAGTCAATGATGGAATGGATGTATAATCTAGATTTGCTTTCAATCCATAATTTTGCTTTTTTTTTAAATATAAATTTATTTCTTGTTATTTTTTTGTCATTTGGGAAAATATAGATCTTCGGCCCTAGATATCCGAAACTTCTTTGTAATATAGTTTTGGTGGGTTTAGGAACTTGAATCTGATTTTTGTTAAACTGAGTATTTTTAATTACTGGTTTTATAGACTTCTCAGAGAAATGTTGTTTTTTTTATTAAAGCTAGGCAGAAAAGCTGCCGGACATCAAATCCGCAAAGAGTTGCTCGGTTGGATATCTATAATCTTTTTTAAATATTATCTTTAGTACCCATTTTTGGACTTTTTCGAGTTGATTAAGTAATTTGATTAATATAGTAGCACCACCCCAAGTGACCAACCCATATGTCATGTGGCTCTGTACCAAAGCATAATACAAAGTTTTTAATTGCTGTAGGTCAAAGATATCTGAAAACTTTCTAAATTTGCCTAAAAGCCATCTTATTTTTTCAGTCACAAAAGATATATGTGCATCCCAGCGCATGTTACAATCCAAGTAGATTCCCAGATATTTAATTTTAACCCCCTGTATTCGGGTACCATCACATCCACAGTCCGTGTTTAAAGTAAGGCACTCAAACCCAGGAAAATTTGACAATAAGGAAGTAAAAGGAATATAGTTAGTCTTGGAATAGTTAACAATTAAAGTTTTTGACTGAAAATAGTGAAAAAGTTTTTCCAAATTTTTGTCAGCTTTTATTTTAAGTTCGTCCCAAGTTTTGGCCGTAAAAAATATAGCTGTATCATCTGCAAAGCTAACAAATTCGCCATCTAGATTAAGATTAAACATATCATTAATATATAAATTAAACAACAGCGGTCCTAAGACCGTCCCTTGAGAAACACCACAGGTTACGGTTTTCTTGTTGCTATAGATGATTTTTATTTGTACCGTCTGATATCTATCTGTTAAATAGTCTCTCATGATCTTCAAGGCATCGCTATTGTTTAGAGTTGAGTAAATTTTTGAAGTCAAAGAGTAATCTTCAGTAGATGTATTTTTTTTTTGAGTTTTCCCAGAAAACCTTCGAGTCTACTTTTTAAAATTGTTTCTAAAAGTTTAGCCAAATTAGTAACTAGAGATATTGGTCTATAGTTATTTATATCCATCCTATTACCACTTTTAAATATAGGTTTCACAGTAGTTTCCTTGAAAATCCCCGGAAAGACACCTTGTTCAAGACAACCATTAAAGAGTGAAATTGATTTTATTAGTTCTGAGTTTATTCCATCAATACCAGAGGATTTTCTGTCTTTTAATTGTTTTATAAAACTAATTAATTCTGAGCAATTTGTCGGTTTTAAATATATTGAATTTAAGGTATTGTTTTTTTCCTTAAAATCTAAAGGCATGTTACAGTTGCTAATTTTTTTGACGAGGTCAGGACCAACATTTGCAAAGAAATTTTAAAAATTTTGTAAGATTTGCGCTTGATCAGAGATAACAACATTATTAACTTCTATACTCTCAATCTCGATTTTTTTATTATCCCGCGAAATATCTTTTACACACCTCCATAGCTCTTGAGAGTTGCCTTTATTTTCATCTTTTTTGGTAGTATTCTTTTTTTGTTGACTTAATCAAGAAATTTAAGTTATTTTTATGCCTCTTATAATTATTTACATTGTCTCCCGTTGAATTTTTTTTTGGAAATCTGCTGTAGTAAATGTTTTTTTTAATCGATTTTAAAAGACCCTGTGTTACCCATGGTGTTTTTTTATTTGCCAATTTTTTTTTGTTCAAATATTTGTGTTCTTGTCAACGAGAATTTTCAATTTGTCCACAAAAAGCTCCATCGCTCTATTGATATCGTGTTCACCACAAACCTCCAACCATCTATCCTCATTTAAATCTTTTTTTAATTAAATAATATTTAAGTTTTTAAACGTTTTCACTGGATTTTTCCTAACATTTTTTTTCTGTTTAAGTATGTTGTATATGGTCGGACAATGGTCAGAAATTCTACTCTCTAAAACTATGGCTTTCGTGATGTTGTCCAAAATATTCCTGTCTCGAACAAATATATGGTCAAGACATGACATAGAAGTTGGTCTAGTTGGAATGTTGATTGCTGAAATGAAACCTGATTTTGACATTATATTTAAATAAATTTGTATATCATCGTTGTTTTTTAAAATATCCAAGTTTATGTCACCTGTAAAATAGTGGACTTCATTATCATATTGGCAGTTTTCCATATAGTTATCCAACCCCAACAAGAAAGGTTCTATTTCTGTCGAAGGCAATCTGTACAAACCCGTTATGCGCAAATTTTGGTTAACAAATTTCAGTTATATATGACTATGACAGGGTTATTCTATCGGACGCCCACAATTTATCAGAATGTGCAAAATCAAACCCGTTAAATAAAAGAAAGTTCAATCATAAAATCATTCACTATAGAAACTGCAATTCGTTAAACCAATTTCTTATCCGAATCTTATTTCTTCAAACCCATTCAATAACAAATTCGAAATTTATAAAACCCGTTTTGAATCAAAACATCAAACTCGTAATTTGTAAAACCAATTTTTAATAAAACTCGGAATTTGTCAAACCATTATTTTGCAAAACCGGAATTCCTAAAACCCGTTGTTTATCAGAAAATTTTTGCTAAATTGATTGCACGTTCGCCAATAATAGGGGTTATAAGCCACGGCATGGCGTAAACGCAACGTACGTTACGCAGAGAGGATACGTTTCCTAGTTACGACGAGCTAAAAAAAGGCTTAAAGCAACGCCTCTTGCGTATCTTGTAAACTGGTTAAGTAGTTGAGCAGAGGGCGCTCTCATTTGCTTTGTGTTTTTTATAAAATAACCTAAAATTGTCGTGTTATTTTAATTTTTTTTATATTTCAAAAATGGAAGACATTCTTAATGTGATGAAGAAAATGATGACATCGATGATGCCATCCATCATCATCGAAATTCTCCGTGGAGAAACTGCTCTCGGGAATAGAGCAGCCCGTTATGGAAGATTCAACTTTGACGAGGTGGCGAAACCTGACTGTCTGACACCATTTAGGTTTGAAAAACTCGCTATATATATGTCTGGGAATACCAGACATGTTTATAGTAAACAACTTTCTTTTGATCTGGGGTTACGCATTTACGTACGATACGCGGTGTAACGATTCACCGCGCGTAAAGCGTATCCTACGTTTGGAATTTACTGCACATGCGCACTTGATCAAAACTTACGCTACGTCGAGTTACGTGCTGTGGCTTATAACCCCTAATACATGAACCGGAGGCGTACACGCAGTGTTAAGAACAATAGAGTGACATTATACACAAAGTACTACACTACCTGTGAATACTTTTAGCCAAGTGTGCGGACATAGAACGAAAAATGTATCGAAACGCCGCGCCGCACACTGTTCCAGAAGAAAAATTCATAAATGTTCCCTAGGCACACCCTTTGTGTCCAATCGGAGCTTATTTTTTTTTACTTTTTATTTTTGGATTAGCTCATGGCTTCAAAAAGTAACAAAATGTTGTTGTTTTTAGACTGTTTTAAGCGTGTGCCAAAAAAAAATATTTGAGTACATATTCAAATATGTTGGGAATTTGGAAACTTTGGTTGCACTATAACAAAATTATGATTGTTTTCCACAAACCAAAACTACACTTTTTTGTACTCGACGCGCGTTTCGCTAACAACGTTAGCATCATCAGGAGACGATAAACAATAAACTAAATTAACCTACACTCTATCTTATATACTATCTTTTAGTGGGCAGAGATAAGACTAATAATTTGTGATTGGTCACGCTTTATAATACTTTCTCCCCTCAACTAAAGAATAAAGTGTACTAAAGGGAATGGGGCCTCTATCTTTATTTAAACTATTTCTGGATTTAATGATTTCCATACTTTCATATGCATTCAAAAGTCTTTTGTTTGGTACACTTTTTAGAAGTTTTAGGTTATCTAATGTGACTCTATGATTGTTTTCAAAAGCATGCTCGTGTCTGAATAAAGCGTTTCGTTTGGCCAACATATTTTTTGTCACAATCCATGCAACTAATTTCGTAAATTCCACTTTTTTCTAGAATTGTAGTTTTATCCTTGGGATTTCCTAGTAAACTTCTTATTGTGTTTCCGGATTGATATACTAATTTAAGACCGTTGTTATTAAATACTTTTTGTAAATAGTTAGGATTAAAAGGAATTGATACAAATTTAGAGTCGGAGGTATCTTTTTGTCTAAAAAAAGTGGTATTCCGAAAAGTCTTTTGAAAATAATGTCTATTTATCAGCTTATTTATTAAGCCTTCGTCGTAACCGTTTTCGCCAGCTATATTCCTAATCCTATTATTTTCTGCTTCAAATCTTTCTTTGTTTAAGGGGAAATTTACTAATCTATATGTTAAAAAGTGCAAACTTGCGAGCTTATGTTGTAAGCAATGAAAACAGTCATTTGGTATATACCTGTTGGTGGCCGTTCTTTTTCTGTATAGATCAAATTCTAATTTATTAATTTATTTTTATTTCTTATAACTAAAGTGTCTAGAAATGGTAGTGTACCGTTGTTCTCTGTTTCATAAGTAAATTTAATTGTGGGAAATTTGTTACTTATCTTTTCCATAAAATTTTCAACACTAGTAACTTTAGTGTTGAATTCTGCAAACACATCGTCTGCATACCTAAACCATACTCTGGGGAAATACTCTAATTCTTTACTTATATCTGATTCAAATTTGCTCATAAACAGGTTTGCAATAAAACGTGATAAACTATTACCCATTGTGGTTTCTTCTAATTGTTGGTAGTAGTTATTTTTATATTGAAAGTAATTTTGATTCATGCAGAGTTTTGTTAAAGATAGGTATTCTAAAGTCTTTTTGTCTTCTAGATTGTTTCTTCTTAGTAGTTCCTCCAGGTATTGTAAGGTATTGGGGATCGGCACACTAGGGAACAACGAACTAACATCAAACGAGATTAAAATTTCACCTTCTTGGAGTGAAATATCTTTAACTTTGTTGATAAATTCAAGGGAATTTTGAACAGAAAGAAATATCACTTTTAAACAAAGGTCTTAATTTTGCTCTGTCCCCACAAAAAGATAATTTAGGTATTATTAGATATTGAAAGTTCAATCTCTAATCATTCAGAAGGCACAAAGGGCTATGTGCGAGATGCTTGCCGATATCAGATTTCTCAAAACATCATTCAGAACAACAAAAATAGTACATTAAATCACAATAAAACAATTAAAAGTTTGAGAGAGAAAGATGTTTTATATCTAAAGGCTGACAAGGGTAATAAAGTTGTTATATTAGATAAAACAGATTATTTCGAAAGGGTAGATAACCTAATAAAAAATGGACCTTACAAACAAGTCCCAAAGAACCCCTTAACAAAAATGATTAACGAAGTAAAAAACACAATTAAAAAATGTAACAATATTATTACTGACAATATTAAATATAAGCTACAAGAAACCAATCTTACTATGCCGAAACTGTATTGTCTTCCGAAAATCCACAAGCCTGGAAAATCGGTTAGACCTATAGTTTCGGCTGGATCACCTACTTCTACGAAATGGCTAGCAAACGAGTTTGAAAATTTACCTATAAAGAAAAAAGGGTTTTCTGTTCCAAATTTCCTTGAATTTATCAACAAAGTTAAAGATATTTCACTCCAAGAAGGTGAAATCTCGTTTGATGTTAATTCGTTGTTCCCTAGTGTGCCAATCCCCAATACCTTACAATACCTGGAGGAACTACAAACAGACTTTAAAATACCTATCTTTAACAAAACTCTACATAAATCAAAATTACTTTCAATATAAAAATAACTACTACCAACAATTAGAAGGGACCACAATGGGTAATAGTTTATCACCTTTTATTGCAAACCTCTTTATGATCATTTGAATCACATATAAGTAAAGAATTTGAGTATTTCCCCAGAGTATGGTTCAGATATGTAGACGATGTGTTTGTAGTATTCAACACTAAAGTTACTAGTGATGAAAATTTTATGGAAAAAATAAATAACAAATTTCCCACAATTAAATTTACTTATGAAACTGCCATTTATAGACACTTTAGTTATAAGAAATAAAAATAATTTAGAATTTGACCTATACAGAAAATGAGCAGCCACCAACGGGTATATTCAAAATGACTCTTTTCATTGCTTACAACATAAGCTTGCAAGTTTGCGCTTTTTAACATATAGATTAGTAAAAATCCCCTCAAACAAAGAAAGATTTTGAAGCAGAAAAGAATAGAATTAGGAATATAGCTGGCGAAAACGGTAACGACGAAGGCTTAATAAATAAGCTGATAAATAGACATTCTTTTCAAAAGACCTTTCTGAATTCCACTTTTTTCAGACAAAAAGATACCTCCGACTCTAAATTTGTATCAATTCCTTATAATCCTAATTAAACGAAAGGATTACAAAAAGTATTTAATAACACCGGTCTTAAATTAGTGCATCAATCCGGAAACACAAACATAAGAAGTTTTCTAGGAAATCCCAAGGGTAAAACTACAATTCTAGAAAAAAGTGGAAATTACGAAATTAGTTGCATAGATTGTGACAAAAAATATGTTGGCCAAACGAGACGCTCTATTAGCACACTTAAAATACGGAAGAACAGAAAAGTCAAGTGTGGCCGAGCATGCTTTTGAAAACAATCATAGATTCACATTAGATAACCTAAAACTTCTAAAAAGTGTACCAAACAAAAGACTTTTGAATGCATATGAAAGTATGGAAATCATTAAATCCGAAAATAGTTTAAATAAAGATAGAGACCCCGTTCCCTTTAGTACACTTTATTCTTTAGTTGAGGGGAGATAGGATTATAAAGCGTGACCAATCACAAATTATTAGTTTTATCTCCGCCCACTAAAAGATAGTATATAAGATAGAGTGTAGGTTAATTTAGTTTATTGTTTATCGTCTTCTGATGATGCTAACGTTGTTAGCGAAACGCGCGTCGAGTGTAAAAAAGTGTAGTTTTGGTTTGTGGAAAACCTCTGGATACAGCCCTACAAGAATTGACTAATTTGATGAAAAATGCACAATTTGTGTAAATAAAAAGTTTATTAGATTTAGCAAGATTTAAACGCGGATCTACTGTACGATCAAGTTTGAACCTTCTTCTAATCACCTAAGAAGAAATTGGCTGCTCCAGGAAAATATTTTTTTTTAAAGAAATATTGTCATTTACATTGCCCTTTTAAGCCAAAATAGGACTGTTTTTTTTTAACTGAAATTTTTTTATTTATTGTCGGATTTTAACGCAAAAGAGAGTTTTGGAAAGGTAATGAAATAGACTTTTTGCAAATATATCAAAAAATGACACTATATCAATATTTTAAATGGCGGATGTATCATTTGATCAATTAAATTCTATTAAGAAATAAAAAAAACTATGGGTTTTTTCGTATACCAGCTTCTTGCATAAAATATAGAAAAACTGCTAATAATTTAACTTAACCGGATTTTGTTATCTTTTCGACAATTTTGTTGACAAGGACACTCTACAGATGCTAAAAATAAGGCGTCTTTTTCTAAATGTCAAAAAATGACATTTAGTGACAATTACAATGCATTTTGAAAATGTATCATTTGTTAAAATCTATTAAGAAATAAGGAAAATATTAAGATTCCAGTGTAACACCTGTTATGCATAAAATAAAAAATTAACGTCAATTTTGTAACAATAAACTAGAACGTACATCAAAAAAACTAAAGTAGCACTAACAATTTGGACGCATGCAGTTGATTGTTGCTGCAAATGGTGACCACATTTGTCCAAATTTTTAGTGCTGGGTCATTCTTGAAAAAAGGTAACATTGCATGTAATTGGTTTGTAAATTTAAAACCACTTATCCTTTTGAAAACAAAGTAGGAGGATAGTTAGTGTACTCAAAGGCTAACATTATCCAGCAGTAATTAAATTAAATTTATTGTCATTAAAAAATTGTCATTTACATACTAAAATACAGTTGGAGTACTGTCCCTGAGCTGCCTAGTAGCTCGTCGGGAGGGTACTTGTCAGGTTACCTCTTTTTTTTATATAAATTTTATTAAAATCTTATAAATATACATTTCAATTTCATCTTATGAATAAAATTTTGTGGATTTTATAATCTAATACTTTTGGCTTAACTTTAAAGAAACTACTGTTTACTTTAATATAAGTAAATTCGCTTATATGATTATTTTTTTTTCTTAAATTAACAGGTACTGCAGTTTTTAGGCATGACATTCACACATGTTATAAAATTCACAAACAGGCATTCAACAATCAGTGACTTCCAGAGTACCAGTGCTGCGGCCGTCCAGGTCACACAGTTGCTCTGCTCCTTTTTTTATATGACTTAACTTATATTTTTAGTAGTTTATTTTATAAAATTCTTATATCTTTGTTTTCTTATTAAATATCTCTCTCTCTCTATTATTGCTTTTTTTTTTATTTTAATAGTGGTATTTTATTGGTAATGAGTTCCAGGTTTTTAGGGATCCATTCAGTGACTTTATCATCAAAAGTTTTTTGGTTTTTAATTATTTTTAGGGTATTTGGTAACAAATTGAAAAGTCTGGGTACAACATACGCTATATGTCTTTGACATGCAGAGAAATTTGCTCTCTTTAGTGGTAAGTGATTGAGAGTGATGATCTAGTACAAGTGTTATGGTAGACATGAGTTTTATATTTTTTACTTTTTCTCATATATTTTAAGATATTTTTTATGTAAAGTTCCCTAATTCTTAGAGATTTACTTTCTAGGAATAATTCATTGGAAGGATGTCTTTTAGGTTTTTTATATATAACTTTAAGAATGTATTTTTGTGCTACTATTAGCTTGTTTAATATTGTGCCACAAGTACTGCCCCAGATTCTGATTCCCTAGTTGAGAATGGATTCTACCAAAGACTGATATACTATTTTCAGGAGTTTAATCGATAGAAATTCTCTTAGTTGAAAAAATCTATATATGGTTTTTCTTATTTTTTTTTGTGATATATTCAATATGTGCATCATATTTCAGGTTTCGATCAATGACTACTCCAAGATACTTTATTTTTGTAACTTCTTTTATTTTCAGTTCACATTTACAGGAATTATTATTTTGACTGAGGCATTCATAGTCATGTATTTTTATGTCAACTTCTATTTCAGCATTTTTATTGTTCATGCTGAATGCAATATAGAAAGTTTTTGTTTCATTTAGTGTTAATAAGTTTTGATCAAGCCAAAATTTAATTATTGATATGTACTTTTCTGCGAGATTATGAGCCTCTGCCCATGTTTTAGCTTTGATTAAAATTACGGAATCATCTGCATAGCATATGACACATCAAACTTTGCTTGGAATGATTTTTGTTATAATGTCAATATAAATTGAAAAAAGGATAGGCCCTAGGACTGTACCCTGTGGCACACCAAACTCTACCTTATTTTTGTAACTAATGCATTCTCCAATTTTTACTTGTTGTGTGCGTTCTTGCTTAAGATATGACTGAAGAAGATTCCATTCTGTGCCTCTTATACCTATATGTTCTAATTTATTAAGCAGAATTTGGTGTGCCACAGTGTCGAATGCTCTGGCAAGATCTATAAATATTCCTATTGTTTTGTACCCCTCATTAAAGTTTTTAGAAATATTTTCTGTAACGAGTTGAATTGCATCTTCAGTGCATAGTTTGCTCTTAAAGCCGAATTGATATTCCGATAGAGGAGCATTTTTTTCTATATGCTCATTTAACCTAATTTTTAAACATTTTTCTACTAACTTGTTAATCGTACTTGTGACTGCGATTGGCCTAAAGTTTTCCTTGTTTTGCATGTCATCATTTTTAAAAACTGGTGTAATTATTGAATTTTTAAGTATTTTTGGATAGATACCTTTACTTATGACAGTGTTTATTATATGTAGTAATGGTTTTAAGAGAGTCACGTGATTGTCTTTTATTATTTGCGCTGAAATATTGTCTTCAACACAGGAGGCTTTATTTTTTAGGGAGTTTATTTGTAGGATTAATTCATTTTCTGTAAATTTAGCAAATTTAGAACTTTTTTCTGTTCGTGGTTTGTTAAAAATGTACTTGTTTTTTTTTAATTTTTTTACAGAGATTTTTTCCCATATTACAATAATACTGGAGAAAAATATCCGCTATTTCTTTTGAATCTGTTGTTTCTTTATTATTTTCCACTAATGAATCTATTGTGTTTTTTTTTACAGTGTCGTTAGACGCTTTTCTTATTATTTGCCATGTTTTTTTTGGATCATTTTTGTTGTCATTTATTTTGTTTTCGTAAAATAAATACTTTGCTTTTTTAATCATTTTGGTTAATGAATTTCTGTAAATTCTAAATTTTAATAATTTATGCTGGTTAAGAGGGTCTTGTAGTGATTCTTTTTTCAATCTGTTACGGGTTTTTATTGAGGCTATTATGCCAGAGGTTATCCAGCCTTTTTTTAATTTATATTATTTACAGTTTTATAGGTAGTTGCATCTTCAATGATTTTTATAATTTTATTTATGAGTAATTCTGTACCCAGACTAGGATCATGGCAATCCATAACCTCCTCCCAGTTGCAAATTTTTAAAGAGTTTGTTAGTTTTACATGATCAAGTTTTTTTATTTTAGTTATTTTTTTTGTGCTATGAATTATTTGATTTTTAAATTCTAAACTTAAGATTATTGGAAAATGGTCTGTTAGACCACCTTTTATTACATATGGTTTTGCTATTACATTTTTTTTATTATTTTTAAGAAAGAAGTGGTCAATACAACTTTTAGAAACGCCTACTACCCGTGTGTGTGTGTTTATTTGACTGATATAACCCGACCGGTTCAGACAGTTTAAATATTCAGCAGAATTATTTGTAAGTCTTTCATTTAAAATATGTACATTTGTATCTCCACAAAAAATTTCAATCAGATGTCTCTCAAAATTAAGTTCAAGTAATTCTTGTAAATTTTGTATAAAGTCAGCTTAATATAAACTAGGTGAGTTATAAATTGCTATCAGCCCAATCTTTGTGTTTATTTTTTACAAATGTGACCCTTAAAAACCTGGAAAAACCTATTGTTAAAATCTCTGCTTTGGGTAAAAGTGAGCTTTTTATCAAAATCATAGTGCCCTCACACTTATTTAATCGACTTTCATTATAAAATATTTCAAAGTTCTCAAGTTTAAAATCTAAAATATTATTTACCTTATGAGTTTCAGAGAGTATTATTACTTCATACTCATTGTTACCTGTTTCAAGATAAGCTTTAAAATTGTCAAAGTGCGCACTGATACTTGCTATGTTGAAATGTATTAGGTTAACACTGGATTGTGGGTTCAAGTGCTCTGTGTCCCCCAGACCGTCGCAGACTGTAGTTATTATGTTCTGGTAATTGTCATACAAATCATTAAACTCCATTTTTAAACCTAAAAAATTTTATAAAATATAAAAACTCAATAGAACAACAAAACCTAATAAGGGTTTACAGATTTTCATTTTGATTGGTTTTTCTCAGTTCATTTATATCTTCTTCTTTCTTTATCCGGATAATTCTGCTGTTATCATTTTTTCGTGCAAGAATACTGCCACCTTTGGCCCAAACAAATTTGAAACCTTGAGCTTTTAGGCTTCTTGCCTTGTTGAAAAGCGATTTTTGATCCTTAGTCATGTCCTCATTAAGATAAATGGGAGTTTCTTTAGCTGAGATTCCACATTGTTTAGCATTAATTTTTCCCTTAGATTTTCTTTCCTGTATGAAACTGCTTTTAGCTGATTTCGATAGGAACTCCAGAAGTATTGGAGAGTTTGATTTCCTTGTATTAGTGAGCTTAATTTCATAGTCACTTGAATTTATGCTTGGGGCAATATATTTCACCATTTTTTTTGCTCTCCTTACAACTTGCTTTACTGTACTATTGTTTTTCTCATTGTCTTCTTCTGCTTCATATTCAATCCCCACAATCACTATGTTGCTTTAACGTTTTTCTGTTTCATTGACCTCAAGGCTGTTTTTAATCTTTCTGATCTCATTTTTTATCTGATCATTTTATTTTTTAAGCTTACTTATTTCCTCATCATATATTGAGTTGCGGATTTTTTGCTGTTCGTAACTCTCAGAGTAGAATTCTAGGTCTTTTTTGAAGTCCCTTAAGTCACTTCTCATCACTTGCAGGAATTCCATGACATCCTTCAATGTCAGATTTTTGCTATCCTTGTTCTTCTTCTTAGGTGTGGGTGTTTCTTGGCTTTTGGTTATTTTTTGCTTACATGTTCTGCAAATAAACTTCTGATTTTGTTTTTGCATGACTTGATAGTCAATAGTTTTTAGTTTGCTGCAGGCAAGATGGTAAAACTTCGTACAGCAGTCTGTGTGTCCATTGCATTGCAATGTGTCAGGGCTTTTTGGATTCGTCACTGAATGAACTCTCCAAGAAATGTCTCCATGGAAGAAAAGTTGTTCACACCATGTGACATGTCACGTGGTGTGATCTGTAATTTTTAAAGATAGATTCAGATATAACAAAAAAACACTTTAGAATTTATTTAGATAATGATTTAGATAGATAAAAACTCAAAAAATTAAATCCTAAAAAAATACCTTGACAAAAAACTTATTTTTTTCTTCAAAAAGCAAAAAAAAAACACGCATTTTTGGTGTCACTCGTGTGATCACATGCAGTCACGGATTTTTTTTTAAATCTGGCATCACTGCATACAACACCTAACTCAGTTACCTGAAAATAGAGAAGCACGGAAGACACAGTTTAGGAGTGTAACCTGAAATGTGTTACATAATTCAGTTTTTGTGAAATTTTGGGGGTTTTAAAACAGTATTAACGTTTTGGTCGAGATAAATGTCACATGTGTTTCTATATATATATACATATAAGAAGTAAATGGTAAGATATTTACTTTCAAAAATGTGATTTAAGTATGAAAAGTAGGCATTTTTACAAAAGTAGTAACTTTTTTATTTTTTTTGTTATTTAGACATTTTGCTAAATATGTCACTAGTGTGAACGTCACTAGTGTGATCTTTCAGAATATTTTATTGATAACACCTGTGAAATTTTTCGCTTGTAATTAAAAAACCCCAATAATTTTTAGAAAAAAAAATGGCAAAAACTAGAAAGTCTTTGGCAAAACCACCAGAAACGAAAAAGGAAATAGACAAAAGAGAGGAAAGAAAAAATCAAGTAAGGGCATATTATATATATAGCAACATATTATATTTACTTAAAAAGTGGTAAATCAATTTTTGTCTTTTTAAAAACTATTACACCAAATGTTACCATTTTTCAAGAACAACCCAGCTATAAAGATTCTTGATTTTGGTAAAATAGGTATAACTGGTGTTAGCTGGCTATCACCTGTGTTAGCAGTTGAATTCACAAACTCAAAAATAACTCAAGAACTAGTGAATTTTTATCTCGGCCATATAGCACATTTTAGTCCAACCAACTACAGCAACATTTAATAATTACCAAAATTCAAAGAACACTAATTCGTTTTTTTTTCTTCTTCTTTTTTCAAGAACGACCGTGCTACTTTACTTTGTTTGATATATGTTCTAGTTTATTGTTACGAAATTGACATTAATTTTTTATTTTATGCATAAAAGGTGTTACACTAGAATCGCAATATTTTTCTTATTACTTAATAGATTTTAACAAATGATACATGGGTTAACAGATAATAGTTGGGTACTTTTCTGATATCGCAACAAAATATACAAGATGTTCAAAAAAAGCCAAAGGGTTTTTTAAAATGCATAAAATTGTAGTTGTCACAGAATGACATTTTTTGACAGAAACAGAAAAGTAAACTTTTTGTTAGCATCTGTAGTGTCCTTGTCAACAAAATTGGCGAGAAGATAATGAAATCTGGTTAACGTAAATTATTAGCAGTTTTTATTTTATGGAAGAACTTAGTATATAAAAAAACCCATAGTTTTTTTATTTCTTAATAGAATCTATCAAATGATAAATCAAGGCGGCTGGTAAATGAAATAACAATGGTTTCCATAGTGACGTGCGTTTTTACTCAGTGACGTTCATTGTTGCGACATTTGAATCTTTGACAGTTTGATATTTTGACGATGTTTTTAAACTATTTTTTCATCAATACTTGGTGAAAACTGGCGGAAATTGCTTAATTTTTAGACAAGAATAATTAGATTTTTGCAATAATACTATTTTCGGGTATTTCTCTTTAATTTTGGGTAAAAAACGAATTTTCTTTGCACCTGTGATAAAAAAAAAGGAGACAATAAACACGAAAGGTTCCAAATTCCCATTTATTTAATTTTTTAAAAGCAGCTCAAATTTAGAGGAAAGGAGTAATCAGATTTCGTGTTGTTTGTTTACCTAAAAATTGGCAAAAACATGTTTTAAATGCTAAATTAACTTTTCAGAAAATTAGACTAAAAATGCAATGCTGACTGATAAAAATTGTTTAAAATAAAACTAAAATCATAATAAAGAATTTTTTAATAGAGCCGCAGGCGAAATTTGTTGGCCATCTTTTATCACATTTTCAATGTGGGCTGATAAAAAATGAAATCATAAATAAGTATGCTTTTATAGTGCCGCTAGCAAAAATTTTGGAAAGTTCTTTACAAATTTTTGAATTTTTTTGAATATTACTTTTAGACTTCGATATGCCTTTGATATTAGTTTTGTTTGCTTTGAATTGTTTACTATGGTTCACCCAACTCATTTTTTTATGCATAAGCATAAATTTAATTCTGTATATATGTCTCTTTATATTTTGAAAAGGAAGAATTAGCACTAAATTCATGCTTATGCATAAAAATAAATTTGGGTAAACTTCCCGTTAATTTAAAAGAGTATACAGCACAAAGCCTTGAAAGAGTACCTGCTTGTACTCTCAAAAAGTGTATACTACTACAACTTTTCATATTGATAATTCATTACCCAAGCAAAATTTTATTCATAATCATAATGTTAAATACATTATTGTTAATAGAAGTCTTTACCCAATTATGCAGTATATGGTTTTCTGCCATTTTTGATTTTTTTTGAAAAATTCTTTATGGGGGCACCTTCTAGGGTCCATAGGACCCCAAATCCGTCTGCGCCGGATGGTTTTTTTTTTTTTTAATTTTTTTTCACTAAAACAACCCAAACCAACACAGTCCAACCCAACCTAATCCAAACCAACCCAACCTAATCCAAACCAACCCAACCTAATCCAAACCAACCCAAAACAATTAAAAAAACACAAACCCCCCCTGAGCACCCTTTTTTCTCGTAAAAAAAAATCGGGCGCAGGCGGATTTGACGTCCTAGGGACCCTAGAAGGTGCCCCCATAAAGAATTTTTCAAAAAAAATCAAAAATGGCAGAAAACCGTATACTGCATAATTACCCCAAGTTTTCATAGTGATAATTCACAATTTATAAGCACAGTGCATAATTTAAAAGTTCGTTAACTTCAACTTTATGCACTATGAAAAAATCCTTGAAAAGCAAAGACAAAATTTTGGTTGGTTGATTTCAAAATAAGAGTGACTGATTTCAGCACATAGAAAACAGAAATTTAGGAAGAATGAAGAATACCTACACTGACAAAAAAAATTGAGGACAACATAGACAATGGAGCTGCCAGAAGATCTGGGCTATCTAACTACAACCCAAAAACTTGACATCTGGGCTGCGACAACCTTAACCTCGCTCTACTAAAACCGAGACTAAAACTCTGTCCAATAGTTGGGCTGCCACAGCCTAGATGTCAGGTTTATCCTATTGAGAATCGATAGCTGAAGAAAAATCCAAAAAACATTTTTTTTGTTCTTCCCTTGTAAATTTAGTAAGGTAATTGTCAAAATTTATCCTTATGCACTATGCTTATGAACTCTTGAATAAACATTATGCTGGAAGTTATGTATTAACGCTAAGATTGTACTTATCCATTATGAGAATTATCAATATGAAAAGCTGGGTAAACCTCCCATAAGTGTCTCTTTTACAAAGTGAGAAAAATACAGATATATATAGAAATCAACATCAAACAACGACAGCAACCTCAAATCTATAAATCCGGTATAAATGTGCAAAAATATAGGTACCTCTGTCAGCAAATTCTGCAATAGAACCTAACTGGGCTTTAATTTCAAACAAATGGAAATTTTACCTATTCCCCTTGATCCTCAGTCTTCAACAGCTCATTTTACGTATTCAATTATGTTATTCTGCACGAATTTTTCACAATTTTTCTCAAAAAATTGAATACGTCAAAAAATATGTTGTCTGTCAGGTGCGCAATGTAAACAAACCAAAGGCCCTAATCAAATAAAAAGATTAAAGATTGAATTTAAAACTGTTGAAAAACATTTAGAATTATTGTTTTTATAAAGCACCAGAGCATTGACGCTTGTTCTATTTTTCGCAAATAAAATGTGACGCATTTGGTGTGAAAAAAATTAGAATAAGAATTGTGCAATTTGAATTTGCCGCCATTCTTTTTCCCTGTTTGAAAGAAAACAGATGTGTGGTCGTCGAATTTCTGCGCCCTAACAATAGGCGATTTCGGCAAGCTTTGGTACCCTGTTTGGTCAACACCGTTCTCAACTAAAAAGCCAGTTAACTCATTTTCGTTTTAGTATCCTTTGTTTACTTGTCCATGTCCAACACCGTACTCAACTAAAAGGCCTGGTAACTCCTACCGCCTCAGTGCCCTTTAGCCTATTGTGGCTGCCATTTTTACAACCAAATTGACAAGTAAAACATGGATTTTCTGTCAGTTTGGTGTCAATATGGCACCGATCATACTAAAACGAAAATGAGTTAACTGGCTTTTTAGTTAAGAACAGTGTTGATATGTATGAGGTTAAATATAGGCCTTTCCCAGGCCAAACTTGTAAGCAAGATCTAAAATCTAGCAGGCCATGGAGCCGTCTTAGCTCCGCACCTATGCACATGCGCGAAAATTTTACGAGGCGGCCGGTTTCGCGACCTTCGCCCTTCGGTCGAGACGCCATTTTTGTTGATTTGTTTTGATCACACATAGTCGTTTTCCGCGTTTTCGTTTATGCAAACTTTTTTATTGTGATATTTTTAATCTTTGGTTACGCGAAAGTTTTTAGGAGTTATAATAAAAACTGTTTATATCTTAGAGTTTAAGATATCGCTGCATAAAAAGAAGGGCTGTGTTTGTGGATGCCGCCAAACAACAAAAGTGGAGTTCCACAGGTTGATAGCTATTTTTTCTTAAAATTTGAAGGAAAAAAAGTGAAAACACCTAAAAATTATTTCTATTCATGTATTTATTTATTTTAAAATAGAAAAGACTGATTTTCTAAAAACGTAAACAAATAGAAAAATTTTGACAACTGCACAGCTATCTTTCTGGATTTTGCTTGATTAACCGATGACGATGACCATGTGCAGAACCGCTAAGCTTTGACGCCAGAAAGAGACAATTAAGACTCATAAAAGAGTAACAGAGAAATGTATAGGCATATATATACGACATCCTGCTTACAAAGTTGTGCACGCCGAAAGCAATTGCAAGGGCGTATATTTAAGCTCATACATATATGATGCCGCCAAACAACAAAAGTGAAGTTCCACAGGTTGGTAGCTATTTTTTCTTAAAACTTGAAGGAAAAAAAGTAAAAATACCTAAAAATTATTTCTTTAAAAATAGAAAATACTGATTTTCTAAAAACGTAAACAAATACAAAAATTTTGACAACTGCACAGCTGTTTTTCTGGATTTTGGTTGGTTAAAACCGATAACGATGGCCACGTATGTGCAGAACCGCTAGGCTTTGACGCCAGATAGAGACAATAAGAGTCATAAAAGAGTAAAAGAGAAAGGTATAGGCTTATATATAGGACATTCTGCTTACAAAGTTGTGCACGCCGAAAGCATTGCAAGGGCGTATATTTAAGCTCATACATATATGATAGCAGCCGATTTCGGATACAAAAATTATGACGTCAACTTGACTCTGGTATCCTTTTTGGTATGTCAAATTGCATACCGTGGAATGTGGCACGGTTCTGTTGACCTCCGGGAAGATAGCCGCAGTTTGTTAAAATTTCTCAACGAACTCATCGCAATCGTTTGGTGGTCGTATGGTAACGATTGGTAACACATCCACAACGTTTGGTACCCTTTGGTTTTTTCTAAAATTAATATTATTTTTTCCGTTGAAAGTTGGTCGCAGTTTGAACAAAATTTAAAAAAAATAGAAAAGCTCTCTGGATCAGAAATATGCTCTGGAGGTTTGGTATTCAGGTTTTTTTGTTTGGTGGCTTCCCTATTTTCCAGAATTAAAAAAAATATGCTATCCATCAAGCACTCTTTAAAAAAAGCCACATCCGCATAGTAGAAACAAGCTTTTTGTGGAGACTGGGGGAAGTGCATGGTCACGTGATCACCTTTGCATTACCTAAGGTAGTTTAGGGGAGTTCTAAATACAATCGAAACTCTTCTCTAACCTAGGCCACCTTATTCTAGGTTACCCTTAAATAAGTAATTATGTTGGTCCAAATGGCTGAACATTCAATAATGGTTTTGATGGGCCGGTGTTTACTTTTCTGGTTTGCGACTCTCAGAGGGTGTGTAAAACTTTTGCTATTCCAAACCGCATCAACCATTTATTTGTATAAAAATCTATTTTTGTTTTTTTTTTTTGGTATTTTTTCTTTGGGTTTTATAAGAAATGTTTTTTTTTTAAATTAAGTTAACTGAAAAAGCTATGTCGGTTGCAAAAAGTGCTGCAATGGCCATTGCAGTGACCAAAAAATGATTGCCAAATTGGGCTAGGCGACGCTTTATCAACACTTTCAAGACGTTGTGGTAGACAACAGCAAAAACACAATAGTAGAGGAGTTTTGCTGTCGCAACATTTTTGCAAAAGTTTTTCAGCACCTTGTGTTACTTGGGTACCAAACGAAAAAAACTGGATACAAACCTCCACCCAGGCGTTTATTGTAAAAAAAATTGATGAAATGATCCTCACAAAAATTCGACATTGGTGTTATCGCAAGGTCAATTTTATGCTGGCTACACATTTGCGCGTCTGTAAAAAGGTATACTTTATAGGGCCGTATTCATAGTCATTCCGAAGTTATTAGAAAACCTTATATTAATAAATTTTTAAATAATATAATATATAGGGTTTTATAATTATTTAAAATACATGTGTATGTATGTTCCAACTAGTACAAGAATTTAGGCCGGAACCCAATAAACATTTTTGTGAAAAATATTGTAGTTCTTTAAGCTCGACCAAATTTGCATCAATCGCGACCTCACTTTAGGTAAAAAATATTTTAGTTCTTCATACGACCTCGAATTATCGTCGTGTTTTCGTTGGCATTTGGAAGTCTTCACAGGAGACGTCATCAGACGGTCACCAACTTGGAAGTGATTTCTAGTCAAATTTCCGTCCTTTCAGCGTTATTGGTAGCGACGTTTTCGAGTGGAAAGTAATTTTAAGTAAAAAATTCCGACGTCTGAACATCGTTGATGTCTTTCCTTGTTCATTTGGTCAATTTTTATGAACAGATTCCTACCTCGGTTCAACGTCATGCCGTAACGGCCAATTTCGTAAAAAGAAAAAGGCTTTTCGATTTAAGAATTGGTCCTGGTTGACATTATTTTGACATAAATTTTGACAGCGGTTCTAAAATAATGACGTCATTTAAAATATTATTAAGATATCTTTGATTTTACTCAAAAAAAGACTATCTATAATTTTGCAAAATTTTAGGGGTTATGTTTACAACCAAAGGGCCGAACCAACCTCCGAGGCTGGTTCTAAAATTTCATAACCGGGTTGCAACTGTGACGTCATTGTTTTAAAACGAAAAGACCGGTTGCGGTCCTTTAGTGACGAAAGTTGTGTGTTGGGAACCTAACCTCACTTTTAGGTTATGAATTTGGAAATTAAAAAAAAAAAGTCTTTTGAAAACGCCTAAAAAGAACTAGGGCATACTAACAAATTTTATAGAAAAGGGAATAAACTACTTATGGATATAAAAAACACAGTGGTAAGTAAAACCAAACATGATTTACTTATTTTAAAAATTTTTGGCACCTACCTATTGTTGGTAATGTGTACGTGTCGTCAGCCAGTGTGTTGAGATAGATACCTACTTACATTAGGTTAAACCAGTACCCTCTCCAGATAGGCCAATCAACTCATACCGATTTAGTGTCCTTTTCTCCACCTTCGCCGCCATTTTCACTCAAAAGTGACAGATAATCCATTAGTTTTCTGTCAAAATGGCGGCGAAGGTGGAGAAAAGGCCTATGTGGAGAGGGTATTGGTTAAACAGATTTCAGGACTTAAATCTACTTCATTGTTTTCCACGAAGTTGATCGATTATTATTGTTCTTGTGCAAGTATCTGAATTCTTACCTTAGATATTTTTAGGCATTACCAAAAACGTTAGATCCAAACGTCGTTCGATGGGAGAATTTTAGTAGTTCAAATGACTGAAGGTCGCAATTTTGTCGGGCATTGGAATTCGAATCTGCATACGTCGATTAGACGTATTTTTGTGGGGTTCTGGTTAACCGACGCAGGCAAATTAGGTGCATTGACCAACTACGCTATTTTTCTGCCAAACGGAAGATGTAACGACGGTGGCCGCCATTAAAAAAAGTTGCGCTTTTTTTAGATTTTAGCGGTTATTTATGATAAAATGATATGTATTAAAATATGACTTGAAAAACATAGTTTTAAAACTTCTTTTTTTTTGCAAAAAAATAAAAAAACATCAAATTTGCCTTATTTTTGAAGCCCACATATTTTTTTCCACCTAACCTTACTATATTTATCAGTAAAATAACCGTTGCATGAAAATTTCGATGTGGAACATTCCTTAAAAGTCAATTATTATCAATGTTACTTTGTCAACTTGTCCAATTTTTCTCTACTACATTTCTAGTAAAAAAAATTTAACGTCAGTTTTAATAAACTCTCTTTTTACATTGCTTACAGTTTACGTAAAAAATAAAAATGCCAAGAGTTCGCGGTCGCCAACAATTTCATCATTTAAATTAAACGACTTCGAGAAAGGACGCATAGAGGGCATGAAAGAGGCTGGTTTTGGTTTACGGGAAATTGCAAGAAGAGTTAATGCCAATCCATCAACAGTGTTAAGAGTTTGGAGAAGGTGGCCCAATGATGAGACTGGCTGCAGCCCTAGATTATTACAAGGTCGTGATTTACGGCATCTTAGACTTCTTGCTCTCAGAAATCGACGGGACAGTATACGCCAAGTAAGAGATGTTCTAGTTGCAGCTACAGGACGAGTGTTTTCAAGGAAGACAGTTAATCGAAGATTGCTTAATGGTATGGGACTGAGGGCTTTACTCCGCTTTTGGTGCTACCTTTGACCCCACAACAGAAGGCTTGCCGCTTGGAGTGGTGCAGAGCTCGGCAAACCTGGAATGACGAATGGAATACCATAAGCTTCAGCCACAAATCCAGGTTTTGTTTAGGCGGCTATGATGGACGCATGAGGGTTAGGCGATTTCGAGGTGAGAGACGAAATGTAGACTGCTGTTGAACGCACAAACCTTATTGGTTATAAGGTTTGTGGTTGAACGTGATATAGCAAAGTATCATGGTATCTGACTACTGGGCGATATATCGATGAAGTGCTGCAGCCAGTTTTACATCCCTATCTAGACAAACTCCCAAATGCGATCTTTCAACAAGATAATGCCAGACCGCATATTGCTCGTTTCTTACATGAATTTGGCATAGAGACTTTGAAATGGACAGCAAGATCGCCTGACTTGTCGCCTATCGAACACGTATGGGATATGATAGAGCGCAATCATAGTCGATTACCATCTGGAAACTTAGATGAACTCTGGCATGCCGTAAGGATTTGGATGAGCATTCCTCAATATGATATCGACCATCTTATTTTGTCAATAACCAATAGAACAAACGAGTGCATAAATAACCATGGAGGAGGCACTCATTATTAATTTTTTGATGATTATCATGGAGGAATTTTCTTGAAAATGTAATCAATTACTAAGAGCATCTATTGTTGTATTTTTTTTGTTCTCTAGTATATATACTCTTTTTGCTGGGGAGCTAGTTTTAATATTTTGTATGATGAGTTTTAATATGCCAAATATGTCCTGGTAACGTTCGATTACAAATTTACTAAATACGTCTTAAATCGTTTAAAATCGTTAAAAGTCTTAAATGTTCCAGAAATGTCTTAGATGTGTGCCTAGGGACGTCTTAAACCGACATCTTTAAGACGTACTGGAACGTACGTTTATGGACGTCTGGTTTTGTAACAAAAGATTTCCTAAAAACGTCGAAAGTCCTAAAATGGACGTCGGTCGAATACTCGCGGCTGATCCAGGTGTCGTACTTTCGAGATTTTAGTAAATGTTTTTTTTTTAATTATTTTACAATTATATATAAGTACCTACCGTAAAGGTCGCCCGACTTGGGACGTTCAGGTTGGGTTGGGACAAAAGTTGACACTTTAGAGACTTGAGAAGTAGCTACAGATATGTCAGATCGACTTTTTTTGAAATGAAAAGGCCGTACAAAGCGACTCACACACGATCAATAATATTGTCAATGTTTGCAACATCTATAATCTAGCCGGCCATAGAAATACCAAAACAAAAGACATTGGCTAGCTCCGGCCTCTTGCACATGTGCGAAAATTTATCGGTCGAGGCGACGCCATTTTTGTTGTTTATTGGTTTTGATTCCGTATTTTCATTTGTGCTGCGCGTATTTTTCAATGTACATACAAATGCCTCTGCGTGAAAAAGACATGATGTTATGGTTATGGAGAATATCATAGAACGAAATACAAGCGATACCACGGAGGTATCGAGTGAACGTCTAGAGGTTGGTAGATCTTTTTGGTTAAGGAAAGTTGCACGAGATTATGTTTCCTCCTCAGTGGAAAGAAATCCAAGGGTTCTTTCTGTCAAACCACAACGATCGGCTGCTTTCGTTGGTACGGGTCTTAGCCGATGACGCTGACACGGTGCATGTGCAGAACAGCGTTACTGGGCCAAATGAGATAATAAAGAGAAAGTAGAGGGACATCTTGTTTACAACTTTGTGCATGCTGAAAGCATTGGAATGGCGTATATGGTCCAAGTCGCCCACCGTTCCAAGTCGGGCTACCTTACGTTACTTAAAGAACAAATAAATCAAAAATAAATAGATTTATATTTTAGGCGCCGAATTAAATATAAAGCAAACTAAAGTAAAAAAAAAATGAAACTAAACACAAAATTTTATTTTCCGGAAATAAACAATTTTCTCCTTTTGCATTTAGAGTTAAATTTTTACATCTATTTTTAACAACCACAGGGCTACGGAGTTACACTAATAGGGATACCAGTATTAATCAGTGAAATTTTTTGAAGCCGTTATTATACAAGCTATATATTAAAGTGTTTTATAGACAAAAGTTGTATAACTTTTTGCAACCTTACAGAATATGTATGTCAAAGTTGTCATTAAAATTACAAGGTAGATGAGATCATAACCTCATCGGTCAAGTTATACATATATATATATATATATATATTTAAAAATATATATCATAAAATAGAGGGTGTTATATTTAAATTAAGATTAAGAAGCTGATGTCAAAATTAGACATTTTTAATGAGATTTGACAGCTTTGGGGTACATATTTTAAAAGGTCGCAAAAAGCTACACAACTTTTGTATTTAAAACTTTGAAAGTTTTTTGAGGCATGCATAATAACGGCGAAAAGTGGGGGTGACCTTTAACCTCCTTAACTTTTTTAGTATTTGTGAAATCAAAAAGGAACTTGCTCATGTAATTAGGTAGATGCTTTTCAGTTTCAGTTTTCTTTGTAAATTATTCCGTACACGCCATGAGGTCCTTTCTTTAACACCCTATACATTTTTAAATTTAAATAGATTCATCATTTCTTCTTGCTTCCAAAAATATATATGTTGGGTCTATCTTTGGTGGTTCTCAAGGAAAAGTTTAGGTGGAATGGCGTATATGTATATGTTCAACACATTACCCTTATAACAATGTTTTTGTCAATTAATTCCATGCATGACCGTTAAACACAAAGGAAACATACTATATTTTTGGAATCAGGATGAAATGATGGGATACAAATTTTAAAAAATCTACCAGGTGTTCCATTAAATAAAAGGACCTCATGGCCAAACTGCATGTACTGGGTTACAAAAAAAATGAAACCGTCATAAAAATGTACATAATTTCATAAGTAATTTAACTTTTTGATTTAACTTTCTGCGATAAATAATAAAAAAGTTAACTGAACCTTTAGGACCCCTATTTTCAGTGGCTCTGAGGGAGCTTGAGCCCCTAAGCACCCCCCCTCTTCGTACGCCGGTGGGTTAGGAATATTTGAAAAAAAAATGGGGAGCAAATCTGAGCCCTGCGATTATGAAAATGTATTTACAAATAAGATAGAAAATGTCTTTTTAGGCTACTTTTATCCTTAGTTTTACTATTAAACATTTTAGTTTCAATAAAGTTTTTGTTGGTCCATAGGGCACAAAACAACAACAAACAACTCTAGTTTAAGTTGCGTAATTTATGTGGTAATAAAATACCACATAATTCTATTGTTATCTTGCTAGGAAGAAGAAACTATAAAGTAAATAAGTATAATATTCCATTAGAAAAGAAAAAAGCAGCCTAAAAAGAAAAAAAAATCAATAACAAAATATCCTAAATATGCTAAGTTTAAATGAAAAAAAAAATCAGTACTAAGAGCACTCCATAGTGGCCCAAGAATTTGAGTTCTCATTAAAGCTTGGTATTTGCGTCTGGGACTCAGCAGGAGTATCATTTTCCATACTGGTGCCAGCACCCATGGATTCTGCTGTGGCCTCCTGTGCGTTAGGTTCCTCCCAATTTATTTTGAACCTTGTTACTCTGGGTTCTGACGCCAAAATGTTTCGGGTTACCTACAAATTTACGTTCATTAAGTACTAGTATCCAGACATACAAATAAAAACGCATAACGAAAGTAAGTTGAGGGCTAGGCGACACCGACGCGACCAGTTACGTAAACAAATGAACAAATAAAAAGAAAAAAATAATCCTATTATTATTTTGTTACATACATATACTATACCAGATCTAACAGGGAATATATATGCTGCAGCAAATTTTAGGAAATTACAAAAAACATTTGAGAAATTATGATTTTATGATAAGTGATGACCCTGCAATTCCCATGAAAACTTTACTTCTGATTTTCAAATGAAACCTTATAGAATAACGATCTGGAATAGCTTTTGAATTTAGAAGACTAAAATCTCCGCATGGACATAATTTTCCATTTTATTTACGAATGGTATGAAAAATTAAATTGGGATCATAGAGATGTGATCTGTAAAAATATTTTTCTCAGCTTGTAGCAATGAAAGAATGAGGTGGTTTTTCAAAGACAATAAAATAAACTTGGAAAATTTAAATAAGATAGGGCAATAAAATTTAAAAATTGGTACTAGAAAGCACAAATAGTCCACCATACAATAAATTATTTTATGTTGAAAGAAAATGAAAACTCGAAAAATTTTTGGGTAATATTTACGAAAATTAAAATCTGAAAACCGCACATCAATGGCTGTTTTACTTCTAAAGTTATGATTTTTTTTTTATATATTTTAAAGTTCTTTCAAATAACTAAAGCTCCCACGAATTTGGAAAAAATTTGTAGTTCATATTTTTTTAAATATTTTATCCCCCTTTTAACCCCCCCCCACCTCCCTACCCAAAAGTTAATCAGTTCATGGTCAGCCGATAGAGGATTTTTGTACCAAATTTCGTTAAAATCGATTAAGGCGTTCTTGAGTTATCGTGTAGACAGACAGACAACAGACAACTTTTTTTTTCGTCGATTAAGGTGTTTTGGAACCTTATTAACTCATTTTTGATAAAATTAAGAAAAGTGAAAATTTCATGATTTTAATAGTCCCCCATACCATATTGGTTGGTGAACTAAAAAACATAACAAACTGGCAACAAGTTTTCTAAAAAATACTAAAATTTATTTTGGTGGGGCATATATATACAACTACTATGAGAGGCAAATATGAAGGGTAATTACAAGTTAAATACCATCTCAAGTTATTCGTTTTAGAGGTCCCAAGAGAATTGGTTTTTGAAAACGCCAGGAGTATATCTTAAAATAAATGTACTCCCGCCAGAAATTATTTATTTCTACCCACTAAATCTTCAAAAAAATAAGTAAATACAGTAAAGTTAAACCCGGCGACTCAACGGCTACTAAATCTCTACTCAATCATTGAATCATCTGCATAAAAAAAAGTTTTTGAGATGCTATCTAAATTAACTTAGAAATCAAGCAGAATCTTACCTTATCAAATTGTGGTGGACTAGGCAAGTTCTCTCTGAGTTCAGGGTCGCAGTATTCATTATTTATAAAATATCCTACTCTTATAAACTCCTGGTTCCTGTAAGAGCATGTTAACAGGACAACAGTTACTCCAATTGCATCATTTTCGGGTATTCTTGCCACATTCGGTGGGTCTGCCTATAATTAATAAAAATTTTAAACCAAGTGAAAGGTCCTGGAAACTAAACTTTGCTGTTTACCGATGAAACTTGCTACAGAATTTAAACATCCCGCCAAAACCTCCATGTCCTCAGACATACAGGCCATTTTATAAATATAAAATCAGTTGTTATTGTTATTATTAACCTCACCGCATAGCCTTGAAACTGCTGTCTCACAAAAGTGACTGCTCAGTGACGCGAATGCAGAAAAAAAGGGCTGTTATAAGTTTCGAACCAGTAAACCGATTCTGATGCAGTTTTTTTTTTGTTTGGGGAACGTTTTTAGTTATATATGGTAAAAATAGGCAACATAGTTTTAAGAGATAATACGCGTTCTACACACATATCTCAAGGAATTTGAGATATTATGACAAATAAAATAAAAAAATAAAATAAAATAACTAAGTACAAGTTTGGTAAAGGAAGGGAAAATTTTTCTACAGAAAGATAAAAATAGCAAAATTATCCTGTTACAAAGATATTCTAAAAAACTTGCACTAGCTTCGCATCAAACACCTAAACAAACAATATATAAGAAACAAGTTTGTCAAACTTCAGTGTTTTTTAAAAACACATGATAGTAATATAGCATTGACTTGTCAGAAAATGAAACACAGTATATTTTGAACTGAACTGCTATTGTGCTATTGTGGAACTGGAGCAGGAGTCACAATCTACTTGAAAACTTTTTTTGATTTTAAAATTATCAAAACTGTTGATGGTAATGAACCTTATAATTTAGTCTTATTGTCAATTAAATATTGAATGTTTGCAACAAACAACATACAAAATATCCCAAAGAAAAAGATGAAAACTTAAACTCTTTAAAAATGTTTGGCTACAAAATCCAAAACTAAATTAACTTACCAAATACAGCTAGGGTTACAGAAATACAATATCAATATCATTAATCGATCATGCCATTTCAAACAAAAACATAAACTGTGACGTGTGCCTCAACCGGCGCAATGAGGACAATCCCCATCCACGCCCTTGAAACCATCTTGGTTCTCTCCTCCAACTTGGATCAAGAAGGAGGCGATGGCGATGCAGACTGCCAGTGAAAGTACCGCTTAAACCATGGAGGTTCGATAAAAAGTACAAAGTCACAATACCAGAACGGAATGCGTGTCAAAAGAGAATAATTCCGAACGGAATTAATCAGAGGGACGACGGTCTGCTACAGGATGGCTCCAAATTGTCAGCCAGGCAGACAACAGGCGCAGGAGTGTACGCAGAAAGCCTAGAAGTTCCGAAAAGTTATCCACTTGGAGAACACGCTACGGTGTTTCAAGCGGACGTATATGCCATTATCATGGGAGCAACCCAACCGGAGGTCAAAAATGGCAGAAGGGACATATACATATGCTCTGACAGCCAGGCTGCCCTCAACGCTCAAAGTGCACCCAAAATAGTCAGTAGTCTGGTGGAGGAGTGCGCTGAAGCACTGCAAACACTGGTTCCAGACAAGAGGGTAACACTGATGTCCCAGGTCATGAGGGAATACCAGGGAACGAGAAAGCGGACGAACTTGCCAAACTAGGGGCCGAAACCCAATACATTGGACCGGAACCTCTTCTGGGAATAGCAAGGAAACAGGTACAGAGTGAGCTCAACAAATGGGCGTCCTGGAGGCAAGAGTCAGAGTGTAGACAGTCCAAGCTATTCGTGGATGATCCGAATGTAGCCAGAACTAAATGGCTCTTAGGCAAGACCCGAAAGGACATTGGACTGTTGACAGGTATGCTGACTGGTAACAATCGGCTGAACAAACATCTGACGTAAATAAGTGTAGCAGGAGATCCCGTGGGTCCCGCTTGCGGGCTCGAAGAGGAATCGGCGCAGCACTTAATAGCAGAGTCCGATGCATATGCCAGATCAAGGTAGCTGAAGTGGGGATTTCCCACGATAGAGGAAGAAGAGCTGCACTCGCTCAAATGGGCCGACATACTGAACTTCGTAAAGAAGACAGGGATACCCGTAGGAAGAGGTGCAGCGGAAGTAGGGGCATAGGGGTAAAAAACGGGATACGGCAAAAAGGGCCCATCAAGAGGCCTAATTGCCAGGCCCACGGGCCGCCCCTATACTACTACTACTAAACTGTGGCGTTACAGTGCTAATCTATAAAATACCAGACCACAAGCCCTTAAAAATTAATGAAAATATAAACTATCCAAATTGTCCAAATGATCAACAGAGAATTTTACATAACAAACCCGAAATATTTTACACATAAATGGGAAAGAGCGGGAAATGATTCAAAAAGAAATGGAAAGTCATTAACGGCTGATTCTCACGAGATGTCAACTTTTGGTAAAAAGTGTTCAATAGAATTGTAGGAAAATAAATTTAATATTTTCCATATTTTTTAAACATTTCTACCCTAAAAATATCATCTCCGTGAATATTCGCCGTGAGAGTCCAATCCACTTTTCCATCCACAAAAGGAAAGGATTATTTTAACACAAAAATAAAGAAAATTAGAGTTGAAAATATGTAAAACTACTTAATTTTTCGAAATATAGAGCTTTTCCATTTTACGTTTATCATTTGCGTGAATGTGACAATAGATGGTTAAACTTCTAGTAGATGTCACTAGTCAAGAACAATTTAATTTTTCCCCATTTAAGACATTTCAGGTTCCAAGTTGAAGACTATGGATCAATACAATCAACCTTTCCAAATCATCCATGGCATGAAAATCTTCCATTTATAAACAGAATGCGAACTGGAGACTGTCTAACAGCAAGTCATCTCATTAAAATAAACGAATCACCTCTATGTGAGTGTGGCCAAATTGAAGATCTTGAGCACATTTTTCTCGAATGTCCTATTAACATCCTTCCCAACCGAGATCTCTACCAAAATCTGGCGGATGCCGGAATGGCCCGACCGCTATCCATAAGAACGGTATTATCTAATTTAAAAAACAACAAAATGAGGCTCCTTGTTGCCTTCCTAGACACAAACAAAATCAAACTGTAGGAAAAAAAAGAAAAAAAAAAGTCACAAACTCAATTCCATTTTAATTTGTTTTGTTTTTTAAAAAAGAAAACAAAATTGTCCGTTGTGCAGTATGAATGAGAGAATGAACGAATAACCATTACGCGGTTTTAAAAAGAAAAAAAATAGTATAAAGAATGTGGTCAAAAAAACTAAAGTGAAAATAACTAAAGAAGAATTTAGAAGAAAGAAAAATAAAAAAAAGGGAGAAAAGAAAGAATAAATAAACTAGGACCCCAAGTGACTTCCAGTCAGACCACCTTGGAGTCCACCAAACAGAGCTGGCAAATTGCTCGGAAAAGAGCAGCGCCATACACAGAGAGAGAGAGAGAGAGAGAGAGAAGAGTATGTCAGAATGGTTTTAGATATAGATAGAGAGAGTTGATTGTTTTCCTTTGCAAAACTTAAACTTATTGACTTTTGATATCCATGAAGCATTAAAAAATAGGTAAGCTTTAAACAAATTTTTGCTTCTCTTTTGTGAAGTAATAGTTCTTATGATGATGATTTTTGTAAAGTTAAAGCAAAGTTTTTCATCTTTCTTAAAATAAAGATTCTCAGCATCTAAGTATAAATTCCCTTTTTGTCTTTTATCTATAGCTATCTTCAAAATGCGTGTATTGGATATTTCAATATTATCATTTTTGTAAATCTTTCCTCCCCATGTCCCCTTCCTTTTCAACAGAAATTTATTTCGTTTTAAATTATAATTGTAAATTTCTTATTATGCAGGAATTATCCTGCTGGGAGGCTTGAGTTACAGCAGTCACATTTAAACCATTAGTCGATATAATATGGCTCTGGGGAGGGGAAGAGTGGTTGAGCCCCTTAGCTCCCCTCCCTGAGTATGCTACTGCTTTATGTATTATTATGGTCTATCTAGAGCTTTATTATATGTATAGATTATTCAGCAATCTAATATTATTGTTACCTGAAAAACAAACATGTGTTTTCCTTCTGGAATCGGTCCAACATAAACAGAATCTAGTACCTGATCATGCTCTTCTGATTCTGCTGAACCAACATAAATCATTTTCCATTCCAAATCTGAAACAAAAAAAAACTTACCAAAATCATTTTTCATTCAAAATCTGACACAAATGAAAAAATCAAACAAAGAAAAACAACACTGATTTTTTCAGGTCCATGCAGCTACACCCTGCATTCGAAAAATCATTTTTTTTTATTTTAGGAATTACGGGCTAATTATCAACCACAAAAAAAATTTTGGGCTCATCTCCTTATCTGAGTTTAAAATGCGGGGTTCAGCTGCATGTGCAGCTCCACCCTGCACACATTAACAATATCAACAACGTCTAGCCAATTGTTTTTTCCTTACTTTATATCCATATTTAAGCCTGTCTGACACCGCGGCCGTTTACTTAAAACGGAATCTGTCTATTCATTTAGTAAGAACTGTAGCCCAATTAAGAGTATGCAACAATTATTACGTCATATTTTCATATAAAGGCTCTACACACCGTTTTAACTCAGCACAAATTTGCTCTATCTGTAATCTCATGAAAGGAGAAACATTAGCTCATGTTCTGCTGGAATGTCCTGTCTATAATGGTGTTAGACAGGCAGAGGGCAACCTTTTAACTTCATTAGACGTTATATTTTTATTTTAAACCACCCTGAACCAATTGCAATAAAACAACTTTGGAACGAAACATGGAACATTCTCAAACTCCGCTCATTTATAATTAATGAATAGGTAATGTAATAACCTACTTCCATTGTAGAATACATATATATCTGTATGTTTCCTATTTGTTAAATTATTATTCCTACGTTTACCTACAGTAGTTTAAAGAATATTAGTTTTTAAGCCCTTTTACTTTCTTTTGTATGTACTCTATTGTTATAAAACGATCAAGTTTTAAGAAACAATAAAGAATCTGAATCTGAATCCCTCTCTATCTATTGTGGCTCTTCCCTACTTAGATGTCACCCAGCCCAATCTCCCTGACAAGAGATCAGTCTGTTCAGTGAGACTGTTTTCCAGTCTTGAGGCTCAGTTAAGCCTGGGCCAAGTATCCTTATTCTTGTCCTTTGCAGAGTGTAGTTGCCCAGGCGTTGAGAGCCAGTGCTGCAACGCTTTCCTAGGTACCCACTCTTTGATTTCTTTGTCAATGGTGGCTCTTGGTCGTAATGACAATAAATTTGAAAATTTGAAATTTTGGTATGCCTAAGCAGGGCTCAGGTCCCTGGAGCGATGTCTCAGCCCCCGCTCTGGCCAGAGTCACATAAGTGTGATCCTGTTGGTTCTGCTCACTTGAAATAGAGCAGTTAGGCAGTTCCAGACTCAATTCTGGGAGCGCTTAGTGCTTTCAATGCGGCTAAGCTGTCCGACATTATCTTAATGCTCTTGTTGGAGAGACCCCTGTTTGCCATCTCTCTAGCGCATTGTTCTATGGCATGCATTTCGGCCTGGAATATGGTTGCTAGCTTTCCAAGTCCTACTGAGATCTCAGTCCCTGGACCAAGCAAGGTCAGCCTTTATGAGTTGGTTCGATTTTAACCACACTATAAAATCCAACGTTCTAACTCTCACGTCACTTTTTATTTTAGAATCTGTTTGCCTTATTCACAAAAAACAAAGCGTTCAAAATTCACATGAAAACGCTACTCTGCAACGCACCACAAGACAGTCCTCCAACATGCTTTTACCCTTACCAATACCCAGGCTCACATTAACTAAAGACTCGATCATATACGAGAGTCTTAAACTCTTTAACCACCTACCACTAGAAATTAGAAATATTGGGGATTATAATAAATTTAAAAAAACGGTTAGTCACTGTCTTGCAACTAGATCATATTATGACTGTGTTGAATATTATAGAGAAACTATCAGATTGTAGACATTTATTGTAATATTTGTTGTTTGTGTACCCATATATAGTAATGTTTGTATTATGTTCTTAACTGTCATCTAAGTTGTCCATTTTTAATTAACTGTCAGTTATATTTTAATGCTTTTTTAGGTTTAACTATATCTGACTTATACGATTTTTTTAACTCGTTTTATTAATTATGTTTAGTCAGTGTCATATTAATTATTATATAACTGTAAGAAGTGCATTTAAGTTTTAATTATTCGTCTGTTTGGCCTTTCAAATTTTTTACACTTATTTTATTATTTTACTCTATTATTTTACTAATTTATCTTGACTGTTAATTAACCTTATTAGATTTAGGACTGCTTTGTCAATGAGATATTCTTTCTTAAGACAATAAAGCTATTTTTGAATTTGAATTTGAAATGTTATATCTTTGTACGAAAAGTGATGTTTGTATAACAAGTATTTTAAGAACTTATTTTGTACACGTTCTAGACGTTGAATATGACAGTTGTGATATGGAAACCAAATAACAGCTGCATACTCCAAATTAATTCATAAATCTTGTGTTTCTCTTTATAAAACCTAATAATCTCAAACCCTTAAGAGTAATATTATTAATATGAGTATCAAAAGACAAATTTGTTTCAAATGTTACACCAAGACCATTAATCTTGTCTACAACCTCATTAATGAAGTAAAGAGGTCTAATCGGATTCAAACTTTTCGTAAACGAAATCTCTTTGCACTTTTTCACATTAAGGGAAAGCAGATTTTTATCACACCACATTGTTAAATTGCCAAGATCTTGTTGCAAATTCGAGTGGTCGTCAATCACACAGTAACATTTCAAATCATCAGCGTACACGTCGAATTTTGATGACCAAAAACACTCTCCAATATCAACCTCTTGTGTCCTGCCAAAGAGGTAGGACTCGATCACAGATAGGTAATTTCCAGGGATACCGATTTTATTCAGTTTACACAACAATGGCCTGCTATGCATACATAGCTCTATGTCAGTTATGTGTTTTCTAGTTTTTAGTTTTAATATTTTGACAAAACGAAAACGCCTCTAAAGGTTAGAACATACTGTTATAACTACTACTAAAATTAAGAAAATAAGATGTTATAAAATAACGTTCTGCGGTTGTGCATAATTGTAAAAAATGTTTATGAAATATTTTTCCAAGAATATTTTTTAAATCGAAAGGTTGGCAATTTTGAAAAAAGTTTTTCTTTAACTCACTGACCCAAACCCAACCAATTTCCACAATTTGTAACAAACAAGGGTCACAAACCTATTAAGGATAAAAATAAGTGTTTTTTTGCATACAGTTCATAACATGTTCAGATCTAAGTTATCCCTTTCTATTAACTGTTTGTGAAATTTCTTTGAAGTCTTAAGAACTTTTCTCGGTTCATTTTAGAAAGTTGTGGAAATACTCTTTCTATCTTTGTTGACCATTATTTGGTGAAAATCGTCAAAATTGTGTTTAAAATTTATTAAACTGTTTTAAATTGCTATCGCCGGCCGCGGTAGCGCATTGGGCAGCGTATCTGCCTGCCGCACGGAAGGTTCCGGGTTCGAATCCTGGCCAAAAAACTTTACACTTGGCTCTTACTTTAGCACACTGGGCATTGATCCCAGAATGGATGGAAAAGTATTAAAAAAAAATTGCTATCACAACTAGAGACAATCTCTCCAGTGAGAGCAGCCTACTTAAAAAAAATAAAGAAAATTATAATAAAAGCACATGCTTGTAAAATTAAATAAAAAGTCGTATAACTCACAATTACTTTGAGATAGCTATAGGGAAGTAAATAGAAAATTTGTAGATCATGTGTGTATGTATCCAAAAATGTAAAAATATACAGGGTAATCTAATTTGAAAAAACAGACTTTTTCACAAGTTTAGGTAAATAAGTGTTTTTCTTTTTCAGTGCCTTCCAGCGAGGCGAGCACAAGCCAATGCTTTGTTCCCCTTCCCAGTGTTTGCTAGTGCAGGCATTTTTGTCAAGTCCGAGCAGCCCCTTTCCCTCGCACCTTAGCGAAACTGCACCCAAAACCTGGGCCTGTACATGCTGTAGATTTTATCTTTTTAACGAGCATGCACAGATCAAAGCAAGCCTCTATCAATGTTAGTATTTTTGACACCCTCGAGTCTATGTTATAGTACTTTCATCAGGTACTCTCTTCTTCCCTCAAAAATATTTTTATTTATGCTGAATCTCCTCAATGGGCTTGTATTCTTCAATTTCCTGGGGAGCATCTCTTTTACAAAAACGCACCCACCTGATTGATAAAAATAGATTTTTTGTAACTATTCTGTTTGGGTTGGCACTAATGACACTATTTGTAAGCAGTTTTACCATCAGTTTGCTCACTAGTATAAGGAAAAGGAGCAAAATCACTCACAACTAATGCCATTACTGCCAAAACTGACAGAAACATGACAAAAAAAATTAGATTTTGAACAATCAGGTGCCATGCTCACTTTCAAGAATAAGTACCCTTAGTACACCTGCTTTCTTAATTAAGTTAATGTTATGTTATCCATATTTATATAGTTTAATTAATTATTTAATATTTTTATTTAGTCTGAATTGTCTGAAGCTTAACTTTACCATTTTACATGTTTATATCTATTACTGTCAATGGGGGTTTCCTGTAAATAAATAAATAAAATTTAATCTTGATAATTATGGTAGTGAGATATTCCAAAGTGAAAATACAAAATTTTTAGGAATGCACATAGATAGTAGCTTAAAATTTTCAACTCTTATTACTTTTATGTAAAAAAGTGATATCTGGCGGATCTGCAGTGCCTCAAACCTTCTGGGAGGGCACTAGTACGGCAAAAACGACGTACTTTGCTGTGTTAGAATCGCACATAGATATTAATTTTGGGACAACAGAACTGCAGCAGTTATTTAGTTAAATCAGTATTTACTTTGCAAAAATTTACATGTGTGTGGAGTGCAACTTAGGGGTCACTGTAAATTACTATTTCAGAAAGAAAAAATGTTAACATTAATTGACATGTTTATTTTAGAAACTGTGAGTTTAATATATAAAAAATATACTCATGTTACTCATGCACATTCCTATAATACAAGACATCAAAATGAAAATCTATTATCTATTCCCAAATACACATTACCTCAAAATTCACTAATATACTGTAGTCTCAAAATCTACAATAAACTGTCAACAGACTCAAGAAACATAGCAACTTACTGCGAATTCAGACAAAAAGTGAAGGATATGTTGATTTGACAGTGGGAAAAATTCTCTGCTGTGTCTGATTAGGTTAAGGTTTAAAAATAATTTTTTTGTGTATGTTTCTATAACTTGCTTTATGTTTTTATTGCCATAAACCATTACTTTGTTTTTTTACACTATAAATGTACATTTTTTAAACTGTTTGTAAAATTTTAATTTACTTACCTAAAGTTCTTGTTTTATGTTTTTACATCATAAATGTATTTTTTTAATTGTTTGTGAAATTTATTGTTTTTTATTAATTTTAATGTATAATTTATTGTCATAATATCCATTGTTCTAGAATTTTAACATTAGTTTACCTACTTAAATTTGTACCTTGGTTTGTACTTGTAAAATCAACTCATAAAATTATATATATATTATAATAATAACTTATCAATATACCTTTTTAAACAGTACTTACCTTAAAAATACCAAAATTCCAGCTTTTGTGATAAATAAAAAAGGTTTAAGAACAATTTTTTTCTTTCAGTTTCATCATCAAAAAGACACCCTGTTTTAATTTTTCCATTTTAATGGAGCACAGAACACATAATTTTAAGATATTATTATTTTAAACAAACTTAATTATCAAACTGTCATAACTATAATAATTGTTGACTTTATAAGAGTTAATTAAAGCATTGAATGGGCTGAGATCAGTCCTATAAGCCCAAATTTGTACAGTTTAAAACTGATTCATAATTTTTGATTCTGAGTTTAAGTAAGACTTTAGTTTATCAACCTACTAGGTAATTCACAAATAATGTAAAATTTTCTTTTTTTTTACCAATAACTTATTTGTCATACTTTTGGGATACTTGTCCTTTTTCTAAATGACATTATTTGTTCAATTATATTGTAAAAAAAAAATCTGTTCTTTTCTATTCTAAGATATGTTTTCCAGTTAGTTACACCCGGTTCCCACCTGCCACTTTCTCATGAGTGCTCACTCATGTGTCATGTGATGTCAATATGAAATATTATGACAGTCATGTGACGCATGAGCAGACACACAAAAAAAAGTCATACCGGGTGACAGTCACTTCACTAAAAACAATTAGTTAGTTTCACTGCTGCTGTGCATGGCCTACTTGACACAAAAGAGTCACATGGTACATGGAAAGTTTTTTTGGGCCAACCAAGCAAATGTCTAAGCTATGGTTTGTTGTTGTTGTTGTTGACAACACATTTTGACATCTGAACATATAGGTTAGAAATAAATAAAAAAATTTTGTCGAAAGGGTTGTCAAAACAAACAATATTCGATGTACCATGTGACCCCATACAATCTTGTATGTGATGTCGATTGAAAGTAACTTATTAGTATGTGTTCTTTTCCTTCATAGAGACTGTTCTCTGTTCTGACAAAGAGCATGATTTATAAAAGAACAATTTTCGGTAATTATGCAGTATATGGTTTTCTGCCATTTTTGATTTTTTTGGAAAAATTCTTTATGGGGGCACCTTCTAGGGTCCCTAGGACCCCAAATCCGTTTGCGCCGGTTGGTTTTTTTTTTTGATTTTTTTTGTTTTTTTTTAATTTTTTTTTCACGAAAACAAACCAAACCAACACAGTCCAACCCAAAACAATTAAAAAAACACTTTACAACCCCCCCTGGGCACCCTTTTTTCTCGTTAAAAAAAAAAAAAAAAAAAAAAAACGGGCGCAGGCGGATTTGGGGTCCTAGGGACCCTAGAAGGTGCCCCCATAAAGAATTTTTCAAAAAAAATCAAAAATGGCAGAAAACTGTATACTGCATAATTACCCAATTTTCATTTCAATGCTTGATTTTCAACATATTAAATTAATTTGGGGTCCTAGGGACCCTAGTAGTGCCCCCATAAAGAATTTTTTATAAAAAATCAAAAATGGCAGAAAACCATTTACTGCATAATTACCCAGAATACTGTGAACAGCAGCATACATTTGCATTTATTTTCCTTGCGTCTTACCGCTTACCTTACGGAACTCTGAATCAGCCTTTAATGTAGAATTTTGTCATTTTCATGCATTAAAAACAAAGTAGCTTTACCTTCTTTGAGCTCCTCGATGCACTCGAAAGTGATCTCGAACTGGAAAGGGTTCAAGAAGGGACTGGGATTGTCCATTACAGTAATGTTACAAAGCTGGACCTTTGCCATTTTTTACTAGAAGCGGTTATTAAAAAAATTATGAAGACGATGGATTTATAAAACTTACAACTAATCTTGACCAAAAAAAAAAACAAATATCTGTGACTAAATTAATTTATAGAAAAAAAGCCATAAAATAAAAAAATACACTTTTTCTTGCACCCAACAGAAATTGACAGTTCCGTACCCGCGAAAAGTGATTGCTCATTGGTACCAACCTTCAATTCACAGCAAAAATCTCGAGTACGAGTTTCTGTCCTTTTCTTGAAGCAAGTACAAGAAGAGAGTGAGAGAGAGAAACATACTGGTAAGGTTTGGTAAGCAGCTCAAGAATTTGCCTCCCAGACCAAACGAAACTAAAAGTAAGGTTATATTAGCTTTGCTTGTATTTTTATTTTTTTTTATGAAAAGATGAAATAAAAACCAATTTCGCTTAACTAAAACTTTAGTTTCTAGCTCCAACATGGAGCCGCAAGTGGAACAAGCTGTGGAAGATATAGAAACCAAAGTAAGGCTTACAAATACAAAATATTGATTTTAAAGGCGATTTAGATAAGTTTAAAGGCGGATTCACAGTTACGTAAGGTAAACGGTATGAGGTATGCGGTAAGACGCAAGGACAATAAACTATAGCAAACGAATGCTGCTGTTCATAGTGTTCCATAAGCCGCAAGCGTTAAGCAGTAAGAGCAAGAGCAGCAAGCATGCAATAGCTATTTGTGTCTTACCTCATATCGCCTGCCTTACAGATCTCTGAAACCGCCTTACCCCTATGTTGGTTTGCTTTTTATATTTAAAATTATAAGAGGTTTGGGAGGTATACTTGTACCTTTGATCTTCAACCTTTTCATTGAATATCTACCAAGTCATGTTTCTAGTGGTGAGCTATTAATTTATTGTGACAACACAACATTTACAATTGCAGACAATTATATTGAAAATCTTAATATAGCTTTTGAAGAATTCACATTGGTGTAACAAAAACAGGTAATTATGCAGTATACAGCTTTCTGCCATTTTTGATTTTTTTTGAAAAATTCTTTATGGGGACACCTTCAAATCCGTCTGCGCCGGTTGGTTTTTTTTTATTTTTTTTGTTTTTTTTTTCACTAAAACAAACCAAACCAACACAGTCCAACCCAACCTAATCCAAACCAATCCAAAACAATTAAAAAAACATTACAACCCCCCCTGGGCACCCTTTTTTCTCGTAAAAAAAAAATCGGGCGCAGGCGGATTTGGGGTCCTAGGGACCCTAGAAGATGCCCCCATAAAGAATTTTTCAAAAAAAAATCAGAAATGGCAGAAAACCGTATACTGCATAATTACCCAAAAACAATTTAATATTGAACTTTCGTAAAACTGTTGTTTGAAGGTGTTCAGTATTTACTGTTGAAGATTGCAGATACATAAGCAGTCAAAATGTTGTGAAAAAGTAAAACTCTAGTAAAACTGTCAGCATAGAATTCAAAACAAAATGTAAGAGCCCAACTAACATCAATATTAACTTTAACATTAACTTATTACCAATCTCAAATAATACCAAACTTCTAGGACCGACTGTTGACTCACACTTGGACTGGGACAAACATATTGACAACTTGTGCTCTAAAATTAGAAAAGATATTTTCCAGCACAGACAACTTAAAAACTCCCTGGGCACTCCAGCCCTCCCAATAGCTTATTGTGCCAACCAATACCATCTCCACATAGGCCAATCAACTCCTACCATTTTAGTGTCCTTTTCTCAACCTTTGCTGCCATATTGACAGAAAACGAATGGATTTTCTGAATGGCGGCGAAAGTGGATTAAAGGACCCTAAATTGGTAGGAGTTGATCGGCCTGTATGGAGAGGGTACTGGTGCCAACTTTCACTCTGTTATAGGGTGTGCTATTGTTACTTGGAGACAATCCACCAACATTGACCGAATTTTAACATTGCAAAAACTTGCAATTAGGGTAGTTTTTAATCTTGAGTACCTCAAATCTTGTAAGAGGTACTTTCAAAACAATAAGAATACTGACAGATTGACTAACAGTTAATCTTCATTCACCTTTTCAAACTTCTCCAATTTATTCATAAAAATAGAGAAAACTTCACAAGAAAATGTTTGTTATAATCATAGTACCTACCAGGGATAACAGTGACCTTTGTTGAAACTACTTTTGGGTTTTTCACCACTAAGTGACCTTTATGGTCCTTTACATAATAAACAAGAGGCATTTAAGAAAAGTCCATATTATGCAGGCTCTAAATTGTAAATTTGTATAACTTGATTCCTTTAAAGCTAAAAATATTTAAATCATAACCAATTTAAACAGTAGCTTAAGGGTCTTCTACAATCCCAGACTTTCTACTCAGTGAATGAGTTTATCTGTTACCTAACTAATAGACATATTTAGATTAATTTCTTTGTTGCCTATTTTATTTGTTTTAATTTTTCCCTTTTATGTTAAAGAATAGTTTATATGTAAATCTGTTTAACTTCATTTACTTTTATTTTATTATTTTACAGTTATTTATCTACAAAACTAAATGTTTTATTCTTGACTTGCATTTACTATTATTATAACTTGAAACTAAGTTAATGTGTAAATTAAATTACACTTTCACATTCATTTTATTATTTGAATATTTTTTTGTTATTTTGTTATTTTATAAGCCATAATATCTTTATTCATTAATTTTTTGATGTGTACATCATTTGTAGACCAAAGTTCTTAATAAAATTGAATTGAATTGCCCCAATCTGTTAATTTTGCAATTCCACAATATATCCGTTTTTTTTTTCAAGTAAAACAATGGAACATTTGTATTTGGCAAGTATTTATTTTTACTTATATGAAGGTTATCAAAAAAAAACATTATTAATATTTTTGTGTCTTACTCTTTTGTGTACACATATTGTGCATTGTTTATAAAAATGGGAATTATGCAAAACAATCCAAAGCATAAAATTTTGTAGGTTATGTATTTTTTTACATTAGGTAACTGTCTCTTGTTGCACCTCTGAGATAAGCTAGACCTAATTTGAAGTTAAGCCCTAGAAATCTTCAACTTAAGGTCCACCTGACCTCTTAAGCTGTAATAGTACAACCGCCATGCAGTTACTGAAGATTCAAAATCATTATTAACGCATGTAGCAATTATTAATTTTTAAATGGCTAATAATACATATGGGTAATAATACTAAAACACATATTATAGCAGTAGTCTCTTATCTATGTAACACATTAGATGAAATTGTTTAGAACAAAAACAGATTAAAAAATCCAAATTCAACAATTAAGATAACATAGATTCTCAAGACAGTGGTCTAATCAATCAATGAAAAGCTAATTATTCGCCTAATATTTGATTTGAAACCAACTGAAACCTGTAGAAAACATTTTAGTAATTTTAAAATAATGACAGTTGCTTCTTTACATATACAGGGTTCCTAAGCAAATCCTTAGGGGGCCAAGCAGCCGTGTATAAGACGCAGACAAACGGAAAAGCACATTAGGCAGAAAAGGATCGGCATGGGGCGATGTTGTCACTACATCTAACACGTAGTAAATCCATTCCAGGTTGTTGTTTTCTAATGTTTACCATTTTCATACCTTTAGGATTGGAATAAAAATTGTTTTTGCTCGACTTTAATACCAAACTGATGAAAGGTATCGTAAAAAAAAATATTTTTCGGCTTTTCATTTTGTAACCATTGTCCTTACGCACTGTTTACAGGCTGGGGACTGAGATACATGCAAATGCCTAACCTAAAGCGTTCATACACGGCCGGAGAAATCGACTGAGATATTTCCGTAGAAACTTTATCAAGCAAATTCGAATGTCCAACCTGGGTTTTGCACTTTGATTCGAAATCAAAAAGGAGGAACAGTCAGATGTGGGGCCGTGTACAAATTACATAACGGTGATTTTACCAATTTTTGACCCCCTCCCTATGTAATGTTTTCATGAATCTGAATCTGTAACCCCCCTCCCCCCTATGACCATTACGTATTGATATTTTTTTCTTAAAAATTATACTCTAGACCTATTTCTTTGCATTCCCGAAATTATGTAATTTTTGAAAAAAAATTATTTCGTGCTTTGTTTTTCTAACATTTTTGCGTTCGGCTAATTTAATTGAAAAATTTTTGCCTGTGGCGCCCTTTATCTTTTCACTCGAAACCAAGATCCCCCGTTTTAGGAAAACTGATCCCGTCTCTGTTTCTAAATTTTTTCGAATAAAAGTAGAGTATGACCATGGGGGAAATAATTTTTTTCTACGGTATGACGAAAATTTCGAGAAAGTTGAAGAAAAAAATAAAAAAAGTGGCAGAGCTCAAGTTTTTCGTAAAAAAAACGTTTTTTGTAAAGAAACAGAGCAAAATAAATCTTTTCACCCCATTTTGGGTGTTACAAATATTGGCAGCCCCTTATTTTTCGCTTTTACCCTCCTGCTAGTTTTGAAGAATTGGTTTGCTACATTTTTCGAGATCATGTCATAAAACACCTCGAAAATATCAAATGTAGTGTAGGACCAGCTTTATTTAAAATCAATAATATCGCAAGCAAAAAGCTCTGCAGGAAAAACAGCGCCGTTTATTGATTTCTTTGGCTGCTAGTGCTAGCTGCATGGTTTGGCCGTTTCCGGATAGATGTCACTAGTAGAACAGAATGGAAAGAAATTTAATTAAATGCAAAGATATTTCTTTCTAATGTTAACAATCTCACGAGTTTATCGCTCAGTATCGTAAATAATGGACCCTGCCGCCTCCTTTAAGCAAGAAAAAGCTGTGATTTGGACCTGAAAACATCTAATTTCTTCCTCGATCATCTCATGGTGTGGCCGCCATCTAGCGGAATTTGCAGACATCTTGTCAACGGTTATTATTGCAACTATGATTTATGCTCACAATGAAAGAGTGGCGACAATTTTTTCTCATGAAAGCAGTCCGGAGATAATAACAAACTGGCACCATTGCTCAATATACCTGTTTGTTTTGTGCGCGCAGAATTTTCTATGCCATTTCTGTTTGATTTATTGAAATCCTATCCCTAAGGAAAATCTTAGGAAACCTGTATATATAAGTTTTCCATTGGGGCTATGAATTGGCAGATATTTATTTACATTTTGACGTTGCTTTATTTAAATTATTGTATTGTTATTTTTGCAAGCTTGTTGGCAATACAGTTTTCTTCTTTTCCATCTGCCACTTTAAGTGCTGCTGGGTGTGCGGACTGGTCTCCCTCCACGTGATAGGTGTTTTTAACAACCTCCTCTGGTTTAAAGAAAAACTTTATTTCAGATGAAAAAAACAGATGAAAGGCTCGACACTCTGGCTGTGCAGGTTGTTAACATTGAACAGGAAATTTTTTCTGAAGATGGTCAAGAAATTGAAGTCGATAATATACTAAGATCTGTCAGCGAAGTGAAGAGCAACTATCAGAATTTGAGGAAAGAAATTTTGGAGGTAAGAATCACTCATGTGGTTCACAATGACAAAAATTGTACTATTTAAAAAAAATCTCTTTGGATTTAACATCATCATGGTCATTGGGATTTTATGCCTTGTTTTGTTTTTCAGATTGTCCATGACCTGTTGATATATAATTATTATTATGTCGTTTATTTAGAAATCTGCTAATACAAAAAATCTAAGTACACTTATTACAAGAATAAATTATTAAAAATAGTATACATTCTTGTCACCACCTGTTACTAATTATTTGCCCTTAGAGAATTCAGTAGTTTTCTGTTAAACTCACCAACTGTTTTAGACCTTTTAATATCACTGTGTAGGGTATTGTACTTATTCAATCCCTGATTAAAAATAGTTTTTATAGTTTTTTTATAATTAACACGTTCGATGTAAAAATTATTTGCATTTCTTATAGGATAATTATGGATTTGTTCATTATAAATAATAAATTCATTAAAATATGGTGGGAGAAGCTTAATTATGTACAATTTAAAAAATAAAAGTCATAGTGACTTGTTAATATACATTTTTACTTCAACTGACCCGTGACCTTCGGTCCCTAAAATAGCCCATCAACTCGGTTGTCAGAATAGATCACCTGTGCATAGAAGTTTCTAACCTGTACGTATGACGCTGTCGCCATAGCCGTCGGAAAAATAAAAAATTACAAAATTCTTTTGCATTTTTCAAAGTCAATTACTACGTTTATACGCATCAAAAAGCGCTTTTATATAAGGACGGTTTTAAATAAAATCGCTTTCTCCGAGTCTTTATACGTCCTTCATTAAATGTCATTAAATATGTCAGTTTAAAGAAAAAATAAATAAAGCAACTTAGTTTACGACAGATTTTTCGGAAAACCAGGGTTGAGTATTTCTTTAGATTGGAGGAAATGCGCTAAACCGTTTTTAAAGGGTTTATAACGACTCTAAAATGGGTTTCTAAGCGATAAATCGGTTTGAATGGTGTTTACAGGACAACATTTTTAAACTGTCCTTATATAAAATCGCCTTAAGAGGCCCGTATAAACAAAGTAACTGTCAAGTCCATCTTTTCTTAAAATTTGTTTAAAAAATGCCGAACTTTTGCTTTATTATTAATTGCAAAAGCAATTATAGGTACGAGCCAAAGATTTCGGTGTTTGCCTTTCCACTACTATAACTAAGTACAAACCAGATTAAAAAACAAAGATTTTAAAAATGCCTACTAATTGTTTTCTTTATAATAATAACACATACCTATAGGTAAAAATGATTACTTACTTTATAACTAAATTGAAACGCAAAGATTTTAAAAGTACCTACTTTTCTTTCTTTATAATAATACATACCTAAGGTGTCCTTAATTATATGACGGGCTTCTTATTTTTCATGAAACGCCAATGAACATGACAATAATATTGGGTAACCTAAAAGAGACATTGACTGGAGAAACTATGATTAGTGACCGAAGGTCACGACTGGGCACCATTGCCACTGCTAGTGTATCTATTACATCTTACACCTCTGTTTTGCAGTTTTTGTAATGACTGTTTTTTATTTACGTCTAAGGTGTTAAGAAGTGTACTGCAGTAATCAAAATGTGGTTGAATTATAGAATTATAGATAGTCGTTTTTCTTCGTCTGTGTTAACATGGTGTTAACCATTGCTTGGGTCCACTGGGCGAAGGGAAACCTTAAAAAACTGTTTTTGTTTATAATTGTCTTCGTTGCCCTAATAAGGGCGAAGTACGTGTCTAGTATCTATCCTTGTGGTAGTCCAGGTCAAAGTTTTTTTTTTTTTTATAATTTTATTCGTTTTCAACCATCAGATATAGTTAGTACGTCGATGGTCGTGACCCATTATAAAGCCCGACCAGGGTTCCCACTGGAAAACCTGGAGAAGTCAGGGAATGATCAAAAAATCCTCAAAAGTCAGGGAATTGGCACACAAAACCTTGAATTTCTCTTTCTCAACCTATTTTTTAAACCAACTTTGTCAAAAAATATTATGTGAGTTCTTCTCTACTCACCTCATATATAAGGTCAACATATGTTTCGCGCTCAATCAGTTCCAGTACACCTAAAATCTAATAGCAAGAGAAAAGAGAGAATAAAGCTTTTTAAAACGTAGGTTAAGAACCGCATCATTACCCAGGGTAGCATATTGTGTTTATTGAACATATTTGGTTTTCGTTTCGAAATAATAAATATCACCTGGTATTATTTCTCCTTGTTCTAAGCACACATTGCGCTATCTTCTCTTACAACTTTCAAGTGTAGACTAGCACGTTTTGTCAAATCCGACAATATTTGTGATGTAATGTATTTATTACTAACCTTAAAATGATGTGGGGGTGCAACTGCGATGTGGGATTTTGAAATTTTCAATTTTTTAAAGAGCAAGAATCCAAAATGTCGAAAAAACAGTTTCTAATATAGACTGGATAAGTCCATCCATAAGTTCACCAGAGTGGCAGTGTCTACAGGCTGTGAAAACCAAGAAATATCAACCATATTGTAAGCTTTGTTTAAAAAATATTGAATTGAGTAATATGGGGCGTCAGGCCATCTTGAGCGATTTTAAGAGCAGTGGTCTAGAGGTTGAAAAAAAAATCAAGAAAATTGCCGTTGTTAATCAAGAAAACTGATACACTATCAGTCCTGGCCCAAAATGACAATGGACCTACATCTACACCAACTACTGGAAGTGAAGGAACCTCCACAGCAACTGCTTCCACTGCCAAAAAGGGTTCTACTCCTTTTTTGTAATCTTTTCTTATTAAGCAATCAGTTATGGATATAGAAATATTGTGGTGCAAGGAGTCTAAGATTAATCCTGCTGTTGCCAATTATGTCCACATCATCTGCGAAGGCCAGTAATAGGTTGGGTCCTTCCTGGTGGAATATAGCCGTTGGTATCTCATACTTGGCTTTCCTAATTGCATATTCTAATGCTATGTTGAAGAGTTGAGGTGAAAGAGAGTCACCCTTATCTTGCACCTTGTATCCTCCGTACACATTTTTACCAGGGCTATCAGCTTTTTTAAAAAGCCCAGTTCCTGCATTGCTTCTCACAACTTTGCTCTACATAATCTGTCAAATGCCTGTTTGAAATCAATAAACATCTGGTGAAGTTCTCTGTCAAATTCCCAGCATTTTTCCATTATTTGTCTAACGGTGAATGGTAGTATCGGTATTTACCTTTCCGTTGAGTAGTTCGCAAATGTAGTTCTTCCATGTTGTTAGGATCTCTCTTTCGTTGGTTATCAATTGTCCGTTTTTTGTTTAGAGGAAGTTTTCGGTTCTGAGTTGGTATCCTGTTTTGTCCTTTGTTATTCCCTGAAAATATTCTTTTATTCTGTTGTTTTGTCAATTTTCCTTAATTTCTCTTATTTCATGTGTGCTTCAGATCTTTGTTGTTAATACTCTTCTATATTAGATGCTGTTGGGTGTTAAAGCATTTTTTTCCTGGTCATATTTCGTCTTTTCGTCGCTCTACTACAGTCGTCATCAAACTACTTCCTTCTTTGTTTTCTCTTTTTGTCGAGCACTTGACTAGCCACTCTAGTTACTGTTTATTGGATGTTCTTCCAGAGCTCGTTTACATTGTAGCCCCAATGCGCTTCTTTTATTTCTTCAGTAATTGGTTTGTGGTATATTTTCTGCGTTCTGTCTTGAGTTTTTCCATATTCCAGCTTATGCCGGTCTTCTTTTTTGTGTGCATGTGCATATATATTAACACTTCGTGCAGTCTTTTATTTTTGATACTGGAAAGTACCTGATTTGTTTTATGATTTATCGAATTCGGTTCCTGTGATTTTTGCCTTCAATAAAGTTTTGAACAAAGTTTCTCGTTTTATTTAACTGATTTTTACCTTTTTATCTCGATAATATAAATACCTGCTAAATTTGAGCTTTTAAAAATTGTCATAGTAAAAGTCTACATTTACTCGGTATCCACGTAGACAAGCAATTTATGTCCAAAAATATCTGGAATTTTTTAAAAAATGGTCAGGGGAAACCTGGAAAAGTCAGGGAATTTGGAAATCAAAATTTGGTGGGAACCCTGCCGACTGGTCGATGAAGTTCTAAAACGAGTTAGTGTTACAAGTAGCAAAGTAGAAAACCAAAAGTTTTTCTAAAAAGGGATTTAGCGAGGGCGAATAAATAACAAAATCAATGAAGAGCGAGCTTTCCTTCAAAAACGCTAATGGTAACCGTAGATCCGGATTTCGCACTGGTGGTGCTCATCAGTACGGTGCTAGGAATTAGGAGATGAAATGATGATGAAAAAATGTGACACTTGATTCATGTAAAAGACAACCATCTGTCAAATTGCAGAATCGGCAGATGTACTTTCAATTTGAAGGAAAATTAAGCGTCTCTACGGAGACAGATATAATTATCTTGACAGATATCCTAAGCTCTGGAGTTGATAAATCTAAAAAGGGATTTAGCGAGGGTGACTAAATAACAAAATCAATGAATAGCGAGCTTTCCCTCAAAAAAGGTAATGGTAACGGTAGATCCGGATTTCGAACTCATCAAGATTCATGTAAAAGACAACCATCTCCTAATTCCTAGCACCGTACTGATGAGCACCACAAGTACGAAATCCGGATCTACAGTTACCATTACCTTTTTTGAGGGAAAGCTCGCTATTCATTGATTTTGTTATTTATTCACCCTCGCTAAATCCCTTTTTAGATTTATCAACCCCAAAGCTTAGGATATCTGTCAAGATAATTATATATGTCTCCGTAGAGACCTTAGATTAAAAAGAGACAAGACATCTGGTTCAACGAAAACTCCTTGGCAAATAATAACAATGGGTTGGAATAAATTCCATATCGTTCTAAACGTTAGAGAGGGAAAGCGACGGAGATATGTAGGGTGTGACGCAGTGACGATAACAAGCCTAAATGAACAGGTGAATGGCAGAGCGAGCGTCTGTTTTGCTACGGTCATTCTTGAACTGTGAGCATGCATTTGATGTGATTTGTCTCTTGAGTGATCGATTCCTTTCGCGGCTTTGAAAATTAGTTCCAAAGATTTCTCAGATAATAGGGGTTATAAGCCACAGCACGTAACTCGACGTAGCGTAAATTTTGATCAAGTGTGCATGTGCAGTAAATTCCAAACGTACGATACACTTTACGCGCGGTGTATCGTTACACCACATATCGTAGGTAAATGCGTAACCTCAGATCAAATGAAAGTTGTCTATGGCAATCTATGGGTATATGTAAATAGCAGGCTACTCTATTCCCAAGAGCAGCCTCTCCACGGAGAATTTCGATGATGATGGCATCATCAATGTCATCATTTCCTTCATCGTCATCATCAAGAAAAGACATTATAAGAAGGTCTTGCATTTTTGAAATATAATTAAAAAAACAACAATTTTTAGGTTATCTTATGAAAAACAAAGCAAATGAGAGCGCCCTCTGCTCGACTACTTAACCAATTTACAAGATACCGAAGAAGCGTTGCTTAAAGCCTTTTTTAGCTCGTCGTAATTAGGCTACGTATCCCCTCTGCGTAACGTACGATGCGTTTACGCATGCCGTGGCTTATAACCCCTAATAATATAACCATAGTGTTCGTAAGCATCGGGTATCTTTCTATACTCTATTACGTTAGAACTGGTACTCTTTTTTTTCATATGACAACTCAAGAAGTTTTTTATTAATATTTCTATGATTTAAGACAACCCACCTAATATCAAGGCTTATAAATCCCCAAAAATAATATTAAAAAAATCAAAAATATTAAAGTACTCCCTGCATAAATTGCAAAAATTTTCGGCTGCGGCGCTATTAATTTACCGTTATTTGCGAGTTTTCCTTAATTCTGTACATTTTGTGTCAGCGACAATAAAGGCATGTTAAAAAAAATTGACCGTTTAGTTAAACCTTTATAAATGGCATTTTTTTACATAGTTTTCTTAAAATTTTTGACTAGCGAGATTTTAGCAACAAATCTAAAACAAAAGCTAAAATCAAATCAAATCATGTTTATCATCCCAAAAAACATTACAATAAATGCTTACCTAGGGCAACCTCTTTAAAAAAATATTTTAAAAACTAAATAATGACAAAGTTATGATTGTTTTCCACAAAGCAAAACTATACTTTTTTTGCACTCGACGCGCGTTTCGCTAACAACGTTAGCATCATCAGGATACGATATACAATGAACTAAATTAATCTACACTCTATCGTATATACAATCCTTTAGTGGGCGGAGATAAGACTAATAATTTGTCATTGATCACGATTTTTAATCCTATCTTCCCTCAACCAAAGAATAAAGTGTACTAAACGGGATGGGTTCTCTATCTTTATTTAAACTATTTCTGGATTTAATGATTTCCATACTTTCATATGCATTCAAAAGTCTTTTGTTTGGTACACTTTTTAGAAGTTTTAGGTTATCTAATGTGAATCTATGATTGCTTTCAAAAGCATGCTCGGCCACACTTGACTTTTCTGTTCTTCCGTGTTTTAAGTGTGCTAAGTGTTCTTTAAAACGTGTTTGAATAGAGCGTCTCGTTTGGTCAACATATTTTTTATCACAATCCATGCAACTAATTTCGTAAATTCCACTTTTTTCTAGAACCGTAGTTTTATCCTTGGGATTTCCTAGTAAGCTTCTTATTGTGTTACCGGATTGATATACTAATTTAAGACCGGTGTTATTAAATACTTTTTGTAATCCTTTCATATAATTAGGATTATAAGGAATTGATACAAATTTTGAGTCGCAGGTATCTTTTTGTCTGAAAAAAGTGGAATTCCGAAAGGTCTTTTGAAAAGAATGCCTATTTATCAGCTTATTTATTAAGCCTTCGTCGTAACCGTTTTCGCCAGCTATATTCCTAATCCTATTCTTTTCTGCTTCAAATCTTTCTTTGTTTAAGGGGAAATTTACTAATCTATATGTTAAAAAGTGCAAACTTGCAAGCTTATGTTGTAAGCAATGAAAAGAGTCATTTGGAATATACCTGTTGGTGGTCGTTCCTTTTCTGTATAGGTCAAAGTCCAATTTATTTTTATTTCTTATAACTAAAGTGTCTAGAAATGGCAGTGTACCGTTGTTCTCTGTTTCATAAGTAAATTTAATTGTGGGAAATTTGTTATTTATTTTTTCCATAAAATTTTCAACACTAGTTACTTTAGTGTTGAATACTGCAAACACATCGTCTACATACCTAAACCATACTCTGGGGAAATACTCAAATTCTTTACTTATATCTGATTCAAATTTGCTCATAAAGAGGTTTGCGATAAAAGGTGATAAACTACATACTTATACAACCCAGTACCCTCTAAACTGCCCCCAAACTCTCTTTAAAAAAAGCGGCGACCGCCCTTGTTAATTATAAAGTATTATTTTAAAAATTAACCATCGTTTTTGGAATTTGGTATACTCTTTTTGCTCTAAAAAATGATGGTCAGTCTACTTAAATGATATTTTGTTCCCGCAAACCATTTTTGATAAAATAAGGCCTGCCCAGGACTTCAAGGAATCCAGTAGAGAAACTCGCATCAAAATCCGGTCAGTAGTTTTTGCGTCATGCTGGTACGGTACAAACAAACATTCTAAAAATTGGATTTTTGTTATCTGTATGGTTTGGTTAAAAGATAAGAACAATTTTTTTTAAATCAATGTACAACAATACTCTATCTAGAATTTTATTTTTTTTATTAGAAAGGTGCTTCAAGCGGGTTTGAATTTGGTTTTATAAAAACACGTTAACTGAGATTTTAATTTTCTTTAATCGTGCTCTCTTGGATTTTTTTTTATGTCGTTTTGTTTACGAGATATGGCAAACAAATATTTTTTTAAATAGGACACCCTGTATAGTTTGAAATTTTTGAATTCTAAAAAAAAAATCTCTTTTTGACAATACCACACACTAATACTCTATCTCTTATGGTTTCTAAGATAGAAGCATTTAAACTTGCATTAAACTTTTACGGGGGATATTTAAATGAATATCGAAGTTTTCCATACAGATTAAGATAAAGATATCTTGATTATCGTAAAAGATAGATCCTACTGTTTAGTAGTGCTAAAGAGAGAATTGTTTGCAGATTTCAAAAATTGCAAAATATACAGGGTGTCCTATTTTAAAAAATATATTTTTTTGCCATACCTCGTAAACTAAATGATATAGACAAAATCCAAGAGGGCACGATTAAAGGAAATTAAAAATCTCAGTTAACGTGTTTTTGGATTTTTTTATTCAACCAAATTCTGACCCGCTAGAAGCACCGTTCCGTTTAAAGAATCCACCCTGTATATACAGGTTTCGACAGTTCTTGTCTAGGGTTCCGAAATGGCGTGTATTGAAAAAAGAAGCGCAATGGCTAGTAAAAGAGAGCGAAAGAGGTAATAAACTTGAAAAACCGATACGCTGTTGCCGATGTTACCCACAATTAACTAAAAGATTCCCAAGTAAGATCCCGTCAAATTTAACGAAAAATGTTGCCTTCAAAGGGCGTAAAACACTGATTATGAGTATTTTCTTATTTTAGTTTGAAATTAGAACCCCCTAACTAAATTAAAATGCCCATTTATCCACAAACTTTTACTACATATTGACGTTGTGTGATTCTTGTAGACTTTTTTATTTTACAAAAATTGCCGAGGATACGGGGCTCCCCTCCCCTCCTCAGATGTACAGAGTCGCGAAGGGATGCCTGCTCTTCAGGTCTTCCATAAGAAATATTTTGTGCTATTTTGAATCATAGCAGTATCAAATAAATAAAAATAATCTTAAGATATTCTAAGTGATTATCTCCTTCACGCCCGCGTCTTCGAATAAAACAGACTAAAGCACTGGAAGCGAGAACTGTCGAACCCTATATATGCATAAATTTAACAATTGAGAAAATAATGTTACAAAAAATATAAATAAAAGTTTTCAGGTACATAATTATTTTACTGTTTTTTACTTAATAATAATTAATAAACATTTAACAAGAAAAGGTTAAAAAATTTAAGACATTTAAGGAAAAAGGAAAAGAAAAAAAGTACAGCTTAAAAAAACACAGTTTAAAAAGAAAATATTAGCATAAGTTACCTAAGAAAAAATATTAAAATAAAGTTAACTTTTTAGAAGAAAGTAGGAAACACATTAACAAAAACCAATTAAAAGAGATTATTCAAACTGCTACGAGGTACTCTTCCAGTGAATAGGGTTTTATATTAATTTAACAATAACTAAAAGAATAATTACAAAGCATCAAACAATTCTTTCATACCTGATCCATGAGGGACGGTCCCTATCACTGACGCCGCATTGCCTCGTTGAATAGTGAGACTAATTTTTTGGGTTATAAAACTTTTGCTCCTTTTTGAGGGGATCAAGCTACTCAACTCGGAAATAAATTTAAGTGCTTGATCCCCCCAAGGACCAAAAGTCTCTACAGCGAAGGGGACAAAGACAAAGCGATCTTCTAATTCTTTATATTTTCTATGTTTTTAATTTTTTGCTTAATTTGACATATGAATCCGCTAAGGTATGCCTGCACATGGCATCCCGAATGAATTGCTTTCCGCCTCTCCAGGGAAACCATGTCATTCCATCGGCCCTTTTTCCATCGCTGCGACAAACATTAGACGGCTCCAAAACAGAAGGGAATTCTGCTGATCTAAGAGACCGCCTAATGATGCCATTAAGTTCCCCGTGCCTCGACAAACTACCTGCACTTCTAGTGCAGCTAAAGCCATTTAGCCCATAAATATTAGCTAATTCGCCAATGTTGTCCATACACAGGAAGTCCAAGTCTAAGAGCGATGGAAATTGGAAGGAACTGTCATCTAGGAGATTTCCAAGAGAGGCACAAAGCAAGGCATATACGCGCCCTGTCTAGTTCCCCTGAATTGGTTGTAATAATGTCATTAAGAAGAACTTGGCATAAGGAAATATCATATTCTTTTTTAGATTTTGGTAATGTATCAGGAATTTGATCTAATTTACAATGTGAAAGCCAGAAATTAAGTGCTGTTTGAAAATCAATATCTTGATAACAAGAAATAGTTTCAGGTAGTATAGATTCAAGTAAAAAAGAAACATTCGAAATTGATCCCAAGAACGCACTAAAACAAAGAGTTGAGGAATCCCTAATTCCTAAACCACCAAGTTTTATAGGCAATTTGCTTTGTATCCATGATATATCTTCAATGTTACAATTTGTAATAGATTTTAAAGTCTGCTTCAAAACGAAATCATATTTTAAAAGTGCGTTTTTGATATTCCAGCAGGGAGAACAACGTAAAATGTAAGATAAACGCGGAATAGCAAAAGAGATTTTCAAAAGATAAAATATGGGATGGTTATTAAGGAATTTTGATTTCTGTGATAATTTTATTCATATATTTGTTTTTTCCAGAAGTGATTTTTCCATAAGATTTTCTGAAAATGAACACCCTAATAAACTAAAATTTTCCAAAGATGTTTCTTGAGTTTCTGGGGCCATTCTTATAAATTTTAATATAATTTGTGATTTCAAACCCAAATCATTTGTTAAAACAGACACCTCAGATTTTTTAAAGTTTAGTTCTAATCTGATTTTAGAACTTAATGAAATAATTTTTTCAAAATCATGCATAACTGAGGCAGAGTCTCCTGCAATGGTTTCGTCATCTAAACACCATAGATTAAGGTCCGATTTTATTGATAAGATTCACGTTGTTGGACTCCCCTTTGTGAGAGTATATGTTTTTCTCCTTATGATAAAATTGAGTGGTTTTTATAACTTTGTGAAATAAATTGAAAATAATCTGGAAAATATTCCTTTATTTTTTGAAGTATAATATTTCTGTTAACCATGTTAAATGCGTTCCTGTAATCGATCTTCAAAATTACTTTTTGAGATATATGTGGAAAATTAAAAAATCTGCGTACAGCGTGTGCTGTGCATAAATACACCAAGCGCCAAAGAAAATGGGGCCAATTGATTTTGGACCTAATCCGTTTATAAGGCGGCAATAGTGAGAGATAAATTAAAAGAAAAATTACCAAGTTCTTCTGAAATTAGATCCTTTAAGTGTTGCGGCCTCCCGCAAAACCAGGCCTGAAAGAATAAATTGCCTTGTTGACTTCACTTTCTGAAACAAATTGACACTTGAAAGTTAATTTTCGGTTTTATCAGCATTCGTATCCTTATCTCTATCGACTCGACCTATCGAGCAGATGTACTTTTAAACTAATGGCGAATGCGTGACAGCTCCAGCTGATCAAATGCGTGAAAACATCGTTTCGTACGCAGGGATGGTCGTAACGTTACGACTCCCTTATCGGACCTAACGAGGTTTTCGTGCATTTGATCAGCTGGAGCTGTCACGCATTCGTCATGATTTTAAAAGTGCACCTGCTGATTGGTCGACTCGATAGAGATAAGGATACGAATGCTGATAAAACTGAAAGTTAACTTAAGTGTCTATTATCATTTGAAATGGGCGTAAGGATTTCTGGGAATATGTCAGTTGTGGATGGTGGTGGATGTGTTTCTTGTAGCTTTTGAAAGGTTTCTTCGTCGTTGTGTGCTATTGTGTCATCAGATGAATGAATCCTTATTGCTCCTTTTGATTCAAAACTTTTTTTTTGGGGGGGGGGATATGAAAAATAATTAAATGCAAAATTTTGACCCCCCCATCGTTTTCTTTTTACATAATTTATGGATGGCGCGACACCTCTAACATCTGATTTTCCAATATCAGGTACAAGATCTACAAAAGCAATTGAGCTCCTCCCTAAATCTTCAACTGAAAATGATGCAGTCTCGATTCAATACCCTAAAGGAAAGGATCACCGTAGCTGAAGCGGCTAAGTATAATCAAAATGCAAAGTCCCATGACCGTTTGCTCAACGACAAATAGGAGTAAGATCTTTCCTTGTTTTTTTTTAATTATTAGAAGCTGTGCTTTTTTTTGGAGAGCTACTAGAAACCTGTTAATAACCAGGGAAACAGCTGTAAGTTTGAGCTTAATTTCTGTAAACTTTGGTTGCAAAAAAACGCTACTTTTTTTTTGCTACGTTCGACTGAACTGTCACAGAAATGTAAAGTAAATTTTGGAGGGGCGAAATTATGGTCAAGAAGACCCGCCTTTGTTATAGGCGAAAGGTTGTGTATTATATATGCGATTAACATGAAAAATTGAAATTAAAATTTCTTAATGGGCTATGCAGGTTTTAAAAATTTAATTTTTGCGATTGCTTAAGAAAGTTCGATGGTTTTAGGTAAACTTTTTTTCCAGTAAGTTATTTAAAAAAATAATTTAAGGAACCGCACTTTTTAAGAGCATATATATATATATATTAAAAATAGTTTGTGCATGAACATACTTCTAAAAATTTTGACACATATACTTTTGACGTATGCACGTCATTCTAACTAATTTGTGATACAATAAGTTTTAGTACCTTATATTTTTGAAGCATTTTTTAACACTAAAATTAGAGAAAAAATACACAAAAATAAGTAGAAGAACTGCTGGTGTAGAAAGTCTTCATTTTACTCTTTAAATTAATTGTATTTCTATTTCTAAAGTTAAAAGAAATATTACCAAAACAGTAGGTACAGGGTGTTCGATTTTCGATGGGATTCAATGGGAAACTCCTTTGTTATTGAAGATAGAGACATGTGGTTTTCACATTAATTACTTTTTTGAGCTTTAAAAAATGGTTTTAACAGATTTATTATGTCCCTTGTAGTTCTTGAGCTACAGCGAAAAGTTGAAAAATGGCCGGAATTACCAATTGATGATATCTCCCTTAATTTAAGAGATAATTGAGTTCTGTAAAAACATGTCTGGCAACCTTTTTAGCAAAACACAATGTTTTTTTTGAAATTTTAATCCGACGTTTCGTTTCGTAGATGCAATCATCAGGATCAAAAAGTCAAATACGGACAAACATTTTAGTTTTAAGTTTCTTTAATAACAAAATATAATTTTTTTACTTTGAAGTTTCGATTCCGACAAAAATCATCTTCAGTGCATTTTTTTCTGGTACGGCCCTGTCCCATTTTAATTTATTTTATGTTGAGACCATTTATATTTAACTACTATATGGTAGACCTGGAAAACCAAGATATCGGGTGAACCGAAAAAAACCGGACAAATTGTGTTTTGCTATAACTTCACCAATTTCAATAAAAAAAAACTGATAAGACAAATAAGCCTCTTGAAAAAAAAACATTCGCTTTGCCGCAATATTTAAATCCAAGATGGCGGAGAAAATCAAATGCGCCCCTTTTTCAAACTTGTATTTTTATTTAGGTATAAATGTTACTTTTCGACATACAAAACAAAGTATTTAGAGAAAATATGGCAACATATAACATAAAGGGGTTTAAAAAAGGTAGGTATTTTGTTTTTTCTGCCATCTTGAATTTAAATATGGCGACAAAGTGAACGTTTTTTTTTCAAAAAGCTTATTTGTCTTATCAATACAGCTCTAAAATTATATTGAAATTGGTAAAGTTATAGCACAAAACGGTTTTTTTTTTCGGTTCATCCAGTATGTTCATACATATCATGGTTGTCCAGATGTCCAGGTCTACTATATAGTAGTTAAATATAAATGATCTTAAAAAAAAATAAAACGGGACCGGCCCTACCAGAAAAAAAAATGCACTGAAGATGATTTTTTTCGGGATTGAAACTTCAAAATAAAAAAAATGATATTTTATATAATATATTTTTTTTTATTCCCTGTAATGAACTACTTAAGTTGGTTGGGAATAAATACTTATTACTAAAAAAACTAAAATATGAGGTACAACATTTTGTTCCGTATTTAACTTTTTGATCCTGATGATGGTATCTACGAAACGAAACGTCGGATTAAAATTTCGAAAAAACCATTGTGTTTTTCTAAAATGGTTGCCACAGACATGTTTTTACAGAACTCAATTATCTATTAAATTAAGGGAGATATCGTCAATTGGTAATTCCGACCAATTATCAACATTCCCCTGTAGCTCAAAAACTACAAAAGACAGAATAAAGCTCAAAAAAGTAAGACAGTAATGCGAAAACGGCATATCTATCTTTAATACCAACAGAGTTTCCCATTGAATCTCATCGAAAATGGGACACCCTGTACATTCAAAAATACCATATAACTATGAGATAATAGACACTTACAGTGGGAATTACTAAGTTCTTAAATAGTACCCCTCACAGGTCTAAATATTTACACCTGTGGGGGGTACTAAATTTTAAAAAAATACTAACCCATATAGAAAAGACGCAAACGGCCACTTTCTCACTTCGGCTTAAGTTCTAAGTTCAACTTAACTAAGATAAGTAGCTTGCAGGTGCTGTCCAAGTGTCCCTTAAGGGAAACATTGTTGGCGTAAAGCTAAGTGGAAGTATTTTGAGACTTAAGTTAAACTTGGCTAAATTTTTTCAAGTTTTTGAGACCTTTTTGCTTCTACTATTATCTTAAAACATATTTTTCGGCTTTTGACAGTGTTTTTAAGCGATTTTTATGTTTTTTAGGAGTAAAAATAATAAAAAAAAATTTCTAACCTCACAAATTGTTTTACAAGATTTATCAAAATAAGAATCAGCAAAAACCTCTATTTATATTCATTGATGTAGATGGTTTTTTAACATGATATTTAAAACAAGAACTTATTTTTGTTGTATTATTATTATAACAAAATATAGTGAAAACCCAAAGGGTGAACAAATCCTCAAATTTTGTACACCTCCTGCAAACAGGGTCCATACAACACCGTTCTCAGTTGAGAACGGTGTTGGTCCATATTCTAGGTCCTGCCAGGTCCTGTCAGGACTCAACAGGACCCAAATTATAGGCCGGGACCTCAGACTAATAACTAAAGAGCCAGGACACAGAAAAAGTGTCATATATTTTTTTTAATTTTCTACCATCTTGAATTTTAAAGAAATGCCATTATTGACACTTGTTATGAAAACTATAAAGTATAATATATGTTCAGTTGTGTATTTTTTTTAATCAGAAAATTGTTTTTAAAGTTATAGACAATTCAAAAAGTCTAATTTTTGGTTGCTATATTAAGCAGCATACAAATATAAGAACCTTTGTGGTTGTCTTAATTTGACAAGCTCTCAAGAAGAGAGTGATTTTGGTTTATTTTCCTAACTCTTTCTAAGCTTTTTTCTTTTTTTTTTCTTTTCGCAAAATTATCCAAAAACACAAACACGTTGACGTGGATTGACAGAAATATACATAAACAAAATAAAGATAGATTATTTTTGTGGATATATTTATTTTGTTTATATTTACTGCTGTCAATCCACATCAAAATGTTTGTCTTCTGGCGAATTTTGTAAAAAAGTTTAAAATTGATTTTTGTTAAGGAAGATGCATAATATATTGTTTTATGGGTAAGCGTAGAATTAGTTACAAATATAAACCGAAATAACTTTATTCTTGACAGGTTTTCAAATCACAATAACGACAAAGGTTGTTATTTTTGTATGCTGGTCAAAAACTCCCTATTTTCACTGTTATTTAGTGGTTACCTAGTTATTTAGGTTTTGTATATAAAATACTTTGTTTTAAAACTAAAAGATATATTCAAAGATTTTCTTAAAACAAACTAATTTTTATTTTGTTTTTTTATCATGTCTTATTTATTTTTTATTGCCTACCAAAACATCTTAAAAACTAATAAATTCTGCCCCCATAAAATATCAAGATTTTTCTCCTGTCTGTCAAAGGGGCCAGAATTTATTACTGACAACTGTACGTATTTATAGGTAATTTGAAAAAAAAAACAAAAACTTAAAAGGTAGATAATTCTTTCTTCTAAATTATAAAATATTTAAAAAATAATAAAAGGAACTAACATAATCAACAAAACAATTCATTAAACATTAAATGTCAAACTTGGGGATAAAGCAAAGCAATACCCCTTCCACATAGGTCGATGAACTCCTACCTTTTTAGTGTCCTTCTCCTGACTTTCTCTGCCATATTGACATAAAATTAACGGATTTTCTATTACTTTTAGTATTTTTTTTCTTTTGCGGGATGTCTCCTGCCAGTCCTGGTCTTTGCATTTTTTTTAGTAGATAGGTAGATAAGTTGTTTGAAAGAACTTTCTAAAAAATAAAAATATTTGCTAAATTAAAAATAAAGGCAATATTGACATGCTCTTTAAATGATGAATCAGAATTTATTGAGCTATGAAAAATTTTATGTAAAGAACGTGAATTCATAATGCAAAAATATGTGTATCAGGATGTGTTAGTACCTTTTTTGTAGTACCAGACGATTCAGCTTTAACATAAGTTATTCTTATTTAGTATGTACCTTTTCTATGAAGATGATCATCTTGCCTCCTTATCTGCAATCTAAAACAAAGGAAAATAATATTTTTAAACATTTCTCTGTTTTCTAAAGAATTATGACATAACAGTTTTAAAAAATTATTGAAAATTCGTTGGCCACCCAGTTTTAGTTATAACGAAAGTAGGTACCTACAATACCATAGTGTCCACAGCATTTCTCAAAAATCTCTGACTTTTCACGACCAACTTACTAACTCCTGCTAGATTGGTTCACCTCTTGGGGCCAACCCATTAATAAAACAGAAACTTATTATCTAACTACAGGCTTTATAGAAACTTACCAAAGGACAGAATCCAAATCACCTATCTCCTGTCTTTCTGTAGGTCTTGGAGATGGTGAATTGGGAACCCCTGGTGAATCTCCTCTGCTTCCAACAGTAATTGACAGTAAATAAAAATTTGGGCTCTCGCTTTTTTCCAAATCGTCCGTTTTTTTACATTTCAACACTGAAATTCAAGACTGCATCCAAAAAAACACAAAAAATGCGATGCTGCCAATTGTAATTTATAGCATCAACCCCATTTCATATTCTCTGGTTCCACTTAGCCAAGGTTGCACCTCTGCAAGAGAAATAAGGATAAGTTGAACTTATACTTAAGTTTTAACTTAGCTTAGTTTTAAATTTAAGCCGAAGTGAGAAAGTGGCCCAAAGTTATTGATTATTTTGTATTTTTATTGCAAAATACCACTGAAAAGCTGCTTTTTTCTCAAAATATACAATATTTTAAGAGAAAATGCCCTAAAACTACTATTTAAACCCCACTTGGGTTTGAATTTTTTAATTTTCTTTTCTTCTAAATTGAAACTTTCTTCTTAAATCCAACCAAAGATTGTGTTAAGATGATTATTCAATAAACAAATTTATAAAAATTCTTCTTATAAATCAAACTATCCACAACCCAAGGAGGGTTAGTTTAAAATGCTTAAAACCAAAAATTTCACGTAAACTTAAGACCGTTCTAAAATAGACTAAACCCTTTTAGTTTAAAAGTACACCTGCTCGATAGACCCGAAATTTAACTTCGGTGGAATTTACTAAACCCTTTTAGTAAATTCCACCGAAGTTAAATTTCGGGTCTATCGGTATTCGTATCCTTATCTATAGCGAGTCGACCTATCGAGCAGGTGTACTTTTAAACTACTGGCGAATGCGGGACAGCTCCAGCTGATCAAATGCGTCAAAACATTATTTCGTATGCAGGGACGTTACGACTCCCTTATCGGACCTAACGAGGTTTTCGTGCATTTAATCAGCTGGAGCTGCCAAGCATTCGTCATGATTTTAAAAGTGCACCTGCTTGATTGGTCGACCCGATAGAGATAAGGATACGATTACTGATAAAACTGAAAATTAACTTTAACGGTAAGATTTACTAAAAGGGTTTAGTCTATTTTAGAACGGTCTTAAGTTTAAGTGAAATTTCTGGTTTTAGGCACTTCAAACCAACCATCCTTGAGTTTTGGACATAATTTGATTTATAAAAAGAATTTTAGTAAATTTGTTTATTGAATAATCATCTTAACACAATCTTCTGTTGGATTTAAGAAGAAAGTTTCAATTTAGAAAAAAAGAAAACCCCACGCGGGGTTTAAATAGTAAACACTCTGTAGAATAAATTTACTAAAGGATATATGTCACTCTAATTAAAACTTACCTTTGTTAATAATAAAATAAGGAGTAGATTAATTTTGTATTTATTTAAAAGGTGTTTTTATTTATGAAATGTATTAAAAAACTTAAATGCAAATTTTGTTCACATTTCTGTCACTGTCGAAATGTCAGTTTAAAAATATTAGCGCTGTGTTCAATCACAAACAGCGAGTTCGGATCTTTTAACTCTGCTTGCACCTTGGCTTGCACCAACCTCTACTGATGAAAGCTACAGCTTTAAAATGAGTGGGCTTTGAGTAAGGAAACTTTTCTTGACTGAGCTTTTAGATAACCTCAATGTTTTAATTTCAGTTTGTAAATAAATTAATATAGTTGTTTTGGGTTTTTTTGTTTTGTATATTTTTCGTGCATAATCCTTCACTTATGTTTGTTTTGCCTCGTAGTGCCCTCATAAATATATATTTTGTGCTGAAAACGGGTTCAAAATATGGCGTTTTTCTGGACAAAATTGAAGATGTTTTATTGATTAATGAACAAATTGGGATATTAAATAAGGTATATTAATCCTTGTGAAAACGATTACTTAGGGAGATTATGAACGAACTTATTACCAATTGCCACAAAACAATCCTTGGTGGTCTAAAAAATCACCAATTTTATAACCTCAAACACAGATTATGAAGCTATTATGTGCCAAAATTTTGGCGTATTCACCATTTTCCATTTTGAAATCTGTCAAAAAAAATTAGTTTTAGGGCATTTTCTTCTAAAATATGGTATTTATTTTGACGAAAAAGCAGTTTTTCAGTGGTATTTAGTCATAAAAATACAAAATAATCAATAACTTTGTTTCTTTTCTGTATGGGTAAGTGTGTTTTGAAAATTGGTTTTAAAATTTAGTGCCCCCCAAGGGTGTAAATATTTAGACCTATGGGGGGTACTATTTTAGATCTTAGTAAATCCCACTGCTAATGTCTAATATAACGGCCCTGCCCTTGCATTATCCGAAAAAATAGCCGTAGCGATTATAACTCTTCCGGTCAAGTTATCCTGGAAAAAACGCAAAAATCTTCTGGGCGCGAGCAGACAGATTATTTTCTTTGGTTTTCAAGTTATTATTGTTACATACATTTTTTTTTCCTGAACATTTTGCAACACTTGGGAAATTTCATAGTTATATGACAAAAACAAATCTTTGTGAACATGTTATAGTCAGTTTTTGTTAAAAACAGGCAGCGTGCAAGTTAAAAAAGTAAAATGAGGACTTTATTCCGTAGTAAAGGACCCTGCACAAATTTTGTTGAAAAGAACTTTCAGCTAATTTTTTTATATTATGTCGTACTTGACGCCTAGATCACAAAAATATAATTATTAAGAAAATGAGATAGGGAACAGAACTTTTTTCTGTAAAGGTGCCAAGTACTACATCATAAACAAATTGTGAGGTTTAGCCGAAAGCCATTAGCATTCTAACTTGTGCAGTGTCCTTAAGATAAATTAAGACATGTTAAAATAACGGTTGTGTTAGAACTAATCCTTGCTCAAATTTTTACACTAACTTTTTAAATGGTTATTATTTTTTGGTGCATGGCCAATGTAGGTGTTTGCATGGGGATATTTCCATAAAATAAGGGCAAATGGACAATAGTTAGAGAACCATGTACGTTTAGAATAATAATGTTAATAATAGTTTTGAGAAAATTAACCGCCATATCGCCAAAATTGAGATTTTTCCAAAAAAACATGATTTTTGTCCATTTGCCCTTATTTTACGGAATTATCCATGGACAGTTAAATTAATATTAAATGATAATATCTTCTAGTCAATTTGGAAAAGACCCTATTTAGACCTTAAGTATCTTTTACATATTATGCACAGCGTATCATACAAGATAGAGACTAGAATTTAATAGTTTAAAGACAGCACAATATATAAGTGTTGGAAATCCTTTAGATCCAATTTAATTTTTCAGTTAGTATGTTTTCAAATAGTAGGTGCTCAATACGTATTTAAAAGATTGTCGTCTTTTTCTTTCATATAGCATGTTCTCTGTTCTGACAAAGAGCGTGATATATGAAAGAACAAGATGCTTGGTTTTTGATATGTATTGAGTACGATATGAAATCATACTAAATATGCGTTTGCCACCACAACCTAGGACCTTTATGTAAATGTGGATCACACTGTATTTAGTAAAAAATAAGTGTTACCTAAAATGAAGACCAATGAAATGACAGAGTTTTGTTGTAATGTCAATATTTTTATTGTCAGAAGTTTTAACTAAAAATGAACTATTACACGACGCAAGAAAAAATACCTAATAAATATTAATTTATTATTTACAGTATAGACAACACAACAAATCTAAATTAAATGTTCAAATAAACCACGATTTTCGGCCAAGCAATATCCCAACCTATCATAAAATGCATTTGTAGTATTTTGCAGATTTTCTATGGTCATTTCACCACATGTTTCAGCTAAGGTCTCTTTTAAGTCTGGTATTGTTTCGTACCCATTTTCTACCTAAATTTGATCCCCCATTTTTTTTTTCAAGGGTATCGACAGAGTATTCTCCCTCTGTAAGGACAGCCCAGGTAGTGTCGGATCACATTTTGGCAAAAATCTCACGAAAAAAGGGTTAAAGATTCTTTAATCCACTATTAACACTCACACAAAATCAAACTTGTTCTGAAATTGTATTTTATTTAGTTAAATTCGCCCTACAATTAAAATTTAACATTTTTATTTTGCTAATATTCTAAAGTTTTGGCATTCATCTGTCATAATTGTTCGGATCTGCGCAAAACTTTAATTTTGCACCTTATATTGTGTAATGTGCATACAAGTTCAAATTTGTTTTTGTGTTTGGTATCTTAATCAGTGAAAATGAACCCTTTTTTCGTGAAATTTTTGCGAAAATGTGATCCGTATACGACTGAAATTCGAGTGATTCAAGAATTGTGCCCCAGAATGATGGCTGGCCAACGTCACTGCACTGCAGCCATTATTGGCTTATTGTGCACCCTTTGATTTTAGTTTAACCACTCCATTAGACTTACCCCCTGTACGAGTTTGCACAGGTCCTTAATGAAGCAATTCCTAGTGGTTATTGGGTCTAGTTCAACTTCCCCATAGGGTTATATCCCCATGTTCGGTCGCCACAGCCTCGCCTGTCTTAGACAGGGAGCACCACGAGAAGGTGAGGTTGGCATTTGGATATGAGAGGCTACATGTATTGGCATCATATTGATGGAAAACCTCTGGTCCCACGCTTGGTGCAGGCACGGTCTCCAACTGGTTTGAGCACATATAAAGACTACGGTATATTCGCATCACTATCCCCTTACTCCCCTAGATACCCCCATAGATAGGAATCATTGGGAGCAAGCTGGCCAAAGAATCATTTCGAAGCGTCCCATTAATCTATTGCCAAACACGTTTCTCAAATATGACCTCACAATTCGGCCTTTTCGAACGGAGCAGCCATCCATTTGGAACCATGTCTGGTCGTGATGTCCTGCATCAATGGCACTATGTCATTTTGTAAATATGTACATTTTGGCCATTAAATTGTTTTGAATGCAAAACGGTTCAATTATGTGTTCCCCATTATTATTATCCAAACATTAACGCTTTCAGAATATTGAGTATTTCCGGGTCCAATATCGAAAATTTTGAACATTTGGTTCTGCCTAGTTCCATCACGTCTAAACAGAAATGAGCTCTTCGTAAGTTATCTCCTGTTCGAAGTTCTGGATGTTTTTGGTACTTGTAAGATTTGTAACTAAATTGTTTTAAGTTGCGTACTACCGTGCTCTAATTGACGTCATAAATTCTTGCTAGTTCCGTGTTACTTTGCTGTGGCTTTTCTCCAAGAGCCGTACGAATATGCATATCACTTTCTTCATTTCGTATCATGTTCTTTTGTTTAATCATATATTATATCAGCACACTCCCGATTTCATCAAACTTATTAACTATTCGTGTTATGTTTTACGTTTGATTAATTAGTTAATATTTTATTTATTATTTAAAGAATAAAGATATGTTTTAATTTGATACCAAGTTTTATTTCGAAAGGTTTAGATATTATATTACAAAACGAAGTGCACACACCGAGAAAGCAGAACCGACTGACTATCGCATATTTTCGGGTTAATCTCTATACAGCCCCTCTTTCTCTATTATACTAAACTACCAACACTACATGTGTATGTATTGGCGGTTGCATATCCAACACCCCCACAACTGAATTTTTAATTACTTTAATTAATAATAACTTGTTAAAGAAGCATGGGTTCTTAAGGATATGCACCCGTAAATTATTTAAAACAATAATAGTTTTCCTATTTTATCAATTCATTAACACTTTCCATAAATATTTGTTTTTACATGTTTAAAGTACATTTTAACAATTTTCATATAACTTAAATCTAAACATTCTACTTTCTCTATATAACTCAGTATCATTTGTATAAGGACAATTTTACTACAATTAGGTAAAAATACATGTTGTACAATTTTTTTATATCACAGACAGTTTACATAAAATATATAAGGTATTGACAATAATTTTCAATTGTTTGTACATCGAAATAAAGTTTATCAAATCAATAAAATTTCATAATAATTATCACATAATACAGTGTTACATAACATTTTGTTTTTTGTAAAAATGGCGCAATAATGAACGATAACAATATTTAATAATGGTTACCATACAAACATTTCCACAATTCATAATAATTTTATCTTGACAATATCAAAAAAAATGAAAATTAATTAATAATTTTTTTATAAGTTTAGACAGAGAAAAATAAATTGACAATTATTTATGTATGTACATAAATTATTATTTAAACATTTCACAAAGTGTAAACTCCCTATTATAACATATGACAATTGTTAATCAGAATCAGATATTACATAATCTCTAAAATACGTTGGTAACTTACCCTGTCGTTTCGACCTTCTTACTGTGGTAGGTAAGATTTTTGACTTTCTATTATGTAATGATAAAGTCCTATTGTGGTAAGGTGTCGAAACGTCCGGGGAAGTCCCTTTTTCTAGCTGTACAGTCGAAACCTGTGAACAAGAAGGGTGATTAGTGCTATCATCGTCTGATCTATCAGACACTGATAAAAACTCAGTGGAGTTATTGCTCGAGTTTATCTCACAGTTGTCTTTATTTACAATTACATTATCACTGTCAAAAGGTTTATTTACATTGTTACTCTGAATAAGAGATTTGTCTGAATTTTTACATTCACTGTCAACATTTTTACATTCGCTGTCATAATTCGTACACTCACGACTAACGTGTTCGTCCGTGTCAGAATTATGTAGCTTATCAACCTGTAAAGAAATTGGATTATTTATTTGAGATGTTTGTGTTGTTATACTCACGGATTCTGCTGGGTTGTCAGAAGAACGAGTTTGCTGGTAAGAGACTGGTAAGTTAATAAAGTAATCATAGCTGAAAGAAGAAGATGGATTATCATAAAAAGAGTATGAACGAGAATTGTCCGGGCCTGGTGACATCAAACCACAAGGTTGGATTCTACTAGGATTTATTGTTTCATTTCTCCCTATGTGTGTTCCACTGCTTTTTATTTGATCAACATGTCTCTTACATTGTTCTCCTGTTGTTGATTGGCAAATATATGTTGAGTTGCCTATTTTCTGTATAATTTTAGATTTTTGCCAAGATGGTTTGTTTGGGTTACTATATTGTTTGACATATACCTCACTTCCCTCCTGAAAAGATCTGGTTTTTCCCCCATAGGCTTTCTTCTGTCTTTCTAGACTTTTTTCTATTGCTTGTGGTACTTGGCTTTGTTGTTGTTGAGTTTTACTGTCCTGTTCTTGCAAAAGTTGCCATCTAGTCCTAATATCTCTCCCAAACATAAGAAAAGCAGGTGGTTTATTTGTAGTAGAATGAGGTGTTGTTCTATAGCTAAATAAAAATCGTGCAATTAGGGTGGAAATTGGAATTTCCCTATTCCTTGGATCATCTATAGCTGCTTGTAATCTTTGTTTAAAAGTTTTCACTGTGCTTTCCGCTGCACCATTACTTTTTGGATTATACGGAGGAGATAATATGTGCTTTATGCCATTAGTGTGGAAAAACTTTTCTAGGGATTTTGATATTAAAGATGGACCATTGTCAGAGATTAATGTTTTTGGAAGCCCAAAAGTGGAAAATATCTTTCTCAATTTTTTTTCTGTTTCAAAAGCTGTTATATTTTTCATTTTGTGAACCTCTATCCATTTGGAAAAAGAATCTTGCAAAACTAGGTACATTTTTGATTTGAAAGGACCCAAAAAATCAATGTGAACTCGTTCAAAAACTTTAGTTGTGACTGGCCATGAAGTTAATTCATTTTTAAGTGGATCTGATTTATTTTTTATACAAGATGTGCATGATTTAATTAAGTTTTCAATATCAGTATCAATATTTGGCCAATAAATTGCTGATCTTGCCAATTTTTTTGCTGCCACAATCCCTATATGACTAGTATGCAACTGATTTAATAATTCTTTTCTCAAATTCTTTGGTATTATGATCCTATGACCCCAACAAAGTATATTATTATCTATAATTAACTCATTTTTTCTTAAATAAAATGCCTTTAAGTTTTCTTGTGCGTGTTTTGGCCAATTTTCAGATCTAACATATTTAATTACCTCTTGGAGTTCTTTGTCCATAATTGTTTCCTGTTTTACTTTGTTGTTGTCTATAGGCCATCCTTCAGCTGTCTCGGTGAAGTTGATATAGCTTTCTTCTTTTGTTGTTTCTGAGGTTTTTAAATCTTCTGATGGATGTCTACTGAAAAAATCATTTAAATTATTGTTTATGCCTTTCACATGCTGAATTTCATAGTTAAACATAGATAGAAAAATCGCCCATCGCTGTAAGCGATTCGCTGAGTACTGTGGTATGGATTTATGTTCACCAAAAATAGCTATCAAAGGTTTATTATCCGTTCTTAAAATAAATTTATTTCCCCCACACAAATAATGATAAAACTTTGAAATACCATATACTATAGCTAAACCCTCTTTATGGCATGTTGGATATGATTTTTCTGATGGCATCAGTTTCCTTGATACACAACCAATTAACCGTTCTTTGCCTTCAATTAAATGTGAGAGAGTTGCGCTAATGCCGATGTCAGAGGCATCTGTCTGTAAAATAATAGGTAATGACGGGTTAAAATGCACTAAAATTTGGTCTGAAGCCATTATTTGTTTTATATTTTTAAACGCTTGCTCACATTCTACTGACCAATAGAATTTTTTGTCATTTTTGAGTAATTCGTAAAGTGGATTCAATATATCTGTTAATTTTTTTACAAATTGAGCATAATAATTTATAATACCTATAAAACTTCGAACTTCGGTTTGATTTGTCGGTCTTGATGCTTCCAGGATTGCCTTGATTTTGCTATCTGTTTTTCTTAGGCCATATTCTCCTATTCGAAAGCCTAGGTACTCTATTTCTTTCTTTTTGAATTGACATTCTTCTTTTTTCAACGTAAAACCTGCGTCTTGGAGTACAGAAAATACTTTTTCCAGGTTTTCTAGGTGTTCCTGCTCTGACGATCCTCCTACTACAATGTCATCTAAAAAATTAATACAGCCATTAATTCCTTGTAAAAGTTGTTCTATGGTTTTTTGAAAAATACTCGCGGCAGGAGTTATGCCAAAAGCAAGTCTATTTACATTATAGAGACCTTTATGTGTATTTATACATAATAACTTTGCCGACTCTTCGTCAACTGGTAATTGATTATATGCATTTTGAAGATCAAGTTTTGAAAAAATTTTTGATTTATTTAATTTAGCGAAAACTTCATGAATTTTTGGAAGCGGATAGGTAACTTCTTCAAGTACTGGGTTAAGAGTTGTTTTATAATCACCACATAACCTTACTTTATTATTAGCTTTTAATACCGGTACCAGAGCAGTTGCCCAATCACTATTTGGGGTGGGCGTTATAATGCCCTCTGACTCCAACCGATCCAATTCATCTTCCACACTCTTCTTATAAGCTATTGGAACCGTTCTATGTTTGTGAAATACTGGGTTAATATTTATATTATTTTTCAATTTAAGTGAAATTGTGTTATATTTAAATTTTCCAATTTTTTCTGAAAATAATTCATTATATTTTTGACTTAATTCGTCTATTTTATCACTTAAAGAGATATTATTAACAAAATTTACCTTGATTTGGAATTTTTCCATCCAATCTCTCCCCAACAAACTCGGTCCTCCATTTTCCACAACAAATATCCGCATCTCCTGAGTAGTATTTCTAAAGGTCATTGGTGCCCTGAAAAAGCCTTTAGGAACAAAAGTTTCGCCATTGTAACCTTTTAGGTAGGTCTGTGCAGGGTGTAACCTGTAATTTGAAAAAAAATGTTTATATTCTTGTAAGCTACATACTGACACGGCCGCACCGCTGTCAAAAAGAAACTCATAGTTTACATTGTCAAATTTTACATTAATTTTAAATTGATTTTTATTATTATTGTCAATCCTAGTTTGGTCGGTTCTGCTTTCATTACTATAATTATAAATTTCGTAATTAGAAAAATAATAAAGATCTGTTTCTAAAAACAGACAATCACTCATGTTTTCATTTTCACTATTTTGACTTGTATTATTTTGGTTTTCGAGGTTATCTTCCTCAGTTTCTTCTACAAAATTTACATTTCTATTTCTATAAAAACAAACCTGTGGTGAATGTCCGATTCTACGGCATATAGAGCACATATTTTTAGCAAATTTACAATAAAAATTTCTTTGATGCGAATCACCACAGTGCTTGCATTTATTTTTATAACCTTGATTGACCGATTGCCTATTTTTATGGTGTGTCACGTTCGCGTTGCCCGTTTGCGCATTTCGATTCGTTTCACTCGCGATGTGCTGCGCTCTCATTGGTCGCTGCTGGGCGTCCCTACGATACCCTGTTTGAGGCTGTGGATGTGACGTATGCGGGCGTGTCGTTTGAAAATGCGTTGATCTGCGCGGGAAATTTGAATTTTGATTTTTTGAAATAAAATTTACTTTTTGTTTTTGCAAATTCTCATGTTTTTTAGCAATTGAAACAAAATTATCAAGAGTAGTGGTATCCTCCTCCTCGCAAACCCGGTCAAATATCTTTCCCTCGACCAACCCTGTTACAAATTTTTGTTTTAAAATTTCGTTAAGCTGATTGCCAAAGTTACATTTTGTCGCCGTGTTTCTAATCTTGGCGTACCATTCGTTGATGGTTTCATCGCCATTTTGTTTTAAATTATAAAATTTTTTTCGTTCCCGCCAAATGCTGGGAGCAATTTGATATTGGCTTTTCAGTAACAGGCATAAATCTGAGTAACTTTTTGATTTAGGGAGGTCGGGGAAACATAAATCTCGGATAAGTTTATAGGTACCTTGACCGATTGAGCTAAGAAGGATAGCCACTTTTTTAACATCCTCTTTGATTTCATTTGCCTCAAAATGTTGGTCTAATCTTTCTGAATAAATTTCCCATTCGTCACTTTCCGCAATAAATTCAAAAAATCTAGGTGCCCCTTGAGACCCGGCCATTGATAAAAAAAAATTAAAAAGTTTTTTTCTTACGACCCGCCACGCGCCACGTCACCAAACCACGCCGTTTTCGAGAACAAAAAAAAACGTTTTTTTAGCACTCGCGAGTGGACGAATCGAGGATTTTCCTCGTCGCCACTGTTATGTTTTACGTTTGATTAATTAGTTAATATTTTATTTATTATTTAAAGAATAAAGATATGTTTTAATTTGATACCAAGTTTTATTTCGAAAGGTTTAGATATTATATTACAAAACGAAGTGCACACACCGAGAAAGCAGAACCGACTGACTATCGCATATTTTCGGGTTAATCTCTATACAGCCCCTCTTTCTCTATTATACTAAACTACCAACACTACATGTGTATGTATTGGCGGTTGCATATCCAACAATTCGCATCACAGCTGAAGCTTGTGGAATTGGGCAGTTGGGAAATGTTGCTTTAAATTGGTCTGATACATTCCTTAAACTATTTACGGAAAAATAACATTTTATCATAGTTATTTTTTCTTGCATCGTGTAATAGTTCATTTTTAGTTGGCAGTTTTTTGAAAATTTCTTAATAGTAAATAAATTCACAAATCGCTGGTTTAGTATTACAATCTTCTATCAACATAGGCTTTTAATGTAAACATAGAACATTGTAGCCAGCGAAATGGTGGCAGTTTCAGTTTCCATTATGACTTGTTTTATAATTGTTAATCAATGTACAGTACGAATATGTTTTCGATGGGTAAAATCCCTATGTTGCGGAGGCAAACGCATAACCCGGTATATGTTTATATAATAACTTAAGTTAGGAAAAATCAATGTATGATAGATTTGTTTAAATCCATCCCGTTTTTTCCTATTTGAATGTGTTTTCTTTAATTGATTACACTTGTTCTGTTATGGCTGCAACTTTTAAGGGGATAAGGGATCCTAAACGCAACTTTTTGCTCAACTTTCCTAGTAAAATAGTTATTATCCGTTTTAGAAACTACATAAAAAAAATTATTAGTCAGTAGCCGTTTGCAAATCTAGGCGAATTTTCTTTAAAAAATACGAAGAAAAAAATAAAGATGTTTTCTTCGCCAAAAAGACCAAAACCCTAAAGTTCGACATATCTTATTACTAAAGATTGACACTTAATAATTTGTCAGTACGTTTTTCCTATTGATTAATACTTATTTATTGAACATTTACAGATACATTTATTTAGAAAATAAATTGCTTACTTAAAAACATTAAAAACGCATTTTAAAGTTAAAAATTAAGTATTTGGATATGTACTTAAAAATACCCATTTGTCACCAATAGTTGACACATCTGTGAATAGTACTGAAACTAATTTGTACCTACATATTCGTTTTACACGACAAAAGGGAACTTTTAAAGAATCTACAAAATAGAAGAATTAGGTACTTAAAAAACTACCCATCGCCGTTCAATTCCTTATCGAATTGGTATTTTAGCCGATCCCCAGCAACTATAATTTTTGGACAGTTCAGCTTTTCTGTTATACTGTATAATACTTATACGTCACTTTCATTTAACCTAATTGATGGCTCATCATCACATTTCTTTAAACAACTTCAGCCTCATTGTTTGCCATCAATGCCTGAATGACACACTTACCCATATGTGTTCTCTTTTCTGTCGTTTCCTGGTTAAATTCTTTTTCTTCTAAAGAATTTATTTCATCATCTTCAGTATCAGAAGGTTGCCATTCTTCAGATGTTTCGGAATCGGAAGTGATATTACCTCTTGTCTCTAGAACGTTTTTTATTTTATCTCAATTTTTCTCTTGTTTAACTTTTTCAAGCATCTCCTTTTTTTCTTTATTTCATGGGCTCTGATCTTTTTTTGAATTTCTGCACTTTTTTTCTTATTCTCTTTGTTTTTATAATACATTTGCCATTTATTTGATCTAACAACTGATGGTATTTTTTATTTTTTAATGGTTTTGTTTCTGGCCAGGTCAAAGCACGTTTGAAAGGTGATTGAATTACGGTGTTGTTTGAGTTTGTTGAAATTTCAGTTGGAGTAGAATTTATTATATTGCTAACATCCTTTATGGGTGTTTTATGAATTGTATCTTGTGTACTGTTTGGCGGTTTAATAGTGATGTCATTAAGGATTCTTATAGGTGTTCTCTCAACATATGTGGAAGGCAACGGCGTGTTTTCAGGTTAAGGGCACTTTTTTTCATTTTCTAAAATTAAATGCTCCTCGTTATCCACTTTTAGCTCATCAGAGTTTTTTTTATTATGAGGTATTATTTTTGTAGCATTATTCTCCTCAAGATCTTTAATATCTCTTACTAACTCATTCTAAAGGTTAAATACAGATAAATCTTCAATCTGACCTGTCCATGTACCACTATGAGTGGACTTAGCGCTTCCAAAAACTCTTTACTTTTTTTTAACTTAATGAGATTTTCAGGAATTTTATTTTTACCTGGCATTGTTGAAATATCAACTCTCTCAATTGGAAAATTAACTTCTTCAGGATTCCAAGGCACCAGGCCACATTTTTTAAACCCATTTTGTAAAACTGACACGTCTAGTCGATCCTCAAGAGTTTTTGAAAGCAGCGAACAAAAATCTTCTTTATTATTGGATTATGAGAGCGTTGTAGGTAGGTTTTTAGGTATATGTATGTCTTTATTAGAGATAACAACTGCTTTGGTTTTTTCTGTGTTCATAATGAGTTAGTTCTTAACACAGTGTTCAGACACTTTACCTAGCACTTTGTTGAGTTCTACTTCCAAGAAACTGGTTTTACTGCGTTGGGATCATCTGCGTAAATGGCTAGAAGGTTTGAGTGCTGTGTTTTCAAGTCTCTGTGAAATTGCTTATTCATCTTTCTTTTCCATTCTTTTAATAGGTAGGACTGACTGTTGCCGGATTTAAATGTTGATGCGCAAACCTATCATACCTTAGGGATGTTGGTGATGTGGATTTTTTATACTTGTTTATGTTCGCATGTTCAGATTAGTGTAATGTGCTGTTTGTTTTACTCTCTTATTCTTAAAGGTCGAAAGTTTTTCCTTGTCACTATCTCTATCGCTCGAGTTTCTCGCTTGAGTGTCTTGTTCTTGGAGTATATTGGCCAGTATCGATAGTTTCACCTTGCGTAATATTGTAGCTTCTATTCAATAAACCGGACTTTAGCAAACACACAAAGAACAGTAACGACAATTTTAGGCCAACGGTAGGTTGCAAAGAAACTCAAAAAGGGGCTGGGTTGGTCTGGTGGTGTAATAATCAATAGTCAGGTTTTACAGTTGACCAATTAGTAGTTTTATTTGCCTTTTCCTCCATATAATCAATTAAAAAGCTTAAATAAAACAAAAAGAAATACTTTAGGAAAACTCATGGTGCAACATACTACTTTAGTTCCACGCTAAATCTTAACTTAATATTAAGCTGTACAAAATGCTGTGCCCTATCTAAAAATATTGTTTAATTTCATTTATTTTAAAATACATGCTACAAAAAGTAATTTATCTACAGTTTTAAAGAGAAAAAAAATGATATCACATGTGGCCTGAATTTAGTTTGGCTTAAGGTCGTTAAGACCTTGACTGCCAAAATTCAGAACACATTGATTATAATGAGTGAAGTAAGGAAAAATATATATAAATGCATTCTTATGTTAATAACCTATACTAGTCACTTATTCTAATAACTAATAATGATATAACAAAAATTATTGCGTATAATTGGTTTGTTAATTCTTATAAATTCTTATTATAAACACCTTATACACTTATGTGTGAGCCATTTTGTTAAGTGTTTTTTGAAACCTTTGAAGCCCGTTTAGTTTTTAGGTGTGAGGGTAGTTGGTTATAAACTAATTGTCCAGTATAAATAAAGTTTTGTTGTCCAAGAGTCGTTTTGAGTTGGTTAGTGGTAACACTATCATTTGCTTGAAATCGAGTATTTTATTTTTGGGCCATATATTGAGTGGAAAAAATGATGTTTTTTATGCATTGACTTACTGATGCTTTGTAGTATAGTTGTTTAGTAGTGAGCATTTTTGTGAATTCGAAAAGTTCAGTGCTAGAAAATCTGTGGTCTGGGTTAAATATTAACTTTAAAATTTTTTGTTGTACTTAAAAAAGTAAACTACAATAATTATAACAATTTTTAAAAATAGAAAAAAATATTGAAAGTCAAATCCGCGGACTTTTTTTTCGAGGGCGACACATTTTGGTTATATCTTTAAATTTTTGTATCACGCACCTCCTTCGAAAGGTAAACTTTACCCCTAAATTTTGAATAGATAAAGTGGGTCGAGTGATACCTTGTTTTTAAGGTCTCCTAAATGTCTTTACAACCGTGTAAAAATTTTGAAAAACTATCGAATCGTTTTTGAGATATTCATTTTCAAATAAACTCAAATTGTACAGGTAAATTTCACTCCTCGTAGGAATATGCCATAGAAGAAAAAATACAATGATAAATAATAATAATAATAATAAATAAGTTTATTTACCAAAAAAGTAAAAATTTTACAATATTAAAACTTAGGTATTTAAGTAAATAAACAATACTCACAGAAGCTTACATATGCAAGCTTGTACGTTATTAATTTATATATTATGTTACAATTGCCATCAAGAAAATAATCTACCTATTAATTAAGTTTACATTTGTTTTGGAAAAATTTTGTCTCGTTCGGGTAAATTTGTCAAAATCGGAAGAGGGGTCAAGTCCAAGAAAAATGTCACAATTTGGGGTTAAAATATTTACGGACAACAATAAATTATTATTAATTAGTATATCTTTTTTTATATATACATAGATGTAGGTGTGTTTTTTATTTTGAATTAAACGTTTACCAAATCATAAAAAAGCTTTTTGTTTGTCTTTATTTGTCTTTGTTAACTTTGACATAACATTTTTGTAATATATTTTATTTTTTATTGATTCTGGCATCAAATTGAAGGCTTTGGAAGCGATGCTTTTAAAGTTTCTTTGTCCTACGGACTTCTGTATGCATAAGTATGATGTAAAATATTAACTGATATCTTGTTTTTACAAATATTTAATAATATTTTTTTTATATAAAGTTGTCTTAAGTCAAGTAAGCTGGATTTTTGCCGTATATAATTTTTATTATCCACTTTTGTACCACTTCAAGTATGTTAATATGACATTCTCTTACACCGCCCACCACCCACCACCACTTAAGCCGTAGGCAAGTTGTGACAGAATGAAAGCAAAATAGAGTGTTTTAAGTTGTCTTATATCTAAAATATCTTTTAATCTTTTAAATTTTGAAATAAAACCTCTAAGTTTTTTGATAACTTCATTTGCCTGGATATCCCATGTTAAGTGCCTGTCTACAGTAATGCCTAAATATTTAATTTTGTCAGTTTCAGGGATTGATGTATTGAGTTCAATTTGAAGTGGACCTAGAGTAGGTATCCCAGAGGTATATGATCAAAAGGTTAAATATTTTGTTTTATTCACATTAAGGGAAAGTTTATTATTAAGTTTAAACCAATTTGTAACTTGTAGAAAATTTGTTTCTGCTTTAGTTTTAAGGTCTTCCCAGGTATTTGCTGTATGACTCCTACATCATCAGCGTAACCTACAGCTTTTCCATCTTCATCAATTCATTTATATATATTATGAAAAGTAAAGGACCAAGTACTGTCCCTTGAGGAACGCCACATGTTATATTTTGGTACATGCTATGAACATTGTTAATTTTAACAATTTGTTTTCGGTTTAGAAGATAGATTTTAAATAGATTGTATACAACGCCCCTGATTCCGTATGTTTCCAGTTTTCCCAATAATATACTGTGATTCACGGTATCAAAGGCCTTAGAGAGATCAATGAAAATGCTTTATGTTGGCTTACTTTTATCTAAAGAATCATATAAATGAGATGTTAGTTGCATTATAGCATCTTTAGTGGATCTATTTTCTCTAAAGCCAAATTGATTATCCGCCAGTATATTGTATTTATTTCAAAAGCTGAATAGCCTGTAATTATTTATATCTTCTGTAGAGTCAGTTTTATGTAGAGGAGTAATAATACCGTTTTTTAAAATATCTGGAAATTCGCCCTTATCAATGCAGTTGTTAAGTATATAAGTAATAGGTTTTGATATTTCTTTGTTTCTGTTTTAATACCGCCCAATCCTGGAGATTTTCCCGTTTTTAAACAGTGTATAGTTTTTTCAACTTTTTCTTTGTTTGTTGGATGCAAATACGTGGAGTTTTTTTTTGTTCTAGTGTTTCGTTAAAATTGGTGGGTGGTTGTATCTTTCTTGCCAACTTTTCCCCAATTTCACAAAAATATTTATTAAAATGGTCCGTAATTTTTTTCGTATCGCTTATTGTTTCGCCGGTCTCAAGTTTAATCTTTTTAATTTTTGTTTTTGGCTTTTTTGACTTTGGCAGATGTCATTGACGCAATCCCATAAAGCTTTAGTTTTATTTTTACTTTTTTCGATTTGTTGTTGTCGGTATCGGGTTTTAAAGTCAGTATTTTAGGGATTTTGTAACCATTCTTTATATAGATTATTTTTATTGTTTATTATTTTTATTAAACCTTTTGAGATCCAATTTTCTTTTCCATTTTTTCTGTTACTATTTTTGATAATGTTTGTATTTTTGTTAATATAATTGGTTAATATATCTAAAAAATTTTTGGTTGCTATATTTACCTCACCTGTTCCTAAGACAAGGTTCCATGTTTCGTGCTGTAAGTCTATTTTTAAGTTATTATAGTTTATATATTGTTTTGTTTTAATTGTTTTTATTTTTATTTGTTGATTTATTTAACAACAAAAGTTAATATTAAGGCAATTGGAAAATGATCTGTTAAATTATAAATAAATCTGTGTATGATAAAATGTATCTTTAACAAAAACAAAGTCGACGTGTCCCGGGATTTCTCAAAAAAAAAAAAAATATGTTGTAAAAAAAACGAATCGAGGGATTTACGAAATTTTTACGTGATAATAGACATTCCAATGACCTTCAAAACAAAATATCACTTTCCCTATTCAAAATATAGAGGTCCAGTTTACCCCTCGAAGGGAGTGCGTGTAACAAAAATTTCAGGATAGACAAAAACAAATTCTAAAATCAGATCCTACATACGTGAATCTTGGGTAAGAAGTTTTAAAACAACACCCTCTATAAATTTAAACTTCTTCTAAAAAAGTGGATACATGAGAAATCTAGACACTTTTTTAATGATTTAATTAATATTAAACTTAAATAATTTAACTATAACAGAAAAAAGAGGATAATAATAAATATAGTAATGTAAAAAACAAATTGGATACTATATTTATTATTCTAATCTAAATAAATGTACAGTATAAGTATAATAATACATTCTATTATTCTATATTTCTGCCTGAAATGTTTATGTGTGAGTAACTGTGGTTTGGTTTAAAATGTGCTTTGCATAATATATATATCTTATTGAACATATTTTCTATTTCTCTCTGTTGATAGATGTAGGGAAAGTCCAGCAAGACTTCTGCAGATTTTCTTTTCTTTATTTCTATTTACTTAGTTAGCAATAGTTAATTAATAAACAATAATATCATATTTTACTATAAATTGTAATACTCGTATAATATATTGACTGATGTTAGGATTATATAAACTAACAAATTAATTTTAATAGGATACTAAAATATATTTTGCACTATTTAGTTATAATAGATATAAAATAAAATATGATATTATTAACAAAAATAGCCAAAATATATTAATAAAAATGATTTTGAATTTCTAAAAATTTTCTTCCTTAATTGGATCTACTAAATATTTGTTTTTGCAAACGTCTAAAAATAATGGAAATTTCGTGTTTCGCTCTTTTAAAATTTTATTCACACTTTTGCCCCACCAAAAAATACTGCACCTAATAATGGTCTTTAATAATTTTTCCCCTAAATTATGTCCAGCAGTACAATTAATTGTTCTGAACATTAAATAAGTGGACAATATATTTTTTAACTTTGTTGATATTTTTGATGTCTGAAGCATCCGTGGGATAAGGTCAAATAGATAATTTAACGATTTTTTTATTAAAAATATAGCAACCTCCCCTGGTTTATTTAAATTGCCTTTATCGTATTGTTTAGCCTCACTTAACTCATCGTTATAACCTTGTTGACCACTCCTTAACAATAAATTCTTTATACAGTCTTCATACTCTTTTACAGAACTGTCTTTTTTTTAATTTTGATGATAGCCCCAGAAATATAAGTAAGATTACAACTTGCTATTTTATTATGCTTCATTAAAATGATGTCTCTGGGAAATTGAACCTCCACATTTAATGCTTCCTCTTCTTGCAATGGAGCAATTCCAGGAATAAGGGTACCTGTTAACAGTGACTTTAAATTGTCCAATCCGTCAGTACCTACATCCTTTTTGCAGTTTGATCCAGGTGAGTGGACAGCCATAAAATTATTGATAATTAAAGTTTTGAATGAAGAAACAAATTGCTTAGGTGTGGGGCTAGTGTTTCCAAAATTGTGAGCACGTATGTAGGAAAAAAAAATCTAAACAATCTTGGTTGAATGCCTCTGTCAATACAAACTTAAAATCTTTTTTTTGACAATTTTTCTACTAAATATCCAAAGCCTTTCTGTATACACCAAATTTTTGATTGAAGTAACATTATATGTAAATTTATTATCCTTCAAAGAAAAGAACTTCAGTGTACCTATAATTTTTCTTGCAGTCAACCAGAACTGTGTATGTCCGCTGTTTTTCGTTGCAGGACCTTGGAGTGGTCTTGCTCCTTTCTTACGATTTGAGTAGGTATTACAGTTCAAGCTGTCAAATAGTTTATCCAAAAAGAGAATTAAATATCCGGTATCTTCAGCTTCTGGTGGAAGCTTATTTTCGTCTTGGATATCTAAAAAGAATACATCGTAATATTAATTGTTTAATTAATTATTAATTATAGTTTTAATCCCTTTTCGTTGTATCAACCTTCACTCCCATCAAAAACTAATGAGCTTTTATTAATGTTATAGTTAAAATCGGGCCAGCTGTTTATGAGCAATCATGCACAGATAAAAAATGTTCTTACGACAACCAATTTTAAAATCTTACCCCATTTTGGTATCCTTTTCAATAAGCTTCCAACAGAAAAACTTAAAACTTGCATGCATAACTTGACTTTCATCTTTTTAATTTTATTTGGGTCGACATGTTCCTCTGTTAATTTCGGACACAACCTGATAAAGGGCTAAAGATTGAGGCAAATTTTTTGTAGAAACTGGTTGTAATGTAGCAACTTCTTTTTGTTTTTCTGACACTAAAATAAAACACTAAATTTTGTTCTGTTGCTATTTTATTTGAGTAAAAATCTGAAATTCATTAAACAATAGCTTTAGCTCGCAAAAAAAAAATTGTAAAAAAAGGTCCACTTACTGCATAGTTTCATATCTTTTGAGGAAGCAGCAACAAATTTTGTATGGGATAAAGATAGAAAAAAAGTATAACAATAATTATTTTTAAAAAAATTAGCCCATTCATGGACTCTATTTATAATTTCTGTAAAAATTTCGTTATTTTTTACCCTGAACAACAAAATTAGTAGTTTGTACAACAAAAGTATTTAACACACCAGTTCTCCCGTCAGCAATGAGTCAGCAATTTTACCAAAAAGGGTGACTTGGGGTATCTTGATACCCCAATGTCCTTTTCTTAACATCTCTAATGCCCTTCAGTTTGTTTTCCTGCATATACTTCCAAGTTCAAAACGTAGTAAGAACGGGCGTCAACCAGAGCTTGCACTTTAATGCCATATTTTGCTGGCTTATTTGGAATGTATTGTTTGAATGCACATTTTCCACGGAATGATTCAAGCTTCTCATCAATGGTCACGTATTGTGAAGGAGTGTAAGATTGTTTACAGTTTTCTATAAATCTATCCAGAATTGCTCGTACAGGAGCGAATTTGTCAATTGCTAACCTGTCTTTTTGATTCTCGATGTTATCAAACCTAAGACAGACCATCAAAGATTGAAAACGATTTATAGACATTGTATTGCGAAATATATCGACTCCAGTCCCATCTGTTTGACATAAATCCCTCAAATTTTGGCGATTAGAGTTAAACATTCCTGCTAAATAAAGGAGTCCAATAAATGGTTTTATTTCAGGAACGCTAGTAGCTTTTACAATTGATTTGTTTTGATATGCGATAGATTCCTGCTCAATCTTGATATTGGTCCACCGAACCATGTCTTCGATCATCTGGGTATCAAAAAACAACTCCCAAACATCAGCACTTTTTGCATTTTTTGCGTACTGCTTGACACCTGGCAAATGAGTTATTATGTTTTCCGCTCTTGTTTTAACACGCCCAGTTCCAGGCAGACTATTCTATCTGGACCCATCTTTACCGACATATATTTTATTGCTACTTGAAGAGCGGTCAGTACCGTTACCCTCCAACTCACTATGAGGATCACCTTTTGAGGTCCCCGTGTTGGAATCTTTGTTTGTAAATTGATCTTCTGATGTTATTTCCTGCTCATACTCGGTGGTGTGCTTACTTTCAGATATATGATCAATGTCATCTTCGCTGCCTTCGTCACTTTAAAAATTATTCCATAAAGCTGTCTTTGTTCCTCCTCATAGGACAGGACCTGAAAAAAAGGTTAGAAATAATTTTTTCCTTCTCGCTCATTTGAGTGTTGAAAGTGACCGTTTTTCGCATTCAGACCAAAAATATTACTTTTCTGCGCTGCGGTAAAGTCACTTTTTCGCACTCATCTCGGAACTAAAGTGTGATTTTTTACATATATTAAGATTTGCACCAAATAAATAATAAAAATACTTTCTTCTTTTGAAGAAATTGTTATTTTTTTGGGGTAAAGCGCCTTTTCCGCCTTGAACGGATTGCCTACAACTTCCGTCGCGTGCGGAAAAGTACCACTTTTCACACTTATTGGGTAGACTTCTATTTTGACTAAAATAAATAAAAAATACCGACTTACGTATTATGGAAAAATCACGAACTTCACTACATAGGTGGGGTTTATTGCACCCCAGAACCTTTCAGTCGCGCGCTTCTTGGCTCAGTTTCGACGAAGTACTGCGGAGAGGCATGAAATCAGCAGTGACAACATATTTGGGAAGCTACTAGGACGGACATACGCATACCTTTATGTTTTGGTCATTTTTTAAACGATATTCGGCAGCTGGGGTTTGTGAAACCCCATATATGCAATGCAGGGTTAAATACGTTAAAAATTTACAAGAAAATATTGGAAAAATGGCGATCCGTGTTGCTCAACGTCTTGATTCGGACGCCCCGCTCCAGTCGCTGGTTGGTTTTTCCTCGCGCAACGCTCCCATCGTTGCCACGTTGAACTGTTCGGTGAAATCCGGTGAAGAGACAGTTAAACAAAGTTGATTAGTTTTAATGCTATTATATCTATAATGGGTGAACTTATGTTATGCTACATCATTTGCCCCCCCCCCCTAAACTTTGACCGAGACTCAGGGGTGAGTGGAGGGCAGAGTTGGAATTTAATAAGCTTTTAAATGAGACACATGGAAGGTACCTCTTTCCCTACCTTTTGTAACATTTTCTAAAACGTAGGTGGCTGCCCCTCTTTTAACTTTATATGGGCCTTCAAAACAACAACAGCATTTTCTTTGTCTCAGCTTTCAGTGAGCAAGACATGTCGTTTGCTCGTAGTAGCACCAGGTCATCAGTATTAAATACAGGAAAAGATTTTCCTGGATATTGCAAAGCCCGCCGGACTGCCTTGCCTCTCAGAGTAGCATCAGCCAGCACTAGTTTTTCCTCACGCAACAGTCCTTGTTTCTCCGAATTCGGTGTCTATTCGGGTGGCAGTAAACAAGGAGGGGGACTTCCAAGTTACAACTTCCTTGCTGAAATTTTCCCATCGAATCTCATTAAAAAAAATGATAGAATTCTTGTATGATTTTTTATCGGGTTTTGGGTCGGTTTTGGAACAGATTTCGATTAGATCCTAGAAGATTTTATCAGGAGAAGTTTACATGGATGTCCTTAAGGAATTGGTTTCTAGAAGATTTGAGGACCTTTTATCGTTTTGGTTATTTTAGAAGATCCTATGGGCGAGGAGATTTTATCGGCTTTTGGGTCGGTTTTGGAACGTATTAATTTGATGTAGTTTTTAGGGAAAGTTAGGACACTGGAATCGATGTATGAATTTCGCTAGACCTGTGGAAATGGCGCTTTTAAAGTCGGCCAACTTGCCCAGCTTGCTTTTGTTTTGGTTATCGTCTTTTGGCTTAAAATTGAGTAACGAGAGAGCCAGTTGCACCATGCATCTTTCTCTAATTCTGGATTGTATTAAAGTTATGTTATTTATCAGAAACCCAAAGTGTAAGTTTTTAGGTATAAATATGTGCTAATTTATGTACACAAGGTGTCCTAAAATTCTAAGGGAATTAATATTTGTATTTTTGGGTTTTCAATTTAACATTAAGAAGTTTATGTTAAAATTTCACATTTTTAATGATGTTTGCTAACTTTGAAGTACTGGTACTTAATTTAAAAGGCTATAAACTGGGGGGTCAAAACAAAGCGGGACATTCTGTATGTAAGGGGACGTAAGGACATATGGAAAAAAACGGAAATAAAACCAACCGTAGGTTTATTTTAAGAAAATAACAAAACCCAAAAGTCAAAATCATATAACCATAAGGATACTTCAAATTGAAGAAGTAGTCCTACTATAATGGTCCAAGGAATGTTGTAGAAAATGTGTTATGTTATTGTTTCATAAAATCAGGACAACACATTTCCAGGTTATTAAAATTCTTGTTTTTATGTTTTCTTCATATTTTCCTCCATGTATTAAATCTCTAGAAGAATGCTTAATTTCTTACTGATTTGGTATTAAATAATATCAAACTAAACAATTTTTTTTGAACTACGTATACAACAAGTTTTTCCACAGTAGTGTCCGCTAATAAAAGAGTCATAGAAGCAAAACTTTCCAAAAATAAATGAATATTGTGAAAATCTTGGTTGTTAGTTGCTTTTAGTGATTCTATTGATTTTGAGGTTTGTTATAAATAAGGCCTTTTTTCGAAAAAAATAATAATCTTACAATTATGTATGTATGTATAAACAAAGGTAGGAACATAAGTAAAGTATCACCTGAAAAACAAAACCTAACGTTAGTTAAGAACACAAGCAATATACTAGCCCAAGCAACAAAATGAAGTTTATTATGTCGTGAAGACGTCGTTTCGACCACATTACGTAAACGTCTTGGCGACGTTATGAAGATCATTTTGTTACTTGGGAGGTGGCCCATATAGCTGGCTTATTTGCCTTAATGTTTTTCATATAGGTAAAAAAATAAAGTAACTTAAAACCAAAAATCTTTAACTTAGAACCTAAACATTTGGTGAACAAGATCCCTCAACAGCCCTATATAACAGGACCGGGTGGCCTGAATTGGGACCTCAAAATCTGCCTATCCCTGGGAATTATTTTTTTGTTAAATTCATCATCCTGGGAAAAACTTTATTGTGCCACACTACCCTCTACTTCACTTTCAGCCCGCTCCTTTTCAGATTCAACCTCTCCCTCTCTCGGCTTTCTTCCTCCTCCCTTTCAAGTTCTTCCTCCTAAAAGACATAGAATAGCAGAAGTACAATTACTTTTTCCTTTCTGATATTAAAAGGAGTATTTTTAATGACAGTTACACACTATAAATGACAAAAGTGGTGATTGAATATATGAAGAATTAATTGAGGGCTTCATGAGATCGCTGTCTTTTGCCTTTCCTCTTGTAAGTAATTTCTGGAGCATCTCTATACATAAACCAGCAGTAATCCGCGAGCATTGCTTCATTCCAGCGGCCCTGATATCTCCGTTCCATGAGAGAAATATCCTGGTGGAATCTTTCCCCATGCTCGTCACTGACAGCTCCACAACTGGGTGGGAAAAAATCAAGATGGGAGTGGAGAAAATGTATTTTTAGTGACATATTACATCCGAGTTGATGGTACTTTTCTAGAAGTACTTTTACCAATTGAGTGTAATTTTCTTCCCTTCTGTTCCCTAAAAATCCATGCATAACTCCCTTAAGAGCTTCCCAAGCTTCCTTTTCTTTTCCTTTCAGAACTAGGTCGAAAGCAGGATCCTTTACGAGTTCACTTATTTGTGGCCCAATAAAGATGCCTTCCTTAACTTTTTGGTTTGGGAAATTTTTCTCTCAAATATTTAAATGCCTGACCATCTTGTTTTAAGCCTTTGACAAAATTCTTTATTAAACCGAGCTTGATATGTAGGGGTGGAAAAAGAACATCTTTTGGATTCACGAGAGGCTCGGCAATGACATTTTCCTCACTAGGTTTAAGATTCCTTGCAGGCCAATCTACTTGGATATAGTGTGATTTCCTATCTCTACTATCCCACATACATAAAAAGCAACAGTATTTAGTGTACCCTAATTGCATTCCTAATAGTATAGCAATGACTTTTAGGTTGCCACAGATTTTCCACTCATCAGACCATTAATATCACAGCAAAAAACAAGATTATTCTCCTTCTTAAAAAAGGTAACAGATTCCGCTGACACTGTCTGTACTTAGAGACCCTGACATCTGGTTGAAGAAGATTCCATTGCTGTAACCTTGATCCTAGAAGTTCTGACTTCTCCTGTGACAAGTCAAGATCTCGAATGAGATCATTTAACTCAGACTGGCTCAATCTGTGTGGCTGATCATCTTTTTCTTCAAAATCAAGGTCGTGTGATATTGAAGGCATTTTTAATTCCTCATCTTCCACATTGTCTTCACTCTCTACTTCCAATTCATAGTTTTGAGGTGGAGTAGGAATTGGTAAACTGTCTGAATGTGGTATAGGTCGAATAGGATATTGAAGTGTTCCTCTTTTTTTCATTGACAATCCTGCATTGATAGGCGGAGTCAAGCAAAAATAGCAGTCATCTCTGTGGTTTGTAGGCTCCCGCCAAACCATGGGCACCCCAAAAGCCATCGATCGTTTTTTATTTTTAAGCCATTCTTGTAATAGAACTGAACACGAGTTGCAACATATATGTGGAGGCTATGACTTATCCTGGTCTCCTACCTTCATTCCAAAATAATGTTGGTAAACAGTCTTCACAAGAGGCGTCAAATTGCGTTTCTGTGAAGAAAACGTTATTTCTCCACAAATATAACAAAAATTGTTAACTGAATTAACACATTTACGAGGCATGTTAATACAATAAGTTTTACTTTAAAAACACTCCAAAACAACAAATTTTGCACTAAACAACAAAGAAATACGTTTTTAGAGCCAAAAATGACGTCAGTCCGCTCATCAAAAAACTATATTAGTGGAATTACATGTCTTGGAAGATTTGGAATGTCGAGGCGTCTACGAAGGTGAGGTTCCAATAAGAAGTTTACCAGTTTTTTTAAAATAAAATCGAACCTTCTGAGGATTGGATTTTCTCGATAACACAAATATATCATGAAATAATTTATACAGCTGACATTTATCGGGGTATAAAAGACCGAGGATTGGATTTTCTCGATAACACAAATATATCATGAAATAATTTATAAAGCTGACATTTATCGGGGTATAAAAGATCACTAGTGTCATTCTTCTGCTTCTTCTCTTAGATGATTATAGTGAACTTTTCGTATCTAGTAAGTCAACACCACTTATTGTTTTCACAATTTCTGGCTTATCTTTATCAGAATTAGTTTCTATGCTGTGATGCATTGAAGATATTAGGACCACCCTTATATGCACCTTAGGCACAATAGATAATACGTCTTTTCGCGACCGATGTTTTCGAAAGCACATTTTGAAAACGTACGTCACCGTTTCAACCGCAACGTCACCGTTTCGAACCGTCGCCACTGATCACCAAAATGACAATTATTGAATGACATTAATCAGCTGTATTTGTGTGGCTTCTCGTTTTTTGGATTTGGAAGTTTTTTTGTGATTTTTCGAAATGGATGTCCTAAATCCACAAGCGAGCCTTTTTTTTGTCGCTGCTAGATAACCTTGGCCTACTTTCATTATTGCTAAAAATTGACAAGTACCGCCATATTGAACCGTGTTCGAAACGGCGGGCGAGGCGCTTTCGAAATACCTTGAAATGTTTTGAACCGTGACGTCACCGTTTCGTCGCCAAAATAACATTTTACGCATGTTTTCAAAGCGGTTTCGAAATCATCGGTCGCGAAAAGACGTCTATAATAATGTAGTGGCTTGGTCATTGCACGAACGACAGTTTTATTTTTCTTTATTGTACCCACGAATGTCAATTTTACTTTCTAAGTTCTTCCACTAATTCCAAAGAAGAGAACCAATTTTACCCGGTGAAGTTACGATTTGATCCTTCGATTGTTTTCCTAAGCGTATGGTTGATTGTGTTGGCTTCATTAGTCAGACAATCCTAATCCGTCACTATCTTTCCCGGTGTAAATATAAGCCTTGTAAAGATAGGAAGTGGATACTTAGGAGGTTTTTGTCAGCATATACATACCACATTTTCCTCTAAAAGGCACAATCATCTTATCCACTGTCACATTCTCACGAGGACAATATATTTCTATCGTAAACGATTGAAATGTTTCCGAAATCGCAGCAGCACGATCAAATTTTTTTCTTTCTTCACGAGTCATGGCATTGTCAAATCGAAGACGAGTGTTTAGTATTTCAAAATGTTTGACAGACATGGTTGCTCTAATATGTCTTCCAGTCAAGTCTTTTGAAAAGAGCGAGACCATATGTCCAGATTTGAAAACTGATGTGTATGTACCTAAACTGATAAAAGCATGTATTTCTTGCGTGTCAGTACTTCGATAGTTTGATGAATTAGTTCCTGGTTGAAGCTTATTTCTTACCAACGACAATTTCTCATTTGTATGTAGAACTATTTTGTTAATCATTTGTTGGTCAACAAGGCTCTTCCAGATTTCGATTATGGTAGCATTGGCCAAATTCCTAGCTTTGTGTCAACTATCTAATTATGTACGTACGACTTGGAACTCTTCTTATTATTTTTATTTATTTATTTATTTTTGTATAAATAAGGTACAATGCATCGTTATACAATAATAGAAAAATGTTCCCCATTTCTGCAAAGCCTTGAGACTTGTGTCCAGAAGTGAAGAAATGGCTTACAGAAGAAATTTTAAACTAATACATTTGCCAGTGCAATTCGTCCTTCTACACACCTTTAAGTTGATGTTAAGCTACTAACAAAGAATTTAATATTGACGAATTAAATTCTTCCTTTGTATCTTATCTTAAAATTCCTTAAATCCTTCTCAAAATATGTCGCAGGAAAAATACTTTGTGTTGTGTAAAATATGTAAATTGTCCATGTACCAAACCCAGTATCATTGATCATGCCATATTTAATAATTTGAATAAAAAACTATCAACTTGACAAAAACATTGTCTGGACTTTTTTTGCCAATAAAATTCCCCTTTCACTGATGTATTGCACAAACTTTTGTCGCCCAAAACTTTCAGGGGCGTTTCAATCAAGGGGTATATTTTAAAATTAATTAATCGGATTTTAGTATGACTATAGTGACTGACTTTACCTACATATCGGAGGGGGCTCATAGACAGGGTTGGCCATTTAAAAGGGTTCACCTGGATTTTTTCAAAAACTGATAAGAATTGGAGAAAATGCTACACATCGATTTTGTTTGTAAAGGGAACACTTTTTGGCTATCTTGAAATTTTTATAGCGCGCATTCTCTTTGAGGGGTAAACTTTATCCCTATATTTTATTTATGGAACCAATCGAGCGGAGTATGAACATTTTTAATTACATTTTCTTGGCGAATACTTCAACAATTAGCCAGTTTCAGTGACGCTAAGCATAACCAACTTCGACTAAATTATTCACAATTTTATATCAAAACTTTTTAAGGGAAACTCACCAAAAATTAAAAAAAAAATATAATTTTTGAAGAAAAACAGCGAAAAATTATTAAAAATCTTAGAAACGATCCACAGTTGATTACAAAAAAACTTTCGATGTTTCAGGTGACCCGATGTTCAATTGTTTGGCTTGTGACTCAATTGAAAGTACCTAATTCTTTTTTTTTGACAGATTTTGAAGTTACATGAAAAAAAGAAGACGACCAACTGATGGTCGTGTTGTCAAACTTATTTTCGCACTCTTAAAAAGTGTTCTGTAATACTGGAATCAATATTTTAAGATTTCTTTTTTTTTAATCACAACTGTCCCTTAAATATTAATTTTCGATTTTTTATTATGTAGTTTCTAAAATGTTTCTTTTTTACTTATTAATGCACAATACACCCCAATAATAATAATAATAATAATAATAATATTGCTAGTGATAAACATTTATACATATATTTATAGAAAATATCAACGAACTAATTATTCTCTGTACCTTTTCAGAAAACCTTTTAAATGTGATATAATATAAACTCTTGTTTTTTTTAGTGTTAAATTGTAAGAAAAATAGTTTTAGGTGTTAAAATTTTAGTGTAATAACAAACAAAGTATGTACAGAGTATACCATTCATCGTAATATTTGGGTTCTAGGAGCTTTATACTGTTTTTGCGCAACAAAATTATAAAGCAGGATGTACGGAAAAAATAGTAATTCCTACAATGTAAAATCAGTATTTTATATGGACTGGTAAAATGTGACGTATTGACTTTGAGTAGCTACGGAGTTTATACATATTCAATAATCTAAGCAGAGCTTTTTTTAACAGCACGGATGGTGTGTCTGAATGATAGGATTGTTGGTTAATAAAACGTGTTTTCCGTTTTTAACACTGTATTCACTAAAATCCCAGCTGATCGTATTCGAATTTTCGCACACGTTTTTAACCTTGGAATACTAATATGTTTTTTTAATACGTTAGTATTAATGCGTCGTAAATTTTACGATTTGTTAAATCATAAATAAAAAATCAGGTAAACTTCAAATTTTTATTTAATCAAAATCCTCGATTTTCGGGCCAACCTATATTACGGAGAAAAGTCTACCGTTAACCAAGTTCTGCTGGGACGGTAGCGATGTCTAACATGTGGCACGACCACCCTCTTAGAGAAAGAAAACTTGCATCCTAAGGGGCACGTGGATCAGTCGGGGGTGCACGGGGGGTATGTCAGAAAGGGTCCATTATGCGGCCCAATTGCCTACGGCCGTCCATCTACTACTACTAATAAAAATGGACATATATTTACTAAAACTTAAAAGCAAAAAAAAACAGTTATTCTAAGAACACTATGCACGACTTTCCACGGTGCTCGCCACAAATCGGGTTCTTGTATATAGGACAGTAAGTGGTGCTGGGACAATAAAAGCATGTTGCTCGTCTGCCTTTAACTTGAGGCACGACATCAGGTTGGTCATCAATTTTCAGGATTTCCTTAATAGTTTGACAGAGGTTTCGACGTAAATTTTGGATTTTTTGCTTTTGTTCAATCTTTGCAAGTTGGTGGCTTAGGTCGATCATAAACTCATAACGTCGCACAGGTTTTTCACGTTTCTTGAGAGTATTGAAACATTATACAACATAAGAATTGATGCTGGCGGCGTTGATCATGCCGTAAAAAATGCAGAGGGGCCATCTTCTGGTTTTTCTACTACATGACATATTCGAACATATTTGGTCAAACGTGTCTACTCGTGATTTAGTCTCATTGTAACTTATGACTATTTCTGGTTTGTTGTTGGTTTCTGAAATCTCAGCACCCTCATGCATGGTTGAAAGAAGTAGCACCAATGTGTTTTTTTTTGGCATATAGAAGACTAGAGTATTGTTTTTGTCGAAGCAAAACATCGATGTATTCGGTTCTCTACCTTTCATATTTAGCATTTCTGGTGGTATTTCTCTCTCTGGAGTGTTCCAATGATGGTCAATTTGTATTTATCATCCAAGAGTTTATCAGCAATTTCAATAGAACTGAACCAATTGTCCATCGTTATGTTTATAACAAGTATAACAATATCAAGTGCGAAAAACAATCAGAAAAAGTTGATCATGTTTGAGCCCCACCTTTCCTTCCAGGAATAAAATGGATGATATTTCGACGAGATGTTCATTTCGTTTTTTGCAGCATTTTTGTAGACCATAAGTGTCCATTTCTCCCTTTTTTATGATATACATTTTGCGTTTCTTTTCAACAATTTGGAAAACGGAATGTTATCGTCAGATGAACTACCGTCACTTACAGGAGGCAGTGGACCAACGATACATTGGTCAGCTGTATCGTCTGAAATGTTCACATTCATCTCTTCAACCTCATTTTCTTCGCATTCATCACTTATAGAAGGGATATTAGGCAGTTGATGGTCGATATCTTGGTCAGGTATATCCTTCACATTCACATCCATCTCTACATCTCTATTTTTATCATGTTCACTATTACTCTCACTTGAATTTTGTTCAACCTCTAAGTTATCTTCCTCTTCCTATTTTTGCAATTTTATTTTCTAACTCGAGGTCCGTCAAAGGCTTTTTTCGTGAGTCCATTTTCTAAAAAATAACAAATATTGTATTTTTATAATATTTACGATTTTAAATGAAGGAAATTTTGTTAAATAAAGTAAAGTTAAATTTAATGGATCATCCCCCACCTGGAATAGTCTAAACTATAAAAGAAAGAATAAATTATCACCTTTCCTCCCAAACAGCCATCACTATACTTCGTTTAAAAACTTTACGGCAATACTAATCTATTGTAAATTTTACGACGATCGCACAAAAACTCGGCAAAGCAAAGAGCTACAACTATGTGCACAGAGATACGTCTGACACTGCACTAACTAGGAAAGTACTCCGACGTGGACTCCATTAAAGCTACAGCATCGATACGAAATCAAGCGAAGAAAACCGAGCGTTATAAAAATTACGATATATTAGGATTCTAGGGTTAAATAGAATAAAGTTTGAATATGTTATTGGCGTGGCAAAAAAACACAATGTTTTTAGTTTGGGGGTAGACTCTCGATATGTAAGCTAAACGTTTTCCATATTACATTTTTATTTACATAGAATGAAAAATCCAGGACATTATTTATGAGGCATTTGCCTAATAAAATTCCTTTAAAAATTCTACTTTCACGGGAGTCAGACCCAATTTTTTCAGACAAAATTAGATACAGTGGTGACCTGTATGAGTTTAGACTGATTGCTGTTACTTTTTGAACATTTCTGAAGAAAAGTAATTACTTTAGGAGGACCAACATGAAAATGGTCCAAGTTATCTGCTTTGCACCATTTTATATGTATTGTTATGACTGCATGACAGCCTCTAGGCTGTTCTCTGGCTCAGTCTGAATGCCTGCTTGAGAACTTCTTAGTCCTAGAATTTGGCTTTAAACCTCGTAGTTGACTATTAACTCTTGAAACCTTGGGTACCAAGTTTCAGTATATTTATCTTTTAAAATCTATCTAATCTTTAAAAAACTCCAATATATCTTCTGATTTTCCAGCATTCTCCATAATTTTTCTTTCTTTAAGGAAACAATTGCTCTTATTGCTTTATCTTATTTTAATCCATAATTTCCCCTTTTGACTAAACCTCCTCTTTGACTAAAACCTTTTTTTTGACTAAAATCTCTTTAATTAAAACTTCCTCTATAATTGTATATGCGATCTCCCAAATATAATCTATCTTGTCGGCTGAATAACTGCTGACCAGAATTCTGACTTGTAACAATAGTTCTAGTTACTGTGTCCCTTACCAGTGTTGGTTATTGTAGTTTTGCCCACTATTTTGAGAACAATTTCTGACGTAGAATTACATCCAAAGTACATTTGTTCATATTACTGGGTCGTAAAGGCAGTTGTGAATCCAGAACTATTTGTGTTGAGGTGAAATAATGACCGATTTTCACATTCTGATTACAGCTTATTGTTATCATCATCATATTTGATATTTCTAAATAATTTTTAATGGTTTTTCTGGTCTGTCCTCTCTAAACTAAATGAAAGTATTGTTTGTTTTCCTTGCATGCATACATCAAACTGTCACCATTTCATATTCAATAATTTTTTTCATACTTATGTAAAATCTGTACCGATAATAGATTTTTGTCAAGCTCTGGTACAAATAGTACTTCATTCGGTACACATTATTGAATTTTCATTATTCTAACTTGTTCTGCATCAATATGTGTTAATATTCTTTTCTATCAGCGTCTCAAATAATTCTGGATTATTTACCAGTGCTAATATATGATTTAAGAACGTTTGACATAATGTTATTAAAGCTCTTCTTGATAATGAAAGACGGTATTGCAGATCACATAGGATTTTCCGTTTCTTATTAAAAATATAATTATTTCAGATCTATATTTATATACCTTCTTTTGCCCCCAGTAAATATAGGACCAAGGCGAGAGCTGATAGGCCTTTGTTTAGTTGATCTTGCCTATTTTGTGGATATTGGTCACGTTTACTCTTCTTTGGGAGAGCAGCCACCAACTCTAGATTCAGTTTGGATGGGTAAAGCTCTTGTAAATTCGCAGGAACTTTTTGAGATTCAGGCTAATTGTTTCATGGCTTTTCACCTGGCCCCTCTTTCAGTATTGTTTCCCATTGATTTTGAATTATGATATGGACATTAATGTTTCTTACCTCTTTACACCTAGCCCCTCTGTCAATATTATTTTCTATGAACATGTTTCTTAACTATTTTAGCCCCTTTGTCAGTATTGTTTTCCATTGATTTTGAATTAGGGAAGGGAGAATCTGATTGGGGTTGATATCTTCTCCCAATGAGTAAATTAGTTAGCAATCCTCTTGGTTTAATTCGGCTTCCGAGTCAGGGCTTGCAAACATCCTTGCACTTTGACTTAAAGGAACCATCGAATATGCTCTTTCTTTCTTGCTTCTCCCGACACATGACTGCGTTGGGGAAGTTCGCCTGGGGCAAGCGGCTTTCAGAAGATGTAGAACGATCTCTCCTTATGTAGATTGTAGTTTTAGTTTTCGTTTTAAATCTTTGAGCTCCTTTTTTCACAAGGAGGGAGACCTAGATCTTGATCGCTAACGTTTACAACTTTCACTACGACACCTTCTCAACTTGCTTCGTCCATTTTTCTTGCTGGGGAAAAAAACACAATGTTGGTCATGAAGCTTGCTAAAAGTCGTGCGTATGGACTACCGACAAGACAATTTTTTTCTTCTAAAATTGTGTGGCTCAGACAATCTTTTTTTTTTCAAATTGGTTAATTTATCCATTGATCCTGTATGCCCTTTTGAGTTATCGAAATTTGTTTTTTTTACTCCCTTCTACTGCATGTATTCGTAATCCATAGGCGTATACTCCACCTCCATAACGAACACGAAATAGTACACCTCCGCACAGTACAACAAGTGGTTTTTTCATATATAAATAAAAATAAAAAAAATAAATTAAGGGTAGTTTTATTCTGCGTCGCAATTTCTAATCTTTAAAATGGCTCGTTTGTTTTTGTTAGCCAAGCCAAACGTGGGCAACGCTTTTAATAAATAAACAAAGTTCTCACTAAAAGCACGTAAAAAGGAGTGAATAATATTGGTTAGATTGGTAGTTTATACAAATCGACGAATAAAAAGTTTTGCTTTGCTGTCTGATCCCGAAACACGTCCATGTTGCCAGTTTGCTTTTTAAGCTATTGAACTAATTATTTTTTTACATTTAACAAAAATTCGTTCTATCTAGAAATCTAGAAAAGCGTACGCTCTTTGTCAGAACATAGAACATGCTCTATGAAAGAAAAAAAAGACAATCTTTTCAATACGTATTGAGTATGATGTGAAAACATACTATATTTTTTTGTGCCCTATAGGTATATTAATTTATTACTTACCTTTGTCTCGATGGACAAGTCTGATGCCCTTCGGCCCTCAAGCATAAATGGCCTTACCAATCCGATTGGAAAGGATCAAATCGTCTTTTGTATTGGAATCTCGGGGCGATTTGTTGTGCCGCATCTGCCTCGGCCTCCTCTAAATCATTTGTAACTGTATTCACGAGCCATATTTCTTCTGTCTCCATCATTTTTATCGACAATATTTATATACGAAAAAAAAGCAAACCGAATCAGTGCTTTAATGAAACAAAGGTTAAGTTACAAATTAACCAACAAAACTTAGCGTTTTGCGCAAGTTCCGTGCGATTTTACGATTACAGCGCCATTCTCTTGCCTTATCAGAACATTCATCTGCGAATTTTGGACGGACGGGAACACTACTCGCGCGTTCAAGAATATAGACTAGGATTTTTTTTCGTGAGAAAACTCGAGATAATCGCTCATAATTTCTTTCTTACAGAGATTTTGTCTGCGTCACTTAACTAAAATTCTCTTTAGCAGTGGACAAGAAAGAGATGGGTAGAGTTTTCTCGTTTTTCGCTCCCACGAATTTTAAGTTGAAGGACTCACAACAAAGTCGCAGCTAACGGGGTAGGTTTATCCCCAAATTTCTAAAGCTGATACATATTTTGGTGAATACTGTTAAGACAAGAAACCCTGGTCCATTTTTGTGTAATTTATACCTCGTTCAGATACACCGAGTGGCGCTTTATTTTTTCTTGTTTTGCACATTTGCTAACGTAAAATCCAAACGGAATGGGATACTTTCACTTTCAAAAAAGTTTGAAGTATTATTTTGTATTCTTTATCTCGGTTTAATTAATTATATTTATTCCAAATATTTACACAAAATAAAAAATATCTTTGTAAACCAAGTTTATTTGAAATTTTGTATAACAAATAACAACATATATCCATTAACACAATCTTAAAACTAAAAAAAAAAATAATCTGTAAAATTCAATAAATAAAAAACAAATCGAAGAGTTATTATACAAAACTTTACAAAATAACTATAACCATAAAATAACCAAAATACAAGCCTAAGGTAATGGTGCTCTCAATATTTGTAAAGGCAATAAACTAATAGGTTATTTCCAAGAACCTTTTCAAAATGTACATTGTTTTCTTTCGCCCGGCTAGAAATGATAAAACAGCCTATTTCTTTCTAAATTGATGGATAAAAAAATGAATTTCTATTCGATCCAAATCACAGGAGTTCTCGAGGATCAATAGGTTTTTTAAATTACTCAAAAACTGTTTTGGGCGTATTTTTTTGGAATGTTTGATTTTTCCAACCACCTTCCTTAAAATCCCACCTGATCAGAACCTCAAAATATTTTGATTTTTCAAAATTTATTTTTTAAATTGTTTAATATTCTCCATTTTTAATATTTTTTGCAAAGGAAAAGCTCTGATAGGTGACTTGTGTTGGCTTATGGCATTACGTCGTTCATTAGTAAACTTAGAAAATCTAAAAGCCACTGTTTTTAAGCCTAAAATAAACATTTAATAAAAAAAAATCCTAATTTATTAAACAGTTTCTGAAAGCAACAATATTTTAAAATATCCCAAAACGAGGCACAGGAACCAAATGGGTTTTTGAAAACTCCAACACTGCTTTTAATAGTTAAATACCATATCTTTCATCGCTGATTTCATTCATTTGGTGTTTTTCTCAAGTTTTAATAATATCTATGTAATGAGGTACTCTCCCGACCTAAACCTTCATTTCATTTCAAAGTAATATGAACTTGTAGAGTTGTTGATATATTTGTAGTTTTTAACGCCGATGAGAAGCAATTTTTAACAATTGTTCACTGCTTTAAAACTTGAAATGAACGGCAACTTTTCCAGGTAGTTAACACTATCAAAGATGTTGTGGTCTGCTAGCAAATATGCACTTTTAAAAGTTTTCTGCACGCGTTACCTTTATAAATTTTACGCTCGTTCTTAGTTATTGGGAACTTGCGAAAATTTTTTGGGGCTACAAATCTAGGAACAACTCTTAAAGTCCATATTAATTTGGAACATTTAGGGTATTATTAGAGTAACTATATAAAAGCTTGGAAGAAATACCAAATGAATGAAATCGCCGATGAAAGATACCGTAGTTTAATAATAAAAGCAGTAGTGCAGTTTTACGTCGTTTTGAGATCATTTGAAATATCGTTGTCTTCAGAAACTGATTAAAAATTGGGTAAAATTTTTGAATAAATGCCTATTTTATGCCATAAGCCACAACAAGTCACCTTTACTTTGCAAAAGGTCATTGAAAATAGACAATATTAAAAAAAAAATAAAAAAATCAAAATATCTTGAGTACATTCTTCAAAAACCTATTCATCCTTAAGGACCACTGTAAAATATTAGGAACTATAATCCACTGTACGTATCTCAACGTAACGTACTTTACGTATTTTCCAAACGTACGTTTTATTTAGCTTGACTAACTCCGGTGACAATAGAATATTCTGAAAAAATTACGTTGGTGGGGGGGGGGGGTGGTTAGGGGGTACGCGGGGGATATTACATTTCAAAATTCAACTTATAACTTGAACCAAAGCTTCTACGGATATTCAGTTTTCAGCGTTGAGTTTTGCTTAATGTTTCTTAAAAAGAAACTTATTTGGTGAACGGGTTGGTTAAGGGGGTGATAATATTTAAAAAAATTCATTTGGATCCAAAGCCGCTAAAAAAATTCAGTTTTCAGATTTGGAATCCGATTAAAATTTTTACTTTCTAGTATAAAGTACGTTGGTGAGAGTAAAAGGGGAAAGGGAGGTTAAAAATTCGTAAATTTTGAGGCAAAGCTGCTATGAACATGCAGGTTTAAGATTTAAATGTTACTTAATGTTTCCCAATTTGGTTGAGTTGAGGTTGGAGAGAAATTCATAACTTTAAAACAAGGTTGCTATAAACATGCAGTTTGGAGATTCACCCCTATTGGGGAGGCAAATTTTGCATCTCTCAGTGAAAAATAAAATAAATAAAAGAACTTTTTAAGTAAAACGGTTTTATTTAATTCCGCACTAAAAAATTAAAAATTTATCATATGTATTATACTGAATATGGTGTGCCTAGTCAATAGATAAAATAGTGGGGCGCTCTACACTGGAAATTAAAGGCGATCCAATGTTTGAACTTGCATCGTCTTTGCTGAAAATTTAGAAAAATAGAGTTGAACTACACTTCTTACACTACCTACCTACATGTCAGCTTAAAAACTTCGTAGTGCCCCATGCACACCATATTTAGTATAATACATATAATAAAATTATTATTTTTTACTTATATTAGTGTAGAATTAAATAAACCCGTTTTACTTTAAAAAAGTTTTGATTTATTTTATGATTATACTAACCTAACTTTTTTTAATTAGTTTTCTGTGAGTGATCAAATTATTGTAAAAAAATAGGGAAAGCGCGTCGTACGGAAGCTGCGTAAAGTACGTTGCGTACTGTATTGGCTTTTAGTCCCTATTGCCTTACAAATTTAGGCTTGGAAAAATATTACTTGTACTTCTTTGAGTCAATGCCAAAAAATATTTCACAAGTAATGCGAGCCAGAAACGACCCGAAATAAACTTTTGTTTGATCCAAGGAATATTGCATTAAAGAGAAGTTTTTTAAAAGGTTATTTAAATTGAAATACGAACTTTTTTAAAAAAAGTACGAACAAAAGGTCAAAAAGTATTTTTTATTTATTTTGGATAAAGTCTTTAAAGTAAAAAAATCCCTCTTTAGAAAATTAGATAAAAATTGAAACAAGCAGTAAAACAATTAACTAAAAAATATCAACTTTAAACTTAATTTAATTTTTTTTGTTTTTTTTTAGTATAAAATTTGTGATAAAATTTTTATATTTCCCTATAAATAATATAATGCTTTCCAAAGTCGGGTTAAAAATAGGAATTTTAGAGACCATATATTAAAAATAAATATAAAATATAGTGGGGAGTTCTGTGTCCTGCTTACAACATTTTAATGCGATATTCTTAAAAAGTAAAAAAAAACTTGCAGTTTAAAAGTGATGGTCTTTTAACTGTTTTTTTTTAGTTCTTTACCGATAAATAATATCGAAATACCTGAAAATTTGTATTCATAGAATGTTTAGCCACTACTTGGTAGTTAATCTTTGGGAATACATTTTGACCCGCAGTACTTTCGCGGTACATGACAGTCCCATAACTTTTTAGCACATTTAAAGTACTTTGCAGTACTTCGCAGTTTTTACCATATTTGAAAATACGTGTACAAATTTTTTTGAGGAGAATCCATTTCCATAATTGCTTGTTTTGTTGTACATTTTTGAATACAATTTAAAAAAAACAATCACTTCTTGGGGTCATTTTTATGTCTCATGTCCATGTCTTCCAGGAGCCTAATTATTGAATCTCAAGAGAAATAAAACATTTTAGGTGAGAAAATATACTTTGACATAATGTACAAGAAGCTAGCAGCGCAACTTGCGATTTTTTTAATTAAAACCTATATAACTAATTAGATCTAATTTAGTGCCAATTTTGTTCCGCAAAAAAAATTTAGAGCTTGCGTTTTCTAAAAGTTACCGCATGCGCTGCTGGGTTCAATGAGAAGTCAGCAGCGCATGACTAATTAAGAGAATTCAGAAAAAAAGATACCTACATAATTAGAGCTTATTTAGTGCTCCATAGTTTCATATATCATTAAAAAAAAAAAAAACTACTCTTTGTGAAAATTCTCTTATAGGCATTGGATTTTAAGTCTATCTCATTTAGTTATCCCAAAATTCTTGATATCCAATTTATTAAATTAAAACTTTAAGAGCTATTTAAATATGTTAAGGCACTAATGTCCTAACGCCTTCAAAAATTTAGAGGTCGCTTTTTTAAAATATAGAGCCTGCGCTGCTAGCTTATATGGTAGCTAGCAGCTCAAATGATGACGGGCAAACCAAAAGAGGTTTAATACCAAAAGTCACATGAATTATTAGAACCCATTTAGTATTACAGAATTACATCACTTTTACCAAAAAAAACTACTCCTCGGGAAAATTTCCCTATATCAGGATATAATATTTGTAGTATACTTTCGTATTATACCTTAAAAAAGATATAAGAAACCATGGAGCACTAAATAATCTCCAATTATGTAGGTATCTTTTATTTTCCGAATTATCTTAATTAGTCTGCAATCGTATGCGATGCCGGGTTCTCACGGAACCTAGCAGCGCATGCGCTAACTTTTAAAAAACGCAAGCTCTATATTTTTTTACGGAACAAAATATATAGGTTCTTAAAAAAAAAGCAAGTTGCGCTGCTAGCTCTCTTGATTTTGAGATAATATACTTTAATATAAAAAAAAATAGGCGGTTAGGTGTTGAATTCTTGAATCTCAAGCGCACGAACGTTCATTTCTGTGAAGTGAACGCTCGCCGGTGAAGAAAAACAAAATTATCAAAAATGCTGTTCGCCTGCTGCGGGTCAAGCGATCAAATTCGCACGGTTTTTTGGTGAACGCGATCGGTGAACGCCGGTTGAAGAATATTACAGTTATAATTCAAGAATCCGGCCCCAGGGGACCAGCGTGGACAGTGATAATACAACAAAATTTTTAACTAGTTGGTTAGCATTAGAAATTATTGCCACTGGTACAGATAAGACACAAAACTGACGTAAACTGCATGCAAAAGTTATTTCTAAAATTTGGCTGGCAATTTTAGGTGCTCTATTTAAAGGTATCAAAATACCTTAATTACTTATGCCTGTTTCAGACTGATAGTCCATGGATTTCTTTATGAATTTATTCAGGGCCATTTTCATGACGCTATGCTGCGGCGTACCAATAAAATGGTAATCTGGACTATTAAGTTACTCAAGTCCCCACTGCGCCACTGGCAGAGCAATAAAGAGTCATTTCATATGAAATCAATAAAAAAAAGGGAGGTTTGGCAGACCATCTCCCTAATTTCGATAATTTTTGGTCTGCCAAACCTCTGGTTGTTTGAAATAACTCTAAAGCTTTATTTAAACCAAAAGAAAAAAAACCTAACCTTTAGAGAAACCACAGAAGTGTTAAATTTTGTTAAAATTTGACTTCAAATTTGGTAAAAAAAACTTCAATTTGGTAAAAATTAGTTCTAATTGCGTGAATAAATCCATGAAGAAGTTTGCGAATTCAACTCAAATCAAGCTTTTGATCATAATTGTCAGTGTGAAACGTGCCTCAAAAGAAATCTAGTATACAACTATAAGGCACCAATAATTTACGAAACTCGTCAGTGTAAAACGATTGATTAACCTAAATTATGTCCTACCACTAGTCTATGTTTTCTAAAGATCCCAAAATTGACAGTTTTCTTATGACTTCGGCCTTTTGGTTATCGTTAAGTTTCTCTATTATCACATCGACTGCGTCTAGGGTCATGTCGGGCAATTCCTGTAAAAAAAATACAACAAACATTTAAACTCCTAATCTACCTAACCTTACTTTCTATCAATATCGGGCAAAAGTGAGAGAAACCGATTTAAGCCGAAGATTTGCACCAATGAGAAGCATAGTATCGAGAGAATTTGACTCCCTGGGAGCAGAATTTCTATTAGTTAGAAAATAAGGGCACTGGAGTCAAATAAACATCAGAATTGGTTGAACCTTGAATGGAAGGCACTTTGTAAAAACTAAGACATGGCTCCACGGACCGAGAAAGCGGACGAACTTGCCAGACTAGGGGCCGAAACCCAACACCTTGGACCGGAACATCTTCTGGGAATAACAAGGAAACAGGTGAACGAAGACGTCATGGAGGCAAGAGCCAGAGTGCAGACAGTCCAAGCTATTCGTGGATGAACTAAATGGTTCTTAGGCAAGACCCGAAAGGAGATTGGACTGCTGACTGGGCACAATCGGCTGAACAAACATCTAACGCAAATGAGAGTAGCAAGAGATCCCGTGTTAGAGATGTGTGATTCGAATGATCAAATCACCTGCGAGTATTGAATCATCGAATCATGTTTGCTCGATATGATTCAATCAGTCAAATGACCGACGAAGACAGAATGAATCAAATCGGAATGGATCACCGACTGACTGACCCACTGTGGCGATGCACTGAATCAGAAATAGATCGATCGTTTCGTTCATTCGTTCCTTCTTTGATTCGAATTCCTGCCCGCGGGGTAAACTGTATGAAAATATATTTTTTTGGACAGCAGAGTATTTCGTATTTAGCTGCATTCTGCTTTCTACTTTTTTTGTCACCATTCTGTAATTTCAAATGATTGATTCAATGATCGATTCAAAAGATTCGATCATTCTAGAAACGAATCACTGATCGATTCGTTCAGTACAAAACGATCGATTTACCCATCTCTATCCCATGTATCCCGCTTGCGGGCTCGAAGAGGAATCGGCGGATCACTTAATAGCAAAGGGCGATGCATATGCCAGATCAAGGCAGTGATGTGGGGATTTCCCTCAATAAAGGAAGAAGAGCTGCACTCGCTCAAATGGGCCGACATACTGAACTTCTTAAAGAAGACCGGGAGGCCCGGAGAGAGACAGCGGAAGTAGAGGCATAGGGTTAAGGAATGGGGTATGCCAGGCCCACGAGCCACCTATACTACTACTATTACTACTACTAAGACACGGCTCGGAGCACTTTTTTGATTTTTTGCCGAATAAGCTAAAATTTCTTTCTAAGGCACCGATTCAAATGTCTGAATATTTCGAATTGGTAGACTTAGAAGTGCTCCGAGGCGAGTCTTAGTTTTTACAATGTACAGGGTGTTTGTTTATAACTGGAACACTCAGTACCTTTTTTATTAATGAAAATAAAGAGTAGGTTTGAATTCAACGCGCTATAACAACTTTTTTTTACGCCCCTTGGTATATACAGGGTGTGACAATAAAAGTCATTTTTTTAAATAGAACACTATTGAAATATATTTAGTAGAAAAGATTTGTGGCGTAGAGGGCAAAGGGTGAGGGAATAAATCGGAAAAAGGTTTTTCCTCGACCAAGATTTGAATCCGGGACCTCTAGAATACCAGTCTAATGCTCTACCAACTGAGCTACCGAGGAACAGGGGTTTTAACTGGCTATTCGGAAATACTTTCGTCCGATTCATTTGTTAGTAGTGGGGAGATCTTTGAAGCCTACTGCGGCTTTAAAAACCTAGACATGTTTTAAAGACAAGGAGGTATACATTCACGATTATTAGTTGTACGAAATTTCTATATCTATCAACCAACGATACACGACATATAGCGTTTTATTGAAGGTGTCAGATGTCGAATTTCCAACTAATAATTTCAGCCAAACATTTACAAAATGAAGGGAAAATTTGGCGCCCTAATAAATTTAGCGCCTAATAAATTTACCCTCTACGCCACAAAGCTTTTCTGTAAATTTATTAGGGCGCTAAATTTTCCCTTCATTTTGTAAATATCATTTGTAGTTTCTGAGATATTTGCGTTTAAAATTTTAATAAAATACATTAGAAACGACCATCTGATCACGCTACATTGCCTTCAATCGTTTTTTTTTCAAGGCCACTAGATTTTTAAGTTCATATTGTTAAAATAAAAAAATACATTCATGGCCCAGTTGGTAGCTTGGTCAGTTGGTCATTTCCAATATATTTTCATTTTGACAGTTATTAAAACTTAAACGCAAATATCTCAGGAACTACAAAAGATATTGAAATAGTGTTTGATATTTTTGTGAAGCTAATTTTTTTCAAAATTGAAAAATGCAAATATACAGGGTGTTCTATTTAAAAAAAATTGCCTTTATTGCCGCACACTGTATACCAAGGGCAACAAAAAAAGTGGTTATAGCTTAAGTCGTAATTTTGAATTGAATTGAATTTAGACCTACCCTTTATTTTCAATAATAAAAAAGATACTGACTGTTCCAGTTATAAACAAACCAGTTTTGAACGTCGCACAGAGGGGCAAAAGAAATATGAATTCGTGGCAAAAATTCCAAATCTAAATTTTATTTAAAATGCGAAAAAAAACTGAGCCAAAATCAAGTAAACTTATCCCTTAAAAAATCAAAATAGCCTTGAAAAAATTAACAGTCCAGTCTATCAATAGACGGCTGTCAAAAAGCGTTATACAAATTGTTTTGGTGTTTTGTGATTTATTTCTAAAAAATGTGCAATTTTTAAAGGCGAAAATAAATATAAAATAATTTAGTTAGGTCCAATTATGAATACGGTAAATTAATGATTTTTGGTATAAGAAAAAGTTCCTATCATTTCGTTACCAGTTAATCGACATTTAGTTATAATATGCTGCCAGTTTTAGGGTTAATTTTTAACATTTGTAAGTTTGGTGAAAAGAAAAGTCACACATTCCGCCATATTCCAATCAAATTTTTTTTACCCTTGTTTATATTTTTAAAAGTTACTCCAAATACTCGTTTCTTTGGTACATCCCGTATATTAAAACCCCCAAGACTAGTCGCCTTACCTCTAGAAGAGTCTTTATTTGGCTAAGACCGGCATCCTTTTTCACCGCATGAATGTTTCTACTGATTATCGACTTGTGCGCTGGCCTACTCATCTGGTCTTCTATCCAGTGCACGACCACTTCGTTCTTGTCCCATTTGTAACCCTATAACGAATAAGAAATCTAGTACGGCCTGTAAGTAACGGTTTCACCAAAACGTTGTTTTTTTGTAAAGACTAATCTTTTTCTGTTTTTTACTTTTTTATTTATATCTCAGACTCACCCTAACGGACTTGTTTTAAAGTCAGTGGGAGAGACTTAAAAATTCAATTAAAATTTCAAAAAAAATATATTTTGTAAAAACTCAATTACCAACGCATTTTTATGGTGGCGCCCTGTATATCTTAAATATTTTTTTATAAAAATAAATAGTTTTTAAACAGAATTATCAAAAAATGAAGATTTTTCACAAATCCAAGCTTAAAAAATTGTCAGAATGCCATACCAGTAGTAAAAAAAAAGGAAGGTCCTTCGTTTAACATACTAAAAGTCTCCATTCCTTCTCCCTCGGGAACTGTCATTTCTAACGTCCAAAAAACTCCAAAAAAGTTTTTAGGGATAACTAATAAACAGTGACAGACTGTCAAAAGTGACAATTAAAAAAAATGTTGCAAATTTTATTCTCTAGCAACAAGAAGTACAGAAAAATTGAAAAAACCCAAGCAAAAAATGATGCCAATTTGAACAATTTTTTTACCATTTTCATCAAGATTTTTTGACCTACGAGTACCAAACTTGGCAGGGTTGATCTAAGAGCAATGACCTAGTGGCGTAGTCCGATTTTCGACCAATACAAAAAAAGGCCCCGCTTTTCACTGGATCTTATATTAGATAAAATTGCATTTCCAAAGACACCTTCGTACCGTAAATTTCTTAAATAAGAGAGCCAAGCTCCTCTACCGTTTCAATACCAATTATGACTTTAAAAAATTCTTATTTTATTACTAGAAGCAGCAAATACAAACGAAAGGTGTCGTTCGAAATGCAATTTTATCTAATATATGATTTAGTGAAAAGCGGGGCCCTTTTTGTATGTTAGTAACAGTGGCGTATCAAAGACTTTTGGTACATTTTGAAATTTTCTAGTTAAGAAAGAAAAATTTAATTTTTTGATATAATTTAGGGCATTGTTCTTAAATCAACCTTGCCAAGTTTGGTAATTGTAGGTTGAGAAATTTTGATGAAAATGCTAAAAAGGAATATGCAAGAAATTGTTCAAATTGGCATCATTTGTGTGTGATTTAAAAAAAAAACCGCACACATGCAGTCATAAAATTGACCTTTCTAAAAGTGTATAATATATACAGACTACCAGCCAAAATACCTAAAAACTTCAAAAGTACGACAATTTGTCATATTGTTTAAAAAGTTTAAATTAAAGGCAACCTTATTTTTATATTAAATTTTGCATAATACTAAAAAATCAGCAAAAATAATGTTTTAGTAAAGTCTTTATTAAACAATATCAAATTATCACTCGAATAACGGACGAAGGCTGTTCTATAAAGACGGCGGTAACCCATTTTGGAGTTGATAAAATAAGATAAAATAACAATGATACGATGGAAACAGCGCTGGGATTGAAAACAATTCGACGAATAGGAAACTTGGATTAGGACAAAAAAGATGGTAAACTTAATACTAATTATTTTAACTTAAAAAAGAACTAAAATAAATAATTTAGTATTTAATAGGATCACCAATTTTCTCTATTACAAGCTGCAAACGTATGGGCATTGAAAAGGTTAAATTTTGAAAATACTGATGGTCTTCTGAGAGCTGATCCAATGCGCGATAAATAACATCGCTTAACTCTGCAGCATTTCGTGGTCTCCAATTCCTTTGGTATATTATTTTAACGATTCGACCCCATATATTTTCCATTGGGTTAAGGTCAGGTCTGTTGGCTGGCCAAGGAAGTACTTCTATATTATTATTCTGAAACCATTGGCGAACAACATTGTTCAGTGCAAAAATCACTCAGGCCTGTTTTTGTTCTTCTGTTAGAAAAGGCTTCTTTGCAGCAACTCGGCAAGAGACTTCTGATTTCGTTACTCTTCTATTTACTGTTACTAAAGAACCCGGAAATAATGGAGATGGTCAATAAGTCTCTCATCTTGCACTTTAGAACTTACTTTTGGTCGTCCTGATCCTTCTTTCCTATCCGTAGAATTATTTTCAATCCAGCGCTTTTTCCATCGCATTATCGTCATTTTATCAACTCCAAAATGGGTGGCCGCTCTTCTTATAGACCAGCCGTCTTCTATAACTGGTGTGATAATTTGAACTTTTGTAAATGTTGATATCTGTATCTGTACTAAGCTGGTGGTGCCTTATACTAGTATACACTAATGGAAAGCTAAATTTTGTGGCATAGGAGAAAATGCATGTATGAGTATTTTTGAAATCAAGTGTACTTCAATAGTTATGAAGTTGAAAACACCCCGTTTGACAAACGGACGTGTAAATATAACATGTTCCATTGAAACTGCACCAGTGCCATTTTTTTACAGCACCGGGCCAGTTGGAAACAGGCGAGTGCGGAACGGGATTTTACAATGGAATACGCTATTAGTCACAGTTGGGCCAGTGCGGCATAGTTTTCTTTAATTTTACTTTTTTCATTTCATTTCATAAAAATTTTTTGCACATCTTGGGGATAAAAGATGACTTTCATGAATGCATTAATACACATTTCCAGCCTTGTCTAGCCAAAAATAACGATACATTTTGTTATAACATATCAGTGTCAAAAAGTGCAAACAACGAAAAAAAAAACGAATGCGTGTCAAACTAGGTTTAATGGTGGCACAATTGTAAGGTATTTTTAAATAATTTTATTTTCACCTAGTCTTCCATGGCCAAAATGTAAACAAATACTCTTTCCGCCAAAATTTCTGTCGGAAAAAAACGTAACCCAAAAAACTTGAAAAATTTGACAACAACGACAATATAGGGCAGCGTTGACAGGTCGAAAAAAAATTTTCCCCAGAATTCGGTTTAAATGGTGCCAGACTTTGAATAGAATTGCCCAGACCCAGATGTTCATTTAAAAACTTTCCACCCAAAATTTACGAATTTAAAGTCTGATTTTGAAAATATCCGCGGACATGTCGATTTTTTGTTCGAGGGGACACATTTTGCTTATTTTGAAATTTTTGTAGCACGCATCTCCTTTGAGGGGTAAGCTTTACCCCTAAATTTTTTGAAAAGTAGTATGAAAGATACCTTTTTTTGAAGGTCTCTAGAATGTCTTTACAACCGTGTAAAAATTTTGAAAATCCATCGATTAGTAGGAATGTACGATAGCAAAACCAAAGTCGACAGGTCCCGGAATTTCTCAAAAAATAAAAAAATTAGTTTGTCAAAAAAACTATTGGAACGCAACTGTAAAAGTAAATATCTAATCTCTATTTATTTATTATAATAGCTTGATTCCTTGACTTTCTGAATAAATATTTTTGCATTACTTGTCTTTTCCTCAAATTTTGCATTTTTTGTGAGTTCCCCAGATTTCGGTTATTTTAAGAAGTTTCTCCTCAATCCCCAAATAACATCAAATTTTCCCAGTTCTGGGGAAAAATCCCCAGACCTGGCATCGCTGATCTAGGGCGTTTGGATTTCTGTCAACTTTTAAACCTGGTTTTGTTCAGTGGGTCACTAATCATAGCCTATCAATCAGCTGTTGATAGTGGTTTCTCCAGTCAATGTCATCCAATTGTCTTTTTTAGGTTACTCAATATTATTGTCATGTTCATTGGCGTTTCATGAAAAATAAGAAGTCCGTCTTATAATTAAGGATACATTAGACATTTGCTTATAAGTGTGCTAATCGTTTTTTACATCATTTATTCTTTACTTTTTACCTATAGTTATGTATTATTATAAACAGTTTAAACTAGGTACGTTCGAAATCTTTACGTTTCAATCTAGTTATAAAGTAAGTAATACTTTTTACCTATAGGTATGTATTATTATAAAGAAACAATTTTATTTAAATAGGTACGTTTACAAACTTTGTCTTTTAATCTAGTTAGTAGTTATAAAGTAATTACATAATAATAAACAAGTAAATCTCTATTCTAGTACGAAGGATAAAAGGCAAAAATCAAGCCAACCTTGCAAAATATTATTAACGCACAATTAACTAAGGGTCTACTAAGTATACATGCCAAGTTTCATTACTTAATAATATTATGACCCTTATCCTGCGGGCTATTCGGCGATGGGGCGCTGTAATCTCTAGTAGTCAATTTTTTTTCTTTTTAAATTTGGCATTATGTTTTTTGTCGTATGGTCGTTTTCATTTTTGCAAAAGTTATTTAGCACAATGTTTGATATTCGCCATAAAATAGATTTCAACAAAAATTCTATCGAATGTTCCGTGCACGAATGCCCTAAAAATATACTTACATCCAAGCTATCAAATTTTTATACATTTTTTAAACAAATTTGACTTTGAAAAATGCAAAAGAATTTAGTTAGAAACTTCTATCCACAGCTGATCTATTCTGACAACCGAGTTGATAGGCTATATTAGTGACCGAAGGTCACTAGTTGAGTCGGTTAAAAAGAAAAAAGTTTTCTGTCCGTCTGACTTAACTTAATAGTTAATCATCATCATAAATCATACCTCTGCAGCACCCTGATCCTCGATAAACCACCTCCTCAGCATCGAGTCGGCTTGTCCCACTGAAATTTCCGGCTGGGCTTCTAACAACGCTTTCACTATTCTGTGTTGAAGAAGCAGACGTCTTAGTCTCCAGTAAAGGGTGTATCGAGCTCGCTTCCATGGAATTATATCCTATAAAAAAATTGATTATTTTTGCTCTGCTATCCTATAATCTAAAGGATATTACTGATTTTAAATACCTAGATACTTTTTTAGTAAATAAACACTTAAGTAAATATTTCAACGCATTGGTATTTGTATACTGCGTTTAAAACAAATCCCAGAGACGCTACATTTTTTGCTTGTTTATGGCATGTTTTGAACGAGGGCCCGAGATCCACTTTTATGGTGGATTACAATCAGCTGTTTTCTCATCGCATGCCCCATAAAGGCGGGCAAGTCAATTTTGGCTTTGTTTTGAACTCGTTAATAGATAGTTTTTGGTCGTGCCAATTTACAGCCCGATAACTTCGCCGACAACGATAACTTTAACACTATTTGACAATTTAAAATAGCCTGTTTGGTACAGGATTTACGTTGAGGGACCGGTTATTTGACGTTTGGGATATTTGCCAACCGTTTAACAGCAACTTGTGCTACTTGAGTAAATTTATCGCTTTTTTTAAATTCGTTTTAAAGCAGGTACCTCTTTAATTATTCATGAAAGAACGCTCAAACAGAAAAACACGCGCGGAATTTAATGGAATCTCGCCACAACGCAAATCCGCATGTTCTACGTACGCCAAAATTCTTATGGTAATCGTCCGTACGTTTGCGGCGGCAGCCCTTAACCACATATGACGTTCACGCACTGGTTGGTGTAGTGGGTACGTACCCGGGCTTTCAACCAGTCGGTAGTCTACTTGGACTTTTTTTTATTAAATTACATAATTTGGTAATATTAAGGTAAAACGCAGTATGGGGCGGAGTAGGCCGAGTTAGCTAGAAGGTAGGCTAATTCGATTCCATACCGTCCCTCGAAGAGGACGGTCCCGTGTTATCCATATATTGATAGTGGAGCACGTTAGAGATCCCTAGCCCCGACAAAGGGATTTAGGTTAAATAAAATCCTCCTAGGAAAATAAAAATGCCTTCCTAGGGGGTAGACCCGGGGTAAATAAGTGTAAAAGGTATCTTAGGTCCTACCCCTCCATTCACGCCGGAAACCAGGCCGGATGGGATCGGATATCACGTGGAGGCTAACCTAGTTACAGACTCCCCAAGTCGGTAGACTACGAAAGAAGTCGATGACCCGTCCGATTAAGTTGCCTACGGGACTCAAAAAAGAGGCGATAATCAAAATGAGAGAGAGAGAGGCGTTCAAATGTCAAAAAGCGTTAGTCGTCGGGCGTTTTGGGCACGACCAAAAACTATCTCTTAGGTATACCGATACCGATGCGTTGAAATATTTACTTTCAGTGTCTATTCAATTGTGACTTTTTGACCAATAGGGGTTGCACATTTTTCAATAACAAAATATTTGGAAACTACAAAAAAAAATATTGACAAAATGAAGGGAAAATTTAGCGCCCTAATAAATTTACAGAAAAGATTTGTGGCGTAGAGGGCAAAGGGTGAGGGAATAAATCGGAAAAATGTTTTTCCTCGAGCAGGATTTAAACCCGGGACCGCTAGAATACCAGTCTAATGCTCTACCAACTGAGCTACCGAGGAACTGGGGTTTTAACTGGCTATTCGAAAATCCTTTCGTCCGATTCATTTCATTTCACATTTCAGTTAAACCCCCAGTTCCTCGGTAGCTCAGTTGGTAGAGCGACTTTTCAGAAACGACATTTTGCCTTATTTAAAATAAAAACTCGGCGTACTTAATATTTATCCTAACGTTGTAAGAAAAACTGCGTAATTTTTTTGATAACAATTTGTAAATTTAATATTTTAAATAATTTATTCTGCAGGACTAGTTTTACTTAGAGGCCCTGTATACGATTTTTGACAGTTATTGTTTTATTAGAGGTGGGCAACTCATATTTTCCTCTCTTTCTAGTTTTTTCATATTTGCATGTAAACCGATTTTATAAAATGGAGTGATGTTTTGTTTTCTCTTTTTATAATTTCCCAGACAGTTTTTGAAGGATTGATTTTTTTTGGTTAGTAAAATATGTCAGGCTTTGACAAAAAAAAATAGGTAAAATATAAAGATTTTGCTACTCTTTTTCTTACAATAAAACACGGAAACATATCGTGTTGTACATACTGCTTGTAGCTTAACTCGCAAATTCGGCTATTTTCATTCCACTTTTCTTTCTCCGTTAGACAACGGAACAATACAAATTCGTCGAGACACGTGTTTTTACAGTTTGATACAGCAAAATTCCTTTCCGGACGTTTCTTAATGAAGAATGTGACACTGACAAAATTATTTATTGTCAGAGGTTACCAACTATCATTGCCAACAGACAATTTGTTTTTAAACATTTCCCTACCAACTGTCAAATCCAGTTGCTCACCTCTGGTAAAACAATAACTGTCAAAAATCGTATACAAGGCCTCTAGTTTTACTAAGCATTCCAATAAACATCAAAGTGTCAAACTATTCTGAATAGTGACAGTGACATATTCCATGGCTATCTATGGTTTTCTATGTTAAAAGTTTTAAAGGTTTGTATGGTAAAACAATAGATGTAAAAAATTGTATACAGGTCCCCTAAGCTAGGGTAAATTAAGATTTTTGGCACACCTCAATCCAAATTCTCCGGACCAATTTCAATATGGCGGCTGTGAATATCAATGTCAAAAAACTAGTCCGCAGCAATTTGGAATGGAGTTTAACTACATATTCTCTTATATCTGTCAATCTGATACCTGAAGTTTGATTCTTTGGCTAGTAATTTTGGCAAATTATGCTTCAGCTTCATTGGAGGAGTGGGGACCTTGTTTTTCCTTTAATTTTTTAAAACTAAGAAAATATGCTTTTTTAGCTTTTCCTGTTATGATTTTTAATGTATATTTTTAGTATGTTCGTTAGTAGCATGGTACCTAGCATTTACCACAACAATCATTTCTACGCTATTTATTCTATGCTAGATAGGCTTATTAAGGGCCAGTTTCTTAATAGCAGGTTAGTTTTACTTGTTAGTTTTTTGCTGTTTTAGGCATTTTTTTTTAAATTAACCCCGAGGTAAGATAACTTAACCTCACCCTGGAGTCACCTGGAGTTAATTTTAACCCGAATTTTAAAGATTTTTGGAAGGTTATGTTGCTTGAGTCAACACCGTTCTCAACTAAAAAGCCAGTTAACTCCTACCGTCTCAGTGCCCTTTAGCCTATTGCGGCGTATTAGGATACTAAAACGAAAATAAGTTGAGTGGCTTTTTACTTGAGAACGGTGTTGCTTGAGTTAACGAGAAATTGCAAATTTACAGATATATGCCAAACTTACCGATATGCAGCCTTTTTCCAACATCCTTTCGGGAGTGTCGTGCAAATCGGCGAAATGCACAGAGACTTGGTGATACATGGGGAGTAGATGATTCTCCCTTTCTTTTATCTTTTGCTCGATTTCGAGAAATTCTTGTGGTTTTTGGCGTTCGCTCTCTGCTTGGATCGCAGTTATACTGGTAGATCTAAAAGAATAGTTATAAAACGTTAAAATTGAGTCCCTTGGATTACTTTTTTGGCGGGGATGGATTGTCGGATGTGGTTAAAAATAATAAGGATTGGGTAGGCTTTTTTAGGGCCTGGGGTATATTAATTGCAATTTTGGTATTTTAAAAATCTTTTATTTTCAGAGCAATACAACAAACAACAACAAAAACAACAAAATTAAAACGTTTGAAAAATTTTGAATCGAGAAAATTTTCTCCCAGGGAGTTACATTCTCTCGCTACTATGCATCTCATTGGTCCAAATCTTCGGTTAAAATCGGTTTCTCTCACTTTTTTGAAATTTTTTACAATTCATGAATTATGATATTTAGTTTATGTTTGTAAGTGTTTATATAACTTTCCTCTTATCATCTTTTTTTTAAAGTAATAAGTATTTATTCTCAATCAACTTTAGTAGTTCATTACAGGGAATACAAAAAAACACTATAAACAATTGGTTTAAGTAAATATTTGTAGATATTATTAAATTTAAATTATATTAATTGTAAAAAATTATGTGATAAAGAAGTACTAATAATAATAATAATACGATTCAAAACCGAGAATACAATAATTAGATCATTTTAAAAGATGTTTGTTTTAAATTTAATTTTTATATTTTTATTTTTTATTTCTTCTGGGATTCTATTGTATATATTAATTTCATCACAAATAATTAATTTTTTACTTACTGATGCGTAGTAAATAAGTTTTCTATTATTTCTTGTTTCATATGAGTGGTTAATATTACTTGTTCTAATAGCCGGAGCCGCAGAAGAATCAAACAAAAACTGGGCAAAATTAATCAGTTCAAATAGTAGACGGGGTGTGCCAAAATATTTTTTTGTTGTGGAACACCCTATATATTTTGATATTTTTTAATTCTCCAGAAAATTAGTTTTTTAAAAATACCATAATATAGTATAGGTCTGCATGTATCCGTTTTCAACATATTTCAATTTGAATTGATTAATATCTAATTCAAATTAAAATATCTCGAAAACAGAAAACCCTACCTTTCGCGGACTGGTTGAGCCTGGTTATATATTTTCATTTGCTCGTCGAGTTCCTTTAGAACGGGATCCAGCCTGTGCATGGTCGTGATCAGGTCCCTCTTTTTGTACTTAACCTCGACTATGCCTAAAGGTTCTAGGACGCCACCTCGTGATGTTGTGTCGGCATACATTTCCATATACCTGTACACAGAAATGAGAAAAATTTTTTGTTTATAAATATATTTTTCCTCAACAAAAACATAGCAAGCGCAAATGCAAAACTGTCAAAAAAGTGACTCACCACATACATGCTATGTATATATTATGGGATTGAATCCCGATTTCGATGGGGATTCAATACCATCATCGTAATTGTCTCAACAGAATATGTATTGTAATCTAGATCTAGAGCCAAGCGAGAATTTTATGGTAGCGATTGACGTATTTTTCTAGTTTTTGTAATAGGCACGACCGTTACTACCTGAGAGCGAGCTATAATAATCACGTCTTTAAAGTTAGCAGTACAAAGTCAGCAGTACAAAGTCAGCAGTGCAAAGATTTTATGATAGGAAAAATTAGTGCTAATTAAATGCCGAGTCACCAAATTTTGGGCTCTTGTAGTTTCCGAGATATGACCTTCACTACTAGCTACCCGTTAAAGATAGCAGTTAACCATGCTAGAATGGTCCAGAAAAGTAGTGGAGTGGTCGAAATGATCCAGAAAATTAAATGCTAATTATTGCCATTTCAATAAGGAAACTTTACATTTTAAACTTTTTTCTGCATATTTTTTAAAATTAACTTGGTGCACTGCTAACTTTAGGTCGTACACATATTCGAGTTCTCATGAAAGAAGATGTTTGGGTGTTTTTGATACTGGAATAATTTAGTGCTATTTAGGTGGTAATTAAATGCCAACTAACCAAATTTTGTGCTCTTGTAGTTTCCGAGATATGGCCTGCACTTCTAGCTACCCGTTAAGGATAGCAGTGCACCACGTTAATTTATAAAAATATACAGAGAGAAGTAAAAAATACATTTTTTTATTGATATGGCAGCATTTAATTAGCATTTAATTTTTTGGACCATTTAGACCACTCTAACAGTTTTCGGGATCATTCTAGCATCATGAGAACTGAAACATGCGTACTGTACCACATTGATTTTAAAAAATATATAAAAAAAAATAAAAACTACAATTTTTTTTATCGAAATGGCAGTATTTAATTAACATTTGCTTTTAACTTTTCTGGACCATTCTAGCATGGTGCACTGCTATCTTTAACGGGTATCTAGCAGTTCAGGTCGTATCTCGGAAACTAAAAGAGCACAAAATTTTGTACCTTGGCATTTAATTAGCACTAATTTTAGGGACGTATAATAATCGCTGCCAAAATTTGCCATGGCTTATACTTATAGTGCCGCTCTCTTCAATCGTTGGTTATCATCAGCATCAGTAAGATTTTTAAGCCATAATATTTGTTTGCGACCCGCACCTCTTCTGTGTTCAATTTTTCCTTCTATTATATGCTTTATATATTTTTTTAATAACGTTTATTTTCCAACAAACTTAAATGTTTATTACAGGGACACCATTAAACTCAAAGATATTTAAAAAAGTAGAAATTATAAAAAAGCTAAATAAAACAGCTAAAAATCATACATTGCAAATAAATGAAAAGTTAAAACTATTATGTTTTTTCTAATAATTGTATTAGTGATAGTGATAAAAGTATGGCAAGTATTTGTTTTAATTTTTAATAAAATACATCACTGTTTTTGTTTTTAATGTATCACGATAGTAAAAGTATAATATTAAATAAATAAATATTAAAACTAAATAGAATATTAAGAAACTAAATTGTAACAAAAAAACAAGGAAATCCAATTTCAGAGGACCGTAGCATCACTGACCCCCGCTAGACTAATCCTTTACGTAATGAAGTTAATTACCACAGGATGATTAATTTTTTGGCAAATTGTTAAATTAATTTTTTAGTCCCAAGGTCCAAAAGTTTCAACCGTAAAAGGCAAAAAAAAAACGAAACCTCGCATAAAATTGTTTTTTTTTTGCCAATATTACTTTAAACTGTATTGTTTGGTACATAATGAATTGCCTTATTTGATGTGCATGCAAAATATTTGTCATTTCTCAAAATATGGTCAATATTCCAATTTACGTTTTTTGATGGTGGATAAAACACTTACTTCACTTCTTAAAATTCGCCAGAATAAAGGTGACACTCTACGGAGAAACTTTGCGACAGAGTTAGAGCGATTGTTTTATTATTTTTTTAAATTTGAGCTCTTTGATTTACTTCCAATAAAATTGACACTAGGTAGCCAATTAGAGAGCTCAAATTAAAAAAAAAAAACGGAACATTCGCTTTGTTACAAAGTCGCTCCTTGGAGTTTTATCTAAGGATGATTTAAAGTTTAAAATAAAAAACAACAAAATGAATCTCGCGTCCGCAAATAAAAATTAAAGTAACACTCGTGGCATATCGGACAAAGCGTTTTTGTTTCTCATTTCATTACGACCAGGCCTCCAATAATGGAGAATCCAGACACCTACAGATCTGTTTCAACTTTATTAGCAATCATCAGGGAGTCATAGAATTATACCTGGCAGTTGAAGCTATATAGTGACCATGCACACCTCTCGAACTTAAAACAAAAAGTTTGTAATCCGTGGAGACGTAGTAACTGTATTTCGGTTCGGTTATTTTTGGATACGCGAGAAAAATAACCGATTTTGCCTACGGTATCACTAATTTTGATGGTCTATTAACTCTCTAATAGGGCATTTATTTAGCCTATTTGTTAATTACATTTTTTTAGCCTATTCTGATGGGTAACCATTTACACCGAATGTTTTGAAAATGAAGAAAACTCGCAACTCTTAAAAAAAACTGCTGCTATTAAGGCCGACATGGGAAGCATAATAAATAGTTTATTAATAAATACAATAGTTTCGATATGTATATATCTTCTTAAGAGAATAATATAATATATTAAATACGTCGCATTTGGTTTATTTCTTAAATTTATGGTCATTAGAGTCAACAATATTTTGGAAAATAAAATTAATTATTGATGAATTAGGTTTTCCAAAATAATGTTGTTTCTAATGAACTGAAATACTTTAAAAAATGCTTCAATTCAAATTTCCCGGCGACAGCGCCGCTACCCTAATTCAAGCTTCGAGACCAAGTCACTAGAGGCGCAACGGTAGCAAAAAACTTGAAGTGAGAAACAAAAACGCTTAGTCCGATATGCCACGAGTGTTACTTTAATTAAAATAAAAACTTTGACAGCGATTATTAGTTCTCCTGTCAGGTATCGGTGGTCGTGCTCGTGCGAAATTTTGTTCTCTAGAAACATATCTGCAACTCTGCCACTTGTACCTACTTTAACATTGTTGCAAAGTCCAGTTTTCATTTAAAAACTGTGTTATTCTTTTGAAAAAAAAAAGTTAAACAACCTCCGAATCAGTTACTTCAACCGAAAAGAATCTAAAAAAGAAAAGATCAAAAGATCTTGGTTGGAATAACGAACATTCAAAATTGGATGAACATGATGAACAAGCAAATGTTCACTGATTAAACGAAGATCTTGGTTGGAATAACGAACATTCAAAATTGGATGAACATGATGAACAAGCAAATGTTCACTGATTAAACGATGTTTTGGATGGAACGATGCCTATTTGGGAGTGATTCAAAGTTGGAAATCAAACACTTGAATGATGTTTGGGGAAGGTGACCACTGATGAGCCCACGCTTTAAATAAAAGTATAAAAACCACAGGTATATTAAAAAAATCTCGAAAAAAAATATTGATTTCGATTTTTTTTAAACACGTGTTTCTTAGAATTCTTTAGGAAATAGGAATAGTTTCTGTGTAAATAAGAAATTTCAAATATGTACCTTGAATTAATGCTAGGATCGCATACAGCCCACGCCCCTCCTCTAAGTTCCCCATTGGGTGGAATGTACACTATGATAGGTTGTTTATAGGTCCTTAAATTATCTACTATGTAGGCACCGAATTTCAGCACTTGCTCATACATATCTAAAAGAAATAATAAAGCTAAGGAGTATAAAAATAGATTACAAAGATATTTCAACAAAAAATATAAGTGGTTAAAAAGAACTTTCAAAAATTATGAAGGTTTTTAAAAAACCAAGTAAAACCAAGAAAAATATTTCTTAATTACATTATAATAATTTTTTACCTTTCATTCCTCCGCTAAACCCTCTCCAATTCGCAAATATGATTAGAGGCAAGTCTTCTTTGGAAAAGTCTTGAATGGCTTGGGCAGTCTTATAAGATGAGTCAGGGAACCATACTAAATACAACGAATAGATTATGTACTAGTACCAAATGCGTACTTAATTGATTTAAATTTAACATTAACTTTGAAATAAAGATTTTTACCGCTTGCGCACGTTACATCCTAAACAGGTCCAGTGCAATATATCCTTTATTAAAATATAATTTTCTATCCACTGTGTCATTTAAACCGAAGTGAAATAGTGTTTATTAATAAAATTAGCTAATTTTTAGGGGTCTAAATGAAATTGTTGCGTTAAGATTACCTTGGCCAGCTTGACTAACAGTTTTAGCTTCTGAATCGATGTTGGCCGGATCTGCTGGTAAGTGGAGTTCGACTAACCTTGTTTCTACAGCTATGACACCTAGAAGAGAAGAATAAATGTAATTTTATTTTATACAAGAGGTCCGCAGACTAATATCGTGGCTTAAAAATCCTAGTGCTGATTTTAGGCAAAGTTAGAACAGAGCCCATGCTCTGGTAACCTAAAGAAGAAAAAGGGAGCACCTGGGGACCTAGCAAGAAGAGGGGAGAATAATAATTATTACATTACCTAAGGGAATTCCTCCCAACCTCGCCCTACCAGTGACGACAGTTTGAGCCCAAGGCTTCATGATTTCCGCCCATGAATCCCTGTCGAAGAATCCACTCTCCCACAGCGAAGGATCAGACGGCGATTCCCTACCTTCTAGCATCCACCTGAAAAGAACAATACGAATAGATAAATAAACAAAAAAAAAACTTGCGTTCTACATTGTGGTGTAAGCCTGTGTGTATAAGAATGGTTCTAGTATGGTTAGTCAGTGACATGTACACTTCAGTTGTCAATTATAAATCTTGAGGTAGGCACGTCTTTATACAATCTCAGGTGCTGAAGAGCGGTGTGGTGCCAGGCTGTATTTAAAGAATGGTTTCAGTATTGTTAGCAAATCACATGGACACTTCAGTTGTCAACCATAAATCTTGAGGTAAGCACGTCTTTATACCTTCTCCTTCGTTCGCTCGTTTGAGTTTTCATACTTCAACAAACTTTATTGTTATTTCTGCCTGTTTGAAAAGAAATGTTGACTACATAAAATGAATAAAATGAATTCAACAAAATCTGCCACAAAATTATTATAAAACATTGGTCCTGTTGCAGTGGGAAGGTTCACGGATGTTGAACTTGGTTAAGTTTTAATAAAGTTAGGGTGCAGATGGACTGTTTGTAATCCAATACCTGTCGATGTATTAGCCCGAGGACTAATTGATGCATCGACATGTATTGAATTACAAACAGTCCATACTCGCCCTCCGTGAACCTACCTACTATGAGAGGACCAATGTTCATTAGCCAGAGGAGTAGTTATTTAACGCCGCACACCCATTGGCGCGTGAAACGGCTTCCATTCCTTTCATTAGCCCTGAACCCCGCTCTGAAAAAGCCCTTGGAATAGCAAAAAATACTGTTAACACTCATCACAAAACACTACAGGAAGATGGCCGGAAAACTCATTGAGCTCACCAGGCAAGAAATCCGAACATTTATACAATTACTATTGATCTATATAACCGGCTGAGAGAACCACTGCACAGCATGGGTCTAAACGAAGACACCGACTATGTATGAAAGACGACGAAATGGCCAGACTTATACTGTGCGAATGTCAGACTCAGATCAACGCAGTGGATATGAATGATACTTCGCCAAACAAGTTCCAAACCTCTTAGTCTTTAAGAGTGAGATTTACTAAAAGGGTTTAGTCTATTTTAGAGCGGTCCTAAGTTTAAGTGAAATTTTTGGTTTTAAGCATTTTAAACCAACCCTCCTTGAGTTTTGGATATAGTTTGATTTATAAGAAGAATTTTAATAAATTTGTTATTGAATATTAATCTTAACACAATCTTTTGTTGGATTTAAGAAGAACGTTTCAATTTAGAAGAAAAGAAAATTAAAAAATTTAAACCCACGCGAGGTTTAAATAGTAAACACTCTGTAGAACAAATTAAAATTGGGGTTATATGTCACTTTAATTAAAACTTACCCTTGTTAATTAATTTTTCCAATTAATACTTGATGTCACACAACGATTTAGATGGGTAATAATAAAATAAGGATTAGATTAATTTTGTATTTATTTAAAAGGTGTTTTTATTTATGAAATGCATTAAAAAAATTAAATACAAGTTTAGTTTGCATTTCTGTCACTGTCGAAATGTCAGTTTCAAAATATTAGATACGTTCAAATCACAAACATCGAGTTCGGATCTCTTACCTCTGCTTGTTCCTTGGCTTGCACCAACCTCTAGTGATGAAAGCTATAGTTTTGAAATGAGTGGGCTTTGAGTAAGGAAAGGTTTCTGGGCTGAGCTTTTACATAACCTCAATGTTTTAATTTCAGTTTGTAAATAAATTAATATAGTTGTTTTGGGTTTTCTGTTTGATATATTAATTTTGGTGCATAATCACTGACCTTCGCTTATGTTTGTTTTGCCTCGTAGTGCCCTCATAAATATATTTTTTGTGCTGAAAACGGGTTCTAAATATGGCGTTTTTCTGGACAAAATTGTAGGTGTTTTATTGGTTAATGAACAACTTGGGATATTAAATAAGGTAAATTAATCCTTGTTAAAACGGTTACTTAGAGAAATTATAAACGAACTTATTGACAATTGGCACAAAACAATCCTTTCTGGGGGCTATAAATTTAAACCACCCCCCAGGGGTGGTCTAAAAAATCACCAACTTTATATCCTCAATCCGCCATTTGCCATTTTGAAACCTGTCAAAAAAATTAGTTTTAGGGCATTTTCTCCTAAAATATGGTATATTTTTAGAAAAAAAGCAGGTTTTCAGTGGTATTTTGCAATAAGAATACAAAATAATGAATAAATTTGTATTTTTTTCTGTATGGGTAAGTGTTTTTTGAAAATTGGTGTAAATATTTAAACCTGTGGGGGGCTAACCATACTATACTAAAGAACAATCTCAAAAATGAGACAATATAGACCCGCTGGTCGTAGGGGAACGTGCCAGACTGTCACACTCACAACAGTCTCAACCAATTAATCAGTCTTCCACCTCTTTCATTGGCCCCGAAACAGCTTAAGAGTTCGTAACAGAAACCTGCAGGAAGAAGGCCGAGAAAGCTTCTTTAAGAGGCTAAACATACTCTAGAAAAGCTTAATATAGCTTAATATCAAAAGTGAGTCACAATAGACCCGCTGGTGGTCGCAGTCGAAAGAGCTAGATGAAACACTCACAAATGAATTAGTCAATCAATCTAATTGGGAAAAATTGGCTTAATTTTGATTTGGTAATGCTCACTTACCTGGGATCATAAGGCGTTTTGGTTGGCACATATTCGATATCCCTATCGATAGGATCAGTAGGCGTAATAATCGGAACGGGTGACATTTTATCTTTTGGAATGTACGAGAGCCACTTTAAAATGGTGTAGATGCCGTCCAAGTCACTTTGCTCCGTCTTGTGAGTGACGCCGTTGTTGTACATGATTTGGATGCCTCCCAGTTGGTTGTTCGACGCGTACACATCTCTACCGAGTACCTTGTTGAGAGCTTGATTTCTGCAAAAAAATACGGTATAATAAATCACCAAAATTGAACCGGGTATTACAAGTGTGCGGAATCGTGACCTTCGGTCACTAATATAGCCTATCAACTCGTTTGTCAGAATAAATCAGCTGTGGATAGAAGTTTCTAACCTGTACATATGACGCTGTCACCATAACCATCGGAAAAATTAAAAATAACAAAATTCTTTTGCATCACTGTCAAGTCCATCTTTTCTTAAAATTTATCGCCGAATAGTCCGCAGGATAAGGGGTCAAATCTTGCAAATTATTATAAAGTAATGAAACTCGGCATGTATACTTAGTAGACCCTTAGTTAATTGTGCGTCAATAATATTTTGCCAGGTTGGCTTGATTTTTGCCTTTTATCCTTCGTACTAGAATATCGAATTAGTTGTTTATTATTATTAGCTATGTAATAACTTTATAGCTAGATTGTACCTACTTTAAACTGTTTCTTTATAATAATACATACTATAGATAAAAAGTAAAGAATAAATATTGTAAAAAAGATTAGTACACGTATGAGCAAATGTCTAATGTGTCCTTAATTATATGACGGTCTTCTTATTTTTCATGAAACGCCAATGAACATGACAATAATATTGGGTAACCTAAAAGAGACAATTTTACTGACATTGACTGAGAAACCACTATCAACAGCTGATTTATAGGCTATGATTAGTGACTGAAGGTCACGGCGGAATTAATAAAAGAAAATATCCAGTAATTATCAACATTTTTAAATAGTTTTATATAAAATAACGGAGGAGGGCTAGCATTGCCCGAAAGCGCAGGTCACATCCAACACCGACACCTGCCACTTCCTCGGTCACATGCTGTCGTCTAGTTTATACAAATTTTTCGGAATCCCTCAGACCTCGCGTTGTTACACTAGGCACAACCTCGGGCCGCATCGCGATATTGAATAAGAAAATCTCCTATTGGTATTATTCGAAGACAACTGACCTCGCCAGCGCACGATCCGGCTATGTTTTGGTCTGCAGGTAAAAACGATGTTCACATCGAGAGCCCCCAAAAAAATTCAATTCAACTTACCCTGTCAATAGGGGGGGCCGCCGTAGACCAGTGAACAGCGTCTTAGCCTGCAGAACAGAGATCGCAGGATCGGATCTCGGCAAGTACACATTGCTTCACACAACACCGAATGCGACTCAAGACGACGACGGGCGACCCCACTTCTCAGCAGCTCCGCAGTTGACGCTGTGTATAGAGTAACAACAAACGAGATAGAAGTAGGCGGCACGGTTGACACTGCACCGAAAACTTTGCGGGACGGCCGAGGACCCCACCAAACTGTGGTGACCCAAAAAAGGACGACCTGGACTTCACCGAGATCGGGACTCCATGGGACGCTGCTGGACTCCGACAGATTTGGTAGTAGTATTTGGAATGGACAGAGGGTGACTTGGAAGAGGCGGTACCATCTTCGGGTAGCAGGACCACTCCAAAGAGATGCATCTGAAGACTCCGACGGCGACCTCGACCAGCGAAACCGAGACCTCGATTTTCGGGTCAATCTATATGGCGCCGGGCTGCTGGGGAGAAAAGTCTACCGTCAACCAAGTTCTGCTGGGATGGTAGCGATGTTAGATCGATGCAAGTCTAACATGTAGTAGGACCACCCTTCGGAGGGGGTGTAAAGCTGGCGGTTCACTGTGTATGCTTGCTACGCAGTCTAAAGATCCCTGCCCTCGACAAAGAGGTGTCAGGCAAAATTAAGTCCTCTTAGAGACTACTACTACTACTACTACTACTACCCTGTCAATATAAGATACGCCTTCTCAATCTGAGACGATAACAATCGCTTTACAAGTGACCATGGAAAAAATGACCATTTCGTCGTAAGCACCGGCTGTTATCATCAAATTTTTCAAAATAAATAAATTTCATTTAACTTACCCTGTTAATATGATATACGCGTTCTCAATCTGTATCACTCTCTGTCCCAATCTGACCAAATACGAGCCGATACCGATCGCTCTGCAAGTAACCATGGAAATGGTGACCACTTCGTCATAGGCTGCTGACGTTTCACCGGCTATCATACCGGCGAATTTCAGGTTTTCGATGCCCAAGTCGTCCGCTTTGCCTATGATATCCGTGATACGGTAACGAGATTCGCCTTCGTCGTCGATTAACTCGGCTCTAACCTGGAAAAACATGTAATTATGCCAAAAATGCGTTTTATTAAGGAACTAAAAACGACTTTAGAGTAATCCAACTATTTTTAACTTCAACAAAATATAATTAAACCATTTGTGATAAAAACAAAAGATCTTGGGTGGAAACATCGTATAATCATTTCTCTTTTCGCTTTGGTCCTTTGTGTGTTCCTTGTGGGATGCTCATCCAGGTTTGAATTTTCGTTATTTCCACCCAAGATCTTTTGATCTTTTGTTTTTAGATTCTTTTCGGTTGATGTAACTGATTTGGAGGTTTTTTAACTTCTTTTTTTGTTTTTATTTGCCTTAGGAGCATAATCCTATTGGAAATATTAACACGCCAGGACGAATCCGTATCAGGTAACTTGGATAAGTACCAGTGCGGAACGATGCCTATTTGTGATTCAAAGTTGGAAATCAAAGTGAATGATGGTGTTTAATGATGTATGGGGAGGGTGACCAGTGGAACCACTGACGAGCTCACGCTGGTTACCCAGAGCAAAACATCGTTTAATCATTTCTCTTTTCGCTTTGGTCCTTTGTGTGTTCCTTGTGGGATGGTCATCCAGGTTTTAATTTTCGTTATTTCCACCCAAGATCTTTTGATCTTTTGTTTTTAGATTCTTTTCGGTTGATGTAACTGATTTGGAGGTTTTTTTTTAACTTCTTTTTTTGTTTTTTACCATTTGTGATATTATCGACTACAGACTTCTCAACTCACTGATAGTTTTGGATCGATACCTATTACCCAACAACAAGAGATTTTACTTTTATTTTAAGACTGAAACAGATATACGGTATTCGGCGATATTCGCTATAACAAATACAAGTTAATTAATCACTTTCCTCGTCGCCTTTTATTTCTATTGTCAGGACGTAAAATGAACGTAAAATTTCGACCACGGTGAAAATTCCCTGGTTCCTGAATACAGCATGTCTCGTTTTTTTTTGGCAAGCAACTTTGACTCTGCATGTAAATATGTAAATATTTGGCATTCCTGACCCAATTAATGAATAAATCGTTCTAAAAAGAACAGGAAAGAAAATCTCCTTATGTCGCGGAGGTAAATGCATAACCCGGTATCTTTAAACAACTTAGAGCCTAAGTTTTTAAAAATTTACAATAGCCATATTTTCTAAACTAAACGGAATTTTAAGCCAATTTTAATTTCTCCTAGATTGGACCTCCTCGGAGGGATAAACCTTTCCCCTAAAATTTATTTAAAAGACATGGGCGGTTTGAAAATGATAAGTTTTGATTTAATGGTTTAAATTTACCATGGAGAAAAAAACCGGTTTTGTAATAAACTTTTCTTAAGCACGACGATTTGGGTTTTTTTTTTGGAACCTATTTTGCCATTTTTTTTTCATTCTATGGTGATATACGCAACCCAACCCAATTCGAGTTGAAATTTAACATCAAAATTTATATAGGGTAAAACAGTTACCTTGATAAAAAGGTTAATTTTATTTAAAAAAATATTTTGACCCCCCAATTAGCGCCGGTATTATTAATGATAGAAAAAAGGTTAAATGCAGAACTTGTATGACTGTTTGCATACTTTAAGAGTTACCAGTTAAGTTTAAGTTAAGTCTATGCATTGCAAATGTCAAATTTTGACGCTAAGTTTGTTATTTTAAAGAAAAAAAAATTTGAATCGGCCGTTCCTTTCTGATCCCAAATATAACAAATATGTTTGATTTGATTTGTCTCAACAGCAAGTTTAGGTCTTGAAATCCCTGACACTGCAGCTTCTTAGCTTATTGTATCTCTTGCTGTGTGCCTCCCTAATCTAAGAGGTTTGACCACCTCGCGAGGAGTAGCAGCCCCTTTATTAGGTTTCTCTGGCAGTTAGAAGTGTGTGCAGCAGAAGGTTAGTGCTGGGCACTCAAATATGATGGGTTCGTCTCTATAGATTCCCATCCTGTGCAGGTGTTCTCTCAGTGCGCAGTGACCGGTTAATAGTCCCGTCACTTGCCTGATTTCTTTCCTATTCAGTTTACGTATTTCACAGGTGGTGCTTACCAAATATGTTACCTTTATTTATATTAGTTTGCGAGAAAAATGACAAAACCCTTACCATAAGGCCAATGTGCTAGAGAGAGAATAATCTAAGCTTTAATCTCTCTCTCTAACACATTATGCTTATGGTTAGGATTTTTGCATTTTTCTTGCAAAGTAATATAGATAGAGGTAAAGTGTTTGGTATTTTTTAAATTAGGAAGGAAAGGGCGATTTAAACATTTAACAATATACAGGGTGTTTTATTTAAAATAACAAACTTGGTGTCAAAATTTGACATTTGCAATGACATTTAGCTACTTTAGACAGGTAACTCTTAAAGTATGCAAACATTAATACAAGTTTTGCATTTCACCTTTTTTTTCCTAACATTAATAATAACGGCGCTGACTGGGGGGGGGGGGGTTAAATATAGCGGTACACCCTGTACTACTTGTTTGCGGAAAAATGTCACTATTGGAAATTTTGGTTGCCAATTTATATGTTCCTAGTTAAACTAAATTAAAACTACTAGAAAAATAAAAAATCGGTCGTCAGATCACTTACCGAATTTGTAGCACTGACTTTGGCATAATCTTCTGGAGTCAGGTACAAGTATTTAAAGCCTTTTTCTGGATCGCTGGGGTCCTCCCACGAAACTTTAAATACAGCCTTAACCTTAAAAAAAAAACAAATAACCTTGAGTATTTTTAAAACAAAGTGACAATAATATTGTTTCAGTATTAAACAAAAATCAATGGAAGTCACCCACCATGAGAAACGCCATTTAAAAAAGCCAAAAATGAAATGTCAAATAACATTGTTTTCTTCATTGTTTTATCATGAATATAATGACTCCTGAGTAAAATGACTAGACCATTTAAAAAGTCTATTTCCCTTGATCGCTAACGTTTTTAAAAGTAGATGTTAAATTTAACGTAATAGGATATTGAATGAAGGAGTTTTGTGACTATGTGGGATTAATAGCTCTTAAGTCACACAATCAAGTGTTACCGGGTCTTTTGCTCGCATCCGTGTAGAAGGGGTTGATATGACGTCATCTTTCTCTTAAGGTCACCCAAGCTTAAATGACCTTGAAAATTGAAAAAAATATTTTTGACATTTTCTCTTCAAAAAATCTTAATAATTCTACGTTTTGTCTCCTCAAACTATTAGGAATATATGCCAAATTCAATCCTTAGAGTTGGATGCAGTTTTCAGCTTCATGACCTTGAAAAATACTCCAGAAAAATGAACATATTGCAAAAATAACATACTAAACCAAATTTAGTAAGAAAGATAGGATGGTCAAGTCCAACAAAATTGTTTAAAAAAATTGGTTCAGCTATGATGCGTTTCAATATGGTGGCTGTTATATAAAAATGGTGACTGAAATGGCAAAAATGGCAAGGTGACCAGTAATTCTTGTTAACTTATCGCCGCTTAGTATTAAAAAAAAGTTTAGTTGATGCATGACTACCCAAAAACTTGAAGTGACGGAGATAAAATTAACATCTTAGCCATAACTAAAACTCTCCTTTTAAACATCCCTACAATATTTTTTGATTTGGCGTTCAAGATGTTTATGCTATACCCAATGACCTATATGCCTGTCGTTTTTATTAAGTTTCGAAACTGTAAATTTTATGTTCTACTTACTTCTCTAGCCAACAATCATTTAAATTACCTATAAGAGAGTTAGCAGAAGTTAGATATACATTACCATATACTGGACCAGCTGTTTTAGATGCTATTTTCCAAAATGGCGGTCAAACAAGCATAAAACATTCTATTTATGCCAGTAGGGCATGACTATACTTGCTTATTAACATTCATAATAAAATTCAAGGATGAGGATTTAACAGCTATTTAGTCACACATTCATCTGCCACCCGGTGTTTTGTTCGCATCCGTGTAGTTAATAAAAACGACAGGCATATAGGTCAATTTGCTTTAATCAAGCAAAGCTTTAATTGTTGATGAATAGCGCCCTTAAGTATGTAATTTTTGCAATATGTTAATTTTACCGGTGTAGTTTTTAAGGTTATGGAGCTTCAAACTGCATCAAGCTCTAGGGATCGAATTTGGCATATATGCCTAATAGTTTGACTTCCATTTGAAGTTAGTCTGACAAAACGTCGAGTTATTAATATTTTTTGAAAATAAAAATCTTGTTTTTTGCGATTTTTAAAGTCATTTAAGCTCGGATGACCTTGAAAGTTAATTTTTTCGAATCCTCGTCCTCGAGTTATTTTGAATCGGGTATAATCATGCCCCGGTTGCGAAAGTTGAAGCTTTTATGATTTTTGGTCGTCATCTTGAAATATGACGTCATATCAACCCCTTGTAACGGATGATAGCAAAAACCTGGTAAAACTTGATTGTGTGACTAAAGAGCTATCAATCCCTCATATTCACAAAACTCCATCATTCAAAATCCCACCGGATAGAAATTATCGACATATGCCCTTTCACTATAACCGATAACGGTCTAGTCTATGACGATAACCTGACGTTCAATGTCGTCGAGTCCGATGAGATATTGAAAATTAAAAAAAAACGCGATAAAGATCAGTCAGAATTTAAATGTAGCCTTGATTTTTTTATATTTTTTTGCCTTTAAGAAATTTGTGCTTTTTCGAAAAAATCCCATGTATTACAATAAAGACGAACGAAAAATCCTCTTAGGGCTTCAGGAGGATATAGCGAGAATAAAACTTACGTCTTATGCTGGCTTTATACAGCCAATAAAATAAAAGAAGAAATAACAATTAGCCCTGCAATTGGTCAAACGTAATCATGTGATCACAAATATGGTTTTCTATTGGGTGTTCTTATTCTTATATTATTTTATGTTATTGTATGAACCCACAGGGTGTCTACAAAATTATCTGAATAAAATTTCCCGCTTAATTTGAAAAATTCCCGTGTAAAATTTTTTATATTTTTTTCTGCATTAAAATTTTTAGCCATCCATAAATAGTCACTAAAAATTAGTTATTTGGGCCAAAAAAGACCCAAATACAAAATTTTGTGATGGTGTCTGTCTGTCTGGGACACGATAACTCAAGAACTCACGAACCGATTAATATCAAATTTGGCACGAAAATTCTTTGTCACCAGACGCTGAGCTGATTAGTTTTTGACGGGGGTGGGGGTTTGGAAAGAGGGTTGGAAGGGGGATTAAATTTTTAAAAAGTTAGGAACCGTACAGCTACATGCGGTTTTTACATTAAGATGGATAATTATATTTTCAACAAAAAAAAAATATAAAAAAGTTTTGAATGTTTTTTTTAAGGTTTTATCGATGGCTATACATGCCTGCTGGCGCCATTTATTTTTTTAAATATTAACAGGTTATGATTTTTGATGTATTAATTCCTACATTCTCTACAATCTCAAACCAAATTTTGAAAACTGCGTTCCGCTATAGCTGCTGAGGCTCTCGAGTTGTGAATTTTTATACAGTGCAACCCCCCTTTCCACCGCTTTATATACAAACCCTCAGCAGAAACTAACGGCCTTATCAACAGTGATTTTTGAGGTATCATTACAGAGAGACTGATAGACCGACAGACAGACAGTCAAGATCACAAAATTTTTTAATTAGGTGTTGCTTGACCCCAATAAAATACCTCATTTGGAGTGGAAATAGAAAAACTTTTGACGATCCCAAAATAGCCTTCCATACCTATTGGTATGCAATGAGCTGCTAAAAATGAACACTCTAGAATTTTTTATTTTCATTAAACAGCAATAATTATAAATTGTATGTAGCGATACAATTTTTTTTCACATACCCATCCATATTTTTTACCTAAATTTTAAAATTTCCTGTTTTTTAAAAATTTCCGTCTTTTTCCTGTGTCGCAAAAATTCCCGTCATTTTCCCGTATTGTAGACACCCTGACCTATCATTAGACCTTGAAAACTGTCTTTCTAATAGTTTTAACGCAACTTCCTATCAAGTAGGCAATCATTATTAAACAAACATCAAAAAATTTAAAAACAAAATAATAACAACAAAAAACAGCTGATGAAATGACGTTAGCGACATTCACCGGGAAGGCTCACCGGCCTCCAGAGTCGGTGAGTATCGATGCCATCAATTGGTGAATTGAAGTAATCAATCGGGTAATTTAAGAACCCGATGAATGTCACCAAGAATGATGAATTTACAAACTTCTTCATCGGTGAGCTCTTCGTTGAATTTACTCGTCCTACTTACTTCCTCAGCCAACCCAATTCTAGCACCGGAATTAGCCGAAATGTAAATTCGAGGAATTTTAAGACTTCTAGCAATCTCGCTGGCCAAACCGAAAACTTTGTCTTCTCTGGGCCCAAAGGAACCAATTTTGTACGTTATGTCGTTTGCTATTACAATTAGATCTCTACCTGCCAAGAAAAAAAGAACATGTTTCATTAAGGAAACATTGTGGTAAATCTCAGATAAAATATTTTTGTCGCCTTTTAATAAAGTTACAATATAAAAAAAAAACTACAAACAATTTTTCAAAAAAGCGTAACTGAATAAGTTTCTCAAGTGAGGATAGCTACTGGTACACTGACGGATCCAAAATGAATTCAGGCGTTGGATCCGGAGCTTATTGTAGCCGGGAAAATGTCAGGATTATACATAGTCTTGGACAAATGGCTACAATCTTCCAGGTGGAACTCTTCGAAATGAGTGCACGTTGGATGTTGGAGATCATAATTGGCGCAACAGATCAATAAAGATACTCTTCGACAATCAAGCGGCCGTTAAGGCTCTTGAATCTTATAGGTGCTCATCGAGAACCGTTAGGAGCTGCTAGGATACACTGAATACCCTTGGGCGAATAAACAATAATAAAATACTGTCGACTTAAGCATTTCATAGATCCTTATTATTTACTTTTATTAAAAACGACGAAATATATGTATAAATATAACGTAATTAATCCGCGACTACCAAAAACAGAAAATCTATTTTAGTTGTTTGTCGCAAAATAGCAAACTTTATATTTTATGTTTTTCACCTGCAGGATATTCCGGAGTAAAGAAAGTCAGCTTCCATGCCACCATTCCCACATTGTTTTCGCCGGCAACTCTTTTCTGTTCGACCAATCTGGTTTCGGTTTCTGGATCCAGGACTAATTCGACGAAATCCATAAGTTTGTCGGGTCTTTTGATCTGAAAGTTAAATAAAAAAAATGCCCAATGCACAACGACAAGTAACAAAAAAAATGTTCAAAAATATTACACAATCGAGATATCCTTCTTTTGTTTCTGACTAAAGCAAATTTTAGTACCATGATAAGGCTTTAGTTACTTGCCATGCAAAAAAGAAATAGCAACATGAATAGAATAGAATATCTTTATTACCAAACTTTTTAAACATTTATGTAAATATACAGGTATCGGCACGACATTGGGTGTGATGGAGGTCTGAGCTTTATAAAAAAGGCGACATGGAAGGGATCGAATATTCGCGACATTCAAACCATAGTTTAACAACTGGTTGTCAATGTCTCATGTTTTTGACCGCGATCAAATTGGTGTTTTTTATTTTTATTTGCTGTAAATTTTGTTTATAAAATAGTAGAAACAGTTATTGGTACAATGCACATCACGAAAATGTGAGAAGTTATCTATGTTTTGTTTAAATTACTTTATTTTATATGTAAAAGGCTTACTTCAATTAAGAAGGTAGTGTCCGCGCCCACAGAGAGGATATAACTGCCTTAGCTCAAATGCGGCTCTGTTATTCTTCATTGTGACAGTGAGTTGGAGGTAAATACGTTTAATTTCCCTAAGGCAGTAAGAAAAAAATAGATATGAAAGCTTACAGTATCTGATATCCTTTCCTGGCTGTACTGCTGCCACATCAAGTCGACCATCTGCCTGAACATTTCGGGATAATCGTAGACGTACGTGGTGCCGTTGAGCTGAGCTTGGAACCGCTTTTGCTGGAGGAAGTCTTTAGCCAAGTAGGGTGTCGAAATTGGAAGGCCGTGCATGGGACCTGTACCAAATGGATAGAGTGAAATAAAAATTCAAAAATAGTGTGACATTTGGAAAATTCTCTCAAACCAAGGCAAATATACAGACCGCTTTAAGCTACTGCGAACATAGGGTGGAAGAAGTCTAATTTGTCAGTGTACGTACATGCAGAGACACCGCACGCCTATCAGTGAAGCAACCAATACTCAGGCTTGCGATCACCACTTGCATGACTTTCCTTTGGTATTTAGTACGCCTCTAACCACGGTGCTGTGTGGAGCGTAGTCAATGAAACCGGAATTTGGTCAATAAATACGCAAATTTTTATAACGTAATTTTCTTATTTTTTGTCACTGATAAATAAGAGCGTTTTATTGTCAACTGCTCAGATTTATCAGTGACGACGTGTTACAATGAAAATAATAAGGAGAAACAAAATAAAAGCAAGTTCTTAAAATAAAATAATACATTCTAAAAACCAAAAAGATTCTCCCAGTCAAAAAAAAATTAGAGCAAATGTTCGAAAAGTCCTCCTTGCTCGGCTAGAAAATATCCGAGCCTATTATAAAAACCCCTTTTAACGTTTCCAAGCATGTTAGGGGTGATAGTTTGAAAAGCTTCTTCAATTTTAATCCGAAGTTCTTCCAAATTATTAACCCTTTCATGCCCGTAAACTTTATTTTTGATATAACTCCACAGATAGAAGTCATTAGGAGCAAGATCGGGTGATCGAGCTGGCCATAAAATAGTTCCCCGTGTACTTATAACCCGATTAGGAAATACATTATCAAGATATTCCCTAATAAGGCCAACATTGTGAGCGGGACAACCATCTTGTTGAAACCATGTTTCACCAAATCTCACACCTAACAACTGCCTAGCAGTTGGAATAATATGCTGCTGCAGTAGATCCAAGTATCTAGGACCATTCAAATTGCCGTTAATAAAAAATGGCCCAATTACGTGTTCCCCTACAATACCCCCCCCAAACATTTAGTTTTTGGGGATACTGTGTTCTTACGTCAAAATACAAATGCAAATTTTCCCTCGACCAATATCGAACGTGTTGGGTTATGACGATTCAATAATGGAAAAGTACTTTCATCTGTGAAAAGAATAGATCTCAGAAAGTTTTCATCACGATTAGCCCTTTCCATCATTGTTTCGCAAAATTCCATACGACGATAGTTGTCCTCAGGAAAAATTTGATGCGTTTTTGACGCTTTGTAAGAATGATAACCATTCTTTTTGAGAACACGTAAGACAGTGGCTGAAGACGTATCAACTGCTTCGGCAATTTGGTGGCTAGTTAACTTTCGATTTTCCTCCACTGCAGCGCAAATCATCACATCTCTTACTTCCTGCTCGTCATTTAAAACAGTGGGTTTTTTATGGTTTCTTGCCGCTACACAACCAAACTTTTCAAAATTCTGCACAAACCTATAAATCGTGGATAAACTAGGTTCTGGGCGATTTACAAAATTCTCCAAAAAAAGTTCTTGAATAAGTCTCAATGGTCTGCCTTGATAGTACCATTTGACCATCTGTACTTTTTCGGCAACTTCATAGACATCCATTTTTAGTTTTAAAAATGTATTATTTCAATTAAGAACTTACCAATCTGTTTCTCGAGCAAGGCAGAAATAAAACAAAATAATAAAAACAAAATGAATTTCCAAAAGATAACACTGCAGCGTGCTTCGAATCCACCTCGGTCGTACGGCACAGAGAGTAAATTGGACTTGATTCCCCCTATGTTCGCAGTAGCTTGAAGCGGTCTGTATAAGTACAGCACGCAATATAAATAGATAGGTGGTGGCAGCAAAAATTAATAATTTAATCTCATTTCAGGTTTATATAGTTTTGATGGACACCAAAGATAACAATTAAAATATATTTTCCGACGTCTAGGTGGGGGCTTTTTCTACAGGAAGGCTCCAAAACTTGCATTCCATCTGTAATTTATATTAAAACAATCTACTTACCCCAGGACTAAAAAAAAATCAAATGGTACCCGCCTATGGCGGGGCGTTTATGAGTAGTTAATATTTTTCCAAATATTTATGATACATCAAAAAGTTAGTCATTTCATCACTTTTATAATTAGTGCTATTATGTTAAGGTCCTCAGCAAGATAACAAAATAAATATGGCACGCCTCGAGGTGGGTTTTTTTTTACAGGGAGGTCCCAAAACTTGCAAAAAATAATAGCTCTATGAAGTCATTTCGTCTCTTTTCTGATTAGTGCTATTGTGTTAAGGGCCCCACCAATATAATAAAAAAAATTATTGCACACCTATAGGTGGGGGCGTTTTTTACAGGAAGGCTTCAAAACTTGCAAAAAATAATTGCTATATGAACTCATTTCATCTCTTTTGTGATTTTTAGGAAAGAAGTTTTAGGACCTCCCTTTAAAAAAAGCCCCACCACCTGAGCATCATAATATTTTTACTTAATTCGTATGGATGTAAACTACAGTTTTATACTAATTATAATGTGGACAAAATCATACACCTCTATTGTCACCTCTCTATCTAATATCTTCAGCTAACAAATAGAAAACACGACGAAATATACACGTTCTGAAGCTCATAAAAAAAGAAAATTCTCCGAGTACGTCTTTTTAAATTGATTTAATGCAGCATTGCTTTGCAAATCCTTGAGATCCTAGAGATCGTGGAGGGATCGGTACAAAAGAAGCCTTATTTAATATTCAAGTACTAGTTCAATAGTCTAGAAATATGTCGGTGCCAGTATACGCCTGTTTCATAGATTTCGAGAAAGCTCCGAGTGCAACACGAAAAGCTCATAGAACCTCTTAAAAAAAATAGTTTTGTTTATCGAGACCTAAAGAAGAGGAACCGGACAGCTCAAATAATAATTAATGGCCAAAAGGAGAGGTGTCGCCAAGGTTCCATATTGTCTCCGATGTTGTTGTTTAATATCTAAGAAATAAAATAACAGCGAATGTATTTCAAAAAGAGCGAAGTGAGTCTGACTCTTAACGCCAAAAAAAACACAGAAGTGGATGATTATAACCAAAGAAAAAACCTTAATGGCGCCTTAGAAGTAAATGGCCAGCAAGTCGAACGCGTCGATTCATACAACCAGGTATGGCAGCTCAATAAGAACTGAGGCAATATGCAAGAAGTTGGTGCAAGAATCGAACAGGAATAGAAGTTAAAATTTAAAGCAAATTTATACTAAATAGAGGTCCATGTCAACGACGAATGTCATAGCTAGAAAATCTTATACAATGAATAATATGCTGTTAGTACAATAAAACTTTTAAAAAAAGTAGTAGAGAAGGTACAAATAGCGCTGTGTGAAATAAACTTCAATTCACAACAATAACCCTGCATGTTTTACTGGTCTGAAGCTCCAAAATTCCACCAGAGGGCCCTGCACGGTAGTTGGAATTCGTAGATAGGTTTCGTTTTAAAAACCCGTTTTAAACCTTGTAAGGCACCAAATTCCCCACAATCTGGCAATCTCATCCAATCCTATACTAAATTGAGGTTAACCCCATATAACTATGAGATAATATAACGGCCTTTCCCTTGATTTTCCCCGAGAAAAATGCCTAGCGATAATAACTCTCCCAATCACGTTGGCCTGGAAAAAACCCCAGAGACGAGGAGTGCACTGGGCAGGCGCGTCGATTGCGTCAGTAGTGAAAGCAACTGACAACCATCTGACCCCGAAAATTTAGGTTTATGTTTAATATTTTTGTTTACTTTTGGAAAATTTATTAAAAGAGCCGGACACTATCGCAAAAAAAGTGTTGTCCAGTGCTTTCCGTAATTTCGTATCAATAGAAAATTGGATATCTCTAAGATGCAAAAAGAGGCCATGTGCTTTGCATAATTATTTAAATAACGCACGCAATCACAGAAAATACCGGTACAAAATTTTAAAACAAAATGGCAAAACCACACCTCGTCAAAAATGTAAACTTTTCGATGATGCCAAGTTTTCTCAGGAAGTGGCTTCGGCACTTGGGCGCCATGTCCTCATGTAACGGGTTTACCTTGTGGATTGAAACACTCGAGTAAGGTTAAACTTGCGTTTTTTTTCGGACAGATGATGTCGTACTCACTGTCACTCAAATTAATACCTTTTCATTAAATTATCGTAAGGTCACTACGACACTGGCATGGCTTTGTTAGTGCATGCGCAGTAGATTTTTGGTGGCCAAAACGGTGCCAAAGACAACTCTGATTTTCAATTTTCTTCTTGGTTTTTGAAAGTTATTTTCGTTACACATTTTGCGACACTTGGGCCGTTATAGTATCTCATAGTTCATGGGTAAACAGATGTTATTATCCATAGGTGACAAAAGCTGACAGTTCTTATTGACCTGGCAAAAATGCGAACTGGCGGATTCGAGTTCACTGATAAAGCCGGACAAAAAGTGCCGAGAAACAAATTTTTGTATAAATCCAGGATTTCCGATTAAAACGTGAGATTTGGCGGTTGAAACATATATATAAAATTCCGCCATTCTTTATTTAATTTTGAATAAGTGCACAAAATTATATGTCTCTAGCAAACTCCATCACTAAACTCGTTTTACAAGCGCTGACCTTTCATCTTAAAGGCTCTTTCTTAGTAGCACCATTAAGGCAGTTAAGCTACTTTCCGATGAATTTTTAGCACATAATTCGTTTTTGTTAAAACCGTACCTTGTTTATTTCCAAAAGCGTGGAATCTTATCTCGCCCGATTCCTGATCGACTACCTCAGTGTACATGTTGATGTCCAAGTAGTAGCCGCTGTCGTTTGCCAGACATAACCTCATTTGCAGAGTTGGAGCGTTGGGCTGAGTTTTGACAAATAACTTGAGTTCTGCTTGAAGTACTCTTAATTTCCACAACCTTCAAGAGATAATAAAAAATGGCTCAGTAGGTTCAAAACAGTGATATCAAAGAAGGGACGTATTGGAATGGCGATATTCAAAAGAGCGATATATCAAAACAGGCGATATTGAAAACAGCTCGATCCTATTTGAGTGGCTTTCACAACAGCTATTAGACACAATATGCTTAATATGTTAACAAGGATTAGCTAAATTTTTATTGTATAGTGGGTTGCGTTTAGTAAAATCTAAATTTTCAGTGTAAAAGAGTCAGGATTTTGGATTTTAAAATGTTATATCATTTAAACTACCCTACTAAAACCAAAAAAATTAACCAAATCCTTGCTAAGGGCTATAAAAAAAACATTGTTTAAAAAACAACCCAAGCAGCATTTGGCCGTTATCTTACGTTGCACATACGTTGCCTTTGAGAAACACGACGTCGGCTAGCGACGTCGTTTCGACTGCCTGATGACCCTCATTCACACCTAAATGAGTAATGCAGATTCGGGTCGCCTCGACGTCACTGATCCTGACTATCTTTAGCAATTGTCAACGTTATTTTACGTTTATTTCCCTCACCTAAATTAGTTACTAAAGAAGAACGAAGATTTACTTAAATTATACTCAATAATTACATATTTTACAAGTTCAATATGATGATGAAAATTGAAAATCAGAGATGCGGTTTTTTTAAGGCTGATCCTAATCTATAGGTACACAAGAATAATATATACCTTACACATAAAAATTTGCAAACGAAAGGTCATTTATTGATAAATGTGATTAAGATAAGATTCGAAAAAAACCGGCGCCCTGAAAATTTGAAATATATCTAAGATAATAAAATATTTTAAAAAAATTGGGTCGAAATATATTTTTAAATGAACTTGTTAGTAACATTCCCCCAAAACCTTATTTTATTAATTATTAATCTACGTATGAGAATCTGAAGTCGTTTTTAGTAGGTCAATCACACATCTAACTGTCAAATGTCGCCCTAACCCTCAGAAAAAAAATTAAAAAGTTATTAGTCTGAGCCCTAACCTCAAAGTCTTGGCGGTTTTATTTATTCTTGTTTGTGGTCGTGCCTCGTTATCTCGACATGAGTGATTAGTTTAAAATTATTTATATCAAAAAATAAAAAGAGATGGAGCCCATTCCCCACATGTGGGGGGAAAATGGGATATGCTGGTTCCCTAAAGCAAAGAAAGATATGATCAATCATGCATCAGTGCAATCCTGGATCCTGGAGGAATCTGTTAGTTTCTCGGATTTGTGGGAGGTTTTCATCTGCAAAAGTTTTTTTCAAGAGCACTTGCAACTAGCAATAAGCATATCCTGGATCCAAAAACCTCAAGAAAAAAAATAAAAACTTGAATAAAAGTTGGGCTAAAATTTTCAAGTTTGGTTAGAACCAGAGAAATAAAAATAGTTGTTTTAACTTAGATCAAACGCACGAAAATGGACGTGTTCGTTTGGGACGTCGGTTGACGTAGGCCAGTTCCAACGAGCTAAACGTTTTAAAGGATATCGCCCTTTTTAAATGAAAATTTGTATTCGGCAGAATTGCCTGATTTTTTATATGTTGAAGTACTCATCCTAAGAAGATTTTTATTTCATTGCGCCAACTCTCTACTCCTCCCATAACTACCTGAAAAGTGACGTCAAAGTCGTCGATTTCGCACTTTTAAGCAATTTTTGAATTATTTTACTGGCCTTATTTGCAAACTCCCTTTTTAAAAATAAAATTTTAAACGTCAAAATTGCACAGCCATCTTGGATCTGCTATATTAAACTTTTTTATTTCTTATCTGATTTAAACGAAACTTTCTCTAAATTATAAAACATTTCCAAGACACCTAACTGATTCAGATATCTGAATCTGACAGAAAAGTGACAGATGTCGGTCTCCATCTTGCGTCGGCCAAATTGAATTTCATTATTTTTTGTCCCATTTAAACAAAACTTTTGTTGCACATTGCACAAATTGACATATGTCAGTAACCATCTTACAAGGGCGTTATATTTTGCCCGATTTAAACGTAACTTTTTATACATTTTAAGGTTTTCCAATATTACTTAAATAGGCCGCAAAATTGCGTCGGCCATATTGAACTTCGTTGATTTTTGTGCGATTTAAACAAAACTTAAAGCGTTTTTATCAATATCCAATTTTAACCTAAAATTGACATGTCAGTAGCCATTTTGCGTTTTTAGAACATGCATCAGCAAAATGTCAAGTGTCCCAGAGATGAACTTTTAAGGTGTGTAGAAGATGCAGCTAATAGGGAGAACTACGTGATTGAAGTTGAATAAGCATGTAGGTAAGTATTAATCCCGCTACAGGCTCTTAAGCAATCGCCAGACTTTACAACATATCATGTACCATACAAGCCAAATAAAGTGCTAAATACCGACTGACATAAATTCACTGTCGCATTATAATTTTATGACGACGCATACTGTTTAAAAAAGACGTAAAATAGCCGACGCAAGATGGCTACAGACATGTCAATTTTGGGTCAAAATTAGATATTGTTAAAAACGCTTTATGTGCAAAAAAGTTTGGCTTAAATCAGACTAAAACCAATGAAGTTGAACATGGCCGACGCAAAATGGCTACTGACATATGTCAATTTTGGTCAAAATATGGCCGACGCAAGATGGCTACTGACATATGGCAATTTCGTGTTCTATTTAAGTAATGTTAGAAAACCTTAAAATGTATAAAAAGTTATGTTTAAATCGGGCAAAATAAAACGAAGTTTAATATAAGATGCTTACTGACATACAGACCGCTTCATGCTACTGCGAACATAGGGGGAATCAAGTCCAATTTACTCTCCGTGCCGTACTACCGAGGTGGATTCGAAGCACGCTGCAGTGTTATCTTTTGGAAATTCATTTTGTTTTTATTATTTTGTTTTATTTCTGCCTTGCTCGAGAAACAGATGGGTAAGTTCTTAATTGAAATAATACATTTTTAAAACTAAAAATGGATGTCTACGAAGTTGCCGAAAAAGTGGAGATGGTCAAATGGTCCAATCGTCATAACCCAACACACGTTCGATATTGGTCGAGGGAAAATTTGCATTTGTATTTTGACGTAAGAACACAGTATCCCCAAAAACTAAATGTTTGGGGGGGGGGGGGGTATTGTAGGGGAACACGTAATTGGGCCATTTTTTATTAACGGCAATTGCAATTTGAATGGTCCTAGATACTTGGATCTACTGCAGCAGCACATTATTCCAACTGCTAGGCAGTTGTTAGGTGTAAGATTTGGTGAAACATGGTTTCAACAAGATGGTTGTTCCGCTCACAATGTTGGCCTTGTTAGGGAATATCTTGATAATGTATTTCCTAATCGGGTTATAAGTACACGCGGAACTATTTTATGGCCAGCTCGATCTCCCGATCTTGCTCCTAATGACTTCTATCTGTTTTTGAAGAAGCTTTTCAAATTATCACCCCTAACATGCTTGGAAACGTTGGAAGGGGTTTTTATAGTAGGCTCGGATATTGTCTAGCCGAGCAAGGAGGACTTTTCGAACATTTGCTTTAATTTTTTTTTGACTGGGAGAATCTTTTTGGTTTTTAGAATGTATTATTTTATTTTGAGAACTTGCTTTTATTTTGTTTCTCCTTATTATTTTCATTGTAACACGTCGTCACTGATAAATCTGAGCAGTTGACAATAAAACGCTCTTATTTATCAGTGACAAAAAATAAGAAAATTACGTTATAAAAATTTGCGTATTTATTGACCAAATTCCGGTTTCATTGACTACGCTCCACACAGCACCGTGGTTAAAGGCGTACTAAATACAAGGCGAACGGCGGCGAACGGCAGAGAATGGCGATCGGAAGCCTGAGTGTTGGTTGCTTCACTGATAGGCGTGCGGTGTCTCTGCATGTACGTACACTGGCAAATTAGACTTCTTTCGCCCTATGTTCGCAGTAGCTTGAAGCGGTCTGTATGTCAATTTTGGATCAAAATTAGATATTGTTGAAAACGCTTTATGTGCAAAAAGTTTGTTTAAATCAGACAACAAATAACGAAGTTCAATATGGCCGACGCAAGATGGAGACTGACATCTGTCAATTTCGCGTCCTATTTAAGTAATGTTAGAAAATCTGAAAATGTATAAAAGGTTTTGTTTAAATCGGGAAAAATATAACAAAGTTCAATATGGCCCTTGTAATATGGCTACTGACATGTCAATTTTGGATCAAAATTGGATGTTGTTGAAAACGCTTTATGTGCAACAAAAGTTTTGTTTAAATCGGACAAAAAATAACGAAGTTCAATAGGGCCGACATCTGTCAGTTTTCTGTCACAGTTAGGTATCTTGGAAACGTTTTATAATTCAGAAAAAGTTTCGTTTAAATCAAATAAGAAATAAAAAAGTTCAATATGGCGGATCCAAGATGGAAGTGCAATTTTGACATTTAAAATTTTATTTTTAAAAAGACAGTCATGGCAAATTCAAAAAAGAAAATAAGATTCTTCTCGGTTTGCAAATAAGGTCAGTACATTATTCAAAAATTGATCAAAATTAAGATTTCGACCACTTTGACGTCACTTTTCGAGTACTTCTGGGAGAAGTAGAGAGTTAGCGCAATAAATCAAAAATCTTCTTAGGACGAGTACTTCAACATATAAAAAAATCAGTCAATTCTACCAAATACAAATTTCCATTTAAAAAGGGCGATATTCCAAGTAACATTTTCAATTACCTCAAGTTGATCGGGTTTTATTACCAGGTTTCCTGGTTTCATAAAATTACATGAAGGCACGATAATTTTTATAATAGTAATTGTGTTAACATTGCAACTTTAATGTTTATTAGGTTACTAAACACGGTTTTATTAAACTGCTACTACATAACTGCAACAATAATTACTTAAACAGTTATTATAAAACCAGATTCCTTTTTTATAATAGGTCCCCTATGAAACTGATAGTTCGTTAAATTTATAAAGGTTTCATTATAAATCTTGAATTGTCGTTATTAGGTTATTAAAACATCTGTCAGTCATCTGAGTCTTCTGCATGGTTTGGACCAATCGGCCAATTCCTTTAACAGATTTATTAGAGAGTTTTGGTTCTCTGGATTACAAATCCATATTACCGCAAAGAAACTTTGATGGCGAATATGGCGGAGTAATTTTTTTTCAATATTATTATATTTGTTTAAAATGTTAAAAAACTCTTTATATTTTGTTTTTTCATATCAAATATTGTTGTTTTTATAATATATTCATAATATGCTATAAAAAGAATCAACAAAAAAAAACAAAAAAATTTAAAAAAAATTGCAGGCGCATGTGTTTTTTAGGTTTTTGACATGTAGTTTAACAGTAAAGTTGTTGTTTTGATTCCATGTTTTTTATTACGGATTCATAATTACTTTTTTAGAACCTTAGAACTTTGAAAAACATTTTTCTACTGCATTTTCTTATAGGGGGCGCTGCACCCGGGTTACTTTATTTCGTTTCATAAAGGTTGCAGAAACTTTCCTGTTTTGTAACGGATAACTAAGAACGTAGCTTTTATCTCAAAAACAACGTTGGATATAAACGTCCGTAATCACAACCTTAATTCTACCCGAAATTAACCTCATATTAAGACGCATTTGGTTGGAAGTCAGATTTTTGCTGCTTGGTAATCAATTATCTTCGGATACATTAGGTAAGTGAGAATGTCTTTTCATGCTTTTTTCATCTATCGCTATTTTAAATGTCGCTTATATGTTCAACCAAAAGACTTCTGTCCTATAAAATTTGTCCGCAAACGCTTCGTTACCGATCTATAGAACGTTAAAGTTTTTTAATGGGTTCCTTTCGTTATAAATGTTAATTAAATGTAGCGAATTACAAAAAATGATTTTAATTTTTTTCATCATGATTACATGATACAAGAAAGATTCTAACAAAACAAAGAATGAATTTCGTATTTTAGAATCCACCAGCGGCGCACCACAAAAAAGTTTATGTAGATTCGTACGATTCACTCAATATGCTTGATGATGAAAGCACTAAAACGGAACCTTTGTTTTAAATTTGATCTAAATATCTCAAAAACCGCAAGAGCTATAAAAAAAAAATAAAAAATCTTGAAACTTAAAGGATGAATTTTGACACATCCTGTATAGATTTAGAAGGATACTGGACTCAATTTTATTCAGTGTTTAGAGGATTTATAGAGGTCGTCGAATTGTTTTGTTTTGTTTTTTCTTTGGAAAATGTAGTTAACAGTGACCAAGTTTAAACAATAGATACTTAAAATTAATTTTCCGTTTTATCAGCCATCGTATCCTTATCTCTATCGAATGCGTGACAGCTCCAGCTGATCAAATGCACGAAAACCTCGTTAGGTACGATAAGGGAGCAGCAGCAGCTGGAGCTGTCACGCATTCGCCATTAGTTAAAACTGAAAATTAACTTAAAGTGTCTAATGTTACCTTGGTCCATATCTTATCACCATATTGGTGACAGCCTCCTCAATCTTGGCAGGATCCATAATGACGGTCGGCACAAAACTCAAGAATATGTGGTTGCAATCGGTTCTTTTCGATTGCGGATGAGAAAACGCTACCTCCAACTCGTCCATGGCTTCCAAAAGTACCCTATAAAAAATTCAGATGGTTTTAATTTGCGTTATTTAACCATAAATATATTTTCTTTTTCAAACAAAATTATAACAGCCTGTCCGACTCAGGTTAACTAATCTGCTTAATAAACGAAAATTTACATTTCATTTTTTTAGACAAATACAAAAAATTCCCTGGAAAGTAAAAAAAAAATTGGCACCGGAATCAAAACAATTACTCCGACTGCTCTCTATATGTAGTATCGGGAGCAGTACGTGCTAAAACGGCGGTTGTCTAATAGATAGCACCACATATACATCAGGGCGCAGATTTTCGGTTTCGTAGGATGTGACCGATCGATTGAGAGAAGTGAATTATCTCTCGTTGATTCCGTTCAATACGATCTGAAAGTGCACGAAATATTCAACTCATCCAAGCGAGGTCAGACATCACTCGTTTATCGTTTTTTAAGGGAACTTCCCTAAACGTTCCTTCAACTGGTAACGGGCAAACAAACTGCTTCTCCTAAAAAACGGTGGTGACGTCAGCTTTGCGCTTGCTTCATAAGAGATTGGAAACACTTCGGTCTCGTGACTGCTTTTGAGCGTATTTATTGATTGGAACCACTTCACTTCTCTTAATTAATCGTTCACATCCTACGAAACCCAGGATCAGGTCCCGGTTGGGACCCTTAGTAAAAACTGAGAAGTAATCTATACATAAAATAAATTAAATTCGATTTACCTTTCTCCTTCATTTTGCAGATATTCGAACGAAGCTTCTTTGGTTATTAAATCGGAGTGTCTTATGATACTTCTTATAAAGAACCTGTAATCTGTCACTTCTTGTCCCGGATCCACCTATTTAAAGAAGAAAACATTGTCACTATAATCAGATTTTAATATAAAATGCGCCACAGTTTTGTGGAATGATAACCAAAAAAGCCATGATTTTGTTATTTGCTGACCGACCACCCTTCGGAGGGGGTATACTTGCTACGCAGCCTAAAGATCCCTGCCCTCGATGGAGAGCTGTCAGGAAAAATTAAGCCCACGCGCATAAAGCAGGAGTGCACGGGGGTTTGGTAAAAAGGATCTATAGTCCTACTTGCCTGGCTTAAAAAAGCCGACCCTCCACTACTACTACTACTATCATTTGCTGACCGTGGGTAAAATCGTGTTTTTGATAAAGGTATAAGAAAAAATTATGTCTAGGACGTATTAAAAGCCGTCGCTGTACAGGTTGATCCATTATATTTATATTTTGACCATAATTGGAAGCCTGTATCTCGATAATTAGTTGGAATAGAATTATAATTCTGATGACAAAAGATAGCTTTGTATTGGAAAGATTAACAAGCCAGGACGAACCTATATCAGGTGACTTAGATAGGTGCCAGTGCGGAGTGATTCAATGTTGGAAATCAAAGTGTATGATGGTGTTGAATGATGCTTTGGTCCTTTTTGTGTTCCTTGTGGGATACTCATCCAAGTTTCAATTTTCATTTTTTGCACCCAAGATCTTTTGACCTTTTGTTTATAGCTAATGCTATAACATTTTAATCTATGGTATCCGTTAATACATGCGGCGTAAGGTCTATGTCATTTATTGACCTTTTTTTTTAAATGGAACTATTTTTCAATGGCCTACAAAATCCTCTTCAAAAAACTCAATAAATAAATTAAATTAAACAGAAAATCGACGCTCATGGCAACACTAGCCAAATCTTTGATTTATAGTAAGAAGTGAAGAGCTACAAATGATGAGCGGGTACTTAAAAAAAAACAGTTAATGGAACCATAGGCAAGCAATATAATTGTGGAGAGAAGAGTTTCTGATTCATTAAAATAATCTGCTAATAGCATATGGCTTCGGATAGTCCACCATAAAATCAAAAACTGTAGCTTTGAAAGATTTGAACCTTAAAACAAAAGTTTTGGATAATATTTACGAAAACCAAAATCTGAAAACCGCCTATCAATAGCTGCTTTACTTCTAAAGTTATGATCTTTTTTTATATATTTTAACGTTTTTTCAAATAACTCGGAAACTAAAGCTCCCACGAATTTAGACTTTATAACAAAATTTGTAGTCCATATAAATCTGAAAACCGTATATCGCTGCTTGCTTTTGTTCCAAAGTTACAATTTTTTTAAATATTTTATCCCCCTTTTCCTTCCTTCAACCCCCCACCACCCTACCCAAAAGTTAATCAGTTCATGGTCAGCCGATAGAGGATTTTTGTACCAAATTTCGTTAAAATCGATTAAGGCGTTCTTGAGTTATCGTGTATAAAGACAGACAACAGACAACTTTTTTTTTATCGATTAAGGTGTTTTGGGAACTTAGTAACTCATTTTTGATAAAATTAAGAAAAGTCAAAATTTCACGATTTTAATAGTCACCCATACCATATTAGTATGGTGGACTAAAAAGGTAAGTTATGAATTAGTGAAGAATCGATTAGGTAAACTAAAATGAGTCATCACCAGTTATTTTTTAACACCCGAATCATCATTCTATCCCATCTATAGTTATCGAGATATAGGCATCTAAACATGGTCAAAATATAATGGATCACCCTGTACAAACTTTTTTTTAGCATTCTAAAGAGTTGTTATGTATGTTAATTTTTGTCCATAAACTAGGCAGAATCAAAAAATACCTTGGCTTTACCCAAATACAAATGCATTTTCTGGTTGGAGGTAGGCAAGGCTTCGAGGTTGTACGATCTCAGCCGGTTTATTTCAAGTTGTGCGGCGGAAGCTGGCTCCAAGTGCCTGTAGATTCTATCTTCGGTGAACGCGTCCCTTGCCCTAAACAAAACACTAAATTGTAGCGCTAGCACAGGACTAATCGACACCTCCGATCCAAACCGACCCTACTACAGGTCGATCAACTCTTACACTCATGACCACTCTAAGGTTAATATGTCAGTGCAAAACACCTACCTATACGTGAAGAATTTAGGGAACTGCTTGTGTTTTAACGGACTGAAAGTTATCCTCCTGATACCTCTAGAGAGCAATTCTTCTTTGTGTTTCAAGCAGAACTTGGCGAAAATTCTGCTCATCGTAGAATCATCCTTGTCGCCTATTATAAAAAAATATGGTCAATTTTAAACAAGAACAAATTTAACAAACAAAAACGTTAAAAGTTAAAAATAGACGTTAAAAAAAGTAAACAACATTTGGTGTAAGCTTATTGTGTTGCATTAAAGATGCACTAAAAGCAAACAAACACTATTTAGAACAAGAGTCAACGGGGGAGTAATTGACACTCAAGACGACTTTATTTTTTAAGAAATTGTCATTTTTTTGCATTTAGTAGAGACTACCTTTTACACCTGAAACATTTTCGTCAGGTACCTTACAAAATGATTTGGTTAAATATTCATTTTCATTAAAATATATCATTCTTGTTCTTTTAGGATACTCTTTAAAAACTCTAAAAGAAACAGAAAAATTGGCACTTATACTTTAAATATTGTTTTTTTTTTACTTATTGACTGACGCCAGCCATTTCAATTACAATGGACACGGTAATTACCGGCAGGTAACGTTAAACTTTATCGGTCAGTAAGTAACTGCTCATCGTAGAATCATCCTTGTCGCCTATTATAAAAAAATATGGTCAAGTTAAACAAGAACAAATTTAACAAACAAAAACGTTAAAAGTTAAAAATAGACGTTAAAAAAAGTAAACAACATTTGGTGTAAGCTTATTGTGTTGCATTGAAGATGCACTAAAAGCAAACAAACACTATTTAGAACAAGAGTCAACGGGGGAGTAATTGACACTCAAGACGACTTTATTTTTTAAGAAATTGTCATTTTTTTGCATTTAGCAGTAGTAGAGACTACCTTTTACACCTGAAACATTTCCGTCAGGTACCTTACAAAATGATTTGGTTAAATATTCATTTTCATTAAAATATATCATTCTTGTTCTTTTAGGATACTCTTTAAAAACTCTAAAAGAAACAGAAAAATTGGCACTTATACTTTAAATATTGTTTTTTTTTACTTATTGACTGACGCCAGCCATTTTAATTACAAGGGACACGGTAATTACCGGCAGGTAACGTTAAACTTTATCAGTCAGTAAGTAACTGCGCATGTCCGAAATAAGCGATAAAGAAAATGATATCACAATTAGAGGTGCGAAAGTTATACCGGAAAACTAAGTATACCTCACCGGTTAATTGGCTTAAATCTACGATTTATACATAACTTTCAAAAAACGGGACATATTTTTGACAGTTTCGAAGGAAGTTAAAGAACAACTACATATTTTTACTCACTTTACCCACCTGCTATGAAATTATTTGAACAAATCCTCGAATTTTTCATGTGAATACCCCCTCCCTCCCCTTGTACACTTTATAACACTACCAGCTAATATGATCTAATTCACAATGTATATTGGTTTATGTTGATATTTGATTGAAGTTTTCATTATGAAGTTGTCATTAAATTGAATATGAAATATATTACTTTTATCCGTTATCATTTTATTTAAATACAATAATATCACATGGCGCAGTCGGTAATTTGAATCAATAAAGAACAGAGAATGCCTGGAAAGCGAAATAGAAGATCTACCAGGACTCAAGGAGTTTCAGAAACATTCCAAGATGCTGCAAACATATTGAAGATGCAATGGTAAACTTGGAAAATCGAATAAAAAGCCGTATAGACTAAATTTTTAGAGCTTAAGGACATAATACAAGATATGCTTCTTTAAAATACTAAGCCCAGTGAAGAAAGTGTGGATAGTTTTGTCATAAATATTGATGAAACCCAACCATCTTCATCATCACAAAACTTAAATTTAAAACCTGGGATTCCTGTTCCAGAAAAGCTTATTGAAAGTCTGAGTTACATTCAGTATAAAGACTGGAGACACAAAATTAAAGATTACTTGGTATTACAAAATTTAGACATAAAATTATCTGGCCACGTATCTTTATTATATATATATTATAGAGAAACAAGGGGAAAATGAGCCGTTTATCATGTTTACGTACGCTTTTTCAACCAACTGATCCGTGTTCATCTTGCTAATCCAGAATTAAGAAAGAAACGTCAAATGCTTTCAGATAATACAGGAATTAAAGACATAGTTAAATTATGTGATTCCGAAGAGTCTGCTATAAAAGAAGAGCAACAGCAAACTGGTGAAATTTATAAAAAATAAAAACACAAAATTTTAATTCAAAAAAATGTCCAAGATGTAATGGACAGTGGCATGCATCTTTGGATAACTGTCCTGCCATAAAATTTCAATGCAAGAAATGTTTCTTGTAAAAAAAATCTGTCAAAAATATTAACAATAATGAAAACTTCAATCAAATATCAACATAAACAAATATACATTGTGAATTAGATCATATCATCTTCCCCTTCAAACTTCTTTCGTCGTTCATCCTAAGATCAGATTATGGTTCTCAATTTGATTTATATGAACTAAGAAAATTTTTGCAGAAATGGAATGTAAAAAGACCTCCTTCAACTCCCCACTACCCTCAAAGTAATGGTCATGCCAAAGCTGCTGTGAAAGCTATGAAAAATTTGATTAAAAAATGTATGTGTCAAGGGTTTTTGAATGAAGATAAATATTATGCAGGCCTGTTAGAATAGCGAAATACTCCTAAAGTTGAAGGTTTCCCACCCGCTGAATTACTCTTTGGCCACACAATCTCTACTACCAGTACATTCAAAAATGTTTCAAAGAAAGTGGATTGACTTGGTAAATGTATTTGACTGCAAAGCAACACAACAACTAACGATAAGAATACGTATGATAAAAATTCTAAGAATTTACCTGCTATCCCTATTGGAAAAACGGTATAGATTCAAGATTACAGAGCGGTGGAATAAAGTTGGAGTGGTTATTGAGCTTCCAACCCAATAGAAACTACACCATAAAATTACCAAGTGGCAAAATTTTGATCAGTAATCGAAAATTTATTCGATTGGGGGAGAAGAAAAAGGATGAATAACCAAAGAAGTTTGAAGGGGAAGATGATATTATCTAATTCACAATTGTTCACATTTAAGTAAACTGTTGGAACCTTTCCATATAGAATTATTTATTTTTATTTTTTATTCCGACGGAAATAATATTTTTTGTCATATTTTTACCAATAATCAACTGGATAATGTTAATTATTAATTTACGTGTTATTATTAAGTATGATAAATGAAAGTTGAGCCCTTGGGTTTTAGTTTTTGGTCAATCCCGCGCACGATCGCTATAAATCGTGCGATGGTAAATCCCCACTCTCCATAAGCGACGGAGAGAGTAGGCAGCTGAGCGCTCGAGGTGCCGACTCCTTTACCATTTCTGACACCAAATAAGGTAGGCCATTTTACTAATAATTTGGGGGCTCATCTTCGATTTTAGTGTTCTTTTTCTATTGCTTTTATTCTTATATTTTGTTATAAACATTAATTGTTTTACCCGCGATCCACTAAAAAGGATCCAGAAACTTGGTTTCTTTTCAAAAATGTATATTTGTTTATGTTGATATTTGATTGAAGTTTTCATTATGAAGTTGTCATTAAATTGATATGTAAGATATTACTTTTATTTGTTATTATTTTATTTAAATACAATAATAGGGACTTATCGGTACATAAAGTCGGCATAGCCTGTCTTTAATAAAGACGGCACTATTTTTGACAATTACGTACGAAGTTAAAAGGGATTCTGACATTGTTTTTGTCTAAATATGTCATCTTTGCTACCAAAATAATGTCGACTTTCATAATGTTTGTGCCTGCCTTTAATAAAGGACGACATTAACTTTAATTTGTCAACTTTAAGAATGGCACAATATGACAATGATGACACAATGTTTAGATGACATGTTCACAATGACAAAAATGTTAGAAACCTTTCAACCTTCGTGCGGAACTGTCAGAAATAATGCCAGTCAGGCTATGCCGATTCTATGTACCGATAAGTCTCTAATATCACACCAGCTACCTCTCTTCCCCCATCTTTCTGCGTTACGAATATATGTAAGTAGGTTACCTAACGTTCTTGCTACTATTTCTGACATTGTTGTCATCTAAACATGCTCATATCGTGCCACCCATAAAGCTGACAAAATGAAAATTAATGCCGTTCTTTATTTAAGGTCGGCACAAACCTTGGCACAAACTTTATAAGAGTCGACATTATTTTGGCAGCGCCTTCCTTATAGTTGGATAAGAGCACATAAACGTGAAAATTTAACTGAAACTAAAAAATGCGACGATTGATTCAAAACAGTTGGGTAAAGTGCCTAAAAATATATAGTAGTCTCAGACTAATAACTAAAAAAGAGACCAAACAATCCCTTTGGAAATTCTCTAATGTTTACAATCCAACACCCTTCTAGAGGAATACATGAGGAGAAAAGAGATAGACGAATAAAACGGCAACACTGTTTAAAGTCGCTTTTCCCATCACCAGTGGCGGCCACTTTTGCGTGCGTCAACCCACTTCGCTGCAAATCATAAAATAAAATAAGTTTGTAGCCAAAATTAAAATACTGGCCACCTAATAAGAGCTAAATTTATAGTGGTGTCCAAGGCTTCCTACTTCGTCACTCACGGAAGGAAGCCTTGCATGGACAGCAATACAAGACAAATACTAACAGCACTCCACTGCAATAGTTTTAAATTCGTTTTCTTAAATAGTTCAAAATTCAAGTTCGAGTTGTTCCTTGTATCTGCTTTATTACCTACTCTACTTGGGATCTTGAGTTTACCAACGCATTCGCCAGAATTCTAATATAATATACGTACTGGTGTTGTGATTTAAAACAATTTGATTTAAAACAGTTTGAAGTTCTCGGCCGCTCCAACAACTTTTGAATACCTATTAAATAATTGCGCGCATATTTTGAAAACAACTGGGAAAAGTTTAAGTAGCATTAAAAAAAAAGACAAAACAAACAAAAAATTCTTTGGTGGGAATCGAACCCACGACCTCCTGCTCTTAAGGCAAGAACACTACCCACCACACCACCATGACGAGATACCACGGCCAGTAGGTACAAATTTTAATTAATTCTTTAGATATTAGCTGAGTTCTCGGCAGCCCAGTATAAAGTAGTTTTAAAATAAACCTTGCACAAAGAGAATAAAATTTTAGATTTAAAATATATAAGCTACAAAACTATGCCAATGACTAAGCTAAAACGACACACTCTCTTACCTCCGAAATAATAATTCTAGGCAGAAATATCCTTCATATTTTTATACCACTGTGCTAATCCTCAAAAATACTTTATGTAGTTCTTTTTTTGTCAAAATAAAAGTCAAAAATCACAAAAAACCACCAACACCCGTTAAAAACACTGCCAATGGTTACTAACACTGCCGAGTCAACTGTGAACTTTTGATAATTTATTCGCCGCTTATCTTTGATTGAACGTTGCCGGTTTGTATTTGTTAAAGCCTCAGACTAATATTTCCTAATCTAAATTTAATTAATTCAAAAATTTAGTTATTAGTCTGAGGCTAATTAACTTGTATAAAAATGCGTATATAATTAAAAAAGCGATTCAGAAACTGTATTTAGTTTTGTTCTTAACAAATCCCGCGGCATTTTATGGGAAAATGAACCTTATGGATGGTTGATCGGGGTAGTCTTGTTTACTGTTATATTTCCTTGTATTTTTTAATCTGAGGTAGTAGTTTTTCATCCTTCGTACAGAACTGTCAAAAATAGTGCCAACTTCATTAAAGCCAGACTATATGCCAACTTTATGTACCGATAAGTACCTATTATCTTCAGTAATGGATACCCCTGGCAAAAATAATGATAAGGTCACTTTAGAATATTTATAGGTTACCACTTTGAAGTTAGCTCCGAAATATATGTTTGTTTTTCAGTCAGGAATGTCCATTACTGGGATAGTGCCCATTATTATTAAAAATACCTTCATCCTTAATGCCAACGTGTAAAATATGAATAGGTTCGTGAATTGTGTTGTCATCTTTTTGGATTGGTCTAGCGCCATCTATTGAGAGGCTAACGTTGATCGAGGTCGAGTTTTTCCTTGATTCCGAACTGAAAGCGACAAAAAGCTTATTACAATAATGTTTTTTTTAATTTAGAATTGTTAGATATAGGTTAACAGGACATAATGAACAGTAAGATGACATTAGTTTAATTGACGTTTGATTTTCGATGAAAGTTTTCAGGGGTCTTATTTCTGCCTTCTTCTATTTTTCTATACATAAACTGTATCATAATCTTCTGTATTGTTATCTTTTATTATCAAACTCGTTGCAACATCTTTGTTCCACAATTCACTCAGTATTTCCATTTTAATTTCGTTGTCTGTTAGTCTAAATTTAACTTTTCGTAGAAATATGATCTAAAATATTCTCCCCGCTGCCGCTGTTGTTTTCTGTATTTCATTTTATCCCACTTTTCGGAAAGAGTGATCGATGTTTCATGTTTTCAAAAATTCAGCTTTAAAATGACCCCAACATAAAATATTTCCTTGTTTCGACTTGTACCACTGTAATGCTGTGCCTCTCAAATGGATTCTAGCACCCACCAACAACTTGTTTAGCTTACCAGCTGTTTCAATACTTCTCATCCAATCAATATAATATATTGAGAATATAAAGAGAAACAAGTAGAAACAAGGAAATATTTCATGTTTTAAAGCTGAATTTTTGAAAACTTATGAAACATCGATGACTCTTTCCGAAAAGTGGGATAAAATGAAATACAGAAAACAACAGCAGCAGCAGGGAGAATATTTTAGATCATATTTCTACGAAAAGTTAAATTTATGTCACTCTTTAAGACTAACAGACAACGAAATTAAAATGGAAATACTGAATGACATCACAGAAGATTATGATACAGTTTTACATGATATTTTATGTATAGAAAATATGAAAAAAATATTACAACCCACCCTTGCCTCCGTTGAAAAACCATAAAAACTCCCTACTGATTCATTGTTACTCTCAGGTTGTTGTCCTAATTCAAAACTTATTTTTTTGTTCTTGATCTCCGCTCTCGCTCATATTTATTCTCAATATAACTAATAATAAGTCACTATCAATCAACACCGTCCTCAATTAAAAAGCCAGTTAAACTCCTACCTCTTCAGTGCTCTTTAGCCTACTGTTGACGCCATTTTTATAACCATTTTGACAGGTACAACGTAGATTTTTTTGTCAGTTTGGTGTCAATATGATCGCCATAGTAGGCTAAAGGATATTAAATCGAAAAAGCGTTAAGTGGCTTTTTAGTTGAGAAGTTATTGTATCAAAATAACTAATCTTACTCCTGTTAAATTTATTTATTTTTCCACCTGCAAACCTGTTTAAAATAGTCTTTTTATCTAGTTTCTGTTAGAATTTTGTTAAGTTTTTTCATTTAGCTCCTTATAAAAAATTAGAAGATCTCATCTATTTTCTCCAATAATTTTAATATACTTTCGTTCCTTTTTACTTGGGTAAATTCGAAATAAAACAATTTATAGTACTTTTTGAGAATTTTCTTCAATTTCTACTCATTTGACAACAAACTGTCAATATCAAACTTTAATTAAACTAATGCCATGTCACTATCCATTATGTCATGTTAACCTATATCTAACAGAATGTTGCTCTCTTCAGGGTTCCCATCAAATATATTATTTGCATTTTCCTGAAACTGCCTAACTGGTCTCAATAAGAGCACTTTTTTTATTTTTTGCGGAATAAGCTAAAGGAGAAGGTACTGGCTAAAGTCTTAGTTTTTATAAAATGTGCCTTCCATTCAAAGTTAAGCCAATTCTGATGTTTATTTGACATTTCCCGAGTTTAGGTCACTGAGAGAAAAAAAAAAGAATCTCTACTCTTAATTACTTAATATGAATTTTAAAGTTATAAAAGGCTTTTTTATTTAAGAGGGCAGTGATCTCCTTGAATCAACTTAAAGTGAGATCCAAAACCAAACTTTTCTTAAACTATAGTCCGGAGTTTATAGAAAATATGGAATAAACTGGCAAAAATTTGACTAAGAGCAGTTGGTATAGAAAAATAAATACTTTTCTTGTCTTAGCTACAGCTACATTTAGACATTTTTTTTAATAAACAAATGCAGAAGATGTATGTATCTAAACTGTTTTTTTTTTGTATATTTATTAATAGTAATAACGCAGGCAATAATTTAAAAATAATATATCGTTTCTTACCTTAAATAGTGTCACAGGAATTTTTTTTAGAAAGGTAATGTTTAACTTTTAAAAAAATGAAGAAAAGTTTGCAAATGATTTTCATTATATAATATTCAAAAATTGGTCAAAAGTTAGTCCAATGGATGTTTTTTTTGTTCTAGCTTTTTTCCAGCTTTTAAAATTTTTTGATGATTATAAAAAAAAATAGCGTTTAAAACTTTTAAACTATGCTTTTTTACTCGCGTTTTTAAACCACTTGCTGCGCTCCTTTTTTTATTCATACCCAGATTCCATAGCATTCAGATCTCTCGCGGAAATGGTGGCTGGATTCGAAAAGTCTTCGATCAGATCGAAAATTTCGTCTGAATATTTCTCGAATTGTTGGAAATTTTCGAAGGATGCTATACAGCCCGTCCTTTGGAATGTGTCTATCACTTTCGGTTGGTCGCCGTTCATATTTTCCATTCGACTGTTCAGTTTTTCTAACCTAAAAAAAAGTTTACAAGAAGATTCAAAACACGTATCAAATAATTGACCATACATTAAACAACTAAACTATTTTTGCCACACGTTCTTGCAAATTTATTTTACAATTTGAATCAATTTTTTATTATAATCAGTTTAAGGAATTAATTTGTCTGTTGTCTGAACAACAGTCTGGTGGATACATTTTTAGCAATAGCACATACTATGAATCAAGAGCTGAATAAACGCCACCGAGAAAATAAAATAATAAGAATTAAGCAACAAACAGATAGTCGCAAAATATAGTGAGGAAATCTGTGTTCAGGACAGCTATTTATGGCTAAGTGTCCTTAGTATTGATGAATCATTGACAACAGAAGTGTATTCAGTAACATAAAAAATGGTCCTTTGAACCGGATAATTATATATAATAGAAGAAATAAGTTTGATGGCAGCTGTGATGTTGAGAACTTCTTCTTGACATCCAGTAAGGGCACATCTTCATTAAATACTAAGAACACTTAACCATAAATACCTGTCCTGAACAATCTAAAAGGCACATAAATTAAAATATTGAAACGACTAGCATACACAAAACATAAATATTGACCGGGGTCAACACCGTTCTCAACTAAAAAGTCAGTTAACTCTTACCTCTTCAGTGTCCTTTACACCCGGTTAACTCCTACGATTTTGTCGTGAGTGCCCACTCACGCGTCACATGATGTCAATATGAGATGTTATGTCAGTCATGTGACACGTGCTCGGGCACGCACGGAAAACTCACCGGGTTTTAGCCTACTGACATTTTTATAACCAAGTTGACAGGCAAAACATGTATTTTCTGTCAGTTTGGTGTCAATATGAGCGCTATAGTAGACTAAAGGATCCTACATCGAAAAAGAGTTAACTGGATTTTTAGTTGAGAAGGTGTTGCTTGAGTTTTAAATTTTTTTTAAGGTACACTCCTGTGCAAAAAATTTTCGTACAAAAGTTTTGTGTGTATTGACTCGGTCTTATCTTCTGTCACACCTGCAGATTATGAACTGACACATTTTGATAAATATTTTTTGTGTCATACTGCCGCGATCAAATATTTTCAAACTATTTTGATCGCGGCAAAATACAAAACTTGCTTTTAAGCTGCTGTGTCGTTACTAAGAAATCGAGAATGATATGGAGCTGCTATAAGGTACTGAATTATATTTTTTTTTATTACTTCTGCTTACTTATTGGTTTTTGGGTTCTTTGTTTGTTAATGATATTATTTTTTATTGTTCAGTTTTTAATTAAATGTCCTAATTTAATTTTAAATTTTGCACTTTCAAATTGTTTGTTATTTCAAACGAATTTTGCTTCATATATTAGATTGTTAAACATAAACAACAGTGAGTTAACCAAGCATTTGTTCCCAAAATTTATCAATTTTGAATCAGTGTCCTTAACGAATACCTATTCACAAGATACGTACATGCGGTACATAATTTGGTTGGGAAAATAATACACCAAAAAAAAAATATTAAAAGATTTGCATGGGGAGGAGGCAACTTTGAAAAAACAAATCATGCAAAAACAGTAAACTTACAATTCTCCTCTAACCCTAAAAATAAAAAAAAATATAGTGTCAAGCTGGATACTTATTCTTGAATTTCCAGGAGACGAACTTTGCGTAAAGTGAGTAAAAACTTTCCGAAAAATTGATAAAGAAAGAAGATGTTCACGGCGAGAAGCAGCTCCCGGGAATACAAAGTTCTCTACCACTTAAGAAGGAAAAAATGAGCTCCCGGTGAACTAGTTTATTTTGATTTTTTTAATTGTCAATCTTTTCTAAGGTTTTCAAGACTTGGAGGATGTCTCCAGTCCATCGCGTTTAATTTCTCGATAGAAAACTGTTCAGATTTTTTGCATTATCAAAAAAACTTGTTTAGAGAAGTGATTAATATAGTGTAGCTAAGTATTCTAATTGTAATGGGTGCGTTTAACAAACACTATTACAATAAAGGCAGAGGATTATTTCTACTAAAACTTGTAAGTGTTTATAAAAAGTTATCTTATAGAAAAATAAAGATTTTTAGATAAAGTACAATTTTACTTATTTTTTAAACGATTTTACACAAAATTTATTTTAGTTAGTTGAGCATGAAGAAAAAAAGTCTAATAAATATGCGGCAACGTTGCCGTGGATCACGTGTGATTCAAGAGTACGACTTGTTTATATAAAACCATATAACTATGAGATACTATAATGGTTCAAATGTTACAAAATGTGTAACGAAAATAACTTTGAAAATCAAAGAAAATGCAAAATCGCCACCAGGCCATAGGCGAAAAATCTACTACGCATGCACTTACAAAGCCATGCCAGTGTCGTAATGATGACAAGGTATTAATTTGAGTGACAGTTACTGCGACATCATCTGTCCGAAAACTTTTATTTTATTTAATTGAATCTATTTGTTATATTATGGATAAAACATCTACAACCGCAAGTTTAACCTTACTCGAGGGTTTCAATCCACAAGGTAAACCCGTTACACGAGGACATGCCGCCCAAGTGCCGAACCCACTTCCTGAGAAAACTCGGCACCATCGAAAAGTTTACATTTTTGACGAGGTGTGGTTTTGCCCACAAAGCATATACGGACGGACTATACATATACCCGTAGGTACATATTTTGTGGTTTTCCCATTTTGTTTATGTTATTGTGGCGTTTTGGTGCTTTAAAATTTTGTGGCGGTATTGTCTGTGATTGCGTGCGTTATTTAAATAAATATGCGTGCCTCTTTTTGCATCTTAGACCTCACCTCCTAATGCGTAGTTTATACGCATTAAAATATTCACCAAATAGGGCTTAAAGATCTTGCTTTTTGTTTTATAATTTTCTTTTGTCCATGTTTAAATCTAGAGGAATCCAATTTTCTATTGATACAAAATTACGGGAAACACTTTTTATTTTTTGCGGTAGTATCCACTCTTTTAATAAAGATTCTAAAAGTAAACAAAAATATTAAACATAAACCTAAATTTTCGCTGTCAGATGGTTCAGTTAATTTCACTACTGTCGCAATCGACGCGCCTGCCCATTACACTCCTTGTCTCTTGGGTTTTTCCAGGCCAACTTGGTTGGGACAGTTATTATTATCGGTACGCAGTTTTCTCGGGAAAAGTAAGGGAAGATCCGTTATATTATCTCATAGTTATATGTATAAAGTGAACATTAATCTTACCTATTAGGATGGTTGGGAGGCAAAATAAACTGAAAATGAACCACCGGTATCTCCCCGCTCAGCTCCAGATGCTGCACGGAAATAATGTCGTAACTTGTGTAGGCTCTTCGCACGTACACCTCCAAAGCGGCGCTGCACACGGCTCGGTTCATGTGGTAGAAGAAATCGTGAAGGATATCGAATATTGACGTTTCCGACACGATCAGTTTTTGGAGATTTTCCGGGTGAAATTCGTGACCATACATGTCGACGGCTAAAAAAAGAAAAAAAATCAGTAAATCCATCTTTTAACTTATCCTCAACCTCTCAAGCGAATTTCACAACTAACATTTAAGGTCAAACTTTACCCAAGTGACAATTGTATGACCTACTGGTTGCGATTCCTAAAAACTAACGTTGTATTTCGTGGAGAAATTGCTTATTTTCGGGATGGCCTTCTTTAACGAAATAATTACCGACGCCTAAACGTTAATTTTGCCCTAGAGTTTAACTGCAATGTTTTGTTAACGTAAATTTTTTTTAAATGTAGGAATTACGGGCTAATTACGGGCTAATTATCTACTGCAAAAAAATTTTGGGCTCATCTCCTTATCTGACCCCGCATTTCAAACTTTAAAATAATCAGAAAGGAGATGAGCCCAAATTTTTTTTACGACAGATGATTAGCCTGTAATTAGCCCATAATTCTGACATACTTTTTGGTTCGTTAGTGCTACTATTAATGTGTGCCCATTACACCCCGCATTTTAAACTTTAAAAAAATCAGATAAGGAGATGAGCATACATTAATTTTTACCGCAGATGATTAGCCCGTAATTAGCCCGTACTTCTGACATACTTTTTGTTTCGATACTGCTATTATGAATGTGTGCGGGTTGGGGTTGCATATGCGGCTGCACCCCACATTTTGAATTTTTAAAAAATTAGGTAAGGGCATAAACCCAAATTTTTTTATCGCATTCTGACATACTTTTTTTTTTGGTTACCGCTATTATTAATGGATGCGGGGTGGGACTGCACATGCAGCTGCACCCTGCATTTTAAACTTTTAAAAAATCAGATAAGGAGATGAGCCCAATTTTTTTTTGACGCAGATGATTATTCCGTAATTCTGACATACTTTTTTTTTGGTACCGCTATTATTAATGGATGCGGTGGGACTGCACATGCAGCTGCACCCCGCATTTTAAACTTTCAAAAATCAGATAAAGAGATGAGCCCAAAATTTTGTTTTGCGGTAGATAATTAGCCCGTAATTCCTACATTAAAAAATTTTTGATTTTTCGAATGCGGGGTGTAGCTGCATAGACCTTGATTCTTGGTGACGTTTACGTTTTCTATTCGTTATGTGGTAATAGATAGTTTTTGGTCGTGCTCAAAACGTCCGAAGACTAAAGCTATTTGACACTGTTGACATTTGAACTTAACTTAATTAAGAAGGTATAAATTTTGGTGTGGAATGGAAAGCCAAAGTAAACTAATTTTATTTAAAAAATTAAAAACAAAAACTTCGGACCGTCAACGTAAAACCTGTACCGAAAAGGCTACTTTGAACTGTCAAATAGTGTTAAAGTTATCGTTGTCGGTGAAGTTATCGGGCTGTAAATTGGCACGACCAAAAACTATCTAATAGCACGGAAATAGGTCTATTTTATGGCATTGTCTTGGCAGTCTGTCAGCTGTCACCCATTGAAAAGATTTTGGTACGTTGACATTAGGAGCATTTTGGTAAAGCAGTGGTTGAATCTGTTACCAAAGGACGTTTTTTGGTTGACAAACGGTATGTACAAAACTATGGATAAGCGCCATGTTATTTTTTGCAATCACCTTCTTCATTTGAAGCCATGTTGTCAAACAGAATGTAAACAAACCCATTAGGAGTCTTTTATTAGTTTTTGCCATTATATTAGAGCTGTTCTTACTGTTAATGAATTAATATAGTTGAATACAGACAAAAATAAAAAAATTGGAGTTGGGAACATTGGTGCACAGTGAAATAAGCGGGAAAAATAAGCTTGCGCGATGCTTACCGAGGGCTGTAAAATTTTGACTTTCGAATGCGGGCAGCTTTTCTGTTTTGAACTTGACCTATCATAGTTCGCACGGAGTGCAGGGTAGTGAAATCCGCTAATAGCCTACGTCATTTCTCTTATCCTTGTCAAAAAGTCGCTAGGTAAGCTTTTGGAAATAAATTAAACAATATAAAAAACTCCCGGTTCTTCAATAAATCAATATGAAGTTCCCAATTATATAAAATCCTAGTCTTAGATAAGCATCCGTTGTGTACCACGTGATCAATATAAACCAATTGAAAAATCCGTAATTTTATTCCCTTCAAAGTTAATTGGTCGGAATTCATTACGTGATACAAAACGGATCCAACTTTACTTTTAGCGTTTTCGCTTTGGGCCGTGAGGTCACAAATTTCTGCGGGAATGCTCCGAAAGTATTTTTGCCCCATTCTCAGTTAAAATTTAACTGCCTTACCCCAATTTTTTATTATTTTAACAAAAAAAGCATTACATAACCGCACAAACGAAATAAAAATATTAGAATAAGAGGTTATGTTTATTGTTTTGACCACGACTTTTTGATCAGTCAAATTTAATGGAGCGGGAAAGGGCGCTCCGTGCAAAATTTGAGAGCGTTGAATTTCACAATTCGAACACGCAAATCTTGCCGTGAGCAGTGGCTCGTTTACAGGGTTGCCACAAGTTACTTAGATAAAATTCCCGACTTTTTCCCCAATTATTTTTTAAAAAATCCCGATACCATGCGCTGCAGACAATTTTTTGCAGTTTAAGAAGAAAACGGTGTGTTGGTGGGGGATCTGGTCACAATTCTAGATTTGTTGCCAAAATCCTGTCATAAGTATGCTTAAAATTAAACAAGAATTCTGACAATCAATGATGTTATAGTGTCGAAGACAAAAATTTTTGCAGTACCTAGGGTATCTATACTATATACTATACTAATACTATAAGCAGAACATTTTTCAAAAATTTAGATTTCTTGCAAGTTTTTCGTAATTATTAAAAAAAATTTGGGTTGAGAGTTGGGGTGGGATCCAGTCTCAGTTTTACATGTATTGTGTTATACTAAAAAAGCTATTTTTTTACACGTTTTGAATGCTGTTGATAAAAACTGTTAACTAAAATTGTAACAATTAATGACATTATAGCGAGCGCCAAAAGCAAATTTTGTTGAAACTTTTAAGTTTGGTGAGCTGCAAAGTGGGGGAGGCGATTTTCCACTGAAAAAAATTATCTGATTGGTGATCAAAACAAACTCGCAGAGTGTAAAATTTTACAAAAAATAGTGTGTAATATTTGATATTTACAATGAAAAAAAAAACTGTAAAATTTTAAATATTTTATAAAAATATATCTTCTATTATTTATAAATCGAAAGGTAGCGCTGCAGGAGAAAATTTAATTGAATTTAATATGTTATTTTTTGATACTGGGACTTTTCATCCATAGTAGGATCAATGCCCAATGTAGCAAAGTATTTTTGAAGAGTTAAAAACAAACGCAAAATATCCATCCTATCCGGGATTCGAACCCGGGGCTTTCCGTGCGGCAGGTAAATACGCTACCCAATGCGCTACGGAGGCCGGCAAAAAAAAACGTTATACGTAAATTTTATAGAAATTTCCCTACTTTTTCCCAGATATTTCCCGACCCCACCGAATTCCCGACTTTTTCCCGGATTTCCGGTTATCAAGGATTGTGGCAACCCTGGTTTAGGATCGATTTTTGACCAAAAACTGTTAGTTTTACTAACCTGACAAAAAGATACTCTCCATCTGGTTATGCCTCAGTTCGTAGGCCGGCTGATGGGCAGCAATCAATACCTGTCGGGCCCTCAAGGCCACCCTCGAATGTTCGCTCCTAACCAGTGTTGTCAGTTCTGTCAGAGCTGATGCCAGTTCATCAGTTAGACCCGGTTCGTTGGACCATAGGTGGTCTATGAGCATTGTTATGAGGGTGTTTTTTTTGGCAACCTGACAAAAAATTAAACTAATCAGTATTTCGGTCCGTAGGAGTAATTACAACAAGATATTTGTCTATTTATTTTTGTTGTACTTGAGCTCGGCAAAATTAAGAGAGGGAATTCCCCAAAATTGGAGAAGAACCTTCACTAAATTTATGGATTATTAATTAAAAGGAGACACCAAAATCCCAGGTGATCGTTTTGTTTAAAAATTTTGCTCTCGCCTTTACATGAAAAATTATGTTTAAACAATTTCGATGACATTTTAGTATATCGGGGCGACCAAAACATTTTTAACTTAAGACCGAAATGGTGGGATCAAAATCTAAAAATGAGCATTTAAAAAAAAACATTCAAATGTATCAATTAATTGTGCTATAAAGATTTTTTAGCATAAGACAAGCTTTATCTAACTCAAAAGTTAATTTTATGCGAAGTTTAAGATTAGTTAAACGCACCAAAATATTATGGAAGTGAAAATTTCAAATTAAACTTCGTTTACCAAGAAACTTTGTTTAAAAATATAGGGTGCAAGAGTCTCATATTCTTATTATTTTACCTGGGAATGCGAGAAAATGGTTTGGGACACAGCCTTCATGTCATCCTTGTTCCTATCCCTGAGAATCGACACGCATTTGTCATAGGAACCATGCTGAAATTGACTTTCAACCTCGTAGTATTGCTTTATTAGGTCCTGGACCGCCGCCTTCATTCGGCCCCTTATTCCATTCCTATACCTATATTTTAAACAAATAGGAAATGGGTTATTGAATATCTTTTTTTTATTAACGTACAATTTAATTTAAGACGACAAAACAAACACATGCGGTTTATATAAAAATTGGACAAAAATAAATTAACGTAATAAACTTTATAAAGTTAAAAAATAGGTCACACGACAAACAATAACAAGTTAAAATATAAGATAATCGAACATAATTCAAATTTGTTTCACTTTAAAAAAATCAAGATTTTGGTTATGGAGTAGTGTTCAATATTGAACTAGAAACGAGGAGAACAAACTGACGGTAAAATCGCTCGAGAACAAAGTCATTAGTGCCAAAACAGACAGAATAATGACAGAAAACTGAGATTTCGACCAATCAGGTGCGTTTCTGATTCCCGGGAGCATTCCCTTCCCCGAAATTGAAGAATACGGGCCCTGGTCGAGTATGCATCCAAATTGGTCGGAGTCTAAGACGCGGCCCTTGGAGTAGTCCCAATGATCAAAAACACATCTTTTAGGTACGTGACTGTAGAGATTAAGGATACTCGACAAAACTAAATACTAGACATAATTTAACAATACTGGATAATACTCAACAAAACCTACCGGAGAGTATATGACAATACTTAACAATACTCAACATAACCTGACAATATTGAAGTATTGGACAATACTCGACAATACTTAATACTGGCCAATATTTCAGTTCTTGACGGTAGATGTACACATTTTTTGCCAGGTGTAGACTCCTTGCTTTAATTCTTACCTTTGAACTAGTTGAACGATGGGAGGCATCGTCGCTAAAAGTTATCTCTGTCGGCCTGCTTATGCAACATGGCAGCGTCGCTGTCAATAACGCTGACAATGTGTTGATGAGAAAGTTGAGTCAATACGGACGTGGTATTTTGTTCGTACACCCATCAGGCTCTATCACGATAGAGGAAAAAGAGCTGCGTTGCAACTATGGGCCAATATACTAAACTTCGTATACAAGATAGGGAGGCCCGGATAAGGCCCATCAAAGGGCCTAATTGCCAGGCCCATGGGCCGCTCCATCGACGTACTTATCGATGGGCCGCTCCCACTACTACTACTTTCCCTGTTAGGATAGTCTGTGAGTTGGGAAGCTTTCGAGAGGTCATCAGCTGCAGACAGTAGGTGTATAAATCGTTGACAATACTTTAGCAATACCTGGAGACAATACTGGACAATACTTAACCATCCCGGACAATACTTGACAATATTTCAGTTCTTGACAGTAGCTGTACAAATTTTTGTCCAGCTGTTGACCCCTCGGATAGTTTACTTTTACTCAAGGGGTTATGAGCTCTTGACAGTAGATGTACAAATCGTTGACAATACATTAATTAACAATACTCGACAATACCGGACAATACGAGACAATACACGATAATACTTAACAATACTAGACAGTACTTAAAAGTAGTCAATAATACCGGACAATATTAAAATATTGGAAAATACGAGAAAATACTTGACAATATTTAATACAGGACAATACTTAACAATCTCGGACAATACTCAACAGCACCGGACAATACTTAACAATACCGGACAATACTCGACAATGTTTTAGTTCTTGACAGTAGGTGTTCAAATTTTTTTTCAGGTGGACTTCCCGCTTTAACTCTTACCTTTGAACTAGTTGAACAATGCCACCAGTAGCCAAAAAGAAGTTATCTCTGTCGGCCCGCTTATGCAGCATGGCGGCGTGGCTGTCAATCACGCTGGCAATTTGCTGACTTGGAAATTGAGCCAGCACGGACGTAATATTTCGTTCGTACAGCGCCATCAGTCGTCGTATTTTCTTTTCGACCGCCACCGGTATTCGACCCGATATCGACGCCATGACTTCTTGTAGTTCCAAGAGGGGCAGGCTGGGGTCGCGCAGGGATGCCATGAATTTTTCTATTACCTGGAAATATTAATATTTTATAGGCCCGGCATATCAAAATAGAAAGAATCTTACAGAGGTGGGTGTTCTTGGTTTTAGGACAGGCGGTGCTTCAATAAGACACTTCAATTAGGCTTACGTTTTGAGTGTCTTATTGAAGCACCCCCTGTCCTAAACCCAAGAACACCCACCTCTGTAAGAATCGCAATCACAAGAATCTACCGCTTGTAGAAATAATCTTATCAGAATTGTCAGATGGTGACAAAAAATTGATTTTTATTTTAATTTTAAATTAAAGTTAGAATTTACTTAAAAATATAGGCTATCTTTTGATAACAGTGCAACTTTGCAAAACCAAAATAAATCCTGCTGCCTCTTTAAAAGGATGAAAATTAAGTTTGGTGTTGATTTTGAAAGATTTATAGAAGTCCCTACTCAATATAAAAGCCTGAACTTTTTTGAGGAAAGTAAAATTTTTGGTGCAGACAAATAAGAAAGACGCTGATCTCAAAATTTTGCTTTAAATTATACGGACCTTACCTCTCTTAGTCTAGGTGCGTTGTAGGGATCCGGTAAACAATATCCAGCCAATGTATTCTCAAGCGTTTGTTTGTAACTAAGGTGTATATGGTTGAGTTTTTCCGGGATGCCTTGGTGAGACACGTCAATGTCTGGGAAAGGACCTAGCGCAAAAAAAGAACGCCTATTTGATTTTATTTATTATTTATTTTACACCAAGTAATGATCAGGTTTCTAAGTGATTGGTGGTAGTTTTTGCAATAAGGTTTTAAATTTCAGCAAGGTTGATTTAACCAGCACTGGGCATTAACGATTTTTCGGGGATTTTTCTTTCAATATGTCATACATGTGGATTTCCAAAAATATGTCCCACTTCGCACCTCATAACTCACCTTTGTATAATTCAGTCTTCGTAACCAAATTGGGGTCGTCCAACTCGAGATTACCAATAATGGCGCCTGGGTCTAAGACGGCACCAGGCCGTTTGGTATACGTCACTGTTCCTGCCTCGCTCGACGTCAATGTCATTACCATTTTCATCACTTCGATTTCCGCGTAAGCTTGACCCTGCAAGTTTTAATATTCAAAAACTAATCAGAATAATGCCGTGGGTAATTTTTTTGCAATTTTGGTCCCGATTCTTGAAAAGCCAACCGAAAAACTTACTGAAGGGTCGCGATTCTTCAGAAACGACACAAAATCTCGCCCGTCACAATTTGCAAAAGTGGCGATTTTTACTTATTGTTTTATTTAAAATAAAAACGTTCTTAATATTAACCTAACGTTGTAAGAAAAACTACGTCATTTTTTTTTGATAATATTAAAACAATTCAGAGCGGGGCTTCAAAATTAATATTAAATCTTTCACATATTTTTTGAACGAAACCTAAAGCTGCTTAAAATAGAAAGTTACCATAGGCAGGTACATAGAGATCGTCTTAGTAAACGAAAGAGCTCTTGTAACGATACATGTGGTTTCCTTTCGGGTTTCATACACATGTCAAACCAACTAAAAGATGAAAATAGAATCTTCAGTTTTCTATAAAAATCAAAGCTCACATGTGCGGAGGAACAATAACGAAAGTAGAGGCCAACCGATCATTATTCTTCTTCTTGGTGCTCTGTTTTGTTTTTAATTTTGAGCTTTTTTCTTTTAAGGGAAAAGGGTAACGGGAAATTTCATTAACTGACGCTCTAACTCCGAGATGCGTTGGTCTTTTTTTTTTTAACGTGTTAGATCAAGTACGAGAAAGACAAGATATAGTTGTTTTTTTTTGTTAAACTTAAAAAGGGGAAATTTCATTAATTGACGCTCTAGCGGTTTACTCCAAGTTTGAGAAAGACAAGATAATTAAAAGTGAAGGGAGTAAATAAATATATTCTCCGTAATGACCAATAGAGAGCACTAAGAAGTTCAAATTATTTTCTTACGGTATTCTAAGTTTTAACTAAACTGACCTCAATTAGAAATAGGAACAATGCAGCCCCGACAATTACGTAGAAAATCGTTTTCAGGCAAGCAAATTTCAAGAGAGGAAGGCATAGGGAAATAAGATCCTTGATTAACCTAGTACTATAGACATTTCCAGGGTAGTGTATATGATTGTGCGTATTTTTTGGTTATTGCAGGGATAAAATATTTATACTTCGTATAAAAATAGTTTTTTCAGGTTATATTCATATTATTATTCCTTAGGGATCATAAGAACTGTAGAGTGAGTGGACCGATGTTTTTTGATGGTTTAGAGAGAGGGAAGAAATAGAGTTTTGTCAACAGACCTCATTATAATATAATGTGTAAGTTGGTGGAGGTCGTGCTTTGGTTGTTGTATATTGTACCTATACGAATACAATAAAGCTTGTCACTGATAAAGCTATGGTCGGCTGTCGTGTAATGCAATGGGCGGGCGACAGTGCAGATAGCTAAACGGGTAGTTTTTATCCCATGATAACATAATCTTAATATGACTTTGTAACTTTGTCACGGCAAGGTTACTTGGGGCTTGTTATAGTCGTCCATTTATAATATCCAAAGCTATTTGGCCGTCCTAGGATAGCCTAACGTGTCATTTGCCTAGGCGATTCAAACGAGCAGCTCGATGCTCACCTCTATTGGATCTCAGGATCTCAAAGCAGACATATACAGGTATAATTTGATTCAATGGAATATGAACAAATCTCTCGGTCGATTAATAAATATTGGTCTTCTCCAAGGACAGGATTCTTATTTATTTTGTAAAGGTTTTTGGTATATTTTATGTATAATTTTGGATAATATTGCTAAATTGATTTTATTGATTTTTCCATAATATTGATGTGTACATTTAAATTTTTGGTATTTTTTTTATAAAGAAAAATTAATGTATTTTCATGGTGTGCTTTTATTCGACCTCTGGTAGGCGGTCAACTGTCAACTCTTTAGAACCATAAAAGAAAAGATAAACATAAACAAACACAACGTAGGGACTAAGAACAACAACACTTATTAATGTATGAAAGCAACACCCGGCCAGTGGGGTTTTCATAATTTAATAAGACCCGGGTAAGAAACATCTTAACATTTTGTAAATTTAATATTTAAAAACAACGCAGCGTGTGACTTTTCTGAACAGTGATTTGATTTGAACCTTGAAGCTGCCTTTATTGGGCAGAATCAGGGTATTTTCAGTAAACCAAGTGTTGATATTCCAATTATTTGAAAGCCCCTCCTGGGGCGGAGCCAACTTCTTAAACTTCAAGGTTGAGTGATTTCTCACAGTATATAAGTAGCCTTAGGAATTGATCGTCGTTTGCACCTGAAGACGATCAGAGATTGTACTGATCGAAACGTCGTGTTTAAATAAAATATAGACAATGGAAGTCCGAAACACAGAGTTAATTTCAAACAAATCATTGTCTCAAACTTTTAAACAATATGTGTATACCTATAAATCTCAACCTTACCTTATCCACATGTCCGCCGTCTTCAACAAGAAGTCCGATCAATTTTCCACCTGATGGACTCCTGAGTATGCTGGGGTCGTTTTCTTTTTCAAACACGCAAGTTTGGTTGCCAATAACTATCCTGAAAAAAATTACAGACTTCTAATATTTATCTACGAAATTATTAAAATTTAAAATATTTGGTTTTGTACTGTCAGAAAATCTCGTCAGTGCAGTATGAGTGTGTTTAATTTAAACACGTAACACAAAGTATATAAAAGTAACTTAAGACCATTGAAAAACTCTTTTTAAGGTTGGGTAGTGTGTTTTGACTTAAAATAGAAAGGCGTAAAAAAGTTTTCGTTGCGGTACGAGCCCTCAGAGCAATTGCGGAAAAAGTTGCACTTAGTGCCAAACCGAAATTATCAGTTTTCCCACGAAAACACAAAAGGTGCACCCTTATGAAACAGCAGCACCAAGTCAGATGTGCCCCAGTTTTATCAATGGAAACGCTATTAAAGTCGTTTTTGGCTTGAGAAGATTTCGAAACCGTTTCGAAATCATGCAAGAAATGTCATTTTGGCGTTGAACTGGTGACGTCACGGTTCAACACATTTCAAAGGATTTCAAAACCGCTCCTCGGACCGTTTCGAAAGCGTTTCAATGACGATTCCAATATGGCGGGAGTTGTATTTGTCAAAATACGCGGGTTTTTTCAGTAATAAAATGATGGAGTTTGATTTGGTAATGTGTCAAATTTAATTTGGAGAATTACTCTTAGAGGTAGATTCGGACAGTGCCAGGCAACTTTCGTCAGTTATTTAATGGAGGGTTTATACATTAAAATAACCCCGGATTTATAAACCGGGGATAGGAAATAAAAACACCCAATAGAAATGCAATAAGTTAGATTAGATTTTGTAAAACTGTCACTGGGAAGTGCATTTTGGTGATAGCAAGAACAGATGACGTTGTGGTTGAACCGGTGACGTTACATTTCGAAATCACGCAAGCACCGTGTTCTACACCAAAAAACGACTCAAATTAATTGAAACATTTTAAAAAATGTCACTAAACCCTCTAAAAAGAAAAACAAGATTCACTTGACACTTGGGGAAACATAAAAGTGGTACAAGAAGGTTATGTTATCCATGTGACTTTGACATATTTCAAAGGCAATTTAATGAAACATTGTCAAAAGTCACATAAAGTAACTGGTAATGTGGAATCAAACATCAGTTAATTTTCAAAAAAAATGTCAGTGTCACTATTTTATCATACATTTCCGGAAAGATGTTGCAGGGTTTAATAAAGCACAACTTTGGCAAAATTAGTAGCTACTCACTATGAAGGCAGTAATGATCCTATAATAAATGTTAAAAAGGGATTTTAAGACGAAGAGGCTGCTAGGTAAGTCGCGACTTGACCAAAATTATTACAGCCCAGCAAGATCAGCAAATCGTAGATTTTCTGGAAGCGCGCTCATCTGCAAAGGAGGTAAAAATTGAAACACATTTTACATGATCTCCAAGCGAACACGAGGACGGATAAAAGAGCTCAGACTGAGACACAGGAAAACTACAAAAAAATTAAACTGGTTAGGTTTTGCTACAATTTTCCAGTCACATAATGAAAGAAATTATATTTGCTTGCTTTTTTTTAAATAAAAATATGAATGGTTTAAGATGTGTTAATTAAGGAACCTTATAAATTGAATTAATTTTTAAATCGCAAGATTAGGTAGCCATTGTTAGACTACGCAAAATTTGAAAGTTTACAATTGCAGCTAACTTCTGCTATACCAGTTTTATGGGGCACCTCGTGTAAATGAAATAAAGACAAATATGCCATGTATTTACCTATATCTATCAACTTCTTCCTTCATATATGTGGTGAAGGAAGAGCCATCTACCGACAAAAGAATGCCGTCATCACTAAGCCTATGAAGTTCTATTTCTTTAAAGGAACCATTCATCTAAAAATAATAAAACATATGATATATAATAATATCACTATGTAAAGCACTAAAATTGGTTAAAATAATCGATTTGCTAACTGTAAGTCGATGGTTAAAAGTATGAATTAATTTAAAAGTTAGTGAGAGATTTACTAATGCTAAACCCGTCTCAAGTCTAATTTAAAAATATATCTGTCATATTCCTTTGACAATATCAATAGACTTAGTGAGGGTTTACTGTTAGCAAATCCTAGGACTAGTATTTTGTCAAATGGGATTATTCACTGTAATTATTTACAATTCGATTTATTTAAATGTTATTAATAGATTAAAGATTTTTTACTATTTACTTTACATAAAATATAATTACCAAAAAGTTTAATTTTGTGATTCTGTTGACATTTTACCTGTAAAAAATAAGACGTTGGTCCGCTTTTTGTCGCTTGGACTTTGTACTTGTTTCCATTATTAATCAGTTCTACGTCTACAACGTTTGTCAATATGTTGGCACCTTGAATTTGTCCTTTTTCTAGAGAGCTTACAAACTCTTGGAATCCTGCAAAAAATGTAGAGACGCACATAATTTATTGCCTTAATTCCCACTGACGGATCATACTTATTCTTATTCGTACTTTGTATGTTAATATGTAGTTTTATTGACACATAAGTTGCGTTTTTTCAACGTTGCGTTGGTGTTGGACAACGCGAATATTTTTTTTTGGTTGGTAGAATTAAGATGTGTTCACGCGCGACTAGAAAACGAATTTTTAAACAGTTTTCAAGTTTAATCTTAAAATAATTTGTGAGTTTTATCAAAATTCCGGGTGCCGATATCAAAAAAAGATATGTCCGAGAATTAGGGAAAATCCTCATTGTGACGACGATAAACCTCTTCTATTCCTAAATAAACAGCTTTTAAACGGGCCTGTTTCAATATAAACAGCTTTTAAACAGATCTGTTCTCAAATAAACAGCTTTTAAACGGGTCTGTTCCCATATAAACAGCTTTTAAACGGGTCTCATCCCAAATAAACAGCTCTGGAACAGGTCTGTTTAAAAGCTGTTTATATGGGAACAGACCCATTTAAAAGCTATTTATTTGGGAACAGACCTGTTTAAAAGATGTTTATATGGGAACAGACCCGTTTAAAAGCTGTTTATTTGAGAACAGAAGAGGTTTATCGTCGTTTCCTGTATCTAAACACGATGACGTCAGAGATTTTTTGATGATAAGCTGCCCCGTGGCACGGGGGGCGTAGAAACCCCCCTCTACCACTAGTAAGGGAAGTCCAGAAGGATCCTTCGGCAACCAGGATATAACACAGGGAACCTCTAAAGGTAAGGAACAACAAGAAACTGTTCAAGGCCCAGTAGATCTTCTTCAACACAAGAGGCCCGACAGGGAACTGCACAAGTATCCATTAGACACTTTACAAACGCATCAAGGGCGCCTACGGACGCCGATAATGTAAAGAAATTGGCCAAGGAGTTCAGGAAGCTCCAGGTCAAAATCGTGGTCAGCATGGACGGTCCAACCGATACAGAGCTGACTGAAGAGCACCTGCTCAAAGTCCTTGCTCCATCTAGGCAGGAAGGATGTGAGACCAGCAAAAGGGCTCCTAACAGGACACCGCCGGAGAATCAGAGACTTGAGTCGCACCTTGGAAACTATCTGTTGATCCCAGGCCATGTAAGAAGGTTGCAGCCCGGAAACATCTATTATTTTGAGAAAGAGGCAGGCTTCCAGGATATTGGGCGTGCAACGGGCTCATCAAGGTGGCCTACCTACATGAGAATTGTCCCGCCCGCACTTCTACATTAATTCATTCAATGGTTCAAGACTCGTCATCTTGCTCTTTAGAAGATATTTATTCTAACAAGACATTGAATTTAAGCAGCCCAATAAAAATCGCCGACCTTTAAAAAGTCGACAAATGAACAAATCACACAGGGAATACTAAAATTGCGGCTCACAAATGGGTTTTGTGTGTTGATTTTGGTTTTATTCAAATAAATAACTTTATTATATAGACAAAGATAGCCATATCTTTATTTCTGAAACCTACGATACACAATCAAGCACTCTAAATAAGTTCCATATCAACTCGTTTCGATCAAAACTACGTTTACATTTGAACGCATAAACCCTTTGGATTCGTTCGAGTAAAAAGTTCGATCGCGCAAGTATTGTCACGACCTAACCGCCTTTTGCGGTCTCGAGGGTACCACAACAAAAGTAAAAAACCATAATTAAAAAAGTACACCGATTATTGTGTTTTTAGATAAAAATTCGAATCTATTTTCAACTTGTTGAAACTGCCCGTATAAACGTATTTTTAAATATTTTCACCGTATCTGCATTTGGTGGCATAACGTCAAAATTGCCATCGCAACGTTGCGGAAAAAAACGCAACTTTATTAATGCTACAATTAAATTGAAATTCGATCTGATTTTTAACGCTTGGATTAGGCTACATTTACATTGGCAAATTGAGCAAAGCAAAGCAAAGTCAGCGATTAATCAGGTGATGGACCTTTAAAAATGGTGGCAGTAGGGTAAACAAAGCGATTTTTCGTAAGACGTAATGCTAATAAAAATGAAAATTTTGGGAAACTGGAAAAAGATTCAGATTAAAAAAAGTGACTCTTTTATAGAGTAATCCTTTCTGAATCGGGGAGAAACGAGTATTTTGCCGAAATGTTGGAAATGAACCCAAAATTTGCAGTTTAAAGAGGCAATGTCATGTACTTTTATCTCTCGCGCACTTGCACAGTGTGGATAGGCATTGTCTCTCTCAGTTCAGCCTGAAGATCGGGCCAGATCCACTTGAAGAGTGACAGTGGCGCCATCTGATTTGAGAGAGATGACGTTATCTGTAATTACACGGGTGCGATAGAGATAGGTAGAGGGACATTTCCACGTTTAATGGCGAATTTTGAGTTTCTTGTTAAAATTTCGGCAAAATGCTTGTTTTCCCCGATTCAGAAAGGCATACTCTATAAAAAAATCACTTTGCTTAATCTGTGTCTTTTTCCACTTTGCCAAAGTTTTGATTTAAATTAGCATTACGTCTTATGGAAAAACGGTTTGTTTACCCTACAGCGGCCATATTGGATCGGCCATATTATTTTTGTTAGCCTGCCCTATTGAACACTTCAATCACGTAACTTTGTGTTAGATAATCCCACTTATCATGGAGGGCCAAACTTTTTTTGCCTCTACTTCCACTTTTACAGAAATAATACTGTACAAAATGGGACATTTTCAAAAAACAAGTTTAAATTACCGTATTTTCGCTTTCCTACAACCTTCAAAAATTTATACATTTGAGAAGAAATAACCTCACAAATTTTAGAGTGCTTTTACTTTTTTCCTTGGAGATTCAACTCCATAATACCGAAGATAGAATCTTTCTCTTTATCTAGAACTGCCCACCGCTGCACAAAACTCCTACATTTCTACAGAAAATTAATTTAAAAACACCCTTATTTAAATGACTTTCTTATGAAAATAAACGTTTGCTTATTCTGTGACGTCAACCTAAAGAAGCCATTTTGACAGCAACATTAATGGATTTTCTGACAATTTCGCTGTTAAAATGGAGACGACTTGTAGCGAGGTCGAGTTAACACCCTGAGCGCCCCGGGGCCGCCACTGTCTCTCTCTTACTAACTAAACGCAGTGATTGATTGTTGGGGCGCCCGGGATGTCCAACTCGATTGATGGGCCTTTGGTAGAGTCCGTGCTATTATTATTATTTCATATATCAAGCTCTTTGTCGGAACAGAGAACACGATCTATGAAAGAAAAAGAAGACAATCTTTTCAATACGTATTGAGTATGATGTGAAAACATATTAAATGATAATACATGTCCTCCCATTTAGAATAATATAATAATATAACATACCTGTCTCGATAGTTTTATCCGCAATTTGCAGAGCACCGCACACCACGGCCAACATCACGTCTGGCTTTTCGGCCTGAACTTTCTCTTGGATTAGGGCGTCCAGCCATGCTGTGTCTGTGGAGTTTTCTTGGAAACTTTTGGTTTCCAGAAGGGTAATGAGATACTCAACCGTGGTTCTAGAAAAATAAAGCGAATATTGGGGTATTTTTGGTCAGTACATTTAAGGGAGAAGCTATCACTATTGTTATGCTTATTTTTATTTTTAATAATGATAACAGAAAGCAGAAGCAGAAAGAGTTTTTGGTCAGATCCACTTTTGTAGTTGACGTTAAATATAACCTAACTTTTTTTGTTTGAAAGTTTGAGACAATGATGTGTTTCGGACTTACATTGTCTATATTTTATTTATACACGACGTTTCGATCAGTACAATCTCTGATCGTCGTAGAATGCAACATCAGAACAACAGTCTATCGTAAACCCACTTACACAGGACAATATGTAAATCAAGTTTCAAATCATTCTGTTACAACCAAACGAGGCATAATAAGAACTTTGTCTAACAGAGCCGTTCAAATTTGTAACAATTCTCATGACTTGTAAATCATAACATTAAGAAGGATCTGTAGCAGAATGGTTACAGCCTTAAACTTATAACAGATACTATTTTCAGTAAACCAAGTCCCTTCTTAGGCGGAGCCAACTTCTTAAACTTCACGGTTTAGTGATTTCCCATAATATATAAGTACGTAGCCTTAGGAATAGATTTTAGTTTGCATCTGAAGACGATCAGAGATTGTACTGATCGAAACGTCGTGTCAGGGTTAAAACTGATTTTAAATGTTTACGTCTTGAAAACGTTATAAAGAAAAGGTAATCACAAGCTTGTGGACTGATAAATAATTTGTATTTTTTTGCGATTTAAGCAGAACACAAAAATGTACGTATTGAAAAAAAGTGGGTCAGGATTTTTTGCCAAAATTATATCATAAATGTACCGTAGGCAAAAATTTTGTAAAAGTATAGTGAAAATGTTATTTTTGACACGTTTTTAATGATGTTATCGCGTCGCAGGCAAAGTTTTTTTGCGATATAGCAGTAAATTCTTCAAAAATGTTGATATTTTTCACGTTTTTGCAAAATATTATTCAGGGGCCGTCGCAGCCTTTTTTTGTGTTGCTAAAATCATCTCATAAATGTGACGAACTTGGAAGGCTGTTGAATTGAACTAAAATTGTAATAACTAATGATGTTATCGCGACTCAGGCAAAAATTTTTGCAATTTAAAAGGGAAGTTTTTTTCAAGTTTTGATATTTTTCACGTTTTTGGCCAAATCTAGGAAAACAAATATGAGGAACAGAGTGAAAAAAGCATAAAAGATAAAAACCATACTGTAAAAATTCCCTGACTTTTCCAGGTCACTTTTTAAATTCACAGACTTTTCCAGGTTTCCCTGACCAGTTTCAACCCTGATATGGCTTAGCAATAATGTATCCTTAAATCTCACCTAAAGTCGCCTCTAATAGAGAGCTCCTTCAAAGCGAAGACCAAATTCTCTCTGGCCTGGTCCCGGTTTTCGCCCCAAGAAAAACAATGACCGAACTGCGAATCGGCGAACTCGTGCAGACCGCCAGAGGCCGCCACTGAAAAGTAGCCCCATACGTTCTTCGAAGAGCGGAAATTGAGTTCCTGGACTGTACCCGAACTTGGTTTGAAACCTAAAAATAAAAATATTTGTAATCGTAAAAAGTATATCACGCAAAAATCTATCTAAAAGTATTGCTGATGTAGGGTTTTCTAGAGGCCCTGTATACAATTTTTGACAGTTATTGTTTTATCAGAGGTAAGCAACTCGATTTGGCAGTTGTTAGGGAAATGTTGTTAATTTTTTTGTGTGTTGGCAACCATTGGATATTAATCAATTTGTCAATGTCACATTTTGGATTAATAAACGTAAGTACATAAAATTTTACATTTGATTATTTATATGCGGTTTGAAAATCTTGCGGTATAAAAAACTGTACTCGCGACTACGACCTTGTTTCATTGTTCAATGGAAAAAGAAACGCAAGAAAAATGGAAAGAGATCATGCATTTGCCAAACTGGAAAATTAATAAAAATAGTCGAATTTGCGAAATAAGTATTATTTTAAGTTTATATGTATATTTAATAAGTTAATTGTATTCATTTATTGGAATATTTTTGCGTAAGTAAAAAATATGCAGTTAAACTTCACCATAATGCTAAAAAAGGTTTTACAAGAAAAGTAATTTGATAACGGCAGTGGAATTTCTGCCAAAAGGTCCAAATAAATGCATTTAAAAAAAAAATAACTATAGGATTTGCGAAGCGGATTTTAACATTTTTTAAATCATTTTCGTTACACATGATTACAATTGAAATCAGCCATGTTCACATGATTACAATTGAAAAATCAGCCCCCATAAGATATTCAGCCCTCTAGTAGGCCATCAAGTGTTTTCTTAGTGCTGAATTATATTTCACCATTATTTTGCAGTGGTGATGCCTCGGCGGTGTTTGATTCTAGCGGCTTTCTGATCCACCTTTCTTGGCAGCCACTTACCGAGGTTTTTGGTGTTGCTAATACACAAACGTGATTTCCTGATCCTTGCCAAGGAAAGGAGTCTTCATTTTCATTTCCTGCCACATCCGTCCCTCGCGGCATCCCCACAAGAGTCACACCTGGTTCCCATCTATGGGTTTCTCATGCGTCGCCACCCTCTCGCAAACTCTAAAAACGCATAACGTGATGTAAGAGTTGCCTTTCCAAGTCCATGTCGCACCACGTGATGGGTTTTAAGAGTTAGGGTAGGCATGTGATACACCTAGATGGAAACCGAATTTGGTCGGGGTTAGAAGGGGTTGCGGGCAGTCCCATACCAATTTTGAGTTTATTTGTTGACATGCTACCTGGCTTTTATTTCAGCTTGGCCTTAAGAAGGTCGTCATAGCCTTGTTGATAAGCAAGTCACAGCACAGATCGACGCAAAGCAAGTTACAAGCTTCTTTAAAGGGTTAAAAATACTCTGGTGGAGAACAATTAATGATGGTCGCAGTGGAAAGTGCCAGACTGACACGCTCACAAATGAATCAATGAATCAAGGGTCTTACCTTCGTCAGGATTTTCGGAAGTAATTCTAGCAGCTATCACATGACCCCAAGGTTGCGGTTTTTGTCGGGGCGTGTCAAAGTCAATTTCTGTCATCGCCCAAGGAGATTCACCATAAAGTAACCTAAAAGTCAAAATCATGATGGTTGACTACTACGCGAAAAGTTAACTTAAAGGCTTCTATTGCGTTATCAGGAAATTTATTGTTTCCGACTTTAATTAAACCAGTTTTTTTCCTAGTTTGTCTAAAAAATAAATTTAAAGCCAAGAGAATAAAAAAGTGCTATTGCCGTTAAGTTTGTTGAGTTTGATAACCGGCTATTCGGAAATGCTTTCTAGAGGTTTTGGGTTTGAATTCCAGTCGAGGCAAAACCGTTTTTCCGATTTATTCTTCCCACCCTCTACGCGAGGGTGCCATAAATTTACTTTATTTAAAATCTGACACTTACGAGCGTCTGACTGCATTTTGCAAACAAATCTCAATTTACCTAATATCCTTAATATAATGCAGTGGCAGACCCATAGCGATTTGTAGCTGAGCAGCGGGTAAATTTACGTCGGACACCATTTCTGTGCAAGGGTGTTCTACTTGTAAACGAGGGTTTAGCTCCAAAAAGTAGTAGTCCCCAGAGGTTTCGTAGAGATATTCTACTGTGCCGGCTGAAACGTATCCTACCATTTTAGCAAGACGGACTGCAGCCTGAAAATACAAGGATAGTACTTATAAGAGTAGTTGTTGGGCAACAATTGAACCTCGAGTTGCCTTTTTTACAAACTGCAGAGGTGTCTTCAAATAGTGATCGATGAAGATGTGAAAAAAATGCTTAATGATGACATTATTAAACATTATGCTTCTGCGTGGTCATCCCCTGCGTTATTAGTCCCCAAAAGTGGTGATAGGAAGAGATTTTGTGTGAATTGTCGTGCTTTGAATCGCTTTACCCGTAAAAATGCGTATCCAATACCATTTGTTTCGAGTATTTTGGATAAACTGCGTAATGATAAATATTCATCTTCCTTAGACGTTCGATCTGCTTGCGGCAACTTAGCAACAGTTAATAGACCGTATTATTGGAGGTAAAATGGAGATTTTTTTGTGAGAAGAGCAAAAGTAAAACTTTGCGTTATCCATCTCTTCGAAAACTTCAGCTCTGGCTATACCAGCGGGCGCCTCTTATCTGATTCGAACAGTCGCGCCGAAAATAGAGATGGCGTTGCCGTGGTTGTCGGCCAATAGTTGAACCTCGAGATGCCTTATATTACTTTATGGGATGAAGAAATATCAAGCACCTCCTCTAAATTTAGTCAACGCCTTTCGGCAAATTATGTTATCATCAGGTTGTACAAAATAGAGAAACTACTGGCAAATATCAAGCAGAACTGGTTTTCATACAATGTAACTTCTGTTGTTAATGATATAAACTGACAAATAGGTTTAACTGCAACTTTTATTACTATAAGAAAATATCGAAAAAGGATTGATAAAAATTATGTGCATTTTTACTAAAACAAACTTATTCCTTTAAAAAAAAAATTAAAGTTGCAGTTAAAACTTAAACGAACTACCTAAAAACACCGGGTCCAACGAAAACTGCGTGATTAATAATAAGTGTCTCTTCAAAAAGTTATCAATTAAGAGGTGGAGAAAATGCTTATTAATAGCATTATTGAACCTTCTGATTCTGCGTTATTAGTCCGCAAAAGTGGTGATAAGTAATGGTTTTGCGTGGATTATCGTGCTTTGAATAGGGTTTACAGTAAAGATGCGTATCCAGTATCATTTATTATTTTGAATAAACTGAGTCATATAGTCATGCAACTTCTGTTGCTAATGATATAATCTGACAAATAAGTTTAACTGCAATTTTTATTACTATAAGAAAATATCAAAAAAGATTGATAAAAATTATGAGCATTTTTATTAAAACAAACTTATTCCCTTAAAACAAAATTAAAGTTGCAGTTAAACCTTAGACGAACTACCTAAAGATACCGGGTCCAACGAAAACTGCGTGATAAATAATAAGGGTCTCTTCAAAAAGCGATCAATGAAGAGGTGCAGAAAATGCTTAATAATGGCCTTATTGAACCTTGAATTGGGAGATTTTTCGTAAGACGTGCAAAATGTCTCTAATAAAATTAAAACTTTACCTTTTCCATCTCTTCGAAGACTTCAGGGCTGGCTATAGCCGCGGGCGCCTCTTCAATGATCTTCTGATGTCTCCTCTGAATCGAACAGTCGCGACCAAAAATAGAGATGGCATTGCCGTAGTTGTCAGCCAGTAGTTGAACTTCGAGATGCCTCGCGCCCTGAGCTAGTTTCATAACGAATATTGGAGAGCCGGGAATTTCCGCTTGGACCTATTAAAATAAATAATAAAAACTAGAGCTCAGCCCAGGTCTAAATTTCCACAACCAAAATTTTTGCTTGCGATTTTTTTATAATAGTATATTGTAAAACAAGAAGGTCATTACACGTAAGTATAAAGTTTCCGACCAGTCACTAAAACACGTATTCCCAAAAATGATAATTTTTTAAGTACTAGAAAAGTACCTCGAAGTACTGTGTCATGTACTGCTAAAGTACTGCGGGTTAAAATGTGGTTTTTCCGAAAGGTGGTTACTACCTCGGGAGTCATACTTGCTTTTAGAAATGTGTTAAATTTTCCCAAGCATTTATTTGTAAATCTGCAAGCGCTTGTCTCAGGATTGGGTTACTGTGTGTTCGAGTTCAGTTAATAAAGCTTCGTTCAATGCATTTTCGGCAACATTAAGGTGATTCGGCATCTGTCGACGGATTTGTCCAAAACCAGACAAAAAAGTCGGTCCTGCCCTTGCGTTTTACGAGAAAAAGACGTACCGATAATAACTCTCTTAATTAAGGTGGCCTGAAAAAAATACAGCGGCAAAAAATCTTCTGGACGTGAGTCGATTGAGTCACGTATGAACAGTAGATTTTTCGTGTTTACCCCTGCTCAGGGCCAACCCCGATTTTTAAATTATTTTCTTTGTTTTTCAAAATTATTATTGTTATAATTATAATTATTTTATAGTTATATGGATTTCTAAATAAAATGACAAAAAACATCTCATATGCATAAGACCAAAGAGGTAATAGTAACCGTAGACCCGGGTTTCGCACTTGTGGTTCTCATCGGTACGGTGCTAGGCATTAAGAGATGAAATGATCATAAAAAAAATCTGAAACAGGATTCATGTAAAAAACAACCATCTGTCAAATTGCAGAATCGGCAAATGTAACTTATATTTAAAGGACAATTAGGCGCCTTTACGGAAACAGATATAATTCTCTTTACAGGTATCCTAAGCTATGGAGTTGATAAATTTAAAAAGTATTTAGCCAGGGTGAATAAATAACAAAAAAAAATGAGCTCTCCCTCAAAGAGTTTTTATCTCCTAATTCTTAGCACCGTACTAATGCGCACCAAAAATGCGAAACCCGGGTCTATGGTTACCTTTTTTGTTATTTGTTCACCTTCGCTAAATCCTTTTTGAAGAAAAATTATATTCGGTAATCCTTTGTGTAACTCTCTTATTGAACCGGGTTTGACATTTTACTTAAAAACCGCTTAAAGAAACAGAAAGAAAAAATTTGCCAAAATATACAGGGTGTCAAACATTTAAAAAAAGTAACATTGGCGAAACGATTGGTATCCAAAAAGACACTTTTTGGTAAACCATCTATGTATTTGAAACTGTACTTACATGCGTCTTTTGGTTTTGGAGATACTAGGGGAGATACCCTGTATATGCGCGCTATTAAAAAACAACAATACTCTTACCTGCCTGAAGGCGGCACTAAAATCCTCAGGAACCTCCACCTTTCGAATGCCTTTGCCCCCGCCGCCCTCCGAGGCCTTGACCATGACGGGAAAGCCGATCTTATGTGCGGCCGCCAATCCCGCTTCTGCCGAAGCCACGCAACCTTTGGCGAACAGTTCCGAGGTAATTTTAATTTTCTTGCCAGAGTATTGTGCTTTTAAACCTACAAAAAAAGAAATAAAACTACATAACAAACCACTAAGGCAGCATATAGGTATAATGGTATTATACGAGTTTAAGCAGCCCTCTGAAACCCGTAAAATAATAATAAAAGAAAATAAAAACAATACTATAATATAAATTAAAAAATATTTAATCGCCTCTAATGTATCTAGCTTTGACTACTGGTTTTTAATTTAGTTAAAAATGCGTAATAAACAACTTAAGAACCATATTAATATTGAGAGTTTAAGCAACCCTTTAAACGCCTTATCAAGTTTTGTGGATGGCAATAAGAGAAAAGATAGCACCGCAGGCAAAAATAAAAATAATAATGCAATATAAATCGTGGCGTTTAATTTTAAACTTAAAATTATTTTATCGCAATAGAAAGGGGCGAGCCCCCCAATGTATCCAGCCCTAACCACTGTTCTTAATCAAAAGGCTGCACCTTTTTTTTAATTTTTGTAAATATTAAACTATATCATAAAATGACTAATGTTTTTGTTAACACGTACATACATAACAACCACGGTCCCGAGAATACACAAGGTCTAATATTTTTGCCCCATTCTTCGACCTAATGCAAAATTAGTGTAAAGACTACTTATCTTGTGATTAACTTTTTGTGTAAGTAAATATCATTTATTTTTGTCCTGAATGAGTTGATCTTGCACCAAATACAAATTAAGTCCTGACCTGGTTTAGAAGTTAGGTTATGTAGTTGTTATTTTTAACTGCTTTAAAAGCATATTTTGTTTGGTTTTTGCAGAGTTTTGGAAGTAATTATTTTATTATTCAGGAGCAAATACTTGTTGCGTAAATTATATGCAAAAACAATTTTTACGATTGCAAATTTAAGGTGTCCTTTTTTGGTTTTGTCTTTGAGGACCATTCAAAGTAAAGAAACGCATAAAGCAGCTACCTACCTATGAAAAAAATAATCTGAGTAATGTCGCTGTGTCCTTAATTTGGGCAAAGGAAGAAAAAATATAATAAACAATTATACCAAAGAAAAGAGAGAAGTCAACAAAGAAAACAGCTGATATCACTGTCATTCAGTGGGCGAAACTACTAGACCGTGTATATTCTACGGTGAATAACACCTCCTTTCTCAAAAGAAAAAAAAATAAAATGACATTATCCAGGTCATTTAACGATGTTTTCTTAGCTTACCTGATCCCGACCAAGGCATGGTTGGTACGTCCGCAGTTTGTGCCACTATAGACGACGCGATTTTGTCACCGAGCGCCCACATGGCTTTTTCCGACGGTCCGATGAACGCAATGGAATGTTTGTGCAACATTTCGGGTAGTTTGGGGTTTTCGGACGCGTGACCCCAACCTGCCCACACAGCCTAAAAATGCGAAAAATACTTAAAAAACAAAAAATTAGGTTAGATTTTGGATTGGGGTGGTACATAATACTTATACAAAATCGACCATTGCATATCTTTTGTTTTCCTTTGTTTTAACAAGTGCCGCCCTGCTCTGCTTTCTGGCACTAGGTCTCCCAGTGAGGCCTTTGCTATTGCAAGACCATCGGAGTAACAGGACGTGTGACGGGGTTTCCTTTTTTTCCGGCAGAAGCGACGTCAAACCCGAAGTGTACAGAGTGTCCCGAATTGGGCATTTTTGTGGGGTTTAAGCATCGATGTACTTACCTCGATGGGTTTAAGGTACTTCCATGCGAGATAGAACAACACTGACCACCACTTGCGAGGTTCGATTTTCAAGAGAAGTTCGAAAGTAAAAACCGCATCTGCATATGTCTGCATTTTGGGAGAGGGTCTATAACTTCGTTATTACTGAAAATTTTATTTTGAGGTAAACAGCTTTTTCATAGACTTTGTTACAAAAATTTAAATGTCTTTTTAGATTTTTTCCACCGCTTTAGTTTCCAAGATATAAGTCAAGGTTAGTAATTTTCTTATGGAACATCCCATATTTTATTCAATTTTTAAATTTGTGATGAAATTTCCTTTTAAACAATAAAGCATATGTGGTAGTTTGGTTGAGCCGTTTTCGAGATATTTAATATTTTGCAATTCTGCCTAGTGTGCTTTGACTTTATTTTGATAGCTTCACAGTGTGTTAGTCATTTATGTCATAAAATTTGTGTCAATAGGTCATAATATGAGAAAAGTAAAAATTGCTTCCTGTCTTGGCCTGCTTTTTAAAACTACAAAGCTATTATTATTATAGAAACACATTTCAAGTGATAGGTAATAGCTTTAAGTAGATATTTAGTTTATCACCGGGTTCTAACCGTCTTACTGATCTATTATTGTTTTTTTGATATTGTAAAGTGTTTGTAAATCATAAATAAATAAATAAATAAATAAATAAATAAATAAATAAATAAATAAATAAATAAATAAATTATTATTACCGAGAAGTCACCTAATTCCTATAATTCTCTATCCCTTCTAACATCATAAATAATCAAGCTTCTGTCAAATAATAAACAATTGAGATCATTGACAAGCTAGCAAAAAGCAAAGCCTACTTAATTTTTACTATGTAGCAAGAAATACCATATTAAGATGGATTGAAATCTCTTTAACTACAGTAGGCCATGGCAGTAATGTAATGAGTCATTGACAGAATGGTTTAACTATGCCATGGCATACTAGACAGAAATGAAAAATATTAAATATCTTAAAAACGGCTCTACCAAACTATGACATATGATATATTAGTGAAAAGGATATTTCATCACAAATTCAAAAATGAAATAAAATATCTTGGAAACTAAAGACGGTGGAAAAAATCTGGAAAAACAGTTTTAAAAAAAGTCAACAAAAAAGCTCTTTACATCAAAAATAAATTTGAAGTAATAACGAAGTTATAGACCCGGCTTGACATATCAAGATGAGGTTTTCACCTTCGAACTTCTCTTGAAAATCGAGCCTCTCAAGTGGGGGCCAGTTTTTTTCTATCTCACCTGGAAGTACCTTAAATCCTCCAAAAGTGCCCCTGTACATGTGCTTATTGAGTCTGCATGCAGTGACCCGTTATAAGTCCAAATATCTTTCATACGGTCTTCCTGTCTTTGCTTAGAAGTCTGCAGTTATTTGAGGCGAGTGTTTCTTAATAAACTTTATGGCCTGTCTTTGACGGACAGATTGTGTTGTTTGGTTCTCTCAGTGACCCACTATTTTATGGATTGCTTGGCTCTTGCTTAACAACCCCGCAGAAAGGTTCCGATCCTGTAAATGCTACTGCCGAGCCTTGTTTGGCTAGTTGGTCGACTTTTTCGTTTCGTGATTGTCCTTTATCGCCTGGTAATGATTATTGATGATAATGATTTAAAAGCAAAATATGCCACGAACCTTTCTTTTTAGTTAAATTATTTAGATATTTATTCTTCTTCGGTTGTTTTGTTTTCGTAAAATATTGTTTGCAATTGTGGGCATCCTACATTAACAGGTTTAAAAAAACCCCTGACTTTTTTTTGTCTACCCTGACTTTTCCTAAATTCCGACTTTCTTGATTGGTGAGCACCCTGTCTAACTGAACCGTGCTGAAACCTCTCCAGGCCTCTCTGTGATCTTTACTTCTTTTTTTGTTAAGTATTGTATGTGATCTTAGTGAGTTTATCTCTCTCTTTATTTTTTCCGTGGTTAAGCTCCCCTACTTCTTTTTAAAGCAATTTATGACCGTACTTGATCAGTATATGCTTGGTTAGAAGCTACTGGTATGAAAACTATTATTTTTTAATTTAAATCTAGTTTAACTCATTTATTATCGTTAATAGAACTTACCTGTACTTGCAGTCTTACAGCAATGTCAACAATTAGCTCTACGTTAGCGTAGTTATTGTTATTCGTCCCTCCGGGAACTGGAACGTAGTGGTCGGCCATTTTAATATATTCTAAAATAAAAACGTTGCTTTCAATTGCCTAGATTGTTATAAAATGGTATGGTGTTAGTACTACGTCACTTTTCAGAAGAGCAGCGAACAGGATTCGAAGAAAATATGGCATTTAAAGATGAAGAAAAATAACGTGGCGCTGGCTACGTCACAACGCGTTAATAAGCGATAAAGTCACCTAGTGGAGAGTGTTCGAAAGATACGCAAATGGCCTTCAATAACAATATTCTTTCTCTAACCTGCATTGGCCTTTAAATCCTCCGGCGTTACCATGACGACGAATCGTACTGCCCTTTCGTTTTTGAACATCTCGTAGGACCACCGGCGAACTGAACGCATGCATTTTACCGCTGCTATACCGTTGTTGGCAATTAAAACCTAAAACAGAAAGCGAACAATGATGACCAAAACTATACCAGAATTCCGTACAAGAACAGTGAACGTCCTGGACCGCTATTCTCGTAACACGTAACGTTTTGAAGACGCTAAGTGAAACGAATAGCGAACAGCTCGCTCAGCAGCACGCTGACCGACGACTTTTCGTATTCGTCGTCGTTAAACATGGATTTTCTGTCAGTTTGGTGTCAATATTGCACCGATCATACGCCAAAGGTTACTAAAACGAAAATGAGTTAACTGGCTTTTTAGTTGAGAACGGTGTTGGTTAACTCTTTCGATTTAGTATGCTTTAGCCTACTATAGCGGTCATATTGACACCCAAATGACAGAAAATCCATGTTTTACCTGTCAATTTGGTTATAAAAATGGCGGCAATCTTTGGCTAAAGGGCACTGAAGAGATAAGAGTTAACTGGCTTTTTAGTTGAGAACGGTGTTGGAACCTAACAGCGCCACATTTTTTTATTAGAACCTATAGCTAATTTAGTGCTAATTTTGTTCCGAAAAAAAAAAATTTAGAGCTTGCGTTTTTTAAAAGTTAGCGCATGCGCTGCTATGTTCCGTGATACCTACAGAATTAGAGCTAATTTAGTTACGAGAAGAGCGGTCATGGATGTTTTTTTTTGCAGAAAATTGTTTTGGCGGCGTTACCCTTTATGGCTTAATAAATCCTTTTTTGCCTTTTTAAAACCGAATATATTTAAAAATTGGATTGATTAGTTTTTACAGAGTGGCATTAAGGACTGGTAAAAAAATATTTTCCTTATTCATCTGACTTTTTCCGACTGTTTTTTAGAAATGTATATAACTACACTAGAGGTACACTTGATAAAAAAACGCATACATGCAGTCACAAAATTGACCTTTCTAAAAGTGTATAATATATACGGACTACCAGCTAAAATGCCTAAAAACTTCAAAAGTACGACAATTTGTCATATTGTTTAAAAAAGGTGTCTAAAACTGAAAATATTTTTTTTCTTAAATTAAAGGCAACCTTATTTTTATATTAAATTTTGCATAATACTAAAAAATCAGCAAAAATAATGCTTTAGTAAAGTCTTTATTGAACAATATCAAATTATCGCTCGAGTAACGGACGAAGGCTGTTCTATAAAGAGGGCGGTAACCCATTTTGGAGTTGATAAAATAACAATAATACGATGGAAACAGCGCTGGATTGAAACAATTCGACGAATAGGAAACTTGGATTAGAACAAAAACGATGGTAAACTTAATACTAATTATTTTAACTTAAAAAAGAACTAAAATAAATAATTTAGTATTTAATAGCATCACCATTTTTCTCTATTACAAGCTGGAACCGTCTGGGCATTGAAAAGGTTAAATTTTGAAAATACTGATGGTCTTCTGAGAGCTGATCCAATGTGCGATGAATAGCATCGCTTAACTCTTCAGCATTTCGTGGTCTCCAATTCCTTTGCTATATTATTTTAACGATTCGACCCCATATATTTTCCATTGGGTTAAGGGCTGTTGGCTGGCCAAGGAAGTGTTTCTATATTATTATTCTGAAACCATTGGCGAACAACATTAGCCGTGTGTACTGGACAGTTGTCCTGCTGATAAACGAAGTCATTATTTTCATGTAAAGCCTGTACAGATGGCAGCATAACGTTTTCAAGGATTTCAATATATCGTTCACTATTGAATCTTCCTTCGATTCTCCAAAAAAAACCCAAACCTCTAGCACTAAACCAGCCCCACATGTTTACAGAAAAATGTCCAGCTTTTTTAATTTGGTTTGTATATTCGGGTTGAAATCTAGAATTTGGTGGACGATAAACTAAAATTCTCCTGCTGCTTGAAGATGATTGAAAAATTTTTTCGTCAGTGAAAACCACCCTCTCCCAGAAGTCATTACCACGAAGAACGTTGTTCAGTGCAAAAATCACCCTGGCCTGTTTTTGTTCTTCTGTTAGAAAAGGCTTCTTTGCAGCAACTCGACAAGAGACTTCTGATTTCGTAACTCTTCTATTTACTGTTGGTAAAGAACCCGGAAATAATGTTACATTAGCTGCTTCAACCGACGTTGAAAAAGGATTTTGTCTGAGATGGTCAATAAGTCTCTCATCTTGCCCTTCAGAACTTACTTTTGGTCGTCCTGATCCATCTTTCCTATCCGTAGAATTATTTTCAATCCAGCGCTTTTTCCATCGCATTATCTTCATTTTATCAGCTCCAAAATGGGTGGCCGCTCTTCTTATAGACCAGCCGTCTTCTATAACTCGAGTAATAATTGAACTTTTGTAAATGTTGATATCTGTGGCATTTTTAAGGATGTCACACTGAATTTTAAGCTGTCAAGAATACTAAGCTGGTGGTGCCTTATAATAGTATACACTAATGGAAAGCTAAATTTTGTTTTTTTTTTTTAAATCAAGTGTACATATTTACAAGTAAGTTTCAGATTTTTTCTGGCACTTTTTAGTATTTAAATTTTGTTTTTATTGTAGTTTTATAGATCACATTACGATGTTTCTATGATCTATGAGCTGACAGAACAGGTGACTGCAATCCTTGCGTACGTTAGGTATACATATGAGAATAGACACTTAAAGTAAATATTTCAACGCATCGGAATTGGTATACGTAACGCGTTCGAAACAAAGTCAAAATACACTACACTTTTGACTTTTTTATGCGATGTTTAGAACGATGCCCGCTTTCTTGAAGGTTGCAATGACAGAACTGCTGATTGAAATCGTTGCGTATGGTCGTGGGTCCGTAACAACGAGATTCTGTCATCACACCCGTCAAAGAAGCAGGCATCGTTCGAAACATGGCATGAGCCAGTCAAAAATGTAGCGTATTTTGACTTTGTTTCGAACGCGTTAGGTATACCGATACCGATGCGTTGAAATATTTACTTTAACAGTGGGATTTACTAAGATCTAAAATAGTACCCCTCACAGATCTAAATATTTACACCTGTAGGGGGTACTAAATTTTAAAACCAAATTTAAAAAAATACTTACCCATACAGAAAAGACACAAAGTTATTCATTATTTTGTATTATTATTGCAAAATACCATTGAAAAACAGCTTTTTTTCTAAAAATATACCAAATTTTAGGAGAAAATGCCCTAAAACTAATTTTTTTTGACAGGCTTCAAAATGGCATATGGTGAATACGCCAAAAATTTGGCACATAATAGCTTCATCATCTGTGTTTGAGGTTATAAAGTTGGTTAGTTTTTAGAGCACCTCTGGGGGGTGGTTTAAATTTATAGCCCCCAGAAAGAATTGTTTTGTGGCAATAAGTAATAAGTTTGTTTAAAATTTCCCTAAGTAACCGTTTTTACAAGAAGTAATTTACTTTATTTAATATCCTTTGCTGTTGTTCATTAATCAATAAAACACCTCCAATTTTGTGCAGAAAAACTCGATATTTTCAACCCGTTTTCAGCACAAAGAATATATTTATGAGGGCACTACGAGGCAAAACAAGGTAACTGATTATGCACGAAAAATATACCAAACAAAAAAACGCAAAACAACTATATTAATTTATTTACAAACTGAAAGTAAAACATTAAAGTTATCTAAAGGCTCAGTCAAAATAACTTTCTTTACTCAAGGCCCACTCATTTTAAAGCTGTAGCTTTCATCAGTAGAGGTTGGTGCAAGCCAAGGTGCAAGCAGAGGTAAAAGATCCGAACTCGTTGTTTGTGATTGAACGCATCGCTAATATTTTTAAACTGACATTTCGACAGTGACAGAAATGTAAAAAACACTTGAATTTAAGTTTTTTAATACATTTCATAAATAAAAACACCTTTTAAATAAATACAAAATTAATCTACTCCTTATTTTATTATCACCCATCTAAATCATTGTGTGACATCAAGTATTAATTAGAAAAATCAATTATCAAGGGTAAGTTTTAATTAGAGTGACATATAACCTCAATTTCAATTTGTTCTACAGAGTGTTTACTATTTAAACCCCGCGTGGGTTTCAATTTTTTAATTTTCTTTTCTTCTAAATTGAAACTTTCTTCTTAAATCCAACAAAAGATTGTGTTAAGATGATTATTCAATAAAAAAATTTATTAAAATTCTTCTTATAATTCAAACTGTGTCCACAACTCAAGGAGGGTTGGTTTAAAATGCTTAAAACCAAAAATTTCACTTAAACTTAGGACCGTTCTAAAATAGACCAAACCCTTTTAGTAAATCCTACCGTAAGTGTCTATTATATTTTTCAATTTTTTCAAAACATAATCGAAAAACTTCAAAAATGACAAAAAGGATCAAACATGACATAAACATCACACACTTGTTAGCTAATCGCCGTTATCTTGCCATAAATTCTAGGTCATCGGCAGTTAAAGTTAATTGCTGGTTAGGTAAAAAAAATGCTTGGTGCATATCCAAAATGTTAGTTAACCGCGGCTAAAGTGTTAATCAGAGAAAATGTATGATACCAGCATTAGAGGCATAACGGTTAGGTAAATTTATATTTCCTGGGTAAATTTGATCTCTGGCCCGACTTGACGTATAACCCTACTTTTTTGTTTACTTTTTCTTTTGAGTTGTTTACTTTTTAAAGTTGCAATTTCTTGGCCATTTCAAGTTCTAGAGTTGTCCTGCTTCGCGGATTGTATAAAAATTCCACAAAAAGTAAGTATTTTCTGCAAAGAACAGATGAGGTATCCTGCCTTTGTCAGAATAAACAAATTGTAATATATTGTCTTTATTTTCCATTCTAAACTCACTGGCTAGCCATCACTCAAAATGAAAAAAAATTGTAGGAAAATTATTGCCATGAAAAAAGCAATAAAATACGCCATTTTGAAAAGCCGTTGTCAACCCCTTGTGTCAAAGCATAGGAAAAGTGACGTTTTCCCAACCGTTATGCCTTTTTAACTATGAAACTGTCAATCGCATCGTTATCGTATTTTTTCGATTGTTCTATTTTCCCTGGTTTGAGTATACACTAATAAAAGTCAAAGTTTGAGATATAGGGACAAATTCATGCGTTTTTTTTAAACAAGAGTGCGTTCTATGACCTTCTTAAACAGCCTAATAAATGACAGTTTTACCTTATTAATAACCTTGGTTCCATTAAATCTTTTCACAAATTCTTCCGGTGTGGCCACTGTGAAATCTTTCTCCTGCAATCGATTGTGCATCATCACAGTGCCCTGGGACATAGAGGGCCTGAAAAAAAAAAGGATAATAAGAATCAACCAAAAGGTATATAGAAATAACCCAATTTTTTATGCCAAAATTTCCACACATCTGGTGGCTCTGATAGTTTTTCTTTGGCTGATGTGGACGACTTTCCAACATGGCGGAGATAATTTTTAAATGTATTACATAAAAATAGCGTTAATACATCTTTTTATTAAGAAGTTGTAGGGATGTAAAACTTGCAACTTTATTTTGCTTTTTTGTTATAGCTCAAAAAGTTTGGGGAAAATATGAAAATTCAGGCGCCCCACGTTTTTCATTTAAATCTTACATATATATACTTTTAAGTCTGTTTTATAAACGTGGTAAATTAAAAATTTTTGTTTTTTTTAATAATAATTATCGTTAGAGGCTGCGTACGGATTTTTGGATCAAAGTTTACCAAAAGATGCGATTTTTCATAAAAAATGTGTTTCCTGTTATTTGACCCCTTTTTCGTTTTTAAACTTGGTATTATTAATAATGTTACTACTGGTGTTGACAATTTAAGTATGTCGGGCTTGAAATCTATTTATCTTATTATTTGTTTATTAATTTTTTTGATTGGTAACTTTGTTAAGTAGCTTCATTATGTTTTCACTGTTAAAGTTGATAGGTTAAGAAGTAAATAAGTAACCTTTAAAAAACGCAAGGTCTCTAAATTATTTTTTTTAAATTAGTTATATATAGGTTCTAATAAAAAATCGCAAGTTTGCGCTGCTAGCTTCTTGTACATCGACATTCGAGTCAAGAGCAGTTGCTCGCTCCTAGAGGCCCTGTATACGATTTTTAACAGTTATTTTTTTACCAGAGGTGAGCAACTGGATTTGACAGTTTCTAGGGAAATGTTTAAAAACAAGTGGTAACCATAGAGAAAGTAATAGCTACGCGAGAGTGACCGATACTGTGTTATACTTGGGGAACATTGTTTTTCGGCGACACGAGCGCAGCCATTGGCTACAGGAAGGAATTGCTTGTACAGCCAGACGCATAATATACATATATTCTTTTGGTTAATTTTTTACAGACACTTACTTACTTATTAATAAAAAGATATGAAAAAACTTAACAGGAGCAGTTTTTCCATACTTTTTTGTGATACAAAAGTAATGCATTCGCGAAAGGTTTTAGCTCTATACAAACCTTAACCATCTTTGTACTGTTCCATGCAGCTAAAAAACTTTGTTTTTCTTTCTTTTCTTACAAAAAAATAGGAGGGGGAAGGGTTATAACTATGTTGAGGAATATTATCAAATATTAAAGGTAACAACATTTTATTATGTTATTTTCTTTTAATAATTGGGAAAATAATCCCAGTATAAAAGTCTTACAGATTTTATAAATGTTTTAACCTACAATATCTCTTTTTTTTGTTGTTGTATTTTAACCTATTATCTTCGGGAATTTGGTTCGCAAAAATCTGAACCCCAATTTTCGGCACTCTTCAAATACTCCCATGCTCTCTAGCTTTAATGGTAGTGATCCATCCTGATTTGAAAGGCATTTTAGACTTTACAGTAAGTTGTTAATCCACCATATAGCTAATCCTATAAACTCGCTCGAATTCCAACCAAAACTAATTAAAATAACTCTTTGAAAATCTAAGAAAACCGCTTGCCAGGCTTGACAGACTTTGACAAGCGGTGGCAAAAACCGGCAGGTACTAAATTAAAATTGTGTGAAATATATCTCGACATTGAAAAATATTCTGTCTTTTTTTTCGTGATCATATAGAAAGAGACGGACGGGACAAGGTAGGTGTTGACTTAATACAAGCATTACTTTCAATCTCCGCTGCAATGCGCTATGCGCTACAGGAACGTAGTTCCTGCGCGGGCCTATCTTTCTGTTAGTCTCCGTAAGTTATTAGGTTGTCTCTGGTGGTAACCACTGACAATAAATAATTTTGTCACTGTCACATTTTTTATTAAGAAGCGTCCGGTTTAAAAATGGGATTTTGCTGTATCAAAAACTGTAAAAACACGTGCTTCGACGAATTTGTATTGTTCCGTTGTCCAACGGAGAAAGAAACTCAAGAAAAGTGGAAAGAAAACATGCATTTACCAAGCTGGAAAATTAATAAAAATAGCCGAATTTGATAGGTAAGTGAGCTGTAAACTTTGTTAATAAATAACACACTATGTTTCCGTGTTTTGTTGTAACAAAAAGAGTAAAAAAAATATAGATCAATAGGAGTCTTTATATTTTACCTATTATTTATATTTTTAATATGTCCGCGTGTATATTCACTGTTTTTTTTATGACTTGACATATTTTACTAACCAAAAAAAAAATCAATCTTTCAAAAACTGTTTGGGGAAATTATAAAAAGAGACAACAAAACATCAGTCCTTTTTACATGCAAATATGAAAAAAACTAGAAAGAGAGGGCAATATGAGTTGCCCACCTCTGGTAAAACAATGACTGTCAAATGTATAGAGGGCCTCTACTCGGTCCTAGTCAGGATATTAACTGACAAATGATGAGATAACCTATTAATCTTGAAAATACCTGAACTTAAATCCATTTGACTTCATTTGTGGCCACATGATATGAAATCAGTGTGTTCACAATTCTCTCAAGTAAGTAGGCGATGTTCTTTTGATTATAATATACATAAATATTTACGGAATATGTTGCCGCAAGAATATTTTATTAGATTTAAGCGTGAATATGGTTCTAAGTAAAATAGAAGCACTATAATGGGAAAATGAATAAAACTTTATCTCTAATTTAATCTTTAAACATTTTAGTAGATTATTATGATAAATAAAACTCGGAAAGTATTTAAAAAATAATACTTTACTTCAAGTTTACAATAATTCATCGGCTATTATTGTTATCTGATAAAAAAAATTATGTTAAAACCGAGTTTTTGTGGAACCCCAGGAGAGCAAAAAACAAAAACCTAAATACTATTTAAAATGCTAATACATACCCATTAAAAGCTGAACCAAAAGATTTTTCAACTACACTAAGAATTTATAAATTACCTATTACATTTATTTTATATTCTAAATCTGTACAAGCATTTTTATAGGGCATCAAATAGCTTGCAATATATTAAACAAAATTGTTGGTACTTTTCCGACTTCCTGCGGTTGGTTTCTTTTTTCACAAAAGCTGTATTATTAATAGAAATTGACAATTCTTAAATTTAGTGCTTAATTTTTCATCTCTGTCTTTTTCTACCATACTATGTTGGCAAAAAGATAGAGTTATAAAATTAAGCACTAAATTTAAGAATTGTGCATTATATTGCTGGGTAATCCTGCCTTAAGACTACTATTATTACGACGGAATCTAATTTTAGAACTAACTTACTATAATTGTTTGTAACACGGTCAAAAATTAATTTCCAAAATAAGTTTTTCTATTGTTGAAACAGAAATTCGAAACAACAAAATAAAACCTGACATTTTACTGTCAACAAAAGCTCACCTTTTTTCATTTTTCATTCGTTCCCACATCTGTCAATGTGTGATTGATGGCTACCAAAACGCGTCAAATTATTCTATTTTAATTGCAAGCACTAAAAAAATAAAACTAACCGTTCTCAAAATTGGGTGTAAGTTCTAAAAATACAAAGCAGGAGATTCTGAAGCGATATATTGTAGTGCAGTAAACTTCCTTGAATCTGGTCGATAATAATGGTTGACTTTTTTAAATATATGAAGTAAAAAAAAAATTAATGGAAGTTTAGTGACTTTAGATGTACTTATGGTTATGATGGTAATTTAAGGCCTAAAATATTTTAGGGTAATTTTAGCCACATTTTATAGTTTTCTTCCCGAAATATCGATTCGCGGAATAAAAAACTCACTTTTTTCAAGTTTTCACTGTTTTTTAGCGTGTAAAAAAATTTTTTTTTGTCTGTTAAAAATGAAAATTATTTAAGGATGCTGAAAAGAGAAAGCAGTATTAAAAAAAAGTATGTCAGAGAAAGATAATTAAAGCCATTTTTTGATAAGTTTCGAATTTTCTGTTTTGTCATCTGTCTGTCATCTTGAGTGGTGTCGTGCATACGATTTTTAATTTACCTTTTTTATCCAAGGAAAAGTCAAAAATTGTAACTGTTTAAAGGCTGGTTCATATTTAAATTCTTTTTCCTTTTCTGTAACTTTTGCCTTTTCTTTTTCCTTAAGTAAAAGCAGGTTTGCGCTAAAAGTAAAAGCTGGTTTGTGCTAGAATTCCTTTAGTCATTAATGTTGACACTAATGACAGGTGCACTCGCGATTTAGGCCTTTTATTTACTAAACTTGGGGTCCTTTTTATCCCACAAATGTGTAAACTCTTTCCCCATATCAATTAAATGTTCAATTCCATTTCTGTAATATCTCCTGCTCGAAATATTAAAAAAAAAACAATCAATTTTGAGGTTAAAAAAACCTCAACAAATATTTTGTGGGCCGAACTTGCGCAACACGATTTTTCCGTTTCTTTTTCCGTAAAGTTAAATATATTGGTTAACTTTCAAGGACATTAAGGCTTAAGGAAGAAGATACAGAAAAGGAACAAGCATGAACACCCAAATCTGAATACTTATATGAGATTTAAGCCTGAACCAGCCTTAAAGCGTAAAGTGTGTAAGACTCGGTGTAAGACATAACGTAGAATAACAGTTTTAAACAGTCTTCAAAATGGCCAAAAAACGTGTTCTTCTTTAAAGTATTTTAGCACATCTAAAAATATTTTAAGAGGCACTTAACAAAATTTTAGGCTTCATTATGGCCGTACCATTATTGACAATAATTTTCAGAAATTTTAATGAAAAGAAAGGCTTCAACTTTTTCACAATTTTGTAGGGTTCATAGTTTCTGTATAAAATATAATTGGTGGAGACGTTATTGAATAAACAATCGCTTCAGAGACGTTTTTGCCTCGATCACACTTTAGTAACTATGAAGAAACAATCACACACTGTACTTCATATTTTAACGTAAGAAATTTTTAAGTAATACGACAAGACAATATTCAAGGACAAATTTCTCTTTAAAATTGGGATCACGCATGGCTCGACCATTTAGTTCAGGAAAATTCTTGCATTTGCATGGTAGTGTAGGGGCATAAGTCGATAATTTCTATCTCGTGGGTTTTTGAATGAAGGAGTTTTGTGACTATGTAGGATTGATAGCTCTTTAGTCACAAAATCAAATGTTACCGGGTGTTTTGTTTGCATCCGTGTAGAAGAAGTTCATATGAGGGCGGTCAAAAATCATAAAAGATACAACTTTCGTAACCGTCATCCGACCTTAAGTGACCTTGAAAATCGCAAAAAACACGATTTTTGACATTTTCTCTTCAAAAAATCTTAAGAATTCGAGGTTTTGTCAGTTAAACTTCAAATCTAGCTTAAACTATTAGGCATGTATGCCAAATTCTATCCTTAGAGTTTAATACAGTTTGAAGCTTTATGACCTTGAAAAATACTCCAGTAACATTAACATATTGCAAAAATAAAATACTAATACACTATTCATCAACTATTAAAGCGAAAAGGACCAAATTTGATAAGAAAAATAAGAAGGTCAAGTCCAACAATATTGTTAAAAAAATTGCCTCAGCTATGACGCGTTTCAATATAGCGGCTGATATATCAAAATGGCAACCTATAGCCACATTTTATTTTATTTTTTTTCATAAAAAAGCAAAAATGACAGGGTGGCCATCAATTCTTGTTGAATTGTCGCCGCTTAGTATGATTAAACATTTTAGTTGATGCATGACCTTGATTGACTTTGAAAATACCATGTACAAGTAAAAAACCAGCTTTTTGTGATGTTTTTTCCAATCCACCACTACGCAAAAACTTTAAGCGTTGGAGATGAAATTAACATCTTAGCCATAAACAAATACCTTATTTTAAACCTCCCTACCATTTTTTTTTTGATATGGCGTCCTAGATGTTTATGCTATGTCCCAGTAAAAATGACCTATATGCCTGTCGTTTCTATTAAGTTGAATTCTATTATGAATTTTAATAAACAAGTGTAGTCATGCCCTACTGGCATAATTAGAATTTTTTAAGCTTTTCCGACCGCCACTTTAGAAAATGGTATCTAAAACCACTGGTCCAGTACATGGTAATATATATCTAACTTCTGCTAACTCTCTTATAGGTTATTTAAATGACTTTGTTGGCTAGACAAGTGAGTAGAACATAAAATTTACAGTTCCGAAACTTAATAAAAACGACAGGCATATAGGTCATTTTTACTAGGGTATAGCATCAACATCTGGGACGCCATATCAAAAAAAAAAATAGTAGGAAGGTTTAAAATGAAGTGTTTATTTATAGATAAGATGTTAATTTTATGTCCGGCACCAAAGTTTTTGCGTAGTGGTAAAGTGGAAAAAACATCATAAAAAGCTGGTTTTTCACTTGTACATGTTATTTTCAAAGTCAATCGAGGTCATGCATCAACTAAACTTTTTTTCATAGTAAGCGGCGATAAGTCAACAAGAATTAATGACCCCCTAGTCGTTTTTGCTTTTTTACGAAATTGAATAAAATAAAATGTGGTTATAGGTCGCCATTTTGATATATCAGCTGCCATATTGAAACGCGTCAGAGCTGAACCAATTTTTTTTTTAACACTATTGTTGGATTTAACCTTCTTATCTTTCTTTCCAAATTTGGTCCTCTTCGCTTTAACAGTTGATGAATTTAGTATGTTATTTTTGCAATATGTTAATTTTACTGAAGTATTTTTCAAGGTCATGAAGCTTCAAACTGCATTAAACTCTAAGGATCGAATTTGGCATACATTCATAATAGTTTAAGGTAGATCTGAAGTTGGACTGACAAAACATCGAATTATTAAGATTTTTTGAAGAGAAAATAGCACAAATCTGGTTCTTTGCTATTTTCAAGGTCATTTAAGTTCGGATGACCTTGAATGTAAATTTTTTGGAATCCTCATTCTAGAGTTATATGGAATCGAGTATAATTATGCCCTGGTTGCAAAAGTTGTATTTTTTTATGATTTTTGGCCGCCATCTTGAAAGATGAAATCATATCAACCCCTTCTACACGGATGCGAACAAAACACCCAGTAACACTCGATTGTGTGACAAAAGAGCTATCAGTCCCACATAGTCATAGACTTACACATGCCCCTTCACTATGGGGAGGTTCAGGGTCTTCTTGACACTGGTTGGCTCATTGTTCTATTTTTTCCTTTGCTAAGTGCAACAACCTTTTTATTAATATTTTCAGAGCTAAATCTTCCAGTAACTGGGTGCCAAAGAGGGTGTGAGAGTTTTAGAACCATTATGTAGTTGTTTTCGATAGTTGTTACTTTATTTATTGACTAATAGGGGTCTGCAAATCGTCGCCCTAGATGTGAATGGAAGTAGTCCACATAACACTACGTTTGAGTAAAATAAGATTAAACATTTTTTGTAGCATAAGAATGGTTATTTCTTTCGTTATCATAACAAAAAAGTAATAAGTAAAAAAAGTAAACGAAGGTTAGAGCTTTGGTCAACATAAAATTTGAACATTTTTAAAGTAGTTGCTATCATTAACTCAAAATTGAATATTTTGCGGATTAGGACCATTCACATCTAGGGCCACCCCAAAAGGAATTGGAACAGAAGGTATCAAAAGTTTACCAAAATTTGACCACCGGAAACGGTTTTTTTTTTCAAGATGGCCGCCAAAAAAATTATTATTATTTTCCTGTGTAATAAAAATAATTGGTATAGTTTGGCTTCTTTACATAGGCATAGCAGTTAATCAAAGACAAAAAAAAAAGAAAGTTAAACATTAGCCGCTTGATGATGATGATGATGATGATGATTCATCTGTGAGTGTGTCAGTCCGGTACTGTCCACTGCGAACACTAGCGGGTCGATTGTAGCTCACTTTTGAGATTCTTGGTTGCTACAGAATATTCTTCCCCTTAAAAAGGCTCGCACCTTGCTTTGGTAAAGCATCTTTCAGGTCCAGAGTGTCGGTCCGTGGTTTGCCGAAAATAAGTTGACGTACATGCCTGGCCGTCTCATCCTCCTCCATACTTAAGTCTATCTCATTTAGTTATCCCAAAAATTCTTGATATCCAATTTATTAAATTAAAACTATAAGAACTATTTAAATATGTTAAGGGACTAATTTCCTAACGCCTTAAAACATTTACGGTGGGATTTACTAAAAGAGTTTAGTCTACTTTAGAACGGTCCTAAGTTTAAGTGAAATTTTTGGTTTTAAGCATTTTAAACCAACCCTCCTTGAGTTTTGGACGTAGTTTGATTTATTAATAAATTTGTTTATTGAATAGTCATCTTAACACAATCTTTTGTTGGATTTAAGGAAAAAGTTTCAATTTAGAAGAAAAGAAAATTAAAAAATTTAAACCCACGTGGGGTTTAAATAGTAAGCACTCTGTAGAACAAATTAAAGTTGATTTTATATGTCACTCTAATTAAAACTTACCCTTGTTAATTAATTTTTCCAATTAATATAATAAAATAAGGAATAGATTAATTTTGTATTTATTTAAAAGGTTTTTCTATTTATGAAATGTATTAAAAAACTTAAATGCAAGTTTTGTTTGCATTTCTGTCGAAATGTCAGTCTCAAAATATTAGCTGCGTTCAAATCACAAACAGCCAGATCGGATCTCTCACCTCTGCTTATACCTTGGCTTGCACCAACCTCAACTGATGAAAGCTACAGCTTTGAAATCAGAGAGCTTTGAGTAAGGAAAGTTTTTTTGACTGAGCTTTTAGATAACCTCAATGTTTTAATTTCAGTTTGTTTGGTATATTTTTCGCGCATAATCAGTGACCTTTACTTATATTTGTTTTGCCTCGTAGTGACCTCATAAATATATTTTTTGTGCTGAAAACGGGTTCAAAATATGGCGTTTTTCTGGACAAAATTGGAGGTGTTTTATTGGTTAATGAACAACTTGGGATATTAAATAAGGTAAATTAATCCTTGTAAAAACGGTTTCTTAGGGAAATTATAAACGAACTTATTACCAATTGCCACAAAACAATTTTTTCTGGGGGCTATAAATTTAAACCACCCCCCAGGGGTGGTCTAAAAAATCACCAACTTTATAATGTCAAACACAGATAATGAAGCTATTATGTGCCAAATTTTTGGCGTATTCACCATTTGCCATTTTGAAACTTGTCAAAAAAAAAATAGTTTTAGGGCATTTTCTCCTAAAATATTGTATATTTTTAGAAAAAAAGAAGTTTTTCAGTGGTATTTCGCAATAACAATACAAAATAATCAATAACTTTGTGTCTTTTCTCTATGGATAAAAAGGTTTTGAAAATTGCTTTTGAAATTTAGTACCCCCATAGGGGTTACTATTTTAGATCTTAGTAAATCTCACTGGTAGAGCTCGCTTTTTTAAAATATAGATCCTGCGCTGCTAGCTTCTATGGTAGCTAGCGCTCAAATGATGACGGATAAAGCAAAAGAGGTTTAATACCAGGTCACATCACCGTTACCAAGAAAAAACTCCTCGGAAAAATTTCCTTATCAGAATATAATATTTATAGTATACTTTTCGTATTATATATTAAAAAAAAATACACATGAAACCATGGGGCACTCAATTAGCTCCATTTATGAAGGTATATCTTTTGTTTTCTGAATTCTTTTAATTAGGCTGCCTGCGTTGCTGGCTTCTCGCGGAACCTAGCAGCGCATGCGCTAACTTTTAAAAAACGCAAGCTCCAATTTTTTTTTGTGGAACAAAATTAGCTCTAATTAGTTATATAGGTTCTAATAAAAAAAATTGGAAGTTGCGCAGCTTGCTTTTTGTACATCTTTAATTTGGTCCCGTTTAATATATACATTTTTTTATCGAAGAGAAAAAATGTAACAACTGATACTTACGTCAAAGTCTTCGCCACCCTCAGTAGCCTTCCGCAATTCTCCTGCGACAACCAATCCCTGTGCTCGACGTTGGGACTTTCGGTGACAGTGACATCTGGCGGCGTGGGCGAGGGCAACTCATCCTCCCCGTCCCCAATTACAAATCTCTTGCTGTTCCTTCTTCCTGCGACTTTTTTAAAGTTTAACGTGGTCCAAATATCTGGATCATCGACTATGCTCTGTTTTATGATGGTATCAGATGGCAGTTTATACGTTATTGGCGTAAACTCATCACTGCTTTGTTTCGAATGTGACGCCATTTTGGAGTCGAAAATTAAGCTGGGGCTAGTAGACGCTGCAAAAGAACTAGTCGATAGCGAGGAAGATAGACTTGAGCTACTTTTGACACTGCTTAGGTTAGTTTTAGATGGTGATAAGGGAATGGAATGTTTTGAGTTGTACAGAAATTTTTTGTCCAAAACTGGAGCTTGTGTGTGCTTCAACGAGTTTTCAGCAGACCTTGTTTTATCAGAATTATATTCAACAGTTACATTTTCACTATCGGGTATGGAAATGTTTAAAGCATCTAAGTTAGTAGTAGATGGCAAACCCTTATCAGCATTTGAAACGAAATTTTCAACTTGTTTTTGCTTTTTTTTTCTTACAGGTTTTTCTATTTCGTTATTTTCAATAGTTCTCTCCAGTTTTTCTAATTTATTGACAATTATTCTCGTATAAATTTGCTGCCTAGCAATTAGCGCATTTGTTTTGTTATCAGAATTATTGTCAACTTCAATAGTATCCTCAAGACTGTAACTTAAATCTTCTAGTTTTTGAATGGAATTTTTGATAATATTTTCACCAATTGGACTCAAAATCACCTTGGCAGCACCTTTTAAAGGTTTTCTAAGAAACTTATGTTTATTTCTAGGTGGCTTGGACGGTTTGTTTTGTTCACAATTTGTTTTATTTTCCAAAGTATTTTTGTTACTGTCGCTATTCTTCTTTATGCTAAAAGTACGAGCATTTCGGTATACGGTGAAACTGAGCGATTGTGGGCGATTTTGATGTGAATCAGAATTGACACTAATTGTTAAGTCGTTGTAATTTTCTTTCTCAGTCTTATTTAAATTGTTGGCACTGTTATTTTTGAATTCACGGTCTCCCTTATCACTAATGTTTAATTTTTCCACACTATTACTATTAGTAGCCTCATCACTGTTAACATCGATTAAAACTCTATTATGGTTAACGTTCTTTCCCAAACCGATAGCTCTTTGTATCGATTTGAAAAAATTCCAAACAGTGTATGCAAGAATAACGCAAATTTTCCGGAGGTAATTGGTCATGGGTACAGTTTATTTTCCATTTTTGTGCACTACTTTGTATTTTTCCGTACGTTTTTCACCAAATATTATTATCAGCGGCACGGTAAATTTCTACATAACAAACGAAAAACATGGTTTTTATTTTATAGGTACAAGTAAAATGAGTTGTCAAGCTATAATTTCGAGTGTAATTTGTTTACTCTGTAACCTGTTTTTACTGAATCGTTCACACACAGTTTATATAACAAGGAAAATAAACTATGATGCGTACTTACAAGTAAGCTGTTTTGTCATAAAATCATTAGAAATTATTTTATGCAAAATCCAAGTACTCTACTAAAAGCAAAATGTCAAAAAACTATCTGATGGTCACATGGTTGGCTGCAAATTACAAAGGGATTTCACATCAAATCATGTGTCCACCGAACAGTTTTTTGGCACTTTGCTTTTAGTACAGTCCCTCTAAATGTCATATAACATAATTTCCAATGATTCTATACCAAAGAAAGGTCAAAAAGACCGAAAAATAATGTATAAAATTAAAGTGTTTCTTATGCCTTAACAAATTATAGCCCTCGCTGCACTCGGGCACAAACATTTTGCCACTTTCATCCATTTTAGAGATTATTTGTAAAAACTACCATAAAACCCCCAACTCGGCCCAACGAAGGTACTTTTAAACTGTCAATTATACAGGTTTTACCAAAATGTTAGTTCTCTGCCCTATAACTCTTATATTTTTTTATTATAGTTTTGAAGAACCAATTTTCTCCCCATCAATCATTATTTTGTCAAAAATATAACCAACTTCAGTTTTATAAATAAAACGTTCTGCATATTATATATACCAAAAATAATACTTTTAACCGGCCGTTTTCTAATTAAAAACATTTTAGCATAAGACCGATTTGTTAGAAAATGTCTATAAAACGATTTATAATATACAGGGTATCTCGTCAAGTTAGAAAACAAAAGTTGGTATCATTAATGAGGAAACCATACATACAGAAGATGTCGAATTAGAGTAATTTTGTCACGTCATAGTTGGATTGTCAATATCGAAAGTACTTTCTGATGCGTTTCAATTACTACGTTTATACTTGCCTAAAACCGGTTTTATTTAAGGTCGGTTTTAAATAAATTATTAAATGTCAGTTTAAAAAAAACAAATACAACAACTATTTTAACAACAAATTTTTCGGTTATACCACGGTTGAGTACTTCTTTAGGTTGGAATAAATGCGCTGAAGCGTTTTTAAAGTTTTTATACCGATCTTAAATCAGTTCTAAAACGATAAACCGCTTTGAAATAAAATCGATTTAGTTCTTAAACGGTTTTAATGGTGTTTAACATTTTCTAACCATCCTTATATAAGGTGGATTACAAAAAACCAGACTGTTTTGTTTTAACCGCCAATTTTTTTTTAATTGTCGGATTTTAACGCAAAAAAGAGTTTTGGAGTTTTGGAAAAATTGAAAATGGCGGATGTCCAAAAGTTTTACCCATCTTAAAAACCGTTGGTTTTTTTTTGAAACCCTTTGTATATTTTTATTTGCAACCACAAAAATCTTCTATCTATTTTCTGCAAACAGATGTATTACTTGATAAATTCTATTAAGAACTAACTATGGATTTTTTCGTATACCAACTTCTTGCTTAAAATAAAACTGAAAACGAATTTAAGTGAAGAAGTTGTCTTTCGCCAATTTTGTCGGCATTAACACTTTACAGATGCCTTTTTTCTTAAACCACTTTATATATTTTTTGCCTATAACAGAAAAGTACCAACTATTATCTGTTAACCCATGTATCATGTGCTAAAACCTATTAAGAAATAAAAAAAATATTGGGATTCTAGTGTAACGCTTTTTTTTCATGCAGTTGATTATTGCTGGAAATGGTGTCCACATTCATTCAAATTTTTAGTGGTACTTTAGTTTGTTTGATGTATGTTCTAGCAACGAGGATATAAGCTTATATCCTCGTTGGTTCTAGTTTGACTAGTTACAAAATTGACGTTAATTTTTTTTTATTTTATGCATAAAAGGTGTTACACTAGAATACAAATATTTTTCTTATTTTTTAATAGATTTTAACAAATGATACTACTGTACTACTACTATACTTTTCTGTTATATAAAAAAAATATACAAAGTAATTAAAAAAAAAAGCAAACAGTTTTTTAATGAACAAATTGTAATTTTCGCAAAATGTAATTTTCTGACATTTAGAAACAGAACTCTTATTGTTAGCACCTGTAGTGTTCTTGTCAACTAAATAGAATAACGAAATCCGATTAACTTAGATTATATTAGCAGTTTTTATTTTATGCAAGAAGTTGGTATACGAAAAAACCCATAGTTTTTTTTTCTTAATAGAATTTATCAAATGATACATCGGTTTACAGACAATAGGTAGAAGTTTTTTGCAGTTGCAAAAAAAAATATACAAAGTGTCTCCAAGATACATAAAACTTTTGGACATCCACCATTTTTAATTAATGTTATTTTTTGATATACATCTGCCAAAAATCTATTTCATTACCTTTCCAAAACTTTTTTTTGGGTTAAAATCCGACAATATGTTTTTTTTTGTGGTCCACCCTATATAAAAAAATGTCAATGAAAATTAACAACCTAGTTTTAAAATCACACTGACCCGGCTAAAAGCTTGACATAATTTACCCATTAGAAATTACCATAACTAGTCATTTGATAATGTTCTACAGCATGGTCAATAAATTAGATTCAAACTATCAAAATATTTTCGTAGACTTTTGTTTTCATTTCTTTGTATTTTTTTTAGAAGGAAACAAAATTGAAGTGTTCATTAAAAGTAACGTAAATTTGTGTGGTTAAAACATTTTTGCTCATTATTTTTTATATCAGGTAGTTTTGCAAATTAAAGAGATATAAATGATCAAAACATGAACAAAATTTGATATTAGGTACATGCAATGCACATTATAATGATAAAAGCCACAAAGTTTGACAAACCCATTACTTAATAAATATCTTAAAATTCGCTGAAAAACAACACCCAGCCCTCCCCGGGGGAGGGGGTCTAGAAGCATGAAATATTGCAGACGAGAACTTTCTATAAAATAGCTGAGTTAACAGGGGATGACATTTTATATAGAAGCACGGAATTTTTGCATAGTGTCCTAAAAGTCCGAGTCCCCCTAATATCTCCAGAACTAAAAGAGACAGAGAAGTAAACTTTCACATAGTCAGAAAAGGTAGCTAGGGCAGCGAAGATACTTTTTTTAAATGAGATACTCTGTATATTTTGGAAAATTTAAATAGAGCTTTTCCTTGTGTGAGTTAATTGCTTTGCATTGCTCTTGTTTAAAAGCTTTTGTCATTTAATTTAAAAACCGTATTAGGTATTTTTGGAAACAGAAGAAAAAGCGATATTCAAATTTTTCAAAATATACAGTGTATCTCATTTAAAAGAAGTATTGTCTCCGCCATAGCTCCGTTCCCTTAATGACTGGCGGCACGATTAGCAGCCAAAAAGTTACTTTTTTGTAAACCATCTAATTATGTGAAATATTACTCACCTGTCCCTTTTTGTTCTGGAGACATAAGGATGGACTCGGACTTTTGGAACACCCTGTATAGCCAAGAAATTATTTTTGAAAGTTCATCCCCCAAGGGGAAAATAGAGGATGACAGTTTGTATGAAAATTTGACATTTGCCTTACTTTTGTCCAGGATTTCCTTACATAACTGGTCACGTCATGTTAAGAATGGATTTTAATAACACCTCTTTCGGTCAACTTTAATCAAAGATGGTGGAGGAAGCAAGCTTCCCTCAAAGCTTGATTCGGATGAATTCTAATATAGCTAACGCTCTTGGGCTACTAAGAATATCTTGGATGGACAGAGCAACTAATGTGGATGTTCTGCTCAGAATAAATAAAGATCTTGAGGTTTTATTCATCATCAAAAAACGGAAACTTGAATATTTTCGCCATATTTTGAGAAATGACAAATATAAACTGTTAAAATTGATATAAAGGTGGCGATTCTTCAGAAACGACAGAAAATCTGACCCGTCACAATTCTGGAAAGTGGCGATTTTTACTTATTGCCTCATTTAAAATAAAAACACAGCGTCCAATATTTATCCTAACGTTGTAAGAGGAACTGCGTAATTTTTTTTTAATAACATTTTGTAAATTTAATATTTTAAAGACATTCTGCAGGACTAGTACCAATAAGAGGCCCTGTATACGATTTTTGACAGTTATTGTTTTACCAGATGTCTGCAACTGGATTTCACAGTTGTTAGGGAAATGTTTGAAATTTTTGATTAAGAAACGTCCGGTTTAAAAATTGAATTTTGCTGTATCAAAAACTGTAAAAACACGAGCGTCGACGAATTTGTATTGTTCCGTTGTCCAACGGAGAAAAAAACTCAAGAAAAGTGGAAAGAAAACATGCATTTACCAAGCTTGAAAAATAATAAAAATAGTCGAATTTGCGAGGTAAGTGAGCTATAAGCAATAGGTACAAACATACGCATTTAGCATGTACTATGTTAATAAATAACACAATAAGTTCCCGTGTTTTATTGTAAGAAAAAGAGTAACAAAAATATAGATCCATAGGAGTCTTTATATTTTACCTACTATTTACATTTTAAATATCTCCGCGTGTATATTCATTGTTTGTTTTTGTTTTTTTTGTCAAAACTTGACATATTTTACTAACCAAAAAAATCAATCTTTCAAAAACTGTCTGGGGAAATTATAAAAAGAGACAACAAAACATCAGTCCATTTCATAAAATCGCTTTTTCATGCAAATATAAAAAAAAAACTAGAAAGAGAGGGCATTATGAGTTGCCCACCTCTGGTAAACAATAACTGCCAAATGTATAGAGGGCCTCTAGTACCAATAAACGTCAAAGTGTCAAAAATCAAAAATTCTCACCATGTAAAATAACAGAAAAAATAATTTGTGTGACTCATAATATGGCGGCTGACAATTAAATACAGAAGCTAAATGGAACTGTCATTCTCAGAGTCAAAACACTGGTCCGCAGCAATTTGGAATTGAGTGTATGGTTTGGTAAAAGTTTGTTTACACACAAAAAAAGCTTGATAAAATACATTTTTAAATTAAAAAAAGGGGTTTTCACAAAAAATAAATTGCCATATTTTTTATTTACTGGTACAGTATGAGGAAGCTAAATTTTAAGGAATATCAGCAAATAAGTCCTGACAAAAAAGCAGTTAGTGTAAACTTGTGTTTAAAAATCGTGAGATTTTTTGCAGGGCGAGATTTTCTGACGATTTTTAAGAATCGCAACCAACGGCAAAATTGAAGGCAGAAAAGGTCCGGGTCGTAGACGGATATCATGGCTTTAAAATCTAAAAGGCCAACGTTCGAAGAGCACGGCACTTGAAGACGAAGAAGATGCAAGAAAAAAAAGTAAAATCAAATCTATGCCATATTAGCGTTTTCTTTTTGATGCGCTGGGACAAAACTAAGAGGGAACCATGGTCGGTACTCGACAGAAATTCTCTCCGCTTGAGCCGTGATCTTTGGCACATAAGCTTGACCGAGGTTTTCTGCTGTTGTGGTACACCTAGCTGACGAGTCCCTAATAAGGACGAAACGGCGTCGTCCTAGGTTCCACCCTCTGTGTGAGCAATCGAAATCCAAGAAGTTCATTTTGCACCGAAGTACAAAAAACTCTTGTTTTTTCGTTAGATTCACGGTGCCACAGCCATCTTCCTTTTGTTTTCTAAATCGTGCAGTACGGCACTTTCGGTTGTTTTGCGATTATATTCGCACGCTTGTAGACGAAACCTGCATACATATGGCATTGTAATATGTCTCTCGCAGGATCGATGCTACGCTTTGCACCTACTGCTTATGCAGTGGATCTCATTCTTGGTTGTCAGAGATTCACACAGAGGGAACCATGGTCGGTACTCGACAGAAATTATCTCTGCTTGAGCCGTGATCTTTGGCACATAAGCGTGACCAAGGTTTTCTGTTGTTGTGGTACACCTAGCTGACGAGTCCCTAATAAGGACGAAACGGCGTCGTCCTAGGTTCCACCCTCTGTGTGAGCAATCGAAATCCAAGAAGTTCATTTTGCACCGAAATACAAAAAACTCTTGCTTTTTCGTTAGATTCACGGTGCCACAGGCATCTTCCTTTTGTTTTGAAAACTAAAATTGACTTGGCGCTTTTAGAAAATTGCATCGGTGCGTGATTAGTGCATTGCAAATGGAATATGAAATGCACGGTTTGACAGCTGATTTTCTTAGGTTAATTTATGGTAACCCGAAAAATAGTAGTTTTAACAACAAGTGGCTAAAATAGTGCTTTTTTTTACAAGCGTTGGTTTAAATAACGAGCCCAGCGAGGTATTTAAAAACGCGAGTAAAAAAAGCACAGTTTAGCCGCGAGAATATTTTTTTTTAATACAGGACCTTTATCAAAAAATCCAAGAAAAACAGGAAAATACTTTTAAAAATCTCGAACGAAGAGCACTTCTCGCAACACAGCATCCTTACACTATAAATCAAGGCGGCTGGTAAATGAAATAACAATCGTTTCCATAGCGATGTGTCTTTTTACTCAGTCACGTTCATTCTTGCGACATTCTAATCTTTGACAATTTCATATTTTAACGATATGTTTAAATGATTTTTTCGTAAATACTTGGTGAAAACTGGCGAAAATGGCTTAATTCTTAGGCAAGAATAGATTTTTTTCGCTATTATTTCTCTTCAACTTTGGGTAAAAAACGGACAGAAATCTTTTTTTGCACCCGTGATCAAAAAAAAAGTTATTTTGCATCGCTAACCAAAAAAGCCATGCTTTAGTTATCTGCAGACAGTTACTAAAATCACGTTTTTGATGAAGTTATTAAAAAAAGGATTTTCCGAGCTTTAGAGATTTTATATTTCTTGACGGAGATGTATTTCAAATCCCACAATTCCAAAATATTACTTTAAATTGAATTAAAAAGAAGTAAAACATCAAAAGAGCCCGTGGATGGAAGTGATCTGGTTTCTTATTTGCTTATATCTTATCTTATGTTATTTCCTGTATAAAACCAGCATAAGTCGACAGTAAACAAGATGTTGTAACCAGATATATGGGCTTACTTATAATAATAGATAAATTAAAAAATAACTCTTCGTCTTTATCATTTTAACAATATTAGACATTTTAAACACAGGTATGGTGTTGGAATCACAAGGAACCAGATTGATCACATTCTGATTGATGCTAGACACGAGAACAATATCATGGAAGGAACATGTCTTAGAGTAATGGATGGAGATACTGACCATTTCTTTCGGCAGAACCGCATATGGATGACCCTCTATACGAGGAGGTGTTGAGTCCCATAAATAAGATTAAAAACAACAAAGCCCCTGGGAATGATATAACTCCTTATGAGTGTATTAAAAATGGGGGAGAACCATTACAGACACCTGCACAGGCTCATTTTATTGATATGGAAAGATGAAACAATGCCAAATGAGTAGAAGGAAAGCATAATCGTCCCTATGCACAAAAAAGGAGATATCTCCAATTCTATTCAACATCGGTCTTGCGAAAGTAATAAGAATCGCCGAAATAGACGTTGAACTTTTTGGTCGGGATGGCCCAAGATTATTGCCAGCTTATGCCGATGACGTAGTGGGTAATACGGTACTGACAGTAAAAGACCTCTTTTCGAGGGTAGAAACGCAAACTGAGCAAATAAGGCGAAGAATAAACGATGACAAAACCAAGTATATGCTCACCAGCAGAACATGGGTCAAAATGTCACTATGGGGGAATACAACTTCCAGAGGGTCACAACCTTTAAGTATTTGGGAGCCACAATTGCTCAAGATAAAAATCTGACGGAAGAAATTAAAAGTGCGAATTCAAAGTGGAAACAAATGTCTATATGGACTAAGGGCAGTACAGGCATCGAAAAACATCTCCTGAAGAACAAAAATTACAATTTATAAAACCGTTATACGACCGACTATTATGTATGCTAGTGAAACCTGGAACCTTACCAAAGACAATGAACGGAAACTGAGAATTTTTGAACGGAGGGTTCTGCGCAAGATTATTAGACCACTGCGAAGCCCAGTAACACAACAGCACCGAACAAAGATCCAGATATTGTGAAGGAGACCTGGCACACGGATAGTAAAATGGGCCTGGGAAGGAGCAGCAGTAGGACGGAGACCTTTCGTCCCCGAATGAGGTGGCGGGACAACATCAAAGCAGACCTAAGGACCATTGGGATAGAATACGACCCAGCATTGATGGAAGATCGACAACAATGAAGGCGAATAGTACATTCGGCCAAGACCCACCCCGGGTTGTAGAGCAATGGAGTAAGTATGGACAAAATCTCAAAAAAAAAACGATAAAAATAAACATGCACTGACGCTCCACGAGCTATTGGCGATCATGCAAGAAAACGTGCACCCAGGGCAACATAAATTGTACTCGTTGTCAAATGGAATGGCAAAACTCGAGTAGTGCAATCAAATGGAATCCGAATATTGCCCTCGGTACGCACCAGTCCATCCAAAGGAAAACGGTATAGTAATGTCCGAAGTGTAACCCGAGTATAACAAACCTCGGGTGCAACTAGAAAATGGCAAACTGGAAGAGTGCAAAGATGATGTATATCTAGCGATTTCATAATTTTTTATGTTACTTTTTTCATTTTTTTTATTTTTTTTTACTGGCTTTTCCATCCATTCTAGGATCAATGCTCAGTGTTGCCAAAGTGAGAGTCAAATGTAAAGTTTTTTGGGACAAACACAAAATATCCATGCATCTAGCCGGGATTTGAACCCTGAACCTTCCGAGCGGCAGGCAGATACGCTGCCCACTGCGCTACGGCGGTCGGCAATTTCTTTATGTTACTTTATTAATTTAAAAAACCATTTTTTATTTATGCTTGAGCTGTTTCGAGAAATAAAATTCTCCATTATTTTTGTTTACAAACCTATCTAGTTGTCATTAAAATAAAAAAAAGGAAGAAAAAATTATCATAAAATAAAACTTTAGCGGTCAAATAACAATGATTTAGAAAATAATTAAAAATTCTATTAATCGACGGCTGCTTACGGTTGTGCATAAAAATGAGGTGACAAAGTACAAAAAAAATATGTAGGTACACGGTTTAACGACTTCTACAGTATGAACTTTCAGCATGATAAAACAAAATTTTTTAAAATTTAAATAAATTTGTTAAAATCGGTAAAATAGTATGTAGTGGGGGCTATAAAGTTTAGCCCATATAACTATCAGATACTATAATAGCACAGTTGTCACCAAATATGTAACGATTACTTTGTTTATACGGGCCTCTTAAAGCGCTTTGTATGAGGACGGTTTGAAAATTTTGTCGTACAAACACCACTAAAACCGTTTTAAGCACTAAATCGATTTTATTTTAAAGCGATTTAAGACAGCGTTTATCGCTTTAAAACTTATTGTATCGTCGGTATAAAGACTTTAAAAAACCATTTCTTCCAGCTTAAAGAAATACTCAACCATCGTTGTACTGAAAAATCCGTTGTTAACTTAGTTTTTTATTTGTTTTCTTTTTAAACTAACGTTTAGTGTTAAAAGCGATAGAAAAACAAAAAAATAATGTAAAAATCAGGATTGGTCATGAGATGGCCAAAGGCGAAAAATTTACTGCTTGCGCACACATGATTTACGGGGTCCAAATATTTTCAATGCTACATTTTGTAGCCTTTTTGTAGCTATTTTGTTATGGTTAAATTAATTTTATAGCTGTAGCCGTTTTCGAGAAAACGCGACCCTCCTAGCGTAACCGTTAAGTAATTCTGATAAAGCTAAAAAGTTCAAATTAAGACCACATTTTGTAGCTCAGCTTGTTTCAGGGGATCACATATTAAAAGTTTTTAAAATATTCGTAGAGTTGGGTTGGGAAAAATATATCACATAGTACATTTGGCCTATATATAAAAATATCTCGTAACCGTCAACAAAATGTTTTAATACGTCACATGAGAGGCAAAACGGTGCTCTATGGAATAACCATTAAAGTGTGGGGGCTCCCTGGTAAATAAGACAAATATATCACACATTTGGCCTATTGGGTTTTTTTTTTATTCAAAAAAAATCTAGGAATATTTTGAAAACTGTTAATATGTGATTCCCTCGAACAAGCCGAGCTACAAAATGTGGTGTTCATTTGAACTTTCTAGTTTTAGCAGAACTGAAGTGATGGGATGGCTCCTCATCTAGCTAGGGGGGTCGCGTTTTCTCGAAAACGGCTACAGCTATAAAATTAATTTAACCGTAACGGAATGGCTACAAAAAGGCTACAAAATGTAGCATTGAAAATATTCGAGCCTCTTATGATGGCCCCTCCAGGTTAACCGACGTGATTTTTTGGCTCTGCGTTTTGTCCAGGGTAACTTGACTGGTTGATTGCTTTTTTTTTAGAAAATGAAAAGGCAGGGCCGTTATATTATCTCATAGTAATATGGTGTAGCCCAAGAGCATTAGCATTTTTGGGAAAAAAAAACAAAAAACCGTTTGCGAAAAAGGCGTTACGTCGAAAAAATTAGGTACGCGAATTTCTGATGATTTTCATCCATCATGGAAAAACTTTTTTTTTCTTAAATTACCATGATGCCAAAATAAGTTCTATCTCTTACGCACAAATTTAAACTGGAATACCTCGGAGAAGATAAAGGATAGGCCTTAGGTGTTTGGTATTTTGGAAATTTTTAAGAGTTCAGAAAATGAGATAATATACAGAGTGTCCAATTAAAAAAATATAAGTTTATGCCATATTTTATTTTTGGGACACCCTGTATAACCGCTTTTTTACCTAAAATGATTCTATGTAAGTTTTTTTTTAAACCATAGTTCTCCCAAAAAATCCATTATTCCAGACTTTTGGGACACACTAGATAGGCCATTTCTGTACATTGAAAATGTTTCGTGTCGACTTCTATGGTTTGATAGATACAAAAAATACAATTTTTAGAATTTTTGGCTGTTTTGTTTGTTCCAGCATCAAGCAAAAACTACTAAACTAGTGCGACCATAATTTTTTAGAACAAAAAGAGTACAAAGGTACCTAATTCCAAAAATAAGATGGTTAATTTTTAAAATAATACTTATAATTAACAGAGGCAATCACCATTTTTTAAAAGAAGTAGGGGGCGGGGTGAGTTAGTGGAATTAGTTTGTACAAAAAAATACCTATATTTTAAAAGCAAAGTGGCGAATTCTTGATTTTACAATTTTCCAAAATTAAGTCTGAAATGCGCCGCAGTTGAAAATTTTGACCAAATTATATGCTAAATTAATACTTTTTTACACGTTTTTAAAGTTGATAAAAAAATGTCCTTAAAACTAGACTAAAATTGCAACAATCAATGATTTATTTAAATGAATCCTTTCAGGCAATTTTTTTGGAATTTAAGCTAAAAATTCTTCAAAAAAATGTCAATCATATGTTTTTTTTACGAAATATTAAAATCAAAATTGGTGTACGGGAACAAGTTTAAGGCAAGAAAAACGGGAAAAAACGGGTAAGCAGGAAAAGCTGCGGGGTCCTCAGCTAATTAATGAATAAACTTGGAAGCCAACTAGTTGAGACTTTCTCATTTTGCATCCAAATTATACTAAAGTTTTCAGTTATTTATTTACAAGTGTGGAAAGTGAAACTTTACCGTACGCGACGGCAATTTGTGTGCTCAAATTTTATCTAGAAGGCTCAAGTGCTTGAAAAAAATTTACAAATGTCAAAGTACCATAAACGACGTCGGTTAACCTGGGGGGACTACTTTTTGTAGCTATTTTGTTCTAGTCTAGATTTTTTTTTTTTAATTTAAAAAAAACGATTTTTTTTCTTTAAATATATAGGACAAATGTACTATGCGATATATTTTTCTTATTTACCAGTTTTGACTCTCATCTGGCGTATTAAAAAATTTTATAACTGTACTATGTGATATATTTTTCCCTTCCCAACCATAGGAAAATTTACAAACTTTTAATATGTGATCCACTCGAACAAGCTGAGCCATAAAATGTGGTGTTTATTTGAACTTTAGCAGAATTGAAGTTATGGAGTGGCCCCTCAGCTTAACGGTTAAGCTAGGTGGTGGCGTTTTCTCGAAAACGGCTACAGCTACAAAATTAATTTAACCATAACAAAATAGCTACAAAAAGACTACAAAATGTAGCATTTAAAATGTTTGTGCCCCTTATGATAGTCCCCTCCGGTTAATCGACGTCATAAAACGTTAACTTTACCGCAGTAAAGTAGAACTTTCTGCACATAATAAACAAGTGTGGTAAAGTGTTTGGGGTTGTATGGGCTGCGCTGTAGAGGTAAGTGTTTAAGACGGTTGCATCGAGAGTCATAGACTGGAGATGGTTTTGAACAATTGGTGCTCACAGGGTGGTTAGCTCTCACATATGGCTTCACGTGCCACACCCCGTTAACTGCATCAACCTGCAGGCCAAACTATGTGAGGGTAGCCAGATGTGGCGAGAAAATTAGTGTTGGGAAGCAATAACACTAAAAGTAATGGTTCGGCGTACTTCTAGATATGGAAACAAAAACGGCAACAAATTACATAGTTAAAGGCGTGACAAGAAATCCACCTCATTACCGTCCCCAGGAAATATCATTATCATGACTCGAAAACCAAAAGCCCAGGCCCCCAGTTCCCGGCAAGTCTTAAGTGACCAGACGTTGCTAAGAATCTCCGGACCAGTCATGAAGAAGATTGCTACATGGAACGTACAAAGTATCTTTCAGGCTGGAAAAGTCTACAATGTCATCAGAGAAATGGACGAATGGAGATCTTGGAAGTTAGCGAGGTGAGATGGCCTAACTCAGGTAAATGCCAGATAGACAACTAACACGCAGGCAATGACGGACAAAACCAATATAACGGCGTAGCAGTCATTTTGAAAAAAGAAATTCGAAAATCCGTTATCTCTTTTGTTCCTGTGTCAGATCGAGTCATATTTCTTCGGCTAAACTCTAAGCCTTTCTACGACCAAAGCATTCTACGACCAAGTCCAAACTGCCCTTAGTTTTACAAAAAAGACAGAAGTCACCATTGTTATGGGGGACTTCAACGCAAAACTTGGAAACGCCCCAAGAGAAGACATTGTTGGAAGGTACAGTCTTGATACATCAAATGAACGTGGAGATCGCCTTTTCCAGTTCTGTCAGGAAAGGTATTTTATCGTGTCAAATACTTTCTTTAAACTTCCAGCTAGACGCCCTTATACTTCGACTTCTAAATCCGACACTAACGAGACTATTATTAGAAACGCGATAGACTTTATGTTAATTAATAAACGATTTAAAAACATTATTAAATCTGCAGAAACTTATCCTGGCGCAGACGTAGGCTCGGATCACAATCCAGTTGTGACGAAAATTAAATTTACCGCCAATAAAAACCGTCCCCCAACTAACAAACCCAGACCCAGATTGGACGAACTTCAAGATAACATGATAGCAACTAAACTTAAAGTCGAACTTAACCAGAAGCTTAAAGATATTAATGAGTCTACCGAACAAGATGCAGAACTGGTTAAAAGTGCCATAGTCGAAAGCACAACTCTTAGGCAAGGATGAAAATAAAAGACGCAGTAAAAAAGGCAGAGATCAGTATCACGAAATCAATAGAGCAATAAAAACTAAGATAAGGTCAGCAAAACAAGACTGGATAACACAGCAATGTCAAGAAATAGATCTAGATGCTAAACATGACACTTTCAATTTACACAAACGCATAAAGCAAGCAGCAGGATTATTTAATAAAAGACAAGCTGGAATCCTTGTGAACAATCATGGCAAAATCATAGCGGATACCAAAGAAAAACTAAAAGAATGGTGTAGCTACATAGAACATCTCTTTACCGATCCGAACAGCCAGAAGAATTCTCAAACCAAGGCATAGATATAACATCAGAGGAAGTACAATACGCAATATCTTCAGCTAAAAACAGAAAAGCGGTAGGGCAATACGAAGTATACACTGAGGTTTTAAAGCTAATAAAAAACAAAGATTCGGTAAATACGCTGGTCAAACTTTTTAACATGATTTATTGCAGCGGTAAAATCCCTGATGACTGGCTGTGTTAAAAATATTTCTAATGATTATCCATAAAAGAATTTATGGAAACTGCGAATACTTTATGGGCGACACGCAGTTTGGATTTCGTGGTGGGTTCGGGATAAGAGAGGCCTTGTTTGGCATTCAAGTCTTACTTCAGCGGTCTAGGGATGTGTCGGTGCCAGTATATGACTGTTTCATAGATTATGAGAGGCATTTGATCGAGTCCAACACGAAAAGCTCATAGAATCGCTAAAAGAAGTTGGTCTATATGACCGAGATCTAAAGATAATCGCTAATCTATACTGGAATCAAACTGCTCAAATCAAGGTGGATGGCCAACTGTCCGAAGAGGTCCAAATAAGAAGAGGAGTACGCCAAGGTTGTATATTGCCTCCGCTGTTGTTTAATATCTATAGTAACAAAATAATAGAGAATGCACTTTATAACTGCGAAGAGAGTATGACCAAAAACGGCACAAAAATCAACAACATACGATATGCCGACGACACTGTCATAATAGCAGACACGCTGGAAGGCCTGCGGGAGTTGTTGAATCAAATTGCTGCCAAAAGTTCGCAATTCGGGCTTAACGTAAATGTTGGAAAAACAAAGTGGATAGTCATATCCAAGGAAAAGAACATCCGAGGCATGTTGGAAGTAAATGGGCAGTAAGTCGAACGCGTGGATTCATACAAATACTTGAGTTGTCTCCTCAATGAGAACTGGGACAACATGCCAGAAGTTCGGGCAAGAATTGAACAGGCCAGATCATCTTTTATCAAAATGAAATCAGTGTTGTATCGATCTTAATACCACTCTCCGCATTCGTGTGCTTCGGTGTTATGTTTTTAGCATCTTATATTATGGCATAGAAGCATGGACACTGACTGAGGCCATGTGCAAAAAGTTGGAGGCATTCGAGATGTGGTGTTATTGTAGACTATTAAGGATATCTTAGATAACTAATGTGGATGTTCTGCTAACTAATGTGGATGTTCTGCTTAGAATAAATAAAGAGCTTGAAGTTTTATTTACCATCAAAAAACGAAAACTTTGGATATATTTTGAGAAATGACAAATATAAACTGGCTCAGGGCCATTAACGTATTTAATGTTTACCCTGTAAGCACTATAGGTGTTTGACCTAACTTAAGGAAAATTTAAGGTGTTCATGCAGCTTTCTTACCTAGCTGTCAATTTTTGATGTTATTTATCCAAAAATTTGTCAGCTACCCAATCGAATTTTTCCAGTTTTTGTATTGGTTTAGAAGTTTTGAAAAATCGGCGGCCATCTTTGTTTGGGCAAGGGCACTTTTGAGTTCACTTAAGGAAATTTAAGAAAAGATAAAAGTTGGTCACCTCTTAAATTAAATTTCGCTAAGTTACGCCTGTACGAACGTGATCGTTGAATTTCATTGAAACAACTCTTAGGTTAGATTAAGTTAAGTTAAATTAATTTACGTTACGTGCTGTGAGAATTCACCTTTTAATAACTTACTACTGGCAAATTATCATTGACGACCATTGAGTTTGAATAACAAGATCCAATAATGTGTTATTAAAATACAGGACATGAGCAAAGGTGTCGTATGATTTTAAAACAGAACTTATCATTTAGAAATTACTATCCATTATAAATGTTCCTCCTCTTTTCTCTATTATTATGCTTTTTACAAAAAATACTCCTTAACAAAAGTTGCAAACTTTCATGTTAAAGCCATTATGGTAATTTAAGGCTTAAAATATTTTAGCAGAATTTAAGGGGTAAAGTTTTTTACTATGTTTTTCACATTTTTATGCAATGATTTTGCTCACATTTTAAAGCTTTCTTTCCAAAATTTCAATTTCTGGAATAAAACAATAAAACAAAAACAATAAAGTTTTCACTGTTCTTTAAACATTAAAAAAACTACTAACAAAAAACATTTTTTCTCTGTTAAAATAATAGTACATTATATACCTAGGGACTAAAGCGGTACTTTTTATCCCGAGGCGAAATGTTTGTAACCCGACCGCAGGGAGGGCTACAATTCGCTGAGGGATAAAAAGACACTTTAGTCACATGGTACATATACTATTTTTTGCACTTTTGGACACCGTTTCTATTAAAGCGAAGATACATCAGGTACCATATGCACTTTAATCACTGAAGATTGCGGCACTGAACATACTCAATCGGCAAACCGCCTCAAATTCGGGACTATTTAGTTGGCTGTAGTGGGGCCATTGTAAATATTAATGTGACGCACAATAATATCAAATAGTTTAAGAATTGATTATAGGTCAGGTTAGTTCTTTTTCATATTGTGTTAATGCCTATTTTCGGATGTTACAAATAAATATAAATGTTCCTAAAATGCGTTTTTACCAAACCTTCATTCATTTCGACGTTAAGTTAATTTATATAGCCTGATAATAAGGATCGGGATTAAAATATTTTAGTCCCGGGGATAAAAAGTATCATTTTAGTCCCGGGGATAAAAAGTACCGTTTTAGTCCCGGGGATAAAAAGTACCATTTTAGTCCCTGAAATGAGGGCGTGAAATATGTTTTTAGTCCCTGAAGTGCAAAAAAAAATTTAAGGTTGTTGAAGGGAGACAGCAGGCTATAAAAAAGTATTTTAGAGAAAGATTGAAATAATTTAAGGTAATTGTTTATTAAAAATTTCTGTTTTGTCATCTGTCTGTCAACTTTAGTGGTGTCGTGCATATGACTTTTATTTGGTCATTTTTATCCAAAAAACAGCAAAAAATTGTAATTGTTCAAAGCGTAAAGTGTGTAAAATACAAGGTGGTGGTATTAATTTCTTTCAATAAAAGTTCTTTACAGTCTTTAAATTTACCAAAAAACTTCTCCTACTATAAGTGAATTTTAGCATATCTAAAAATAATTTAACAGGTATTTAACTAAATTATTTTGAGGTTCATCATGGCTTTACCATTAGTAAACTACAAAATTATTTATGTCAAAATTGTCAAATGTCATTGCATATGTCAAATTTTAACATCTACTTTCTTGTTTGTATATTCCATTGTAATTTTATTTATACACGACGCGACATTTCGATTAGTACAATGTCTGATCGTCTTCAGGTGTAAACTACGCACCGCACACGTAGTTTGTACCTGAAGACGATCAGAGATTGATCGAAACGTCTGGTATAAATAAAATATAGACAATGGAAGTCCGAAACACAGAATTAATAGAACACTCTGTATATTATTTTATCTTAAAATTCTATTATTTTTGTTGATTTCAAAAATATACGAGGTGTTTCACAACTTATGTATAAAAGATAAAGACATGATTCCAAATACTGGTCGGTATTTGAAATGACGATTCATTTCGCTTAAATTTGTTCAAAATTTTTCCCAAAAAAATAACCAAAAATGTGTTAAAACATTTTCTTCGCCTTCGACTGTACATTGAAGTTTATCAACCAAGTGCCTTACAAAAAACGAGCATCAAGCAAGCAAGTGCGTTGCCCGCCCCGCTCTTATCTCCGTATCGTACCACAGAAAGTAAACAAACTTTGTAATATTTTAGCTGATTCAGTTTTGAATCTCACGTCGCGTTGTCGTGTGGAGTATTAATTTTTTTAGTGATTTTGTTTTGTGCTTTGTTGTAAAAAATGACATACAACTATTCATTTCTTGGGAAATTAAACAGTGAATTAATTAGTGGATATTGTTTTAATTTATAACGAAGCACTGTCCCCTTACATTAATACAGGTATGTCATTATTTGACTATTTTATTTAGTTATGAGAATATTCAGGGATTAGGGGTTTTTGTCACTTTATATGTATCATACTTCAAGAATCATTTGCATCCATTTTAGCGGTACAGTCATGTCCTGGAAAAATGTTGCCTAATTGAAACATTTTTGAGGAGGCTTTTGAAAAAGGCGGGCTCGGTTTTATTGTTATTACTTGCAGTCCACTTAATACGCTCTAAAGGTTTCTGACATAAGTTGTGAAACACCCTGTATAACATGTATGTTCTAATGTAAATAAATACGGTGAGTTTTACATGTATGCAAGCAATAAAACATTTCATAGCCATTCCTTTAGGAACAGTAAAGTTATATAGGTGTATAAATTTCATATCTCAAAAAGAATTTTCTTTAGCACATATATGTTATACATTTTTCAAACCAGCAAAAGTAATAGAATTTAAAAATATTGGGGGTTCTATTTAAAATAAGGGTCATTTCATATCAAATCAACCAAAAAAAAAGCTGGTTTTGGATTCCATCATCACTGATTTTGATTATTTTTGGTACAGTTGTTCTACCCATAGAAAAAGTGAAATCTCCAATTTTTCAATTTTTTTTTACAAGTGGTTCTCTTTTTATTAATTTTTGAAAATCAAAAAAATTACCATTTTTGCCCAAACATGTACTTAAGAAATTGAGATATATTGAGATATAAAATTAATTATTTTTTGTCAATGTCTTGTTAGGTTTTTCACAAAATTTTAGGATGGAGAAATGATGGGATCAGTGTTAAAAAAAATTCAAATATCGCTTCGATGTCAAATTATTCATGCATAAACTTGTATATTGTTAAAAGTATCTGAGCCGCGCCCCTTTTGATTTCATTGGACAAAATTACCCCCCTTCTTTCAAATTAGGCCTAACTTTCAAGAAAAATCCTGCAGAAATGCAGGAATTACTGGTCTTATTCCGCTTAATTATGATTATTTGGGGTGTATCGTTTCAATATTTAACTTGATTCAGCAAACTGTTAATATATTTGTATAAAAAAAACAAAAGAGTGGTTTAAGTTTTCTGTGAAGTGCTGTGATCCATTTAAAAATGGAAAACATTCTGGACGTCTCAAAAATGTGACTGAAAAAATGAGTCTTTTTAAAAGCCCTATAAAGGGCATGAAAATCTGTGATGGATGTCCACTCAAAGTCATGAAAACTTTAGAAAGTTCTTCCTCACCTGTACCAGAGTAACGTATCTTGATTTTCAGCTATACAAAAAAAAACAAATACAAAATGTTTTCATAGTGTCTGTCTGTCGGTCAGTTTGTCTGTCGAAAAACAGAATTCCTTACCACCCAGCAATCAGGTGATTAGATTAGATTATATTACAAAAAAGCATTTTAATTTAACATTTTATTGGTGAAAGAGCAAATTAGTTAATACTGTATTAGCACACTGTACGATTTTATTTTAGACCTTCAAGTTCCACCGACAGTCCCAATTTTGAAGCCCCTGATGAGTCTCTATACTTTTTAAATCAGTTTTTAATGGGAGAATCGCCATTGAAAAAGAAAAAAGTATCCTTGGAAAAGGCAGAAAAAGTAAAAGCGGTGATTGAAAAGAGATTATCAATGGAAACCAAAAGTACAGCCACGAAAGAGTTAAATGCAGAAAGTAATGCATATAAATGTGAGATTTTAGAACAATTAAAGGACAAGTTTTCTAAAGGTACAAAAAGAAGCGAAAAAATACTTGTTTTGTCCTGTTTACCAATGAGTTGGTCCAGGTCAAAAATTCAAAGCGAATTTGGAGTGTCGCAATACTTGGCAACTAGTAACTGAATTGTAAATCTATTTTTTCGAATTATTATGCCTGCTTATTCAGATTATGTGCAACCGGCAAATATAGATTGCTTTTTAGATAAATGTTTAGTTTTTTCTTCAAGGGAAAACTTAAAAAATTTCTTAACTGAAAGGTTTGACAAGCAAGCCATTGTTCATATTACATTTAAAAAATGAATATCTGTGGATCGATGCAACATGGAAACAGTCATTAAATCAACTGAAGATTTCATAGATGAATTTGTAAATGATTTAATAAAATTTAAAAGTCATTCGATCCTGTCAAATATGCAAAAAAAAATTATAATGAATTAAAAACGAATTTAAAGTCCGGAGAAGCGCTGATAACATGTGATTTTGCCGAAAATTACTCATTTGTTCTCCAAGATGAGGTGCAGTCGTACCATTGGACCAACAGCCAGGCTACGCTGCACCCATTTGTAATATATTATAAAAATGAGGATCATGAATTAAAGCACTTAAACTATGCTTTTATATCAGATTGTTTGCAACATAACACAGTGGCTTTTCATTTGTTTTTGTGTATTTTAGTTCCGGAACTCAAAGAGAAAATTTATAATTTGTCTAAATTATTTTACTTCTAAAAAAATTTTTGTAAATTTATGTTATCATGAAAAAGATTTCGGCGATAAGGCGCAGTAGCATTTTTTTGCCACTTCGCATGGTAAGAGCGCTTGTGATGGTTTGGGAGGCACAATAAAAAGACTTGCGTGTAAAGCGAGTTTGCAACGACCATATGAATCGCAAATTATGACACCAAGACAACTGTTCCAATTTGCAGCTGAAGATATCCCAGGAATAGACTTTAAATTCTGCAATACAGAAGATCATGAAAAACACGACACTTATTTAAAAGAAAGATTCTCTGAAGCCCAGACAGTGACAGGGACCCAGAAAATACACGCTGTGATACCTGTTTCTGAATCAAAAATTTGTACAAAAAGCATTTTCTCTTAGCATAGAACATCAGATTCACGATATTGTTAAGTGTCCTAAAGCTAATTCCGAGGCTGATAATTGTGAACTCGCAAATGTAGATTCCGGATTTGTGACTGTTGAGTATAATAAATCCTGGTGGTTAGGATGTATTATAGCGAAAAATGACAAAACAGACGAAGTAAAAGTTAGCTTTTTGCATCCAAGTGGACCGCCGAATTAATTTTTTTATCCAAAACCGCAGACATTTTAATAATTGAGCGAATTACCATTTTAAAGAAAGTTCATCCCAATACTGCCACTGGGAGAACCTACTCATTAACTCAAGAAGAAATGTTGTCGTCGACTAAACTTCTAGACATGAAATTAAAGAAAAAATAAATTTATGTTATGTGTTGTAAAAACTTTGATTTTTGACATTTATTGTTCTTATGGTTAAATAATAATGTAAAAATAACAATTTTTAGGAAAAAATTTTGAATGTAATGACATTATCAATTTGTTTTAGTAGATGATTGGGCAAGATTGAGAGTTTTTTTGATTTTTAAAAATTAATAAAAAAAAAACCACTAGTAAAAAAATTTTGAAATTTTGGATTTTTCATTTAGGGGATGGGTAGAATATCTGTGCCAAAAATGATCAAAATCGGAGGTGGTGAAGTTCCGACCCCTGGTTGATTTGATATGAAATGACCCATAAGAAAGTTGATGTCAAAATTTGACATCGCATATGACGTTTAACAATTTTCACATATATAAATATATATTTTATTAATTTTTATTGTAAGAGTTATGCAAATTTTGTAAAACACTATTTTTTTGTAAAATGCATAACAAGAGAAGAGAGAAAAGGAGGACGGGGATAACATCTATAATGGATGACACTGTAGAAGTAAATAACAAATTAACAACAAATTATATAGGGGATTATTAAACAAATATTATCAGATAGACACCGAGAGCAGGAAATCTTGCCACGCAATCGGTATGCAAATGAAGCAAAATAAAACCAAACCAATGGAGGCTAACCAAAATTTAAGTACTTCAGCTTTCTAAGTTAACATTCTCAATAATATGGCAAAAAAAATTTTTTTGCGGTTTTCTACTCGGCCATAACAATTTTGCAATGGATATTGTTTTGAATTTTAAGCAGTTTATAAAGACATTGTTAAAAACGAATTTAAAATCGATAATATAAACAATAACATTCCAAATTTCGGTGATATTCTGGAATTACTAGAGGCACTAAAATATTTAAAATCGTTAATTCAAGGCCTAGCCTGGTCATTATTATGTTAAAAAAATTTAATTTTTCTCTGAAACAATTAGAAATATTATATTTTTGGCCCGGTTGAAAGTGTAGGCTAGATAAATAAATTTACAGTAAGGACTACGAACACAGTAAAATGTTATGGGCTCGATTTTATTTCGAATTTCGATTTATTATTTTAAATATGCATTTTAGAATTTGCCCTATAACCTTTTTATTAATGATTTTTTTTTTGGCGTTAATTGTTTTTCTATAGCTAGTTTAAAGTAAAATATTTTGTCAAAATGGATTTTATCTGTAACCTTTAGTTTTTGAGATACAACACCAAGTTTGCAGTTTCTTATGGAACGCATAAAATTTTCTTTAAAATGATGTTTTATTTTTTTTATTTCTCATTTTTTTATAATTTTCATATTTATTTTTACAGCATAGTTTTTTCGAAAAACGAAAATAAAATTTAATGACAAAAAAAAATAAAAAAAACAAAAATATTATTCAGAAAATAAAAATAATAATAACAACATAAAAAAACACAAAATTAAATATCATGTGTGATACATAATTATAAAGGAAATTTTATGCTGATTACAAAAATCAAGTAAAAAATAGGTCATTCCATAAGAAAAATACTAATTTTGTGCTATATCTCAAAAGGTTACAGATAAAATCCAACTTGACAAAAAATTTTACTTTAAATTTACTATAGAAAAGCCTCGAGAAGAAGAATAAATTTTTATTAATATAAAAGTTATGGACGAAATTCTAAAATGCGATTTTTCAAAAGGTCCCTGTAATTCGAAAATGGCTTGACATCCTGACATGCTGTATCCCCTCGAAATTGGACCACCCTGTAGAAATCGACGGGTTCGATTTGTTGGTCATTTACTTCTAATATCCAGAAATATAAGTTCCCACAAGGGTTATTTCATTTCAAATCAACCAAGGGTCGGAACCTCACCACCTTCGATTTTGATGATTTTTGGTACAGATGTTCTAGCCATTAAGAGAATGAAAAATCACAAATTTTCGAATCAATAGTTTTTTTTTTAATTAATTTTTGAAAATCAAAAAAAGTGCTCATGGAGATATCTCGCGAATTATTTACGTATCACGTGATGTACCTTTTTCTAAATTTTTCAAAAACACCTTTTTTATATTTTTTTATATATTTTTTTGTTGGATACATTTCTAAACTATTTAGAAAATTTCAAGATGGAGAATTGATGGGTTCAAAGTAAAAAAAAATAAAAATAAAAAAAAATGATACTTCATTAAAATGGTCTTTGAAAGACCTTTAAAACAAGCTATTACTCACTTTTGTACTACATATACTTCTTAAGATATTCCTATTTTTGTAGGTCCCTGGATACACAACAAGAGTGTGTGTATGTGGGGAAAATAAAAAATAGGAATATCTTGAAGACTATATGTAGCTAAAAAATGAGTAGTACCTTGTTTTATTGAAGTATCTAGTTTTAATTTAGATCTTTTTTTCAGTGCATGTTTGAGCAAAATTGACAGTTTTTTTGATTTTCAAAAATTAATAAAAAAAAGTACTGGTCCAAAAAATCTAAAATTTAGGATTTTTTACATTTTCCATGGGTGGAATACCTGTACCAAAAATCATCAAAATCAGAGATGCCAAAATATAAAACCGCCTCTTTTTTTTGGTTGATTTGATATGAAACGATCCAGAAGCGGTTTTTAAGAAATGACTAAAGCTTTTACTGTGTTCGTAGTCCTTACTGTAAATTTATTTATCTAGCCTACTGTTTCAACCGGGTCAAAAATATAATATTTCTAATTGTTTCAGAAAAAATAAAAATTCAAATTCAATTTTTTGAACGGAATAATAGCCAGGCAAGGCCGTAAATTAATGATGTTAAATATTTTAGTGTCTCCAGTAATTCCAGAACATTACCGAAATTTGGAATGTTACTGTTTATATTATCGATTTTAAATTCGTTTTTAACAATTTCTTTATAAACTGGTCGATATAAAACAATATCCATTGCAAAATTCTTATAGCCGAGTAGAAAACCGGAAAAAATATTTTTGTCATATTGAGAATTTACCAAAATGAAATCAGTGAATTCGTGTGATACGTTGTTATTTGTTTGGCATTTTTTATTACGGCGTAGAAGCCTGGATACTGACTCATGTGTAAAAAATTGGAGGCATTTAAGATGTGGTCATATATGCTTAGGATATCTTGGATGAAAGAGTCAGAGGGAGAGAGAGAATGATATTTTATTTCCCATCAACAGATGTAAACTTGAAAATGTTGGCCATATATTGAGATATGACAAATACGATTTCTTAAAATAAAAAAAAAATATTGAGGCAGTTACTACGTTTTTACGCGTCTATATTATATAAGGACGGTTTTAAGTAAAATCGCGTTTTCCGAGGGTTTATACGTTCTTTCTTAAATGTCATCAAATGTCAGTTTAAAAAGAAAACAAATAAAACAACTAACTCCTAAATGCACCACATACACTTAATCGCGATTGGCGATCTAATCCATTCTTTTTTTCTCTTGATCCCACATAAATTAACAAAGAGAAGGCATGGATTAGCTAAACTAATCCAAATATTTTTACGGTGCATCTGAGGATAAGTTAACAACAGATTTTTCGGTAACACCAGTGTTAGGTTTATCTAAGAGCAATGACCTAAATGATATCAGAAAATTAAATTTTTCCACCAAAACTTTTTGATACGCCACTGTTACTGACACATACAAAAAAGGCCCCGCTTTTCATCGGATCTTATATATAAGATAAAATTGAATTTCTAACGACACCTTCCGCTTCTATGTGCTGCTTCTAGTAATAACATAAGAATTTTTTAAAATCATAATATATCTTAAATGAAAGAGCCAAGGTCCCCTACTCTTCCAATATTCCAATACCAATAAGGACTTTAAAAATTTCTTATTTTATTACTAGAAGCAGCCTCGGAATATTTATCTATTATAAGATCCAGTGAAAAGAGGGGCCTTTTTTTGTATATGTCAGTAACAGCGGCGTATCAAAGAGTTTTGGTACATTTTGAAATTTTCTAGTTAAGAAAATCGGACTGCGCCACTGGAAAAATTTAATTTTCTGATATAATTTTGGTCATTGCTCTTAGATTAACCCTGCCAAGTTTGGTACACGTAGGTTGAGAAATATTGATGAAAATGGTAAAAACGAATATGCAAGAAATTGTTTAAATTATGTCACCGTTTAGGAGTTATCCAAGAAAAACGCTTTTTTGAAGTTTTTTGGAGGTTAGAAATGACAGTTCCCGAGGAGTTATGAATAGGAAAAATTTGGGTTCTAATTTTTTCCTCTATTTTTCCTATGTAGCTTAGCCATTATTATTCTCAAATTCGTCAGTCAGTCAAAATAACAAGGTTTTCTCCGCTTGGTAAAATAAGTGCAGTGGGTATTCATTATAAATACAACCCCACCAATCTTGTTCATTTATGACTTTTTACACATTCGACAAAAACACAAAATAAGGCAGACCTACTTAAAATTTTTTGCTATGTACAGGATGGCCAAATTCGAGAGCATAGCATTGGAGGGTTTTGGGTATTTATATGGAAGTTAGCGAAAAATCAATCAATGTTATGTTAAAAATGAAAAATATACGTTTTTAGAATTTTCTTCTAATTTTTTTACCAATGAAAATTTAATTTTGATGTAAATTGCTTTTTTATAGATAATTTAAAGCAGAATTTATTTACTAAACTGGATTTAATTCACTATTTTTTCCTTGATTTTCGAAATCAGCGTCAAATCTTCTTTAAAACGATGTATAGCACTTTTTAATTTCTTCATATTTTTTCGTGTTTTTTTTATTTTTTATAATAAAAATAAGTAAATAAGTAAATAATACAAAAACAAAAAAATTAAAATAGGTATTAAATCACCAAAAATAAAATATTATGTGCGATGCACCAAGGAAAAGGAAATTTTATGCTGATTTTAAAAATTGCATAAGAAAAATACCAACAGATAAAATCCAGTTTGACAAATAAACTCTACTTTAAATTATCTACAAAAAAGCAACTTACATCAAAAATTAATTTTCATTAATAAAAAAGTGAGAGGCCAAAAGCTCAAAAGAAAGTTGACATCTCGGTTGACAATCTGACATACGGTTTTCACCATTATTAATTTGGACCACCCTGAACTTGATATAGGCGCTGTATAGCGGAAACCAAAATAAAAAAGTTTGTTTGCACACAAAATAAGTTGCAGTAAATTTTCAGTACCAATCCCAAAATAAAGGACTTTTTTCATTTTATAGCAAACCGTATACCTACCTGGTTAAAAATACAATCCAAGTAGTTACTATTAATAATATTGACTTGACAATGCAGAATACTGCTAAAATTAAATTGTTTATACGCATATAACGACTTAAAAACTAACGCAATTTTCACATAACAAAACCACAAGGAAAACATAAAAAATTGTCATAGCCTAAATTCTACTATTAATGTAGTGTAAATAAATATGGAAAGTTACCAAGAAGAAACATAAGAGAATATAGCTTGACAACTCATAATACCATCAAACCTAAACGTGACAACATGAAAATGACCAAAATCAATCCGATTTTCACCCCAAAACAATTACAAATCGACCGGAAACCAAACCCGAGCCCTGATAGGCACACTACGATCGTACGATATTTTGACAACTAAATTCGCGTTTCTTATATCGCGGTCGGCCTTGCGCTTCTAAACATATGCGAACACCGATCGAAAATCGGGGTCGGCTGTGTTCATAAGCACGCGGCTGCGGCCTTACATATTCAACAGGTGGAAATAGTAATGCGTTACGAGGAGCTTTAACAAAGATCCATTCATTTATTGGCTGTGGCTAAAGCCCTGTGCACACCTATGCGTGCCCGTGCAGGGTGCTTTGAAGCGGGGTGGGCACTCGGCGTTTCCTGTCCACACCGGCGCGTTTCCACGAAACTCACCAGAAATGCATAAAGTTGCATGCGTTTTTGCCCAAATTTCCTTCGGTAAAATGAAAGAAAATTGGGTAATTTGAACAGTTTTACCAGAAAAGTGCAGCAAATAAATTATTTTTCAGAATTATCATGAGAAAACCTGTTAAAATTTAAAAATATATTTTTAGATGCACGCGGGAATGCCAACATTGAAAATAGAACATGTTCTATTTTTCCACTAGAATCGCATGCATGTCTGGGGAATTCTAGGGACATTTTTTTAAAAATGGAAACATTTTTTTTGTTTGTGTTTCGCAAAAGTTTTTGTGATTGAGAGAGCTGCTTCAGCAAGAAATAAATGATGTGGATCCAAGACCATAGAAAGTACTTAATTAATTTATATGCTAATAACCCACATAGCAAGCCTTGGATATTGCATATTACGAAGATATTTTAAATTAGGATATTGGTTACATGTATATTTTATATATATTAGAAAAAAACATGATTCGTTTCAAAAAAAGGAAACATGAACGGATATTTGGTGTATATTCAGTGTATATGCGCTATCGTACATCATAAAAATGTCTTTTGTATACAAGCCTTATATTTTTTAACCGAATATAAGTTAATATTTTAACACCAAACATTATGAATACGAAAAGAATATACTTTTATGGGTATATAAACCAAAATTTTGACAAATATACATTTTGTATATCGTGATGAATATCGACAGGATATATAGTATACAAATATATCCCATAATGGGTATACCATAGAACATCAAATTTGATGTAATAGAAATATAATTCTAATGTTTTTGTGGAGTAATTAATACATGTTCAGAATATACTTATAACGTATATTCAGTGGATGTTACCTAATGGGTACCTCTGGATCTAAATTGGATCTTTTTTGGAGGTCCTATACACGTCGGGTGAATATCTGGGTGATATCCAAGGCTGGATATACGGGCAATATTTTTTTGCTATGTGGGAAAGGCTGTGGCAAAAGTTATGATAATTTTGCTTTGGTTAGCGCTTTTTAGTATTGGGTTTCGACTAGGTCAGTCAATTTTCTTGGTTTTCTTGTGAAAATTGAAAAGATCAGGTTTTTGGCGACTGTTGTAACCTAAGCATTTGTGATAATAAGCTACAAACAGCCTGTGTAAAAAAGATACCGACCAGTGGCATATGCAGAAATTGTTTCTGAGAGGGGGGGGCTTGAACAACAGCATAGTCTACAGATCATTTTTTTCTTGATTTTGGGAAAAAATTAAATCTTTAGGAGGTGATATTGAATGGCTCTTGGCGGGGACTTGAGCCACTAAGCCCTTTCTCCCCCCCCCCCTCCTAAGTATGAAGGTGGAGGTGACTGTCATACTTAAAGCAAAGCTTGTAGTTAATTTGAATTTATAGATTGGAAACACTCTTGATGGCTGCTCTGTCCATAGAAAATAACTAATTATAAAATGACAGTTTAGATTGTTACAATGTCTCAATTTGGGGCTCTATAGCTAGAACAAACCCTCAGATTTATAGTTTCAAAAAGAATAAACAAGAGATGAGCAAACATATTGTCTATTATCCTTTTAGCCCATTTAAAAAAATTATTTCATTGAGGTCCTAACAACAGACAAATCTTGTATACCTATCTATTGTCAATTAATGCATTGTATCAATGATTAATGTAAATTATTCTAATTGCTCAAAAATATCCTCACATACTCTCTGGGTACTCTAGTGTTCTTCTGCTTGATCTGTAACTTTATTTTTATTTTTAGACCAAGAACTACAATTGTGTGTTGGTTCCTGCCATCACAATAAACCCACTTTAAAAAAATTCAGCAAATGAACCGTTTTACAATGTCGTCATCATGCATGCATCAACTTAAAAGCCAGGAAGTATGGAAAATGAACAACTGTACTGTTATGAAGACCGTTGTATTCATCAGCTCCATAATGTGCACGTCAACAACAAAAAGAGAACTTTAATATGGAATGAGTTTATCCATTTTTAGATTATTTAAATTATGATGTAACTAAATATATTGAGATATACATATAACAATTTCCATAAACCAGTATCAGGTTTTATACGCTTTCTATGTGGTATGTGGAACAAACTTGTAAAAAAACTAAGACAAATCTCGTAAATTTTGTTGTTTCTATATCAGTTTTTACAGCTATAAAACAATACAAAAACTCACCAACTTTCATGAGAATTTATGTTTGCCTGGGTTTTAATACTAAATAGGCCAACAATTTATATCAAAAATATTTTTTCTGTTATTTGTTTTTTATTTATTTCAGATACCACAATTAACAAGTTGCCAGTTAAGCGAGCCACACAAGTCTTTATTATACATTATAAGTATTTTATAATAAACATAAGTTTAAATTCAATGAGGACTTCCATAGATTTAATACTAGAAATGTAAATAATTTACGAGTTGCAAAATTTACACTAGAAATAACAAGAAAAAGTCCAAACTATCTGGGTACAAAGCTCTTTAATGTTTTACTACAAAATATTAAGAAGCTGAAAAGCGTCTGACAATTTAAAAATAAACTTAAATTATTTTTTTTAAATAAATGTTTGTATACGGTTAACGAACCACTACCTATTGTATTGTATTGTCTAATTGTAATTTGTCTTTAATAATTCCTGTGTTTCTCGATCCGACATCAGGATTTTATTTCTGGCTCGATTTAAGGCTTTCTTTGGTTTGACCGAGACTTCCACCAGAGTACAATTTTTAGCCCACTGATTGCTCTTGTAGCATTTAAATCTATGCTTGGAAGGTCGTAGATTGCTCTCCAAGCAGGTACTTCCTTCTTGGTTTTGAACACCTCCGCCTCTCTTATATCCCTCCCCAATATCATGGAGCCACTAATATAGAAGGCAGCGTTTCTCTTGATCCGTCGGTGGAGGCTTTTATTCTGCCACATAATGTAGTTCCCTTTTGGAAATTAGGACCTTGTACTTTTATTGAATTTCCAGAGGTCGCCTTGGGGCCAGATTCTTCCATCAGATACAACCGGATCAAATCGGAAGTCTTCAGTTTTGGCCGTAAAACAGATGAAAACTAGGATTGTAAAATCTCACCTCCTCTGACCTTGGTTTCGATTGTTTGATGGCCATATTTGTACTTAAAGCTCATTCCAACGTTTGCGGACCAAATTTAAGATGCTGAAACTACTTTTTTGGGTTTTTCGTCGTTAAAAAATAAATAATTCGTACACACTCGCAAATCCTAACTAGAATCTAAGTACTTATCTGCCTTAACAAGCACCTAGAGACGCTGGGAATTACCGAAGACTCAAAGTGAAGATGGTGCGTGGAGGACGAAAAATCGTCCAGGCATGTTCTGCTGGAAGAGAATCGCACCTTGGGAACTATCTGCTGGCTCCAGGCGATGTAAGAAAGAGGCAGGCTAAACCATGCCCTCATTTCTACATTCATTCAAGATGGCCATTTAGTCTACGTTATCATTAAGATTTACTAGTATATGAGATTAGGTAGTCTTAGTTTTTGTTAGTATTCACCTGATGACGATTGCAGATACATAAGCTTGTTGTGAAAAAGTAAAAAATAAAGACAATGGAAGTTCAAAACTCTAGTTTAGTCACTAATTATATTTTTTTTTTTAACATTTTTTTGATAAATTCATTTATAAAGTTAACTTTGCGAATACCCCCCGTAGGATATCTAGTCAATTATAATAAAATGAAATAATATTAAATAATCATTTTTGTTAATTTAACGATGCCAACTTTTAAAGGGTCTAATGGTTTTTTAAGGTGATTTTTGCCCTTTGTACCGCATAGTTTTGTATGCTTTTTATAATATTTATTTTATTTAAAAAAAAATAAGAATCATGTGCAGCGGAACGATAGTGTATTTAACTGTATTTGTCTTAGTCTGTGTCAGTATTCTTTTGGTTCTATGTAAGTGGTTTTATAAAGTTAATTAGTTTATGTGACAGGTTTCCCTAATTAGTTATCTTGCTAAATCAAGTTAATTTAAAACAGTATTTTTCATACTAAATTAACGAATTAGTAGGATAATTTTCTATATAAATTGTACTGCATAAAAACTATTTTTGTTCGGTAATTTTTTTTTTCAGTTTAGAGATAAGTATGCTTTTTAAAAATGAATTTTGTAAATACCCTTGCAAAATATACGGAGCGCCAAAAAATTTGTCACTTTTTGAACGCGCTATAACTTTGGACTCAATCGGCCGATTTTCGAAATTTTTAGATGTTTCTATAGACAAAAGATGAAACTTTACTGACGTGCCTCAAAATTTGACACATGATAGAAATCCAAGATGGCGGAGAGCTTTAAAAAATTGGTAAATTTCACACCCATTGCAAAAAATTTGTGTGCGACCCTGGACTTGTTTTTTGTCGATAAGGCAAAAGCAGCATACCTTTTTCGCCTACCGAGGTATCATTTATCTAAATTGGTTATAAGATAAAAAAGTTATACAAATTTTAAATCAGGAGTATTATGCTAGACTTAAACAATGCACCTTCCTACAGACATTAATTTTTGGTCTAAATACTCCTGATTTAAAATGTTTATATAACTTTTCTATCTCATAACCAATTTAGATAATTATTACCTTGGTAGGCAAAGAATGTATGGGGCTTTTGAACAAAATAAGAAAAAACATTTTTGTCTAAATACTCCTAATTTAAAATGTTTATAACTTTTTTTATCTCATAACCAATTTAGATAATTAATACCTTGGTATTGACAAAAAACAAGTCCAGGGTCGCACACACGCCATCTTGGCTTTTTGAAATATGTCATATTTTGAGCCAGATTAGCAAGAACTCATATCTTGTCTTATCAACAAGCTAGCCTTAAAAAGTGCACCTTCCTACAGACATTACAATTTTGGTCTAAATACTCCTGATTTAAAATTTGTACGTACCTATTTAATCCCTAAAGCGCATAAAAGGCTTAATAAAATTTAAAAAAATCGAATGCAAAACGTACAGTAATGTTTTTTTATTGAAAAGGAATCTTCAATTTTTCCTTGAGCTACAAGTAGTACTAAAAAATTCAAAGTTTCACTGATCTTTCCATTGGTCGCACTACATCAACCTCATGCGTTATAGTTAACAGCGTTGCGTAGTTTTTTAAACTTAAACTCCATCTTGAATGAACCTTTAAATCTTGTTTTAACCCCTATCAGCCATTGAAACACTTGCACTCACACCTGTTACACCCTACCCGGTATAATTCTGCAGTGTGTTCCAATTCTAGAATAATTGATTTTCTGGGAGAACTATGGTTTTCTTCAAAAAAAACTTATATAGGATGATTTTATACAGGGTTTCTCAAAAATAAAATACGACACAAACTTTTTTTTTAAATTGGACACCCTGTATATTATCTCGTTTTCCGACTCCTTAAAAAATACGCTTTTCAAAAATACCCAACACTTTGGGCGATATTTAGTAAGATGGGTTAGGGTTTAGGACTATCTAATATATCTAATTTTGCCGATTTTTCTTTAAGTTTGAGTAAAACTTGTCGGAATTTTGGCTCGTTCTCGAAAAAAGGTAACATTTCAAGTGGTAATTTAAAAAAAAAACAAATTAGTGTTCTTTGAGTTTTGGTAATTATTAAATGTTGCTGTAGTTGGTTGGAATGTGCTATATGGTCGACATAACAATTCACTAGTTCTTGAGTTATTTTTGAGTTTGTGAATTCATCTGCTAACACAGGTGATAGCCAGCTAACGCCAGTTATACCTATTTTACCAAAATCAAGAATTTAATATGCCCTTACTTGATTTCTTCTTTTCTCTCTTTTGCTTATTTCATTTTTCATTTCTGGTGCTTTTGCCAAAGACTTTCTAGTTTTTGCCATTTTTTAATCTAAAAATTATTGAGCTTTTTTAATTACAAGCGAAAAATTTCACAGGTGTTAACAATAAAATATTCTGAAAGATCTCACCAGTGACGTTCACACTAGTGACATATTTAGCAAAATGTCTAAATAACAAAAAAATCAAAAAGTTACTACTTTTGTATTTTAATGTTAGTAAAATGCCTACTTTTCATACTTAAATCACATTTTTGAAAGTAAATATCTTACCATTTACTTCTTATATATATATATATAGAAACACGTGTGACATTTATCTCTGCCAAAACGTTAATACTGTTTTAAAACCACAAAAATTTCACAAAAACTGAATTATGTAACACATTTCAGGTTACACTCCTAAACTGTGCCCTCCATGCTTCTCCATTTTCAGGTAAATGAGTTGGGTGTTGTATGCAGTAATGCCAGATTTAAAAAAAAATCTGTGACTGCATGTGATCACACGTGTGACACCAAAATCAATTACACATGTTTTGTTTTTTGATGAAGACAAAAAACTTATATCAAGGTATTTTTTTAGGATTTAAATTTTTCAGTCTTTATCTATCTAAATCACTATCTAAATAAATTTTATGATCCTAAAGTGTTTTTTGTTATATCTAAATCTATTAACTTTGAAAATTACAGATCACACCACGTGACATGTCACATGGTGTGAACAACTTTCCTTCCATGGAGACATTTCTTGGAGAGTTCATTACTGCTGAATAATGTTAGCCTTTGAGTACACTAACTATCCTCCTACTTTGTTTTCAAAAGGATAAGTGGTTTTAAATTTACAAACCAATTACATGCAATGTTACCTTTTTTAAGAACGACCCATAAATGATTTCGCAAAGAAAAAACACAGGTTTTCCAAAAATTTCGTGAAAAAATGGAAAAAAAGGAAATTGATGGTGGATTTATCCCCGTATAGTAGACTTTTTAACTAAAAATACTCTGTTATCGCTTTTTATATCTAGAAAATTTGCAGAGGTCCATATGAGAAGAAATATTCTCACACAACACATCTTCAATATGATGATAAAATGAAATTAAAATTTTTAATTCATATTTTTATCAATTGAAAACTGTCAAAACACTTAACTGACGTTTTGTTCGATGTTTTTGCTCTTTTGGAACGAGAACCGTACCTTCTGAAGTAAAAGAAAGCCTTCTATAAACGCGTGAACCACCAATTTTGCCAAATTTTAATTTTATCCATCTTTATAACATTTTCTATATTTTTCCTCATCCCCCCCCCCTCTTTAAATAAGGTAACAAATATTTTTAATTTTAAAGTATTTAGTTATTATCATTTTCAGTTACAAACGAAAAGCAGTTGCGAACACTTTTACCTACTCCCCCGCGTCGTTACTTAGTTTATGGACGCCACAAAGAGGTTTCAATGTGGACTTTAGGCTTAAGGGAAGGTCTAGAAGAAATGCAGGGAGGAAGGAGGGGGGGCAATTGCTCTCCCTCTTCCCAGCTCGTGCAAAAAATCTCCGAATTTTCATAAAAAATTAGTAAAATTGATATCACACGTTACTTTTCCGGCCCCTAATACACAAGAATTTACCGTTGAAGACTTTTACCGGCGCGTAATATGACATCACTGCACAAATCACAAAACCGCGCAAGACAAAAAAAAACAAATCTTCAACAGCTCAAAAATGCATTTATTTGCTTGCGCGGTATATTCTGCGCGGTTTACAGGGTGTGCAAACGCCTGGGTGTATGTAAGAAAGATTTGTTTTCTTTTAAGGTCGTAGTTACAATCTGGGAAATTGTTTTTAGCAACACTGTACGGGAAATCAATTTAACTATGTCGACTTGATTTTTTTGCAAAATTTCCTCATTGTCATTGTCATGTCATTGAATTTGTTTTCCATGGCAACGCAGAGACTTTATTTATGTTTATCCACAGTGGGACACCAGAGATTTTTTAGCACCGGGTCAAAAATTTGGGATTAGGTTGACTTTTCGCGTTCTGCGCCGCTAAAAAACCAACTAAAATACTAAAATAAAATGAAACCATTTATTGCAGAATTACCTGCTAAAAAAACGCTACCCAAATATGTATTAAAGTAAATGCGTGTAATGTTTAAGGTTGGATTTACAGGTGCGAATTGGAAACACTCCCGCTAGCTGATACCGACAACAGGTTAACTTAAAAGCATGCAGTTTTAAAAATCGGCTACTGGCGCTAGACGAAATAATCGTATTTTATTTTAAACAGGAGCGTCAATGACTAGCAAGAGTCTTTCCAAGCTCTAAATCTAAATGAAGCTTTACTGAGCTGTTTTGTTAGTACTCAAGTATCCGTGTGTTTTTGAAACTGAGGTTCTAAAATCTATCATTTGCACTCCAAGATTTCACTAGTACAATTGCACATAACTATGCCGCAATAATTGAAATTTTTAAAAAAATGGTTGAATCAAAATAAAAACAAAATTATGTGGGGCTATGGGCGCCGAATGTTTCTATGCGAATTCCTAGTAATCCCAGCGAGCCAGTAAAGTTCTCTTGGTTCTTTGATATACTCGGGGTAATGCCCACGCAGCGCTAGGCCTTTTTCGGCGGGTGACCGCACACGCGGAGTGGTTTCATGTTTGTTTTAGAACAATGTTTTTGAAAACACATTTTTTAAAGATAAACATAACCGCGAATGGTTTTCTGTCAGAAAACGTAAAAATACTCTAAAGTTTGTTGACAAAACACCTGCAGTTACCATGGAATCGTATAAATTCTGCGGTCTATCGGCCAACACTTGAACTGCGCGTGTCTCCCAAATTCAATGAAGTGTAATTGATTATTTTCCGGAGTACACAGGCTTTTAGAAAAAAGGAAAAATGTAATCCAGAGGAAATTGTGAGTATTTCTCTATTTTTTTGGGTTTGTTCTAAACCGCAATTATTTTGAGGCTTTTGGGGTAGATGACAGCACCAGATCTTTTATTTTGAAGAAAAAATAATTGAGAATTTTGAAAAATCCTTCAGATATTTTTGTTAAGCATTTAAAAATGATCACCCCTGCAAAATTTCAGCTAATTGTGATGTTTAGTTTTCCATGTGCACTCTGGCAAAAGATTAAAAAATTGAGGAACAAGGCGTTGTTAGCTGTACTTTTTTCACTTAAAATCTGGGGAGAAACTAGAGCCCTAATTATTTAAAATTAATTTGAAACTTATATATAAAAGGCTTTTTTCTTGATTTAAGAGAGCAGTAATCTCAATGAATCAACTTAAAAATGAGATACCATACGTCACTATACATTGACTTAAAAAACGCACTGGAATACCCAATTAAAGCAAAAAAGGGTCTGGAATTTGTTTTTTTTTTGTAGTTAAAATACTTCAAAATAACTAGTTTGAACAAAAAAATCAAACAAGTCGTGATTGTTTCGAATTTAAAGCAGATAAACCACGTCTTGGCGGTGGTCTATAATATAAGATGATTTTACTCAAAATACAACATCCCGTGTCACTTGACAGTTCTCAGATTTCTTGTTTACCCCGATTTTATTAATTTTGACTTTGACCGATTATTTGGACTGTTTTAAGAAAAACTGGCCTTACGCATCTCATTCCAGTGCATTTTGACGTCCATCAAGGTACCCATGTATATGTCAGTCTTCAAACCAAATTTTCCTTATACTATAGTCCTTAATAAATATCGTCCAAAGTGTTTGGTATTTTTGAAAAGCTTATTTTTAAAGGATTCAGAAAATAAGATAATATACAGGATGTCCAATTAAAAAAAAAATAAGTTTGTCATATTTTGTTTTTAGGACACCCTGTATAAATTTTTAGAAAACGCTTTTTTTACCTAAAATGATCCTATACAGGGTGTTTCAAATTCGATGCTCACCGTGGGGATCTCCTAAACGGTAGGAGAGACGAAAATGTTTCCGGATACATCCGGAGATAGGCGGAGAAAACCAAAATCTTCATTTTTAGTTTTTATTTTTCTGCGCCCTTATTCTTAAAACTGTCAAAAAACGCTTAAAACTTTCTACAGGTACTTTTTTAAGATCTACTTAGTCAGAGGTCTGTTTTCGGGCTGATGATGGTCAATTAACTCAAAACGTCAGGTACTTGTCAAACAGAGGTTGTAAAATATCTGTCATTCTTTATGAACCAAACGACAGGAGAAAAAAAGCATGTGTCTATAAGAAAAAATGAACTTGACAGTGCTCCTGTCACACTAAAATGTCAAATCTTAAATACGGATTTGTCATTAGGTAGATCTTAAAAAAGTGCCTGTAGAAAGTTTTAAGCGTTTTTTGACAGCTTTAAGAATAAGGGCACAAAAAAATAAAAACTAAAAATGAAGATTTCGGTTTTTTCCGCCTATCTCCGGAACTATCCGGAATTTTTAATTTTTGTTTTTAGTTTTGAGCAAAGCATCAAATTACGCAACTTTGCCCTAATTTAAATATTTTCGTATCTCCTACCGTTTAGAAGATCCCCATGGTGAGCATCGAATTTGAAACACCCTGTATAGGATCATTTTAGGTAAAAAAAGCGTTTTCTAAAAATTTATACAGGGTGTCCTAAAAACAAAATATGACAAAAATTGGACACCCCCCTTTCGGTTTTTTTCGCCTATCTCCGGAACTACCCGGAATTTGTAAACTTTTTTTTTCGTTTTGAGCATAGCGTCAAATTGCGCAACTTTGACCTAATTTAAACCTTTTCGTATCTCCTACCGTTTAGGAGATCCCCTTGGTGAGCATCGAATTTGGAACACCCTGTATAAGATGTTTTTTAAGTTCTACCAAAAAATCCATTATTCCAGACTACGCTTACTTCAATCATTTTCTTCTGTCTATTAACGCAATTTGATCAGCGCTCATCATATTGTTGCTGTAACTGACAGAGTGGGACCGTTTTCTTTATTATGCGCGGCCGCACTAGCGATCTGTTAACGTTAATTAAAGTGCAAGGGTACTTTTGGTCCGTTTTAGTTACAGCTATATAAATGTCATGCATGTTATCATTATAGTGTGCCGGCGCTGTAGCGATTTGTTATCCATTTACTTGGAGCTAAACGTACAGTCTGAATACTTGTACTGGGTGTCCCAAGGTGAGTAACTTATTAGAATGTTTTGTAAACTATACAATGGAAACATTTCAAACTTTCTATTCTAACATAAGTCAATATAAACTATCTTTATGACATACTTTCATATTTGCAGTGTTGCCATTTGCAGGAAAACTTGGCAACAACTTTCTTATTTTAAATTGAACACCCTATATATTTTTGCATTTTTGGACTCTACAAAATATTGTAGGTACATTTTATGTATAATACCTATGCCTATACCTATGTTCAACTGTTTTTAAAATATTGACAGCTGAAAATTGACATTTTTTAACTTTGGCAGCCTGTAACATCGAAACGGTTTAGGATAGAGCAAAACGGTTTTTACATTCCTATCTTGATTTTTCTCAAGCTATCGCTTTATATCTAAACCCAGGGTTAAAATATCCCAATGTTAGTTTAACCCTAGGTTAAAAATAGTATTAAACAATAGCTTGTGAAAAACCAAGATAGTAATGTAAAAACCGTTTTGCTCTATCCTTAACCCTTTTGATGTTACGGGCTGTCAGTTAAAAAAATGTCAATTATCACCTGTCAATATTTTAAAAACAGTTGAACATAGGTGTAGGCCATTATACATAAAATGTACCTAGAATATTTTGTAGAGTCCAAAAATGCAAAAATATACAGGGTGTTCAATTTAAAATAAGAAAATTGTTGCCAAGTTTTCCTGCAAATGGCAACACTGCAAATATGAGAGTATAAAATATTCTAATAGGTTATTCACCTTGGGACAGCCGGTATAACCTACACTTACTTCAGTCGTTTTCTTCTCTCCATCAACGCAATCTGGTCCGTGGCAGACAATGCGCTCATCATGTTGTTGCCGTAACTGGCAGAGTGGGACAGGGGGGGTGCGTTTTCCAATGTCTCCCCATTTTGAGGGAATTCGTCGTACGACTCCTTAGTGTCGTCGTCACCTATGTAATTAAAATTGGACGTATTAATGCACGATTTTTACCTAATATATGACTCGATTACCATTTGACACCATACAAGACATATTTTTGAAACCTACCCCCTTTTTATTGGTTTATATGGGGTTGATTTAATTTTTTAATTTTTAAACCATCTTTAAATGAGTCAGGTATCAAATTTTATCAAAATTGGTTTGATCGTAATTTAGTTATAAGAGCGTTTGTTACAGAGATACAGACAGACAGACGGCACAACAAAAAATGTTTAGAAAGGTCTGCAACGGAGCAACTTTTTTTTTGTTTTTGGTAAGATATCCATTGCTCTCACTATACTATAGTCACAATTGTAAATAAAACTTTTCTTCAAAATTTTAACTCTTGTTGAATGAATCCACTATACAAGCGCATTCACCACGCCACACAGTGGATCGAAGCCATGCTAAAACTGAGATATTGCAAATTTTGAGTTTTTTGTTACATATTTTTTTCTAAACACATTGGACTTGTAGAAAAATAACATAACAAGCCGTTCGAGAGATATAAAGAAGGAAATTCAATGTTTGTGGTATACGTTTTATACTGCAAAAAATAATGATAGAAATATTTTTTTGGAGCCTAGAATTCTAAACCTACTTATATAACTGTCAGATAGACTGCACAATATTATGTATAATATTAACTTATTGACTTAAAAAAAAGGTCCAAAAGTGTCCATGTTACTTTTGCGTGGGGTGTATAAAGCAATTCTTAATATACATAAATCAATCAGAATTGGCTGCTTCTACGTGCCACTTTTAGATTTATTTTGATTTGACTTGCTCATCAAAAGAAGCTGCAGAGGCACGCAATAAACAAAATTGGAAAAAATAGCAGATTTTACAAAAGTTTTTCCACAAAAAAGACACATTTTGAGTTAACTGAAATGGCCAAATCTTTGGTTTCAAAATTTTTGTTTTTTTATAAATAAAATAATAATAGGTACAGGGTACCCTGGGGTACTGCAAAAAATTAATATTTTTTAAATATCTTTAATTGAAACATTAAATGCTATCTCTGTTTATCCTAGTTATCTCTTCTAATTTATCACTGGGGATGTATAAACCATCTTCATAAACAACAAAAGTATTAATATTAATATAAGTGGACAGCCGCAATATTATATAAAACAAGCAAGATCTTTCTAAAACTTTTTTTTCTTATAGCACCTGGAAGTGAATCGTCTAATAAAAAATCACCTCAAATCAATTTAGGCTGTCTGCCATCTTGCATATTTAAGATTTGTCAAAGGACCCCGCACCCGGTTATACAAGATTATATGGGATGTTTTTTTTTCGGTGAAATTCGTTAAAAATGTGTAATTATAAAAGTTTTTATATGTCTAGTTCCAGAGATATAAACGGTCAGTTGGAAAAAAGGCTGTTTTCGGCTATGTTTCATCAATAAAAACTCGTAACACGTATCGAAAAAAAAGTAAGTTACCATAAAACTAAAATGGTAGAAGCTTGTAGACAAACCCCATGATGATGCCATTTATGACAGTTCATTCGGAAACATACAGGGGCTAGTCAAAAACTGATATTTTTTATACTTTTACTACTACTGAATCTTCAAAAAAAACATGTTATATTTGAGCAGAAAATAATATTTTTAAACCATTTTTAAGGAAAAAAATACGTTTGGTTTTTAAGCAGCTTCTTCTTTCTTAGATAATGACTTTTCTTTTATAGGTCAATTTTTCTGCCAAATAAAATCGACAACATTTGATTGTACCTGTAATAAATCATTTTGAGAATAACAATTGTGATTTTTTTAGGTATATTCGGATAAAATAATTCAAAGCAATTAAAATAATTTTTTACTTTTTTTATTATCTATTCTTCACCATATAAAAAAAAACAAATATATTTTATATGTCTACATCTAGAGATATTAATTTTTATATTTTAGACCATTTTAATACATAAGTCGAGACGATTAAAGAGAAGTACCTATTGTGCATTTTTACTGCACATTTTAAAATAGTATATAATTTGTAATATAAGAATCCAAAAAAATATGTTAAAAATACAAAATAATCTACAGGGTGCATCAAGAGAAATGTAGCACATTTAGATAGGCATTGTTCTTTTATTAAAGTTAGTTTAAAAAAAAAACAAAATCTAGGTAAACAACTTAATTTAATATTTTTAATTCTGTATCTACAGGGTCCGTCAATGGAAAAGCTTTTTTATTTAATTCACTTAATTAAACTGAAATGCTGTACTTTTAGATAGGCATCATTCCTTTTTAAAGTTAAGTTTGAGAAACAAAAATCTAGGTAAACAAATTTATTACTGAAATTAGCAATATCTTATCTAACCCACTCCTGCATCCGGAGGAAAAAGAAAAGCTTTTTAACTAATTAAATATTAACAGTTGCATTTCATTTTCATTTCATGACGGACACTGTAGATACAGAATTAACACTATTAAATTAAGTTGTTTACCGAGATGTTTATTTGTTTTTTTTTTAAACTGTCTAAGAAAAATTGTGCCTATCTAAAAGCTGAGCATTTCAGTTTAATTAACCGGATTAAATAAAAAAGCTTTTCTATTGACGAACCCTGTAGATACAGAATTAAAAATATTAAATTAAGTTGTTTACCTAGATTTTGATTTGTTTTTTTTTTAACTTTTTCTTTAACAAAAGAACAATGCCTATGTAAATGTGCTGCATTTTTACTTAATTAATTGGTTAAAATAAAACAAGCTATCCTCTTGACGGACCCTGTAGATTATTTTGCATTTTTTAACATATTTTTTAGTTTTTTTATATTAGAGAACATATACTATTTTAAAATGTGCAGTAAAATGCTAGGTACTTCTTTTTATTCGTCTGGACGTCTGGGGTCTTAAGATGGTCTCTGAAATATAAAAATTAATATCTCTAGATGTAGACATATAAAATATATTTTTTTATATGGTAGAGGATAGATATAGAAATAATCAGTAAAATTTTTAAAAAAAAATAAATTAAAAGCCATGTACGGGTAAAAAGTAAAAAATAAAAATTTTTTGAACAGACCCTGCATCTAAACCAAAGGCTATGCTACAATTTTTTGGTAGTTAAACGATTTGATGCGAATTATTTTAACCCGATATAACTAAAAAAGTCACTATCGTTATTAACAAAATTGTTGATTACAGATACAATTAAATGAAGTCGATTTTATTTGGTAGAAAAATTGACCTATAAAAGAAAAGTCATTATCTAAGAAGGATGAGGCTACTAAAAAGCCAAACTTATTTTTTGCTTTAAAAATGGGCTAAAACTATTATTTTCTGCTCAAATACAACATGTTGGTTTTCAAAATTCGGTAGTAGAAGTATAAAAAATATCAGTTTTTGACTAGTCAGTCATCATGGGGTTTGTCTACGAGCTTCTACCATTTTAATTTTATGGTAACTTACTTTTTTTAGATAAGTGTTACGGGTTTTTATTGGTAAAACATAGGCGAAAACAGCCTTTTTTCCAACTTTGACCGTTTATATCTCAGGAACTAGACATAGAAAAACTTTTATCATTTCACATTTTTTAGCTATATATCCCTCTACAACATATCATAATTATAACGAATTCCACCGAAAAAAAACTTCCCATATAATCCTGTATAACCGGGTGCGGGGTCCTTTCGAATGCAAGGGTTAAAAGTTATGATCGATGTCCCTATCTTCCCTATAGTTTGATCCACTGTGCGCCGCGTTAAGTAAAAATGAATAAAAATCTGGTATTTAAATAAGCTACTACGTATTACTGAGGAGGTTTTTTTTTAGCGGATTACGTAAAACGTATTAGAGTAGTAGAAAAAATAAAATTACTATACTAACCAACAATCCAATGACTCCCATCCCCGTTTTCCGTCATTCTGAACTCGGTCGCGATTTCTTCAGTTTCAAACACTGTTTCCGAGATGGTTTCTAGATTTTCGGCCTTTGAAACATTAAGACTTGGTTTCCGAATGGGCTGCCCTGTAATTGGAGTGTTGGATTTTCCTTAAATAAAAATATTTAAATTAAATTTCGTAAGGTGATTCCTGACCGTGTAAACTTTTAAAATGTTTTTGTGCATTTCTTGGGTCGTGATCAATAATGAAATAAAATTACTTTTTCTGACGTTTCGGTTTTCTGAAGATGGTTTGATACAAAATAAACCGAAACGTCAAAAAAACTTTAAAATTATCCTAACTATGTGACAGAATAATTTCCAAAAATGTTAATTTCTTAAGTAATGTAAATGTGTTCAAAAATTATGGGACAGTCATGTAAAGGGTCATTTCATATGAAATCAACCAAAAAAAAGTTTGGCACACCATCTCCCCAATTTCAATAATTTTTGGTACATTTTGTCTACCCATAAAGGGAATGAAAAATTTTGATATAAAATATTTTTGACCATTAGTATTTTTTTAATTAATTCTTGAAAATCACAGAAACTACCAGCTTTGCTCAAACCTGTAATTGAAATATCTCGATAACTACTTAAACTTGGACAATCGTTTATAACTCGTTATAAAGATATTTTAAATACCTTTCGAATGTATCATATGATATACTTTTTGTTTAAAAAAAATGAAATTAAAAAAAAACCTTTTTTTTAGTTTTTTTTATAAAAAATAATTGTTTCTGTATATTTCGAAAAAACTTTACAAAATTTCCAGATGGAGACTTGATGGGTTCATCAAAAATTAAAGTTTATACTGTACAATTTTAAAAAAATGGCGCCAGCAGGCATGTATGGCCATCCATAAAATCTTTAAGAAAAATAAAAAAATATTATTTTTTTTTTAAATTAAAAAAGCAATTATCTATCTTAATATGAAAACCGCGTGTCGCTACCTGCTTCGGTTCGTGACTTACAATTTTTTTAAAAAGTTTAATCCCCCCTCCTACCCTCTTGCCAACCCCCCAATCCCCACCAAAAACTAATCAGCTCATCGCCGGGTGCCAGATAACTTTTTTGCCAAATTTGATAAGAATTGGTTGCAGTTTTTGAGTAATCGTGTTACAGATAGACAGACAGACAGACAGACACCCACCCAGACAGACAGACACCATGACAAAATTGCGTATTTAGGTCTTTTTTGACCCAAATAACTTATTTTTAGTGGAAATAAAAAACTTTTTTTTAAGGATCCCAATAGCCTCCATACTATACTAACTAAAAATATTTTAAAAATTTTGATTTAAAAAAAATGAGGTCATGTGACACTTCATTAAAATGGCATTCAAAATACCTTTAAAACAAGCCATCACTCGCTTTTGTAGTATGTATGGTTCTCAAGATATTCATATTTTTATAAATGCCTGTAAAGACAGTCAATTTTAACCAAATGGGCAGGTACACAAAAAGAAGAATATCTTGAGAACTGTTTTATAGGTATTTTGAAACCCATTTTGATGAAGTATCACATAACCTAATTTTTTTTTTTAAATTATTTTTAAAAACAGTTTGCCAAAATATCCAGAAACAAAATAGTTTTAAAAAAAAAATAAATAAAACGTTAACAAAAAAAGTTTTTTTTTATTTTAATTTTTTTTTTTTTAAAGTGCATCATGTCATACATCATTTGAAAGGTATTTAAACATGTGGTATTTCGACATGTTTGAGCAAAATGATAGTTTGTTTTGATTTTCAAGAATTAATTTTAACAAAACTAATGACCAAAAAAATTTTAAATTTGTTTGTTGTTAAATGAACCAAAAATTGTCGAAATCGGGGAGATGGTCTGCCAAACCTCTGGTTGATTTGATTTGAAATGACCCTAAATTGAAGTATTGCGAAAGTACTGCGAGTCAAAATGTACTATTACTAATGTTAAGCACACATTGTAATGAGGCGCCAGAATGTCTCCTCCGCCCTCCCGCAGGAATGACCGTTCATCAAATACTTCTTATTGATGATTAATTTTGTTAAATAAAGGAGCCAGCCAGTGAAGAATTAATTCAAAGTCAATTCAGATGGTTTATCAAATCGGGAATTTATCAAACCCATAAAGGTATAACTGGTTTTTTTGGTTTTGCCCAAACAGTGCGGAAAGTGATACTTTTCTGTACGCGATGGCCGTTAAGGGCGAAAAAGGCACTTTTGACACGTTTTTAATACAACAATTTTCTACTTGCATAAAAATCTTCTTCCTAAGGTTTCATGTTTGGTATTTTGGAAATTAATACCAAAACATAATTTTGTTTCCATTTTTAATTTAATGTAGTTTATAAATGCATCTAAAAACTTCAATTAGACTTAAAATTCATGCCGTGTTAAAAAAATACTTTCACCTATGATAATGTTTAAATAAAGTTTTGCAAGTCAGTTGACATTAAATAGGTAAAAAAACAACTTTGCAAATGCGTGTGAAAAGTCTACTTTTACATATCAATTTTAATGTGGAAAGTTCAACTTCTCACATGCCGTGCGTAAAAAAATAAGCACGGCGTGCATAAAAAACTATCCTAGCGTGCGTGAAAAAACTTTTAACGCACGCATTTTTTTTGAATGGTACTTTATGGACCAAATTTTTAAATTTTGAATTTTAAATGTGTGTTCTAAAAACTATTTTTTGATGAAGAAAGTCATCATAAACACTCGTAGAAAAAAAATTGTACCTAACTCTTGCGGAAGTGCCTTTCCCGCCCGAACTCTTCCCGTGCGTAAAAATATCACTTTCCGCACTAGTCAGACAACTAACTATTTGGAGAACATTTAAAAAATTAATATTTTCTATGTTATTTCTTTATTTAAATATTTTAAGAATACCTCTCCATACTTCGGTATCAATTATTAAGTATAAAAAGAATGAAAGATTGAATTTCCAAAAATATTTGACAAGTCTGATTGCCAGTGGAAGATAAAATGGTTTTCTTGATGGGTCTATTTTAGTTGGATGTCTTTGATCAAACCGTATTTAATTAAAAATTTGATTTGTAAGGACTACAGTTCGCTAAACAAAAAAAACTCATTCAATATAAAACTTGAAATTTTAAGAACCATTGTTTACAAAATCAACCCTGGAGTTTATAAAACCCGTCTCTTTTTTAACCATGTTTGTCAAATCCATGCAAAATCAAACTCGGAAATTTTCAAACCCGTTGTTCGTGCAACCAAATTTCTGTTAAATCAATTGCGCACTAGCCAATAATACAGATTCCATAATATATTTGGATTAAAAACGGATTTTATAAATTCAGAGTTTGATATTATGGGTTTGAATTTTGAGGTTCAGATAAAAAATTTTATTGCGGAACTAGATAATTTTGATTTTGCACATTCTGATAAACCCTCCATGCATCCACATACCTTTAAGAAGAATACCGGAACCAATAGTGGTCAAAAACAGAGTTTTTGACATACTTGTACAAATTATACGAGGAAAATGGTAATGTCTTTCAAAATCTGCATTATTTCTTTCCAACTGGCTTGAATCTAATCGGTCATTTTTTAAAGTTACGTCTTTGAGATTCTCATCTACCTTATTTTTAAGTTTTAAATAGTTTTCTAGATTTCCGGTTTTCTTTGGATTTCGAGAATGTAATTTCAAAACTTTGCAAATATTTTTAACCCAAAATCTTCTCGGCATTTCTTATTTAAACATGATTTCATCACGATCTTTGATTAAAAACTAAACTGCATGTGTGAAAGTTTTTGTTTTCAGTTTTTCCACAACATCTTTATCACCAATAAAACAATCTTTGAACTATGGACCCATTCAAGATTTTTGTGTCAAATAAACAATAGAGTGCAAAAATGAGTTATACATAGAATCACCGAATATCATTTTTATTCCTGGATTTTGTTTTTTAAATTTACACCCACTAAATCCTTTTGGATTTTTTGTTCAAGTCTTACAACATACCATTATAAAAAAGTAACCCTCAAACACGACCAAGCACCAACTGCTTGGTTTTGGAGGTATTAGGGGGATTCGGACTTTTGGGTACAGAAGATTTTCCAAAATTTGCTTTGCAATTTTCAACACGACTTACAGGTGTTTTATCATGAAGGACATCTTTTCACTAAGAAACTTAAAATACACAGAATTATTTTTGTTTCAAATTAAATAATTTTTAATTATTATTTGACACTAAATTAGAATAATCGGTAGTTCATCAACAAAATATCAAGTACACAAAAACTTGGCAATGAAACGTTTCTATAGTTGCTATAAAGCTCGTGTTTAAATGAATATTTTTATCCGAATCTCGTAAGTCTGGTTGAATAACCGAACCAAAATAATTCGGCTTGGGTAGTTTTCCAAACTATTCGGTTAAATGCAAAAAAACTTTATTTTATAAAGAATGTAATTCAAAAAATATGACTTGTTTATGGCAGATCTTTACCCTCAACGTTATGTACTAATTTAGTACCATTTAAAAAAAATGTACTTAATGAATAACGGAGTTATTCGCACTTAAAAGGGGGAGGGCGTGTGGCTTGGCGCTAAGATGCATCCTCCCATGCTTAGGAGATAGATTTAATGAAAGTTGATGTCATAATTTTATACTAATTATGTACTCTTAATACCCTTCTTTGAGTTTTAGTTTACAAAAACCATCGGTTCCTAAGATTTTTGTTTGTTTGTTATGGGGTGTGTAGCTTGATATCAAGGTATACCCCCCATAAAAAATCAAGTTATCTTGAGCGTAGGCAATTTCTTAAAAAGTGACGAAATTAGTACACAATGAGTACCAAATTCTGGCATATTTTTCGTCGAATTTCTTTCCCAAGCAGAGGGGGCTGTGCCTTGATATCAAGCTACACACCCCACATAAACAAAAAAAATCAAGTTGGTTTGCACCTGAAGACGATCAGAGATTGTACTGATTGAAACGTCGTGTATAAATAAAATATAGACAATGGAAGTCCGAAACACAGAGTTAATAAAAAAAAATCAAGTTATCTTGAGAGTAGACAATTTTTTAGAAGGGGACGAAATTAGTACATAATTAGTAGCAAATTATGGCATAATTGCTTTTTTTAAATCTTTTTCCTAAGCAGAGGGGGGTTGTGCCTTGATATCAAGCTACACACCTCGTAAAAACCAAAAAAATAAAGTTATCTTGAGAATAGGCAATTTTCTAGAAGGGGACGAAATTAGTACATAATTAGTAGCAAATTATGGTATAATTACTTTTTTGAAATCTCTTTCCTAGGCAGAGGGGGGTGTGCCTTGATATCAAGCTACACACCGCATAACAAACAAACACAAATTAGGAACCGATGGTTTTTGTAAACTAAAAGTACCCTTCTTTAAGAGTACATAATTATGACATATCAACTTTCATTAAATCTATCTCCTAAACATGGGGGGGGTTGTAGCTTAGAGCCAAGCCACACCCCCCCCCCTGTTATTCATTAAGTACAAAATTTTAAAAGGGGACTAAATTACTACATAATTAGTACACAATTTTTACAATATCCAAATTGAGTTTCGTTGAGGGGGGGTGTAGCTTGGCTGGGCTAAGGAAACATTTATTGGCATAAGAAACTCATTGTCTATTCGCTTAGAGGCGTCCGTGTTTTTGCAGTGTTATTGCAATTTGACTCGACTGGTTGAAAGCCCTTACCTTTAACATCATCAGTATTCCACTTATTGGACACATCTGTCAAACTCATACCAAATACGGCTCAAACTTGAAAAACAGGACAATTTTGGAAAATTCACAACTTTTTTATCTGTTAACCGATTTTTTTTTAAACTAATTTTATTAATCTTCAGTTTGTTTTTTCATTTTATTTTGTTTAAATCATTGTGCACTTTTAGTGAAACCATCAATCACTTGCATTTTTTATGCTTCTAGGTCAGAAAAAATATATCCTGCAATATCATGTTTTTTTTAGTGTTTTTTGCTTTTTTAGATTAACTGTCGTTTCTGCGAAAAAATCACACGATACAAAAAAGATCTGTATTAACAAATTTTATCCACAATAGGTACCACTTTCATCATAGGTTGAAAGGTTCTTGAGTTACTGCGAAATTAGCCTATACTTATAAAAAAAGTATGAAATTATATACAGGGTGGAGACTTTAAATGGAATATTGGCCGTAGCGGGTTAAAAAATTGTTTTTTAGAAAAATCCAAAAACACGTCAACTAAGATTTTTAGCAGCTAAAATTTTCGACAAAATTTTTTTATGAACGGACCCTCAGAAATGGATCTATTCACATACAACTTTTTTTTCAAATGAGAAGACCTCGCTTGTAGCACCTTGTTGGAAGGCTTATCGAAAAAGAAAAACGCTAGTGTATTGTTTTTTGACATTTGTCAATCCACGTGTCAAAAATCCTCAAAAAATGATTGTCTCGGACTTCAAATGGAACATTGCCCCTAGCGGGTTGGAAATTTGTTTTTTTAGAAAAATTCAAAAACACAACCAATATTTTTCGCAGCTAAAATTTTCAACAAAAAATTTTTGTTAACGGACACTTACAAGGAGTTTTCACATACAACTTTTTTTTTCAAACGAGAAGACCCCGCTTGTGGCACCTTTTAGGAAAGCTTATCGAAAAAGAAAAACGCTCGTGTAATTTTTTTTGACATTTGTCAATCTGTGTAAAAATTCTCAAAAAATTATTGTGTCGGACTTCAAAGCTTTCCAAAAATGTGCCACAAGCGACGTCATCTCATTTGAAAAAAAAAAGTTGAATGTGAATAGACCCCTTTCTGAGGGTAGGTTCACAAAAATGGATTTTTCTAAAAACAAATTTCTAATCCGCTAGGAGCAATGTTCCATTTAAAGTCAACTAAGATTTTTAGCAGCTGAAATTTTCGACAAAAAATTTTTGTGAAAGAACCGTCTGAAAGGGGTCTATTCACATACAACTTTTTTTTAAAATGAGAAACCCCCGCTTGTAGCACTTTGCTGGAAAGCTTATCGAAAAAGAAAAACGCTCGTGTAATTTTTTTTACATTTGTCAATATATCGTCACCTTAGAATTACAAGGTTCTATCTACCTGCCTTGCAACTTTTGGCAATTGCATTTGCGTTGCGTGCTCTAGAACTATGCCATCTGTTTTGTTTAAATATTTTAAACTAATAATTTAATTTGACTTAATTTCGAAGATTTTAAAAAAGTTGGTCTGATCTATTTTTTTTCCACAGGAAACTGTCAATGTTTGACACGGAAAATTGGGATAGAACTTTGTAATTCTCAAAAGAATTTTTATATTAAGAAACTGGTAGATAGAACTTTGGTACATTTAAAATTTTTAACTTCTCGTTCACCGAGTTTAATAAAATTTGGTAAACTTATGTAATTCCAGTCGCATTATAATATTACAATAAAAACTGCGTTGGTGCGGGGTAGTTAAGAAGATGAGTGGGGGTTAATTTATTTAAAAATTCAAAAAATCATAACTTTTAAACCATAGCTGCTACGGATATGCAGTCTTTAGATTTAAGGTTTCCTAATTTTTTTTTCTAATTTTATAACAAAAAAACGATATTGTTGAGTGCTCTAGGGAGTAGTAGGGGGTTGATATATTTAAAAATCCATAAATTTTGAACCAATAATGCTATATGCAGTTTTCAGATTTGAGTTTTACTAAATATGTCCTTATAATGGATAAAAAAGCTATGATGATGGGTGTGGGGTGATTGAAGGGGTGAGAGGGTGGTTTAAAAATTCGTAACTTTTGAACCAAAGCTGCAGTTTTTCTCTCAAAAAATGATTGTGTCGAACGTCAAATGGAACTGCCCCAGGCGGATTGAAAATTCGTTTTTTCCTTTGGAAAGAAAAATTTTAAGCCAAAAATTTTTATTGCTAAAAATATTATTTAACAGGTTTTTGAATTTTTCTAAAAATAAATTTCTAATCCGCTAACGGCAATGTTCCATTTAAAGCATTACATAATTATTTTTTGAGGATTTTTGACACATGGATTGACAAATGTTAAAAAAAAAGTACACGAGCGGTTTTCTTTTTCCATAAGCTTTCCAACAAGGTGCCACAAGCGGGGCCTTCTCATTTGAAAAAAAAAGTTGTATGTGAATAGACTCCTTTCTGAGGGTTCGTTCACAAAAATTTTATGCCGAAAATTTTGATTGCTAAAAATAACAATTGACTTGTTTTTGGATTTTAATTTTTTGAGGATTTTGACACATGGATTGACAAATGTCAAAATAAATTTCACGAGCGTTTTTCTTTGTGAATAGACCCCTTTCTGAGGGCCCGTTCACAAACATTTTTTGCCGAAAATTTTAGCTGTTAAAAATCTTAGTTGACGTGTTTTTGGATTTTTTTAAAAAACAATTTTTTAACCCGCTACGGCCAATATTCCATTTAAAGTCTCCACCGTGTATATGGCCGATTCACATAAATCCTAGTTACAAATAGGACCAGGACACTGTACGCAAATTTTGAAAAAGTAGCGTTTTACACCGTTTAGAAAATAATTGTATAATATACGGCTTTGAATATACCCCGAACTTCTGACCTTTTATTATCTGTTCTGATTGAATAATTTATGTATATAAAATGATAATGTACATACCTCGTGTTACGTAAAGGTTAAAAAGGTCAACGTTTTTTTTTTATTTGAGTTTACCCTAGGTACAAAAAAATACAAACTTATCAGCAGTTTGCTTTTTTTCTATGCGCCCAAACTAGTCCAGTAAGTGGGTATAAAAAAGGTGGGGAATAAACGATTTTGAAATATGTTATAGACGGATAGAGTCTAATAAAAAATCGAAGTTTTCGACTTTGGGGGGGGGGCGCGGCTCGCGTCGCCATCTTGGATTATATGTGCAACAAACTCTTTTTTTGGCTTTATTATCCTGACAATTGGAAAAAATAACCCCGAAAAAAAAAAGACGGGTCTTATAAATTTCGAATTGAAGTTGGTCTAGAGACGGGTTTTAAGAAAATAAATATACCATCATTAAAATATCGATTTTTGTTTTGGATACATCGCCAACCCAACCAGCACTTAGCGTAAAAAGTAAAATCCACTATCTAGCTCTTTTTTGGGAGGCTATTTTTTAAAAGTATTTGGAAAACTTTAAATAGCAACTTCCTATTTTGACATCATATTTGAATTCTCGCTGAAATTCTCATTCCAATGGTAGCCCAGGTTTATGTTTAGCCAACAGTTTATTAATTTTACATATTTTTTTTTAAGATAATTCAAGTTCTTTAAATTTTAAGTAATAATCAGATATTTATAAATTTACTTACACAATAATTAACCTTAGAATCAAGGTTTTATTTTTACAACAGCAAGTTATACAAATATTTAAGAGTGTGATGTTTTACGAATGTGTTTTGGGATTTTTTATAAAATATTAAACTTGCCTTCGTTAATAAAAAACTGAAGTGATCATCCAGGGTGAGCTCAATGTTAGTTTATATTAAATTTTATATATAAATTGTAGCTAGAAAAGTAATAAAACTAGTATTCACTTAGTATCCAACTACTAACGGTGTTTTACTCACCAAACCTACTACGGCCAAGCCACCTTGCCGTTAGTCTATAGTGAGGCTACTATAGAGTATTAGGGAATAAAAAGGTTTAGGAAATCCCTACAATATTTCAGTTTACTTTACTAGTTTTCGAGATATTTCTAACCCACTAACTGTTACAATACAATAATATAATAAGAAGGTTGGTATAAAAAGCACTGATGTAGACAGATTCAAAACTAACAAATCAAACTAACACCTAGTATTACAATAAATAAATTTTCCTATAGCTAACACTACAAACAATAAAAATAAAAATAATAAAAAAATAAAATACAAAAAAAAAACACACATCACACCTGAAGTCACAGCCTTAAGGAATGTTTGAACTGTCCTACAGACATATTAAAAATATCCTGACCTGACTCAAAAGATCGGCACAGTCAATCTGCCCATTCAGCAGCTTAAATATAAATATGGCCCCAAACATATCTCTTCGAGTACTAAGAGGATCTAATGACATTTTTTCGATTTCAGCATAATTATGGTCCAGTAATCTATTGTTGTTCCTAAAAGCACAGTGTCTAAAAAATCTATGCTGAACTTTTTCAATCGAATTAAAATGATTTTGAAAGTATGGGGCCATACTACTGAACAGTATTCCAGGATGGACCTAACAAGGGAGCAGTATACTAGTTTCGTAGATTCAACAGAAAAATATTTGCAATTCGTTAGTACAATGCCCAGCATCTTTGAACTCTTCACTGTGATGGAATTGATATGCTCCACAAATGATAATTTCTCATCCAGTATAACTCCCAAGTCCTTAACCGATGAAACATATTTTAAAGCTTTACCATCAATAGAGTAACTAGTCTGAAACCTACTTGCTTTACGAATAAAACTAATACAACAACATTTGTCAATATTTAGCTGTAAATTATTTACAGATCACTTATACTCTCCACAGCCCTCCATAATTTGAAGTCATCAGCAAAACTTAAACTGTTGCTAGTTATAAAACAATCTACTATATCACTGATAAAAATATTGAACAAGAGTGGAGAGCAGTGACCTCCTTGGTGAACGCCAGATGAAACATGGACTGCCCCCGAGAAGAAGCAACGAACTTTCACATATTGTGTACGTTGAGTTAAAGAAATTTTGATCCAAGAACAAAAACTAGAATGGAATCCAGCTTTACTGAGCTTAAGTAGTAAAAGCAGCTGATGATCTACACGATCAAAAGCTTTAGAAAAGTCAGTGTATATTGCATCTACCTGCTTACGTTCTTCCATACTCTGTAAAATATCTGTCTCATAAGGCACCAAATTAGACACTGTCGATTTATTTTTAGTGAAACCGTGTTGCTCTCACGGGCACAATCCACTGCACATCCATGCCAATTGTTTGCTGACAAGAAAGTCAAAAAGCTGTAATTTGCTACATCATCTTTTTGACCACTTTTAAATATTGGTACAATATAACTTTGCTTCCAGTTGTCAGGGAATATAGAGGTTTTTAATGATTTATTAAAAATAATAAACAATGGCAAAACGACAGTGCAAACACATTGCTTTAACAAAAAGTTAGGACCTGAGGTTAGTTTATTAGGAAGCTTAGTAATTTCATCAAAGATATCAGTCTTGGATATTTCAGTGCATATAATGTTGTTGATAATATTACTGACAATACACACTAAATCATTGCTGCTAGTGTTTTTGGCATATACAGTTTGAAAGAATTCCTTGAATAAATTAACAGAAACTAAAGAAAATATAACAATAAATTGACTGCTGTCATTTTTTAATTCCTCTTAACAAACCCTTAAAATCGATATCAAACACAAAAGATATATTCTTTAGTTTCTAAGATATGGCCTTTTTAAAATTGCATTTTACCACTGGAATGAGAATTTCAGCAAGAGTCAAAATAGGAAGTTGCTATTTAAAGTTTTCAGAAAATATAAAATAAATGGTAGTTAGCGACGTATCGAAAACAAAAATCTATATATGGTATATTTTTTTTCTTAACACCCCTCTCTAGACCAACTGTGAATCTGGTTTGAAAAACCATAGACGTTCGATTTGAATGCGTTTTGAACACGATTTGAGCGTTTGACATTTGCCTGATGTATTTTGAGGTTAGTTTTTGCTAATGTAACTCCTTTGGTTGCTTTTTTTAAAGCCAATAATTTTACAGCACTATAATATAATGAAAATAAAGGTACACATCTACTTTTTTCAGGAATATTGAAAGTGCTAACAGCTTATTATTGGTGTCATCAGCAGGCTGGGATCTAGGGGTGAGGCAACGAGGCAGCCGCCTCAGGCGGCCGTTTTAGGCAGGCGGACAAATGGCTACAACGAAACCCCAAATTAGTCAGAAAAAAGGTAATAAACCCCCCGCAGCAGCTAAATGAACCTACTTTGTTAAAAATATTTCATCACAATCGTAACGAGGCCAAAAGAATGCCACACGGATAACATGGTTTATGGCCTACCGTAAAAGTTAACAATATTTTAATATTTCGAAGATATTGTACTTTAGGTGACAAAAATGAAATTCTATGAGGATCGTATGTCTGTGATAAGAGATATGAGCCGTGAAAGAACGTATGTCTGCTAAACACATACGGAGAATTTTTCTCGTAATTTGAAAAGTACTTTATATAGATTTTTATAATTGGGGTATCATTTGGAAGGTACTTGAATACTGCACAGAGGCGTATTCGGGATTATTTTTTAGGGAAGCCTGATTGTCTGGGAGGGTTAATTAAAAAAAAAAAACATAAAAATTAAAAGTAAACACTTATTTTAATCCCGTTTGGGGGAACGATTCTTTTCAAGTCTGGTCTCGTTTTAAAGGTAATGAATTAGTCTACAGAGGAGTACTCAGGATTTTGTGTTGCCATGCTTATGAGGGCCATTATTTTGTCTTGTTTTTGCTGATAGTTTTCCGCAAGTTTGGCCTCATTTTAAAGGTAATCAAATACTCTACAGGGGTGTATCTAAAATTCTATCTTAGCGAAGTCATAAATGCGTGGAGAGGTCTACATAAATTAATACGAAATGTAATAATATTCATCTAATTCGAATGGATTGAGATTTATACAAGAGGTTTAGGTAGGTTTAAACTAAGTGGGCTTTGACTTTGCTTTGAAAAACAATTAGGAGTAGGTCATGATGCATTTTTGACATATCTATGTAATTGTCATTGAAAATTGTTTTTTGTTTTAGAAAGCTACTGCAGATAAATATGCATAGTATGACATTAAAGAAGATTTAGTTCTTTCTAATATAAGTAATTACTACGCTACTGTGTTTCTCTGATAAAGAATCCAAAATGATAAAATTAAAACAATCAACACGAAAATATTTAAAGAAAACCGCCTAAAACAATGTTTTAAATCCGATTTTTTCCATTTTTCTGATTTATTCCCACCAAACCCAACCCAATACCAAAACTTGGCTCATACTCAGTGGCGAATGCAGAAATTTTGTTTCTAGGGGGGGGGGTGGGGCTAGAGGTTTCTGGGGGGACTTAAGTAGTTTTAGATGAAAATTTATTTTTGATTTTTGAAAGAGTTTAATCTTTAGGATTCAATATTCAAAAAACCCTAAACCCACCTCTGCATACGCCACTGTCTATACCTTTAAAGAGTACTCACGTCATTGATTAAATGAGATAAAAAATATTAATGCAAATAAATGGAGTTGGTTTTTGTTGTTAACATTTTTCTTATTTATTGACTTTTTAAAGCCCATGCCCCCCCTCAAATTATATTCTGCCTACGCCCTTAAATTACCTTTTAAATACGACTAACCCTTAAGAAATATCACCAGAGAAAATAAAACACAAAAACATTTTTGTCTCATTTACTTATTTTTTTTTTAATTAACTTTCCCAAAGACTTAAGCCCCCCTAAATTATAATCCTGATTACGCCTCTGTGCAGCATTTAAGTACCTTTCAAATGACACTTCAATCACGAAAATCTTCAAGGTACTTTTCAAGTTACGAAAAAAATTCTCCGTAGGTGTTTAGTAGACATAAGTTCTTTCCTCATACAATTTCATTATTTTCACCTAATGTAAGATATCTTCAAAATATCCAAAAACTTTCACGGTTGGACATAAACCCATGTTATCCGTGCGGGATTCTTTCTGAAGCACATTTGACTTATTCTTCAAAAAAACTTGCCTGCGGCGTTACAAGAAATATTGTTAGTTACAATTTTACAGCTTTCAGAAAGTCTAAAAAACGCATTTTCACTTATAATCTCCCTAGAGCTTGAATTATTTCCGAAAATTTTTTCGAGGTGCGAATTTTCTTATAAAAATTCGCAAGAGAAAAAATTTACGGAGATTAATTCAAGCTTGCGGGAGATTCGGTACGAAAATTTTATATCAAAAATTATTTATAAAAAAAATACAAATTTTGACAATATGGCATGCGTTTATTTTGCTTTGAGGTTTGGTGTTTAATATAAGGTGGCTATTTAATTACTTTTTTGACACTTTAAATGTCTGTGTTACCTATATTGTGGCTATACATTTATTCATCTATTATATTTACAATTCCCTGGTACTCTAGTAAAATAAGGTTTGCATCTTTGTATCAAGTTGATTATATTCTATTTAAATCACACAATATTATCTAGAGGATAGGGAAAAATAGTTGTATAGGCACATGTGTTATATTGGACGCTAGAAAGAAATCTCTAAGGTCTCTCTCCACTTAGTTTATTTAATCTTCAGTTGTCGTCAATATAAATTGACATCCTCACCAATCCAACCAGAACGTACAAAGATCTTAACCTAAACCTAGATCTTGTCGGTGTGGACAGCCAAGCAGCTACATATCTAGCTGCCTATCCCACAAACAAAATCGATTTTTTTTTCTTTTGTAAAAATAGAGACTTACCCTTTAGTTCCGGGGCTGAGTTCAAAAAGACATTATCTTAAAATTTTGAATAAGTTGAAATCCAGGAGTTTACCCTTTCAAAATAGGGTTAGTTCCCATAAGGACTAGATGGTTTTCTATGGATTAGTCGAGTCGTCAAAAAAAAATAAATAATTTTCCTGTAAGTAGGTATACCACTTGTTTTTTTTTTTTTAATTGTATAAGGGAAAACAAATATTGTAACTTTTATTCTCAATGTAATTCCTTCATTACACACGCTCAACAAGGTCTCTCTTATTTTTTAGTTCTCCCAAAACTCATTTCATACACAATAACTTAACTCTTCCTTTCTTTCATAAAGTTGCAACCTCCTATGTATTAATGGTTTTTAGTCCACCATACCAATATGGTATGAGGGACTATTAAAATCTTACTTACTTTTCTTAATTTTATCAAAAATGAGTTACTAAGGTTCCAAAACTTCTTTCCCACACTGTGGAAAAAAGGTGTTTAAAAGTGGTGACAAACGTTGTTTTGAGAATTATAGGCCGATAACATTGCTTTGTATATTCAGAAAAATTTTTGAATCGATAATTGCAAACCAACTATTCTTTCAAATCAAACATTCAGCCAACATCAGCATGGATTTTATAAAGCGCGCTCTGTGGTGATGAACCTGCTTCCATACATTCAGGATATACTTGAAGCAATGGAAAGTGGTTACCAGGTGGATGCCGTATACACCGATTTCTCGAAAGCTTTTGACAAAGTACATCATCCTACTTTACTTGTTAAATTGGAGAACTTTGGTGTGCTTGGCAAACTCCTGGGTTTATCAAAAAGTTACATAGTAGGAAGGCAAGAATGTGCTAGAATAGGTGATAGTGTTTTTGATCTTGTCAGTGTGACCTCTGGCGTCCCACAGGGCTCGCACCTTGGTCCCCTCTTATTTTCTATATTTATTAATAACATATTTGAATGCTTTCGTTTTTGCCATATTGCATCATTTGCTGACGATTTAAAAGCATTTAAAGTTGTTAAAAATGTGGGGAACTGTCGAGATTTCCAGGATAACCTTAGGGAGCTCCACGATTTCTGCAGACTCAATAGACTTGAACTGAACTTAAAAAAATGCGTTAAAATTACGTTTTCTCACAAAAAAGACGAAATACAGTTTAATTATAAAATTGAAAATAATGAGCTTGACGATGTAGAGAGCGTGAGGGACTTGGGGGTCATTCTGGACAAATCTCTGAAATTCGACCTACACATCGAGTCAGTCGTAAAAAAGCTTACAAAAATTTTGGTTTTATCGCTAGAGTCACTAAAGAATTTAACTCACATAGTAGTCTATTAGCCCTTTATAATTCTTACGTACGACCCCATTTAGAGTATTCTAGCTTAATTTGGAGTCCAGCTTATGTTAAGTACATTGAAAGGATAGAAAGAGTGCAGATAAAGTTTGTAAAAATGATTAATTACAGGTATTTCAGAGCTCATTGCCACGAAAATTATGAAACTAGCTTAATTCGCCTTCATATGTATAAATTAAGTACTAGGCGTATTGTCCAATCTACAATTTTTTTATATAAGATCGTAACCAGTAAAGTTGACTCAGCCAGTATATTATAACGATTAAACTTTAACACTGGTTTTCATTATAATCATAGACGTTTTAATCTGTTCTACTTACCACCATTTAATACTAATTACCTAAGCAATTCACCTTTAATCAGACTTCAAAGAAATTTTAATATTCACTTTTATAGTATAGATTTATTTAAAATAAGTATTTTTTCCTTAAAACGGCAATGCTATCAAATTCTTCGGTAAGGTATTTTTTACTAGAGTAAGTTTTTCGCATATTATTGTATTTAGTAAATTCCGAGGTTTTTTTTCTCTTTAGTGGACTGTAGCACTTAGTTTATTTTTTGTAATTTTTAGGTGGTTCTCTGTAATAGGATACTGTGTATCTGTTGAGAACCATATTGTAATAAAATAAAAAAAAATAAAAACACCATAATCGACGAAAAAAAAGTTGCCTGTCGGTCGGTTGTCTGTCTGTATACACGATAACTCAAGAACGCCTTGATCGATTTTAACGAAATTTAGTACAAAAATCCTCTATCAGGATCAAGGCTAGCAGCATAGCATAGGTAATAGGGAGATAAAGAAGAGCTACCCACTAGGTCGGTACGCGACGGTTTTCCAGGCGGTGGTATATGCCATACTGGCAGCCGCACGAGAGGAAGAATTAAGGACCGGAGCATAAGATAAGGTCTACATATGCACGGACAGCCAGGCTGCCATAAAAGCACTTTGTAAACCTACAATTTTAAAAGGACTGGTCCAGGAATGCTCGGACGCCCTCCAGGATCTAGCAGGGGAAAAAGAGGTTGAACTTGTCTGGGTTCCAGGACACATGGGGATCCCAGGTAACGAGATGGCGGACGAGCTTGCAAGGAAAGGGTCAGCCCACGCATACGTCGGACCGGAACCGTGTCTGGGATTTACCAGAGGTCAGATGAAATCTGCCACCAAGGAATGGACCCATACAAGACTAAATCAGGAGTGGCAACACACAGGGGACGCCAGGCAAGCCAAGGAGCTCATCCAGGGCTTCAGCAAAACACGAAGGGACTGGTTACTGCGCAGGAAACGAACAGAAATAGGACCCCTAATAGGAGACGGGAAGGTTCGACCATGGTGGAGTGGGAGCGTGAGGTGGAAGCTCTGGGGGATGGCGAGGAGGGCTCGCGTAGAGCCTAGTCGCCTGGCCGGGAACCCCCTCCCTTATTCTACTACTACTACTACTCTGTCGGTTGACCATGAACTGATTAACTTTTGGGTAGGGTGGTGGGGTGTTAAAGGGGGGAAAAGGGGGATAAAATATTTAAAAAAATTGTAACTTTGGAACAAAAGCAAGTAGCAATATATGGTTTTTAGATTTTAGATTCCGTGAATATGGACTACAAATTTCGTTATAAAGTCAAAATTCGTGGAAGCTTTAGTTTCCGAGTTATTTAAAAAAAACGTTAAAATATATAAAAAAAATCATAACTTCGGAAGTAAAACAGCTATTGATATGCGGTTTTCAGATTTTGGTTTTCGTAAATATTACTCAAAAATTTTGTTATAAGGTTCAAATCGTTCAAAGCTTCAGTTTTCGAGATATTTTCATTTCCTTTCAACATAAAATAATTGGTTGTATGGCGAACTATCCGTGCTTTCTAGCACTAATTTTTTTGTTTAAAATGGCAAACTAAGATTTTTATTATTAACTAGCTGAAGACCCTGCAGCTTCGCATGCAGTTTAAACCGTTTTTTCCGTCTTTCTTGTTTCAAATGATTATAACTTTTCGTGGCATATCGGACACACATTTTGCTTTTCAATTCATTAGTCCAGGATAGTCCAGAAACCTACAGGCCTGTTTCATGCTTGTTAGGAATCATCAGGGTAACATAGGACTGTACCTGGCGTATGAAGTATAACATAAACAACCACATCCAGCGAATTTAAACAACTTTCGTCGTCAACCAACGCGCCTATCGGAATAAAGCGAAAAGCAAAACGTTAAAGGATGCAAATATCAATAAGAATGAAATTTGCGAGCAGGATAAAAAAAAGAAACCTGCGAAACTGTACCGGTTACTGAGGTTTCTTTTTTTTTGTCCTGCTCGCAAATTTCATTCTTATTGATATTTGCATCCTTTAACGTTTTGCTTTTCGCTTTATTCCGTTAGGCGCGTTGGTTGACGACGAAAGTTGTTTAAATTCGCTGGGTGTGGTTGTTTATGTTATACTTCATACGCCAGGTACAGTCCTTTGTTACCCTGATGATTCCTAACAAGGATGAAACAGGCCTGAAGGTTTCTGGACTATCCTGGACTAATGAATTGAAAAGCAAAATGTGTGTCCGATATGCCACCAACCTTTCTTTTTATTTATTTTTCACGGACAACAAATTCCTTTTTTTAAATTATAACTTTTGTTTTCGTAAACCGATTTTGATAGAATAAGTCCTATGTCCTGCCCAGGAAATCCATTAGTGAAATTCCCATCCAAATTTTTTCGTGATGCTGGAATAAACAGACAATCAGACAGACAAAAATTCTATAAAGTGGATTCTTGGTATCTGCATCGTTTGGTTAAGAGACGACACCAAATATTTTTACAAGATATTCAGATAAACAGAAATAGTCTATTTAGACAATTCTTATATGTCGGCCATTCCAAGCGAAAAATATTGTCGTAAAATATCATTTAACTTAATTTTATAATATAAAAATTATAATATGCAAACATGCAAAAATAGTGCACTAATTCGTTATGTATGTGGTATTTTGAAGAGTAGGCCGTGACAAAACAAAACAACTCCTAACAGCGTCGTTATTTTTTGACATTTACAAATTACTTAAGGCGACAAGTGGTAATGATTCTTTCATGAAAAGGTAAGCGTTTATATATTTTTTAAATAATTTTTTAAGTACTATTATTTTGTCCCGTCTATGGGTCAAAAAATACAAAAATCTGTAGTTTGGAGATGGAAAAGGCGCTTTATATTTAAAAACTATTTTAGTTGCGTCAATTTATGTAAAAAAATGGTTCTTAAGTCATTACGGAACCCCAGTTTTTCTTTTTTGTATAAGATAAATATAATGAAAATGTGTCCCGTCTATGGGTTTTACATATACTAGTGCAGAACATAGCAAGAAATAATAAAATTGTACCCTATACTTTACGTTTTTTTTGATAATTTAGGATAGAAATAAGTTAAAAATTTTGTAAAAGCATAAATTTTATGACCAACTTGATCTGACTTCTAATTAAAAATATTTTTTGACTCTCTCCTGGTGGACAGAAATGTGTGTTGTTTTTTGCATCAAATATAGGTTTTGCATCTTTTTCTCGATAGAAAAAATGTTACAATATTTAATAGTTCAATTTCCTACAATTTTTTTATTTGGATTTTCAGATGGCACGCGTAAGAACTAAAGAAAAGCATAATCATTGTGAAAAAAAGAAGAGAAAAGATTAAGTTAAATACAGACAAATATGAAGCTTTTAAAGAAAAACATGCGGAAAGAAAGTTTCGGAAAAAGCAAAAGGGACTTGCTGAACAGGGATTTATAAGCGCTGCACAAATAGACATAAAGAAAAGTTATGAGCTATAAATATCTTCAGATGAAATTGAATAATACAACAATATGATTACAAAACGTTGGGAAAAAGTTTTAACAATTAAAGGCATTCAATCTATTTACTGGTAGGCCAAACTGCAAAAATTACCACAATGAAGTTTTAGTTTTAAGAAATTAGAATTTGTTACACAAAATCTTAATAAACCCGTTTCATTTATTTTTAAAATTTGTTTAATGTATTTTGTCCCGTCCATGGTGTCCCGTCCATGGGTAAGACATACACGATTTCCAAAATTATTAAAAACTTTTTCATAATTTTAAATTTAAATTATGTTAGATGTGTTAGTACCATTTAAGATTTTTTAGCCTCAGTGATTAAATTATATAAAAGTTTAGAGAAATATGACTAAGCTATAATATCAAGACTTCAATTTCTAGATGTCCCGTCCATGGGCAGTTTTATCTGGCCTTATATCTAATATGGTACTAATATTTGTTAATTTAATTTAATCAAAATATTTCTTCTGATTTGGCCAACACTTCTCATAAAACTCATAGAAAAAATAGGTAAACTTGAGAGACTAACAAGCATATATTTAGACATATGTTTCTGTATAGATTTATTTTAAATGGATAACTAAAAAATGCTTTGGTCTGTGGCGGCATTTAAAAAAATTGCCTCAGGTGACCAACGCCCTATAGGGTCGGGCCTGTCATCAGTCAGTTCGATACGATATAAAAAAAAGCGGTATTAAAGTTTGCAGGGCGAACGAAAAAAGTTCGATTCGCCGCGTTTTCTTGGAAGGTTTGATTTGGAAAAATTTGCCAATTTGGATCTATTGAAAATACTGTAGTATTCCATTTTTGTTAGTTTTTTTTCGAATATCGATGGATAAACTAGAGAGCATTTAGGGCAATTCCATAATAACTGACGAGACAAATCTTGGTAATTAATTTTTTGGTCTCATTTTTCTCCCTTTTAAAGATATTTCAGAACGAACACATCTTAATACATTATGGAGAAGGTTTATCAGAATAATTTAAAAATAACGGCCAATTAATTTTTTATTTAGGATCCAAGATATAAGAAAAAATTGGTGATAACTGACCGGACATGAAAAACGGGCAGAGAAAAATCATGGAAATGATTGTACACGTTTATTGATACCCCAGGCACTTTGGTGTTTTTAGTTATTTAAATAAAAAAATCGAAAAAATGCCAAAAACCTATATCGCGCGTGGCATTGCCCTTTATTCAGCTACGCGAGCGACTAATTAGAATTTACTTTTTATAGAACAAGAGTTCGCGGTATAAAATAGACCTTTACCATTTTTTCTGAGATGTGTGTTTTTCCATCCTCAATACTGTGTACGAAAATTGTGGGCACGTGGTGTGAAAATATTTTTATGGGGTTTTTATCATTCTATATGTCTTTTTAGTGGCGTAGCCAGAAATCGACTCTGTGGAGGGTTTCATCATTCAATAAAAATCTATGGTAAATTTTTAAAAATTTGGTAGGTGCCTATTGCTTGAGCTCTTGAAATGAAGGTAGAGAGAGGCGATTTAATAGGTGTTGAGTGGGTGTATACGAAACAAAAATACCCATTTTTAAAAGCAAGTCTCATCTAGTCGCAGTGGTAGATTTTTTTCAAAATTAACTAAATGCACCGCAGGCAATAATTATAAAAAAAATACACTAAAATGCCATTTTTTAAGCGTTTTAGACAAAAAAGTTGCTGAAAAATAAAAAAAATTGTAAAAATTCTTAATATTGCTATAGCACCGCAGGCGAAAATTTTTACAAAAACAACAAATTCTTTAAAAATTTTGATCTTTTAGAATATTTAAAAAAAATAAATTGGGTTAGATGGTATATATAGATTTGTTGTCAAATCATAAATGCGCCGCAGATGAAAATTTTAAGAAAAATTATACTAAGAATGCCATTTATTACACGTTTTGAATGCTGGTGATAAAAATTTCTTAAAACTAAAATTGTAACAATTATTGACGTCATAACATCATCATAACATCAAACACACGTCACAACCCCCACCCTGGCTACGCCACTGCGTGTACCGAGCCCTCAGACAAAAATAAGGCCAGGCATACCTGTTGATTTTTGGTCAGAAAGTACTATGTTATATATGTTAAAATATTGGGGGTATGTGTATATAGCTTATATTTAGTGTGAAAAACTCGTGGCCGCAGCCAAAAATGATGAGAGTTATCAATCCATCCATCCATTTTGACCCCCAGTTAGCGCCGTTATTATTAATGTTAGAAAAAAGGTTTAATGCAAAACTTGTATAACTATTTGCATACTTTAAGAGTTACCTATCTAAAATAGCTAAATGTCATTAAATTTCTGAATCGCCCTTTCCTTTCTAATTTTAAAGGACCAAACATTTACCCCTATCTAGGCACTACTTCCTCACACGAGGAGAGTGTTTAGGGCCAGCGTAGCTCTGGGATACGTCCCAACTGCATGGAGGAGAGCCAAACCGGGAAAGAAGGACTACACCACGGCTAAATCCTTCATACCTATAAGTCTCACGTCATTTATGATGAAGGCACTGGAAAAGATGGTGGACAGGAACCTTCTAGAGGGAATACTGGCCAACAGACCATTCCACAAGGACCAGCACGCATACAGAGAGGGCAGAACAACGGAATCGGCTCTTCATGCAGTAGTGCACAAGGCAGAAAAGGCCCTCAGTACAAGGAGTATGCACTCATGGTATTCTTTGACGTGGAAGGAGCCTTCGACAAGGCAAGAACGCAGATAATAACATCTGCCCTTCAGGAAAGAGGAGCTGAAGCACGTCTGACCGAATGGGTAAAGTCTGCGTTAACAGAGAGGGAAGCACAGGCAAGATTGGGAGAGTCCAAGGTCAAGGTGGATGTGACGGGGGGCTGCCCTCAAGGCAGCTGCCTTTCTCCTCATATGTGGTGCCTTATAATGGACGACCTCCTAACTCGCCTGACACAGGAAGGATTCGACGCGCAAGCATATGCAGACGACGCCGTGGTGAAGGTCGTTGGCCGCTTCCTCGCCACTGTCTGCGAAAGAATGCAAAAGGCGATCAGAATCATAGAATACTGGTGCAGACAGAACGGCCTATCAGTTAATCCTGCAAAAACTGAAATGATTCTCTTCACCAGAAAAAGGAAACTAGAGGACTTCAGAGCTCCCATAATGTACGGCACACCCATAACTTTAGTATCAGAGCTTAAGTATCTAGGAGTCATACTGGACAAGGGACTCACGTGGAGGCAGCATGTTGCCAAAATGACTGAAAAAGTCCAGGCAACAATGTGGCAGTTGCGTCGAGTGATCGGTCGAATATGGGGTATCACCCCCAAGAACCTATACTGGTTATACAAGGCCATCATACGACCAAGAATCCAATATGGGTCAGTGGTCTGGTAGCCTGTAGTAGAAAACCTGACCATTTTCAGAAAGCTCATGAGCCTGCAGGGGCTCTTCTGCAGGGGAATAACAGGCGCAATAAGGACTACCCCCATTAGAGCCCTGGAAACCATCTTAGGTCTCCCCTCGCTTCCAACTTGGATCAAGAAGGAAGCGATGGCGACGCACCTACGACTGAGAGACAAGGGCCTATGGAAGGGCAGAGGGGAAAAAGTGGGTCATTTGGCAATCGAGGAACTGGTAACAAAAGAGTTGCCTCTCCTAAAGATGCCAGTAGGGACTCCTTCGAAACCATGGAGGTTTGACAAAAAGTACAAAGTCACAATACCTGAACGGGATTGGTGGCAGAGAGAAAAATTTCGAAACGAATTAGGCAGAGACGCGACGGTCTGCTACACTGACGGATCAAAACTGTCAGCCAGGCAGACAACAGGCGCAGGAGTGTATGCGGAAGACCTAGAGGTTCAAGAAAGCTACCCGCTTGGCGAGCACGCTACGTCTTTCAGGCGGAGGTATACGCCATTATCATGGCGGCAACCCTACCAGGGGTCAGAAATGGCAGGAGGGACATTTACATATGTTCCGACAGCCAAGCTGCCCTCAAGGCTCTTAGTTCACCAAAAATTGTCAGTAGCCTGGTGGAAGAGTGCGTTAACGCGCTACAGACATTAGCTGAAGACAAGAGGGTGACACTGATGTGGGTCCCAGGCCACGAGGGAATACCAGGGAATGAGAAGGCGGACGAACTTGCCAAAGCTGGTGCCGAAACCCAATTGGACCGGAACCGCTCACACGAAAACAGGTGCAGAGCGAGCTCAATAAATGGGCGAGCGATCAACTGAAGTCATCCTGGAGAGAAGAGCGAAAGTGCAGACAGTCCAAACTGTTCGTGAATGGACCAGATGCAGTCAGAACTAAATGGCTCCTGGGAAAAACTCGCAAGGACATTGGATTGTTAGTAGGAATGCTGACAGGGCATAATCGGCTGCGCAAGCACTTGACACGCATCAGAGTGTTGGATGACTCCGCCTGCCCAACATGTGGGTGGGCAGAGGAATCAGCGGTGCACCTGATAGGAGAGTGTGACGTACGCCAGATTGAGGCAGCAGACGTGGGGTGCCCCCACAATAGAAGAGGAGGAGCTACACTCTCTAAGATGGGCTGACGTGCTGTCCTTTGTAACGAAGGCGGGAAGGCCCGGAGGGAGAGAGGTAAGAAATGTAGAGGGAGTGGGAGGATAAGGGTGCGAGACGGGGTATGGCAGAAAGAGCCCATGAGGAGGCCTAGTTGCCAGGCCTGCGTGCCGCCCCCTTACTACTACTACTACCCCTATCTATATTAGATTGCAAGAAAAATGCAAAAATCCTCACCATAAGGCCAATGTGCTATAGAGAAAATAATCTAAGCGTTAATCTCTTTCTAACACATTATGCTTGTGGTGAAGATTTTTGCATTTTTCTTGCAAACCAATATAGATAGAGGTAAAGCGTTTGGTATTTTTGAAATTAGAAAGGAAAGCGCGATTCAAAATATTATCAATATACAGAAATAAAACAAACTTGTTGTCAAAATTTGACATTTTCAATGACATTTAGCTATTAGCAATGACATTTAGCTATTAGGTAACTCTTAAAGTATGCAAACAGTTATACAAGTTTTCCGTTTAACCTTTTTTTAGTTAATTAATTGTAACGGCACTAACTGGGGGGTTAAAATATAGCGGGACAACCAGTACTGCTAAGGACACTAATCCTAGAGCAAGCTCTAAAGGAAGCGAAGCCTGAAATTTATTTTGACACTTGCGTTGTCATTTTTGATTTGTTTGCTTCGCTTTTGTTATCGGCGGCTCGTTATTATTGTAAATAGTTTTTTTATTAAACGATTTAATTTTATTATTTATTCCTGTTGTGTGCCAGGCTGCAAAAAATAGTCCTGCGACGGAGTTCAGCTCTTTCAAGTACCTATTAAAGGTAAGTCATAATGAGTGAAGAAGTATTTTATTATATTATATACAATAGAAGGAGAGCTTGGCTGGAAGCCTTCGGACAAGACTTTAAGCAACGCAAAAATTTAAGGATTTGTGAGGCAAGTTTTATAACAGTACCTATTTTTGCCCCGACGATAGTGCTTAATAAAGTGGAAGTATAAATTGGATTCCTTGTGTATTTGCGTGCCTGGTGTGTGAAATTGTGTGTCCCATTTTATATCCGAAATTAGTAAAAAAATTATTACGGCGTTGTGAAAGTTCATCTTTAGTCGAGTTTAGCTATTCTTGGTAAAAAAATCATTTTTTATATAGTGATTTAGTTTATGATAATAATTTAAGTACTTCTTTTGGGGCAAGTATTCGCCTGTATATATGTTACCGTAAAACCCCAATTTCATATACAACCTGGTTTTCCTAGGAAAAACTAGTTTAGATTAGGTCAGATTAAAATCTAATCTAAACTTATATAATTTAGTCTAATCTAATCTAATCTAATATAGAGTTAACAGTTATAAATAGTTTTTACTAGGAAAAACCAGGTTTTAACGGTAACATATAGGTACTGTGATAAGAATGCGTTGTATTGGTAAAAGATTTTAAACATTATAAATCTAATGTAGTTTTAAGTTCATTTGAATAATCTAGAAAACTTTAATCAGTTTTCTGTAATGATTACGGAATAATAATTTTTTTTACGTATAAGTATAAATATGATAGTCAAAAGAAAGAAAAAAACTGTTTAATTCTTACTTGAACACAGTGACACAAAATGTGTTATTAGTACACCATCATCATACCAACGTATGGTACGGTAGTTCATCAAAAATTTAGTTGCTAATTAGGTCGTAAAACACCTACATCGACAAAAAAAAAGGATTTTCTGTCGGTCTACACAATTGATAGAGAAGGAATTATGTATTATGATTTGAACCAAAATTTGGCCACCCACCAAGTAAATGTTGGATAGAATGATGGGGGTTTAGGAAGAGAAAAGTGTGAAAAAGTTGAAAAAATTGTATCTTTGAAATAAACATCTTTCTGCAGTTTGTTTCAAATTACTAAGAACTTTAGTTTTTGAAATATTTAAAAGAGGTGTTAAAATATATTTTTTTTAAACATAATTTTTGAAGCAAAGAAGCAGATATCAATATATGTTTCCAGATTTGAGTTCCTGTGAATAGTACTTAACTGAAAATTTTGTTTTCCGGTTTTAAAGAAGGTTTACCCAACTTTTCGTATTGACAATTTACTCATAACTTTAGTAATTCTGAATGCCTGTCGTTTTACTTCTTTATCAAAATACAGAGAACCCGGACTAAGAGTAAAATCTCTTAGATTTATAATTTTGCCTATATTTTTTAATGTCACGCTTCGCTTCCTTTAGAGCTTGCTCTAGGATTAGTGTCCCTAAGTACCGCTACTTACTGTCTAGATTTTTATATATCCTGTCAAAAATTTTCAAACAAAGAATGACCAACAAAACGAAACAAGTCAATAAACAAATATGAAATAGCACATTCAACATTCACCGCGTCAAGTCGACTCAAAATCGCGACAAAACTAACTTAAAATTGATTTGGAAAAGGATAATTTTGCCAATTACTTTCGTTATCTTTTTGAATTTTGTTACAATAACATTATAATTTGAGATAACCTTGTTCAATTTGACCATAATACCCTTGTTGTGACTTTTAAAGATGTTTGCAATTCTATAATAGTACGTGAAGACCAAGTGATTATAATGTGCTCCTTTTTATGTATAATTACATTTTACCTTTCGTAAACGAGGTATATGCACGAAAGTAAAAACAAAAGTGGAATGATAATACCCCCTGAGAAATTTCACAAAAATGACCGCATAAATTTCACAAAAATGACCGCCTTATCACAGTAGTCACATCAATTGAATCGACTTGACATTATTTTTTTTATTTGATGTGCCTTTTCCAAAATCAGTAATTGGTATTTTTTACCGTGATTTTTCGTAATATATTAAAATTTTGTTTTTTTAAATTTTTGTTAATAAAAAAGTAATGTTATATCATTTTTAGATGGGTTTCAAGTCCCCCTGTAAACATGATATATATTTGCCTGCTTTTTTTTATTAGCCACACACTTGTTTGAACTAAACCAAAAGTTACTAGGATGTTACTCCGTTGTTTTTTTATTCAAAATAAAGTGTTTTAGTTTTTTTTGCGTGTTTTTGCTAAAACTAGTGTTTTGATTTGTTCAGTGCTGTTATACAACCGGAATGACTAGTTTTTTGCCTTCCATAAGTGACGTGCGATAACCCTTTTTATTATTAGCCTCAGAGTTAGGGGAATTTTGTCAATACCAACTGATTTAGGCTCACAAATGTCAAGTACATATAGCAGTCATTTTATTTAGAGGATATTATCATTCCACTTTTGTTTTTACTTTCGTGGGTATATGCTATTAGGTAAGGTGACCAACCGTCCCGGTTTGGCCGGGACAGTCCCGATTTTAACCATTTGTCACAGGCAAAAAATCCGTCCCGGATAGTCCCAATTTTGCAGCAAAAGTTCCGATTCGCCCCGGTTTTCATACCACTGTATTTTGTAACTTTAAAATCACTGCAATTAAAAAAGCGGATGTTCTCTGCCATCTATAAATTTGAATTGAAACCTTACTTAAATTAATTTGTTTAATAAGGACTTATCGGTACATAAAGTCGGCATAGCCTGACTCGACACCTAACTGACATTTTTGTCATCTAAACATGCTCATATTGTGCCATTCTTAAAATTGACAAATTAAAGTTAATGCCGTCCTTTATTAGGGACTTATCGGTACATAAAGTCAGCATAGCCTGAGCAACACCGTTCTTAACTAAAAAGCCTGTTAACTCCTACCGCCTCAGTGCCCTTTAGCCTATTGTGGCTGCCATTTTTATAACCTAACTGACAAGTAAAACATGTATTTTCTGTCAGTTTGGTGTCAATATGGCACTGATCATAGGCTAAAGGATACTAAAACGAAAATGAGTTAACTGGCTTTTTAGTTGAGAACGGTGTTGGCCTGAGTCGGCACTATTTCTGACTGTTCCGCACGAAGGTTGAAAGGTTTCTGACATTTTTGTCATGTAAACATGTCATCTAAACCATGCAAACCAGTATGATGCAAATGCATCTACACAACCTCACCTTCTCGTGGTGCTCCCTGTCTAAAACAGACGAGGCTCTGGCGCCGAATATGGGCGGTATAGCCCTATGGGGAAGTTGAACTAGACCCAATAACCACTAGGAACTGCTCCATTAAGGATCTGTACAAACTCGTACAGGGGATAAATCTAATGGAGTGGTTAAACTAGAATCAAAGGGTGCACAATAAGCTAGTAATGGCTGCAGTTCAGTGACTCTGGCCACCCATCAGGCTGGTCGGAGCCACAATCGGGGGGTTTTAGTCGGTAGGAAGCCGACACTACCCGGGCTGTCCTGACAGAGGGATGGAACTCTGTCCGGGGAGTGGATTGGACGGTTGGACCGGGCGTCTTATGCAAGATTTCCCCCTGATACCCTTAAAAAAAAAGTATAGCAGGGTTACCTTTTTATACTGTAGAAAGAATCTTACTTAGTTTTTGAAATCTTGAAAATTGTTATTGCAAATCCTATGAAATGTAGGTCAGGGTGATTCAGCTGAAACTGGAAAAAAATTTTATGTACAGAAGTGGCATAATTTTCTGTAAACTTTCAAATGACGTCCTTAAAAATTAGGAGCTGTCATCGCCATTATCAAATTTTGACATTAACTTCTTGAGAATAACCTTTTCTTTCTGATTCAAAAAATATATAATTTGTTGGATTTATCTCGGACGGTTCTCGTTTTCGACGTACCAAGGGTTAAAACAGCTCCTAATTTATGTTTTAAGCTTTGTTAGTTCTTATCCAATTTTTACAATTGATACTTCTCCGATCTCGGCAAAGACGTGGCTCTCTAGCAAATTTTTAATGTTGAGTACAGTGGCGCACATAAAATTTTGGCGGCGGCGTTATAAATGGTCAAAATCATGTGCCATATTGGATTTTAACAAAATGTCAATTTTTACAGAAATTTATGTAGTCTAAGGAATTAGCTTTCCGCAGAAACCAAAATATAAAAAATCGAATATATGGTAATAAAACTGCAGTGGAAAAAATTTTTTTGGCCTTTATAGAGGTTGTCTTAATTGCCATGGGCCACTATTGCTATCTCGGTAATAAGAACTACAAGGTTGGTAAAATTAGACAAAATGTGCAGTTTTTGGGGGACATTGAAAATCTGGTTTCAGATTAAAAAAATTAATATTCTAACCCGAGCTACGGGGGTTTTTCGAAAAATTGCTGAAAACTATTTTATCAAATATCTCAAAAAGTATAATTTGGTGCTTTTTAAGAAAATTTGCTAGGTCTAGTTTTCGAGATATTAACATCAACTTACTTTTTTTTTAATACGGACCTGTATTTTTTATTCCATTTTTTGAAATCTCTCTTTTTTCTGATTTTAACGATGTATCACATGTCCATATTAATTTGCGTTTTAATGGTAAAAAATGGTTATTTATGTTTTTTTGCACTTTCCCGTCTTGTTATAGGTGGCTTAGAAAGCAAAAAGAAACCCTAAAAATTAGATTTAATTTTTTGTTATGCAAAAGCATTTCGAAAATGTATCAAAATTCGTACCCCGAAAAGCGCGTACCAGTTCGAAAAATTAAGTTGCACGGATCATTTGAAAATCCTTCCAAACGCGGAGCAACTGTAACGGCAGAGGACGGGGAAGATGAAACAAATGTATTCACAGTTGGTCTAGAGAGGGGTTTTAACAAAAAAAATATATAATCTTTAAAACATACACTTTTGTTTTTGATCCATCGCCAACTACTATTTACCGTAAAAAGTAAAATCCCCTATGTAGCTTTTTTCTAGGGGGCTATTTTTAGAAAATATTCTGAGAACCTTAAATAGCAACCCCCTATTTTGACTTCATATTTGAATTCTCGCTGAAATTGTCTTTCAAAATGTAAAAAATTCAATTTTCAAAGACCCATATCTTAGAAACTAAACAAAATATCTCTATTGTGTTTATTATCGATTTTAGGGTTTTTTTACGAGGAAATAAAAAATGACACCAGTTTAATAATCTGACCTTCTACTTCATATTTTTGGAATAACATCGTCAAAATCCCTGAAAATCAATAAAATGTAAATAGGAATGTGCAAACGTCAAACTATTATCATTTTATTTGCTCTTATAAAACCCTCAAAATCGATAATAAACATAATAGAAATATTTTGTTTAGTTTCTAAGATATGGGCCTTTAAAAATTGAATTTTTGACATTTTGAAAGCCAATATCTCGAAAATTAGTAAAGCAAACCTTATGATATGGGGTACCATTGGAAAGAGAATTTCAGCAAGAATTCAAATATGAAGTCAAAATAGGGAGTTACTATTTAAGGTTTTTAGAATATTTTCCAGAAATAGCCCCCCAGAAAAGGGCTACATAGGGGATTTTACTTTTTACGGTAAATAGTAGTTGGCGATGGATCAAAAACAAAAATTTATGTTTTAAAGATTATATATTTTTTTTCTTAAAACCGCTCTCTAGACCAACTGTGTATTAGGTATGTATTTTTTAATTTGGGCATCGATAATTTAAAAAAAGAAGGTTTTTAAATACCGTGTAATTTTATGATTTTACAGGTTTTTAATTAAAGATTACTACATTTTCTTTTAAATTTTTTGAATAACTATATCGTTTTTGGGCTTGGTTTGTGGACTATACCATCAGATATAAATGAGCTATAAATATTTTGGGATATGTACAGTACAAGAATATCAATAAAGGACAGGTCTCTTTGAGAGAAATTGAAAAGGAAAGTTTAGTTTTAAAAAACATTTTAAAATAATAATTAATACTGTGAAAAAAGTTTAATTTAATTAAATGCTAAAAAGTTAATAAATAGTTTTTTTCATTAGACGCTGCATCAGTCTGTTTATGTTATTAAAACAGGCAATTGTTTTAGTGGTTGTCTAAGCCACCCCTGATATTCCATTTTTTTTAAACCCAATAAAACATAAATTTTAATTTTTTTATCATTAAAACACAAATATGGACATGTAATACATCGTTAAAATCAGAAAAAAAAAGTTATTTCAAAAAATGGAATAAAAAATACAACAGGTCCGTATTTAAAAAAAGTAAGTTAATGTTAATATCTCCAAAACTAGACTACCAAACTACCAAATTGAAGAACGTCAAAAATGCAAAAAAAATTTCCTTTACGAATTTTTTGTAAAAATTATACTTTTTGAGATATTTGATAAAATAATTTTCAGCAATTTTTCAAAAAACCCCCGTATCTTGGGATAGAATATATTTTTTTTAAATCTGAAACCAGATTTTTAATGTGCCCCAAAAACTGCACATTTTGTCTAATTTGACCAACCTTATAGTTCTTATAGTTACCGAGATAGCAATAGTGGGCCATAGCAATTAAGACACCCTGTATAGTCCAATTTTTTGATGAGCGGACTGACGTCATTTTTGCCTCTGAAGACGTATTTCTTTGTTGTCAACAGTTCGCATGTCAAATAATTTGTTGTTATCAGTTTGAAGTAACAGTTTAAACAATCAACGAAATGACTTTTTTTCCATATTTATTGTCGCTGTCTAAAACAATACATCAAATAGAGATAGATAGATAGATAGATAGAAGGTCCAGTGATGTAACACTTTAAAAAACAGGTGCCAATGATAATACTAAATAATATTTACCAAACAGAAAACATGTGGTTTGTGCACCAATCACAGATCACTACTGCCACTCTGCTGACTTTGACTAACCAATCAAATGAGACCAATTTGAATGAACTTTCTTACTGAAGTAAAATAACAGGCTCGTTGAAAAATACAGAAGATTGTAAACATAATAGAGAGTTAATAGACCACTAATTAATCGTCACCTTATTTGCTTACCGTATTACCGTAATTGAGATACTAAAAAGAGTTTTTTTTATATCTTCATCAAAAACATGATTTTAGTAACTGTCTGCAGACAACTAAAGCATGGCTTTTTTGGTTACCGATGCAAAAAAACTTTTTTTTATCACGGGTGCAAAAAAAGATTTCTCTCCGTTTTTTACCCAAAGTTAAAAAGAAATAGCGGAAAATAGTAATATTGAAAAAATCTAATTCTTTTTGCCTAAGAATTAAGCCATTTCCGCCAGTATTTACGAAAAAATCATTTAAAAATATCGTTAAAATATTAAATTGTCAAAGATTAAAATGTCGCAACAATGAACGTTACCGAGTAAAAAGACACAACGCTATGGCAACGATTGTTATTTCATTTACCAGCCGCCTTGATTTATAATGTAAAGATGGTGTGTTGCGAGAAGTTCTCTTCGTTCGAGATTTTTTAAAAGTATTTTCCTGTTTTTCTTGGATTTTTTGATAAAGGTACTCGCGTTTTTAAATACCTCGCTGCGCTCGTTATTTAAGCCAACGCTTGTAAAAAAAGCACTTTTTTAGCCACTAGTTGTTAAAACTACTATTTTAAACCATAAACACAAATTCACTATCACAAAAAAAATAAAAACCTAACTAAACAAAAAAACGAATTATCACCTACCAGCTGCAGCTTTTGCACAGAAATAAATCTGGTTGGTTGCAAAAAATAACAGAGTGGGTCCCGATAAGCCTCCGTAAGTAACGTATTTCGGTTCGGTTATTTTTGGATACCGGAGAAAAATAACCGATTTTGCCTACGGTATCACCAATTTTGATGGTCTATTAACGCTCTAATTAGGAAGCGTAAGTCTATAAGTTTGGTAGGTCTTGGTCGAGGCCACTTCTATTGATTTAAATACTGTCATAAGGATACCAGTTAACTAGTCATAGTCCTTTATTCTCAATTGATGTACTGATTATGTTTTAATATTGTCCTCTTTCAAAAAATGTTGCACTCCAAAGATAACAGATGGGTGCACCATGACGTTAATTTTCTAAGCCCCATATAAACAAAAAAAAAAACAAGTTTGTTATGTAAAGAATATTTTTTTTTAATTTAGAGAAAAGACTAAAGGAGCAGTTTTCATCTTGCGGCCAAAAGTTTGTACAATTAGCTGAGGGATTAAAAAGAACTTTAGTGGTTTATATACTATTTTATGCACTTCAGGACTGGAAGAACTGAAAATATAATACAATTTTTTTTAAAGTTTAATCCCCCCTCCTACCTTGCCAACTCCGCACCCCTATCAAAAACTAATCAGCTCTGTGTTTGGTGAGTTTTTGTGCCAAATTTGATAAAAATCGGTTAAGCGGGTTTTGAGTAAGTTACAGACAGAAAAACAGACAGACACCATGACAAAATTTTGTATTTAGGTCTTTTTTGTCCCAAATAACTTATTTTTAGTGGAAATAAAAAAACTTTTTTTTTGACAATCCCAATAGCCTCCACACTATGTATGGATAGCTAATAATGAAACACAGTATAATCTATTACTTTTATAGCTAGTTTTAAAACGTCAACTCTGCTGTCTGATGGGTGGTTTTTGTGGCGTTTGAGAAAAAATGCCAGTATGACTGTAACAAAGTAAGTTGTCAAAAACGTCCATTCTTTCGTTTTTTATCGATTCAGTCGAAAATATAGAATTCAATATGAGATAAGAATAAACTTTATTGAACCAATTCCAAAGATATTCTATTCTCTGCATGCTACGATCCAACAACATTAGTAAAACTTATAAATTTTAATCAAGTATTTAACTTAAGTATTTTTATAATTAAATTTATGAATGAGTTATAAAATATAAAAGAAAACGAGAAAAACCAACAAATTAATACAATAATAAACTTGTCATTTTTTTTAAAGAAAACCTAATGATTTTAAATAAAAAGAGTTTTACCAACAGAAAACTGTTGGATTTTTTGCCTTCTCCACCAGTTCTACCACTGACTGGTTTCAGACACAGTCCATCCACCAGTCGGGATTTCTACTATGACGAATCGATAGCAAAAAAAACGAACTTTATAAAATACACCGGAGTACCACAAGAATACATACCGGGTGCGACTTGGAGACTAGACGCAGACACGTGTTTCACTCTTGTTAGAGATCATCAGTGCGACATAAGTTTTTATAGTCGAATAATATGAACGATCTCATCAACAAGTCGCACCCGGTATGTATTCTTGTGGTACTCCGGTGTATTTTATAAAGTTCGTTTTTTTTGCTATCGATTCGTCATAGTAGAAAGCCCGACTGGTGGATGGACTCTGTCTGAAACCAGTCAGTGGTAGAACTGGTGGAGAAGGCAAAAAATCCAACAGTTTTCTGTTGGTAAAAGTCTCTTTTTATTTATATTTAACTCCACTATGGACATTGGGAATTTATTTCTCATTCTGTTAACTAATAATTTTAACTTGATGATTTATAAGAATATTTTTATAATTACACTGAGAAAGAATAAGGTGACAGTTACTATTAAAAATATTAATAATATATATAAGGACAGTTTTGAATAAAATCACTTTGTCCGAGTTTCCCAACAGCTAGTTACCCTTAACTCGAGCAACATAACCTTGTAAAAAATCTTTAAAAAGAGGGTTAAAATTAATTCCAGGGTAATCAGGGCTTAAAGGTGAGGGTAAGTTACCTTACCTCAGGGTTAACCTAAAAAAATATTGGCTTTAAACAGGGAAAAACTGGGATTTATAGCCCGAGTTAATTTAACTCTCTGGTAACCCGCTACTGATAAACCGGCCCTAAATCTCTTGGTGGCACACCGCAGGTCACCATTCTCCAATCACTCTCTTTTTAAAAGCTTATGAAAGAAGCCTCTTAAGCAAAGCCAATAGAACTTTGTCAGCAGGATTTGTTGGTCCACAGTATCAAACGCCTTTCGCAGATCCAGCGACACTACAGCACATTTTTTCCTTTATTAAAACCAAATTGAATTTTATAAATAGTATCGGTTGCTTCAAAAGCAGTATCGCTCAATCCAGAAACCAACCAGTCCTTTAAATTTTCTCAAAACTTTTTGAAAAAATTAACACTGGCCTATAATTACCAGACATTTTTATCACCAGTTTGTAGATCAGAGTGACACGAACCACCTTCATGTCTTCAGAAACTATTCCCTATCAAAACTTTGATTTATAATAAAACACAAATTTCAGGCACTATTTCCTTACATGATTCCAATGTTGCCACATCTACCTTGTCCTATCCTATTGCTTCTTTTTGGATTCAGTGCCATAGTTTTGGTTATTTCCTCAATTGTTGTTCGGGTTAGAAAGCAGCTTTGATCATTTATTGTTTCAGGAGTTAGATCCAGTTTTCTTTTCAGTATGACATCAGCCAACCTAGGATCCGCCACCACAAAAAAATCATTAAACCCCTGGTTGTGATTTTGGGTTCTGTAATTAACTTATTGTTGTGTGTTTTTAGGGTAGAAATCTGTGGGTCATTGTAGGTTTTTTCTTTATTCATGATAATTTAATTTATTAGTTGCCAGGTCTTCCTAGAGTGCCCCATTACCTAGCTAGTGCCGCGTTTTGCTTTCTTTGATTTTTTGCTAAAGAAGTAAATTTGTTTCTTCATATTTTTATTTTACAGTAGTAGTCCCTATGTTGCATTAACACCCATATAAACTAGGCGGTCCCACCTCAATTAAATAAAAAAATGATAGTACCAGAATTAGGTATTGTTTAGGTGCTAATTTGGTCCTCAAACTTAAAATTAAGTGCTCCTCTAGTTTTAGCAGAAAATTAAAAACCAGGGCTTAAAGATGGACCGCTAGGTTAATGTTATGCTAGCGGTCCCATCCATAATTCTTGGAGAAAAAATTAATGTTACTATTTCCAAATTAGGTGCTATTTAAGTGCTCCCCGAATATTAAATCAAAACTTTAAAAAACATTAACAACATTACCAATCCAACCCAAGCCAACCCAACAAACCGCACAAGAGTCACTATTGGGTCATGATTGGGGCTTAGTTTTTAAAAAAATACGCGCGAAAACCAAGGTTTTCGCATTTTTATTAAACTCCTAAATTGAAGATATTATTCATTTTATGCTTATTATCTCAAATTTGTGTGAAATTCGAGGTGAAATTGCTCTTTATTTTAAAATAATTAAAACTTGGTTTATCTGAAGGGGTATAGTACCGTAGATCTAAGAGACTCATTATAAATGCTAATCCCTTACCCTGATAATCACCTATCGTTCGGGGTGTGAGTCAATAAAAAAAAATCTGTAAAGATGCTACCATTTCTGAGGATTACAGGTGCGGATTTAAAAATGTGCAATTATTTCTTAATAATTACACGTTTTTGGCCGAATTAAAATTTATCAACTTTATGACTAATTACTAATTACGTTAGAAATTAATTTTCGTAAAATAATTAGGACAGGCTTAAGATACCAAGCTGATTTATAGTTTTGAAAATCAGTTAGCAGTTGATGTTTGGTTACAAAAGAAGTTATTTGTTGTTAATTGTGATTGTATGAAAAATGTTTCGTCCGTGGGAGGAACAACCGAGTACGTCACGTGGAGATACGGGGAATAATGGCGTTACAAGAGAAATAAGTGACAAAAAAACAATTTAAACGCGATATTTTGTCACTTCATACAAAAAAATTGATATTTGACGTTTATACCACCCTTCTTGAACGTGGGTTATCACAATTTGGTGCAGTGAAGGAAGCGGCAGCTTTAACACAAAGATCGGTAAAAACAGTGTGGCGTGTAGTAAATAAACCGATAGTTGGGAGAAGAAAAAGGAAGGATTCTAGTCCCCAGGGGACCGTGCTATCCCCCCATCTTTTCAACATTTTTACCCATGACCTCACTCCCACACCTCACACAGACCTAGCACGTTACGCCGATGACCTAATCATTAAAACAGCTTCACTGCTTCCTCGCCAAGTGACGCGCCACCTTCAAACAGCAGCAGACGACTTTGTAGACTACTGCAATAAATGGAAAATCAAAATAAACTCCGATAAAACAAAAGCCATCTTATTTAGCCGTAGAAGACAGGGACCTGTCGGACACGTCGAAATAAATGGCAATATAATCAATTGGCAGGACGACGTTAAGTATCTTGGGGTTACTTTCGACAAGCGCCTTACTTGGGGGTTACACGTCAAAAACACACGCATTAAAGCCATGTACACCTACAAAAATCTATACTCCCTACTTCGCGGTAATAGTAAACTCTCACACAAAAATAAATTACTACTACTAAACACAATAATTCGCCCGATCCTATCCTATGCATCAACCGCCTGGGGCTATGCCGCGCCAAGTCATCTAAAACTCATTCAAAACCTTGAGAATCGCTACAGACGTAACGCCCTTGACCTTCCCTGGCACACATCGTATACTAGACTTATGAGAGACAATAATCTTACCCCCTTAACGACCTTTATTTCCGAAAAAACCCATAATGTATACCAAAAAGCTGATAATCATTCAAATCCCCTTATTCGACAGGCCGTCAACTACGACGAGAACATCCGTCATCGCCACAAGAGACCCCGTCTTCAGCTAGACCTCTAGCCTTCAGCTAGCGAGCTAGTTCTCACCTTCCCTCCTTCTCCAAATCCCACTTCCCTCCCCTCCCCCCCCCCAACAGCAACAACAAATAGTTCTTTAGAACAGTCACGACATTTAAGCCCTTCAGGCAGCTAGTCTCCCCAAAAATCGACAAAACTTAGGCTACCTAGCGGTAGGGAGAGTTTAAGAGGTCCACTTGAAGGTCAAGTGGGGGTGGAAGGAAAGGTTTGGCAGAATAATTAGTGTCAGCGCACATAGTTGTCCGCTAACACTAAGGATTCTTCCAGATCGAGCCCTCTTACCGGGTGTTGTTGTTGTTGTTGGAAGGATTCTAATACTTCTAAGAAATTGGACATGGGTGATGTGGATATCATTCGTAGAAAAATATATCAAATGTATAGGGAACAAATGATTCCTAATTTAAAAACATTAATCCAAAGATTAAAAAAGATGATACAGGAATACAGTGTTGCCATGAGACACTGAGAAAATGTATTTTAAAAACGGTTTTAAAATTAAAAAAAATTAATAAACGGCAAGTGATTATGGAATAGGCCCGTTAAAAAAATGGAGGATGGAATATTTAATTGCAATACACGAATATAGAGAAAGTAATAGGGATATTGTTTATCGCGATGAAACTTGGTTTGACACCAATGAAGTTCAAGATAAAGGTTGGGTAGATTCGTCTGCTCACTGCACAACTATGAAGCTCCATCAAATAAAGGAAAGCGTATCACAATAATTCATGATGGAACAAAAAATGGTTTTATACCAAATGCGTTGGCCTTATCAGTCAAAAATATAAAGGATTGCCATACTGACTACCATGACGATACTGTGCTGTGGTAACAGCGGAATTATTTGAAGACAGTGTAATTGTGATGGATAATGCGAGCTACCATAGTAGAAGGCTAAATAAAGTTCCATGTTCAAATGACACAAAACTTACCATTCAGGACTACATGTTAGAAAATAATATGTATTTTGAGGATAGCTACACCAAAAAACAATTGCTTGAAATAATGAAACCATTTTCAGTACAAAAACAATACTATTGTGATACTTTGGCGGAAGAAATGGGCCATACAGTGTTGAGACTTTCTCCTTACCATTGCATGTTTAATCCAATTGAACATATATGGATGAGCTAAAAGCAGCGGTGAAAAGAAATAATGTTTCGCCAACTTTAAATTCTTCTGTGGTAGCTTTAATTAGGTCGGCGGAACAGAATATTTTAAGTAAAAGCTGGGAAAATTTCGTAGCTCATGGCCACAAAATAGAAAAATTATATGAAAATATAGATCTGCTACCCAGAGAAAAAATTATCATAGACTTTAATGACGACAGTGACAGTGAAACTGACTTAAGTTAAAATTTGTTATTTTTTTTACTATCCCGTATTTTTTTGTACCTTATGTTTGTGTTTTTCACTCTATGAGCAAATATATTTTGTAGATGTAAGATATGTTTCTATTAGAGTAAAAGAATTTTTTCATTTAAAAAAAAAAATGTAGACCGAAGCGTCAATAAAACATATTATCTTCTTCACCTTTAAGTTGATCTGTGGTAGAAATTCACTGATCTATTACAACACTAAGTGCGTCCCTGCTTCCATTCGAACACCCGCTGAGTCGCAATAAATGCTTATCGGCCATGAATAATAATGATCGATGGTCAGACTATACCTGTGGGACTGCTAGGTTTATGTTAATCTAGCGGTTCCTACTTATTTTTCTGCAAAAATTCAAAAAATATATTTTTTTTAAGTTTTGATTTAATATTCAGGGAGCACTTAAATAGCACCTAATTTGGAAATAGTAACATTAAATCTTTCTCTAAGAATTATGGAAGGGACCGCTAGGTTAACGTTAACCTAGCGGTCCTACCGTTTTTTTAATTTTCTGCTAAAACTGGAGGAGCACTTAACTTTTAGTTTGGGGACCAAATTAGCACCTAAAGAGCATCTAATTCTGGCACTATCGTTTTTTGATTTTATTGAGGTGGGACCGCCTAGTTTATATAGGTTGCATTAACTCTTTAATATCTGGGTTATACCAGGCTTTCGATCCATTGATACTTTTTCGGTTCACTATTTTATAACTGTTTTTGTTTGTGAAAGTCAACAAGATCCTTATAATCTTTTTCAGGGCCTCGCGTGGTTTTAATTTGAGTTGCATAAGATACTCTTACAGTTTACCATGGTTAACATTTTTTTTTCTCCCTGAATTATTTGTTCCTCTGATTTGACCTTTTTTAATTTCAAATATTGAAGATCATGATGACTTAAGCTTAATTTAATCATATTAATAGATCCTTTTAGACTCCTTAAGTTACACAGAACATGATCAATAAGTGTTTTATCTTGCCTTGTTTTGATTGTTTCATTTGAAAAACAATAACCACTTGTCAGGCATAGGTAGATTTTTATACCAATTAACCTTGAGACTGTTTGAGAGAATGTCCAGCTTGAATTAAATCCCCAATTATTCAAGCCTCTTTGTTACCAATTGACATAAACTCCAGCTCAAGAATCTCTAGTATGATGTCTTTGCAGTTGCACTGCTAGGATTATATAGCACAGATACATATAAGCCATTCTTTTAATGAGGTTTTTAATTGTATTAAATTTGATGGAGTCCCTCATGAATAAAGCACAGCTTCCCCCAGTTTTAGCGACCCCACTCCAAGAAAATCAAAATTAAGTTATGCCATAATTATGTGGTAATTACGTGCTAATTTCGTCCCCAATCAAATCAAATTTTGTGCTCCTTAGCAACCCCACCAGGACATATGGCGCCAAACAAAAAATTTGTGGTATTAAAATTATGTGCTAAATATGTGCTTCATGAATATATAAGAAAAAACATGAATTTTTCATTTTTAGTTATATTTTTTAAAAAAAAAAAAGGGTGGGGTAGCTAGGTTAATATTAACCTAGCGACCCCACACGCTTAAGTATCACGGAATTTAAAAATTTAAAAACCAGTATTATCTGCAAATTTTCCGAGAAAATCAATAAGAAGGATATTACATTACATTTGCAATCTGAAGTACGATTCCAAAAAAAATATATTATTACAAAATTATGTGCTCCAAGAATAATCACATAATTTTAAAACCAATAATTTTTAGTTTGGCGCCATATTTTCTGGTGGGTTTGCTAAGGTAATAATAACATAGCTAACCCACTTTCTTTTTTGATTTTCTCGGAAACTTGGCGAGTACAAAATTTTCTGATCATGGACGAAATTAGCACATAATATGCAGATAATACCGGTTTTTAAAAATTTTAAATTCCGTAATACCTAAACATGTGGGTTCGTTAAGTTAATATTAACCTAGCTACCTCACCCTTTTTTTCTAAAAAAAAATAATTTAAAATAAAAAATTCGCTTTTTTTCGTGGATCACATAATTAGCACATAATTATAAAACCAAAATTTTTTTGTTTGGTTTCATATATCCTGGTGGGGCTGCTAAGTTCGAGGCTAAGTTAATATTAACCTAGCTAACCCATTTTCTTTTTGAATTTTCTCAGAAACCACATGAGCACAAAATTTTTTGATTGGGGATGAAATTAGCACATAATAAGCACATAACTATAATGTGACCAAATTTTGATTTTCTTGGGGTGGGGTCGCTAGGTAAATGGAGGTCAGAAGAGGCTATAGGTCAGCTCCTCCCACAAAAATCTTGGAAAATATATAAAAAGCAGTTGTCACATTTTGTCTTAAAGTCAAAAAAACATTAATACAAATTTATTTTTAATTTCTGAAGGATTAAAAGTAAACTTTAGTCCCTCAAATGAGGGATTAAAAGTATCTTTTTATTCCCTAAAGTGCATAAAATATATTATTTACTCTAGTGCAAAAAAAAGTCAGCATGGCTTGGTTTTTAGGCAACAAATAATTCTAATAAAAAATCTAATAAAGATAGATAATGCATTGAACTCAAAAGTAACTCAGGAGTAAAAATCTCTTACAAGTTCTTATAATAAATGATTAAATACTAAAAAAAAAACAGTAGAATCAAAAGAAAATACCTCAAAAAATACCAAACCATAAATTTATTTATCTTTTTCCTAATGTATTTCAAAATTTCACTTGTGTCTGGAAATCATTTCTCCCTCAATATCTCCCAAACTAAATTTTAGCAGCTAGACACCCAATATCAAGTTTCTGAAGCAATTCAGACAATGCCATCATAAAAAAAAAAACAGGGGATTATAAGCCTTTGCGCAACCTTTTCTAAAATCCAAAATTAATCTTTCAAAACGGCCAATACAAGAGAGGATCAGTCAATCGATAGAACATGCCTTAAATTTGTGCTCATAAACCACACTAAACCCAACATATGTAATGAAGTTCAACAGCTCCAGGTGACCCAGGCATGTATGGAAAAAATAATAATTTAGCATCAAGCAAAAACTAGTTTGTGGTTACCCATTACTGATGTTCTTACCAGGAAAAAAAAGAGCCTCGAAGTATGGGTTATGCGTATGTTTGAATACACACATTAATATTTTTTTACCAGGGCTGCAGTTTTCTAGCTGATAAGACTAAATGTAAAACTGTTATTGAAGCTTCTCTCAATTGGTCTCATGTTTTTTGGTACAACCCTTTATAAATTCTAAATACATAAATATCTCGCCTAGCTATTAAGGCTTTGTTATAAATTGAAAGTACTTGTGTCAACCATTTTGGTGTCCACTGTGGTTTGAGATCAACTTTATAATGCTATCAAATAGCACCACTTATGAAATTCAGTGCCAGCAGCAATGGCTGGCACAAACTTTGTAATATATACTGCAGTCAGAAGGAAAAACCCTGCAACCCACAAATTGTTCAAAAATTACTTTTGAGGTTTTTTGAACTCACTGGTAGGTTTAAAACAGGTTAAAATGAAAAAAAATATATTTTTTTTATTTTTCACACAAAAAAATAATTATGAAACCACGAATGTACAACTCTTTTATGATCTCTACTAAGCTATAAGCACTTATTTCGCCAGTGCTAAGAAAAAAACATGTTAAGTCTGTGGATTTGGATCTTTCTTAGTTTTTATCATAATTTATCGCTTTTGCCCAGCAGGACTGCCCGAATAGGATATTATTTAATCTGCAAAACTCACATATTTTGAATCTTTATCTATGGCTAAAAAAATCATTTGTCTGTATTATACCTACAACATTTTAGTTTAGGTCACTCACAGGGTTTTTCCGGTAACCGTTTTTCCTTCTGACAGCAGTAAAACTGACCCTTGTTATTAGTAAAGGTCAATTCATGCTCTCAACTTTGATCAACTTACCGCTTGCATACTATGAACAGCAGCATGCATTTGCTATAGTTTATTTTCCTGGTGTCTTACTGCATACCTCATACTGCTTACCTTATGGAACTCTACACCTAAAAATAAGCACACTTTGTCTTAAGTTGATCTAAATTGCTAGCATGAATTTGTCTCTAAAGTACCTATAGTTCATAATTGAAATAGTCATAATTTTTGTTATGGGAAGTGCATGCTCTGTCACTGCCTTAATTGTTAAGCAGACAGTGACAGAGCTTCCTTTATAATAAAAATTACGACTATTGCAATGACTATTCCAATTATGAACGATAGTTTAGTTTTCTTTAGCAAATAACTTTTTAGGCTTGTTTTTAAGATATAATTATGAATCTATCTTTGATTTTTCTCTTTATTGATAAAACTGCATTTATATATTAAATTATATGCAAAAATGCTTGACTTACCCACTTCAAATCGTTTAATCCACCAAAAAGTAAAATTGAAAAAACAAGAACTAGATTTTGTCACAGAAAGTGAGCTTATTAAAAAACAGATAAATATTTATGATTCCAAAAATTAATATTCAAGTTGAAAAATTACTTTTAAAAAAATTGTTAATTTCTGACTTTTTTGAATGTTTTTTTTACGTGTCAAAACAAAACGGGAAGTGGGATGGAAAGGTGGAATCACGCTATACGATTGTGACGTCATAACATGAAATCATGGACAATGGTAAACTGGACCGAACGACATCTCCGATTCGGAGACGCTCAGCCACAGAAAAAAAATTGTGTTCGGTCTGTCTAGAGAGGTAATTGAGGTGTATGATTTCATCTAGATTATAACTAGCATAAAACTGTAGTTTACATCCATACGAATTAAGTAAAAATATGATGCTCAGGTGGTGGGACTTTTTTTCCAGGGAGGCCCAAAAACTTGCAAAAAATAATAGCTCTATGAAGTCATTTCATCTGTTTTCTGATTACTGCTATTAAATTCAAAACTTGCAAAAAATAATTCTTACATGAACTCATTTCATCTTTTTTCTAATTAGTGCTATTACCATCGGATTACTAAAAATGTAAAATATTTACTGTACAAAAGAAGTACAAATTTGGAACATGGCATTTTATTATTTTTGTACATTTGATGCCGTACTTTGCGGTGCCATTACAAATAAAGCATTATTTTAGTACTCTAGTTAAAATACTTTATGCCTTACGCATTGCAGCACAAATTGTACAAATATTGTAAAATGCCGTGTTCCAAATTAATGCTATTTTTGTACTTGCGATATGTTTGCTGGGTATATTAAGGGCCACGTCACCAAGATAACAAAAAAAATTATTACACACTTCTGGGTGCAGGCTTTTTTTACAGGGAGGCCTCAAAACTTGCAAAAAATAATAATTGCTATATGAACCCATTTCATCTCTTTTGCTATTAGTGCTATCACGTTAAGGGCCACACTAAGATAACAAAAAAAAACATTGAACCTCTCTGGGTGGGGGCGTTTTTTACAGGGAGGCCCAAATCTTGCAAAAAATAATTGCTATATGAAGTAATTTCTCCTCTATTCTGATTAGTGCTATTTACCAAACACATACACACAACTGTTAAACAACTACTCCTGTGGCTAATGCCTCGACAGGTATTGAATTACAAACAGAACACCCGCCGCGTTTTGGTCACAGTTCAATCTCTGTGCATTCTTACATCCACTGTGAAGCAAATTCAAAAAATAATTCACGACGATTCAAGAATCTTCTCTTTCCTTGTTTTCCAGTTTACCGACTGGTTTCGATCTCGATGGATCTCATCAGGACAATGTAGGTTTTTTACAAATGTGCGACTTGTTGTTTTGATTATCCGAAACACGATCCAGATTCCCTTTACAGTATATATAGTTCGAAAAAACCCGGTCTTGTGTATGAAAATAAACAAGTAGATTCATGAAGGTTGAGTTTTAACAAATACAAATTTAGCCCAATTCAATACATGTCGATGCATTAGTCGGAGGAGTAATTGTTTAACAGTCGTCTGTATGTGTTTGGTAAATAACACTAATCAGAATAGAGAAGAAATTATTTCATAGAGCAATCATTTTTCTGCAGGTTTCGGAGCCTCCATGTAAAAAACGCCCCCACCCACAGGTGTGTAATATTTAGTACCTTCTCACGTGCGGTAAAGGGCACTTTACTGAACTCATTTGCGTGCGAAAAGTAATACTTTACCGTTTGATTTTTTTAAGTCCTCGGGTAAGTAGATTGTTTTAGTATAAATTGCAGATGGGATGAAATGAGTTCATATAGCTATTATTTCTTGCAAGTTTCCGGACCTCCCTGTAGAAAAAGCCCCCGCCTAGACGTCTGCCAATATTTTTTTTGTTATCTTTGGTGTGTCTTTATCAAAACTATAGAAACCTTCAATGGGATGAAATGATTAGATTTTTACTGCCAACACCTCTCCATCTAGTAGAATAGTCAATATTTTTTCCTACTAGCGTATGAAAAAGTGTTTTTTTATTTCATTAGTTTAATAGCAACAAAGTGCCACTTTTCGGCGCGCGATTGCAGTTGGTCTAACGACGCGTTAGTTGTGTTCGGCCAGCGATCAAGGCGGAAAAGTCACTTTATGTACGAGTCAGGAACGCTATTTTTTTGGTAATATTGATATTAAAAGTAATTGATTCAATTATTTTGGAGATTAGGCAGTTTGTTTGTAGCGGCGATTGAATTAGTTGAATCCATTTAAGCTTAATTTTTTTTGTAGGTTGCTATTAGGGCCAAATTTATAGTCCGACGTCGAAGGAAGCCTCAAGGCCTCAAAGCGTCCTTTCATTTCTTATTTATAGTCCGTTCCTTCGCGAAGGAATATTTCAAGGTAGGGTTGCATCGGCAACGTCGCAAAAATGATGATGGGTTGGTGCAAATAAACTACTGATAACTTCATTGTTATAGTTTTTGTGGTTATGGTTTTGTTATTTTTAAAATTTTTGTTTTTTTTTTGAAAAAAAAATTAATGAAAATAAAATTTAAAAGGAAGGCACGACTATAAAGGGGCCCACAGACTGCGTTTTTGTTGGACGGTTATGTTCGACGAGCAAATCTGGTCGGGCAAAAACTATGGATGCGAGTTGCACAAGACTTCGGTTTAGTTTTATTATATTAATATATCGAACATCTCCGACGGACAAAATCAGGCAAAGCCAGATATTTGCATTGGCTTTGTACGCCAGCAAAAATGACACACACACTTTGGTCTTGCGTCGTTTTTGCTCGACCAGATTTGCTCGTCGAACAAAAACGCAGTCTGTGGGCCTCTTTAAGACCCTACACTAGCCAGGAAAAGGTTTTCCTCGCTGAACTGATTCAAAGATTTAAGAATATGATGAGTTCACGTATGAACAAAAAAATGTATGCAAGATTTTTATTTGCGTCTTACTTCCTACTTCATAATTTTCAGAACTATGAATCCAACTTTATAAAAGCTACTTAAATACAATACAATACAGTATATTTTATTTGTTCTTATTTACCTTACATAGGTGTATTAGGTGTTGAACTTGTCAATTAAAAAAAAAAGAAAAAATAAATAAAACTATTAAAATAAACAAGTCTTAATTTTTAATCAATTAAAATATAATAAACATCAATACAAGAACAAAGTTCTAACACTAAAGAACTCAAAGGGACTTTGCACGTCCCGTATGTATCCCTTTGGAACACGACCATGACGATTACAGACTTCTTCTTCCACCCGATCAATAAATTCCAAAAATTATATATATATATATATATATATATATATATATATCTTAAACGCAACCCACAAAATAACAAAAAACAACAATATTTTTGTTTTTTAACCTCACATTATTTGCCAAGGAAGTCCGAAGGTAGCTCTTTAGCTACCTTGATGTAAGGATTCCTTCAGGGGTGCCTTTCACCACTATAAATACCAAATTGGCCCGAAGTGGTTTGCGCCAAGTTAATTTTGGGTCTAGGTCTACCGGCATTTTTTATTTCAATTTTTTGCTCCATATACTCAAAGAGCTAAAATTATTTTTTAAGTACTCTACCGTGAAAATGTTCATTATAACAATTGTTAAAATAATACATCATAAAACGTAAAAATAAGAGCCCTTATAAAGGCAAAGCAAGCGGACTGGAGCACAACAAAGTGTGCGCCTTTCTCTATTGAAATTCGCGATATCCCCGGCTACTCGCCCACTGAAAACATACATCCTACTTCATCGCATGTGCGACTGTTCCGCGTCATGAAGCAGAGGTTTATTTCATTCGGCGGGCGGTGGCGAGAGCAGCTTAGCAGCGCTGATAGTAGTGTCATAATAATCAGCGCTGATAATAATAGGAAGTTTCGGAAACATTACAATAAATAATATAAATCAGACATTTTATTATTACTTCCTTATTCTGTGTGGGGGTACACGTGCTCATGTGCTCTTATAGAGGAACCGCCACTGAGGTAATTATGGTATGAAAGGTCATACACTGTATGGGGACTGAAAAAAATTTAGTTATATACTTGAATTTTTTGATTTTTTAAATAAAAATAAACCAAAAGTCACATGCTAGCGTGAACTAAAATATAAAAAGGAAGAGTGGCATCCTTTCAAAACTAAGATGTGTTCGCAAAAGTAACACTTTCAGCGCGTTCGTTGAAAAAATAATATGAAATACTTTTCTTGGAAACCATGCAACTATAATATCTTGTCAACCACTAAATGTCAAAGTAAAAGGAAAGTAACATTTAAAGGGTGCCTGCAAAAATGCCAAAAATATTGTACCTAACATGAGCGTAAAATGCCTTTTCCGCCCTTGGTAACACACCAGAACGACACAAAGTGGAATTCGAGCAAGTATGCAAAGGCGGGAAAGATACTGTAAGATAAATATTTTTCCTATGACTGAAAGTTTCTGAAAGTATTTTTTTCCTACGACCACATACAAAAATAGCAAAATTTGCACTCTTTTCCTGTTTCAGAGAGGTGTATATTTCCCTACAAACACAATCGTCGGCATAAAATCGGGCCAACATTGCATTGCCGATGCACTGCCAGCGTTACCGGCGTTGGCTCGATTTTATGCCGACAATTTGTATTTGTAGGCTTCACAAGCATATTGATTTCTATTTTCGTCACTAGAGACGAAAAGATTTTCTTCTTTATATTTTGCGTTAGTTATGAATGATCCTAGAATATGTCTTGGTAGTTCAAGAAGTAAAATATGTCAAAAGATCTTGGGTGGAAATAACGAAAATTCAAACTTAAATGAGCATCGCACCGAACACAAAGGACCAAAGCGAAAAGAGAAATGATTAAACGATGTTTCGCCCTAGGAAACCAGCGTGGGCTCATCTGGACGTGTATTATTGAAAGTCATACGTTCCAGTCTTTCTCTCGTGCGATGAGATCTATCGTATGGGATCTATTACCTCCCACGAATGAAAAGTAGTTTGGGATACCAAACATTTAAAAAAACCTCTATTGCCCAGGCGTCACTAGATTCGACGTTGTTCCCCGGTTTTGGACCATGCGATCGGGAACGTATGATTTTCATGAGATCCGTTTTCGTCCCATGTCATCATTCGCCATAGATGTCGCTCCCTGTTCAAGAATACACGTCCAGTGGTTTTATTGATCACCCGCCTCCACCATACATTATTAAACACCATCCCATTAAACACCATTATGTAGATATTACGTAGTATATAACAGATTTACCTTGTTATGTAAATTTAAGGTCACACAGAGGTCACAATAAGGTAAAATTTAAGTCACATTAAAGTGCGAAAACTCAGCATAATGCCATGCGCAAAGCCCACCTGATTTTTACATAAATGTGATGTAACTAAAATGTCATACCTTTTACATAAATATTACATCCATGTTACGCAAGAGTTAAGTAAAGTATTTTACATAACAGGTTTACCTTGTTATGTAAATTTAAGGTCACATAGAGGTCATAATTATTTATTAATAAGGTAAAATTTAATTTCCATTAATCTGCATGACATGCGCAAAGCGTCAACTATCTAAGTCCGACATGAGCATGCAGCTTAAGGTGGGCCAACGAAAGGTCCGTCCAGGTCCGTTGGTGGTTGCTTGACACGGTCCGACATTGTCAAACGTGTGGCAAACTACAAAGTTAACCAGACGGGCTGATTTAAGTGGCAATTTTCGTGTGATTATATAACAATTATGTAAAATTTAGGACTTTAATTCGACGTAAATAATTTTCACAGAAATCACATAACTTAGGTGACATAATTAATACATCAAAAAATGTTATGTAATCATTATGTAAAATTTTAAATGTAAACTTAAGGTTCACATTGTTTCAAAAACTTTAAGGTGACGTAAATCATGTTATAGGGCGTTTACGTAATTTAGATGATATAAATATTACATAAAATGTTTTATATAACGTTTACGTATATTAGATTACTTAAATATTACATATAATTTTTTATATAATAGGTATGTAATATTTTTTCTGTAAAATTAAGGTCCCACTATGTACGTAATATTTACGTAAATTTTAAGATCTTATTTATAAAGTCATATTATTCACGTAAAATTAACATTGCTTATGATGACTTAAATGTACAGTCAAAGTTTTGACGTAATGTTTACATATTTTTTTTTTATAAAAATATTTTTATGTGAGACTTACGTAAATATGATGTAACATATGTTACATAAATATATGAACCTTAGATTTATATAAATATTAGGTTCAAGTCACAAATGTGTTTACTGGAATCATACACTTTGATTTCCAACTATGAATTGATTCTTGAATTTTGAAGGAAAGGTCGCACGGGAACGGTCACCTCCTTTATATCGACCAATAACGGGCTTTAAAGCTATCACGAGTTATCCGAAACATATCCGACCACGGTCGAACCTCACCCGATTTCCGTGTATCGAAGGAACTTTCCTACACTTTCATACACCTACCTCTGAGCAGAAGAACGGGTGCTCTTTAAAAACGATAATCGAGTTACCTCAGCGCGTGCACCGTACAAGCTTGGCAGCTTCTGAGCCTTCTTATTGGCCGAAACGAAGAATGTGAACGTTTCCAGGCGACCATTCTCTCGAAATTCAAGAATCAGCACCTTGGTCGAAACCAAAGATGTGAACGTTCCCATTCTCTCGAAATTCGAGAATCGGCACCCTGTAAATCCGGTTCCTCTCTAAGTTCTGCACTGTAGCTAAGTTCGGTATATAGATCGCAGATCAGACGGATTTTTGATCAGCTGATCGTCGATTAATCCGAGCAAGTCGCATTACCGAACGGGTTCAGATTTAAACTTTCTAACCTAAGTTTTCTTTTGTTTAAAAATTTTTGTTTTTTTTTCGGCTGATGGGCTTTTGAGTCTCAAAGGTACCATGTATAACATGGGTTTAAAGGCTATTTGTGCTGTAGTGTACGGACAACAAATAATGTTTGAAGATACCCAATAAACCAAATCCCCATGGACCGAAATCGGCAAACTGAAGGCTTTCCGAAGTGACGGATTCGGGCCGAAAGTACCCTCCGAAGCGGCGCGCTTCCTCCAGGCGACCATGAGTCGGATACCCACTTGAAGTATGGTACTTCCTGGGGCGTGCCGCCTTCATTCCGAACATCAGCCACAGGAGATTACCACTGTTGGCCATCCAGATTTTACCACTTTTGTATCATAGGCATGTGGATTAAATTTAGTGATTTATACAAATATTCGTTGCATATTGCACCGCAATATTAAACCTAGTTTAAATTTAATTGATGTTTAGAATGTGATACCTTAGCTTATTATGAGAGCACATTCTAAACCACAATTAAATTCAAAGTTTAGTTTAGTTTCTTTATTAGTAAGTATTACACAAGTGCTTTTACAAGTCAAACCAGGTTTAACACTGCGGTCCAATTTGCAACAATAAGGAACACAAATTTATATATTTTTTTTATTCTTTAAAATTAGTACAGGCACTTTGATTTTGTGTATAAAAAATATCATTTAACAAACACACTAAAAAAGTACATTGCAGTTTTCCAGAACTCATCACCCTACTGCAGGCTGAATCCTGATCAAGCTATATCTGAAACAATGCAAAAAAAAGGATTTTACAAATTACATTTTTGATAAAGAATGAGTTTCACAAAATACGGTACTTTTTTTTTATTGTTCTTAGTTATGACGAACATTATTCTGATAAAACCATAGAGACTCAAGAAGTTATTTTACATAAAAAGGCCTAGAAAGAACTCCTTCCAATTTATTATGGAGCGTGGGCATCCATTAAATTTTTTCAAATTTTAATATGTTATAGGAGAGGGTCAGACAATTTTTTCTATCATTACCAGCCCCCCTCTCCCTTTTTTTACTACTAGGTTAATAAGTATAGATAGTTTAAGATACAAACTTTACGTTTACTGCATAGTCATCTTTTCAGAAAACTTTGTTAGTAGGTCTGTGAAACAGAAATCTTTGTGTGACTTTGGTACGTTTTTTTTTATTAACTTTCATTTAATTAAGCTTTAGCTCTAGTGTCCAGATATGTTTAGACTTAACTTTTTTAATGCTGTAGGCTATCTTTTGCAATTTGATTTTTAATGTTATAGGCTAGCTTTTGCAATTTCAATTGTAAGTTGTATTGTATTCAAAAAAAAATTAAGTGTATGTATTGTATAATATAAAATTTTACTGAATTATGTAATATCTGTTTTATTGATTAAACCTAATATTAATTATATTTATTTATTTAATGTACTTGACACAATCGACACCCTATGGGTAAAAATATAACTTAAATCAAATAAAGAGTCTAATCTAATCTTTTGGGTTATACAAGCCTTTATAAAATATGTCATGCTGCAATACTGACATAAGTTAATAAATACAATATGTTATTATTGTCATTTCTATATGGCACTTAACCTTCAAAAACCAGCCTACAATAGATTTAAAATAGATAAACAGATGGTTATAATCTAAGGTTATAACGACCAAATACTGACCACCTTTAATTTTTAGAATTAAAGTTCTCAGTTATTAAAAGTGATATAAAAAAATCAATTAAGCCACTAGTTTTAGGATCATTTCTACTACAAAATAAACACAACTTGTATTTTTACTGGAGACCCTCTTTGAGTAATGACCAATATATTATTTACCTCCAATTAATAAACCAACTTATAGAAATCCTGATGTGTTCTCAAGCTATTCTTTGGTCCCCTGTAGCTACACTTTGGTGGCAATATGCAGGTTGTTCCTTCAATACCTTGCCTATTATTTTTATTATGACAAATCCTGATGTGTTCTCAAGCTATGCTTTGGTCCCGTGTAGCTACACTTTGGTGGCAATATGCAGGTTGTTCCTTGAATAAATTGCCTATCATTTTTCTTAAAGACTTTTTGGGGAGTTTTTTGTTTGAAACTGTAAAAAAAACAATAATACAATATAGTAACAAAACAATAGTACTTTGTTTGGTTGGGTGTTAGGAAAACAACAATTTACCCCAAAGAACTGTATTTTAGCAAGAGAAAATTAGAACTTTCTTCTTGTCTGACTTTTTAGGTTAAGCTGCAGTCTAGAGTTGCTGCACTATAAAAAGTAAGTCACAGGACGCAAGGAAAATGAACTATGGGTTATCAATGTTGATGTTTATAGTTCACAGAAGTAAGAAAAAAATTTACTCAAGTTTTAATGGATAATGCACAATTTTGTCTTCTTTGAAAAAAATTTGACAGAAATAGAAATAAAAAAAGCATTAGGCATTATGCATTAAATTACGATGCAGCAACTCTAGACTGCAAAGCTGTCAAAGTAAAACAACACAAAAATTGAAACCAAAAAAATATAAACAATACTTACATATTTTCATTCTCATCCTGTTGACTTATTTTTTGTGTTTGTATATCAATGATGATGAGGTTAACTGTTCAGAAGGCTGCAATAAGCTCTTTGACTTTGCTGAAGAAAAATTCCCACTATTAAGAGACAGAGGCAATTTAAAGAACATTTCAGAATATGCCACTCAACTCAACTCGTTTATAAATCACCCCTCAGCTTTCGATTCAATCGCGCCAGTCGTTGTCAATGGCGCGAGCGTTTTCTTACGTACGTAAACTTACTTAAATGGTTTTGATTTTCCACTACTTTTTCTTAAAATCCAAAAAAGTTCAAACACAAAAATAAAAATAAACAAATACATAACCCTAAAAGTTTAGATTAATCTGGAAAATCCGTCTAAAATTTGGAGCAGATCGATCTAGCTCCGATTGATCTGGATTCATTAAACAAACGCGCCAGATTTACCTCCCCTACCTCCGCTATGAATTGCCGAACGATTTGGAGCAGTCTGATTGATCGGATGTATATACCGAACGTAGCTTGTGTATTTTCAATGAAATTGAAGTTGTTTTTCTATTGTGTATTTTTGGGACTAATTTTAGTCGAATTTGCGCGCTATATTTTGATAGGGACCTTGTCCTTTTCTCTCTCTTCTTAATTGCTTTGGAAAGGGACAAATAGATAACTAAGGGTAACCTTCGCCAAAAAATCTGTTTACGTTTTTAAATAACCCCCTAACCTAAAACAGTGATCTTTTCTTTGTGAATTTTGTGTTTTTTTAGAAAACTACAAAGTTAAATATAATTCAGAAGAAAAAATGTCTGTAAAAGTAGACTGGGCTAAATACGTGTCCCAAACGGAAGATAAGTTAGCTCAAGTAAAAGTCTCCTCTTCAGAGAAAGACAACAAAAATGTTGGTGAGCCTGATGAGGATGCTCCAGAGAACTTCAGCCCTGCCGAGGCCAGCCTACTTGCGAAGATTATTCGCAAGGGCTTAGTGGAAAGTGAGTTATTAAGCTTCAGTTAATATTAATAATAAACATTGGCAAGTGTTAAGTAGATCTCACAGCGCGATCTTTAACTAAAGCCTGGGGGGCCGGTGCACTATCCGGACACACGATTTTTCAAAAACAAAAACTTTGTGCTTAAAATAGGCCTCCTAAATAGTGTTTTTAAAAAAAAAAAATTTGCGGGTTATCCAGTATTTTTTGAGAAAATAAATAAAAAAAAAACATAAAAAAGAGCCCCTAACCTCACTCTTTACTTAATTTCTTAATTTTGGCTCCTTCTTCTTCTTACTGGATCAAAACAATACCTGGCAATATCCATGCCCCACGAAAGTAAAAACAAAAGCCCTGATATTTTTACAATGTTGCCACATTTCCAGAAAATAATGAAAATTAGGGAAAACGAACAAAAATATTAACTTTTTGACTCCTCTACAAATTTATAAAAAACAAATAATAATCAAGCCAACCAACCATAACTAACCCTACCCAACCAACCTGGCCCAACCCAACCCAGAGCCTAACGTGATTTCTTTTGGCTCCCATACAAATTTATAAAAAAACAAATAATAACCAACCCAACCAAACAAAACTAACCCTACCCAACCAACCCAACCCAGAGCCTAACCTGATTTCTTCCCAAAAAAAAAATCCTCCTGGTACCTGAGATTTGGCATCATCGCATTTCTGAAAAATGGCCCAATAGCCAGTATGACCCTAGTTTTGTTGGTTATGTGTGGATTTTACATGAAAAACGTCTTTTTAATTAAAAAACAGCTGTTTTTTTCGTTTTTCCGCTCCTAAATAAATTTAAAAACCGCTAAATTACTGTATTCAAAAAGAATCGTCTCGAAAAAACGTCCCATTTTTGTGTCCGGATAGTGCACCAGAGCCAAGCCTGGTTCATGGTTAAATTCCTTTTCCTTTTTAACTTTTGCTGTAACTTTTTCCTTTAGCAATTATTAAATCTCATGTATTCAGATTAGGGTGTTCATGCTTGTTCCTTTTCTGGGTAATTATGCAGTATACGGTTTTCTGCCATTTTTGATTTTTTTGGAAAAATTCTTTATGGGGGCACCTTCTAGGGTCCCTAGGACCCCAAATCCGCCTGCGCCCGATTTTTTTTTTTTTTAAACGAGAAAAGGGTGCCCAGGGGGGGTTGTAAAGTGTTTTTTTAATTGTTTTGGGTTGGTTTGGATTAGGTTGGGTTGGACTGTGTTGGTTTGGTTTGTTTTAGTGAAAAAAAATTAAAAAAAACAAAAAAAATAAAAAAAAACCAAATGGCGCAGACGGATTTGGGGTCCTAGGGACCCTAGAAGGTGCCTCTAGGAGCCCAAATGTGCCAGCGCCGTTTTTTTTTTAAGAGAAAAAAGGGTGCCGGGGAGGGCTGTAATGTGTTTTTTTTTATTGTTTTGGGTTGGGCGGGAATAGGTTGGGTTGGGCGAAAAACAATTTAAAAAAAAACAACTGGCGCTGGCAGATTTGAGGTCTTAGGGACTCTAGTAGTTATCCCCCATAAAAAATTTTTCATAAAAAATCAAAAATGGCAGAAAACCGTACACTGCATAATTACCGAAAATTGTTACCCAAGAGTAAAGGTTATACTTGACTTAGCCCAAAACCATTTGAAAATGAATGAGGTGAAAGTAATGACTTCATACACCTCCAGTTGAAAATCAGAAAGATGTTCGCCTGGGGTATGCCGAGGGGTATGCCCGAATCGCCACGGTCTTAAGGTGGATAAAAGTTACCTGCATCTGCGCAATAGCATTTTGACCTATAAAGTGTGGTTTTCTTGTCTACTTTTTTTGGAGCAAATCGAATGGCTAATGGACTCTTCCCATAAACTGAAACCGACTGAATCAAAATTAGTTTTAAAAAAAATTCAAACACCCGCATTCAAAAATTTGAAGGAATATTCTCCCCAGGGTCATCCCCTGATTTTTGATGACATGCTAGACATTACCTTACTCTACCCTTGCCTCACCATCACCGTTTATTTGCAAATGCACCCCTGCTAAAATGAAGACAATTGACAGTTCTGTTAAAATGTCAATATTTTTTATTTTCTAGAGTTTTAACTAAAAATAAACTTATGGTATGGCCATTATTATGCAGTGTACGGTTTTCTGCCATTTTTGATTTTTTATGAAAAATTCTTTATAGAGGCACCTACTAGGGTCCCTAGGACCCCAAATGAGCCGGCGTCGTTTTTTTTTTAAGAGAAAAAAGGGTGCCGGGGGGGGGGGGGCTGTAATGTGTTTTTTTTATTTTTTTGGGTTGGGTTGGAATTGGAGTTGGAACTCAAAGACTAGTGTGCATAAATCTCAAGGGGGGGTGTTGATAGCAATTAATAAAAATCTTAAGTGTCAGCTACTGTCATCTAATGTTGATGCTGTGGAACAACTTTTTGTAATGGTTATTGTTGACAAAAATCATGTATTATTTGGAAATGTTTATATTCCTCCTGACTCAAAATGTGAAGCCTATGAAAATTATTGTTCTTCAGTGTTTTATGTTATTGATAAGCATTATACTGATAATCTTAGTGTGCTTCTGTGTGGTGATTTTAACAGGCCAAAGGTTTCCTGGATATATGATGAAAATTGTGGTAGCAGACCATCTGGGTTAATTTCTGATGAAACAAGGTGTTTAGCAGACTATATGGGGTCATTCCATATCAAATCAACCAAAAAATCACAAAAATTTTACGCGACCAATTCCAATTTTGATGATTTTTGGTATATATTTTCTTCTTACCATAAAAGTTGAAAATGCAAATTTTTAGATTTTTTTGATTCGTAGTTTTTTTTTTAATTTTTCAAAATAAAAAAGTCAGCATTTTGACCTTAACAAGAATGTACAAAACTAGCAATATCTCGAGAACCACTTACACTAGGAAAGTAATAAATGGCTCATTTTAAAGTCATTTTGAAGCTCTTTTTTATGAAATATCACAACATAATTTTAACAAAAAAAAAAATTGGAAATAAAAAATTGAAAAAAAAAAATTGAAAAATTCAAAAAGGCCATTTTTAATTTTTTTGAAAAAAATATATAATTTTGGTCAAAGTGTTACTTAATTATCCACAAAATTTTATGATGGAGAAATGATGGGTTCAATGTCAAAAAAAATATTAAGTACATTTTATAGGCGATTTTTCATGCATGTGACATTTTTAATAAATTTTTTCACATTGAACCCATGATTTGTCCATCTCAAAATTTTGTGAATAGTTTAATAACACTTTAAAGAAAATAATATAATTTTTTGAAAAAAATTAAAAATGGCCTTTTTGAAATTTTTCAAAAAAAAAATCAAAAATTTTTTTTTTTATTTTTTTTTTTCAATATATGTTATGCAATATTCTCATATGAAAGGTCTTTATAAGAGCTTTAAAATGAACCTTCACCTACTTTTCTATTATAAGTGGTTCTTTGGATATTCCTAATTTTGTGCGCACATGTTAAGGACAAATAAGTGACTTTTTCGATTTTCAAAAATTAATTCAAAATAAACAACTGGTCAAAAAAGTCTGAAATTTTGGATTTTCCAGTTTTTTGGTAGGAAAAACATGTATACTAAAAATCATCAACATCGGAGATGGTGTGGTAAAATACCCTGGGTCTTCCATATCAAATCAACCAAAAAATCACAAAAATTTTACGCGACCAATTCCAATTTTGATGATTTTTGGTATATATTTTCTTCTTACCATAAAAGTTAAAAATGCAAATTTTTAGATTTTTTTGATTCGTAGTTTTTTTTTTTAATTTTTCAAAATAAAAAAGTCAGCATTTTGACCTTAACAAGAATGTACAAAACTAGCAATATCTCGAGAACCACTTACACTAGGAAAGTAATAAATGGCTCATTTTAAAGTCATTTTGAAGCTCTTTTTTATGAAATATCACAACATAATTTTAACAAAAAAAAAAATTGGAAATAAAAAATTGAAAAAAAAAATTGAAAAATTCAAAAAGGCCATTTTTAATTTTTTTGAAAAAAATATATAATTTTGGTCAAAGTGTTACTTAATTATCCACAAAATTTTATGATGGAGAAATGATGGGTTCAATGTCAAAAAAAATATTAAGTACATTTTATAGGCGATTTTTCATGCATGTGACATTTTTAATAAATTTTTTCACATTGAACCCATGATTTGTCCATCTCAAAATTTTGTGAATAGTTTAATAACACTTTAAAGAAAATAATATATTTTTTTGAAAAAAATTAAAAATGGCCTTTTTGAAATTTTTCAAAAAAAAAATCAAAAATTTTTTTTTTTATTTTTTTTTTCAATATATGTTATGCAATATTCTCATATGAAAGGTCTTTATAAGAGCTTTAAAATGAACCTTCACCTACTTTTCTATTATAAGTGGTTCTTTGGATATTCCTAATTTTGTGCGCACATGTTAAGGACAAATAAGTGACTTTTTCGATTTTCAAAAATTAATTCAAAATAAACAACTGGTCAAAAAAGTCTGAAATTTTGGATTTTCCAGTTTTTTGGTAGGAAAAACATGTATACTAAAAATCATCAACATCGGAGATGGTGTGGTAAAATACCCTGGTTGACTTGATATGGACTGACCCTATGGGTTATCTTAATCTATCCCAAATAAACAAAATTCCTAATCAATATGGTAATTATTTATATTTGGTTTTTAGTAATAAGACTGAGTTGACTATTGATTTGTGTCCAGAAATAATTTGTCATTTGATTATTATTATTACAATTTTAAACTCTGCAACCACAGAGAACTTGAGTTGAGGCTGTCAATGGTTGATTGGGGCAGTGTTCTCTCCATTTGCAACTTGGAAAACTTGGTTCAGTCATTCTATCATATTCTTAGCACAGCCATTAAATTTTCAACTCCATTAAGCAGGCACAAAAACCCGACTTTTCCAAGGTGGATGGATGACACATTAAAAGAGCTTATCTTAAATAAAAAAGCAGCTCATAAATGCTTCAAAGAGACATTATCTTTTAAGGATTACCAAAAATTCTCTGATCTGTGTGTGCAGTGTAAGCAATATGCTCCCATTAACCATCAAAATTTTTTGACCAGCATAGAAGATAGGGTTCAGGATAGGAATGGTTTTTGGAGTTACATAAGATCAAAGAAAGATTCCAAAGGTTTCCCTAGCTGCATGACACTTGGAGATAAAAATGCAGATTCACCAGTAGAGATTGTTGAGCTCTTTAGAGATCATTTTAGCTCTGTTTATAAACAATATGATGAAACAAAAACAATCAATGTTACATGTGATTTAACTGTCAATTTGAGCTCAATGGCAGTTAGTGTCATGGATGTTTTCAATAAGATTTCCCATTTAAAAGAACACCTTAGCTCAGGACCAGATGGTATCCCTGTTTCTGTTATAAAAAGACATATTTTTTTATTTTCTTATATTTTGTGTGAAATCTATAATAAGTCATTAACCTTAGGAATTTTCCTAAACATCTGGAAAACTAGTTATGTAACTCCAATCTTTAAAAGTGGTAAAAATTGCTTAATAGACAACTACAGGCCAGTTTCAAAGATATCAATTTTTTCTAAAATTTTTGAGTCGATTATAACCGATAAACTCACACCTTTATTTAAAAACATAATTATGCCGGAACAACATGGCTTTATGAAAGGTAAATTGACTATTTCAAACTTGTTGGAGTTTGAACAAACTCTGTTTGGGGCCTTGGAGGAGGGTTATCAGGTGGATGTAATATATACTGACTTCTCCAAGGTGTTTGATAGGGTGGATCATAAAATTCTGGCAAAAAAACTTGAATACATGGGATTTAATGGTGTTTTTTTGGACTGGCTTGTTGATCATCTGGCAGGTAGGAAGCAAAAAGTTAAAATAGAAAACTGCCTTTCATCAGAGATTGACATCACTTCAGGCGTTTTGCAAGGAGGACATTTGTCCCCTCTTCTTTTTAATATTTTTTTAAATGATGTTAAAACTGTTTTTAAAAAATGCAAGTTTCTTAGTTTTGCTGATGACAAGAAAGTTTTCTTTATAGTAAAAAGAATCAGTGACTGTCAAATGTTACAATTAGAGATTGATAACTTTTTTAAATGGTGTGAAAACAATAACTTAGCACTAAACATTGATAAGTGCAAAGTGATGTCATTTCATTGGATCAAAAACCCTGTCGTCTTTGATTATTCTATTAATAGAATCAAACTTGAGTTTACCTCATTAGAAACCTTGGTGTTTTCCTGGATGTTGAATTAAATTTCCTGGAGCATATTGAAAGAGTTTCTAATAAAGCTATGCATTTGTTAGGCTTTGTAATGCGTAGTTTGAAAGATTTCAATAACATTTTCACTTTGAGAAATGCTTATTTTGCCATAGTTCGCCAGGTTCTACAGTATGCAAGCCCTGTGTGGTCCCCTTACTATGAAAAGCATAAGTACCAACTGGAAAAAGTACAACGAAGATTCCTAAGATTTGTCGCTTATAAATTAAACATCAGTTATGACTCAATTAACTATGATGATATATTAAAACTTTTAAACATGCAAACTTTGTCTCAAAGGAGGGATCAGCAGGACCTTTGTGGTCTCTTCAAACTGGTGAATAATTTAATTCAATCGCCAGATCTTTTATCTTTAATTTGGTTCAATGTACCACATAATATAAGAAATAATAGATTATTACATGTACAACACCATCATACTAATTATGGGTACAATTCTCCTATAACCAGATTTTCAAGACTGGCAAACATAGTGATAATCAAATTGAACATTGATCTCTTCAACATTAGTATAGGAAGTTTTAAGAAACAAATTAAATCTATCTAAGTCAGTACCTTTAAATTTTAAATAAATCACCACATAAAATGTTTATTGTCAGGTTTTAAAGAACTTGTGAGTCTTAAAGTATAGTTCATTTTTGTTTTAATGTATTGTAATTTATTTATTATAAAATTGTTATTTATATAGTTAAAGTAGTGTTATGTATATAGTTAAAGTAGTAGTAGTAGATTACATTTGTTCATAAGATGTTTATAATATCCTACTGTATTTAAACTGTTAAATGCCAAGTCCGTTAACAAAATTCTATTATATTCTATTCTATGATAGTAATTTAAGGCCTAAAATATTTTAGTGTAATTCAAGTGGTAATGTTTTTGTTTATTGTATTTTTTTGTAGGTTTTTCACATTTTGAAGCCATAATTTTAGCTATATTTTATAGTTTTCTTTCCAGCATGTTGATTCATAGAATAAAAAACTAATTTTGGTAAGTTTCCACTGTTTTTTATAATTTAAAAAAAGTAATGCCAAAATATATTTTTTCTCTGTAAAAATTAAAAATATTTAAGAATGTTGAAGAGAGAAAAATTATAGAATTTTCTGATATTCTGAGTTACATATGATTTTTATTTTACTATTTTTTTTCAAAGTTTTTACAGTTCAAATTCATTTATTGTCTTAAATAATTTACAAAGTAAATATAGACATTTTGTTTTAAAAGTATAAAGTAATTTTTTTGATTTTTACAACTGACACCTATAATTTTTACAGCTTATTTTTAAACCAGTCAAGATGATAGTAATTGGCTCTAGATATTATATATTGGCACTATCATATTAATGTCAAAGTTAATCTGTAGTATAATTAAAGATAAAAAAAAATGTATGTCACATACATATAAATACATTGTTCAAAAGTAAATACATATAAAATAAGCAGTGTAAATAAAAACACAGTTTTGGACATGAATAGACATAGTACTTAGTTGCTAAAGCAAATGTAACAGTACTGTTATTAAATCATTAAAATTATTAAAATGGACATTTCAGGAAAAAGAGAATTTTCAAAAATTCATTAACTGTGCCATTCAAAAAACTCTCTGATGGAATAGAAATACTTCTCTGTTAAAAATAACCTTGTTTGTTTTTTAAATCTATGATAGCCATTTATTTTTTTTTAGAGAGTTTGTAATTTTCTACCTGGGTATTATTTCAAGCTCTTGTGTAATAATCATAATTTGCAGAGGGCAATCTGTCTAGTGACTCCTGTGGGGCTATTCTTGAATCGAGAGAAAATTTGCTCCTAGGGACTCAAATTTTCTCGCTACTATGCATCTCATTGGTCCAAATCTTCAGTTTAAATTGGTTTCTCTCACTTTTGCCTGTTATTGATTGAAAGTAATTCTCTTAGTCAAGACCAATAGAATTACTTTCTTTACATTTAAAAATAGCCCCACTGCAGTAGATTATTGCTTCAAACAATAACATGCAGGGAACAGTCTTTAAAAATACCAAAAAACGGGCCCTACTTTAAAGTGTTTTAGCACATCTAAAAATATTTTAAGAGATAGGTATTTTGGTTGATGAAACCTAAAATATTTTTGTTATAATTATACCGTGAAATATTTTTAGATGTGCTAAAATACTTTAAAGTAGGACAGATTTTTGATAGTTTTAAAGACTGTAAAAAAACTTTGATGAAAAGAAATTAATACCTCCTTATGTCTTACATACTTTACGCTTTAAACAATTACAATTTTTGCCTTTTTTTATAGAAATTGTAAAATAAAAATCATATGCATGACATCACTCAAGATGACAGACAGACGACAACAGAAAATTCTAAATTTTTATGAAAAAATACTTTCTCCTACAACGACACATGAAAGTAACCAAATCTGCACTCTATAACGTCTCAGAAAGTTTTATATTTCTCATGTATATCAATTTTATTATCATCTCCATAGACGAAAATATTTTCTTCTCTAGTGACGAAAATGAATGACGGCAAACCATCCAAACAATGTAGGTCTCTAGTAGGCTATGATTTGTAGAAGCTTCGGAAATAAACCGAAACCATTTTCATCCCCAGAGAAGAAATACTTTCTTTTTTTGAGATGAAAATAAAAAAAAATTATTAATAATAAAATATATGAACTAAATCCTAAAGTGGTCGTAGAAAAAATAGTGTACACAACTTGATAGAAAGTAACTTTCTTACACTCGCGTGTTGTTTCACTCGGCTAGCGCCTCGTTCACAACGTTCACGCTCATGTGAAATATGTCACTTAATTTTCTCGTTATGTAATATACTTTTTTTAATACTGCTTTTTTTCTTCAACATCCTTAAATATTTTTCATTTTTACAGACAAAAAATATTTCTTGGCTGTATTTTTCTTTAACGCTAAGAAAGCAGTGAAAACTTGAAAAAAGTAAGTTTTTTATTCTATGAATCGACATTTTGGAAAGAAAACTATAAAATGTGGCTAAAATTATGGCTTAAAAATGTGAAAAATCTTTACCACGTAAATTACGCTAAAATATTTTAGGCCTTAAATTACCGTCATGTAAATATAAAAATAATTTATTCATCTAAAGTTCAAGAGTACAGGGTCTTTAACTTATTAGACTAGTCAATTTTCTCCAAATCTTAATTTAAGAGTCAATTTTAATTTCTTTTTTGAGAAGGTTTTTAGTTTTTCCGGTTTTTCTCCTTTTTAAAGAGATCATTTGTTTTGTTAAAGCTATAAAATTTGGAGAGTTTTGACAAATTCCTAATCTTAAAGTTGAAAAATTTAAAGGCGGGGTAAGGTGAGAATTTTATATTTTTTAAATAGGCTTTTTGTTGGTGGTCACAGTTAGCAAAAGATAATTTTCAAAACAAAAAAGTAGAATACAACATCCCAAACGTACGTTTTTTTTGTACAGTGGGCGAAACAACAATTTTAAGCTAGAAAAGTTATTTCGTGTATTTTTTCTCCCATAAAACTCATATTTTATGAAAGTATTGGTATATTTGATTGAATATTATTTAAGTTTGATTTCTGACCTACTTTTTATACAGTCAACTAATCAATAAATTTTCTTCAGAATCAATTTGACTGTTTTTGAATATTGAACGTTTGCACTATTTCTATTTTCTAGGTATTTTACAAGGTCTAAAATGCCGATCTGAGTTTTTGTTCAAGTTAATATTCTTGCATAACATTTTAAAACGAATAATGAGACTGTTTGGTGGCCTGTTTCGCATAAAAACCCAATGGGTTCTTTGTAACTTCGATTAATTCTTGGATATGGTGTATAAAAGCGTGTATTTTGAGCTCAGTCAAGCTACACTCCCGCCCCTCAACGAAACTTGATTTGGATATTGTAAAAATTATGTATTAATTATGTACTAATTTAGTCCCCTTTTAAAAATTTTTTACTTAATGAATAACGGAGTTATTCACACTTAAAAGGGGAGGAGGTTGCTGCTTCGCGCTAAGCTGCACCCCCCCATGCTTAGGAGATAGATTTAATGAAAGTTGATATGTCATAATCTCGGTCATAATTTTGTAGTTTACAAAAACCATCGGTTGCTAAGATTTTTGTTTGTTTGTTATGGCGTGTGTAGCTTGATATCCAGGAGCACTCTCCTCTGCTTAGGAAAGAGATTCGACCAAAAGTGGCTATGCCAAAATTTCGTAATAATTATTTAATAATTTCGCCTCCTTCTAAAAAATTGCCTTCTCTCCAGATAATTTCATTTTTTTTTGTTTTTATGGGGTGTGTAGCTTGATATCAAGGCACACCCCCTCTGCCTAGGAAAGAGATTTGAAAAAAAATAATTATGCCATACTTTTACACTAATTATGTACTAATTTCGACCCCTTCTAAAAATTGCCTACTCTCAAGATAACTTCATTTTTTATTTTGTTTTTATGGAGTGTATACCGCACTCTCCCCCCCCTTTTAAGTGCGATTAACTCTGTTATTCATTAAGTACAAAAAAGGGAACTAAATTAGTACATAATTTTTACAATATCCAAATTAAGTTTCCTTGAGGGAGGGTGGTGTAGCTTAACTGAGCTCAAAATACACGCTGTTATACACCATATTCCAGAATTTATCGAAGTCACAAAGAAATCATTGGATTTTGTTGCAGAACAAGCCACCTAATAGTCTCATTATTCGTTTAAAATGTTCTGCAAGAATTTTAACTTGAACACAAACTCTGATAGGTAGTTAAGACCTTGTAAAACATCTATAAAAAATAGATATTATTCCACTGACAAAAAAGCTTGTTACTTAGTATGAATATTAGTGCAAATGTTCATTATTAAAAAACAGTCAAATTGATTCTGCAGAAAATATATTGATTAGTTGACTTTACAAAAAGCAGATCATAAATCAAACTTAAATAATATTCAATCAAATATACCAATACTTTCATAAAATATGAGTTTTATAACTTTACTTGCTAAAAATTATTGTTTATAGTTATATTTTTTGTTCTGAAAATAATACTTTTGCTAACTGTGTGGTAAACCTGCCATGCTTCTTCACTTTTTTGTTTTCTAAAAGCCTTTTTGAAATGGGTTGATGATCCCCAAAATATTAATTATTATTAATATTAATTAATTGGACGTTACAATTCCTTTTAAGATGACTTTCTCCTACAATATTTTGCAACAACAAATGTATAACTGAATATTACTGGTTTTGTTAAAAATATGTGAAGAATATTTATTAAAAAAACTTTATATACTGGGGAACAAAAAAAATGCAACACCAATTATATGGATAATTATTTGGATGAAAATTATTTGTGTGTATACCTTATCTCAAAAGAAATATTGGATACATTTTTTGTCTTCTAACCTTTCCTTTTTCTATTCATTTTCAAAAAGAACCAGCACATAAGAGACCTTTTTTGAAAATTTTAAATCATTTTTATCGTAGTTTTTGGTCTTTTTGGATTGCTTACTGTTTACTTAAAAAATAAAAATGCCAAGAGTTCTCGGTCGCCAACAATTTCATTATTTAAACGACTTCGAGAAAGGACGTATCATGGGCATGAAAGAGGCTGGTTTTGGTTTACGGGAAATTGCAAGAAGGGTTAATGCCACCACCAGTGTTAAGAGTTTGGAAAGGTGGTCCAATGATGAGACTTATAGACGTCGGGCGGGTTCTGCACGCCCTAGATTATTACAAGGTCGTGATTTACGGTGATCGACGGGACAGTGTACGCCAAGTAAGAGATGTTCTAGTTGCAGCTACAGTACGAGTGTTTTCAAGGATGACAGTTAATCCAAGATTGCTTGGTATGGGGCTGAGGGCTTACCATCCGCTTTTGGTGCTACCTTTAACCCCACAACATAAGGCTCGCCGCTTGGAGTGGTGCAGAGCTCGGCAAAACTGGACTGAAGAATGGAATACCATAAGCTTCAGCGACGAATCCAGGTTTTGTTTAGGCGGGCGTGATGTACGCATGAGGGTTGGGGATTTCGAGGTGGGAGACGAAATGTAGACTTTGCTGTTAAACGTGATACAGCAAGACAGCAAAGTATCATGGTATGGGGTGCTATATGTTCAGTTTTACATTCCTACCTACAAACTATCCCAAATGAGATCTTTTAACAAGATAATGCCAGACCGCCTATTGCTCGTGAAACAATGGACTTCTTACATGAACTTGGCATGGAGACTTTTGAATGGCCAGCAAGATCGCCTGACTTGTCGCCTATCGAACACGTATGGGATATGATAGGGCGCAATCTTAGTCGATTACCACGTCCCCCTGGAAACTTAGATGAACTCTGGCATGCCGTAAGCAAGATTTGTCCAATGGAACAAATGAGGGCATAAAAGAACCATGGAGGAGTCACTCATTATTAATTTTTTGATGATTATCATGGAGGAATCTTCTTGGAAATGTAATCAATTACTAAGAGCATCCTAATGTATTAATATATAAATACATTACTTTAAAAATATTTGTCCTTTCTGGTGTTGCATTTTTTTTGTTCTCCAGTATATTTTATTATTTTTATCCTCTCTTGTAGACCCTGATAACTTAATAATATTTTTAGGCAAGAATGACATCGAAATTCAGCGCAAAGACCCCAGATCTCCTCTCTTTTCCATCAAAACTTTCGAAGCTCTAAATTTGAAACCCAACTTGCTTAAAGGAGTGTACGAAATGGGCTTCAATGCCCCGTCAAAAATACAGGAAACTGCATTACCGACATTATTGGCGGATCCGCCGCAAAATTTGATCGCGCAGTCACAGTCCGGTACTGGTAAAACTGCCGCTTTTGTATTGGCCATGTTGAGTAGAGTGGATGTTACCAAGAAACATCCACAGGTGAGTTGCTTTAAATTCTAAGTTGTCAATTTTAAAATATGAAAGGAACACTGAATTTTAAGATAAATTAAAATAATCTAAATGGTAAAATCTTTGTATGCTAAAAACAATTAAACAAGTAAAGCAAATAAAACTAATTGCCTTCAATACTCCCCCCACAATTCGCATAATTTCTCAATTTTGTTATTTTTTTGCGATTTCTTTAAATTTATTTTTTAAAGTCAAAATTTCGTACAAATTTAATGGATAAAAAAATGCAAAAATGTTTTCCCATAAATATTTTCTTATTCAGTGGCGTACACAAGAGGGGGGGCTTCGGAGCTTAAGCCTCTCCCATATTTTTCACAAAAATCCAGAATAAAATGGTTATTTGAGACTCTGCTGTTACTCGAGCCCCCCCCCTCCTCTACAGGAGCCTCAAGTTTTATTTTTTTACATTGTGTAACATTTTTTAAATATTCGGAAATATCCTGACAAACCTGTTAAACCAATGGAGTGATCCATAGTATGGTCTAGAGGCCCTCTATACATTTGAAATGCCGGTCCATTTAATAAAATCACCTACACGCAAATAAGAAAACACCTAGAAAGAGATTTGGTAAAACATCTGTCAAATGTATGGAGGTAGTGAGTACATTGAAAAAAAATCGAAATGGAGTACAAAAGAGCCCTAGCGTACATTGAAAATGAATCCAGGATTCCTATACGTCCTGGAATACCAGGAACTTCATACAATCAAACTCCAAGCCTGCAATTCCCTGGAATTTCAGAAAAAATTAATTTTCATGGAGTTTTGTGAAGTGCCCTGAACATTTTTTAGTTTTGACGGTTATGTTCATTTTTGTAGCATTTTTTCAAAATTTTCGGTGCATTTATGGCAAGAAGTTTTAAGACCAGATTTTATTTTAATCCAATCCCTCTCGACAAATAAATAACCTCACTTTAAAATATTTTTCAAAAAACGTGAAAGAAATTAACTTTTTTTAAAATATTTGATATTGATACAATTTCGGTTTAATATATATATTATGTTGGGAATTTGGAACCTTTTTGCACTCGACGCGCGTTTCGCTAACAACGTTAGAATCATCAGGAGACGATAAACAATGAACTAAATTAATCTACGCTCTATCTTATATACAATCCTTTAGTGGGCGGAGATAAGACTAATAATTTGTGATTGATCACGATTTTTAATCCTATCTCCCCTACAACCAAAGAATAAAGTGTTGTACTAAACGGGATGGGTCCTCTATCTTTATTTAATATGCATTCAAAAGTCTTTTGTTTGGTACACTTTTTAGAAGTTTTAGGTTATCTAATGTGAATCCATGATTGTTTTCAAAAGCATGCTCGGCCACACTTGACTTTTCTGTTCTTCCGTATTTTAAGTGTGCGAAATGTTCTTTAAAACGTGTTTGAATAGAGCGTCTCGTTTGGCCAACATATTTTTTGTCACAATCCATGCAACTAATTTCGTAAATTCCACTTTTTTCTAGAACTGTAGTTTTATCCTTGAGATTTCCTAGTAAGCTTCTTATTGTGTTACCGGATTGATATACTAATTTAAGACCGGTGTTATTAAATACTTTGTGTAATCCTTTCGTATAATTAGGATTATAAGGAATTGATACAAATTTTGAGTCGCAGGTATCTTTTTGTCTGAAAAAGGTAGAATTCCGAAAGGTCTTTTGAAAAGAATGTCTATTTATCAGCTTATTTATTAAGCCTTCGTCGTAACCGTTTTCGCCAGCTATATTCCTAATCCTATTCTTTTCTGCTTCAAATCTTTCTTTGTTTAAGGGGAAATTTACTAATCTATATTTTAAAAAGTGCAAACTTGCAAGCTTATGTTGTAAGCAATGAAAAGAGTCATTTGGAATATACCTGTTGGTGGCCGTGCCTTTTCTGTATAGGTCAAAGTCCAATTTATTTTTATTTCTTATAACTAAAGTGTCTAGAAATGGCAGTGTACCGTTGTTCTCTGTTTCATAAGTAAATTTAATAGTGGGAAATTTGTTATTTATTTTTTCCATAAAATTTTCAACACTAGTTACTTTAGTGTTGAATACTGCAAACACATCGTCTACATACCTGAACCATACTCTGGGGAAATACTCAAATTCTTTACTTATATCTGATTCAAATTTGCTCATAAATAGGTTTGCGATAAAAGGTGATAAACTATTACCCATTGTGGTTCCTTCTAATTGCAACAGAAAAGTCAAGTGTGGCCGAGCATGCTTTTGAAAACAATCATAGATTCACATTAGATAACCTAAAACTTCTAAAAAGTGTACCAAACAAAAGACTTTTGAATGCATATGAAAGTATGGAAATCATTAAATCCAGAAATAGTTTAAATAAAGATAGAGGACCCATCCCGTTTAGTACACTTTATTCTTTGGTTGAGGGGAGATAGGATTAAAAATCGTGATCAATCACAAATTATTAGTCTTATCTCCGCCCACTAAAGGATTGTATATAAGATAAAGCGTAGATTAATTTAGTTCATTGTTTATCGTCTCCTGATGATGCTAACGTTGTTAGCGAAACGCGCGTCGAGTGCAAAAAAGTGTAGTTTTGGTTTGTGGAAAACAATCATAATTTTGTTTTAATATATATATATTTGCCAACAATTTATCCCAAAACTTTTCTCATGAAACATGATTTTGGCAACAAAGATAGATTTAGAAGCTTTTCTTTTCTAGATGCTAAGCCAACGCTACATCTAGTTAACCCCCCATTTAAGAATAGCTTCGACCGCCTCTATATTTAGTAAGGTAAAATACTCAGTTATGACCAAAACTTGAAGAAAAAAAATTCATAACTTTGACAACTTTTATAAAGTTGGCACTATTTTTGTCAGTTCCGCACGAAGGTTACACAACTCCTACTTAGTTTTTGGCACTTTACAATTTACCCATCTGTTATGAAAGGACTGGAAGAAATACTCGCATTTTTTAGGAAAGTTGCACTTAAATTTTCAGGCTTATAATATGTGCTCTTATCCATCTATAAGGAAGAAATTGCAGTTATTTTTATCTCGACTACGCAGCTCTACAAAATAATAAAAAAGTTATGTTGCAAAAAAAACCAATACGGATTTTTGTTGGGTATATGAACCACTGATTCTGTAACTACCTTTCATGTGTTTAAGTGGGCTCAGTTTTAACTAAAAAAAAAATAAGAAACTATTTTTTTAAATTTTAACCATGTTTTTCTGAAGAAACTTTGGTATAACTTTGAAACGCTTGGTACAACAATTAGCAAAATTTAATAACTTTATAAAAAAGGCATAGGAGTACTTTTATAAATGTACAGGCTTTTAAAACAAAAAAAAGTCCCTCTGGATACAGGTTTATTTCCAAATACAGTACATACAAAATGATCTTGTAGATAAATATTTTTTTATAGATTTAACAGTAAAAAATCAATGCAAAAAAGGTCTTGTAGGTAAAAATGTTTATAGTTTTATCAGTTACAATGATATTCGGATTTAAAATTGAAATTTTTAAGAAAAAAATACAGGTTTCCTGATAATCTTGGAGATTATAGTGAAGAGCAAGAAGAGCGATTTCACCAAGACATTAAAATAATGGAAGAGCGCTATCAAGGTCGATGGGATATTCGCATGATGGCAGATTACTGCTGGGGGTTGCAATGGGACTGTTCTAACACAGAACACCAAAGAAAATCGGTTAGAAAATCGGTTAAAAAAAGTTTTTGTGGTTAGCTTCTAGTATAGGTTAGTTGGTTAGTAGATACTCGATTCCTAAAAAAAGTATGTATTCTTTCAAGAAAACAGTTTTCCATTTAATTCAGAGTAAATTATAATTGTTTTCTTTATAGGTACTTTAATTTAATAATTTTTTTGTAGTAAATTTATAACACAATACAATGGTAAAACTTCTTTTTTTAATTTTAGCCCTTATTTAATTAGGAGTGATTTTTTTAAAAATATGTCTGTTTTTTTACTTTTATTTAGCTGTATCTCCATAAAACTGCTGCTTATAGTTTTTATACTTTACTAAAAGATGCAGCTATTGATCCTCTATTTATGGCCCGAATTTAAGCTGTGTACCCAAAAGGGTTTAATTTTTTTTTTTAAATAAAATTTATGAAAAATAGTTTTTTTTTCTGCAAAACCGAGCCAACTTGGGAAAACTAGAGGCCCTGTATAAAATTTTTGACAGTTATTGTTTTACCAGCGGTAAGCAACTCGATTTGGCAGTTGCTAGGGAAATGTTGATAATTTTTTTGTGTGTTGGCAACCATTGGTAATAAATAATTTTGTCAGTGTCACATTTTTGGTTAATAAACGTATAGGTATATTTTTATTTACATGGGGTTTAAAAATCGAATATTGCGGTATAAGAAACTGTAAAAATACTCGCGCCTACGACTTTGTATTTTCAATTGTCCATTGAAAAAAGAAACGCAAGAAAAATGAATAAAAATAGTCGAATTTGCGAGGTAAGTAAGATTATTTATATTTAAATAATATTACATATTATTATTACTTTAAGAAAATGAGTAACAAAAAGATATTTTATCTACTACTAACATCTTTAATATCTGTTTATCTACTAGATGTTTTTTTGTGAAAGTTTGACATATTTGACAAAAACTGTCTAGAGCAATTAGAAAAAGAAACAACAAATCAATCAATCATTTTCATAAAATCGGTTTTACATGCAAATATAAAAAAAATAGAAAGAGAGGGCAATATGAGTGGCCCATCTCTGGTAAAACAACAACGGTCAAATGTATAGAGGGCCTCTAGGGAAAATTAACGGTGGTTATGATATCAGGGCACCTTGACGAGTATGAATTTACAAAAAAAATTCTTGCAATATTTTGTTTGTTGGACATTGTTATTATGACAAAATGTTATTATGACAAAATCGAAGTTAAACTGCGCTTTTCTTGGTTGCCGGGGCTATTCGAAACCTACGTTCGGGCTATCCGGCCAGAGCATTTTTGGGCGAGGTGCTGTTAAAATAATGTCGACTTTATCATATTTGTGCCAAGGTTTGTGCTGACCTTTATTAATAAAGGATAACATTAACTTTGATTATGTCACTAGGGGGAGTCCTAACCAACCAACCTTTCCACAGAAACCAACATGCATACGTGGAGGGAAGGTCTACCGACACGGCCATACACGCAGTAGTGCATAAGGCAGAAAACGCCCTTCCATTCAAACAGTACGCCCTGGCAGTATTCTTTGATGTCGAAGGAGCTTTCGACAAGGCGAAAGTGCAGGTAATAACAACAGCCCTGCAGAGAAGGGGAGCCGAGTCTCTTATCTCCGAATGGGTAAAATCTGCACTAACAGGGAGAAAGATCCAGGCCAATCTAGGGGAGTCCAGGGTCGACATAGGGGCAACGGGAGGCTGCCCACAAGGCAGCTGCTTATCCCCACACCTGTGGTGTCTGATCATGGATACTTTCCTACAACGCCTAACAGAGGAAGGATTCGACGCCCAAGCATACGCCGACGACGGTGTCGAGGAGGTGGTAGGCCACCACCTAAACACTGTCTGTAACAGAATGCAAAGGGCGGTACGAATCATAGAAGACTGATGTACGGGAGACCCCTGACTTTGGTTTCAGAACTGAAGTACCTAGGGGTCACCCTAGACAAGGGGCTCACCTGGACACCACACGTTGCGAAATTGACCAATAAGGTGCAGGCAACGATGTGGCAACTGCGTCGAGTGGTTGGCCGCACCTGGGGTTTGAGCCCCAGAAACCTCCACTGGATGTACACGGCAGTACTAAGACCAAGGATCCTGTACGGATCCTAGTCCGGTGGCCAGCAGTGGAGAAGGTCACTACTACCCTCAAGCTTAGGAGCCTACAGGGAACCATATGCAGAGGGATAACCGGCGCTATGAGGACGGCACCTATACAGGCACTTGAGACCATTCTGGGACTGCCGCCGCTTCCGATCTGGATCAGAAAAGAAGCGATGGCGACCCACCTCCGGCTGAGAGATACAGGTCAATGGAGAGGAAGAGGGGAAACTGCGGGGCATCTTAGGATTGCCCAAATCGTCGAGAGAGAAATCCCTATGGCAGCGATTAAAACACAAAGACCAAAAAACCCCTGGAGATTCAACAAGAGGTACAAAGTAGTCATCCCAGACAGGGAACTATGGCAGAGTGAAAACCTCCGCGAACAGTTTGAGGAGAACGCCGTGATTTACTACACCGACGGGTCGAAACTGTCGGAGAGGCGAACCACAGGATCGGGGGTTTATGTGGAAGACCAGGAGGTTCGAAAGAGCTACCCGCTCGGAGAGCAAGCCACGGTCTTTCAGGCAGAGGTGTATGCCATAATAATGGCTGCAGGCATGGAAGAAATAAAGAACGGTAGGGAGGAGCATGTTTATATATGCTCCGACAGCCAATCAGCCCTAAAGGCACTAAGGGCGCCCAAGATCACCAACACCCTGGTGGAGGAATATGCGGATGCACTGGAATCCTTGGGAGAGGGCAAACAAGTGACACTTATGTGGATACCGGGACATATGGGGGTGCCGGGTAACGAGATGGCCGACGATCTCGCCAGGATCGGGGCAAGCACCCAGTATGTAGGGCTGGAACCGGGCAGAGGAGACATCTCGATACGTTATAGCGAACTGCGAGGCATACCAGAGGACGAGATATCAGGTATTCGGTTTCCCGACCCTGGATAAGGAGGACCTGCACACGCTCAAATGGGACAAAATACTGGACTTTGCAAAAAGAACAGTTAGACCAAATGAGTAAACTGCCAGACCAGTGGTGCAGGCGGTGGATTAGGGGCAGGCTCGGGGTAGGGCTCTACTACTACTACTACTACTACTACTTGATTATGTCAGCTTTATAGGTGGCACAATATGAGCATGTTTAGATGGCAACAATGTCAGAAATAGTAGCAAGAATACCACATGGTGGCCACTTGTCATAAAATTTTATGAATTCATAAAATTTCAATATTGTCATAAAATATGCCCAAACGTCACAAAATTCATCAAATTTGCACACAAAACTGAATATTTTAAGTTTAGTGTAAATAAACTTTTGATATTCCGCCTGTTCATTTTCACACGGGATAGTTAGGCAACTCCTTAAACAAATCAAATTTTCACTAAATTAGTGCAGGAATATATAGTCATGATACAAAGTAGGACACAAGAGTTTTGCCGCGCTTTTTAATATTAAACAATAGAAATGCTCGATTTTGGTGGGCTTTTTTACTGCACCAATCAGTGGTGCATGGTTAAAACAACACACAACGAAGTGGACAGAAGCAAAGGTTTTGTACAAGGAGTCACACTGGAAGAAACGAAAATTCCTTGAAGCTGCCTTTGTTGGCCAGAATCAGTGTATCAAGTGTTGATATTCTAACTATTTGGAAGCCCCTTCTTGGACGTAGCCTTAGGAATAGATTGTAGTGTGCACCTGAAGGTGATCAGAGATTGTACTGATCGAAACGTCATGTATAAATAAAATATGGGCGATGGAAGTCCGAAAAACAGAGTTAATTTTTGTTTTGGACGCTTTAGGTATAAGTAGACGGATACGTTTAAAGGATAGCCAAATGATCCTAATAACGTTCCTAATAAGTTATAATTTTGTTAAATACATTTTGAATTGGGTCATTATAGTATCTCATATTTATATGCGTGCAGATAATAACTCCTAATTAAGTTATCCTAGAAAAAAATGCAGAGGAAAACAACTTTTTGAGCACGAATCGACTGCCCAGGGCCAACCCTGATTTTTAAATTATTTTATTTGTTTTTCAAAATTATTATATATGTATATGTGACCAACTCTTTACCATGTAAGCTAAATTTTGTTTTTCTTGCCCTAGGTGTTGTGCTTGTCACCTACTTATGAATTAGCAATACAGACCGGTGAGGTTGCAGCGCACATGGCCAAATTTTGTCCAGAAATAGAAATGAGATTCGCCGTTAGAGGAGAAGAAATACCGAGAGGACACCGGTTGACTGAACATATTGTTATTGGAACCCCAGGTAAGAGACCTATTTGAAATTTATTAAATACTAGCTACCCGTTTTCCCTGTTTTTCTTGCTTTAAATGGTCATAACTTTTGTTTCCGTGAATCGATTTAGATGAAATAAAGCCTACGTCCTACACAAGCGTCCATAGTCTAGTGATGAAACTCCCATCAAAATCCATTTAGCAGTTTTTACGTGAAAAAACAAACAAACATACATGGTCTATCTAGACTATATCTATTTATTATATATATAGATATTAAGTGATCCAATCCAAAAATAAAGGTTATAACACTACCTTACAGTACAGTATTTGCTTTCGTTTTGGTTTTAATACTTATTTATGGTACTAGTGTGCTATGTTGAAAAACGTAAAAAATATAAATATGGGGACAAACATGACCACTCTGAAGCGTCATAGGGGATGGAAGTCATCCACAATAGCGGAGGGCTACCTAGAAGATTAAATTCAAAATAAAATTAAAATTGCAGGGGATCATCAAGGGACATCATTAATCAACGAAAACCAAGAAAATTTCACTGTAAATTCATCACGAAGTATGACATTTTCTTTTAATATTAATGTTTATTCAAATACTTGTAATTCTAATAACAATAATAAATAAATATTACCTTAAACAGGGAGCGTGGGTTATAAACCATAACTCACTAGTGGGTTACGGTTTATAACACACTAGTGTGTTATTTGATAGTTTACTTGTCTAAAGTCACATCAATAATCACAGTGTAGTTATCAGGTGTTGGATAAATTTGTTTATGTACCTATAACTACAGTTGTTCCAACTCAAAAAAACTGAAAACATGACACTGATCGCGTATTCCATTGAGAAAATAGTGCACAACCAGGGCAAAACTGCCTCGTAGCGGTTTCCATTGGTAAAACTAGTGCGCCACCAGTGCACAATTGAGTCGGTTGTTCCATTCAGTCGTCCGGCTTAGGTCCCCAATTGTTCATTTTGTGCAGAAAGCATGAAAGTTGGCACATTTATTCTTTAGACAATTCTTTAAAATTTTGGTCGAGGAAATCGATGATCGGATGTATAGGAGCCAAGATGGCGGCGATTTTTTCAAAATGGAGGTCTATTTTTAAAACAATTGTATGTTCGCCATCAAAACAAGATTATAATCGAATTCATATAATGGGGTTTTCCCACATTTTTGGGAAGCAACGGAATTTGGTACCTTAGAGTGAGTTATCCAAAACGCATTTATTATTTCTTCTGAAAAACTCTTGGTTTTGTAGAAAAAATTTTTTAAAGTTGGAGTTCTACAAAAACGCTCAAAAAAATTTTTTAGCCAACTAACTTTACGAGAAAAGTAGCGAGTGGTGACCTTTTTCTCAGCCTCTTCCTAACTTCAGTTTAATGCTTAGCTGTCACTAAATGTCATTTCTGTTTAGTAAACAATCTGTTAAAAGTTGTATTTATTTTTTCTCGAGGTTTTTCTGCATCAAAATGAAAAAGTGCGTTTTCCGCGGATGTGAAAATAAATAAATGTCAGAATTCCCCTGGAAATTTAAGATATTTTTGCCCTTCCCTTTGTGACCAAGAAGAAAATTGTGGCTCTAGAGGCACTAAAGCTGAAAAAATTATCCACGGCTGGGCGCAATAGTGTGTGAAGATCACAGCTGAAATTCAAATACAACCCCATTAGAGACATCGCCACCCAAAGGAAAAATTTTTCTTTACAAAAAAATATTTCATGATCATGTAAAAAAATATAGGTTTACCTTTGATGGTTCTCGCGTAAAATAACCCTCATACAATCTGTTAAGACAAGTAAAATTTAGTTCACTTCTTGTTTAACCCATTATTCTTATAGCAATAAAGTTTTTAAATAAAAAAGTAAATAAAAAAGAGTTTTACCAACCACCACTGGTTTCAGACACAGTCCATCCACCAGTTGGCCCTTCAACTATAACGAATCGATAACAAAAACAATGAACTTTACAAAATACACCGGAGTACCACAAGAATACATACCGGGTGTGACTTGGAGAATAAACGCAAACATGTGTTTCACCCTTGTTGGGGATCATCGGTACGCCATAAGGTTTTATAGACAAATAATACGAACGATCAAACCAACAAGTCATGAACAAATGCTCGGCAAAACATTATAGATAACAGGATGAGAAATGATGGCTACTATGGATAGTGGGAATTTGTTTGAAACCAGTCAGTGGTAGAACTAGTGGAGGATGCCAAGAATCCAATAGTTTTGTGTTGGTAAAACTCTTTTTTTTTATTTATATTTAACTCCACTATAGACATTGGGAATTTATATCTCATTCTGTAATAAGACTTTTGTTGATTTGCTTAAAAACTGGAAAGAAAAGATTTATTTAAAATTGACCGAGCCAAACTTCCCACTTATGACATAGAAAAGTCTGATAAGGTCAGTCCTCCCCACCTTTATGGGAATCTAGGGACGTATAAAACTTCTGTAAAAATTTTTTTTAGCTCCAGTGATGGGAGTGAAAAAATATGGTAAATCACTTCAAGTTATTTTTTTTCTAATATTTTTTCTTCAAGTTTAGTGGAATTTTTTTAAACTTATATTTAAATTTATTGCCTCAGGGTTAATTTTTTTGTAGTTTAAGAAGTTCATAGCAAGTAATTTAGAGAGATGCATTGATTAGCAAGAGTCAATGTTTCTTCCCAAATTTTTCTTAAACCAAAAACTTCTGGGTTAGTTTACCTGCCAAGGACTGGGTTTTTTCCCCCCTGCACAAAAACTTGTAAAATGTAACCGTATTTTAATGTATTGTACCAAAGGTCAAAATAGCGAAATTCTATGAGGATCTTATATGATAGGACATATGAGCCGTCAAATAACAGATGTCTGGCAAACACCCAAGAAGACTTTTTTCTCATAACTTTCAACCGAAAAAAATCTTGGGTGGAAAAACGAAATTCAAAATTGGATGCGTTTTTTTTAACTTCTTTTTTTTATTTCTCTTTTGTTTCAATTGCCTTAGGAGCATATTCCTATTGGAAATATTAACACGCCATCGCCAGGACGAACCCATATCAGATGACTTATAATAAAGTACAAGTGCGGAATGATGCCTATTTGTGAGTGATTCAAAATGATGTTTGGGGTGGGCGCCTAGTGGTTTTATACTGTCTGAAATTGTTTCAATCTTTTTTTAGAAGCATGTTCTGTAAATAAGATTCATTTTGGGACCTTCAATGGAAAAAATTGTCATTTTTAATATTACAATAGTTTTATATAATTTTTATTTTTAATAAGTGAAGTGAAATAAAATCATTGCCTGTTCTTTTGTTTTGTAAGAAATAAATATATACCTACTGTAAATTTACCATGTTTTATGTATCCTAAAACTCAAGCTTTTAAAGGTGGACAAAAAAATATCAAGACTAAAGTTAAATAGTTTTATTAAATAATATGGTCAAAAATACGTACTATTTAAATAAAAGGAGTGTTAGATACACAAGAAAATAGTAAATTATTAATAAAACAAAATAAATAAATGTACTATTTTAATTATACAATTTTTTATTATTCTAAATATACAAAACTTTAATTTTATATCTGAAGGAATCCAGAGAGGTGGAAAAAAATATCCAAATTATTAGCAGAGCTACACATTCTTCGTATAGGTCTATTAAGGTTGTAATTTGTATTATAATATTCTAAGTTAAAAATATTCCTATTTCTTGTACTCCGCTGTGGAACCCTTAAGCCAATTCTATGTATTAATTGACGAGAATCAAACATTGCATTTCAAATCTTGAAAATAAAAGCTAGATCAAGACATTACTCGACGGTTTTCAAGAGTTGTGACCTTTAGAAATTTTAAAACATCACAATAAACTATTTCCCCAGATAGAATTTTAAGTTTAAAAGCTACAAAACATAAGAATTTCTTCAATACCCTTTCCAGATTTTCTACATGACATTTATAGAATGGGGACCATATGGAACTACAATATTCTAATATTGATCTAACAAGAGAACAATAAACATTTTTAAAACAGATTATATTTTTAAATTCAGATAGGCTCCTTTTTAAGAAACCCAGTAGTTTAAAAGCTTTGTTACAGATAAAGTTATAGTGATTTTTAAAGCTTAAGCTTGGGTCAAATAATACCCTTAAGTCTTTAAATTTTGTGAAAAAGTGTTGAGATCATTCTGCACTCTTTCACAATCCCTAAAATCTTTAACAATTCTAAAAATCTTTTAATCGTCTGCATATAGAAGGATTAGACAGCAACAGAAACAGTCTGAAATATCATTAATAAAACAAATTAAAAGAATTGTAGACATAGGTCCCCTTGTGGTACTCCAGACTTCACTAATATCTCTTCAGAGAGACAATTTTTTATCCTAACAGCCTGTCTTCGGTTCTTATTATGCCAAGATTTGTACAGGGAATCAAAACAATGTATTAACATCAATCAGTGAAGATTTTTTTTCTTTCAAAATCTTTGTCAAAAGACCTTTTTAGCAATACCAAAAACCTATAATTTATTTGGCGGTACCTTACATTGAGGTTTTATCTCTTAACAGTTTTTTTAAGTTTTTGATAGTCCTGTCATAAGACTCATCTGTAAAAAATTGTGCTCCACCAATTTGTATAAAATTTTAATATATTGTCATAGTCAAAATACACAATACAGAAATCATAACGAAAATTTCATAAAAGTGTTTTATAACACTTATTTTAAGTCTTTAGTAGTTATGCTCATTGATTTTTTAGCAATCTGAGTACTTGGGTCATCAAACTATAAATATATTAATAGCAGGTTTTAAATTTTAATCACGATATCTGATTTACCCTGTACATTATAAATGGTTTACATGAAACAAAAAATGTTATTCAAATTGGCGAAAAACAATGTTTCACATAGAACACTTCAAAATTTGATAAAAAACGGTACTTCACTTTGGGGTTCATTTGTGATCTATCACTTTGAAGTTTCTACAGAGATAAAAAAAATTCAGGCTGACAACATTTTTTGGAGTTTATCATATATTTTTGTGATTTTCACAAAAAAAAATCCATGTTTTATAAATAATTTCCGCGTTTTATTAAACAACTCAATGTTTTGCATTAGTTTAGGTAGTAACTATATTTTTGGTATTACTGTAAGTATGCGCGTTTTGAGATATCTACATTTTTTATGGCACTTTGAGATTAAATTTTTGTTTTATGACCAGATATTTAAGTAACGAATGAGACTTTAAAAAAATATAAACATTAAAAAACAAAAAAAAAAACGCAGATATTAATTAAACAAACACGGATTTTTTAAAGTGCTTTAGCAGACACATATATCGCCCAAAGAACCTTTTCTTGAATATCTCTAGCTAGCAGCTACAGTAAGTAAGGATGTTTTTAGAAGTTCAACCCTCTTTCCAACCTCCCACGACCATTAAAAACTCATTGCTTGATGCCAAAGATATTTTGTAAATTTTTTATAAAAATCGGTTTAGCAGCTCTCCACTAATGTAACAAAAAGACACCACACCAAAACATGGGTATTGGCTTCTCAGGTACAAGCCTGATTTTGAAATTTTAATTTTTTGAGTTTCCTTCAAGACATCATCTTTAACTTTTTCCCCCTCTCCACTGCCTCAGTGCCCAGGTGTTTACAAGCGCCAAAAATAGCCTCAGTTAACGTTATTCTGCCAAATCGCAAGCTGTGCCATAATGGAGAATTGGCTTGAAGTCGAGTATCCGTTTCAGCTTCGACACACAAGGAATCGCTCATATTTGACCGCATGTAATTAATGAACCTGTCAACATTCCATTTGGTCCATTTTCTCTGCAGTTTTAAACTTGAACCAGAGCTGGTATACATCGATATAGGTGTACTTGTCTTCAGATCGCAAAATGGTATATATTACCCCTTTGTTATCTGCGCAGATTTACATCAATTGAGACACATAATTATGACTTTTTGGTCCGAGGGCTGGCACGTCTTCGTTTAAGTGACTGCAAATCCATTTTAGCATTTCCAACATCATTGTAGAGGTGCACGCTGGTTCTTCACTTCTTCTGTGAAGCCAAAAAAGGACAGCAATGGCATGCTTGCAGCCCCCTGTAAGTATCAAAAAAGAAAAGTTAAAAACAGTTAACAATTTTCTAATAACAGGTTAAAAGGAGACACATTCTGCTTGCGTCTTTTTTTATCTTGTGAAAACTAAATTTGCATTGTGTGTTCCTAGCTTAACAGAAACTGGTACAAAAAATACATCATAGTTAGAAAATACCAGAAAAATATTTTTTAAAACATGGCACCAGCAGGCATGTATAAATTTTATTTTTCTTCAATATCTCCAAAATTACTGATCTGCTAATTTTTGTTGAAAATATAATTATTTCTTTTAATGTGAAAACTGTATGTGTGTTGCTAGCTGATACGGTTTGTGGGTTATGATTTTCAACCCCGTTTCTTACCCTCTTTACAACCCTCATCCCCATCAAAAACTAATCAGCTCATTCTTTGGTTCCAAAGGATTTTTGTGCCAAATTTCATCAAAATCGGTTAACTTTAGTGGCTTTTCAGTCATTGTTGTCCAGACAGACAGGCAGGCACCAATTAAGAAATTTTGTATTTAGGTCTTTCATGTTTATTTGAGTTATTTTGGTATAAATAAAGTGTTTTTTTTTCGCACATATTTTTTTTTTGAAGTTAGGAATGCCCCCCACCAGAGAAATGTGAAATGACGCCGAAATTTGATAATTAAACAAGTCTTGGAGATGGTTTGGGGATACAACCTTTTAATGTCTAAAAAAATTATTCCAATGTTCATAGCTCCTCATTTTGTCCTAACAAACGTAACTTTTTGTGTTGGTATGCTCTAAAAACTCTATGCATAAAGGTCAACTTTTAAAAAATTTAAAGCAGTTTTACTTGGATTTTCCACCCCAGATATGTACAAAAAAAAGAGCAGCGCCTAATATTCTGTAAGTTTGGATACCTTAAAGATATAATTTTCCTACCAGGTGTAATTGCAAAATAGTGCCAGCTGCTATTCTGAAAGTTATAATTTTACCTCTTTTTCTCAAAAAATGTAAATAATAACAATTATTAAGTAATTTTAAGAAGACTTTAAAAAGAGATTAACCAAATATTTTTTTTTAAATGTAATGTAAAATGTGTATAGTTTCAAGTTTTTAAAACTACCTGCAGAAGCAGAACAATCTTTGCACTCAGAATGCAGCACTTTTTCCTCCTTCTCATTAACAGAAATTTCCACAGTATAAGGAGTATTTCTTACTCTGTGCTCCGGAGTTATTTTCGCCTTGACTGTGCAAACATCTCCTTCTCTCTTAACTTGTCACCATAGACCTCCTTCGTAACTCTAAAATAAACAATAACACTTAAGCCTTCAATCATCTCACTTTTAACACCAAATCAACCAGACCATGTACATTTTTAAGGTACAAACAAAGTAAAAATAATTTCATATACACGTAGAATTGCAACTCTCATATGACACGAGAATAACTGATAGATAGACAAAACTTCATATGTCCAGTTTACATACCATGAGTCCTCTAGGTATGGCAAAAGTTTAGAAATCATATTTTTTTTGTAATGCACTGAATGGCATGTGGTGACACTTCATTAGCTGTTAATTTTTCATGCTATGATATTTTTCATAACATGAATTAAATTTGGAAATTCTTTGAGATTAAAAATATAAGATAAAAAAAATACAATTTTTTTTTATATTTTTACAAATCTGTCTTAGTTATATACCTCAAAATAGTTTTCCCAGATTTTACAGCTGTGGTTAATTATTTCTGATAAAGCTTTTCTAACATTTTGTTTTAAATTTTATAGCAAAATTTTAGGTGTACCTACAAATAACTTTTTTATTATCTTCACATTTTGCAGCTTTTCACTGTTACAAAAAAATCCAGGATGTTTAAAATATAGTAACTGTAATAAATTACTTATTTACTGTCATTTATATTTTGCTTTTAATAAGTTGGTCAAAACCTTGGTCAAAACTAGTAAGAAATCCTGTTGAGTCCAATATTTCCTTGAATATCTGAAAAACTACAAATCTGATATAGTTTTTGTTGGAACTGTAATTATCCATCTAAATATTAAAACCGTGTGTTGCTAGCTGCTAAAAGTATATTTTATTTTCCTTGAATATTTCAAGAACTACAGATCTGACTTCAACGTAAATGTAATTGCTAGCTGCTACAATTCCACCCTCTTCACAACAAATTAATTGACTATTATATAATGTTTTGTTTTAAAAGTCATTTTAATTAAATGTTTGGGATTTTCTTTGAAAGATACTTGAATGATTTAATAAGCTAGTCATCAGGTTTTATTAAACCCAAAATCCTAATTTTAAATATTTATTTTTAGTTTAGTTTTTTACTTTATTGACATTCTTTTGTATTTTTTTTAAACTAGCTTTTGCTAAGTATATAAATTAACCTTGAAATTAACATTGCATTTTTCTGAAAAAACTTTACTGTCATAAGCCTAATGTGTTAGTAAAGAAATTTGATGGTAATGTGGCACTAAATTATCATCATGTCAGAATTTAGCTCAATCTTGATAGTTTAGAGAGGCATAAAAAATTACTGACATTTGTTTGATGCATAAATTAATTAACGGTCTAACTGACTGTTAGACATCATCATACTTTTCACATTACTTTTCATACAACTGATTATGGACAAAAAAATAATTTATTGAAAGAACTTTATTGCTTAACTCAGTAACCAGTTATTAATGTTTTTAATGTATCTGTTAACTCCTTAAAAAGACTAACAAAAAGAATCTTACCAGACTAAATATTTTTTTTAGTTAAATTTTATACTGTTGTGTGTCTGTTTTCAAATATTTTGCATTGTTCATACTATAACTCCTACTATACTATATTTCATGTCTTTATTTATTAATTAGTATTCAGTGTTGACTATGTAAAATTTTTTTCTTTTGACAAGGTATTGATTTTAATGGGGTTTCTGTTCCCTATAAATATAAATAAATAAATTAAATTACTTGTGCTGAGGTCCTTTCTCAAAAAGTTACCTTGCTTTTTCTTACTTGGCATAAAAAAGTAACAAGGTTTGAATTTTTGTAATCGGGGAAAAAAAGTTAAATTTAAAAAAATATGTACAGGGTGTCCAAAAATCATATTTCAAGTCACTTGACAAGGTTTTTATAATAAATGTTTAACAGTCTTACTCATATATTTTGACACAATTTGGATTTTTAATGTGCGCAGTTAAACCATACTCACTTCCAGTCTTAACATTCTTCATCTCAGCGCTAAAGAAATCCATATTATCCAAATAATATAAATTAATCATCTCATGATCCACTTTGGGTAAGTTGTTAGAATCACCTTTCACAAATCCCTTCTCCATATTCTGAGCCATATTCTCTAAAAAAAAATCAAGAAAAAATCTTAACAAAATTCAAAAAGTTAAAAAACTACTTACCTACAGCTCTCTTTAAAAATCTTTTTATCAATACTTTTTTTAATATAAATATTGAAACCTTTAAAATAAGTGCAAAAAAATTAAAAGAACAGAATATTATCGCTTTAGAATAGATAGCTATATTTGAAGTCTGAAAATACCATCATGGCTGTACCCAAGGGGTGAACCAATCCAGCAAGTGCACAAAATATTTGGCAGGAACTATATTTTAGCACTTGCAGGCTTCCTATATTATTAGTTTCATTTTATCCTAAACCCAGGAGGAACTGGAATATGGACACTTTTTACAGGAGACGTACAAAATATGGGATCATTTCACCCGTTGGCTGTACCAATATACAGATTTTAAACAATAGCAGAACGAAATTTTTATAATGTTACTAGTATGAATCTACACTTTTGCAAGCAAATAAGAAAAGCTATCAAAAGATATAGATTTTAGGAGAAAATTCTGTCTTCTAATAGACATGTAGCAAGCATGAAAATTCTTGGATCTGTGGTTGAGTTTTTATGGTGGTTTTTGACGATGCATCAGAAAGCGGCTTTATATAAAGAGAGTGTCTAAAGAGCCGACAATTTATTATGTGTTTTTCATATTTTCGTTTTTTTTCAAACTAAATTAACCCAACCTAACCTAAACAGACTCAATCCAACTTATTAAAAGCCAAAACACCCCAAAAAAAACACACTTTAAACTAAATTAACCCAACCTAAACAGACTCAAACCAACTAAATTCACCCAACCTAACCTAAACAAACCAACTTATTCAAAGCCAAAACAGCCCAAAAAAACACACTACAACCCCTACATCTTTTTTTGGCATAAAAAAAATGTTTGGGTTGTTTTGGCTTTTAATAAGTTGGTTTGAGTCTGTTTAGGTTAGGTTGGGTTAATTTAGTTTAAAAAAATATGAAAATATGAAACACATAATAAATAATTATTGTCGGCTCTTTACCCTCACGTCTATTCAGCCGAATTGTCGGCTCTTTATAGACACTCCCTTATATAAAATTACTTAAAAAAACTTACCAAATATCAAAATTTGTATGCGCACACTCTGTTAAAAATCGCAATCAAAAGTTCTTATTCTTCTTGTCTCCGAATTAAGCTTATAAACCCAGCTTAAATTTTCTTAGCAGCTAGGGCTATGGTGGACAGGAACCGTACTGTTTGTAATAACATTCACTACATATATAGTTGTATATTACTTGTAGGCTTTCTAAACGACAATATAAACTTCCGCACTACTAAATGTTTATAATTTTATAAATTAACTTCAAAAGAATCACAACCAAAAAAGCAAAACACAAAAAAACGAATTGACAGTATGACTTAAAGTTAGCCGCAGGCCGCAGTTCGCAACCCAGTGGTCCAAATAAAAACTGCACTTGACAAATTACAATGGACCAGCCAAAAATGACGTCACCTGTATTGATTATGACGTCACCTATAATCGTTTTGAAAAATCGTAAGGCCACTGAATCGACGATTAAAAACATTATTTTTCACATAGAAAACCAAAATTTTTTGGGGAAAAAAGTTTTTAGATGGATTTCTTGGACCTTTATGTTTCTGTATATTCCAAAAAAAAGGTAACTTTTTTTTTATGGGAAAGCCCCATTCGATAGAGAGGAATTGAGAAAAAATGGTTACATTGACGTCTGACCTTTACAGTCCTTGAAAAGTGACATTTTATTTTTAAAAAATGCATTTTGAGAATTTTTTTAAAATAATTTTTCATAATTCAGTAAGCCGCGACAGGTCTTTTGTTTTAATTTTATAATTTAGCAAGAACATCAAAATAACTTTTCTAATAGACTTTTTGGTTACAGGATGATTGGTTTAGTTATACCAGGCCAGTCGAAGTAAGATTTTTAAAAATAGCTACATTATCATCCGTATCTTTTTTAGTTTTTGAGGAAAAAATGTCAAATTTAGCATGATTATTACAATTGTCAAGGTCAACTGATACTCTAAAAAATGTTTAGGTAGGTGGCGCTGCAAACGACGTGGCACCCAAATTTTCGATTTTAGATTTGATAAAAGTTCATATTTTTTTAATAGCTTAGATAAGACATGCATATTTAATAAAATAATCGATTATGTATAGCTGAAGTATGTAAATTTTTATAAAAATAAATTTAGTTTGATATGGTCCTTAGTCGCCAAAAATTTGGCTGGATATGCACGTTGATGAATTCTGATAAATTAGAAGGCCCCAACAAATCGATTCAGATATGAAATTCCAAATTCTATCGGGCCGTTTTTACGCTATGGGCCAGTAAAGTTGACCTAACATTTTAGTCGCCCCGAATAGTACTCTAATGTACCCTATTGTTCATTTTTTGCGGAAAGCACCAAATTTGGTGCGCTTACTTTTTTAACAATTTTTTAGGATCGTGGTCAAGAAAATTTATGATCGGATGTACAGAAACCAAGTTGCCGGCGATTTTTGGTCGCTAGGAAAAATTAAAGAAAACGTTGAAAAACTCGTTTTTTACATACTCAAAAAAAAAAAATTTAGGCGACCAAGGACCATATCAAACTAAATTTATTTTTATAAAAATTTACATACTAAAGCTATACATAATCGATTATTTTATTAAATATGCATGTCTAAGCTATTAAAAAAATATGAACTTTTATCAAATTTAAAATCGGAAATTTGGGTGCCACGTCGTCCGCAGCGCCACCTATCCAAAAATTTTTTAGAGTATCAGTTGACCTTGACAGTTGTAATAATCGTGCTAAATTTGATATTTTTTCCTCAAAAACTAAAAAAGATACGGACGATAATGTAGCTATTTTTAAAAATCTTAATTTGACTGGCCTGGTATAACTAAACCAATCACCCTGTAAGCAAAAAGTCTATTAGAAAAGTTATTTTTATGTTCTCGTTAAATTATAAAATTAAAACAAGAGACCTGTCGCGGCTTACTGAATTATGAAAAATTATCAAAAAAAAATTCTCAAAATACATTTTTTTAAAATAAAATGTCACTTTTCAAGGACTATAAAGGTCCTACATCAATGTAACCATTTTTTTTCAATTCCTCTCTATCGAGTTATATGAATTCGATTATGATCTTGTTTTGATGGCGAACCTACAATTTTTTAAAAAAATAGACGTCTATTTTGAAAAAATCGCAGCCATCTTTGCTCCTATACATCCGATTATCGATTTCCTCGACCAAAATTTTAAAGAATTGTCTAAAGAATAAGTGTGCCAAATTTCATGCTTTCTGCACAAAATGAACAATTGATTGTTATTTGCGACTTAAGCCGGTCGACTAATTGGGGTGCACTTTTTTCAGTTTTTATGTTCCATTGGCAAACTGATAATTTCTGTTTTGCACTAAGCGCAACCGGCTCTGAGGGCTCGTGGCGTACCAAAAACTTTTTTCCCAGCTTTATATTTTAAGTCAAAACCCACTCATCATCCTCAAAGAGTTGTTCAATGGTCCTAAGCTACTTTTATATACATTGAGTTAACTGTTTGAATGAAACGAGTGTTCTGGTTTGGGTGCAGTTTATTTCATGTTCCATTCAATCTGCCCTCAGACTGCACTGACGCAATTTTTTTACAGCACCAAGCCAGTATTAGCGCACAACGAGTGGTGCACCAATTTTACCAATGTAAACCCCTATCAATGTTTCTGTTCCATTGAGTTGCACTTTGTCAGTTTTTGTGTTCCATTGAATGAATGAATTGAATAAAAAATTTCAAGCTCTATCAAAGACATTGTTATTATTCCACTTAGGAACTTGTTTAATGAATGTATTCAAAATTGTGTGTGTCCAGATGTTCTTAAGATTTCTAAAGTTTTGCCATTGCACAAGAAAAAAGTAACAATCCTGGTAACTATAGACCGATTTCCATTGTACCAATCCTTGGCAAAATTTTGGAGTAAGTCTTGAAAAATCAAATTACTGAATATTTTTAAAACAATAATCTTTTTTGTGTTACACAGTTCGGCTTTTGAAAAAATATGTCGACAGGTTGTGCTATCAGTTAGTTGATCTAATAAACATAGGATTCGAAAGGTGCGAATACGTTTCTGCTCAGTTCCTGAATTTGACTAAAGCGTTCGATTGTGTGTCACATATTTTATTTATTTTACATTAAGTAGTCAAAGACTAGTGGAATCTTATTCGATAAGATTTCAATATATATCATGGGCAGGAATGGACTCAGAAAGGTTACCCGTTAAATTCGCTGTTCCTCAAGGGTCTGTTTTGAATTGAATTGAATTGAATTGATCTACACTATTTTTAATTTTTGTTAATAACCTCGCCAAAGTGTTTGCTTCTTCAGTTTGTTCAGTTCGCAGATGATAACACAACTTCTTTGATAAAAGAGTGGTTCTTATCAAATAGATTTAAGTTTAAATGAGCAGAAGACTGAGCACTTGACATTGACACTTAAAAACTTAATAATTCGAGCATCACAGAACCCGAGAGGCTGGTTCGTTTTTTGGGAGTTTACTTAATACATAACCTAAAATGACAACGTCAAAAAATCAGTGTTCCACATAGGAAAATATAAAAAATCGTATCTGCAGCTACCTTCTGCTGTACCAGTGGAGAAGTGTATCGTGGAGAGAAGTGTACATGCTAAATGCGTATGTTTGTACCTACTGCTTGTAGTTCACTTACCTCGCAAATTCGGCTATTTTTATTAATTTTCCAGCTTGCATGCATGCATGCATGTTTTCTTTCCACTTTTCCTGAGTTTCTCCGTTCGATAAAAGAACTTCGATAAAAGAACAATACAAATTCGTCGAGGCACGTTTCCTAATCAAAAATCTGACAGTAACAAAGTTATTTATTGTCAGGGGTTGCCAACTATCATTGCCAACGCACAATTTCCTACATTTCCCTAACTTGCTGCTTTTAATGTGTTTTTTTTTATGAATTATTTTAGTGACTAGATATTTTTATTATTTTTCTTTTTACTGTTGTAGTATTGTCCCCTTTACAATAATTGTTGGTGCAACTATGTTATGTGTCTGTTGTGCTCCATTTTAATCATAGTAAAGTGGGTATTTTTTATTATTAGTAATTTACTATAAACATAACAAACTTTTCCAATTTGTTAGTGAGTAATAGGTTTAAAACCACTTATTAATGTAGACACAAATTTGACTTTTTTATGAACTTACACATTCAAAATGTTGGACATTGTGCTTTTAACATTCTACCTAAAATAAGCTTCAATAATAATGTATTTTCTTTATGTTCCTACTTATTTTACATTTTTTATTTCTTTTAGTTTTTAGCCTGCTTTGTCGACAGAATTTTTGTTCTTGACAATATAGTATTTTTTGATTGATTGATTGATTGAACAACTGTCAAATTCAGTTGCTCTCCTCTGGCTCTGGTAAAAAAAATAACTGTCAAAAATCGCATACAGGTCTTCAGGGTAAACAACCCGTTTTTCCATAAGACGTAATGCTAACTTAAATCAAAAGTTTGTCAAAGTGGAGAAAGACGCAGATTAAGCAAAGTGATTTTTTTATAGAGTATTCCTTTCTGAATCGGGAAAAACAAGCGTTTACCTATCTCTGTCGCAGCCGTGTAATTACAGATAACGTCATCTCTCTGTGCAAGTGTGAGAGAGATAAAAGTACATGACATAGCTTGTTTAAACTGCGAATTTTAAGTTTCTCCCTGATTCAGAAAGGATATCTCTATAAAATAGTCACTTTGTTTAATCTACACCTTTTTCCACTTTCCCAAAATTTTCATTTTTATTAGCATTACATCTTATGTTTCCCTACACCCACCATTTTTAAAGGGCCATCACGTGGTTAATGGCTGACTTTGACAATTCCTTAGGCAGCCCTATGGGCTTGTCTACGACTAACGACTCTGGCGGCGGCATTACCACAACTAGCCACGCAGAAGGGAGTCATAGATACTCCCGCCTAATTCTCACCTTGTTGTTTATGTTTTAGGAAAAGTTCTAGATTGGAGTACCAAATACAAAGTGTTTGACCTAAAGCAAATCACAGTATTCGTGTTGGACGAAGCGGACGTCATGATCGCTACACAGGGCCACCAAGATCAGTGCATAAGAATTCACAAGAATTTAAGCCAATCTTGTCAAATGATGTTCTTTTCCGCGACTTATGACAAGGTAAATACCGAAAAATTTGATTGTTTACTTGGAATTTGTCCGTTTACACATAAAATTAAAAAATTTTAAAACCCCCGACGACCTCCAACACAAGCCTTGCATGTATAAATACTGCGCATATATATATTTTTGCAAAAACGCTCGGTCCCTGAAGTGATTTTTTTTTAACCTGACAGCACTGAAATAAACTAATGCCTAATCAACATCTACACACCAAATTTCATCATAATTGGATGCAGGGCCGGATTATAGGGTGGGCAACCGGGGCAGCTGCCCCGGGGCCTCCACACTTTGGGGGCCCCCACAATTCTGACCACAATAACGTATTTAACATTAACTCAAAAAACAACAAAAAATCTGCCTTCAAAGTTAGCCTATTTTTTCAGAAAAACCGCTATAACTTTAAAAAAAGTGAACCGATTTTAACAAATGTTAGTGTCTTTTAAAAGTATTAGCAAGGCCTACAAGCCTCAGGTTTTGATTTTTGTCTGTTTTAATTTTTAAACGCCGAAAAACCAAAATTGTATTTTCTCAATAAGAATAACTTTTCTAATAAGTCCATAAGTTAGATTTTTAAAATTTTTATTTTTGAAAAAAGTGGAGGGTTAGTGGTATTTTAAAAAACGGTTTAATTGAAAAAAATATATTATTTTTTTTTGCCGAATCATTCTGAATCATTCTAATACTTTTTTTTTTCATCGAAGCATTTCGGCTATTACTCACTGGGTTCGTTTATGGTAGTAAATAATATACGACTATGTGGAAACTGAATTGAAAGGACTGATTTTGTGCTTATGATTGTCCGGCGAACGATCTTTTTCTAAAATAAAATTTATTAAAAATAGGTTGTCTATAAGGATGAACCAACAACGTTTGGTATTTTTGTCTTTGCTTAGTATAGAAAACGACTTACTTAGAAAATTGGACTTTGAAGATATTATTAATAATTTTGCTGCAAAAAAACACGTACTTAGTGTCTTTTACATAAATAGTTAATAACCTTTTATTTTACTTTATAAGTGTAAGAACGTATCTAGTGTTTAATAGAAATTTTGTTTGAGATTATAAAACTTAAAATGTTTTTTTATTCGTTGTGTTGGAAGAGGGGCCCCCACTTTCTTATTTGCCCCGGGGCCTCCACACCCTGTAATCCTAATCGGATGAACGGTTCAGAAGTTACACCCGATTATAAATGCACTGATCTCTATCAAGGCGCCTATACTGACAGGTGAGCCTTACCGATTTGAATTTTATCATATGATACTACATGCAGTTAGATGCAGTTTTTTTAATACACAGGGTGGTCATTTTGAAACTTCCCACCCAAGATTCATGTATGTAGACAAGATTCATGTATGTAGAGTCTGATTTTAGAAAAATTCTCGGACACGTCCATTTTTGAATCATAATTTTTAATACCTCTTCAAGGTGTAAACTTTACCCCTATATTTTGAATAGGGAAAGTGGGTCGAGTGATACCTTGTTTTAAATATAGTTTTCTTTACAAAATATTTTTTTTATTTTTTGAGAAATCCCGGGACGGGTCGACTTTGTTTTTATTAAAGATGTTATACAATGAGCTTCAGGCTACTACGAACATAGGGGGAATCAAGTCCAATTTACTCTCCGTGCCGTACGACCGAGGTGGGGTCGAAGCACGCTGCAGTGTTATCTTTTTGAAATTTATTTTGTTTTTATTATTTTGTTTTATTCCTGCCTTGCTCGAGGAACAGATTGGTAAGTTCTTAAGTGAAATAATACATTTTTAAAACTAAAAATAGATGTCTACGAAGTTGCCGAAAAAGTGCAGATGGTCAAATGGCACTATCAAGGCAGACCATTGAGAGTTATTCAAGAACTTTTTTTGGAGAGTTTTGTAAAACGCCCAGAACCTAGTTTATCAGCGATTCATAGGTTTGTGTAGAATTTTGAAAAATTTGGTTGTGTAGCGCGAAGAAACCATAAAAAAACCTCACTGTTTTGAATGACGAGCAAGAAGTACAAGATGTGATGATTTGCGCTGCAGTGGAGGAAAATCGAAAGTTAGCTAGCCACCAAATTGCCGAAGCAGTTGATACCTCTTCAGCCACTGTCTTATGTGTTCTCAAAAAGAATGGTTATCATTCTTACAAAGCGTGAAAAACGCATCAAATTTTTCCGGAGGACAACTATCGTCGTATGGAATTTTGCGATACAATGATGGAAAGGTCTAATCGTGATGAAAACTTTCTGAGATCTATTTTTTTCACAGAGGAAAGCACTTTTCCATTATTGAATCGTCATAACCCAACAAAAACTAAATGTTTGGGGGGGTATTGTAGGGGAACACGTAATTGGGCCATTTTTTATTGACGGCAATTTGAATGGTCCTAGATACTTGGATCTACTGCAGCAGCATATTATTCCAACTGCTAGGCAGTTGTTAGGTGTGAGATTTGGTGAAACATGGTTTTAACAAGATGGTTGTCCCGCTCACAATGTTGGCCTTATTAGGGAATATCTTGATAATGTATTTCCTAATCGGGTTATAAGTACACGGGGAACTATTTTATGGCCAGCTCGATCACCCGATCTTGGTCCTAATGACTTCTATCTGTGGAGTTATATCAAAAATAAAGTAATAATTTGGAAGAACTTTCGGATTAAAATTGAAGAAGCTCTTTAAACTATCACCCCTAACATGCTTGGAAACGTTATAAGGGGTTTTTATAATAGGCTCGGATATTGTCTAGCCGAGCAAGGAGGACTTTTCGAATATTTGCTCTAATTTTTTTTTGACTTGGGGAATCTTTTTGGTTTTTAGAACGTATTATGCACTTCACATTGCACCGTGGTTAGAGGCGTACTAAACGCAAGCCGTGAACGGTGATCGCCTGAGTGTTGGTTGCTCCACTCATAGGTGTGCGGTGTCCCTGCGTGTACGTACACTGGCAAATTGGACTTCTTCCGGCCTATGTTCGCAGTAGCCTGAAGCGCTCTGTATAGATATTGCTACGAGGAGTGAAATTTACCTGTACAATTTGAGTTTATTTTAAAACGAATCAATAGATTTTCAAAATTTTTACACGGTTGTAACGACATAAGAGACCTTCGAAACAAGTTATCACTAGACCCACTTTCCCTATTCAAAATTTAGGGGTAAAGTCGAGGGTAAAGTTTACCCCTCGAAGGGGGTGCGTGCTACAAAATTTCAAACCAAAATGTGTCCCCCTCGAACAAAAAATCGACGTGTCCGCAGATTTCTTCTTCTAAATACGTAAATCTTGGGTGCGAAGTTGTCAAATGAACACCCTGTATGTGTATACCGGATCAACACCTTTCGAACTAACAAGCCAGTTAACTCTTTTTCGATTTAGTATCCTTTAGCCTACTATAGAGGTCATATTGACACCACATTGACAGAAAATCCATATTTTACTTGACAATTTGGTTATAAAAATGGCGGTAACAGGAGGCTAAAGGGCTCTGAAGAGTTAACTGGGTTTTTATTTGAGAACGGTGTTGATTTATCTTCTTCTTCTTCTTCTTCAAGTGCCATGCTCTGTCCACTGCTTTTCGGAAAAGTGTCGTAGTATTAACACCAAAGATTTTTAAATCATGATATCCGTCTACGACCCGGACCTCTTCTGCCTTCAATTTTGCCTTCTATTATCAATTTTAAAATATATTTGTCATTTCTCAAAATATGGCCATAACTTTCAAGTTTTCGTTTTTTGATGGTAAATAAAACTTCAACATCTTTATTTATTCTAAGCAAAAAATCGACATTAGATAGTCTGGCCATCCAAGATATCCTTAGTATTCTACGATAACACCACATGCTTTCATGCCATAATATAAGATGCTAAAACATAACACCGAAGCACACGGTATATGTTGATTCCTTGACATCTATGTGTAGAAACCGTATTATCTCTGGAACTACTTAACCCATAGCTTAGAAAACTCTCTGAAGGATAGGATTTTTTAAAAAACCGCATCGAAATCGGTGTCTGTGTCCTAGAATATAATTGAACAAAAAAAAAAGCAAGATACGGTAGAGAAGGATTCTGACCCACATATTGTTAAACAGCATATTAAAAATAATAATTCTCCTTTTTCTTTTGGTTTGGGTTAGGGTATAGGGAGTTAGGAGAAGAAAAACCTATTTTTATTTTGGATTATATAAAATTATGCGGAAAAGACATAGGGTATATCCATTCCCGCAAGGTGCAAAGTGCACTTTTATACGGGAAGTTGCATTTCCCGCACGCTAGTAGGACCACACGTGCGGAAAAGCAGTTTCATTTGATTTGTGCAAAACTAAAGACCAATTTTTACAAAAATTAGTGCAATTCATCACTGTTCGTAGGAAAAATAGCGTACACAACTCGATAGAAAGTAATTTTCGTACACTCGCTTGTTGTTTCACTCGGCTAGCGCCTCGTTCACAACATTCACGCTCGTCTGAAATTTGTCACTTTCTTCTGTTGTTATATGTTACTTACTTAGAAGGCACAGCTTCCTTCCTTGAGGTTTCAAGAAAAAAATATACATTCTTCAAATTTGCATTTTTTACAATCTTCACAATAACTTTGTGGAATTTAGCGTACAGTCGGCTGATCAATAAATGACTAAAAAAATATACCAACTACTGCAAGAAAAAAAGTCTTTTTTCCCCCATTCCGACGCGCCCCCTTCTCCCGCTGAATTGTTAGGAAGGGTACCCTCGATACTATTCATCAACTATAAATGCTATGAATTTCAGATGATTTCAGCATATTTATTATGTTGGCCAGTTGGCCATGATTTGAAATTAAAAACAATTGCTCTTATAATGACAGGTTAACTCTTGCACGTTTCATTCTTTAGCAGCATGCAAATTGGTTTAGACCAACTATTCTAAAAATGGTGAAGCTAAATTCTCATGAACAATACAGAAAATCGGTTTGCTTTTGTTGTTTCAATAAAGCCTGTAAAAACAACTATAAAATTAGTGGCATGCTGTTGACGTTATTAAAAATCAAGGGTGGCAACTTTGATTAATACGATGAATGTAAGCCGGCCGTTATATGCTTGCCACTAATTTTATAGTTTTTTCACGGGCTTTATTAAAACAACGAAAGCAAACCAATTTTCTGCACTCTTCATGATATATTAGCATCACCATTTTTAAAATAGTTGGTCTAAACAAATTTGCTAAAGAAGAATAAAACGTGCAGGAGTCAACCTGTCATTGTAAGAGCAATTGTTTTTTAACTTCAAATCATGGCCACCTTTGGTAAGCTTTTAATATTGGAAGCAATGACAAGCCAAACATAATAAATATGCTGAAATCTTCTGAAATTTATAAAGGAAGGAAGGAACAGCCTTTTTGTCTTGCAGTAGTTGGTATATTTTTTGTATAAAATTAAGAAAGTAATAAATAAAATAAGAAAGTACCATTTCTTTTGTATAGTCATTATTGATCAACCGACTGTACACTCAATTCCACATAGACGATTTCGAAAACAAGTTTTTTTGATCAAGGTTATTGAGTGAAGGTTATGAAAAAGCAAATTTGGAGAATGTATATTTTTTTTCTTGAAACCCCAAGTTTAGGAAGCTGTGAAGGTGGTTTTCCTGAAGAGAAGAATTTAGACTAAATATATTTTAAAAAAATTGTTTCTCCATAGGGCTTAATAAAGAATAAATATAATCCAAATCCAAGATTAAACCAAAAAAAATTGAATACAAGGAAAATAATAGAAAATGATAAATAATTATTCCCCCTTATATACCCTTTTTTCAAAATTATAGGTTTTATAGAGCATGAGAAAGAGGTTATAAAAAAGGCAAAACTTTTTTTGAACATTGCTGATATGTTTCCACGTATCTGAAATGTTAGGCAACAACAACTATTTCTTTTTTTGAGATTATTAGGGTTGCGTGGAAGAGTGCTGCCCCTCATTAAATCCTAACGGATCTGTTAAGGAGGTCCGAACTCTGCCTTTTATCGTTTCTTCTTTATTTTCACTCTATTTTAATATTTAAGATTGAGAGAGAGACCTTTTGCAACTCTTATTTTGTGCCAATTTCACTTTATCCCTTATTTGAAGCGTGCGCACTTGATAAAAAAATAACGATTTCCCTTACTAACCGATAAAGTCTCCCTTATAATTGATATAGTTGCCGACAGTAAAACGTTAAGTAGAAAAACAAAATATTTAAATTGATTTTGGAATACAAATATGTTCTGTATTCTTTTTATTTGTAAAGATAGGTATCACTTTTTGTTTAATCATTTTCTTTGGCTAAAATTTCGTTACAAATGTAAAACATGTCATTAAAAAAATGGAATTTTTCTAGAACGACTAAAAACATCCTTATTAATTCCAATCTTTAAATCTGGCCAAAAGGAAAATCCAAGCAACTATAGACCAGTAGCTTTATTATCTATTTTCTCAAAAATATTTGAAAAAATAATACACAAACAAATATATGATTTTTTACAACAACAAAACTTTTTTTCAAAATGCCAATACGGTTTCCTACCTAAAAAATCAACTGAACTTATATTAATTAATTTGACAAATGAAATTACTCAAAATTTGGACCCAAATAAGTAAGTGAGTGTATTTATAGATATAGCTTTCATTAATAGGAATAAAAGGAAAATGTTTACAATGGTTTTCCAGTTGTTTAGAAAATAGAATTCAAATTACAAGAATAAACAACAATACAATAAGTGACAGTGAACCAATACTGAGTGGGGTACCACAAGGTTCAGTATTAGGACCGTTAAGGTCTGTGATATCCATTGACAGTTTCTTTTTGTCTGAATTTAAAGGTACAATTATGGCTTTTGCTGATAATATTGCAATTATTTATGAATCAACAAATTGGGAAACAAATAAAACAAATATGCAGAATGATTTACTACTTCAAAATTGGTATACAAAAAATAGTATGTTTATAAACTCAACGAAAACAGAATATATAAATTTTACTTTAAGAAACTATTATACATTTTCTAATCCCTTAAAGTATCACTTAAATTGTAAAAATAATCAAAATTGTAATTGTGAAATAATAGAACAAAAAAATAAAGTTAAATATTTAGGAATAATATTTGATGAGAACCCAAAATTTAAAGAACATATTAAATATGTAACAAATAAATTAAAATATATTTTGAGTAGCTTTTTCTTTATAAAACATACCATCGTTAAAGAGAACATTCTATTTTGCAATGGTGCAATCGATATTAAGTTACGGAAAAAGTATATGGGGTGGAATTTATGAGGAAACTTTATATAATTTAAAAATTATTCAAAAATCTTTTATTAGAATTATAGAGGGATGCAATAAGAGAGAGCATACAGCAAATATTTTTAAAAAACAAAATTTTAAAGTTTTCTGAATTATTCTGCATTGTAAGATTGTAAGATTATTAAAAAGAATAGTGAATTAAATCTTAAAAGAAATCATAATGATCAAAATTATTTTAAAAAAGAACAAAATGAATCTCGTGCTCGCAAATAATTAAAACGCTTTGTCCGATATGCCACGAGTGTTACTTTAAAATTATTTTATACCACGAGTAACAAAAACATATAGTCAAAGGATGTTTATGTATTTATCACCAAAAATATTGAATTCAGTTCCCAAAGAAATTCAAATCAAGATAAAAGAATTATTTTTTTCAAACTCCATAGTAGAAGCAATTTTAAAAAGACAAAAAAAAAGTGTCTAAATAATTAATTAGCAATAATTTTAATTTGTTTAAATTAACATTTAAAAAATTTGAAAGCTATTATATGATGTTTTCTATTTTTTAATAATTTTAAGAAGCACACAGGATTAATTTCCTAGCTTTTTGAAATGAGAAAATACTATGATTATGTTGAAATATCAAATACAAAATGTCAATTTAATAATTTTAAGGAACTTTAGAAATAAATAAAAAAAACATTGACTCGCACTGGCAAATGTGATAAGTGATTCCGATCTGTTTATTATAACTATATAACCAAAAAGGAGCCTGTTTAATTTTAAAGTTAGTTAATTATTTTGTTTTATTGCAGGAAGTCATGGAATTCGCAGGACACATAGTTAAAAACCCAATTATTATCAAACTGAAAAGGGAAGAAGAATCCCTGGACAACATTGCTCAGTATTACGTAAGATGTTCAAGTTCCGAAGAAAAATATCAAGCTATAACTAACATTTACGGTAACTACGTTTTTATACATGATATTTTTTTGAGTATGTCAGTAGCGTTTGAGGTTTTGGTATTTTTAATGGAGTACGTAGTCCAAATTTTGACAACATAATTATTAAGAGAAACAAAAACGCTTTGTCCGATATGCCACGAGTGTTACTTTAATAAATATTAAGGTCATTCTTATTATAAGATCAGTTAAAGGGGGTCAAAACGATAACAACACCAAGGGCTCAAGCTGTAGTGAACCATTCTTGATGTGTTTTATTTATTATCTTGAAGAGAATCGGTTTGAGGGTTGTGGATTTGCTCTATTCTTAGGAAATAATCGAGCATTGAGGGAGGACAAAAATAACGAGAATGAATATTAAGAATTTAATTCTTGGCAAGCGATAAAACTTGGTGTTATTAGTTTTTGTAAAAACACACAAACAATACCGTCAGCATTTTTAGGGCTGGTTTTTCAAAATAGTGAGTTAGCATTAACTCGAGCAACATAACCTTACAAAAATATTTAAGGCTTAAAATTTACGCCATGGCTTCAAGGGAGAGGTAAGTTGTCTTACCTTAGGGTTAACTTAAAAAAATGGTGACTTAAAACAACAAAAAACTGAGATTTAACAAAAGTTAATTTAGCTCGCTGGTAACCCGCTATTGAGAAAGGCCATTAATGAATTATTCTCAAAATATTGAGGATAATTTGATCTTTAGTAAAAATTTACACTCGTGTAAAAAATTAATTCAATGCCTTACTCAAAAGTCTGGAAAATCATGGAAATTCCCCGATAAGAATATCGGAATTGATATTCATATGCACTTTCAGGGTATTAAAAATGTCCTTTGCAGCTAACCCAACACACTTTTTTCTACTACTTCAGCAAAACGTGAAAAAGATCAAAATTTCAATATTATTTGTTCAATTTTAGCAAACTTTCTTGACAACGTTCAAAACGTATAGAAAATTATTTTTTTAGTCAAATTTTCTAAAAAAAAATTCGCGTGCGGCGCGTTTACCCAACATTTATTACAAGATTTTGGCAATCAATCTATAATTGACACTAAGGTCGCGATTCTTCAAAAACGACGATTTTTAAACATAGTTTTACACTAACTGCTTTTTTGACAGGACTTATTTGCTAATATTCCTTAAAATTTAGTTTCTTAATAATATTCCAGTAAATAAAAAATATGTCACATTAAATTTTTGCAGGTAGTTTTTGTGAAAAACCCTTTTTTCTATTTAAAAATGTACACTTTCAACTACATAAAATGCGTACAGCAGAAGTTAGCTGCAGGTCGGTTTAATTTAAGTTTTGCTAATTGCGTAAGCACAAAAATAAAGAGACTGGCCACACTTTACTGTAAGACTTATAAAAATACTAATGAACAAAACAATATTTTTTTAATTTAACATTTTATCATAAAAACTTATTCTTAAAGCTCATTATTGTGCGAATAAGAAAAAGTATCAAGAAGAAGGAACTGTTTGGCGAAAAGAAAGCAATAACTTAATCATAGTCATCGCACCCCTGCAGGATCGGTAAATTTAAGTAATCTAAGCCTTTGCAGACAACCAAAAAGAAATTATTAAAAAAACACTACGTAAAAAACAAGAAAACGTTTCTTCAGTAGCGTGTCATTGCCCCGTCAGCCTCGATAATATTTGCTAGTCTTCGTGGTATGGAATCTGCTAAATTTTGAAATCAATTTGGATTTAAAACAATGACTTCGTCGTACCCTCTGACTATGAGCTCCATTAAGTGGTTGGAATTTCTGGGAACAATATTCGTGTTACCTTTTTTGCTATAAGGCCCCACACATTTTCCACGAGATTGGCGTCAGGACTTTTTGCCGGCCATGGCAAACCCTCGATGTTGTTTTGCTGGAACCACTGTTTTAGAAATGCGTGCGGTATGGATAGGACAGTGATACTGTTAACACTCAAAACCTTCTGTATGAAGAAGGTTGCTTCTGGAAGCATAACATTTCTCATCATATCAACATAAACCTCAGCCGTAAATCTTCTATGAATTCTCGCCGATATCCACACTCCACACATTCACGGAAAATCTTCCAGCTCGGTCTTCGTTCCCAGCAATATATTTTTCGAGATAGCGTGTTCGTGGCGGGCGATATAACAAAATTTGTTTGCTGTCATTGTGGGAATTTTTTTTCATCCGTGAAGACCATCTATTGCCAAGTCTTCTTTATTTTATTATTAACCTGGCTTGCTTCTTTTCCGCTCTAAGTAAGGTTTTCTTGGCAGCAACGCGACATCTAAGCCTAGAACGGCTTATCCGTCTGCGCGTCGTTATTATGGATCCAGGAAAATGTGCCTCAATTTTCGCTTCTGGGGCCATCGCAAATGGGTGGTCTTCAAGAAAGTCAGTTGCTGAGCCTGTTGAGGCGTACTGACTTGGTTCAAGCCAGTACGTCCTTCTTGTTTCGTCCATAATGGGCCGCTACTCTTCGAACGACCAACCACCGTCTAATTTTGCCAAAATTTGGGCTTTTTCGAATTCGTTTAGTTCGAGCATTTTTAAATATAAGCGTATGACAACAACAAAACCAGACGGTGACATTTTTTGTCAATTTGAAATACCTAAAAGGTTACGGAGTTGCAACACCCATAATACACTATATAAAATCGGCGTACGCATTTTATGTGGCCGGTGTTATGAAGCTTATTTTTGTGTGTAAACAAACCTTTAAAAATTTTAACATACAAAACCATAGCCATGGAATATGTCGCTGTCACTGTTCAGAAAAATCACACAAATTCTGTCTTTCCTTTTACATGATGAGAATTTTCGACGTCCTGCAGAATATCTTTAAAGTATTAAATTTACAAGATCTGATTAAAAAAAATTACGCAGTGTCTCTTACAACGTTAGGATAAGCGTTAAGTGTTAAGTTAAGTTATTTTAAATGAGGCAATAAGTAAAAATCGCCACTTTCCAGAATTGTGACTGGTGAGATTTTCTGTCGTTTCTGAAGAATCGTGACCTAGATGCCAATCCACAATATATTTCACAAAAATCGTCAAAAAATCATTTTCGAAGAATTTTCTGCGTAATTTTTAGAATAATGTCCTCAAGACAGAGTGTAACGAAGTACCTTCAAAAAAGGAAGAAAAAATGTTAAACGAAAGGTTTGATCAGCTGTAGTAGGCTGATTTTAAAAAAAGTATTAGTTATAATTTTAACAAGTTGGTCATGGGGATTTTTTTTCGAAAAATTCTGTGGACATCCTGTAGCAGCTTTTACAATTTGGGGCAAATCTAAAAATGTCAGATCAAGGGACTGCCAACTGACGGTTGTGTGACAGGACTGTGAGGCTGACATATTCAAATGACACAGCCGTCAGCCTTCGACAGTTACTTTATTTATACGGGCCTCTTAAAGCGCTTTTATATAAGGAGGCTTTGACTGCTAAAATCGCTTTAAGCACTAAATCGATTTTACTTCAAAGCGATTCAAGAAAGCGGTTTATCGCTCTGAAACCGATTTTAGGTTCGGCATAAACACTTTAGAGCATTGCTTTCAATCCTGGTTTTACTAAAAAGTCTGTTGTTAACTTAGTTGGGTTATTTTAAACTGACATTTAATGAAAGACCCTCGGGAACAGCGATTTTATTTAAAACCGGTTTAAGGTGCGTATAAACATAGTAAATGTTACCGCCATATACCTATTAGCTTAAATATACTCCTTACCCCAAACTTGTAAGCAACATCTATAATCTAGCCAGCCATAATATTAAAACAAAAGACATTGACTGAGCCCCGGCCTTTTGCACATGTGCGAAAATTTATCGATCCGAGGGGTATCGGTCAGTTTCGGTCGGCTTCGCGGCGTACGTCATACGTCTTCAATCGAGGCGGCGCCGTTTTTAGGTGCGTTCGGGTAATGCACTCCATTCACTCTTTTGACTCCTTTTACGCAAAACCGTTCGGGTATTCAAATCGAAGTGAAAAGTGCAGCGCCTTTTAACGTTCGGGTATTAGGAGTAGAGCAAAAAGAACTCACTCCATAAGTCCCACCTCGTAAAGGTAGAGTGCCGGTGCGGGCATGCGCAGTTAGTCATTCGGCCACATTTTGTGCTTTTTCGAGGCTTTTTTAAATTACTTTGTACTAGTATCAGTTTCAATTAAATGAATTGGCAACCTTTTCTAAAACCACGGGTCCTTTATACGACGGATCATCATACAAAATTTACTTTTGGAAATTAATTGGACCCTTAATATGAGGAAAATTTTCGAAAAATTCCATTTAGAATCGGCAAAGATTTGTTTTTGTTTGTACACCAAACGAAAACACGCAGAAAACACCTAATTAAAGGTTAGGTTAGCTTACAGCTTGCAAGTTTTACACCAAAGCGTTCGACTATTACAATTTCACTCCAAACACTCTGCCGCACTCTCACTCCACTCCTAAAAAACACCACTCCTACTCTTTATTATTACCCGAACGTACCTTTTGTTGCTTATTGTTTTGATTCCGTGTTTTCATTTGCGCTTCGCGGATTTTTATGCCGCTGCGTAAAATATACGGGCTGTGATTATGAAGAACATCAGACAACAAAAACGGAGCGATACCATCAGATATTGAGTGGAGAAGGTCCAGAGGAGCTTTTTTGTTTTGTTACGCTCCAGTTAAACATCAACGGGATTATATTTCTTCCTCAGTGGCACACATTTATATTTTTTTCTTTATCCTACGTTGCGCATACGTTGCCCTTGAGAAACGCGACGTCGGCTAGCGACGTCGTTTCGACTGCCTGACGACCATCATTCGCACCTTAATGGGTAATACAGATTCGGTTCGCCTCGACGTTATTGATCCTGACTATCTTTACCAATTGTCAACGTTATTTTACGTTTAATTTTCCTCACCTAAAATTAGTTACTAAACAAGAATGTTAATTATATTTGGTTTTGTTTCGACTACCTAAAATATATAAAGCTTTGTAAAAGAATGAAAATGGATGCGTTTTTTTTAAAGGCGGATCCTGATGTCTATAAGTATACATGAATAAAATATAATTCTTTTATTTACTTTTAAAGCACCTTACACATACAAATTTGTAAACGAAAGGCCGTTAATTGATCTAAGAAAATATAATTAAAAAAAATTGGTTAGAAATATATTTTTTAAATAATGTTGTTAGTTTTGTTGTAAAAACGATCTAACATTCCCCCAAAACATTATTTTATTAATTTTAGACTAAATCTAAAAAGCAAAAAATTAATTTACAATGGTCGACAAACGCCAACCTGTTCAAAATGCCGAATTTTTGTGTGCTACTTAATCTGAACTCGCATTATACCAAGTCGGACCGGGTCTCCAAGTTAAGTCGTAAGTAAGCATGACTTAAGTTACGAAACTCGTCGCTTCGCAAACGTATTACGACGTATTAAAACCATACGTCCGCCATGCGCCGTATCGGCCTGTCATCGGCCTGCGTACGTATTAGAATCGCACGTCTTGCATAGAGTATGTAATATTAATCTAAAGTCGTTTTTAGTAGGTCAATCACACCTTGTGTCGCCCTAACCTCACAGTTTTGGCGGTTTTATTTATTCTTGTTTGTGGTCGTGCCTCGTTATCTCGACATAAGTGATTACTTAAAAATCATTCACCGCATGTGGGAGGAAAATGGAATATGCTGGTTCCCTACAGCAATGAAAGATATCCAATCGGATGTTTGAATGGTCGTTTTGATATTTTCAAGGCACTTGCAACTAGCAATAAGCAGATCCTGGATCCAAAAACACCAAGAAAAAAAATGAAAACTTGGGTTAAAATTTTAAGTTAAGTTAGAACCAGACAAATAAAAATAGTTGTTTAAGTTAGATCCAACGCCTGAAAGAATTGTATATTTAAGCTTTATGGTTCAAGCCTTGAATGATGTTTTAAAAAAGAAGGATTCTAGGTTAGGTTTTTCATTAGGACTGCTGAGAATATTGCTAAACCAACACCTTTCTCAACTAAAAAGTCAGTTGACTCCTACCTCTTTAGTGCTCTTTAGCCTACAGTTGCCGCCAACAGTAGGCTAAAGGTTGACACGGGTTGACAGGTAACACTTGAATTTTCTGTCATGGCAATATGGCCGCTATAGTAGCCTAAAGGATACCAAATCGAAAAAGAGTTAACTGGCTTTTTAGTTGAGAAGGTTTTGGTTAAACATGGGTAAAATACTAATGACACTATGTTTTATATTTGCAGTGATTTTCCTAGATTGTGAGATGAGTTCTAATACAGGGTTCCTAAGATTTTCCTTAGGGATAGGATTTCAATAAATCAAACAGAAATGGCATAGAAAGTTCTGCGCGCACAAAAGAAACAGTTATATTGAGCAATGGTGCCAGTTTGTTATTATCTCCGGACTGCTTTCATGAAAAAAAATTGTCGCCACTCTTTCATTGTGAGCATAAATCATAGTTGCAATAATAACCGTTGACAAGATGTCTGCAAATTCCGCTAGATGGCGGCCACACCATGAGATGATCGAGGAAAAACTGGGATTCACAGGCATTGCATTTTTATTTTCTTTCGAGTCGCTTCAGTTTCGTAAATTTTGTGTTTTTAAAATGCCGTAAATGTGCTCAAACTGTCTACAACATTTATCATCGTTTTGAAAGGTACGGGTGCATAAATGGTTGTAGAAAGTGTTACCACGACGGCGAAATACCAGAGCATCCCGATCTTCCACACAGGGTGGAACGAGACGAAATGGTATGCGCTTACGTTGAGGCACATGAACCATGTTCGATGAAACCGATTGCGGAGGCACTGGATATTCCCAACAGCACTTGCCAATGGATCCTAAAAAAATACGGCTACAAGTCGTTTAAGATTGGGAAGTCGCAGGAATCGCAACCAGGTGATTATTTTCGCCGGTTAGAATATTGTGAGGTTATGAGGGATAAATGTGACAGAAACGAAAATTTCCTATCAAAAGTTTTGTTTAGTGACGAGAAGGCAGCTCTCACAATCCACAAAATAGCCGCTATTGGTCCCGCGAAAATAAACATCTGCACGCAAGTGTTAGAACGCAACATCCTCAAAAATTAAATGTTTGGAGCGGTATTGTCGGGGATCACATTATTGGACCCTTTTTCATTGAAGGGAATTTGAATAGCCAAAAATATGTTGATCTTCTCCAACACCAGGTTTTACTACGGTGGAGGGAACTCAACATAAATTTGGACGAATTGTGGTTTCAGCAAGATGGCTGTCGCCAGGTTGTCAGGTATTTGGTGATAGAATTATTTCCACGTATGGAAATATCCGATGGCCTCCTCGATAACCAGATCTTGCGCCAAATGACTTTTTTCTATGGGGTTATTGGCACGACAAAATTTTCCAACACCCTCACTTACGGCCCTCACTATACAGGAGTTGAGAGCGAAAATTTTGGAGGCGGGCAACTCTATCCCCCCTAAAATGTTGGCTGCTACGCGCCAAGAGTTTTACAATAGATTGGAATATTGTGAGGCTCAAGAAGGGGACAGATTTGAACATCTAATCTAATTAGAAATTAGATGTTTTCAGGTCCAAACCACAGCTTTTTCTTGCTTAAAGGAGGCGGCAGGGTCCATTATTTACGATACTGAGCGATAAACTCGTGAGGTTGTTAATAATATCTTCGCTTTTAATTAAATTTCTTTCCATTCTGTTCTACTAGTGACATCTATCCGGAAACGGCCAAACCATGCAGCTAGCACTAGCAGCCAAAGAAATCACTAAACGGCGCTGTTTTTCCTGCAGAGCTTTTTGCTTGCGATATTATTGATTTTAAATAAAGCTGGCCCTACACTACATTTGATATTTTCGAGGTGTTTTATGACATGATCTCGAAACATGTACCGAACCAATTCTTCAAAACTAGCGGGATGGTAAAAGCAAAAAATAAGGGGCTGCCAATATTTGTAACACCCAAAAAGGGGTGAAAAGGTTTATTTTGCTCTGTTTCTTTACAAAAAATGTTTTTTTTTTTACGAAAAACTTGAGCTCTGCCACTTTTTTTATTTTTTTTCTTCAACTTTCTCGAAATTTTCGTCATACCGTAGAAAAAAATTATTTCCCCCATGGTCATACTCTACTTTTATTCGAAAAAATTTAGAAACAGAGACGGAATCAGTTTTCCTAAAACGGGGGATCTTGGTTTCGAGTGAGAAGATAAAGGGCGCGCAGGCAAAAATTTTTCAATCAAATATGTTAGAAAATCAAAGCACGAAATAAAAATGGCGCCGCTTACATTTTTTTTTCAAAAATTACGTAATTTCGGGAACGCAAAGCAATAGGTCTAAAGAGTATAATTTTTAAGAAAAAAATATCAATTTTCTCGCCCTCCTCCACTGGGACTACAGGGGCCGTGCACAAATTACGTAATGGTCATAGGGGGGAGGGGGTTACAAAACGTTACGTAGGGGGGAGGGGGGTTTTCGACAGCGTTTGCATTTGTGTGAAACTAAGAAAATTTGAAATTAAAATAAGTGAAGTTTTTTTTTTGGGGGGGGGGGTAGTGGTCTTAAAATCGTTACGTAATATTAGGGGAGTGGCGTGCCAAACCGTTACAAAACATTACATAGAGAGGGGGTCAAAAATTGGTAAAATCACCGTTACGTAATTTGTGCACGGCCCCACATCTGACTGTTCCTCCTTTTTGGTTTCGAATCAAAGTGCAAAACCCGGGTTGGACGTTCGAAGGCGTCAACCCGTCCTATTTGCTTGATAAAGTTTCTACGGAAATATCTCAGTCGATTTCTCCGGCCGTGTATGAACGCTTTAGGTTAGTCATTTGCATGTATCTCAGTCTCCAGGCTGTAAACAGTGCGTAAGGACAATGGTTACAAAATGCAAAGCCGAAAAATATTTTTTTTTACGATATCTTTCATCAGTTTGGTATTAAAGTCGAGTAAAAACAATTTTTATTCCAGTCCTAAAGGTATGAAAATAGAAAACATTAGAAAACAACAACCTGGAATGGATTTACTACGTGTAAGATGTAGTGACAACATCGCCCCATGCCCATCCTTTTCTGCCTAATGTGCTTTTCCGTTTGTCTGCGTCTTATACACGGCTGCTTGGCTCCTAAGGATTTGCTTAGGAACCCTGTATATTATTCGTGTATTTCCGTAGGTACAATCGGTATCGGTCAAGCCATCATTTTCTGTCATACACGGAAGACGGCGGCGTGGCTAGCGGAAAAAATGTCAAAAGATGGGCACGCCGTTGCAGTTTTGACAGGCGATTTGACAGTTGAGCAGAGAATCAGCGTGTTGGACAGGTTCAGAGAAGGTCAGGAAAAAGTTTTGATTACCACCAATGTGCTGTCCAGAGGCATAGATGTGGAGCAGGTAAGTTTATTTAAATATTTTTCGCTTTTACTTTTCACGGTAAAGGTTTTTATGTAGCCTATTTTATCTCCGGTACAAACCAGGGTCACTGCATCCTGAAGTCAGGCACCTCCAAGGGTAGCGACAACATTACCAGTTTTTCGAAAAACTCAAATTTGACATTATCAAGGCTGCGATTTAAAAAAAAAGTACGAAAAAATAATGTTGACTGATGTAAACAATTAATAGTAGTTTGATTTTTGAAATCTGAATAAAGGCCTTCGTTGGGCATCTTCTTCCCACATCTCCACTTCAAACATCTCCCACCAACCTCCGTGGTCGGAGTGCATCGGTGGCTTGATTCCACCGGAACATTTGGAGAACGTTTTTGATCGAATCGAAAAAGTTTCAAGAACGCTTTGGTTCCACCCATATCTATTAGGCCTAGTGCCCTTATTCTCAAACTGACAGAAATTCTGCTCCCACGGGGCCCATTCTTGAATTTCGTAGGAAAGATCGTACGGGAACGGTCCTCTTCCTGATATCCGACCACGACCGAACCTCACCCGATTGCCGTGTATCGAAGGAACTTTCCTACACTTTCATAAACCTGCCCCGGGATCAGGTGAATGAGCGCTCTTGAAAAACGACAATCCGGTCAGCTTCTGAGCCTTCTTATTGGTCGATACGAAGGATGTGAACGTTCCCGTGCGATCTTTCCTACGAAATTCAAGAATCAGCCCCCAGGGAGTCAAGTTCTCTTGCTACTATGCTTCTTATTGGTCCAAATCGGCTTAAATCGGTTTTTCTCACTTTTGCCCGATATTGATAGAAACTAATTCTATTGATCTTTACTAATAGAATTACTTTACCGATTTAAACCAAGATTTGGAACAATGAGATGCATAGTAGCGAGATTTAAAGAATAGGGGCCCAGGATGCGAGAAAATTGTAACGGCAGCGGTCAAAATCTAGATTGCCATGACATGGCCAATGGGATAATGACGGCTCAATCTGAGTCTGCGCGAGTTTCTAACGTCGAATGCGCATTGGTGCCCGTCATTAATCCATTGTCCCCGGCCAACTTGATATTTCGCAGTTCTTTCCGCTACGCTTTTTATCATAGGGAAATACATGAGCAGGGCCTTTTTAGTATCTCATAGTTATATGGTTCCACCGGTGCATTCACGATACACCTAACACGGTATGCCAGTGCGCAGACGTTACGTTGGAAACATAATTTGAAATCTTCAATGTCAAGAATATGCTTTATATGGTCTTCTATTTGAAAATAGAGGATATTTTGTGATCAACTGGATTTTGCAAATGTATTTAATACACTTTTAATACACTATATACACATATTTTTACTGAATTTATCAGTTAAAATCTCACGTAAGGCAGGGACTGATTTACCAGGAAAATAATGCTTACTCTGTTGAGTAATATCAGATCTTTTAAGTATGTTTAGAATGATTTGATTTAAAAATATTTGAAAGATCAAAGAACATGTAAACAGGGCGAATTTCGCGTGTAGAAACCCCGGGAGAAATCCATTAGACCAACCTAATATTTCCAGATTTATCAATACTCAAAAAAAAAAAGGAAGACTCCTGAGAATCAGTGGCGCTTTTTGCCGAACGAAAAACACAAAACAATATTGTTGGACTTGACCATCTTATCTTTCTTACCAAATTTGGTCCTCTTCCCTTTTAGTTTTTTATTTAGTATGTTATTTTTGCAATATGTTAATTTTACTGGGGTATTTTTCACGGTCATGAAGCTTCAAACTGCATCAAACTCCAAGGATCAAATTTGGCATATATATGCCTAATAGTTAGAGGTACATTTGAAGTTAGTCTGACAACACGTCGAATTATTAAGATTTTTTGTAGAGAAAATGGCAAAAAATCTCGTTTTTTGCGATTTTCAAGGTCATTTAAGCTTAGATGACGTTAAAAGTAAATTTTTTGGAATCCTCGTCGTCGAATTATATGGAATCGAGTATAATCATGCCCCGGTTGCAAAAGTTGTATTTTTTATGATTTCTGGCCGCCATCTTAAAAGATGACTTCATATCAACCCCTTCTACACGGATGCGAACAAAACACCCGGTAACACTTTTTTATGTGACTAAAGAACTATCAATCCCACGAACTTACACATGCACCTTCACTAAATGTTTAGTTAAACTCTATGATAGTCCTAAGCAATCATAATTACAAAAATACGACCGAAAAATCAGTGAAATCACAAAATTCTTCCAGCTCTCAGTGCTAAACAAACAATTCTGATTCCAGCGTGACGTCATGCGCGGCGCGTGTCGAATCTGTGACGAGAAATCAGCATACCGTAGTAGGTGTATCGTGGGTGCTTTCACTTGACCCGATGACTTTACGAACTCTCCCTATCGCAGTTTTTTTATTACATTATCTAGGTGACTATAGTCGTCAACTACGACCTGCCAGTCGATCTTCAAGGCGAGGCCGACTGCGAGACGTACTTGCACCGAATCGGGCGCACGGGAAGGTTCGGCAAAAAGGGTCTCGCCATCAATCTGATAGATTCCGAAAACGCCATGCGAATTTGCAAAGACATCGAAAAACATTTCGGCAAGAAAATTCACTATTTAAACGCCGAGGATTCCGACGAAATCGAGAAAATCGGAGCTTAAGGTCGCAAACACTGGGGGCAACGTTGCAAAACGTGATTGTGCTATTCCACCAATAGGTGGAGCCACGTATTGATCTAATGGCTGGTTTCGACTTGGACGTTTCTATTGTTCATATCGATTTAAACACGTTTTTATAAACCCGGCAAAATTAGGGTTCCAAATGAGGAAACAACTTTTTCTGATATTGTAAAACGTTTCAAGTAGTTTTTGGTCGTGCCCAATACGCCCGACAACTAATGCTATTTGACACTGTTGACATTTGAACGTCAATATATAGTTAAGGGCTGCCGTGAAATGCCGCAAACGTACAGACGGTTAACATAAGAATTTTGACGTACAGAGGACATGCGCATTTGTGTTTTGGCGAGCTTCTATTAAATTCCGTGCCATTTTGAACCGGGTGGTGCTGCGGTTAGTACCCAAGACAGACCCAAGCGTGTTTTTCTGTTTGAGAGTTAATTAAGTCCTCTACATTTTCTTGGAACTTATCTAGAAACTTATCTAATAAATAAGGAGTAGATTTTATCTTGGAATGGAAAACCATAGTAAACTAATTTTATTTTGAAAACAAAAACCAATAAATTATCCCAAATGTCAAATAACTGGACCGTCGGCATCGCGTCGACTTAAAACATGTACCAAAATGGCTTTTCTGTACTGTCAAATAGCGTTAAATTATGTACAAGACGTACAGCGCAACTTGCGATTTATTAATTACAACCTATATAACTAATTACACCTAATTCAGTGATAATTTTGTTCTAAAAAGAAATTTAGAGCTTGCGTTTTTTAAAAGTTAGCGCACGCGCTACTAGGTTCCGTGAGAAGCCAGCAGCGCATGCGATTACAGCCTAATTAAGAGAATTCAGAAAAAAAAGATACCTAAATAATTGCAGCTAATTTAGAGCTTCATAGTTTCATATATTTTGATTTCATTCTGATGTCATTTTCTTATAAAAAAAAAATTGTTTTGATTTTACAGTGAATCAATAAGATTACTTAACACTGACATAACTATTAAAACCAGGCAAAGTACTAAATTTATATTCCATAAAAAAAATGTAGAGCTCGTTTTTTTAAACAAAGAGCGCGTGCGCTGCTAGCTTCTGCGGAAGCTAGCAGTGCAAGTGATTGTAAGCAAGCGAAACGGAATTTAACTCAAAAAGTCACATGAATAACTACGACCGATTTAGTGCTTATACCATTTTTACAAAAAAAAAACTACTCCTCGGGAAAATTCTCCTGTATGCATCTCATTTAGTTATCCCAAAATTCTTGATATCCAATTTATTAAATTGAAACCATAAGAACTATTTAAATATGTTAAGGCACTAATTTCCTGACGCCTTAAAAAATTTAGGCTCGCTTTTTTTTTAAATATAGAGCCTGAGCTGCTAGCTTCTACGGTAGCTAGCAGCTCAAATGATGACGGGTAAACCAAAAGAGGTTTAATACCAAAAGTCACATGAACCATTAGAACCCATTTAGTACTGCAGAGTTACATAACTTTTACCACAGACCTACACCATTAGACCCTGAATGCTATGCTAATGTCCTGGCTCCTACAATAACAATGTATCTCGCAAAACGCATCGCCGGAATTAGGCGTTCTCTTTCTCTTTATATAAATTTTAAAAAAATATTTGTAGTCATCCTAACTCGCACTTTATACAATATCTTTTCCTCAAAGAGCAGGAGAAAAAAGATACAATGTGTCTGAGCAAGTATGCGATGTGAAAATTATTATGTATATAAGCTCGTGTTCCCCAATTGATGAATACATAGTAGGATGAAGACTTGTTGCCAACTTGTTGGTTCTAAAATTTAATGAAAATCTTGCTTTTTTACCACTATAAGCAGCTACATTCAAAAATATCATAAAAACAATGTTTATTTATTTAAAAACTATAATTATAAAAGTGAAGTTAAAAACTATAGGATGGTGCGGGAGTGCATCGTGTTTAAACGATTGGAACACCCAAATTAAGGGATTTCGTTTCAAAGGTAAATGTCAAAATCAGCTGTACTTTTGTTGTGATAATTACCGGTCAGTGTCGTCCTTTACCTATTTTCAATTATTGGTATTACTGTTTTTGGTAATTATACAGTATACGGTTTTCTCCTATTTTATATTTTTTATGAAAAATTCCTTATAGAGGCACCTACTAGGGTCCCTAGGACCCCAAATGCGTCGGCGCCGGTTATTTTTAAAGAGAAAAAAGGGTGCCGGGGTGTTTGTAATGTATTTTTTTGATTGTTTTGTTGGGTTGGGTTAGGTTGAGTTGGGATGTGTTGGATTGGATTATTTTAGTGAAAAAAAAATTAAAAAAACAAAAAAAAAACAACCGGCGCCGGCGGATTTGGGGTCCTAGGGACCCTCTAGTAGGTGCCCCCATAAAGAATTTTTCATGAAAAATCAAAAATGGCAGAAAACCGTATACTGCATAATTACGCTGTTTTTTTAAATATGCTTTGTTGTTGGGACCAGCACCCTGTGTACCCTCTGTGTAGGTGTGCTCAAGGATATATATAATTTCTTAACAAAGGCAAAAATAATATATCAAAATATTATTATGTTTTATTGTCTGTTTATTCTGGTATTTTCGTATTTTAGTCCTAAATTTAGAAAAGCAGGTACCTGACCACAGACCTAAGGGTTTCAAGTTCTGTGTATCTATGTAAAATAACAATGGGTAAAACGAAATTGTTAAGTATAGTAAAATATTTTAATTCTCAAAGCTTTAATTGAATATTAGTTTTAAAAAAAGAGTAGGTATTTTATTATATTTTTACTTTTATCTTAACATATTTTATATGACATATTTTAAACTTACAATTATGCAAGTGATTTAGTAGATTTCATCAGGGGTTTAATTTAAACATCAGGTTTTTGCCTTTTTCTTTCAGTTGATAGAAAAGACTATTAAACAACTGTTGCCCTCTTTTTTGGTATTGCACCAGCAAATTTTACAATAATTATTAACCATTAGCATTTAAAAAAATATTTAACAACATAACACAATTAAATTGGTGGCGGGTTTCTGAAAAGGTTACAAAAAAGGGGTGGGTTTTTATAACTTCATCCAAAAGACGATTTTTGTGTCAGTAAATTACAAAAGCATGGTTACCGATGCAAAAAAAACTCGTGTTTTTTTAAATCACTCGCTGCGCTCGTTAATTTAAATCAACGCTCGTAAAAAGAACGCTCTTTTAACCGCTAGTTGTCAAAACTACAAATTACTGCTTTTGTGCAATTAACCCATTTTCTTACATATTTATTAATTTTTCGCCGCTACTGGTAGAGTATGTAAAACAAATGGATGTATCTAGGACATACGGCTACAAACATATACATGTTTTACCGCAGTGTTGCCGAGCAACGTTCTGAAAATCATTCTGTCCTTTTTTGGGACACAGACTAGCTTGGGGGCAAAACAAATAAGAATTTATGAATGGGATTCAGGGTCTATGGTTTTTAGGTCTGTGATTTTTACCAAAAAAACTACTCCTCGGGAAAATTTCCCTATATCAGAATATAATATTTGTAGTATAGTATAATTTTAGTATTATATATTTTTAAAAAAATATATGAAACCATGGAGCATTAAATTAGCTGTAATTATGTAGGTATCTTTTGTTTTCTGAATTCTCTTGATTAGGCTGCAATCGCATGCGCTGCTGGCTTCTCACGGAACCTAGTAGCCCATGCGCTAACTTTTTAAAAACGCAAGATCTAATTTTTTTTTGCGGAACAAAATTAGCTCTAATTAGTTATATAAGTTCTAATTAAAAAATTGCAAGTTGCTTCTACATGTTGAAGTTATCGCAGGCGAAGTTATCGGTCTGTAAATTGGCGCAACCAAAAACTATCTATTATCCAAATTGTCAACGGTATCCAAACGATTTTTCTCAATTTTTTTAATATTTGCCGAAATTGGAGAAAAACAGACAATTGTCATTAAATCCATGTAGCCCATATAATACATAATATAAGGCCAAAGAAAAGCTAAGGTGTTTTTGCATGTCTTAGCAAAAATTTATTAAACTTTTGGAAGAAGGGAAACTTTTGGAAAGCTGTTTCGCTTTGGTTGTTAAAAAGACTTCAATAAACAATCTTGCAAAATTTCGTCGCAATCTGTTTTTAATTTTTTTGCACGGAAAATATTAATCCATAATTTGAAAAGCAGTGTTGTCAGATGGGTTCGTTGGTATTTGTAGCTTTAAGAGAACAATGGTGTAAATATATGTTTCTTTTAAAGGGATTTTTTACTTGCACACCAACTATTCGATATGGGGCCATTTCATATGAAATCAACCAAAAAAAAGGGAGGTTTGGCAGATCATCTCCCCGATTTCGATAATTTTTGGTACATTTATTCTAACCATAAAGGATGAAAAATCCCAAATTTGATTTTTTTTTTGACCATTAGTTTTTTTAAAATTAATTCTTGAACATCACAAAAACTACCAATTTTGCTCAAACATGTACTTAAAAAAATTGAAATATCTCGATAACTACTTAAACTTGGACGGTGGTTTATAGCTCTTTTAAAAGGTATTTTAAATACTTTCGAATGATGTACTTTTTTTAATTTTTTAAAAACAGCATTTTTTATTTTTTTTTATAAAAATACATTTTGTTTCTGGGTATTTCGCCAATATATTTACAAAAAGCTATCACTTGCTTTTGTAGTAGTATGTATAATTATCTAGATATTCATATTTTGATAAATGCCTGTAAAGACAGTCAGTTTTAACCAAATGTGCAGGTACACAAAAAGAGTAATATCTTGAGAACTGTATACCGTACAAAAGCGAGTAATACTTTGTTTTATAGGTATTTTAAAGGCCATTTCGATAAAACATCATCTAACCTAATTTTTTTTGAAAAATTGTTTTCAAAATTTTTAAAATAATTTTTTTTCATGAACCCATCAAGTCTCCATCTTGAAATTTTATAAATAGTTTGGCGAAATATCCAGAAACAAAATATTTAAAAAAAAAAATAAAAATGCTTTTGTCAAAAATTAAAAAAAGGTTTTTTTTTTTAATTTCAAATATTTTTTAAACAAAAAGTACATCATTCGAAAGGTATTTAAAATACCTTTAAAACGCGCTGTTTAGTTTAAGTAGTTATATTTAAGCAAAATGGTCGTTTGTTTGATTTTCAAAAATTAATTAAAAAAATTAAATTTGAGATTTTTCATGCCCTTTATGGGTAGAATAAATGCACCAAAAATTATAGAAATCGGGGAGATGGTCTGCCAAACCTCTGGTTGATTTGATTTGAAATGACCCTATGCTAAACATCTGGGGAGTATTTGGTCCGCTTATTTGACAACTTGTTGTTGTGACAATTACCATAGTGGTAATATACCAATGTATAAATTATTATTAATAGCAGCAAATAAAAAATAGCTAAAATTGGTGTGCGTGAAATATCTTGAACTTCTTTAGAATATTTATATTTTTCTACCTGATGTATAATTAAGTTTTGTTTAAAATAATGACAGTTTAAGTGTATTGAGGCGTGCGTTGGGTTGCATTAGGTTTTTTTTTAAATTGTTGACTAATTCTATAAAATAGCCAAGCTTCTTGTACTGCATCGTTTAAAAATAATATAATATTAATTTGTATTAAAACTATTATTTGTGTTAAAAAATAGTGCATATAATAAAACCTTGCATAAAACACGTTTTGACTATTTTATTTTTTTTTAAATGCTAGGATTACTTTTTTTAAAGTATGATCCGTTTTTAAGGAACATTTTATGATAAACCGATAAGTATAAAAACCAGAAACAAATCAATTAAAACTTAAAAAATCCTTCTCGGACCTTTAACAAAATTGTGTCGCATACAAAAGTGAGGAAAGGTAGAACGTTACGTGCACACAGGACTAAATCGCTTGCAGAGCTGACTGATGATTACAAGCCTGCATCATCATAAAAACAGAGTTTTGGTTAAATAATAAATAGTGGTTTAATTACCTAACTTGTTTTACAATTATTTACATCGTCCAGGCCTCTTTTCGGTTGAAGCTCCTTGATTTCTTCAAAAACTGCTTTTTCAAAGTCTAACAGTTTTTTCGGTTTTTTGTACTAAAATATGAAAAAAAAATCAACGTAAGCAACTGAATAAAGATGCGGTAGATTGACAGATATAGAAAAATAATAGAAGAGGGTGCAAAAGGTTTAAGTGCAAATATTTTAAACATAGGGGTTAAAAGTCCTTTCTTTTCGAGATAGAGAGTGTCAAGGTGCGCGATTTTGTTTTTGTTTTTTTCTTAAAGAGAGATTCCCAGGAAATGTTATTGTTTTTTTTCCTAAGAGATTTTTTTGGCAGCTCCTTAACCTTTTTTTTTATAGCGACGGGAAATCTTAATAGATACCGGCCTCTGGTGGTCTGCTGAGTGTGCCCGATTCCGCCTACCCCGCCTATGGACTAAACCCCTCCGCTGCAGATTTGGTCGAAAAATAAAGGAACCATTTTGGTCTCTTAGGTGCGTTCGTCTTCGTGTTTGATTTTTAGAATCGTTCTTATCATATCATGTCCCTGGTTCCATTTATCTACGTGTCGTATCATTTCTTTGAGAGGTTCTCTATGGTCATATTCTCTATCTGTAGACCGTGTCTTGTTGTTTCGCGGTACTATCTGTAGATCGTGTCTTGTTTCGCGGTAGTTCTCAAATCTTGGACAGTAAATTAACGTATGTTTTGCTTCATCTATTCTTTGACAGTACCGACATATGTCGTCCGTTTTCCCTATTCGCTTTGTGTATGTCGTAAAAGATCCATGTCCCGTTAGAGCTTGTCATATAGTAATCCATTTTTGACTTCCCTCGCTAAGGCAAGTAATGTAATCCACGAAAAATCGCACTTCGGGCTTTTCATGATCCTCCACGAATTTTGAGGTTCCGAATAGTGATAAGCACGAATCCAGACACCGTCGCTCTGTCGGTCGGTCTGTCTGTCGCCTACTTTGTAGCCACTCTAACTCAAAAACCCCTTCACTAATCTTAACAAAATTTTACATAGTGATTACTTGTGTTGATGCGCTGACCCCTATTGTTTTTGAGCATTCCCCTATTAGACCCTTCGGAGCTACCCCAAAAAAACTTTATAAAATATTTTTTTTTCTTACCGTGTGATACCTCTTTGGAAAGCTTATAAAAATTGTAGGTGAATAGCGCCAAAATTTTTGACTACATGTATATCTATATATCACATAAAAAAATGCAAAAAACTCTTGAAAAATTCAATTTTTTGTGCCATATATCTCGAGTTATGAAACGAAATGTTAAATAAAAAGTAGCTTAGGTCAAGATCCAGGTCACACCCTATTGTCTTAGCCGTTATTGCGTGATTAATGTACAAAAATCTTATGTATACAAGTATATATTTATACAGACCGCTTCAAGCTACTGCGAACATAGGGCGGAAGAAGTCTAATTTGCCAGTGTACGTACATGCAGAGACGCCGCACGCCTATCAGTGAAGCAACCAATACTCAGGCTTGCGATCACCACTTGCATGACTTTCCTTTGGTATTTAGTACGCCTCTAACCACGGTGCTGTGTGGAGCGTAGTCAATGAAACCGGAATTTGGTCAATAAATACGCAAATTTTTATAACGTAATTTTCTTATTTTTTGTCACTGATAAATAAGAGCGTTTTATTGTCAACTGCTCAGATTTATCAGTGACGACGTGTTACAATGAAAATAATAAGGAGAAACAAAATAAAAGCAAGTTCTCAAAATAAAATAATACATTCTAAAAACCAAAAAGATTCTCCCAGTCAAAAAAAAAGTTAAAGCAAATGTTCGAAAAGTCCTCCTTGCTCGCCTAGACAATATCCGAGCCTACTATAAAAACCCCTTCTACCGTTTCCAAGCATGTTAGGGGTGATAATTTGAAAAGCTTCTTCAAAAACAGATAGAAGTCATTAGGAGCAAGATCGGGAGATCGAGCTGGCCATAAAATAGTTCCCAGTGTACTTATAACCCGATTAAGAAATACATTATCAAGATATTCCCTAACAAGGGCAACATTGTGAGCGGAACAACCATTTTGTTGAAACCATGTTTCACCAAATCTTACACCTAACAACTGCCTAGCAGTTGGAATAATGTGCTGCTGCAGTAGATCCAAGTATCTAGGACCATTCAAATTGCAATTGCCGTTAATAAAAAATGGCCCAATTACGTGTTCCCCTATAATACCCCCCCAAACATTTAGTTTTTGGGGATACTGTGTTCTTACGTCAAAATACAAATGCAAATTTTCCCTCGACCAATATCGAACGTGTGTTTTAAAAATGTATTATTTCAATTAAGAACTTACCCATCTGTTTCTCGAGCAAGGCAGAAATAAAACAAAATAATAAAAACAAAATGAATTTCCAAAAGATAACACTGCAGCGTGCTTCGAATCCACCTCGGTCGTACGGCACGGAGAGTAAATTGGACTTGATTCCCCCTATGTTCGCAGTAGCTTGAAGCGGTCTGTATATATAGCACATGTAAAACGAAATGTTTTTAGAAACAATAAAGTCTGAATCTATATATATATATATATATATATACCACATATAAAATGTATTGGAAAAGTCCGTCTCCTCGAAATAAATTCTGGATACACCCTGGAAAAGTCTGGATGAACCCCTGGATACACCCAGGAAAAGTCCGAATACGCCATGGAAAAGTCAGGATACACTCTGAAGGTCTTGAAAGACCCTGGAAAAGTCTGGATATACTCTGGAAAGACCCTGTAAAAGTCTTGAAACACACTGGAAACGTCTGGAAAGACCCTAGAAAAGTCTGGATATACTCTGGAAAAGTCTGGAAAGACCCTGGAAAAGTCTTGATACACTTTGGAAAAGTCTGGATATACTCTGGAAAAGTCTGGATATACTCTGGAAGCTTGAAAAGACCCTGGAAAAGTCTGGAAACACACTGGAAACGTCTAGAAAGACCCTGTAAGTCTGGAAACGTCTGAAAAGACCCTGGAAAAGTCTGGATACACTCTTGAAAAGTCTGGATACACTCTGGAAGTCTGGAAAGACCCTGGAAAAGTCTGGATACACCCTGGAAAAGTCTGGATACACTCTGGAAAAGTCTGGAAAGGCCCTGGAAAAGTCTGTAAACACACTGGAAAAGTCTGGAAAGACCCTGTAAAAGTTTGGAAACACTCTGGAAAGACCCCGGGAAAGTCTGGAAACACTCTAAAAAAGTCTGGAAAACTCTGGAAAGAAGTTTTTTCGCTATAACTTTTAAAGTACTTAAATAATTAATAAGATTTTTTGCTGCGTACTAAAAAAATGTCGCCATCTTGAAATTAAAAATGGCACATAAAAACATACAAAAGATTTTTTTTTATCTCGTTGTTTTCAATGTTGTCAATTTTTTTTTTAATTTTTAGTTTTTTTTTTTAAACCACCATTCATGCTTATTTTAAAAATCTATCATTCATCAAAATCGGATAAACACTTTTTGAGATATTAGATTTTATTTTGGTATCATTTTTCAAATCCATCTCTTAGTTTTTTCGCTTTTCATCATAATTTTTTGACCTATTTCTTATTTCTTATTACTTAACCAATTTTTACAAAGTTGGCGGTATTGTGTAGATAATTAATAAGGTTTGCGTACTAAAAAAAGTAGCCATCTTGAAATTTAAAATGGCGCATTAAAGCAAACAAAAGCCTTTTTTGAATCTCGTTGTTTTCAATGTCGTCAAATTTGTTTTTAATTTTAGTTTCTATTTTCTGAAACTACCATTCATGCTTATTTAAAAAATCTATTATTGATCAAAATCGGTTAAACACTTTTTAAGATGTTAAATTTTATTTTGGTATCATTTTTCAAATCCATCTCTTAGTTTTTTCGGTTTCCATCATTATCTTTTTACCTTAACTTTCTTAATTCTTAACCGATTTTTACAAAACAAAAGTGTGCTTAATTATCCTTTATAAAAAAACGCCATTTTAAAATTTAGCATGGCAGACTTAATAAAATAAAAAAAAGAGGTGTTAGGCAAAATTAAGTCCTCCTAGAGAAAGAAAACTTGCATCATAGGGGCCTCGTGCATAAGTCGGGGGTGCACGGGGGCTTGGTAAAAAGTCTATAAAAGGCCTATTTGCCAGGCGAAAGCCGCCCCTTCTCTAAAAACTAAAAATTAAAAAAATTCAATTGTCAAATACTAAAAAGAAGAAGTTGGAATAAAAGCTTTTATTTTATTAAGTCCGCCATACTAAATTTAAGATAATAAAGTACAGCTTTTTTCTTTTGAACAAGGTTGGTTTTGTAAAAATCGGTTAAGAAATAAGAAAGTTACGGTAAAAAAATAATGATGAACAACGAAAAAACTAAGAGATGGATTTGAAAAATGATAGCAAATTAAAATCTAATATCTCAAAAAGTGTTTATCCGATTTTGATGAATGATAGATTTTTAAAATAAGCATGAATGGTGGTTTAAGAAAAAAAACTAAAAATAAAAAAAAAATCACCACATTGAAAACAACGAGATAAAAAAAGGCATTTGTTTGTTTTAATGCGCCATTTTAAATTTCAAGATGGCGACATTTTTTTGGTACGCAGCAAAAAACCTTATTAATTATCTACACAATACAGCCAATTTTGTAAAAATCGGTTTAGTACTTTAAGAGTTATAGCGAAAAAACTTTTGTGCGGTTTTTTATGGCCCACCCGGTAGATACACCCAAGAAAAGTCTGGATATACCCTGGAAAAGTCTGGCCAACCCAATCTAATCCATGTGTATATGAGTACTGTTTTTTTATGTATGTTCTTCTGAGCGAGGGAAGTTTTAGAGTAAACTTTTACTCGATTTTATTTTTCTTGCGTGCCAGGATTCCAGTGTTTATCTATTTTGCAGTTTCTTCATCATTATATACATTTTCTTCGACAATTAGGTCTATGGGGTTCCTGTTATAACCTGAATAGCTTCAGTTGGTATCGTTCGGTAGCCGCAGGCTACTCTTAGTAAGACTTGCATTCCTATCAACATGATTTTGTACTTCTTCTGCGAATACTGGACTCCATATGACTGCACCATATGTCACGATTGAATGGATTACACTGTATAGTAACTTCCTCTTGCTCGTATTGGGCCCGTTTATGTTGGGCATTAGTCTTTGTAGTTCAGCGAGTCTTTTAGTAGTTTCTTCTATATGCTTTCCGAATTTCTGGTTTTCGCCGATGTGGATTTTTTGCGGTTTTATGAGGACTCCATTTAGTCGGAACTCAATGTTTTGCCGGTCTCTTTTTCCGCTTAGTAGGTAGAACGGCTTCGTGGTTGTTTATCATCCATTTGTTAATAGGTCTTGTTGCCCACACCAGTGTTGGTTTAAAAAAAAATATAATAAATTGAAAAAATATTTCGCGCTATCATTTTTTTTCAATTTTTGGTACTCCTCGAAGTTTTCTTGGAAACAAAGAAATTATAATATATTATAGGGACTTTTTTCTTAGTTTTTAATTTCCTATCGCCTATTAGAATATTTGCACTCATATACATGGTGTTGCAAATTCGATGCTGACCATAGGGATCTCCTAAACGGTACGAGATACAAAAAGGTTTAAATTAGGGTAAAGTTGCGCAATTTGACGCTTTGCTTAAAACTAAAAAAAAAAGTTTACAAATTTCGGGTAGTTCCGGAGATAGGCGAAAAAAACCGAAATCTTTATTTTAGTTTTTATTTTTCTGCGCCCTTATTCTTAAAGCTGTCAAAAAACGCTTAAGACTTTCTGCAGGCACTTTTTTAAGATCTACCTAATAAGAGTTCCATTTTTGATATTTGACATTTCTGTGTGACAGGAGCACTGTCAAGATCATTTTTTCTTATGGACAGATGCTTTTTTCTCCTGCCGTTTGGTTCTTAAAGGATGACAGATATTTTAGAACCTCATTTTGACAAGTACCTGACGTTTTGAGTTAATTGACCATCATCAGCCCAAATTCAAAGATTAAAAAACAAAGAAAAAAACGGATTTTTAAAATATTAGGTAAAGTTATTTTGTTATAACCAAAATAATATCTTGACTAAGTTAAGAGCAAAAATTAAATTTGGGTGGATGATGGTCAATAAACCCAAAACGCCAGGTGACTGATAATGTTGCAATATGTTATCTGTCATCTTTTATAAACCAAACGACAGAGAAAAAAGGATGTGTCCATAAGAAAAAATGAACTTGACAGTGCTCCTGTCACACTGAAATGTCAAGTCTCAAAAACGGAACGGAAAAAAAAATAAGGATTTCGGTTTTTTTCCGCTTATCTCCGGAACTATCCGGAATTTGTAAACTTTTTTTTTTAGTTTTGAGCAAAGCATAAAATTGCGCAACTTTGCCCTAATTTAAACCTTTTCGTATCTCCTACCGTTTAGGAGATCCCCATGGTGGGCATCGAATTTGAAACACCCTGTATACCTTTTACACCCACACATGTATATACCAAAAAGAACCTTTAGATGCGATTTGAGGTATGCTTGTCAAGTCATCATCTAGTTCCGAAACTGCTAAGAATACAAAGTAAAATAATTATTTTTTTTTTATAAAGGAGCTTGTTTATCCGAGATTTTGAGGACCACAAAGAAAAAAGTTCAGAAAAAATGAAGAATATTAAAATGAACAATCAAAATATAATAATGAAATTCAAATGGAACATTCGGAAAAAAAATTCATACAAACAAATACTATCGTGTACTTGACCACAATTCACCCCTGGGTATTAGGGACTCATCGGAATACGGCATGCTACTATTAGTGCCGACCTTACACTAATTGGGACTGACTTTAAATCGCTTGCGAATGAGTGTTTTTTTTTACTGGCACTCCATCCATTACAGGAACAATGCCCAGTGTTAGCGAAGTGTTTTGCAAAGTTAAAGACAAACACAAAAGATCCATGCACCTAGCCGGGATTCGAACCCGGGACCATCCATGCGGCAGGCAGATACGCTGCCCACTGCGCAACGGCGGCCGGCTAAAAAATGAGTGTTATTGGTTATTTACAGCCCATTTTTTCTTCGCTGTTTTTGGTTATTTTCTTTTCTATTTATTTTTTTTTTAATTTATTTTTTGATAAACTCCATGTTTTTACAAACAATGCACACAAAAAATAAAATTTTAACAGTTTTTTAAAATCTTAAAAATTGAAGTCTGTAAAAATTTTGGTCATCACTTGAAATTTTTTACTTTTTTTATGTTAATTAATGCAGCCTTTAATGCCACAAAAACGGCATAGATTTGACAACACTACTTTGCTATTTTTTTCAGTGTTCAGAACACGGTGCGAACACCATATGTGAGGCTAGCCTTCCATTAGCAGATTTTCCACGCGAATTTCAAGTTATGGTGAAGGTGCCAATAGTTCTGTCACTGTTTCACTCACTAACGGACAAGGTCAAATTTCAAAATTCGCGCGGAAACAAAGCTTATGGGAGTCCAGCCTTAGACAAGTGGCCAGTGGCTATGCGGAACCTGAATTCCAATACTCCAATCGAATTCACTCAGTTTCCCTGGGCCTACCAAATTACGTGACCTTGGCAGAATCTCGCTTATAAAGAAAAAAACCATAACTTTTTTGTTATCAGATAATAGGATTTATAAAAATCTATAACCGTATCCAAAGGATTTTTCAAAATTTGGTGCATTTTTTTCAAAAAATTAAAAAATCCAAAAATTGTTGTTACAGATTTCTGTATTATCGACGAGGCTAAAGAAAAAGCCAGGTAAGATTTTTTACTATTGTTAGCCGCGTTTATTTTATTTCGGGAATGAGAGAGGCCAGCAAAAAACTGTCTGTATACGGTTGTGAGGAATTAAAAAATAAACATTCCTGCCAAACTTCAACAGATTCCGTTTTCTCATTTCCGATATTCTGCCCGGTAAGGATTGGCACAAAACAAAAACAGAAAAGCAGTGTTGTCAAATATATGCCGTTTTTGTGACCTTAAGTAATATTTCCGCTGTATCCGATTTTAAAACTTCCACAAATAACAATAGTGCTTGGCTAACTACCCTACCTGTAGACAGAACAGAATTCCATATAAATTCCGTAGAGCAGATGTGTCACTTTTGAAAATCATTTTACTGCGGTGTTGCCATATAATTCTAACATATCACTGGACACTTAAAGTAAATATTTCAACGCATCGGTATACCTAACGCATTCGAAACAAAGCCAAAATGCACTACATTTTTTTTTGACGGGTGCGATGACAGAACAACTGATTCCACTCGTTGCGTACGGAGGGATGTACGTAATGTTACGAACCCACGAACGTACGCAACGATTTCAATCGGCAGTTCTGTCATCGCACCCTTCAAAGTGGAATCAGCTGTTGTGTCATCGCACCCGTGAAAAAAGCGGGCATCGTTGGAAACACCCATAAACAAGTCAAAAATGTAGTGTATTTTGGCTTTGTTTCGAACGCACTAGGTATACCGATACCGATGCGTTGAAATATTTACTTTAAGGGTCTACTAACCGTTATTATCAAAGTATTAAACTTATGCGAAAAGGCAACGCTGTCTTGCTCGGGTTCGATGTCCAGCCTCTGCAGTTCCGGTACGTCCAATTTTTTGTAATACTTTTTGTTTGTCGTTCGAACAATGATCGATTTTGACTCTTTTTCTGTCGATATCGAATAGACCTCGATCGGGTAAGGTAGGTTTCGGATTCTCCATTCCAGGTTGATTTTTGTGTTTCTTCGTGAAACGAAGGGCTAAAATAAAAGCGTGTTGCAACGAGGCGTTTTCGACTATTTGGAGTAAGCGAATTCTTTTGATAAAAAAGTGCGCCACTTGTACTTTTTTTGTATTCTTTTGGGAAAACTAGTGCAAGTATTTGTGTTCTTTTGAGCAACTGACATGCCCTCCGAAATCGAGTGCACCACGAGCTCGTGGTGCACTCGATTAATAAATTTTTATAAAAGTGGCGGCAGAGGCAGTTTGGCGGGATTTTAAGTGGCAGGAAGAATTTTGTGTTTTTGTAGCATGGAGAAGACCTCCTCAATTTTTTTTTTTATTGAAGATGTCGTAACAAGTGTCCTAAGATTAGACGTTTTCTTATTTTTATTTAACTTGTTGTATACAGAAGTTGTGCGAGTTTTTCAGGTCCATGCAGCTACACCCCGCATTCGAAAAATCAAAATTTTTTTAATGTAGGAATTATGGGCTAATTATCTACCGCAAGAAAAAAATTGGGCTCATCTCCTTATCTGATTTTTTTTAATTTTAAAATGGGGGGTGCAGCTGCATGTGCAGTCCCACCCCGCATCCATTAATTAGTTAGTTAGTTAGTTTTCTTTATTGCCATCAAATCATTACAAAATGCAAAAGCAACGTCACAAAAGTAGATCTAAGATTTCTTAGTATAGAATATTATAGATAGTATGGACCTCTTTCGAAGAAGCTTGAGTTGTGAAAAGGAATAGCGAAATCTCCTCTGTTTCTGGTTACCATACCAATATCCAGTGCGTTGTCCCTGTTACTAAGGAATAATTCCTGATGCTCCTTTACAAACATAATCAGCGACTTAAAGTCGAGAGAAGGGGCAGTCAGGATTTTAAGTTCTTTGAAGTAAGGTTTACATAATGTTCTTGGATGTAGCCTTAACATGCACCTGATTACTCTTTTTTGGGGCTTTAAAGACCTTCTCAGAATTAGATCCTGCACCCCCGAACATTACACCATAAGAAATGATGGACTGCACAGATGCAAAGTAAAAAAATCTTATGCTTTGAGTAGCATTCCAGTTAAGGTTTTGATCAAACGTAAGTCCCAGAAATGTGGTTTGATTTGTTTCCTGCAGGGATTTACCGAGGGGTAAATCACTGAAAAAATCTGGTGTACAGGCCCCGTGTAGTCCGTGTAATCAGTGTGTAGTCCGTGTAGTCCTGTGTAATCCTCGTGTAGTCCGTGTAATCACTGTGTAGTCCGTGTAATCACTGTGTAATCCGTGTAGTCTGTGAAGTCATTTGAAATGTTATATAAAAAACTAAGTAAAAAACATTATCTTAAAATTGTATGAACCTTTTGTAATACACAAATATTTATTAGCAATAGTTTTTCAAAGAAGGTATCAGTTTTGGTGAGGCAAGCTGATTCTGAAGCACTGGATTCTGGGCGTTTATTTTTCATTTGATATCATTTTGAAATATATTTAATATATTTTTTCCTTATTTTCATTATTTTTTCGGAAACGCGTCAAGCAACGTTGCAAAAGATGACACTAGATTTTGAGATATTTGCGTGAAAAGTGTGGTTAAAGTGCTGTTGGTTAAGGTTTTATTTATTTATTTTCTGAAATAATCCTGCTGGATAATCCGCAATTTTTTTTGAAAAACATTATTTAGGTATAAGGTCTATTTTAAAGCCATTTAGTTGACATCACCCTGAAGGCGATTACACCGGAGATGAAAGTTTAATCAAAATTGTACTTTTTGCGTGATGCTAAAGCAAACGAAAGGACAAAATTTCTAAAATATGAATTTTTGGTAGGTAGGTACACTCCATTCCAAATTGATGCGGACCAGTTTTTTGACACTGACAATGACAGTTCCCTTTAGCTTCTGTGTTTAATTGTCAGCCGCCATGTTGAAATTGGTCCGGAGAATTTAGAATCAAGTATAGGTACAGTTTGCTATGTACTATCTCGTCTTTTTGATAAAAGTCAACACCATGGTTCGATAATTAATTGCTCTGAGGGGAGGGGGGGCTTGAGGTCGTAAACATTTTGGAAAAAACCAGTGCCACCTTCGAAAATTTTCGTGTTCGGTTTGACTTAGCAAATGAATTTTCCTTACAATCCTTTATTTGGGCGCGTTTCATAGAGGCTCGTTCTCTGCTATTATTAAAGTAATCCTAAAAAAACTAAAAGTAGTTTCATTAAAAGTAAATATCTAGTAAAAATTCGCCTTCTGTAACTTTTCATCCAATCACACACACCAATGGAACAGAAGAACCCGTAATCATCTCTTGCAAAGTACTTTTCCACACATGTGCGGAAATGCAGTTTCATTCGATTTGTGCAAAATTAAATACCAATTTTTACAAAAATTTGTGCAATTAATCAGTATTCGTAGGAAAAATAGCGTACACAAATCGATAAAAAGTAACTTTCTTACACTCGCGTGTTGTTTCACTCGGCTACTTTCTTCTCTTGTTATGTAATATACTATTTGCTGCGACTTTTATTATTGTAGGTAAGTAACTGATGGTTATTATTTTCTTACTGTCTCTTTAAATATGTAAAAAAGGTTAAACTTATCTAAAAGCCTTTGTGAAATAATACTTTCTCAACTTTTTGACACCTAACCCAGATCTTATTACAGTAGAATAAGGAAAATCCGAGAGACAAATAGTTATTTACCTAACAAGTGCTGAAGGTGATACTTTACCGCACGCGACGGCAGTTGATCGAAAGCGCAGCGAATTCGGTCAAGTCGGCAAGGGCGGTAAAGACACTTTACTCATGTGTAAGGTACAAGATTTTACCTATAAGCCTTAAAAATTCCCAAAAAAGAAATAAAAATATCTGTATTTTAATTTTCTGAAATAAACGTGGTCACTTTACCGCACAGTGTGCTGTAAAGTGCCATAACGTTAACTTTACCGCACAGTATGCGGTAAAGTACAACCTTCCACATCCAAAACAGTGTAAAAAAAAACTTTAAATATTATAATTATACAGTGGCGATGCATCGAGTAGGTCAGGTCCCAGTCCCACCGCCCCTTCCCTTTTTACTTGATAAAGTCAACACAAATTGTCATCATCCGAGGAAGGGTCTTAGGCTGGGTTTTCACATTTAATAAGCATAAAGGATATCGCACTTTTTAAATGGAAATTAGTATTCGGTAGAATTGGCTCAATTTTTTATGTTGAAGCACTCGTCCTAAGAAAATTTTTGTTTCATTGCGCCAACTCTCTACCCCTCCCAGAATTACTCGACGAGTGATGTCAAAGTCATCGATTTCCCACTTTTGAGTAATTTTTGGATTATCGTACTGAACTTATTTGCAAACCTAACAGAATCTAATTTTATTTTTTGAATTTGCCACAACTGTCTTTTTAAAAATAAAATTTTAAATGTCAAAATTGAACTTTTTTATTTCTTATCTGATTTAAACGAAACTTTCTCTAAATTATAAAATGTTTCCAAGACACCTAACTGTGACAGAAAACTGGCAGATGTCAGTCTCCATCTTGCGTCGGCCATATTGAACTTGAAAACTTTTTATACATTTTAAGTTATGTTTAAATCGGGTAAAATATAACGAAGTTCAATATGGCCCTTGTAAGATGGCTATACTGACATGTCAATTTTGCGTCCTATTTAAGTAATGTTAGAAAACCTTAAAATGTATAAAAGTTTTGTTAAAATCGGGCAAAATATAAGATGGCTACTGACATATGTGAATTTTGGATCATTAGATATTGTTGAAAACGTTTTATGTGCAACAAAAGTTTTGTTTAAATCGGCCAAAGAATAACCAATTATAATTTAGAGAAAGTTTCGTTTAAATCAGATAAGAAATAAAAAAGTTCAATATGGCGGATCCAAGATGGCAGTGCAATTTTGACATTTAAAATTTTATTTTTAAAAAGACAGTCGTGGCAAATTCAAAAAAGAAAATTAGATTCTAGTCGGTTTGCAAATAAGGTCAGTACAATAATTCAAAAATTGCTCAAAAGTGCAATTTCGACAACTTTGATGTCACTTTTCGGGTAATTCTGGAAGGGGTAGAGAGTTGGCGCAATGAAACAAAAATTCTCGTAGGATGATTACTTCAACAAAAAAAAAGGGGATATTCTTTAGTCCTCTTTCTTCCTTGTCAAAATAAACGGAGCAACAAATAGAATTAGTACTACATTTGTTCTTATTGAGAGACACCGACTTTAAAAAAATTTGGTTTGATAAAAAACTAAAAAGTAATTTTATTTATAAGTTTTAATGTATTTTTTTTAGGCCGGACTTTTTTTAGGTTTAAATTTTTTAATTTTTAGTTTTAAGAAGCTTTTCTGATGTACCTTTTAGGCATTTTTAATATACCTTTTTTTATTATTTTGATTTTTTAGTTTAGTCGTCAAAATGATGGGGGAATTTTTTTGTTTTATACTTGGTTTTAGAAAACGAGATCGACGTCGAAGTTATCCCTAATTGAATTTAAAAAAAAATGAGAATTGGTTGTCAGAAAAAAATTCTGTATCTAATAAAAAAATAACAAAATCTAAAAAAAATATCAATTTTAAATACCTAACGAGTTTGAGGGGCGTGTAGTCCGTGTAATCACCGTGTAGTCTGTGTAATCACCGTGTAGTCTGTGTAATCACCGTGTAGTCCGTGTAGTCTCTGTTTAATCTGTGTAATCATCGTGTAATCCGTGTGTAGTCTGGTGTACAAGTTTTGACCAGTGATTTACCCCTCGGGATTTACCTTCAAACGGAACATATAAAGACATTTCAGCGGTGCCTATTTTCCTAAATGTAACTAAGTTTGTCTTTCCGGCGTTAAGGTTTAGGTAGTTTGAGTCACAACATTCCTTCATTCTTCCCGCTGCAGCCGCACAGCCTGCCGATAGTTCAGACACAGATCCAGCATCCACCAAACCGACAGACTGTCAACATACAGCAGAAAAAGTAACGGACCCAAAATTGACCCCTGGGGGACCCCTTGTTTTACAGTGGTGGTACTGGAGTAATATTCTTTTCCTTGTTGCCATACACCGACGGTCTGGTTCCTGTCACTTAAGTAGGACTTTATTAGTTTTGTGCAAACACCTCGAATGCCAAATCCATCAAATTTGTCAGCAAGCAAAAGATGATCTACAGTGTCAAACGCCTTCGAGAGATCGAAAGAGTCCTGACACTGATTGTTTCCTATCCAATTGCTCTATTACGAAAGTTATAGTTTTAAAAATAGCAAGTTGTGTAGATTTATTGGGTAAGAAGCCAAATTGTGTTTCGGATAGGAGTTTGTTAAAAATAAGAAATTTCAACAATCTTTTATATACGACTCTCTCGAGGACCTTCGAAACTTTATTGTATTGTATTCTATTTATTTTTATCTTTTTGCTACAGTACAGTAGATAAGACATGTCAAAAATAAACTATTACAAAAGTAAACATGAGTAAATAAAGTAAGGTAAATTAAATTACTTCCTAAAAATCTATACATATAGGCTACAAGAGACATTACTAGACTATTTTAAAATATAGGGCAAGGATATGTTATTAATTATTGGGTACTTATATTTATTTATAGTATATAACCCTGGACAAACTTGTTCCTAAAAGGGAATATTACAACATACACACTATTTTAAAGAAATTTAATTAAGTTTTTCAGTCTGAATTATTAGAGTAATTTATGAATTCATTTATATCATAAAAAACATGATATATTAGGTAAGCTTTTAAAGTTTTTTTAAATTTTTTATTGGACTGGATATTCTTAAAGGATTCAGGCAGAATGTTATACAGGTGACATCCAGCATATATAGGTGATTTTTTGTAAAAGGTATGACTGTGTTTCTGCAGATAAAGATTATGTTTTTTTCCGGTATTGTACTGATGGTGTTCTCTTTGCAGATTCTTTCTATTTTTATGAATATACGTTAACAGCTTTAAGAGATAAATTGATGTAAGGGTTAGTATTTTATTTTGTTTGAAGGTTTCTCTGCAGGTATGTAGGTACGGCAAATCAAATAACAATCTAACTATTCTTTTTTGTAATAAAAACACTATTTACTTCGCAAGCCTGGCCCCAGACTGCAATATTGTAAGACAAATGGCTATGTGCTAAGGCATAATAGGTAGTTACAAGAGATTTTTGATCCAGAGTATTTTTTAAAACTGAGATGGCGTTCTATGCTTTGCCCAATTTATTACACACGTGATTAATATGATAATTAAAAGATAAGTTTTGGTCAATATAGACACCTAGAAATTTTGCGACATTTTTTCTTTCTATTTCGGTTTGATTTAGGTCAAACTTAAAGTTGTGGGATGAGCGATGCGTATTAAAAGATTCTACACATATTGTCTTGCTGTAATTAATGATAAGGTTGTTCCTTCCGCACCATCTATCGAAGTCCAACAAAACACGATTTGCTTTTGCATAGCCCTCCTGCGGATTTTCTGCATAAATGACAATACAAGTATCGTCAGCGAAAATGAATGAACAACGGTACACTGCCATTTCTAGACACTTTAGTTATAAGAAATAAAAATAAATTGGACTTTGACCTATACAGAAAAGACACGGCCACCAACAGGTATATTCCAAATGACTCTTTTCATTGCTTACAAAATAAGCTTGCAAGTTTGCACTTTTTAACATATAGATTAGTAAATTTCCCCTTAAACAAAGAAAGATTTGAAGCAGAAAAGAATAGAATTAGGAATATAGCTGGCGAAAAGGGTTACGACGAAGGCTTAATAAATAAGCTGATAAATAGACATTCTTTTCAAAAGACCTTTCGGAATTCTACCTTTTTCAGACAAAAAGATACCTGCGACTCAAAATTTGTATCAATTCCTTATAATCCTAATTATATGAAAGGATTACACAAAGTATTTAATAACACCGGTCTTAAATTAGTATATCAATCCGGTAACACAATAAGAAGCTTACTAGGAAATCCCAAGGATAAAACTACAGTTCTAGAAAAAAGTGGAATTTACGAAATTAGTTGCATGGATTGTGACAAAAAATATGTTGGCCAAACGATACGCTCCATTCAAACACGTTTTAAAGAACACTTAGCACACTTAAAATACGGAAGACCAGAAAAGTCAAGTGTGGCCGAGCATGCTTTTGAAAACAATCATAGATTCACATTAGATAACCTAAAACTTCTAAAAAGTGTACCAAACAAAAGACTTTTGAATGCATATGAAAGTATGGAAATCATTAAATCCAGAAATAGTTTAAATAAAGATAGAGGACCCATCCCGTTTAGTAAACTTTATTCTTTGGTTGAGGGGAGATAGGATTAAAAATCGTGATCAATCACAATTTATTAGTCTTATCTCCACCCACTAAAGGATTGTATATAAGATAGAGCGTAGATTAATTTAGTTCATTGTTTATCGTCTCCTGATGATGCTAACGTTGTTAGCGAAACGCGCGTCGAGTGCAAAAAAGTGTAGTTTTGGTTTGTGGAAAACAATCATAATTTTGTTTTAGTGCAACCAAAGGTTCCAAATTCCCAACATAATAAGTGATATTAATTAAAATGTAACGGAAATTTTTTTCTTGCATATTCACAGTGCGCTATCGCCAGTATTCTATTGCTCTCTGGGGCAAATTTTTGATTGCACCACAAAATAAGATCAGTGCGACACGAGTGGCGCACCAATTTTCTCAAAAGAATTCACTATTAGAAGCAAACCTCGAACACGTCGATTTTGTGTCCAGCTTAAGTTTCTGAAAGCATGAAATTTGGCACACTTACTCTTTGGACAATTCTTCAAGATTTTGGTTGAGAAAACCGATTGATCAGAGAGAGCGAAATGGCGTGCATTTAAAAATTGTAGATTTTTCATCAATACAAAATTATACTCGAATCTACAATTCGATTAAGAGGAATTGCGACCTTCAATGACATTGAAAAATTACATTTTACTTTCACAAAATGCATTTGGACAATTTTTTAATAATTTTTTGTTATTTAGAAAACGGTGACCGCTCATTGGATACATTTTTCGAACTTGGACTTAGTCTAATAAGATCTGATAGTGAATTTGATAAGCAAATATTTTTATATCTTAAGGCTAAAATCAAAAAAGACATAAAAAACGCACATAGACAATACATTTTGGGAATTGAAAATACTACAAATGTTGATGTAAACAATTTTTGGAAATATATTAAAAATACTAAAAAAAAATTCAGATAATTCTTCAGATTCTATGATTTATGAAAAAAGAAAAATATGAGGTAATGCTAAAATAGCGCAAACTTTTGCTGATTATTTTCAAAGCGTATACTCTAATCAACTTGCCGATTACGTTCTTAAACAAAATAATATGAGATATACAAATACTGTTCTCGATTTGGAAAGGATTGACAAGAGTGATATTTTTAATGCTATTTTAAAGCTAAAACCTAAAAAATCATGCGGCCCAGACAATATTCCACCCTATATCTTTAAGGGATGTAAAGAGTTTCTGGTGAGACCTCTGGAAATTATTTTTAATTTAATACTGCATTCACAAACTTACCCAGATCTGTGGAAAATATCAAAAATTTGCCCAATACCAAAAAGCACAAACCATGAAGATTTAAAAGAATACCATGTAGCTGAAGTTCTGAACGTTCAGTGAATGACAAGGCCTCTCATATTAACAGGCTTGATCAAAAAATATCCCATTTTTCTAAAATACCTTAAAACGGCTTTCATAGTGGTTTCGTGTTATTGAAATGTAAATATTACTTGCTTAACTGTCAGTTGCAATATCAATTTACATATTTTGCTATTTATTTGTAGTGTATAAGAATCTCTGGAATTGCTACTAAGGGTGCATAACTCACCCAAGCAATAAAACACTAAATTCACTATAAAACTGTAATGCCCCTCCCAAAAACTGTTCATCTTGCACCATTTGCTAGGCCTAAGGTCACTAATATAATATAAGTTTTAACCTCTGGAACTGATACTCAAGGCACAAAACGCGCCCAAACAATACAATGCTAAATTCAATAAAAAACTGTGATGCCCCTCCCCAAAACTGTTCGTGTTTCACCGTTTGCTAGGCCTAAGGTCACTGATATAGTATTAATTTTAACCTCTGAAATGACTAAGTACTCAAGGTCAAAAGACGCGGGCGCAAGACCCACACACAGTAGAACGCCGTATGACTATTTATTTGTAGTGCATAAAGACACTAGGTCTCCAGCACAAATTACAGTAAAAGTTTTATCGGCCTGAATAGTTACTAAGGGCGCAAAGCGCACACAAACAGTAAAACGCTAAATTCAACATAAAACCGTTATGCCCCTCCCCAAAAATAGTTTTCTTTCACCGTTTGCTAGTCCTCAGGTCACTAAATCTACAGAAAAAGTTTTATCCGCCGGAATCGCTACTAAGGACGCAAAACGCATCCAAACACTAAAACGCGAAATTTAGCACATGACCGTGATGCCCCTCTCCAAAAATTGTTTTTCTTTCACCACTTGCAGTCAATAAATCTACAGTATAAGTTTTATATTTCGGAATTGCCATTAAGGGTGCACACAAACAGTAAAATGCTAAATTCACCATTTTCTAGGCCTAAGGTCACTAAACCTACAGTATAAGTTTTATCTTCCAGAATTGCTACTAAGGGCGCAAAACGCACCTAAACAGTACAACGCTAAATTCCGCATATGACCGAGATGCCCCTCCCCAAAAAATTTTATTTCACCTTTTACTAGATCTAAGGTCACTAAATCTACAGTATAAGTTTTGTCTTCCGGAATTGCTACTAAGGACGCAAAACGCACACAAACACTAAAACGCTAAATTCATCATATGACCGTGATGCCCCTCCCCAAAAATTGTTTTTCTTTCACCGCTCGCTAGGCCGAAGGTCACTAAATCTACAGTATAAATTTTATTCTCCGGAACTGCTACTAAGGGCGCAAAACGCACCTGAACAGTACAACGCTAAATTCAGCATATGACCGTGATACCACTCCCCAAAAATCAATTTTATCTCGCCGTTTACTAGCTCTAAGGTCACTAAATCTACAGTATAAGCTTTATCATCAGGAATTGCTACTAAGGGCGCAAAACGAACACAAACATTAAAACGCTAAATTTATCATACGACCGTGATGCCCCTCCCCAAAAATTTTTTTTCTTTCACCGCTCGCTAGGCCAAAGGTCACTAAATCTACAGTATAAGTTTTATCTTCCGGAATCGCTACTAAGGGCGCAAAACGCACCTAAACAGTACAAACAACGCTAAATTCAGCATATGACCGTGATGCCTCTCCCCAAAAATTGTTTTTCTTTTACCGTTCGCTCGGTCTAAGGCCACTGATCATACAGCATAGGTTTTATCTTCCGGAATTGCTAGTACGGGCGCAAAACGCACACAAAATGTAAAACGCTCAATTTAGCATATGACCGTGATTCCTCTCCCCAAAAATTGTTTTTCTATCACCGTTCGCTCGGTCTAAGGCCACTGATCATACAGCATAAGTTTTATCTTCCGGAATTGCTAGTAAGCGCGCAAAACGCACATAAACTGTAAAACGCTCAATTTAGCATATGACCGTGATGCCCCTCCCCAAAAATTGGTTTTCTTTCACCATTTGCTAGGTCTAGGGTCACTAAATCTACAATATAAGTTTTATCTTTCGAAATTGCTACTAAGGGTGCAAAACGCACACAAATAGCAAAACGCTAAATTCAGCATATGACCGTGAGGCCCCTCCCCAAAAATTGTTTTTCTCTGACCGATTGCTCAGTCTAAGGTCACTAATCATACAGTATAAGTTTTATCTTCCGGAATTGCTACTAAGGGCGCAAAACGCACACAAACCGTAAAACGCTAAATTCAGCATATGACCGTGATACCCCTCCCCAAAAATTGTTTCTCTGTCACCGTTTGCTAGGTCTAAGGTTACTAAATCTACAATGTAAGATTTATCTTTCGGAATGGCTACTAAGGGCGCAAAACGCACCTAAACAGTAAAACGCTAAATTCAGCATATGACCGTGAGGCCCCTCCCCAAAAATGCGTGTGTTTTGCTATCTTAGTAGCAATTCCGGAAGATAAAACTTATACTGTAGATTTAGTGACCTTAGATCTAGTAAACGGTGAAACAAAATAATTTTTGGGAAAGGGCATCACGGTCATATGATGAATTTAGCGTTTTCCGGTTTGTGTACGTTTTGCGCCCTTAGTAGCAATTCTGGAAGATAAAAATTATACTGTAGGATTAGTGACCTTAGACTGAGCGAACGGTGAAAGAAAACCAATTTTTAGGGAGAGCCTTAGTAGCAATTCCGGAAGATAAAACTTATACTGTAGATTTAGTGACCTTAGATCTAGCAAACGGTGAAAGAAAATTAATTTTTGTGGAGGGGCATCACGGTCATATGCTGACTTTAGCGTTGTACTGTTTAAGTGCGTTTTGCGCCCTTAGTAGCAGTTCCGGAAGATACAACTTATACTGTAGATTTTTTGACCTCCGCCCTACCGAACGGTGAAATTAAATTAATTTTTGGGGAGGGGCATCACGGTCATATGCTGAATTTAGCGTTGTACTGTTTAGGTGCGTTTTGCGCCCTTAGTAGCAGTTCCGGAAGATAAAACTTATACTGTAGATTTAGTAGCCTGAGATCTAGTAAACGGTGAAATAAAATTAATTTTTGGGGAGGGGCATCACGGTCATATGCTGAATTTATCGTTTTACAGTTTGTGTGCGTTTTGCGCCCTTAGTAGCAATTCCGGAAGATAAAACTTATATAGTATGATTAGTGACCTTAGACTGAGCGAACGGTGAAAGAAAACCAATTTTTAGGGAGGGCCTTAGTAGCAATTCCGGAAGATAAAACTTATACTGTAGATTTAGTGACCTTAGATCTAGCAAACGGTGAAATAAAATTAATTTTTGTGGAGGGGCATCACGGTCATATGCTGACTTTAGCGTTGTACTGTTTAAGTGCGTTTTGCGCCCTTAGTAGCAGTTCCGGAAGATACAACTTATACTGTAGATTTTTTGACCTCCGCCCTAGCGAACGGTGAAATTAAATTAATTTTTGGGGAGGGGCATCACGGTCATATGCTGAATTTAGCGTTGTACTGTTTAGGTGCGTTTTGCGCCCTTAGTAGCAGTTCCGGAAGATAAAACTTATACTGTAGATTTAGTAGCCTGAGATCTAGTAAACGGTGAAATAAAATTAATTTTTGGGGAGGGGCATCACGGTTATATACTGAATTTAGCGTTGTACTTTTTAGGTGCGTTTTGCGTCCTTAGTAGTAATTCCGGAAGATAAAACTTATACTGTAGATTTAGTGACCTTAAGCCTAGCAAATGGTGAAAGAAAATCAATTTTTGGGGAGGGGCATCACGGTCATGTGCTAAATTTCGCGTTTTATTGTTTGGAAGCGTTTTGCGGCGGATAGAACTTTTTCTGTAGATTTAGTGACCTGAGGACTAGCAAACGGTGAAAGAAAACTATTTTTGGGGAGGGTCATAACGGTTTTATGTTGAATTTAGCGTTTTACTGTTTGTGTGCAATTTGCGCCCTTAGTAACTATTCAGGCCGATAAAACTTTTACTGTAATTTGTGCTGGAGACCTAGTGTCTTTATGCACTACAAATAAATAGTCATACGGCGTTCTACTGTGTGTGGGTATTGCGCCCTTAGTAGCAATTCTGGAGGTTAAAACTTATAAGAACTGTGGATTTAGTGACCTTAGGCCGAGCGAATGGTACAACGCGAACAGTTTTCTTGTTTGGGTGTGTTTTGACCTTTAAGTACTTAGTCATTTTAGAGGTTAAAATTAATACTATATCAGTGACCTTAGGCCTAACAAACGGTGAAACATGAACAGTTTTGGGGAGGGGCATCACAGTTTTTTATTGAATTTAGAGTTGTATTGTTTGGGTGCGTTTTTTGCCTTGAGTATCAATTCCAGAGGTTAAAACTTATATTATATTAGTGACCTTAGGCCTAGCAAACGGTGAAAGCCGAACAGTTTTTGGAAGGGGCATTACAGTTTTATATTGAATTTAGTGTTTTACTGTTTGGGTGAGTTATGCACCCTTAGTAGCAATTCCAGAGGTTAAAACTTGGAGATTTAGTGTCCTTAAACACTACAAATAAATAGCAAAATATGTAAATTGATATTGCAACTGACAGTTAAGCAAGTAATATTTACATTTCAATAACACGAAACTACTATGAAAGCCGTTTTAAGGTATTTTAGAAAAATGAGATATTTTTTGATCAAGCCTGTTAATATGAGAGGCCTTGTCATTCACTGAACGTTCAGAACTTCAGCTACATAGAATACCGACCAGTTGCTTTAATTTGTACACCTAGCAAAATTTTTTAAATAATACTTTATGGCAAAATATTTAACCACATTAAATCAGCAATTGCGGAGGAGCAACACAGCTTCACAACAAAACGATCTACGGTCACAAATTTAGCTTGTTTTACCCATTACATTAGTTCAGCTTTAGATAACAATACTCAGGTAGATGTTCTGTATACCAATTTTGCTAAAGCTTTTGATCGGGTTAACCATAATGTTCTTTTGCAAAAGCTGTCATGGTTTGGGCTCTCAGAAAATCTTCTTAAATTGTGTGTATCATACATGAGCTTTCGAAAACAGTATGTAGTTTATAGAGGAACCGCTTCAGAACTCTTTACGGCATATTCTGGAGTTCCACAGGGTTTGACCTTGGACCTCTGTTTTTTGATATTCTTATCAATGACATGCCTGGATTGCTGCACAATTCACTTGGCTTATTTTTTGCAGATGATTTTAAATGCTTTAGAAAAATTCAGTCTCAACAAGACTGTGAATTGTTGCAAAAAGATATCAACCATTACCAGGAAACCCAATCCAATTAGGTACTATCTATTAGCGGTCAGAGCACTCTATCCGACGTAAAAAAACAACGAAGCATCGGCAGAAAATTTCGCTCTCGCCCAGCCCTACTTTTTAGAATGACAGTTGTCAAACAACTATTTTTGAGGTTATGTTTATTGTTTATTTTTTTCGGGCGACTGTTCTTTACCCGTTTTAAAACTGCAGTAAAAAAACTAAAAATTTAAAAGTGAAATTAGTGCAGCCCTTTTGTAGTGCTTCAGTGCCTGTTCGTAGGTGTGATAAGGAACTCTTTGTAGTCCTTTGAAATAAAGTAAAATCTGATCTACACCTGCTACTTACCTTTGGATACCTTGAAGCATAAAATGGTGAGTAGGTTTTTAGCTTAAAATAAAAATACTAGATTGCTAGTAGGTACACATATGAAATGCAAAATGTCTAAGAGATTTATGGAGGATTTAAACTGCTTAAAAAACTAAATTTTTAGGTTTGCTTTGGTTAGGTTAAGGGGTTGGCTAGGTTTGGTTAGGATTAATAAGTTAGCTTGGTTGTTTTAGTAAGTTATCCTCAGTTTCAACAAAACTAAAAAGCAAAGAACTAACTAACCAAACAAACCAAATCCAAGCAGCAAAATTTTCAACCTCAAGTTCATATGAAGTAAGCAAGTACCCATTCTGAGCAAGTTCTTATCAAAGCATAATTTTTTGATGAAAAGCGTATGTACTGTCCAATCCAAAAAATGCAGTTTGGAACAAAAAAAAAGACAGATAATCAGACAAGTTCTAAAAACTGGATTTTTAATATCTATATATATTTTGTTTGTTTAGAACAATTTGCAATGTTTGTTTTCTAAAAATCTAAATAACTGGACAATGTGGCACCTAATTTTACCTACTGCCCATAATGACCTACTTGGCTACATATATTTTTTAGGACAAATGCTACCAAGAAAAACTCCAATTCATAAATAGAAAGGACTCATATAAACTAGAACAAGATGAGCTGCACCCCCTTTAATGCCTTGGATTATCATAGGTTCAGAAATATTAGCCTCTCATTGTGATTAATTGCCACGCTGGATTAGGTTCATGCACATATCAGAAAAGCAATCAGTGACAGATGTTCTTTGCCAGTGGATTAACCCATCATGAAAAGGAGAGTATTGCAAAGAACTAACTTATATTAATTTTTCGAACCCCAAAAGACTACTTGAAAATCCAGAACTATGTAAATTTACAAAAAAATTTAAGACCAACAACTTTTTTTTATTTTTTTTACTGGGACTTTTCCATCCATTCTAGGATCAATGCCCAGTGTTGCCAAAGTGAGATCCAAGTGTAAAGTTTTTGGGACAAAAACAAAATATCCACTGTGTGGCCGGGATTTGAACCTGGAACTTTGCGTGTGGCAGACAGATCCGCTGCCCACTTCTCTATTATAGGTTAGATTTTTTTGGGAAATCACATAGCTTTGGAGTTTCTGTAGTGGAGTTTCTGTAGCTGCTAGTCAGTTTAGTATTAGGCCTTATGAAAAAATACAAAAGGCAATACTTTTTCATAAGGATAACACAAAATTGACACTTAATTAAACACTGGGAAAATAAAATTTACTGAAGATCAAGCAAAAGTATTACTTTATCTATTGAAAATCAAGCCAAAGAAAAAGCCTGGTTTGATTTTTAAGCGGGAAGGGTAGTCTCTAGCTTTAAATCTCCATGTACGACAAAACCTGAAAACCCTCCAAAAAATCTGTTACTCCTCCTCTGAAAAAAAGCTGGTGTCTATGGTTGTTAATATAAAAATAAGGTTTAGAAACATTTAAGATAGATCACAAAATGGAACATCCATCAGCTGAAATTTCAAAATGTGTTTTATTTTTGCACCCCACCTACCCATAGTTTGGTGCAAGTCCAGATGAAATTTTAAATTGCCTAGAATGAGTTGTTGGTTGTGTAAAAATTCTTGTTTACAGAAGGAAGAGAGAATAGAATATCCCTCAAAGATTATCATCCGTATTACTATCAGATCCAAATGCAGATGTTTACTGAAACCAACTTTGGTGAGTTTAAAGAACTAATTCCTGACCTACTTGGAAAATATTTTACAAGTTTTTTTTAGCATTTTTATGACATTTTCAACAAAGATGTAAAAAAGTGGTATTTTTACTCCAATTTTCTAAAAATTTGTGCCTGCAGCATATTTATAGCATGTTGATACTGGATTTCACCCCAACCCAGCCCCCTTGGGCAGCTGTCCACTTTTTTTTAAGCATGTTATTGGCAAAAAAATTAAGTTAAATCAACAACTACAAATCTGATTACCCTGCCCCTAGATTTTAGACTAAGTCCGCCCTTGCATAAAGTGAATATTAAAGATTAAAATAATGCTGGGAAAAAGTCTAAAGAGACTGGGAAAACACCAGGAATTTTTTAATAAATTTTGGCTGAACACTGATGAAATATTTTTTTTTAAATAGGCTGGGGCCAACTTGAATAAAGAATAAAATAACATATTTACAGAACGAAAATTTAAAAAAATTAAAAAGCTACTAAAACTTGAAGACTTAAAACAATATTGTATAAAAATGTAAATTTTAAAAACAATAAAGTACAGTTACAGTTACAAACCTAAAACATTTTATGATATCTAAAAGCACAATTAGGCATCTAAAATAAATACTATTTTTGATTTTTAGAAATTGAACATCCAGTCAGCAACAGAGTGCATGGAAATTGTAAGTTATATTGCCTTTTTATTTTATACTATATCTTAAAAACTAGTTATTTAACAACGTTTTTTACCTTGCTTTTTTACCTCAAGCGATTTTTGAAAGAAATAATTTTTAATATATGTTGTAATGCCATTTTCAACACTTGTAGAAAAATCGAAATTAAAACTGCATTTTTTTTATTTCATTACATAAGTAACTGCCAAGGGGGTAACAACTGATCTAAAATGTGTACATGTTATATGGGTAATATGAGTGATCTTCCCCTCGGTAACTGCATTAGGAAAATAACAATTTTGGATTGGATTGATTCAGTTGTGAGTAGAATTTTAAATTAATTGTATATAATTATTTCAGGAGCAACATCAACTGTTCCAGAAAAAGATACCCGTGCAACATTACAAAATTATCTGCTATTACAAGCAATATGGCAGTGAAAGGGTAGTACTGCAGAAAATCTGATAATGGCAGTAAAATGCTGCAGTGTGCTAACCGTTGGTGTAAAATCCAGTGGTTTCACCTTCAAACAAAAAAACAACAGATAGGTACTGTTTCTTTAAGATCATTTGCACAGCTTCTAGTTAGAGTTAGGGTATATTTGTTTTACAAATTTTTGATGCACAGTGTTTATTTTTTCAGCTAGCTTCTATTTCCTCTTTCTTTAATAGCGAAAAAAATAGGACTGTTCAACTTTTTTTTGGTCACTTTCTCTATTCGAGAAGGACAAAAACCATATAACTATGAGATACTATAATGGCCGAAGTGTCGCAAAATGTGTAACAATAAATCTACTCATGCCGACAAGAATTTATACACTAACTTAATTGAGAGTTATTATCTCTACAGCCTTTTTTTCGGAAAATGCAAGGGCAGGGCCGATATAGTATCTCATAGTTATATGACAAAAACAGAAGCTAACCGCAAAAAGAAAAACTACATTAGCTCTTATACTTACATCGTGAAAATCTAAAGTAAGCTCAGGGAATTCAAAACATGCTGATGCAAATGAAATTTTTTATTAATTGCCACTAACAAATCTGCCTCTATCGTAGATAGACCATTTAATTAAAGACTATGGCAATCTTAGAACATTGAAGTTTAATGTTCTAAGGTGGCAATTAACTGATAATTTTATTATTTTTTTACTCTTAGGTTATTTGAGTTTCATCACCTGTGATTGACATTAACATTTATTTGATAAATTATATCATTTTATCAATCATTAAAAAAATTGTATTGTGTTAATGAAAATAAATAAAACTATTATTTGTATAGAAGTGCTTTATTTCATTTAAAGGAACATAAGTAACACTAATTCTGAGAATTTTCAAAACAAAATTATCTTATTTATATAGAAATCCATAAGCCTATAGAAAAACATTTACTATGGGGTCTTTCATTTAAATATAAATAAATATTAATGCCAAAAAATATATCAAAGGGGATAAATTACACACTTGAAAATGTCACTTTTTGTCCCAATTACTCACTTTATTTAAAACGTCACTTTTTGTCCCTTTACCTTTACTTTTTATCCCTGTTTAAATTTGAAAAGTAACTTTTATTGCTAAAATGAGGAATACAAAATGCAAAGCTGTTTATCCCTGAAGTGCAAAAAATTATTTATTTTAAAAACTTGCTGAACAAATTTCAACATTTGGAATAAACTTAGATAGGTATAAGTACTATAATTCTTGACGTAATAAAACGTTAAAATTATTTATTTTCCTTTTGACTACTTAAGCCCCAAACACACCAACGCCTGCCCACCCTGCTTTAAAAAACGCACAATGTGACAGAACCTAGATTTCCACTTTTAAATGCAGTCACATGATGCGTTTTTTGATGCAGGGTGGGTAGGCTAGGTGTGAACCGGGTGTTATGTGAGAAAAGTAAGTATCATCTTGCATGTTTATATACCTATCCAGTGTAAGAAGACAATAAAGTTTTTGATTCATTGGTTGACTCTAAAGAGGTATAGGTATATACATAAAGTAGTTCCTTACTTTATGGTATATAAATGCATTTTCCTTAAAAATTTGCAAAAAATTGATATCCAAAAAGTATATTTGTAGCTAAATAACATTTTGCGTTTTTTTATAACCTACCTACTAAGTTTTTCTCAAGTCGATGTTAGAGGGTAAAAATATAATGAAACACATTATTGTAATTATAAACAGTTACCCCATACATAAAACATCTAAAATTAAAATTATTTAATTTTGCTTTATGAATGGGCTAGCCCTTTAATACGCATCTTTGCAAAGAAAAGCCCACTTGATTGAAAAACATTGCATGCTTGTTAGTAGTTATTTAAAAAAAAAATACAATAAATAATAATATAGGTAAGTAAGTAGGTGATGAGTTTTCTTCACACAGGATAGTGCAAAGGTTCAACCCTAACTCATTAACTTCTTCTCCAATGGCATTACTTGTCAAATCGTGTTGATGGGTTTCCTATAATATAGGTATAAAAAAATCTAAATTAAAATTTTTATTAGGGAATTCACAATGTGTTACTCATGGACCAATTATACCCTCTTAAAAAAATTTGTGCCCTTTATTTTCTAAATTTATTTCAGGTTGGGATGGCTACATTTACGTAAAGCTAGTGTGCGCAATTTTTTTATTTTGTTTTTTAATTAGAAAGGCGCACAATTTTTTTAAAAAAAGTTAGCACAGCAGATTTTATTGAGGCTAGCATATTATTGAGGGTTTTTTTATTTAACGTAAATACTTGTATAAATAGTTTTTAAACATGTTGCTAATTTAGGCATATTAGTTTTATAATGATTTTCATTTAGTATATCATTTAAAAAATATTTATACCTAATTATGTAAGGGGAAAATTGCAAATCAAGAATATATGTTATTTACCAAGATATTTACCTCAACTCCGATAGATGGCATATTAAATGATGGCAGTTAATCTGGGTGATCAATATCCTCAACTGGTTTGCCCATCGAGGTTTGCCTAAAATAAAACAAAAAAAAATAAAGAAAATTTAGCAACAGTGTCATTATAATTCGATTATTGATCACCTATACAGGGTGTTCCAAATTCGATGCTCAACATGGGATCTCCTGAACGGTAGGAGGTACGAAAAGGTTTAAATTACGGCAAAGTTGCGCAATTTAATGCTTTACTCAGAACTTTAAAAAAAGTTTACAAAATCCAAGCAGTTCCGGAGATAGGCGAAAAACCGAAATATTCATTTTTAGTTTTTATTTGTTTGCGCCTTCATTATTAAAGCTGTCAGAAAACGGTTAAAATTTTCTACAGGCACTCTTTTAAGATCTACTTAATGTGAGATTGGACATTTCAGTGTGAAAGGGCAGTGCCAAGTTCATTTTTTCTTATGGACACGTGCTTTTTTTCTCCTGCCGTTTTTGTTCATAAAGGATGACAGATAACATTTTGCAAAATTATTTTGACAAGTCACCTGACGTTTTGGGTTAATTAACCATCATCAGCAAAAATTCAAATTTTGCTTCTAACTTACTCAAGATATTTTGGGAACACGCTTGCAGTACCTTTTTTGACATCTTAAAAATGACAGATTTTGTTATAAGGAAAAATGAACTTTACAGTGCTCCTGTCACACTGAAATGTAAAAACAGACCTGTCATTCAGGTACATCGTAAAAAAGTGCCTGTAGAAAGTTTTAAGCCTTTTTTGACATCTTTAAGAATAAAGGCGCAACAAACTAAAAATGAGAAATTCGATTTTTTTCTCTCCGGAACCACTCGGATTTTGTAATCTTTTTTTTAGTTTTGAGTAACTTTGCAATAATTTAAACCTTTTTGTATATTTACAAAGTTCAAAAAGTTTTGCACCCCCTACTCATTGCCCTCAAGATAAAAAAAAAACATGTGAATGTGAATAACATCGATTTTTTTTAATGATTTTATGAATATGAATATTTAATTCATGGATTTCTTAATGGTCAAAAAGTTTGAGCTTTATTTCAGCAATGTGATACAAAAGTTGAAGTCAAATAAAATTGTGAAATTCACTCAATAAGAACATGCTCTAAAAAGAAAATGCTCTTATTAATTTTGACCAAGTTTGTAATCAATTTTTCAAAAAATACAAAAACCACCGTCAATAGAGTTTCAAATTGTTTCCTTTTATGTGGTTGTTTTAAGATGTTAACTATGCAGGTTGTTTGTTTTTTGTTTCATTCAAACAGAGAGGTGATGTATTACACTACCACTTCACAAAAATGGCCTTGAATAAATTCAGTATCATGAAATAATTAATCCTTGCCAAACTAATATCATGTAACATATCTAATTGGGTATGTAATGTATTATGATGCAGAATTTTCTGCACAGGAATGTAGGTATAACATTATTACCAGTAACAAAGTGATTGGAACGAACATGTACCATTTTTCTCTTCTCTTCACTCTTCAAGGATCCACTTTATTGTTTTTATTTTTGATGGACGGTGCCTTATAAAATTCAAATTTTCCTCCGATGTTTTGTTTGTCTTTTTGGCCTTTGATGTTTTGTACTTATGGCAAATGTTTCACATAGCAGGCATTTCTGTAAAAAAGTAAAGTTTTTATGTGCATATAAAGATTTATATAAAAATAACAAGTGGGCCTATTATGCCCAGGAATCTACTGAGATTTTGAAGAGTGTAAATAAAACACATACTAACCAGGAAACTAAAACCTCTTCAGACTACAAAACAATACTTTTTCTTTAACTTATACCAGTTGAAGCTTAAGTGAAAGCCAAATGTGCATATATAAGAAAAGTATTAAACCTAAATCAAGTTTTGTTTTCTGCAGGGGTTTTATTTTTCTGGATCGTATTTGTTTTAACTATGATCTATACAATTTCAGTAGACTCCTGGGCACAACAGGCCTTCTTAAGGCTGTAGTGCCCGGTTCAGCCTTTGGAGTAACCACCAGTTTTAAATACTTACGAGTAAGTATTCATACCTGCCAATTTTAACAGATAAAATCAAATAATTTTTGTGTTAGAGTACCTCATGCAAAAATTTTCTAAATTTTTTTCGAAGCTCACAAGAAAATTTATTATCCAAGAAAGGGAAGAACTTGAGCAAAAAAAATTGTTTTTTTTTTCCAAAAGAAACAGAAATTTAAAAGTTAGTTGTGAAGAAAACGAAGAAAATAGTACTACTGGCAAAATTTAATAGTAGTTTTTAATACTAGTTACTAAAATATTAATTTCTTTACAAGCATGGTTTTAAAGAACGAGCGCTGTGAGTAAATTCAAATCATGATTAAAAAAAAAACACAGTTTAGCTACGAGTTATAAACATAAAAAATGGAAAAAACATACAAAAAACTAGAACACAAAGCATTTACTTTGTCAATGGCTACTCCGTTTTTATTGACATTCGTATGCAAAAAACAGTAAGTATAATTTCTTTATGCTCCTGAACAATAAAAAAATGTTTTGCAGTAAACAAAAATGCCATGTGTTTTTTATTTGCAGACAGGGAGTAAACTTGTGATAATAAAAAATTAATCTTAAATTAGGTAATATTAATATTTAAGCTCGTATTTGAGTTAGCTGTTTACTATAGAACTGTTCCTGTCAACATTATTTAATCAAACAAATAAACTTGCAAAGAACCTCTTTCATATTTTTTTTTGTGCTTTTTATATTTTTACTTTGAATTTCTGATGTCAAAGAAACCCTGAAAATCTTAGGTTATAGAAGTTTTTTGGTTTTTGCCTAATTTACCTAGGTAATATGTTTTCAGTTAAAGCCCATTCATGCTTGTATCCACCAAGACAAAAATTTCCCAATTAGGCTTTAATCGAGGCTTTAATCATGATTAGATACTAATTGGTGTTTAGAATGTGGTGTTTTATATTTAATCATGATTAAAACTTAATCAGAGTTTTCACATTGGTGAACATGTATATAAGGGTCATTTAGAATAGCAGAAAACTTGATACCCTTGATACCTGTTAAGCGCTTTAGGTGTCAGATTTTTTATTTGGGTATTTTAAGTGTACAGCCCATCACTGACCAAAAGTAAAGAACTATTTACAAGACATCTTCAAAATTAGAGTCTGTCCTCCTAAAAATTTGGACTGTTCACCTATAAATTCACTATAAATTAACAAACAAAAAATTTGACACTCATTAGCATAAGCTGCTGCATGCTATTATAAATGAGCCTTTAGACCTCTTAAAATAGTTTATGTAGTTTTTATGCATGGATTTTTAGAAAGCTAGAGCCCCGGACAAAACTACAACAGTTGCATTGATTAATGCTTTTTTTTATTTTTTATGAAAAATTCTTTATGGGGGCACCTACTAGGGTCCCTAGGACCCCAAATACACCTGCGCCTGATTTTTGTTTTGTTTTTTTTTTTCAGGAGAAAAAAGGGTGCCGCCGGGGGGGGGGTTGTAATGTTTTTTTTATTGTTTTGGGTTGGGTTGCGCTGTGTTGGATTGGGTTGTTTTAGTTGTTTAAAATAAAAAAAAAACAAAAAAATTGAAAAAAAAACAACCAGCGCAGGCGGATTTGGGGTCCTAGGGACCCTAGTAGGTGCCCCCCTAGGGACCCTAGTAGGTGCCCCCATAAAGAATTTTTCATATTAAATCAAAAATGGCAGAGAACTGTATACTGCATAATAACCATGCTTTTTTGTGTTGGATTAAGTTAGGTTAGGTCAGATTTTCCTAAATATGATTCAGTTTTGTTGGTGTTCTTGTGAAAAAATCGGATTTTCTGCAACTGTTGTAACTTTAGCATTTGCCATTTTGCAAATAGATAGGGACAGTCATAACTTTACCCACATTCTTTTAGAAAACCCTTTATTTTAAATGTTTTAATGGGCCCATATAAAGGAGGTATTTGTTTTGCTATTTTAAGCTATTATTTATATACCTACCTTTATTGTTTTCTGGCAATACACAACAGGAGTACAAAGAGTTCCTTAAAACACTATACACTCGAAGGACTACAAAGAGTTCCTTAAGACACTGTACACTGGAAGGACAACAAAAAGTTGTTTAAAAAACTAAATGAACACTTTAAAGGGCTAGCTGCTAGTCTCTTAACATTAAAAGCACAAGATATAAGTTCTATAATTCAGAAAATCTAAAATTTTCTGATGGAGGTCACTGACAAAATGCTTGAAAGATGTTATAACCTTGAAATGTCAATACCCTAGCATAAAATTTTGGTTGTAATGACAATCAATGAACCATTTTAAATTTCTATGAGTAAAATTAAAGTAGGGATGGGCAAAAATAATTTTCTGCCGATGCTCAACTGTTTTTAGCTTGTGACGTCAATTGATAGTGGCTTATTCAATATAGGTACAAAATGAATGGAAATGTTTTAGAGAAGAAATATGAAATGTGAGATCTTGGCTTGATTTTTGATCCTGAATTAAAGTTTAATAAGCACATTCAGCAAATTACACACACACACACACACACACACACACCCACCCACCTACACACACACAGCAGTGTGTGAACGGATTCTTGCACAATCCTTGAACATAACACAGCCTAGATACAGACTACCAACAAGCAATTACCTGACTAGCATTCTCCTTGATCATAGACTTGATTACAGACTCGGCCTCTACAATAGGAATCTGATCGCCCATTTCCACCTGCCACTCATCTTCACCTTTTATCCCCTTCTTCTCTTTCCAAATACGTCTAGTAACTAAACCAAGATTCATGTCATATTCCTCGGCCATTTCTCTACCATCGGGCAGTTCGTAGTGGACTTTTTTTACGTTTTTGTCGATTATACAGGATTTTTTTGAGGTTTTTAACTGAGCGAACCAGTCTGACATTTTGGAGAGTTTACGTTTTTTGGCTTTCTGGCCATTGACAATACTGACAACGGTTAGGTCCTCATTGTTTGGTTTCATTGTAAAGCGACTGGTAATGATTTAATATAATTCGTTGCTTAGAAACGAGAAATTTCAGAAAAATGTAATAATTTTTTTTTAATAACCTCACTTTACATTATTTGTTTATGTATTGACGAGTTTTGGTGTTGCTTACTGCACCTTACCAGAGACCTACCTGTGTCTTTCTAAGGGCTGTATTCACAGTCACAGTACGGTGTAATTGGCCAAAACGGAATTTAGAGCCGTATTCATAGTACTTTCTTGGAAGAGCCTTGAGGCTGGTATTTATAGTCGATCCTTAAGGCCTTCCTTCAGTGAGGATTCCTTGAGGACTCCTCATTGAGTCCGTTTTATTAAGTCTCCCTCGAGAAAGGCTTGCTGCTGGAGGCCACTCTGAGGTCGCGCAAAATTGGCCGATGTCAGGTTTGAGCCTAAACAGAATTTTCTGTGGTGAACTGTGGTGGTTGTCAAGAATGTTAGGTTATTTTTTAGTTTCTGTGATTTTACTGATTTTGTTAAATTGCAGTTGTAGTTTCTAAAGCTATATAAGACATGGAAAAACGAAAGGTGAACAGAACTCCTTTTTACAATGAGGAAATGGAGTATTTGTGTTCACTGATGGCAAAATTTTACATACTGGAATCCGAAAAAACAAAGGGCATGGGAAGAAATAAGCAAATATTACAACAGCAATTTTTCTGCATGATTAAATTGAATCATCGGTTCTATCGGCAGCACTTTTCTATCATCTTTTTTTAATTCATCATATACAATTGGGTGTGTGAAATATATTTAAAAAAAAAAAAATAACGTTTTTTGAACGACTTTTCAGAAAACCTCTCAAAAGGATTGTCAAAATCTCTGAGGTATATTTTTTCAACTCGCTGATATGGTGAGAGGGTTTCTTTTACTTCTACCATATCCTGAGTAGTATTCCAAGAAATCTTGAAGTTTGTCCATTATTCAGCAAAAAAGAACCCAAAAACAACTACTCTTCAAAAATCACACCAACAACAATACATAAAACCTGAACCTAACCTGAAAAACACGACCCAAGGCCTCCTTAAGGTAGCTCCCGAGCTACCTTGGCCTTTACTCAAACTTAAGGCTTCCTTCAGCGACTATAAAATACATTTCCAACCTTAAGGGATCTTCAAAGACCACTCAGACTTAAGGAGGTCTTGAGGAACGACTATAAATTCCAGCCTGAATTTTCTTGCCGATGAAGGCGGCCTTTAAGGCATCCTTCGATTTCGCTTTTCGGACGAAATAAATAAAGCTCCAAACCCACCAATACCTGCACGCCCTGCTTCAAAGAAACGCACCATGTGACAGGACATGGATTTCCACTTGTTTTAAATGCAGAGTCAGGTGATGTGTTTTTTGATGCAGGGTGGGTAAACCAGGTGTGTATCGGGTGTGAACATAGAAATATAATATTTAGAGTGAACAAGTTTGGAGGATATAAAATGATGATACATTACAACCGGTCCACACCTAGAGTGCCCACGCAGTATCAAAAAACGTGACTCTGCATTTAAAACAACTTGAAATTCATGTCCCGTCACATGGTGGTGCGTTTTTTGAAGTAGGGTTGGCACGCGTTTGTGTGCACGGAGCTTTACGCCCGAGCGATGCGTTTTGTCCCAAACTGCTATAAGGTATTTTTCACATCGACTTTCTGTAGACGTGTCTTTGATACGAATACGGATAATTGAATAGAATTAAATCAAGCTAAAATATCAATTAAAAGACGCTTGGAGAGCCGCCTTCGGTAAGGATAGTGATAAATACGGCCCTAAGCAAAATCAAACGTGACATTTGTGAACGATCCCGTGCAAAAAAAGTAGTTCAAACGCACACTGTTCTATTATTTCTGCACTGTTTTCAAACATACATCACCTGCCATTTTTGAAACCGCTTTTGAAGTTCGTTGAAAATAAACTGCAAGTGTTTTGGCTTTTTTGTCAATAACTTTATTTATTTTGGTAAGTTTTTTCATTAAAAAGACATTGTTGTTGATTTTACTATATTATTCACAATTTTGCACGTTTATGTTGACTATTTCACTTAAAAATTTAAGTGGTTTTCTTTATATAGCAAATTTGTGAGGTTAGGGCCTAAGCACTATCTCTTTTCCGTTTAGCAAGAAACAAAGAGACATAAGTATACTTAGTTGATACCACAGACTTACACCATTAGACCCTGAATGCTATGCTAATGCCCTGGCTCCTACAATAACAATGTATCTTACAAAACGTGTCGCCGGAATTAGGTGTTCTCTTTCTCTTTATATAAATTCAAAAAAATATTTGTAGTCATCCTAACTCGCACTTTATACAATATCTTTTCCTCAAGAGCAGGAGCTAGGATGCCATGTAAAAATGATTACATTTATGGAGTATATAAGCTCGTGTTCCCCAAATGATGAAAGAATTTTTATTTTATTTTTATTTTTTATTTTATTACAATAGGGTTCTCAACAGATACACAGTATCCTATTACAGAGAACCACCTAAAAATTACAAAAAATAAACTAAGTGCTACAGTCCACTAAAGAGAAAAAAAAACCTCGGAATTAACTAAATACAATAATATGCGAAAAACTTAGGTAATTATGCAGTATACGGTTTTCTGCCATTTTTGTTTTTTTTTGAAAAATTCTTTATGGGGGCAACTTCTAGGGTCCCTAGGACCCCAAATCCGTCTGCGCCGGTTGGTTTTTTTTTTTATTTTTTTTGTTTTGTTTTTTTTTTTTTTCACTAAAACAAACCAAACCAACACAGTCCAACCCAACCTAATTCAAACCAACCCAAAACAATTAAAAAAACACTTTACAACCCCCCCTGGGCACCCTTTTTACTCGTTAAAAAAAAAAAAAAAAAAAATCGGGCGCAGGCGGATTTGGGGTCCTAGAGACCCTAGAAGGTGCCCCCATAAAGAATTTTTCAAAAAAAATCAAAAATGGCAGAAAACCGTATACTGAATAATTACCAAAACTTACTCTAGTTTAAAGATAACAGCAATTACAAAAAAATACCTTACCGAAGAATTTGATAGCATTGCCGTTTTAAGGAAAAGATACTTATATTAAATAAATCTATACTATAAAAGTGAATATTAAAATTTCTTTGAAGTCTGATTAAAGGTGAATTGCTTAGGTAATTAGTTTTAAATGGTGGTAAGTAGAACAGATTAAAATGTCTATGATTATAATGAAAACCAGTGTTAAAGTTTAATCGTGATAATATACTGGCTGAGTCAACTTTACTGGTTACGATCTTATATAAAAAAATTGTAGATTGGACAATACGCCTAGTACTTAATTTACACATATGAAGGCGAATTAAACTAGTTTCACAATTTTCGTGGCAATGAGCTCTGAAATACCTGTAATTAATCATTTTTACAAACTTTATCTGCACTCTTTCTATTCTTTCAATGTACTTAACATAAGCTGGACTCCAAATTAAGCTAGAATACTCTAAATGGGGTCGTACATAAGAATTATAAAGGGCTAATAGACTACTATGTGAGTTAAATTCTTGAGTGACTCTAGTGATAAAACCAAAATTTTTGTAAGCTTTTTTTTACCACTGACTCGATGTGTAGGTCGAATTTCAGAGATTTGTCCAGAATGACCCCCAAGTCCCGCTCTCTACATCGTCAAGCTCATTATTTCCAATTTTATAGAAAGAAAGAAAGAAAACATGCTTTATTGTCCAAGCATTAAACTTATTGACAAAGCAAATCTTAAAATTACTTAAGCCTAGAAATAGATTTATATAGCAGGTAAAAGTCACACAGAATAATAGCTAGGTTACCTATCTAATACAAAACGTGTCTTGGTTTTATATAGCTATCCAAAAGGTAAAAGATGTAGAAGATTTTAGCCCGCATTTTGTCAACAATAATATAAAATAAGATAAAAAATAAGGAGGGTAATCAATATAAAATAAGATAAAAAGTAACACAACATCAAAAATTAAATTTTGAAATTAATATAAAGTCAAAGATACATGCCAAATATAATGTTATGTTAATTTTTCTATCTCTAATGACAAATATTCTTTGTTTACTAAAATTTAATACATAGGGTCATATTCAACACAGCTAATACATATAAACATTATAAGGTAGTTGTAATAAAAAGCATTTTAAAAAGGTTACAACATATAAGTATAAAAACAAAACAAATAATAATATATAAGATATAATTGAAATCTTTGGCTGTTTTATCGATTTATAATTAAATTTGATAATTTGAAAGATGAGACAAACAATAGTTGTTGTAGCCGCTTGGAAAAAGACAAAAGATTAATTAAAATGAGTATTGGAAAAACTCATCGATTGAATAAAAAGCTTGCAACACCAGTACTTCTTTGAGGGTATTCCTAAACTTCGAGAGATCAGTTAGTTCCGTTAGATGTGTGGGAAGATGATTATAGGCTTTTATGCCGTTGAAGATAATAGATTTTTGAGTTAGCGTGGAGTGAGGAATTGGGAGAGGTATTTTATTGCTTTGGCGAGTTGTGCGATTAGTTTGACGAACCAGAAAGAGGTGAAGATTTTTATGGATTAAGCTTGTGGGTTCAAGGATAAACAAGCATGGTAAGGTAAGGATTTTATGGGCAATGAACACGGGCTTACAGTGAGTTTTAGTTGGAACTCTGGCAATGTAACGAATCGCTCGTTTTTGAAGTTTAAAAACTGTGTCAAAAAGGTACTGACTGCAGCATCCCCAGAAAGGTAGGCCATAGGTAAGATGGGACTGTATTACTGCATAGTATGTTGTTCTTCCTGCGGTTTCACCTAAATTTTCTGCTATTGCTCTAATGCAATAGCATCCAGACGCCAGTTTTTTATTAAGTGGTATTATGTGATTTTGAAATTTCAACTCAACATCTATTTGTAGCCCTAGAAATTTGGTGAGAGGAGAACTTTTAATAAGAAATTCATCACAAACAATGTCATTAATGTTGCACTTGAATCTAAGAACTTGAGTTTTATTGAAGTTAAACAATAGACCATTCGCATCGCACCAATGTTTAATTGTTACCACATCCCTTGATATTTTTTGAGTTAGGTCCTCTGAATTCTCGCCATGCCATGTGACCGTTGCGTCGTCAGCAAAAGCTGCAAAAACACCAGAGATATTAAGTTGGAAAAGGTCATTGACATAAAGAAGAAACAGAATTGCCCCTAGAACCGAACCTTGTGGTACCCCAAAATCAATGGTATGTTTTGAAGAGCGCTTATTATTTGCTGTAACACTTTGAGTTCTCTTTGTGAAGAAAGAGTGAAACCATTTTGATTCAGTTCCCCTGAAACCGTAAGTGTCTAGCTTCTGCAGCATTATTCTGTGACTCACACAGTCAAAAGCCTTTGAAAAATCACAGAACACTGCCGCAGTAGCCTTACCGCTATTATAGTTTTTGAATAATTGCTCAATTATTCGCAGCATAGCGTCATGTGTGTTCCTTTTTGGTAAGAAACCAAACTGTGCATTACTAAAAACGTTGTTTACCTTTAAATAGTCCATCATTCGTTTTTTGACCAATTTTTCAAGGATTTTGGAAACAGTCAATAGCAGCGATATTGGCCGATAGTTGGAGGGATTCTTAGTATCGCCTTCTTTATGTATAGGGACCACTAGAGCTTCTTTGAGGCTTGTTGGGAAAGTACCCTCAGAAAAAGATTTATTTATAGCCTGAGATAGGACTTGCAATGCACAATCGGGTAGTTCTTTTAAAATTTTACTGGAGATACCATCCAAGCCAGCAGCGTTTTGATTTTTGATGGACCTGAGAGTGGTTTTTATTTCTTTTACATTGGTTGGAGTAAATTTAAAGGTTTCATCGACATACAGATTGGCTAGATAGTTTGTCGGATTAACGTTTGATTTGATATTTTTTATTAAGTTGGATGCAATGGAGCAATAAAAGCTATTTAAATCATCAGGTTCTACATCTATTTGCTGTGGTTTTGATGTGTTTTTCCCAGTTAATTCGCGAACTATACGCCAAGTTTCTTTAGGCTTATTAGAACAGTTATTTATGCGGTTTGCATAAAAAAGAATTTTTGCTTGAGAAATTAGTTTTCTGTAATTTTGACGATAAGCCAAATGATAGTTGGTTATGAACAAATTATCGCTAAAATGTTTGCGTAACATATTAAGGAATCTAAGGTTTGTAGCAGATACTTTTAAGCCTTTAGTGATCCAATATTTTTTTTGCTTCTTATTCCGTAGAGGTCTTAGTGGAAATGCCTTATTTATAATTTGAGTTAAGCCCAAGTGAAAAGACTCAAGGGGATCTGCCTGAGAAGACATTGACTCCCAGGGCGTGTTACTACAAATTTGCTTAAAATTACGGAAATTTTGCTTGCTGAAGATTCTACCTAGCCTTTTTGGAGGTTCGCTAGATTTCCAGTTAAGCGGAATTACAGCAATAACTGCGTGTTGATCAGAGAGAGCTGGATCTTCAACCTTACATTCTATGTCGTATTCGAGATTAGAACATATGTAATCAATTAAAGTTGATGAAGTGTTTGTTATTCTGGTTGAGTTTTTTACGTACATTTGTAAGTTAAATGATTCCAGTAAGTTGATAAGGAGAATAGTTGATTGAGCTTCTACGTCTGAAAAATCGATATTAAGATCTCCGGCTATTAAAAGATTAGAATTTATGGGCATATTGTGCATGAGAGTTTCAAAGTTTTCCAAAAAATCAGTGATGCTTGAAGTTGGTGAATGATATATGCACACTGTACCATTCACCAAATGCTTCACATGCAAAATTTTTTGAATTTTTAGAACAACAACTGGATAATATAGACTTTTCAACTTTTAAAACTATTATTATTGTAGGTGACTTCAATATTGATGTCAATAAAGAAAATACATGTACAAAAAAACTTGTTGAGGTTTTGCAACACTTTGGGTTATACCAATTAATTAAGGAAAATACGCGAGTTACAAGTATGTCAAAAACATGCATAGATTTACTTGCTACAAACGAAAAGAAACTAGATTATAAAGTCCAAGATACTCCGAAAATATCAGATCACAATAATATTATTATCTCGTTAAAGGGTGGTCAAAAAGATAAAAAAAATAAGAATATAATATTAAAAACAAAAACGGATTATAGCAATTTTAATGAACAAGAATTTAAAGTAACATTGCTAATAAATTCAATGTGGGTTCAATCAAACGAAGTAAATTTATTAGCCAATAATTTTGTCGAAAACATTGTAAATAGTTTAAATAGGCATGCACCATTTAAAGAAGCTAGGTCGTTTAATAATTTTAAATTGAATGTATGGTTTACCCAAAAGGTTATGAATTTAATAAAGGAAAGGGACATACTTTATAAAAAAGCAAAAATGAGTAACAGTGCAGAAGAATGGATTAGATATAAGAAAATAAGAAATGAGGCTACTAAAGAGATAAGGAAAGAAACAAAAAGATTTTATGAAAAACTGATTGATGAAAATAAATATGATAGCAAAAAAATGTGGATAGGCTTAAAGGAACTCTTAGGTAAATCGCAGGTAGCATATAAGGAACAGGTATGTTTCGATGGACATATTTTAACAGATAATAAGCAAATTTCAGATAACTTTAATTCATATTTTAGAGAAAGTATAGAAAATATTGTAAATAAAATAACTCCATTCAACAGTTTTCAAAACATTGTTCAGTACATTACAACTCCTACAAATAAGTTGCATACTTTTACAGAAATAGGCATGGCTGAGTTAAAAAGCATTGTATTTTCAATAAAAAAAAATACTATTGATAATGATGGTATAGATCTTAAGTTAATTAAAACATTTTATAATACAGTAGGTGAAAAACTGTTAAATGTTATAAATTTGATATTAAAAACGGGAAACTACCCTGAAAAATGGAAAACAGACACTATTACACCAATAGAAAAAGTCAAAAACACCATGCTTTGTTCAGAGTTTCGTCCTATAAATACACTACCAGCTTACGAAAAAATATTAGAGCTTGTAATAAAAAAACAACTTCTGGAATTTTTAGATTTCAATGAGATACTTGCCCTCCAGCAATCAGGTTTTCGTGCGTCACACTCTTGTGAAACTGCATTGCAGTTCATTTTGACAAGCTGGAAAACAGATATAAGAAACAAGAAAATTGTAGGAGCAGTATTTCTTGATATTCGGCGAGCATTTGAATGTGTTAACCTAGAATTATTAGTCCTAAAATTGGAAAGGTGTGGAATTGTGGAAAATGCACTAAAATTAATAAATAATTTTGTAAGACCTAGAGACCAGCAGGTAAAATTTAATGGAGTTGTTTCCGAGAGACTCCAAACAAGGCATGGTGTACCACAGGGATCAGTACTAGGTTGTGTGCTGTTCATATTATTTATAAATGATATCGTAAAACATGTTAAATATTGTAAGCTTAAATTATTTGCAGATGATGGTTTATTATATTTTTGTGGTACTCCAGAAGAAATTGAAAAGTTTATAAATATTGACTTAAATAATATTTATAAGTGGTTGTGTGATAATGGTTTATCATTGAATATTGATAAAACTAAATTCATGATTATTGCATCTAAAAATCAGTTGCAAAAAATCAAATCTGAGAAAATAAAAATCAATATAAAGGTAAACACTACTCAGATTGAAGAGGTGAAAAATTATAAATATCTTGGTATTATTATTGACAAACAAATTAATCTTAAGCAATACTGTGCATATGTGAAGAAGAAAGTAGCAAGAAAAGTGTATTTTCTTTATCATCTTGATAAAAAAGTTTCAACCTTTTCCAAATTAATTGTCTTTAAATCAATAATTTCACCTCACTTTGACTATTGCTCTACCTTACTGTATTTTTTAAGTAACGAAGATATAAAATCAATACAAAAAATTCAAAACAGAGCTTTACGAGCCATTTTAATGTGTAAAAAAAGAACCCCAATAAAAGAAATATTAAATAAACTTTCTTTAATGAGTATCAATCAAAGATTAACATATAATATGCTTGAATTTGTATTTAAATTAAAAAATAAAATGTTACCAAGTTATTTGAGTGAAGAGCTAACATTTATGGAAAATATTCATTCATATAATACAAGGGCACGTGCAAGAAATGACTTTTACATTAGTTTATCTGAAAATAGAGTAGAAACTTTATTTAGTAAAGGACTTATAGTGTTTAACAATCTTCCAAATGAACTTAAAAATATACAGGTGCTAGGTACTTTTAAGCTTAAATGTCAGAAATATGTGTTTAAAAATACTAGTTTGTTGGTTTAGTACTTATAGGTCTCTAGTTTTGTTGATACCTACTTGACTTTGTAAACTGAGAGCTTATCGTGTCTTAGCTAATAAAGTGTTATATATATATATATAAAGGTTTTTAGAGCTTGAGAATGAAGTATTGAGAACTCAAAAGTCTTTTCAGATGTAAGAAAATTGAATTTATCACAGTTTTTAAAGTCAGTAGTTGAATACAATGCTGAATTGACTAGGATAGTTGTGCCGCCGTGTGTAAATTCGGTGCGACAGAATTTGGATAGGGTGTTATAGTTTGTAATTGTAAAAGGTTCATTTTCGTTAAGCCAATGTTCAGTTAAAAGGACAAAATCGGGGAAATTGAGACTCTCGAGATAGATAAACAATTCATCAGTTTTATTCCTTGCTGACTGGATATTTAGAAGTAGAAGTGATATAGAATTTAGTTTTTGTGTGGGGGATCTTTTGGTGCGGTCAGGTTCTTCCCTAAAAAAGATACTGAAGAGTTAAGGTGGTCAATGTGGCTAGTGTCACATGTACTATTCGCAACTTGATTGTTTCGCCGACAACTATCATTCAACTCATCAAACAAACTAGTCGATTGGAGTGTACTATCTAGTTCTCATTCTGTTCAGACCCTGAGGAGACCTGACAGATCTGTCTATTGGCAGTTTGATAGCTGAGGTTTTGAGAGAAATTGTTTTTTGTGTTACCTCAATGGGAGTGGTTACTTCCTTTTGTAGGGAATTCAGTTGAATTGATTCAGCTATCATTTTGCCAATGAGAAAGTTCCGTACTTTAAATCCCCTATCAGTATTGATGTTTATAAAGTCAAAAAAGTTTTGAGAGCAATTGTTAAACGCACTTACAATTTTACATAGATTATTTTTAAAATGATTCACATAGTCAATGTTATGGTTTTGCGAGTTATTGGACATGCTAAAATTATAAAATTTGTGTGTAAACATTGCTTAATTTTATCGTGTATTAGACTAAATTTAGGGCGTTTGTTGTTTAAAAAATCATTAGATCCCGCTACAATGACTACGTAATCATCTCCACCATAATCCTGAATCGACAAATCAAGTCCTGATAAAACGCTGTCAAAATGTGCACCCGGTTTTATGGTAGCTTCTATTTTTGTGTTTATTCTGCCTAGATGTTTTTTATGTTAAAGTCCAGGTTCTTTCCATGTTCGTCTGAAATAATAAGAAGTCTTCCAGAATTTGACTTTACTTGCGTACCGTGGGACGCAGTTTGACGACAACAGATTGCGTTAAGGCTTTTTGTAGTTTGTAGAGCATAGGATGTGATTTGTGCCTTTAGATTGCTGATGGAGTTCTGCAGCTCATTGTTTAGACGCTCCAGGTTCGTTATTCTGTTAATTAATTTTTCATTTTGTAACAGAACTTCGTTAATTTGGTCACCTTTATTTCGAATTTCATGTTGGTATTTTTCGTTGGTCTTCTCAATGCATTGTTTATGATTGCTGGCCTCTAATAGTTTTACTCGCAGATCTTCTATGGTTTTTTGAAGTCCAGCCGTCTTTTTTTTGTAGCTTTCTTCGATCTCTTCTGCTTCGTCGGTTAGCCTCTGGGAACCCCTTTCTAACCTTTTAATGTGGTTACCTTTGTGCTTTACTTCACTCCGCAAGTCAATTGTTTCATTTTTTAGATTTTGGATAGCGTCTTGATCCTCTAAGTCCTTTTTTTCATAAACAATGTCTTTTTGCATAGCTTCATATTTTAGTTTTTCTACCATACTCTTTAAAAGTGATATCTCTGAGTTTTGGTCTTTTAATTTTAAATTAAGAAGTTCTAGGGCATCTTGGCTGGTATTTGTATTTTGTATATATAATTCGTTACAAGCTTTTGAACAAATAATTTTGTGTTGCTCAATTTTTTGGTAGATAGTTCTTTCTGAGCAGCTTTTATGGTAAACACTGTAGCAAACGATGCAAAATAGATGTTTTATTTCTTTTGTGGTTTTATTTTTACAGCATTTAAAATCCATAATGTTTGCTTTAATTTACAACGTAGGATAGACCCATAAACAAGACAAAATTATAGCAGAAAAAAGGCTAACCTACTCAATTCAGAAAGCCAATAAAACTCTGCATGTTTGCTGGTTTCAGAATTTAAAAACAAAAGTTTGCCAACAAAGTTTTTGAACGCCCTGTATGTTGGAATTTATTATATTTAACATTTCAACTCCATAAAAATTGTTCATATTAAAAAAAAGAATATTGTCTCGGTACTACCAGATAAAATATAAACAAAAAGTACTTATCTGGGGTGACCTGGATAGGTCACCTAAATCACCTTCACAGTAAATGAATGCACTTAATTATCAAAGATTCATAATTAGCTAAGGTTTAAGGCACGATTTTATTAATTACTATCGCACATAAGTTCCTTGTAGGTACTAAAGCAAAGTTCACTCGATTCAAATAATTTTTTATTTTTTAAGTAGCAAATTGGACTTAAAGTTACAGAAATGACCGCGGTAAGACAGTAAAATAAAATTTTGTCTTTTTTGTGAGAAAACATAATTTTAATGCATTTTTTTAAGTTCAGTTCAAGTCTATTGAGTCTGCAGAAATCGTGGAGCTCCCTAAGGTCATCCTGGAAATCTCGACAGTCCCCCACATTTTTAACAACTTTACTTTAAATTGTCAGGAAATGATGCACTATGGCAAAAACGGAAGCATTCAAATATGTTATTAATAAATATAGAAAATAAGAGGGGACCAAGGTGCGAGCCCTGTGGGACGCCAGAGGTCACACTGACAAGATCAGAAACACTATCACCTATTCTAGCACATTGTTGCCTTCCTACTATGTAACTTTTTGATAAACCCAGGAGTTTGCCAAACACACCAAAGTTCTCCAATTTAACAAGTAAAGTAGGATGATGTACTTTGTCAAAAGCTTTCGAGAAATCGGTGTATACGGCATCCACCTGGTAACCACTTTCCATTGCTTTAAGTATATCCTGAATGTATGGAAGCAGGTTCATCACCACAGAGCGCGCTTTATAGAATCCATGCTGATGTTGTCTTATTAAATGTTTGATTTGAAAGAATAGTTCGTTTGCAATTATTGATTCAAAAATTTTTCCGAATATACAAAGCAATGTTATTGGCCTATAATTCTCAATACAATGTTTGTCACCACTTTTAAACACCGGAGTAATTAACCCTTTTTTCCACAGTGTGGGAAAGAAACCAAGATCCAATGACCTGTTGAAAATTTGAAAAAGAGGCCTTGTGAGAGATTCTGAGCATTTTTTTATAAATAAACCAGGTATATTGTCCATTCCGGCGCTTTTTTTAATATCTATACTGCCAATAGCATTTTTAATTTGCTGGTGCGTTACAAATATCTTGTGAAGTTTCAAACACCCGGTTGTTTAGAGTTAGTGTATCAGGCGACCTACTACGATTGTGTTTTTTTGAAATAAAAGACCAAAGTGACTGTGGATTCGAAGTAAACTATTTTCAACACTAGAGATCCAATTAGAATAGTCTTTTTTTAATTCAACTTTGACTTCCCTAGGTAAATTTGAAAACCGAATGTAATCTGCTTGGTTTTTAAACTTTTTATATTTATTGTGCAATTTTTGCTTTTCTTTAAGCAATGATATTGGGTTGCGCGAAAACCAGCAAGGATATTTATGTTTAATGTTTCGGGTAGGGACATATATTTCAATTATATATTTAAGTTTAATGTTAAAAATGTCAACCATCTGATCAACAGAACAGTTTAAGAAATAATATAAAATGCATTTATTTCAGAGATCGTATATACAAAGAATATGCTTAATTCTATAAGGAGACAAAATGATCAAAACAGATTTCTGAAAAAGGGGAAAGTTCACTTCTTGTGTGCTCTTCCACTTCCCCTAAAAAACATTACATTACTCAACTAACTTAAACTTAAACTAGTAAATAAATTGATATATTATAGATAATACTACTACTAGGTGCTAAAGAAATGAAAAAAAAAATAAAGAAAAAAAAACATAATAGATAGGCTACAGACCCAAACCTGGCTTATGTGGTAAGAAAGAGAAAAAAAAAAACATACAAAGTAACATAAAGTAAGCAAGAAATGCCATTGGATAACAATAAAAAAAAAATCGTTAAATCAGTCATATCAGGTACAGTTGAAAATCATTTAAATTTCATATGTTTATTAGGTTTGTTTTTCCATCAGGATTTTCTTACTTTGTTTCTTAAAGGAGGTAAATTTATAAATTTCAAAAAGTTTTTCATAATTGAATAATTGTACAATATTGTAGCTAAAACATTTAGTGAAAAAAGCTGTCTTATGTTTTGGAATACTCATTTTTGTAGTAGATACAAAGTGCCGAAAGTTTTCTCCGATTAGCCATGTTTAACCACTGAAGATTTTATGGGAGATATGATCAAATTTCCTTAAACCAAAGATGAAACGAGTACATGAGTTTTGTATGTGTTGTATACGACTACTGCAATTTTAAGGTCACACATGGACCATAAACTGGAGAGCAGTAAGTAAACTGAGAGAGAACCAGAGTTTCGCAAAGCATCTTTTTGGTTTTAATACTTAAAGTTTTTCTGTGTGGATAGAGGAGTCTTAAAGCCATATATGATTTTTGTATGTTTAGGGAAGTATTTTTATTAAACGTTAATTGTTCATCTAGAATAAGACCTAGGTTTCTAGCCTCAGGTTTCACTGGAATTGGTTCATTGTTGATGTGTATGAAAGCTGTTTATTTATTTATTTATTTATTTATTTAGGTCTTTAGGATACAAACGGATCAGGTCCAAAAATAGTATCCTGATATTACAATGTTTATAAATATATAAATTCAATCTTAGTTATAACAATTTTAAGTGTAATATCTAACTAATTAAAAATATAGTTTTTAAATTATTTATCACAAACGGATATATAAATACTTAAATATTTAAATTAACTAAAAAGAAAATTCCAAAAAAAATATTTATCACAAATTCTATGTCTATTCGAAGAATTTAAGCTTAAGGTTATTTTTAAATGACAATAAGCTATGTGCGAAGGGATCCAAACTACTACCATTGCAATGCAAGTTAGCAGCTTTAACCATTCTTATTAAGGGTGCTCCCTGGTAATAATTTGTCCTACAACATGGAACACAAAATAATTCATGGTTTCTAAGTTTACGGGCAGGTACATTAAGCCTTATTTTAGGAAGAATATTTGGATTGCTAGATAAATTATTAACAATCTTAAAGTTAAAATATCAGTTATAGTTCTTCTTTTTTCTAATTTTAAAATTTTAAAGTGAGATCGAGCCATTGCGTAATTATGATTTATAATACGAAAGTTTGTCTTATAGCACAGAAATCTTAAAAATTTATTTTGAATTTTTTCGAGCCTTTCAATGTTATTGTTATATATAGGGTTCCATATCACTGAGGCAAATTGTAGTTTGCTAAAAACATAAGAATAATAAAGAGTTAACATTGTCTTATAATTCTGAAAATCAGCACGCTGCCTTTTGATAAACCCTAGAATTCTGTTACAATCGTTAACCAATTTATCAATATGCAGATGGAACGTCATTTTGGAGTCAAATAAGACGCCCAGATCTTTTATATGAGAAACCCTATTCAAGAAAGTACTTCCAAGTTTGTAGCGATAATTAATTGTAGCAGATCCACGTGAAAATGATAAAACAGAACATTTGTCATAGTTTAAAAATAATGATTTTCATTGCAAAATTGTATTAAATTATTGATACCAGTTTGAAGGGTCTCACAATCTAAAATAGAGTTAATTTTAAGAAAAATTTTAAGGTCATCAGCGTAGCAAAGGAACAGGCACTAATTAAAGCACAAGCTTATGTTATTAATGTAAATTACAAACAACAGTGGGCCAAGATGGGAACCCTGTGGGACCCCCGAAGATGGTGAGAATTTGTCGGAACAGAACCCTAAAAGGGCCACGAACATTGATCGATTAAGTAAATAGGTCTCAAACCATCTAAGGTCATCACAGATCCCCATCTCCCCCAACCTATCAATCATAATACCATGAGAAATTTTATCGAATGCCTTACTAAAATCTGTATATATTACTTGATGAAATGAATCAAATGATTCATATATGTATTGTGAGTATTCGACCAAATTTAGCTCCAAGTTCCTTTTTTTTAGAAAACCGTACTGTTCAGGTATAATGTCATTTATTACAAAGTTAAAAATGTAAGGGTAAACTAGTTTTTCAAAAAGCTTAGAGAAAGTGCATAATTTGCTAATGGGTCTGTAATTTTTGACATTATTTTTTAGTTCATTGCATTTACTTTTATTTCCTAGGAAAATGACCACCGACTTTTTAGGGTTTAATTTTAAACTATGGTTTGCAGATACTTTAGCCAATTTTTTTAAATCTTCATTGATCTTATTGATAGATTCTTGTGGGTTATGTGGTTTTATATCATATTTTAACCCGGTATCATCGGCATACATATATACAGCACAGTATTTTGCGAAATCAGGAAATTTGCTTGTATAGATGGTAAACAATAGGGGAGAGATCGAGCTGCCCTGTGGCTCGCCATTAGGTACTAATCTTTCCGTAGAATAAGTATCTTTAGTTCGCGTTTTTTGTTTCCGAAATGACAAGAAAGACGTCATAAGATTGATCGCATCTTGACATAGACCACAGTGACTTAAAATTGCCAGAAGAATTCGATGGTTTATAGTGTCGAACGCCCTAGTGAAATCTAACAAGACAAGTGCTGATATTTTTTTCTCGTCAATCGATTTGATTATGTCATCAGTTTGATTCAGTAAGGCGGTCGTGCAACTATATCCGGGTCGAAAACCAGATTGTTCATCAGGTATTAAGTTGTTTTTATCAAAGTGGTTACGAAGTTGCTTTTCCATTATTTTTTCAACTATTTTCGTACAAGAGGGTAATATAGTTATGGGACGTAAGTCACTTATTTCGACCGGGTCCGTTATTTTTGGTATGGGGTTAATAATGCCAATTTTCCAGATATCGGGGAAAACAGAGTCCAGAAAAATAGAATTAATTATATTAACTAAGTATAGTGGGACAACAGCATTTAAGGAAGAAAGAAGGTATTCCATCTGCACCAGCTGAACAATTTTTTAAGCTACTCAGCACATCCTTAACTTCCTCCACAGTGACAAGGTTGAAGCGAAATTGTTCTTGGCATTTGATATTTTGTTCATAAGATTGTAATACTTCGTTAAAATTTATATTATTTGTGTTGGGGACACTCAAGAAAGTGATTATTAATTGCATTTAGATCTTTAAATTTTTCCAAAGGATGGTTTGTTTTACTTTTGGTTATATTAAGTGCTTTAAGTTCTCTCCATAATTTTCTGGAGTCATTGCTTTTCGATAACTGCTCAAAAAAAGCCTGTTTTTCTTTTATAATAGAGTGATTAGTTAAGTTTCGTAAGTTTTTATAGTAAGCCCAATGCTCGTTATTTTTAGTTTTTGTAAATTTTTCCCTAGCTTTGTCTCTCAAACTCATCATAAACTTTATATTTTCCGTAATCCAAGGGGATTTGGGGTTGGTTATACGGGCAGTTTTTATTGGCACATGTGTATTGAGTAAAGTGCTAAGTCGACTGTTTAAATGCTCAATCTTTGTGTTTACATTTTTTATATGGTATATATTGTCAAGTGTAAGTCCTGCCAGGTCACGATCAAATTTTACCTTATCAAAATGCTTATAATCTCTGTACGTATATAAAAATGGTTCCATTCTTGGTTTTTTACAGTTACAGTACCTTTTATCTGAATAGAAGTCGAACAAACATAGGTATAAACTGTGTAAGTAATCGTTTAATGTCTTTATATAATAAATATATTCTACTTGATTTTAATATAGATTGTAAGCCCCATATTTTTAAATTTAAATTAAAGAAAATTTTATTTCAGAATGATAACATGTTATTATAGTAATATAGTGTGTAATTTTTAATGTGTGCCAAATCTGTTAAAGTACTTTTTTTAATTTATCCAAATTCTTACTAACTAATGGTTTCCAAAGTAAACAATTATTATTTAAAGGATTGACTAATTATAAATAAATGTTTAATACTGTTTAATACTATTAGGATGTAACTAAATAGGAATTATACTCAATTAGGGACAATATTACTTTAAGACTATGTACTATTTGGATAAAATGACATCATCTGTAATTGTACATTACTAAATAAATAATAGTACAATAAATCAAATCGTGATCTGACAAGTCCACAACTTTATTACCTGCCTCTTTTATGGAGTTCTTACAGTTGGTCAAAATTAGATCTATGAGAGTGTTGCTATTATTTGTGATTCGCCTAGGTTTCGTAATCACCTGCTCAAAGCCCAGATTTTCAAGTGTACTTAATAGGTATTTTGTGGTAGGGAGGGTGGGTTTTAAAATATTCAAATTAATATCCCCTAAACAGTAAATTTTGTCTGCTGTCTGCAGACTAATTGATTCTTCTAAGATGTCGATAAATGATCTAGCATTAACGAGAGGTGCTCTATAAAAAACTCCAATAGCCAGGTCATTTCCATTGTGTTTTATATTTATCCACAACTGTTCAATACTCTCTGAGGTATTAGACAAAGAAAATTTAAAACAGTTCTTAAGGTAGATGGTCACCCCTCCTCCCTTACCGTTAGTTAGTCTGTCTTTATGGATTAACGTATAGCCAGGAATATTTAGAATATTCTGCTTAATTTTGTTATTCAACCAGGTCTCAGAAATGGTAACTATATCCCAGTCATTTTGATAGATGTAATATTGGAAGTAAGCCAGTTTGGGCAGAAGAGATCTTATGTTTAAATGTACTATAGAAAATTGTTTAATAATTATACCTAAACTTTCAATTATAATAAATAATAATTATAAATCGTAAAGAGGAGAAATTTTGAAATTAATAAGGTATTTTTTCTTAAATTATTAAATCGTTTATTTAGCAATAGCTAATCAATCAATAATACAGTAGTACAGTTAACAAAAAATAAATAACTAACTACAGCTACAATAATATAAAAAATTTTAGCAATAAGGTTATCAGGTAATTTTCTTAACCAATCTAGAAATGTCTGTATCTCTAAGATACCATAAAACAAACATAAAATATAGGTATCAATCAAAGTGTCACAGCACGAAATTTAAAATCTAAGACATGAAACACAAAAAATACAAAAACATACATACAATTTTCATTTCTGTTTGAATATAACACTACCCCAACCTATGAATCAATAAGTGTGTTTTTAATTTCTTTTTAAAAGTATTAATACTGCTGCAATTCTTTATTTCTTCTGGGACATGATTAAAATCATTCATACCTTTGAAAAAAACAGATTTTGTTGCTGATACTGAATTTCTATGTTCTATATAGAAATTATTCCTTTTTCTGGTGTTATGACGATGTATTTGTCTATTGTAAACAATTTTTTTAGTAAGATATGTGGGAGCAAGTCCAGTTTTTATTTTAAATATAAAGACAAGTACACAAAATCTAGCATATTCAGCTACTGGAAGACACTGCAGCAGTCGAAGCATGCTCTTTATAGGGGTATATCTGTTACATAAAAGAATAATTCTCATTGCTCGGTTTTGCAATTTTTGTAACCTTTGTATCTCATTCTGGTTAAACAGATAAATTATGGTTGCACAATAGTTATAGTGTGGCAATATTATAGTGTTATATACAATTAATCTGGCCCAGATTGAAAGGGATATTGAACATCGTTTAAGATAATTTATTTTGAAACTTATTTCAGGGAATTGCAATGATCTTTAAAAGATAATCTGTTGTCTAAAATATCACCAAGATATTTGATTTTCTCAATTTCCTCTAGTTCATTTTTTCCAATCACAATTGAGTAGTTTCTTTGTAAAAACAAAGACCTGTTCTTATGGGTACTTATAAACATATATTTTGTTTTATTAATATTTATTTTTAGAAGATTTTTTGAGGAATATTTATTGATTTTGTTCATTGCACTATTGATGTTTTCTACCAAGAAATCCAAATCTTTTGAAAACGCGTAAAACAGACCATCATCTGCAAAGTTGTGTAATTCTATATTATCTATATGATCTGGCAAATCGTTGATGTAAATGATAAACAAAAGCGGACCTAACACACTCCCTTGTGGTACTTGTAAGACATCTTATAAGTAGGTACTGCAAAAAATGTTGCCTGCGGCACTGTGACATCATTGATTGTTACAATTTTAGTTTAATTTTAAGCACACCAAACCAGCATTAAATTTTCTGCTTAAACTGCAAAAAATTGCCTGCAGCGCTATGACATCGGGATTTTTTTAAAATAGTTCGAGAAAAACCAGGAAAAAGTCTGGAATTTTATCACCTTCATAAACCTAGCGAGCCCACCTCACAAAATCCACATTTTAATAATTCCAGAATTACGTGCTTTTAATGTCCCCTTTTAAAAAAATTTGTGCTCTTTGAGTTTTTGAGAAAATTAAAAAAAAGGTGGGCTTGCTAGCTTTATATGAACCAACCCAACCCAACCTTAAATAATGGTTGAAAATATCCCTTAAATATCTCAGAATGATGTGCTTTTTATGTGCCCCATGGAATTAGAAAAAAACTAAAGATTATTTACTTTTTTATTGATTAAAAAAAATATATATGGGCTTGCAAGGTTTATATACTCATTAAAAAGTAAAAAATCTTGACTTTTCTATTTTCATGAAGCATATAAAAAGCTCATAATTCTGAGATATTTAACGAATATTTTTAACCTTTATTTAAGGTTGGGCCTGCTAGGTTTATATAAAACTAGCGAGCCCAAATCATTTTTTTTTTAAATAACTAAAAAAGTTAAACATTTTTATCTTTTTTTATATTTTCATGAAGCTCATAAAAAGCACATAATTCTGAGATATTTAACGGATATGTTTAACCTTTATTTAAGGTTGTGCTTGCTAGGTTTATATAAAGCTAGCGAGCCCATAACACTTTTTTTTAAATCACTAAAAAAGTAATTAATCTCTTGTTTTTTTTTGTCCTGGAGCACATAAAAAGCACATATTGTGAGATATTTAATGACTATTTTTAAACTTGCTTTAAGGATGGGCCTGCTAGGTTTATATAAAGCTAGCGAGCCCACAACATTAAAAAAAACTACAAATGGCAAATAATTTTATCCAGGGAATCTTATGGCTACCCTGTTATAGTAAGTCCAAAACTCCCAACAAGTTTTACTCAAGTTTAAAAAAAAACCTGCATAATTAAATTAAAAACGACCCATAGTCCTAAACCTTAGTCCATCTTAGCAAATACCGCCTAAAAGGTTTTTTTATTAATTACCCTATTTACCTGTATAGCAATAGAACCAAAAATAGTTTACAGGTGGACAAGTCCTTGCTGAACCATGTACAAGTCTTCAACAGCAGTCAACATTGGTGACTTCTTCAAGATTGAAAAGATCGGCGAGGGTACCTATGGAGTGGTGTACAAAGGAAAACACAAGAAAACTGGTCAGATGGTGGCTATGAAGAAGATTCGGTAAGTAGTTAAAATTGCTAGTATTGGTAATAAAATAAATACAGAAAGTCTTAGAGGATAGGCAATTTAGATATAAATTTTCTGAAAAGAGGGAAAAATCAGAACTCAAATTTTTTTTCATTAACATGCTTAGGAAGGTCGGTTTAACATACTAAAAATCCCCCACTACTCCTACCTCCTTGGGAATTGTCATTTATAACCTCCAAAAAACTCAAAAAAAGAGTTTTTTTGGACTGTCAAAAGTGACAAATGGGAAAAATGTTGCAAATTTAATTTTCTATCAATAAGTAAATAGTGATAGTGTAGCTTAAACCACTCCTTTTACCAGACAAATTAAAAAATTGCTTGCATATTCTTTTTTAGCATTTTCATCAAGATTTCTCAACCTACGAGTACCAAACTTGGCAGGGTTGATCGAAGAGCAATGACCTAAATTATATTAGAAAATTAAATTTTTCCAGTGTCGTAGTCCGATTTTCTTAATTGGAAAATTTCAAAATGTAACAAAAGTCTTTGATACGCCACTGTTACTGACATATACAAAAAAAGGCCCCGCTTTTCACTGGATCTTATATTAGATAAAATTGAATTTTCAACGACACCTTCTGCTTGTATTTGCTGCCTCTAGTAATAACATAATAATTTTTTTAAATCGTAATTTTTTAGATTTTTAGTAAATTTCTTATATGAAAGAGCCAAGGTCCCCTACTCCTCCAATACCAATTATGATTTAAAAAAATTCTTATTTTATTACTAGAAGCAGCAAATACAAGCGGAAGGTGTCGTTGGAAATGCAATTTTACCTAATATAAGATCCAGTGAAAAGCGGGGCATTTTTTTGTATGTGTCGGTAACAGTGGCGTATCAAAGAGTTGGTAGATTTCGAAATTTTCTAAGTTAAGAAACTCGTACTACACCACTGGAAAAATTTAATTTTTTGATATAATTTATCTTATTGTTCTTAGATTAACCCTGCCAAGTTTGGTACTCGTAAGTTAAGAAATTTTGATGAAAATGCTAAAAAGGGGTATGCAAGAAATTGTTTAAATTGGCATCGTTTTTGCTTCGGGTTTTTAAATTTTTCTGCTAGAAGGAGTGGTTTTAAGACACACTATCACTATTCACTTATTGATAGAGAATTAAATTTGCAACATTTTTTTCTATTTGTCACTTTTGACAGTCTGTCACCGTTTAGGAGTTATCCAAGAAAAACGCTTTTTTGGAGTTTTTTGGAGGTTAGAAATGACAATTCCCCCTTTTTAATTTTTTCCTATGTAGCTTAGCCTATTATAGTAATCCGATTTTTTATGAAAAAAAAATTAATAACCAGTCGTATATGGGTCTTTGTTAGTTTTATGTGTCATGTCATGAGGTAGGACTTAAAAGAAAAGCCTTGTAACCTAGCCATGCATATCCCTTTTTTTCTATTTCGTGTGTTATCTCGCCAATTTCTATATCCTAAAAATCATACATACAAAATTAATGGAACGATATTTAGTAAGGAAAGTTTGGTTTGAAGGGTGTCATATACATTATTTAAAAATTGATTTTAAGCCGAACCATACCGTAATTCATAAGATATTTTTACCTAGATGGACGCACAAGGCCATTTTTTCTTAAAACGTTTCAAATAATCCGTAAAAATTAATAAAATCTGGGTAAACAAGAAATCGAAAAAATGTCAAGTGATACGAGATGTCGTATTTCGACAAAAACATCGTGTATTGTAGTCCACCGCCAAGAGGTGGTTTATCTTCTTTAAATTTTAAAACAATCACGATTTTGTTGATTGTTTTTTTTTAATTTAAATTATTTTATTTAAAACAAATTAAAATTCCAGGCTTTTTTCTGATTTAATTGGCTATTCCAGCCCGTTCTTTTATGTCAATGTATAGGACCGTATGAGATATCACTTTAAGTTGATTCAAGGAGATCCCTGTTAAATCAATAAAAAAGTTTTTCACATATAAGTTTAAAATTAATTTTAAGTAATTAAAAGAAGAAAAATTCACGATGAGCGCTTGCGTTTGCGCGGTAAATAAAATAAAATTTGCGGTAATTTTTTTGCGGTACACGGCATGAATGCTTGTGCTGTTTAGCAATCAAAAACCGCGACTACCATTACCGCGCAAATAATTTAGGGTACCTAAAGATTACAGCGCAAATTAAAGAAAAGCGTATGTTAAAAATACAATTAACATCCCAAAAATAAATTTTTTGGGTTGTTAGGGATTCGTCTCATTCTTTGTCTCATAGTTCTCGTCCAAACGTCAGCGAGCGAGTTAATTTTGACAGTTTTTATTATTCTTCGATTTATTTATTTATTTATTTATTTATTCTCATAAAGTATCAACAACATTGCCAATTACAGACACTGACTTAACTCTAATATAATTAAAAACATGTACATTGTATTGTAAAATTAAAATAACAAAATCACTTACTAATTAAAGTAACAAACAGGCTAAAATAAATTACTTATTTCTCAACTTCCCATCAATTAATTTTTTAAACTGGTTAAAGCTAGTCCGATCAATGTCAATGTCAAAAGCATACAAATTGAAAAGATTACACATTTTATAGATTGGAGAATTTTTAAATAAATTTGTTCTTGGATATGTAAGGTAGAATGTTTTCGAATTACGCGAGTTTAACCGATTTACAGCAAATGGCAATTGGCTTAAAATTTCAGGACTATCTATATGACCCTTTAATAATCTAAACATTGTACGTAGCAAAGTCTTAATCCTTCGATCACCCAGGGATAATCTATTAAAAACACCCAAAAGATATGACTTATCACATCCCCTTTGTGGATAAAAATTAAACATTCTAAAAAAAAGACATTTTAAAAATTTTCTTTGCACATTCTCTATTAGTGTTATCCAAAAATTATATTGTGGTGACCAGATAATGCTTCCATATTCTAAAATTGTTACAACTAAGCTATCAAAAAGATGAAGACTTACTTCAACACTAAAAGATTTAGTATTCCTTCCAATAAAACCTGCTATTTTCTGTGCACTTTTAATTTTCGAAACTATGTGGCTAGAAAATGATCTTTTTGATTTTCTGCTCGTTGAAGTTTGGAGCTATTTAATAAAACATTTAAAATCGTCAGCAAATAAAAGACCCTTAGCATTTTCTAACTTATCTATAATACTGTTAATAGCCGCCAAAAAAAGGAGAGGTCCAAGGTTGGAACCCTGAGGTACTCCTGAAGTACTCTTGTATAGAACTGACTGGCAGCCCTTAATTTCAATATATTGATACCTGTGACTCAAATATGATTGAATCAAGCTTACTAGATATGATGAGACTTCTAAGTCTGAGAGAACTTTTAGAATTATGCAGTGTCTAACTCTGTCGAAAGCCTTTTCCATATCTGTGTAAATGACATCTACTTGCGATTTGTTATTAAGGGCATCATGTACATACTCGCAGAAAGAAATTAAATTGGTAAATGTTGATTTTTTGGGCAAAAATCCATGCTGACATGATGTAATCTTGCCAGAAATCTCACTAAATAAAGCATCAAATATAATTATTTCAAAAATTTTTGAAACCGCACAGACAATGCTTATGGGACGATAATTTTTAATATCCTGTCTAGAGCCAGACTTATGAATGGGAATCACCTTACTAAGTTTCCATTTTTCAGGGTAAATTGAAGTTTTTATAATTAAATTAAACAAAAAACATAGAGGCTTTAAAAGATATTAACTACAACCTTTTAAAATATATCCTGGTATCCCATCAGGACCAATGGCTTTATTTGCTTTGACTTTTTTAAGAGCTTTCTGGATGTCATCCATAGAAATAAATCTATTACAAAAATATGACTTTAAAGGCAAAGTACTGCAATCAGCTTCATTATCATCAATAAAAACAGATTTGAAAAAGCTTGCAAAGCTTTCGGTAACATCCTGGGCGCCCGCAAACGTTTGATCACCAAATAACATTTCTTGAGGAATATCAGGGTTGTCTTTAAGACCCTTTAAATAAGACCAAAAAAAATTTGGGTTTGCTTTTAAGCTTGATTCTACATCAGCAAGATATTTACTATGGGCAAGTTTTATTTTTTCTTTGATGGTTTTACGTGTAGAGATGTATTTGGATTTCCAGTAATGTAATCTATATTTTTTTGATTTCAATAAATAACTATGTTTTAGTTTAATTAACCTAATTATATGACCGTTAAACCGTACAGAATATTTTTTATCAGTTTGTGTTGATTTGGGAACACATTTTTCGCATATTTTGTTAAGAACAGAGTAAAAATTTTCTTCTGCAACATTTACATCAGAAAAGCTTTCAAAAAAATTCCAGTTTTGATCCTTAAAAAGACTGTACATTAATATAAAATCGGCTTTTTTGAAATTAAACTTAGTTGTAGATACAACTTTACAGTGCTGAATAGATGATTTGTTTCTCAAACTGACGCTCAGACAGGGATGATTTTTGTCCACTGGCAAAAGGCAGTCATCAGTTGTATCCACTTGCACATTTTCGAAGGAAGATATCACAAGATCAAGTATCACATTATTTACATTTCTTATTTGATTTGTTTGATATAAGCTGTTAAATGCTAAGAATCCTTTTAAAATATTTAGGTTAGTATTACAGGACAAATTGCTTACATAACTTGGGATGTTAAAATCACCAACTATAATAAATTCAGAGTTACTTTTAGCTGATAAGTGATGTTCAATTTTCTCAAAGAAATGTTCATATACATTACAAGGACTATTAGGAACAATATAAACAATAACTACATATAAAAACTAATTACTTTTTAATTTAATTTGGACACATAACGCTTCTTGATCATCATCAAAGATTTTTATTTCTGAAACAACAAAATGTCTTTTTAGAGCTAACCTGATATTTACCGGTAAGTAATTTGTTTCTGTCATTTCTAAAAGTAACTCTGTCACTAAAGCTAACTCCGCTGTGGAAATTGAGTCATTTAACCATGTTTCGGTTATTGCTAAGATATCATACTCATTTTTCTAACATATTAAATTTAAGTTTATCCAATTTAGTCTTTACACCTCTGCAATTTTGATATAAAATAGAAATATCACTATTTACGTGTTGAGAGCTTGGCCGCCGTCCTGACGAAAATTTTCCCCGGATGAATTGGGAAATGAGCAATTAAAAGATAAGTCTTCACATGACGCGTGAGTTTTGGTTGAAAACAAGTTATTTCCGTTTGACGATGGGGAATTTATGTTGTCATTGCCTATTAAAATAGAATTATTAGCAAGACAATTTTGATCAGGAAGGTTGCAGGTATTTTCTGTATTAATATACGTAAGATTTTTGCAAATTTTATAGTTAATAACATTTTTTATAAAGCCTAATAACTTAAAATTTGTATGTTTTCTACCTAAAGAATTACAGCTTTCAACAAAATATACCTTATTTGGTGAGAACTTGTCAAAGTTGTTAATAAGGTTACTTAATTTATTCTTAAAACTATAACATCTAAAAGAATATTTAAAACAGATGGGTGCAGATAAAACAATAACATTAGTGTGAACACATTCTTTAAGCTTATTAAGAAAGAACGATAAGTTTAGATTTTTATTTGAACAAAAATCATTATAACCGGCGAAAAAGATGATATAGTCATTTTGATCATAGTTGTTAACTAGGGATAAGACATTTTCAAAAACACTTACATAGGAAGCAAAAGGTTTGATAATGCTTTGCACTATAAATTTGGATGGATCCAGATCATGTCTAAGTTTTGAGTCTAGACCTCTACCCATCTGATCACACAGCAACAATACTTTACTTTTATTTTTCAATAAACTTTTCACTGAGGATTCTTGAAGATTGTTTCGATAAAAATATATGAATTAAAAATTCCAATCTTTTTGTTTCTCATTAGTGTGAATAAGTGTGTGTATGGATATTTTTTCTCTTATGGACCTTCGCAAATTCAGTCACCTAATTCACAGAGCATTTTTAGTTTTTAGTTAAAAGGCCTACTATACAGAGGCAAACCCACCGTATATTTCCGCTTTTCCCATTTTTTTCTCGAAATACTAGAAAAATCTGTGTTTTTTCCCTTGCGAAAACAGTTATAGTTATAAAGTCCAAAATTCCAACAAGTTTCACGTAAGTTAAAAGAAAAACCCGCATAATTAGATTAAAAAAGACGTGCGCCTCTTAGTCCTAAACCTTAGTCCATCTTACACCCGGTTCCCACCTACGACTTTTTCGTGCGTGCCCGCTCACGCGTCATATGACTGTCATAACATTTCATATTAACATCATGTGACGCGTGAGTGAGCACTCACGACGAAGTCGTAGGTGGGAACCGGGTGTTAGTAAATACCACCCAAATAGTGTGGGTCATATACCATACCATTGTCAAGTGCATTTTAGAAATAAATGTAGTAAACATAAAAAGTATATAGCACAGGCGCCGCACAGTGGGGCAGGAATTCAAAAAATGTGGAAAAAACCTTTAGCAGATGTTATGCCTAATAAAAACCAGTTTTTAAAAGTTTTATTTATTTATTTTTGTTTTTAGTATGCAGGTAAGAAAAAAATTATAAAATTGAAAATTTTCGGATTCAGATGACGGATCTTCCTCGAAATCACTTCCAGCACTGAACATTTCATTTGGAGCTAATAAATTATAAATTTTGAAAGTTTTTTTTCGGCATATTTTTAACGGTAATTTGCATAGAAGACGGACTGATACAATGGAGGTAATAAACACAGCGGTATCACTTGCTTCAGATCGATGGACAGCTTGTTTATATGAGCTATGTCCAGAGCTGCCGTCAAAGTCCCCTTTTGTAATTAAACTTAGCTGGTTTAATTCTTCTTGATTTAATGACTCTATGACACTTTCCTGTACAGTAAGAAGTCGCTGAACTGTGTATCCAGTAGAGCCTGCAGCGTAACTTCTGCAGATGTTTCAGATATTTTAATGGCATCTGCATTTGAATAAGAAAGTCTTTTGGCTTCCTCAGGGTCACTCGTTCGTATTACGTTGTATTGGTGTCTGGACAATCACGCTTCCACTAATACGGCTAAGGCATTTTCACCTGACATCAATCTTGGTTCGTGGTCTTTACTGATTTCTTATACGCTTTTATATACTTGCTTGCGAGGTTTGGGCTAGTTGCAGTTACCTCATGCACCACTTTTGAAGCATTAGATTTTCCTGAGTCCCTAAGGCTCATTTGAGTAGCGTAAGTTAACTCGGAAACCGTTGCAATGCCTCGTAACTGCTCAGTCTTTTTTCTTTTTGACCGCCCACCACTTTCTTCAAAACTTTTTTTTGGCCGCCCTCTCCGATTTTGTTCAACCGATAGACATTCGTGACGTGGAAATGAAATAGAATTATCCAACCAAGCACGGTTTGCTTTTAAAAAACGATCTTCTGTTCTTTTCGCATTCGTCCATCAAGATTTCAATTCTGATTTGAAATACGACAGTTTTTTAACTAAATCTTTTAAATTATCTTCAGGGCAACCTGTCTTTCTTTTCAGAGTTTCTGTCAAAAAAAGTAAACTGTTCTTCTAAATTAAAAAAAGTGTTTGACGTAGTATCTGAAAAAAGTAAGCCTCGTTACGATAAAGGCCTGTTTAATAAGTTCAAAGGGCGATTCCTGGCTAATTCATTAAAAATTTTGAAAAGCTTTGTGAAAAATTTTAAATTTATATTTTGGTGTTTAAAAAAGTAGTAGGTATGCAACAAAAATAAAACTAAAATTATAATGGAAAAATGTCACATTACTAAGAATAATTAATGTCGGAAATTAGCCAAAAACCGCTACGGCAGTCGTGTGAAAAAAACCCTTATTAAAAAAAAGTGGCAAAATGGGGCAAAAAGTAAACTTGTACTCTTACTTTACATTGTTCCGAAAGCAACATTTTAAAACTTATATAACTCAGACGGCCTCGGAACCAAACTAAATGATAAGCTTTTTATAAAATATCCTTAATTGAATCAAAATTTTTAACTACTTTTGTTTAATTGTTATGTCTATTTGCAACAATATATAATTAATACGTAAATTTAACTTTAAAACGTAGTACATAACTGATGTTGAAGAATCCATTATAAAAAAATATTTGGCACAGCAGTTATAACAATAAGAAAGCAGTTATAACAATAAGAAAATTAAGAAAGAAATTAAATTTGCGTTTACTCTTTAAAATTATCTGATTTCAACTGCGCCTGCAGCAATTGTCAATTATTTGTATACGCGGTTGCCTATACTACATAAAACTCATAAAAAGGAATAAATCAGACTGAGTTAGTTTTTTTAGTAAATTCCAACTTTAGTATTTCCTTGCCCCTCTGTGCGCCGGCCTTAATATAAAAGTAAAATCTTCGTTTTTGGGTTATGGGCATCGGTCCAAAACTATCATAGAGTTAAGAAGTCTTAAGTCTGGCTTCACCGGACAAAGAAATTTAAAAAAAAATAATAGAAATCGGATAAAACCGCGGTTGCCGAGTTTCCACAATTATCCCTTATTTTATTTCCTATAATCACGTAATATTGCAATAGGTAGCGCAAATACAATACATTATTCTAATAAAGTGGATATAGTGCCGAAAAAGTTCAGTTTAAAATGTTTATTTAATATAATGTTTTGTTTTATCTTGTAGAAACATTGATTGAAATCAGGATTTTTTCTCCCTACAACCTGGTAACCAGGGCAAAAATGTTATTTTTTTGTCGCGGCACCTTTTACCATCTTAGGTCCGACCGATTCGTCGGGTTTTTGTTAGTTTTTTGTGTTTTTTTGCAGGTAATATTTTTATATTTTTGTTTTGGGACTTATAAAGGAGTGTGCGTTAGGTACCTAAAAAAAAGTGCCAAAAAGTCGCAAACCATCACATTTTAAATATTGCTCCAGAATCAATCAGAACGCAACTCCAAAATGTTGCCATAACTGGCCCTCTGCAATTTCCTTAAATTTGGTTACTGATTTCGAAAATTTGCCTTCAGTATATGGAGTGCGTCTTCTAGTTTATTTTAATTTCTTTGTTACTGCCCATGTTAAGTAAAGTGGCCCAAAGACTTAAATTATATTTTGTTAAAGTAACAAATCGCATTCTGTTTTAGCTGAATTTTTTTTTAGTTATTATTATCTTCAAAGCCAAGGCTTAATAGGATCTTCTTAAGAAATTCCCATTTTTTCAACAGGCGGTAATACTCTTATATAACGCCTATAGATCTTTATGGTTTCAATTTGTAGGCTTGAGAATGAAGACGAAGGGATACCTTGCACTGCCCTCAGAGAGATGACACTTCTGAAAGAACTGCGCCACAAGAACATTGTCTCGCTGTTGGAGATAATTATGGAGGAACCCAGGCAAGTATTTTAGCATTAAATAACGAAATTGAAATACGCTAATATTTTTTTTGTTATAACAACGTCTTTAACTCGAGAACAGGAGATACCAGGTTCTAGATTCTGTGTACTGTAGAATTTCATAGCGATCTCTGATATTTGTTTATTAGAGAAAGAGAGACAACGCTATGCATGGATGAATCTGGAGCCTGGATCGCGGCTTGGAGAGGTCAGGAAACACGATGCGGCGGGTGTCACCCCTCCTTAGTAGCTCTGCTACGCAGTTCACGTTGGTCATAGAGTAATAACAATATGAGGTAGAAGTAGGCAATCAATCAATTAATTAAAACATACTTTATTGTCTGAAAAAAAATCAAATCAATTTTTCATTGACAAAGCATTTTGTAAATATAGTCTTAAAGTAAATTAAACATCAAAAAAGTTAATACATACACTTACCATTAATTTAAAAGAACTGCACCGCAGTTAAAACAATATAACTACATATACAAGTTTCTTATAAAAACACATTTGTCAACAATATTCAACAAGATGGTTTATTTTAATCAGTCTTAAATAATTGATAATTAACGTCCCTAAAATTAGCAGTACAAAGTCAGCAGTGCAAATATTTTATGATTGGTAAAATTAGTGCTAATTAAATGCCGAGTCACAAAATTTTGTGCTCTTATAGTTTCCGAGATATGACCTGCACTGATAACTACCCGTTAAAGATAGCAGCCATGCTAGAATGGTCCAGAAAAGTAGTAGAGTTTTCTAAATGATCCAGAAAATGAAATGCTAATTATATGATGCCGTTTCAATAAAAAAAATTGTATTTTTTAAGTTTTTTGCATATTTTTTCAAAATAACGTGGTGCACTACTAACTTTAGGTCGTACATATATTTGCGTTTTTTTGAAAGAAGACGTTGGTGGTGTTTTTGATATTGGAATAAATTAGTGCTATTTAGGTGCTAATTAAATGCCAAATAACCAAATCTTGTACCCTTATAATATCTGAGATATGCAGTGTACCAAGAGAATTTTTTTATTGAAATGGCAAAGCATTTTATTAGCATTTAATTTTCTGGAACATTCAGACCACCCTACCACTTTTCTGGACCATTCTAGCATGGTGCACTGCTATCTTTAACTGGTAGCTAGCAGTGCAGGCCATATCTCGGAAACTACAACAGCACAAAATTTGGTTACTTGGCATTTAATTAGCACCTAAATAGCACTAATATATTCCAATATCAAAAACATCCCAACGTCTTTAAGTAATAAATATAGAAAAAGAACAAAGTTATGATTGTTTTTCACAAACCAAAACTACACTTTTTTGCACTCGACGCGCGTTTCGCTAACAACGTTAGCATCATCAGGAGACGATAAACAATCATTTGCGAAACGCGCGTCGAGTGCAAAAAAGTGTAGTTTTGGTTTGTGGAAAACAATCATAACTTTGTTTTAGTGCAACCAAAGGTTCTAAATTCCCAACATAATAAATATAGAATTTTCTTATTGATATGGGAGCATTTAATTTTCTGGATCAAGAGCACAAAATTTTTTGACTTGTCCTTTAATTAGCACTTAATTAACACTAATTTTTCCAATCATAAAATCTTTGCACTGCTGACTTTGTGCTGCTAACTTTAGGGACGTATAATCTCGACTATAATGCTTCTACTAATTTGCCCTTTATTTCAAAATCAATTTTTTCATAAGTTTTTAAAAGCCTGTGTGTTGCTTTTTTAGCACTTAAGACAGACCTGAACAAATTGCATTGTTAAATTATACCAAAAAAAGTACAAAATGACCTTAAAACAGTAGTTTTGCTTCTTTTCAGATTGTACTTAATCTTCGAGTTCCTGGATATGGATCTGAGAAAATACCTAGATAAAATCGAAACCGGCAAATATATGAACCCAAAATTAGTCAAGAGCTATCTGTATCAGATAAACGAAGCTATACTGTTCTGCCACCAGAGACGAGTGATTCACAGAGACTTAAAGCCGCAGAATTTGTTGATTAGCAAGGATGGCCTTATAAAAGTAAGTATTTGGTAGAGGGATTGGCTCCAATGTATTAACAAAAAAAGTCCCAATGTTTTTAAAAACAAGTTATTGTTTGAATTGGTGTTTTTTCAAAAGAAAAACTGCTCCATTTTTTCTTATTCGATTGTCGAGGTCCGAATATTACTCTAAAACCAGTGTTGCTTGTGCCCCTCGTTAATCGTGAAATAGTTTTAAAAACCCAAAATAAAGCGGCTGATGTCACTCGCAATATCCTGGTAAATAAATAAACCTAGCGGGTCTACATCACAAAATTCAAATTTTATATTTTATATGTACTAATTTAGTTCCCTTTCAAACATTTTTATGCTCTTAATTATTTAAGAAAATTAGAATAAAAGGTGGGTCCGTTAGCTTTATATAAACCTATCAGGCCCACCCTTAAATAAAGTCTGAAAAAAATATAAAATATCTCAGAATTATGTGCTTTTTATGTGCTCTATGAAAATAGAAAAAAAATAACTTGTAGTTATTAAAAGAAAGTGTAGGCCCGCTATCTTTATATAAAACTAACAGGCCCAACCTTAAATAAAAATGTCCGAAAAATATATTAGGTCGGTCTTGTCAAAACACTAAAATTAAACCACTTTGCATTAAATCGCAAGCAAACGGAATCCCTAACGAAAAGGGCGAAAAAATTCAAAAATAATAACTTGTTATGATCCGATCTGTAGATCTGGTAGTATTTTCGCACTCCTGGTTTTTTTTTTTAAAAACGTCGAGATTTTAAATGCATTTTTCTCCATTAATATTAATTTTTACGCAAAAAGAAGACATTGTTTACATTTTAAAAATTGTAGGTAATTTAAAAAAATGTGCAAAAACCCCACTTAATATGATAATTTCATAGGTTGCAGATTTTGGTCTGGGTCGCACATTTGGCATTCCTGTGCGAATTTTCACGCACGAAGTCGTAACCCTGTGGTACAGAGCACCCGAGGTACTGCTGGGATCCCCACGGTATTCATGTCCGGTAGATGTCTGGTCGATTGGTTGCATTTTCGCAGAAATGGCTACGAGAAAACCTCTGTTTCAAGGCGACTCTGAGATAGATCAACTTTTCAGAATCTTCAGGTAATATTATGTTATGTTGTTTGGTGCAACCAGGAAAACTGGAAGGGAGTGCCAGGAAAAAACAGTAAAATCGCGGGAAATGGGTGGAAGATGAGTGAATATATTGAAGTGTCCCAAAAGTCAAGACAATTATTTTTTATTTTGGTTGTTTCACTATCGGTCTAGAATGGGATTTTTGGGAAGCCACCAGGTCTAGTAGAAGTAATAAAGTAATAAGTGATTCTGCAGTAATACAAGCATTTTAAGAAATAATAAACATTTTAAATATCAGGGCTCCATGGAGGGTAGAAAATAAGGCTAATTTAATAGTAATTTACAAGTTTTAGGGTAAGAAAATGTTTTATACTGTTAATGAAATAACTAGAAACTGCTTATAGAAAATCTAGTCTTTTTCCCCTTTTTTGGTGTAAAAAGGCTTGCCATATCTAAATTTGTAAAGTTTTTTCAAAAAAGGATATAAATTCCGTGAATATTTATTCAGGCCATACGTCACGGAGGTTAGCAAATCATATGCTTTTTTAAAACAAATCTACTTACCTATATATTACAACTCACTGTGGATAGGTGTCTAAATGGAAATTAATGAACTTTAACTTTGGAATTATTAAACAGCAACACTCATCTGTATACAAATTTTAAGTAGCCTCTAGGAATCGAATGAGTCTACTGTGTGAAACAGGTTTCCCATGATTTAAAATTTAGTAGTAGTAGTAGTAGTAGTAGTAGTAGTAGTAGTATAGGAGCGGCCTGTGGGCCTGGCAATTAGGCCTCTTCATATGCCCTTTCTGCCATACCCCGTTCCTTACCCCTATACCCCTACTTCCGCTGCAACTCTCCAAGCCTCCCTGTCTTCTTTACGAAGTTCAGTATGTCGGCCCATTTGAGCATGTTCAGCTCTTCTTCCTCTATCGTGGGAAATCCCCACTTCAGCTGCCTTGATCTGGTATATGTATCGAACTCTGCTATTAAGTGCTGCGCCGATTCCTCTTCGACCCCGCAAGCGAGACCCACGGGATCTCCTGCTACTCTTATTTGCGTCAGATGTTTGTTCAGCCGATTGTGCCCAGTCAGCATCCCTGTCAGCAGTCCAATGTCCTTTCGGATCTTACCTAAGAGCCATTTAGTTCTGGCTACATTCAGACCAGCTTGGACTGTCTGCACTTTGACTCTTGCCTCCAGGACGTCTTCAGTTTATTTTTCGCCCATTTGTTGAGCTCACTCTGTACCTGTTTCCTTGTTATTCCGAGAAGAGGTTCCCGTCCAATGTATCGGGTTTCGGCCCCTAGTCTGGCAAGTTCGTCCGCTTTCTTGTTCCCCGGTATTCCCTCATGACCTGGGACCCACGTCAGTGTTACTCTCTTGTCTTGAGCCAGTATTTGCAGTACTTCAGGGCACTCCTCCACCAGACTATTGACTATTTTGGGTGCACTTAGTGCCTTTAGGACAGCCTGGCTGTCAGAGCATATGTATATGTCCCTCCTGCCAATCTTGACCTCCAGTAGGGTTGCTGCCATGATAATGGCATACACTTCCGCTTAAAACACTGTAGCGTGTACTCCAAGTGGATAATTTTTCTGAACTTCTAGGCTTTCCTCGTACACTCCTGCACCTGTTGTCTTCCTGGCTGACAGTTTAGAGCCATCCGTGTAGCAGACCGTCGCCTCTCTGCTTAATTCCGGTCGGAATTCTTCCCTTTGCCACTCATTCCGTTCTGGTATTGTGACTTTGTACTTTTTATCGAACCTCCATGGTTTAAGCGGTGCTTTCACTGGCAGTTTTAGGAGGGCAACTTTTTCTTCGCCAGTCCCTCGACCGCCAGATGGCCCTCTCTTTCCTCCTTGCCCCCCCCCCCCTCCCCCCATAGTCCCTGGTCTCTTAATCGCAGATGCGTCGCCATCGCCTCTTTCTTGATCCAAGTTGGAAACGAGGGGAGACCCAAGATTGTTTCTAGGGCATGGACGAGGGTCGTCCTCATTGCGCCGGTTATCCCTCTGCAGAAGAGCCCTTGTAGGCTCGTTTTTGGATGGTCAGCTTCTCTATAGCAGACCACCAGACCACTAATCCGTATTGTATCCTTGGTCTTATGATGGCCGTGTATATCCAGTGTAGGATCCTCGGGCTAATGCCCCAGGTTCGACCGACCACTCGGCGTAACTGCCACAATGTTGCCTGGACTTTAACGGTCATTCTGGCAACATGCTCGCTCTACTTGAGTCCCTTGTCCAGCGTCACCCTCAAATACTTAAGTTGTGATACCAAAGTTAGGGGTCTGCCGTACATTATGTTAGCTCTGAATCCCTCTAGTTTTCTCTTTCTGTTTTTTGTGTTTGGACTCTTAAAAAATCTGTAACTTGAGAGCTCTGATATGTACTTTTTGGTACAATAACAATAAAGTTAAAGGTAAATACTGCTGGCGATTCCAGATACATAAGCATTCGAAAGTAAGGTTGGTAAAAGAAGGTTTGTGTTTATTACAAAATCCACCGAGATTTGCTTGCAAGTGCATTTCACCAATTAAAAAAAAAACTGATCTAGATTGTGAGGTTGTTTTTTCTTTCATTACAATAAATCGTTTTTTTCTAGAGTCTTAAAAACTCCTACCGAAGAGATATGGCCGGGAGTTTCTAGCTTACCAGATTACAAACCTTCCTTTCCGAACTGGACCAAGTATATCCTGGATAAACAAGTCAAAAACATCGACGAAGATGGTTTAGGTAAGATTCTAATTTTATTTATTATCTATTTAACAAGTGAAGTGAGTGAACTGTGATTTCCAAAATAGTGTGATTTTTTACGAGTTTCACGATTTTATTTGGGGATAAGTATAAGGTATATTTAAAAATTCAGAACCTGTAGAAAAAAAAATTAAATTACTGAAATATCTTAATTTTCTTTGAAAATCGATCGATTTGTGAAAATCATTTGTATTTCGAATATCGACTAGTGATTTTAAATGTACATAAATTTTGTTTGCGCAGTAGTAGTTAATTCCAAATTTTCCAGACCAATTTTAATATGGTGGCTAAACATTTTAACACGGAAACTAAAAGTGGTCCGATCGAGGTCCGATTGAATTAGATTTAGACCCAGACTAGACCCAGTATGTATGACATTTATTGAAAAAAGAAGGAGACGCCCCTTCAAAGTCACTGAAACTGACATTTTTTGGTTATGTTATTTTCTTGTCAAAATGTCAGAAGTGCATTGGTGCAACATCGTCTCAACTACAGTCCATTCAATCTTTATTTAGACAAAACCAAAAACCAGATTTTTAATATAATGCTACCACGGCATTATAACTACACTGCTAACTTTAAATCACTCCGAATAACCCCTTATATTACGCTTTCATATCAATCAAATGCACCAGAGTGAATCAGCAAGATGCCAGAGATACTTTATGGATGAAAAATATATTATTATGTAATATGCGGCCATGATATTCTTTTTTATTTGTACACCGAACATAACAAAGAAAACGCGATGCTGACCCAATATACCTGAGAGAGACCCAGACTGGTGAGCGAAGTCACCCTAAAATTAATGAATTCAAATTCAATTTAGACGTTTAAAAATGCTGGACCGGCTTTATGTTTTGCGTATTTTTTATTACAAGCTTTTATTTAACTTTACCTCTATGTATTGTATGTTTATATGATCGGGTCAAATCTTGCAACTCAATTTCGACTAACCTCTACATGCCCAATTGAATTCAAATTTGGTATGCGATTATAGTTCCGGTGACAATACAATAATATGGTATGGCACCCCCCGGAGGGGGGAAAACGGATAAGTTTTTCCGATTTCAACCAAAATTGGTATTCGGGGGTTTTTGGGGATAAGGAATACGAATTTTTTTATCAGATTTTGAAAATTCAATATGGTGGATTCAAGACGGACGATTTTTGGTCATGTTTTGCTAACTAATTTTAACTGACTTGTACACATCCGATTGTCTTTAAATTTGGTATGCTTTTATAGTTCTGGTAAGAATACAATTATATAGTATTATTAGGCACCTCCCCCTCCCCCTACGCGGGGAGTGGAGGGGGAAAACAATCTAAGTTTGTCCGATGTCAACCAAAATTGATATACGGAGGTTTTTGGGGATAAGGAATACGAATTTTTGATAGGATTTTAAAAATTCAATATGGCGGATTCAAGAGGAACGTTTTTTTAGTCGTGTTTTGCTAAGAAATTTTAACTGAATTATACACATCCACCTGTCTTTAAATTTGGTATGCGGTTAAAGTTCCGGTAACAATACAATAACTTGGTATTATTAGGCATCCCCTCTCTCCCTACGAGGGGAGTGGAGAGGGGAAAACAGCTAAGTTTGTCCGATGTCAACCAAGTTGAAAATTCAAAAATGGCGAATTCAAGATGGACGATTTTTAGTCATGTTTTGCTAACCAATTTTAACTGAATTGTACACATCCGACTGTCTTTAAATTTGGTATGCGTTTAAAACTCCAGTAACAATACAATAACTTGGTATTTTAGGCACCCCCTACCCCGTACGGGAGGAGTGGAGGGGGGAAAACTCCTAAGTAAGTTCGATTTCAACAAAAAATGGTACACGGGGTTTTTTTGGGGATAAGGAATACAAATTTTTGATCAGATTTTGAAAATTCAATATGGCGGATTCAAGATAAACGATTTTTGGTCATCTTTTGCTAACCAATTTTAACTGATTTATACACATCCGATTGTCTTCAAATTTGGTATGCGTTTATAGTTCCGGTGACAATACATTAATATGCTATTATCAGATACCCGCCTCCCCTAACGAGGGAAGTGGAGGGGGAAAAATATTTAGTTTGTTCGATTTTAATCAAAATTGGCATACGGGGGTTCTTAGAGAAAGGGATTATAAATTTTTGATCAGATTTGAAGATATCAATATGGATTCAAAATGGACGATTTAGAGTACAAATCTAAAAATAAAAAAAATAATTTTATATAAAAAAAAGCTTTTCAAATCCAAGCTTTTATACAAAAATATAAAGTTCACTATCATAATAAAAGCGATGGGCGCATTATAGAAAGTTTGGCCATGTTGACTCGAAAAATGTATGGTATTGATTTTATGATTGTTCGCAAGAATCTGAATTCATTATAATGCAGAGAAATGCAAGGGTAAGTAAATTCAACCCAACTCGACCTAATTCACGGACATCTCTTTTATTATTATGATATCAAAATGCTAAAAATTATTTTCTACTTTTTAGTGAACTTTTTATAAAAGCTTGTATTTAAAAAGCTTTTATATAAAATTATTTTTTAATATTTAGATTTGTACCCTAAATCGTCCATTTTGAATCCGCCATATTGAAATTTTCAAATCTGATAAAAAAAAGTCATAATCCTCTTCCCTAAAAACCCCTGTATGCCAATTTTGATTGAAATCTAACAAACTAAAATTTTTTCCCCTTCCAGTTTTCTCGTTAGGGGGAGGTGGGTACCTGAGAATACCATATTATTGTATTGTCACCGGAACTATAAACGCATACCAAATTTGAAGACAGTCGGATGGATATAAGTCAGTTAAAATTGGTAAGCAAAACATGACCAAAAATTGTCCTTCTTGAATCCGCCATATTGATTTTTTTAAATCTGATCAAAAATTCGTATTCCTTATCCCCAAAAACCCATGTATACCAATTTTGGGTGAAATCGGACAAACTTAGGCGTTTTTTTCCCTCCAGGGAATGCCTAACATTACAATATTATTGTATTGTCATCGGAACTATAATCGCGTACCAAGTTTAAATTCAATCGGACTACAAGTTAGTCAAAATTGAGCTGCAAGATTTTAGAGGTGTAGTTTGTTTTCTAATTTTGAGCCTTAATGCTGCTACGAATTTGCAGTTTTTAGATTTAAAATAACAAATTACTTCCTAATATTAGAGGGAATTGTGACGAAACAGATTTCTATCGATCTTGCTACTCTTGCGGCTATATACCTATATATTGTGCCCCTGAAAATGACCAATGGGTGGGTGCGTCCACCATGCCTGTGACCCAGACAATGTCTGAGCTTCATTCATTTGAGATTTCATAACATTCATTTTATGATGTGTAGAGTTCGCACTATTTACGTTTATGTATTGGATCAACATTTGCTGCCTTGGCCATATCTAGTACACTGTGTTGTCTTACGATAACAAAATGGCAAAAAAATGGTTCAAAAACTTTCTAATACAATCAACTCATGATAAAATTTAAACTAAACGAAATCGAAAATTTTCTGAATGAGGCCCTGTCCATACTTGCGAATGGTATTGATTGGTGTTACACCAAAACTTATATAAATAGACACCACTAAGAACGTTTTAAGCACTAAATCGACTTTATCTTAAAGCGATTTAAGGAAGTGGTTTATCGCTTTAAAACCCTTTTTAAAGCCTGGTTTTACAATTAATGAAGGACGTATTAACCCTCGGAGAAAGCGATTTTATTTAAAACCGTCCTTATATAAAAGCGTCTTTAAACAGATGCGTTTAAACGTAGTAAGTGCTAGAGTATAGAGTACCGATGTTTCCATCCTTTTTAATAAACCTGACTGATGGGATTGTTACGTCTATCTTCATTAAAATATGTCATACATACAGGATCTCTAGCTTGAGTCAGAGGCATTTTCTCGCGTTGAAATTGTTTTAAAAAATTAGAAAAAGTTTGACATATTCATTTTTTTGCGTTGAAATTTAAACAGTTTAAAATATTTTGAAACTGAATTCATTCCCGTTTTATAACCGCGTGCACAAACTTTCCGTCAAAATTTTGCGTTTTAGAGACAAACAGTTTTATCCAATGAGTGAGGTCACTGGAAAGCAAATGTCAGCAACATGAGTGTTTTGAACTGCTTACTCATTTTTTCGCGTTTCGTATTAATGACGTCATGGTTGCAATTGTTTCAAAATATACTTCGAAAAAAGTTTATCGCGAGAACACGTCTTGGGATTGTTTGAGACAATGATGTGTTTGAAATTAACTCTGTGTTTCGGACTTCCATTGTCTATATTTTATTTATACACGACGTTTCGATCAGTACAATCTCTGATCGTCTTCAGAAGCAAACTACAATCTATTTCTAAGGCTACGTACTTATATACTATGGGAAATCACTCAACCGTGAAGTTTAAGAAGTTGGCGTCACCCAAGGAGGGGCTTCCAAATATTTGGAATTGCAACTCTTAATTTACTGAAAATACCCTGTTTCTACCCAATAAAGGAATTTTCGTTTCTTGCAGTGTGACTCCTTGTGCAAAACCTTGGCTTCTGTCCACTTCATTCGGTGTTGTTTGGACCATGCATGTTCGGCGATTCCTGATTTCGTTTTTTCACCTCTTTGGGTATTCGTCTGATGTTCCTTAAGCCTAACACAATAGTCTAGTGTTTCACAAGGTACTTGGTAAATGCATTCCTTATTTTGTTTGTTCTCCGGTTTAGTTTTACTAAGAAGGCTTAAAAGCTGTCTTAATATTAAAGTTGTTCGCTACTCTTCGACTTTTCTCTGACACTCCTTTAATGTATGGAATTGTAAGAAACGCATTTGCTTGGTTTCGGTCTTGTAATCTCTGTCCTGTTTGCTAAAATTTAGAAATAGTATCTGTTATAAGTTTAAGGCTGTAACCATTCTGCTGCAAAATTTATGTTATTTAGGTGGTGAAGAAATTCTGAAAGTTGTTGATCATTCCCGGTCCAGACAATAAAAGTATCATCAACATATCTTAGCCAGAGCTTAGGTTTATATGTTACGGTATCAACCGCGTGTGATTCGAACCACTCCATGTGAATATTGGACACCACTGGCGAAAGCGATGGACCCATTCCAACAACTCCATCACTCCCTCCAGCAGCGGCAGGCTGGTACGTTCATAAAGGAATTCGTCATTGGTGTATACACTTTCGACATCAAAACTGACAAATCTAACTTCGGGTCCTGAAACAAAACATAAGAATATTAACAAAATGGTTGGAATTTTCTGCTAATGAAACGGTCTTGCCTGCAAGAGGTTGAATAATTTTTAAAAGGAATTTAGACAGATAGCTTGTTGGAGAATTTCTGGAACTTGGGATTGAGCGTAAGGGCATTGCATCTTTGTGAATTTTGGGAAGTCCGTATAGATGAGAAGGACTTTGTGTTGTCCGGAATATATCTGGAATACTTTTTTAAAGTTCTATAAACCTTACTTTCAGTTCAGAGTTTCCTTTGGCAAGTACCTCTTCAACTTTTTGGTCATAGGTTTCCTTGTCCAAAATCACTGCTGCATTGCCCTTGTCTGCTCGTAAGATTTTAACTGATTTGTCTTTTGAAGATTCTTCATCAACGCGATTTCCTCTCTTGCTTATGTTAGAGGTATGCTTAATAGGCTTGTCAATAATGGTCCTTACTTGATGTCTTAACCCGTCGGCGTCTTTTCGAGGAAGAGGATGACTTTGGATGCTGAAACTGCGTGTACTGAAAAAGAATCGCAGTGGTTATGGACTGAGGGCCAAAGAGACAAACAAATCGATACCCGCTTTTCTTTGATTATTTTTCAAAACAACAGTTAATGAGCTAGGGTTCAAATTTGGTAGATCTGTTTATCATGCATTAATAGTCACACCTTCATTATGGCATTCTCTTCTGGGGTTCAGCCAACAACCAACTGCTTGACATGGTTTTTGTTTACAAACATATATCTTTGGAAATCGAAAATTAGATAAAACAGATTATTTCGAAAGGGTAGATAACCTAATAAAAAATGGACCCTACAAACAAGTCCCAAAGAACCCCTTACTAAAAATGATTAACAAAGTAAAAAACACAATTAAAAAATGTTACAATATTATTACTGACAATATTAAATATAAGCTACAAGTAAGCAAACCCAATATGCCGAAACTGTATTGTCTTCCGAAAATCCACAAGCCTGGAAAATCGGTTAGACCTATAGTTTCTGCTGTAGGATCACCTACTTACAACATTTCGAAATGGCTAACAAACGAGTTTGAAAATTTACCTATAAAGGAAAAATGTTTTTCTTTTCAAAATTCCCTTGAATTTATCAATAAAGTTAAAGATATTTCACTCCAAGAAGGTGAAATTTTAATCTCGTTTGATGTTAGTTCGTTGTTCCCTAGTGTGCCGATCCCCAATACCTGGAGGAACTACTAAGAAAAAATAATCTAGAAGACAAACAGACTTTAGAATACCTATCTTTAACAAAACTCTGCATGAATCAAAATTACTTTCAATTAGAAGGAACCACAATGGGTAATAGTTTATCACCTTTTATCGCAAACCTATTTATGAGCAAATTTGAATCAGATACAAGTAAAGAATTTGAGTATTTCCCCAGAGTATGGTTCAGGTATGTAGACGATGTGTTTGCAGTATTCAACACTAAAGTAACTAGTGTTGAAAATTTTATGGAAAAAATAAATAACAAATTTCCCACAATTAAATTTACTTATGAAACAGAGAACAACGGTACACTGCCATTTCTAGACACTTTAGTTATAAGAAATAAAAATAAATTGGACTTTGACCTATACAGGAAAGGAACGGCCACCAACAGGTATATTCCAAATGACTCTTTTCATTGCTTGCAACATAAGCTTGCAAGTTTGCACTTTTTAACATATAGATTAGTAAATTTCCCCTTAAACAAAGAAAGATTTAAAGCAGAAAAGAATAGGATTAGGAATATAGCTGTCGAAAACGGTTACGACGAAGGCTTAATAAATAAGCTGATAAATAGACAATCTTTCCAAAAGACCTTTCGGAATTCCACTTTTTTCAGACGAAAAGATATCTGCGACTCAAAATTTGTATCAATTCCTTATAATCCTAATTATACGAAAGGATTACAAAAAGTATTTAATAACACCGGTCTTAAATTAGTATATCAATCCGGTAACACAATAAGAAACTTACTAGGAAATCCCAAGGATAAAACTACAGTTCTAGAAAAAAGTGGAATTTACGAAATTAGTTGCATGGATTGTGACAAAAAATATGTTGGCCAAACGAGACGCTCTATTCAAACACGTTTTAAAGAACACTTAGCACACTTAAAATACGGAAGAACAGAAAAGTCAAGTGTGGCCCAGCATAATTTTGAAAACAATCATAGATTCACATTAGATAACCTAAAACTTATAAAAAGTGTACCAAACAAAAGACTTTTGAATGCATATGAAAGTATGGAAATCATTAAATCCAGAAATAGTTTAAATAAAGATAGAGGACCCGTCCCGTTTAGTACACTTTATTCTTTGGTTGAGGGGAGATAGGATTAAAAATCGTGATCAATCACAAATTATTAGTCTTATCTCCACCCACTAAAGGATTGTATATAAGATAGAGTTTAGATTAATTTAGTTCATTGTTTATCGTCTCCTGATGATGCTAACGTTGTTAGCGAAACGCGCGTCGAGTGCAAAAAAGTGTAGTTTTGGTTTGTGGAAAACAATCAAACCTTTGTTTTTTTTTTTATCTAATGCACGCTATAACGCCAGCTTTTTTGTTTTAGAACTTTTATCCAAAATGCTCATCTACGACCCCGCGGATAGGATCTCATCCAAAGACATTGCCAGGCATCAATTTTTCAAAGACGTTGACCTCAGCGTAAAACCGGATATAGAAGATAAAGAGAATTGAATCTCGTTTTCGTTAGTGTTATACTTAAGAATCTGTTTTTTAGTTATGTTATGGAACCTTCAAATCGGTAACTTGGGACATATGAGAGACATTGGTCGTACAAGTACGTAGAAAATTTATTTTTATGGTAGAGTTAAAAAGCAACACATTGTGCCCAGTGTCAGACAATATTTAATCCAAATTATTTATTAAATTAAACCGTACCTGTTAAAAACGTCGTTAGCAAAAAGTTTCTAAAATTTTGGTGGAATCAATTTGCTTTTCGTCTTCTTTCTTATTAACTCTGAACTTTGTTTTTAAACTTCTCAAATCCAACAAAAAAGTAAGAGAGTCGAGTATAGTTTTTTACACACTCGCACACATACTTACAGTAAATATTTCAACGCATCGGTATCGCTCTACCTAACGCGTTCAAAGCAAAGCCAAAAGACACTACATTTCTCACTTGTTTACGGCATATTTCGAACAAGGCCTGCTTTTATGGTGGACTCGAGGCCTGAACAGCTGATTGCAATCGTTACGTACGTTGGTAGGTCCGTAACGGTACGTACAAATACGTACATTGCTCCATACGCAACGAGTGGAGTCAGCTGTTCTTCCATCGCATCCACCATAAAAGCAGGCCACGTTCGAAATATGTCATAAACAAGTGTAAAATGCAGTGTCTTTTGGCTTTGTTTTGAACGCGTTAAGTATACCGATACCGATGCGTTGAAATATTTACTTTAAGTGTCTTGTCAAAGTATAGATGACAAATGTTTCCTTTTTTAGCGTCATGGATTTACAGTTTTAAAAGGGTGGACATGCATAGGGTGCAACAGTTTTCGAATTACGATATATGGAATGTAAGTCACATAGTAAATGTGTCATGCTGCGTAATTTATTTTAATAAGGGGGGGGGGCTGAGGACAATCATTTTATTTAGTTTCATTCACAAACAACTAAACCTGTTAAAAATATTTAAAAGACCATTAAGACAATCAAATAGTTTATACAAAAAGAGTTCTCCTTTGGTGAGTATCGTCATTTTTCTAACCCCTCGACTACTGATTGGGACACCGAAAATACACAGGATAGAATTATAAAGTCTAGGATATTGACTTCTCGAGTTTTCCGAGGTTTCTATTTTTTCTGTCAGGCATTGTATTAAACGAGAGTGACATAAAATTTGTTTTAAAATTTTAATCCTATATTTTTTACTCGTGTCTATTTTTTGTCAATGTGACTTGAATGAAACTTTTAATTTTTAATGTGATAGCTTTCTTTGTATTTGAAAAAAAAATTGCGTTTGCGATATTTCAACCGTTAACAAAGATTATCTAAAACCAACTACCTTTTGTTTTTGTTGTCAGAAACTACAGAAGCCTAGGTCCTGTTTTGTTTTGTGTTGCTTTTCAGAGCTACTGCGTGCGCATAGGTTTTGTTACAAAAATTGGTCTAACGTTTTATTTAAACTGGCGAAATTTTGTATGTGACTGCCGCTATTAGCCTTACTATTATTATCTACTGTAGTTTTAGGAAATACCGTCAAACAGGATACTTTAAAATTAGGGTTTAAATTGATCTTGACTCCTTTTATCATTGAAAGTGTTTATATTTTATATCGATTTTGTAATATGGTCGTAAGGTCCAGAGTTGCAAGAAAAAATTGATTGATTGATATGCATTGGTGACAATAGAAAGTTTTTGGGTCAGTGAAAATATGATCAAATTTTACAGTGGTATTAGTAGTAGGAGAGAGAGGGGTGGCCCGTGACGTCCCTAAAGTTAGCAGTACAAAGTCAGCAGTGCAAAGATTTTATATTTGGAAAAATTAGTGCTAATTACCTGTTAAAGATAGCAGTGCACTATGCTAGAATGGTCCAGAAAAGTGGTAGAGGGGTTTGCATGGTTCAGAAAATTAAATGCTGTCATTTCAAATTAACTTGGTGCACTGTTAACTTTAGGTCATATACATATTTGAGTTCTCATGAAAGTAGACGTTGGTGGTGTTTTCGATATGGGAATAAATTAGTGCTATTTAGGTGCTAATTAAATGTCAAGTAACCAAATTTTGTGCTCTTGTACAGTGCACCATGCTAGAATGATTCAGAAAAGTGGTAGGGTGGTCTGAATGATCCAGAAATTGAAATGCTAATTAAATACTGCCATTTCCATAAAAAAAAATCTTTACTTTTTCCTGCATAATTTTTAAAATTAGCTTGGTTCACTGCATATCTCGGAAATTATAAGAGCACAAAATTTGGTTACTTGGCATTTAATTAACACCTAAATATCACTAATTTATTCCAATATCAAATACACCACCAACGACTTCTTTCACGAGAACTCAAATATGTCCCTGACCTAAAGTTAGCAGTGTACCACGATAATTTAAAAAAATAAGCATTTAATTTTCTGGATCATTTAGACCACTCTAATACTTTTCTTGGCATTAATTAGCACTAATTTTTCCAATCATAAAATATTTGCACTGCTAACTTTAGGAACGTCGGCCTAGCGATTAGGTCACTTCATGGTTCCTTTCTGCCATACCCCGTTGTGTACTCCCCCTACTCCCGCAACTCGAGATGCGACTCTCCAGGTTTTCCTATCCTCTACGAAGTTGAGTATGTCGGCTCACCGAAGCTAGTGCAGCTCTTCTCTTCCTCCTCTATCGTGGGGTACGTAGATAGAGGGGCGGCCCGTAGGTCTGGCAATTAGGCCACTTCATAGGCCGTTGTATACTCCTATCCCGCTACTCGGGCTGCGACTCTGGGTCTTCCTGTCCTCTTTACGAAGTTCAGTATGTCGGCTCATCGAAGCAAGTGCAGCTTTTGCACCTCTATTGTGGGGCTACCTCACGTCAGCTGCCTTAACCTGGCATGTGCGTAACACTCCTATGAGGCCGGGCGGATTTCTCTTCCATCCCGCAGACTAGACAGACAGGATCACCTGCTAGTCTGATGCGCGACAGGTGTTCGTTTAGCCGATTGTGTCCAGTCAGCAGTCCAATGTCCTTTCGAGTTTTGTTCAGAAAATGTTATTTTGGGTGGCCCAAAAAGTCCCTAATAAAAATTTAAAGTGAGGCATACTACGTGTAATCAATTTCAATGGTCCCCCGGCTGCATCTTTGTGAAGAATTGTATTTTTTTTATAAAAGCGTCCCTCTAGCAGCGTTGCCACGTCGAATTTGAGGAAAGCAGTAGGTATAGATAGGTATAAATAAAAAAAATCAGTAGATATATAGCAGCAAACAAGCAAAAACAAATCTCTGTCCAAGTTTATCTTTTATTATAAGCAAGGCCTAAAGGCCGCTTAACCACGGAGCAATTAAAGCTTATTTACCTGTTTCAACGTTGCGTTTAGGTTCCTAAATAGCCAACAAAAAAACAAATGAAGGCTCCATGCATTTTTCTTGTTGGCCATTTAGGGACCTTAATTGCTTGCAACATGCCAGCTTTATTGCTCCATGTCAAGCGGACTTAAGTAGGTAAGTACCCTCACAAAAAACTGTATTATTATTATTATTAACCAACTAAATAAGTTTTTCAACTAAATAAGTTTAGTTGGCCTTCAAAATAGTTCACCAGTTCATTTTCAATTTCAACGCGACAACATGAATACGAACTTTCGCTCATTGCCGTGTAAAAATGCGTTTCGTTTTGAATTTGAATAAAAACATCATGGAGCTGGCATAGGTAATTACGTATAAATTTTCTTAAAAAAAAGCAGTAGATTTCGCCGCAAAAACAGTAGTCTGTAGACGAAGACCCCAAATCAAATCAAAAGTAGCTTTATTGTCTGAATACTTGGTACACATCGACAAAGCCATTCTTATAATAAGTAAATAACTTAAGTGTAATAAAAGTCACACATTCAATCAATCAATCAATAGGTCGAATCCAGTCGCACATTTTTTAAAAAGAGATAATAATTCATACATTTTTAAAATAAAATTCAAAATCAATTTCTAAAATAATTTTTAAGATGATATGATATTTAAGTACAAAACAAGTTTTTAAAATATAGTACAAAACAAGTTTTTAAAATAACAATAAAAAAAAACATTAATGTTTTTGACAAATAAAGAAAAACAAAATATATCCTTCTCTTCCAGCAGTTGATCTACTGAAAAATCAGTAGACCTGGCAATGCTGCCCTCTAGGTCTAAATCGGACTTAAGCTACTCTTTTTTTTATCAAGTCTTGATCAATTTAAACCCCAAATTTGAAAGTAGTCGCATTTGACGGTACTTGGAAACATTTCCATTAAAAGCAAGTTGCCATATTTTTGGTGGCCATAAGATATAATATCTTTGATTATATAATCGCTGTCATAATGCCACCCACATTTTTGCCTGCCCTACCCTCAGGCCGTGGTGGTATGCTGTGGGCGATCATCGCAGCCTGAGAGCAGGGCTGAGGGCTGGAAACTATGGTGTTCCATTTAACGAGAGTTGATCAGCCCGAGAGCAGGACTGAAGGCAGCATAAGATGTGGGTTGTTCAGTATCATTAGGAAACCTATCTTTAGCAGTTATATAATTAAATATAAAATATTTATAAGATAACTTTTAGATGTAGAGAAAAGTGATTATTTTTATATATCGCATTTTGTACCTAGTTTTCTATTAAAAGTTATTAAAATGAAAATGACAAATTTTTTTGGCTCATGGATGAAGGTCATGCTTTCTGAACCAGTACATGTCATCAATAGCTTTTTTAACGTTTTTACCTACTTTGTTTTCATAACAAAAAAAGGAATTTCTTAACATCATCAAATTCGTTATTTACACACAGAAAAGTGCCTCTATAAATTATTTTCTAAGGAACATAATTTAGTACTACCTGATTTCAATGTTCTGAATATAATCAATTTACACAAATACATAAAGGAAGCGGCCGGATTATTTAATAAAAGACAAGCTGGAATCCTTGTGGACAATCAAGGCAAAATCATACCGGATACCAAAGAAAAACTAAAAGAATGGGGTAGCTACATAGAACATCTCTTTACCGATAACCGATCCGAACAGCCAGAAGAATTCTCAAACCAAGGCATAGATATAACACCAGAGGAAGTAAAACACGCAATATCTTCAGCTAAAAACTAAGCGGTAGGGCAAGACGAAGTATGCACTGAGGTTTTAAAGCTAATCAAAAACGAAGATTCGCTAAATACGCTGGTCAAACTTTTTAAATTGATTTATCGTAGCGGTAAAATACCTGCTGACTGACTAAAATCGACCTTCGTTACGCTGCCTAAAAAACATTCAGCAAAGAAGCGTATATGTTAAAAATATTTCTAAAGATTATCCACAAAATAATTAACGGGAAATGCGTATCCTTTATGGGCCACACGCAGTTTGGATTTCGTGGTGGGTTCGGGACAAGAGAGGCCTTGTTTGGCATTCAAGTCTTAGTTCAGCGGTCTAGGGATGTGTCGGTGCCAGTATATGCCCGTTTCATAGATTATGAGAAAGCATTTGATCGAGTCCAATACAAAAAGCTCATAGAATCGCTAAAAGAAGTTGGTCTAGATCACCGAGATCTAAAAATAATCGCTAATCTATACTGGAATCAGACTGCTCAAATAAAGGTTGATGGCCAACTGTCCGAAGAGGTCCAAATAAGAAGAGGAGTACGCCAAGGTTGTATATTGTCTCCGCTGTTGTTTAATATCTATAGTAACAAAATTATAGAGAATGCACTTGAAGAGGGTTTGACCATAAACGGCATAAAAATCAACAACATGCGATATGCCGACGACACTGTCATAATAGCAGACACAATTCGGGCTTAACTTAAATGTTGGAAAAACAAAATGGATGGTCATATCCAAGGAAAAGAACATCCGAGGCATGTTAGAAGTAAATGGGCAGCAAGTCGAGCGCGTGGATTCATACAAATATTTAGGTTGTCTCCTCAACGAGAACTGGGACAACATGCAAGAATTGAACAGGCCAGATCATCTTTTATCAAAATGAAATCAGTGTTGTGTAGTCGCGATCTTAATACCACTCCGAATTCGTGTGCTTCGGTGTTATGTTTTTAGCATCTTATATTATGGCATGGAAGCATGGACACTGACTGAGGCCATGTGCAAAAAGTTGAAGGCATTTGAGATGTGGTGTTATCGTAGAATATTAAAGATATCTTGGATGGACCGAGTAACTAATGTGGATGTTCTGCTTAGAATAAATAAAGAGCTTGAAGTTTTATTTACCATCAAAAAACGAAAACTTGAATATTTTGAGAAATGACAAATATAAACTCTTAAAATTGATAATAGAAGGCAAAATTGAAAGCAGAAGAGGTCCGGGTCGTAGACGGATATCATGGCTTAAAAATCTTAGACAATGGTATAGTGTTAGTACTACGACACTTTTCCGAAAAGCAGTGGACAGGGTGCAGATCGCGCTGTTGATAGCCAACGTTCGAAGAGAGCATGGCACTTGAAGAAGAAGAAGAATATAATCTATATGTGTGTGGCGGATTCATATTACTAAAATCATATAACTATAAGATACTATAACGGCCCTGCCCTTACATTTTCAGAAAAAAAAGCCGTAGCGATAATAAGTTAGCCTGGAAAAAAATGCAAAGCTAAAATCTTCTGGGCGCGAGCAAACTGCGTCAGGCATGTGCAGTAGATTTTTCGCCTTTGTCCTTGCCCAGGGCACACCCTGATTTTACATTACTTTCTTTTTTTTCAAAGTTATTGTTACACATTTTGCGACCCTTGGGCCATTATAGTGGTTTTTAAGGGCACAAAAACGGCATAGATTTGACAACTCTGCTTTGCTATTTTTTTGAAACATCAACAGTAGGTGTCATCGCTAATACCATTTCGAGTGAGATCGTGCAGTGTTCAGAACACGGTACGAACACCATATTATGTGAGAAAAGTATAACTTATTAGGAACGTAACCATTTATTAATGCTTCTTTAAAAGGTTTTAATGCTCGGCTTCATGCTTCATGGATTGTAATGTCTCGAAATTAAAAAGAATTAAAAGAAAAATAATTATTCAACATCAAAAAAATAAGAAATTTCCGTATTATTTTTATCACTTGACATGTATCAATTTATTGACCGAATTTTCCATTAGACAAGTGACCGGTGGCTATGCGATACTCCAATCGAACTCACTTCAGTTTCCTTGGGCCTACTAAATTACGTGACCTTGGCGTTTCAGCATTCCGGCAGAATATTGCTTACAAATAAAAAAAACACAACTTTTTTATAAAGGATTTATAAAAATCTACAACCGTATCCAAAGGATTTTTCAAAATTTCGTGTATTTTTTTCAAAAAATAAAAAAATCCAAAAATTGCTGTTACATATTTCTGTATTATCGACGAGGCTAAAGAAAAAGCCAGGTAAGAATTTTGACTATTGTTAGCCGTGTTTATTTTATTTCGAAAATGAGAGAGTCCAGCAAAAAACTGTCTGGATACGGTTGTGAGGAATTCAAAAATAAACATTCCTGCCAAATTTCAACAGATTCCGTTTTCTCGTTCCCGATATTCTGCCCGGTAAAGATTGGTCCAAAAACAGCAAAGCAGTGTTGTCAAAACTATGCCGTTTTTGAGGCCTTAACAATTTGTTGTAAAATTTCCTTAACGGAGCTGTCCATAAGTGACGTCACGTTATTTTTGACTCCTCTCTCCCCCTTTCTCACACCTCCCACGCTAGGCTCAATCAAGCTACATCCCCCCTTAACGAAACTCAATTTGAATATTTTAAAAATTATGTGCTAATTTAGTCCCCTTAAACTTAAAAGTGGGGGGTGTGGCTTGGCGCTAAGCTGCAACTCCCCCCATGCTTAGGAGACAGATTTAATGAAAGTTGATATGTGATAACTTTGTACTAATTATGTACTCTTAAAGAAGGGTACCTTTAGTTTACAAAAACCATCGGTTCCTAAGATTTTTGTTTGTTTGTTATGGGGTGTGTAGTTTGATATCAAAGTACACCCCCTTCTGTTAAGAAAAGAGATTCGACCAAAAGTGACTATACCAGAATTTGGTACTAATTATGTACTAATTTCGTCCCTTTCTATAAAATTGCCAACTATCAAGATAACTTCATTTTTTTTTTGTTTTTATGGGATGTGTAGCTTGATATCAATGCTTAGAAAACAGATTCGACCAAAAGTGACTATGCCAGAATTTGGTACTGATTATGTACTAATTTCGTCCCTTTCTAGAAAATTGCCTACTATCAAGATAAATTCATTTTTTTTGTTTATATGGGATGTGTAGCTTGATATCAATGCTTAGAAAAGAGATTCGACCAAAAGTGTCAAGATAACTTACATTTTTTTTGTTTGTATGCGGTGTGTAGCTTAATATCAAGGCACACCTCCCTCTGCCTAGGTAAGAGATCTGAAAAAAAAAAAATATGCCATAATTTGCTATTAATTGTGTACTAATTTCGTCTCCTGCTAAAAAATTGTCTGTCTGTCTAAATGGGGTGTTGTCACGTGGAGTTAACGTACACTCCCCTCTGCTACTAGGAAAGAAATTCGACAACCATTATAGACCGGTGGCGGAGAGTCCAACTGCCCGCCTCATTGGATAAAAAAAATGTTATTATATATACTACGTTTATATATACATGAACAATCACATAGGTTAAGAATAAAGGTCCTGTTTAAAAGTATAGTGTTTTCTTATTGCGACAAACAAAAAACAGGTCGTAAAATTCGTAATTATTAGGGCAGCCAAAATTTTGCCTAATGTAACCCTATTGGTAGCAGATTATGGCATAATTGCTTTTTTCATATTTTTTTCTTAAGCAGAGGCGCAAGGAGGGTGTGCATTGATATCAAGCTACACACCCCATAAAAACAAAAAAATGAAGTTATCTTGGAGAGTAGGCAATTTTCTAGAAGTGGACGAAATTAGTTGGGGAAGGGGTTTCGTATAAAAAAATTGAGTGAATATTTTTTAAAGAGTTTCTTACAGGCGGATTGTTGTAGGTGTTTGGTTCGATTAATTGTGCAAATGCACCGCAGGCAAAAATTTTGAGAAAATTATTCCAAAATTGCCACAAAAATAGGCAAATTTTAGAACGCTTAAAATTTTGACCACTCTGACAGCCGCTGTGGTAGTGTTTAGCAACCACTACCACGCATCGATTTTACCAGAGTTGTTGGAACACATTAGAAACTGTCACTCGTAAAAAAATTTAGAGATGAGAGAAAACACATAATTGCTTAGAACATTGAACTACTAGAAGGAGTTTGGTCTGTCTGCTTACACTGGTTGTTTGAGTGCAACATCTACAGTGGGGAAAGGGGAGAAAGAAATCTGTGTTGCCAATTTTAATTACAAAATTATGCAACAAAAAACTTAAGTTTTAACGCTTATTTATTAATTAATTAATGAGGTTTAAGATATATGTTGAAAAAGCTAATATACACAATATATAATACTCACAACCTATTGAAAACTTTCGACGTTTTTTGAAAATTTAACATGTGTTTTCCGTAAATATCTTCTTTTGTAGTCAACGTAGCAACACTGATTGTTTGTTGCGGTTTATCGATTTTCCTGGAATGTCATTGTTTTGAAAGTGAAAGTTTCAGCACTTGTCAATAGTGTTTTTTTGATATTTTTGTGAAAAGTTTGTGGCGAAAAATGGTTCCGAAGTGTATTATTATATGCAAGTTGAAACAGAAGCCGGGGGACCGCAGTATTTCGCTTCACAGGTACGTTAAATTAAAATATTAACTAAATATTAGGTTAGAATTCGTTCTATTTGGCCATTCTTGGTAAACAAAGGCAGGAAATCTGTGTTGCCGGCTTGTCATTAATTTCAGTGTAAATAGGGATTTCCATAGCACCTTTTTCTTATTTTTATAGTTGTACATCCTACTTGAATACATTTTTAGGTTTTTTTTTATAGAAACATAGATTTTTATTACTATATCTAGACCATTTAATTAAGCGGAACTAAAAATTATTGAAGGTATTTTAAATAATATTAAAAACAGGGGAAAACGTATTAGGTTAACATGACAACAATGGGATGAAGATGTTGAACTCAAACACCCTGCCCTGGGTCTGAAAAAAAGCTCCTTCTAGTAGTTCAATGTTCTAAGCAGAATTGGGCTTTATTTTAAAAAATAAGTGTTTTATAATTTGCAAACTAGTAATATTTTATTATTTTTAAAATTAATTGTGCCAAAATTCTCTAAAATTAGAAATGGACTCGTAGCTTACGGCAGTGGTAGTGGATAATTACCACAACGGAATGACGTTTAGCTATTGCGCAGACGCAGTAATTACCACAACCTTTACTAAGTGTCAAATAAGCGTTCCAAAATATCCCTATTATTGTTGACAAAAAATTATCTAAATTAAACTAAATTGTTCCTAAAATGACATAATAAATGCGCCGCAGTCGAAAATTTTTAATAAAAGTGCAATTTTTTTCATGTTTGAAATACCCTTGACAAAACTTTTAACATTAAACTAAAATTGCAACAAAATTTTTGCAATTTTATTCCTTTTCGCTTTTTACATAAATTAACATTTAAAAAAAGAACTGGGTTGGGTTACCTGCCAAGAAAGGCGGCTAATAAGATATAATCTCAATTATAGGTTTGTTATAAAAATCATGTCAGAAATGCGCCGCAGGCGAAAGTTTTGTAAAAAATATATTAAAAAGTCGTTTTTTACACGTAATGCCGCCGCTGACAAAAATTGCTTAAAATTAAACCAAAATTGTAATACTCAATATAGCGATTCAGGCATTTTTTTTGATGTTCAACCAAAAAAAAAAATTGTAACAATTGTTGGTCTTTTTTTTGTCAAATATTTAATTAAATATGGGTCGGGTCAGCTACAAAGGATTTAGTACCTGCATAACTCATGGGGGGGTGTTTGACCTCTTACCCCCCTCCCCCCCCCCCCAACGGTACGTACTTGAGTCAGGGTGGCCGCGCATGGGAAACGGCTGTTAAACCTATAGTTCCCATATATGCGTTTTTCATACGTGGGCCCCCAACAAGCATTTGGACGTTATATTACGTTATGGTCACGTAGGGCAAGAAATACCTGACGTCGGCTTCGACGTCCATCAGTCTTCCTGAGGACTCGATTTAGCACCTAAGTGGGGAATCAAAATTCGAGTCGTTTCGACGTCGGGTGCTGCACAATGTTTTGGTCAAATATTACGTCAAATTACGTAGACCCACAACCCAAAGTTTTACTGTGCACAACAAGTTTAAACTTATTAGGTAAAAACTTTTATATGTCTAAACAAACACATCCCAATGAACTGTGGATGACAATAATTATTATCTTAGTTATTGTAGGTAACTGAAAAAAGTTAGTTTTACACATTCTATGGATGCAAATCTTCCAACGAAGGTCAGTTTACTGATAAATATAATTAAAATAGACACTAAAAAACAGAAACCCACAAAAATAATTGAAAAATATTAAGAAATTAATTTTGAAAAAAATTAACCTAAAAATAAAATCTTTATAAGGAAGCCCGTTTCTCATACTCAAAACATTATAGGCATTTAAAAAATGCATTTTAGTTGCCAACAAATGAGTTAATTTACATATCAAGCCTTTAAAATTAAAAAATAAAATGTACTGTTGTAATGGCGCATCGATGCTAAACGTTTAAAATGGCGTTTCGGGCACCGACCAAATTTCTAATGATTATTTACCTATTCGGACAAGAACACCTCCTGCGACGTCGCCTTGTAGAACGACCCGACCTAGAATATTCTAGTATAATTGTAGATCACGCACCCACGTCGGTGGACCTCGGAATAGTTACATTTAATAAATAAAAGTTTGGCAACGTCAATTTTATTACAATTCTACTTTAAAACTCATACTAAATATAACGTCTCATGAATTGGACGTTATACCGGGTGTCCCGAGGTGACTGGCCTATAAGATTATTTTGTAAACTATACAATAGAAACTTTAAAACTTTTTATTCTAACATAAGTCCACGTAAAGTATATTTATAAAATACTTTCGTATTTGCAGTGTTGCCATTTACAGAAAATCTTGGCAACAACTAAATTTATTGACGTCCGTTTTCACTTTGGCCTGACCTTAAATTTTATTCTAAAAACTACGTCGCCGAAATTAACGTTAATTTACGTTGCTTATAAGTAGCGAGTATCACCAACATTTGGCTACGTCAGTTTTGGTAAGTATCGACGTCACAACTGACGCACTAGTTGTTGGCGACGTCAGGTCTTAGTAAAAAATACGTTGTTTGATCGACAAACCAGCTGCTGACCTAAATTTGCGCCAAAACCGACGTCATGTTAGGTTGAATTAGTTGGAAGTTAGAAAAATGCTGCTTGGGCCCCCTGTCTCAAAACACGCATCACGTGGTCTAAGCGAGATTTGCCTATATAGGTCCATTTCGGATCACGTGATGAATTTTTTAAGTCAGTCTATGCGTTTTTCATGCGTGGGCCCTCTGACACATGGTGCGTTTTTTTGAAGCAACCAGGGTGGACCAGCGTTGGTGTGTTTGGGGCTTAATCCGGTCATCATAGACAAACTTCTGCCAGCCAGACCGAACCCAATTTTTTTTCTATGATGAATAGGGTTGCCAACCCGTCCCGATTTGTCGGGACTGTCCCGATTTGGAGCAAAATGTCCTGCGTACTGACAAGACCCTTGTCAGTACGCCAAATGTCCCGATGAAGTTTTCAGCGACATCGGCACTAAAAGTTTCCAAATAAAATCAGAATTCCATATCTATTGGCCAGTGATTAAATCCTTTCTTTTTTCTTAGCCGCGTTTCAATGTTCTAAACAAAAATCCTAGCAATTTCATAGCTTTATTTGCAATAATATTTATGTGTTCAACAGTTTCTATCAAAAAAACCCAAGTCGCGTGATAATTGCAAGGTTTTTCCAAATTGGAGTTATCCAACTGATAAGTAAAATCTCTATTTTAATTTTCTATAAAAATATGTCAAAATTCAGGGATAAATTGTTATATTCACACCATGCTGAAAACCCATTCAACTCTTGTTGCAAAATATGGCAATCCTCCAAACTTCTTATAATTCTAAAGAATTTTAGCTCATCAGCAAGATGCATGTACAAAGTTAGTTTTTTAAAGCGGAAGATATATCATTTATAAATGCTTTAAATAACATGGAGACAAATGTCCGCCGGGACACCTGAGGGAAAACGTTAAACTCGGCGGAGGCAGGATTCTCTATTTTTATGCCTGGCGTCTTTCATTTAGATTAATCCGAAACCAGTTGAAAGCTGAGCAATGGATATACCCATGACTTTAAGTTTATCAAGTATTAGGTTATGATCGCCCCTGTCGAAAGCCTAGGAGAAATCGGTATAGATAAGGTGACCAACCGTCCCGGTTTGACCGGGACAGTCCCGATTTTGAACCATTTGTCCCAGAGAAAAAATCCGTCCCGGATAGTCTCGGTTTTTCAGCAAAAGTTCCGGTTCGCTCCGGTTTTGATACCACTGTATTTTGTAACTTTAAAATCACTGAAATAAAAATAGCGGATGTTCTCTGCCATCTATATATTTGAATTGAAACCTTTCTTAAATTATTTTTCTTTAATAAGTATTTTGGAAAATACATCTTAATATTATTAGGGATGCATATAAGAAAAAATACATGACATACAATACATTGAATGGACGGAGTGTCCCGGTTTTGCCCCTTTAGGAGTTGGTCACCTTAGTATAGATGACATCTACCTGATACCCACTCTCCAAGGCTTCCAACAAAGTTTCTTCATATATTTGCTACGTTTTCATATGGGAATTGAGTTCGTTCTGAAAACGATTTCAATCCGATACCGTCCATGAAAACGCCTGTTTTTCCAGTATTCAAATCGATTTCAATCTAGATCCGATCCTGAAAATTTTTAGGGTTGGATCACAATCGTATTGAGATCGAAATACCGATTTTCGATACGGATTACCAGACAGCCGCCAAATTATATTTTATTACTCTCACTCTTTGAGAGAGAGAGAGAAATAGAAGTGAAACTGTGGAACCGGCATTCTAAAATTTGCTGGAGTGTATAGAAAAAAGATCAATTACATAACCTTACTTAAATAACTAAAGATTTGTTTTTTTAAAGACTTTAAAAAAATTAATTATGGAAAATAAAAGAAATATTTGGCTCGAAAGTGCATGTATGTGCTATGCACATATGCCAGTCCAACATATTGAAAACGAATTCAATATCCATGAAAACATAGCAATTAAGAGATTAGTAATTGATGTTTTACCTTTTGAAAACCCATGTTGTTGTTTATGTGTGTTTGTCTGTGACATTGATTCAAACAATTTAGGAATCAAGAAATTTTTGAAGTTTTTAATGTTTGACCAGTACCCTCTCCAGATAGGCCGATCAACTCATAGCGATTTAGTGTCCTTTTATCCACCTTCGCCGCCATTTTCCCTCAAAAGTGACAGATAATCCATTAGTTTTCTGTCAAAATGGCGGCGAAGGTGGATAAAAGGACACTAAAACGATAAGAGCTGATCGGCCTATGTGGAGAGGGTAATGGTTTGACTTATCTCCGCTTTTGAATATTGGGGTAACATAACTTAGCTTCCAAGCTGTCAGAAAATCTCAAATATCAAAATGGTCAAAAATGACCGTAGATTCTGGTAATTAGCATTGAATTATAAAGTCTGGTTTATAATTCAATGGTAATTAGGCATGCTATTGGCAGCACTTTTGCTTGCTTAGGCGCAATTTTACAACCCCTAGGCCCGGTTATTCAATACCGGTTTAAACTCGGTTTGGAGTTTAAACTTGGTTTAAGTTTTTGGAGCCTTAAACCTAGTTAAGAGGCAGGTTTAAATTTAGTTTTCCCAAACGCCCAAATTCCAAGTTTTAAATACAAAAATTATGTTTTATAGAAAAATTAAGTGTAGAAATGAATCATTTATGCTTTTATTACAGGAAAAAGTTCATATTTTCTCTAAATTTGTGAGTTTTTATATATTTTTTTAAATGATAAATTTGTGTGAACTGCATAACGCTTGTGTTTGGTTGTGACAACAAATAATTCTTTTTTAAATCTTCTTTAAAGTTTTCGTATATTCTTTTTTTTTTTGTTGGTGATTGTTCCTATCTGTTTGCACTCTGGTATACTTTTAAACTCTTTGGAGCACGCTTTTCTGCCCATTTGGCCAAAAACGTCCAAACAACACAAAAAAACACCCACTCAAAATTTCGTTAAATTCTTGCCACAACATCAAATCAAATGTTATAAGAAAAAAAATAAAATAGTTGTTTGAAAGTTTGAGACAATGATTGCTATGTTTTCATGGGTATTGAGTTCGTTTTCAAAACTCATTGTATCTTTTTCTTTTATATAGCGTGTTCTTTATCAAGACCAAGAACACGCCATATAAAAGAAAAAGATAGAATGAGTTTTGAAAACGAACTCAATACCCATGAAAACATAGCAGATATATTTGAAATTAACTCTGCGTTTCGGAGTTCCATTGTCTATATTTTATTTACACACAGTGTATAAATAAAATATAGACAATGGAACTCCGAAACGCAGAGTTAATTTCAAAAAAGTAGTTATCAAGTTCGATACCTAGATTGCGCGACATTGCAGAATGATCTTATTCTGGTTTAAACTTGATTTGAATCAAGCTTGACTTACATTTGAAGTGAAAAAACTGCACTGAAAATAAACTAGGTTTGGAGAAAAACTAAGTTTAAACCACTATTGAACAACCGAGCCATAGTTGAACGTCAAACCCATTGAATTATATATAAACCAGTTATAATTCAATGGTCAAACCCCAGTTTAAACCACGGATGTCGACTTTTTTACGTTTTATAGGCACGGATGTAGAATTTATAGGTGTAGCTTACCAACAAACTTCGGTTTAACTGTTACCGGTCGTCTGGGTGTGGGTTAAACTTCAGTTTAATATAGTTACCGAAAGATTCGCTATGATCGATGATTTAGAATTTATTTTTGATCAACTGGATGAAGATGATGACGAAATTATTGACATGGTCGAAGCACCAAGAAGACCAAAAATTATTCGTCCTAGAACAAATCCTTATTTGGAGGAGTACGACATGTAGATTTTAATAAGAGCTTTAGATTATCTGAAGAGAATTGCGAAATTGTGCTCGAGGAAATTCAAAAAGAGTTGGAACATCCCACAGGCCACTATAAGTTTTACAGCCATTTGCACCAACATATTTACTTATTTAGGGGTCACCTAGAATAAGGTGGCCTAGGTTAGAGAACAGTTTCGTTTGTATGTAGAACTCCCCTAAACTACCTTAGGTGATCCCTAAATCTAGTGGCCCGTTTTTGCTCTTCTCTAACCCAAAACTAATCTAGATTTAGGTGCCACCTAATGCTAGGTGACCCCTAAATATGTTTGTGCAAATGGCTGTTATTCCCACACCGAGCTCACACGTATATATACAGAGTGGATTCTTTAAATTGAACGGTGCTTCTAGGGACTTTGGGGAAGAGGTTTTAAAAAAAAACCAAAAGCGAATCTTTAATAATTTTTTTGGGGCCTACCAACAATTTTTTTTTTAATGAGAAGGTAGCACTTGTGGCATCTTTTTCGGAAGCTTATTCAAAAAGGTTTTTTTTTACATCTGTCAACCAGTGAGTCCAAAATTTTAGAAAACTTATTTTTTGTGTCAATTATTTTAGCTGCAAAATAAACTACATATTTATCTCTATTTACCAGGCAAAATAAAGAAAATACCACACAAAAACATTATTGGCGGCCCATTTGGGCGGGTCCCTATAATTATTCCAAAAGATACATTTTACAAACGTATTTTAAACAAATATACATCGCACAAACAATACTTTATGCAAATCATAAAATAGCATAACGATACATCACACAAAGCATACTTTTTGCAAACCGTACATCGTACAACTCTTACTTTCTACAAATAATACATCTTACAAATCGTATATATTAGAATCCGTCCAACATACAAATTGTGTTCTGTGCTCGACCGACAGCTGTTTAAATCTGAGCTCAGAATAAAAAGAATGTTAGAGGATGTTTTTGTTGTCTAAAAATTTTTAAATATCTACTACCAGTTTGACTCTAAAAACCACGGATGTAGAAACTTAAAACCGCATCACGTGACGCGTCCTGGTTTTGGAGCTTCTAAATGAGTACGTGTCACGATCAAAGAAAAAACTGTTCTAGGCAGTTTTTTGTCGGGTATAAAACTTTAAATCGCTGTATCTCTCTATCCCTTAGGGGTTGTTTTCATATGAAATACCTATGCCAAAATAAAGCAATCTCGTCATATACCTAGGCACCCCCCCCCCAATTAGTACAGGTTTATTCATAAATTGGGGGTAAAAGTTAGGAATGGAGGACTATTAAAATCGTGAAATTTTGACTTTTCTTAATTTTATCAAAAATGATCGAGTTACTAAAAGGTTCCAAAACAGCTTAATCGACGAAAAAAAAAGTTGTCTGTTGTCTGTCTATATACGATTTGGTACAAAAATCCTCCATCGGCTGACCATAAACTGATTAACTTTTGGGTAGGGAGGTGGGGGGTTGAAGGGGGTAAAAGGGGGATAAAGTATTGTAAAAAATTGTAACTTTGGAACAATTGCAAGTAGCGATATATGGTTTTCAGATTTAAGTTTTTACGAATATGGACTACAAATTTTGTCATTATAAGTCCAAATTCGTGGGAGGTTTAGTTTTCGAGTTATTTGAAAAAAACGTTGAAATATATAAAAAAAATCATAACTTTAGAAATAAAGTAGCTATTGATATGCGGTTTTTAGATTTTTCTTCGTAAATATTAACCAAAAATTTTGTTAAATATATCGCTATCGTATATCGCTACTTGCTTTTGTTCCAAAGTTACAATTTTTTTAAATGATTTATCCCTTTTTCCCCCCTTCAATCCCCCACCACCCTACCCAAAAGTTAATCAGTTCATGGTCAGCCGATAGAGGATTTTTGTACCAAATTTCGTTAAAATCGATTAAGGCGTTCTTGAGTTATCGTTTACAGACAGACAACAGACCGACAGACAACTTTTTTTTTTCGTCAATTAAGGTGTTTTGGAACCGTAATATCTCATTTTTGATAAAATTAAGAAAAGTCAAAATTTCACGATTTTAATAGTCCCCCAGAAAGCACGGATAGTCCACCATACAATCAATTATTTTATGTTGAAAGAAAATGAAAATATTTTGAAAACTGTAGCTTTGAAAGATTTGAACCTTATAACAAAATTTTTGGGTAATATTTACGAAAACCAAAATCTGAAAACCGCATATCAATAGCTGCTTTACTTCTGAAGTTATGATTTTGACATACTTTAACGTTTTTTCAAATAATTCGGAAACTAAAGCTCCCACGAATTTGGATTTTATAACAAAATTTGTAGTTCATATTCATGGAAACTTAAATCTTAGAACCGTATGTCGCTGCTGCTTGCTTTTGTTCCAAAGTGACAATTTTTAAAAATATTTTATTCCCCTTTTCCCCCCTTTAAACACGTACCACACCACACTACCCAAAAGTTAATCAGTTAATGGTCAGCCGATAAAGGATTTTGATACCAAATTTCGTTAAAATCGAATAAGACCTTCTTGAGTTATCGTGTAATACAGACAGACAACTTTTTTTTTTTTCGTTGATTAAGTTGTTTTGAAACCTTAGTAACTCATTTTTGATAAAATTAAGAAAAGTCAAAATTTCACGATTTTAATAGTTCCCCATACCATATTGGTGTGGTGGACTAAAAAAAGGTTCAAAACCCGCAAAATTCACTTTTTTGTCGTTTTTAACTCGACAACAAACAATACAGGAGGTCATCCATTTTAAATGTCCTCCCCCCCTTTTTCAGGTTATTATGCATTTTACAAAAAAATAGTCTTTTAGAAAATTTGCATAAGTAGCTTTTAGCACAGTATAAAAATAAAAATGTCAATATTGTCAAATGTCATCGCAGCATATGCAGTGGCGCACCCTGAAATTGACTTGGGGGGGGTTAAGGATAAATAATTTAAAAAAACTTAATCTTAAGTAAAAAACTGACCATAATTGATACAAGGGAGCCGGGGCGGACCTGAGCTTCATTGTTAACCAAATTTAAAATTTATTTGCCCAAAATTTAATGTAAAAATCATGCTCCAGCAGGCAAAATTTTTTAAGAAAATACCGCTTAAAATGCAATTTTTGACTTAAAATTAAAGTAAAATCGTAAATATTGATGGGGTTTTTGGAATTTGAGTTGTTTTACCCTTAATATAGACATTTAAAGTAAATATCAACGCATCGGTATCGGTATACCTAACCCAGTGGCGTAGCCTGGGGGGGGGTTGAAGGTTAAAACCCCCCAGAAGGTCCAACCCAATCTACAATAAATTAATCAAGATCAAGGGCCCCAGGGAGAGCTATAGCTCCCCCACATTTTTGACCCTTTACTCCAGTTTGTGACGTGTGTTTGGTGTGATGTCCTAAATTTTAAAAATTTTGCCTGTGGTGCTATGTCGTCATTAATTTTTATAATTTTAGTTTAATTCTCAGGAATTTATCAGCATTTAAAACGTGTAATAAATGGTATCTTAGTATAATTTCTCTTAAAATTTTCATCTGCGGCGCATTTATGATTTGGCAACAAATCTATACCACCGCAATCAATATTTTACAAAAAACCTAAGAGATCAAAATTATTCAAGAATTTTTTGTTTTTTTTTGTAAATTTTCGCCTGCGGTCCTATACCAATATTCAATATTGTTCCAATTTTATATATTTTAGGCAATTTTTTTGTCAACAACATTTGAGACGCGTGAAAAATAGCATTTTAATGTAATTTTTTCAAAAAATTTGCCTGCTGCGCATTTAAGGGTTAATTCTAAAAAATATATACGCAAATGAGACTAGATGAGACTTACCTTCAAAATTAATATTCTTCTCTCCCTTCAGTTCAATTGAACTAAGAGCTCAAGCAATAGGAACCTACCTAATTTTTAAAAATTTGCCATAGGTAGGTAGTTGATTGGTAGGTGGATAGGTAGGATAGATAGGGACCCCAGAGTCGATTTTTGGCTACGCCACTGACTAACGCGCTCGAAACAAATCCAAAATTCACTTCATTTTTGACTTGTTCATGTTTTGAACGATGCCCGCTTTTTTGAGGGGTGGGATGATAGAACAGCTGATTCCACTCGTTGCGTATGGATCGAGGGATGTACGTAACGTTACGAACCCACGAACCATAGAAAAAAAAATTGGGTTCGGTCTGAAGTAGTTTGTCTATGCCACGAACGTACACTGAGAATTTTTTCAGTAAAGTGGTTTTAGCTGGCGCCTATGTTGCTAGACAATCTTGCTGGAACATCAAAGTTTCTGCTACAACAGAGCAGAGTTTCTTGCTAGAACTCGGATAGGAATATAATATGTTTAGTAGCCCCAGCGAAAAAAATAGTTACGCCAGCAAACAAATTTAGTAACCTAACATTCTAGCAAAAAACTTTGAAAATTTCTCAGTGTTCTGTCAACGCACCCTTATTCAAAAAAGCGGTCATCGTTCGAAACATGGTCTAAACAAGTCTTGTTGGCCTTATTTCAAACGCGTTTGGTATACCGATGCGTTGAAATATTTAAATGTCTAATTTTTTGTTTGTAAAAATGGTAAAATGCGCCGCAGGCGAAAATGACTGTTAAGATGCGATTTTTGACATCAAATCGAAGGCAGAATGTTTTGATAAAATTACATTAAAAAGACCATTTTGATAAGAAATCGTAAAAATGAAAGGTGCCGCAGCCGAAAAATTTTGCAATTTATGACTTTTTCAATATTTTTAATTGTTAAAAATTAAAGTCTAGGCTTTTGTATTTTGTTCTCTATATACTTACCTATTTTATTTTTGCTGTCATTTGATTGTGCCAACTGTAACCAGGCATCTCGGGAGGGAGAGGTTGACGCTAAATCCCCCCTCTCCCTCGGTGCGCCACCGGCATATGTCAAATTTTGAAATCGACTTTCTTATTTTATATAGAATCCCTTGCATAAATTTCATTTTTAAATGTTATTACTTATTTTGCTGATTTCAAAAATGTATACCATGTATGTGTTAAAGTAAGTACTCTTTGAGATTCTTATACCTATATATAACTATATTGTTCCTAAAGGATTTTAAAAAAGTATATATTTCGCGAGTTTTAAACCTCTTTTTCTTTGGCGCACAATTCTATGGCTTACCCTCTATAGTAATAGTAGTAGTATAGGGGCGGCCCGTGGGTCTGGCAATTAGGCCTGTTCATTGGCCCTTTCTGCCATACCTCGTTCCTTACCCCTTCTGCTGCACCTCTCTCTCCGGGCCCCTCTGTCTTCTTTACGAAGTTCAGTATGTCGTCCCATTTGAGCGAGTGCAGCTCTTCTTCCTCTATCGTCACACTGTGCTATCAAGTGCTGCGCCGATTCCTCTTCGAGCCCGCAAGCGGGACACACGGGATCTCCTGCTACTCTTATTTGCGTCAAATGTTTGTTCAGCCGATTGTGCCAAGTCAGCATTCCTGTCATCAGTCCAATGTCCTTTCGGGTCTTGCCTAAGAGCCATTTAGTTCTGGCTACATTCGGACCATCCACGAATAGCTTGGACTGTCTGCACTTTGACTCTTGCCTCCAGTACGTTTTCAGTTCATTGTGCGCCCATTTGTTGAGCTCACTCTGTACCTGTTTCCTTGTTATTCCCAGAAGAGGTTCCGATCTAATGTATTGGGTTTCGGCCCCTAGTCTGGCAAGTTCGTCCGCTTTCTCGTTCCCTGGTATTCCCTCATGACCTGGGACCCACATCAGTGTCACTCTTTTGTCTTGAACCAGTGTTTGCAGTGCTTCAGCGCACACCTCCACCAGACTGCTGACTATTTTGGGTGCACTTAGAGCCTTGAGAGCAGCCTGGCTGTCAGAGCATATGTATATGTCCCTCCAGCCATTTCTGACCACGGATAGGGTTGCTGCCATGATAATGGCATACACATCCGCCTAAAACAACGTAGCGTGTTTTCCAAGTGGTTAACTCTTCTGAACTTCTAGGCTTTCCGCGTACACTCCTGCGCCTATTGTCTGCCTGGCTGACAGTTTAGAGCCATCCGTGTAGCAGACCATCGCCTCTCTGCTTAATTCCGTTCGGAATTCTTCCCTTTGCCACTCACTCCGTTCCGGTATTGTGAACTTGTACTTTTTATCGAACCTCCATGGTTTAAGCGGTGCTTTCACTGGCAGTCTTAGGAGGGGCAACTCTTTCGTCACCTCGACCGCCAGATGGCCCTCTCTTTCCACCCTGCACTTCCACAGTCCCTGGTCCTTTAATCGCAGGTTCGTCGCCATCGCCTCCTTCTTGATCCAAGTTGGAAGCGAGGGGAGAGCCAAGATTGTTTCCAGAGCGTGGATGGGGGTCGTCCTCATTGCGCCGTTCATCCCTCTGCCGAAGAGGCCTTGCAGGCTCGTAAGCTTTTTGGATATGGTCAGCTTCTCTACAGCGGGCAACCAGACCACTCGGCGCAACTGCCACAATGGTGCCTGGACTTTAACAGTCATTCCACTTGAGTCTCTTGTCAAGCGTCACTCAAATACTTAAGTTGTGATACGAAAGTTAGGGGTCTGCCATATAGGAGCATCTCGGTTTTTTCAGGATTCACTGAAAGACCATTCTGCCTACACCAGTCTTCTATGATTCTTACCGACCTTTGCATTCTTTCGCAGACTGTGGCTAGAAAGCGGCACTACACGGTCGTCCACATATGCTTGTTCGTCCAACTCCTCCTGCGTCAGGAAAATTAGTAGATCATCCATTATTAGGCACCACAAGTGGGGAGACAATAACAGCTACCCTGGGGGCAGCCTCCCGTCATATCAACCTTCACCCTTAACCTCTATACATATACGGGTATTATAGTACTAACATCAAAAATGTAAGACCCATAGTTTTCGTGTAAGCGAAGAAAGTTTAGTAAGAAACGGCCTAATATCTGGCTCACCGTAAATATAAAAAAATTAGCCGAATCATGCACATAAGAAAAAAAGCAGCTTTTGTAAATCGCATGTCGACCATCTTTGAACCGCCATATTTAGCTAACACTATCTCAAGTAAAAAGCCACTTAAAACTCTTTATAGTTTTAGTATCCTTAAATTTGGCTTAATGTCGCGACCATATTGATACCAAACTGACAGAAATTCCATGTTTTACCTGTCAATTTGGTTAAAATGACGGCAGCAGTAGGCTAAAGGGCATGCACAAGCGAGATAGGAGTTAACTGGCTTTTTAATTCATAACGGTGTTGATGTAGCGTAGTGGGTACTGTCGACTTTTTTTGATGACTCATAAAAAAATGAGGGTAGACAACAAAATGCATATTTACTAATTTTTCGGTTTTTTATAATTACTCAAAAACCACAAAACCTAGTAAAGAATTCGTGCCCATTCTAAAATCGTCTTAAAGTGCCCATTTTTTTATATTTAAAGGGTTAGTTTTTTATAAAGTACACTCAAAAAATCATCAAAATAGTTATTATGTATAACCAGTGCGGAAAGTTAATATTTCCCGCACGCGAATGCCGTTGACATAAATTTGGCGCCTCCTCACCGATATTTTTTCTGAATGTCATGTTCACAGAAATCCAAGAAAATTACAAAAACATAATGCAAAAGAACGATTTTATGTTGTTAGATCCTCTTTCAAGTGTTTCAAAAATTGTAGAATTTTTGTAAAACCGATTTCAAAGGAGAGAGGCGCTTTAATAGGTGTTGGGGTTGGTTTTGCAGGGGTGGAAACCTCCGTTGGGTCTAGTTTTAATTCTAAATCTGCTTGTATAAATACTCCGAACGCGCAAATTTTAAAAATTATTCTAATTTTTTACGAGTGTTAAATAATGTTGCTAATAAAAATTGTTTAAAATTACTTAACTAAAATTGTAACAACCAAAGATGTTATAGCGCCGCTGACGATTTTTTTTAAAGTATAGACAGAAAATATGATATTTTTCAGGTATTTTGTAAAATGTTTTCACAAGTTTTTGTCAAAGTTGTGGCAAATAAAATTTATAAAATTTTATCTAAAGAAGGTTCTTAGCATATGTTACGGGAATACTAAAAAAAAGAATATTTTATTCATATTAATAGTACATGAAAAACCCCCTCTGTAAACGATTTATATTACATCTAAATTTTGTTTACTGGGATTTAAAGAAAATCTTATACCCACTATAAATAAATAAATTGGGTGCAACATTTTTCGTAAGGGCGTGTGGACAATTAAAAACAACTTAGTTAAAACTTCCAAATCAGTTACATCAACCGGAAAGAATCTAAAAAAGAGAAGATCAAAAGATATCGGGAGGAAAAAACGAAAATTAAAAATTGGATGAGTGTCCCACAAGGAACACACAAAAGAGAGAGGAACAATTAAACGATGTTTCGCCCGGGGTGACCAGCGTGGGCTCGTCAGTGGATTCACGAGTCACCCTCAATCCAGACATCATTTAACACCATCGCACACTCTGACTTCCAACTCTGAAACACTCACAAATAGGCGTCGTTCCGCATGGTACTTATTATAAGTCACCTGATACGGGTTCGTCCTGGCGTGTTAATCTTTCCAATAGGAATATGCTCCTAAGACTTGTCCTAGGATCAGGTGACTAATAATAAGTATCATGCGGAACGACGCCTATTTGTGAGTGTTTCAGAGTTGGAAGTCAGAGTGTGCGATGGTGTTAAATGATGTCTGGATTGAGGGTGACTAGTGAATCCACTAACGAGCCCACGCTGGTCACCCCGGGCGAAACATCGTTTAATTGTTCCTCTTTTCGCTTTGGTCTTTTGTGTGTTCCTTGTGGGACACTCATCCAATTTTGAATTTTCGTTCTTTCCTCCCAAGATCTTTTGATCTTCTCTTTTTTAAAAACAACTTGTTGCTGTGCATAATTTTGTAAAAAAAATATGCACGCAGAAAAGCCATTTTTTCCGTACGAGACTGCCTCATTGGCCGAAGGACTTAGAAGTTCGGTCAAGCAGTCGACTGCGGAAGAAATTATTTCTGCAAGCATTAGGAACAATTGTTCTTCTAAGAGCGTAAGGAAAAGTAGCATAAAATAGTCAATAAAAAATGTGTTTCATAAAAATGTTATCATAACATTAAAATAAAGTGGTTTTGCACACTAGTGTGGCATAGTAACGTAACACCCAATGCGCAAAATTATATTTTCCTCAAACTCGTAGATATTTCTTTTTGCGCAAATGATATTTTTTTTGCAAACAAAATTTTTTCGTGCACGCTGTGCGGGAAACTGCTACTTTCCACACGCAAATTACTGCGGAAAAGGCGTAAAAACTAAATAAGGTACCCTAGGATGTTCAGTGTCATTTTAAAGGATTTTTTAAGGAAAATTCAGAAATGGTAGAATTTGGGCGATTACACATTTACAAATGCAATTTATCCAAGTATGAAAACTAGATACAAGGCATTTTAAAGCCTATATGCTCTGACAATGCGAAGAAATGGTTTTAACATTACGATTACAGTGCGCAAAGATTTATTTTGCACACTGTTAACAATGCGCAAAATATGAAAATTATAGTTTTTATCTTACATAACTTGTGCGAAAATTTAATCTTCCCCACACGGGACATTCGTTTGTCTGAGAACGAACGCGGAACGGAGTTCAGGAAAGCAGCAAGGATGGGAAAGAAACTTGACACATGAGTTAGGATAAATATTTTTTGTACTCAGTGTGGGAAAGTGATACTTTCCAAACTAAAAAACACCCCTTTCCCGCACGGTCGTAGAAATAAATAGCAGTTTATCTAACAATTCCGGAAAGTGTCACTTTTCCGCACGCGATTGCAGCAATTATGTGCGGAAAAGTCACTTTACGCGAGTTGTAGGGTAAAATATTTTTTCAGCTCGCTTAATTGACTTAAGTATTCATTTAACCCAATAAAAGGAATTTTAAAAATGTTACTCTTTATTTATCCTGACTAAAACGTTTACTAACACAAAAAAGAAAATTTTTAAAAATATAGCAATATATTTATATTTTATTTTTGGTTGAGTGCGGAAAAGTACCATAAAGGGCCATTTCAAGCAAATGTAATTTTATTAAAAAAAGGAAAAAAGCTTTAACGATCTATCGGTTTTTGTTAAAAATCTTGAAATAACTCCAAATCATAAAACGACTGTAACACTCTTTTTTGGTTTACAAACAGTTTCGTACCTAAAGCAAATAATATGTTTTCGATTATTCTATTTTTTGCCCCGTCCAACCCAAAAGAAAAGCTTTACTGGTTCATGCTTCAAAATAAGTTTTAACATAATAGTTAACAACTTATTGCTTTCTCCTTTAATGCCAATGCCTTTTGTTTAGTTTGGAAAAACCATGATAAAGCGTTTTTCTAAAAAATTGAAATATATAGGGTGTTCCAAAAAAAACCGGACGTTTTAGATTGCTTATAATTTTCACATTAATTCTCCGAAATGTGAAGTTTAATGTTTCTCTGAAAAAGAAAATTTACGATTTTATGCGCTTCACATCAAAATTGACATTTTTCTTAAAATTGAAGATGGCGGGCAGTTTTGAAAAATGGGTATTTTTGACCCCCCTGAAAATTTTGTATGTACGCCACTGTAATAGAACTGAGACGTGCGCTAGATAGCCTTATTCTTACATGTAACGTTTCTTTAAATCGGTTAAAAAATAAGAAAGTTCGGCAGTTTTACATTTGATGCCTCTTTCTGACCATAGGTCGTTTTTTAGTCGACGGGATACAGTTTTGCCAAAAATTTAAAACTTTCTGACAAGCTAAAAGCCTAACTTTTATGTGCCTGATGTCAAAATGACATCTCTTTAAATTTCAAGATGGCGGACGGCTTCATGGAAAGTCTTATTTCTTAACCGATTTAAACAAGCGTTACATGTGTATGCGTTGAAAGAATAATACTATTTAGTGCACATATCAATTTTATTACAGCAGCGCACACATTTTATTTTCCTATAAGGGTTAAAAATACCAAAGAGACTTTAGAATTTTTTCCGATATTTTTTGACGAACCTGTATCCCGTCGAATAAAGTTGACTTAAGTGAGAAAGTCTTTTATCACACAAAGAGCATGAAATGTAAAACTGTAGAACTTTTTTATTCTTAACCGATTTAAACAAATGTTACGTACGTAAGAATAAGGCTATTTAAGAATAAGGCTTTTTAGCGAACATCTCAGTTTTATTACAGTGGCGAGCATAAAAATTTTCAATGGGTCAAAATTAACCATTTTTCAAAACTGTCCGCCATCTTCAATTTCAAGGAAATGTCAGTCATAAAATATTAAGTCCTCTTTTTCAAAAAAATGCTAAATTTCGAATTTCGGATAATTAACGTGAAAGTTATAGACAATCCAAAAATTCGTTTTTTTTTTGGAACACCCTATATAAAAGTAAGAATTTCCTAAAATTAGGTTTTGGTTTTTTTTGTCCCGTCCAACCCAAAGTTTAAAGATTCCCCTATAAGCTCTTGTTAAAACTTATTGTTCTAAACTATTTTATTTCATAACCCAAGGTTTTAGGAAATTATTTATTAGAAAATGTAGTCATAATTTTAATCATATAGAAGTCACAGCTGGTTTTTCTAGTAATGGGTTACTTTTTTGTCCCGTCCAACCGCTCGAAATGGCTGTTAAAGTTAACTTTTCCTCACTAGTGTAGAAAGTATGTTTTCCGCACGCTAGTAAAAAAAATATTATACAGAGTCAGTTCCAAAATAGTGATTTTTACTTTAATTTTAATATTTAAGAAAAAATCATCCTGTACAGGTAAATAGTAAATAATTTGTGTCTGGTTCGGTTTCTTTATTTGCCTTGATGCTTCGTCTGTATAACTTTTTAATCAATCAGTCATCGAAATTTTCAACTTTGGTGTCTTATTACATAATAATCTACATTTATATACCAATTTAGCTTGATCCTCACTTCTGGGAACTGAAATGATTATTCTAATTATTTTGTCGAAAGATAAGTGTTTGGATTTTATGTAGACACAATAATTAATGATGGTCAAGTAACCCAAAAATTCAGGTGACTTGTCAAAATAAGGTTGCAAAATATTATCTGTCATCCTTTATGAACCAAAAATGAACTTGCCAGAGCTCCCCTCTCACACTGCAATGTCAAATCTAAAAAACGAACCTGTCAGGTAGATTTCAAAAAACTGCCTGTTAAGTAAGTTTTAAGCGTTTTTTGACAGCTTTAAAAGAATAATCGCGCAGAAAAATAAAGACTAAAATTAAAGATTACGGTTTTTTCTCCAGAACTATCCGGAATTTGTAAACTTTTCCTAGTTTTCAGCAAGCATCAAATTTGCCCTAATTTAAACCTTTTCGTATCTCCTACCGTTTAGGAGATATTCATGGTGAGCAGCGAATTTGACATCATAGGTTTCACTTTTTTAGACCATGCAGTCTGTGTGATTACAAATCGTAATCGAGTGAACCGATTTCTATGCAGGATAAAAAAACGAACTGTCAACGTCCCTCTCGTGGGAATAAATAAGTTACACTTTTGGCTGTCAGCTTTGGAGGAGAAGTTTTCGTATACTATCAGAATATCTTTGGGCCCTTCTATATATGGTGGGAACTTTAAATGGAATAATTTCGCTAGAGCCTCAGGATAACCCTAAAAACACATATAACTGACATAAAATCGGGCCAAAGCATCGCTAACGCACTGCTGACGTTATACCGACGTTGGCACGATTTTATGAGTTATTCGACGATTTGTGTTTATAGAAAAAATATGCGGATAAAACGCAAAAACACGACAACTGAGATTTTTTATGGGCTTTCCAGTTATATTAAAAAATTCCCCTTTTAAAGGGTGAAACCTCTCTAACCCACTTAATTTTCTTAAAAGGATTATAATACTTTTGAAGTTACAATTTTATTAAAAGCTTAATCCCCTCCTCCTCTTGTCAAGCGACACGTGGTTTTCATATTAACTTAGATAATTGGATTTTCAACCAAACAAAAAATATTTTTAAATTTTTGGTTGAAAATGTAATTATCTAACCTATATTGTGAAAATCGCATGTCGCTAGCTGCTATACGGTTAGTGAGTTAAGTTTAATCCCCCCTAATATCGTCTTGCCAACCCCCCCACCCCCACCAGAACCTAATCAACTCTGCGTAGGGTGACAAAGAATTTTGGTGCCAAATTTTATAAGAATTGGTTTAGCAGTTTTTGAGTAATCGTGTTACCGACAGACAGACAGACAGACCGACAGACAGACACCATGATGAAATTTTGTATTTAGGTATTTTTGACGATCCCAATAGTCTCCATAGGTACTATGAAAATGCGCAACGGGTCAAATGAGGCCTAGGTGCTGTGAGGTTAAATCCCCATCCTCCCAAATTATCAGATCAGGTACTATGAATGCATGGATGGCTAAAAATAGATAGACCATAAAATATGTCTAAAAATTTTATTGACCGAATTATCTAAAATCTTTCTAAACTATACAGAGTGTATCCCAAAAGTCTGGAATAATGGATTTTTCGGGATAACTATGGGTTTTTGAAAAAAAACTTACGTAGGATCATTTTAAAGTAGAAAAAGCGGTTTCTAAAAATATATACCATTTTATACAGGGTGTCCCAAAAATAAAATACGTCACCTTATCTCTTTTTTAAATTGGACGCCCTGTATATTATCTCATTTTCTGGATCCTTAAAAAATAACCTTTTCAAAAATACCCAACACTACTCAATACAAGGTGTCCACCGTGCATAAAAAAGAGTATACATTTTTCGAAACCGCTATTTTTCCTAAAATGATCCTATACCTATATAAGTTTTTTTTGAAAAAAGCGTTCTCCCAAAAAATTCATTATTCCAGTCTTTTGAGACACACTGTATAAAGAGTTGTAAAACAACCTACAGCTAAAAAAAATCTATTTTGCCGAAGTTTATTAAAGAAAAAAGCAACAGTAATTTGATTTTTATATCTAAAGGTTTTTTTTTAAATTAAAAATTAACTCACATCAAAAAACCATTGCAGTCAAGGTGTCACAAAATAGTTTACCTATAGGTATATCATCACATTTAAAAAAAAAAATCAATAATCAGTGGCGCACTCAGAAATTGACTTCGGGGGGGGGGGGGGGGGGGTAAGGATAAGTAATAAAAAAATTTAATTTGAAGCCAAAATGTGACCATAATCAGGCTTCTAAGGGGGGGGGCTTGCGTATATTTTATCCTGAGGCTTTAGAGGATTTGATTCCGCTAAAGTCCCCACACTGCATATTAATGTCTCGATTTTTTTGGATTCTATATACCTATATTTATTTAAACCTATATTTTTTATAAAATTCAAAAAAAAAGAATATATCTTCTCCTTCTAAGATTGGATGTTTATTCTGAGCTTAAATTAAAACAGCAGAGAACAAAAATTGTATGTCGGACGGATTCTACACTGTACGATTTGTAAGATGTATTGTTTGTAGAAAGTACGAGTTGTACGATGTACGGTTTGCAAAAAGTATCCTTTGTGCGAAGTATCGTTATGCTATTTTACGATTTGCGGAAAGTATTGTTTGCGCAATGTACGTTTGTGTTAAATACGCTTTGTAAAATGTATTTTTGTACAAACTATGGGACCCCATTTGGGCGTCCTCACTGAAGGCCCGGGGCCTACCAACATTTTTTTCATGAGGAGGTATCATTTGCGGAACCTTTTTGGAAAGCTTGCTAAAAGACAAATTCGATTAAATAATTTTTTTTGATATCTGTCAACGTATGTGTTAAAAATTTTACGCCAATAATAGGGACATTTTGGACCATCTAAAATAACAGAAAAAATAACTACTTTTGTGGTTATAGTAATTAACGATACGAATAACAACTGTCAAATTTCAAAGAGTTTTTGGAATGTAAAAGTAGATAACGTAAAATTTCGTTAAATGAAACATAACCTAACTTTTCTGAGGTCAATACGTGGTATGAATTTTGTGGAATTTTTCTATTTATTTAGAATTTATGTATAGATAGAAAATGTTAAATTACAATTAGTAATTTGAAAATGATGTAAAATATCCGTTCTTATGAAAAAATGAATGAATTAACCAACCATTTTTTAATCTGTGATAAAGATAATTCCTATTTGTCGTAAATAAAGTCCGTCATTATACATATTTGATCAGCCTACCCTCTTTTCCCTCACTGCGCAGCCGCACAAATAACGATAACCAGAAAAAATGTTATTTTAAGTGGTCCAAAATGTCCCTAATATCCTTCTGTGGTAGTTTCTTTATTCCACTTATTGCCAATTGCACCTGGTTTAAATTTAATTGGTGTTTAGAACGTGCTTCTACCATGAACTTAAAATATAAAGGCGTCACATTCTAAACGTCAATTAAAATAAAGCCAGGTTTAGCAGTGCGCTGCCATTGGCAATCAGTAAATAAAGAAATTTTTAGTTTATTTTGAAGCTAAAACAATTGACAAAAAAAATAGTTTTTTTTTTAATTTTTGACAAATGAGTTGACAGATGTCAAAAAAATGTATTTAATCGAATCTCTTTTTTAACAAGCGTTCTAAAAAGATGCTACAAGTGGTGCCTCCTCATGAAAAAAATGTTGGTAGACCCTGGGCCTTCAGTGAGGGCCCCCAAATGGGCCGCCAATAATGTCCTAAGTGGTATTTTCTTTATTCCGCTCAGAAAATTGAGAAATATGTAGTTTATTTTGGAGCTAAAACAATTGATAAAAAAATTAGTCCACCCTGTATTTATATATACTGTATGTCTTTGCCTTTCTGACAATTCTCTGTCTGTAACCAACGCTGATATCTCAAAAACTACTTGAGTGATTTTTTGGCTCTAGTTGTTGTGCTCCTAACCCTTCAGCTAATCCAACAGCTCTTCTTTTCTTCCTCGCCGTAGTTTAACTGCGACTTATAAAATTGAGCAACTTATTTACCAATGGTTTAATCCAATGGTTAAAGTGAAGTTTAAACTATGGTTTAATCTGGAGTTTTACCTTTGGTTGTAAAATTAGGCCTTACCAGCGCAAATCCGATTTAAAACTTCTTTGTGCAAACAAATCTTTGAAGTTAGAAATTGATAATCAGCTGATTGCCTGCTCGGAAGCAAGCCACAAGTTACGCAAGTGCCACGTTACGTCACTGGGCCAAGTGTCAAATGAGCGAAAAAAAGTCGCCAGTGTTTTTTACACAAGAGTTCCCTATAATTTCCTCAATTCCCGGGCAAAAATTCGGCCTGAAAAATGTTATCAGTGTGTAAACAGACTCTTTCCCAATCCCTGCAAAGGTCAGTATTGCTTGACATTAGCTTGATAAGTTATCATGAGTGCTTATTTTTTATCATACTTCACTTGACCTTCCACCCATATCAATTGATTTTTTATTTTTTCTTGTTTTTAATTGCTGTTTAATTAATTTTCACTGATAAGAGAGCCCTGTATCATAAATCTTTATTATGAACTGGGTTTGAAGTGACAACTGGCTATCACATTACTTAATAAGTTGAAGCAGTGGAAAATTCCACTGGCTGTGTAAAATCAATATTTTAATATTTAGTTAAAACAGCGCCCTTTATGTAATCTGGCCTTTAAATAAACGCATACCATTCACAGCAGTAGTGTTGCCAATCACCCCATAATTATGCAATACCAGCATACTTGCAGCAATGAAAAATGCTGAAAGGTCACTGTCAAACTGCTAGCAGGGATTGATATGAGAATAAAAGGTTGTTAATGGTAATACTGTGGTGCAAAGAAAGAGTAACATATGTTGGGAAAACCAAATATTCAGGAAATGAGCTGTTTTTCTTTAATTCTTATAAAGAACTTTATTTGGAAACATTGTGATACCAAAAAAATTGGAAAAAATAGAACTAAATGCCTCTTTTTTAAAAAAATATAAAGATATTTTGAAACACAAGTCTAAAATTTAAGCTGATACTACACAAAAATCATGTAAAGGCATTTTTCTAGATAAGAAGCACATATATTGCATACTTTTAAATGTCTTAAGCATGATAAATTTAAATATAAAAGTATTTGCCAATTTCTAACAATAATTTCAATAAAAAGTAAATTTAAAATTGTCTGGAAAATTTTTATTTAATATTTTATATAAAGAAAATTGAATTAATTTACTTAATGCTTAGTATTTAGATAATACAATGTATTTGCCTAAACTGAAGAGGTAGTCCTTCAAACATAAATATTTTTATATTTTCAAAAAAACTACATTTTTGCATTTGAAATGCGAGAAGTCACTCCCCAAAAACCAAAGAATCTCATTTTTGAAAAAATCGACTTTAGGTATGTGCTTTTTCGTGAGCATGGCAGAATAAGGCAAGGGCTTTGGCCAGAGTAATTTTAACCTAGCACGAAGCTGCTGCTATTCTTTTATAATACATATTTGAGAGCAGGCTTAAGTATAATGTCATTACTTTTCCTGCAGTCATTTTGAAATAGTTTCAGTTGACGGCCAAAAAAAAATCATATCAAATGTGCCTCCAGCAATTTTGTCTTTAATTTATTAAAATGGGGTACTGTTTACCCAAATACCTGCAGCATTTCCTAAATTTCAAGCCAAAAGCACTAATGCTTGACAAATTCTAAGAGAAAATGTTCTAATAAACCTGATAAATACTAAAAGCAAATACTTAATTCAAGAACTATTAAACAGGCCTCGAAACAGGCCCAGGCACTGACCTTCTCTTACAAATATGTCAATTAACTACACAGCAATACTGAAAAGGAGGAAAAATCTTTGGAAAAAATCACCTGTTGTTGATTGATTGCTTAATCATGTGTGGTTAATATATGTTCTAATATATTTTGTGAGCATTTTAGGTGTCAAATTTTTTTCCAAATTTTGCATTAGGACTTTGCAGGCTTTAAATGCTTTAACAAATCATAAGAAGTTATTTCAATTCCAAACAATTAACAGAATCCTGGTTAAGGTCACATTTTTACTTCAAATTAAGATTTTTTATGATTTATCCTTAAAAATCCCTTCCAAAGTCAAGTCCTGGTTGCGCCACTGCAATTAAAATCCTTTGCAGCTTTATAAAAAATACCAAAGTTATGGTAAGTAAGGTCTACAGGGATCCTTTATATTATTATTATAAAATAGTAAGGAACTAAAAAAAAATTATTTGTTCCTGTCATTTTTTGTTAAGAAGAATTACTGACCAATGGTCAGGAAAAGACGCAAAAAGTCATACATTGTTTTTATCTAAAATGAATAGTGATTCCTAAAATTGACAAGAGAAAAAGTTCTAATGAACCTGCTAATACTAAGAGCAAATAATTCAAAAACTATTAAGGCACTGACTTTCTCTTAAAAATTGTCAACTAACTAAAAGTTCCATGAAGACAACAAGAGTGAAAAGGAGGGAAAATCCCACATGTCATTGATTGATTGTTCTTATATATTTTGTGAGCTTTTTAGGTGTCAATTTGTTTTCCAAATTTTGCATTAGGTCTAGGACTTTGTCTTCAAGTTTGTCTTTAAATGCTTTAACAAATCACAAAAAGTAATTTAAATTTCATACAGTTAAAATCCTACTGAAAGCAAATAATTCAAAAACTATTAAAGCACTGACTTTCTCTTAAAAATTGTCAACTAACTAAAAGTTCCATGAAGACAACAAGAGTGAAAAGGAGGAAAAATCCCAAATGTCATTGATTGATTGTTCTTATATATTTTGTGAGTTTCTTAGGTGTCAATTTGTTTTCCAAATTTTGCATTAGGTCTAGGACTTTGTCTTCAAGTTTGTCTTTAAATGCTTTAACAAATCACAAAAAGTAATTTAAATTTCATACAGTTAAAATCCTACTGAAAGCAAATAATTCAAAAACTATTAAGGCACTGACTTTCTCTTAAAAATTGTCAACTAACTAAAAGTTCCATGAAGACAACAAGAGTGAAAAGGAGGAAAAATCCCAAATGTCATTGATTGATTGTTCTTATATATTTTGTGAGTTTCTTAGGTGTCAATTTGTTTTCCAAATTTTGCATTAGGTCTAGGACTTTGTCTTCAAGTTTGTCTTTAAATGCTTTAACAAATCACAAAAAGTAATTTAAATTTCATACAGTTAAAATCCTACTGAAAGCAAATAATTCAAAAACTATTAAGGCACTGACTTTCTCTTAAAAATTGTCAACTAACTAAAAGTTCCATAAAGACAACAAGAGTGAAAAGGAGGAAAAATCCCACATGTCATTGATTGATTGTTCTTATATATTTTGTGAGCTCTTTAGGTGTCAATTTGTTTTCCAAATTTTGCATTAGGTCTAGGACTTTGTCTTCAAGTTTGTCTTTAAATGCTTTAACAAATCACAAAAAGTAATTTAAATTTCATACAGTTAAAATCCTACTGAAAGCAAATAATTCAAAAACTATTAAGGCACTGACTTTCTCTTAAAAATTGTCAACTAACTAAAAGTTCCATGAAGACAACAAGAGTGAAAAGGAGGAAAAATCCCAAATGTCATTGATTGATTGTTCTTATATATTTTGTGAGTTTCTTAGGTGTCAATTTGTTTTCCAAATTTTGCATTAGGTCTAGGACTTTGTCTTCAAGTTTGTCTTTAAATGCTTTAACAAATCACAGAAAGTAATTTAAATTTCATACAGTTAAAATCCTACTGAAAGCAAATAATTCAAAAACTATTAAGGCACTGACTTTCTCTTAAAAATTGTCAACTAACTAAAAGTTCCATAAAGACAACAAGAGTGAAAAGGAGGAAAAATCCCACATGTCGTTGATTGATTGTTCTTATATATTTTGTGAGCTTTTTAGGTGTCAATTTGTTTTCCAAATTTTGCATTAGGTCTAGGACTTTGTCTTCAAGTTTGTCTTTAAATGCTTTAACAAATCACAAAAAGTAATTTAAATTTCATACAGTTAAAATCCTACTGAAAGCAAATAATTCAAAAACTATTAAGGCACTGACTTTCTCTTAAAAATTGTCAACTAACTAAAAGTTCCATAAAGACAACAAGAGTGAAAAGGAGGAAAAATCCCACATGTCATTGATTGATTGTTCTTATATATTTTGTGAGCTTTTTAGGTGTCAATTTGTTTTCCAAATTTTGCATTAGGTCTAGGACTTTGTCTTCAAATTTGTCTTTAAATGCTTTAACAAATCACAAAGAGTAATTTAAATTTCATAAAGTTAAAATCCTACTGAAAGCAAATAATTCAAAAACTATTAAGGCACTGACTTTCTCTTAAAAATTGTCAACTAACTAAAAGTTCCATAAAGACAACAAGAGTGAAAAGGAGGAAAAATCCCACATGTCGTTGATTGATTGTTCTTATATATTTTGTGAGCTTTTTAGGTGTCAATTTGTTTTCCAAATTTTGCATTAGGTCTAGGACTTTGTCTTCAAGTTTGTCTTTAAATGCTTTAACAAATCACAGAAAGTAATTTAAAGTTCATACAGTTAAAATCCTACTTTGCAGATTTATAAAAAATACTAAATTATGGTTGACAAGAGAAAAAGTTATAATGGACCTGCCAATACTAAAAGCAAATAATTCAAAAACTATTAAGGCACTGACTTTCTCTTACAAATTGTCAATTTACTAAAAGTTCCATGAACACAACAAGAGTGAAAAGGAGGAAAAATCCCACATGTCGTTGATTGATTGTTGCTAATATATTTTGTGAGCTTTTTAGGTGTCAATTTTTTTTCCAAATTTTGCATTAGGTCTAGGACTTTCTCTTCGTGTTTGCTTCAACAAATTACAAAAAGTAATTTAAATTTCATACAATTAAAATCCTACTCTGCAGATTTATAAAAAATACTAAATTATGGCAAGTGGGTTGATCCGTGAAAGTGGTACTTTTGGGATGGACAATCTGTATTTCCTTGTACAAAAGAGCTGTAGTGGAAAAAATTATATTTTTAGTGTGATGTTTTGCGACCCAATTTAAATTTAGTTGAGGTAGTTTATTGGTCCATCCTCAGGGCACTAAAATACAATTTTGATGGCATATATTGTAAGAATTGGAAAATATATATATATATAAAGTACAATGTTAAAGTTTAAAAATATAAATTGTTTTTTGAATTAACAAGAAACAATTTTTTTTTATATATATATATAAAAAATAGACACATACATAAATAAATTAGGAACATACAAAAAAAAAACACAGTGACAGTATTACAATCATTAAATTATATTTTTTAAGTTATATGTTGTCGCTTACATTATACTTAGAAATAAAGGAAAACTGAGACAGAAAAAACATAGGGTAATAATCAAAAGTGTTATATACTATTTGTAATTGTTTTGGGCTTTTTTGATATAATATTTCCGTTGTTTTAAATTTCTGTGTTTTCTTGAGACCTCTTCCAACAAACTACCTCAACTAAATTATATTTTTAGTTCAATTCTTTAAGTTAGAACGGTGTACTGGACAGATTTTTTCGCAGAGTTATAGTTTTCGAATAAATGAGATAAGTTTAAAAAAATAGCCAAAATTCTCATTATGCTGCTTGTGACAAGTACGTTTTTTAAGCGTTGATTCAATATTTTTATGGCAAAAATTTAAGAATTTTTACTGTTTTGGCCTAATTGTTCTAACAGACAATAAAAGATAATAACAGTGAAGGAATTTTGAAATATTCTTTTATAGTGTTCTAAAAATTTAAGAAAACCTGAGGTGCGACATATTCCATTACTTCTGGATCAATCCTCAGTCTGTTTTGCTCTTTTTCTTCCCAAAATCCCTTAAAAATCTATCCGAGGACTATTGTAGATGGTTAAATTATCATTGTTATGGTAAGAAATAGTTTTTCAACCTTTTTATTTCGTTTAAAAATGTAAGGTGCTTTTGTTAGCTATAAACGGGAATAATTTTGTAACTTTATTTTTTTTTCTTTTCTTATTATTTAGTTTTAGATATTAAGAAAAAAATTGTCAAATTCTCATTATAGTGAAATCTCATTATGCTGCCGCAATGTGGCAATATGACAGCACAATGAGAATAAATCTTTTAAATAGGCGAAAAAAAGACTAAAGAGGCCAGACAAGCCTTGTTAAAAAGAAAAAGGGATCTAGAAAAATAAAGAATGAAAAAGATTAAAGAAAATTCTGTGAAACTAGAGGAAAAAAAAAACGGAAAAGGAGAGAATTATATTAAAAGGATCCAAAATCAGGAAGAGGATAAACGAGTTGTCTCGAGTATAAACAAGTTTGTTTAGTTTTATTGTTTGCTAAAAGAAATATATTTTATTAGGTATATAAATAAAAAAATATGCATTTTTATCATTCTCCTGGCATACGTTGTATTTCTAAAAATACTATTTAACAAGGTTGCTCATTATTAGAGTTTATTTATATAGGGTAGTACCAATACAAAAAACTAAGTTTTTTGGTTCTAAGGGTGTTTTATTTTTAATCAAAAAATTAAATCCAAAACACCCACTTCAGGGATCCACCCAAGTATATAAGGTCTACAGGGATTTATATTACGTCCCTAAAGTTAGCAGTACAAAGTCAGCAGTGTAAAGATTTTATGATTGAAAAAATTGGTGCTCATAAAGTGCTAATTAAGTGCCAAGTAACGAAATTTGGTACTCTTGTAGTTTCCGAGATATGACCTGCATTGCTAGCTACCCGTTAAAGATAGCAGTGCACCATGCTAGAATGGTCCAGAAAAGTAGTAGAATTGTCTAAGTGAACCAGAAAATTAAATGCTAATTAAATGCTGCCGTTTCAACTGGTAGCCACCAACGACTTCTTTCATGAGAACTCAAATATGTGTATGACCTAAAGTTAGCAGTGCACCAAGATTTTAAAAAATATGCAGAAAAAAGTAAAAAAGTAGAATTTTCTTATTGATATAGCAGCATCTAATTAGCAATATACCACTTTTTTAGACCATTCTAGCATGGTGCACTGTTATCTTTAACGGGTAGCTAGCAGTGTAGGTCATATCTCGGAAACTACAAGAGCACAAAATTTTCTGACTTGGCATTTAATTAGCACTAATTTTTCCAATCATAAAATCTTTGCAATGCTGACTTTTTACTGCTACCTTTAGGGACGGTTTTATTATCATAAAATAATCAGGAAATAAAACAAATATTTGTTGCAGTAATTTTTTGTTAAAAAGAATAACTGAAAATTCCGGATAAGCCGGAAGAAGTTATATTATAGGGTGCTCAGCAATCAGGAAAAGTTAGGGTGGACAAAAAAGTCAGGGTAGTCAGGAAAAGTCTGCAGTTTTTACTAAAGGTCAGGATAATTAAATAAAATATATATGTTTGTGGCGGATTCATAATTCATAAAAAAAGAATCGAAAAAAATTTTGAAAAGAATAAACTCCTTTAATAACGGCAGTAGAATTTCTGCCGAAACGTCAGATAAGTACTTAGATTCTGGTTAGGATTTGGGTGTGTGTAGGCAAATTTTTTATCTTATTTAAAAACCACTGACGAACGAAAAAATTTTTTTCTTTAGGAATTTACGCAGTGGTTTTTAACATATTTTTGAAAAAAATTTCCCTAACTTAGTGGCGAAAAACCTAAAAAAAGTAGTTTCGACAGGATAATAAAGGAACTAAAAGTGTACTAGCATTTTTAAATCCTTTGAAGTTAGCAAAAACAGAATATTAAAAATATTTTACTTGTGATTATCAAACCTTAAAATGTTTCACCCCCAATTTTTTTGAAGTTACTTATGATATTTTAATCGAGGTTTTAACCAAACATATCCAAAACAGGATTTTTTACAGTTTGATTAGGAAACATCAGGGGAAGTCGAGATTTTAGATTTTGAAATTTTGATGAGCACTCTGTATTAAGTAATTTCCAAAGCTGTTCCAGTTTTATTTTTTTTGGCATGGATGACCAGGTGGATGCAGAAAAATATTTTTATACGTGTTAAATAATGGGGAGCTCGTAGGGAGGTATGTATGTGTGATGATGCCAGTTTTTATTTGGAGGATTTAATTTTGCACTGTTTATTTTGACAGAATTTTTTGTATGATTGATTGATTAATTTTATTGATCCTAGGGGGATTTAACTAACCAGATTTTTATGCATATATATTGTGCCAAAGCCTATCTATTGATTGCAGACTAACTAACAGGCCTCTACCTAAGATTGCCAATAATACTCTGGAAATGGTTACAAAAAAAAATCGTCTTTTTATCGCTCATTTACATAGTATAGCAGTTAATTTACCAATGAATTTATTGACATCTTATTATTGTTAATTTTAGAACTAGGTTTTATTAGATTCCTGGCAAACAACTTACTTTAAATATAGAATATCCTTGTGTTTGTTGTTTTTCCTTAAGAAAAACTCCAAATTTATTATAATTTATGTCGTTAGAGCGTCACAAAATGTATTTATGAATGTAAAGCAAAGTAAGAATATTAATTTTTTGGTAATACAAATGTTCTATTTAATTTATACAAACAATATCCATTTAGTAGACTAATGGGTAAAGCAAGATATCTTCATGAAGCTGGATTTTTGTCGGATGTTATCCCCCCACCATACAGGGTGTTCCAAATTCGATGCATGGGGATCTCCTAAACGGTAGGAGATACGAAAAGATTTAAATTAGGGCAAAGTTCCGCAATTTGACGCTTTGCTCAAAACCAAAAAAAAAAAGTTACAAATCCCGGGTAGTTCCGGAGATGGGCGAAAAAGACTCTTTATTTTTAGTTTTTATTTTTCTGCGCCCTTATTCTTAAAGCTGTCAAAAAACGCTGAAAACTTTCCACAGGCACTTTTTTAAGATCTACCTGATGAGAGGTCCGTTTTCGAGATTTGACATTTCAGTGTGACAGGATCAGTGTCAAGTTCATTTTTTATTATGGACACATTCTTTTTTTCTCCTGCAGTTTGGTTCATAAAGGATGACAGATATTTTACAACCTCATTTTCACAAGTACCTTACGTTTTGAGTTAATTGGCCATCATCAGCCCAAATTTAAAGATTAAAAAACAAAGGAAAAACGTATTTTTAAAATATTAGGTAAAGTTATTTTGTTATAACAAAATGTCAAAGAGAAGTGTCATTTTTAAAATGTTAAAAAAAGTACTGCAATCAGGTTTCCAAAATATCTTGAGTAAGCTAAAAGCAAAAATTAAATTTGGGCTGATTATGGTCAATAAACCCAAAACGTCAGGTTTCTTGTCAAAATAAGCTTGTAAAATGTTATCTGTCATCCTTTTGAACCAAACGGCAGGGGAAAAAAGGATTTGTCCATAAGAAAAAATTAACTTGACAGTGCTCCTGTCACACTGAAATCTCAAGTCTCAAAAACGGTAGATCCTAAAAAAGTGCCTGTAGAAAGTTTTAAGCGTTTTTTTGATAGCTTTAAGAATAAGAGCGCAGAAAAATAAAAACTAAAAATGAAGATTTCGGTTTTTTTCGCATATCCCCGGGATTATCCGGAATTTTTAAACATTTTTTAGTTTTGAGCAAAGCATCAAATTGCGCAACTTTGCCCTAATTTAAACCTTTTCTTATCTCCTACCGTTTAGGAGATCCCCATGGTGAGCAACGAATTTGAAACACCCTGTATAGTCTTTGAAAAAAAATAACTATGATAAAAAATGGCCGACAAAGGGATTTTTTTAAGAGAAACGTAACTTTTTATTTATGGTGTATTTATAGTATAACCGTCCTTGTATTTTTGCCGTTTTTTATTGTGAGAAAAAATTAGTTTTTTTGAGTTTTTCAGGAAAACTATTTTATTTATATAAAAAAACTTGTCAATACACGCGATTACGAAATTTTATCTTGAGGTTGCATTTGTCATATAAAACAATCTCTGTGGGGTTGAGAGCTATGACGATGAAATAGTATATTATACACCAAGGGACTAAAGTGTAACTTTTTATCCCGAGGCGAAAATTTTATGGCCTGACCGAAGGAACGGATACAATTCGTCTAGAGATAAAAAGACACTTTAGTCCAGAGGTTTATATATTATTTTTCGCAATTCTGTATTATTTTTTACAAAAAAATATTACAGAAAAAAATCAAGAAAATTAAGGCTTTCTATCAAAAATAATAAAAATAATGTCTGATGGTAGACAATTTGGACTATATTCGAAAAGTGTGCGAAAAATTTGGTTGCCAAGGTATTTGTGATGTAACAAATGCAAGGCGTAAACAAAGCTTAGTTGAAAACTGATTTTTTTTGCATAACCCTGAATTTATAAACTGGACTATATCGGCGAACGGTGACGTTACTGTTATCGCTAGAAGATCAACAATGGAAATGCCATCATACCATTCATAAAGTTTTTGCCGTTATCGGTACGACGGTATCGGTAGGCCAAGATGAATCAACTTTATCTTCGCCGACAACGTCGAGAGAGCGTTCAGATATTCGACCAATGAAAGGTCGCGGTTTTTACCACGTGATATCATACTGTGGCACCGCCTGTTTTGACGTTTCATTTTGACAAGGGCTTTGTTTGTTTTTGGTTGGTTTTTCAATAAATTTTTTCTATTTTTTTCCGATTTATAAGTACTTTGGTTACTTTCTTTGGTAATTATTTAAACGGTTTTCTGCTATTTTTGTTTTTTTTTAATTCTTTCTCTGTTAATAAGGCTGGTTTTAAATCTTCTTTTTTTCTTTTTTAGCATGTAAGCCATGGATAAACACAAAAAAACACTCATTAAACCCAACATCTGGGTTTCAGTATCCATATTTTCTCTTTTTTCCAAAAAAATTAAAAAAAAAACAAACACTGAATGAAAACCAATTTTAGGTTAGGTACAATTGTCCTCTTTTTTTTGTCCCTATCTCTGTCTGATTCTGCCGTCGTCAACCAGTTTATGAATGGAAAGCTTAACCACACCGACACCGCTGCCGACAACGTCGTCGTTCGCCGATATAGTCCAGTTTATAAATCCAGGGTAAATCGTGTCGCTAAACCTAGAAATGAAGCTGCCGATGAAGGGGCTAGAAAAGTCTCGGATCGTGGGAATATCTACGACAGTTCAAGAAGTTTAAAAAATGGTGCAAGTGCAGCAATATTGAAAACGACATCAATGAGAATGTTCTTCATACATATTTTTGTGAACAAACAAAGACATTCATATCGTCGACTTTATAGTCCTACTATACTATTCTATGATTAGGGCTAAACTGGTATTGTGTTATATTTAGTATTACATTGTTTTTAATTTTAAAAAAAACACTTGTTCATCTCACTTTTTAGTTTGATACCGCAGGAAATAAAATATCACTTTAGTTCCTGAAACGAGGGACTAAAGTAATCACTTTAGCTCCTGAAGTGCGAAATAGTACATTATAAACCTAGGGACTAAAGTGCCTCTTATTCCCGCGGCGAAAGGTTTGTAGCCGGACCGTAGGGAGGGCTACAATTCGCCAAGGGATTAAAATACACTTTAGTCACGAGGTTTATATATTATTTTATGCACTTTAGAATGCGAGAAACTAAAAACAAAAAATCATAAAACTAACAGTAGACCACTTAACGGTACTCTAGTTTCAAGATTGACAGCTCGTATTACTGATAGGTGTCATTGATTCTTGTTGGCATGATGGATCAACACCATTCTCAACTAAAAAGCCAGTTAACTCTTATCTCTTCAGTGCCCTTTAGTCAAAGATTGCCGCCATTTTTATAGCCAAATTGACAGGTAAAACATGGATTTTCTGTCAGTTGGGTGTCAATATGGCCGCTATGGTAGGCTAAAGGATACTAAATCGAAAAAGATTTAACTGGCTTTTTAGTTAAGCAGGTGTTGGGTGGATTCACTCAAAATATATTGTGCCATGGAAGTGTTGCTATGGCACAAAACAAATGTCAGTCAGTTGTTGTTATTAAACGGCGTCACCAAACGGTGAGTTCAGAAAAATCGTACAGCATTTTTTTTGAAAATGAACATTGAAGAGGCTGCGGAAGAGGCCATCGCTAGCCTTCTTCCACAAAAATCTCGCGAGGTTTACAAGAAACAGTTTCGTGATTACCGTGCGCTGAACAGCATGCAGAGAATTTTACGGATTAAAAGTTGCTCCTGGCATACTTCCTACAGAAGTCTAAGAATCTCAAGGCATCTTCTGTATGGAGCCAATATTCCATGATCAAAGCCACGATAATATCTGAAGCAAACGTCCACATCAGCAAATATAGTAAACTCACGGCATTTCTAAAGAGACAGAATGACCGAACTAGAGTTAAGTAATGCATATGCTAATTATTTTTTTCGTTCATACATTTTAACAAATAAATAAAATTTCAATATAATTATAAATAAAATAAGGGATTAAAACTGTATTTTTAATCCCTAAAGTGCATAAAGGTAATTTTATACCCTAAAGATCAAAAGATCTCGGCTGGAAAACAACGAAAATTCAAATTTTTTTAATCGCCTTAGGAGCGTAAACCTATTGAAAATTGTTTTAATCGCCTTAGGAGCGTAAACCTATTGACTAACACACCAGGACGAACCCGTATTAGCTGAGTTAGATAAGTACCAGTGCGGAACGATGCCTATCTGTGAGTGATTCAAATTTGGAAATCAAAGTGTATGATGATGTTTAATGATGTCTGGGGCGGGTGACAAGTTTGAATTTGTGTTGTTTTCCACCCAAAGATAATAGTTTTTTTCAAAAAAAAAAACAATAAATTATGAAGCAAATCAGCCGTTACCTTGAAAAAATTACTTTTTTTTGAGTAAAATAAGATATCATCCACTAAAATCGAATGAAAAATTAAGAAGATATTCGATTTTCTCTTGTATTAATTTTTATCCCCAACAATAGATAGTTTTAACACTATTTGACAGTTCAAAATAGCCTTTTTGGTAAAGGTTTTATGTCGACGGTCCGGTTATTTGACGTTTGGGACAGCTTGTTAGTTTTTGACTCAAATTTTCAAAATAAAATTAATTTACTGTGATTTTCCATTCCAAGATTAATTTTATACCTTCTTAATTAAGTTCCGAGGATTCGAGACAAGATTATTAACTCCTAGCCAAATTTATTGCTTTTATCAAAATGCATTTTGAAACTGGTACCTATTTAATTATTCATGCAAGAAACACGCTTGGGTGTGTATTGGGTACTAAGCGCACCTGCACCCTGGTCTTCTGATTCTGCCTTTTACATACAATGGACTTCAGGCCAAAGGTTCCAGCATCCATAAATATATTTTCATTTGGTGGCGCGTGTTTGTTAACTTTCATCTAGGAAATCCTAAACCATCCAAGCAGATTCCTATTATGATTACTGTATTAAAATATATAAAAAAAATTTACGGGTAGTCGTGACTGACTAGTTGAGAAAAAAAGCCTTGGTTAATTAGTGGGGATGAAGTCTTATATGGGCCGGAATAAAGTAAACTCCTTTTTTGACAGTCAAGCTTTCGAGAATATATTTTTCTCTTCTTCAGGACTTCTACAATAAATTAACAAGCCATTAGAATAATTACTAACTATTATAGATGAAACTATACAGGTACCCGTATACATATATCTAAATAATTCTGTACTTACCAAAGTGGGTTGAAAAACTAAAGCTAGACATTACTGAACAACTCTGATCATTTTTTGCCCTTTTGGGCCTTATGTTATTATAAAAACCTACATCACGCAAATCACTACCCCTTCTCTACTCTACATTTCCATTACTCTACATTTTCATTACTCTATTTTAATTTAATTTTTATACAGGGTGAGCGTAAGATGTCTGGGCTCCGTAGTTCCCGAACTGAAAGTCGAAGACTTTGGCGTCAAGAATGAGCCCGTTTTCGAATACCTCAAAGGCAGTCGGGAAAGGAAAGAACTGGAAAATGCCATCAAAGAGCTGGAAAGTAAAACGACAGAAATTCCGATCGTTATCGGTGATAAAGAGTTCAAAACTGGAGATGTCAGGTATCAGGTAAGAATATACATGGTTAGCCATTTAAAAGGGTTCACCTGGATTTTTCAAGAACTGTAAAGAATTCGAGAAAATGCTGAAACACATCGATTTTGTTTGTAAGGTGAAGACGTTTGAGCTATTTTGAAATCTTTATAGCGCGCATCCCCTTTGATTGGTAAATTTTACCCCTATATTTTGAATAGGGAAAGTGGGTCGAGTAATACCTTGTTTTGAAGGTCTCCTGAATGTCTAGACAATCGTGTAAAAATTTCGAAAATTATCGATTCGTTTCTGAGATATTTACTATATAAGCGCTATAAAAATTTAAAGATAGCCAAACTTGATGTGTTTCAGTATTTTCTCGAATTCTTAACAATTTTTGAAAAAATCCAGGTGAACCCTTTTAAATGGACAACCCTGTATGTATACAGTTTAACACTGCAGTTTTCGTAGCGTATCTGAGAGATACTCGACTTGTTTATTGATTTAATATTTTTTTTTTGGTTTCGAAAAGTTATTTTTGTGGTATTTTGTAAAATAAAGCTTTTGCTTAATAGCATATTTTCTAACTAGTGTGGAAAGTGTCACTTTTTCCCACGCGATTGCAGTTGGCCGTCATTTTAACAGAAAAAAATGTTTCTGACAGTCTTTTTTGAACGTTTACAAAACAGTGAAAACTTGAAAAATGTGAGTGTTAATTATAGAAATCAAAAGTTTGGAAAGAAAGCTTTAAAATGTGAGCAAAATCATGGCATATAAATATGAAAAACAGTAAAAATTGCTTAAACAAAACGTTACCGCTCAAATTATGCTAAAATATTTTAAGCCTTAAATTACCATCATGGAGATAATTTAGTGAATACAAAAATATTTAAGCTTTTTAAAGAGAGACAGCAGGCTATAAAAAAGTATTTTAGAGAAAGATGGAAATAATTTAAGGCAATTGTTTTAGTGGTGTTGTGCATATGATTTTTTTTGCCATTTTTATCCAAAAAATAGCAAAAATTGTAATTGTTCAAAGCGTAAAGTGTGTAAGACAATGTAGTATTAATTTCTTTCAATCAAAGTTCTTTTCAGTCTTTAAAGTTAACAAAAAACATGTCCTACTATAAGTGTATTTTAGCACATCTAAAAATAATTTAACAGGTATTTAACTAAACTATTTTAACGTTCATCATGGCTCTACCATTACAGACTTTACGCTTTAAACAATTACAATTTTTGCCTTTTTTTGGATAAAAATGGTAAAATAAAAATCATATGTATGATACCACTCAAGATGATAGACATGTGACAAAACAGAAATTTTTATTACACAATTATTATACAAAACAACAAATAAAATACTTTTTTATAGCCTGCTGTCTCTCTTCAACAACCTTAAATATTTTTCATTTTAACAGAGAAAAAATGTTTTTTGCCAGTACTTTTTTTGAAAGCTTAAAAACAGTTAAAACTTGAAAAATGTCTGTGTCTTATTCTAGAAATCAAAAGTTTGGAAAGAAAGTTTTAAAATATGAGCAAAGTTATGGCATACAAATGTGAACAACATAGTAAAAATTATTTTGCTTAAATAAAAACGTTACCCCTTAAATTATGCTAAAATATTTTAAGCCTTAAATTACCATCATGGCTTTACCATAAAAATAATTTAACAGGTATTTAAGTTTATCAAAGCTGGTAAATTTTTGAAAAAGTTGTTGCCATTCAAACAACTAGATTTTTTGCTAATAAGCTTGATTTTGGTGGCGATGTTACAATCCTCAAAACGACTGAAAAGTCGATAATTTTCAAAATAATCCAGCGTTAGAAACCACAAATTGGCTGTTAAATTGGAATCACCAAGAACTTCCTTATATTACCCGAATGAGTTTTGCCTCCATTCTACAATCTACCAATATCCGATACCCACCGACATTTCCGCGCACTCGCCACTTCTCGGGCATATTACACCCGGTTCCCACCTATGCGTTTTCCATGCGCGGCCACCCTAATACCCGATGCACACCAACGCGTGTCCTCGCGTGCCCACTCATGGCATCACGTGACTCTGCATTTAAAACCATTGGAAATATATGTCCAGTCACATGGTGCGTTTTTTGAAGCAGGGTAGGCATGCGTTGGGGTGCAAAGGGGCTAACTCAAAAAACTCATCAAGTGGTCCGACATGAACTTATATAGTTTAGACCACGTGATGCGTGTTTTAAGTCATGGGAACCAGGTTATAAGGGTTTCCTTGCTAGTGGAATCAATTCAAAATCTCTGAATGAATGAATGAAATGAAATATCGTTAAAACGGCATCGAGAGCTTTTTTAAAAAGGAAACAAAGCTAAATTCATAATGTTCTGAGACGTATATTTTTTGTTATAGGTGATGCCACATAATCACAAAAAGAAACTAGCTAAATTTTATTATGCCGATAGTAAATTAGTCAACGCAGCCATAAATGTGGCAACAGAATCTCAATTGAAATGGGATAGAACTCCGATTTCCGAAAGGTAAGTGGAGATAGGTTTCAGGTTTTCACCCCTTATAATACGCGTTACCAGGGTACCAACCCAGAGACTCCAAAAATGAGGTTCTTGCATAAAAAAATGAGTTTTCCTGTATATACTTTTAGGAGCCTAAAATTACTGAAACAACAATAATTTTTTTCACTACTTCACTCTAATTTTTTTTATTTTAATTTGCGAAGTCGTAAAGGGCCCACACCTGCACTTAAAGCTCTAGAAGCAGTGCAAGTGACGTCCAAACTGGTTTGGGACCTCAAAACAGCTCTAAATAGGGTAGCAAGCACAAAAAAGGTGGCAATAGACTGGGTTCCAGGCCATCTGGGACACTCTGGAAACAAAAAAGCCGATGAATTGGCCAGACAAGGCTCGGCAATAAAGTTCATAGGGCCTAAAACATTTTGTGGGATGGATAAGGCCAGAGCCAAGCAATCTATTAAACAGTGGCTCACCAAAGAGACGAACGGTCTGTGGGAACAAACGCCTGGACAAAGACAGGCCAAACAGTTCATTAAAGAACGTTCACCAAAGCTGACTGCAGAACTTCTTAGCTTATCAGATAAATGGGATTGTTAGAAGATGCTACATGCCGCTTCTGCAAGAAAGAGGAAGAAACCTCATTACATGTCAATGTGAAGGCTTAGGACCTAGAATATATACAGGACACACTGGCAAAGCTTCTGGGTTTCATGACAAGACGGGGCTGCAACTTGTTTTGTAGTTCTAGCAAAGCAGGGAAGGAGAAAGGGGAACCACAATAGATCTGAGAAGGTCGAGGTGGACAGCACTATCCCATTCTAATCTAATCTAATCTAAAGAGCCTACACACACACACAGTGCATCAGGATGCAAATTAACGTGAGTAGTGATCAGCTTGGCATCAGTTGCTGTTCTGGAGGCCTGGATTTGCTCTAATAAGCTGTCATCTGCATAATTTCACAAAGAGGAAACCCATTTTTATGAAATCTATACCTTGTTGTGAGGTCAGGTTGGAACAAAAAGAAAAAACACTGGTTGTTTATTTTTACTTTCCTCGCTAAGGGGAGTAATGTAAAATCTAAATAACCTGTTATTGAAGAATGTGCAAGAAACTCATGGTCACAAAAATTTTAATAAATTTGTCATGTCAGGAAATTAGCAAGATTGTTTTATATTTATTTCTTTTTTATTGTTTAATTTTACTTGCGTTGTTGTTAAAGTTACGATACACTTTTTTTGATTTGTCTTTTATTAATTGGACCCAATTGTTGACCGAAAGTTGACATTTTCTAGGCTCAAGATCTGGGAGAAAGCTGCATCGCTGATGGCCGGGAAGTACCGGGCCAAATTAAACGCCGCCACCATGCTGGGTCAAGCCAAAGTTGTCATTCAGGCCGAGATCGACTCTGCTGCGGAGCTCATCGACTTTTTCAGGTAACATCATACAAGTATGAAATACTATATACACTTGGCTAAAAGTATTCACAGGTAGTGTTCAATACTTTGTGTATAGATGTCACTCTATTGTTCTTAACTGAAATGCAAGTGACATCTATACACAAACTATTGAACGCTACTTGTCCAACTATGCGCGCGTAGCAGCGACGAATGCATCGAAACGCTGCGCCACCTGCGTGTACGCCTCCGGTTCATGTATTATTGGCGAATGCGCAATCAATTTAGCAAAAATTTTCTGATAAACAACGGGTTTTACAAATTACGAGTTTCATATTGAATGAGTTTGATGAACAATGGTTCGATAAAAAACGGGTCTTATAAATTTCGAATTTGTTATTGAATGGGTTTGGAGAAATAAGGTTCGGATAAAAAATAGGTTTAACGAATTGCAGTTTCTGTAGTGAATGATTTCATGATTGAACTTTCTTTTATTTAACGACTTTGATTTGTGGGCGTCCACTAGTATCATCTGCACAATTTGTTGCTTTATCAGGATCTTTATACAGACCGCTTCAAGCTACTGCGAACATAGGGGGAATCAAGTCCAATTTACTCTCCGTGCCGTACGACCGAGGTGGATTCGAAGCACGCTGCAGTGTTATCTTTTGGAAATTCATTTTGTTTTTATTATTTTGTTTTATTTCTGCCTTGCTCGAGAAACAGATGGGTAAGTTCTTAATTGAAATAATACATTTTTAAAACTAAAAATGGATGTCTACGAAGTTGCCGAAAAAGTGCAGATGGTCAAATGGTCAAATCGTCATAACCCAACACACGTTCGATATTGGTCGAGGGAAAATTTGCATTTGTATTTTTACGTAAGAACACAGTATCCCCAAAAACTAAATGTTTGGGGGGGGGGGTATTGTAGGGGAACACGTAATTGGGCCATTTTTTATTAACGGCAATTGCAATTTGAATGGTCCTAGATACTTGGATCTACTGCAGCAGCACATTATTCCAACTGCTAGGCAGTTGTTAGGTGTAAGATTTGGTGAAACATGGTTTCAACAAGATGGTTGTTCCGCTCACAATGTTGGCCTTGTTAGGGAATATCTTGATAATGTATTTCCTAATCGGGTTATAAGTACACGGGGAACTATTTTATGGCCAGCTCGATCTCCCGATCTTGCTCCTAATGACCTCTATCTGTTTTTGAAGAAGCTTTTCAAATTATCACCCCTAACATGCTTGGAAACGTTGGAAGGGGTTTTTATAGTAGGCTCGGATATTGTCTAGCCGAGCAAGGAGGACTTTTCGAACATTTGCTTTAATTTTTTTTTGACTGGGAGAATCTTTTTGGTTTTTAGAATGTATTATTTTATTTTGAGAACTTGCTTTTATTTTGTTTCTCCTTATTATTTTCATTGTAACACGTCGTCACTGACAAATCTGAGCAGTTGACAATAAAACGCTTTTATTTATCAGTGACAAAAAATAAGAAAATTACGTTATAAAAATTTGCGTATTTATTGACCAAATTCCGGTTTCATTGACTACGCTCCACACAGCACGGTGGTTAGAGGCGTACTAAATACAAGGCGAACGGCGGCGAACGGCAGCGAATGGCGATCGGAAACCTGAGTGTTGGTTGCTTCACTGATAGGCGTGCGGTGTCTCTGCATGTACGTACACTGGCAAATTAGACTTCTTTCGCCCTATGTTCGCAGTAGCTTGAAGCGGTGTGTATATTATATCCAAATCATTTAAATAAATGACAATACATTCTTTAGAAGAAAAGGAAAACTAGAACAAATTAAAAATGGGGTTATATCCCAATGAGCATTTTCAGAAACTTCTGGTGACAGAAATTTATATAATTATTATAAAGAGGGTTCCATTGATACCCTAGGGTATTTAGAAGTTTCCTACAAGAATTGAGTTTGTATATTTGTTTTATTAAAGGCTCTAAATTGATGGTACCCTAAAGTAACATAAAACTGGCAACAATATTTCCACGGACATCTTTATAAAAATTGAAGTCATCGGTTCAAATGTTATATAAATTGGTGTTAACAATGTTTCCACCAACATATTTATAAAAATATAAGTCATCAGTGACAAAAGTTATATAAATTGGTGTTTGAAATCTTTCTGTCAACCCACCTATAAAACCGTAAGTAACTATCAAGTAAAGATATATAATAGATGGGTTTTTAAAATGTTGCTATCAACCCACTTATAAAACTTAATTAACCAACAACAAATTTATATAAGATAAGATTGAAAATATTTCGAGAGACACTTATACAAACTTGGGAACTCACACACAATAGTTATATAAATTGGTGTCTGTAATATTCTTATGAACTCATTCATAAACCTTTTTTGCCCATAAGGTTTTTTCTATAATTTTGTTAATAATTTCTTTGTATAGTGATTATAATACAACTGCTTTTAGAACAAAAAAAAACAATTTTGATTTATTTTGGCAATTATAAAAACAAAACAAACATGATTTTTTAAGGTTAATTTTGTGACATCAAAAGGCGCGTTTTTGCGACCTCAAAAGGAGCGTTTTTGCGATATCAAAAGGCACGTTTTTGCGAAATACCATACCATTATTATCTTGTTTTAATTACATCAATCTGAGAGAGATAAGAGATCCAAATCTTTTTGAGATAGTTGCCGATGACAGATATCGGAATCGAATGCATTTTACACCCGATTCCCACCAGCGTTTCCCATGCGCAGTCACCCTGACTCAAAAAACTCATCATGTGGTCCGACATGAACTTGTATAGGCAAATCTCGCTTAGACCACGTGATACGTGTTTTGATTCGGGGGACCCACGAATGAGAAACGCATAGATGGGAACCGTGTTTTAGAAAAAGAGAACAATATAGTAACCGTGTTAAGGTCGCAAAAACGCACCGTGAAACGTCGAGCGCATACGCTGATACTGCTGGTCGGCGGCAAATGTGAACACCCCGGAAAATACTCGCCTGTACACCCTTCGACCCCGCAATCTAACTATATTCTTGAGATAGTTACCTCTGATAGTTATGCGGGCTTGAAGTGTGTAACTATGTTAAGCTCGCAGAAACGGACCATCAGTGTTCAACACTGCGCCATCTGTAGCCCTTTGTTCCAAGTAGCATCATTTTTTAAAAGGGTTATAAAATAGTGTTGACGAGGTAAACAGTGGTATAGTTGTATTGTTTTTTTTTTATAGAATTGTCGGAAATTTTCGCCATTTTGGATTACAAAAATAGGTTTTTGGCCTAAATAAAAACGTTATTTATAGGGTTTCAACATGTGTTTCAATCGAAATATTGCTTGTTAGGGTTAGGAACAACATACAAAATTCAATATTTGTCCCAGAAAGAAAAAAAAGCGTATTAAAAAAAAACCGATATTTAAATTAATATTTTTTTTTCTCGTTTTCGCAAGTATTTTTAGAGCCCATGAAATTTACGTGAGTGTATTCGAAAACTATACAGTACACACGGGACCGCATCTGATTTTCAGAGTAGGATGACTTCAAAAACAGCTTTTATTTGACTATAGTATATAAATATTCATATTCCTGCTTCAGCTTATCTCACTTTCATTTTTATTTATTTTAGAAGATTGCCAAACACCATTTTATAAATTTTTTTATTGTAAAAAGAAAAAGAATAATACATAACAAGCAAAGGGAAGAAAGATGGAAAATCTATATTTCTAAATCCATAAAAACCTTTAATTTGTTATGTAGTGTTGTTAGAACAGTTGTAAAACCTTTTTATAATAATCTCTATACTTGAGGGCTCATAAGGAAGTTTTATAAAATCTATATGTTGTTTTTCTATCCATTACTATGTACCATAAATTTTTATAAGCTGGTCAGTTGTTTTTCAAGTCTTTTTTACTCATTTAAGAGATATATTAGAGTTATAAAATTATCACCAACACTAAATAATATAACTTTTGGTTATTTTATGAAGGTTTTATATTATTTGCTGTAACTTTTATATAGACAAAAATGCTCATTGGGATGTCACTCTAATGAAAACTGACCCTTGTTAATTGATTTTTCCGATTAATACTCTCTGTCACACAACGATTTAAGTGTGTAATAATAAAATAAGGATTAGATTTAAGCTACATTATTGAAATTCTATCTCCAATTTTAAGAGTTTGGCTTATGGCAAAAACATGTTACCATTTACGTTGGAATCAATTCAAAGTCCACTTCAAAGCCAATTTCGAATTTTGTCAAACTGTTTGCCGGTTCCAAACTTTTTAAAAATATATAGGTTAGAAAATTGAATTTTTGGGCAGATCTGAAGATGCTACTTTCGAATCTTCGGAATTTGATCGGTAATATATGCTTTGCCGACTATGATGCTTAAAATGCTCAATTATAACAATTTTTGAAAAACATCCATTTTTTTACAACGCAAAATCATAACCTACAAATTTGCCAATGTAAATAGTAAGTTTTGAAATAAAATTATGTTTGTGGCGGATTCATGTCGAAACTACTTTTTTTTGGGTTTTCGCCACTAAGTCAAGATCCAGGACTCCCTGGGCAAATCGTATTCTGGAAATCCTGGCCAAACAAAAAGTGCTAGAGTACTGAAATTTTGCACACATACTAATTATGTGATTCCCAATTACGCTACAGAGCCCAACGTGCCAAATCTTAATTTTGGATTGTAGCGCATTTGGACGTGAAATTTTAGACTTTTATGTAATATCTCGTTTCTCTAGTATTCTTCATTTTGATATGATTTTCGAAGATTGCTATTTTGCACAATATGGCAACCACTGTTAAAGGTATCTGAAACACTGAATTTTGATTTTATTTTCTAGATATAGAACTTCAATTTTGTAGCGAATTTCTTATTTTAAATTCACTTGGTTTGTCTACACTTTTATTTCAACCATAAAAAAATCCAGATTATCAGTTTACTTAACATGATAGTGGCTGGAAACTTTGTGAAAAAAGTATCCTTATTTCTGTAGGTGTCAACAATGTGGCATACATTTTTAGTGCGACTTTGTCAGTGATGGATAAAATAACCTAAATGTTAATTTTGTTAATTTTTCAAACAAACGTTGCCATATTGTAGTTCTGCTGTATAGTGGGGTTCCCTTCTCTTAAGGATTTTTTTTAAATTTTATTAAACTCGCCCAATACCTTGTTGGCTACTATCGACACACCAAAATGTCAAGTTAATATTTTAAATATACATCAGTCAAAGCTAGACAGATATTTTTTAAAAAGAATCGAGAAAAATTTTGAGAAGAATAATTCCTTTGTTAACGGCAGTAGAGTTTCTGCCGAAACGTCAGAGAAGTACTTAGATTTTAGATAGGATTTACCTGTGTGTTTTTTTATCCTATTTTATCACTGACAAACGAACAAAATTTTACGCAATGGATTTTAATATATTTTTGAAAAAAAAATCCTTAACTTAGTGGCGAAAAACCTAAAAAAAGTATTTTCGACAAGTTTTGAAATGTCAATTTCGACTGTAGTACGAATTTCAATGTAAATGTAGCTTAACTTCGTATTTATTTAAAAAGTGTTTTTATTTATGAAAAGTATTAAAAAACTTTAATGCAAGTTTTGTTTACATTTCTGTCATTGTCGAAATGTTAGTTTCAGAATATTAGGTGCGTTGAGATCGAAAACAGCAAGTTCGAATCTTTTACCTTTGCTTGAAATTCGACTTGCACCAACCTGTACTGATGAAAGCTGCAGTTGTGAAATGAGTGGGCTCTCAGTGAGGAAAGTTTTTTGATTGAGTTTTTAGATAATTTAAAATTTTTTCAGTGTAAATAAATGAATACAGGGCCTTTTCTTCGGTAAAATTTTCGTGCATAGTAAGTGACCTTCATTTATGTTTGTTTTGCCTGTTATTGCCCTTATAAATACAGACCGCTTCAAGCTACTGCGAACATAGGGCGGAAGAAGTCTAATTTGCCAGTGTACGTACATGCAGAGACACCGCACGCCTATCAGTGAAGAAACCAACACTCAGGCTTCCGATCGCCATTCGCTGCCGTTCGCCGCCTTTCGCCTTGTATTTAGTACGCCTCTAACCACGGTGCTGTGTGGAGCGTAGTCAATGAAACCGGAATTTGGTCAATAAATACGCAAATTTTTATAACGTAATTTTCTTATTTTTTGTCACTGAGAAATAAGAGCGTTTTATTGTCAACTGCTCAGATTTATCAGTGACGACGTGTTACAATGAAAGGAGAAACAAAATAAAAGCAAGTTCTCAAAATAAAATAATACATTCTAAAAACCAAAAAGATTCTCCCAGTCAAAAAAAAATTAAAGCAAATGTTCGAAAAGTCCTCCTTGCTCGGCTAGACAATATCCGAGCCTACTATAAAAACCCCTTCTAATGTTTCCAAGCATGTTAGGGGTGATAATTTGAAAAGCTTCTTCAAAAACAGATAGAAGTCATTAGGAGCAAGATCGGGAGATCGAGCTGGCCATAAAATAGTTCCCCGTGTACTTATAACCCGATTAGGAAATACATTATCTAGATATTCCCTAACAAGGCCAAAATTGTGAGCGGAACAACCATCTTGTTGAAACCATGTTTCACCAAATCTTACACCTAACAACTGCCTAGCAGTTGGAATAATGTGCTGCTGCAGTAGATCCAAGTATCTAGGACCATTCAAATTGCAATTGCCGGCCCAATTACGTGTTCCCCTACAATACCCCCCCCCCCAAACATTTAGTTTTTGGGGATACTGTGTTCTTACGTCAAAATACAAATGCAAATTTTCCCTCGACCAATATCGAACGTGTGTTGGGTTATGACGATTTGACCATTTGACCATCTGCACTTTTTCGGCAACTTCGTAGACACCCAGTTTTAGTTTTAAAAATGTATTATTTCAATTAAGAACTTATCCATCTGTTTCTCAAGCAAGGCAGAAATAAAACAAAATAATAAAAACAAAATGAATTTCCAAAAGATAACACTGCAGCGTGCTTCGAATCCACCTCGGTCGTACGGCACGGAGAGTAAATTGGACTTGATTCCCCCTATGTTCGTAGTAGCTTGAAGCGGTCTGTATACAATGAGCTTCAGGCTACTGCGAACATAGGGGGGAATGGCCTATTTACTTTATTTTATTATATTTACTCTCGTCGTGCCGTACGACCGAGGTGGGGTCGAAGCACGGTGCAGTGTTATCTTTTTGAAATTTATTTTGTTTTATTTCGGCCTTGCTCGAGAAACAGATTGGTAAGTTCTTAAGTGAAATAATACATTTTTAAAACTAAAAATGGATTTCTACGAAGTTGTCGAGAAAGTGCAGATGTTCACATGGTACTATCAAGGCAGATCATTGAGACTTATTTAAGAACTTTTTTTGGAGAATTTTGTAAATCGCCCAGAACCTAGTTTATCAACGGTTCATAGGTTTGTGCAGACTTTTGAAAAGTTTGGTTGTGTTGCGTCAAGGAACCATAAAAAACCCACTTTTTTGAATGACGAGCAGGAAGTACGAGATGTGATGATTTGCGCTGCAGTGGAGGAAAATCGGAAAACTAGCCACCACATTGCCGAAGCAGTTGATCCATCTTCAGCCACTGCCTTACTTGTTCTCAAAAGGAATGGTTATCATTCTTACAAAGCGTTAAAAACGCATAAAATTTTTCCGGAGGACAACTATCGTCGTATGGAATTTTGCGAAACAGTGAAGGAAAGGGCTAATCGTGATGAAAACTTTGAATCGTCATAACCCAACACACGTTCGATATTGGTCGAGGGAAAATTTGCATTTGTATTTTGACGTGAGAACACAGTATCCCCAAAAACTAAATGTTGGGGGGAACACACAATAGGCCATTTTTTATTGACGGCAATTTGAATGGTCCTAGATACTTGGATCTACTGCAGCAGCATATTATTCCAACTGGTAGGCAGTTGTTAGGTGTGAGATTTGGTAAAATTTGGTTTCAACAAGTTGGTTGTCCCGCTCACAATGTTGACCTTGTTAGGGAATATCTTGATAATGTATTTCCTAATCGGGTTATAAGTACACGGGGAACTATTTTATGGCCAGCTCGATCACCCGATTTTGCTCCTAATGACTTCTATCTGTGGAGTTATATCAAAAATAAAGTTTACGAGCATGAAAGGACTAATAATTTGGAAGAACTTCGGATTAAAATTGAGGAAGCTTTTCAAACTATCACCAATAACATGCTTGGAAACGTTAGAAGGGGTTTTTATAGTAGGCTCGGATATTGTCTAGCCGAGCAAGGAGGACTTGCTCTAATTTTTTTTTGTCTGGGAGGATCTTTTCGTCTTTAGAATGTACTATTTTATTTTGAGAACTTCCTTTTATTTTTCCTTATTATTTTCATTGTAACACGTTGTTAGTGATAAATCTGAGCAGTTGAAAATAAAACGCTCTAAGTTATCAGTGACAAAAAACAAGAAAATTACGTTATCAAGGTTTGCGTATTTATTGACCAAATTCCGGTTTCATCGACTACGCTCCACATCGCAACGTGGTTAGAGGCGTACTAAACGCAAGACGTGAACGGCGAACGCAAGCGTGAGTGTTGGTTGCTCCACTGATAGGTGTGCGGTGTTCCTGCGTGGTCACTGGCAAATTGGACTAGTTCCGCCCTATGTTCGCAGTAGCCTGAAGCTCTCTGTATATTTTGTTCTGAAAATAGGTTCATACAGCGTTTTACTGGACAAAATTGGAGGTGTTATATTGTTTAAAAAACAATATTATAATAAATTAATCCTTCGAAAAAGGGTTCCTTTCAGATATTATAAATTAACTTACTACCAGTCGCCAAAAAACGGTACTTTCTGGGGGCTATAAATTTAAACCACGCCTGTGGTTTAAAGAATCACCGACTTTATAACCTAATATACAAATAATGAAGCGATTCTGTGCCAAATTTTTGGCGTATTCACCATTTGCAATTTTGAAACCTGCCAAAACAAATTAGTTTTAGGGCATTTTTTCCTAAAATGTGAAATATTTTGAGAAAAAAAGTAATTGTTTAGTGTTATTTTGCAATACAAAATAATCAATAACTTTGTATCTTTTCTGTATGGGTAAGAGTGTTAAAATTTAGTACTCCCCTCGGTCTAAATATTTAGACCTGTGGGAGGTACTATTTTAGAGATTATTAAAAAAATATCTTTTTGTTTAGATTGAACGCATTTTTCCTAAAAGAAGCCACCAAGTATCAGCCAATATCAGAAAACCCTAGGGTAACCAAAAATTCCATGCGGTATCGAGGAATCGAAGGATTTGTGGCCGCTGTATCTCCGTTTAATTTTACCGCCATTGGTGGCAATTTGGCCTATACACCAGCTTTGATCGTAAGTAGTGTTTTTAGCAATTGAGCATCGATATAGGTTACATGCGTCATGGGGAAAGGGGGAACTTCTATTCGTTGTGCAGTACGCGCGCCTTGAGCGCCTGTGGGGAAATGTAAGCGCTTTGGCTGCAGAGAAATAATAGCGACTGTAGAAAGCGCTTTATGCCTTATTGTTTTGTAGGCTACTGCAGAGAAATGCAAGCGAGCGTAGAAAACGCTACTTGTCGATCTCACGGATTTTTGTGTATGTAGGGCATAGTGTGTGAGATCATTTTCAAATTTGACAAAAAAAACCAGTGAGGTAGGTAGACGGTAGATATTAAAAATGTTATTAATAGGTAAAATATAAAAAATCTTGATTTATCTTTTTGTTACTCTTTTTCTTGAAATAATATTATCTAATCTTACTTATCTCAGAAGTTGGAGTATTTTTATTATTTTTCAGTTTGGCAATGGAACAATATAAAGTTTAAACTGAATTAAAATTTGATGTACGTTTATTAATCAGTGACCAAATTATTTATGGTCAGTGATTGCCAACTATCACTGCCAACACACAAACAAAAATGTTAACATTTCCTTAACAATTACCAAATCGAGTTGCTCACGTCTGGTAAAACAATAACTTAAAAATTGTATAGGGCATAGTGTGTGAGTCTAGTCCGAAGACCTGGCAATTATGCCGTTTTTAGGCATTTTTTTTACAAGAAGCCATCGGCCAATTTCAGTCTGGGAGTGTGGGTTATACAGGGTGATTCAAAATTCCGTAAAAAGATTTTAAGTGTAGGCAGAATTTGTTCTCCTGAACAAGAATTGATAAAACATTTTGTTTTAAGTACTTGGTTTCAGAGATATTTCCAATTTGCTACTATATGAGAAGCGCCGTTTACCTACGTATTAATTTCTAACCATCATCAAAACTTGTTGAAAAAAAAACTTTGACAACTTCATTATTATTGACAAAATTTTCAAAATATATCTAATATTTACAAAATATCAATATATCGTTGCCATCCCTATTTTGCACTAAGCAGAAAAAAGTTTTCCTATTTTTAATTAATTTATTGCCATGATCTTCTCAGGGTAACGCCGTTTTATGGAAACCGAGCGACACGGCCATCATGGCCAACTGGGTCAACTTCGAAATCTGCAGAGAAGCCGGAGTCCCACCGGGAGTTGTCAATTTTGTCCCTGCCGACGGTCCCGTATTTGGGGACGCCATCACTGCATCGCCGAATTTGGCCGGTATTAACTTTACCGGGAGTGTCCCGTAAGTAGACATTTGTGTATTTTTGGATCCCGCGTAAAATTCTAAATATCTTTTACACATGTAGGGCGAGTTTGTAAATTCACCCGATGAAAACAATCGAGTTTGTAAATTCATCTATGATTCTTGGTGCTATTCATCGGGTTCTTAAATTACCCGATTGATCCCACCCAAGTAGCATTTGGACGTCAGACTACGTCCTTTACTCGTTGGCTTAAAAACCCCGACGTTGGCAAGCGGACTACAAATCTCGTTCCATACGACCCCAATCCGACCTAAATGGGGAATACAAATTCGGGTCGGTTCGACGTCGCTAATTGTACTTCAGTGGTATAGCAGTTTACCTATGACGACGTGATAATACGTCCGTCAGCTTACGTAATTTTATATTAGTTAATTGATTACCTAATGTAGTACTTGCTTATTAAATTTTAGGTGAAATATATATTAACGAATTATAACTCACAAAAAATGAATGGCCAGCTTTTTATTTCATTAACAATAAAAGTTATGTTAAAGATCAAAAGATCTTGGGTGGAAATAACGAAAATTCAAACTTGAATGAGCATCCCACAAGGAACACACAAAAGATCAAAGCGAAAAGAGAAATGATTAAACCATGTTTCGCCCTGGGTAACCAGCGTGGGCTCATCAGTAGTTTCACTGGTCACCCTCCACTATACATCATTAAACACCATCATACACTTTGATTTCCAACCTTGAACCACTCACAAATAGGCATCATTCCGCACTGGTACTTACTTATCCAAGTTACCTGATACGAATTCGTCCTGGCGTGTTAATATTTTCAGTAGGATTATGCTCCTAAGACAATTAAAACAAAGAAGAAGTTAAAAAATCTCTAAATCAGTTACTTCAACCGAAAAGAAACTAAAAAATTAAAGATCAAAAGATCTTGGGTGGAAATAACGAAAATTCAAACTTGAATGAGCATCCCACAAGGAACACACAAAAGATCAAAACGAAAAGAGAAATGATTAAACGATGTTTCGCCCTGGGTAACCAGCGTGGGCTCATCAGTAGTTTCACTGGTCACCCTCCACTATACATCATTAAACACCATCATACACTTTGATTTCCAACCTTGAACCACTCACAAATAGGCATCATTCCGCACTGGTACTTACTTATCCAAGTTACCTGATACGAATTCGTCCTGGCGTGTTAATATTTCCAGTAGGATTATGCTCCTAAGGCAACTTGGATAAGTAAGTACCAGTGCGGAATGATGCCTATTTGTGAGTGGTTCAAGGTTGGAAATCAAAGTGTATGATGGTGTTTAATGATGTATAGTGGAGGGTTACCAGTGAAACTACTGATGAGCCCACGCTGGTTACCCAGGGCGAAACATCGTTTAATCATTTCTCTGTTCGCTTTGATCTTTTGTGTGTTCCTTGTAGGATACTCATTCAAGTTTGAATTTTCGTTATTTCCACCCAAGATCTTTTGATCTTTAATTTTTTAGTTTCTTTTCGGTTGAAGTAACTGATTTAGAGGTTTTTTAATTTCTTCTTTGTTTTAAAACTTATGTTATTAAAAAGAGCACTTTACCGAGTAATCTAGAGGGAAATCTTTCTGCGAGGGCCACTTTACTGACAAAGTTGGTCAAGATAGGGCGAAAAATAACTCCCCCTCCCGTTCCAAATTAGCACAAAATAGCAAAAAGAAAAAATATTTAAAAAAATATATTTTTTTTAAAGCACTATTTCGGTTGTAATAAATACTAAAATCGCTCAAGAATAATACTAAACGCATCTTTAAGGCATTATTAAGTCCAATGTTGTCACAAGATTTCCTAGATAAAATTCCCGAGTTTCTCCCGGTTTATCCCAAATTATTTAAAAAAATCCCGATGACATAGCGCTGCAGGCAATTTTTTGCAGTTTAAGCAGAAAATGTTGGTTTGGTGTGGGATCTGGTCTCAATTCTAGATTTGTTGCCCAAATCCTGTTATAAATATGCTTAAAATAAACTAAAATTGTAACAATCAATGATTTTATAGTGCCGCAGACAAATTTTTTTGCAGTTTGCTATATCGGGTTAAGCGGCGATGAGTTGAGGTGGGATCTTTATAGTCTCAGTTCTATATGTGTTAGTGAAATGTCATAAATGCCCGCAGACAAAAATTTTGAAAAAGTTATACTAAAAAAACTATTTTTTACACGTTTGTAACAATTAATGAAATTATAGCGAGCGCCAAAAGCAAATTTTGTTAAAACTTTTGATGATCGAAACAAATACCACAAGAGTGTAAAATTTTACAAAAAGTAGTGTGTAACATTGTATATTTAAAATTAAAGAAACCTGTAAAATTTTAAATATTTTAAAATAGTTTCAGAGAAGAAAGTGACAAATTTCACACGAACGTGAATGTTGTGAACAAGGCGCTAGCCGAGTGAAACAACACGCGAGTGTAAGAAAGTTACTTTCTATCGCGTTGTGTACGCTATTTTTCCTATGAACACTGATGAATTGCACTAATTTTTGTAAAAATTGGTCTTTAATTTTGTACAAATCAAATGAAACTGCAACATATGTACGATAAAGTGTGATGACAGTTAATGTCATCGTACACTTTTCCACATATGCGTGGAAAAATTTCAGCACACGGATGAAATTAACGTTTCAAAGAGATAATAGACACTTAAAGTAAATACTTCAACGCATCGGTATACCTAACGCATTCAAAACAAAGTCAAAAGACACTATATTTTTAACTTGTTTACGGCATGTTTCGAACGAGCCCTGCTTTTATGGTGAATGCGATGGGAGAACAGCCGACTCCACTCGTTGGGTACGGAGGGATGTACGTAACGTTACGGTCCTACCAACGTACGCAACGATTGCAATCAGCTGTTGAGGCTTCGCGTTCATAACAGCTGGTCTCGTTCAAAACATGACATAGATAAGTGAGAGATGTAGTGTTTTTTGACTTTGTTTTGAACGCGTTAGGTATAGCGATACCGATGCGTTGAAATGTTACTTTAAGTGTCTATTATCCATCCTATCCGGGATTCGAACTTGGGGCTTTCCGTGCGGCAGGCAAATACGCTACCCACTGCACTACGGAGGCCGGCAAAAAAGTTATATATGTAAATTTTAAATAGGTACAAGGGAATCTCAACCAGGTCAAATATATCTGAAAAATTCAAGGATTCTTAGCAAGTTTCCCGACTTTTCCGGATATTTCCCGACCCCACCGAATTCCCGACTTTCTCCCGGATTTCCCGGTTTTTAAGGAGTGTGACAACCCTATCTCTTTTATCGTTTTTTTTTCAAGAAAAACAAGAAAAAAAATTGTTGTTAATAATGGCTACCCAAGCTTGCAACTCCAAAATGGCCGAATTTAAGCTGGTATAGTATTTTTACCAATTTATCACCAATTTGGACAAGGACACCGATTTGCAGTCCTAATTTTATCCAAATCTAACCAGCCAACGTTAAACTACGTGATATGTGCAAACGTTCGGAATCCGCCTCCATTCTTCGTTGGCCATGTAACCAAAACTACTTAAAAAAGAATGACAGTTCAGCTGAACATAAGCTAGAAAAATATTTTCCGTTTTTCCTTGTTTTTTGCTTAAAAACATGGATTTAAAAAAATTAAAGCACTGAATGAGCTCGAACCTGTCCCGCAGATATGGGAGGAAACAATTGTTGGTTCCCCGTCAAAAAAAGCGTTAGTAAACAATATCAGTGTGACTCCAGTAATGTTCCAGATAAAGTGGACTGGAAGAAATATAAGTGCGAGCTGAAGGTCCATCAGATTTTTGGTTGGAAGCAAGTCAACAAATTGTGCAATTTTATGTCCCAGATGCAAAATTGTAGGTTAAATATCCTTCTTTTTCTTCGTTCTTTTTTTTGGTAAGTATCCAAATAAGGGCCCTGAAATGCGACGTCGATTAAGGTAACAAGGCCGACGATGTTTCGTGGTCGATTTCAGTATAGGCGTTAAAACAGTGTGCTTTGAAACGTAAACTGACGTGAATCCGTCTGGGCATATTTTTACAAATTACGTTTCCTATTTTGACGTCGTTTAAGGATCGCATTTGCTTACCTGACGTAAACGTCGGATTTTATTACAAAGAACGTTTATCGTTTGACTTACTAGTAGACAACTTTATTTTGTAACTAATACGACGTCGCTTTATGACAGATTAGGTTGGAAGACGGATAAATGCTACTTGGGCACCAATTCACCATTTGATGTCATCGATGCTCACCGACTCTGGGGGCCGCTGAGCCTTCCCGATGAATGTCATTAACGGTATTTAATCAGCTGTTTTTTGATGTTTTTTTAATAAAGATTGGCGACTTGATAAGAAGTCGCGTTAAATCTATTTGAAAGACAGTTTTCGAGACTAATGCTGGGTTTATACAGCAAAATAAAATAATGTAATAATAAGAACACCCAATAAAAAACCATATTTGTGATCACATATCACGTTTGACCAATCGAGGGACTAATTCTTATTTCATGTTTTATTTTCTGTATAAATCCAGCACAAGGAAATAAATAAATCTTCAATTTGGACTGGTATAAGATTAACATAAGTTTTGCCCTCGCCATATCCTCCTGAAGCCCTATGAGTATTTTTCGTTGTTCTTTATTGTAATACATGGGATTTATTCGAAAAAGCGTAAATTTCTTAATTTAAAAAAAAATCCAGTGTATAGCTAGATTCTGACTGATTTGGAATGTCAGATTAACGTCATATTTCATTTGTCAGAAAAGCGATGACATTGGTGAAAAAAATCTGATGAATTTACAACCTCGCCCAGAATATATTTTCTTATTCTTGAATGAAATTTTGCTGTTGGCTGATACCTCTGAAAGTAACTGACACTGAATTTTAAAATTTTCCATATGACTTTATCACTTTTATGCTTCTTTAAGTGTATAGGGTACGCAAAAAAATACATGTTTATTAAAAAAAAACCTTTCAGATTGTTGATTTTACAGTCCTTTTATATGTTAGATAGTCCATCACACGATACACTTAACAAAGTATGACAAAGCGCATCTTATATCCATGGAAAAGGTACATTAAGGAAATTTACTTAATGTAATTTTGGGCCGCCGCTCGTTTAATGTGTATTTTGGTTGGCATGGATTGACTTGCGTTTGTTTAAGTTGAATTTGGCTGACTTAGTAAAAAAAATAAAAATTGGCGGACGCGGATTTCGGGTCTTAAGGCACTAGTAGGTGCCTCCATAAAGAATTTTTTATAAAAAATCAAAAGTGGCAGAAAACCGCATACTAAATAATTACCAAATATAATTATAATAAAATGTGTTAAGTGTATTTTTTATACGGGTGTTTCAAATTAGGAGATACGAAAAGGTTTAAATTAGGGCAAAGTTGCGCAATTTGATGAGAGATTTAGAGGTTTTTTAATTTCTTCTTTGTTTTAAAACTTATGTTATTAAAAAGAGCACTTTACCGAGTAATCTAGAGGGAAATCTTTCTGCGAGGGCCACTTTACTGACAAAGTTGGTCAAGATAGGGCGAAAAATAACTCCCCCTCCCGTTCCAAATTAGCACAAAATAGCAAAAAGAAAAAATATTTAAAAAAATATATTTTTTTTAAAGCACTATTTCGGTTGTAATAAATACTAAAATCGCTCAAGAATAATACTAAACGCATCTTTAAGGCATTATTAAGTCCAATGTTGTCACAAGATTTCCTAGATAAAATTCCCGAGTTTCTCCCGGTTTATCCCAAATTATTTAAAAAAATCCCGATGACATAGCGCTGCAGGCAATTTTTTGCAGTTTAAGCAGAAAATGTTGGTTTGGTGTGGGATCTGGTCTCAATTCTAGATTTGTTGCCCAAATCCTGTTATAAATATGCTTAAAATAAACTAAAATTGTAACAATCAATGATTTTATAGTGCCGCAGACAAATTTTTTTGCAGTTTGCTATATCGGGTTAAGCGGCGATGAGTTGAGGTGGGATCTTTATAGTCTCAGTTCTATATGTGTTAGTGAAATGTCATAAATGCCCGCAGACAAAAATTTTGAAAAAGTTATACTAAAAAAACTATTTTTTACACGTTTGTAACAATTAATGAAATTATAGCGAGCGCCAAAAGCAAATTTTGTTAAAACTTTTGATGATCGAAACAAATACCACAAGAGTGTAAAATTTTACAAAAAGTAGTGTGTAACATTGTATATTTAAAATTAAAGAAACCTGTAAAATTTTAAATATTTTAAAATAGTTTCAGAGAAGAAAGTGACAAATTTCACACGAACGTGAATGTTGTGAACAAGGCGCTAGCCGAGTGAAACAACACGCGAGTGTAAGAAAGTTACTTTCTATCGCGTTGTGTACGCTATTTTTCCTATGAACACTGATGAATTGCACTAATTTTTGTAAAAATTGGTCTTTAATTTTGTACAAATCAAATGAAACTGCAACATATGTACGATAAAGTGTGATGACAGTTAATGTCATCGTACACTTTTCCACATATGCGTGGAAAAATTTCAGCACACGGATGAAATTAACGTTTCAAAGAGATAATAGACACTTAAAGTAAATACTTCAACGCATCGGTATACCTAACGCATTCAAAACAAAGTCAAAAGACACTATATTTTTAACTTGTTTACGGCATGTTTCGAACGAGCCCTGCTTTTATGGTGAATGCGATGGGAGAACAGCCGACTCCACTCGTTGGGTACGGAGGGATGTACGTAACGTTACGGTCCTACCAACGTACGCAACGATTGCAATCAGCTGTTGAGGCTTCGCGTTCATAACAGCTGGTCTCGTTCAAAACATGACATAGATAAGTGAGAGATGTAGTGTTTTTTGACTTTGTTTTGAACGCGTTAGGTATAGCGATACCGATGCGTTGAAATGTTACTTTAAGTGTCTATTATCCATCCTATCCGGGATTCGAACTTGGGGCTTTCCGTGCGGCAGGCAAATACGCTACCCACTGCACTACGGAGGCCGGCAAAAAAGTTATATATGTAAATTTTAAATAGGTACAAGGGAATCTCAACCAGGTCAAATATATCTGAAAAATTCAAGGATTCTTAGCAAGTTTCCCGACTTTTCCGGATATTTCCCGACCCCACCGAATTCCCGACTTTCTCCCGGATTTCCCGGTTTTTAAGGAGTGTGACAACCCTATCTCTTTTATCGTTTTTTTTTCAAGAAAAACAAGAAAAAAAATTGTTGTTAATAATGGCTACCCAAGCTTGCAACTCCAAAATGGCCGAATTTAAGCTGGTATAGTATTTTTACCAATTTATCACCAATTTGGACAAGGACACCGATTTGCAGTCCTAATTTTATCCAAATCTAACCAGCCAACGTTAAACTACGTGATATGTGCAAACGTTCGGAATCCGCCTCCATTCTTCGTTGGCCATGTAACCAAAACTACTTAAAAAAGAATGACAGTTCAGCTGAACATAAGCTAGAAAAATATTTTCCGTTTTTCCTTGTTTTTTGCTTAAAAACATGGATTTAAAAAAATTAAAGCACTGAATGAGCTCGAACCTGTCCCGCAGATATGGGAGGAAACAATTGTTGGTTCCCCGTCAAAAAAAGCGTTAGTAAACAATATCAGTGTGACTCCAGTAATGTTCCAGATAAAGTGGACTGGAAGAAATATAAGTGCGAGCTGAAGGTCCATCAGATTTTTGGTTGGAAGCAAGTCAACAAATTGTGCAATTTTATGTCCCAGATGCAAAATTGTAGGTTAAATATCCTTCTTTTTCTTCGTTCTTTTTTTTGGTAAGTATCCAAATAAGGGCCCTGAAATGCGACGTCGATTAAGGTAACAAGGCCGACGATGTTTCGTGGTCGATTTCAGTATAGGCGTTAAAACAGTGTGCTTTGAAACGTAAACTGACGTGAATCCGTCTGGGCATATTTTTACAAATTACGTTTCCTATTTTGACGTCGTTTAAGGATCGCATTTGCTTACCTGACGTAAACGTCGGATTTTATTACAAAGAACGTTTATCGTTTGACTTACTAGTAGACAACTTTATTTTGTAACTAATACGACGTCGCTTTATGACAGATTAGGTTGGAAGACGGATAAATGCTACTTGGGCACCAATTCACCATTTGATGTCATCGATGCTCACCGACTCTGGGGGCCGCTGAGCCTTCCCGATGAATGTCATTAACGGTATTTAATCAGCTGTTTTTTGATGTTTTTTTAATAAAGATTGGCGACTTGATAAGAAGTCGCGTTAAATCTATTTGAAAGACAGTTTTCGAGACTAATGCTGGGTTTATACAGCAAAATAAAATAATGTAATAATAAGAACACCCAATAAAAAACCATATTTGTGATCACATATCACGTTTGACCAATCGAGGGACTAATTCTTATTTCATGTTTTATTTTCTGTATAAATCCAGCACAAGGAAATAAATAAATCTTCAATTTGGACTGGTATAAGATTAACATAAGTTTTGCCCTCGCCATATCCTCCTGAAGCCCTATGAGTATTTTTCGTTGTTCTTTATTGTAATACATGGGATTTATTCGAAAAAGCGTAAATTTCTTAATTTAAAAAAAAATCCAGTGTATAGCTAGATTCTGACTGATTTGGAATGTCAGATTAACGTCATATTTCATTTGTCAGAAAAGCGATGACATTGGTGAAAAAAATCTGATGAATTTACAACCTCGCCCAGAATATATTTTCTTATTCTTGAATGAAATTTTGCTGTTGGCTGATACCTCTGAAAGTAACTGACACTGAATTTTAAAATTTTCCATATGACTTTATCACTTTTATGCTTCTTTAAGTGTATAGGGTACGCAAAAAAATACATGTTTATTAAAAAAAAACCTTTCAGATTGTTGATTTTACAGTCCTTTTATATGTTAGATAGTCCATCACACGATACACTTAACAAAGTATGACAAAGCGCATCTTATATCCATGGAAAAGGTACATTAAGGAAATTTACTTAATGTAATTTTGGGCCGCCGCTCGTTTAATGTGTATTTTGGTTGGCATGGATTGACTTGCGTTTGTTTAAGTTGAATTTGGCTGACTTAGTAAAAAAAATAAAAATTGGCGGACGCGGATTTCGGGTCTTAAGGCACTAGTAGGTGCCTCCATAAAGAATTTTTTATAAAAAATCAAAAGTGGCAGAAAACCGCATACTAAATAATTACCAAATATAATTATAATAAAATGTGTTAAGTGTATTTTTTATACGGGTGTTTCAAATTAGGAGATACGAAAAGGTTTAAATTAGGGCAAAGTTGCGCAATTTGATGCTCAAAACTAAAAAAAATACAAATTCCGGATAGTTTCGGAGATAGGCGGAAAAAACCTAGTGAGAGGTCCGTTTTCGAGACTTGACATTTCAGTGTGACAGGAACACTGTCAAGTTCATTTTTTCTTACGGACACATCCTTTTTTTCGCCTGCCGTTTGGTTCATAAAGGATGACAGATAACATTTGGCAACCTTATTTTGACAAGTCACCCGACCTTTTGGCTTTATTGACTAATGATTTTATCTTACTCAAAATATTTTACAAATCTGATTGCAGTACTTTTTTTAACATTTTAAAAATGAAATTTTTTTTTTTTTGACATTTTGTTATAACAAAATAACTTTACCTAATATTTTAAAAATTTGTTTTTTTCTTTTTTTTTTAATTTTTGAATTTGGGATTATGATGGTAAATTAACTCAAAACGTCAGGTACTTGTCAAAACAGGGTGGTAAAATATCTCATCCTTTATGAACCAAACGGCAGGAGAAAAAAAGCATGTGTCCATAAGAAAAAATGATCTTGACAGTGCTCCTGTCACACTGAAATGTCAAATCTCGAAAACGGACCTCTCATTAGGTAGATCTTAAAAAGTGCCTGTAGAAAGTTTTAAGCGTTTTTTGACAGCTTTAAAAATAAGGGCGCAGAAAAATAAAAACTAAAAATTAAGATTTCGGTTTTTTCGCCTATCTCCGGAACTACTCGGAATTTGTAAACTTTTTTTTTGGTTTTGAGCAAAGTGTCAAATTGCACAACTTTGCCCTAATTTAAACCTTTTTGTACTTCCTACCGTATGGGAGATCCCCATGGTGAGCATCGAATTTGGAACACCCTGTATACTGGGTCTTTTTGATCATAAACACTTCTCTCCACATAAAACTGGTACAGCAGAAGTTAGCAGCTGTTTAATTTTTAAAAATTTTTTGGTACGGCATTGTCTTTCTATAGTGACAGTGTCAAAACTCCTGACAACATCATGTTTTGCATGTCAGTGTCATCCAAACTGTTCATTATGGGAGAAGCAAGTCTACGATAGTAAACATAAGAAACCGATTTCAAGAGGAGGGAACTATCCACTGAAAGGAAAGCACCAGTTTGACGAAAGTTACGAGCCCAGAGGAAGACCAAGAAGTAATCAATTTTCTTTGCCAAAGCGAAAGAAGTAAAAATTGAATCCAATTTTCCAGGGTTCATAACAACATTAGGCAGGAGGATTAAACGTTCGAAGGTGTCGCATTACGGCAAAAAAAATTAAACTAAGGGAGGAAAAGAAGCAGTCTCGATTAACTTTTGCGTTGAATTATTCTTTGAGGGACGAATAATTTTGGCAGCACTTGGTTTTCACAGATGAGAAGATCTTTAAGTCCAACAGCGATAAAAAACAAGTTCGGTTTTATCGACCGCAAAGAACCCGATATGAAGAATGATATATTGCTCGAAACGAAGACCGGGAGGAAAGATTTTCGGTAAATGATTGGAGCTGGATATCGGCTAGAGGACATGGCGCTCTATTTAGAATTAATGGGCGATTTACAGCCGAAGTTTGCGTTAATATGCTGGAAAACGTAATGCTTCCAGAGGTGAGAGTCCCTTATCCAGAGAATTTTGTATTCCAACAAGATAACTGTCCAGTTCCTACGGTCAGAATTGCACAGCGATGGTTCCAAGATAATAATATCGAAGTTTTGCCTTGGCCCGCAAAAACCCCTGATGCGAATCCTATAGAGAACGTTTGGGGACTTATCGCAAAGAAACTAATAAGTTTTAATATAATTTCTAATATTTCAGAACATCTAATCGAACTCATCGTAAGGGCATATAGGGAAGTTGCCCAGAAGACTTCAAAACATCATTACATTAATTGTTTTGGGCTAGTAACTTTCGTCAAACCAGTGCCTTCCTTTCGAGGACAGTTCCTTCTTCTTGAAATCGATTTATTATGGTTACTATCGTAGACTTGCTTCTTTCATAATCAGCTAGTCGAATAGAACAATTACTGTGTAGCTTTTTTTAGTTAATAAAACAGTTTTGCTTCTTTTAAATGTGGTGTTTATTTTTAGTGGGCCTATATTTTGAATCAGTAAAAAATAAACAAGCCGTCTCCTTATAAAAAGTTTATGTATGCCAAAAATATAACCTAAAATGGCAAAGTCAAAAAGTCAGTGTTGCACATAGGAAAATCTAAAATGTCGTATTTGCAGCTACCTTCTGCTGTACCAGTTTTATGTGGAGAGAAGTGTACCTAGTGCAAAGTTAAAGACTAACACAAAATGTTAATTCAAAGCCGGAACCCACCGTGCTGCAGACAGATACGCTACGCACTGTGTACATGAGTTAAAAGTGTAAATTAAATTATGACAGTTTAAAAAAATGATGCTGCAAGGTACTTATCTATGTACAGTCTTTACACAAAGGGTACCTACCTATTTAGGTTTTCAAATTCAGAAATCTCAAGAGCTATATATCTGTACCACAGAGGTAAACTATACTAAGTCCATTTTTGACCAAAATGAGATTACTTTATTTTGTTGTTTATTTGGCAGGCAATTATCCATTTCATTTCTAAATCTTTTTCCCTTGGTAATGTGAAGTATTTAATGTTTTTTGTAATTCTGTCATAATTTTTACATCCAAAAATAGCGCACGTTGTCATTGTAAATAATTATAAATATATTTTGACATTGAAATAATCATTATCAAACAACAAAGTGGTACTTGCACAAGTTGTTTGTTAGTATCGCAGAACATCGTAGAAGGCAGTCTCTCAAACAAATCGTATTTGTTTGGGAGGCCAAGCGCATTGAGAATATTTCTGTTCCTTGCGGTTTCAAATAAAACATGAGACAAATATACCAACGCAGTGAACTCATTCTCCAAATCGAGCACGCTAATAAAACTTCGCGTTGACGTCAGTGTATGATTGCGCGGAAGGCGACGGAATTTGGCTTAAATAATAGCATACCATGTTAACTGTATTGTGGTCCATCCTATAAATATCAGCCTTTCCAAAACTCGCGCCTTTTTTTCGCGAGCTATCAACTAATTAAGAAAACATTTATTTTTAATTACATAGTGTTGGAAAACTCATACCGATTCTTTTTATGACAAAACTTTAAGTGCACACTTGACCATAAACCCTTTTTTATTATTTGTAGAACATTTTCCCGCCTATGGAAGCAAGTGGGCGAAAACATAAGCAAATACAAGAACTTCCCCCGACTGATTGGCGAATGCGGTGGTAAAAATTATCACTTCGTTCACCCCACCGCCGACGTGAACTCGGTCGTGACCGGCACCATTCGGAGCGCGTTCGAGTTTTGCGGTCAAAAATGCAGCGCGTGCAGCAGAATGTACGTGCCCGAATCACTTTGGCCCAAGGTAATTTCTAGTTAGCTTTTTGTAGTTTTGATTAGATTTTGTCTTTTATTTTTCTATCCCAAGCAGCATTTTAGATTCAGTATCAGCATCAAAGGAATTTGGATCACAGATGGGATTCTACCATAAAGGTATAACTTAAATAGAGACATTATGTTTACCACAGTTGCGATGAGACATAAGGTAAACAATTTGGCGACGATACCAGATTTCGCTGAAGGTTGTATCTACGCACGTAATGTTTTTACAAACACATTATCTTTATTACTTTTTTATCATTTACCTGCAATTATGCAAATTCTCTTTATTCACATACATTAAGAAATTGAGGTATATATAATATATATGTTATTGCATTTAAATTTCTTTAAATCTTCACAATTTTAAATCAATAAAGAATTTATAATGTGTAGGTACGTGTTATGGTACTTGAAACCTTATTCCTTCGGTCGAAATATCAGCTAAAATATCTGATATTTTGACCGAAAAAATTAATATTTTTATTTTCCAATATATATCGGGAATTAAACCTACAATAACCTTGCAACATCGCATTTGTGGCGGGTCAGCTATTTAATCGTGTGTACTCTCCTCCATTCATATTTATAGACGCAGTTTTCGTTTTAGTGCAATTGGGTTTTTGGTATATTTTACACATTATTGGACAGTTTTTAATATTTTTTCGATAGATTTTTCCGAAAACTGGAGATTGCATGTGAAAACCAAACATTTCACAGGTTAGTTATCTTATGTTTTCCGACACCATCTTTTCATAGGTCGCCATTGGCGTGCAACTTGTGTTGTAATAAATACAAAATATAATTAATAAATATAGGAAAGAAATAAGTTTTTTTCTGATATTTTCGCGACTTTCCAATAAAAACAATAACATAATAAGCAAGCAAGTAGAAAAAAAATGCAATATGCGCGTATGGTATTTATTTATAACTAGCTACTTTTACAGTTTTAATATTATCTATAGTCAGCTCATTTTTTTGCCAAGGTTTCTTTTATAAATAGTGTAATTAGTTAACCATTCTGGGTATAAAATATGATAGATAAAATAGGTAGGTAATGCTGGGTTTATACAGAAAAATAAGATAAGATAATACATAAACTAAGACATAACATAAAATGAAATAAGAGTTGAGCTTATGACAAACCCTGTTGGTGTTTATATAGAAAAATATCATAAAATAACATAACATGAGACATAAAAAGATGCCCAACTTTTATCTTTTGTGTTATGTTATTTATGTGATGTGAAATCACATTTCGCGCACGATCACGAAGCCATTTTTTACTCTACATAAGATTTTTTTATATTTAATAAAAACGTAAGGATACTTTTCTAGGTGTTGAATAAAAATTATAGCATATATTATTTATTTTTAAACAATGGAAAACCATCATTAACATCTATAATATACTTTCCTTTTTCAGAATATTTCTTTTATTTTTAAATTTTCTAAAAGATTTAGCCGTTTTTACAAAACGTAGTGTATATTTTTTCACAATAGTTATTTACCTAACAAGTGCGGAAGGCGAAAAAGAAACTACGCACCTGTTTAGTTTCCTACTTGCATAAAACAATTGGACCTAAAATTCAAGCTGTGCTCGAAAAATACTTTTTCTTACGAACTTGCGGAAAGTAGTACAAAAACTTTTCCGCCCTAGTACGGTAAAGTTACTTTTTCGCATTTTTTTATATCGGAAAAAATTTAAAATGAAGTACATAATATAACGATATTAATTAACGTTTTACTTAATTTTTTATTCAACAAAATAAAATTTTGATTTTTTAAAAATAATTTCTAATAAATCAGCGACGGTTGGTGGCTCGTAGGAAGAATATTGTACCTAATACATGCGTAAAGTGACTTCCGTTCTTGACGGCTTGACCGAACTCCTACGCGTCGTTCGTTCAACTGCGCAAAAGTACCACTTTCCGCACTAGTTAGGTAAATAAATAAGTATTACGTAGGCTAATTTTTTCATAAAGTTCTACAGGCACTCCATATTTTGTGTATGACTTGACACTAATAGATTAAAAACATTTTTTTTTTGCATCGCGTGCGGGAAATCCAAACATTTCGCATGTAAATGCGTGCGAAAAAGTTTACGCACGCAATTAGGAAACATAATTGAGAACCTCTCCATAACTCGGTATCAACTGTTAAGTATAACAAAATTTTAAATGTATTTTCATAAATATTTAACAAGTTTAAAAATAAAGACCACCTTTTTTACATTTATAAATAACGAGTCGCTACTGTCCGCTGCTAAAAGTTTGGTGGATGGAGCATGTGTGAGGAGGAGCATGCCTGGTGCAGCGTTGCCAGTGGAACATAAAATGGTTTTCCCTAAATCTAACGATTGATCGCGTTTCAAAGCGATTTATGAATGACTTGATGTGTCTATTTTAGTTGAAGGTCTTTGGATTCTACAGGCCGTGTCGCGTTGTATTCCAAGCGGACGCCCACGGTTTATCAGAATGTTCAAAATCAAACCCGTTAATTCACTATATAAACTGCAATTCGTTAAACCAATTTTTTATCCGAATCTTATTTCTTCAAACCCATTCAATAACAAATTCGAAATTTATAAGACCCGTTTTTAATCGAACCATTGTTCATTAAACTCATTCAATATCAAACTATGGTTAAAATTGCCATAGTCGAAAGCACAACACTCTTAGGCAGGGATGAAACAAGAAATAAAAAGAAAGTTTGGATGACTGATGAAATCCAGGAGTTGATGGATAAAAGACGCGGTAAAAAAGGCAGCGATCAGTATCATGAAATCAATAGAGCAATAAAAAACAAGATAAGGTCAGCAAAACAAGACTGGATAACACAGCAATGTCAAGAAATAGAAGATCTAGATGCTAAACATGAACTTTCAATTTACATAAACGCATAAAGGAAGCGGCCGGATTATTTAATAAAAGATAAGCTGGAATCCTCGTGGACAATCAGGGCAAAAGAGTGGTCTAGCTACATAGAACATCTCTTTACCGATAACCGATCCGAACAGCCAGAATAATTCTCAAACCAAGGCATAGATATAACACCAGAGGAAGTAAAACACGCAATATCTTCAGTTAAAAATAGAAAAGCGGTAGGGCAAGACGAAGTATACAATGAGGTTTTAAGCTAATAAAAAACGAAGATTCGCTAAATACGCTGGTCAAACTTTTTAACTTGATTTATCGTAGCGGTAAAATCCCTGCTGACTGGCTAAAATCAGCCTTTGTTACGCTGCCTAAAAAACATTCAGCAAAGAAGTGTAGTGATTACCGCCTAATCAATCCATAAAAGAATTTATGGGAAATGCGAATCCTTTATGGGCGACACGCAGTTTGGATTTCGTGGTGGATTCGGGACAAGAGACGCCTTGTTTGGTCTTAGTTCAGTATATGCCTGTTTCATAGATTATGAGAAAGCATTTGATCGAGTAAAACACGAAAAGCTCATAGGATCGCTAAAAGAAGTTGGTCTAGATGACCGAGATCTAAAGATAATCGCCAATCTATACTGGAACCAGATTGCTCTAATAAAGGTTGATGACCAATTGTCCGAAGAGGTCCAAATAAGAAGAGGAGTACGCCAAGGTTGTATATTGTCTTCGCTGTTGTTTAATATCTAAAGTAACAAAATAATAGAGAATGCACTTCATAACTGCGAAGAGGGTCTGACCATAAACGGCATAAAAATTAACAACATACGATATGCCGACGACACTGTCATAACAGCAGACACGTTGGAAGGCCTGCAAGAGTTGTTGAATCAAATCGCTGCCAAAAATTCGCAATTCGGGCTTAACTTAAATGTTCGAAAAACAAAATGGATGGTCATATCCAAGGAAAAGAATATCCGAGTCATTTAGAAGTAAATGGGCAGCAAGTCGAACGCGTGGATTCATACAAATACTTGGATTGTCTCCTCAATGATAACTGGGACAACATGCAAGAAGTTCATGCAAGAATTGAACAGGCCAGATCATCTCTTATCAAAATGAAATCAGTGTTGAGTAGTCGCGATCTTAATACCAGTCTCCGGATTCGTGTGCTTCGGTGTTATGTTTTTAGTATCTTATATTATGGCATGGAAGCATGGACACTGACTGAGGCCATGTGCAAAAAGTTGGAGGCATTCGAGATGTGGTGTTATCGTAGAATACTTAGGATATCTTGGATGGACCGAGTAACTAATGTGGATGTTCTGCTTAGAATAAATAAAGATCGTGAAGTTTTATTTACCATCAAAAAATTAAAACTTGAATATTTTGGCCATATTTTGAGATGTCAAATATAAACTTCGAGTAAACTTTTAACATTGATAATAAGAGGAAAAATTGAAAGCAGAAGAGTTCCGGGTGGTAGACGGATGGTATGGTGTTAGTACTACGACACTTTTCCGAAAAGCAGTGGACAGGGTACAGGTCGCGCTGATGATAGCCAACGTTCGAAGAGAGCAAGGCACTTGAAGAAGAAGAACTCGTAATTTGTGAAACCCATTTTTAATAAAACCCGGAATTTGTCAAACCAATATTTTTCAAATCCAGTATTCATAAAACCCGTTTTTTATCAGAAAATTTTTGCTAAATTAATTGATGGCGCATTCGCCAATAATACATGAACCGGAGGCGTACACGCAGGTATTATTGGCAAATTTGGCGCGGCGGTTCGATGCATTTCACAGTGGTTCCTCGTCCATGGCAAGATAGGACATAAATAGAAAATAAAAAAGGAAGGGAAAGTTTAGGAAGGCAACCGGTTTTATTTATTAATATTCTGAACAATTTTTAGATATTTACACCAAAAATAAGGCACCATCTATTGTACAGGGCGAGCCTAAATTACAAACGACAAATATTTTTCCAAAAAAGAAATATTCGCTCTCATAGAAATTACAAAATAGGTTTATACTCTAATAAAATAGCTATTAGTAGAGCAAAAAAAGTGATTTGTATATACAGGTATTATACAGGCTGGCCAAAACTAAGTAACATTTTAAAAATATTTTGTGCAAATAATTTGACGATATTAATTCTTAGTTTAGAGTTAATATACCGAATTCCTATCCAAACGAGTTTTTATATTTTTTATGAACATTCATAAAAAGCACCTAAAACAAACAATTTTAAATTAAGGTGAGAGAACAACATTTTTATGTTTTTTAAATGCTTTCGTAGAGCATGTTATGTGAAGTTTACAAAAACGTATCTCATTTATAACAACGACATAGGCACCTATAGGCATCAAATTTATAACAGTTAGTAAAGTATGAAGCTTGGGCTATTTAATCATATAGGTTCCTTAGGTGAGAACAAGTGCGAAATGACAGCAAAGCCCAGCAAAGATACGAAACAAAAACTATTATTATGTAGTACTCACCTTGTACTTGAACTTCCATTTCAATACTGTATTCAGAAACAACCATTTTTTTTTTAAAAATCAATCAGTGGAAACCATACGCAGTGGTAACTATTTGCTATTAAAAATAATTAAATGAACGAGGTGTGCTCTCTTTCAATACATAAAATATACAAATTCCTGTCCAAACGTATTTTTATATAAACTGCCGGATAGTTTGACAACTTGTCAAGCGTTACCGTTAAAAAGGACGAGGTCACAATACCACGGAATGAGTGGCAAAGGAAATAATTCCAAACGGAATTAAGCAAAGAGACGACGGTCTGCTACAGGCAGACAACAGGCGCAGGAGTGTACGCGGAAAGCCTAGAAGTTCAGAAGAGTTATCCACTTGGAGAACACGCTACGTTGTTTCAGGCGGACCCGAGGTCAGAAATGGCAGGAGGGACATATGCATATGCTCCGACAGTAGTCTAGTGGAGGAGTGCGCTGAAGCACTGCAAACACTGGCTTAAGAGAAAAGGGTGACACTGATGTGGGTCCCAGGTCATGAGGGAATACCAGGGAACGAGAAAGCGGACGAACTTGCCAGACTAGGGGCCGAAACACAATACATTGGACCGGAACCTCTTCTGGGAATAACAAGGAAACAGGTACAGAGTGAGCTCAACAAATGGGCGAACAATGAACTGAAGACGTCCTGGAGGCAAGAGTCAAAGTGCAGACAGTCAAGCTATTCGTGGATGGTCCGAATGTAGCCAGAACTAAATGGCTCTTAGGCAAGACCCGAACGGACATTGGACTGCTGACAGGAATGATGACTACGCCTTCGGTTCATGTATTGCGCAATCGATTTAGCAAACATTTTCTGATAAACAACGGGTTTTACGAATTCCGGTTTTGAAAAATTATGGTTTGACAGATTCCGGGTTTTAACAAAAATGGGTTTTACAAATTACTAGTTTGATATTGAACGAGTTTGATGAACAATGGTTCGATTAAAAACGGGTCTTATAAATTTCGAATTTGTTATTGAATGGGTTTGAAGAAATAAGGTTTGGATAAAAAATTGTGTGAAAATTCCTGGTTTGATAAACCGTAGGCGTTCTTTCAAGCGGAAGTCTTTGTCTTTATTACGATAAAGAATAAAGACTTCCCATACGATCCAGTCGTATTCGTATGGTAGAATCTGGCCCCTGGTTTCTTCGAGTATCAACATTCAAATTGGTGAACGATTATGGCCAGTGCGGAGGCAAAATTATCGCTTTGTTCACCCCACTGGAATTTTACAGGAGAACCAAAAAACTACAACAAATAACATTGGAGTAGGTGACATTTTAAGTTTTATACACATCTGTTTCAGGGTTTATCGTGCCATCTAGGCCCTAAATATCACTAACTGAACGATGATGACAGTTTAGATTTATGCAAAAAGCCGATATTTTGGAAACCTGCAGGAGGTTTCGCTGAACCAACGATGATATATTTTTTAAATGTCTTATAATATTCAAATTCCCTTATTATTTCTTCCAGATCAAAGAAGGGCTATTAGCCAAACGGGCAGCTCTAAAGATCGGCGATCCCACCGAATATGACAGCTTTACGTCAGCTGTCATCGATGATAAGGCATTTAAAAGAATCTCAGGCTACATTGATCATGCCAAAAATTCCCCAAATTTGGAAATTTTGGGCGGTGGAAAATACGACGATAGGTATGTACGTACAGGGTGGTCAAGGGGATTGGGCGGTTTTGGGTATTTCTGAGGGAGATAGATAGCAAAAAAGTAATTCACATGTTATGGGCTCGATTTTTGGGAAATTAATAAGTGTGTAAATTGCTTCTTTATAGATAATTTAAAGTAGAATTTATTTCTAAACTTGTATTTTATCTGTAACGTTTAGTTTTTGAGATAAAACGCCAAGGAAGAATTTTTATTATGGAATGACATTTTTTATTTGATTTTTGAAATCAGTATAAAATTTCCTTTAAAATGGTGTATCGCTCATAATATGTTATTTTTTGTTTTTTTTAATACCTTATTTTTATTTTGTTTATTTAACTTTTTTATTATTTACTTATTTATTTTTATAGTATACCTTTTGAAAATTAAAAAAAAAACGTTATGGTTGATATTTTAATCTAAGGATCTACTATTTTCAGTATATTTCATAAACTTTTTTTTATTTTCTGTGTGCCTACCGGCATGTACCGCCACTGACTGATTTCACTTGCTCCCGCTTTGTTTTCAAAACATTGGACGATTTCTTCCTAAATATCACTTTAAATTCCCTGATATTTTTTCCTACTGGTAAAAAAACACTAAAAAACGTTTTTTGACAAAATGTGGTTTTAAAAAGACTTCCAAACTGCTTAAAACATTCTGAAATTTTAAAATATATAACGCGAAAAAGCTTATGTCAATAAAAATATCGGACCGTCTGCGCTCTGCCGGACTTTCCCGCCCACAAGCCAATCACAACCAAAAAGTGGTTGACACAGAGTTCTCTGTCCCTATCGTTTTAACGTCGTTTAAAAGGATAGAAAATAAAATATATTTCTTCTTGTTTTGGTTTTATTTTATTTGTAAATAAACAGTGTTTATTATTTGCAAAGGAGTTTTCGTTGGATCAGATATCTTGTCTCTTTATAATCTAGAAATTATTAGTTTGCATGTGTTTTTTTTTATAACAAAACACAAAACAAAATCACTAAAAAAAAAGTAATACTCCACACCACAATGCGACAGGACGGGCAAAGCACTTGCTTGCTTGATGTTTGTTTCTTGTTAGGTGCTATATTGATAAACTTTAATGTACAGTCACAGACGAAGCACATGTTTTAGCACATTTTTGTTTTTTTTGGGAAGACTTGAACAAATTTAAGCGAAATGAATTGTCATTTAAAACACCGACCAGTATTAGTACGTCTTTCATTTTTATACACAAGTTGTGAAACACCCATTATCAGTTACTTTGTTTATACGGGCCTCTTAAAGCATTTTTATATAAGGAACGTTTGAAAATTTTGTCGTATAAACACCATTAAAACCGTTTTACGCACTAAATCAATTTTATTTTAAAGCGAGTTAAAAAAGTGGTTTATCACTTTCAAACCGTTTTTAGGATCGGTATAAACACTTTAAAAACGCTTTAACGTATTGTTTTCAACCTAAAGAAATACTCAACTGTGGATTTTCAGAAAAACCAGTTGATAAATTAGTTGTTTTATTTGTTTTTTTATTTAAACTGACATATTTAATGACAGTTAATGAAGGACGCAGGGTTCATACACATCCTGGAATTCCTTGAAAATCCGAAATTTTCAAGTGCTGGAATTCCTGGAATTTTAGCAGAAAACAGTGGTATTTCTTGAATTTTCCTGGATTTTTTCAAGTCCTTTGGTCTAGTTAGGAATAAAAAAATTTCCCAACAATATTTTTGTTCAAAGAACAAAAGATCTTGGGTGGAAATAACGAAAATTCAACCTTGGATGAGCATCCCACAAGGAATACACAAAGGACCAAAGCGAAAATAGAAATTATTAAACGATGTTTCGCTCTGAGTAACCAGCGTGAGCTCATCAGTGTCACCCTCCCCATACATCATTAAACACCATCATACACTTTGATTTCCAACCTTGAATCACTCACAAATACGCATCGTTCCGCACTGGTACTTATCCAAGTTACCTGATACGGATTCGTCCTGGCGTGTTAATATTTCTTATAGGATTATGCTCCTAAGGCAATTAAAAACAAAAAAAAAAAGAAGTTAAAAAATCTCCAAATCAGTTACTTCAACCGAAAAGAAACCAAAAATCAAAAGATCAAAAGATCTTGGGTGGAAATAACGAAAATTAAAACTTGAAGGAGCATTCCACAAGGAACACACAAAGGACCAAAGCGAAAAGAGAAATGATTAAACGATGTTTCGCTCTGGGTAACCAGCGTGAGCTCATCATTGGTTTCACTGGTCACCTTCCCCATACATTATTAAACACCATCATAGGCAATCACTCGATACCGAGTATGATTTTCCTCTATTCTGTATCGTCGCTATCTGTTGTGCATTTTTTGATGGCCATGTAAGCCAATTCTCGAGCCTCACACCCTTCCACAGTCCTGGCACACCCAGTCTCCGGCAGCAACCGGGTGTTGTTGGTCATCCATTCTTCCATTTTGTCGCTCCTTTCTACGTTCTCTCTTTTCCGTCTCTAGTCTACGTCGTTGCTCTTCAAAAGTTTGTGCTCCCTCATGGACTGTTCGGCGCCATAAAGCGCCGTGGTCTCAAAATTATTTATATCGATGTGACCCTTCATCATATTGCCTTTGAGAACGTCCTTGCACTTTTCTTGTTGACCTCCTTGATTTCTCTTTCCCTCCTTCAGTTGTCCATAAAATATCTGCTTTGGGAGACGTGTTTTAGGCATGCGGATAATGTGACCAGTACAACGAAGCTGGTGCTTGAAGATAAGGGCTTCTATACTAGTTGTTCTGGCTTCTTCTAAAACACTTATGTTTGTTCGTCGGTCTTGCCATTTGATTCTCAATATTCGTCTTAAACAACCTTGGTGATATTTTTCTAGTCGTTTGATATGCCTTCTGTAGGTGGTCCAGGTTTCGCACCCGTAAGTTAGAGTTGGTATTATAACTGTGTTGTAGACTAGAAGCTTGGTCTCCGCATTGATGTCATGATTGTTGAAGACTCTCCGAAAGCCGCCGAACGCTGCGCTAGCACATTTTAGGCGATGCTGTGTTTCTGCGTCAATAGTTGCATTCGATGATAGGTGGCTCCCAAGGTATGGGTAATGTTCCACGTTTTGCAGAGGATGGCCATTTATGGATGGAAATGTTTGGAGCTTGGGGATTCGTACCTGGTTCTGGTTGGTGAAGAATTTGCGTTTTGGCAAGATTGACCTCTAGGCCAATGCTTTTTGAGGCTTGGTTAAATGCGTTGATTACCAGCTGTAGACCTTCCTCTGTATCGGCCATTACGACGTTGTCATCGGCGTACTGCAGTTCGTTATAAACGTAGTAATTGATCGCATAATAAAACTTCAACACAAGATTCTTGTTAAAAAAAAAACCTAGAACCATACATTTTGCACTTAAAACCCTTGCTCTGAGGTACGGAAATATAACCTTTTAAGGCATGAGCTGGGGGAGTAGTTTAACAGATGTATGTATCTACCTAGTCAGGGTGTCCAGCAACCGGGAAAAAAACTGGGAATTAGCCGGGAACTTCATGGAACCGGCAAAAAGCCAGAAATTTTATATCAAACCGGGAATTTTACCCATATTATTAATTACAATTTGAATTACAAGAACTTGACATTAAATGTATTAAAAAGGGATTAAACAATCAGTATGCAAATTTAACTTTTTCTTTTTAATCGGCAAATTAAAACTATTCTAAACCATATAAAGTTTTAAAGTAGCTTGGCCATTAATAATACGAGTTGCATTCACCCCTGGATTTTCTAACCAAAACAAAAGGCAAAGTAAAAAATGGAAAATTTAAAACTTATCAATGTTCATTTGGTTTTTCGTGATTTTAGTGTGAGGGGGGATGTAAAAAATGGCATTTTTACTCTAATTTTCTCAAAATTTTCACCTTCACAAACTTATAATTGAGACTAGATTCTACCCTTACCCAGCCCCCCTTGTCAGCTATCCACTTTTTGAAAAATATTCCACGAAAAACCGCGAAAGATATCAAACATTTACAATGGGATTTAGTAAGACCTAAAATAGTAAAATATTTACACCCGTGGGGGGTACTAAATTTTAAAACCCATTTTCTAAAAACACTTACCGATACAGAAAAGATATAAAGTTATTGATTATTTTGTATTGTTATCGCAAAATTCCACAAAAAACTGCTTTTTTTCTCAAAATATTCCATATTTTAGGAGAAAATGCCCTAAAACTAATTTTTTTTGACAGGTTTCAAAATGGCAAATGGTGAATACGCCATAAATTTGGCACATAATAGCTTCATCATCTGTGTTTGAGGTTATAAAGTTGATGATTTTTTAGACCACCTCTGAGGGGTGGTTTATTCCGGAATATTCACAAACCGCGCAAACGTGACAAACTTCGCCTAAATAATAAATGATTCATGGCAAATTAAAGAATAGCGCATGCAAAAAATACTAATAATAGTTCTGCGGCTTTAACCGCGCAGAAAATACCGCGCAAGCTAAAAAATGCATTTTTGGGTTGTTGGGCATTTGCTTATTTTTTTTATTGTTTTGGTGGTTTTGCGCGGTGTTGTGATTTGTGCGGTGATGTCATATTACGCGCCGGTAAAAGTCTTCAGCGGTAAATTCTTGCGCGTTAGAGGCAAGAGAAACGTGTGATTGTAGCAATTTTTCAAAATTTTTATGAAAATTCGAGATTTTTTCAGAAGCATGGAAGAGGGAGAGCAATTGCCTCCTCTCGTTCCTCCCTGCACTTCTCCCAGATTCAAAATTCGCAACTGCTTTTCGTTACCATTTGTAACTGAAAATGATAAATAAAATAATAAAATAACTAAATACTTCAACATTAAAAATATTTGTTGCCTTATTTTAAGAGGGGGGGGGGGAGAGGAAAGGTATAGAAAATTTTATAAAGATGGACAAAATAAAATTTGTAAAAATGGGTGGTTCACGCGTTTATAGATGTAGAAGGCTTTCTTTTACTTCAGAAGGTACACTATCGGCATCATAAAAGTGGTACACAATACTTTTTGTTGTAATACCTTGGTCTATTTTTACAAACAAAGTCACCCATTATTGTATTTTTCTTAAACTGTCAAAGTATGTCATTCTGTATTTCAATCTGACAAATAAAAAAATGCCTTCACAAATTTATTTATTTGATAAAGCCAAACTCCTGGCTAAACTACAACTAGGATGGTCAATTAGGGACGTGGCTAGACATTATGGACACAGTAAAACCACTATTATAAAAATTAAAAAACGATGGAAAGAAGATCAGACAATAGAGAGAAAACAAGGGACTGGTTTTTGAAAGCAATCTTTGATATTAATATTTTGACATTTTAGTAACCATACAATTTAAAAAAATACCTAGGTTTATCACGTACCACTTTTATGATGCCGATAGTGTACGATTCTCGTTCAAAATGAGCAAAACGTCAGCGAGCGAAACGTCAGTTAAGTGTTTTGATAGTTTTCAATCGATAAAAATACATGAATTAAAAATTTTAATTCAAGTTTTTCATCATATTAAAGAAGTGTTGTCTAAGAATATATCTTTTCATATGGACCTCTACAAATTTAGGGATAAAAATCGATAAAAAAATATAAGTAAGTAACCCATTTAACATAGTATTTTTAGTTAAAAAGCCTTCTATACGGGGATAAACCCACCGTCAATTTGCTTTTTTTCCATTTTTTTCACGAAATTTTTGGAAAGCCTGTGTTTTTTTCTTGCGAAATCATTTATATGATTATAGTAAGTCCAAAATTCCAACAAGTTTTATAATAAACCAGCAAAATTAGATTAAAAACCACATACGCCCCATAGTCCTAAACCCTAACCCATCTTAGTAAATATCGCCCTAAAAGTCTAAATTTTTGCGGGATTGTGTTTGTTTATACTTATCCTCCATTTACATACTATGAATGGTGGAGAAAGCTGTATTAAAATAGCAAAATTGTAATAAATCCAGAAAATTTTCATGCTGATTTTTACACTGTTAGTTAAATTTTTGTTTTTTTTTAATTGCAGCAAGGGATATTTTATCGAACCGACCATAATCCAGTCAAAAGATCCCAAAGACAAAATTATGACAGAGGAGATTTTTGGCCCCGTTTTGTCGATCTACGTCTACAAAGATGGCGACGTACAACAAGCTTTGGAGTTGGTGGACAAATCGACAGCTTTCGCTCTGACCGGAGCCGTTTTCGCTCAAGATCAGTAAGTCTACATTTTTGCACTTTACAAATAAAAAGTTGATTTTAAGGTCATTGAAGGTAGGAGCGACTTGACAAATATTTTTTTTATAATCGTCATGCTCGAGATATATCAAAATACACTACAACCATGTCCTGACAGCTATTATAAAAAAAATTAATGAAGTCGTAGGAAAAATGACAATGTTTGTAAATCTGAATTGCGTTTTTCAAGGTCATCGAAGGTAACAGTGACTTAAAATATTTTTTTTAATCCTTATAAAATCGACTATAATTATAATCTAGTTCTTAACAAAAATTACGTCTTTTACAATAAATTGCATTATTTAATACTTTTTTGGCCGCCATTTTTAAAAAATGTCGATATAGCGAGTTCTTATAAATTTTTTTTTGGTCTACTTGTGCCAAATCTCTTAAAATGTGCTTCTTATCGTTCGTATTAAATTTCATGCTTCTAGAACAATAAAACTGGACGACACGCCGTTTAATAAAAATTTAATAAGTGGAAGAGGAATAGACGATATCCTGATATCTTACATATGGCCGTTGCTCAAAAAATGAATTCGTATTAAATTTCATGCTTCTACAACAATAAAACTGGACGACACGCCGGAAAAGGAATTTTTTGCACTGAAACTGAATTTTTACTAGATTGCAAAATGGTAATTGTATGCCCTTCAAAAAAGTGGTTTACAGTTTTTTTTAACAGAGTTAATAGTTTTTCTCAAAAAAACACAAAACGCTGTAACACGAAAACATGGCTGTGTACATTTCTTCAAAAACAGCCACATTTATTTTGTAATTTAGAAAAAAAAAGATTCATACTGTGAGAAAAGAGAGAGAAAGAAGTGTTGTGAGATCTTATTTCATATTTTTTATAAATGATTTGAACGAAATTTCGTCGCTCAGTATGCTAATTTTAGAGCACTGGAGCGTGAGTTTAGATTTGGTAAGATTCAAAGTAATTAAGGCGACATCTTGCCAGAAAAAACAAGCAAAGAAAGTCTAAAGTCTATTTTAAGTACCTCTAATTACTGTTACAGGCTCTGTTCTATTAGGGCCTTTTATCAAAATGAAGCCAAGCAATTAAATAATCAAATGTAATTTATTTTAAATAATAATAGTAAAAGTATAATTTATAAGACTTAGAATTCACAAAGGGTTTTTATAAAATAAACAACTAAAAGTTATATAATATTTTCCTAAGGGCAAATAAGGAAATATTTAAATGGGCAAAATTACAAATATTCACACAAGGAACTAACACGGAATTAAGTTTGTTTTTGTTATAATAGAACGCCATCTGGCAAGCAACTACTTCAATTTAAAAAATAAGGCCATGGCATGCGGTACAACCTAACTAAGCAGCGTTGCCACTTGTAACATAATTATGAAATTGTAACATAATTTTTCCTTAAAATTGAGTAACAACAAAATTTTGTCACAATTATCGATTATGTTACTCATTAACGATAATTGTAACATCATTTTTCACTCTAGAACTTTCAATTTTTTTACTTCTTTGCAGGTCAAATTTCAAAAATTATCTTATTTATTCAGTGCCGACTTCTCTTGGCAATTAAAAACAAAACTACATTACAATACAAGTCAAAGCACCATCTATGTAAAGATTACCGTACTTCGAAAATGTTTTTTGTTTCATGGAGCGGAGCAATACCGTTCTCAACTAAAAAGCCAGTTAACTCATTTCGTTTTAGTATCCTTTGGCCTGTGATTCCAATTTTTATCAAAAAAAAAAAAATTGTAACATAATTTTCAAGAAAAATCGATAATTTTGGCAACACTGCACGATAATTTCTTCATTGCAACACTGTAACCAAGCCACACGACAATGCGCTTCAAAAGCAAATTAAACACTAATATTACTAGTACACCAAAATATGCAACACGGCGTATTTGCCCATAAATGAGTCTATAAATGGTGATCCTTAGATCTGAAATCGGCAAAAGCCTACAGCATAAATTTAATGACTCTATGACAAAGTGATCTTCACAAAGCATATACCTACGGACGTATATACAGGGTGGATTTTTTAAACGGAACGGTGCTTCTAGCGGGTCAGAATTTGGTTGAATAAAAAAATCAAAAACACTTCAACTGAGATTTTTGATTTCCGTTAATCGTCATTTAGTTTACGAGGTATGGCAATTTTTTTTTTAAATAGGACACCTTGTATATTTTGCAATTTTTTAAATCTGCAAACAATTCTCTCTTTAGCAATACCACACAGTAGGATCTAATTTTTACGATAATCAAGATATTTTTTTCTAAATCTGTATGGGAAACTTCGATATTCATTCCAATATACCCCGTAAAACAGGGCATAGACAACAATTCCATGCAAGTATAAATGCCTCTATCTTGGAAACCATAAGAGATAGAGAATTAGTCAAAAAGATAAAAAAATTTTTAGAATTCAAAAATGTCAAATTATACAGGGTGTCCTATTTTAAAAAAAAATATTTTTTTGCCATACCTCGTAAACAAAGCGACATAAAAAATCCGAGATAGCACGATTAAAGAAAATTAAAAATCTCAGTTGACGTGTTTTTGGATTTTTTTATAAAGCCAAATTGCATATATTGTGAAAGACCACAAGAAACTCACCTCCCCCATTTTTTGTCGAATAATCGAAAATTTCTTTCTAAGGCCACCGATTCAAGTGAAAAGAAAGATATTTTAGCTTATTCGGCAAAAAATCAAAAAAGTGCTCCGAGCCGTGTCGTAGTTTTTACAAAATGTGCCTTCCATTCAAAGTTCAGCCAACTCTGATGATTAGTTGACTCCAAAAAGTATGTATATCACATGACCCATTTTGAACGTCGCTCTAAATTTCCGGAGCCAAGGTCACTAACAGAAAAAAAAAATAATTTCTACTGTTAAGTCGTGCAATAGAGAAAGTAGCAAACTGTCCGAGATATTGATTGCTTCAAAAAAGCTTACATAAGACCGGAGCCGAGATCCCGATATTTGTGTTCGAGCGGAAGTCTTTGTCTTTTAAATGGGAAAGAAGAAGGTCGAATTAAAGGCTACGATTTACGTTAAGGTTTACGTGTTTTCCCAATTTTCAGCTTAAATAACTCGCCCCTTTTAGAATATTTTCATGTGCAGCGCCACCTATGCAATAATGTTTTCCCTTGTACAAAACATTTCTCGTCCAGTGTAGCTATTCTTGAAATCAGGGAGAAAAAACAAGTTTTCCTGAAACCCACAGATCCTATTGGTCGATGCCGCCAATTCCCGATGGGAATGACATTAATGACGTGACTTTTGATAAAAGTTTGTTTCTACTGAGTTGGTCTTTAGAGACGGAGATAAAAGACCAATTTCTATTTAAGATACTGTCATTAGTGTCATTTGTGAAAAAAAAAAATACAGGTGGCGCTGAGAAAAATGCCTCCTCTAGGTGGCGCTGTCATGTGCATAGTTCTAGGGTCACTGGATCCTGAAACCTGTGATCCCAGGGGTAGTGACACGAGTCACGTGACCGCACTCGTTTTTTCCATGGACGTTCGTGAAAAAAACTCGTTTTTATACAGTCCGAGATAGAAAAACTGTTTTAATAAAACTCAGTTTTATACAGCTTAAGAAAAAAAAATGTCAGTAGGTTTTTTTTATGAGAAAAATTGTAAGGTGTTATAATAATTATGTATAATAATATAATTTAGGAGATATTTGGAGAATTTTTTAAAAATTGCTAAAAATTTTAATTATTATCTCTTTGCTTTATAGAAAAATAATTTTTACTACAAATAAACAATTAAAAGAGAAACACGTTGAAACTTTATTAATAATTAAGTATAATCTATTCTTTCCCAATACTGTATTAACAATATAGGGTTCCTAAGCAAATCCTTAGGGGGCCAAGCAGCCGTGTATAAGACGCAGACAAACGGAAAAGCACATTAGGCAGAAAAGGATGGGCATGGGGCGATGTTGTCACTACATCTTACACGTAGTAAATCCATTCCAGGTTGTTGTTTTCTAATGTTTTCCATTTTCATACCTTTAGGACTGGAATAAAAATTGTTTTTGCTCGACTTTAATACCAAACTGATGAAAGATATCGTAAAAAAAAATATTTTTCCTTACGCACTGTTTACAGGCTGGGGACTGAGATACATGCAAATGCCTAACCTAAAGCGTTCATACACGGCCGGAGAAATAAATAGAAACTTTATCAAGCAAATAGGACGGGTTGACGCCTTCGAACGTCCAACCCGGGTTTTGCACTTTGATTCGAAATCAAAAAGGAGGAACAGTCAGATGTGGGGCCGTGCACAAATTACGTAACGGTGATTTTACCAATTTTTGACCCCCTCCCTATGTAATGTTTTGTAACGGTTTGGCACGCCACTCCCCTAATATTACGTAACGATTTCAAGACCACTAGCCCCCCCCCAAAAAAAAAAACTTTTCACTTATTTTCATTCCAAATTTTCTTAGTTTCACACAAATGCAAACGCTGTCGAAAACCCCCCTCCCCCCTATGACCATTACGTAATTTGTGCACGGCCCCTGTAGTCCCAGTGGAGGAGGGCGAGAAAATTGATATTTTTTTCTTAAAAATTATACTCTTTAGACCTATTTCTTTGCGTTCCCGAAATTACGTAATTTTTGAAAAAAAATTGTAAGCGGCGCCATTTTTATTTCGTGCTTTGTTTTTCTAACATTTTTGCGTTCGGCTAATTTAATTGAAAAATGTTTGCCTGCGGCGCCCTTTATCTTCTCACTCGAAACCAAGATCCCCCGTTTTAGGAAAACTGATCCCGTCTCTGTTTCTAAATTTTTTCGAATAAAAGTAGAGTATGATCATGGGGGAAATAATGTTTTTCTACGGTATGACGAAAATTTCGAGAAAGTTGAAGAAAAAAATAAAAAAAGTGGCAGAGCTCAAGTTTTTCGTCAAAAAAAAAACGTTTTTTGTAAAGAAACAGAGCAAAATAAATCTTTTTACCCCTTTTTGGGTGTTACAAATATTGGCAGCCCCTTATTCTTCGCTTTTACCCTCCGCTAGTTTTGAAGAATTCGTTCGCTACATGTTTCGAGATCATGTCATAAAACACCTCGAAAATATCAAATGTAGTGTAGGGCCAGCTTTATTTAAAATCAATAATATCGCAAGCAAAAAGCTCTGCAGGAAAAACAGCGCCGTTTATTGATTTCTTTGGCTGCTAGTGCTACCTGCATGGTTTGGCCGTTTCCGGATAGATGTCACTAGTAGAACAGAATGGAAAGAAATTTAATTAAAAGCGAAGATATTTCTTTCTAATGTTAACAACCTCACGAGTTTATTGCTCAGTATCGTAAATAATGGACCCTGCCGCCTCCTTTAAGCAAGAAAAAGCTGTGGTTTGGACCTGAAAACATCTAAATTTTAATTAGATTAGATGTGTGGCCGCCATCTAGCGGAATTTGCAGACATCTTGTCAACGGTTATTATTGCAACTATGATTTATGCTCACAATGAAAGAGTGGCGACAATTTTTTCTCATGAAAGCAGTCCGGAGATAATAATAAACTGGCACCATTGCTCAATATACCTGTTTATTTTGTGCGCGCAGAACTTTCTATGCCATTTCTGTTTGATTTATTGAAATCCTATCCCTAAGGAAAATCTTAGGAATCCTGTATATATTCAATACTGCAGGTTTTTCTTATACCGAATATCCAAAACTATATAAGATAGGTACCTATATTTATTTTATTATACAGTCGAACTTCTGGTCGATCAAAATTAGGTAAATAGAAAAATATAGACAAACCTAAAATATAGGTTGGTAGTTCGTAATGGCTTTTAGTTTAAGGCTTGGCGAGACGTGTGGTGTGAGACAATACAAAGTTTTTTGGTTGTGATTGTGATATTTTATTTATGTACTCAAAATAATTTCACAAAGCCCTAACGAACAACCCCACATATTGCGTAAATATTCTAGGAACATGCGGGAATGTCCAAAACACATCCTGTGAATGTACAATGACTATTTTTTGGATATCCCATGAATGTACAAATTGGATGTAATCCGAGCATTATTGCATATAAATTCAAAAATATAAAGTTCAGATTACATCCATTTTTCAATATTCATGCAATATACCAACATTTTTGCTATGTAAGACCAACATGCAGGTCCAAATGGAACTTTACGTTGGAAAATATGGCGCGTTCTTTATTTTTCTGCCCTGGATAACCTCGCACACTCTCAGATTCTTTGAAGGATTTTCCTCGACTTTTAGGTTTGTCGACCAAAGTTTGCGTTTCCCAGATTTTTGTTTTCCTAAAAACAAGAAAGGTATCTAAATTTAGCGTTATTCGCAGAAGCGGTTTTAGAAAGCTTTAAAGAGAGGGATTTGTGCTTTTAGGAAAATTTTTTGAAAACATTTATCAATTTGTGCCATTTTAATTAAGTTGTTTTTCGCAGAAAATGTGCCGGTGAAAATTTTAAAAAGTCTGTGTCATTTTCAACTGTTTTTCACCAAAAATGCGCGGCAGATGAATTTTTGTTTTTTTTTTAAATCATTTTGTGCCATTTTTTGTGTTTTTTCGTGGTTTTTCGTAGGAAAAGGGGGTTGATGTACCCCATTCCCGAGTTGCTATGCATTGTATGGACATACAGGGTGTCCCAAATTGGGCACTTTTGGCGACTTTAAGGTCCTTTCCGGCGAGACAGAAAAACCTGACTCCCATTTATATCTATCTCGCCTCTTAACCTACCTTAAATCCCCCAAAGGAGTCTAATTTATTGGAACACCCTGTACATATTATAAATTCTACTTATAGTATAATGTGTAGTAATTTACCTTCTGGCACTTGAAAAAGCCTAAATCCACTCTTACTAGTTCTGGAACAGTAGGAAACACAGCAAGTAAAAACCATAGTGTTGAGAAATTTTTCAAATTTTCTATCTGACAATTTTATTAAAAATTATTATTAAAGCTAGGTTACAGGCCCCGGTAATATAAGTCAGTTATATACCGGGCGTGATGGTGAGTTAGGTATTTTATACCGGGCGTGACGGTGTGTTAGTTATTTAATCATCCACTGCCGTCACCCCGGTAACACTATATATATAGGTACAATACTTGCCATGCGTTCCTCTCTCTTAATCGTCACCCCCAGTATATTTATTGCAAAAAGTTGAAAAAAAAATAATCAAAGTAAATCGTAATTAAATTACAGGATTTTTATTGTTTTCAGAATGTTTGACTTTCAAAACTTGAACTTTTTAGTTAGTTACCTTTAGTAGGTATAGCTACGCGACGTAACAATATACACTTACCTTATAGTAGATCTCCATTCCTAACCCAGCATGCCCTAGTTTTTTCGGTGCGTATTCCTTAAATCTTCAGTAGTAGGTACTTGTCCAAACTCTACGTAAAAACATCCTTATACCGAAATTATTTCAATCATTCTTGTGTAATACTAGCGGCATTGTCTTGCATTGACTGGAAAATATATAAATAGGCACTTAAACGGACACACGCGAATGGCGATACTTAAATATTTTTTAATGTTTGAGGATTTTTGGTATAGGTATGAAAACGCGCGCGGATAAATGTATGGAAATGTTTACAAAAATTTCATGTCAGTTTTGACAAATGTGTTGTTTGCATCAGTCAAAAGTGGTCAAAATTATATATACTATAAGATAATTATTAAGAAACAGTTGCAATCAAATTATAATTTAATTGCAATTGTTTCTTGACGGTAATTTAAGGCCTAAAATATTTTAGCGTATTTTAGGCCGTAAACCCTTTGTTTAACCAATTTTTTCTATGTTTTTCACATTTTTAAGGCATTATTTTTCTTACATTTTATAGTTTTCCTTCCAAAATGTTGATTCGTAGAATAACAAACTCACCTTTTTCAAGTTTTCACTGTTTTTTTTATCGTTAAAAACAAGTACTAGCACTTTTTTTTCCTCTGTAAACATAAAAAATATTTAGAAAGAGAAAGCAGTATTTTAGATGCAGAGGGGGATAATGTAGAGAAGGACGAAGTATTTTAGAGAAAGGAGATATTTTAAAACCAGTCGACTGGAACATTTTTCTAATTTGACAGAAGAAGAGAGAAGGTAGAGAAAGATAGAGATATTTTAAAATTGGTCGACTGGAACATTTTTCTGATTTGACAGAAGAAGAGAGAAGGGAGGTATTTCCGGTCAATGAATGTGCAGTTTGATACAAAACAATTTATTTAAAAAAAGTGCTTTAAACTGTCAACCGAGCGAACAAAAATTTCGGTACAGCGTTCTTTAGTCACCAGTCTCGTGAAAAAAACTTATCAGGTTGGTGAACGGAAAGCCTCCAAGAAAAGAAAAAATTATGGTGCCAAATCAGAACATTTTTTCGTAAAAGTAAATTTATTTTAGATCATGTTTGCTAAGTTTAAAATAAAAACAGGCATTTGTGAATAACTTTGTAAAAAAAAACGTTTAAAATGATTGGTAATGTATTTATTAGTGGAATAATTGTAATAACAAAAATTCCAGGATAAATTGGTTCAATAATATGGCAACAGTGTAAAATATCTTTTTCCGTAGGGCATATAATCCTTATATTACAATTTTAATCAGGTATTTGTGAATAACTTTGTAAAAAAACGTTTAAAATTATTAGTAATGTATTTGTTAGTGGAATCATTGTAACAACAAAAATTTCAGGATAAATTAGTTCAGTGTTATGGCAACAGTGTAAAATATCTTTTCCTGTAGAGCATATAATTCTTATATTACAATTTTAATCAAAAAAGGTAGACTTTTCTTGTTTTTTAGTGATCAAAGGTTATTTTAAAGCCTTAAACTAGTATAATAACTTCTCCTTTTTTTTGGTATCAAGTTCAAAAAGTCTTTAAAATTAGCGAAAAACCAGCCAGTGCCTTAAATTATTTTAACACATCTAAAAATATTTTAACAGGTATTTAAGTATAATAATTTAAGGTTCATCATGACCGTACCATAAGTTTATAAAGTCGCGCTTGTTGATCAGTAATTTGTCATTTGGTTCATTTCAAATCAAATAAACCAGAGCTTTGGCAGACTATCTCCCCGATTTCCATACTATTTGGTACATTTATTCTACCCATAAAGGGAATAAAAAATCCCAAATTTAATTTTTTTGACCATTAGTTTTTTTTAGATTAATTTTTGAAAATCAAAACAAATTACCATTTTGCTTAAACATGTATCTAAAGAAATGAAAATATATCGATAACTACTTAAACTAGGACAGTGGTTTATAGCTCGTTTTAAAGGCATTTTAAATACCTTTCGAATGGTGTATCACATGATGTACTTTTTGTTAAAAAAAAAATCAAATTAAAAAAAAAACTTTTTTTAATTTTTGACAAATTTTGTTTCTGGATATTTCGCCAAACTATTTACAAAATTTCAAGATGAAGATTTGATGGGTTCATCAAAAAAAATTGTTTTAAAAATTCTGAAAACAATTTTTCAAAAAAAATTAGGTTATGTGATACTTTATCAAAATGGGATTTAAAATACCTATAAAACAAGGTATTACTCGCTTTTGTACGGTATACAATTCTCGAGATATTACTCTTTTTGTGTACCTGGAAATTTGGTTAAAATTGACTGTCTTTACAGGCATTTATCAAAATATGAATATCTGGAGAACCCATCAAGTCTCCATCTTGAAATTTTGTTAACAGTTAACTGTTTTCAAAGATTAAAAAAAAGTTTTTTTTTTTAATTTTTTATAAAACAAAAAGTATATCATTTGATAAATCATTCGAAATATCTTTAAAACGAGCTATAAACCACCGTCCAAGTTTAAGTAATTACCGAGATATTTCAATTTCTTTAAGTACATGTTTGAGCAAAATGGGTAGTTTTTGTGATGTTCAAGAATTAATTTTAAAAAAAACTAATGGTTAAAAAAATTTCAAATTTGGGATTTTTCATCCCCTTTATGGTTAGAATAAATGTACCAAAAATTATCGAAATCGGGGAGATGGTCTGTCAAACCTCTTTTTTTTTTTGGTTGATTTCACATGAAATGACCCATTTATCTTTTACAGAAACTTCTTAAAATCCGCCATTGAACAATTGAAAATGTCGGCCGGAAACTTCTACGTGAACGACAAGTCGACGGGTAGTGTGGTTGGACAGCAACCGTTCGGAGGGGCCAGATTGTCAGGTGAGTTATTTAAAATATTTTTTAATTGTTTATTTCCCAACAAACCTTGATTTCCATATTCACCAACGTGAAAATTCTCGAAAAAATTCCGCCAAGATTTTCAATTGATCCTAGAATTGGCCTTCCCAACTAGTTTTAATTCTTGTATTTTCCACCACTCAGAGAAGTCGAGAGCGTATCTTGTATCTTGCCAATCCAAGCCAACACAGGCAAAAGTATAGAATAAAAAACAGTATAAAACTAAATAATTTATATTTTTATACAAAGCATATTAGATAATGGCAAAACTCAAATAATTAAGCAATCTGTTTTTAATATAGGCACCAATGATAAGGCTGGAGGTCCACACTACGTATTGAGATGGGGCAATCCCCAAGCGATTAAAGAAACCTTTGTTCCTCTTACAGATATCGAGTATCCCTATATGAAACAATAAATTGCCGTACTTTTTCTGACAGTTTGTTCCCAAAATATTTTAGGCATACGCCCAGATGTTTTTTTTTTTAAATTGTAAATGACAACGGGGGACAACTCAAATTCACACTATTATTTTTAAGAATAATATTACATAATAATTTCTGATATATATTGTGATCTGGCTTTTTAGTCATTCTTTTTTATTTTACTTGTTAAAAAAATTGTATAATGTTTGATGGCCTAGACAGGCTCTACTGTGCAAAAACAGTATTTTTAGTTAATTTTTAAAGTATTAAATAAAATTATTTCGAGTAAGCGAATGGCTAAATGACATTGAAATTGGTAGTTTGTATGGAACCATATCAAAAAATATGCGCCGCATTGGTGTATATTCTGCGAAAAGAACTTTAGCAACAAGTAAGCTGTTATTATCAATGCTTTAATGTCATTTAGCATTTTTCCACTCTTAAACCTAATACCACTGCCTCCTCCAATTAGGAGGCAGTGCTAATACCATATAATGTAATTAATTTATTTTGACACAAAAATGTGAATAAACTAGATTTTAAGTCAAATAGCAAACAGATATTTATTGTTTAAATAACTAAAAAGAATCATTTAATGTAAAATAATTTGATCAATTATGAATTTAAAAAAATATCAGTAATATACAGTCTTCCTAGCGACATGTGTCCTCTGGAATGTTGATTTGAAACTCTTTACCTACACGCGTGCGGTAGAGTTACTTTACCGTGCACTCAAAAAAAAAAAAATCTCGAAAGGAATTAACTCTAGGATTCACACTTTTACAATGTACACTTCTCTCCGAATAAAACAGGTACAGCAGCAGTTAGCAGCCTGTTTAATTTTTAAAATTTTTATAGTACGGCATTGTCTTCCTATAAGTGACAATGTCACAGACTCCTGACATTGATTTTGCATGTCACTGTCATCCAAATTTAAAAAAATGCCGCCGCACCTTTCCGAATTTGATAAAGCTTAAATCTTAGCAAAACTAGACGGTGGTTGGCCTATTCAGTAAGTAGCTGTTCATTATGGGAGAAGCAAGTTACGATAGTAAACATAAAAACCGATTTCAAGAGGAGGGATCTATCCACCGAAAGGAAGGCACCGGTTTGACGAAAGTTACTAGCCAAGAAGCAATCAATTTTCTGGAAAATCATTCGTTTGCCAAAGCGAAAGAAGTCAAAATTGAATGAGAGAGGAGGATTAAACGTTCGAGGCTAAGGTGTCGCACTGCGGCAAAAAAAAATAAACTAAGTGAGGAAAAGAAGCAGTCTCGATTAATTTTTGCCTTGAATTATTATCTGAGGGACGAAGAATTTTGGCAACAGGTGGTTTTCACAGATGGAAGATCTTTAATCTAACAGCGATAAAAAACAATTTCTGGTTTATCGACCGCCAAGAACCCGATACGAAAAACGATATGTTGCTGGAAACGAAGACCGGGCGGGAATATTTTCGGTAAATGTTTGGAGCTGGATATCGGCTGGAGGACATGGCACTGTATTTAGAATTAATGGGCGATTTACCGCCGAAGTTTACGTTATTATGCTGAAAAACGTCATGCTTCCAGAGGTGAGAGTCCCTTATCCAAATCATTTTGTATTCCAACAAGATAACTGTCCAGTTCATACGGCCATAATTGCGCAGCGATGGTTCTAGGATAATAATATCGAAGTTTTGCCTTGGCCTGCAAAAACCCCTGATGCGAATCCAACAAAGAACGTTTGGGGACTTTTTGCAAAGAAATTAGCAAGTTTTAATATCATTCCCAGGAATTCAAAACATGTAGTGGAACTCATCGTAAGGGCATTTAGGGAAGTTATTGCTGAAAATCCGAACTTATTTGAAAATCTAGCCAAGTCAATGCCCAGAAGACGAAGAACGGTGCAATGACGCGCTATTAAAGATAGTAATGTTTTTTATATGTTTTTAATTTTGTTATTTTTTTTTTAATTTTATTTATTTGGCAATTTTCGTCAAACCGGTGCCTTCCTTTCGATGGACAGTTCCTTTGTCTTGAAATCGATTTATTATGGTTACTATTAATAAAACTTTTTTAATTAGTACAAAATAAACAAGCCGTCTCCTTATAAAAAGTTTATATATGCCAAAGATATAACCTAAAATGACAAAGTCAAAAAGTCAGTGTTGCACATAGGAAAATATAAAAAATCGTATTTGCAGCTATCTTCTGCTGTGCCAGTTTTATGTGGAGAGAAGTGTATACTCTTTTTAAAATTAATAATCTTGAAAAAAAAATTGTTAGAATTTTTTAAATTATTATCTTTCTTTAAAGGGTATAAGACGCTAGTAGGCAAAATTTGGTACCTAACATATGCGTAAAGTGCCTTTACCGCCATTGACGGCTTGGCCGAACTCCGCTTCGCGTCGTTCTTGCGTGCGGTAAAGTATCAATTTCCGCACTTGTTAGTTAAATAACTATTATATATCGGAATATGAGTTTGCCTCCGCAACATAGGGATTTTATGCGTTGAACTTTAATAAACAATAAAAAGTGTAAATTTTGTTTACTGTCAAGAAATTGTCACGAAAGATTGAACGAAAATGAACAAGAGTCAAAATGGACTTTCCAGTGACCGTTTTACAAAACCTAACCTAACTTATTGCTATAAAATATTTGTTATCGTTTTGTTTTTTTTTTATGTTTAAGTTACTTGCATCGATTTGTCGGATCGGGTTATTTTGATAATATATAACTTACCTCACGTAAGCTGCCTTGCATTGCCCGAATCTACCTCTAAGAGGAATTCTCCAAATTGAATTTGGCACATTAGCAAATCAGACTCCAAAAAAAATAGCCGGTGCTCCATAGCCCGACACCAACGACAAATGACTACTCCCGCCATATTGGAATCGTGATTTCGAAACAGTCCGAGGAGCGGTTTTGAAATCCTTTGAAATATCTTGAACTGTGACGTCACCAGTTCAACGCCAAAATGACATTTCAAAATCTTCTCACATCAAAAAAAGACTAAAAAAGATAAAATAACCATAGTTAAATGAATGAATGAATTTTGTGTTTATCTGAACATTTTTAATTTATATTTGTTATTCTTCCTAGATTAAGAAATACCCACTTTTACGTTGCATCGGTTTAATGTCTGCTAAATAATGTAAAAATGTACTAGATATGCCCAATGTTCAGGAGACAATAGTCTTAAAAGTACGGGGAGGAAAATACCGTAGATTCCCTATGTTGCGGAGGCAAACAAATAACCTGGTACACCCATAATGTCATTTTTTAATGTTGCCCTTTGAGAAGATAATATTACTTTAATATAAATTATGAATTACAGTCAATTAAGGACAACTTTCAGTGGGCACACTGTAACAAACATCAGATGACAAACGAGCGCGATACAAATAAACGTGACCAATTGAGCTAAGAACAATTAAGCGCTGGTCGGCGTCATAGCATCAATAATTTTTTGAACCTTAGCCAATAAAACAAAGAAAAATGAAGCGAATCCTTAGCAACCCGGTGACATATTAGCTTAATCGAGGCGTTCAGTTGTCCCAGCGCTCAGTAGTTCCGCGCTCAATCGTCCCAACGCTCAATTGTCCCAGCGTTTAATTGTCCTGCGCTCATTAGTACCAGAGCCAAATATTTTATACGCATACAAAAGAAATGTAGTTCTATTTTCAAATAAATATGGGCGGTTGACTTGAAATTTTATTAAGAAGTGACAATATTAGTCTGTATTTTCAACATTTATCACCTATTTGTAGTAGCAGATACAAGGGTATCTACTACAAGTTTTTAAATCTAGATATAAAACAATTACATTTATAAGTGTCTACAAAAATAGTATTAACCGATTATTGTCGTGTTGAGAGCTACCGATAGACATAGAATTTCAGATCAAGTACTATACGTGTAAAAATTAAGTAATTATTTTTGTTGTGTAATTTTTTTGGTTATGTTATTATTAATCACACTCGTAGCAATAAAAAATGCTTGTTGTTACATAAAATCAGGAGTTTTCTTTTAAAGTGTTTTCTATCTATTATAATGTACTACTATCCCAACCGGCCAAATCTAAAAAATTAGGGGTAACAATGCGGTTGAGAGTTTCATAGCTAAAAAAGTATAACGGTTGGGGAAACGTCACTTTTTCTATTCTTTGACATTCATGGAAATAATTTTCTTACATTTTTTTTTCTTTTGAGTGATTTACGCTAGCTAGTGAGTTTAGAATCAAAAATAAAGACAATATTGATACCTCATCTGTTCTTTGCAGAAAATACTTACTTTTTCTGGAATTTTTATACAATCCGCAAAGCAGGGCAACTCTAGAAGTTGAAATGGAACAATTTATTAGATCTTTTAGAAAAAAACTCAAAAAACGGCCAAGAAATTCCAACTTTAAAAAGTAAACAACACTTCTTTTATGTAAAAAAAAGTAGGGTTATACGTCAAGTCTGACCAGAGATCAAATTTACCCAGGGAATATAAATTTACCTAACCGGTTTGCCTCTCAGATTGCTCCATCCGCTCGTTCAAAATTTGCCACTTTTTCTTTGGTGAAATCCATTCTCTATCTGTTCTATTTTCCCTGGCTGTTTGTAAAGTTTGTTCGACGTCACGTTATTGCTGAATTTAAATTTCAGTTGAGGAACTAAGAGTTTCATTTTAGTTAAATTCAAGGTAAAAATACTGTCCGATTCACTTTCAAACCTTCCATGAAAACGCGACGAATCGAACTTTTCTTTCGTTGTCCCTGCCCAATTCCAATACCGCTGTTTTGGTATCGCATGGAACTGACTTATGAAACCATTAATAAGCTGTTAGCACTTTCAATATTTCTGCAAAATTTATAGGCAGATATCTTTTGCTATGTTTTCAGGGGTATTGAGTTCGTTTTCAAAACTCATTGTATCTTTTTCTTTTTTATAGCGTGTTCTTGCTCTTGATAAAGAACACGCTCTATAAAAGAAGAAGATACCATGAGTTTGGAAAACGAACTCAATACCCATGAAAACAGCATTTATTTTAATTATATTATTATCCTGTAAGCTTATTTACTTAAAAAAAAAACAAATAAGTAAAATTAGCAAAAACTGTAATAACTTCAAAATGCACCAGGCAAATGTCGAAAACCCAAATCGGGTTTAAAACGCATTCAAATCACTTCATGACAACCGAAAAATGAATCGTATTAAAAACGTATTCAGTTCCACGTGAAAACGTAGTAATTAATAGGGAGTAAAAGCCAAACCACCAATTAAACGTAAAGTATGCTCTAAAATCCAGCGCTCTCATTGGTGACAACCGGCAAAGATGGGGTTTCCACCTCGACTAACGCGATTTCAGCTACCGTATCAGACGACGCGACGTAACGATACGCCACCCTAGCGTATAACGCCCTATTGAGTGAGCAAAGTTGCGTTTTACCGCACTCAAAAGCCAGCTATAGTTAGACGAACAATGCGAAGCAGAGTTCGAATAAGCCTATGCCTTGTTTAATTATGAACAATGTATAGTAAAAATAGTCGTAATTTTAGTTATAACCAAAGAAATTAAAATAAAAGTATAACGCACGCTCTGTCGCTGTCCTCTTAACCACAAAGACACTGACAGAGCGTCCCTCATAACAAAAATTACGACTATTGCAATTACTATACCAATTGTGAACAATACTTTATAGGCTTATTCGAACTCTGCTTCGCATCGTTCGTCTAACTGCTTTTGAGTGCGGTAAAACGCAACTTGACTCACTCATAGGGCATTAATAGACCATCAAAACAATTGTTGTTAGCATTTTTTTTTCTATTAAAACCACAAATAATACCTCTATAAAAGCAAAAATAAAACTATAAATAAAATAAAAAATAAGAACTTTGTTGATGGTTTATAGAGGAAATAAAACAGAGATTATCATCCCCTTTAATAATTTATTCATAAAAAATTAAAAATGACAGAAAACCGTATAGCTAAAATCACACGCATATATTTTATAGCCGTGTCTTACGTGTTTTGCTTACTGCCCTGTCCTCAGATTAATAAAAATTAGTCTGAGGCCCTGTCCCATATCTCTGCCCTTTCCTTTATGAGTTATGAGCGAAAGGGTCCGTGTTCCATGCGTAAGTTAAAGAATAGGGGCCAAAAAGCTACCCCACCCCAATTCAATTGTTGACCACTATTTATACTGGACGGCTGTATATCACCGGTTCAGTTTTCTCGTTAGCCGCGGATTTCAACCAAAACTGTCATAAGAACTGTCAGTTGTCAGTTACATTTGTCGTCAATTTTTGCGGAAATGGCTGCTGTTTCGGACTTTTTTTCGATAGGAAGTGTTGTCTGGTGCCGAACGTGTTACAACAGCGAAATCGAGGGCGAAGTCTTGGCCTTCGATCCCCAAGCGAAAGTCCTAATACTGAGTATCCTTTTTTTCCCATGGGAAATTCATCTTCTTTGTCGTTAAAAAGACTGTTGTTTCATTGATGTCAGTAACTTTTTAGGGTATATTTGGATTCTATAGGGTTCCTGATTATAATACAGCTTATGATTTATTCAGTTAAAAAAAACTTTTAATAGGCATTCTTTATTCTTAGAGGAAAACAACCTTTTTTTTAATTTTTGGTTAAAATCTAGGTTAAAATTGTTTTTCATTGTTTTATGCTATTTTTTGTATTTAAAAGTGGTAATCACTGAAATTAGGCTTCTGAATTAAGGGTGGATTAAGGTCAATTCATGCTCGCAACGTTAATCAACGTGCGCACGTTTTTTAACTGATCTTAATTGATAACTTTTATGTGCAAAAGTTGATAGTATTTAAGGTAATTATGCAGTATACAGTTTTCTGCCATTTTTGATTTTTTTTGAAAAATTCTTTATGGGGGCACCTTCCAGGGTCCCTAGGACCCCAAATCCATCTGCGTCGATTGGTTTTTTTTTTAATTTTTTTTTTGTTTTTTTTAATTTTTTTTCACTAAAACAACCCAAACCAACACAGTCCAACCCAACCTAATGCAAACCAACCCAAAACAATCAAAAAAACATTACAAACCCCCCCCCCTGGGCATCCTTTTTTCTCATAGAAAAAAAAAATCGGGCGCATGCAGATTTGGGGTCCTAGGGACCCTAGAAGGTGCCCCCATAAAGAATTTTTCAAAAAAAATAAAAAATGGCAGAAAACCGGATACTGCATAATTACCGTATTTAATACTTAAGTTTGAAATGAAATAGGAACATGAACTATCATTAAGTTCCCGGGTAAACCTGCCTTAACTGAATAAGTTTAAAAGCCCTTTCTATGGATTTCCCAAAGGCTTTCCATTTGGGCAAAGACAAAAGCAAGAGACTAGGCTAAGTTTATACATTTTTGGTTCCTTGATTTCAGTCCATTTCAGTTAATTTTATGGTATTTTTTTAAACTTTAAGCCTTGGTTTCACTTGGGTTTTCATTTGGGAAGGCACTTTAATTTCAATCTTTTATGGTGTCATGTCATAAATCATGTGAGTCACCTGACTTAAACCCTGTAAACTCATTGTAAGTAATAAAAAGCAGCAATAGCTTCAGTTGTTTTAAACTGCCTGCTTGAACAATTACATGATTGGATAAGTACTTTGCTTAGGATATGCATATTGTAGAGCAACAAAGGTGCTCTTTAGTGATTTTAGTTAAAATTTCTATTATTTCATCAAATTTCAACCAACCCAAGTCACTTTATACTTTTTAAGTTAAGTAGTTGGCAAAAATGTGCAGTTTTTAATTTTCTCCCCTGTCATTACACCAGGTGAGCCAAAAATATGAAGATATTTTTTTTTAAAATCTAAAATTTTACAGAAAGGTAGCTCTTTGTCTTTTAGGACACCAAAAGCAAAAAGTTAGAATTGTTATACAGAATGATGCTTGATGAAATAATCATAAAGATATTGTAGGTACTGTGTGTCAAGACCTTTCCACAACCCATATTAAAAAATAATTTGAGGCTTTTGTTATGATTATACAGGCATGGGTGTAGCCAGGATATTCCACAGGGGGGGGCCAAAATGTTCTTTGGGAAATAATAAAACTTTAAATATATAGGTATGCACTATAAAGGTATAACTTAAATAGAGACATTATGTTTACCACAGTTCTGATCAGACATAAGGTAAACAATTTGGAAACGATACCAAATTGTGCTCAAATTTGTATCTCTACACGTAATTTTTTTACAAACATTTATTATTTACCTTATTTTTATTCACATATATAAAGAAATTTACGAATATTATATAATTGCTTTTAAATTTTCTTGAATCTTTACAATTTTAAATCATTAAAGAATTAATAAGGTGTAGGTACATGTTATGGTACTACAAAAGAATAATACTTTTTATTTCCGAATTCATATCAGGAATAAAACCTACAACAATGTGACAACCTTGCATTTGTGGCGGTTCAGCCATATAACCATTTGTTTGCTGCTCCATTCATTATTTCTAGTCGATGTTGTAGCTTTAGTATAATTGAGGTTTTGGTATATTTTACAGATTATTGGACAGTTTTTAATATTTTTCAATTTTTACGTGTTTGTGGCAAAAGTGATATGATAAATTGCATGGTGTGACGCAAACTGGAGATTGCAGGTGAAAACCAAACATTTCACAGGTTAGTTATATGTTTTCTGACGCCATCTTGTCATAGACTGCCATAGGTATGCAATAAATATAGAAAAGACATAAGTTTTTTTGGGATATTTTTTGTGAATTTCTGACGAAAACAATATGGTATAATCAACCAACCCCAGCTGCAACAATTTTAAATATCTTACATGAGTAGCAAAAAAATGTAAGAGGTGCGTATGATATTTATTTATAACTACATTCACAGTTGTAATACTATCTGTAGTCAGCTTATTTTTAGCGTTCACAGTATAAATATAAATTTTTAAAACATTATATCAGACACAGGATAAAGGATGTATGTTTGTTACAACTTTTTATTTATAATATTTACATAGGTAGATACTCCACATAAGATTTTTTTGTATTTATTAAAAATGTGAAGATACTTTTGCATGTATTAAATAAAAAGTGTATAAATCCCATTTATTTTTACACACTGAAAAACCATCGTGTAATACCTATAAAATACCACTATTTTTGGTTTTTATATTTTTTCACAATAGTAATTTGCCTAAACAGTGCTGCAGTGAAAAAGGCATGTTTTTAGTACAACAATATCCTACTAAAACGAAAACTGCTTCTCAAAACTGCAATTAGACTTAAAATTCATGCAGTTCTAAAAAAATACTTTTACCTATGCTAATTTTTTAATAAACTTTTGCAGGTACTCTATAAATTGCATGCACTTATTTTGTGTCACTTGACATTAAATAGGTAAAAAAAAGTATTTTTTTTTTAATGTGTTTTGCATGGTGTGCATGTGAAAAAGTCTACTTTTACATACCAATTTTAATGTAGAATGTTTAACTTCCCTCACAGCGTGCGTAAAAAACTGTCCTAGCGTGCGTGAAAAAACTTAACACATTTTTTTTTTATGGTACTTACCAAATTTTTAAATTTTGAGTTTGGAATGTCACTAAAAACTAATTTTTGATCAAGAAAGTCATCATAAACACACATAGAAAAAAAATTATACCTAACTCTTGCGGAAGTGCCTTGCCCACCCAAACTCCTCCCGTAGGTAGGCAACTAACTATCTGGAGGACATTTAAAAAATGAATGTTTAATTAAATATAATACGTTTCCATATTAAGTATACAAACATTAAAGATTGTATTTCCAAAAATATTTGACAAGTCTGAAAATAAAGACCAAACCTTTTTACATTTATAAATAACGAGCCGATTTTGGCCGCTGGTAAACATAACGTGGTATTGCCTGGGCCAGCGTTGCCAGTGGAGAAGATAAAATGGTTTTCCCTAAGTCTAAGTTGATGGGTCTATTTTAGTTGAATGTCTTTGGTATGCACCTTGATATCCTAGAAGTGAGATTGTTCTTATATAGGTGACATTCTTAAATAAATGAATTAAAAAATATACCTACTGATTCGCAAAATCAAAATTTGAAAAAAAAATTAGTAATAACTTTCTCCATGTCTGAAAAAAAAGTCCTTAATTTAAAAAACTGTAGATCAGCGCCGTTGCCCTCCGAGAAGCTATGCAGTTTATAATATGTAATTAACAAAGCTCTACGTTATTTTGTGTTTACATCAGATCTTGATTTTCTGGTAATGAGGTGCTAAATAATTATTAATTATCACTAATTTTCAATAGTCCTACATAAGTCTTTTTTGCTTTGTTGTGCTTTTGACACTCAAATTGATTCCGTTTCTGAAAATATGAGTCGAAGCCTAGAAATAATTTAATCTAGAATTTAATTTAGGTATTATACAGACCACAGACTACCGACCACAGATTAGTTTACTGTCATACAGACCTATGTTAAATGAAGACATTTTTCAAGTTCTGTACCACTTTTCTATCAATGATATTCAAATTGAAATTCAAATTCAAATTTAGTCAAAAAATTTTATATGTATAAATTTAGAATTATTCGCTACCTACTTAAGTTATATAATTGCACCTAGATTACTAACAATCTGTATGTGCAAGCATTAAATAAAAATTTTAATTCCTTATTTTTAATATGAACAAACATTGCTTTTTAAAACTGCAAGATATTAGAAATTTAGAGAAAGGGAAAAAAGTGAAATATGAGAAATTAAAAGAAAATCCTTTATTAAATATATTTGTAGCACAAATACCAAGTATTACATTAAATTAATATAAGTGTTGTAATTTTGATAAATTACTGGTTTGCATTTTTTGGCAAAAGTTTTACACTTGAAATATTTCTGATGCTAATATTTAGGACCCACAGTTGTAGCAAATCTTTGGTTACCATCTCTTCTATAAAAGGAAATAATCAAATTCTGGTTGGATATTTGTCTGGTTTGGTGTGTGTGCTCAACTTTTATTTGTGTTGGTTTTTATACAGAAAAAGACAAGTGTTATAAAAATATAACATTCTGATATTTCGTATATTTTCATCAAGGAGAAAACCACTTATGGCATTACTGGCAATACATGTACAAATTCCTTGGCATTACTACCAGATTTACATGGCATTACTGGCAATACATGTACAAATTTTGGATGAGTTGTTACCCCTTCGATTTTCATCATATAGTTCATTTGTTGGAAATTGTTTTTTTTTTGAAATATGACTTTTAGAATGTAGTTTTGTACAACATTTAGAGGTTCGAGAGCATTCATGTACGGACCACCCCACACAATTATAGCATATTGTATAATAGATTCAACCAATGCTTTGTAGATAGACACAAGTAGTTTTTTGTTCATGAATTTACATATCTCATAAAATTTGTAAATGAGCCTTCTTGTTTTAACAACTAAACTATTTACATGATTGGACCATTTAAATTTTTTTTTGTCCAGTTCTTGGTATCTGCAAAAAGTTGAAATTTGGTCTGTTGACATCAGTTAGTGAGAAAGCAATATACTTTGATTTATCTGAATTAAGGGTTAATTCATTAAAATCAAGCCAATCTTTTATCATACCGATCCCAAGTTCTGCCATAGTCTTTACTCCCTCCCAAGAATCAACACTAAATATCAAAACTGTGTCATCTGCGTAGGATATAATTAGGCCTTGAATGTTATTTTTTAGCAAAGCATTAATATAAAGGATGAAAAGAAACGGGCCTAAGACAGTGCCCTGCAGGATGCCTAGTTGACTCCTTTGACTGTCGCTTAATATGTCATTTATTCTAACTTGTTGTGTTTTATTCTTTAAATAGCTGTGAAAGACCTCCAACACAGTGCCCCTAATGCCGCAGTGTTCAAGCACTTTCAGCAGTTTTTGTGAGGCACTGTGTCAAAAGCCTTTGCAAGATCCAAAAAGACACCCACACATTTTTTATTTTTGTCCAGGTCAGCCTTCACACAGTCCACAAGCTTAAATATAACATGGTTTGTACCAACACCTTTTTTAAAGCCGTATTGAGTTGTTCAAAATGTTGTGTTTTATAAGAAAGTAAAAAAGCCTTCCTTTAAGGCATTTTTCAAATATCTTGGCGAAAGTACTTATTAAGCTTATTGGGCGAAAATTGCTGATTTCGGTTTTGTTTCCAGATTTATAGATTGGGACGAATATTGATTTTTGGAAGTCATTTGGAACATTTCCTTGCAACAAGATTAGGTTTATGATGTATATGAGATGATTAATGATCTGCAAGTGATGACCCTTAATGAGTTGTGAACTAACTCCATCACATCCTGGGGCACTATTATTTTTAAGTGATGCTATATGTGATATAAGTTCGTTTTTGCCAATTGGTCTGAGGAACATATTTTGATTGACCTGAGGTACATTGCAGGGAATGTAATTGTTGGGGGGTTTATTTTTGCACCCATGTGTTGTCCTATCTATACAAAGTAATTATTACAGTAATCAGCCATATTTTTTGCGTTTTCAAACGGTTTTTTATTTTTGTCTAGTTTTTATGTTTGTTTGAGTTTGTCCCTTCATTTATGACATTATATATTTTTTTCATGTCATTTTTGTTACTATTTACAATGCCCTGATAATATCTAGCTTTGGCTTCATTTATAATTCTTTTAAGGTTGTTTCTATATGTTTTATATACCTGATTAAGAATATGATTGTTTCTATTTTTTATTAAGTTTTTCTTTAATTGATCACAGTGTTTAATAGACTTTATAATAGCATTTGTAAACCAAGGTTTTATTTTTACTCGATTTTTAATTTGTAATACTTTTGTTATAATGCAGTTGTTATATATTTCACTAAAAATTTTGAAAAATATGCTGCTTGAGCTTCTTTTTCTGCCATAACACTGTCCAACAATGAAAATGTTTCGGGCTCAAAAATAGCTAATTCTTAAGTATTTTCATCCACTGAATTCAAAAATAACCATAAAAATTAGAGATTATCTCTAGTTTTGGAGATAAGGTGATATTTTACATTTTATATCCTCTAAAAGCATCGAAAGATAAAATAATAGAAAGGGCAGAGAACTGGATAGGGTGGGGAGTTAGAAATAGTGGTACGCCACCATCGAAATTGACTATCGATAATATCGATAGAGATAAAACTACAGAACTATCGATAGTTTTAATTGCAATACAGCCCTACTATTATCGATATATATAAGCGGGGACTCCCTCCTTTCCGAAATAATTGCGTATTTGCGCGTCTTTTTATTCAGAGCGACCAATACCTTACAGTTCAGTTTCATATTTCTAATCAAACGCACAGTTAATGTAGTGTGTATGGTATTGTTATAAAACTAGATACGCGGGGACACAATATATCATCGCAAACTGACTATAGTGTTTATGCTGTAAATCTAAGGTTTATATTTTACACACAATATTTCTGTTTTGTTTAGTGCAAAATTTGTTGTTTTGGAGTGTTTTTAAAGTAAAACTTATTGTATTAACATGCCTCGTAAATGTGTAAATTCAGTTAACAATTTTTGTTATATTTGTGGAGAAATAACGTTTTCTTTACAGAAACGTAATTTGACGCTTCTTGTAAAGACTGCTTACCAACATTATTTTGGAATGAAGGTAAGAGACCAGGATAAGTCATGGGTTCCACATATATGTTACAATGTTCAGTTCTATTACGAGAATGGCTTAAAAATAAAAAACGGTCGATGGCTTTTGGGGTGCCCATGGTTTGGCGGGAGCCTACAAACCACATAGATGACTGCTATTTTTGCTTGACTCCTCCTATCAATTCAAGATTGTCAATGAAAAACAGAGGAACAGTTCAATATCCGAATCTCCCATCTGCTATTCGACCTATACCATATTCAGACAGTTTACCAATTCCTACTCCACCTCAAAACTATGAATTGGAAGTAGAGAGTAAAGACAATGTGGAAGATGAGGAATTAAACATGCCTTCAATATCACACGACCCTGATTTTGAAGAAAAATGTTCTTATTTAGTGATTTGTATGAATAAAAAAATAGGGAGAATTAAAGTGGGTCCTTATTTTTTTTTTAATTTGCAAAGCAGTGTTATTTCTTAACCCAAAGTAACCACAATATATATACAGGGTGTTCCAAATTCGAAGCTCACCATGGGGATCTCCTAAGCGGTAGGAGATACGAAAAGGTTTAAATTAGGGCAAAGTTGCGCAATTTGACGCTTTGCTCAAAACCGAAATCTTAATTTTTAGTTTTTATTTCTCTGCGCCATTATTCTTAAAGCTGTCAAAAAACGCTTAAAACTTTCTACAAGCACATTTTTCAGATCAACCTAGTTAGAGGTCCGTTTTTGAGATTTGACATTTCAGTGTGACAGGAGCACTGTCAAGTTTATTTTTTCTAGACACATGCTTTTTTTCTCCTGCCATTTGGTTCACAAAGAATGAAAGATATTTTACAACCTCATTTTGACAAGTACCTAACGTTTTCAAAGATTAAAAAACAAAGAAAAAGATGTTTTTTAAAATATTAGGTAAAGTTATTTTGTTATAACAAAATGTCAAAAAAACTGTAATTTTTAAAATGTTAACAAAAGTACTGCAATCGAGTTTCCAAAATTTCTGGAGCAAGTTAAAAGCAAAAATTAAATTTGGGCTGATGATGGTCAATAAACCCAAAACGTCAGATGACTTTTCAAAATAAGCTTGCGAAATGTTATCTGTCATCCTTTATTAACCAAACGGCAAGAGAAAAAAAGGATGTGGCCAAAAAAAAATGAACTTGACAGTGCTCCTGTCACACTGAAATGTCAAGTCTCAAAAACGGACCTCTCACTTGGTAGATCCTAAAATCCCGTAGAAAGTTTTAAGCGTTTTTTGACAGCTTTAAGAATAAGGGCGCAGAAAAATAAAAACTAAAAATACACATTTCGGTTTTTTCCGCCTATCCCCGGAGCTATCCGGAATTTGTAAACTTTTTTTTTTTTAGTTTTAATCATCAAATTGCACAATTTTGCCAGCATTTTGTCATTAATCGCCCTGTATAATGTTTTAGATATAAATGGTTTTTGTGGTGGGTGTAAATAAAAAATCTCAAAAACAAAAAAATACCAATTTCAACTATTTGCATTTGGTGTCCTCATATAACTATGAGATACTATAATGGCCCAAATGCTCCAAAATGTGTAACGAAAATAACTTTGAAAAACAAAGGAGAAAATTCAAGATCGAGGTTGGCTTTGAAACTGTTTGGGTCACCAGGCCATAAACCAAAAATCTACTGCGCATGCATTTACAAATCCATGGCTGGCGTCGTAGTGACCTTACGATAATTTTATGACACTTTCACTGCTGACGTAATCGATGCGCTTGCCCGTGTACACTCGTTTATCGGTTTTTTCCAGCCCAACTTGATTTGGAGAGTTATTATCGGTACGCATTTTTCTCGGGAAAAGCAAGGGTAGGGCCGTTATAGTATCTTATAGTTATATGGGTTTCCTACAACATGCAGTTACATTTCTGTAAAATTTTAAATTAAAAATATCTCTAAATATAGCCAGTCAAAAAAGTTAAATTTCTCATATTTCACTTAATTTCAATCAATTAAAATAGTAGTTTTTACAACTAGTGGCTAAAATATTGCTTTTTTTTATAAGCGTTGGTTTAAATAACGAGCGCAGCGAGGTATTTAAAACGCCAGTAAAAAAGCACAGTTTAGCCGCGAGTTGTGAACACTATTTTTTTTTAATACCTTTATAAAAAAATACAAGAAAAACAGGAAAATGCTTTTAAAAATCTCGAACGAAGAGGACTTCTCGCAACACACCATCTTTACACTATAAATCGAGGCGGCTGGTAATTGAAATAACAATCGTTTCCATAGCGATGTGCCTTTCTACGCGGTGACGTTCAGTGTTGCGCCATTTTAATCTTTGACAGCTTGTTATTTTCCCGATTTTTTAAAATGATTTTTTCGTAAAACTGAAAACTGGCGGAAATGGCTTAATTTATAGGCAAGAATAATTCTCTTTAATTTTGGGTAAAAAAACGGACAGAAATCTTTTTTTGCACCCGTGATCAAAAAAAAAAGTTTTTTTTTGCATCGGTAACCAAAAAATTCATGCTTTAGTTTTCTGCAGACAGTTACTAAAATCATGTTTTTGATGAAGGTATAAAAGAAATATTTTGTTATACACTTTGGTAGAAGAAAGATGTAGTTTGATGAAAAACAAGAAAAATTTATAAATATATGAGAAGATAGACCCTACACAAAATAGTTCAAATTGCAGCAACTTTGTATTTTTTTTAGTTACATATATTTTTTCGTATTTTTTTAAATTATTTAAAATTAACAGTTTTTCATATATTTTGTCCCACAAAATAAAAAACATTTTATTTTTAGCAACTACTTATAGCCACAAATATCATATAATTTTTTGGATGTTTTAAAAAAAAATGAAAAAAATATGCAGCAACCAAAGTAACAGTTATTTGTGGAAATTGGATGGAGTGAACTTATAGCAATTGTGTGTACTTTGGGCAATGATCCTTGTTGGTTGGAAAATCTTACTCCCATATCCACCGTAAAAATATTTGGATTAGTTTATCTAATCCATGCTGCCTCTTTGTCCATTGCATTTAGGGGTTACTGTACAAAATATGACAAACATTTTTGGTATTTTGTTCAAAACCTACAAGGAAAAATTATAAATTTTTCTTAACAAAACTTCAGAATGCGCTTCTTCAAGTGGAGATCACAAGTTACATGATGTACAATTTATAAATCTATCCCTGGTTAGTGAATTACAAGTCAAAAAAGAAGTTACAACGGTGCCTGAGGTGCCTCAATCACTCAACTTGCAAAGGGTAAGTAGTAAAATAATGTTAAGAAAATTAATTAACTAATTTTATTTCAAGAAACTTTGATAAATATTTCAACTTGTTAACAACTATAAAATTCGGACAGAGTCCTTAATAATTTTTTAATTATGTTATCATCAGCCAAGTGCCACTTAAATTTAGGGCCAATTTAAAAAAAAACTTTAAAGGATAACTAATTGAACTACTATTGAAACATAACTGGTAAGGTCATTTCATATGAAATCAACCGATAGAATAGTGACTTTGAATTTTCATTTTCCCGATTTTGATAATTTTTCGTACACTTATTCTATTCATAAAGTAGATGAAAAATCTAAATTTTGAAAATTTTCGGCCCAGTAATTTTTTTGTTATTAGTTTTTGAAAATTATAAAATTACCAAGTCTTGCTCTTACATAGGTATAGAAAAATAGGAATATCTGTGAAACTACTTTTCAGAAATGCATGAGCGATACCTTGTTTAAAAGGTCTTTTAATTTTTTTTCAAAAACACCATTTTTTTAAATATATATTTTTTGTCAATATTTTAGTGAGATGCTGACCAAATTTTAAGATGGAGAAATTATGGGTTTAGATACAAAAAATAAATAAAGTTTTTGTTATGTACACATGATTTTACCTTAAAAAATTTACTTTTTAGTAGAGCTATTTCGTTTCTCTTGGTTTTTGTAAGACTTATTTCGTTCCTGTGAACTACTTTTTAAAATAGATACAAAAACCTGCATGATCATGTTTTAGCTAGGCAACACCTCAACTTCCATAAAAAGAACCACAGGGGTAAACTCATTTTTAATTTATTTGAGTAGACGTTGGTGTATTTATTTTGGTATGTTAGTAGGTGTTTGAAAAAAAAATTAAATTTTTGCAAGTATTTAGTTTTTTGGAAAATAGTGACTTAGGAGGTACGGAAAAACAATGTCTGAAAACGCTTGGTTTTTGACAGTTATTGTTTTACTAGAGGTGGGCAACTCATATTTTCCTCTCTTCCTAGTTTTTTTCATATTTACATGTAAAACGCATTTTATAACATGGAGTGGTTTTTTGTTGTCTCTTTTTATAATTTCTCCCGAGTGTTTTTGAAAGATTGTTTTTTTTTGGTTAGTGAAGTATGTCAAGCTTTGACAAAAAAGAACAAAAATAAATAGTGAACATACACAGTAGATATTAAAAACGTAAATAATGGGTAAAATATAAAGACTCCTATTATATTTTTGTTACTCTTTTTCTTACAATAAAACACAGAAACATAATGTGTTATTTATTAACAAAGTACATGCTAAATGCGTATGTTTGTACCTAGTGCTTGTAGCTCACTTACCTACGCAATTTCAGCTATTTTTATTAATTTTCCAGCTTGGTAAATGACTCAATGCATGTTTTCTTTGCACTTTTCCTGAGTTTCTTTCTCCGTTGGACAACGGAACAATACAAATTCGTCGAGGCAACGTGTTTAATGGTCAAGCCATGATGGTAGCATAATTTAAGGGGTAACGTTTTTGATTACGCAATTTTTACTATGTTTTTCCCATTTTTATACCATAATTTTGCTCACATTTTAAAGGTTTCTTTCCAAACTTTCGATTTCTATAATAAAACACTCAAATTTTTCAAGTTTTCACTGTTTTTTTAGCATTCAAAAATAATACTGCCAAAAAACATTTTTTTTCTGTTGAAATAAAAAATATTTTGAGAGAGAGGGCAGAATTTTAGAGGTAGAGATATTTTATTGACGTGCAAACATTTTTAAGGTTGTTGAAGAGAGACAGCAGGCTATAAAAAAGTATTTTAGAGAAAGATGGATATAATTTAAGGCAAATGTTTACTAAAAATATCTGTTATGTCATCTGTCTGTCATCTTGAGTGGTGTCGTGCATATGATTTTTATTTTGCAATTTTTGTCGAAAAAAACAGCGAAAATTGTAATTTTCCAAAGTGTAAAGTGAGTAAAACAGAGGGTGGTATTAATTTATTTCAATAAAAGTTCTTTACAGTCTTTAAATTTACCAAAAAACGTGTCCTACTAAAGTGTATTTTAGCACATCTAAAAATAATTTATCAGGTATTTAAGAAAATTATTTTAAGGGTCATCATGGCTTTACCATTAACAGTTTTTGATACAGCCAAATTCCAGTTTTAAACCGGACATTGTCAGGGGTTACCAACTATATCCCTAACAACTGTCAAACCCAGTTGCTCACCTCTGGTAAAACAATAACTGTCAAAAATCGTATACGGGGCCTCTAGCCTTGTATTATAGGCAAAAATGATGAGACAAATGAAATTAAAGTTAGTTTTTTGCATCCAGTCTGCAGCCCCTCCTTTTATTAACCTAAACCTAAATCACATATTTTAATTATTGAAAGAAAAATGGTTTTAAGAAAAGTTCAACCCATTACCGCTACAGGTCGGACATTGACAAAGGAGGAAATGTCATACTCGACCCAAAGGTTGGAAATAAAAATAATTAAAAAAAATATTTGATTTGTTTGAAATTTAGAGAGGCGTTTGTACCTACTTATAAAATATTATTAGCCACCATTTTTTACATGTATGAACATTGTTTTATTTTTTTTCATATGGAACCCATCATTTCTCCATCTTGAAATTTGGTGAGTGGCTTAGTAAAACGTTGCAAAAAAATGGTGTTTTTGAAAAAAATAAAAAAAAAATTTTCTTTTATTTTTGAAATGTGTCATGGTACACATAATTTAAAAGATCTTTCAAAGACCTTTTAAACAAGGTATCGCTAATGCCATCCTGATAAGTAGTTTTAGAGATATTCCTATTTTTCTATACTTATGTAAGAGCAAACCTTAATTTTATAATTTTCAAATATTAATAAAAAAAAACTACTGGACCAAAAATTATCAAAATCGGAGAGGGTGTCTGCTAAACCCCTGGGTGATTTCATATGAAACAACCCTGTACATTCTAAAGCTTTGAAGGACCAGTTTATCATTTAACAAAAACTCTTGATGTTGGGACAGAAAAAAAACGAAAAACTAATCTATTTGTTGCCCTTTGTTAAAAGGAATTTTAGTTAAAGAATTCATAAGAAAAAGTTGCTGGGGTAAGAATGTGTGTTTTTTTTTCAGTTAAATACAAGAGTCAGAAATCAAGTCGAAGAAAAGAAACGTATGTTACAAGCTATATCGGCCAATGTGTCTTCAGAAGGACAAAGCTTGTTTATAGCTATATCAAAAGTCATAAATGAAGTGAGGTGGAGAAATTCAGATATTATTGTGTGGAATCAAGAGGTAAGCTCTTTTTTGTGAAATTACATTTTTATGTGTTTCGTTGTATTGGTTGATGATGTCTTGACATGTTCTACGTTATATAGCTAGGTTAAGGTGGATTTACACAATCTATAACATAATAACAACTTTAATTATTAAGTTTTTTTGTCGGTTTTTGTTTTTAAATAATGGAATCGAGGGGATAATAGCTGGCCCAAAATTTGTACATATATTGCCAGTAAATCTGGTTGTAATGCCAAGGAATTTGTACATGTAATGTCATATGTTCATTGAGCTGTTTTCCCTTGAATGTAATGCTGATTAAGTGTTCAGAAATTTAGACAAAAACATTCGTGTAAATTATATTATTTTAATGAAAGAAAACTAACTTTGCTCTTGACGAAAGGGTACTTTAACAACAAATCAGTAAAAGAGAATATAGTAACCAGAATTTAATCCTAATAAATGAAGCCTTATTTTAATGTGTATTATTTTGGTTTTCAGGTAGTAATAACTCCACCTTATCAACTTGAAAATGTACGAGGGAATACATCTAGCAAAGGCTACAATTATATATTGAAAGTTGTAAGTATTAACCCATTATGAGTAAACATAAAAATGAATGTGCTTAATGAGTAAAAGTACTTTCATTTTATTTTAATAATACACATTTTCTTGAGAAACATGTTTTGTATTGAAATATTATACATAAAATGTGATTTCATCCGTTTTTTCCCGTTATTCTGGCGTTTGAAGGTCATAACTTGTTTCCATGAACCGATTTCGATGGAATAAAGCCTTTATCTTGCCCAGGAGTCCACGGAATGCAATAGTGAAAGAGTCATAAAAATCGGTCTAGTAGTTTTTGCGTGATGCTGGTATAAACAGACAAACAAACAGACAGAAATTCTGAAAATTGGATTTTTGATTAGAAGCCAAGAAAAAAAAATTTAAAAAAAATTCCATGTACAGTAATGGTCTATCTAGAGATTTATTACCTATAGATTTGGGGGTCTCATAAACTTCCAATCTTAGAACCAACTGAGGAAACAGAGATTTTTACACACCAAATCGTCACCTTGATTAAAAATTTAATATTAATACCATACACCTTAAACGAGAAATAACAACAAATATAATGATAAATATTCATTGTACTTACATCAATTAGCAATTTTGATAACAAAACAATTCATTGTAACAATACCGAGGGCAATACCTAACTATATTGGTATAACATAGGTAATATTTACGAAAACCAAAATCTGAAAATCGTATATCAATAGCTGCTTTACTTCTAAAGTTATGATTTTTTTTTATATATTACAGACCGACCGACAAAAATTTTTTTTTTCGGCGCTTAAGGTGTTTTGGAAACTTAGTAACTCATTTTTGATAAAATTAAGAAGTCAAAATTTCACGATTTTAATAGTGCCACATTCCATGTTGTTATGGTGGACTAAAAATACTTTAAAATTTTCAAATTATTGTAATAAGTTATTGTTTCTTCGTTTTTAAAGATAAAATTTACTATTATTGTTATTACCCCAATATCAAATTAATAATTTATACAAACATTTCTTTATGAACGACACTGGTTTTCCCCTATAATAAACTACAATACTTAAGGTCGTACATTTTACGTCATTGAATTTGTTTTCCATGGCAACGCGGACACACCCAGTGGGACACCAGAGATTTTTTAGCACCGGGTCAAAAATTTGGGGTTAGGTTACTTATTTTGACTTTTCGCGTTCTACGCCGCTAAAAAAACCAAGTAAAATACTAAAATAAAAGAAAACCATTTATTGCAGAATTACCTGCTAAAAAACGCTACCCAACTACGTATTAAAGTAACTGGGTGTAATGTTTAAGGTTGCATTTACAGGTGCATTTATAATTGAATTGGAAACATTCCCGCTAGCTGATACCGACAACAGGTTAACTTAAAAGCATGCAGATTTAAAAATCGGCTACTGGCGCTAGACGAAATAATCGTATTCTATTTTAAACAGGAGCGTCAACGACTAGCAAGAGTCTTTTCAACCTCTAAATGGACTCTAAATGACCTGTTTTGTTAGTACTCAAGTATCCGTGCGTTTGTGAAACTGAGGTTCTAAAATTTATCCTTTACACTCCAAGATTTCACGCAATAATTTAAATTAAAAAAAAAATGGTTGAATCAAAATAAAAACAAAATTATGTGGGGTTATGGGCGCCGAATGTTTCTATGCGAATTCCTAGTAATCCCAGCGAGCCAGTAAAGTTCTCTTGGTTCTTTGATAGACTCGGGGTAATGCCCGAGCAGCGCTAGGCCTTTTTCGGATGGCGTTTCATATTTGTTTTAGAACAATGTTTTTGAAAACCCATTTTTGAAAGATAAACATAACCTCGAATGGTTTTCTGTCAGAAAACGTAAAAATACTCTTCTGTCCCACTGCTACAAAACACCTGCAGTTACCATGGAATCATATAAATTTTGCGATCTATCGGCCAACACTTGAAATGCGTGTGTCTCCCAAATTCAATGAAGTGTGATTGATTGATCGGTTTTATTTTCCGGAGTGCACAGGCTTTTAGAAAAAATCTAATTCTGATGTTTAGTTTTCCCTGTGCACTCTGGCAAAAGATTAAAAAATTAAAGAACAAGGCGTTGCCAGTTGTCCTTTTTTTACTTAAAATCTGGGGAGAAACTATAGCCTTAAATTGGTTGCGAATGAATATTTACATTTAAAAACAATATTATTTATACTAAACACAAATGCAATTATATGAAGAAAACAATAGAAATCCCTGAAAAAAGTATTTTATGGAGTAGAGAATGATCTATTTTTAGTTTACCATTACCAGCTTTAGTTTCCGAGTTATTTGAAAAAAACCTTAATATATATATATAAAAAAATCATAACTTTAGAAATAAAGCAACTATTGATATGCGGTTTTCAGATTTTTGTTTTTGCAAATATTACCTAAACATTTTGTTATAAGGTTCAAATATTTCAGAGCTACAATTATCGAGATATTTTCTTTCAACATAAAATAATTGATTGTATGGTAGACTATCCGTGTTTTCTAGCATCATTATTATTTTTTTCAGGTTGAGAAACACAACACAGATCTAGCATTAAGTCAAAACAGTCGATCACCGCAATAAAGAAATTCGTCAAGACAAAACACCGCAAATTAGTTTTAATCTGTTATATATATATATATATATATATATATAGATATATATATATATATATATATATACCTCTTTATAGATCTTGAACTAAAATATTTTAGCAATTTTCCTCCCTGTCGTCATTAGTTTGTTTTGACGAGAGGGTCTTGAAAAATTGTTTCTTGATTTCAGTTCATCATTTTTTTTTTTAACTTTTTTTTTTGTTGGTTTTGAATATCTAGCCTACAGTAATCTTCTATTTATTTTATATGAATAAAAAATTAAACCTCAATCTTTCTATTTAAGCTCACACCCCCAGAAATTAAAGGAAAAAAATGCAATAATAGTTGAAAAGCAAATATCACGTAAATATCTTGGAGAATTTTCTCTAAACCAAGCAGCATTTATCTGATTGCCACGTCTATCACTACTTCGTTATTTGGTAAATGACGTCGCTTTATATTAAAATCAACGTTTGTTAAGCGTAAGTCAGTGTATTGAACGACCCGTCGACGTCGCATATTGTGACATAACTTTCTACTGATTTCTCAATGTCGGGCTTACGTTGATCTCTATCGTATACTACGACGTAATTTTCTACTGATTTCCCAACGTCGCGTCGCACAGAGGTCATTTTAATTAATTTAGAAATTAATAATTAAAAAAAAAATAAAGTAAAAAAAACCTACGATTGCTGATACAACAATATTTTTTTTTACCTTGTCATATGTGGCTTTGGCGCAACGTCAAAGTCCATTGTTTTATTAGTTGCTAACTTTATTTGTTTGGTGACGCTTATTCCCTACTTTTCAAAAAATTATTTTTCAAAATTACGCAGTGATTTTTTAAACTAAGCTGGTAGTTTTAAGCAGTTTAGGGTAAGTACTTACAAATGAAAAGTTCGTAATATATTTATGTCACGTGAATATTATAAAAAACGATTTTGTCGTAAATGTCCCGTAAACATAATTTTTCTTTTGCACAACTGCATTTTGTAACATGTCAATGCCAGGATTTATTCACATTTATGTTGAAAAGATGTTTTTATTGTGCATAATCCTTTTATCTAAAAACCCAATACCAACATTGGCTGCCAAGAAGTGCCAACCAAACAAAAACAAATTTCTTTAAGCGTCAATAAAATATTACATATTAAACCTCATTTAAAAAGGCTAAAGTGTCACTTCACTGACAGTAATTGAATAATCCTACACCACTTTAAAATCTTAAATGGGTCTCTGGGTCATGTGGCACCTCTTTCGAAAGGTCTTTTGATTCTCTAAATGGTGGTGTATTTTATTTTTGATATGGGTTATTTTTTGAAATTCCATGAAGACCCGTTTTTGAAGGTGTTTAAGAAACGAAAATATTTCAAACAAATAAAAATTGCATTATTAATATATTTTCCAACCCTCCCCAACATACCTCTTAGAGGGTAGTAACCCTCATTTTTGATTTTTTAAACATTCACCATCAAAAGCGGTTTTTCATGAGATTAAAAAAGTAACCTAAATCCACAAAATAAATAATAACATCTCTATCAAAAGACCTTTCGAACACACGTCCCATAATTCCATTCAAAAATTTACAATGAGGGTAACTACCCTGTAAGAGGTAGATTGGGGAGGGTTAGAAAGTGTCTTAATAAGGTTTGGGCAAAATGTAATTTTGATTTTTTTTTTAAAGATTTTGCTCGAATAAGTACAAAAATCAATGTCTTCTTCCTTCCATGGCAAATCTGGAGAAACAATCGCTAAATTTTAAAAATTTTATATGATTGTAGAGGTTTTTAAAATACCTTTAAAACAAGGTGTCGCTTGACACACTTTCCCTATTTAAATTCTTGTGGTAAAACTCACCCCTGGGAAGGAATGTGTTTAAAAATTCCAAAATAGCGAAAAAGTGTCCTCGAAAGAAAAATGGATGTGTCCGAGGATTTTTTGAATTTCCGGTTGTAAATACCCAAAAACACGTCTGGTAAGTTTTTGTTTGAAAGTTTGAGACAATGATGTGTTTGAAATTAACTCTGTGTTTCGGACTTCCATTGTCTATATTTTATTTATACACGACGTTTCGATCAGTACAATCTCTGATCGAAACGTCGTGTATAAATAAAATATAGACAATGGAAGTCCGAAACACAGTGGTAAGTTTTTGTTGAAACACACTGTATAAAACACTTGAATTAGAATTTTATGTTATGAATTAGATTTTTTTAAAGCTAATGCGAGTCACTATTAATTTACTTTATTATAATTAATCTTGCAAAATCGGTAAAAAGTCGAGAACATTTTCTAGGGCACCCGCGGGTGCGCCCTTGGTTATTGCTAAAAATTTTCTTATAATTTAAGAGCGTGTATTTAACTAGAAAATTACTGATCGCTTTTGTTATTGTGTATAATTTTTTATAAATTTGATCCTAACGTTGGTAGCTTATTTAAACAAACACCCTGTATAGGGATAATTTATTTTACTTTTGTAATCTACATCATTTTCCGGTTTATCATTTGAAAAGTATACGTTTTAACTTTCCAAAACGTTTATTTTATGAAAATGGATTTATTACCACCTAATTCTGTAATAACGACCTCTGTGCGTCGGTCTTATATTGGTTTCTATTACGTTGAATTAGGTGTCCGGCCCAACGGCAAATCGTCGTCGGAATCCATCACGTTTAGTCATGGTCGATATGCCGTAAAGTTATGTTGTGTTCCATTGACCTACTTTAAGTTTCACTATTTGACCTAATTTTCCTTGGTTCTAGCCTACTTTGAACATTAATATCCTAACCTTATACTTTTTAACGTTCTTTTTTTGGTTGAAATTTTATAGGATTTAAATATCCAGGTAAATTCAACCGCACCAAATACCTACTTTTCCATGTTTACATCCTCGCCGACGAAAATATCAAAAAAATTCACCTCTGCTTCAACTCCCATATTATTTTAAAAGTAACAAAAACATAAGCCTAACACTTATTTACTCTTTAACCGATTCATTTTAGCGACCTATTTCATTCAAAATTAATAATAATTTAGCACTTGAACACACACCACACCACTTTTAAAACAAGATAACCCAGATAGAAATTTGTCATCCTTAGCATGTGCATAGAATATCCTCGAGAAGAAAAAGGATATGCTAAGTATGTTCTCCGCCCTAATCACATGCTATGTAGGTTCTTAGGATGTGCTAATAGATATTCTTATCAGTATAACTCCTAGATTATGGCTTTAAATAAAGTAAAAAATATATTTTTAAGCTCTAAAAATCATGTCCTATTACAATACACCCTAAGAAAAAAAAAATAAAAACAACTAATAAAAAAGTGTGATGCACCGACGGGGTTCGAACCGACAACCTACAGGTTGATGCGCTTATAAAGAATCAGTTTGAAACCGCGGAATATATAAACGTTTTGGCGGATTTTTATAGGTCGACTAAAAAGTGATAATCACGATTAAAGCTTATGTCAGAGAATTTTCGCGTTTGGTGGATATATATGGGCAAGCATCTCTAAACCAAGGGTTACCGGGTTCGTTTCCGGTCATCGATTTTTGATCAAGTTTTTTTTAACTTATTGCATAATTGGTGCCTATGTACTTAGCATATGTTAAATATGTCCTAAAAGTAACCTTTTTTATGGTATGCTAAGGAAATACTAGAATAAAATTCTTTTAATGTTCTTTTACGGAACCAGAATAGCTTGTGTGATAAAAAGACCAAATAATGTTTCAATAAGTGATATATATTTTGCATATGCTAAAGATGTTCTAAAAGCTACTTTAATAATATTTCCTTAGCATGTGCTAAGGAAGTACTAGAAACGCATTCTTTTGATGTTTTTTTTGCAGTACCAGAATAGCATGTTAATTAATTAATAATTGATATATACTTTGCATATGCTAAAGATGTTCTAATATTAACCTTCTTTAGTGGTATTTCCTTAGCATATACCAAGAAAATACTTAGAAGATCATTCTTTTAATGTTCTTTTATGGTACCAAAATAGCGTGTGCGCTAAACGGACCAAAAAAAGATTTAAAATTGATATATTCTTTGCTTGTGTTAACGATGTACTCAAAAGGACCTGCTCAAATGGGACACTCATAGCTTTTGCTATGGATATCCTTAATAGCATAACTTAAATAGTATGTACCAAGCATACAAAAAAAAAATTAATTTCTTATTTTTTTACTTATTCTCGAGGCAATGGCCTTTTTTGGAAGAATCTTCATCACATTTATCAATAATCTAGCTTTCGTCGGCAATAATTGCATCTGTCTTGCGGTTTGCGTTTCTTACTATCTGTTAATTAGAAAGATATACCTTTATTTATATTTTTGGGTATTTGCCAACACGCTATAATGTTCTCCAAAATAAAATACTTTAAAAGTACAATTTACGTTCATCCGTGAGCAATGGTGAGTAGTTTTTAGTGGAGGAATCAAACATTAAACAATGTTGGCAATTGGCAAAAGCAAAAGGTTTATTTACTGACGTCGTATACTGCCTTCGAGGCGACGTGAATCTATACAGATTCCCATTTGGGCATAAATAAACCCAGCAAACACAAATTGTCGGCATTGAATCTTTGTTTAATCGGACGAGAATCGGCAACTGACGATGGCCCGATTTACTATAGTCTACATTATGCCAACGCAAACCTTATCTGCTTTAGGACCGATGATGGTCCTATTGAAACTTTGTTTAATCGGTCGAGAATCGGCAACTGTTGATGGCCCGAGTTACTATAGTCGACTTTATGCCGACGACCACTTTATCTGCTTTAGGGCCGACGATGGTCCGATTGGAACTTTGTTGCGATTGGTCGATAACCTGCAACAGACGATGGTACGTCACATTCAAATGCTGCTGTACAGTGAAAGATAATATTATATAGGTATATAATGAGCGAAGATATTTCAAAACTAAAATGCGGACTTGACAAGATGGTGGTACTTCTCTACAGGAATCACCTCTTCCGCCATTTAAACCAATGTCGGATTGTGTCAAGCAACCACCGACGGATCTTCGTCAATCACCGACGTCTTCCCGCTTTGGGAGGCCGATGTGGGGCCTTATTATCCATCCATTATTGGACCTTTGTGGTTTGCCATTGTCGGGCCGCTTTAAGCTACCACCGACGGACCCATCGTCAATCGCCGACGTTGGACCGCTTTAGGAAACAAATGTTGGACTTGAATCTTTCGGACCGAGCAACACCGTTCTCAACTAAAAAGCCAGTTAAGTCATTTTCGTTTTAGTATCCTTTGGCCTATGATCGCCGCCATATTGACACCAAACTGACAGAAAATCCATGTTTTACTTGTCAATTTGGTTATAAAAATGGCAGCCACATTAGGCTAAAGGGCACTGAGGAGGTAGGAGTTGACAGGCTTTTTAGTTTAGAACGGTGTTGGACCGAGACCAGCTTGCCTACGTTAGACCGACCAAATTAAGCAGCTATATGGGCGGATGGTCGGTACCATATGGTTAAACCATATCGGACCTCAATCCTACGGCGACGGCATGCCGACGTCATCAAAAAGTAAAATTTACCATTGGTCCGACAGCGGGCTACAGTCTAACGTTGCGTCGGCAAACATACATTGGGCCTACATCGCAAAGCGGACAAAAAATACTGCTGGTCCGATGTCGTAAATCGACTTCGTGCCGATGACGGCAATCGATATCGAGCCGACGAAGGACCGAGGGAACCGTGTTTACTGGGAAGGGTCGACAGGAAGTTGAAACGACGTTGCTGACTGAAGTCGGGTCATATTTTCGCTACGTCTGCATATATAACGTACGATAACGTCCAAATACTGCTTGGGAAGGAAGTATATGGTTTATGATCCTAACTGAAGAAGATATTTATGTTTTTTAACCATTTTAAAATCCAAGAAAAAAATAATAAATATCTGATCAGTGAGCTGAAAAGAGCATAGGTTTTTGTCACAATGACAGACGTTACCACAGTCATAACGACACTTGTCTTAGCAAAACCCAGTGGGTTGTGACAAAATGTCCATGACAACCACTGACAAAAACCAAATAAAACAGTTGTTGCATCATCTATCAAAAATCCAAAAACTCAACACCTTTTGGCATCAACTCTTGAGCCAAAATGGCTCTAAGAAGTACAAAAATTTCTGGTGAAATCGTTAAATCCGTAAGTACCATCTAATTTTTTTACGATCAAGTGAAAATTTTAATTTTATAAGTGCTACGTTTGTTATGATTTTTTATGTGATTAAATGCTTTATGTTTTAGTGCAATAGACTATTTGCAAGCTCCACAAAACTTCCGGTATCAGCAACACTCACTTTTGAACCAGCTCAAAAACCCATTCGCTACAAAATCAGCAACACAGAAAAGCCACAAGATCTGCCAGAGATTACGTTCCATAAAGACGTCCCCGTTTTTCACGAGTTGCAACCATGCAGTCAGATGGAATACCAAGTTTTTGGGAAACCAGCCAATTGGACACAGGAATCGTAAGTGAAGTTTTCTGTACCGGCGTATCCACTTAATTATTTTTTTTTAGGGCTGCTACGGATCTAATGCCCGCAACAGTAAACAGCAAAAAGCTATCAGCACTATTCTCCCAGATAGGGAGGACTTTTCGTCCAACAGAAAAAGTTTCTCAAGTGAAGATAGCTGCTGGTACACTGACGGATCCAAAATGCCTTCAGGCGTTGGATCCGGAGCTTATTGTAGCCGGGAAATTATACAGTCTTGGACAGATGGCTACACTCTTCCAGGCGGAACTCTCTACCATTGAAATGAGCGCAGGTTGGATGATAGATCATAACTGACGCAACAGATCAATAAAGATACTCTCCGACAGTCAAGCGGCCCTTAAGGCTCTTGAATCCTATTATAGGTGCTTATCGAGAACCGTTAGGAGCTGCCAGGACACACTGAACACCCGTGGGCGAATAAACACTGTGTTACTGGTATGGATTCCGGGACATTCTGGGCATCGAAGCGGCCTCCGCCTTCTTCGTTGGCGCCCAAAAAAGTCCTTGAAATAGCATACAACACAATCAACACTGCTCTCTCAAGCTGGATGGAGAATAAGTTCCACCAATAGTGGAGAGAATTGCCGGGACTGGCTCATACCAAAGAGTTCATTACAGAACCCTGCAGGAAGAGGGCCGGAAAACTCATTGAGCTCACCAGGCAGGCGATCCGGACAATGGTTGATCTATACACCGGACATTGCAGGCTGAAGGTAGCATAGCATTACACAGAATAGGTCTAAGTGAGGACACCGAATGTAGGCTCTGTATGGAGGAGGACGACAGGTCCAGACATGTGCTGTGTGAACGTCCGGTCATTGCACGTCAACGTATTTTCGGTAAACCATAGATCGGCGGGCTGGATCTGAAAAATGCTTCGCCAAAGCAAGTTGCGATCCTCTTTAAGGGGCTGAATATTCTGTAGCAACAATGTCAAAAGTGAGCTACAATAGACCCGCTAGTGGTCGCAGTGCCAGATTAGCACACTCACAAATGAATCATTACCATCATCATCCACTTAATTTTTTAAATAATTTTCTGGTGCCTATAAAAATACGCTAAAACTTGTCTTTTAGGGAGAGCCCGTTTCCTGACCAACTGAAGAATTCATTTTTACCCTCGGTTAAAACATCTGACCTCCAGAAAGCTGAAGAAAAAGTCCTAAAGGCCAAGGGCATAAACTTTACGCCTAGTGCAAGAAGTTTTTCAATGGTAAGCACTTTCAGTTGATATCATCAATGCCAAAATGTTTTAAAAGCCAGACGGTGTATTATTTATACATGGTGTATTATTTATACTTGGGACATTCTGCAAATCTGCAAAAACAATTTGGTGACATGTTGAAAAATATTGCATGATTTTTTAAAAATGTTCTATTTGTTTTAAGGCAAGTGATGTAAGATACGCTAAGAAAAACGAACACGCAGATTGCGAACCAAAAAATAATGTTTGCGTACCCAAAATAAAGCCCTGTAAGACTAATAAACATAAAGCCGAGTGTAAAATGAAAACTGACTGTCCAAAACATAGACTTGGCAACTGCAAGCAGTCGAAAGGATCCAATTGCAAGCTGAATTATTTGGACGTAAGTTTTTTTGATTTTATCTTTTTTTGCACAGTTAAACAGAATTTATACTTCTCTGCGTCAAGCCTGAGAGGTTCTTTGCAAAAGAACTATTTATATGTACAGGGTGACCGTTTATAAAGTTCCACACAAAACTTTTTTGTTATTTGTCATAAGAGGATAAATAAAAAAGTGAATGACTTATGAAATTAGGTAGATTTCTGTGACATTTTCAGTTTTTTCGCTCTATCTATTTCTACGGTTAATTGCAAATTTTGAGTTTATTGCCAAAATTTCGGCAAAATGCTAGTTTTTCCCCGATTCAGAAGGGATTACTGTATAAAAAAAAATCACTGCTTAATCTGCGCCTTTTTACATTTTGCCAAACTTTTGATTTAAGGGTGAATTTGAATAAAAAATGCGCTTCTTCCAATTACTTAAACCAAAAAACTGTTAATCAAATTTGTATTAAATTTTCTACGGAATCATTTCACGGATTTTGTATAATTTTCAGTTTTTTACATAATTTTACGTATCCTAAAAATGTCTAATTGACGGTAAAAATGATCGATTATTTTCAAAAACTAAATAAATACAAGATATTTGAAAACTCACGCGAATGGTCTGTGGGGGATACCAGAAGCCTCCGCTGTGCAAAATGCGGTTTATCTGTTTTTAATCTGTTTTTTGTACATGGTTAGTTTTAATATTCTTTAAGATAATTGGGAAATATATTTGGTCCACGGTGTAATCATCGTTGTTGTAAGTCTATCTCGCTCTAAACTTCATTGAAGGTCAATGAACAGGTGTACTTAACTTCCAAGTTTTAGAGGTCAGTATGTTTTTGCAGAACTAAAAGAAATGGGTGTGTCGTTTCTCTTTTTTGGCATAGATCTGATGGTTTTTGGTCTACTTTGGTTTTCCAGATCTTGCTGAATTGATAGCATAACAGTTTTTGTATGCTAAAACGTCTCTAATAGTTTTGTGGGATACTGACTATAGAGGTAAGGATATTTCTATCCTTTTCTTTCATCTTATTGTTCATATGTGTGCTGTCTTTGTCAAACCGCATGTTAGCAAGTGGACTAATACTTTTCTTTTTTGTCTTTTTCAGATAATAATAATAAATAATAATAAAAAATGCATATTGTACAAACTAAACATTAGGGAGTAATCACGAAGCAAATGCTTGTATGTGATTGTTTTGTCGAAATCAGGTTAAAAGCATAAATCGAGTATTTTTTGTCATGTGTCCTAGTTAGTAAATATATAATAAGATCCTATTTAATATATTTTAGATTAATAAAGTTGAAGTTTTCCTACCTTGAGAAAGTATCCATTCGTTTACTTTAATTTTATAGCTTTTTATCTTTTCCATGTGATAATGTTTTTATGGTTTATCGATAAGTCGAAGAAGTTTTGCTAGAAAATACTAGTTGGAAAATATATATAAAGCCTTCTATGAAATAAATATGGTTTAATTTTGGCTAACTAAGAGTTTACATGGTTCCTTTCCTGTAAATATTAATTCTACACCGTCTCCTGTAGCTGGAAGTTAGGGAATGCAACTGGTTGCGAAACACAAACGAAAACACAGAAGCATTATTACTTTATTCGCGGTTTATTCAATGACTGGCTTCGTGGCTAATGCAAATATGCTAAACACCGAATTTAAAGTGCTATATCAGGAATAAAGCTAACTTTGTGTTTCGGACTTCCATTGTCTATATTTTATTTATATACGACTTTCCGATCAGTAAAATCTCTGATCGTCTTCAGGTGCAAACTACAATCTATTCCTAAGCGTACGTACACTCTTGGCGAAAAAAAAGTAGGACACGGAATTGAAATATGGGTAAATATAACACCCTATATTAATGAAAATTTACATTGTTAGTCATTTGTTAGTTATTATTATTATTATTATTATTATTATTATTATTATTATTATTATTATTATTATTATTATTATTATTATTATTATTATTATTATTATTATTATTATTATTATTATTATTATTATTATTATTATTATTATTATTATTATTATTATTGTTATTATTATTATTATTATTATTAACCTCTCGTTATTTACCTTGATACATTTGACACTTGTGTTTGTCATAATAGTAAATAAATCAAAGGAGATTTTTTTAGAGTAATTTATTAAAAATTCTTTAAAATCCTATGTTAGGATCTAATAGAGTTGCAAAATTGAACATATAACTTGAGTTACGAAAAATAACTGGTCTATTAGTAGTAGTAGAGAAGGGGCGGCGCGAAGCCTGGCAAGTAGGCCTCCCTTTCTGCCCTACCCTGAGCCTGCCCCTAATCCACCGCCTGCACCACTGGTCTGGCAGTCTACTCATCTGGTTTCACTGTTCTTTTTGCAAAGTCCAGTATTTTGTCCCATTTGAGCGTGTGCAGGTCCTCCTCATCCAGGGTCGGGAAACCGAATACCTGGTATCTCGTCCTCTGGTATGCCTCGCAGTTCGCTATAACGTGTCGAGAGATGTCTCTTCTGCCCGCCCGCACCCCTTAGTCGGTTGTGAACTGTTATGATTCCTGTCAGCAGACCAGCATCCCTTCGCGATCTCCCCAGAAGCCATTTTTGTCTGGATACATCCGGGCCCTTCACGAAGTCCTTGGTCTGTCTGCATCCTGTTCCTCCTCTCCAAGCGGCATCGTTGGCCCATTTATTGAGTCGACTTTGCAATTGCCTCTTGTTTGTTCCTAGGAGTGGTTCCGGCCCTACATACTGGGTGCTTGCACCGATCCTGGCGAGCTCGTCGGCCATCTCGTTACCCGGCACCCCCATATGTCCCGGTACCCACATAAGTGTTACTTGTTTGCCCTCTCCCAAGGATTCTAGTGCATCCGCACATTCCTCCACCAGGGTGTTGTTAATCTTGGGCGCCCTTAGTGCCTTTAGGGCCCATTGGCTGTCGGAGCATATATAAACATGCTCCTCCCTACCGTTCTTTATTTCTTCCATGGTTGCAGTCTTTATTATGGCATACACCTCTGCCTGAAAGACTGTGGCTTGCTCTCCGAGCGGGTAGCTCTTTCTAACCTCCTGGTCTTCCACGTAAACCCCCGATCCTGTGGTTTGCTTCTCCGACAGTTTGGACCAGTCGGTGTAGCAAATCACGGTGTTCTCCTCGAACACTGGTCTATTAGAAGAGCGGCGAACCATTCTGGAGTTAATAAAAATACATTACCACGCTCGGCACAGCGCTGTAACAAAAACAATACCACAGAGAAAAAACAAGAATACAATAAAAGGCGATAAAAAAACTGAACTTTTTGGAAATAAATAAAAACAATAATTTTAATACTTAATGGGCTCGCCGTTCTTGTCTAAAACAAGCTGCAGACGAGTCGGCATTGAAAAACTTAAATTTTGAAAATATTGCTCTTCTTCTGAGATGATATCTACGGCTCTTTCAATGGCTTCATTCAACTCGTCTGAATTTCTGGGGAACCAATTACGCTGATAAATTATCTTCACAATCCGTCCCCATACATTTTCCATGGGATTTAAATCCGGGCTGTTGGATGGCCAAGGTAGAGTTTCAATATTGTTCTCTCGAAACCAAGTGTTCACTACATTCGCCGTGTGCACAGGGCAGTTATCTTGTTGGATGGATACATAATATTACGAAGAATTTCGATGTATCGTTCACTGGTAAATCTACCTTCTATTCTCCAGCAAACACCCATACCTCTCGCACTAAACCATCCCCACATGTTGACAGAAAAATGTCCTGCTCTCTTGATGTTGTGTGTGTATTCTGGATCATACCTTGAATTTGGTGGACGATAAACCAAAATTCTCCGACTATCTGACGATGACTGGAAAATTTTTTCGTCCGTAAAGACTACTTTCTCACACAAATCATTCCCTTCTAAAAGATGATTGGTCGCAAAAATTACTCGAGCCTGTTTCTGCTCTTCCGTTATAAGAGGCTTTTTTGCTGCAACTTTACATGATAGACTTGAATTTTGTATCCTACTACAAGCAGATCGCCGGGACCCTGGAATCATGCTTGCAGCAGCAGCACGGGAGCATGTGGTAAAAGGATTCTGCCTTAAATGATCAAGGAGTCGTCCGTCTTGCTCCATTGAACTAATTTTGTTTCGTCCTGATCCTTCCTTTCTCTTTGTGGTATTGTTTTCGGTCCAGCGCTTGGTCCAGCGTAGTACTGTATTTTTATTAACTCCAAAATAGTTCGCCGCTCTTCTTATAGACCAGTTATCTTCCGTAAGTCGAGTTATAATTTGAATTTTGGTAAATTCTGAAACTTGAGGCATTTTTTATTTAGTTTGAAGTATACCACGATACACTTAACACGGTATGACAATGCGCATTTCGGCGTGACGTCACTTTGTGACTCCGATACCACCACATGCGCAAGGAAAAGGTATTAATTTTCCTTAATGTAATTTTGGGCCGCCGCGCGTTTAATTGTTTTTTGGTTGGAATGGATTTACTTGGGTTTGTTTAAGTTAGGTTTTGTTTATTTAGCTTAAAAAGTAAAAAAAAAATAGCGGAAGAGCTCTGAGCCGTGTTCTAGTTTTTACAAAATGTGCCTTCTTTACAACATTTAAAAACTCTATAATTTTCCTTTCATTATTTTCGGGTCTCTAAAGATATTTTCTAACTTCAACTCCTTACTCGCCCCAACCCCAATCAAAATAACAGACAATTATATTAAAGATTATATTTAAATAAATAAAAACAATAAGGTGTCTCAAAACATTTTATTGCAGTAAAAAGAAACTAAAAGAATGGTTTAAGAACTTAAACCATAAGATTTGTTCCTCTAATTTGTGCTCTGATTCACGTCTTCTTTTGGCAACCACCGGCGATTTTTCTTCATATTTTTGCTTGCGTACAGAACATGTTAAACTTCCAGGTAAATTTAAAGTAGGTACTGCATCAACCCTTAAATTACGAGCGTTCTTTGAAACAACTATCTTCGAAATGTTCTGAACAAATCCTATCTGGAAAAAAATTACGATTAGCGATTATTTGCCGTTTTTAGCCTAATAATAGTAACGTAATAAAAATGTACCTACTTAATACAAAAAAAACTAGATTTTAAAAGAAATATAAACAGGTTGAACTAAAATAAATCATAACTCAAAATATACGTATGGCGTTTCGTAGGTCTATGCTAAAACATAAGGGTTAAAATAAATAATAAAAACTTACAATTGTTTAACTGTATTTTTTCGTTTATTTGGCAGGCAATTATCCATTTCATTTCTACATCATTTTCCCTTGGAAAGATGAAGTATTTAATGTTTTTTTTTAAATTGTGTAATAATTTTTAGATCCAAAAACAGCGCAGTTTGACATAATTATAAATAAATTTTGACACTGAAATAATCATTATCAAACAACAAAGTGGTACTTGCACAAGTTGTGTGTTGTTATCGTAGAAGGCAGTCGTATATTTGGGAGGGCAAGCGCATCGAGAATATTTCTGTTCTTTACGGTTTCAATTAAAACATGAGACAAATATATCAACTCAGTAAAGTCATTCTCTCAATCGCGCACGCTAATCAAACTTCGAATGTTGACGTCAGTTTATGAGTGCGCGGAAGGCGATGGAATTTGGAATAAATAGTAGCATACCGTGTCATGTGTATCTTGAAGTATACTGCAAGGAAGCGTCAGATAATTGTCAGATATTTCAAAATGTCGACGAATGGTGGCCAAACCAATAAATATCTGAACATATAGGGTGACATACTAAAAGAAACCAAATATATATTTTACATGTCCTACTTTTTTTTTCGCCAGATCTGTACTTATAGCGGGTGTCCCAAGGTGAGTAACCTATTCTTTCTATTCTAACATAAGTCCATGTAAACTATCTTTATATGAAATACTCTAATATTTGCAGTGTTGCCCTTTGCAGGAAAACTTCGCCACAACTTTATTTTAAATCGAACACTCTGTGTATTTTTACATTTTTGGATTCTACAAAATATTTTAGGTACATTTTATGTATAATGTCCTATACCTATGTTTTTAAAATATTGACAGGTGAAAATTGACATTTTTTAACTTTGACAGCCCGTAACATCGAAACGGTTAAGGATAGAGCAAAACGGCTTTTACATTCCTATCTTGGTTTTTCACAAGCAATCGTTTTATATTTAAACCCAAGGTTAAAATATATTAAGGTTAGTTTAACCCTGGGTTAAAAATAGTATAGAACGATAACCGTTCTTAACTGTCAATATTTTAAAAAGTTGAACATAGGTAAAGGACATTATACATAAAATGTACCTAAAATATTTTGTAGAATTGAAAAATGCAAAAATATACAGGGTGTTCAATTTAAAATAAGAAAGTTCTTCTGCAAATGGCAACACTGCAAATATGAAAGTATTTCATAAAGATAGTTTACATGGACTTATGTTAGAATAGAAAGTTTGAGAAACTCACCTTGGGACACCCGGTATACTATGGGAAATCACTCAACCGAGAAATTAAAGAAGTTGACTCCGCCCAAGGGGAGGCTTCCAAATATTTGGAATTTCCACACTAGGTTTCTTCCAGTGTGACTCTTTGTGCAAAACCTTTGCTTCTGTCCACTTCATTCGGTTTTGCTTTGATCATGAATGTTCGGCGATTACTGATTCGCTGTTTCACCTCTTTGGGTATTTGTCTTAGGACCCGAGGATAGATTTGTCAATTTTGATGTCGAAAGTCTATACACCAATGTCCCAATAAAGGAATCGCTAAATATTATCAGACAGACTGGTTGATGACGAATCTCTTTATGAACGTACCAGCCTGCCGCTGGAGGCAGTGATGGAGTGATTACGGTCTGCCAATGTACGCGTTTTACCCTGCAAACTACTTACGTAGAATCTTTAAGTACCTTTATCCCTGATTCTATGCTCTCGAGAGACTTGGTTGTATTTAAAACGGTTTAGTAGTTTTAAGTTAGAATCCGTATTATTTTGACTTTAACCAAATTTTCAGAATTATATTGACATCTTTACTTGACTATAAAATGGTGTTAAATTAATTTTTGGCATTTTATCTTTTAATCATTCAGGTTTTAAAATTATTTATTATACTATGGAGCGTACTTATGGATAGATAGTGGAAATATTTAGTGGTTTGGGTAATTTCTGCTTAGAAAATGGCAACCAGCTTTATTTAGATACGGTTACGTGGTTACAAACGACTTGGCGCCCTTATTTTTTTTCACCTTGATTTAAAGGTCAGTAAATATTTATGTATAAATGACCCATGACCGACTCCGACTCGAGACTAGTTAGAGCCCCTTAACAAAACCTTGTTAACAAAAACAAAAAGTTACGTAACAATACTTCCCTATAAATAATCATCTCTTTCAGCCGGAATGCAGTAAAACTTTCGCCCCCTATCCATCGTACAGCGAACTGTGTGCGGAAGAACTACCCGAAGATCCGTCAGAGTGCACCCAGTGTCCGTGGCGCAGCTGCGACGAAGCTGACACCATCAGACCCCAACCGAAAAAACGGAATTTCAGCACTAGCGCTTCTCATTTGGCCTCCACCACTGGCGTCATTGTTGGACCTTTGAACAAGGTATAATGTTAACCATTTGACTCTGGTACAAAATAGCGCAGGACAAATTGCGCATGCCAAAATAGCGCCGGTCATAATAGCGCATGGTCATAATGGCGCATGGGCAAAATAGAGCAGGTCATGCTAACGCATTAACAAAATAGCGCAGGTTAGAACAGCGCATGGCCATAACGCCGCAGCTTAGAATAGCGCATGGTTAGAAAAGTGCAAAAGAAAGCGGGTCAGACTAGCGTATGGACAAAAGAGCGCAGGTTTTTTTCGTTGCCTTGATTGATTTGATTTGATTTGTCTCAACAGCAATTTTAGGTCTTGAAATCCCTGACACTGCAGCTTCTTAGCTTATAGTATCTCTTGCTGTGTGCCTTCCTAATCTAAGAGGTTTGACGACCTCGCGAAGAGCAGCAGCACCTTTATTAGGTTTCTCTGGCAGTTAGCTTCTCTGGAGGGGTCGTCCTCCAGGAGGTTTTGTGTTCTGCAGAAGGTTAGTGCTGGGCACTCAAATATGTGAGCGGCTTCGTCATCCTCATCACATAGTCTGCAGGTGGGTTCGTCCTATGCAGGTGTTCTCTCAGTGCGCAGTGACCGCTTAATAGCCCCGTCATTTGTCTGATTTCTTTCCTATTCAGTTTAAGAATTTCACAGGCGAGTGGTGTTGAAGGGGATGCCACCATTCTTTTGCTGTGGTTTTGCCCCGATATTGAATGCCAGTGGTTTCGATGTTCTTCGTGCACCCATCGCTTGATATAGCCACGTATCGAGGTTTTTGGAATTCCAAATACAGGTTCAGGTCCTATAAATGGTCTTTCTTATCCTCTTCTTGCTAAAGGATTCGCGTGTTCATTGCCTGCTGCCCCTGTGTGCCCCGGCACCCACGCAAGGGTGACTATTTTGTTTCGCTAGGGTTAGGAGGGTTTGAAGGCAGTTCCACACTAATTTTGAGTGAATTTGTTGGCATGGCAGAGCTTTAATAGCTGCTTGGCTGTCTGAGAAGATTGTTATATCTTTGTTGAGATATCTTCTCAGGTTTGCCCGCAGACAAGTCTCTATGGCATGTATTTCAGCTTGGAATACTGTGGTATGTTTCCCCAGAGATGCAAACGAATTTGATCTTGGGGCATCTTGGATCCGTCGGTATACTATATTCCTGACTGGACTAGTCATTTCTCCGTCTTGTTTTCCCAGGATAGCTGGGTCTTAAACGGCTTGTTCGTGTTGATTTTCGGAGTCATGGTATCACTCCTAATCTCTAGCAGCGCGTTGGTGACAATGCTCGCAATCTTGGTATGTCCCAAATGGTTATCATACCAGTTGTCATTGCATTTTAGTCTGTATGCTCCTATTCTCGCCTCCGCTTTGATGACAATTTCAACTGGTGGGAGGTTTAGAATGGTCTCCATAGCAGTGTTTGGTGTGGTGCTCCTTGCTCCCATTATGCAAATACATGCAAGTCGCTCGAGGAGTTTGGAGTCCTCCAGTTTTGCAGTGCTTTGTTCGGCCTTCGGCCACCATACTGTGGGGCCGTAGGTTATTTTGAGTTTTACCACCATCGTGTATAAACAATGGTTTATGTGTGGTGCAAGTCCCCAAGTTTTCCCTACAGCTCTTCTGGTGGCCATTAGCGCCATTTTGCTCTTGTTAATGGCGTAGGCAATATGCGCGTTCCAGGTTAGTTTTGCATCCAGGAAATAGCGCATGGTTAGAAAAGTTCAAAAGAAAGCGGGTCAGACTAGCGCATGGTCAAAAGAGCGCAGGTTTTTTTCGTTGCTTTACTCCTATTACAAACTATTCCACCCATGCGCTGTTATGGTCATACGCTATTTCGACCTGAGCTCTTTTGTCCATGCGCCGTTATGGCCATACGTTATTTTGACCTTCGCGATTTTGGCCGCGCTATTATGGTCCTGCGATATTTTGTACCAGAGCCGAACCATTTAGACCGGACTTTCGACGAATACCCAAAGAGGTGAAACTACGAAATCAGGAATCGCCGAACATGCATGCATGCATGGTCAAAACAACACCGAATGAAGTGGACAGAAGCAAAGGTTTTACACAAGGAGTCACACTGGAAGAAACGAAAATTCCTTGAAGCTGCCTTTATTGCGCAGAATCAGGGTGTTTCCAGTAAACCAAGTGGTGAAATTCCAAATATTTGGAAGCCCTCCTTGGGCGCATCCAACTTCTTAAACTTCACGGTGGAGTGATAGAATTAATTTCAAACACATCATTGTCTCAAACTTTCAAACAAGCCAATACACACTTAAAGTAAATATTTCAACGCATCGGTATCGGTATACGTATCGCGTTCGAAATAAAGCCAAAATACACTACATTTTTGACTTGTTTATGCGATGTTTCGAACGATGCCCGCTTTGTTGAAAGGAAATGAAAATGTCTCGAAAACTATAGCTTTAAAAGATTTGAACCTTGCAACAAAATTTTTGGGTAACATTTACGAAAACCAAAATCTGAAAACCGTATATCAATAGGTGCTTTACTTCTAAAGTTATGATGTTTTTATATATTTTAACGTTTTAACTCTGAAACTAAAGCTCCCACGAATTTAAACTTTATAACAAAATTTGTAGTCCATATTCATGGAAACTGAAATCCGAAAACCGTATATCCCTACTTGCTTTTGTTCCAAAGTTACAATTTTTTAAAATATTTTATCCTCCTTTTCCCCACCACCCTACCCAAAAGTTAATCAGTTGATGGTCAGCCGATAGAGGATTTTTGTACGAAATTTCGTTAAAATCGATTAAGGCATTCTTGAGCTATCGTGTATACAGACAGACCGACACACAACTTTTTTTTTCGTCGACTAAGGTGTTCTGGGACCTTAGTAACTCATTTTTGATAAAATTAATTTCTAATAGTCCCCCATACCATATTGGTATGTTGTACTAAAAAAACAAATTCCAGGCCTTTTTTCTTCAGTTGGGTATTCCAGCGCGTTTTTTAAGATGTATAGGAACGTATGCTATCTCATTTTTAAGTTGGTTCAGGGCTGCTCTCTTCAATCAAGAAAAAAGCCTTTGACATATAAGTTCAAAATTAATTTTAAATAATTAAATGAAAACAAAGATTTCTTACATACACCCATCTGGTTTGCTTAGGCGTTTGCACACCTTGTAAAATGCGATTAACTACGCGCCTACGTAAAAAATTAAGAAGTATAAATTTTTGCGTTAACTGATAGCGCGCGGTATTTTAAAAAGCAGTTTATCATGTTATAAATGTTGCGCTTTAACCGCTGTGCGCTGTTATTTTTCAAGCAAGCAAGCATCCTAAATAATATATAATTTACTAATAATAAAAGGTCCGCGACTTTAACCGCGCAGAATATAACGCGCAAAAGTGTTACGATGGGGGAGGGGGGAGTTCGCAACTGCTTTTCGTTACCATTTGTAACTGAAAATGATAAATAAAGTAACTAAATACTTCAAAATTAAAAATATTTGTTACCTTATTTAAATACGGTGGGGGGGAAGAAGATAAATGTAGAAAATGTTATAAAGATGGACAAAATTAAAATTTGGCAAAATTGGTGGTTCACGCGTTTATAGATGTAGAAGGCATATGTCGAAAATTTCTATCCCGTGGGATTTTTTATGAAGGAGTTTTGTGACTATATGGGATTGATAGCGCTTTAGTCACACAATCAAGTGTTACCGGGTGTTTTGTTCGCATCCGTGTAGAAGGGGTTGATATGACGACATCTTTCAAGATGGCGTCCAAAAATTATAAAAAATACAACTTTCGGAACCGGGGAATGATTATACTATATAATTCGAGGAGGAACAGGATTCCAAAAAATATACTTTCAAGGTCATTTGACCTTAAATGACCGTGAAAATCGCAAAAAGCAAGATTTTTATCATTTTCTCTTAAAAAGAAAAATCTTAATAATTCTCTTCAAAAAATCTTAATAATTCGACGTTTTGTCAGACCAACTTCAAATGTACCCCAAACTATATGCCAAACTGAGTCCTTAGAGTTTGATACAGTTTGAAGCTTCATGACCTTGAAAAATACCCCAGCAAAATTAACAAATTGCCAAAATAACATACTAAAGGGTGCTATTCATCAATTATTAAAGCCCAGAGAAACAAATTGGCTAACAAAGATAAGAAGGTCAAGTCCAACAATTTTCTTACAAAGAATTTTGTACAGGTATGACGCGTTTCAATATGGCGGCTGATATCTCAAAATAGAGTAACTAAGCTTTTTTTTTCATAGTAAGCGGAGATACGTTAACAAGAATTGATGGCCACCTTGTCATTTTTATTTTTGTAATTGGATAAAATAAAATGTGGTTATAGGTCGCCATTTTGATATATCAGCCGCCTTATTGAAACATGTCATAGCTGGACAAAATTTTTGGACTTAACCTTCTTATCGTTGTTGCCAAATTTGGTTCTCTTCGTTTAAATAGTTGATGAATAGCGCCCTTTAGTATGTTATTTTTAAAAGTTGTTAATTTTACTGGGATATTTTTCAAGATCCTGAAGCTTCAAACTGCATCAAACTCTAAGGATCGAATTTGGCATGCATGCCTAATAGTTTGAGGTACATTTGAAGATTTTCTGGAGAAAAAATGGAAAAAATCTGGTTTTTTGCGATTTTCAAAATCGTTTAATGTCGGATGACCTTAAAAGTAAATTTTTTGGAATCCTCGTCCTCGAGTTATATGGTATCGAGTATAATGATGGACTGGTTGCGAAAGTTGTATTTTTTATGATTTTTGGCCGCCATCTTGAAAGATGATGTCATATCAACCCTTTCTACACGGATGCGAACAAAACACCCGGTAACACTTGATTATGTGACTAAAGAGCTATCATTTCCATATAGTAACAAAACTCCTTCATTAAAAATCCCACGGGCTTACACATGCCCCTTCACTAGTACGGTTCTCGTTCAAAATGAGCAAAACGTCAGCAAGGCAAACGTCATTTTAGTGTTTTGACAGTTTTTACTCGATAAAAATATATGAATTAAAAATGTTAATTATCATCACATTGAAGATGTGTGGAGAATATTTCTTCTCATCTGAACCTCTGCAAATTTAGGGATAAAAAGCCGTAACAAAATACCCGCAAAATTAGATTAAAAACCACATGCATCCCATAGTCCTAAACCCTAACCCATCTTAGTAAATATCGCCCATAAAGAAAATGATGGCTAGTCCTATCAAATATTGCAATTTGTAATGTCTTTAGACTTCTGAACAGCTGTTAAGGCAAACCTATTTGATTTTAGCCTCCATGCAAACCGCCACCAAGCCCGTGCGAAGTACGTCGTGAAATCGAAAAACGGCAGCGCAAAGAGAAGGGACAGACCGATGAGAAAAAGAAGAAAAAGGGTCAAGGAGACGATCTGCACCAAGTTCCTATTTTGGACCGACAAGTGGCTCAAAACGAATCGATTTATGTGAATTCGATCTACAGGTTACACACATTTTCCTTGATTTTTTTATATAGGGTTGGGATTTTTTTTTATTTTGTCACACCAACGTATTTTGAGGAAATTGATAACACGTCGCGATTCTTCAGGAACGACAGAAAATCTCACCCCTCTCAATTCTGGAAAGTGGCGATTTTTACAACTTTGTAAGAGAAACTGCGTCATTTTTTTAACAATATTTTGTAAATTTAATTCTTTAAAGTTATTCTGCAGGATTGGTTTTCCGGCGGATTTAAATTGCTACTACGCGTACCAATAAACGTCAAAAAGTGTCGAAAATTCTCACCAGCAGTGACAGCAACATATTCCATGACTATCCATGGTTTTGTATGTTAAAAGTTTTAAAGGTTTGTTTATACACCAAAATACTTAAAAAAAATACATTTTTAAATAAATAAAAGGAGTTTTTATAAAAACCGCCTACAAAAGAAGAAACTAAATTTTAAGGATTATTAGCAAATAAGTCCTGACAAAAAAGCAGTTAGTGTAAACATGTGTTTAAAAATCGTCAGATTTTTTGTAAGGGCGAGATTTTCTGACGGTTTTTGAAGAATCGCAACCAAAGTTTCTAAAATTCTCACCATGTAAAAGAAAAGACAGAATTTGTGCGACTTCTGAACAGTGGCATCGACATACTCCATGGCTAGTGGTACACAATACTTTTTGTTGTAATACCTTGGTCTATTTTTACAAACAAAGTCACCCATTATTGTATTTTTCTTAAACTGTCAAAGTATGTCATTCTGTATTTCAGTCTGACAAATAAATAAAAAATGCCTCCACAAATTTCTTTATTTGATAAAGCCCAACTCCTGGCAAAACTACAACTAGGATGGTCAATTAGGGACGTGGTTAGACATTATGGACGCAGTAAAACCACAATTATAAAAATTAAAAAACGATGGGAAGAAGATCAGACAATAGAGAGAAAATAAGGGACTGGTTTATTGAAAGTTTCAACTGATGAACAAGATTATGACCTTATCGCTTTTATGGAAGAAAACCCTTTTGCATCTGTTGCCCAGGGAAAGAGATTAACCCAATTTCCAGGATGTGTAAGAGTGGCACGAAATCGCGTAAGGAAAGGGTCTAATTTAAGATGTCGTGTAGCTGCTAAAAGAATTAAACTTACCAATGAAAAAACAGGCCAGGTTACTTTTTGGCCTTGATTACTCTCTAAAGGAACCAGAGTTTTGGCAAAAGGTAATATTTTCCGATGAAAAAAATTTACAGTCCTGTACTGACAGAAAAGAAATTCGGGTGTATCGTCCACCAAGAACGCGCTATGAGGGAAGATATATTGCTGGTAACAACGATCGCGCTGGAAGATTTTCGGTAAATATGTGGGGTTGGATTTCTGCTAGAGGTCATGGTGCTCTATTTAGAATCAATGGAAGCACAGCTTTACGTGGACATTTTAGAGAACACCATGCTTCCAGCCGTCACAGAACTTTATCAAGACCAGTTTATTTTTAAACAAGACAACTGCCCTGCTCATACGGCCAGAATTTGCCAAATTTGGTTTCGGGAGCAAAATATTGAAGTTCTTCCTTGGCTTGCAAAATCCCCAGATGCCAATCTTATGGAAAATATTTGGGGTTTAATTTCAAAAAAGCTGGAAAGCTCTAATATTGTGCCGGGAAATCAACATCACTTGGTCCAGGTAATAGTCAATGCTTATGAAGAAGTGATTGGTGAAAATGAAAACCTTTTTGACATTTTGGCTGATTCTCTACCAAGAAGGTTAAACGGTATAATTGAGGTGAATGGCGCAATGACTAGATATTAGAATTTATATACCTAATAATTTGTTTCTATTGCTTTATAATTTTCGTTACAGTTGCGTTTTTTAATTTTTATTACAGTTGTTTTATGCGTTAGCGTATTATTCTAATATAAAAATTATTTTTGAAAGCAATCTTTAATGTCAATATTTTCACATTTTAGTACCAGTCTGTCACAAAATATAATCTGGTAGTTAACCATATAATTTAAAAAATACTTATGTTTATCACGTACCACTTTTATGATGCCGATAGTGTACACGTCCGGCAACATAAAATGCGTACGCCGATTTTATTTACTGTATTATGAGCCTCGCAACTCAGTAACCTTTTAGATATTTCAAATTGACAAAAAATGTCACCATCAGGTTATGTTTTTGTCATACGCTTATATTTAAAAATGCTCCATTTTGGCAAAATTAGACGGTGGTTGATCGGTTCGAAGAGTAACGGCCCATTATCGACGAAACAAGGCTACAATTGTCAGAATAAGAAGAAAGTATCAAGAAGAAGGACCTGTTCGACGAAGGCGAGGCACTGGTTTGACCCAAGTCATAGTACGTCTGAGCAGGATCAGCAAGTGATCGATTTCCTTAAAGACCACCCATTTGCGATGGCCCCAGAGGTGAAAATTGAGGAACATTTTCCTGGATCCATAAGAACGATCCTTGGGAACGAAAACCGGGCTGGAAGATTTTCCGTGAATGTGTGGAGTTGGATATCGGCGAGAAGACATGGGGCTCTTTTTAGAATCATTGAAAGATTTACGGATGAGGTTTATGTTAATATGATGAGAAATGTTATTCTTCCAGAAGCAACCATTTTTCATCGAGAAGGTTTTGCGTATCATAACTGTCCTATCCATACCGCACGCATTTTTAAACAGTGGCTCCAGCAAAACAACATCGAGGTTTTGCCATGGCCGGCAAAAACTCTTGACGCCAATCTCATGGAAAATGTGTGGGGCCTCATAGCAAAAAAGTTAACACGAATGAATATTGTTCCCAGAAATTACAACCACTTAATGGAGTTCATAGTCAGAGCTGGTACGACGAAGTCATTATTTCATTCAATTTATTTCATAATCTAGCAGATTCCATGTCACGAAGACTGGCAAACATTATCGAGGCTGACGAGACAATGACAGTATATAATGACACGCTACTGAAGGAACATTTTCTTGTTTTTTTTTTTAATTTACGTAGTGTAAAATTTCTTTTTGATTTTGAACATTTTTGGTTGTCTGTAAAGATTTAAATTACTAAAATTTACCGATCCTGCAGAGGTGCGCTGACTATGATTAAGTTATGGCTCTCCTTTCGCCAAACAGTTCCTTCTTCTTGATACTTTTTTCTTAGTCGCACAATTGTGGTCTTGTTTCGTCCATAATGAGCTTAAGAATAAGTTTTTATAATAAAGTGTTGAATAATTAAAAAAATTGTTTTATTCATTAGTATATTAGTCTTATAGTAGAGTGTGGCCATTCTCCTTATTTTTGTGTTGATAATGTCAAATGATCTAACCTGAAATTCGAAAACGTCAAAGTCAGTTACAATAAGCAACGCAATTAGCAAAACTTAAATTCAACAGACCTGCAGCTAACTTCTGCTGTACTCATTTTATGTGGCTGCAAGTGTACTGATACTAAACGTAGGGCTTTCAAGCCTCTATATAAGCGAATAGACTAATAGGGTAGTTTTGTAAAATCATGCATTCTTTAAAATGAATCTATCGTTTTTGTGAAATTAAAAAAAAAGGTTCGGTGGGTTAGCGGCAAAGGAGGGGGTGATCTCTACTGATACTTTTTATTTAAATCTTTCAGTCCAGTAAGTTGGTAGAAAAAAAGGCCTTTGGCTTGCAGAAGGTGGGGCATAAACGATTTTGAAATATGTTATAGACGGGTAGATAAAAAATGCAAGTTTTCAACCTTGGGCGGGCGACGCTCGCGCCACCATCTTGGATTATATATGAAACAAACTTTTTCTAGCTTTATTATCTTAACAATTGGTTATGCAAAAAAATGTATAATGACAAAGTTAAAGAGAATAAAATTATCTACATTTTATGTATTTACACTTTTTGTATGTCTTATAGGTTAAAAGTTACACAGATAGAAATATGAAGTTTATAAAAAAAACGTCAAACTCCGAATAAAAACACACAGTGTTTCGTCAAAATTTTAGTAAATACCCTGGGTAGCATATTTACACACCCTCCCATACGACGGCACCAGCGGCGTGCTGAAAAAGCTTACTGATTTGGGCACCTATGCACATTATACTACCTTCAGATTGAAGCACGTGTTTTTTTATGCAAAAGGAAGAATATGAAAAAAATATCAATTTTCTTTTAAAGCGTGTGGATCCAGCGTGTAACATTGTGTGGCTCTGGCTGGTAAACGAAAGAAAAAAACAAAAAAAAACAAAACAAAAACAGCCGGAAAAAATAACCCCGGAAAAAAAACCCCTGGAAAAATAGATTTTTGTTTATTAAAAAATAAGTTAAATTAAAGAAAAAATATTATTGTGGGTTAGGTTGGGTGGGTTTAAGTTGGGCTGGGTGGGTCTAGCTTGAGTTGGGTTAGTTGTAATAATTTTATCTTAGGGTTTTTTCCGGGGGTTTTTTCCGGTTTTTCTCGTTTTCTTTTTGCGGTAATTTTTTTTCCTATACAGGCTGTTTCAAATTCGATGCTCACCATGGGGATCTCCTAAACGGTAGGAGATACGAAATAGTTTAAATTAGGGCAAAGTTGCGCAATTTGACGATTTACTCAAAACCAAAAAAAAAGTTACAGATTCGGGGTGGTTCCGGAGAAAAAAACCGAAATCTTTACTTTTAGATTTTATTTTTCTGCGCCCTTATTGTTAAAGCTGTCAAAAAACGCTTAAAACTTTCTTGAGGCACTCTACCTAATGAGAGGTCCGTTTTCGAGATTTGACATTTCAGTGTGACAGGAGCACTGTTAAATTAATTTTTTCTTATGGACACATGCTTTTTTTCTCCTGCCGTTTGGTTCATGAAGGATGACAGATATTTTACAATCTCATTTTGACAAGCACCTGACGTTTTGAGTTGATTGACCATCATCAGCCCAGTATTTTTAAAATATTAAAAAAATACTTTAATCGGGTTTCCAAAATATCTTGAATAAGTTAAAAGCAAAATTTAAATTTGGGCTGATGATGGTCAATAAACTCAAAACGTCACATGACTTGTCAAAATAAGGTTGCAAAATGTTATCTGTCATCCTTTATGAACCAAACGTGCCGTTTTATTTTTGTCGCGGTTACGGTTAACCTTGGTCCTAAAATTTCCCAGAAGTATAAGCAGAAGAAGGATACCTCGATTGTGTAATATCTTTGAATATTGTTTAAATTTACAGATAATTGTTTATGTTCACATGTGTAAATCAAAAGTTTTTAATTTTTATGAATTTCCGAATTATACTTAAATTTTCATATCAAAAATGGTATGACGTCATGTATTAGCTGACATGAACAGAAAAAATCGATGTAGACAGCGCATCCTGTCATGTTTGATGCCTTGAAAATCAGAACCAGCCTATTTTGCCGCTTCTGAATAGTTGCGGTTCTCAAGGTATGGATCTTCACAGGATGTGCGATCTACGTCCATTTGTTCTGTTCATGTCAGCTAATAGATGACGTCATAGCATTTTTGATGTTAAAATTAAGTATAATCCGGAAATTCATAAAAATTAAAACTTTTGGTTATATATACATGTAAGCATAAACAATTATCTGTAAATTTAAACAATATTCGAAGATATTACACAATCGAGTTCTCCTTCTTTTGCTTATACTTCTGGGAAATTTTAGGACCAAGGCTAACCGTAACCGCGACAAAAAGAAAACAGCAACGGCAGGAGAAAAAAGGATGTTTACATAAGAAAAAAATGAACTTGACGGGACCTCTCATTAGGTAGATCTTAAAAAAGTGCCTGTAGAAAGTTTGAAGCGTTTTTTGACAGCTTTAAGAATAAGGGCGCAGAAAAATAAATTTCGGTTTTTTCCGCCTATCTCCGGAACTATCCGGAATTTGTAAACTTTTTTTTTTTAATTTTGAGCAAAGCATGAAGTTGCGCAACTTTGCCCTAATTTAAACCTTTTCGTATCTCTTACCATTTAGGAGATCCCCATGGTGAGCATCGAATTTGAAACACCCTGTATAGCCCCTGGCTGAAGTAAAAATAAGTTAAACAAATCGCATAGGTGCCTAATTATAATTATATATTGGCCACAAAGACTCACAGATTTCAGCACGCTGGTGCCCTTTTAGAGGGTCCGGGACGATTTTTTTATTTTTCTTCGATTTCATCTGGGCCCATATTCTTCAATTTCGGGGAAAGTAGTGCTCCCGGGAATTAGAAACGCACCTGATTGGCCGAATTCTCATTTTTTTTTGTCACATTTCTGTCAATTTTGGCAGTAATGGCATTAGTTGTGAGCGATTTTGCTGTCCTGCCTTATATGAGGAGAACAAACTAACGGCAAAACGCTCACGAACAAAGTCATTAGTGCCAAAACAGACAGAATAGTGACAGCAAACTTAGATTTTGACCAATCAGGGTGGGTTTCTGATTCCCGGGAACATTCCCTTCCCCGAAATTGAAGAATAAGGTCCCTGGGAAGTCAAAACCAAACAACTGCTCTCCTTCGTCCTCGAGGTCGATATGAAATACAGTGCCGTTATCACATTCCGTACCATTACAAAAACCACACATAATCGAACAATTTAATCCAGCTTTCCTACAGCTACATGTTCCTCCACATCCTTTCTTAATGCGTTGGGGGCTGGTTTATCTGTCATGGTCATGGTAAATAGACCATTTGCCTCTATGTAACTTTTTACCTGCTAGGTATACAAAGAAAGTGTAAATACATAAAATGTAGATAATTTTATTCTCTTCATCTTTGTTATTGAATGTTTTCCGGTAGGATAAACCGTTACGAAGTCAACACCAAACAACTGCTCGCCTTCGTCCTCGAGGTCGATATGAAAAAAACCACACATAATCGAACAATTTAATCCAGCTTTCCTTTCTTAATGCGTTGGGGACTGGTTTATCTGTCATGGTCATCGTAAATAGACCATTTGCCTCTATGTAACTTTTTACCTGCTAGGTATACAAAGAAAGTGTAAATACATAAAGTGTAGATAATTTTATTCTCTTCTCTTGCTATTGAATGTTTTCCGGTAGGGTAAACCGTTACGAAGATATATTTAAAAAAAGAGTGTGTTACACATGGCGCCGCGAGCGGAGCCCTCCAAGGTCGAAAACTTGGATTTTTTATTAGTCTATCTGTCTATAACATATTTCAAAATCGTGTATCCCCCACCTTTTGCAAGCCAAAAACCCCTACTGCCTGGACTATATGTAACACCAAGGAATAGTCAGTATATATTTTTTGGTGACACGTACATATATTTTTCATATTTAATGGGGGAGTTTTCTGTCAGTAAAATGATGCATTATTTAAAAAAAATAAATTATTATTTTTAGAGCCCCTGTCTTAAACATAATTTTTTATTTATTTATCCAGCTACGAATATATTTTTTTTAATGACCTCAACTAACCTTTTTAACTTTTTAGTCCCCAGTCTTCACTAACTGGAAACAACTCTGCGGACCTTCCCGAGACTACGTGGAGTTATTTGGAACACGACAGTGGGATTATGCGTGCGGCGTCTGATAAGAAAAAGAACCATCAAGAGAAGCCTCCCAACTGTAAAACCAAGATCAGTCCTACGAAGGATAGGAAAGCAGACGTAAGAGATATTCTATAATCTAATACGATGTGTGTCTCAAAAGTTTTTTGAAAATTCGGGAAGACTACATTGCTACTATTCAAAAACTGTTGTTCCGTGTAAATGCCAAATTATGTGCTATGTGGATAGTTATTTTGCACTTAAGGGAATAAAACGCATTTTAGTCCGTCAGATGAGGGACTAAAATTATACTTTTTGTTCCTAGCTATTAAAATCACTAGGGGGGTGGAGCGAGTGTAAAAATATTTCAAAAATATTGCATTATTTTTTGGTGCCATTCCACAATGTATGAGACGTGAAGATCATCAACCTCAAAAGGGCAAAAAAATAGTTAAAAAACTACGTGATAAAAGTATCTTTTTATCACTTCGGGTTGAAAAGTACCGGTTTAATCCTTAAATGTATCATAATCTACATTTGGCGCAACTTAGGTCCGGTTGTTCAAAAGTGGTTTAAACTTTTGTTGACAAAACACCTGCAGTTACCATAGAATCGTATAAATTCTGCGGTCTATCGGTCGACACTTGAACTGAGTGTGTCTCCCAAATTCAATGAAGTGTGATTGATCGGTTTTCTTTTCCGGAGAGCACAGGCTTTTAGAAAAAAGGAAACTTATTTTTTATTTTCGCTAAAGCAAGGAAATATAAAAAGGAAAAATGTAATCCAGAGGAAATTGTGAGTATTTCTCTATTTTTTTTGTAAATCGGGTTTGTTCTAAACCGAAATTATTTTGAGGTTTTTGGGATAGATGACAGCAGCAGAGCTTTTATTTTGAAGAAAAAAATAATTGAGAATTTTGAAAAATCCTTCAGATATTTTTGTTAAGCATTTAAAAATGATCACCCCAGCTAATTCTGATGTTTAGTTTTCCCTGTGCACTCTGGCAAAAGATTAAAAAAATTAAATCACAAGGCGTTGCCAGTTGTACTTTTTTTTACTTTACTTTACTCTGTATTTCGGGCTTCCATTGTCTATATTTTGTTTATACACGACGTTTCGATCAGTACAATCTCTGATCGTCTTCAGGTGAAAACTACAATCTATTCCTAAGGCTACGTACTTATATACTATGGGAAATCACTCAACCGTGAAGTTTAAGAAGTTGGCTCCGCCCAAGGAGGGGCTTCCAAATATTTGGAATTTTAACACTTGGTTTAATGAAAATACCCTGATTCTGCCCAATAAAGGCAGCTTCAAGGAATTTTCGTTTCTTCCAGTGTGACTCCTTGTGCAAAACCTTTGCTTCTGTCCACTTCATCGGTGTTGTTTTGACCATGCGTGTTCGGCGATTCCTGATTTCGTTGTTTCACCTCTTTGGGTTCGTGTTCCTTAAGCCTAACAGATAGCGGTCTTTTTGTTTCATCTATGTATGGTTTACCACATTCACAAGGAATTTGGTAAATGCATTCCTTATTTTTTTTTGTTCTCCGGTTTTGTTTTACTAAGAAGGCTTTGAATTGTATTATGAGATTTAAAAGTCGTTTTTATATTAAAGTTGTTCGCTACTCTTCGAATTTTCTCTGATACTCCTTTAATGTATGGAATTGTAAGGAATGCATTTGGCTGATTTTGGTCTTGTATCTGTCCTGTTTTTTTAAATTTAGAAATAGTATCTGTTATAAGTATAAAGCTGTAACCATTCTGCTGCAGATCCTTCTTAATGTTTCTTACTTCGATTTCCAAGTCATGAGAATTGTTACAAATTTAGACGGCTCTGTTATACAAAGTTCTTATTATGCCTCGTTTGGTTATAGCAGAATGATTTGAACCTTGATTTAAATATTGTCCTGTGTGAGTGGGTTTACGATAGGCTGTTCTTCTGATGTCGCTTTCTACTCGTTTGACAAGTACATCAAGAAAAGGAATTTGACAATTTTGCTCCAACTCCATTATGAATTTAATAGTGGGTCTTATGTTATTTAGGTGGTAAAGAAAGTCTGAAAGTTGTTGGTCATTCCCGGCCCAGACAATAAAAGTATCATCAACATATCTTAGCCAGAGCTTAGGTTTATATGTTGCGGTATCAACCGCGTGTAATTCGAACCACTCCATGTAAATATTGGCCACCACTGGCGAAAGCAATGAACGCATTGGCAGACCGTCATCCTGAGCATAAAACCTATCTTTCACCTGAAAATAAGAGTTATGCAGACAACACTCCAACAACTCCATCACTCCCTGCAATGGTTTTCGAAATAGCATTTCGAACTAATGATTTTCGAACAATTTTTCATTCGAACCAAAGATTTTCGGAAAAGTTTACATTCAAAACTTTTTTTTTCGAAATTGTAATTTTCGAACTAACTACATTCGAAAAAATTGTTTCGAACTATTTTCCGCGACCCATTGAAGTTCTTATTATATGACGTTCAGTTTAGCCGGAAATTGCATTAATACCATTTTTCTCCCTCTTTCCCCCCTCCCAAATCCACCCCGCAAGAGCCACACTCACGCATTTTTTTTTAAAACGTTAAGCCCCTTTATCATTTCCACTCATCAAACTGCTGCTTTTTTTGTCTTTTATTTTAATTTCGTTAAACTAATTTTTATATTTAAGGTCGTAGTTACAATCTGAGGAATTATTTTTAGCAACACTGTACGGGAAATCAATTTAACTATGTCGACCTGATTTTTTTGCAAAATTTTACGTCATTGAATTTGTTTTCCGTGCCAACGCGGACACACACAGTGGGACCCCAAGGATTTTTTAGCACCTGGTCAAAAATTTGGGATTAGGTTACTTATTTTGACTTTTCGCGTTCTACGCCGCTAAAAAAACCAAGTAAAATACTAAAATAAAAGAAAACCATTTATTGCAGAATTACCTGCTAAAAAAACGCTACTCAACTATGCATTGAAGTAACTGGGTGTAATGGTTAAGGTTGCATTTACAGGTGCATTTATAATTGAATTGGAAACATTCCCGCTAGCTGATACCGACAACAGGTTAACTTAAAAGCATGCAGATTTAAAAATCGGCTACTGGCGCTTTAAACAGGAGCGTCAACGACTACCAAGAGTCTTTCCAACCTCTAAATGCACTCTAAATGACCTGTTTTGTTAGTACTCAAGTATCCGCGTGTTTCTATCCTTTGAATTCCAAGATTTCACTGGTACACTTGCACATAACTATGCCGCAATAATTTAAATTAAAAAAAAAATGGTTGAATCAAAATAAAAACAAAATCATGTGGGGTTATGAGAGCCGAATGTTTCTATGGGAATTCCTAGTAATCTCAGTGAGCCAGTAAAGTTATCTTGGTTCTTTGATAGACTCGGGGTGATTCCCGCGTAGTGCTAGGCCTTTTTCGGCGGGCGACCGCACACGCGGAGTGGATTCATATTTATTTTAGAACAATGTTTCTGAAAACACATTTTTGCAAGATAAACTTAACTCGAATGGTTTTCTGTCAGAAAACGTAAAAATACTCTTCTGTCCTACTGCGTCCCGATTTAAAGTTTGTCGACAAAACACCTGCAGTTACCATGGAATCGTATAAATTCTGCGATCTATCGGCCAACACTTGCACTGCGCGTGTCTCCCAAATTCAATGATTGATTGATCGGTTTTCTTTTCCGGAGTGCACAGGCTTTTAGAAAAAAGGAAACTTTTTTATTTTCGCTAAAGCAAGGAAATATAAAAAAGAAAAATGTAATCCAGTGGAAATTGTGAGTATTTCTCTATTTTTTTTGTACATCTGGTTTGTTCTAAACCGCAATTATTTTGAGGCTTGACAGCACCAGAGCTTTTAAGAAAAACAATTGAGAATTTTGAAAATTACTTCAGATATTTTTGTTAAGCATTTAAAAATGATCATCCTTGCAAAATTTCAGCTATTTCTGACGTTTACTTTTCCCTGTGCACTCTGGCAAAAGATTAAAAAATTAAAGGACAAGGCGTTGCCAGTTGTACTTTTTTTTACTTAAAATCTGGGGAGAAACTATAGCCTTAAAACTGGGTTAAACCTACGAATTTGCCCGTTTGAGAAAACTCCAAACTCGGTTTAAGGCAATATAAAACCAAGATGGAAACACTTCCAAAAACTTAACCCAAGTTTAAACTCCCAACCGAGTTTAAACCGCTATTGAACAACTGAGCCTATTGAGCTTTCTAAGATTTTTCTCCATAATAAAATTGTTGAACATGTTTTAATGATTGTCTTTTATTGATTGATATAGTACCCTTAAAACTAATCTTTTCATTTTATTTTAGTCCCTAGAGACTAAAATGCCGCATATATATATTTTATTAGCGAATCTTTGTCGCTCTGTCTCTTCTAAAATAAAAAAATAATTGAAACACTAGGAAGATTATAAGTGAAAACTTTTGAGGCATACGTTAGCAAAAATAAGACTATTAAGACTCTTATTCGAGTTTTTTTGGTCTCCATCGATACAGTGATAGGATAAGGATAACAGAAACTGAAGGGCAAAAAAAAAACAACTAAAAACCCTTTTATAACACGGTATTAATATTTAAGAATCTCCCCTCCTAAGTAATTAGGGAGTATACAAAAAACGCATGGAAAAACTGAATAGCGAAACAATATCAAAAAGTGATGGGAACATCGTTTCTGTTTTAGCTTTAAATTTAAAAAAAAAAACGGAAACAAATACCAAAAATAGCAAAAGCAGTGATTAAGTTTTTAGATATCGCAAATAAGTATTATAGTTTTTCCCCTCTGCAACTAAAAAATACTGAGTCGTAGAATAAGCTTTTTAAAAGAATAATTTCTGCCGAAACGTCAGATAAGTACTTAGATTCTAAACTGGGCGCACTATGAAACGCATATTTTATATTTAGGAGAGTATTTTAAACCTCTGTAACTTTTTTATGTTTTATTATTTTGAAATGGGGTTTTTGGTATCGTATAGCTGGTATTTTTTGCTAAAAAAAGGTTAAAAACAAAGTTTGCCATTTTGTATTTTATTCGGTAAACAAGGTGTGAAAAAAAGTACTGTTTCTTTTGTGAAAGTTTAAAGTTACCGAAAATTAGAGAAAAAAAAATGGGGAAAATTTAAAATTATTAAATTAGTTATCAAATCTTTCTTAAGAAAATTAATTCTCAGATTATTTTTTTTTACATTCTTTTGCCTCGTAGATTTGATCGGATTTCGAAAATAATTTTAAATATGCATTTTCGCAATCTCTGGAAGGCCTATTACAAATAAAACGTACCCAAAGTTATTTTGAAAATTAATCTTGATTACCAGCGGCGTCCAAGTTGTGAATTCTAACAGATGTTTACAAAAACTACTTTATACGTTTAACATCAATTTTCTCACTAATAATTAAAAAAAATTATTATTTTTTTCAGTTATTGGTAACTAGTGACAATTGTTAATTTTTTTTAAATGTTAACCAGGGGCGGAGCTACATTTTTTTTCAGAATACACTTTTATTGATAAAAAATGGTTACATAAATTAGAGAAAGCAGGTTCAGCTTATATTTTTTTAAATTATTGTGTAAATAATTTTATTTTATAACAAGCACATCAGGGGCGTGCATAATTTTTTATTTTAAAAAATTTGTATTTAAAAATATTATGTTAGTTCTGTGTGATCCTAAAGTGAATTAGTGAAAACCAATCATAAAATATAAGGTTTTTTGAAAATTTTCGTATCATTCGAAAGGTCCAATTTTGTACAATTTTGCACACCTATTTTGAAATTTTGCACACCCCATGGTTCTCGAGTGAGGCTGGCCCCCCAGATATTTTTTGAAAATTTTAGTATCATTCGAAAGGTCCAATTTTGCACACCTATTTTGAAAATTTCCACACCCTATATGGGAACCCGCAATAGGGTTCATGAATAACGAGGCTGGCCCCCCAGATATTTTTTGAAAATTATGGTATTTATATTTTTTGCACACCCCATGGGAACCCACAAAAGGGTTTTCGAGTAGCGAGGCTGCCTCCTCCCCCGATGATATTTTTTGAAAATTTTGATTTCATTTGAAAGGTCTAATTTTGCACAATTTTGCACACCTATCTTAAAAAATGGGAGGGGGGGCAGCCTCGTTACTTGAGAACCCTATTTCGGGTTCCCATGGGGTGTGCAAAATTTAAAAATAGGTGTGCAAAATTGGACCTTTCGAATGATACCAAAATTTGATTGGCTTCCCTAATTCACTTTAGGATCACACAGAACATAACATAATATTTTTAAAAAACTTTTTCATAATAATTAAAAAAAATATAAGCTGAACCTGCTTTCTCTAATTTATGTAACCATTTTATATCAATAAAAGTGTATTCTGAAAAAAAAATCTAGCTCTGCCCCTGGTTAACATTTTTAAAAAAATAAAAAACCGCTTTGGTAAAAATGGTCACTAGTTACTAATAACTGACAAAAATAATCTTTTTTTTTTTTAATAAATAGCGAGCAAATTGATGTGAAACATATAAAGTATTTTTTGTAAACATCTCTTACAATACACAACTTGGACGCCACTGGTAATCAAGATTAATTTTCAAAATAACTTTGGGTACGTTTTATTTTTAATAGGCCTACCAGAGATTGCGCAAATGCATATTTAAAATTATTTGCGAAATCCGGTCAAATTCACGAGGCAAAAGAATGTAAAATACGCATAAATTTTGAAAAAAAAATCATATTTCCAAAATAAAAGAAAAAATAAAAAATCTGAGAATTAATTTTGTTAAGAAAGATTTGATAACCAATTTGATAATTTTAAATTTTTCCCATTTTTTTTAAAATTATCGTTAACTTTAAATTTTTACAAAAAAACAGTACTTCTTGTCACACCTTGTATACCGAATAAAATACAAAATGGCAAACTTTGGTTTTAAACTTTTTTTAGAAAAAAATATCAGCTGTACGATACCCAAAACCCCATTTAAAAATAATAAAACCTAAAAAAGTCGCAGAGGTTTAAAATACTCTCCTAAATATAAAATATGCGTTTCATAGTGCGCCCAGTTTAGTTAGGATTTACGAGTGTGTACCCAACTAGAGTGATTTACAAGCCATTGACCAATAATTACCGGTCATATTTGGTCAAGACCGATGCATCTAGGCGACACCGGTTTTAACCAAAATAGGGTTAATTTTGACGTCATTGATCAGCTGTTTTACTTTTGGTCTTGACCAAACATGACCGCGCTGTGGAGGTGAGTTATTAGTTTTGGAGAGGAGTATATTTTCAAATAGCGATTTTTAAATTTCTTTTACAAACTTTGATGAGAATCTTGATCTGAAGGTGAGTTATGTCTTTGGATATGAGATTTAAAGGTGATTCAAGGTTTTGTTTAGAAAAATATCTGGGGCGAACAACTCCGGGATTAAAGGGCTGCGCCCCATTTATAGACTACATTGTGTTACCGTTGAACTTAAGAGGTTGGGTTGGTCCTAAGCTGAAAATTCTTGTCAGTTTGACCATTCCATCCAAGCGAACGGGTTGGGTTACGGTTATTGTGAACTACGTCATAGCCTAACCTCAAAACCAATTACCAAAAGAATAACCGCGGTCAAAACCGCTCCTCACTGGTCAATGGCTTATAAATCAGCAATTTGTCGACTACTCAACGTTGCCAACTTTGCATCACAACGTTTACTTTTATTTAAATACGACCCTATTGCACTAATTTGGTGGATGATTTTTTGGTTGAGTCAACGATGCGATCGCGAATAGTCGCGAATCCATTAACGTGTAATAGCGCTTTCGGTTTACGTACTCTCAGATCGATCCGGAGTAGAGTTATGACGTCACGAATCTACCCGCGGGTGCTCTGAATCCCAACCGGAGTGCTCACGCAGAGTGACCCAGACGGCATACCTTTTACATCCATTTTACGTCTTTACGTCCCGAGACCTACTAGGTACGTACGATGTACGTACAAAAGTGTACGTAAAACGTACGTACAGTGAAAACGTATTTTTACGTTATATTTAGGTCTTTTCTTGTAGGTACTTACTACGTTATTAAGTTAATTGTCATAACTTGGACGTAGTTCATTTATGTAACATTTCTCTCACTTGTAAAGCAAACATTTGCATAAGTATTTTTCATTCTCTTAAAATAATTGATATTTTATAAATACTCTTCCTCCGTCAAAAATTCTTTCCCGGAGGGTCAACCAGGAGAGAGGAGTATTGAGGAGGTTTTGGGCTTTAAAATCGCCGCCCCCCACCCCTAGGCATAAAAAAATATTTTGTATTTTATTTATTTACGTCCTCAAGGTACGTACCAAAAACGTCTCCTGTACGTACCTCGTACGTACATCGTACATTTTACGTCCAATTTATTTTATTGGTCCACCGCAGGACCTACAAAGTACGTACTTGGTACGTACACAAATGTACGTACATGGTACGTATTTTCCATGTCCCAAGGACGTACCTAAGACGTACATAGCGTAGGAAAGGGCACGTAATATGTACGTGCCTAGTACGTACAATGGAGTTAGCGTACGTATTATGTACGTACTCTTCGTCCGAGCCTTAGGTACGAGGTACAGTTAATTTTAGATAAAATGCGTACATGGAAAAACAAAATACAACGATTTTTCTTCGTATAGATGCGCCATTTCACACTATTCATTTTGCACCCGTCATATTTCATGACATATTTTATTTTTGATTTAAGTCAATCATTGTCAATAATTTTTGACTTTAGTCAAAATTACTTTTTTTTAAATGGTTCCGCAACTTTCGGTCTTTACGAAATCGCAGATAATAACTCGACTGCAATGGTCAGTAAGAAGGGTCGCCGAAAATGTTGATATTAATAAGGCCACTGTGGTTATAATTTCGAAACGATGGCAAGAACATCGGTCTTTGGAGTGAAAGTGGGGTACCGGTTTGCAAAATAAGGTAAGCACAAAGGAACAGGATAGAAAATTACTGTATAATTTGCGAGAGAACTCATTTTTCACAGCTGTCGAAGCCATCAACACAACTGGTTTTCCGGGTTCCCGATCTACAGCATGCAGACGAGTGAAAAATTCTGAAATTAAATGTCGCATTGCAGTAAAGACGCCCCTCTTGACAGAGCAACAAAAACAAACACGACTGATCTTTGCTCTCAATCACGCTGCAGAGGATGAGGAATATTGGGACAGGGTGATTTTTACTGATGAAAAAATTCTTCAATCTTCTTCGGATAGCCGAAAAATAAAAGTATATCGCCCCCCTCGAAGTCGGTTTATTGAGCGATATACCCACCAGGTTAATAGAGCAGGACACTTCTCAGTGAACATGTGGGGTGGGATGTCTGCTAGAGGGTTAGGTGTTTGCTGGCAAATTGAAGGAAGATTTACCGCAGTGAGATATTTGGAAATTTTAGAAGGGGTAATGGTGCTGTCAGTTGATTTTTTATATCCAAACAATGAAATAATTTTTTAGCAGGACAATTGTCCTGTTCACACAGCTAATGCTGTGCGTCGCTGGTTTCAAGACCAAAATATAGAAGTGCTGCTTGGGCCATCGAACAGTATAATATATGACTATAATTGGAGGCCCCAAAATGCCGAAGAACTTTTAAACGATATACGTAATGCATGGGATTTGGTTTCTAACGATGAAGAATATTGTCGAAATTTGGCTTATTCCATGCCACGTCGATTGGAAAGGGTTATTGAAAAAAAATGGAGCCGCCATTAAATATTAGTTTTTCTTTTGTTTTCATCTTTATATTACATGAAATTAAAATAATTTGATTCTTTATGAAAACGCATGCACAAACAACTGTGTAGTTTGCTTTTTACTAAGTCCATGAACTTGCCTTGCTTGTGTATACAAGGAGTTGTTCTTTAGCCTTGTTTAAAAATACTATTTTCTATTGCTAGGAAGTGTAAATTAGATACTGACAAAATAATAAATAATCCTCCAAGAGTTGCAGTTTTTAATGCAATTAGGTTATTTAAATTTAAAAAAAAATAAAAGGTAAACTATAACAATAATAGAAATATCTTATCTACACTACAATTAGCAGGTAGTGCCCCAGGTGCATATTAAAAAGCGTGGGTATAGCTAAGTACACTGAAACAGAAACGTAGTTTGGTTTTTCATGTACGCGTTTTATGTGAAACCAACTGTACGTACCTGGTACGTAACTTTGCTGTCTGGGGATTATTGAACACGCCATTTGTTTTTTCAGTTTCAATATTTTTGAGATGGGACAGCTGGTTATTAATTAAAAAATGTAAAAGTAGTCTAGTCATTTGTACCTAATCTTCAAAATTATTTTTATTTTGCTTAAGGCAGGTTTACTCAACTCATAATTATGCTTAAGCCTAAATTTAGCGCTAAATCTGTATGTCTGTCTTTCTTGTTCCTTATCAGAATCAAGAGACAGACATACAGAATTAGCGCTAAATTTATGCATAATGAGTTGGGTAAACCTCCCTTTACTTGCTCCTCAGTATAATCGGGGACCACCTCAGACCTATAATTGCGTATTTTGGCCCGCTTTTGGATGCTACCCCTATCGAAACAAATTGGACAAACATTTCTTACTCCTCGAATGAAGTAGAAGAATTAAGGAACAATTCATCAGTTTTAATAAACTTTCTTTTTGATCTACTTCTTTCTGTTTTGACTCACAAAAAGTTTATATACAGCAAAACAAATAAGATAAAAATGTAGAGTTGACATTTTTTTGCTCTAAATCATCTACTCTCATGATTTGTCGGGAGCAGAAAGATCGATCTGTTTTAAATCCGGAGTAACAGATTCGGAAAACCGAACACGCTACTCGGAGCAGGAGTACATAATCGAACATCCAAATCCTTTTCGGATCGATCTTGGAGTACACGAGAGTGGTTTTAGAGCAATAAACGAAAGCGCTATTAGTTAAGTGGGTTTCGGAGTGCAATTATTTGTTCAAAATTTATATTTATCGCCTAAACTAATAAATAAACTATTTCTATAAGATATTTTACGCCGAATGCCGAAATTTATAAACAATCCGCAGTTCACTGTGAAATATGCAGATTTCAGCCCTAAAAACCTACGCGCTTTCAATTTAAGATGATGTTATGAAATAGAAAAAAATATACTGAATTATAAATTGCTAGAGATGTTGTTTAAGCTTCCTAAGGAAAAAATACCATCCTTTACCTGCAGAAAGTTCCGAATTTTGTGTAAATGTATGGCGTCTCACCTAGTAAGTCAATTTTATCGAATCAATCATGGCGGCACGTGATAGTTTTTATGACAATCAAAACATTCCTGTGTCCTGACGGATTGAACTACTATACTGTATTTTAAACGGATCTAGGGTTGCCAACCCGTCCCGACTTGTCGGGACTGTCCCGATTTAGAGCAAAATGTCCTGCGTACTGACAAGAGCCTTGTCAGTACGTCAAATGTCCCGATGAAAAGTTTTCAGCGAAATCGTCACTAAAAGTTTCCAGTTAATAAAGAGGTTTGCGATAAAAGGTGATAAACTATTACCCATTTTGTTTCCTTCTAATTGTTGGTAGTAGTTATTTTTTTTCCAGTTAAAATCAGAATCCAATATCTATTGGCCAGTGGTTAACTATAAATCTTTTTTTAGCCGCGTTTAAAATATTTGGCTATTGGCAATGTAGATTTAAAAGCATAGTTAGTGCGATGATGTTGAGTTGCAAATCATTTATGATTTCTTGTATTCCGTGATGGCACATGAAACTTGAATATTGATAGTAACTCTACAGAGTCAATTTCATTATTTAGTATTTTCAACAGTGACAAGATCATAGTACTTTCTACGATTGTCTAGATTTGTTAAGTTCAACAGACTCATTAGCTGGTCATATTAAATTGAATCAATAGGTATGTGTAATTTATAGTATATGAAGCGCAAGAACTTTCTTTGTATTTTTTCCAAACGATCTTTATGAATCTCATAATATGGAGACCAAATAGTACAATCATATTCTAGAATTGACCTTACAATTGCAAAGTAAGCATTTCTCAATGTAAAACAAAAATCCTAGCAATTTCATAGCTTTATTTGCAATAATATGTATGTGTTCAACAAAGAGTTTTATATCAAAAAAGACACCCAAGTCACGCATGATAATTGCAAGGTTTCTCCAAATTGGAGTTATCCAACTGATAAGCAAAAACTATATGGTTTGATTTTCTATAAGAATATACAGTTTTACATTTGTCAACATTCAGGGATAAATTGTTATGTTCACACCATGCTGAAAACCCATTCAACTCTTGTTGAAAAATATAGCAATCTTCCAAACTTATTATGATTCTAAAGAATTTTAGATCATCAGCAAGGAGTACAAAGTTACAGTTTTCTAAAGCGAAAGATATATCATTTATAAATGCTTTACTGGGGGACTCCTGATAAAACGTTAAACTCAGCGGAGAGAGCATTCTATATTTTTATTGCCTGGCGTCTTTCAGTTAGATTATTCCGAAACCAGTTAAAAGCTGAGCCGTGGATACCCATGACTTTAAGTTTATCAAGTATTAGTTTATGATCGACTCTGTCGAAAGCCTTGGAGGAATCGGTATAGATGACATCTACCTGATACCAACTCTGCAAGGCTTCCAACAAAGTTTCTTCATATAACAAAAGAGATTAGTAATCGATGATTTACCTTTTGAAAACCCGTGTTGTTGGTTTATAATTATTCGACTATTGATTCAAACAATTTAGGAAATCAAGAAATTTTTGAAAATACCTCTGTAGTTTTTAATGTTTGACTTATCTCCGATTTTGAATATTGGGGTAACATAACTTAGCTTCCCAGATGTCCGAAAATCTCCTGTAGAAAATGATCTATTAAAACTTTTAGCCAAAATAGTGGAAAAATTTACAGTTTTTTTATGAAAATTACTGGTAAACCATGGGCCACAGATTTTTGTGTAGTTTAAATATTTTTTCCTACATTGGCATCGTTATAAAACGTTAAATTTCACCCGTGTGCAGAAATTTTTTGCGCACATGTGCGGAAAAGCAGTTTCATTTGATTTGTGCGAAATTAAAGACCAATTTTTACAAAAATTAGTGCAATTTAACAGTGGTCGTAGGAAAAGTAGCGTACACAACACAACTCGATGGAAAGTAACTTTCTTACACTCGCGTGTTGATATACTCGTCTAACGCCTCGTTCACAATATTCACGCTCGTCTGAAATTTTTCACTTTCTTTTCTTGTTGTAATATACTATTTCTTTGTTTTGTTTCGATTGAAATTTTTTAGGTAGCTAGTAAATTTAAATTAAAAAACCATCAATATTTATTGTTCTATTTCTTTTCCAAGCGTTTTTGAAAATGTCCCGATTTTGCATCAAATGTCCTGATAATTTAGAACAAATGTCCAGATAAATCAAAATTAAAAGTTGGCAACCCTAAACGGATCCCTGGCTAACAGACGCAAAATTGGTTATTTGCAAACATAACATAAAAAAATTAGTTAGACACAAATAGTCGCGCCCACGTCTACAACAAAAAACGGCCAGAAAACGTCGCCTTCACAACTAAGAAACCAACGACAGACAGTCATGAATAGTTGTGAAGGTGATCATAGTTTCGATCAACGTTTAGTCGTTGTAAAATTGTCGACGTTGAGTTCAGTTTTCAAGACAACTACTATTTTACCTATATAACAACGTTTAAAAGTGGTGCCAATTTTAAGAACTTGCACAACTAAAGATTTAAAAATCACTGACAAACGAACACAATTTTTTTTTTAGGAATTTACGCAGTGGTTTTAACATATATTTGAAAGAAAATCCTTAACCTAGTGGCAAAAAACCCAAAAAAGTAGTTTCCAAAAAATCTTAAGTTTTTTTTTTTAAATAACTATTTCCAGCGGCGTAGCGTGAATTAAAGGGCGGGGGGGCGGCGAAGGCTCAAAACTGCACCACAGTTGTTGGTACCTAGGTATATAATAGTATAGTCACAATTTAATATATAATATGTTTTTTTGTCTGTTAAAAGTTCGCTCAGCTTTCGCATTGCTAGGAGTAATTTTATTCATTATTTGGTATAATTTAAAATTTTCGGGAAGCTTTTCTTAAAACTGTTTTTATCATAAATGGCAACATTTCTTCGGGTTTCTCGATTTTATCTTTTAATTCGGATATCAACAAACAAAACGATGTATATTTAAAAAAGGATTTAGCGAGGGCGAATAAATAATAAAATCAATGAATAGCGAGCTTTCCCTCAAAAAAGGTAATGGAAATCGTAGATCCGGATTTCGCACTTGTGGTGCTCATCAGTACGTTCCTAGGAATTAGGAGATGAAATGATGACGAAAAAATTTGAAATAGGATTCATGTAAAAGACAACCATCTGTCAAATTGCAGAATCGGCAAATGTACCTTCAATTTGAAGGAAAATTAAGCGTCTCTATGGAGACAGATATAATTATCTTTACAGATATCCTAAGCTCTGGATTTGACAAATTTAAAAAAGGATTTAGCGAGGTCGAATAAATAACAAAATCAATGAATAGCGAGCTTTCCCTCAAAAAAGGTAATGGTACATCTAAGTAAGTAAGTAAGTAAGGTACATCTGCCGATTCTGCAATTTGACAGATGGGTTGTCTTTTGCATGAATACTGTGTCAGATTTTTTCATCATTTCATCTTCTAATTCCTAGCACCGTACTGATGAGCACCACAAAAAACGATTTATATTCATCTATAGTAGTACTTTTTAGATCTGGAATATAAACAATCAAATTTTTGGGAAAGTTTTAAAAAATCTTGAAATCTTGTTTAAAGTATCTCTACAAGGGTATCCAATGTTACATAGAATCTTAGAACATTGAACTACTAGAAGGAGAAAAAAAAGAGAAGATCAAAAGATCTTGGGAGGAAAGAACGAAAATTCAAAATTGAATGAGTGTCCCACAAGGAACACACAAAAGACCAAAGCGGAAGGAGAAACAATTAAACGATGTTTCGTCCGGAGTGACCAGCGTGGGCTCGTCAGTGGATTCACTAGTCCCCATGGTACTTATTATAAGTCACCTGATACGGGTTCGTCCTGGCGTGTTAATCTTTCCAATAGTATTATGCTCTTAAGAAAATTAAAATAACCTTCAAATCAGTTAATTGTTTCTCCTTTCGCTTTGGTATTTTGTGTGTTCCTTGTGGGACACTCATCCAATTTTGAATTTTCGTTCTTTCCTCCCAAGATCTTTTGATCTTCTCTTTTTTAGATTCTTTTCGGTTGATGTAACTGATTTGGAAGTTTAACTTCTTGTTTTAATTGTCTTAGGAGCATATTCCTATTGGAAAGATTAACACGCCAAGACGAACCCGTATCATTTGACTTATAATAAGTACCATGCGGAACGATGCCTTTGTGTGTGATTCAGAGTTGGAAGTCAGAGTGTGCGATGGTTTTAAATGATGTCTGGATTGAGGGTGACTAGTGAATCCATTGACGAGCCCACGCTGGTCACCCCGGGCGAAACATCGTTTAACTGTTTCTCCTTTCGCTTTGGTCTTTTGTGCGTTCCTTGTGGGACACTCATCCAATTTTGAATTTTCGTTCTTTCTTCCCAAGATCTTTTGATCTTTTCTTTTTTAGATTCTTTTCGGTTGATGTAACTGATTAACACGCCAGGACGACACTCATGCAATTTTGAATTTTCGTTCTTTCCTTCCAAGATCTTTTGATCTTCTCTTTTTTAGATTCTTTTCGGTTGATGTAACTGATTTGGAAGTTTAACTTCTTGTTTTACTAGAAGGAGCTTTTTTTCAGACCTAGGGCAGGGTGTTTGAGTTCAACATCTTCATACCATTGTTGTCATGTTAACCTAATACGTTTTCCCCTGTTTTTAATATTATTTAAAATACCTTCAATAATTTTTAGTTCCGTTTAATTAAATGGTCTAGATATAGCAATAAAAATCTATGTTTCTATAACAAAAAACCTAAAAATGTATTCAAGTAGGATGTACAACTATAAAAATAAGAAAAAGGTGCTATGGAAATCCCTATTCACACTGAAATTAATGACAAGCCGGCAACACAGATTTCCTGCCTTTGTTTACCAATAATGGCTATATATGGAGAATTGTTACCTGATATTTAGTTAATATTTTAATTTAACGTACCTGTGAAATGAAATACTGCGGTCCCCCGACTTCTGTTTCAACTTGCATATAATAATACAATTCGGAACCATTTTTCGCCACAAACTTTTCACAAAAATATCAAAAAAACACTATTGACAAGTGCTGAAACTTTTACTTTCAAAACAATAATGACATTCCAGGAAAAATCGAGAAACCGCTACAAACAATCAATGTTGCCACGTTGACTACAAAAGATGTTTAAGGAAAACACAGGTTAAATTTTCAAAAAACGTCGAAAGTTTTAAATAGGTTGTGTGTATTACATATTGTGTATATTAGCTTTTTCAACATATATCTTAAACCTCAATAATTAACTAATAAATAAGCGTCAAAACTTAATCCAAATTTAATAAGTTTTTTGTTACATAATTTTGTTATTAAAATTGGCAATACAGATTTCCTTCTCCCCTTTCCCCACTGTAGATGTTGCACTCAAACAACCAGTGTAACCAGACCCCTTCTAGTAGTTCAATGTTCTAGGCATAGAATATATTTTATTCTATGCCTAGATCTCGATAGTCTAGATCTACGCTTGGGTGAGTATGGCATAGCATAAAAATTGGTGAATAGTAATAATAGACACTTTAAGTTGGTCATAGGACGTACGTGAAAACGTGGAATATAGCGCAATATTCTGTCTTTCTTTTATCTATAAAAAAGCAAAGACTTCCGCTCGAATACAGATATCAAAGTCACCACGTACGACCAACTTAAAGTGAAAGTAGGTACCTACCTACAAGATTTATATATAGAAAGAAATAGGATATGGACACTTACGTTTTTTTCACATTATGAGCATTTCCAAAAAAATCAATTAAGTTTTTGAAATGTTTTGTCCCAGCGCTTTTCAGCAACCTTTTTCACTTTTCTTTTTTGAGTTTCCAATTAATTTTCAATTTTTTTTGCATTAAATCATAGGAGGATAAACCCTTTTCTTCCGCTGTTTCATATTATCGTTACTCATTGCGGCGCGCGTAACTGACGTTTATTATACACTGCTTACAAATAATCTTTATTTGTGGGCGTCTTTAAAATATAATTTGCTTAAAACAAAAATGTTTTTTTACTTTTGTTTTATATTATTGTAATGTTTATCGTTTTAATACATAGCTGAGGGCACCCAAAGGACGCCAAGACCCAGAGGGCGGAGGGGTCGAGTAACCCCCCCTGCCCCGCCCACGCTACGCCGCTGACTATTTCCAGTTTCTGAATATTTTCCGTTCTGGGGGGGTCCTGATTTAATAATTTTATAAGATTTTTAGTGCTTTAGTTAAGTCGCGTGCGATTTTTTGTCACTAATGCAATTGGGGAATTTGCATTATTGTGGACCCCTCCCTATTTCTTAATCTACTGTTCATTTTAAGGCAAGTTCCCCATTCGATGCATCGTTTTTACATGTCGTGAAGAGTGCTGTGTTTTCAGTGTGTTTTTTTCGCATTTTTTTTGTTCAGGTAATTTAGGTAAGTAAAAGAACAGTTTTTGCTTTTTGATTTTTTTTTTGTAGCTATGGGTGACTTGCCTAAAATGGACTGTAAAAATGTAAAAAAAAATAAACTTAAACGCAAAAAAATAAAAATAAAAATAAACTTGTTTGTTTTGCTTTTAGAAAATCAAAATACCCTGTGTTGACCCGGGCAGAATCCAGAAAAAAAAGCACGAGAAGAAATAAGGCCAGCTGTTGGTGAAACGAAATAAAAATAAGCAAAAACAATACCTTTTCCATTCGTAGAAGTACGCAACTGTAACAGTAGTTTACATAGCAGGCATGTTGTGTTGGTCATTAAACGCGAGTGTCTTAATTTATCTAAGCGTGTAATGATCATAACATGCGAGTTAGTGTACAGCCATTCCAGCATAACGGACGGGACAATTATATGTTAACGCTGTTACCAAAAAATAAAGGCATTAATTGTACTCAAACAATTTAAATGTAAACTTATTTTTTATCTACTTGTAGTCGGGGGTTTTTATATCTTTTTCCTATGTATAGGAAGATTTTTGGTGATTTTGTTTAAACTCGGTACACACTTAGGTATGACTTCGGGTACCACCAAATGAATATTCATCATAGTCATTTTGATAGGGGTATCTCGGTCAAGTGAAACATTTTACAATTTTGGTTAAACCTCTTAAAACGCTATGAAATGGCCTTTAATATGATGTACCAAACATGATATTTTAATTCCGGTTGATTGCATAAAAAAAATAATTAACTTGAAATTAAAAAAAATATATATTTTTTTTTCTAAAAATTTACAACAAAAATTCTATTCTCTATTTATGAACGGGATTGTGCAAATTCATTTTGAGGTGACTATAAGAAGGTCCTAGCTATTAATCGATATAAAAAAACTGCAAATTCATGCCACGGAAAAATCACAAAACAACTGGAAATTGACGCATGTTCAGAAAAATCTCAATTTTTTCACCCCGGCTGCTTAACTTCAAATTTTTTAATCCACATTCCCTTTACAGACCTGCAAAATATGTTTTTTAAAAGGCTATATAACACGCTAGAATATTAAATGTAACAAGTCACGATGGGCCCCCAAGTTTAAATAAAATTAAACGACATCCATAAAAAAAGCCTTTTGCTAAAAACTTGAAAAATAACAAAAATTATGTCACGCTTTATATTTTGTCGTGTATTTAGATATTTTTTTAGGGGATTCCTGAAATTTTTACAGCTGCTTGAAGGCAATGAATTATCCTTTTAAAAACACCAAACTTGAATTTTGGACGCCTTCAGGATTTTTGTCTGTGAGCTGTCAAACAGAGATAATTTTTACAAGTCGTTCAATTTTATTTAAAAAACCATTGCTTATTTTGTTATTTCATTCAGTTTTGAGTAAGTACGTATTTTTTATCGTTGTGGGTGCACCTAATCGGCAATACGTACATAAAAATAACATTTTTTACCGCCCCGTCTTCACTCGTCTCTCCCATTTGATGGTTTAATCCATAAATCTTCCTATAGGTTTGAAAAAACCCCCGACTATTTAGTAAGTTGGTAAAAAGCCTTTTAATATGCATAACGGATAGCAAAAAGAAGCATACCTTCTTTCGTTTTTGTATTATTTATTTATCTGTCAATAGGACCTCAAAAGATGCCAACACTTAATATAACCGTAAAGTTAAAATCACACTTAAACAATATTTCTTAATATTTTGCCAAAAAACGAAAGAGTTAAGAATTTAACTAACAAAATGTTGCGTAACGGACGGAACCTAACGGACGGAACACTATTTCCACTCAAAATAGAAACTATTTAAATTACAAGAAAAGTGATTTACACAAAATGAATAAATGTTGGTAATATTAGCAAGCCTACTTTATTTATTTTTTATACAATTATTTACAAAACAAAATATTTTAGAGTAAAAAGTTTAATCTGATCTTTGAACCTAAAAAACACCTAAATTTCATGTTTTTGGCATTTTTTTTTTTTGATACAAAGAAACATTTTCAATTACTTTTTTAATAATCATGGCGGCAACCCTACCAGAGGTCAGAAATGGCAGGAGGGACAGCCAGGCTGCCCTCAAGGTTTTTAGTTCACTAAAAATTGTCAGTAGCCTAATGGAGGAGTGCGTTAACGCGCTACAGACATTGGCTGAAGACAAGAGGGCGACACTGATGTGGGTCCCAGGCCACGAGGGAATACCAGGGAATGAGAAGGCGGAAGAACTTGCCAGAGCTGGTGCCGAAACCCAATATATTGGACCGAAACCGCTCTTGGGAATCACAAGAAAACAGGTGCAGAGCGAGCTCAATAAATGGGCGAGCGATCAACTGAAGTCGTCCTGGAGAGAAGAGCGAGAGTGCAGACAGTCCAAACTGTTCGTGAGTGGACCAGACGCAGGCAGAACTAAATGGCTCCTGGGAAAAACTCGCAAGGACATTGGATTGTTAGTAGGAATGCTGACAGGGCATAATCGGCTGAGCAAGCACTTGAGATGCATCAGAGTGTTGGACGACTCCGCCTGCCCAGCATGTGGGTGGGCAGAGGAGTCAGCGGTGCACCTGATAGGAAAGTGTGACGGGTACGCCAGATTGAGGCATCAAAAGTGCGGTTCCCCCACAATAGAAATGGAGGAGCTACACTCTCTAAGATGGGCTGACGTGCTGATCTTCGTAAGGAAGGCAGGAAGGCCCGGAGAGAGAGGCAGGATATGTAGAGGGAGTGGGAGGATAAGGGTGCGAGACGGGGTATGGCAGAAAGGGCCCATGAAGAGGCCTAATTGCCGGCCTGCGGGCCGCGCCTTACTACTACTACTACTACTACTACTTTTTTAATAGAAACAGTTTTAGCCTCTAGGGGCAAATTAAAAAATATATAAGTGATCACAAAAAATAGGTGAATGCCTTCGGTAATTCGTATTTTGTGATATTATCCGAGGTGGACTTTTAGCTGGAATAGCCGTGTACTATACTTTACCTACGACCAATGAAAATGTCATCATAAATATCAGAAATTATAAAAAATATCAAACACCTGAAGTTTCCATGACGTTCTATCTAAAACTTCAAAACAAATACGTTTACTAAGGGACTTTTCATATATATTTTTAAAAACAAGATTTTTTTTCTTAAAAATGCGTAATATGTCAATTTTATGGTACTTATTTTTGGTTAGGTACTAAAATTATATTGGATTTATTTACGTTTAATAAATATTTATTGTCTTAAAAATATAGAAAAATAATTCACATTTTTGCGTCAATTGGTGCTCTTATAAAATAAAGTTTCATCGCTTGTCACGCCATCTTGTGGTATACGTCTAAGGTCCTAGGACCGTAAATGAGCCATTAAAATTGTGTTGAGATGTGTGTCGTAAAATTGGTGTTATTCGTTGTTCGTAGGTAAAAATACGTAATTAAATAAAAGTACACTTCCGGCATCATAAAAGTGGTACACAATACTTTTTGTTGTTCTATTTTTACAAACAAAGTCACTCTTCATTGTATTTGTCTAAATCTGTTAAAGCATGTCATTCTGGATTTCATTCTGAAGAGTAAATAAAAAAATGCCTTTTCAAATTTTGATAAAGCTGGAAAAACTGCAACTAGGTTGGTCAATTAGAGGCGTGACTAGACATTGACAGACACAAAAAAATGAAAAAAAACGATGAGAAAAAGATCACACAATTGAAAGAAAGCAACGGACTGGTTTATTGAAAGTTTGAACTGAGGAATCAGACCAAGACCATACAGTTGTGTTTTTAAATTTTCGTTAGTTATTTTGTGCATTAGTTAGTATTATTGTAATATAAATATTATTTTTAAACACAATCTTTTGATCTCAATATTTTAAAATTTTACTCTGGCATAGTATAAAAGTCAGTGTCAATATATAATTCGGTAGTTGACCATGCAATTTAAAAAAAACCTGTTTTTCACGTACCACTTTTATGATGACGATAGTGTACTACTAGAATAAATGACTGAGGCGCACCACAGAAAACTCGATTTTTGAGTTTAAAATTTTAACTGATTTTGTGAGTTGGGTTTGGTGGTATTTTCAGGCCGCGATGTCAGGCAAATAGACTAACCTCTTAAGTTAAGTCCCATGAAATTTGGCACACTTATTCTATAAACAATTCCTTAAAATTTTGGTCGAGGAAATCGATGATCGTATGTATAGGAGCCAAGATGGCGGCGATTTTTTCAAAATGGACGTCTATTTTAAAAAAAAATTGTAGGTTCGCCATCAAAACAACATTATACTCGAATCCATATAATTTGATTTCTAATTGACTTTTTGATTACAGGGTGATTGGTTTAGTTGTACCAAGCCAGTCAAAGTAAGATTTTTTAAAAAAGTACATTATCATCCGTATCTTTTTTAGTTTTTGAGGAAAATATGTCAAATTTGGTAAGATTATTACAACTGTCAAGTTCAACTGATATTCTAAAAATTTTTTGGATATGTGGCGCCGTGGTCGACGTGGCATCTAAATTTCTAAATTTTTTAATAGCTTAGATAAGACATGCATATTTAATAAAATAATAGATTATGTGAAAAGTTTGTAGATTTTTATAAAAATAATTTTAGTTTGATATGGTCATTGGTCGCTTAATTTTTTTTTTTGAGTATGTAAATAAAACGGGTTTTTCAACGTTTTCTTCAATTCTTCCTAGCGACCAAAAATTTGGCTGGATATACACGTTGATGACTCTGATGAATTAGAAGGCCCCAACAAATCGATTCAGATATGAAATTCCAAATTCTATCGGGCCGTTTTTACGCTATAGGCCAGTAAAGTTGACCTAACATGTGTTTAGTCGCCCCGAATAGTACTCTACTGTATCCTATTGTTCATTTGTTGTCAAAAGCACTAAGAAAATTTATGATCAGATGTGCAGAAACCAAGTTGGCGGCGAATTCTTCAAAATAACGTTCTTGAATCGAAAGTAACTCATAAAAAAAAAAGATTATACTTGAATCTATAGAACTTAATGAAGAGAAATTTGATAATACTAATTAAATTGACGTTAAACCTTCGATGATAAGTGTAATTTTACCTAAAAAAAAATACTTTTCCAGAGCCTCTTTTTTAAATGTTTTATAATTCTGAAAACGGCGACAGGTCTTGTTTTATAATTTTAACATAAGATCAACACATCTCTCCAAGTGACTTTTTGCTTACAAGGTGATTGGTTTAGTAAGATTTTTTTAAAAAGCCACATTATCATCTGTTTTTTTTTTACTTTTTAAAGTAGAATTTTCAAATTTGTTACGAATTGTTAATGCTACCTTATCAACTAAATTTTTTTTGGATAGGTGGCGCTGCGGACGAAGTGCTATAGAAACATCTGAAAATCTGATAAAATATCGGATGTTTCTATAGCACGTCGTCCGCATCGCCACCTATCCAAAAAAATTTTAGTTGATAAGATAGCATTAACAATTCGTACCACATTTTAAAATTCTACTTTAAAAAGTAAAAAAAAACAGATGGTAACGTGGATTTAAAAAAAATCTTACTAAACCAATCACTCTGTAAGCAAAAAAAATAATCAAATAAAATAATTACAAAGCATAAAAAAATTCTTTCATACCTGATCCATGAGGGACGGTCTCTATCACTGACGCCGCATTGCCTCGTTGAATAGCAAGGCTAATTTTTTGTGTTATAAAACTTTTGCTCCTTTTTGAGGGAATCAAGCTACTCAAATCAGAAATACATTTAAGTGCTTCATCCCCCCAAGGACCAAAAGTCTTTACAGCGAAGGGAACAAAGAAAAATATTTTTTTAAAGTAAAATGACATTTTTCAAGGTCATTGAAGGTTTCACGTTAATTTAACTAATATTGTCCAATTTCTCTTCTCAAAGTTCTATAGATTCAAATAATTTTTTTTTGATAAGTAACTTTCGATTTAAGACCGTCATTTTGAAGAATTCGCCGCCAACTTGGTTTCTGTACATCCGATCATAAATTTTCTTGACCACGACGTAAAAAATTGTTAAAAAAGTAAGCTTACCAAATTTGGTGCTTTTCGCAAAAAATTAACAATATATATAACATGTTAGGTCAACTTTACTGGCCTATATCGTAAAAACGGCCCGATAGAATTTGGAATCCCATATCTGAATCGATTTTTTGGGGCCTTTTTATTCATCAGAAAATCCGTTTTTTTACATACTCAATAAAAAATTTTGGGCGAACAATGACCACATCAAACTAAAATTATTTTTATAAAAATCTACATACCTTAGCTATACATAATCGATTATTTTATTAAGTATGCATGTCTTATTTAAGCTATTAAAAAATATGAACTTTTATCAAATTTAAAATCGGAAATTTGGGTGCCGCGTCGTCCGCAGCGCCACCTATCCAAAAATTTTTTAGAATATCAGTTGACCTTGACAATTGTAGTAATCGTACTATAATTGACATTTTTTGCTCAAAAACTAAAAAAGATACGGATGATAATGTAGCTTTTTTTAAAAATCTTACTTTGACTGGCCTGGTATAACTAAACCAATCACCCTGTAAGCAAAAAGTCAATTAGAAAAGTTATTTTGATGTTCTTTCTAAATTATAAAATTACAACATAAGACCTGTCGCGGCTTACTAAATTATGAAAAGTTATAAAAAAAAAATTCAAATTGCATTTTTTTGAAACTAAAATGTCACTTTTCAAGGATGATAAAGTCATAAGTCAATGTAATCATTTTTTTTTTTTAAAATTCCTCTATCGAATTATATGGATTCGAATATAATGTTGTTTTGATGACGAACCTACAATTTAAAAAAAAATAGACGCCCATTTTGAAAAAATCGCCGCCATCTTGGCTCCTATACATAGGATCATTGATTTCCTCGACCAAAATTTTAAAGAATTGTCTAAAGAATAAGTGTGCCAAATTTCATGCTTTCTGCACAAAATGAACAATTGTGGACCTAAGCCGGACGCCTGTATTGAGGTCTCAATTTTTTAAATTCTAATAATGATTATTAATTTAACTTGAATCTGTAATTAAAAATGACTTGTTAAATATACGAAAGGTATCGTTTTTGCTTTTTTTTGTTTCTAGGCTAGCAACATCATTGAATACGGTAATCCGGAATGGTGGATAGGCAGAACAAAGAGAAAAATGATCGAAGTAGAGGATGATTTTAAGGTAAGCAAACGAATTAAAGTAAATATTTAGTACATATGGGGCCACTTTCTGACTTTGGATTATCTTAAAATCAGCTTGCCAAACTTTTACTTATCTTATACTTAACTTAAGTTCCAAACAAGCTGGCAATGCTGCAGACTGACGACAGATTGTTAGGGATTTCGGAATTTTACCAAACCAACATCAAATAATTGACATTTTACAGCAGGTTTTTTCAGTTTTCGTTGTTGATAAATGAATTAATTGAAATATTTTATACAGGGTGTTATTGTAATCGTATATATGGGATTTCCACGCCCTTTAAGTATGTTATTGGGACAGGTGCTGATATCTACAATCTTAAATTTGTGATGAGCTTATTATTATCATGCTTAGTTTAAAAATTACATTTTGACACCTGTCAAACTCTGTCGAAATGGCGGAAAAATAATTAATAAAATTGAAATATTGGGAAAAGTGAGCACCTTCTTTTTAATCTGCTGAAGACACTAAATCGAAAATCATAAAAAAAGTGACAGTTGTCTTAACTGTCATTTACTATTATGGGGAAAACCACTGGTGGAATGACACATATTTATGAGTGGGGACTCGAACTAAACTAAATTGAGGTCTATGAGCTCAAAAATGTTATTATTTGTGACACCTGCCAAACCTTGCGAAAGTAACGGATACATAATTTATAAACATCGCGGTTTGGAAAAGGCAAATACCTTTTTTTACTCTGTTGACGATGTTGCATCGGAAACCGTAAAAAATAGTGACAGTTGTCTTAACTGACATTTATTGTTATGGGTAAATCACTGATGCGATGACATATTTACGAATGGGGAACTCGAGCTATACTAAATTGAAGTCGATGAACTTATAAATTATTTATTTGCCATTTTGACAAAGTTTGGCATGCGTCAAAATTAATGATATTTTTGAGTTCATCGACCCAATTTAGTGTAGATCGAGTCCCACTCGTAAATATGCGTCATCGCACCAGTGGTTTTCCACTAATTAATTATTTTCCCGCCATTTTGATAGGGTTTGACAGGTGTTCAAAATAATAACATATTTGAGTTCATCGACCTCAATTTAGTGTAGTTCGAGTCTCCTTTCGTAAATATATAAATATGACAACTGGCACTTTTTTTACGGTTTCGGATTTAATGTCTTCAAAAAATTAAAAGAAGTTATTTACTTTCCAAAAACTTCAATTTTTCCGCCATTTCGACAAAGTTTGACAGGTGTCAAAATAAATGTCATATTTAAATTCAGTGTTTTTATTTTAGTGGAAAATTATGTTTTTTGCCGATATATAAGCTCATCCCAAACCTTTAGACAAAATGCTCTCAGGGACTACCCCAATAACATACTTAAACGGCCACTGAGATCCAGTTTCCATTTAATTTGTGCGTGGTTCTTTTCGAAAGGTCATTAGTGCAAAAGAATGTAGTGATTACTTTGATATTTTTGGCAACTGGGGAGTATTACCAGAGTCTGATGTATCTTTTCGTACAGGCTAGACCAACAAAGTTGCCCGAAACGTAAACGAAACATCAACACTTTGATCTTTACCGACAGGCGACGGGAAAATAAAAATTTGCTGAAAACACCAACAAAACAAAAAAGTTGACGCATTGTTCTCGTTTTGTTTCAAAAATGTTCGGAAACATTGAGTTGCTGTTTTGTTGGTTTGGTGTGGACCCGGCATAATACGCTCTAAAAGTTTCTGACATAAGTTGTGAAACACCCTGTATATATATTATTCTTGTATATTTGTGGGCTTTTTGGATTTAGAATTGAGGTAAGCCTATTTATGTAATTGTTTTGGTGTAACACAAACAGAAGCGATCGGTTCTCTTTCTAAACACGGACAGTAGGGCATCTCCGGTACATCCTATAACCTTGTCGTGGCTTTTTCACTGAAATCTGTCACATACAGGGACTCTAGGTTGGATTGGTCACATCTAATCAACGTCAAAAAAACATTTGCATATTTTACATAATTTCTACGTTAACATTTTCTATGTAATTTTTTGGTCTTGGATGAGAACAACTATTTTTTTTTAAATGTCGGTTGCGTGTGACAAGTGGCAAGTTTTCAATGATTGTGACGTGTCAAATTTTTTGTTCGAAAGGTAAGTAAATAAATATTGATAAGAAAAGTTGACACTCAAAATGGCGTTTGTTTTCATCCAGACTGACAAAGAAACTCCGAAAATGTTAAAGTAAATATTGGAAAAAAGAAAACAAACGGTTTTTTGTTTTCAATATTTTTGATACCTTCAAAGACAGGATTTTTTTTAATGTCCGCAATTAACAAAACCGTGACTTTTTTGCACACAAATGTCAAAAAATTAAATGGTCAACAGTCGGATATGGTGCAAAATTAATGCATGAATTAAAATATCATCAACAACTTTTTCCAAATTATTTATTCCTTGCAATGCTTCGTCTCTTCTTCTACAAAATTCATCTCCGGAGCTCACAAGTCCCATCGGAGCTCTTAAAAACATATATCTTCCCCATAGTGTGAGAAACGTGGTGAGAATATTTTGAATTTTGGTCTGTAATAGAAACTGCTTCCCATGGACTTTTGAATAGATGTATTGGTCTTCGTACACACTGATTCAATTTTGTGAAATCTACACAAATTCGTATTTAGCCGTCAGTCTTTGGGACCATGACTAACGGACTAACAAAATGGGTGGGTTTATCATTAGCTGTTTTTATTATTACCCTTTTAAGCCTTGTGTCTAGTTCATCTCTAACTTGCTGCCTCCAAGCAAAGGGTATTTTTCTTGGGCAATTTATAGCGAAGGGAACTATATCATTTTTCATGTGAATATGAACAGCAGGTCCTTCATATATCAAAAACATCTTTGTAATCCTCTATGAGTTGATTCCTTATTCTTTATATCTCATCACCTGATGGATTTTGTGGAATTTTATGAATTTTTGCAATAACTTTTCGATATTCTGATAAATTGGTTTGAGAAAATATTTGTGCATGTCACCAAGAATTTTCAAGAATCTAAAACGTTGGCAAATATAAATTTTTGATTCTATTTGTTGGTTCTGACGAGTCACATGATTCTAGTTTTACATTGTCATATTTTAACTCACTTTTATTTATTCCAAGTTTTCTCCAATTACATTAATTTGAACTATCATCATATCTTCGATGTTCCGTGATCCATGATTTCTTTCTATTTGGTTCACCGAGATTATTCCAATTTTTGAATTACTATGATTTTCTTCTTTTGTTAATAAGCGTATATTTTTTGTTCTGCAAAACATTGTTAAATGTCCCTTGATATTACATTTTTCACATATAACATCTTTAGCTGGACTTTCCTTTAGATTTTTGTGCCACTTTTTTCGACATCTTGGACATTTTTTCTGTATTTGTAAGATATCTTTATTATTTTCTTCCATTGTTGCTGCTTCATCATTTTCAAAAAGTTTCTTCATCTCTTCTATGTTTGTCGATTCAGGAAACATTCTGCATTTTTTTAAATTCAGCATTACATAATGATTCGATGATATGATCCGGAAATCAATGCTCATAGCAATTAGAACATGGATCAGACATTTGAAATAATTTTCTTAAGTTTACTCTATAGAAATTCGTAAAAGATTCTTGTTCTTCTTGTTTTCTGTTCATGAACTGGATACGACGGATTCGGCCATTTTCTTTGTTTTTGAAAAAAGTTTCTAATTTATTCAAAATGTCGATTGCTTTTACATTTTTAATGTCGTTTATCTTTAAAACAAGGCTTACTGTATCGCTGACTTCTTGATAAAAAAAAAACTGAGTAACGCAGACACTGGACCACTTATATCTTGAAACAACATATAATTTTCAAATTTTTGTCTCCAGTCTCTAAATTGTCCCAAATTTAAAAATTCTGGGCAAGGTATACTACTTTGCAATTTACTTTTATGATTTTCAAAACCAAAAAATTTTTCTTTATCGTGCGTTTCGTTAACGATACTTATTAAATTCTTAGATGTCCCCGGCAGGTTATTCGTGTTATCCTTTTCCAGTAAATTGACGATTGCATCTTTGAGACTCCCAATCCGTTCCCCAAATTTATTTTCTATGTTACACAAACTTCTGTCAGTGTCCTCTTTGAGTTTCCGTAGTGTATCTTCGGTATGACTCACAACCAGGGATTCTTCCCATTCGATACTTCTTCTAGTTTTCTTCTTGCTTTTGGGAATTATCGTTATTTTTATACCGACTGCGCCATGTTATGATTATAAATTATATCTATTTTATCTCAATTACATTGACAAATGTCAAACTCATACATAAAGTCACTCAAATATCTCTACGATAAGGTCTCTACAACCAGGGCCAACGCTGATTTTTAAATTATTTTCTTTGTTTTTCAGAGCTATTGGACATTATAATATCTGAGTTAAATGATAGCGCCACAGCCGTTCTTAATTTATAGTATACAAATGGTGACTTGTCTATCGCTTTTATGTTCTAGTTTTTCGTGTCTTTATTTTTTTTTTGAAGGTATTAAAAAGAGTATTTAAGCTGTATAGCTTGTAAAAAAAGCACTATTTTAGCCACTTATTGTAAAAACGACTATTTTTTGTTTATTTTCAGAGTGAATCTGACAATTGCTGTCGGAAATGTCCCAAATACAAGTTCAGAACGAAAGAGGTTGGTAATTTACAAAAACTTCAATGTATTCAAAGCTTTCATAATAGAAAAGCTTTCGCTTGAGTGTTTTCAAAATGAATTTTTTGTTTATGTTAATCTAAAATGTTTCTCTTTTAGGAAATGAAAAAGAAAGAATGGAAAAAGAAGAAGAATTTCAAAATCAAATAAAAGTAAAAATATAAAATGTAAGTCTGTCATGTAACTTATTTAATAAAACTTTTATTTAAGAAATATCTTCGTTTTATTCACATAAAAAAACCTGATCACACTTTAAATTGACCCAAAAAAAATCGTTCGAGAAGTTTCCAAGATACAGGGGTTTATTTGATAGCAATAAAGATAAACAAACGAAATGTGAATATTAGTCAAAAGAGCCTAAAATGCGACTGAACAAAAAGAATCTCAGAAGTGCACCAAAAAGCCTTTTGGTATGCCGGGGACCCTTGGGAAGTGCAAAAAAGATAGGGACGTAAAAACCGCATTGCTCTAACCTTAACCTTGTAGATGTTATGGGCTGTCACAATTATAAAATGTCATTTTTCACTTGTAAATATTTAGAAAACAGTTAGGTAGAGGACATTATACATAACAATTTTTTAAGAATCCAAAAATGCTAAAATTTACAGGGTGTTTAATTTAAAATAGCAAAATTGTTGCCAAGATTTCCTCCAACTGGCAACAGTGCAAATATGAAAGTATTTTAAAAATATACCTTACATGGACTTATGCTCACATACAAGTTTCAAAACTTTATATTCTATAGCTTTCAAAATAATCTAATGGTTACTCACCTTGGGACAGCCGGTATACTTAAATGCTTTGTCAAAGAGAAAAAAAATTGTTTTTCAAACAATAAAGTATACTTTGATTGGATTTCATTTGATATCTAAAAAGTTAAAAAAAACCTCTTCCAAGCTGAATAGCCAAGCTAATCAGCTGGACAATGAAACTCCTGCTCAGTGACTCTCTGCCAGAATTTTTTATTCTCGCAGAGATCTCACTGACCATGCGCTTTGCATCATCAGCCCAAGGTCTCCACACTAAAGGACACAAAAATAAACCTATCCAGTAACTCTTTATACTTGCATCTCTTTTGTTGTTAACCAAGATAGGCAGCTTCACCTGTCTTAGCGCTCGTTCTGGATACGTAACTATCTGCCAAAGTGTCCCGATAGGTTACATCCCAAACGAGTTGTTTTCCCTCCCTTCATGGAAAATATGTTAAATCATCTGCTCGTTTTCCATCACTCCTACATACACCAGTTGGTTCCAACATATTTGGTTTATCTGCTAAAACCAAAGACCGATGAATGATGTCGTTTAGGAATCGATGGCGAGACAACCTACCAGCACTATTGGAACAGCACAGACCGTGATGGCCCAAACGAAGAGCGACAGAAATACGAAAGGTGTTATTGTCCAATAAAGTACCCAATGGAGGAGAAGGAAGGGCGGCAAGCCAGGCATTGTTTTCTTTTTCTTGAAGAGCTAGAAGGCGAGCTTTTGATTTTGGATCTACTGAATTTTGAATTTTATTTAAAATTATATTTTCACAGAGAAAAATCGTTTTTGAGTTTTGGGGCCAGGAGACGGAAAAGAATGTAAATTACTTAGATTAAACCAGCTTTTCAAGGCAAATTCATGGTCGTAATAATTTTCTTTAAGAATGTATTTTGGAAGACTTGAAGAAATTAATGATTCAATATCATTGACTGAGCGCAAAAATGCAGAAAAAGTTACATTTTCGACATTACGAATACCAAGTCCTCCAAATCTAACTGGTAGAGATGCTAAAGACCAAACTTCTTCGTTAAAATTTATATTTGAAATGTTTTGCATGGTTTGCCTAAATAGATAATTAATTTTCAAAAGAGAAGTTTTATCTTTACAACATGGTGAAGATTTTAAAATATATGACAGTCTTGGTACAGCTAAAGGAGTTTTTTAATAAAAAATAAGCTAAATGTGAATTTAGAATCTCGAGATATTTACATAAAAGCTCAATTTTTTTAAATTTGTTATTAAGAGATTTTTCTATGCAATTAGATGACAGAGGAGAACTAGTAATTCCAATGATGAAAATTCACAAAGAACCCTGCACACCGGTCCATGTAACCCAGACATCGGGCGATTTTAGATTTTTTTTGATATGTTGTAGGCCTGGAAAAGGGCTTCAAAAAAATGTGACTTAAAAGTTGGTGAGACATTTGGTTTGGCTACAGCGTCGTATCAAATGTGGGATAAAATATAATTGTGAAATTATATTTTCCGAAGAAATCATGCAAGTATTTATTTTTAGATTTTCTCGCAATGTTTTCTGACAGGTTGGGCCAGTGGCGCACCGTAAAACTATTAAAATACTGTTATTTTTTTCATTAGGAGCACCAATTCAACGATATTATGTATGTATTTTGTGTTATTTTATAGTTTTTTATATATTTTATAAAATGATAAATCAGTGGTGTAACATCTAAATATTAAAATACTTCCTATACTTTTACTATTTTATTTGATAACTGAACATTAATTAAATCTATTAATAGAATCTTACTTATCTTCTATTTTGCTTCAATATAAATATTCCAACACAGTGGCGTGGAGTAACCAATAAATATTTGTTTTTATGAAACTTAAGGCGGCTAAGTTTCACGAATATCCATAGTAAGTAATTGTTATTATTCTAACTAGTGCGGAAAATTGTATTTTTTCGCATGCGACTGCCGATATCCCTAAATTCGCGGAGAGGAGTTCGGGCAAGCAATCAAGGTCGGGAAAGATACTTTACTCGCGAAGATCTGCGTGCTGTCGGTAAATAAATGGAGAGAAGTTGGTGGATGTATCCGTTCAGAAAAAAGAAGGCAATATCATAACAAAAGGAAATGTTTCCATAACAGCCAACATCATTTTTGGGTCAAATTCATTAAAAAAAAACAGTACAAAATAAATATTTTACATTACGCCACTACGCCACAATTGACAACTATGACATATAACAGCTAGCAAATATCAAAATTATAAAAAGGCTTCAATACGGTATCCAATCAAATTGAAAACCTTTGTGGCAGTTTAAACTACTAGTAAATAATATTTTGATGGTACACCACTGATTTATCTTTTTATAAAATATACTAAAAAAACTATAAAACAGCACAAAATACATACACACCTAACATCGTTGAATTAGCCTTTTTAATGAAAAAATAAACAGTATTTTAATAATTTTAAGGTGCGCCAATGACCTAACCTGTCAGAAAACATTGCGAAAAAATGTAAAAATTAACAATTACTCTATCCTTCAAAAAATAAATAAATACCTGCATGTTTTCTTTCCAAGATAACATTTCTAAATGTTATTTTATCCCACATTTGATACGCCGCTGTAGCCAAACTAAATGCCTCACCAACTTTTAAGGCGCATTTTTTTAAAGCCTTTGTCCAAAGCTAAAACATATCAAAAAAAAACTAAAATCGCCCGATGTGTGGGTTACATGGGCCGGTGTGCGGGGTTCTTTTAATGTGTTGGGCTAGATTCTTAAAATCTAAAATGTGTTGATCAGGTATTAAATTTTGAAGAAAAAATAGTTTGCATTTGCTGGTACTGATTTTAAGTCCTAAGTCTTTAGATTTAAGAATATTTTCAAAATCATTTAAAACGTGCTCCGTGGAACCTCCCAAACTACCGTCATCTAAATACCATGCATTAAATTTTGATTTTAAGGATTTTATTAAAGGATGAATAACTAGGCAAAAAAGGGGTGGTCCTAAAGGATCGCCTTGCTGGACTCCTCTTTGAGATAGAATACAATTTTGACCGAAAGAAAGCATTGAATGTTCATTATAGCATTGATGTATAAAATTAGAAAACTCTGGAATAATATCTTTTACTCTTTTTAGAATTACATCTCTATGAATCATGTTGAAAGCATTATAAAAATTAATTTTAAAATTGATGAGTGTTGAAAGTTAACAAAACGGCGAGCACTGTGTGAAATATTTTCTGCGCCAGATTTAGATCCAAAACCGAGCTGTAGGGGTTGAAATATTTGACTAAGGGTTGTATGTATTCTTGAACAAATAATTTTGGCTATAAGACGTCTTAAAGTAAAACCTACAGCAATGGGGCGGATACCACCATCTTCGCCATCAGCGCCAAAAAAAATTGGAGAAATTTTGCTATGAATCTGGTGTTGCAAAATGAAATTTGAAAATCGCGAAAGAGATGCAAGAATATCAGCGGAATACCCGCCCAGATCACCAGAAGTGAGGTCCTTTGAGATGTTGGGGTGTCAGACCATCGGGACCACCAGCAGAACCAGGCTTAAAAGAGGTTATAGCATTTTTAATGACTGTATAAGTGACGTCTTCTGGGATATTTTTTTCTGATACGTCTGGGAATACTCGGTCAATGTCGGGTTCTGGATGTTTTTCCTTGAGTTTTTTAAAATTGAAATCATCTTTAGAAGAAGCAAGACTCTTATCTGAAGAAATTTTGTTTTGAATTTTCTTTTCCAGGTTGTCGACATTTTTCTTAGATTGTTGATTACCGATTTTGTTTGGATAGGCTTCTAATAATTCTATGAGAGGCATTAACTTTTTCTTTTTCCAAATTTCGAGGTTATCTTTTACTTTGGAGGTAAGAGAAAATGAAGATTTTGATTTATTTCAAAACTGCATATGGAAAGAGAAATAGGGAAATCCAAGTTTGAGGAGAATTTTCGTTAACGCATTTATTTAGAAGGCAGGAGAGTTCTTCGGCGGCAACTTTGGGGATTCTGTGTAAAATAGGTGTGGACAACTTTAGAAAAGATAGATGTTTTAAAGTTAGAATTATTTTGATGTTTCATTCTTACATGACGATTTAAACCATTTTTTCCTTTAATAGCTATTTTCCTAACTGCCGTTGACGAAACGACGCGCAGCGGAGTTTTGTCAAGCAGTTAACTGCGGAAAAAAAGGTTTTCGCACGTGTTAGGGACAATTCTTTTTCTACGAGCGTGAGGAAAATACACTGAAAATAGTTTTTTAACATTTTTATTTAAAATAATATTTATTCACTTATTTATATTATAGTTAATGGTAAATGTACAATGATTGGAACTATTCAAATTTATAGCAGATGCCAGTTGGTGGCGGTTGCCCAATAAAAATTGTGGGTCCTGTTGTACAGGGATAATTACTTCAGTAGACTGCAGCTCGTTTACGGATTCTTGATGCCCAGTTTGTTTGTGTTGTACAAGTGCACTTGTTTCAGCATCCGAATCAGAAAAAATAAAAAAATAAATGCATAAACAACTGGTTAAGACCTTTTTTGTTTTTGATGAGGTGATCGTTTTCATTTTGGAATATATGTTGACTAACCGATTTGAATAAGCACTTACCGTCTCCTTGAACAGGAAAAACTTTAAAATTTTCCTTTCGATTTAAAATTTTTGACTGACGAATCTTGACAAGTTCGACTTTTTCAATATTTTCCTTATTTTTCTTGATAATTTCAAACTTTCATCTATTTTCTTCTTGTGTACTCCAAAAGCAAGTGTCTCTCAAGTTTCAAGTTCAAGTTTATTTATTCAAGTTTCAAGTTTATTTATTCCAGTAATTAATTTTACATGAGTACATTGTAGTGAAAAGAACAATAGGTAGATTAAATTATAATTAATACAAAGGAAAAGAAAAAACACCTAGGTGACTAAACACCTGTATGTGTTTTGATTCAATTACATTATTATATTCTTATAACTCTTTGTTGTTATTTTTGTAGTAAACCATTGAAAAAAACTGTTTAAACTTAATAAAAAAATGTTTAAACTTAATAAAACTAAACTAAGTACCTAACACCAACATACAAAGCTAGAACCTCTATAACAAGGCATAATACTACAGCTAAACTGAGAGAATTCTGTTAAAAATGAATTTGTTTTGCCAGATAAAAATTTTCGTCTGCTTGGAGAATATTTTTTCTTGTTTATGTTTCTAATATTTATGGGTAACATATTGTAAACTCTTGTTCCCATATAGTTTATCGATCTTCTAAAAAATTCACTATGTATTGTTTGCTCTTGTACGAGTGAAATAACTATGTGATACATGTTTTTTTTCCATTTTTGTGTATTAAACACACCAAGCTATGAAAATAAATGGCCCTAATGTTGTTTTTTTTATTGCCATACAATAAATGTGATGGATATATATACTCTTTGTTATATATTATTTTCAGTATTTTATTTTGGATTACTTGGAGGGGTTTTAAAAAGCATTTTCGTACATAGCTCCCCATGCAACCACACCATATCTCAGCAGTGGTTCTACTAAACTGAGGCTTAAAATGGGATGTTTGTATAATTTATTTTGTTGATTCGATTTTGGGTAAAAATTTGGTATAAAATTGTAAATATATTTGGGTTTATGACTGACAGCAATCAAACTTTTGTTTTGTGGTTGAAAAAAAAATTACGGCACGCAACAGTAGAAGAAACATAGACAATATTGAGTTGACAAAATAAATATTTTGAATTTGAAATGTCAGTCATTCAGTATATCAAATAAACGTAGCCACTATACTACACTAACTCGTTTGTGTGCGGAAAGTTGTATTTTACCGCATTAATACTATATATATTTTGCTTTAGGAGGAAATAGCCTTGTCAGCAACGCAGCAACTGCAAAAAAAGCCGATTAAGGGAGACGAAGGCAAACCCCCACCGTGTCCCCCGCCGAACCCGACACCCGGATTTAATGTGCCATGTCCCAAAGCCCCGCTTACTAAACCCAAGTACAAGAAGAGGCCCATGGGACGAGCTTATTATGAGGAAGCCAAAAAACCGAAAGACAACGAGTAAAACATTAAATTAAATATAAAAAAGAACCAACATGATTAAATTAATGTCAAAAAAATAATAAACTGTCTATTGCTGCAACACAAACTATGTTTTTTACTGACTATTTTTACCAAGGAAAATAGAACCTATATACAGGGTGTCCCAAACGTCTTAGTCCCCCATTATATCTCCAAAAGTTTTTGAGATATTGTAACAATACATTGGGAACTTCAATAAAAGGCAAAATGGAAATAATTTAAGAGGAGCGGTATTGCCGCTCCTTTTTCTGGGGCGGCCTGGGGGCGGCATGCTAAAAAAGTTAAATGGAAGCAAATATCGAGATGCACTACATTTTAATGGTCTACTAAAGTGCTCCGTCCTAACGTCAATATTATTGACACCTGTCACTCCTGTCAAAAGTTATCGGGAATAATTTTATATATTAAAAAGTCCACCCTCAAATCTCCAAAAGCTCTTGAGGTATTATAAAAATACTTTGGAAACCTCGAAAATTTAGAGGGGCGATATTACCGCGCTTATTTCTGAGGCGGTCTAGGGGTGGCTTACTAAAAAAAAGTTAACTGGAAACGCATATCGAATCGTACCTCATTTTAAAGGTGTTTAGAAATGCTACATACTTTCATCGATATAATTGACTAGAATCTAGGTAGAATACATTTGATTAAATTACAAAAACTGCTGAAAGTGACCTTGAACTTTTTGGCAAAAATAAAGTCTATATTCGAATTCGCTTCGGACGTTTCTTAGCATCTCAGGAGTAATAGATCGACTAATCTGAATTACTCGTTCTCTTAATTGCTGCAAGTCTCTCGGCTTTGTCCGGTAGACCCTCTCCTTAATGTAGCCCCACAAAAAAAAGTCAAGAGGAGTTAGGTCAGGAGACCGAGCCGGCCATTCAATTGTGCCCCGGCGACCTATCCAGCGATGAATTTAAATTTCGTTTTCAATTTCTCTTATAGCTCTCTATAGATTGCTTCTCCAGAAGCTTAAGGTACCCATCGCCATTGAGGTTACCCTCAATAAAAAAGGGACCAATTATTCGATTGTCCATAATTCCAGTCCAAACATTAATTTTTTCTTTATTTTGGGTGTGCTCCTCATCAAGCCAGTGTGGGTTTTCATTAGCCCAATAGCGACAATTGTGCCTATTTACGGTCCCATTTAAAAAAAAGAGGCCTCATCGCTAAAGTTGTCAAAATATCTGGCTCGTCGGTAATTAAGATCGTCATTTCTTCCGTAAACTGAACTCTTCGATCGAAATCATCTTCATTTAGTTCTTGAACTAACCTAACTTCGTAGGGGTGAAACTTATGAGTTTTTAAAATCCTGTGTACTATTGATTGTTCTTACCGATTGTTTTCGTTCCACGAACATTGTCCCAAGGACTTGTTCTTGAATTTCTTCTGTTGCCGTTTTCGGGCGGCCAGACCGGGAAGAATCCAATACTTTAAATTTTGTTATAAATTTTCGCACCACGCTCTTCACATAACTTTTTGAACCTGGTCGGGCTGGAAAAGCATTGTTAAATAGAGGCATTGCACCTTTGTAAGTCCGTGTCTGACCATAGAAAAGAAGAATTTCTACTTTGTCTTCATTCGAACGACGCATTTTGAATAAAAAACATTAATTAACTATTAATTAATTTTAACGTAATATTTGTTTGACAGGATTTTATTTTATTTTATTATGATGACATGGAATCAGCCTACTAGATGTAGGTCCTTACTTTTTTCTGACAATAACGCAACACATTAAACGGAAAAACCAAGAAGATACTGCTTGATATGTTAAATCGTTTCAAATAACTTTTGACAGGAGTGACAGACGTCAATATTTTTTTCAGTATGGCGCCCCCAGTGCGGCCTCAGAAATAGGGGTGGCAATGCCGCCCCTGTACATTTTTTCCTATTTGCCTCTGATTTAAAGTTCTTAAAGTAGTTTTACAATATCCCTTTTGGAGATATAGGAGTGACAGATGTCAATAATATTAATGTTAGGATAAAGCATTTTAGGAGACCATTAAAATGTGGTGCAACTCGATGTGTTTCCATTTAACTTTTTTAGTATGCCGCCCCCAGGCCGCCACAGAAAAAGGGACGGCAATACCGCTCGTCTAGATTTTTTTTCATTTCGCCTCTTATTGAAGTTCCCAAAGTATTGTTACAATGTCTCAAAAGCTTTTGGAGATATAGGGTGGGACTAAGACTTTTGGGACACCCTGTATATAACACTTAATAGCCCTTTATAAGCTCTTACAGATTCAAAAAATTATAGTACAAAAAAACCTACATTGTAAACATATATAAATAATAACCTAATATTGTAATTGTGTAAAAATTTCACTCATGACTATTCAATATAGAAACATTGGCAAAGGTATATTTTTTACGCTTAATTTTAAAACTGCAAACTTTTTATTTCAACAGGCAAATTATTGTAAAGTATTAATATTTTGCTAAAAATTGTATATATCCTATTTTCCGTTAAAATGACATAGAAGTCATTATTTGCAGATGATCGGGTGTTATATGAATGCACATTTTGAGTAAATGTCAACTCCTCACTTAGATAATTTGGTAACCACTTATTTTTTAACTTAAATACAAATATTAACATATTGTATGTCAGCCTCTGGTTTATTTAGACTCATTATTGCCAGCTTATCCAGCATAGTTTTTGTTGGCGTTCTTTTTTTACACAAGAATGGCCCTAAGAGCTCTATTTTGAATCTTTTGCAAATATTTTAATTCTCCATTATTTAAAAAATACAGCAATGTTGAACAATAATCAAAATGGGGAACTACAATTGACTTATATATAACAGACTTAGAGAACAGTGACAATTTCTTATCTAGTCTATATACAAAATAGACCTTTTTGGCAACTTTTTTGTTTAAATAACTACAGTGTTCCTTAAAATTTAACTCTTTATGAATAATTACTCCCAAATACTTATGACTGTTTACCTCTTCAATAATTATGCTGTTTACTTTAATGGTATTTTTTTTCATTTTCAAGTTTAATTAATTGATTTTTTGATGCAATTATCATGAATTTTGTTTTTTTAACATTTAATGATAAACCATTATCACACAACCTTTTAAAAATTTTATTTAAATTATAATTTAGGAACTTTTCAATTTCTTCTGGTTTACCACAAAAGTATAGTAAACCATCGTCTGCAAAAAGTTTGATTTTGCAAAATTTTACATGATGAACAATATCATTAATAAATAAAATAAATAGGAAATTTACTTTCTGTTTTCTAGGCTTAACAAAATGTGTTACAAGCTTGAGTGCTAGGTCAATTATGGCATACTTTTGGGGTTTAAGAAATAAAAGAGCCAAATTTACACATTCAAAAGGCCTTAAGGTCGTAGTTAAAATCTGGAGAATTTTTTTTAGCAACACTGTACGGGAAATCCATTTAACTGTGTCGACCTGATTTTTTTGCAAAATTTTACGTCATTGAATTTGTTTTCCATGGCAACGCGCAGTCTTTATTTATGTTTATTCGCAGTGGGACACCAGATTTTTTAGCACCGTGTCAAAAATTTGGGGTTAGGTTGCTTATTTTGACTTTTCGCGTTCTACGCCGCTAAAAAACCAAGTAAAATACTAAAATAAAAGAAAACCATTTATTGCAGGATTACCTGCTAGAAAACGCTACCCAACTACGTATTAAAGTAACTGTGTGTAATGTTTAAGGTTGCATTTACAGGTGCATTTAAATTGAATTGGAAACACTCCCGCTAGCTGATACGGACAACAGGTTAACTTAAAAGCATGCAAATTTAAAAATCCGCTACTGGCGCTAGACGAAATAATCCTATTCTATTTTAAACAGGAGCGTCAACGACTAGCAAGAGTCTTTCCAACCTCTAAATGGAGCTTTACTGACCTGTTTTGTTAGTACTCGAGTATCCGTGTGTTTTTGAAACTGAGGTTCTAAAATCTATCCCTTACACTTCATTTCACTAGTACACTTGCACATAACTATGCCGCAATACTTTAAATTAAAAAAAAGAATGGTTGAATCAAAATAAAAACAAAATTATGTGAGTTATGGGCGCCGAATGTTTCTATGCGAATTCCTAGTAATCTCAGCGAGCCAGTAAAGTTCTCTTGGTTCTTTGATAAACTCGGGGTAATGCCCGCGCAGCGGTAGGCCTTTCTCGGAGGGCGACCGCACAGGCGGAGTGGTTTCATATTTGTTTTAGAACAATGTTTCTGAAAACACATTTTTGAAAGATAAACATAACCTTGAATGGTTTTCTGTCAGAAAACGTAAAAATACTCTTCTGTCCCACTGCGGCCCGATTTAAAGTTTGTTGACAAAACACCTGCAGTTACCATGGAATCGTATAAATTCTGCGATCTATCGGACAACACTTGAAATGCGTGTGTCCCCCAAATTCAATGAAGTGTGATCGATTGATAGGTTTTCTTTTCCGGAGTGCACACGCTTTTATAAAAAAGGAAACTTAGTTTTTATTGTCGCTAAAGCAAGGAAATATAAAAAGGAAAAATGTAATCCAGAGGAAATTATGAGTATTTCTCTATTTTTTTTTGTAAATCGGGTTTGTTCTAAACCGCTATTATTTTGAGGCTTTTGGGATAGATGACAGCACCAGAGCTTTTATTTTGAAGAAAAAATAATTGATAATTTTGAAAACTCCTTCAGATATTTTTTTTAAGCATTTAAAAATGATCACCCCTGCAAAATTTCAGCTAATTCTGATGTTTAATTTTCCCTGTGCACTCTGGCAAAAATTAAAGAACAAGGCGTTGCTAGTTGTACTTTTTTTTACTTAAAATCTGGTGAGAAACTATAGCCTTAAGGGTAGAAATTGTTTTTCTTGTGTCAGTGACCTTACCTCAGGAAATGTTTAAGTGACGTTTGAAATGGGTCATGATAAATAGCACACAGTAGGATCTATCTTTTACGATAATCAAGATATTTTTATCTAAATCTGTATGGAAAACTTTGATATTCATTCAAATATCCCCCGTAAAACAGGGCATCGACAACAATTCCATGCAAGTTTAAATGCCTGTATCTTGTAAATCATAAGAGATAAGAGTATTAGTGTGTGGTATTGTCAAAAAGACAATTTTTTTTAGTATTCAAAAATGTCAAACTATACAGGGTGTCCTATTTAAAAAAAAAATTTTTTTGCCATACCTCGTAGACAAAACGTGACGTGTTTTTGGATTTCTTAATAAAACCAAATTCTAACCCGCTAGAAGCACCGTTCCTTTTAAAGAATCCACCCTGTATATTGAGACACCTGGTACAATGCACGCAAAAAAGGAAGGCCCAGCGTTCATGGTGTGTAAATTCCCTTAAATATATCAGCATACCTTGCAGAGAAAATGGGAAGGCCAGGAGAGAATACAAGAGCGCTCGCAGTCACGCTGGTGAAGAGATAGGGGAGAGCGCTGAGTATCCATAGGGGACTTGCCAGCCCTGCTGAAATTTTCCCCTCAAACCTCATCCAGACCGGAGAAGTTTTTATCATGTTTTTATAAGTTCTATAAGATTCAATAAGCAGGCCAAAATTTTTTCTATAATATTTTAGAATCCTCTAGAAGCGGAGAAGATTATATAGGAAATATATAATATTTGATCAGCTTGTAGTTTTACAATAATTTATAAGATTGGATAAGACTAGTTACTTTTATGAGAATCAGGGATGTTTTATAAGACAGAAGTCCAGGACATTTTATCACTTTGTACAAGGGTGTAGGCTTGGAGAAGATTTTATGAACGCACAAATACACATTTTTGAAGGAGATTTGATGGGAATGGAGTATTGAGGATGTTTGAGGAGATTCTATCAGTATCGTGATTATAGAAGATCCTGTGAGGAATGATTTTGGAAAAGTTTCTATGGGTTTTTATGGAATCGGTTTCTAGAATATTTGATAATACTTTCTCAGTTTCGTAATTTCAGAAGATCTTATAAGCGCAGTAATTTTGTAAAAAATTTTATGGGTTCTTGTAGGATAAGTTTCTAAGATATTTTTTATGGGTTCTTGTGGGGTCGGATTTTAGGATATTTTATAAGACAGAAGTCTAGGACATTTTATCACTTTGTACAAGGGTGTGGGATTGGAGAAGATTTTATGAACGTACAAATACACATTTTTGAAGGAGATTTAATGGGAATGGAGTATTAAGGATGTTTGAGGAGATTCTATCAGTATCGTGATTATAGAAGATCCTATGAGGAATGATTTTGGAAAAGTTTCTATGGGTTCTTATAAGCGCAGTAATTTTGGAAAAAATTTTATGGGTTTCTGTGGGATAAGTTTCTAAGATATTTTTTATGGGTTCTTGTGGGGTCGGATTTTAGGATATTTGATAAGATTCTACCAGTAGCGTGTTTTTAGAAGATCCTATGAAGAATGATTTTCGAGAAGTTTTTATGGGTTCTGGTGGGATCGGTTTCTAGGATATTTGATGAGATTCTATCAGTATCGCGATTTTAGGAGTTCCTTTAAGCAATGATTTTGGAAAAGTTTTTATGAGTTCTTGTTCAGTATCGTGATTTTAGAAGATTCTATGAGGAATGATTGTGCTATTTATACCTAAAAACTTACACTTTGGGTTTCCGAGAAATAACATAACTTTAATAGAATCCAGAATTAGAGAAAGATGCATGGTGTAACTGGCTCTGTCGTCACTTAATTTTGGGCCAACCAAGCCAAACCAAAACATCCAAAACAAAAGCAAGCTGGGCAAGTTGGCCGACTTTAAAAGCGCAATTTTGACATGTGTATATCTAGCAAAAATCATAAATCGATTCCAGTGTCCTAACTTTCACTAAAAACTACGCCAAATTAAATCTATGCTAATGATTTAAAAAGTATACTTAAGGCAAGTTAATTTAAAAAACAAATTTTTCAGTTAATTTGAAAAACAAATTTTTCAGACCTGATAAAATCTTCTAGGATCTCATCGAAATCTGTTCCAAAACCATCCCAATTAAAACCCGATACAATCTTCTCGCTCATAGGATCTTCTTAAATCTTCTAGATACAAATCCCATAAGAACTCCTATAATCTCCTCCAAAATCATAGACCTAATAAAATCTTCTAGGATCTCATCAAAATCTGTTTCAAAACCGACCCAAAACCAGATATAATCTCCTACCCCATATGATTTTCTAAAATCATCATAAGGATAAAAGCTCCTTAAATCTTCTAGAACCCAATCCCATTAAAACTCATATAAACTTCTTCAAAATCATAGACCCATAGACCTTCTAGGATCTCATCGAAATCTGTTCCAAAAGCGACCCAAAACCCTATAAAATCTCCTCGTCCATAGGATCTTCCAAAATCACCATAACGATAAAACCTCCTCAAATCTTCTAGAAACTAATCCCATAACTCATATAATCTCCTCCAAAATCATAGACCCATAGACCTAATAAAATATCCTAGGATCTCATCGAAATCTGTTCCAAAACCGACCTAAAACCCGATAAAATAACCATAATGATAAAAGCTCTTCAAATCTTCTAGAAACCAATCTCGTAAAGACACCCATATAAACTTATCCAAAATCATAGACCTGATAAAATCTTCTAGGGTCTCATCGAAATCTGCTCCAAAACCGACCCAAATCCCGATAAAAAATCATACAAGAATTCAATTTCAGCAGGGAGGCAACAAGCCACTACATTCTACTACTATGTCATGTATTGTATTAGGTTATGTGCAAAACATTTTTTTAGGGATTGGGCAAAACGATGGACCTAAAGAAGGACAGAGGTGAGAAAGATCACGACAAAGGTATGCCCCCTCCTTGCGCTCGACGAAAATGTCCCCCAGGATTTCATAAACAATGTCCCAAAAAAAAACTGAAGAAGCCCAAATACAAAAAAATCCGAACAACAAAATATCCTTATTATAGAGAAACTGTAAAGAAAGATTGACTTGACGTTATACCGCAGGAACAGTTTAAGACCTATTTCGGCCAGCACGTTTACATCATAAGAATTTTGATTACGTCGAGCGATACCTCCGACATGGAGGCCAGCCACCTTTCGTTTTAGTACCCTTTTATATGTATGTCGCCGCCATTTCTGAGACTGTTGACAGTTATTACATTAGTTAATTGTCAAAATGGCCGCCACATACGTTCAAAGCTCACTAAAACGCGAGTAGATGGAAGGCCTATTAAATATCGGAGGCGTCGGTTGATCGAGTAGACAATAATTGATTATCTGTTCGATCAACACCGTTCTAAACTAAAAAGCCTGTTAACTCCTACCGCCTCAGTGCCCTTTAGCCTACTGTGGCTGCCATGTTTATAACCAAATTGACAAGTAAAACATGGATTTTCTGTCAGTTTGGTGTCAATATGGCACCGATCATAGGCCAAAGGATACTAAAACGAAAATGAGTTAACTGGCTTTTTAGTTCAGAACGGTGTTGGTTCGATGTATTAATTTATAGACCGACCGGTACGTGACTAGTTTCTTGCAACGTTTTTCTAGTGCAAGCCAATCATATATGTGGTTGCACTTACCATAAGTATACCAGAGATGGTCAATTTTTACGGTCGTCGCAAATCGATTTTCAAAATTCAAAAAAAATCGATGTCTTTGAACTACTTTAAAATGCATGCCAATATTGCCAAACAAAAATTATGGAAAACAATATTGGGCGAAACATTCATGGCATGCAGTTTCCGCGTGGATAACCAATTTGTTGGGAACAAGAAATCGTTAAAATTTCGCATTGGATAGACAGGATCCTGGCGATCTACAGATTTCTTTTATTTTTTAATATGTTATTTTCCTCCCTTAAAGAAGCATTTTTGGTCATAGGAACTTTTGTGTGACCCTTCCGGGTAAGCCAGAAAATTTCTTCAAACTTTTAACATTTTTGATGTTTAGGTCAGTGGTTTTCAGGATACCACTCTGTTAAGGTTACCCTTTCAGTTGAAAATTTAAGAAAAAAAAGGGTTGACTGATTCATCAATCAAAATTTTATCAAAGTCAAAATCTTAACAATTCGTCAGGTTAAAAAAATAAAGTGTGTTTCTTAAATATTGCAAAACCATTAATCTAAACATAAAAAATGTTAATAGTTGAGAATGATTTGTGGCTTATCCGGCCGGAAGAGCCACACAAATGTTTCAATTACCAAAAATGATTCTCTGACCGGGGACAACACCATATCAAAAAATTAATGAAATCGGTGGATCGCCAGGGTCCTATGTATCCAGAGCGATAGACTTTGAACTGCCAAACGAAGATTTACTCATTGGCATGCAGTTTTGATATGCACAACCTCATCAGAAATTACTGGAAAAATGCAAAAAAAATCGTTTGAAGAATTCAAAAATTTTAACGATTTCTTGTGCCCACGAAATTGGTTATGCACGCGGAAACTGCAAGTCATAAATTTTCCGCCCTATATTGTTTTATAAAATTTTTATTTGGCAACAATGGCGTGCATTTTAAAGCACTTCAAAGTCATCGATTTTGCTGCTGCACGTGACGACCGCAAAAACTGACCATCTCTGGTATACTTATGGTAAGTGCAATCACATATATGATTAGCATGCATTAGAAAAACGTTGCAAAAAACTATTCACGTACCGCCGGTCTATTAACCCAATCAATAATTTTGTAAACGTAGTGGCAAATAACCGACGAACCGATTCAGTTCCGTTTTTCTATTGGTTTTCTTAAAAAAAAAAACTAAAAAATAAATCATGCAACACCATTTTTTAAGCTTTTTTATTTCTTACTTAGTAACTTAAGACTAGGAATTAAACATTTCCGTTATGTGTCCAAATGACCGATATATTATTTTAAATAAAAAAATAATTAAAAACAAGGAGTTTTTTGTACTCAGTGCAAAACGAAATTCCTGAAATTCGACTGCTCACGCAGAGGGTGGAACCCAGGACGACGCCGTTTCGTCCTTATTATAAGACATACAATTATGGCATCTGTGTATGTCTTTCGCAGGATCGATGCATGCATGCGTGCGGAAAGTTTTGCTTTTCTGAACAGCGTGGAAATAGTATATTACATAACAAGAGAAGAAAGTGACATATTTCACACGAGCGTGAATGTTGTGAACGAGGCGCTAGCCGAGTGAAATAACACTCGAGTGTAAGAAAGTTACTTTCTATCGAGTTGTGTACGCTATTTTTTCTATGACCAATTTAGGATTTAATTAGTATTTTTTATTATTATTAAATTTTTTTCATTTTCATATCAAGAGAAGAAAGTATTTTCTTCTCTAGGGACGAAAATGGTTTCGGTCCATTGCCGACGCTTCTACAACTTATAGCCTACTAGATACCTACATTGTTTGGATGGTTTCCTGTCATTCATTTTCGTTACTAGAGAAGAAAACATTTTCATCTCTAGAGAGGAGTTAGAGAGTGCAGATTTGATTACTTTCGTGTGTGGTCGTAGGAAAAAACATTTTCACGCATGCAATTTTCAGGCTCGTAGGAAAAATGTTGTACAGGGTGATTATTTGTAACCCCCCCCCCTTCAACTTTTTTATTTGATGTAGAAAGATGAACCAGACGATGGATGACTTATGAAATTAAACGGGTTATTTTTCCACGATACCAGTTTTTTTAGGTCACCTTGTATACGAAGGATAACGAAGAAGTCAATTTTTTTAAATATAACACCCCTTATATTTTTGTATTTTTTAATTCCCTAAATAATACCTTTATAACAATATAACATGTTATGGGTCTATCTCTCACCGTTCGCGAGATATTAACATTTAAATTTTTAAAGCTGAAAACATTTGCAATTTTTACGACTAAGTTGGCCACGCCAAGAAATCCACTTGTCCATGGCAACCTTTGATTCATTGTTTACCCCTACGGTCAAAACTATCACTATAGTTATCTAGTTACCCATGAAAAAAAAACAAAATAAAATAGGAAACAAAAATGTCAACACAAATTATTTGCCTAGAAATTTGTAGGGCCTATTCTTTCACAAAAATGGTTTATTCAGATCAAGAAAGGCAAGAAATTTTATTGTTATTTGTTACAAACAGCGACTATTCGTGAGTATAGACAGCAGTTTCCAAACAGACAATGTCCTACGAGATCCACAATAAGACGGCTCTTTCGTAAATTTAGACAGACGTCAAGCGTACGAAGAAAAAAGGGGTATGTTCCTGCTAATGAAGAAATAAACCTTAATATTCTTCTTCATTTTGTATAAGTTTGTAGAGTTTTAAGGCAAGAAGGGCATCAAAATAGCAGCTCTTATGGAAAGGTAAGAAATGAGCTAAGGAAACATTCCTACAAGCCATATAAGTCGCGTACCGTGTAAGCTCTAAATCCAGAGCAAAAGAGAAAACATGTCGATTTCTGCCGCACGATGCTATGAAGGATGGATGAAGACCCAAACTTTTTGAACAGGATTTTGTGGTCGGACGAATCTACATTTTCAACTTGTGGGGTACCAAAAGGAAGTGAGATTGCAAGGAATACATAATACTTGGTGTGGGATTTTAGCAGACCGTGTAATAGGACCTTTTTATTTCCAAGGAACTCTAACAGGCGATAGATATTTACATTTTTTGGAGACCCACCTGCTTGAATTTCTAGAAGATCTTCCACTTATCGAACTGCAAAATTTAATTTTTCATCAGAATGGAGCCACGCCCCATAATGTCCGCGATGTTCAAAATTTCTTAAACAATCATTTTGGGGAGTGGATTGGAAAAAATGGAAATATTCGGTGGCCGCCAAGCAGCTTTGATCTTACAACGCTTGACATTTTCTTGTGGAATTATCTGAAGGATAAAGTATTTCAGGTAGATCCAGAATCCTCCACAAATAAGAGGGCTGGTGAAAATAGAAGTTAACCAACTAAACGAAAATTTTTCAGAGTTTCTAGTTAATACTGTTAACGGTTTAAGGCGTAGATTTGAAAAATGTATTGAAGTTGAAGGAGATAGATTCGAACCTCTTTTATAAATTTATCTTAGATTTGTTACTAATTTTAAATGATTTTGTGTTGATATTTTAGTTGTTGTTTTTTATGGATATAGTGATTTTATTGTTATATGAAAAAATATATAAATAAGTTTAATCAAAAAGCTTTCTTTCGTAATTAATTTATAATTAATCAAAGGTTGCCATGGACAAAAAAAAAACAACAAAAGCAACACCGGCACGCTTCAAAGCCTACCTATTGTTTCTGTACTGTGTTTCTTTTCATGGCCAACTTAGTCGTGAAAAATTGCAAGTTTTTCCCATTTTGAAAATTTAAATGTTAATATCTCGCGAACGGTGAGAGATAGATCCATAACATGTTATATTGCTGTAAAGGTATTTTTTTAAGGAATCCAAAAATACAAAAATATAAGGGGTGTTCTATTTAAAAAAACTGACTTCTTCGTCATATTTGCTATACAAGGTGACCTAAAAAAAATTGTGTAGTGGAAAAAAACCCGTTTAGTGTCATAAGCCATCTATCGTTTGTTTCATTTTTCTATGTCAAATAATAAAAAAGTTAAAGGTGGGGGGGGGGGCGTTTATAAATGATCACCCTGTACCTAACGCGTGCGGAAAGCGTCTTTTCAAAATTTACGGCTTGCCCAAACTCTGCTGGCGTGTCGTTCAGGCAAACGCCGCGCCGGTGCGTGCAAAAAAGTATCATTTTCCAGTAAATAATTATTACCAACCATCCAAGAAGTGGATGTAAATCGATATTAAAATGATAAATATATTTAAAAAATTGAATTCCAAGTAGGTACCTATAATTGTGTAAAATAATAAATCCACCTTATTTTTTCATTTGTTCAATTCTCTCTCTTATTTCCTCAAGTTTGTCCTATTAAACAAAACGAAACCTTTTGCAAGGATATAATAGGGGTTATTTTCTGACAACACAAGTACGCACACAACTGCTTGGTGCAGTAAAAAAGGAAACCAAAAATGTTGTGTCCTTTGAATCATGAGTGGCCTATATATTCCTGCGCTAATTTACCAGGTGTGATTGAAAATTTGACGTGCGGTTTGCATAAGGAGTTGCCTAACAGGTGAAATACACTAAATTTAAAAAAGCACCGCTTAAACCATGGAGGTTCGATAAAAAGTACAAGGTCACAATACCAGAACGGAATGAGTGGCAAAGGGAAGAATTCCGAACGGAATTAAGCAGAGAGCCGACGGTCTGCTACACGGATGGCTCTAAACTGTCAGCCAGGCAGACAACAGGCGCAGGAGTGTATGCGGAAAGCCTAGAAGTTCAGAAAAGTTATCCACTTGGAGAACCCGCTACGTTGTATCAAGCGAAGGTGTATGCCATTATCATGGCAGTAACTAGGTAAAAAGACTAGGGGCCGAAACCCAATACATTGGACCGGAACCTCTTCTGCGAATAACAAGGAAACAGGTACAGAGTGAGCTCAACAAATGGGCGAACAATGAACTGAAGACGTCCTGGAGGCCAGAGTCAAAGTGCAGACAGTTCAAGCTTAGGCAAGACCCGAAAGGACATTGGACAGCTGACAGGGATGCTGACTGGGCACAATCGGCTGAACTAACATCTGACGCAAATAAGAGTAGCAGGAGATCCTGCGTGTCCCGCTTGCGCAGCACTTGACAGCACAGTGTGATGCATATGCCAGATCAAGGCAGCTGAAGTGGGGATTTCCGATGATAGAGGAAAAAGAGCTGCACTCGTTCAAACAGGCCGACATACTAAACTTCGTAAAGAAGACAGGGAGGCCCGGAGAGAGAATTGCAGTGGAAGTAGGGGCATAGGGGTAAGGAACGCGGTATGGCAGAAAGGGCCCATGAAGAAGCCTAATTGCCAGGCCCACGGGCCACACCTATACTACTACTACTACACTAAACTTAAAATATTCAGGTTTTTGTGCAAATTTTATGAATTTTATGACAATTTCGAAATTTTATGACATTTTGGGCATATTTTATGGCAATATTAAAATTTTATGAATTCATTCAAGTGGCCACCCTGCAACTACATTAGCCATTTCCTTGGTTTCGATCATTCACACAGAGGGCGCCATCGATAGGATTTCCTCCGCTGAGCCGTAAACTTTGGCATATAGGCGCGACCGAAATTGTCTGTCGTTGTGGTACACCTAGCTGATGAGTTTCTAATAAGGACGAAACGAAACGGCGCGGCGTCGTTCTGTTTTTTTCGTTAGATTCGCAGTGCACACAGCCATCTTCCGTTTGTTATTTTTAAAAAAATAATGTTTATCAGTTTTTAAGAAAAACAAAATAAAAACCAAAAAGTGGTACCATTTAGGCAACCTTACCCTATCCTATATTTTATCGGCTTTCTCTTTAAAAAGATGTTCCTTCTTTCATATTGTGCCATCGTAGGTGGACTGCTAGCTTATTAGTTGTCCTGAAACTACAGTGTGGACATTTGTGGCCTTCGGTAGCTTTGTGTCTTGCAGAATGTTCCTAAAATTGAGAATAGAAGAACATTTCTTTACTAACTTTCCTGTTTTGCGAGAAATATGAAAGCTGCAGGATAATAAATTTAAATAAAAAATGTTTTTTAATACCAATCTTTTATAAAAGGCATCAAAAAGTTAAAAATAATTTTACCTCTCTGATACCACAATAAAAGCAATGGGCGCTTATTTGGGTGCCAAAATTGACCTGCAAGATTTGTGCCAAATATACAAGCAAACACGTGTGAAGTTAAATATAAGGGAGGAGGGACAAAAAAACCGTACATTGTTTTTTGGCTGTGGTTTGGCTACCGTAAGCTTGATTTTCGTGATTTTAGCTTCAGCAAAAAGCTAAAGCTTCAGACTATATGACATTTCGTTAAAATTCAAGATGGCGCATGATTTTGAGATTTCTTCATTTTTAACATCGCCCGCCAAAATTTTATGTGCTCCACTTTACTCGATTTTAGACTTTTGCCATAAAGACACGTCTTTGTCGTGCACAGAGAGGTATCCCTTCTCAAAATCGGACGAGAAGTAATAAAGCTCAACGCCAACGAAGTAAGTGACCCTTTGTTTTAAAACATAGGTCTAAAAATCTCTAGTTTTTGTTTTAGTAGGGATTTGATAAATCTCGTCCAATTCTTTAGATCTTGAGCTCTGCCGGAAGCTAAGGCTCTGGCCTATATAATCTATCTGTCAAATTTGACCTTTTTGTGAAAATCCGTAATAGCGCATGCTTTTGAAACGTAGATATTTTTTACTCCTTCCTGCCAAACTATTTTGTAAACCAATGTACAGCTGGGTCCTTTAAATTTTAGGACGACTTCAGAAAGTGTTTGATTATCGTGAGCAGTTTACAACTACAGGATGATCTATGTTTCTTTAAGGGAACTGGTCATACTTCTTACACTAAGGTCTTCTTAATTTTTTAATTCTTTTTACTTTATAAGACTTTTATACCAAAACTAATAAATACATTTTATGTGTGTCTATGTAGTTGTTATAATAATAACAAAAAACTACAAAATATCAATATTTTGTCATATCTCCATTTACGTCGATAAGTCTTTGTAATCTGCGAGACATTGGTACATAGAAAGACACTGTGAAATTTCCTTGGCATTTTGTGGCAAGAACCTGCGTTGTTGGAGCCTGTATACAATAACACCCCAAACTTTTTCTATTGGGTTCATATCGGAGCTGTAACTTGCCCAAGGAAGTAGTTCAACGTTGTTTTCTTGTAACCACCTTGTTATGATGTTCGCGGTATGAACCGGACAGTTATCTTGTTGATATATAAAGTTGTTTTCTGGAAAAACCTGTTCCACACTTGGCAGCATGACATTGTCCAATATCTTTAAATAGGTTTGTCCCAAAAATCTTCCGTCAATTCTTCGTATCAACCCCAATCCTCTCACTGATATCCATCCCCATACATTCACACTAAAATGACCAGCTGCTCGGTAGTGACTCACATACTGTGGATTGAATCTGGCGTTATCTGGCCTATAGACTCTAATTTTGCCTTTCTTTGATGACTGAAAGATTTTTCATCCGTAAAAATCACGCGGTTCCAAAAATCTTGATCTCTGTTGCGAGATTTCTGTTGCGGTGTAAGCTCAATTTTAGTAGCTGCAACACGGCAATTTAAGTGTGCTCTTTATCCTCCTGAAAGCGGTTGTCTTGCATCCTGGGAACTGAGACAAAATCCTTGCTTGTTTTGCTGTTAAAAAAGGGTCCTCTTCGAGTCTTTGAATGAGAGCTGCATCTTCATCATGTGTAGCTATTCTTGAGATCAAGGAAAATAAAATAATTCCTTCCAAATGCGCGGTTCTCATTGGTCGATGCGTTGATTTCTCCCACAAATGACACTAATGACAATATTTTAATAGAAATTGGCATCTTTTATTTCTTTCGCTAAAAATTAGTAGAACCAAATTTCATCAAGTCATGTTATTAGTGTCATTTTCGATGGAATCGGTGGCGTCGACCAATAGAATCAGTGCGTTTCAGGGAGATAATTGTTTTCTCCCTCATTGCAAGAATAGCTACATTGGCTGGAAACTGCGGGTCTGCCTGATCTTCCTCTCCTCTCTAGCGTTCTTTCTTCCCTCCACCTTTTGTTGATCAAGAATACAGTATTCCGGTTGAGATTGAAATGTTCTGCCACAGCTGCAAGAGACCATCCGTCCTCATTATCGTTACAATCCGTGCTCTTAATTCCTTCGTCGTGTGTGGGCCATGATCTGAGTTTCTTGACTAAATTTAATAATTTTATGTGACTGGATTTTGACGTTGAAAATAAATTGAAGTAGACTGATACTATAATTTGACTGACATTAAATTGATATTAAATAAAATACACTGCTCAAATTCAAGAAAAAACTGCATTAAGAGTCGTTCTAAAATTTAAAGGACCCAGCTGTACCTTATTTTAATTGAACGGAAAGCCACGTCTTTTCCTCCACATACTGATAAATTATATATCGGTAACACTGGGGAACAAAAAAAAGTTTCTCTTACTTATTTATTTCCGAGGGGTTAACCACTGTTGGCAATCATGTTACAAATCTTATTCTTTCGCAGTCCCTTACAGCTCCTGCAACTACCTAAACCTCACCAAACCCTGGCTTGCAGACCCTATGGGCGATATTTACTAAGTCGGGTGAAGGTTTAGGACTATGGGACATATGTGGTTTTTAATCTAATTTTGCGGGTTTTTCTTTAAATTTGAGTAAAACTTGTTGGAATTTTTGGAATTACTATAATCATAATGATTTCGCAAGGAAAAACCACAGGTTTTCAAAAGATTTCCTGAAAAAAATGGAAGAAAAGCAAATTGACGGTGAATTTATCCCCGTATAGTAGGCTTTTTAACTAAAAATACTCTGTTAATTGTGTTACTTACTTATATTCTATTGTCTGTCAAAACACTTAAACTGACGTTTCGTTCGCTGACTTTTTGCTCATTGTGAACGAGAACCGTACCTTCTGAAGCAAAAGAAAGCCTTCTACATCTATAAACGCGTGAACCACCAATTTTCTTCTCCCCCCCCCTTTAAATAAGGTAACAAATAGGGCTTCCATTTACTCGCGTTTTAGTGAGCTTTTAACGTATGTGGCGGCCATTTTGACAATTAACTAATGTAATAACTGTGAACAGTGTCAAAAATGGCGGCGGCATACGTGTAAAAAGGTACTAAAACGGAAGGTGTTGACTGGCCTCCATGTCGGAGGTATCGATTGAAGTATTTAGTTATTTTATTATTTTATTTATCATACGAGAGTAGGCAATTGTTCTCTCTCTTCGATGCTTCTGCAAAAAATTTTCGAGTTTTCATAAAAATTTAAAAAAATTGCTAAAATCACACGTTACTCTTCCGGCCCCTAATGCGCAATAATTTACCGCAGAAGACTTTTACCGACGCGTAATATGACATCACCGTACAAGTCACAAAACCGGGCAAGACCACCAAAACAATAAAAAAATAAGCAAATTCCCAACAACCCAAAAATGCATTTTTTAGCTTCCGCGGTATATTCTGCGCGGTTAAAGCCGCGAAAATTTTATTATTAGTATTTTTTAATTTGCGCTGAATCATATATTATTTAGGCGAAGATGCCGGTATTAGTTTTACACTATAATTGCTTGCTTGCTTGAAAAATAACAGCGCACAGCGGTTATAGCGCAAGATTTATAGAGTGAAAAATTGCTTTTTAAGATTCCGCGCGCTACCAGTTACCGCAAAAATTTAAACTTCTTAATTTTTTAGGCACGCCTTTGACAAGGTGTGCAAACGCCTAAGCAAACCAGATGTGTGTATGTAACAAATCTATGATTTCATTTAATTATTGAAAGTTAATTTTAAACTTTGTCAATGGCTTTTTTTATTTAAGGGAGCCCTCTGAATCAACGTAAAGTGAGATACCATACGTTCCTATACTCTGACTTAAAAAACGCGCTGAAATATTTATTTGGAACAAAAAAATCAACCAAATCGTGATTGTTTTAAAATTTAAAGCAGATAAACCACTTTCTTGGCAGTGGTCTATAATATAAGATGATTTTACTCAAAATACAACATCCCGTGTCACTTTGACAGTTCTCAGATTTTTTGTTTACTCATATTTTATTAATATTTACGGATTATTTGGACTGTTTTAAAAATGGCCCTATGCGTCTCATTCCAGTACATTTTGACGTTTATCAAGGTAAAATTATCTTATAAATTGTGGTCTGGCTAGGTTTAAAATAAATTTTTCGAAACGCATATATATGTCAGCCTTCAAACCAAACTTTCGATAAACTATAGTCCTTAGTAAATACCGCCCTAAGAGTCCCTGGGAGTCTTTAGAAATCTCTCGGCAGTCCCCTGCAATCACTGACAATTCAACAAAATTGGCAATCATGCTTCGCTTATTTCATTATAATACATAATTAACACTCTGTCTAGCAAAACTGTCAGTTAGCTTCAGTTTTATAAATCCATGATAACTATGATAATAGGGACTTATCGGTACATAAAGTCGGCATAGCCTGACACATGTCGTATAAACATGTCATCTAAACATGCTCATATTGTGCCATCCAACAAAATAAAGTTAATAGACACTTAAAGTAAATATTTCAACGCATCCGTATCGGTATACGTAACGCGTTCGAAACAAAGTCAAAATACGCTACATTTTTGACTTGCTCATGCCATGTTTCGAACGATGCCTGCTTCTTTGACGGGTGTGATGACAGAATCTCGTTGCGTACGGAAGGATGTACGTATCGTTAGGGACCCACAAACGTACGCAACGATTTTAATCATCAGTCCTGTCATCGCACCCTTCAAAAAAGCGGGCATCGTTCAGAACATCGCATAAACAAGTCCAAAAAGGTAGCGTATTTTGACTTTGTCTTGAACGCGTTACGTATACCGATACGGATGCGTTGAAGTATTTACTTTAAGTGTCTAATGCCGTCCTTTATTAGAGGTAGTCACAAACATTATGTTAAGGCAACGTTATTTTGACAGCGCCGCGATCAAATAAGCTCTGGTCAAGGTTTTGGATAGCCCCCCAGCAACCAAGAAGAGCACCGCGCCGCCGCCGTCCCATAACAGATCTGTATGTGCCTAAAATATGTAGTAATTTTTTATCTTGGAACTGTCAAAAATAGTGCCGACTTTATTAAAGTCAGCCTATAATGTCCGATAAGTCCGTAATTACCCATATGCCCTTAATGTGTGGAAAAAAGTCGAAGTATTTCCTCTCGATTGCACTACAGCGCCTAAAAGAGGTTCGATGCCTTCGCTAAGTTCAGCAACCTCTTTACAAGTGTCCTCTGAGAGCCTCCCTCTTGAGAAGATGCTTCTTCTAGAAGTAGCCTAGTTCTCAGTAGTTAGGTGTCGGGCACTCAAAGATGATGTGTCCGAGTCGTCGTCCTTATCACACAGTTTACAAATGGGTTCTGGGTAAAAGTTTCTGTGTACCGAAGCCGTCAAAAAAACCTTTTTTAACCTCAAAAACAATTTGGTAGCCTGTCTGTAGTAAGCTAGCAAAAGTAAGTCTTAAAGCTGGATGAATGTTGCCTTCTGTACCAATATGAAAGATATAAATGGCAAAGGATATGTCCTTTTTAAATGGACATTTGTATTCACCAGAATTGCCTGATTTTTTTATATGTTGTATTGTTGTACTGGCCTTATTTGCAAACCGACCAGAATCTAATTTTCTTTTTTGAATTTGCCATGTCTTTTTAAAAATAAAATTTTAAATGTCAAACTTGAACTGCCATCTTGGATCCGCCATACTGAACTTTTTTATTTCTTATCTGATTTAAAGGAAACTTTCTCTAAATTATAAAACGTTTCCAAGACACCTAAATGTGACAGAAAACTGACAGATGTCGGTCATATTGAACTTAGTTATTTTTTGAAACTTTTGTTGCACATAAAGTGTTTTCAACAATATCCAATTTTGATCCAAAATTGATATGTTATGTCAGTAGCCATCTTTTATTAAACTTCGTTATATTCTTAAAAACGCTTAGGTGCAAAATCGGTTCTTCTTAGGTTCAAATCGGGCAAAAACCAACGAAGTTCAGTATGGCCGACGCAAGATGGCTACTGATATATGTCAATTTTGTGTCCTATTTAAGTAATATTAGAAAACCTTAAAATGTATAAAAAGTTATGTTTAAATCGGGCAAAATATAACGAACTTCAAGATGGCTACTGTCTACATGTCCAAAGTTTTGTTTAAATCGAACTGACATCTGTCAGTTTTCTATCACAGTTAGGTGTCTTGGAAACGTTTTATAATTTAGAGAAAGTTTCGTTTAAATTAGATATTTTTAGTTTAGTTTAAAATTTTATTTTTAAAAAGACAGTTATGGCAGATTCAAAAAAGAAAATTAGATTCTGGTCGGTTTGAAAATAAGGTTAGTACAATAATTCAAAATTGAAATTAACTCTGTGTTTCGGACTTCCATTGTCTATATTTTATTTATACACGACGTTTCGATCAGTACAATCTCTGATCGTCTTCAGGTGCAAACTACAATCAATTCCTAAGGCTACGTACTTATATACTGTGAGAAATCACTCAACCTTGAAGTTTAAGAAGTTGGCTCCGCCCAAGGAGGGGCTTCCAAATATTTGGGATTTCAACATTTGGTTTACTGAAAATACCCTGATTGTGCCCAATAAAGGCAGCTTCAAGGAATTTTCGTTTCTCCCAGTGTGACTCCTTGTGAAAAACCTTTGCTTCTGCCCACTTCATTCGGTGTTGTTTTGACCATACATGTTCGGCGATTCCTGATTTCGTTGTTTCACCTTTTTGGGTATTCGTCTGATGTTCCTTAAGCCTAACAGATAGTGGTCTTTTAGTTTCGCCTATGTATGATTCACCACACTCACAAGGAACTTGCTAAATGCATTCCTTATTTTGTTTGTTCTCCGGTTTTGTTTTACTAAGAAGGCTTCGAATTGTATTACTAGATTTAAAACCTGTTTTAATATTAAAGTTTTTCGCTACTCTTCCAATTTTCTCTGATACTCCTTTAACGTATGGAATTGTAAGGAATGCATTTGCCTGGTTTTGGTCTTGTAATCTCTGTCCTGTTTGTTGAAATTTAGAAATAGTATCTGTTATAAGTTTAAGGCTGTAACCATTCTGCTGCAGATCCTTCTTAATGTTTCTTATTTCAATTTCCAAGTCATGAGAATTGTTACAAATTTGAACGGCTCTGTTATACAAAGTTTTTATTATGCCTCGTTTGGTTGTAGCAGAATGATTTGAACCTTGATTTAAATATTGTCCTGTGTGAGTGGGTTTACGATAGACTGTTGTTCTGATGTCGTTTTCTACTCGTGTGACAAGTACATCAAGAAAAGGAATTTGACAATTTTGCTCCAACTCCATTGCGAATTTAATGGTGGGTCTTATGTTATTTAGGTGGTGAAGAAATTCTGAAAGTTATTCTCATTGAGTAGGCAACCCAAGTATTTGTATGAATCCACGCGTTCGACTTGCTGCCCATTTACTTCTAACATGCCTCGGATGTTCTTTTCCTTGGATATGACCATCCATTTTGTTTTTTCAACATTTAAGTTAAGCCCGAATTGCGAATTTTTGGCAGCAATTTGATTCAACAACTCTTGCAGGCCTTCCAGCGTGTCTGCTATTATGACAGTGTCGTCGGCATATCGTATGTTGTTGATTTTTATGCCGTTTATGGTTAGACCCTCTTTGCAGTTATGAAGTGCATTCTCTATTATTTTGTTAGTATAGATATTAAGCAACAGCGGAGACAATATACAACCTTGGCGTACTTCTTAGTTGTACCTCTTCGGACAGTTGGCCATCAACCTTTATTTGAGCAGTCTGATTCCAGTATAGATTAACGATTATCTTTAGCTCTCGGTCATCTAGGCCAACTTCGTTTAGTGATTAGATGAGCTTTTTGTGTTGGACTCGATCAAATGCTTTCTCATAATCTATGAAACAGGCATATACTGGCACCGACACATCCCTAGACGCGTGTCGCCTATAAAGGATTCGCATTTCCCATAAATTCTTTTGTAGATAATCTTTAGAAATATTTTTAACACATGGCTCATTAGGCTGATTAAGCGGTAATCACTACACTTCTTTGCTGAATGTTTTTTAGGCAGCGTAACAAAGGTTGATTTTAGCCAGTCAGCATTGATTTTACCGCTACGATAAATCAAGTTGAAAAGTTTGATCTGGTTGCCTAAATTCTTTTGTGTTTCCAAAACCTAGGATGTAACATGCTCGGTAACATGTCGTTAAAAATTAATTTCTTGGATTCTCATCTGAATTACTTTCGGGAAAAGTGACGTGACGAGCACGGTGTGGGTTCCACCAAGATATTTTAAACATGGAAAGAAGGTATCAGGGCATACGAGAGATGCACCAGAGGCGACTTTCATAAGGCAGACTAAGAAGCGCAAAATGAGTATCTAAATTCTAGATTCAATAATAAAAGTGTGCTACTAAATTGCTTTTGTTATAATTAATATATGGTTTTATGTATTTTGTATATTCATTGTATGCCTATAAAGGACATGGGCCAAATAACATAGGTATTGGGCTTCCGTGGAATGCGTTGGTACATATGTTGTAGACAACTTCTTTCTGAACAGTGTTTAAATTGGACAAAAGTGCCGCTGGGCCGTAGGAGCTTTGATATCAAAAAATGGCTAATGAGGCAGCGGATGATTGTGATGTTTTATCTACTTTTGTACGCAAAGTTCAATTTTGCTCCACGATTTTTTTACTTTGCCGAGACTAGTTTCAAAGTACGTTTGAAAGCTTTGATTGGCGGTCATTTATAACCTCTGCAAATGTTGTTTTTGTGTTTTTTATATACTAATGTAAGTATTATTTTCAAATGGTTTCGAAATGAGTCTTAAAAGGTCAGGTTGCGGAATTGTGAAGAAATAGCTAGGTTTCTATGTTATCACTACAGGGAGATACAGGGAAACGAAACATTGCTATCTGACGTGTCTTCCCTTCTCGGACACTCGACACTAGGGAGCCCCGGTATCTTTTGATTTGGTCATTTCATAATAATGCAAGCATGAAGGCTTCTTCCTTGCTCCCGAAGGGAATATAAATTGTTGCTGTTATGGTAATTAAAAATAATGTAGTCTATAAGACTAATATTGTGAAGTTGAACGCTCTGTATTCATTATAAAGTGGAATAAAAGCCTCGGTTGCTTTGAATAATCCCTAAATATTGTTGTAATTGTTGTCTAGACTTCGTCAATTGGTTTTTCATGACGACGAGCAGCATCCATTATCCTAGTAAGAAGACGCTGTGAAGGATACTGTACTTCATTCTCTTCGTGCCTTGCATATACTGGGTACCACAGAATTGATGCAACATGTGCACATACTCCTAATGTCCTTGCTCCCACTTTGCATGTACAATGGGTGAATATGATTAGATCTCGTATATTTACTTCTGCATGCATTCTGCATGAAGGAGCTATGTTGAACAGCCTGAACATGCCTAGAAAATATTTATATTCGTAACAGGTTCAGTTCTAAAAAACAAAAGATCAAAAGATCTTGGGTGGAAATAACGAAAATTCAAACTTGGATGAGTATCCCACAAGGAACACACAAAAGATCAAAGCGAAAAGAGAAATGACCAAACGATGTTTCGCCCTGGGTAACCAGCGTGGGCTCATCAGTAGTTTTACTGGTCACCCTCCACTACACATCATTAAACACCATCATACACTTAGATTTCCAACCTTGAACCACTCACAAACAGGCATTGTTCCGCACTGGTACTTACTTATCGAAGTTACCTGATACGAATTCGTCCTGGCGTGTTAATATTTCCAGTAGGATTATGCTCCTAAGGCAATTAAAACAAAGAAGAAGTTAAAAAACCTCCAAATCAGTTACTTCAACCGAAAAGAAACTAAAAAACAAAAGATCAAAAGATCTTGGGTGGAAATAACGAAAATTCAAACTTGGATGAGTATCCCACAAGGAACACACAAAAGATCAAAGCGAAAAGAGAAATGACCAAACGATGTTTCGCCCTGGGTAACCAGCGTGGGCTCATCAGTAGTTTTACTGGTCACCCTCCACTACACATCATTAAACACCATCATACACTTAGATTTCCAACCTTGAACCACTCACAAACAGGCATTGTTCCGCACTGGTACTTACTTATCCAAGTTACCTGATACGAATTCGTCCTGGCGTGTTAATATTTCCAGTAGGATTATGCTCCTAAGGCAATTAAAACAAAGAAGAAGTTAAAAAACGTCCAAATCAGTTACTTCAACCGAAAAGAAACTAAAAAACAAAAGATCAAAAGATCTTGGGTGGAAATAACGAAAATTCAAACTTGGATGAGTATCCCACAAGGAACACACAAAAGATCAAAGCGAAAAGAGAAATGACCAAACGATGTTTCGCCCTGGGTAACCAGCGTGGGCTCATCAGTAGTTTTACTGGTCACCCTCCACTACACATCATTAAACACCATCATACACTTAGATTTCCAACCTTGAACCACTCACAAACAGGCATTGTTCCGCACTGGTACTTACTTATCCAAGTTACCTGATACGAATTCGTCCTGGCGTGTTAATATTTCCAGTAGGATTATGCTCCTAAGGCAATTAAAACAAAGAAGAAGTTAAAAAACCTCCAAATCAGTTACTTCAACCGAAAAGAAACTAAAAAACAAAAGATCAAAAGATCTTGGGTGGAAATAACGAAAATTCAAACTTGGATGAGTATCCCACAAGGAACACACAAAAGATCAAAGCGAAAAGAGAAATGACCAAACGATGTTTCGCCCTGGGTAACCAGCGTGGGCTCATCAGTAGTTTTACTGGTCACCCTCCACTACACATCATTAAACACCATCATACACTTAGATTTCCAACCTTGAACCACTCACAAACAGGCATTGTTCCGCACTGGTACTTACTTATCCAAGTTACCTGATACGAATTCGTCCTGGCGATCTTTTGTTTTTTAGTTTCTTTTCGGTTGAAGTAACTGATTTGGAGGTTTTTTAACTTCTTCTTTGTTTTAATTGCCTTAGGAGCATAATCCTACTGGAAATATTAACACGCCAGGACGAATTCGTATCAGGTAACTTGGATAAGTAAGTACCAGTGCGGAACAATGCCTGTTTGTGAGTGGTTCAAGGTTGGAAATCTAAGTGTATGATGGTGTTTAATGATGTGTAGTGGAGGGTGACCAGTAAAACTACTGATGAGCCCACGCTGGTTACCCAGGGCGAAACATCGTTTGGTCATTTCTCTTTTCGCTTTGATCTTTTGTGTGTTCCTTGTGGGATACTCATCCAAGTTTGAATTTTCGTTATTTCCACCCAAGATCTTTTGATCTTTTGTTTTTTAGTTTCTTTTCGGTTAAAGTAACTGATTTGGAGGTTTTTTAACTTCTTCTTTGTTTTAATTGCCTTAGGAGCATAATCCTACTGGAAATATTAACACGCCAGGACGAATTCGTATCAGGTAACTTGGATAAGTAAGTACCAGTGCGGAACAATGCCTGTTTGTGAGTGGTTCAAGGTTGGAAATCTAAGTGTATGATGGTGTTTAATGATGTGTAGTGGAGGGTGACCAGTAAAACTACTGATGAGCCCACGCTGGTTACCCAGGGCGAAACATCGTTTGGTCATTTCTCTTTTCGCTTTGATCTTTTGTGTGTTCCTTGTGGGATACTCATCCAAGTTTGAATTTTCGTTATTTCCACCCAAGATCTTTTGATCTTTTGTTTTTTTTAGTTTCTTTTCAACTCACAAACAGGCATTGTTCCGCACTGGTACTTACTTATCCAAGTTACCTGATACGAATTCGTCCTGGCGTGTTAATATTTCCAGTAGGATTATGCTCCTAAGGCAATTAAAACAAAGAAGAAGTTAAAAAACCTCCAAATCAGTTACTTCAACCGAAAAGAAACTAAAAAACAAAAGATCGCCAGGACGAATTCGTATCAGGTAACTTGGATAAGTAAGTACCAGTGCGGAACAATGCCTGTTTGTGAGTGGTTCAAGGTTGGAAATCTAAGTGTATGATGGTGTTTAATGATGTGTAGTGGAGGGTGACCAGTAAAACTACTGATGAGCCCACGCTGGTTACCCAGGGCGAAACATCGTTTGGTCATTTCTCTTTTCGCTTTGATCTTTTGTGTGTTCCTTGTGGGATACTCATCCAAGTTTGAATTTTCGTTATTTCCACCCAAGATCTTTTGATCTTTTGTTTTTTAGTTTCTTTTCGGTTGAAGTAACTGATTTGGAGGTTTTTTAACTTCTTCTTTGTTTTAATTGCCTTAGGAGCATAATCCTACTGGAAATATTAACACGCCAGGACGAATTCGTATCAGGTAACTTGGATAAGTAAGTACCAGTGCGGAACAATGCCTGTTTGTGAGTGGTTCAAGGTTGGAAATCTAAGTGTATGATGGTGTTTAATGATGTGTAGTGGAGGGTGACCAGTAAAACTACTGATGAGCCCACGCTGGTTACCCAGAGCGAAACATCGTTTGGTCATTTCTCTTTTCGCTTTGATCTTTTGTGTGTTCCTTGTGGGATACTCATCCAAGTTTGAATTTTCGTTATTTCCACCCAAGATCTTTTGATCTTTTGTTTTTTAGTTTCTTTTCGGTTAAAGTAACTGATTTGGAGGTTTTTTAACTTCTTCTTTGTTTTAATTGCCTTAGGAGCATAATCCTACTGGAAATATTAACACGCCAGGACGAATTCGTATCAGGTAACTTGGATAAGTAAGTACCAGTGCGGAACAATGCCTGTTTGTGAGTGGTTCAAGGTTGGAAATCTAAGTGTATGATGGTGTTTAATGATGTGTAGTGGAGGGTGACCAGTAAAACTACTGATGAGCCCACGCTGGTTACCCAGGGCGAAACATCGTTTGGTCATTTCTCTTTTCGCTTTGATCTTTTGTGTGTTCCTTGTGGGATACTCATCCAAGTTTGAATTTTCGTTATTTCCACCCAAGATCTTTTGATCTTTTGTTTTTTTTAGTTTCTTTTCGGTTGAAGTAACTGATTTGGAGGTTTTTTAACTTCTTCTTTGTTTTAATTGCCTTAGGAGCATAATCCTACTGGAAATATTAACACGCCAGGACGAATTCGTATCAGGTAACTTGGATAAGTAAGTACCAGTGCGGAACAATGCCTGTTTGTGAGTGGTTCAAGGTTGGAAATCTAAGTGTATGATGGTGTTTAATGATGTGTAGTGGAGGGTGACCAGTAAAACTACTGATGAGCCCACGCTGGTTACCCAGGGCGAAACATCGTTTGGTCATTTCTCTTTTCGCTTTGATCTTTTGTGTGTTCCTTGTGGGATACTCATCCAAGTTTGAATTTTCGTTATTTCCACCCAAGATCTTTTGATATTTTGTTTTTTAGTTTCTTTTCGGTTGAAGTAACTGATTTGGAGGTTTTTTAACTTCTTCTTTGTTTTAATTGCCTTAGGAGCATAATCCTACTGGAAATATTAACACGCCAGGACGAATTCGTATCAGGTAACTTGGATAAGTAAGTACCAGTGCGGAACAATGCCTGTTTGTGAGTGGTTCAAGGTTGGAAATCTAAGTGTATGATGGTGTTTAATGATGTGTAGTGGAGGGTGACCAGTAAAACTACTGATGAGCCCACGCTGGTTACCCAGGGCGAAACATCGTTTGGTCATTTCTCTTTTCGCTTTGATCTTTTGTGTGTTCCTTGTGGGATACTCATCCAAGTTTGAATTTTCGTTATTTCCACCCAAGATCTTTTGATCTTTTGTTTTTTAGTTTCTTTTCGGTTGAAGTAACTGATTTGGAGGTTTTTTAACTTCTTCTTAGGTTCAGTTCTGTAAGATGAACCATTTTCAACAAAAAAATAAAAAGGCTACAAACGGAACTGAACAAGTAAACAATATAAAAACATGAAAACTACTAAGAACGAACGAACTAACAGCAAGTGCACGCCAAAACTTTGTACGTGTCACAACACCGATCTCAACTAAAAGGCCAGTTAACTCATATTTGTTTTAGTATCCTTTGTGATCACAAAGCAAAGTCTGAAAGACAGTGACTCTTTGACTTATTCTTGAAGTTTGATTAAGGCCACATATTTATAAAGATTTTCTAGTTATTTTAAATTCAATTATTTCTCTACCGACGGAGTCAAACCCGGTACACTTATTCAAATTATTGCGTAAAATCGGCCCACTCCTTGGTCAAATTTCTACCTTAAATATCAGTGACTCTATGGTAGAATTACCTAGAGTGAGGTAAGAGAATTTAAATGCCCTCAGCTATCCAAAAATAAATGAAGTCAAATTCTGCCATTTTTTGACATCAAAACAGTTTAAAAATCCAAACTGTGGATCGAAATTGTGAAGCTCCTACGACCCAGCGGCACTTTGATCCAATTTAAACAGTGTTCAGAAAAAAGTTGTCTCCAACATAATGTAAGTTACCAAGGCATCCACGGAAGCCCAACACCTGTGTTATTTGGCCCATGTCCTTTTGTAACAAATAATATAGTTTGTTTTTGCGATCAAAGCTAAATCTTTAATTGGCATTTTTTCGTTAATTGAGTGTAGGTAAACTCCCAAAAATACTTCAGAAAAAAAAAGTAGCTCTAATCGTATTCTCCTTGATAATGTGTGGTGTGTGTTGATTGCAACGAAATGAAAAAAAAAAACAAGTTCTCCATTAAGAACACAAGAACATACCTTTAATAGATTATTTCGGTTGGTCTTGAAGGGACATTCTTTACACGACAATCCGTTACTTTTCTTAATATCCTCCAGGTTCAAGTGAGTGAACTGATGCCTTTTAAACGTGCTCGTTTTCCATGTCTTATAGGGACAATGTGGACATTTCTTTAAGGACGTTATGTACATACTTTTTTCGGGATTATAGGGATCTTTTTTTTCTTCGGGGGTGTGGTCATTTTTGTGTAGAGGTAGATGTTTGTATAACTGTCCTCTAAAAGTTAAAAAAAAAAATGGATAAGAAAAATGGCGCCAGCAAGAACGTATAGCCATCCATAAAATCTTTTAAAAAAATTAAAAAAAAAATGTTTTTTTTTCTTCGAAAATTTTTTTTTTCAAAATTTATATCAAAATAATTTTTTTTTTTAAATTTTGTTCTTTTTTTTTGGTTAAAAATGCAATTATCTATCCTAATGTGAAAATTGCGTGTCGCTAGCTGCTACGGTTCGTGAGTTACAAGTTTAATCCCCCCTCCTACCCTTTTGCCAACCCCCCACCCTCATTTTGATAAGAATCGGTCAAGCGGTTTTTGAGTAATCGTCGAGGTAATCGTGTTACAGACACCATGACAAAATTTTGTATTTAGGTCCTTTTTGACGCAAATAACTCATTTTTAGTGAAAATAAACTTTTTTTTACGATCCCAATAGCCCATGTATATGTAACTATGCATGGATGGCTAAAAACTAATGGTGCCTGTATAATGTCTTAAAATTAATTGTATTTTATGGTTTTTTCACTGCCAATCTTAACTTTTTGCTTATGTTGGCCAAAGATGCAAACTAAAAGGACTTTTATGAGTTAAATAATTAAGAAGCGAGGTTGTTTGTAGATAATATATATAAATTAAAGTAACACTCGTGGCATATCGGACAAAGCGTCTTTGTTTCTCACTTCATTACGACTAGTGATGGGTACAAAACATCGATGTTTCAAGAACATCGATGTTTTTTGTTCAACATCGATATTTTGAACATCGATGTCTATAAAATATCATCAATGTTAAAACATCTATACTTTTTTTAAACATCGTAACATCGAACATGGATCCAAAAAAAATTATGGGATATAATGTGTCTAAGAAGTTTGCACTTGTACTATATACCCACTGCGGCTCAAAAAACAGGAATTTCCTATTTTTGATATGTCGATCGGCTTTGCCACCAACCACCAACCACCAATGATATATATAATATACCTATAGTTTCTTTTGAATGCAGGTACTATACTCATATTTTTCGTGATTTTTTAGCTAGATTTTGTATATCATGTACCCATCGGCGATCCGAAGGCATTTAATTGGGGGGAGAAAAAGGCCATATTTGCCCTGAAACTTTGAGATTTTTTTTATTGTTGTTTGAAGAAACTAGAAATAGAAAATGTTTTGTAAAATGTACTTAAATTTCATAACTGAACCTTCATATTTCCCAACTACAAACAAATGAAAGCAAAATTGGGGGGGGGGGGCAGACTCCCCCCGCCCAAGGGATCGCCGGTGCATGTACCGATTATTATTATAGGTATTATGTAAAATTAACAAAATAAGTCTTAAATAACACTGGTTCTTTGATAACGGATCAGAATACTCTCTAAAAAAAGTAAAGAAAAACATCGAGGTTTGGAAATATCGATGTTTATATTCTGATGTTTTCTCACCATCGATGTTGAGTTTCGATGTTGACATCGATGTTTTTTTTTCGATGTGCCCATCACTAATTACGACCAGGCCTCCAATGTCTAATGGAGAATCCAGACACCTACGTACCTGTTTCATCCTTATTAGGAATCATCAGGGAGTCATATGATTATACCTGGCAGTTGAAGCTAGAGATGTGTGATTCGTGAAAGATTCGTTCACTTTGCGAGTATTGAGTTATCGAATCATATTTGTTCGATATGATTCAATCAGTCAAATGAGTCAAATGACCGACGAAGACAGAATGAATCAAACGAGTGAATCAAATCGGATAGGATCAACGACTGACTGACCCACTGTGGCGATACACTGAATCAGTTGGAAATAGGTCGATCGTTTCGTTCATCCTGCAGACCTTTTTTTTTTGGTCACCATTTTCTTTAATTTAATTTCAAATGATTGATTCAATGATCGATTCAAAAGATTCGATCACTCTAGAAACGAATCACTGATCGATTCGTTCAGTACAAAATGATCGATTTACCCATCTCTAGTTGAAGCTACACAGTGACCATGCACACCTCTCGAATTTAAAACAAAAAGTTTGTAATCCTTGGGGACGCAGTAACTGTGTGCGCCACCTGTCGAATAAACCGAGAAACAAAAACATCAAAATTGAAAAGTACAGGACACCGTAAATACAGAATCCTGTACCTTTCAGCAGGTTATAAAGTAGAAACCTGTATAAGTATATAACTGTAACATGACTCTTAAAAAGAGGTAACGTTCGCGGCAGCACCGCCCCCAATTGGAGCTTCATATTACGTGGCCCTAATTTTAAGGCATCAGCAAGCAATCGCTCCGGAGGAGGCTTGTTGCGCAGAACTAAAAAGCCAAAATATTTAAAAAACAACAAAATGAATCTCGTGTCCGTAAATGCTGCTGCGAACGTTACCTCTTTTTAAGAGTCATGTTACAGTGACCTTATACTTTTACAGGTTTCTACTTTATAACCTGCTGAAAGGTACAGGATTCTGTATTTACGGTGTCCTGCACTTTTCAATTTTGATGTTTTTGTTTCTCGGTGTATTCGACAGGTGGCGCACACAGTTACTACGTCCCCAAGGATTACAAACTTTTTGTTTTAAATTCGAGAGGTGTGCATGGTCACTGTGTAGCGTCCACTGCCAGGTATAATCCTATGACTCCCAATGATTCTCCATTAGACATTGGAGGCCTGGTCGTAATGAAGTGAGAAACAAAAACGCTTTGTCCGATATGCCACGAGTGTTACTTTAATTTTTATTTGCGGACACGAGATTCATTTTGTTGTTTTTTATAATATATAAAGTTGACACTTCCAGAGTGAGCTTTTTTTTGAAATAAATTAAATAAACCGATTTAACCTGCGGTTGCCATATATACAGAGCTGGATTGTTATAAAAAGATTTTTTAATTAATTAGTATTACCTTTACCAGTATAAAAAACTCACCTATAACTACAGAATGGGCACTTGTTCCCAGAACGAAGCCCATTGTGATTTTCTTCATGTCTCTCGAGCTTTACTTTTCGGTGGTGTTTGAAGGGACAGTGCCGACACTTGTAAAAACTTGGGCTGTCTTCTGACGTTTTGTGAGTTAACTTGGATTTCTTTAACTTAATTAAACCTGAAGAAAGTCAAGACATTAGACACTTAAAGCAAATACTTCAACGTATCGGTGTATCCATAAACCTATTAGCTTAAATATACGCCCTTCCAATACTTTTAACATGCACGAAGTTGTAAGTACGATGTCCCTTTACTTTTCCTCTTGTTTATCTCCCTTTCGGGGGACCGCCGGAGACTAGCGAACAGCGTCTTAGCCTACAGAACAGATATCGCAGGATCGGATCTCGGTAAGTACACATCGCTTCATCCAACACCGAATGCGACTCGAGAGGACGGGCGGCCTCATTTCTCAGCAGCTCTGCAGAGGACGTTGTGCATAGATTAACAACAAACGAGGTAGAAGTAGGCGGCACGGTTGACACTGCACCGAAAACTTTGCGGGACTCAAAGGTGGGAGCCGAGGACCCCACCAAACTGGGTAGAGAAGACTAGCCGGTGACCCCAAAAAAGGAGACCTGACCTCTCCGAGATCGGGACTCCATGGGACGCGGCTGGACTCCGACAAATTTGGTAGCGGGAGTCGACAGAGGGTGACCTGAAAGTGGATGAAGCAATTTCGGGTAGAGGGACCACTCCACAGAATGCGTCTGAAGACACCGACGGCGACCTCGACCAGCGAAACCGGGAAAATACTCGATTTATACTTTTAACCTGATTTCGACAAAACAATCACATACAAGCATTTTCGTGCTTCGTGATTACTCCCTAAACGTTTAGTTTTCACATTATGCATTGTTGTAATTTATTATTTTATTATTATTTTAAAGATCTGGATCTTGGGAAACAATCTTTTCTTTACCTACCTTTTGAACGGTGAGATTGTTGTTGATGACGAACCATACTAGCTCTCAATGGGGTTGAGTAGGAACAGTTGCCACAGTTTAATACGTTGGAGGTGTGACGACTTTCTGTATGTTTCGTAAAAACCTCTTTGTCCGCTAAAGAAAAAAACAACAGGCGAAGTACTAGTACTGCATTATTTGTGTTCAAAAGTTTTGTGGTGGTAGGGGAGTATATGCAGTGACGTCATTTTCTTGAATCTTTATTTGATTCATTCCTTTAGACAACGACAATAAATATTTTTTCGAAAAAATTTTAGAAAAAATTGCGTAAATTCAAAAAAAAAAAATTTGGTCGTTTATCAGTGGTTTTTAACTAAAAATTAATAATGCCTACAAAATCGAAGGCAAAAATTCGATCCTATCTACGAAAGAATGGTTTCTCCAACTACACGATCAATAAAACTCTTCAGACCACACCAACACCAAAGCCTACAGACGAAAATACTGAAGGAAAGGCGACACTTATAATTCCATACGTCAAAGGAATCTCAGAAAAGATAAGAAGAATAGTCAACCAATACCACCTTCGGACTGTCTTCAAAACGACCACAACAATAAGAAGTCAATTGACAAAATCTAAACCACAACGCCACGACACACTATGGTACAGAAGGTCCTTTTTTTGAGCAGGATTAATGAGGAAAATACTTAAAAATTATATTAATATGGGTATCCTTAAAAATATATAAACATCTACCGGAATCTGCTATAGCTGCACTAGCCGATTGTATTAACAACTCTTTTGCTTCGGGAAACTTTCCAGACAGTCTAAAACTTGCCATTATTATTCCAATTTTTAAGGGAGGGGATAGTGAAGACCCGTCGGCCTATCGTCCGATAGCTTTATTGAACACTTTCAAAAATTTCTGAGAAAATTTTAAAAGCGAGATTGGTAGACTATTTAAAGGGGGATAAAATTTTAACACCAGATCAGTTTGGGTTTCGGGAGGGTAAGCCTGAATAATGGCGAGAAGGCCGAAGCAGCGTTTTGTGATTTCTCAAAGGCATTCGACTGCGTGAATCACGAAATACTGCTGCGAAAAATGCGCCACTATGGAATTGGTTTAGAACGTACCTCTCGGGAAGAAGCCAGTTTGTGAGAATTCCAGGAAAGGAAGATTCGGAAAAATCCAATCTATCTCACGGCGTTCCCCAGGGGTCCGTTCTAGGGGCCTGTTCTTTTCTTAATATACGTTAATGATCTTGCAACTATCTCCACTTTGGGAGCTTTTGTAGTATTCGCGGATGATACGATACTCTGGAAACATAAAGACGCAGCAACCTTAAAGGAAATAATTGAAAGATCTAGAGAAAATAAAAGAATGATGTGACGCGAACTACTTAGTTTTTAATATAAATAAAACAAGTATACTAACTTTTAAGTGTACATTTAATAAAGTTGAACTAGATGAAAAGCCGATGTTAAATTCTTGGGTGTGCACATTGATTCCAAATTCAAATTTGAAACGCATATAGAAAGTCTTAACAAAAAACCCTCACAAGGTTGTTATATAATTAAAACAATTGCTCACGAATTGGGAAAACCCTCCGCTAAAATTGCATATCATGCATTAATGGAGTCATATATTAGGTATGGTATAGCATTCTATCCAGTCCAGTCAGTGTTTGTTCTTCAGAAAAGGGCACTGCGTTACCTATGCAATTTAAATTGCAGGGAGAGCTGCAAACCGCTATTCAAACAGGAACAAATACTAACTGTTCCTTGCATATTTATATTAGAGGTATCATGTTTAATATTTAAGAAATTTCAGGAGTTTTCCAGAGTGAATTGTTATAACTTCAGAAACCACACCTTGCTGTTGATAATTCCAAAATCGCAACTAACAAAACAATCTGTAATTTACGAAGGTATAAAAATTTATAACAATCTACCGGACGAAATAAAATCTGCCCTTAATTATAAGTGTTTTAGAGCTCAAATTAAAAGTTTTTTAGTAGACAAGTCATACTACAGTCTTCAAGAATTTTACCAATAGCTTTGTACTTGTAGTGTTTAGTCATTTTAAACTGTAATTTTAATGGTCTTTTTATGTTTTTTTAACTCCTTTTTAGCCTTGTTCTGTTTTGTAGATTTTTACCATAATTTAATAGTTTAAATTTGTACTTTTACAAAATTTTTGTCGATTTTTGTTATATTTCTGTTCCAGCGTAAAATGTATTGTAAGATTGTTTGACGTAACTTTTACTGTATTTGTTATTTATAGTCTCTGCATTATTACACAATTTTTACTTGTAATATGACGTTTTAATGTGACTGAGAGGTTTAAATTGTTTAATAGTTTAGATATCGGTAGCTATTTGCTTTGTCAATGAATTTTTTCTAATTTATGACAATAAAGCTTTTTTGAAATTGAAAAGTAATAACTAAAAAGTCAAAACAATATTTTGCGTCCCTTACCTCCCACCCCCAATAAATTTCTCGAAATATTGTTTTACTTAGAAAGAAAGAGAAAACTTAAAAATTATGCCAATGTGGATAGAACGTAATAAGTTAATAGAAAAGGGATTATGTCCCACCTCCTCGCGAAACTCTTCAAAGCTAATGTTTTACGTAGAAATGGGGGGAAGAAAGCTAAAGTGGATATAAATCTATTGAGAATTATTGAAATAAAGTCACACAATAAAGTCAGACATTAATAAAATCAGGCAGTATCTGGACACTTTTAAATTGTAGACTCACAGTTAATCTCTCAAAATTAACATGACAAAGTTAAATTTAAAAATAGTGGCCTCCTTTATCTTTATTTCGATTCTTAATCTGAACTAATCCGAACATATTTTGAAATCACAAGAAAAATCTGACTCGGATATAGGCAACAAATAGTGTATTTCACGTAAAGAAACCAAATTTGATATAAGAATATGGCGTTTGCAATGACAACTAATGTTTATAAAGCTTGAATAAATTGTCACCTGTGAAAGAGAAGGCCAATCAGCTTCATATCATTTGGTGCCTTCTCGACAAACTCGGCACCCATATTGGATTATTATAGACAGAAAACGAAACCGAGAAACGGTATTACTCTAACCTAAACCTGTCAACGCGAAAGAGACAAGATACCTGACACTTACGGAGACTTTGGTAATATTATTATATGAAACACTGTTTACCTTTCTTTTGTTTACAGTAAACACAACAGTGGCGTACCTACTTAAAAATAAATTTACACGTGGATTATATTATTTAAATTTTACTATAATATGAAGACTGCAGAACAATTTAAAAAACATGCAAAAAATAATTCTGCCAATTTGAGCTTTGGAAGCTTCCTTTGTTTGTAGTATAATTTTATACAAAAGAAATTTATTACAAAGTTTGTATATGATTTATAGCAATTTCAATTTTCAAGACAATAAAATTATGTCAAACATTAACACAAAGAAACACAGTTCATAGTACCTGGAATATGAAGAAAAAAAATATTACCCACTTAGGGTATATAGAGACATCTAGGACAGACAAAAAGATTTAAATATCAATTCAATAATCAATCAACCTTAATATTCTGATAAGAGAACACAAACTTATGATTGTTTTCCACAAACAATCATAACTTTGTTTTAGTGCAACCAAAGGTTCCAAATTCCCAACACAGTTCTGATAAGAGGTAGGAATTCAATATTCTTACAAACCTGAACACATGTGAATTAACTTTTATTGTTGTTCGCAAGTTGGTTTAAGGACTTTATTACCTACCTACCTTTATTTTATAGTCTTTATATAAAAAAACCTTCGAAAATATCTTACTTGCGCATTAACTACTTCATCAAAAGTATGCTTTATTTTATCGTCTTTATAAAAAAAACCTCGAAAAAAATCTTATAAAAACGTTCGGAAATATCTCATTTGATGCATTGGGAATTAACTACTTCAAAAAAAAAATCGTGTTTGTTGATATTTTAGAGGATCTACTAATTTACGTATATTTCAACTTTTTTTTTATTTTCTGTGTACCTACCGGCATGTACCGCCACTGACTAATTTCAATTGCTCTCTTGCTCTCCATTTGTTTTGAAAACATTGGACGATTTGTTCTAAAATATCACTTTAAATGCACTGAAATATTCTCCCACTGGTAAAAAAACATACTATAAATGTTTTTTGACAAAATGTGGTTTTAAAACGACTTATAAACTGCTTAAAACATCCTGAAATTTTAAAATAATTAACACGAAAAAGCTTATGTCAATAAAAATATCATCCGACCTAAAGTGGTTGAGACAAAATTCTCTGTCCCTATCGTTCTAACTTCGTTTAAAAGGATAGAAAAATAATTGATATTTCTCACCTTTGCTTCGTTGTGATTTTATTTGTAAATAGACAGTGGTTATTATTTGCCAAGGAGTTTTCGTTGAACGAGATATCTTGTCTCTTTTTAATATAAGATAGCTCTCCATTTTGAGAATGACGAATACACGATTTTGAAAACAAAACTGAAACTTTAAACGCTTTTATTTTAAATAATTTTTACCTAATCAAATTTTGCGGCCCAAGTTAAACAAATCAAAAGTGTTTGCTAATATCTTAGGTAAAATACCTGCTCTCACCTTTCAGCTTTACCTCCATAATAATGTTGTTCACTTTTTCTACTCAGACACGATAAAACAGGAGCACAAACTTTGTCAAAATATAGTATTTTCATATGAACAAAAACAATGTTATCAAATGTCATTTACTGAGAGTTTTATTTCCCAGCCTACTTCGTTTTATAAAAATCTAAATTGATTATTAAATAGGGCAATATCTTTACATCTCGTAATGCGAAATACTTATTTTTTTTCTTTATAGTGCGGTTAAAAACTCGCGATTTCCATTTACGTACACAGCTAAAGTAGACTCTGGCGCATTTTTAATGATAGTTAAAATCAATCACCCCCCTTTGGATCCGAGGCGTAGGCAAAAGATCATTTTTAGAAAATTAGCATGATACGCTGCAATATACATCATCCGTGTGTCAACATTTGACATCCTACAAAGTTCTTTTATAGCTCAATCGAGAGCCAAGAAATCTATCTACTCAACGGTGTAATAAAAATGTTTGTGGGACTTAGCTGAGTATTTCTTCTGCAGGTCAAAATAAAAAATTGAAAAAAAATTACTGTCACTTTTTTACATATTTTGAATAAATTTTTTTTTATGCCTTGCGTATTTGTACGATTCTGAGTTTGAATATTTAAAAAATATCTAGAACGTTTAGTGAATCCTATAAAACCACGATTTTAGTTCAGGCCCGCCCCATAAAACTGAAATAATTTTTTGAAAATCGATCCTAGACGTTTTTAAGCAAATTTCGATTTTGGTAGTTGACTGACAATTTCCATGATAGTTCGTAGAAATCCGCACACAGGAAAATATTCAGCAGAAACCAACCTTTCCAAAAAGTCTAAATTGAATAATAGTCATGATCAATTTTAAAGCGCGTTTATCAAAAATCATAGAACAGTGAAAATACTAAAAATTGCACCTTTTAAAAGTCATCCATTATCACTCTTTTGCATATTGCAAAATTAGTGAGAGGATAATTCTGTTAAAACTGCACCAAAATAATCTACATGATATTCTCTTAAAGGTTCTGTCACAATTTTGTTCAGTTCTTATCCATGAAGCTGACACGAAGGTTGCCCTGCACGGTGTGTTCGAGTACATGGAATTTGGACGAATTTCGACATAACGACACATTCTTGTATTGCACCTTTTAAAAATTGTTGGAGTTGGTTCTTCAAGAGAACTTATCGGTAAATCTTTGTGTTTTGGTAGAATTTGGATTACTTTTTCAGTTTCTGAGTAATGCCTCTCCAAAGACAATATTTAATTTTGCAAATTTTTGGAAAAAGTCTTAAATTTTACTGATTTTTGAAGGATCGTCTTTCGTTAATATATAATACGATTCTTGATTTGATTTCATTTATAGAAAGGGCATTTCATGTCGATTCTAAAAATGTACAATGTACAATTTGAAAACTCCGACACCTCAAGACTGAATTTAATTATTCCTTTAACCGACCCAACGCACAAATATTAGCACATAAAACGTACATTGGCTCTCGATTGAGCTATAAAAGACTTTGTACGATGTCAAATGTTGACATACGGATGACGTACATTGGAACGTGTCATGCTAATTTTCTAAAAATGATCTTTTGCCTGCGCCTCTGGATCCAGAGGGGGGTGATCATTAAAAATGCGCCAGAGTCTACTTTAGCTGTGTACGAAAATTCTTTGTCCTAGAAGCGAGTTTTTAACCGCACTATTAACTTTTCCCATTTTTGGCCAACAAAAAGACCTTCTATATCGTAGTGCGACACCACGAACTACATCTAACATGTACACTTGATTTAAAAAAAACGCATACATGCAGTCACAAAATTGACCTTTCTAAAAGTGTATAATATATACGGACTACCAGCTAAAATGCCTAAAAACTTCAAAAGTACGACAATTTGTCATATTGTTTAAAAAAGGTCTCTAAAACTGAAAATAATTTTTTACTTAAATTAAAGGCAACCTTATTTTTATATCAAATTTTGCATAATAGTAAAAAATCAGCAAAAATAATGTTTTAGTAAAGTCTTTATTGAACAATATCAAATTATCACTCGAGTAACGGACGAAGGCTCTTCTATAAAGAGTGTGGTAACCCATTTTGGAGTTGATAAACATTCGACGAATAGGAAACTTGGATTAGAACAAAAGATTAAATTTTGAAAATACTGATGGTCTTCTGAGAGCTGATCCAATGCGCGATAAATAGCATCGCTTAACTCTTCAGCATTTCGTGGTCTCCAATTCCTTTGGTATATTATTTTAACGATTCGACCCCATATATTTTCCATTGGGTTAAGGTCAGGGCTGTTGGCTGGCCAAGGAAGTGTTTCTATATTATTATTCTGAAACCATTGGCGAACAACATTAGCCGTGTGTACTGGACAGTTGTACTGCTGATAAACAAAGTCATTATTTTCATGTAAAGCCTGTACAGATGGCAGCATAACGTTTTCAAGGATTTCAATATATCGTTCACTATTGAATCTTCCTTTGATTCTCCAAAAAAAACCCAAACCTGTAGCACTAAACCAGCTCCACATTTTTACAGAAAAATGTCCAGCTTTTTTAATTTGGTTTGCATATTCGGGTTCAAATCTAGAATTTGGTGGACGATAAACCAAAATTCTCCTGCTGCTTGAAGATGATTGAAAAATTTTTTCATCAGTGAAAACCACCTTCTCCCAGAAGTCATTATCACGAAGAACGTTGTTCAGTGCAAAAATCACTCTGGCCTGTTTTTGTTCTTCTGTTAGAAAAGGATTCTTTGCAGCAACTCGACAAGAGACTTCTGATTTCGTTACTCTTCTATTTACTGTTGCTAAATAATCCGGAAATAATGTTACATTAGCTGCTTCAACCGACATTGAAAAAGGATTTTGTCTGAGATGGTCAATAAGTCTCTCATCTTGCACTTCAGAACTTACTTTTGGTCGTCCTGATCCATCTTTCCTATCCGTAGAATTATTTTCAATCCAGCGCTTTCTCCATCGCATTATCGTCATTTTATCAACTCCAAAATGGGTGACCGCTCTTCTTATAGAACAGCCGTCTTCTATAACTCGAATGATAATTTAAACTTTTGTAGATGTTGATATCTGTGGCATTTTTAAGGATGTCACACTGATTTTTAAGTTGTCAGGCATACTAAGCTGGTGGTGCCTTATAATAGTATACACTAATGGAAAGCTAAATTTTGTGGCATAGGAAAAAATGCATGTATGAGTTTTTTTTGAAATCAAGTGTGCTATGCGAGTGTGGGGATATCTTTGACTTACCGAACACAAACGCAAAACTCGACAAGAGGACACAACTGGATCGAAAATAAGTCAATATTGCTGGAAAAATCAACATCATATGGAATGGAAAGAGGCAAAGATCGTCGCCAAGGAGGAAAACCTATTCAAACGAAAATTAAAAGAAACAGCATTCATCCTGAGGAACCAGAATGTATTTTCTCAAACAAGCGTCACCATCAAGGATATTTGGAAACCCACACTTTTCGGAGGTAACAGATTTCAACTGTGGTTCATGGTTCACTGAACACAGGTTAGTTTTATGGTTCACTGAACACATGCTGGTATATACAGGGTGTCCCAAAAGTCCGAGTCCACCCAAATATCTTCTGAACTATTAGAGGTAACTAAACTATATTTGGCATTGAGCTATAACATCAAAAGATCTGTCTGTCTTGGGGGGCAGCATACGGGCGGCCATCATGAAAATTTTAAATGGAAACCCCTATCGAGCACTGAGTAACTGATTTGGAGGTTTTTTAACTTCTTCTTTGTTTTAATTGCCTTAGGAGCATAATCCTACTGGAAATATTAACAAGCCAGGACGAATTCGTATCAGGTAATTTGGATAAGTAAGTACCAGTGCGGAACGATGCCTATTTGTGAGTGATTCAAGGTTGGAAATCAAAGTGTATGATGGTGTTTAATGATGTATAGTGGAGGGTAACCAGTGAAACTACTGATGAACCCACGCTGGTTACCCATGGCGAAACATCGTTTAATCATTTCTCTTTTCGCTTTGATCTTTTGTGTGTTCCTTGTAGGATGCTCATCCAAGTTTGAATTTTCGTTATTTCCACCCAAGATCTTTTGATCTTTTGTTTTTTAGTTTCTTTTCGGTTGAAGTAACTGATTTGGAGGTTTTTTAACTTCTTCTTTGTTTTAATTGCCTTAGGAGCATAATCCTACTGGAAATATTAACACGCCAGGACGAATTTGTATCAGGTAACTTGGATAAGTAAGTACCAGTGCGGAACGATGCCTATTTGTGAGTGATTCAAGGTTGGAAATCAAAGTGTATGATGGTGTTTAATGATGTATAGTGGAGGGTAACCAGTGCAACTACTGATGAACCCACGCTGGTTACCCAGGGCGAAACATCGTTTAATCATTTCTCTTTTCGCTTTGATGTTTTGTGTGTTCCTTGTGGGATGCTCATACAAGTTTGAATTTTCGTTATTTCCACCCAAGATCTTTTGATCTTTTGTTTTTTAGTTTCTTTTCGGTTGAAGTAACTGATTTGGAGGTTTTTTAACTTCTTCTTTGTTTTAATTGCCTTACGAGCATAATCCTACTGGAAATATTAACACGCCAGGACGAATTCGTATCAGGTAACTTGGATAAGTAAGTACCAGTGCGGAACGATGCCTATTTGTGAGTGATTCAAGGTTGGAAATCAAAGTGTATGATGGTGTTTAATGATGTATAGTGGAGGGTAACCAGTGAAACTACTGATGAACCCACGCTGGTTACCCAGGGCGAAACATCGTTTAATCATTTCTCTTTTCGCTTTTGTGTGTTCCTTGTGGGATGCTCATCCAAGTTTGAATTTTCGTTATTTCCACCCAAGATCTTTTAATCTTTTTTTTTTTATTTCAAACGTGTCAAAAGTTATGGACTGTCAAACTTATTTTTCACAATTTTTGACAAATTTCGAAAATTTGTGTTAGCCAATGAAAACCCATTCGAGTGATACCTTATTCAAAAGTTTTTTCCAAACTAACATTTTGCCGTAACTGTCACTTGTCTATGTCAAAGGCGTCAAAATCTATCTGTGCCTCGATCAACGGAGAACGAAGGAAAAGTGAAAAGAAAACATGCACTTACCAAGCTGGAAAATTAATAAAAATAGCCTAATTTGCGAGGTAAGTGAGCTACAAGGAGTAGGTACAAACATACGCATTTAGCATGTACTTCGTTAATAAATAACACATTATGTTTTCATGTTTTATTGTAAGAAAAAGAGTAACAAAAATATAGATCAAAGGAGTCTTTATATTTTACCTATTATTTACATTTTTAATATCTACCGTGTGTATTCAATGTTTGTTTTTGTCAAAGGCTGAAATATTTTACTAACCAAAAAAAATCAATCTTTCAAAAACTGTCAGGGGAAATTATAAAAAGAGATAACAAAACCTCAGTCCATTTCATAAAATCCCTTTTACATGCAAATATGAAAAAAAAATTAGAAAGAGAGTGCAATATGAGTTGCCCACCTCTGGTAAAACAACAACTGTCAAATGTTTAGAGGGCCTATAGCGAACCCAAGAGTCCATATTTAGGTACCCTACTTTGGAGGAACAGTTGCGCCACCGATTAACAAGTTTTCTAAAACTGGGCTTTTGCAGTTGTCAAAAAAGTGCAGAAATCAGGCTACATCTAGTTGATCTATGCATTGAGTAATTAAAGATCTATGACCAACTTACGAGTTCTATAGTTGCAAAAGTAGCACTTATACATCAAAACAGTGCCAAAAGTTTCATGAGATTTGACGTGTTTGTAAAAACTGATCCTCGACCATACGGAGTAGGAACAATGGGGACATCTATTGATTGATATTTTTGAATGAAATTTTGCATGCCTTTTTACCATTTTGATGTCTTGATGGGTATGTGAACAATACAGGCATTTAAACACCTAAAAACAAAATATATGAATACATTATATTATTTTTTTTTGCCGAAAAAAATTGGGTTTAGTCATCGTCCGATTTTATATGTGCCATATTTTAATATGTCAAAACTACTTTTTTTTGGCAAATGCTAACTAGAATCTAAGTACTTATCTGACGTTTGTAGTGTGTTAGCAAAAAAAAATTACCTGATTTAAAAAGCACTGACAAACGAACAAATTTTTTCTTTAGGAATTTACGTAGTGGGTTTTAACATATTTTTGAAAATTTTTTTTTAACTTAGTGGCGAAAAACCCAAAAAAGTAGTTTTGATATTACACCCAATAGCGAAAAAAACTAAAAGGCAATAGTTTTAGGTTGTTAAATAGACAATCAAGAAAATCACTATATATATATATTCTACGGAAACTTAATCATCTGTTTTAGATACGATATAAAAATATGTCAAATTTTGGGAGAAAAACTGCCGTTTACGAGCTATCAGTTATATCCTAGTAGAATTTTCTATACGTGCTTCAATTTATTTCTAAGCAATTTAATTACCTTGAAATAATTAGATATTTTCTCAGTGGTGTCATTATCATTCCTGGGTGTCATAGGACATTTATTAGCGTGGAATTTCACTGTATTCTTTTCAAAATCCATAAAATTACAAAACCTGCACCTAAACATTCTTAATTCATTATTTAGCCTTTTTAATTTAACAACTAATTTTTTTCCTTCATAGAATTCGGAGTTAATAATTTTTCCTAATACTTTATTATCATCAGAAGATATTTCATAGTCTGGAGAAGATGGCAGTTCTAAATCGGTAATATCTACTTTATTAAGATCAATCACTAATCTTTTACCTTCATAATCTAAGGAAGTTTTGTTTTCTTTAGCCTTATCTAATTCACACCATATGATGTGATTTTTAAAGAGGACTTTTTTGGTACATTTAAACTGACATTTGTCGCATATAAAGGATTGTGTTCTTAACATTTTGGGTTTTTTACTGACGCTTTCAAACCTTTGGTCAATCTCTTCAATAGAAGCATCAGTGGTTTGATTACTTTCATCAATTGATATATTAATTTCAGGTTCAAATTTTAATTTATTTATTTTAACCGACAATGTTTTAGAATCAAAACTATTTTGTACAGTTACAGATTCGTTGTCAAAGTGACTGCCTAGTTCAAGTTTAACTGACTGTCCCAAATTTAATTTATATATTTTAATAACCAATTCTTTAAATGTAGCCCTGGTTTCTGAGCTATTTATATCGCTTAACTTAGGTAAATGATTAATATTTTCCGGTGCCACTTCGGATGTATTCATTCCACATGATAACATTTTAGATCCACCCGTTTTTTTGGGTCTTTTTGAGACAAAAGCAACGTTGTCACGGTTACCGTTCAGGTTAGTTTTAAAGGAGTATTTTGACTTTTCATTTTTTGCAGGTTTTTGGTTTTTGACAAGCGATTTCGACTGAACGCCAACATAATCTAAAACATCATTAATTTTAAATAATATTTAATTATAAGAACATGGAATACTTTCTAAATAAATTATATAATTCTCAAGATATTTTGAGACAACTGTGTAGTGAAGTGGTTACAGTGAGTCAACCTTACGGACTGGAAATAATCCAGTCTTTTTCTAATTTAATTTTTTCCTCACGTCAGAAACCGTTAGAAATGGTAGCAACCGATAAGAGAGAGTTACTTGGGTTTTAGTTGAGACGTCGATGATTTTCATATGAGACAGTGATCATCAACGAATCATTTAATCTATGAAAATTAATTTTTAGCACGACTTTTGTTGTTAAAAAAATTGCAATTTCTTTTTCTTCCCATGTCACTTTACTAGACCTCGTCGTGATAGCAGCAAAAAGTGGTCAAAAATTTTGTTGTCGTTCCAGTTCATGTCCAATTTGACAGGTTAAATATGTATTTTTTTGTCAATTGAGCTAAGTCAATGTGAACGAGAGGGAAATTTGGTTCGGATGAAGTTTTCGATATTTGATATTCCAATTATCGCTTGAACTTAAACTCACCTTTATTCACGTTCTTGATACGACCTCTAATTTTTTTAAGAAATTGTTTACTATTAACAATGATTCTTCGACATTTTTTTGATTTTACGAACATTCGTTCTGTGATAGTGTTAATATCTGCTCTGGAAACGGAGGCGTTACTTCGGTATACTTCTTTCTCTAGCACAGGCATATTTAAATCTAAAATATACAATACTATCAATACAATATATTGTTGGCCTTAAAAAACATCTGGTACAGGGGGGAATAAATGACAGACAAAGGGAAGGTAAACCTTTTAATAATAATTAATAATTAATGTGTACTTACTTTCAGAACATTCTGTATATTTTTCTTCAAGTATGGGGAGTGTTTCCTTTATTAAAACCGGCATATCTTCAGCCAAAGAATTCCTACCACTTTGGTTCAAGGTGTTAGAATTTTCTAATCTTTCAATTTTAGGTTGGTTAATTTCCACGTGATCTTTATTAACTGCATTAATTTGGTGTCCTGTTGCGCAAGTTTTTTTGACACCTGCTTTTCTTTTTGCATTTTTGGCTGCAGTTTTTTTAGTTGACGATTTAAATGTTTTTCTTGGATTTTTACCTTGAGATGTTTTATTAGCTGTTCTTTTATTTAAATTAAATTCTGATGTTATAACAGAGATAGCATTTTCTACGAGTTCAAGTTGAGGTGCGGTAAACTCTATCCAAGTTTCTGTGTCTATTACTACATTTTTGGTTTGTGTTTCTTTACAAGACTTTTTATTGGACATAACTTGTTCTTTTTTGACGCAGGATTTAAAAACTGCTTTATTTGTTGACGATTTTTGATTATCTCTTTTATTTTTAGCTATAACTTCTTTATGAGGTACTAGTTGCGCGTATTTATATTCTGTGCTTTCAAAGAAGCCATCGGGTAACACCGATATTATTCTTGATCCATTTGGATCTTTGGTGATTATCTTTCCTAAATTATCCTCGTCTTCAACGATATCTCTACAAAAAAAATTGTTTATGCAATTTATTTTAGTAAGCTTAGGAAATACTTTTTCCTGTTTTTTAAAAAAGTGTTGTACTCGACAAAATAAAAAGTTAAATTGACACAGTATTTAATTGCACGTATAAATAAATATATTCTTTATTTTTCCTTTGTGCAATTGACATATAGGTCGCGAATATTTTGCAAATTTAATATTTTAAAGATATCTTGCAGGAATAGTTTTACGGCGGAGATAATTGCTACTACGCGTACGAATAAACGTCACCATGTAAAAGGAAAGACAGAATTTGTGTGACTTTTCTGAACAGTGAGAGCGACAAATTTCATGGCTATTTATGGTTTTGTATGTTAAAAGTTTTAAAGCTTTGTTTACACACAAAAATAAACTTAATATTGACATATTTTCTATTTGCTGGAACAGTATTAAGAAACCCCTTTATACCCTACGTAACGTTTTGTAAAGCTTCGGCCCGCACCGTCCCCCTATGAATGTTACGTAATTTGTGCACGACTCCTTTGTGGACGGTATGATCTTTGTAACGTTTTGAGGAGCTTCGACAAAGAAGTTATTCAAATATTCACTTATCAATCCACTTTCTTTAATTATCTGACAACCATAAACATTTTCAGATTTATTTACTCTGTTCTGATAGTATTTTTTAAATGATCTAACTAGCTGTAATATTAACCAGTTCGGTATAAAATCGAAGACCCCAAGTCATTTTCAATTTAAATCAATGCTTTCAACATCTGTGCTGCACCATATTTCATTCAAACCACCTTTTCCATTGCGTCTACAAAATGCTGAAGCCTTGTAGTAGTTTTGACAAATATTTTGTTTCATACACCTTTCAAAGTTAGTTGTGATATATAAAAAAATCCTTGCTATTTTGTCTTTCTGCTGTCTTGACCTGATTTTCGGAGTTCGGTAAAATTTGTATATCCGTTATGACCTACGTTGTACAATATGTTCATTTATCTTTACCAAAATCAAGTTTTTAGTATACTTGGGGTGTAAATACTATTTACAATCACACCAGAAAAATCTTTACTATTTAGGGATCTGGTTGTCGAATTTGAATTTATTTTTGTCTAGGAATAAATTGGTTTATTTCTGTTCATATGCTAAAATTTGTCATTAAACTTCTTATTTTTTCCATTTTTTTTTTTTAATGGATGGATTTCTACTGCCACTTGTAAAATTATTTGTGCCAGCCATGGTTACCAGATAATCTTTCCAAATCATATTTTTAGTTACTAGCTCCTGGTTTAATTATTGATTCTACTTGAAACCTCGTCATTCCCAACTAACATTTATAGTAACAGACCCATGGTTAATGGCTTCTCTACTTTTCTATAGTAGTAGTGGGTTCGTCAGAATAACAATTTGGGACTTATAAGTTTGGAATACTCTTTAGTATCACGTTAAAGTACACCTTACGTAATAATTACCCCCAGAAACTATTTCTTAGTCGTATTCTCTTACAGTGTTGTTTGAAAGTATTGCTTAGTTCCCGTCTCTTCAAGGTTCCTTCTCATTCGTAAATTTGAAGTAGCTCCGATTTTTATTCGTTACTTATTTGCCTCAAGTGACAACATCAATTGAATCTTTTCTTATATTTTTATAAGTGAAAAATAAATATTTTCTTCTTTTTTTAACTTGCATTTGTATTGAAATTTATACCAAATTTAGATGTTTGTTTTCACCAATTTTACAATGTTTATTATGTTAAGCCAATTACGTGATGTTTCTTTTTGTCTGTTTTATTTATGTCTTTTATATATATTTACTTAATAATTTATGTCATTGACAATAACTATAACTATAAGACAATGTGAACTTTATTTAAGCATGGCATTGTCAGTGAATACGCAGTAATTTGATAAATAAAGCTATTTTTGAATTTGAATTCAAGAAATTTAAGCCACATTGAAGTAGCCGACGTTGAACGCCACAGCTATGAATATTTTAATTTTCTGCAGGCCTCTACAACAAATTCAACAGTGGATGAAAATATCATAAATTATTATTTTAATAATCGAAAAGAAGGAATAAATCAAAAGTTTCATTATGGCCCAGTGGATGTAAATATTGTAAAATATTATCCATTCTCCATAAAATCTTTGGCAACTGGAGCAGACTCAATAAACCTAGAGATGATCTTTTTATGTCCTAAAGTTCTGGCATATTTAGCGAACATTATTTATACTTGTCTCTTGTAATAAGGTGTTTCGGGTTATGACCTTACCAAAAAAATCTACAGCAGCGTCCTATATCGATCTGTGACTAATAAGTATCCTGCCAGTATTATCGAAAGTCATTGAAAAAATAATGAATTACCAAATCAAACAACATTTAGATAAACATAATATCTTACCACAGCACCAATCAGAATTTCATCAAGGGTATAGCTGCACCACAGCCTTACTTAAGATAACAGACGACATCATTGAGTCTACAGATAAAGGAGAAAGTGCAGTATTGGTTCTCCTGGATTATTCCAAGGCTTTCGACAGGGTTAGTCATAAACTTCTTTTAGCCATCTTACACTTCGTGGGCTTTAATGAGACTGCTTTAAAACTTACGGAGAGCTACATTTCTGTCAAAGAGCAATTTTTTGAAACAGAGTCAGGGAAATCCAGCATTAAAGCTTGTCAATAGCGTTCCTCAAGGTTCGATTCTATCCGATCCGATTAGGTATCATTCCATCACTGTAAAAATCACCAATTTGCAGATGACAACCAATGTCATATATCTTTTAAAGCTTCTAAACAAAATACCGCAGAATCCCAAATCAATGAAGATCTGCAAAGATTGGTTAAAGCTTCGGAGGCCCATAATATAATTATTAATCCATCTAAATCAAATATTATTTTCTTTGAAAAGAACACCCCTTAAACCTTTCAAACTAGAATTGGTACTGAATTCCGAAACCTTCTAAAACGGTTATAAATGTAAGTTTAATTATGGATAATGAGTTGGGTTTTGGATCCCATATCAGTAAATGTTTGCAAATGACATATGGAAATTTAAAAAATTTATATCCCAGCAGACATATATTGACAGAATCTTTAAAAATAAAATTGACGGATGCTTTGGTCCTAAGTCAATTTAACCATTGTGACGCAGTATACGACCCCTGTCTGAGAGCCTTGGATAGCGAAAGAATTCAAAAGGTCCAAAGGACATGCCTGAGATATATTTATGGTGTCAGAAAGTACGACAGAATTTCACATAGACTGAAGGATGCCAGATGGATTAATATGAGTCAGCGAAGAAAACTACATTCGCTATGCCTATTCCACAAGATAAAAAAATAAAATTCAGAGCAAATGTCTACGCCCTCAGCAATCGATTAAAAAATCTTATTCAAACACCACCCCACCGAACCACCTTTTATGAAAGAAGCTTTAGCTATAACATTTGTAAGCTATACAATGCCATTCCTCTAAAAGCAAAGTCTCTTAAAATTTCCTAATTCAAGTCGTACCTAAAAAAGAATTATTTTAAATAATATTATGTTCTTGTTTGTGTTGTCATATTGTACCTATGTCTATTTATGATGTCCATGACATAGCTCCTTATTAACTTCTTTTAAATTTGAGTTTTTTGAAATTTTATTGATCTTATAAATTTTCTCATTATTTATTATCTTTATTTTATTTTTACTTTCTACAACTTTAAGGATATTATTGTGTGTGTAATCTATTGTTTATAATTTAGTCTTATTTATACATGTTCTCATATTTATTTAAACTATTTTTTTAGCTATTTTATTATAATAGGTCTTTTTTGTAAGTAGCTCCTCATTATTTTTTTTTATTTATTTTTTAAATCTTATATTTTATACTTACTTTCCTTTTAGTTATTTTACACACTTTTGGTTAAAATTTACTACAGCTAAAGGAATCAAATCATATGCTGTTATCTAATAACATATTTAATGTTGGTACGTAGCAATAAACGGATATTTATTTATCCCCTTTTAGGTAAGTGCATAAAAAATATTTTCTAAACAAAATTCAGAGTTTTCTGGGTTAAAATGTTCTTACAATGCTCCCACATTGAAACTATCATCCCCACGATGCACGATCTTGGAAATTTACTGAAACAAATAGTCCCGTTTGAAGTTCGACTTATTCAAAAAGTTCAATGGTTGCAGCCGATGCTTTGTGCTTAGCCTTACTTCATTTTAAAAGTACATTTTATTAACTTTCACAAAAGTATTTTAACTTAGAGTCGAGAGAAGAAACGGACTTTGCTTTAGAGGTATTTACTTACGAAATATCTTCAATTTTAATTTCCACAACATTTTCTTCCGGTTCATTGGATTTACTTCGGTTATTGGTCAGCGCATCAGAATTTTTCTCTATAATAAACTTTTTAATTTCAGGGGAATGAAGCTTTTTCTTCAATTTTCTTTGCAGCCTTCCTAAGCGTTGTCTTCTTTTAGTCGAGGCGCTGGTGAACCATCGATCAATTTGTCTCTTTTTGTGTTTTCGTTTAGGTCCAAATTGTGGTTTATTATTTGGCGGTTTTACATAAGGTTTAGTTCTTACTGTATGCCGCACAACCTTAAAATACAAAAATCATTAATAAAAACTATTAACACCATTTATTAAAGATAGGCGTATAGCATAGTAATTTTCTGCTAAAAATCTAACTGGTTGAGGTACAAGTTGTTAGCCGGCCTAAAGACACGCCAACGAATCAAAATAAGTGGAGTCAGTCATATGACAAAGTCAGTCTCGTCCGCAAAGTAAAAAGCGAACGCAGCTAATATATTAACCGGCGCCTCCACCATGTGAAAATAATATAACGCGTATTATTGTTTGGTTTTTTATTTGTTCCAGCATCACGCAAAAACTCCTAAGCAGAACACACTTTATTTCATCAAAATCGGTTTACGAAAACAAAGGCTATGATCATTTAAAGCAAGAAAAACGGAAATAAAACGGGTAAAACCGCAGGCAAAGCTGCAAGGTCTTCAGGTAGTTTACTAATTAAAAAATTAGATTTCAATTTAAAAGAGGGGAAATTAACCCTGTGTGCCTTTTAATTGGAAAGTAAAATAACAAATATAACTTTAACGTTATAAGCCTTATTATTCAGTCCGCGACTTTCAAGCAGGAGATGCCGGGTTCAAGCCTCGGGCCTTGCAGGTAGTCTATTTGGACTTTTTCTTATAAAATGCGCAGTATGAAGCGGAGTAGACCGTGTTAGCTAGAAGGCAGGCTAATTCGATTCCATACCGTCCCTCGGAGAGGACGTTAAGAGGGCGGTCCCGTGTGATCCATATATTGATAGTGGAGCACGTTAAAGATCCCTAGCCCCGACAAAGGGGTTTAGGCTAAATTAAATCCTTCTAGGAAAAGAAAACTGCCTTCCTAGTGGGTGCTCATCAGACCGGTCTAATTGCCGGATGGAAAATTCTGACTAAATAGCCCTGGTAGCTGCGTTTAATAAAAGGTAAATTCTCTCTGTATATATAATTACGTATTATTACGTACGCTATCTTAATTTTCGTTAAAGCTTTCACTTTTAACAATTCCCTAGGGAGTCGAGATAAGGGATCTTTCTTAAGGTTATCCCTTAAATTACCTAATCAGGGATTTACTAATTAAATTGTGGCGAATTCATCGTAGTTTTCATTAGTGGATGGTTTACAGTAGAGGCCCTGGCTCCAGAGGTGAGCAACTGGTTTTGACAGTTCTTAGGGAAATGTTTGAAAGTGTTTGTTGGCAATGATAGTTGGTAACCCCTGACAATAAATAACGTTTTCACTGTCAGGTTTTTGATTAAAAACGTCAGGTTTAAAAATGGAATTTTGCTGTATCAAAAACTGTAAATATACGTGCCTCGAAAGTGAAAAGAAAACAAAAACATGCATGTACCAGGCTGGAAAATTAATAAAAATAGCCGAATTTGCGAGGTAAGTGAGCTACAAGCAGTAGTTACAAACATACGCATTTATCATGTACACTTGATTTAAAGCTACCAGCTAAAATGCCTAAAAACTTCAAAAGTAAGACAATTTGTCATATTGTTTAAAAAAGGTCTCTAAAACTGAAAATATATTTTTACTTAAATTAAAGGCAACCTTATTTTTATATTAAATTTTGCATAATACTAAAAAAATCAGCAAAAATAATGTTTTAGTAAAGTCTTTATTGAACAATATCAAATTATCACTCGAGTAACGGTCGAAGGCTGTTCTATAAAGAGGGCGGTAACCCATTTTGGAGTTGGAGATGGAAACAGCGCTGGATTGAAAACAATTCGACGAATAGGATACTTGGATTAGGTTAAAAACATTGATTGAGCATTGAAAAGGTTAAATTAACTATTCAGCATTTCGTGGTCTCCAATTCCATTGGTATATTATTTTAACGATTCGACCCCATATATTTTCCATTGGGTTAAGGTCAGGGCTGTTGGCTGACCAAGGAAGTGTTTCTATATTATTATTCTGAAATCATTGGCGAACAACATTAGCCGTGTGTACTGGACAGTTGTCCTGCTGATAAACGAAGTCATTATTTTCATGTAACGCCTGTACAGATGGCAGCATAACGTTTTCAAGGATTTCAATATATCCATCACTATTGAATCTTCTTTCGATTCTCCAAAAAAAACCCAAACCTCTAGCACTAAACCAGCCCCACAAGTTTACAGAAAAATGTCCAGCTTTTTTAATTTGGTTTGTATATTCGGGTTCAAATCTAGAATTTGGTGGACGATAAACTAAAATTCTCCTGCTGCTTGAAGATGATTGAAAAATTTTGCGAAATTCGCTCTGGCCTGTTTTTGTTCTTCTGTTAGAAAAGGCTTCTTTGCAGTAACTCGACAAGAGACTTCTGATTTCGTTACTCTTCTGTTTACTGTTGTTAAAGAAACCGAAAATAATGTTACATTAGCTGCTTCAACCGACGTTGAAAAAGGATCGTAAATAAGTCTCTCATCTCTTGCACTTCAGAACTTACTTTTGGTCGTCCTGATCCATCTTTCCTATCCGTAGAATTATTTTCAATCTAGCGCTTTTTCCATCGCATTATCGCATTTTATCAACTTCAAAATGGGTGGCCGCTCTTCTTATAGACCAGCCGTCTTCAATAACTCGAGTGATAATTAGAACTTTTGTAAATGTTGATATCTGTGGCATTTTTAAGGATGTCACACTGAATTTTAAGGTGTCAGGCATACTAAGCTGGTGGTGCCTTATAATAGTATACACTAATGGAAAGCTAAATTTTGTGGCATAGGAAAAAATGCATGTATGAGATTTTCTTGAAATCAAGTGTACTTCGTTAATAAATAACACATTATGTGTCCATGTTTTATTGTAAGAAAAAGAGTAACAAAAATATAGATCAGAGGAGTCTTTAGTTTTTACCTATTATACATTTTTAATATCTACCGTGTGTATTCACTGTTTGTTTTTTAGTCAAAGCTTGACATACTTTACTAACCAAAAAAAATCAATCTTTCAAAAACTGTCTGGGGAAATTATAAAAAGAGACAAGAAAACATCAGTCCATTTCATAAAATCCGTTTTCCATGCAAATATAAAAAAAACTAGAAAGATTGGGCAATATGAGTTGCCCACCTCTGGTAAAACAACAACTGTCAAATGTTTAGAGGGCCTCTAATCTACAGTGTGATGGTGCCCCATTGACCTTTTCCCAATTTCGTCGCTGGCCGAAATCTAGTTTTTTTTATTTGCGTGATTGTAAAGTACAAATTATGGACTACATGCCACTCGTTACTATTACTAGAGGCCCTCTATGATGATAATGAACTGATGTTTTATTGTCTCTTTTTATAATTTCTCCAGACAGTTTTTGAAATAATGATTTTTTTTTTGGTTAGTAAAATATGTCAAGTTTTGACAAGAAAAACAAAAACAAACAATGAATATAGATGCGGAGATATTAAAAATGTAAATAATAGGTAAAATATAAAGACTCCTATTGATCTTTATTTTTGTTACTCTTTTCCTTACAATAAAACACGGAAACATAGGGTGTTATTTATTAACAAAGTACATGCTAAATGCGTATGTTTGTACCTACTGCTTATAGCTCACTTACCTCGCAAATTGGGCTATTTTTATTAATTTTCCACCTTGGTAAATGCATGTTTTCTTTCCACTTTTTTTGAGTTTCTTTCTCCGTTGGACAACGAAACAATACAAATTCGTCGAGGCACGTGTTTTTACAGTTTTTGATACAGCAAAATTATATTTTAAACCGGACGTTTCTTAATCAAAAATGTGACAGTGACAAAATTATTTATTGTCAGGGGTTACCAGCTATTATTGCCAACACACAATTTGTTTTTAAACATTTCCCTAGCAACTGTCAAATCCAGTTGCTCACCTCTGGTAAAACAATAACTGTCAAAAATCGTACCACTTTTATTTCGTGCATTCTATCCGGATAGAAACGCGATTGACTTGAAAAAGTCGTGGAAATAAACAGCGTTTCTATCCAGATAGACCGAAATAAACGCTTGTATCCCTTAGATTAAAAAGAGACAAGATATCTGGTCCAACGAAAAATCCTTGGCAAATAATAACAACTGTTTATTTACACATAAAATCACAACAAAACAAAGGTGATAAATGTCGATTATTTTTTTTATCCTTTTAAACGACGTTAGAACGATAGGGACAGAGAATTCTGCCTCAACCACTTTACGTCGTGATTGGCTTGTGAGTGGGGAAAGTCGGCAGAGCGCAGACGGTCGGATGATATTTTTATTGACATAAGCTTTTTCGTACTATTTATTTTAAAATTTCAGGATGTTTTAAGCAGTTTATTCTTCGTCGTTTTAAAACCACATTTTGTCAAAAAACATTTATAGTATGTTTTTTTACCAGTGGGAGAATATTTCAGTGCATTTAAAGTGATATTTTGGAACAAATCGTCCAATATTTTGAAAACAGAGGGAGAGCAATTGAAATCAGTGGCGGTACATGCCGGTAGGTACACAGAAAATAAAAAAAAAAGTTGAAATATACGTAAATTAGTAGATCCTTAGATTAAAATATCAACAAACACGTTTTTTTTTTTTTGATGAAGTAGTTAATTCCCAATGCCTCAAATGAGATATTTTCGAACGTTTTTATAAGGCTTTTTTCGAGTTGTTTTTTATGTAGACGATAAAATAACAACGTTGGACAACGGAACAATACAAATTCGTCGAGGCACGTGTTTTTACAGTTTTTGATACAGTAAAATTCCATTTTAAACCGGACGTTTCTTAATCAAAAATGTGACAGTGACAAAATTATTTATTGTCAGGGGTTACCAGCTATTATTGCCAACACACAATTTGTTTTTAAACATTTCCCTAGCAACTGTCAAATCCAGTTGCTCACCTCTGGTAAAACAATAACTGTCAAAAATCGTACCACTTTTATTTCGTGCATTCTATCCGGATAGAAACGCGATTGACTTGAAAAAGTCGTGGAAATAAACACCGTTTCTATCCAGATAGACCGAAATAAACGCTTGTATCCCTTAGATTAAAAAGAGACAAGATATCTGGTCCAACGAAAACTCCTTTGCAAATAATAACAACTGTTTATTTACACATAAAATCACAACAAAACAAAGGTGATAAATGTCGATTATTTTTTTATCCTTTTAAACGACGTTAGAACGATAGGGACAGAGAATTCTGTCTCAACCACTTTACGTCGTGATTGGCTTGTGAGTGGGGAAAGTCGGCAGAGCGCAGACGGTCGGATGATATTTTTATTGACATAAGCTTTTTCGTACTATTTATTTTAAAATTTCAGGATGTTTTAAGCAGTTTATTCTTCGTCGTTTTAAAACCACATTTTGTCAAAAAACATTTATAGTATGTTTTTTTACCAGTGGGAGAATATTTCAGTGCATTTAAAGTGATATTTTGGAACAAATCGTCCAATGTTTTGAAAACAGAGGGAGAGCAATTGAAATCAGTCAGTGGCGGTACATGCCGGTAGGTACACAGAAAATAAAAAAAAAGTTGAAATATACGTAAATTAGTAGATCCTTAGATTAAAATATCAACAAACACGTTTCTTTTTTGATGAAGTAGTTAATTCTCAATGCCTCAAATGAGATATTTTTGAACGTTTTTATAAAGCTTTTTTCGAGTTGTTTTTTATGTAGACGATAAAATAAAGCATACTTTTGATAAAGTAGTTAATGCGCAAATAAGATATTTTCGAAGGTTTTTTTTTATAAAGACTATAAAATAAAGATAGGTAAAGTCCTTAAACCAACTTGCAAACAACAATAGAAGTTAATTAACATGTGTTCAGGTTTGTAAGAATATTGAATTCCTACCTCTTATCAGAATATTAAGGTTGATTTATACTGCCGCCGTTGCCATCTGCGCTCGCCCTTCGAATTGATATTTAAATCTTTTTGTCTGTCCTAGATGTCTCTATATACCCTAAGAATTACTGACTTTATTGTGTATTGAAGAAGTCAGTATCAATAAGTTTCTGCTAATGATCAGAAAAAATATCAAAAGTAGCAAACACAATAAGATAATTTTTAGCTAGTAAGTAATATTATATTTTTTTTCTTGATGTTCTAGGTGCTATGAACTGTGTTTCTTTGTTTTAATGTTTGGCATAATTTTATTGTGTTGAAAATTAAAATTGCTATAAATCATATACAAACTTTGTAATAAATTTATTTTCTATAAAATTATACTACAAACATTTATTGTTAGGAAGCTTCCAAAGCTCAAATTGGCAGAATTATTTATTGCATGTTTTTTAAATTATTTTGCAGGTTTACTGTAAACAAGAGAAAGGTAAACATTGTTCCATATAATAATATAACCAAAAAATTAATCTAAGTTGTATCCAGATACAGTAGGCTAATTTGAACTACTGCTAACTTCTACACTTCAAACTAAAAAGAAGAAGAGAAAAAGTAAGGTTATATTTACTTTACTGAGCGGTCTTTTTTGCGTAGGCACTGGTAGAACCATTTCTTTTAAAGAAAAAAATCTCGAAAAAAATTGAATGTCACCCACTGACAACTTGGCATGAAGTTAGGGCCAAATCAATTTCAGTTTAACCGTAAAATAAACGCCTAGGATTAAGGTTTAAATTTATTTCGCGATCCACGAAATAAACATGGTGTATATGTCCAGGGTGAGAACTTTAAATGGTAACAAGCTGCTGGCAGGTAAAAATTTTGTTTTTTCAAAGTGAACATACATTTTTCATTACCTTTGTAGTAGTAGTAGTAGAATAAGGGGGGGCTCCCGGCCCGGCGATTAGGCTCTACGCGAGCCCTTTTCGCCATCCCCCAGAGCTTCCCCCTCACGCTCCCACTCCACCATGGTCGAACCTTCCCGTCCTTTGGATAAAGGTCAGGATATCCGACCATTTCAGCGTCGGAAGGTGTTCTGGCTCGAACACTTCCTCTCTGATTCCTCTGTAGGCCGGACACCTTGCAAGATAGTGGTGTGAGGATTCATCCTCTTCCCAGCACTCTCCGCAAGTTGAGTCCCGCACTACCTTCATCCTTGCCAGATGCTTTTGGAGCGCGCAGTGTCCAGTGAGGACTCATATTAGGGGTCCTATCTCTGTTCGTTTCCTGCACAGTAACCAGTCCCTTCTTGTTTTGCTGAAGCCCTGGATGAGCTCCTTGGCTTGCCTGGCGTCCCCTGTGTGTTGCTACTCCTGATTTAGTCTTGTATGGGTCCATTCCTTGGTGGCAGATTTCATCTGACCTCTGGTAAATCCCAGACACGGTTCCGGTCCGACGTATGCTTGAGCTGATCCTTTCCTTGCCAGCTCGTCCGCCATCTCGTTACCTAGGATCCCCATGTGTCCTGGAACCCAGACAAGTTCAACCTCTTTTTCCCCTGCTAGATCCTGGAGGGCGTCCGCGCATTCCTGGACCAGTCCTTTTGGCATTGTAGGTTTACAAAGTGCTTTTATGGCAGCTTGGCTGTCCGTGCATATGTAGACCTTATCTTCTGCTTCGGTCCTTAATTCTTCCTCTCGTGCGGCTGCCAGTACCTTTAATCCTGAAATCTCAACATTTTTTTATGTCATTTAGTTTACGGTGGATGGTAATTTTTGTTTCTCAAATGGGACATTCTTTGCATTTTCACATTTTTGAAATTTACTAAATAATAGCATTTGCATAAGCTCTTACGATGGAAATTAAAACAATAACGAAGTTGAACCAGGTGAATAACAGTAACAAAAACAATAATAACAATAATAAAAGGAATAATAAAATTCACACATGTGTATCCTTATCTCGACAAAATGTTTTCGTCCGCCTATAAGGTGCAGATAATATACAAGCCAAATAAATCTTTTAAATAGATAGTGAATGGACAGGGCGGTTCTATTGCAACTATGACCAACGACGACTACGTTATTAGGGACTTATCGGTACATAAAGTCGTCATAGCCTGACTTTACTGAAGTCGGTCCAATTTTTGACAGTTTCGCAGGCAACAACGACTTATTTTTAGGTACTTTACTCACGACTATGAAATTAGTGAAACAAATCGTCGCTTTTTTGTGTGAATCCTCCCTCTCTCCCCCCTTTCTGAATTACGTAATTTATGTATGACCCTATGTTCATATCGTGCCACCTATAAAGTTGATGCCGTCCTTTATTGGGGATTTATTGGAATACGGCATGCTAATATTGGTGTCGGCCTCACACTAATAGTGACTGATTTTAAATCGCTTGCGAAATTAGTGTTATTGAAGTAGCGGCTTTGCGATCGGCGTTATTTACAACCTAAACATTTTTTTCTTCGCTGTTTTTGGTTATTTTCTTTTCTATTTAATTTTTTTAAATATATTTTTGAATAAACTCTTCATTCCCAATACACCCTTTATAAGTTGACCGATTTTTTTTATTGAATTTTTAGCCTCAGGTCCTAAGGGCCTAAGGTTTCAACGGAAAAAGTCGTGAAACAGAAGTGATCCAGACTTCCATGGAAATCTGTTCATTCTGTCCATCCGTTTTCCGTCGCTCCGACACACTCCAACCGGCTCGAGAACCGAAGGAAATCCCGCAGAAGCTAGAGCCCGTTGAAGAATGACATTTAACGTGCTGTGGCAGCCATCCTTCCTGCACTCTTGCGACATATCAGGCCGTGATAGCCATAAATATCTACTGTTTGGCCACAAGAGTTGCAGTCGTGAGACTCGTAAACAGGAACGCTTAGACTTAAAGCAATGGAAACACGAAAGGTCTGATTATCCAGAAAAGTACCCAAAGGAGAAGATGGTAGAGCATTAAGCCATTACTTTCTGGCTCTTAAAGAGCGAGATATCTGGTTTTGCTCTTAAATCATCGCAGTCCAAAAGAACACGCCGCACCAGTTTCCCGGAGGTCACCTTGTTAAACTCTTTTTGAGAAGTTGGAAGAATATCTGGAACAGATTCGAGATTTGAGATTTTTATCCAATTATCTAGGGCCGCAACATATTCTAAATCTTTTCAAGCATTGTTTTTTTCTGGAAGGATGAGATTTACTAAACTGCTTGACTTTTGAACAGATCCCAAAAAGGCAGAAAAACATAAAGTGGAAGTGTTACGAATGCCAAGTCCTCCATATTTGACTTTGAAACCAAGATTTAGGATGCTATCCTAGAGTGATTCCAACATGGAAAGCAACGTAATATACAAGAAATTTTGAAAATTGCTAGAGTTTTTTTAACAGAAAGTATGCAGCATGTGAATCCAAAACATCTAGATTTTTCCTATTTTAAAACTTCCACAAATAAAGTCACTATTCGGCCGGTGTTAAATCTGATGGCCGGTGCGCACGCGTATCTGTCAACAGTGTCAAAATACTGCTCGGTCATAATAGTGCCTGGCTAAAAAAAATCTTTACGCGGCACAAACCTTGGCACAAACATCATAAAAGTCGATATTATTTTAACAGCACCGTGCAATAAAAAGCTCTGGCTGGATAGTTCGAACGTAAGTTTTGGATAGCCCCGGCAACCAAGAAGAGCGCAGTCTAAGTTTTTGGTTGTGCAGTAAAAAAGGCAGCGATCAGTACCATGAAATCAACACATAAATAAAAAAACAAGGAAAACAAAAGCAAGATAAGGGCAAAATCATACCGGATACCAAACAAAAACTAAAAGAATGGTGTAGCTGCATGGAACATCTCTTTACTGATAACCGATCCGAACAGCCAGAAGAATTCTCAAACCAAGGCATAGATATAACACCAGAGGAAGTACAACAAGTAATATCTTCAGCTAAAAACAGAAAAGCGGCAAGGCAAGACGAAGTATACACTGAGGTTTTAAAGCTAATAAAAAACGAAGATTCGGTAAATACGCTGGTCAAACTTTTTAACTTGATTTATCGCAGCGGTAAAATCCCTGATGACTGGTTAAAATCAACCGTTGTTACACTGCCTAAAAAACATTCAGCTAAGAAGTGTAGTGATTACCGCCTAATCAGCCTAATGAGCTTTATGTTAAAAATATTTCTAAAGATTATCCATAAAAGAATTTATGGCCGATACGCAGTTTGCATTTCTTGGTGGGTTCGGGACAAGAGAGGCTCTGTTTGACATTCAAGTTTCAGTTCAGCGATCTAGGGATGTGTTGGTGCCAGTAAAGGCCTGTTTCATAGATTATGAGAAAGCATTTGATCGAGTCCAACACGAAAAGCTCATAGAATCGCTACAAGAAGTTGGTCTGGATGACCGAGATCTAAAGATAATCGCTAATCTATACTGGAATCAAACTGCTCAAATAAAGTTTGATGGCCAACTGTCCGAAGAGGTCCAAATAAGAGGTGTGCACCAAGGTTGTAGATTGTCTCCGCTGCTGTTTAATATCTATAGTAACAAAATAATAAAGAATTCACTTCATAACTGCGAAGAGGGTCTGACCATAAACGGCATAAAAATCAACAACCTACGATATGCCGACGACACTGTCGTAATAGCAGACACGTTGGAAGGCCTGCAAGAGTTGTTGAATGAAATTGGTGTCAAAAGTTTGCAATTCGGGCTTAACTTAAATGACAAAATGGATGGTCATATCCAAGGAAAAGAACATCAGAGGCATGTTAGAAGTAAATAGGCAGCAAGTCGAACGCGTAGATTCATACAAATACTTGGGTTGCCTTATCAATGAGAAATGAGACAACATGCAAGAAGTTCGTGCAAGAATTGAACAAAATGAAATCAGTGTTGTGTAGTCGTGATCTTAAAACCACTCCCCGAATTCGTGTGCTTCGGTCTTATGTTTTTAGTATCTTATATTATGGCATGGAAGAATGAACACTGACTAAGGCCATGTGCAAAAAGTTAGAGGCATTTGAGATGTGGTTTTATCGTAGAATACTAAGGATATCTTGGATGAACAGAGTAAGTAATGTGGACGTTTTGCTTAGAATAAATAAAGATCTTGAAGTTTTATTTACCATCAAAAAACAAAAACTTGATTATTTTGGACATATTTTAAGAAATGACAAATATAAACTTTTAAAATTGATAAATAGAAGGCAGCAGAGGTCCGGGTGGTAGACGGATATCATGGCTTAAAAATCTTAGGATATGGTATGGTGTTAGCACTACGACACTTTTCCGAAAAACAGTGGACAGAGTATAGATCGCGCTGATGATAGCCATTGTTCGAAGAGAGCATGGCACTTGAAGAAGAAGAAAAAGAGTTTTAAGCATTTAACCCCCGAGTTAACCTTCAGCTGCCTCATTCTGGCACTTGGTATATGTCACCCATCTTTCTCTTTAACTCGAGACTTAAACGCTTAACTCGCTATTGATAAACTGGCCCTAAAGGTATTTTTCAAAACAAAAAATGGCTTTTTTTAAACAGTTAAATCTCGTCAAGTTGTTATGACCTTGGAGTTACATTCGATGATCTTGAGTTTATCGTCGCTAAAAATGCATACTTTCCATACAAGTCCAATGTCACCTCTCTTACCGAATTAAGCCTTTACCATTGATCATTGTTTTGTCCCGTTAAAAAAAGGCCTTTAACACCTCCGGGTAACGAAATGACGTAGAAAAATTTTGAGATAGCAAAATAAAAGGTAATAAAAAATTTCAGTTGACGTGTCTCCAAAAACACAAATTTTAACCCATCAGCGGCATTTTTCCAATTTAAGTCTCCATCCTGTATACACATTACTTTTTTTATAAAGTCATCATTATCACTGAATAACGCACCGTATACAGAAAAAAAACCCTTTTTGCCGTTAATTACCTTTTTAAATTGATGCAAAAACACGTTACACTTCTGTTTACTAGTTCGATCCCTACTTTCTTTTCCAACATTTGTTGACGTTAAATCATTAATTTCAATCTTTTTGTCAATGGGATAAATTTGAAATGCGTCGTATTCCATTGGTTCTAAAATCAGGGACGAATGAGTCTCTTCTTCCTCCCTATTTAAAAAACAAAAAGATACATCAGTATATGTTATATTGAAATTAACTCTGTGTTTCGGACTTCCATTGTCTATATTTTATTTATACACGACGTTTCGATAAGAACAATCTCTGATCGTCTTCAGGTGCAAACTACAATCTATTCCTAAAGCTACGTACTTATATACTATGGGATATCACTCAACCGTGAAGTTTAAAAAGTTGGCTCCGCCCAAGGAGGGGCTTCCAAATATTTGGAATTTCAACACTTGGTTTACTGAAAATACCCTGATTGTGCCCAATAAAGGCAGCTTCAAGGAATTTTCATTTCTTCCAGTGTGATTCCTTGTGCAAAACCTTTGCTTCTGTCCACTTCATTTGGTGTGATTTCATTGTTTCACCTCTTTGGGTATTCGTCTGATGTTCCTTAAGTCTAACAGATAGTGGTCTTTTTGTTTCACGCATGTATCATTCACGCTTACAAGGAACTTGGTAAATGCATTCTTTATTTTGTTTGTTCTCCGGTTTTATTTTACTAAGAAGGCTATAGATTTAAAAGCTGTTTTTATGTTAAAGTTGTTTGCTACTCTTCGAATTTTCTCTGATACTCCTTTAATGCATGGAATTGTGGAAAATTCGAAGAGTAGCAAACAACTTTAATATAAAAACGGCTTTTAAATTTAATAATACAATTCGAAGCCTTCTTAGTAAAACAAAACCGGAGAACAAACAAAATAAGGAATGCATTTACCAAGTTCCTTGTGAGTGTGGTGAATCATACATAGGTGAAACAAAAAGACCACTATCTGTTAGACTTAAGGAAGATCAGACGAATACCCAAAGAAGTGAAGCAACAAAATCAGGAATCGCCGAACACGCATGGTCAAAACAACACCGAATGAAGTGGACAGAAGCAAAGATTTTGCACAAGGAGTCACACTTGAAAAAAATCTTCCACCACTCGATAATTACCACCCTTAAAAATTAATATTCACAAGAATAATATTTATATTCTCATTTATACCAGTTAAGCTTTAAAAATTCACAAAATCCCAGGGAAACTAATTTTTTGTTGAAGGCGAACTCCAGGCCTGGAATTTGGTTTTATAAAACTCCAGGTATTCCAGGACGTGTGGGAACCCTGGGCTACAAATCCGTTAAGGTCTGTTATCCACTGGACCCTAATTCTTGAGCAGGGAGATTCTGGGCGTAATAGAACGATCATAACCTGAGAAGTGACCACTTAAATTAAAATTCAAAATTCCGTATTCCGCGACCGGCCATGACTATACCCATCGCACAAAAGTAATTCGAACGACGGTCTACCACGCATCACGTCTTTTTCGGTATAGTACTCTGTGGTCCTACTCTTAAAGACGCTCAAGTTTGCCGTAGCATGCGTATTAGCGAGTAAAATATCGCCAAAAATCACCCAAGCGACATTTTCACACGAGCTTTTCTAAAAGTCCCAACTACTGGGTCTGATCCACGGAAGTAAAAATAAAGGTGGAATGATAATACCCCCTGAGAAATTTCACAAAAATGACCGCCTTATGTAGGTGACAGTTATGAGCCTAAAAGAACGTAGTCACATCAATCGAATCGATTTGACATATTTTTTTTTTTGATGTGTAAATGGCATTTTTTACCATGATTTTTCGTAATATGTTAAAATTTTGTTTTTTTAAATTTTTGTTAATAGAAAAAGTAAAGTTATATCATTTTTAGATGGGTTTCAAGTTCCCCTGTAAACATGATATATATTTGCCTGCTTTTTTTTATTAGCCACACACTTGTTTAAACCAAACCAAAAGTTACTAGGATGTTAGAGTCCGGTTAAGAAGTAAATGGGCCAGCTAAGGAATGTGCGTAGAAACCCATTTCGTCTATTATCTCTTTTACATAAAGCACCCCTTGTCAATTTATTATTATTCTTAACAGTAACATTATACATAAATAATGGGCATGACAACCATTCAAAAAAAAGTAAATATAAATACCTATTAAAATAAAATAATCTGATTTTACTTATGTTTCCATTGTTTAAAAAATATTTTGCTAAGATGAAGTCGTAGTCAACAGGCGGCGAACCGAAAATGCATGGAAAAGATAGGCAGAGGGCTGAATACAATTTTGAGAAAAAATTAGATATTTTTTCAAAAAATGTTTCGAGTAGAATACCTTTAAAATTAATTGGAAAGTCCCTGATTTTTACAAAAAATGTGAAATAGCGAAATTTTTTCTTAAAACTTGAAATATCAAAAAATTAATGACTCCAATAAATGTTAAGTAATTTTCCACAAAATTTATTTGAAACATTTTTTGATTAAGTTGATAGGAACGGCTCAGTTTTGTTCCGCGTTTTACACTTGTACGGTATCCTCTTAAATAAGTACAATTATTTTTATGCAAAAAGGAGAAAAGGTCAAAAATTAAACAAGTTATTATTCATAATATTATCATTTTATTTGATAACTCAATAAAACATGAACTAACCCAATTCAGTATTGAAATGTATAGTATGTAAATAAATTATTTGAGAACTCAATAACACATCAACTAACCAAATTCAAAATAACGGCTTGCAAATAATATTTTTCTTATCATTTTATAATTCTTTAACTTATTCATTTATTTTAAATGGCAGTGACGATACGTACGCCCCTGACACATTGTTCGGGCATGCCTCAAACAGAGACAACAAGCGAATGCCGCGCATCGTCCGTGCTTGTCGTGGCCCATTCACTTAATAATCGAACTCTACTACGTTGTTTTTTTAGTCAAAATAAAGCGTTTTTGTTGCGTGTTTTTGCTAAAAATATGGGGCGGTATTTACTAAGGACTATAGTTTATCGAAAGTTTGGTTTGAAGGCTGACATATACATGGGTATCGAAAAATTTATTTTAAGCCGAACCAGACCACAATTTATAAGATAATTTTACCTGGATAGACGTCAAAATGTACTGGAATGAGACGCATAGGTCCATTTTTTCTTAAAACCGTCCAAATAATCCGTAAATATTAATAAAATATGGGTAAACAAGAAATCTGAGAAATGTCAAAGTGACACGGGATGTTGTATTTTGAGTAAAATCATCGTATATTATAGACCACCGCCAAGAGGTGGTTTATCTGCTTTAAATTTTAAAACAGTCACGATTTGGTTGATTTTTTTGTTCAAAATAAGTATTTTTAAGTATTTTAATTACTAAAAAACCAAATTCCAGGCCTTTTTTTGCTTCAATTGGGTATTCCAGCGCGTTTTTTAAGACAAAGTATAGGAACGTATGGTATCTCACTTTAAATTGATTCAGGGAGATCACTGCTTTCTTATAGCCAGAAAAAGCCTTATAAATATAAGTTTAAAATTAATTTTCAATAATAAAATGAAAACAAAGATTTCTTACATACACACATCTGGTTTGCTTAGGCGTTTGCACACATTGTCAAAGGCAATTAACTACGCGCCTAAAAAAATAAAAAGTTTAAATTTTTGTGGTAACTGTTAGCGCGCGGAATTTTAAAAAGCAATTTTTCACGGTATAAATCTTTCGCTATAACCGCTGTGCGCTGTTGTTTTTCAAGAAAGCCAGCAATTATAGTGTAAAACTGATTCCGGCATATTCACAAACTGCGCAAACGTAACAACCTTCGCCTAATAATTAATTAAGCGCAAATTAAAGAATAGCGCATGCAAAAATAATAATAATAAACATTCCGCGGCTTTTTGGGGTTGTTGGGGATTTGCTTATTTTTTTATTGTTTTGGTGGTTTTGCGCGGTTTTTGTATTTGTGCGGTGATGTCATATTACGTGCCGGTAAGTCTTCAGCGGTAAATTCTTGCGCGTTAGGGGCTTGAGTAACGTGTGATTTTAGCAATTTTTCTAAATTTTTATGAAAATTTGGAGATTTTTTGCAGAAGCATGGAAGAGGGAGAGCAATTGCCTACTCTCGTTTCTCCCTGCATTTTACCCAGACCTTGCCTTACCATCTATAAATTAAGTAATGGCGCGGGGACGTAGGTAAGCGTTACAAGGGGGAAGGGAGAATTCGTAACTGCTTTTCATTATCATTTGTAACTGAAAATGATAAATAAAATAATGAAATAACTAAAAACTTCAACATTAAAAATATTTGTTACCTTATTTAAAGCGCGAAATGGAGGGGTAGGAAGAAAGGTATAGAAAATTCTATAAAGATGGACAAAATAAAATTTTTCAAATTTGGTGGTCAAGCGTTTATAGATTGTGAAGGCTTTCTTTTATTTCAGAAGGTACGGTTCTCGTTCAAAACGAGCAAAGCGTCAGCGAGCGAAACGTCAGTTAAGTATTTTGACAGTTTTCAATCGATAAAAATACATGAATTATAAATTTTAATATAATATTTTCATCATATTGAAGAAGTGTTGTGTAAAAATATATCTTTCCATACGGACCTCTGCAAATTTAGGGATAAAAAGCGATAAAAAAATATAAATAACCCATTTAACAGAGTATTTTTAGTTAAAAAGCCTACGGGGGATAAACCCGCCGTCAATTTGCTTTTTTCCATTTTTTTCACGAAATTTTTGGAAAACCTGTGTTTATTCCTTGCGAAATCATTTATATGATTATAGTAAGTCCAAAATTCCAACAAGTTTTATTTAAACTTAAAGAAAAACCCGCAAAATTAGATTACAAACCATATACGTCTCATAGTCCTAAACCCTAATCCATCTTAGTAAATACCACCCATAGTGTTTTGATTTGTTCAGTGCTGCTATACAACCGGAATGACTAGTTTTTTGCCTTTCATAAGTGCTGTGCGATAACCCTTTTTATTAGCCTCAGAGTTAGGGGAATTTTGTCAATACCAGCTGATTTAGGCTCACAAATGTCAAGTACATTAAAAGCTTAAAAATATATTCAGTTTCAGCAAGTTGAAAATAGATTCGAATTTTTATCTAAAAACGTAAAATGTAATTATGTTTTTTTGCTTTTGTGGTTGCGCCCTCGAAACCGCAAAAGGCGGTTAAATCGTACTTGCGCGATCGACCTTTTTACTCGAACGGATCCAAAAGGTTTATGCGTTCGAATGTAAACGTAGTTTTGATCGGGACGAGTGGATATGCCACTTGTAGAGCTTGTTTGTGTAGTGTAGGTTTCAGAAATAATTGTTTTTTATGTATAGGTGGTTTTGTCATATGGAATTAGTTGCGGCGAGAATATTTTTAAAAAATTGAATAGAAGGTGTTTATTTGTAGATACGAGTTTACTATATTAAAAAACAGGAAAAAAATGTGAGATTCAATTTTACTGCTTCCTTTTCCCTTTGTGATGCGTTCCTTTTTCCACTTTCTAACAAAAATTCAATGTCCCGTCCCTGAGCCATTATGGCCACATAAGGCACTGCTCTTGTAAAATTTAAACAAAAAATTTACCAATTTACCACCGCAACGCCAACGACTTTGAGAACTGGTGGAAATAATTAACGCTAGAAAATTTAATGTCTTGGTCTACTTCTTTCCTTTACCAATAGCATGATAAAAAAGAGACAGAATTCTCGGACATACGTCTGTTTGATATTGGCACCTATAATAAAAAAGGCTGATCTACATAAAATTTAACAAATTCTGATAAATTTGACAATATTTTTCCCTTTTTAACAGACGATTAAAATAAATAAAAGTAATATTTCTATCACAGTCTCACAAATGATTTAAGAATAAACCTAAAAACGTTTAACAATACGTTTTTTAGTTGCGTGTGAACACATCTTAATTCCACCAAACAAAAAAAAACATTCGCGTTGTCCAACGCCAATGCAACGTTGTGGAAAAAAATTCAACTTTATTTAAGTTTGAAATTAACTCTGTGTTTCGGACTTCCATTGTCTATATTTTATTTATACACGACGTTTCCATCAGTACAATCTCTGATCGTCTTCAGGTGCAAACTACAATCAATTCCTAAGGCTACGTACGTATATACTGTGAGAAATCACTCAACCTTGAAGTTTAAGAGATTGGCTCCACCCAAGGAGGGGCTTCCAAATATTTGGAATTTTAACACTTGGTTTACCGAAAATACCCTGATTCTGCCCAATAAAGGCAGCTTCAAGGAATTTTCGTTTCTTCTAGTGTGACTCCTTGTGCAAAACCTTTGCTTCTGCTCACTTCCTTCGGTGTTGTTTTGACCATGCATGTTTGGCGATTCCTGATTTCGTTGTTTCACCTTTTTAGGTATTCGTCTGATGTTCCTTAAGCCTAACAGATAGTTGTCTTTTTGTTTCGCCTATGTGTGATACACCACACTCACAAGAAACTTGGTAAATGTATTCCTTATTTTGTTTGTTCTCCGGTTTTGTTTTACTAAGAAGGCTTCGAATCGAGATTTAAAAGCTGTTTTAATATTAAAGTATTTCGCTACTCTTCGAATTGTAAGGAATGCATTTGCCTGATTTTGGTCTTGTAATCTCTATCCTGTCTGTTGAAATTTAGAAATAGTATCTGTTATAAGTTTAAGGCTGTAACCATTCTGCTGCAGATCCTTCTTAATGTTTCTTATTTCGATTTCCAAGTCATGAGAATTGTTACAAATTTGAACGGCTCTGTTATACAAAGTTCTGATTATGCCTCTTTTGGTTGTAGCAGAATGATTTGAACCTTGATTTAAATATTGTCCTGTGTAAGTGGGTTTACGACAGACTGTTGTTCTGATGTCGCTTTCTACTCGTTTGACAAGTATAGGGTGGTCCAAATTCGAGGGGCCTCTATAACTTTTGGCTTTTGCAGCATAATTAGCCCAAAACTAATATACATGTTATGTGCTCGATTTTCAAGAGAAGTCGAAAACTAAAAACCGCATTGCAATATGTCAAAGCGTTTTTGAGCTACAGGGTGATTTTCAAAAATGTGCGTTTCTAAAAACCCTCTACAACTTTTTTATTAGTAAAGATAAGAGATTTTCATTAAAAACATTTTTTTGAAGATTTTGTAAGGACAAATCTACATGTTTCACCGATTTTGTCTTAAAGCCTTTAGTTCACGAGATATATCACAAAGTTACATTTTTTAAATGGAATACCCCAATTTCAAAAAAAAAAATTAGTTTTGTAATAAAATTTCCTGTTAAACGATGTGTCATACACCTATTTTTATTAAGTAGTTAAAAAGATATCTGCAATTTTTAATAATTACCATAGTACTCTGACCTATGCAGTTTTAGGGTATCTATCTAGGTAGCTATGATTAAATAAAAACAATTGCCATGAGAAACGAGCCCAAAACTTTGAAAAGTACGACATGATAAAATGTTATATTGAAAGTAACGAAAATCGACAGACGGCCTTAAATCTATTTTTCCAGAGATATCCGGAAAGAAGGCAAACTAGCTCAAAAATATTTTTGAAGTTAAAACGTCATCTACAAAGATACGGATCCTTTACAAAACCGCGGCCTAGGACGTATAGAAGCCTAGCCAGAGATAGAAAGTTGGAAGAACTAAAGGTTCTAGGAGAAATAGAAATTAACCCGAATAATTCCACCAGGGCTATGGAGAGAAACACTGGAATTCCACGCAGCAATGCCGTTCGGGTGCTTAAAAAACACAAGTTTAGGCCCTATCGACCCCGACGGGTGCACCAAATACGGCAACGAGATTTTGCTCCAAGACGTGCATTTTGCAGGTGGTACCTAAATAAAAGCCCCCGATTTTGCCAGAAAAGTTATTTGGACGGATGAGGCAACGATTTATAGTGATGGAATATTCACCAGATATAACTGCTATTACTGGAAACAGCAAAATCCCCATATTATGGTGGCACAAGCGAATCAGGGAAGGTTCAGTTTTAAGGTATGGGTAGGCATCTACAGAGGACAAATTATTGGGCCATATATTTTTGATGGAAATTTAAATGCCGAAAGATACCAACAAATTTTAGAAGAGCATGTGATTCCGTTTATCGACAATTTGGCACTTCAGCAAAATAATGAGCTATACTTTCAACATGACGGTGCACCTCCTCACAATGCACGAGACATTACTAATTTGCTAAATATTGTGTTTTCCGAAAACTGGATCGGAAATAAAGGTCCTATATATTGACCCTCCAGGTCTCCAGACCTGACCCCTTGCGACTTCTTTTTGTGGGGGAGAGTCAAAGACCTTGTATTTCGAAATCGCCCAACTAATAGAAGGGAATTGGAAGAGGCACTTCGTACTGCATTCAGGCAGCTTCGTGCGGTAGAACTTCTTAATGCAGAAAATAGCGTCAAGAGAAGATGTAGGATATGTTTACAAGAAAACGGCCGTCAATTTGAGCATTTGTTTTAGAATTAAAGAAAATTGTTAGATGTAGATTTTAGGTGTTACATAATTTAATTAATAAAAATTTTAAATAAAAACTTTTAATAATTTTATTTTTGTTTATTATTTTAGGGTTGGTAATTATAGTAAACTAAGCCTACTATGGTAAATATAAAAATATGCAAATATCTTTTAAACTATTTAATAAAAATAGTTGTATGGCACATCGTTCGACAGGAAATTTTATAAGGAAACTGATTTTTTAGAAAAATTGGAGGTATCCCATTTAAAGAAATATAACTTTGTGCGATATCTCGGGAACTAAAGGCTTTAAGAGAAAATCGGTCAAACAGGTAGATTTGTCTTTAAAAAATCTTGAAAAATTTTTTTTAATGAAAATCTCTATCTTTACAAATAAAAAAGTTGTAGAAGGCCTTTACATTTTTAACAATCACCCTGTAGCTCAGAAACCAATGACATATCGCAATGCGGTTTTTAGTTTTCGACTTCTCTTGAAAATCGAGCCTGTAACATGTATATTAGTTTTGGGCTAACTATGCTGCAAAAGTCCAAAGCTATAGAGGCCCCTCGAATTTGAACCACCCGTACATCAAGAAAAGGAATTTGACAATTTTGCTCCAACTCCATTGTGAATTTAATGGTGGATCTTATGTTATTTAGGTGGTGAAGAAATTCTGAAAGTTGTCGGTCATTACCGGTTAATAAGAAAAAAAAATTACCAGTTATTTAAGTTATTTGTTTTTGTTTTTAACTCATAGACTTATTGATAGTTGAGAAGGCAGTGCAGCAGTTTAAAAAAATGAAAATGACAATCACGCTACGACGTGATGATCTCTCTCTGACTTTTGAACTGGTAATATACATATGACCTACTGCCAACCCAAAGAGAGAAAAATCATAAATGTATTTTATTAAGAGTTGACAATAAAATAAAGATGTACGCAACTTCGGCGAAAATATTTATTACTAATCATTCGGTAAGCTACCCTACATCTTGGCAGTAATGAGCGACTTTTCAGCATCTTTTTTGACACTTCAAAACAAATATTAGTTGTACTAACCAGATTTCTTCCATTTTAACTTCAAGTGGCTCTTCTTTAATCTCTCCAATATCAATAACTGACATATCATCCATAGGATCGCCGGCAAGCAAAAGAGCTAAATTGTTTGGACCATTCCTAGAAATATCGTCAGATGATTCACTACTATTTGTGTCACTTTTATGATTATCTATTTCAAGAGCTTTGTTATATTTAGTTAAAACACTTTTTTCTTCTACAAGAGTTTTGGTACATTCATTATTTTTAAATGATGTTTCTGTTGAATCAGCCTTGTTTTGGTTATTTGTTTCAGTAATTTTGCTCTCCTTTGGTATAATTTTAAATTTGTTAGCAAAATGTCTGTTTTGATGTGTTACATTTACATTTTTTTCTAAAATAATTCTATTTAATTTGGTGGTTTTGTTATGTTTTGTTTTAGGGTTTTTGTCCACTATATTTGAACGATGGGTGTGATCTTCGGGGATACTTACAATATTTTTATCTTTCCCCTCAGTTTTTTTTCTTTTGATATCATTATTGTGATTTGGGCTATTTGGTTTTTTGATTTGGTTCTGGTTTGTTAGCCTTTTAACCTCTTTATGGTCTCTAAGAGTTTTATTACGTTTACCTAAGAAAATCCCTATTTTTTTTAATAAAATAAATCTGTTTGGATTTACAGTGAGATTTGAACGTTTCATCTTAGTAATTTTATTCTGATTCGTCACAATTTCAGAACTTTTTTGAACTGTATCGGCACAATCCATGCCTTGATGTGGGATATTTATATTTAAAGTATTAATAGGGATACCAGCGTTATTATATTTCCATTTCAAAATATGGTATTTTTCAGGACTTTTGTTAGGTTTATCTAAAGGTAAAACAGCGTTTTTCCTATTTTTGAAATTAACAACTTTGAACTGTGGACTATCTGCTATAATAAAATTATTTATATTATTCTCTACATTAGCAGTCTGCATTTTGCCATTCGTTTTGGAGTTTTGGCCTTTGTTTTTTTTATCAACAGATATTGGTCTATTATCGGTTTCATTTCTATTATCATAAGTTGCTAAGGTTGTACAAGGCTCTGCATCATTTGGGTTACTTGTTACCACAATTTCTTGAGCGTATGGTGCTATTGTTATATAATCGGTTGCTTTTCTATTATTATAAGATGTTAATATTGTACAAGCTTCTGTATCACTTGGGTCATTTGCTATAGCATTTTCTTCAGCACATAGTTTTATTGAATTATAATTGGTTGTATTTACTTCAGCACTTAAACTAAGTTTATCTAGTTCCTCGAATGTTGGTAACTTTTTGTAAGAACAAAGTTTACTATAGGCATGTTCCGTGATAATAAAATCTTGATTTATATCAGGTGCTAAAAATATATTATACTGTTAAAAAGCTGTCTTTTAGTTACAGAACAAAAAATTAACCTAATAAATATTTCTACACAATTCTCGCGAAATTTAAAGAAGAAATTGACTTAACATTTTTGTGGGGTCTTTAGGTATAAACCTAAATATAATTAAAAAAAAGTGAATTTCACGCCTGCACTAAAAATCCTCTAACCGTGGTGTGTCGGGCTAGCATTTTGTTTTTACACCATCAGCGGCTAGGCCTACCAAATCTAATAAAGCGTTCAGAGACCTACACTACTACTACCTTATCTGGAGCCTTACTTAACATAATGCTGTTGGTTTTTGCCTAATATTTTGTTTTTTTATTTAGAATTTGTTGATACCACTTGTGGCTTTTTGTATAGAATACTTTATTAGTTTCATTAGGTTTACATATTTTTTAAATGGGTTAAAATAGTTATGTGAGTTTTATTTGTTTTCCTAATTTTTTTAAATAAAAAATTGAGTGACTCATTGGTTTCGAGTTTGTTGAATCTCGTAAATACTTTACTATTAAATTGGTTACCCAAGTAGCACAGGTTGCTGTTAAACGGTTGGCAAAACCTTTTTCCATCCAAATTCTCCAGCCATCCGAATCTGCCAACCAGGACAAAAAAGTTATTATGTGTTTCTAGTTTAAATCGGACGGGTTTTTGTTACTTTTATGTATTTTTTTGAAATTGAAATTTTTAATTATTTTTTTTTTAAGACGAACAAATATCTCTAAGAAATGTTAAAAGAACTATCTTTTCACGGGTAAGTAACACATTTATATTTTGTTTTAGAACCAATGAGAACTTGGGCCACAATGTTGCCATAATCAGTCCGACGCAATTTCCTTAGATTTGGTTACTGATTTAGAAAATTTGCTTTTAATATATGGAGTGCGCTTTTCACTTCTCTCCCACAGGAGCGTGGAGGTGGACTTTGCGTGTTCCTCTTGCGAACAGACAGAACAGTGACACCTAGCGGGAGAGTGCATGGCCTACGCAAGAGTAAGACACCGATTGCTGGGATCTCTAGCACTAACGATGAAATAACTACATTCTTTCAAATGGAGAGTTATACTGGACTTTGTAAAACGGACGGGTAGGTCAGAAGAAAATGCGCAAAGTGGCAAGATAGAAGGGTCACGGGGAAGTGTAAAACGGGCCCATGGAGGCCTACTTGCCAGGCAATGAGCCAGCCCATTTCTACTACTACTACTACTACTTACCTTTTTCCCAAGTACAGTAACTAGTGTTGTGTGTGCCACCGCTAAGATTTAGAAAATGACGCCATAATTCTCGGAGATGATTTACCGAAAAGAAATGACTTTCAACTTCGAAAGGTATCAGTGTTGTGTCATTAAAAATTAATTTATCGGCCTCTATAAAGTAATTGTGATCACATAGGTAGCACCTTTCCGGTTGTTTGCATTCTAAAATCCAATAGTTTTTTAATGTCACTAGATATGGGTAATTCTACAGAAATTGGTAAACTCCCTGTAACCCTTAAATATCCATGAATTTTTTGTCTTAAAGAAAAAGTCATCATTTCTTAAATATTTCCTTTAAAAAATATTTAGTTTTTCTTTGTTTTATTTTTTTTTTCATGCTTAAGTTTTTTTTATTTTTTCTATTATCATTTTATTCATATAAAAGTTATTTACACAATTAAAAAAATAAAAAATATAAAAAATAATATACGGCTAAAAAAAATCAACCACAAAACAAGCATAAAAATATTCACATTACCCAGGCAATCTCCGTATTTAGAAAATTTTGCTTGTTCACCCTACTCCCCCAACCATCCTTGACGTTTTCGAAATGTAGGACTCGGCCATTGTGTCCTTGCAGGTAGCATCCCACAAAAGAGCTCTACCGGCCCTCCAGGAAACCAGAGACTCCCCGTCAACCCGTTTTCAAATTCTTTGTTGCAGGGGCAAACGTGTTTCTCAATAACAGGTTTTCCGACATGAAGTGAAACAGAAATTTGGAAAGATGGGTCGTCCAAAAGGTTGCCCAGGGAAGAAGAAGGTAGAGATTTTAACCAGGCATTGCTTTCATATTCCTGCAGAGCCAAAAGCCAAGCCCTGCATCTCGAATCTCCGTTAGCAATCATTTGGTCTACTTTGAATTTGCAAAGTTTAATGTCAAAATCTCTCTGTGATTTATAATCGGAAATATTAATGTCTATAAAATTAGTTAAATTTTTAAATTTTGCTATAGCTTCTAAAAAGGATATATCTTGATAGTTGAGAATATTAGAAGGAAGAATACTCGATACTAAATGTGATGAATTTGAAACTGAACCTAAAAAGGCAGAAAAACATAAAGAAGATGAGTCACGGATTCCTAAGCCCCCTACTTTTACTGGTATCGTCTAATCGTCTAAAACACAATTAGTTATTTTCTCTAAAGTTGATTTCAGAAGATTATCGAAATTTTTAAGGCTATTACTTACTCTCCAACAGGAAGAGCAACGTAAAATATATGTGATACGCGGAATGGCCAAAGAATGTTTTAAAAGATAATAATAGGCTATGTGGGAACTTATAAGTAAAAGATTTTTAGAAAAAATTTCAAAAGAACAATTTTTTTTATTAAATAAATCAGCTATTTTTGAATTAGAAAAAGGAATACCTAATAGAATCAGTTCATTAAATTCCGTAAGTGACATCTTATTTATTGTAGATGTGTATTTTGAGTCCAATTTATTTTGAGAATTTTCGGTAAGAAAAATAACTTTGCATTCTTTAAAATTAACTTGCAGGCCGATTTCAGCGCTTTTTTAATATTTGTGTTTAAATCTTGAAGAACTATTTCAGGGCCACCTGCAAGAGTGCCATCATCTAAATAAAATAATTTGATTTCTGATTGTAACTGTTGAATAATGTTTTGAATTACTAGGCAAAACAAAGGTGGCCCCAAGGGATCACTTTGCTGGACACCACGTTGTGACATGATCAACTGTTCTCCAAAGGATAAAAAAGTAGGAGTTTTATAGCATTGAGAAATAAAATTGAAAAAAATCTGGGATATCTTCCTTAACTTTTAGAAAGAATTAAGTCTCTATTAATTATATTAAAAGGGTCGGTGTAATTTATTTTTAATAATTTTTTTTCAATAGTATGTGGTTAAGAGGTGTATCTGCGGTTAGCATGTGAAATAACTACAGATCCGTTTTTAGTGCCGAAACCTGGTTGAAAAGGTCGAAAATGGTTTCCTAAAATATCATGTGCTTTAAAACAAATCATTTTTGCTATTTGCTAGTAGTGTTAGCACAAACAGAGGCTTCAAAGAAAATTTGGGAAATGCATTAAACATTTCTCAGAAAATGTATCTAAATCTTCCCCTATTAAATCCTTTAAGTGCTGAGACCATATACCATCCAAGCCTCCCGCTGAACCCGGCCTGAAAGAAAAAATTGCTCCCCTAATGCTTAAGTACTCCAAATATCAGTCCCCATCATGGCCTGTATTCTTGAAGGCCTGTGAGGTGAGTAGTCACCGGTAAGTATTTGGCAAGAATACAGGCCCTGGCGTGTCTCCACTGGAGGTACCAATAGCAAACTAAAAAAATATACCCGAAAGTTTTTAATTAAAAAACAAATATGCTTTTTATTCAAATGAAATATTAATTTTTTTTGCGCTTTATAACATAACGCAAAAAAAACTTTATTTTGTGAAAAAAATCAAAAAATTGTGTTCCCCTACTTTTAGTGAGTTCGAGTTGGACACCCCGGGCGTCCCGACAATGAACTTCTGTGTTTCTTTACGTTAGTAAGAGCAGTGGCGGCTCGTGACTTTACAAATAGGTGACGCAGCATCACCAAACCCCCTCCCTCCACCTTTACTTTCGATTTGTATTGTGTATGTGTACGGTTAATAAGGAGGACGACTTTTCAGAGTTTAAAAAGTCTTTTTTGTCATTTTCATTCCACCCCGAAAACGATTTTTCCAGTAAAACACAAACTCATTCATACACAGGAAACATTGTCAAAAAAAAAAAAATAAAAACGAATAAGTACCGCAACTGACGAGAAACAACAGCAATAGCCGGCACGCGACGCTCGATATTACACTCACAAAATTATAATACCTAGAGCCCGCTTAAAAGTTTGCATCACATGCAAACACGCCCAAACCTCGGCGGAAACGAGACGCGCGTCGTCGTCATGGCAACCGATTTATTTCGGGAATTTCCACTGAACGCAGCCTGAAAGACACGCGGTCGTTCCGTTCGATCCTGATGATCGAATAAAAGATACAATATTTACAAAATTTGAAAACGTTATTTTATGAAAGCGGAAGGTTTTATTTTTTCAGAAATATTTAAATGAAAATTATTTAGTCAGACTAAGAGGTGAAGCAGCGCTTCACCTGCGTCATCGGGCGAGCCGCCACTGAGTAAGAGAGAGACAGAGGCGGCCCCAGGGCGCTCAGGGTGCCAACTCAAACTCAACTTTTGTCATCAGTCCCTACGTGTCAGTATTTGAAAAAAATGCAATAAAACATGACAAACAAATAAAGTTCTTTTGTCAATAGCGAACAATGGTTCGTGTACAGGGTGACTGTTTAAAAGTTTCACCTGGGGAAACTTTTTTAATATTCGTCACAAAATGATTGTAAAGATTAAAGTTTTACTTTTTTTTAAATCGCCCGTTACGCGCTTTTTTTTTAATGGAACATCCTATAATCCTATATAATTTTTAAAATTTCTTTTTTCTGCCTCCAAAGAACCACCTAATAGTGTAGGGGCATGTGTCGATAATTTCTATCCCGTGGGATTTTGAATAAACGAGTTTTGTGACTATGTGGGATTGATAGCTCTTTAGTCACACAATCAAGTGTTACCGGGTGCTTTGTTCGCATCCATGTAGAAGGGGTTTTTATGACGTCATCTTTCAAGATGGCGGCCAAAAATCATCAAAAATACAACTTTTGCAACCGGGGCATGGTTATACTCGATTCCATATTATTCAAGGACGAGGATTCCAAAAAAATCACTTTCAATGTTATCCGACCTTAAATGACCTTGAAAATCGCAAAAACTAAGATTTTTGCAATTTTCCCTTCAAAAAATCTTAAGAATTCGACGTTTAGTCAGACCCACTTCAAATGTAACTTAAACTATTAGGCATGTATGCCAAATTCGATCCTTAGAGTTTAATTAAAATAAAATACTAAAGAGCGCTATTCATTTAATAAATGGCGACCTATAACGACATCGCCGCTTACTACTGAACTTATCGCCGCTTACTATTAAAAAAAAGTTCAGTTGATGCATGACCTTGATTGACCTTGAAAATACAATGTACAGGATGACCCTTGATAAAGTTCCAATTGGGAAAACCTTTTTGTTTTGTCACAAGAAGATAAATCAAAAAGTGAATGACTTATGAAATTAGGTAGATTTCTGTAACATATTCAGTTTTTTCGTTAATCACACTCTACATGCAGGGTGACCATGAGGTTCTGTTTTTTTAATTGAATATACTGTATACTTTATAAAATTTTGATAGATCTTTTATTTCTGGTTCCAAAAATATATCATACGTAGGGTTTATCTTTGGCAGTTCTCGAGTGAAATCAAAAATTATGAACACATTACTCTTATGGCAACATTTTTGTGAATTTGCTCAATGGCTATTCAAGACAGTGGTAGCATATGGTATATTTTTGGAATCAGAAAAAAAAAGATCTATCGAAAAAGGATCTCATGGCCATCCTGCTTGTAACGAGTGATTTTTAAAAAAAAGTGAAACTACAGGGTGACTGTTTATAAAGTTCCACCTGGGAAAACTTTTTTATTATTCGTCACAAAAAGGTAAACAAAAAAGTGAATTACTCATGAAATTATGTAGATTTCTATTAGTTTAACTTTTTTGTTAAATCCCCGTTACAAGCAGGATGGCCATGAGGTTCTGTTTTTTTAATGGAACATCCTATACAATTTTGAAAATTTCGTTAGATCTTTTTTTTTTCTGATTCCAAAAATGTACCATATGTTACCACTGTCTAGAATGGTCATTGGGCAAATTCACAAATGTCTTGAACAAAGAACCACCTAAACTATTTTTCCATGGCTAACACATTACCCTACTGGCAAATTATAAACTAAAAATGTTACAGAAATCTCCCTAATTTCATAAGTCATCGTCTTGTGACAAATAACAAAAAAGTTTTCCAAAGTGGAACTTTATAAACGGTCACCCTGTACAAAAGCGTTAAGTGTGTACTTTTAAGTTTAAGAAACTCTGTGCAGGGCCAGACAATTTACCATTGCTCTCCAAATTTTTTTTCCTAAAATATGAAAAGATACTTTACTTAGAGCTGTTTCTTACCTTTTTGTATACTGACGAATTTTATTTTAAAAATTTAATTTTTGAAACTCAATAATCCTAACAAGATATTTTAAGATAATTTTATCAGTCCCCCTGAAATTTTTTATTTATTTTAATGATTTTTGTTTTGCATAAACCAAAGGCATATTTTAAAACTAGCTATTTTAACTGCTGATTAGAACATAGAAAATGAAATAAAATATGGTGTAAAAAGTTATTTCAAAAACTATATCTGAGCCAAAATAGTAGTTTTCACAACTAGTGGCTAAAATAGTTTTTTACAAGCGTTGGTTTAAATAACGAGCGCAGCGAGGTATTTAGAAACGCGACTAAAAAAAAGCACAGTTTAGCCGCGAATTGTTAACACTAGTTTTTTTAATACCTTTATCAAAAAATCAAAGAAAAACAGGAATATACTTTTAAAAATCTCGAACGAAGAGCACTTCTCGCAACACACCATCTTTACATTATAAATCAAGGCGGCTGGTAAACGAAACTTTTTACTCGGTGACGTTCATTATTGCGACAGTTTAATATTTTGACGATGTTTTTGAATGATTTTTTCGTAAATACTTGGTGAAAACTGGCGGAAATGACTTAATTTTTAGGCAAGAATAATTAGATTTTTTCAATATTACTATTTTCCGCTATTTCTCTTTAATTTTGGGTAAAAAACGAACCAAAATCTTTTTGCACCCGTGATCAAAAAAAGTTTTTTTGCATCGGCAATCAAAAAAGCTACGCTTTAGTTAACTGCAGACAGTTAGGTATTGAAAAATATACATTTCTTTTTTACCTTTATTTGGTTAGCAGTGTGACTGCGTGGACACTGGTTAATTCGACATGTTCTCCCCCATGACCGTAGTGGTCTAGACAGCATTGTGATTCAAACTTTATAATACAATAATCATTTTATCAGTTATAGTCATTTACCTTTTTCTGGAGTTCCTTTCTCGGTTCGTGTCCAATTCGCAAGTGCTTTTCTCTTTACAAACCATTCCATAATTACTTTGTAGGGTACATTAATTTGTCCAGATAAGGATACCATTTGAATTTTAGAAGGAGATTGGTATTTTGAAAAAATATATTCCAAAAAATATCTGCATGCATAGTTTGGAACTGGGCGTTGTATGTTGCTAAAATAAATATATATTGCTGTTAATTTTTGGGAAACTGTAAGATTAGAACTTTAGGTTAGCGGGTTGGCAGTACTTCGATCAGGTGCTAGAAAACGATTTTAATGAAGGACGTATAAACCCTTGAAGAAAGCGATTTTATTTATAACTATCTTCATATAAAAGCGGTTTAAAACCGCCCTTATATAAAAACGGTTTAAAACCGTCCTTATATAAAAACGGTTTAAAACCGTCCTTATATAAAAACGGTTTAAAACCGTCCTTATATAAAACCGGTTTAAAACCGTCCTTATATAAAAGCGGTTTAAAACAGTCCTTATATAAAAGCGGTTTAAAACCGTCCTTATATAAAAGCGGTTTAAAACCGTCCTTATATAAAAGTAGTTTAAAACCACCCTTATATAAAACTGGTTTAGGCGCGTCTAAACGAGATAATTGAGCGGCTGCTAGAAGATTTGATTTAGTAGAGAGTGAGTGTGACAAAATGGGCACCTTCCAGCACAGCAATCACTAGCAAGTCTATTGCGGCTGACTTTGCAGTTGTTCTTTACCTCAATATGGGATATACTTGGTCAAAAATTAATTCCAAACAAATAAGAGTAGTATTATTTTGAAAATGCAGGCAGGGAGCGAGATAGGGAAAAAAGGATTCACGATCTCTCTGGCGATTTTTGTTACAAAATTTTTTTAAACTTTCTGTGTTACTTTTATTTATTTTCTGCTGTGTGTGATTTTGTTGAATTTTTACTGACTCTATACTGTAAAAAACGGCTAAAGTTCGAGCGGTTTGACTTAATACCTTAAGAGACTCCACAATTTTTAACATCTATATTGACGATGATGTCGTATCTTTATAATTTGGGAAACATCAAAACACAACTCGATATTTAAGAAATAAAATAAACTTTTTCTTTAAAAAATAAAATTGATGATGAAAATATAATACAAAAAAAGAATCAACATAACTACAGAGTCGGCAGCGACCTATCACCCAAACATTATGATATTATGAAGATATGAAAAATTTGTCTTTTTTGTGAAAAAAATATGCAACTTTCACCAAGCACGAATTCTTTATTTTTTAAAATATTAATAAAAAAATCTTTGTCGTTTTTCCATAGATGGCACAATAAAACTGTTTTTCTTGGATGCTGAAGGGGCTATTAATTTTACTTAAATGACGAAAGCACCGTATAAATAAATAAATATTTCTTTTCCCACATTGTAAAACCTCGTTGAAAAGCTTATAAAGTTTATTGGCGCTAAAACTTTCGAAAATTTATGTATATAGCACATTTAAAATGTAATCGAAAAGTCTGGATACACCCCGAAAAAGTCTGGATAAACCCTACCCGGGAAGCCCCGACTTTCAGGTATACTCTGTAAAAGTCTGGATACACTCTGAAAAAGCCTGAATGCATCCTGGAAACCCCCTGATATACTCGGAAGCTTAGATATACCCGGAAAAGTCTCGATACACCTTGAAAAAGTCTTGAAAAGCAGATAAATAAGACAAGAAACTTTGTTCGAAACTTTAATTGAAGACAAAAATCACAGGAATCGAATTTGTCAAAAAAAAAAAACAAATCAGGTACTTAACAGTATTAAAAATAAAAGACTAATTTACCTAGTTTTACCAACGTTTTTTTGCACGAAGTGTTAATATATATACACATGTGCACATGCAGATGAAAAAGACCATCATAAGCTGGAATACGGAAAAACTCAAGACAGAACACAGGAAACCAGAAACCAATTACTAAATAAATAAAAGAACAGCAATGAGACTACAATGTAAACGAGCTCTGGAAGGACGTCCAAGAAACAGTAACTAGGGTGGCTAGTCAAGTGCTCGACAAACAGAGAAAACAAAGGAGGAAGTAGTTTGGTGACGACTGTAGTAGAGCGAGGGAAAGGCGGAATATGACCAGGAAAAAAATGCTTCAACACCCAACAGCATCTAATATAGAAGAGTATAAACAACAAAGATCTGAAGCACACTGGCAACAGTAGGATTAATCTTAAAGACTCCTTGCTCCACAATATTTCTGTATCCATAACTGATTGCTTTATAAGAAAAGATTACAAAAAAAGGAGTAGAACCCTTTTTGGCAGTGGAAGCAGTTGCTGTGGAGGTTCCTTCCCTTCCAGTAGTTGGTGTACATGTAGATCCATTGTCCTTTTGGGCCAAGACTGAGTGCAATTTTTACAACAAATTTTTGGATTTAATTTTATACATATGCCGAAAAGTTTTGGGTTTTGACCAAGGGAAGTGTTACTTTAACAATCAAACAAATATATTAATTATTATAAGAGTTTATTGCACCAAATGAACAATAAAAAAGTAAAAACTAAATAAATATAAGATACTTAAGTTTCACGAAAAAAGTATTAGGTATCTTTAACAAAAAACATCTACAAAGCTAAAGTAGAACCGTAAAAAATATGAAAAAATTATGAAAATATGCGTCGAACACGTGCCCTGTAACTAACCACAAACCGTTATCTCCCCCAAACCAAGACCATCCGTCTGGTTGAAAGTCTCCAGAATAGCAGCAGCATTTCCTCTGAAAACTGCCAGGCCGATCCTTTGGGGGAAGAAACACTTAAAGTTATTATTTTTAATTTTGTATTTTAAATATTCTGTAAATGGTAGAAATATGTAGCGATCCACCAACTCTCCGTACTTTCCGAGCTTCTCCTGTTCTGCTAAACGTGCAGCAAAACCGACTTCTCAAGATTTTTTATTTATATAAGTTCCTGATAAGGTGTGTCTACAGGTTGATGATGATAATGATGACACTGTCCACTGCGACCACTAGCGGGTCTATTGTGGCTCACAGATTGTTTGTTGCTACAGAATATTCATCCCCTTAAAGAGGCTTGCAACTTGCTTTGGTGAAGTATCTTTTAGATCTGTGGTTTGCCGAATATAAGTTGACGTTGACGTGCCATGGCCGGATACTCACACATCACATGTCTGGCCGTCTCGTCGTCCTCCATACAGAACCTACATTTGGTGTCCTCACTTAGACCTATTCTTAGCAATGGTACTTTCAGCCTGCAGTGTCCAGTATATAGATCAACCATTGTCCGGATCTCCTACCTGGTGAGCTCAATGAGTTTCTCGGCCCTCTTCCTGCAGGGTTCTTCTCTTTGGAATGTGCCAGTCCTGCATCCCAAACTAAGCTCTCCCCTGCCCTCCAAGGAAGCAAGGATAGTCCATCAGCTCGCTTCCCGTCAGCCATGAAAATTCTTATTAGCTTAAGTTCGGCAGGGATCCTTGCAGAACGTACAGCGCGTTTAACAACATCGTTCATAAAAAAGAAGGTAAAAAACCTCCAAATCAGTTACTTCAACCGAAAAGAAACAAAAAACAAAAGATCTTGGGTGGAAATAACAAAAATTCAAACTTGGATGAGCATCCCACAAGGAACACACAAAGGACCAAAGCGAAAAGAGAAATGATTAAACGATGTTTCGCCCTAGGTAACCAGCGTGAGCTCATCAGTGGTTTCACTGGTCACCCTCCACCATACATACACCAAACAACTGATGAGCCCACTCTGGTTACCTAGGGCGAAACATCGTTTAATCATTTCTCTTTTCGCTTTGGTCCTTTATGTGTTCCTTGTGGGATGCTCATCCAAGTTTTAATTTTTGTTATTTCCACCCAAGATCTTTTGTTTTTTAGTTTCTTTTCGGCTGAAGTAACTGATTTGGAGGTTTTTTTTTACCTTCTTTTTTGTTTTAATTGTCTTAGGAGCATAATCCTACTGGAAATATTAACATGCCAGGACAAATACATATCAGGAAACTTGGATAAGTACCAGTGCGGAATGATGCCTATTTGTGAGTGATTTAAAGGTGGAAATCAAAGTGTATAATGGAGTTTAATGATGTATAGTGGAGGGTGACCAGTGAAACCACTAATGAGCCCACGCTGGTTACCTAGGGCGAAACATCCTTTAATAATTTCTCTTTTCGCTTTGGTCCTTGTGTGATCCTTGTGGGATGCTCATCCAAGTTTGAGTTTTCGTTATTTCCACCCAAGACCCTTTGATTTTTTGTTTTTTAGTTTCTTTTCGGTTGAAGTAACTGATTTGGAGGTTTTTTTTACCTTCTTTTTTGTTTTAATTGCCTTAGGAGCATAATCCTACTGGAAGCATTGACACGCCAGGACGAATCTGTATCAGAAAACTTGGATAAGTACCAGTGCGGTTACCTAGGGCGAAACATCGTTTAATCATTTCTCTTTTCGCTTTGGTTTTTTGTGTGCTCCTTGTGGGATGCTAATCCAAGTTTGAATTTTCGTTATTTCCACCCAAGATCTTTTCATCTTTTGTTTTTTAACATCGTTCATCATCCGGTGTCAGAACAACCTGCCTGCACTTTTTGCGCTAGTCAGCTCGTGACGGCCATATTTATCTGATTGTTTGCTGCAAATACAGACATTTAGCCCGACCACCTGAGTCCCAATGCTTAGAGCTACTGAAACACAAAAAACTGAGTCCTCTAAAACTAAAGGATTTCCCAGAGTGGTATTTAGTCAGTTTTGGAAGGCTGAAGCGCCAGAAGACCCGCTACATTTCTTTGTTCCTGGCTGCTCAGAAGTTGATCCATAGAGACTTTTTTTTGTTAGGAATTTTTAGAGGGTTTATTTGAATTTACAAAGTTTACTCCAATTTTCTAAGGCACACAACCTGTCAACTAAAACTGTCAGGTGTTAAGTTTTGTGCTGTTGTAAATGACCTTTAAGGCTCATTTAGAATAACAGTCACACTTGACACCTGTCAACTTTTAGGCTGATAAATGTAAGGTGACCAACTTTTAAACAATAAAATACCGGACGCGGTAAAAAATTTTTGTCTAGTTTTAACAGATTAAAAATTTCAAAAAAAATTACGTTTTCTTTTTTTTATTAAAATTTATTTCTTAAAAATGATGCGTCATTACTACACAGTAAAAATACTTATGTATGATCTACTTATTATATTAAATTTCTTAAAATTTAATGTATATGATTCTACTTTCCATATGAAATACATGATTGGTGTTAAAATATTGATACACCACATTCTAAGCAAAATGTTGGAGGTGTACATCAATTAACAATCCAGTGTTGACAAGCAAAATTTGTAAAATTACACTCAAGCCGCTCAAAAATCCACTTTTGCATGCTATCAGCAAGACCAGTGCACACTTTTTTAAACCAAAGTACCTACTATGTATGTATGGCTAAAAATGTTTAGGGATGCAATTTTTTTCACATAATTTTAGAAAATAAAATGGCTAATGATGCAATATTTGAAAACGGAGTAGGCTTTGGCAAATTTAATGTGATTAATATGTAGTGCCATATCCTGTTCTTAATTTATATTTTATATACCTAGTTTGAATGCTCCCATATCGCGGCAAAACAACACTTTTTGATTAAAATGCCAGTTTTTGACCACAAATCTCCAATTTTTGACTTAACCAAAAATTTAATATTTAAAAAGTGGTTGATTAACGCCCATTTCTCGCCCATTAATGGTTGAATGAATAACGCCTATTTCTCAAACATTAATGGTTAAATAATGTCAAATGGCGACATTAGCGAGCGGGTTTTTTGACCTACCTACCAAAAGACCCAGTTTTAGACCGGAAAAAAACTGGAAATTTTTGGTCAAAACAAGAGCAGCCCCAAGTCGAAAAATGGTAAAAGTTATACTTTTTGCTTTTTAATTCTCTGGAAATTCTAATTTTTAACAGTTATTTTTAAAATGTGTTTTTTTTTTGAGTTTTTAAAATATGGAATAGCTATTTTTCAATTTTAAACCCATAGTTCTGTAAAATGATTGAGTTTTTGAGCTTAAAACTTGAAGTTTGAACTAATTGGTTGAAAACCCATCTACCCTATTTGAGGGTGAATTATGCTGAGTATTGCTTGTTAGCTATTAATTTTATGTCATATTTGACTATTTTTGTTTAAATCTTAACAAAAAGTTGCTATATGAAACGGTAAAGCGTGTAATTACACACCAGTTGGTAACACTGCTACACATTAGTGTTACAACTGCTGATGAAAATTTTAAGGGATGCAGCATTCTCCTAGTGCTAAGCTAGTGAATTGGGCAAAGGAGTAAAATAAAGCTTCAAATTTCATTATGACTTAAATTCTGTGGGTTCCAGAAATCACCATAAATGCCCCACAACTGTGTAGGTATAAAAGTCAAATTATAGTCTTTCTGTTTCAATCTGCATTCGCATTGGTACTATCGTCTGAATCTGCCATTCCGATTTTTAAAGTATAACTTTCTGTGACATTTGGCGTAAACAGCTTGTGAAATCCTTGAAATTCTGTGAAATTTTTATGAAGTCATATGAAAGTTTCAAAAAAGCTGAAAATTAAATGCCAAATTTAAAAAAATGCAAAATTCTGTCAAAACACGGTATACAAATTTTTTCAAATGATTTACTTCTGAGCATTTACTAAATTTCCCAACGCAAAAAATTAAATAAATCATTTTGAACAGCAAGAGGCAAGCGGCAACAGTGGATAGCATTTATAACCAGACAACTCTACATATGTACACACTGGTTTCAGTCTGGAAAATGATACATTACATCACTAGTCCGGTAAATTTACCAGACTGAAACTGAAATTTAGTATTTTACAGACTGAGATGTATTTGGTGCTGCCCCTATAAATATTTCAAATAATTCAAACTGCAGTATTACCATTAACAATTATAAGTAACTTTATTGTAACTTGCATTAATCGAAATTACCCTGTGTTGGTTAAAATACTAAATTTCAGTTTCAATCTGGTAAAATTACTTTACTGAACTAGTAATGTAATTTAATTTCCCAGACTGAAACCGATAATGTAATGGAATATATTACCATACAGTATGATATAAATTACTCTTAAAAAATATGTAAACAAACACATTAAAATGTTATTAATACAGAGTATCTTTGTCAAATTTAATTTTAACACTATGATGAGATCTTTTGGCAATAAAATAGAATTGACATATGGAACAGCTGGGTAATTATGCAGTGTATGGTTTTCTACCATTTTTGATTTTTATGAAAAATTCTTTAATTCTTCTACTAGGGTCCCTAGGACTCCAAATCCGGCGGCGTTGTTTCATTAACAAGATTCCTCAACCCATAAACCGACTCCTTCAAGAAAATTAAAACCAGGATTGTTAAACAATTCTGCAAATAAATTACTATTACCGTCACCAACGACCTCGGATAAACCTACGTTTCTTTCTAAAACGTAAACAACTGGCAATAAAAATAAAGCAGATCTTACCTTTTCAAATTTAAAGGTTTAACTATATTTTCCTGTACTGGTTTTAATTGTGCCATTTTTTTGTCGGCTCCATTAAGCTCTTCTTCTGTGGATTGAAATTCGCCTGTAAGCAAGTTCTCTAAAAAACTCATTTTTTCGGACTTTTTCAAAATAACTTTTTTTATTTATGTAAGTAGAGTAAATAGACCTGAAGTTGGGTAGTTGGGTGAACCTCCGAGTCCTAAAACGTGACAGTTCGATTGATTTCGATTTAGCTCCGGTCTTGGTTAAACTTGCTCCTAAAATTACCCAGAAGTATAAGCAACAGAAGGAGACCTCGATTGTGTGATATCTTCCATGTCCCTCATTTGGAACACATAAAAAACTGTCACATATAAAAAGGTTCAGAGATGAAAAAAAAAGACAAAATTTGGCTTTATTTTACAAAATAAGTGTTTTATATGTAGGAACCTGGTAATATTTTATTATTTTTAAAATTATTGTGTGATTTTGGTCTGGTTTTTGGTCAGTCTGTTAACCCTTACCGTTATTCTGCGCAGGTGCAGTAGCGCTCCGTTATTAAAGGTAACCACAGGCGCTAATTAGGGTGTTTTTGGTCAGTGTTTTTGACTCCTCGCTATAGTTATCGTTATTTCTACGACTGCGCAGTTGATATACGTATCATTCTGTAGTGGTTTTTAATCATAACGGAGTCCGGTATTTAAGGAAGAGAGTGGTAATTTTTTGTAGTGATCGTTATTTTTATTTGCTTGTTTTTGCAATACTTTTGAAAATCCTATTTATTAAAAGGTGTTTATCATCGCCTTCATCTTCTTTAATTCGAAGAAAATCGGTAAAAAAGTACGATTATATTTAACAAAAAAAGTTAGACCAAAAAAACCCTATTAGCGCCGAATAGGGACGTCCTCTACTGTTAAAAAGCCAACCAACCAAACTTAGCGTAATTCTCTGATAGGAAATGAAGATTAAAAGAGTGTTTTGTTTGACAAGAATATACTTTATAATAAACATTAATTTTTGATTTGAACTTTATTTTTAATTGAATGTAAGGTTATGTTTACCGTTAAACGTTATTTTTGGGTACGTTCAAAAGCACTATTTTTAACTTAGTTACCTTCATTAAAGGAAAAGGTAACCATAAAGGTAACGAAATTCGCCCTTAAACCGTCTGACCAAAATCACCCTACTAGTGCCTATGGTTACCTTTAATAAAGGTAACAACGTGACACAACGCCAGTGCGCCCGCGCAGTATAAGGGAAAGGGTCGTAACAGAGTGGTCAAAACCCTGAGCAAAATTACCTTAATAAAGGTATAAAGGTAAGTGCCTAAAAGAGCGCTATTGCATCCCCGAAGTATAAAGATAAGGGTAACATGTCGGCCAAAAACCTGGACAAAATCACCCAATTGATTCGTAGCGCTCGGCTGTGGTAGAGTCAATGAACAAGCAACTGTTCACTGGTAGAGTGGTTATAATTACAACAACGGCATGACACGCACAAAGGCAGTAACAAGCGCAGAAATTACCACAACCACTACGAAGTATCAAATAATAGACACTTAAAGTAAATATTTCAACGCATCCGTATCGGTATGTGTAACGCGTTCGAAACAAAGTCAAAATACGCTACATTTTTGACTTGTTCATGCCCTGTTTCGCACGATGCCTGCTTCTTTGACGGGTGTGATGACAGAATCTCGTTGCGTACGGAAGGATGTACGTATCGTTAGGGACCCACGAACGTACGCAACGATTTCAATCAGTAGTTCTGTCATCGCACCCTTCAAAAAAGCGGGTATCGTTCGAAAAATCGCGTAAACAAGTCAAAAATGTAGCTTATTTTGACTTTGTTTCGAACGCGTTACGTATACCGATACGGATGCGTTGAAATATTTACTTTAAGTGTCTAATATACACTCAAAGTAAATATTTAAACGCACTGGTATCGGTATACGTATCGCGTTCGAAATAAAGCCAAAATACACTACATTTTTGACTTGCTCATATCATGTTTCGAACGATGCCCGCTTTTTTGATGGTTGCAATGACATAAAAGCTGACAGCAATATATGCGTACGGAGTGATGAACGTATCGATACGTCCATCCCAACGCACGCATCGATTGCTGTTAGCAGTTCTGTCATCGCACCTTTCAAAAAAGCGGGCATTGTTCAAGTCAAAAATGTAGTGTATTTTGGCTTTATTTCGAACGCCATACGTATACCGATACCGATGTGTTGAAATATTGACTTTAAGTAGACACTTCAAGTAAATATTTTAACGCATCGGTATCCGTATACCTAACGCGTTCGAAATCTAGCCAAAATACACTAAATTTATGACTTGTTTATGCGATGCTTGGAACAATGCCCGCTTTTTGAAGGGTGCGATGACAGAACTGCTGATTGAAATCGTTGCGCACGTTCATGGGTCCGTAACGATACGTACATTCCTCCGTACGCAACGATTGGAATCAGCTGTTCCGCCATCGCACCCGTCAAAAAAGCGGCCATCGTTCGAGACATGGCATAAACAAGTAAAAAATGTAGTGTATTTTGGTTTTGTTTCGAACACGTTAGGTATACGAATACCGATGCGTTGAAATATTTACTTTAAGTGTCTAGTGTCTAATAGGGATATTTTGGAACGCTTATTTGACACTTCGTAGTGGTTGTGGTAATTACTGCATCTGCGCAATAGCTAAACGTCATTCCGTTGTGGTAGTTAACCACTACCACTGCTGCAAGCTACGAATCCATTTCGTTGTGGTTGTGGTTATTTTCTGGTTAATTTTAGAGAATTTTGGCTTAATTAATTTTAAAAATAATAAAATATTACAAGGTTCCAACATATAAAAAACTTGTTTTGTAAAATTAAGCCAATTTTTTTCAAGCGAGAGTTTTTAATGTGTTCCAAAAACTCTGGTAAAATCGACGAGTGGTAGTGGTAGTGGTTGTTAAATACTACCACAGCGGCTCTCATAGTTGTCGAAATTTTAAGCGTTCCAAAATATCCCTATTAAGCTTTCCAAAATAGACACTTAAAGTTGCAAAAATAGAGAGTGCTTAATCGTAATCGTATCTCAGTGCGTATGCACTTTTTTCGACCAAAAAGGGAATAGAAGTGAGCGGCGTGAAGTAAAACTGTGCATCAAGCACTGGTTTGGTAACGTCGCACGTTGTAAGCACAACTTTAACTCTTTTTTTTTAAAGGACGCTTTCACAAAAGCATCAAAAATAGTACGCTAACAATTTAACAAGAAATCAAAAATAGAGACCTTTTGCACCTATAATTTTGATGCCTTTTTACTTTATCGGTTATTTCGGGTATGCGCAGATACGAAGTAATAACGAAATCCTTTACTTACCGATAAAGTTTGACGTTACCTGCAGGAGAATACCGTATCCGTTATAATTGACATGGTTGCCGATAGTAAAACGTTAAGTGGAAAAACAAAAAATTCAAATTGATTCTTTTTAATTGTAAAGAAAAGTGTCAATTTTTGTTTAATAATTTTCTTTGTTTAGAATTTCGTAAGAAATGTAAAACATTGATTTACATTGGCAACTATGACAAGTGATTCCGATCTGTTTATCATAACCTCCCTTTTCTCTGTTGTGTTTTTGAGTTTTCAAAGATTAATAATATTTAAAATTCACCGTAAAAAATACAAGAATAAGGTATTCTAAATGAAAAATATTATTGGACAAATTCTTTTTGTAAATTTTTATAATAATAAATACCGTATAAAATCGGCCATAAATAAATCAAAGGCGGCGTGCAAAAACTAAAAATGCTGTCTTAAAATTAACGTGACGTTAGCTACGTCACAACGCGTTATTAAGCGATAAAGTCACCTAACGGGGATTTTTTTATAAGACGTGCAAAAGGTCTCTAATAGCTTGCCAATATGTCCAATGTCCCTCGCAAATATCGTTACGGCTTGTTCTCGCAGGGCCGTGAGAAATCGAAATCGGCTATCGAGAGTTTTGATTAATCTCTGGTTTTGCCTGGTCCTAGTTTTTGATAAACGTCAATTTTCCTCTCTTTTTCTTTTTCTGGTTGACAGTTCATGCAAAAGAAAAAGAGAGGGAATTTGACGTGTCTAAAAAATTAGGACCGGGTGAATCATTGATAGTGTAGTGTAGTGATGGATGGTACTGTATTAAAATTAATTATAAGAGAGTATAAATTTTGCTTAACGTTATTGAAAAATTAAAAACAACAACGAATAAATTATCCCAAATTTCAAATAACCGCACCATCGACACAAAACCTGTACCAAATAGGATATGGCACGCCCGAATAAACTATTTATGTTATTATTTAATAAAAACAGAGGATAAATTTGACGTCTGTCAAAATTAGGACCGCTGTCAATCAGGGGCTGAATTATTGAATCTCAAGCTCATGAACGTTTACTTCTGTGAAGTGAATGCTCTCCCGTGAAGAAAAACAAAATTATTAAAAATAAATGGAATAATTTGATATCAAATATGTATTTATACGCATAAGTCTCTCGTAATGAAGCTGTTCATCTGCCACGGGCCAAGCGATCAAGTTCACAAGGTTTTTCGGGGTGAATGTGATCGGTGAACGCAGGTTTAAGAAAATTACAATTATAATCCGTGTGCGCATTGATATGCGTTCACAGGTCAAGAATCCGGCCCCAGGCCCGAGCAGGACAAGGTCAATCGACACTATTATTAATTTTTTGTGTGCTTACTATAATTACTATTGTTTAATTGCATCGGTCTGAGAGAGAACAAGCTTACCAGAAAATGCTCCCCCTCCACCTCTCTGCCCATAAAAAATTGATATAGTTATCGTTGACAGATATACGGGGTCGAAGGGTGTACAGGCGGGTCTGACAGGGCATTTTCCTGGTATGTTGTAGTATGCTGGATCTCTCTCAGCCGAATGCATTTAGAAAAAGAGAACAATAGTAACTATAGTAAGCTCACAAAAATTTGCTATATATCCTATAAGAATTTTCGATTTACAATGGGTCCTGGCTCTGCGGTCATTTCAAGCGGTTGGACGGGACAAAAAATACAATAATTGAAAACATATTATTTGCTTTAGATCCGAAACTGTTTGTATATTTCGGCTTTTTTACATACAAAAAAAAAAGTGTTATAGTGGTTTTATGATTTAGAGTTATTTCAAGATTTTTAACAGAAACCAATAAATTGTTAATGCGTTTTTATTTTTTTTTAAATAAAATGATATTTGCTTGAAATGGCCCTCTGGTCAACACCCTCTGGTTGAACCGAAACAGGTCATTGCGATTCAAAACAATGACGTCACAGTTGCAACCCGGTTATGATAAGGACACTAATCCTAGAGCAAGCTCTAAAGGAACCGAAGCCTGACATTTATTTTGACACTTGCTTTGTCATTTTTGATTTGTTTGCCTCGCTTTTGTCATCGGCGGCTCGTTATTATTGTAAATAGTTTTTTTTATGAAACGATTTAATTTTATTATTTATTCATGTTGTGTGCCAGGCTGCAAAAAATAGTCCTGCGACGGAGTTCAGCTCTTTCAAGTATCTATTAAAGGTAAGTTATCCCAACTAACAATTTGTCGACGACTCAACGTTGTACACCGCGTGCCAACGTTACGTCGCAACGTTTACTTTTACTCAAACACCACCCACTTTTGCACCATTTTGGTGGATGATTTTTTGGTTGAGTCAACGTTCCGATCGCGACTACAGTTGAAGTAATAGTTCAATGGGTTTTGGAGTATAATTATTTGTTCAAAATATTGTTCATTACGTAAAATGATAAATAAACTATTCGACTACAAATTAAACTATTTCTAACACCATAATATTTTTAAAATAAAATGATATTCTATGTCATATATCATGTTTTGCATCATCAAAACATGCGAACCAATGCTAAAATATATAAACAGACGGTAGTTTACTGTCAAATGTGCAGGTCGTAGCTTTAAAAAACAAGCGCGCCCTCGATTAAGATAATTTTATGAAATTAAAAAAAAATCATCATTTAAAAATCGCTTCGAAAAACCTCTGAAGGTGTTGCTTAGGATTCCTAAAAACAAAATACGAATTTTTACATGCAAAAAGATCGTAGTTTATTGTAAAGAAAAGTAAAAAAATAATTTTTAATGTTTGTTTACATATTAGCATACAATGGTTTTTACAAATCAATTATGGCGGCACTTATTAGTTTCTATGACAACCAAAGGAGTCCCGTATCTCGACCGCTTTAACTACTTAACTTTGTTTTGAACTGATCCCCTAACTTAAAAGGTGCGAACACGCCTCAATTTTTACCCAATCGAAATTGCTCCACAGTTTGGCTTTCTGTTGCTCACTTAATTTCCGTCCTTGTTGTTTACACAGGACCTTCCTTTTTCTTTTCCGCCACACAGAAGATGACACATTTTGATCCAGTATATCAGCTAATGCTAGTTAAAGCCTTCTGCGACGAGAAAATATCGAAGAATATTTATACAATTTGTTCCTTTTCATATCGCAAAATGTTGAAACAAAATTAATAGAAACTTTACAAAACACATTTGACGTTTGTATGACAGACAGCAGTGCTCCAAAATTGGTTTGTTGCAAACGTAACAGAAAACTTGGTTAGATGAAAACAGGCGCGCCCGCGTCTCCAACAAACTGGCCAGAAAACGTGGGGCAAATTGATCAATTTTCGGTTTAGCACACACCGATTTGTAGTCGGCGCTTCCACAACTAAGGAATTACTGTTAGTAAAATAGACGGTCATAAATAGTTGTGATGGCGACTGAAGTTGTGATAAACGTTTAGGCGTCGCATAATAGTCGAAGTTGTCGACGGTCGCCATGATAACTATTCTTTATCCGTAAAACAACGTTTAAAATTAGTGCAATTCTAATTTTTACAACTTGCACAACTAAAAATTGCTAGTTGGGATAATGAGTGAAGAAGTATTTTTACTAGGAAAATCAAACAGTAGACAAGACTTTAAGCAGCAAGAAAATTTAAAGATTTGTGAGGCATGTTTTATAACAGTACCTATTTTTGCCCCGACGATAGTGCTTAATAAAGTGGAAGTATAAATTCGATTCCTTGCGTATTTGCGTGCCTGGTGTGTGAACTTGTGTGTCCCATTTTATATCCGAAATTAGTAAAAAAATTATTACGGCGTTGTGAAAGTTGATATTTAGTCGAGTTTAGCTATTCTTGGTAAAAAAAAACATTTTCTAAAGATATAGTTATATAGTTATTTAGTTTATGGTAAGAATTTAAGTACTTCTTTTGGGGAAAGTATTCGCCTGTATATATGTTACCGTAAAACCCCGATTTCAGCTACAACCTGGTTTTCCGAGGAAAAACTAGTTTAGATTAGGTCAGATTAAAATCTAATCTAAACTTATATAATTTAGTCTAATCTAATCTAATATAGAGTTATAATATGTCCTTAGATTATGAAATTTTAGATCCAATCTGGGGCTTAATTAGTGAATCTCAAGAGAAGGAAGGATCCCTCAAGAAAAGGGATCAATCCAGGTGAATCATTACATTGGTACCCCGAAAAAAGATGCCTTTTTTTAAGCCGCGCCCCGAGACAGTCCCAAATCTTATCTTGAATACAACACCCCGACCGAACTCGAATGGAAAAGTAGACCTCCGGTCAGATCGGGTTTCTACACGAACCCAACCTTAGAATTCAATAAATAGCAAATTTTTGAGAACTTACTATAGGCGCGTTTCTGCGAGCTTAACATAGTTACTAATATTCTCTTTTTCTAAATGCATTCGTCTGAGAGAGACCCAGCATGCCAGGAATATACCGCCTATACCCTTCGACCCCGCTGTCTAACTACCTTTTTGAGATAGTTATCCCCTGACAGATATGCGGGGTCGAAGGGTGTAAAGGCGGGTATTTTTTGTGATGGTGTAGTATGCTGGATCTCTCTTAGATGAATTAATTTAGAAAGAGTAAATAATAGCAACTATGTTAAGCTCGCAGAAACGAGCCTTATAGTTCCTATTGTTCTCTTTTTCTAAATGCATTGGGCTGAGAGAGATACAGCATACTACAACTTACCAGGAAAATGGCCTGTCAGACCTGCCTGTACGTATTTTCTTGAACAGGGAGCGGCATAGATCTATGATGGAGAATGATCACATGGGATGAAAACTTTATATTCTCGATCTTACGGATCTCATGGAAATCATCCGTTCCCGATCCATGGTCCTAAACCGGGGAACAGCGTTGAATCTAGTGACGCTTCCGCAATAAAGAGGTTTTTTTTGGAATGTATTGCTTCCTAAACTGCTTTTCGATCGTGAGAGGTGATAGATCCCATCCATGCGATAGGTCCCATCGCATGGCAGAAAGACAGGATCGTATGACTTTCAAGAATACACGTTTAATTCGATCCCGTATATATGTAAACGAAACGAAGAAACAGAGGATATGCTAAGGATGTTCTAAATTAACATTGGAACATCTTTAGCATGTGCTACGTTCTGCCCTAATCACATGCTATGCAGGTTCTTAGGATGTGCTAATAGATTCTTATCAGATGATTGCCATATGCTTAGCACATATAGCAACGGGTCATCTTTAGCACCGTTAACTCCTAAAATATAGCTTTAAATAAAATAAAAAATATATTTTTGAGCTCTAAAAACCATGTCCTCATCACAATACACCCTAAGAAAAAAAAATAAAAACAAATAATAAAAAAAGCGCGACGCGCCGACGGGGTACGAACCCACAACCTACAGGTTGAGAGACCATCATCATCATCATCATCATTAATTTATTTACAGTCTTATCATATTTACAATATTTACAAGTTAACTCTAAAAAATAAATAAGTTCGCTATGGATTGCGCCGATATGGTCAAACCAGGCGTTTCCATATGTAGTTGCTTATGGCTGGTCTTGTGCCTTAGGTTGTCCTTGTTTTGTCCTTGTCTGTTAGTCTGTCTGCAGCCTATGCTACGTTTTTATTAATTTTTGTCTCTTTGCAAAAGAGCTAAACAGCGATTTTATTTTTTTTTTTTTGGGGGTTTTAAAGTTTTCATTTAAACCAGTGGAAAAAAAAGAGTCAAAAACCACTTTTAGACATTTGTAGTGTGCATTATGCACGTTTGTTTATTTGGAACATCTGTGAGTTTGTATGGCTGTATGTCTGTTTGTTTCGTCTGTTTTTTGGGTGTTTTCTTTATTATCTTGCGATTTCCACATTTTGGTCATTTATTTCTTGATAAATGGGCAATCTGTGATTAATCGGTTTATGTTTAAAGTTTGAGTTGTGTTGTCGGTAGTAGGTTAGGTCACGTGTAAGGGGAGAGTTTTGAACATGTTTTGTGAAAAATTTTTGTGAAATTTCGTCTATGTATTCAGTTATGTACGGTATGTTTGTTTGTATGTGTAGTTCGCGGGTCGTTGTGTATCGGTCCGCATTTAATACGTGTCGTAGGACTTTATTTTGCATCACCTGCAACCTTCTACGTTGGGTGTCTGATGCTCCTGCAAATACTGGGGCACCGTAGGTTAGTGCGGGTCGTAGAACAGCTTTGTAAAGCAGTATTTTGTTTTGTGAATGGATATAGGAATGACGATTTATTAATGGGTAGATTTTTTGAATGGAACCTGCGGTACGTTGGATGAGGGATGTGACATGGGGTTTGAAAGATAGGGGTTTGTCGAGGGTTATACCTAGATAACGGACTTTGTCTTGGGATTGGATCTGGGTATTGTTTATTTTTAGCGGTCGAATGATTCTGGTGTTGGTAAATTTTTTGGTTAGCACTATTTGTTCTGTTTTTTGTGGATTTATTTTTAATTTCCATTTTTCGAAGTAGGGTAGGAGGAAGTTGAGATGGTATTGGATATGCCGGTTGGCGACTTCTGCGTAGTAAGAGTGAGCGTATAGTCCCTGGTCATCTGCGAATTGTCCGGTTTTTGTGTTTGGATATGTGGGGGTATCTGCAGTATACAGGGTGTATAGTTTTGGAGCCAAAACCGTTCCTTGAGGGACGCCGGCTCTGGTAGAATGGGGTTGGGAGATATTGGAATTTACCCTTACCAAAGCTATATCCACTGTACCATGCGCTTATAAAGAAATAGATTGAAACTGCGGAATATAAGCGTTTTGGCGGATTCTTATTGTCGACTGATAAATTGTTTAGATAGGTACTTCACCTGGGATGGTTTTCTGAGTGCACTGAATTAAACGCTTATGATTTTATTGTATCATAATTGGTATATACTTTGCACATGCTAAAGATGTCCTAAAAGTAACCTTCTTTAATGGTATAATGGTAATGGCTAAGGAAATAGTAGAATAACATTATTTTGATGTTCTGCTTTTACGGTACATCAGAATAGCTTGTGCACTAAAAAGGACCAAATAAGTTTCAATAAGTGATATATACTTTGCATATGCTAAAGATATTCTAAAAATTAACTTGTTTATGCTAAGGAAATACTAGAAGCGCATTCTTTTGATGTTCTTTTGCAGTACCAGAATAGCATGTGCGCAAAGGACCAAATAATAATGTTTCAATAAGATGAGATGTTCTACTAGTAACCTTCTTTAGTGTTATATCCTTAGAATATGCCATGAAAATACTTAGAAGCTCATTCTTTTAATGTTCTTTTATTGACCAAAAAATGTTTTAAAATTGATATTTTCCTTTTAAAAAAATTATCTTTTTGACAATACCACACACTAATACTCTATCTCTTATGGTTTCCAAGATAGCCCTGTTTTACGAGGGATATTTGAATGAATATCGAAGTTTCCCATACAGATTTAGATAAAAATATCTTGATTATCGTAAAAGATAGATCCTACTGTGTAGTATTGCTGAAGAGAAAATTGTTTGCAGATTTCAAAAATTACAAAATATACAGGGTGCACTATTTAAAAAAATATATTTTTTGCCATACCCCGTAAACAAAATGACATAAAAAAAAATCCAAGATAGCACGATTAAAGTAAATTAAAATTCTCAGTTGACGTGTTTTTGGATTTTTTTATTCAACCCAATTCGAACCCGCTAGAAGCACCGTTCCGTTTAAAGAATCCACGCTGTATATATTGAATAACACACCTTAGACTCACATGAGCCAGACACATATCTTCTAAAAAATTATATTAAGTAGTATAAGTAGATATTTTGCATGGGACGGGGTGAGAGAAATATTACTCACGTATTTTATTTGATATATGGTTAGTTTGCATGAGTCGCACATAGAGCGCGCTACGCGTTCGCGTTAATTCGTCGGTATTATTCCTGTATGAGAGAGTAGGGCCGACATCGTATAATTGCAATTTGCCGACGTGAGAATACTACATCGGATTTTCGTCGGGCGAAGCAAATTATTTTTCATGTGCATGGCGAATAATCGATGATGGAAGTCGGCCGTTGATCCAGTATCGGCCCACGTTTAACTGCCGATGTCGACATTGACGACGTCGCGGCGTCGGTCCGATTATTTACCGACCTTCTGTGTTTGATGGGTACATTTTTTGTCACAAAAAATATCTCGTTTTTAATAATTCCCCACCTGAAAATATGTTACAAAATTGTGAATTCCTTTCCCTGCTCTGTTAATTTCTACTGTTTTTTTTTTACAGATAACGTCCAATTTATCAAGTCGACGAAGAATACCCATTATATAATATTAGAAGGAAAATTGTAAAAAATATTTTGTACTTATTGTTATAAAGGGAACCCACAAAAAAGTCGAATTTACAAAAAACGAAACACAATTGAGAAGAAAGTAAAATCTCCGAAACGAAAGTAAAACATACGACTGTATACGAATATAATTTTATATAATTTTAATTTACTCGATCCTTAAAAGACACGAACATAATTTAACCGCTTAAAATTTTCCCGAATCTTAAAATATCAGAATTACAAAAGTATCGAAAATAATTGTCTAGAAACGAAAAACACCCGACCCACAAATTGATAGAAAATAATATACACAATCCAGCAAATTTAAATCTCTAGAGCGCCGTAGGCACTGGATTGCGGCGTTGACAAGTTTCTCTATTTGAAAGGTGACACGGGGATTCTTTTTATTAAACGATTTTATTTAACTTCACAGCTTTTAGCTGGCTAACTGTCTATCTTGCGATTCATTTTTCTAATGTAGGTCCGATGACAATACAATATTATGAAGAAATTTGACGGTAGGGCGTGGTTGAAGAATGTAAAGGGGGTAAATTAATATAATATCACGACTTACTTCGACTTATCCCTGCCGTAAGCCTGGCCACCTAGCAATTGAATTTGTGGCTATTGGTTCAAATAATTTTCGGCCAGATTGGGGTTCTTGAATTTTGAGGTTCGGCATTATTATGTTTCTACCAAATTATTTTCGTTAAAAACATTTTTTGTTTCTATAAAAATATGTTTCGTTAATTTTAATTCTGTGCATATATTTTATAGCTATTTGATTTTCCCGTCATTTTGTTTTCGAAGCAATTTTTTTTGGACCAATTATTTCTTTTAAATTCTGACATTTTATGTTTCTGCCAAATTTGGTTTCGGGTTTTTTATATGGACACGTTATAAATAAATCATGCGAATGAAGTAGTAAAAAGCCGCTTTCTAACGTTGTGATTTTTGCGGGCGATTTCCTTGAGGCGTTAAAATTGCGTGACTTTTTGGGAGTTCACACGGTGTGATAATCAAAAACTAATGAAAATTAGAGCATTTTCAAAAATCGCATCGTCAGAAACCGGATTTATAAAATATGTTAATCAGTATTTTTATATTTGTATAAAGTGCCTATACATTAGCAGTCAAAAATTAGAGAACACCTGGGCCAAGAATTTTTGCACGTTTGGTATATGTTTTGCCAAATTTAATTTTTCATGTCAACTCATTTTTGTCTGCTTTTGTGCTAAATAGGTAATTTTATTTTCTTCCAATTCCCACTAATCCTCCCAAATTTCTTAGTCCCAAACCTTGTGAATTCGGACCTAAAATGCCAGAGCTTAAACTAGGATTGGCTGCCTCATTGGTTGCCTGCTTGTTTTCACTTGTTTCCAAAGGGTTACCAGAAAGAATACCTAAAAAATATAATATGCTGTAACAATGTTTTTTAAAGTACCTACCCAAGTAACAATTTTTAGTTGCCTTAGTTGCCATAACTAAGAAATACACTAAAATTAACGTCGCATAAAGTACAAAAACTAGTCATTTGTGCAACGGCCGCTATGATGGACAAGAAAACGACGCCACACTGTTGTTATTAACTAGGGTAAATTTGGCAACCCTCTAACAACTTTTATTTTTACTGGAATATTGTGGGTTTTCAACGACCGCAATGAATAAACGACTTCGTGACGTCGCAAACAACGTTTTTAAGACGCGTCAGTTTAACGTTTCCTGGCCGTTTACTCAACGTCAACATAGTTGGTCTACTAGAGGCATATTAGAGGCACAAAAAAATGGTGATGGAGACATAAATTCAAAAAATCAGTTTCCAAGTGACCAGTATCAGACTATCTTGAAATATAAACTAACGGCCGTTAAACCGGCCCTAAAAAAGGGCTGCATCCATAAATAAAACACGGCAAGGGGTAGAAGGGGGTGAAAGTTTTATAAAGTAATTGCGCTCCGTAACAGTTTTACTCCGAAAATAATGTAAAAAAATTATAAAAAATTAATTTTTTATATTTTTAGGGGGGTTTTCCATATTCATTAAGTCTTGCACAATTTGCAAAGGTATTACGAGGAAGGAAAGAGGGGTTAAAATTAGGATAAAATAATGTTAGATAATTGACCGACCATGCAGGGGCCACGACCCTAAACGTTTGTGACGTCACACAATCAAAAATTGCGACGTAATTTTGTTAGAAGCTGTAATTGTTTGATTTGTTTTTCTGCCCACAAACTATGTAACGCCCCCCCCCAAGTGACCCAGAGTCAGACTATGGTCAGACTCCCTGACCGACTGTAGACACCAAGTAACGAAGAGTCAGACTACTAAATGTATCTATGTCCTTTTCTAGGTTGTATAAATATAAAGGATAGATATAATTAGTGCAAATTGTTGCCGCAAAAAGAAAAAGCTATTAGCACTTTCGGCCAATTTCAAAATATAAGATAGCTGATCACACACAAACTTGCATAGGCTCACATAACACATAGCATAACAGTTCGACCAATCAGAGACGAATTTGGAGCCGGCATATTGCATATACATAGATATATTTCCATAAGGTTGAATTTTGTGTGTGATCAGCTTATAGAGGGCACCTCTTTAGTGGCAAAATGGTTAGGTTTTCAGTAAATCAAGAAATGATTATTGACCCAAGCAACAATTATAGTCAGTTTCACTGGTGCCATTGTCATTGCCATCAAAAAAGGGTTAAAGCGTAGTAATAGTTCCTACAAAAAACTATTTATAGGAAAAATTTCTTTATTGTGGTCACTATTAATGTTAAAAAATTACCACACTGTCGTAAAAATATAAAGTTATACGCGAAAGTAATATATTCCACTATATAACTATATACCATTACTAGAACCACGAAAAAACTTTACAGTGCGGGGCTTACTTCATAGTTGTCACATTTAATTTCTTTAATATTACTTTTACGAGGTAACGACTCTACTGATATTAATTTGGTTGCAATTCAGTAGCCCCTACTTAATACGAAGCTACAAAGTTATGGAGTCTACACGGTCGCCTATCTACCACGCAGTGTAAAAGCGTTACCTACGAGTTATCGCTACTTTACTGACATTGTAAATTAATGCACCGTCAACTGGATGCGCGACGCCGCCATGCTATTTACTTCTACTAAACATGGAATTCAAATCAAAATTTAAAAATACCTCATTAAATCATTGACTAGTAGTTGCATGTATCATTAAAAGTAAAATTATTAATATTCAATTAATAAAACATACTAAAACTGGAAATACATTTAATTTGGAAATCCTAACCTCAAATAATTCCGATTTTTTATCGACATTTTACATAAAACTCGGTAAAAACTGCACATTTTTAATCAGTAAAGTGCTATGCGTTTATAAATTTAAGATGCTGTGACTTCAGAAGAGTGTTTAATAAAATGGTAATTATTAGCTATAGGTTATGATATAGATAATATTTTTGTTTTCTGTCATGTCTTCACATATTTTATGGGGCGTATCCTGATATAGTTTAGAAAAAGATCAACATATTTTCAATTAATAATGTGAGAAAGAGAAAACCTATAAAAACAATAAAAAGTCAGAAATACTACTTTATGTGGTAAACAGGACGTCGGGATAACGTGCCCGTTTACTACCCGCGACGACATAATTCCTATATCAAGAGTAATCTTTACCGTCGCGATGTAGTTGTATAACCGTCCCAATGCATTCCCAAAAACGGTGAATACCTCGAGGTATAGTAGTAATAAAACCGTCGCCGTGATATGACGCCACAACTCTATTAGGGATAGGGCGTGGAGACGGCCACCACGTCGCGACTGATTTTGTTGCTTGGGGACGCCATACTGTTTTATTTTCCTGATTTGCGCCGCTACACCATTTGTGTAAATCGTTAAAAGAATCTTGTTTTTTTGCTGGATTTTGATGATTTTTAGTTAATTTTGGAAATTTTTAAGTATTCTTTTAGATTGCTTACAGTTTAAAATAGGTTTAAAGCATTTTTAAAATGTTCAGTATTTAAATAAAAAAATAATTTAGAAAAGAAGTGAGAAGGATTTAAGGCCCCCTTATTTTTTAAGGCTAAAAGGTACATTTTTGACAGAAAACTAAGGTTCGTTGTTAAATTTAGTTAGTGGGAACCTTTAAAAAGTCACTTTAATGTAATAAATTAACTGAATGTTACCTAGCTACGTATTTTAGAATTATTTTTTTTGTTATAGAAAAAATTTTGCACTCTTGCCATAACACTAAACTAATTTTTGGTTTTTCTTATTATTATAAACTATGCCATTAATAAACACTTATTTCTTTTTTTATATTTTCAGTACTTATAAACTTAATAAACAAACATTTTATTTCCGTGGACGCTTTCCGTTCACCAACCTGGTAAACGATGTACCGGAAATTTTGGTCGCCTAGTTGACAGTTCCAAGCCCTTTTCTTGTAAGATATTGTTTCGCAACAAACTGCACATGCATTAACGAGAAATATACCAGGATTATAAACGGAATACATCCCTTCTCTCTTCTTCTTTCAAATCAGAAAAAGTCGACCAGTTTTAACGTATCTCCATCTTCCTTTAAAATACTTTGTGCTCTAAATTATCTCCCTCTACCTTTAAGATTACCTCTAAGATATTGCTTTCTTTCTCTAAATAATTTTCATTTTTATCGAGAAAATATCTTTTTTGGCAGTACTTTTTTTAAACGCTAAAAAAACAATGAAAAGTGGAAAAAAGTGAGTTTTTTATTCGAATCGACGTTTTGGAGAGAAAACTATAAAATGCCAGTCAAATTATGGCTTATAAATCTAAAAATTATAGAAAAAACTGTATAAACAAAAACCGTTTAAAATATGTACACGCTAATATATTTTTTTTTCAACAGACCGAAAAGTACACACTTTCTGCACAATGTACGGAAAGTGTAACTTTACAAAGATGGTTACAAAAATGGGACCGGAAAATAAAACATACACCGGAAAAGGAAGAAGAGATCGGAAAATGATTATTTTCTGGTCTGTGTTTTATTTTCCGATCCCATGTTTAGGCAAGTTGGATATGACTTGTGTTGACAGTTTTAACACTAATTTTTTTTTTCTTTTTTTTTCTTTTTTGACTTTTTTTGTTTTTTTTTTAATTTTTAAACTAAAAAGTTTATTAATGACCTGTAGGTGTAAAAATAGGCAAACATTAGTTGAAAAAAAATACGTACAATACACGACCGGAAAGTATCTTTACAGGATTCCGCAGGTTTACAGGACTCGCCTGCGGCTCGCCCTGTAAATCATGGCCGTACCATAACGAATTTTTTTTTTCTGTGTAGTTTTTATTACGAAAATAATATTTTACCTAATTTGTGAGTGATTTTCTAGGATACTTTTAATAAATCTGTCATATATCAATTTCCGGCTATTTTCGAAACACTACACTGATTCAAATCTTAAAATACCTTAAAACTGTCGATATTCGAGTAGCGGTTATGGCCAAATACTAACGGAATAAACTAAATTTTAAGTCGCACTTGTAGTGGTTCCCCCAAAAGGTTCTTTTTAAAACATATTTAAAAATGCAAAATTCTAGATAAACTAAAGAAATAACAGTTGCATCACTCAACGTCTCAAAATAATATACCTAAAGGAGAAGACAATCCACCATCTAATCCTCCATTTCCAAGCAGTCCTCCCAACTTTTGTTGCTGTCTCAGCAATCTGTTTCCCTGGTGTCTTAGTTTGGTTAACTCCAACAAATTTCGAGTGGTATCTCTTAAGGCATCCCTATTGGTTTGAATTTGTTTGTCAGTAAATTGGTATAGGTTATTTAATAAACCACCTAAAACAATAAGAAGTTAGCCTAAATCTCTCCCTTAAGGATGAAAAATTGTAACGAATGTTTGCAGTAAGTTCCAAATGTATTTAGGAAGCAGCTTAAGTATATCTGGAAAATAAAAAATAAATAACCAAATCCATACCTGGATAATTTTGCTGAGGATTTTGGTTAAACAAGGGCCAATTCTTTCCTTTAGTGTTCCCTGGATTGGTCATCTGGCCCCTCCTTTGTTCTGAAACCTCTGAACCATTTTCTTCCTCTAAGTCAAAGCCCATTGAAGAGCTATTATTTAATGGCAGTGAGGAACCTGGTATGTTTTGACCCGAAGTTAGAGTTGGGCTTGGAGATGGAAAAGCACTCTGTTGATTTTGAGGTAATGCATATTGTCTAAATGCAGAAGTTAGACGTGGAATGTTTTGCAAAGAAGGTAGTAAGGGTTGATTTTGTAGCCGACTACCTGCTTGATTTAAAGATGCAAGTTGCGGAAACTGGTCTAAATCAAATTGAAAATTAGGTAACAAAGAAGTCAAACTAGGTGAATTTATTAAAGGGCTTTGTGTACTTGAAAATTGTGGTAGCCTTTCCTGAGATTGACCTAGATTATTTTGTGCATTTGAAGCTAAATTAGGAATAACTGAGGTTAGTGTAGGAAGCTGTGGACTCGGACGAGGTTGACCTAGATTATTAGCGGGTCGATTTTGACCAGTTGGGTTCAAACCTGGTAAATTTTGAACCGAGTTAGGTAATGGTGGAACTGAAGGGAAAACATTATTCGCCGGTAGGTTTTGATCAGCTTGGTTTAAAGTTGGTAAATTAGGTAATGTGGGAACATTATTTGCTGGTACATTTTGGGCAACTTGTTTTAGAGAAGGAGTTAAATTTTGAGCAAAATTTTGCCCAGCTTCACCTAAGTTTGATGGTATTCCCGGTAGGTTTTCAGCTGCTTGGATAAGTGATGGTATATTCTGGGCTAGATTTGGCAGTGATGGTATACTCTGAGATAAAGTTTGCCCTGCCGGATTTAAAGACGGTAAAGGATTTTGACCACTGGCAGCTAGACTTGGGGTTTCACCTAAAATTTGAGACAGACTTGGTAAATCGGCACCATTGTTATTTCTAGTGTTATTTCGTAAGCTCTGTAGAGAGTTTTGTAGATTTGTCGGTAAGTCAACTCCATTTTTTATTGCTTCGTCGAACACGTTTGCGGCATTTTGCGTAGCTTCATTAACCTGTTGATTTACGTTTTGTGTGGTAAGTATTCCTGATGAATCAACTAAAAAATAATTGAATTCATGAAATTGATACTGGGTTATTCTTAAAAGCTTTTAGACGAAATGCTTTCGTAGCCACTTTGACTCTCAGTGTAGCTATAAAAACAATCGTTTCCCTGAAACGCACAGATTCTATTGATCAACGCCGCCAATTCCCCCAAAACTACCCAGTAAACACACTTGTGACTTTAACCTAATAGTTATATAAATATAAGGTTCATATGTTTATTTAAAATATGCTATATCATATTTACGTAAATCTTACATAAAAAGATTTAAAAAAAATTATGTAAACATTACGTCAAAACTTTCACTGTAAATTTAATTCATCATAAGCAAATTTCACTTAAAAAATATGACTTTATAAATAAATTCTAAAAATTTACATAAATATTAAGTAAATAATGGGACCTTAATTTTACATAAAAAATATGATATACCTATTATATAAAAAATTATATGTAATATTTAAGTAATCTAATATACGTAAACGGTACATAAAGTGATCTTCTTTAAATGAAAGTAATAAAATTTCCATAACTATTATGTAACAATTTAGACATTACTTTTACATTTAAAATGTTACATAACTATTGTACTACTATAACGCGATTTACGTCAAAAAATATTATGAAAATGAAATAAATTACCACTGCTTAATAGTTTCTTCCTAGTAGGTAGAGATGGCGCTAATGTCACTATGTTCCCTGTACAGTGGATGATAATATTATATATGTAAAGAGCAAAGATATTTCAAAATTAGAATGCGGACTTTGAGGTATTGACAAGATGGTGGTACTTCTTTATCAGAATAACCTCTTCCGCCACTTAAACCAGCCCGTCTGATTAATTTTTCAGTTTGCCAATGTCGGACCCTGTCAAAGTATTACCAATTATAGCATAATTGTGCGATTTGAGCATAACTTTAATGGCTGAGCACAATTTGAGCACATTAAAAATAATATCACATTTTCGCACATTTTCTGGGATCAAAGAAAAAGCCAATTTAAAAACAAACAGACGAATATTTTTAATGATTTGCAATAAAATTCTCCATGACTAGTACACAAGCTGGTATATTCGTAATTTTATTCAAAGTTTAATTTTACACACACATTTTTTATTTATAAAAGCATAATTTTTTGCAAAATCGCACATTTTCAAGTGACCAAGAGCATAAAATTTAAAATCGTGGTTGGTAACACTGGTGTCAAGCACCCACCGACGGACCTTCGTAAATCACCGATGTCGGACTTAGCAGATTAATGTGACTTAAATTTTACCTTATCAATAACTTATTGTGACCTTAAATTTACATACCAAGGTAAACTTGTTATGTAAAAGATACGTAGTTTTACTTAATTCTCACGTAACATGGATGTAATATTTATGTAAAAGATATGTCATTTTATTTACATCACATTTATGTAAGAATTAGGTGGGGTGCATGGCATTATGCAGTGTTTTCGTACATTAATGTGACCCAAATTTTACCTTATTACTAAATAATTGTGTCCTCTACGTGACCTTAAATTTACATAACAAGGTAAACCTGTTATGTAAAATTTACCTAGTTTTTACTCAACTCTTACTTAAGGTATGCTATTTCATTTACATCACATTTATGTAACAATTAGGTGGGCTTTGGGCATGGCATTATGCAGAATTTTCGCAACTTAATGTGACTTAAATTTTACCTTATTGTGACCTCTAAGTGACCTTAAATTTACGTAACAAGGTAAATCTGTTATGGAAATTTTACGTAATTTCTACATAACGGTGTTTACTGGGTAATGGTCGGGGAGTAGAGAGTGACGTTGTGGTGATTATGATACAAGTTGGCATAGTTGCAAAATAGATCGCGGCGCCCTAAATTACTTAAATGTCCCTGTATTAGTTTTTATATATATCTCAAAAACTAAAGAGCTCAACCCAATTTTTTTTACAAATTTTGTTGACCAATAAAATTACTTTTTAGCCCTGTATTACACTTTATTCGTACTCTTCACCACTGTGTGTAATATTGGATGGATATATGTAAAATTCCGTCTTTTCAGTTTTTCTTGAAATCCAATAAATTGATTTTTTTAAAGCCATTTTAGGGGTGATTTTGGTTAATCATACAATTTATTTTTTCTTTTGAGTTTCTGAAAATTAAGCGTTTTTAGCAAAGACCAGATCTCATTAAATAAAGTGATCACAAAATCGCAAGTTGCCAATGTCGCATTTTTACTAATTATTACCTATCGTAGTTTCTGTCATCATTTCTTATTTGTTTCTGTAACATTTTACTCTAGCTTAAATTTTTCAAAAATTTTTGTTAACATAAGAGAAAATAGCGCCAAAAAATTGTCATTTAAGCGTTCAAATTTTGTCACTGGAACTTTACATTTATCATCTGATTAGTATTACTAGAAACTGGACGGGTACAAAAGTTGGTATTTTTGCATAACTCTCTAAGTTCGTCACAACATCATAACAAAATTTTGTAAAATGTATATATTTTTGTCTTAATTGAGGTATAAATGTAACTAAAAATTAATATTAACATTTTAAAAAGTAAAACCAAAGTTTAATTTAAACTATTGCATTTATTATATTAGTATGGGTGCAAACCTCAATTTTATCATTTTTATATTAATTTGGAAACAAAATGTTATTATATTGATTGGATCATATTTGATTTATATTAGGCTGCCAATTATTTTTAAACATAATTGAGCTTTAGTAGGGGTCCCGACTACAAAGTCAATTTTGCTTCCTAATAAAAAAAAGCACCGCCAACAAAAGGAGACTACAAAGTGGAGCAATAAAAATTGTCAATCAAATGTTGACTTAAAATCGTTAGAATTTAAGTAAAAACATAAGTTGCATCTAATAGTACAGTATTATGCTTTTACGTACATAATATAAAGTGATAAATTTAGAGAAATCTGCAAAACTATCAACTTTCGTACCCTTCCGGTTAAATAAAATCATAATCAGATGAAAAATATAAAAGTCCAGGGACAAAAGTAAAAGTATGTCAATTTGGAACCAAAAATCGTTTTTCTCTTCCATATTTTTTTATGTTTGAAGATGTATAAAAACAAAATTTGAACACTTAAATGACAAAGATGAGCTAATTTAATTTTTTTGCGCTATTTTCTCTTACATTAACAAAAAGTTTTTAAAAATTAAGCCAGAGGTAAATGTTACAAAAAAAAAACAGGAAATGATGACAAATATTACGATAATTAGTAAAAATGCGACGTTGGCAACTTTGCGATTTTGTAATCAATTTATCTGATGAGATATAGTCTTTGCTAAAAACAGTTAATTAATTCAAAAGAAAAAATTATTTGTATGGTAAACCGAAATCACCTTTAAAATGGCTGTAAAAAAAATAAATTTACTGGATTTCAATAAAAACTGAAAAGAAGGAATTTTACATATATTGTATTTTGATCCAATATTATACACAGTGGTGAAAAGCACGAATAAAGTGTAACATATGAATAATTTTATTTTATTAGTCAATAAAATCTGCAAAAAAAATTGTGACGGGAACTTTAGTTTTTGAGATACTTATAAAAACTAATATAAGGACATTTAAGTAATTTAGGTCGCCGCGATGCCACCTGTAATGGGTCGCCGAACTAAAAATTATTATTTTCGGATTTGTTTTGGTCTACTATATTATCGTACCAAAATATATCAAAATCACTACATTAATAAATAAAATAGCTTTCTACTGTCCGACTATCTCACATAACAACTAAACATTCCTGTAATGTAATAGTCATATACTTAGAGAAAAAAGAATTTTATAGGAATGTCACATTTTACCATTGGGAATATTACTAACACATGCCGGCAATCAGTTACGTTCTACCTCATACAGGTGATATAAATGTGATAAAAACGTAATATGAAACATGACTAGAATACGACCGGAACGTTTTTTTTAAAGAATTATAGTAACATACCTAGGCACTGACTATAATATCCCACATAGCAAATATATATGCCTATTGAATATTGGATTTATATGATTTTATGATTCAAAACATGTCCAGATGGCCACGAGATGGATATCCTAAGATATGGATTTCAATAAATCAAACAGAAATGGCATAGAAAGTTCTGCGCCCACAAAAGAAACAGGTATATTGAGCTATGGTGCCAGTTTGTTATTATTTCCGGACTGCTTTCATGAGAAAAAATTGTCGCCACTCTTTCATTGTGAGCATAAATCATAGATGCACAACACCGTTCTCAACTAAAAGGCCAGTTAACTCATTTTCGTTTTAGTATCCTTTGGCCTATGTTCGGCGCCATATTGACACCAAATTGACAGAAAATCCATGTTTTACTTGTCAATTTGGTTATAAAAATGGCAGCCACAATAGGCTAAAGGGCACTGAAGCGGTAGGAGTTAACAGGTTTTTTAGTTGAGTACGGTGTTGAGTTGCAATAATAACCATTGACAAGATGTCTGCAAATTCTGCTAGATGGCGGCCACACCATGAGATGATCGAGGAAAAAACCACAGCTTTTTCTTGCTTAAAGGAGGCGGCAGGGTCCATTATTTACGATACTGAGTGATAAACTCGTGAGGTTGTTAACATTAGAAGGAAATATCTTCACTTTTAATTAAATTTCTTTCCATTCTGTTCTACTAGTGACATCTATTCGGAAACGGCCAAACCATGCAGCTAGCACTAGCAGCCAAAGAAATCAATAAACGGCGCTGTTTTTCCTGCAGAGCTTTTTGCTTGCTATATTATTGATTTTAAATAAAGCTTTTCTTTTTCGAGGTGTTTTATGACATGATCTCGAAACATGTAGCGAACCAATTCTTCAAATCTAGCGGGAGGGTAAAAGCGAAAAATAAGGGGCTGCCAATATTTGTAACACCCAAAAAGGGGTGAAAAGATTTATTTTGCTCTGTTTCTTTACAAAAAACGTTTTTTTACGAAAAACTTGAGCTATGCCCCTTCTTTTATTTTTTTCTTCAACTTTCTAGAAATTTTCGTCATACCGTAGAAAAAAATTATTTCCCCCATGGTCATACTGTACTTTTATTTGAAAAAATTTAGAAACAGAGACGGGATCAGTATTCCTAAAACGGGGGATCTTGGTTTTGAGTGAGAAGATAAAGGGCGCCGCAGGCAAAAATTTTTTAATTAAATTAGCCGAACGCAAAAATGTTAGAAAAACAAAGCACGAAATAAAAATAACGCCGCTTAAATTTTTTTTTCAAAAATTACGTAATTTCGGGATCGCAAAAAATTAGGTCTAAAGAGTATAATTTTTAAGAAAAAAATATCAATTTTCTCGCCCTCCTCCACTGGGACTACAGGGGCCGTGCACAAATTACGTAAGTGTCATAGGGGGAGGGGGGTTACAAAACGTTACGTAGGGGGGAGGGGGGTTTTCGACAGCGTTTGAATTTGTGTGAAACTAAGAAAATTTGGAATGAAAATAAGTGAAAAGTTTTTTTTTGAGGGGGGAAGTAGTGGTCTTGAAACCGTTACAAAACATTACATAGGGAGGGGGTCAAAAATTGGTAAAATCACCGTTACGTAATTTGTAAACGGCCACACACCTGACTGTTCCTCCTTTTTGATTTCGAATCAAAGTGCAAAACCCGGGTTGGACGTTCGAAGGCGTCAACCCGTCCTATTTGCTTGATAAAGTTTCTACGGAAATATCTCAGTCGATTTCTCTGGCCGTGTATGAACGCTATAGGTTAGGCATTTGCATGTATCTCAGTCCCCAGCCTGTAAACAGTGCGTAAGGACAATGGTTACAAAATGAAAAGCCGAAAAATATATTTTTTTAAGTATTAAAGTCGAGCAAAAACAATTTTTATTCTAGTCCTAAAGGTATGAAAATGGAAAACATTAGAAAACAACAACCTGGAATTGATTTACTACGTGTAAGATGTAGTGACAACATCGCTCCATGCCCATCCTTTTCTGCCTAATGTGATTTTCCGTTTGTCTGCGTCTTATACACGGCTGTTTGGCCCCCTAAGGATTTGCTTAGGAACTCTGTATATCCACCAAATATGCATATATATGCAATATATCACCACTATGTTGATGTATTACTTGAGAAAATTACCTAAATAACTTTTTGCGGTCTTATATTTATATTAATATTACCTGCTACATAGAGAATATATTGATTCCAGTGCCATCTATCTACAATAGATGACATTAAACTAAATTATAATTATAAATCATGTAAATCGCGTTCTTTTCACAAGATAGTAATATTTTCAGCAAACATGCCAAAATCTTGACAAACATATTCTTATTGGGAATATTCGTAGAAATAACTTGATTATCACGTTATCATGGGAATATTATTATCTTATTACCAAAGAAATATAACTCTTAAAGAATATTCAACAAAAAATAGGCCTGGAACATTCCTGTCATATTCGCAATAGAATATTCGAAAAATCATTTTGACGGAATAATCCTATAACATGAATATTCCTCCAATGTTATGTCGGATAACGTGACTTTTGTTGAAATTTGTTTCTACTGGTCTTTAGCCAGAGAAATAAGAGACGAAAACTTCTATTTAAAATACTGTCAATAGTGCCATTTGTGGGAAAAATCAGCGACATCGACCAATGGAAACCCATTGGTCAGGTTGAGGATTTCCTTGTTTTTAGAAAGATTTGACACCCAGGTGAAGCAGTTATTTTACTAGAAATCTAAAATGTTCTGATTTGTAATAAATCACCAAAATCATAACTTAAAGGTACCTAAATAGTTAAAATCACGTGCCAAAAAAGTGAGGACCCTTCAATACAATAGGTGCAACAGGTCAGTTTTTGCTAATTTTTTGCCGAGATGCCGAGAAAATACGGGAAAAAATGGTTCTTTTAAATAAAAAATTATGGACTCACCTTGTGGTTTAGACGAAACGTTCTTCACTATCACGGTTACCACAAAAATCACTATAAACCTCATGTTGAATTAATTTATAATCTGTGTAATGTTTGTTGGATGTGAAACGAATAAGATTCTAAATCTTATATTTTCCACTCATAGTTACCATGGTGTGAAAATTAACGATTGATTGATTGAAGGACTGAATTAACAATATTTAAATCTATTGCAAAGATTTCATTGCTCTTTGTTTAGAAGGAAATACGGGGAATCGGATCTATTCATTTTTTACAAAAATGTTTTCAATATGATTCTCTTGACAGCATAATTCTGGTTTATGGTAAGAAGGTCTAGAAATGAGTGGATACAAACCCGCACTTATCAAAGGCTAAAATTGGAAAATAAATGAAGGTTGGGTCGGAAATTTTTTTAAAGGGAATTCTGGATTCTGCTAAATCTTCTTTAAAATCTTCTTTAAAAATTTTAGTGTAATAATGACAAAAAGGAAATAAAAAGAAAAACATATAATTCGCAAAACGCCTGTCAGTTTGGTATGTAATACCTTGTTAATTGTCATTTAAATTTTCTCGTATTAAAACAAAAATCTCTTGCATATACTTCTAATAAATAGACTTTAAATTACATGCATCACAGTATTGTGCATTGTTACAAAAATTAACCATAAATCTGTGCCTATTTTAAGTACCCGAGTATCATTGGATAATTAATGATTTTTTTTTCATAAATCCTTTGGAGGTAGAGTATATAGGGTCTATTCAAAAGTGTAAAACAGACACTTCATCACAATGACAATCGGACCGATTTTTTGACAGTGACAATAGCAGTTCCATTTATACAGGGTTCCTAAGATTTTCCTTAGGGATAGGATTTCAATAAATCAAACAGAAATGGCATAGAAAGTTCTGCGCGCACAAAAGAAACAGGTATATTGAGCAATGATGCCAGTTTGTTATTATCTCCGGACTGCTTTCATGAGAAAAAATTGTCGCCACTCTTTCATTGTGAGCATAAATCATAGTTGCAATAATAACCGTTGACAAGATGTCTGCAAATTCCGCTAGATGGCGGCCACACCAGGAGATAATTAAAAATTAGATATTTTCAGGTCCAAACCACAGCTTTTTCTTGCTTAAAGGAGGCGGCAGGGTCCATTATTTACGATACTGAGCGATAAACTCGTGAGGTTGTTAACATTAGAAAGAAATATCTTCGCTTTTAATTAAATTTCTTTCCATTCTGTTCTACTAGTGACATCTATCCGGAAACGGTCAAACCATGCAGCTAGCACTAGCAGCCAAAGAAATCAATAAACGGCGCTGTTTTTCCTGCAGAGCTTTTTGCTTGCGATATTATTGATTTTAAATAAAGCTGGCACTACACTACATTTGATATTTTCGAGGTGTTTTATGACATGATCTCGAAACATGTAGCGAACCAATTCTTCAAAACTAGCGGGAGGGTAAAAGCGAAAAATAAGGGGCTGCCAATATTTGTAACACCCAAAAAGGGGTGAAAAGATTTATTTTGCTCTGTTTCTTTACATAAAACGTTTTTTTTTACGAAAAACTTGAGCTCTGCCACTTTTTTTTTTTCTTCAACTTTCTCGAAATTTTCGTTATACCGTAGAAAAAAATTATTTCCCCCATGGTCATACTCTACTTTTATTCGAAAAAATTTAGAAACAGAGACGGGATCAGTTTTCCTAAAACGGGGGATCTTGGTTTCGAGTGAGAAGATAAAGGGCGCCGCAGGCAAAAATTTTTCAATTAAATTAGCCGAACGCAAAAATGTTAGAAAAACAAAACACGAAATAAAAATGGCGCCGCTTACAATTTTTTTTCAAAAATTACGTAATTTCGGGAACGCAAAGAAATAGGTCTAAAGAGTATAATTTTTAAGAAAAAAATATCAATTTTCTCGCCCTCCTCCACTGGGACTACAGGGGCCGTGCACAAATTACGTAATGGTTATAGGGGGGAGGGGGGTTTTCGACAGCGTTTGCATTTGTGTGAAACTAAGAAAATTTGGAATGAAAATAAGTGAAAAGTTTTTTTTTTTGGGGGGGGGGTAGTGGTCTTGAAATCGTTACGTAATATGAGTGGAGTGGCGTGCCAAACCGTTACAAAATATTACATAGAGAGGGGGTCAAAAATTGGTAAAATCACCGTTACGTAATTTGTGCACGGCCCCACATCTGACTGTTCCTCCTTTTTGATTTCGAATCAAAGTGCAAAACCCGGGTTGGACGTTCGAAGGCGTCAACCCGTCCTGTTTGCTTGATAAAGTTTCTACGGAAATATTTCAGTCGATTTCTCCGGCCGTGTATGAACGCTATAGGTTAGGTATTTGCATGTATCTCAGTCCCCAGCCTGTAAACAGTGCGTAAGGACAATGGTTACAAAATGAAAAGACGAAAAATATTTTTTTTTACGATATCTTTCATCAGTTTGGTATTAAAGTCGAGCAAAAACAATTTTTATTCCAGTGCTAAAGGTATGAAACTGGAAAACATTAGAAAACAACAACCTGGAATGGATTTACTACGTGTAAGATGTAGTGACAACATCGCTCCATGCCCATCCTTTTCTGCCTAATGTGCTTTTCCGTTTGTCTGCGTCTTATACACGGCTGCTTGGCGCCCTAAGGATTTGCTTAGGAACCCTGTAGTTTCCGTGTTTAAATGTCAGCCGCCATATTGAAATTGTTTCTGGATAATGAACAGCCCTGACCATATAACTATTATATTTATAAAGGCTCAGGATGCGTAGCATCAACCGTCAAAATCTAGATTGCCATGACATGGTCAATGGGATAATGATGGCTCGATCTGAGCCTGTGCGAGTTTGTTGTCGAATCACCTCATTTCTCGTTCAGCGCACTTCCAGCTGACATATGCGCATTGGAGCCCGTCATTAATCCATTGGCCCTGGCCAACTTGATATTTAGCAGGTGTTTCCACTACACTTTTTTTCATAAGGAAATACACGGGCAGGGCCTTTATAGTATCTCATAGTTATATGGCCCTGACCAACACCGTTCTCAACTAAAAATCCAGTTAACTCATTTTTGTTTTGGTATCCTTTGGCCTACTATCAGTGCCATATTAACACCTAACTGACAGAAAATCCTTGAAATGAATCCAATGTAAATAGTAACATGCTTTTGCATTGTGGTAAGCTGTCAAAATTGAACATTAAATTGGAGATCAAATTCAATGTAAAGCTTAATTCTCTATCTAAATGTTTGCTATGTTCATATAACTATGAGATACTATAATGGCTCAATTAAGTGTCGGAAAATGTGTAACAAGTATTAGGTTTCCACGTCGTATTCAATACGTACACTTTATTCCGACAGCCGGCGCGCTGCATATAGTTGAAAGTTGTTTAAATTCACTGGGTGTGGTTGTGGTGGTACCATATAACTATGAGATACTATAAAGGCCCTGCCTGTGTATTTTCCTATGATAAAAAGCGTCGCGGAAACCCCTGCGAAATACCAACTTGGCCGTTGTCAATGGATTAAAGACGGGCTCCAATGCGCCTGCGTCAGCTGAAAGTGCGTTGAACGAGAAATGAGGTGATTCGACGTTATAAACTCGCACAGGCTCATCGAGCCGTCTTTAGCCATAGATTAAGGAACTATAGATCCGTCACTTCACCCTTCCCGCCAATAATTATTTTTCGCGAAAAGTGCGGTTATGTTTCCGCGTGCAAAGGAACTGCCAACATAATAATATTTATTACCCCTTCTACATTATGACAAAAGTGACAGAATGTCGGTTATGACTCATAACTTATGAGTTCCATTTTGAAAACTGAGGTTTGCCAAGATTTTTAAAAAGTGATTTTGTGATTATTCCTGTTCAAAAAATTGTGATTACAATGGCTGAGAAACAAAGAGTTAGAGTATGTTGTATTCAAAGCTGCGGAGACCGTGCCATGATCCCAATAAAAAAACGGGGAGACATCGTTTCCCCAAAGGCAATCCTGTAATTTTTCAGAAGTATAGTGAAGCCGTTAAATGCGAATAAACTAAGTGCTGATGAAATATATAACAGATTTTACGTGTGTGATAAATATTTTGCTCCAGAGGACATTTTGTAGACTGGACGCAGAGGTCTTAGAGAGTGATGTCCCACACTTGCATTTGGACTCCATTTAACTATTTATACCTATGTGTTAAAACACCCTTTCCTTATTTCATCAAGTTTAGTATGGCTAATTTTTGTGGATATCAATAATAAGTTAGAAAATGCGACACTTGTGTATTCCAAACCAGGGGTATTAATATTATTTACACCAAAACTTTTTCTAATGTGTGGGTTTGGCATAAATTGCCCCACATATACAGTAAAATTTTTTTGAGATTAAAATAATTTTTTTCTGTTTCACAAATTTAGTTTGGAATACAAAAGAGTGGCATTTATTGTTTTTTATGTACTAAAAACAAGATATAAACATTTTAAAGAAAATTATTTAATATTTAAAAAAGCACAGACAAGATCATATTGTAATATTTTCTTTATTGTGAAAAATATAAACTAACATGTTTCGAAATATGCCATAATCTTTTATAATAAAACAACCAGAGGTTTTGTACTACAAGTGCATTATTATGGCTAATATGTATTTATTTCTTAAAAATATGCTTTTTTATTTTAACTTAACATAAGTAGCAATTTTGTTTTGTGCCTAGTAAAAAAGCATATTTTTAAAAACTAAACACAAATTGCTTGCAAAGGAAGAACCCTACACAAATTACATTCGAAATGGCTATTGGCTAAATGTCATAATTTTTTTATATGTTATAGTACTCAATAAACAAAGCACAAAAATAAAAAACCGAGATACGGAGCAGCTTTCTGAGATATGGAGCTTTAAAGTTGACATGTTTTAAGGCTATATCTTTGGACATGTTCTAATTTTTTTTTACAACTTTTTTGATTACCGCCAAAATAAAATAATTCGTTTCTGTATTTGTCCTGAATGAAACACCCTTTCCATCCAAGTAAAAATGTTCTTATATGGGTCCTTTGGTACCACCAACCAACCGGCGGTAATCAACAAAGTTGTGAAAAAAAAACTTGTACCATGTCCAAAAATATAGCCTAAAAACATGTCAACTTTAAAGCTATATATCTCAGAAAGTAATCCTGCTCCCTATCTCGTTTTTTTATTTTTGTGCTTTGTTGATCGAATACTACAAAATATGAAAAAATTATGACATTTAGCCGACAGCCATTTTCAATGTAATTTGTGCAGGGTCCTTAAAAAAAAGCGAAAATTTAAGCGAGCACCATCTAGTGGTCATATTACAAACTAACAAAAAATCGATAGTACGGTTATCGCGAATTTAACCGTGAGTCATCTAGTGGTCGTATTACAAATGAAAAAAGAAAAATCGATATAAAAGTATGGTTATTGGTCGCGTGCATATCTGCGCAGACTCGCCAAACTCCAAATAGTTCCGAACCGTTTAATACGTAACTGTCGTATCTATTGTAGCTCCTTAACCTATGTCTTTAGCCCATTGGCCATGGCATGGCAATCTAGATTTTGACCGTTGCCGCGAAGATTTTCTCGCATCCCGGTCCTTTATGTATCTAATAGTTATATGGATGCCCCGAACCTTTCTTTTTACAATTTGTACCGTTTTTTTATTTATATTCAGGGACTGACCTGACGTAACGTAGCTCTTTTTTTAAATTCTTTGACAAAAATTGTTATAGTTAGACACTTTTTGCATATTTGCGATAGTCACAAATTACCTATTTTTGATGTAAACTTTGGATGATCGAGTTAGTTAGCTGTTGATGTAAGAAATACGTCAAATTCTTCTTGTTAGGTCAAACATTGATCGGCCGCCATATTTTTTATTATATCGATTTTCACTATTTTTGTAAATTCGAAAACAAAAGGAAAACGATAATGAATCAAAGTCTCCCTTTAATTTTTCAGTGGTAAAAGGTACCTAAAAGTCTTTTAAAATGTTTTAGTGCCAAAAACACAAAAATGTTGTTTTTATTTCCTACGTGTTCAAAAAGCGCCTGTGTTTTGTAGAGACAAAATACTGAAGTTTATCAAAAAAATTTGTTTGTAAGGTGGATTTCGGCTTTGTTTTTTTAAAACCATATAATTATTAGTGAAATTTTGGATAATTTTCGTTATAAATCAATGTACACTATGAATATTTTTTTAATGAATAAAATCCTTACGTTGCGGAGATAAGCACATAATCCGGTATATTAAATAAAACGAAAAAATCAACAAAATTCACACCACGTACTGCCCTCGAAAAAGTTTGGCTATGTTTCCTTTAACGAAATTTTACGTTATCTTCTTTTATACTTCAAACATTATTGTAAAATTGACAGTTATTATCCTTTTCATTAATTACTATATACCGACAAAAGTAGTCATTTTTGCTGTTATTTTATTATTATTCTTTACAAGATTATGTACTTTGAAACTAACTCTGTGTTTCGGACTGTCTATATTTTATTTATACACGAAGTTTTGATCATTACAATCTCTGATCGTCTTCAGGTGCAAACTACAATATATTCCTAAGGTAACGTACTTATATACCTTCTATGGGAAATCACTCAACCGTAAAGTTTAAGAAGTTGGCTCCGAGCAATAAGGGGCTTACAAATATTTGGAATTTCAATACTTGGTTTACTGAAAATACCCTGACTCTGCCCTATAAAGGCCGCTTCAAAGGAATTTTCGTTTCTTCCAGTGTGACTCCTTGCGCAAAACGTTTGGTATTGTTTTGACCATGTTCGGCGATTCCTGATCTCGTTGTTTCACCTCTTTGTATGTTTGTATGATTCACCACACTCACAAGGAACTGAGTAAATGCATTCCTTATTTTGTTTATTCTTCCGTTTTTTTTTTAAATAAAAAGGGTTCGAATTGTGTTATTAGATTAAAAAGCTGATTTAATATTAAAGTTGTTCGCTACTTTTAGAATTTTCTCTGATACTCCTTTAATGTATGGAATTGTAAGAAATGCGTATGCCTGGTTTTGGTATTGTAATTTCTGTTCTGTTTGTTAAAATTAAGAAATATAATCTGTTATAAGTTTACGGCTGTAATCGTTCTGCTGCAGATCCTTCTTAATGTTTCTTATTTCGATTTCCAAGTCGTGAGAATTGTTACACATTTTCTTATTATGCCTCATTTGGTTGTAGCAGCATGATTTGAACCTTGATTTAAATATTGTCCTGTGTGAGTGGGTTTGCGGCAGATTGTTGTTCTGATGTCGCTTTGAAGTGTGAAGTGGTGAAGGAATTCTAAAAGTTGTTTGTCATTCCCGGCCCAGACAATAAAAGTATCGTCAACATATCTCAGCTAGAGCTTAGGTTTATATTTTGCGGAAGCATGATCTGTTGTAGAGCAACTCGTGTGCTGCATCCGTGACTGACCAGCCCTATTTAGGACCCACTCTGCTCACCCTGAAAGGGAAGAGGTTATAAAAGGTGCCCTAAACATAGCCAGCCAACAACTGCCCGATTGGACAACCGCATCCAGTGGGTACACCACATGCGGTCAAAACAAAAGAAAAAGAAATCCAATGAACATGGAATATCCGTACCCTTATGGATACAGACACAACCACAAGACCACAAAGAAGAACGGCAATAGTGGCACGTGAACATCGATATCGATGCTCTTAGTGAAACCAGAAGAGCACGCGAAGGCCAACTTAAAGAACACGGAGGAGGCTTCAAATTTTTTGGAAAGGAAACCACGGATTCACGGAGTGGGTTTGGCTAAAAAAAATGAGATTGTGGACCACCTAACCGAATTTTCATCCGGAATAAGCGAAAGATTGACATTGCTCCTAAACCTTAGCAACCACCAACACGCTACTATAATCAGCGCCTACGCTCCAACTCTTGCAGCTGATAAAAACCAAAAAGATGAATTTTATTCTCAACTTCCACGTAAACATTACAAGAGCAATAACGAGTGCAGACGACTGCTGGACAGACCATTGCTTGATACGAGCCAAAATGAACTTGCACGTTCCACTAAGAAGTAGCCGTCAAAAAAAGCAAATCAGAAGAAGATTCAATGTAGAACGCCTTAAAGATGATCAACCAAAAAGCTGGGTACTTTAGAATATCCGGAGAATATTGGCGATCACTGGAGAATGTTGAAGACAGCAATATCATCTGCCTCCGAAGAAACGGTCGGCTACATACAAAGAAAACATCAAGACTGGTTTGATGAGGACGACAAAGAAATTCAAGACCTTATTGAGAGGAAGAGAAAAGCCCATAATGCTTGCAAAAGCCACCCTAACTCTAACGAAAAGAAAAGGCAATATCACGAAGCCAAAGCAAAAATACAAAGGCGAACACATATGAAATGCAACATCTAGCTGAGTCCAACAATACCAGAGCTTTCTTTTACGCTACTGATTTGATATATGGTCCCACTACACAAGGTATCAATCTCCTACGATATCCAAAGATGGAACAAGGCTGGTTAAAGACAGATCCTATATCTATTCACGATGGAAAGAACACTTCCAAGAACTACTCAGGTCGATAATGACATCTTCGACAAAATTCCGGAGAAAACTACACAACAACACCTAAGTGAGATTCCGAGATTAGAGGAGGTCGAAAAGCTAAAAAATAACAAGTCAGCAGGCACAGATGATATCGCTGCTGAACTCTACAAACAAGGGGGTCCCGCACTTAATCCCGAAATGCACACCCTAATAAGTAAAATATGGAACATTGAGACCATTCCTGCCGAACTCAGAGACGCCTCTATAGTTACCATATCTCTGCTTTCTGTTGCTGGAAAGATACTTGCACGGATACTATCAAACCGATTGATTCCGATTGCTGAACAAAATCTGCCAGAGACACAGTGTGGATTTAGGCCCAATAGAGCCTCAGCTGACATGATCTTCAGTGGCAGACAAATGCAAGATAAACCTAGAGACCAAAATCGTCCCTTCTTCATGGCCTTCATGGCTCGGTCAACAAATAAGCTGTTTGGCAAATACTGGCAAAAGCTGGAGACTACTACACGACAATATGATTGCAACAGTCCTGAGCAACGATGGACCAGGAGAGTCATTCCAGATTACGACAGGCGTTAAGCAAGGGTGTGTTATTGCGCCCACCCTATTCTCTATATTTTTAGGTGCCATGCTTCACCTTGTTGAGGAACATCTACCGTCGGGAGTGAAAATTCTATATAGATTCGACGGTGACCTACTTAACCTAGGCAGACTGCGAGCAAAAACTAAGGTCTCGACGACTTCGGTAATCGAACTGCAGTACGCCGATGACAACGTCGTTATGGCCGATACAGAGGAACGTCTACAGCTGGTAATCAACGCATTTAACCAAGCCTACAAAAGCATTGGCCTAGAGGTCAATCTTGCCAAAACGCAAATTCTTCACCAAGTAGAACCAGGTACGAATCCCCAAGCTCTAAACATTTCCATAAATGGCCATCCTCTGCAGAACGTGGAACATTACCCATACCTTGGGAGCCACCTATCATCAAATGCAACTATTGACGCAGAAATACAGTATCGCTTAAAATGTGCTAGCGCAGCGTTCGGACGGTTTTCGGAGAGAGTCTTCAACAATCACGACGTCAATGCGGAGACCAAGCTTCGTGTCTACAACATAGTTATAATACCAACTCTAACATACGGATGCGAAACGTGGACCACCTACAGAAGGCATATCAAACGACTAGAAAAATATCACCAGAGTTGTTTAAGATGGATCCTGAGAATCAAATGGCAAGGCCGACGAACAAACATAAGTATTTTAGAAGAAGCCAGAACAACTAGTATAGAAGTCCTTATCTTCAAGCATCAGCTTCGTTGGACTGGTCACGTTATCCGCATGCCCGAAACACGTCATCCAAAGCAGATATTTTATGAACAACTAAAGGAGGGAAAGAGAAATCAAGGTCAACAAAAAAGGTACAAGGACGTTCTCAAAAGCAATATGTTGAAGGGTCACATCGATATAAAAAACTTCGAGACCACGGCAGACGATAGGGCTTTATGGCGCCGAACAGTCCATGAGGGAGCACAAAATTTTGAAGAGCAATGACGTAGACTAGAGACGGAAAAGAGAGAACGTAGAAAGGAGCGACAAAATGGAAGAATGGATGACCAATCCGGCTGCTGCCGTAGACTGAGTTTGCCAGGACTGTGGAAGGCTGTGCGGCTCGAGAATTGGCTTACATAACCATAAAAAAATCGCACAACAGATAGCGACGATACAGAATAGAGGAAAATCATACTCAGTATCGAGTGATTGTCTATGATGTTGCGGTATCAACCGCGTGTGATTCGAACCACTCTATGTAAATATTGGCCACCACCATGAAAGGACAGGTTGTGTCGAAGTGAAAATTTAATTTCGAAATAATTGAATTTAAAGTAATTAAAGAACTCCCCAGGATTTCCTCTTTAAGTTTTTCAAATAATTCCAAAATGGGATGAACCCACTATTGCCTTGCCTATGATTCTTGATAGCTCCCCTTCTTCGTCGCCTACGTAAAACCAACGCTAACAAAATTACTTTTTTTTTCTTCGATCCATCACTGCAAAGTTCACAGCACGGAGATCGATCTGGCAACACGAAATATTAATTTAGTGTAGTGGGCGAGAACTTAGCGGATACGGTGCGATATATCGCGCGCGACAAATGTGCTGTTACCGTCCTGTGGGCAAACGCCCTTACTCAAAAAGAAACAATACCATCTTAAATATGACTCAGTCTTTCGCATATTTGCTAACTGAACTTTTCGTTGCTGAGATGTCATTTGAGACCGTTTTGCACGATAATTTTATTGCCTTTTCAAGTCTTCTTTTTTTTTCTGCGTTGACGTTTCTTTATTCTGACTTTTCATTGTTATTTCCACGAGTAGCAGACAGATATTTGGTCATTCCTTCCAGAGGGGTGTGCCTGCGTCCTGAGGGTGTAACGCTCGCGAAACAGTTATCGGCGCGTTACAGACCTTGCATGACTTGGGTGGATAAGGCTCGCGAAATTTTTTTTTTTTAATAGTTTATTGTTACTGGATCAGATCATAAATATGACAACCACATGTATTTCTCTGCTTTTTTCCCTCTTTATACACCTCAACCACCCCCAATCCCCGATTGTCACCAGAACAAATCATGAATATGAAAACATGTTTTTATATCTGTTTTCATTACAATGTTCTGAATTTCCCCCCCCCTTTACACCCCTCAACCACCTCCTACCCCCCAAATTTTTTTTCATAATATTTTATTGTCATTGGACCTACATCACTATGCCAAATTTCATTAAAATCGGCTCACGGGAAGTGTATCAAAAATTAATCGTTAGATTTGATTGATAGCCAGACTTTTGGAAGTTAAATAAAAGAACGCCTATGACAAAGCAAAACTTAATTATAACTTATTGCTAAATCAGGATACGTAAGTTAAACTTAGACATTTAATAATAATTAAAATAAAAAATCAATAAGTAACCTATTACTAGCCAACTGTAAAAATGGTTTAATCACATGCCTAATTATATTTAAATAATCATTTTCATCGTACGATTTATCGCGCACGGCAAATCGTACCGTTACCGTCCTGTGTAAAAAATAAAATAAAAAAATAATTTGATAGATAAAATAACAACTTTTGTGGCTTAACAAGCCGTCAAGAATAAAGTTATTACAGTTTATTTTCCCAACTGTTTTACGCTTACCCATAAAGCAAAATATTCTGCATCTTCCGTGTAGTGTAGGGGCATATGTCGATAGTTTCTATCCCATGGGATTTTTTATGAAGGAGTTTTGTGACTATGTGGGATTGATAGCTCTTTAGTCACACAATCAAGTGTTACCGGGTGTTTTGTTCGTATCCTATCCTAATTATAAAAAATACAACTTTCGCAACCGTGGAATGATTATACTCGATTCCATATAATTCGAGGACCAGGATTCCAAAAAATTTACTTTCAAAGTGTTCCGACCTTAAATTACGATGAAAATCGCAAGAAAAAATATTTTTGCCATTTTCTCTTCAAAAAATCTTAATAATTCGACGTTTTTTCAGACCAACTTTAAATGTACCTTAAACTATTAAGCATATATGCCAAATTGGGTCCTTAGAGTTTGATGCAGTTTAAAGCTTCTTGACCTTGAAAAATACCCCAGCAAAATTAACAAATTGCAAAAATAACATACTAAAGGGCGCTATTCATCAATTATTAAAGACAAGAGAACCAAATTGGGTAACAAAGTTAAGAAGGTCAAGTCCAACAATTTTGTTAAATAAAATTTTGTTTAGCTGTGACGCGTTTCAATATGGCGGCTGATATCTCAAAATAGAGACCTATAACCACATTTTATTTTATCCAATTACGTAAAAATAACAAGGTGGCCATTAATTCTTGTTGACTTATCTCTGCTTAATATGAAAAAAAGAATTAGTTGATGCATGACCTTGATTGACCTTGAAATACTTGTGTACTAATTGTACTGTTTTTTACAATTAACAACTACGCAAAAACTTTAAGTGTCGAAGATGAAATTAACATTTAAGCCATAAATAAAAACCTAATTTTAAACCTTTCTACCATTTTTTTTGATCTGGCGTCTCAGATGTTTATGCTATACCACGGTAAAAATGACATATATGCCTGTTGTTATTACTTTCGGAACTGTGAATTTTATGTTCTATTCACTTGTCTAGCTAACAAAGTCATTTAAATTACCTATAAAAGAGTTAGCAGAAGTTAGATATACATTACCATATTCTGGACTAGTTGTTTTAGATGCCATTTTCCAAAATGGCGGTCAAAAAAATCATAAAAAATACAATTTTTCTAACCGGTGCGTGATTTTATTTAACTCGAGGACGATAATTCCAAAAAAATCACTTTTGAGGTCATCCGACCTCAAATGACATTGAAAATCTAAAAAAAAACATTTTTTCCATTTTCTCTTTAAAAAAATCTCCATAATTTAACGTTTTGTTACACCAACATCTGGAACGCCAGATCAAAAAAAAAAATGGTAGGAAGGTTTAAAATAAAGTATTTTTTTGTGGCTAAGATTTTAATTTCATCTCCGGCACTTAAAGTTTTTGCGTAGTGGCAAATTGGAAAAAACACTACAAAAAGCGGGTTTTTCAATTTTAGATGGTATTTTCAAGGTCAATCGGGGTTATGCATCAACTAAACTTTTTTTTTTATAGTAAGCGGAGATATGTCATCAAGAATTGATAGCCACCTTGCCATTTTTACTTTTTTACGAAATTGGATAAAATAAAATGTGGGTATATTGAAACACGTCATAGGTGAACAAAATTTTTTTTAACAAAATTGTTGGACTTGACCTTCTTATCTTTGTTGCCAAATCTGCCAAATTTGGTTGGAATAGTTGATGAATAGCGCCCTTTAGTATGTTGTTTTTGAAATTTGTTAATTTTACTGGTGTATTTTTCAAGATCATGAAGCTTCAACCTGCATCAAACTCTAAGGATCGAATTTGGCATACATGCCTAATAGTTTGAGGTACATTTGAAGTTGGTCTGACAAAACGTCGAATTATTAAGATTTTTTGAAGAGAAAATGGCAAAAATCTTGTTTTTGAGATTTTCAAGGTCATTTAATATCGGATGAACTTAAAAGTAAATTTATTGGAATACTCGTCCTCGAGTTATATGGAATCGAGTATAATCATGGCCTGTAACACCCAGTAACACTTGATTGTGTGACTAAACAGCTATCATTCCTACATAGTCACAAAACTCTTTCGTTAAAAATCCCACGGACGTACGCATGCCCCTTTACTAATAACCAAAAACTAAAAATTCTAGACATTCGTTTTGAAAAAAATTGCCGAAAATACAAAGACTTTTAAGACGAAGATGTGCATTTTCTCATCCTGAATACGAAATGGACAATCCTGTACCTCAAAATTGTGGATAAAGAGCCGGCACATCAATCCAAAGATTGGCAATTTTAGAGGTCACCTTTGGATTGGTGTGCCGAGTCCTTATGCACAATTTTGAGGTACAGAATTGTCCATTTCGTATTCAGGACGAGAAAATGCACATCTTATTAAAAAATGGCGAGGGTTACCTATCTATCATAATTTTTACTGCGAACCCTTTTTAGGTTTTAGGCAAATTTTACGAAAGGGATGCTTCGAATTGTTACTTTTTGATTGAGAGAGACATTGAATATATTGTTGTATAGGTAAGAGTAGAAATAGTTACGAAAATAACCGAAATAACTTTAACGATAAGCTCAAAAGTCGTTATTTTCGTAAACTGCCCAAAAAGTCCTTGTTATCGTTAATGGCACATTGTATATTTTTAAGTTCGATATGTTTAATAATCGCGCCACGATTTTATATCGAACTTAAAAATATATAATTTGCCATGAACGCTATTGTTAAATCTGGACTGTAGTAAACAGAGATCTGCCAAATTATTTTTTACTTTTTAGTGCAATTTTTTAATAAAATCGTTTAACTTCAATTTATTTTATTAAAATTACAAATATCCGGCGAGCAACTAGTACTAAAATAAAACATTTTTAAGAAAACCCTATATTATGAAAGGTACGTAAATTCATTTTGCTCATTAATTAAAATTTGTAATGTAAATAAAGAAATACATTATTCCCTGAAATAATTTTCTTATTCTATACGTTTCAAGTTCTCATAATTCTAGAACAATCAGAAAATAAAGTAAAGAAGATTTTTCCGCGAAGTGACAATAAATTAAATAAATAAATTTAAAGCCCCTATCTGATGATGCAATTTTTGGGGGCGATTTGCTCGTGACTTTTCGAAATTAGAACATTCTGGTGGCAATTTTATTTTGTTTCTTTCTCCACAACAAGGGGAAAAAATAGGATATGTGTCTCGCAGATTTGTGCTTTTGAATTCACTAAACCCGACATGGGATAGAAAATCAAATAAAAAAATTGGTGCTAGAAAGCACGGTTAGCCCACCATACAATCAATTATTTTATGTTGAAAGGAAATGAAAATATCTCGAAAACTGTGGCTTTGAAAGATTTGAACCGTATACCAAAATTTTTGGGTAAAATTTACGAAAATCAAAATCTGAAAAGCGCATATCAAAAGCTGATTTACTTTTAAAGTTATGATTTTTTTAAAATATATTTTTAAGTTTTTTCAAATAACTCGGAAGCTAAAGCTCCCAAGAATTTGGACTTTACAATAAAATTTGAAGTCCATATTCATGGAAATTTAAATCTGAAAACCGTATATCGCTACTTGCTTTTGTTCCAAAGTTAAAATTTTTTAAATATTTTATCCCCCTTTTCCCAACTTAAACCACCCACCACCCTACCCTAAGGTTAATAAGTTCATGGTCAGCCGACAGAGGATTTTGGTACAAAATTTCGCTAAAATCGATTAAGGCGTTCTTGAGTTATCGTGTATACAGGCAGACAACAGACCGACAGATAACTTTTTTTTTCGCCGATTAAGGTGTTTTGGAGCCTTAGTAACTCATTTTCGATAAAATTAAGAAAAGTCAAAATTTCACGATTTTAATATGAAATTTTTTATCCAATAAAGCTTTTCTGACTTCAGCTCTTAATGAATATCCACAAGGAAAATGAAGTGAAGGCAGAATATGCAAGTGTGTTTTTAAAAGTAAAACATAGATGGTAATTACTTAAAACAAGTTTGCACTAGGTTTACGAGTAACCGTTTTCCATTTTTGCTATAAAGCTTTTATCACTATATGATCCACTTTCAGCAGCCGCAGTTTGGCAGTTGCTAAAAAAAGGCATGTAAAAAGTGACTCACGCAAAATCAATACTGCAATAAACTAAAATCAATTAAATCAAACCAATATATTTTCCAAAAATCTATTTCCGTCGGCTCGGTAAAAATGTTGCAATCCAAACAAATGCGTCCGCCGTTTTCCTCACTGTTGGGTCTTTTAAAAATAACTTACGAACGAATGTTAGTTTTGCTGTTGTTTACGCGCGTGGTTTGTGCGGCTTTATCTGGTGTTTTTTTCGCGTGTAAAAGTTTGCTAAAGAGGCCTTAATATTGTGATACATTTTAGGTGGTGCTGGTAACGTGATGGCAAGACAGGCCCTAGTAAATCCAGATTTTATGTGTGTGCGTTTTTTAACATAGATATATGTTATTCATAGCGGATTCAATATTATTATAATACCAAACGAAATTGGTATAACTTTAATAGTTTTCAAGATTTTTGTTAAATTGTGATCGCATTTTGCGAGGGCCCAAAAAATCAACAAGTCGCCTGCCATACATTCTATATTGTACAGGGTGATAGTTTGTAAAGTTCCACACGTGTTAGCCAAGGAAAAATAGTTTAGGTCGTTAACACTATACAGGGAACTAACTAAAACAACTACCCCGAGGGCAAATACCCCTACCGGCATTGAATTACAAAGTTAGTTCAAACCCTTCGTTGGCAAAGAGATTTAAACAATTGTGGTTTTCACGTATTAGCCAACGTATTTTGCAAACACACGAGTTGTCTTTGTGCGGAACACGTCCTGACACGCCAATCTACGAACGGTTTCGATTTTATTGAATCTCATCAGTTGGCTTCAGGCAAGAGCTCCGTGCAGAGTTAACAGTATACAGAAAAGTAACTAAAATAACTACTCCAAGGGCAAATACCCCTACCGGCATTGAATTACAAAGTTAGTTCAAAACTTTCGTTGGCAAAGAAGTTAAAACAATTGTGTTATTCACGTATTAGCCAACTCGAACATTCCTAATCCTTCATAGTTTACCACCACTTGGTATTTTGCTTCCATTTCTTAAATACAGCAAGACTTATAACAAAAAAAATAAAAAACAACCTTAGAAAGCTATCACCAAAAGATGAACCCAAGTCCAGAGTCTGGTTATAAAAATGGTAATACCAAAAGAAAAATCAGCTGATCCGTTACGTCACAACTCCCCCTACTTTGGTTAAAACCGAAACCGAGGAAATGCATTGGTAAATACCAATAAAGAATGATTCCACTCTGAAAATCGCCTTTGGGTTCATCTTTTCGTTATAGCTTTTAAACGTTGCTTTTTATGATAAGTGTTGTTGGGTTTAAGAAATGGAAGAAAAATACCAACTAGTGTGTACTACCACAAAAAACAAAAACATAACCCTACATTTCTTTACCCTTTAACCGATGCATTTCAGTGACTCATTTCATTCATTTATGGATTCTTGAGTGGTGGGGGATATGACATCTACTGTCAAATTTGTCAATCGAAAGAACAGCCGCGGTAAATACCAAAGATAAATCATTCTAGGCTGAAAATCGACTCAAAAGATGAACCCAAGTCCAGAGTGTGGTTGGGTGGACCACAAAAAACCGGACTGTTTTGTTTTAACTGCCAATTTTTTATTTATTATCGAATGTTAACGCAAGAAAGAGTTCTGGAAAGGTAGTGAAATAGACTTTTTTTAGTTATGTCAAAAAATGACATTTATCAAAAATTCAAAATGGCGGATGTCCAAAAGTTTTATGTATTTTTAAAAACCGTTGAGATTTTTTTGAGACACTTTGTATATTTTTTTTTTGCAACTACAAAAATCTTCTGTGTATTGTCTGTAAACCGATGTATCACTTGATAAATTCTATTAAGAAATAAAAAAAAGCTATGAGTTTTTTCGTATACCAACTTTTTGCATAAAATAAAACTGAAACTGAATTTAAGTGAACCGGATTTCGTTATGTTTTCGCCAATTTTGTTGACAAGAACACTTTACAGACGCTAATAACAATGTGACAATCGAAGATAGCGGATGCCTTACAATTTTATGCATTTTAAAAAACCCGTTGTGTTTTTCTTCAACAACTTTGTGTATTTTTTGCTATAACGCCCTGTTCTGTCATAAAGTGTCAGAGTCCACTCATTGTCATGTTTTGTTGTCACAGTCTTGTCCAACTCAAAAATGTCACAACACCTATCGGAATTCGATAACTAAATTTTATCAAAATTAGATGGAGGTTGGTCTGTTCGTCGGGTTGCCGATTATTATGGACCAGACAAGTCCACTATAGTAAGACTAAAAAGAAAATAAAAAGAAGAAGAACCTGTACGACGAAAGGAAGGAACTGGCTTGACCAAAGTCAGCACACCCCAACAGGATCAACAAGTCACTAATTTCCTGGAAGAACACTCATTTTCTACGGCCAGAGAAGCAAAATTAACAGTTCATTTTTCTACTACGGTAAGAACTGCACTAAGACGAATAAAGAAGTCGAGGCTGAGATGTCGTTTTGCAGCTAAAAAAATACGGCTAAGTAAAGAAAAAAAGCAAGCCAGAGTCTTTTTCGAGACAGAAAAACGAATTTTGGTGACAGTTAGCTTTTACCGATGAAAAAATGTTTAATACCATCGAGAAAGTATGGAAGCTCATTGCAAAAAAGTTCTCAAAATTTAAATTCGTCCACGGAATGCTAACCATTTGATGGAGCGAATAGTTAGAGTTTATGCAGAGATCGTTGAAGAAAATCCAAATTTATTTGAAAAGTTAGCAGCAGACTCCATGCTAAAAATTATTCAAGCAAATGGTGCAATGACCAGATACTGAAGTTAATATTTTTAATTTTTGTTTATCGATAGGTTTTTTATATCTATTTGTTTTTTTAATATTTTGTTGTTTATAAATCTGATCGTGTTTATGTGTATTGACCTTTCTTAACCCAAATCCTTCCAGTTCTTTCTTCTTTGTATTTTTCTTTTAGTCGCATTATAGTGGACTTGTTTGATCCATTTTGACCGGCTATTTGACGAAGGGGCCAACCTTCTTCTAGTTCTGCCAAAATTTGACTGAATTGCTTTATTTACAATAAAAATTTTGTTTTAAAAGTGTTTTCTCTTTTTTTATATTTCGTAACAGCGACCTTAAAACTATAGAACTAGTAAATATCGGTAAAAATGCTTTCAGTGTCATTAACAAAATTTGCTTATGTTGTCTAAAAGCGTTAACTTACAAAAGTCGGCAACAATAAGCAAGCAAAATTTTTAATTCATAGACATGTACCTAACTTCTGCTGTATGCGTTTTATGTATCGGGAAGTGTATGTTCTATTTTATTGTTACAAAATTTACGTTAATTTTTTATTTTATGCATGAAAGGTGTTACACTAGAATTCCAATATTTTTCTTATTTCCCAATAGATTTTAACAAATGATACACATGGGTTAACAGATAATAGTCGTTTCTTTTCTGTTATAGCAAAAAACTATACAAAGTGTTAAAAAAAAACCAACAGGTTTTTTTAAAATGCATAAAATTGAAATTGTCACGGATAATATTTTAATTTAAGGTATACTTTAAATCAAATTACTATCTATGGGTACTATTTTTCACTCAGAAAATTCCTCGGAAAATTCATAGCCTTAACCATTAATTTAAAAAGTCACACGCAGGCACCTTACTAAAAAAATCGTGCGAAAAAGTTATTTTTCAAAAGACACAGGGTAAATCCATTCTCGCGTACGGGAAATGCTACTTTCAAGAGTGCACTTTTACGCACACTAGTAGGAAAAGTTATTTTTCCGCACGATTTTTGTATTTGTTAAGAATGAAAATATTAATGAATAATTAAATAATTTATGTAACTATTCTATCTTATTCTAGTTTAAAATATTTGCGAATTAAACACATTTTCTTTGATAAATAAAATGGGCAAAAACACTCGTGGGAAAAAAATTGTACCTAATTCTTGCGGAAAATGCCTTTTCTACCCTTGACGGCTTGCCCGAAATCCGCTCCGCGTTGTTCGTGCAACTGCCGTCGCGTGGCACTTGTTAGGTAAATAACTATATTGTGATTTCCGTAAAAGCCTGCGATCCTTTTCGGGGTCTACAGCTTTCATAAGCATTGTACAGTGTGTTTCGTTATAAATACCCCCCTCCCTATTATATCTGTTAATATGTGAGCTAGAAAAAAGTTTTGAATACAAAAGTTATTTGATTTATAAAGATCTTCAAAAATATTAAAGTCAAAAAACCAAGTGTCATTCGAAGTGTCAAATATTGATAGCAACTTTATATTTTAAATACAACACTGTGTATTTTTTTCATTTTTGAATTCTAGGTTTCTCCCTGATTTCAGAAATGTATAACTTATATGCACTGGATTCAATAGTTTTTGAGATATTGGACTTTAAAGTTTTTTCACTTAGGTGGCTGTGAATTACAATTTGTTAGACATGTCATCATAATTGTAGTAAGCAATGATGCTTTTCGCTGTCTTTAAAAAATCGCTAAATCATAGTAGGCGATATTGAAGTGTTTTGCGTTTTAAAAAATATTAAACATCCTATTTCCAGAAATATTGAACCTAGTGCATATGAGTTATACATTTCTGAAATCAGGAAGAAACCTGAAATTCAAAAATGCAAAAAAATACAGCTTGTTGTATTTAAAATAAGAAAGTTGGTATCAATATTTCATACTTAAAATGACTCTTGGTTTTGTTGACTTGAATATTTTTGAACTTAAACGTTTTCCTAGCTCACTTATTAACACATATAACAGGGGGCATTTATAATGAAACACCCTGTACTTCCGTTCCTTTGTGGTAAAACTACGACTTGTTGATTTTTGCGGGCGTTTTTTGAGGCTGTTTTCCATTAGGAATGATAAAGTCGTTTGAATACCTACAGTGAAATATTTGCCCTCGATGTGCGTGACTCTGGGCCAGTGAACATTCTTTCAGTCTCTCACAAAGTGTCTTGATTTAAATATTGAAAAATGTCGTCCCGGTATCGATCCGATCCAGAATCCCTGGACATCGAAAAACCGAGTGCCTGTTCCAACTGCCTCTTCTACACCTGGAAAATCATCACTTGCTTATTTTCTCATGCCACATTGATTACCATGGTGGTATCGTATTGCGTGCTTGGAGCCTTCACGTTCGAGGCGTTGGAGGCGGAAAACGAAATAAAGGTAAGTTAAGGTCGTAGTTCCAATCTGGGGAATTGTTTTTAGCAACATTGTACGGGAAATCAATTTGACTATGTCGACTTGATTTTTTCGCAAAATTTTACGTCATTGAATTTGTTTTCCATGGCAACGCGGAGACTTTATTTATGTTGATCCGCAGTGGGACACCAGAGATTTTTTAGCATCGGGTCAAAAATTTGGGGTTAGGTTACTTATTTTGACTTTTCGCGTTCTGCGCCGCTAAAAAACCAAGTAAAATACTAAACTAAAGAAAACGGTACCCAACTACATATTAAAGTAACTGGGTGTAATGTTTAAGGTTGCATTTACAGGTGCATTGCTGATACCGACAACAGGTTAACTTAAAAGCATATTTAAAAATCGGCTACTGGCGCTAGACGAAATAATCATATTCTATTTTAAACAGGAGCGTCAACGACTAGCAAGAGTCTTTCCAACCTCTAAATGGAGCTTCACTGACCTGTTTTGTTAGTACTCAAGTATCCGTGTGTTTTTGAAACTGAGATTCTCAAATCTATCCTTTGCACTCCAAGTTTTCACTAGACACTTGCACATAACTATGCTATGCAAAATAAAAACAAAATTATGTGGGGTTATGGGCGCCGAATGTTTCTATGCCAATTCCTAGTAATCCCAGCGAGCCAGTAAAGTTCTCTTGGTTCCTTGATAGACTCGTAATGCCCGCGCAGCGCTAGACCTTTTTCGGCGGGCGACCGCACAGGCGTTCAAAAAAATTTTTGAAAGATAAACATAACCTTGAATGGTTTTCTGTCAGAAAACGTAAAAATACTCTTCTGTCCCACTGCGACCCGATTTAATGTTTGTTGACAAAACACCTACAGTTACCATGGAATCGTATACATTCTGAGATCTATTGGCCAACACTTGAACTGCGTGTATCTCCCAAATTCAATGAAGTGTGATTGATTGATCGGTTTTCTTTTCCGGAGTGCACAGGCTTTTAGTAAAAACGAAACTTAGTTTTTATTTTCGTTAAAGCAAGGAAATATGAAAAGGAAAAATGTAATCCAGGGGAAATTGTGAGTACTTCTCTATTTTTTTTGTAAATCGGGTTTGTTCTAAACCGCAATTATTTTGAGGCTTTTGGGATAAACGACAGCACCAGAGCTTTTATTTTGAATATTTGAAAATTTTGAAAAATCCTTCAGATATTTTTGTTAAGCATTTAAAAATTTCCCTGTGCACTCTGGCAAAAGATTAAAAAATTAAAGAACAAGGCGTTGCCAGTTGTACTTTTTTTTTTACCTAAAATCTGGAGAGAAACTATAGCCTTAAGAGCAACTCGCCTAACCAAAGTAGATCTCTTTACCTTACCATTTTGTGTGCATTCTTTTTAGGGTATTAAAAACCATTTTTTTTGCTGCTCCTACAAGCGTCAAATGTACTTCTAAAATAAAGGATTTTGAGCAATTTCAGGCGTATTTTTTGGTTTAACCTGTAAAAATACGGAAAGTTAGTCCTAATATAAAGCGGCTTAGGGCATAAAAAAGGGGTTCGACTGCTCGAAGGTGATGATGGTTGCCAATGTCTATTTTACGAATTTGGGGTGCCTCCTGACAGTCAAAATCTATCTTGGCCGGCCACCCCTCTGGTCATTCCCCCCTCACCCCCCTTAAATATTTAATTTTGAATGTATCATATCTCGGCAACTAAAAAAGATACAACAATAAATTTTTCACTGTTGTATGTGCATTGATAATATCTCGAAAAAAAAGGAGATAGGAGGCATTTTCAAAAAAAAATGGTTTCTATTTTTGCCCATATTTTGTAAACTAAAGTAAATATGAAAAAAATCCTCAAATAAATGTTTTTCTGCCGTTTCCGTTTTTTCCAAAAAGGTATACAGGTATGGATTTTTCTCTACCCAACTCCCAACACCGCCGTCTGACTGGTGCCAATATGCAAAAGCATGTATGGGTGTATTTGCATGTAGTATTCACCTTCGACAGGGTGATTTCCGTGACCATAATATATTTTTAAAACATAAATATCGCAGCCTCACAATATTTTAACTACCTCTATTTCACGTTCCCCCCTCGCCCCCTCTTCTCCAGACCCACCCTAACATTACCTATAGTACAGTAGGTACCTAAAAGGAACCAATGAAAATGATCAATATCAAAAAGTTTTTGCTAAATGGTTTGACTTAATAGACAGGATAAGTGCAATGCTGATATATATAACCTATTTTTTCTTAACATTTCTAAAAAAAGTGAAAACCAAAAAAATATATCCAAATATTGCTCAGGCTAATTTTCTTATTTTAATAGATGCCGAAGAACTTTAAAATTCTTATATTTGAAGTTATAAAAAAGGCAATAATATTAATGTTATCTTGGCGGTCTACTTACAAATTAGGTTCATCTAAAAGTTTTGGCGAATTGCGTTGGTATTGCTTTTCCAGGTTACAAATGGAAAGCAAGCAATTGCCACCCACGAAAAGGTCACTAGTTCCGACATTGCTTCGGTCACGTCTGCAAACTTTTATATGGGTTAATGCGCATTCCACAATGCAGCCAAATCTAGAAAACTTTGTTTGGGAGAAAAAAGTGACGAATTTATACCGATATTATCAGCTTGGGAAAATGTTGCTCCAAAAAATTTTTAAAATTAATTAGTTACAGCCACCGGCAATCCCTTGACGTGAGGGATGGGGAGGAGCTTCCCCTTCCCAATGTTGCTTGCAGTTGGGAAATATAAAGGTTCAGTTGGGAAATTTAAGTACATTTTACAAAAACTTGTATTTCTAATTTTTTTCAAACCAAAATAAAAAAAAATCTCAAAGTTTTAGGTAACTTGGGAATTGCTTTTAATATTAGTTGGGTAAATGTCCCAACACAATGTATTCGGATCGCTGGTGGTTGCAGCTATAAAAAATCAATGTGCAGTACAAAAGGGTTTGTAAATGAAAAGCAAACAACATGCCATGCACTGATACTTGCAGTTGTTTTTATGACATGTGTGAAAAACACCGTGAAGAAATTATTAATGAAGAAGATAATCGATATTATAATGTGATTTTTTTAAAATTTAATACTTATTAGGTTCCTATTGGAAATAGAAAATTCCTCAGTTTTACTCAAATTGTACCTGCTTCTTTGTTAAAATGATAAAAATTGATGTTTATTTCTAGCAATATAGCCGCATTATTTTTACCCTTTTTAAATTTGAAGGTTTGGTAAAATTACTAATTGGTTGACGACTTAGTGTAAATTGACTTTTTATTCATAGTACTAGAGGGTTGTGGAAGGGGGAAGTCGTAAAGCAGGTTGTAAAAAAGTGCATTATTTTATCTTCGTTTTAGGAGGTTTCTTAGATGCGAAAAATCTATAAATATAACGAACGTCGCGTTGCCGATTAAGAACATAACTCATCTGCTCATATCAGAAACGTACCCAGTTTTGGCGTAATGGCTCAAATCAAACGGTGCTATTGATAACCTTTTTAAAAAGAGCAAAAGTGGTGCAAAAATATTTATTAACATATTTTTTTTGTATCTGGTCGGGGTAGAAAATATGGACAAAAATTTAAAATTTGTTTTTTTAAAAATACACTTTTTTTAAAATATCTTGTTTAGTTTTTGAGATATGCAATAGAGTGTAAGCACATCCTGATAATCTAGACGTCAAGGCACAAACAACAGTGAAAAAAATTTTGTACTATCGGTGCCTCTTGCTGAGATATTGAGGAATTAATTTTAAGAGGTTTAAAGGGAGGTGGAGGGGGCACGACCGAGATGGCCAAGAAATATTTTCGTAGTCACACAATATAATGACTGTCACGTCGCCGATTATGAACATAACTCATCTGCTCATATCAGAAATGTGCCTAGTTTTGGCGTAATGGCTCAAATCAAACGGTGCTACTGCGGGTGGGGTTAGAAAAGTCCCATAGATATATACCTTTTTAAAAAGAGCAAAAATTGTGGAAAAATATTTATTAAGACACTTTTTTATTTATCTGGTCTGGGTTAGAAAATACAGACAAAAATTTAAAATTTGTTTTTTTGAAAATATACTTTTTTTAAAATATTTTGTTTAGTTCTTGAGATATGCAATATAGTGTAAGCACATCATATAATCTAAAAGTCAATGCACAAACAACAGTGAAAACATTTTTGTTCTATCTCTGCTGGTTGCTGATATATAGAGGAATTAATTTTAAGGGGTTTAAAGGGGGGTGCGACCGAGAGGGGGGATGGCCAAGATATATTTTCGTAGTCAGGAGTCAACCCAGTATCAAAAAATATACCTTGGCAACCATCATCATTTAAGTGCAGTCGAAATACCCTAAGCCGCTCTCTTTAGGTTTGTCGTAAGCGAAGATTAAGTTTAGTAAAAGATTGTACATCTTGAGGAAAGTGCCCTTGACAAAAATTGCTTATTGAGACCGTCTCTCTAACATATTTAAATTAATCGAAACACATTCCCCATACCATTTACTGATTAACTGAAATTTGTTTTTATTATTTTAGGTGAAAAAGGAAATAATTAAAATTCGAGAAAACACAACGTTTTACTTATGGAACTTCACTAACTATGAGCTTCACGCATTACGTGAGGCCAATTTTACACCAAAGGCGGCCATGTATCTGCAAGTAAGTACCGATCACAAACCTTATAACCAAAAAAATAGACTGCTAATGCTTATGGGTTTTCTCCCAATAAATGACTGCCTCATGGAAGTGACAGTTTGGTGTTACTAGAACCAGAGTAAACCCACTTGAGTAAAATTTGTTGTAGTTGCACACCCAATATTTTAGTATTTGATGAATATATAATAAGCACTGCTTGACAAAATTTAAGAAAAAATATAAAACCACTTTCTCTTGAGTATTTTAAGAAATTGATTTAGAAAACTGTTCGAATCAACTTGATTTGAAAGGTGCAGTGTAAACAGTGTAATAACGTCATAGGGTCCCAAAACTTATTTTCTCTTTATCCACGTTTTTGGTTGGTAGCACTGCGTTTGACGGTCTTGACGTTAGTAGGTTCCCCATTTTTTTAATTTTCGTTTCTTGGTTCTCGAAGTTTTTGCTTAACGTGTTGTGTTTTTAATTTACTTTTTCTGTGCCCTTTTGTGTTTTTTAAAGACTGCATCATGAAGTGCTTTGTTGTCGGCTGCAAACAATGGTCCAAACAATAATCCATCAGCTCTGGAGTTCTTCTACATTTACCGTAGAATGTTAGCACACATTGATATTAAGAGTTACACAGGAAATTGTTTACCACAGGATGCCACCACAATACTCTCTGTAACAAGCACAAGAGATATTACTAACATTCACCAACTAAGAAGTCGTGACACTGATGACACTGTTTCTGAACTGGAAGAAAAACTAAACATAATGCTGCCTTCAAGTTTTAATGAGTTTTCAGAAAATATTGTTTGTTATATTGCTGGGTTTGTGGTAAAGTCAATTAAAAAAAAAATTAACATGTCTCAAATGTATTGAAGCCCTAACCTCATTTGGAGATGAGTGGGATGCTACAAAAAAATTTATAATTAGAAAAGATAGAGGAGGGCTTTTATATCCATCCAAAAGTGTACAAAAAAATTGTGAGAAAATAGAAAAGAAGATTCAAAACACTATTAAGATTGTGAGTGGCTTGCCCGCTCATGATATTTTAATTAAATTATTATTTAGGGAAACAGAAAATTTTGTTACTGATGCCAATTTATTCCCCACATTAATTGATCATGTCTTTGATTATGCTCCTTATGAAAATAATTATGTTAAGCTTTTAGTTGAAGCAATCATTAAAACATACAGCACTCTGAGGAGTTATAGTGCTGCAAATAAAATTAATGAAAGTATATCTGGAGAAAAGGTCCGAAAAGTTTTAACAAAACTTGTACTGTTTAAACATCAATAGGTTGTTATGTTATATATTATCTTTAATTAAAAATAAGTAGTTTCTGTTTGTAACTACGTTACTTTTAAGTTCCACAAAAAAGTTATTATTTTTTGTATTGTATCTTTTTTGAGGGTATTTTGTATATAATTATTTTCTACAAATAAAATTTATTTTCATTTAAGCTAATTGTAAGATATGTTAAATAAAATTGAAGGTATATGAGCGCTGGGTTTATACAGGCAAATAAAAATAAGAAATAATTTTGGATTATACAGCTGAATAAAAATAGGAATAAAAATAAATTTGCAGAACATAATGGTTTAACGATCCTATTTTTAATATTCTTGAAGCTGTATGTTTATGGGTTGAGGGATCTTGTTAATGAAACATCTTTTGTTTGAAATGCCAATGTTTCACAAAATTTATATAAAAATAATTATTTTATTAACAAATAAAAATACACATTCTAGAATATAAAAATAACTGAACCAATCAGCACACACAGCTTCAATAATTGAAATAATTAAACTAAACTCAATCATACTGTTTTCTTAAATAATATCTGCCTAAAAATGCAAATGCAAAAAAAAAACCTGAAAAACACCCATTTAAATGATAAAAACAAATGAGTGAGGTTATGCGCAAATCTTTTTTCAGAAAATAAAAGTTGCCCATCTTTTTATTTCTGCTGTATAAGCGCCTACACTATTTCCCATAAGCTCAACTTTTATTTTAATTATTATTTTTATTTGCCTGTATAAACCCATCCATAAACTAGTGTAGGTGCTTCTTATACCCATAGGTTAAGGAGCTTCCGTACACCAGAAAGAAGGGGATTTTTTTTTCCTAAAGATAAAATGTAATTATATTTTAAGGGAAGGGGGGGGGGGCTATTATTTAAGATTGTTAAAAAAATTGTAAAATTATTATGCCAGAGCCTTTTTTACAATTAGCCGCATCTAGTTTTATTTGTTGTTCTCAGTTGGTAGTTATAGGGATTTTGGTGCATTGCCAACTGCTTTTGGCACCAAACTGTCAAATACATGAAGCAGTTATTTCTTAAAACAACATCATCAGTCTATTTTTTTGGTTATAAGGTTTGTGGTACCGATACAATTCCGTCGGTTTTCGCGCAATCATACACTGACGTCAACATTCGAAGTTTTATTAGCGTGCTCGATTGACAGAATGAGTTCACTACGCTGATATACTTGTCTCATGTTTTATTTGAAAGCGTAAAGGAACAGAAGTAATCTCGCTCGCCCTTCCAAAAGAATACGATTTGATTGAGAGACTGCCTTCTACAATGTTCTGCGATAACAACACACAACTTGTGCAAGTACCACTTTGTGTTTGATAATGATTATGTCAGTGTCAAAATTTATTTATAATAATTATTTACAATGTGAAAGCGCGCTGTTTTTGAATGTAAAAATTATTACAGAATTATAAAAAAACATTAAATACCAATTACTAATAAGATTACCAAGCGAAAAAGTTGTAGAAATTAAATTCATAATTGGCATACGTATATTTTGAGCTATTGCTTATTTTAGTTCGACCTGTTTATTTTTCTGTTAAAATCTAGAATAAACGCAGGTCAACCCGTACAAACCAAAACACATTAAACGCGCGGCGGCTCAAAATTACATTAAGGAAAATTAATACCTTTTCCTTGCGCATGTGGTGGTATCGGAGTCACAAAGTGACGTCATGCCGAGATGCGTGTTGTCATACCGTTAAGTGTATCGTGAGTAAGTATACAGTTTGTAAAAGTGAGTGGTTTGAGGGCAAAAAAAAATATAAAATAATTAATTAAAAAAGTTCGTCTAATATGGGAGTTGAAAATCATAAAGGACTTATCGGTACATAAAGTTGGCAAAGTCTTACTTTAATAACATCTCGAAACTACTTTTTTTTGGGTTTTTCGCCACTAAGTTAAGGAATTTTTTTCAAAAATATGTTAAAACCCACAGCGTAAATTCCTAGAGAAAAAAATTTGTTCGTTTGTCAGTGGTCTTTAAATAAGATAAAAAATTTGCCTACACACACGCAAATCCTAACTAGAATCTAATTCTACTGCCGCACAGAGGAACGGCTTAGTATAATATCAGAGACATAGACCAAAAAATGTTCTTTATATTTTCAAAATTAAATTCACACAATTATTTAAGAAGCCCATTTATTATCATTTTATTGAAATTTTGAATGATAGATATCTTAAGGCGTTAAATTTTGGCTACAAGTGTGTCTAATTACAAATTTTACTACTATTTAAATGATATGCAAATGAAAAGTAAATATATAAAAAAATCTAGTATAAAATGTTGACTTTAGTAAATATTTTTGTTATATGATTGCTTAATACTGATTAATGGTTTTTTGAAATTTTTACACAAATAAGTCGTCTTTTATATATACAGACCGCTTCAAGCTACTGCGAACATAGGGCGGAAGAAGTCTAATTTGCCAGTGTACGTACATGCAGAGACACCGCACGCCTATCAGTGAAGCAACCAATACTCAGGCTTGCGATCACCACTTGCATGACTTTCCTTTGGTATTTAGTACGCCTCTAACCACGGTGCTGTGTGGAGTGTAGTCAATGAAACCGGAATTTGGTCAATAAATACGCAAATTTTTATAACGTAATTTTCTTATTTTTTGTCACTGATAAATAAGAGCGTTTTATTGTCAACTGCTCAGATTTATCAGTGACGACGTGTTACAATGAAAATAATAAGGAGAAACAATTCTCCCAGTCAAAAAAAAATGAAAGCAAATGTTCGAAAAGTCCTCCTTGCTCGGCTAGACAATATCCGAGCCTACTATAAAAACCCCTTCTAACGTTTCCAAGCATGTTAGGGGTGATAATTTGAAAAGCTTCTTCAAAAACAGATAGAAGTCATTAGGAGCAAGATCGGGAGATCGAGCTGGCCATAAAATAGTTCCCCGTGTACTTATAACCCGATTAGGAAATACATTATCAAGATATTCCCTAACAAGGCCAATATTGTGAGCGGAACAACCATCTTGTTGAAACCATGTTTCACCAAATCTTACACCTAACAACTGCCTAGCAGTTGGAATAATGTGCTGCTGCAGTAGATCCAAGTATATAGGACCATTCAAATTGCAATTGCCGTTAATAAAAAATGGTCCAATTACGAGTTCCCCTATAATACCCTCCCCCAAACATTTAGTTTTTGGGGATACTGTGTTCTTATGTCAAAATACAAATGCAAATTTTCCCTCGACCAATATCGAACGTGTGTTGGGTTATGACGATTTGACATTTGACCATCTGCACTTTTTCGGCAACTTCGTAGACATTCATTTTTGGTTTTAAAAATGTATTATTTCAATTAAGAACTTACCCATCTGTTTCTCGAGCAAGGCAGAAATGAAACAAAATAATAAAAACAAAATGAATTTCCAAAAGATAACACTGCAGCGTTCTTCGAATCCACCTCGGTCGTACGGCACGGAGAGTAAATTGGACTTGATTCCCCCTATGTTCGCAGTAGCTTGAAGCGGTCTGTATATAATATATCAACATCTAAGTTTTTGTATTTACAAAATTTGATATTCGACAGGATTCGCTTTACCAGTAATCTCAATATAATTGTTGGAGTATTACGATCACGAAAATATAACATTTATCTGCTACGATCTGCTATCAAGATGGCTATGGAAGTTGAGCGTATGGGCAAAGCGTCATTTTTGCAGTTCATTATAAAAAGCGCATTCGAGTTGTCAAAAAATAAAAAATATGTTTTTATAATAAAATTAAAAGCTCCTTCTTTCCAAAAAATTCAAGACGAAAAATTATGCTGACATTTAAGCAAAGTTAGCATATAAAAAAATAGGTTTTTGTAAAACGCACTATATTTTTGGGTTGCCCTGTATATGGTTTAAATCATGTAAAGTAACTATTTTTTTATAACATTTTAAAATTTAAGACGTTGCTCTTTGTACAATATAACTGTGTATAAAACTCATTCCTAGCTTTTCCAGATTAAAAGTTTCAAGTAAAAAACCTCATGTCCCTCTGTTCCCATAAGGTCGTTCCACTGTGTGCCGTTATCAAAGGAGTTTATTCTTTTCAAAATTTCTTCGATTGTTTTTTTAAAATATCTGTCTGTTGTTAACTTGACAGCTAATTAACAGATAATTGAGTTCTATAGAAACATGTCTGTGACAACCTTTTTGGAAAAACACAATGGTCTTTCCGAAATTTTAATCCGACGGCGAAAGTTAAATACGGACCAAAATGTTTTATTTTCTTTTTAAGTTTTTTTGGTAACAAAATATCATTTTTTTTTATTCTGAAGTTTCTATCCCAAAAAAATCATCTTCAGTGCATTGTTTTTTCTGGTACGGCCCTATCCCATTTTATTTTTAGTTTTTGGTTTTGGTTTTTTTCGGTTTACCCGGTATGTTCATATAATATATCTTAGTTGTCCAGGTCTACTATATAGTAGATAAATATAAATGGTTTAAAAATCGAAACTTCAAAATAAAAAAAAATAAATTTTATTATCAAACAAACCCTGATGTTATTATCTACGAAAGGAAACGTCGGATTAAAATTTCGAAAATACCATTATGTTTTTACAGAACTCAATTATTTTCCAAATTAAGGTTTCGAGTGATTTCGACCATTTTTCATCTTTCTCCTGTAGCTCAAAAACTACATGGAACAGAATAAATCTCTTAATACCATTTTTAAAAGCTCAAAAAACGAAGACAGTATGGCGGAAACCGCATGTTTCTTACTTCAAAAACAACGGAGTTTCCCATTAAATCCACCCACCCTGTGCACCCTTCGGCCCGTCCCGTATAGACAGTCATAAGTTTATGGTCAGAGGGACAGGGGAAGCATTTTATGGTAAGCTTGATCTCTCTCAGAACAATGCAATTAAAACAAGAGAACGATATATAGTACCTATGTTAAAAAAAGCGTGGTATTAAGAACAAACACACTGCTGCAGGATAATTTGTGTAATAGTGATGCCATAATTAGAAAAAAATTACATTTTTTGAAACAGTTTGAGTTACTGGAAACAGTATCGAAAATTTTGAACAAATTCTAAGATCTTTTGGAGGAGTACTAGAAAAAAGAAGGTGCTTCACTCCTTTTTAAATCCTAAGCCGATTTTTGGCGTGAGAAGAAATGTCATTTTGGCGTTGAACTATGACGGCACGGTTCAACACATTTCAAAAGATTTAAAAACCGCTTCTTGGACTGTTTCGAAAGCACTTCAATCACGATTCCAACATGGCGGGAGTTGTCATTTGTCAAAATACGCGGGTAGCGTCGGATTATGTAGCCACGGCTATTTTTTTTTGTTTTTTTCAATAATAAAATGAGGGAGTCTGATTTGGTAATGTGCTGCCAGGCAGCTTTTGTCAGATAAGTTATTTTTTCTACTAGCGTGCGGAAAATTCACTTTTCTAGCACTGTTTTGCGTAAAAGTTAACTTTGTGGTACTTTTCCGCACTTAACCAAAAATAAAAAATAAATATATTGCTATATTTAAAAAAAATATATCTTTTGTGTTCGGTAAACATTTTACTGGCGATAAATAAAGAGTAACATTTTAAAAATTCCTTTTATTGGGTTAAATGAATACTTAAGTCAAGCGAGTAGAAAAAATATTGTACCTTACTCGCGCGTAAAGTGACTTTTCCGCACTTAATTGCTGGCCGAACTCCGCTAACCCGTCGTTCGGCCATCTGCAAAGTGGCACTTTCCGCACTTGTTAGGTAAACTACTATAATGGTGTGTCTATACATAAAAAAAAACAAAATGTTAGGTTTTGTAAAATTGTCACTGGCAAGTGCATTTTGGCGATAGCAAGAACCGACGACGTTGTGGTTGAACCACAAACCTTATAACCAAAAAAATAGACTGCTAATGCTTATGGGTTTTCTCCCAATAAATGACTGCCTCATGGAAGTGACAGTTTGGTGTTATTGGAACCAGAGTAAACCGACTTGAGTAAAATTTGTTGTGGTTGCAAACTCAATATTTTAGTATTTGATGAATATATAACAAGCACTGCTTGACGAAATTTAAGAAAAAATATAAAACCACGGTTTCTTGAGTATTTAAAAAAATTTATTTAGAAAACTGTTCGAATTAACTAGATTTCAAAGGGGCAGTGTAAACAGTGTCATGACGTGACAACTTATTTTCTCTTTATCCACGTTTTTGGTTGGTAGCACTACGTTTGACGGTCTTGACGTTAGTAGATTCGCCATTTTCTTTATTTTCGTTTCTTGGTTTTCGAAGATTTTGCTTTGGATAGACGTCTGTAAAGATGCGAATCCATAGTAACCGAGAAGAAGATGAAGAAGTTTTTGCTTAACGTGTTGTGTTTTTAATATACTTTTTCTGTGCCCTTTTGCATCATGAAGTGCTTTGTTGTCGGCTGCAACAACAGCAATTCTGCGAGTGGAAATCACAAACCTTGGTTTGTGGTGGAAATACGTTTTCCTATCACAGGTAAGGGTAAATAATTCCTATTTTTGCCAATTTTCTTTAATACTTCTGCGATCATTGCCTGTATTCTGAAAGGCCCATGAGGTGGTTACAGCTCACCAGTGTGGGGAATCAACATTGTTGACAGGAGAAAAAAAGAAACATAAATTCTTTAAAAGAGATTTGTCAAAAAATTGCAATACTTAAAACTATGAGCTTAAAAACTTATTTAATCTTAATCAATTTAACCTTATAGTTCTTATAATTACTGAGATAGCAATAGTGTCCCATGTTAATTAGGACACCCTGTATTAGCAGTATCCCTTATGAAAAAGGGTTTATTTTTCCTAAGGCAACCATGTTGAATCGCTCATCAGCTGATGGCAGTATTATTAAGTATCGTAATAATGAAAAAGTCTAATTATTGTTTTTCTATTTCTTTCAATAGGTTTCCACCAGATGCGGCTATTAGTAGAAAGTGGTTACTGAGCATTTGAAGAGACTCTAAGACTGTTATTAAATACCAAAGACTCTGTTTTGACCAGGTTTTAGTTGAAGCAATCATTAAAACATACAGCACTTTGAGGAGTCATAGCTCTGCAAAAAAATTAGTGAAAGTATATTTGGAGAAAACATGTTTTATATATTATCTTTAATTAAAAATAAGTAGTTTCTGTTTGTAAATAAGTTACTTTTAAGTATTTTTTGTATTGTAACTTTTTTGATGGTATTTTGTAAATAATTATTTTCTACAAATAAAATTTAAGGCTGGGTTTATACAAGCAAATAAAAATTAAAGTAACAAAAATTAAAATAAAAATAAATAATTTTGGTTTATACAGCTGAATAAAAATAACTTGGCAAAATTTTTTAACGATCCTATTTTTAATTTTCTTGTAGCTGTATGTTTATGGGTTGAGGGATCTTGTTAATGAAATGTCCTTTTTTTGAAGTGCCAATGTTTCACAAAATTTATATAAAAATAAATTTTGCAAAACGTCGGCATTTCAATATATAAAAATAAATTTTGCGAAACGTTGGCATTCCAAAAAAAGGACGTTTTATTAACCAAATCCCTTGACCCATACACATACACCTTCTAGAAAATAAAAATAACTGAACCAATCAGCACACAGCTTCAATAATTGAAATAATTAAACTAAACTCAATCATACTGTTTTCTTAAATAATAGGTATCTGCCTAAACCAAACCAAAAAATGAGAGGTTATGCGCAAAATTTTTTTTAGATAATAAAAGTTGCCCATCTTCCTATTTTTATTTCTGCTGTATAAACGCCTACACTATTTCCCATAAGCTTAACTTTTATTTGAATTATTATTTTTATTTGCCTGCATAAATAAAGGGTACCGAACAGATAGGGTGATTTTTTTAAGGGGTCATTCATAAACTGCTGTAGATACTTAAAGAAGGGGAACTTTTTTTCCTAAAGATAAAATGTACTTTACCCATTTAAAAAATTCATATTTTAAGGGAAGGGGGGGGGGGCTATTATTTAAGATTATCGTTAAAAAAATTGCAAATTTATTATGCCAGAGCCTTTTTTACAATTAGCCGCGTCTAGTGTTATTTGTGCTTCTCAGTTGGTAGTTATAGGGATTTTGGTGCATTGCCAACTGCTTCTGGCACCAAACTGTCAAATACATGAAGCAGTCATTTCTTAAAGCAACATCATCAGTCTATTTTTTTGGTTATAAGGTTTGTGGGTTGAACCGGTGACGTCACATTTCTAAATCACGCAAGCACTTGTTCTACTTCAAAAAACGACTCTATACATGAACTATCTTGGTCTTTTTTTTAAAGGATTTTGAAGCAGCTCTGCTTAAAGCGATCACCAAAGACGGTTGGAATGGTCGCGAAGAAGCAGAAAAAGTCCAATGGACAAGGACGGGAGCGCTTTTTTACTCCATTGTGGTCATCACAACCATAGGTGAGTAATATTTTTAACAATGATTTGCACCAAATTTGGCGTTTGGTTTCTAGAGTTTACTCGATTTTCCACAGTTTTTCATTGTAACTCCCCCATCATATCTTCCCCAAAAATACGCAAATATTTTGTAACCATCCATATTTTTTCGTTTTCGTTTTAAAAGTTGCGGAAAATAAATGCCTTTTCCACACTTGACGGCTTGCCCGAACTCCGCTTCACGTCGTTCGTGCAACTGCCGTCACGTACGGAAAAGTACCACTTTTCGCACTTGTAAGGTAAATAACTATTTCGATTTTCACTAAAATTTCGGTCAAAAAGAAACGAATGCATAATTTTCTGAAGGGTCTGTCTGTCTTCGACACACAAATCAAAAGTCGCCAGAGGCATTTTTATTAAGTTCGGAACAAAAATTCTTTGGCATTTTTAATATATACTATACAAATGTTGAAGCCTGTTAGTTCCGTAGTTTTGGAGATATCAAGGTTGTATGGAGAGCTGTACGTGCATGCTGGCGCCATTTTTTTAGAGGTACAGTTCACTTGACGTACTTAGTTACTTACTTTATAGACGTACTATCGGCATCATAAAAGTGGTACGTGATAAACATAGGAATTTTTTAAAATGTATGGTTAACTACCGGATTATATTTTGTGACAGACTGGTACTAAAATGTGAAAATATTGACATCAAAGATTGCTTTCAAAAATAATTTTTATATTACAATAATACGCTAACGAATAAAACAACTGTAACAAAAATTAAAAAACACAACTGTAACGAAAATTATAAAACAATAGAAACAACTTATTAGGCATATAAATTTTAATATCTAGTCATTGCGCCATTCATCTCAATTATACCGTTTAACCTTCTTGGTAGAGAATCAGCCAAAATTTCAAAAAAGTTTTCATTTTCACCAATCAATTCTTTATAACTGGACCAAGTGATGTTGATTTCCCGGCACAATATTAAAGCTTTCCAGCTTTTTTGAAATTAAACCCCAGATATTTTCCATAGGATTGGCGTCTGGGGTTTTCGCAGCTCAAGGAAGAACTTCAATATTTTTCTCCCTAAACCAAGTTTGCCAAATTCTGGCCGTATGAGCAGGGCAGTTGTCTTGTTGAAAAATAAACTGGTCTTGATAAAGTTCTGTGACGGCTGGAAGCATAGTGTTCTCTAAAATGTCCACGTAAAGCTGTGCTGTGAGCCTTCCATTGATTCGAAATAGAGCACCATGACCTCTAGCAGAAATCCAACCCCATATATTTACCGAAAATCTTACAGCGCGATCTCATAGCGCGTTCTTGGTGGACGATACAACCGAATTTGTTTTCTGTCACTACCGGACTGGAAACTTTTTCATCGGGAAATATTACCTTTCGAAAAAACTCTGGTTCCTTTAGAGAGTAATTAAGGGCAAAAAGTAACCTGGCCTGTTTTTTTTTTCATTCGTAAGTTTAATTTTTTTTTTATCCTTACGCGATTTCGTGCCACTCTTACATATCCTGGAAATTGGGTTAATCTCTTTGCCTTTTTTTTTTCATAAAAGCGATAAGGTGATAATCTTGTTCATAAGTCGAAACTTTCAATAAACCAGTCCCTTGTTTTCTCTCTATTGTTTGATCTTCTTCCCATCGTTTTTTAATTTTTATAATCGTGGTTTTACTGGGCCCATAATGTCTAGCCACGTCCCTAATTGACCATTGACCATAGTTGTAGTTTTGCCAGGAGTTGGGCTTTATCAAATAAAGACATTTGTGGAGGCATTTTTTATTTATTTGTCAGACTGAAATACAGAATGACATACTTTGACAGTTTAAGAAAAATACAATAATGGGTGACTTTGTTTGTAAAAATAGACCAACGTATTACAACAAAAAGTATTGTGTACCACTTTTATGATGCCGATAGTGTACTTATCACAACAAAACATTTTAGAAGAGCTTGTAGGACTTCTTGTAAATTTTTAAAATACGAAAAAAAAATTAAAAAAAGGTTTTAAAATTTTAAAATGAAGAAAGAGTCCTATCATTTTCAGCGGATAAAACTTTTTTACAAATAAAATAGCTACACTAAAAAAAAAGAGCAGTTTAAAAACCAATTTTCAGAAACCAAAAATAAATTTAAAAATTATAAATATTAATTGGTAAAATTATTATCAAATACTTAATTATAAATTATGAATAACATTTTTAATTTTCTGCTTGTCTGCATTTTGAATGTACGCAATCTTTTTCAAACCATATTGGCATTATCTCCCTGGCTCGTGATGAAATAGCAAAAAGACGTTATAAAAGTTAACGTCTTGAAGATGTTTTGTAGGATGTTTTAATAATGTCTACTAAGGCTTACCAAAAAAATTTTTAAAATCTGGTCCATTGCGTGCTCCCACGTCACTTTCACTCATCATTTAACACTAATGAAAAAAAAAACTGCAATCGATGTCACGTCAAATACATAGTTACAGAAGGCTTTAGAAAATGTATTTACAAATTTTTATTATGTTGGGAATTTGGAATCTTTGGTTGCACTATAACAAACTTATGATTGATTTCCACAAACCAGAACTACACTTTTTTGCACTCGACGCGCGTTTCGCTAACAACGTTAGCATCATCAGGAGATGATAAACATTAAACAAAGAAACATTAAACAAAGAAAGATTTGAAGCAGAAAAGAATAGGATTAGGAATATAGCTGGTGAAAACGGTTACGACGAAGGCTTAATAAATAAGCTGATAAATAGACATTCTTTTCAAAAGACCTTTCGGAATTCGACTTTTTTCAGACAAAAAGATACCTCCGACTCTAAATTTGTATTAATTCCTTATAATCCTAATTGAAAGGATTACAAAAAGTATTTAATAACACAGGTCAAAGAACACTTAGCACACTTAAAATACGGAAGTAAAGAAAAGTCAAGTGTGGCCGAGCATGCTTTTGAAAACAATCATAGATTCACATTAGATAACCTAAAAGTGTACCAAACAAAAGACTTTTGAATGCATATAAAAGTATGGAAATCATTAAATCAAGAAATAGTTGAAATAAAGATAGAGACCCCATTCCGTTTAGTAAACTTTATTCTTTAGTTCAGGGGAGATAGAATTATGAAGCGTGACCAATCACAAATTATTAGTCTTACCTCTTCCCACTAAAAGTTAGTATGTAAGATAGAGTGTAGGTTAATTTAGTTTGTTGTTTATCGTCTCCTGATGATGCTAACGTTGCTAGCGAAACGCGCGTCGAGTGCAAAAAAGTCTAGTTTTGGTTTGTGGAAAACAATCATAACTTTGTTAAATTTTTATTACATAAAATTGTATTAAGAAAAAAACAAACAACAGGGTTTTTAAAAACGCCAGCTCTATGTATACTATGATGCGGATAAGTATATTTCTTATCTCGAAAAACCAATTCTTTCTTTTCTGTCAGTGACTAGTGACCTTTCATACTTTTTGAGTCAAACAAACATCAGAATTGGCTGAATTTTGGATGGAAGGTACATTCTGTAAAAACTAAGGCACGACTCGGAGCGCTTTTTTGATTGAATGGTCGCGATTCTTCAGAAACGACAGAAAATCTCACCCGTCAGAATTCTGGTCCGGGGGCAGGTGTATGAAAGTGTAGGAAAGTTCCTACGATACACGGCAATCGAGTGAGCTTCGTTCGTGGTCGGATAGGTTTCGGATAACTCGTGATTGCTTCAAAGGTTATTATTGGTCGATATCAGGGAGAGGGCCGTTCCCGTGCGATCTTTCATACGAAATTCAAGAATAAGCCCCCAGAAAGATAGGGCCGCGCAGAAACTACGTTCCTGTAGCGCATGACACATTGCGGCGGAGAGTGAAAGTATGCTTTTATTAAGTGAACACCTACCTTGCCCCGTCCATATCTTTCTATATGAACATAAAAGAAAGACAAAACATTTTTTATTATCGAAATATGTTTAACAAAATTTTAATTTTGTACCTGCCATTTTTGTCACCCTTGTCAAAGTCTGTCAAGCCTGGCAAGCAGTTTTTTTATTTATTTATTTTAATCAATTTTGGTTGGACATCGCGCGAGTTTATGGGATTAACTATATAGTGGATTAACAATTTTTTGTAAAGTCTAAAATGCCAATTAAATCAGGCTGGATCATTACCATTAAAGCTGGAACAAGGGACTATTTAAAGAGTGTCAAAAAAATTGTTCAGGGTTCATATTTTTTAAAATAGTGTGATGATTTATACAGAGTTAAGCAACAAGTTAAGAGATTAAAATAAAACAAAAACAAGAGGAGATAGGTTTAAACATTTATAAAATCTGCAAGACTTTTTTGACCCAGATATATTTTTTTAAAATAATGTTTAAAACATATTTTGTTTAGCGAGTTTTTAAAATATGTCTTTGGTTTGGCCAATAGTTTTATATTGTATTGCGATACTTCTAGGTTTCATTTAAAAGGCTCATTTAGAATAGCACGCAGCAGCTTAAGCTGACAGGTGTCAAATTTTTTATTTGTTAATTTATGGTGAACTGTGCAAATTTTTGGGAGGACGGGCTCTGATTTTGAAGATGCCTTGTAAATAGCACTTTACTTTCGGTCGGTGATGGACTGTACACTTAAATTATCCAAATAAAAAATTTGACACCTGTCAGCTTAAGTGTCAAGTTGTGTGCTATTCTAAATGACCCTAAATTATAGGGTCTTTTTTATCAGTGTTTCTGACTCTTTGTTATAGTTATCGTTAGTTGTGACACTGCGCAGTTGCTAAATGTCATTCCGTTGTAGTTGTTAACAATAACAACTCAATCAATCAAAACCTATTTATAAAATTGTTAAATTTACTTATCATCGATCGCCTTGATCTTCTTTCACTTGAAGAAAATCGGAAGAAAAATAGAATTACATTAAACAAAAAAAGTTAGTTTATTTTTAACGTCAACTACAAAAGTGGATCTGACCAAAAACTCTCTTTGCGAACATTCCGTTATCGTTATTGAAAATAAAAATATGCGTAACAATAGGGAGATTTTGGTCCGGTTTTTTGTCAGTCTGTTACCCTTACTTTTATTCTGGGCAGGCGCAGTAGCGCTCTGTTAGGCTGTACCTTTATTAAAGGTAACCACTGGCGCTAATTAGCGTCGAATAGCGATTACCTTTACCGTTAAAAAGACGACCAACCAAACTTGATGTGATTCTGTGGTGGAAGATTTTTAGGTTATAAAAGTTTGTTTTGTTTTACAAAAATTTTGTGTATTTGGACTTTATTTTTTGTTAAACGTATTACTATAAATACGTTGAGGCCTGGTCGTAATGAAGTGAGAAACAAAAACGCTTTGTGCAATATGCCACAAGTGTTACTTTAATTTTTATTTGCGGACACGAGATTCATTTTGTTGTTGTTTAAATATTTTGGCTTTTTAGTTCCGCGCAACAAGCCTCCTCCGGAGCGATTGCTTGCTAATGCCTTAAAATTAGGGCCACGTAGTATGAAGCTCCAATTGGGGGCGATGCTGCTGCGAACGTTACCTCTGTTTAAGAGTCATGTTACAGTGACCTTATACTTTTATAGGTTTCTACTTTATAACCTCCTGAACGGTGCAGGATTTTGTATTTACGGTGTTCTCCATTTTTCAATTTTGATGTTTTTGTTTCTCGGTTTATTTGACAGGTGGCGCACACAGTTACTACGTCCCCAAGGATTACAAACTTTTTGTTTTATATTCGAGAGGTGTGCATGGTCACTGTGTAGTTTCAACTGCCAGGTATAATCCTATGACTCCCTGATGATTCCTAATAAGGATGAAACAGGTCTGTAGGTGTCTGGATTCTCCACAAAAACGCTTTGTCCGATATGCCACGAGTGTTACTTTAATTTTTATTTACGGACACGAGATTCATTTTGTTGTTTTTTAAATATTTTGACTTTTTAGTTCCGCGCAACAAGCCTCCTCCGGAGCGATTGCTTGCTAATGCCTTAAAATTAGGGCCACGTAGTATGAAGCTCCAATTGAGGGCGGTGCTGCTGCGAACGTTACCTCTGTTTAAGAGTCATGTTACAGTGACCTTATACTTTTACAGGTTTCTACTTTATAACCTCCTGAACGGTGCAGGATTCTGTATTTACGGTGTTCTGCATTTTTCAATTTTGATGTTTTTGTTTCTCGGTTTATTTGACAGGTGGCGCACACAGTTACTACGTCCCCAAGGATTACAAACTTTTTGTTTTATATTCGAGAGGTGTGCATGGTCACTGTGTCTCTAGCTAGCTATGACTCCCTGATGATTCCTAATAAGGATGAAACAGGTCTGTAGGTGTCTGGATTCTCCATTAGACATTGGAGGCCTGGCCGTAATGAAGTGAGAAACAAAAACGCTTTGTCCGATATGCCACGAGTGTTACTTTAACATATTTTTTTTTATTTTGATGTTTCAATCCTGAAAAAATCATCTTCAATTAATTTTTTTTTCTGGTATGGCCCTTTCCTATTTTAATTTATCTTTTTTTTGAGACAATCTATATTTAACTACTATATAGTAGACCTGGACAATGATATATTATATGAACATACTTAGTGAAGCGAAAAAAACCGGACAAACTGTTTTTTTGCTATAACTTTACCAATTTCAATTTAAAAAAAAACTGTATTGATAAGACAAATAAGCCTTTTGGAAAATACCATTCGCTTTGCTGCTATTTTTAAATCCAAGATGGCCGAGAAAATCAAATTCCTACCTTTTTTAAACCCCTTTATGTTATATGTTGCCATTTTTTTTGTTAAATACTTTGTTTTGTATGTCGAAAAGTAACATTTATACCTAAATAAAAACACAAGTTTGAAAAAAGGTGCGCATTTGATTTTTTTAAAAAGGTTTATTTGTCTGATCAATACGGTTTTTTTTGGAACTGGTAAAGTTATAGCAAAAAGCACTTTGTCCGTTTTTTTTTTCGGTTTACCCGGTATGTTCATATAATATATATCTTGGTTGTTCAAAAACAAATAAATTAAATTGGGACAGGGCCGTACCAGAAAAGAAATGCACTGAAGATGATTTTTTTGAGATCGAAACTTCAAAATAAAAAAAAATATTTTATTAAACTTAAAAAGAAACTAAAATATGAAGTAAAATATTTTGGTCCGTTTTTAACTTTTGATCTTTGTGATGGTATACAGGGTGTTTCAAATTCGATGCTCACCATGGGGATCTCATAAACGGTAGGAGATACAAAAAGGTTTAAATTCTAAAAACTAAAAAAAAGTTTACGAATTCCGGGTAGTTCCGGAGATAGGCGGAAAAACCGAAATATTAATTTTTAGTTTTAATTTTTCTGCGTCCTTGTTCTTAAAGCTGTCAAAAAACGCTTAAAACTTTCTTTATGCACTTTTTTAAGATCTACCTAGTGAGAGATCCGTTTTTGAGACTTGACATTTCAGTGTGACAGGAGCACTGTCAAGTTAATTTTTTCTTATTTACACATCCCTTTTTTCTCCTGCCGTTTGGATCATATAGGATGACAAATAACATTTTGCAACCTTATTTTGACAAGTCATCTGACGTTTTGGGTTTATTGACAATCATCATCCAAATTTAAGTTTTGCTTTTAACTTAGTCAAGATATTTTGGAAACCCCATTGCAGTACTTTTTTAACATTTTAAAAATACGTTTTTTCTTTGTTTTTGAATCTTTGAATTTGGGCTGATGATGGTCAATTAACTCAAAACGTCAGTTACTTGTCAAAATGAGGTTGTAAAATATCTGTCATCCTTCATGAATCAAACGGCAACAGAAAATAAAGCATGTGTCCATAAGAAAAAATGAATTTGACAGTGTCCTGTCACACTGAAACGTCAAATCTCGAAAACGGACCTCTCATTAGGTAGAACTTAAAAAAGTGCCTGTAGAAAGTTTTAAGTGTTTTTTGACAGCTTTTTTTTTTTGGTTTTGAGTAAAGCGTCAAATTGTGCAACTTTACTCTAATGTAAACCTTTACGTATCTCCTACCGTTTAGGAGATCCCCATGGTGAGCGTCGAATTTGGAACACCCTGTATACGAAACGAAACGTCGGATTAAAATTTCGAAAAGACCATTGTGTTTTTCTAAAAAGGTTGCCACAGATATTTTTTCACAGAACTTAATTATCTCTTAAATTAAGGGAGATATCATCAATTGCTAATTCCTACCATTTTTCAACTTTCCTTGTAGCTCAAAAACTACAAGGATAGGCTCTATCTTCAATAACAACTGAGTTTTCCATTGAATACCATCGAAAATGGGTCACCCTGTACTGACCAAAGAGACACTAACACGTATTTGATGTAAAGATTTTATATACCTATTGTATACAAAACAAAAACCGTCAAAATAAAAATAAAATATCCTTGGGATTGAGACCACAAAGAAACTGGTGGTAGAACTACCCGAATATAAGGTAATTACTATTCTTTTTTCAATAATTGCGGTATTTATTTAGCACGCGACTATATTTACACCTAGTTATTTCTTAACAATTACATTCTACAAACAGTCTTAAAGAGATACAAGTAATATCTTTTTGGTTTAAATAAATATATACCTATTGAGAATAGATTCAGTAAGTAATTGGTTAAAATATTGGAAGAAAAAACAAAACTGAGAGATCAGTAGGTGGTGAAAAAAAGTTCCATTTTTGATATTAGGTTTTACGCATTTTTGGTAATTGTTGCTGATCTACCAAAATTTCCATTGGGCACATCAAAGGGTCCTCCAGGGCCAACTAAGATTCCATTTTCTGGTGAATATTCATTTTGCTCTAAAAAAAAACACAAAAATTACAATAATTGGCAGTTTTTGATGCAAGTTAAATTTCGAAAACTTTCTGCCAGCCTTTGTGATTGCGTTTAACGATAATAGTCAGTTTAGGTCGGTCATAATACGTAGGCCATGCCGACGTTTCTGTCTTTTTATTAAAGGATCGGTCATACAAGCCATAGGATTAGTCACTTGATTAGTATTTGGTTTTGTTACAGTGTTAGTTACAGTTTGGCCTTAAAAATTTTACTTTTATTTTTTGTAGTTTTTTTTTAAATAAAATAAGATTTAAGTATTAAAAACAATTTTTTTTGGACCCTACAAAACACTTAGCACCTTGTTTTGTGCCTTTAATTTGTCTGTATAAATTTTTTGAAAATGTTGATTTCATTCCTGTCAACATACATAAAATTTGGAACTCGCGTATGCGCACTTATATTTGTTGTAGTAATGCTCGTAATTTTAGTTATAAAAGTTAAAAGTTGGCAACTTTTTCTTAGAACTATGAATAAACCTATGACAAAGTACATTTTCACAAGAAACAGTGGTTTTAACTATTTTATGATTAAGACTGTAACAACAATTGAACAAAAGACTAAGTCTATGCCTTGTATGAGCGATACTTTAGTAAAAATATTTATATCTTGAATTCTTTGGTTCTACACGTTCGTATATTACCCATATAGTAGTAGTAACTAGGGGGCGGCCCAAGACCTGGCAAGTAGGACCAATCGAACCCTTTTTACCTTACCCCAGCTCAGCCCCCTAATCCACCACCGGTACCGCTTGAACGGTAGTGGGCTCTCCGGGCCTTCATGTTCTCTTCACGAATTCCAGTACTTTGGCCTACTTGAGAGCTCGTAAGTCCTCTGCATCCAGGTTCGGTTGTCCGAGTACCTGATACCTGATCCTAAGGTATGCTTCGCACTCCGCAACGAGGTGCCGGGATGTGCCCTCTGCCCTCCCGCAGGCATGGCAGATAGAGTCATTCCCGATCCCGATGCGAGTCAGATGGTTACTGAGTCGGTTGTGGTCGGTCATTATCCCTGTCAGTAGTCCAATATCTTTTCGTGTCCTTCCCAGAAGCCGTTTGAATCTGGCCGCGTCCGGTCCGTCGATGAATTCTTTGGACTTTCTGCATCCTATTTCGCTCTCCCAGGAATCTGCCAGTGTATCGTTAGCCCATTTAATAAGTCGACTTTGCAGCTGTCTGCTTGTTATACCTAATTGTGGTTCCGGCCCCACGTATTGAGTGCTGACCCCGATCAGAGCGACTTCATCCGCCTTTTCGTTGCCGACACTCCCGTGTGTCCCAGTACCCATATTACCCATATAACTATGAGATACCATAATGGCCCAAGTGTCGCAAAATGTGGAACATTAATAACTTTGAAAAACAAAGAAAATAATCTGAATAGAAATTCGTTATCTCCATCCCCAAGTGCCCCAACACACCAAATTTCAACGAAATTGGGCGTACTTCAACTGTACAGGGTGGTCCAAATTCGAGGGGCCTCTAGAGCTTTGGGCTTTTGCAGCATAGTTAGCCCAAAACCGTTACGGGCTCGATTTTCAAGAGAAGTGGAAAACTAAAAACCGCATTGCGATATGTCAAAGCACGCATTAAGAAGTTCTACCGCACGAAGCTGCCTGAATGCAGTTCAAAGTGCCTCTTCCAATTCCCTTCTAGTAGTTGGGCGATTTCGAAATACAAGGTCTTTGACTCTCCCCCACAAAAAGAAGTCGCAAGGGGTCAGGTCTGGAGACCTGGGGAGCCAATATATAAGACCTTTATTTCCGATCCAGTTTTCGGCAAACACAATATTTAGCAAATTAGCTCATTATTTTGCTGAAGTGGCATATTGTCGATAAACGGAATCACCTGCTCTTCTAAAATTTATTTGTATCTTTCAGCATTTAAATTTCCATCAAAAATATATAGCCCAATAATTTGTCCTCTGTAGATGCCTACCCATACCTTAAAACTGAACCTTCCCTGATTCGCTTGTTTCACCATAATATGAGGATTTTGCTGTTTCTAGTAATAGCAGTTATATCTGGTGAATATTCCATTACTAGAAATCGTTGCCTCATCCGTCCAAATAACTTTTCTGGCAAAATCGGGGTCTTCTTGGCTTTTATTTAGGTACCACCTGCAAAATGCACGTCTTGGAGCAAAATCTCGTTGCCGTAATTGGTGCACCCGTCGGGATCAATAGGGCCTAAACTTGTGTCTTTTAAGCACCCGAACAGCATTGCTGCGTGGAATTCCAGTGTTTCTCCATAGCCCTGGTGGAAGTATTTGGGTTAATTTCTATTTCTCCTAGAACCGTTAGTTCTTTCAACTCTCTATCTCTGGCTAGGCTTCTATACGTCCTAGGCCGCGGTTTTGTAAAGGATCCGTATTCTTGTAGATGACGTTTTAACTTCAAACATATTTTTGAGCTAGGTTGCCTTCTTTCCGGATATCTCTGTAAATATAGATTTAACGCCGTCTGTCGATTTTCGTTACTTTCAATATAACATTTTATCATGTCGTACTTTTCAAAGTTTTCAAACATTTTTATATCTTGACGAAGACGCCACTTTTGACACTTGGTCTCGTTTATCATGGTAATTGTTTTTATTTGATCATAGCTACCTAGATAGATACCCTAAAACTGCATAGATCAGAGTTAAACACAGCCTACTATGGTAATTATTAAAAATTGCAGATATCTGCTTAACTACTACTAAGAATAGGTGTATGACACATCGTTTAACAGGAAATTTTATTACAAAACTATTTTTTTTTTTAAAATTGGGGTATTCCACTTAAAAAAATGTAATGTGAACTAAAGGCTTTAAGACAAAATCGGTGAAACAGGTAGATTTGTCCTTAAAAAATCTTCAAAAAATGTTTTAACAAAAATCTCTATCTTTACAAATAAAAAAGTTGTAGAGGGCTTTTAGAAACGCACATTTTTGAGAATCACCCTGTAGCTCAGAAACGCTTTAATATATCGCAATGCGGTTTTTAGTTTTCGACTTCTCTTGAAAATCGAGCCCGTAACATGTATTTTGGGCTTACTATGCTGCAAAAGCCCAAAGCTATAGAGGCCCCTCGAATTTGGACCACCCTGTACATGGGCAATCTGGCGCAATCTGGTCGTGCCCATAGAATTTTTTGGCTCTGCGTTTTTTTCCAGGCTAATAACCTATTCCATTCCGCACTCGTCTGTTCCCAGTTTCGCACTGACACTGGCCCGGTGCTGTACAAAAATGGCACTGGTGCTGTTTCAATGGAACACGACTGACATTGGTGCAGTTTCAATAAAACACGACTACAACAGCGGAACTGAATCGGATAGAAATTTTGGTTCTGTTTTCTGTTGCAATATTTACACGTCCGTTTGTCAAACGGGGTGTTTTTAACTTCATAACCATTGAACTACCTAACTATAAAGCATATTTCCTTGTTTTTATTTTTGGAGTTTCGATGCGATGATCTATGGCACAAAATTGTTCTTCGTTGTCTTCATCGCTACTACTACTCAGCAGCAAAGAAAATGTACAAAAATCTCTCACACTTGCTATTTTCCCTGTTCGCAATTGAAATTCTTAATGGTGGGAAATCGTTTTAGGTGCGGCACGAGCCCTCAGAGCCGGTGCCGAAAAAGCGGCACTCGGTGCCACACTTTAGGCGTCAGTCCCCCAATGGAACAGGAAAACTGAAAACGTGCGTGTCAATGGAACACAAAAACCCAATCAGTTGCGCACCGGTGTCGCACCGATTGCCTCAATGGAATACGATATAATTTGATTGGGAGAGTTATCGGTATGGCATTTTTCTGAAAATAAAAGGGCAGGGCCAATCTCTTCGGAAAAACACGCTACTTTAGCGGTTGGAATATCTAAACGTTAAACTACGTTAGATAACGTCCGGTCTAAACTTAATACAAGCTTCACTTCACTTTTTAAAGTCAGAAATGTAAAATTATATATAAGGTAGGTACGTTTAAAAAGAAAATCATTTTCTGTTCGGTGAGTAGCATTATATAAGGCCATAGTTTTTCCCCAGATACTTAGGGAAGACAACTACAACTGACAATTTCTTTTTCCATAACTTTTCCAGGGTGCCCAGAGAAAAGTATTCATCAGAATTAACTGATATTCATTTTTAAACTATTTAAAAAAGATATAGGATTTTTTCATATGTAATTTTTTTTAATTAAAATAATTTTTTTTAACATTTTTAACAAAAGAGCGGAACCTTTTTAACGCTCTGTAGAAGTAGTAGTCCATATGTTTATACGAAGAAAGTCTTATTTTGACAGGAAAAATATGCCCTTAAAATCTTGGTTTTGAAACCCCCTGTATATTACCTGGCTGTCCCCTGTAGCCTGCGTAATTGTTGTTGCTGTTAAATCCCGGTCGGTTGCTGTAATCAAACGGATTCGCACTGCTGCCAACGAAACCAACACTGCCACCGAATGGTCTTTGGCTGGGGTAAAGTGGGCTACTTCCTTGGAAACCTCCTATCGCAAATGTAAAAAAATTGAATCGACTCGTCACCGGCGGGGAGTAATTATGGGAGTAATTACCCACCGCCCCCAAGACCCCAGGTATTAGATTAAAAATCACATCCCAAAATAAGGAAATTAAACATGTATGTGAACTTGATATAAAAAAAAAACGCATACATGCAGTCACAAAATTGACGTTTCTAAAAGTGTATAATATACACGGACTACCAGCTAAAATGCCTAAAAACTTCAAAAGTACGACAATTTGTCATATTGTTTAAAAAAGGTCTCTAAAACTGAAAATATTTTTTTACTTAAATTAAAGGCAACTTTATTTTTATATTAAATTTTGCATAATACTAAAAAATCAGCAAAAATAATGTTTTAGTAAAGTCTTTATTGAACAATATCAAATTATCACTCGAGTAACGGACGAAGACTGTTCTATAAAGAGGGCGGTAACCCATTTTGGAGTTGATAAAATAACAATAATACGATGGAAACAGCGCTGGATTGAAAACAATGCGATGAATAGGAAACTTGGAGTAGGAAAAAAACGATGGTAAACTTAATACTAATTATTTTAACTTAAAAAAGAACTAAAATAAATAATTTATTATTCAGTAGGATCACCATTTTCCTCTATTACAAGTTGCAAACGTCTGGGCATTGAAAAGGTTAAATTTTTAAAGTACTGATGGTCTTTTGAGAGCTGATCTAATGCGCGATAAATAGCATCGCTTAACTCTTCAGCATTTCGTGGTCTCCAATTCCTTTGGTATATTATTTTAACGATTCGACTCCATATATTTTCCATTGGGTTAAGGTCAGGCCTGTTGGCTGGCCAAGGAAGTGTTTCTATATTATTATTATGAAACCATTGGAGAACAACATTAGCCGTGTGTACTGGACAGTTGTCCTGCTGATAAACGAAGTCATTATTTTCATGTAAAGCTTGTACAGATGGCAGCATAACGTTTTCAAGAATTTCAATATATCTTTCACTATTGAATCTTCCTTCGATTCTCCAAAAAAAACCCAATCCTCTAGCACTAAACTAGCCCCACACAGCTTACAGAAAAATGTCGAGCTTTTTTAATTTGGTTTGTATATTCGGGTTCAAATCTAGAATTTGGTGGACGATAAACTAAAATTCTCCTGCCGCTTGAAGATGATTGAAAAATTTTTTCGTCAGTGAAAACCACCCTCTCCCAGAAGTCATTATCACGAAGAACGTTGTTCAGTGCAAAAATCACTCTGGCCTGTTTTTGTTCTTCTGTTAGAAAAGGCTTCTTTGCAGCAACTCGACAAGAGACTTCTTATTTCGTTACTCTTCTATTTACTGTTGCTAAAGAACCCGGAAATAATGTTACATTAGCTGCTTCAACCGACGTTGAAAAAGGATTTTGTCTGAGATGGTCAATAAGTCTCTCATCTTGCACTTCAGAACTTACTTTTGGTCGTCCTGATCCATCTTTCCTATCCGCAGAATTATTTTCAATCCAGCGCTTTTTCCATCGCATTATCGTCATTTTATCAACTCCAAAATGGGTGGCCGCTCTTCTTATAGACCAGCCGTCTTTTATAACTCGAGTGATAATTTGAACTTTTGTAAATGTTGATATCTGTGGCATTTTTAAGGATGTCACAGTGAATTTTAAGCTGCCAGGCATAATAAGCTGGTGGTGCCTTATAATAGTATACAATAATGGAAAGCTAAATTTGGTGGCATAGGAAACAATGCATGTATGACTTTTTTTTGAAATCAAGTATACATATCGAAACAGTATTCTCAAAAGATTCCTTGTTCCCAAAAAAGTCCGGGATTAAAGACACGCAACATTAAATATAATAAAAAAACTTTTATTTGGAAAAAGTTTGCCTCCCGGGTGTTTAAAAACCTGTCGAAATCGATATATAAACGAAAAAAACGTAGGTATTTTAAGACTAGGGTGACCTTAGCTCAGGAAATTATTATTATCAGATGCTTATTCAGCAAAAAATCAAAAAAGTGGTCCGAGCCGTGTCTTAGTTATTACAAAATGGGCCTATTTATAACTTAGTCAATTCTGATGTTTATTTGACTCTTAAAACTATGACCCAATTCGAACGTCACTTAGACATTTCCTGAGCTAAGGTCACTGACAGAGAAAAAACAATTTCTGCTCTTAAATTTAAAAACAACCATTAGTGCAATACGTCGCGCCACCTCTTGGTTGGGAAACACAATCATCTTATCGTTTAAAATGTTTTCCATAGCCCGTGTTTGTCATCTTAAATCTTACCTAGTTGCTTGGGTGGCCTCGAAAATCCATTGTTTATTCCGGGAATGGGGTCAACTGGACCTCCAGGGCCTACCAACACCCCGTTTTCAATCGAGTGTACTGGCTTGGAGGGAATCGGACTCCCAAAATTCTTTTTGAGGGAATAGCAACAGTATTGCTTGCCAACGTCACACGATCCCTAAACATATATATAAAAGATATCGTATTGGTATAGTTAAGAAAAATGTTGCAGGTATGAATGTACACAATTTTTCATAAGCTTTGAGATAATGGATGTCTGTATATTACACTATTTTAAATATAAAAGGATATATATAATTTAAATATAATTTTGTTTTAAAAATAACGGTTTTTTTCAATATATTCATGTTTAAATTTATATGTAATATGGCATACAACAGTATCTAAATAGTAGTTTTAACAACTAGTGGCTAAAATAGTGCTTTTTTTACAAGCGTTGGTTTAAATAACGAGCGTAGCGAGGTATTTAAAAACGCGAGTAAAAAAAAGCACAGTTTAGCCGCTAGTTGTTAACACTATTTTTTAAATACCTTTATAAAAAAATCCAAGAAAAAAAGGAAAATACTTTCAAAAATCTCGAACGAAGAGAACTTCTCACAACACACCATCTTTACACTATATAACCAAGGCGGCTGGTAAATGAAATAACAATCGTTTCCATAGCGATGTGCCTTTTTACTCGGTGACGTTCATTGTTGCGACATTTTAATCTTTGACAATTTTATACTTTTACGATATTTTTAAATGATTTGTTCGTAAATATTTGGAGAAAACTGGAGGAAATGGCTTAATTTTTAGGCAAGAATAATTAGATTTTTTCAATATTACTATTTTCCGCTATTTCTCTTTAACTTTGGGTAAAAAACGGACAGAAATCTTTTTTTGCACCCGTGATCAAAAAAAAGTTTTTTTGCATCGGTAACCAAAAAAGCCATGCTTTAGTTATCTGCAGACAGTTACTACTCCTAGCTCCTATAATAATCAAGTTGAGGAGCTGCTTAAATATAATTAATCACCCTATACTTGCATCTTTTCTTTAACAAGGGAGGCCTTATTTGGTATTCAAGTCTTAGTTCAACAATGCTAGTAGGCCGGCCTGTTTCACTGATTATAAGAAGGCTTTTGATAGAGTCCACCACGAAATGCTCATAGAATCGCTAAAAGAAAATGGTCTGTGTATGACCGAGATATAAAGATAACCCAAGGAGCCCGAATAAGAAGTCTGAATAAGAATAGGTGTGTGCCAAGGTCTTGTTTATATCTACATTAAAAAAATAATAGAAAATGCACTTGCTTACTATAAAAGGCATAAAATTCAACTACTCAAGATATATTGACGACACTGTCATAATTGCAGAGACCCTGGAAGAGTTTTGGAATCAAATTGCAAAGGTTCGCAATTTGGGTTTAACTTGAATGTTGGAAAAGGAAAATGAATGGTCATAGTCAAGAAAACAAATCTTGGAAGTATATTATACGTAAATGGCCAACAAATCGAAGGCGTCAGTTCGCAGAAAACCCTGGATTGCTGGCTCAGTGAGAACTGGGACAACATGCAAGAATATTAAGACCACTCTAGAAGTTCGGATGAGCTACCCGCTCGGAGAACAAGCTACGGTCTTCCAAGCCGAGGTATACGCCATTATAATGGCGGCAATACTAGAAAAGGTTCGCAATGGTCCGGAGGAGCATGTGTACATATGCTCCGACAGCCAAGCGGCCCTAAAGGCACTCAGTGCGCCAAAAATTGTCAATACTCTGGTGGAAGAGTGCGTAGAAGCACTGGAAGCCTTGAGTAAAGACAAAAGAGTGGGCCAAAGTACTGGACTTCGTGAAAAGAACAGGAAGGCCCCAAGAGCCCACTACCGTACAAGCGGTACAGGTGGTGGATTAGGGGGCTGGGCTGGGGTAAGGTAAAAAGAGAGCGATTGGGCCTACTTTCCAGGTCTTGGACCGCGCCCTAGTTACTACTACTACTACTACTAATACCACCCTGCGAGTTCGTATGATTCCTTGTTATTAGCATCTTAATATAAGTTTTAGAAACGCAAAAACAAATATTTTGGCCATACTTTAAGAAATGGCAAATACGAACTTTTCAAATTTTAACATATGTAACAGAAGGAAAAGTTGAAGGTAGAAGAGGACCGTTTTGCAGGCGTTAGCATATCATGGTTTCAAAATCAAAGACTCTTTAGAAAAGCAGTGGAAAGGCAGCAGATAGCGCTAATTATTGGCAACATTGGAAGAGAGCGTGGCAGAAGAATAAAAATGACATTTTCGAATTTTTACTGTAAATTATTAAAAAAAACTAAATAAATAAAGTTTTGAGAAAAAGTAACCAAGCTCCTCGGATGCGCATAATTTATCAAAAAGCCCATTACCAAGACGAAAAATAAAGTACAGGTTCATAACAGTACTATACAGGGTAACAATTTAAAAATTATCCACCCCAGGTATTTCGAGAACCGATAGAGATGCGACCAAGGCATTAAATACATAAATAACGTTCCCCCTGAAATCCCTCGAACTGTTTCGAAATTAGGTAAATATTCTATTGGTAATACCTGGATTGGATAGTTTTTAAATTGTCACCCTGTATAAAAATAATAAATACGCAAAACTTTACTACCACAAAATTGAAATAGATCATAAGGGATTGGCCTAAAACGTTACAAGGGCAAACCGTACTATTGTAAAATAGATTTCCGCTAGATGGCGACACAGTATACAGTCGGCAACAGCTGGACCGGAACACCTGTGTAATATATTGCCGCTAGATGGTAGTACATAGCCGACAAATAAGATGTAATGCCATTGGCTATAGGGGTCAGGTGTGACCAATAGCGGACAAGCTTTTCGTAACGGCTTTTATTGTACAGAATGGGTTGGGTTGGCTCCCTCCAAGGGAGGACTATGAATACGGCCCTTAGATAGGTACTACCTAATTTCAATTGGCCAGCGCCCCATGTAACTAAAATAGAGAAGGCGCTGTCAGGCTAAGAAATCAAACAGTGTCCGTCACTCCGCAGCGCCATCTAGCGGCAATATGCTATACTATTATATACGTTTTTAGTATTGTAAGGTTTTAGGCCAGTACGTTATGACCAATTTTGGTTTTGCCGCTACATTAGCTTTGTCCAGTACTGATTTGTTATTGTAAAATTTGGGAAAGTAGGTTTTTTTACTGAATTGTTTTGCTAAATTATAAGCATTCAGCAGCTCCTCTGCCTTCTTTTTGCATGCACTCTTGTTCGTGTGTTTTCCAGTCTTTTTCCAATCTTACCAACATTGTAAAGAAGCTTTTCTGCGTTAAAAACCTAGCCTAAAATAAGATTGCACTTACATAGGATATTCCAGGGCTATTACAGTTAAACTTGGCAGCGCATTTGCATCTGTCAAAGTTTTGCAGCGGTCCACCATTGGTTTGAGGGCCTGTTAAAACGCTGGGGTTGACAGGGTTTTGGGGGTAGTACGGCTGTCCTTGGCCGTAGTTGGGGTTGTTTAGTGTTGTGCCGGTGGCATAAACACCGCCTGGTCTAAAAAAGTGAAGGGAAAAGGTATGGTTACCAGGGGCAGATACAGCCGATTTCAAAGGGTAAGGCTTACTTTTATCTAAAAGCAAGGGTGCAATCTTTGGGCGGATGTAATTCTAGATTTATTTCAAAAATTATGTGCACAGGCAAAAATTTCGAAAACATTTTTCTTAAGGCCACAAAAATGGCATAGATTTGACAACACTGCTTTGGTATTTTTTGAAAGATCAACAATAGGTGGCATCACTAATGCCAATTCGAGTGAGATCATGCAGTGTTCAGAACACGGTGTGAACACCATATGTGAGGAAAAGTATAACTTATTAGGACTTATTAAGAAAGTAACAAATTTCCGTATTCTTATTTTAACCACTTGACCTGCGTCAATTTATTGGCCGCATGTTCAATTAGACAAGTGGCCGGTGGCTATGCCGAACCTGATTTCCAATACTCCAATCGAACTCACTGAGTTTCCTTGGGCCTACCAAATTACGTGACCTTGGCGTTTTCATAATTCCGATAGAATCTCGCTTATAAAGAAAAAAACTATAACTTTTTTGTTATCAGATAATAGGATTTATAAGAATCTACAACCGAATCCAAAGGATTTTTCAAAATTTGGTGTATTTAAAAAAAAAATCAAAAATTGTTCTTACAGATTTCTGTATTATCGACGAGGCTAAATAAAAAGCCAGGTAAGATTTTGTTACTATTATTAGCCGTGTTTATTTTATTTTGGGAATGAGAGAGTCCAGCAAAAAACTGTCTGGATACGGTTGTGAGGAGTTTAAAAATAAACATTCCTGCCAAATTTCAACAGATTCCGTTTTCTCGTTTCCGATATTCTGCCCGGTAAAGATTGGCCTAAAAACAGCAAAGCAGTGTTGTCAAATCTATGCCGTTTTTGTGGCTTTAAATTGCCATTGTTTTAAATGTTGTTGACGTAAATTCCTCAAAATTAAATCGAAGTTGTAACAATCAATGATGTCCTAGCGCCGCTGGCGATTTTTTTGCAGTTTTAGGAAAAAACTCTTTAATTATGATCTTTCTCACGTTTTATGAAATATTAAAACAAAATAATTGGTTCTGTGTTTCTTTGATTGAGAAATTATTACGTATGTCGTGGTCAGCAGAATTTGTCCTTATTGTTTGATGACTTAAAGCGGATTGCCTCAGTTGATAAGAATCCAAAATTGCGCATTTTTAGTTGGTACCTTGGTGGAATAAAACTGGATGCTGGAGGACGGCTGCTCTGATAATTGGGTACTGTTGGTTGGGGCGACTGGAATCCAACTTGGGATACACTACTGCTACTGGGGTAGTACAAGTTTTCCGAGGGTCGGCTTTCTTCGATTTCTTCGAATACGTTATATCTTGGGTTCCTGTATAAAATAATGAACATCTGGTATTTATGTGTTAATTATTTCTATATATGTATATATATTATCTGATTGACTAGGCATCGAAATCATTTTTATTTTTGGGCGATTTCAAAGCAATCCCAAATTCAAACCTACCCTTGAACTTATAGATAAACTTTCTAAAAGTTTTACACTTTTGGCACGAGACCATACTTATATTTTTTTTGGTTTAGTAAATTTTTTATAACGCAATAGATCAAGCTATCAATTACCTGTTGTCATCAAAAATTAAAAAAAAACAAGGGTCACTTTCACTAGCAAAGTATTAACGCATAATATAAATGCGATTTTCAGATTCTTGATTGGTATTTACCATTCCGCGATTTCGGTTTTAACCGAAATAGAGGAAATTGTGACGTAACGGATTAACTGATTTGCTTTTGGTATTTACCATTTATAACCAGACTCTGGACTTGGTTTCGTCTTTTGGTTATAGATTTAGAAAATTGTTTTTTGTAATAAGTGTGGTTGGGTTTGAAGAATGGAAGAAAAATATCAAGTAGTGGAGAACTATAAAGGATTAGGAATGTCGATCGAGATCAACGACCTCGAAACAGTAGTATTCTGCTTAATAATGGTATGATTTTGTAATATACAATATGAGCCCACAAATTGACCTGTTTAGTAGGTAGTCTTACAAACAAAAAACTTTAAAATAAACAGTATTCCACGTTTAACTATTTAACAAAAGTATCAAAAAATACAATGTCGGTCCCAGGGGGGGGGGCGAGAGGGGGCCAATCGCCCCCCCTTAGCTACAGAAAAAAGTAGACAACAAAGATGCTGGTGGTAACCCTGAAGTCATTGACAAACAAACCAGAAATTGCAAAACGTTCCTTTAAAGACATTCTCGAATCCCTCCACAATATTTTGGGATAGACAAATGCATGACGTACTTACCGCAAAAACTACGATATTGGAAATACAGAAGTAAAGAACAGTATTATAGAGTTCCTATTTATTTTAGAAGATGTTTTAACATATTTTCCATGGAGGGAGGGAAAACAACTCGTTTGGGATGTAACCTGTCGGGACACTTTGGCAGTTACGTATCCAGAACGAGCGCCAAGGCAGGTGAAGCTGCCTATCTTGGTGAACAACAAAAGACATGCAAGTATAAAGAGTTAGTGGATAGGCTCATTTTTGTGCCCTTTAGTGTGGAGATTTTGAGATCTTGGGGTGATGATGCAAAGCGCGAGAATAAAAAATTCGGGCAGAGAGTCACTGACCAGGAGTTTCAATGTCCAGCTGATTAGCTTGGTTATTCAGTGGGGGAATGCGGCCTCGATCCTCGGGACCCTCCCAGACCAGAATGGCTTGGAAGAGGTTTTTTATTTAACGAATTAGTTATTTTTAACTTTTTACATATACGACTTTATTTCAAAAAAAAAAAATAAAAAAATAAACAAGTTTTAGAGAAAATCATTTCGGACATAAAATCAAGGTTCAATACGAGACTCTTAGTATTTTTGACCTGAACATATTCATACCAAGTTTTATACAACGTTTTTAAATACTATAAACTGTTTGATTGATCCAAGACACAAATTCTTCAACTTTTAATGGGAGAAATCAGTATATGGAAACAAAATTGGTCAGAAGTAGGCAAAAGCTTAAATTAAAACATATATGATAACGTTTTCGAGACAATGAACAACTGCGACGATATTTTTCCGTTGATAAAAATATTCTTGTATGTTTGCCAGTAAGCAATGCTTCGTCAGAAAGAAGCTTCTCCTGCTTCAGAAGATTGAAAACATAACTACTTAAAAACACTATGACGGAAATTCGTCTGTGGGGCTTAGCGTTGCTGAGGGAGTTATTGACCGGTATGCCCGAAAAAAACTGCAAGCGAACGTTTTTTTTTTTAAGATAGGCATCTTATATTTGAGATATTGCAATATAAAAGGTAAGGTTTCAACTTAAAAAGCTTTTTAGACCTCAAATAAAAAGTATTTAGCTATTAGGTTTTGTTTGTGGTTTGTTTGTTATCTATGTTTTTTATAACTGAATAAATTATACGCAGTTACTCAAGCGCGGATTTCAGGTGGGTAGGGGGTAATTACCCCCATGCGTGATTTAATTTTTTTACGAAAACATTTACAAAATAAAAAGTAGGATCTAAATTGCGGCGCAATAACACCTTTGATATTTACGGTATTCGTTTAATTTTGTGTTAAAAATGGCATTTGTAGTGTCATTTTCTTAAAAATTTTCGCCTGCTGCGCTTCGAAACCATTGATATATTTACAATTTTTGTTTAATTTTAAATAAAAAACTGCATTTTCAGTGCAATTTTCTTAAAAATTTTCGCCTGCGGCGCTATGATACCATTGACATTTACGATTTTAGTTCAATTTAACTCAAAAATTGCATTTTTAATGTAATTTTTCTCAAAAATTTTCGGCGCATAAAAATGTATGAAATGATTTGTTTGCATATATTGATATCTTTTATTCTAGTTTTTTTTCGTATCGAAACCACCCCCCTCCCTTTTCAAATGGCTGGGACCGCCACTGAAAAACAAAACCATAACCCTACATTTCTTGTTTTACAATAATGCATTTCAGCGAACCATTTCATGCATTTATGATTCTTGAGTAGTAGGGAATATGACGTCACACTTCCTGTCCAAGTTGTCAACCAAAAGAATAACTGCGGTACTTATATACCGAAGATAAATCATTCCAGGCTGAAAATTTGTTTGTAGATATCAATACAAAGAATATAGGTAGTATAGATATGGAGATTGGACATTTTGGATCGGGTTTGGTCCGATGCTTTTTTTTTGGATCGGGTCACATGTCATTTTGCTCGGGTTGGGTTCCAAGGTTTTTTTAGGTTTAGTCGGTGTCATTTTGTCCAGGTGGGGTCTCATGTTTTTTTTTTGGTTCGGGTGTTATTTTTCCCGGGTTGTGTCCCATGCTTTTTTTAAAGTTAATACATTTTTCAGTTTCGAAAGGGGTGGGGGAAGTATGTTTTTTAGAAGAACGGGACCACCATAGGGCACTCCTAAATTATTAAAATCGGTAGGGCCGTCTAACAGGTAATATATTTTTCCAATTTTGGAAATGGTGGGGAAAGTGTAGTTGTGATTATACCACTTTGTAATGACGTCATTTTTGTGTACGTTTATTTAATATATTGCAAAAAGCGCTGAAAAAAAATTTTTAGGAAGAATTGTTGTTTGATCATTGTTTATTTTTTCCGTCATTGTCAATCAATAACATAAAGTCAAGGTCAAAACAGATGTTTATATGACTTACGTTGCTCTGCTTCCTCCCGAAAAACTTCTGCCATTTTCTCCCCATACCCATTTTTTGTCGTCTTTATCGGCAAAACAGATGCCAAAAATGACACCCAAAATAACTAAAAATAAAAAATAACTGATAAAATTTGGATGGCACTGAAACTTAAAGTAAATATTTCAACTCATCGGTCTCGGTATACCTAGAGGCCCTGTATACAATTTTTGACAGTAATTGTTTTACCAGAGGTGAGCAACTCGATTTGGCAGTTTTTAGGGAAATGTTGAAAATTTTTTTTGTTGTTTATCGTCTCCTGATGATGCTAACGTTGTTAGCGAAACGCGCGTCGAGTGCAAAAAAGTGTAGTTTTGGTTTGTGAAAAACAATCATAATTTTGTTTTATTTTAACAAAGCAAAAATGTTTTTTGGCAGTACTTTTTTTGAACGCCTAAAAAACAGTGAAAACTTAAAAAATTTGAGTATTTTATTCTAGAAATGGAAAATTTGGAAAGAAAGCTTTAAAATGTGACCAATATCATAGCATACAAATGTCAAAAACATAGTAAAAAATTGCTTCATCAAAAACGTTACCCCTTAAATTATGCTAAAATATTTTAAGCCTTAAATTACCATCATGGCTTGACCATACTATTTTTAATTAAACGTACATCAAATTTAATTACATGCGATTTTGAACTGGAAAATTATTGTACAAGAAACTGTAAAAATACTTGCGCCGACGACTTTGTATTGTTCCATTTTCCAATGGAAAAAGAAACGCAAGAAAAATGGAAAGAAATCATGCATTTTTTAATTTGGAAAATTAATAAAAATAGTCGAATTTGCGAGGTAAGTAAGATTAGTTTAATATCATGTTTTTGTGTTTTTTTAAGAAAAATAGTACATCTAATAAAAATATAGATCAATAAGATTCTTTATACCTCACCGTTCTTTTTTGTCAAAGCTTGACATATTTTACTAACAAAAAAAATCAATCTTTCAAAAACTGTCTGGGGAAATTATAAAAAGAGAAAACAAAACATCAGTTCATTTCATAAAATCGGTTTTACATGCAAATATGAAAAAAAGTAGAAAGAGGGGGCAATATGAGTTGCCCACCTCTGATAAACAACAACTGTCAAATGTATACAGGTGTAAAGTGCCTGTAGAAAGTTTGAAGCTTTTTTTGACAGCTTTAAGAAAAAGGGCGCAGAAAAATAAAAACTAAAAATCAAGATTTCGGTTTTTACCGCCTATCTCCGGAACTATCAGGAAATTGTAAACTTTTTTTTTAGTTTTGAGCAAAGCATCGAATTGCGCAACTTTGCTCTAATTTAAACCTTTTCGTTTCTCCTACCGTTTAGGAGATCCCCATGGTGAGCCTCGAATTTGGAACATCCTCAATCAGCAGTTCTGTCATCGTACCGTTCAAAAAACATCGCATAAACAAGTCAAAAATGTGGTGTATTTTGGCTTTATTTCGAACGCGTTAGGTATACCGATACCGATGCGTTGAAATATTAGGCACTTAAAGTAAATATTTAAACGATAGGTATCGATATACCTAACGCGTTCGAAATTAAGCCGAAATGCACTACATTTTTGACTTGTTTGTGCGATGTTCCAAACGATGTCTGCTTTTTTGAAAAGTGCGATGACAGAACTGCTCATTGAAATCGTTGCGTACGTTCGCGTGTCCGTAACGTTACGTACATCCCTCCGTACGCAACTAATCGTTCCAAACATGGCATAAACAAGTCGAAAATGTAGTTGAAATATTTACCTTAAATAGACACTTAAGGTTAATTTTCAGTTTTATCAGCATTCGTATCCTTATCTCTATCGACTCGACCAATCAAGTAGGAGCACTTTTAAAATCATGGCGAATGCGTGACAGCTCCAGCCGATTAAATGCACGAAAACCTCGTTAGGTACGATAAGGGAGTCGTAACATTACGACCGTTCCTGCATACGAAACGATGTTTTGACGCATTTATTCAGCTGGAGCTGTCACGCATTCGCCCTTAGTTTAAAAGTACACCTGCTCGATAGGTCGACTCGATAGAGATAAGTATACGAATGCCGATAAACCGGAAAATTAACTTTAAGTGTCTAGTGTCTATTTATACCTCAAAGCATTGGTATCGGTTTACCTAAAGCGTTCGAAACGTTCATGCCATGCGATCACAAAACAGCTGATCTCACTCGTTGCGTACGGAGGGATGTAAAATCCTGCTGTCTCTCTTCAGCAACCTTAAATATTTTTCATTTTAAGAGAGAAAGAATATTTTTGGGCCGTACTTTTTTTCAAACAGTACAAAAATCACTGAAAACTTGGAAAAAAGTAACTATTTTATTCTAGAAATTGACATTTTGGAAAGAAAAATGTGAAAAAAATAGTAAAAATTGCTTAAACAAGAACTTTACCCCTTAAATTACCATCATGGCCTTACCATAATGCTGGATTTAAGGCCGATTCTGACCTAAGCGGCATCGAGCGAGGCGGCGCCGGCGGGCGCGGCGCTTCAAAATGACGCTTACAATTGTTTGCGTGTACCAAATGATAACGTCCTCATCTAAGCAGAGCGGCGCGAAATGTACTGTGGCGATCCGACGCTGCGGTTTTTCAACGCTTCCAGGGGGCTGATTCTTGAATTTAGTAGGAAACGGTCCTCTCCCTGATATCGACCAATAATAAGCTTTGAAGCGATCGCGAGTTTTCCGTGTATCGTAGGCACTTTCCTACACTTTCATACACCTGGTCCGGGGGCAGTGACGTTTAGCTATTGCACAGACGCAGTAGTTGCCACAAACACTGTGAAGTGTCAAATAAGAGTTCCAAAATATCCCTAGTATCTTCCTCTATTAATTTATTTTGTATTACTGTATCTTCAGCGGGAGCGCCAGCAGCAATGGTTGAACCGAGCGTTTACAATTTATAACCTGTGTAACAGTAACCTTTAAGGATTTTCGATTTAAGTATTGGTCCTGGTTCTGGTTGACATTATTTCGACATAAATTTTGACAGCGGTTCTAAAATAATGACGTCATTTAAAATATTATTAAGATGTCTTTGATTTTACTCAAAAAAAGACTATCTATAATTTTGCAAAATTTTAGGGGTTATGTTTACAACCAAAGGGCCGAACCAACCTCCCAGGCTGGTTCTAAAATTTCATAACCGGGTTGCAACTGTGACGTCATTGTTTTAAACGAAAGAACCGGTTGCGGTTCTGGTTCAACCAGAACCAGGACCAATTGTAAAACGAAAATCCTTTTTGAGTTCATTAATTGGGGGGCAATGTTTCCATGTTGTGATTTATTTGTTCTAAACCCGCACATACTCTGGACCAAATGATAGAGATAAATGGCGTGACCGTTGGAGCATTTGTTTATGGCTTGTTTCTTTACTTTTTTGTATTAAACAAGACAACAAAAACACTGTTGACAGTCAGTGTTCCCACAATACTATTTAAAATTAAGGAAACCAATGTCGCCAACCTAAATCTCCACAATATGGCGGCGAAAATGGCGCAAGACACGCGGCAGTGATTTTTATGAAAATTTCCCATAGGTATTAGCAATCCAAGGTTTCTACATCCGTGCTTAGGTGTGAATAGCCGATCCGAAACGACACAACGCCTCACGTCGCGCCACGCCGCACCGCCTCGCTCGATGCAGCTTAGGTGAGAATCGGCCTCTATACAGCAAAATAAAATAATGCCCAATAAAAAACCATATTATAGTTGATTATTTTAAAGAAAAACGACGCTTCTTTCGGATTTTTTAAATAATGTTTCCCCAAAACTTTTTTTTACAGAATATCTGATCACTTTTATTATAAATATATTTTTTTTAATGAGTTTTTTGTTAATATGGCATCGAAATAAAAGATTAAAGCTTAACAAACTTTTGCCTCGGGAGAAAAACTTACTCTTTGGTGTAGGTAATATATTAATTCTTTATAATGAAATAACCCTATTAAAAATGCTCTTATGTAAAATACTGCACCTAAATAACCTCAGTATTCCACAATTAGGTAGAATAGATTTTTCAGGAAGCACGGTGATTTCAAGCCCGGCCCGTCATGCTTTTTTGGGTTCTTATTCGTCACAACAAGTAAGCCACTTAATAGAATCTTAATTAGGTAAAAATTTCGTAATTTAACCAAATAAATCAGAAAACATGCAGGAACAACCCACTATTACCGTTAAAAAACAATAAATCACAATAGTACTAAATTCTATAGGATCGTTTAAGAAATTGAGAAGAAATGTAATAATGTTTTTTTTGTAAAAGATAGTTTTTGAAAGAAAGTGCTGGAAACATCCCATTTATAATATTATAGCCCAGGATCCCGTAAAATATTTCATCCTCGACATGTGTAAAGCAATGAAAAGTCCATTTGTTACATTTAAAAATATCAAATTAATTAACAACATATATTTGGTATGATTATGTTTATATCTAACAAATTTTAAAAAATTTCAAAATCAGTTGACAAGTGAATTTAACTTTTTACCACGGTTAAATTGACCCCATCCTTAATCTGAAAAAATAATTTTTATTTATTCATGAATCAATTAAATCTTGCCATTAGGTGGCTAATTAGTCAGATATTTTTACTGCATAAAATAAAAAAATAAGCCTTTTACCATTCGTAAACCCTAGTTAACTTAACCAAGGGTTAATATTAACAAACTGGTCCTTACGATGAAATCATAGCGATTAAAATCGTGAATGGAAATGTAGACGCAATTATTGTTTTAAGAATAAAATTATTATAATAAAGGTGATCCCTATTTTTAGTTTGCATAAAAAGTTTTGGATTCTTGGATGCTCTATAGTTAATTACAGAAATTTTTGGGAAAAAAAATTAAATTATTTGTGATCCAGCCCGACCCAACCCCTTGAGATAATAAAGAGTTTTTACTTGTTCGGAGAATTTCTCTAAATAAACACAATAATAAATCAGATATTTACTAACCTAATTTTAAAAACATTTCTTCGTTTCAAAAAACTTTTAATCAATAAACTTCACCAAACTAATTAATTTAAAATAAATCAACTTAATCACAGAATGGGTTTCTCTGCCGCACCAATTCTTACATAATATTTTGGCGCCCAAATAATTTTCAGTTCTTATATACTGGGCAAAAGGTGCGTTCTTCAGCAGCGGATTCAACTAAACGAACTAGTTTCGAACTCAGGTTCTCTTTCTGTGATTAAAAAAAATAATTTGGGTTTTGGCCTGTTTCTGGTGCAGTGGGTTGAGTCGGTTTAGTAAAATTACTGGAATGGAAGTTGTCATTCGAAAAAAAGTAATCGAAAAAATGCTTTCGAAATAGTAGTTTTTCACAACTAGTAACAAAAATAGCGAGGTATTTAAAAACGCGAATAAAAAAAGTTTAGCCGCGAATTGTTAACACTATTTCTTTTAATACCTTTATCAAAAAATCCAAGAAAAACAAGAAATACTTTTAAAAATCTCGAACGAAGAGTACTTCTTGCAACACACCATCTTTACGCTTTAAATCAAGGCGGCTGGTAAATGAAATAACAACGGTTTCCATAATGTGCCTTTTTACTCGATGACGTTCATTGTTGCGACATTTTAATCTTTGACAATTTGATATTTTGACGTTGTTTTTAAATCATTTTTTTTTCAATATTACTATTTTCCGCTATTTCTCTTTAATTTTGGGTAAAAAACGGATAGAAATCTTTCTTTGCACACGTGATAAAAAAAAAAGTTTTTTTGGCATCGGTAACCAAAAAAGCCATGCTTTAGTTATCTGCAGACAGTTACTATAATCATGTTTTTGATGAAGGTATAAAAAAAAATCGAAAAAATTTTCGCGATCTATTATGAGAAGACGTTTCCCACATAAAAATTAAACATTCCTGTAATTTAATAGTCATATACTTAAAGAACAAAGAATGTGATAGAAATGTTACATTTTACCATTGGGAATATTACTAACAGGTGCCGGCCATAAGTTAAGTTCTAGCTCATACAGGTGATATAAATGTGACAGAAACATAACGTGAGACATGACTATAATACGAATAGAACGTTTTTTCTAAAAATTATAGTAATATACCTGGACATTGATCATAATATCTCACATAGCAAATATATATTCCTATTGAATATTGCATGGATATGATTTTGTGTTTCAAAACATGTCCAAATGGCCACGAGATGGATATCCTAAGATATGCAATGCAGTGGATATATATATACCCACATTAACATCTACCAAATGCATTATAGTCTCTACCTATAGCATTATGCTGATATACTATTTGAGGTTAGATATCAAAAGATTACCTAAATAACTTTTTGCTGTCTTATATGTATAATAATACTTGCTACATAGAAAACACTTTACCTACCATAGATGATATTAAACTAAATTATAATTACAAATTATGTAAATCGCGTTCTTTTCACAAGATAGTAATATTTTCTGCAAACATGTCATAATCCTGACAACAATATTATTTTTGGGAATATTCATAAAAATAACTTGATTATCACGTTATCATGGGAATATTATTATCTTTTTACCAAAGAAATAAAACTATCATAAACTCTTAAAGCATATTCAACAAAAAATAGGTCTGGAACATTCCTGTCATATACGCAATAGAATATATTCCTCTATGTGTGTTGTTACTCTTTTTTTTTAAATAAAAATATCTTTTTCCAAATGATCTGAGGTCAAAAATTTATTGTGTCCTTGCAAAGCTAAATTTTTAAGTTTTAACCAAGTGCAAAGCACTGGAATATACTCTGTAAGTAGACGCACCTGTGTGGTGCATTATTGTGGAGGGGTCAACGGTACCTTGGGTTTTATGAATGAGCATTTTTTAATTGAATGATGGGTACCTAATTGGATTACTTTTTAATTTAGTTATTAGTGCAATAATGCATTACGCCTTTTTCGGCATCTTTGCAATCCTAATAATCCATAATTAATCAAACATTGGGAATCATCTATATATATATCTATATATATAGAGCGGGCCTAGCATCTTTTTCTCTCCAATATTTTTTTTAGGATTTAACCGATCACGCCAGGTTCTTGGAAAGTAAAGGAACCAATTTGATATTTATCCATCTAGAACAAATATCAAACGTTAAAACCGAAGACGGCGGAGTTTAAATAGAAAATTGGGTTGTCTAGACCTCGAACCTTTTTTGTCCTACCCATGATTGTTAATAAACGTAAAAAAGCTGACGTTATAATTTGTAAAATAAATATACTATTTTGCTTCTTGTATAACTATTTTGCTTCTTGTATAACTGGTCCAGTTGCTATTAGGGATATTTTAATTAAAATTTATTTGACATAATTGACAAAATTCGTCTATGTGCTCACGCATGGCAAACGTATAGGAGAGAACTGCCTATGCTTTTCTCATGCGTGGCCACCCTGACTCAATAAGCTCATGCAATTTTTGAGTTAGGGTGACCATGCATGGGAAAGGCGTAGGTGGAAACTGCGTATGCGTTTCTCATGCGTGGACATCTTGATTCAATAAACTCATCACGTGGTGTGACACGGACTTGGATAGGGAAATAAATGTTTTTTTAGTTAGGGTGCCCCCGCATGGGAAACGCATAGGTGGGAACTGCGTATGCGTGGCCACCCTGACTCAATAAACTCATCATGTAGTGTGACACAGACTTGGATAGGGAAATAAATGTTTTTGAGTTAGGATGATCACGTATGGGAAACGCATAAGAGAGAACTGTCTATGTGTTTCTTATGCAGGGCTACCCTGAGTTGACTCAATAATCTTATCACGTGACACGGACTTGGATAACAAAACAAATGCTATATCACGGTAGGCGTTTTTTGATTTAGGTTGCCCCCGCATGGGAAACGCATAGGAGAGAACTGCTTATGCGTTTCTCATGCGTGGTCACTCTGATTCAATACACTCATCACTTGGTGTGACACGGATTTGGATAGGGAAATAAATGTTACATCACGTCACGCGCTTTTTGAGTTAGGCTGCCCACGCATGGGAAACGCATAGGTGAGAACTGCCTATGCGTTTCTTTCTCGTAATAAACTCATCACGTGGTGTGACATGGACTTGGATAGGGAAATAGTCAGGAAAACGTATTCGTGGGAACTGGATGTTACACATTGAGAGGAAGGACTTTTAATCCTGCGTGTCTCCAAGTGAGCTTGCGCCAGAAATATAATAAACTTTTAGAAACATACTAGAATAAATAGACATTGCCATCTTAAGAAGCAAACAGGAAAGGCCTTGAAGTATCTTAATATGTGTGCCAAAATTTAATTTATTTATTGTCCTAGTACTTCGTTATTATTATAAATTAAATATTAAATAATAATGGGTAGTTAATCTGAGAACGATCATAGTTATAGCCAAAATAAGCAAAATGTTGACATTCAAGAAATACACATAATTATTATTCACGATCCGTTCCTTCACTTTATATTTTTATTTTCAAGACAAATCAGGGTCAAAAATATACTATTAGTAATTTAGATCCTTAAAATGACACATTTAATAACACATGCGCATTTCTTGATGGGAATTCCGAATTAAAGACGATTAAAGGTGATTACTTAATTTTTTTGGCCAGATATTTTTTAGTACAAAGAAAGATGCCTATGATGCAGTTTGATCCCTACGCCTGTGTGTCTGTGCGTATGTAGCCCTCGAACCAGTGTAGGGGAGAAGGGGGTAAGATGACGAATGGGGAAAGTTAATGAAATGGATTTAAAACAAAAATTATAAATTGCAACCAGTTTATTTCTGTACCATTAGAACTCTTTAGTCAAATTTTGGTGATTGATTGTAAAATGAATACCGAAAAAAATCAGTTTTTTTGGGAAAAAATCTAAGTTAAGAATAATCTTCGTTAGTAATAGACCATTGGTTATTATGTTTTCAATGCAAATTTTAATAACTTTGCTCGTGTACTGTTTATATTTTTAATTTTTTATCAAAAACTTGTACCCTGGAACAGGTTGGCGGGGGTAAGATGACGAATAAAGAAGAGCTTTAAAGTAAGAACATTGAAAAAAATGATCAAGAAAATAAAAAGAATAATGGAAATATTTTCTGACTAGGGTTTTCAGGAACCCTACACTGAATCTTCAATTAAGGATTGGATACAATGTGGAGGGTTTGTGGTATGAGGCGTTCACGTCATACGGGAAGAAGAGCCCGTTCATTTGTGACTTAAGCGCTTTCAGTTGTCATCTTGCCCCAATAAGCTCGAAAACTTATCCCTATCGGGTGTAACTTCTGAACCGTTTATCCGATTATGACGAAATTTAGTGTAAATGAGGCTTAAGTTTATTTTAGTTTTGTCGGATTAAAAAAAGTCACTTTCGGGGCGGAGCGAATATTCGCATAGTTGGCGAGGGTTTTCAAAGTTTTTAATTTTACCTGACCAAGTAACAACCACTTTACATGCAATTTAGGTATGTTATAGATATTGATGTCTTGATCACACTTCATGAGGTGACTAAATGTATTCTTAGTTTTTATTGCCGTGCCAATATTAACATTTCATTTGCGTATAAAATAGGGCATTAATAGACCATCAAAATTGGTGATACCGTAACCAAAATCGGTTATTTTTCTCCCGTATTTAAAAATAACCAAACCGAAATACGTTACTTACGGAGGCTTAACGGGACCGTTATTTGTTGCAACCAACCAGATTATTTTCTGTGCAAGAGCTGCAGCTGGTAGTTGATAATTTTTTTGTGAAAGTGAATTTGCAAAATCAGAAATTGTTGTTTTCTTTTCTATTTAATTTAAGTAATTTGTGTTTGTGGTTTAAAAACTTTTTTTATACCTTCACCAAAACATGATTTAAGTAACTGTCTGGAGATAACTAAAACATGGCCTTTTTGGTTACCGATGCAAAAAAACTTTTTTTTTGATCGCGGGTGCAAAAAAAGATTTCGGTTCGTTTTTCACCCAAAATTAAAGAGAAGTAGCGGAAAATAGTAATATTGAAAAAATCTAATTATTCTTACCTAAAAATTAAGCCATTTCCGACAGTTTTTATCAAGTATTTACGAAAAAATCTTTTAAAAATATCGTCAAAATATTAAACTTTCAACGGTTAAAATGTTGCAACAATGAACGTTACCAAATAAAAAGGCACATTGCCATGGAAACCACCATTGTTATTTCATTTACCAACCAAAAATGGTGTGTTGCGAGAAGTGCTCTTCGTTCGAGATTTTTAAAAGTATTTTCCTGTTTTTCTTGGATTTTTTAATAAAGGTATTAAAAAAATTGTATTAACAAATCGCGGCTAAACTGTGCTTTTTTTACTCGCGTTTTTAAATACCTCGCTGCGCTCGTTATTCAACCAAAAAAGCTCTATTTTAGCCACTAGTTGTTAAAACTACTATTTTTGATCACGGATGCAAAAATAGTAGTTTTAACAACTAGTGGCAAAAATAGTGATTTTTTTTACAAGCGTTGGTTTAAATAACGAGCGCAGCGAGTTATTTAAAAACGCGAGTAAAAAAAAGCACAGTTTAGCCGCGAGTTGTTATTATTTTTTTTAATACGTTTATTACAAAATCCAAGAAAAACAGGAAAATAGTTTTAAAAATCTCGAACGAAGAGAACTTCTCGCAACACACCATCTTTACACTATAAATCAAGGCGGCTGGTAAATGATATAACAATAGTTTCCATAGCGATGTGTCTTTTTACTCGGTGACGTTCATTGTTGCGACATTTTAACTTTTGACAATTTGATATTTTGACGATATTTTTGAATGATTTTTTCGTAAATACTTGGTGAAAACTGGCGGAAATGGTTTAATTCTTAGGCAAGAATAATTACATTTTTTCAATATTACTATTTTCCGCTATTTCTCTTTAACTTTGGGTAAAAAACGGACAGAAATTTTTTTTTGCACCCGTGATCAAAAAAAAGTTTTTTGCATCGGTAGCCAAAAAAGCCATGCTTTAGTTATCTGCAGACAGTTACCAAAATCATGTTTTTGATGAAGGTATTAAAAAAAGATTTCTGTCCATTTTTTACCAAAAGTTAAAGAGTAATAGCGGAAAATAGCAATACTGAAAAAATCTAATTATTCTTGCCAAAGAACTAAGCCATTTCCGCCAGTTTTCACGAAGTATTTACGAAAAAATCATTTAAAAATATCGTCAAAATATCAAATTGTCAATGACTAAAATATCGCAACAACGTCACCGAGTAAAAAGAAACATCGCTATGGAAACGATTGTTATTTCATTTACCGTCCGCCTTGATTTATAGTGTAAAGATTGTGTGTTGTGAGAAGTTCTCTTCGTTCGAAATTTTTAAAAGTATTTTCCTGTTTTCCTTGGATTTTTTATTAAGGTATTGAAAAAAATAGTGTTAGCAACTCGCGGCTAAAATGTGTTTTTTTTACTCGCGTTTTTAAATACCTTGCTGCGCTCGTTATTTAAACCAACGCTTGTAAAAAAAAGCACTATTTTAGTCACTAGTTGTTGAAACTACTATTTTCTACTAATAAAATAAGGTGACGATAAATTAGTGGTCCATTAATGCTCTATTGGCATTGTCAAATAAACCTCTGTATCTTGAAACATACAAAAATCTGGTTCACTTCCTGTAGCAACCAAATAAAAAATAATAACATTTAATTTAATAATTTTTGTTCGTCAATAATACAAATGCACAATGTTTATAACTAAATAGTTGTCAAAATGGATTCATTTTGAATTATATAGAACTGCTTACAATAAAACTCCTTTACAAAAAGAGTTCTTACGAGAAGACTCTAGGAATAATGCACTTGACAAAAAAATACAATCAAGAAACGCATAGGTAGATTAAGTACTACCATCAAGAATACCATACCTTGTCTTGATAGGTATAGTTACCATCCGGACCTTTTCCTAATTGGTCACTAATTAAACCCAATTAAATCGTTGTTTGCAAATAAAAATTAAAAAAAAATATATAAAAGTTAAACAATGGCAACCCAAATTTTTTTAATTGGATCTCTGAATGAAAATTAGGTCAAAGTCAGTAGAGAGTGAATCTGGGGGTCAAGCACATATGGACATTTTACCATTTATAAATTATCTCTTTATTATTTTTGTTGATTTAATATATTCGCCAATTATATATGCGCATAATTAAGGAAGGTGAGATTTGCGAATTTTAAAAGCAAAGTCAATGTCATGCATATTGGAAGGACCCTATACACCTGGACGTGTATTCTTGATCTATGGCGATAGAATACATGGGACGAAAATGTTATTATACTCTTGAGCGATTACCCAATACTATTTCTCATATGCAACTACTTCAAAAAAGTGTCAAAACAATGACGTCACATACTACGTCATAGTTTGACAAGGCGCTTGTGGCTCGAATAAGCTTATGTTTCATCAGCTTCGTCTCCAACAACCAAAAATATAGAAGGAATCTTTTCACTAATACATTTATATCAAAAATCTTTGAGGAAAAGGCGGAAAAACAAAAATAAAAACGCTAAGAGTTGACGAGAAGTTAGCCACAGTATTTGACGTAACTAATGCCTACTCTACAGTCCAACGTCTTATGACTGATTTCTATTGTCGAAAAGAGTGAGAAGCAATAGAAGTCTTTGATAACGAGCGGGCAAAATTCATATTTGAGGAGTGGAATTTAAAAATTCGTTTTGTCCAAGAATAAAAATGTTTAGGAAACACGGTTTAAAAGATGCATTTTCAATATAGAACGTTTCACCATCTAAAAGTAAAAGCATAAAATTTTGAACAAAATGCATTTTGAAACTCTTCGCCTTATTTAAAGTAATTCTATAAATAATTTAAAAAATATATAACCTTTTCAAAATTATGCGAATTTTACTAAAATGCTGGGTTGTAATTGGTTTTTGAGCATTAATGACACGAGATTTCAGAGTTGTGATATCACTAATCAATAACGTAATTATTGAAAAAGTTTTTCAAAACTGGTGAGAAAACGTCTCCGATCTTACGGTTCTCGTGAAAATCATACGAATCTAAGGACGCTTGCGCAATAAAGGGGTTTTTCTTGAAATATATTGTTTCCTAATCTGCTTTTCGATCGTGGGAGGGAGTAGAAATTATTTCTATGGTTAGATCCTATCGCACGAGAGAAAGACTGGATCGCATGACTTTCAAGAATATACGTCATGGTAATGAGTTATTAAAATTATTGTCTAATATATACAGAGTGTCCTAAGTCCACCCTAATATCTCCAGAATCAAAAAAGACAGAGAAGTAAACTTTCGCATAATTAGATGGTTTACAAAAAAGTATCTTTTTGGATGCTAATTGTGCCGCCATTCATTAAGAAGGCGGAGCTAGGGCGGAGACAATACTTTTTTTAAATACTCTGTATATTTTTTAAAAATTGGAATAAAGATTTTCATTCTGTTTCAAAAAATACCTAATATGTTACCTTTTTCTCTACCGGTTCTCTTGGGATACCCACGGTTTATCAGAATCTGCAAAATCAAACCGGTTAAATAAAATAAATTTCAATCATAAACTCATTCACTATAGAAACTGCAATTCGTTAAACCATTTTTTTATCCGAAACTTATTTCTTCAAACCCATTCAATAACAAATTCGAAATTTATAAGACCCGTTTTTAATCGAACCATTGTTCATCAAACTCATGCAATATCAAACTTGTAATTTGTAAATCTCATTTTTAATAAAACCCGGATTTTGTCAAACCATTATTTTTCAAAACCGGAATTCTTAAAATTCCTTGATTATCAGAAAATTTTTTGTAAATTGATTGCGCATTCGCCAAGAGTTTTTGCTTCTCAAATTTTCCCAGGCTAACGGACAAACAGCTCCCACATAGCAATGAAAGAACATTTACATACATAATATATGCGTTAAACCTCCTTTTGAAGATGTCCTTAGCATACATAGCAAATGTTAAGAGTGTACCATTTGGGCAGGTCCTTTTAAGTACATCTTTAACACATGCAAAGAATATACCAATTTTAAAACATTTTTTGGTCCGTTTAGCGCACATACTATTCTGGTACCATAAAAGAACATGAAAAGAATGAGCTTCTAAGTATTATTATATTTATTATAATAAAATCGATGACTGGAAACGAACCCGGTAACCCTTGGTTTAGAGATGCTTGTCCATATATATCCAAAATAAAAATCCGCCTTAACGCTTATAGTCCGCGGTTTCAACCAATTTCTTGTAGATTGTCGGTTCGAACCCCATCGGCGCGTCGTTTCTTAGGGTGTATTGTGATAAGACATGGTTTTTAAAGCTCAAAAAAATATATATATTTTTTATTTTATTTAAAGCCATATTTTAGGAGTTATACTGGTTTTCATAATCTGATAAGAATATCCATTAACACATCCTAAGAACCTACATAGCATGTGATTAGGGCGGAACGTAATCTATTCTTAACACATGCTTAAGATGTTCCAATGTAAATTTAGAACATCCTTAGCATATCTTTTTTCTTCTTGAGGATATTCTATGCACATGCTACGGATGACAAATTGCTATGTGGGAGACAACAGAAAAAAATTCTCAAAATTGGATTTGGGACAGACCTACATCAAAAATTTTTAACCAATATTCAATGTATATACAGGGTGATTTAAATTTGAGGGGTTGTGAGGGCTTCGGTATTTCTAAGGAAGATAGCAAAAACTAATATACGTGTTGTGAGCTCTATTTTTGAGAAATTATTGGTAAAAACCTCATGTTAGTATGTCAACCCGTTTTGAGCTAGGGGGCTTTTGAAAATTTGCGTTCTAGATCTTGGCCTCTAACTTTTGTATCAATGAATATTTTAGAAATGTACAGAAAGGGTTTTCTGGAGATCTATTATATTTGTAGATAAAAAAATCGTAAAATGCAAATTTTGAACTTTATGATAAAATTACATGAGTGATTAAAGTTTTGCCATTGGAAGACTACTCAAAATATCTTCAATTGTTTGTAAGTTTTTGAATTACAAGTCGAAAAAACAAGAATTCTTCGTACTTAATGCATTTTTTTGAATATCTATTATTACTCCGAAGATTTGTTTCATACAAAAACATTATTTGGGTCAATGTAATAAAAGCAAGTCAACTAGTTTATTAGGAAACGTGGGCAGTATTTTATCGAACATGATTTTAAAAAAATCAGTAAAGGTATAACCAAAGAGAGCAACAGCTTTTTTGCATTGTTATAGGTACTACATCAAAAACTAGACAGGTAGAAGCAGACACCAAAATTTAAAAAAATGTACACAAATCGTCAGTCTAGTGATTTATTATATGTATAGATATGATTAAGTTAGTGCAACACTGAAATTCCTCTGTCCCTTGTTTAATATTAGAAATGAACGAATAAAAAGACGAAAATTCGTAAAAAACCCAAAAAAAAAACTATAAGAAACTATACAACGACACATTGTTACCCAAATTAATGGCGCGCTGTTGTATTAGGGAGTTATCGGTACTTAAAATTGGCATAGCATGACTTTAATAAAGTCGGCACTATTTTTGACAGTTCCGCAAGAAGGTTAAACCAGTAGTACATATTTTTAGGCACTATACTCACTAAGCAAGGTATGTTACATTACAGGTTTTCAACGTTGAAAAAATGTCAAATTTGTTTAACTTTGAATACGTTAAGAAAAATGTTTAAAAAAAGTAAAATGTAAGTTCAAAATTAACATTCTAGATGAAAGCATCGCTGATACACGAAAGAAGCACTAATTTTACGTTAATATTTAATCTTGGATTTAACAAGAAATTTAAACGATAAAGTAAATGACAAATAACATTATTTGAAGTTTAATAAATGTCACTGTCAAAACAAATTTGCTTCTTTACAGTTACATGATACACAATATTGCAAGTTTATTAAATTTCAATTTAAAACAAATTTGGTTCTTTATTGTTCAGAGTTGAAACAAGTTTAGTCTAATGATCACATGAAAGCAGCACTATTGTGAGCTCAATTAATGTCAACTTTAAAACAATAACGTGGTTGCTTATTGGAAAAGTAAGGAATGATATATCAAAAAGTTTACTGTTTTTATGAAAATCCTGCGATTTTTTCGATAACTTATATAAAATTATATGTATTCGCAGTAATTAACGCACGATCATTTTAGGATTTGATTTTTTTTACGGTTTGATGAAATTATTATATATTTTCAGTTTTTTTTTTAATTTCGCCAAATTATGATTAAATTAATTGTGATTCAATATTTGTATATATTTTTTTTATGGCCACTGAAACCTTTTTATATGTATTTTAATAATTAAAAACAATTAATTAAATGAATATTAAAAAAACCAACTCTCTTTTTTCTGTAAATAAACCAATGACATCACTGCATTAATATACCGTGAATTGGTGACCGTTCTCAACAAAATCGAGATAGTCTAGTGGTCTAAGGCACTGAAACCTTCGTAGATCACCTTTGGATTAAGAGTTCGAATCCCGTCGGCTCACATTTGTGTTTTTTTTTAATTTGTTTAAGATGTAACCGCGAAGATCAAATATTTTGAAGCACAAAAATGTATTTTTTTATGTTGTTTGAACCAATATTTAACAAGTTGGAGGTAAACTTAAACAAAATAATTTTACCTAGCTATGTAACATTAAATGTTACATGCAAGTCACATACTTGTTAAAAAAATCGAATGTTACGTAAATGTTTACATAACGGGTTACAAAAATACATTGAGGTAATGTAAATGTAACAGGTTTTTGCTTAGTGGGTACGCATCTGTCATGAAATGACTGGAAGAAATCCTCGCATTCAGGAAAGTTTCACTTAAATTTTCACGTTTAAATCCTTTTATTTAACTATAAAGAAGAAAATTGAGGTTAGGCGGCGCTCTTCTTGGTTGTTGGGGCTATCCGAAACCAACGAACGCGCTATCGGGCCAGATCTTTTTTGGACACAGTGGTGTCAAAATAATGTCGACTTTTATAATTTTTGTGCTAAGGTTTAAATGCTGCTTTAATAAAGGACGGCATTAACTTGAGTATGTTTAGATGACAGCAATGTCAGAAATAGTACCAAGAACGTTATTGAATTGAATTGAATGACTTTTATTGATGCAATTAAAAGATACAACAATACGGCGAGATTTAGCTATCATAGAAACATATGATCGCTATTCTTAAATCTAACCTTTTATATCCTAAAAATTAACAAAAATATAATGTTTGTAAAAATTCTTAAGATTATGCTAATATAGGGTGGGACAAAAAATCTTGCACGCTTTTAAATTTGCTATAACTTCTGATCAAATAGCTCGATTTTAAATCAAAATTTGATATTTCGCAAAAATCCAAGATCGCGGACCGTTTTGAATACGGGCAAAAAAAATACGTGCGACACTGGAGAAAATCTAAGTCATTGCGACAAAAGCCTTATGCTTTCTATACTAAGGCATTACTTAATTAAATCGGTTAAGAGATAAGAACACTATAGACCTCTGAAATAAGTGGTTTTTGACTGGACATTCTAATTTGCAAAAACAATCGCAGTTTTTGCATTTGCTTTAACTTTTGATCGGATCACTTGATTTTAAATATTTTTACATTATTGTATGATCAAAGCTTGCAGCTTTGACATTTTTCGAACATCCAAGATGACGGACAGCTTCAACACGCTTTAACCATTAGGTAATTTCACTCCCCTAAAAAACTAACTACCTCCCATCTCTGCTAGGTATATGGAGGTATCACTTGCTTAAATCAGTTAAGAAGTAAACAAGTTAGGGTCATCATTTCCAGCGTTTTCAATAAAAATTGTGACTGTGGGAGCTTAAGCTATTTTGTTAATAATCACCAAACACTTATATTTTTTATACATTTTTTTGTACACTTATACTGTTAAATAAAAATAACTATTGGTTAAAGTATAATAATCTAGATCGGGCTACTCAGATTTTCTAAGCTGATCCCCATGTGTTCTTAAGAAAGTAAGCAAATCGTTACGCCATTTATTAAAAGCATTAATAATGTTTTTTTGGGGCAAACTTCGATGGGCCTTATGATGCCTTGACACAGTTCGTTAATGCGTAGCTGCGGCCATTTCTGTACACTTCTTTTTCTAAATTTCCCAGATTCAAATCGGGCCTGTTAGCAGGTCACTCAATGGGCCTTATAAAAATCTGCGACATTTTCCTATATGCAGAAACAGACAAATTTTAAGCAAAGGGGCATTTAGTTTATGTCACCATACTTGATGATCAATTTTTAATTTCTTAACCGATTTAATTTAGTGATACCTTCATATATGCAGCAGGGAGGGAACTTTTGTCGCATTAATTTAGATTTTGTTCAGTATAGATACCAAATATATTTTTTCTTCGGGAAATTACCCATTATTCAAAAATAAGCCTCAAGTCTTGTACTTCTATTTAAAGTTACAGAAAACAACTCCAATCAATATAAAAGCTCGTATTTTTTTATTTCTTGACCGATTTAATTAAGTAATGCCTTGGTATATAGAGAGAATACAAAAGGCTTTTGTCACAATGACTTAGATTTTCTCCAGTGCCGCACACATTTTTTTTGCAGGGGGGGGGGTGAATATTTCCCGTTATTTAAAACGGTCCGCCATCTTGGATTTTTAGGAAATGTCAAATTGTGTTCCCGACCGGAAAACTCTTACATCTTGTCCTTCCAAAAAGTCAAAACATTTTAAAATGGACCGATTCGAACAAAAGTTATAGCAAATTCAAAAGTGTGCAAGTAAATAATCAAGCCTTAATAGACCTATAAGAATTAATGTAATAAATTAAAAACAGAAGAACAAAATTAAGGAAAGCAAACAAATTTAATCATTGAAAAAATATTTTGACCTGGTTTGGTCGATTAGATCAGGTGGGCAGTTGATAAATATGCGAAAAGCTTTAAAAATTAAAAAAAAAAAAATTTTAAAGCTTAATTTCCTTGTTTTTTATCATAATTTTTGTTCTTTTTTTTTTAAGTTTCCATAGACAGTTGAAGTAAATGTGGAGGCAGTTTGTTATATATGTTTAGCGTATTATATGAAAAACTAGACTTAAACATCGTAGTTCGATGTTTAGGGATATGAAATAGGTTGTAATATCTCAGATTTCTTTGGTGACATTGGAATCGACGCTTTAACTTTTTTATTAGATAAGTTGGAGTGCTTTTTTTACGATACGATGGGTAAAACCTAAGAAGTGATGATGTCGTCTTTGATCCATTCTCAGCCAGTTAAGCTCCTGATATGCGTACTAAGCGTAAGCACGTATTCTGCACTTTTTGTATGCGTCTTTTTTTAATTTCTGTAAGACAGTTACCATACACAACGTCGCAAAAATTAAAATGTGATAAAACTAGTGCTTCGCATAGTTCTTTTCTATTATCTCTAGATGGGAATTCCTTGTTGGCATACAAAAGCTTAAGAAAGGTGTAAGCTTTTCTAATCATCATAGATACAGCGGTAAATTTAAGTTTAGGATCAATCATTAAGCCTAGATTTCCGACGCTTTTTTCTTCCCGTGCGCCACGTTATTGTTAATTTTAACAATAAAGTTTTGCGAAACCAAATTTAAATGATTTTTTGATCCAAATATCATGAACTTGCATTTGGTGGCATTTAGTTTTAGACAAAACTTGGGTGGACGTCTCAGGAGAGATGCGATCCCATCGCAATTAAGGAGTTTTAGACAGTTTTTTTCCGATAACCGGTATATTAGGTCAAGATTGGAGTAAAAGACTATTAGCCCGTTGAAGATCCCTAACGTCTAAACTTCGGTATCATCAGCATAAGACTGCGATTTTGAATGCTTAATGTATAATTTCATAGCAGGTTGGTAAAGTGCCTGGAAGTAGATATGTAGTAGTTGTTTACCCTTGGTGCAGAACTATTAAAAACAGTGCCGACTTTATTCAGTAGTAGTAGTCAGGCTATGATGACTTTATGTACCGCTAAGCCCCCCTTGTGTTGTGCTATGTCTCTGGTTTGTCCATGGTAATCGCAGTTATTTTAAGAATTTTTTAAAATATCGTTCCTCCGCCAAAGCTAACAAAATAGACGCCTCGTCTGTACATAATTTAATTCACTTAAATGTAATTATCCCCAAATATTACCTACATGTCAATTTTCCATGGCAACAGATTAATTTTCCAAGGCTACTGATAGTGGCGTAATATTGCATTTCGTATCGTATATCTGCAAACGTGACAATGTATAAACCCATAAAGGTATAACTTAAATAGAGACATTATGTTTACCACTGTTGCGATCAGACATAAGGTAAACAATTTGGCGACGATGCCAGGTTTCGCTGAAAGTTGTATCTACGCACGTAATGTTTTTACAAACACATTATTTTTATTCACATACATAAAGAAATTGAGGTATATATCATATATAATATATAATATATAATATATAATATATAATATATAATATATAATATATAATATATAATATATAATATATAATATATAATATATAATATATAATATATAATATATAATATATAATATATAATATATAATATATAATATATAATATATAATATATAATATTGCATTTAAATTTCTTTGAATCTTCGCTATTTGAAATCATTAAAGAATTTATAATGTATTTGGGCTTAACTTGAATGTTGGAAAATCAAAATGGATGATTATAGCCAAGAAAAAAAACATAAGAGGTATACTGGAAGTAAATGGCCAACAAGTAGAACGCGTAGAATCCTATAAATACCTGGGCTGTTAGCTCAATGAAAACTAGAACAACATGCAAGAAGTCCGTGCAAGAATTGAACAGGCTAGATCATCTTTTGTCAAAATGAAATCAGTGTTGTGTAGTCGCGATCTTAATACTACTCTCCGAATTCGCGTGCTTCGTTGTTATGTGTTTAGCATTTTGTATTACGGCGTAGAGGCATGGACACTGACTGATGCCATATGCAAAAAATTGGAGGCATTCGAGATGTATTGCTATCGTAGAATGCTCAGGATATCTTGGGTGGACAAAGTAAGTAACGTGGATGTTTTTCTTCGATTGAATAAGAATCTTAAAGTTTTATTTACCATTAAAAGACGTAAACTTGAATATTAAAATTAATAATAGAACGAAAAATTGAGGGCAGAAGAGGTCCGGGTCGCAGACGTATATCATAGCTTAAAAATCTTAGACAATGGTATGGCATTAGTACTACGACACTTTTCAGAAAGGCAGTGGATAAGGTGCAGATCGCGCTGGTGATAGCCAACGTTCGAAGAGAGCATGCCACTTGAAGAAGAATAGGTACGTGTTATGGTACTTGAAACCTTATTTCTTCGGTCGAAATATCAGATCAAATATACCTGAATTTTGACCGAAAAAATTATTATTTTTATTAAACAACAAAATGAGTCTCGTGTCCGCAAATAAAAATGAAAGTAAAACTCGTGGCATATCGGACAAAGCGTTTTTGTTTCTCACTTCATTACGACCAGGCCTCCAATGTCTAATGGAGAATCCAGACACCTACAGACCTGTTTCATCCTTATTAGGAATCATCAGGGAGTCATAGGATTATACCTGGCAGTTGAAGCTACATAGTGACCATGCACACCTCTAGAATTTAAAACAAAAAGTTTGTAATTCTTGGGGACGTAGTAACTGTGTGCGCCACCTGTCGAATAAACCGAGAAACAAAAACATCAAAATTGAAAAGTGCAAGATACCGTAAATACAGAATCCTGTACCGTTTAGCAGGTTATAAAGTAGAAACCTGTAAAAGTATAAGGTCACTGTAACATGACTCTTAAAAAAGAGGTAACATTCGCAGCAGCACCGCCCCCAATTGGAGCTTCATACTACGTGGCCCTAATTTTAAGGCATCAGCAAGCAATCGCTCCGGAGGAGGCTTGTTGCGCAGAACTAAAAAGCCAAAATATTTAGTTTTTTAAATATTTTGGCTTTTTAGCGTGCGATTGCTTTCTGATGCCTTAAAATTAGGGCCACGTAGTATGAAGCTCCAATTGGGGGCGGTGCTGCTGCGAATGTTACCTCTTTTTTAAGAGGCATGTTACAGTGACCTTATACTTTTACAGGTTTCTACTTTATAACCTGCTAAACGGTACAGGATTCTGTATTTACGGTGTCTTGCACTTTTCAATTTTGCTGTTTTTGTTTCTCGGTTTATTCGACAGGTGGCGCACATAGTTACTACATCCCCAAGGATTACAAAATTTTTGTTTTAAATTCTAGATATGCATGGTCACTGTGTAGTTTCAACTGCCAGGTATAATCCTATGACTCCCTGATGATTTCTAATAAGGATGAAACAGGTCTAGAAACTGGATTTTCCATTAGACATTGGAGGCCTGGTCGTAATGAAGTGAGAAACAAAAACGCTTTGTCCGATATGCCACGAGTTTTACTTTCATTATTTTTATTTTCCAATATATCTCGGGAATTAAACCTACAACAACCTGGCAACCTCGCATTTGTGGCGGGTCAGCTATATAATCGTGTCTACTCTGCTCCATTCAATAGACACTTAAAGTAAATATTTCAACGCATCCGTATCGGTATACGTAACGCGTTCGAAACAATGTCAAAATACGCTACATTTTTTACTTGTTTATGCGATGTTTCGAACGATGCCCGCTTTTTTGAAGGGTGCGATGACAGGACTGCTGATTGAAATCGTTGCGTACGTTCGTGGGTCCCTAACGATACGTACATCCTTCCGTACGCAACGAGATTCTGTCATCACACCCGTCAAAGAAGCAGGCATCGTTCGAAACATGGTATGAGCAAGTCAAAAATGTAGCGTATTTTGACTTTGTTTCGAACGCGTTACGTATACCGATACGGATGCGTTGAAATATTTACTTTAAGTGTCTATTATTTGTAGACGCACTTGTCGTTTTAGTGGAATTGGGTTTTTGGTATATTTTACAGATTATTGGACAGTTTTTAATATTTTTTCGATAGATTTTTCTGTGTTTGTGACAATAGTGATATGGCAAAGTGCGTGGTGTGCCAAAAACTGGAGATTACAGGTCAAAACCAAATAATTCACAGGTTAGTTATCATATGTTTTCTGACACCATCTTTTCATAGGCAGCCATCGGCGTGCAACTTGCGTTGCAATAAATTCAAAATATAATCAATAAATATAGAAAAGAAATAAGATTTTTTAGGATATTTTCCGGATTTTCTGATAAAAACCAAATATAGTAAGCAACCTTAATTAATTACACTATAATTGGTTTAATTAAACAACCCCAGCTGCGACATTTTTGAATATCCTACATAAGTAGAAAAAAAATGTATGATGTGCGTATGGTATTTATTTATAACTAGCTACTTTCATAGTTTTAATATTATCTATAGTCAGCTCCCTTTTTTTTGCCAAGTTTTTTTTTATAAATAGTGCAATTAATTAAGCATTCTGGGTACAAAAAATGATGGACAAAATAGGTAGGTAATGCTGGGTTTATACAGAAAAATAAGATAAGATAAGACATAAACTAAGACATAACATAAAATGAAATAAGAGTTGAGTTTATGGCAAACCCTGTTGGTGTTTATACAGAAGAATAACAGCATAAAATAACATAACATGAGACATAAAAAGATGCCCAACTTTTATCTTTTTATGTTATGTTATTTATGTTATGTGAAATCACATTTCGCGCATGATCACGAAGCAATTTTTGAAGAGTTTTCATCATAAGCCTACTTTTTTTAAGTGTTTGGATGTTATTATATGTAAATATTATAAATAAAACGTTTTAACAAACATACATTCTTTATATCATATATATATATAAATACGTAATAATATACTGCCGTCCTTAACTAAAAAGCAGTAACTCCATAGGGAAATAATTTATTTTCACTGACTTTTAGTTAAGGAAGGCAGTATAATTTAAAAAAAATTGAAATGAGAAAAACAAACAAAAATTTAACCTACTCTACATAAGATTTTTTTGTATTTAATAAAAACGTAAGGATACTTTTCTATGTGTTAAATAAAAATTATAGCATATATTATTTATTTTTAAACAATGGCAAACCATCATTAACATTTATAATATACTTTACTTTTGAGAATATTTCTTTTATTTTTAAATTTTCCACATTGATTTAGCTGTTTTTACAAAACGCTGTGTATATTTTTTCACAATAGTTATTTACCTAACAAGTGGTGAAAATTTTCTGCACGTGACGGAGGTCAAGGGCGACAAAGCAACTACGCACCTGTTTAGTTTCCTACTTGCATAAAACACTTGGAACTAAAATTCACGCTGTGCTCGAAAAATACTTTTTCTTACGAACGTGCGGAAAGTAGCACAAATTACATTACTTTTCCGCACTAGTACGGTAAAGTTACTTTTTCGCACTAATTTTTTTATATCGGAAAAAATTTAAAATGAAGTACAAAATATAACGATGTTCATTAACGTTTTACTCAATTTTTTATTCAACAAAATAAAATTTTTATTTTTTAGAAATAAGTTCTAATAAATCAGCGACGATTGGTGGCTCGTAGGAAGAACATTGTACCTAATACATGCGTAAAGTGACTTCCGTTCTTGACGGCTTGACCGAACATCTCTACGCGTCGTTCGGTCAACTGCGTAAAAGTACCACTTTCCGCACTAGTTAGGTAAATAAATAAGTATTACGTAGTCTAATTTTTTAATACAGTTCTACAGGCACTCCATATTTTGTGTATGACTTGACATTTAATAAATTAAAAACATTTTTTTATGTCTTCCAAACGCCAAAAAGTTTACGCACGCAATTAGGAAACATAATTGAGAACTTCTCCATAACTCGGTATCCACTGATAAGTATAAAAAAAATTTAAATGTATTTTCATAAATATTTAACAAGTCTAAAAATAAAGACCACCTATTTTACATTTATAAATAACGAGTCGCTCCTGTCCGCTGCTAAAAATTTGGTGGCTGGAGGGGAGCATGCCTGGTGCAGCGTTGCCAGTGGAACATAAAATGGTTTTCCCTAAATCTAACGACTGATCGCGTTTCAAAGCGATTTATGAATGACTTGATGGGTCTATTTTAGTTGAAGGTCTTTGTATAAACCGCAATCATCCTATTTACGACCAAATGATAAGTAGGCCTATATAATATCTTTACAAATTCATCCCAGGGGCCTAATTCTTGAATCCCTGATTTCGACCAATGCAAAGCTCTCTCGAAAGCTCTATAATTTAATCGATGGCAGTTTCGTTTTATTGGGACCTCTGATTTCTACTTGTAGAGAGTTTCAAAGGAAATATGCGTTGCGTCGGGCCGTCTTTGATTGACTCTTGCCTTGAATTATATCACGGTATTTTTGTCTAGTTTTGACCCCTCGCCCCACTCTATCACGCTTGGTCACGCAGAACACACCCCCAATAAAGAAAGGTTTAAATAATTTATTCTATAATTATATATAGGTAGGAAATAAGAGTTTTAGCCGAAAATATGTAATCAATGTATATTCCGTGATGGCATATTTTCGGCTAAAAGTCGTATTTACCTACGTGTATAATTAAATTATTTAATAAAATATTTAAACCACAATTTTTTATAGGGAGGTGGGGAGGATTGTTAAGCTAGCGCGACAAAATTAAATTGGGGAATAGCAAGAACGTGATAAAATAAGACAGAGGGAGCAAAATTAGACAAAAATACCATGACGTCATTTAAGGGCAGCTCTAGAGGCAAAAGAGTCAACCAAAGATGACCAGACGCGATGCAACCAAAAGCATATTTCCTTTGAAACTTCTGTGGCTGTGGTGATTACCTATCGTAAAAGTTTTCCTGCCCTCAGCAAGTGTTGCCAACTGGGTTTGCCGAAAATTCCCATATTTTCGGTGGAAAAATCAATAGAATTCCCTAAGTCAAAATTACATTCAATCAGGCCTACTTAAGCAGACGGGTGACCACTCTAAACTAGTGTGACGTCAAAAACCTCACCTTCGGAACGTAATTTCATTAGCAGCTGTCAGTGAAAATCTAAACACAATATTTTGAAACTATGTTTACTATCACAAAAAAAAGACGAAAAACGGTATACCAGGTCGATTAGTTCGAAAAAGTTGAAAATTTTCTAGATATTAGGTGAAATTCCCTACTTCTCTAATGCATCAAAAATCCCTAGAACTAGGGAAAGATTCCCTAAATTGGCTTCACTGCCCACAGCCCTTCTCTTCTCCACCACGTCCTGAGAACTAACAGGGCTGAGCGCCTAGGGCAGGAAAAAATGTGTTCGCGATGGGATACCTATTTTAAGCGGTTTTGCCTGTTTACTGATATAATCAAAGACATATTTTTATACAGCTAGTGCATGGTAGTACCATATAACTATGAGGTACTCCCTAATAGCATACTTATTCTGATTCATAAACGATGTTCCGGGGACGTCACCAAAAAACGTTATAGAAACGTTTATAATATTATACTTTTTAGGACACTTTAGATGTCGAGAATCGTCTTGAAAATGAAACTCGTTTTCTAATTAATGTATAAATGAAATTGTGATGATAAGTGGCACAATTTCTTTGAAATAATTATGGTACCTACGAGGTCGCAGTCGTACGACCAACGAACGTTCCTAAAACGTTTCTGGAACGTTGATTTTACCAAGGAGTATACGAGAAAGTTACAAAACTAACATTGACAATAGACAAATTGACATTTTTATGAAGCTGCCGTGCATCCGATTCAAATAAATCAAATTCAATTCAAATAAATCAAAGCAACAGATGGAATGCAGGCAGCAAAAAAAACGTTTTTCGTAGATTTCTACTCTCAATGTAACTTTTTGCAACCAAGGGTGGGATGGATCATCGTCTAGTTCCCCCTTAAATACGTATCTCGTAATATTAGCAAATGTCCCCGAGACGTTCTAGAGCTATCCCGGGGTTATTAATAACAGTATCTCCTTTCAATGTTCCAGGGACGTCCCGGTAACGTTTCTTTGATAATGAAGGCTCTAAAGCTGCACGAAACCATGATCTGTCTTGGAGTAGTATAAAGAATATGGTCTGGACGGTGGTTACGTAAGGGAAAGTTTATTGACTGTTTTGGTACGTTTTAAAAACGTCCCCAGAAGACGTCCTAGGGCGGCAGAAAAAGAATACTTTTACCAAAAAAAAAGTCCCCGGGAGGTCCCGCGACGGCACCGTACGTTCCCGGGATGCCCACAAAGTCCCGGTGGGAGGTTCCAGGGACGTACTAAAAACGCACTTGTGCTATTATGGCGATAACAGCGCTGCCTTTGCATTTTTCGCAAAATAGCCGTGTAGCCATAATAACTGTCCTAATTAAGTGAGCCTGTTTCAGGCATAGACAGTAGATTTTTCGCCTTTGGCCTTGCCTAGGGCACACCATGATTTTTAGATTATTTTTTTTGTTTTTTAAAGTTAATGAAGAAGAAGATGATGATTAGATTATAATGAATTTACTATAAACCCCGACCCAGCCCATGTTAGACACACCCAAATTAACTTAATAGTACATTATAAAACTAGGGACTGTGTCACATTTAATCCCGCGGCGAAAGGTTTGTAGCCCGACCGTAGGTCGGGCTACAATTCGCTAAGGGATTAAACGACACTTTAGTCCCGAGGTTTATATACTATTTTATGCACTTTAGGAAAAGATCTTTGTTAAAATTAAGTTATTTCTACGCCAAATCGTTCATCAACTACAAGAAAGGGTGCTAAGAATGAAATCTCGGCCAAGAGTAAGTGCTGTTTAGCTTGACTTGCCATAAATTTAATTATAATTTTCCAAAGATTAGTTATTTTTTAATCCCTGAGGGATTAAATTTACTCCTAAGCTTTAAGCTAAGGGATTAAATTTATTTTTAATCCCTAAGGGAGTAAATTTTCTTTAAATCACTTAATTAAAAGGATTAAAAGTGTCACTTAAGTCCCTAAAAAGAGGGATTAAAAGTACCTATTTTTTCCTTGAAGTGCATAAAATATTGTTTTTTAAATTCACGTATTTTAACTTATTTTTTAATATGCAAAAATTATTTTTTCCAGGGTCTTTTTTCCGGGGGTTTTATGCCCGGGGTTGTTTTTTCTGTTTTTTTCTCGGATTTTTCTATTGGATTTTGCATATTCTTGTTTCCTCCGTTTTTATCCCTTCGGCGTTTTGTGCTATACATGAATTCTAAATAAGTAATATAGATATGGTCGGTCTTTTTCAAGTGTCTTTCTATGTGTGTGGTTTTTAATCAAGTTAACAAATAATAAATTCCAAAACGCCTATCTACCTTGTATAACATAGACTTTATAATTCATTGTAACAATAAACAAATCATTATTTGTTGTCAAATTAAAAAGCTTTGTTATTATTAACGTAAAAGGGCAGTGCCGCTCATAAACCATGAAGATGTGAAGGATAATTATCTGTACGGTTCAGACAATGCCAATTAATGTAAATCATTTTTTAAAGGACTGTTTTATTTTATTTTGTGTGCTATTATACAAGTTTTTCTTTAAAGGGCTAAAACTCTAGCCATACAATTAGGCTAGAATGAATTTTTAATCTCAAGCAGTTTCTATTTTTGCATATAGTGTAGGCGCATATGTCGATAATTTATATCCACTGGGATTTTTTATGAAGGAGTTTTGTGACTATGTGGGATTGATAGCTCTTTGGTCACACAATCAAGTGTTACTGGGTGTTTTGTTCACATCCGTGTAGAAGGGGTTGATATGACGACATCTTTGAAGATGGCGGCCAAAAATTATAAAAATACAACTTTTGCAACCGAGGAATGATTATAATCGATTCTAAATAATTCGAGGGCGAGAATTCCAAAAAATTTACTGTTAAGGTCATCCGACCTTAAATGACCATGAAAATCGCAAAAAACAAGATTTTTGCCAATTTATCTTCAAAAAATCTTAATAATTCGACGTTTTGTCAAACCAACTTCAAATGTAAATTGGGTCCTTAGAGTTTGATGCAGTTTGAAGCTTCATGACCTTGAAAAATACCCCAGCAAAATTAACAAATTGCAAAAATAACATACTAAAGGGCACTATTCATTAATTATTAAATTGGGTAACAAAGATAAGAAGGTCAAGCCCAACAATTTTATTAAAAATTAAAAAAAGCTATGACGCGTATCAATATGGCGACTGATATCTCAAAATAGAGACCTATAACCACATTTTATTTTATCCAATTACGTCAAAAAGTAAAAATAACAAGGTGGCCATTAATTCTTGTTGACTTATCTCTGCTTAATATGAAAAAAAAATTAGATTATGCATGACCTTGATTGACCTTGAAAATACCATGTAAAATTGAACAACCAGCTTTTTGTAGTGTTTTTTTTACAATTTACAACTACTCAAAAACTTTAAGTGCCGGAGATGAAACTAACTCCTTAGCCATAAATAAACACTTAATTTTAAACCCCGCTACCATTTTTTTTTGATCTGGCGTCCCACATGTTTATGCTATACCTCGGTAAAAATGACCTATATGCCTGTTGTTTTTCGTTTCGGAACTGTGAATTTTATGTTCTACTCACTTGTCTAGCCAACAAAGTCATTTAAATTACCTATAAAAGAGTTAGCAGAAGTTAGATATACATTACCATATTCTGGACCAGGTGTTTTAAATACTATTTTCCAAAATGGCGGTCGAAAAATCATGAAAAATAAAAAAAATTTGCAATCGGTGCGTGATTATACTCGATTTTATATAATCTGAGGACGAGAATTCCAAAAAATTATCACTTTCTAGGTCATCCGACCTCAAATGACCTTGAAAAGCGCAAAAAACACGATTTTTGCCATTTTCTCTTTAAAAAAATCTCCATAATTTAACGTTTTGTTACACATCTGGAACGCCAGATCAAGAAAAATGGTAGGGAGGTTTAAAATGAAGTATTTTTTTTAGGGCTAAGATGTTAATTTCATCTCCAGCACTTAAAGTTTTTGCGTAGTGGTAAATAGGAAAAAACAGTACAAAAGCGGGTTTTTCAATTTTACATAGTATTTTCAAGGTCAATCGGGGTTATGCATCAACTAAACTTTTTTTTTCATAGTAAACGGGGATAAGTCAACAAGAATTGATGACCACCTTGTCATTTTTACTTTTAATCGAAATTGGATAAAATAAAATGTGGTTATAGGTCGCCATTTTGATATATCAGCCACCTTATTGAAACACGTCATGGCTGAACAAATTTTTTTTTAACAAAATTGACTTGAACTTCTTATCTTTGTTGCCAAATTTGGTTCTCTTCGCTTGAATAGTTGATGAATAGCGCCCTTTAGTATGTTATTTTGCAATTTGTTAGTTTTACTTGGGTATTTTTTAAGTTCGTGAAGCTTCAAACTGCATCAAACTCTAAGGATCAAATTTGGCATACAAGCCTAATAGTTTGAGGTACATTTGAAGTTGGCCTGACAAAACGTCGAATTATTAAGATTTTTTGAAGAAAAAATGTCAAAAATCTTGTTTTTTGCGATTTTCAAGATTATTTAATGTCAGATGACCTTAAAATAAATTTTTTAAAATCCTCATCCTAGAGTTATATGGAATCGAGTATAATCATGCCCTGTTCGCAAAAGTTGTATTTTTTATGATTTTTGGCCGCTATCTTGAAAGATGACGTCATATCAACCCCTTCTACACGGATCGAAACAAAACTTCTTCATTAAAAATCCCACGGACTTACACATACCCCTTCACTAATAGGAGAAACTTTGAAAGAAATAAATGATAAGGTTGGGCAACTTTTAACTCTGTGCAGTACCCTCTCTATACAGGCCGATCAACTCCTAACGATTTAGTGTCCTTTAATCCACCTTCGCCGCCATTTTCACTCAAATGTGACAGAAAATCCATTAGTTTTCTGTCAATATGGCGGCGAAGGTCAAGAAAAGGAAACTAAACGGTAGGAGTTGATTGGCTTATGTGGAGAAGGTATTGCTCTGTGCATTAAATTAATCGAAATAATAAAATTTGCATGCTCTATCCGTTACTTGTCACTTTTCGACGATTTTTGTGTTTTTTTTTGGACATTATTAACCAACTAACACTTATCCAATACATTTATTAATTACGCATTAAGCATTAAAAGTTGACTAAACAAGTAGTCCATTTATTTTTGTCGCTATATTAGCTTAAATTAAAAAATAAAAAGTTTTATGTAGAGGGCCCCAATTCTTAAAGTTTTTTGAAAAAAACAACATTAAATATCACCCGTAGCATAACGATAGAATAATGGAATTTGGCACAAATGATCACTGGGTCCCTCAGTACCAAATATTCTAAGATCCTTTGCAAAGGACCCTTACTTCCGAAGTTAGTTTTATAAAATGTACTTTTAACGTCAAAAAACGGCAACCTAACAGGTCGTGTTTTAGTAGAAAAGTAAATATTATTTGCTGTACACTATCATTTTAAAGTCTTCTACAAAGAAGTTTGAATTAAGCCTCAAAGATCCTACTTTTTGTTTTCCAATCTTGTTTTGTCCATGTTTAAATCTAGAGGAATCGTTTTCTATTGATACGAAATAACGAGAAACACTAGCCAACCCTTTTCCAAAAGTAAACAAAAATATTAAACATAAACCGAAATTTTCGCTGTCAGATGGTCGTCAGTTGCTTTCACTACTGACGGAATCGACGCGCTTGCCCGGTAGACTTTTCGTCTTTGGATTATTTCCAGGCTAACTTGATTGGAAGAGTTATTATCGGTACGCATTTTTCTCGGCAAATGCAAGGGCAGGACCGTTATATCATTTCATAGTTATATCGGTTATACAAACAAGTATGGGGGCTTTGTTATTTTTATTTTAAGTGTTAAATTTATACATTTTGGAAAAAATTGTAATTTAGTTTCTTGTTGTGTGTATACTCTTTTGTAAATATGTTTTCCCTACGAGCGTGCGGAAAAGTTAATCTTCCGCACGATTTTACTTTTCCGCATGATTTTACTTTTCCGCATGATTTGTACTTTTCCGCACGACTTTTAATGTAACGCACGATTTTCACTTTAAATGACAACATTTTAATTCAAGATATACTTTAAATCAAATTACTATCTACGGTTACTATGCTGGCACAGTACTAAAAAAGTTACTTTTCTGCACTAGTGCTCAAAAGTTACTTTTCCGCACGATTTTTGTATTGTTAAAAATGAAGATATTTAGGACTAATTAAATGATTATGTAACTATTCTATCTTATTTGTCATTTTGTAGCACTGTTATAAAGTCTTTGCATATTAAAAACATTTTTTTTTATAAATTAGATGGACAAAAACACTCGTAGGAAAAACATTTTTTTCCACCCTTGACGGCTTGTCCGAACTCCGCTCCGCGTCGTTCGTGCAAATGCCATCGCGTGCGGAAAACTATGACTTTCCGCACTTGTTAGGTAAATAACTATTATTGTGAGCATGCGGTAAAGTTACTTTTCCGCACGATTTTTAGAAATGAAAAGACTAATTCAATGATTTATGTAACTATTCTATCTTGTGTGACATTTTGTAACATTATTATAGAACCTTTGCGTATTAAAAACATTTTTTTTTACAAATAAGATGGGCAAAAACACTCGTAGGAAAAACATTGTATCTAATTCTTTCGGAAAATGCCTTTTCCAGCCTTGACGGCTTGCTCGTGCCACTGCTGTCACGTGTGGAAAAATACCACTTTCCGCCCTTGTTAACCCACATAACAATTAAACATTCCTGTAATATAATAGTTATATACTTAGAGAACAAAGAATGTGATACATTTTACCATTGGGAATATTACTAACACATGCCGGCAATAAGTTAAGTTCCAGCTCATACAGGTGATATAAATGTGATAGAAATGTGACGTGAAACATGACTATAATACGACCTGAACATGTTTTTTTTTAAATTATAGTAATATACCTGGACACCGACTATAACTGCATGGATATGATTTTGTGATTTAAAACGTGGATATATATCCACATGAACATCCACCAAATGTCCATATGGCTACGACATGGATATCCTATGATATGGAGTGGATGTATATCCACATGAATATCCACCAAATATGCATTAGTATAAGGGCCTACATAACAATTAAACTTTCCTGTAATGTAATCACAGAGTACCGAACAGGTAATAGTCATATACTTAGAGAACAAAGAATGTGATAGGAATGTTACATTTTACCATTGGGAATATTACCAACACATGCCGGCAATAAGTTACGTTCTATAGCAAATATTCACATAGCAAATATACAGGGTGGATTCTTTAAACGGAACGGTGCTTTTAGCGGGTTAGAATTTAGTTTTATAAAAAAATCCAAAAACACGTCAACTAAGATTTTTATTTTTTTTTTAATCGTGCTATCTTGGATTTTTTATGTCGTTTTGTTTACGAGGTATGGCAAAAAAATATTTTTTAAAAAAAATAGGACACCCTTTGTAGTTTGACATTTTTGAATTGTAAAAAAAATATCTTTTTGACAATACCACACACTAATACTCTATCTCTTATGGTTTCCAAAATAGAGGCATTTAAACTTGCATGGAATTGTTGTCTATGCCCTTTTTACGGGGGATATTTGAATGAATATGTAAAGATTTAGATAAAAATATCTTGATTATCGTAAAAGATAGATCCTACTGTGTGGTATTGCTGAGGAGAGAATTGTTTGAAGATTTAAAAAATTGAAAAATATACAGGGTGTTTAAAAATATATTTTTTTGCCATAACTCGTATACTAAATGACATAGACATTTTTTTTAAAGAAGAAAGAAAATTAAAAATATCAGTTGACCTGTTTTTGGATTTTTTTATTCAATCAAATTCTGACTCGCTAGAACCACCGTTCCGTTTAAAGAATCCAATCTGTATATCCCTATCGAATATTGCATGAATATTATTTTGGGATTCAAAACATGTCCACATGACTACGAGATGGATATCCTAAGATATGCAGTCTAAACTAAAGAGCAATTACGGAGTAGCCTATGGATATTGTATACCAATGTATCACCATTATGTGGATGTATAACTTGAGATTGGTTATTAAAAGATTACCTAAATAAATTTTTGCTGTCGTATATGTAAAATAATATTACCTGAACATATATTGATTCCAGTGCCATCTACCTACAATAGATGACATTAAACTAAATTTTAATTAAAAATCATTTAAATGGCGTTCTTTTCATAAGATAGTAATATTTTCAGCAAACATGCCAAAATCCTCACAAAAATATTCTTCTTGGGAATATTCATAAAAATAACCTGATTATCACCTTATTATGGACATATTAATATCTTATTACGAAAGAAATATAACTATCACAAACTCTTAAAGAATATTCAACAAAAAATAGGTCTGGAATATTCCTGTAATATTCGCAATAGAATATTTCAAAAAACGATCACTTCCAGGGAATTCCTCCAATTTTATGTGGAAAAAGTGACGTTTCCCCAACCGTTACGCCTTTTTAGCTATGAAACTGTCAATCGCATTGTTACCCCAAATTTTTTAGACTAGTCGGTTGAGATATTCATTCCCTATAATTTTCCCTGGTTTTCGAGCACTCTGTAATAAGACAGGGTCTCCACAACCTGGAAAAACCTGGAAAGTCAGGGAGAGTCAGAGAAAGTTTCGATAGGTCTGGGAAAGTCAGTGAATTTTCCCCAATGAGAGTAATTTGAGGGGATTTTTCACAGTGCTCTAGTGAATAAACTATTGTAGCAACGTCTTTTTAATTTCAGAAAAAATCAAACATGAAAATATATCTTATTTTTATGTTTGCTTCCTACTGCTCTCGCAAATATTTGTAATTTTTAGTTTACTATTTTATCAAAAACTTAACAAGCTTTTTGAACTACTTCTACTTTGTTCTTGAATTTTATAGTAAAATCAACATTCTAAAAAAAATGTTTCTTTTTTTGAAACCGCTAAAAATATCAGTCATGGAATTTTTTAATCTGGACAGGGAAAGTCAGGGAAATCAGGGAATTTTTTCCCTAAAAATCTGGGGACATCCTGTAAGATATTTTTTGCTAAGAGAACAGTTTACCAATGTGGACAATATTTTACTTTCAGGCTACGGACACCTGACGCCAAAAACGCCATGGGGCAAAGTGGTGACCATTTTTTATGCCATCATCGGAATACCTTTAATGCTGCTGTGCTTGTCGAAAATAGGTGACGTCATGGCCACCTCTTTTAGATTTCTCTATTGGAGAGTCTGTTGTTATGTCTGTCAGAAGAAACCGAAGAATAAACCGTTGAAAAGAGGAAGATCTGTAAAGGGCTCAAGTAGAAATGAGTAAGTAGGTACCAAAAACTGTCAATATACCTATAGTTGAAAGTTTGTGCAAGTTTTTTTCCATTATTAATTCACCGATGGAATCAAGTAGGGTCTTAAATATTATGCTGCATTTCTGAAGCCATCAATCAAGTTTCCAAACTTTTCTGATCCAATCCAGGAGTGAATGACCCCTAAATGCACCGTTGGCACTTAATCGCGATTGGCTATCTAATCTATTCTTTTTCTCTTTTGATCCCACATAAATGAACAAAGAGGAAGCATAGATTAGCTAAACTAATCCGAATATTTTTACGGTGCATCTGGGGGTCAATTGATTCGATCTATTGCAACAGGGTTTGGGGGTCGAGTCGGTGGAAAGATTTGATGGATTCATTATAAGCTCACTTTTTTTTAAAACCTTTCTTTTTCTATAAAATGGATCTATTCAGATTTTATGTGATGTTTTTCTTAAAGGTCTACAGTGGCTAAGATAATTGGACAGGTGGCTCTATAAATATTAGAGGAGGATAGAGTTACCACATTTTTATTTTGAAAAAGCGGGAGTTTTAAAAATTTATATCTTACTTCAGTATTAATGATGTTTAGAAGAACACTAAAAAACTTCACTGCACCATTTAAGAAAATAAAATGTGAGATCTCGTTAAAATAGCTTGGGAATTCATCACTATTTAGGAAATAAATTCAAAAACTGTATATTATGTACAGAAAGAAAAACCATCCCGCATCATTTAAAAATCGGGAGATTTTTTGCATCAGGAAATTCAAAAAATCGGAAGACTCCCGCCTAAATCGGGATGGTTGGCAACCCTAGACGAGGACATCAGTTTCTCAGATCAGTACCCTCTCCAGATAGGCCGATCAACTCATACCGATTTAGTGTCCTTTTATCCACCTTCGCCGCCATTTTCACTCAACAGTGACAGATAATCCATTAGTTTTCTGTCAAAATGGCGGCGAAGGTGGATAAAAGGACACTAAAACGATAAGAGCTGATCGGCCTATGTGGAGAGGGTAATGCTCAGATATGTCCGAGTATGAATAACTTGAGTATGAATTAATCAATAGGGACCTAACGGTACATAAGCCTGACTCAGCACTATTTTTGACACTTCCGCACGAAAGTTAAAAGGTTTCTGACATTTTTGTCATATAAACATGTCATCTAGACATGATTATATTGAGCCGTTAAAATTAAAGTTAATGTCGTCTTTATTAAAGGTAGGCACAAACATTATGTTAAGTCAACATTATTCTGACAGCGCCGCGATCAAAAAAGCTCTGGATGGATAGCTCAAACATAGGTTTTAGATAACTCCAGCAACCAAGAAGACCGCCGCACCAAAACAGATGTGTAAGTGCCATATGTAGTAATTGTTTACTTTTATGTGGAACTGTCAAAAATAGTGCTGATTTTATTTAAGGCAGCCTATAATGTCCGATAAGTCCCTATTCTTTACAAGCAGGAAAAATACAAAAATAGAATGCTAGGTACCTAGCAAACACAAATCGTCGGTATTGAATCAGGTCAATGTGACAACGTCGGAAGTGTGTCGGCATCAGCGACTACACGCCGATATTGGACAGATTGCAATTTTCAGTTTTCGGTCAATAACCGGCAACTGACAGAGGTCCACATTACTACAGTCGACTTTATGCCGACACCACTTTAGGACCGACGATGCTTCGATTGGAACTTTGTTTAATCGGTCGAAAATCGGCAACTGACGATGGCCCGATTTACTATAGTCGACTTTATGCCGACACAAACCTTATCTGCTTTAGGGCCGATGATAGTTCGATAGGAACTTTCTTTAATCGGTCGAGAATCGGCAACTGACGATGGCCCGATAGTCAACTTTATGCCGACGCCTACTTTATCTGCTTTAAGGCCGACGACAGTCCGATTGGAACTTTGTTTAATTGGACGAGAATCGGCAACTGACGATGGCCCGATTTACTATAGTCGACTTTATGCCGACGCCCACTTTATCTGCTTTAGGGCCGACGACGGTCCGATTGGACCTTTGTTTAATCGGACGAGAATCGGCAACTGACGATAGCCTGATTTTCTATAGTCGACATTATGCAAACGCAAAGCTTATCTGCTTTAGGGCCGATGACGGTCCGATTGGAACTTTGTTTAATCGGTCGAGAATCGTCAACTGACGATGGTCCGATTACGTCACCTTAAAATTTTTAAATTGCTTAATAGTTTCTTCCTAGTATGTAGAGATGGCGCTAATGTCACTATATCAATCAGCAAAAATATAGTAAAGTCTTTATTGAACAATATTAAATTATCACTCCAGTAACAGACGAAGGCTGTTCTATTAAGAGGGCGGTAACCCATTTTGGAGTTGATAAAATAACAATATTACGATGGCAACAGCGCTGGATTGAAAACAATTCGACGAATAGGAAACTTGGATTAGGATAAAAACGATGGTAAACTTAATACTTATTATCTTAACTTAAAAAAGAATTAAAATAAATAAATGAGTATTTAATAGGATCACCATTTTTCTCTATTACAAGCTGCAAACGTCTGGGCATTGAAAAGGTTTAACTTTGAAAATACTGATGGTCTTCTGAGAGCTGATCTAATGCGCGATAAATAGCATCACTTAACTCTTCAGCATTTCGTGGTCTCCAATTTCTTTGGTATATTATTTTAACGATTCGACCCCATATATGTTCCATTGGGTTAAGGTCAGGGCTGTTGGCTGGCCAAGGAAGTTTTTCTATATTACTATTCTGAAACCATTGGCGAACAACATTAGCCGTGTGTACTGGACAGCTTTATCGACTCCAAAATGGGTGGCCGCTCTTCTTATAAACCAGCCGTCTTCTATAACTCGAGTGATAATTTGAACTTTTGTAAATGTTGATATCTGTGGCATTTTTAAGCATGTCACAATGAATTTTTATAAATTTAAGGCTGATCACACACAACCTTGCATAACACATAGCGTAACATAATAGATATATTTCCATAAGGTTGAACTTTTTATGCAGCATGCTATGCACTATGCAATTTTGTGTGTGATCAGCTTAAGCTGGTGGTGCCTTATAATAGTATACACTAATGGAAAGCTAAATTTTGTGGCATAGGAAAAAATGCATGTATGAGTTTTTTTTGAAGTCAGGTGTAACTTATTGCCATATTTTCGAAAAACAAAATTTCAAAATATATACAAAAATTTTAGGGTGCATGTAAGCCAACGTTTAATAAAATCCATTAACTCTTAAGAATAATCTTAATAATTAAAGCCAATTCACGATAATGTAAAAATTAGAAGCAAAACAGCATAACTTATAGTGTCGCCAACCTTTTGGTGGCCACCGATAGTATTTTAACCTTTAGAAGTTAGTACATTCAGCTGCAAAGAGAGTAAATTTAAAAAATCGCCTCAGCAAACCCACATTTTTTCTTCTCTATCAAAATTATTACTTTCAGGACCAGTATTTTTCTTAATCCCTTAACCAAAATAACCACGTGATCCAATTATATTTAAACACGACGCAGCTGGTAAGTAATTTTGGCGAAAGCACCACTTTTTTAACAAAACATGTAATTATTGTTAAGCAATACACACTACGATTACTTTACTATCTTCTTCAAGTGCCATGCCTTCTTCGAACGCACCCTGTCCACTGCTTTTCGGAAAAGTGTCGTAGTACTAACACCATACCATTATCTAAGATTTTTAAGCCATGATATCCGTCTACGACCTGGACCTCTTCTGTCTTCAATTTTGCCTTCTATTATCAATTTTAAAAATTTATATTTGTAATTTCTCAAAATATGGCCAAAATATTCAAGTTTTCGTTTTTTGATGGTAAATAAAGAGCTTTTATTTATTCTAAGGAGAACATCCACATTAGTGAATCGGTCTATCCAAGATATCTCGATTGCCTCCAACTTTTTGCACATGGCCTCTGTCAGTGTGTGGTATTAAGATCGCGTCTACACATTGATTTAATTAAGATGATCTGGCCTGTTCAATTCTTGCACGAACTTCTTGCATGTTGTCCCAGAGACAACCCAAGTATTTATGAATCCACGCGTTCGACTTGCTGCCCATTTACTTCTAACATGCCTTGGATGTTCTTTTCCTTGGATATGACCATCCATTTTGTTTTTCCAACATTTAAGTGAAGCCCGAATTGCGAACTTTTAGTAGCAATTTGATTCAACAACTCTTGCATGCCTTCCAGCGTGTCTGTTATTATGACAGTGTCATCGGCATATGGTATGTTGTTAATTTTTATGCCGTTTATGGTCAGACCCTCTTCGCATTTATGAAGTGCATTCTCTAGTACTTTGTTACTATAGATATTAAACAACAGCGGAGACAATATACAACCTTGGCGTACTCCTCTTCTTATTTGGACCTCTTCAGACAGTTGGCCATCAACCTTTATTTGAGCAGTCTGATTCCAATATAGATTAGCGATTATCTTTAGATCTTGGTCATCTAGACCAACTTCTTTTAGCGATTCTATGAGCTTTCCGTGTTGGACTCGATCAAATGCTTTCTCATAATCTATGAAACAGGCATATACGGGCACCGACACATTCCTAGACCGTTGAACTAAGACTTGAATGCCAAACAAGGCCTCTCTTGTCTCGAACCCACCACGAAATTCAAACTGCGTGTCGCCCATAAGGGATTCGCATTTCCCATAAATTCTTTTGTGGATAACCTTTAGAAATATTTTTAACATATGGCTCATTAGGCTGATTAGGCGGTCATCACTACATTTCTTTGCTGAATGTTTTTTAGGCAGCATAACAAAGGTTGATTTTAGCCAGTCAGCAGGGATTTTACCGCTACTATAAATCAAGTTAAAAAGTTTGACCAGCGTATTCAGCGAATCTTCGTTTTTTATTAGTTTTAAAACCTCAGTGTATACTTCGTCTTGCCCTACCGCTTTTCTGTTTTTAGCTGAAGATATTGCGTGTTCTACTTCCTCTGATGTTATATCTATGCCTTGGTTCAAAAATTCTTCTGGCTGTTCGGATCGGTTATCGGTAGAGATGTTCTATGTAGCTACACCATTATTTTAGTTTTTCTTTGGTATCCGGTATGATTTTACCCTGATTGTCCACAAGGATTCTAGCTTGTCTTTTATTAAATAATCCGGCCCCTTTCATTTATGCGTTTGTGTAAATTGAAAGTGTCATGTTTAGCATCTAGATCTTCTATTTCTTGACATTGCTGTGTTATCCAGCCTTATTTTGCTGACCTTATCTTGTGTTTTTATTGCTCTATGATACTGATCGCTGCCTTTTTTACTGCGTTTTTTATCCATCAACTCCAAGACTTCATTTGTCATCCAAACTTTCTTTTCATTTCTTGTTTCATCCTTGCCTAAAAGTGTTGTGCTTTCGACTATGGCACTTTTAACCTTTGTCCAGACCATTTCTGCATCTTGTTTGGTAGACTCATTAATATCTTTTTGTTAAGTTCGACTTTAAGTTTAGTTGCTATCATGTTATCTTCACTAGAGCTATGCTTCACTATAGCTATGCTATACTTACTTTATTTTATTTTGACTCGTTTAAAAAAAAAGTCAACATAAAAAATCAACGCAGGGGTCGGGTCGGTTTCGGTTTCCCGATAATAATAATCGACAACAAAACTAAGTAGATTATTTTCTTCGGTTGCCCAATTTTTTTTTGTTTGTCAAACTCAAAATTTGCAGTTTTTCCGTGACTCGTCCGGTGCTACCAAAGACCTAAGTTATACTTTTATGGAAGCAACCGTCTTTTCTTATCATACTTTTGACCAGCGACACTAAATTATAGTACATTTGACGTACTATCCAGGGTAGGATTTTAAATAGTACAACAGCGACCTCAAATTATCGTACAAAACGATAATTATAGTACGCTTGGTACCACTGGGTTATAACTCGAGTGCCCAACCTCTGGCTCTACTGCTGCTCTGTTTAGTGTGGGTAAATCGATAATTTTGTAGTGGACGAATCGATCAGTGATTCGTTTCTTGAATCAATCATTTGAAATTAAATTTAAAAAAATGATGACCAAAAAAAAGGATTAACAGGATGCAGCTAAATAGCTCTGCTAATCAAAATATATATTAGGGTGTGAAAAAAGTAGAGCATTTTTTATTGTACAAAAGTAATTAATTAATACCTATACCCAAAAAAACGAAACGGTAATCACGGTTTTTGTACAGTACAGTACAGTCCCGATCCTGCGCGCAGGAATTCGAATTAAAAGAACGAATGAACGAAACGATCGACCTATTTCCAACTGATTCAGTGTATGGTTTATTGGCTGTCTCTCTCAAGATCCACTCACGCTGCTCGCTGCTTTCATTCAACCGATTGAATCAGTCTGTCCGTCTGTCTCTCTTCGCGTTGAGTTTAATTTAATTCGTTTTGTCACCGTCGGTCAGTCAGTCATTTGATCCATTCCGATTTGATTGACTCGTTTGATTTATTCTATTGATTCTGTCTTCGTCGGTCATTTGACTCATTTGACTGATTGAATCATATCGAGCAAACATGATTCGATCATTGAATACTTGCAAGTGATTCCATCATAGTGAACGAATCGTTCACGAATCACACATCTCTAGTTTAGTGTTACTTCCAGTTTTCTGGCATGGATTGTTTTCTGGAAACTCGAAGTAGCAGTATTACCTTGCTTGGCGATAATCTCCCACTCTTCCCTATGTATATTATAAAAATAATTAAAGACAAATAATCCGGGAAGGACTTGATTAAGCATTTTGTTTTTTTAAAGTTTGTTTGGTATTATTCCCCCATTACCTATTTAAGGAAAATTACTTTATTTTTACTCAAAAAAATTATCGTTTTTTATTATTTATAAGAACAAAATTCTATTTCTCTATTTTTGAAGAGCTTTTTTAAATCCTTATCAAAGAATAACTGTTTTTATTATTTTTCCTAAGCCAATTTGTAATTCTGTTCGCCGGCCCTGATGAAGTTTAACCATATTAAACGAAACGCTGGAAAAAAAATTAAATGTTTGATTTATTGTCCTAAAAAACCGACGAATTAAACAAAAGAAAGTTTTCTATTGCGGGACACAACTACAGTTTTAAGGAAAATTACTCATATTAATTCGACCAAAAAACAAGTAGATAATTCTACTTTCCGTTTTCATTTCATAGATCCAGATTCGTGAGGTCCAAATCGGCGTCACTGAGAAGGTCAGTGCGAGTATCCGGAAAGTCTGCTGACACTGGCTATGGTGGTTCTGACGTAGGAACGGGATACCATTCAGACCCTGATTTAAGGTAACACAGTAAATTTTTATTTTTATTTTGTATTTTGATTACATTTTTTTTTTATGATTTTTAAGCTCCTTTTTCAATAACTTAAGAATAGAGTTTTAAAATGTTTTCACTTTTCCGTCCTTTCAGATTTGTCTAGTTAAATTAATGTTCCTTCCTACCCCCAATTTTGTTCTCAAAGTAGAGAGCAACGTTGAAAATATTTAAAATTATCTATTAAAATTTTTTAAAAAGATTAAAATCTCAAGTTGAAAAAAATGAAGACCTCGGCGGAAAAACCTGTTAATTAACATTTATAAAGTTTTGAGAAAATCGAGTTTAAAGTTTTTTCTTAAATATCGGAAATAAGGTTTTGTACTTTTAAGCTATTTTTTTCTTTCTTAATACATATTTACCTTAGTATTAATATAATTTGCAATAAAACTAAAAAAAATTTGTTTTAACTTCTTTATTTTTGAAAATATATTTAAGAAAATGTCTTCTTCAATTTGCTTTTTTTGTAATGGTCACTTAACTTTAATATCTTTTACTTTAAACGTAATCTTAACTGTTCTTAAAATTATCTTAGCTAATTTAATATTAAAACTAGTGGCAAATTAAACCACATTTATTTATTTCTTAATAGTACTGTTAATATTATTCTGACTTTAGATCGTAATAAAATGTATGATGTACTGGCGGTATCCATTTAAGGCAAGACGATTAAGTTTTGAAGATTCTATTGGTAGAGCTTCGATATATTTTTGCTCAAGATCATTTACTTTTCCACGCCTTATAAGGGATATTTCTTTGGGTATAACGGGAATAGCTGTTGGAAACCTAAACAGATTTTATACATCTACAATGATACTCAATACTCCAGTAGTGGCAACAAAACTAAGAGTTTAGAACCCTTACAAGATTTTTTTGTCAAAAACCTAACCTGATCATCATCATCAAAACCTGTTATGTGATGCACTTAACAGGTGTTTTTTTTTTAATTATTAAAAAAACGTGCCACTACTAACCTCAAAATCATTTTCAGAACTTTTAGTTGTCGGAGTCGTCAAAACCTTCGCTTTCACTGTCGGAACTATTTTCTGTGGTCATTTTCACCAAATTTTCTACGTTGACCACGCTGCTCTGTAACTTAACAGGTTATTACTGAAACAGCCTTAAGTTTTAGTTAGGTCACATATTTTGCCAATTTTATTAGTGACTACATCTTTAATAAATTCACCGAAGTAACTAATTTTATTTTGATTTATTTTTCATGCCAAAAAGTTGATTTTAGGATTTTTGTCAGTTAACAGGTTTAAATATTAAGGTTATATTATCGTTGAACCTCTTATGTAAATTGTGTAAATGAAGTACAACTTCAAGTGATTTTAACCAAAGTAAGAATTGAATATCTATTGAATGTATACACGCCTTTCTATGTTTTTTTACTCATTCATACTTACTTTAAGTCTTTATCTACAATTTATTTGTGAAAAATGAATATTAACTCTATTAAAAAATACTCAATTAAAGTTCGTGTTAAGAGTGGACATTCTGTTTTTTTCTGTCAGTGACCTTAGCTCAGGAAATCTCTCTAGGTGGCGCTGCTTTTTGAATGGAAGGCGATTTTGTAGAAACTAACACGGAACACTTTCTTGATTGAACAAACTAAATATTTTTCTCCCTCCATTTCCCTCGTTAGAGGGAAGTGTGTACCTAATAATACAAAATTATTGTATTGTCGCCGGAACTATAAACGCATACCACATTTGAACACCCACCCTTAATTTTTAGACTTGGACCCTAATTCGTCCATTTTCAATCTGCCATATTAAAATTTTCAAATCTGATCAAAAATTCATATCCCCTTCCCGAAAAACCCCTGTATGCCAATGTTCATTGAAATCGAATAAACTAAATCTCTTTCCCCTTCCACTTCCCTTGTTAGAGAGAGGTGGGTACCTAAGAATACCATATTATTGTATTTTCACCGGAACTATAAACGCGTACCAAATTTGAACACAATCGGATGTGGATAAGTCAGTTAAAATTGGTTAGCAAACATGACCAAAAATCGTCCATCTTGAATCCGCCATATTGAAATCGGACAAACTTGTGTTTTCTCCCCTCCACTCCCCTCATAGGGGGGGTGCCTATTAATGACATATTATTGTATTGTCACCGGAACTATAAATGCATCTCAAATTTGAAGGCAATCGGATGTGTATAAGTTAGTTAAAATTGGCTAGCAAAAGATGACAAAAATCGTCCATCTTGAATCCGCCATATTGAATTTTCAAAATCTGATTACTCGAAATCGGGCGTACTTTAACTGTACCCCCCTCCACCCCCGTCGAGTAGGGGGAAGCTGTCAATTTCATCACACTTTATTCTTGTGTTGTCACCTTAACTATATAAGCATGCCAAATTTGAAGCCGATCGGATGTCGGGAAGTTGGTCAAAATTAAGTTGCAAGATTCCACCCGAACAAACATATCTCGTTACATAATTACATTTTACATAGCAAGTTTAATAAAAGTTGTAAAAAAATGACGTTAGGTGTTATTTTTCGTTTATTTTTTTTGTTACGATTTGAAAGATGGTAAATAGTCTTTTTTTGAAAAAAAATGTTCGAAGACGATTTCTGGAATAATGATCTAGATGTGCTTAAATTTGTTCAGGGCCAGGGGTCCTATTTTCGAAACCATACGAAATTATTCGAATACGACTACTTCCGTCTCTTCCTATACCATATAGAATAGGAGGCAAAAGATATGCCGACATGCTGATTCTTGGGTAATACGTGAAAGAATAACTGGTTTTTCATGCGAAACACGAATACCCTCCACCCAGTCGAATTCGAACGTGGTCCACACATATCGGCTTATCTTTCGCCTTTCATTTCACATGATATAGAAAGAGACTGACAAAAAACAACAGGACGGCAAACTGCCAAAGCGGAAAATACAGCAAAAGAATCACTTTAGTTATTTTGGATTTTTTTCGAATATGCAAGTGATTCACAGGCCAACACACATTTTGGTGCCGGCGATTTTTTAACTATTCTAGGGTAATTTTTGGGTGAAGAATCCGAAATAGCCAACAGATTTTGTCCATCAGATATAGTTTTTAAAATAGAAATTATTTACTTTTTTTTAACCTCTATATATATTTTACGTTATAACTATGACTATTGTCAGTAACAAAAAAAAAACATATATTTAAATATTTATTATAAAATGTAGTTTATAGCATACTCATATTAGTCACTATCACCTACAAATTTTCTTTTATTCGACTTTCTAGCATGGAGTTTACTGGTGTAGTCTTGCTGAAGACTCCAACAGTAGTCGGCCATCATGTGGCTATCCCATCGTCCTTGATATCGATCTTCCATAATTTTAATATCCTGATGGAATCTTTCTCCCTGTTGTTCACTAAAGTCACCTAAATTTTCTGGAAAGCGATCTAGGTGGCTGTGGAGGTAGTAAACTTTTATACTCATGTTACAACCGAGAATATGAACATTTTTTAGCATAGTTTGCATTAATTCTATGTAATTGTCTGCTTTGTGATTTCCAAGAAAATTTTTAACTACTTGAACAAATGCGCCCCAAGCGTTAGATTCAGTCTCAACTGTGGATCTTTAATAAGTTACCTTATTTGAGTAGTATATCAAATATAACAGCTTTTAGTTTTTCCGTTCTAATCCCAGGAAACTTACCTGACAAGTACCCAAAACAATTTTCATCTCGATCTAACGCTGTCAACTGCTTCATAAGCCCCAACTTGATATGCAAGGGTGGTAGTAAGATTTTTTCTCTCGTAACCAAAGGTTCAGTCACTACGTTTTGTTTTCCTTGAAACATAGTATCTCTTAAAGGTCAATTTTTTTTTAACCCAGTGCTAATCTTTAGCTCTGCTGTCCCAAAGACATAAAGAACAGGGGTATTTTGTATATCCACTTTGCTGTCCAAGGAGAAAGTTCACAATCAAATTGCCCACTGATGTTCTTCGTATTTAATTTATTTCAAAACTTGTGCTATTGTTTTATACTCCTCTTTCATGGTAGTAGAATGTCCAATAGGAATTGAGGCAAATTTGTTACCGTTATGTAAAAGGACACATTTTAAACTACGTTTTGAACTGTCAATGAAAAGTTGCCAATCGTTTGAAGTGTATTCTGGCAAACCCATTTTTTGTAAGAGTCCTTTTAAATCGTTGCAGAATACTAGCTTATTTTCCTGAGTGAAAAAAGGCAGCAGATCCTTTTCTCTCTTACGATAAAATGTAACATTAGTGCCCGAATAAAGAAGGTTCTTGTCTTTTAATCTGAATGCAAGTAATTCAGCACACTTCTTTGAGAGGTATAGGTCTCATACGAGATCGTTCAGTTCTTGTTGATTAAAACACTGAGGAGTTGTTAAATCTTCTTCAAATTCACTGTCGTTTTCTGATTGCATTCTTTGAACTTCATCAGATATTGACGTTTCTGTATCATCTTCCGGGATTTCAGGAAGACTGCTGAAGGTTGGAATGGGTATTTCCTTAGAGTGCGGTACAGGTCTTCTTCTATAATATTAACGAGACAAAAATAGCGGTCATCATAATGGTTACGTGATTCCCTCCAAACCATTGGTGCACCAAATTTCAGGCACTTTCTGTTTCCAATTCCACTGTCGCAAATGTTCAACACATGTTTTACACACCACATGTGGAGCCCAAATTCCCAATCCAGAAATTCCCAAATTCAGAAATAGTTTTTCTACTTTCTTTCAAAGTGTATTCGCCACATACATAACAAAAAACATCTGGATGGTTTACACAGCTACGCCTGCTTGTGGATGCCATTGTTTTAGTTTTAACACTATAAAACGACGAAAAAAAGGTACTATGTTTCCAAAATCAATTAGTTGGGGTTGAGCAGGTATGGGGAGATCGGATCATAGGGAATTCCAAATATAAAATAGCTAATAAAATTAATACGATTAAGTAATGCGGGTTAACCAGGTCTAGCAATATTGGTTTACGGACAATTTCAGGTATATTTGGCTAATTAGATCCTAGTTTTGAATACTGAATTTCTATTTTGTATTTTAAAGAGATGTTGATTTATTTATTTTTGCCTTTTATTAGGACTAAATTCAATTAGTCTCTATCTCAAAAACTACAGCTGATGGAAAAAATCTGCTGGCAGTTTTAGAATCAGCACATTAGGTATATCTAAAATCAGTTCTTAGATCTCAAGCAAATTTTTTTTTTATTTTGTTGGCCTGTGATGTTCATTTGGAACAAATTATAGAAGAATTTTCATTGTGGCTTGGGCACTTTTGAATGTAATATCTGCAGATAACGCAATGAGCTAACCCCCAGATGAAAATGGAAAAGTTCTGAATTGAATAAATTTGAGGAGAATTTATCTTCCAAAGTGAAAATAATGAAAATGCATCCCTTTTAGGAGGTAGAGGTCATGTAGAGAAATCTATACCTCTCTATTTTTGTTTGTTTTTTTTTATCATTTTAAATTATTTAAGGCAATAACGCATCTATATTTTGATATGTGTAACATTTAGTATGTTTTCACATCGTATTCAATACGTATCGAAAATCAAGAATCTTGTTCTTTCACATATCACCCTCTTTGTCGGAATAGAGAACATGCTCTATGAAAGAAAAAGAAGACAATCTTTTCAATACGTATTGAGTACGATGTGAAAACATACTAATAACTTAAAATGAAGATATCATAAATCACAAATTTTTCATACTAAGATCACAGCTTCGCGTTTAGGTAATTTTTGCCCCAAAGAGAACTTACCTTTTATTGACCGCAGCTACTATGGCAATTTGGTCAGAATTTGCCATCCGGCAATAATTTTTTAGACTGATACTGAATGTATAATCACCCTACCCCACTTACCAGACCGGTCTGATGAGCTCCCCTAGGAAGGCAGTTTTCTTTTTCTAAAAGGATTTAATTTAGCCTAATTCCCTTTGTCGGGGCTAGGGATCTTTAACGTGATCCACTATCAATATATGGATCACAGGGGACCGTCCTCTTAACGTCCTCTCCGAGAGACGGTATATGGAATCGAATTAGCCTGACTTCTAGCTAACTCGGCCTACTCCGCTTCATACTGCGTCCAAGTAGACTCCTGCAAGAGCCGGGCCTTGAACCCGGCATCTCCTACTTGAAAGTTGCGACACACACCAAGCACGCAGGTCCCCAAATAATATGTAAAATATTTTTATCTGGGGACGAAGATGATGATGGAGACCAATTTAATTCTGATGTTTTCGTTCGGCTTGATTTTTGTTTGTTTTTGTAATATATGTTGAACTCTTTCAATATTATTCACTCTGTTGAGTGTTTTCAATAATATTTTTATAGCCGGAAGTAATGTCTATTAATCTTTTTTCTTCAGTAGTTACTAATTTTCATTTTTACATTACAATCATTCAAATACTGTCAAAAATAGGGTTAGGAATAACAATATCAAATCTGGTTAGTTGAACATTTTGGTATCCGCTGATATTTTAAAACGTGAACAAGATATGCATCTAATCGTGTGATAGTTAACCGCCAGTTATTTTTTGTTGGTGCAACATCCGCAAAATTAAACTCAGGTTGAAAAATAAACAGAGTTTACGTAATCGACCGTTTGTCTGAAAAAGCAGTTTGAGTTTGAAATTATGTCAAAATTTTAATTTTTAGACGTCCGAATGATCCTCAACTCCACAAGGCGTTGCATCCGAGAGGATCCAGCTTACCCACGAAATCAAACAACAAATATTTAGACAATCGACCGAACATTAACAATCACTTGCCAGTAAACAATAATTCAAATAGCTTTAAACATAATCAAGGTAACTAAGAAAGTGCAACAATTACAAGAAAGAAACTATATAAAATACACCGGAGTACCACAAAATTACATACCGGGTGCGACCTGGAGTGGACGCAAACACGTGTTTCACCCTTGTTAGGGATCATCAGTACGCCATAAATTTTTATAGACGAATTCGTACGATCCAATCAACAAGTCATGGACAAGTGCTCAGCAAAACTCTAGAATAACAAAATGAGAAATAAGTTCCTAATGTTCATAGTGGAGTTAACCCTTAACGACTATCGTCTATTCATACTAACATAAGTACTAATGGAGTAACAAATGACCCCATTTTTTTTATTTAATTAAAAAAATAGTAGTTCGTGATTTTTTTTTGGTAATTTGGGTATTTGTATATGTTTATATAATACACATATTTAGTTTAAAAAATATATTTTTTCTATAACTTTATCAAAAACATGATTTTAGTAACTCTCTGCAGATAACTAAAGCATGGTTTTTTTTTTGGTTAGCGAAGCAAAAAAACTTTTATTTTGACGGGTGCAAAAAAAGATTTCTGTCCGTTTTTTACCCAAAGTTAAAGAGAAATAGCGGAAAATATTAATATTGAAAAGAATTAAGTCTTTTTCGGCCAGTTTTCATAAAGTATTTAGGAAAAAATCATTTCAAAATATCAAATTGTCAAAGATTAAACATATCGCTATGAAAACGATTGTTATTTCATTTACCAGCCTGCTTGATTTATAGTGTAAGGATGGTGTGTTGCGGGAAGTTTTCTTCGTTCGAGGTTTTTAATAGTAGTTTTAACAACTAGTGGCTAAAATAATGCTTTTTTTACAAGCGTTGGTTTAAATAAAGAGCGCAGCGAGGTATTTAAAAACGCGAGTAAAAAAAAGCACAGTTTAGCCGCGAGTTGTTATCACTATTTTTTTTAATACCTTTATCATAAAATCCCAGAAAAACAGGAAAATACTTTTAAAAATCTCGAACGAAGAGAACTTCTCGCAACACACCATCTTTACACTATAAATCAAGGCGGCTGGCAAATGAAATAACAATCCTTTCCATAGCGATGTGGCTTTTTACTCGGTGACGTTCTTTGTTGCGACATTTTAATCTTTGACAGTTTGATATTTTCGCAATGTTTTTAAATGATTTTTTCGTAAATACTTGTTGAAAACTGGCGGAAATGGCTTAGTTCTTAGGCAAGAGTAATTAGATTTTTTCAATATTACTATTTTCCGCTATTTCTCTTTAACTTTGGGTAAAAAACAAATAGAAATATTTTTTTGCACCCGTGATCAAAAAAAGTTTTTTTGCATCGGTAAAATCATGTTTTTGATGAAGGTATAGAAAAAAAGTATTTTACTGTTTTTCTTGGACTTATATAATATATATATATATAATATAGATTATAGTATTAGGGAACAAAAATAACTATGCTTCGAAAAAAAAACGTTACCAATTAACTAAACATAGATTGGTTAAAAATGAAAAATTAAAAAGTTTCTTCTAGGTAATGCGGTTAGTAATGAGATTACCTTCACCACCATCAAAAAAAATGAATCATAAAATTTATTGCAAAAAAAATAACGACCATGTTTGCGAATACGTTATGTAGGGAGGGTCACTTTTTGAATGCGCTACTTTAGACCCAATCTGCCGATTTTTGAAATTTTTGACTCGTTTTAAAGACAAAAGATGAAACTTTGCTAACGCGGCTCAAAATTTGACATATATCAAAAATCCAAGATGGCGGAGATGGATGGAGATGGAAAATAAAAATAACTAATAAAATAAAAATAACGCAACTGCTATCGCGGGGTCAAAGAAAAACTGAATTTTTGGCCTTCTCTTTTTCGTGGTTCTCCGGTGTATTTTATATAGTATGTTTTTTGTTAACGATTATTCGATTTTGTTATCGAAGTTTAATTTCTCTATCTTGAAAAATGCAGAAAAAAAGGGGGCGAGCCACCTCCCCTCCGTGAAACAATCGGTATAATTTTGTTGTATCTATTTTAGGCAGTTCTTTAAACACAAAAAAGTCGAAATCGAAAAATCAAGACGTTGAATTGGACCCGATCTTAATTTCGAACACCCCGATTCTGTGCAACAAGTATGTAATAGGAAAGAACGATGTGCTGGCAAATTCAAATATCCCTGGTAAGTCTTATAGAATGAAAACTTTGTCCCTAATAACACGACTCCGTTCCAGGAACGTACCTGCGTCGTCCCCCATAACTTACAGTACGTTCCAGGACGACCTGTTTGGTCGCCATATACCTTCCGGGAACGTTCGGAAAACTAGCGATGTTTCCAAAAACTTTGTTCCGGGAACGACCCTTGGAATGTTACATAGACGTTGTTGGAACGTCCCTGGGATCTGTTATTTTACGTCCCCTCCGGTGAGGACTCTTACCGGACCTTTTAGAATCGTCCTAATAGACGTTTACTAAACATCTCAGAGACCTCCTTTTGCTTAAAAAGATAACACACTTTTGGTGATTTAAACGGTCACAAAGTAAATCAAAGATTAATGGGAAGTTTACCCAACACATTTTTATGCATAAGCATAAAAATGCATAAAAATGAGTTGGGTAAATCTTAGAAAGAACAATAACAAACTAGCCGAACGAAACAAATAACCGATGAACTTGAAGGGTGAATTTATTATTTAGAGGAATTATGCTATGATGTATTCTTATTATGATACAAAAGGATTCAAAATTTCAAGCCCGATAAGGGGTCCTCCATAAATTAGGTACCGATACGCAAAAAATAAGTAGACTTTTCTATCAAATTGTTAAAAAAGTTAAATTGAACTTTTGTAAGAAAACGGTACGAGAGATTTATATATAAGTCATGGCGCATAAAATCAAATGCGCACCTTGTTTTTTTTTATTTAGGTATAAACGTTACTCGTCGACATACAAAACAAAGTATTTAAAAAAAAATGGCAAAATATAACAAAAGGTTTAAAAAAGGTAGACATCTTGCATGTAAATATGGCGGCAAAGCGATTTTTTTTTTGGCTTTATTTGTCTTATCATACAGTTTTTTTTAACGAATTATAGCAAAAAACAATTTTTCTGTTTTTTTTCGCTTTACCACTTATGTTCATATAATATATCTGGGTTATCCGGGTCTACTATATAATAGTTAAATACAAATGGTCTCCAAACAATAAATTAAAATGGGACATGGCCGTACCAGAAAAAAATTGCACTGAATATGATTTTTTTTCGGGATCGAAACTTCAAAATAAAAATAAATGATATTTTATTATCAAACAAACTTAAAAAGAAACTGAAATATGAAGTAAAACATTTTGGTCCGTATTTAACTTTTTGATCCTGATGATGGTATCTACGAAACGAAACGTCTCATTAAAATTTTCAAAAGACCATTGTGTTTTTCTAAAAGGGTTGCCACAGACATATTTTTGTGGAACTTAAATTAAGTGAGATATCATCAATTTGTAATTCCGACCATTTTTCAACTTTTTCTTGTAGCTCAAAAACTACAAGGGACAGAATGAATCTGTTAGTACCATTTTTTAAAGCTCAAAAAAGTAAAAAGTAATGCGAAAACCGCATGTCTCTATCTTCAATAACAACGGAGTTTCCCATTGAATCCCACCGAAAATGGAACACCCTGTACGTGGGGGAGCTTGATAAATAACCATTTAATTCTTGATTTTTGGGGAAAAGTCAATCTTTAGGAGTCGTGTTAAAATACAAAATGGAGCCTTGAAATTCACAATAAACCCCGACCCAAATCTCTAGGACGTGTTTTCTTGAACAGGGAGCGACATAAATCGATGGCGAATTATCACATGGGACTAAAACGTTACATTCTTGAGCGATGATCCGATCTTACGGATCTCATGAAAGTACGTTCCCGACCGCATGGTCCGAAGCCGGGAAACAGCGTCGAATCCAGTGACGTTTGCACAATAAAGAGGTTTTTTTCTTGAAATGTATTTTTTGTATCCTGAACTGCCTTTGGAACGTGAAAGGTGATAAATCCCATGCGATGGATAACATCTCACGGAAACAGAGCCGGATCATACAACTTTCAAGAATACACGTCCAGCAGATTAAATTAACACCGCCAAAATCTAAAACGGTGTTGAAAACCTCAGAATCGGTTGTGCGGACCAATCCAAGCTATCAGGAAAAACTTAATATTTTTGCCTGATTGCCATTATGCCGTTTGATCGACCCTTTATAGTTTTATATCAGAATATATTTGTCTTAGGCCTTACCATCAGACACAACGAGCGAGAAAGTTGTTTAAGATCACCAGGTATACTCGTATGTACTGATTTGAGCATTTTTACCCTTTACTGTCCCAAAATTTCCTCTAAAGTGATATCAAGACGGAATTTAAATACTAATCGATGTTAAGAATGGGTCTTGTAAATTTAGGTTTCGATGCAGGGAAGCCCATTCTAAACACCGATTAGGATACCTTATCATGAGTAATTCTGAGTCGTTTGTTTGAAAGTTTGAGACAATGATGTATTTGAAATTAGCTCTGTGTTTCGGATTTCCATTATCTATATTTTATTCATACACGACGTTTCGATCAGTACAATCTCTGATCGTCTTCAGGTGCAGACTGCAATCTTTTCCTAAGACTACGTACTCATATACTATGGGAAATCACTCAACCGTGAAGTTTAAGAAATTCGCTCCGCCCAAGGAGAGGCTTCCAAATATTTGGAATATTTGGAATTTCAACATTTGGTTTACTGAGTTTACTCTGATTCTGCTCAATAAAGGCAGCTTCAAGGAATTTTCGTTTTTTCCAGTGTGACTCCTTGTGCAAAACCTTTGCTTCTGTCCACTTCATTCGATGTTGTTTTGACAGTGCGTGTTCGGCGATTCCTGATTTCGTTGTTTCACCTCTTTGGGTATTCGTCTGGTGTTCTTTAAGCCTAACAGATAGTGGTCTTTTCGTTTCAGCTATGTATGATTCACCACACTTACAAGAAACTTGGTAAATGCATTCCTTATTTTGTTTGTTCTCTGTTTTTTTTTTTTTAAATAAGAAGGCTTCGAATTGTATTATAAGATTTAAAAGCTGTTTTAATATTAACGTTGTTCGCTACTGTTCGAATTTTCTCTGATACTCCTTTAATGTATGGAATTGTAAGGAATGCATTTGCTTGGTTTTGGTCTTGTAATCTCTGTCCTGTTTGCTGAAATTTAGAAATAGTATCTGTTATAAGTTTAAAGCTGTAACCATTCTGCTGCAGATCCTTCTTAATGTTTCTTATTTCGATTTCCAAGTCATGAGAATTGTTACAAATTTGAACGGCTCTATTATATAAAGTTCTTATTATGCCTCGTTTGGTTGTAGCATAATGATTTGCACCTTGATTTAAATATTGTCCTGTGTGAGTGGGTTTACGATAGACTGTTGTTCTGATGTCGCTTTCTACTCGTTTGACAAGTACATACATCAATTTTGCTCCAACTCCATTGTGAATTTAATGGTGGGTCCTGTGTTATTTAGGTGGTGAAGAAATTCTGAAAGTTGTTGGTCATTCCCGGTCCAGACAATAAAAGTATCATCAACATATCTAAGCCAGAGCTTTTAGGTGAAAGATAGGTTTTATGCTCAGGATGACGGTCTGCCAATGGGTTCATCGCTTTCGCTAATGGTGGCCAATATTTACATGGAGTGGTTCGAATCACACGCGGTTGATACCGCAATATATAAACCTAAGCTCTGGCTAAGATACGTTGATGATACTTTTATTGTCTGGACCGGGAATGACCAACAACTTTCAGAATTTCTTCACCAACTAAATAACATAAGACCCACCATTAAGTTCACAATGGAGTTGGAGCAAAATTTTAAAATTCCTTTTCTTGATGTACTTGTCAAACGAGTAGAAAGCGACATCAGAACAATTGTTTATCGTAAACCCACTCACACAGGACAATATTTAAATCAAAGTGCAAATCATTATGCTACAACCAAACGAGGCATAATAAGAACTTTATATAATAGAGCCGTTCAAATTTGTAATAATTCTCATGACTTGGAAATCGAAATAAGAAACATTAAGAAGGATCTGCAGCCGAATGGTTACAGCCTTAAACTTATGAAGTGAAACAACGAAATTAGGAATCGCCGAACACGCATGGTCAAAACAACACCGAATAAAGTGGACAGAAGCAAAGGTTTTGCACAAAGAATCATACTGGAAGAAACAAAAATTTCTTGAAGGTGCCTTTATTGGGCAGAATCAGAGGGTTTTTTTAGTAAACCAAGTGATGAAATTCCAAATATTTGGAAGCCTCTCCTTGGGCGGAGCCAATGTCTTAAACTTTCGCATAGTATATAAGTACGTAGTCTTAGGAATAGATTGTAGTTTGCACCTGAAGACGATCAGAGATTGTATTGATCGAAATGTCGTGTATAAATAAAATATAGACAATGGAAGTCCGAAACACAGAGTTAATTTCAATTCTGAGTCGCTTTAAGTTTGCGTCGGTAGATGCATCAGATATAACTTTATTTACCATTGAAATTCCCTCTTGACTATTGCACCAACAGCCCCTGAGTTGATTTTTACACCATATGCGAACCATTTTTTTCTCTCCATTTTAACAACCTCTTAAAACTATGAAATATAACTTCTATTTTAACTGCTTGTTAGTAGGTCTAACGGTATTTAAAGGTGCGTCCTGATCTGAACATTTTTCTCCGAACTAACCGAACGCTCCGCGCGCGCACTAACAAATTCTGCTAATCAGAACGTCTCACCGCGCTGAACAGAACGCGCGCGCCAAGCATTTTTCATCGACTGTCCAATACCACCTCTACGGAAGGCCAATCAACTCGATTCAATATGACCGGGGAAGTCGAGGAACATATAAATCGCGCGAATTTTGCTATATGGCCATTCATAAGTTATGTAACGCAAGGAGGGGGGGGAGTAGGTAAAAGTGTAACCGTGGAGGAATGGGTGTGCAACCGCGTTAAGCAGTTGACGTTGACGCCCATAAAGGTATATTTTCTTCCTGGTTTTCTTGTAAACATTTTCTTCGATTTATCTGATTCTTTTCAAAGCTTAATTTTAAATTTGTCTTAAAACTAGCAAAGCCATTTTGCTAAAAAATAACAATAGTTAGTTGAAAAGTATTTGGGTAAAGCTATATATGCAACAGATAAAGTAAAAGAAAATAAATATTGGTGAAATAAGGAGTAATGAAAAATTCTCGATTTTTAAAATAGTCCACGAGAAGATTTTCCTATCTAAAAAGTATCAAAAAATTTTCAACAATAGTTAGTTGAAAGTATTTGGGTAAAGAAGACAATGTGAGGTTTGTCGGAAAAGAATTTTCCAAACGAAGTTCTTCATTTGAATTAATTCGAAATTGTTTGCAATAATCTCACTGCTTAAAAAAAGTCAATATTTAAAAATGGTTTGAGGGACAGGGTTTGTAAGGTTTGTAAGTAAATTTATATGTAGGATGTAGGTATTCTTTCAAACTCACTTTTTTTAAGCGTTGTGTTTTCAATGGAACATCCAAAACATCCCCTGTTGCTGTATAAAATTGTGTGGATCGTTGAATGTCTTTGACTTTAAAACGTAGTTCACCAACCATGGTGAAAATATAAAACACAAATAGGTAGGTAGTTACCTACTTGGATATTTTAAGAATACCACACTTCGACCATACAAGGTAATCCCTTTTGGAAAGAGTCATCAAAAGACATACTTGGCGTAAAATCTTTCCTCCTAATAGCATGAATCCACTTGTCCCTTATTTCTTGCTTTGATAGAAACTTAAAGGTCGATAGGTTTGGGTCTTTCTTATCATAGTGAGTCCGACACTTTGTCACAACACATGCATGAGGCAGTTTTTAATAATGTTTGACAAAAACAACTATAATTTCACTAGGTATTTATAACACAAAACAAAACATAACCTCCGTACGCGACTCTTGACTGAAGGGCACTTCCATAAAAATAGAAACTAATAGTATACGAAAAACATCCAAAAATATCGATTTTCACATTTTCAAAACACGAAAAACGACCTGCTACAAAATGTAAACAATCAAGTGTCACCTCGACTCCCGACGCCATGTTTTTATTGACTTTTGGAGCTGAGACGCCTTCCCTTTAGAAGGTATTGAACTGTCAGTAAACTGTGTTTAGTCGAGATATGACCCGTTTACATAGTTTTCTGCAATTCTTAATATAAAAATAAATGAATCAACGGATTCAACAACGAAGTGGAATAATGAAAAATGTTTAGAATTAATCGATGAGCATTAGAAACACCCTCTACATGCTTTAAAAAATCTGGGGAAATACTGAAAGCGAAAATCAACAGTCGGGAACACGGCGAACACAGTGAATGCTCCAATAATTTGCGCGGACCGTTTGTTTAATTTGTTCGTGCGTGCGCCACGCGTTCGGTTTGTTCGGAGAAAAATGTTCAGGAGGCACCTTATGGAAAATGACTTTTGCGCTTGTTTACTCATCAACACATCCATTTAATTTCTTTCATTTTCAGTACCAAAATTGACTCTCAGCATTTGGATAAAATAAATTTAAATTAAATCATTTTGCTGAAAGATGCACGGAAAAAAAATGCATAGTATTTTTTACTATTTTGTCTTTTGAAGAAATTATTTTAAGAAGTAAAACATTTTTTATGTTTAATTAGTTTATTTTAAAAATTAATTCCTGAAATGGTTATTTTTGTGGAAATAATATTTAGATTTTTAAAACAAAAAGACAATTTTTTACCTGCTGTCCTTAACATACAATAGTTAAAATAAAATATATTAAGTTTTAAAATAATACATCCTTAGAAATAAAATCTATTTAAGTATATTTTCATATTAGTTTTTAAAATATTGGATAGGTGTCCTATATAGTAATATAAAATCTATTAGTTTTTAAAATAATTATTTTTAAATTTAAAATATTTTTTTTTTCCGTGTGGGTAAAACACTGCACACAATTACGAAAACATTTTACAGAGTAGATTTGTTTTAATTTTTTTTTGTTTTTATAATTTTTAAAGAAAGAAGAGCCATGTCAGTGCCAAAGACTTCGAAATTCCTGGAAGTTCCAAGAATTGAAACCCCGGATTACTCTTCCGATGGCGAGGATGACAGTTCGTTAAAAAGTCGGCCTAAAATTAAGCCCAGAAGGAGGTCAAGGTCCAAGTCACCTATGCGTAAGTTAAGAGAATGATAAACCACGTACATTTTTCCTTAAAGAGGTTCTCCATCAAAAATACAACTGGAGTTTATTTTGTAGTAGAATCGATTCCAAGTCTAGAAGTGAACTTCGTTTTTTGATATCACTTCTAGTAATCGAGATATTCAGTTTTGAAAGTTAAATCCTGACACGCCTTGACAAAATATGACATGCTGCGGAACTCACATAAGTTAGCAAATAATATAGGTTATCCATTGATTTGCAAAAAAAATTAACTCTTCAAAAATTTGCGACTAATTTTCAAAATCTGTCTTACTCAAAAATTGTCATACCTTATATGTTGTACTCCATGCTGGAAAGAACCAGATCTACTTAATAATTTTGATCATCTTTTAAAAAATACCTGTAAAGTCATTACAAATTGTAATTTTAATCCCGTTGCTTGGTCGTTTCGCAAACTACCTGTAAAATTTGGTGGTCTAGGAATCCGTGACATTTCTTCATTATGCCTCTCTGCTTTCATCGCTTCTAATAACGATGTGTCCTACGTAATAAAAGCCCTTCTTCTCTTATACATTTATAATTCACTAGAAGCATCCCAAAACTGGTCTAATCTCGGCGAAAATAAATTTTCTCCTGACAACTTTTTAAAACAAAAAAATTTGGATAAAAAACTGTGTGATTTCTGATTTGACTGATTCTTTCCCAGGTACTCATCTTGACGATACTTCCTTTAGAATTTAAATTGCTCTTCGCACTGGACAACCTGTGTGTGAGTTCCATACTTCCCTTGCGGCGAAATCATTCTTCCAAATGGTCTTCAAGGCCTTTCTTGCCGAAAAAGTGCAGGTAGATGGTCCCGACACAGTTGTCTAAATATTTCTGCAGAAATTCCTGCCATTCTAGAACCCCCTGGTATCTGTAGATCCGATGCAAAACGTGCGGATGGTTAAAACTGATCCCATGGACTAGAGCAAGACCATTGGTGTGGGAAGCAACATGCTTTGACACTATGGCAGCTTCCTAGTTAAACATGACATCTAAAAAAGCTGGTGAAGCAGCAGCAATATCCGAAAAAATTAAAATTAAAAAGTTTTCTGAAATATCTCCAAATTATTTATTTATTCCTTTTTGTGTCGGGGGGGAAAAAGCAAAAATTTTCGTAAAAAAACTTGATGCTAAAATCGGCCATGAATCTAGATCCACCTATTTTTTGATGCAGGTAATTAGCCTTGCAATTCAGAGAGGCAACGCGGCATCTGTTTTGGGAACACTGCTGGACTTACAGCCGTTGGAACACCCCTGTCCCTAGTTCACTCTATAAAGCATCCTCCGATTTGGTTTTATTATATAATTTTTGTTTGTGTATTAAGTTTTAATTTATATTTTAATATTTATTGTGATATAATAAACAAGATAAAAAGTTAAAAACAGTATATCATTGTCATGTCTATATGTGGTACTTAAAACCTTCAAAGACAAGGTGTATGATCGATTTAAAAAGGAGGAACAGTCGTTATCTTTATGTCTAAAACCCGATTCCTATCTATGCGTTTCTCATACGTGGCTCCCCTGACTCAAAACACGCATCACGTGGTCTAAGCGAGATTTGGCTATATGAGTTTATAGTGATATATATGTCTTGTACTTTTAACTCTCTCGTACTTGCACAGTGTGGATAGGCAGTGTCTTTCTCAGTTCAGCCTGAAGATCGGGCCAGATCGGCTTGAAGACGGACAGTTGTGCTATTTGATTTGAGAGAAATGACGATATCTAAAATTATACGGGTGCAACAGAGATAGGTAGAGGGGCATTTCCACGTTTAATTGCGAATTTTGAGTTTATTGTTAAAATTTTGGAAAAGGGCTTGTTTTTCGCCGATTCAGAAAAGAATACTCTATAAAAGAATCACTTTGCGTAATCTGCATCTGTTTCCACTTTGTCAAACTTTTGATATAAGTTAACATTGCGTCTTATGGAAAAACGATTTGTTTACCCTACACCTGCCACATTGGATCAACACCGTTCTTAACTAAAAAGCCTGTTAACTCCTACCGCCTCAGTGCCCTTTAGCCTAATGTGGCTGCCATTTTTATAATCAAATTGACAAGTAAAACATGGATTTTCTGTCAGTTTGGTGTCAATATGGCACCGTTCATAGGCCAAAGGATACTAAAACGAAAACGAGTTAACTGGCTTTTTAGTTGAGAACGGTGTTGATTGGATCGGCCATATTATTTTTGTTAGACTACCCTATATAAAATCGGTAATTTGCATATACTGCGTGCAAAGAGTGCAAAAAGTCGTTTCAAAATCTTGTTTTTTAGCAATAAATACAATTTTCAGCTCCGTCAGTTCCAAAAATGATGACGCCCCTGGGTTACGGACACAGGAATAAATACCTCGATGATCCAGATTCTGATGACCTTGATGATTATGACAGTTACTACGGCGATAGAGACAAGCAGAAGAAAAAACATGTTCCTATATGGTAAGTACAATAACCGCCAATGTTATGTGTTATTGTTGTTTTTTGCTTAGTTCAAAAAATAAGTTTAAATAACAGTTTTTAGTTGTTACTTGTTTTCCTTCGCGGATGACCTGATGGATACGACAGAAATACATGAACATGAAATACACGAAATTCTAAAGTCAAAAATAAAAAACAAAAGATCCTCTGGACCAGATGAAGTGCCTACGGCTCTGTTTAAGCAGGTTATGATTGAGTCATGCTTGGAACCCCAACATATCTTGTAAATGAATCTCTCAAAACAGCATGAATTCCAACCTGCTTAAAGCTCTCTAAAATAAATCCAATTTTAAAAAAGGGAGACTCAACTTCACCTATAAACTACCGACCTATAGCACTAACCTCCTGTTTTTCAAAAGTTTTTGAGTATGCAATGCTAAAAAGGCTGCTTAACTATTTGGCCGAACACAAAATACTTTCTCGCAGACAACATGGATTTTTAGCCAATAAATCGACTACAACGGCTATTTTTTCTTTTTTGACGGAAGTAGTGGGGAGCCTCTAGGCCGCGCAATCAAGAGATCGTTGTTTACGCAGTCGAACGCCTTACTGAGACCACAGACAATGCCAACAGGGCGCTCGACTGCGTAAACAACGATCTCTTGATTGCGCGGATGAAATCCTATGGTATAGATTGAGTGGTTCTTGACTGGTTTGGTTAATTTTTGAAAGAACGTAAACAGTGTGTATAGATTGCGGATGGCTCGGGAAAACCCCTACGTTCAGACCGTATAGACGTGGAACATGGGGTTCCTTAAGGCTCCATTTTGGGCCCTATTTTGTTTTTTATTTTTGTAAATAAAGCCCTTAAAGAGCTAAATGTCTGGTCTAGTATAAATCAACTCTTTTTAAACCTTTAAAAAACTCATTTTATGTGTTCTGGGGGGGTTTTTTCATATGCCCAAAAAGTATTTCTGTGTCAAAAACGTATATTACGTTTGATAGCGGAAGTGGGACAGCTTACATCTTGTGTTTCATATTTTATAAAATACAAAATCTTAACAGTGCCATGCATAGTTATATATCAAATGTGCATATATGTATGTTTAAACCAAGACTTAATTCCTAGAAATAATCACTTCCATAGTAATAACACCAGGTTTGAAAATAATTTTATGTTCCTAAAAAACAGACTTAATAAAACCAAGCTTTTTGTCATAAATTTGGGATAAAAACTTTTCAATAAATTGCCTTAAAGTCATTTTTAATTGAAAAATGGTATTATAGCATACACTTGTTTCTAAACAAATATATCTGAGAATTTCATGTTTTTTAAATTATAATTTATTTTGTATTGTTCTTGTTTGTTACTTAGTTTTAATCTGTGTTCTATTTTTTTGACTAGGATTGTATTTTTACTACTGCGTGTTTTATGTACTTTTTATATATCCGTTGCATTTTTTTTAACTGACGATGTCCATGCACTTAAGTGTCATTTGGAAAAATAAAGATATTTTATTCTGTTCTATTCTATTCTAGGGCGTAAAATATTATTTACAAACAATTTTAATATAGCAATGTAGTCATCGCTAATTTAGAATTTCTGTCTTTAAATTTAAAATTATTAGTAAACAGAAAAAATATTAAAAAAGACATAGTATAAAAAACATTTACATGTATAAAAAACACAGTATCCTAGTAAGATATAAGTAAAATATTTTCACAAACCAGGACAGAACATTATAGGATAGGCAATTTAGATATAAATTTTATGAATAGAGGAAAAAATTAGAACAAGCTTAGTAAGGTTTTACATACTAAAAGTCCCCATTCCTACCCCCTCAGAAACTTTTATTTCTAACCTCCGAAAAATTCCAAAAAAGGGCTTTTATTGGATAACTCCTAAACGGTGACAGATTGTCAAAAGTGACAAATGCGAAAAATTTTGCAAATTTAATTCTCTATCAATAAGTGACTAGTGAAAGTGTTGCTTAAACCACTCCTTTTACCGGAAAAATTGAAAAAACCCAAGCAAAAATTATGCCAATTTGAACAATTTCTTGCATATTCCTTTTTAGCATTTTCATCAAGATTTCTCAACCTAAGAGTACCAATCTTGGCAGCTTTGGTCTAGAACTAAATTTTTCCAGAGGCGTAGTACGATTTTCTTAACTAGAAAATTTTAAAATGTACCAAAACTCTTTGATACGTCACAATTACTGACATATACAGAAAAAGACCCTGCTTTTCAATGGATCTTATACTAGATAAAATTTTATTTCCAACGACACCATCCGCTTGTATTTGCTGCTTCTAGTAATAAAATAAGAAGTGTGCATTTTTTCAACCTTTTTTTTGTAAAAATTGTAACAGTTCAAAATTGATCTAAAATTAACTTACCTCGGTAGCTCAGTAACTAGGTTCGTGGGTGCGAGGTTGCTTGATTAGTCTAGTCAAAATAGGGTTAACAAGCGTCACCAATTTTTATCTTTAGCAAAATACTCCGATATTCAAGCCTAGAGTAAAAATTGGAAAATTTTATGGAAAATGTAAATAAATATCTAGTCAAATCCTGTAATACTTACTCTTTTAAAAGTAAAAAAAAAGAATTTTATGTGCACTCCAGGGTTATTTACACATGCGTAAAAATATTGTATTAAGACCAAAAAAATATCTTCTTAAAATGGTGCACTATGAAAAGTTATTTCAACTGTTATTAAAACAATCTGTTATTATGGAGCGCATACGTATGGTTTACAATTGTTTTTATTTTATTTAACATTTAAAACTGTGATTCGAAACTAATGTATCTGAATCTCCTAAAATAAAATATTAATTTCAAGTTTAATCCACCTCCTTCGCCAAATTTATGATACCGAGACGTCGTAATGAATAAAATTTAAACGCTTAGAGTAATATCATTTGTTTTGCAAATAAACTCATTAGAAAATATCCAAAAAGACTGAGAAAATCAAATTTTCAAAAAAAATTCCATAGGTGTCTACGTCTATGACGATTTAGGCTTTGGTCAGTGTAGAAAGTTTAGAGCTACATAATTGGCGTTATAAACAATGTATTGGAAGAGTAGGGAACCTTAGCTCTTTCATTTAACGAATTTATTTAGGCGTCGTTGGAAATGCAATTTTATAAGAGTAACAGTGGCGTATCAAAGAGTTTGGGTGGATTTTGAAATTTTCTAGTTAAGTTTGGTACTAAGGTTGAGAAATCTTGATGAAAATGCTAAAAAGAAACATGCAAGAAATTGTTCAAATTGGCATTACTTTTTTTTTAATTTTCTGGTAGCAGGAGTGGTGTCAGGTACATTATTACTACTTACTTATTGACGAATAATTAAATTTGCAACATTTTTCCCACTTGTCAGTTTTGACCGTCTGTCACCGTTTAGGAGTTATCCAACAAAAACGCTTTTTTGGAATTTTTTAGTGGTGGACCACCCTGAGCTTGTTAATGAAAAAAAATGGGTTCTAATTTTTTCCTCTATTGTATTAAATTGTATAAAAATGTCAAAAAACGCACACTTTTCTGATAAGATATTAGATGTAAAATTTTCAAAAAACAGGACAAAACTTCATATTAAAATAAAAAATAAAATTTTCAACTATGTTTCGTTTAAAAAACATTTTTCTATTGAATAAACTGTAGACAAAAGGAAATTTAATTTGTTTTTTTTTTTAATTTCAGTTAGTTCGTACCCTTAATTCTGAGCTACTATTTCTGTACGGAATTATATAATTATTCCTGTTTTTAGTATTCGTGCTATGTTCGTCGAAAGAAAACAGACAGACATTTCATGCACTAATATATGAAATAATGTAATTATTTTTAGCTAGTCTCGAGTCTAAGGATCACCAACGATGTCCCTCCAGAAACATATGACATAGTTCAAAGGACTATGTACTATGCCATAATAAACTAACGTTAATTGTTTTATTGAAATAGCATATTTCATAATTTTAAAGATATTTTAGGGCACTATAAGTTTTTGGCATAGTTTCTTCCAGTCTAGAGGTTGATCAATTATAATGCCCAAGAAATTAACAGACTTCGCTGACGTAATCTAAGTTGAATTTTCCTTAATATCTAGTTTCGGATTATTCCGCTTTTGGGGATGTCAAAATCTGAGATAATTTGTTTTTCAACGTTAAGAAAAAGACAATTGTTTGAGAACACAGAGAAAGATTTTTCATGCTGCTCTTAAGGCTATAGTTTCTCCCCAGATTTTAAGTAAAAAAAGTACCACTGGCAACGCCTTGTTCTTTAATTTTTTGATCTTTTGCCAGAGTGCACAGGGAAAACTAAACATCAGAGCTGAAATTTTGCAGGGATGATCATTTTTAAATGCTTAACAAAAATATCCGAAAGATTTTTTAACATTCTCAATTATTTTTTTCTTTAAAATAAAAGCTCTAGTGCTGTCATCTATCCCAAAAGCCTGAAAATAATTGCGGTTTAGAACAAACCCGATTTACAAAAAAAATTGAGAAATACTCACAATTTCTTCTGAATTACATTTTTCCTTTTTATATTTTCTTGCTTTAGCGAAAATAAAAACTAAGTTTCCTTTTTTCTAAAAGCCTGTGCACTCCGGAAAAGAAAACCGATCAATCAATCCTACACGTTTACACTTCATTGAATTTGGGAGACACACGCAGTTCACGTGTTGGCCGATAGATCGCAGAATTTATACGATTCCAGTGTAACTGCAGGTGTTTTGTCAACAAACTTTAAATCGAGCCGCAGTGGGACAGAACAGTATTTTTACGTTTTCTGACAGAAATCCATTCGAGGTTATGTTTATCTTTCAAAAATGTGTTTTCAAAAACATTGTTCTAAAACAAATATGAAACCACTCCGCGTGTACGGTCGCCCGCCGAAAAAGGCCTAGCGCTGCGCGGGAATTACCCCGAGTGTATCAAAGAACCAAGAGAACTTTACTGGCTCGTTGAGATTACTAGGAATTCGCATAGACAAATTCGGCGCCCATAACCCCACATAATTTTGTTTTTGTTTTGATTTAACCACTTTTTAAATTTAAAATATTGCGGCATAGTTATGTGCAAGTGTGCTAGTGAAATATTGGAGTGCAAAGAATAGATTTTAGATCCCAACCTCAGTTTCAAAAACACACGGATACTTGAGTACTAACAAAATAGGTCAGTAAAGCTCCATTTAGAAGTTGGAAAGCCTTTTGATAGTCGTTGACGCTTCTGTTTAAAATAGAATACGATTATTTCGTCTAGCGCCAGTAGCCGATTTTTAAGTCTGCATGTCTGTTTTCGGTATAGCCGAACGGCGAGGTTGCTGTTATCGGTGGAAGATTAATTATTGAAATTACATCATACCATTTATAAACTTTTTAGCACTAACCACACACACTTTGTGAAAAAAGCGAAAGTAAAAAATACTTATGTGCTTTAGCGGTGCAGAACGCAAGTAAAAATAACTAACCTAATCCCAAATTTTTGACCCGCTGCTAAAAATTTCACTTTGGATAAACTCCGCATTGCCATAGAAAACAAATTCAATGACGTAAAATTTGTTGTGTTGCTAAGAAAAATTCCCCAGATTGTAACTACGACCTTAAACATACACATTAGAAATATTGAAAATTTTATGGTTTTGGGCGATTGTTAAAGGGGTTTTTCATCAAAAATATCAGTGAGATTTCGCTATTTGATATCACTTCTATTAATCAAGTTATTCAATTTTGATACGGGAAATCCTGTCACTATTTAAAAATAATAAATTTCGCGTCAAATTTTTTCATCAACATATTGGTACAGACTTTAAATACCTGCAACCGATTATTGTTATTGGCATGGTATAAAAATAGGTATACTTCTCTATTTAGTCGATCGAAATAAAAAACAAATATAATACATAACGAGACAGTATATTTATATAGGGTCGGCCACAAAATTCCGCACTTTTTGGATTGGCTATAACTTTTGATATGATTACTCGATTTTGAAATATATTAGCTTTTTGAAAAGATAAAACGTTAGAGATTTTCGATTCGATTAAAATTTACAACTTTCAAAAAATTCAAGATGGCGGACAGTTTTAGAATATGTGTAATTTTAACCCCCCCCCCCCCTGAAAAAAAATTATTTGCGACACTGAACATACTCTAAAGCTTACACTACAAACGCTCATTGTTTCTGTGTATATTGAAGTATCATTTAATTAAATCATTTGGGAAATAAAAAAGTTATAAGTTTTTTGACTACGAGTGTTTTGGCTTCGCCTTGAAAAAAAATCACAAAATTACATACATTTTCCATTTGCTATATCTTTTGACCTAATTATTTAATTAAGACAAATACTAAGAATCTAAATATCCATTACTTTTTTATTTTTTATCCGATTTAATTAGGCGATACCTTGATACACCAAGAAAAAAAGGAGATTTGAAAATACTAATTTTGATTTTGTCCAGTGTCTTACTTAAAAAAAATTAGGCGTATAAAAGCTAACCCTTTTTAAAACTATCCACCATCCTGATTTTTTTTTAATGTCAAATTTTGAACAAACCGACGCACCTCTCATTTTTTGTCTCTTTAAACAATATTTTTTTAAAATTAACTAATCAGGCCAAAAGTTACAGCAAATTAAAAAAAATATGTAATTTTGTGATTTTTTCCAATGTTAAGCCCAAACACTCATAATCTAGAAGCTTATAACTTTTTCATTTCTGAACCGATTTAAGTAAGTGATACGTCAAGATACACATAAACAACGAGCATTTGTAGTGAAACCTTTAAATTTTGTTCATTGTCGCACATAAATTTTTTTCAAGGGGGGGGGGGGTGAAAATTACACATTTTTTAAAATTGTCCGCCATCTTGGATTTTCGAGAAATTTTAAATTTTCAACTGAATCGAAAAAGTATCACGTTTCGTCTATATAAAAAACTAATACCTTTAAAAATCGAGCACTTATGTCAAAAGTAATAGCCAATCCAAAAAGTGCGGAATTTTGTAGCCCACCCTATATATTTTCCGAAGCAATTGAATGTAATAATTAATTAATTATCTAATATTAAAGCATTAACAAATAATTTATAATTTTATTAAACTCAAAATTAATACATTTGGCATTTAATTGTATCCAATAACTAATAATAACGCTCATGGGGCGCATTTTACCTGTTTGTTTCAAGTACTTTTTATGCGTTTATTACCTAAACACTAGCGGTAAAATAATTACATTTCACCAGGGTCTACCAGTCTCTTAGCACCGTTTGGAAAAGCGGGCCCTTCCCCTACTCCCGAACCTAGATAAAAATAATTTTAGGATTAAAAAATTAAACTAACATTTATTAAAACAAAAATAAATAGAAAGTATAACTTTGGACAATAACAAACTTTATATATTTAGTTTTACATAAAAAAATATATGCTCACACTTTTTATTCACCTCTATATACAGGGTGGATTATTCAAATGGAACGGTGCTTCTAGCGACTTTAGGGAATAGGTTCTAAAAAAAACTAAAAGCGAATCTTTAATGATTTTTTACGGACTTTGCGCCCATGATAAAAATAATTTTTGGGGCCCCCAAATGGAGGCCCACGGCCTAACAACTATTTTTTGAAAGGAGAAGGTATCACTTGTGGCACCCTTTTGGAAAGCTTGTACATCTATCAACCAATGTGTCAACATTTTTTTTACTAAGCGTAATAAAGAAAATACCACACAAGAACAGTATTGGCGGCCCAATTGGGGGACCTCACTGAACCCACATATCATTGGAGGAATATTCATGTTATAGGAATATTCCCTCAAAGTGATTTTTGGAATATTCTATTGCGAATATGACAGGAATGTTTTAGGTTTATTTTTTGTTGAATAGTCTTTAAGAGTTTGTGATAGTTATATTTCTTTGGTAATTAAATAATAATATTCCCATGATAACGTGATAAACAAGTTATTTCTATGACTATTCCAAAAAGAATATTTTTATTAGGGTTTTGGCATGTTTGCTGAAAATATTACTATCTTGTAAAAAGAACGCGATGTACATGACTTATAATTATAATTTAGTTTAATGTCATTTATTGTAGGTAATATTATTATAAATTTAATACAGCAAAAGGATATTTAGGTAATCTTTTGATAACTAATCTCAAGTAGTACATCAACATATATATATATATATATATATATATATATATATATATATGTCTATAGGCTACTCCATAAATGCACCAGTGGAAAACTAATGCATATTTGGTGGATATTCACGTGGATATCCATCTTGTGGCCATGTGAACATGTTTTGAATCACAAAATCATATCCATGCAATATTGAATTCAATTCAAGGGATATATATTTGCTATGCGGGATATTATAGTTAGTGCCTAGGTATATTCTATAATTCTTAAAAAAAACCTTCTGGTCGTATTATAGTTATGTTTCACGTCACGTTTCTATCACCTGTATGAGCTAGAACGTAACTTATTGCCGGCATGTGTTAGTAATATTCCCAATGGTGAAATGTAACATTTCTATCACATTATTTGTTCTCTAAGTATATGACTGATACATTACAGGAATGTTTAATTGTTATGTGGGAAGGTCCGGCGCCTACCAATATTTTTTATGAGGTTTAACATTTGTGGCACGTTCTTGGAAAGCTTCTTAAAAAAGAAATTCGATTAAATAATTTTTTTTAATATCCTCGTGTAGTAGTTTCTTTATTCCACTTAGTAAATAAAGAAATATGTAGTTTATTTGGAAGCTAAAACAATTAAAAAAAACAGGTTTTTTTTCAAATTTTTGATACATGGGTTGACGGATGTCAAAAAAATTATTTATTCGAATTTATTTTTTAACAAGGTTTCCAAAAAGATGCCAAAAGTGGCACCTCCTCATGAAAAGAATATTGATAGGCCCTGAGTCTTGAGTGAGGGCACCCAAATGGGCCGCCAATAATGACCTTGTGTGGTATTTTAGCAGGAGCTAAGACGGCTCCATGGCCTGCTAGATTTTAGATCTTGCTTACAAGTTTGGCCTGGGAAAGGCCTATATTTAACCTCATACATGTATGGTTTGATATTTTGACGATGTTTTTAAATGTTTTTTTTTTCGTAAATACTTGGTGAAAACTGGTGGAAATGGCTTAATTTTTAGGCAAGAATAATTAGATTCTTTTAATATTACTATTTTGCGCTATTTCTCTTTAATTTTGGGTAAAAAACGGATCGAAATCTTTTTTTGCACCCGTGATCTAAAAAAGATTTTTTTCATCAATCAAAAAAAAAAAATATATTTATGAAGGCACTACAAGGCAAAACAAACATGAGTGAAGGTCACTGACTATGCACGAAAAATATACCAAACAAAAAAACACCTATATTAATTTATTTACAAACTAAAAGTAAAACATTGAGGTTATCTAAAAGCTCAGTCAAAAAAACTTTCCTTACTCAAAGCCCACTCATTTTAAAGCTGTAGCTTTCATCAGTAGAGGTTGGTGCAAGTCAATGTGCAAGCAGAGGTAAAAAACTTGCATTTAAGTTTTTTGATACATTTCATAAATAAAAACACCTTTTAAATAAACACAAAATTAGTCTACTCCTTATTTTATTATTACTCATCTAAATCGTTGTGTGATATCAAGTATTAATTGGAAAAATTACTTAACAAGGGTAAGTTTTAATTAGAGTGACATATAGCCAATGTTAATTTATTCTACAGAGTGTTTACTATTTAAACCCCGCATGGGTTTAAATTTTTTAATTTTCTTTAATCCTAAATTGAAAATTTCCTCTTAAATCCAACAAACGATTGTGTTACGATGATTATTCAATAAACAAATTTATTAAAAAACTATGTCCAAAACTCAAGGAGGGTTGGTTTAAAATGCTTAAAACCAAAAATTTAACTTAAAATTAGGACCGTTCTAAAATAGACTAATCCTTTTTAGTTAATTTTCGGGTTTATCGGCATTCGTATCCTTATCTCTATCGAGTCGACCTTTCAAGCAGGTGTACTTTTAAACTAATGGCGAATGCGTGCTAGCTGCAGCTGATAAAATGCGCCAAAACATCGTTTCATATGCAGGGACGGTCGTAAAGTTACGACTCCCTTAGCGTACCTAACGAGGTTTTCGAGCATTTAATCAGCTGGAGCTGTCACGCATTCGCCATGAATATAAATGCACCTGCTTGATTGTTCAACTCGATAGAGATAAGGATACGAATGCTGATAAAGCTGAAAATTAACTTTAAGTGTCTATTAATTTTTATTTCTACACCGAACATAACAAAGAAAACGCGATGCAAACCCAATATGACTGACGGAGAACCAGACTAGTGAGGGAAGTCACCCAAAAAATAATGGTTTAACAATGCAGGACCGGCTTTAAATTTTGTGTATTTTTTATCACAAGCTTTTATTTAACTTAACCTCTGTATATGAATCTTGCAACTCAATTTTAACTAACCTCTAGATGTCTGATTAAATTTAAATTTGGTATGCTATTATAGTTTCGGTGACAATACAATAATATGGTATTATTGGCATCTCCTGGAAAGGGGAAAACGCCTGATTTTAAACAAAATTGGTATACGGGGGTTTTTGAAGATAAGGAATACGAATTTTTTATCAGATTTTGAAAATTCAATATGGTGGATTCAAGATGGACGATTTTTAGTCATGTTTGGCTAACCATTTTTAACTGAAATATACACAGCTGCCTGTCTTCTCATTTGGTATGCGGTTTATAGTTTTGGTGACAATACAATAATATGGTATTATCAGGTACCCGCCTCCCGCTTACAAGTGAAGTGGAGGGGAAAAAGATTTATTGGCATACAGGAGTTTTTAAGAAGTGGATTTTGAATTTTGGATCAGATTTGAAAATTTTAATATGGCGAATTCAGAATGGACTATTAAGGGTACAAATCTAAAAATTAAGGGTGTTTTTTCAAATTTGGTATGCGTTTTATAGTTCCGGTGACATTACATAACAAAGAATGGTATGGTATTATCAGGTATCCGCCTCCCCCTAACAAGGGAAGTGGAGGGAAAAAAGATTTAGTTTGTTCGATTTCAATCCAAAGTGGCATACAGGGGTTTTTAGGAAGGGGGATTATGAATTTTTGATCAGATTTAAAAATTTCAATATGGCGGATTCAAAATGGACGATGAAGGGTATAAATCTAAAAATTAAGGGTGTTTGTTCAAATTTGGTATGCGTTTATAGTTCCGGCGACAATACAATAATATGGTATTATTAGGAACACACTTCCTTCTAACGATTGAAGTGGAGGGGGAAAAGATTTAGTTTGTTTGATTTAAATCAAAATTGGCATACAGGGGTTTTTCGGGAAGGGGATAATGAATTTTTGAACAGATTTGAAAATTTCAATATGGCGGATTCAAAATGGAGGATTTAGAAACTTATAGGAAGTTTGGCCATGTTGACTCGATAAATTTATGTTTTTCATTATATTATGATTGTTCACTGAATGAGGCCCTGGCCATACTGTGATCAGTGTGGCCAAAACAAAAAAAAACGTCAGATTGAAATTCTCGTTGACAGTTGACGTAAATCAATGTGTATAAATTTCGGGTGGAAAATACTGTACTTGATACATACACTTAAGAGTGAATTTGAATCCTAAAAACAGTTCTTTTAGTTAAACAAATAAACGTCACATCAAAAATTAACAAAATTTTGCACAGCGGACACTTGTGGTATCCCCCCCAGACCATTCGCTTGGTTTTTCAAAAAAATGTATTTATGTTGTTTTTATTTAGTTTTTTAAAATAATCGATAATTTTTACGGTAAACTAAACACTTTTAGGATACATGAAATTATTCACAATGGCGTGAATGGTTCCGGAATAATGCTGTAAACTTCGAACGTACAAAATTTGATACAAATTTGATTAACAGTTTTTTAGATTCACTAATTAGAAGAGGCGCATTTTTTATTTAAATTCACCCTTAACAAAACAAAAATGGAAAGAAACAATTTCCTCTGGATTGCTTTTCTTCTTTTTTATATTTCTGTGAGTTAGAAAAAATTCAAACTAAGTTTTCTTCTTTTCTAAGAACCTCCTGGCAAATAAACTCAAGGATCGATAATTAATTGTTGTTTTCTAAGCGTTTCTGTTCCCTAGAATTTGTAAGTGTAAAAGTCCAACACTTGGGTGCACTTTTATTGCGAGAGAGAACCGCTGACCACTGTGTAAACGTAATAAAGACAGCCGGAGCCACATACTTTGTTCGTAATCTCCATCTTCATTGATTGATTGATTGAATGAGTTCACTGCGTTGATATATTTGACTCATGTTTTATTTGAGACCGTAAGGAACAGAAATATTCTCGATGCGCTTGCCCTCCCAAATGAATACTATTTGATTGATAGGCTGCCTTTCACGATGTTTTACAATACCAACACACACCTTCTGTTTGATAAGTATTATTTCAGTGTCAAAATTTATTTATAATTATTTACAATGACAAAGTGTTCTGCTTTTGGATGTAAAATTTTTGACAGAATTACAAAAACATGAAATAATTCAGATTACCAAGGGACAAAAATTATAATCTGCCAAATAAACGACAAAATAAAGTCAATCTTATTTTTATGGACTTAGTACAGTTTACCTCTGTGGTACAGATATATAGTTCTTGAGATCTCTGAATTTGAAAACCTAAATAGGTAGGTACTCTCTGTGTAAAGACTGTACATAGATAAGTACCTTACAGCACCATTTTTTTAAACTGTCATAATATAATTTAGACTTAACCCATGTACGCATTGTGGAGAGTATCTGTCTGCAGCATGGTAGATTCCGGATTTGAATCTTGGCTAGGTGTATTTTGTGTTTGTCTTTAAGTTTGCAAACCACTTGGCTACACTAGGTACATGATTAAAAAGACCCAGTACATAAAAAATATATTTAACACATTTTATTATAATTAGGTTTGGTAATTATTTAGAATACAGTTTTCTGGCACCTACTAGGGTCCTTAAGACCCCAAATCCGCATCCGCCATTTTTTTTTTATTTTTTAAACTGAATCAACCAAACCCAACTTAAGCATACGCAAGGCGACCCATGCCAACCAAAAAACACATTAAACGCGCGGCGCGCGGCGGTCCAAAATTATATTAAGGAAAATTAATACCTTCTCCATGCACAAGTCAACAAGAATTGATGGCCACCTTGTCATTTTTACTTTTTTACGAAATTGTATAAAATAAAATGTGGTTATAGGTCGTCATGATATATCAGCCGCCTTATTGAAACACGTCATAGCTGAACAAAATTTTTTTAAACAAAATTGTTGGACTTGACCTTCTTATCTTTGTTGCCAAATTTGGTTCTCTTCGCTTGAATAGTTGATTAGTATGTTATTTTTGCAATTTGTTTATTTTGCTGGGGTATTTTTGAAGGTCATGAAGCATCTAAAGATCGAACATGGCATACAACCCTAATAGTTTGAGGTACATTTGAAGTTGGTCTGACAAAACGTAGAATTATTAAGATTTTTTTAAGAGAAAATAAGAAAAATATTGTTTTTTGCGATTTTCAAGATCATTTAATGTCGGATGACCTTAAAAGTAAATTTTTTGGAATCCTCGTCTTATATGGAATATATAGAATTAAGTATAATCATGGCCTGGTTGCGTTAGTATTTTTTATGATTTTTGGCCTCCATCTTGAAAGTCGACGTCATATCAACTTCTACACGGATGCGAACAAAACACCCGGTAACACTTGATTGTGTGACTATCATTCCCACATAGTCGCAAAACTCCTTCATTAAAAATCCCACGGACTTACACATGCCCCTTCACTATTAATAATAATTTCAGTAAAACCAAAATTTTGAAAATCTGTTTTATTCGTTTTGTTGTAGGCTATGCGTTCTATTAGTCATCAGCTACATTTTGGCTGGAATGTATCTGTTTAAAACGTCAGAAAATTGGGAGTATCTCGACGCTGCTTACTTCTGTTTCATAACGTTGACCACGATTGGTTTTGGAGATTTGGTGCCGGCCAAGGCGGCAGTCAGTCAAACGTCAGAAACGTAAGTATAGAAAATATATACAAGGTGTAAGTAATGGCATCCCCAAATATCTTCAAATCCAAAAGAGGCAGACAAAATTTTATATTTTACATACAGGGTATCCCAAAAGTTCGAGTCCACCCTAATATCTCCAACACCAGAAGATGCAGATGAGAAGTAGAATTTCAGATAATTAGATGGTTTACAGAAAAGTATCTTTTTGGATGCTAATCATGGCACCCGTCATTAAGGGGGCGGAGCTAGGGCGGCGAGGATACTTTTTTAAAAAAAATGAGATACCCTGCATATTCTAGAAAATTTAAATAGAGCTTTTCATTCTGTTTCCAAAAACACCTAATAAGTTACTTTTTTCTCTAACGGTTTTTAAATAAAATGGGAAAATCATCTCCATAAGACCAATGAGTTAAGCAGGAAAACAGATATTCGGTGATTCTTTGTCTAAATCATTGCTTTTCCTACCAAAAAAAACTCATAAAAGATCATAGTAAATAACAGATAAAACATCATAAGTTTTTATAATCTATGCTCATATAAACTTATGATATTTTATAATTTTTGACTAGTGAAAGTGAAACACAAATCCCGCATAGGAGTTCATATCTTTTATCAGCCAGTTGGCTTATAAAAGTTTACAATATTTTATGATTTTTAATATGACAATTCCTCATAAAAGTTTATAAGATTTTATAATATTTTATAAGATCTACCTATAACATTCGAAAATAAAAAATTACTGCTCAACTTTAGTAGTTGTAGTATTAGTAATAGTAGTAGAAGTAATGTAAGAGATTAATATACAGTCAAACTAAACTATAACCTAACCTAAACTATAAACTACGACAACCTAACCCACTATAATACTATAACACTCCTTGTGTTTGCACAATATCTACATATCTAATAGAAAATTGTTTTCTTATAAGTACTTATTTATCGCCAGGAGCTGTGGGAGAGATGTTACTTTGATAAATTTCTATGAGATTTCATAAGCCAAAAACTATTTTTTTTACTAGCTTTTATTTAACTTGCAATGTATCTATCTATGTAACGAACAAGATATGTTTGTTCGGGTGGAATCTTGCCACTTAATTTTGACCAACTTATCGACATCCGATCGGCTTCAAATTTGGCATGCTTATATAGTTGCGGTGACAACACAAGAATATAGTGTGATGAAATTGACAGCTCCTTCTTACTCGAAGGGGGTGAAGGGGGTACAGTTGAAGTACGCCCCATTTTGTTGAAATTAGGTGTGTTGGGGCACTTGGGATGGAGATAACAAATTTCTAATCAGATTTTGCAAATTTAATGTGGCCGATTCAAGATGGACGATTTTTCGTCATCTTTTGCTAACCAATTTTAACTAACTTACATACATCCGACTGCTTTCAAATTTGGGATGCATGTATAGTTCCGGTGAAAATACAATAATATGTCAGTATTAGGCAGCCCTCCTTTCTACGAGGGGAGTGGAGGAAGGAAAACACCTAAGTATGTCCGATTTCAACCAAAATTGGTATACGAGGGCTTTTGGGGATAAGGAATATGAATTTTTTTGATCAGATTTTGAAAATTCAATATGACGGATTTAAGACGGACGATTTTCGGCCATGTTTTGCTAACCCTTTTTAACTGATTTATCCACATCCGATTGTGTTCAAATTTGGTATGCGTCTATTAGAGATGGGTAAATCGAGATTCGTTTCTAGAATGATCGAATCTTTTGAATCGATCATTGAATCAATCATTTGAAATCAAATTAAAAAAAATGGTGACTAAAAAAAAAAGTCTATGCAGGATGCAGCTAAATACGAAATACTCTGCTGACCAAAAAAATCTATATTTTCATACAGTTTATCCCGCGCGCAGGAATTCGAATCAAAGGAACGAATGAACGAAACGATCGACCTATTTCGAACTGATTCAGTGTATCGCCATAGTGGGTAAGTCAGCCTTTGATCCATTCCGATTTGATACACTCGTTTGATTCTTTCTGTCTTCGCCGGTCATTTGACTGATTGAATCATATCGAGCAAACATGATTCGATCATTCAATACTCGCAAGTGATTCGATCATAGTGAACGATTCGTTCACGAATCACACATCTCTAGAGCCTATAGTTCCGGTGAAAATACAATAATATGGTATTCTCAGGTACCTACCTTCCAGTGGAGGGGAAAAAAGATTTAGTTTGTTCGATTTCAATCAAAATTGGCATACAAAGGTTTTTAGGGAGGGGGATTATGAATTTTTGATCAGATGGGATCATGAGTCAAAAAAATATCTTTTTGTAGAAGTAAGTAAGTAAGTATACTAAGTATAGTTTTTTAAAATTAGTTTTCAGGTGGTCGAAAAAACTGATAAAAATCAGGTGTATTTTTTATGAGATTTAATGAGGGTTTTTTGACAGGGTAGAAATCACTGTAATATGGATTTAGTAGCTTGCATTTAGTAGTTTATGACCAAGAAAACTGATTTTCGGTGATTCTAACCTCTTGGTTTTGTCCAAAAGTTTTTGTCATTTTGTTTAAAAACCGCTAGAGAAAACTTAAAGGTAACAAGAGATTACGTATTTTCGAAATCAGAAAGAAAAGTCCTTTTCAACTTAATTTGACTTGAACCCGTTTCTCAAAGCCAAAACCAACAAAAAAGACGTAATTATATCCAGATGCACCGTTTTAGCAGTTTAATCCTAGTTGGCCAATTAATCTAAACACATTAAGCTAGGACCACACGATGCAACTTTTCAATACATCAAATTTAGTTTTCACAAGATAAAAAAGACGCAAGCAGCAACCTGTTATTAGAAAATTTGATGCATGAAAAAGATGCATCGTGTATTCCTGTGTATATCACAAATTGGTCCTAAAAAAGTTTTGTTAATAAGGTTGCCTAACTTAAGAAAACTAAAACTTAAGAAAAATTCAAGAACCTTAATCCACTTGATATTACCGAAGGATATGCACATACTTTCGATACATATCCTTGGGTAGTACCAAGTGGAGAAAAGCCCTTTAGTTTTCCTTGTAGACTTTACGAGCTCCACTGGACTTAAGCTTTGTTGTTTTTACAACTTAGTTTATTTTTTTTAAAATTATTACAGACGCAATCTTAAATTATAATATAAAGGGTGGCCCCAAAAAAACACACATTTTTTGTATAGTATAAATTTTTGCCCACTTGTCCAATTTCAAAAATTTGTGTTATATTGGAAACCTCAAGCTTTAAGGATTGACATTTCGCTAAAATTCAAGATGACGGACGCTTTTGAAAAATGCCAATTTTTCGCACCCTGCCAATTTTTTATGAGCGCCACTGTCTTTCATGACTGACGCCAGTTAAATAGCCACATTCTTGAATTGGTCAAAAATGTATCACTTTTTAAAAGTGGTGATGAAATACGAAAGATGGAATAAAATTAACACAGTGAGTTTTTGGCCTCCTATTAAAAGTTACAGTAATTTTTGACATTCCATTGACAATGAATCAAAATCCACGTTTTAGCAAAACCAAAAAACTACTCCCTGAAATATTGGCGTGATTGGTAAAAACTTTACCTATTAATTTTATTACATATTTCGAACACGTGAAGGGTGTGGCTTTTCAGCTGACGTTAGTCAAGAAAGACAGTGGCAGGGTGGGCGAAAAATTAGCATTTTTCAAAAGCGTCCGCCATCTTAAGCTTTCTAGTAAAATAAAAACTTTTTAAATCGGACAAGTGGTAACGAATTTATACCCTAATAAAAATGTGCGGTTTTTTTATGGGCCACTCTGTATATAAAAAGTTTGTATGAAAAAAAATCATTTTTATAGGTACGACACCACAATCAGCATAGCTCTATGCTCCCTCTATTTGCTCTTCGGCATCTCCTTGTTGGCGATGAGTTTCAATTTGGTCCAAGAAGAGGTGATATCCAATGTTAAGAGCGTTGCCAAGACATTGGGAATCATCAAGTCCGATTCCGATGTTTCGGATATTGATGATGAATAGTTAAATGGAACTTGACAGATGGATGTTTAGTATCTAAAATCATGGGCGTAGTCAGGATTTATTTTAGATACCTTAACTGCGCAGCGGGCGAAAATCTTATGAAGCTAAAGATGCCTTTTCTGACATTGGAAATACTAACGGGGTTATGCTATTAACTTTTGAGATTTGAGCAAAAAATTCTAATTTTTTTTATTTCTTTTATTTGTAAAAAAATAATCAAGGGAAGGGGGTAATAGCATTCACAAAAAAATTAAATACCCACGCACTGAATTTTGAATTCTTAAATGCTAATAATACGAGTAATAGGGCGTGTTAAACTAAACTAACCCTCTTTGAAAATAAAAAAAATCTACTGTCAGTTTAGTGCAGTTTCGGCTATGGCTCCCCCTGCTCCCTTCCCCTGCCTACGCCTACGTCTACAATCTCCTTGCTGAGTTTAAATTAAATTTATGCACAACCGGAAGTTAAAATGCCTTTTACCGTCCGCGTTTTAGAGCGATAAGTGGCACTTTAACGCCCTAGAACTCACTTAACGCCCGCGGGCATTAAAGTGATTTATGCTGAAATTTAATAGTGATTTTGCTTTTTCTGTTTGGTTTGCATTTCGTTTGTTGAAAATAAAAGGCGAATTTTTCATAGTAAACTACTTATACCATGATTACGGTTATCCAAACCACTCGTATTTTCGCGGCTGTGGTTTGCAAACCACAATCAATTGTATTTGAAATGACGCGTCATGTGTGACGTCATACTTAACTACACCATGTCATTTTTGCGAGTGGGATTTCTTACTATGACGTCAGACCAAACTAACCTGGCAAACTACCTCTTGCAGTTTGTTTGTGATTGTAGTTTGAAAGTGAAGTTAGGGGGTCTTCGCTTGGTGAGGTCTCTGATAAATTTTTGCAGTTTGAAAATACATTTTTTGTGCATTTTTTTATATCTATAAATTATTCTTTAAAGTGAGCCACGGTCCATCAAAAATTTTAAAAATCCGACAAAAAAAAAGTTATATATATCTAAGAGGCCTTATGTTTTACTTTTTTCGTATTTTACCCACCATTTATAAACCCGACGTTGCCGTTCGACGTTGATGCTTATCTGGGATTCCAACGTCGAGTTTATCTTCTCCATATCTCTAATTTTTTCATATCAATAGGTATACAGATTTATATGGGTGTAAGTAATAATGCTGGAGTATGCAGTGCTTGTTAACAAAGAACCTTTTATTATCAATACAGATGACCCATTGGTGTTTGAAAATATAAGAAAAGGTACCTCACCTATGTATCTTATAGTTTTCCTGTTACCCGGCATTACTCGTAAATTTTGCTAGGTAGCATATATCATGGTACACTTGGATTGCTTTTGATACTTACCTATTTAGAAAATGCAATTGCAGTGTGCCTGAAGGTGTATTCGAGTGTTTGAATAACTATGAATTGTGAAAAGGCTGATGGTGTTGCTTTATTTTTTACGGGAAATTCCAACAATAAAAATCTGTGAAGCATATCGATTTTTTTTGTAGAGACTAATTTTTGGTAATTATGCGGTATATACGATTTTCTGCCTTATTTGATTTTTTATGAAAAATTAGTCCCTAGGACCCCAAATCCGCCGACGCTGGTTGTTTTTTTTTAATTTTTTTTTTGTGTTTTTTTAATTTTTTTTACTAAAACCACCCAATCCAACACAGCCCAATCCAACCCAAAACAATCAAAAAAACACATTACAACCACCCCCCCCGGCACACTATTTTCCCATAAAAAAAATCGGCGATGGCGGATTTGGGGTTCTAGGGACCCTAGTAGGTGCCTCTATAAAGAATTTTTCATAAAAAATCAAAAATGGCAGAAAACCTTATAGTGCATACCTAATAACCTAATTTTTTTACTCGTTTTTGGTCTCTTTGTTTTTTTTTGTACTTCTAAATTTTAATAGGGAACCTCGGTAGGTCTAGAGTCCATGTGGGTATGCATTTTTGACATATTTGCATAACTGTCTCTAGATTGGTAAGGCAGCACCATATAGTACTATGTAGTAGTAGTTCTAGTAAGTCCAACCTTTTATTTACATAAAAGTGAGCTTAGAAGACACAAAATCACAGATCGTAAGTTGGTGTACTGTATTTGTCAACCAAATCAGCCGTTAACCAGTGAGTTAACCGTGACGTCATTCCTGACGTCATTATCCTAACAAACCACAGTGTATTTAGGGTCATGAAAAATTCGCTTAACGAGATTTTTTACCTAGATATGTTTTTTTTTTTAGTTTTTTCATAGATGTAACAGCAACGAAAAGCAAGCTTTTGTTTTATTTTTTCAATTTTTATTTCAACAACAACAATTAATAAATTACAAAATTATAGTTTCTTGTTTCGTTTCGCCTTTTCGCTGAAGTACGCCAGCAAAGTGTCTTCTTTTAGGTTTAGGCGTCCACTTTCAGTAATATTCTTCTCTGAATACCGCAAAAAAAATCGTAGGCTTATATACATACAAATATGAGATAATATGACGGCCCTCTCTTTGCTTTTCCGGAGAAAAATGCGTACCGATAATAACTCTCCCAATCAAGTTGGCCTGGAAAAAAACCCATAGACGGGGAGTGTAATGGGCAGGCGCGTCGATTGCGTCAGTAGTGAAAGCAACTGACAACCATCTGACAGCAATAATGTAGGTTTATGCAAGGCCGACAAAAAAAACAACAGCAACAACAAACAACAAACAACAACAACATGAAATATTCTTCGATACTATCCTAATATTTTAAAAAAGTTTTCTGGAGATCACAGGGTCTCAAATGATAAAAATTATAGGAAAAGTATTTTGTGAGGTTAGGTTGATGTAAACAACAACACTTATTTTATTTTTCTTAAAAAAAGGAAATTTTCTCATATTGTTAGCAATAAAATGCACATGAAAGGTTTCAAAAGGTGCGCATTCATATCTACATCAGAATAAAAATTGATTTATCGAAAAAATGCTGGAGACTAGTGTTTTTTTTTGTGATCATTTCACGAATTGGAAATGGTGGATTTATATAGCTAAATTAATAATTCCTGTCTTGTTGAGTCGCTAAATAATATTTTAGTCGCCATACATGACATCTGAATATATTTTGTCGTATAGCGAGAAGAGTAGGTATGGTTTAAATGTTGGTTTAGGTTCTTCCACAAGGTCTCCTACCAACCAGGTTAATAAGTCATTTTGAGTGCAGTTTTTGACTAATATCTGGGACTTTTGCTGTTTGTGTGATTTTCATCATAAGAGATCTAAATTGAACATTATTTAGATAGATAGATAGATAATTCTTTATTAGCAATTAAATATTATTCATAGGTAGCTGCACTGAGAATCCTAGTTCTCTAAAACGTCTTGTGGGCGTTTCAACCAGTTAACATTTTTATTACAAATCTCAGATTAAATTAACATTATGATGATGAACTTAACAAAAATTACTAGAGATAGAAACAGTGATTTCAGGGACATCACAAAGTTTTTTTGCTCTTTTTTGCATTATTTGAGGTGCTATGGAGGTGTATTTATGAGAGAAGGATGACCGACAATCCCTCTGCATAATGTGATCCTTAACTTGTTAGTGTTGTTTGTTTGAATGTGGTTATCAAATCGCATTTTTCGATCCTTTGTCTCAGAGGATCTCGGGATTCATCACAGTTTTCAAGTGTGACAGAAAAACGCTATACGATAACCACCCCCAAAACAAGCAACATTGACAAGTTAAGGGTCAAATACTACTAAGGAATTGTCGCTCTCCTTCCACCCACAAAAACACCTTCACATCACCTCAAATAATATAGAAAAAAGTAGACAAACTTTGCAATGTCATGATTTACTGTTTTCATCACCACCATCTCTGAGAATTACTGTTAATTTAAACTGGAATTTTAATTAAAAATGTTAACTTGTTGAAATACATAGAATATCTGAGTTACATACTCCAACAAGATATCTTAGTTAAACAGGATTGTCACTGTGTATACCTATTTGTTTTACTTAATATTGACATCGAGTGGACCGTCTACTGAATTCTTTCAATAAAAAGTAGGTACCTACTTTACAAATCCAAAAAATAATCACTTTTAGAGATTTCCTAGGACCTTCTTGACTTCATGGTTGTTTGACTGTTTCATAAAATGACTATTTCATAAAATAATAATAATAATATATATCTATTAATTTTCAATCTCAAATTAGATTATTATTTTTGATTATTTTGAAAATTAGAAATAAATAGGGAAACTCACTGAAGCCTCTATGAGGCTTGTGCTTGGAAGTTTTTTAATTTATTTATGATTACTACTAAGAAATAAATTATTAATTTTAAATATAAAGAATAAACATAAACATAAAATCTGTAAATATAAATAAATAATAAAATATAAAGGCAACTTTTGTAAAGAAATATACAAGGATACTAGAAGTTATTAGAAAAAATTATTTTATTTTTAAATACCTAACAACTTAACTACCTAACGTTTGCATAGCCTTTGATAAATAATTTGATCAAAAAATAATCTAGATTCATTTGGAATCCAAACTTTTATCTCTTTTTTACATTTTTTCTGATTGTTAACAGTTTTAATTTCATCCAGTATCAGATGATAGACATAATTAAGGCCCAGGGCTTTCCAGTCACAGTAAAAGGAATATTTTTTTTACCCCTTTTAGAGGGTGAAACCTAACCCCACCCTATTTTTTTAAATGGGATGATAGTACTTGTGGCACCTTGTTGTTGAAATACTTACTAAAAAAAAAAATATATATTTTTTCATTTGTTTGGCAGAATTAAATCAATTATTTTTGCCGAAATATTTTTCAAATATTCTTTATTTACGTTAAAAATGCCAGCAAATAACCGAAACATTAAAAATTGAAATTTTAATGATTGGGTTCAGAGATTTGAAATATGAATTACCTATGAAGTTAAAATAAAACAAAAATTGCACAATTTTCTGCTTAAAAGAGCTTTCCAACAAAGTGCCACAAGTGGGGTCAGGTTTCGCCCTCTAAAAGGAGTGAAGCAATATTTTCTTTAGTATGACTGTAAAGCCCAAATTCTTCACTCTGAAGCTGTAGAAAATTTGTTTGAGTTAAAGTCCCCACCCTGTAGATTCTACAATATTATATAGGCAACCAACTTAATCTAGGACTAGTTTTCAGTGAGTGTCATAAACCAAGATGACCATTGACCATTGCTATCTCCTAGGTAGTATTTGGAGGTATGGTAATCATTTATTTTCAAAAAAGGAATGGACACTTCCGGACCCTTCAACTGGAACAGTATTATTGTGATGCCTTTTTCGTTTACCTCTCTTTCTCCAGTTTTATCTTCTTCATCTCCGCCTACTCCCATTCTAAAAACATTAAAAAATTTACTACCTCAAGGGAATTAAATCAATAAATTCTCCAATATATACAATTTTTAGGTCATTCAATCGCTTTTATTGACAATGGTAGCATGTGATCCTCAAAAAGTTAATAGCTGTGGATTTTTCTTAAAAAATATGTTAAAAAATGATACCAAACTTCATAGGGGTACCCCTTTTAGTTTCAGAGACATGGGCATTTAAAACTTACTTAACCTTATGAAACAGATTTCTATTAAAAGTAAATTTTAAGAAGATTGCAAATTTAATATTAAAATGGAACATTTATGTTCAAACCTTCTAAGTTAAACCAAAATTGCCCCCTAAAAAGGGGCTACATAAAAAATTTTAATTTTTACAATAATTTGAAGCTAGGGGCATTTGTAAGTTAAAAATATGGGCTGCAAAGTGCTTGAATATGCTAGTTTTGTTAACTTTGTTTACCTTGATATTGTTAATAACATGTGCCGAGGTATTATTTTCCATATTCATATTTCTCTATCCCTCCCAAGATCTCTCCATTCGCATTCCCACGTTTTCTCTTTTACAGGCATTCAAGTTTCCATTTTCTACTCCTTTTCCTATAAAAAATAAAGATATAAAAATTATTAGCAAAAGAACTGGGGACGTGTACAAATTATGGAACGGTGATTTTACCAATTTTTGACCCCCCCCCTCCCCCATATCACGTTTTGTAACGGTTTGGTGAACCCCCGCCCATAATATTATGTAACGGTTTCAAGACCCCCACTCCCCAAAAAATATTTTTTTCTTATTTTCATTCCAAATCTGTTGCAAACCCCCTATGTAACGTTTTGTAACACTTTGGCTACCCCCCTCCCTCCCCTATATCACCGTTACATAATTTATGCACAGCTCCTAGCATATAATCGTAAAATTTTATTCATTAGCTCAGTTCAATACCTATATATGTTTAAATTATCTCTAAGTATGAAGAATGTTCAGTGTTTTATACAAAAACAGTTTTTACAAGTAAATTTAACAAAAAGATAGGAAAGTCAAGTTTCCTACCTCTGATAACATGATGTATGAATGGCCTCCTAGCAATAGGCAGGTAATATGTGACATTTTACTAGCTTAGTAGAAAAGGGGGCAATTATGCAGTATACAGTTTTCTGCCATTTTTGATTTTTTATGAAAAATTCTCTAGGACCCCCAAATCATTCACTAAAACAACCCAATCCAACACAGCCCTACCCAACCTGGCACCTTTTTTCTCTTAAAAAAAACCGGCGCCGGCGGATTTGAGGTCCTAGGGACCCTAGTAGGTGCCCCCATAAAGATTTTTTCATAAAAAATCATAAATGGCATTAAATCATATACTGCATATAAAATTACCGAAAAGGGAGGGATCAGTTGGATAGGAAAAGTTTGTTACATATGACTCACCCTTTTTCTGGGCACTTTCTGGTATGCAAAATCTAGAAAAAATTCAATAAAAGGTGATTTAAACATTTTCGAAGCACAAAATTCACACTGTAAGCAATTGTCCTTTTTTTGGTTTGAAGTTCACTTTTTTCACATCAAACGACCAGTCATTCTTTTTAAAACAATACCGGTTTTAGTTTAAAGTTTGTTTGATTCCAAAATTGGAAAAAAAATGTTAAAAATTGACTGAAAATTAAATACACAAATCAAGAATTAGTGAGGTTATGTTTGCGGCCTTGCGCGTCTGGCTGGACGCAACCAACGAAAAAAAAAACCGGCCCAAGATTGTGACGTCACAATTTTGGGTGTGTGAGGCCCGTGTGGAACACATTTCTGTCGGCCCTGGTTTATGTTTAATATTTTTGTTTACTTTTGGAAAATCTATTAAAAGAGTGGACACTACCGTAAAAAAATTGAAAAACTGTGGTTTATAGTGTTTCCCGTAATAATAACGCATGCAATCACAGAAAATACCGCCACAAAAACTCAACAATAACATAAACAAAATGGCAAAACCATACCTCGTCAAAAATGTAAACTTTTCGACAATGCGCAGTTTTCTCAGGAAGTGGGTTCGGCACTTGGGGCCATGTCCTAATGTTATGGGTTTACCTTGTGGATTGAAACTCTCGAGTAAGGTTACACTTGTGGTTGGAGATGTTTTATCCATAATATAATAAATAAATAAATTCAATTAAATAAAATCAAAGTTTTTGGTAGATGACGTCGTTGTCACTGTCACTCAAATTAACACATTTTCATTAAATTATCGTAAGGTCACTACGACACCAGGCATGGATTTGTTAGTACATGCGCAGTAGATTTTTGGTTTATGGTCTGGTGGCCCAATAAGTTTTAAAGCCAACCGCGATTTTCAATTTTCTTCTTTCTTTTTCAAAGTTATTTTCGTTACACATTTTGCGGCACTTGGGTCGTTATAGTATCTCATAGTTATATGCTTATAAACCTTTTCGTAAAGTTTTCTGGATTTCGCGGGCAAAGGGTCATTCTTTGCCTCTTCGGCGGCATCCAGGATTTCCTTGGGGAGACTTGGTGCACTCTGTTCCTCATTCCATCTATTGAAAACGCGAAAACAATGCAGTTTGTATGAAAATTTAGAAGAAACTTCTCACGTGACGTCCAGTTTGTTTATTTGGTTGCTACGTGTTGCTAGGAGCATATTCAATGTTTCTGTGAGATTGCTTGATTAAAAAGTGATGTGAATAGACTGACCGTCCGCTTACTGACAGTAATTCGTGTGTTATCAAAATATTAGAGAGCTTTAGGCCAACAATTTTTTTGTGGGAATAATTTATGAAGTCTTTTTTCTCCTAAAACACACAGTTGTGCATAAAACATTGTATGTTTCTCGTTCTTAAATTGCATTCAACGACCTCAACGGCAGCGTGTAAAACCCCTCGCCTATCAGCTCGGGTCCCGCAGGCGTTAAGCGCTGTTTTTAAGTCCTAGATACATAATTAACTATTTAGGGTATAGTCTGACCATCGATCTAGGAGACTATTATTCATGGCCGATAAGCATTTATTGCAACTTAGCGAGTGTTCGAATGAAGCAGGGACGCACTTAGTGTTGTAATAGGTTAGTGAATTTCTACCACGGATCATCTTAAAGGTGAAGAAGATAATATGTTTTATTGACGGTTTGGTCTAACAATTTTTTTTTAATGAAAAAATTACTCTAATAAGACAATGAATTGAGTTTAACAGGTACATACATATATAGTACAAAAAAATACGAGATAGTAAAAAAATTAACAAATTTTAACTTAAGCCAGTTTCACTGTCACTGTCGCCATTAAAGTCTATGATAATTTTTTCTCTGGGTAGCAGATCTATATTTACATATGATTTTTCTATGTTGTGGACATGAGCTACGCAATTTTCCCAGCTTTTACTTAAATTATTCTGTTCCGCAGACCTAATTAAAGCTACCACAGAAGAGTTTAAAGTTGGCGAAACATTATTTCTTTTAACCGCTGCTTTTAGCTCATGTCATATGTGTTCAATTGGACTAAACATGCAATGATAAGGAGGAAGTCTAGACACTGTATCACCCATTTCTTCCGCCGAAGTGTCACAATAGTACTGTTTTTGTACTGAAAATGCTTTCATTATTACAAGCAATTGTTTTTTGGCGTAGCTATCCTCAATATTCATATTATTTTCTAACTTATATTTATTTTTATTTATTTATTTCAGTAATAGCATTTTACAATCTCAACTTAAACTAAATAGGTAACAATTTTTTACAGCCAAACAGCTATTTTAAACTCACAATGATACTCTAAGGTATTGTGTGTGAGCTAATAACGTAAATATAAACACTTGAGGTTATAACATTATAGAAAACTATAACTTAGTGTCTCAATTAATACTGAAAGTTTTATATAATTAAGTATATGCAAGAAACAAAAAAAATTAAATAAAATAACATTATTCCAGAAATACAATACTGTAATTAGTTTCTAAGATCCAAATTACAATATCTTTTTTTATTTTTTTATAAGGCTTTATTCTTAAGTTATGAGGTAGATCATTATAGACTTTTGGACCAGTGCATAAAATGTGCTTTTTACAAGATAAACTATTATGTTTATTTAACAAAACATTTTGAAGGACTTCATTTCTAGTATTTTTTTTATGGTTAATATTTATTTTATAGTAAGATGAATTAAGCATAAATCTAATAATTGACTTTACGTAAAGCTGTTCGATTGTAAGTATTTTACTATTTTTGTAAACCAGCTCTGTTGGAAATCGTCTCCTTTCAAATAGCATAATTTTGATAACCCATTTTTGAGCTACATGCAATTTTATGAGGTGGGTTTTACAAGCACTCCACCCACACTATTAACCCATAATTAATTACCGATTCAACAAGAGCGTAGTAAACCGTCTTCATAGTTTTATAAGGTAAACAATTTCGAAGTTCGTAGAACTTGTATATAAGCTTTCGTACTTTTTCTGTAACATAAATTACGTGATTTTTCCAAGTTAGATTCTCATCCAACAGAACTCCCAAATACTTTATACATTGTGCTAGATTACAATTAAAATTATGTAGTTTAAAATGTTGTGCATTTGGTAGAGTTCTAGTTGAGAGAGTAAAGGTAATAAGTTTGGTTTTCTCAACATTTGGGGAAAGCAGATGATGATCCAAAAATTTTTTAATTTTTTGCATGGCTCTTTCAGCTTTATCAAATGCAAGTTCCCATGAGGTGTCAGTGATAATTGCTACAGTGTCGTCAGTGAAACAGAAAGTTGTACAATCACCCACTGTAGTCAAGATGGCATTTATGTAAAGGTTGAAAAGAATCGGCCCAAGAACTGTGCCCTGTGGCACACCATATCTCACTTTGAGTTTGTCACTAAGGGTGTTTCCCACTCTAGTGCTTTGACTACGGTTACTTATATAAGATTTAAATAGGTTATTTGGTATACCCCGTATCCCAATGTCATTAAGAATTTTTAGTAGAATATGGTGCGCCACAGTATCAAAAGCTTTTGCCAGATCCAAGAACACGCCAATAACCTTTTTTCCTCTGTCCAACTGTTGCAGAATTTATTCAGTAACCCGAGACAGTCCTGAATGGTAAATTTTGTGTAATTTGAACACCGAACTTTATTTAGCCTTTTACTGTGATAGCTCGCATACTATTTGGAGGTATATTGGGTAACAGTTTATTCTTGAACCAGTTATCAAATAATTCCGCTGTGGTATAGTCATGGTAGTCAGTATGGCAATCGTTTATATTTTTGACTGATAGGCCAAGGCATTGGGTATAAACCCATTTTTGGTTCCCGCATGAATTATTGTGATACGCTTTCCTTTATTTGATAGAGCTTTATAGTTGTGCAGGGACCAGACGAATCTACCCAACCTTTTATCTGGAACTTCATGGGTGTCAAACCAAGTTTGATCGAGAAAAACAATATCCCTGTTACTTTCTCTATAGTGTATTGATATTAAATATTCCATCCTCAATTTTTTTAAACGGGCCGATTCCATAATCACTTGCTGTTTTTTTTTTAATTATAAAACCGTTTTTTAAAATACATTTTCTCAGAGTCTCACTGCAACACTGTATTCCTGTATCGTCTTTTTTTAATCTTTGAATTAATGATTGAAAAGTAGGAATCACTTCTTCCCTATACATTTGAAATATTTTTCTACGAATGATATCCACATCACCCATGTCCAATTTCTTAAAAGTATTATAATCCTTCCTTTTTCTTCTCCCAACTATCGGTTTATTTACTACACGCCACACTGTTTTTAACGAACTTCGTGTTAAAGCTGCCGCTTCCTTCACTGCACAAAAATTTTGATAACCCACGTTCAAGAAGGGTGGTATAAACGTCAAATATCACTTTTTTTGTATCAAGTGACAAAATATCGCGTTTAAATTGTTTTTTATCACTTGTTTCTCTTGTAACGCCATTATTCCCCATATCTCCACGTAACGTACTCGGTTATTCCTCTCACGGACGAAACATTTTTCATACAATCACAATTAACAACAAATAACTCCTTTTATAACCAAACACCAACTGCTAACTGATTTTCAAAACTACAAGTCAGCTTGGTATCTTAAGCCTGTTCTATTTTAACTAGTTTAAATATTATAACGTTTCGTAATTATAAGTTGATAAATTTTAATTCGGCTAAAAACGTGTACTTATTAAGAAATAATTACACATTTTTAAATCCGCACCTGTAATCCTCAGAAATGGTAGCATGTTTACAGCTTTTTTTTATTTACTTAATATTATTAGGGTAAGGGATTAGCATTTATAATAAGTCTCTTAGATCTATGGTCTTGGTTTACAATGTAAATTGGGCTTAGCTTTGGGAATGTATTAAACTTGGACAAGTTTGTGTCTCAAAATACCTAAAACTTGTTAAATTAGGTAGAGGAAGGAATAATAGTGCATTATAAACCTAGGGACTAAAGTGCCATATTTAATCCCGCGGCTGAGGGATTAAACGACACTTTAGTCCCGAGCTTTATATACTATTTTATGCACTTTAGGAAAAGATCTTTGTTAAAATTACGTTATTTCTACGCCAAATGGTTCGTCAACTACAAGAACGGGTGCTAAGAATGAAATGTTGGCTGTTTGGCTTGACTTGCCATAAATTTAATTAAAATTTTCCATGGATTAGTTTCTTTTTAATCCCTGAGGGATGAAATTTACTTCTAATTCCTAAGCTGAGGGATTAAATTTACTTGTAATCCCTAAGCTGAGGAATTATTTTTTTTTTATCCCTTGGGGATTAAATTTTCTTTGAATCCCTTAGGAATTAAAAGTGTCACTTTATTCCCTAAAAAGAGGGATTAAAAGTACCTATTTAATCCCTAAAAGTGCATAAAGTAAGTTATTATTATATAGGTCGGTTCGAAGAGTAGCGGCCCATTATGGACAAAACAAGGCTACAATTGTAAGAATAAGATACTGTTCGACGAAGGCTACTGAAGAAACGTTTTCTTGTTTTTTCTAATTTACGTACTATTTTTTTGATCATTTCTTTTTGATTTTGAACATTTTTGGTTTTCTGCAAAGTCTTAGATTACTCAATAACTACTACTACCGATCCTGCAGAGGTGCGCTGACTATGATGTTACTGCTTTCCTTTCGTCAAACAGTTGCTTCTTCTTGATACTTTTTTCTTATACGCACAATTTTGGTCCTGTCTCGTTCAAAATAAGCTTTAAAAATAAGTTTTTATAATAAAATGTTAAATAATTAAAAAAAATATATATTTATTCATTTATTCCTAAGCAAATCCTTAGGGGGCCAAGCAGCCGTGTATAAGACGCAGACAAACGGAAAAGCACATTAGGCAGAAAAGGATGGGCATGGGGCGATGTCACTACATCTTACACGTAGTAAATCCATTCCAGGTTATTGTTTTCTAATGTTTTCCATTTTCATACCTTTAGGACTGGAATAAAAATTGTTTTTGCTTGACTTTAATACCAAACTGATGAAAGATATCGTAAAAAAAAAATATTTTTCGGCTTTTCATTTTGTAACCATTGTCCTTACGCACTTTTTACAGGCTGCAGACTGAGATACATGCAAATGCCTAACCTAAAGCGTTCATACACGGCCGGAGAAATCGACTGAGATATTTCCGTAGAAACTTTATCAAGCAAATAGGACGGGTTGACGCCTTCGAACGTCCAACCCGGGTTTTGCACTTTGATTCGAAATCAAAAAGGAGGAACAGTCAGATGTGGGGCCGTGCACAAATTACGTAACGGTGATTTTACCAATTTTTGTGTAATGTTTTGTAACGGTTTGGCACGCCACTCCCCTAATATTACGTAACGATTTCAAGACCACTACCCCCCAAAAAAAAAAAACTTTTCACTTATTTTCATTCCAAATTTTCTTAGTTTCACACAAATGCAAACGCTGTCGAAAACCCCCCTCCCCCCTACGTAACGTTTTGTAACCCCCCTCCCCCCTATGACCATTACGTAATTTGTGCACGGCCCCTGTAGTCCTAGTGGAGGAGGGCGAGAAAATTGATATTTTTTTCTTAAAAATTATACTCTTTAGACCTATTTCTTTGCGTTCCCGAAATTACGTAATTTTTGAAAAAAAATTGTAAGCGGCGCCATTTTTATTTCTTGCTTTGTTTTTCTAACATTTTTGCGTTCGGCTAATTTAATTGAAAAATTCTTGCCTGCGGCGCCCTTTATCTTCTCACTCGAAACCAAGATCCCCCGTTTTAGGAAAACTGATCCCGTCTCAGTTTCTAAATTTTTTCGAATAAAAGTAGAGTATGATCATGGGGGAAATAATTTTTTTCTATTTTTCTACGGTATGACGAAAATTTCGAGAAAGTTGAAGAAAAAAATAAAAAAAAGTGGCAGAGCTCAAGTTTTTCGTAAAAAAAAAACGTTTTTTGTAAAGAAACAGAGCAAAATAAATCTTTTCACCCCTTTTTGGGTGTTACAAATATTGGCAGCCCCTTATTTTTCGCTTTTACCCTCCCGCTAGTTTTGAAGAATTGGTTCGCTACATGTTTCGAGATCATGTCATAAAACACCTCGAAAATATCAAATGTAGTGTAGGGCCAGCTTTATTTATAATCAATAATATCCCAAGCAAAAAGCTCTGCAGGAAAAACAGCGCCGTTTATTGATTTCTTTGGCTGCTAGTGCTAGCTGCATGGTTTGGCCGTTTCCGGATAGATGTCACTAGTAAAACAGAATGGAAATAAATTTAATTAAAAGCGAAGATATTTCTTTCTAATGTTAACAACCTCACGAGTTTATCACTCAGTATCGTAAATAATGGACACTGCCGCCTCCTTTAAGCAAGAAAAAGCTGTGGTTTGGACCTGAAAGCATCTAATTTTTAATTTCATGGTATGTCCGCCATCTAGCGGAATTTGCAGACATCTTGTCAACGGTTATTATTGCAACTATGATTTATGCTCACAATGAAAGAGTGGCGACAATTTTTTCTCATGAAAGCAGTCCGGAGATAATAACAAACTGACACCATTGCTCAATATACCTGTTTCTTTTGTGCGCGCAGAACTTTCTATGCCATTTCTGTTTGATTTATTGAAATCCTATCCCTAAGGAAAATCTTAGGAACCCTGTATTATTCTTATAGTAAAGTGTTGCCAGTCTCCTTATCTTTGTGTTTACAATGTCAAAAGATCTAACCTGTAATTCGAATACGTCAAAGTCAATTACCTGCAACTAACTTCTGCTGTACGCATTTTATGTGGCCGGTAGTGTACCTCAGGGTTAAGTAAAATTTTGCTCAAACTTAGGCAAAAAAAAATATTTAACTCAAAATTAAAGAAAATTAACTCGTAATTGAGCAAAGTTTTACTAATTTTTCGCTGTGGAATAAATGTAAAGATTTTTTCTACCAAAAAAGGACTAGTTAATTACTCTGATAGTAAAGTTCCTTAAAAACCAAAGTAAAACTATAAATAAAGAATACAAAAGCAGCTTTTAAAATAAAACAATTTTGTTTGCTAAATTGTATACAATGAGTTTCAGGCTACTGTGAACATAGGGGGAATCAAGTCCAATTTACCCTCTGTGCCGTACGACCGAGGTGGATTCGAAGCACGCTGCAGTGTTATCTTTTGGAAATTTATTTTGTTTTTATTATTTTGTTTGATTGATGCCTTGCTCGAGAAACAGATTGGTAAGTTCTTAAGTGAAATAATACATTTTTAAAACTAAAAATGGATGTCTACGAAGTTGCCGAACAAGTACAGATAGTCAAATGGTACTATCAAGGCAGACCATTGAGACTTATTCAAAAACTTTTTTTGGAGAATTTTGTAAATCGCCCAGACCGTAGTTTATCAACGATTCATAGGTTTTATTTATAATTTAATTTATTTATTTATAATTTTGAAAAGTTTGGTTGTGTAGCGCCAAGAAAACATAAAAAACCCACTGTTTTGAATGACGACCAGGAAGTACGAGGTGTGACGATTTGCGCTGCAGTGGAGGAAAATCAAAAGTTAACTAGCCACCAAATTGCCGAAGCAGTTGATACGTCTTCAGCCACTGTCTTACGAGTTCTCAAAAAGAATGGTTATTATTCTTACAAAGCGTCAAAAACGCATCAAATTTTTCCGGAGAACAACTATCGTCGTATGGAATTTTGCGAAACAATGATGGAAAGGGCTAATCGTGCTGAAAACTTTCTGAGATCTATTCTTTTCTTAGATGAAAGCACTTTTCCATTATTGAATAGTCATAACCCAACACACGTTTGATATTGGTCGAGGAAAAATTTGCATTTGTATTTTATTTTTTTTAAATGTTTGGGGGGATATTGTAGGGGAACACGTAATTTACGGCAATTTGAATGGTCCAAGATACTTGGATCTACTGCAGCAGCATATTATGGTTTCAACAAGATGGTTGTCCCACTCACAATGTTGGCCTTGTTCGGGAATGTCTTGATAATGAATTTTCTGATCGGGTTATAAGTACACGGGGAACTATTTTATGGCCAGCTCGATCACCCAATCTTGCTCCTAATGGCTTCTATCTGTGAAGTTATATCAAAAAGAAAGTTTACGGGCATGAAAGGGATAATAATTTGGAAGAACTTCGGATTAAAATTGAAGAAGCTTTTCAAACTATCATCCCTAACATGCTTGGAAACGTTAGAAGAGGTTTTTATAATAGACTCGGATATTGTCTAGTCGAGCAACGAGGACTTTTCGAACATTTTCTCTAATTTTTTTTTGACTGGGAGAATCTTTTTGGTTTTTAGAATATATTATTTTATTTTGAGAACTTGCTTTTATTTTGTTTCTCTTTATTATTTTCATTGTAGTACGTTGTTAGTGATAAATCTGAGCAGTTGAAAATAAAACGCTCTAATTTATCAGTGACAAAAAACAAGAAAATTCCGTTATAAAAATTTGCGTATTTATTGACCAAATTCCGGTTTCATTGACTACACTCCACATAGCACCGTGGTTAGAGGCATATTAAACACAAGCTGCAAACGGCGGCGAACGGCGATCGCAAGCCTAAGTGTTGGTTGCTCCATGATAGGTGTGCAAAATTGAACTTCTTTTGGCCTATGTTCGCAGGAGCATGAAGCGATCTGTATCTTTATTTTTATTGCTTTAGTTTGGTTTAAGGAGGGCATTGTTTCCTAAAACAAAATAGGATCACTGCATCACGAAAACTGCGTCTCCTTTTGCAGTTTTCGTGATGCAGTGATCCTAGAACAAAATTTTGAAAAGCCCACCATAAAAAATTACTTGTGTTTCTGTACGCTCTCAATGGAGGTGCCAGCATCGAGCCAAACCTGTTGCCAGATTCCCACCATTGAATCGAATCCCCTCTTTATTATTGTTTTCTCTATGGAAGGCACATTTTGTAAAAACATTTTTGATTTTTTGTCGGACAAGCTAATATTTTTTGTAAGGCCACCCCATTCAAACTGATAACAATCCTCTTTCTTCGCATTCTCAGCTGGGCTTACAAACCTCACCCAAATAGTATGAAATTTCCTTATTTTCGTATTTCCAATTGTGCTCTTCAATTTTTCTTAAATTCCACTGAAAAATGCTGAATCTTCTTGAATCTTCAACATGGCTGCTGTATAGTTTGCCATGGTTACTCTAGAAATTATAGAACGAATAGAGTAGAGATAGTTTAATTTTGTATAATTTTAAACTGGTTAAATTTAGTATATTAGACACTTAACAAACACACCCGCACACCTACTGCCAAAATTATAGAGATTTATTGTCAGACTTTCTACATTCTGCCAGTAATGCCAAGTACTGCAGTAGTGCAAGTGCTGTCAAATACTGTACACCTACTGCCAAGGTGAACAACTTCTCGGGAAAACCCATAAAAATTGCGGAGATATTCAAACCTATTATAGCATATATTTTTTTTAAAGATGGACAAATAAAAGCATATAGAATTTTGTCAGTTTGTCCGAATATGTAATCTATAGGAAGACTTATAAAAACCTGTGTTTTTATTACCCAATATTATGGAAATTTTTCAAATTTTATTTAGTTTGGCTGGTCATAAAATTTCTCAAAAGTCTTAAAAATATCTGCTTAAAACATTATAAAAAACAAGGATGTAATACTAGAAACCTATTAAGTTTTTTATAAAATATCTAAGAAAACGTTTCTTTCATAAACCTATTCATATATCTTTGAAAATAAAACGTTTGCACTATAAAATTTTATACATATTTACAAGTCCGTCAGATAATAGGATTAGGTGAAAAACAGATATATGAAACCGCACAAAATTTTACCAAAATCAAAGATATACTAAACTCATAAATTATTACAAATGCTTATAAACCTTATAAAAACTGATAAAAATCAAGTGTTTTTTATGAGATTTAATGCTTTTTTTTTTGGCAGGATTATATCATGAAATTCCAGTTTGACTTTATGTCTGGAAGAAAACCTAGAATTATTTCCTTTATGCACTTCCGGGAATAAATGCACCCATTTAATCCCGCTTTTGCGGGAATAAAGTGGGTCATTTATTCCCCTGGGAAATAAAGCAAAAAAAAATCCCGATTTTATACTTTTTTTTTATAGTTTATTGCCCTGGAAATTTGATTTTTTACCATTTTTTGTTGATTTTTTTACTAGAATGTAAAAATGTATTTACAGAGGTGTAAACTAGGTACACTTTAATATAATAATTAATAAACAAAATTTTTAAGATTTAAGTTAATATTAATAGTGATTTCTGCTTTATTTTGCGGTTCCACACTAGCACTGGAGACAGTCGTGGCATCTTTATATAAAGACATGTCAGGAGACGTAGGCATGGTCGTAATTTGTTCACTCGTTGATGGTTTGGAACATGAATTACTCGTGGTTGTTGATGTCGGCTTACAGGTTTTTTTTGGAGAAGATCTGTTTCCAAATATTTGGTCTGAAACGTTTTTTTTTCTGGAATAAAGAGTTTTCCACGTACCCTTCGGCAACAGCACTACTCTTCCAACCTCCGTGACGTTTTAATTGTTCTAGATGGGCACCAGAGTCTGCTAGCATGGTCGCTGATGAGCGACGAAAACAATGGCCTGTATATAAGTGGGGCTCTGGAAGATTTAAGAATTTGGCAATTTTTGTTGGCAGTTGTCCAAATGTATTCCTTTCAATAGGTTGATTGCTACACTGACCATTCTTGTAATAAACAAAAAATCGGTTATGGTTCTGAATAGCTGAAGGTCTTAACGAAATGTACTTCCTAATCAAACCAACGACATCCGTGGAGGTAGAAGAAGCTTTTACCACAAATGAGCGGTCCTTGTAGTTTTTCGTATTAGATACGTTCACTAAGAAAAACTCCCCATGGTCCTCGACATCTTTGAGCTGTAGCTTGATCAATTCTTGACCACGACAGGCCCCCGAAACACCTAAAACTAGGGCCACCTGTAACAAAAACATACATAATTTTACCAAAATATAATTATAAAAAATTATATATTTAATAATAGTAGGTATCGGTACTAAAGAAAAAGGAATGCCACGCATACGCATATTCTATTCTATTCTAAAATAGTAAAAATCCTACCTTTTGAGCAAGAAATTCACGGTCTGGCGCCTTTTCTAAAAATTGCTTGATTTCTTCCGCCGTTAAAACTCTTGATTTTTTTGGTTTCTAACCTTCATTCTTCCGCTTTAGGAATGCCACAAGCTTTGCGTATTTGCTTATATCAATATTAAATTCTTGAAGTACTGGCTCCAGATGGAAGAGGGCTTCAGCTTCTTGGACTTTTCCCAAAAATAGGCCAAGAGTGCGTTTTCATCTGCTATATTTTCAGCATTTTGTCCATGGCACCAATTTCTGTAGTCCGCAAACTGTTTTTGATATAGTTTTTCACTTTTTGCAGGGAGAAATTCCCGCATAGCTTCTGCAGCCGCTTTTTCGACGTTCATTTTTAAAGCCACGCCACAGAAAATTGTGTCAAATTCTGTTTGACAAGTAGGTAATGTTTATTGACATAGCGACGCATATGTTTCTGCGTTTTGACATAAAGACAGAGCGAAGTACATGTGGCGGTTTGTCTACAGAGTGCGATTTTTTGAAACATAAATAAAAAAATATAGTTATTTTTTTTACTTTTCTGCTTATTCTAAAGTGCATAAAATAGTATATAAACCTCAGGAGTAAAGTAATGCTTAATCCCTAACTTTTTGCTTCGGAATTAAATGTACCACTTTATTCCCTAGGTTTATAATGTACTATTTCCACAGAGTTTTAAAAATAATCAGTGGCTGAATTCTTGAATCTTAATAAATAAAAAAATATAGTTATTTAAAGGAGTAAAGTAATGCTTAATCCCTCGACAAATTATAGCCCTCCCTTCGGTCGGGCTATAAACTTTTTGCCTCGGGATTAAATGTACCACTTTACTCCTTAGGTTTATAATGTACTATTTCCACAGAGTTTTAAAAATAATCATTGCGCGAACGTTCACTTCTGTGAAGTAAACGCTCTCCACTGAAGAAAAACAAAATTATCAAAAATAAATCGAATAAATTAATATAAAATAGTTATTTATAAGCATACATCTCTCGAAATGAAGCCGTTCGTCGCGGGACAAGCCATCAAGTTTGCACGGTTTTTGTGTGAATGTGATCGATGAACTCTGGTTCAAGAATATTACAATTATAATTCACGAGCGTATTCATATGCGTTCACAGCTCAAGAATTGGTCGCCTGCACGTCCCTGCACTGCGGAAAAACTAAAGTATGGTCTACAAGATATCTTTTTATTTTTAATTTCCATTTTTCTCAAAAAATAAGTAGGCAAACAACAACAGTAAACAAACCTTAGAGTGGTTCATCGGGATTAAAAGGGCGGTGCATAAGAAAAATTCAGTTTAATCGTGATTAAACCCTTAATCGCGATGAAGGTTTTACGATGCATCTGGGGGTAAGAAGATACAGTTAGCATAAAATGCGTATTCAGTAAAAAAATATAAAAACTTTGAACTATATATTTTTGAGAGAGATATAACCCTGGCTTTAAGGCTATAGTTTCTCCCCAAATTTGTAGTGAAAACTAAACATCAGAATTAGATAAAATTTTGCAGGGATGATCATTTTTAAATGCTTAACAAAAATATCTGAAGGATTTTTCAAAATTCTCAATTATTTTTTCTCCAGAATAAAAGCTCTGGTGCTGTCATATATCACAAAAGCCTCAAAATAATTGCGGTTTAGAACAAACCCGATTTACAAAAAAATAGAGAAACTTCACAATTTGCTCTCTGGATTACATTTTTCCTTTTTATATTTCCTTACTTTAACGAAAATCAAACTAAGCTAAAAGCCTGTGCACTCCGGAAAAGAAAACCGATCAATCAATCACACTTCATTGAATTTGGGAGATAGACGCAGTTCAAGAGGTGGCCAATAGACCGCAGAATTTATACATAAGAGTATTTTTACGTTTTCTGACAGAAAACCATTCGAGGTTATGTTTATCTTTCAAAAATGTGTTTTCAAAAACATTGTTCTATAAAACAAATATGAAACCACTCCGCGTATGTGGTCGCCCGCCGAAAAAGGCCTAGGACGGCGCGGGCATTACCCCGAGTCTATCAAAGAACCATGAGAACTTTACTGGCTCGCTGGGATTACTAGGAATTCGCATAGAAACATTCGGCGCCCGTAACCCCATTTTGATTGAACCATTTTTTAAATTTAAATTATTTCAGCATAGCTATATGCAATTTTACTAGTGAAATCTTGGAGTGCAAAGGATAGATTTTAGAACCTCAGTTTCAAAAACACACGAATACTTGAGTACTAATAAAACAGGTCAGTAAAGCTCCATTTAGAGGTTGGAAAGACTGTTGCTAGTCGTTTACGCTCCTGTTTAAAATAGAATACGATTATCTCGTCTAGCGCCAGTAGCCGATTTTTAAATCTGCATGCTTTTAAGTTAACCTGTTGTCAGTATCAGCTAGCGGGAGTGTTTCCAATTCCATTATAAATGCATGTGAAAATGCAACCTTTAACATTACACCCAGATACTTTAATAAGTAGTTGGGTAACGTTTTTTAGCAGGTAATTCTGCAATAAATGGTCTTCTTTTGTTTTAGTATTTTACTTGGTTTTTTAGCGGCGCACAACGAGAAAAGTCAAAATAAGTAACCTAACCCCAAATTTTTGACCTGGTGCTAAAAAATCTCTGTTGTCCCACTGTGGATAAACATAAATAAAGTCTCCGCATTGCCATGGAAAACAAATTCAATGACGTAAAATTTTGCAAAAAAATCAGGTCGTTATAGTTAAATTGATTTCCCGTACAGTGTTGCTACAAAGAATTCCCCAGATTGTAACTACGACCTTAATTAAATATAAAAATCTTTGATTTAGGTATTTTTTTTAAGGGGAGGTGACATATTTCGAGGCAATCCTAATTTTTTTTTTGGTGTGATCTCCTGTTTTTGATACCAAATTTTAAATCCTTAGTCTTAAAATTTCAATTTTTGAAAGGGATAATCTCACAACAAATAGATACAATATGATGTTAGGTGTCATTTTAAAGAGTTTTTTTGAGAGAGTCTACGAATAATAACATTTTTAAAATTAAGCATTTGTATTAACCGTTTTTAATAAATGACATCAAAAAGACCAAAAATGGATTTCTTGCATATATATGTAAATGTGTAATCGCCGAAAGGTTATCATTTCTAAATTCTCCCTAAAAAATCCTTTAAAATGATATCCAACTATAAAATGGTACCTTATTTAGTTAGTAAGATAACCACTTTTGAAAATTGAAATTTTAAAAATTTGATTGCAGGTATCTCGAAAACTAAATATTCAAACCCTATGATATGCAGTATCTTTAAAAAGCAAGTTTTATAAGAACTTTAAATTTTATTGTGAGATTGTAAGATAATTTTGTATTAATAAAAGGGGGATTACACAAAAAAAAAATAGGATTGCATAAAAAACTTTTCTATTTTAGGGGTATATCTATCGCAAAAATATTTTGTTTATAGAATTATAAAAACATGTAAACCCCCTTATCTAAGAGAAAAATTTATAACTTTGGCTAGGATTCATCGAACTAGAAACTCCCAAAAGTTTTTTTTTTTTTTGAAGGTAGTTAACGTCCTATTAGTCAGATTGTGTAGAGATTATTGGGAATAAGGACACCTTGTTATTGTTGTATACGTTTAATTCATAAGCAACGTTTCGACAATAGTTTTTGTCTTTCTCAGGCCAGTTTTTTATAAATATTTGCACGTAAAGAATAAACAAAGAGAACTTATATAATTAACAAGTAATAAAAGGTAGTTAGCATATTGTTTCATATAATACCGTTTTTTTTTGTAATGCTCAATTCTAAAATTGTATATAATTATAATTTTATTTATATATGAAAGTTGATTTGAATTTAAAACAACAATAAACCAAATTAACAAAACAATTAAAATCCAAACTAGGTAGTTTAAAATTCATAATATTTCTTAATTGTACACATACTTAAATTATTTCTTTGGTTTACTAGGATACGGAAAGATGTTTAGGTTGTTTTTATTATTATTAATAAAATTCTACTTCTACTTTTATTAAATAAATAGATTATGGTGATAACGAGTGACAAAAAAAAATTAAGAATCTTATCTTCGAATTTGGTTATATACTTAGGTAGGCTTACACGTAATACAAAACATAGATATTAACTATATTTTTTGTAATTTTTATTTTGTTTTTAAAAATTATCACACACATAGATTTGACAGAAAAAAACAATAAAACCGCGGTTAAAAAATATTATATTTACAATGTTGGTTCAGTTTTAAGATGTTCATGATTTGATTATCTATCACAGAAGAGCAAAAGTAGTTAGTATTTAAAGAATGACAACACTTAACAACTATATTAAAATATTAAGTTTCGATAAAAAAGAAGACGCTAAATTGTGTTATTCTACTGAGAGACAAAGATAGGTAGAATTAGGTCCTATAGTACTACCAAAATTCTATCGTGGTCGCAATATGAATGCGACGTTGTCACTAATCTTAATAATAATTATATTATTATAGAGTTTGTTCTTATTTACTTTTCGTAACATTTTTTTTAATTCATTTATTTAGATTTTATATACCTATACATTTTTTTTTGTTTCTTTATTTTGTAAATTTTTTTTTTATATTTTATTTTTAATATATTATTATTTTAAGCCTATCCTGTTTACTAAGGGATGATATATTGCGCTTAGCTTGTTGACATCGCTACATAGGTTGACAGCTTTAGTTTTACCAAGATTAATATGTATCATTTCCAAAATGGAACGCTTATTAAAGTTGTTTTCTTTATCCACTATTCTTGGGTTATCAAAGTCAAAATCATGATTGGTTTCAAAGTGGTGAATGGTAAGAGCAGTTTTTTCTTTTTTAATTTTATTTTTATTTTGACAATCATATTTATGCTGTTTGATACGATTTTCCAAATATTGTTTAGTTTGACCTATGTATACGTTACCACAACTACAGGGAATTTCGTAAATGAGACCGGATTGTTTAGAGGGAGGGGTTTTATCTTTCAGTTTAGTAAAAAGAGTGTTCGTTGTTTTTATGTTATAAAATACTATTTCCAAGCCATCATCCTTAAAGCATTTCCTTAATTTATGTGAAAGGTCATTAACATAAGCAATCTTAAAATATTTTTTAATTTCTCCGCTATTAGTGTGAGATTGTTTCTGTGAATCATTAGATGTTGATAGAGTTAATTTATTTAAAATTTGGTTAACAAAGGATGATGAGTAATTGTTAATTTTAGCTAGCTTTTTTATTATATTGACATTATCATTCCAATATTTCTCATGGCTAAGGTTGTATGCTCTATAGAACAGGTTAGAAAGAGTACTTATTTTATGTTGCATGGCATGACACGAATAGTAGTTCAGGAGTCTACCAGAACTAGTGGGCTTCTTATACCAATTGGTGTGAACTCGGCCGTTTTTTCGGATAGCAAACGCATTCAAAAATGGAAGTTTCCGATCTTGTTCAATTTCAGAAGTAAATTGAATCTTAGGGTGAATTGAGTTAAAAATATTCATAATTTCATCCTGCTTATCCTTAGGGATAGATAAAATTGTGTCGTCTACGTATACAAAAAGAAAAGGGATGTGAAAGTCTATCTTTTTGAAAACTTCGTTAAGGACAAAATTCATTACAAGGTTTGCTAGTACTGGGGAGCTAGGAGTACCCATAGCATTTCCATCAAATTTATTATTCCTCATCATGGAACTGCTACTTTCCAAAAATCATTTACCTACGTAGCAATTAAAATGTGGAATGTTTCACAACAAGCCACAAAAAATCTATCAATCAATCATCAAAGATCAATCTCGATTATAATCTATTGTTATGTAAATAAACTAAATAAATGTTTATCTATATATATTTTTTCAACCATTGTGTCTCACTGTGTCGGGTTTTTCTTGTGTCTGTCAGTCGTCTGTTCCTTAAGCGCCACACCCCTGTCCCTGGATTTCTCCTCTGGGTGGAGTTGGGTTTTGTTAAATCCTTTTTTTAAGATATTAATACTGCAATATTCTTAATTGTATTTAATTTTTTTTTGCAAATATTTGTTATATATATATATATATATTTGTTTTATGGGTCCACTTAAATGGTGGGCCTAAAGTTATCGGTTTTGTAATCGTGAAATGATGCTTTTTTGTCAGAGAATGTATAAAAATTGTAATTGATATTATTTATTTTTTTTAGTTTAAGTTTTTTTTTCTTGAATATGTGGCTCAGGCCAACTGCAAAGAATTAATTTTTCCTGCTACCTTTTTGCGGACAGTTACCAAAATCGAGTTTTTGATAATAAAATTTTTTATGTTGTAATTATTATTGTAGAACGATGTACATGTTAGTTAGATTAAGTATGATTGAAAACGAATAGTTTTAAAAATAAAAATACAATTTTGTTGATGAACATTGGTTTTGATTGCAAAACTCCGACTGAAACCTCGATACTTCCAAGCACATAAATAATAAATGAATATCGGGCTGTCAGTTTTCTTTGAAGTCAAGTTCGTTTTATTTTTAGCCGCACTAAGTTATTAAATATGATTGGAAATAAATATTTATTACTGTTTTAACGATGTTCTGGGCGTTTTTATCGGCCGGCCCACTTTCCTGGATGATTACGATTTTTTTTTCATGCCATTTTTATAAGTGGGTCAGTTTCTGCTTGTACAGGGTGTCCAAAATTCTAGGCTTATTTGGGGGTTTTGGGTATTTCCTCAGGAGATCGAAAAAACTGACCCCAGTTGCAAGGTTTACCTTGCAAGAGAAATATAAATGTAAACTCTCGATATTTTGAGCCATTTTTGAATGTTTTTAGTTGTGAAAATTTCTGCTTGAGAAAAAATGCTTTTTTGTAGATTTTTAAAAGCAGAATTCGACCTTCAAACTGAATTGTATCTATCGCTTTTATATTTCGACACAAAATAAACAATGCAATGTTTGTTGCACCTGTCGATTATGCAATATATATAATAATAACAAAAGATCAAAAGATCTTAGGTGGAAATGACGAAAATTCAAACTTGTATGAGCATCCCACAAGGAACACACAAAGCACGAAGTAAAAAGAGAAATGCGTGAGCTCGTCAGTGGTTCCACTGGTCACCTTCCCCATACATCATTAAACACCATCATACACTTTGATTTCCAACTTTAAATCACTCACAAATAGGCATCGTTCCGCACTGGTACTTATCCAAGTTACCTGATACGGATTCGTCCTGGCGTGTTAATATTTCCTATAGGATTATGCTCCTAAGTCAATAAAAAAATAGAAAAAAAGAAGTTAAAAAATCTCCAAATCGGTTACATCAACCAAAAAGAATCTAAAAATAAAAGATTAAAAGATCAAAAACCTGGATGAGCATCCCACAAGGAACACACAAAGCACCAAAGTAAAAAGAGAAATGATTAAACGATGTTTCGCTCTGGGTAACCAGCGTGAACTCGTCAGTGGTTCCACTGGTCACCCTCTTCATACATCATTAAACACCATCATACACTTTGTTTTCCAACTTTGAATTAAACACAAATAGGCATCGTTCCGCACTGGTACTTAACCAAGTAACCTGATACGGATTCGTCCTGGCGTGTTAATATTTCCAATAGGATTATGCTTCTGAGGCAATTAAAAAACAAACTTTGGTGCTTTGTGTGTTCCTTTGGGGGATGCTCATCCATGTTTGAATTTTGGTTATTTCCAAGATCTTTTGATCTTTTTTTTTTAGATTCTTTTCGGTTGATGTAACCGATTTGGAGGTTTTTTTAACTTCTTTTTTTTTTGTTTTTTGTTTTTTAATTGCCTTAGGAGCAGAAAGCTTCAAAAAAGGTACTTAGCTTTAATTCCACAGCGACCTACAGTGCTCTATAGGCAAGGTTTTGTACAGCTTCCAAACTTCAGGGACCAGCAGCACACGTCAAGCAAAGGTATTCCCTCATAAAGGTACGAAGTCTGACAAAAGATCTCAAAGAATTGGCCTTACTGGAATAAACCAAGGTCTTACGTTCAACTTGTAACGATCAAAATGAACGTTATAAGATTTTGATAAAGACACGTATGTCATAGAGTAATATACCTACGGAACAGAGGCGCAAAGCAGACCGAAGTGGATCGCAGGCTTCCGCGTGAATCCTCGCGAAAAGTGTTTCTGCGCACAAGCAGAGATCTCTTATCCAACGCACAAGTCTGCGATCCATTTCGGCCGGCTTTGCGCCTCTGTTCCATAGGTATATTACTCTATGACACTAAACACGATTTAAACTAAAAAAATATCGTACATAGTATTTACAACAGGCGTTTATTAATTTTTTATAGATATTTGTACATCAATAACACGTAACTGTTTCCAAAATCGGAGGCAAGTTATAAAAGTCGTCATATACAATAATGAAGTTAATAAAAGGAAGTTGCGAAATCAATGAAAAATGTTTCTTGACATTTTATAGAGAGTTGTTATCAATAGTATACAGGTTATGGAGATAATAAAAGAGCATATGAAATAAATAAAAAATATTAACGATTTTAATCAATGCCCTAAATCAATTAAAGTTAAAAGTTGTTATGGAATGTATGGACAAGTTTATAAAAATTATGAACCGGGCATATAAAATACATAAACAAGGTTACGAAATTTATGTACATACAAGTCTTTTACTAAATTCATTCTTAGGTGTAACTTAAAGCTATGAAAACATGTGTCTTAATTCTTGATTTCATAACATCAATAATTCGTTTTGGCTATAAAATTTATGTAAACTTGATTATCATATTAATAAAACTTTACATCGGAGCAAAAATCATATACAAAATACATTGGCTCAATGTATTTTTTTTAGAAAACGATGCCTTTTTTCGTTAAGTGAAACAACAAACAAACATTTACGAAAAGCAGTATATTAAATTGACCTTGCATAGCACGGTGTTGCTTAATAATCACACGGCTACTACCCAGTAAACAAAAAAACGCATTTCTGACCTACTACTCTTTTGATTTCAAAACCACCAAAAAAAAAAAAATGATTAAATTAAAAAAACATTTGTCACGTCAAACGCTGACAAAAAATGTCAAATCGCTCCAATATTACCACCATAGAGCGGGGGGCTTTTTAAAATTTTGTTTTAGGGTTATAGTACAGTAAAATTGTCATGAATAAGTGGGGCACCTCAAAAAAAATCCGGGAAGGCTAAAATTTTTATATGTTTTTAGGAAGGGTCTAAAAGTAAGATCCCCAAGTTTGTGTTTCCCCCACTCCTCGGGAATCATCCGCCATTTTAAAAAAACTTTGTAATTGCCTCTTTTCCATTTCTATTGGTCGGAGGCGAAAAAGTCTGAAATTTTAAACTTTTTTGTTCAAATGCTTAACTTTCTGTAGTTAGTTTTTTTTAAAACTTTAAATGAAAAAGTTGTAGATCTCGAAAAAATCCTATAAAAATATGTATGTTTTTTTATAATTACTTAAACAGTTCCTGAGATACAGCGAGCTGATCGGTAAAATTCTTTGAGAACCGCGTATACATGAAGTCGCATGTTGTGACATGCGTTACACAAATGACCCGGTCTGTCGGCATGAAATCTGACAGACTGGCATTGAGTCGTTGAACTGATTTTTCGTAACTTTAACGCCCTCTATCTTTTTAAAAACTAACTACAGAGGGTTAAACCTGAAACAAAAAATATTGCAAATTTTATGTCAAAGATTTTTTGTTTCTATATTTTCTTGCCTTCAACCAATAGAAATGGAAAAAATCGGTTCCAAAGTTTTTTCAAAATGGTGGATTGTTCCCGAGGAGTGGGAGAAACACAAACTTGGGAACTTTACTTTCAGAGCCCCCCAAAGAGCATACAAAAAACTCAGCCTGTTCGGTTTTTTTCGACTTCAAATGACAATTTTACTCTACTACCATCAATTATGTAAAACCATTTATCCAAATTTTGACCCCTCCCCCCTGCAACACTATAACATTTTTACAACCTCTTCCCCCTCCCTTTTAGCATTTAATAATACTTCTATCTACCCCTCCAACCTTTCTTGTCGCGTTTATGTAAGAAATGAACTCGACTATCTCAGATCCGTCTATGCAATAATTACACAATAAAATTTAATTCTAAGGGCTTCAGTTAACCCAAAAGAATTTTGTACCGTTTATAACCGGTCTACCCAAGAAACTTTATTTCACATTCTCTTTGATTGTCCTATTTATGCATCTATGAGACCTTTTGGACGACATAACGCCTCCTCTTGCTAAAGCTCTGTTCATGCACTTGTGGAATGTTTTAAAACTACGATCCTTTATAATAAATTAATAAATATCTGCACATAAATGTCCTATATCTGTCTTATCAAGATCAAACCCAAAAAAAAATAAAAATAACTTTTATTGTTGAGCAAAAAAAAGAAAATTGTTTTTTGATCCCTTTTAGTGCATGTATCAACTGTTCTTTCTTTTATGTTTTCTTCACTATAAATCATTCAAAAATCAATATCAATATAAACTTTTAAATATTTTTTAATTTTTTGTTTGAATTTGTTTTTTTTACTAGTGATTTTTTCTTATCTTTTGTGAACCAGCCACCTGTAACCTCTAAGAAATTAGTTTGTAACTCTTCATTTGAAAAACTTTTTTATGTGTAAATTTCTTTTTTTTCTTATTGACTAAGCACATACTACTTTTTATTATACGTGACAATATAAATTTGTTTAAGCACTCTAACCAAGCTCTTTCTTACAAGATATTTATATTTTCTTTATAAACTAAATGTCACTCTGTCAGATACTTTCAGCAATTTTCATACCGATAGACTGGGTCATTTGTGTAGCGTACGTCATAAGCTTTAATTTTATACCTAATTTGTACTGCTTTTACTATAAATAATAATATATATGTTTTTTTGATAAGTTACACAAAATTGATTAAAACTAAGATTATTTTATCAATTTTGATCAAATGTAATACAAAATGCAGTCCATAATTTTTTTACTCAAAAAATTTTGCTAATTTACACCATTAGTTTTAATGGCACTTGTTACTGTGTAAGGAAGCGGAGTCCATTTTTTTAGTTGAAAAAGGTGTTGCTGGAACTCAACTGTAACAGGACCGTTTTTTGACATAATAAAAAAGATAATAACTTTTAGGAGGTATTTTTTGAGCAATTATGCAGTTTTTTAAAACCTATACTTTGTTTTTAACCCTCCCTATTTTAATTTATTTATGATCAGAAAAATTACAACAATATAAGAAAATAAAAATATAAAACAATTAATATATACAAACTCACTCTCACAGGCATGCAAATCTTAACACAGAAAATTTCCTCTATCCCTGCCTCCTCCCGGATGGTGCCCATCACCGAAGCCGCATTACCCCTCTGGATTGCGAGACTTATACTCTGGGTTATGAAGCCATAAGACTGGTCAGAAGATATTTTGGAGGCTATGTCTAAGATCAGTCTCTTAGCCTCATCACCCCAAGGTCCATAATTCTCGACCGTAAAGGGCACAAAAATAAAGCGATCTAATAATTCACATGTGAACAAGTTGCATCCCAGAAAAGTTGTTTACCGTGTTTCCATGGGATCAAAGTCATCCCATCCGCACGTTTTCCATCACTGCGACAAACCCCCGAGTGGCTCCAATAAGGCCGGGCAACCCGCTATAATCAGAGCGCTTCTGAGGATGTCATTAATCTGTATGTGTCTAGATACACGTCCTGCGCTTTTTCTGCAGCTTAGGCCGTGAGAGCCATAAATATCTGCTGTTTCGCCGCAAACGCAGGTGTGCACTCCAGACACAGGCAGACCTAATCTTAACGCAGTTGAAATATGAAATGTATTGTTGTCTAAAAGATTTCCTAAATTTCTGGAGCTTGGAGAGCAAGAAGACGTGCTTTTTCTTGGCTGGTTTCAGCTAAATATATTAAAAGGTTTTTACGTATTTCAATAATTTGATGATCGAAATATTTTTGAAATTTTTGAATTTCGTCAGACAGTGGATTTTCAAGCTTGCACAGAAAAATCCATTTTTGAAAACAGTCATTCAAGTGTAAGTTAATTTAAACGGAGACTTAAGGTGGTAAAATAGTGTTAAGAAGGTCAGAAACATCATACACTCACCCTAAAAAGGCATATATTGAAAGAGTAACAGTATCTTGGATTCCAAGACCTCCCATTTTTATAGGCAATGTGCCTTGTAGCCAAGAATTTGAAGAGAATTGGCAATTAGATATTTCTTGGACTAGATTTTGAGCGACGTTATCAAACTTAGAAAGGGTTTCAGTAATTTTCCAACAAGGTGAACATCTAAGTAAATAAGACATGCGAGGAATTCCAAACGGTTGTTTTAGTAAAAAATATGCTATATGAGGTAAAATAGTGTTAAGAAGGTCAGAAACATCATACACTCACCCTAAAAAGGCATATATTGAAAGAGTAACAGTATCTTGGATTCCAAGACCTCCCATTTTTATAGGCAATGTGCCTTGTAGCCAAGAATTTGAAGAGAATTGGCAATTAGATATTTCTTGGACTAGATTTTGAGCGACGTTATCAAACTTAGAAAGGGTTTCAGTAATTTTCCAACAAGGTGAACATCTAAGTAAATAAGACATGCGAGGAATTCCAAACGGTTGTTTTAGTAAAAAATATGCTATATGAGTTCCCTAAATTATTTAAGACACTAACTTTTTTATTTATATTTGATTTAATTGCAGAGGGCGAATAATAATTAAACTTATTTGAAGGTGTTTCTAATAGATTTGGAGCAAAATTTAAAAATTTAGAAGTTATTGTCGAGGAATGAGTTTGGGACATTACAGATAACTCGCATTTGTCAAAATTTAAATGTAGGTCAAGTTCTTTGCGAAAAGATACTAATTTTTTAAAGTTATCTAAAACATTATCGGGATCACCTGCAAGAGTTCCATCATCTAGATACCATAGGTTAAGTTTCGAGTTCAGGGTAGAAATAAGAGGTTGAATGGCCAAAAAAAAAGGGGCGGTCCAAGAGGATCACCTTGTTGAACGCCTCTTTGAGAGACAATGTTCTGTTTGCCGTAACGTAGAAGTGAATTTTCGCCATAGCACTGTGAAACAAAATTATAAAATGTAACTAGACCTTGAAAAAGGTAAATAATAAAAGAGTTCAAGGAAGAAATGAGTTTAGAGGACAAGAAACGTACCCCATCGCTTATAAGATCCTTAAGATGCCCCGGCGAATCCACACCACCCGAGGACCCAGGGTTAAAGGAAAAAATTGCGTTTTTGATTTCTTTTTCTGAAATATTAAGTTTAACATAAAATTCTGAGAACGAGCATTTAAATGTAGATAGTCCCAACTTACGAATCACCCTGTATAATTCTTTAAGCCTCGATACTTATTTAAAACATAGGGGTAACGGAAGGCTAGCTGCACAGGTTAGCTGCTTATCCCCACATCTGTGGTGTCTGATCATGGATACTCTCCTATACAACACCTAACAGAGAAAGGATTCGATGTCCACGCATACGCCGACGACGGTGTCATGGAGGTGGTAGGCCACCACCTAAATACCGTCTGTAACAGAACGCAAAGTCAATCCAGGACAGACAGAGATGATCCTGTTCACAAGAAAGAGGAAAATGGAGGGATTCAGAGCACCTAAGATGTACGGGAGACCCTTGACTTTGGTTTCATAACTGAAGTACCTAGACCCTAGACCAGGGGCTCACCTGGACACCACACGTTGCGAAATTGACCAATAAGGTGCAGGCAACGATGTGGCAACTGGGTCGAGTGGTTGGCCGCACCTGGGGTTTGAGCCCCAGAAACCTCCACTGGATGTACACGGCAGTACTAAGACCAAGGATCCAGTATGGATCTATAGTCTGGTGGCCAGCAGTGGAGAAGGTCACTACTACCCTCAAGCTTAGGAGCCTACATGGAACCATATGCAGAGGGATAACCGGCGCTATGAGGACGGCACCTATACAGGCCCTCGAAACCATTCTGGGAATGCCGCCGCTTCCGATCTAAATCAGAAAAGAAGCGATGGCGACCCACCTCAGGCTGAGAGATACAGGTCAATGGAGAGGAAGAGGGGAAGCTGCGGGGCATCTTAGGATTGCCACAAAGACCAAAAATCCCCTGGAGATTCAACAAGAGGTACAAAGTAGTCATCCCAGACAGGGAACTATGGCAGAGTGAAAACCTCCGCGAACAGTTCGAGGAGAACGCCTTGATTTGTTACACCGACGGGTCCAAACTGTTGGAGAAGTAAACCACAGGATCGGGAGTTTACGTGGAGGACCAGGAGGTTCGAAAGAGCTACCCGCTCGGAGAGCAAGCCACGGTCTTTCAGGCAGAGGTGTATGCCATAATAATGGCTGCAACCATGGAAGAAAGAAAGAACGGTAGGGAGGAGCATGTTTATATATGCTCCGACAGCCAATCGGCCCTAAAGGCACTAAGGGCGCCCAAGATCAACAACACCCCGATGGAGGAATGTACGGATGCACTAAAATCCTTGGGAGAGGGCAAACAAGTGACACTTATGTGGGTATCGGGACATATGGAGGTACCGGGTAACGAGATGGCCGACGAGCTCGCCAGGATCGGTGCAAGCACCCAGTATGTAGGGCCGGAACCACTCCTAGGAACAACCAAGAGGCAGTTGCAAAGTCGACTCAATAAATAAGCCAACGATGCCATGACGACCGCTTGGAGGGGAAGAACAAGATGCAGACAGACCAAGGACTTCGTGAATGGCCTGGATGTAGCTAGACAAAAATGGCTTCTGGGGAGATCGCGAAGGGACGCTGGTCTGCTGACAGGAATCATAACAGGTCACAACGACTAAGGAAGCACATGACCCGGATCGCGGTGGAGAATGACTCGACCTGCCGGACCTGCGGGCGGGCAGAAGAGACATCTTGACACGTTATAGCGAACTGCGAGGCATACCAGAGAACGAGATACCAGGTATTCGGTTTCCCGGCCCTGGATGAGGAGGACCTGCACACGCTCAAATGGGACAAAATACTGGACTTTGCAAAAAGAACAGTGAAACCAGATGAGCAGACTCCCAGACCAGTGGTGCAGGCGGTGGATTAGGGGCAGGCTCAGGGTAGGCCGGAAAGGGCCCAGGGAGGCCTACTTGCCAGGCTTCGCGCCGCCTGTTCTCTACTACTACTACTACTACTACCACTACTACTACTACTACTACTACTACTACTACTACTACTACTACTACTACTACTACTACTACTACTACTACTACTATTTAAAACATAACTTATCTGAAATTCAAAAAAATTGTATATAGGTGTCAAAATTTTTCTCACAAATTATAAAATAAAATAGAATTTTATTTATAAAAAGTAAGTGGCTGCTTAAATAAAACACATCCATTATAATTTATTTTAACCATTGATCTTTTTGTTTATTGGATATGTTCAACTTTATTTATAGATAGATATTATGCTATTGAAAATGATTTACGTTTCATAGTGAAATTACCCTGCTGGTACGCAGGTATTGGAATACGTCTGTGGCATACAGGGTTGACCTGACTCAACGGGATAAAGTGTCCTGCCCTGAAACAAAATTACAGCAGTATAGGTACCAAAGTCGATTAGTTGTAAGAAATCTTGCTACTTTTAATTAATCCTTAATCATGACTAATACTAATCGGAGTTTGGAATGAGCCACATGCTAAACACCAATTAGTAACTGATCCCGATTAAGCCCAATCGGAGAATTTTTGCATTGGTGGATACGAGCATTATTCTCCTGGATCTTGCCCTTCTTTAGGCCCGTTTTCGCCAGCTTATTACATATTGACTATTGTACCGTCTGTACACCCTTCGACCCCGCATATCTGTCAGGGACAACTATCTCAAGAAGCTCTTTAAAACATAACTTATCTCAAATTCAAAAAAATTGTATATAGGTGTCAAAATTTTTCTACCAAATTATAAAATAAAATAGAATTTTATTTATAAAAAGTAAGTGGCTGCTAAAAAAAACACATCCACTTACTACAAGTAATTAGACCTGCGGGGTCGAAGGGTGTGCGGGCGGGTATTTTTCCTGGTAAGGGTATTATGCTGATAAACCAATTTCGGCTTTTCTATATAACGGCTTTCATAATTGACCAAGGATTTTTTCGGCTTTTCTAATAATATCAACATTAAGTTTTTCACTGCTACTGGCGCTTCGTAAAATACAATATTTTCCACGCCAACGAGAATTTTCAGTCTGACGTTTATATCACACACTGATCACAGTATGGACAGGGTCTCATTCAGAAAATTTTCGATTTCGTTTAGTTTAAATTTTATCATGAGTATTGATTGTAATAGAGGGTTTTTAAACCATTTTTTTGCCATTTTGTAATTATTATCGTAAGACAGTTGATCACAGTCATAGTGTGATAGATATGGCCAGGGCCGCAAGTGTTGATCCAATACATAAACGTAAATACATGGCACCACATTCCAAATTCTCCGGATCAATTTCAATATGGCGGCTGACAACTAAACACAGAAGCTACACGATTGGGGCACAGGCATGGTGGACGCACCCACACATTGCCCATATTCAGAGGCACATTAGGCATATAGCCCCAAGAGTAGCAAGATCGATAGAAATCTGTTTCCTAATATTAAGACCTATTTTTGTTTTTAAATCTAACAACTGCATATGTGTAGCAGTTAGTTGTTATGAATTTACATCAACACCCTCACCAAGCTTAAATTTATAAAACCGCAGCTTTGGATCAAAACTTATAAATTTTTACATATATCAACCCCCGCAACAACCCCCCCCCCAAAATTATTTCTTTCTCAAAATTAGAAAACATTAAGTTTATTATTATATACAAGCTATTATTTGACTTCACCTCTATGTATGTATGTTTGTATGTTCAAGTCAAATCTTGCAACTCACTTTGACTAATTTCTAGATGTCCGATTGAATTCACATTTATTATGCGATGCCTGGAGAGGGAAAAACGCCTAAGTTTTTTGATTAGATTTTGAAAAATTCAATATGGTGGATTCAAAATGAACCAATTTCAACTGAATTATACAGATCCGATTGTCTTTAAATTTGGTATGTTTTTATAGTTCTAGTGACAATACAATAATATGGTATTATTAGGTACCCACCTCCCCCTAACGACGAAACTGGAGGGGGGAAAAAGATTTAGTTTGTTCGATTTCAATGAAAATTGGTATACAGGGGTTTTGAGGGAAGGAGATTATCAATTTTTTATCAGATTTGGAAGTTTTAATATAGCGGATTCAAAATTGACGATTTAGGGTACAAATCTAAAAATTAAAAAATAATTTTATATAAAAAGACTTTTCAAATACAAGCTTTTATAAAATATAAAGTTCACTAAAAAGTAAAAAATAATTTTTATCATTCTGATATCATAATAATAAAAGCGGTGGCCGCAAATTAAAACTAAGAATGTCCATCCATATATTAGTTGTACCCTAAATCGTCTACTGTGATTGTGTATGATTTTTACATCTGATCTTCTCTTAAGAACCCCTGTATCGAATCAAAATCGAACAAAATCTAACAACTAAATCTTTTTTCCCCTCCACTTCCCTCATTAGGGGGAGGCGGGTACCTGATTATATCATATTATTGTATTGTCATAGGAACTTTAAACGCATACCAAATTTGAAGACAGTCAGATGTGCATAATTTAGTTAAAATTGGTTAGCAAAACATGACTAAAAATCGTCCATATGAATCCGCCATATTTAATTTTCAAAATCTGATCAAAAATTCGTATTCCTTATCCCTAAAAGCCCCCGTATACTAATTTTGGTTGAAATCGGAGCAATTTAGGCGTTTTCCCACTTCCAGGGGGTGCTTAATAATACCATATTATTGTATTGTCACCGGAACTATAATCGCATACCAAATTTGAATTCCATGTTCCGCATAACGCCATGCAAAAAGTTCCTTGCTTATGACGTAAATATAATGTTTTTAAGGAAACATAAGTTATGTTATGTAAATATTACGTAAATGTTATAAAAACATTTTTATGTAAATTTTTTGGTTTTAGGTTTACGTAAATACTATGTTAATGTAACAGACGTGTTTGCTGGGAGTTTACAAGCTACGATTGTAAGAGTGGCGTTAACAATTTGTAAAGATTACATCAATTTTTCTAAATTGTCCACTTGACAAAATCGCGTAGCTAGGTATCTCCCTTAGTACATTTAATTGATAAATGCACGCTATTCCTATATCCAAACTGACGAACCCTGTATATGCTTTTGATTGTGGCAAAAAATATTTCCTTCAGCCGCTGGAGGATTGGTCAAAGAGGAATTTCGGGTTAATTCTTTTTGCCTGTTACTTTTTGTTTTACGTTGAGCCACCCTATATATATATAAAATATCGGGGCTTCAAACGTAATGTAATCTCTAATATGAAATCAATGATTTATATTTCATATAGCATCTACCCCATTTTTCTGCAATTTCGACGTTCTTTCGCCCAAAAAAAAAAGAGAACAGCATGCATGCCCATCGTCATATTTCAATATACACTGCAATATTTTTTAATAAGTAAGACCTCGTGTTACAAACTACTATTTATTTATCTCTACTTATCTACACTACACTGTTAAAAAGGATTTGTAAAATTAAAGAACTAATCGTTGGTAATTTTGTGACCAACGATAAGTATCGGAAAATTAAAAAAAATATGTAAACTGTGTTTTACACGGCTTTACATAATATATACTGTATTTTTTTTACTGAGTATGTACTGTAATTTGGTAATTTTAGCACTTCTATATTGTACAAATAAAGTTTTGCATTGTAAAGTTACAACCGTTTGGTAAAATTACAATCAAATTTTCAAATTTTTCCTAAAATTACATTGTAATTTATAAACTTTTTGTAATTTTACAATTTTATATGTAAAATTACAAAATTTTTTGTTAGCAAAAAAAAAGAGTATGGAATCCCGCGGACCATTTGGTTAGTAAAATGTCGTCACCCTTTTTCGATAGAAAAAATAATTTTGCCTAAGACATATCGAGAATAAAATATGTTGTGTTATCCGGCGTTAATAAGAATGCATCTATACTTAAGTTGGGGGCACAATTAAAAATACAAGCTACTCAATGCAGATTACAGTGATTTCTAACCTCACTTTTTTGTGCGATTTTCGTTAACGAAGGACAAATTACTTTTTACAATTTACTACAAAATATTGGTATTTTGTACCTTTTACTACTCTTAGCTACTAGCTAGCATTTAGTATTTTTATTTTGACTCACGGCTTTGAAATTCTGTCGCTATAGTATCTAATAGTATATTTTTAGTTGTGTCTTCAGCTTCACCTTTAAAAACTGAAAATGTATCAACTTACTAATCACAAACAAATACTTTTCACTACACATAAACACCACACATTTACTATTTTTTACTTGCGAATTGCTCTTCAAACGAATCACTGTGCCATTGTGAAACAAACGACTGCATAATGGCCGCCTGTGGCCTGTTCCGGCGTGTTACAGCCATTTTATCGAATAAACAATGGACTTTTACCATATTACAAAGGAATATTACATTTTAAAATGTAATTGCTATAAATCGGAATATTACAATGTAAAATTGTAAAATTAATATGTAAAATTAAGTTAATATGTAGAATAAAATTCATTGTAGTAAAACTAGATGTGTAAATGTGTAAATACAAGTTTACTTTGTAAGAATAAGAAACAAAGGATTTTTACAAGAAAAAGAGTAAATTTACGAAAAAAGTTATACAAAGTCTGCATGTCTGCGATGCAAATAACGAACCAAGCTTAAAAAACATCGTTATCACATAATCTAAAAGTATCGGCGAGTTCTTTTAATCTGCTTATATTCAGCGATGGCTGACTGCACTTTCAGCTTTCGATTGAACAGCTGTTTTTGACCGATCTAGCGCTAGTATCCAAAAAACTCAACAGTTGATAAAAAGGGGTTATGTTATCGGTATTGACTCTTAACAAAGCCGATGAGACTTGCTGGCATCAGCTGCTTCCAGCGGAATTCTTCAAGAACGCGTTTGATGGCATCAGAACATCATCAAGAACGCGCTTCCTGGCAGCGATTGCTCAAGTGCTGAGATTACAAACTCACCTTATATTTATAGTCCATTCCATTTTAATTTAGGAAAAATTTCCACATAGCAAAAACCATAGTTTTAATATGCCAAAATCAAACGCCTACGAAACAGTAGAAAGGCCACCACGCAACTCTTTTATCGAATTCCGTAAAAAAATGGTGAATTCTTTTAAAAAATCGTGAATTCTGTAAAAAAATCGTGAATTCCATAAAAAAATCGTGAATTCCGTAAAAAAATGGTGAATTCTGTAAAAAAATCATGAATTTCGTAAAAAAATCGCGAATTCCGTAAAAAAATGGTGAATTTCGTAAAAAAATGTGAATTCCGTTAAAAAATCATGAATTCCGTAAAAAAATCTTTATAGAATTCACGATTTTTTTACGGAATTCGAAAAAAAAGTAGTATGGTGGCCCTTCTACTCTATCATAAACGCCCTAAACCTTAAAGCGCTTCGAATAATCCCTTATATTACGCTCTCATATGAATCAAATTCACCACAGTGAAACAACATGATGCCAGGGATAGTTTATGAATGAAAAATGAATATGTTGGTTAAAGCTGCTATGATATTCGTTTTTATTTGTATATAGAACATAACAAAGAAAACGCGATGCAAACCCAATATGCCTGAGAGAGACCCCGACTGGTGAAAGAAGTCACCCAAAAAATAATGAATTCAAATATAACTTAGACGTTTAAAAATGCAGGACCGGCTTATAATTTTATTTAACTTCACCTCTATGTATTTGTTTATACCCAAGTAGCACAAAGTGCTGAAAATCAGTTGTAGAAGTGTTTCCACGGCCAAATCTGTAGCAATAAGGCTTTAGCTGTTGTCTGTGGCAACACTTCTACAGTAGTATAGAAAGGTTGTAACAGCTGTTTTTTTCCCTCATTTTTTGGTTATCACAATGTTGTGGGCAGCAATTTAGCTGTATATTTTAAGCTTAAAATACAACTGAAATTCAGCATTTTGGTACAGGCTGCCATTGTATTAGAAAAAATATTTTTATAACTAAATAAAATTATAAAAAGGAAATATGGATCACAAAGTTTTAAGTCATAATAATATATTAACTTACTTAGTTGACATCATAATAATCTGTAAAAAAGGCCATTACACGAGTAAATTTGGGTGCCCTGGGCAGTTTATTGATAAAACTCATCATAATAAATCACTAAAACACACGAGCCTCAAAAAATCAGCATATTACTGTTTGTGTTTATTAATATTTTATGGGTTACGTTTACCTTTTTTCAAGGAATTTTATTCAAAAGTGTTAAAAATGCCTATGTTATGGATCATGCATAATTTGTATTGCACTATTTGGTAAAATAATGTATTTTTCAATAAATAATTTTAATTTTACATTCACTATTTTCTGTTAGAATAGAAGAGCATTTAAAGCCAGTTACTAGCAAAATACTTTTTGGCCGAGTGGAATAAAAAAAGAAGAAGAGCAGAACTGGAAGTAACGCGTAGTTCACATTCTACTTTTTTCCGGTACCGTCTTTGTCTTATTGAGCAAGAGGGCAAAACATTTTCCAATCTCTCTCACTTTTTTCTGCAAATATAGAAGTAGATATCAGTTGCAAGCAGGTGGAATGTGGACTAGACGCAATTGATTATCGTAAGTTTTCTATACACCGGTAGAAGGCGCGGCATTCGCAGCTGTTCGCAGCATTTAGTTTTGGCTATAAATGTTCAAAAAAAGTAAAAATTATGATCACTTGGTGCAGCTGAGGATCAAATTTTATTGTGACACAAAACATAGCTTTAATATAATAATATAATAATTTGACAGCTAAAAAGGCAACTTAAATAAAGCTAGCTACTTTACAGCAAAAACGTAGTTGCCGCAACGTTATGACAGCTATAGGATAGCTGTAAAATTTAAAGTGTACAAACTGTGCTGTTTGGGTATGTTCGGGTCAAATCTTGTAACTCAATTTTGACTAACTTCTAGATGTCCGATTGAATTCAAATTTGATATGCGTTTATAGTTCCGGTGACAATACAATAATATGGTATTATTAGGCACCTCTGGAGGGGGGATAACACCGAAGTTTGTACGATTTCAACCAAAATTGGTATACAGAGGTTTTTGGGGATACGGAATATGAATTTTTGATTAGATTTTGAAAATTCAATGTGGCGGATCCAAGATAGACGATTTTTGGACATATTTTGCTACCCAATTTTAACTGACTTATACACATCCGACTGTCTTTAAATTTGGTATGCGTTTAAAATTCTGGTAACAATACAATAATATGGTATTATTAGGCACCCCTGGAGGGGGGATAATGCCTAAATTTGTACGATTTCAACCAAAACTGGTATACGGGGGTTTTTGAAGTTACGGAATACGAATTTTTGATCAGATTTTAAAAATTCAATATGGCGGATCCAAGATGGAAGATTTTTGGTCATGTTTTGCTACCCAATTTTAACTGACTTATACACCTTCGACTGTCTTCAAATTTGGTATGCATTTAAAGTTCCGGCAGTATTATTAGGCACGCCCCTCCCACCTACGAAGAAAGTCGAGGAGAAAAAACACCTACTTGGTATAATGGTTTTGGGGCTAAGGAATACGAATTTTTGATCAGATTTTGAAAATTCAATATGGAGGATTCAAGATGGACAATTTTTGGTCATGTTTTGCTAACCATTTTTAACCCTCACGAGGGAAGTTGAGGGGGAAATAGATTTAGTTTTTTCGATTTCAATCAAATTTGGCATACATTGCTTTTTAGGAAGGGGATCATGGGTTTTTGATCAGATTGAAATTTCAATATGGCGGATTCAAAATGGACGATTTAGGGTACAAATCTAAATTTAAAAATAAATACAAGCTCTTATAAAATATAAAGGGCGCCAAAATGTAGAAAATAATTTTTAGAATTTTGATATCATAATAACAAAAGCGATGGACGCAAATTAAAAGTAGAAATGTCCATCCATACATTAGAGAAATATTAGACTAACTTGGGTCGAGTTCGAATTTACTTACCCTGCTTTATAGTGAATTCAGATTCTTTCGAACAATTATAATATATAAAATAACCTTTATTGCGCCCATCGCTTTTATTATTATGATATCAGAGTGCTAGACATTATTTTCTACTTTTTAGTGCACTTTATGTTTTATACGAGCTTGTATTAGAAAATATTTTTTTTTATATAAATTTAATTTTTAGATTTGTACCCTAAATCGTCCATTTTGAATCCGCGATATTGAAATTTTCAAATCTGATCAAAAATTCATAATCCCCTTCCCTAAAAACCCCTGTATGCCAATTTTGATTAAAATAGAACAAACTAAATATTTTTTCCCCTCTACTTCCCTCGTTAAGGGGAGGTGGGTACCTGATAATACCATATGATTGTATTTTCATGGGAACTATAAACACATACCAAATTTGAAGATAAACTGATGTGTCAAAGTCAGTTAAAATTGTTTAGCAAAACATGATCAAAAATCGCCCATCTTAAATTCGCCATATTGAATTTTTAAAATCTGATCAAAAATTCCTATTCTTTATCTCCAAAAACCGCGTATACCAATTTTGGTTGAAATTGGAGAAACTAAATCTTTTTCCCCTTCTACTTTCTTCGTTGAGGGGGGGGGGTGGGTACCTGATAATACCATGTTACTGTATTGTCGTCGAAACTATAAATGCATAGCAAATTTGAAGACAATGGGATGGGTATAAGTCAGTTAAAATTGGTTAGCAAACATGACCAAGAATCTATCTTGAATTCGCCATATTTAGAGAAAATTGCAACGAAATGGATTTCTATCGATCTTTCTACTCTTGCGGGTATATGCCAAATGTGCTCCTGAAAATAACTAATGGGTGGGTGCGTCAACTATGCCTGCGCCTCAAATAATGTCTGAACTTCATTTATTTGAGATTTCATAACCAGCCTCTTCTATGATGTAGAGTTCGCACTATTTACGTTTATGTATTGGATCAACATTTGCGGCCATGGCCATTTCTAGTACACGTTTTACGATAACATTACCAAAATAACAAAAAAATGGTTTAAAAAACTTCTATTATAATCAATACACATGATAAAATTTAAACTAAATGAAATCGAAAATTTTCTGAATGAGGCCCTATCCATATTGTGATCAGTGTGGCCAAAAATCTAGGGAGAAACAAAAAAATAAACGTCAGACTGAAAATTCTCGTTTACAGTTAACGTCTATCAATGTGTGTAAATTTCGGGTGGAAAATACTGTACACTGTGCAGATTAATAAAAGATGTATTACTGCTTTGGGTAATTTTGTATACCTTTTATTGTAAAATTGCCATAGCATTATATATACATATACATGATATGATTTTTGTCAGAAATTGCACATGTGTTGTAAAAAAATAAGGCTGATCTGTAAAAAGCAATCCTAAAATTTCATAGTTTTCATCAGTGCATGAGCCTGCCCCATTTTCTGTCGGTCGAACAATTTAATCTTTTTCGGAATGATCTCTGAAAGACGGACGTCTACTGCATGTCTCAGACTCAGACATACGGTGTTTTTGACCGCGATCAAAATAATAATGTTTTTTCTTATTATTTGTCGTAAATTTTGTTTACAAAACAGTTAAAAAAGGTTATTGGTGCAGTTTAGGTTACGAAAACGTAAGAAATTTTTTATTTTTTATTTAAATTACGTTAAATTTGTAAAAAGCCTACTTTATTTGAGGAGCATCGTCCTTGCCGAAAAATATCGTGACTCTCCTAGCTCTAACGCGGCTCATAATACTTTTGATTGCCAACTGCACCGTAATGTTAAACCTGGTTTAAATTTAACTGATGTTTGGAATCCGAGACCTTCGTATTCTAAGTTCTTTATGGAAGCGCATTCTAAATACCAGTAAAGTTTAAACTAAGTTTAACATTGCGGTGCCATTGGCAATTAAACAAACAAAAATTTACAAATCATTTGAGAATGTGACAATAAAATTTAAAAAAATTGTCCCAATAACGGATTCAACAATTATTTAAACACCCTTTATTGAAAAATTAGACTCAAATATCTATTCCACCGGGGTCCTGGCGAACCTCAATAAGCTTCACGGGATAACCATTTAAAAATCACTTTCTGTGACCTAATACCGTCATTTATATGTATCGTTTGACTCCTCTAAGGGATTCAGTCATTCAGATTCTTCTTTTTATACGGTTTCTCGCTGATGCAGAATACAAATTCGGCTGATTCTGGTAAATTTTTGGTTTTTGCTATTGGTAATGGCTGTGTTTGGATCTCTTTCATACGGTAATAAAATATATATAGCGTTTTACACAGATACAATAGGGCGGGTAGAGAGAGCTTTTGTATTGACTCAACATCCAATAAACAAATCGGTACCTACCACAGTTACAGTGAAAAAAAGAGTTGCAACAAAGTTTTCAAAAGACACTTAAAGTAAATATTTCAACGCATCCTTATCGGGTTACGTAACGCGTTCGAAACAAAGCCAAAATACGCTACATTTTTGACTTGTTTTTGCGATGTTTCGAACGATGCCCGCTTTTTTGAAGGGTGCAATGACAGGACTGCTGATTGAAATCGTTTCGTATGTTCGTGGGTCCCTAACGATACGTACGTTCTTCCGTACGCAATGAGATTCTGTCATCACACCCATCAAAGAAGCAGGCATCGTTCGAAACATGGCATGAGCAAGTCAAAAATGTAGCGTATTTTGACTTTGTGTTGAACGCGTTGCGTATACCGATACCGATGCGTTGAAATATCTACTTTCGATGAAGTTTTTAGATTATGAAAAATTAACTTCAATTCCATTGGCGTGATTTTTGTAATAGACTTTTCATAATTTCTATTGGTCGGGGGCAAAAAAGTCTGAGAACAAAAAAGTCCGAGAACAAAAAATTTTCAACATTTTTGTCCAAGTGCTTAACTTTCTGTAGAGAGTTTCCAAAAAGAAAATCTTGTGTACAGTAAAGCAGTATGGCCGACCAAGAACCAAAAAAAATTAAATTCGCCGAATCAACGGACCCTCAGTACCCTCAGCAATGGAGAACTGTAATCAAGAAAATGGAAATCAGCGAAAAAAACTCCCATATTGAAACACAAGTTAAGTTTTAAATATCTATACTTACAGAAAAAAAAACGGGAGGGGAACCCATAGTTGAAAAAAACCAATATATTTTTAAAATATGTTCGGCCATACTGCTTTACTGTAGCTCAAACCAGGGTAATCGATTTTATTAATTGTAATGGTTTTTATATATAGATATATAGTATATATAGAAAATCCTATGTATAGTAAATATGTATTAGTTATAACAGTGGCGGTTCCAGCCATTTGAAAAGGGGGGGGGGGTTTCGATACGAAAAAAAAACTAGGATAAAAGCATAGCTTTTATGAGAAACATATCAATATATACGAACTAAACTTAGTAAATACAAGCGCGGAATTGACCTCAAATTTAGGAGGGGGGGGGATTTTAAGTTGTTTATTTCATACATTTTTTATTTTAAAAAATGTTCAAATGCGCCGAAAATTTTTGAGAAAATTACATTAAAAATGAAGGTTTTTGAGTTAAATTAAACTAAAATCGTGATTATCAACGGTATCATAGCGCCGCTATACGTTTATTTATTTTATTAATAATGAAAAAATCCACTTTTAGAAAAGTCCCACGTGTTTTTTTTTAGTGGGTTTTACCAAAATTATCCACTGGGCAGCCAACTCAGCTTTAAAGACATTCTATAATTCCTCCACAGTATTTTGGGACAGTTTGACATTCAATTTCTCACACCAATGGTTTGTTTGCGTTCCGAATTTTAAAACTGTCCTATAACGTTTTAGAACTGCGTGTGATAGTTGCGCAATCGACGGGACTATTCTTAACAGTTTACAATTTTTGGACGAACCCGAACGCATTTTCATAAAATTGCCATAATAATAGAGTGAAGAAGTGTCCATCCAGAGTGTCTTAATTGTGTCTTTTATTTTTACCAAAAAATAAATATTTTACCGAAAATTTTCCATGATTTGGTTCTCATCATGTAGTGTTTCTGGAAAATTGCATTTTAAAAATCTACCAGTGGCTGGACGAAGTAGAATCTTAATCTTAATTCTGCCAAAGTGAAATTCTGCAATTTTTTAACACTGAAAAACATGAATTTTTGGGTTAGGCAGGGATTCCTCTTCTTTATACATGCGTAAATGAATTTGCGCATACGTCAGAAAATAGTCCTAAACAGTTCCATTTAATTCCGCCCGGCTTCACCGGACTGTACAGAACAGTATTGAACCGGTCCTGGACAAATTTTCGGTAGTAACCCGAACACAAAACTTTCCAGTTCAGAACAGTTGTGGTCGAACCAGAACGCGTTTTTTTAAGCGCGCATGCTCCAGACTGTTTAGAACAGGAAATTTCGACGAATCCGAACAAACCATAAGAATAAACAAACGCATGAAGTACTTACCGCGAAAACCACGATATTGGAAATACAGAACAGTATTATAGAGTTTCTATTTAATTTACAAACAAGTTTTAGACAAAATCATTTCGGACATAAAAAAGTATTTTTGACCTGAACATATTCATACCAAGTGTTGTACAATGTGAAGGCAAAATTAACTAAAGTAATTTCTAAATACGATAAACTGTTTGATTAATTCAAAACACAAATTCTTGAACTTTTAATAGAAGTATTTGGAAACAAAATTATTCAGAAGTAGGCAAAAGTTTAAATCAAAACATACCTGATAACATTTTCGAGGCATAAATTGCGGCGCTATAACACCTTTGATATTTGCGGTATTAGAGTTTAATTTTCTGTTAAAAGTGGCATTTGTAGTGTCATTTTCATTTATAAACAGTCCGGAGCATTCGCGCTTAAAAAAACTGAAGTTTTGTGTTCGGGTTACTACCGAAAATTTGTCCAGGACCGGTTCAATACTGTTCTGTACAGTCCGGTGAAGCCGGGCGGAATTAAATGGAACTGTTTAGGACTATTTTCTGACGTATGCGTAAATTCATTTACGCATGTAAAGTTTGTTTGAAAAAATAATTTGTTCCTTGAAAATATACCCAAATAAATCGGTTTTTACGAAAAATAATAAAAAGCCAGGAGTGTAGTCTTGTATTATTTGATTATCCGTGTGTATTTTTATAAAGGTTTTGTCGAGGGTTTTTTATGGTGTGACCTAAAGAAGAGGAATCCCTGCCTAACCCAAAAATTCATCTTTTTCAGTGTTAAATTTGTGTTCTTTCAAAAACTGCAGAATTTCACTTTGGCAGAATTAAGGTTAAGATTCTACTTCGTCATCAGCCACTGGCAGATTTTTAAAATGCAATTTTCTAGAAACACTACATGATGAGGACCAAATCATGGAAAATTTTCGGTAAAATATTTATTTTATGGTAAAAATAAAAGACACCATTAAGACATTCTTCTTCACTCTATTATTATGGTAATTTTATGAAAATGCGTTCAGGTTCGTCCAAAAATTGTAAACTGTTAAGAACAGTCCCGTCGATTGTGCAACTATCACGCGCAGTTCTAAAACGTTATAGGACAGTTTTAAATTTCGGAACCCAAACAAACCATTGGTGTGAGAAATTGAAGGTCAAACTGTCCCAAAATACTGTGGAGGACTTAAAGAATGTCTTTAAAATTGAGTTGGCTGCCCAGTGGATAACCGAAAAATCCCACTGGTTTTTTTTTGGGTAAAACCCACTAAAAAAAAACACGTGGGACATTTCTAAAAGTGGATTTTTGCATTATTAATAAAATAAATAAACGTAAAAAAAGGTATATTTTTACCAGTCGGTTGAATCGATTCGATAAACTTTGACCAGTTGCATAACGTTTTCTGATCCCAAACAATTTCTTATTTTATTATTTCAAATAAGACCATATCTTTCGATGGATGCTGCACCAGCTGGGCAACAATTCAAATTATAAAAAAATACACGAATCTGGTTCAGTATTTGCAGACTCTACTTTTATTACTGGATTCAAAAACCTCAGTCCATTCTGAAGCACTCTTTCTAGCGCTACTCAGGCATTTTCCTTTTAAAAAAATGGTTTAGAGTTAATAACCTCGAAAAAAACGAAAACTTGAATCGTATACTATCATGTCATACTAAGTAAGCAGGTACTTGCAGTGTTGTAAATATACAAACTCCAACAATAATTTTCTTAAGGTTTTTTAATATAAAAAAAAGCGCTGGTCAAACTGAACTAAAACTGCTTTGATTTATTAACAAACAAACAAACTGTAGATTTCTGTATTCCACCTATATTTTTATGTCGTATTTTATAGTTGATAAACTATCGCGAGAATAAGTCCTAATTTTAAAGAAGAACTACAATCTGTATATAATTTAAAAAGAAAACCATAAAAAACCCAAGAGTGGGTTGGGTTTTATATAAAAAATCCGGGTTTTTTCCAACCCTGCTTTAAAGGAACATTCTACAATTTCTCGTTTTTTCTCCAAAGACTTCAAGGTTACCACCAGCATCTTTGTTGTCTACTTTTTTCTAGAGCAAAGAGAGGGGGCGATCGCCCCCCGTACCCCCTGGGACCGCCACTGGTTATAATTAATTAAACAACCTCTGAACTACAGCGACTGAAAGTCGGTAAAATTCTTTGAGAACCGCTTTCTGGGCATGCATGAAGTCGCGTGTTGTGGATTATACAGACCGCTTCAAGCTACTGCGAACATAGGGCGGAAGAAGTCTAATTTGCCAGTGTACGTACATGCAGAGACACCGCACGCCTATCAGTGAAGCAACCAACACTCAGGCTTCCGATCGCCATTCGCTGCCATTCGCCGCCTTTCGCCTTGTATTTAGTACGCCTCTAACCACGGTGCTGTGTGGAGCGTAGTCAATGAAACCGGAATTTGGTCAATAAATACGCAAATTTTTATAACGTAATTTTCTTATTTTTTGTCACTGATAAATAAGAGCGTTTTATTGTCAACTGCTCAGATTTATCAGTGACGACGTGTTACAATGAAAATAATAAGGAGAAACAAAATAAAATAATACATTCTAAAAACCAAAAAGATTCTCCCAGTCAAAAAAAAATTAAAGCAAATGTTCGAAAAGTCCTCCTTGCTCGGCTAGACAATATCCGAGCCTACTATAAAAACCCCTTCTAACGTTTCCAAGCATGTTAGGGGTGATATTTTGAAAAGCTTCTTCAAAAACAGATAGAAGTCATTAGGAGCAAGATCGGGAGATCGAGCTGGTCATAAAATAGTTCCCCGTGTACTTATAACCCGATTAGGAAATACATTATCAAGATATTCCCTAACAAGGCCAACATTGTGAGCGGAACAACCATCTTGTTGAAATCATGTTTCACCAAATCTTACACCTAACAACTACCTAGCAGTTGGAATAATGTGCTGCTGCAGTAGATCCAAGTATCTAGGACCATTCAAATTGCAATTGCCGTTAATAAAAAATGGCCCAATTACGTGTTCCCCTACAATACCCCCCCCCAAACATTTAGTTTTTGGGGATACTGTATTCTTACGTCAAAATACAAATGCAAATTTTCCCTCGACCAATATCGAACGTGTGTTGGGTTATGACGATTTGACCATTTGACCATCTGCACTTTTTCGGCAACTTCGTAGACATCCATTTTTAGTTTTAAAAATGTATTATTTCAATTAAGAACTTACCCATCTGTTTCTCGAGCAAGGCAGAAATAAAACAAAATAATAAAAACAAAATGAATTTCCAAAAGATAACACTGCAGCATGCTTCGAATCCACCTCGGTCGTACGGCACGGAGAGTAAATTGGACTTGATTCCCCCTATGTTCGTAGTAGCTTGAAGCGGTCTGTATATTATTTTTCATGGTAGGAGCAGTAAAAATAAGATATCAAATTAAAGCTTGTGAAGTACGCTTCCCAAATGACCCAGTCTCTCGGCATGAAAATTGCCGAAAGTATCTGACAGACTGACATAGTCGGGTACTGATAGTCGAGTCCTTTTGGGTAATGGGCCATCCATCGCTTATACATAAACGCGACAAGAGGGGTTGGAGAGGTAGGTAGAAGTATTATTAAGTGAAATTGTTGAAGTAGTCCATAATGGTGGAGTTGATAATGAAATCAAACAAATATGGTCTTCCTCCACTAAATTTTATTTCTCAATATAAAACCCGACATGTTTCAGAAGTTTAGACTATTATCATCAGGGGGTTCTGAAAAAACCCAAAGAGAAAGAAATAGACTTATTGTCTTATGAAAAGTTATAGCAACGAGCACAGTTACTTATCCTTTTATTTAAATGTTTTTTATTATTATATATTTTATACAAAGGATTGATTAATTTTGTTAAAAATTTGTCTGTTCTTTACCTCTACGAATTAAGTTAACCTAATTTAAAAAAAATAAGTTACTTTTCATTAATATCTTTAAAAAAAACCATTACAATTAATAAAATTGCCTTCTCTGGTTTGAGCTACAGTAACGCAGTATGGCCGAACATATTTTAAAAATATATTGGTTTCTTTCAACTATGGGTTCCCCTCCCGTTTTTTTTTCTGTAAGTATAGATATTTAAAACTTAACTTGTGTTTCAATATGGGAGTTTTTTTCGCTAATATCAATTTTCTTGATTACAGGTCTCCATTGCTGAGGGTACTGATGGTCCGTTGATTCGGCGCATTTAATTTTTTTTGATTCTTGGTCGGCCGTACTGCTTTACTGTAGCTCAAACCAGGGTAAGCGATTTTATTAATTGTAATGGTTTCTTTAAAGATATTAATGAAAAGTAACGTATTCTTTTATAAAATATATAATAATAAAAAAACACCTAAATAAAAGGATAAGTAACTTTACTCTTTGCTATAACTTTTCATAAGACAATAAGTCTATTTCTTTTTCTTTGGTTTTTTTCAGAACCCCCTGATGATGGTAGTCTAAACTGCCGAAATATGTCGAGTTTTAGATATTGAAAAATAAAATTTAGTGGAGAAAAACCATATTTGCTTAATATTATTAAGTGCTAAAAGGGAGGCGGAAGGGGTTGCAAAAATGTTAAAAATTATTGCAGGGAAGAGAGAGAGATCAAAATTTGGAAAAATGGTTTTACATATTTGATGGTAGTACAGTAAAATTGTCATTTGAAGTCGAAAAAAATCCGAAGAGGCTGAGTTTTTCGTATGTTATTTGAGGTGTCTAAAAGTAAAATTTCCTAGTTTGTGTTTCCCCCACGCCTCGGGAACTATATGCCATTTTGAAAAGTCTTTGGAACCGATTTTCTCCATTTCTGTTGGACGGAAGTGTAGAAACAAAAATCTTTGGCATAAAATTTTCAATATTTTTTTGGTACAGGTTGAACTCGAGGGGGGGGGGGTTACTAAGATTTTAAGTTGTTTATTTTATAAATTTTTTATTTTAAATGTGTCAAACATTTTTGAGAAAACTAAACTATTAACGTAAATATCAAAGGTGTTATAGCGCCGCAATTTATCTCCTACTTTTAAAAAATATCGCCACAATTGTTCATTACGCCGAAAATGTTATCAGGTATGTTTTAATTTAAGCTTTTGCCTACTTCTGAACAATATTGTTTCCAAATACTGACTTCTCCCAATAAAAGTTCTAGAATTTATGTTTTGGATTAACCAAACAGTTTATAGTATTTGCAATTTGGAAACGACTTTAGTTAATTTTGACTTGATTTTGGCTTCACGTTGTATAAAACTTTGTATGAATATGTTCAGGTCAAAAATACTTTTTTATGTCCAAAATGATTTTGTCTTAACCATGTTTAAAAAAAAGAAACTCTATAATATTGTTCTGTGTTTCCAATCTCGTGGTTTTCGCGGTACTTCATGCGTTTGTTTATTCTTGGTGTGAATATGATTGCATTAATACAATTTTCCACAATGTTGTAAATAATAAAATCTCAATAAAAAATGAAAAGCAAAATAGAGAAAAATACGATTGCTCACTGAAACTTTCCACTTACTTGGCATTTGATTATCGCAGGTGGAGACCGGCCATTTTCCATGCACAGGTTGCTAATTGCTGGGATGTTGTTTCTTCAACGATCTTTGGGCAAATAGGACCCCCGTAGGGTGGGAAGCGCGCGTGTCAAGTCATAAGTGAGCAAAAAACATGCGGACAACAAAAATAAAATTTTATGGGCATCAATTCATGAAATAAAAATATTGGGGAAAATCAATCAATCATAAACATGGTGTGACGAATTGAAGGTCGAACTGTCCCAAAATACTATGAAGGGATTCTAGAATGTCTTTAAAGGAGGTTTCGCTGCCCAGTGAGTAACCCAATCACATAAAAAAAAACCCGTAGGGCTTTTTTAAAAGTGGGTTGTTCATTATTAATAAAATAAATAAACGTAAAAAAGGTATATTATTACCAGTCGTTTTAATCTGATCGTAAGATTCGATACACTTTGACCAGTTGGATAGCGTTTTCTAATTCCAAACAATTTTCTATTTTATTACTCCAAATAAGACCGTAGGTTGAAAAATGTCTCTCAATGGATGCTGCATTAGCTGGGCAACAATGTACATTATAAAAAAAAGGATTTTGGTTCAATATTTGCAAACTCTACATTTATTACTGGATTCTAAAACCTCATTCCATTCTGAAATACTCTTTCTACCGCTACTCTTAGGCATTTTCGTCTTTAAAAAATGGTTTAGAGTTAATAAACTCGAAAAAAAAACAAAAATTTACTAAGTAAGCAGCTACTTACAGTGTACTAAATATATAAACTCCAAAAATAATTTTCCTTAGGTTTATTTACATTAAGAAAAGATGATACGAACATCGCATCCGCATAAAGCGTCAAACTAAACCAAAACTGCTTTGATTTATTAACAAACAAACAAACTGTCGATATCTGTATTCCACCTATTTGTATGTCGTATTTTATAGTTGATAAACGATTGCGAGAATAAGTCCTAATTTTAAAGTAGAACTACAATCTGTATATAATTTAAAAAGAAAACCATAAAAAACCCAATAAACCCCATTTGTAAAACCCAAAAAAGCCCAGTGGAGTGAGTTTTTATATAAAAAAAATCCAACCCTGCTTTAAAGGAACGTTCTGCAATTTCTTGTTTTTTCTCCAAAGACTTCAGGGTTACCACCAGCATCTTTGTTGCCTACTTTTATCTGGAGCAAAGGGGCGGCGATTGCCCCTCCGCTCACCCCCCCTCTGGGACCGCCACTGGCAAAAGGGTATATTTCCCAGACCCTTATTGCCAATACCGGAATTCAATAAACAGAATATGGAATTGGTTCGAAGACAAGAACAAATTTTTTTTTTTTAAATATTCGATGTACACAAATAAAGAAGGAAATAGAAGTAAGCGGTAAGAAAGACACTGTGGATTCAGGATGATGATCGTAGAGTACGTTAACAAGCTAACAACAGGACTAACTAGCGCGACTACTGGAGTGTGAAATCGGGAAAGACTGTCGACCGCTGATTATCCCACCTACTTTAACATTTTATTTTTAACCCACATTCAACGGGATAATGGCAAATGTTAGTTTTATTTAAAAATTCGAGCGCGCTAGAAATATGTACTCTATTTCTTTAGATTACATGCAACTCTCTTATACTACATATCCAAAAATCGATAACATTTTGTCCCAATTCGAAAAAAGTTAAAAATAATTTATGTGATTACATAAATATTAATAAACTTTGGGTTATGTTAAATTGTGATGAAACTTAACTATTTAAATGTGATAAGTTTGTGTTCAATTTTCTCGACTGGAGAGTGAAAAATAATGCATAACTTAAAGTTATTTTTTAACACTAAATCAAAAACAAGGTTGAAATATATAAACTAAGATAGAGCTAAAACAAAAGTAAAAGTTTTGATTTTAAAGACCAGAATTTGCTGGAGGAAACAGAAATAATTTTGGAAAACTTGGTAACAAGGATCCTCGCAAAAAATAGGTTGGTAATATTTTAATTATGGATTTCTAAAATAAATAGGATAGTTGGTTTTTTGATAAATATTGGCTAATATTTGGGGTATTTATCATTTATTTTTGCTAAAATGCATTACATTAAACAAACATGTTTTAACAACTAATAACCGCGTTAGCGGGTCTAACAAACACAAATTTAACTCATTTACCTTTACAATAAATACGTCGACTGATAAACAACAAGCCATCTAGCAGAAAACATACACATATAAATATATGCTCTATACCTCTAGATAATGCCTCCATCACATGGTCACAGTCATATAACTATGAGATACTAGACCAGGGCCGACAAGAATGTGTTCCACACGGGCCTTACACAACCAAAATTGTGACGTCACAATCTTGGGCCGGTTTTTTTTTTCGTTGGTTGCGTCCAGCCAGACGCGCAAGGCCATAAACATAACCTCACTAATTCTTGATTTGTGTATTTAATTTTCAGTCAATTTTTAACATTTTTTTTCCAATTTTGGAATCAAACAAACTTTAAAATAAACCGGTATTGTTTTAAAAAGAATGACTGGTCGTTTGATGTGAAAAAAGTTAACTTCAAACCAAAAAAAGGACAATTGCTTACAGTGTGAATTTTGTGCTTCGAAAATGTTTAAATCACCTTTATCGTCTATCGTATTTGATATAGAAATCAGGAAAGTGCGTCGAAAATGCTGCATACCAGAAAGTGCCCAGAAAAAGGGTGAGTCATATGTAACAAACTTTTCCTATACAACTGATCCCTCCCTTTTCGGTAATTTTATATGCAGTATACGATTTTCTGCCATTTATGATTTTTTATGAAAAAATCTTTATGGGGGCACCTACTAGGGTCCCTAGGACCTCAAATCCGCCGGCGCCGGTTTTTTTTTTAAGAGAAAAAAGGTGCCGGGGGGTTGTAATGTGTTTTCTTGATTGTGTTGGGTTAGGTTGGGTAGGGCTGTGTTAGATTGGGTTGTTTTAGTGAAAAAAAAATTAAAAAAAACAAAAAAATTAAAAAAAAAACCAACCGGCAGATTTGGGGTCCTAGAGAATTTTTCATAAAAAATAGAAAATGGCAGAAAACTGTATACTGCATAATCGCCCCCTTTTCTACTAAGCTAGTAAAATGTCACATATTACCTGCCTATTGCTAGGAGGCCCTTCATACATCATGTTATCAGAGGTAGGACACTTGACTTTCCTATCTTTTTGTTAAATTTACTTGTAAAAACTGTTTTTGTATAAAACACTGAACATTCTTCATACTTAGAGATAATTTAAACATATATAGGTATTGAATAAAATTTTACGATTATATCCTGGGAGCTGTGCACAAATTATGTAACAGTCATAGAGGGGAGGGAGGGGGATAGCCAAAGTGTTACAAAACGTTACATAGGGGGTTTGCGACAGATTTGGAATGAAAATAAGAAAAAATTATTTTTTGGGGAGTGGTGGTCTTGAAACTGTTACATAATATTATGGGCGGGGGTTCACCAAACCATTACAAAACGTGATATGGGGGAGGGGGGGTCAAAAATTGATAAAATCACCGTTCCATAATTTGTACACGTCCCCAGTTCTTTTGCTAATAATTTTTATTATTTATTTTTTACAGGAAAAGGAGTACAAAATGGAAACTTGAATGCCTGTAAAAGAGAAAACATGGGAATGCATAATGGAGAGATCTTGGGAGGGATAGAGAACTATGATTATGGAAAATAATACCTCGGCACATGTTATTAACAATATCAAGGTAAACAAAGTTAACAAAACTAGCATATTCGAGCACTTTGCAGCCCATATTTATAACTTACAAATGTAAAAATTAAAATTTTTTATGTAGCCCCTTTTTAGGGGGCAATTTTGGTTTAACTTAGAAGGTTTGAACATAAATGTTCCATTTTAATATTAAATTTGCAATCTTCTTAAAATTTACTTTTCATAGAAATCTGTTTCATAAGGTTAAGTAACTTTTAAATGCCCATGTCTCTGAAACTAAAAGGGGTACCTCTATGAAGTTTGGTATAATTTTTTAACGTATTTTTTAAGAAAAATCCACAGCTATTAACTTTTTGAGGATCACATGCTACCATTTCCAATAAAAGCGATAGAATGACCTATATTCGTATAATTCGTATATATTCGTATATATTGGAGAATTTATTGATTTAATTCCCTTGAGGTAGTAAATTTTTTAATGTTTTTAGAATGGAAGTAGGCGGAGATGAAGAAGATAAAAGTGGAGAAAGAGAGGTAAACGAAAAAGGCATCACAATAATACTGTTCCAGTTGAAGGGTCCGGAAGTGTCCATTCCTTTTTTGAAAATAAATTATTACCATACCTCCAAATACTACCTAGGAGATAGCAATGGTCAATGGTCATCTTGGTTTATGACATTCACTGAAAACTATTCCTAGATTAAGTTGGTTGCCTATATAATATTGTAGAATCTACAGGGTGGGGACTTTAACTCAAACAAATTTTCTACAGCTTCAGGATGAAGAATTTGGGCTTTACAGTCATACTAAAGAAAATATTGCTTCGCTCCTTTTAGAGGGCGAAACCTGACCCCACTTGTGGCACTTTGTTGGAAAGCTCTTTTAAGCAGAAAATTGTGCAATTTTTGTTTTATTTTAACTTCATAGGTAATTCATATTTCAAATCTCTGAACCCAATCATTAAAATTTCAATTTTTAATGTTTCGGTTATTTGCTGGCATTTTTAATGTAAATAAAGAATATTTGAAAAATATTTCGGCAAAAATAATTGATTTAATTCTGCCACACAAATGAAAAAAAAAATATATTTTTTTTAGTAAGTATTTCAACTTTCATTCGGAAAAATCCATTTTGGCCAATAAAGAGTGCAAAATTTCGATAAAGCAGTTCATACACATTGTGTCTAAATTAATGAAAATAATACTGGACCACTAAAAATTGCAAATTCATTCTGTTTAAACATTGCGGAATTTTGTGATATTAAAAAGTTTTTTGAAGCTAAAAGATAGATTCTCTAGTTAGAATGTAATAAAACATGAACAGCCAATTTTCTTTTAAGAGAGCTTTCCAGCAAGGTGCCACAAGTACTATCATCCCATTTAAAAAAATAGGGTGGGCTTAGGTTTCACCCTCTAAAAGGGGTAAAAAAATATTCCTTTTACTGTGACTGGAAAGCCCTGGGCCTTAATTATGTCTATCATCTGATACTGGACAAAATTAAAACTGTTAACAATCAGAAAAAATTTAAAAAAGAGATAAAAGTTTGGATTCCAAATGAATCTAGATTATTTTTTGATCAAATTATTTATCAAAGGCTATCCAAACGTTAGGTTGTTAAGTTGTTAGGTATTTAAAAATATTATAATTTTTTCTAATAACTTCTAGTATCCTTGTATATTTCTTTACAAAAGTTGCCTTTATATTTTATTATTTATTTATATTTACAGATTTTATGTTTATATTTATTCTTTAAAATTAATAATTTATTTCTTAGTACTAATCATAAATAAATTAAAAAACTTCCAAGCACAAGCCTCATAGATGCTTCAGTGAGTTTCCTTATTTATTTCTAATTTTCAAAATAATCAAAAATAATAATCTAATTTAAGATTGAAAATTAATAGATATATATTATTATTATTATTTTATGAAATAGTCATTTTATGAAATAGTCAAACAACCATGAAGTCAAGAAGGTCCTAGAAAATCTCTAAAAGTGATTATTTTTTGGATTTGTAAAGTAGGTACCTACTTATGTGTGAATCTAATTAAAGAAAATAAACTTATTTGCAGAAGAATACCGAATTTTATTGAAAGAATTCAGTAGAAGGTCCACTCGATGTCAATATCAAGTAAAACAAATAGGTATAAACAGTGACAATCCTGTTTAACTAAGATATCTTGTTGGAGTATGTAACTCAGATATTCTATTCAGTTTAAATTAACAGTAATTCTCAGAGATGGTGGTGATGAAAACAGTAAATCATGACATTGCGAAGTTTGTCTACTTTTTTTTGTATTATTTGAGGTGATGTGAAGGTGTTTTTGTGGGTGGAAGGAGAGCCACAATCCCTTCATAGTATTTGACCCTTAACTTGTCAATGTTGCTTGTTTTGGGGGTGGTTATCATATAGCGTTTTTCTGTCACACTTTTTTGAAAACTGTGATGAATCCCGAGATCCTCTGAGACAAAGGATCGAAAAATGCAATTTGATAACCACATTCAAACAAACAACACTAACAAGTTAAGGATCACATTATGCAGAGGGATTGTCGGTCATCCTCCTCTCATAAATACTCCTCCATAGCACCTCAAATAATGCAAAAAAGAGCAAGAAAACTTTGTGATGTCACTGAAATCACTGTTTCTATCTCTAGTAATTTTTGTTAAGTTCATCATCATAATGTTAATTTAATCTGAGATTTGTAAAAAAAATGTTAACTGGTTGAAACGCCCACAAGACGTCTTAGATAAATAGGATTCTCAGTGCAGCTACCTATGAATAATATTTAATTGCTAATAAAGAATTATCTATCTACCTATCTAAATAATGTTCAATTTAGGTCTCTTATGACGAAAATCACACAAACAGCAAAAGTCCCAGATATTACTCAAAAACTGCACTCAAAATGACGTATTAATTAGATGCTTCTCTGTACCGTATTCTGTTCCATTGTCTTACTTTTTACCATTACTCCAATCTTCTATAAGATAATCACTCTGATGGGACCTGGTTGGTAGGAGACCTTGTGGAAGAACCTAAACCAACATTTAAACCATACCTACTCTTCTCGCTATACAACAAAATATATTCAGATGTCATTATGGCGACTAAAATATTATTTAGCGACTCAACAAGACAGGAATTATTAATTTAGGTATATAAATCCACCATTTCCAATTCGTGAAATGATCACAAAAAAAAACACTAGTCTCCAGCATTTTTTCGATAAATCAATTTTTATTCTGGTGTAGATATGGATGCGCACCTTTTGAAACCTTTCATGTGCATTTTATTGATAACAATATGAGAAAATTTCCTTTTTTCAAGAAAAATAAAATAAGTGTTGTTGTTTACATCAACCTAACCTCACAAAATACTTTTCCTAGAATTTTTATTATTTGAGACCCTGTGATCTCCAGAAAACTTTTTTAAAATATTAGGATAGTATCGAAGAATATTTCATGGGAATTTGAAGAAAATTCATCGAGTCGTTTAGAAATAATCCCGAAAAAACCTCGGTTCTCCCATAAGACTCCATGTAAAAACCGGCCCAAGATTAACAGCTGTTTTTCTGATGGTTACGGCCTGTTGTTTTTTTTGTCGGCCTTGACTAGACATTTAAAGTAAATATTTCAACGCATCCGGATGGGTATACGTAACGCGTTCGAAACAAAGTCATAATACGCTACATTTTTGACTTGCATATGCCATGTTTCGAACGATGCCTGCTTCTTTGACGGGTGTGATGACAGAATTTCATTGTGTACGGAAGGATGTACACTTCTCTCCACATAAAACTGGTACAGCAAAAGGTAGCTGCAAATACGATTTTTTATATTTTCCTATGTGCAACACTGACTTTTTGACATTGTCATTTTAGGTTATATTTTTGGCATATATAAACTTTTTATAAGGAGACGGCTTGTTCATTTTTTACTAGTTCAAAATATAAGGCCACTGAAAATAAAAACCATATTTCAAAAAAGCAAAAATGTTTTATTAGGTAAACAAAAGCTACACAGTAATTGGTCTATTTGACTAGCTGATTATGAAATAAGCAAGTCTACGATAGTAATCATAATAAATCGATTTCAAGAAGAAGGAATTGCCCCTCGAAAGGAAGACACCGGTTTGACGAAAGTTATGAAAAAATTAAAATTTAAAAAAACAATAACAAAATTAAAAACATATAAAAAAAAATACTTATTTTTAATAGCGCATCATTGCACTGTTGGCTGCAATGATGTTTTGAAGTTTTCTGAGAATTGAATTGGCTAAATTTTCAAATAAGTTTGGATTTTCAGCAATAACTTTCCTACATGTCCTTACGATGAGTTCCATTAGTCCCCAAACGTTCTTTATTGAATTCGCATCAGGGGTTTTTGCGGGCCAAGGCAAAACTTCGATATTATTATCCTGGAACCATCGCTGCGCAATTCTGGCCGTATGAACTGGACAGTTATCTTGTTGGAATACAAACTTCAGCTGTAAATCGTCCATTAATTCTAAATAGGGCGCCATGTCCTCTAGCCGATATCTAGCTCCAAACAATTACCGAAAATCTTTCCGCCCGGTCTTTGTTTCCAGCAATATATCGTTCTTCGTATCGGGTTCTTGGCGGTCGATAAACCACCTACTGCCAAAATTCTTCGTCCCTCAGAGAATAATTCAACGCAAAAATTAATCGAGACTGCTTCTTTTCCTCACTTAGTTTAATTTTTTTTGCCGCAATGCGACACTTTAGCCTCGAACGTTTAATCCTCCTGCCTAATGTTGTTATGGATCCTAGAAAATTTGATTCAATTTTTACTTCTTTCGCTTTAGCAAACGGATGATTTTCCAGAAAATTGATTGCTTCTTAGCTAGTAACTTTCGTCAAACCGGTGCCTCCTTTCGGTGGATAGTTCCCTCCTCTTGAAATCGGTTTTTTATGTTTACTATCGAAGACTACTACTTGCCGAATAGACCAACCAACGTCTAGTTTTGCTAGGATTTGGGCTCTATCAAATTCGGAAAGGTGCGGCGCCATTTTTTTAAATTTGGATGACACTGACATGCAAAATATGATGTTGTCCGAAGTCTGTGATATTGTCATTTATAGGAAGACAATGCCGTACTATAAAAATTTTAAAAATGAAACAGGCAGTGTACGTATCGTTAGGGAGCCACGTGCCGTTTTCTTTTTGTTGCCTTACGGTTAACCTTGGTTCTAAAATTTCCCAGAAGTATAAGCAAAAGAAGGAGACCTCGATTGTGTAATATCTTTGAATATTGTTTAAATTTACAGATAATTGTTTATGTTTACATGTGTATATAATCAAAAGTTTTAAATTTTTATGAATTTCCGGATTATACTTTTTTAATTTTCATATCAAAAATGCTATGACGTAATGTATCAGCTGACATGAACAGAAAAAATCGATGTAGACAGTGCATCCTGTCATGTTCAATACCTTGAGAATCGGAACCAGCCTATTTTGCCGGTCAAAAATGTAGCGTATTTTGACTTTTTTTCGAACGCGTTACGTATACCGATACGGATGCCTTGAATTATTTACTTTAAGTATCTATTATAATGGCCCAAGTGTCGCAAAATGTGTAAAGAAAATAATTTTGAAAACTAGTAGAAAAATGCACAAAAACAACATTAACATTTTTTGCTCCGGGAATTTTTGCACAACTCGGCATCACCGTTTACACTTTTGACAAGGTACGGTTTTGCCCTCAGATTAAAAAATAAAAAGAGATATAACAGTAAACAATACTACCCCGATCAACCACCCATAAGGTTAATTTTCTCACAATTGCCGTGGCATTTTGTAAGAACAAAACAATACAGTTTTTAAATCGCTCTTTTATTTATATTTACTATGTTACGCATTTTATACAAGGTAATTAGCCCCAGACTAATAATTAAATTTTCTAATTTAAGTAACTACTATATTTAAATTTTTAATTAATCAAAAAAAAATACAAACCGGCAACGTTGGATCAAAGATAAACAGCGAATAAATAATGACAAATATTTTTCGCTCACAACTGACTCGGCAGCATTTTTAACTGGATTTGGTAGTTTTTTGTAATTTTTGACTTTTATTTTGACTATTTAAAAAAAAAGAACTATAAAAAGTCTTCTTTTTTTATACCTTCATCAAAAACATGATTTTAGTAACTGTCTGAAGATAACTAAAGCATGGATTTTTTGGTTACCTATGCAAAAAAAACTTTTTTTTTTTGATCACGGATGCAAAACAATATTTCTGTCCGGTTTTTTTCCAAAGTAAAAGAGAAATAGCGGAAAATAGTAATATTGAAAAAATCTAATTATTCTTGCCTAAAAATTAAGCCATTTCCGCCAGTTTTCACCAAGTATTTACGAAAAAAATCATTTAAAAATATCGTCAAAATATCAAATTATCAAATATTAAAATGTCGCAAGAATGAAGGTCACCGAGTAAAAAGACACATCGCTATGGAAACGATTGTTATTTCATTTACCAGCCGCCTTGATTTATAGTGTAAAGATGGTGTGTTGCGAGAAGTTCTCTTTGTTCGAGAATTTTTAAAGTATTTTCCTGTTTTTCTTGGATTTTTTGATAAAGGTATTAAAAAAAAAATAATGTTAACAACTTGTGGCTAAACTGTGCTTTTTTGCGCTTGTAAAAAAAATCACTATTTTAGCCACTAATTGTTAAAACTACTATTTGAGGACCAGCACAATGCGTGATATGAAAAAAAACAGAATATTTCTACCTAGAAGTATTATTTTGAAGGTAAGAGATTGTGTCATTTGCCGTTTTGTAGCTTATTTATATATTTTAAATCTAAAATTATAATCTCTTTGTGCAAGGTATATTTTAAAACAAGTTTGTACTGTGCTGCCAAGAATTCATTTAGTATTTAAAGAATTAATTAAAATTCGTACCTACTGCCCATTGTGTCTCGTCGAAATACACCCGCAATTTACTATTTATTTTTGAATGTCATAGAACGGGAGGTCGTGGGTTCGATTCCCACGAAAGAAAGTTTTGTTTTCAAAATATGTTCGCAATTATTTCATAGGTATTCAAAAGTTGTTGGTGAGAGGTTAATTGCAAGAAACCCAAAAAATATAAAAATGTTCGACTCATTAGTAATGGTAGCAGTTTTAGGTAATTTTTAATCTAAGGTCAAGAACTTCAAACTGTTTTAAATCACAACACCAGTACGTATATATTAGAGCTTTGGCGAAGGCGTTGGTAAACTCAAGATCACAAGTAGGGTAGGTAATTAAGCAGATACAAGGCTTCCTTTTTTCGTGAGTAACGAAGTAGGAAGCCTTGGACACCACTATAAATTTAACTCTAATTAGGTGGCTGGTATTTTAATTTTGGCTACAAACTTATTTTATTTTATGATTCGAAGAAGAATTGTGGAATTTTTATTCAATCGGCGAAGCAGGACAACTCTAGAAGTTGAAATGGAGTAATCTATTAGATATTTTAGAGAGAAGACTCAAAAAAAGCCAAGAAATTGCAACTTTGAAAAGTAAACAACACAAGAGAAAAAGTAAACAAAAAAGTAGGGTTATACGTTAAGGCGGACGAGAGATCAAATTTACTCAGGGAATATAAATTTACCTCAGCGTTATGCCTCTCAGACTGCTCCGTCCGCTCGTTCAAAATTTGTCACTTTTTCTTTGGTGATATCCCTTTTACCCATGTAAACAGATTAGAAACTTGCTAAGGTCTTTTAATGATTTTAGTAAAATTAAATTATTAAAAGACCTTACCAAGTTTCTGATCTGTTTACACGGGAAAAAGGGATATCACCAAAGAAAAAGTGACAAGTTTTGAACGTGCAGTTTTGTGGTTTATGGAAAACGTTGTTAGCAAAGTGCAAAAAAGTGTAGTTTTGGTTTGTGGAAAACAATCATTTGTTAAGTCTCAACTACTGGGTCTAATCGAGAGAACGGCTTCGCTCAAAAATCGTTGTTAGAGGCAGCTCTGCGCGTGCCCGTAATAGCGAACGATCGGAGAATAAAGAATTTTGGATTTTAATAGAAGTGATCACTTCTCAGGGTATGATCGTTCTATTACGCCCAGATTTGTGCCCCTGGAGTAATTTTAATTTCAGACATGCCCATGTATATCCACTGAATACTATTTGAATAAAGTTTGCCACAAAAAAAAAACGCGGCACCTAAAATTATCCACTTAGACCCTTATTGTGCGATGTAATTAAACGAAAATAAAGGGGTGGGACCAAATTGCCCAACAAAACCGTCAAAAAGGGTTAAAAATGGCAACAAAAACGCTGCTCATGAACAATTAAAAAGAAACGCCGCCAAAATTTTAATTAATGATGGTGTTGTGACCGACCAACTTTTAGCATTGACAAAAAACTATCGTCTGTTCAGTAAATGCCTGTGCAATGGAGCGTACAAGGTGCAAAACCCAATAAAAACTTTAGAAAACAATTGAATTGAAAAAAAGTATAATATAAAGAACTTTTTTTTATACCTTCATCACAAACATGATTTTATTAACTGTCGGCAGATAACTAAAACATGGCTTTTTTTTTACTTTTTTACCCAAAATTAAAGAGAAATAGCGGAAAATAGTAATACTGAAAATGTCTAATTATCCTTGACTAAAAATTACGTTTCCGCCGGTTTTTACAAAGTATTTACGAAAAAAACATAGTCAAAATATCAAACTGTCAAAGATTAAAATGTCGCAATAATGAACTTCACCGAGTGAAAAGGCACATCGCTCTGGAAACCATTGTTATTTCATTTACCAACCGCCTTGATTTATAGTGTAAAGATGTTGTGTTGCGAGAAGTGCTCTTCGTTCGAGATTTTTAAAAGTATTTTCCTGTTTTTCTTGGATTTTTTGATAATGGTACTAACAAAAATAGTTTTAACAACTCGCGGCTACACTGTGCTTTTTTTTTACTCGCGTTTTTAAATACCTCACTGCGTTCGTTATTTAAACCAACGCTTGTATAAAAAGCACTATATTTTTATTTTAGCCACTAGTTGTGAAAAAAACTATTTTACCACAGCGCTTATTGAACCATTGAAGTTTTCGTAAAAACTGCTTTTTTTTCTCTTAAATTTTTAGGTCGAGCTTTTAACATCGTAAAATCGACTTATAAAAGCATCAAAAAAGAACATGAAAGAAGCCTACGGTACCTATTTTTTTTACACACGTCGTACGTAAAAATTATCAATACCAACCTAAAATCACAAGCAAAAAGCAAACAATAAAAAAACCCCGAGTCTTGCGGTGTCGTCATATTTCTTTGCGACTAAAAGATCGTTCATACAAGGCATAGTCTTAGTCACTTTATTAGTATTTGCTTTTGTTATAATGTTATAGTTTAGTCTTAAAAATTACTTACTGTTCATACGTGTCTTTGTTACAGTTATAACAATCACTAAGCAAGTGCATTTAACCTCACTTGTTTAATGTTTTGTTATACTTATTTACTTTTATTTTTTGTAGTTTGGTTTTAAAGAAAATAAGGTTTAATAGAATCAATTTTTTTATTTTGGAACCTACAAAACACTTAACAACCTGTATTTTGCTTTTAATTTGCCTGTATAAAGTTTTTGAAATTATTGATTTTATTTCTGTCAACATAGTTGGGTGCCATACTTAAAATTTGTTATAGTATTTGTTATAGTAATATATATATAATATATAGTCGTAATTTTAGTTATAAAAGTTGAAAGTTTGCCAGCTTTTCATTAGAACTTTGATTAAACCTATGACAAAGCACAATCAAAAGCATTGCATGAACACTTTCATAAAAAACAGTGCTTTTAACTTTTTGATGATTACGACCATAACAAAAACTAAACTAAAGACTAAGACTATGCCTTGTATGAACGATATTTAAGCTAAGAATAAAACTATGCAAATTCCAAATTTAATCGGACCAACTTTTTGACATTGAGGATGACAGTTTCATTTAGTTTCTGTTTTGAAATGTCATCCAGCATATTGAAATAGGTGAAAGAGGATTTAACCTGATTTTTTTGCCGTTCCTTACGTCATTTCATTTGTTTTTCATGGTAACCGGAATTTCTTATTTACTTCACTGCCTGGTAGGACAGAAAAGTTTTTGTAGCATTTTTAACGTGATTCTAAACAAATTTTGAACCAGCATTCTAAGGTTTCGTGGAGTAAATAAAAGAAAACTATTTACTACATAATTACCAGTTAGAAAAGGCTACTCAACTACACATTAAAAAAAAATCGCAACTAAAACCGGGTGTACTGTTTAAGGTGCATTTATAATTGAATTTTCGACACTGACTTAATATAACAACAAGTCAATACTGATATAAAAATCGGCTGCTGACGCTAGACGAAATAGCCATATTTTATTTTGAGCAGCAGCGTCTATGACTAGCAAGAGTGCTTCAAACCTATAAATGAGGCTTTAACTGATGTGTTTTGTTAATATACATTAACCAAAAAAGTTTCATGTGTTTTAGAAACCGAGGTTGGGATCTAGAATCTCCTTTGCACTCCAAGTTTTCACTAGTATACTTGCAAATACAATATTTTTAAGTTAAAAAAATGATAGAATCAAACTAAAAACCAAACATGCGTATTATTATTATTTCCAGCGAGCCAGTAAAGTTCTCTTGGTTCTTTGATAAACTCGGGGTAAGGTCCGCTTAGAGTTAGGCCATTTCCAGCGGCGACCGCACACGTGAAGTTGTTTTATGCAATTTTTTTTGATAATGTTTTTAAAAACACATTTTTGAAAGGAATACAACCTCGAACGGTTTTCTGTAAGAAAAGGTAAACCTACTCTTCTGTTCCACTGCGGCCCCACTGCTTTAGGATAGTTGTGGGTTTTCATTAGTGGCCACAGGTCGTGCTTTTAAGTTCGTAAAATCGAGATTGCCTCTATTATATACGAGATAAAGAAATAATTAATTCTTTGGAAAATTGCTTTTCATTGGCCATTCTGTCAGCGACTTCCCTTGTGGCATGGACCCCAATAGAGAATTCCACGCCACAAACCGCTTAGTAACTTATGAGAGATGCATTTCATCAGTTTATTTTACAAGATCGGTCATACATATACTGGTAGCACCTGGTGCGGTTATTGTTTTAAGCACACCTTGCCAAAAAAGCACGTAAAATATTAGGTTTATTAAATTTTGTAATAATTTATGACTTATATCTTTGATTTTGGTGAGAATTTGTGCGGTTTCATATATCTGTTTTTTACCTGATCTTATGAAATGATACAATAATAAATATGTATAAAATTTTATAGTACAAACTTTTTTTTTCAAATATTTCATAGGTTTATGAAAGAGTTAACCGTTTTCTAAGAGATTTTATAATTAAACAGATTAATTAAACTTAATCGGTGGGATTTACTAAAAGCGTTTAGTCTATTTTAGAACAGTCCTGAGTCTAAGTAAAAGCTTTAGTTTTAAGCATTTTAAATCAAACCTCCTTGTGTTTTGGAGAGAGTTATATTTATAAGAAGAATTTTAATAAATTGGTTTATTGAGTAATCATCCTGACACTATCTTTTGTTGGATTTAAGAAGAAAGCTTCAATTTAGAAGAAAAGAAAATTAAAAAATTTAAACCTACGTGGGGTTTGAATAGTAAACACTCTGTAGATCAAATTAAAATTGGGGTTATATATAACTCTAATTATAACTTACCCTTGTTAATTAATTTAACTTAGATAATAAAATAAGGAGTTGATTAATTTTGTATTTATTTAAAAAGTATTTTTATTTTTATTTCTGTTTTGTTTACATTTCTGCCAGTGTCGAAATGTCAGTTTCAAAATATTAGCTGCGTTTAAATCACAAACAGGGAGTTCGGATCTCTTACCTCTGCTTGTACCTTGACTTGCACCAACCTCTACTGATGAAAGTTACAGCTTTGAAATAAGTGGGCTTTGAGTAAGGAAAGTTTTCTTGACTGAGCTTTTAGATAACCTCAATGTTTTAATTTCAGTTTGTAAATAAATTAATATAGTTGTTTTTTGGTGCATAGTCAGTGACCTTCATTTATGTTTGTTTTGCCTCTTAGTGCCCTCATAAATATATTTTTTGTGCTGAAAACGGGTTCAAAATATGGCGTTTTTCTGGACAAAACTGAAGGTGTTTTATTGGTTAATGAACAAATTGGAATATTGAATAAGGTAAATTAATCCTTGTAAAAACGGTTACTTGGGGAAATTATAAACGAACTTATTACCAATTGCCACAAAACAATCCTTTCTGGGTGCTATAAATTGAAACCACCCCCCCCCCCAGAAGTGATCTAAAAAAATCATCAACTTTATAACCTCAAACAGAGATAATGAAGCTATTATATGCCAAATTTTTGCCTTTTGAAACCTGTAAAAAAATAATTTTTAAGACATTTTCTCCTAAAATATATATTTTGAGAAAAAAAGCAGTTTTTTGAAAATTGGTTTTAAAGTTTAGTACCCTCCACAGGTGTAAATATTTAGACCTGTGGGGGGTACTATTTTAGATCTTAGTAAATCTCACTGAATAGGTTTCTACGATTATACCTTTGATTTTTACAAGATATTATGGGTTTGTATAAGCACATTTTTTATGAGACTTGTGTTTTATTAATAATTTGCTATAAGGTGAATATATTCACAATTTTTATGGACTTTTTAGGGTATTTTGTAATCTAGCAGGCTCATAATATTAACTATTATTTTAAAATCTTACCTACTATATGGCTAAGGCCTTTGAGACAGACAAAAGTCATAAAAACTTCTTTATTTTCGAGCAACTGAAAACTAATTAAAAAAAGCTATACTTAGTATTCTTATTTACTTAGTTATATACACTGTCGTAAATACTTTAATTTTATAAAATATTACAAATAAAGCCTCACAAAATCTTGTAGAAACTTACTAAAGTAATAAGATCGAACCTGCCCTAACCGATATGCCGTTTGAAACAAATATTAAGTCGTAACAAAATTTTTTTAACATCTTTAAAAAAAAAATATTATCAAATCATCTGTCGTAAATACTTTACAAAAGAAATATTTTTTGGCTTATGAAATCTTGTAGGCTTTTATAAACAAGGCTTTAAACAATCTAATAGAAACTTATCAAAGTAATATGTCTCCCACAGGTTCTGGCGACAAATAAGTACTTATACGAGAACACTTTTCTATTAGATATCTATAGAGCTTGTGCAAGCCCAAGGTTTGGTATTTTAATATGGGTTAGGTCATCGCAGTTTATAGTTTAGGTTAGTTTATAGTTTAGTTTGACTGTATTAATCCATATTATATTACTTCTACTACACTGCTAAAGTTGTGTCGTAATTTTGTATTTTAGAATGTTGGAGGTAGTATAGAATTTTTTCAACCTTTGTAAGTAATTATCATACTAAAAATCATAAAATATCGTAACCTTTTATAAACCAGCTGACTGGTGGAATATGATGAAATCTTCTCTCCCACTAGTCAAATATTATAAAATATACCCACATAGCAGTGAAAGAACATTTACATGCATAGCATATGCGTTAAACTTCCTTTTGAGGATGTCCTTTTGAGCACATCTTTAGAATATGCTTGGCACACACTATTTAAGTATGTGCTATTAAGGACATGGCAAATGTTATGAATATAACATTTGAGCAGGTCTTTTTAACTACATCTTTAATACATGCAAAGAATATATCAATTTTAAAACATTTTCTGGTCAGTTTAGCGCAGATTCTATTCGGGTACCATAAAAGAACATCAGAATAATGAGTATTCTCTTGGCATATGCTTAGGATATACCACTAAAGAAGGTTACTTCTTTCTTTATCGTATGCAAACATTATTGTTTGGTCCTTTTAGCGCACATGCTATTGTGGTACTACAGAAAGCATATGCTAAGGAAATACCATTAAAGGAGTTAACTTTTGGAACATCTTTAGCATATGCAAAGTATATATATCACTTATCGAAACATTATTTGGTCCTTTTAGCTATTCTGGTACCGTAAAAGTAGAACATCAAAATATTGTTATCCTAGTATCCTAGGATATGCAAAGTATATACCAAATATTAAGTACATCTATATGCATGATACAATAAAATCATCAGAACTCAGAAAACCAGCCCAAGTGAAGTGTCTACTTCCACCAAACGCGAAAATTCTCTGATTAAGTCGAATAAGAATCCGCAAAACGCATATATTCCGCGTTCTCAACCTATTTCTCTATAAGCGCATGGTACAGTGGATAAAGCTTTGGTCTCTCAACTTGTAGGTTATGGGTTCAAACTCCGTCGGTACGTCGCACTTTTTTTTTATTATTCGTTTTTATTTTTTTTCTGAGGGCGTATTGTGATAGGACATGGTCGTTAGAGCTCAAAATATGATTTCTATTTTATTTGAAGTCATATTTTAGGAGATAACGGTGCTAAGGATGACCAGTAGCTATATGTGCTAACCACATGGCAATCATCTGATAAGAATATCTATTAGCACATCCTAAGAACCTGCATAGCATGTGATGAGGTCGGAACGTAACCTATTCTTAGCACATACTAAAGATGTACCACTGTTAATTTAGAATATCCTAAGCATATCCTTGTTCTTCTTGAGGATATTCTATGCACTTGCTAAGGATGACAAATTGCTATGTGGGTAATGAATTAATGTGAGCATAGATCATGAAATCTTACAAGGTTTAATTTTTTTTATAATCTTTTATGAAGTTGTTGTGGCAGGGCAACCAATTTATATTGTTTAGAAAAGTGGAAGAGTAATTTACGACGGATTACCTAAAGATCTATGTCCCTATCTAGAAAGTGTTCAAGAAAAGCTATTAAAAAACTTAAACTTTCGATAGAATAGAGACAGGCACTATTATTCTTACGAAGCCAAACTACTGTTTTACAACCTAAAGTCACTTAAAGCTCGCAGAAATTGTTTAGATGTAATTTTTCTTTATAAAGTTGTAAATAATCCTGTTGATTCACTTTTCTTTTGCATAGCAAGATTCAGATGAAATTATTTTGTAAATTCTCCAATCATTAGATGTGCTCGTAGGTATAACAACTGTGTTTTTCGTAACAACGAAAACGCTGATTTGTTTTATTTAAGCCTAAATACGTTTAAGTAAAACAAACATATATACATTTTTGGAAATAGTCCAGATTAGGGTGGAGTGCACTTTACAGAAAGAAAACTCTAGGGTCTTTCTCCATTTAGTTTATTTAATCTTCAGTTGTTAAAATTTGTTTTGGATTTTTAAAATATATCCCTGTCCGCACCGGCAAGATCTAGGTTTAGGTTAAGATCTTTTTATGTCCTGGTTGGTGGACTTATTGCCCTTCTTTTGGTTTTTTTCATATTGTTTATGAACCTTGAGGATGTCAATTTATATTGACAAAACATGTAGGGATATATTTTAAAAATCCAAAACAAATTTTAACAACTGAAGATTAAATAAACTAAGTGGAGAAAGACCCTAGAGTTTTTCTGTAAACATATATAAATTCCTCTAATCTTTTTTTGAGTACATTTAACCCTAGAAATATTTAGGTAACAAGTTTTTCCTTGCATTCCCGATTATGTAACTATCCTATCCTGTGATTGGGCAGCCTCGTCTGTTGTAAAATAAAATAAAATAACATAAAAATAACCGGTTTAATGAAAACTAAAACAATAAGTTGGTGTGAGTTCCATATCATAGAATGGGGACCTCTGTGGTGTGCCCCTTGCCCACACAGTTACATTGCTTAAATGAACGAGCAACAGCTCAGCGTAGTACTGAATTGTAGCTTAGTTAAGCTACATCCCCCCCTTAAAGAAACACAGTTTGGAAATTGTGAAAATTATGTACTAATTGAAGCCAAGCTACATCCCTCCGTGCTAAGGAGAAAGATTTAATAAAACTTATTATGTCATAATTTTGTACTAACTATATATGTACTTTTAGATAAGGCATCGGTTCCATCATTTAGGTTTAATTGTATATGAAGTGTGTAGGTTAATGTCAAGGTGCACCTCCCCAAGAAACAACTTGTCGACGTTTTAACGTTGCTAAAGGCGACTTAACGTTGCGTGAAAACGGCGTTAAATGTTCTAGCAACTCCCTTTTGCACCCATTTGGCGAAGATTTGACGTTGCCTGGAACTAGAGTTGCGTGCATCGTTTCCACACCGTCGCCGAAGCGACTACGACTAAAGTGCCCTCTGAATAATATTTTTATTAATATAATTGATTTCAAATCAAGACTTTCACGTCTGTCTGCAACCACAAATGGACTAATTTCCAAACACCATTTATTAATAATGTTAAAATTCGTAACTAGGTAACTTGCAGTTAATTTAGAACATTAAAATTTACCAACGAACCTTGGTTTTTCTTCAAAATGGGATATTTTTCCTTTAAAAAATAGGCCACCAAGCCAATTATTGTTTTATTTAAATACTGAAAATTTTAAAAAAGCTTTACACCTATTTTAAACTGTAGCCAGTCTAAAATAATACTTAAAAATTACTAAATCTAACTAAGAAAACATCAAAATTCAGCAAAAAAGCAAAATTTTTAACGATTTACACAAATGGCGGCAATAATCATTTGTTGATTTACTGAAAAACTAACCGTTTTGCCACTAAGGAGGTGTCCTCTATAGTTGTCAGATACAGTTATATTTTAAAATTGGCCGTCTGAACGAACATTGGTTAAGGGATTCTGAACGAACATTGGTTAAGGGATTTTCAGTTATGTAGTTATATTCTAGATGATTTCATACTGGCCTCTGGGTTATTGGAGAAAAGTTCATATTCGGGGCGGTACAGCAATTTTTATTAAAAGAAAGCTTTATAGTAGTTTTAAAATAAATAGTAAAATAAATAAACTATCAGTAGAAATTCAGGTTGAGTTTTCAGCGATTGAATCAGAATATCTTCAAATTATAATTTTATATAGATCAACAAGTGGTTATTTTGACACCTTTTTAAATCTATTTTCCCAAGTTTTGGCATTTGTGGACAGGCGTAAAAGACGGGCTATTATAACTAGCGATTTTAATTGTCATTTTGGTACAGGTTAATCTAGAGAGGGTTTGTTATGTTCGTTGTGTTCTTCTTTTGGCTTTGAATTTTTGAATAGTAGTAGTAGTAGTAGAGAAAAAGCGGTGCGAAGCCTGGCTTTCCCCGAGCCTGCCCCTAATCCGCCGCCTGCACCACTGGTCTAGCAGTCTGCTCATCTGGTTTTACTGTTCTTTTTGCAAAGTCCAGTATTTTATCCCATTTGAGCATGTGCAGGTTCTCTTCATTCAGGGTCTGGGAACCAAATACCTGGTATCTCGTCTTCTGGTATGCCTCGCAGTTCGCTATAACATGTCGAGATATCTCTTCTGCCCGCCCGCAGGCCCGGCAGGTCGAGTCATTTTCCACTGCGATCCGGGTCATGTGCTTCCTTAGTCGGTTGTGACTTGTTATGATTCCTGTCAGCAGACCAGCGTTCCTTCGTGATCTCCCCAGAAGCCATTTTTGTCTGGCTACATCCGGGCCTTTCACGAAGTCCCTGGTCTGTCTGCATCCTGTTGCTCCTCTCCAAGTGGTCGCCATGGCATCGTTGGCCCATTTATTGATTCGACTTTGCAATTGCCTCTTGGTTGTTCCTAGAAGTGGTTTCGGCCCTACATACTGGGTGCTTGCCCCCATATGTCCCAGTACCCACATGAGTGTCACTTGTTTGCCCTCTCCCAAGAATTCTAGTGCATCCGCACATTCCTCCACCAGGGTGTTAATTTTTTTTTCTCCTTCAACAAGTTATTAAACCAAATGTATCAGATCATGATGCCCTTCTTTTAAATTCGAGTTTATATAATTATGTTCTTAGCTCAAGCAAGAGAATAGTTTATAGACTTATTACGGATTTAGAACTGCTTCAATTCAACAATGTAGTTGGAGAGATTGATTGATTTTGCTTGTGTTTTTTTTTAAACTCTTCGGAATGTCACCTTATGGCCGAATATTTTGTTAATAAAATTTTACTAGCTATGGAGGTGTGTTTTCCTAAAAAGTCCAAGCTTGTTAGTTCCAAGACGGATTTTTTAAAGGTATACTGATTTAATGATGATTTAAGTTTTTATTTAAGGTGTTCAATAGGTATCAGTGTGAAAATTTTAAAAAGGATAATAAAAGAAAACCAAAGAACCTATATGATTTATTTGCAAATCTCAAAAAAGCAGCATAAAACTATTTGGAATATAATTAACAAAAATAAGAGTAAGAAGCAAATACAGCCTTGTTCAATATCACCAAATTAATTTAACAACTACTTCACTAGTTCTTGGGAGGAAAGAACGAAATTTCAAAATTGGACGAGTGTCCCATAAGGAACACACAAAAGTCCAAAGCGAAAAGGGAAACAATTAAACGATGTTTCGCCCGGGGTGACTAGCGTGGGCTCGTCAGTGGATTCACCAGTCACCCTCAATCCAGACATCATTTAACACCATCGCACACTCTGACTTCCAAGTCTAAAACACTCACAAATAGGCATCGTTCCGCATGGTACTTATTATAAGTCGCCTGATACGGGTTCGTCCTGGCGTGTTAATCTTTCCAATAGGAATATGCTCCTAAGACAATTAAAACAAGAAGTCAAAACTTCCAAATCAGTTACATCAACCGAAAAGAATCTAAAAATAAGATTCTTTTCGGTTGATGTAACTGATTTGGAAGTTTTGACTTCTTACTTCACTAGTGTTGCAGAGAAGATTGTTAATGCTTTGGACAAAAGTGACAGAAATATTGAAATGTTTTTGCAGGATCTACCCAATATGAAGAAAGATTTAAAATTTAGCTTTAGAAATGTTAGTTTTGTTGGGGTTAGAAACATAGTTCCAAGATTAAAAAATAGTAGATGTAAAGATGGTTTTGGACTAAATAAAAAAATTATAAACGCCATCAAAAATCAAATAATTATCCCCTTATCTAATCTAATTAATAACTGTATCTCATTTAACATTTTTCCAGATATATTTAAGATTTCCAAAGTTATTCCGTTGTACAAAAAGGATGATGTCGAACTACCGCCCCATATCCATTATTCCAGTTTTTGCCAAAGTTTTTGAAAAGGTTCTTAAGAATCAAATAACAGACTACTTTAAAAATAATCATCTGTTTTGTCTAAATCAATTTGGATTTAGAAATAATCTGTCAACTGCTAATGCAATAAATGGTGGAATTGATCAATCTGGGTTTTGAAAAATCGGAACATGTTTCAGCACAGTTTTTGGACCTTACTGTGTGACTGTGTTTCTCATAATATTCTTTGCACAAAACTTTCTTATTATGGTTTTACGAAGTCAAGTGTTTTGTTGGTGACCTCTGTAGCTCCACCCCCTTACTATACTGGCAGCACCATTAGCATCAAAAAATGTACTTTTTGGTACCACCTTATGTAAATTTTACCGGGTGTAACAAGGGATGGGTGGCAATTTAGCGTCTTTATTCTTAAGAATAGAATTCTGACATTTTGGAATTTTACCAGAACTGGTAAAAGGTCAAAACTGTGTCCTATTAACACATGTGGAAAATGAGGTTAACTTTTGATTTTTAAATGAATCATACCTGAAGATGCAAAGAGATTCTAAATACGTTTGTGTCATCGATATGTCATTTTGATAAGTTTGAAAAAATATTTTTTTTTTACGTTTTACATTTTTTTTTCTAATATGTTTCGATTGGCAGCAGTAAAACCATCTATCAATACCTACGCATATGGCTTAAAAGATTCTTTAAAATACAGGAGGTATTAATAGCTAAAGATTTAATCACATAGATTGAGTTTTTAATTTAAGTTACAATAAAATTGTTTAAGTTATAAAAGGAAAAATATGTAAACTTATTTAATTTTTAATAAGTAGACAACACGGCACTGTCACCAAGATAGAAAGAGAGTGACAATTTTTAATTCGTCAACCTAAAGTCATGTCATCTCGAATTCTGGCAAGAGAAAGTGTCTTTTTTCTGGGTGACAGTAGTGTGCTGTCTACTTATTAAAAATTAAATAAGCTTAAATATTTTATCTTTCATTACTCAAGTAATTCTTATCATAAAGTAAATCGGGAGACTCTAAGTGATGTGGAACAAAATGTCATTTCACAAAAAGTTATTGAATGAAACTTTTAGCTATTAATTTCTCCCGTATTGTAAAGATTCCTTTAAATCCGTAGATTTTGGTAGGCGTTTGCACTGCCGACAATCGAAAAATATTAGAAAAAACTGTAAAATATAAAAAAAAATATTTTTTCAAACTTACATATGGATGACAAAATAGTAGTTTTCACAACTAGTGGCAAAAACAGTGCTTTTTTTACAAGCGTTGGTTAGCCGCGAGTTGTTGACACTATTTTTTTTAATACCTTTATCAAAAAATCAAAGAAAAACAGGAAAATACTTTTAAAAATCTCGAACGAAAAGCACTTCCCGCAACACACCATCTTTTCATTATAAATCAAGTCGGCTGGTAAATGAAATAACAATCGTTTCCATAGCGATGTGCGTTTTTTTTTACTCGGTGACGTTCATTGTTGCGACATTTTAATCTTTGACAGTTTTATATTTTGATGATGTTTTTAAATGATTTTTTCATAAATACTTGGTGAAAACTGGTGGAAATGGCTTAATTTTTAGCCAAGAATAATTAATTTTTTTCAATATTTTCTATTTTATTCTATTTTCCGCTATTTCTCTTTCATTTTGGGTAAAAAACGGACGGATCTTTTTTTGCACCCGTGATCAAAAAAAAGTTTTTTTTTGCATCGGTAATCAAAAAAAAGTTTTTTTTTGCATCGGTAATCAAAAAAGTAATGCTTTAGTTATCTGCAGACAGCTACTAAAATCATGTTTGAAGGTATAAAAAAAACGTATTTTTTCATTTTCATGAAAACTGTGAGAGTTTGGCATATGTCAACAGGCCACAATTTTGTGCTTTTATCAGTTCTGTAAAATTCCAAATTTTTAGGATTCTATTCTTAAAAATAAAGACGCTAAGTCGCCGTACGGTATGTTAATTGTTTACTTCAAATAACTCAAGTTTTTCTGGCCCCTGATTTTTTTCATTCGTTTGATATCAAAAAAACTTAACCTGATGGAGGCATTTTACGCATATTATTATAATGGCATTCTTTTGAATGCAGATTGGTGCTTGTTCTTCCGATCCGTCAGACACAAGCCCGAAGTTTTGGATGTTAAATTTTGGGAGGTCAAGATGCCTTTACAATGTCTTATTGGACGCCTTCAGCACCTCTCCAGAATCCCAATGTTTCTAAACCAACAGTTATAATCAAGTGTTGGTTAGGGCAATCCGGTTTAAGATCCTGACTTCTTTCAATTCAGACTTTTTTCTTGCGTCGCAAAAATAGGATCTAATTTGTCTCAGGAAATTAATTTAGTTTGTTGTTTTTCTGTTTTAAACGCCTGGATAGATAACAAATACCATTTTGTTTTAACTGTTATTTTCTTTTTTAAAAGGGTAGTCATATAATATACAGGGTGTCTTAATTTACATGGGCCACTATTGCTATCTCGGTAACTATAAGAACTACAAGGTTGGTCAAATTAGACAAATTGTGCAGTTTTTGGGGGAAATTGAAATTGAAATTGAAAATACGGGGGTTTTTCGAAAAGTTGCTGAAAACTATTTTATCAAATATCTCAAAAAGTTTAATTTTTACAAAAAATTCGTAAAGGAACTTTTTTTGAATTTTTGACGTTTTTTAGAAAAATTTTTACGTCTAGTTACGGACCTGTATTCCTTATTCCATTTTTTTAAATAACCTTTTTTTCTGATTTTTAACTATGTATTACATGTCCAAGTGGCTTAGACAACCAATACAACAATTGCCTATTTTAATAACATAAACAGACTGATGCAGTGTCTAATGAAAAAAAATATTTATTAACTTTTTAAATATTTATAGTTTTTACCATTTCATTAAATTAAACTTATTTCACAGTTTTAATTATTATTACTTTTTTTAATTATATTTTTACTTTCATTTTCAATTTCTCTCAAAGAGACCTCTCCTTTATTGATATTCTCGTACTGTACAGGGTGGTCCAAATTCGAGGGGCCTCTATAGCTTTGGGCTTTGGGCAGCATAATTAGCCCAAAACTAATATACATGTTACGGGCTCGATTTTCAAGAGAAGTCGAAAACTAAAAACCGCATTGCGATATGTCAAAGCGTTTCTGAGCTACAAGGTGATTCTCAAAAATGTGCAATTTTAAAGACCTTCTACAACTTTTTTATTTGTAAAGGTACAGATTTTCATTAAAAACATTTTTTGAAGATTTAAAAAAAAATACCTGTTTCACCGATTTTCTCTTAAAGCTTTTAGTTCCCGAGATATCACACAAAGTTATATTTCTTTAAATGGGATACCCCCAATTTTTCTAAAAAATCAGTTTAAAAGATATTTGCATATTTTGATATTTACGATAGTAGGCGCTGTGCGCGCCCTAAATGTGTAAACAAAATTTTATTGTTTTTTTTTTCATACAAAATCAAGTTGGCTACGACACGAGGGGACACAGCAACCTCGAACTTTAACTTCTAGTTTACTATAATTCTCAACCCTAAAATAATAAACAAAAATAAAGTTATTAAAAGTTTTTATTTAAAATTTTTATTAATTAAACTATGTGACACCTAAAATCTACATCTAACAATTTTCTTTAATTCTAAAACAAATGCTCAAATTGACGGCCGTTTTCTTGTAAACATATCCTAAATCTTCTCTTGACTCTATCTTCTGCATTAAGAAGTTCTACCGCACGAAGCTGCCTGAATACAGTACGAAGTGCCTCTTCCAATACCCTTCTAGTAGTTGAGCGATTTCGAAATCCAAGGTCTTTGACTCTCCCCACAAAAAGAAGTCACAAGGGGTCAGGTCTGGAGACCTGGGGGGGCCAATATATACAACCTTTATTTCCAATCCACTTTTCTGCAAACACAATATTTAGCAAATTAGTAATGTCTCGTGCATTGTGAGGAGGGGCACCGTCATGTTGAAAGTATAGCTCATTATTTTGCTGAAGTGGCAAATTGTCGATACACGGAATCATCTGCTCTTCTAAAATTTGTTGGTATCTTTCGGCATTTAAATTTCCATTAAAAATATATGGCCCAATAATTTGTCCTCTGTAGATGCCTACCCATACCTTAAAACTGAACGTACCCTGATTCGCTTGTTCCACCATAATATGGGGATTTTGCTATTTCCAGTAATAGCAGTTATATCTGGTGAATAGTCCATCACTAGAAATCGGGTTAATTCCTATTTCTCCTAGAACCGTTAGTTCTTCCAACTCTCTGTCTCTGGCTAGGCTTATATACGTCCTAAGCCGCGGTTTTGTAAAGGATCCGTATTCTTGTAGATGACGTTTTAACTTCAAAAATATTTTTGAGCTCGGTTGCCTTCTTTCCGGATGTCTCTGGAAATATAGATTTAACGCCGTCTGTCGATTTTCGTTACTTTCAATAACGTTTTATCATGTCGTACTTTTCAAAGTTTTCAAACATTTTTATATCTTAACGAAGACGCCACTTTTGAGACTTGGGCTCGTTTATCATGACAATTGTTTTTATTTGATCATAGCTACCTAGATAAATACCCTAAAACTGCGTAGGTCAGAGTTAAACACAGCCTACTATGGTAATTATTAAAAATTGCAGATATCTATTTAACTACTTAATAAAAATAGGTGTATGACACATCGTTTAAGAGGAAATTTTATTACAAAACTGTTTTTTTTTTAAATTGGGGTATTCCATTTAAAAAAATGTAACTTTGTATTATATCTCGTGAACTAAAGGCTTTAGGACAAAATCGGTAAAACAGGTAGATTTGTCCTTAAAAAATCTTCAAAAAATGTTTTTAATGAAAATCTCTATCTTTACAAATAAAAAAGTTGTAGAGGGTTTTTAGAAACGCACATTTTTGAGAATCACCCTGTAGCTCAGACACGCTTTGACATATCGCAATGTGGTTTTTAGTTTTCGACTTCTCTTGAAAATCGAGCCCGTAACATGTATATTACTTTTGGGCTAACTATGCTACAAAAATCCAAAGCTATAGAGGCCCCTCGAATTTGGACCACCCTGTACATATCCCAAAATATTTGTAGCTCTTTTATATCTGATGGTATAGTCCACAAACCAAACCCAAACATGATCTAGTTATTCAAAAATAAAAGAAAATGTAGTAATCTTTAAAAACCATAAAATCATAAAATTACATCCGATATGATTGAAAAGGTAATTAAAAACCTTGTTTTTTTGAATTATCGATTTAAAAAAAGTAAGTTGATGTTAATATCTCGAAAACCAGATGTAGAAAATTTTCTTAAAAAATACTAAATTGTAGAATGTCAAAAATGCAAAAAAAATTCTGTACGAATTTTTTGTAGAAATTATACTTTTTGAGATATTGGAAAAATAGTTTCCAGCAATTTTTTGAAAACCCCCTCGTAGCTCGGGATAGAATATTTATTTTTTTAATCTGAAACCAGATTTTAAATGTCCCTCATGTCTATTTTGACCAACCTTGTAGTTCCTATAGTTACCGAGATAGCAATAGTGGCCCACGGCAACTAAGACACCCTGTATAGGGGTGGGCAGTAAAGCTTTATTAATAGGGACTGTAACCTTGTATGAAATAGGGACAGCAAAGGGTCATTTAGAATAGCACAAGACTTATTTTTCGGAGCCATCGCAGTAGCCTGAAACACAGAAAAACAATAAAACTTAAGACTCAATCGGGAATCCTAGCTTAAAGTTGACACTCCAAAACTTATTATGTTGGAATAGCCTTTTTTGTTTAGGCTTATTATGTGAAATTCTAACCTCGTCAATTACCTAAAACAAAAAAATAAAGTAGATAATAATACATAGTGACTTATAAATCGTGCGAAAAAAGGAAACGTAATTTTCTTGTGTAGGTACTGTGCAGAAACTATTGTCGGTCCAATTGTTAAAGATTTTAAGTAACTCTCATTGTCATAAAAATTGAAGGGGTTAGTCACTGTTAGTCCTTGAAGTTGTGTAGTCTCTGGGAATGATAGGTCTCATATCCACATATGTAAGGCTCAAGGGATCCTTATATTTCGTAAGAATAACAGAAGCGTTATACAGGGTGGATTCTTTAAACGGAACGGTGCTTTTAGTGGGTTAGAATTTGGTTGAATAAAAAAATCTTGGATTTTGTCTATGTCGTTTAGTTTACGAGGTATGGCAATTTTTTAAAAGGACACCCTGTATATTTTGCAATTTTTGAAATCTGCAAGCAATTCTCCCTTCAGCAATCCCACAGTAGGATCTATCTTTTACGATAACACTGTCCAACAATGAAAATGTTTCGGGCTCAAAAATAGCTAATGCTTAAGTATTTTCATCCACTGAATTCAAAAATCACCATAAAAATTAGAGATTATCTCTAGTTTTGGAGATAAGGTGATATTTTACATTTTATATCCTCTAAAAGCATCGAAAGAGAAAATAATAGAAAGGGCAGAGAACTGGATAGGGTGGGGAGTTAGAAATAGTGATACGCCACCATCGAAATTGACTATCGATAATATCGATAGAGATAAAACTACAGAACTATTGATAGTTTTAATTTAGCTATCGATATTTGCAATACAGCCCTACTATTCTCGATATATATAAACGGGGACTCCCTCCTTTTCGAAATAATTGCGTATTTGCGCGTCTTTTTATTCAGGGCGACCGATACCTTACAGTTCAGTTTCATATTTCTAATCGAACGCACAGTTAATCTAGTGTGTATTGTATTGTTATAAAACTAGATACGCGGAGACACAATATATCATCGCAAACTAACTATAGTATTTATGCTGAAAATATAAGGTTTACATTTTATATACAATATTTCTGCTTTGTTTAGTGCAAAATTTGTTGTTTGGGAGTGTTTTTAAAGTAGAACTTATTGTATTAACATGCCTCGTAAATGTGTAAATTCAGTTAACAATTTTTGTTATATTTGTGGAGAAATAACGTTTTCTTCACACAAACGCAATTTGACGCCTCTTGTGAAGACTGCTTACCAACATTATTTTGGAATGAAGGTAGGAGACCAGGATAAGTCATGGGCTCCACATATATGTTGCAACTCGTGTTCAGTTCTATTACGAAAATGCCTTAAAAATAAAAAAAACGATCGATGGCTTTTGGAGTGCCCATGGTTTGGCGGGAGCCTACAAACCACATAGATGACTGCTATTTTTACTTGACTCTGCCTATCAATGCAAGATTGTCAATGAAAAAAAGAGGAAGAGTTCAATATCCGAATCTCCCATCTGCTATTCGACCTATACCACATTCAGACAGTTTACCAATTCCTACTCCGCCTCAAAATTATGAATTGGAAGTAGAGAGTGAAGACAATATGGAAGATGAGAAATTAATCATGCCTTCAATATTACACGACCGTGATTTTGAAGAAAAAGATGATCAGCCACACAGATTGAGCCAGTCTGAGTTAAATGATCTCATTCGAGATCTTGACCTGTCACAGGAGAAGTCAGAACTTCTAGGATCAAGGTTACAGCAATGGAATCTTCTTCAACCAGATGTCAGGGTCTCTAAGTACAGACAGCATCAGCGGAATCTGTTACCTTTTTTTAAGAAGGAGAATAATCTTGTTTTTTGCTGTTATATTAATGGTCTGATGAAAAGTTTGAAAATGGAGCGTAATCCAACTGAATGGAGGCTATTCATAGACTCTTCCAAGCTTAGTTTAAAAGCTGTATTGCTTCATAATGACAATCGTCTTCCTTCTGTTCCTGTTGGTCACGCAGTTCATATGAAGGAGACTTATGCAAATATGGCAACCCTCCTCAACTCAATCAAATATGCTGAACATAAGTAGAAAATCTGTGGCGACCTAAAAGTCATTGCTATACTATTAGGAATACAATTAGGGTACACTAAATACCGTTGCTTTTTATGTATGTGGGATAGTAGAAATAGGAAATCACACTATATCCAAGTAGATTGGCCTCCAAGGAATTTTAAACCTAGTGAGAAAAATGTCGTTACCGAGCCTCTTGTGAATCCAAATAATGTCCTTCTTCCACCCCTACATATCAAGCTCGGTTTAATGAAGAATTTTGTCAAAGGCTTAAACCAAGATGGTCAGGTTTTTAAATATTTGAGAGAAAAATTTCCCAAACTAAGTGATGCAAAAGTCAAGGAAGGCATCTTCGTTGGGCCACAAATACGTGAACGCGTAAAGGATCCTGCTTTAGACCTAGTTCTGAAAGGAAAAGAAAAGGAAGCTTGGGAAGCTCTTAAGGGAGTTATGCATGGATTTTAAGGGAACAGAAGGGAGGAAAATTACACTCAATTGGTAAAAGTCCTTCTAGAAAAGTACCATCAACTCGGATGTAATATGTCACTGAAAATACATTTTCTCCACTCCCATCTTGATTTTTTCCCACCCAGTTGAGGAGCTGTCAGTGACGAACATGGGGAAAGATTTCTCTCATTGAACGGATATATCAGGGCCGCTGGAATGAAGCAATGCTCGCGGATTACTGCTGGTTTATGTATAGGGATGATCCAGAAATTACTTACAAAAGGAAAACCAAAAGACAGCGATCTCATGAAGCCCCCAATTAATTCTTCATATATTCAACCACCGGTGAGTGTTCTTTTGTCATTTATAGTGTGTAACTGTCATTAAAAATACACCTTTTAATATTGTAAGCATACATAATTAATATTTTTCGTTACCTCATAATCCTTATTATATATATATCCAGAGAAACTAGAGCTAATAAAAAATTTTCTTTGTCATATTCGTTTTTCGCAACCCAAAAAAAAAAAATTTTGTTGGACAGTGTAATCAAGATATTTTTATCTACATCTGTATGGAAAACTTCGAAATTCATTCAAATATCCCCCGTAAAACAGGGCATAGACAACAATTCCATGCAAGTTTAAATACCTCTATCTTGGAAACCATTAGAGATAGAGTATTAGTGTGGTGTATTGTCAAAAAGATATTTTTTTTTAGAATTCAAAGATGTCAAACGATACAGGGTGACCTATTTAAAAAAAATATTTTTTTGCCATACCTCGTAAACGACATAAAAAATATCCATCCAATCCAATTAAAGAAAATTAAAAATTTCAGTTGATGTGTTTTTGGATTTTTTTATAAAACCAAATTCTAACCCGCTAGAAGCACCGTTCCGTTTAAGGAATCCATTGTTTGTTATACAAAATTTTGGCCTGAGTGGAAGAGCGCGCTTCATATTAAGCAATTAATATCTAGTACGAACTCTGACCCTTGTCGCATTTAATATTTTATTGATTAATATTTACTCTTTATTACTTTAAGAATTAGTCCAGGCAGTAGAGATTTTTGGCATGCAAAAGGTGGGGAATAAACGATTTTGAAATATGTTATAGACGGATACACTCTAATAAAAAATCTACAGTATTGTCCACCCGAAATTTATACATATTGATTGACGTCAACTGTCAACGAGAATTTTAGTCTGATGTTTATTTTTTGTTTCTGCCTAAATCATTATGGCGGATTCAAGATGGACGCTTTTTGGTCATGTTTTGCTAACCAATTTTAACTGACTTATACACATCCGATTGTCTTCAAATTTGGTATGCGTTTATAGTTCCGATGACAATACAATAATATGGTAATATGAGGTCTCCCCCTAACGAGGAAAGTGCAGGGGGAAAAAGATTTAGTTTGTTCGATTTTAATCAAAATTGGTATACAGGGGTTTTTGGGGAAGGGGATTATGAAAATTTCAACATGGCGGATTCAAAATGGACAACTTTTATAAAATATAAAATTCACCAAAAAGTAGAAAATAATTTTTAGCATTCTGTTTTCATAATAATATAAGCGATGGCCGTAAATTAGGTCGAGTTGGGTTGAATTTACTTACCCTTGCACTTCTCTGCGTTATAGTAAATTCAGATTCTTGCGAACGATCATATAATCAATAACATAAATTTTCCGAGCCAACATGGCCAAAATTTCTATAATGCGCCCATCGCTTTTATTATTATGATAGTGAATTTTATATTTTTGTATAAAAGCTTGGATTTGAAATGCTTTTTTTATATAAAATTATTTTTTAATTTGTAGATTTGTACTCCAAATCGTCCATTTTGAACCCGCTATATTGATATTTTCAAATCTGATCAAAAATTCATAATCCCCTGCTCTAAAAACCTCTGTGTGTACAAACTAAATATTCTTCCCCCTCTACTTCCCTCATTAGGGGAAGGCGGGCACCTGATAATACCATATTATTGTATTGTCACCGGAGCTATAAGCGAATACCAAATTTGAAAACAATCGGATGCGTATAAGTCAGTTAAAATTGGTTAGCAAAACATAAACAAAACTCGTTTATCTTGAATCCGCCATATTTAATTTTCAAAATCTGATCAAAAATTCGTATTTCCTATCCCCCAAAAACCCCGTATACCAATTTTGGTTGAAATCGGACAAACTTAGCTGTTTTCCCCCTACACTCCTCTCGTAGGGGAGGAGGGGGTGCCTAAAATACCAAGTTATTGTATTGTTACAGGAGTTTTAAACGCATACCAAATTTAAAGACAGTCGGATCTGTAGACAGTTAAAATTGGTTAACAAAACATGCACTAAAATTCGTCCATCTTGAATCCGCCATTTTTGAATTTTCAAAATCTGATCAAAAAATTCGTATTCCTTATCCCCAAAAACCTTCGTATACCAACATCGTAGGGGGAGAGGGGGTGACTAATAATACCAAGTTATTTTATTGTTAGCGGAACTTTAACCGCATACCAAATTGTTGAACTTGGTTAGTAAAACACGACTAAAAATCGTTCCTCTTGAATCCGCCATATTGAATTTTGAAAATCTGATCAAAAATTTGTATTCTTTATCCCTAAAAACCTCCGTATACCAATTTTGGATGACATCGGAAAAACTTAGGTGTTTTTCCCCACCAGTCCCCGGGTAGGGGGGGAAGAGGTACCTAATAATACTATATAATTGTATTGTTACCGGAACTATAAAGTTCAATCAAAATTGTTTAGCAAAACATGACCAAAAATCGTCCATCTTGAATCCACCATATTGAATTTTAAAATTCTAATTAAAAATTCGTATTCCTTATCCCCAAAAACCCCCCTATACAAATTTTGGTTGAAATCGGACAAACTTGGCCGTTTTCCCCCTCCAGAGGGGGTGCCTTATAATGCCATATTATTGTATTGTCACCGGAACTATAATCGCATACCACATTTGAATTCAATCAGACATCTAGAGGTTAGTCAAAGTTGAGTTGCAAGATTTGACCCGAACATATAAACATACATACATGAGGTGAAGTTAAATAAAAGCTTGTAATAAAAAATACGCAAAATTTAAAGCCGGTCCAGAATTTTTAAACGTCTAAATTGAATTTGAATTAATTATTTTTTGGATGACTTCGCTCACCAGTCTGGGTCTCTCTCAGGCATATTGCGTTTTCATCCATAAATTATCTCTGGCATCTCGCTGCTTCATTCTGGTGCATTTGATTGACATGAAAGCGTAATATAAGGGATTATTCGGAGTGATTTAAAGTTAGCACTGTAGTTATAATGCCGATTACCAAAACCTAAAAATCTACTTTTTGTTCTATGGAAAGTGAGGTTATGTTTTGTGTAAATAAAAATGGAATGGACTGTAAGTGTTCGACCTTAAGGGGGGGGCGCCGCTTGAGTCGCCATCTTTGATTATATGTGCAACAAACTCTTTTTTTTAACTATATCTGTGTAACAGTTCACCCCACTGGAAAACATTAAATAGAAAAGTTGAAGAAAATCAAATTATGTCTCATAGGTTAAAACCTACATAAACACAAAAATTAAATTTCTAAAAATATATAGAATTTTCGCAATTGTTTTTATTTTTTTTTATATATTTTTTATAATATTAAACAAAAAAAAACTTCTATGCGCTCAAAAATTATATTCCTTTCTTTTATTAACTTTCCATCTAGCCAACATAATACAATATTTGCATGCCTTTCATTGGCTGTCGAAAAAAGTGAACAGACCAAGTCAGGTTAGGTTAGATTAGGTGAGTTAAGATTAGGTTAGGTGAGTTAAAGGAAGTTTACGTCAACTGTAAGAATGAGACTCCGCGGATATAGTCTTTCAAAAAAAAAGCTAGCCTTCAAGGCAGTACATCACAGTTTACTATCATGTCATTGCGTTTTTTCGAGGTTAGAGTCAAAAGAACAACGTGTGCGATCGATTCTGAGAGTTTATTTACATTCAGTGCATCGAAAAACATAAGAATCGACATGCCTCATCCCCAGAACAGGAAATACTATTTTTTTTTTACGTTTTTTGAGGTTAGGTTGAAACGCGGACCTGGAGGACAAATTCTGACATCGGATTCGGATTCAGCGTGTCAAAATCCATAGGAAAGCATATATCGCATCCCCAGATCACGACGCTTTTTTTTGTGTGGCTGTGGTTTATCTTAATTTCTACTTAGTGAAAGATCGACGCACGCAGGCCAAAAATAAATCATATTTTCTCATGGACAAAAAGTTGTTGTACAAGATACAAGCAAAAAATAGGTCTTGCATTAATCATTTACACAAAAAAAAAGAAAAATCCTAATAATTTAATAATTAATTAATTAAAAATCAGCTGCTATCTTTGTGTCACCATCGGGTAGAAGAGTAAGGCAAAATTACTAGACCGTATCTATTCTAGGGATCGTGGAAAAAGCGATTGTAACATCAGAAATGGGAACTGTGAACTGGGCTGACGGGAGACGCACGTAACAACTGAGAAATTTCCCGCTTGTGGCGTCAGAATTGTGAGCTGGTGGATAGGTGCCACCGTAGCCATGCGCCGATTTGACGTTATTAGTTTGGCAGTGGCGCACCCAGGAATTGGCTTGGTGGGGGTTGGATAAAAAAAAATAATTTGAAGTAAAAATGTTACCATAATTGATACAAGGAAACAGGTGCTTACAAGCGCGGACCTGGGCTCAAATGTAGGGAGGGGGGGGGGTGCAAAATTTAATTTCAAAATCATGATTCAATTTTTTGAGAAAATAACACTTAAAATGCAATTTTTGACTTAACATTAAACTAAAATCGTAAATATTGATGGAGTTTTTGCGAAAATGACACTTACAATGCCATTTTTGACCACAAATCGCAGGCAAAATGCTGGATAAAATTACATTAAAAAAACCATTTTAATGGTTAGTCAAATTATAGCGGTCAGGAATGAACGAAATCGTAAAAATGAAAGGTTCCACAGCGCCGCAGGCGAAAAATTTTGCAGTATATGATTTTTTAAAGATTTTGATTAAAAATTAGTCTTGTATTTTATTCTCTACATATTTTATTTCTGCTGTTATTTGATTGTGCCAATTGTATATAACCAGTGGTTTGTTCGGGTTCGTCGAAATTTCCTGTTCTAAACAGTGTGCGCTTAAAAAAACGTGTTCTGGTTCGACCACAACTGTTCTGAACTGAAAAGTTTTGAGTTCGGGTTACTACCGAAAATTTGTCCAGGACCGGTTCAATACTGTTTTGTACAGTCTCGTGAGGCCGGGCGGAATTAAATGGAACTGTTTAGGACTATTTTCTGACGTATGCGCAAATTCATTTACGCATGTAAAGTTTGTCCGAAAAAATAATTTGTGCCTTGAAAATATACCCAAATAAATGGGTTTTTACGAAAAATAATAAAAAGCCAGAGTTTAATCTTGTATTATTTTATTATCCGCGTATATTTTTAGTTTTTTTTCGAGGGTTTTGTCGAGGGTTTTGTACGGTCTGACCTAAAGAAGAGGAATCCCTGCCTAACCCAAAAATTCAGCTTTTTCAGTTCTAAAACGTTCTAGGAAAGTTTTAAAATTCGGATCCCGAACAAACCACAGGTTTCTCAGGGGGGGGGGCGACCTCCCAAGGAACAATTTGTCGACGTTTTAACGTTGCGTGAAAACGGCGTATGAGCATTCTAGCAACTCGCTTTTGCACCAATTTGGCGGAGATTTTTTGAGTTGTGTTTGCACAACGTCGCCGACTGGAGTGCCCTCTGGATAATATCTTTATTAATATATGGATTTTAAATCAAGACGTTCGAGTATATATTTTTAAAACAAAAAGACAAACATTGACTAAAAATTTATAATTTTATTGCGTCATTTAAAATTTATACATGTGGTCGTGGAGGTGGAGGTTAGGAAAGAGAGAGATTTTATCACTTCACAGTTGACGTTGGCATTGACATTTTGAGGCTAAAGAATTGTGAGCCAAGATAAATGAACTACAGATGTGTTCACTAATTTGGACAAACGGGTTCATTCATCTATGGCGACTACAACATCTACAGTATATGCCACCAGAAATGTATCCACATTGATTGACGTCAACTGTCAACGAGAATTTTCAGTCTGACGTTTATTTTTTGTTTCTCCCTAGATTTTTGGCCACACTGATCGCAGTATGGACAGGGCCTCATTCAGAAAATTTTCGATTTCGTTTAGTTTAAATTTTATCATGAGTTGATAGTAATAGAAAGTTTTATCGTAAGACAATTGATCACAGCAAGTGTTGATCCAATACATAAACGTAAATAGTGTGAACTCTACACATCATAGAAGGGACTGGTTATGAAATCTCAAATGAATAAAGCTTAGACATTGTTTGGGGCACAGGCATGTGGACGCACCCACCCATTGGTCATTTTCAGGGACACAATATATAGGCATATAGCAAGATCGATAGAAATCTGTTTCGTCACAATTCCCTCTAATATTAGGAAGTAATTAGTTATTTTAAATTTAAAAACTGCAAATTCGTAGCAGCCTTAAGGCTTAACATTTTTACGAGCTTTTATTAAACTTTACCTCTATTATCTATATATGTTTCTATGTTCGGGTAAAAATCTTACAACTCAATTTTGACTAACTTGCAGTCCGATTAAATTTAAACTTGGTACGCGATTATAGTTCCGGTGACAATACAATAATATGGTAATGTTAGGCATTCCCTGGAGGGAAGAAAACGTCTAAGTTTTTCCGATTTGACCCAAAATTGGTATAATTGGGTTTTTGGGGATAAGGAATACGAATTTTTGATCAGATTTAAAAAAATCAATATGGCGGATTCAAGAAGGACAATTTTTGGTAATGTTTTGCTTACCAATTTTAACTAACTTATACCCATCCGATTGTCTTCAAATTTGGGATGCGTTTATAGTTCCGGTGACAATACAATAATATGCTATTCTCAGTTACCCACCTCCCCCTAACGAAGAAACTGGAGGGGGAAAAATATTTAGCTTGTCCGAATTTAACCAAAATTGGCATACGGAGTTTTTGAGGACAAAGTATAGAATTTTTGATCAGATTTTGAAAATTCAATATGGCGAATTCAAGATGCACGATTTTTGCTCATCTTTTGCTAACCAAGTTTAACTGACTTCGTATACCAATTTTGGTTGACATCGGACAAATTTAGGTGTTTTCCCCCCTCCACTCCCCTCGTAGGGAGAGAGAAGGTGCCTAATAATACCAAGTTATTGTATTGTTACCGGAACGTTAACTGTATACCAAATTTAAAGACAGGTGGATGTGTAAACAAGACTAAAAATCGTTCCTCTTGAATCTGCCATATCGAATTTTCAAAATCTTATCAAAAATTCGTATTCCTTATCCCCAAAATCCTCCGTATATCAATTTTGGTTGGCACCGGACAAACTTAGGTGTTTTTCCTCCTACAGTCCCAGGGGGGAGGGAGGTGCCTAATAATACTATATAATTATATTGTTACCGGATCTATAAAAGCATACAAAATTTAAAGACAATCGGATGTGTACAAGTCAGTTACAATTGTTTAGCAAAACATGACCAAAAATCGTCCATCTTGAATCCACCATATTGAATTTTCAAAATCTGATCAAAAATTCGTATTCCTTATCCCCAAAAACCCCCGAACACCAATTTTGATTGAAATTGGAAAAACTTAGCCGTTTTGCCCCCTCCAGGGGGTGCTTAATAATACCATATTATTGTATCGTCAACTATAATCGCATACCAAATTTGAATCCAATCGGACATGTAGAGGTTAGTCAAAGTTGAGTTGCAAGATTTGACCCGAACATATAAACATACAATACATAAAGGTAAAGTTAAATAAAAGCTTATAATAAAAGTTACGCAAAATATAAAGCCGGTCCAGCATTTTTAAACGTCTAAATTGGATTTGAGTTCATTAATTTTTGGGTGACTTCGCTCACCAGTCTTTGTTAAGTTCGGTGTACAAATAAAAACGAATATCATGGCCGCCTTAACAGGCATATTACATAATAATATATTCATTCATAAGCGGTCATTCGGAGTGATTTAAAGTTAGCAGTGTAGTTATAATGCCGTGGGGGCGTTTAATTTTGGCAACTTAAAAATCTGGTTTTTGTTCTATGGTAAGTGAGGTTATGTTTTGTTTAAATATAAATGGAATGGACTGTAGGTCTGCAACCACAAAACATAATTCTGAAATACGTAACTTACAGTTTCATTAATTATTATTTAATTAGTTCTAATTAATTATCAACGTTTTTTTCGTCGTTGATCTGTCGTTCGTTGTGGTCGTTGAAAACCCCACAATATTCCAGTAAAAATAAACGTTGGTAGATGGTTGCCAAATTTACCCTAGTTAATAACAACGGTGTGGTGTCGTTTTCTCGTCCATCATACCAGCCGTTTCACAAATGACTAGTTTTTGTACTTTACGCAGCGTTAAGGTCGTAGTTACAATCTGGGGAATTGTTTTTAGCAACACTGTACGGAAAATCAATTTAACTATGTCGACCTGATTTTTTTGTCAAATTTTACGTCATTGAATTTGTTTTCCATGGCAACGCGGAGACTTTATTTATATTAGGGATATTTTGGAACGCTTATTTGACAATTCGTAGTGGTTGTGATAATTACTGCGCGTGCGCGTCATTCTGTTGTGGTAATTAACCACTACCACTGCCGTAAGCTACGAATTCATTTCGTTGTGGTTATGGTTATTTTTCTGGTTAATTTTAGAGAATTTTGGCGTAATTAATTTTAAAAATAATAAAATATTACCACGTTCCAACATATAAAATACTTATTTTGTAAAATTAAGACGAATTTTTTGTTTTTTCTCATATCTTAATTTTTTTACAAGTGACAGTTTTTAATGTGTTCCAAAAACTCTGGCAAAATCGATGCGTGGTAGTGGTAGTCGTTGTTAAACACTACCACAGCGGCTGTCAAAGTTGTCAAAATTTTACGCGTTCCAAAATCTCTCTATTTATCCACAGTGGGACACCAGAGATTTTTTAGCACCTGGTCAAAAATTTGGGGTTAGGTTACTTATTTTAACTTTTCGCGTTATGCGCCGCTAGAAAAACAAGTAAAATACTAAAATAAAAGAAAACCATTTATTGCAGAATTACCTGCTAAAAAACCGCTACCCAGCTACGTATTAAAGTAACTGGGTGTAACGTTTAAGGTTGCATATACAGGTGCATTTATAATTGAATTGGAAAAACTCCCGCTAGTTGATACCGACAACAGGTTAACTTAAAAGCATGCAGATTTATAAATCGGCTACTGGCGCTAGACGAAATAATCGTATTCTATTTTAAACAAAACAGGAGCGCCAACGATTGGCATTAGTTTTGTTAGTACTCAAGTATCCGTGTGTTTTTGAAAGTGAGGTTCTAAAATCTACCCTTTGCACTCCAAGATTTCACTAGTACACTTGCACATAACTATGCCGCAATAATTTAAATTAAAGAAAAATGGTTGAATCAAAATAAAAACAAAATTATGTGGGCTTATGGGCGCCGAATGTTTCTATGCGAATTCCTAGTAATCCCAGCGATCTAGTAAAGTTCTTTTGGTTCTCTGATAGACTCAGGGTAATGCCCGCGCAGCGCTAAGATATTTTCGGCGGGCAACCGCACACGCGGAGTGGTTTCATATTTGTTTTAGAACAATGTTTTTGCAAACACATTTTTGAAAGATAAACATAACCTCGAATGGTTTTTTGTCAGAAAACGTAAAAATAGTCTTCTGTCCCACTGCGGCCCGATTTAAGTTTGTTGACAAAGCACCTGCAGTTACCATGGAGTCGTATAAATTCTGCGATCTATCGGCCAACACTTGAACTCCCAAATTTAATGAAGTTTGATTGATTGATCGGTTTTTTTTCCGTAGTGCACAGGCTTTTAGAAAAAAGGAAACTTATTATTTTTATTTTCGCTAAAGCAAGGAATTATAAAAAGGAAAAATGTAATCCAGAAGAAATTGTAAGTATTTCTCTATTTTTTTTGTAGATCGGGTTTGTACTAAACCGCAATTATTTTGAGGCTTCTGGGATAGATAACAGCATCAGAGCTTTCATTTTGAAGAAAAAATAATTGAGAATTTTGAAAAATCCTTCGGATATTTTTGTTAAGCATTTAAAAATGATCACCCTTACAAAATTTGAGCTAAAGAAGATTAAAAAAATTAAAGAACAAGGCGTTGCCAGTTGTACTTTTTTTTACTTAAAATCTGTGGAGAAACTATAGCCTTAATTTTAGTGTATTTCCTAGTTATGGCAACTAAGACAACCAAAAATTGTTATTAAGAAAAGCTACCAAAACGTCCGGACTAACAGTTTACCTCTTGAATCCAACCAATAAATTTCCAATTAAATCAGCTCGAGGAAACTTTTTCAACTCGGAAAACTCAACAGTATTGCGCTGTTTTCATTTACAGTCTTAAGGAAGAATAACTGCGACTATGAGCTTAGATTAATTGTACCACAGATAAAGAAACACCATTTTTTGGGGTTTTATTTCACGGTATCTGTTTAACACTCAAGGTAAATAACATAACAATGTTTTCTAATCCAATTTTCTAAAAAACTTGTAGCCTACTTTTTTATGATGTCTGATTTTGTAGGTACATTTGCAAACGGCAGCTCTAGTGTTTTTTTTCGGAAAGCTGGGATGTAGGTTCTTTTGAACATTTTTGTAAGTTGTCTTTTTCTAAACTGAATGGACGCCACACGTTTTCTTTTATTTCAACTATATGTGGTTTGTTTTATAAAAAAAACGAGAAAAAAACAAAACTTAATTTATGTTGTTGAGTATTGAAAACAAGTTTACTGGAAACATAGTGGTAAGAATACAAAAATAAAACATCTTCTTTTTTAACAAATGGAAAAACCATTGTTTTATTTCATGAAAAGTAAACCTTTGAAAATTGAATAAAAAAATAAGTAGGAAGACTCACTAATTCTTTGTGTTTGTAGTTTTAAAGAAAATTTGAACACCCAAAAATAAATGCCAAATTAGCAAAGATTTCTTGTGTAACTATAAACAAACTGCCATGAAGAGGGACACCTGGATTATGGCCATAAATCAGGGTTAGGGTAAAAAAAATATATGTCGTTTATATCCTTGCCAAAAGGTTACATGTTCTAGTTTAATAATTTATGGGTTTATGTTTAATTTTATGTTGAAGGAAAGTTTTTAGTTTACTAATTTTATGGGTTTATGTTTAACTTAATTCAATTGAAGAAAGTTTCCTTGGAGACATGTTACTTTGGGGTCATATTATGACAAAAAAAATGATTTGGAAAGATCTTGCCTGGCATTGAAAATCCATGCTGTCTGTAGGGTAGCCAGAAAAGCCTTCAGTGGAGACTTGAAGTTATCTACAGGCTGATGCTTGCTAGAACTCCTGGAGCAGGCAGGGACTTTCAATAAACTGCAGCCAGAGGCTTGAAAAATCAGAGGCGTGATGTAGCCGGAAGACCCTATGTACAAAAAGTTTATTAGAATTTTTTGTCCATGTATAAAGAAATTTTGATAGTTTTCTTATCTCTTAGAGGGAAAATTCCCTTCACTTTTGATCACCCATTGTTACTACTTGGAATAGACCGATGTCTATTTAACAAAACAGAAGGAAAGTAGCTAATATTACAGATCCATTATAAATGGGAAATTGGGAAAAACGTGTCCACGAGGTTTCAGGTGGACCGGAAAAGTGAAAATGAATATGACAGTCCTAACCCGGAAGTCAGCTGATTTTTAAAGGAGAAATATGGTAAGAAACAGAAAATTGGGTTCGTTCCAAATTAACTCAATTCGGTGCACTCAAGGTCAAAGCCAGATGGAGCAATTTTATTTAAAGGCTGTTTTCACGAATGATCAACACCTACTAGAAATTTATATATGAAAAATATTTATTCAAATGGCCAGAAAAATAAAAATGCTACAAACTAAATCATAATTTCATATCTTACAAGTTTGCACTGATCGTCTATGGCAGGACTAGTTAATCTCAGCTGTATACTAAGCGAAATCAATTTAACTGTACCATAAAATTCACATTAAAATTGCTATAAAACTTTAGTGCTATTTGTGTTCTGAGTGATTTAAGGCACAAGGTCTATTTTTTGAGTCGGGTGCATTTTACATTTTAAAGCACAAACTTAAGCCCTATGCCCACCAACGCGTGCCCATGCAGGGTTTTTTAACGCAAGGGGTTTTTTGAAGCGCGCGTGTCGACCTTGAAAATGAAGGGTGAAAAGTTGCATGCCTTTTCTGTCCACACCTATGCATCTTTTTCACACTGAATAATAATAGGTTAAATCTGGTGGATTTTCTGGTTCCAAATATTGATCAATACATGTCTTGAGGTCTGAACTAAAAGAAGTATATTAAATTGTCGCTAGATGGCGCCAGATTACATTTTACCAAAAATGTGAATAATAAAATTTTATAAAAGGAGACACAAAAAAATCCCAAGTACCTACTTCTTAAATTTTAATTTTTTGTACAATTTTAATATTAATTTTTTAGTAGCTAAAATTAAATTTTTACTAAGATATCCGTAATAATTTAAACCTGTTGTGAATAATTAAATTTAAATGAAACATTATATTATCGATGAAAGTAGTTATATTAAAAATTTTCCATATAGAAGTCCTAAACAAATTGGCAAGGCACTTATTTCCTCTATAGCTAAATGCCGAACTGTATGTAGAAGAATGTATAATAAAAACTTGTGTGACTCACTTAACTGGCAACTTGTTAATTGTGGTATCTGAAATAAATAAAAAACAAATAACAGAAAAAATATTTTTGATATAAAATGTTGGCCTATTTAGTATATAAACCCGGGCAAAAAACTCCATAAATTCTCATGAAAGTTGGTGAGTTTTTATATTGTTTTATAGCTGTAAAACTGATATAGAAACAAGAAAATATATGAGATTTATCTTAGTTTTTTTTACAAGTTTTTTCCACGTACCACATAGAAAGCATATAAAACCTGATACTGATTTATGGAAATTTTTATAGGTATATCTCAATATATTTAGTTACATCATAATTTAAATAATCTAAAAATGGATAAACTCATCCCATATTAAAGTTTTCTTTTTGTTGTTGACACATTGACACATTATGGAGCTGATGAATACTACATCTTTACAGCTGTACTTCCTGGCTTTTAAGTTGATACATGCATGATGACGACATTGTAAAACGGTTCATTTGTTGAATTTTTTTCAAGTTAGTTTATTTTGATGGCAGGAACCAACACACAATTGTAGTTCTTGGCCTAAAAATAAAAATAAAGTTACGGATCAAGTAGAAAAACTCTAGTGTCAGTACCCAGAGAGTATGTGAGGATATTTTTGGGCAATTAGAATAATTTACATTAATTGACAATAGGTAAGTACACAAGTTTTAGCACCTCGGTGAAATATTTTTTTTAAATGGGCTAATAGACAATATGTTTGCTTTTCTCTTGTTTATTCTTTTTGAAACTATAAATTGGAAGATTTCTCCTAGCTATAGAGCCCCAAGTTGAGATATTGTAACTACCTATATGTGTTATAATATACATACATATGGAGAGTTTCCAATCTATAAATTTAAATTAACTACAAGCTTTGGCTTAAGTACGACAGTCACCTCCACCTTCGTACTTGGGAGGGGGGGGGGAGAAAGGGCTTAGTGGCTCAAGTCACCGCCAAGAGCCATTCAATATCACAACCTCAAGATTGAATTTTTTCCCAAAATCAAGAAAAAAATGATGTTATGTAGAATATACTGATGTGCAAGCCCCTCCCCCCCCCAGAAACAATTTCTGCATATGCCACTGGTCCGTATCTTTTTTACACAGGCTGTTGTAGCTTATTATCACAAATGCTTAGGTTACAACAGTCGGGAAAACATGATCTTCTCAATTTTCACAAGAAAACCAACAAAATTGACTGACCTAATCGAAACCCAATACTAAAAAGCACTAACCAAAGCCACCCAACCACATAAACGGTAAATTGTCATAACTTTTGCCACAGCCTTAATTAGCATATAAATTAATTAAGTACTTACTATGGTCTTGATCCACATCATTTATTTCTTGTTGAAGCAGCTCTCCCAATCACAAAAACTTTTGCAAAACAAACAAAAAAAAAATGGAAATTTGACAAGAGAATGCCATTCTGGAAATAATTTTTAACATTTTTTAACAAAACTCCCTAGAATTCCCCAGAAATGCATGCGATTCTAGTGGAAAAATAGAACATGTTCTATTTTCAATGTTGGCATTCCCGCCATCTAAAAATATATTTTTAATTTTTTAACTCGTTTTCTCAGGATAAATCTGAAAAATAATTTATTTGCTGCACTTTCCTGGTAAAACTGTTTAAATTACTCAATTTTCTTTCATTTTATCGAAGTTTTAAAAAAATATTTTAGGTTATATTAAACGTCAAAAAGATGCACGAGACACGCACGAGGTGTTGCCAACATAGGTATTTCTAGGAAATTTGGGCAAAATCGCATGCAACTTCATGCATTTCTAGTGAGTTTCGTGAAAACGCGCCGGTGTAAACAGGAAACGCCGAGTGCCCACCCCGCTTCAAAGCACCCTGCATGGGCACGCGTAGGTGTGCACAGGGCTTTAGTCTTTTTTCATTTACTACGTTTATACGCGCCTAAAACTTCTTTTATGTAAGGGCGGTTTTAAATAAAATCGCTTTCTCCGAGGGTTTACGAATCCTTCATTAAATAAAAAGTACAGTTGAGCCGCGAGTTGTTAACACTATTTTTTTTAAATGTATACCTTTATCAAGAAAAACAGGAAAATACTTTTAAAAATCTCGAATGAAAAGCACTTCTCGCAACACACCATCTTTACACTATAAATCAAGGCGACTGCGGCTGATAAATGACATAACAATGGTTTTCATAACAATGTGCCTTTTTACTGACGTTCATTGTTGCCACATTTTAATTTTTGACATTTTGATATTTTTACGAAGTTTTTTAATGATTTTTTCGTAAAAATTTGGTGAAAACTGGCGAAAATGGCTTAATTTTTAGGCAAGAATAATTCGACAAAAAGAAAGTTTTACCAACAGAAAACTGTTTTTTTCGCCTTCAGTTCTATCACTGACTGGTTTCAGACACAGTCCATCCACCAGTCGGGCTTTCTTTTATGACGAATCGATAGCAAAAAAAACGAAATTTATAAAATACACCGGAGTACCACAAGAATACATAACGGGTGCGACTTGGAGACTAGACGCAGACACGTGTTTCACTCTCAAGTTTTTATAGTCGAATACTGAACGATCTAATCAACAAGTCATGAACAAATGTTCGGCACAGCATTAGTTAACAGAATGAGAAATAAATTCTCAATGTCCATAGTGGAGTTAAATATAAATAAAAAGAGAGCTTTACCAACAGAAAACTGTTGGATTTTTCGCCTTCTCCACCAGTTCTGCCGAACATTTGTCCATGACTTGTTGTAACCTTAAAATCAATGACCAAAAGAATAACCTCGATCAAAACCGCTCCTCACTGGTCAATGGCTTATAAATCACTCATATATCTATTAGCTTAATTAGACGCTCTTTCAATGCTTTCAGCATGCACGAAGTTGTAACCAAGATGTCTCTGTTTTTTTCTCTTATTTATCTCTATTTTTCTCTCTATTATCTCGTTTGACTTACAGTAACGCTGTTCTGCACACGCGCCGCGTCAGCGTCATCGGTTAAGACCCGATGCCACGAAGTTAGCCGATCGTTGTTGTTTGACAAAAAGAATTCGGTATTTGTTTACTTTTCTCTAAAATAGTGGATTTGTGTGTGCCACTGAGAAAGAAGCATAATCCCGTTAATGTTTAATTACAGCTTCCCAAAACAAAAAAGCTACCAACATCTGGACCTTCTCCACTCGATATCTCTGATGGTATCCTTCCGTTTTCATTGTCTGATGTTCTCCATAAATACAGTGGCCTCTTTTAAATTAATTTTTTCTACTAATTTTTAACAGTGAAAAATACGCGCAGTACAAATTAAAACAAGGAATAAAAACAAATAAACAACAAAAATGGCGTCCCCTAGATTGAAGACGTATGAAGTAGGACGCGAAGCCGACCTAAACTGACCGAAACCCGTCGGATCGATAAATTTTCAGGCATATGCAGCTCACGGTCTCTAGAATAAACACGGTCTAGTAATTTTTTTGTTCCGCCAACCTGTTGACGACACAAAGATATCAGCCTGCTTTCTTTATTGATTTTTTTGATGGGTTACATTTGGAGTTATATTATTTTTGCATAAATTTTTGTTATAAAAATTGTATTGGTTCATCATTCCTTTTCTTCTGGCCCCAATTAAGTACCCTGTGTGATTACTTAAATTAATTTTGTCATAGGTAGCTGCATTTATGCGTTTTTTTAGTGAAAAGGTTCATCGTTATATAATGAAAAAGCAAAAAAAAAACAAGGCACCTTATATTTTTTCAATTCAATTCAATTCTTTATTGGCGTTATACTTAAAGCACTTACGCAAGTCAAGAAATACAATAAAGTAAATATTAAACTTAAATAAATATGAAAAGGTTATCACACATAAAATAAGTATTATAAAAATAATATGACTTAACTTAACACAAATGAATTTCATATTATATTGCATGGCTCACGCTTTACAATAAAAATTTGCAACATTAATTACTTATAAAAAAAACACACAAAATCAGTAATTAACAAACAAAAAAATGAACAAAAAAAATCAAAATAATAGAAAAACATGACAAATTTACTTGTTAACACATATTAGAGAGATCTGCATCAAGAAAGTCATTGATATCATAAAATGCATGTTTTACCAAAAACATAACTTTAAAGTGTTTGGCATCGAGATTTATAATGTTGCTTGGAAGAAGATTGTAAAATTTAATACCATAGTAGTCAGAGCCAATTCTTGTTTTTTCTAGTCTTCTAAATGGAATAATTAGTTTGTTACTATTTCTGGTGGGAATATTATGAATGCTACTATGAGTTTTAAACTCTTTAATGTGATGTTTCACATGCAATAAACACAGCAGAATATATTGAGAAGGTAAAGTAAGGATATTTAACTATATAATAATTATAGTTTTAAATTTGCAATCAGATTTATTGCATGTAAGTACGCACAACAAGTCTTTCCTTCTAAATAACAAAATAATTAGTCTCCCAAAAATGACTGTCAAAAATCAAGTTCAAAATAAAACGGCTTCCACTACAAGAAAAATAACAACTACATAACCTAACTTCTGAACTACGAACACGAACTAACTCCAACTCATCCGATGAGTTTCTTGACGGAATCGATTACCAACAAATGATTTTAATTTCTATTTGGTAAAAGTTTAACGCATGCAAAAAAATTAATTATATTTACTTATATACAAAAAGTTAAAATAAAAGATACAAGCAAAAAATAGGTCTTGCATTAATCATTTAAAGAAAAAAAAGGAAAAATCCGAAAAGTCCATTCTATTTGACAAGACGTCATACAATTTTTAAATGGCGGACAAAAATCAGCTGCTATCTTTGTGTCATCATCGGGTCGAAGAGTGGGGCAAAATTACTAGACCGTATCTATTCTAGGGACCGTGGCCGCAGCTAAGCCAATTTCTTTTGTTTTGGCATTTCCATGGCCTCACTAGACAATAGATGTTGCTTATAAGTTTGGTCTAGGTAAGGCGTATATTTTTTAATCTAAAAGGTATATGAGTCGACAGCCGCACTGTGGAACGACCCCATGTAAAGCCCGGACATTTCGGAATAAACCAAATATATTAAGTAAAGTAAAGTCCACTCTATTTATTGGCATATAACATTTATTTTATTTTTATTTTTTTTATAGTTAAAATGGCTAACAAATGTGATTATGTAGAAATTGCAATTTTCTTACAGAAAAAAAATACTTAGTTTAAAAATATATATATAGACTGATTCTTGCTAAATAAGCTTCTTTGAATTTTGGTCAATTTTTTTATCACAGTCCTTACAAATAACATCAATTTAGTGACCTTATTCTTCTTATAGTCATTTTATTTCAAATAAGCATAAAGTGGGTTGGGCATTCAAATGGAAAAAAAAGTCATGTATTAGCATATTTCTTAGTTTATAGTTATCATGCCTAATGTAAAGATCTGTCCCCCCACCCCCCGCCTCGAGAGATAAAACGTCATGCATGTATATACAGACCGCTTCAAGCTACTGCGAACATAGGGCGGAAGAAGTCTAATTTGCCAGTGTTCGTACATGCAGAGACACCGCACGCCTATCAGTGAAGCAACCAACACTCAGGCTTCCGATCGCCATTCGCTGCCGTCCGCCGCCTTTCGCCTTGTATTTAGTACGCCTCTAACCACGGTGCTGTGTGGAGCGTAGTCAATGAAACCGGAATTTGGTCAATAAATACGCAAATTTTTATAACGTAATTTTCTTATTTTTTGTCACTGATAAATAAGAGCGTTTTATTGTCAACTGCTTAGATTTATCAGTGACGACGTGTTACAATGAAAATAATAAGGAGAAACAAAATAAAAGCAAGTTCTCAAAATAAAATAATACATTCTAAAAACCAAAAAGATTCTCCCAGTCAAAAAAAAAATTAAAGCAAATGTTCGAAAAGTCCTCCTTGCTCGGCTAGACAATATCCAAGTCTACTATAAAAACCCCTCCTAACGTTTCCAAGCATGTTAGGGGTGATAATTTGAAAAGCTTCTTCAAAAACAGATAGAAGTCATTAGGAGCAAGATCGGGAGATCGAGCTGGCCATAAAATAGTTCCCCGTGTACTTATAACCCGATTAGGAAATACATTATCAAGATATTCCCTAACAAGGCCAACATTGTGAGCGGAACAACCATCTTGTTGAAACCATGTTTCACCAAATCTTACACCTAACAACTGCCTAGCAGTTGAAATAATGTGCTGCTGCAGTAGAGCCAAGTATCTAGGACCATTCAAATTGCAATTGCTGTTAATAAAAAATCGCCCAATTACGTGTTCCCCTACAATACCCCCCCCCCAAACATTTAGTTTTTGGGGATACTGTGTTCTTACGTGAAAATACAAATGCAAATTTTCCCTCGACCAATATCGAACGTGTGTTGGGTTATGACGATTTGACCATTTGACCATCTGCACTTTTTCGGCAACTTCGTAGACATCCATTTTTAGTTTTAAAAATGTATTATTTCAATTAAGAACTTACCCATCTGTTTCTCGAGCAAGGCAGAAATAAAACAAAATAATAAAAACAAAATGAAGTGCTTCGAATCCACCTCGGTCGTACGGCACGGAGAGTAAATTGGACTTGATTCCCCCTATGTTCGTAGTAGCTTAAAGCGGTCTGTATGTACCCGTTTGTTGTAGGGTGTAACCAACGGATAGATGTGCAGATTATGCGACGTAGTCTAATCTTTTTATTACTTATAGTAGAGCAATAAAACTGGGCACGTTTATATCTTGTAACGCAATTTAGAAACGTATTAAGTTTTGTCCCTGAGTAGCGTGTAATGTTATGTGGGTAACCAACTTTTTCAGAAATGAAGTGTTTATTGATTTTCTTAGAACTTTTTCGATCTCCTACGCATGTAACGAAACCTCAGATCACCATCAAAAATTACGTAACGCTAGTACCTTTGGTCGAGCAAAAATACAAATAAATACAGTATTTTAAAAAAATATTAGAGTTTATTTTTGAATGAAGGAATACTCAAAACTTTTATAAAAAAAAAGTCAAACACAGTTTCTTAAGACCGGTTTAACTCAAAAGTTAAATTATTGTAGGTAGAGAATACTAGGGATTCTCTTTGTACGGTTTTACACAATAAATCTTTCTATCCTAAATTTTTAACCGATGGACCATTTTTTACGAAACAAACTTTGTTAGGTTTAAAATCAACCAGGCTTATTATTTATTATATTTTTCGCAGCCATCTTTTGGTGAGTATTTTTTTTGTATGCAAAAATTAATAAATTAAATAAAATCCTTGTTTATGAAACTCGGTATATCGTAAAAACTAGTAAACCGATTTTGGTGATTAATTACTTTTTTTACTAAAAAAGAACAAGGCGTTTTTCCGGTAATCATTTGATTGTAAAATTTTTTAAATTAAAGGAACAAGCCTGAAAGATGGGTAGTTTTTGATTTTAAAAAAACAACAAAGTGAATCTCGTGTCCGCAAATAAAAATTAATGTAACACTCGTGACATATCGGACAAAGCGTTTTTAAAGTGAGAAACAAAAACGCTTTGTCCGATATGCTATGAGGTTACTTTAGTTTTTGATTTTATCCGCCATCTTGGATTTTATAATGACCGGTCAAAAAATAAATAAAGATAAAAACCTCATCGATTGGTTTAGAATTTCGAAAATTATTTAAAGAATTATTTTGTACAGTTTTTATGGAACGCCCGGTATACGGATTGTCGTCATCTTAATTTTGTTATTTAATTAAGAAAAGCATATTTAAGTACATCCTAATCAAAATACCGAGTTAAAAAATTGTAGTTAAGCTTTATAAGTATACAGGGTTCCTAAGATTTTCCTTAGGGATAGGATTTCAATAAATCAAACAGAAATGGCATAGAAAGTTCTGGGCGCACAAAAGAAACAGGTATATTGAGCAATGGTGCCAGTTTGTTATTATCTCCGGACTGCTTTCATGAGAAAAAATTGTTGCCACTCTTTCATTGTAAGCATAAATCATAGTTGCAATAATAACCGTTGACAAGATGTCTGCAAATTCCGCTATATGGCGGCCACACCATGAGATGCTCGAGGAGAAACTGGGAAACTTGCTTAGAGGCGGCAGGGTTCATTATTTACGATACTGAGCGATAAACTCATGAGGTTGTTAAGATTAGAAAGAAATATCTTCGCTTTTAATTAAATTTCTTCCATTCTGTTCTACTAGTGACATCTATCCGGAAACGGCCAAACCATGCAGCTAGCACTAGCAGTCAAAGAAATCAATAAACGGCGCTGTTTTTCCTGCAGAGCTTTTTACTTGCGATATTATTGATTTTAAATAAAGCTGGCTCTACACTACATTTGATATTTTCGAGGTGTTTTATGACATGATCTCGAAACATGTAGCGAACCAATTCTTCAAAACTAGCGGGAGGGTAAAAGCAAAAAATAAGGGGCTGCCAATATTTGTAACACTTAAAAAGGGGTGAAAAGATTTATTTTGCTCTGTTTCTTTACAAAAAACTTTTTTTTTACGAAAAACTTGAGCTCTGCCACTTTTTTAATTTTTTTCTTCAACTTTCTCGAAATTTTCGTTATACCGTAGAAAAAAATTATTTCCCCCATGGTCATACTCTACTATTATTCGAAAAAATTTAGAAACAGAGACGGGATCAGTTCTCCTAAAACGGGGGATCTTGGTTTCGAGTGAGAAGGTAAAAAGCGCCGCAGGCAAAAATTTTTCAATTAAATTAGCCGAATGCAAAAATGTTAGAAAAACAAAGCACGAAAGAAAAATGGCGCCGCTTACAATTTTTTTTCAAAAATTACGTAATTTCGGGAACGCAAAAAAATAGGTCTAAAGAGTATAATTTTTAAGAAATGGTCATAGGGGGGAGGGGGTTTACAAAACGTTACGTAGGGGGGAGGGGGGTTTTCGACAGCGTTTGCATTTGTGTGAAACTAAGAAAATTTGGAATGAAAATAAGTGAAAAGTTTTTTTTTTGGGGGGGGGGATAGTGGTCTTGAAATCGTTACGTAATATTAGGGGAATGGCGTGCCAAACCGCTACAAAACATTACATAGGGAGAGGGTCAAAAATTGGTAAAATCACCGTTACGTAATTTGTGCACGGCCCCACATCTGACTGTTCCTCCTTTTTGATTTCGAATCAAAGTGCAAAACCCGGGTTGGACGTTCGAAGGCGTCAACCCGTCCTATTTGCTTAATAAAGTTTCTACGGAAATATCTCAGTCGATTTCTCCGTCCGTGTATGAACGCTTTAGGTTAGGCATTTGCATGTATCTCAGTCCCCAGCCTGTAAACAGTGCGTAAGGACAATGGTTACAAAATGAAAAGCCGAAAAATATTTTTTTTACGATATCTTTCATCAGTTTCGTAGTAGTCGAGCAAAAGCAATTTTTATTCCAGTCCTAAAGGTATTAAAATGGAAAACATTAGAAAACAACAACCTGGAATGGATTTACTACGTGTAAGATGTAGTGACAACATCGCCCCATGCCCATCCTTTTCTGCCTAATGTGCTTTTCCGTTTGTCTGCGTCTTATACACGGCTGCTTGGCCCCCTAAGGATTTGCTTAGGAACTCTGTATAACTAAATGACTGCTTCGGAAAATCCCGGTAAAGTTTTGACTTATAACCAAGTAAGCCTTGATATTTCGTTAATTAAACTTGACAGTTCTTGTTAGCTAGGAATTTTTTTACAATTGCTCTTTATATTCTCTTTTAAATGCGAATTTTTGGAAAGTGAAATTGAGAAAGACAATTGTTGATAATGATTATTCTAACTAAAGGTAAGTAGATTATTTCTAGGTGAAATTTTAACTCAAAAATCCTAGAGCGCCTTTTTGAATCCTGAAGAAATCGAACATGCACCAAAAATGTCAAGAAAAAAGTTTTTCCGGAGTTCCTGTTGATCAAAAAACAAGTTAAACAAAGTTAATTTATGATACTTACAAACATGGATATGTGAAAAATCAATTCTGGGGTATTTTGGTCTCCTGAAGTCAAATCTGAGATCAATTTGGAGAAGTCGACTGTAATACTTGATTTGATTTTGTGTAGATTCACCGAATAAACTTGAATGAACCTTGTCTTCAGATTTTGATGATGCTATTCATTTCCATCAAGAATTTTATCAATGCCACTTTAACAACTTGCACTTTTTTGGAATACGAGTTGAAATATTGTACTATATCCAGTATAGGATTTATTTGTCCTGTGAATTTTTTGTTCTCTAATATATTGTCGTTGTATAATTAACACTACGTAACGTATTATATTGCTGCAGAAGTTGGCGGTTTTAATATTCTAAGCCCTCAAAACTCCGGAGATGGACAAAATAGCAAGTTTTAATGTCAAACACTCTTTTTTTTAGTTGGGCATCGATTTGGAAATGAAGAGCTTTTTGAGGTTTGGGTCTCACAGAAATGTTATACAACACGCACAACTGCTTTGGTTAAGTTTGCTAGGGATTAAATCAACACATTTAAAAAAACTGAAACATACTACGTAACGTTCAAACATTGTGAAATACATACATATAATATGATAGTTGGCACCAGAAACAATCCAACTTGGATTGTTTTTGATTGGTGCTTACAAAAGCCTCGACAAGAGAAGGGCATGTGGAAGAGGGGTGGGACTGTGAGAGCCGGGGAGGGGCGTTGGTCGGGTAGGTTCTTCCCAGAAAATCTAGTGATCTCCTCTCGAATCTGGTCGGGTACCAGATAATATAATAAATTTTATTTTTCAAAAGTCGTATGTTTCTCTCCCCCTCCTGCTCAGATTTAGACCTTCCAACATCACTGGTACTCGAGTATTTGTACATCCATCACAAATACTTTGTGCTAGTAGACAAATAATCATTTTATTTTATTTTTTCTAAATTATGGCATCAAAGTAGGTGATTCAGAATTTTTGATAATTTTGTGGGGGTGTGTCAGTTGGAGGTTGGTTAAAAAAGATAGTTCTTGCTAAATGTAATAGTTTGGGTCTATTGAACGCAAAAAACTATTTTTGGCCAAAACAAGGTCCACTTATACCATAGTGCGTCGGTGCCACGCCAATAGGATAACAAATTACAAGATACTATCGTTTTCTAGACAATAATATTACAACAAACAAAACCCCTAAAAAAGCGGTGAAAAATCGTGAAACCCCTTTAAGCGTTGAAAAAGTTCCCCATTTAATCCAACAATATTTGAACTACATCATAAGTAAAGTTAAAATAAACATTAATAATGCAAACAATAAAAAATTCAATCATTCGGTTAAAAAGTTAGGGACGACGCGGCGTAAACATCATCGTATTTTATTTTGCAATTTATTCCCTGCTTTATTCATCCTTGGGGAGTGTTAAATATTTAAAAGGTCATCAGAATATAAATAACTTTAAGCTAGTATCTATGTAGGTATAAAAGGTGACCATAATAGGGATTTTTAGCTTAAATGTATCCGTATACAATACCGAACGCGTTCAAAACAAAGCCAAACGAGGCCCGATTTTATGGTCGATGCGATGACGGAACAGCTGACTGCACTCGTTGCATAGGCTGGGATGGAGGTAACGTTACGGACCCAGCAACGTACGCAACACCTGCTGTCAGCTGTTTTGTCATCGCATATAGAAAAGAGAAAATTCTTAAAACAAGCGAACCAAAATGCTTGAAAAAATAAGCTGTCGTCAAGAATATTATTCTCGGATCAAGAGAATACTTACATAAAAATTTGTGTCCAACAAGGAGATCCGCTAGAACCACACATTTTATTTATTATTATTATTACCACCTGCTCCTGAAATCTTGGAAATCCCATTAAAATTATTAACTCTACTTGTTGCACGATTTTCAGCGCTTTTTCAATATCTTGTAATTTGTAATCCTATTGGCGTGGCACCGACGTTGAAAGACTACCATATTTTCGAAAATTAACAAACCGGCACACAATTGAAGAAATAGTGCCGTTTTCACGACCTCAAGAATCCCGATGCACACTAACTTGAAAAACATGGTTTCAAGAAAAACGCCTTTAAAGTTTTTAACGCAACAAAACATAGGTTCTAGCCATTTACCTTCAATCTTCGATTCCATCACCATACAGATCTTGTCACGACATTTTTAACATGTTTCAGATGAAAAACATACAAAAAAATATAATTTTTTTAAATTTTACAGATGATAAAATCAACGAAACAATCAATTGTTGAACCAGTTAACAGGCCCTTGAAAATTACGATAATTTACTTTGAAAAATACTTGGTTACAAAGTTCTCTTTCAGTCAAAATGAGTGGACTTGGAATCCGAGATTCATCCACACTTTGTATCTCCGCCTTTTTAGGTTCCTCAAGCAATTTCAAACCTTTAATTGAAAGCATTCCATACCAAAAAAATGCTTAGATCCTGACGATTTAAATTCCATTATCCAAATTCCACAAATCTCAATCAAATATCCCCAAAAAAACATAAGAAATTTGACACCATTTTGTGCCAGGCCTCTTTCGATAGATAGTCTTCTTTCTGGCTGTCAAGAACCTAGAGATGTAGCGTGTCTGCTGGCTTTTCAGGCAGTGATGGTTGAAAGCTCTTTCTGGCGCCTCTCTTGGGAATCACTTGGACGATTTGGTATTCCATGTTTCCATGTATGGGACTTCCGGGGCAAGCAGATAAGAGTGCAGGCAGGCCGTCTAGACATCGGATGATTAATGATATCATTAAGCGTGCTTTAGCTTCTGCCGAAGTTCCCTCTGAACTTGAGCCTCTTGGTGTCTGCAGTAACTCTGGTACTCTGGAGAGTAGGCAAGAGTTTATTGTGGGACGCAACGTGTAGACACACCCTAACTATATCACATATTATTATAAACAAAACATTTAAAGAAACTAAAGAAGTATGAAGAGCTAGTTGGCCGCTACATCTTTGTACCTTTCTCTGTAGAAACACATGGTCCTTAGGGTGAGGAAGCCAAAAGGTTTGTTAACGATCTCTCTTTGAAAATTAAAAATACACTTTTTAATAGCTTCTTCCCCAGAGGATCACCCTGGAGGATCATACGAAGAATACAGACCTTGAGAATTGATTAAGGCTTTAAATTATAAATTATAATTTATTTTAAAATTTGATTAGTTTCTCTAATTTTTACATTTTTTTTTATGTTAATATTTTAATATTTATATCACGTTTTAGCAACAATTTTTTATGTAACAAAATTTAATAAAACATTTTTTAGGAAAAAAATTACCTTTTTTAGCAAAAGAAAAAAAACTAAGTTAGGGGAGGTGGGTATCCGATAATAGCATATTATTGTATTGTCACCGGAACTATAAACGCCAAATATCCCCAAAAAAACATAAGAAATTTGACACCATTTTGTGCCAGGCCTCTTTCGATAGATAGTCTTCTTTCTGGCTGTCAAGAACCTAGAGATGTAGCTTTCTGGCGCCTCTCTTGGGAATCACTTGGACGATTTGGTATTCCATGTTTCCATGTATGGGACTTCCGGGGCAAGCAGATAAGAGTGCAGGCAGGCCGTCTAGACATCGGATGATTAATGATATCATTAAGCGTGCTTTAGCTTCTGCCGAAGTTCCCTCTGAACTTGAGCCTCTTGGTGTCTGCAGTAACTCTGGTACTCTGGAGAGTAGGCAAGAGTTTATTGTGGGACGCAACGTGTAGACACACCCTAGCTATATCACATATTATTATAAACAAAACATCTAAAGAAACTAAAGAAGTATGAAGAGCTAGTTGGCCGCTACATCTTTGTACCTTTCTCTGTAGAAACACATGGTCCTTAGGGTGAGGAAGCAAAAAGGTTTGTTAACGATCTCTCTTTGAAAATTAAAAATACACTTTTTAATAGCTTCTTCCCCAGAGGATCACCCTGGAGGATCATACGAAGAATAGAGACCTTGAGAATTGATTAAGGCTTTAAATTATAAATTATAATTTATTTTAAAATTTTATTAGTTTCTCTAATTTTTACATTTTTTTTAATGTTAATATTTTAATATTTATATCACGTTTTAGCAACAATTTTTTATGTAACAAAATTTAATAAAACATTTTTTAGGAAAAAAATTGTCTTTTTTAGCAAAAGAAAGAAAACTATTTATTTAAATTAAGAACTAAGTTAGGGGAGGTGGGTATCCGATAATAGCATATTATTGTATTGTCACCGGAACTATAAACGCATTCCAAATTTGAATACAATCAGATGTAAATAAGTCAGTTAATATTGGTTGGCAAAACATAACCAGAAATCGTCAATCTTGAATCCGCCATATTTAATTTTCAAAATTTGATCAAATACTCGTATCATCATGTCCAAAAACCCCCGTATACCAATTTTGGTTGAAATCGGACCAACTTAGGTGTTTTCCCCCCTCCATTGCCTCGTATTACCATGTATTTTTATCTTGCTTTCTTTGGTTCGGCCGCTCATCTATTAATTTTTGGCTCCCGTCGACAAAACTCGCTGCGTATTTGATGACATCTTCACGTTAGCAACATGCCGCAAACGCTATGCTACGCATCTTAGTGTCATGTATGTACGTTATACATGCAAATGAAGTGACCTTGATGAAAAAGCTCAATGATAGACCGCAGAGATTGGACCTTGATATCTGTATTCGAGCGGAAGTCTTAGCTTTTGTACATGTAAAAGGAAGACAGAATATTGTGCTATATTCCACGTTTGAGTGTAGGTCCTATGACCAACTTAAGGCCTGGTTTCGGTGGCGCGTCTGGCAACCGCATCTGGCGACTGCGATGGATGCCGGGCTACTGCTTGAAGTGCTTAATACAAATTTAATGCAAGCGGTTTCTATTAGGCGTTTTAGCGTGCGCGGCTAGCGACTCAAATGCAGCGCCCGCCGCTCGACTGCTGAGCAGTGTTGCCAGGTCCATTTTTAGAATAATAGTAGATCAGAGACAAAAAGAATAGTAGATTTTAGATTTTTTGTATAAAAAATAGTAGACTAGAACAAAACTTTTATTAATAAAAAACTGAAAAAGATAGTACATTATAAACCTAGGGACTAAAGGTCTACTTTTAATCCCGCGGCAAAAGGTTTGTAGCCCGACCGTAGGGAGGGCTACGATTCGCTAAGGGATTAAAAGACGCTTTAGTCCCAAAGCTTATAAACTACTTTATGCACTTTAGGAAAAGATTATTGTTAAAATCACGTTATTTTTACGCCAAATGGTTCGTCGACTACAAGAAAGAATGCTAAGAATGAAATCTTGGCCAAGAGCAAGTGCTAATATTCTATTCACCGCTTAAATTGGTCGGGCGGATGGTGGGGAAGTTTTATCAGTTGAACATCCATTCAATAAAGCGCGCTTGGAGATATACGTTTTCGCAAATAAACGAAAAATGGGAAAACTGAACATAGAATAGTTCTGCATTAAGGCGACGATTTACTTCTAATCCCTAGGCTGAGGGATTCAATTTATTTTTAATCCCTGAGGGATAAATTTTTTTAAATCTTTTAGGACTATTGACTGTTTATCGAGCTGTTTTTGGTATCTATTGCTCTGGTAGACTTTCACTTAAAGAAAATAGTAGATTTTCACTTAAGAATAGTAGAATAGTAGACGTGAGTAAAAAATAGTAGATCTACTATTAAAATGGCAACACTGCTGCTGAGTAGACCAGTCAGATCGCGATCGCCGCAGGGATATTGTGCGTTTTCTGAGAGATGATGATGAAATCTTCGTCGAAATGAGGATGATCATTAACTAGAAGATTGAAACAACCTCCTTTCTTTCGATGTCTCTTTCTTGCGGTAGAGTATATTGTAACAATTGTTCATCTTCTTCTTCCTCTAATAAAATTAAATATATAAGTTCTTCCTCATCCATTTTCCGACCTACAGTTTAAAATTGTGCAAACGTGACGTATCAAGAATTGGAAGTCAACTGAATCGCTCTCTTCTGGACGCATCACTTTAAACGCCCACCATCAGCGTCGCAGACGCCTGACACGGTCGCCAGACGCGCCACCGAAACCAGGCCTTTAACGGCCCAATTACATCGTTAAACCGGCAACGCTGTTGGGTCCGTTTATTAGGCAATTATTTTTCCGCATGTTTCTCGGAAACGGGACTTCCAAATGGCCTGAAATTTTGCCTAAATTGTTTATTGGACTATGTTTTTCCATCAAATCTTGGTACTTTTTTAAAATTTTGTTTATTTTTTGGAAAAAACTGTTTTAGCTTTTGTGGTGTTTCAAAATTGGCGCGCCCATATTACGTCAGAAACAGCCAGAAATACCCTTTATAGAGACCTGTAAAACTAAATTGGAAATGTTTGTAATTTTCCAAATAATGGACACCTAATTTCAAAAACTCTCTAGATTGTATTAATAAGCTTTGTAATCCTCTTCCTCTAATAAAAAACAAATTGAGTATTATTTTCCTCTAAAGCTAAAACATGCGGAAATGTAAAAACATGGACTATACTGGTTACCTATCAATATTAGTTATATGCCTAGCATCAAAAAGTACTTAAATGGTTATATTATAGATACCGCCACCATCAAAATTAACCACCCTCGTCTTTTTTTTGTGAGCTTACCCTAGGCATAGTTTCTAGTGTTCTCCTTTCCTAAATGTATTCGGCTAAGAGAGATCTAGCATATATACCTAGGTAAAACCCCTTACCAGGAAAAAAAAATTATGCCATGCAAACATCGAAATTGGTCGACTCACTGTATTTGCAACTAACCAATGTCAGTGTGTCTGCCTGACATTCTTCATAACCTTAGTTTTGTCGTTTTGTTTTGGAGTTCGTCGGCCTGGTTTTTGTGTTTTATTTAATAATTTTTCCTTTGGTGAAAAGCTACTTTTTAGAACCCTTAAGTGGTCTGTGTGTATGGCCATTTGACTAGTTGTCACTGCTCTCAATTCGATCACCTAGGTGATAAATAAACAATCCCCCTATAGGGTCACTGAATCCTGAGACCTGCGGTCCCAGCCGCAGGTTTTAGGATTCAGTGACCCTAATCCCCAATGATTCGCGGCGCAATCTGTGAACAGGAGAATACAGTAAAGAAACCAGAGATAGATAATGAGTGGTAGATGACGTATTGAAATCGATTGACAAATTTATATTATCTCTGGATTGTTCTTGCGCCGTTAAGGACACAAAAACGGCATTTATTTGACAACACTGCTTTGCTATTTTTTTGAAAGATCAACAATAGGTGGCATCACTAATACCATTTCGACTGAACACCATAGGTAAAGAAAAGTATAACTTATTAAGAACGTAACCATTTATTAATGCTTCTTTAAAAGGTTTTGATACTCGGCTTCATGCAAAGAATCAATAGAAAAATCATTATTCAACATAAAGAAATAACAAATTTCAGTATTATTTTTATCACTTGCCCAACTAGCAATTTTTAGTTGTGCAAGTTGTAAAAATTAGAATTGCACTAATTTAAAACGTAGTTTTACAGATAAAGAATAGTTATCATGGCGACGGTCGACAACGTCGACTATTATACGACGCCTAAATGTTTATCACAACTTCAGTCGCCATCACAACTATTTATGACTACAAACCGGTGTGTGCTAAACCAAAAATTGATCAATTTACTCCACGTTTTCTGGCCGGTTTGTTGGAGACGCGGGCGCGCCTGTTTTCATCTAACCAATTTTTCTGTTATGTTTGCAACAAGCCAATTTTGGAGCACTGCTGTCTGTCATACAAACGTCAATTAATTCAGTAAAAATAACTAAGAAGTGTTTTGTAAAGTTTCTAGTTTTGTTTGAACATTTTGCACTATGAAAAGGAACAAATGGTATAAATATTCTTCGATATTTTGACATGTGACAGCTGTCATTGAAGGTGATTCCCCAGTGTGTCAGAAAAAAGGGGAAGGTCCTGTGTAAATAACAAGGACACAAATTAAGTGAGCAGCATAAAGCCAAACTGTGGAGCAATTTCGATTGGGTAAAAATTGAGGCGTGTTCGCGTCTTTAAGTTAGGGGATCCGTTCAAAACACAGTTAAGTAGTTAAAGCAGTCGAGACACGGGACTCCTTTGGTTGTCATAGAAACTAAAAAGTGCCGCCATGATTGATTGTTAAAACCATTATATGCTAATTTGTAAACAAACATTAAAAATTATTTTTTTGCTTTTTTCTACAATAAACTAAGATCTTTTTGAATATAAAAATCCGTATTTTGTTCTTAGGAATCCTAAGCAACATCTTTAGAGGATTTTCGAAGCGATTTTTAAATCATGATTTTTTTTTTATTTCATAAAATCATCTTAATCGAGGGCGCGCTTGTTTTTTAGAGCTACGAACTGTAAATTTGACAGTAAACTACCGTCTGTTTAAATATTTTGGCATTGGTTCGCATGTTATGATGATGCAAAACATGATATATGACATAGAATATCATTTTACTTTAATAATATTATGGTGTTAGAAATAGTTTAATTTGTAGTCGAATAGTGTATTTATCATTTTACGTAATGAATAATATTTTGAACAAATAATTGTACTACAAAACCCATTGAACTATTACTTCAACTGTAGTCGCGATCGCGACGTTGACTCAACCAAAAAATCATCCACCAAATTGGTGCAAAAGTGGGTGGTATTTGAGTAAAAGTAAACGTTGCGACGCAACGTTGGCACGCGGTGCACAACGTTGAGACGTCGACAAATTGCTAGTTGGGTGACATGTATCAATTTGTTGGCTAAATGTTCTATTAGACAAGTGGCCGGTGGCTATACGGAAACTGAATTCCAATACTTCAATCGAACTTACTTCAGTTTCCTTGGGCCTACCAAATTACGTGACCTTGACGTTTCAGAATTCCGGCAGAATATTGTTTACAAAGAGAAAAAACATAACTTTCTGTTATCAAATAATAGGATTTATAAAATTCTACAACCGTATCCAAACGATTTTTCAAAATTTAGTGTATTTTTTTCAAAAAATAAAAAATCCAAAAATTGCTGTTACAGATTTCTGTACTATTGACGAGGCTAAAGAAAAAGCCAGGTAAGATTTTTGACTATTTTTAGCCGTGTTTTTTTTCGAAAATGAGAGAGTCTAGCAAAAAACTGTCTGGATATGGTAGTGAGGAATTCAAAAATAAACATTCTCGTTTCCGATATTCTGTCCGGTAAAGATTGGCCCAAAAACAGCAAAGCAGTGTTGTCAAATCTATGCCATTTTTGTGGCCTTAAATTGTCTAATCGCGATCTTCAAACTATAATTTAATAACTGGTTGGAAACCCTTCGAACGCGCAATCAAAGATTGATCAAAGGACGTCAGACATACGGCGTTTATGACCGCCATCAAAATAATGTTTTTTTTTTTAAATTATTTGTCGTAAATTTTGTTTATAAAATCAACGAAAAAAAAATGTTATTAGTGCAATGCAGATTATTTAGAAATTTTATTATTTTTTATTTAAATGACGTTAATTTATACATAAAAGGCCTACTTCATTTGAGGGGGTTGTGACACGCCCATAAGGGGCGTGACTGCCCTTTCTCGAACGCGGCTCTTTTGAAAAGCCGCTGTAAAGTTGTTTCTTTTGCCCGACTAGTTTGTTCGGAACTTTCCGGCTACTTAGTGGCACGACCAAGTGGAGTAGGCTGTGAGTTTTTATGTAAAAGTTGCGGTTGAACATGACGACTTCACTTATAAATATTCCCCATTGTCCGAAAGTGGAGTCATGGAAAATCGCAAACACTTCTACGTTAAAAGTAACTTACTTTTTTCTGCTAATTATACTTTAAATGTAGGGATAGGGAAAATAATTTCCGTCACGTTGTGCTATGTCATTTAATATCACAATAAAACAGGAGTGAAATCAAATTTCTTAAACAGCAGAAACCTCTCATATGTCAACCTCTTATCCCAAAGCCTCGAGGCTATAGAAGTCTTAAAGTGCTTGAGGTTTATATTTCAGAAAACGCGTCAAATGTCTAAATCAGAAATTATATACACGGTGTCAAAAGTTATGATTTATATTGAATTCACGGTTTCACTTCTTGCCGATAGCTTTTATTTTTTACAAGCATTTATTTAACTTGCATTTTATATACACTTCCGGCCACATAAAATGCGTACAGCAGAAGTTAGCTGCTGTGCTTTTGAATTGTAACTGACTTTGAGGTTTTCGAATTATAGGTTAGATCTTTTGACATTGTAAACACAAAAATAAGGATACTGGCCACACTTTACTAAAAGACTATGAATAAACTAATGAATAAAACAAATTTTTTAAATTATTCAACATTTTATTATAAAAATGTATTTTTAAATTCCATTATGGATGAAACAAGACCACAGTTGTGCGAATAAGAAGAAAGTATCAAGAAGAAGGAACTGTTTGACGAAAGGAAAGCAATAACTTAATCATAGTCAGCGCACCTCTGCAGGATCGGTAATTGGAGGATAATTTGAGTAATCTAAGTCTTTGCAGACAACCAAAATTGTTCAAAATCAAAAAAAAAATATTAAAAAAGCACCTCGAAAATTAAAAAAAAAACAAGAAAACGTTTCTTCAGTAGCGTGTCATTGCCCCGTCAACCTCTATGTTTGCTAGTCTTCGTGGCATAGAATCTGCTAAATTTTGAAATTAATTTGGATTTTAAGCAATGACTTCGTCGTACCCTCTGACTATAAGCTCCATTAAGTGGTTGGAATTTCTGGGAACAATATGCATTTTTGTTAACTTTTTTGCTGTAAGGCCAACACATTTTCCATGGGATTGGCGTCAGTAGTTTTTGCCGATCATGGCAAAAAACCTCGATGTTGTTTTGGTGGAACCTTAATCTTCCATTTTGACTCCGCCATATTGAAATTTTCAAATCTGATAAAAAATTCATAATCCCCGTTCTTAAAAACCTCTGTATGCCAATTCTGATTGAAATCGAACAAACTAAATCTTTTTCCCTCTCCACTTCCCTCGTTAGAGGGAGGTGGGTACCTGAGAATACCATATTATTGTATTTTCACCGGAACTGTAAACGCATACCCAATTTGAACACAATCGGATGTGGATAACTCAGTTAAAATTGCTTAGCAAAACATGACAGAAAATCGTCCATCTTGAATCCGCCATATTGAATTTTCAAAATCTTATTAAAAATTCGTATTCTTTATCCCCAAAAGTGCCCGTATACCAATTCTGGTTGAAATCGGACAAACTTAGGTGTTTTCCCCCTCCACTCTCCTCGTAGGGGGAAGGGGTGCCTAATAATGCCATATTATTGTATTCTCACTGAAGCTATAAATGCATGCCAAATTTGAAGGCAATCGGATGTGTATAAGTTAGTTAAAATTGGCTACCAAAAGATGACCAAAAATCGTCCATCTTAAATCCACCATATGGAATTTTCAAAATCTGATTCGTTATCTCCATCCCCAAGTGCCCCATCGCACCAAATTTCAACGAAATAGGGCGTACTTCAACTGTACCCCCTCCACCCCCTTCGAGTAGGGGGGAGCTGTCAACTTCATCACATTTTATTCTTGTATTGTCACCGCAACTATATAAGCATGCCAAATTTGAAACTGATCGGATGTTGGGAAGCCAAAATTAAGTTCCAAGATTCCACCCGAGCAAACATAGTTACTTACATACATACTTACAATGCTACTTAAAAAAATTAAATGCAAATTAAAAAAATTAAATACCAAACTCGGTACAAAAGTAGTATTCCCATTCAAATTACATACATACTTACAATGCAAATTAAAAAAATTAAATACCAAACTCGGTACAAAAGTAGTATTCCCATTCAAATTCGTAATATTCTACGCCAACAACCCCTAATCCTGCACACCAATTTGGAATGAATTCGAACTTATTTAGATACCCCTTACCTTCGAAGGTTCCTCGACCACCAAAAACCCCTATATACCAATTTTAAATGAAATCAAAGATACTTACTTAAAGATAGTTCACCGTCATCAAAGAGGAGGGGGAACTGTCAACTCCATAATGTTTTAACCATCTCTCCCTCCAAATCTCAAAACTGCATAATCGTAGCAGCTTTGGTTGAAAAGTTATGAATTTTCAAATATGTTAACCCTTCTCTCATCCTCACCGACGCGCGACGTAATGTTTACCTCCGAAATTAGAAAATAGTTAGTAAAACATAAAACTGCATTCGTAGCAGCTTTGGTTCAAAAGTTATGATTTTTTAAATATATTAACCACCTCTTATACCCTTAACAACCCCCCACCAACGTAGTTGTCACCTCCAAAATTACAAAATGGTTTGGCGAACATAAAACTGGAAACTGCATATTCGTAGCTGATTTAATTCAAAAGTTATGAACTTTTTAACTAGCGACCCCCCAACAACGTGATTTTTTGACAATATTGTATTGTTACCGCATACCAAATTTGACGTTGATAGAATATCAGTCAAAATTTACTTGCAAGATTTTGCAAACACGCGTGAAGTTAAGAAAGCTTGTAAAAACAGTAAGTAAAAATAATGATTTTTAAATCCTGTATTATTCTATTCAATTTTTTTTACCACCGTGTACTATTGAAGAAAACGCGTCGAAATCAGGAATATTATGTGTTGTATAAATAACTTTCTACCATGACGAGTGTGGAAATTTGATAGATAACAATAAATCAGATATGAAAAAAAAACAACATTATCGCTTACAAAGCTCCTTGAAAGGTTTACCATGTAATAATTCGAGTGTCTCTTTCCTTTTTGTCTTATCAAGTTTCCATAGCATTTAAGTGGTTTCCATGCCTATTTAAAATTGGTCTATTGTTTTCGAATAAGTAATAAATATTAATTTGGTCATATACTACTGCTACACTATGGGGTCCTCATATTTTTAACTAGCTAAAGATTCCAACTCTTTAGCCTGTGGGTTTACCCATTTTTTTCCGTTGTGAAACGATTTTGATGAAATAAAGCCTGTCTTCAAAAAATCGAGTAGTGAAACTTCGATCAAAATCCGATGAGTAGTTTTTGCATAATGCTGCAACAAACAAACAGATAAACAGACAAAAATTCTAATAATTGGATTTTTGGTATTTATATGGTTTGGTTAAAAGCCGAAATCTAAAATTTAAAAAAGATATTCAATGTACAGAAATAATTTTTCCGAAGATATATCATACACTCGAGAAGCGCCTGAAAAAAAAATCTAAATTTTCGATATACGCTCTAAAGGTCGAGGGCCAACTTAGTCATGCTTTGTGATTAGCCCTAGGACTTACGTTTATATTGATTTTGGCTAAATAAACTATTGTCTATGTCTATTGTCTATTGTCTATTGTCTATTGTCTATTGTCTACTGTCTATTGTCTACTGTCTATTTTCTATTGTCTATTGTCTATTGTATATTGTCTATTGTCTATTGTCTATTGTCTATTGTCTATTGTCTATTGTCTATTGTCTATTGTCTATTGTCTATTGTCTATTGTCTATTGTCTATTGTCTATTGTCTATTGTCTATTGTCTATTGTCTATTGTCTATTGTCTATTGTCTATTGTCTATTGTCTATTGTCTATTGTCTATTGTCTATTGTCTATTGTCTATTGTCTATTGTCTATTGTCTATTGTCTATTGTCTATTGTCTATTGTCTATTGTCTATTGTCTATTGTCTACTGTCTATTTTCTATTGTCTATTGTCTATTGTCTATTGTCTATTGTCTATTGTCTATTGTCTATTGTCTATTGTCTATTGTCTATTGTCTATTGTCTATTGTCTATTATCTATTGTCTATTGTCTATTGTCTATTGTCTATTGTCTATTGTCTATTGTCTATTGTCTATTGTCTATTGTCTATTGTCTATTGTCTATTGTCTATTGTCTATTGTTTATTGTCTATTGTTTATTGTCTATTGTCTATTGTCTATTGTCTATTGTCTATTGTCTATTGTCTATTGTCTATTGTCTATTGTCTATTGTCTGGTGTCTATTGTCTATTGTCTATTGTCTGGTGTCTGGCGTCTATTATCTGGTGTCTGGCGTCTATTGTCTATTGTATATTATCAGGCGTCTATTGTCTATTGTCTACTGACTTGTCCATTTTTGTATGGGGAGCATCAACTTGATGGTTGCCTTCCCCCCCCCCCCTCAGACGATATATTTTTAACATATTTACGTTATTATTAAGACGATATATTTCTAACATATTTACGTTATTATTATTATCTTTATGTCATTCAAATAAAAGGTATAATTTTGCACACCCAATTTAAAATTTTGCTCATCCCCCAGAAGTCCCTAGTAGGGTTCTCGAATAATCAGCTTAACCCACCCCCTAGACGATATTAAAAAAAACTATATAATTCGGGGTTCAATTTCAAGTTTTTTCAACTCCTTCCAAAAAACTTTGACTGAGTTCTCAAGTAACGTAAACAAAATTTAAAAATTGGTGTGCATAATTGTGCAAAATTAGAACTGAGTGTTAAATATATATCGTATGAAAATTTAATTCTTGATGAACAAAATTGTGGCCTTAAAATTTTTCACGACAGCTATCTATGTAACGTCAAAATGTCTGATGAAAATATATTACAAAAAAATTTTCAGTAATTAAAGTCCTAAAAATATAGTACGAGAAAACTAAATAATTATTTTAACCTACGACCAACGAATAATACTAATTTTACGACCATCTCAACACGATTTTAATGGATCATTTACGGTCCTTGGATAATAATAAAGCTTAGACGTAAACCACAAGATAGCGTGACAAGCGATGAAACTTTATTTTATTGACGCAAAAATTTTAATTATTTTTATATATTTTTAAGACAATAAAAATTTATTAAATGTAAATAAATCTAATATAATTTTAGTACCTAATTAAAAATAAGTCCCGTTAAATTGACATATTACGCATTTTTAAGAAAAAAAATCTTGTTTTTAAAAAGATATTTGAAAAATCTTTTAGTAACCTTATTCGTTTTAGATAGAACGTCACTGAAATATCAGGTTATGAATATTGTTGACTTAAAGAGTGTTCGCGTTTGATATTTTTAATAATTCCTGATATTTATGAATATATTTTCATTGGTCGTAGGTAAAGCATAGGACACTAACTCGCATGTTATGGTCATTACGCGCTCAGATAAATTAAGACACTCACCTGCGACTCGCGTCTCAAACTTCATTCCCATTTAATGACCTTCATAACATGCTTGTTATGTTAAGTAATATAATTCGCGCACCTCTTAAATTAAATCGAAGGAATATCGATTACAGCGCCTTCTAGTCATCTACTGTTTGAAATGAACAGTAGATGCGCCTTCTAGTCATCTACTGTTTGAAATGAACAGTAGATGCCTAGAAGGCGCTGTAATCGATATTCTCCGAACCAATTTCAGCACAGCACTATTTTTGACAATTCCGCACGAACTTTAAAAGGATTCTGACATTGTTGTTGTCTAAATATGTCATCTTTGCTATCAAAATAATGTCGACTTTCAGAATGTTTGTGCCTGACTTTAATAAAGGACGGCATTAACTTTAATTTGTCAACTTTAAGAATGGCACACTATGAGCATGTTTAGATGACATGTTTACTGACTCAGAAATATATATATATATATAGGCCGAATCAGGCTATGCTGATCTCAAGTCCCTATTATCTTTTTAAACTAAACATTATTTTACCTTTTTATACAAATTTTCGCCTGCGACGTTATTTTTAAACAAAATTATACATCTTTGACAAGCAAACCCCGACTGTCTATAAATTCCGATTTACTAAAAGATTATATACAGGTGTTTATTCCTGAAGTCTAACAATATTTTACAAAGCGTTATTTTCCAGGAAGGGGCAAACTAAGTGTTTTTTGAATCTCGTTTCTTTTCAGTCAGGGGCCTGACAAATGGACTTTATTTTAGTTTTTGTAAAAACCTAGGAAAATTACTTTATTTTTAAGGTTAAATGAATAGTTTTTCTCAGCTTTAATATTTTTCAAATTTGACTAAATCGTGCGCAAAAACAGCAGTTTTTATAACTAGGGCCTAAAATAGTGTTTCTTTACAAGCGTTGATTAGATATATATGGCTGCCAAAAATGTAGTTCTTCAGAACTCCCCTTTTGGTCCTGTGTTGCATGCATGCTCATAACAATATCTCGAGTCTATTATAAATGATCATTCATTTAGTTACATTCCAATTATATACAACCCCGCAAAATGCAATTAAAATGTAATTTAAAGGCATTAGTAAGGCAATGGGGGGAACAACTACTACTACAGGTCTTTTGCCAGTGGCCCATATATAATTTCGGTCCAGCCGCAAAATCGTATGTGGTTGTAGATGGTGTTTTACCTAATACGACTTGGGTTATATATATAATAGGTTTATACTACAGTTGACTCTCCATCAAGTCGGACCACTTCCATATTGCAAAGAAGGAAGATCTAATCATAATCTTAAAAAGTTTTCTCTACGGTTAAGTATAATAGGTCACTTTATGGCTATGTCGTAGCACTGAAATTTCTCCTGTTACGTACCAGGTACGTACCTTGTACCTAAGTCTCGGACGAAGAGTACGTACATTGTACGTACTATGGACAACATATTACGTAAACTTTCTAACGTTATGTACGTCTTAGGTAAGTACTTGGGATATGGAAAATAAGTATCATGTTCGTACATTTGTTTATCTACCAAGTACGTACTTTGTATGTCCTGGCAAGTTTTGTAATGTGAACACACCAGTAGAGGTATGAAGTAAAATATACTTCCAGATATTTAAGATGATCAACTAATTCTAATTTATTATTTGCAGTTTTATATGAGAACATAATTTTCTTTTTGCTAAAAGTGATAAATTGAAGCTTGGAGGCATTTAACCTCTTATTTCCTTAGAATTCATCCAAATCTCAACTATAAACAAGTCTTATTGAAGAGTTAAAACATCCTGACATTCTCTAATTTTCCGAAAAATCAAGCAAAATCTGCAAACAGACACGCGTGGATTTTACGGATAAGGACATGTCGTTTATAAAAATCAGCAAACCAGGCGGACAATTTACAAGGCTTTTTCTGCTGTATGGGCCCCAACTTCGATAAATGCCTAGGGTCCTCAAATGTTTTTGAAACTATTATCTCTTCGAACGTTGGCTTTATTATACCTTGCCTACTGCTTTTCTATAAAGTGTCATTGTGTATAATAGACACTTAAAGTAAATATTCCATTGCATCGGTATCTGTATACGTAACGCGTTCGAAACACAGTCAAAATACGCTAAATTTTTGACTTCTTTATGCGATGTTTCGAACGATAGCGGGCATCTTGAAGGTTGCGATGACAGAACTGCTGATTGAAATCGTTGCGTATGTTCGTGGGTCCGTAACGATACGTACATCCTTCCGTACGCAATGAGATTCTGTCATCACACCCGTCAAAGAAGCAGGCATCTTTCGAAACATGGCATGAACAAGTCAAAAATGTAGTGTATTTTGACTTTGTTTCGATACCGATGCGTTGAAATATTTACTTTAAACACTACCACCATACCGTTGTCTAAATTTTTTTCTGTAATTAGTTTTAAGAATTCAGATTTGCAATATCTATGGGCAAACTATTTCAGTTTCCATTCCAAGCAATCATTATAGTCAATTTTACTGGTGCCATTTTCATTTCCACCAAAAATAGGTTAAAGTGTAGTAATATTTCCTAGAAAAAACTATTTATAGGAAAAATGTCATTATGTCACCTAGTGTAGTCAATATTACGGTTAAAACATTACCACAGGGTCGTTGAATTATCACATTTAATTTCTTCATGATTACTTTTACGAGGTAATGACTTTACTGATATTAATTTGGTTGCAATTCAGTAGCCCCTACTCAATACAAAACTACAAAAATATGGTCATGGTCGCCTATCTACCACGCAGTAAGAAATAAATGTGCCTATAGTGGAAAAACGTTGCCTACGAGTTAAGGCTACTTTACCGATGAATGAAATGAAATTAAAAAAAAATAACAAAACTATAATTGAAATCGAAGAACAAAAAATGGTAATCGAAAATCGAAACGAAACGACAAATAAAAATGAATTTTACACGGAGTTAGTTTTTTAACATATTCGTGAAATGGAAATTTTTAATAAAAACCTACAAGAAAAGTTGTGCTTTCTACAAGCTGAGAAACAAAAAAATGAGGAAACGTTAATTACCCTAAAACAGCAGGAAAGAAATAAACAAAACAAGTCATTAAAGAAACCAAATGAGAATGTAACACTAAAGAAACAAAAGAACAAAACGCAAAAATTAATTTAAAAAAAAGCAAAACAAAATCTAACTTCTTATCCTCAAAAATAACTAAACCAAATTGCATTCTTATAGCAGGCAGCTACGGCAAATTTTTTCAAACTCTTCTTGAGAAACACTTTGGTAAGCAAGCCACAATAAAACCTAATGCACCTGACATAGAAATTTTTAAGACAGTTGAGTCATATATTAAACATCCTAGAACTGATGATCTCCTTATTTTGTGGCCTAATGAAATCCATATAAAATTTTTAGAACTTATAGATCACCAAAAATATTATTTTTCTGACTCAACCTTTCCAATATAAAGAACATAACAACCATAGAAATTGGCAATGGCATTTTAAAGAACAAAGTATTGGATTGCAATTTGGTATTGCGGCCAACAAATTATTTGAGAAATTTGTTAGGTCAGGTGGGTTATGATTTTTGGCGAAAGCAATTTGCGAAAGATTTCAAGGTCAGCTCAAGACAGCTCTAAAAAATATCGAAGAGGCACCTGCATCTGGGAAAACACAGAGAAAAACAATATCTGAGAAACGTGAAGACCTGTTAATAGACACTTTAAGTTGGTCATAGGACGTACACGCACACGTGGAATATAGTGCAATAGTCTGTCTTCCTTTTATCTGTACAAAAGCAAATACTTCCGTTTTAATACAGATATCAAAGCCCAATCGCTGCGGTCTATCGTTGGACTTTTTCATCAAGGTCACGTTATTTACATGTACAACGTTCATACATGACGCTAACCTACGTAGCATAGCGTTTGCGGCATGTTGCTAACGTGAAGATGTCATCAAATACGCAGCGAGTTTTGTCGACGGGAGCCAAAAATCAATAGACGAGCGGCCGAACTAACAAAATATAAAAGACAGACAGAAACATCCGAGCCGGAAAATTTCACGTATACCGCTGGCTACCTTGTACGTGTCATGATTGATTTTGCAGTTTGCCAATGTCTGACCGTGTCAAGCAACTACCGATGTTGACCCGCCTCAAGCTGCATACTCATGTTGCACTTAGATAGTTGAAGCTTTGCGCATGTCATGCAGATTAATGTGAATTAAATTTTACCTTATTAATAACTTATTTTGACCTTAAATTTACATACCAAGGTAAACCTGTTATGTAAAATATACGTAGTTTTTACTTAATTCTCACGTAACATGGACGTAATATTTATGTTAAAGGTATGTCATTTCATTTATATCACATTTATGTAAGGATTAGTTGGGCTCTGCGCAAGACATTATGCAGTGTTTCCTCACATGAATGTGACCCAAATTTTTACCTTATTAATAAATAATTGTGATCCCTATGTCACCTTAAATTTACATAACAAGGTGAACCTGTTATGTAAAATTTAAATAGTTTTTACTTAACTCTTACGTAATATGAATGTAATATTTATGTAAAAGGTATGTAATTTCATTTACATACATTTATGTAACAATTAGGTGGGCTTTGCGCATAGCATTATGCAGAGTTTTTGCACCTTAATGTGACTTAAATTTTATCTTTGAGTGAACTTAAATTTAGGTAACAAGATAAATCTGTTATGTAAATTTTACGTAATTTCTACATAACGGTGTTTACTGGGTGGGGACCCTACTGTTAAACGAATTTCAACTCTTGGACAATGTCCAAACCTAATTAGTGGCAATATACCGTCTAATGACTGTCACAAGGGTACAGAGGCCAAATTGGTTATTGTTTTCCATGTCCAAAAGGCCTTTATTGGTTCGATTACCCTTTAGCCTTGCTGGGTTAAAGCGTATACGTGCATGTTTGAGGGTATGTGCTGTATGTATGTGTGACATCTGCGTTAGAACGCATCGATTTACAGAAAATGTCGGCTTCTGGGGACGCATTTAAGATTACCAGCCAAAAACCTTTCAGAATTTTAGTCCGATAGAAGAAAACTAACTCAAGCACATGTATAAGACGGATAGAATCTGCTGCTAGGTTTCAAGTAAATCGGGAAAAAAGTTTTTTCTTAGAACTCGAAACTCCAGATCACAATTTAAATCTCGTTCGTGGATTTACTTTTTGCCAATTATATTTCCTTTCTTTTGATTTTCCTTTGGAATCAGGTCCGATTTTGCCAACATAGATTCCCACTTGTCTATATGATTAAATAATTCGGCCGTTTACTTAATGCGTTTGTGTCAGTGTCAAATTAAGCAACCAGAATTTCTTTAACTATTTTTGTTTTGCGGCCAATATCTTGTTTTTAACGTTTCTATTGATTTCATTGTATTAAGCTGCCTTTTTATTGAGTCTTTCATGCGTAAAATATCATCGACCATTGAAACTTTCTTTTTTTTTGTTTCATCGTTACATAAAAGTGTTTTGCTTTCGACGGCACTTTTGACATAAAAGACATAAAACAATGGATGTCAACCATCTCAATAAAATATACTGTATCATCAAAAAATGAATCACGAGTGGCTCCTCCATGGTTATTTATGCACTCGTTTGTTTTATTGGGCATTGACAAAATAAGATGGTCTATATCATATTGAGGAACACTCAACAAAATCCTCCTTACGGCATGCCAGAGTTCATCTAAGTTTCCAGGGGAGCGTGGTAATCGACTAAGTTTGCGCCCTATCATATCTCATACGTGTTCGATAGGCGACAAGTCAGGCGATCTTGCTGGCCATTCCAAAGTCTCTATGCCAAGTTCATGTAAGAAGTCCATTGTTTCACTAGCAATATGCGGTCGGACATTATCTTGTTGAAAGATCGCATTTGGGATAGTTTGTAGTTAGGAATGTAAAACAGGCTGCAGCACTTCATCGATATATCGCCGATCAGTCAGATTGACGTTGATGCGGACTAGAGCTGATCTGCTTCGTAAACATATAGCACCCCATACCCATGATACTTTGCTGTCTTGCATTCAACGTTCAACAGCAAAGTCTACATGTCGTCTCTCACCTCGAAATCGCCTAACCTTCATGCGTCTATCATGGCCGCCTAAACAAAACTTGGATTCGTCGCTAAAGCTTATGGTATTCCATTCGTCATTCCAGTTTTGACGAGCTCTGCAATACTCCAAGCGGCGAGCGTTATGTTGTGGGGTCAAAGGTAGCACCAAAAGCGGACGGTAAGCCCTCAGCCCCATACCGATTAACTGTCATCCTTGAAAACACTCGTCCTGTAGCTGCAACTAGAACATCTCTTATTGGCGTATACTGTCTGAGATGCCTTAAATCACGACCTTGTAATAGTTTAGGGCGTCCAGAACCCTCATGACATCTATAAGTCTCATCATTGGACCACCTTCTCCAAACGCTTAACACTGTTGATGGATTGGCATTAACCCTTCTTGCAATTTCCCGTAAACCAAAACCAGCCTGTTTTATTCCCAGGCGTCCTTTCTCGAAGTCGTTTAAATGATGAAATTGTTTACGAGCGCGAACTCTTGGCATTTGGATTTTGTAAGTAAACTGTATGCAATCCAAAAAGACCAAAAACTACGAAAAAATTATTTATTAAAATTTTTATAAAAGGTTTTTTATGTGTTGGTTATTTTTGAAAATGAACAGAAAAAATCTTTGAAAAAAGGAAAGATTAGAAGACAAAAAATTTATCAAATATTTCTTTTTAGATAAGGTATGCACAGAAATAATTTTCATTCAAATAAATATCCATATACATGGTGTTACACATTTTTTGTTCTCCAGTATATTCAAATTATTTTAACAGCTCCGCCCATGAGTGACACACAGCGTCATTGTAAATTAAAATAAGTAACATAACGATGATAATTAATAATAACCTTTTAAAAATATAATAATCCTGTGTTAACTGCAAGTACCTTTATCTTTTAAATAACTAAAAATATTTTTTAACGCCGCCAATTGTTGACAAAAATATGTCAATAAACATTTTAACAAAATCATAGGTATAACTAGCTAGTGAATACTAAATTATTGTAATTTTTGTTACTCCGCCTATGGTTGACGTTTTCTAAAAATTAAAAAAGCATTTAGTTAATGGTCCAAACTATCAAATGAACATGTGCAAATTTGACTAGTGCTAAAATAACTTTTCATAGAACGATATAACTTTATAAGCTCGTCTTAGCACGTAGAGAAATGTTTATTGCTCATCTGCTATGCCTATGATCGCGAAAAACAATTATTTCTAGTGTATTTTTTTTGACAAGAACTTAATCTAACCAAAACTAAAAAAAAGTATCGACCATGAGTGGTAATTTTAAAAAGTGTAAAAATAACCAAAAAATGGTAATTCTCGCACTTACCAAACTTGGTAAAAAATGAAGAGGGAAGATGAAGAACCTGTATAATCCAAATGTCAAATTAGACAAGCTTTTGTGTACCCCTAGTTGTAGCAACAAAAATGTTAAAAGTGAGCCACAATCAGACGTTTAACTAAAATAGACCCATCAAGTCATTCATAAATTGCTTTGAAACGCGATCAGTCGTTAGATTTAGGGAAAACCATTTTACGTTCCACTGGCAACGCTGCACCAGACATGCTCCTCCTCACACATGCTACAACCACCTTACGTTTATCAGCGACCAGAAGCGGCTCGTTATTTATAAATGTAAAAAGGTTTGGTCGTTATTTTCAGACTTGTCAAATTTTTGTGGAAATTCAATCTTTAATTTTTTTATACTTAATAATTGATACCGAGGTATGGAGAGGTATTATATTTGTCATTGTGAAAATATTTATGTAAAGATATAATATAGGAAATATTAATTTTTTAAATGTTCTCCAGATAGTTAGTTACCTAACTAGTGTGGAAAGTGATACTTTTAGGCACAGGAGGAGTTCGGGCGGGAAAGGCACTTCCGCAAGGGTTAGGTACAATTTTTTTTCTACGAGTGTTTATGATGACTTGATTAAAAAATAGTTTTTAGAACACACATTTCAAACTCAAAATTTAAAAATTTGGTCCATAAAGTACCATTTAAAAAAAAATAGCGTGCGTTAAACGTTTTTTCACGCACGCTAGGACAGTTTTTTATGTACGACGTACTTATTTTTTTACTCACAGCGTGTGGGAAGTTGAACTTTCCATATTAAAATTGATATGTAACAGTAGACTTTTTCACACACATTGGCGAAGTAGTTTCTTTACCTATTTAATGTCAAGTGACCTGCAAAACTTTATTAAAAAATTAGCATAGGTAAAAGTATTTTTTTAGCATGGAGTGAATTTTAAGTCTAATTGGAGTTTTTAGATGCATTTATAAACTAGATTACATTAAAAATGGAAACAATATTATTTTTTGGTTTTAATTTTAAAAATACTAAATATATATAACCTTAGGCAGAAGATTTTTATGCAAGTACGAAATGTTGTACTAAAAACGTGTCAAAAGTGCCTTTTTCGCCCTTAACGGCCATCGTGTGCAGAAAAGTATCAATTTCCGCACTGTTTAGGCAAATTCTACTAAAAATAGGGGTATTTCGAAAAAGGATGATATCTATATTATAGGTACTATATGATGGTTTTTCGTTGTGTAAAAAAAATGGAATTTATATACTCTACTATACTTTTTATTTAATACGTACAAAAGTATCTTTACATTTTTAATAAATACAAAAGAAATCTTATATGGAGTATCTACCTATGTAAGTATTATAAATAAAAAGTTGTAACAAACATACATTCTTTATTCTGTGTCTGATATAATAATGTTTTAAAAATTTATATTTATAGCGGAAACGCTTGTACTATTTATAAACAAATCTCAGCAGAAAAAATAAGCTGACTACAGATAATATCAAAACTGTGAAAGTAGTTATAAATAAATATCATACGCACCTCTCACAGCTGGGGTTGCTTCATTATACCAAATATAGTGTAATAATTATAAGTGCTTACCATATTGTTTTATCAGAAATTCGCAAAAATATTCCAAAAAAACTTATTTCTTACCTATATTTATTAACTACATTTTTTATTTATTGCAACACTAGTTGCACGCCTATGGCGGCCTATCACAAGATGGCGTCGAATAAACATATGATAACTAATCTGTGAAATATTTGGTTTTCACCTGTAATCTCCAGTTTTTGTCACACTACGCACTTTTTCACATCACTTTTGCCGCAAACACTTAAAAATCTATTGAAAAAATATTAAAAAACTCTCGATTAATCTGTAAAATATACCAAATCCTCCATTATGCTAAAGCTACAACGCCGAAGAGAAATTATGAACGGAGCAGCGTACAAACGTTTATATGGCTGACCCGCCACAAATGCGAGGTTGTCACATTGTTGTAGGTTTTATTCCCGATATATATTCGAAAATAAAAGAATTATTCTTTCGGTCAAAATATCAGGTATTTTATATGATATTTCGATCGAAAAAATTAAGTATATTTCAAGTACCATAACATGTATCTCCACATTATAAATTCTTTATTGATTTAAACTTGTGAAGATTCAAGGAAATTTAAATGCAATTATATAAAATATCTAAATTTCTTTATATATTTGAATAATAATAAGGTGTTTCTCCATGTTTAAAAAACAAACCTGAGAATTTGCATAATTGCATGTAAATGATAAAGTTATAAAAATAATATGTTTTTAAAAACATTATGTGTAGAGATACAACTTTTAGCGCAATCTGGCATTATTGCCAAATTGTTTACCTTATGTCTGATCGCAACTGTGGTAAACATAATGTCTCGATTTAAGTTATACCTTTATGGTGAAAACTGGCGGAAATGGCTTAATTTTTGGGCGATAATAAATAATTAGATTTGCAAGTGCGGCGGCGCCTCACCAACATTTTTGGAAAAACTGGTGTAAATTTATTTTTTGCGAGATTTTTTGTGTTTAATTTTTGTAGGAAAAAAAAGCCCTTCATAAATTTTTTTTTTCCTTTTAATATTAGGGTGCTATTTCTTTTATGTCATTCATTTCTTATTCTGCCTTGCTTTGTTTTGTATGTTCCATCAAAGATGGATGAAGCAACTCATTCCGGTTGCCTCGCTTCCCCACTCTGCAACGGTTTTGCTTCGGTCTTCTATCAACGCTGTCCGACAGCCTGCCGAGAGCGCGCGGTGGCTGGGTGAGGCATAGACAAACTACTTGTAGTTTGTCTAGGCCTAGCCAGACCGAACCCAATTTTTTTTTTGGGGGTGAGGCGAGAATGAATTCTCATCTTGTGTGCCGCATCAAACCTCGCTGGCCGCATTAAAATTTTGCAAATTAAAAAACGCAAAATCCTGTTTTTTTTTTATTGCAATTATAAAATCAACGTACATAGAAGAACCCTATTTTTTAAACGGAACGGTGCTTCAAACGGGGTAGAATTTGGTTTTATAAAAAAATCCAAAAACTCGTTAACTGAGATTTTTAATTTTCTTTAATCGTGCTACTTTGGATTTTTTTTGTCGTTTTCTTTACGAGGTATGGCACAAAAATATTTTTTTTTATATAGGACACTCTGTATAGTTTGACATTTTTCAATCCTAAAAAAAAAATTTTTTTGACTATACCACACACTAATACTCTATCTCTTATGGTTTCTAAGTTAGAGGCATTTAAACTTGCATGGAATTGTTGTCTATGCCCTGTTTTACGGGGGATATTTGAGTGAATATTGAAGTTTTCCATACAGATTTAGATAAAAATATCATGATTATCGTAAAAGATAGATCCTACTATGTGGTATTGCTGAAGAGAGAATTGTTTGCAGATTTTAAAAATTGCAAAATATATAGGGTGTCCTATTTACAAAAAAATAAAAAATTGACCTCGTAAACTAAATGACATAGACAAAATCCAATATAGCACGATTAGAGGAAATTAAAAATCTCAGTTGACCTGTTTTTGTATTTTTTTATTCAACCAAATTCTAACCCACGAGAAGCACCGTTCCGTTTAAAGAATCTACCCTGTAAATATGCAAAAATTTTAATTTTGTCACAAACAAAAAAATTGTGGAATGAAAATGTATAATAACTATTTATGCACAAGCGTTAGCGGATAACTAGTGTTTAAAGTTATTAAAGCCCTAGGCTCATTTTTTTCGCCCTCGTTCGTTAAAATACAAAAATTATTTGAAATTTTGTGGAATAATGTCATTCTATATAAAAAATATTAATCAATTTCTTTTAAGTCAAAGAAGAAACGCATGAAATAGTAGATTGAATAATAGTTTTTTTTTATCTTAATAAGTTTTAGATTTTAAATTTGACCAATATTATTCTTATTTACGGTGATTATTTTTTTAACATTTTTGATCTTGGCGCCTCATCAGTGTTATAAGTCACGAGCCGCCACTGGCTAGTTCTCTTTAATTTTGGGTAAAAAACGGACAGAAATCTTGTTTTGCACCCGTGATAAACAAATAGTAGTTTTAACAACTAGTGGTTAAAATAGTGCTTTTTTACAAGCATTGGTTTGAATAACGAGCGCAACGAGGTATTTCAAAACGCGAGTAAAAAAAGCACAGTTTAGCCGCGAGTTGTTAACACTATTTTTTTTTAATACCTCCATCAAAAAATCCAAGAAAAACAGGAAATTATTTTTTAAAATCTCGAACAAAGAGCACTTCTCGCAACACACCATCTTTACACTATAAATCAAGGCGGCTGGTAAATAAAATAACTAATGTTTCCATAGCGATGTGCCTTTTTACTCGGTGATGTTCATTATTGCGAAATTTGAATCTTTGACAGTATGATATTTTGACGATGTTTTTAAATGAGTTTTTCGTAAATACTTGGTGAAAACTGGCGGAAATGGCTTAATTTTTAGGCAAGAATAAATAATAAAATTTTTTCAAAATTTCTATTCTTCGCTAGTTCTCTTTAATTTTGGGTAAAAAACGGACACAAATCTATTTTTACACCCGTGATAAAAAATATTGGTATTTACAACTAGTGGTTAAAATAGTGCTTTTTTTACACGCGTTGGTTTGGATAACGAGCGCAACGAGGTAATAATACTATATTATTGTATTGTCGTCGGAACTATAAATGCATACCAAATTTGAACGCCCATTCCTTTTATTATGGTATAAGAAAGATAAAAAATTATTTTCTACTTTTGAGTGCATTTAATAAAAGCTTATTCTTTAAAAGCTTAAAAAAAAATATTTTATTTATTTTTAGATGTGTACCCTAAATCATCTATTTTGAATCCGCTATATTGAAATTTTCAAATCTGATCAAAAATTCATATCCCATTCCCGAAAAACCCCTGTATGCCAATTTTGATTTAAATCGAACAAACTAAATCTTTTCCCCCCTCCACTTCCTTCGTTAGAGGGAAGTCTGTACCTAATAATACTATATTATTGTATTGTCGTCGGAACTATAAATGCATACCAAATTTGAACACACACTCAATATTTAGATTTGTACCCTTAATCGTCCATTTTGAATCCGCCATATTGAAATTTTAAAATATGATAAAAAATTCAAAATCCCCCTCCTTAAAAACCCCTGTATGGCAATTTTTATTGAAATCGAACAAATCAAATGTTTTCCCCCTCTACTTCCCTCGTTAGGGGGAGGTGGGTACCTGAGAACATCATATTATTGTATTTTCACCGGAACTATAAACGCATTCCAAATTTGAACACAATCGGATGTGGATATTGGCTAGCAAAACATGACAGAAAATCGTCCATCTTGAATCCGCCATATTGAATTTTCAAAATCTGATCAAAAATTCGTATTCCTTATCCCCAAAAGCCTCCGTATACCAATTTTGGTTGAAATCGGACAAACTTAGGTGTTTTCCCCCATACACTCCCCTCGTAGGGGGGACGGGTGTCTAATAATGACATATTATTGTATTGTCACCGAAACTGTAAATGCATGCCAAATGACTAAAAATCGTCCATCTTGAATCCGCCATATCGAATTTTCAAAATCTGATTGGAAATTTCCATCCCCAAGTACCCCAACACACCAAATTTTAACGAAATCGGGCGTACTTCAACTGTACCCCCCTCCACCCTCTTCGAGTAGGGGGAGCGCTTAATTTCATCACACTATATTCTTGAGTTGTCACCGCAACTATATAAGCGTGCCAAATTTGAAGCCGATCGGATATCGGAAAGTTGGTCAAAATTGTTGCAAGATTCCACCCGAACAAACATACATATTTACATAGATACATAGATATCCAAGCTGGTGTTGCGCAGTGATCAATTCTTGGGCCCTTGCTGTACTCATTGTACGTTTCACAGTTTCCTCAAGCTTTTAGGTCATGTGAACATCATTACTACTGTGACGATACGCAAGGGTACATTTCATTCGAACCTAATGAGTCAGAACAAGCGATAACGGCATTAAACTATGACTTGGAGAATATATCAAATATGTCAAAACGGCACTGCCTTCAGCTTAATGCATCCAAAACTGGTATAATAGTGTTTGGGCCAAAACAGCGAAGAGCTGAATTTGAGTCTTTAGCAAAAAATAGAATAGTGCTTGCTTCACAAACTATAACATTTAGCAAAACTATTAGAAACCTGGGTCTAGTAATGGATCAGGAGTTGCGTTTCTCGGGTCATATAAGCAAGTGTCTTCAAAAAGGATATTTTAATCTTAAGATGATATATCCACAAAGAAAATTATTGTCCAAAAATATTAAAACCTTGTTATGTGAGAGCCTCGTGTTGTCTCACTTAAATTATTGTGACACTGTTTACAGTCCTTGTATAAGGCAGATTGATGCAAATAGAATTCAAAGACTCCAAAACTCATGCTTAAGGCTTATTCATGGTATCAGAAAGTATAAACGTATAAGTCACACCCTGAAGCAAAGCAACTGGCTTAATATGTTCAACAGGCGGCGTTTACACAGTTTAGTATTTTTCTTTAAAATCTTAAAACACAAAACGCCGCCTTACTTACATAAAAAAGTACGGTACAGAACTGATGTAAACAATCTAAACCTTCGCTTCAGAAAAAGACTAAGTTTACCTAAACACAGCAGCCAAATTTTTGAAAGGTCGTTCTCCTATCAGATTGTAAACGAATGGAACAAACTGCCAGATAATTTTATTAAATTAAACTCAAAACAATCCTTTAGAAATATGACGTTTCGAAAGTTAACTAGTGAACAAAACGGCCGCGGCCCATAATGCTCAGTTGTATCAGTTTATAGTAATATTTTCATTCTTTTAAAATTACTCTTTTTCGCATTGCTGTTAAAATTTTCGCCTGTTTTAACCAACATTTCGTTTTATTTCTTGTTAATTCTAGGTATTTTTTAGATACAGCCTAAAGGATGGTTAAAAATTATGTTTTTCTTTCTAATTGATAGCTAATTTATTGTCCTATAAATCCCCACTTGCTGTTAAGATTGTTTTTTCTTTTCAACAAAAGTACCTGTTAAATTGTTTTTTTTTTAAATTGTGTTTTTAATTAAAATAATTTAATTAAAATTAGGTTAGGTTAAATTTAGTTGTAGGGGTTAGGTGGAAGAACAGATCACCTGTTTGTTACCAGGCAGGTGAACTGAACCTCGCCCAAATTGGTCACGTATAATTTTACTATTTACGATCAATAAAAGACCTTAATTATTATTATTATTATTATTATTATTATTATTATTATTATTATTATTATTATTATTATTATTATTATTATTATTATTATTATTATTATTATTATTATTATTATTATTATTATTATTATTATTATTATTATTATTATTATTACTATTATTATTATTATTATTATTATTATTATTATTATTATTATTATTATACATAGATAGGTATATTGCAAGTTAAATAAAAGCTTGTAAAAAGCATATTAAATCAATATTTTTTATTTAAAATGGCGTATTAGAATTAGAAGATATAAAGCATTAATCTGTAATAACTTTAATGCCCAAATTTAGGTAACCTTCGGTGCGGCAAAAAAAAATAATATAAAAAAAATATATTTTAATACAGAAACTCAGAAATCACAAAATTCACTTTTTAAGAATATCATCGCCATATGAAAAACGTTGCATTACTTGGGTATATTTGTTGGTGTCTACTTTTTCCTAAGATGATCCTGATTAAAGTAAAATATATAATTTTAGTCATACCACCGAACAATACCTTCTCCACATAGGCCAATCAAGTCCTACCGTTTTAGTGTCCTTTTCTCGACCTTCGCCGCTATATTGACAGAAAACTAATGGATTTTCTTTCACTTTTGAGTGAAAATGGCGGCGAAGGTGGATTAAAGGACACTAAATCGGTAGGAGTTGATCGGCCTTTATGGAGAGGGTACTGCACTGAACAATGTTTGTGTGCAATGCTAATTTTGTCGAAATTCTTCAGTAGTTAGAAGATATAAAACATTAAAAAAATGGCATTTATCTGTTGCTTCAAAACTGGTAGGGTTTGTTTACAATTAACCTAAAATTGTCACAGCCAATATAGCTATAGCACAGAAAATTCTTTAACGTTTTCACCTTTTAAGGTTTTGGGGAAATATTTAAAAAAAAATTAATTCGGTTGGCTGCAGGGGGGGGGGGTCAGTCAATTTACATATAAAATTTTGGAGGAATTAATTTTATTTTCAAATAAAAAATTAACATTTTACTCGGGAAGGCGATTGCCCCGCGGCCGCCCTCCCTTTACCCGCCCCGGTCTTCTGTAATAATAACACAAATATAAAGTGTACCATTATGTAAATTGGACAAAATAATGGTTCTTCTAAAGCTAGATTAGTTTGGGGACAGCCTAAAACTCTTCTTTTTCTTAAGTAGCATCTGCAAAGGCGAATATTTCTTTGATCTTCGAAACGCCGACAAACATTCGCGCGAATTATTTATTTAAAGATTCGCGCAAAAGGTTCGGGCCAAAAGTTCGGGGTTCGGGTAAAAAGGTTCGTGGTTTTCGGACAAATTTTGCTCAAAGAAATATTTGAACTGAATTGTAATATAAAAATTAAATTTTAGAACCTTTTCGACGGAAAAATTTTTGGTGTTCCAATTTAATTGACGTCAGTGATGTGAGACCAAAAATATTAACTATTCTCAAAAGTATATTTTCAAAAAATCTTGAGAAAATTTGCCCGAATGTTCGTTGCAAATGTTCGTTGCAAATGTTCGAGTGTTCGGGCAAACGTTCTTCGAAATAGGTTCGCCAGATTTGGCCAGAATTTTTGGACGAACCTATTCGCTCTGTGTAAATGCGCCTTTATTAATTTGAAACCTTTTTTTTAATTTGAACTCTAATTAAAAGGATAAAAAAGCTATAAATAAAGTATTAGCAATTTTTTGTGAGCTGAACTGCTGAACATAGTAACTATTGTTCACTTATTTTAATTGTATTTTTTTATGAGAGATCAAGCTTACCAGAAAATGAACAGCATGCCCATGACTATAACTAGGTATGTCCTTGAACTAGTGATCGCTGACAGATATACGGGGCGAAAGGTGTACAGGCGGATCTGACAGAGCATTTTCCAAGTAGGGTGTAGTATGCTAGATCTATCTCAAAAGAATGCATTTAGAAAAACAGAACAATAGTAACTATAGTAAGCTGTATGCCCAAGCAGTAAAAATAAATTTAACTCTACTTTTGTCAGCATTTGCACGAGTTTGATTTTTCTTCTGTTTACCTTTTGTACCGTGTAAAATATTGTTGTGGAAACATATTTCCCCACAAAGAAAACCTAAAGAAAGTTTATGCATGAAACTTTTGTAAACTGGTTTTGCCAAAAAATTTTCCGCAAACATATGCATGAATAACGAGTTTTTGATGTTGCAACCGCACTGCCATATATACAATAGTTAACTATTTGTATAAGGTCATTTAATTTAACTTACAGCAAAAACAGGAATTAAAAACTAAAGCATTTAAAAATGTAGTACCTACCTAGAAGAATTTAAAATTAAATTTTTCTTTTTTCATAAAAACCACTAATTTTACAATTATTTTCCTCCAGTTATTACGTTTGAGACCATTTTCTGGCGCAGAATTTAAACATGTTTACTATAAATATTGCTACTACTACACCAAAAGATGATCGCTAAACCAAAGGCTACACTGAAAGAAGAATTTTGTAACAATAACGAACATTTAGTAACAGTAACCAACAAGATAGCTGCTGGTACACTCACGGATCCAAAATGCCTTCAGGCGTTGGATCCGGAGCTTATTGCAGCCGGGAAAATATCGGGATTATACATAGTTTTGGACGAATGACTACAATTTTCCAGGCGGAACTCTTCGCCATTTAAATGAGCGCACGTTGGATGATAGATCATGACTGGCGCAACAGATCAATATAGATACTCTCCGACAGTCAAGCGGCCCTTAAGGCTCTTGAATCCTGCTCATCGAGAACCGTTAGGAGCTGCCAGGACACACTGAACACCTTAGGGCGAATAAACACTGTGTCGCTGGTATGGATCCCGGGACATTCTGGGCATCGGAGAAATGAGACTGTCGACCAGCTGGCACGTGAAGCGGCCTGTGCCGTCTTTATTGGCCCCGAACCAGCCCTTGGAATAGCATACAACACAATCAACACTGCTCTCTCAGGCTGGATGGAAAATAAGTTCCACCAATACTGGAGAGAATTGCCGGGACTGACACAATCCAAAGAGTTCATTACAGAAAGAGAGTTTATTGCTGAAAGTACCATTACACAGAATGGGTCTAAATGAGGACACCGAATGTAAACTCTGTATGGAGTATGATGAGACGGCCAGACATGTGCTGTGTGAATGTCCGTCAGCGTCAACGTATCTTCGATAAACCACAGATCGACGGACAGGATCTGAATGATGCTTCATCAAAGCAAGTTGCGAGCCTCTTTAAGGGGCTGAATATTCTGTAGCAACAAAAAATGTTAAAAGTGAGTCATAATAGACCCAATAGTGATCGCAGTGGACAGTGCCATACTGGCACACTCACAAACGAATCAATCAATCAACAGTAACCAAAGGCGTTGCCCATAATTGGCTTATTAGATATTTGTCTCCAGGTGACAACTTATAAATTTCAATATTTAAAAAACATAGTTGTCAACGGAAACAAAATCGTTTGAAATGATAACTATCTTTTAAAAAAATCCTACATTAACTATTAATATATTGTTAGTATTTAAAAATAAACGAGTTTAATTAATAATATGCTTTATATTTATTACAAGAATAATTCTTACTAAATATTACTAATAAAGTGTAAACAGCAACATAATTATGCTCGCCACTCAAACTTAATTTTCGCTCTTTTTCCTTACTACCACAATATCTGTGGGATAGACTATAAATATGTTGCTGAGTTGCTGAGTCCTGGAAAACACTCGTCCATCTATGAAGATTATCTGGAAAAAGAATATGAAATAAAATTATTGGAAAAAGAAACTAGTAGAAAATGTACAAAAACTGACATCTTTAATCAATAAAAGCACTCACTCGTAGACGGCGTAGTGTCTCTTCATTTTAGTATGAAATAAACACACAAACCTATGCTTATACCTCTTAAATATTTAAATTAAATTAAATTATTTAAATTAAATATTTCCATAAATTGCCATCCTCTGCAGAACGTGGAACATTACCCATACCTTGGGAGCCACCTATCATCAAATACAACTATTGACGCAGAAACACAGCATCGCCTAAGGTGTGCTAGCGCAGCGTTCGGAAGGCTTTCGGAGAGAGTCTTCAACAATCACGACATCAACGCGGAGACCAAGCTTCGTGTCTACAACACAGTTATAATACCAACTCTAACATACGGATGCGAAACGTGGATTACCTACAGAAGGCATATCAAACGACTAGAAAAATATCACCAAAGTTGTTTAAGATGAATACTGAGAATCAAATGGCAAGACCGACGAACAAACATAAGTGTTTTAGAAGAAGCCAGAACAACTAGTATAGAAGCCTTTATCTTCAAGCACCAGCTTCGTTGGACTGGTCACATTATCCGCATGCCTGAAACACGTCTCCCAAAGCAGATATTTTATGGACAACTGAAGGAGGGAAAGAGAAATAAAGGAGGTCAACAAAAAAGGTACAAGGACGTTCTCAAAGGCAATATGATGAAGGGTCACATCGATATAAACAACTTTGAGACCACGGCAAACGATAGGGCTACATGGCGCCGAACAGTCCATGAGGGAGCACAAACTTTTGAAGAGCAACGACGTAGACTAGAAACGGAAAAGAGAGAACGTAGAAAGGAGCGGCAAAATGGAAGAATGGATGACCAACAACAACCGGCTGCTGCCGGAGACTGGGTGTGCTAGGACTGTGGAAGGGTATGCGGCTCGAGAATTGGCTTACATAGCCATCATGACTGAACCAATAAACCAAGAATAAAACAAATTTGTGCACTGTATTACATTTGAGATTGGTCAATGTAGATTCATCCAGCATGCCATCAAAAAACACTGACACTTCGTCCGACATTACTTGTTCTGGGGAAGGAACAATTTTTATCTGCCCAAGAATTCGAAAAAACTCCAAAAGGTACTCTTCCTTTGACCGAGACCCAACGACTAAGACTAAATAAAATGTCAGAAACGGCAATTCTGGGCGCGAGCGGGAACAGAATTCTCATGTGTCGACAAAATTATATTAGGCGATAATATTGATTGTTAATAGTAACAAAAACTTTTGTTACGTGTATTGAAAGTACTAATACAAAACAATTCAGACCGTTATATCATATATATCTATATATATACAATATAATCAAGACCTTGTTTACCAAATATTTGCTAATAATAAAATCAGTTTTTTTGTCAGTGTAACCTTTATTGATTGCTGTATAAAAACAGAACGACCCTTCTCTGAATTCGCTTTGAATACCAAATTAGTTATGATTATAAAGTTTCTATTTTCTATAAACAACTTGTGACGGATAAATAATTTTCAGTCATGCGTTCAATGGACCACTGAAGGTAGGTAGGTGATTTAGCAGGTAACTTTTTCTTTAACTTGGGAATACTGAGGCAGGAGAGATTTCTTTTTGACGAAGTATTACTTACTGACAATCATCCAAGAATGTTTTTATCAACGGGAAAATATCGCCACACTTGTTCATTGCCTCGAAAACTTTATCATATATGTTTTGATTTAAGCTTTTGCCTGCTTCTGACCAATATTGTTTCCAAATACTGATTTCTCCCAATAAAAGTTGAAGAATTTGTGTTTTGTATTAATCAAACAGTTTATAGTATTTGGAAACGACATTAGTAAGTTTTGCCCTGATTTTGGCTTCACATTGTATAGAACTTGGTATGAATATGTTCAGGTCAAAAATAGTTAAAGTCTCGTTATTGAACCTTGATTTTATGTTCGAAATGATTTTTTCTGAAACTTCTTTATAAATTGAAACCCTATAATACTGTTCTGTATTCCTAATATTGTGGTTTTCGTCTGTTTCAAACTGTCTCAAAATCCTGTGGAGGGATTCTAGAATGTCTTTAAAGGAATGTTTTCGTAATTTCTCGTTTTTTCTCCAAAGGCTTCAGGGTTACTACCAGCATCTTTGTTGTCTACTTTTTTCTAGAGCAAAGGGGGGGGGGGCGCTCCCCCCTGGGACCGCTATTGTTTTAAATAAATTAAAAAATAAGTTTTTATGCTCCAAAAACCATGAAATATTAACAATATTTGCCATCAACACTGGACCAGTATAGCTATAGGAAAATTGACATATTTTCGGTGTATTAACCTTTTGGCTGAATATAGTTAGTGAGCCTATAATGTATGGTCGAGTATCGAAGAGACGTGAATTTCACATGAAGATCCTTCTTTGTCGATTCAACATTGTATTAGAGTTAGCGAAACAACTGTGTTAGTACACCAATTGAAGTCAGTCAGTGAGCCAATAATGTATTCCAATACCAGAGAGATGTAAGTACTGTTTTCTTCAATCGCTCAAAAAAAAAAAACTGTGGTGTATGTAAGATCCTTCTCTATCGATGTAACTGCAATGTGTTGGCACACCAACTGAAGATAGTTAGTGAAGCAATAATGTATGGTCCAATATCGGAGAAATGCAGTTTTTTATTTAATGGGTCAACAAAAAGTACGGTGCATTCAAGATGAAGACCATTCTCTATTGATTCAACATCGCATTAGAGTTGGCGAAACAACTCTTTTGGTACACCAACTGAAGATGTTCAGTGAACCAATAATGTATATGTATTTTTCTTCAAATGAAGTTATTCAGTGAGCTAATAATGTATGCTCAATTTAATAACTCAACACCAAAATTCGTCGTATATATGATGAAGATTCTTCTCCGTCGACTCAACATCGTATTAGTATTGACGAAACAACTGTGTTAGTAAATTAACTCATGTTTATCAAATGCTCACTAAGTAATTTCCGTCAGTCACTCAAAAATTATTTAGTCATCCAACCAATGAAGAAATATCATAAATCTATCACACCTTGTTTCTAGGGCTGATATAGAAAATTAATCTGTTTTTATTGGTTTTTGTTTTGTATTTTATGCCTTCTTTATAGTTTTTAATTTAAGGGACTGATGACGTAACAAGTGGCGACCGACTAAAGTTAAAATATGGGTGGGCCAAAAAAAAAACGGGACTTTTTGTATTTTCTATTACTATTATAGTGGTTATCCGATTTTAAAAATTTTAGTCATTTTGAAAAGCCAGGACATTAGAATTTTGGGATTTGATATTAAAATTGACATTTCGTAAAAATCCAAGATGGCGGAAAATTTTAAAAAATAAGTATTTAAAATATAAATTTTTGGTGTGCGCTACTGGTGCATAACTAAACACACATTTCCAAAGCCACGTTTTTCCTTAGCTTACTCATGTATTGCTTATTAAAATCGGGTAAGAAATAAGGAAGATATAAATTGTTTAAATAAGTGGGTTCGGTAAGCCCAATTCAGTCAAGTCGAAAAAAAAACATCATTTTTGATTGGCTCTGCTTTTGAACCATTTTGAATAGCCAAGATGTCAGAATTTATTTTATAACATCAAGTAATAAATTTTAATGCCTTGGCTTTTTCGGAAAATTTATCGCTTAGTTTTAATCATTGAAAAATATACACAACAATTTTTAATTTTCATGTGAAACGTTACTAATATTTTTTTTCAAAAGTATCCTAATTTACCAACTAGGTACCTAGCTTCTATTTTCTAAAAATATTTATGATAAATCGTATATATCACATTAGTGTAATACATATATGTTGGTAGCTGTAGCTTACACTTAAACCTATGTATCGTTGCAGGTTTGTTCTGTATTGTATATCTGAAAAATATTTACCCGCGAATCTTCTTTGGTAAAAATATTTTGCAAACTCAAACACCATAAAAATGTAACACAAATAGAATATGTCTCTTTAGAATGATATACAAAAAGCTTACAGAATATTTAAAGAAACATAGGTGAATTTTATTTTTAAGAAAAAATGGGGTTGAAAAAAAAATCAGAAACAAGCACACATTATAAAAAGATATCCTTAAAATTTACTCCAAAAGTACATGTCAACCTGCTGAGGTAAAAATAAACAACCCATTTAATAACAAGAGAATATGTGAAAACTTATTAGCTTTCTTACAATAAATAAGTCAGTTGTGTTTGACAATAAATGCACATTACTTGCCTCTGCTTCTATTAAATAATTTCAAAACTAATTACTCTATTATATATTGAAATACTGTTTATCAAAATAAAAATTGTTAAAAAATTTATAATAGAACTTAATTTTCTTTGGGCTCCTCTGCCTCAAGCTCTTTCGTTCCCACAACCCTGATTCCATTTCCTCGTTGAATAGCTATGCTGAGACGCTAATACAGCCAATCATCTTCTTTTTTGTTTCCTTTGCTTCAATGAGCATTTTGGATATCTTATCTAAAAACAAGTCCTTCCCCTTCTTTTTGTATTTCATGCTTTTTTTGATTTCTTCTTGTTCTGCGGCTTTATTGCTTTCCAAAGATGTCTTCTTTAAGTAGCATTCTGTTAAAGTATCTACGATAGTGACGTCCCAAACCAAACATTTTCCGCATTAAAATGCAATAAGTGTCATACCATATGGTCGTTTGCAAGGCACTTTAGCGTTTAGTCCACTAGGTTCTAGAGTGGGATGGTGCCCTGTTGTAATGAGTGTTTTTCTAATAATTTCATTGCATTCCTTATGTCTAGGCAATCGGCCTTTGCTACAAAGGCATGATAAACCATGAGTTCTTGAGCAATCAACCATAATTCCACATCGACATATATGGGGCTCAATAATTCGACATCCTAGGTAAAGTCTAATGGCAATTCAAATAAGTTCTCTGTTAAAAAGTAGACCCAAATTGGGAACTGGTAAAGCATGCAGCCACGCACATGAAAGTTTGGAAAATGATGCTTTTAATCTGGCTTGAACCTTTACATCGATAACGCTTTCTAAAAGTTGTGTTTTCGCTAATTCCGTAACTGAAACAGTCCATTCTTTTTGCGCTTTTAAATCAGAGGTTTAAATAAGGTTATTGGTTATTATTTTGCAAGATTCTATACCTGGTTTAAATCCATCAATATCAATTTTTCCAAAATGATCTATTGTGTTTTTAATCAAAGTTGTTGATTGTTGGGATGAAGAAATAAAACTTGTCACATCAAGGGCGTCACGTCTACGCATTCCTAATCCTTAACGTTTAGTCCACCAGGTTCTAGAGTGGGATAGTGCCCTGTTGTAATGAGTGCTTTTCTAATAATTTCATTGCATTCCTCATGTCTAGAAAATCGGCTTTTGCTATAAAGGCATGATAAACCATGAGTTCTTGAGCAATTAACCATAATTCCACATCGACATATATGGAGCTCAATAATTCGACATCCTAGGTGAAGTCTAATGGCAATTCGAATATGTTCTCTTTTAAAAAGTAGACCCAAGTTGGGAACTGGTAAAGCATGCAGCCTTGCACATGAAAGTTTGGAAAATGATGCTTTTAATCTGGCTTGAACCTTTACATCGATAACGCTTTATAAAAGTTGTGTTTTTGCTAATTCCGTAACTGAAACAGTCCATTCTTTGTTAGGTTTTATATCAGAGGTTTGAATAAGGTTATTGGTTATTATTTTCCAAGATTCTATACCTGGTTTAAATCCATCAATACCAATTTTTCCAAAATGATCTATTGTGTTTTTAATCAAAGTTGTTGATTGTTAGCATGAAGAAATAAAACTTGTCAAGGCAAGGGCGTCACGTCTACGCATTCCTAATTCTTAACGTTTAGTCCACTAGGTTCTAGAGTGGGATAGTGCCCTGTTGTAATGAGTGCTTTCCTAATAATTTCATTGCATTCCTCATGTCTAGAAAATCGGCTTTTGCTATAAAGGCATGATAAACACATCGACATATATGGGGCTCAATAATTCGACATCCTAGGTGAAGTCTAATGGCAATTCGAATAAGTTCTCTGTTAAAAAGTAAACCCAAATTGGGAACTGGTAAAGCATGCAGCCTTGCACATGAAAGTTTGGAAAATGATGCTTTTAATCTGGCTTGAACCTTTACATAAATAACGCTTTATAAAAGTTGTGTTTTTGCTAATTCCGTGATTGGAATAGTCCATTCTTTTTGCGGTTTTATATCAGAGGTTTGAATAAGGTTATTGGTTATTATTTTCCAAGATTCTATACCTGGTTTAAATCCACCAATAACAATTTTTCCAAAATGATCTATTGTGTTTTTAATCAAAGTTGTTGATTGTTGGGATGAAGAAATAAAACTTGTCACAGCAAGAGCGTCACGTCCACGCATACCTAATCCTTAACGTTTAGTCCATTAGGTTCTAGAGTGGGATAGTGTCTTATTGTAATGAGTGCTTTTCTAATAATTTCATTGCAATCCTCATGTCTAGAAAATCGGCTTTTGCTATAAAGGCATGATAAACCATGAGTTCTTGAGCAATCAACCATAATTCCACATCGACATATATGGGGCTCAATAATTCGACATCCTAGGTAAAGTCTAATGGCAATTCAAATAAGTTCTCTGTTAAAAAGTAGACCCAAATTGGGAACTGGTAAAGCATGCAGCCACGCACATGAAAGTTTGGAAAATGATGCTTTTAATCTGGCTTGATCCTTCACATCGATAACGCTTTCTAAAAGTTGTGTTTTCGCTAATTCCGTAACTGAAACAGTCCATTCTTTTTGCGCTTTTAAATCAGAGGTTTAAATAAGGTTATTGGTTATTATTTTGCAAGATTCTATACCTGGTTTAAATCCATCAATATCAATTTTTCCAAAATGATCTATTGTGTTTTTAATCAAAGTTGTTGATTGTTGGGATGAAGAAATAAAACTTGTCACATCAAGGGCGTCACATCTACGCATTCCTAATCCTTAACGTTTAGTCCACTAGGTTCTAGAGTGGGATAGTGCCCTGTTGTAATGAGTGCTTTTCTAATAATTTCATTGCATTCCTCATGTCTAGAAAATCGGCTTTTGCTATAAAGGCATGATAAACACATCGACATATATGGGGCTCAATAATTCGACATCCTAGGTGAAGTCTAATGGCAATTCGAATAAGTTCTCTGTTAAAAAGTAGACCCAAATTGGGAACTGGTAAAGCATGCAGCCTTGCACATGAAAGTTTGGAAAATGATGCTTTTAACCTGTCTTGAACCTTTACATCGATAACGCTTTATAAAAGTTGTGTTTTTGCTAATTCCGTGATTGGAATAGTCCATTGTTTTTGCGGTTTTATATCAAAGGTTTGAATAAGGTTATTGGTTATTATTTTCCAAGATTCTATACCTGGTTTAAATCCACCAATACCCATTTTTCCAAAATGATCTATTGTGTTTTTAATCAAAGTTGTTGATTGTTGGCATGAAGAAATAAAACTTGTCACAGCAAGGGCGTCACGTCTACGCATTCCTAATCCTTAACGTTTAGTCCACTAGGTTCTAGAGTGGGATAGTGCCCTGTTGTAATGAGTGCTTTTCTAATAATTTCATTGCATTCCTCATGTCTAGAAAATCGGCTTTTGCTATAAAGGCATGATAAACCATGAGTTCTTGAGCAATTAACCATAATTCCACATCGACATATATGGGGCTCAATAATTCGACATCCTAGGTGAAGTCTAATGGCAATTCGAATATGTTCTCTTTTAAAAAGTAGACCCAAGTTGGGAACTGGTAAAGCATGCAGCCTTGCACATGAAAGTTTGGAAAATGATGCTTTTAATCTGGCTTGAACCTTTACATCGATAACGCTTTATAAAATTTGTGTTTTCGCTAATTCCGTGATTGGAATAGTCCATTCTTTTTGAGGTTTTATATCAGAGGTTTGAATAAGATTATTGGTTATTATTTTCCAAGATTCTATACCTGGTTTAAATCCATCAATACCAATTTTTCCAAAATGATCTATTGTGTTTTTAGTCAAAGTTGTTGATTGTTGGCATGAAGAAATAACACTTGTCAAGGCAAGGGCGTCACGTCTACGCATTCATAATCCTTCTGAGTTCGCTGGCAATGACGCTTGAAGCCATTGATCGGGTGTTAAATGAATGTTTAGAATTTTGGTGAAAATTTGTTTGATTGATTCATCAAAACCGCCTAACAATGGGTTTTCATGGAAATTAGCCACTCTGAGTAAATATCGTAGACGTGAAAAAAATAAACTATTTCATAAAAGGAAAAAAGCTTGATAAGGATCAAGCATCGGTAATCGTTTTTCCAGAAATTCTAAATTGTTTATTTTGATTTTCAACAAATTACTCTCACTCAGATTTAGAATTTTTCTTGAGGCATCCTGAGAAGGGATCTTAATCAAGCGCATACACGTGGAAAGAAAGCCTCCATCAAGCTGAAGCTGAAGTTCTTTGTGAGTCCAAGGAAATACCTAGTTTTACTTAAAATGTTTTAAACAAATTTTTTTATTAATTTTTGCCTTTGTAACTTTCATATTTTAGGTCACAAAATGCGCACATCCTATTTTTGAGAGAAGGGGATAGAATCAAGCTTCAAGGATACATGTCTTTGCCGTGAAATCACTTGACATAAATTTTCGGCGTTCCTTACTCAAAAATTGAGGCCCCGGACCGTTTCAGAGGGCACTCCCTTAAGCTCAAGACGCCGAGTGCTCCGTGCCCCAACACGGTTTTTGTCCTTAAATTTACAAGAAGTTCTATAGACTTCCATCCGGCTTGGCTGCCGACGTGAATGGAGGGTTAAAATCAGATTACATAGAGTGTTCCAACAAAAATGAAGAACAGGCGTGTTCATATATTTAAAGTTTTATTTTGGAAACGTCCTCGAACACCTCGATAAAAATTAAATTTTAACTCTGTGAAAAAACGATATTTGCATTGGTCCATGCAACTTTAAAAAGATATCGCGAAAACTAATTGCTAGATTGTTAAAACTTTAACACTTTTGTGAAGGCATTTAAAAGTCATTCAAAACAAGCTACAAAAATTTTAAGATGTCAAAAAGATAATTTTCCAAAATAAGACTTAAAATACGTAAAAGCGCCTCTGTTTCTTATTAATCTTATTTTACCACTCCATTTACGTCGGTAAACAGGCCGGATGGTAGCTTCATAGGTTAGACTTAAGGCCCAAGACCTAGTTGGGGCATGCAGCAGTCGCCGTCTTGAGGTAAAAAGGTAAGTTGAAGACCTTGGTTCGAAGTCTACGTTAAGCAGGTGGTCCCCCCGGAAATAGCTCTGGGCCCCAATTTTTGAGTAGGGAACGGCGTAGGCTTGAGTCGAATGACATTCTGTATTCTTGAATCATAATTCCTTATCCTTTTCTTTTAAAAATCAGGTGTCCGCGCTCCCCGAATAATATAATGTATGTTGTGACCAAAAACTGTAATCCTCAAATAAAAAACCGATAAACTAATAAAAAACATAAGTGAATTCACATAATTGGTTATCGTGTGGTCATAGATACTGTAAAATTACTGTTGTTTGAAGGTTATAGAGAATGTTGAACTTGAGAGTAAACTAGAGTTTCGAACTTCCATTCTCTTTATTTTTACTTTGTCACGACGTTCCGAATGCTTATGTATATGCAATAATCATCAGGTGAATACTAACAAAAAACCAAAACTAACGAATCTACTAGAATGTGTTCAGTTAACCAAAAACCAACCTGTATTCATTGAAACATGAAATTTACGCTTGGTTGGATCCGCCCTTTCACAGTTGAAATCTGTTACCTCGGTTTCCAAATATCCTTGATGGTGACGCTTGTTTGAGAAAATACATTCTGGTTCCTCAGGATTAATATTTTTTCTTTGAATTTTTGCTTGAATGGGTTTTCCTCCTTGGCGACGATCTTTGCCTCTTCCATATTGATTTTCCCAGCAATGTTGAGCTATTTTCGATCCAGTTGTGTCCCCTTGTCGAATTTTGCATTTGGGTCGAACTTCCATAGGTCGGCTGGTTTCTCCGATGTAGATATTCCCACACTCGCATGGTACTTAGTAGATGTAGATCTTAGTGTCGTGGCGGTGGTTTAGCTTTTGTCAATTGACTTCTTATTGTTGTGGCCGTTTTGAAGACCTTGCCTATTCTTCTTATCTTTTCTGAGATTCCTTTGACGTATAGAATTATAAGTGTCGTTTTTCTTTGAGTACTTACGTCTGTAGGCTTTCATGTTGTTGCGGTCTAAAAAGTTTTATTGGCCGTTTAGTTGGAGAAACCATTCCTTCCCAAAACGGACCGAATTTTAGACTTTTCTTTATTTAAAGCTTCTTTTATATTGATTGCAAATGTAGGTGGCACGATCTAGAAGAGATTTTGCAATTCCCAGTTTGGTCGATGTGGAGTGGTTTGACTTGAAATTAAGATATTGTTCAGGATACGGAAGTGATTATCGAGAAACATCGAGAAAAGGGAGCTTACAACTTTCTTCTTCTTCCAGAGTGAATTTGATGCAGTTTCTTATGCTGTTGACATGATTAAAGAATTGTTCCAGTATGTTGCGTTCCTTTTCCCAAATGATGAATATGTCCTTATGTACCTTAGTTTGGGTTTCTGACATGATATTCGCCGAACTTCTTCTTCAAAGCATTCCATAAAGATATTGGCCACTACTGGCGATAGTGGAGATGCCATGGGTAGACCATCTTACTATCGAAAATATCTGTCCTTCTCCTGGAAATAAGAATTCTGCAGATAGCACTTCAACAAGTCCATAATGGCATTGGTTGGTAGATTGGTTCTGTCGGAGAGGTGGCTGTCATTAAGTAGCTTCTGTTCAATGATTTGGAGTAATTCTTCTAGTGGTACGTTAGTGTAAAAACTTTCGACGTCAAAACTAGCAAACTGGTCGTCAAGTTATAGGTTGATGTCTCTAAGGAGGTGCACAATGTGCTTTGAATTTTTGACGACTAATGGTAACTTTCCTTGAAGAAGCTGGATGATTAGTAAAAGATATTTAGCAAGATTATAAGTCGAAGAATTGCGAGAACTGGTTATCGTTAGTTTACTTTCACTGTAAAATTGGTTGCTGTATTTGATTTTACAAAAAGCTTGTGAATTAACCTAGTTAGTAATTATATAAGGTGGGCCAAAAAACCGTACATTTTTTTTCGGCTGTAGTTTTGCTACCGCAAGTTTGATTTTAGCTTCTGCGAAAAGCTAGAGCTTCAGACTGTGTGAAACTTTTGTCAAAATTGACATTTCTTTAAAATCCAAGATGGCGCATTATTTTTAAATTTCTCCATTTCTAACACCCCGCCGCCAAAATTATATGTGCGTCACTATACGCGATTTTAGACATTTGTCATAAAGACACGTCTTTGTCGTGCACAGGGAGATATCACTTTTAAAAATCGAACAAGAAGTAATAAAGTTCAACGCCAACGAAGTAAATGGTGTCTTAACCCTTTGTAAAACATAGATCTAAAAACCTCTAATCTACTAGAGATTTGTTAAATCCCCTCCGATTCTTTAGATTTTGAGCTCTGCAGGAAGCTAAGCTCTGGTTTATATAAGGTATCTGTCAAATTTGACATTTTATGAAAATTCGTAATGGCTTTTGAAACTTTCTTACTCCTTTCTGCCAAATTTTTTTGTAAGCCAATGTACCCGATTTCAGTTATTCGGAAAACCACGTCTTTTTAGTGTACAAAGAGATATCATTCGTAAATCGGACAAAAACTATAGAAGCTTTGTTTAACGAAAGAAATGATGTTTTTAAACTACTCTAAAATAGATAAAATGCACACATATGTTTTTAACTTATTCGATTTTAATACCTTATGTATGAGTGTCCAGAAAACTTAAATGACATGGCAACGTAGTTTGCACAAAAACAGTAATGGCGTACTAGATTGAATTTAATAGAACAATGTTTTTAGGTGCACTGTTTACAGGGTTAATAATAAAAACAGCACCTTTTTCATTAAGCAAAGCTTTTTTAGGTCTTATCCAAATTTTGCGAACGATACCTATTTGTACATTGAAAAGGCTTTTCAGATATTTGAAATCAGGTACATTAGCGCAGAAAAAAGTTTGGCAGGAAGGAGTGAAAAATATCTAAGTTTCAAAAGCATGCGCCATTAAGGATTTTCATAAAATTTGACAAATAGCGTATGTAGACCAGAGCCTTAGCTTCCCGGAGAGCTCAAAATCTAAAGGATCGGACAAGAAACTAGAGGTTTTTAGATCTATGTCTTACAAAGGGTTAAAGGACCACTTACTTCGTTGGCTTTGAGCTTTATTACTTATTGTCCGATTTTTAGAAGTGATACATCTTTGTGCACAACAAAGACGTTTCTTTAAGATGTCTAAAATCACGCACAGAAAATTTTGGCGGAGGGTGTTAAAAATCGGGAAACTTAAAAATCATGCGCCATCTTGGATTTTAAAGAAATGTCATATAATCTAAACCTTTAGCTTATCGCTTATCACAAAAATCAAATTTACAGTAGCAAAACAATAGCCAAAAAGAAAATGTACGTTTATTTACATTTGAATTGTAATTTTTTAAATGTACATTTAGTACGTTTTCATGAGGAAGTGGTTGCGTCTTCTTTTTTTATAGCCTTAAAGAATGATGCAATGATTTCGATAAGGATTTAACCGTATCATAAAAACGTATAATCGGTTTACAGAAACAAAAAGTTATGACAAAAGTCAAAACCGGCGTAGAAGGTGAAGGAAAAGGGCGTAAGGCGGATGAGGGAGGAAGAAAAGCTACAATTTTAAACCGGTGAATGAAGTCGGGTGCAACTAGCTAGCCCTACTAATATGGACAACATGAGGGACGCTTAAAAAAAGGTTATTGCCGGAAACCTCACAAGCAAGACGTAATAGAAACAATTTAACCAAAGTAGGGGAAATTGTGACGTAACGGATCAGCTGATTTACTTTTGGTATTTACCATTTATAACCACACTCTGGACTGAACTCTTTTGGTTATTGCTAAGGGAATGTTTTTTTTTGTGAGAAGTTTTTTGGGTTTAGGAAATGGAAGAAAAGTGGAAAATTATGAAGGATAAGGAATGTTGATAAAGGTCAACGACCTCGAAACAGCAAGTCTTCTGCTTAATGGTATGTATTTGTAATACGAGCCCAGAAATTGACCTTTTTAGCAGTCTTATGGACAAAAAACTTTAGAACAAGCACTATCCCATGTTTTAATATTTTTTGCTAAAGTCTCTCAAAATACAAACATAACTCTACATTCTTTTACTCTTTAATCAATGCATTTCAGTGAGCCACTTAATTCATTTATGATTATTGAGTGGTGGGGGGATATGACATCAAAGTTACTGTCAAAGTTGTCAACCGAAAGAATAACCGCGGTATATACCGAAGATAAATCATTCCAGGGTGCCTATTCTTGAATTTCGGGGAAATTTTACTCCCCAGGGAGATTCTGAGATTTCTATTCCCACAAAATTTCCCTCCTTTTCGAAAAGCGGTATTCTTCAAACCAGGAAATGGAAATGATAAAGGTAAAACGGAAACAATGTTGCCAAATCAATTAGAATAATTTCCACCAATCAAAATTAAGATAATTTTGACAGACAACTAACCAAATGTGTATTTACGGTGCCCTAACCTCATTTTTCAAAATAAATATCAAATTTTTGTTTTGCAATGGCGAGGGGTTTTGGAAAATGGGTAATTTTGAGCCCCCCCCTGAAAATTTTTTATGTGTTCTGAGATGTGCACTAAATAGCCTTATTATTTCTATGTGTTTCCATATAACGTTTGTTTAAATCGGTTAAGAAATAATAAAATTTGCAATACTGCATTTGATGTATCTTTCTGACGCCGGAATATAGTTTTATCAAAAACTTTCTGACAAGCTAAAAGTCCAATTTTTATGTGATTATTGTCAAAATGGCCTCTCTTTAAAATTCTTATTTCTTAACCGATTTAAGCAAAGTGCTCGTGTATATGTACGTTAAAAGAATAAGGCTATTTCGCACATCTCAGTTTTATTACAGTGGAGCACATATAAATTTTCCAGGGGGGGGGCTGAAAATTGCCTATTTTTCAAAACCGTCCCCCATCTTGGAGTTTCAAGAAACGTCAATTTTGACAATAAATGCATAAAATTGTTTTCTTTTTCAGAAAATCGTTAAATTTCGAATTTCGGATAATTAATGCGGAAGTTATAAGAAATCCAAAGTCCGGTTTTTTTGGAACACCCTATATTTATTAAAAATAAGCCATAAGGATCTTGTGATTTTGATTATAAAGATTTGTGATGTTTTCTGTGCATAACAGATTTACTTATTATAAGTAGGTTTAGTTGAAAATATTGTTACCCATGTTTAACTTGATGTTGTAGAACTTTTTACAGTGTTAGGTATCTTTATACCTATATGTTGCTTTGTTTTTAGTAAAAAAACTGTTCTAGTTTCAAGTTTTTGGACTGATTTTACTAAGTAAGATTTTTTTTTATTAGATAAAATAATGCCAATAAACAAGTCATCACGTTTTTTGAATTTTAAAACACTAGTTTTTGCCTTAAAAACTTCGAATAAAGTCCAACTAACAGAAAACAAGTTTTTAGAGTCCAAAAATTTTAAAGAAATTTAAAAAAACGCAAAAATCCACAGAAAACAGTATATGTTTACTCAAAATATCACAATTCCGCCTATTTTTTCCCATTTCTCTCACTAATGACCAATAGAATAAAAATTTATCTAGGGAGTAGAAATTTCCTTTATTTTTTGAGAGAGATTTTTCAAGAATAGTGCATTTTTCATTTTGGGGGAACCACGCCCATTTTGAAACGGTTAGCCAACGGATTTCTATTCCCTAGAACTCAAGAATAGGCACCCAGGCTGAAAATCGCCTAGTTTTTCGAGTACCGAAATTATGATACACTGTGTATTTGACAACAGCCTGACAGCAGGGATAAGGACAGGAAAAAATGGGTTGATTATTAGTAATAGGAAGCTATATTATGGCGGTTATACTATAAAAGGTAAAACTTACAATTAATTTTAAGAGTGTAGAGAAAAAATCTCTTTAAACAAAAGTTTATATCAAGCCCGGTTTACATATTTGCATGCACTTTCGAAGTATCTATAAAGCCTAAAAAAAGTATTGAAATATTCTTGCCCCTAGGAAAACTAAACTTGATTTTGACATCAAAAGGGTTTTCAAACTTCTTCTTAAAGCTGGGTTTATACAGGCAAGTATAAATTAAAATAAAAATAACAAATAAAAATAAAAATAAAAATATGGAATAATTTTGGGTTGTACAGAGTGGTCCAAATTCGACGGGCCTCTATAGCTTTGGGCTTTTGCAGCATAGTTTGCCCAAAACATGTTACGGGCTCGATTTTCAAGAGAGGTCGAAAACTAAAAACCGCATTGCGATATGTCAAAGCGTTTCTGAGTTACAAGGTGATTCTCAAGAATGTGCGTTTCTAAAAACCCTCTACAACTTTTTTATTGTAAAGATAGAGATTTTCATTAAAAACGTTTTTTGTTAAGGACAAATCTACCTGTTTTACCGATTTTGTCTTAAAGCCTTTAGTTCACGAGATATAACGCAAAGTAACTTTTTTTTAAGTGGAATACCCCAATTTTTTTAAAAAAAATTAGTTTTGTATTAAAATTTTCTGTTAAACGATGTGTCATACACCTATTTTTATTAAGTAGTTAAACAGATATCTGCAATTTTTAATAATTACTACAGTAGGCTGTGTTTAACTCTGACCTATGCAGTTTTAGGGTATCTATGTAGGTAGATGTAGTATGATCAAATAAAAACATTTACCATGATAAACGAGCCCAAGTGTCAAAAGTGGCGTCTTCGTCAAGATATAAAAATGTTTGAAAACTTTGAAAAGTACGACATGATAAAATATTATATTGAAAGTAACGAAAATCAACAGACGGCGTTAAATCTATATTTCCAGAGATATTCGGAAAGAAGGCAACCTAGCTCCTGTACAGCCAAATAAAAATAAGAATAAAAATAACTTTAAACGAATCACGCTTCTGCCATGTAAACAAAAGTTAGTGGCACCAATAATTGAAATAATTAAACTAAACTCCATCCTTCCGTTTTCTTAAATAATATCTCCCAAAAATAAACCAAATAAATATTCTTTTAAAAAGTTAAACGATTTTATCAAAAAATTGCACTGAAAAGTAATTAATAAGTTTTCAGCCTCTGTTTACTACAGTCTAGATTCAACTATAGCGTTAATGACACATTATATATTTTTAAGTTTGATATACTGTGCGATTACCGCCATTGTTAAATCTAGGCTGTAGTACACAGAGATCTGCCAAATTATTCTTTAGTTGTTAGTGGAATATGTGAAATTAAAAGATTTTTTATTTTTTTTACTTTTTAGTCTTAATTAAAAAGAAACAAAATGCAAGATGTATAATTATTGCTTCCGCAGTGGCGCACCCAGGAATTGAATTCAAGGGGGGGGGCTAGGGATAAATAATAAAAAAAACATAATTTAAAATAAAAATGTGACCATAATTGATACAAGGAAACAAGATCTTACAAGCGCGGACCTGGGCTCAAATGTAGTGAGAGAGGGAGGGGTGTAAACCAAATTTAAAATTGTTTATTTACCCAAAATGTGATGTTAAAATCATGCTTCAATGCGCCGCAGGCAAAATGTTTTGATAAAATTACATTAAAAAGACCATTTTTACACGAAAACGTAAAAATGAAAGGTGTTATAGCGCCCTTTCTCAAATAATTTTTGATCCCAGATATACGACTGCAGTGCTTCCTTCCTTGTATTTTATGCATTAGCGGTTCCATAATTCCATAATTAAACTTAGTTGGAAACTGGATTGTCTTTGGTTGAATCATACGTATTCCATCTTTATCAAAATCATTACGCACTGACTGAATATCTGTCTCATACATTTGAGCTCGACGCAAATGAGGCCAGACAATTTTTGGCTGAGTTACATAGGAAAAATAGAGAAAAAACCCAATTTTTTTTCTCTAATAAGCTTAAGAAGGTCCATCGTTTAACATACTAAAAGTCCCATTACTACCCCTCGGGAACCTAACCCCCAAAAAACTCCAAAAAAATTTTTTCTTGGATAACTCCTAAACGGTGACAGATTGTCAGAAGCGACAAATAGGAAAAAAACTTGGAAAATTTAATTCTCTATCAATAAGTGAATGTGATCGTAGCTTAAACCACTCCTTCTATCAGAAAAATTTAAAAAACTCAAGCAACAATTATTTGAATTTGAACAATTTCTTGCATATTCATTTTAGCAGTTGATCCAAGAGCAATGACCCAAATTATATCACAAAATTAAATTTTTCCAGTGGCGTAGACCAATTTTCTTAACCAGAAAATTTCAAAGTGTACCAAAACTCTTTGATACGCCACTTTTACTGACATATACAAAAAAGGTCCCGCTTTTCAGTGAATCTTATACTAGATGAAATTGTATTTCCAACGACGCCTTTCGCTTGTATTTACTGTTTCTAGTAATTTTTGTTAGTAAATTTGTTAAATGAAAAAGCCAAGGTACCCTACTCTTCCAATACTTTGTTTATGAGGCCAATTATATGTAGCAGTGTGTGGTGGTGTCGTTGAAAATGCAATTTTATCTAGTATAAGATCCAGTGAAAAGCGGGGCCTTCTTTTGTATATCTCAGTGGCGTATATATGAAACAATATTGGTACATTTTGAAATTTTGTGGTTAAGAAAATCGGGCTACGCACTGGAAAATTTTTATTTTTTTATGTAATTTAGGACATTGCTCTAAGATCAACCCTGCCAAGTTTAGCACTCGTAGGCTGAGAAATCTTTCAAGAAAATTGTCAAATTGGCATAATTTTTGCTTGGGTTTTTTTTTCAATTTTTCTGGTAGAAGCAGTGATTTAAGCTACATTATCACCATTTACTTATTGATAGAGAAGTAAATTTACAACATTTTTTCCATTTGACACTTTTGACATTCTGTCGCCGTTTAGGAGTTATCCAAGCAAAACGCTTTTTTGGAGTTTTTGGAGATTAGAACTGACAGTTCCCGAGGGGGTAGAAATTGGGACTTTTAGTATGTTAAACGGTGGACTTTCCTGATATTGTTATTAATGAAAAAATTTAGGTTTCCAATTTTTTCCTCTATTTTTCCTATGTATCTTAGCCTAGAGGCCCTCTATACATTTGACAGTTGTTGTTTTATCAGAGGTGGGCAACTCATATTGCCCTCTCATTCTAGTTTTTTTCATATTTGCATGTAAAACGGATTTTATGAAATGGACTGATGTTTTGTTGTCTCTTTTTATAATTTCCCCAGACAGGTTTTGAAAGATTGATTTTTTTTGGGTAGTAAAATATGTCAAGCTTTGACAAAAACAAAACAAAAACAAACAGTGAATACACACGGAAGATTAAAAATTTAAATAGTAGGTGCAATATAAAGACTCCTATGATCTATATTTTTGTTACAATAAAACATGGAAACATAATGTGTTATTTATTAACGAAGTACATAATAAATGCGTATGTTTGTAACTACTGCTTGTAGCTCACTTACCTCGCAAATTCGGCTATTTTTATTAATTTTTTAGCATGGTTTCTCCGTTGAAAAACGGAACAATACAAATTCGTCGAGACACGTATTTATACAGTTTTTGATACAGCAAAATTCTATTTTTAAACCTGACGTTTCTTAATCAAAAATCTGACAGTGACAAAGTTATTTATTGTCAAGGTTTACTAACTATCATTGCCAACACACAATTTCAAACATTTTCAGACATTTTCAGAGGTGAGCAACTGTCAAATCCAGTTGCTCACCTCTGGAAAAACAATAACTGTCAAAAATCGTATACAGGGCCTCTAGATTCTATATCAACCCTTTCGCGACGTCAATATTAAACCTTAACATTATGAGATCACAAATATGACAACCGCATGTATGTAAATAAAAACATAATTTAGCAAAAAAATAATAAGAAGGATTGAAGGTCCGCTTATTTTTTAAAGCTAAAATATCCGTTTTTGACGGAAAATTAAGTTGCGTTGGTTAACTGTAAGTTACCTACCTACGGATTTTAGAATTATTAATAAATTGTTTTTGGAAATTAGTCCATTTCTGGTTGCAGACGTGGAAGTCTTGATTTCAAATCAATTATATTAATAAAAATATTATCCAGAGGGCACTTTCCCAGCAAACATCGGATTACTAAAAATGTAAAATATTCACTGTACAAAAGAAGTACAAATTTGGAACATGGCATTTCACTATTTTTGTACATTTGATGCTGCGCTTTGCGGTGCCATTATAAATAAAGCAATATTTTAATACTCTAATTAAAGTACTTTATGACAGTGCAATATTTACGCTTTTTTTGTATTGTTGCTACGCATTGCAGCATAAATTGTACAAATATTTTAAAATGCCGTGTTCCAAATTAGTGCTATTTTTGTACTTATGATATATTTGCTGGGTCAGTAGTCGTAGTCGCTTCGGCGACGGTGTGGAAACGTTGCACGCGACTCTAGTCGCAGGTAACGTCAACACAACTAAAAAAATCTCCGCCAAATTGGTGCAAAAGCGAGTTGCGTTTATACGCAGTTTTCACGCAACGTTAAGTCACCTTTGGCAACGTTAAAACGTCGACAAATTGTTCCTTGGTTGGGCCCACCGATGACTTTACGAACTCGCCCAATTATTTTGTTCCCTCTTTCTTGCGTCTCTTAACCTTAAGACGATTTAATGTGGTCGTCTTATTTTTTGAGTAATTAAAAATAGTTAAAAAACTACAAAATAAGTTCTTTTAACAAACTAAAATAAAAACGTGAGGCGCTTTTGAATTATTTCTTTAGGTGACTTTGAAGACACATTTTTCCAGACAAGTCGTTTTTATGCGTTTATGCGCCCGACTTTTTTTTTAGTTTATTAAAGGGCCCAGATTATTAGTATTTAGCTTTTGGTTCAGCTTTAGTTTTTTACCAATTCTTATTTTCTAGTTTTTAGTTGGATTTTTTGCACGGCAATACATAAACATCTCATCAACTCTATCAGTTCACCTGGATTTTTTCAAAAAATGCTGAAACACATCGATTTTGTTTGTAAGGGGGAGACTTTTTGGCTTGAAATTTTTATAGCGCGTATCCTTTTTGAGAGGTAAACTTTACCCCTAAATTTTGAATAGGAAAAGCGGGTCGAGTAATACCTTGTTTTGAAAGTCTCCTGAATGTCTTGACAATCGTTTAAAAATTTCCGAAATCTGTCGATTTGTTTTGGAGATATTTACTTTCAAAGTAAGCTCAAATTGTACAGGTAAATTTCACTTTTCATAGGAATATTTCCTAGAAGAAAAAATGCAATGATTAAATGTACTATTAACAAAAGCAAAGTTGACGTGTCCCAGGATTTCTAAAAAAAAAAATCTTAACAAAAAATATTTTTGCATTTCTCCGTGCAACTGTGAAAGTGAATATCTCAAAAAATAATGGATAGATTTTCAAAATTTTTACAAGATCGTCAAGACATTCAGGAGACCTCCAAAACAAGGTATCACTTGACCCACTTTCCCTATTCAAAGGAGGATGCGCGCTATAAAAATTTCACAATGTCCCCTTTACAACCAAAATCGATGTGTTTCTTTGTCCAATTCTTAACAGTTTTGAAAAAATCCAGGTGAACCCTTTAAATGGCCAACGCTGTATATCAGTTCATGAATGGCAAATTTCTCCATTTTGAGAGCTTTCTTTCGTAGCTATTTATTTTTGCTGTGAATCTTCAAAAACTCAAACAATTTTTTTCTGTTCTTGATTTGTTTACGAATTTTCAAAAGGGCAATATACCTTAGCATTGCCAGTCCTCAATATGTTTTGGATGGGTGACCGCAAGAAATTTCTGCTTGTTTATTTGTCTCATATAAGCTGCGATAGGACTGGCAAATAGTAACTTCCCCTCGCAAAAACTATAAATTATTTTTAATAAATTCTTCAGTTCTAAGAATATGATACTGTCAGTAAATTGACCTCAAATTAAATGACAACTGGCGAAGCTGAATATTGTATGAGGGCCCCACGTGCAATTTAAAAAGTTTTTATTTTTCGCCTTCAAACAAAAACTTAAATGAAGTTTTGAACAGGCCATCGCCTAGTTTGGATTTTATTTTTAACCAAAACTTGTTTCAGATGCTCGAGATTTTCTACAGGAGCCAATTTTAAAAACAGCTATAGACATAAACAGCTGTTAAACAACTACTTCTCTAGCTAACCTTCTACACAGGGTGGTAGTATACTAACTTATCGCCTGTAATGAGTCGCAAAAATTGGGCTTTTCCAAGCATGATATTACTAACCATAGACGCCTCATAACTGGTTTTGGGAATTTCGCAGTGGCCTTCATGTTGGTTTGGAGATCATTGCGAGACCTCCCTTGATACTTGAGTAGCAAACAGGTTTTTTTCAAATGCAGGAGTTTTTATCTCTAGAGTGGAATGTGTTTCAATTACCATACTTTTTCAGAGGGCTTAGAAATCATGTAATGTAAGTATCATAAAATCAATAAAACGATTTTTACAAAAGAAAAACAAACTAAAATAACTCTAAAGGAATTCGAAAACTCATACACGAAGTTACGGGAGATCAACAAAATAAAAAAAAGACAAGATAACTAAAATATAACTAAATAATTGTTCTTTGATACGGGATCCGAAACAAGTAAGCAACATTTTTAACTAATTTTTTTTACTGTAGGGGAAAGTATGAAAAACACCTTAAATAAATAAACACTAAAATAAAGATATTTGGAAACGAAAAAAAAAAACAAAAATAAATAATAGCTAACAATAAAAATGTCAAAAATGAAATAACTAAACTGAAGAATAACAGATGTCTGGGACCAGAAGAAATAAAAACAGAAAAATTAAAAGCATTATTCCCTTATATTTTAGAACCAATCAAATATATTGTTTTATTGAGAAAAATTTCCACAATGCTATAAACACTCATCTGGTTTACAAATTTTTAAAGAACTATAGCGCAATTTCATTAATCAGCAATATTGCTACCATTCAAGAAAAATTTTTGTAAACAAGACTTAGTCAAATACAAAAAAAACGATCTTATCGTAAGAAAACGGTTTGGGTTTAAAGAAGGATTGCCGACAGTAGATTCAATTCAGGCTCTTTACCTCAGAAATTCATAAAGAATTAAACCTGGATAGAAGGCCTTTGACGCGCTTCTTAGACCTAGTAAAGGCGTTCGATACTCTTTTCCATAAAATTTTGTTGCAGAAAATGGAACACATTGGGGTAAGAGGACTTATTTATAATGTTCTTTATAATTATTTAAATACTCCAACGCAAAAACCCCAAATAGACCAATACTTCACTGACGAGCTTAAAGTAACTGGACAAATTTACATGAATGATTTACTTGAATTGGATCTCCCATGTTTGACGCTATCATTTGCAAATGATACGGTAGTTACACCCTGTGGCGATAGTAGGGTTAGTGCATAAAATTAATAACTTGTTATAGGAAAACTTATGTGGACTTAGATGGCTAGCTATTGGAATTAAATTTCGTGATATCTTTTTCTGCAATATAAAGCGTTTATATTTGTGTTTGTAATAACTTAGTTGATGTGGGTACATATTTCCAGCTTGTAGGCACGAGAAGCAGTGCGAGGCTGGTTTCCGAAATCTTACATCTAGATTCAATAAGTATTAAATTATGAACAGTACATTTCCCGCGTTTGGGTCACCAATATAATGCTGTGCTTACAGAACTCCAACACCCCACTGTAACGCAAATTAATGTGTTTGTAGCCATTCACGCAGGTATATTTACTCTGTCTTTAGGTCTATGTTGCTAAGAAGGAGACCTTATTTAAGTCAATGTATTGTGGCCAAATGGGCAAAATTTAGTTTTATGAACACACACTGCTTAGTTCCGTAATCAGAAGCAAAATGTCTAAAAAATAGGCCACTTTTAGGCTAGTAACATTAAATATGAATGAAAGATTTCGAAACCATAAGATTTGGAAACTGTTATTTCTTGTATTGTTATTGCTATTTTGGCCCTAATTAGAAAACAAATTCTTTAAAACAAAATAGTTAATAGTAACGAAAATATGATAATTAACGTACAGAAACAAAATATCTTTAAAAAGCACAAAACCTTTTTTTGAATAATTTGATGTACCTATCTCTGCTTATGAAGGCAAAGTTAGGTGGGTAAAACAGTCTTGTAAATTTAAAAAAAGGAAAATTATTTGTACTCTTTTAGGTTACAAGAAAGAAGGAAATAATGAAGTCCCGATCTTACGCAAGCTGACAAAGACAAACCATCTAGATAGAATAAACCAGTGTCTAATTAAGAACACAATTACTAAAATTAAGAAAACTTGATGAGAAAAAGACTGTAAAACAAACCCAATCTCAAAAACCAAACAAAAATGGACAGAAGAAGGTCGGTAAGAAGATCTAGAAAATATCGAAGACCTTGGTTTAAGATTTGCAAGGAGTACGTCAGAAACTTCATAGCTTTTATGTTTAGCAATGTTGGAATCATTGGTTTGGTGGTAAGTAGTTATTTATACAAAGGTTTGAACCAAACGTTAAAAAAAATCTGACAAATAGCAATTATATAACGAAAATAATGATTAAAATAATTTTTTTAAATTTTTGTATCTCAAAAAGTAATCAAGTGAGGCTAAATAAAAACAGGCTAATAAAGTTACCTCTGCCGAAACTGCAAAATTACAGTTTTTATCTTTAAACTCATCCACATTCCATGATTTCTTTTTCAGACATTTTCATCATATTCGTCTATGTTGGGAATTTGGAACCTTTGGTTGCACTAAAATAAAGTTATGATTGTTTTCCATAAACCAAAACTACACTTTTTTGCACTCGACGCGCGTTTCGCCAACAACTTCAGCATCATCAGGAGACGATAAACAATAAACTAAATTAATCTACGCTCTATCTTATATACAATCCTTTAGTGGGCGGAGACAAGACTAATAATTTGTGATTGATCACGATTTTTAATCCTATCTCCCCTCAACCAAAGAATAAAGTGTACTAAACGGGATGGGTCCTCTATCTTTATTTAAACTATTTTTGGATTTAATGATTTCCATACTTTCATATGCATTCAAAAGTCTTTTGTTTGGTACACTTTTTAGAAGTTTTAAGTTATCTAATGTGAATCTATGATTATTCTCAAAAGCATGCTCGGCCACACTTGACTTTTCTGTTCTTCCGTATTTTAAGTGTGCTAAGTGTTGTTTAACACGTGTTTGAATAGAGCGTCTCGTTTGGCCAACATATTTTTTGTCACAATCCATGCAACTAATTTCGTAAATTCCACTTTTTTCTAGAACTGTAGTTTTATCCTTGGGATTTCCTAGTAAGCTTCTTATTGTGTTACCGGATTGATAAACTAATTTAAGACCGGTGTTATTAAATACTTTTTGTAATCCTTTCGTATAATTAGGATTATAAGGAATTGATACAAATTTTGAGTCGCAGGTATCTTTTTGTCTGAAAAAAGTGGAATTCCGAAAGGTCTTTTGAAGAGAATGTGTATTTATCAGCTTATTTATTAAGCCTTCGTCGTAACCGTTTTCGCCAGCTATATTCCTAATCCTATTCTTTTCTGCTTCAAATCTTTCTTTGTATAAGGGGAAATTTACTAATCTATATGTTAAAAAGTGGAAACTTGCAAGCTTATGTTGTAAGCAATGAAAAGAGTCATTTGGAATATACCTGTTGGTGGCCGTTCCTTTTCTGTATAGGTCAAAGTCCAATTTATTTTTATTTCTTATAACTAAAGTGTCTAGAAATGGCAGTGTACCGTTGTTCTCTGTTTCATAAGTAAATTTAATTGTTGGAAATTTGTTATTTATTTTTTCCATAAAATTTTCAACACTAGTTACTTTAGTGTTGAATACTGCAAACACATCGTCTACATACCTGAACCATACTCTGGGGAAATACTCAAATTCTTTACTTATATCTGATTCAAATTTGCTCATAAAGAGGTTTGCGATAAAAGGTGATAAACTATTACCCATTGTGGTTCCTTCTAATTGCTGGTAGTAGTTATTTTTATATTGAAAGTAATTTTGATTCATGCAGAGTTTTGTTAAAGATAGGTATTATAAAGTCTGTTTGTCTTCTAGATTGTTTTTTCTTAGTAGTTCCTCCAGGTATTGTAAGGTATTGGGGATCGGCACACTAGGGAATAACGAACTAACATCAAACGAGATTAAAATTTCACCTTCTTGGAGTGAAATATCTTTAACTTTGTTGATAAATTCAAGGGAATTTTTAACAGAAAAACCTTTTTCCTTTATAGGTAAATTTGCAAACTCGTTTGCTAGCTATTTCGAAATGTTGTAAGTAGGTGATCCTACAGCAGAAACTATAGGTCTAACCGATTTTCGGAAGACAATACAGTTTCGGCATAGTGGGATTGCTTACTTGTAGCTTATATTTAATATTGTCAGTAATAATATTGTTACATTTTTTAATTGTGTTTTTTACCTCGTTAATCATTTCCGTCTCCTGATGATGCTAGCGAAACGCGTGTCGAGTGCAAAAAAGTGAAGTTTTGTTTTGTGGAAAACAATCATAACTTTGTTTTAGTGCAACCAAAGGTTCCAAATTCCCAACATAGTTGAGATGGCTTCACGGTCAACGGAACTAAATCTCTATCGTAAGTTTAGTACTAAGATTAGGCTAGTTGGTGCAGATATTTGGTTTCTAAAATCTTGCAAAAAATGCAAAGTTTTCCCAAACTTTGTTCAAGTAAAGTTCCGAAATCTACAGTTTTTTCAAAAGTAGCCCTGTTTGCAAAACAAAAATGGTTAGATTTAGGAATCAAAAATTTGTACGCAAAACGAAGTATGTTTGAGCTTGAAGCATACCGACTGTTTAAAAAGTTGACATTTAGACTTAGTGATAATAACTTTGAAGAATGGTGCGATTTCCAAAGACATATGTTTGTAGTAATTGAGAAAAAATTAACGAAGAAGATGTCTTCACTTAATAAAAAGCTACAAAAGTTAAAACGTTCTGAACCAAAACCAAAAAAGTCGAAAGAAATCGCAAACATTGTAGAAAACCTATCCTCTCACATTTTTAATAACAAAGAAATATCACTTTTAAACAAAGGTCTTAATTTTGCTCTGCCCCCACAAAAAGATAATTTAAGTGATATTATTGCAAATATTGAAAGTTCAATCTACAATCTTTTAGAAGGCACAAAGGGCTATGTGCGAGATGCTTGCCGATATCAGATATCTCAAAACATCATTAAAAACAATAAAAATAGTACATTGAATCACAATAAAATAATTAAAAGTTTGAGAGAAAAAGATGTTTTCTATCTAAAGGCTGACAAGGGTAATAAAGTTGTTATATTGGATAAAATAGATTATTTCGAAAGGGTAGATAACCTAATAAAAAATGGACCCTACAAACAAGTCCCAAAAACCCCTTACCAAAAATGATTAACGAAGTAAAAAACACAATTAAAAAATGTAACAATATTATTACTGACAATATTAAATATTAGCTACAAGTAAGCAATCCCACTATGCCGAAACTGTATTATCTTCCGAAAATCCACAAGCCTGGAAAATCGGTTAGACCTATAGTTTCTGCTGTAGGATCACCTACTTACAATATTTCGAAATGGCTAGCAAACGAGTTTGAAAATTTACCTATAAAGGAAAAAGGTTTTTCTGTTCAAAATTCCCTTGAATTTATCAACAAAGTTAAAGATATTTCACTCCAAGAAGGTGAAATTTTAATCTCGTTTGATGTTAGTTCGTTGTTCCCTAGTGTGCCGATCCCCAATACCTTACAATACCTGAAGGAACTACTAAGAAAAAACAATCTAGAAGACAAACTGAATTTAGAATACCTATCTTTAACAAAACTCTGCATGAATCAAAATTACTTTCAATATAAAAATAACTACTACCAGCAATTAGAAGGAACCACAATGGGTAATATGGGTTTATCACCATTTATCGCAAACCTCTTTATGAGCAAATTTGAATCAGATATAAGTAAAGAATTTGAGTATTTCCCCAGAGTATGATTTAGGTATGTAGACGATGTGTTTTCAGTATTAAACACTAAAGTAACTAGTGTTGAAAATTTTATGGAAAAAATAAATAACAAATTTCCCACAATTAAATTTACTTATGAAACAGAGAACAACGATACACTGCCATTTCTAGATACTTTAGTAATAAGAAATAAAAATAAATTGGACTTTGACCTATACAGAAAAGAAACGGCCACCAACAGGTATATTCCAAATGACTCTTTTCATTGCTTACAACATAAGCTTGCAAGTTTGCACTTTTTAACATATAGATTAGTAAATTTTCACTTATACAAAGAAAGATTTGAAGCAGAAAAGAATAGGATTAGGAATATAGCTGGCGAAAACGGTTACGACGAAGGCTTAATAAATAAACTGATAAATACACATTCTTTTCAAAAGACCTTTCGGAATTCCACTTTTTTCAGACAAAAAGATACCTGCGAATCAAAATTTGTAGAAATTCCTTATAATCCTAATTATACGAAAGGATTACAAAAAGTATTTAATAACACCGGTCTTAAATTAGTATATCAATCCGGTAACACAATAAGAAGCTTACTAGGAAATACCAAGGATAAAACTACAGTTCTAGAAAAAAGTGGAATTTACGAAATTAGTTGCATGGATTGTGACAAAAAATATGTTGGCCAAACGAGACGCTCTATTCAAACACATTTTAAAGAACACTTAGCACACTTAAAATACGGAAGAACAGAGAAGTCAAGTGTGGCCGAGCATGCTTTTGAAAACAATCATAGATTCACATTAAATAACCTAAAACTTCTTAAAAGTGTACCAAACAAAAGACTTTTGAATGCATATGAAAGTATGGAAATCATTAAATCCAGAAATAGTTTAAATAAAGATAGACGACCCATCCCGTTTAGTACACTTTATTCTTTGGTTGAGGGGAGATAGGATTAAAAATCGTGATCAATCACAAATTATTAGTCTTATCTCCGCCCACTAAAGGATTGTATATAAGATAGAGCGTAGATTAATTTAGTTCATTGTTTATCGTCTCCTGATGATGCTAACGTTGTTAGCGAAACGCGCGTCGAGTGCAAAAAAATGTATTTTTGGTTTGTGGAAAACAATCATAACTTTGTTTTATCATATTCGTATTTCCATTAGGTAGTTATTTCCTGTTATGTATTTTCATCCGTGTTGGAAGAAGAGCTTTACAGGAAAATTAAAATTTCTTTCTCTATTGATAAAATCTTACAAAAGATAAACACAAGTTTAAAAAATCTTATTCAAGTTTTTTGGCTTAACCTGCTACAATGAATTGAGTTTTTTCTTTAATTGTTTTAATAACATTTCCTTAAAGTTTCCAAAAATACTTTGATTTGCTGGTTTTGGTAATTTATTATTTCCATGTTTTTCTTAAATACCTGAAACATTTTATATATTTGTTTGGTTTTTCTGCTATTAGCTGATTATTTGTTAGTTTTTTTTATCTTCAAGGTTTATGTACATTATTTCCTTCCTTGATGTTGGTTTGACTGTTATAAAATGATTTTCTTATTTGTTTGCTGTCAAGTATATTGTTACCAAACCATATTCTTTCTATAAAAATGAGCGTCCAAGATAGTCCACTCTGCGAGTCCTACTGCTTAAGATGGACAGTCTTTTTCCCTAAGCCACCAACCCTGAGATTCACTAACGCTAAATCCATTCTAACTCTAACTTAATATAACTTATATAGATAGATTTATTACCAGAAGTATTTAGACATTAGTATATATAGAATGGACGTCATATGTAATACCTTAAAATATTTAAACTTTAGTAAACTAGTGTATTATTATATTCTATTCTATTATATTTTATTCTATTTTATTCTATTTTATTCTATTTTATTCTATTTTATTCTATTTTATTCTATTTTATTCTATTTTATTCTATTATATTCTGTTCTGTTTCGTTCCGTTCCGTTCCGTTATGTTTTGTTCTGTTCTGTTCTGTTTTGTTCTGTTCTGTTCTGTTCTGTTCTGTTCTGTTCTGCCCTGTTCTGTCATGTTCCGTTCAGTCCGGACAGTTTAAAGCATTTACTTTAAGTAAATCCCAGGTTAAAAGTTGTGTATCTTTGTCCGATTCCACGGAATATCCAATCCTATTCGGTCTACTGACCGGCGTGAATAAAGAAATAAATTAAGACCTCCTAATTTGTTCGTGTCAACGCTTGACGGTTTCTGACACCATAGCCAATAAATTTTTGTCTAAAATTTTGTTTGTTTTTAGTTGGGTTACACTATTGCTGGTGCCTTCATATTTCAACACATAGAAAAGAACCGCCTAATTCCAGTGTACAACGATATAGAAAGAAATAAAAATACGTCGGTTGCTAGACTGTGGAACTTAACTTTAAAGTTAAATGACGAAGCGAGAGTGGGTAAATTTGAAGATTACCGGGGACCAGTTATGGACGAGCTGAAAAAGTTTCAAGAGGTGAGAATACGATTCTGTGACAAAATAGTCGAGTCATTTCGTTTACTACTTGTCAGTTCCTTCTTAATTAAAGTATGGTTTCGATAGTGCATTTTAAGCGGCTACGGCTTGCAACTGGAGAGTGATTAAAGCATATAACTATGAGATTATAACGAATGACCCAAGGATCGCAAAATGTGTGACAATAATAACTATAAAAAATAATGTAAAAATCAGGGTTCGCCCTGGGCCAGGCCAAAGGCAAAAAATCTACCTGCCTGACGCAGTCTGCTCGCATCCAGAAGAGTTATTGCTCTGCACTTTTTCCAGGCTAACTTCATTAGGTAGGACTAGGGCAAGGAACGTCCTTGCCCTACTAGGTTTAAGGTTTAAGTAATGAGTCTAATTTTATGCGACTTAGCTCAGTTTAGATCTGGCTATCATATAATTGGGTGTTATTATTAGTTGAGACATTATTGTTAATAATTAAAAACTTAAAATATGCAATTTTTGCAAGCAGTGATGCAGCTACAGCCGCAGTCGCTAGTCGCAGATGCTAGCTAGGTACACTTCCCGACACCTAAACAAAATTTTGCTTGATTATTGTTACCGACTTTTGTAGGTTAACGCTTTTAGACAACATAAACAAATTTTGTTAAGGAGACTGAAAGCATTTTTGCCGATATTTACTGGTTTTATAGTTTTAAGGTTGCTGTTACGAAATATATAAAAAAGATAAAACACTTTTAAAACAAAATTTTTATTATAATTAAAGCAATTCATCATATTGTGGCAGAACTAGAAGAAGGTTGGCCCCTTCGTCAAATAGTCGGTCAAAATGGACGAAACAAGTCCACTATAGTGAGACTAAAAGGAAAATACAAAGAAGAAAAAACTGGCTTTGGGTTAAGAAAGGTCAATACACATCAACAGAATCAGTTTGATAAACAACAAAATATTAAAAAAAAAATAGAAATAAAAACACCTATCGATAAACAAAAATAAAAAATATTAACTTCCGTATCTATAATAATAACGCCTTGGCATGGAGTCTGCTAAATTTGGACTTTCTTCAACGATCTCTTCATAAGCTCTAACTATTAGCTCCATCAAATGATCAGCATTCCGTGTAAGAATATTAAATTTTGATAAAATTTTTGCAATGAGCCCCATACGTCGACAAAATTCGTTTTCCTGTCTCGAAAAAGTAATCTGGCCTGCTTTTTTTCTCCACTTAGCCGTATCTTTTTAGCTGCAACACGACATCTCCAGCCTCGACTTCTTTATCCGTCTTAGTGCAGTTCTTAACATACCAGAAAAATGAACTGCTAGTTTTGCTTCTCTGACCGTAGAAAATGGTTATTCTTCCAGGAAATTAGTGACTTGCTGATCCTGTTGGGGTGTGCTGACTTTGGCCAAGTCAGTTCCTTCCTTTTGTCGTACAGTTCCTTCTTTTTTTGTATTTTCTTCTTAGTCTTACTATAGTGGGCCTGACTGGTCCATAATGATCGGCGACCCGACGAACAGACCAACCTCAATCTAATTTTGATAAAATACATTTATCGAATTCCGATAGCTGTCGTGACATTTTTGAGTTGGACAACAAAACATGACAATGAGTGGACTCTGACAAAAAAGGTTGCTAAATCGTAAAGGACATATTACATATAAAATCGGTGAATGCGCAACACCGTTCTCAACTAAAAAGCCAGTTAACTCCTACCGTCTCAGTGCCCTTTAGTCTATTACGACTGCCATTTTTATAAACAAATTGACACGTAAAACATGGACTCTCTGTCAGAGGCTACTAAATCGAAATTTAGTTAAGTGGCTTTTTAGTTGAGAACAGTGTTGGTATGCCTTTTATGTGTCGCGAAGTGTATAGGCTGATTTACCATATTTTTTACCTCCCCTATCTCCCTAATTATTGGAACTACAAATTAAAACATTACATGTAAAACTTTCTTCTTTTTAATAAAATATAAGAGTGAGATATTGAGTTATAGCAATCTAAAGCTTTTTACTGGGGCTGTGACTGATAAGTGGCATCTGGAAAACTTGTTGGCATTCGAACATATTTTAATAATAATCATATGCTTTGACGTTATGTTTTCTTGTTTCTTATATGTAACCAGGTAAGTAAATTACTTGTTCCTTACATAATTAAACCTTTAATAAAAAAAAATATTTGTTATACTAAACAATAAAATTAACAATCTAAGTCACAGCCATCTTTGTGAAAAAATTTTGATTGTCATAACTTAAAAACCATTAGAATAGAATAGAAAAGAATATAATCTAATATAATATAATATAATATAATATAATATAATATAATATAATATAATATAATATAATATAATATAATATAATATAATATAATATAATATAATATAATATAATATAATATAATATAATATAATATAATATAATATAATATAATATAATATAATATAATATAATATAATATAATATAATATAATATAATATAATATAATATAATATAATATAATATAATATAATATAATATAATATAATATAATATAATATAATATAATATACCATATATAATAGAATAGAATGCGTCTGGGGTCTTTTTCCCACAGTATTTATTTTACCGGTAGACCGGTTTCGCCTAAAGAGGCATCTTTAATACCAAACACTACAAGTGAAGAAAAGGGGGAAATTTTAGGAAAAAAACTTACCTAAAAAATCAACAGCCTTTAGTCCATTGCAGGGTTTTTTCAAATAATGATTTTTTTTTCTTGTTGTGTACCTTGTTTTACTAAGGGCGGAACTCTCAGTTTTTGGAAAGTTGGCAGACTGTTAAATAATTTCGCCCTTACTGAACCAAGGTCCAGATCTATATATTTAATTATTATGTTATAAAATAAATTAAATTGTTAAGAAAGACATTAGTTCAAAAAAATTACGAACTTATGAATATGTATATTTTTCTAGGCCTTGGTCAAGTTGACAACGACCACGGGGTACGACGGTACCGGAGATAAATATGGAAAGAAACAGTGGAGTTTTGCTGGGGGATTTTTGTACTCCCTGACAGTCATTACCACTATTGGTAAGTAGGTATTAGCAATAATAAGTGGCATAAATTGGGTGATAGGGGTGCGATTAAAGGAAACCCTTTGGTTTTTAGCGACGCGACGTTTTGTGACGCAATTGCCACTTTTTAGAGCGTCACATTGTTAGAAAATTTTTCCAAAAGAAAAGTTGTTTGATAACTTTTTAATCTAATAAAAACAATGTTCTTGCTAAGTTTGAGTTTGTTTGTCGTCTTCCTGACTAGCATGGATATAACACAAATGATTTGAGGCTTGAAAAGGTGACAAACGAAACCTCGCTAAAAACCAAACTGTTTTCTTTATCCGCACCCGCCAATCACCCAGGAAGAAGGGTGATTTTTACCCCCTAAAAACTGATAACATCAGGGAATAAATTCCAACTTTTTTTTTATTTTCTGAACAAAAACTATTAATAACAATTACGGATTTAAGTTGGCTCGCAAAAAAAACTATAGTATTTTTAATTTAACAAAGGCAAATAAATAGCAGACAAAACACTTTTATGATTGAATCTTGAGTTTGGATATTCATTTTGCAATTTTTCGCTAACATCTCACAGTTCCATTTTCTCTGATACCCTATTTCCATGTTTAAAACATCTTGGTGGAATCTCACTCCGTTCTCGTCACTTATAGCACCACAATTTTCCAGAAAGTAATCCAAATGAGAATCCAAGAAATGGGCAACCAGGTCTTTATTTGTTGCGACCATCTTAAATACATTCCTACCGTATTTTTCCTTTCCTTGAAAAGTTCATAAATGTGGGGACCCAAAAATATTCTGTTTTTAATTTTAGCGTCACTGATTATAAAGAACTTTTCTTCTAAATAATTAAAAGCATGGCCTTCTTTGTCCATTCTGGGGGAGCTAATAGGGATATTTTGGTCAGGCATTTTAGTGGCAAATTTCGTTACTCTTATAGTTACTGTTACCTTAAATAAAGGTAACTTCAAGAGGTTATTAATAGAGCTTTTGAACGTAGTCAATCGTTTGGCGGTAAATATAACCTTACTTTTTTATTGACTTTTGTCTTTTTTTTATTTGCTTTTCCAACCATATCATGGAGGAAAATATTAGTTTAGTGGACTGGGAGACGGACACCCCAACATAAATTTAGTCAGGCAAATGATTTTGCAAGATATCTTTGGTGGAGTAATAGAAGAAAACGAGGCTCAGAGCAAACTTATTTGTACTTATTCGCCTGTTTACCAAAAAATAAACGGTAAAAAAGGCACCCCACTACTACTATAAACACGGTTAATAAAAAATAAAATCCAAATGCACAAAATTTTTGTAAAACAAAATTCTATAATCTAAAAATCTTCCACCACAGAATCATATCAAGTTTGGTTGGTGGTCTTTTTAAAGGTAAAGTTAGTCGCTATTCGACGCTAATTAGCGCCAGTGGTTACCTTTAATAAAGGTAACAGCCTGACAGAGCGCTACTGCGCCTGCCCAGAATAAAGGTAAGGGTAAGTAACAAAAAACCTGACCAAAATCTCCCTAATGGTGTGCTGGTTAGGTTTTCTCTCTAGCCCAAAAGGCACTTGGTGCCCAAATTTTCTTTTTATAGGGATCCAATCATGCTCGACTGTCGTATTTGCAGAAAAAGCAACAGTATTTGCTACAACAAATTGCCAACAAATTGACACAACATTTAAATCCCCACAAAGAACCCCGCACGAAATACATTGAAAAATTATTTGGGTGAAATTTGATAAAGTTATAGTACGTTTTGGTGGGTTATGAGATACGAAAAATGAGTACATATAAAATGATTTGTGTGTCTAGTTCCAGAGATATAGACGGCGTAAGTTAAAAAAAAACGTCATTTTGGGGTATATTGGAATGCTCTAAAAGGCATTTCCTGACCGAAATAAAATAAGTTGTTGACGAATATGGGTTACTGAGGGACCACACATGAACTCTCTTATTATTATGTTGGTAAACTATTAACAAGTTGGTAAAATATTAACAAGGGGCTATTCAAAAAAGTAATTTTTTGACAATTTTTTATTTTCTCGATATAAAAATAAAAAAAATATTTGCCACTGACTAGTACTCAATATAGTACCTCTATAGGAACGAGGGAGAGTAATTGCCTATAATCGTAATTTATAGCATATTGTTTGTTTGACAATTCAGCCCCACCAAAAGTGTTATTATTTAGTTTAGAGAACCTTGAAAAATTTTAAAAAAATCATAATCCCCAATGCAGAACATAAAAAAGTGGTAAACAAATTGCACTCTGTATTACATAAAAGTATGATAAAAGCGTACGTAAAATTAAATTAAAATCTCTCGATCAGTTTTAAATAAATTAAAAACTTATTACTTTTTTGTAAAAATTAATGATATAGAACTTTTTGCATGTACAGGATGATTCAAATTGGTCACTTTTATATAGGTACAGGTACTTTTAGCGGAAATAGAGAAAAACCAACCCCCCTTTACGAGGCTCAAATTTCAAGAAAAGATTTTTGGTCGAAACCGCATTTTGATATATCCAACCATCTTTGAGCTACGGGAGATTTTTGTCTGTCTCAAAAGTCTGCATTTTGTAACTTGTTTATTTATAAAAATTTCTTTTTGATGTAAATTGCTTTTTTGTAGATCTTTTAAGGCAGAATTCAGATCTCCAACTGTATTTTATCCGCGACTTTTATTTTTCAATATATAACCCAAAGTTACCATTTTTCTTATCGAAAACCCTATTTTTTATTTTATTTTTGTGTTTAGAATTATATTCTAATCAGAATTATGTATCATATGCGATATTTTGGTTAAGTAGTTTTTGAGATACTCAACATTTCCTATTCACAACAAGGTGGCCATGGCCGGATATTTTAAATATTTAGAGCGGCTATAACATCATAATATGCCACTCATCAGCTCCTTAGTGCATGACCTACTTTATTTTTATTGTTAAAAACATATCCGGCCAAGGCCACCTTGTTGTGAATAGAAAATGTTGAATATGATACATCATTCTGATTAGAATTTAATTCTGAACGAAACAAAAAAAATAAAAAACAGGGTGTTCCCTAAGGAAAAAGGTCACATATCTTAAAAACTCGCGCGGATAAAATCCAGTTGGAGATCTGGATTCTGCCTTAAAAGATCTACAAAAAAGCAATTTACAGCAAAAATATATTTTCATAAATATCAAAGTTACAGGCCCTATCCCGTAGCTGGGTGGACATATCAAAATGCGGTTTAAAATTTTAGCCTCGCAAAGGGGGGTTGATTTTTCTCTATCGCCGCTAGAAGTACCCGTACCCATATAAAAGTGCCCAATTTGAATCACCCTGTACCTCGTAGCTACGAAAAAAATAAAAGTCATTTTATTTAAAGGTTATTTACTTAATACTTTACCTGAATGCAAAAGAATATTTATATTTTTAAGTTGGAAAATAATTATTTCGTAGTAGAAAACAATTTTTGTCAAGTTATGGTAAAACAAAATTTAAACCCATGTAACGCCAAACTAATTGTTACTGGGATATATAGAAAATACTATATCATTTTGTTTGCTCAAAAATAATATTTTCATTTTTATATCGGGGAAAATAAAAAATTATCAAAAAATGATTTTTTTGACTAGCCCCTGTATACAACCTGTTAATATTTTAACAAAGTGATTAATAACCCATTGACCAATAATGACCGGTCATATTTGGTCAAGACCAATGCATCTAAGCGGTACCGGTTTTAACCAAAATTACTTTTGGTTTTGAAAAAAGATGACTGTGCATTAGTTTTGGAGAGGGGTATATTTTTAAATACCCATTTTAAAATTTATTTTACGAACTTCGATCAGAATTTTGATCTGAAGGTGAGTCTGATGTCTTTGGATATCAGATTTAAAGGTGATTCAAGGTTTTGTGTGGAAAAATATCTGGGGCGAACAACTCCTGGATTATAGGGCTGTGCCCCATTTATAGACTACACTGTGTTACCGTTGAACTTAAGAGGATGGGTGGCCGAAAATTCTTGCCCTTTGCGCTATTACTAAAATTTTCCATTCAGTCAGTTTGACCATTTCATCCAAGCGAACGGTCTGTTGGGTTAGGGTTATTGTAAACTACGTGATAGCCTAACCTCAAAATCAATGACCAAAAGAATAACCGCGATCAAAACTGCTCCTCACTGGTCAATGACTTATAAATCACTCAACATAATGATCAGAAGGTGCATGTGTGGTTCCTCAGTAAACCATGTTCGTCAATAACTTATTTTATTTCGGGCAGGAAATGCCTTATTGAGTGTGGCCAATATACCCCAAAACGACGTTTTCTTAAATTTTGACAGTCTATATCTCTGGAACTAGACATAGAAATCATTTTATGTTCGCATATTTTTTTTATCTCATAACCCACCATAACATATCAAAATTTTATCAAATTTCAACGAAATAATTTTTTAATGTATTTCGTGCGGGGTTTTTTGCCATTTATATCTTTAATATTGTATGGCCTCCAGTAACAATTTCAAATTGCTACACGTTTCTTTCATATAAACTAGTACCGAATACAACTTGTTTCCATTATAGATTTACACTGTTTTAAGACTTACTTTTGAAGAATCAATGAAAAGTCTCCAGTCATTTGAATCTTCCAGTCCAGATTTAAAGCTAACAAATGGTTTTCCATGTTAAAAAATGGTGTTCGGTATTTTTGATGGTTCCGGTACACAGAAACTTTTACTTCATCTTAAAGTATCTTAAAGCAAATTCCATTGTTGCAATTGAGAAGCTAATACTCTGCTTTTTTCAAAGTATTTTCTATTTAGTGGTCGAATTTTTCCATATATTAATAGCAGATATGTATAGTAAATCCGGGTGGGATGCCCTACTTAAGGTGACCGAAACTATTTTTTTTATTCTGAAAAAATACAAATTACATTAAGTAAACTAACATAAACTTTGATATCAAACATAAATGCTTTTCATAAATCAGTAAAAAAAAATAAAACGTAAAACTCTATGAGTTGCCCTGCCAAAATGGGAGAGACGCCTCAGGTTTAAAAAATGTTCTGCAAATTGGTTTTCACCTTGTTGACTTTCTGTTCTGTTTTTCCACATGTAGTACATGTATTTTCGTGTGGCGTACATATTTCATGGAGCTATCCTTTGCAGTAAATACACTGTATCCAGTCGACGGTTGTTTTGGTTTCATAATAGTTCTCAACACTTTGCGGCTTTGTCCAGGTTTCTGACATTTTGAAAGCGAATTACGTTTTTTTTACTTCTTGGCTTTTTCTGCTAATGTCTCTTCATCAGAAGAAGAACAAGTTTCGCCGATGTTTTGCTGACATTGCATCTGTTTCTTTGCTCTTATGGCTATGTTAGTTGTCACAGTTTTAGTTAAAATTTCTGCAGATTGTTTCTTACGTCGCTTCTGTTGTTTTTGAAGAACAGGTCCCGGACTTATCTTTGTCAGAAATTTCGAAGGTGTCTCCTCCATTGCATTATAAGTATTGATTGAAATTCCTAAAGGCCCAGGAACAGGTGACTGCCTATATTGGATTTCTGTATCAGAAACTGGAGCAAGTCTTTTCGGTGTTGTGGTTGGTAAGGCAGCATTTACATCTGCAATAGCTTAAAAATTATCGGGAATGACGTCTGGATCCAACGGAAATATTCCCATCGCTCTAAATCCGGATAAAGCAATGTCGATCGACGATGCTTTGCCCCAGGCTTTTCCAATGAGCTCCCCTGCTTGGAGACGACGAATCTTTCGTCCGAATGGTGTATCATCCACTGTCTTGCTTCTTTTTTTAGATGATGCTTCAGTGACTTAAAAAATGATCTGTCCAAAGGCTGGAGCGCCTGAGTAGTGTGACTCGTTAAACAAATCAAAATAACATCATTGTCTTCAGCATACTGCAGCATTTCCAAACAATTCCTGTGAGATGTATGTCCATCCAGAATTAAAATTGTCTTTCCTGGTGGTTTTCTTAAGATAAAATGTTCTTTCAGCCACTTAAATAGACTTTTGAGCCTGAGGGTGAACCGTCGCCAAACTCTTGTTTTGCACGCACTTACGCAAAAATTACGATGGGTGGAAGAAATCAACCTTCAGCGCTACAGCAGGCATTTATAGAGACATTTTCACCCCTTTCATAAGATGTTAAGGTATAAACATTTTTGGATCCTTTTGCGGCAATCACAGTACCAGCTTCGTTATTCAACTGAAATCCGGTTTTGTCTATGTTGAGAATGTTTTCGGGGTGGTTAAAAAAGTCGAATTCAATATAAACGTCAGAAAGCAGCTTCTTCCCGGTTCATTCCTTCACTTCGTACAAGTGAAAGCCCCTGAGACTGTCTGACGCTCAACTCCTTATTTCTTCTCAAGAAAGAATATAGCCAGTCGTAACCTGCCAGGCCCGTTTCACGATTGAAGCGGTGATGAATTCCTAAAGTTTCAGCAAACTTAATCGCCAACGATCGAAGTGTTTCCCTATCAATGGAGAATCCGGCTTTTTCCATTTTTTGGACATGTTTAACAAGTTTCTTTTCATTTTCTACTCCCAATGACGCTTGTGAACCAAAGGACAACTTTGCAATAACCCCTGTACGCCTTCTTCGCCGCAAAGTTCGGGATGGGTTCCTATAAACGCGTGCAGCTTCATTCAGTCCTATTTCTCCTTTGTTCAATCTTCTAAGTGCAATTTGCAAATTTTCCTTTGTCCATTGCCGCCTTGGGGGAGCATTAATCTTTCGTATGTACCTTGTTGACTTTGTACTACTGAAAAAAAAAACATTATTTAATTTTCTGTTACATTCGATGTGGGACATCTATACTTTTTTAAGGGTTAGATGCCCCAGGGCGTCTGTCCTATTTGTCCGGTATAGATGCCCCTCCTGATAGCGTGGAACACTCATGACGCAATCAGTATTTCTACACATAACCTCAATTAAGGACTATTTTGACTCGCATCACAACATATTTACGTTACAAATGTATGTCAATGCAAAATAACAGCTTAATCAAATCCGTTTGTATTATATTGTCACTTAAAAAATTGGATCTTAACTTTTTTCTTGTTTGCCAAGCAAAACTACGATGGCCACGGTTAAACTATAGCACTCATTTGTTGCAACGGATCGTAAACAATACATAAGTTCCAACACTCGCCATCTGTTGGAATTTGGACCAACTTGAGACTACTGGGGCATCGATACCAGTGGGGCAACTCACCCGGATTTAGCTTAGTTATCATAATTACCATGGATATGTAAAACCGGTGCTAAACTGAGACTTTTGCAAGACAGATTAGTAGCTGCGTTTATTATCTCTGGAGGTAGGGGAGGTAAATCCGAACCGTTCGGTAATTTAGCTCCGATCAATTAGACGTAAATCGGTTTGCTCGAAGGTTTTTGGCCGATGACACAGATTAATTTGCTCCTGTGCGATTTAAGTGTGTTCAACTTTGGAATTTTTCAGGTTTTATTTTTAACAGGAGTTGAATTCAAACTTAAATGTCATTAAATGCCTGCTATTCAGCCAGATGATAGAGACGAACAGAAACTATATTGTCTTCTATACAGAGAGCTTCTGGTTAATGCGAATATGGGACGGAACTAGTCCAATTTGCCAGTGTCCACGCAGGGACACCGCATACCTATCAGTGGAGCCCTCAACACTCAGGCTTGCGTTCGCCGTTCGTGGCTTGTGTTTAGTACGCCTCTAACCAAGGTGCTATTTGTAGTGTAGTCGATGAAGCCGGAATTTAATTTTAATTTTCTTGTTTTTTGTCACTGACAAATTAGAGCGTTTTTTTTTCAACTGCTCAGATTTATCATTAACAAAGTGTTACAATGAAAATAATAAGGAGAAATAAAATAAAAGCAAGTTCTCAAAATAAAATAATACATTCTAAAAACCAAAAAGATTCTCCCAGTCAAAAAAAAGCAAATAGAGCAAATGTACAAAAAGTGCTCCTTGCTCGGCTAGATAATATCCGAGTCTATAAAAACCCCTTCTAAAGTTTCCAAGCATGTTAGAGGTGATAGTTTGAAAAGCTTCTTCTATTTTAATCCGAAGTTCTTTGAAATTATTAGTCCTTTCATGCCCGTAAACTTTAGTTTTGATATAACTCCACAGATAAAAGCCATTAAGAGCAAGATCGGATGATCGAGCTGACCATAAAATAGTTCCCCGATTGGAAAATACGGGACAACCATCTTGTTGAAACCATGTTTCCCCAAATCTCACACCTAACAACTGGCCTAGCATTTGGAATAATATGCTGCTGCAGTAGATTCAAGTATCTAGGACCATTCAAATTGCCGTCACTAACAAATGTCCAAATTACGTGTTCCCCTACAATACCCTTCCAAACATTTAGTTTTGTTGTTGTGTTATGACGATTTAATAATTGAAAAGTGCTTCCATCTGTGTAAAGAATAGATCTCAGAAAGTTTTTATCATGATTAGCCTTTTCCATTATTGTTTTGCAAAATTCTATACGCGATGATAGGAAAAATTTGATGCGTTTTTAACGCTTTGTAAGAATGATAACCATTCTTTTTAAGGAACCGTAAGACAGTGGCTGAAGACGTATCAACTGCTTCGGCAATTTGGTGGCTAGTTAACTTTCGATTTTCCTCCATTGCAGCGCAAATCATCATTTCTCGTACTTCCTGCTCGTCATTCAAAACAGTGGTTTTTTTTATGGTTGAAAATTTTGCACAATCCTATGAATCGTGGATAAAGTGGGTTCTGGGCGATTTACAAAAATTCTTGTGTAAATGTATTATTTTACTTAAGAACTCACCAATCTGTTTCTCGAGCAGGGCAAAAATAAAACAAAATAATAAAAACTAAATAAATTTCAAAAAGATAACACTACAACGTGATTCGACCCCACCTCGGTCGTACGGCACGACGAGAGTAAATTGGACTAGTTCCTCCTATATTTGCAGTAGCCTGAAGCTCATTGTATACTCCTATGCAGTACTACAGATATTACTACATCTATCTAGAAACGAGTGTATTATTCATAAATGACCAGCAAAACTTCCTCAAAAATCGACGTTAAAAGAAAAATTATTTTTCAAGCAAAAAAACTTGAAGGAAAAAGTAAGAAAATCAAGCGATAGCGTTCGCTTATTGCAATAAATCTAGATTGATGAAAGTATTTTTACTCTTCCTCCTATAATTTACCTTTTCAAAACTGATTATCGATTTCCAAAAACAATCGGTATAACGTACTACTTAATATAGGTATAGAGTGGACCACAAAAAATCGGACTGATAAATTTTAACTCCCAAGTTTTGGAAAGGTAATGAAATATAATTTTTGCAAACATCACATTTATCAAAAATTTGAAATGGCGGATGTCCAAAAGTTTTATGCATCTTTTGTTTTTTTTAGATACTTTGTATATTTCTTTTGCAACTACAAGAGACTTCTATCTATTGTCTGTAACACGATGTATCATTTGATAAATTCTATTAAAAAATAAAAAAACTATGGGTTTTTTCGTATACCAACTTCTTGCATAAAATAAAACTGCTATGTAATATAATTTAAGTTAACCGGATTTCGTTATCTTTTTGCCAATTTTATTGACAAGGACACTAAACACATGCTAACAATTTTTATATTTTTTTTCTATAGCGGAAAAGTACCAACTATTATCTGTTAACCCATGTATGATTTATTAAAATTTATTAAGAAATAAGAAAAATATTGGGATTCTAGTTAACACCTTTTATGCATAAAATAAAAAATTAACGTAAAGTTTTTATGATATGCAAAAAAGGTGTTACACTAGAATCCCAATATTTTTCTTATTTATTAATAGATTTTAACAAGTGATACATGGGTTAGCAGATCATAGTTCGTACTTTTCTGTTATAGCAAAAAATTTACAAAGTGGTTTAAGACAAAAGTCAACGAGTTTTTAAAAATGCACAAAAATGTAAGAAATCCGCCATCTTGGATTGTCATGAAATGTCATTTTTTGACATTTAGAAAAAGAAGTCTTATTGTTAGCATCTGTAGAGTGTCCTGGTCAACAAAATTGGCGGAGAGATAACGAAATCCGATTAACTTAAATGATTAGCAGTTTTTATTTTATGCAAGAAGTTGGTATACGAAAAAACCCATAGTTTTTTTATTTATTAATAGAATGTTTCGAATGATCCATCGGTATTTCACAAAGTAAAAATTACCTTCACATACACCACAAATTTTGTTAGCAAATTCACATTAACATTTTTAAACTGAGTTTTATTCACAACTGCAACTTGAAAATTTACACATAGAACGCCTTTCTATAAAAATACGCCGGATGTAAAAACACGAGTGTAAGGATCCTTTATAAAAAAACCCACTCATACTTACTTATGTGAATGCCAACCTAAGGGTTTAGGAGAGTTTGTAAATTCAGCACTTTTTTGACGGTGGTACAACGGCGTCCTAAGTCGATATCAGGCTGGAATTTATAGTCGATTTTTAAGGCCTTCCTTTGGTGAGGATTCCTTGAGAGCTCCTCATTGAGTCCGTTTTATAAAATCTTCCTCGAGAAAGGCTTGCTAAAGACCACTGTTAGGTCGCGCAATATGTGGCAACGTTGCATTTTTGCTGTGTTTTTTTGTCAGGTTCGAGCCAAAACAGGATTTTGTGTGGTGAACTGTGGTGGTTGTCAAGACTGTTACGTTATTTTTTAGTTTGTGTGATTTTACTGATTTAGTTACATTGCATGTTGTAGTTATTAAAGCTACATTAGCCATAGAATAACGAAAGGAGAACAGAACTTCTTTTTCTAATGAGAAAAAGGAGTGCTTGTGTTCACTGGTGGCAAAATTTTCCATATTGGAATCCAAAAAAAAAAGATGCATGCCACATCACTTCACAGAAAATAAAGGGCATGGGAAGAAATAACCAAATATTACAACAGCAATTTTTCTGCATGATTGAATTGAATTATTGGTTCTATCGACAGCGCTCTTCTATTATCTTTTTTTAATTCAACATATACAATTGGGTCTATACAGAGCGCCTCAGGCTACTGCGAACATAGGCCGGAAGTAGTCTAATTTGCCAATGTACGTACATGCAGGTACATCGCACACCTATCAGTAGAGCAACCAACACTCAGGCTTGCGATCACCATTCGCGACTTGCGTTTAGTATTTAGTACGCCTCTAACCACGGTGCTATGTGGAGCGTAGTCAATGAAACCGGAATTTGGTCAATAAATACGAAAATTTTTATAACGTAATTTTCTTGTTTTTTGTCACTGATAAATTAGAGCGTTTTATTGTCAACTGCTCAGATTTATCACTGAAAACGTGTTACAATGAAAATAATAAGGAGAAACAAAATAACATAAATAACATTCTAAAACCAAAAAAATTCTCCCACTCAAAACAAATTAGAGCAAATGTTAGAAAAGTCCTTGCTCGGCTAGACAATATCCGAGCCTATTATAAAAACCCCTTCTAACGTTTCCACGCATGTTAGGGTGATAGAAAATTATTTGCCCTTTCATGCCCGTAAACTTTATTTTTGATGTAACTCCACATATAGAAGTCATTAGGAGCAAGATCGGGTGATCGAGCTGGCCATAAAATAGTTCCCCGTGTACTTATAACCCGATTAGGAAATACATTATCAAGATATTCCCTAACAAGGCCAACATTGTGAGCGGGACAACCATCTTGTTAAAACCATGTTTCACCAAATCTCACACCTAACAACTGCCTAGCAGTTGGAATTATATGCTGCTGCAGTAGATCCAAATATCTAGGACCATTCAAATTGCCGTCAATAAAAAATGGCCCAAGTACGTGTTTAATACCCTACAATACCCCCCTAAACATTTAGTTTTTGGGGGGGTATTGTAGGGTTGTGTGTTCTTACGTCAAAATACACATGCAAATTTTCCCTCGACCAATATCGTGTGTTGGGTTATGACGATTCAATAATGGAACAGTGCTTTCCTCTGTGAAAAAAATAGATCTCAGAAAGTTTTCATCACGATTAGACCTTTCCATCATTGTATCGCAAAATTCCATACGACGATAGTTGTCCTCCGGAAAAATTTGATGCGTTTTTGACGCTTTGTAAGAATTATAACCATTATTTTTGAGAACACGTAAGACAGTGGCTGAAGATGTATCAACTGCTTCGGCAATTTGGTGGTTAGCTAACTTTCGATTTTCCTCCACTGCAGCGCAAATCATCACATCTCGTACTTTCTGCTCGTCACTCAAAAAAGAGTGGGTTTTTTATGGTTTCTTGGCGCTACACAACCAAAATTTTCAAAATTCTGCACAAACCTATAAATCGTTGATAAACTAGGTTCTGAGCGATTTACAAAATTCTCCAAAAAAAGTTCTTAAATAAGTCTCAATAGTCTGCACTTTTTCGGCAACTTCGTAGACATCCATTTTTAGTTTTAAAAATATATTATTTCACTTAAGAACTTACCAATCTGTTTCTCGAGCAAGGCAGAAATAAACCTTGGTCGTACGGCATGAAGAGTAAATTGGACTTGATTCTCCCTAGGTTCGCAGTAGCCCAAAGCTCATTGTATAATGTTGAAATATGTTTTTAGAACACCAATATCGTTTTTTCAACATCTTCTCAGAAAATCTCTCAAAAGGGTTGTCAAAATCTCTGAGGTATATTTTGTCAACTCGCTGATATGGTAAGAGGGGTTCTTCTACTTCTACCATATCCTGAGTAGTAGTCCAAGAAATCTTGAAGTTTGTTCATTATTCAGCAAAAAAGTACCCAAAAAAACTCTTCAAAAATCACACCAACAACAACACATAAAACCTGAACCTAACCTGAAAGACACGACCCAAGGCCTCCTTAAGGTAGCTCCCGAGCTACCTTGACCTTTACTTAAACTCAAGGCTTCCTGCAGCGACTATAAAAAGCATTTCCGACCTTAAGAGATCCTCAAAGACCACTCAGCATTAAGAAGACCTTGAGGATCGACTATAAATTTCAGCTCGAAAGAACTGAAGGCCTAAGGACGACTTAGTTTGTTAAACAAATTTCTGTGTTCCCTCTATGGAACCCACGTACGGTGACGTCGGTACAACCCGGATTTGTATTCCTCATTTGGGTATAAATTTGAGTCGGTGCGGGGTCAATCTGACGTAGCTTTCTGACGTCAGGTTGCCTGCGCCAATATCAAAACGACGTCCAAATGCTGAATGGGTAACCCTCCATTCTATTAAATCCACCACATAACTTGGCTTCCAGAGCTGAGCTATGAAAATTGTAACTAAAATTAAACTAAATTAACTTTTCTGTATAATAATTAACTTTTGATTTTTAATGCATCTCTATAGCTGCCTTTAATTAGCACTAGTGACGGCTTAAGTAAAGTGTAATTATTTTCTGTTAAGTGTAGATTTTTGCTCCACTATTTTTGTACCGGTGAACTTATGAACTTCCCTTCATGATATGCAACGTTTCGTGCAACAGCGCATGAAATGGGTAAAAAGGCTAAAAAGAGGCATTAGCGACTGGCAGCTTTTTATATTTTTGTCGCCGGTTTTTTTATCTATGCGCAAAGTGCCTAACGATTAAAACAAAGTGAAAAAGAAGCTTTCATTTTCCGGAGCTTCACGGAACAATAGAAAATAAAGTAGAAAACGTTAATAATAGAGCGTTAATGGGATATTTTTCTCCTGTATCCAAAAATAACCGAACCGAAATATACTTATGGAGGCTTAACGGGACCCACTCGGTTATTTTTTGCAAACAACCAGATTTATTTCTGTGCCAAAGCTGCAGCTGGTAGATGATAATTCGATTTTTTGTTTAGTTAGGTCTTTAATTTTGTCCTTCTGAGTACATCTTTAACACATGAAAAGAATATATAAATTTTGAAACATTTTTTGGTCCGTTTAGTGCACATGCTACTCTGGTACTATAAAAGAACTGGGTAAAAAGGCTAAAAAAAGAAAGAATGAGCCTCTAAGTATTTTCTTGGCATATGCTAAGGAAATACCACTAAAGAATTAGAACATCTTTAGCATATGAAAAGTATATCACTTTTTGAAATATTATTTGGTCCTTTTAGCGCACTATTCTGGTACTGCAAAAGAAACATCAAAAGAATGCACTTTTAGTATTTCCTTAGCATATGTTATATCTATTAGCAGATCCTAAGAACCTGAATAGCATGTGATTAGGGCGGCACGTAATCTATTCTTAGCACATGCTTAAGATGTTCTAATGTTAATTTAGAACATACTTAGCATATCCTTTTTTTTTCTTGAAGATATTCTATGCACATGCTAAGGATGCTATGCTATGTGGGTTGGCAGTTTGTGTGTGGGCAAAAGAATACGGTTACGGCAATTTGTGTTTGTGCTTTAAAAATATTTTTATCAACTCAATTACGGTAATACGGTAAGCAAATAAGGTGACGATAAATTAGTGGTCTATTAAATCTATAATATCATCAGGGAGGTGAACGTTCCCATGCAATTTTTTCTTAGATAGTACCGGCATTTTATGATATTTGTTGAGCTTGGTTTTTTATCTCTCTTTTAGTTCGTAGAAAACATATTTTGGGCATATGGACGAGGTGACCTGTTCAGCGAAGTAATGCTAGCATGCTATTTCAGCACCTTCTTAACTAAGAAGCCAATGAACTTATTTCAAGATGGCCGCCTAGGTTGGCTGATAGGATTATCAGTAGAATAAATAAAAATCCTAACAGTGAAAAATCAAATTTTTTAAAATATAGTAGCACTTACCCTTATACCACTTTAGGGATCAAAAAGATACTTTTTAATCCGTTTTTAAGGAATAAAATGGTTTTACTGTATTTCTCTCCGGGGTTATTACTTATGAGGTATAAAACAAAATAAAAAATAATTACCAGATGAGGTTTTTTAACGGGATATCAAGAACCTTTCCAGTAGCGGTACAAAATTTGGTTGAACGCTCAATTTCATCTTTTCTGAGGAGCATTTCACAAACCTTAAAATAAACAGTATAAAATTTTACCTAATAGATTATATTTCAAAATCATAAAAAATAATTTAGAGCATTTATAAATGTCTAGGTTGAGGTCTAGGTGTTCGTCTGACCCGCAAAATTTTTGAACCATCATCATCACCATAAACTATTCCAAAGACTATCTTAGCACTGGCATTGATTAAGAGTGATCACCGATATGGATTTGCTCCTGGCCTGTATGGTTTATTGATGCTTGATTTCTAAGCCTTACAACTTAAGAACCGGTTTCTCAATAGCGTTTACTTGAGCAATATAACCTTGTAAAAATCATTAAAATGCATGTTAAAATTAATTTTAAGTTAAGTTACCTTATTCCAGGTTTAACCTAAAAAAACCAGCCCAAAGTGTTCCTGTAAGTCCCTCTGAAACACATGTGTTTTTATTGTAATTACTTATGTTATACTTATGGTTTAGAGTCTAATTTTTTAGCATATATTATAGGTTATAAACTTTATTATTTTATATTAAAAAAACATTTTCACGTTTTTCATATGGTCTTTAGCCATACTAATTTTCTAACAGAAAACTCTACAAAAACGCGGCTAAAAAAAATGGTCCAATAAAACTGAGTATAAATAGACATTAAACAAAACATAACAAAAAGGAAAGAAAAGCCATAGGTTATGTCTTATAAGCTATTACCCTGGAATTCTTCGCTATTGCAAAATCCTTCCTTCTTATAGCATACAGCATTTTTTGGATAAACTGGCGTCTGATGGGAGTATAATGCTTTTATTCATTTCTTTCTTTAACAATTTATAAATCATTTTTCACAATTTACTGGAAAACCACAGAAAATCAATAACATATCAGAACAAATGAAGTGAAAACGTCAGCCAAACTTCGACGCCATATTGATGACGTCAAATCGAGTACAGTGGCTTTTTAGTTGAGTACGGCTTAACTAGCCTCCTTTAACTACACTAATGTTCATTCGTTGGTCCTTCTTAGGCAACGCTGGTGGTATTGATCTATTTTTTTTTATAGTGACGAGAAATCTTCATAGGCACCGGCCTCAGGTGGTCTGCCGAATGTGCCCAATTCGTCCTCTATTTAAAGCGCCTACGAACTAAACCCCTCCGCTGCAGATTTGGTCCAAATAGCGGAACCATTCTCAAGAATATAACGTTAACATTCCGCCGTTCACTATTTTGGTGTAATAGTAGTAATAGTAGTAGTAGTAAAACATGCTTTATTGTCCAAGAATAAACAGGGATTCTTATTGACAAAGCTAGCAAAAAATATAAGAACTTATAAGTAAGAATAAGACATAAAAAATAATTTATTATCATTATAGGCAATCACTCGATACCGAGTATGATTTTCCTCTATTCTGTATAGTCGCTAACTGTTGTGCGTTTTTTGATGGCTATATAAGACAATTCTCGAGGTGCACATCCTTCCACAGTCCTGGCACACCCAGTCTCCGGCAGCTGTTGGAGGTGTTGTTGGTCCATTCCATTTTGTCGCATTCTTCCATTTTGTCACTCCTTTGTACGTTCTCTCTTTTGCGTCTCTAGTCTACGTCGTTGCTCTTCAAAAGTTTGTGCTCCCTCACGGACTGTTCGGCGCCATGAAGCCCTATCGTTTGCCGTGGTCTCGAAGTTGTTTATATCGATGTGACCCTTCATTATATTGCCTCTAAGAACGTCCTTGTACCTTTTTTGTTGAGCTCTTTGATTTCTCTTTCCCTCCTTTAGTTGTCCATAAAATATCTGCTTTGGGAGACGTGTTTCGGGCATGCGGATAACGTGACCAGTCCAACGAAGCTGGTGTTTGAAGATAAGCGCTTATATACTAGTTGTTCTGGCTTCTTCTAAAACATTTATGTTTGTTCGTTGGTCTTGCCATTTGATTCTCATGATTCGTCTTAAACAACTTTGATGATATTTTTCTAGTCGTTTGATATATATGCCTTCTGTAGGTGGTCCACGTTTCGCATCCGTATGTTAGAGTTGGTATTATAACTGTATTGTAGACACAAAGTTTGGTCTCCGCATTGTCGTCGTGATTGTTGAAAACTCTTTCCGAAAGCCGTCCGAACGCTGCGCTAGCACATTTTACGTGATGCTGTATTTCTGCGTCAATAGTTGCATTTGGGTGGTCCCCAAGGTATGGGTTCTGCAGAGGATGGTCATTTATGAAAATGTTTGGGGCTTGGGGATTCGTACCTGGTTCTGGTTGGTGAAGAATTCGCGTTTTGGCAAGATTGACCTCTAGGCCAATGCTTTTGTAGGCTTCGTTAAATGCGTTGATTACCAGCTGTAGACTTTCCTCTGTATCGACTATAACGACGTTGTTATCGGCGTAATGCGGTTCGATTACCGAGGTCGTCAAAACCTTATTTTTTGCTCGCAGTCTGCCTAGGTTAAGTAGGCTACCGTCGAATCTATATAGAATTTCCACTCCCGGCGGTAGATGTTCCTTAGCAAGGTGAAGCATGGTCCATCGTTGCTCAGGACTGTTGCATTCATATTGTCGTGTAGTAGTCTAAGAATTTGAATATATTTTTGAGGGCTGTGCCTCGATTGGGCCTAAATCCATACTGTGTCTCTGGCAAATTTTGTTCAGCAATCGGAATTAATCGGTTTAATAGTATCCGTGCAAGTATCTTTAAAGCAGACCTATGTAGTTTCCACATTGGGCCTTGTCGCCTTTTTTAAAAATAGTAACATAGAGGCGTCTCTAAGTTCGGCAGGAATGGTTTCAGTGGTCCATATTTTGCTTATGCTAGTGTATGCATTTGGGAATTAAGTGCGGGACCCCCTTGTTTGTAGAGTTCAGCAGCGATACCATCTGTGCCTCCTGACTTGTTATTCTTTAGCTGTATGATTGCCTTTTCGACCTCCTCTAATCTCGGAATTTCACTTAGGTGTTGTTGTGTAGTTTTCTCCGGAATTTTGTCGAAGATGTCATTATCGAGTTGAGACTCTTTGTTGAGTAGTTCTTGGAAGTGTTCTTTCCATCGTGAATTGATAGAGGATCTATCTTTAAGCAGCCTTGTTCTACCTTTGGATCGTAGGAGATTGATACCTTGTGTAGTGGGACCATATATCATCTTAGTAGCTTGAAAGAAGGCTCTAGTATTGTCGGACTCAGCTAGATGTTGCATTTCATTTGATTTTGTTGTCCACCATTGGTTTTTTAATCTACGTGTTTGCATCTGTATTTCTGCTTTGACTTCTTGATATTACCTTTTCTTTTTGTTAGAGTTAAGGTGGATTTTCCAAGCATTATGGGCTTTTCTCTTCCTCTCAATAAGGTCTTGAATTTCTTTGTCGTGCTCATCAAACCAGTTTTGATGTTTTTTTTTTGTGTAACCGACCGTTTCTTCGAAGGCAGATGTTATTGCTGTGTTCAGCATTCTCCAGTAATCGTAGATATCCTTCAAGTATTCTAAATTCTAATAGCTTTTGATTCAGAGAGACTTGGAATTTTGTTCTGGTTGGATCATCTTTAAGGCATTCTACATTGAATCTTTTTCTGATTTGCTTTTTACGTACAATAATGTAATCAATCAGATGCCAGTGCTTTGATCTCAGGTGTTGCTAGGAAGTCTTGAATTTGTCTTTTTGTCGGAAAATTGTATTTGAGATTATGAGGTCATATTCTGAACATACGGCTAATAGGCGCAGTCCGTTGAGTTCATGTTTCCAACTTTCTTGCCAATGACGCCCTTCCATAGGTTTGAATTCGTACCAACGCTAGCATTGAAATCACTTAGGATGATAAGTTTATCAGATTTTGGTACAGATGTTAGGGCTTCACTAAGTTGAGAATAAAATTAATCTTTTTGGTTTTCATTAGCTGCAAGAGTTGGAGCTTAGGCGCTGATTATAGTAGCGTGTTGGTGGTTGCTAAGGTTTAGGCGCAATGTCATCAATATTTCGCTTATGCTGGATGGAAATTCGGTTAGATGGTCCACAATCTCACTTTTTATAGCCAAACCCACTACGTGAATACGTGGTTTATCTTCTTCTTTTCCTTTCCAGAAAAATGTGTAGCCTCCTCCGTGGTCTTTAAGTTGGCCTTCGCCTGCTCTTCTAGTTTCACTGAGAGCAAGAATTCGATGTTATATCTCCTTAGTTCACTTGCAACTATTGCCGTTCTTCTGTGTGGTATGTGTTTGTATCCATAAGTTTACGGATAGTCCATGGGACAAAGTTTATTGGATATCTTTTTCTTTTGTTTTGACCGCCTGTGGATGTGGGTGTCCAGTCGGGCAGTTGTTGGCGGGCCATGTTTAGGGCACCTTTTATACCCCTTCCCTTTTAGGCTGAGCAGAATGGGTCCTAAATAAGGCTGCTCAGTCACAGATGCAGCACACGAGTTGCTCTACAGTCAATCCTTGAGCAAAATGGCGATCACGCTTCCGCCGCTTTCGTACCGGTTTGTCACTAAGAGCTTCCACACTACACTGTCCTGCTCCCGTTGCAACTTGCCGATCGCCTAAAGACTTTGGTGTGCTTGGACTTCATGCTTTTATGTGTCCTAGAAAGTATAGGATCTCAGAGTAGATAATTCCTGTGCGAGACTTTTATTAACGTGGACATGCTGATGCACAGTCAGCAAGCCCACGGTCCCTAATAACGAGTAATGACCCAGTGGCGTAAGGAGTACGACGAGATTAGGCCAGCTGATTGCACGATTGAGCACTAGACTCGAATCTTGGGCGGGGGGTCGCTACATCCCACCGCCTACAGGCTACAGGCCGTATAATTCGCCCAACTTCCCATAGCGGACAGATTCATGCCAGAGTGGCTTGATCTGTCCGGCCTGACTAACTAAAAACTGAAAAAAGAATTACATAATAATTAGAAAGAAAAAAAAATTATATCCTGCTCTAACAAATCTAACTAAATGAGCCCAAAACTTAAAGATTCATTTTCCAGTCGTAAAAATACATTATATCATTTAATATTAGGAGGAATAATAACATTATACAACATAAAATTACAATAGAGTTTAAAATTTCAGTTTCTTATTCATGGTAAGCACAATAAAATAAAAAAATTAAAATATATATATTAAACATTAAACGCATTAAAAGATAATTTAAATAAATACCATGGAAAAGAATGTATATATATATATAAATTGAAATAAATATAATAAACATCAAGCAGAGTAAGAAAGATAATTTAAACACATAACATGAAAAAGAAAGAATCACAACAATTAAATTAGATAAAAAAGTAAGTCCTATGTAATTCAAGCAAGAAAAGTAACATTAAAACTAAAGAAAATTACACAATATATTAACACAGATGAAATTATTGCTATGCTAAATAGTAGGAGAATTAAGATTGCAATTGAAATAAGCCTCTAGTTAATAAAATGCGTGTCCTAATAGCTTAACTTTCAGGGTGTCACGGAATTTAACATTTGTAATATTTCTAAGCGCTACGGGAAGATGGTTGTATATCTTTATACTATTATAGATTATGCATTTTTGAACAATTGTTGAATAAGGTATGGGAAGAGGTAAATTGTGCATTTGCCGAGTTGGATACGCAGCTTGAGGAGCTGGGAATAGAGATAAGTTTTTATGAATTAGACTAACTGATTCCAATATGAAAAGGCATGGAAATGTTAATGGCGCGTTTTTTAAGCTTGAAAGCTACAGACTGCAGCTACCCCAGAAGAGAAGAGCATATGAAAGGTGTGATCGAACTACGGACAAATACACAGTTTTGACTATGGAAACCTTCAATTTTACAGCTACAGTCCGGACACAGTAACATCCTGATGCTAATAGTTTTTTATTTAGCGACAATATGTGGTTTTGAAATTTTAAGTCGGCATCTATCTGAAGTCCAAGAAATTTAGTACTCAGAGTTTTTTTATAGTAAATTCATTACATACAATGTCCTCAACGTTTCATCGGAACGCAAGGATCTGAGTTTTACTAAAGTTAAATAAGAGTTCATTTGCGTTGCACCATTCTTTTATAATGTTAATGTCATTAAATATTATCTTTATAAATATAGAGTTGTAGTACCATCTGCAAAAACAGTGAATTCCCCCAGTATTCCAAGATTTAATAGGTCGTTTATGTATAGCAGAAATAAGATAGGACCAAGCACTGATCCTTGGGGAATACCGCAAGTTATAGATTGTTTAGAAGAGAACTCATTGTTTAAAGAAAACCTTTGACAGCGACCGAGCAGGTATGACCGAAACCAGTCAAGATGCGTTCGTCTTCGTGTTTGATTTTTAGAATTGTTCTTATCATATCATGTCCCTGGTTCCATTTATCTACGTATTGTAACATTTCCTTGAAAAGATCGTATCTTGTTGTTTCGCGGTAGTTCTCAAATCTTGGACAGTAAATTAGCGTATGTTGTGCGTCATCTATTCTTTGACAATACCGACGTAATAGACACTTAAAGTAAATATTTCAACGCATCCGTATAGGTATACGTAACGCGTTCGAAACAAACTCAAAATACGCTAAATTTTGGACTTGTTTATGCGATGTTTCGAAGGATGCCCGATTTTTTGAAGGGTGCGATGACACGACTGTTGATTGAAATCGTTGCGTATGTTCCTGGGTTCCTAACGATACGTACATCCTTCTATACGCAACGAGATTCTGTCATCACACCCGTCAAAGAAGCAGGCATCGTTCAAAACATGGCATGAGCAAGTCAAAAATGTAGCGTATTTTGACTTTGTTTCGAACGCGTTATGTATACCGATACGGATGCGTTGAAATATTTACCTTAAGTGTCTGTTATGTCGTCCGTTTTCCCTATTCGCTTTGTGTATGTCCTAAAAGATCCATGTCCCGCTAGAGCTTCTATCATATAGTAATCCATTTTTTTGTGTTTGCAGTTGAATGTCAAGAAGAATAATTATTTTCGTTCATTGTCCTTTTTCGGCATTTTGATCCCATTTTGCTTTCCAGGATTCCAGTGTTTTCTCTTTTGCAGTTTCTTTGTTTCTTCATAGTGGCCATGGATGGTTCATGTTTTATGATCTTGATCGAATTATTATCCCAAAAATCTGGTTTTGGTCCGGATTTCTTGAACATACATGTTCCGCTTTTTTTGGCAAATGCTTTGCGCTAATTATATACTAGACGACACGACAAAATCTCTAAAACACGTTTAAATTCAAGCTATGGTAAACTTTGTGGAGAATCTTGATGGCAGCTATGAGCTATGCGCCTCTTATCAGATTACTCGTCTTTTATTTTTAGAGCGCTTTAAAGAAAAATTTTGTAAGTATTTTTATTTTTTACAAGATTTTATTTATCTTGCAATGTATCTATGGATAGGTATATGTAACGAACTAGATATGTTGTTTACTCGAAAGGGGTGGAGGGGGCTACAGTTGAAGTACGCCCGATTGCGTTGAAATTTGGTGCGTTCGTACACTTGGGGATGGAGATAACGAATTTCTAATCAAATTTTGAAAATTCAATATGGCGGATTCAAGATGGACGATTTTTGGTCATCTTTTGCTAACCAATTTTAACTAACTTATACACATCCGATTGCCTTCAAATTTCATTTGCATTTATAGTTCCCATGAAAATACAATAATATGTCATTATTAGGCACCCCCCCCTACGAAGGGAGTGGTGGAGGGAAAACACCTAGTTTGTCCCATTGCAACCAAAATTGGTATACGGGGGCTTTTGGGGTAAGGAATACGAATTTTTGATTAGATTTTGAAAATTCAATATGGCATGTTTTTCTAACCAATTTTAACTGACTTATCCAGATCCGATTGCGTTCAAATTTGGTATGCGGTGAAAATACAATAATATGGTATTCTCAGGTACCCACCTCCTTCTAAAAAGGACGGTGGAGGGGGAAAAAGGTTTAGTATGTTCGATTTCTATCAAAATTGCCATACGGGTTTTTTTTTAATCAGATTTGAGAATGGCGGATTCAAAATAGATATTTAGGGTACAAATCTAAATATTAAAAAAAAAAAAATTATCAAAAAAAACTTTTAAAGCACAAGCTTTTATTAAATGTACGCAAAAGTAAAAAATTATTTTTTATCTTTCTTATACCATATTAAAAGTGATGGTCGCAAATTTAACTTTACGGTGACAAAGAGAACTACAAAAGAAGAACAAAATTCTTCTTCTATTCAATAGCAAACAGAATGCTTTCATCTAAAGAAGATGAGAACGAGTGAGATTGCCGTGCTTGCCGAGAGTCATAAAACTGTTTCTTAGGTGAATCGTCGATGTGACCGATATACGATACCTAAAGTTAAAATTTTTAATTTGCGCCCATAACTTTAATTATGGTATAAGAAAGATAAAAAACTATTTTTTACTTTTAAGTGCATTTAATAAAAGCTTGTTTAAAAGTTTTTTTTTTAAATTTTTTTATGTACTAGCTGTTTTCCATGAAATAACTGAATGAGTCAGATTCATGTTTATAGTGCGAGGGTAAGAGTAAAACTGTAAAGGCAGTTTAGCACTTATTTTTTTTTAAATATCTACTAGGTAAGGCTTTTGGGCACCTATTCATGACATTATTTATAATATGTTAAAGTAAGGCTTGAGTTTTAATAATCTGACCCTCTACTGCAAAATGAGCTTTGAAAGTCGATTTTTCGCAAAGTACACTATCAGAACAACCCCATTATATTTTTTGATCTCGCATCACCCCAAAAAGTCATCAAAATTACATTAAAAACGTATTTGGCCTTTTTAGCCGACAAATCAAATGTGACTTGTGAAGCTGCTTGTAGAATTCCTTCTGAATCTTACTCGTTTTTTAAGTCTGAGTGCCTTTTTCAACCAACTTTTTTTTAGATGGTTTTTCCAGTCTAACTTCCAAACTGGTTAAGCGATTTTTATAATTATTTTTTTTAGGGGCGTAGTAACGGCCCCCCCCTCCCCACAGCACTGGTTGGTGTAGTGGGTACATACCTGGACTTTCAAACAGGAAACCCGGGTTCGATCCCATAATTTGGTAATAATAGGGTAATAGGGTAAAACGCGGAGTAGACCGAGTTAGCTAGAAGGCAGGCTAAATCGATTCCATACCGTCCCTCGGAAAGGACGTTAAAAGGACGGTTCCGTGTTATCTATATATTGATAGTGGAGAACGTTAAAGGTCCCTAGCCTCGACAAAGGGGTTTAGGCTAAATTAAATTCTCCTAGGAAAAGAGGACTGCCTTCCTACGGGGTGCTTATCAGACCGGTCTGGTGAGTAGGGTAGGGAGGGCAACTCGAGGTAAATAAGTGTAAAAGGTATCTTAGGTCCTACCCTTCCATTCACGCCGGTAACCAGGCCGGATGGGATCGAGTATCACGTGGAGGCGGACCTAGTTACACATTCCCTAAGTCGGTAGACTGCGACAGTAGTCGATGACCCGTGCGTTTAAGTTATTAGTTGCCTACGGAACTCAAAAAAGAGACGGTTATCAAAATGAGAGGGAAATTTACATACGAAATTTACACTTTCAACTAATACCGGTGAAATAAAAGGACAAAACAAAGAGGACGTTGCATGTTGACTTCAATTTGATTACCTGAGCCACTTTTCCGGGCCCATTACCCACCGAGGCGTAACTTTTAAACAGCTTAACCATTTTTATAATTTTTTTTATATTTGATTCAAAAGAGCTTTAATTTGATCTCGTTTTAGCTAAAAATGTAGTTCCTCTCCTACACTTTCACGGCAATATCATTAGAATGTCCAAAATGTATATAGGAGGAAATTATCACTTTTGACAAATACCGGTAATTTAAAATCACAAAACCAAGTCGATGTTGTATGCTGACTTGAATTTGGATACCTGGTCCACATTTCCGTGTCCATTCCACCCAGGAAAAATAGAACATCTGGCGAATCGATATCACCAAAGAAAAAGTGGAAAATTTTGAACGAGCGGATGAAGCAATCTGAGAGGCATAACGGTTTGGTAAATTTATATTCCCTCGGTAAGTTTCATCTGTGGTCCGACCTGACGTATAACCCTACTTGGTTGTTTAATGTTTCTTTTGTGTTGTTTACTTTTTAATTGGATTTTTTATGGAATTTTTTGGCCTTGGCCTTGATTTTTTGCTCACAAAAAGTAAATATTTTCTGTAAAGAACGGATGAGGTATCCAAAAGGTTAATTTGTAGCTTAAATCCCTGCCTTTGTGTCAGAACCATATATGTATGAGCGTAAATATACGCCCTTGCAATGCTTTCGGCGTGCACAACTTTGTAAGCAGGATATCCTATATATATATATATATATATATATATATATATGTATATATATATGCCTATACCTTTCTCTTCTACTTTTTTATGACTTTTATTGTCTCTTTCTGGCGTCAAAGCTTAGCGGTTCTGCACATGCGCGGCCACCGTCATCGGTTAACCAACCAAAATCCAGAAAGGCAGCTGTGCAGTTGTCAACATTTTTCTATTTGTTTACGTTTTTAGAAAATCAGTCTTTTCTTTTTTTTAAATAAATAAACATATGAGTAGAAATAAGTATTAGGTATTTTCACTTATTTTCCTTCAAATTTTAAGAAAAAACAGCTACCGACCTGTGGAACTTCACTTTTGTTGTTTGGCGCCACCCACAAACAACATATGCGGCGACATCTTAAGCTCCAAGATATAAACAGTTTTTATTATAACTCCTGAAAACTTTCGCGTAACCACAGATTAAAAATATCACAATAAAAAAATTTGCATAAACGAGAACGCGGAAAACGACTATGTGTGATCAAAACAAATTAACAAAAATGGCGTCTCGACTGAAGGGCGAAGACGAAGGTCGCGAAACCGGCCGCCTCGTAAAATTTTCACGCATGTGCATAGGCGCGGAGCTAAGACGGCTCCATCGCCAGCTAGATTTTAGATCTTGCTTACAAGTTTGGCCTGGGGAAGGCCTATATTTAACCTCATACATATATGTTCAGAACGATACCTCCGACATGGAGGCCAGCCAACATCTTCCATTTTAGTACCCTTTTACACTATTCCGCCGCCATTCTTGACACTATTGACAGTTATTACATTAGTTAATTATCAAAATGACCGCCACATACATTTAAAGCTAACTAAAACGCAAGTAGATATAATAAGTATCGGAGGCATCGGTCAGAATAAACGAATTGTAATATATTGTCTTTACTTTTAATTCTAGAATCACTCAAAATTAAAAAAAATGTAAGAAAATTATTGCCATGAAAACAACAATAAAATACGCCGTTGTCAATCTCTTGTATCAAAGCATATAATAAGTGACGTTTCCCCAACCTTTATGCCTTTTTAGCTATGAAATTCTCAATCGCATCGTTACCCCTAATTTTTTAGATTGGTCGGTTGGGATATTCATTCCCTATAATTATATTCTATTTTTTCGGATTGTACCTCGATAAGGGTTTTATTTTTAGCATCACTTTTTTATATTCGATTCAAGAGGACTTCAGTTTGGTCGTTATTGTTAAAAATTATAATTCAATCAATTTGATCTTATATGCGTAAAAATGAAAAGAAATGGCGAAGGCGAAGTTGCATACTACCTTTAATTTGAATACTTGGGCTGCTTCTTTGGACCGATTCTACTTCATGAAGGGTTTATTTTTCTGCAGCATAACTTTCAAACGGTCAAATCAATTTTCATATTTTTGGATTCAGGACAGCTCTCATTTGATACCTTTTTATTCAAAAACATACTTCTTCTACCACTTTCACGAAAATATTAAAAAATTAACGCAAAAGCCTAAAAGTCATCACGTTTGGCTAATAGGCGTTATATGCCCAATTAGCATTTGGACGTCGTTTGGGTGTTGACGTAGAAAACCTGACGTCAGGAAGCTACATCAGATCGACTGCGCATCGACTCAAATTTATACCAAAAAAAAAAAATTGTAACGACGTCGCTATACTTGTCGTGCTTAGTGCAAATAGCTCAACGCCTGGACAACAAATTTAGTTAATATTTTTGTTCAAATATAGGAAACCCCTACGCTTTGATTCGAAATAACAACCAAAGGTCAAAAAAATGTTCCTAGATTTATATACTTACAACGTTGGCAGACATAAATAAGCTTCCGTCAGTGTTTCATGTCAAAATTATTACATACCCCAGGAGAACATTGAGACTTGTAACTTGTGCGAGCTTAAAAACCAGGCTGAACATCAAAAATTACCAACGCACTTCACTTTACTGACAAACCTGACCAATGCAGGGCCGAAAATACACGATCGCCACGAATATTCTTACTTTTTCAATAAAAAATAAGATTTTATTGAAAAAAGAACTTTTTAAAATATGCCTAAATGACGTATTTAGACATTTCAACAATATTTTATTGAAAAGCTCATGGGAGTTCATGATATTTCACACAAAAGGACAAAATTTTCGATCGGCTTTATTATTTATCCACAACTACCGCAAGGAAAAGATGGCTACGTCAAAGAATTAAAGTAAACTTGCCCGATTTCTACTGAAACTTTAGTTTTATTTTTCAAATTTGACTGGTCCTGACCCTTAGTGAATTTTTGTTTACTTAATCGGTCGCCCGTTCTGGCGAAACGTTGGTTTCATCTACAGTGACGCTACTGCAAGATCATAGAGGTCGCAAGCCGTTTAAGTTTGACTTGATCTGGTGGGTCTGACCTCTGGTAGTGTTGGGTTAACTTAATCGGTTTAGGGAACTTTGCTTCCAAAAAAGGTCGCACTACGTCTCTCCGACATCGGAACAAGACCCAGAAAGGTGGCAGCATTGCCTTTCTTTTTTCCTCCATTTTATGTTTTGCAACCACGTTTACATAAGATAAACAACTCACAACGGTTTGTGGTAAGCTGCTTTAAGGCCTAGTTAAGGTAACTTTAAAGTTGAGCTTCTTTCCAAATTAATCATAAAGCTTGATCTATACCTTCTGTTAGCTTCTGTACTAGCTATTCATAATGATTTTTTTAGTCGACCTAGCTGAAAATGACCATTTATTGCCTAGCAATTCATTGTTGTATTTCTTAAGCCCGCTTGACATGGAGCAATCAAATGAGAATCTCTTCCCCTCTGCGCTTTAGTGGTCCCAATAGAGCGAGATGAGAAGGCACATCTTGCCGGCAATTCTAATTCATTTCTATCTATTCCATTGCTAAAGGCGAATGGAAAAGATGAACAAGTAATCATATAAACGGTTAACGCAGGCATTGGGTACATTTGTCGCATCCCGGACGTGGGACAGACGTCGTAGTTTTTACTGATTGCAACGTTGGCAGCACAGATTACTAACACAAGTACTACCAGTTCAGACGTCGGGCTAACGTCTTACTCTGTATTACATGCCAACGTTCTCCTTAACGACGTCGAAGCGTTGTCGGGAATCTGCACTAGACTATACACAACGGCTTCAAACGTTATCTCGACGATTTATATCCGTCTATACAAGCTAAGACGTCGTAACAACGAAAGATAAAGTATAATCCTTGACTTAAACCACTAAAGTCGTCAACTGACTATATTTTATACTCCCTCTGACGTTAGATGCCGTACAAAACCAGTCGGAAGACGAAAAAATGCCATTTGGATCAAAAGACAAGGCGGAGTAAAAGTTGCATGCTGCTTTCAATTTGGATACTAGGGGTACTTTTGTGGGCTCTTTGTAAAGAATTTAATTTTCTGCATAATTAATTTTTATTAATATTGGATTCTTCCATTTTATTAAAAAATTAATTTTCTCACCATTTTTAGACAAAACTAAAATAATACATAAAATAAAAGTGATACTTATATATTGAAGAATAAAATCTATATGTTTGTGGCTGTGGCATATTGCTGAAACTACTTTTTGGGATTTTTCGTTAATTTTTGTTTTAAATATGGTAAAAGCCACTGCATAAATTCCTAAACAAAAAACTTTGTTCGTTTATCAGCGGTTTTTAAATATTAGTAGTTTACATAACAGGCATGTTATGATGGTTATTAAACACGAATATGAAGTTAACTTAATTTATCTGGGCGTGTAATGACCATAACATGCGAGTTTGTATACTATACTTTACCTACGACCAATGAAAATGACATCATAAATATCAGAAATTATTAAAAATATCAAACGCGAACACTCTTAAGTCAACAATCTTTATAACCTGAAGTTTCAATGACGTTGTATTGAAAACGTCAAAACAAATAAGGTTACTAAGGGATTTTTCATATATCTGTTTTTTTTTCATAAAAATGCGTAATATGTCAATTTAACGGGAGTTATTTTTGGTTAGGTACTAAAATTATATTAGATTTATTTACGTTTAATAAATATTTGTTCTCTTAAAAATATAGAAATATAATTCTTATAATTTTTGCGTCAATTAGTGCTCTTATAAAATAAAGTTTCATCGCTTGTCACGCCATCTTGTGGTTTACGTCTAAGCTTTACTATTATTCTAGGACTATAAATGAGATGGTCGTAAAATTAGTATTATTCGTTGGTCGAAGGTAATAGTTATTTACCTAATAAGTGCGGAGAGTGATACTTTACCGCAGGCGACGGCATTGGCTGCGCTTTGTTCGGTCAAGCCAACAAGCCCAAAAGAGTGTTGTAAAGTGCACTTTACCTTACGAGAGTACTATGTTGGGAATTTGGAACCTTTGGTTGCACTAAAACAAGGTTATGATTTTATTTCCACAAATCAAAACTACACTTTTTTGCACTCAACGCGCGCTTCGCTAGCAACGTTAGCATCATCAGGAGATGATAAACAATAAACTAAATTAACCTATGCTCTATCTTATATACAATCTTTTAGAGGGCGGAGATAAGACTAATAATTTTTGATTGATTACGATTTATAATCCTATCTCCCCTCAACTAAAGAATAAAATGTGCTAAACGGGATGGGTCCTCTATCTTTATTAGTACTATGTAGATCCGATGACAATACAATATTTTAAAAAAATAAGTTGGACGGGTTGGTTGAGCCGGGGGTAATTCGAAAATTCAAAAATTTATAACATTCGAACCAAAGCTGCTACGGATATGCTGTTTCCAGAGTTGACTTAAACTTAACGTTTTCAAACTTGAGAAAAAAAATTCAAACCATATGATACAGATACCAAAAAGATGTCAATCCGATTTTGATGAGAGTTTCACATTACTTCACTAGTAGCTAGGCTTTATTTCATCAAAATCGGTTTATGGAAACGATAGTTACGGCCAGTTGCGAAATATCTTGAGTTAGTCCAAAATGGGTAAAAAGAGTGGCACTTTGAAGAGAGGAAGTGATTGACTCTCCTTTTGACTATATCAGGTTGATTGCCTCTGATAAACGATTTTTTTCAAAATAAAATAAAAATTAAGGTTACTAAATAAATTTCGGTTATAATAATATCAAACAAACGTATTTAAAGCCAACCTAACTAGCCTCGTTTTCCCCTATTGGGAGATGAATCTTCCTCCTATTTTATTTCTCTGATAGTCTCTCTACGGACCGTAAATAAACGGTAAACAATTCGGAGAACGTGTAGTCTCGGACAGAGGGAGAAACAAATTAGCTAATTTGCCAATAGATCAAGAGCGATCAGCAGTCAGATACTAATCATTGGGAATTCCGAAAAAATAGTTATCTTGGGAAAAACGTTTTCTGCATGCGTTAGGCATAAGGCAACTTCCGGGCCGGGCGTGAGGAAAATTTAAAAAATCTTGTATATATAATAATTTTTCTACGACCATGCGGGAAACACCACTTTCTCGCAGTAAATTCAGAAAGTGTGTCTTTCCCGCACCGAGTGCGGGAATGAATTTACCCCGAGACATTCTCGCACTGAGTGTGGGAATGAATTTAACCCGAAAATTTCCCGCACTCGGATTTTTTGTTATTTTTTTTTTCTTTATAATTTCGTTCAAATACAAAGTCGTAGAAAAAATATTGATTCTAACTTATGAGTAAAGTATGTTTTCCGCCCTTGTGGAGGAAATAAGACCGTACAAAAACACAGATAAAAACGCATATAATCGTACACATAAAGAGATATTTACTACCAAAATACGATGTAGTAGTAGTAGTAGAGAAGGGGCGGCGCGAAGCCCGGCAAGTAGGCCTCCCTGGGCCCTTTCTGCCCTACCCCGAGCCTGCCCCTAATCCACCGCCTGCACCACTGGTCTGGCAGTTTGCTCATTTGGTCTAACTGTTCTTTTTGCAAAGTCCAGTATTTTGTCCCATTTGAGCGTGTGCAGGTCCTCCTCATACAGGGTCGGGAAACCGAATACCTGGTATCTCGTCCTCTGGTATGCCTCGCAGTTCGCTATAACGTGTCGAGATGTATCCTCTGCCCGCCCTCAGGCCCGGCAGGTCGAGTCATTCTCCACCGCGATCCGGGTCATGTGCTTCCTTAGTCGGATGTGACCTGTTATGATACCTGTCAGCAGACCAGAATCCCTTCGCGATCTCCCCAGGAGCCATTTTTGTTTGGCTACATCCGGGCCCTTCACGAAGTCTTTGGTCTGTCTGCATCCTGTTCCTGCTCTCCAAGCGGTCGTCATGGCATCGTTGGCCCATTTGTTGAGTCGACTTTGCAGTTGCCTCTTGGTTGTTCCTAGGAGTGGTTCCGGCCCTACATACTGGGTGCTTGCCCCGATCCTGGCGAGCTCGTCGGCCGTCTCGTTACCCGGCACCCCCATATGTCCCGGTACCCACATAAGTGTCACTTGTTTGCCCTCTCCCAAGGATTCCAGTGCATCCGCACATTCCTCCTTTTCAACGTTGGTGATCTTGGGCGCCCTTAGTGCCTTTAGGGCTGATTGGCTGTCGGAGCATATATAAACATGCTCCTTCCTACCGTTCTTTATTTCTTCCATGCCTGCAGCGATTATTATGGCATACACCTCTGCCTGAAAGACCGTGGCTTGCTCTCCGAGCGGGTAACTCTTTCGAACCTCCTGGTCTTCCACATAAACCCCGATCCTGTGGTTTGCCTCTCCGACAGTTTCGACCCGTCGGTGTAGCAAATCACGGCGTTTTCCTCGAACTGTTCGCTGAGGTTTTCACTCTGCCATAGTTCCCTGTCTTGGATGACTACTTTGTGATGACTATTTGTTGAATCTCCAGGGGTTTTTGGTCTTTGTGTTTTAATCGCTGCCATAGGGATTTCTCTCTCGACGATTTGGGCAATCCTAAGATGCCCCGCAGCTTCCCCTCTTCCTCTCCATTGACCTGTATTTTTCAGCCGGAGGTGGGTCGCCATCGCTTCTTTTCTGATCCAGATCGGAAGCGGCGGCAGTCCCAGAATGGTCTCGAGTGCCTGTATAGGTGCCGTCCTCATAGCGCCGGTTATCCCTCTGCATATGGTTCCCTGTAGGCTCCTAAGCTTGAGGGTAGTAGTGTCCTTCTCCACTGCTGGCCACCAGACTATGGATCCGAACTGGATCCTTGGTCTTAGTACTGCCGTGTACATCCATTGGAGGTTTCTGGAGCTCAAACCCCAGGTGCGGCCAACCACTCGACGCAGTTGCCACATCGTTGCCTGCACCTTATTGGTCAATTTCGCAACGTGTGGTGTCCAGGTGAGCCCCTTGTCTAGGGTGACCCCTAGATACTTCAGTTCTGAAACCAAAGTCAGGGGTCTCCCGTACATCTTGGGTGCTCTGAATCCCTCCATTTTCCTCTTTCTAGTGAACAGGATCATCTCTGTCTTTCCTGGATTGACAGAGAGCGTTTTGTTGACACCAATCTTCTATGATTCGTACCGCCCTTTGCATTCTGTTACAGACGGTGTTTAGGTGGTGGCCTACCACCTCCACGACACCGTCGTCGGCGTATGCTTGGGCGTCGAATCCTTCCTCTGTTAGACGTTGTAGGAGAGTATCCATGATCAGACACCACAGGTGTGGGGATAAGCAGCTGCCTTGTGGGCAGCCTCCCGTTGCCCCTATGTCGACCCTGGACTCCCCTAGATTGGCCTGGATCTTTCTCCCTGTTAGTGCAGATTTTACCCATTCGGAGATAAGAGACTCGGCTCCCCTTCTCTGCAGGGCTGTTGTTATTACCTGCACTTTCGCCTTGTCGAAAGCTCCTTCGACATCAAAGAATACTGCCAGGGCGTACTGTTTGAATTTAAGGGCTTTTTCTGCCTTATGCACTACTGCGTGTAGGGCCGTGTCGGTAGACCTTCCCTCCACGTATGCATGTTGGTTTCTGTGGAAAGGTTGGTTGGTTAGGACTCCCCCTAGTAGGTGTCTGTCCACCATTCTTTCCAATGCTTTCATCAAAAAGGATGTTAGACTAATGGGTCTGAAGGATTTGGCCGCCGTATAGTCTTTCTTTCCGGCTTTCGGAAGAAGACAACGGTAGCTTTTTTCCACTCTGTCGGTACATATCCCATTGCTATGCTGGCTCTAAAGATTCTCTTTACAGAAGGTAGGAGTATCTCTTGGCCTTTTTGCAGGAGCGCCGGGAATATGCCGTCAGGCCCCGGGAACTTGTAGGTACTGAACTCCTTGATAGCATCCGAGACCACTCGGTCCGCTAGTCTCCAGTCAGGGTCTTGCCCCTCCTGGGGTCCGGCGGTCCTCTGCGCGCCCCGTTCGCCGCCCTCTCCCGGGAAGTGAACCTCGAGCAGGTGTCGTATTGACTTCTCGCATGAGGCGGTCCAGCTCCCGTCTGGCCTTTTTAACGATGTTAGCGTCTGTTTATTCTCGCTGCTTAGGATTTTAAGAAGTCTGGAGGTCTCTGGAAGGGAATTAATCTCTCCGCAGTATTTCCTCCAACTGTCTCTTTCGCAGTTTCTTACCTCTTTTTTGAACTCCTTTCTAGCCTCTCTGAATATTTCCCAAGAGTCATTCTCCCCATCCCTCAGCGCCTTGTTTAGTGCCTTTTTGGTTTTGCTGCGAAGCCTATCTAGCTTGCTGCTCCACCATGGCACTCGTCGGCTCGACTGGGTTTTTAGGGGGCCCGCCTCTTCGAAACTTGTTGTTATGACAGTTTTAAGCCTGTCGACTGCCTCTTCTAAGTCCTCACAGTTGTCGATGTTCATCTCTAGAATACCCTTATTCAGGTCTAGGGTCGCTAAGAAGTGTCTCCAGTCCGTATTACGCGGGTTCCTTTTTTGTTCCTGGATTTTCTCGTCGGTGTCTATCTCGTACCTGATCATGCGATGATCGGACGTAATAATCTCCTCTGTTACTCTCCAGTTGACAACGTCTTGGTATATACTCTGCGAGACCAGTGTTATGTCGATAACTTCCTGACGGGTCCTATCGACAAACGTTGGTTCGCACCCTTTATTCACTATTTCCAGTTCCGTGGTGGTCAGAGACTCAAAAAAAGCCTCCCCACGCTTATTCACATCGCTACTACCCCACGCTACGTGATGTGAGTTGGCGTCGCACCCCACGACTACTGGAAGTCTTTTACTCTCCGCGAATGAGATGACCCGCGCTAATTCCTCTGAAGGAGGAGGATCTACGCTGTCGTACGGGAGGGACATTTTTGGTCCTATCTCTTACCTTTAATTCCAGGATAGCTGCTGTGACGTCTCGGGTTCCTAGTTGTGGAAGCTCCACAACGTTCAGTCCTTTGATGTCAGTATGCAGCTTCTTGGTGCTGCCTCTCTTGTGCCGACCGTGATGTTTAGGCCGGTGCTTCCTAATGCTCCTACTCTTGTGGTCCCTGTTAAAATATAAGGTTCCTGTATCAAAACAATCTGCCCGGAACTAGCAGTTTTCCCGTGTCGTGTGCATCGTGGAGAGTAGGGGAGAGTGGGGAACCTCCTACTTCTGCCTTTTGGCGGAGGGGTCGCCACCAGGCCCCCGGAAGGGCGTCGAGTAGCGGCGCTATGGGTTCTGTCACCCGACACGGCGAGGGTGACGAACTCATACGCCAGTCTCCAGCTGACGCTCTCCAGGTACCTGATGGTGTCCGCTCCTACCATCCAGGTTAGGCGCCAAGCTCCGGGGCCCCCTACGGTCCCCAGAAGCCGCCACTGCGACATGTCGAGCGCGCGGTTCTGGAGACCCAGGAACTCCCTTAGGCTGGCCTCATCTACCTCCTCCTGGGTTCTTAGCCAGAACGAGATTCGTTCTGGCCAGGGCTCCTCGTCTGCCCTGATGGCACTGAAGGTGGCGTCTCCGACCGTCGCCACCTGACCAAGGAGCTACTCTCTGGTCTCCTCGGAGTCGTCCACCGTTACCAGTAGCCATCCTGGCTCTACTAGGCCTGAGTTCAGGAAGCGTAGCTCGGGTCCTGGGGGGCGGGTCCCCGCATGGTCCTGAGCATCGCTTCCAGAAGTTGGCCGCGCACTTCTTTGGCCTCATCCTCCATAATGGTGCCTCCGACTCTGTCCGATCTGAAGACAACCTTCATCGCCTTCTTACTGGGTGTCTTCCGGGCCGCAACCTCTGTGCTGGGTTGTTGGGAACCCAGGTCATCCTTTAAAAGAGGCGACCTGTTTTCCCCGTCTCTCTTGCTTTTCAAGGCTACGTCCCTTCTTGACTTTTTGCCCAGTCTTTCAGGCGGCGTCTGCTGCTCAGATCGGGGGCGCTTTGGGGTGGCGGACTGCAACCCAGAGGTCCCCTGGCTAGTGCTGTCCGACACTCCTTTTGGCCTTGTCGGCAGGTTGGCCATTGTTACTTTTTTGGCCAGTTCCCTGGCCGCCTTCTCGTATTGTCGCCTTGGTGGGCCGCGAGCTGAGGTGCTCCCACGGGATGAACCTGTCCCGCGCCTAGCCGTTTGGCCTCGCCTCGCCGCTTTGGGTTCCCCCTTGCGGGGGTACCACTTGGCGGCTTGCTTTGGCCGCCCGTACTGGACGGTGGGTCAGCCTTCTTCCCAGGTGCAGCTTCACTCCCCGAGGGGTGGGAGTCAAGGTTTCCCTTGTCTCCGGTTCCCCCCCCGGCAGCGATCTGCATCCTTCCTAGGGCAATCAACTGACGGCGTTTTTCGGCCTGCCTCTGTCTGTGCCTCCGACCTTTTGGACTTCAGGCGGTGGTTGGTCGGCCTTCCCATCCCCTTTCGGTTCAGGTAGGGCGTCCATTCCTCCGTTTGACAGCAGGAGAGTGTCTTCATCGACACCCGATGACTCCTTGTCACCCTCCTCCACGGGTTCCACCTCTGTGGGTTTGGGGGTTCCCTCACTCTTTTTTTAGCACTTGCTTCTCAATTTTATCTTGTGTCTGAAACATAGAAAAAAAAGAAACTTTATGGGTTTAGGGGTGTGTGAAAGTAAGTAATTGGTAATTTGGGGTTGGGTGTAGCTCCATAGGTCTTCTGACGCGCCATCGCAGCCTCCCCCCGAGCCTCGCCGGTTCCAGTCACTCGGTCGTCGGCGGCCGTAGTTGAGATCCCCCCTTAAACGCGCAGCGCCCCCTACCAGTTACCAGGGGGGCTATTCCAGTGGCTCATACCGATATCGTTACGTAGCGAATTCGTTATCGCGGCAACACCGCGGTTTGTTTTTTTGTTTCACAATGGCCGCGGCCGTGTCAATTCAACTTTGACAACTAAACTCGCACAAAAATATAAGTTTTGATTTGATTGAGAAAAATTAACATGATTTCTTCTGCGATGGTTGCAGACATCGGGAAACAAAATACTTTTTATAATTCCTGCTGCCTAGTTTCTCCTGTGATCTTGTGTTCTTCAACCACCCGAATGGAAGACGAAAATAAGTTCACACCACATTTGGAGCCCACAAAGAACGGCACAGTAAGTAAAACTAGCTTTTGTTATGGGGAAATATTTGTTTTACTTATCTCAAACTTGTACATCACTGCTATTTTAAGCTGGGTTTATATTTTATACTCTTCTGTAAAGGGAATCGCAAGCCCTTATGATAGAATATAGATAAGATAACCCACTTAAATTAAAGTCAGGCTTGGCAAGAATGTGATACATTGAGATAGTTTATTTAAAATGAAAACTACTGACTTAGATTCTTGCAGTTCACCAAAGAAAAAATAACTACTTAAAGCTGTGATCAGATTTTGCATAAGTACTATTTTGATAAAACTTAAAGTGTATACTTCTTTTTAGGTATAACATGCTAGGGTATGTGAATGGAGCTACATGTAAGAATCATTCTAGTAGGATAGTACCACACAAGACCACAACTCGGGCCACAAATTAACTATGGATAGATTCAAGTAAGACACAGACCAACCTTCCAAGGCACTAAATGAACCTAGACAAAGATTCGATGTTCAATAGACATAGTGAAACTAACTTTCAGAAGAAACTGATGCAATATACATGTATGCTAAATGTTATGTGTTCTCCCATTAAAAAATAATAAGATAACTTTTAATGAATTAAAAAGTTGTGTAAAATATAGTACAGAAATAAAATTTTATTATTTAATTCTGTTAGGCCACATTTGTTTAAATCAAAAAATTTAAATGTCACTTAAGTGATAGTTATAGAACATTGGACCTATTGTAACTACGATTTTAGAACTTTTTCAAAAAAATTCGCAGTTTTTTTGGGGGAGTCATCGAAAAAGTGTGGGCCACTATATATTATTTTAAGTTATTGCAAACTTTTTAAAATAAGGCAGAGTTTTTTTCAAGAGCCTTTAGATTGGTGGGGTAAGATAAGTACAGTATTAAGTTATTTCAAGCTCTGGTTGCTATAAAAAAGAATTGATGAAGATGTTTTAAAAAATTGGACTGATGTGATTTAATATTTACCTAAATGATATTTCTTCATTATTTTACATCCATTTTTAAATTATCTAAATGATATTTATTCCCACACACAAATAGCATAGCTTGATATTTATATATATAATACCTGAGTAATATAATTTAAGAAGCCTACTTAGTACCTACTTCAAATAAAGGGCCTTAAATGTATGCTGCATTTTTAAATTAACTCTAAAGTTTTACTGACTGACATGGCAAGTTTTTTACAATGCATTTAGATAAATTTATTTTTTTGGATAGATTAATACTTTATACTAGTTTTTAATTTAATATTACAAATTTATTATATTACAAAGAAAAAATTGATTTGAGTTGATTTTGTCACTCTTAACATTGCTATTAAAAAATAATAAAGTTTGGGATAAAAAACTGATTTATTTTACTTATTGGTTTAAATGTTACTTAGAATTACAAATTGTTTTCTAATATTTCAATAATTGGTGGATTGCATCTTTTCTTTCATCAGCTTGGGCACTGCTAACCTGAAACAAAAAATAAGTTGTATTTCAAAATGTAAGCCAGTGAAATGGCTACTTAAGATTGAAAGCTTTTAGGTTTGGTTTATAAAATCAATCAATTACACCAATAGTAACTTTTAATCACCTCACCCTTTGAACAAGAGTATAATCCGACTTATTAGACTTACATCGACTATATCTCACCAATTTTTTTGTCACCAGTTTTATTGCTGTCTGCCAATTTAGATTCTTTTAGAAAAGTATGGACCAAGTTTTACATTACATTCTACTTTGAAAATTTTATTATTGACTATCTTTTGTTTACCTCACATCTTAATATTTAAGGTAAAGTAGAAACTTAAGTGATAGTCAATGCTTGTGTGAATTTGGTCCAACGCACTTTGATTTAGAAACTAAGGGAGAGGATAAAACAACTTTCTGGCTAAGGTCGTAAAAAACTTGCCTGTTAAAAAAACTATCAAGATAATAATAATAATTAAAAACCTTGGGAAAACAAAGTTGGGATCCAATTGGAAAAAGACTTGAGTTTTTCTTGTAAATTAACGAAATAAGTGTGGCTTATCCCCTAGTTACCCCAAGAGAAGATTAATGTTTTTTTTTAAAATATCCTGTGGACATAAAAAGTTACCTTAAAACTTTATTCCTCCTTGAATTTTATTAATGAAATTTGAAATATTTAGGTTTTGGTGGCTAATAAAAATAGTAGAAAACAAAAACTTAAATTACAGCAATAAAGAAGTGGAAATTTATGTGTGGTTGAAACGAAAGTAGCCAATTTTTTTAACTTTACTGATGAATTTTTGGATTTTAAAATGTTTTCTTTTTAATGTGAAGGTAGCTTACCATATGTGTTTTGTCCTGCTAAAATGTTTAGTTGCGTAGGTGGGGTGGGGTGCTGCCTGCTTAAATGTATTCATCATACATCTTAATAATTACGAGAAATCATTGATCTGAAATTAAATTTAAAGTAATTTATTATAGGTGTGATGTATGCAAATCTATAGTCTAATCAGCTAACCAGTTAGTTCACTTGAATTAATACTTCAGACAATAGCAATACCATGTGCTATTTTTTTTTGTTTTTTCCCAATATTTTTCCAATTTTGTGCCAAATTTAAAGTTAATCATCTCATCTAGGCCTGAATCAAAATGAATGAATGACCTTTCAATACGAGGAAAAAAATGAGCTAACTTTTTCATGTAAAAAGTTTAGATTTTTATAACATATTTTAGGTACTGTATTATCAATTTTACTTATTCTTTTTATTAGTGACATCCATAAAATCTGCATAAAATATGTAACGTGAATTAAATAATCCAATTTTTTAAACGTTATCTAACAAAAATGCATAAGATTTGTTATATAGGTGTATATGGTTACCCAGTGGCGTCCCAAAGGAAGGGGGAGTCGAGGTAAAAACCCTCTGATACCGGTTAAAAAAACTAAATTATCTGAAATTATCCCAATAAAATGATTTCTGAGTAAAATTACAATTTATTATTATTAAATTTTTTAAACTTTACTAATTTTGTGTGATGATGGGTTAAATAATTTACTGATAAGAACTAGTAAACTTTGTAAAACAGTAGATAAAAACTAAAAGAGTTTTTAAGACAGGAATTTGATCAACAGTAGAGAGTTTGAAAAGTTAAAAGTTTTATGCATTTTGATTTTGACAAAGGTGAGAAACTTGGTCTTAAAATTATGTAGAAACGCAAAGGTTAAATATTTATAAATGACTATTTATTACTGACATAATTGCGAAACTTAAAATGATGTTTCGTCAAAAACCACAATACTCTACTTTTACACAAAAATATTGTATTTACACACATTTTTTTGTTTACTAGATTTAAGTAAACATTTTTAAAACTCAGAATCTAAAACCGAGAGGCCAACACCTCCAATAGGTGTACGAAAACTCGATAATACCTGACAATACTTGACTGTATGGGACAAAATCTTAGGATAGTTTGCATTACTTGACAATAGGTGTACCTACAAATTTAAAATCAGGTGTTGGAATTGAAAACTTACCAAAACTTATTTCTATGGATAATTTATCAATATACATTGAGCAGCTACGGTAAGTGTTTATTCCCAAACTTCATAATTTATTTTCTCTCTTATTAGCACTACAGCATGGGTCCTGCTCTTGGAGATTTTCAACAGTTGACCTAAAAAAAGAACAGTAAATTACATTACATTAAAACATTAAAACTTTGAAAACCTTAAAAAAAGAAAATGTGTACATCAAAATTTGTTTTAGCAAAATCAATTTGAATATATGAAAGTTAGGTACATGACTCTTATCTGTCTGTCAGAGGGAGGGAGTTCAAAAGATCTACTATCCTGTGCAAATAAAATAATTGAAGAAGGGGGGACAGTATGAGAAGGGATGCAAAATTTTTACTTGATCGTGCATAGCAGTTCAGAATCAGCCGCCTCTCTTCAACTAGGTACTCAATGCGGTCTGTTGAAAGTACTATTATTTATACAAGGCATAATATTTAGTAATTTGGCTATGACCTCAAAAAATACAAACATAAACTGTCTAAATAAATAATATTTGATTTTTTCTCGATATATAGGTAGATATTAGTTGATGTCAGATTTTTTTAAATAAAAAGTCAGTGTAATAACCTTGGATCGAACAAATCCTGCATTCTTGAATTTCCAACTTTTTTCTCTTATAGTGTATGAATATTTTGTAAAATTATTTTTCGGTTTTCTGGCCACTGGCTCACGTCTTTTCAAAATGTATAAACTGAACTTAAAACGAACCTACTATATCTTTGCTAATTATGCAGTCAGTATACGGTTTTCTGCCATTTTTGATTTTTTTTGAAAAATTCTTTATGGGGGCACCTTCTAGGGTACCTAGGACCCCAAATCCGTTTGCGCCGGTTGATTTGTTTTTTTTTTTATTTTTTTTTGTTTTTTTTTAATTTTTTTTCACTAAAACAAACCAAACCAACACAGTCCAACCCAACCTAATCCAAACCAACACAAAACAATTAAAAAAACACTTTACAACCCCCCCTTTTTTCTCGTTAAAAAAAAAAATCGGGCGCAGGCGGATTTGGGGTTCTAGGGACCCTAGAAGTTGCCCCCATAAAGAATTTTTCAAAAAAAATCATAAATGGCAGAAAACCGTATACTGCATAATTACCATATCTTTTTGTTTACATTATGTAAGTAGTGTTCTTTAAGCACCAAAAAGAACAGAATAGAATATAAGATAAAGTAAATATAAGTACTTACCCAAACAAAAAATTTGGAGGCACTTTCACACAAGGCCCATGTGGATTTTTCTTCACAGAGAACGTGGCTTTTCCAAACAAAATTCAATAACGGTTGACCACCATCACATTGTGATCAGATTTTTAGTCCATATTGCGTGCAAAAAGCTCATGAAAATTATTATTTTCCCGAAATTTCGCCGCAACAAAAATCTAAACAAACTTGACTGACTGTCGGCATTTGACAGTTGTTTTGGGAAAGTATTGCTGGTTGCGTGCCATTTAAGCCTTCTTTTTAATTAATAATAAGCGATGTTGCCGTAACAGTGAAAATAATGACGATAGCGATCGTTATCTCATAACGATAGCCCACTGGAATTGCCCCCCAGCTGCACTTCTGCGTCGTTTGGAGATTTTCACCGGGTGTTCGGGGCAGCCCCCTACGTTGGTTAGACAAGGGTGGGCCCTATACTTCCCGGTGGCCTAACTGTGCCACTTCTAGTTTTTCTGCTACTACCAGACCCGACTGTGGACCTACATGTCCGGGGCGTTGCTGATGGGGGGAAGCGCAGATGCTTCCTCTCCAACCTTCCGATGCTGTGTTGTGTATCTCCCCGTGGGGGTGAGTGTCGATGTGTGTTAGTGTAGTGTTTGTAAACCTGTATCTCTTCGCAGGGCTGTGATGTCATTGACATCCCAGCCCTCTCAGTGGGTACCGCGTGGAGGTGGATACTCGGTACGTCCATGAGCTTTGTGTCCATTGTCTTTCCCCTTCGAGTAAGACAATGCACTTTTTCAAACAAACATGGTTCACCCACCACCAACATACGATGATCTTAACCTTCATAAAAAAAAAGAGTTAGCTGGACTAAAAAGACTAAAAATAGTGGAAGAGGACACAGAAAGAGAGTTTGACGTAACAATAACAAAGGAGGAGGTAATGCATGCAGTACCCGATCCGACGAAATTCCAGCAGAAATAATTAAACTAATCACAAAAGATCAAATAGGTTTATTGGTGGAACTATATAGCACAATATACAACACAGGAATCATTCCTCGTGAGTGATTTAGATCGACTTTTATTATATTACCAAAAAAAGGTTAACGCAAAAGAATGTAATGACCATCGAACTATCAGTCTAATGAGTCACGATCTCAAAATTATCTTAAAGATAATACATCAGAGAATTTTTAGGAAATTTGAACAAGATATTAGCGAAACCCAATTTGGCTTTAGAAATGCAATGGGAACAAGAAAAGCCCTGTTTGCCTTTAATGTGTTGACTCAAAGATGCATGGACATCAATCAACCGATTTTCTTGACTACAATAAAGCATTTGATAAAGTTCGCCATAACCACCTTATCCAATATAGACATGAAAGATATAAGAATAATAAATAATTTATACTACAATCAGACGGCTAATATTAAAATGGATAATGAACTCTCAGGCGAAGTAAAAATACAACGTGGTGTAAGGTAATGATGTGTACTATCGTCGCTATTATTTAATCTTTATTTGGAAGAAATCATTCAGAGAGCACTGGAGGAAACAACAACAGGAGTAGAAGTTAATGGAATACCCATTAACAATATCCGGTATGCAGATGAAACCATACTTACAGCCGAAACCATAGAAGATTTACAGAGCTTGCTTGATCAAGTAGTGACGAGCAGCAAGGAGAGCGGACTTACCTTAAATATCAAAAAGACCAAATTTATGACCATTACAAAATTAGTTCAGCAACAAGAAAACCTATGTATCAACAGAGAACTAGAAGAGAAAGCCATTAAGTACAAATACTTGGAAAAACTGTCAATGAAGGTAATGAGTACACTGAAGAAATTAAATCAAGAATTGCCAGTTGGGCATGAAGTCCATATGAAAGAAATGTATAGTAATTAGATATTGTACCACCAACCATATTTAACAGAATGAGAAATTTATATTGTTGTTATGCAGTAGAGATCTAAACTTACAAATTAGAGTCAGAATATTGAGATGCTATGTTTTCTCGGTGTTGCTATATGACATGAAATCCTGGACGTTAAAGAAAAATATAAGTGATCGATTCGAAGCATTTGAAATGTGGTCATATAGAATGAGAAGAAAACTAAGGAAGCTGCAATATCTGGGACACGTGATGAGGGGAGAGAAATATATATTGTTGCAGAATATTATGTAGCGAAAGATACAAGGAAAAAGAAGCAGAGGAAGAAGACGCATTTCCTGGTTAAATAACCTGAGTACTATAGAACTGTAGTTTCATTGAGCTGTTTAGAGCTGCAACATCAAAGATAATAGCTATGATGATAACCAATCTTCTAAGAGTGTAGTTAAATCGAGAAAAAATATGGCGGTTATGGGGTTAAGAGATACAGCGATTTAAAGGAAATTTTATGCACTAAAAAACAGTGCTTAACAATTTTTTTTCACAAAAACTTTTTCTCAAAAAAACAAAAATATTTGCGGAAAGGCCGAAAAATTATGCAATATCTTCGGAACTTAGTTTAGCATCATAATGATTTGAAAAAAAAACTGGATAAAAGTCTTGCACCGTCTGTAATTTTGGATTAAAAATGGCCAGCAAAGGTATTATTTAAAGAATCAGCCCAAAAACGAAATAGTAATTTTTTCATGGTATCGACTTTTTTGCAAATGTTTTTTAATTTTTTTTGATAAAAAAATGTTAAGCACTTTCTTTATAAGATATTAAATTACCCCCATATCGCTGTATCTCTTAACGTTTTTATATGAGGATATACCTTGTGCTTATTAATAACTGAATATTTTTTTCTGGATTATTAAGTGGAAATCTATGTAAATCGCATGACATATGTCAAAAATTTCCACGGAAATTGCATCTTCTTTATATTAGATTTTCTAATGTTTTAAATAAAATTTGTCCTCTGTTGGAAATATGCAGTTTAACTCGGTATATTCTCTATCAACATGCATGTCAAATTTCCTGGAAATCTGACATCAGATTTCCAGGAAATTTGACATGCACTAGGTATATTACTACTGGGAATACACCCCCCGTCCAAAAAAACGTTTTAAATTGCGGGTCCGTCGGGTCAGAACCAGGGCCTTTGATGACTTTCGTGAAAGTAAAATTTTTGTGTCTAGGAGTACCTACCCGTAGGTCAAGTTTGCGGATTTTTTAAGTATTACTCCGAAACTACAACATTCTAAAAGCGTCTTAAAAGTGCGCATTTTTTTTTGTTTAGATAGTACACGGTTTCCGTGAAATAAGTAATGCTTTCAAGAAAATATTTTATTAATACACAAACTTCAAAAATACAAGATATTGACGACGACTTTAAAATGAATAGATCATGATTTGAAAATTGGGAAATAAATAAGAAAGTTATGATTTTTTGAAAAATATCCCTGTAGACCATCTTTAATCCAAGATGACGAAGAAAGCAATCGTCACCCGAAAATAAATTTTTTTTGCCAACTATACTATAAGGGTAAACTAACATCTGTCCAAAATCCAGCTTTATCCGGAAAAATGTCTTTACATTTTGGGCTATCTTTTATAGCAACTGGGTTTAGGGATACTTTTAGAAATATATATTTTTACCTTGATTTAGATGCATCTATTTAAACACGATCTTCAATAGCTTGTATATCTGAACGAGACAAAAGCAATTTAAAATTAAATTATTAATGTACTCTACCTAATGATAAATCAATAACGCAATTTCATATAATTTATTTTAGTGTTGATATAAAAGAAGAGAAGTGTAAGTTTCAACTCCACAAACTTTTTAAAGCTAATTATCAAGTACAGACATTAATACAGGATTGTAAACTTTGTTTTCAAACAAAAGTTATGAGTCTGTTTAATAAACTTGACAGCTTGACTTTCATGAAAGCCACATTTTTTGCTATAACATAAAAAATCCCTGTTTTGACAAAAAAAACCAAGAGCTACTTACTTGTTTCCAGCGTTTCGAATACCTACGTATCTGCAATAATCATCAGGTGAATACTAACAAAAAGTAACACTACCTAATCTTACATACTAGCATTTGTTCAATGAACAAGAAAACTATCTTGTGTTCAGTGAACCATGAAGTTTACACTGGGTTGGTTCCGCCCTTTCGCAGTTGAAATCTGTTAGTTCCGAAAAGTATGGGTTTCCAAATATCCTTGATGGTGATTTAATTGTGAGTGTGCCAGTATGGCACTGTCCACTACGACCACTATTGGTTCTATTGTGACTCACTTTTAACATTTTTTGTTGCTACAGAATATTCAGCCCCTTAAAGAGGCTCGCAACTTGCTTTGGTAAAGCATCATTCAGATTCAGTCTATCGATCTGTGGCTTACCGAAGATACGTTGACCCTGACGTGCAATGGCCGGATATTCACACAGCACATGTCTGGCCGTCTCATCATACTCCATACAGAGCCTACATTCGGTGTCCTTAATTAGACCCATTTTGAGTAATGGTACTTTTAGCCTGCAGTGTCCGGTGTATAGATCAACCATTGTCCGGATGTCCTGAATGGTGAGCTCAATGAGTTTTGCAGCCCTCTTTCTGCAGGGTTCTGTAATGAGCTCTTTGGAATGTGCCAGTCCCGGCAATTTTCTCCAGTATTGGTGGTACTCGTTCTCCATATAGCCTGAGAGAGCAGTGTTGATTGTGTTGTATGCTATTTCAAGGGCTGGTTTGGGGCTTTGGTTTGGTTTGGGATGGCAGAGACCGCTTCACGCGCCAGTTGGTCGGTAGTCTCATTTCCCCGATGCCCAGAATGTCCCGTAATCCATACCAGCGACACAGTGTTTATTCGCCCTAGGGTGCTCAGTGTGTACTGGCAGCTCCTAAGGGTTCTCGATGAGCACCTATAGGATTCAAGAGCCTTAAGGGCTGCTTAAATGACTGTCGGAGAGTATCTTTATTGATCTGTTGCGCCAGTTATGATCCCAACGTGTGCTCATTTCAATGGCGAAGAGTTTCGCCTGGAAAATTGTAGCCATTAGTCCAAGACTATGTATAATCCTGATATTTTCCCGGCTGCAATAAGCTCCGGATCCAACGCCTGAAGGCATTTTGGATCCATCAGTATACCAGCAGCTATCTTCACTTGAGAAACTTATTCTGTTTGTCGTCCAGTCCTCCCTATCTGAGAGAATAGTGTTGTATAGCTTTTTGCTGTTTACTGTTGCGGGTATTAGATCCGGTAGCAGCCCTAGAATGCAGTGGCTCTCAATTGCCCGCGTTAAAGGGTTTTCCTTGATGGTGACGCTTTGATGAGAAAATACATTCTGGTTCCTCTATATGAATTGTCTATATGAATTTTTGTTTCTTTGAACTTCCGCTTGAGTAGATTTTCCTCCTTGGCGACGGATTCAAGAGCCTTAAGGGCCGCTTGACTGATTGTCGGAGATTATCTTTATTGATCTGTTGCGCCAGTTATGATCTATCATCCAACGTTCGCTCATTTCAATGGCGAAGAGTTCCGCCTGGAAAGTAGTAGCCAGTCGTCCAAGACTATGCTTAATCCCGATATTTTCTCGGCTCCAATAAGCTCTGGATCCAACGCCTGAAGGCATTTTGGATCCGTCAGTGTATCAGCAGCTATCTTCACTTTGTTTGTCGTCCAGTCCTCCCTATCTGGGAGAATAGTGTTGTATAGCTTTTTTCTGTTTACTGTTGCGGGCATTAGATCCGGTAGCAGCCCTAGAATGCAGTGTATCTCAATTGCTCGCTTTAAAGAGTTTGCCTTGATGGTGACGCTTTGATGAGAAAATACATTCTGGTTCCTCTATATCAATGTGGTTTCTTTGAACTTACGCTTAAATAGATTTTCCTCCTTGGCGACGATCTTTGCTTCTTTCCATTCCATATGAATGCGCAATAGCTTTATTTTAATAATTATTTACCGATTATTTTAATCAAACCATACAAATTCAAATTTTGGCACCTGATGCGAAGAAAACTGCGCATGCGAAAACATACAGGCACTCTCTTCCAAACCGGAGCAATTAACTGGAACACGTAAAACAATTCTTTTTCAAAAATAGGAAAAATTCTCCGTAAAACTATATCATCAAACCAAAAAACTGTACAAAATTAGTGCTCTAAAATAAGTGAAAAAAGTGGCAATCAAAATTCAACCAAACAGGCCCGCTAGCAGAAAGAAAGGACATACACCTCTGGAGACTACAGTAGATCAAGGTAGGTGCCATTCTGTATTCTGTAAGGGTCGTAATGGGTCGGCTGGTTTCTCCTGTGTAGATATCCCCACACTCGTATGGTACCGGGTAGATGCAGTTTTTGGTGTTGTGGCAATATGGTTTAATTTTTGTTAATTGACTTCTTACTATTGTTATCATTTTGAAGCTGGTCCGAAGATGGTATTGGTTGCTTATTTTTCTTATCTTTCCTGAGATTCCTTTGATGTATGGAATTGTCGCCTTTTTTTCAGTATTTACGTCTGGCGTTCTTTGTGTTGGTGTGGTTCGGAGAGTTCTATTAATCGTGTAGTTTTTGACTTTTCTTTATTTAAAGCTTTTTCTGTATTGCAGTTTCTCATGCTGTTGACATGATTAAAGAACTGTTCCAGTGTATTGTTGTCCTTTTTCAAGATTACAAATATGTCGTGCATGTATCTTAGCCATAGTTTGGGTCTCTGACATGATGTTCTCAGAGCTTCTTCTTCAAAGGATGTCATAAAGATGTAGGCCACCACCGGCAAAGTGGAGATCCCATGGATAGAGACGGTCCTGTCGAAAATATCTGTCATTTTATTGGAAGTAAGAATTCTACAGACAGCATTTCAACAAATCCATTGGTAGATTGGTCTTATCAGAGAGGTGGTTGTCCTTGAGTAGCTTCTGTTTAATGATTTGAAGTTATTCGTTCGTGTACAAACTTTCGAGGTCCAAACTAACAAACTGATTGTTAGGTTGTAGAATGATGTCTCTAAGGAGATCCACTTAACGAGACAAGACAAAGTTAAAATTAGTCAACAAACTGGAAGACGCCATTTTGAAAATGTTTTAAATATGTTTTATAGTGAGGTGTTTCGTGCGAACAGAGGTAATATTTCGACGGAAAACGCGACTGTGTTGTCTCATGCCAGAACTTAATTAAAAAAAGGCACGACGGGGTTCAAAAAGTCTCTAATATCTGTGTATTCGATCTTCTCTTGAAAAGTTTTGCACAGGACTAACCAAAATAAACAGTTATATGTAGCAAAAGTTTTATAATCACGTTTCGGGAGCCACCGAATATTTATGTAAAATAAATTAATTATTATGCAAATTTGAAATATGACGCTTGTTACATGAACTAATTAAAGTATATGTTTTATGCTCTGTACGTGCTTATACACTGCGAGTAATACTTTATTATAGCAAATCGTATAAAACTTCATAAATTTAATGTAGCCTGAGTCACTATGTGGTAGCATAAAGGAGAAATTTAATATCGCTAGATTAAAAAGGACGTTCGTCAACTAATTAACCAAATGGATAGAGCCTGTCCAAACTGTGCGGAGGGGGGAGCGGAACTTTAATTTTTTATTCCAAAAATTATGCTGCTGGCAAAAATTTTGAAAAATAATATAAATTTTCAGATATGATTACCCTGTTTTACTTCCCTAACCACTTCCATTGTCACCGAATCTAGGAAAAACCCAAGCTAAACCAATCAAACCCAACTCAAGCGAAACCAAAACAAAATCATATTTTTTAATTTTCACATATTTGGACTTATTTTTTAGTGTAAATAATACATTTATCTTGAAGGTTTTTCTTCCGGGAGCTTTTTCGGGTTTTTTTTTCGGTTTGTTTTTCGCTTTTTTTTCTGTTTACCTTGTGACTTAACCTACATATTAGATATTATTTGTACTTGATGATATCCCGACTTAAGATATAAAGAAATAAAGTAGTTTCCTGCCTATAGTTTATTAATTTGGTCATAGATTTGAGATAAAAGGTGGCTATCTTTATCAAACAGGGAGTTCAATTTTCGATAATCAATACATAATCTTTGTTTGCCATTTTTCTTTCTTACCAATAAGACTGGTAAGGAATATTGTGAATATGATTCTCGGATAATATTGTTTGTTAAAAGCGCATCTACATCAATTTTTGTTGTTCTGACTTTGACATACGGTTTATCTTCCCCAATTTTGCCATATTTAATGCAAAAAAATGTCTAGAATTATCAAGTAATCCAAATAGTTTTTGTTCTTCATCTTTGTCACCTAAAAATGATGATGATGATGATGTAATTTGATCGAAGGGTAGGGGTTCAATGTTCTTTTCTGAAAGTGTAAAAATATTTTTCATTGGTTCCTTTTCTTCTATATCTCTTTATCGACTAAACAAATACATGGAACAACTGTTCTTTGTTCTTTCTTTAAAGAAATCATTGATTGAATGATAAATTATTACTATTCTCGTTTTGTACCCATCCTCTATATGCACATCACCTTCAAATGTGTGATTGTAAACAGGGGACATGTATTAGATTCTGTTTTTATAGAATTTAATTTATCGATTAGTTTGTGAAATAATTTTATCGTAATATCGTCCTTAACGATTAAGAAGTTCCGGAATGTTGGTCTCAGTATATTAAAAGTCACTTTTTGAACATAATCTGGAACAACATAGGCACTTATGTCTATTATAATTTCGATTATTGTTGATCCCAAAGTTGTAAATTGTCCATTGCCATAACCTTTTAAGTTTGATTAGATTTCTCATACTGCAATATTTTGCGCTGGGCCTATTGCTCCTGGATAGTACTACAAGAACTACCTAAATCAACGTAGTATAGAAAGATTTTCCATTGATGTTAGTAATTTTGTACAAGTTTGTAAAGACTCACGGCCACATTATACTTTCCTCCAATTCAGCAATGCAATTTTGTTCATAATAATACTTGGTGGAAGATTCTTCTCGTCTTTTCTTCCTTGCCAACATTTAACAGTATATTCCTGCTTGCAAGGAAAGACCAACTGCAATTTTTGTTGTCATTATACCCAAAAAAAAACTTTAAAGTAAAATAAATTGTAGCCTACTGACCATGTAAAAATTTCGCGAACATCATAGATTTTCTGGCACCAAGCCAAAGCAGATTGCCCTTTTTCTTCGGAGTCAAAAGTTACCACCACATCTTCTCTTAAAACGGTAAATTTGATCTACTTCTGTCTCTTTCGGTGGTAGATTTTATAAACGTGGCCATAATAGCTCTTAACCGGTCTAAAAAATTATCAATATTCTTACTTGAGGTACTTTCAAATCGATTTCTTTGAATAATCAGCTTATCGTACTAAAGCAAAAGTTGGCTTACGTCGGGAACTCATAGTTCATCAGTGGTAATTCGTATAACTACTGGATATATAAGAAGCCTAAGTGTGTGTGTAACCAAAAAAAAAATGAAAAAAATAAAAACAATGCTTTACCGGTGAAAAAAGAATTATGGTGTCTATGTCTATTTAATATACATAAATAAGTCAAAATAAGACATATAAAATTAAAAACCAGAAATATTAACAATAAGTAAGAATTAATATATAAATTTAAAATAGAAAAGGTATATTCAGAAAAAAATCACTGGCGTTGTTGAGTTAACAAAAAAAAGTTTGGCTGAGTTAACAGTCAACCCAAAATCACAAAGGTCTTTAAAATATTCAACATTTTATAATGAATTATTACCATCATTCAATATTTCCCTTTGATGTGCAATTGTATTAAAATGGTACGCATGATACTCGCCAAAAGTGATGTATAATTACAATGGTACTAGGGGACGTGTAAGCACAAAGTAGACTGTTCTTAAATAACTTTAATACTGAGGGGACTTGACTCTCTGGCCTGGAATCGAACCCGGATCTGCCACTAATCAGGGGGCTCTAGGCAATTAAACTACCGAAAAGAACTTTGTCCCGCCTCATAATAATAGATCTGAATTGGTCACTTGTTATTACTTTATATTAAATGATTTACCTTGTTTATGCAGAAACTCTGGCATCATAAAAATATGTCAATTCCATATATAATGCTAACGCAAAATATTAGAATTTCCATTTAATTTTCAATTTATTTCGATAAATTAAGTTAAACTTCTTTAAAGCACTTATTGGATGTACTCAAATATATTTTAGTGTTGAAAAAGGTTAGGAATAGTAATATCTAGTTACTGTAAGAAAAAATAATAATAATAGTAAGTAAATTCTAATTTAACCTTAATAATTAATTTATCTATTTATTAGGCTTGTGAAATTTAAGAACACGAAAAAAATGAGTAAGTAGCTGAAAATGAAATTTGATTATGTTATGTTTACTGTAGGTAATGTATCATAAAATTTCAAGCACTTTCAAATAAGCTTTTCAAAACTTTTGTTTTTTAGATCCAAGGGCAGTTTGTTGATGACAATTTGTCCAATAATTTGAGAATTTTGTTGTCCAGTAGTAGTATTTACTTTTATAGAGGGTATATTTTCATTTAATCTAAATCTAGTTAAGTAATACTGTTCTAAGTACATACATTGGTTTTTATATTTTGTAAGACAAAAATTTTGTAAAATATATGTTTGATAAGAAGTATTTTGGTGTAGGTAAATAACTCTGCGCTGGAAAATCTTTGACTTAAGTTAAAAATAGTTTTTATAATTTTTTTTTGAGCAGTTTTCAAAGAACATAAGTTAACCTCGTAGGCACCGCCCTATCCTACAATGCCGCATTCCAACTGGGATTGTACCAAAGCAAAATACATTCTTTTTAGGTTTTTGATGTTGGAAGATTTGTTTTGCCTTTTTAAAAAAATACATAAGAGAACGCAACTTTTTTGTGAGGTTTTTTAGGTGGTCTCTCCATTTTAAATGGCAATATATGGTTCCAAGGTACTTTGCAGAGGAAGATTTTGTTATTGACCAGGTAGGTTTTTGTCTAAAAGGTAAAGATATGACAAGATCATTTTGAGGTAGCTTTTTTTTGTGATTGAAAATGGAAGTATTGTTTTCGATAAATTTATTGTTAGAAGATTTGAGTCAAGCCAAGAAAAAATCTTTTGTACGTCAATCTGAATAAGAGATTTAACGTTTTCCCAAGTGTCAGCTTCCACATATAAACATGTATCATCTGCGAAAGACAGAGAAGTACCATGAAATGTAAGAGCCAGTAGATCATTAATGTATGCTATAAATAATACTGGGCCCAACACAGTTCCCTGTGGGACACCAAAAGTAACTGTTTTTTTCTTACTAGAGTTTTTTCTGTTTGTGTAAGTTGTTCTCTGTCCATTAGGTATGACTGAATAAGCGTGAAAGCCACGCCCCTAATCCTCAAGCTTTCTAGTTTTGACAAAAGCTTTCGATGGCTAACCAAGTCGAAAGTAGACTTGCCCTCTTTGAAGTCAAATTGAAGTTTTTGAAAAATACAGTTTTTTCAAAGAAGTCTACGTTTTCGAAAAGTTTAGAGATTGAGGTGGTTAAGCTGATAGGCCTGTAGTTTTCAATCATCGTTCGGTCACCCTTTTTGTAAATTGGCTTCACAACGGCCATTTTGAAAGCTGTTGGGCATTCTCCTGGGGAAAAAACTGGACTAATTAGGTGATTAAGGGCCTTGACAATAATGCTCGCAGCTTTTTTTTAGTACATTTGAGGGTATACTCTGAAGACGAATTCTTTTTGAGGTCATTCAATGTATCTATCATCTCTTGGTCTGTCACAGGCTTTAGTAATATTGATGGTAGAACTCGTTTTACTGGGAAATATTTATTTGATGAAAGTCTATTTTAGTTATATATAAGATCTACCATTTTTTGGCCAATTGAGATATAATCATCGTTGAGAATTTATGGAATTTTTTCGAGGTCAGTTACCTGTATTGTTTTGGTCTTCATTTTTTTTATGGCAGAATTTGACTGTTTTTTTTCCATTGTTGCTGCATCACTTTAGCATTATGTTTGTTAGCCGTAAGTTTTTCTTTGTAGTATTTAGTTTTTTGTTTGTCTATTAAAATATTGGTTTTTTTTTCTATATGTTTTATATTTGCCGAAACTTATCTGATGTCTATAAGCCTGATATATACTATCCCTTTTCTTAATATATTGTACTAAACCTAGAGTGATCCAGGGTTTTTTTTTGAACGTAGTTAAAATTTTGTATAATTGAGCTTTGGTCTAGACATGATTTGGTTATTTCCGTTATTTGATTTGTTATGCAATTAACCTCGTTAGATTGATAAAAATCTCCAAAATTACTATTTTTTAACAGGTTGTAAAATTTTGCGTAGTCAACTGAATGTTCAGAAAACTGCTGTTTGTTTGAGCGAGCTAAGATTGAAGGAAACTGTATTATGGTGGGAAGGAAAATGATCTGTAATATTTGACTGCATAACTAGATGGACAAGGGAGCTTTGATGAATGCAATTACTTTTAGAAATTATGTAGTATTTTTAAAAACCCTGGTGCGGCAATTAATTAAAGTAATTTTCAATGTGAGATTCTCGCTAATCTGTTAATTAAAAAAATAGTAGAATCTGGCAAACTGGTCTGCTCAGTGAGATACACTTACCTATCTTTTTATCATGCAATCTCTCACACAGACTATACACTTTTGCTTTAAAAGTATCTTTTAAAAAATCACTAGAATATAGCCTATTTGTTATTGAAAGTTTTCTAAGGAATCACGTCGGCTTATTTTTGTCATTATTTTCTTGAGCTTCGTAGAACCCAAACAACCGTGTCAACTTATCAATTTTATAGGCGCTGTCGCCTGCAGTTTAATCTCGTGAATGCAGTTTTTATGTTAACTTGCAGATATTTTTAAATTTAATAAAATAATAAAGTAAAGAAAAATCTACTTCTTAAGCCCTGTTCTCGCTATGCAAATTTTTCATGCTTCACAAAAAGTTGCATGCTTGGGTGTTCTATTTTCAAAAAGTTGCATGCATGCTGGGAAATTCCTTTTGTTGTTTCAACTTTGCAAAAGCTAGAGTGATCTGCCATTTTGTGACTAGTTTTTTTTACATTTAAAAATGTGCCTTAATTGGGATTAAGTTTGAAACCTAAGTTCAAAATGAACCGGTTTTCACCGGATTACTTCACTCTACAGACATATGTTAATTTTTTGGACTTGGTTGCTTAGTCGTCCCTTCTCTATTTTAGACTTCCATCCTATGCCTACCTACTTAATTAGCTATCAGATGATGTAATTCCTACGACCAAAGGTCCTTTTAGATGTTTTAATTTTCCTATAACGGAGCCCTAAAAATGGTGTTAGCAGTCTCAGGCTACGTTGCAGATTGAATACACCAGTTGTGTGCTGATTCTAGTCTTTCTGATGTCGCAGTAGTCATATCTTTCCCTACCGCAGGAGGGCTGCTTTTTTTTCTGTTTACCGTACCTACTTTTTTTGAAGTCCCCTGGTGCCATGGACTGCCAGTTGATGTCTAGTTAGCTCAACGGCTAACTGATGTTTCATCGCTGTATTTGTGGAGAAGCTAAGTAGTTTGCATCTGGTTTCCCATTGATTTTCCTTGGGCTTAGAATCTTAGTCCAAAGATAGATATCTTTTTATTTAAAAAAACCAAAGTTGAAACACAAAAAGAAATGTGATGTCATTTGTTGGTAGCAATTGTCTTCGTTTCCTGTGTAAAATTTTATATCATTTAATTATGTAATAATGCATAATTTTTTGGTCAGATAGAGCCAGTTCTTTAAGACAAGAGTCATTATCTTAAGGTGGTTCCTTTAAGTTTAGTTACCTATTTTTGTCGCTAGGTGGCTAGGATATATTTAAGAACCCCAGAGTTTTATAGATGGTTTCTGTCTCCATAAATAAAAGACATTATAAATTGTTGTACCATTGATGATATAGTTAAAAAGATGTGAGGGTCCCATTAGTGATGTTGTTGTCATTTTCTTATGGTTATCCCATTTTGTATTTTTACACATTTTTTTAATATAAAAAGTGATTGCAAAGTTTATGTGCTTGCCTTTTATTTAGACAATCTTAAAGAAAAAAAAAGACTCTCTTTTGCTTTGTTTGAGGGCCTCAAATTACGTTTTTTGCTGTCTTGAATACCTTAGTATTCTGGCGCCATTATTGACCCACACCCAAAATTGCCTCCGAATAGTCCTATCCTGAGCTTACCAGGCTATAAATAAATGATTTTTTTTTAAAGCTGACAACCGTTTTTTTATGTTGCCAACCATTATTTTATGTTGCCAATATGCCGATCAGCTGTGAATGTTAGGTGAGTTTTATTTTATACTTTTCGCATAAATAGGGCTGTCTAAGAAATTGTCAAAGTCAGCCATTAATCACGTGATGGCCCTTTAAAAATGGTGGGTGTAGGGCATACAAAGCGATTTTCCATAAAACGTAATGCTAATAAAAACTGAAATTTTGGGACACTGGAAAAATATGCAGATTAAGCAAAGTGACTATTTGAAATGAGCATTTTGCCGAAATTTTAACAATAAGCTCAAAATTCCCAAATAAACGTGGAAATGTCTCTCTACTTGTATTTCACTTTGCTTAATCTACGTCTTTTTCCACTTTGCCAAACTTTTGATTCAAGACCATCTCAACACGATTTTCATCGCTCATTTACGGTCCTAGGATAATAATAAAGCTTAGGCGTAAACCACAAGATGGCGTGACAGGCGATGAAACTTTATTTTATAAAATCACTGAATGAATGGATGTTGCTGGGCCTGTTGCATGCCCACTTTCCATGGTTTAACCCTGGAAGCCTGCCTCTTTCGCAAAAGAACATATTTTTCTGGGCTGCAACCTTCTTACATCGCCCGGGTGGCAGATGGTTCCCAAGGAGCGACTCTCTTGACCTGACCAGAGCTGGACACTCCAGGCGATTCCCAGCGTCTCTAGGTGCTTGTTGAGGCAACAGTGTCCTATTCGGAGCCTTGTTGCTGGTCTGACATCCTTCCTGCCTCTTCAGTCACCTCTGTTTCCCTGTCGGGCCTCTTGTGTTGGAAGAAGATCTACTGGGTCCTTGAACAGTCCCTTGTTGATCCGAACCGTAAGGAAGATTTTTTTTGTGGTGCCTCACGCCCGTCCTCGATCCACCACTCAAGAAGTCGAGAGCGAGCCAAAGTTGGGTTCACCTAAGCGCTCCCTATCTCCGGCACACCGACCCTCAAGACCTTTGTTCCAAATACGACGTCCCCCAACAGGATTTAGTCACCGACTTATTCAGTCAGGTCCAACCCCACGACTTGGACACACCTGTTGAGAATCACCCAAGTGGGATTCAGAGAAGGGAGCTCTGGGTCCTCTTTGGCCGGGTTAATGCTTGTATCTTGCCAACCCAACACAAGAAAGGCTATAAAAGCACTAATTGACGCAAAAATGTGAATTATTTTTCTATATTTTTAAGGCAATAAATATTTATTAAACGCAAATAAAAGATAAGTGTCGTTAAATTGACATATTACGCATTTTTAACCCTCAAATACTATCGTGGGGTCAAATTCGACCCCACTGTTTAAATATTGGTAGATATCTAAGTGACGATACTGCTCAGCTCGCTGCCGCCTTATGTGTGCTTCACTTAAGTGTGTAGTTTAGCATGCCGTTTAGTACTTGAGTTTCCGTCCGGCTGATTGTACATAATTTGATTTTGGGGTCGAAATTGACCCTGCGATAGTAGTTGCGTTATTTTTATTTTCCATCTCCAATCGCCGGGCCGATTGGGTCTAATGTTATAGCGCATTCAAAAAGTGGCCATCCCTACATAATGTGTTTGTAAACTTGGTCGTTAGTTTTTTTGCAATAAATTTTATGATCCATTTTTTTATTATCCGCATTAGCTAGAAGAAACTTCTTAATTTTTAATTTTTAAGGAATTTATGTTTAGCTAATCGGTATCGTTTTTTTTAATGTAAAATCGAAGCATAGTTATACTTTAAAGAAGCTGATTAGGTATTGAGAGTGATGCTTAATCTAATGCAATATGACCCTCAAACAAAAGATCTTGGAAGTATGTTTAACATCTTTGCAGAAAACATGTCATATATGTAATAAATAAGTAAGAATACATCATCATCATACAACATCATATAAACTTGAAATTAATTGAGGTTATTATTTTAATTTTAAGAAAAAAGGGACAAAAACGTACTTTAATTTAAACAAATTGGTGCTAGAAAGCACCGATAGCCTACCATACAATCAATTATTTGATGTTGAAAGAAAATGAAAATATCTCAAAAACTGTAGCTTTGAAAGATTTGAACATTATAACAACATTTTTGGGTATATTTACGAAAACCAAAATCTGAAAACCGCATATCAATAGCTGCTGTACTTCTAAAGCTATGTTTTTTTTTATATATTTTTATAAATTTGCACTTTATAACAAAATATTTAATCCATATTCATGGCACCTGCTCCAAAGTTTTTCAAATATTTTATCCGCCTTTTCCCCCTTTCCACCCCCCACCACCCCACCCAAAAGTTAAACAGTTCATGGTCGGCCGGTAGAGGATTTTTGTACCAAATTTTGTTAAAATCGATTAAGGCGTTCTTGAGTTATCATGTATACAGACAGACAACAAACCGACACACCGACAGACAACTTTTTTTTTCGTCGATTAAGGTGTTTTGCAACCTTAGTAACTAATTTTTGATAAAATTAAGAAATAGTCCCCCACACCATATTGGTATGGTGGACCAAAAAACGAGACATTTGGCCGTCCCGACCACTTTTGGCCGGAACGCAGGACATAAAGGTTAAAAAACTGGACGCCTGTTAGGCTTAGTAAATGAGCTATTTTAAAAACGGAATTTTTTGTATTTATAGCGTTTGGTTAGAAAACGACATCGATACCAAAAATTAAAAAAAAATATTTAATGTACAGAAAAAGACTATCTAAATATTTATTATATTATATAGAAATATTTGTATAAAATAAAAATAACTGATTCTTCTATAACTCAAAATTTATAAGTGGTAAAAAATTAAATTTCTTTTATTCCTCCTACATTCCTACAGCCTTTGTAATATCAGTCACACTTAAAAAATATTATTTTGTTTAAAATGTTTGTATTTATGTAGACAAGAAGAAATGAGAGTCAAGTATTTTTACATGATTACAAGTACAAGTAGTTTTTGATTAAATAATTATTATCAAAACATATTTTGGATTGTAGGGGGTATTTGAATAATATTATTTCACAAGATTTAAAAAACAAGAGATGAAAAGATCTTGGTTGTTGTATTAAGTTGTATTAACTGTCATTTACTTAATACGATAAATTGCAGTTGAAAAAAGTTTGACTTTTTTAAGTTTAAAAGGGTAAAAAGAAAGTATTAGTTTTCCAAAAATTCGTTCATAAATGATTTATTTTCCATTTTGACAGGGTTTGACATGCATCAAAATTAATGATATTTTTAAGTTCATCGACCTCAATTTAGTGTAGTTCGAGTCCCCACTCGTAAATATGTGTCATCGCACCAGTGGGGTGGGTTTTCCCCATAACAGTAAATGACATTTAATTTTTGGCGATTTTTTATTTGATATCGTCAACAAAATACAGAAAAGGTATGTGTCCTTCCAAAAATTTCAAGTTCATTAATTATTATTCCACCATTTTGCTAGAGTTTGACAGATGTCAAAATCAATAACATTTCTGAGTTCATCAGCCTCAAGTCCACAATCGTAAATATGTTTCATCGCACTAGTGGTTTTCCTCATAACAGTAAATGACAGTTAAGACAACTGTCACTGTTTTTTACGGTTTCCGATTTAGTGTCTTCAGCAGAGTAAAAAGAAGAAACCTCGCTTTTCCAAAAATTTTAATTTCATGAATTATTTTTCCGCCGTTTCGACAGGGTTTGACAGGTGTCAAAATAAATGTCATTTTTAAATTCAGCGTTGCCAGTTAGTGGGAAATGGTGTTTTTTTTTGCCGATATCGGTAATCATAAGCATGATAATAATAAACTAATCTCAAACTTTGGCAGCTATTATTGGCTCACCCTGTAGCTATCGGCACCTGTGTCTATCAGACAAAATGGTCTCAGAGACTGTCCCAATAACATACATAAACGGCGTTGAAAACCCACTGAGATCCAGTTTCCATTTAAAGTGTGCGTGGTTCTTTGAAACACTCACAAATGGGCATCGTTCCGCAATGATCTAAGTCACGGAATACGGGTTCGTCCTAACGTTTTAATATTTTAAATAGGTTTACGCTCTTAAGGCAATTAAAACAAAAAGAAGTTAAAAAAACCTCCATATCAGTTACTTCAACCGAAAAGAATCTAAAAAAAAAAAGATCAAAAGATCTTGGGTTTCTGTTACCTAATGTTTTGCCGAGCATTTGTCCATGACTTGTTGATTTGATCGTTCAGATTATTCGACTATAATTACTTATGTTGCACTGATGATCCCTAACAAGGGTGTATCTGCGTCTAGTCTCCAAATCGCACCCGGTATGTATTCTTGTGGCACTCCGGTGTATTTTGTGAAGTTAGTTTTTTTGCTATCGATTCCTCATAGTAAAAAGCGCGATTGGTGGATGGACTATGTCTGAAACCACTCAGTGGTAGAACTGGTGGAGGGGGCCAAAAATCCACTAGTTTTCTGTTGATAAAACTCTCTTTTTTATTTATATTTGACTTCACCATGGACATTGGGAATTTATTTCTCATTCTCTTAACAAAATATTTGTTGACGTTTTTTAACCTCAAAACTGATAGTTTTTTTAAATATTTCAAACAGTAATTATTACACAAATGGATATTGAACTTTTAATAGATTTGGTAAAAGTCTATTGCAGTCGCATGTCTAGATATAGTCGCATTAGGTAACAAACTCCATCGGAGATATTATTTAAGAAAATGTTTTAGCTGGTTTTTTATTTGCCACCTCAATTTCTCTGTAGTCGCAAAAAAAAGTTAAAATCAAATCTTTACTTTTCCTTTTTTTAATTTCCGTCATTTTCCCAAGCTAAGCCAAAAAAGCTCCGTAATCTCGTGGGGGTTTAAAACGAGAAAAATTTCGCCCGACTTTAACTGTATTTAATCTTAGTAATATTTTAGAGACCTCGAGGGTATTATTTGGATTTGACATTAAAGGAGAAAAAAATAATCTTTTTGCAAATGCAATAGTCAGCAGTATATTATTAGTTTTTTAATTAATTAATGCAGTTAGTGCCTCCTTAAATATCGATCGCCCTGAAAATCTTCTACTGAGAGGTGAGGACGGTGAAAACAAGAAAAAAAGTCTTTTGTTTTTATAAAGGGTTACACATCATAATAAGGGTAATGATTTCGAATGTGGTGGATTTCGGTGTTTAAAAGAAAAGCGGTTTTTTTTTATTTTAAATTAAAGGGTCCTTTTTGATTTTTGTTGGTATTAGAGACAGGTACTTAGGTACGCATGTACCTTCATAACAAGAACATACACAGGTATTTTTCTAAAACTTTTTGTGTTAAAATTAAATTAACCAAAAAATATATAGATATATTATACGGCAATGAAAGTCACCCGCGCGCGTTGCCAGTTATTCAGATTACCAACCACGTGCGTTGCAATTTATTCGAATTACATGTATTTTTGGTCCACCATACCAATATTGTATGGGACTCATTAAAATCGTAAAATTTTGACTTTTCTTAATTTTATCAAAAATGAGCACCTTAATCGACGAAAACAAAAAGTTGTCTGTCGGTCTGTTGTCTGTTGTCTGTCTCTATGCACGATAACTCAATAACGCCTTAATCGATTTTAATGGAATTTGGTACAAAAATCCTCTATCGGGTGACCATGAACTGATTAACTTTTGGGTATGGTGGTGGGGGGTTGAAGAGGGGAAAAGGGGTATACAATATTTAAAAAAATTGTAACTTTGGAACAAAAGTAAGTAGCGATATACGCTTTTCAGATTTAAGTTTCCATGAAATAAACTAAATAAATAATCATAAACATAAAGCTATAAAATTGTAAAAATGGGTTTAGAATTTAAAAAAATATATTTTAAAATTAAAATTAATCATAAAAAAACTATAAATAAAAAACTTCTGCCAATCCTTGTTCTTCGGGTAAGGTCATCAGCACAGAGGCCGTGGGCGATACTGATCCGCTGGGTGATGATACTTCCCTTGGTAAGATCAAGTGATCCCGTCTGCCCGTTTTCGGCCTCCTACAAATACCGGATGGTTTTAGTTTTGCTGAAACCTCTAAATTTTGATATTTATTTGACGCCTCGATCAAAGCAAAGTTTGGATGCAAAATAATTTTCTCAGGAAGAATTTGTGGAAAAAGATTTGATGAATCATTTAAAGAACCAAGAAAAGCTGAGTAACAAAGAGATGAGCTATTTCTGATTTCTAAACCACCTAATTTAATTTGAAGAATGCACAGTGACCAAGCATTCGAATCAATTTTACAGTTTATATTATTTTCTAAACTAAATTTTAGTAGATCGTCAAATTTTTCTAAACATTCCAGCATCCTTCAACATGGCGCTGTCCGAAACGAATTACTTTCCATGTATATGGAGTACAAATTTCGTTATAAAGTCCAAATTCGTGGGAGGTTTAGTTTCCGAGTTATTTGAAAAAACGTTAAAATATATATAAAAAAAACATAACTTTAGAAGTAAAGCAGCTATTGATATACGGTTTCCGATTTGGTTTTTCGTAAATATTACCCAAAAATGTTGTTATAAGGTTCAAATCTTTCAAAGCTACAGTTTTCAAGATATTTTCATTTCCTTTCAACATAAAATAATTGATTGTATAGTGGACTATCCGTGCTTTCTAGCACAAATTTTATTTCTTTATCTAATTTAACTAGGCAAAAAATTTATTTTTTTTCTAAGCTTATGAGTAAAAATAGAGTTTTTCGATTTTTTATTACTGAAATAAAAACAAAATGTCTTTTGAAAAATTGAGAATTTTCGTATGACATTTTCTTAAACTAATAATTCAGGTTTTTATAAACTACCGTATCTCTACATATTAGAAGATCTACCATATCTAATGATTAGTCTAATATTAAATCTAATTAACTTATAGCTAATTAAAATAATGACAAACTAAACTAATCACTTTTTTAAAGTATTTTTGAGTTTCTATTGCCTTTGGTTCCTCTCGACAAAGCGTCTAACAGTAATCCGCTAACATTGAGACATTCCACTTCCCTTGGTATGTTTTTAATGGAGTCGTTCTCCATGTTCGTCAGTCATATCTCGACAGTTTTCGGGGAAGTGGTCGAAGTGAGAGTGTAGAAAGTCTATTTTTATGGACTTATTACAAAACATATTTTCATAGGATTGTAGAAGTTTGTTTACAATCTCTGAATAATTTTCTGCACTTTTATTTCCTAAGAATTTGGTCACCACCATTCTAAAGGCTTCCCATGCCTCTTTTTCGTTTCTCTCAAGCACAGCATCAAATCCCAAATCCACGAGAAGCGTTATTTGGGGTCCGACAAAAATTCCCTCTTTAACCTTGGCTTCACTTATTCCAGGAAATTTTTGTTTTTTCTTTATGTGATTGAAGGCAGGAAGATCTCAATTCATAGCTTTAACGAAATGTTTAAATAAGCCAAGTTTTAGAACATTGAACCACTACAAGGAGCTTTTTTTCAGACCTAGGGCAGGGTGTTTGATTTCAACATCTTCATCCCATTGTTGTCATAGTAACCTAATACGTTTTCCCCTGTTTTTAATATTAGTTAAAATACCTTCAATAATTTTTAGTTCCGTTTAATTAAATGGTCTAGATATAGTAATAAAAATCTATGTTTCTATAAAAAAAAACCTAAAAATATATTCAAGTAGGATGTACAGCTAAAAAAATAAGAAAAAGGTGCTATGGAAATCCCTATTACTGAAATTAGTGATACGCCAGCAACACAGATTTCCTGCCTTTGTTTACCAAGAATGGCCAAATATTTTAATTTAACGTACCTGTGAAACAAAATACTGCGGTCCCCCGACTATGTTTCAACTTGCATATAATAATACACTTCGGAACCATTTTTCGCCACAAAATTTTAACAAAAATATCAAAAAAACACTATTGACAAGTGATGAAACTTTCACTTTCAAAACAATAATGACATTCCAGGAAAAATCGAGAAACCGCAACAAACAATCAATGTTGCCACGTTGACTACAAAAAAAGATGTTTAAGGAAAACACATGTTAAATTTTCAAAAATTGTCGAAAGTTTTAAATAGGCTGTGAGTATTATATATTATGTATATTAGCTTTTTTAACATATAACCTCATTAATTAATTAATAAATAAGCGTCGAAAACTTAATCCAAATTTAGTACGTTTTTTGTTGCATAATTTTGTTATGAAAATTGGCAACACAGATTTCTTTCTCCCCTTTCCCCACTGTAGATGTTGCAATCCAATAACCAGTGTAACCAGACAAGTATATAACTAACTAGAGCTAATTCAGTGCTAATTTTGTTCTGCCAAAAAAATAGCGATTGCAGCCTAATTAAGAAAATTCAGAAAACAAAAGATATCTACATAATTATGACTAATTTAGTGCTCTATATAATACGAAAATTATACTACAAATATTATATTGTGATATTAGGGAAATTTTTGGTAAAAGTGATGTAACTCTGTAGTACTAAATGGATTCTACCGAATTATGTGTTTTTTGGTACTAAACCTCTTTTGGTTTGCCCGTCATCATTTGAGCTGCTCTCTACCATAGAAGCTAGTAGCGCAGGCTCTATATTTACAAAAAGCGAGCTCTTAAGTTTTTTAGGCGTTAGGAAATGAGTGCCTTAATATATTTAAATAGTTCTTATAGTTTTAATTTAATAAATTTGATATCAAGAATTTCGGGATAACTAAATGAGATAGACTTAAAATCTTATGCCTATAGGAGAATTTTTCTGGGGAGTAGTTTTTTTTTGGTAAAACTTATATAACTCTGTAGCACCAAATCGGTCGTAGTGATTCATGTGACTTTTGGAGTTAAATTACCTTTCGTTTGCTTACAATCACTTGCACTGCTAGGTTCCGCAGAAGCTGGCAGCGCACACGCTCTTTGTTTAGAAAAACGAGCTCTACATTTTTTTATGGAATATAAATTTAGTACTTTGCGAGGTTTTAATAGTTATGTTAGTGTTAAGTAATCTTATTGATTCACATTTCAACGATTTATATTTATATTATTTTCGTACTACATATTTAAAAAAAATATATATATGAAACTATGGAGCACTAAATTAGCTCTAATTATGTAGGTATCTTTTTTTTTTAATTCTCTTAATTAGGCTGAAGTAATATTTTATTTGAAGGAACTAAAGGATTGTTTCACTCCCGGCGCAAAAGATTGTCTTTGTGGCCAATTTCTTCTTTTATAGTGATCCTTTTTCGCTCGGCTATAACATCCGCATAGAAAACAATAATATTTGGTATTGTATGTATATATTTCCAACCATATTTGTTATATTGCACAGTAGCTAAACAAAAAAGAACAATACCTCTCATTACCTAAATTACCACTCTCTTAGTAAGGGTATCCACAAAATAAAAAAAAAAAATCCATGACTTTCCATGACCAACTTGTTAAAATTTCTCTGACTATTACTTTTACAAAAATCAGCCTACTACAACTGATCAAACCTATCGTTTAACATTTTTTTTACATTTTTGGAGGTACTTCACTCTTTGTCTATTTCAAACAGCGATAGGAAAATAATGAAAAAATTATGCAATTATGCTTCGAAAATGATTTTTTGACAATTTCTTAAAATATGTTTTGGATTAACATCTAGGTCACGATTCTTCAGAAAGGACAGAAAGTCTCACCTGTCGCAATTCTGGAAAGTGGTGATTTTTACTTATTGCCTCATTTAAAATAAAAACACACCGTCCTTATTAATCATCCTAAGGCTGTAGGAGACACTGCGTATTTTTTTTTAATAATATTTGGTAAATTTAATATTTTAGAGATATTCTGCAGGACTAGTGTTACGGCGAAGCTAAATTGTATTACGCGTACCCATAAACGTTAAAAAGTGTCGAAAATTCTCACCATGTAAAAGAAAAGACAGAATTTATGTGACTTTTCTAAACAGTGACATATTCCATGGCTGTCTATGGTTTTGTATGTTAAAAGTTTTGAAGGTTTGTTTACACACAAAAGTAAGCTCATTGACATACATTTTTAAATAAAAATTAACAACTAGTGGCTAAAATAGTGCTTTTTTTACAAGCCTTGGTTTAAATAACTAGCGCAGCGAGGTATTTAGAAACGCGAGTAAAAAAAATCACAGTTTAGCCAAGAGTTGTTAATGCTATTTTTTTTAATATCTTTATCAAAAAATCCAAGAAAAACAGGAAAATACTTTTAAAAGTCTCGAACGAAAACCACTTCTCGCAACACCAAAAAAAAAAGTTTTTTTGCATCGGTAACCAAAAAAGCCATGCTTTAGTTATCTGCAGATAGTTACTAAAATCATGTTTTTGAAAGTTTTTTACCAAAAATGCATACAAAAATTTAAACTGACATATTTTTTGTTTACTGGAATAATATTAAGACACTAAATTTTAAGGAATATTAGCAAATGAGTCCTGATAAAAAATCAGTTAGTGTTAACTTATGTTTAAAAATCATCAGATTTTTTTGTAATGGCGAGATTTTTTGATGGTTTTTAAACAATCGCGACCTAGCCAGTGTCAATTATAGAAACACGCCGCAAGTATTTTTTTTAATTTGACTAAAAAATTAATTTCCTATACGTTATTTTGAACGATGTTAAGAAAGGTTGCTAAAATTAAAAATTTCACGTTTTGATGAAAAAGTAGAAAAAAGTGTGTGGGGTTAGCTGCAAAAAGCATTTTTTATACCCTGAAATAGCATATGAGTAGCAATTGCGATACTCTTATCGGGGAATTTCTATGACTTTCCAGACTTTTTAGTAAGTTGCAAGACTTTCCATGGCCACTTTTTTTCCCTGACTTTCCAGGTTTTTTCAAAATGTGGACACCCTGTTAGTCTAATCCGTGACAATACTTTAACAGCATGGGCCAGCGTAAAAGATTTATGGTTCGTAGACAGACGATATTATGTAAACCACACCTCGGAAAATATTTTAAGCGATGTATTTGCGTCGAGCAGGTCAAAATCTATAAGACTGAGCTATTTTTATTACCGACTTTTTTTTTGTGTTGACTAGTGTTATTGTGGGTGGGTTACGGTGAGGTGATAAAACCTGTAGAAAAGTCGAAGGAAGTTTAGGTCCAGTTGTTTTTTTTCCAGCCCTTTCTGACAAAAAAACGATTTGATGTAGATATTTCAAGAAAATCAAAAATATTTGTTTTCTAATATTGTCATCTCTATACAGTAAATTTATAATACCCTATCTCGAAAAATGCTAGTCATTGAAAAAAAAATAGGTAGGTATCTTTTTAACTATAAATCATAGATTACGTATAAAGATTTTTCTTTTGAGACCATTAGTCATTTTATTTTTGTATGGTTTGGTATCTTTACCCTAAATCTCAACACAAAACAACGCTCGATTTTGTGTGTAAAACTGTAAGGCTTTTAATTTATTATTTTTATTTTACATTAATAAACCAAAACGGAAGCACAATAGACTTTTCGGAGTTCGTGCCTTTGATAAATTTCATTAGAACTTTAGGTTCTGAAAACGCATCACGTGCGGGAAAGAAGAAAAAAATAAACCTCCGCGGGGTCTAAATGGTAAACGTTATGGGCGATATTTATGAAGGTCTATAATTTAAGAAAACTTTGTTTTAAAGGGTGAAATATACATGGGTATCTCAAAATTTATTTAAAGCAATTGTAAGATATTTTTACCAAGATGCGGAAGACCATTTTTTCTTAAAGCAGTAAAATCTGGGTAAACAAGAAATCTCAAAACTGTCAAAGTGACACGGGATATCGCATTTTGAGTAAAATCATTGTATATCTTAGACTACCAACAAAAGGTGGTTTATCGATTTTAAATTTTAAAACAATCACGATTTTGTTGATTGTTTTTTCCAAAATGTAATATAAAAAAAACCAATTCCAAACTTTTTCTGCTTTAATTGTCTATTCCAGCCCGTTCTTTAAGGCAATGTATAGGAACGTATAATATCTCACTTTAAATTGATTTTCTGCCCTCTTAAATGAAAAAAAAGCCAATCAAAAGAAAAATTCGCGGTAAATGGTTGCGCTGTATATGCTAGCTCGGTAAAAAATCGCGCTGTAAAAAAATTTGCGGTAATTTTTTTTTGGTACTGTTTAGCAGACAAAAACCGCGCATGGCATTAAAGCGCAGACGTGACCCTTTTCGGAAGACCATTTTTTCTTAAAGCAGTAAAATCTGGGTAAACAAGAAATCTCAAAACTGTCAAAGTGACACGGGATATCGCATTTTGAGTAAAATCATTGTATATCTTAGACTACCACCAAAAGGTGGTTTATCGATTTTAAATTTTAAAACAATCACGATTTTGTTGATTGTTTTTTCCAAAATGTAATATAAAAAAAACCAATTCCAAACTTTTTCTGCTTTAATTGTCTATTCCAGCCCGTTCTTTAAGGCAATGTATAGGAACGTATAATATCTCACTTTAAATTGATTTTCTGCCCTCTTAAATGAAAAAAAAGCCAATCAAAAGAAAAATTCGCGGTAAATGGTTGCGCTGTATATGCTAGCTCGGTAAAAAATCGCGCTGTAAAAAAATTTGCGGTAATTTTTTTTTGGTACTGTTTAGCAGACAAAAACCGCGCATGGCATTAAAGCGCAGACGTGACCCTTTTCGTCTGAATAACTTAGGGTACGTAAAGCGCAAATTAAAGAAAAGCGCATGTAAAAAAATACGTATAGTAAAAGGTTAGAGATTCACCTTAATCAAATATATATTTTGTGCCTCATTTTTTTTTTGTTTTGGTGATTCTGCGCCGTAAAGTCTTTTGCGGTAAATTCTCGCGTGCTAGGGGCCAAACAGTAACGTGTGATTTTAGCAATTTTACTATATTTTCATGAAAGATGAAAGTTCGAACATTTTTTGCAGAATCAGTCATCATCATAGGCAATAACTCGATACCGAGTATGATTTTCCTCATTTTGTATGGTCGCTATCTGTTGTGCGTTTTTGGGTGGCTATCTAAGCCAATTCTCGAGCCGCACACCCCTTCATATTCCTGGCACACCCAGTCTCCGGCAGCAGCCGGATTTGTTGGTCATCCATTCTTCCATTTTGTCGCTGCTTTCTACGTTCTCTCTTTTCCGTCTCTAGTCTACGTCGTTGCTCTTCAAAAGTTTGTGCTCCCTCATCCTCATCTGCTTTGAGAGACGTACTTCGGGCATGCGGATAACGTGACCAGCCCAACGAAGCTGGTGCGTGAAGATAAGAGCTTCTATACTAGTTATTCTGACTTCTTCTAAAACACTTATGTTTGTTCGTCGGTCTTGCCATTTGATTCTTAGGATTCGTCTTAAACAACTTTTTTTTTTCGTTTGATATGCCTTCTGTAGGTGGTCCACGTTTCGCATCCGTATGTTAGAGTTGGTATTATAATTGTGTTGTAGACACGAAGCTTGGTCTCCGCATTGACGTCGTGATTGTTGCAGAATCTCTCCGAAAACCGACCGAACGCTGCGCTAGCACATTTTAGGCGATGCTGTATTTCTGCGTCAATAGTTGCATTTGATGATAGGTGGCTCCCAAGGTATGGGTAATGTGCCATGTTCTGCAGAGGATGGCCATTTATGGAAATGATTGGAGCTTGGAGATTCGTACATGGTTCTGGTTGGTGAAGAATTTGCGTTTTGGCAAGATTACCTCTAGAGGTCAATCTTGCCAAAACGCTTTTGTAGGCTTGGTTAAATGCGTTGACTACCAGCTGTAGACCTTCCTCTGTATCGGCCATAACGACGTTGTCATCGGCGTACTGCAGTTCGATTACCGAGGTCGTCGAGACCTTAGTTTTTGCTATGTGGGATACAGGGAAAAACCCATCGCCAATCTCCTATTTTTCCATTTTTTTCTCGAAATACTGGGAAATCCTTTGTTTTTCTCTTGTTAAACCACTGATTTGATTAAGTTATTCCAAAATTCCAACTAGTTTTACTTAAGTTTTAAAAAAACGCATAATCAAATTACCCGAAATTCTAAACGGGTGCGCATAATTTATTAAAAAGTCCCTTAAAGAAAACCAGTAAATACGTAAAACCGTACTATCACAAAATCGAAATAGATCATAACGGACTGGCCTAAAATGTTACAAGACAAAAACCGTAAAAATTCAAAATAGGATAACCTGTGTAACATATTCCCGCTAGATTGCGACACAGTATACATCCGATAACAGCTGGACAGGAAATGTGTAAAATACTACCGCGAGATGGCAGCACATAGCCGACAAATAAGATGTGTGTGGGTGTTCGACCAATAGCGGACAAGCTTTTCGTAACGGCATTTGCCGCGCTTGTCTTTTATTGTACAGAATGGGTTAGATTGGCTCTCTCCAAGGGAGAAATATGAATACGCTACTTAGTCATATCTCCCTTGAAGGCGTCCTTGCCGAAGGAAGGGACTATGAATACAACATCGAAGGACGCCCCGAAGGCCGCCTTAGGCAAGGTAATCTTAAGACTCCCTCCAAGAGAGAACTATGAATACGGCCCTTAGTTAGGTACTACCTAATTTCAATAGGCCGACTGTAGGCGAGGTCAGCGCCTTCTGTACCTAAAATACAGTTAGGCCAACAACGTTCTCAACTAAAAAGCCAGTTAACTCACTTTCGTTTTAGTATCCTTTGGCCTATGATCGGTGCCATATTGACACCAAACTGACAGAAAATCCATATTTTACTTTTCAATTTGATTATAAAAATGGCAGCCACATTAGGATAAAGGGCACTGAGGCGGTAGGAGTTAACAGGCTTTTTAGTTGAGAACGGTGTTGGTCAGGCTAACAAATCAAACGGTGTCCGTTAGGGTGGGACCGCAGGTTTCAGGATCCAGTCACCCTAGTGTCCGTCACACCGCAGAGCCATCTAGCGGCAATCGGTAACACTTGTTTTAGAGTTTTAAGATTTTAGTATTGTAAGGTTTTAGGCCAGTACGTTTTGACCAATTTCAATTCCGCCGCTACATAGTTTTGTCATTATAACATTTTTACCCAGTACAGATTTCTTATTGTAAATTTTGAAAAAGTACGTTTTTACATTGTATTGTTTTGCTAAATTATAGGCATTCTTCTAAACCTTAGTTCATATTAGTAAACTCACCCTTGTTAATTAATTTTCTTGACTCACACTCGATCTCACACAACGATTTATATAGGTTGGATTCTTTAAATGGAACGGTGCTTCTAGTGACTTTAAAGAAGAGGTTTTAAAAAAAGCTAAAGGCGACTTTGGGCCCATGATAAAAAAAAATTTGGGACCCCCAACTGGAGGCCCAGGGCCAACCAACTTGTGGCACCTTTTTGAAAAGCTTGCTAAAAAGAAATTTAACGCGTTAGTTTTTTTTTACATCTGTCAACCAATTTGTCAAAAATTTTAAAAAACTTATTTTTTGTCAATTGTTTTAGCTTCAAAATAACCTAGATAATTCTCTATTTACTAAGCGGAATAAAGAAAATATGACACAAAAACCTTATTGGCGGCCTGCTAACATTTTTCATGAGAAGGTACCATTTGTGGCACCTTTTTGAAAAGCTTGTTAAAAGAGAAATTCGATTAAATATATTTTTTGGCGTCTGTCAACCCAAGTGTTAAAAGTTTATTTTCCTTTTTTAACAAGCCTTCCAAAAAGATGCCACAAGTGGTATCTCCTCATGAAAAAAATGTTGGTAGGCCCTGGGCCTTTAGTGAGGACCCCCAAATGGGCCGCCAAAGTTATTGCGTGGTATTTTCTTTAGTCCGCTTAGTAAATACATAAATATTTAGTTTATTTTAAAGCTAAAACAATTGACCAAAAAATAAGTTTTTTTAAAATTTTTGACACATTGGTTAACAAATGTCAAAAAAATAGTGCGTTAGGTTTCTTTTTTAACAAGCTTTTCAAAAAGGTGCCACAAAAGTGCTACAAATACTTGGTAGGCCCTGGGTCTCTCGTGGGGACCCCAAAATGTTTTTTTATTATGGACAGAAAGTCCGTAGAAAATCATAAAAAAACTCGCTTTTTTATATTTTTTAAAACCTCTTCCCTAAAACCTCTAGAAGCACCGTTTCAATTAAAGAATCTACCCTGTATATCTTATTATTGCACAAGTATATATTAACTTTTTATTAATATAAAAAGTGTTTTTATTTACCAGAAGCATTAAAAAACATAAATCAAGTTTTGTTTACATTTCTCGCTGTCGAAATGTCATTTTCAAAATATTAGGTGCGTTCGGATCACAAACTTGTGAGAAACAGTGAGTTCGCCTCTCTTATCTCTGCTTGCACCTTGGCTTGCACCAAGTTAAGGAAAGTTTTCTTGTTTGAGCTTTAAGATAACCTAAATTTCAGTTTGTAAATAATTTAATACATTTGGTTTAGCTAAACTGTTAACGGGATGCGGAACAAGCGAATTTTGTGCAGACCGAACATCAAGCCATACATAATTAGATCTGTGGAAGGAACTATTGGCATGTTGTCTCGTTTTAAATTACTTTGGATAGTTATTCTAGTGTTCTTAAAAACATTAAATACTTCCTCGAGTCAAATAGGTTTTGGCCCCGAATCGTCCTTGGCGCCGAATCGTTTCGTGCCTAATTGGGCGTGCCGAACTGTCTCACCCTTTCCTAGACATGTCCCTGCACACCAAGAAGCAACGACGTGCACTATATTACGGGCGGCCTGTTACTAATAAAACTCGGTGATTTCTGACGAAGTTTCTCATTTTTAATGGAGAAAAATGCGACAAAAATAAAAATATCATCAATTTATTTGGGGGCTGTCATAATTCGGATTGACAAATTTTCTTTTGAGCAATTTTTCGATTCTTGAAATAATGAGGATGTCCTTGAGAAAAACTTTTTCATAATCCCATCGTTAATCTCAATAATGTGTCACAATGATTTTAGTTAGAGTCCCTGTATGTAACAGATATCAGTAAAGAAAAGAGTGGCGACAAGGTTTTCAAAGTCACTTAAGTTAAAGAATAACTTCAAATCCATTGGCGTGACAAGAGGCATTTCAAAAAATGTTTGTATATATTAAAGAATCCAGATCATCAGAATATTAATTAAAACGAACTGGCCTTTATCGTTTTTTAAGGCTTTTTAGGCTTTTTGCACCGGTTAAGTTTAATTCAACATATTTTCATATTTGGAAAATTACGCTCTTCATAGACTCTATAGAAGATTTCCTAAAATCTAGTAGTTATTACATAAAGAGTTATAAAATCAACTCACCTCGCAGATTTTAGTGTTATCAGACACTTAAAGTAAATATATCAAAGCAACGGTATCGGCATACCTAACGCGTTCGAAACAAAGCCAAAATACACTAAATTTTTACTTGTCTATGCCATGTTTCGAACAATGCCCGGTTTTTTGACGGGTGCGATAACACAACAGGGTACCGATTGTGGAAGTCATAGGAAGTAATCGTTCGCCTGAGAGAAGAAAAGTAAATTCAACCAATTAACCCGCTTAAAAGCAGTGACGAGACGATCGAATAATCACCAAACTATTATGGGCACGCGCAGAGCTGCCTCGAACAATAATTTTTGAGCGAGGCCGTTCTCTCGACTAGACCCAGTAGTTGGGAGTTGTAGAAAAGCTCGTGTGAAAAACGTCACTTGTATTATTTCAGAGCAAGCTATTGGACGAACCACCGATCGATAGTTTACTCGCTAATGCGCATGCTACGGCAAACTTGACCGTCTTTTAGAGTAGGACTCGCAAAGTGGTCGATTTTTGTAAAAACGCGGACATTAAAAAAAACTTCCACATTGTAATTTAATCGTACAAAATATTTAGTTTTAATAAACTGACAGGATGATTGTGTAAATTTTCACATTTATCTTAAGACATTTTTAAGAGAAAAAAGATATATATTTATTAATTAGCTAAATTAAAGTAAAAATGTTAGTTTAGAAAAAGAAAAAGAAAATATATTAAAAAGAATGCCAACCGAAATTTTCAAATGAAACACCCAGTATATTATTGTATTTTTGCATTGTGTTTTTAAATTATAAGCATTTTTATATAACGTACCCTACGTCGATCTTCTGTTTTCGAGATATTAACAGCTGAATACTGTTATATTCTGGATCTTCTATTTGAAATTTGATGTTGAATACTGATGCGTAATGTAAAACTCGTAAAAAGCATAGTTTATTCTTTGGCCAACTATTCGCCTAGTATCTTGACAACCATATAGGGGCAAATTTAGATACATTTTGAATTTTTTAATTTTTCCATTTTTGTCCGCGTTTTCTGGAAAATCGTCCACCGTGCGTCGTTCGAATGACTTTTGTGCGATCGGGCGGTCCCAGAATACGGAATTTTGGATTTTAATAGAAGTGGTCACTTCTCAGGGTATGATCGTTCTATTACGTCCAGAATCGAACTCCAGGTGATTCCACTCGTTGCGTACGGAGGGATGTACGTAACGTTACGGACCCACGAACGTACTTAACGATTTCAATCAGCAGTTCTGTCATCACACCCTTCATAAAAGCAGGCATCGTTCATAACATCGCATAAACAAGTCAAAAGTGTAACTTGACCTATTTGTCACTATCGACAAACAGTATTTTGTTTTCTTTTACAGTATCAGTATCAGACAAGGAAAAGAGATCGTTTTCCTTTCTTAATAGCTACAGTAGAGTATTTCCGATATATCCATTTGTATTACTTTGCAGAACCTATAAATGTGGGCGTGCCTCAAGGGTCGATTCTTGGACTTCTTTTATTTTTATTATTAAACTTCAACCTGTAAGAAATCAAGATCAAATACAAAATCATTTCCAATATGTATTTCCTTTAGAAAACGACATGAGCGGAGCTACGTTCCCAAAATTCTGATGTGGGTGGACTTCCAGGCTTCTGATATGAGTGGAGGAACTATGATGTGGGTGACCCATCTACTCATCGGCTTCGACGCTCTCCAAACATTCTATAGGGCAAAGTTTCACAACAGGTCTTCTAGAAGTTCCAGTGGCTGTTTTTAAATCAAAAACTTATACAGTTTGGCCTTTTCTGGATAAGTTTTAATGACCCTCTTTAAGGGCCAATTATTATGCGGTAATTGGTTGTCCATAATTACAACGGTATTACTAACACTTATGTTCATATTTTGCTGTATCTATACCTACCAAGTATCCTTTTAACCATCTTTGCCAAAACAAAAACTGTTGTGCAATTTTACATTGTCTCCTAATATCTATTTTTTCAGAGATTTTAAAAATACCAGGTGGTCTGATTCGGGGTTAGACTTTCTTCGTCTTGGTGATTTGAAGGAAAATATGTTAGTGGTCGGTTATTTACGATTTGTTCAGCTTCCACAAAAACTATTTCAGCTTCCATAAAAACTATTCAGATTTAGATTTATGTTTTTTCAAAATGTTTTTTAGCGTGTTTTCAACAGAGCGTACCAATCTTTCTCAGACTCTTTCCATGTGTGCGCGGTTGGTAAGAATTTTCAATTTATTTCTAGAACAAGGCGGTTTTTTCTTATTTCTCAGCTATCGAAGCTGCGTTTCCATTGTCACTTCATAAAGATTCACCTCCTGGATCAAACACGAATTGAACTTTTCTGGTTTCTGGTTGGCTTTCTGTTTAAAAATTTTGTAGCGTATCCCTTTTCTATACATCTGCCTATTTCTTTGACATATGTTTGTTTAAAATTTTCATCTTGTCTCGTCATCTTCTTTTCTATAAATTCAAATTTCTTCATTTCTAGGTTTTTACTATCGGGAAGTTCTTTGTTTTTGCTGTTCTACAGTAAACTGTTTCCCTATTCTCCTTATCTTTTAGTAATGCTTTTTATCATTTTCTGTGCTTTTTCATCTCCTCTTTCGTAACTGCAGACTCTTTTACTTCAATAATGATTCAAATGATTCGGCTGCAGAATAATCTTCCTCCATGCCGTGTAATTATTTATTTTTTGCTTTAAACAAACTTCTTCTGTATCCACTTTTCCTTGAGAACTGGTTAATTTGTGTGAAGAGCTCAACCTATTTTTGTGTAAGATAGAGCTGACGAATTATTTTTTGTTGTTTGAAGGTGGTAGACAATGTTGAATTTGGTAGTAAACTAGAGTTTCGAAGTTCCATTGTCTTTATTTTTTACTTTTTTTACAACGTTTCGAATGCTTATGTATCTGCACCCAAATAGCATTTTTTCGTCTTCCGACTAGTTTTGTACCGCATCTAACGTTAGAGAGAGTATAAAAAATAGTCAGTTGATGACTTTAGTGGTTTAAGTCACGGATTATACTTTATCTTTCGTTCTTACGACGTCTTAGCTTGTATAGACGGACGTAAGTCGTCGAGATAACGTTTGGAGCCGCTTCGACGTCGACGTCGTTAAGGAAAACATTGGCATGTAGTACAGAGTAAGACGTTAGCCCGACGTCTGACCTTGTAGTACTTATGTCAGTAAAGTTTTCTGACGACGGTCCAATGTCTGTGCTGCCAGCGTTACAATCAGTAAAAACTGCGACGTCCGTCCCACGTCCGGGATGCGACAAATGTGCCCAATATATGTGGTAATGATATTTGACCTACACCTAAAGGTTTCCCAACGTTAGGGTTTGGACTCCAACCCAATGTAGTGAAAATTGATTTCCTTTTTGTATTTTCATGCGTGCTATACATTTTTGTGTTATAACTAATAATGCCAAAGAAAAACCAATTCAAATATTCTACCATGTTCTACAGGAAAAGAATAAAATTGCTCGCACAAAAATCACGTTCATCCAGTCAACATGGGTAGATAGCTCAACTTTAAACTTACCTTAATAAGTCCTTAAAGTAGTTTACCACAAACCGTTGTGTGTTGTGTATCACTTTCTGGGTCTTGTTCCGATGTCGGACAGACGTAGTGGAGGAATCTTTTTTGAAAGCAAAGTTCCCTAAACAAATTAAGTTAACCAAATACCACCAGAGGTCAAACCCACCAGATTGAGTCAAACTTACACGGCTGGCGACCTCTAGAATCTTGCAGTGGAGTCACTGTAGATGAAACCAACGTTTCGTCAGAACGGGCGATCGATTAAGTAAAGAAAAATTCACTAGGGGTCAGAACCAGTCAGAAAATAAAAGTGGAGTTTGAGTAGAAATCGGGCAAGTTTATTGGAATTCTCTGATGTAGCCGTCTTTTCCTTACGGTAGTTGTGGATAAATAATAAAGCCGATTTTTTCAATAAAATATTAGTTTTTATTGAAAAAGTGAGAATATTCATAGCGATCGTCTATTTTCGGTCCTGCATTTGTCATGTGTGTCAGTAAAGTGAAGTGTGTTGGTAATTTTTGGTGTTCTGCCTGGTTTTCAAGCTCACACAAGTTACAAGTCTCAATGTTCTCATGGGGTATGTAATAATTTTGATATGAAACACTGATGGCATCTTTGGTTGTTATTTCGAATCAAAGTGTAGAGGTTTCCTAAATATGAACAAAAATATGAACTAAGTTTGTCGTCTGACATCAGGTTGTCTACGCCAACGTCGAAACGACATCCAAATGCTAATTGGACAATCATTATCAGGGGAATAAACCAAAACTAAGATTAATTAATCTTAAATATGCCAGTAAATGTGTTCAGTGAACCATAAAACCAACCTGTGTTCAGTGAACCATAGAGTTTACACTTGGTTCGCTCCGCCCTTTCGCATTTGAAATCTGTTGCCTCCGAAAAGCATGGGTTTCTAAATATCCTTGAGGGTGACGTTTTGTTAAGTAAATATATTCTGGTTCCTCTGCTCCGTGGCTACAATCTTTGCCTCTTTTCATTCCATATGATGTTGATTTTCTCAGAAATGTCCAACTATTTTTGATCCAGTTGTTTTCCTTTGTCAAGTTTTTCGTTTGTGGTTTTTGGTGATATGGTTTAGTTTTTGTTAATTGACTTCTTCTTGTTGTGGTTGTTTTAAAGATGGTATTGGTTGCCTTTTCTTCTTATCTTTTCCGAGATCACTTTGATGTATGAAATTATAGGCGTTGCCTTCCTTTCAGTATTTACGTCTTGGTGTTGGTGTGGTCTGAAGAGTTTTATTGATCGTGTAGTTGGAGAAACCGTTCCTTCGCAGATCGGATCGAATTTTTGCCTCTTCTTTATTTAAAGCTTTTTCTGTATTGCAGTGCGTTGTGGCTCGATCTATAAGAGATTTTGCAATTCCCAGTTTGGTTGATGTGGAGTGGTTTGATTTGAAGTTTAGATATTGTCCAGTATTGGTTTGCGATATATGGAAGTGGTTATGTTTGAATTCTTTTTGGTGACTAGATCGACGAAGAGAACTGACAATTTTTTTCTTTTTCCAGAGTTAATGTGATTCAGTTTCTTATGCTGTTGACATGATTAAAAATGTTCGCAGAGTTTCTTTCTTCAAAGGATTTCATAAAGATGTTGGCCACTACCGGCGAAAGTGGAGATCCGATGGTTATACCATCTTTCTGTCGATTATACCTGTCCTTTTCTTGGAAGTAAGAACTCTGCAGACTTGCATTTAGTATGCATCTGACAGATGTCCGATAAGTGTAGAACTCATTCCAAATCTAAGTGCTTTCAATCTCTGGAATCAAATTTGCATTATCATGCAAAAACACGGAGGCCTCTAAGCGAATATACTACTCCTTATATGACCCAGTTTTTCATTCCTCTGGTATAATTAATAGTGGAGCGCATTTACTCAATAAGATCCTCTGGTCATCGGAATATCCCTTTAATATGCGAAGTCATAAGCTACGGTCTCCCTTTAAGTGAAACTTTTGCAATATATGGGGGTTTTTGCGGGAGGTCGATATACATATAGTTTTGGTCTTGTTTTGTTTGGAAAAGTCGAGTTTGCCTTTAGGCTTTTTGCTCGGTCCGGCCAGCTATACACAGTAAAAAAGTAGCTGCGGGTAACTTTAATTTCTTACTTGCGGTCTAACCTGCCAAAAAAACTGCATTAAAGCTCATAAAAACAGTCCTGATTTGTATCAGCTTTTGTGAGGTAAAATTTTAAGTTTATTAAAGTTTGTAGTAATTTACAAGTTTTGTCTTTGATTATGATAATATTTTGTGCGGTTTTATTTTAAAATATTTTATGGGTTTATAAAAGAACCGTTTTCTAAGAGAGTTCAGACTCATTAATATTAATATATAGATTTATATGATTACACCATTGTTTTTGATAATGTATTATGAGTTAGAATAAGCACATTTGTTATGAAACTTTTGGGAGGTTTTATAAACAGTCAGACTAACAAAATTTTAAAGGTTTCTTTGAACATCTTGTTTCATTAATAGTTTGCAATGTGTTGGTAAAAACACAGTGTTCATAAGTCTTCCTATAGATTCAATAGTCAAGTTTATATGCTTTTATGTGTCCATCTTTAAAATAATATATAATATGAGTTTCAATATATCCAAAATTTTATGGGTTTTCCAGGGCATTTTATAATCTAACAGGCTCATAATATTTTATACGTTTCTATTATAAATTTACTAATCTTTTATAATCTTACTTACTATACATTGCTAAGGTTTTTGAAGCAAGCAAATCTAATAAAAACTGCGTTTTGTCGACCAGCTATAAACTAATTAAAAAAGCTATGCTTAGCAAAATTACTTACTTAGTTATATATACTATCGCTCATAAAATCTTAACAAAGCCACATAAAATCTTATAGAAACTTATCGAAGTAATAGGACCTGACCTGCCCTAAACTCTAATCACATCATCTTTCATAAATACTTTTACAAAAACATATTTTTTGACTGAAATCTTGTACGCTTTTATAAACAATGCTTCAAAAAATCTCATAGAAACTTACAAACAGTTTCTGGCGACAATTAAGTACTTATACGAGAATAATTTTTAATTAGATATTTAGAGCTTGTGCAAGCGCAAGGTGTGTTATTATATTGTTTTTATACTTTAGTTTTCCTGTATTAATCCATACTATATTACTTCTACTAATATTACCACCACTACCTCTGCTAAAATTGTGCCATCATTTTTTATTTTAAAATTTAGGTAGATCTTATAACCTAGATAGATCCTAGTAGAACTCTTAAACTTTTATGAGGAATTGTCATATTAAAAATCATAAAATATTGTAAACTTTTATAAACCAACTGGCTGCGGGAGCATGATTCGTGTTTCATTTCGCTAGTCAAAAATTATAAAATATCATAAATTTATGTAGGCATAAATCATGAAATCTTATATTGTTTATGTGTTTTACAATGTTCTATGAGGTTTTTTGTGGTAGTGTAAATAGTAGTTTTTAAACTAACGGCTGAAATTTTGTTTTTTCAGTATGATCTGGTTTGCGATATATGGAAGTGATTATTGTTGCATTGTTTTTGGTTACTAGAACGTCGAGAAAAAACAAGTTTCTTTTTTTTTCAGAGTAATAAATAGTTATTATGCTAATTAGAACAAAAGTTATTCTTTTCCACACGCAACTGCCGTTTAATCGAACGACGCAGAGAGGAGTTTGGCAAGCAGGCAAGCGCAGGAAAGATACTTTCAATCTTTTTTTCCACGCCTACTTTATCCACCGAGTGCAGGGAGGAATTTACTCCGTGACTTTCCTTCACTCGAATTTTTTATAATCGGCTTTTTTCTTTTTAAGGTGGTTGTAGAAAAAATATTGATCCGAATAGTGAAGGGGCATGTGTAAGTCCATAGGATTTTTAATGAAGGAGTTTTGTGACTATGTGGGAAAGATAGCTCTTCAGTCACACAATCAAGGTTTAGCGAGTGTTTTGTTCGCCTCCGTGTAGAAGGGGTTGATATGACGTCATCTTTCAAGATGGCGGCCAAAAATCATAAAAAATACAACTTTTGCAACCAGGCCATGATTATACTCGATTCCATATAACTCGAGGACGAAGATTCCAAAAAATTTACTTTTAAGGTCATCTGACATTAAATGATCTTGAAAATCGCAAAAAGAAAGATTTTTGTCATTTTCTCTTCGAAAAAGTTTTGTCAGACCAACTTCAAATGTACCTCAAACTATTAGACATGTATGCCAAATTCGATTTTTAGAGTTTGATGCAGTGTGAGGCTTCATGACCTTGAAAAATACCCTAGTAAAATTAACAAATTGCAAGAATAACATACTAAAGGACGCTATTCATCAACTATTACAAAAATTTTGTTCAGCTATGACGTGTTTCAATAACGCGACTGATATATCAAAATGCCGACCTATAACCACATTTTATTTTATCCAATTTTGTGAAAAAGTAACAATGAAAAGGTGGCCATCAATTATTATTGACACATCTCCGCTTACTATGAAAAAAAAGTTTTGTTGATGCATAATCCCGATTGACCTTGAAAATACCATGTAAAATTTAAAAACCCGTTTTTTGTAGTGTTTTTTCCAATTTATCACTACGCAAAAACTTTAAGTTCCGGAGATGAAATTAACATAAAAAAACACTTCATTTTAAACCTCTCTACTATTTGTTTTGATCTGGTGTTCCAGATGTTGGTGTAACGAAACGTTAAATTTTTTTAAAGAGAAAATGACAAAAATCATTTTTTTTTGCGATTTCCAAGGTCAATTGAGGTCGGATGACCTCGAAAGTGATTTCTTTGGAATTTTCGTCCTCGAATATGAAATCGAGTATAATCACGCACCGGTTGCAAAAATTGTATTTTTTAGGATTTTTCGACCGCTATTTTGGAAAATGGCATCAACACACCTGGTCCAGAATATGGTAATATATATCTAATTTCTGATAACTCTTTTATAGGTAATTTAAATGACTTTGTTGGCTAGACAAGTGAGTAGAACATAAAATCCACAGTTCCTAAACTAAAAACAACAGGCATATAGGTAATTTTTACCGGGGTATAGCATAAACATCTGGGACTCTAGATCAAAGAAAATGGTAGAGAGATTTAAAGTCTTTTTTATGGCTAAGACGGTAATTTCATCTTCGGGACTTAAAGTTTTTCCGTAGTTGTAAATTGTAAAAAAACACTGCAAAAAGCTGGTTTCTTCAATCAAGGTAATGCATCAACCAATTTTTTTTTCATATTAAGCAGAGATAAGTTAACAAGAATTGATGGCCACCTTTTTATTTTTACTTTTTTACGCAATTGGGTAAAATAAAATGTGGTTATAGGTCTCTATTTTGAGATATCAGCCGTCATATTAAAACGCGTCATAGCTGAACAAAATTTTTTTTAAAAAAATTGTCGGACTTGATCTTCATATCTTTGTTACCCAATATGGTTCTTTTGGCTTTAATAATTGATGACTAGCGCCCTTTAGTATGTTATTTTTGCAAATTGTTAATTTTGCTGGGGTATTTTTCAAGGTCGTGAAGCTTCAAACTACATCAAACTCTAAGGACACAATATGGCATACATGCCTAATAGTTTGAGGTACATTTGAAGTTGGTCTGCCAAAACGTCGAATTATTAAGATTTTTTGAAGGGAAAATGGAAAAAAATCTTGTTTTTTTGCGATTTTCATGGTTATTTAGGGTCGGATGACCTTGAAAGTAAATTTGTTGGAATCTTCGTCCTCGAATTATATGGAAACGAGTAAAAGTTAAAAGATGTCGTCATATCAACCCCTTCTACACGGATTCAGAATAAAACACATGGTAACACTTGATTGTGTGTCTAAATAGCTATCAATCTCACATAGTCACAAAACTCCTTCATAAAAAATCCCACACTATAAATCATGCTTGAATTATCTTTCCCGCTCACCTACTTGTCCGAACTCCGATCCGTGGCAGTCGGATCATCCGCAGGCGCGTTCGGAAAAGATTAACTTTCCTCACTAGCAAGGATAATAACTATTTTCTCTTCCAGTTTAAAAAGTGCTGGCTTTCGACCCTCAATTAAGTGTGGCCAGTAGCCATTTTACACACTAACTGCGGGAATGAATTTACCCCGAGAGTTTTTTGCACTTTAACTGTTATAAGTCCACTCCACTACTGACTAGAAAGTCAGGTAGCCGAAGAAAAACCAATTGTACCTAACACGTGTGTAAAGTGCTTCTTCCGCACTTGATTGCTGGCTACTACTAACTACTAAGCTTATTTTTGCCCTGATGCTTTTGAAATGTATATTTTGGGAAAAACTTACACCAAATTTTTTACTATGTATGTGTACAGCTTAAATTTCTAACTTTTTTTCGCATAATATTCGGTTGCAAAACTGGAGAGTTCGTCTGAGGTCCTAAAGCAACTAAAATTAAATTCTGACTAAATAACTTTGTATAATAATAATATTTTGACGAACTCATACGTCTATATGAGAATATTTCTCTATTTTATTATACAACGGTTAATAGATGCTGCCTACTTTGAAAAAATGTCCATAAAAATAAATTAGTGCTCTATACCCACAAAATAGTAGTTTTCACAACTAGTGGCTAAAATAGTTCTTTTTACAAGCGTTGGTTTAAATAACGAGCGCAACGAGGTATTTAAAAATGCGAGTCAAAAAAAGCACAGTTTAGCCGCGAGTTAATACCTTTATCAATAAATCCAAGAAAATCAGAAAAATACTTTTAAAAATCTCGAACGAAGAGCACTTCTCGCGACAACCCATCTTTACACTATAAATCAAGGCGGCTGGTAAATGAAATAATGGTTTCCATAGCGATATGATATTTTAATCTTTGACAGTTTGATATTTTGACAATGTTTTTAGATGATTTTTCTTAAATACTTGGTGGAAAATGGCGAGAATAATTTAAGTTTTAGGCAAGAATAATTAGATTAGATGTGAAAGAAAACGAAAATTCAAACTTGAATGAGCATCCCACAACGAACACACAAAGGACCAAAGGAAATGATTAAACGATGTTTCGCCCTGGGCTTACATAACATTTGAGGAATATTCATGTTATAGGAATATTCCCTCAAAGTGATTTTTGAAATATTCTATTGCGAATATGACGGAAATGTTGTAGACCTATTTTTTGATAGTTATATTTTTATAATAAGATAATGATATGCCCATGATAACCTGATAATGAAGTTATTTTTATGAATATTCGCAAAAAAAATTTTTATATATATATAAAAATATTACTATCTTGTGAAGAGAACGCGATTTACATGACTTATAATAACAATTTAGTTTAATGTCATCTATTGTAGGTAGTTGGCACTGGAATCAATATGTGCTTAATGTAGCAGGTAATATTATTATACATATAAGACAGATAAAAGTTATTTAGGTAATCTTTTGATAACTAATCTCAAGTAGACTGCATCTACATAATGGTGATACATTGATATACCTAATATCCATAGGCTACTCCGTAATTGCACTTTAGTGAAAGACTAATGCATATTTGGAATTGGTGGATATTCATGTGGATATATATCCATTCCATATCTTAGCATATCCATCTCGTGACCATCTGGACATGTTTTGAATCACAAAATCATATCCAAGCAATTATAGTCATTGTCCAGGTATATTACTATAATTATTTTTAAAAAAATGTTCTGGTCGTATTATAGTCGTCTTGCACGTCACGTTTCTATCATATTTATATCACATGAATGAGCTAGAACGTAACTGATTGCCGGCATGTGTTAGTAATATTCCCAATGGTAAAATGTAACATTTATATCACATTCTTTTTTCTCTAAGTATATGACTATTACATTACAGGAATGTTTAATTGTTATGGGGGTAACCAGCATGGGCTCATTAGTGGTTTCACTGATAACCCTCCCAAACATCATTAAACGCCATCATTTAATTTCCAACTTTGAATTAATAGACATCGTTCCGCACTGGTACTTATCTAAGTCACATGATACGGGTTCGTCCTGGCGTGTTAATATTTCCGGTCATTTGAAAAAGCAAATATAAAATATTATGAAATAAAACGTTGTATGATACACGACTGTGAAATGTCATTACAGTACTCGTCGAGAAATTCCGGACTAGGCTCCTTCGTCGAAATTATACTATATAAGTTTAGTCAGCGGTAAGTATTTTCCTCTCTTACTTTTCACATGGTCCAAAGTGGGTGTCAAGAATACAGCCTCAGAGAGTGTAGTCTATTTGCTTAGAAACCTTCGTGTTTTTTGCGTTCTAATGCAAATTCGACTCCAGACTTTGAAAGCTCTTATTGGACATCTTTCAAACACTTTACTAATACAAGATGGTGGCACAAACATGAAAATAGGACAATTTTGATAAATTTACAGCCGATTTTTATAAAACTAATTTTATTTCGTTTGAATCATAGTGCACTTTTATGGCGTTTTTTATCTACGCTCAAAAACCGCTCCCGAGGTGTATCAAAAAAGATTTCCAAGTTCGGTTTAGGAATGGATCATGCTCCTGCATGCGTGTTTGATTTGTGCCCTAAGTCGAACGGATCAAGAAGTTTGATCAAAACAACAGATATAACCTTATTCTAAAAATAAAAATAAAGGTTCGTGGCATATCGGACACATATTTTGCTTTTCAATTCATTACGACCAGGCCTCCAAGATCTAATGGATAGTCCAGGAACCTGCAGACCTGTTTCATTCTTGTTAGGAATCATCAGGGTAACATAGGACTGTACCTGCCGTATGAAGCATAACATAAGCAACCACACTCAGCGAATTTAAACAACTTTGGTCGTTCAAATAACGCGGGATGTTGGTATAAATGAAACAGGCCTGTAGGTTTCTGGACTATCCATTAGAATGTGTGTCGGATATGCCACGAAACTTTCTTTTATTTTATTTTTTACGGAAAATAAATCTACTTTACAATCGACTAAGGAAGCACATGACCCGGATCGCGGTGGAAAATGAGTCGACCTCCGGGCCTACGGGCGGACAGAAGAGACATCTCGACATGTTATAGCGAACTACGAGGCATACCAGAGTTATTGAAGAGATACCAGGCATTCGGTTTCCCGACCCTGAATGAGGAGGAGCTGCACATGCTCAAATAGGATAAAATATTGGACTCTGCAAAAAGAACAATAAAACCAGAAGAGCAGACTGTCAGACCAGTGGTGCAGGCGGCGGATTAGGGGCAGGCTCGGGGTAAGGCAGGAAGGGCCCAGGGAGGCCTACTTGCCAGGCTTCGCGCCGCCCCTTCTCTACTACTACTGCTACTATTTTTTGTTCCTTTTATTTTTAAGTGTTTATACCATCTTTTTTGAAAAAAAAAATGGACAGAAAGTCGAATTTATGAACATTACGTCTTTAATGTACCTCAAAAAAGAGCAAAAAATATGAATTTTGTGCAAAAAATGGTGCCCAAATATACAGAGAAAGTGGTAAAGAAAAGCTTTGTGTTGAATTACACTATTGACCACCCTTTGCATGAACCCCTTGGCGGGCCTTACAAAAATATATCCTGAAAAAAGTTTAGAGCGTAAACGTGTTTGAATTTCCGATCACAAGTCCAGTGCTCGTATTCGAATTCCCCTCAGGGGCCCAATTCTTAAATCACTCAAGTATCATCCGTATATGGACCACATTTTAGCAAATAATTGACGAAAACGGGGTAAATTTTTTCTTATCAACTTATTAACGCACACACAACATTGAAGTCGTACTCAAATTCTGTAATATTGAATTAAATTGGCCGTAAAATTACAATTTTAAGTTTGTGATGTGCTTTTTTTCGCAAGTTTTGACATTCGTATGTCATATTCGCTCAGATTTGCATCGATTGCTTCTACCCACTAGATCTACATTCGAGCGAAAAACGACGTCAAAGAGTCAAAAACCTTTCTATTTTTCCCGCCTATTTTAATTAAATATTGTGCATTGTGCGTACGATTTACAATTTGTGGGCATATTTGATAAGCGAGTTAATAAAAATTGACTCTTTTTTCGACAATTTTTTGCTAAAATGTGATTCGTATACGACTAAAAGTCAGACACATAGAGAAAGTAATAGCTACGCGAGAGTGACCGATACTGTGTTACACTTGGGGAATATTGTTTGTCGGCGACACGAGCGTAGCCGGTGGCTACAGGAAGGAACTACTTGTACAGCCAGACACATAATAAAATACATATATTCTTATGGTTAATTTTTTACAGAAACTTTACTTATTTAATAATAAAAAGATATGAAAAAACTTAAAAGGCGCCGTTTTTCCATACTTTTTAGTGTTAAAAAAGTAATGCATTCGGGAAAGGTTTAGCTCTATACAAACCTTGACCAACTTTATACTGTTCCACGCAGCTAAAAACCTTTCTTTAGCTTAAAAAAAGTTTTTTGAACCCTTTAAAAATCTAAAATAGGAGGAGCGGGTTATAACTATGTTGACGAGTATTATCAAATATTAAAGGTAACAAAATTTTATTAAGTTTATTTTATTTTATTATCTTCTTGCTTAACTCTGTATAAATCATCACAATATTTTCTTCAGAGATTTGGTTCGCAAAAATCTGAACTCCAATTTTCGGCACTCTTCAAATAGTCCCATGCTCTTATGGTAGTGATCCAGCCTTACAATAAGTTGTTAATCCACTATATAGCTAGTCCCATAAACTCGCGCGATTTCCAACCAAAACTGATTAAAATAACTCACTTTTGAAAATCTAAAACAACCGCTTGTCAGGCTTGACAGACTTTGACAAGCGGTAGCCAAAAAAATATAAATATAATAATATATTTCGACATTGATAAATGTTCTGTCTTTCTTTTATGAACATATAGAAAGAGATGGACGGGGCAAGGTAGGTGATTACTTAATACAAGCATTACTTTCACTCTCCGCCGCAATGCGCTATGCGCTACAGTAACGTAGTTTCTGCGTAAGTTATTAAGTTGTCTCTGGTCAGACAGATTTATAACGTCACTGCTCTGGCACTATTAGTGAAACCACCAACCACTTGCATTTTTGGTGTTTCTCTGGCACAGAAATACTTTATCCTGCATCGTCATTTTTTTTACGAGTTTTTTTTCTTTTTATAGAATAACTCGCGATTCTACAAAAGACTCGCAAAACATTAAAAAGACGTGTATTAAACAGTTTTTTTTATACTGGGACTCTCCATCCATTTTAGGATCAATGCCCAGTTTAAGCCAAGTGTTTTGCAAGGCTAAAGACAAACACAAAATATCCATGCACCCATCCGGGATTCGAACCCGAGATCTTCCGTGCGGCAGGCCGATACGCTACGGAGACCGGCAGTATTAACAAGTTGTATCCATAGTGAGTTTCGGTTCCGGAGTTATGCTTAAAAAACTGCGAAATTGACTTGGAGATTCACTTTTTTATTAAAGTTTTGCACGCAAAGCAGTACATATAGGTCCAGCGTTTTGAGAGTAAACTTTACCAGTTAAGAGAGGGTAAAAAAAATTGAATTTTTAATATTAGAGATGGCAAAAAAAATTACCAAGGGTGTAAACTCACAGCCAAGCGAGCCTTTTGGCCTTTCTAAGAGTGTTAAAAAATATTAGTGTAAATTGACCCTTAAGGTATTTTTTAGTGTATATTTTTTTATTAAGAATCAAATATGTATATAAATATAACTTTATTTATTTTATACCCTTCATTAATGTAAATTATTGCACTGAGGGGCACAATTTTCATTAGTAGTCGATCCCTGAGTACGATCATTGACTCGAAACTCTACGGAGGGTAGTAGGATAGTAGGATAAAAAAAATCTGAAAAACAGATTTTTTGTCTTATTTTTCAGATGTGTCAAAAATTATCTTCAAATTTCAAAGCTATCTTTATTCTCTTAGGGGTAAAATTTCCATAAATCTTTTTTTAGTGAGCGCCTATACATTACCTAAAGCTATTCTCGAATATTTATCTTTGTAGGTGAACTGGTATAAAGCTCTGCGTGGGCAGTTAGTTATTATAACTTTACTTGTCCTAACACAAAATTTTGCTAACCAGCACATAAATCACAAATTACGGACTTTCGCAATGTACCGTTGACGTACTCCTCCTTAACAACGATCATCTTAAAATTAACTCTTTGTTTCGGACTTCCATTGTCTATATTTTATTTATACATGACGTGCACTTGAAGATGATCAAAGATTGTACTGATCGAAACGTCGTGTATAAATAAAATATGGACAATGGAAGTTCGATACACAGAGTTAATTTCAAATACATCATTGTCTCAAACTTTTAAACAAACGTTGGAATCCCGATACCGACCCGGTATCAGCGATTTTTTTCGAGGCTACGAGAAAACTTTAATTAATCATACCAGAGAATATACGCACATCGAATTGCTATGTCAAGCAAGAGACAGCAACATTATTCCGGTTGCGTTTCGTCTTAAGGCATCATTTCCAGGACAAAGAGTTCAGCGGATTGCAGATGACGCCAGTAAAGCACTCATACGATCCCAAATTAGCTTTAATCGCTGAAACAAGTCCTTAAGACATTGACACATAGAAGAAAATTTACTTGCCAAAGGAGTTAACTTTTCCATTGCTCCTAAGAAGATACCCACTATCGATATCATCGCCCCCATAGAAAGTCATCCTCTTTCACGACAAGACGCTGATGAGTTCAGACATCAAGTAAGGACCATTATTGACAAACCTACTAAGCATACCTCTAACATAGACAAGACAGGAGAAATCGCGTTAGAGAATCTTCAAAACACGGAAACCTATGACCAGGAAGTTGAAGAGGTAGTTGCCAAAGGAAACTATAAACTTCTCTCAAAAAACCCGACGTATGCAATAGAAAGTAAGGTTTAAACCTTAAAAAAGTATTCCAGATATATTCCGGACAACACAAGGTCTCAACTTACACCACAATATAGCAAGCCTCCACATCTATACGAACTTCCCAAAATTCACAAAGATGCAATGCCCTTACGCCCAATCACAAGCTCCAGAAATTCTCCAACAAGCAATCTGTCTAATTTCCTTTTGAAAATATTCAACCTCTTGCAGGCAAGACCACTTTAGTTGTAGAAAATTCCAACCACTTTGTTAATACTCTTAAATCTTTTGTTTTAGAATCCGAAAATAGATTTGTGAGTTTTGATGTTGAAAGTCTATACACCAATATCCCGATAAAGGAATCATTAAATATTATTAGAAAGAGACTGGTTGATGACGAATCCCTTTATGAACGTACCAGCCTACCGCTGAAGGGAGTGATGGAGTTGTTGGAGTGCTGCCTACAAAACTCTTATTTTCAAGTGAAAGATAGGTTTTATGCTCAGGATGACGGTCTGCCAATGGGTTCATCGCTTTCGCCAGTGGTGGCCAATATTTACATGGAGTGGTTCGAATCACACGCGGTTGATACCGCAACATATAAACCTAAGCTCTGGCTCTGGCTCTAGATATGTTGATGATACTTTTATTGTCTGGACCGGGAATGACCAACAACTTTCAGAATTTCTTCATCACCTAAATTACATAAGACCAACCATTAAATTCACAATGAAGTTGGAGCAAAATTGTCAAATTCCTTTTCTTGATGTACTTGTCTAACGAGTCGAAAGCAACATCAGAACAATAGTCTATCGTAAACCAGCTCATACAGGACAATATTTAAATCAAGGTTCAAATCATTCGGCTACAACCAAACGAGGCATAATAAGAACTTTGTATTATTAAACTTGTTTAATTTTTAAAAAAGTTAGCCAAAAATAGCCATTCAAAGGAGTGGATTTGGCTGACAAATTCTGGTCTATTTAAACATTATAAACTAATTATAAGTAACTAATTGTGTGAAATTAAATACAGTGTTGCAGAAAAAGATCTTTTGAGGGGGTTAAAAATGCCTACTTTTTAAATAATTTCGCCATCTTGGATTTTTAGGAAAAATGTTAAATTTGATATTCATTTAAAAAGTGTTTTTTTTCGGCACATCCTATAAATAATATAATAGTTTTTGTTTTTTAAGAAAACTGTACACTTTATGACGAAATTGGTTAAGCGGGTTTTTTAGAGCATAAAATTTCCTCTATATCAGTGTGCCTTTCGGATTCCTAAAGATTGCCGTAAGTTACAAAAAATAGTTTGGAGCACATAATTGCAAAATCGCGCGTCGGCCATATGTAATATCGACTTCTTTTTATTAAAAACCAGTTTACGTTATTAGAAATAGCATATAGCTTTAAATTTTAGTAGTTATTTTTCGCTTTTAAAACTTTCATGAAAAAGTGAATTTTTGGTTCGATTTTTGGTATCTATAGGTCCAACTGCGCAGCTTTTAAAGCGCCACTACCTTTCAATCTATGGTAAAAATGTTATCCTCTATGGACAACTTTTTTTTTTGTCACAGATACACCAAAAATGCAAGAAGTTGATTGTTTCACAAAATAATTTCGAAAAAAATCGGTTTACAAATTAAAAGTTGTCCATTTTCCAAAATTCTCCAGTTTTTCACTTTTGAGCTGCCATTTTCTATTTGGTATGCGTTTGACGGATGTCCAATGGAGGGAGTACTCAGCCTAAATGCAAGGGCTTTCAACCTTTGGAGTCAAATTTGCATTAATACGCTAAAAACACGGAGGCCTGTTGATAAATTCGGGCATAAGTAAATTTAACGGCGTTTATTTAGGAGCTAAACTGTGTTCGGCCTGTTGTATAGATATGAAAAGGTAAATCATACTTTCATACAAATATTTAACAACACAGTGAAACCCTTCCACGCTAAGCTAACTGAGAAACGGGGTAAAATTAGAATTTATTAACTGAAAGGATCATTTGTCACGTGTTGCCCTCAATTTGTAGTCACTGCCTAGTCAAATCGAGGCTATAGCCGTTTAGTCCAACTTAAATGACGCTATATTTAGGGTACAGCCCTTACTTAAACTTTAACCCTGCACTTAATCTGGACGGATCATAAGTCTTGGATGCAACCATCAGAACTGGCACATTTCAAGGAGACCTTTATAAAATACTGTAAAGAAAAAAAGGCCGTAACACTCATAGAGTGAATGAATAGTTGGTGGATATATTTAACATCCACTAGACGAGAACAAAATAACGCCAAGAATTACTATGCAAACGTCTGGCTATTGCATTGCATTGCATCAACATGTATTTGTTAAACTTCCCAGAACTGCTTCTGTTGTGGTTCCAGTGAAAGATGCATGCGTACTGCTGCATGCTGGAACGGTTACAGCCGATTCAAAGAAGGGTGGAGGGGACAGTTTTTTTACATTTATGTTAAAAGTTGGCAAGTTAGGTTACCTTTCCAAGCAGCATTTTTGGTCAAAACCGAACATGGTGTTGGATAGGACTCTTTTCTTATACAAATTAAATAGGGCATAAATTATGTCAGAAATCCCAATTTACTACCTAAAACTGAAGTAAAATTTCTCTTCAAAATAGGTCACAGCAGCTGGTTGTTCAGACAGGTCAATGGACAACAAAATAAAATGGGGCAACGCTGTCTTATTAATGTAGTCTTGTGAAGAATAATGGCTACCTAATACCTGGCAAACAAATTTCTCTGCTAAACTTCAATATTTTGTATCTTAAAAACACAACCGCCTTTAAAACGCGTAGGTTTTGAACAGTTTTGAAAAAAAACTATATTTAAAAAATAACAAATTCTGTTTCTTGTCCATTAAAATGTTTTAAAAAGCTTTGGTACGCTTGTAACAGTGAAAAATTAAAAGAATTGATTTAATATTGTTTTAGTTTTGTTTTGAATTAAAAAAATGACTGAAAATCAATTCAATTAAAAAAAATATGTCGGTAGATCTATGTTTGACCTGAGGATTTGATATATTTATTACGTCAAAAGGTAACTAATTCAATCATTTAAAATTAGGGCAAAAATTAGAAATTTGTATAAACCCAAACTACTTGTAAAAAAAACTGCATTTAAGCTTGAACTTCATCCCTGAACTTAAGTTAAAAACGGTACACATTTTGTTGCCAAATTAGCCAATATAGGACCTGTTTAACAGCCGACCAAGACTAAATAGAGCTTCATTGTAAATAGATCACTATTGCCAGCTAGATTCGCCGAAAATGTTTTGAAAAAATACCTAGATTTCCCTTGAAAAATAACATCTAACCAGGGCTTACCTAAGCAGACGGGCCACGACCCTAAACTTTTGTAAACACTCACCTTCGTGACGTAATTTCGTTAGCAGCTGTCAGTGAAAATATAATTCTGCTTTCAAACTAAGTCGCGATTCTGGGGTGTGTAATGTCACTAAAGTTTAGGGGCGTGGCCCGTTCGTTTATGTAGGCCCTGATTGAATATTTAAGGTCGTAGTTACAATCTGAGGAATAGTTTTTAGCAACACTGAATGGGAAATCAATTTTAACTATGTCGACCTGATTTTTTTGCAAAATTTTAATGGCAACGCGGACACTTTATTTATGTTTATCCACAGTGGGACACCAGAGATTTTTTAGATACCGACAATAGGTTAACTTAAAAGCATGCACATAAAAATCGGCTACTGGTGCTAGACGAAATCATCGTATTCTATTTTAACCAGGAGCATCAACGACTAGCAAGAGTCTTTCCAACCTCTAAATGGGGCTTTACTGACCTGTTTTGTTAGTACTCAAATATCCGTGTGTTTTTGAAAATGAGGTTCTAAAGTCTATCCTTTGCACTGCAAGATTTCACTAGTAAAATTGCACATAACTATGCCCAATAATTTAAATTAAAAAAAAAAAATGGTTGAATCAAAATAAAAAAAAATTATGTGGGGTTATGTGCGCCGAATGTTTCTATGCGAATTTCTAGTAATCCCAGCTAGCCAGTAAAGTTCTTGTGGTTCTTTGATGACTCGGGGTAATGCCCGCGCAGTGCTAGACCTTTTTCGGCGGGCGACCGCACACGCGGTGTGGTTTCATATTTATTTTAGAGCAATGTTTTTGAAAACACATTTTTGAAAGATAAACATAACCTCGAATGGTTTTCTGTCAAAAAACGTAAAAATACTCTTCAGTCCCACTGCGGTCCGATTTAAAGTTTGTTGACAAAACACCTGCAGTTACCATGGAATCATATAAATTCTGCGGTCTATCGGCCAACACTTGAACTGGAATAAAGGAACTTAGTTTTTATTTTCGCTAAAGCAAGGAAATATAAAAAGGAAAAATGTAATCCAGAGAAAATTGTGAGTATTTCTCTTTTTTTTTATAAATCGGGTTTGTTCTAAACCTCAATTATTTTGAGCCTTTTGGGATAGATGACAGTTCCAGAGCTTTTATTTTCAAGAAAAAATAATTGAGAATTTTAAAGAATTTTAAAACTGATCACCCCTGCAAAATTTTATCTAATTCTGATGTTTAGTTTTCCCTGTGTACTCTGGCAAAATATTAAAAAATTAAAGAACAAGGCGTTGATAGTTGTACTTTTTTTACTTAAAATCTGGGGAAAAACTATAGCCCTAAACTCAGACGTACGTCAAAATCAAATAACAATATTTTAGGAATTATGTTTATTATCACAAAAAAAGACGAAAAACGGATAAATTTAATTATTTAAACTCAAAACAGGTCGATTAGTTCAAAGCATTTGAGAATTCCCTAGATATTAGGTGAAATTCCCTGTTTCCCTTTTGCACCAAAAAATCTCTAGAACTAGAGAAAATTTCCCTAAGTTGGCGTCACTGCGATAGATTAGGGGCCGGATTCTTGACCGCATGTAGATGCGCATACGGATAATTGTAGTATTCTTGAACCAGCATTTACAGATCACATTCACTCAAAAACTTGATCGCTTGGTCCGAAACGGGCGAGAGACGTATGCGTACGAATAATTATTTTATATTTATTTATGTAATTTACTTTTGATAATTTTGTTTTTCGATACCGGGGAGTGTTCACTTCACAAAAATGAATGTTCGTGCGCTTGAGATTCAAGAATGCAGCCCTGGGTTCTGCCAGAAAGGTATAAGTGTGAGTAATGGCCCCAAACATAATCAAAGTTTTCATGACCCGGGCATCATATACCCCACTACGCCGATACTGGGTTAAATAAGAGCGTTAAAGCGTATTTTGAAAGTATTATTTGTTTTCCTTAATATTTATACAACCACAGTTTTAACTATCTAGAAAACCAAAAAAATATGTTAGAATATAATAATGAAAATTTAAAATAATAATAGATCCCTGGATACATCATACCTCACAAAAATTCCACCACACTCCTGCAGGGTTAAGTCAGTGGTGTACGAACTAAAAATCAACTCATAAAGGTTAAATTTTGAAACATTAGCAAGCAAGCGAGCAAGCAATGTAAGTGTAAAACTTAAGTACCTTTCCGTGTACTATTTACCATTCTATTTTCGCATATTGGAGTGGTTTAAATTTCCATCTAGTTTAGTTTGCGAAAGTCCAATACCAGTTTATTATATTTTTTTCCAATGCTATTATTACTGTTTTCTCAAGGTGTTAGACAATGTTGTTTACTTTTTCACAACGTTTCGAATGTTTATGTATCTGCAAAACTAAGATTATCTAATCTTATATACTAGCATGTGTTCAGGGAGCCATAAAACTAACTTGTGTTCAGTGAACCATGAAGTTTGGGCGAGTTTGTAAATTCACCGATGAGCTCACCGATAAAAACCATCCAGTTTGTAAATTCATCTATAATTCTTGGTGATATTCATCCGGTTCTTAAATTACCCGATTGATTCCACCAATTCACCAAATGATGGCATCGATGGTCACCGACTCTGGGGGCCGGTAACGTCATTAAATCAGGTGTTTTTTTGTTGTTATTATTTTGTTTTCAAATTTTTTGATGTTATTTTAATAAAGATTGTCGACTTGATAAGAAGTCGCGTTAAAACCATTTGAAGACAGTTTTCGAGGACTAATGCTGGGTTTATACAGCAAAATAAAATAATATAATAACTACATCTAATAAAAAACCATATTTGTGATCACATGATCACTTTTGACGAATCGCAGGGCTAATTCTTATTTCTGGTTTTATTTTATTTGCTGTAGAAACCAAGCATAAGAAGATAAGTAAATCCTCAATTTGGACTGGTATAAGATGGACATAAATTTTATCCTCGCCATATCCTTCTGAAGCCCTACGAGGATATTGCGTTCATCTTTATTGTAATACATGGGATTTTTTCGAAAAAGCACATATTTCTCAATAGGAAAAAAATTAAAAAAAAACATTTCGATGGCTCATTGAACTCTACGACATGAAATGTCAGATTAACGTCATATTTCATTTGTCAAAAAACCGATGACATCGTTTAACTGTTGATGAACCGTTGATGAATTTGCAAACTCGCCCTTTACACTTGGTTGCTTTCGCTGTTTCACAATTGAAATATGTGCCTTCACAAAGTGTGGGTTTCCAAATATGGTTGATGGTGATATTATTATTAACGGGAGCTAGAAAGACCAAACGAGAGTGTTTATTTTTTTTTCTCAGAGCCTTGAATTTTTCAGTTTTCACACACAGAAGCCTCCTAAAAGGCTTGTGTAAATTTTAGTATGCGCCGAATGCGGTTTCACAAAAGAGAAGGCGACAGAGAGTTACTCGTTGGCTGCATTTTAACTAAAAGTCGCCATTTAATAGAAAAATTGGCGGTAATTTCGGTTTGGGTTAACCGAATTTTGTAGATATTGAACCGAGAAAAGATAAACGACTGCAAAACGTGACCGCATACTTTTCGGCGAAGCCGATATACTTTAAGGGAAACTCTAATTCTTACTAAACTTTTTTATAAAACCAAATTAAATAAGTACAATTAGGGATGTTGTATCGAATGGAGGTTATCAATATTGATATCATTTGATATTTTTTTAAAACGGTATCGATTCTCTTCGACACTTAGCTCTGAAGTATCGATATGTTTAAGAATCTACACATTAACTCGTTGTATGCACGTTCATACAATGCTTAACATAAAGAAAAACACAAAAACCATAAACTATTGGATAGCCTTCGTAAAAGATATAGAAATTATAGAAGATAGATATTGAAGCTATTCCGATATCACATGATGTGTTTTGAACGTCACCTTGACATTTCCTGAGCTAAGGTCACTGACAAAAAAAATCTACTCTTAATTTATTTATAAACTGAAATTAAAACATTGAGGTTATCTAAGGACTCAATCAAGAAAACTTTCGTTACTGAAAGCCCACTCATCTTAATCTTGCAGCTTTCATCAGGACAGGTTGGTGCAAGCCAAGGTGCGAGATTTGAACTCTCTGTTTTCGGGTTTGTGTTCTGAAAGCACCCAATATTTTAAAGCTGACATTTTGACAGTGGTAATAATGTAAATAAAATTGGCACATACGTATTTTAATATTTTTTATATATACAAATACCTTTTAAATAAATACAACGTTAACTATTACACAGACACAGAGTAATAATCGGGAAAATCAATTAACAAGGGTAATTTTTTATTACAGTGATACGTAAACCCAATTTTAATTTGTTCTAGAGAGTGTTTACCATTTAGACCCCGCGTAGGTTTAAATTTGTCTTTTTTTTTTCTTATGAATTAAAATTTTCTTCTTAAGAGCGAATTTGAATTATAAAAACATACTTAAACAGAGAGACATCAAAAATTTATTTTTATTTTTATTTAGTTTTTTAAAATAATCGATAATTTTTACCGTGAATTAAACATTTTTAGGATACGTATTATGCAAAACACTTAAAATTATGCAAAATCCGTAAAATGGTCCCGGGATAATGCTTTAAACTCTCACCGTACAAAATTTGATACAAATATGACAAACAGTTTTTTAGATTAAGTTATCGGAAGAAGCGCATTTTTTTTTCAAATACACAAAATTGCACTAAGACAATAATTATCATATAATATACTATTTATCATTTTGCATTTCTAAATTTTATTATGCCAAAAGTTCAATTTATTGCAAAAAAATCAACAAAATAAAAAAAATAATATAATTTGTTGTTTAATAGACCAAACTAGATAAGTGCTGAATCGCATATCTTAAAAAACGTTTTATAGGGGTAAAAGTACCTAACGCGGCAAATATTTTTTTCTTAGATTCCATATTTCCCGGGGAGGGGGCGGGGTTCTGTTTAAAATATTAAAAAAGATAAAATATATAGAAAAATTGTACAAAAATATTTCGAACTGTAATCTATAAAATAACTTGCTTTGCATTATCTAGGGAAAATAATTCCAAACAGTTCTAACAATACGATGACGATACTTCAAAAGTCTAAAGGCATCTTTAGTTATCCAGCAGTGATGGGGTCACGTATCTTAAGCTGTATAACCGTATATAGTACCGAAGTGCGCTATTAAATTAAAAAAGACATTAGCTCGTATATTAGTCATGACGTAGTCCAGCTTTGGTGTTCTGATAATTCCTTAAATAATGTTTTGTCAACCATCGACGGTAATATTCCTATATTGTTCCTTTCAGGTTACGGCAATATATGGCCGCACTCGCCTCAAGGAAAAATGGTCTCAATAGTTTACGCCATCATTGGCATGCCCCTGTTTCTCCTTTACCTGTCAAACATTGGTGACGTCATGGCCCGATCGTTTAAATGGATTTATGCCAATTTTTGTTTGTGCCGCTGGTGTCCGGGGGTAAGTAACAGTTTTTGTCTGTGCATTTTTACTTTTTCAAATTAAATTGCTCTTCAGCAAAACTCCAAAGGACATTTTACTGCTGACAGGAATAGGGCACTATGGTGTGCTCTCCATGCTCGCGAGTTGGAAGACGAATCGAGATAGCCTCTAATAGGAGAGTGTGACGCACATGCCAAAATAAGGCAGCTAGCTGACGCTGAAATCCTCACAATAGAGACGGAAAGCTGCACTTGATCATATGTTGCTGAACTGAACTTTATGAAAAAGACCGGAAGGTCTAAAGAGAGAGTCGCAGCTCGTCTAGTAAGAGTAGGAAGATAGGGGTGTAAAATGGAATATGGCAGAAAGGGCTCCTCTACTACTACTGATGGTACTACTTTTTAAAGATAAGTCGTAAGAGTTGTTTCAACAGCTGCGGTTTTCCATTGATAAAAATAATATTCAAGAAGCCTGTGCTCTTTAATATCTCAGGATCTAGATGACTTAACTGATTTTTCCCTAAAATATCACCTTGACCTTGAAGCCAGCCATAAAGTAGTTGAACTGCACCAAAACCAGATTTTTAGTAAAATTATTTAATATTACGTTACGCCTCGAAAACGAAGCAAAAAATCTGGGTTTGGTGATGGACAGCAGACTAAGGTTTAAAAACATTTGTCGGCATGCATACAAAAAGCCTTTCTTAGACTAAAATCTATTTATAGCAATAGACACATCTTAAGCCAAAAACTGAAAATTCTTTTATGCGACTCATTAGTCCTTTTTGTTTTTAATCACGCATGCATAGTGTCCGATAAATGCCTATCATGGACTGGTAAAGAAGAATTCAGAAAATGCAAAACTCTTGTCTGCGATTGTTGTACCGTATTAGAAAAGGAAACAGAATTTCGAGCAGAATTAGTGGGACTAAATGATTTAATATGGAAAACCGACGGATATTGCATAGAGAATACTTCTATCACGAAATAATAAAAACAAAAAAAAAATACCTTATCAAAAAAATTACCATTTGCTGTAAAATACATAATATTAATACCCGACATAAAAGCAAGATTAACCCACCAAACTACATTTTACGACAGAAGCTTCTCTTATGACATCGCAAATCTCTACAAATCTATTCTCAATAAAATAAAAGATACATCTATTCCAAGCTTCAAAAAATCCTACAAAGAGCATCTTTTAAATTATCAAAATTAGATATATTAAAACTAACAATCAAGAACAAGTTTATATTTATATAAAAACTAAGTTGAAAATAAAAGAAAATTACCATTCATAATCGGTTTCCTTTCTGTTTGTATTTTTCTTTTTTATCTATGAAAAAATGTTTTATATCTGCTCTTTTTACATTTCTTACTTTTTTTGTATATATTTTATATCACTTCTTATAATTTTCATACTAGGACTTTATTGGGTAGGACATTTAAAAAAAATAATGAACTGATCAGAGCTATGGGCAATGAACTTGTCCATTTAACTGAATTTCGCCTTTTTCAAAATTTTATTATTTTTTTAAATTTAAAAAGGGTGAGGGTAAATAAACGACAAAATAATGAATAGCGTATAGGGTGAGGGTAAATAAACGACAAAATCAATGAATAGCGAGCTTTCCCTCAAAAAAGGTAATGGTAACCGTAGATCCGGATTTCGCACTTGTGGTGCTCATCAGTACGGTGCTAGAAATTAAGAGATGAAATGATGATGTCAAATTGCAGAATCGGCAGATGTACCTTCAATTTGAAGGAAAATTAAGCGTCTCTACGGAGACAGATATAATTATCCTAACAGATATCCCAAGCTCTGGAGTTAATAAATTTAAAAAGGGATTTAGTGAGGGTAAATAAACAACAAAATCAATGAATAGCGAGCTTTTCCTCAAAAAAGGTAATGGTAACCGTAGATCCGGATTTTGCACTTGTGGTGCTCATCAGTACATCAGGTACATCTGCCGATTCTTCATCATCACCGATATTTCATCATCATTTCATCTCCTAATTTCTAGCACCGTACTGATGAGCACCACAAGTACGAAATCCGGATCTATGGTTACCATTCTCAGTTAGCTCCGATTTTTTAGAGTAATGCTAATTATGATAATTACTTATCTGCTCTTAATGTATGGAAAAATTTGACCATAAAATGTGTGCAAAAGATAGAAATTAATGTGAGAGAGTGAATTTTGTGGGTGTGTTTTAATTTAAATAATGATAAGTATTGTTATTTTATGTTTATTCTTCTATTATATTCTTAAGTTAGTTTATCTATGATCATGTTGTGCTTGATAGTCGCGAATATGTGGGGTGCATTTGCCCGCGAGTATTCTAGAACGGTCGCGTCCAGCGTCCCTTCGTTGGCCTTAAGCCGGCTTCCTACGGCCCGAGTTATTGCAAGTCAGGCCGCGCCAGCTCGCGCCACCAAGCCATGGGAAGGATGCCGCCCAAGGTAGCTTGGCAAGAGTCGTGATACCTCGATGGATCCGCAGCGAGTCGGTAACTTCAAAGGCTCGACTCGACGCGATGTGAGCGTGCCCGATGGGTCTCGAAATCCCACGGGTACGTCAGTTGGCTTGGTTGTTGCAGCTTGTTTAGTTCGGAAAGTACTCTCCAAGCCTCGTAAATATGGAATGGATAAACGAGGTTATTTCTCAGTTTCTCAGTTTATATGAAAATGAACAAGCTCTGTGAAACACAAAAAGTGCTAGCCATAAAAATCGAAACGACTAAAAACAATGCGTGGATGCTTATTCGAAATAAATTAAAAGGCATTTCTTCTCGCGGCATTTTGTGCCTAGCCACCGACAAAACACTCCGTTTTGAAGGAAGTACACCTCGAGCAAACACGCGCCATGGGAAGAGTGCCGCCTTTAAAGTGGTCAAGACAAACCTGATTTGCTCAATTTGGCGCGCGCGGTCCGGCCCGCAATATCACGGGTCGTGGGAAGCCAGCTATATACATACGAGCGACCGCAGCCACGCGAGTCAGTTGAATTTAGTTAGTTAATTAAGAATAATGATAAAGAATCATATAGTCCAATATTTTTTTTATTGCATTAAAACAGTTGAAAAGTACAAAACTAACTTGAAATAAATGTATACATACTTAAAAACTTGAAAAATAATTAGTTATTAAATTTTGATAATATGTTTTCTTTACGCAATTAGACTCATTTTTTTTTCGTATTTCAAAGATAAGAGTGAAGTAATTATTTATTGTGACCTCATCCATTAAAAATGCGAGCTATATGGTTTCAATTGCTTTTATAACTTCAGTATTGGAAGGTTTTTGTCTAGGAGTTTCTTCACTCTCATCTTCATTGTTAGAGCTTCTCTCAAGGTTATACTCTGTTTTGCCAACACTTTCCAAGATCTTATCTTCTGTAAGAGTTTCGCTTGTAACTAAATCCTCGTTTACATTTAAAAATTCATCAAAAGTTACCCTATCATTTACTTGAAAAATTTCCAAGCATCGGTTAATAGACTATTGTACATTTAAAGCAACCTGCTGTTCATGAATGATTTGTGTTCTTAATTGTGATAGAGGGATTTCATCTTCTGCGTCAAAAAAGTTGTGGGTTCCAAAACCAGCTTTACTAAAACAGTTCTGAATAGTTGCTTAAGTCGTATCTACATTCCATGCTATGACTGAAATATTAACGCAATCGAGCAAATCAATTTTGGCGATGGTGGCACTGACCTCAAAACCGTCTAGTATTTTTGGCAAGCTTCTATGTTTGTAATGGAATTTAAAACGTTTTATAATCCCTTGATCCACTATTAGTTAATTAAAATTTGGAAGTCATATTTGGTGAAAAGAAAACCAACTTTATTGCCAAAGGTTCATCTTAGAGAGATCTTTACGTTGGCGGGACTGGAGTAATAAACGTTTTTCTCGAGTTATAGAAATTCGAGTTAAAGAGGTTAAAATACATGTAAAAATTGAAAAATGTGCAAAAACTACTTAAAACGTTCGAGTTTTAGAGAGGTTCGACTATATGTGGTGAAGTGACTTTTGTGAAAAAGACGTGCTCTTAGCCCTTTAATAAGAAAGGATTGACGCTTGTATTTTGGATGCGAAATTGGAGAGCAGGATAAAAATTGAGCTTCCCATATATGTGGCTACAAATGTGCGTCCAACATTCGGGGCTGGTTTAGTGGAAAAAAGCGTAACACGCCTTTCGCTTTCCTATGATCTGGCGATAACCGAAAGAGCAGGTTACTGACTGGAGGTCAGTAACCTGCTTTACTGAGAGCAGGTTACTGACTTTTTCAGAGAATCTGCTGCACTCCCAGTGACTCATAAATAATTTTTGATTTACAATCGGTCCTGGTTCTGATTGAACCAAAACCGGAACTGGTTCTTTCGTTTTAAAACAATGACGTCACAGTTACAACCCGGTTATTAAATTTTAGAACCAGCCTGGGAGGTTGGTTCGGCCCTTTCCCCCTTTTCACAATATTTTAAACGACGGCATTATTTTAGAATCTCTGTCAAAATTTATGTCAAAATAATATCAACCAGAACCAGGACCAATTCTTAAATCGACAATCTCTATAGAGACGAGTTACCTGTACCTTATCCACCTCAGGAATATACCCTTGATCCGGATGATGATTCAGGGGATTCAAATAGTAGTGTATTAACTGGTCCATTACGCTCGCAAGACTCTGATTTTGTCTGTAAACATTTCAGTAAAAAGCCTCACAAAATAAGCCAAAGTGAATTAGGTGACCTTATAAGGTATTTGGAATTGCCCAAGAAAAAAGCCTCTCGATCGCGAAAATGAAATTTGCTTCAAGATGAAATAAAAGTTTCTTTGTATCGAAGCCGTCAAAGAAACCTATTACGAGAGATGTTCCAAAGGTTACTTTCAAAAGGCAAGCTAAGAAGCACAAAATGAGTGTCTCAACTCTAGATTCAATAATAAAAGTGTGGTATTTAATTGCCTTTGTTAAATAAAAATATATGGTGATATCGTCACATCAGAATTACAACATTTTGACATTTTAACTTTTTTGCAAAAATGAATGTATAATTATGAGCTTTATCAAACAAAAAATAAATAGAAACAAACCGGTGGGTAGTTTCAGATTTTAAGAAAATTACAGAGTTCCAAGTGGATGATTTTAAATTATTTTAGAATTACAAAGTTCTATCGACCAAAATATTTTTAGTCGCGATTTTGATTAAACTTTTTTCCTCTGCCAGTCCTGACTTTTAAATTATCTTTTTGCCGTTTTTAAATAAAAATACCCCCCCTCCTTTTAAGTTACTTTTTTTATGATGCGGTGGACGCATCGGGCGTCTGAAGTAATCGGTTCCTTTGGCCCGTCTGCGTTTCGTGCCGTATGAGTCAGACGCAGTCCGTCAGCCGCATGCGTCCGCCGAATCATAAGAACCGTAACTTTAATTAAGTATTCTTTTTGGCAAAGTAGTGCATTTAAAAGCCCTAAAAATTTTTTTTTTATTAAACTTGTATTCATTCATTTAATTTTCTTAAATTAATGCCAATAAAATTATTTTGTTTGAAAAGCAATTTTATACAAAAAAAGTTAAATTAAATTATGTTCTTACGTTTATTTATTGCATGTGACTCATGTTTTTTTTTTAGTCCGTTTTAAAAAAGGAGACCTTTATTAAAACTTATTTTTTATTTAATTAATTACTTTCTGCCTCTTAGTATATTTTTTTTTTGTTTGGGAAATACTGAGTAAATTTAAATCTAAAAACTGCAGCTTTGGTTCAAAAGTTACGAATTTTTAAATATATCAACCCCTCTCACCCCTTCAATCACCCCACACCCATCATCATAGCTTTTTTATCCATTAAAAGGACATATTTGGTAAAACTCAAATCTGAAAACTGCATATTCATAGCATCATTGGTTCAAAATTTATGGATTTTTTAAATATATTAACCCCCTACTACTCCCTAAAGCACACAACAATATCGTTTTTTTGTTATAAAATTAGAAAAAAAACTTAGGGAAACTTAAATCTAAAGACTGCATACCCGTAGCAGCTATGATATGACTCCCACTCACCTTCTTAACTACCCCCCACCAACGCAGTTAACGAGAAGTTAAAACTTTTAAATGTACCAAAGTTCTATCTACCAGTTTCTTAATACAAAAATTATTTTGAGAATTACAAAGTTTAAAATATTTAAACAAAACAGATGGAATAGTTCTATAGCACGATTTTTAAAAAATGCAATTGCCAAAAGTTGCAAGGCAGGTAGATAGAACCTTGTAATTCTATATTGATATGTATTTTGTATATTTATTGTATGTCTATAAATTTTGTAACAAATAATATAAATTGGTGAGTAAATGAACTGCAACACATGAAAATTTCGGAAAATTTAAAGTTAAATATTTTCGTACAGAATAAACATTTTGAACTGCGGTTATCACTGGCGTATAAATAGACCCTTTGAGCTTTTACTAGGAATACGCAAAAGCTTGTCTAATTTGACATTTGGATTATAGAGGTTCTGCATCTTGATTCTTCATTTCTGACCAAGTTTAGTAAGTGCGAGAATTGATAGAAACGAAGGTGGAGTTGATTTTCTTTTTTGATTATAAATGGTTACCTAATATGTAAAAACTTAATTCTTGGATTTTTGATAACTTTTTCATTTTTTCGTTATTTTTACACTTTTTAGGTTGGCCGATAATTTCTTTTTTAATTTGGTAAGAGTAGATTCCAGAAATATTTGTTTTCTGCTATCTTATGCGTAGCAGATGAGTAATAAACGTTTTTCTACATGCGAGTTTCTTTAAGTTATGTTGTTCTGTGAAAAGTTGTTTTAGAGCTAGTCAAGTTTGCATATGTTCATGTGATAGTTTGTACCATTATCTCGAAATGGTTTTTTTAATTTTTAAAAAACGTCAACCATAGGCGGACAAAAAAAATTAAATGATTTTTGAAAATAATTTAGTGTGTTTATTGAAAATAATTTAGGGTATGTACAGTTATGCCTATTGTTTGTTGATGTTGTTAAAATGTTTATTGAAATTTTTGGCCAACATTGGCGAAGTTAAAAAATATTTTTAGTTATTTAAAAGATTAAAGGTATTTGCAGTTAACATGGATTATTATATTGCCAAAAGGTTATTATAATCGTTATGTATGTACTAATTTTGTATGTTATATGTATATGTGTGAGAGAATAAATAGTGATCTAAAAGAAATATATGAGACTTCCTCTAAGCATTCTCTTAAGCTTAATGCTACAAAAACAGTCTCAAAGCTTTTTTGTTCTGAGAGTAAGAGTGCTGCAGTATCTCAACATTTAAAACTACAGCTAAATGGCTCTAATATTCCCCTTGATTCATTAGTAGAAAACCTGGGTTTGACTATTGATAATAAATTAAAATTTACAAATCATATAAATATTTGCCTAAGAAAAGGTTATTTAATGCTAAAATTATTATATCCTCATCGCCATTACCTTAATCAGAAAACCAAAAAACTACTTAGTGAATCTATGATTTTGTCATGTTTTAATTATTGCGATTGGATCTACGGACCGTTTCTCGATGTTCTCGATAAACAAAGAATACAAAAAATGCAAAATTCCTGCATTAGGTTTGTGTGTAGTATTCGACGTCGTAGCAGAGTGTCCCATAAATTAAAAGAATTGGGTTGGAAAATATGTTTCACAGACGTATTTTACATTCGGTTTCATTCCTTTACAAAATACTAAAACTAAAAAAGCCTTTTTTTTTTAAAAGCTCAAGTTTCGAACGCTAACTCGTACACATACAATGAGCTTCAGGCTACTGCGAACATAGGGGGAACCAAGTCCAATTTACTCTCCGTGCCGTACGACCGAGGTGGGGTCGAAGCACGCTGCAGTGTTATCTTTCTGGAATTTATGTTGTTTTTATTATTTTGTTTTATTTCTGCCTTGCTCGAGAAAAAGATTGATAAGTTCTTAAGTGAAATAATACATTTTTAAAACTAAAAATGTTTGTCTACGAACTTGCCGAAAAAGTGCGCAGATGCTCAAATAGTTTTAAAGAATTTTGTAAATCGCGCAGAACCTAGTTTCTCAACGATTCATAGGTTTGTGCAGAATTTTAAAAAGTTTGGTTGTGTAGCACCAAGAAACCATAAAAAAACCCACTGTTTTACGTCTTCAGCCATTGTCTTACGTGTTCTCAAAAAGAATGGTTATCATTCTCTCAAAGCGTCAAAAACACATCAAATTTTTCCGGATGACAACTATCGTCGTGTGGAATTTTGCGCAACAGTGATGGAAAAGGCTAATCATGATGAAAACTTTCTGAGATCTATTCTTTTCACAGTTGAAAGCACTTTTCCATTATTGAATCGTCATAACCCAACACACGTTCAAATTTGCATTTGTATTTTGACGTAAGAACACAGTATCCCCAAAAACTAAATGTTTGGGAGGGGGGTATTTTAGGGGAACACGTAATTTGTCCATTTTTTATTGATGGCAATTTGAATGTTCCTAGATACTTGGAGCTGCTGCAGCAGCATATTATTCCAACTGCTAGGCAGTTGTTAGGTGTGAGATTTGGTGAAACACGGGGAACTATTTTATGGCCATCTCGATCACCCGATCTTGCTCCTAATGACTTCTATCTGTGGAGTTATATCAAAAAATAAGTTTACGGGCATGAAAGGGCAAATAATTTGGAAGAACTTCGGATTAAAATTGAACAAGCTTCACAAACTATCACCCCTATTTTTTTTTTGACTGGGAGATTCTTTTTGGTTTTTAGAATGCATTATTTTATTTTGAGAACTTGCTTTTATTTTGTTTCTCCTTATTATTTTTACTGTAACACGTTGTTGGTGATTAATCTGAGCAGTTGAAAATAAAACTCTCTAATTTATCAGTGACAAAAATCAAGAAAATGACGTTATCAAAATTTGCTTATTTATTGACCAAATTCCTGTTTCATGGACTACACTTCACATTGCACCGTGGTTAGAGGCGTACTAAACGCAAGCCGCGAACGGTGATCGCAAGTCTGAGTGTTGGTTGCTCCACTGATAGGTGTGCGGTGTCCTGCGTGTACGTACTGGCAAATTGGACTTCTTCCGGCCTATGTTCGCAGTAGCCTGAAGCGCTCTGTATACAAAATTTAAGAAAGACAACTCTGCATACAATACCAAAACATAAAAAACAACATTTTAAAACTTGCTTTTCCTATCAAGCTCGTTTTGTTATCAATAAGTACAAAATATTTGATTTTAGTCGCTCTCTGCCTTCTTTCAAAAAATATGTAAAAAAAATATCAGTTTTGTTGATCAATAAAAGAATCTGTAATTAATTTACCACTATTTAACTAACAAAATATATGTATCAAAGATAAGGATTTAAAACGTCTGCTTAATATGTGCACATCTCTTTCTTTCTTTATTTTGTTTCTTTTCTTCCCTGTCCTTTTTTAAGTGTCTATTTTTTTAGGTTAGAAAATGCGGCGCTTCAACAGCCCTTTACCTTTTTAGGTTTAGATGCTGCATCAACAGCGCATTATTCCTTATGTTTTTTTATATATATACATATATTGCTTGTTTGTAGTTAAACTGTGGGAATAATAAACGTCTTTATTATACTACTAATTTTAATTTACAATGACGCTGTGTGTCACTCATAAGCGAAGCTGTTGAAAGAATTTTAATATTTTAATGAGATCGTTGACATCCATTGTTTTAGGTATTTTATGTAGTTGTGGTTTATGTTTTTCTTTTTGTTTTAATATTCCAGTATTAATCATAATTTATCACTGGCGGAGTTAAAATTTCAAAAATTAAAAGCCCTCACAAGCTTTTATTTTTTTTTTTGGTTTGGGTGGTATGCATTTTTTAGGTATCTCTTAATTTGACCATTGGCGTAGAAAATATTTAAAAAATATATGTTATAAAAAACATGAGGATAACTCGCCTTAGCACGTAGATAAATGTCTATTGCTCATGTGCTACGTCTATGATCGCGAAAATCCAATATTTTTATGACAAGAGTCTACTCTAATTAAAATTAAAAAAAAAATTATCGGCCATGAGTGGTAACCTTAAAAAGTGTAAGAATAACGAAAAAATGGTATTTTTTCAAAAATTCCCTGTAATTTTTTATCAGATTTTCATCAGGTTTGCTAACCAATTTTAACTGACTTGTACACATCCGATTGTTTTTAAATTTGGTATGCTTTTATAGTTCCGGTAACAATACAATTATATAGTATTATTAGGCACCCCTCCCCCTACGAGGGGAGTGGAGGGGGAAAAACACCTAAGTTTGTCTCATGTCAACCAAAATTGATATACGGAGGTTTTTGGGGATAAGGAATACGAATTTTTGATAAGATTTTGAAAATTCAATATGGCGGATTCAAGAGGAACGATTTTTAGTCGTGTTTTGCTAACCAATTCTAACTGAATTATACACATCCACCTGTCTTTAAATTTGGTATGCGGTAATAATACGATAACTTGGTATTATTAGGCACCCCCTCTCTCTCTACGAGGAAAGTGGAGGGGGGAAAACACCTAAGTTGGGTCAACCAAAATTGGTACACGGGGTTTTTTTTAGGTATAAAGAATACGAATTTTTGATCAGATTTTGAAAATTCAATATGGCGGATTCAAGATAAACAATTTTTTGTCATCTTTTGTTAACCAATTTTAACTGACTTATACACATCCGATTGTTTTAAAATTTGGTATGCGTTTATAGTTCCGGTGACAATATATTAATATGGTATTATCAGGTACCTGCCTCCCCCTAACGAGGGGAGTGGAGGGGGAAAAACACCTAAGTTTGTCTCATGTCAACCAAAATTGATATACGGAGGTTTTTGGGGATAAGGAATACGAATTTTTGATAAGATTTTGAAAATTCAATATGGCGGATTCAAGAGGAACGATTTTTAGTCGTGTTTTGCTAACCAATTCTAACTGAATTATACACATCCACCTGTCTTTAAATTTGGTATGCGGTAACAATACAATAACTTGGTATTATTAGGCACCCCCTCTCTCCCTACGAGGAGAGTGGAGAGGGGAAAACACCTAAGTTTGCTCGATGTCAACCAAAATTGGTACACGGGGTTTTTTTAGGTATAAGGAATACGAATTTTTGATCAGATTTTGAAAATTCAATATGGCGGATTCAAGATAAACAATTTTTGGTCATCTTTTGCTAACCAATTTTAACTGACTTGTACACATCCGATTGTCTTTAAATTTGGTATGCTTTTATAGTTCGGGTAACAATACAATTATATAGTATTATTAGGTACCCCTCCCCCTATGAGGGGAGTGGAGGGGGAAAAACACCTAAGTTTGTCTCATGTCAACCAAAATTGATATACGGAGGTTTTTGGGGATAAGGAATACAAATTTTTGATAAGATTTTGAAAATTCAATATGGTGGATTCAAGAGGAACGATTTTTAGTCGTGTTTGCTAAACAATTTTAACTGAATTTTACACATCCACCTGTCTTTAAATTTGGTATGCGGTAATAATACGATAACTTGGTATTATTAGGCACCCCCTCTCTCTCTACGAGGAAAGTGGAGGGGGGAAAACACCTAAGTTGGGTCAACCAAAATTGGTACACGGGGTTTTTTTTAGGTATAAAGAATACGAATTTTTGATCAGATTTTGAAAATTCAATATGGCGGATTCAAGATAAACAATTTTTTGTCATCTTTTGTTAACCAATTTTAACTGACTTATACACATCCGATTGTTTTAAAATTTGGTATGCGTTTATAGTTCCGGTGACAATATATTAATATGGTATTATCAGGTACCTGCCTCCCCCTAACGAGGGAAGTGGAGGGGGAAAATGATTTAGTTTGTTCGATTTTGGCATACAGGGGTTCTTAGAGAAGGGGATTATGAATTTTTGATCAGATTTAAAAATATCAATATAAGTTCAAAATGGACGAGTTAGAGTACAAATTTAAAAATTAAAAAATAATTTTATATAAAAAAAAGCTTTCTAAATCCAAGCTTTTATACAAAAATATAAAGTTCACCATCATAATAATAAAAGCGATGGGCGCATTATAGAAAGTTTGGCCATGTTGACTCGAAAAATGTATGTTATTGATTATATGATTGTTCGCAAGAATCTGAATTGACTATAATGCAGAGAAATGCAAGGGTAAGTAAATTCAACACAACTCGACCTAATTTGCGACCATCGCTTTTATTATTAAGATATCAGAATGCTAAAAATTATTTTCTACTATTTTGTGAACTTTATATTATATAAAAGCTTGTATTTGAAGAGCTTTTTTTTATATAAAATTATTTTTTAATATTTAGATTTGTACTTTAAATCGTCCATTTTGAATCCGCCATATTAAAATTTTCAAATCTGATAAAAAACTCAAAATCCTCTTCCCTAAAAACCCCTGTATGCCAATTTTGATTGGAATCGAACAAACGAAATCTTTTTCCCTCTCTACTTCCCTCGTTAGAGGAGGTGGGCACCTGGTAATACCATATTATTATATTGTCACCGGAACTATAAACGCATACCAAATTTGAAGACAATCGGATGTGTATATGTCAGTTAAAATTGGTTAGCAAAACATGAGCAAAAATCGTCCATCTTGAATTCGCCGTATTAAATTTTCAAAAAAAACCCCCTTATGCCAATTTTGGTTAAGGTCGGACAAGTTAAATATTTTTCCCCCTTCATGTTCCTCGTTAGGGGGAGGTGGGTACCTGAGAATACCATATTATTGTATTGTCGCCGGAACTATAAATACATACCAAATTATATTGGTAATCAAAACTTGACCAAAAATTGTCCTCCTTGAATCCGCCATATTGATTTTTTAAAATCTGATCAAAAATTCGTATTTCTTATCCCCAAAAACCCACGTATAGCAATTTTGGGTAAAATCGGACAAACTTAGGCGTTTTCTTCCCTTCAGGGATTGCCTAACATTACCATATTATTCTATTTTCACCGGAACTGCAAGATTTTTACCCGAACATAGAAACATACATAGATAGTAGAGCTGAAGTTAAATAAAAGCTTGTAATAATAAACTTCATGCTTTCTAATTTTGAGCCTTAAGGCTGCTACGAATTTGCAGTTTTTAGATTTAAAATAACAAATTACTCCCTAATATTTGAGGGAATTGTGACGAGACAGATTTCTATCGACCTTGCTACTCTTGCGGCTATATGCTTATATATTGTGCTCCTGAAAATGACCAATGGTTGGCTGCGTTGGGGCCCCAAACAATGCCTGAGCTTCACGCATTTGAGATTTCATAACCAGTCCCGTCTATGGTGTGTAGAGTTCGCACTATTTACGTTTATCTATTGGATTAACACTGGCTGCCTTGGCCATATCTAGTACTGTCTTACGATAACAATAACAAAATGGCAAAAAAATGGTTCAAAAACTTTCTATTACAATCAACTCATGATAAAATTTAAACTAAACGAAATCGAAAATTTTCTGAATCAGGCTCTGTCCATACTGTGATCAGTGTGCCCAAAAATCTAGGGAGAAACAAGAAATAAACGCCAGACTGAAAATTCTCGTTGACAGTTGACATCAAACAAGTGGATAAATTTCGGGTGGCATATACTGTAGGTAACCCTTTATAATCAAAATAAAAGATCAGCCCCACCTTCGTTTCTATCAATTCTCGCACTTACTAAACCAACACCGTTCTCAGCTAAAAAGCCTATTAACTCCTAAAGCCTCAGTGCTCTTTAGTCTATTGTGGCTGCCATTTTTATAACCAAATTGACAAGTAAAACATGGATTTTCTTTCAGTTTGGTGTCAATATGGCACCGATCATAGGCCAAAGGATACTAAAACGAAAATGAATTAACTGGCTTTTTAGTTGAGAACGGTGTTGACTAAACTTGGTCAAAAATGAAGTGTCAAGATGGAGAATCTGTATAATCCAAATGTCAAATTAGACAAGCTTTTGCGTACCCCTAGTAAAAACCCAAAATGTCGATTTACACGGCAGTGGAAATTTTTCAAAATTTTCGTGTGTTGCTGTTCATTTGCTCATCAGTTTAGTTTTTTTGCGAGCTAACTTAAATCCTCAATTGGGATTACTTGGGTGTAGTTAAAAAAAAGTTGGAATTTTTGCCCTATAACGTTATTTAATATTATTACAAAACAACAAAATGAATCTAGTGTCCGCAAATAAAAATGAAAGTAAAACTCGTGGCATATCGGACAAAGCGTTTTTGTTTCTCGCTTCATTACGACCAGGCCTCCAATGTCTAATGGAGAATCCAGACACCTATAGACCTGTTTCATCCTTATTAGGAATCATCAGGGATTCATAGGATTATACCTGGCAGTTAAAGCTACACAGTGACCATGCACACCTCTAGAATTTAAAACAAAAAGTTTGTAATCCTTGGGGAGGTAGTAACTGTGTGCGCCACCTGTCGTATAAACCGAGAAACAAAAACATCTGCGCAACAAGCCTCCTCCGGAGCGATTGCTTGCTGATGCCTTAAAATTAGGGCCACGTGGTATGAAGCTCCAATTGGGGGCGGTGCTGCTGCGAACGTTACCTCTTTTTAAGAGTCATGTTACAGTGACCTTATACTTTTACAGGTTTCTACTTTATAACCTGCTGAACGGTACAGGATTCTATATTTACGGTGTCTTGCACTTTTCAATTTTGATGTATTTGTTTCTCGGTTTATTCGACAGGTGGCGCACACAGTTACTACGTCCCCAAGGATTACAAAGTTTTTGTTTTAAATTCTAGAGGTGTGTCTAGTCACTGTGTAGCTTCAACTGCCAGGTATAATCCTATGACTCCCTGATGATTCCTAATAAGGATGAAACAGGTCTGTTGGTGTGTGGATTCTCCATTAGACATTGGAGGCCTGGTCGTAATGAAGTGAGAAACAAAAACGCTTTGTCCGATATGCCACGAGTTTTACTTTCACTTTAATCTTATTGTCTATATTATGGTGATTTTGCTTTAAAAAAAGTGTGGGATGTAATTGATCGGTTGAGAGTAGCAAGATGATGATCGATGAGTGCCAAGCTTTTACAAGGCATGCACAGAGGTGCCGCGAACAGCGCTTTTTAAGAGAAGCCGACCTGTAGAAAAGTTCTCCTGAAGAACGGAACTCGGGTGAAATTAGGCCGTGCTTGAATGATTTATTACTTTATTATACAGCAAAGTAAGGTTTAGAGATTCCCTGATACTGCAGCTGATTGCATATTGTATCTCTTGCTGTATTCTTTCACCTAAAATAGTTTCAATACCTTCACTAAGTTTAGTGTCTTTTCAGAGCTTCCCTCCTAAGAAGATGTATTTTCTAGAAGGTGCAGAGTTCTCTAGTAGTTAAATTCCAGGCATTAAACGATGATGTGAGAGGTTGTTTCGTCGTCCTCATCATACAGCCTACAAATGGGTTTTTCCTGGTCAATTCTCATTGTGTGCAGGAGCTTCCTCAGTGCGCAGTGACCGATCAAGAGTCCTGTCACTATTCTAATCTGACCTCTCGAGATCTTAAGTATCCCCTCGGTCAGTGAAGCCGATGGACATTTCACCATTGTTATGCTGTGTTCTTATCCTGGTGTCTGGTTCTAATGGTATCTGTGTTTGTTTTTAGTCCACCGTTCTAGGAGGCCACGTACTGAAGTTTTTGGTATACCGAACACAGGTTCAGGTCCTATGAACTGTTCTTTAGATTCTCTCCTAGCTAGAATATCTGCATTTTCATTGCTAGCCACTCCCGTGGGCCCCGGCACCCACGCAAGTGTAACCTTATTGTGGTTGGCTAGGGTTATTAGGAGCTGTACGCGGTGCTTGCCCCCTAAGCAAAGTCTATTACATTACAGGTTTTCAACGTTGAAAAAATGTAGAATTGATGTAACTTTGTATACGTTAAGAAAAATGTTTAAAAAAAGTAAAATGTAAGTTCCAAATTAACATTCTGTGTGAAAGTATCGCTGATACACGAAAGAGGCGCTAATTTTACGTTTACGTTAGTATTTAATCTTGGATTTAACAAGAAATGTATACGACAAAGTAACTGAAAAATAACATTATTTGAAGTTTAATAAATGTCAGCGTTGAAACACATTTGATTCTTTACAGTTACATGTTACTACACAATATTCTTTTATTTTTATTAAATGTCAAATTTAAAAAAATTTGGTTTTTTATTGTGACATGACAAAATACGCTATTGTAAGTGTAATAAACATCAAAGTTAAAACAAGTTTAGTTTATTAATGACCGCATGAAAGCAGAAGTATTGTGAGCTCATTTAATGGCAACTTTAAAACAAACTTGGTTGTTTATTGGAAAATATGTCAAAAATTTTTGAAAAATTAAATCCTGTAATTTTTTTTGATAATTTCCCACAAAAAGGAAAATAAGTATAAATTTAAATATAAGTAGTTGCAGTACTGTACGATCATTTTATGATTTGATTTTTTTACGGTTCGAGGAAATTATATATTTTCATTTTTTTAAAATTTTGCCAAATTATGATTCGATCAAATTATTGTGATTCAATATTTGTATATAATTTTTTTTTGCAACTAAAACCTTTTTATATGTATTTTGTTTATTAAAAACAATTAATTTCATTGATAATAAAAAAACCAATTTCTAATTTTCTGTAAAAATCGTTCAACCAATGGTGAATTGGTGAAATTTCTTAACAAAATCGGGATGGCCTAGTAGACTTAGGCGCTGAAACCCTAGTGTATCATCTTTAGACTGAGTAATCGAGTCCCGTCAGCGCATATTTTTTTTTCTTTTATTTTGATTTTTTTTTATTTGTTTAAGATGTAATCCCAAAGATCAGAGATTTTAAAGCACAAAAATATATTTTTTGTGTTGTTTGAGCCAATATTTAACAAGTTCGAGGCAAATTAAAAAAAAAATATTTTACCTAGCCATGTAACATTAAATGTTACATGCAAGTCACATACTTGTTAAAAAAATCGAATGTAACACTGTTACGTAAATGTTTAGGACAATTGATGAACTGGCAATGTAATATCCTCATTAAGGTTAAAAGCTGTGTTAAGTAACAGGTCACAAAAATACGTTAAGGTAATGTAAATGTAACAGGTTTTTGCTTAGTGGGTGGTCTTATTCTAAAATCAGCACTCTGGTGTGGCATGCACTGAAAGGTCTATTTATTCAATATAACTTTATGGGAGGCTATTGCAAAGATATATTCTCCTCTACCTGAATTTTCCAATGGATACAGATAGTCACTCTATCTTAATATATTTGGTAGATGTAAAAATAATGTTAAAATATTTTTTCTATTTTCGTGCGAGAAGTACCTATTTCTTGCACGCATTTTAGTTCGCAAAGTGTCTCATTCCCGCACTGAGTGCGAGAATGAATTTAGCCCGAGACATTCCCGCACTTACTTTGTATCTGGCAGCCTGAATCATCATAAAAATAAATAAAAATAAGCCTTTCAGTGTCAGTCGAATACACTACCTTGTCAAAATCGTTTTGGATGTCGCATGGTTTTTTAATTCAAAAAAAAATAAATTTAAATATGAATTTTACCCCAGTGGCAAAAATTTTGTTCCTAACACGTACGAGAAGCGTCATTCCCGCACTTAAAGCTTATCTGAACTCCGCTCCGCGTTGTTCGTCTAACTGCTTTTACGTGCGGGAATGTATCACTTCTCGCACTTGTTAGGAAACATACTATTACCTACTCGCTTGCGGTAAAGTGCACTTTTTAACACTCTTTTGGATGTGAAAGATTGGATTTTACCGCACCCTGTGCGGTAGAGTTAACGTTATGGCACTTTACAGCACATTGTGCGGTGAAGTGACTACGTTTATTTCAGAAAATTAAAATACAGATATTTATATTCCTCTTTTGGAAATTTTTAAGCCTTATAGGTAAAATCTTGTACCTAACACATGCGTAAAGTGTCTTTACCGCTCCTGCCGGCTTGACCGAAAGAAGCGAAGCTAGGCCGTCGCGTACGGTAAAGTATCACTTTCCGCACTTGTTAAGTAAATAACTATTTTTTTAGGTAGCTAAAAGAAGAGCAGAGAGACGAATCCGTAGGGCTTTACAAATGACTGCGGGTTACAGTAACAGTGAGGAAAGTTCCATCAGCAGCAAATCTTTGGTAAACCACACTATTTTTTTTACTAAAAAATAATTATTTCACTAAAACTTCGTAGAGTTAGAATACCATACATTTATTCCTCTACTAATAAGATCCGGGAGCCGATTTCATGCACAATTGCTCGAGGACTATCTCAGAGATTGCCGATAGGCAGTCTATTTACTTGTTAAGATGGCTTACGTTCAAATTAGTGACTTTTTACTATGTTTTTAATTTTTATCACCTATCTTTATCGCTTAGGTATCCAAATTTGGTCTCACAGCACCTTTTTCCACTTATTTTTTAAGATTTTCACTTTTTTTACAATTGACAACATTCTTATTGACAGAACGCAATCAATGTCTCTGGCAGTACCGGTTTATTTTTTTTTTAGTTTTTTTTTTACTTACACTTGTATTTTAATAGTGTCTGTATTTTTTTAAGCTTAAAAAAAAGTGGTTTATGTTACGAGTCTTTTATTTATTAATCCCAGTTTTTAACAATAATATAAAAAGACTACTGCCTGAATTAACACGAATGCATGGCTTATCATGATCAAAAAAACAAACAGTAGGTAAACAGTAGGTAAATAATAAAGATAGGCGGCGAATAGATTTTAATTAACGTTGGGTACTGAGCCAGGTGAAAGAAAGTAAGGGGGCCAGCCATAAATTAAGTCATTTTGACTCCCCTAAAATTATGTTATAAAAAAAGTGAACTTTCCCTTGAATTCTAAAAAAGAGCTTCGAGCGGTTAAAATGTTGACACATTTTTCTTTGCCGTAAGAAGTAAAAGACCGAAAAATAATTGTGATGTCACGCTACCACCGAACCCTAATAATAAAATGGACACCATTACTTAATAATACCAAGATTGGAATAAAAATAAGGGGGCTTTGATTTTATTTGGGACGTAACTTCTATAGTAAAGACAGTCTTCAGAAACGTGATTACTTGTTAATTGTGTTACATAATTTATGAAATGCCCTCAGACACCATTTTTGCCAAATTTTGACGCCCCCCCTTCTTGTCACAAATTAAATTCTTCCTAAATATACAAATTTAGGTTCTCTAATTTTGGTATTATTAACTAATGTTACTAGGTAGGTATTTTTTATTATAATAATTAATTATCATTAGTATGGGGAAGACACCGTCCATCGGTGGTAGCACATTTTTTTTGGCCTTTTACTTATCAGAGCAAAAAAAATTGTTTTAAATCTTTTTCACCATCTTTTTTAATAAGGGCGGAGGGAAGTTGCTTTAATTTTGCAACCTAATTTTGAGCGGGTCATCGGAAACGTGACGATTTGTGAAAAGAAGTGGGCGCGGCAAAAATGGCCGGAAAAAAGTAACATAACTTATGGATGGCCCCTTTTACTTCATTACACCTCTAGATGGTTCATGCAGTACCCAATGTCTATGCTGATCCACAGTTTGTTTTTTTTTGTCGCGATATACTCCAATAGAATATTCAGAAAATCGCGATTTATCTAAAAAACTGACTTAACAGTCAAATTTTTTACAGCAAGTAGAAGGTCATATTAGACTCTTAAAACCACTTTTTTCCAATAAAATTTCTCTCTAGGTTCGCTGCCATCATATATTTATGCGTAATTCGGGTTAACTCGGTTTAAGTCCGATATCTCATTGACCATTGGCCCCATTAAAAAAATATTGATTTGTTTTATAAAAAAGTGTTTTTTCTACGATTTTTGAACTGACATTTTTGTTCCTAAATGTCTCGGATAAAAAGTTAATGCACATATATGTGTATTTTTTTTATAGAAAAAGCGTGCAGTGCCTTCTTATGGAAATATTTGTACAAAGGAATAAAATACACTTAAGGAGTGGCACGCCAGTTTCATTTGTAAAGTGTACACACACTGCGCGCACTATGTCGAGTGAACTTTCGGAAGCCTCCAAAATAGCCGCTAAACCATGGCACTTTTGGTTTGTACGAATGTTGACTTTTCTTCATTTTCGTTAATTCCAAAGTATATGCATTTGTTATAGAACGTATTCCAAGCCTTCAATATCCATTAATTCGCAAATTTTTTGATCAGCGTTTTCTCGGGTTGTCCCTAATTTGCTGACCCGGTCGAATTCTGCTGACCGGGCATTTCTAGATCGAAATTTTGCTGACCACGATATATACGTTTATCCTTAGCTCAAATAGAACACCTTTGGAAAAGTTTTACCCCCCCCCCTGTAGAGATATCCACAAAGCTTATATAAAAGCTTGCTGACCGGGCATTTCTAGATCGAAATTTTAATGACCACGATATACACGTTGATCCCAAACTCAAATAGAACACCTTCGCACAAATTTTATTCCCCCACCCCCCACCCATTTAAAGATATCCACAAAACTTATATGAAAGCTTGCTGACCGGGCATTTCTAGATCGAAATTTTGCTGACCACGATATACACGTTGATCCCAAGCTCAAATAGAACACCTTTGCTCAAATTTTACCCCCCCCACCCCCACCCCTGTAGAGATATCAACAAAAATTATATAAATTATAAAAAAGCTTGCTGACCGGGCATTTCTAGATCGAAATTTGGCTGACCACGATATATACGTTGATCCTTAACTCAAATAGAACGCCCTGTCATAAATTTTACATCTCCACCCCCCACCCCTTTAAAGATATCCACAAAACTTATATAAAAGCCTATTGACCGGGCATTTCTAGATCGAAATTTTGCTCACCACGACATATACGTTTATCCTTTACTCAAATAGAACACCTTCGCATAAATTTTACCTCCCCACCCCCCACCCCTTTAAAGATATCCACAAAACTTATATGAAAGCTTGCTGACTGGGCATTTCTAGATCGAAATTTTGCTGACCACGATATACACGTTGATCCCAAGCTCAAATAGAACACCTTTGCATAAATTTTACTCCCCCCCAGCCCCACCCCTGTAGAGAAAAAGCTATAAAAACAGTTTTAAACGAACAGGGCATTTCATATACTGCAACTTGTGTTATTAGAGGCAGGAGGTGAGGGATGGGTAAAATTTGTGCGAAGGTATTCTATTTGAGTTTGGGATCAACGTATATATCGTGGTCAGCAAAATTTCGATCTAGAAATGACCGGTCAGCAAGCTTTTATATAAGTTTTGTTGATATCTCTACATGGGTGGGGGTGGAGGGGTAAAATTTGTGCGAAGGTGTTTTATTTAAGTTTAGGATCAACGTATATATCGAGGTCAGCAAAATTTCGATCTAGAAATGCCGGTCAGCAAGATTTTATATAAGTTTTGTGGATATCTTTAAAGGGGGGGGGGGGTGGGAGGTAAAATTTGTGCGAGGGTGTTCTATTTGAGTTTGGGATCAACGTATATATCGTGGTCAGCAAAATTTTTGCCCGGAAGTACCCGGTCAGCAGAATTCGACCGGGTCAGCAAATTAGGAACACCCGTTTTCTCGACCATCTTCTTTTTTTATAAGAACTACTATGTACATCCGATAAACACGGATAAGACTACTTTTTTTTAGCCATAATAAACAATATAATCTACAATCAAAAAAATAACCTCATCCAAACCGAACATCTAACTAAAAATTGGCGAGCCAACGTGCAAGCACTTGTTTATATTAGGTTTTTCTGCACATATTTCTCACCACTGGCGCCAGTGATTTCAAAAGAATGTAGACTTTTTTGGTACATGCATGCAAAAAATATTTTTTATGCAAGGCGCTGTTTACATTTGCTAATTTAATTTACTGGCGCGCCAGTTTTTATTGGCGCCACTAAATCCATGCATGTGTAAACTCAGCTAAGAAATATTCGTATATTACACAATAAGTAGCACTTAAAGAGAAAAAGTTTGAAGCCTGAGCGTAGCGCGCAGCTTTTTGAATTTCAGAAATAAAAATGACGGAAGATACGAAAAAGTGATAATAAATAGTAGGTATATCTACAGCAAGTGATATAATTGGCTTTTTTAAACCCTTTAGGCGAGGTAGTGTACGAGCGTAGCGACAGATAAAATTCTATTTTTTACATTTCTGACGCTCTTTTTCGTACCCAGTGGCGTACCCAGGATCAAGCTATGAGGGGGGGTTGGTAAGAAGAAGTAAGTAAGAAATGTCAATGCAGGCAAGAATTTTTAAAATACTCTTTCAATTTATAGGCACCAAAGCTCTCACCAGAGCCTTCACAATCCGTGTTTAAATACATTCTAATTAATACCCCACATGCCATATTCTGTCTTAAACTGGATTTTTTAATAAGTCCTTTCATTATCTCTGCCCCTGGGGGGCGATTTTGATTTTCTTGAAATGGGACCATCTGGAGCACAAACTACGTCTATTAAATTTCGTCAAAATCGGATAAGTCGTTCTTGAGTTAGGCGCGTTGGTGACAGACAGACGGACAGACAGACATTAAGGCTAAAAATGTTCTAAATGATTTCAAATGCAAAGATCTATAAAAAAACTTGATATCGGAGCAACTTTTTTTCGACCGTGTTGGTAGGATCACCATAGCTCGCGCTATTCTATTCTAGTATACAGACCGCTTCAAGCTACTGCGAACATAGGGGGAATCAATTCCAATTTACTCTCCGTGCCGTACGACCGAGGTGGATTCGAAGCACGCTGCAGTGTTATCTTTTGGAAATTCATTTTGTTTTTATTATTTTGTTTTATTTCTGCCTTGCTCGAGATGTGTAAGTTCTTAATTGAAATAATACATTTTTAAAACCAAAAATGGATGTCTACGAAGTTGCCGAAAAAGTGCAGATGGTCAAATGGTCAAATCGTCATAACCCACCCACGTAAGAACACAATATTCCCAAAAACTAAATGTTTGGGGGGGGGGTATTATAGGGGAACACGTAATTGGGCCATTTTTTATTAACGGCAATTGCAATTTGAATGGTTCTAGATACTTGGATCTACTGCAGCAGCACATTATTCCAACTGCTAGGAAGTTGTTAGGTGTAAGATTTGGTGAAACATGGTTTGAACAAGATGGTTGTTCCGCTCACAATGTTGGCCTTGTTAGGGAATATCTTGATAATGTATTTCCTAATCGGGTTATAAGTACACGGGGAACTATTTTATGGCCAGCTCGATCTCCCGATCTTGCTCCTAATGACTTCTATCTGTTTTTGAAGAAGCTTTTCAAATTATCACCCCTAACATGCTTGGAAACGTTAGAAGGGGTTTTTATAGTAGGCTCGGATATTGTCTAGCCGAGCAAGGAGGACTTTTCGAACATTTGCTTTAATTTTTTTTTGACTGGGAGAATCTTTTTGGTTTTTAGAATGTATTATTTTATTTTGAGAACTTGCTTTTATTTTGTTTCTCCTTATTATTTTCATTGTAACACGTCGTCACTGATAAATCTGAGCAGTTGACAATAAAACGCTCTTATTTATCAGTGACAAAAAATAAGAAAATTACGTTATAAAAATTTGCGTATTTATTGACCAAATTCCGGTTTCATTGACTACGCTCCACACAGCACCGTGGTTAGAGGCGTACTAAATACCAAAGGAAAGTCATGCAAGTGGTGATCGCAAGCCTGAGTATTGGTTGCTTCACTGATAGGCGTGCGGTGTCTCTGCATGTACGTACACTGGCAAATTAGACTTCTTCCGCCCTATGTTCGCAGTAGCTTGAAGCGGTCTGTATATAACGTGTAGGCATAATGGAAATTTGAATGTGACCCAAGTGCGCTGCAGGCAAAAATTTTTGAGAAAAATTGCCGGTTTTTTAATAAGAAACTTATTCAGAATTGAGTAGCACTGGGTAACCACAACCTCCCCTCTACCCTTGGCCGCTGTATATCCGGCAAAATTGGAATTTGCCGAAATCACTATCATCTGCTAAAGAAACGTCAAAAACATAGAAAAACCAAGTCTCGTTTTATTTCTATTTTAAAAACCGTAGAAAAGAAGAAGTAAGGCTACCTCTGTAAAAAGTGTCAAACATAAAGCGCTACGGACAAAAATTTTCTCAATAATACTTTTTATATCTTTATTCTTTAGGTAGGTTATTAGTAATATTAGTTATTAGTAAGATATCAGTATTTGCTTACCTTCCTTTTTCAGGAGGTGGTTTTTATTTTCGCATAAAGGTGTGTTGCAAACCAAACAATTAATTTCCTCGATTTTTTCTAAATTCATAAATACGAATATCGAATTGTACTAAAAAAATTAAATTTTAAAAGTAGCTACGCAGAATGGAAAAAACTCACTAACGACAGTTGCCATGGCCAACTTGACACAATAAGGGAGTAAAAGCTCACTTCAAGAATTTGTAGTGTCAACTTTGCGGCACTTTATCTCAGCTATTTTTTACTATACAGAAAAAGTGTTAAAAAAAAAAAATATAGAGAATTTTGATATCTAGAATTTATATTTGATCACTTTTCTTCTTAAGAGAAATATTGGCTAGTATGTATTCACATGTCCCCATTTTCGGGAGTCTTCTAGGCACATACAAAAAAAAATTCGAATAAGTTTTAAAAAATAATGTAGTTTAGCCAACAAAAAAAACCGTTTAAAAATTGGACAAAAATTAACCTAAATATTAAATCCAACGCAAAATACAAGATCGCGGCGCTCCTAGAAGAAAATTTTGTTGGAAAAATGTGGTTTAAGGTTACTGGCATGATCCCCTATTAGCCCTAAAAAGTATGGCTATGTAGTCAGTTTTTTCATTTTAAAGTACTATTCTATTGGGCTAATAAGAGAGGTGTGAAATGCGATTAGTAAAACCAACGCTCTCCGATTGATTCCCGACTGTTATTGAAAAGTAGAAATAAAGAAAGGATAAAATACTCGTTAAAAAACTCAGTTAAAATAAAAAGCTTAGAAAATTAAAGTGTTAAAATACAAAAGTGACAGAATAGGTACTGAAAAAAAGCTGACACCGGCCCTGCGGCCGAGATTGATCGTGTTCTGTCAACTGATGACTATATTGGCGCGTAACGTTGGAAAATGGTGAAAATCTTTAAAAAGAGACTGTTAAGGACGAATTTGGATACCTAAGCAATAAAGGTAGGTGGAAATATTTTAAAAAATAGTTAAAAGTCATTATTTTGGCCACAGGCTAACTTTACAAGGTAGATTACACCTGGGCATTCTCTGGTGAGATTGCCATGAGCAATTGTGCATAAAATCGGCTACCCGGTCCACATTGGGATTGCCGTGACTTCGAATACCATTCAACGAAGCCTAGATCCGAGTCTGCGCAAGCCTGTAACATCGACCCGCCTCATTTTGCTGGTTAGCGTACTTTCAGCTCACGCATGCGCATGCGAGCGGTTCATTGGTCACTGAGTCTCGGCCAACCTGATATATCCGAGGGTTGGCGAGAGACGCTTTTCGACATATGGAAATACACAGGCAGAGCCATTTTAGGGCCATTCCACCGTCACGTACAGGACATTTTTTCGGCTTTTTTTCTACTTTTTGTGTTTTTTAAAATACTTGTTGTCCAGAAAAGTAGTATATAAAATATTTTTCATGTAGTTTAATGTGTTGGGAAAATAATAAAATGGACCGAAACTCTCCAGATTTAATGGTAATTTAGTAACAAAACCTAAAAGGCACGTCACGTACAGGACATTCTCATTTTAAAAAAGTGTCCTGTACGTGACAGGCACTTAAGATTTTGTTACTAAATTACCATTAAACCTACAAAGCTTTGGTCCATTTTATTATTTTTCCAACACATTAAACAACATGAAAAATATTTTATATGTTACTTTTATGGACAACAAGTATTTTTAAAAATACAAAATGAGAAAAAAATGCCAAAAAAATGTCCTGTACGTGATGGTGGAATGGCCCTATAGTATCTTATGTTTATATGATTAAAACATATTCAGAGATCAACAATAATTTAAGTGAATTTTGTGTCCATAAAAACAAAGTTTATTTCTTCCCTCTTCTTTAAGCATGCATGTAATGAAATGTGATGTGCAATGTAACTTTATATTAACTAGTTGACGAATTAATTAATGTTTTTTGTTACTTATTTTTAAAAAATCCTGTATTTTGGCATTTTAAATAATAAACAAAATAATTTAGTCTATTTTACAGTAACTACGTTTATACGCACCTAAAAGCGCTTTTATATAAGGAGTTTTAAATAATTTCGCTCTCTGCATCGAATATGTCAGTTTAAAGAGAAAACAAATAAAACAACTTATAGCGTAGGGGCATATGTCGATAATTTCTATCCCGTGGGATTTTTCATGAAGGAGTTTTGTGACTATGTGGGATTAATAACTCTTTAGTCACACAATCAAGTGTTACCGGGTTTTTTGTTCGCATCCGTGTAGAAGAGGTTGATATGACGACATCTTTCAAGATGGCGGCCAAAAATTATAAAAAATACAACTTTCGCAAACGGGAAATCATTATACTGGATTCCATAAAACTCGAGGACGAGGATTCCAAAAAATTTACTTTCAAGGTCATCCGACCTTAAACGACCATAAAATTTGAATAATTCGACGTTTTGTCAGATCAACTTCAAATGTACCCCAAACTATTAGGCATGTATGCGAAATTGGGTCCTTAGAGTTTGATGCGGTTTGAAGCTTATGACCCTAAAAAATACTTCAGCAAAATTAACAAATTGCAAAAATAACATACTGAAGGGCGCTATTCATCAACTATTCAAGCGAAGAGAACCAAATTGAGCAGCAAAGATAAGAAGCTCAAGTCCAACAATTTTGTTCAAAAAAATTTGTTCAGCTATGACGCGTTTCAATATAGGTGCGTGATTATACTTGATTTTATATAATTTGAGGATGAGAATTCCAAAAGAAACCACTTTCGAAGGCATCCGACCTCAAATGACCATGGTAACAAGAATTGATGGCCACCTTGTCATTTTTACTTTTTTACGAAATTGGATAAAATAAAATGTGGTTATAGGTCGCCATCTTGCTATATCAGCCGCCTTATTAAAACACGTCGTAGCTGAACAAAGTTTTTTTTTAACAATATTCTTGGAATTGACCTTCTTATCTTTGTTGCCAAATTTGTTTCTCTTCGCTTAAATAGTTGATGAATAGCGCCCTTTAGTATGTTATTTTTACAAGTTGTTAATTTTGCTGGGGTATTTTTCAAGGTCACGAAGCTTCAAACCGCATCAAACTCTAAGGACCCAATTTGACATACATACCTAATAGTTTGAGGTACATTTGAAGTTGGTCTGACCAAACGTCGAATTATTAAAATTTTTTGAAGAGAAAATGGCAAAAATCTTGTTTTCTATGATTTTGATGGTCATTTAAGTTCGGATGACCTTGAAAGTATATTTTTTGGAATCCTCGTCCTCGAGTTATATGGAACCTAGTATAATCATTTCCCGGTTGCGAAAGTTGTATTTTTTATAATTTTTGAATTCTTGAAATATGTCGTCATATTGACCTTTTCTACACGGATGCGAACAAAACACCCGGTAACATTTGATTTTGTGAATGAAGAGCTATCAATCCCACATAGTCAAAAAACTCCTTCATAAAAAATCTCACGGGATAGAAATTATCGACATATGTCCCTACACTAATAAGTGAAACCAATATCCACTAATTTGCTGTTTTATTTCCCAAGAAATTAATAGTTGTATGTCATTTTTTACACCGAAACTCAAAACAAAATCACTAGAAAAACTAATATTCTGAACGCGTCGTGACATTATGTGGTATGATAACGGGATAAGAGCGGGGCGGCCAACGCACTTGCTTGCTTGATGCTTGTATTTTGTTAGGTACTTTGCTGATAAGTTTCATGGTACAGTCGAAGGCGAAAAAAATGGTTTAGCACATTTTTGGTTATTTTATTTTTGGAAACCATTTGAACAAAATTAAGCGAAATGAATCGTCATTTCAAACATCGACCAGTATTACCTGTTTCATTTTTCCACATAAGTTGTGAAACGCCCTATATAATCAAAGGCAATAAGTTTTGAACTTTATTTTTAGGAAAGCATTGAAATAAGCAATATGCAAAGCCGTAGGTCGGTCCTCAGCGACGCTTTGACAGCTTATTCAGACGAGTCTTATGACGTGCAAGCGGTAACCGTTCCTATAACTATTTGTCTGATGATTATGATTGGGTAAGAAACTATTTGCGTTAAAATTTCGTATCTCATTTCATAGCGGGAGGTAGATTTTACTAATATAATGCGAAAGCTGGCGTGTGTGTGTATACAGGGTGTCCCATTTTCGATGGGAATCAATGGGAAACTCCGTTGTTATTAAAGATAGAGACATGCGGTTTTCGAAATACCGTCTTACTTCTTTGGCTTTAAAAAATTGTGTTAACAGATTTGGTCTGTCCCTTAGGGTGAAAGTTAAAAAATGGTCGTAATTACCATTTGAAGATATCATAATTTAAGAGATAATTGAGTACTCTAAAAACATGTCTGTGTCAACCTTTGACTTTATATTTTAGTCTCTTATTATCTATTTATTTTTGTTTTGAAGTTTCGATCCCGACAAAAATATGGCAACATATAATAAAACGGGGTTTAAAAAACTTATTTTCCCCGCCATCTTGGATTTAAATATGGCAGCAAAGCAAATGTTTTTTTTTCGAAATGCTTATTTGTTTTAACATTACAGTTTTTTATTGAAATTGGTAAAGTTGTAACAAAAAAACAATTTGTCCGATTTTTTTCGGTACCCCACTATCTTCATATAATATATCGTGGTTGTCCACTTCTACTTTATAGTAATTAAACATAAATGGTCTAAAAAAAACACTTAAAATAGAGCAGGGCCGATCCAGAAAGAAAATGCTCTGAAGATGAGTTTTTTCGGGATCGAAACATCACAACAGAAGGAAATATATTTTGTTATCAAAAAAACTTAAAAAGAAACTAAAATATAAAGTAAAACATTTTGGTCCGTATTTAACTCTTTGATCCTGATGATGGTATCTACGAAACGAAACCTTGGATTAAAATATCTAAAAAACCATTGTGTTTTTCTAAAAAGGTTGTAACAGAAATGTTTTTACAGAACTCAATTATCTCTTAAATTAAGGAAGATATCATCAATTGGTAATTCTGACCATTTTTCAACTTTCCCCTGTAGCTCAATAACTACAAGGGACAGAATAAATTCGTTAATACCATTTTTTAAAGCCCAAAAAACCGCATGTCTATATCTTCAATACCAACGGAGTTTCCCCTTTTCTTTTTTCTTGTTGACGGAGTTTCCCATTGAATCCCATCGAAAATGGGATGATGATTTGTGTAACCAAAAATGTAAAGTATTTTTTTTTTCTGCAAGCCAAAAATTATGTTTTCATAAACTACTTACATTCACAAACCCAAGCCCGAAAAGGCATAACTATTGTTTTTTACGCATATAAAAAGAAGAAAATCTGTGCACGACCATACCTACGCCATATTGTGGGCTTTGTTATTTACTGCGATTCTGACTATGCTTTTAGGTACATTTGCGGAGGAGCCATCCTGTTTTGCAACTGGGAATCGTGGTCCTTCCTGGATGCGGCATATTTTTGTTTCATCTCCCTAAGCACCATTGGTTTCGGAGATTTGGTTCCCGGTGATAAAATTTACGGAAGCAAAAATGGTGCCACGCTAGAGCTTAGTTTTGTGTTTTGTTCGATGTATTTGATGTTGGGAATGGCTTTGATCGCTATGTGTTTTAATTTGATGCAGGTAAGGGGTTTGACAAAATCTATTGACAAGAAAGAACCAATTATCAGGTCAGTCAAGCCAACCCCCCCCCAAAGATATTTGAGTTTTGATATGTTTATAATTTCGAAACAATTTCGAACTATAGTAGGTAGAAGGAAAGAAAGTCCTGTATGCTTCACAAATATTTTAATTCAATAAACCCGACGCGTTTCGATTTTTTTTTAAATAATTTTCAAGTGTGCATTCTGTAATACAATAAAAACGAGTGTTTCAAAATTAAATTGAAATAAAAAAATAAAAAGAGTACTTACAGAACGTGAAAAATCCATCATTAATTTTAATTTGGAGAATAACTTTAAAATGCTACATGATGCTCACAAGGGTAGGAAATTGAATTTTTTGGAGAATTTTGAAAGTTGGAAAATGATCCTACATCTGTCAGTTTGAATGAACGCAGCAACGCACACTGTAAAGAGATAGCCAAAGTTATTAATAATTTTAAATAGTTTTCTGGTTTTTTATCTTTGTTCCGTCTCGACAGTTTTATTTATATTTTTTTAATTAGTTTTTAAATTGTTAGATGCTGCTCCTTGTTTCGTTATGAACTTTATTTATTATTCTCGTTTCCTTTGTCTTTTTTTAAATTTGTTGTTAGTGTATGTTTGACTAAGGTGTTTTTAACTGTCCGACATATTTTTTTAATTTATTTAATTATGTGTAGTTTGTGTCCTAAATTTTACCCTTAATGATGGATTTTTGACGTTCTGTAAGTACTCTTTTTATTTTTTTATTTAAATTTAATTTGTGAACACTGGTTTTTATTGTATTACAGAATGCACACTTGAAAATGATTTTTTAAAGAAAAAATCGATACGCGTCGTGTTTATTGAATTATAATATTTGTGAAGCATACAGGACTTTCTTTCCTTCTACCTACTATGATTCAACTGCTTCACCCTGGAGAAATCTACGATTCTATTAAATTTCGAACTAATTTTGAAGCACTTTTAAAAATTTTGGACCACACTCCTTCCTGTTTTTTTTTATATTCAAAATGGGGGGTGCAGCCGGACGTCAAGCTACACTCCTTTCATTTAAAGCGTAGAGAAAAATGAAAAGCAACTATCCCAGAATTAAGAATTAATTTCGAACTCCTAATATCACCAAAAAGAATTTCGAAAAATCCACTAGCATCAGCTAAGTCCATTTTTTCCTCCATTTAGGCCAATAAAAAAATCGGGTCCTGCTTTACACATGCACATAGGTACCAATAAATGTCCAACAAAGATGGAAATACTTCTTCTTACGTGATTTCTGGTATATTTCTATGTCTTCAAAACTGACCAGATTTCAATTCGCTAAACTTCCCATTTAAAATAAATATAAAAAATACAGAAATTAGATATTTCAAAAAGAAAACAAGTATACTAGTGGATTTTTAGAAATTCTTTTTGGTGATATAAGGAGTTCGAAATTAGTTTCTAATTTTGGGATAGTTGCTTTTCATTTATCTCTACGCTTTAAATGGGGGGGTGTAGCTTATCGTCCGGCTGCACCCCCTATTTTGAATATAAAAAAAAACATGAAGGAGTGTGGTTCAAAATTTTTAAAACTGGTTGAAAAAAAGTTCGAAATTATAAGCATATCAAAACTCGAATATCTTTCGGGGGGGGGGGGTGGTGACTTGACCTCAATTATCAGTGTATCTGAGGTACAGGAGAATTTCACACAATGCGAATGAGGTTAACCCCGCTAGAATTGGAGCCGAAACCCCTATACTAAGTAGACTCATAGCGTTTTTCTTTTGATGCACTGGTGCTCACCCAGGGCAGTATTTGTATTCCATTTGATTGCTCTACTAAAATTATTTTTATTGTTTTTTTTTGAGATTTTGACCATACCATTATTTAAAATGTTTATTACAACTAAGCACATATATCTGGTTAAACCATGTTGTTTTACTGTCGCCTTACGCTACTTTTATATATAAAATAACATAAGATAAGAAATAAGCAAATGAGAAACCACTTCCATCGACGCGACGGGCTCTTTAACAGTGGGATTTACTAAACCTATTTTAGACAGGTACTAAGTTTAAAAGAAATGGTTGATTTTAAGCATTTTATACCAACTTCCTTGAGTTTTGGACATGGTTTGATATAAAGGAATAATTTTAATTATTTTTTTTTTAGTAAAGAATCACCTTAACAGAACCTTTTGTTGGATTTAATAAGAAAATTTCAATTTACAAGATATTTTTTTTACCCCAGGGGGTGATCTAAATGGTAAACATTCTGTTGAGCAAATTAAAATTGACGTTATATTTCACTCTTATTAAAACTTACCTTTGTTTATTGATTTTCGCGATTAATACTCACAAAACCATTTCGATATGTAATCATAAAATAAAAATTAGATTAACTTTATATTTATTTAAAAGGGGTTTTTATCTATCGAAAGTATGAAAAAACTTTACAAATACAAACCCATCGCAATCGCAAACCACAAATAAAAATATATTATCAGAGGAGGTCATGTAAACAAATCGGCTAAAAACAGACCTGAATCCAACGATCATTCACTGAGCGTTCACAAAAAAATAATGTCCGCTCAAAGAACTGGACGGTGTATATTTTTTGTGCTGAAAACGAGTTCAAAATATAGCGTTTTTCTGGACAAAATTGGAGGTGTTTTATTGGTTAATGAACAACTTGGGATATTAAATAAGGTAAATTTATTCTTGTAAAAACGGTTACTTAGGGAAATTATAAACGAAATTATTACCAATTACAACAAAACAATCCTTTCTGAGGGCTATAAACTACCTTCCAGAGGTGGTCTAAAAAATCACTAACTTTATAACTTCAAACACAGATAATGAAGCTTTTATGTGCTAAATTTTTGGCGTAATTACCATTTTCCATTTTTATACCTGCCAAAAAAATAGTTTTTGGGCGTTTTCTCCTAAAATATGGTATATTTTGAGAAAGAAAGCAATTTTTTAGTGGTATTTTGCAATAAAAATACAAAATATTCAATAACTTTGTATCTTTTCTTTATGGGTAAGTGTTTTTTGAAAATTGCTTTTAAAATTTTGTACCCTCCACAGGTGTAAATATTTAGACCTATGGGGGGTACTATTTTAGATCTTAGTAAATCCCACTGCTAATGTTTTACTTCCTTTCATTCAATTTAAAGTATCATTTCGGAATTGTGGTATTTGAAATCCATCTTCGTAAAGAAATATAAAATCTCTAAAGCCCGGAAAATACTTTTTTACGGGTTACCATAAAATAACCTAAAAAAAGTTGCATTATGCATTTCAAATTACAATTCAAACAATACAAACTAATCATGCAACGATGCAATTTTTTGGCATTACCAGTTCAGTTTTGGTTTTGCCTCAGTGCATCAAAACGAAAACGCTATCCATAAGTGGATGGATATAAAAAGTGTAGAGTGTCCATACAATTTGTAGACGGACCAGACGCAGCCCGAAGTAGATGGCTAGTGAGCAGCGTTGTCAAGTCGAATTTGAGAAAAGCATTAGGTCATAGATAAAAAAACAGTAGATATCGTAAAAAACAGTAGATTTTTTTTCCCAATAGTTGACGATATATAGCAGCAAAAAAAGTAAATCTATTGCTCATATTTTTTGAAAACCGAAAAAAACACCCGATTCCGCCGCAGAAACAGTAGGCAGTAGACAAAGAACGCTGCTATTGAAAAAAGCTGCTCCCAAGCATACTACAATCGGTTGGGAAAACGTCTCTCCTGCATGTCGTGGGTATGCACACACAAGAGGTAGGCACCAAGTGCTGGGAGCCCCATAACTAAATTCCCTTAAATGGAAAAATATACACGTATACGGGACTAAGAAAACGGGTAGGCCTGGAGAGAATGTAAGATTGCACAAAGCGGTGCTAGTGGAAAGATAAAAGAAGGCACGGGGTATGGTAAAAAGGGCCCATAGAGGCCTACTTGCTAACCCAAGCAGCATTTTAAGTTTATCAAACCAGTACTATAAGAATCCTAACCTAATTAGGAAAGGTGCTATATTTGTTATACCTTTTAAGAATCCTTCCAAAGCTGTATTACCATGTTGAACTAAAAATAGGTCAGATATTGGATATTTGAACGAAACAACCACTTTCGTCCTCTACTAAATTTTTTGTAGTTATACTAGTTTCGGCTTATAGGGCCATTATATGGCCATTCCACTTGGATTGTTCTTGTACAAATACTAATGATGGATCTATAAGCGAAAACTAGTATAACTACATTAAATTTAGTAGAGGGAGATAGTGGTTGTTTCTTTAAAATTTCACTACCTCTACAGAAAATGGAATAATTTTTCAATTTAAATATTGGACGGTTTGGCCACAAAATTTGTACCGTCTTTTACTTAGATTTGGGGACAAATGTAAAGCTTTAATGTAGCTCTTTTTTACCAAGTAGTTGGCCTTTATCATAGAGTAATATACCTACAGAACAGAAGCGCAAAGCGGACCAAAGTGGATCGCAGGCTCCTGCGCGAATCCTCGCGAAAAGTGTTTCTACCCACTGCAATTCATTTCGGCCGGCTTGGCGCCTCTGTTCCGTAGATATATTACTTTATGCTTTTATAGTTAGACATTTTTTCGAAATTCTCGATAGTTACAAATTAACTATTTTTTACCTAAATTTTGGATGACCGAGTTAGTTAGCTTTTGATGTGAGAAATATGTCAAAGCTCTGGCCGGATAGCTCGAACGTAGGTTTTGGGTAGCCCCGGTAACCAATTGCACCAACGTTAAACGTGTTTTAAGTCTGACTTAAAAGTTTTGATATCTCTCAGAAGCACGCAATAAGAGAGAGAACTTTTAAGTCAGACTTAAAACACAAACTTAACGTTGGTGCAATTGGAAATAACTGTGTTTTCTTCCTTATAGTTGAATAAGAGCAATTAAACGTGAATAGATAAGTGAAACTTTCCTGAAAAATGGGAGGATTCGTTTCAGTCATTTCGTAACAGATTGGTAAAGTGTCTGCCTAGAAAAATGTAATAGTTGTTTAACCGTTGTGTGGAACTGTCAAAAATAGTTTATTAAAAATCAGGCTATGCCAACTTTATATACCGATAAGTCCCTAGTAGAAAAAATATTTTCTAAGTAGTAAAAATTCTACCTCAAACTAACTTAGTTTGACTTAAGTAAAAGTTGAGATAGTTGCCCCACGCTCAACATAATTCTTGCTCTTATTTTTAGGAAGAGGTTATCCACAAAATATCGACAGTTATACAAACCATCAAATACATTTTCCGTTGTAGATGAAACAACAATATGATATTCTATGTATCTGTAAAGAAAAAAGTAATAAGAAATATAGTAGTACGAACACATGAGACTGCTTTAGTCGAGTCTATATATTATGAAGTCGAGATAATCAGAAAAATATAAATTAAACACAGAAAAAGAGAAAGTATTCCTTATATCTCTTGCGACGACAATAGTAAGAAATATATGTTTAAAAGCAAATAAAATTGTGCCATTATAGACAAACTCGAAAACTACTTTACAGGATCCACATTGCCTTGTCTTCGTCCTTCTGCACCTGGAGCTGCATCTGTTTATGGCGAATTTTAAGAACTTGGGAACTGATGACGTTTTACAAGTTTTTTTTAAATTCTAGCGCAGATAAATTATCATTTTCTGGTAGATTATACCAAGTGCATATTTACCAAACCCGAGCAGTAAAATGTAAATTTTTGTGTTACATTACTCTGGTTTTCGTATCCCTCATTATTATTTTTTTTTTTGATATTCGTGGGTTGTGGGATGGCTTAAAACTAAATTATTCTTTGGGACGTTTCGTTCAGTATATTTGAACTTTATCAACCTTTAGAAACCTAAGTTTAGGTGCCTCGTATTATGTTTCCCTCAATTAAAATATGGGGCAGTGTGTGTGTAACATATGTAGGCATATTATATACACTAATTTAATAGGAAGATTTCTTTGTCACAAGAAAGCATAGATTTTTCCATTTTGGGACATTTAAAGAAATCTTGGTTTGTGATAAGATTTTGGCAAAAAAGTTTTTTTATACCTCCATTAAACTTTATTTGCATGGCTTCTTTGGTTACCGATGCAAAAAAAACTTTTTTTTATCATGGATGCAAAAAAAGATATCTGTAAAGATGGTGCGTTCGAGATTTAAAAAATTATTTTTCCGTTATAGTGTTAACAACTCGCGGCTAAACTGTGCTTTTTTTACTCGCATTTTTAAATACCTCGCTGCGCTCGTTAGTTAAACCAACGCTTGTAAAAAAAGCATTAATTAAGGCAGTAGTTGTGAAAACTACTATTTAATCAGCGTCCTAAAAATAGCAAAGCAAATAAATTTAAAAAATAATTTAGATTTTTACATAAATCTCAAAAGAAAAGCCCACAGGAGGAATACATTTGATAAAATACTGTATTATAAATTCAATTTAAAACAAAAATAAAGGTATATTTTTCCCTTCTGAGTGCTCTTTTACTGTTTTGTCTCCCAGCTAAACTTTTATATTCGCCAAGATTTATTATTATTATTATGGGTTAATTTCAAAAATATATTTGTATTTATACTTACCTTGTTTTTGTCAGTTGATGAGTATCAGTAACATGATTCAATTTGGAGTTAACGGCAGGCAGCTATACAATGGCGTACTCAGAAATTTTTTCCTGATTCCAGATGATTTTTGGAGAAAATTAAATTTATTACATAAATACATTTTCTTGTACTAACCAAATTTAGGTGTTAAAACTACATAAAAACTAAATTCATAAAATCTGCGGTTAAGTTAGGGCTCTATAAAAAATGTTTAATATGGCGAATCCAGTTTTTTTTCTATACTGGGACTTTCTATCCATTAGTTTTTGCAAAGTTAAAGACAACACAAAATGTCCATGCACCTAGCCGGGATTCGAGCCGACTGCGCTACGGAGACCGGCAGTTTGACATTATTATTGTTAATTTTTTTATAAGCCGCTATGATAAATTCCATTTTTTACAAGCTTTTATTTAACTTGTTTGTTCGGTTGGAATCTTGCAACAAATTTTGACCAACTTGCCGACATCCAATCGGCTTCAAATTTGGCATGCTTATATAGTTGTAGTGACAATACAAGAATATAGTGTGATGAAATTGGCAGCTCCCCATACTCGAAGGGTATGGAGGGGGGGGGAGGGTACATTTAAAGTACGCCCGATTTCGTTGAAATTTTGGTGTGTTGGAGCACTTGGGGAGGGAGATTTTAAAAATTCAATATGGCGGATTCAAGATGGACGATTTTTGATCATCTTCTGCTGACCAATTTTAAATAACTTATACACATCCGAATTTCTTCAAATTTGGCATGCATTTATAGTTTCATTGACAATACAATAATATGTCATTATTAGGCACCCTTACCCTCTAAGAGGGGAGTGGAGGAGAAAAACACTTAAGTTTGTCCGATTTCAACCAAAACTGGTATACGAGGGTCTTTGGGGATAAGGAATACGAATTTTTGATCATATTTTACAAATTCAATATAGCGGAGTCAAGATGGACGATTTTCGGTCATGTTTTGCTAACCAATTTTAATTGACTTATCCACATACGATTGTGTTCAAATTTGGTATGCGTTTATAGTTCCGGTGAAAATGCAATAATATGTTATTCTCAGGTACCCACCTCCCTCAAACGAGGGAAGTGGAGGGGGAAAAAGATTTAGTTTGTTCTATTTCAATCAAAGTTGGCATACAGGGGTTTTTAAGGAGGGGATTATGAATTTTTTATCAGATTTGAAAATTTCAGTATGGCGGATTCAAAATGGACGATTAAGGTTACAAATCTAAAAATTAAGGGTGTGTGTTCAAATTTGGTATGCGTTTATAGTTTCGGCGATAATACAATAATATGGTATTATTAGGTACACACTTTCCTCTAACGAGGAAAGTGGAGGGGAAAAAAGATTTAGTTTTTTTTCGATTTCAATCAAAATTGGCATACAGGGCTTTTTCGGGAAGAGAATATGAATTTCTTGATCAGATTTGAAAATTTTAAAATGGCGGATACAAAATGGACAATTTAGGGTACAAATCTAAAAACTAAAAAATAAATATTTATTAAAAAAAAAACTTTTAAAGAACAAGCTTTTATTAAATGCACTCAAAAGTAGAAAACAATTTATCTCTTTTATACCATAATAAAAGCAATTGAGCGCAACAAATCTTTTCTGTAAATTTATTAGGGCGCTAAATTTTCCCTTCTTTTTGTAAATATCATTGGTTGAAATTATTAGTTGGAAATTCGCCATCTGACACCTCCAATAAAACGCTATATGTGTATCTTTGGTTGATAGATAAATAGAAATTTTGTACAACTAATAATCTTTGTCGCTAATTGTCTTTATAACATGTCTAGGTTTTTAAAGCCGCAGTAGGCTTCAAAGATCTCCCCACTACTAACAAATGAATCGGACCGAAGGATTTCCGAATAGCCAGTTAAAACCCCAGTTTCTCGGTAGCTCAGTTGGTAGAGCATTAGACTGGTATTGTAGAGGTCGCGGGTTCAAATTCTGGTCGAGGAAAAACTTTTTTCCGATTTATTTCCTCATCCTTTGCTCTCTACGCCACAAATCTTTTCTGGAAATTTACTAGGTCGCTAAATTTTGCAAAAATGCATTGTTTTTCCGATAAATGTTCATTACTACATAAAACAGTTTTAGTTTTTCAGACTATATTTTTAATAGGCGCAGTGGCGCACATAACTTTTTATCGGGGGCGGGGGGAGGGTGTCAAAAATACACTAATACAGGACGAGAAAGCCTAATATTAGACACTTTAAGTTGGTCATAGGACGTACACGCAAACGTGGAATATGGCGCAATCTTCTGTCTTCCTTTTATCTGTACAAAAGCAAAGACTTCCGCTCAAATACAGATATCAAAGTCCAATCTCTGCGGTCTATCGTTGCGCTTTTTCATCAAGGTTACGTCATTTGCATTTATATGGTTTATACATAACCTACGTAGCATAGTGATTGCGGCATGTTGCTAACGAGAAGATTTAATCAAATACGCAGCAAGTTTTGCCGACGGGAGCCAAAAATCAATAGACGAGCGGCCGAACCAATAAAAGCAAGATAGAAATACATAGTAATAAAATGTAAAAGACAGAAGCATCCGAGCAGGAAAATTTCACGTATACCGCTGGGCACCTCGTACGTGTCATGACCAACTTTAACGGTGGGATTTACTAAAAAGGTTTAGTCTATTTTAAAACAGTCCTAAGTTTAGGTGAACTTTTTGATTTTAAGCATTTTAAACCAACCCTCCTTGAATTTTGGACATAGTTTGACTTAAAAGAAGAATTTTAAGAAATTTGCTTATTGAATAATCATTTTAACACAATCTTTTGTTGGATATAAGAGGAAATTTTCAATTTAGAAGAAAAGAAAATTGAAAAATTTAAACCCACGCGGTGTTTAAATAGTAAACACTAGTAGTAGAATAAAAACTTACCCTTGTTAATTAATTTTTCCATTTAATACTTGATGTCACACAACGATTTAGATGGGTAATAATAAAATAAGGAGTAGATTAATTTTGTATTTATTTAAAAGGTGTTTTTATTTATGAAATTTATTAAAAAACTTAAATGCAAGTGTTTTTTACATTTCTGTCACTGTCGAAATGTCAGTTTAAAAAATATTAGCGCTACGTTCAATGACAAAAAACGAGTTCGGATCTTTTACCACTGCTTGCACCTTGGTTTGCACCAACCTCTACTGATGAAAGCTACATCTTTAAAATAAGTAGGCTTTCAGTAAGGAAAGTTTTTTTGACTCAGCTTTTAGATAACCTCAATGTTTTACTTTTAGTTTGTAAATAAATTAATATAGTTGTTTTGGGTTTTCTTGTTTGATATATTTTTCGTGCATAATCAGTGACCTCCACTTTATGTTTGTTTTGCCTCGTAGTGCCCTCATAAATATATTTTTTTGCTGAAAACGGGTTCAAAATATGGCGTTTTTCTGGACAAAATAGGAGGTGTTTTATTGGGTAATGAACAACTTGGGATATTAAATAAGGTAAATCCTTGTAAAAGCGGTTACTTAAGGAAAGTATAAACAAACTTATTACCAAATGCCAAAAAACAATCCTTTCTGGGGGCTATAAATTTAAACCACCCCCCTGAGATGGTCTAAAAAATTACCAACTTTATAACCTCAAATATAAATAATGAAGCTATTATGTGCAAAATTTTTGGCGTATTCATCATTTGCCATTTTGAAACCTGTCAAAAAAAATTGGTTTTAGGGTCTTTTTTTCTAAAATATGGTGTAATTTGAGAAAAAAGCAGTTTTTCAGTGGTATTTTGCAATAACAATACAAAATAATCAATAACTTTGTGTCTTTTCTGATGGGTAAGTATTTTTTGAAAATTGGTTTTAAAATGTAGTACCGCCCACAGGTGTAAATATTTAAACCTGTGGGGGGTACTACTTTAGATCTTAGTAAATCTGACTATAAGTGTCTAATATCTTAGTTTTACAAAAGCTGTCAACCATAAAAATCGATTTGGTGTCCGGTTTTTTTTTGGACCACCTTATACAGAGTGTTCAAAATTCGATGTTTACCATGAGGACCTCCTAAACGGTTTAAATTAGTTTAATGTTTCGCAATTTGATGCGTTGCTCAAAACTAAAAAAAAAGATTAGAAAATCCTAGTAGTTTCGGAGATGGACGAAAAAACCGAAATTTTAATTTTTAGTTTTTATTTTTTTGCGCCTTAATTTTTAAAGCTGTCCGAAAATGCTTAAAACTTTCTACGGGCATTTTTTTGCTATATGACATTTCAATGTGACAGGAATTAATTTTTCCTTATGGGCACGCCTTTTTTTCTCCTGTCGTTTGGTTCATGCAAGATGACAGATAATATATTGCAACCTTATTTTGACAAGTCACGTGATATCTTGAGTTAATTGACCATCATCAGTTCAATTTTTGCTTTCGACTTACTAAAGATCGTTCCTTTTAATTCTTGCATTTATAACTTATCTTATTAAAATGTTAATAATTTAAACAATAATTCTAGATTATAAAAAAAAATCTGTCATTTTTAAGATATCAAAAGAGGTACTGCGAGCGTGTTCCCAAAATATTTTGAGTAAGTTAAGAGCAAAAATTGAATTTGGGCTGATGATGGTTAAGTATCCCAAAACATCAGATCACTTGTTAAAATAATGTTGCCAAATGTTATCTGTCATCCTTCACGAACACAACGGTAGGAGAAAAAAGTACATGTCCATAAGAAAAAATGAAACTGGCACTGCCCCTTTCACACTGTAATGTGAAATCTCAACCACAGACCTGGCATTACGTAGATCTTAAAAAAGTGCCTATACAAAATTTTAACCCTCTTTTGAAAGCTTCAATAATAAAGGCGCAAACAAATAAAAACTAAAAATGAAGATTTCGGTTTTTGTCGCTTATCTCCTCGGATTATGTAAACTTTTTTTGCCCTAACCTTTTCGTATCTCCTACCATTCAGTTTGAGCATCGAATTCGGAACACCCTGTATACTAAACCTGTTAAAAAAAAGGAAAACACAATTTTTAGGTTCAAGAATATCCTGCTCTAAGTCATAAACCAAAAAATTTGACTCAATATCTGAGTACCACTTCCTTAAATTAGGATTAGATGTGTTCTCGGATAATAAAATAAGAGTGGGCTGGATATTTTAGGTCACTTCATATCGGACAAAAGAAACACTGAAGCGTGTGACAATTTATTTTTGTTTTGTGTCTCTGTTGATTTTTCTCGTGTAACCTTTAAACTTGCTACTCTTTAGGCCAGTCTAGGTAAACCTAGAGATATGACATGTTTAACCAATAGAGACAACCGATACTGTCTGGCCAGTTTAAAAAAAAGGGGGAATGAGATAGATTTAGTTAGCACTATCTCTCTCTTATTAGTGGCGCACTGCTATAATTAAAAAAAAGAATTTATTACGAATAATTTTTCTGAATCGCTATCATCCAAATCTTCAGGATCAGAATCCTCTCAAAGTCTTATTATTATTTTTTCAGTTATTTCCTCCATGTGTTGGTCTGTTTCCCAGTAATTGTTTTCTATTTTAATGACATGGTCAACCAATTTTTTCCAAAGTTATGAATCCGCTGCTTTTATGCCCTCTTCAATTAACTCTCTCAGTCGTTTTATCGTAAACTCTCCAGTGGTATTTCTGCTTCTTGTATAATTCTTTACGAATGCCTATGACTATTCTATTGGATTTAACTCACACATATAAGGCGGTGTTCTTAAAACAGAATGACCATGCGACTCAATCAATTTATCACTTTTATATTTTTTTTGATCGGGCGGTGGTTTGTGGAGACTAACTAAGTCCCAAAGTTTTACTTTTCTGTCTCGAGGATCATGAGTGATATTATGTTTTGTAAGCCAATCACTCATAAGTGCTTTGGTTGATGATTTAGTTGGGATTTTCACATCCAAAACAGAATGATAACATTGTCCATCACTATTACGGAATTAGGTGGGATGTTTGGTAGAAGTTTTACTGTTAACCATTTATAAAAATTTTCATAGTTCCTTTGCCCATGGTAATCACCTGTACTTAATCCAGCCTTAAATATGAGCTGAGCGTTTTCTACAAATCCATTTTCGGAACCACCATGTACCACAATAAATCGACCTGTTGACGATATATTTTGGATCACTCCAGTAATTTCGTCGCTTTGCCAACATTTTTTAAACGTAATGTCGTTGTCCACCCAAGACTCGTCCAAGTAAATTATATTTATTTTTTGGGCTCGATAGTGGCGTATACTTCTTAAATATTTATATCTAAAATGTAAAATATTTGGCCTTTCCACAAGAATTTTTCTTTTTTTCTGACATTTTTTAAAATGAAAACCTCGACTTTTTAAAAGCAGACGAAGAGATTCTTTTGAATATTGAAAATTGATCTCTTGTTTTCTCAAAGTAGGAACAACTTTATATTGCATATAAAATTTTGAGATGGTTTTTCGAATTATTTGAAAATCAATTTTGTCTGAAATCGAGTACCTTTTTCGTTTAGTCGGCACTGGTTGTATGGGCTGCGATTGATTTTGTTTTATTTCTCTTCTAATCTTTTCTATGGTTGAAGGGCTATATCCAGTATAGTTTGATGCTCTAAACGTAGATAAATTAATTGTATGTTTTAAGTCTTTACTTTTCGCTTACTCGTCACACACTTTTATTATATTTGCAATAATTGCCTTTGAAGTTGTATCCAAATGTTTCGAAATTTTAAAAATAACATTTTAAACACTTCTGTCACTTTTCCACTACAATACGCACGTAAAAACTGAGTTAGTAATATGTATTAAATAACATTTTATACGTAATTATACTTAACTTTCCGGAATTGGCGGGCGGAGCCGCCTTCCCCCTTCTCGAATCAGGGAGTTTGGATTACCTGACAGATTTCAAGCGTAATTTGGTTTTTGTCATTATGTTTATGTTTTAAAAAAAGCCATACCTATATTCTGCCGTCCAACAAAAAAACACTGTATGTTCACTATTTTCAAAAATGAGATTTTTTGTTTTTTGAATTCTTTAGGGCAAAACCATTCTATTTTTGCAATTTTTTTAAATAAAAAGTTTTTTCAAAAAATAAATAAAACTAGATGATTTTAACATATTGAAAAAAAATCTTCATGTTACATAGCATAAAAGCCGTGGGTGTAAAAACTAGGAAATCCTAACATACAGTGTTTTTCCGTTAGACGGCAGTATTATACAATAAAAAAATTAAAATAAGATACACTTACCTACCACAAACAGAGTTTAAGAACTAGGAAGATTATAAGCGAATAATGCATCATGCACCACTGTTTATATCTTATTCAGCCCTTAGTAAGTACCGATCTCCAAAACACAATAGAAGGTGTGAATTGTGAACGGGCAGGGTTCTTTAATAACAATAGAGACTCGAGCAAAAGAGTACCTGTTGAACGGGCTGGGGTCGATTTAAGGGATAAGATCCGCTACATTTTAAAATATAAAATTTTGCTAATGTTAAATTGACGAGATGTTGACTAAAAGTGAGGTTCACCTGGTAAGGAAAAAAGACGGAGAAAGATAGAGACTAGTTGTCTCTTTTGCCCTTTTTTTAAAACTGGCCCCACAGTATATTAGCTTAAATATACGCTCTTATAATGTTTTCGGCATAAACGACGTTGTGAGCAAGATGTCCCTCTACTTTCTCTTTTATTTATCTCCCTTTCTCTTTCTATTATCTCGAGTGACTTGGTAATGCTGTTCTGCACATGCACCGTGCCAGCATAATCGGCTAAGACCCGAAGGCAGCCGATCGTTGTTGCTTGAAAGAAAGAATTCGATATTTGTCAAATATTTGTTTAATTTCCTCAAACATCCTGGCTTTTTGTATTTTGAGAGTAAATTGGAATTTCCACCTTCCATGGCCTTAATTTTTTTTTACTTTTTCACAACGGTTCGAATGCTTATGTATCTTTAATCGTCATCAGGTGAATACTAACAAAAAACTAAAAGGAGCTTCCATTGGTAAAATCGGTGCGCCACTCGTAATGAACTAACACTGGCTTGGTGCTGTCAAAAAATTGCGTCAGTGCAGCCTGAGTGCAGATTGAATGGAACATGAAAAAAAGATCTAATCTAAGATGGCGGAAAGAAACAAACTTTACCCTTCAAAGAGCCACATTTATTCTTATGTTACGGAAGATTTTTGGATTTTTTTATGAATTCGTAAAAAAGCTCTGTTTCTCCCACGTAGAACAAGGTGTAAATTCATTAAAATCGATTAAGTGGTTCTTAAAAAAATAAAAAATGTTCAATCAGTGTTTTACGGATTATGCGATTGCCGTCTCAATTTTGTCTGCATACATTTTCTCATGAATTCATTATTACTAAACCGATTTTGATGAAATAAAAAGCCTCATGGCGGAAATCGATTGTTCTTTAAACACTGCTGTTGAAATTTTCCGCTATCTTGAAATCCAAGATGGCGGACAGAATCAAACTTGAACTTTCAAAGAGGCACGTTTATTCATATTTTCTGAAAACTTTTTTATTTTTTTTTATTCGTAGAAAAGTTTTGCTTTCACCACGCACAACGAGGTATAAATCAATAAAACCGGTGTAGTGGTTCTTAAAAAAATTATTTTTGTTTCCATCATTGTTTTCCAGATTATACGATTGCCTTCTCAATTCCGTGTGCATTAATTTCGTCATAAATTCATAACTACTGAACCGATTTTAATTTAATAAAAATCATTATGAGAAAGATTCATTGAACTTTAAAGACCACTATTGAAATTTGTCGTAATTTGTAAACCCAAGATTGCGGACCAAAGCAAATTTGACCCTTCAAAGACTTTTCGACTTTTTTTAGATTCGTAAAAAAGCTCTGTCTTCGCCGCGTATAACTAGATACAAATCATTAAAAGCGGTTTAGTGGTTATTAAAAAATTAATATAAATATAAAAAAGGGTTCAAAAATTACTCGTAACAAAAAAAAGAGCGGCTTTTTTAAATGGTGGCAAATTTCAATCGCGATCTTTAAAGAGAAATCGATTCTTACCATGATGTTTTTATTTTATCAAAATCACTTCAATAATAATGAGTTTATTAGGAAACAGTGGTCAAAACAAAAATTAATTTTTTGAAAACCACTAAACCGATTTTAATGATTCGTACAGCCATGCGCGTTGGAGAAAGGACATTTTTAGGTTCTTGAAACCTAACAATAAACGAGCTTCTGTGAAGAGATAAATTTAATTGTGTCCGCCATCTTGGGTTTCAAAATTTCGACAAATTTCGATAGTGATCTTTTATTTTATTGAAATCGGTTGAGTATCAGTTTAAGAAGACAATCGTATAATCTGGAAAACAGTGATGGAAACAAAAATTAATTTTTGGAGAACCTCGGTGTGCGTGGCGAAAACAGAACTTTTGTACAAATTAAAAAAAATATTTAAAAGTTTACAGAACATATGAAGAAACGAGCTTCTTTTAGGGTCAAGTTTAATTCTGTCCGCCATCTTGGATTTCAATATGGCGGCAAATTTCAATAACAGTGGTTAAAGAACAGTCGATTTTTGCCATGAGGCTTTTTATTTCATCAAAATCGGTTTAGTAATAATAAATTGTATGCATGCATGCAGACAGAATTGAGACGGCAATCGCATAATCCGTAAAACACTGCTTGAAATTTTTTATTTTTTTTTGGGAACCACAGAACCGATTTTAATAATTCGTACCTCGTTCTGCGTGGCAGAAATAGAGCTTTTTTACAAATTCATAAAAAAATCCAAAAATCTTCCGTAACATAAGAATAAACGGCTCTTTGAAGGGTAAAGTTTGTTTTTTTCCGTCATATTAGATTTGAAGATGGCGGAAAAAAATATATTTTTACTCAAAGTCCTGCTCAATTCCCTGCAAATAGCAGTTTGTTGCAATAAAATCGGTGGTATGGTTCGAAAGTTATAACGGAAAATATTTTGTCCGGTTTTTAATGGCCCACTCCGTATATAAAAGTAGCTCAGGGCCATTGAAAAACTCTTTTTTGAATTTGATCGGTGAGTTTTGATTTAAAATATAAAGACAGGAAAAAGTTTTTGGTGCGCCACGAGCCCTCAGAGCCAGTGCAGAAAAAGTTGCACTTAGTGGTGCAAAACCGAAATGATCAGTTTTCCAATGAAACATGAAAACTGAAAAAATTGCATCCCAATGGAACAGCAGCACCGACTCAGTTGTGCAGCGGTGTCGCACTAGTTTTACCACTGGAAACTGAAGACCTACCTAATTTTATATACTTGTATGTGTTCAGTGAACCATAAAACTGACCTGTGTCCTCCACCCTTTCACAGTTGAAATCTGTTACCTCCGAAAAGTATGAGTTTCTTTCGCTTGAGTAGGTGATTCTACTTGGCGACTATATTTGCCTCTTTCCATTTCATGTGATGTTGATTTTCCCAGCAATGTTCAGCTATTTTCGATCCAGTTGTGTCCTCTTGTCGAGTTTTGGGTTTGTGTTCGGTAAGTCGAACTTCCATAGGTCGGCTGGTTTCTCCGATTTAGATATCTCCACACTCGCATGGTACCTGGTAGATGCAGTTCTTGGTGTCGTGACATTGTGGTTTAGTTTTTGTCAATTGACTTCTTCTTGTTGTGGTCGTTTTAAGTCCGCAGATGGTATTGTTTGCCTATTCTTCTTATCTTTTGGTGTTGGTGTGCTCTGAAGAGTTTTATTGATCGTGTAGTTGGAGAAACCATTCCTTCGCAGATCGGATCGAATTTTTAACTTTTCTTTATTTGAAGATTCTTCAGTATTACAGATGTAGGTGACTCGATCTATGAGAGATATAGAGTGGTTTGATTTGACACTAAGATATTGTCCAGTATAAGTTGGTTTGCGATATATGGAAGTGATAATGGTTGAATTATTTTGTGACTTGAACATCGAAAAAAGGGAGCTGACAACTTTCTTCCTTTTCCAGAGTGAATTTCTTGCAGCTTCTTATGCTGCTGACATCATTGAAGAACTATTCCAGTGTGTTGTGTTTTCCCAGATGATGAATATGTCGTCCATGTATCTTAGCCATAGTTTAGGTTTCTGACATGATGTTCGCAGAGCTTTTTCTGGAATCCTTTGGCTAAGATACATGGATGTCATATTCATCATCTGATCACAGATAATAGAACAATTCTTCTGTCATGTAAACAGCATAAGAATCTGCATCAAAATTACTATGGTTCCGTATATCGCAAACCAACTCAACTGGACAATATCTTAATTTCAAGTCAAACCACTCCACATCACCCAAACTGAAAATTGCAAAATCTCTCATAAATCGAGCCACCTACATCTGCAATACAGATTAAGCTTTAAATAAAGAAAAGTCAAAAATTCGATCCGATCTGCAAAGGAATGGTTTCTCCAACTAAACGATCAATAAAACTCTTCAGAGCACATCAACACCAAAGTCTACAGACGTAAATACTGAAAGAAAGGCGGCACTTATACTTCCATACGTCAAAGGAATCTCAGAAAGGATAAGAAGAATAGGCAACCAATCTTCAGACTGTCTTTAAAACGACCACAACAATAAAATGTCAGAAATTAACTCTGTGTTTCGGACTCCCATTGTCTATATTTTATTTATACACGACGTTTCGATACAATTTCTGATTGCCTTCAGGTGCAAACTACAGATAAAAAAGTCAATTGACAAAAACTAAACCATAACGCCACTACAACGAGAACTGCATCTATCAGGGACCATGCGAGTGTGGGGACATCTACATCGGAGAAACCAGCCGACCTATTGAAGTTCGACTTATCGAACAAGGGGACACAACCAGGGGCGTGTCAAACGCCCCCGCCGCCCCCGCGAGGCGGGGGGTCCACGGCATATTGGGGGCCTCTTAGCCGCCTTACGTTAAAAAAAGCAAAACAAATAAAAAAAATGTATTCTTTTATACTGGGACTTTCCATCCATTATAGGATCAATGCCCAGTTTCAGTCAATTTTTTGCGAAGTTAAATACAAAAACAAAATATCCATGCACCTAGCCGGGATTCAAACCCGGTACCTTCCGTACGGCAGGCAGATACGCTGCCCACTGCGCTACGGTGGCCGGCAATAAAAAAATTAAAACAACGTAGCGCAGTCTTTTAATCTGCAACCCTCTACTATTTCTACTTAGAACACTTTTTGTAACCGTGTTCATGTCTTGTTTAACTTTAAAGCTGTTATTAAGTTTAATAATAGAGGGTTTTTTTTAAATGTGATTTTTGTATAGTCCAATTTTTTGATGAGCGGACTGACGTCATTTTAGCCTCTGAAAACGTATTTCTTTGTTGTCAACAGTTCGCATGTCAAATAATTTGTTGCTGTTAGTTTGAATTAACAGTTGAAACAATCAACGACATGACTTGTTTTTACATATTTATTGTTGTTGTCTAAAACAATGTATCAAACAGAGATCCAAAAAAATGACGTCAGTCCGCTCATCAAAAAATTGGACTATAACTCCTTTATTTTTTTGGGGGGGCCGCCGTAGACTAGTGAACAGCGTCTTAGCCTGCAGAACAGAGATCGCAGGATCGGATCTCGGCAAGTACACTTGATTTCAAAAAAAACTCATACTCATATGCATTTTTTCCTATGCCACAAAATTTAGCTTTTCATTAGTGTATACTATTATAAGGCACCACCAGCTTAGTATGTATGACAGCTTAAAATTCAGTATAACATCGTTAAAAATGCCACAGATATCAACATTTACAAAAGTTCAAATTATCACTCGAGTTGAAGAAGACGGCTGGTCTATAAGAAGAGCAGCCACCCATTTTGAAGTTGATGAAATGACGATAATGCGATGGAAAAATCGCTGGATTGAAAATAATTCTACGGATAGGAAATATGGATCAAGACGACCAAAAGCAAGTTCTGAAGTGCAAGATGAGAGACTTATTGACCATCGTAGACAAAATCCTTTTTCAACGTCGGTTGAAACAGCTAATGTAACATTATTTCCGGGTTCTTTAGCAACAGTAAATAGAAGAGTGACGAAATCAGAAGTCTCTTGTCAAATTGTTTCAAAGAAGCCGTTTCTAACAGAAGAACAAAAACAGGCCAAAGTGATTTTTGCACTGAACAACGTTCTTCGTGATAATGACTTCTGGGAGAGGGTGGTTTTCACTGATGAAAAAATTCATCTTCAAGCAGAAGGAGAATTTTAGTTTATCATCCACCAAATTCTAGATTTGAACCCGAATATACAAACCAGATTAAAAAAGCTGGACATTTTTCTGTAAACATGTGGGTGGGGCTGGTTTAGTGCTAGAGGTTCGTTTATCAGCAAGACAACTGTCCAGTACACACGGCTAATGTTGTTCGCTAATGGTTTCAGAATAATATTATAGAAACACTTCCTTGACTCGCCAACAGCCCTGACCTTAACCCAATGGAAAATATATGAGGTCGAATCGTTAAAATAATATACCAAAGGAATTGGAGACCACGAAATGCTGAAGACTTAAGCGATGCTATTTATCGCGCATTGGATCAGCTCTCAGAAGACTATCAGTATTTTCAAAATTTAACCTTCATACCCAGACGTTTGTAGTTTGTAATAGAGAAAAATTGTGATCCTATTAAATACTAAATTATTTATTTTAGTTCTTTGTTAAGTTAAAATAATTAGTATTAAGTTTACCATCGTTTTTGTCCTAATCCAAGTTTCCTATTTATCGAATTGTTTTCAATCCAGCGCTGTTTCCATTATATTATTGTTATTTTATCAACTCCAAAATGGGTTACCGCCCTCTTTATAGAACAGCCTTCGTCCGTTACTCGAGTGATAATTTGATATTGTTCAATAAAGACTTTACTAAAATATTTTTGCTGATTTTTTAGTATCATGCAAAATTTAATATAAAACAGGTGTCAAGAAATTTGAGATATGACGACAAATATATACAGGGTGGATTCTTTAAATGGAACGGTACTTCTAGAGGTTTTGGGGAACAGCGAATCTTTAATGATTTTGTACGGACTTTCTGCCCATAATAAAAACAAATTTTTGGAGCCCCCAACTGGAGGCCCTTGGCTTACCAAGTTTTTTTTTTAATGTGGCACCTTTTTGGAAAGCTTGTTAGAAAAGAACCCTAATGCACTAGTTTTTTTTGACATCGGTCAACCAATGTGTCAAAAATTGTTTAGCTTCAAAATAAACTACATATTCTTTATTTTACAAGCGGAATAAAAAAAATACCACACAAGAACATTATTCGCGGCCCATTTGGGGGCCCTCACTGAAGGCCCAGGGCTACTAATATTTTTTTCATAAGAAGGTACCTATTTGGAAAGATTGTTAAAAAAGTAATTCGATTAAATACATTTTTTTGACATCTCTTAACCCATGTGCAAAAATTAAAAAAAAAATCTATTTTTTTTTTGTCATTTGTTTTAGTTTTAAAATAAGCTACTTATTTCTTTATTTACTAAGTGGAATAAAGAAACTAGCACACAAGGATATTATTGGCGTAAAATTTAACACATAGGTTGACAGTTTCTCAAAGGGGCCACCAATAATGTTCTTGTTTGGTATTTTTTTTTATTCCGCTTAGTAAATAGAGAAATATGTAGTTTATTTTGAAGCTAAAACAATTTACAAAAAAAATATGTTTGACACATTTGTCGACAGATGTCAAAAAAACTAATGCATTAAAATTAAACTAAATCATTAAAATTCGCTTTTAGCTTTTTTTTAAACCTCTTCCCTAAGGTCGCTAGAAGCACCGTTCCATTTAAAGAATCCACACTCTATATTCGGGTGTAACTTTATAACGAAATTTGGTGTAGATGCGGATTAGGCACGACTTTATTTCAGTTTTGTCAATTAAAAAATTACATTAGGGGCGGAAAAAATTAAAGTAGTTTTTAGAAAAAAATCGAATTTTTGCAGGAATTCGGCTGCTCTCTGAACGCATTGATATATCTAGCACAAAGGTCGCGATTCTTCGGGAACGACAGAAAACCTCATCAGTCAGAATTCTGGAAGGTGGTGATTTTTACTTATCGCCTCATTTAAAATAAAAACACTGAGTCCTTCATATTTATCCTAACGTCGTAAGAGAAACTGCGTCACTTTTTTAATAACATTTTGTAAATTTGATATTTTAAAGATATTCTGCAGGACTAGTTTATGCCGGAGCTAAATTGATACTACGCGTACCAATAAACGTCAAAAAGTGTCGAAAAGTCTCACTATGTAAAAGGAAAGACAGAATTTGTGTGACTTTTCTGAACAGTGACAGCCAAATATTCCATGGCTATCTATGGTTTTGTATGTTAAAAGTATTAAAGGTTTGTTTACACATAAAAATACGCTTAGTAACATCATTTTTAAATGAAAAACAGGGTTTTCAGAAAAACATCCTACAAAAATTAAAACTGACATATTGTTTATTTAATAGAACAGTATTAAGAAACTCACATTGTTGAGGAACATCTACCGCCGGGAGTGGAAATTCTATATAGATTCGACGGTGGCCTACTTAACCTAGGTAGACTGCGAGCAAAAACTAAGGTCTCGACAACCTCGGTAATCGAACCGATGACAACGTCAACGCATTTAACCAAGCCTGCAAAAGCATTGGCCTAGAGGTCAATCTTGCCAAAACGCAAACTCTTCACCAACCAGAACCAGGTACGAATCCCCAAGCTCCAAACATTTCCATAAATGGCCATCCTCTGCAGAACGTGGAACATTACCCATACCTTGGGAGCCGCCTATCATCAAACGCAACTATTGACGCAGAAACACAGCATCGCCTAAAATGTGCTAGCGCAGCGTTCGGACGGCTTTCGGAGAGAGTCTTCAACAATCACGACATCAATGCGGAGACCAAGCTTCGTGTCTACAACATAGTATGCGAAACGTGGACCACCTACAGAAGGCATATGAAATGACTAGAAAAATATCACCAAAGTTGTTTAAGACGAATACTGAGAATCAAGTGGCAAGACCGACGAACAAACATAAGTGTTTTAGAAGAAGCCACAACAACTAGTATAGAAGTCCTTATCATCAAGCACTAGCTTCGTTGGACTAGTCACATTATCTGCATGCCTGAAACACGTCTCCCAAAGCAGATATTTTATGGACAACTGAAGGAGAGAAAGAGAAATCAAGGTGGTCAACAAAAAAGGTACAAGGACGTTCTCAAAGGCAATATGATGAAGGGTCACATCGATATAAACAACTTCGAGACCATGGCAAACGATAGGGCTACATGAGCGACAAAATGGAAGAATGGATGACCAACAACACCCGGCTGCTGCCGGAGACTGGGTGTGCCAGGACTGTGGAAGGGTATGCGGCTCGAGAATTGGCTTACATAGCCATCAAAAAACGCACAACAGATAGCGACGATACAGAATAGAGGAAAATCATACTCGGTATCGAGTGATTGCCTGTGATGATGATGATGATTAAGAAACTATATTTTAAGGAATATTAGCAAATAGTCCTGACAAAAAAGCATTAGGTGTACAATTGTGTTTAAAAATCGTCAGATTTTTTGTAAAGGCGAGATTTTCTGACGGTTTTTGAAGAATCGCGACCTAAAGTACTCGATGAGGTGGCAAAATCGAAACGCCAAATTCTATTGGAAAGGTTTTTAATTTTTTGTATTAGTTTGTTGTATTACTTTTTGAAAACCTTTTTTCTATAATAATAGAATCTAAGTACAGCCTATAAATTTAGTATTGTATTTTTATAGACTAAATATATATCAAAGAATCAAATATGTCCTAATCAAGCCTAAGTACCTACATAAATATATATTTTTAATGGTTTTAACCTCCCCTTCAAAACAAAACATTTTTCTGAGTGCGCCACTGATGTTTGTTTATTATTTCCAGAGCCTCCTTCAGTTTAACGGCGATAGGATACCTTGCTTTTTTTGTGGCTCCGTTGCCAGTTATGCTTTCGGCTATTTTTTTTCGGAAGACAGGCTTCTATCATATATTGATGTCTGTTTTTTAACTCGTAACTGAGGTTTATCTTTTTTCTTTATACTGGGACTTTTCCATCCGTAGTAGGATCAATGCAGCCAAGTGTTTCTGCAGAGTTAAAGACAAACACAAAATATCCATGCACCTAGCCGGGATTCGAACCCGAGACTTTCCGTGCGGCAGGCCGATATGCTACCTACTGCGTTACGGAGGCCGGCACCCCCCCTCCTTCGAACTTATCTTGAACCACTTTTAAAAATTTTGAACCACACTCCTTCCTGTTTTATTTTTGAATTTGTGATGAAATTTCCTTTTAAACAACATAGCATATGTGATAGTTTGGTAGAGCCGTTTTTGAGATATTTAATATTTTGCATTTCTGTCTAGTATGCCATGGTATGGTCAAACCATTCTGATAATGACTTATTGCATTACTGCCATGTCCTACTGTAATTAAAGAGATTTCAATCCTATCCTATTTTTTGGTAGCCTATGATGTCAGAAGCGACAGAGAATTAAAGGAATGAGGACTTCTCAGTAATAGTTATAGATCAGTAAGATAGCTAGACGGCGGTGATAAACTACGTACCTATTTTTTTTAAATTGTTACCTATCACTTGAAACGTGCTTCTATAATAAAAACGATAATAATAGTAAAAAAAATAATAAAAAGCAGGCCATGACAGGAAGCAATTTTAACTTTTTTCATATTATGGCGTATTTACAGAAATTTTATGACATAAATGACTAAATACTAGCACACTGTAAAGCTATTAAAATAAAGCCACAGCACACTAGACAGAAATGCAAAATAATAAATATCTCGAAAATGACCCAAGCAAACTATCACATATGCTATATTGTTTAAAAGGAAATTTCAGCGCAAATTCAAAAATTGACTAAAATATGGGATGTTCCATAAGAAAAATACCAACTTTGGCTTATATGTTGGAAACCAAAGACGGTGGAAAAAATCTGGGAACACAGCAAAATTATTTGTCAAAAAGTTTATAAAAAAGCTCGTTACAGTAAAATGAAATGTTCATTAATAACGAAGTTATAGACCTCCCAAAATAAAGACTTTTCAAAACCGGCCCGTAGCTTGTAAACGGCTTGACATATGAAAATGCGGTTTTCACCTTCCAACTTCTCTTAAAAATCGAACTTCGCAAGTGGGTGTCAGTTTTGTTCTATCTCGCCTGGAAGTACCTTAACCCGCCAAAAGTGCCCAATTTGGGACACCCTGTACATGGTAACATGTTTTTGCCATAAGCCAAAATGTCAAAATTTGAGGTTGAATTTCAATGTAAATGTAGCTTTACTTATGGCGATTTTAATTGCATTTTAATGATCGAAAAATTAATAAGATGTGAAAGTGCCAAGGCTGATGTTTTCTCTGGATGATACCTAAAATTTTACAGGTATGTGTTTTTCTCTGTATAAAACTTTATTTTGCTTTCGGGTTACCGATTGCAGAAAGCCGCACCACAAACCAAATAAATAGATGGTTGAAATAATAAATGCCTGCCATAAAATTAGGAGATAAAGTAAAATCACAGTACACTATAGTGTGTGTACTGTGAGTAAAATTAAAAACCGAAAACAACACACCACTTTCGGAATCAAAAATAAAAACAAACAAAAATGGCGTCAGGAATAACACCAATCCAACGCATTTGCGTAAAATGGCCGTATTTATTTTCATGGCCTACTTGACCAAGATTTGTTGCTAACAGATTTGCCACTTCCATGTTTGTTTTTAACCTTCTGCCGGGTTCTTAATTCAGCCGCTTCTAACGTGGATTACAGTCGCTGTGGGAAATATATAGGTTGTTTCAAATTCGATGCTAGATCTTAAAAAAGTGCTAAAATCTTTTAAACGTTTTTTGACAGCTTTAGAAACAAGGGCGCAGAAAAATAAAAACTAAAAATAAAGATTTAGGTTTTTCTCCGGAACTACCCGGAATTTGTCAACTTTTTTTTTTTGGTTTTGAGCAAAGCGTCAAATTGCGCAACTTTGCCCTAATTTAAACCTTTTCGTATCTCCTACCGTTTAGGAGATCCCCATGGTGGGCATCGAATTTGGAACCCCGTATGTATGAGGTTAAATATAGGCCTTTCCCATGCCACGAGGCGGGCGGTTTCGCGACCTTCGTCTTCGCCCCTTGGTCGAGACGCCATTTTTGTTGATTTGTTTTGATCACGCATAGTCGTTTTTCGCGTTTTCGTTTATGCAAATTTTTTTGTTGTAATATGTTTAATCTTTGGTTACGCGAAAGTTTTTAGGAGTTATGATAAAAACTGTTTATATCTTGGAGCTTAAGATGTCGCCGCAAAAAAATACGTGCTGTGTTCGTGGATGCCGCCAAACAACAAAAGTGAAGTTCCACAGGTTGGTAGTTATTTTTTCTTAAAATTTAAAGGAAAAAAGTGAAAATACCTAAAAATTATTTCTATTCATTTATTTATTTATTTAAAAATAGAAAATACCGATTTTCTAAAAACGTAAACAAATAGAAAAATTTTGACAACTGCGCAGCTGTCTTTCTGGATTTTGGTTGGTTAACCGATAACGATGGGCGCGCATGTGCAGAACCGCTAAGCTTTGACGCCAGAAAGAGACATTAAGAGTCATAAAAGAGTAAAAGAGAAAGGTATAGGCATATATGTACGACATCCTGCTTACAAAGTTGTGCACGCCGAAAGCATTGCAAGGGCGTATATTTAACCTCATACATATATGATGTGGCAGTAGCGTTCCTAACATGGAGGACCATCGTCTCCCTTTTTCCCTGTGCCCTGCTCTGATGTTTTAACGAGGGGTTACTTCTCAGAACTTCCTGTTTTCCCGTGGTGCTACGGAATCCCGGGCTTAGGAGCGGCGTTACATTTTTTGACTTGCAAAAATTACCATCGCACATAGCAATTTGTCATCCTTAGCATGTGCAAAGAATATCCTCAAAAAGAAAAAGGATATACCAAGGATGTTCTAAATTAACATTAGAACATCCTAAGCATATGCTAAGAATAGATTAAGTTCCGACCTAATCACATGCTATGCAGGTTCTTAGGATGTGCTAATAGGTATTCTTATCAGATGATTGGCGTGTGCTAAATTTATAGTAGCGTAAAACCAGTATAACTCCTAAAATGTGGCTTTAAATCAAATAAAAAATATATTTTTGAGCTGTAAAAACCATGTCCTATCGCACTACATGCTAAGAAAAAAATAATTAAAACAAATAATACAAAAAAAGTGCGACGCGGCGACGAGGTTCGAACCGACAACCTACAGGTTGATAGACCAATGCTGTATCCACTGTACCATGCGCTTATAAGGAAATAGGTTGAAACCGCGACATATAAGCGTTTTGGAGGATTCTTACAGGTCCACTAAAAAGTGTTAATCATGATTAAAGCTTAATCAGAGAATTTTCACGTTTGGTGGATATATATTGACAAGCATCTCTTCACCAGGTTTACCGGATTCGCTTCTGGTCATCGATTTTTTTTCGAGTTTTTTTAACTTATTTCATAATTGGTATATACTCTGCATATGCTAAATATGTCCTAAAAGTAACCTTCTTTAATGGTATTTCATTAGCATATGGTAAGGAAATACTAGAATAACATTCTTTTGATGTTCTTTTGCGGTACCAGAATAGCTTGTGCGTTAAAAGGACCAAATAATGTTTCAATAAGGGATATATACTTTTCATGTGCTAGAGATGTTCGAAAGTTTCCTTCTTTAATGGTATTTCTTTAGCATATGCTAAGGGAATACAAAAAGCGCATTCTTTTGATGTTTTTTTGCAGTACCAGAATAGCATGTGCGCTAAAAGAACCAAATAATGTTTCAATATGCTACAGACGTTCTAATAGTAAACTACTTTAGTGGTATTTCCTTAACATATTTTAAGAAAATAATTAGAAGCTCATTATTTTGATGTTCTTTTATGGTACCAGAATGGCATGTGCTCTAAACGGACCAAAAAATGTTTTAAAATTGATATATCCTTTGCATGTATTAAAGATGTACTCAAAAGGACCTGCTCAAACGGTACCCTCATAGCATTTACTAAGGATATCCTTAATAGCATATACTTAAATAGTATTTACCAAGCATATGCTAAAGGTGTGCTCAAAAAGACATCCTCAAAAGGAGATTTAACGCATATGCTATGCATGTAAATGTTCTTTCATTGCTATGTGGGATTTGACTGGTAAATAAAAGCTGCATGAAGGATCCCACACACCTCGTTCTTCTCTGCTATTTTGAATTAACCGCCCAATGCACATTAATTTTGTGACAGCTTTACCCAAATAGTATTAACCCTCGGTTAAGAACGAGATAGCTATGTGTGGTCGGCTTAAAACTTGCAGGATGCGGAAAACTTAAGCGAATTAATTAGGTAAAATCCTGAACTTTTTCAAAATTAAAATAATGAGACAAAAATGTATAATATGCATGTAACTCTACGCTATAAAATTAATGCCAATTAATTAGGATTAAATAGAAATTCTTTGACATTTATTAGAGCTCTGCAAGTTAGGGAGCGTTCTTTTACCTACACTGCTGCACTAAGCATAAGTATATTAATATTTTCGTAATCTGCATAATAGTTTTACTAAGCATATGAAACTTTAATGCCTCCTCTGTAATATTTGTAATTTGTTAAACGAGTCTCTTTGTGCTTATGACAGCACACATTATATGGCAAAAGCTGGAGACACAATTAAAAATATAAGCTATTAAATACAGATTGAAGTGATTGGTAACCTCACTTTTTTGCGCGATTTTCGTTAAAAAGATACAAAATACAAGACACAAAATAACAAAACTGTCACTAGTAGCTGTATTTAGTATTTTTGTTTTAACTTACAGCATTGATTTAGGGGTTCTGAAAGTCTCTCGCTAGTATCTAGCAGCTTGTATTTTTAATTGTGCATGCAATATTATTTTATTATTTTTTTATTGCTATTAGTAACAACCAAAAAAAGTAACATTTTTAAAATATTTACATAACTTTAAAAGCGGAGGCAAATCCAATTGATGATGTGTACTCTATATAGGGACTACCTTCTTTGTTTCCATGCGTGGAACTTGGAGTAATTGATCCTAATAAGCTTTATAACCAAGCAAATACGGCCCTGCTTATTTCTAACTAGACGCACGGGATGACATCGCATCGGCTGGTCTCTGCAGTCTTTGACCAAGGCACCTTAAGTGTAAACATTTTGCCAACCTATAAAGTTTTGTAAGTTTTATTTAACAAAATTTGCTAGATTTTTTGTCAACCAAATACAAATAGTACATAAACAGCGCACAGTACTGCCAAAAGAAGAAAGACTCCTATTAAAGATTGCATTATAAACTTTTGAGTCGCAGTTGGCTGTTTGCAGATTAGTTCAGTTGAACTTCGCAGTTTCATTTACGCCACGTTCTCATTCGAGATGGCCATGATTTAACTATTTAATTTAACTTTTTAATATTAAAATTTAGTGTTTAATGCTTTTGCTTTAGAAATTATAGTTAGAAATTATATGAAAACTAAGCCCAACTAAGCCTATAAATCAGTGGTTCCCAAACTTTTTCAGTTTACGGCGCACTTACAGGTTTAGTATTTTGTCAATATGTATATATAGTTGTGTCCAACAAAGTGTTGCATATGTATAATGTATAAAATATGTGCTTTGCAAGTTGCCTACTATATAGTAGCAAAGCGCAAGCGTTGTACAACATTTTATTTAACACCATTGTAAATATATTGGCACTAGTTACAAAACACATGAATTAAAAAAACTCCAATCTAATGCTCATATAGATTTATTATTAAACTAACACACAAGAATACATTATTATTGAGGGAAAAAAAATCAGTGTGATGGGTGAGCTTGGTGATCTGCATACATTTTTTTTAAAAGGCTTGACACTGCCACTCTCATTTCTTGCTCCACGTTGATCTTTGAACGATATTTGCTCTTTACCACAGCTACAGCTGAAAATCGAGCTTCGCATAAATAGGATGTTGCAAAGGGGATTAGAATCCTCAAAGCTTTTAGACTTACAGCCAGATATTCATTTTTGATGGATACCCAAAACTCCACCAAATCAGAAGAAGCGAATTTTGATTTTCGGCTGTTGTCGCAAGAGAGTTCAATAAGACTCTCTTCTTCTAGTGAAGTGCATGGAAAGGATCTTGAATCCATGCAAATTTTTCGGCATTTTCTTCTGTAAATTATTTTGCAAACCATTTCGAGAGTTTCGAAAGGTGTTCGGTGAAAAGGGACAGCAATTCTTAAAAGATAACGAGCTCATTAGAGGCTGAGAATTTATGCAATTCTGGAAAACAATCTTAATCGCCATCTTCATTAATTTTTCTTATCCACAACTGCAGTTTTTTCCTAAATGTTGCCGTTTTCTCTGATAGTTTCAAGATATGCATGTTAGTGCCTTGGAGAGACAGATTTAAGGCATTCAGTTTGTCAAATGTGGATTTCTTGATGTTGCTCGAATGTACGGGGTAAGACGTTTCCACGTGAAAGCCATCGTGCACTGGAATAATATAGCAGCGCAGTGTGTTCAGCTCCCATGTCCATACAGAGAATTTTGAATAGTCTGGTTTTTATCGGCCTAGTTTTTATGTAGTTAACTACGTCTATGATAGGTTCCATAACCAAATTCAATTCACAGCCCAACGACTTCGATGCTTCCCTATGAATGATGCAATGGGTCCACATGGCATACGGTGCTTTACTGCGAATAAGTGCTTGTAATCCACCATAATGGCCAGACATTGATCGAGTGCCATCAGTACAAACTCCAATAAACTTCTCCCAATCTAAATTATTCTCTGTTATTAAACTTGTCAAGAATTTGAAACAATTCTAGAGCCTTTCCGTTTTTATCGATACTTTTGCAGAAAAGAAGGTATTCATTATCATCCAGAAAGCGTACCTAACAAATAAGGTGTGCATCTTTATTACTGTCAGTAGCCTCATCAAGTTGCAGACCAAATTCCTTGCCTTTCATTTTCTCTATCAATTGATCATTAAGATCCTCAGCTATATGATGGATTCTTCGACTAATAGTGTTGTTAGATAAAGGTCCCTTTCAAATTAGTTTTCCCGCCGATTCTCCTAGCATAATGTTAACCATGTCGACAGCAGCCGGTAAAATAAGTTCTTCTGCCATGATGTGAGTTTTCTTGCACTTCGCCACTCTGTATGCCACTTTGAAAGAGGGCAGCATTGCGTTGCTAGGTACTGAAGTTTTTTGAATAAACACGTTCTTTTATTTTTGTACATTCTGCAACTTTCTTCTGAAAAATTCGCGTGATTTTCCAACCATCGTAAGATGAATGATTTCGAGATATCGTTTTAGCTTACTTGGGAGCATATTTTCGACCGCTAGAATTTTCAAACAGAGCACACACTGTGGTCTTTCCTCATGATTTACTTCTGCTGAAGTAAAACCAAAGTTTAAGTAGCCATCATCATATTTGCGATGTTTCCTTCCTTTTAATCCTCCGTCACTTGTCGATGCTTGATCACTCTGTCTTGATCTATTAATTTCCTTATTTAATAAAAGTCTTTCCATCTTGTATTTAACTTTTTACGAAAAAGCGAAGCAACCAATCCGATATTGGAACGTTTATGTGTCCTGAGTTCGTAAATCACAACACTTTGTATCACTACTAAAACTCTCTATTACTACTTCTATTTATCATAATAGTTCAACCGCTTACAATTCCTCTTACGGTAAACTAACCTAGCAAAGCGGACTACGGCGACTTAAATACTGTCAAAGAGCGCTCGCGAAAATTCTCGTCGAGCAACGCGCAGGTTGAATACGGGTTTCTGGAAATTCTAGAAACTTGCTCTGCTCTTTTGTGCTCGAGGCTCGATTAATAGCGGATGCGGCGCTGGTGTTGCCAAACGTAACTCAAATTCTACCTTATCAGGAGCGCCTGGCGGCGCACCTGGTTTCTTCTCGCGACGCCCCGGAGCGCCGAGGTGCACACTTTGGGAACCACTGCTATAAATTCTAAAACTGACCTACTGCGAAATGGGAGCAACGCAACGTAATTTATAATTCCAGTTTCAATCAGGATACATTTTTGAAACGTTGCCGTTAGATTAGATTATATTAGAATGGCGTGTTATAGACATCTGTCCACCTCGACCTTCTCAGATCAGAAGCCACTGACGAGCCCATGCTGGTCACTCCGGGCGTAACATCGTTTAATTGTTTCTCTTTTCGCTTTGGTCGCTTGTGTATTCCTTGTGGGACACTCATCCAATTTTGAATTTTCGTTCTTTCCTCCCAAGATCTTTTGATCTTCTCTTTTTTAGATTATTTTCGGTTAATGTAACTGATTTGGGAGTTTTTAACTTCTTGTTTTAATTGTCTTAGGAGCATATTCCTATCAGGTCACTTATAATAAGTACCATGCCGAACGATGCCTATTTGTGAGTGTTTCAGAGTTGGAGGTCAGAGTGTGCGATGGTGTTAATCAGATCTATTGTGGTTCTTCTTTTTCCTTCCCTGCTCTGATAGAACTACAAAACAAGTTGCAGCCCCGTTCTTTTCATGAAACCCAGAAGCTTTGCCAGTGTGTCCGGTATATAGCTTTCTGGCCGCGGACATTCTAGGTCCCCCAGTAAGGCCCTGGTTCTACCTAGGCCTTCAAATTGACATAGAATAAGGTTTCTTCCTCTTTCTTGCAGAAGCGGTATATAGCATCTTCTACCAATCCCATTGCATACGGGTGCTTATTGAGCTTGCAGTGACCTGTTAGAAGTCCCACTATTTATCTGACAAGCTTTCTTTCCTTACTAAGAAGTTCTGCAGTCATCTTTGGTGAATGTTTTTTAATGAACTGTTTGTCCTGTCTTTCTACAGGTGTTTGCTCCCACAGACCGTTCGTCTCTTTGATGAGCCACTCGGTGAGCCACCATAGATTGCTTGACTCTGGCCTTAGCGATCCCATAAAATGGTTCAGGTCATGTGAACTTAATTACCGAGTCTTTTCTGGCCAATTTATCGGCTTTTTCGTTTACAGAGTGTCCCCGATGGCCCTTTTGGTGCTTGCCAGCCTATTTAGAGCTGTCCTGCATTCCTATACCAGTTTGGCCGTCACTTGCACTGCTTCTAGAGCTTTAAGTGCAGCTTGGCTATCTGAATATATAACTACCGAATAAGAGTTTTCCTCTGCGCTTAGTATTTCTTCGGCACTTGTAGTCGTATGTCAGGCTTATAGAAACTAAAGGGCCAAATTCATAGTCCGACAATAAGGATACATTAAGGCTGCCTTTCCTAAGTCTACCTTGAAGGCGTCCTTAGCTTTTATATTCATAGTGCCTTCCTTGAGAAAGGAAGGTTTCAAGGAACAATTGTTTTGTGGATGAGTTGGCAACACAGGAAGTCTACGCGTGCGGCATTTGTGGGATGTGATCCAACTTGATTTTGTGTGCAGCCAACAATATATCGAAATATTTTGGATGACAAACATCAAATTTTTTGTTGAATGTTTTAGGCTAATTTTTTTTCGGTTTTGAGTTGGTTGCGGTTTTTGGAATTTAGGTAAACGTGAGTGTTACTCCAATGGATAAAGAAAATAAAATAAAAAAGCGGTGTTTTAAGTAGAATATAGTTTCAAGATTTTATGTTGTAACAGGGTTTCTTTGTAGATTCGAACAATTACAAATTTAAGTTCCCTGATATTGTTTTAATATTTTATTACCTATCACAAAAACAAAATATTTTTATAATATAGCTACTTATTTATTAACAAAAGTGAATTAATTACAAGCTTGATTAGACAATAAATGAAAAAGCGTTTTACATGTTGAAAAATAAATATGTCTTTAAGTTATGTATCAATCCAATGATATACCTAATGCATTTTAGAAATTGTTCAGGGATAAAATGAAAAAAATATATCTCTAAAAAATCTTTAACCCTTGTTTGGATCATTCATATATGAGTTGTAACAAACCAACTCAATCTTAAACGCGCACACGATTGTTTTGCTGTTTGAGTCAACAGTATATTAGGAACGTTTGCCACATTATAAAATGATTGTGTGTTTTCTTCTGGGTTTGGTGGAAAATGAACATATTGTGAAAGGTGGTATGCAATTCTCTGGGAAACTTTTTTGATGATTCTGCAGATTGTTGACTAGGATAATCCAACTAAATCACCAATGACTGTCTGAAAAAAAAAGTTAATAATAATAGGAAAGAAGGAGGGGTTTTGATGGATAAATTTAGAGCTTAATATATTGTAGCTGTCTTCTTGTACCATACAATGCAGGAAAAAGTCAGAGGTATAAAATTAAGCACTAAAATTATCCGTTGTGCATTACATATCGTCGGTTTAAAGGCAAAATCAACTAAGTCAAAAAAGTTAAATTTTGGAGGTATTAAATTTCAACTCTTATTATGTGCCTACATAAAGTTTTTTTTATAGAAAACTAAAATAAAAGAAAAACTGTTTACTACACTGTTACCGAATCTTAAATAATGTTGAGCGTTTGTTTGAAAGTATACTTGTAGTGGCATAATACCAAAGTGTGGATAAAAGCCCAACATTGGGCCCTCCCTTACTATCAGCGGCGGTATTATGCATATTGTGTTTTTGGAAAATCTGTATCTATTAAAAAATTATTTTTCTCTATAAAATTCAAAGTGATTTTGTATATCCCTGATATATCTTTTGGCTATTCGCAGGGGAAGCCACAACATTAACTCGAAAACAAAGAACCCTATGTTCTAACCTCACATACGAATGTTAAGGAGGCTTTAATGTAGGAAATTACCAACCTTATCAAAAGGTTACCTTAAGGCTAATGAATGAAACGACTATGAATTTGGCCCTAAAGTCTCGTATTTTTGCAGTTAAGAATTTTGTAACTTTTTTAGCCACCTCAGAAAGACCGACGAGTTGTGTATGAAAAAGTCGTATGATATATACATGCGACTGCCCTAAAAGAAACACATACCATATAAAAACGCGTTGTCATTTCACATATATATAACAGTAAATACATAAGAAATCGTACGGTTCATTCGTCATTTAGGGTGACAGTTTCTGTATTATTTTTGGTGGCGTTACTTCATCTGCAGGGCAAACTGAAATGCGTTATTTAACTTTCTTTTTAGCTAATTCACGGAGGAAAAAGTTATGACGGAAAGTGCATTTTATCACAGCTGCGTCAGGTGATGCCTGGAAGACGAGCAACCCTTCAGGGCGATATTTATTAATTTATAGTTTAAGGAACGTTTGGTATGTTGGTTGATTTTAAGCCGAACCGTATCGCAATTTATAAGTTACCTGGATGGACGTAAAAATGTACCGGAATGATACGCTTAAGGCGATTTTTCTTTAAAAAGTCCAAATAATCCTTAAAAATTAAATAAATTTGGGTAAATAAGAAATCTGAAAACTGTCATCGTGACAGGGGATGTCGTATTTTGAGTAAAGTCATCGTATATTATAGACAGCGCCACCTAAGGAGAAATTTTTCTCTTAAACGACCACGTTGTAGACCACCGTCAAGACGTGGTTTATCTATTTTAAATTTTAAAACAATCACGATTTTGTTGATTGTTTTTTTTTTCAAAACAAAAACAAACAAAATTTGTTATGTTATGTTATGATGGTCATTAAACGATGAAGTTTGAGACGCGAGCCGCAGGCGAGTGTCTAATTTGTTGAGCGTTTGTTTGAAAGTTTGAGACAATTACTTTGTTTATACGGGGTTCTTAAAGGGGGGGATATTTCGTGAATAAACAACCTTCATAACTTCAAGTTTCAATGACGTTCTATCTAAAACGTCAAAAGAAATAAGGTTACTAAGGGTCTTTTCATATACCTTTATAAACACAAGGTTTTTTTTAAAATGCGTATGTTAATTTAACGGGGCTTATTTTTGGTGAGGTACTAAAATTATATTGGATTTATTTACGTTTAATAAATATTTATTGTCTTAAAAATATAGAAAAGTAATTGACATGTTTGCGTCAGAGTTCTCTTATAAAATAAAGTTTCTTTGTTTGTCACGCCATCTTGTGGTTTACGGCTAAGCTTCATTATTATAATAGGATCGTAAATGAGCCATTAAAATCGTACTGAGATGGTCGTAAAATTAGTATTATTCATTGGTTGCCGGTCGTAGATAAAATATTTTTTATACGACTCTCTTGAAAACGATCTGAAAACGGCATTTTGCGCAAGTCGTGTGCAAAACGTTTTGCACACGCTTACGTCATTTTTGCGCACGCCTACGGCATTTTTGCATACGGGTCTCCCGTCATTATGATTTTTGTTGTTGTCACCCAACAATATAAGTTGGCTGAGTTCCATAGCCAGCGTCACGGCTCCTTTGTTTTGTTGATTAGATACTTCAAATAGAATATTATACATTTTATTAATAAAAACGAGTTAAATTGAAATTTGATTTTTCTGGTCTCTGTTTATTTGCAGTCGTATAAAAAGTATCGTAAGAAACTCGTTTGAAAACCTCTTTGCACACTCCCTCGACTTGTGGACCTTGCATTCGGCTCGGTCCACCAAATTGTCTTGATCGTGTGCAAAGAGTCGTTTTCAAACCTTCTTGGTTAAATAACTATTACTAGTTCACTTCATTTGGAGGTACGTGACCTTGTGCTCCTTTTTATAGTGGAAATTATGCGCCTATCAATTAATATAAAGTATGTGATGAGTTAAAAAGAACATTCGTTATCCATCTTTCCATTAATCAGTCTTAAAAATTATGGATGAAACTGCGTTTTGGAATGAGATATTTTACCCATAATGAACTTTGAAATTTAGAGTGCAACTACGCTTTTTTGTGAATAATATTTCTTGCTTAAAAATAAATTTAGAAATCGAGTCAGCGATATAAAAAATCACTTTAGCCACTGTAAAACCAGTACCAAAAAAAATAATACGACATGCATAGAATTAAAAGATCTTGGGAGGAAAGAACGAAATTTCAAAATTGCACGAGTGTCCCACAAGGAACACACAAAAGTTCAAAGCGAAAAGGGAAACAATTAAACGATGTTTCGCCCGGGGTGACTAGCGTGGGCTCCTCAGTGGATTCACTAGTCACCCTCAATCCAGACATCATTGAACACCATCGCACACTCTGACTTCCAACTCTGAAACACTCACAAATAGGCATCGTTCCGCATGGTACTCATTATAAGTCGCCTGATACGGGTTCGTCCTGGCGTGTTAATCTTTCCAATAGGAATATGCTCCTAAGACAATTAAAACAAGAAGTCAAAACTTCCAAATCAGTTACATCAACCGAAAAGAATCTAAAAAAAGAAAAGATCAAAAGATCTTGGGAGGAAAGAACGAAATTTCAAAATTGGACGAGTGTCCCACAAGGAACACACAAAATTTCAAAGCGAAAAGGGAAACAATTAAATGATGTTTCCCTTTTCGCTTTGAACTTTTGTGTGTTCCTTGTGGGACACTCGTCCAATTTTGAAATTTCGTTCTTTCCTCCCAAGATCTTTTGATCTTTTCTTTTTTAGATTCTTTTCGGTTGATGTAACTGATTTGGAAGTTTTGACTTCTTGTTTTAATTGTCTTAGGAGCATATTCCTATTGGAAAGATTAAACAATTAAATGATGTTTCCCTTTTCGCTTTGAACTTTTGTGTGTTCCTTGTGGGACACTCGTCCAATTTTGAAATTTCGTTCTTTCCTCCCAAGATCTTTTGATCTTTTCTTTTTTAGATTCTTTTCGGTTGATGTAACTGATTTGGAAGTTTTGACTTCGATGCATAGAATTGTCATAATTTTCTTTCATTTGCATTTGTCAGCAGGAATGTCGTATTACTTTTTTTCGGTATTCGTGGTACAGGGTGAGTCACCATATTTTCCAGCCCCCTTTAACACCCTTACTATTGCGACTGGATCAACATATAAGCTCTTTGGCAAATACTGGCAAAAGCTGGATACCCTCAAAAATATATTCAAATTCTTAGACAACTACATGACAATATGAATGCAACAGTCCTGAGCAACGATGGACCAGGAGAGTCATTCCAGATTACGACAGGCGTTAAACAAGGGTGTGTTATTGCGCCCACCCCATTCTCTATATTTGAGGTAACATGCTTCACCTTGTTGAGGAACATCTAACGCCGGAAGTGGAAATTCTATATAGATTCGACGGTGGCCTACTTAACCTAGGCAGACTGCGAGAAAAAACTAAGGTCTCGACGACCTCGGTAATCAAACTGCAGTACGCCGATGACAACGTCATTATGGCCGATAAAGAGGAAGGTCTACAGCTGGAAATTAGCGCATTTAACCAAGCCTACAAAAGCATTGGCCTAGCGGTCAATCTTTCCAAAACGCAAATTCTTCATCAACCAGAACCAGGTACGAATCCCCAAGCTCCAAACATTTCCAAAAATGGCCATTCTCTGCAGAACGTGGAACATTACCCATACCTTGGGAGCCACCTATCAACAAATACAACTATTGACGCAGAAATACAGCATCGCCTAAAATATGCTAGCGTAGCGTTTAGACGGCTTTCGGAGCTAGTCTTCAACAATCACGTTGTCAATGCGGAGATCAAGCTTCGTGTCTACAACACAATTATAATACCAACTCTAACATACGGATGCGAAACGTGGACCACCTACAGAAGGCATATCAAACGACTAGAAAAATATCACCAAAGTTGTTTCAGACGAATCCTGAGAATCAAATGGCAAGACCGACGAACAAACATAAGTGTTTTAGAAGAAGGCAGCACAACGGTGTAGGAGCCCTTATCTTCAAGCACCAGTTTCGTTGGACTGGTCACGTTATCCGCATGCCCGAAACACTTCTCTCAAAGGATATATTTTATGGACAACTGAAGGAGGAAAAGAGAAATCAAGGAGGTCAAGAAAAAAGGTACAAGGACGTAGTCTAAGGCAATATGATGAAGAGTCACATCGATATAAACAACATCGAGACCACGGCAAACGATAGGGCTTCATGGCGCCGAACAGTTCATGAGGGAGCACAAACTTTGAAGAGCAACGACGTAGACTAGAGACGGAAAAGAGAGAACGTAGAAAGGAGCGACAAAATGGAAGAATGGATCACCAACAAAACCCGGCTGCTGCCGGATACTCGGTGTGCCAGGACTGTGGAAGGGTGTGCGGCTCGAGAATTGGCTTACATAGCCATCAAAAAACGCACAACAGATAGCGACGATACAGAATAGAGGAAAATCATACTCGGCATCCAGTGATTGCCTATGATGATGACTGCGACTAGAAATAAGTTTTAAACGCAACAGTTGTATGACTTTTTATAAACCTTGGTTCTTAACTGTCACTGCAAATGTCAAATCTTATTTTGAATAGGACAGGCTCTATATTTTTTTAAATTTCGATAGATCTCTGTTTCTTAGTTTTAAAAATATATAATATGTTACCATTGTCTTAAACGAGCAATGAAAAAATTCGTAAAAACAATGCCGACCACAATATTGAACAAACAATCCCCTTAACCACTTACAGTATTGTCCACCCGAAATTTATACATATTAAATTGACGTCAACTCTCAGCGATAATTATTGATCTGGGTGCCTATTCTTGAGTTTCAGGGAATAGAAATCCGTTGGCTAACCGTTCCAAAATGGGCGTGGTTCCCCCAAAATGAAAAATGCACTATTCTTGAAAAATCTCTCTCAAAAAATAAGGGAAATTTCTACTCCCTAGAGAAATTTTTATTCTATTGGTCATTAATGAGAGAAATGGGAAAAAATAGGCGGAATTGTGATATTTTAAGTTAACATAAACTGTTGTCTGTTGATTTTTGCGTTTTTTTAAGTTTCTTTAAAATTTTTGGACTCTAAAAACTTGTTTTCTGTTAGTTGGACTTTATTTTAAGTTTTTTAAGGTAAAAACTAGTGTTTTTGTTTAGTCTTTCTTCAATGTTTTGTTAGGTTTTTTATTTTTTGCACTTAAAATTCAAAAAACATGGATGATTATAATCGACTTGTTTATTGGCATTATTTTATCTAATAAAAAAAAATCTTACTTACTAAAATTAGTCTAAAAACTTGAAACTAGAACAGTTTTTTTACTAAGAACAAGTCAACATATAGTTATAAAGATACCTAACACTGTAAAAAGTTCTACAACATCAAGTTAAATATAGGTAACAATATTTTCAAGTAAACCTACTTATAATAAATAAATCTATTACGCACAGAAAAGATCACAAATCTTTATAATCAAAATCACAAGATCCTTATGGCTTATTTTTAATAAATATAGGGTGTTCCAAAAAAACCGGACTTTGGATTTCTTATAACTTCCGCATTAATTATCCGAAATTCGGAATTTAACGTTTTTTTGAAGAAGAAAACAATTTTATGCATTTATTGTCAAAATTGACATTTCTTGAAACTCCAAGATGGCGGATCGTTTTGAAAAATAGGCAATTTTCAGGCCCCCCCCCCTGGAAAATTTTTATGTGCTCCACTGTAATAAAACTGAGATGTGCGGTAAATAGCCTTATTCTTTTAACGGACATATACACGAGCACTTTGCTGAAATCGGTTAAGAAATAGGAAAGCTCTGCAGTTTTACATTTGATGCTCTTTGTGACTTTCCATGGAGGAGGCCGCAACTTGAATTTTAAAGAGATGTTTTGTCATTTTGACAATAATCACATAAAAATTAGACTTTTAGCTTGTCAGAAAGTTTTATTATTTCTTAACCGATTTAAACAAACGTTATATGGAAACACATAGAAATAATAAGGCTATTTAGTGCACATTTCAGCACACATAAAAAATTTCCAGGGGGGGGTTCAAAATTACCCATTTTCCAAAACCCTTCGCCATCGCAAAACAAATATTTAATATTTATTTTGAAAAATGAGGTTAGGGCACCGTAAATACACATTTGGTTAGTTTTCTGTCAAAATTATCATAATTTTGATTGGTCGAAATTATTCTGATTAATTTGGCAACATTGTTTCAGTTTTCCCTCTATCATTTCCATTCCCTGGTTTGAAGAATACCGCTTTTCGAAAAGGAGAGAAATTTTGTGGGAATAGAAATCTCAGAATCTCCCTGGGGAGTAAAATTTTCAGAAATTCAAGAATAGGCACCCTGACGGTGACGTTTGATAATTTTGTTTGTAAAAATAATAATAATAAAATAATAATGATACGTGTGTACAGAGTCTTTGTTTATAACTAGAATACCAAGTATATTATTTCTTAACCGATTTAAACAAACGTTATATGGAAACACATAGAAATAATAAGGCTATTTAGTGCACATTTCAGCACACATAAAAAATTTCCAGGGGGGGCGTTCAAAATTACCCATTTTCCAAAACCCTTCGCCATCGCAAAACAAAAATTTAATATTTATTTTGAAAAATGAGGTTAGGGCACTGTAAATACACATTTGGTTAGTTTTCTGTCAAAATTATCCTAATTTTGATTGGTTGAAATTATTCTGATTAATTTGGCAACATTGTTTCCGTTTTCCCTCTATCATTTCCATTCCCTGGTTTGAAGAATACCGCTTTTCGAAAAGGAGAGAAATTTTGTGGGAATAGAAATCTCAAAATCTCCCTGGGGAGCAAAATTTTCCCGAAATTCAAGAATAGGCACCTTGACGGTGACGTTTGATAATTTTGTTTGTAAAAATAATAATAATAAAATAATAATGATACGTGTGTACAGAGTCTTTGTTTATAACTAGAATACCCAGTATATCTTTGCATTTTCGAATTTTTCAAAAAATTAGCTTTACAAAAATACCAAACACTATTGAAATATATTTTGTAGTTTCTGAGATATTTGCGTTTAAAATTTTAATAAAATACATTAGAAAGGACCATCTGGTCACGCTACATTGCCTTCAATCGTTTTTTTTTTCAAGGCCACTAAATTTTTAAGTTCATATTGTTAAAACAAAGAAATACTTTCATGGCCCACTTGGTAGCTTGATCAGTTGGTCATTTTCAAATATCCCAGGAACTATAAAAGATATTTAAATAGTGTTTGATATTTTTGTAAAGCTAATTTTTAAAAAAATGCAAAAATATACAGGGTGTTTTATTTAAAAAATTTTCTTTATTGCCACATACTGTATACCAAGGGCAACAAAAAAAAGTTGTTATAGCGCTTAAGTTCGTTGTAATTTGCCAAGAAATTTTTAAATTTAGACCTACCATTTATTTTCAATAATAAAAAAGGTACTGAGTATTCCAGTTATAAACAAACACCCTATACAATAAACATATTAAAAAGAAGCCGCAAAGGGCCATTTGTGCTTGTTGACTTAATTTTAATACAAAAATCTGTGAAACCTATAATATATCTATAAATATTTTTTTGTTGTAAACTTAACTGTTTTAAGAATAAACTTTTTTTTTGTTTTTAAAAATTATCAAACAGTTTAGACCCACTAAATCATTACAAAGATTTCTGTTTCCTCTTTTAAATAAGTAAAATTTTGAAATATTTTTGAGGTCTACAGGCAGTTGATTATAATTATATAGTTATATTCTTGGTGCAAAATAGTACACACAGTCCCTAAGAAGACAGTTGGTCACAGTTGTTATAAAGACTCTTTAACCTTTTTTTGTGTACTTTTTTATCTAATTTTATTTAAACGAGTCTTCTATGGGCAAAATGTAAACAAATTCCATTTCTGCCAAAGTTTCTGTCATAAAAAACCTAAGGTAAAAACTTTAAATTTGACACCAGCGAAATTCTAGGGCGTTTGAATATTTGCCAACTTTCAAACCTGGTTTTGTTAAGTGGGTCATTGAGGTTAGGTTTTATCTAAATAAAAATGGAACGGACTTTATTTTGCTTGTCTAATACAACTGTCAAATTATTTTTGATTTTAACCGGAAATCGCCAGAGATAAACCCAACATATTATATAGTTTTCTGGAATAAGGAAGAAAGAGTTAATATTAATTTTAAAAAAATAATTCAGGGTATGTCATATCTAGGTGCTATATATTTGAATTTATATAATATAACTTGATTGTAAATAAATAAACTTGAAACTTGTTATGATAAAATATGGTATTCATTTTAAAGTTCATAGAAAATTATGCAATATAAGTCTTTTTTTAGCTTCAACAATAAAGGAGTTACGAGGGGGGGGGGTGAAAAATATGGTAAATCACCCTATACCCCCGCGCGCCACCACACGCATTTTATTTGCCTGTTTAAATATTTAAAAAAATAATACAAAAAAGAAAATGACACAAATAAATAAATAGAAAAGATATGTACCACAAAACCAGTAGGGCGTCAAATGACTAGAAAACATTAGTGTACACAACTTAAACTTAATTCCAAATTCATTCGGGCCAATTTTTTGACTCTGACAAAGACACTTTTACTTAGTTTCCGTGTAAAAATGTAAGCCGCCATATTTAAATTGGACCGGAAAATTTGGAACCAACAGTATTGTGCGGCGTTGATAACCGTTCCAAATCAAATTATTATTCTTCATCCATGTTTTTTTTTGCTTCGAGTAAATACTTTTTTTGCCTCCATCCCAATTTTCTAGATCACCTTGTGCGTCCAGAAAGGAAGATAAAAGGGGACATTTTGTCATATTACTTCAAGAAAAAATATTATGTGTTATATAACCCAATAAGAACATTTTGCAGACCATATTACGGGAATAGGGCATTATTTACAGGCCGCACGCAAACGATGTCTTCTGAAAAAATGCAGATATGTTTATTCTGTCTGTTCTAACTAAAATAAACCTAGCGGTGTGCCCGATATTTCTAATTTAAAAAATAGGAATTAAGGGGTAAGATCAACCCACGATCTCTAGAATAAACACAGTCTAGTAATGTTTTTGCTCCGCCCACCTGATGACGACACAAAGATATCAGCCTGCTTTCTTTATTAATTTCCTTGATGGGTGACATTTGGGGTTATATTATTTTTGCATAAATTTTTGTATTAAAAATGGTATTTATTCATCATTTATTTTCTTGCGGCCCTAATTAAATACCCTAGGATATTACTTACATTATTTTGGTCCTAGGTAGAGGCCCTGTATACGATTTTTCACAGTTATTGTTTTACCAGAGGTGAGCACCTGGATTTGAAAGTTGCTAGGGAAATGTTTGAAATTGTGTGTTGGCACAACACCTGCTTAACTAAAAAGCCAGTTAACTCTTTTTCGATTTAGTATCCTTTAGCCTACTATAGCAGTCATATTGACACCCAATTGACAGAAAATCCATGTTTTACCTGTCAATTTGGTTATAAAAATGGCGGCAATCTATGGCTAAAGGGCACTGAAGAGATAAGAGTTAACTGGCATAGTTGGTAACCCCTGACAATAAATGACTTTGTCACTGATAGATTTTTGATTAAGAAACGTCAGATTTAAAAATGGAATTTTGCTGTATCAAAAACTGTAACAATACGTGCCTCGACGAATTTGTATTGTTCCTTTGTACAGCGGAGAAAGAAACTCAGGAAAAGTGAAAAGAAAACATGTATTTACCAAGTTGGAAAATTAATAGAAACAGCCGAATTTGCGAGGTAAGTGAGCTACAAGTAGTAGGTACAACTTCCGGCCACATAAAATGCGTACGCCAATTTTATATAGTGTATTATGGGCTTCGCAACTCAGTAACCTTTTAGATATTTCAAATTGACAAAAAATGTCACTGTCAGATTTTGTTGTTGTTATACGCTTCTATTTATAAAAATGCCCCAACTAAACAAATTCGAAGAAGTCAAAATTTTGGAAAAATTAGACATTGTTTGGTCAGTTCGAAGAGTAGCGACCCATTATGGACGAAACAAGAAACAAGACAGTATCAAGAAAAAGGAACTATTCGACGAAGGTGAGGCACTGCAGGCTTGACGTCAGTACGCCTCAGCAGGATCAGCAACTGATTGACTTTCCTAAAGACCGGCCATATGCGAGAGGACATGGAGCTCTTTTTAGAATCCATGGAAGACTTACTTAGTTGAGAACGGTGTTGGTTTACTTAAGTTTAGTTGGGTTACAGTGATTCCAGCAAAACAACGAGGTTTTGCCATGGGCGGCAAAAACTCCTGACGCCAATCCCATGGCAAATATGTGAGGCCTTATAGCAAAAAAGTTAACACGAGTGAATATTGTTCCCAGAAATTCCAACCATTTAATGCAGTGGCGTAGCCAGAAACTGGCTCTGGGGGAGGTTTTGCAGTTAAAAAGCTTATAGTTTTAAAAAATGATGGTAGAAGCGCCGCAGGCGAAAATTTTGTAATGGTGATTTTCGGAAAAAAAAGGAAATAGCAGCGCATGTAAAACTTTGTCGGAAAAAAAGGAGAAGAAGTAATTTTTAAGTACATGATTGGGTAAAAGAGTAGCTATTGTTTAGGTCTCTGGGGGGGGAGGGTTTAACCCCCAAACTTTGATTACTCAAATTTACCGATCCTGTAGAGTTGCGCTGACTATGATTAAGTTATTACTTTCCTTTTGCCAAACAGTTCCTTCTTCTTGATACTTTTTTCCTATTCGCACAATTGTGGTCCTGTTTCGTCCATAATTAGCTTCAAGAATAAGTTTTTATAATAAAATGTTGAATAATTTAAAAAAAAAATGTTTTATTCATAAGTATATTAGTCTCATCAAAAAATCAATCTTTCAAAAACTGTCTGAGGAAATAATAAAAAGAGACAACAAAATATGAATCCATTTCATAAAAGAAAAAAAACTAGAAAGAGAAGGCAATATGAGTTGCCCACCTCTGGTAAAACAACAACTGTCAAATGTATAGAGGGCCTCTAGTCCTAGGTAGCTGCATTTATGCGTTGTTTTAGTGACTAGGCCCATCATGAAATAATGAAAAAACCAAAAAAACAATGCACCTTATAGTTTTAAATTTTTCGAACGTTTTAAAAAAGTCAAAGAATCTCGCAAGAATAACATGGGAAAGTGGAATTTCGTAAAAGATATTTCTAAAAGGTTTAATATAACCCGTTCAAAAATTTTACCCGATATTTTGTTTATAAAATGGTAAACTCTCTGCTAGACAAAAAAAGAACTTTCTTAAAACCTGAAAAATTAAACGTTGTGTAATTTTTAAAAGTTCTTTGTTACGGATCTTTGATTATCTTTAAGTATGTCTAAAGAATCCCGCACGGATAAAATAGGAAAGTGGACTTCCGTAAAAATTAACCATATTCAGATATTTTAAAGTCATCTATCCTTGGATTAAAATAGTGAAATTATTAGGGGATCGTATGTCCCTGATAGAAGATATGGGCCGTCAAAGACGTATGTCTGAAAATGCACCTAATTCCATTTTTCTTTATAACTAGAAAAGTTTTTAACCAATTTTCATAATTTTAGTCTCAATCAAAAGAATCTTGAATGCCCTAAAGGCACCTGCCCGTTTTTTGAAGTTTGACCAAAGGATACCTAGAGGGGTGCTTTCAAAATTTAAACACTTATATAAGTCATAAGAATATGGATTTTGAAAGCATAGGTGCATTATTCGACCGACTTTTTTTAGAAGGCGGAAGAAGGGGAAGGGCGTAAAAACCAAATTATTATTAGAAGATAGTATTTCTGCGATAGAAGATATGGGCCGTCAAAGCAGTATATCTGAAAATGCATGTAATTCCATTTGTTCTTATACCTAGGAATGCATTTAACGAATTCGCGTAACTTTTATTTCAATCAAAAGAAAATTGAATGCTCTAGATAGAGGCATCTGTCATTGTTTTTTTAAAATGTAAAAATGATTCATAAGTATATGTGCCTTTTTTGACCAATGGGGGGGAGGAGCTAATAATTCAATCATGTCGTAACCATGTAGTTCAAAGGAGAATATAATGTAGGTATTAGTTTGGTATCATTTTATAAAATAAAATATTGCTTTTTAACGTATTCTCTTCATTCTTCTCATAATTTTATCATTTAGGTCCACACCAGATATGTCTGCGTGAAATTCATTATGAGAGAATAGTGATAAAGTATATTTCAATAAGTCAGGGATATGGACAGTGGCGTAGATATCTTCTAAATTATTGGTGAACTACTGAAGTACCGTATACAAATATTTTTTGTTAGGATTTGACGTTATAAACCATCGTCATTCAAAGGCTTCAAAAGATTCATGCGAAAATTATCATTGCAAATATAACAACGCAAACGAAAAACTATTACCTATATCAATAGTTTTTACATGCATTTTCAGACATACTTCTTCGACGGCCCATATCTTCTATCGCAGACATACTATCTAAAAAAAAGTCGGTGGAATAACGCTCCTATGCTTTCAAAATCATTATTCTTATGACTTATATAAGTCTTTATATTTTAAAATTACCCCCCTAGGTACGCCTCTGGTCAAACTGTAAAAAGCTAATAGGTACCTTTAGGGCATTTAATATTCTTTCGATCGAGACTAAAATTATGAAAATTGGTTAAAAACTTTTCTAGTTTTAAGGAAAAATGGAATTAGGTGCATTTTCAGACATACGTTTTTGACGGCCCATATCTTCTATCTCAGATATACAATCTCCTCATAATTTCACTATTTTAATCCAAGGACCGATAGCTTCCAAATATCTGAATATGGTCAACTTTTACGAAAGTCCACTTTCCCATGTTATCCTTGCGAGATTCTTTGACTTTTTTAAAACGTTCGAAAAAGTACGTTTTAAAAACATACTTTTAAGATCCCAGGTTGTTAGGTATATACAATAAATCTGATTGCAAATTTAAAACTATAAGGTGCCTTGTTTTTTTGGTTTTTTCATTATTTCATGATGGGCCTTTTCACTAAAACAACGCATAAATGCAGCTACCTAGGACTAGAGGCCCTCTATACATTTTGTTGTTGTTTTACCAGAGGTGGGCAACTCATATTGCCCTCTCTTTCTAGTTTTTTTCTTTTATGAAACGGATTCATATTTTGTTGTCTCTTTTTATTATTTCCTCAGACAGTTTTTGAAAGATTGATTTTTTTTGGTTAGTAAAATATGTCAAGTTTTGGCAAAGAAAAAACAAAAACAAACAGTGAATATACAAGCGGAGGTATTAAAAATTTAAATAATAGGTAAAATACAAATACTTTATGATGTATATTTTTGGTACTCTTTTTCTTACAATAAATCATGGAAACATAATGTGTTATTTATTAACGAAGGACACTTCCGGCTACATAAAATGCGTACAGCAGAAGTTAGCTGCAGGAATGTTAAATTTAAGTTTTGCAATTGCCTTGCTTATTTTAATGACTTTGACGTTTTCTTTTCGAATTACATGTTAGATTCTTTTGACTAACAAAAATAAGGAGGCTAGCTACTACTACTACTACTACTATGAGACCAATATACTTATGAATAAAACATTTTTTTTTTAAATTATTCAACATTTTTTACATGCGCTGCTATTTCCTTTTTTTCCATATTCTTATGACTTATATAAGTGTTTACATTTTAAAAGCACCCCTCTAGGTATCCTTTTGTCAAACTTCAAAAAACTGACAGGTGCCTTTAGGGCATTCAAGATTCTTTTGATCGAGACTAAAATTATGAAAATTGGTTAAAAACTTTTCCAGTTATAAAGAACAATGGAATTAGGTGCACTTTCAGACATACGTCTTTGACGGCCCATATCTTCTATCAGAGACATACGATACCCTAATAATTTCACTATTTTAATCCAAGGATAGATAACTTTAAAATATCTGAATATGGTTAGTTTTTACGGAAGTCCACTTTCCTATTTTATCCGTGCGGAATTCTTTAGACATACTTAAAGATAATCAAAGATCCGTAACAAACAACTTTTAAAAATTAAGTCTTCAAAATGTACTGTATTGGACGTTTTTACAACGTTTAATTTTTCAGGTTTTAAAAACGTTCTTTTTTTGTCTATCAGAGAGTTCGTCATTTTATAAACAAAATATCGGTAAAATTTTTGAACGGGTTATATTAAACCTTTTAGAAACATCGTAATTTGGAGACTTGCTACCTCTCACAAAAATTCGTTCGAGGAAGTTTTTTAAATGTACCCAATACGGCGTTTTAAAAACGTTAAATTTAGATATACTTAAAATGTATTTTTTACGTCGAAAAAATTTTATATGTAAAAGGAATGAAGTAGGTACTTATAGAGGTAGGGATGTTCATACTTAAAATTTTTAAGAATATAATAATTAGGTATATACTTTTTAAACAAAAGATCAATATCTAACAGCTCATAAAAAGTATACCACGCCTTTAGAATGTACTGAATTGGACGTTTTTACAACGTTTAATATTTGCCGTTTAAAAAAACGATCTTTTTCTTCCAGAAAGTTCGTCATATAGATATTACTATATAAACAAAAAAATACTAGGTAGAATCTTTAGACTGGAAGATGTAACTTCAAAGTTCAAGCAGCGTGGGGAAGTTAGGTTGGGTTTTTATTTAGTTTGATTAAAATGGGTGTACAAAATAGAAACAATTTTGGTGCAGCTGACCGTCTACAATCTTTTTAAATACATTTTTGTGGCAAGATATTTTCTTATTTTTATGTAAATCGAAAAAGGTTTGTTATTTAAAATTAACTTGCATTACCGGAAAGTTACAGTTACAGTTTGAAAAACGTTTCTCAATGTCGTGTCGTAAACCACCAAGGTGTAAAAAAGATGGATGTCTCCGAGACGTCTTTTAAAAACTTTAATAGGTCCCTAAGGAACCTCCAAGGGACGTCTTTTCTGTGTCCTGGAAAATTCTTTTTAGGTTCTGAGAACGTCCCGAGTACGTCCTAAAAAGTCCGAGATCGTCCTAATAAAAGCAAGGAAAAATAATAAAATTTAGGGACTTCAAAAAACGTTCTGGATGGACGTCCCCGAGACGCCCTAGGACTACACAAAAACGTCCCCGAGACGTCTTAAAAACGTCCGAGGGACGTCCGGTAAGTTCGACTGGAATGTATTAAAAACGTTTTTTAAACGAACATATGTTATTAGGGTCTAGTAAAAAGTCTTCCTTTTTAAATAACAAAATAATAACTCTCTAAAAAATGCCTGGCAAAAATCAAGTACAAAATGAAATAGCTTACAAAACAGGAAAAGTAACAACTACATAACCTAACTTCTGAACTACGAACACGAATTATCTCCAACTCATCCGATGAGTTTCTTGACGGAGTCGATTACCAACTAATGATCTAATCGTTACGTACACTTGATTTAAAAAAAAAATCATACATGCATTTTTTCCTATTCCACAAAATTTAGCTTTCCATTAGTGTATACTATTATAAGGCACCATTAGCTCCGTATGCCTGACAGCTTAAAATTCAGTGTGACATCTTTAAAAATGATAAAATGACGATAATGCGATGGAAAAAGCGCTGGATTGAAAATAATTTTACGGATAGGAAACATGGATTAGGACGACCAAAAGTAAGTTCTGAAGTGCAAGGTGAGAGACTTATTGACCATCTCAGACAAAATCCTTTTTCAACGTCGGTTGAAGCAGTTAATGTAACTATTTCCGGATTCTTTAGCAACAGTAAATAGAAGAGTAATGAAATTAGAGGTCTCTTGTCGAGTTGCTGCAGCCTTTTCTAACAGAAGAACAAAAACAGGCGACAGTGATTTTTGCACTAAACAACGTTCTTCGTGATAATGACTTCTGGGAAAGGGTGGTTTTCACTGACGAAAAAATTTTTCAATCATCTTCAAGCAGCAGGAGAATTTTAGTTTATCATCCACCAAATTCTGGATTTGAACCCGAATATACAAACCAAATTAAAAAAGCTTGACATTTTTCTGTAAACATGTAGGGCTGGTTTAGTGCTAGAGGTTTGGGTTTTTTTTTGAAGAATCGAAGGAAAATTCAATAGTAAACGATATATCTGTACAGGCTTTACATGAAAATAGTGACTTCGTTTATCAGCAGGACAACTGTCCAATACACACGGCTAATGTTGTTCGCCAATGGTTTCAGAATAATAATATAGAAACACTTTCTTGGACAGCCAACAGCCTTGACCTTAACCCAATGGAAAATATATGGGGTCGAATCGTTAAAATAATATATCAAAGGAATTGGAGACCACGAAATGCTGAAGAGTTAAACGATGCTATTTACCATTGGATCAGCTCTCAGAAGACCATCAGTATTTTCAAAATTTAACCTCTTCAATGCCCAGAAGTTTGCAGCTTGTAATAGAGAAAAATTTTTCCTATTAAATACTAAATTATTTATTTTAGTTCTTTTTTAAGTTAAAATAATTAGTATTAAGTTTACCATCGTTTTTGTCCTAATCCAGGTTTCCTATTCGTCGAATTGTTTTCAATCCAGCGCTGTTTCCATCGTATTATTGTTATTTTATCAACTCCAAAATGGGTTACCGTCCTCTTTATAGAACAGCCTTCGTCCGTTACTCGAGTGATAATTTGATATTGTTCAATAAAGACTTTACTAAAACATTATTTTTGCTGATTTTTTAGTATTATGCAAAATTTAATATAAAAATAAGATTGCCTTTAATTTAAGTAAAAAAATATTTTCAGTTTTAGAGACCTTTTTTAAACGATATGACAAATTATCGTACTTTTGAAGTTTTTAGGTTAGCTGGTAGTCCGAATATATTATACACTTTTAGAAAGGTCAATTTTGTGACTGCATGTATGCGTTTTTTTTTAAAATCAAGTGTACATCCCAACGCACGCATCGATTGCTGTCACTTTTTCTGTCATCGCCTTCACTATGAAAGCAGGTCTCGCTCGAAATACGGCATAAACAAGTCAAAAATGTAGTGTCTTTTGGTTTTTTTTTTAACATGTTAGATATTGAACCGATACCGATGCGTTGAAATATGTACTTTAAGTGTCTATTGTCTAGTGTCTAGTATCTAATGATCTATACAGACCGCTTCAAGCTACTGCGAACATAGGGGGAATCAAGTCCAATTTACTCTCCGTGCCGTATGACCGAGGTGGATTCGAAGCACGCTGCAGTGTTATCTTTTGGAAATTCATTTTGTTTTTATTATTTTGTTTTATTTCTGCCTTGCTCGAGAAACAGATGGGTAAGTTCTTAATTGAAACAATACATTTTTAAAACCAAAAATGGATGTCTACGAAGTTGCCGAAAAAGTGCAGATGGTCAAATGGTCAAATCGTCATAACCCAACACACGTTCGATATTGGTCGAGGGAAAATTTGCATTTGTATTTTGACGTAAGAACACAGTATCCCCAAAAACTAAATGTTTGGGGGGGGGGTATTATAGGGGAACACGTAATTGGGCCATTTTTTATTAACGGCAATTGCAATTTGAATGGTCCTAGATACTTGGATCTACTGCAGCAGCACATTATTCCAACTGCTAGGCAGTTGTTAGGTGTAAGATTTGGTGTAAGCTCCTAATGACTTCTATCTGTTTTTGAAGAAGCTTTTCAAATTATCACCCCTAACATGCTGGGAAACGTTAGAAGGGGTTTTTATAGTAGGCTCGGATATTGTCTAGCCGAGCAAGGAGGACTTTTCGAACATTTGCTTTAATTTTTTTTTGACTGGGAGAATCTTTTTGGTTTTTAGATTGTATTATTTTATTTTGAGAACTTGTTTTTATTTTGTTTCTCCTTATTATTTTCATTGTAACACGTCGTCACTGATAAATCTGAGCAGTTGACAGTAAAACGCTCTTATTTATCAGTGACAAAAAATAAGAAAATTACGTTATAAAAATTTGCGTATTTATTGACCAAATTCCGGTTTCATTGACTACGCTCCACACAGCACCGTGGTTAGAGGCGTACTAAATACCAAAGGAAAGTCATGCAAGTGGTGATCGCAAGCCTGAGTATTGGTTGCTTCACTGATAGGCGTGCGGTGTCTCTGCATGTACGTACACTGGCAAATTAGACTTCTTCCGCCCTATGCTCGCAGTAGCTTGAAGCGGTCTGTATATAATTAACGATATTGATGGAAAAGTTACAATTTTTGGTCGGTTTTAATTTGATTGCCAAAACCAAGCTTTCTATCTCTGCTGATGGAATGACATTCTAAAAATTTTGCATGGAAGTGGAAGGTCTAGGTTGCATTATTTCGGTGCCCAAAATTGCACTTGATGTGATCCGTTTTTGTTGTGTGGAGTCCTCTATATACCCTTCGGCAACCGTGTTTGGTTTCCAGTGTTACGTATAGTTGAAAAATACGCTAGAAATGACACTTCACATCCCTTTCGGTACAGCACTTTTGAAATTGTTCGTAGGTACTCCTTATCGTACCGCTGTTTGGACTTCTGTGGCAAAAGTTCCATGGTGGCATCCCTGGCCTCTTGAAGCACATCTTCTGGAAGATTAACATCCCAATTCTCGTCATTATCAATGTACTGCGATTATACCAATTATATTCCGCAATTTTTTAAAAATAACTAAAAAATGGTTTGTGGTTTAGAAAGATATTTGTTTTCCATGGAAACCACAAGCTACTTGGTAAAAATCAAAATAATTTATGTTTTTTAGAATATTAAAACACAGACAATTTAGTTTTAATTATATGCAGTATAGATTTACAGTCAGTGGATCCTTCACTAAAATGTCCATGTCAAGCCAAAATTTTAATAATTTTTATTTCCGCACTCATTCACTTTTCGCAAATGAGTGCGGAAAAGTACAAATTTCTACACTCATATAAGTGCGAAAGGTGAGTACTTTCCTCATGCAAGCAGAAATAAAACTGTGTCTCATTTTACCCTGCTTTGTGGTTAAAAATGAGACGGGGATTCTGGATTGAGACAATGCAATTTCATAGGTTTTTTTGAATGCAGAAGTTCTGGGGCATTACTAAGATGGGCCTATGAAGTAATAGCGGGAAAATGTTTAGAAATTTTCTTACAAAAATATAAAAAAACTAAAAAATACCCATATATACAGGGTGTTCCAAATTCTATGCTCACCATAGGGATTTCCTATACGGTAGGAGATACGAAAAGGTTTAAATCAGGGCACAGTTGTGCAATTTGACGTTTTGCTCAAAACCAAAAAAAGAAATTCCGGGTCGTTCCGGAGATAGGCGGAAAAAACCGAAATCTTGATTATTAGTTTCAATTTTTATTCTTAAAGCTGTCAAAAAACGCTTCAAGCTTTCTAAAGGCGCTTTTTTAAAATCTACCTAATGAGAGGTTTGTTTTCGAGATTTGAAATGTCAGTGTGACAGGAGCCATGTCAAGTTCATTTATTCTTATTGACACATGCTTTTTTTCTCCTGCCGTTTGGTTAATAAAGGATGACAGATGTTTTACAACCTCATTTTGACAAGTACCTGAGGTTTTGAGTTATTTGACCATCATCAGTGCAAATCCAAAGATTAAAAAACTAATGTTAAAATGTTAAGTAAAGTTATTCTTTTTAAAATGTCAAAAAGAGTACTGCAATCGAGTTTCCAAAATATTTTGAGTACGTTGAAAGCAAAAATTAAATTTGGGCTGATGATGGTCAATAAGCGTAAAACATCAGATCACTTGTCAAAATAAGCTTGCAAAATGTTATCTGTCATCCTTTATGAGCCAAATGGCAGAAGAAAAAAAGGATGTGTCCATAAGAAAAAATGAACTTGACAGTGCTTCTGTCACACTGAAATGTCAATTCTTAAAAACGTACCTTTTACTAGATAGATCCAAAAAAAGCGCCCGTAGAAAGTTTTAAGCGTTTTTTGACAGCTTTAAGAATAAGGGCGCAGAAAAATAAAAACTAAAAATAAAGATTTCGATTTTTTCCGCCTATCTCCGGAACTATCCGGAATTTTTAAACTTTTTTTTTAGTTTTGATCAAAGCATAAAATTGCCCAACTTTTCCCTAATTTAAACCTTATTGTATCTCCTACCTAGGAGATCCCCATGGTGGGCATCGAATTTGAAACACCCTGTATAACTATGAGATGATATAACGGCCTGCCCTTGAATTTCCCGCGAAAAATGCATAGCGATAATAACTCTTCCAATCAAGTTAGCCTGGAAATAATTTAGAGACAAGTTGTCTACCGAGCAAGCGCGTCGATTGCGTCAGTAGTGAAAGCAACTGACAACCATCTGACGGCGAAAATTTTAGTCAACACGCCCTCTACTACAGGAGCGATATCGTATGCATAATGACGTCATAATGGCGGCGAAACTGGCCGACTCAGTGTTTTGTTTACATTCGGTAAACAGGGTTGGAAGCAGTTTTATTTTTCATTTTTAGCGGTTATTTTTTCAACTAAATATTATTAAAATCCTATAAATAGTTTCTGTTCAAGTAATAGGTAACTTATCATTTTTGCATCAAAATTTGTGAAAAAACCTGTGTTTTTTGTGGTCAATAGGTTCAGAGATTTTATCAAATGGCGAGTCGGGTCGTGTATTAAGAGGGTTATGAACAATTTCTCGCCGGTATAAACAAGCAATTTGTTCGAAAAGTGCTTGGGCATATAATTTAGAGATTTTTTTGTTTATAGGTACCTACACAGTAAAAAATGTCATTAAAACTAATGGCGTAAATTAGCAAAATTTTCTGAGTAACAAAATTATGGATAGAATTTTGGAGTAGATTTGGTCAAAATTGATAAAATAATCATAGTTTTAATCAGTTTTGTGTAGTTTATAAAAAAAACACATTTTTATCAATCAACACCTAGAATGGTATTTGAGTTCTCGTGAAGGAAGATGTTGATGGTGTTTTTGATATTGGAATAAATTGGTGTTATTTAGGTGCTAATTAAATGCCAAGTAACCGTCTGGAAGTACTTTAAACCCCCCAAAAGTACACAATTTGAGACACCCTGTACATCCATTCTATATGTTACCCATATAAAATTGATGGAGCTGCAAGGGACATCCAAGTATGAAAAATAATCGACTCTGATGGATGTTCATATCTGGAAATTTCATGGATATCCAATGGATGTACTTTTGCTATGTGGGAGGTTTGCACTGTACAGTACCGCTTCACTTAAATCTACGACTTAGTGAGTGTGACCATTTATACTGTTTTTGAGAGTAGGTACTGAGCTATTAGCTTAGAACTATACTCTTTTTCCCCATATCACAGAAAATGGCCTCCGAAATGGTCAAATTTTTAAACCAAAATCCAACACGAACTATCCAATCGCGATTCAACGCGAATAGGTCAAATCTAAGCCTAAAATAAATTTTTATTAAAAAAAACTTTTAAAGAACAAGCTTTTATTAAATGCACTCAAAAGTAGAAAATAATTTTTTATCTTTCTTATACCATGATAAAAGCGATGGCCGCAAATTAAAAATTTTAACTTTAGGTATCCTATGTCGGTCACATCGACGATTCACCTAAGAAACAGTTGTATTACTCTATAAACTAAGGACATTTTTAAAGGCTTGGCAATCACTGGAACCTCACCCGTTCTCAGATGGAAGCATTATGTTTCTCATTGGAATAGAAGAAGAATTTAGTTCTAGAAAAAATTTTTAATTTGCGCCCATCGCTTTTATTATTGTATAAGAAAGATAAAAAATGATTTTCTACTTTTGAGTGCATTTAAGCTTGTTCTTAAAAAAAATTAATAATTTTTTTTTTTTTAGATTTGTACCCTAAATTCATATCCCCTTCCCGAAAAACCCCTGTATGCCAATTTTGATTTAAATCGAACCAAGTAAATCTTTTCCCTCTTCCACTTCCCTCGTTAGGGGAAAGTGTGTACCTAATAATACCATATTATTGTATTGTCGCCAGAACTATAAACGCATACAAAATTTAAACACACACCATTAATTTTTATATTTGTATATACACTTAATCGTCCATTTTGAATCCGCCATATCAAAATTTTCAAATATTATCAAACATTCTTAATCTTCTTAGTTAAAAACCCCTGTATGCCAATTTATATTGAAATCGAGCAAACTAAATCACCAGAACTATAAACGCATACCAAATTTGAACACAATCGGATGTGGATAAGTCAGTTAAAATTGGTTAGCAAAACATGACCGAAAATCGTCCATCTTGAATCGGCCATATTGAATTTATAAAATCTGATCAAAAATTCGTATTCCTTATCTCCAAAAGCCTCCATATACCAATTTTCGTTAAAATCGGACAAACTTAGTTGTTTTCTCTCCTCCACTCCCCTTGTAGGGGAAGGGGTTCCTAATAATGATATATTATTGTATTGTCACCGGAACTATAAATGCATGCCAAAGAAGGCAATCGGATGTGTATAAGTTAGTTAAAATTGGTTAGCAAAAGATGACTAAAATTGTCCATCTTGAATACGCCATATTGAATTTTCAAAATCTGATTAGAAGTTCATTATTTCTTTCTCCAGTTGCCCCAACGCACCAAATTTCAACGAAATCGGGCGTACTTCAACTATACCTTCCTCCACCCCCTTCGAGTAGGGGGGAGCTGTCAATTTTATCACACTATATTCATGTGTTGTCACCGCAACTATATAAGCATGCCAAATTTGAAGCCGATCGCATGACGGGAAGTTGGTCAAAATTAAGTTGTAAGATTTCACACGAAAAAACATATCTAGTTCGTTAGATAGATACATTGCAATTCAAATAAAACTTCTAAAATAACATTTAAAAAAATCTAAAATTTCGCTTATTATTATTCTTTAAAATTTATAATAGCAGCTACATAGTTATAGCATTAATATACTTTGCCAATTTAGAGGCTCCGAAGCTCACACATTTATAGCGTTTTCCTTTTTATTCGCTGGTGCGCACTAAGTGTACCTCTAGCCTTTTCTATTTTGTATCAAAATGAAGGATAGAGACACGCTCAGTGCGCACTGGTGCAACAAAAGGAAATCGCTCTAAGTATCACCTATTCCGGTCCGCAATAATATCCCTTCAATTTTTTGCCCCCCTCCCCTCTCAAATCAATTTTTTTAAACCGTCAAAAAGAAATTGACACCCCTCAGCAAATTTTTTACCAAAATTTTTTGACCTCACTTAAAAAAAAATTCACTCTGGCCCAAAACATTTTTTTGCCAAAAAAAAATTTGATCCTTCATAAAAATTTTTGTTGCTCCCTCCGCCGCTCTTTATTTTAGATTCTAGATAGGATTATCTTTATTTTGACACGCTGCAAGCCATGTTTTGTGACAAATACGCATTTTTATGTGAGAAACTGGACTAGATTTTCTCCGCCTCTGGGGGTTAATTTTCACCTTCTTAAAATAAGAGATTTTCATTATTAGTAGAATTTTGTTTAACTTTGCAAATTTTATAATTAAGAATTAGGCTAAGAAAACAAATGACACAATTATTTGAAAGAACCCCATTATGCCGCAAGTCAAAAGAATTAAACCCTCGCGATTAAAAAAATAATAAGTATTTTTTAATTTAAATTAGTTAGTTTTATAGCAGTAGTACTGCTATTAAAATATAAAATTTAACATTTAATTTGAAATTTATTTATATTATTTTTGTGAACTCTCAAAAAATGTTGGTATGAGTACCTTTTACTTTAACTTGAAATATTATTGAAACTGAAAAATCGTTAACAGTTAATTCTGTTTTTTTATACCCTACAAACTGTTAAAAAATAATTTTAAGCTTTTAAAATAAAAACATAATCAATCATCCTGCCATAAGCCCGTCAAATGGATCGGCTTCATGGGCGGCCATCTTGTTTTCTATAATTGGCTTTCCATAGAGGTGGTGTTGGGCTAAATGATCAACGGCGAAAAAAAAGCAAGTAGGCGTAGACTGGAGTGTAGCGAAAGAAAAACAAAAAACAAGAGAGTCGAATAGAAATCGTCGTGAGCTGTTAATTTTGATATACGTTCGGTAATATTATTGGATTTATTAAAGGAAAAACTTAAAAAAAATAAATTAGTGTTATATACTGAATACAAACAAAAGTTCAAGACTAAGATAAGGAAGTGACAAAAGTAGTGAAACTTGTGGTAATTTAAAAGGTGTTTTTGTACTTGTTAGGTATGTGAATTGCATTTTAAAGATGATCGAGTTGACCGTTCAACAAAACTTTAAAGCCCCGATTAAAAAAAGGTAGGTACCTGCTGTTTTTTGTTTCATTAATTATTAATTAAATAAAGCACACACAGTTGCCACTTATCATACTGAAATGGTACCTACTATGCGGCACACTTGGTACATACATATCCCAAAAAAATTGATAAGAAATATGAATATCCTACATTTGTGGAACAGGTGGCAGATTTAGACTATTGAATTTTCAACAAGATGTACTTAGAAGAAGTTAAAAAACCTCCAAATCAGTTACTTCAACCGAAAAGAAACTAAAAAACAAAAGATCAAACTTGGATGAGCATCCCATAAGAAACACACAAAAGATCAAAGCGGAAAGAGAAATGATTAAACGATGTTTCGCCCTGAGCCCACGCTGGTTACCCAGGGCAAAACATCGTTTAATCATTTCTCTTTTCGCTTTGATCTTTTGTGTGTTCCTTGTGGGATGCTCATCCAAGTTTGAATTTTCGTTATTTCCACCCAAGATCTTTTGATCTTTTGTTTTTAAAATGTACTTACCTCTACGCTATTGTATATTTGCATTATAATTTTGCACTGTACAGGGTGTCCCATTTTATTATTAAAGATAGAGAAAGGCGGTTTTCGCATTACTGTCTTACTTTTTTGAGCGTTAAAAAATGGTAGGTTTTAACGAGTTTATTCTGTCTCTTGTAGTTTTTGAGCTACAGGGAAAAGTTAAAAAATGGTCGGAATTACCAATTGATGATATCTCCCTTAATTTTAAGTTAATTGAGTTCTGCAAAAACATGTCTGCGGCAACCATTTTAGAAAAGCACAATGGTCTTTTCGAAATTTTAATCCGACGTTTCGTTTCATAGATACTATGATCAGGATCAAAAATTAAATACGAACCAAAATGTTTTACTTCATCTTTTAGTTTCTTTTTGAGTTGCTTGAAAATATATATTTTTTTATTTTGAAGTTTTGATCCCGAAAAAAATCATCTTCAGTGCAGTTTTATATCTTGTAAGGTCCTGTACTATAAAGTAGACCTGGACAGCCAAGATATATTATATGAACATACCGGGTGAACTGAAAAAAACCGAACAAATTGTTTTTTGTTTTAACTTTACCAATTTGAATGAAAAACCTATTGATAAGACAAATAAGCCTTTTGAAAAAAAAATTCGCTTTGCCGCCACATTCAACGCACCTTGTTTTTTTTATGTAGGTATAAATTTTTGTTTTCAACATACAAAACAAAGTATTTAGAAAAAAGGATATAATAACTTGGTAAAGTTTTATAGCAAGAAACGATGTGTCCGGTTTCTTTGGGTTGAAACGTTATGTTCATATGATATATATTGGTTGCTACTATATAGTAATTAAATATAAATGGTCTCGAAAAATAAACTAAGATGGGACAGCGCCGTACCAAATAAAAATGCACTGAAGATTATCAAATAAACTTTAAAAAAATAAAATATGAAGTAAAACATTTTGATCCGTATTTATTTAACTTTTTGAACCTGATGATGGCATCTACGAAACGAAACGTCGGATTAAAATTTCGAAAAGAACATTGTGTTTTTCTAAAAAGTTGCCACAGACATGTTTTCACAAAACTCAATTATCACTTAAATTAAGGGAGATATCTTTTTCTTCTTCTTTTCCATATAGCTCAAAAACTACAATCAAAAACTACAATCGGCAGAATAAATCTGTTAATACCATTTTTTAAAGATCAAAAAAAAATGCGAAAACCGCATGTCTCTCTCTTCAACAAAAACGGAGTTGCTCATTGAATCGTATCGGAAATGGTCACCCTGTACAGTAAATCTACTATACTATTTGTTGACTAGGTACTGTACTCTTTTTTAGAGCATTGTACTTGATATTCTATATACTAGCTTAGAACTATACTCTTTTTTCCCCATATCACAGAAAATGGCCTTTGAAATGGTCAAATTTTCAAACCAAAATAAAAAATTCACATCCAACGCTGATAGGGCTCATCTAAGCACAATTTTATTTACATTTTACACAAATTTTAGCAGCTACTATAGCATTAAAATACTGTGCCAATTCACCGAAACTCGCACATTTATTATTAACTATTTTGGTTCGCGATAATATCCCTCTATTTTTCCCCTCCCCCCTCGAATCAATTTATAAACGTTTAAAAAACGTCTCAACAAATTTCTTATCAAAATTTTTTGCCAAAATTTTTTGACTTTCTTTCAAAATAAAAAATTCACATCCAACGCTGATAGGTCACATCTAAGCACAATTTTATTTAAATTTTACACAAATTTTAGCAGCTATTATAGCATTAAAATACTGTGCCAATTCACCGAAACTCACACATTTAGTATTATCTATTTTGGTTCGCGATAATAACCCCCTGTTTTTTCCCCTCCCCCCTCGAATCAATTTTTTATAAACGTTTAAAAAACCTTTCAACAAATTTTTTACCAACATTTTTTACCAAAATTTTTTGACTTCCTTTCAAAGTTCACAAAAACTTTTTCTTTGCCAACCCTCACTCCTCAAAAAAAAGTTGACCTTTCACAAAAATTTTCTTTTCTAGTAACAGGGGGGGATTATCTTATCCTAAGGATGATGTTGTAGTTTGTGCTGCATTTGCTTATTTAACGCTGGAAAAAATTATTGCAAAAAAAGAAATCTATTTAAGGGAGGACCGGTCACTAAGAGTTCTCTTTAAAAATATTAAATGCTTTTAAAAAAAAATCAAAACAATATTCATGATGGAAAATAAGTTGAAAAAAAAATAAAAATAGTGGCAAAATGGTTTCAGTTTACATAGGGGGAGGGGGGGCACAGAAAATGTCAGAATGTTCAAAAAAACCTTTTTGGCAGCGGGGCAGCGCCCGACACTGTTTGTCGTCATTTTTTTTAAACATTTTTAAAAAATTTTAAAATCTTGCCGCATGTCTCCAATTGAGTGCGTTAGTGTGACTATAGCAGTGGCGTAGCCATAAATCGACTCTGGGAGGTTTCATCATTTAGTAAAAATAATAATTTTAGGTAATTTATTGTAGATTGGGTTGGGCCCTCTGGAGGAGGGCGTTTAACCCCACCCAGTCGCTACGCCACTAACTATAGACATGCGACTGCAAAACGTTTTTCTATTCTGCATTTTGAACTAGCAGTCGGGTAGTTTTTATTTGAAAATATTTTTTTTGGTATAATTCAAAATTCAGAAGCACAGTGCATAATTTTAAAGTTTGTTAATTTTAACTTTATGCACTATCAATATGAAAAAGTCTCAAGTATCCAAGTCAAAAGAAAAGAAAAAATTTTGGTTGGTCGATCGCAAAATAGGAGTCATTGATATCATCTGATATTAGTAAACAGAAATTTAGGAGGAAGAAGAATAGGCTTATGCCTACCGCTTTCATTTTTTTTTCACTTTCATAGAATTCTTTCCCAAATCAGTGAAAAAATATTGAGGTTGTAAAGAAAAACGTTTTTTTTTGTTCCCCTTTTTTGACAAATCTTCATGTGATATGTCAATGGTCAAAATTTATTTTAATGCCCCATGCTTATGGACCCTTGGATAAACATCTGCTGTTAAATTATGTATTAACACTACAATTATGCTTATCCACTATGAATTAAAGTTATGAATTATCAATATGAAAAGTTGGGTAAACCTGCTATAATAGTTCATAGGAATGTGTCTCTATAGCTGACAAATATAATTAGCAAATGTAATAACAAATACTGCGATTTAAAATTTAAAATAAAATTGAATTGTTTTATTTTTATTAGGTTGCACCCTCGGTTGCACCTATTTATTTAATTTTTAAACATGGTCATTTCTCACCTTTTATTTTTTGTTAAGGCTGACCGCGGGCCTCTATTGGGGTCCCTGGCCTGGTTCCACGGAATCACTGAAAACTACGCCGCTGATTTTAAGCAATTTTTTCAACGGCAATAAATTTATAGCATATCTTTTAAAATATATTTGCCTGCGGCGTATTAATTAATTATCACTCCAACTCATTTTTTTTAAATTACTATTTCATAAAAATAGCGCGAAAAAGATCAGTTTTTGAACAATTAAAAAAGTTCTGCACGCGAGGCTATGACATCAATGATTGTTACAAATTTCCTTTGGTTTTTTCCTCAAAACGTGTAAAAAATGGCAATATTGAAATTAGGATAGGCAATTTAGATATAAATTTTCTGAACAGAGGAAAAAATTGGAACCCAAATTTTTTTTCCATTAACAAGCTTAGGAAGGTCTACCGCCTGCCTGCTTGGTGTCAGAGTTAACGCCGCGACTTTCAAGCAGGAGATGCCGGGTTCAAGCCCCGGGTCTTGCAGGTAGTCTACTTGGACTTTTTCTTATAAAATTACAGAATTTTTTAAGATTAAGGTAAAACGCAGTATGAAGCGGAGTAGGCCGAGTTAGCTAGAAGGCTTCGATTCGATTCCATATACCGTCCCTCGGAGAGGAGTTTAAGAGGACGGTCCCGTGTGATCCATATATTGGTAGTGAAGCACGTTAAAGATCCCTAGCCCCGACAAAGGGGTTTAGGTCTAAATCCCTCTAGGAAAAGAAAACTGCCTTCCTAGGGGGTGCTCATCAGACCGGTCTGGTGAGTGGGGAAGGGGGGAAATGAGCCATAATAGATCCCTCAGGTCTCAGTGGAGGGAGCTGGAAATTGCATCAATAATAACAAACCTAACCTAAGGTCTACCGCTTAACATACACGGAAAAAAAGCTCTTCTTGGAACAAGATTACTAATCTTGGTTTAAGAATAGCTTCATCTTCGATATCCTCAACTCTACTTATTCTTTATCCAAGTGATATCCTATTCTTAAATATAATGCATGACTAGCGTTGAGACAAGTGTAATTTATATGATAATTCAAATATAGGTCTATACTTAAGACAATGTAGTTTTTTACTGTAAGCGGACGCTATACTTAATTAATTTTGTTTTTTGCTTGTTCGAACACTCCTTTAGGTTTTATTGATGTCAAATGCTATTCGAACGAGAATAACATGTTTTTAACGCAAAAGTAACTATAGTTCAATAATATGTTATACTTATTAAGAAAAAATTATACTTACCACAAATAGTTCTTATACTTGACTGGAACCTACCTTATGTTTCACTTAACACCAATTGTAATTACAACAAAAGTAGCATATATATAATATATGCTAATATAATAATGTTATTTTACTATAACGTAGCGTAAGCTCGTCACTTGCAAAATAACCCTTCTCTTATAACTGCTGATTCAGTCCTGTAGCAGAATCAAATCAACACGATTATTGGATACAAATTGAAAAGACTCACATTTCCATAGGCGGATTATGTGGTGTACTTCCAGTGCCGAATTTTTGAGGCTCACGCATATATGAGAAAACTTCCGCAAGCGGTCAGCGAGATGTTATGACCACAATTTCGAACCGACTCTCGCGACAGCACGCTCTGAAGCGCTCTTGCAAAAAAGGCGGTCAAGACCATGCCTAACAATAGGTGCTTTCGCCACTTCATCCGCACTTCTTAACAACCCTGGGTATACATAATGATTTCTCCTAGTAATATAAGGGAAGTATTTAACTTTTTAGGCGTTTATAATAATCCGAATCTTTAAACTAAAGATATAGGAGTATAGTTTTACCTATATTAAATGATAGATGTTGAGATAAAAACCTGAAACTGAAGGCCACTAAGTCTTTGTTGCCCCCATATCAAACAAAAAAGAGGGAGAATGGATTAGCCAAGGGGTCTTACGGTGCGATTCGAAATTGGGATATTTCTTGTTTTTAGTACAGCTCTTCTTATTTTAAAAATAAATAAGGCTTTATAGCAATAATAAAAGCACTTGATCCAAATTAAACCTTTGTAGTTAAACTAAGTTTAAAGTATGATTCAATAAATTCGTAACATATTTTAGGTCAAGATTTATCTTTTTTTTGTGACAAGTTTTTTTTCGACTTGGTTAAGTAAACTACCTGTTTTTTGAAAGAATAATAAACTCTTATCGGTTTACCTCTGGAAGTTATTTGATTTAGTAATATTTTTGGTTTTAAGTTAAATTATCGCCTCTTCTTATTCAAAGTATATTTGGTTTCTATTTAAGTATAAGAGCCTTCGTAGATCAATAATAGGTAATTTCTTAATTCTAATAATCCCTATTCTTACATTAAGAATAATATACTTAAAGCAAATGTAACTTTTCAAGAATAGAGCTATTCTTAAATATAGAATATATTATTTTCCGTGTACGAAAAGTCCTCATCCCTAACCCCTCGGGAACTGTCATTTATAACTTCCAAAAAAGCGATTATCTTGGATAACTTTTAAACGGTGGCAGACTATCAAAAAATGGTCTATTAAAGTACAAGTCTCCGCCTCGTCTGGAATATCTAGACGAGTACTTTAATGACATTTCACGGCCGTGTGTCGTACAACGTTTTATGTCATACATTTTTATTTAATTTAAAATAACAAATTTTTTTTTGAGAAGACAGCGTCAATCAATATACCAAAAAAATGTCATGTCATCTATATTTGTTTCAACAATTACTTTACAATTTTCCATCAAATTATTGTCAAAATTTTGAAGTCCAGTCATCTTTGAATTGGTTGCTAACAGAAACACAAAAAATTTATTGGTTTCTGTCACGTAGAGCAGTGAAAATGGACGCAATTTTGAAAAAAAGTTCAGCCGCAACAGAAAAACTGATCCGGCCAAATCTTCAGTAAGATATAAAAAGAATATGAAACATTCTGCGAATGGAGAAATTTTTAATGTGGAAAATACCGTCAACGAAAATGTTATGTTGGCGTACTTCTTAGATGTAAGTGTTAAATTAGTTTTATTTAAAAAAAATGTGTTAAATAGCTACTTTGTAAAAATACGTCGTATTTTCGTAATTTTTAATTTCCTTACTTTTTCAGTCACAAAAATTCAGCAGTTCAACGCTATGGGCAAAATGTTCGATGGTGAAATCTATGTTGGTAGTAAATGAGAACGTGGATATATCCAGATGTCCCAAACTGATAGCATTTTTAAAGAAAGAATCTGTAGGCCACCAACCGACCCTATGAAAATTTTGACTAGAGAGGAAGTGGAGTCATTCATGAAAATAGCTCCAACCGAGAAATTTGTGTTAAGTAAGGTAACGTTTTTGGTTTCCATTAAATAAAAATATATATTTTTTAACTGAATTTACGCAATAGGCAATTTACACGGGGGGATTTAGTATTTATACTTTTCTGCCTTTTCTAAATGATTATTTTTTGTATTGTTTCAGGTAGTGGCGCTACTAGATATTTCCGGAAAGTGTCGAAGGGAGGAGCTCTACAACCTAAATGACGATGATATTCAAGATACAGGGACACAGTTGATTGTAAGCATAAACCAAATAAAAACTTACATCAAAAGAGTGTTTACAGTCATTAAAAAATCATTTTTAAGCATATTCCGTAGTTATCGCCATCTGCGACCCACCAACATTCCCGAAAAAGCGTTTTTTGTCGGGTACAGAAAAGGAAAATGTATTAGCCAAAGAGTGAATATTTGAATATGTCCAATCCCGAAAGGTACACGGGACACTGCTTCCGCAGAACGTCTGCCACGCTATTAGCAAACGCGGGAGCAGATGTTAATGTGCTAAAACGTCACGGCGGCTAGAAGAGCACCTCTGTGGCCGAAAAATATGTCGAGGAGTCTTTAGAGACAAAAACAAAAGTAGCTAGAATGATCCAGGGAGGAGAAAACTTTGTTCAAGTTCTACACCAACAACATCAAACCCAAAGTTACTCTTCCTCGCGAAAAGGTAACCCCGAAAAAGATTGCTCGGCTGCTGCTCATGTAATCTCAAATAATTCCAATTGCACAATTAATATGAATATTTATAAGTAATTTTTAGTAGTTTATTGTATAAAATATTTGTTTTTCATTAATAATAAAGATTTGTTCAAAAATATACCATCTTGCTTATAAAAATTCAGAAATTTAGTTTGAGTCCGGTGATGTTATTTTACCAGACTAGGGAACATTACAATACAGTATGAAATAAAATTTATTTCTTTATCAATAAGTATCTAGTGATAGTGTAGCTTAAAGCACTTCTACCAGAAAAATTAAAAAAACCGAAGCAAAAATGATGCCAATTTGAACAATTTCTTGCATATTCCTTTTTAGCATTTGCATCTTTTCTTTTTTTTTTCTCAACCTACGATTACCCAAATTTGGGTTGATCTAAGAGCAATGCCCTAAATTACATGACAACGTTTGGAAAATTAAATTTTTTCAGTGGCCACATTTCCTTAACTAGAAAATTTCAAAATGTACCTTTGCTACGAAACTGTTACTGACATATACAAAAAAAGACCCCGCTTTCCACCTTTCGCTTGTATTTGGTGCCTCTGGTAATAAAATAAGAATTTTTTAAATCATCGTTTTTTTTAGTAAATTCGTAAACAAAAGAGCCAAGGGTAGGAGACTCTTCCAATACTTTGTTTATGAGGCCAATTATGTAGCTTTATACTTTCTACACTGATCAGACATTAAATCGATCGACTCTTCGCCGTTTTTTGGAATTTATTTTCTTATTTTTAGAAATTTAGGGAAGAAAATCGTGATGTACGTAAACTTTTAAAATTTCATTTAATGTCTTGAAAAATTAAGCAAACTGAATGACCGATAGGTAGATACGCCCCCTTTATAAACATAATTGAAAAAGACAAAGGTGCGCCCTTATGAAGAAGAAAAACACCATGCAGCCTGGTAAAAACAGATATAAAAAATTATTTGACAGTAGTTCGTGTCCTTGAAAATGTTTTCTACTAGCGAAGATTTTTGTGGGAAATAAGGACAGTGATTGTTTTCGTATACTATTTTAATCCATTCGCTACGTTTCGACGACAATTTTCGTCTTCCTCAGGCTAAAAAGAATATTATACATGTAGATTTAAAACCATAAAACACAACAAATACTTATTATTAACATGATCCAAACATTGTACAAACTTGAATGAATTGGTAAGCAATTACTAGTCACTGTACTAAGTATTTCTTTTTTTTATTTCACTGCCTCTGTTCCTTACTAAATTAATAAGGTACTTCGTCAAAGCAAGAGATAAATAAAGTTGTTTTTATAAATTATAATTTAAATATAATTACTTTACATAAACCACAAACAAACACAAATTTAAAAAAAATATGAAAAAACGAAAAAACAACTCATTTTTTAATTAAATTGTACACAACAATAATTTTTTAGACATAATTACAAGCTTCTCTGGAGATTTTGGCATTAAAAATAGGCACTTTTGTTGTTAAATCTATTTTTAATTGCTGTTTTATTGATGCGGTGTCGATATTTTGACGTTTATTATTTTTACAATGTTGTATTCATTTTTAATTTGGCAATTATTTGTCATTCTTTAGAAATTCCAGCAAATCCTTAGATAATCAACAAACGGAACTGTGCATTAGGTACTTTAATATTGATTTTTGTTCAAGGGAGAAAAACTTATGCACCTGTTATTGAGAACAGAACACAAACAAAACTATTGTCGCCTAGTATTAGGTTTTTTCAAAGTTCATTGCTTTTGCTAGGTACTCTCAATTTTGCGAGGTTGTCAAACTGTAAATTTATTCTAAAATATTTAGATTGTTTAAAAAGCAATTATTTAAAATTTTTTGTTTTAATTTCATAAGTTTTTGAGTTAGTTAGTATTATCGCATAATAATTGTCTGTTTTTTTCCTAATATCTATTAGGTAATATATTTTTTTTTATCGTCGAAACGTAGCGAATGAATTAAAATAGTATATGAAAACAAATAAGGACACAGTGCTTTTTTTTACTCGTGTTTTTAAATACCTCGCTGCGCTCGTTATTTAATCCAACGCTTGTAAAAAAGACACTATTTTAGCCACTGGTTGTGAAAACTAATATTACATTAAGATAACATTTCTGCTCAAGTTTTTAAAATAGGCGTTACCTCAGTGAATTTCTTTTAAAGTTAAACAGTTAATTACATTTAAATTGAACTTTTTTCTGTGTTGAAAGCGAAAACGTCGAATCGTTAAGAAGAAAATCATTTAATATAAAAGAGTGCCGAGTTTCCACCAAATTAGGGAAAAGGAGGAGTAATAAAATAAAATTAGTATTTTTCCCAAATCGCGAAGTTGGAGTTTGCTATAAGACCCTGAAAAGTACATAGTAGGGAACACTTGTGGCACTTTTTATCCCGATAGATAAAACCAGTTCAGTCCCGTAGTTAAGACGATACTTTATGCACTTTAATTCCTTTAGCCTTGCTTTGAAATAAAAAGTGTGCTTCGGTCACTTTGACAATTATTAGCCTATTACTATATATATATATACAGGGTGTTTCAAATTCGATGCTCACCATGCTCCTAAACGGTAGGAGATACGAAAAGGTTTAAATTAGGGCAAAGTTGCGCAATTCGATGTTTTGCTCAAAACTAAAAGAAAAGTTACGAATTCCTGATAGTTTCGGAGATAGGTGGAAAAAACCGAAATCTTCATTTTTAATTTTTATTTTTCTGCGCACTCATTCTTAAAGCTGTCAAAAAACGCTAAAAACTTTCTCTAGGCACTTTTTTAAGATCTACCTAGTGAGAGGTCCGTTTTTAAGATTTGACATTTCAGTGTGACAGGAGCACTGTCAAGTTCATTTTTTTCTTATGGACACATTATTTTTTCCCCTCCCTTTAGATTAAGAGCTCAAACAATTAGCACCTACCTTTTTAAAAGTTTACCATAGTTGATTTTTATTAAATGATGACCACCCGCCCCCAGAGTCGATTTCAGGCTACGCCACTGGTTATGGACCTCTTGCCAAAATACAAACTTCTCGTGTAACTCTAAACAAGTCAAATTATGGAAATATGGATTTTTTCCATTCAATTTTTCATGAAATTTGAGCCTCACAAGCACAAGTGGGGGACGGTTTTTTTCTACCTACCCGAGAAATACACTAAGCCCTTCAAAATTATCGAATTTGGGACACTCTGTACATATTTTTTCAATAGTCAAGCAAATAGTAAATTTCTGATTTTATGAGAAACCTGCATTTTTAATTTGGCAAAAATGGCACTGTAAAGACAATTGTTTAAGTTACTTTCTATAAAAAAATTGAGATACGACATCAATATACCTATATTTTGTATATTCTTCTTCAAATTTTGTCATTTTTTTCACAAAAGTAAATTATCTAGACAATTTACAAGCACGCTGTACTCGGATTAGCCAATGAAATTTTCCAAACTATATTGTACTGTAAAGAGTAATTACCATCCCTTGGAAGACCAAAAACTTGAAATAAAGACACAAAAAGATATAAATTAAAAATACACGTAAAACTGCAAAAAAAACAGCCAACTTTGACAAGCTGTAGCCAGTGTATGAGTAAAAATTATGAGGTATCTCTTATGATAGTGGATGACTAGATATGTTATCTATAGAATGTGTGTAGTTTCCAGGTATTTTAACGTATGTCAAAAATTTGCCCATATCGTCCCAGATTACATAGAACAGAACAGTGAGCGCCGCGTTGCGCCACTCTATCATGAGATCTTCTTTAATTTTCTCGCACCTAAAAGCGCATTGTTGATAACCAACTAAGTTTTGACGCCCATATTATATAAACATTTTTGCTTGTTTTGACGCTCCCCCCTATCATCCATTTAAATAATGTTTACACCCAGTATAATCAAATGTAAAACTTATTTAATACGGTCTACGTTGGAGCAACGGGCTCAGCAGAGTGGCCGACGTGCACGGTTTGGCGTCCGCAAGAGCGCCAACCACCACTTTATCAATACAATAATACATACCAGAAAGCTATAAAAGTAACTTTAAATATAAAAATTGGTCAAGTGTATATAAAACAGTCAGTAAAATGCCATGTTGAAGCAATAATGTAGCTATCGCCAGAGATAGTTTTTGCCGGTGGGTAGAATGCCCTTGAGGTTGCCTCATCTTTTTTGCTAAAAGTGGAAAATATACTTTACCTACCACCAATTAATAATAATAATTTTACGACCATCTCAACACAATTTTAATGAATCATCTACGGTTCTAGGATAATAACGAAGCTAACGTGACAAGCACTAATTGACGCAAAAATGTGAATAATTTTTCTATGTTTTTAAAATTTTAGTACCTAACCAAAAATAAGTCCCGTTAAATTTTTTTTAACAAAGAAAACTTTGATCATAAAAAGGTATATGAAAAGTCCCTTGATTTGATTTGATTTGTCTCAACAGCAAGTTTAGGTCTTGAAATCCCTGGCACTGCAGCTTCTTAGCTTAATGTATCTCTTGCTGTGTGCCTTCCTAATCTAAGAGGTTTGACGACCTCGCGAGGAGCAGCAGATCCTTTATTAGGTTTCTCTGGCAGTTAGCTTCTCTGGAGGGGTCATCCTCCAGGAGGTTTTGTGTTCTGCAGAAGGTTAGTGCTGGGCACTCAAATATGATGTGAGCGGCTGATTCGTCATTCTCATCACATAGTCTGCAGGTGGGTTCGTCTCTATAGATTCCCATCCTGTGCAGGTGTTCCCCCCGTCACTTGTCTGATTTCTTTCCTATTCAGTTTAAGGATTTCATAGGTGAGTGGTGCTGAAGGGGATGCCACCATTCTTTTGCTGTGGTTTTGCCCCAATATTAAATGCCAGTGGTTTCGATGTTCTTCGTGCTCCCATCGGTTGATATAGCCACGTATCGATGTTTCTGGAATTCTAAAATCAGGTTCAGGTCCTATAAATGGTCTTTCTGATATTTTTCTTGCTACAGAATCCGCGTGTTCATTGCCTGCTACCCTTGTGTGTCCCGGCACCCACGCAAGGGTGACTCTATTGTGTTTCGCTAGGGTTAGGAGGGTTTGAAGGCAGTTCCACATTAATTTTAAGTGAATTTGTTGGCATGCCAGAGCTTTAATAGCTGCTTGGTTGTCTGAGAAGATTGTTATATATTGAGGTATCTTCTTCTCAGGTTTTCCCGCAGACAAGACTCTGTAGCATGTATTTGAGCTTGGAATACTGTGGTATGTTTCCCCAGAGATGCAAACCAATTTGATCTTGGGGCTAGGCCATATACTCCCGCTCCTAATCCACTGTCCATCTTGGATCCGTCGGTATACCATACCAGTTTTCCTGAGTGGACTAGTGATTTCTCCGTCTTATTTTCCCAGGATAGCTAGGTCGGTCGGTCGTCGGATCTGGGATTGTTCGTGTTGATTTTCGGAGTCATGATGTCACTCCTCATCTCTAGCAGCGAGTTGGTGACAATGCTCGCAATCTTGGTAAGTATTTTAGTTTGTATACTCCCATTCTTGCCTCCACTTTGATGACAATGTCAAGTAGTGGGAGGTTTAGAATGGTCTCCATAGCAGCGGTTGGTGTGGTGCTCATTGCTCCCATTATGCAAATACATGCAAGTCGCTGGAGTTTGGAGAGCTCCAGTTTTGCAGTGCTTTGTTCGGTCTTCGGCCACCATACTGTGGCGCCGTAGATTATTTTGGGTTTTATCATCATCGTGTATAACCTATGGGTTACGTGTGGTGCAAGTCCCCAAGTTTTCCCTACAGCTCTTCTGGTGGCCATTAGCGCCATTTTGCTCTTGTTAATAGCGTAGGCAATATGCGCGTTCCAGGTTAGTTTTGCATTCAGGATAATCCCGAGATATTTTACCTCCTGGGCATACTGTATCTGTTTTCCAAAGAAGGTGGGGGATGATAGTCCTTCCGGCTTCGTTTTTTTCGTGAAGGGTATTAACGCTGTTTTTTCGGGATTTACCTTGAGGTCTACCCGTTTGCACCAGTCTTCTGCGATTTTCAGGGCTTGTTGAAAAGTCTCTTAGTAACCTTATTTGTTTTCACGTTTTAGATAAAACGTCATTCAAACTTCAGGTTATGACGATTGTTAACTTAAGATTGTTCGCTTTCGATATTTGTACTGATCGTGTGATGACCGTAACATGCGAGTTAGTCTACTACACTTTACCTACGGCCAATGAAAATGTCATCATAAATATCAGAAATTATAAAAAATATCAAACGGGAACACTCTTAAGTCAACAACCTGCATAACCGGAAGTTTCAATGACGTTCTATGTAAAACGTCAAATAAATAAGGTTACTAAGGGGCTTTTCATACGTCTTTTGAAAAACAAGGTATTTTTTTCTTCAAAATGCGTAATATGTCAATTTAACGGGACTTATTTTTGGTTCGGTATCAAAACTATATTGGATTTTTTTTTCAAGGGTATCAAGGGGAAATCTTGCATAAGACGCCCAAACTACTTTCCTGCCAAAGTCATTTCTCCTCTACCAGGAGTACCCGGGTAGTGTCGGATTCCTACTGACTAAAACCCCTCGATTGTGACTCCAACCTGCCAGGTGGCAAGCCACAGTCACTGCACTGCAGCCATTACTGGCTTTTTGTGCACCCTCTTAGTTCCTAGGCTAACCACTCCATTACTTTTATCCCCTTTGCAAGTTTGTACAGGTCCTTAATGGAGTAGTCCCCAGTCAATATTGGGTCTAATTTAACTACCCCAAATATTAGATGCCTTTTGCGATCCAGTGCCCCGCATTGGCTATTACATGTTCTACTGTTTCTGGTTCCTGATTGCATAGTCTGCAGCTCAGGTCTCCGTGATACAGGCCCATGTGTTTTTAGGTGAACTTTAACCGCCATATGGCCGGTCATAATTCCTATTATAGTTCTCACTTGCATCCTACTGTATCCTACTATACTTTAGCAGGTCTTTGGTGAGCTTAGCATTTAGGCCTTTGATAAAGGCTCTGCTGTGTCTTAGCCCCTGCCTTCCTAGCCAGTGGCTTTCATGTTTTTTCCTTATCCAGAGTTTGACCTGGGATCTTATTGTACATTTTCAGGATAAAAACAACCCCCACCAAAAAAGATCCAAACCCTTTTTACGAAGATGCTTATACAGGGTTCGTCAGCGAAAGTTTGGATAAATGACTAGCGTGTGCTAAGAGAGATGCCTAGATACGCATGTTGTCAAATGAGCAACTTAGGAAAAGTGATTCAATCTTTACAAATTATTGACGCCACTTTTACATAAGTAGCATGCAAACCGTTAGCTTGTTTTTTTTAATACTCATTATTTATTAGCTTTCCAAGTGCTTCCTGGTGCGTAAGTCCTGATGATTTTCAAAAAGGAATTCCGGGTACACTTGGAAAATCTTTAAGAATTCGAAAAAAATTATAAGCAAAAAGGAATATCCTACGCTCTTCATATTTTGTATTATTTGTATTTTCGGAAACAGAAATGCCGTCGATATTGCGACAAAGTTTTGTAGTAAGTACGGCTTGCACGTGCAAATCTTGTAATCTAACTGTAAAATAATTGAGCATTTTTTTTACTACAAATTTCAAAAAAGTTAATGAGGAAATCCAACACGGCTATAAGGTGATTAAATCATTGAAAAAGTTGGTAGTGGGTAATTAAACCTTTCCTAACGCTCCTTAAGTCTGTTCTCTGCATGATCAGCAAGATATGCAAAAAAATACTTTTTTGTAAGAAATGAAAGGAAAAAAAGTAGCGCTAAAGTAATTTTTTTAAAATTTTAACTATAAGAGCGTTTTTCCATCAAAAAAATTTAATAAAATTTTAGTTCGTTATTTTAGTAATGATGAGGGGAGCCAGTTGCCCTTATTGCGCCCCTGGATCCGCCCTTACTTCATTTCGTTACAGCCTTTGCAAGTCTTGTAGTGTGTGGCGACTTTAAGCTCGTGTTTCAAATGACACCATGGATTCGGGAAATCCAGATACTTTTCAAACTCAATCGAAAGAGTACGGCATTTGGGAAAAATCTTACATAAAAGAACAGAAAAAAAAATATTCGCAAATAAAAAATTACCCACAAAGTTAGTGATATTGAAATTATATTTTTTTTTTCATTTGACGTTTTCTGTTTTTGGACTAAAATAACAAAATTTGAAAAAGGGCCAATTTCACGTGTTTTGAATAAAACGCGTTTAAATTGTATGGATCCAAAATTAGAAAGTTTCGATTATTATTAAATCTCGGCGGCAACGCACATCGATTTTATGTGCTTTTTGTCACTGTCGCTACTTCTCGATGCCTATATATCGGTCCTTTTTTATACGCATTTTGCGATATCCGGACATTCACAGTGGAATTTACTAAAAGGGTTTAGCCTATTTTATACAGGTCCTAAGTTTAAGTGAAATTGTTGGTTTTAAGCATTTTATACCAACTTTCTTGAGTTTTGGACATAGTTTGATTCATAAGAATAATTTTAATTATATTTTTTAGTGAAGAATCATCCTAACCTAATATTGTGTTGGAGTTAAGAAGAAATTTTTAATTTAAAAGAAGTTTTTTTTTAACCCTAGGGAGGGATCTAAATGGTAAACACTCCGTTGAGTAAATTAAAATTGACGTTTTATGTCACTCTTATCAAAACCTACCCTTCTTTATTGATTTTCGTGATTAATACTCACTGTTACACAACCATCTCGATATGTAATCATAAAATAAGAATAAGGATTAGATTAAATTTGTATTTATTTAAAATGGGTTTTTATCTGTCGAAAGTATAAAAAAATTTACAAACACAAACCCATCGCAATCGCAAACCACAAATTAAAATATGAAGAACGTCATGAAAGCAAGTGCGGCTAAAAACAGATCTGAATCCAATCATTCACTGATGCGTTCACAAAAGAGTCATGTCGGCTCAACGAACTGGACGGTGCCCGGTTTTCTGGTAGAATATGAGAAAATGGCCATTAGCGAAGTACCGATGAAAACTGCAGCTTGGAGGCTTTTGAGTATGATATTTCAGTGGAAAGTTGGTAAATAAACAAATAGGAACAGTTGTTTTGAATTTTCTTCATTGGGAACAGTTTTCGTGCATAATCAGTGACATTCACTTATGTTTGTTTTGCCTCGTGGTGCACTCATACATATATTTTTTGGGCTGGATATGGGTTTAAAATATGGTGTTTTCCTGGACAAAATTGGAGGTGATTTATTGATTAATGAACAACTTGGGATATTAAATAAGGTAAATTATTTCTGGTAAAAACGATTACTTAGGGAAATTATAAACGAACTTATTACTTATTGCCACAAAACAATCCTTTCTGGGGGCTATAATTTTAAACCACCCCTCCAGAGGTGATCTAAAAAATCAACAACTTTATAACCTCAAACATAGATAATGAAGCTATTATGTGCGAAATTTTTGCTCATTCACCATTTTCCATTTTGAAACCTGTCAAAAAAAGTTAGTTTTATGGAATTTTCACTTAAAATATGGTATATTTTGACCAAAAAGCAGTTTTTCAGTGGTATCTTGCAATAAAAATACAAAATAATCAATAACTTTGTGTAGTGTATGGGTTAGTGTTTTTTTTGAAAATTGATTTTAAAATTTAGTACCCCCCACAGGTGTAAATAACCTGTGGGGGGTACTATTTTAGATCTTAGTAAATCTCACTGTTAGTGTCTTACGCTGTGTGGTTAATAACCACGACAATATGACATTTGTTGGCTACTGCGCAAACTCATTAATAACCAGAACTATAACGAAGTGGCAAATAAACGTTCCAAAATGTCCCTAATATTCAGATCAAAAACACCATTAAGTAGTTCGTATTAAAAGCGGTTTTAACCCACCGGCACCGTCTCATTTCTCTGATTATGGTCCGGAAAAATAACAGCTATTTTATAAGCGCCATTAAATTATGTTATTTGACAGTTTAATTCTGCTCTTGTGGTTTTACTGTCTTTTATTGTTATTTGATTATTTAGGAAACTGTAATAGGTATACACGTTACTGGACCGGAAAAGGAAACTGTACAGGTCGACACGGAAAGTTTAAAGGGCGAGCGGTAGGCGAGACCTGTAAATCTGTGGAGACCTGTAAAGTGAGTTTCCGGTCATGTATCGTACTTTCTATGCCAAACAACTAATATTCGTCTATTTTTACACCTAGAGGTCATTAATAAACTTTTTAGTTTAAAAATAAAAAAAAATAATTAAGAAAGAAAAAAATTAAAAAAAAAATATTTTTTTAAATTAAATAGTTTTAAAACTGTTAACATAAATCATAGCCCACTTGACTAAAAATGGAACCGGAAAATAATCATTTTCCGGTTTCTTCTTCCTTTTTCGGCCTATGTTTTATTTTCCGGTTCCATCTTGGTAAAGTTACACTTTCCATGCAAAAAATTGTACGGAAAGTATGTACTTTTCGATCAGTTGAACTTCTTTGAAGTAGGCATTGTAGAAATTTTTTGATAATCTATTTTAGTTTTCGGGATAGATAAAAAAACTGTTAAGTTTCTTATCTCTTGGCACGAGTCAATTTTGTTTACGGCGGACTCCCTCTTCATTTGTGTAAGCTCCTTCAACAAATCATCGAATTTTTATAAAAATTAGGTAAAATTTTAATATTTTATTCATTACTTTACAACAAAAAAATGGCGAGAAGTAAGGAAAAAAAAGCTGAAACCTGTGTGATTCAGTCTAGTTTAAAAAAAATTGCTATCAAAGGTTGGCGCTCAAGAGGTTTCTGGTTCAAAACCCGGTCGATAAAAAACTTTCTTTTTCATACCTTCATCAAAAATTCGATTATACTCACTGTCCCCAAATAACAAAAACATAGTTTTTTTTGGTTAACGATGCATTTTTTTTATTGTTCAGGGATGCAAAACACTAAATATGGTGCAAAATTTGAAAAAGTAGGCGGTAGTTGAATGCTTTTTTTATATCTTTATCAAAAACATGTTTTTAGTAACTGTCTGCAGATGACTTTTTTGGTTATCGATGCAAGAAAAACTTTTTTTTTTGATCACGGGTGCAGAAAAAGATTTTTGTCTGTTTGTTATCCAAAATTAAAGAGAAATAGCGGAATACACTATTATTGAAAAAATCTTATTATTCTTGCTTAAAGAATTTAGATTAAAATGTCGCAACAATGAACGTCACCGATTACACACGCACATCGCTATGGAAACCATTGTTATTTCATTTACCAGACGCCTTTATTTATAGTGTAAAGATGGTGTGTTGCGAGAAGTGCTCTTCGTTCGAGATTTTTAATAGTAGTTCTAATAACTAGTGGCTAAAATAGTGCTTTTTTTACAAGTATTAGTTTAAATGAGCGCAGCGAGGTATTTAAAAACGCGAGTAAAAAAGAGCACTGTTTAGCCGCGAGTTGTTAACACTATTTTTTTAATACCTTTTTCAAAAAATCCAAGAAAAACAGGAAAATACTTTTAAAAATCTTGAACGAAGAGCACTTCTCGCAACACACCATCTTTACACTATAAATCAAGGCGGCTGGTAAATGAAATAAAAATGCAGTTTCCATAGCGATGTGCCTTTGTACTCGATGACGTTCTTTGTTGCGACATTTTAATCCAGTCAAAGATTAATATTGATATATATATATGAGATATTTTGACGATGTTTTTAAATGATTTTTTAGGAAATTCTTTGTAAAAACTGGCGGAAATTACTTAATTTTTTGGCATGAATAATTAAATTATTTCAATATTACTATATTCCGCTATTTCTATTTAATTTTGGGTAAAAAACGGACAGAAATCTTTTTCTGCACACGTGATCAAAAAAAAAGTTTTTTTGCATCGGTAACCAAAAATTTTTATTTTCCTGTTTTTCTTGGATTTTTTGATAATAAAAAAAAATAGTGTTAACAACTGGCGGCTAAATATGTTTTTTTACTCGCGCTTTTAAATAACGAGCGCTTGTGGAAAAAACACTATTTTAGCCACTAGTGGTTAAAACTATTCTTGTAGTCTCGTTTTTTGCATTATTTTTCTGTAAAATGTCGGGTGTTTATTTAATAAAGAATTTTTATTGCTTTTTGCCCCAAGTGTTCGTCCTCTTCCTATGTATTTAGGCAAGGGCCGTTATATTATCTCAGAGTTACATGGTTCCAAGGAAATATTGACTCATATATTCTCTTTTATGTTTACTTTTTTTTGTATTATTGGAATTGGGAATTCATTGTTACCCATGGTAACGTCTGAATACAGGCTTCAAAATATTTACTACGTTTTCACGCGGAACTGAATACGTTTTCAATACGATTCGCTTTGAAACCTTTCGATGAAAACAAGTCTTGATTCGCCCTTTTCGTTGGCCCTGTCAATACCGCTTTTTAGTCCACCATACCAATATGGTATGGGGGACTATTAAAATCGTGAAATTTTGACTTTTCTTAATTTTGTCAAAAATAAGTTACCAAGAATCCAAAACACTTTAGTCGACGAAAAAAAAAAGTTGTCTGTGGGTCTGTCCGTCAGTTGTCTGTCTGTATACATGATAACTCAAGAACGCCCTAATCGATTATAACGAAATTTGGGACAAAAATCCTATATCGACTGACCATGAACTGATTAACTTTTGGGTAGGGTGGTGGGGGCTTGAAGGCGGGAAAAGGGGGATAAAATATTTAAAAAAATTTTAACTTTGAAAAAAAGCAAGTAGCGATATACGGTTTTCAGATTTGCGTTTCCATGAATATGTGCTACAAATTTTGTTCAAATCTTTTAAAGCTACAGTTTTCGAGATGTTCTCATTTTTTTTTCAACATAAAATAATTGATTTTATGGTGGACTATCAGTGCTTTCTAGCACCAATTTTTCGGAATCCAACCGCATGAAAACGACGATACCCGTCTATCGATGTGTGTCCGATATGCCACGAACCTTTGTTTTTATTTATTTTTCACGGACAACAAATTCCTTTTTTTTTTTACTTGGTTTTGTTTTGCGCAACAAGCCTCCTCCGGAGTGATTGTTGCTGAGCCTTAATATAAGGCGACGTAGTATAAATTCCAATTGGGGGTGGAGTTGCTGCGGAAGTTGCATTTTGAACGGTCTTCTTTCAGTAACCGGTACAGTTTGGCAGGTTTCTTTTTTTTGTCCTGCTCGCAAATTTCATTCTTATTGATATTTGCATCCTTTAACGTTTTGCTTTTCGCTTTATTCCGATAGGATATGGTCATCCAACATCCCACGTTGTTTTACAACGAAAGTTGTTTAAATTCGCTGGTTGTGGTTGTTTATATTATGCTTCATACGCCAGGTACAGTCCTATACTAACCTGATGATTCCTAACAAGGACGAAACAGGCCTGTAGGTTTCTGAACTATCCATTAGATCTTGCCACGAACATTTATTTTTATTTATTTTTCACACTGAGAAAAGAGTTTAGTTATAATTACTGAATCTTATTAACCACAACACAAGGATTTTGTGATTTACGGCTTAATAGATATTTGTTTCTAAGAAACCAACCATAATTTTAGAATTTAAAAACAAAGCCTAAAACCTTAAAAACCTGTTTATTGATTATAAATAAACGAGTTTAGGAACTGTCCTATTTGTTATAAACTAAATATTATATTAACTAGTAATAAATCTTATTAATAGAAATCAAGAATAGTCGATTAACCAGACGAAATTTGTTTATAATAAATAAATATCAATTACGTTGTTTATAATAAATAAATATACTTCACGCATTTACTCTGATTTGGTTATAGTAAACAAATATATGTTAACTATTAACAGCGACCTAAGACTTTGCGTGATTTCCCCTTCACGCATCACATGATGTCAATATGAAATGTTATGGCAGTCATGTGACGGGTGCTCGGGCACGCACGAAAAAGTCGAAGGCGGGAATCGGGTGCAAGCCTTGTAACGTCGGTTTTTCCATATCTTCCGCTAGAGCTACCTAAAAAACCAAAATAAATCAACGCAAAGATTTTTGTAAAAATATTATTCTTGGATATTTTATTTATTTATATTTATTTTGTTTACTTTTTGTTTCAAATGACAAAAAAATTGTATTCTTATTCTACTATTATAAACGGCAGCATCGATCGGTAGCCCATATTTTTGTAGCAGCTCCTTCTGTTTTCGATAGTTTCCTCCAAGTCGCTATTCGACTAAAAATTAAAATTGATTTGATTAAAATGATAAAAAAAAATGTTTGTTTTTAGACAATGTAAAGCTGCAAGAACAGGGGGATTCCACACCCAAATGTGAAATAAAAAAAGTGAAAAAGTGACTTTCTATTTCTAAAAAAAGTTACTCCGCCGAAGTCTCTTCCGCCTTAAAAACTCACCAAAAATTGAGATGAAATCTGGCAATTTTTTCTATTTGTCATAGAAATTTAGTGTTTGTATTGTATGCGCAGGCGCATATTATATATAAGACATGAAAATTGGGCCGTAATGAAAAAGTGTGTCTATTTATTAACATTATGTGGTATACATAAACCCACCTTAAATCTAGTTACTGCAAATAGACCCTCTTTTTATTTCATTCATAAAGTTGTCTTGGAAGACGTGGACACAGTACTAAGAGCTTGTTTATTATAACTGTAGGTCTTTTGTGGGATAAGACACAGATCGTTATTGCCTGTAAAACTGTTTGGCTTTATTTCTGTTTAATAAGTATTGTTCTCAGTTACCATGTTTTTCAAAATTGAAAGAAACAAATTAGTTGATTATTTATAAACCTTCTTTTGTGAACAAGTGATTAACCAGAAACAAGAATATCCACTTTTGTAATATATCTTATTAATTTTAATAAAACCACGGAATAACAAACATTTGTTAACTATAAAATCGAAGTTTTCTTTTAGTGCACGGACAACAAATTCCTTTTTTTTTAAATTTTTAACAATTCCTCTAATTCCTTTCGAATTCCCTACTATTCTCCAAATTCCCGAATAATTCCCCGAATTCCCGACTAATTCTCCAGTAATTCCTCTAATTCACCAGTAATTCCCCTAATTCCCCACTAATTTCCATTTTTTTTTTAAAGAACCAAGCTAATTTAACACTTATTTACCAAATCTATTACGTTATTTGCAGTAGGTAGGCACAAAAATAAAAAAATATCGAAAAAATCCTGAAGAAAAGAAACAATTTATTTTTACAATAGAAAACTTATAAAATACAGTCAAAGTGCCGGTCAAATTCAGGTTATTTATAAATTGTGTTCTTAACCGTGCAACCCGAAACTGCGCAGTTTTGTACCACGCAAAGCCAATACCTCGCAAATTTAAAATGCATTTATTTAATCAAACCTTTTATACAAACACAAAAAAATTATAAAGCGACTCCTTATTAATCTGGTCGGATTTGCGGCCTAAACCGCGAAAATTTTACAGCGCACGCAAAAACGGGGCATTGATACCGCGTATAGTGTTTACTGGGGATTAGTGAGTTGGGTATCCACCAAACCTTACCAGCCCCCAGTAAACGTTTTGCGTGGTAAACGCTATGCGCGGTTGCGTCTTGGGCGTTATAATCCTTGCGCTGTTAGTTTTTGCGCACCAGGGTGCGGCGCGATTTTTGTATGCTCGGTAAAACATTCGCGGTTTAAACCGCAAATCACCTTGTCATTTTGTACATGGTTTTAAAAAATAATAAATGTCATGCTTAAAGCTGTTTACCCCAGCATTTTATTTTTGGTGTTATTTTCTTAAAAATTTTCACCTGCGGCGCTATAACACCATTGATATTTACGATTTTAGTTAAGTTTTTTGTCAAAAGTGTTACTTTTGGTGTTATTTTCCCAAACATTTTCACATGCGGCGCTAATTTTTTCTTTTTTTTTTTAAATAGGACACCTTGTATTGCAATTTTTGAAATCTGCAAACAATTTTCTTCTTCAGCAATACCATATAGTAGGATCTATCTTTTACGATAATCAAGATATTTTGATCTAAATATATATGGAAAACTCCGATATTCATTCAAATTTCCCCCGTAAAACAGGGATAGACAACAATTCCATGCAAGTTTAAATGCCTCTTGGAAACCATAAGAGATAGAGTATTTCTGAGTGGTATTGTCAAAAAGATAATTTTTTTAGAATTCAAGAATGTCAAACTATACAGGGTGTCCTATTTTAAAAAATATATTTCTTTTCCATACCTCGTAAACAAAACGACATAAAAAAGTCCAAGATAGCACGATTAAAGAATATTAAAAATCTCAGTTGACGTGTTTTTTTTATTTTTCTATAAAACCAAATTCTAACCCGCTAGAAGCACCGTTCTGTTTAGAAAATCCACCCCAAGTCCAAGGGGACACGGATTTGAAATTTGGGTACGTAATGCCCCGTTTTTTTTTTTTACACAAACGTACATATTATGGTACATACTATTTTGTATCAGTATCAGAAAAATCAGATAAATATCTGATATTTTGAGCAAAAAATTAATCATTTTAATTTTCCAATATATATTGGGAATAAAACTTATACAACGTGACAACATCGCACTTGTAGCGGGTAACTCATATAACCGGGTACTACGCTGCTTCATTTGTTATTTGTCGTCGTCGTTGCCACTTTACTAGAATCGAGCTGGTAAATTTAAGGTAGATGTGGCATGTGTCAGGTGGAGCATGGTTGGTATTGCGTGATGCAGTGTTGCTAGTGGAGAGGACAGGAATGACTGATCGCGTTTCAAAGCGATTTATGAATGACTTTATGGGTCTATTTTAGTTGAATTTCTTTGATGCAGTTTCATTTCTACTTATAGTTAGTCGCGGGTTGCGAGCAGTTTACATTACATAAATACTGTACATTAGAATCGACCAAGCATATGATGACGTCAAAGGAATTCAGTAGGACATCACTTCCATTCATTTGGTCCACTTAGGGCAATGATTAAGAACATTTTTTTCGAAGAAAATCTTTTTCAAGAAAAAATATTCCTTGAACGTACACAGTTAAAAACAACTCACTATGTTTGTTCAAAATCGACTCTACTGACAGTAAAACGGTAAAAGTCGATCAACTTTTAGTAGTCCTGAGGGGCGGGGGGCTATCCGTCCCGGGCACCGCGTTATGAGAGGGCCCTCTTTAGGAAAAATTGCTTTAACTATAATTACAATAATTGTTGTAAAAAAACTGACAAAATTGTCCAAGATATAAAAATCTTTCAGTAGTTCGTCTCTCGCCCTTTGCAGCTACTCAAACCCACCCATTTTTAAATATTTTACGTAAAACGTAAATAAGATCAACACAAAGAATCAAAGAACCCCGCACAAAATATATTTAAAAATTTTCGGTGAAATTTGATAAAATTTTAGTATGTTGTAGCGGGTCATAAGATAAGAAAAATGTGTAAACATAAAATGATTTCTATGTCTAATTCCAGAGATATAGATGGTCAAAGTGTTAAAAAAACGTCGTTTTGGGGTATGTTGGGCACGCTCAAAAAGGCATTTCCTGACCGAAATAAAATAAGTTATCGACTAACTTGGGTTACTAAGGAATCACACATGAACTTTCTTATTATTATGGTGGTAAAATGTTGACAGGTTGTATACAGGGGCTAGTCAAAATAATAATTTTTTTACAATTTTTTATTTTCCCCGATATCAAAGTAAAACAATTATTTTTGAGCAAACAGTAATGTTTTATGAAAGTTAAACTCGTGGCATATCGGACAAAGCGATTTTTGTTTCTCACTTCATTATGACCAGGCCTCCAATGTCTAATGGAGAATCCAGACACCTACAGAACTGTTTCTTCCTTATTAGGAATCATCAGGGAGTTATAGGATTATACCTGGCAGTTGAAGCTACACAGTGACAATGCACACCTCTAGAATTTAAAACAAAAAGTTTGTAATCCTTGGGGACGTAGTAACTGTGTGCGCCACCTGTCGAATAAACCGAGAAACAAAAACATCAAAATTGTGTAAGTTGAAACAACAGTTTTTTCGAAAGCAATTTTTTTAAAAAACATTTGTTCGAGTGGCAATTTTTTCGAAAAGCATTGGTTCGAAATGCAATTTTTTCGAAAAACATTGGTGGGTTTGGTTCGGTTTGGTCGGTTTTGTTGGTAAAGTTGGTTTGGTAATTTGGTTCTGTTTGGTCGGTATGATTGGTTCGTTTTCAAACCAATCAACCAACCAAACTGAACCAAACTCATCAAACCAACTTAACCAGCTGGGCTGGGGTAAGGTAAAATAGGACCGATTGGGCCTACTTGCCAGGTCTTGGGCCGCCCCCTAGTTACTACTACTACTAACCAACCCAACCTAACTAAACCAACCAAACCCACCAAACCAATTAAACCAGGCGTGACTATATTTCTACTAAAAAAAAATTACCAAGCTTTTTAATCGTCTATATTCCTATGCTTTTCTTCATAGTCAGTTTTTGGAAAAAGTTGCAATTCGAACAAATGATTTTCGAACAATTTTTTTTCGAAAAAATAGAATTTCAAACCAATGAATTCAAAACAAATTGCCATTCGAACAAATTATTTTCGAACAAATATCAATTCGATCAAATGATTATAGAAAAAAATTGCATTTCGAACTGATGATATTCGAACTAAAATTTTCGAACAAGTTGTTTTCGAACTATTTTTCGCGACCCAGTCTAGACCCGCGGGAGAATCCTTGCTTTTATATAAAAATAATTATTTTTTTGTACACAGCTACTTAACCTTCAACACCTACAAAAACACCTTTGAAATCCTGCCTGAAAAAAATCAGAGGGAGGCTCATCTAAACATATTGCCCGGGTCCCACTTTTTCTCAGTACACACAGGCGAATTTCGAGAAAAAGCTGGTCAAAAATCCAAAATGTCGAATTTATTATTATTATATTTACATTATTATTACAATTTTACTATATAGTTACCTAGGTATACTAAACCATAATCCTTTCCCTTTTAAAAATATTTTGGTGTAAAGTTGACTTTTCACGAGAATTTTGTGTTTCGCAAGTTATTAAGAACATTTTAAAATATCCTCAAGGAGCCTATTGCTGGTGGTAAGTAGAATCTCAAAAATTTTGTTGAATTGCAATATCCACAGAACTTTTAAAATTTGTCTCGTCTCGTAAAAAATAAAAATTAGAAATTTTGTCCTTTTCTAGCCATAAAGTACATTTCCCGGCATTACCCCATGTTCACGTAATATTTAACACACTTTCATAACACTTATAAAAGTCTCATCAAGGGTCAACCTTAAAATAAAATATTTTTAAGAGGGACGATAATAAAAAAAAAATATTAAAAAACCTTTTAAAAAACAAGTTTTTAATAAAGGCAATTAAAAGTAGAAAATTATTTTTTATCTTTCTTATACCATAATAAAAGCGATGGGCGCAAATTAAAAATTTTAACTTTAAGAAAGAGTTGTATAACTCTATAAACTAAGGACATTTTCAAAGGCTTGGCAAGCACGGCAATCTCACCGGTTCGGCAGAATAGAAGAAGAATTTAGTTCTTCTTTTGTTCTCTTTTTGTCACCGTAAAGTTAAAATTTTTAATTTGCGTTTTTTTTTAATAAAGATTTATTTTATTATTTATTAATTAAAAAAGATTATTATTTATTTTTAGTTAATAGTAACTAGTGACCATTGTTACCAAAGCGGTTTTTTATATTTTTAAAATGTTAACCAGGGGAGGAACTAAATTTTTTTCAGAATACACTTTTATTGATAAAAAATGGTTACATAAATTAGAGAAAGCAGGTTCAGCTTATATTTGTTTTAATTATTATGTATATATTTTTTTTCTAACAAGCACGTCAGGGTCGTGCATAATTTTTTATTTAAAAAATTTTTTATTTAAAAATATTATGTTAGTTCTGTGTGATCCTAAAGTTAATTAGTGAAAACCAATCATAAAATATAAGGTTTTTTGAAAATTTTGTTATCATTCGAAAGGTCCAATTTTGCACAATTTTGCACAACTATTTTGAAATTTTACACACCTTATAAGAACCCGCAATAGGGTTCTCGAGTGAGGACGGCCCACCAGATATTTTTTGAAAGTTTTAGTATCATTGGAAAGGACCAATTTTGCACACCCATTTTGAAATTTTCTACACCCTATATGAGAACCCGCAATAGGGTTCTCGAGTAACGATGCTGCCCTCCCCCCCCAGATATTTTTTGAAAATTTTGTTATCATTTTTTGCACACCCCATGGGAACCCACGAAAGGGTTCTCGAGTAGCGAGGCTGTATTTCTACTAAAAAAAAATTATTAAGTTTTTTAATCGTCTATATTCCTATACCTTTCTTCATAGTCAGTTTTTGGAAAAAGTTGCAATTCGAACAAATGATTTTCGAACAATTTTTTTTCGAAAAAATAGAATTTCGAACCAATGTTTTCAAAACAAATTGCCATTCGAACAAATTATTTTCGAACAAATATCAATTCGATCAAATGATTTTAGAAAAAAATTGCATTTCGAACTGATAATATTCGAACTAAAATTTTCGAACAAGTTGTTTTCGAACTATTTTTCGCGACCCAGTCTAGACCCGCCGGACAATCCTTGCTTTTATATAAAAATAATTATTTTTTTGTACACAGCTACTTAACCTCCAACACCTACAAAAACACCTTTGAAATCCTGCCTGAAAAAAGTCAGAGGGAGGCTCATCTAAAGATATTGCCCAGGTCCCACTTTTCCCACAATTTATTATTATTATATTTACATTATTATTACAATTTTACTATATAGTTACCTAGGTATACTAAACCATAATCCTTTCCCTTTTAAAAATATTTTGGTGTAAAGTTGACTTTTCACGAGAATTTTGTAAGTGTTTCGCAAGTTATTGAGAACATTTCAAGATATCCTCAAGGAGCCTATTGCTGGTGGTAAGTAGAATCTCAAAAATTTTGTTGAATTGCAATATCCACAGAACTTTTATAATTTGTCTCGTCTCGTAAAAAATAAAAGTTAGAAATTTTGTCCTTTTCTAGCCATAAAGTACATTTCCCCGCATTACCCCATGTTCACGTAATATTTAACACACTTTCATAACACTTATAAAAGTCTCATCAAAGGTCAACCTTAAAATAAAATATTTTTAAGAGGGACGATAATAAAAAAAAATTATTAAAAAACCTTTTAAAAAACAAGTTTTTAATAAAGGCAATTAAAAGTAGAAAATTATTTTTTATCTTTCTTATACCATAATAAAAGCGATGGGCGCAAATTAAAAATTTTAACTTTAAGAAAGAGTTGTATTACTCTATAAACTAAGGACATTTTCAAAGGCTTGGCAAGCACGGCAATCTCACCGGTTCGGCAGAATAGAAGAAGAATTTAGTTCTTCTTTTGTTCTCTTTTTGTCACCGTAAAGTTAAAATTTTTAATTTGCATTTTTTTTTAATAAAGATTTATTTTATTATTTATTAATTAAAAAAGATTATTATTTATTTTTAGTTAATAGTAACTAGTGACCATTGTTACCAAAGCGGTTTTTTATATTTTTAAAATGTTAACCAGGGGAGGAACTAGATTTTTTTCAGAATACACTTTTATTGATAAAAAATGGTTACATAAATTAGAGAAAGCAGGTTCAGCTTATATTTGTTTTAATTATTATGTATATATTTTTTTTCTAACAAGCACGTCAGGGTCGTGCATAATTTTTTATTTAAAAAATTTTTTATTTAAAAATATTATGTTAGTTCTGTGTGATCCTAAAGTTAATTAGTGAAAACCAATCATAAAATATTAGGTTTTTTTGAAAATTTTGTTATCATTCGAAAGGTCCAATTTTGCACAATTTTGCACAACTATTTTGAAATTTTGCACACCTTATAAGAACCCGCAATAGAGTTCTCGAGTGAGGTTGGCCCCCCAGATATTTTTTGAAAGTTTTAGTATCATTGGAAAGGACCAATTTTGCACACCCATTTTGAAATTTTCTACACCCTATATGAGAACCCGCAATAGGGTTCTCGAGTAACGATGCTGCCCCCCCCCAGATATTTTTTGAAAATTTTGTTATCATTTTTTGCACACCCCATGGGAACCCACGAAAGGGTTCTCGAGTAGCGAGGCTGTATTTCTACTAAAAAAAAATTATTAAGTTTTTTAATCGTCTATATTCCTATACCTTTCTTCATAGTCAGTTTTTGGAAAAAGTTGCAATTCGAACAAATGATTTTCGAACAATTTTTTTTCGAAAAAATAGAATTTCGAACCAATGTTTTCAAAACAAATTGCCATTCGAACAAATTATTTTCGAACAAATATCAATTCGATTAAATGATTTTAGAAAAAAATTGCATTTCGAACTGATGATATTCGAACTAAAATTTTCGAACAAGTGGTTTTCGAACTATTTTTCGCGACCCAGTCTGGACCCGCCGGACAATCCTTGCTTTTATATAAAAATAATTATTTTTTTGTACACAGCTACTTAACCTCCAACACCTACAAAAACACCTTTGAAATCCTGCCTGAAAAAAATCAGAGGGAGGCTCATCTAAAGATATTGCCCGGGTCCCACTTTTTCTCAGTACACACAGGCGAATTTCGAGAAAAAGCTGGTCAAAAATCCAAAATGTCGAATTTATTATTATTATATTTACATTATTATTACAATTTTACTATATAGTTACCTAGGTATACTAAACCATAATCCTTTCCCTTTTAAAAATATTTTGGTGTAAAGTTGACTTTTCACGAGAATTTTGTAAGTGTTTCGCAAGTTATTAAGAACATTTCAAAATATCCTCAAGGAGCCTATTGCTGGTGGTAAGTAGAATCTCAAAAATTTTGTTGAATTGCTATATCCACAGAACTTTTATAATTTGTCTCGTCTCGTAAAAAATAAAAATTATAAATTTTGTCCTTTTCTAGCCATAAAGTACATTTCCCCGCATTACCCCATGTTCTAATTACGTTAGAACTTTTATTTAAGATCTCCTTGAAACAATCGAACCTTTAGTGTCTGCGGTAATTTGCGGTCTTGCCAAAAATAATTATTTTAAAAAATTGGGTCTTATGAATTTTTACATTAAATACTTAAGTTGGATAAAAACACAACATATTTTTTATTATCAATTCACGTAATATTTAACACACTTTCATAACACTTATAAAAGTCTCATCAAATGGTAACCTTAAAATAAAATATTTTTAAGAGGGACGATAATTAAAAAAAAAATATTAAAAAACTTTTTAAAGAGCAAGTTTTTATTAAAGGCACTCAAAAGTAGAAAATCATTTTTTATCTTTCTTATACCATAATAAAAGCGATGGGCGCAAATTAAAAATTTTAACTTTAAGAAAGAGTTGTATTACGCTATGAACTAAGGACATTTTCAAAGGCTTGGCAAGCACGGCAATCTCACCGGTTCGCAGCTTCTTTAGATGAAAGCATTATTTTTATCATTCGAATAGAAGAACAATTTAGTTCTTCTTTTGTTCTCCTTTTGTCACCGTAAAGTTAAAATTTTTAATTTGAGTTTTTTTTTAATAAAAATTTATTTTTTAATTTTTAGATTTGTACCCTAAATTGTCCATTTTGAATCCGCCATATTGAAATCTTCAAATCTAATCCCCCTCCTTAAAAACCCATCTATGCCAATTTTGATTGAAATCGAACAAACTAAATATTTTTCGCCCTCTAACGAGGGAAGTGGACACCTGAGAATACCATATTATTGTATTTTTACTGGAACTACAAACGCATACCAAATTTGAACACAATCGGATATGGATAAGTTAGCTAAAATTGGTTGGCAAAACATGACCGAAAATCGTTCATCTTGGATCCGCCATATTGAATTTTCAAAATCTGATCAAAAAGTCGTATTCCTTATCTCATAAAGCCCCCGTATAGCAATTTTGGTTGAAATCGGACAAACTTAGGTGTTTTTCCCCCATCCATTCCCCTCATAGGGAGGATTGGTGCTTAATAATGACATATTATTGTATTGTCACCGGAACTATAAATGCATGCCAAATTTGAAGGCAATCGGATGTGTATCAGGTAGTTATAATTGGTTAGCAAAAGAATCCGCCATATTGAATTTTCAAAATGTGATTAAAAATTCGTTATTTCCATCCCCAAGTACCCCAACACACCAAATTTTAACGAAATCGGGCATACTTCAACTGTACTCCCCTCTACCCCCTTCGAGTAAGGGGAAGGTTTCAATTTCGTCATACTATATTCTTGTGTTGTTACCGCAACTATATAAGCATGCCAAATTTGGAAGTTGGTCAAAATTAAGTGGCAAGATTCCACCGAACAAACATATCTAAACTGGGCGCACTATTAAACGCATATTTTATATTTAGGAGAGTATTTTAAACCTCTGGAACTTTTTTAGGTTTTATTATTTTAAAGTGGGGTTTTTGGTATCGTATATAGCTGGTATTTTTTGCTAAAAAAGGTTAAAACCAAAGTTTGCTATTTTGTATTTTATTCGGTATACAAGGTGTGACAGAAAGTACTGTTTTTTTTGTCAAAGTTTAAAGTTAAAAAAAAAAATTGGGAAGAATTTAATTTTATTAAATCTTTCTTAATAAAATCAGTTCTCAGATTTTTTATTTTTCTTTTGTTTTGGAGATATGATTTTTTCCAAAATTTATGCTTATTTTACATTCTTTTGCCACGTGGATTTGACCGGATTTCGGAAATAATTTTAAATATGCATTTTCGCAATCTCTGGAAGGCCTATTAAAAATAAAACGTACCCAAAGTTATTTTAATCTTGATTACCAGTGGCGTCCAAGTTGTGAATTGTAACAGATATTTACAAAAAATACTTTATACGTTTAACATCAATTTTCTCGCTATTAATTAAAAAATATTATTATTTATTTTTAGTTAATAGTAACTAGCTACCATTGTTACCAAAGCGGTTTTTTATTTTTATAAAATGTTAACCAGGGGAGGAACTAGATTTTTTTCAGAATACACTTTTATTGATAAAAAATGGTTACATAAATTAGAGAAAGCAGGTTCAGCTTATATTTGTTTTAATTATTATGTATATATTTTTTTTCTAACAAGCACGTCAGGGTCGTGCATAATTTTTTATTTAAAAAATTTTTTATTTAAAAATATTATGTTAGTTCTGTGTGATCCTAAAGTTAATTAGTGAAAACCAATCATAAAATATAAGGTTTTTTGAAAATTTTGTTATCATTCGAAAGGTCCAATTTTGCACAATTTTGCACAACTATTTTGAAATTTTGCACACCTTATAAGAACCCGCAATAGGGTTCTCGAGTGAGGATGGCCCACCAGTTTTTTTTTGAAAGTTTTAGTATCATTGGAAAGGACCAATTTTGCACACCCATTTTGAAATTTTCTACACCCTATATGAGAACCCGCAATAAGGTTCTCGAGTAACGATGCTGCCCCCCCCCCAGATATTTTTTGAAAATTTTGTTATCATTTTTTGCACACCCCATGGGAACCCACGAAAGGGTTCTCGAGTAGCGAGGCTGTATTTCTACTAAAAAAAAATTATTAAGTTTTTTAATCGTCTATATTCCTATACCTTTCTTCATAGTCAGTTTTTGGAAAAAGTTGCAATTCGAACAAATGATTTTCGAACAAATTTTTTTCGAAAAAATAGAATTTCAAACCAATGTTTTCAAAATAAATTGCCATTCGAACAAATTATTTTCGAACAAATATCAATTCGAACAAATGATTTTAGAAAAAAATTGCATTTCGAACTAATGATATTCGAACTAAAATTTTCGAACAAGTTGTTTTCGAACTATTTTTCGCGACCCAGTCTAGACCCGCCGGACAATCCTTGCTTTTATATAAAAATAATTATTTTTTTGTACACAGCTACTTAACCTCCAACACCTACAAAAACACCTTTGAAATCCTGCCTGAAAAAAGTCAGAGGGAGTCTCATCTAAAGATATTGCCCAGGTCCCACTTTTTCTCAGTGCACACAGGCGAATTTCGAGAAAAAGCTGGTAAAAAATCATAAATGTCGAATTTATTATTATTATATTTACATTATTATTACAATTTTACTATATAGTTACCTGGGTATACTAAACCATAATCCTTTCCCTTTTAAAAATATTTTGGTGTAAAGTTGACTTTTCACGAGAATTTTGTAAGTGTTTCGCAAGTTATTAAGAACATTTCAAAATATCCTCAAGGAGCCTATTGCTGGTGGTAAGTAGAATCTCAAAAATTTTGTTGAATTGCAATATCCACAGAACTTTTATAATTTGTCTCGTCTCGTAAAAAATAAAAATTAGAAATTTTGTCCTTTTCTAGCCATAAAGTACATTTCCCCGCATTACCCCATGTTCACGTAATATTTAACACACTTTCATAACACTTATAAAAGTCTCATCAAAGGTCAACCTTAAAATAAAATATTTTTAAGAGGGACGATAATAAAAAAAAAATATTAAAAAACCTTTTAAAAAACAAGATTTTAATAAAGGCAATTAAAAGTAGAAAATTATTTTTTATCTTTCTTATACCATAATAAAAGCGATGGGCGCAAATTAAAAATTTTAACTTTAAGAAAGAGTTGTATTACTCTATAAACTAAGGACATTTTCAAAGGCTTGGCAAGCACGGCAATCTCACCGGTTCGGCAGAATAGAAGAAGAATTTAGTTCTTCTTTTGTTCTCTTTTTGTCACCGTAAAGTTAAAATTTTTAATTTGCGTTTTTTTTTAATAAAGATTTATTTTATTATTTATTAATTAAAAAAGATTATTATTTATTTTTAGTTAATAGTAACTAGTGACCATTGTTACCAAAGCGGTTTTTTATATTTTTAAAATGTTAACCAGGGCAGGAACTAGATTTTTTTCAGAATACACTTTTATTGATAAAAAATGGTTACATAAATTAGAGAAAGCAGGTTCAGCTTATATTTGTTTTAATTATTATGTATATATTTTTTTTCTAACAAGCACGTCAGGGTCGTGCATAATTTTTTATTTAAAAATTTTTTATTTAAAAATATTATGTTAGTTCTGTGTGATCCTAAAGTTAATTAGTGAAAACCAATCATAAAATATAAGGTTTTTTGAAAATTTTGTACTCATTCGAAAGGTCCAATTTTGCACAATTTTGCACAACTATTTTGAAATTTTGCACACCTTATAAGAACCCGCAATAGGGTTCTCGAGTGAGGATGGCCCACCAGATATTTTTTGAAAGTTTTAGTATCATTGGAAAGGACCAATTTTGCACACCCATTTTGAAATTTTCTACACCCTATATGAGAACCCGCAATAGGGTTCTCGAGTAACGATGCTGCCCCCCCCCCCCAGATATTTTTTGAAAATTTTGTTATCATTTTTTGCACACCCCATGGGAACCCACGAAAGGGTTCTCGAGTAGCGAGGCTGTATTTCTACTAAAAAAAAATTATTAAGTTTTTTAATCGTCTATATTCCTATACCTTTCTTCATAGTCAGTTTTTGGAAAAAGTTGCAATTCGAACAAATGATTTTCGAACAATTTTTTTTCCGAAGAAATAGAATTTCGAACCAATGTTTTCAAAACAAATTGCCATTCGAACAAATTATTTTCGAACAAATATCAATTCGATTAAATGATTTTAGAAAAACATTGCATTTCGAAATGATGATATTCGAACTAAAATTTTTGAACAAGTTGTTTTCGAACTAGTCTAGACCCGCCGGACAATCCTTGCTTTTATATAAAAATAATTATGTTTTTGTACACAGCTACTTAACCTCCAACACCTACAAAAACACCTTTGAAATCCTGCCTAAAAAAAATCAGAGGGAGGCTCATCTAAAGATATTGCCCGGGTCCCACTTTTTCTCAGTACACACAGGCGAATTTCGAGAAAAAGCTGGTCAAAAATCAAAAATGTCGAATTTATTATTATTATATTTACATTATTATTACAATTTTACTATATAGTTACCTAGGTATACTAAACCATAATCCTTTCCCTTTTAAAAATATTTTGGTGTAAAGTTGACTTTTCACGAGAATTTTGTAAGTGTTTCGCAAGTTATTAAGAACATTTCAAAATATCCTCAAGGAGCCTATTGCTGGTGGTAAGTAGAATCTCAAAAATTTTGTTGAATTGCAATATCCACAGAACTTTTATAATTTGTCTCGTCTCGTAAAAAATAAAAATTAGAAATTTTGTCCTTTTCTAGCCATAAAGTACATTTCCCCGCATTACCCCATGTTCTAATTACGTTAGAACTTTTATCTAAGATCTCCTTGAAACAATCGAACCTTTAGTGTCTGCGGTAATTTGCGGTCTTGCCAAAAATAATTATTTTAAAAAATTGGGTCTTATGAATTTTTACATTAAATACTTAAGTTGGATAAAAACACAACATATTTTTTATTATCAATTCACGTAATATTTAACACACTTTCATAACACTTATAAAAGTCTCATCAAAGGTCAACCTTAAAATAAAATATTTTTAAGAGGGACGATAATTAAAAAAAAATTATTAAAAAACCTTTTAAAGAACAAGTTTTTATTAAAGGCACTCAAAAGTAGAAAATAATTTTTTATCTTTCTTATACCATAATAAAAGCGATGGGCGCAAATTCAAAATTTTAACTTTAAGAAAGAGTTGTATTACTCTATAAACTAAGGACATTTTCAAAGGCTTGGCAAGCACGGCAATCTCACCGGTTCGCAGCTTCTTTAGATGAAAGCATTATTTTTATCATTCGAATAGAAGAACAATTTAGTTCTTCTTTTGTTCTCTTTTTGTCACCGTAGAGTTAACATTTTGAATTTGCGTTTTTTTTAATAAAAATTTATTTTTTAATTTTTAGATTTGTACCCTAAATTGTCCATTTTGAATCCGCCATATTGAAATCTTCAAATCTAATCCCCCTACCTAAAAACCCATCTATGCCAATTTTGATTGAAATCGAACAAACTAAATATTTTTCGCCCTCCACTTCCCTCGTTAGAGGGAGGTGGATACCTGAGAATACCATATTATTGTATTTTTACTGGAACTATAAACGCATACCAAATTTGAACACAATCGGATTTCAAGATATCCTCAAGGAGCCTATTGCTGGTGGTAAGTATAATCTCAAAAATTTTGTTGAATTGCAATATCCACAGAACTTTTATAATTTGTCTCGTCTCGTAAAAAATAAAAATTAGAAATTTTGTCCTTTTCTAGCCATAAAATACATTTCCCCGCATTACCCCATGTTCTAATTACATCAGAACTTTTATCTAAGATCTCCTTGAAACAAGCGAACCTTTAGTGTCTGCGGTAATTTGCGGTCTTGCCAAAAATAATTATTTTAAAAAATTGGGTCTTATGAATTTTTATAGTAAATACTTAAATTGGATAAAAACATAACATATTTTTTATTATCAATTCACTTAATATTTAACACACTTTCATAACACTTAAAAAAGTCTCATCAAAGGGTAACCTTAAAATAAAATATTTTTAAGAGGGACGATAATTAAAAAAAAATATTAAAAAACTTTTTAAAGAGCAAGTTTTTATTAAAGGCACTCAAAAGTAGAAAATCATTTTTTATCTTTCTTATACCATAATAAAAGCGATGGGCGCAAATTAAAAATTTTAACTTTAAGAAAGAGTTGTATTACTCTATGAACTAAGGACATTTTCAAAGGCTTGGCAAGCACGGCAATCTCACCGGTTCGCAGCTTCTTTAGATGAAAGCATTATTTTTATCATTCGAATAGAAGAACAATTTAGTTCTTCTTTTGTTCTCCTTTTGTCACCGTAAAGTTAAAATTTTTAATTTGAGTTTTTTTTTAATAAAAATTTATTTTTTAATTTTTAGATTTGTACCCTAAATTGTCCATTTTGAATCCGCCATATTGAAATCTTCAAATCTAATCCCCCTCCTTAAAAACCCATCTATGCCAATTTTGATTGAAATCGAACAAACTAAATATTTTTCGCCCTCTAACGAGGGAAGTGGACACCTGAGAATACCATATTATTGTATTTTTACTGGAACTACAAACGCATACCAAATTTGAACACAATCGGATATGGATAAGTTAGCTAAAATTGGTTGGCAAAACATGACCGAAAATCGTTCATCTTGGATCCGCCATATTAAATTTTCAAAATCTGATCAAAAAATCGTATTCCTTATATCATAAAGCACCCGTATAGCAATTTTGGTTGAAATCGGACAAACTTAGGTGTTTTTCCCCCCTCCATTCCCCTCATAGGGAGGATTGGTGCCTAATAATGACATATTATTGTATTGTCACCGGAACTATAAATGCATGCCAAATTTGAAGGCAATCGGATGTGTATCAGGTAGTTATAATGGGGCTTTCCCATAAAAAAAAAGTTACCTTTTTTTTGGAATATACAGAAACATAAAGGTCCAAGAAATCCATCTAAAAACTTTTTTCCCCAAAAAATTTTGGTTTTCTATGTGAAAAATAATGTTTTTAATTGTCGATTCAGTGGCCTTACGATTTTTCAAAACGAATATAGGTGACGTCATAATCAATACAGGTGACGTCATTTTTGGCTGGTCCATTGTAATTTGTCAAGTGCAGTTTTTATTTGGACCACTGGGTTGCGAACTGCGGCCTGCGGCTAACTTTAAGTCATACTGTCAATTCGTTTTTTTGTGTTTTGCTTTTTTGGTTGTGATTCTTTTGAAGTTAATTTATAAAATTATAAACATTTAATAGTGCGGAAGTTTATATTGTCGTTTAGAAAGCCTACAAGTAATATACAACTATATATGTAGTGAATGTTATTACAAACAGTACGGTTCCTGTCCACCATAGCCCTAGCTGCTAAGAAAATTTAAGCTGGGTTTATAAGCTTAATTCGGAGACAAGAAGAATAAGAACTTTTGATTGCGATTTTTAACAGAGTGTGCGCATACAAATTTTGATATTTGGTAAGTTTTTTTAAGTAATTTTATATAAGGGAGTGTCTATAAAGAGCCGACAATTCGGCTGAATGGACGTGAGGGTAAAGAGCCGACAATAATTATTTATTATGTGTTTCATATTTTCATATTTTTTTAAACTAAATTAACCCAACCTAACCTAAACAGACTCAAACCAACTTATTAAAAGCCAAAACAACCCAAACATTTTTTTTATGCGATGTAGTGTGTTTTTTTGGGCTGTTTTGGCTTTGAATAAGTTGGTTTGTTTAGGTTAGGTTGGGTGAATTTAGTTGGTTTGAGTCTGTTTAGGTTGGGTTAATTTAGTTTAAAGTGTGTTTTTTTGGGGTGTTTTGGCTTTTAATAAGTTGGATTGAGTCTGTTTAGGTTAGGTTGGGTTAATTTAGTTTGAAAAAAAAACGAAAATATGAAAAACACATAATAAATTGTCGGCTCTTTAGACACTCTCTTTATATAAAGCCGCTTTCTGATGCATCGTCAAAAACCACCATAAAAACTCAACCCCAGATCCAAGAATTTTCATGCTTGCTACATGTCTATTAGAAGACAGAATTTTCTCCTAAAATCTATATCTTTTGATAGCTTTTCTTATTTGCTTGCAAAAGTGTAGATTCATACTAGTAACATTATAAAAACTTCGTTCTGCTATTGTTTAAAATCTGTATATTGGTACAGCCAACGGGTGAAATGATCCCATATTTTGTACGTCTCCTGTAAAAAGTGTCCATATTCCAGTTCCTCCTGGGTTTAGGATAAAATGAAACTAATAATATAGGAAGCCTGCAAGTGCTAAAATATAGTTCCTGCCAAATATTTTGTGCACTTGCTGGATTGGTTCACCCCTTGGGTACAGCCATGATGGTATTTTCAGACTTCAAATATAGCTATCTATTCTAAAGCATAATATTCTGTTCTTTTAATTTTTTTGCACTTATTTTAAAGGTTTCAATATTTATATTAAAAAAAGTATTGATAAAAAGATTTTTAAAGAGAGCTGTAGGTAAGTAGCTTTTTAACTTTTTGAATTTTGTTAAGATTTTTTCTTGATTTTTTTTTAGAGAATATGGCTCAGAATATGGAGAAGGGATTTGTGAAGGGTGATTCTAACAACTTACCCAAAGTGGATCATGAGATGATTAATTTATATTATTTGGATAATATGGATTTCTTTAGCGCTGAGATGAAGACTGGAAGTGAGTATGGTTTAACTGCGCACATTAAAAATCCAAATTGTGTCAAAATATATGAGTAAGACTGTTAAACATTTATTATAAAAACCTTGTCAAGTGACTTGAAATATGATTTTTGGACACCCTGTACATATTTTTTTAAATTTAACTTTTTTTTCCCCGATTTCAAAAATCCAAACCTTGTTACTTTTTTATGCCAAGTAAGAAAAAGCAAGGTAACTTTTTGAGAAAGGACCTCAGCACAAGTAATTTAATTTATTTATTTATATTTATAGGGAACAGAAACCCCATTAAAATCAATACCTTGTCAAAAGAAAAAAATTTTACATAGTCAACACTGAATACTAATTAATAAATAAAGACATGAAATATAGTATAGTAGGAGTTATAGTATGAACAATGCAAAATATTTGAAAACAGACACACAACAGTATAAAATTTAACTAAAAAAAATATTTAGTCTGGTAAGATTCTTTTTGTTAGTCTTTTTAAGGAGTTAACAGATACATTAAAAACATTAATAACTGGTTACTGAGTTAAGCAATAAAGTTCTTTCAATAAATTATTTTTTTGTCCATAATCAGTTGTATGAAAAGTAATGTGAAAAGTATGATGATGTCTAACAGTCAGTTAGACCGTTAATTAATTTATGCATCAAACAAATGTCAGTAATTTTTTATGCCTCTCTAAACTATCAAGATTGAGCTAAATTCTGACATGATGATAATTTAGTGCCACATTACCATCAAATTTCTTTACTAACACATTAGGCTTATGACAGTAAAGTTTTTTCAGAAAAATGCAATGTTAATTTCAAGGTTAATTTATATACTTAGCAAAAGCTAGTTTAAAAAAAATACAAAAGAATGTCAATAAAGTAAAAAACTAAACTAAAAATAAATATTTAAAATTAGGATTTTGGGTTTAATAAAACCTGATGACTAGCTTATTAAATCATTCAAGTATCTTTCAAAGAAAATCCCAAACATTTAATTAAAATGACTTTTAAAACAAAACATTATATAATAGTCAATTAATTTGTTGTGAAGAGGGTGGAATTGTAGCAGCTAGCAATTACATTTATGTTGAAGTCAGATCTGTAGTTCTTGAAATATTCAAGGAAAATAAAATATACTTTTAGCATCTAGCAACACACGGTTTTAATATTTAGATGGATAATTACAGTTCCAACAAAAACTATATCAGATTTGTAGTTTTTCAGATATTCAAGGAAATATTGGACTCAACAGGATTTCTTACTAGTTTTGACCAAGGTTTTGACCAACTTATTAAAAGCAAAATATAAATGACAGTAAATAAGTAATTTATTACAGTTACTATATTTTAAACATCCTGGATTTTTTTGTAACAGTGAAAAGCTGCAAAATGTGAAGATAATAAAAAAGTCATTTGTAGGTACACCTAAAATTTTGCTATAAAATTTAAAACAAAATGTTAGAAAAGCTTTATCAGAAATAATTAACCACAGCTGTAAAATCTGGGAAAACTATTTTGAGGTATATAACTAAGACAGATTTGTAAAAATATAAAAAAAAATTGTATTTTTTTTATCTTATATTTTTAATCTCAAAGAATTTCCAAATTTAATTCATGTTATGAAAAATATCATAGCATGAAAAATTAACAGCTAATGAAGTGTCACCACATGCCATTCAGTGCATTACAAAAAAAATATGATTTCTAAACTTTTGCCATACCTAGAGGACTCATGGTATGTAAACTGGACATATGAAGTTTTGTCTATCTATCAGTTATTCTCGTGTCATATGAGAGTTGCAATTCTACGTGTATATGAAATTATTTTTACTTTGTTTGTACCTTAAAAATGTACATGGTCTGGTTGATTTGGTGTTAAAAGTGAGATGATTGAAGGCTTAAGTGTTATTGTTTATTTTAGAGTTACGAAGGAGGTCTATGGTGACAAGTTAAGAGAGAAGGAGATGTTTGCACAGTCAAGGCGAAAATAACTCCGGAGCACAGAGTAAGAAATACTCCTTATACTGTGGAAATTTCTGTTAATGAGAAGGAGGAAAAAGTGCTGCATTCTGAGTGCAAAGATTGTTCTGCTTCTGCAGGTAGTTTTAAAAACTTGAAACTATACACATTTTACATTACATTTAAAAAAAAATATTTGGTTAATCTCTTTTTAAAGTCTTCTTAAAATTACTTAATAATTGTTATTATTTACATTTTTTGAGAAAAAGAGGTAAAATTATAACTTTCAGAATAGCAGCTGGCACTATTTTGCAATTACACCTGGTAGGAAAATTATATCTTTAAGGTATCCAAACTTACAGAATATTAGGCGCTGCTCTTTTTTTTGTACATATCTGGGGTGGAAAATCCAAGTAAAACTGCTTTAAATTTTTTAAAAGTTGACCTTTATGCATAGAGTTTTTAGAGCATACCAACACAAAAAGTTACGTTTGTTAGGACAAAATGAGGAGCTATGAACATTGGAATAATTTTTTTAGACATTAAAAGGTTGTATCCCCAAACCATCTCCGAGACTTGTTTAATTATCAAATTTCGGCGTCATTTCACATTTCTCTGGTGGGGGGCATTCCTAACTTCAAAAAAAAAAATATGTGCGAAAAAAAAACACTTTATTTATACCAAAACAACTCAAATAAACATGAAAGACCTAAATACAAAATTTCTTAATTGGTGCCTGCCTGTCTGTCTGGACAACGATGACTGAAAAGCCACTAAAGTTAACCGATTTTGATGAAATTTGACACAAAAATCCTTTGGAACCAAAGAATGAGCTGATTAGTTTTTGATGGGGGTGAGGGTTGTAAAGAGGGTAAGAAACGGGGTTGAAAATCATAACCCACAAACCGTATCAGCTAGCAACACACATACAGTTTTCACATTAAAAGAAATAATTATATTTTCAACAAAAATTAGCAGATCAGTAATTTTGGAGATATTGAAGAAAAATAAAATTTATACATGCCTGCTGGTGCCATGTTTTAAAAAATATTTTTCTGGTATTTTCTAACTATGATGTATTTTTTGTACCAGTTTCTGTTAAGCTAGGAACACACAATGCAAATTTAGTTTTCACAAGATAAAAAAAGACGCAAGCAGAATGTGTCTCCTTTTAACCTGTTATTAGAAAATTGTTAACTGTTTTTAACTTTTCTTTTTTGATACTTACAGGGGGCTGCAAGCATGCCATTGCTGTCCTTTTTTGGCTTCACAGAAGAAGTGATGATGTTGGAAATGCTAAAATGGATTTGCAGTCACTTAAACGAAGACGTGCCAGCCCTGGGACCAAAAAGTCATAATTATGTGTCTCAATTGATGTAAATCTGCGCAGATAACAAAGGGGTAATATATACCATTTTGCGATCTGAAGACAAGTACACCTATATCGATGTATACCAGCTCTGGTTCAAGTTTAAAACTGCAGAGAGAATGGACCAAATGGAATGTTGACAGGTTCATTAATTACATGCGGTCAAATATGAGCGATTCCTTGTGTGTCGAAGCTGAAACGGATACTCGACTTCAAGCCAATTCTCCATTATGGCACAGCTTGCGATTTGACAGAATAACGTTAACTGAGGCTATTTTTGGCGCTTCTAAACACCTGGGCACTGAGGCAGTGGAGACGGGGAAAAAGTTAAAGATGATGTCTTGAAGGAAATTCAAAAAATTAAAATTTCAAAATCAGGCTTGTACCTGAGAAGCCAATACCCATGTTTTGGTGTGGTGTCTTTTTGTTACATTAGTGGAGAGCTGCTAAACCGATTTTTATAAAAAATTTACAAAATATCTTTGGCATCAAGCAATGAGTTTTTAATGGTCGTGGGAGGTTGGAAAGAGGGTTGAACTTCTAAAAACATCCTTACTTACTGTAGCTGCTAGCTAGAGATATTCAAGAAAAGGTTCTTTGGGCGATATATGTGTCTGCTAAAGCACTTTAAAAAATCCGTGTTTGTTTAATTAATATCTGCGTTTTTTTTTTTGTTTTTTAATGTTTATATTTTTTTAAAGTCTCATTCGTTACTTAAATATCTGGTCATAAAACAAAAATTTCATCTCAAAGTGCCATAAAAAATGTAGATATCTCAAAACGCGCATACTTACAGTAATACCAAAAATATAGTTACTACCTAAACTAATGCAAAACATTGAGTTGTTTAATAAAACGCGGAAATTATTTATAAAACATGGATTTTTTTTTGTGAAAATCACAAAAATATATGATAAACTCCAAAAAATGTTGTCAGCCTGAATTTTTTTATCTCTGTAGAAACTTCAAAGTGATAGATCACAAATGAACCCCAAAGTGAAGTACCGTTTTTTATCAAATCTTGAAGTGTTCTATGTGAAACATTGTTTTTCGCCAATTTAAATAACATTTTTTGTTTCATGTAAACCATTTATAATGTACAGGGTAAATCAGATATCGTGATTAAAATTTAAAACCTGCTATTAATATATTTATAGTTTGATGACCCAAGTACTCAGATTGCTAAAAAATCAATGAGCATAACTACTAAAGACTTAAAATAAGTGTTATAAAACACTTTTATGAAATTTTCGTTATGATTTCTGTATTGTGTATTTTGACTATGACAATATACTAAAATTTTATACAAATTGGTGGAGCACAATTTTTTACAGAGGAGTCTTATGACAGGACTATCAAAAACTTAAAAAAACTGTTAAGAGATAAAACCTCAATGTAAGGTACCGCCAAATAAATTATAGGTTTTTGGTATTGCTAAAAAGGTCTTTTGACAAAGATTTTGAAAGAAAAAAAATCTTCACTGATTGATGTTAATACATTGTTTTGATTCCCTGTACAAATCTTGGCATAATAAGAACCGAAGACAGGCTGTTAGGATAAAAAATTGTCTCTCTGAAGAGATATTAGTGAAGTCTGGAGTACCACAAGGGGACCTATGTCTACAATTCTTTTCATTTGTTTTATTAATGATATTTCAGACTGTTTCTGTTGCTGTCTAATCCTTCTATATGCAGACGATTAAAAGATTTTTAGAATTGTTAAAGATTTTAGGGATTGTGAAAGAGTGCAGAATGATCTCAACACTTTTTCACAAAATTTAGAGACTTAAGGGTATTATTTGACCCAAGCTTAAGCTTTAAAAATCACTATAACTTTATCTGTAACAAAGCTTTTAAACTACTGGGTTTCTTAAAAAGGAGCCTATCTGAATTTAAAAATATAATCTGTTTTAAAAATGTTTATTGTTCTCTTGTTAGATCAATATTAGAATATTGTAGTTCCATATGGTCCCCATTCTATAAATGTCATGTAGAAAATCTGGAAAGGGTATTGAAGAAATTCTTATGTTTTGTAGCTTTTAAACTTAAAATTCTATCTGGGGAAATAGTTTATTGTGATGTTTTAAAATTTCTAAAGGTCACAACTCTTGAAAACCGTCGAGTAATGTCTTGATCTAGCTTTTATTTTCAAGATTTGAAATGCAATGTTTGATTCTCGTCAATTAATACATAGAATTAAAACAAAATTATGATTGTTTTCCACAAACCAAAACTACACTTTTTTGCACTCGACGCGCGTTTCGCTAACAACGTTAGCATCATCAGGAGACAATTGTTTATCGTCTCCTGATGATGCTAACGTTGTTAGCGAAACGCGCGTCGAGTGCAAAAAACAAATTGTTTATCGTCTCCTGATGATGCTAACGTTGTTAGCGAAACGCGCGTCGAGTGCAAAAAAGTGTAGTTTTGGTTTGTGGAAAACAATCATAATTTTGTTTTAGTGCAACCAAAGGTTCCAAATTCCCAACATAATACATAGAATTGGCTTAAGGGTTCCACAGCGGAGTACAAGAAATAGGAATATTTTTAACTTAGAATATTATAATACAAATTACAACCTTAATAGACCTATACGAAGAATGTGTAGCTCTGCTAATAATGTGGATATTTTTTTCCACCTCTCTGGATTCCTTCAGATATAATATAATATAATAATAAAAAATTGTATAATTAAAATAGTACATTTATTTATTTTGTTTTATTAATAATTTACTATTTTCTTGTGTATCTAACACTCCTTTTGTTTAAATAGTACGTATTTTTGACCATATTATTTAATAAAAATATTTAACTTTAGTCTTGATATTTTTTTGTCCGCCTTTAAAAGCTTGAGTTTTAGGATACATAAAACATGGTAAATTTACAGTAGGTATATATTTATTTCTTACAAAACAAAAGAACAGGCAATGATTTTATTTCACTTCACTTATTAAAAATAAAAATTATATAAAACTATTGTAATATTAAAAATGACAATTTTTTCCATTGAAGGTCCCAAAATGAATCTTATTTACAGAACATGCTTCTAAAAAAAGATTGAAACAATTTCAGACAGTATAAAACCACTAGGCGCCCACCCCAAACATCATTTTGAATCACTCACAAATAGGCATCATTCCGCACTTGTACTTTATTATAAGTCATCTGATATGGGTTCGTCCTGGCGATGGCGTGTTAATATTTCCAATAGGAATATGCTCCTAAGGCAATTGAAACAAAAGAGAAATAAAAAAAAGAAGTTAAAAAAAACGCATCCAATTTTGAATTTCGTTTTTCCACCCAAGATTTTTTTTGGTTGAAAGTTATGAGAAAAAAGTCTTCTTGGGTGCTTGCCAGACATCTGTTATTTGACGGCTCATATGTCCTATCATATAAGATCCTCATAGAATTTCACTATTTTGACCTTTGGTACAATACATTAAAATACGGTTACATTTTACAAGTTTTTGTGCAGGGGGGAAAATAATGTCATTTTTAATATCATTTTTCACAAATTTTCGTCTGCAATGCATTAGTAACTTGATTTTCCCAACATCTAAAATTAAGACGAGATTCGACCCCAACCCAGTCCTTGGCAGGTAAACTAACCCAGAAGTTTTTGGTTTAAGAAAAATGTGGGAAGAAACATTGACTCTTGCTAATCAATGCATCTCTCTAAATTACTTGCTATGAACTTCTTAAACTACAAAAAAATTAACCCTGAGGCAATAAATTTAAATATAAGTTTAAAAAAATTCCACTAAACTTGAAGAAAAAATATTAGAAAAAAAAATAACTTGAAGTGATTTACCATATTTTTTCACTCCCATCACTGGAGCTAAAAAAAATTTTTACAGAAGTTTTATACGTCCCTAGATTCCCATAAAGGTGGGGAGGACTGACCTTATCAGACTTTTCTATGTCATAAGTGGGAAGTTTGGCTCGGTCAATTTTAAATAAATCTTTTCTTTCCAGTTTTTAAGCAAATCAACAAAAGTCTTATTACAGAATGAGATATAAATTCCCAATGTCTATAGTGGAGTTAAATATAAATAAAAAAAAAGAGTTTTACCAACACAAAACTATTGGATTTTTGGCATCCTCCACTAGTTCTACCACTGACTGGTTTCAAACAAATTCCCACTATCCATAGTAGCCATCATTTCTCATCCTGTTATCTATAATGTTTTGCCGAGCATTTGTTCATGACTTGTTGGTTTGATCGTTCGTATTATTTGTCTATAAAACCTTATGGCGTACCGATGATCCCCAACAAGGGTGAAACACATGTTTGCGTTTATTCTCCAAGTCACACCCGGTATGTATTCTTGTGGTACTCCGGTGTATTTTGTAAAGTTCATTGTTTTTGTTATCAATTCGTTATAGTTGAAGGGCCGACTGGTGGATGGACTGTGTCTGAAACCAGTGGTGGTTGGTAAAACTCTTTTTTATTTACTTTTTTATTTAAAAACTTTATTGCTATAAGAATAATGGGTTAAACAAGAAGTGAACTAAATTTTACTTGTCTTAACAGATTGTATGAGGGTTATTTTACGCGAGAACCATCAAAGGTAAACCTATATTTTTTTACATGATCATGAAATATTTTTTTGTAAAGAAAAATTTTTCCTTTGGGTGGCGATGTCTCTAATGGGGTTGTATTTGAATTTCAGCTGTGATCTTCACACACTATTGCGCCCAGCCGTGGATAATTTTTTCAGCTTTATTGCCTCTAGAGCCACAATTTTCTTCTTGGTCACAAAGGGAAGGGCAAAAATATCTTAAATTTCCAAGGGAATTCTGACATTTATTTATTTTCACATCCGCGGAAAACGCACTTTTTCATTTTGATGCAGAAAAAGCTCGAGAAAAAATAAATACAACTTTTAACAGATTGTTTACTAAACAGAAATGACATTTAGTGACAGCTAAGCATTAAACTGAAGTTAGGAAGAGGCTGAGAAAAAGGTCACCACTCGCTACTTTTCTCGTAAAGTTAGTTGGCTAAAAAATTTTTTTGAGCGTTTTTGTAGAACCCTAACTTTAAAAATTTTTTTCTACAAAACCACGAGTTTTTCAGAAGAAATAATAAATGCGTTTTGGATAACTCACTCTAAGGTACCAAATTCCGTTGCTTCCCAAAAATGTGGGAAAACCCCATTGGTTAGCAAAAGAATCCGCCATATTGAATTTTCAAAATGTGATTAAAAATTCGTTATTTCCATCCCCAAGTACCCCAACACACCAAATTTTAACGAAATCGGGCATACTTCAACTGTACCCCCCTCCACCCCCTTCGAGTAGGGGGAAGGTTTCAATTTCGTCATACTATATTCTTGTGTTGTTACCGCAACTATATAAGCATGCCAAATTTGGAAGTTTGTCAATATTAAGTGGCAAGATTCCACCCGAACAAACATATCCAAACTGGGCGCACTATTAAACGCATATTTTATATTTAGGAGAGTATTTTAAACCTCGGGAACTTTTTTAGGTTTTATTATTTTAAAGTGGGGTTTTTGGTATTTTTTGCTAAAAAAGGTTAAAACCAAAGTTTGCTATTTTGTATTTTATTCGGTATACAAGGTGTGACAGAAAGTACTGTTTTTTTTTGTCAAAGTTTAAAGTTAAAAAAAAATTTGGGAAGAATTTAATTTTATTAAATCTTTCTTAATAAAATCAGTTCTCAGATTTTTTAGTTTTTCTTTTGTTTTGGAGATATGATTTTTTCCAAAATTTGTGCTTATTTTACATTCTTTTGCCTCGTGGATTTAACCGGATTTCGAAAATAATTTTAAATATGCATTTTCGCAATCTCTGGAAGGCCTATTAAAAATAAAACGTACCCAAAGTTATTTTAATCTTGATTACCAGTGGCGTCCAAGTTGTGAATTGTAACAGATGTTTACAAAAAATACTTTATACGTTTAACATCAATTTTCTCGCTATTAATTAAAAAAGATTATTATTTATTTTTAGTTAATAGTAACTAGTGACTATTGTTACCAAAGCGGTTTTTTATATTTTTAAAATGTTAACCAGGGCAGGAACTAGATTTTTTTCAGAATACACTTTTATTGATAAAAAATGGTTACATAAATTAGAGAAAGCAGGTTCAGCTTATATTTGTTTTAATTATTATGTATATATTTTTTTTCTAACAAGCACGTCAGGGTCGTGTATAATTTTTTATTTTAAAAATTTTTTATTTAAAAATATTATGTTATTTCTGTGTGATCCTAAAGTTAATTAGTGAAAACCAATCATAAAATATAAGGTTTTTTTGAAAATTTTGTTATCATTCGAAAGGTCAAATTTTGCACAATTTTGCACAACTATTTTGAAATTTTGCACACCTTATAAGAACCCGCAATAGGGTTCTGGAGTGAGGATGGCCTCCCAGATATTTTTTGAAAGTTTTAGTATCATTGGAAAGGACCAATTTTGCACACCCATTTTGAAATTTTCCACACCCTATATGAGAACCCGCAATAGGGTTCTCGAGTAACGAGGCTGCCCCCCCCCCCAGATATTTTTTGAAAATTTTGTTATCATTTTTTGCACACCCCATGGGAACCCACAAAAGGGTTCTCGAGTAGCGAGGCTGCCCCCCCCTGATGATATTTTTTGAAAATTTTGGTTTCATTCGAAAGGTCTAATTTTGCACAATTTTGCACAGCTATCTTGAAAAATGGGGGGTCCAGCCTCGTTACTCGAGAACCCTATTACGGGTCCCCATTGGCTGTGCAAAATTTCAAAATACGTTTGCAAAATTGGACCTTTCGAATGATACCAAAATTTGATTGGCTTCCCTAATTCACTTTAGAATCACACAGAACTAACACAATATTTTTAAACAAAAACTTTTTCAAATAAAAAATTATGCACGCCCCTGATGTGCTTGTTATAAAAAAAAATTTACATAATAATTTTCAAAAAATATAATATGAAATACTCTCATATTTGCAGTGTTGCCATTTGCAGGAAAACTTGGCAACAACTTTCTTATTTTAAATTGAACACCCTGTATACTTTTACATTCTTGGATTCTACAAAATATTTTAGGTACATTTTATGTATAATATTCTATATCTATGTTCAACTGTTTTTAAAATATTGGCAGGTGAAAATTGACATTTTTTTAACTTTGATAGCCCGTAACATCGAAACGGTTAAGGATAGATCAAAACGGTTTTTAAATTCCTATCTTGGTTTTTTACAAGCTATCGTTTTATGCTATTTTTAACCCAGGGTTAAACTAACCTTGGGATATTTTAACCCTGGGTTTAGATATAAAACGATAGCTTGTGAAAAACCAAGATAGGAATTTAAAAACCGTTTTGATCTATCCTTAACCGTTTCGATGTTACGGGCTGTCAAAGTTAAAAAAATGTCAATTTTCACTTGCCAATATTTTAAAAACAGTCGAACATAGGTATACGACATTATACATAAAATTTACCTAAAATATTTTGTAGAATCCAAAAATGCAAAAATATATAGGGTGTTTAACTTAAAATAAGAAAGTTTTTGCCAAGTTTTCCTGCAAATGGCAACACTGCAAATATGAAAGTATTTCTTAAAGATAGTTTGCATGAACTTATCTTAGAATAGAAAGTTTGAAAAGTTTCCATTGTATAATTTCCAAAATATTCTAATATGTTACTCACCTTGGGACACCCGGTATACATACATTGCAAGGTAAATAAAAGCTTGTAAAGAAAAGTTGGTGGTTTATTATACGTAGGTAACTAGATAATAAAATTAAAATTGGTTTTTCCAATAATTTGGAATTCAGAATTTCTGATTTTTGACCAGCTTTTCCTGTGTGCTCCGCGCTGCTGGACAGGCCGCAACCTGTATACAAAGCGAAAACTGTACAAAAAAAGTCTATAATCACGTCACTCACATTCAATTTTTTTTTTCGCATGGAAAGCCTAACTTTTCGGATAAAAAGTATATATCGACCTTTTTTTGATTAAAAAAGGTAATACTCTTTTATGAGAAAACCTCATTTCCCTATTATGTTATCAAATATCACTTGCACATACGAGCCTATATTATACTTCGTCCTGCATCAACCCCCGTATCGGTATTATACGGCTTTTCACCGAGGAGGGCTTTCCAACATCCAAGCAAGAAAATAAAATTTTCGCGCATATCTGCCACTCAGTCCAGCGTGGAAATTCGGCGTGAAATCTTCGTGCCGGTTTTGCCGCTTGCGGAAAATTCGCCTTCGGGAAATTCGTCTCTGGAAAATCGTCGGTTTTAACGGTGGCCGGTTAACTCTTTCACGATTAGAAAGTCCGAATTAGCGCATTGTTAATTTGATAAAACTTTTTTTATTTTGTTTTTATAAAGAAAATTGGTTGGAAAAACTCTAAAAGAAATCGCGAAAAAACTATAGTGCACGTCATTAAAAAATATATAATTTCTGGTCTTGTTTAAAAAATCAGCATTTTAATTTTGGTAATTTTTTAAGTTTTTTTTCTAAAGATAACTGGTTTGTGATTTTTGGAATAACAATTAAAAACATCGTGTTTAAAAAACAAAAGTGTATATGATTAAATATATATATAATAGTTCACAATAATACTTGATCCTCCTACAAAAAAATCAGCACATTAAAACTTTGGACAGTTTCTAATTTTAAAGACCCTCAAAAAATCGTGTAAAAACCATATTGTTCATAAATAAAAAATACAAATAAGTTATTAAAAATACTTGATTTTTCAAAAAAAAAATCAGCACATTTAATTTGGTGTACATTTTTGTAAAATTCTTGATAAAATGTGTTTCGATAGGTGTACATTTTGTCTGGTCCTGATGTAAGTGTAGAAATATGGCATCTAAAATAACTAAAGGTAAGTTGTAACCAATCATCTTAACTGTTAGAAAAATGATTAAAAGGAAGTATTAGTTTTTGTTTCCAATGGAATATAAAAAAACTTATTGTTACTCAATTTTAAGTTATTAATGTTTTTAATAATGTTATACTAGAACAAGAGAAGACAGTTTTTAATATGATTTCAAAAGAAAACTGACTGTTAACTTTTCGAAAAACGATACAAAATCGTTTAAAAAAACTTATAGAAAAAACTATTAAAAAATATATAATTAGTACTAAAGAACACCTGATTTTTTAAATAAATCACTTTTTAATTTCGTTTGAAAAGAAAACTAAACAAAAAAAAAATTATAAAAGAATCAGCATATAATTTATTATAATTTTTTTATTAGTTTTTTTTTGTTTTAATATTATTATTTTTATTATTATTATTATATTTCTATAAGTACCGAAAAGAGACAATTTTAGCACAAATAAAAATATATGAACAAAATAAACATCATATACACATGAACAACTGAAAGAGTTTAAACAAAGTTAAAATAAAATTCTATTAGTTAAGGCAAAATATACTGATAAGAAACTAAATTGAATTGGTATTTTGCAAAAAATAGCATTATTACAAAGTGGAATCCTGTAAATTTGTCTAAAATATTTTTATTACCTTGTGTTTGTTCTTGCTAAAATTTGTTAGTTTGATAGCTGTGCAATTGAGATATTTTGTCTGTTCATGATCTTAGTGTAAAAGTAGTAGAAGAAGAAGAAGAAGGAAGTATCGAATTATTATAAGCTGGAGAATGGGGACTTATCGGTACATAAAGTCGGCATAGCCTGACTTTAATAAAGACGGTACTATTTTTGACAATTACGCACGAAGTTTTAAAGGATTCTGACATTTTTGTTGTCTAAATATGTCATCTTTGCTATCAAAATAATGTCGATTTCCATAATGTTTGTGGCTGTCTTTATTAAAGGACGGCATAAACTTTAATTTGTCAACTTTAAGAATGGCACAATATGAACATGTTTAGATGAAATATTCATATGACAAAAATGTCAGAAACCTTTCAACCTTCGTGCGGAACTGTCAGCAATAGTGCCGAGTAAGGTTATGCCGACCTTATGTACCGATAAGTCCCTAATATGTTTAGTTTTTTTTTCCTAATACTTTTCAATAATATTGTAAACAACCATTAGGCTTTGTATTTACACGAGAACAAGAAAGTTTTTAATTTTATTTAAAGAGAAGACTGGTTGGTGATTTTTGGAAAAAATCTCAAAAAATCTTATGAAAAGTATAAGCCAAAAATATAATAACAAATAACTAATTTTCCAAAGTGTGTAAGTTTGACGGAACTGTACAGTTAAGATATTTTGTCTGTTTATTATTTTAATGTAGAAGGAAGAAGTATCACATATATACTTTTGTTAAACATATTAACAAGAATGTTTGATAATTAGGCTTCAAAACAAATATTTGCACAAGAAGAAGACGTAGGATTTATTATAACTAATTAATCTTAAACTTTAGGGGAAAATTATTATAAAAGAAACTACCTGTCAGATTGACACGAAGATTTTTTTTTAGTTTGAAACCTATTAATACCTGCTTTTACTAAAAATATTTGTATGGTTTATTAAAAATGGAGCTGTTTTCAATAGTTTTGAAAACAACCGCAATGTTTTAAAACAAATCTTTGAACTAAAACAAGACAGTCTTTTATTTATTTCTAAAAGAAAACTGGTTGGTGACTTTTCGAAAATCATAAAAAAATCGTGCTAAAACTTAAATGTGCATTACTAAAATATATTTGCATTAGTTCTTACTCTCTGTACTGTGGGGTCAATCCCCTGACTTCGAAATAATTTTAATCGTTCAAAAGTATTGTAACGATTGGCCGAAATAGGGAATAAGGTCGCTAATAATCCTCGAATATATTTTTAAAATAAAACTATCAAGGTTTTATTTAGAAGATTGATAAATCAAAAATACAGTCAGCGGGCCAAGATTTTCTCAACAATCTTTTATATCAAAAAAAGTCACGATCAAGAGATTGGGGGGGACAGCATACCTGCTTTATGATCGGAAAATCGATCGGGGATTCGGTTTTTAGCAAAGTGTGAGAAAGGTACACTTTCGTTCTCGATTAAGCGATGGCGTCGCAAGAGCTCACTAAATTACGAAAGTAGATAATTAATCGCGAAAGCATTCAGGGACTGGCCCGAAAGGGCGCAGTTATGCAGACTTCAAGCAGGAACGGGTCAACGCCGAGTAATGAGATAAACAACACCATTTCCATTCACGTAGGGCCACTCAGGCCAACCTTAGTGTTTTTGTAGGTGTAAGCAATAAAACCAATTAGAGATCGTGTAAGTTAAACCTGCTTATTTTATCTAGCCAAAAGGCTCACCCTTGCAATTTGCAACCTTAGAGGAGACTACGTATCTCAACCCCCTAGGCAATCGTCCCGTTTAAGCCAACCCTGTTGACCCAATCCGGCCGTTAAAAGTGAAAACTTATTATGAAATAAACAGGATAGAGTTAGAGGTGGGAAGTAGTCACCCCTTAGCCCTATTTTACTGTGACATGGTGGAGGCGCCTATCCTAAGGGCGTGCGATGCACAAGGGTGAGCCGTTTGGCTAGATAAAATTAGCACATTTAACTTACACGAGCACTAATTGGTTCTATTGCTTACACCTACAAAAACACTAAGGTTGGCCTGAGTGGCCCTACGTGAGTGAAAATGGTGATTTGACGTTGACAAAATAGGTACTTACGTTTTAAGTAATTCTTGTGCGCCCAATTGACTAGACGTGAACCCCTTTATTTATCTCTTGACTCGGCGTCGACCTGTTCCTGCTCAGAGCCTGCATAACTGCGCCCTTTCGGGCCAGTCACTCGATGCTTTCGCGATCAATTAACTACTTTTACAATTCAGTGAGCATAGATTAAGGAACTATAGATCCGTCACTTCACCCTTCCCCGCCAATAATTATTTTTCGCGAAAAGTGCGGTTATGTTTCCGCGTGCAAAGGAACTGCCAACATAATAATATTTAGGTTGGCAATATTCTTTCTAGAAATCTGCAGCTCCTCCTCTTACCCCCTTCTAGGGTTGTCCGTCAGAGGGCACATTATGACAAAAGTGACAGAATGTCGGTTATGACTCATAACTTATGAGTTCAATTTTGAAAACTGAGGTTTGCCAAGGTTTTTAAAAAGTGATTTTGTAATTATTCCTGTTCAAAAACTTGTGATTTTATCCGTCGATTACAATGGCTGAGAAACAAAGAGTTAGATTGTGTTGTATTCAAAGCTGCGGAGACCGTGCCATGATCCCAATAAAAAAACGGGGAGACATCGTTTCCCCAAAGGCAATCCTTTAATTTTTCAGAAGTATAGTGAAGCCGTTAAACGCGAATAAACTAAGTGCTGATAAAATATATAACAGATTTTAAGTGTGTGATAAATATTTTGCTCCAGAGGACATTTTGCAGACTGGACGCAGAGGTCTTAGAGAGTGATGTCCCACACTTGCATTTGGACTCCATTTAACTATTTATATATAGTGTTAAAACACCCTTTCGTTATTTCATCAGTTTAGTATGACTAATTTTTGTGGATATCAATAATAAGTTAGAAAATGCGACACTTGTGTATTCCAAAGCAGGGGTATTAATATTATTTACACCAAGACTTTTTCTAATGTGTGGGTTTACCATAAATTGCCCCACATATACAGTCGAATTTTTTGAGATGTTTCACAAATTTAGTTTGGAAAACAAAAGAGTGGCATTTATTTTTTTTATGTACTAAAAATAAGATATAAACATTTTAAAGAAAATTATTTAATATTTAAAAAAGCACAGACAAGATCATATTGTAATATTTTCTTTATTGTGAAAAAAATAAAATAACATGTTTCGAAATATGACTTAATCTTTTATAATAAAACAACCAGAGGTTTTGTACTACAAGTGCATTATTTTGGCTAATTTGTATTTATTTCTTAAAACTATGTTTTTTTATTTTAACTTAACATAAGTAACAATTTTGTTTTTTGTCTAGTAAAAAAGCATATTTTTAAAAACTAAACACAAATTGCTTGCAAAGAAAGAACCCTACACAAATTACATTGGAAATGGCTATTGGCTAAATGTCATAATTTTTTTATATGTTGTAGTACTCAATAAACAAAGCACAAAAATAAAAAATGGAGATACGGAGCAGCTTTCTCAGATATGTAGCTTTAAAGTTGACGTGTTTTAAGGCTATATCTTTGGACATGTTCTAATTTTTTTTTCACAACTTTGTTGATTACCTCCAAAATAAAATAATTCGTTTCTGTATTTGTCCTGAATGAAACACCCTTTCCATCCAAGTAAAAATTTTCTTATATGGGTCCTTTGGTACGACCAACCAACCGGCGGTAATCAACAAAGTTGGGAAAAAAAACTTGTACCATGTCCAAAAATATAGCCTAAAAACACGTCAAATTTAAAGCTATATATCTCAGAAAGTAATCCTGCTCCCTATCTCGTTTTTTTTTTATTTTTGTGCTTTGTTGATCGAGTACTACAAAATATAAAAAAATTATGACATTTAGCCGACAGCCATTTTTCAATGTAATTTGTGCAGGGCCTTAAAAAAAAGCGAAAATTTAAGCGAGCACCATCTAGTGGTCATATTACAAACTAATAAAAAATCGATAGTACGGTTATCGCGAATTTAACCGTGAGTCATCTAGTAGACGTATTACAAATTAAAAAAGAAAAATCAATATAAAAGTATGGTTACTGGTCCCGTGCATATCTGCGCAGACTCGCCAAACTCCCAATAGTTCCGAACCGTTTAACATGTAACTGTCGTATCTGTTGTAACTCCTTAACCTATGATTCAGTGAGCTTTCTTGCGACACCATCGCTTAATAGAGAACGAAAGTCTACCTTTCTCACACTTGGCTAAAAATCGAATCGGATTTTCCGATCAGCAAGCAGGTAGGCTTTCCCCCCAATCTCTTGATCGTGACTTTTTTCGATACAATAGATTGCTGAGCAAACCTTGGCCCGCTAACTGTGTTTTTGGTTTATCAATCTTCTAAATAAAACTTTGATAATTTTATTTTAACAATAGTTTCCGTATTCCCTATTTCGGCCAATTGTTACAGTATGCTATTAGAATCCTAGCTGGTCTTACGTGGCAGAAGTCATGTAGGAATGCTTTTAAACTCCTCTCGGGTCAATTTTTTTTACATGAAATCTAGAAAAAAAATTGGAATGCCTTGCAGAAGGCCTTCTGAATTGAATGAAATAAAAATAAATTTGCGGAAATGCATCGTTTTCGAGAAAAATTGAAAAAATGGAAAATTTGTGTAGAAATGTGCTACAGAAAAAATAAAAACGGTTCTAGTTCCTACTTGATTTGCTTAATGGAAATATAGAAATAAAAATGTGCGAAAATGCATTATTTTTGAGAAAAACTGATAAAAAGAGAATTTTTTATAAAAATCTATTTTTATAAAAATTATTACGATCTTGGAATTTGAACATTTTCCTGAATATAACTATAGTCGTATACGTATTCCTTTGTTGTCAGCAGTTCGCATGTCAAATAATTTGCTGTTGTCAATTTGAAGTAACAGTTGAAACAATCAACGACATGACATATTTTTACATAGTTATTGTCGCTGTCCGCTCATTAAAAAAATTGACTATATATCATTGAAAATGTGCGGAAACGTATTATTTTGGAACTTCTTCTAGAAATGTGATATGAAATAGGTATTTACGTCACTAGACCGGAAAATTGGTCTTTACAGGTCGACGCAGGAAATTCACAGGGCGAGCCGCAGGCGAGTCCTGTAAACCCGCGAAGACCTGTAAAGACACTTTCCGGTCGTGTATCGTACGTACTTTTTTTTTCAAACGATCAGAAAAAACATTTTAGTATCTATCACTTTCGTCGACGCCTAGCCGTGTTGCGTAATTTATGAACAGTCCCCTGATATTTTCTGCTTCTTGTTGGCTAGATAGCCATTGCCGCTAAGGCCGGTAGTTTTTAAGATGAAAACTAAGAAAAACAAGTAAAGTTTTGTGGTTAAAAATGATTCTTGTATTTTTAACTTGTGCAAAATTGTATAAAATATAAGAAAAATTATAGTGCAGTGCCTATTAGCTTCACACTGCTAAATCAGTGATGACCGACGACCAGTTATGGCCAACCATGGCCAACTTATCAAGCAAAATAATGATAAAAGAGCTCATAAAAGGCAGATTTCTAGGTTTGTTTTTTATTTACCTATATTTATAGTATACTCTTACTTTGAGAATTAAAAATGTGTGGTCGATTTTTCGGTGTATGTGACTCTTGGCCAAAAATGGGACCGGAAAAGGATCAAGAGACCGAAAAATTAAACAAAAAGGTCCTCTCTGGAGAGTCGTAATATCTCGAAAGAGCATGCCTTGTAATGTAGAACTTTCTGTATGAAAAATCGTATGGAAAGTGGCTATTTTCCGGTCGTTTGAAAAAAAAAAATTGAAACGGCTCTAGATTTCACCTCTTCTTGTCAATGCAAATATGGAAATGAAAATCTGCGGAAATGCATTGATTTTGAGGGAAAGTGAAAAAAGGACACTTTTTGTAGAAATGTGATAATACGTTTCCGCAAAGTTTGGCTTTTATATTCAAACTCAGGGGGTCCTATAGAAGACCATCAATAATTTTTTTTTAATATCACATTTCATGTAAACGAAAGGCGAGCCCTCCTCTCAATGATAGGCGTCTACATATACGAATTAATAATTATGTTTTTTCGAAAGAACATTAATATATTTTTAATAAATCAAAGACAATACGACCATAACAAAAAGTGCAAAACCAATTTATAAGGTAATAGATATCAAACTGTAGGGAAAGAGAGCTTTTAACAGGACATGTTTGTTCTACAACTGTTTGGTCACTTACCTAGAAAACCAAGCCAATATTATATTTATATATTATATATATTATTATTATATTATACGCTTGCTGAATATTAGGGAAATTTTGGAACGCTTAAAATTTTGATAACTTAGCTAACAACCACTACCACTACCACTCATCGATATTACCAGAGTTTTTGGGACATATTAAAGAAATTTAGAGATGAGAAAAATAAAAAATTCAGGTTACAACATATCTTGTTACAAAATTTCATCCAAATCGGTTCAGCCGTTCTGACTTAGTTGGGGGACAAACATATACGCACATTTATATATATATATATGAGTAAGATTCTTCGCGTTCTTATAAACTTGTAAATTTGATTTATTCTCCAACACTTTGAGAACTGTTAAGGTATTGATTTACGCTTTTAAAGAACCTACCTTTTATACGAATCAATGTATATTGTGTTCTTTAAAGGTAATATAATTTTGTTAATTTTTAAAAAATCAGAAAGGTATTAACCTGCTTAGTTACTTTAAATCACGCACATCTCGTTTACGGGTCGCGAAAGGCAGTAGAATATTTTTTATTTAAAATTGCACCATTTTTACGTTATAATGGTACGCACGTACCGCACTGATCATATAGTGACTTATGTCGTTTGGCGTATTTTTTCCTTATCTTTACGTAAATTATTGCAGTTTTCTTTTAATTTGTATAGAATTTTGCCGTTTTGACACAATTTTTAAGTTATAATGACTCATGTAAGGCACTGATCATATAGTGACAGGTGTCATTTTGCGTATTTTTTCTCCATCTTTAAAACAAAGTTACTCTCAATATCGTGGCATATGTATTGTAAAAAATATTGAAAGATATCTTTATTTAATTTTTTTTCTTATGATTCTAGCCCTTTTTGACAAACATTAAGTGAACTACTTCAGCGCCATCTACAAAATGGCTAAAACTTTTGATTGATTGTTATGTAAAAAACTGTAACAAAGCAAACTGCGCCATTTTCATCACATTAGAGCTCGCCGTTTTTGAGATATAGCGTTTTTAGTAAAAATGCATTTTTTTTAAAAAAATTTTTTGCGTGTTTTTGGATGTTTTACCCTCAAACTCAAAAACAATATGCCCTAGAGTTAGTGAAGGGGCATGTGTAAATCCGTGGGATTTTTAATGAAGGAGTTTTGTTACTATGTGAGATTGATAGCTCTTTAGTCACACAATCGAGTGTTGCCTGGTGTTTTCTTCGCATCCGTGTAGAAGGAGTTGATATGAAGTCATCTTTCAATATGGCGACCAAAAAGCATAAAAAATACAACTTTTGCAACCGGGGAATAATTATACTCGATTCCACATAACTCGAGAACGAGGATTCCAAAAAATTTACCTTCAAGGACATCCGACTTAAAATAACCTTGAAAATAGATTTTTCGCCTTTTTTTATTCACAAAATCTTAAGTTTTTATCAGTCCAACTTCAAATCTACCTTAAACTTACCTTAAACTATTAGGCATGTATATATATATATACCAAATTTGGTAAGAAACATAAAAAGGTCAAGTTCAACAATATTGTTAAAAAAATTTGGTTCAGCTATGACGCGTTTCAATATTTTATTTTATCCAATTTCGTAAAAACTCTAAAACGATAAGGTGGCTATTAATTCTTGTTGACTTGTCGCCGCTTACTATGAAAAAAAAGTTTAGTTGATGCATGACCTTGATTGACCTTGGAAATAACATGTAAAACTGAAAAACCAGTTTTTGTGATGTTTTTTTCAATTTACCACTACGCAAAAACTTAAAGTGTCGGAGATGAAATTAACATTCCAGCCATAAATAAACACTTCATCTTAAACCTACTATGCTATGCTATACCCCGTTAAAAATGACCTATATGCCTGTCGTTTTTATTAAGTTTCGGAACTGTGAATTTTATGTTTTACTCACTTGTCTAGCCAACAAAGTCATTTAAATAACGTATAACAGAGTTAACAGAAGTTAGATATATATTACCATATACTGGACCAGTGGTTTAAGATGCCATTTTCCAAAATGGTGATCGAAAAATATAAAAAATTCTAATTATGCTCGTAGGGAATATAACCACACTTGTTTATTACTATTTACTATTTAGTCACACATTCATGTGCCACCGCATCCCTGTAGAAGTTCCGAAACTTAATAAAGACGAAAATCTTTGTTTATGGCTAAGATGTTAATTTTATCTCCCGCGCTTAAAGTTTTTGCGTAGTGGTAAATTGGAAAAAACATCACAAAAAGGTCATGCGTCAACTAAACTTTTGTTCCATAGTAAGCGGTGACAATTCAACGAGAATTTATGGCCACCTTGTCACTTTTGCTTTCTTACGAAATTGAATAAAATAAAATGTAGTTATAGGTCGCCATTTTGAAACGCGTCATAGCTGAACCAATTTTTTTTTGAACAATATTGGATTTGCCCTTAGTATGTTATTTTTGCAATGTGTTAAATTTACTGTGGTATTTTTCAAAGTCATGAAGCTTCAAACTGCATCAAACTCTAAGGATCGAATTTTGCATATATGCCTAATAGTTTAAGGTACATTTGAAGTTAGACTGATAAAACCTGGAATGATTAAGATTTTTTGAAGACAAAATGGCAAAAATCTTTGCGATTTTCAAGGTCATTTAAGGTCGGATGCCCTTGAAAGTAAGATTTTTCGAATTCGCATTCTCGAATAATAGGGAATTAAGTATAATCATGAACCGGTTGCGAAAGTTGAATCTTTTATGATTTTTGGCCGCCATCTTGAAAGATGACATCACATCAACTTCTTCTACACGGATGCAAACCAAACACCCGGTGTGTGACTAACGAGATATCAATCCCACATAGTCACAAAACTCCTTCATTAAAAATCCCACGGGATAGAAATTATCGACATATGCCCCTACACTAAGTGCTCGAAACTTATTTAGAAATTATTTTGGAATTTTTTAAAGAAAATAGCAGTTCAGGAACCGCCGAAAATGCATGGGCACAAAAACCGATCGATCGGGTATTTTTGATTGCAACCATTTTACATAAATTTCGAAAAATCGTCAAAACTCAAAAACTAAAAACTATTCTCAAAAACCAACTACACAGTCACCGAGTACACATTCGGCCTTATATAAAGTCTCAAAATAAAATAATTGTCTCTCTCCGATTGAGCCCATTTTCAATAAGCTTTGCCACTGCATTTAAAACCTAATTTGTGTAAAATTTGACAACGATTAGTCAACTTCCTAGACAGCTGAAGCGAAACATCGGAGGTACACATTTAAAAGGCCAATTTTTGACACTTTTTCTTATTTTTGTTACACTTGTACTTTTCCGATTTTTCTGAAAATCAATAGCCTTCATGCCGTGCTTGACAATCGTGCCAAGTTTCATCTTTGTAGGTCAATCCGTTGTCAAGTTGTGGCGAAACAGAGCCGCGCGCGTCGTCGAGAGAAGCTAGCTAGTAAGTTAGTTGGTTAGCAACGGCACGAAGGGTGCAAGGAATTGATTTACGCGCCCTTAAATAGCGTAAATCAATAAAAATTTGACCTAGTTTTACAAAATAAGTGTTTTATATGTTGGAAGCTGGTAATATTTTATTATTTTAAAAATTAATTGCCCCAAAATTCTCTAAAATTAACCAGAAAAATAACCAGAATCACAACGAAATGGATTCGTAGCTTACGGCAGTGGTAGTTATTAATTACCACAACTAAAGCTACCAGTGGGTAGTGCGCTCCTCCATAGTTAAAAAAGGTAAAAGGAGTTAATAGTCGTGCTGTACTCAGATTGATCTCTTTTTAACCTTAGACTAATTTTAGATGTAAGTATTCCTTTTGAGACGTATTTCAATGTATTTTTTATAACGGCTAAAATAAAGATGATTTTAAATATCAGAGCGCACACCCTGTATACTTTATCTTTTAATAAGAAAACTTTCTGGATATAAAAAAACAAAATACAAATTAAAATGACAATTCTAAAAACGACCTTTTGCATTACAAATTAATTAAAATTACTTTACCCAAAACAACCGAATAAGTTTAGAAGTCTGGGCTCGACGCGGTGGAAAATATAAACTTTGGAAGGCACGGCGCCGGCGTATAATTGGAAAAAAAGTTAGTCTATATCATGGAATTAAAATTAAATAAAACGGGGCGCAAAGAAACCTAAATTTGTAGCTTAAACATAGATACACCGCCCTTTTAATCCAGATTTAATTCGCGCTTTTCGACGGTTTAAGCACCTGATAATGTTTGTTTTTACAAATTAATATTTTTGAATGTTGAGTTATTTTAATGTTGTTGTGTGTGCCCTAATAAAGCGTTAGAACGTTGGCTACCATCAGCGCCATCTGCACCCTGTCCACTGCTTTTCGGAAAAGTGTCATAGTACTAACACCATACCATTATCTAAGATTTTTAAGCCATGATATCCATCTACGACTCGGACCTCTTCTGCCTTCAATTTTGCCTTCTATTATCAATTTTAAAAGTTTATATTTAACATTTCTCAAAATATGGCCAAAATATTCAAGTTTTCGTTTTTTGATGGAAAATAAAACTTCAAGCTCTTTATTTATTCTAAGCAGAACATACACATTAGTTACTCGGTCCATCCAGGATATCCTTAGTGTTCTACGATAACAACACATCTCGAATGCCTCCAATTTTTTGCATATGGCCTCAGTCAGTGTCCATGTTTCCATGCCATAATATAATGATAATGATCGGACCTGTTCAATTCTTGCACGAACTTCTTGCCTGTTGTCCCAGTTTTCAATGAGGAGATAACCCAAGTATTTGTATGATTCCACGCGTTTGATTTGCTGCCCATTTACTTTTCCTTGAATATGAACATCCATTTGGTTTTTTCAACATTTAAGTCCTAATTGCGAAATTTTGGTAGCAATTTGATTCAACAACTCTTGCAGGCTTTCCAGCATGTCTGCTATTATGACAGTAGTGTCGTCGGCATATCGTATGTTGTTGATTTTTATGCTGTTTATGGTCAAACCCTTTTCGCAGTTATGAAGTGCATTCTCTATTATTTTGTTACTGTAGATATTAAACAACAGCGGAGACAGTTGGCCACCAACCTTTATTTGATCAGTCTGATTCCAGTATAAATTAGCCATTATCTTTAGATCTCGGTCATCTAGACCAACTTCTTTTAGCGATTCTATGAGTTTTTCGTCTTGGAATCGATCAAATGCTTTCTCATAACCTATGAAACAAACAGCGACACATCCCTAGACCGCTGAACTAAGACTTGAATTCAAAACAAGGCCTCTCTTGTCCCGAACCCACCACGAAATCCAAACTGCGTGTCGCCCATAAAGGAATCGAATTTCCCATAAATTCTTTTGTGGATAATGGGCGGTAATCACTACACTTCTTTGCGGAACGTTTTTTAGGCAGCATAACTAAAGTAGATTTTAGCTAGTCAGTAGGGATTTTACCGCTACGATAAAACAAGTTAAGAAGTTTCACCAGCGTATTTAGCGAATTGCCGTTTTTTATTAGCTTTAAAACCTCAGTGTATACTTCGTCTTGCCCTACCGTTTTTCTGTTTTTAGCTGAAGACATTGCATGTGTTACTTCCTCTGGTGTTATATCTATGCCTTAGTTTGAGAATTCTTCTGGCTCTTCGGATCGGTTATCGGTAAAAAGATGTTCTATGTAACTACACCATTATTTTAGTTTTTCTTTGGTATCCGGTATGATTTAGCCCTGATTTTCCACAAGGATTCCAGCTTGTTTTTTATTAAATAATCCGGCCGCTTCCTTTATGCATTTGTGTGAATTGAAAGTGTCATGTTTAGCATCTAGATCTTCTATTTCTTGATATTACTGTGTTATCCAGTCTTGTTTTGCTGACCTTATCTTGTCTTTATTGCTCTATTGATTTCATGATACTGATCGCTGACTTTTTTACTGCCTATTTTATCCATCAATTCCAGGATTTCATTGGTCATCCAAACTTTCTTTTTATTTCTTGTTTCATCCTTGCCTAAGAGTGTTGTGCTTTCGACTATGGCACTTTTAACCTATGTCCAGACCATTTCTGCATCTTGTTCGGTAGACTCATTAATATCTTTAAGCTTTTTGTTAAGTTTGACTTTGCGAAATTCCAACTTTAGTTGCTATTATGTTTTCTTGAAGTTCGTTCAACCTGGGTCTGGGTTTCTTATTTGGGGAACGATTTTTCTTAAGAGTAAATTTAATTTTTTCTACAACTGGATTGTAATCCGAGCCTACGTCTGCGCCAGGATAAGTTTTTGTAGATTTAATAATGTTTCTAAATCGTTTACTAATTAACATAAAGTCTATCTGGTTTCTAATGATACTCTCAGGAGTGTCGGATTTAGAAGTTCAAGTATAAAGGCGTCTAGCTGGAAGTTTAAAGAAAGTATTTTGATACCATAAAATCTCTTTCCTGACAGAACTGGAAAAGACGATCTCTACGTTCATTTGATGTACCAAGGCTGTACCTTCCAACAATGTCTTCTCTTGGGGCGTTTTTAAGTTTGGCGTTGAGGTCCCCGATAACAATGGTGACTTCTGTCTTTTGTGTAAAACTAAGGGCAGTCTGAAGTAAGTCGTAAAATACCTCTACGTCATCATCTGGATATTGACTGGTTGGAGCGTATACTTGAATAATATTGATATTGAAAGGCTTAGAGCTTAGCTCAAGAAATATGACTCGATTCGACACAGATACAAAAGAGATAACGGATTTTTAAATACATTTATTCAAACTGACTGCTACACCGTTATAGTGGTTTTGACCGTCATTGCCTGCGTAGTAGACATGGTAATCGTTTCATTTTTATGATGACATTGTGGACTTTTCCAGCCTGAAACATACTTTGTACGTTCCATGTTCCATCTTCTTCATGACTGGTCCGGAGATTGTTAGCATCCTCTGGTCACTTAAGACCTGCCGGAGACTGAGGGCCTGGGCTTTTGGTTTTACACTCATGCTGATGATATTTCCTGGGTGGTTTCCCGTTGCCTTCCTCATCCAGCATTATGACCGTTAAAACAATCCTTGTCACGCCTATAGCTATGTAATTTGTTGCCGTTTTTGTCTAGAAGTACGCCGAACAATTACTTTTAGTATTTCTGCTTCCCAACACTAATTTTTTCGCTATATCTCGCTGCCCTCATATAGTTTGACCTGGGGTGTGTCACGAGAACCTATATGTGAGAGCTGACCGCCCTGTGAGGACCAATTGTTTAAAACCATCTCCAGTCTATGTCTCTCGATGCAACCGTCTTAAATAAAAGATACTGCCTCTACAAAGCAGCCCATATAACCCAAAGCATTAGACCATCAAAATTGGTGATACCGTAGACAAAATCGGTTATTTTTCTCCCGTATCCAAAAATAACCGAACCGAAATACGTTACTAACGGAAGCTTAACGGGACCCGCTCGGTTATTTTCTGCAACCAACCTGTTTTATTTCTGTGCAAAAGCTGCAGCTGGTAGGTGAATTCATTTTTTTGTTTAGATAAGTTCTTAATTTTTTTGTGAAATTGGATTTGCAAAAACAGGAATTGTTGTTTTCTTTCTTATATTCCATTTACCTACATTGGCAGTTTGTATGTGGGCAAAAGAATACGGTTACGGTATTTTGTGTTTCTTGTTTAAAAACTCTTTTTAGCATCTCAATTACGGTAGGTAATACGGTAAGCAAATAAGGTGACGATAAATTAGTGGTCTATTAACTCTCTATTGTCTGCCAAAATTGGAAAGTAAAAATGAAAAGGTATCTTGGATGCCATACTTTAGTTCACCCTCCAGTAGGTGGGAACCTGCAGATTATTTTGAAAGTGGACAATTTTTGTGGAGGAAAAAAATAATTTTAGATTTTCTTCCACGCAGTTAGTTTTTTTATACGAGCCTTTTAAAGCGCTTTTATATAAGGACGGTTTAAATATGTTGTCGTATAAACACCACTAAAACCGTTTTTAGCAGTAAATCGACTTTATTTTAAAACTTTTAAAGAAAGTGGTTTATCGCTTTAAAACTCACTTTATGATCGTTACAACCACTTTAAAAACGCTTTAGAGCATTTCTCCCAACCTACTGCAGTACTCAACCTTGGTTTTCAGAAAAATATGTTGTTAACTAAGTTGTTTTATTTGTTTTTCTTTAAACTGACATATTTAATGACATTTAATGAAGGACGTATAAACACTCGGAGAAAGAGATTTTATTTAAAACCGTCCTTATATGAAAGCGCTTTTGGTGCGCATTTGCTGGAATTTGATAATAGACACTAGACACTTAAAGTAAATTTTTCAACGCATCAGTATCGGTATACCTAACGCGTTCGAAATAATGCCAAAATACACATATTTTTGACTTGTTTATGCGATGTTTCGAACGATGCCCGCTTTTTTGAAGTGTGCGATGACAGAACTGCTGATTGACATCGTTGCGTACATGGCATGAGCAAATAAAAAATGTAGCGGATTTTGACTTTGTTTCGAACGCGTTAGGTTTACCGATATCGATGCGTTGAAATATTTACTTTAAGTTTTAATAGTTTTTGGTAAGCATATAAACATAACAACTTTTGTGTTTATCGTTATTTGACAAGCTGTCAAGAATAAAGTTATTTCGGTTTATTTTTATAACTATTTCTACGCTTACCATAAAGAGATGTATCCTACATCTTCCTTAATCAAAAAGTAACAATTTTAAGCTTTTTTGAAGTGGGTTGACAGAAGTAAATATAAAAGAAATAAAGATAAAGTTATTTCGGTTTATCTCCCTAGCTGTTTTTACATCCTCTTTAAATGAAACATACTTTTTAAAAAGTTCCAAAAATACAAACACTTTGACGTGAATTGACAGAGGTAAATATAAACAAAATAAACATTTTAATTTTGGCGATAGTAAACATAGGTTAATAGGGAGTTTTTGGTCAGCACGCAATAATAGGGATTTTCTGGGCAGTTTAAGAAAATAACAATTTTTATGTCTATCGCTATTTGACAAGCCATCAGAAATAAAGTTATTGCGGTTATTTTCCTCACTATTTCTGCGCTTACCTATAAAACAATGTATTCAGTGTCTCCCTCAATCAAAAACTAACAATTCTAAACATTCGTTTTGAAAAAACATTGCCAAAAATACAAAGACTTTGAAATTGACTGACAGAAGAATATGAAAATAAGCATTAAAATTGTAGATAAAAATAAATAAGGCACTTATTAGCGGCAAAATCACGTAATTGTTTTTGTTAAGTTTATTTTGTTTATATTTACTTCTGTTAATCTACTTCAAAGTCTCTGTATTTTTGGCAATTTTTGTCAAAACAAATATTTAGAATTGTTAGTTTTCGATTATGGAAGATACAGAATATTTTGCTTCATGGGTAAGCGTAAAAACAGTTGGGAAAATAAACCGTAATAACTTAATTCTTGACGGTTTGTCAAATAACAATAGCCACAAAAGTTGTTATTTTTGTATAATTACCAAAAAGTCCCTAATAACAACCGTTATGGTTATCGTTATTTGCCGTCAAGAATAAAGTTATTTTGGTTTATTTTGTTAACTATTTCTACGCTTACCCATAAAGCAATGTATCCTTGATCAAAAAGTAACAATTTTAAGCTTTTTTTGCAAAATTTGTCAAATACATAAACGCTTTGACGCGGATGGACAGAATTAAATATAAAAAATAAAGAGAACTACAAAAATAATGTCATTTTGGCAGTAATAACCACGCGTGGTCATTATCAACGATTTTTGAGATTATCCTTATGTTGTAAGTATCTACTTTTGTCAATTCCCGTAAAAGTGTTTATGTTTTTGGCGAATTTTGCAAAAAGAAATCTGAAAATTTTGACTTTTTGATTAAGGAAAATGCAGAATACATTGCTTTATGGGTAAGCGTAGAAATAGTTAGGAAAATATGCCGAAATAACTTTATTCTTGACAGCTTGTGAAATAACGATAACCACAAAGGTATGCTGTCCAAGAACTCCCTAATGACGTAAGTTTCTGTGAGTTTTTTTGCCCTCCAAAACAGTTGCATTCAAGAACAAAAAAATTTCCGAGTGTAAAATTTTGTACTCCTCCTTAATGCTTTTCTGCCATTACTCTTTTGGATAATGCAGAAACCCATTATTAATTTGAGGGGGCTGTGGATAATAAAAAAAATAAGATTTTTGTAAAAAATATAATTTTTTTAAGATTTGGAGACCTTAAACTCCTACGATGTGCAAAAAAAACCCGGTAAAACAACTCATGTTGCTTTATGTCTCTAATAGCCAAAATTGCCTAATGTTGCTTTATGTCTCTAATAGGCAAAAATGCCTATTAAAGTCCAGGCCCCAAAAAAATGTAGGTCCGGAAATTTTGACTTTTGATTCATGTTTTTGGATCATTCTAGAAGTAATTTATTTTAGTGACCACCCTGTATTTTTGTATTAAAAAGCTTAAAATTTGCATTTTTTTGTGTGTTTCCCAATCAAAAAACGAAAGCCACTGATTAAAAGATAATTTCTTTCTGCGTTTTATATATTATGTTCTGTGTCTATTAAAGATAAGGGTTCCTATGGAAACCGAGATAAACAGGATGGTTGCAGCAAATTAAGATTCAAGATAACTTTTCTGATTTTATTTAGTTTTAGGGATTTTATTCGTTAAGCCAAGATAAACAATATTTAAATTAACGTAATTTTCGATATTATACAGGGTGTCCAAAAAACGACTTTAAATGAAAGTTTTTAAATTATTGGATAATTTTTGTAATTTTTTGATACGTGATAGGGAAGATACTAAGAAACATTTTTTGTCGATACCATTTTTCTATAATTGTACAGAGTGAGCCTTGGTTTATGAGAAAACTATAAGGTTTAGAAAAGTATTTCTTTCTAAATTTGATTTAACATCCTATTATCAAAAATTCTTATTTGGCACTTATCTTTGTATATACTTGGGGTGACCCAAAAAAAACGTTTGAAAATACCCTTAATCGCACCCTCTAAAATGGATTTTCACAGTGGAGTAACACAATAAAAGTTTTTTCTGACATAATACAAGGCATTGTATTTTTTTTCCAAAGGTTTTAATTTGTGTACAGGGTGAGACAAAAAAAGACCTTAGAAGTCGTTAAATAAATTATAAATCCCATTTGCAAATATTTATTATGTGAATTGTCTTGACCACGATCTAATTATTTTTGAAATACATTTAGGGTGATTCAAAAAAAATTGACTAGGGTTTTATTAAACAACTGTAATGATATTTCTACTCAAGCCGGCCTACGTAGCACAGTGGATAGCGTATCGGTCTGCCGCACGAGAGTTCTCGGGTTCGAATCCCGGCTCGGAGCATGGATATTTTGTGTTTGTCTTTAACTTTGCAGAAAAACTTGGCTACACTGGGCATTAATCCTACTACGAATGGCAAAGCTCCAGTATAAAAAAAAAAATTCTACTCAAATTCTACTAGATTTCCCTTAGCGTGTATTTACTATGACCTATATAATAACAGTGATAATCATTATTATATTTGTTCCGACTTTAAAATATAATCCATTTTTTACAAATTTGTAAGGAGTTTTCTACTTTGTACAAGTTACCGAAGCAAATTAAGACACCCTGTATAAACGTTCAAAATATTAAAATACTATCATACATTTATTTGTATTTTTTGCTAAATAAGGGTTAAAAATCAAGAATAATATAAATTTTTCTACAGGTACTAACGTAGGGTAGTTTTGACTCTGTACATAAATGAGGAATAATATAAAGAAAAATAAGTGGATCGTGGTCAATAGAATCATCTATAAAATTTTTGAAAATTCGATTTATAATTTATCTTCCAAAGACTATTTTTTTTGACTTACCCTGTACAAAAATTTTAAGATTGTTGCATGTGGAAAAAAAATATTTTCAAATTCTTCGTATTACCTCAAAAAAATACCTTTTTTTTATACCTTCACCAAAAACATTTTAGTAACTGTCTGCAGAAAACTGAAGCATGGCTTTTTTGGCTACCGATGCAAAAAACTTTTTTTTTTTCATTACGGGTGCAAAAAAAGATTTGTATCCGTTTTTTACCCAAAATTAAAGAGATAGCGGAAAATAGTAATATTGGAAAAATCTAATTATTCTTGCCTAAAAATTAAGCCATTTCCGCCAGTTTTCACCAAGTATTTACGAAAAAACCATTTAAAAACATCGTCAAAATATCAAACTGTCAAAGATTAAAATGTCGCAATAATGAATATCAAGGACATTTTCAAAGGCTTGGCAAGCACGGCAACCTCACCTGTTCTCATCTTCTTTAGATAAAAGCATTGTGTTTATCATTCGAATAAAAGAAGAATTTTGTTCTTCTTTTGTAGTTCTCTCTTTGTCACTGTAAAGTTAAAATTTTTAATTTGCCCCCATCGCTTTTATTATTGTATAAAAGAGATAAAAAAATTATTTTCTACTTTTGAGTGCATTTAATATCTTGAAAGGTTTTTTTTTAATAAACATTTATTTTTTAATTTTTAGATTTGTCCCCTAAATCGTCCATTTTGAATCCGCCACATTGAAATTTTGAAATCAAAAATTCATATCCCCTTCTCGAAAAACCCGTGTATGCCAATTTTGATTTAAATCAAACAAACTTAATCTTTTCCCCGTCCTCGTCTCTCGTTACACACCCTTAATTTTTAGATTTGTACCCTTAATCGTCCATCTTGAATCAGTCATATTGAAATTTTCAAATCTGATCAGAAATTCATAATCCCCGTCCTCAAAACCCCTGTATGCGAATTTTGATTGAAATCGAACTAAATATTTTTCCCCCTCCACTTCTCTCGTTAGAGGGAGATGGGTACCAGAGAATATTGTATTTTCAACGGAACTATAAACGCATACCAAATTTGAACCCAATCGGATGTGGATCAGGCAGTTAAAATTGGTTAGCAAAACATGACCGAAAATCGTCCATCTTGAATCCGCCATATTGAATTTTCAAAATCTGATCAAAAATTCGTATTCCTTATACCCGTATACCAACTTTGGTTGAAATCGGACAAACTTAGGTGTTTTCCCCCCTCCACTCCCCTCGTAAGGGGAAGGGATGCCTACTAATGACATAATATTGTATTGTCACCGGAAATATAAATATATGCCAAATTTGAACGCAATCGGATATGTAAAAGTTAGTAAAAATTGGTTAGCAAATGATGATCAAAAATCACCATCTTGAATTCGCCATATTGAATTTTCAAAATCTGATTAGAAATTCGTTATTTCCATCCCCAAGTGCCCCAACACACCAAATTTCATCTGGCTTACTTCAACCCCCTTCCAGTAAGGGGGAGCTGTTAATTCCATCACACTATATTCTTGTGTTGTCACTGCAACTGTTTAAGGGTGCCAAATTTGAAGCCGATCGGATGTCGGGAAGATGGTCAAAATTAAGTTGCAAGATTCCACTCGAACAAACATATTACATTTCAAGTTAAATAGAAGCTTGTAAACGCGAGTGTAAGAAACTTACTTTCTATCGAGTTGTGTACGCTATTTTCCTACGACCACTTTTGGATTTAATTCGTATTTTTATTATTATTAAATTTTTTTCATTTTCATCTCAACAGAAGAAAGTACTTTCTTCTCTAGGGACGAAAATAGTTTTGATCTATTTCCGACGTTTCTACAAATCATAGCGTACTAGATACCTACATTGTTTGGATGGTTTGCTGTTATTCATTTTTATCACTACAGAAGGAAACATTTTTGTCTATAAAAATGTCTATCTAAATAAAATTGACATGCATGTCAAATATAAAACTTTCTGAAGCGTTATATAGTGCAGATTTGGTTACTTGCGGAAAAAGATTTCGTACGTTTTTCATCCAAAGTTAAAGAGAAATAGCGGAAAATTTAAAAATATCGTCAAAATATGAAATTGTTAGAGATTAAAATGTCGCAACAATGAACGTCACCGAGTAAAAAGACACATCGCTATGGAAACGATTGTTATTTCATTTACCAGTCGCCTTGATTTATAGTGTAAAGATGTTGTCTTGCGAGAAATTCTCTTCGTTCGAGATTTTTAAAAGTATATTCCTGTTTTTCTTGGATTTCTTGATAAAGGTATTAAAAAAAATAGTGTTAACAACTCGCGCCTAAACTGTGTTTTTTTTACTCGCGTTTTTAAATACCTCGCTGCGCTCGATATTTAAACCAACGCTTGTAAAAAAAAGCACTATTTTCGCCACTAGTTGTTAAAACTACTATTTTACGCACGCTGTTGAGCAAAAAAATTTTTTCACGCACGCTGTTGAATCAGGTAGACTTGAAGTCGACGATGGCATTAAGCAACATGAGCAGTGTTACTTTCAATGTTACCGTGATTTTAATAATTACCATAAAAATTATTTTTTTTTTAATTTTTAGTCTGCTAGGTTTAACTAAAATAATGACAAAATATTTTGATACTCCGCACGCTCGTAGGAAAAATGTTATACCTAACGCGTGCGGAAAGTATTTTCCGCATTTACGGCTTGCTCGAGCTCCGCTGTCGCGTCGTTCGTGCAAACGCCGGTGCATGCTGAAAAGTGTAGCTTTCCGCCCTTGTTAAGTAAATAACTATTTGCTGTTTTTCTTGGATTTTTGGACAAAGGTAATAATAAAAAAATAGTGTTAACAACTTGCGGCTAAACTGTACATTTTTTTCACTTTCGTTTTTAAATACCTCGCTGCGCTCGATATTTAAACCAACGCTTGTAAAAAAAGCACTATTTTAGCCACTAGTTGTGAAAACTACTATTACTGTGTTACTCTTTTTTGACTCAATTTTAGAGGGTGTGATTAAGGACATTTTCACACGTTTTTTTTTTGGGTCACTCCGAATATATACGAAAATAAGTGCCAAATGAAAGTTGTTGACAATGGCAGGTCCAATTTTATGTCGACGGGAATTTTTTTTATAAACCTTATAGTTTTCTCATAAACTAAGGTCCAAAACGACCATTTTTGGAACTTTACCGTTCATTGCTGACTCATTCTGTACAATTACAGGAAAATGTTAGGACCTTCTATATCATATATTAACAAATTACAAAAATTGACTAATATTTTTAAAACTTTCATTTAAAGTCGTTTTTTGGCCATCCAAAATCTCCAAAAATAAATAAAAATAAATAAAATCAAAAATGCTATCTTAAAGCTGCGAAATTTTTTGGAAAAAGTATAGAATTTGGTGTAACCATCATGTTTATCTCGGTTTTCATGGCAACCCTTATTTTTAATAGACATAGAACATAATATATAAAAGGGAGAAAGAAATTGTCTTTCGATCCGTGGTTTTCTTTTTTCTACTGGCCAAGTACTTTTTTATATTGAGTGTTTTTCCACAATGGAAACACACCAAAAAATGCAAATTTTAAACTTTTTAATACAAAAATACAGGATGGTCACTAAAATAGTTTGGCCCGGGTGTTCAATGTCTACCCAAGATAAATCACTGCTACAATGATTCAAAAATATGGATCAAAAGTCAAAATTTCAGGACCTAGAATTGTTGCAAGAATTTCATTTATCTTTGTCAAAATAGAGATATTAACAATGAACTGGCAAGTTTGAACTTTTGATTTTAATTACCCTGATCGTGATTATCGACATCAATTACTTAAGGAGGCAATTTGCAATGCAATTTTAAAGTAAACAACCCAACCGGCTCCGAATAAGTTTACAAGTCCGGGTTCTGAGCTCGATGCAGCAGAAAATATAAACGTTGGGAGGCACGCGGTGTAATTAAGTTAGTTTATTAAAAAATTAATCAAAATGAGCCGCAAAAAACCTAGATTTGTTACCTATATAAATGACACAAATTAATGATATATGATAGATGTAAAACTGAGGGAACAACCTATTTGACCTGCAATACGATCCTCTATTTGCATTTGGCAGAATAGGTACGTTTTCAGTAAAAAAATAGATCGTTGGTTTGGAAAGTACAAATAGACATGTTGTTACGACAAGAGTTCATCACTCTGCACTTTCGACTCAACCGTTAATTAATCCAGTTAAATAGTTAGTACTTCTGGAGAAAGTAGACAACTTTATGAAGAAGACGAAGACGGTAATAAAGTGAGCTCATGTTAGGACTAATATGCTTTCTTTGAAACAAATAGATACTTCTTTGAGCTAAAATACGTTTTTTAGGTAGGGTGGAAATCCTAACCTCAAATAACTTCAACTTGTGATCAAAATTTTAGATGAAACTAGGTCAAAACTGATTTTTTTTATCAAAAAAGCAACATTTGTAATTAGTAAAGTGCTATGCATTTATAAATATACGATGTTGTCACTTCAGAAAAGTGGTTAGTAAAATGGTAATTATTAGGTACCTACCTCTAGGTTATAATTATAGATAATATTTTTGTTTTCTGTCATGCCTCCACATATATTATGGAGTGTGTTCTGGTATAGTTTGGAAAGAGATCAACATATTTTCAATTAATAATGTGATATGACGCAACAACTCTATTAGGGATAGGACGTGGAAACGGCCACCACGTCACGACTGATTTTGTTGCTTGGCCCAGAGCAGGTAGTAATGAAAGATGTAACCTTTAGGTTGCAAAACAAAACAAAACCAATTAACAAAATCAATGAATAGCGAGCTGTCCCTCAAAAAAGGTAATGGTAACCGCAGATCCAGATTTCGCACTTGTGGTGGTCATCAGTACGGTGCTAGGAATTAGGAGATAATGATGATGAAAAAATCTGACACAGGATTCATGTAGAAGACAATCATCTGTTAAATTGCAGAATCGGCAGATGTACCTTCAATTTGAAGAAAAATTAACCGTCTCTCTAGTATGAACACGCGAATTCTTTAGCAAGAAGAGGATCACAAAGACCATTTATAGAACCTGAACCTGTATTTGGAATTCCAAAAACCTTGATACGTAGCTATATCAAGCGATGGGTGCACGAAGAACATCGAAACCACTGGCATTCAATATCGGGGCAAAACCACAGCAAAAGAATGGTGGCATCCCCTTCAACACCACTCACCTGTGAAATCCTTAAACTGAATAGGAAAGAAATCAGACAAGTGACGGGGCTATTAACCGGTCAGTGAGCACTGAGAAAACGCCTGCATAGGATGGGAATCTATAGAGACGAACCCACCTGCAGACTATGTGATGAGGATAACGAATCAGCCGCTCACATCATATTTAAGTGCTCAGCACTAACCTTCTGCAGAACACAAAACCTCCTGGAGAACGAACCCTCCAGAAAAGCTAACTGCCAGAGAAACCTAGTAAAGGGGTTGCTGCTCCTCGCGAGTTCGTCAAACCTCTTAGATTAGAAAGGCACACAGCAAGAGATACAATAAGCTAAGAAGCTGCAGTGTCAGGGATTTCAAGACCTAAACTTGCTGTTGAGACAAATTAAATCAAATCAAATCAAAACCATCTCTACGGAGACAGATATAATTATCTTTACAGATATTCTAAGCTCTGGAGTTGATAAATTTAAAAAGGGATTTAGTCAGGGGGAATAAATAACAAAATAAATTAATAGCGAGCTGCCCCTCAAAAAAGGTAATGGTAACCGTGCTAGGAATTAGGAGATAACGATGATGAAAAAATCTGACACAGGATTCATGGAAAAGACAACCATCTGTCAAATTGCAGAATCGGCAGATGTACCTTCAATTTGAAGGAAAATTAACCGTCTCTCTAGTATGAACACCCGTTTTTTTTTAGCAAGAAGAGGAGCAAGAAGACCGTTTATAGGACCTGAACCTGGAATTTGGAAAGTAGCTATATGAAGCGATGAGTGAACGAAGAACATCGAAACCACTTGCATTCAATATCGGGGCAAAACCACAGTAAAAGAATGATGGCATCCCCTTCAACACCACTCACCTGTAAAATCCTTAAACTGAATAAAAAATAAATCAGACAAGTGACGGAGCTATTAACCGTTCACTGCGCACTGAGAGAACACCTGCATAGGATGGGAATCTATAGAGACGAGCCCACCTGCAGACTATGGGATAAGGATGACCAATCAGCCGCTCACATCATATTTGAGTGCCCAGCACTAACCTTCTGCAGAACACAAAACCTCCTGGAGGACGACTCCTCCAGAGAAGCTAACTGCCAGAGAAACCTAGTAGAGGGGCTGCTGCTCCTCGCGAGGTCGTCAAATCTCTTAAATTAGGAAGGCACACAGCAAGAGATACAATGAGTTAAGAAGCTGCAGTGTCAGGGATTTTAAGACCTAAACTTGCTGTTGAGACAAATCAAATCAAAACCATCTCTACCGAGACAGATATAATTATCTCTACAGATATTCTAAGCTCTGGAGTTGATAAATTTAAAAAGGGATTTAGTGAGGGGGAATAAATAACAAAATAAATTAATAGCGAGCTGCCCCTCAAAAAAGGTAATGGTAACCGTGCTAGGAATTAGGAGAAAACGATGATGAAAAAATCTGACACAGGATTCATGTAAAAGACAACCATCTGTCAAATTGCAGAATCGGCAGATGTACCTTCAATTTGAAGAAAAATTAACCGTCTCTCTAGTATGAACACGCGAATTCTTTAGCAAGAAGAGGATCAGAAAGACCATTTATAGAACCTGAACCTGTATTTGGAATTCCAAAAACCTTGATACGTAACTATATCAAGCGATGGGTGCACGAAGAACATCGAAACCACTGGCATTCAATATCGGGGCAAAACCACAGCAAAAGAATGGTGGCATCCCCTTCAACACCACTCACCTGTGAAATCCTTAAACTGAATAGGAAAGAAATCAGACAAGTGACGGGGCTATTAACCGGTCAGTGAGCACTGAGAAAACGCCTGCATAGGATGGGAATCTATAGAGACGAACCCACCTGCAGACTATGTGATGAGGATAACGAATCAGCCGCTCACATCATATTTAAGTGCTCAGCACTAACCTTCTGCAGAACACAAAACCTCCTGGAGAACGAACCCTCCAGAAAAGCTAACTGCCAGAGAAACCTAGTAAAGGGGTTGCTGCTCCTCGCGAGTTCGTCAAACCTCTTAGATTAGAAAGGCACACAGCAAGAGATACAATAAGCTAAGAAGCTGCAGTGTCAGGGATTTCAAGACCTAAACTTGCTGTTGAGACAAATTAAATCAAATCAAATCAAAACCATCTCTACCGAGACAGATATAATTATCTCTACAGATATTCTAAGCTCTGGAGTTGATAAATTTAAAAAGGGATTTAGTGAGGGGGAATAAATAACAAAATAAATTAATAGCGAGCTGCCCCTCAAAAAAGGTAATGGTAACCGTGCTAGGAATTAGGAGAAAACGATGATGAAAAAATCTGACACAGGATTCATGTAAAAGACAACCATCTGTCAAATTGCAGAATCGGCAGATGTACCTTCAATTTGAAGGAAAATTAACCGTCTCTCTAGTATGAACACCCGGTTTTTTTAGCAAGAAGAGGAGCAAGAAGACCGTTTATAGGACCTGAACCTGGAATTTGGAAAGTAGCTATATGAAGCGATGAGTGAACGAAGAACATCGAAACCACTTACATTCAATATCGGGGCAAAACCACAGCAAAAGAATGATGGCATCCTCTTCAATACCACTCACCTGTGAAATCCTTAAACTGTATAAAAAATAAATCAGACAAGTGACGGAGCTATTAACCGGTCACTGCGCACTGAGAGAACATCTGCATAGGATGGGAATCTATAGAGACGAGCCCACCTGCAGACTATGGGATAAGGATGACCAATCAGCCGCTGACATCATATTTGAGTGCCCAGCACTAACCTTCTGCAGAACACAAAACCTCCTGGAGGACGACCTCTCCAGAGAAGCTAACTGCCAGAGAATCCTAATAAAGGGGCTGCTGCTCCTCGCGGGATCGTCAAACCTCTTAGATTAGGAAGGCACACAGCAAGAGATACAATGAGTTAAGAAGCTGCAGTGTCAGGGATTTCAAGAACTAAACTTGCTGTTGAGACAAATCAAATTAAATCAAATCAAAACCGTCTCTACGGAGACAGATATAATTATCTTTACAGATATTCTAAGCTCTGGAGTTGATAAATTTAAAAAGGGATATAGTGAGGATGAATAAATAACAAAATAAATTAATAGCATGCTTTCCTTCAAAAAAGGTAATGGTAACCGTAGATCCGGTGCTAGGAATTAGAAGATAACGATGATGAAAAAATCTGACACAGTTTACCATTACCTTTTTTGAGGGAAAGCTCGCTATACATCGCCTATTTTTAAGCATGTGTAAAGCTCGTGCCATTGTATATATTAGTGGTTAGGCCATTATCGTGTAATTTAAGTTATAGTTTAGGGTAAGTGTGGTTTAAATTTAGTTGAAAATCTCTATTACATATTATATCCAGGTAGAATGTGTAAATTGAAGAACAAGTGGTTTTGCTGTAAAGATAAATTATTTTTTGAATAATACTTATGCAAATAATTATTTATAGTAAGAATAGTTTATTCGTAAGTGAAGTTTAATTTACGATGACCTTAAGAATTTTAGTCTCAAAGAATAATAAAATTTTTATTGGCCAAATAATTCAAAGTCGCCTATCTAAAGTTTGCTTCCTCTTGAGGAATACTAACTTTAATTTATTCTTGGATCAAGCCTTGAAAGTTTGTTTTTCGTACAAGGAAAACCGTTTGTTAATTCTTTAGTTTTAAGCTTTTATGTACAGAGTGACCGTTCATAAAGTTCCACTTGGGAAATTTTTTTATTATTTGTCACAAGAAGATAATTAAAAAAGTGAATGACTTATGAAATTAGGTAGATTTCTGTAACATTTTTAGTTTTTTTCCTTCTCACACTCTACACAGAAAGTGTCCATTAGGTTCTGTTTTTTAATTGAATACCCTGTATATTTTATAAAATTTTGATAGATCTTTTACTCTGATTCCTTAAATATATCATATGTAGAGTTTATCTTTGGTTCTTTTTTCAACACATTACTCTTATGGCAATGTTTTTGTGCATTTGCTTAATGACCTTTGAAGACAATGGTAATATATGATATACTCTTAAAATCACAAAAAAAAGATATATCAAAATTTTAAAAATTATACAGGATGTTCCATTAAAAAAAAGGACCTCATGGTCATCCTGCGTGATTTTTAAAATATTGTGAAACTGTAATGCAAATCTACATAATTTCATGAGTAATTAACTTTTTTGTTGATGTTTTTTTGATGAATAATAAAAAAGTTTTTCTTGCTGGAACTTTATAAACAGTCACCCTGTACATTTAAGTTCCCCAACATTTAAGTTTCTCCCCTGCTGTGTAAGATATATTTCAAAAATTTCCCCATTGCCGCATATAAGCAAAACCTTATTAGAAACTTTCCAAAACTGCATCAGAGAACTGTTCAGGATTTCATTGAACTCGTCCTAACTGCACAAGTCAGCCCAAAAACCGGCCAAGAACTGGTGCACGGATGAAAAAATGTTTTGAGTTCTTCTTTTTTTTTGGATTTTTGGTTGATCCCTTCTGGCCTGATTACAGATGTGAATGGAAGGGTATTAGTAGAAGAGCCAGCGGCAAAATCGACTAATGTGTTTTAGCAAGGCTAGAATTCTGTAAATATATGTTTAAATAGTCGTTAATAAAAATGGTACTGACATGCCAAACCATTGAGAAATAAATTCTTCAAAATAAAAAAAAACTAACAATTATTTTGCTTTAACAAAATTATAATTTTAATATGTTTTAAAGTGTCTACGTTTAATATAAAAAAAATAATGAATAGGCGATTTCGATGGTTGCATCTCCGTGACAGGCGGGCATTTAGGTACTCACTATATTTTATGAATTTTTTATGTTTCTGTAACAAAGCTACAATTTATAGGAGATGTTCACCCAGTAAACACACTTGTGACTTTAACTTAATATTTATATAAATCTAAGGTTCACATATTTATGTAAAATATGTTACATTATATTTACGTAAATCTCCCATAATAATATTTTTATAAAAAAAAATATTTAAGCATTACGTCAAAACTTTGAACGTACATTTAACTCATCATAAGCAATATTAATTTTATAAATAAATTCTTAAAATTTACGTAAATAGTGGAACCTTAATTTTACATAAAAATATTACATACCTATTATATAAAAAAAAATATGTAATATTTAAGTAATCTAATTTACGTAAACGTTACATAAAATTATTTACTTTAAATAAAATTAATAACATGTATATAACTATTATGTAAAAATTTAGACATTACGTTTACATTTATAATTTTATATAACTACTATGTAAAACATTTTATGTAATATTTATATCATCTAAATTACATAAACGCTCTATAACACGATTTACGTCACATTAAAATTTTTAAATTTACGTAAATATTATAAAACAATGTAAAGCTTAAGTTTAGATTTAAAATTTTACATAATTGTTACATAACATTTTTGATGTATTAATTATGTCATTCAAGTTATGTAAGCTCCCTGTAAAATTATTTACGTCAAATTTAAGTCATAAATTTTACATAATTATTATATAGTCAATTAAACCACTAATCTTTAGTTATCTCAAACAAAAGTTTTGTGTCGCATTTTCGCAAAAAATTACCCATTTCTCTAGTGCCCACCGGTGGGTCATGACGGCTGTAATTGAAAATCGTCTCTACAGGTCATCGTAACCCACCGGTGGGTCACAACTCAAGCAGGATAAAAATGCAATGAAACACAAAGTTATATAATATAAAACATTTATTAACAACCTAAATAAAATAATTACGTCTTAAATCGCAAACCGCGATGACATTTCAGAGGACTAATAGTCAAAAACCTCGCGTGACCCACCCGTGGGTCACGATATCGCGAACGTGTTAGATATATAAAGGACCAGGATGCGAGAAACTCGTCGCGGCAACGGTAATAAGAAAAAATTTGTGATATTAATGATGGAACCAGACCGGAAGATGAATGCTATTCAATGGACGAAGAATAAAAAATGTTTCATAAGTAATTTTTTTATTCAAAAAATGTTTCATAATTATTTTTTTAAGTATTTTATTATTTTCAACATGTTAAAATAATAATTTATCCGAATAACATAACTACTTTAGAATTTAAATCAGTAATAGGGGCATACCCAGTTGCTCAAGCATCCCAGAGCTCCTGAAAGGTACATCTTTTATTAAAAAATTTCACCCGCGACGTAATTTTTTGCAGAATTTACAGTATTTTATAACAGATTTTTCACCTGCGGCACAATTCCTGTCTTAATTTACATTGTTTTCTTAAAATTTTTAATTTTGTCGCAATATTTTTCGCCTACCGCATAGTTTCTGGCTCACGGTTACATTACCATAGAAAATTGTTTTAAAAAATTTCGATATTTTAAATTTTTAAATTATCTTTACTTTATTGCACTTTTTTCAGAAAAAAAACTACAGGTGCCCCCCCCTTGATCCAATCTCAAGTCTCAAGTCCCCCCAGACAAAAAGGAGTATTAAGTAAAAGTGGATTTATGCCCTTAAATATTCAAACAACCGTGATAAACACTATTATTCCCCTGCAACCTCCTGTAAAATATACTCGCCTGTCAGTTATAACCAGCAGAATCGCCAGTCCTTTTGCATAGTGCTTTGCAATATGCATGAACATCTACTACCTATAAATTGTAGCTTTGTTTGTCACGGAGATGCAACCATCGAAATCGCCTGTCCATTATTTTTTAATATCAGACGTAGACTCTAGGGATATTTTGGAACGCTTATTTGAAACTTTGTTGCTGCGTCTGCGCAATAGCTAAACGTCATTCCGTTGTGGTTATTTTTCTGGTCAATTTTAGATAATTTTGCCGCAATTAATTTTAAAAATAATAAAATATTACCAGGTTCCAAAATATAAAACACTTATTTTGTAAAATTAAGCAAAAGTTTTTGTTCTTTCTCATCTCTAAATCTTTTTACAAGTGACAGTTTTTAATGTGTTCCAAAAACTCTGGTAAAATCGATGCGTGGTAGTGGTAGTACTTGTTAAACACTACCACAGCAGCTGTCAAAGTTATCAAAATTTTAAACGTTCCAAAATTTCTCTTTTATAAAACATTATAATTTATTAAAATTATAGCTTTGATAAAGAAAATTAATTTCAATTTTTTTTTAATTTTGAAAAATTAATTTTTCAAGGACGCAACCCGGTATGGTTTGGCAGGTCAGTGCCATTTTTATTAACGACTATTTAAACAAATGTTAACAAAATTGTAGCCTTGTTAAAACACCTTAGTCGATTCGGCCGCTGGCTCTTATACTATATGGTAATAAATTGGCCATATTGGCCAAGATACAGGCTTTGAAAAATAACTGCCCTAGCTGAGATTGATTGAAATAATTCATTACTTTCTCGTGTCAACTGCTTTCTTACGGTTACGGAAACCACAACCGATAAAATCATAGATCGAGAAAGTTCTACAATTTCAACATTTGGCGTACGTGTCACCCATGTACGTCCGCCGAACTGTTCAATCCGATAAAAGACAATTTTAAAAGCCTGTCGGAATTCCGACAACGGAGATTTATTATCGGTGTTGACTCTCAAGACTTGGAACGATTCACATAGTCAGCATGTTCTTGTATAAATGAATAAAGGGTGTTGCATAAAATACTATTTTTTTTATTTTCTTTTTTTAGAAAAGAGAAGGCATTGAATTCTAGATACGTGTCATGAATGTACTCGTGTTTTAAGAAAAAAATGCATACATTGATAGAATTTAAGAAAAAAAATACTCTTTTCGAAACATATATTTTTGTGTAGAAATCAATTTAATGAAGATTTGACATACCTGCGTGACTAGACATGATTTAATCACGCACGAACGTTTGATTAGGCATTGAAGGTCAGTCAAGGGGCTACTACAGATGATGCTCTTGGGGTGCTTGCATATTTTTTGAAAATACAATTTATGAAATCTAGACATGAAAAAAAATAACCAATGTGTTTTATTTTTGCGTAAAACTCAATAGTTGTAGATCTTGTGATAGGACAGGGTATTTTTTTTTTCCTTTTTTGCCATTTTTGTTGTTGTTTTTTGCTTACAATCGAATGCAAAGTGGTATAATATTATTATTTTGGTATGGGTTATTTTAATAAATTTATAATAATTACAGAACTTTTTAGTTTCTGAAGAGAAATTTTTAGGGCACTATAAAGTAAAGGAAAATAATGAGGGGTATACGGATTCGCTCATAGGAGAATGTATTATGCAATAATACAATAAATACGACACCAAGGTATGGCATCCAGGGATGTCTAATCACCGGGCACAGTTTGGCTTAGAAAGAGATTGTATAATATGACACTATATTGAAAGCGAAAATTTCTCATTTGTAACTAATAGTAGTATAAAAAATATATTCCCTTAAAACGAGTTAAAAAGGATAAAATTTAAAAAAATAAATCTTGGTTTACTGTTGTACTACAAAACCTAAAAGATATTGTTAGTTTTTTTTTCGGAGTTAAATCACTTGCACGAAGATCAGTTTGTCACAGATTTAAAACATAAATACAAAAAAATATACAAACATGAATTTTCTAAATCTAAAAACCAAAAAAATGATGATGATGATAAGAAACGCAAATAATTTACAGAAAACATGTTGCGATATAATAAATCAACAAAGTGGTAAAGGTAAAAGTAAAGAAACTAATAAAATAGAGCCGACTGATATTAATAACCATGTGAAAAACTACAAATAAAACCTTTAGGGATTTCCTTCAACCAAAAATATATCCAAAATTTAATTTTAAAGAGGTCAGCTACATATAACTTAGTGCATTCCAAGTAAAAAAAAAACAGTAGATTGCTATGATCTAAACATATTGTTGGTCAAAAAGGTTAAAAAAACAATACTCATACCTCTTACCAATTTAAAAAATTGGGCAATATAACAAGGTTTGCTTCTTGAAGCTCTAAAAGTGGCAAAAGTTACACCACTACCAAAAGATAATATTTATAATGATCTTGATAAACTAAGGCCAATATCAGTTATTCCAATATTTTCTAAAATCTTTTAAAAGGTTTTAAAAAACAGCTTGTTGAACATTTTGAAGGCAACACTGTTGCAACATGTTGTTGGACACACAGTGTGGTTTTCGTGGTAAAAGAATATGTCATTATGCAGTTATGTCATGTCACCTAGAGTATAGTTCAAGGTTTTTAAAATAATGAGTACCCCGGTACAGTTTTTTTGCGATTTACAGTCTGTTTTCGATTGTGTTTTACACAGAATGCTTGTTGAAAACTGTGGGAATTTTAATTTTGAACAAACATCACTTATTCAAAACCTTGATAATGGTGTGCAACAGGGTTCTGTGTTGGGACCTGTTTTATTGGTAATTTTAATAAACGATCTTAAGCTGGATACCATGGCGGATCCTAGACTAATTGCGGATGATGCAAACTTGTCATTAGTTCATAAGATTTTCAAACAACTACAAATGTCAAAATACACAAAATTCGGCTGAATGTTTGTCTACAACGAATTTTTTAATATTAAATGAAACCAAAACTAAGCACTTTTATTTTACATTTAAATCTTTAGCATCCACGATACAAGAAAAAAATTGCAGTATAAAAATGTTGGGTTTTAAATTAGATCAAAAACCAACATGGAAGAATTTGTTTTCCTTGCGAACTTTAAATGATGTGACCGACCCAAATACAGTTTTGCTAACATATCATGCTTTAATTATGTTGGGGGTCACTCCACTCATGCCGAAGATATTTTCTGAATACTGCGCATAATTTGTCATCTAGATTTATGAGACTGATGTACGCCAAATCTTTTTAAATAACAATCTATTTACAGTTCCTTCGATTTACATTTTCAATTGTCTTATATATGTAAAAGAAAATCCCCAAATTTATTTATTATTTTACAATAGACTACCGAAAAATGTAAAAGTCCTTACTCTAGCTAAATTAAAACAAAAAATAAAAAACTGGCTCTTACAAAAATGTTTCTATAGCATAAGAGAGTATTTAGACTGTAGACTTTGTGAAATAGAATTTAGTAGTTAGTTGTTAAACCCACGTATTATGGTTAAAAATTATTAAAATTGTTTATAATTAAAACGCATCAATTCGCATCCATTTTGCCTGTTTTGCTAGAGGTTGTTACGAATCAGAAATCTATTTGGACCTACGTTTAAATTCTATTTTATTTTTATTTTTAACTATTACAATTATACAACCGACAAAGCGTTAAAATTTTAAAACTTTTGGTGAATAGAGAACTTGAACTTGTGATACTGGTTACATAAAGGAAATAAAATAAAAATTAACTGGACGATCATAATCAATATAGTATTTTGGGGCTGTTGTTTAGGCACAGAGTACCGAACAGACCAGAGGGTTTACTTAGGTGGTGGGGGGTCCCACGCGCATCCTTCGCGCATGCAGCCATTTTGGCGAGAAAGGCCCGAAATCATTCAGCAGCGTAGGTGATCCGTGGTTTAGAAAAAATGATGTAGTTTTTTTTGGCAAAAAACCCATTTTGGAATGTTCATTGCCTGATTTATTAGACTTTCTCATGACGCTAAAATCGGAATTATGAGATTTGATACGTTTTCATGGGAATTGAGTTCGTTTTGAAAGAGATTTCATTTCGATACCGTCCATAAAAACGCCCGTTTTTGCAGTTTTTAAAACTAGATCCGACTCGAATTTTTAAAGTTGGATCAAAATTGTATCGAGAACGAAATACCGATCTCCCACGAAAACGGGAATCCATAAACAAAGTGGGGTTCTATAGTGCAGAAAAAAAAAGTAGATAACATCATTCCGTAACTTGAATTTACCTTAAAAGAGATGTTTTGTTATTAGATTTTTAATTCATAACGAAGTATTTGGCTAGAAAGTGACGTAAGAAAAATGTAATATAATGTAATAATGAGGCTTGATGTCTAATATTGACAATTATGACAAAAACAGGCAGAAAATATCAAAAGTTTAAAACCGATTTTAGGGTGGGGCATGGGTTGATCAAGAAAACGAGGAAACGCACTATAAAATATTTAGAAAGAGCGTGATTTAAAGCATTTTAAAACGTTAAAAGTATATTTCAGCCAATATAAACATATGTCAACATTAACCTACGAGCAAATTTATCCTTAGCGTCATTAAACTTTTTCTATGCACACGCACACATATCATACAAAGGCCGTTTTCTTTCATTTGATCGCTACCAAGTTTTAACCCTGAGCAAAGTGCTGAAGGATTTTTAGATTGTGCACGCCATGCACGAGCAAAAACACCTCTGAAAAATTATTAAAAAATGATTTTTAGTCTTTTTGAAGTGTCTTTAACTTTTTTAAAGTGTTGTAACATTCTCATCTATGTCTTTCAGAATTCCAGTGGTCAGATTTTCTCGTTTTGTAGCAGGCAACCCTGACGACGATCCTTAAGATGTCTGAGAAATAGGCGTAAGATCTCCATCCTGGATACTAATATTAAAGATTTTTGTACGAAATAGACATTTTTTTTTATTGGCTTATATCGCTTGTAGTGAAGGGGCTATGTGTAAGTCCTTAGTCACTCAATCAAGTGTTAGTGGGTGTTTTGTTCGCATCCGTGTAGAAGAAGTTGATATGACGTCATCTTTCAAGATGGCGGCCAAAAATCATAAAAGATACAACTTTCGCAACCAGGGCATGATTATACTCGATTCCATATAACTTAAGAACGGGGATTCCAAAAAAATTACTTTCAAGTTTATCTGATCATAAATGACCTTCAAAATTGCAGAAAACAAGATTTTTGCCATTTTCTCTTCAAAAAATCTTAATAATTCGAGGTTTTGTCAGTCCAACTTCACATGTACCTCAAACTATTAGGCCTATATGTCAAATTTGATCCTTAGAGTTTGATGTAGTTTGAAGATTCATGACCTTGAAAAATACCCCAGTAAAATTAACACATTGCAAAAATAACCCACTAAAGGGTGCTATTCATCAACTATTAAACCAAAGAAGACCAAATTTGGTAAGACAGAAAAAAAGGGCAAGTCCAAAAATATTTTTAAAAAAATTGTTTCAGCGATGACGCGTTTCAATATGTCGGCTGATATATCAAAATGGCGACCTACAACCATTTTTTATTTTATCCAATTTTGTAAGAAAGCAAAAATGACAAAGTGGCCATCAATTCTTGTTGAATTGTCGCCGCTTACTATAAAAAAAAAGTTTAGTTGATGCATAACCTTGATTGACTTTGAAAATACCACGTACAAGTAAAAAACCAGCTTTTGTGATGTTTTTTCTAATTTACCACTACGCAAAAACTTTAAGCGCCGGAAATGAAACTAACATTTTAGTCATAAAAAAAACAATTCATTTTAAACCTCCCTTCTATTTTTTTTTATATGGCGTCCCAGATGTGTATGCTATACCCCGATAAAAATGGCCTGTTTGACTGCCGTTTTCATTAAGTTTCGGAACTTCTACAGGGCTGCCGTGGCACATGAATGTGTGACTAATTAGCTGTTAAATTCTCGTCCTTGAATTTTATTATGAATGTTAATAAATAATGGTAGTCATGCCCTACTGCCATAATTAGAATTTTTTATGCTTTTTTGACGGCCATTTTTGGGAAATGGCATCTAATACCACTGGTCCAGTATATGGTTATACATATCTAACTTCTGCTAACTCTCATATAGCTTATTTAAATGACTTTGTTGGCTGGACAAGTGAGTAGAACATAAAATTTACGAAACTTAATAAAAACAATAGGCATAGCATAAACATCTAGGACGCCATATCAAAAGAAATGGTAGGGAGGTTTAAAATGAAGTGTTTATTTATGGTTAGATGTTAATTTCATCTCCGGCACTTAAGGTTTTTGCGTAGTGGTAAATTGGAAAAACATCACAAAAAGCTGGTTTTTCACTTGTACATGTTTTTTTTAAGGTCAAATAAGATCATGCATCAACTAATCTTTTTTTTCATAGTAGGCCGCGATAAGTTAACAATAATTAATGTTACTTTCTCGTTTTTGCTTACGAAATTTGATAAAATAAAATGTAGTTATAGGTCGCCATTTTGATATATCAGCCGGCATATTAAAATGCGTCATAGCTGAACCAAATTTTTGTTAACAATATTGTTGGACTTGACCTTCGTATCTATCTTACCAAATTTGGACCTCTTCGCTTTAATAGTTTAATAATAGATAGATGATGAGATTAATAGATGAATAATGCCCTTTAGTATTTTATTTTTGCAATATGTTAATTTTACTGGGGTATTTTTCAAAGTCACGAACCTTCAAACTGCATCAAACTGTAAGGATCAAATTTGGCATAAATACCTAATAGTTTAAGGTAGATTAGAAGTTGGACTGACATAACCTCGAATTATGAAAAATTTTTGAAAAGAAAATATAAAAAATTTTGTTTTTTGATATTTTCAAGGTCATTTAAGGTCAGATGAACTTGAAAGTAAATTTTTTGGAATCCTTGTTCTCGATTTATACAGAATCGAGTATAATCATGCCCCTGTTGCGAAAGTTGTGTTTTTTATGGTTTTTGGCCGCCACCGTCAAAGATGACGTCATATAAACCCCTTCTACAAATAAAACTCCTTCATTCTTGTTGATGGGCAGAAACCAACTGTACTTCGTAACAGGTATATTTTCGACAAAACCTACTGTGCCCGTTGATCTATGTCACTGAGATGAAATTGAGATTTTGTAAATTGGTGCATATCTTTGTAGCTGGTAAAAGGTCTCACTACGTATGAGCCTACTACACCCTGCACATTATTTGGTAGAAATATTATACAGTAAATTATTACATATTTAAAATTTGTGTTGGGCTAAACCTCTCTTTCTAATTTCTAATATCCATTATAGATATTTAACTCACTGATTAACCCTTATTATATATAAAGAATTCCACCCGGAATTAACATCATTAAGGGAAGAACAGATATGGTGAGGCTAACTTCTGCGCGAACTCGATTCGTTGAAATGCCAAATTTTAAAAGGCATCTCACAAATTTTGAATTGAAACTTTTTAATTAGGTGCCCTATTTTAATATTATACTTATTTAAACTCATAACTTCAATAGTACTGAGCAAATCAGAGGCCAGGGTGGGGTTAGTGCCTCACTCTGCCTCACCAACGCTACGCCCATGTCAATGCCATTCGCTTTCAAACCTTCCATGAAAACGCGGCGAATCAAACATTTTTTTTGTTGGCCCCACCCATTTTCAATACCGCTTTTTTTGGGTTCGTATCGAGATCCAACTGCATGAAAACGGTTATAGTATCAAACTGACTGATGACACCAATAATAAACTGTTAGCACTTCCAATATTATTTATTTATTATATTATTTTAAACGTAAAGCTCAAATCGTGTTCAAAACGCGTTCAAATCGCTTCATGAAAGCCGAAAAGTAAATCGTATGGCAAACGTATTCAGTTTCACGTAAAACGTAGTCATTGAAAACTGTCATAAAGACCCATGCAAAATAAATTATCAAAACATATTGAAAACGAACTTAATACCCGTGAGAATGTAGCAATTTTATCGCGATGTTTCTGGCCAATTTTAATTCCCGCTCTTTCCATTGTAAGAAAACTAATAAAATTTATTTCAGTTTTTCTTTCTTTGGCCAATGAAAACGTTCTAAAATTTAAGAAACTAAGTTACCTTTTGCCCTTTAGGTTTCGTAATAACATTCAAGTTTTCATAAGAACCAGTCGAGTTTCCACAGCCATACTTAACCTACAATACACATTTGGAAAATCAAATAATACTTTGGGACTGCCTTTCTATAATAGCTACTCCCAGCGGCGTGCGATGAAATTTCAAGTAAGGGAAGCAATTTTTAAAAACTTACCCTATGTGTAATTTAATTTCATTTTTGGCATGTACACTATATAATTTATTATCTACGGATCATTAGATGCTGCCTGAATTGAGCCGATATGGTGCCAACGTTTGTGTGAGCCAGTAGCGTCGTGTGTACTTTTGGGGGTCTATGGCGACGATTTCCGAGATTTGCCACTGGTTGAGAGGACCCATTTTCTTACGGGGACATGGAGAATGTCCTAGTAAGAAACGGGTCGGATTTCCAATATCCTTAAGGAATTTAAAGGGGGTACCTATAAATACGTAAAAATATCAGAGTCTCCAAAGTCAATGGAAACTTTCATGTCTAGTTCACTTACGCACCTTAAGAGATCGCCCTGGTCGTAACACAAAAAATTATGTATACATACACTTCTATGTTTCTTGGGACTCAATCATACACAAAATGCTATACTAAGGACTATTAACGGTGGGATTTACTAAAAGGGTTTAGTCTAATTTAAAATGGACCTTAAGTAAAATTTTTGGTTTTAAGCATTTTAAACCAACCCTCCTTGAGTTTTGGACATAGTTTGATTTATAACACAATCTTTTGTTGGATTTAAGAAGAAAATTTCAATTTCGAAGAAAATAAAATTAAAAAAATTAAAGCCACGTAGGGTTTAAATAGTAAACACTCGGTAGAACAAATTAAAATTGGGGTTATAGGTAACTCTAATTAAAAATTACCCTTGTTAATTAATTTTTCGAGTTAATACTTGATGTCACACAACGATTTAGATGGGTAATAATAAAATAAGGAGTAAATTAATTTTGTATTTATTTAAACGGTATTTTTATTTATGAAATGTATTAAAATATAGCTGCGTTCAAATCATAAACAGCGAGTTTGGATCTCTTACCTCTACTGATGAAAGCTACAGCTTTGAAATAAGTGGGCTTTGAGTAAGGAAAGTTTTCTTGATTGAGCTTTTAGATAACCTTAATGTTTTTATTTCAGTTTCTAAATAAATTAATATAGTTCTTTTGGATTTTTTTGTTTGGTATATTTTTCGTGTATAATCAGTGACCTTCACTTAGGTTTGTTTTGCCTCGTAGTGCCCTCATAAATATATATTTTTTTTAATACCTTCATCAAAAACACGATTTTAGTAACTGTCTGCAGATAACTAAAGCATGACTTTTTTGGTTACCGTTGCAGAAAAACTTTTTTTTTGATCACGGGTGCAAAAAAAGATTTCTGTCCGTTTTATACCCAAAGTTAAAGAGAAATAGCGGAAAATAGTAATCTTGAAAAAATCTAATTATTCTTGCCTAAGAATTAAGCTAGTCCCGCCAGTTTTCACCAAGTATTTACGAAAAAATCATTTAAAAATATCGTCAAAATATCAAATTGTCAAAAATTAAAATGTCGCAACAATGAACGTCACCGAGTAAACAGTCACATCGCTATATGGAAGCGATTGTTATTTCATTTAACTGCTGCCTTGATTTATAGTGTAAAGATGGTGTGTTGCGGGAAGTGCTCTTCGTTCCAGATTTTTAAAAGTATTTTTCTGTTTTTCTTGGATTTTAAATACCTCGCTGCGCTCGTTATTTAAATCAACGCTTGTAAAAAAGCACTATTTTAGTCACTTGTTGTTAAAACTACTATTTTATGATGAAAACGGGTTAAAAATAGGCCGTTTTTCTGGATAAAATTCGAGGTGTTTTATTGGTTAATGAACAACTTGGGATATTAAATAAGGTAAATTGATCCTTGTAAAAACGGTTACTTAGGGTAATTATAAACGAACTTGGGGGCAATAAATTTAAACCACCCCCCCCCCAGAGGCGATCTAAAAAATCACTAACTTTATAACCTCACATACAGATAATAAAGCTATTATATGCCAAAGAACCCGGCACGAAATACATTGAAAAATTATTTCGGTGAAATTTGATAAAAGTTTAGTATGTAATAGTGGGTTATGAGATAAGAAAAATGCGCAAACATAAAATGAATTTTATGTCTAGTTCCTGAGATATACACGGTCAAAGTTTAAATCAAAGATAGACTTTCTTATTATTATGTTGGTAAAATTTTAGCAGGTTGTATACAGGGGCTAGTCAAAAAAATATTTTTTTTTCAATTTTTTATTTTCCCCGATATAAAAATAAAAAAATTCTTTTTGAGCAAACATTGATGTTTTAGTATTTTTTAGATAAACTAAACAAGTTTTTCTTCCCAGTGACAGTTATTTTGTGTTACATGTTTTTGTTTATTTTTTTTAACATAAAAACTTGACGAAAATTGTTTTCAACTACGAAATAATTATTTTGTAACTTAAAAATCTAAATGTTCATTTGCATTCGGTTAAAGTGATGAGTAAATAAAGGTTAAGTGATAAGTAATAATTTTTTCCTCGCTACGAGGTACATGCAGAAAGTTCTGTATTATTAATTTTTACAAAAAAAAGTAATCAATATTTAATTTCCTTAAAACTGATCAAGGGATTTTAATTTAATTTTGCGTAGGCCTTTATCATACTTTTATCTAATACAGGGTGCAATTTTTTAATCACTTTTTTATGTTTTGCATCTAGGATGATTATGTTTTAAAGGTTTCTCAAGGTTCTCTAAACTAACTAATAACACTTTTGCTGTGACTGAATTATCAAAAAAAAAAACAATAATATGCCATAAATTATGATTACGGATAATTGCTGTCCCTTACATATACACAGTGGCGTAGCGTGGCGGTTAAAACCTCCCACAGGGCTAGCCCATAATAATGAAAGTAACCCTGTAACCCTATTAAAGCGTCATTAATTCATTACTAAATGACAAAACCCCCTAGAGCCAATTTCTGGCTACGCCACTGCACCTACATACTATATTGAGTACTAGTGAGTCGGTGGCTTATCCGAAGAAGGGTGCATAATTATTATCATAAAGAACAGTAAAAAAATATGCCACTCATAAAAGTAATTATTATCCTAGATGCAAAACATAAAAAGTGACAAAAAATTGCATCCTGTATTAGATAAAAGTATGATAAAGGCATACGCAAAATTAAATTAAAATACCTTGATCGCTGATTACTTTCCTATAAAAATTAATGATATAGAACATTTTGCATGTAAATCGTAGCTAGGAATAAAATAAAAAAATTAAATTCAATTTACTTAAAGTTTATCTACTCATCACTTTGACTGAATGCAAAAGAATATTTAGATTTTTAAGTTGCAAAATAATTATTTATTAGTAGAAAACATTTTTTGTCAAGTTTTTATAATAAAAAATATAAAACAAAACATGTGACACAAACTAACTGTTACTGGAAAGAAAAACTTGTTCAGTTTAGTTTCGCCTATGTATGACTCACCACACTCACAAGGAACTTGGTAAATGCATTCCTTATTTTGTTTGTTCTTCTGTTTTGTTTTACTAAGACGGCTTCGAATTGTATTACTAGATTTAAAAGCTGTTTTAATATTAAAGTTTTCCGCTACTCTTCGAATTTTCTCTGATACTCCTTTAACTTATGGAATTGTAAGGAATGCATTTGCCTGGTTTTGGTCTTGTAATCTCTGTCCTGTTTGTTGAAATTTAGAAATAGTATCTGTTATAACTTTAAGGTTGTAACCATTCTGGTGCAGATCCTTCTTAATATTTCTTCTTTCGATTTCCAAGTCATGAGAATTGTTACAAATTTGAATGGCTCTGTTATACAAAGTTTTGATTATGCCTCGTTTGGTTGTAGCAGAATGATTTGAACCTTGATTTAAATATTGTCCTATGTGAGTGGGTTTACGATAGACTGTTGTCCTGATGTCGTTTTCTACTCGTGTAACAAGTACATCAAGAAAAGGAATTTGACAATTTTGCTCCAACTCCATTGTGAATTTAATGGTGGGTCTTATGTAATTTAGGTGATGAAGAAATTCTGAAAGTTGTTGGTCATTCCCGGTCCAGACAATAAAAGTATCATCAACATATCTCATCCAGAGCTTAGGTTTATATGTTGCGGTATCAACCGCGTGTGATTCGAACCACTCCATGTAAATATTGGCCACCACTGGCGAAAGCGATGAACCCATTGGCAGACCGTCATCCTGAGCATAAAACCTATCTTTCACTTGAAAATAAGAGTTATGTAGGCAGCACTCCAACAACTCCATCACTCTCTTCAGCGGTATGCTGGTACGTTCATAAAGAGATTCGTCATCAACCAGTCTCTTTCTAATAATATCTAGTGATTTCTTTATCGGGACATTGGTGTATAGACTTTCGACATCAAAACTGACAAGTCTATCCTCGGGTCCTAAAACAAAAGATTTAAGAATATTAACAAAATGGTTGGAATTTTCTACAAATGAAGACAGGTTGCTTGTTGGAGTATTTCTGGAACTTGTAATTGGGCTTAAAGGCATTGCATCTTTGTGAATTTTGGAAAGTCCGTATAGATGAGGAGACCTTGTATTGTCCGGAATATATCTGGAATACGTTTTCAGAATTCTATAAACCTTACTTTCGATTGATTGTGTCGGATCTTTTGGGAGAAGTTTATAGTTTTCTTTAGCAAGTACCTCTTCAACTTTTTGGTCATAGGTTTCCGTGTCCAAAATCACTGTTGCATTGCCCTTGTCTGCCGGTAAGATTTTAACTGATTTGTCCCTTTGAAGATTCTTCAACGCGATTTCCTTGAAGCTGCCTTTATTGGGCAGAATCAGGGTATTTTCAGTAAACCAAGTGTTGAAATCCCAAATATTTGGAAGCCCCTCCTTGGGCGGAGCCAACTTCCTAAACTTCAAGATTGAGTGATTTCTCACAATATAGTACGTACGTACCCCTAGGAATTGATTGTAGTTTGCACCTGAAGACAATCAGAGATTGTACTGATCGAAACGTCGTGTATAAATAAAATATAGATAATGAAAGTCCGAAACACAGAGTTAATTTCAAACACATCATTGTCTCAAACTTTCAAACAAACTATGGCTTTTTGTAAAATTGAGTCGATACCACAGATAAATGCCAATAATAGAAAATTAGAAACATGGAAATCTAATAACCAGAAATGCCTAGACACAGTTCAACAATACTTATAATGTAAGGCCATTGAGGTAATTTATCGCAAATTTAATGTAGGTGAAGGGTGGTGTATAGCGCTTAGCGTGGCGGGAAGAGGGGCTCTGGGGTTTAGTGTCTCCCCGCATTTTTGACCTGGCGATATGGCATCATTTAGACTTCACGTATCATAGCAAAAATAAAAAAAAAATAAATAAAAAATACGAACAAAAACTAATATCAAAGATAGTTTTACCAAAAGAGAACTTCTGAATTCTAGTTCTACCACTAATTGGTTTTGTCTCTCAACCGGTCGGGCTTTTCACTAGGAAAAATCCATTGTAACTATTTCGAAAGCGTTATTAACAGTTTTGGTCCCAGTTTCTGTCTGTCAGTTATTCGATCACTCTATCTTTTTGTAATCAAAAATCATAAACTAAAGAGCAGGTCCCCGTAAGAAGAAAAAAATTTGTTAGCATTCGCTCGGATGAAGTACTCGTAAGGGAAAAAAGTTGAGAGCTTCTGCATTCTAGGGCTGCTACCGGATCTAATTCCCGCAACAGTAAACAACAAAAAGCTATACAACAATATTCTCCCAGATAGGGAGAACTGGGCCACAAACAGAATAAGTTTCTCAAGTGAAGATAGCTGCTGGTACACTGACAGATCCAAAATACCTTCAGGCGTTGGATCCGGAGCTTATTGCAGCCGGGAAAATATCAGGATTATACATAGTCGTGGACGAATGGCTACAATTTTCCAGGCGGAACTCTTCGCCATTGAAATGAGAGCACGTTGGATTATAGATCATAACTGGTGCAATAGATCAATAAAGATACTCTCCGACAGTCAAGCGGCCTTTAAGGCTCTTAAATCCTATAGGTGCTCATCGAGAACCGTTAGGAGCTACCAGGACACACTGAATACCCTATGGCGAATAAACACTATATCGCTGGTATGGCTGGGACATTCTGGGCATCTCATCGGGAAAATGAGACAGTCGACCAGCAGGCGCGCGAAGCGGCTTCTGCCGTCTTTGTTGGCCCCGAACCAGCCCATGGAATAGCATACAACACAATTAACACTGCTCTCTCAGGCTGGATGGAGAATAAGTTCTACCAATACTGGAGAGAATTGCCGGGACTGGCACATTCCAAAGAGTTCATTACAGAGCCTTGCAGGAAGAGGCCCGGGAAACTTATTGAGCTCACCAGGCAAGACATCCGGACAATGGTTGATCTATACACCTGACACTGCAGGCTGAAAGTTCCACTATACAGAATGGGTCTAAGTGAGGACACCGAATCTAGGCTCTGTATGGATTATTATCTTCGGTAAACCACAGATCGACGGAATGGATCTGAATGATGCTTCACCAAAGCAAGCTGTGAGCCTCTTTAATGGGCTGAATATTCTGTAGCAACAAAAAAATGTTAAAAGTGAGCCACAGTAGACCCAATAGTGGTCGCAGTGGACAGTGCCATACTGGCACACTCACAAATGAATCAATCAATCTATCAAGGGATAAAAGTTTTAAAAAAAATAGTCTTTCCTAACAACATTGGGTCAAATAAAGTCGTTAGGAGCATTGGGTCGGATTCTCCTTTGCATTTTAATGTCATCCGCACTTTACTCTTTTGGTACTACCAATTTTGATTTTAAATAGCCATTTTAATAAATGTTATCTATAGTTATGCTAATAAGAATTTCACACAAAAGTTATGCTGGATAATTTTCAAAGGATTACACTCTAGTCGAAATTAAGTATGAGCATATATAAGAAATGTTTTAAATATAGGACATATTTAAAAACCTTAGTAATGGAACTTTATTTTTATTTAAAACCCAGTAGCAGCAATACTGTTTCTGGTCACAGTAAGCTATTTTTTATAAAACACTTGTCCTCAGAGCAAAGTAAACGTACGGCAAGTCCTCAAAGCAGTGGAGCTCTTAAAAGTCACATTCATTATTTTATCGATCTTTTAAAATCTAAAGATTTTTTGGCTTGTTTGAAAATGTATTTTATCACCGTGCCAAACTACAGCCTGCAAAAAAAAATTAAGTCTCTAGCTCCATTTTTCGGAAATCCCGAAATGTATGGGTGTCTTCTCGTAAGCCCTCAAAAGTTCGTATAGGTGTGTTGGCTAACTGGAATTGGGCCTGTACAATGTTGTAAATCGTCACTGCACAGCCCAGGCGGACATCTCCAATAATCCAGAAAACACCGTTCGGGACCATCATAAGGTAAATTGGCAGCATTATGTGCTGGGAACAATTTAGAATAAAAATTACTTTAAAAACATCCCCTTTTTATTACAAGCTTTTATTTACCTTCACCTCTATGTATGTATGTTTGTGTGTTTTTTTGTATGTGATTGAATTCAAATTTGGTATGCCCTCTCCCCCCTCCTGCGAAGGGGGTGGAGGGGGAGAAAACGCCTTAGTTTCTCCGATTTCAGCCAAAATTGGTATGCGTGTATTAGTGTATCAAAAAAAATTTCCAAAAAAATAAATAGACTTAGATATATGTAAAAATTAAAGAATAATTTATTATAAAAAAAAATATCAATTTTTTTTTACAAAATATAAAGTGCTCTAAAAAGTAGAAAATAATTTTTCGCATTTTTTTATCACAATAATAAAAGCGATGGGCGCATTTTAGGGAGTTTGGCCAAGTTGACTCGATAAATTTATGTTATTGATTTATAAAGACAAAAGATCAAAAAGATGTTGGGTGGAAAAAACGACAATTCAAACTTGGATGAGTATTCCACAAGGACACAACACAAAGGACTGATGAGCATAGGCTCATCAGTGGCTCCATTGGTCACCCTCCCCAAACATCATTCAAGACCATTATACACTTTGATTTCCCACTTTGAATCACTCACAAATAGGCATGGTTCCGCACTGGCACTTATCTAAGTCACCTGATACGGATTCGTCCTGGTGTGTTAATCTTCCAATTAAGAAATTATTACAAAAAAAATGGGCCAGTTACAAACTTTAAATACAAAAACAGGGTTTAAAACTAAAAGCAGGGATAAAAAAGGGCCGATTGGGACAGAATTTACCAATTTTTAGAACTATTTTTATTCGACCCGAACAGTTTTCGATTCAAACAGTTTTCGTGCCGGGATAAAAAGGTACAGTTTGGTCCTTTAGAAACAATATTTTCATAACATGTTTATAATATTTTTTCGCATAAAACAAAACTTTTCCATTAACCCCTTCAAAAGGGTCACATGGAACAAAAGAGCGCTTTCACCTTTAATTAATATTAATTAAAGGCAACTGAAATAATAACAAAAAGAAAAGTTGGTGTATTATGTGAACGCGAAAACGCCATTTAGTATAGCTAGAAAATATATTTAAATTAATTAGTTCAAAAAACGTTTAGAAACAAAAAGACATAAAAAATTTTAAGGCGCAGTACAGTTTGCCTAACATATATTCATGAAAAATTAAATAGAAAAATAAAAATCTTTGATATAGCTAATTTTTGAGATGGCATTATTGGAGGCAATCGTCATTTTTTTATGCAATCTCCTGTTTTTGATACAAAATATAAAATCCTTATAAAATTTGCTTTAAAGATACCCCATATTGTAGGGTTCGAATATTTAGTTTTCGAGATTAAAGTCTTAAAATTTCAATTTTTAAAAGCGATTATCTCACAAACTAAATAAGATACTCTGTGAGGTTGAGTGTCATTTTAAAGCATTTTTTTGAGAGAATCTATAAACAGTAACATCTTTAAAATAAGCCTTTGTATCAATCCTTTTTAAAAATGTGTATTCGAGCAAAGGCTGCCATTTTTGAATTGTTATTAAAAGGTCCTTTTAAATAGTACCCAACATCCTAGAGCACCTTATTTAGTTTGAGAGATAATCGCTTTTAAAAATTGAAATTTTAAGACTTTTAAAAAACAAATTTTATAGGTTCTTAAAATTTGGTATCAAAGACAGGAGATCGCACAAAAAAAATTAGGATTGCCCCCAAAAATAGATACATCACCGATTTTAATTTTAATTTTATATTTAATTCAAAACTATATAGTTCAAAGTTTATAGATTTTTTATTAAATACGCACTTTATACTAACTGTGACAGAGGGGTTATATTTTTCAGGTCAACAGCCGATCATTGAGATAAAAGGCTTAAATAAAATTCAGTGGTTATTATTTTGTTAGTGCTTTCATCTGCTCTAAGTAGTTTCATTAGTGCTCTTATGGTTTTCAAGATATGTCAAAATTTAGTTTCAAGGTCATCAGCGGCACTTTTAGAAAGAATCACAAAATGATACTCATTTCAAAGTATTTCGTTAGTGCTCTTTAGTGCTTCAAAACGCGTCGACTTTACTTTTTTTATTAAAAGTTATCGCGTTTTTAAAAGTCAAGGTCAACCTCGCACTGGCGCGTGACGTTGGCAGCCAATATGTCGAAGTTTATCACCAAAAATTCACAATTAGTAGTAGTTCATCACAAAATTTTTACCATCGTAGGGTTTTGTTAGTGCTTTTTAGTTGTCCAACCAGTTTCGTTAGTGCCTCTCAGTCTTTGCACATATTCGACATTTTTGATTTAAACTTAGCAGCCGAAATTTCGAATATCTGGAAAACTAGAAAAGCACTAGCGAAACTGCTTAGACAACTACAAAGCACTAACGAACTACAACCAATTGAGAATGTTTGGTGATGAACCTCGTCATACTGGCTGCCAACTTCACGCGCCAGTGCAGGGGTTGACCTTGACTTTTAAAAACGCGATAACTTTTGAAGAAAGAAATGAAAGTCGACGCTTTTTGAACCACTAAAGAGCACTAACGAAATTCTTTTATATGAGTATCATTTTGTGATTCTGACTAAAAGTGCCGCTGATGACCTTGAAACTAAATTTGGAAATATCTTGAAAACCGTAAGAGCACTAACGAAACTACTTAGAGCAGATCAAAGCACAAATCAATCAACCAATTAATGATCGGCTGTCGACCTTGAAAAAAAAGAAAGTCAAATATCTCAAAAAGTAAAGGAGCGCTAATTTAATTTATTCTAGCACTAAAGAGCACCAACGAAGCATTAACGATTGACAAATAAAATTCGATACAATGGCTGCTAACTTCACGGACCCACAAAAAAATAGTTCGAAGTTTTATGAAATCTTTAAAACAATATTAGGGATCAAAAAGAGAAGATCAAAAGATCTTGGGAGGAAAGAACGAAAATTCAAAATTGGATGAGTGTCCCACAAGGAACACACAAAAGACCAAAACGAAAGGAGAAACAATTAAACGATGTTTCGCCCAGGGTGACCAGCGTGGGCTCGTCAGTGGATTCACTAGTCACCCTCAATTCAGATATCATTTAACACCATCGCACACTCTGACTTGCAACTCTGAAACACTCACAAATAGGCATCGTTCCGCATGGTACTTATTATAAGTCACCTGATACGGGTTCGTCCTGGCGTGTTAATCTTTCCAATAGAAATATGCTCCTAAGACAATTAAAACAAGAAGTTAAACTTCCAAATCAGTTACATCAACCGAAAAGAATCTAAAAAAGAAAAGATCAAAAGATCTTGGGAGGAAAGAATGAAAATTCAAAATTGGATGAGTGTCCCACAAGGAACACACAAAAGACCAAAGCGAAAGGAGAAACAATTAAATGATGTTTCGCCCGGGGTCACCAGTGTGGGCTCGTCAAATTACTGATTTGGAAGTTTAACTTCTTATTTTAATTGTCTTAGGAGCATATTCTTATTGGAAAGATTAACACGCCAGGACGAACCCGTATCAGGTGACTTATAATAAGTACCATGCGGAACGATGCCTATTTGTGAGTGTTTCAGAGTCTGGATTGAGGGTGACTAGTGAATCCACTGACGAGCCCACGCTAGTCACCCCGGGCGAAACATCGTTTAATTGTTTCTCCTTTCGCTTTGGTCTTTTGTGTGTTCCTTGTGGGACACTCATCCAATTTTGAATTTTCGTTCTTTCCTTCCAAAATCTTTTGATCTTCTCTTTTTTGGATTATTTTCGGTTGATGTAACTGATTTGGAAGTTTAACTTAATATTAGGGATATTTTGGAACGCTTCAAATTTTGACAACTTTGACAGCCGCTGTGGTAGTGTTTAACAACGACTACTACTACCTCGCATCGATTTTACTAGGGTTTTTGGAACACATTAAAAACTGTTACTTGTAAAAAAATTTAGAGATGAGAAAAAATAAAAAATTGGGCTTAACTTTACAAAATAAGTGTTGTATATGTTGGAAACTGGTAATATTTTATTATTTTTAAAATTAATTGCGCCAAAATTCTCTAAAATTAACTAGAGAAATAACCACAACCACAACGAAATGGATTCGTAGCTTACGGCAGTGGTAATGGTTAATTACCACAACGGAATGACGTTTAGCTACTGCGCAGACGCAATAATTACCACGAAAACTACGAAGTGTCAAATATTATCAGCACACAATACATGACAAAAGTAAAAATAATAAAAACTGGCGTAACTGTGACCAACCATCTTTTAAGGAATAAACAAAATTACCGAACGCCGGTCATAGTTAACGTCAATTATATCTGTATAGACTTTGGTGTGGCTATTCTTGAGATCAGGGAAAAGAAAATAATTCCGCACAAGTGCGCGGTTCCCATTGTATGTATGTATGTATTCAAAACTGGTGGAAAGTACTGTATACAGGGTGGGGACTTTAACTGGTGCAAATTCGCTACAGCTTCAGGTTGAAAGATGCGGATAAAACGCAAAAACACTTCAATTGAGATTTTTTGTGTCCGGTCATCCCCTTTAGAGGCTGAAACTCACGCCGACTTCATTTTTTTTAAATGGGATGGTACTACTTGTGGCACCTTGTTGGAAAGGTCTTTCCAAAAGAAAATTGATTGTGCCATTTTTTTTCATTTTAACTGTTATGCTATTTTCTAGCGTGAAAAAAGAAGAATCGGGGACGAAATTCAACAAAAACTGGCATCTAAAATTATAGTCAGTGTGTTTTATCTTGAAAATTTACACAAAATTCAACCATATACATTATTAGGACTACCCAAGTTAATCAAAGAACGCTAATTTATTTCTTTTTATTTTAACAACTGTTCTTGACAAAGAGCAACACGGTGGTAAAATTCAGCTTGAAGCCTTCTTAATATTTCTGGTGTAATTTGCCGAGTTTCTTCTCTAATTCTATCCTTTAGTTCTTCAATATTATTCGGTCTTGTGGCGTATGCTTTAGATTTTAAGAAGCCCCATAAATAAAAATCTAATGGAGTGAGAGCAGGAGATCGAGCTGGCCATTCAATGAATCCTCTTCTTCCAATCCACCTGTTATGGAAAAAGTCATTTAAGAACTGTCGTACATTGAGAGCGAAATAGGGTGAAGCCCTATCTTGTTGAAAGAAAATTCTTTGATCAATGGTTCCATCGTCTATCGGAAACGTTTGGATAAGTTCAGTTACCAACGTATTTTTTTAAAAATTCCAAATATCTGTCGCCGGTTAAATTTTGGTCAAAGAATATGGGTCCAATAATTCTATCTGCCATTATTCCAGCCCATACATTGATTTTTCTTTGATATTAAACTCACCTCTCCATTTAAGGTAAAAGTTGCTTCAACAAAATCATGATTGTTTTCCACAAACCAAAACTACACTTTTTTGCACTCGACGCGCGTTTCGCTAACAACGTTAGCATCATCAGGAGACGATAAACAATGAACTAAATTAATCTACGCTCTATCTTATATACAATCCTTTAGTGGGCGGAGATAAGACCAATAAATTGTGATTGATCACGATTTTTAATCCTATCTCCCCTCAACCAAAGAATAAAGTGTACTAAACGGGATGGGTCCTCTATCTTTATTTAAACTATTTCTGGATTTAATGATTTCCATACTTTCATATGCATTCAAAAGTCTTTTGTTTGGTACACTTTTTAGAAGTTTTAGGTTATCTAATGTGAATCTATGATTGTTTTCAAAAGCATGCTCGGCCACACTTGACTTTTCTGTTCTTCCGTATTTTAAGTGTGCTAAGTGTTCTTTAAAGCGTGTTTGAATAGAGCGTCTCGTTTGGCCAACATATTTTTTGTCACAATCCATTCGGGATTCGGGATTTTCTTCCATCAACTCCTGCACAGGCTTCATTTTGCAGGGTCTCTTACCAGCAGATTTCAAGATCAAAGAGTTTCTGGCACAAATCAAATTCCCTACTTACTGGTCTGGCAGAACTGATTGGATTTTCCTGTGTCTCTACTGTGCGTCTACTCGTTGTGGCCTTTCTCGAGGAATTTGCCGTAAATGCCTGTGCAACCTGAAATGAGCCTCAATTTTGCCTAATGTAGCCCGGTGTAACGGAGGTAATTCTGGATGTCGCGCTTGAAATAATGACTTCTGTTTGAGTACGCATCCACTCTCCGAACCCAATCATCATCAAAATTTCTATTTTCAAAGTTTCCGTTAAATACGCCAGCATTCTTAACGAAAATTAAGAAGAATAATAATTCGACAGACAATAAATTGATTCATTGCAGCCTTGCAATTGATAAAGATGCGATAATTATTTGTACCTTTACTTACCTTAATTTTTTCCGAGTCCCTTTTTTACAATAAAAAGTCCAAATTGATATAAAGCGGTTCATACACTTTTTTTAAAACAAATTGAGAAAATACTCACCACTAAAAACTGTACCTTAGAATGGTTTTGTAAGCATCAGAAGAATTTTTTGATATAAAATAATTTTTTCACGCTAGAAAATTACCATTTGGTAAAAATGGAAAAAAAATGGCACAATCATTTTTTTTTGGAAAGACCTTTCCAACAATGTGCCACAAGTGGTATTATACCATTTAAAAAAATGAAGTCGGGGTGAGTTTTACCCTCTAAAAGGGATGAAAAAAATTTTTTTTTGGTATAACCGGAAAGCTTTTTTGCGCTTTATCCGCATTTTTCAACCTGAAGCTGTAGCGAATTGGCGCCAGTTAAAGTCCCCACCCTGTATATTTTTTCTTGAAATTTACGTCACTGCCAATTAATAATAGGGACTTATCAGTTTGTTGTCAAAGTTACTTTTGAAAGTTTAAAAAATGCCGCGGAAAAAATATAATGTCAGGGTTCCCACCAAATTCTGATTTCCAAATTCCCTGACTTTTCCAGGTTTTCCCTGACCATTTTTTTAAAAATGCCATGTATTTTTTGGATACGAATTGCTTGTCTACGAGGACCAAGTAAATGTAGACTTTTACCATGACAATTTTTTAAAGCTCAAATTTAGCAGGTATTTATATTATCGACATAAAAAGGTACAAAGCAGATAATGAAACTTTATTTGAACACAAAAATCACAGAAACCGAATTCGTTAAATCCTAAAAACAAATCAGGTACTTAACAGTATTACAAATAAAAGACTAATTTGCCTAGTTCTACCGACGTTTCTTTTGGTCATTTACTATTTTATAAAACTAAATTGCATGAAGTGTTAATATTATATGCACATGCACACGAAAAAGAAGACCAGCTGGAATACGAAAAAACTTAAGACAGAACAAATACAGGAGAGCGATGAAAAGACGAAATATGACCAGGAAAAAATACTTCAACACCCAACAGCATCTAATATAAAAAAGTATAAACAACAAAGATCTGAAACACATAGAATGATATAAAGGAAAAAGGAATATATATAATATAAAGGAAATAGGACAAATGGAGGAAAACAGACAAAGCAATAGAATAAAAGAATACTTTCAGGGAATAATAAAGCACAAAACATGATACCAATCCAGAACCGAAAACTTCCTCTCAACAAACAACTCATAATCAAACAAAAGAGAGATTCTAACCACATGAAAGAACTGCTTTTGCAAACTACTCAACGAAAAGGTAAATACCGATACTACACTCATAACCATATATACCAGATTTACATCAGATGTTTATTGATTTCAAACAGGCATTTGACAGATTATGTTGAGCAAAGTTGTGGGAAGCAATGCAGAGACTAGGTTTTTAAAAGCTGATATCCCTGGTAAAAATGTGTACGGAGGATACAAGGTGCAAGATAAGGGTGAAACAGAGATAGTCTCATTTCTTTGGTATCAAAAATGGGCTTAAGCAGGGTCGTGACTTTCTTTCACCTCAACTCTTCAACATAACATTAGAACATGCAATTAGGAAAGCCAACATTGAGACACCAACGGCTATATTCCACCAAGAAGGACCTAACCTACTACTGGCCTTCGCAGAATGATGTGGTGGACATAATTCGCAACAGCAGGTATAATCTTAAAGACTCCTTGCACCACAATATTTCTGCATCCATAACTGTAGAGTAGAATCCTTTTTAGCAGTGGAAGCAGTTGCTGTGGAGGTTCCTTCACTTCCAGTAGTTGGTGTAGATGTAGGTCCATTGTCATTGTGGGCCAAAAGTGATAGTGTATTAGTTTTCTTGATTAACAAAGGCAATTTCTTTTAATTTTTTGAGCATCCACGTACTTTACATGACTACTGTTCTTAAAATGGGTCATGATGGGCTGAAACAAAGCTTACAATATGCTTGATATTTATTGGTTTTCACAGTCTGTATATAGACACTGCTACCCTGGTTGAGTTATGGAAGGGCTTATCCAGTCTCAATTAGAAACTTCTTTTTTTTCCACATTTTGGATTTTTGCTTTTAAAAAAATTGAAAATTCTCGAAACCTCGCATCGCAGTTGCACCCTACATCATTTAAAGGTTAGGAATAAATACATTTAATGACAAATATTGTCGAATTAGAAAAAACGCGATAGACTGCACTTTAGGTGAACTGGAACTGATTTAGCGCGAAACAGATATGGAGCTTATATACAAGGTGAGCAATATATTTTTTACAAAGTTGGTTTAAAAAAATAGGTTGAGAAACAAAAATTCCAGGTTTTTTGTGCCAATTCTCTGACTTTTGAGGATATTTTGGTCATTCCCTGACTTTTCCAGGTAGCTTTCAAAATTTCCTGACTTATCCAGATTTTTTAGGTTTTCCAGGTCAGAGGGAACCTTGAATGTGTAGTATAATCGAAACAAACCACATCTAATAATTTTCAATATATAGACAAAAATACATACAAATTAATCCATAGAAAGTTTGAGGTACAGAGCAGTACTTCGAGGGTAACGTACAGGGTGTCCAAAACTGGTGGTTTTGGGGGTTTCCGATACTTCTATAGGAGACAGGGAAAACTCGACTCCCATTTGCGAGACTGCGGGGACTTTTTTAAAAGGCTGCCTTTTGGGATAAGCCCTATAACTATTTATGAAAATATCTTCGTAGTGTTCGTCACCTCATTTAATGCATATTTCGTCAGGTTTTTGTTTTTGATTTAACTCAAAAAACAGTTGGAAATGGGTATGAAGAAATTACCACAAAATTTTGTTTCTTATTTCGTGGTCAATAATACATTTTTTTATTTATTTTTTGAAAATTAGTATTTGCATCAGTACTGATGAAATTGCTAAGGTGCTGCTAATTTCGTTACCCCTCTTGAAAAAAAAATAGGAAAAAAAAATTACAAGTCCAAAACCAAATCGCCAAATTGTCCTAATATTGTTTTCTTAATAGGATTTATAATAAGCTCCAACAGTCAACTAAACTTTAATTTTTTGCACCTGCGGTGATTGTAGCACAATGTCCAAAGATATGATTTAAAAGCAGAGATTATTTGTGAAACTGACGAAATTAGGCCCCCTGACGAAATTATCCACTTTTACCTTACGTACATTTTGCCGTATAACTATTGAATCAAAGTGAATACTTGGTATTACGGAACTTGACCGTTTCAACATTTAGACTTATAGAGAACGCAAACATCGATGCTAATAAGATAAAGGCAACTAATTAGGCCTGTTTGTGTGCACATTCCACGTGCGTATCATTAGATCTTATTAAAACCCTACGAGATCTGCTCGTTAGTTATTTATGTTATAAGTGCATTACGTAATCATCGTTAGCCTATCAAAGACTCCATGTGATTACTAAATCAATAATATTATTAGTAATACAATATATAAAAGGTAAAGATATCCGTAAACACGAGTTTTGCAACAGTGGTGCTCATCGGTACGGTACTACCCTACCTGGAAAAAAATAAATTACTGGGGCTGAATTCTTGAAACTCAACACCAAAACCACAAAGTACCGTTGGTAAGTAATCTGTGCCAAAACCTCATAAAACGTCGGCATCGGCATCGACTTTGTGACACAGAGGCGGAGCCATGCAATTAATATATATAAATATATATAATATATAAAATAAAATAAGCCTTTTTCTTCGACCTGAATATGTTTGACGTGAGATGTCTAATCCACGTGGAGTGCCACAGTAAGCCACAAAAATATACGTTAAATGAATTATTTTTAATGTTATGTTTATTTCAATGGAAATTTTTGCGAAGTTCTATAATTTTAGAGTAAAACTGTAAAACGAGGTGTTCCAACTGATATTGGAAGCACTATACATGAAATGAACTCTGTGTTACGGACTTCCATTGTCTATATTTTATTTATTCACGACGTTTCGATCAGTACAATCTCTGATCGTCTTCGGGTGCAAACTATAATCGATTCCTAAGGATACGTACTTATATACTATGGGAAATCACTCAACCGAGAAGTTTAAGAAATTGGCTCCGCCCAAGGAGGGGCTTCCAAATATTTTGAATTTTAACACTTGGTTTACTAAAATCACCCTGATTCTGCCATAAAGGCAACTTCAAGGAATTTCGTTTCTTCCAGTGTGACTCCTTGTGCAAAATCTTTGCTTCTGTCCACTTCATTCGGTGTTGTTTTGACCATGCGTATTCGGCGATTCCTGATTTCGTTATTTCACCGCTTTGGGTATTTGTCTGATATTCTTAGAGCCTAACAGAAAGTTGTCTTTTTGATTCACCTAGGTATGATTCACGACACTCACATGGAACTTGATAAATGCATTCCTTATTTTGTTTGTTCTCCAGGTTTTGTTTTACTAAGAAGGCTTCGAATTGTATTATTAGATTGAAAAGCTGTTTTCATATTAAAGTTGTTCGCTACTCTTCGAATACTCCTTTAACGTATGGAATTGTAAGGAATGCATTTGCCTGGTTTTGGTCTTGTAATCGCTGTCCTGTTTGCTGAAATTTAGAAATAGTACCTGTTGTAAGTTTAAGGCTGTAACCATTCTGCTGTAGATCCTTTTTGATTTCCAAGTCATGAGGATTGTTACAAATTTGATAGGCTCTATTATACAAAGTTCTTATTATGCCTCGTTTGAAAGAAAAAAATTCAAAATCGCGGTTGGCTTTGAAACTGTTTGGCCCACAAGGCTATAAACCAAAAATCTACTGCGCATGCACTAACAAATCCATGCCTGGTGTAGTGACCTTACGATAATTTAATGATAAGGTATTAATTTGAGTGACAGTGACAACGTCATCTGTCCGAAAACTTTGATTTTATTTAATTGAATTTATTTATTACTATGAATAAAACATCTCCAACCGCAAGTTTAACCTTACTCGAGGGTTTCAATCCACAAGGTAAACCCGTTACAAGAGGACATGGCCTCAAGTGTGGAACCCACTTCCTGAAAAAACTGGGCACTGTCGAAAAGTTTACATTTTTGACGAGGTATGGTTTTGCCATTCTGTTTATGTTATTATAGAGTTTTTGTGTTTTAAAATTTAGTGGCGGTATTTTCTGTGATTGCGTGCGTTATTATTACGGGAAACACTAGACAACACTTTTTCAATTTTTGTTTACTTATGGAAAATCTATTAAAAGTGTGGACCGAGTGGACACTACTCTTTTAATAGATTTTCCAAAAGTAAACAACAATATTCAACATAAACCTACATTTTTGCTGTCAGATGGTTGTCAGTTACTTTCACTACTGACGCAATCGACGCGCCTCGTGTATGGGTTTTTTTCTGGTCAACTTGATTGAAAGAGTTATTATCGGTACGCATTTTTCTCGGGAAAAGCAAGGGGAGGGCCGGTATATTATCTCGTAGTTATATGGTTGCAGCAGAATGATTTGAACCTTGATTTAAATATGGTTCTGTGTGAGTGGGTTTACTATAGACTGTTGTTCTGATGTCGCTTTCTACTCGTTTGACAAGTACATCAAGAAAAGGAATTTGACAATTTTCCTCCAACTCCATTGTGAATTTTATGGTGGGTCTTATGTTATTTAGGTGGTCAAGAAATTCTGAAAGTTGTTGTTCATTCCGGGTTCAGACAATAAAAGTATCATCAGCATATCTCAGCCACAGCTTAGGTTTATATGTTGCGGTATCAACCGCGTGTGATTCGAACCACTCCATGTAAATATAGGCCACCGCTGGCGAAAGCGATGAACCCATTGGCAGACCGTCATTCTGAGCATAAAACCTATCTTTTACCTGAAATTAGGAGTTATATAGACAGCACTCCAACAACTCCATCACTCCCTCCAGCGGCAGGCTTGTACGTTCACAAAGGGATTCGTCATCATCCAGTCTCTGTCTAATAATATCTAGCGATTCCTTTATCGGGACATTGGTGTATAGACTTTCGACATCAAAACTGACAAATCTATTCTAGGGTACTAAAACAAAAGATTTAAGGATATTAACAAAATGGTTGGAATTTTCTACAAATGAAGCGGTCTTGCCTGCAAGACGTTTAATAATTTCCAAAAGGAATTTAGACAGATTGCTTGTTGGAGATATTCTGGAACTTGTGATTGGGCGTAAGGGTAGTGCATCTTTGTAAATTTTGGGGAGTCCGTATAGATGAGGAGGCTTGCTATAATGTGGTGTAAGTTGACACCTTGCGTTATCCGGAATATAACTGGAATACTTTTTTAAAGTTCTATAAACCTTACTTTCGATTGATTGCGTCGGTCCGTTTGAGAGAAGTTTCTAGTTTTCTTTGGCAATTACCTCTTCAGCTTTCTGGTCATAAGTTTCCGTGTCAAAAATCACTGTTGCATTGCCCTTATCAGCCGGTAAGATTTTAACAGATTTGTCCTTTTGAAGATTCTTCCATGCGATTTCCTCTGACTTACTTATATTAGAGGTATGCTTGATAGGTTTATCAATAATGGTCCTTACTTGATGCCTGAATTCATCGGTGTCTTGTCATGAAAGAGAATGACTTTCTATGGCGGTGATGATATCGATAGTGGGTATCTTCTTTGAAGCGATGGAAATGTTAAGTTCTTTGGCAAGTAAGTTTTCTTCTATGGATGTCAATGTCTTCTTTGATGTATTTGTCTTCTTTGATGTATTAATGATAGTTCTTTTAGTGTCGGTGGTCGATTGGCTTTGTGGACGTTGATGGGCGAGTTCCATTGATGGTTCGCTTGCCAAGTCTGTCGTAGATGGTTGCAGGTTCGTATGATTATGTGCAGAATCGGTTGATAATCTTCCTCTATAGTGTATTCCCAAATCTCCTGAAACCGTTGTCCCAGTTCTTCTGTCAGTCAGGACTTGTTCCAGCGATGAAAGCTGATTTGGGATCGTATGAGTGCTTTACTGGCGTCATCTAGAATCCGCTGAACTCTTTGTCCTGGAAATGGTGCCTTAAGACGAAACGCAACCGGAATAATGTTCCTGTCTCTTGCTTGACATAGGAATTCGATGTACGTGTCTTCTTTGGTATGCTTAATTGAAGTTTTCAGTAAACCAAGTGTTGAAATACCAAATAATTGGAAGCCTTTCCTTGAGCGGAGCCAATTTCTTAAACTTCTCGGTTGAGTGATTTTCCATAGTATAAAGCGTAGCTTTAGGAATAGATTGTAGTTTGCACCTAAAGACCAAATTGTATTGATTGAAACGTTGTGTATAAATAAAATATAGACAATGGAAGTCCGAAACACAGAGTTAATTTCAAATATATCATTGTCTCAAACTTTCAAACAAGCACTATACATATCTTGAACCATGTTAAAAAGGAATTGATTAAAGCTGTTTATACATGGTATATAGGTTAAGCAGTGGCGTACGCTGCAGAAATTGTTCCTGGGGGTAGCTTGTGATTCCTGGAGGGGAGCTTGATTAACAGAATATTCTAAGGTACCATTTGATTGGTGATTTTTGGGGAAAATTTTCATTGGCTCTGAGTGGCGCGGAGTTGATCTCCTAAGCCGCCGTTAAGTACGCTGGACCCGTATTCTTGACGGCTTGTGAGGTTAGTAGCCACCGGTGAATATTTTCCTCTCTCACTTTTCACATGGTTCAAAGCAGGTGAGAAGAGAGAAATTTGTTCACACTCACGGACACGGGTGTATACAGGCACAGGTCTGGTAGGTTAAGCACGATGTGCCACTACATAATGCCTTACGTATTTACCCCATTGTATTTGATAGTTCCTCAAGCGAAGTTAGTGTTTTCAGATATGGCACAAAAAATAAGTGTGACTGCACTGCGTAAGCGCAGCATTCTCGAAAATAATAATGTCGTTAAAAAAATATAGGTTTCGCTTTTTTAATAAAGGTTGGCAGTAAATTTATTTAAGGCTATATAGTTTGTCCCTATCCTTGGATACTTTTGTTTATTTCTTAAGCACATGTTTTTTTTTAATTTAAATACTGGGCGTTTCCATCCAATTCAGGATTAATTGCCCAGCGTTAAACAAATTGGGACAAACACAAAATATCTATGTACCTAAGCTGGGATTCGAACCCAGAATCTTCCGTGCGGCAGTCAAATACGCTACGCATTGCGCTACGAGACACCTGTATATCTAAATCTTTACGACAGTTTTCTTTACCCTTCGATTAGACTAATGCGAAATGGCAGAAGAAAACACCGCCTATAAAGAGCAGAAAAAACTCCCAAGCAGCACTTCAAATTTTAATCACGGCTCAATTCTTCATTAAGAATAGAGCCATTGTCGTTTTACTCAGCATAATGTAAACAAACATCTTGTTACTTTTATCAGCGAATTTAATCCTCGTGCTTAGATGAAAACGCGTAGAAAAACTTTTTTGAAACGTCCATAAGGCCACTCTGTGTTAAATAAAATCTTTATAAAAAAATTAATTTGTTGTCTGTGAAAAATAAATAAAAAGAGAGGTTCGTGGAATATCGGACACACACAGGTTCGTGGCATATCGGACCCACATTTTTATGTGTGTCCGATATTCCACGAACCTCTCTTTTTATTTATTTTTCACGGACAACAAATTTATTTTATTTTTTTTTTATTTTACTTGGCTTTCTTTTTTCGCAACAAACCTCCTCCGAAGTTGCTGAGCCTTAATATAAGGCGACGTAGTATAAACTCCAATTGAGGGTGCAGTTGCTGCGAACGTTGTATTTTGAACGGTCATCTTTTAGTAACCCGTACCGTTTCGCAGGTTTCTTTTTTTTTGTCCTGCTCGCAAATTTCATTCTTATTGATATTCGCATCCTTTAACGTTTTGCCTTTTTGTAGCCATCCGACATCTCGCGTTGTTTGACGACGAAAGTTGTTTAAATTCGCTGGGTGTGGTTGTCTATGTTATGCTCCATACGCCAGGTACAGTCCTATGTTGCCCTGATGATTCCTAACAAGAGCGAAACAGGCCTGTAGGTTTCTGAAATATCCATTAGATCTTGGAGGCCAGGTCGTAATGAGTTGAAAAGCAAAATAAGTGTCCGTCATGCTACGAACCTTTCTTTTTAAAATCTTTCAGTGGGATTTACTAAGATCTAAAATAGTAGCCCTCAGAGGTCTAAATATTTACACCCATGGGGGGTACTAAATTTTAAAACCCATTTTCAGAAAACACTTACTCATACAGAAAAGATACAAAGTTATTGATTATTTTGTATTGTTATTTCAAAATACCACACAAAAACTGCTTTTTTTCTCAAAATATTCCATATTTTAGGAGAAAATGCACTAAAGCTAATTTTTTTTGACAGATTTTAAAATGGAAAATGCTGAATACGCCAAAAATTTGGCACATAATAGCTTCATCATCTGTGTTTGAGGTTATAAAGGTGATAATTTTTTAGACCACCTCTGGAGGGTGGTTTAAATTTATAGCCCCCAGAAAGGATTGTTTTGTGAAGTTACTTTTCCGCATGATTTTTGTATTGTTAAAAATGAAGATATTTAGGACTAATTAAATAATATATTTAACTATTCTTATTATTATTATAAAAAGATGAAAAAAAAAACAATCGTAGCGGAGTTGGGGCAAGCTGTCAAGGGCGGAAAAGTCACTTTTTGCACGTGTCAGGTACAAAATTTTTCCTACTTGCGTAAAAACCTTCTATACAAAATTATATTTTCATTTTTAGGCATTAAAGTAGCAAAAAACTGTTTTTTTTAAGTTTCTTTACATTTGAGTTGAGAAATCTGAAAAGACGAATTGGACCTAAAAAAAATTCTTTTCTGCACACCATACGTAAAAGACACTGGGTAAATCCATTACCGCACGGCGTGCAGGAAATGCAACTTTCCGTACGCCAATAATATAAAATTTTTATAATTTTTTAACTATATATCTTTGATTTAGTAAAATTTTTTATTATTATACTTAATTCCTATGATCTTACTTACTGACTTTCTTTACCGCATGGCGTGCGGTAAAGTTACTTTACCGCACGCCGTGCTGTAAATTAGAATTTTACATAACTGATATAGTTTACTTTAAACATTAGTGCTGAACTACGTGATACAAATTTTTATAGTTTTAGAATGATTTTTTGAAGTTTTATATGCTCATAGGTAAAATCTTGTACCTGGCTCTTGCGTAAATTGCCTTTACCGTCCTTGACGACTTGACCGAACGACGCTTAGTGGACAACTGCCGTCGCGTGCGCTAAAGTATCACTTTCCGCACTTGTTAGCTAAATAACTATTAACAATTTGTTAGAAATTTTCCTTAACATAGTGACCAAAACCCCAAAAAGTAGTTTCAAAACACACACAAAAGGATTTTCGATTTACATTTGGTCCTGGTTTTGGTTGAATCAGAACCGAAACCAGTCCTTTCGATTCAAAATAATGAGGTCACAGTTCCAACTCGGTTATGAATCTTTAGAACCAGACTGGAAGGTTGGTTTGGTACTTTGGTTGTAAACATAACCTTTAAAATATTTAAAAATATAGGTATTCTTTCTTTTAAGTCAAATCAAAAATTTCATTCCAAGATAATATATGATGTCATGGTTTTAGAATCATTGTCAAAATAATGTCAGCCAGAACCGGGACCAAATCCTAAATCGAAAATCCCTAAAGCGGTAAAGTGATACAAAGTAATAAAGTGGTAGATGCCTACCCTGATAAAAAGATTTCTTTGCCACAAAAAAAGGTATTTTAGGATGTGATTGAACGAATATTTCTTTTTCAAAAATTAAAATTAGAAACAATTTGGGACCGAGTCCGGCCCAATAAAGGTAATTTGTGTAACTTTTGACAAAAAAATATTCTTTTGTGGTAGAGAAACATTCCTTCAGCCATATCCGCATATGCCTTTGTTTGTGACAAAGAAATCTTTCTAACTTTGCACGCATAAATAGGGGACCTTTAGGTAATTTATGATAAGTTATGTTCCAATGATGCACAGCGGACTTTTTAAAAACTTTATTTCTTAAACTGTATACTAGTAACTACTTACTGCTACTATGATTCGAACTTGAATGAATTGCAATGATTAGAAGCGTGGTTTTATATCTTAACCTTTCACTTGATAACAAGCTAACGATAATGATAATAATAATTACAAAGTTTAGAAAACAATAATTTGACGATTAACTAATGTTGTTTGCTTCGAAATGACAAATTAATAATATTTGGTTTTAATGATATAGTTCAAAAACAACTTATCCAAATATTTTAATGTAGTCATTATCGTTACTACTTATTATTAACCTTTGAACGATTTCTAGATATCAATACAGAATAAGGAGAATGTACAGAAGTATATTACTTTTCCACCCTTAACAGAAATCATGACCTCATGATTTATCTTGTAATTCTATGTCTTCTCCTATTTGTTTATCATCCTCTAACCATCTTTTAATGCTATCCTTAGATATTACCTTATGTCTAAAATATTTCTGATAAATACAAACTATAGTGACTATTATCAAAAGGAGAATAAAAAACAGTAAATAATTATGTCCATTTTTATGGAAACTATAGGTGTCCAATTCCAATGGTTGAAAAAAGTTTTCGTTAATTGTTTCTGGTTGTAGGATATGATCAAATGATCTGTTTTGATTAATAATTACTGTGCAGTTTGATTTAATAATATTACAATTTTCTATATCGTTACGTACAATCTTTTGACATAGCTCAAAGATGGGGTTAGACTTTGAAGTACAATAAATAATTTGTTTATTCTCCGTTTGTATAACATAATTATAAGTATTAGAAATCTCATGTTGGGTACTATTGATATTATTAGTTTGATTATAAAAATACCATTTATGATTATTATTTCTACAAGATTTAAACCATTCTGAATTACAAACATAACTTGAAGGTATTGTTATCAATAAATTATTGTAGGGAATCGGATAGACAATTGACATCTTACAAGTATAATCCCTAAAAATTGGAATTCTTATAACTAAAATTAATACATTGTTTTTGATAAAGACAGCAGTTTTACATAATTGTACTAATTCTAAGGGCTGCACTAATGGCCATAAAAGGGACTTAGCATAGTGTTTTTGTAAGTATTCCCAAAGTGTGCGAATTTCATTTAGATCAAAAATTTCTAAATTAAGTGTTTCAGTATGAGAAAGTGATATTGTTCTTTCTAACATTTCTAGATAACTTTTTACTCTTTGTGTTTGTGAATTAATACTCAAAATATTCCAGATTTTATCAGTTTCGTTATATCTTTCGTTAAGAACTTTTTGTAGCTCATTTGAATGAAAATTGATTTTATTAATAAGATCATTATATCTGTTTGAAATATGTTCGGCTAATGAACTATAACTATTTAATCGAGAGATTAATTTGTTTTGGTTTTGTGTTAAAATGTCAAAGTGTTGATTTATTTCTTGTAGGTCTTGTTCGTCAAGATTTCCTGTTACAAATTTTATTACAGAACCTAAGAAGTTTACTAAACCACGTTTTTGACGATTAGGAATTAATTTATAATAGGTGGCGAAATAATTTGATATTAGTTCATTTGTTACAAAAAGTTGTTGTTTTACATAGTAATTTTTCGGTTTGTTAAGACTAAGTGAATGATTTAAAATTTGCAAGGTTTCAAAAATTTGAGATAAATTAAAATTTACATACGTGGAATGAAGATGATCTTGTATATAAGTGTGATTAGATAGAACTTCTGAATAGGTAGTTGAATTAATTGGAGTTACTTCCAGGGTCTGAACAGTTTGAAGAATTAGGAGTCTCAAAAGAAGGATTCTTTCTTAATCTTTTAGTGTGCCTTAAATGTGTGTTCGTATTTTTCTTTTGTTTGATTCCTATCGTTAATATTGGTTCATTTTGTTTTTTAATTTTTTCTTTTTTATAAAGTGGTTTGTTCTTAGTTTTAATTTGTTTGTCACGTATAAAAATTGTTTGGTCATCTGAGGCTGATGGTAGTGGGTCAGGTGAAACAGGGTTTTGATTTTGTGTTTTCTTTTGTTGATTCTGCTTTGTTTTTTGGTAGATTTGATTATAGAGAGGTAAGATCTCATTTTTACGTTTCTGATTATATTCTTCGTATACCGGCGTCTCAGTTATTTCTGGTTCGAAAAAGCAAGGTGAATTTATAAGGGCGAATGGTGGATAACCAGTGGTAGAATGGATACTATAGTTGTAATTTAGAATAACAGTAATCATGAGTTGAGCTAGAGATTCATTAGGGTTGTTTTAATTTTGAATTCTTAATTTTTCTGTTAATGTGGAGTGCAATCTTTCTACTACGCTGTTTGAAGTAGAGTTACAGGGGGTGGTAAAATGAATTTCTATATTAAAAAGGGAACAAAATTCTTTTAATACATTGTTATTAAATTCTTTACCATTGTCGAAGACCAATTTTCGTGGATATCCGTGTTCGGAAAAATAGTGCCGTAATTTATTTAGGTCGGTTATGGCATTTTTATCTGATATGGCGTAGGCTTGTGCAAATTTAGAAAAGGAGTCTATGATAGTGATAAATAGCTGATTACTAAATTTATAAAGATCAATATACAAAGTTTCGAAAGGTTTGGGAGCTATTAAGGGTCCTTGAAAATTTAACTTATAAGGAATGCGTTCGTATTTGTTTATTAGGCATAATTCACATTTATTTATGTAGTCTTGGATGGACTCTCGTAATTGGGGCCAGTAATATTTAGGTTTTAGGTGGTTGTAAGTCTCAGTTATGCCGTTATGATTTTGTGAATGATATTGTGAAATAATTTCTTTTTGTTGAGTTTTAAAAACTATGTCAGGAAGTAATATTGTTGCAAATTTTATTCGTATTTTGTTATTGCCATTTTCTTGTACAAATTTTGTGAATTCTTTCTTTAAGGTTTCATCACGGATAAATATGCAAAATGTTTTATTGTCAGTTAGATGTTCCGTTAGGATTTGCATGAAATTAGCATTTAAGGTGTCTTTGTTAACTGTTATGACTTTATGCAGTTTTTGAAAGGGGTGGCTAGTGAAAACGTGATAAGTTTGACCATATTTTATTATTAGACGTTGGTAACTATAGTTGACGGGTAATTCCGATATTGACATGCTAACATTTAAAGCACCGCTGTCACTGTGTACAGTATTGTTGTCAAAATCCTCGATATTTGCTGTATCATTTATGTCATTATTGGGGATGTTTGATTCAGTTTCTAGTGTATTAATTTGTATTCGAGATAATGCATCTGCAACTTTGTTGTCTTTGCCTTTTTTGTATTTAATATCAAAATTGAATTCTTCAAGTTTCAGTTTCCATCTAGTTAATTGGGTTCTTTAAGAGATGTGTACCAAACAAGAGGATTATGATCGGTCTCGATTAGAAATTTTTGGCCATACAAGTAGGGTCTAAAATGTTTTGTTGCCTCTACGATGGAAAGAAATTCTTTTTCAATGGTAGAGTAATTTCTTTCGGCTGAATTAAGGGTTCGAGAATAAAAGGCAATAGGGTGATCGTTTTGTGACAAAACACATCCTATAGCTACATTAGAAGCGTCGGTAGTAAGCCGAAATGGTTTTGAAAAATCAGGATAAGCTAGAACAGGAGAATTTGTCATCAGTTCCTTACATTTCTCGAAAGCATTGACATAATCTGGATCTGAGGGATTTAATTTAGAATTTTTACGTAGACACTTAGTTAGGGGCTGAACAATTTTTGCAAAGTTTTTAATAAATTTTCTGTAATATCCAACTAATCCAAGAAATGCTTTAATTTCTTTTTGAGTTTTAGGGATGGGATATTTTTTTATACACTCAATTTTTGATGGGTTTGGTTTAATGCCTTCAGGGGTTATTAGGTGGCCAAGGAATGGAACTTCTTTACATAAGAATTCAGTTTTATCTAATTGAATCTTTAAATTGACTTCTTTTAATTTTTGAAAAATAGTTTTTATATGAATGATATGGTCATGAAGTGACTTAGAAAATATAATGACGTCGTCCATGTAGACGAAGCAAAACTTAAAAAGATATTCCCTTAAGATTTCATCCATCATTCTTTGGAATGTGGCAGGGGCGTTTTTAAGACCAAACGGCATTCTTAGATATTCATAATGACCGTTATTAATAGTAAAAGCAGTTGTCTCAATACATTTAGGGTTCATTTCTATTTGATGGAAACCCTGAGCCAAATCCAGAACGGTGAAATATTGACATTTTCCAAGATTATCTAAGATTTCCTCAATTTTCGGTAGTGGAAATTTATCTTCAATTATATTTTCATTTAGTTTTCTGTAGTCAATTACCATTCTAAATTTTTTTTCTCCTGAGGCGTCTAATTTTTTGGGGACGATCCATATTGGGGCGGAATAAGGAGATATAGAAGGTCTTATTATTTTGTTGTCGAGAAGTTTTTGAATTTGTTTATTGATTTCTGGTAGCATGGACGGAGGATGTCGAAATGATTTGACATAGATTGGTTTGTCGTCTTTAGTGCGGATGTGATGTTTAACATGACTGGTAAAAGATAAATCGGATTTGTCAGTATTCATGATTGACGAAAATTCCTTACAGATTTTTATGACTGCTTCTTTTTCTTCAGAATTTAGATGACTTAGTCTAAAGGACTCAATTACATTAGAGTTTTTGGAGCTTGGAAAATTTGTTTGAATATTAAAGCATTCAGAGGGAATTACATTGAATCTAGTTTTGAATTCTGTGATGATGGGTTCATTGAAGGGGTTAGGTAATTCGCAATAACCATTTTGAACAGAGACTAAACAATCTGGGAATGTGTAGTTATGTAATTCAAACGATGGCAGAAGGGCAGTTCCACAATTATGATTTACTGGAATTTTTAATTTATCAGATTCATGTGATATTTTAGGTGGTGGTTTGGTCATAGCAATAAAAAAAGAAATTAATTTGTTTTTTAGGCGTAGCTTGTTTGTTGAGTAGTCAATGGAACCATGCATTAGTTGAAATATGTCACTGCCTATGAGAGCGTCATAATTTTCGTGCCAGTCAATTACATGAAAATCTATAATGTCTGTAATACCTAGTTCACTTAACAGGGGGTATCTGAAATTATATTTTTCTATTATTTCTCTATTGCAGGAAATCACTGAAAAGGGTTGTTCATATATGCAATCCGGGAATAAATTAGCAAAGCGAGGTGAAATTATTGAATGTGATGCGGCAGTATCTATGAGTATTTTGATGTTAATTTTTTGAAGATATAAGTAAGGTAAGGATGGGAGGCGACCGATGTGATTTAGGTCGATTCTGGATCTCTTATGACATCCTGAAAATTTGAATCATTTTCAGTTTCATTTTCCCAGGTAGGTTCTGACTGAATAGGTAAGTATTGATTTAATTCTGGGTCAAAATAGCAAGAAATTGGAGAAAAATCTGAATTTTCGAAATTCTCAGAATTTTCTTGGCAAACTTCTAAATTTGTTAATTCTTCAAAATGCTGTTTAAACGGGGCTGTTTGTCTAAAGTAGTTGGGATTTCCTTGTTGATAATCTTGCTGAAAGGGTTTTTGCTCAGATATTTGTGTTAAAGGTTTAAATACGGCGGTGGATATGCCTGACATGGGTGTTGGTTTAGAAGAGGGCGTGGGATGTTTAAACATAGGTGGTTGCCTAAATGCAGGGATATTTGAAGGAAATCTTTGATTTATTGGTTTTGATTGGATGTTAATCGGTCCTTGTGGAAAAGATGATTGTTTAAAATTTGATGGGGGGAAAAAAGGTTGTCCATGGAAATTTTGATTTTTATTTTGAGCTGAAAAGTTTTGGTTTTTATTTTGAGTTGAAAAATTTTGATTTTTAAGTTGATGCGAGGGTTGGTGTCTATTAAATCTAAACATCTATTTTGGCTTGTAAGTCTGTCATGTTTTTAGGTAGCTCTTGAATAAAAACAGGACGTAGATCATCTGGTGAATTTGAAACTACTGTTAAAATCGCTATTGATTCTACTTGCTCTAATTGGAAAGCTTTTAAATTTTCGTCAGAAATTTCGCAATTAATTTTTGTATTGATTTCATTTAAGAATTTCTTTGTTCTGTCGAAAAAATGTTGAATTGTTTCATTTCTATCGATTTTTAAATTTTGTAAAGATTGCAACAATGACCTAAGATCAATAGGATTGCCAAATTCCTTTTGTAAGGCTGTTTTTATTTCATCCCAACTTTTAAATTGAGGGTTTCGAAAAATAAAAAGTTGTGCTTCCTTTCTCAATTTAGATTTAACCGCGTTTAAAGCAAAACTTAAAGTTGTATTATTTTGTCCATAGGTTCTTAGAAAGTCACTACAAGCGAGAACAAAGTTTTGTAAATATTCAATTTGTCCATCAAAGGTAGGTAAAAAGTCACATGCTAATTTAAATGTTTCATGCGTCATGTTTGTTTGTGTGTGTGTGCTGTTAATTAATATTTGTTGTTGAGCCGGGGAGTTAGTGAGATTTAGTTGGGAATCAGATAATGCTAAATTACTTAAACTATTTTCTAACTTATCTAAATCTAAATTTTCAGTTTCTAATGCAATTTCAGAATAAATTTGAATATTTTCTTTAGGGATTGAGTTTTCCTGGAGTTCTAGAGTTTTGAAGGAAATAAGGTCTTTTGACGTGCTGCCTTCTTTTAATTTTTGAAGAAATCTAGTTTTTAAGTTGTCAATGGCTTCGTTTTTAGCAAACATTAAAAAAATTACTTACAGAAATAACATCTTTAGCGTAAGTGAACTTCGATTGCCGTAGTAGACTTGTCCAATGGCCCTTTGTGCGAAATGGAGAAGTAGTCTTCGGTCCCAAGTCGTGGTTACTTCTGTTTCTAGCTGAACCAGGTTGCTGTAGCTGATCCGGGTTGCTGTGGCTGAACCAAGTTGACTGTGGGTGGAATGCGAAGGTTCTCCCTTGGAAACGTGTTCTTTGTGGTAGCTGGAGACACTATGTCGTTTCTTATGCAGTATAAGACCGTCAGGATAATGCCAACCAACTATCCTGTTCGCAGCGCCAGTTATGTTCCAATGATGCACAGCGGACTTTTTAAAAACTTTATTTCTTAAACTGTATACTAGTAACTACTTACTGCTACTATGATTCGAACTTGAATGAATTGCAATTATTAGAAGCGTGGTTTTATATCTTAACCTTTCACTTGATAACAAGCTAACGATAATGATAATAATAATTACAAAGTTTAGAAAACAATAATTTGACGATTAACTAATGTTGTTTGCTTCGAAATGACAAATTAATAATATTTGGTTTTAATGATATAGTTCAAAAACAACTTATCCAAATATTTTAATGTAGTCATTATCGTTACTACTTATTATTAACCTTTGAACGATTTCTAGATATCAATACAGAATAAGGAGAATATACAGAAGTATATTACTGATATATTATGTAGCCCTCATGAAGTCCTTTGCTGAGGACCCCTATTCTCGAAAGTAAAACACATAATTCGAAAAATTTTAAGATATTATGGTGAAGCGAGAAAATTTGGCACAATTATTCATTAAATTCTCAGAAATATTTTAGGGTACCAAACGAAATTATCAATAGCAACTCTCCAAAAAGCAATAGAGCTATCAGAATTGCCGACGCTTTACGAATTATTGTTTAGGATATATAGCCACCAAAAAGTTTTATGCAGATTGCCCCAATTCCCGAAGTTATGCCAAAAAAAAAATACTGAATATCTCATTAACAGAAAATTATAGAATAATATAATTTGTTACAAATGTTTGTCGGGAGTACCAAATCACATACAAGATTTGAAGAAAGATCCTCTTTTCCCAAAGTTAATTAACAAAAACACACACAAAATGTCAATCTTACTAACCGTGCTTAGGTTTAACAGTAATTATTATTCAATGAATGGAAAGTTTTAGCGCTTTAATATCCCTAATAATAATAATCGTGAGTGTGTACACTTGATTTCAGAAAAAAACTCATATATGCATTTTTTCCTATGCCATAAAATTTAGTTTTCCAATAGTGTGTACTATTATAAGGCACCACCAGCTTAGTATACCTGACAGCTTAAAATTTAGTGTGACATTCTTAAAAATGCCACAGATATCAACATTTACAAAAGTTCAGATTATCACTCGAGTTATAGAAGACGGCTGGTCTATAAGAAGAGCGGCCACCCATTTTGGAGTTGATAAAATGACAATAATGCGGTGGAAAAAGCGCTGGATTGAAAATAATTCTACGGATAAGAAAGATGGATCAGAACGACCAAAAGTAAGTTCTGAAGTGCAAGATAAGAGACTTATTGACCATCTCAGATAAAATCCTTTTTCAACGTCGGTTGAAGCAGCTAATGTAACATAATTTCCGGGTTCTTTAGCAACAGTAAATATAAAAGTAACTCAGTTGGTAGAGCATTAGACGGTATTTTAGAGGTTCCGAGTTGAAATCTTGGTCAAGGGAAAACTTTTTTCCCATTTATTCCCTCACCCTACCTCTCTATTTGTTGAATTTTCTTATTTCAAAATACCCTACATTTTCTAAAAATATATTATAAAGTCCTTCAAAGTTATTAAAATGCGATAAAGCAACTAAATTAAATTTTGATATTGATTGCCAATACAGGGTCGCTCACTAAGGGCTCCAGTTCCGGATGTTGATACTAAGGGACCCAATAACATTTGTACCAAAATTCATTCATGTGAAATATTATTTTTACTGTATAACTTTGCAAGAGTTTTTGGTCACCATATACCTTAGATATTAGTTTATGACGGAAGAAATATCTGTACTAAATCTGGTAGCTCTATCGCTTTTTCGGGAGTTGCTATTGATATTTTAGGTTTTTACTGTTTTTTGTTTAAGAGTTGAGAACCTTAGGAAAGGTCATTGAGTAGGATGCAGATGTTAGGGCAGTAGACTTTATGGAGGCTACATATCTCAAAAATTACTTAACAGTCCACTTAGTATGCGTGCCAACATTAATTGCTTAATGATTTTTTGTAAGGTTGAACCCGTTATCCTCCGAAATATTTATCTAAAGGTCGAATTTATGTTGCATGTCATGCATGCCGGCTTGAAGATAATCCCATATTTAAAAAAAAATTTCAGATTACTCACAAGGTAACTTCTCCAAAAATTATCGCCTGCGGCGCCATTGTTTAAAAATTTTCACCAGCGGTTTAATTTTTGATTGAAAAAATATCCCGATGTCCCCACCTCCCTTTTGAAAGAGCGGTATTTTTCCCTGTGAGAGTAGCGTAATAAACTTAATACCAGCACCTTTAATTTTTAGTTTTGTTTGTTAATACTTACCCGGAATTATAACTAATATTGATTGACTCGGAATTATACAAATTCTGACTTGTCAACTCGGAAAGATACTAATTGCGATTTATGAATTCAAAATTACAGTAATTCTGGCCTATAACCTCAAAATACCGACTTGTCAACTCGATATTAGTATTTTGAGCTATCGACTCAAAACTATAAGGTGGGCCAAAAAAAACGTACATTTTTTTTTCGGCTGCAGTTTTGCTACCGTAAGTTTGATTTTTGTGATTTTAGCTTCTGCGGAAAGCTAAACCTTCAGACCAGATGAAACTTTTGTCAAAATTGAAATTTCGTTAAAATTTTCTCCATTTTTATCACCCCCCGCCAAATTTTTATGTGCGCCACTATACTCGGTTTTAGACATTTGTCATTGCAAAAAGAGGTATCACTTCTAAAAATCAGACAAGGAATAATAAAGCTCAACGCCAACGAAGTAAGTTATGTTTTAACCCCTTGCCATCATCATCATAGGCAATCCACAATCTTGGCACACCCAGTCTCCAAAAGCAGTCAGGTATTGTTGGTCATCTATTCTTCCATTTTGTCGTTCCTTTCTACGTTCTGTCTTTTCCGTCTCTAGTCTACGTCGTTGCTCTTCAAAAGTTTGTGCTCCCTCATGGACTGTTCCGCGCCATGAAGCCCTATCGTTTGCCGTGGTCTTGAAGTTGTTTATATCCATGTGACCCTTCATCATATTGCCTTTGAGAACGTCCTTGTACCGTTTTTGTTGACCTCCTTGATTTCTCTTTCCGTATCTGCTTTGGGAGACGTGATTTGGGCATGTGGATAATGTGACCAGTCCAACAAAGCTGGTGCTTGAAGATAAGGGCTTCTATACTAGTTGTTCTCGCTTCTTCTAAAACACTTATGTTGGTTCGTCGGTCTGGCCATTTGATTTTCAGGATTCGTCTTAAACAACTTTGATCATATTTTTCTAGTCGCTTGATATGCCTTCTGTAGGTGGTTCACGTTTCGCATCCGTATGTTAGAATTGGTATTATAACTGTGTCGTAAACACGAAGCTTGGTCTCCGCATTGACGTTGTGATTGTTGAAGACTCTCTCCGAAAGCCGTCCGAACGCTGCACTAGCGATGCTGTATTTCTGCGTCTATAGATGCGTTCGATGATAGCTGGCTCCCAAGGTATATGTAATGTTGGTTAAATGCGTTGATTACCAGCTGTAGACCTTCCTATGTATCGGCCATAACGACGTTGTCATCGGCGTACTGCAGTTCGATTACCAAGGTTGTCGAGATCTTAGTTTTTGCTTGCAGTCTGCCTAGGTTAAGTAGGCCACCATCAAATCTATATAGAATTTCCAGTCCTGGCGGTAGATGCTCCTCAACAAGGTGAAGCATGGCACCTAAAAATATAGAGAATAGGTTGGGCGTAATAACACACCCTTGTTTAACGCCTGTTGTAATCTGGAATGACTCTCCTGGTCCATCGTTGCTCAGGACTGTTGCATTCATATTGTCGTGTAGTAGTCTTAGAATTTGAATATAGTTTTGAGGGCATCCAGCTTTTGCCAGTATTTGCCAAAGAGCTTCTCTGTTGACCGAGTGAAATGCTTTAACTAGGTCTATGAAGGCCATGAAGAGGGGGCGATTTTGTTGTCTAGATTTTTCTAGCATTTATCTGGCACTGAAGATCATGTCAGCTGTGCCTCGATTGTGCCTAAATCCACACTGTGTCTCTGGCAGATTTTGTTCAGCAATTGGAATTAATCGGTTTGATAGTATCCGTGCAAGTATCTTTCCAGCAACAGAAAGCAAAAATATACCTCTGTAGTTTGCACATTGGGCCTTGTCGCGTTTTTTGAAAATGGTAACTATAGAGGCGTCTCTGAGTTCAGCAGGAATGGTCTCAGTGGTCCATATTTTACTTATTAGAGTGTGCATTTGGGAATTAAGTGCGCGACCCCCTTGTTTGTAGAGTTCAGCAGCGATACCATCTGTGCTTGCTGACTTGTTATTCTTTAGCTGTGAGATTGCATTTTCGACCTCCTCTAATCTCGGAATCTCACTTAGGTGTTGTTGTGTAGGTTTCTCCTGAATTTTGTCGAAGATGTCGTTATCGACCTGAGACTCTGTTGAGTAGTTCTTGGAAGTGTTCTTTCCATCGTGACTTGATAGAGGATCTGTCTTTAAGCAGCCTTGTTCCATCTTTGGCTCCTAGGGGATTGATACCTTGTGTAGTGGGGCCATATATCATCTTAGTAGCTTGAAAGAAGGCTCTGGTGTTGTTGGACTCAGCTAGATGTTGCATTTTATGTGATTTTGTTGTCCACCATTGGTTTTTTAATCTACGTGTTTGCCTTTGTACTTCTGCTTTGGCTTCTTAATATTGCCTTTTCTTTTCGTTAGAGTTAGGGTGACTTTTCCAAGCGTTATGGTCTTTTCTCTTCCTCTCAATAAGGTCTTGAATTTCCTTGTCGTGCTCATTAAACCAGTCTTGACGTATTCTTGTGTGTTTGTAAACTCCGGGCATTCTAAATCAGCTTTTGATTCAGAAAGACTTGAAATGTTGTTTTGGTTTGATCATCTTTAAGGCGTTCTACAGTGAATCTTCTTCTGATTTGCTTTTTTTGACGGCTACTTCTTGGTGGAATGTGCAAGTTCATTTTGGCTCGTATCAGGCGATGGTCTGTCCAGCAGTCGTCTGCACTCGTTATTGCTCTTGTAATGTTTACGTCTTTTTGATCTCTGGAACGTACAATAATGTAATCAATCAGATGCCAGTGTTTTTACCTCGGGTGTTACCAGAAGGTCTTGAATTTGTCGAAAAACTGTATTTGAGATTGTGAGGTCATATTCCGAACATAAGGTTAATAGGCGCAGTTCGTTTGACTTCATGTTTCCAACCTTGCCAATGACGCCCTTCCATAGGTTTGAATTCGTACCAACTCGAGCATTGAAATCACCTAGGATGATAAGTTTATCAGATTTAGGTACAGATGTTATGGCTTCACTAAGTTGAGAATAAAATTCATCTTTTTGGTTTTTATCATCTGCAAGAGTTGGAGCGTAGGCGCTGATTATAGTAGCGTGTTGGTGGTTGCTAAGGTTTAGGCGCAATGTCATCAATCTTTCGCTTATTCCGGATGGAAATTCGGTTAGGTCGTACACAATCTCATTTTTTTATAGCTAAACCTAGTCCGTAATACTTGGTTCATCTTCTTCTTTTCCTTTCCAGAAACGTCAAGAACACGGAGGAAGCTACACATTTTTCTGGAACCCCTTGTAAAACAGGACTAAAAACCTCTAGTTTTTATTCTACTGGGAATATTGTAAATCTCGTTCGATTCTTTAGATTTTGAGCTCTACCGGAAGCTAAGGTTCTGGCCTATGTACATCCCTGCCAAACTTTTTTGTAAACCAATGTAACTGAGTTTAATTATCCGGAAAGTCACGTGTTTTCAGTATACAAAGAGTTATCATTTGTCAAAATAGGACAAGAACTAAAAAAGCTTTGCTTAACGAAAGAGGTGCTAACCACTTACAATCAATATATTTCTTTTACTTGACCCTTCCAGAGCTTCGTTATATGCTGCCAGTAGGCAAAATTCTACTTTTATTTTTTAATCTGCCAATATTTTAAACCTGGAGAAAGAGAAACGTATGGGGTCCGAAAATAATGCATGCTAAAAGATTATTTGATATCAAGCCAACATTGAAAAACAGTATCTCTTTTAAAAACTGGATAAAATATGCAATTTTCGCAAAAGGGAGAAAACAAAAAACGTCCCATCAACTCTCTGTTTACTTTAAGCAAGTTATTTTTTCATTGCTACATCATTAAAAGTATCATTGTAAAACAGCAAGAGAAGGTGATATTTAACTAAGAAAATAGTGTTATTATTTATATTTTTGACAAAAATAGTTTACTAAAAGAGTGGAAACAAGGACGACGTGGCGGCTCCCTCTATATGAACTTGCGACAACCAAGAATAGTATCCACCGGATGAGCAGTATGTGCATGGCGATGGCATAACGTCGATCTTGCGAGAGACATATTACAATGGCATAGGTTTGCAAGCTCGAAGTTTTGTCTACTAGCAAAAGCAAAAAAAACCTAGGTGCCGTACTGCACATCTGAATGGGGAGTGGTTGCTCATACTGTTGTTGAGACGTGATTGGTACTCGACAGGAATTCTCTCGGTGTATAGCGCCTGGATTTATTTGCTCTAGGCTCTATATATACTTGAGACTCTTGACTGTTAGAGTGGAGGAAGAAGGTGCCTAATTACCAGACTGGACTATAATAAGTCACGGCAATTGTATAAAACAGAAAGAAAGTTAAAGTGATTTACAACCAGACTAGTGCACTTGCTGTAAATCGGAAAGAAGGCTCGTAACCAGACAGGGCACCTGCTACGAGTTTGAGTAAAAGACCTGTAACCAGACGGAGCACCTGCTACAGATTTAAGGAAGAGTCTCTTGCAACCAGACGGAGCACTTGCTACAAGAAGGCTAAAGTATTATTGCCAGAACGCAGTGTCACACTCTGCTAGCTAGGCTAGGCCAAAAGGACTTGGGCACAATTACGATGTAAGAGAAACAACAGTCAGTTTGAATCTAATTTATTAATTGCCAATCGCTTCTTTACATATACAATAAAATGCTTACAGTGCTAAAATCAATTGTCGTCGTTCTAATGCAAGAAGTAGGTTTCAATAATTAAAGTAATATTATAAGTACATAAGTATATTTTTCTATAAAATAAAAGGTAAAAATGTTCCTGTTTGGACACAGACTGTCTGTTCTTATGGTACAGGGTTCCTCGCCATATTTAGAGCCCCCAGTTAGCGCTGCTATTATTATTATTATTATTATTATCATTAGAAAAAAAGGTTAAATGCAAAACCTGTATATCAATACTAATATTAATAAATATTTTATTTGCAACAATAAATTGCAATCAAAGAAAATACAAAATTTAAATGCGAGGTCGTAGCTACAATCAAACAAAAATTCTGCAAGCCAACAGGCTGTCCTCAGAAATAATTCCCTGTTTGCCGCCATAGTCCGGCAATACGTAAACAATGTTTTTTTTAAAAAAAAAGCTACCTAATAGCTAATTATTTATTTAAATAAGACTAACCCAACCTGTTCTAATTATATTTTTTTCAACATTTGGAAATTGAATGAACTTATCTAGTTAATTTCCCGACACATAAAACTTATACAGCAGAAGTTAGGCACATGTCTATATATTAAAAATTTTGCTGGCTTATTGTTACCGAGTTGTGTAGGTTAACGCTTTTAGACAACATAAACAAATTTTGTTAAGGGGACTGAAAGCATTTTTACCGATATTTACTATAGTCCAATTTTTTGATGAGCGGACTGACGTCATTTTTGCCTCTCAAAACGTATTTCTTTGTCGTCAACAGTTCGCATGTCAAATAATTTGTTATTGTCAATTTGAAGTGACAGTTGAAACAATGAACGACATGACTTTTTTTTGCATAGTTATTGTCGCTGTGTAAAACAATGTATCAAATAGAGATCCAAAAAAAAGACGTCAATCCTCTCATCAAAAAATTCGACTATAGTTCTATAGTTTTAAGGTTGCTGTTACGAAATATAAAAAGGGAAAAAACACTTTTAAAACAAAATTTTTATTATAAATAAAGCAATTCAATCAAATTTTGGCAGAACTAGAAGAAGGTTGGCCCCTTCGTCAAATAGCCGCAACAAGTCCACTATAGTGCGACTAAAAGGAAAATACAAATAAGAAAGAACTGGAAGGCTTTGGGTTATGAAAGGTCAATACACATAAACAGGATCAGTTTTATGAACAACAAAATATTAAAAATCAAATAGAAATAAATGGTCATTGCACCATTTGCTTGAATAATTTTTTCTAAAGGCCTTGGCATGGAGTCTGCTGCTAACTTTTCAAATAAATTTGGATATTCTTCAACGATCTCTGCATAAACTCAACTATTAGCTCCATCAAATGATTTTTGCAAAGAGCCCCTATACGTTCTCGATGGGATTAAAAATTTTTTCACCGGTGAAAGCTACCTGTCGTTAAAATTCGTTCTTCTTTCTCGAAAAAGTAATTTGGCTTGCTTTTTTTCTTTACTTAGCCGTATCTTTTTAGCTGCAATACGACATCTCAGCTTCGACTTCTTTATTCGTCTTAGTGCAGTTCTTACCGTACCAGGAAAATGAATTGTTAATTTGGCTTCTGTGGCCGTGGAAAATGGGTGATCATCCAGGAAATTAGTAACTTGTTCATCCTGTTGGAGTGTGCTGACTTTGGGCAAGCCAGTTCCTTTCTTTCGTCGTACAGTTCCTTCTTCTTTGTATTTTCATTTTAGTGTTACTATAGTGGACTTGTCTGGTCCATAATGATAGGCAAACCGACGAACAGACCAACCTTTATCTAATTTTCATAAAATTTGCGCGAATTCCGATAGCTGTCTTGTCATTTTTGAGTTGGACCAACACCGTTCTCAACTAAAAAGCCAGTTAACTCATTTTCGTTTTAGTATCCTTTGGCCTATGATCGGTGCCATATTGACACCAAACTGACAAAAAATCCATGTTTTACTTGTCAATTTGGTTATAAAAATGGCAGCCACAATAGGCTAAAGAGCACTGAGGCGGTAGGAGTTAACAGACTTTTTAGTTGAGAACGGTGTTGGTTGGACAAGGCTGTGATAACAAAACATGACAATGAGTGGACTCTGACACTTTGTGACATAACAGGTTGCTAAATCGTAAAGGACATATTGCATATAAAATCGGGGTATGCATTTTATGTGTCGCGAAGTGTATATAGCTTCACAAAAAAATTTAAATTAAATGTTAATATATAATATATTTTTAATTTTTTAATTTATTATTATCTCGTAAAATTCATCTCAATATGATTTCCTATAATTTTCATATCTTTCAAGTTCAATTGCTTTAGTAAAACTTTGCATACTTTAAGGGTTACCTGTCTAAAATGTCAATGCAAATGTCAAATTTTGACACCAAGTTTGTTATTTGAAATGAAACGCCCTGTATATTGTTAAATGTTTGAATCACCCTTTCCTTTCTAATTTCAAAAATACCAAATAGTTTACCTCTATCTATATTAGTTTGCAAGAAAAATGCAAAAATCCTAACCATAAGCATAATGTGTTAGAGAGACATTAAAGCTTAGATTATTCTCTCTCGAGCACATTGGCCTTATGGTAAGGGTTTTGTCATTTTTCTCGCAAACTAATATAGATAGAGGTAACATGTTTGGTATATTTGGGATCAGAAAGGAACGGCCCATTCAAAAATTTTATAAAAAACAGGGTGTTTCATTTAAAAATTCAAGCTCTTAGAAATTGCCATTTGTTATGACACAGTCGTCCCATTATAAAAAATTTCTACTTTGAGTGGTGTAATCTATGTTCAAGGGTACATGAAGAGTTTAAAAGAGACCAAATGCCAATGTAAAGTTGGCTGAAGCGGCTTTATTGAATGGCACTCTGAAAATTTCCGCTAAAAATTCAAGTAAGCGATTTTCGAAATGTTCTTCGTAATACAAGGAGGGAGAGATTTAGAGTATCGCCGTTTTTTTTATGAACCTTTTTGGGACGCGCTAAAAAGTTCTGATGCAAAATCGAAGAAGATTTACGCAAAAAATATTGTTTTATTGCCATCCACTGAACATATCATACAGATGAACGCCAATTTTTATTCAGACCGTATTTAATAAAAATTTTCATCGTAGGAACAATTCACCACAAAAACTGCAATTTGTTAAACCAATTTTTTATCCGAACCTTATTTTTTCAAACCCAACAGATTCGAAATTTATAAGACCCGTTTTTAATCGAACCATTGTTCATCAAACTCATTCAATATCAAACTCGTATTTTTTAATAAAATAATTTTTAATAAAACCCTGAATTTGTCAAGCCATTATTTTTCAACACCGAAATTCGTAAAACCCGTTTTTTATTACAAAATTTTTGCTTAATTGATTGCGCATTCGCCAATAATACATGAACCGGAGGCGTACACGATAGTGGCGCAGCGGCGCAGTGTGGACCGACCTCATGTAAAGTCCGGACATTTCAGTATTCAGTAAAGTCCACTCTATTTATTGCAATTTTTTGACCAAAAAAAAACCACTTATTTGAAAAATATATATTTCTGTGAGTGTTCATTTTTTTTTTCTCCCAAAATCTACTGACTGATTCTGGTTAAATAAGCTTCTTTGAATTTTGATCGATTTTTTTTTATCACAGTCCCTATAAATAGCATAAATTAAGTGACCTTATTCTTTCTAATAGTCATTTTATTTCAAATAAGCATAAAGTAGGTTGGGTATTCGAAGGGAAAAAAAGTCATGTAATAAGATATTGCTTAGTTCATAGTGATCATGTCTAATGTACAGACCTGCCCCCTACCCCCCCGCCTCGAGAGATAAAACGTCATACATGTATATATGTACCCCCTTTTTGTAGCGTGCAACCAACGGATGGATGTGCAGATTATGCAACGTAGTCTTCTTATTACTTATAGTAGAGCAATAAAATTAGGCACGGTTATATCTTGTAACGCAATTTAGAAACGTATTAAGTTTTGCCCCTGAGTAACGTATAATGGTATGTAGGTAACCAACTTTGTCAGAAATGAAGTGTTTATTGATTTAGAACTTTTTCGATCCCTCTCAAAAATTACGTAACGCTATCATCTTTGGTCAAGCAAAAATGCACATAAATAAGGTTTTTTCAAAAATACTACAGTTTATTCAAAATCAACAATTTGTCAGGAATACGCAAATCTTTTATAAAAAAAGTCAAACACCCAGTTTCTTAATGATCTGATTAAGGTTTAATCATGATTAACACTAATCGGAGTTTGGAGTGAGTCTTGGCAAACAAAGTTTCAATAAAAACACCGCATTCTACACACCTATTAGTATCTAATCATGATTAAAGCCCAATCGGGAAATTTTTGTCTTGGTGGATACGAGCATAAATCTTTCTATCCTAACTTTTTAACCAATGGACCATTTTTTACAAAACAAACTTTGTTAGGTTTAAAATCAACCAGGCTTATTCTTTGTTATATTTTATGCAGTCATCTTTCAAAAATGACTAAATGAAAAAACATTTTTTTATTAAAATCGGTATATCTTAAAAACTACGAAACCGATTTTGGTGATTAATAACGTTTTTACCAGAAAAGAACAAGGCTTTTTTCCAGTGATTATATGATTGTGAAATTTTGTAAAATTAAAGCAACAAGCATGAAAGCTGGGTAGTTTTTGATTTTGTCCGCCATATTGGATTTCATTATGGCGGGTCAAAAAGTTTATTTTACTAAAATTGGCTTAGAATTTCAAAACTTATTTAAAGAATTATTTTTTGGGATTTTTATCAAAATAATTTATAAATATATCTGTATTTTAATTAATTCTGGCCGGTAAGACATATTATTTAGCAAGGACTCGCCATCTTATAATCCAAAATATTAAATATTTGAATAAAATGCAGTAAAGGCTGTTGCTTAGGCTTTCCAAAAAAGTATAAAACATTGAAATCGGATGAAAAAATTTAACTGCTGTGCGGCGCGGCGTTTTGATGCATTTGTCGTTCTATGTGCGTACCCTTGGCTAAAAGTATTCACAGGTATTGTTCAATACTTTGTGTACAGACGTCACTCTATTGTTCTTAACTGGAATGCAAGTGACATCTATACACGAACTACTGAATGCTACCTGTACAAGTATTCGCGCGTAGCGGCGACAAATGCATCGAAACGTCACGCCGCCGCGCCACCTGCATTTAGCAAATTACGAGTTTTAAAAATTATCATTTTGATTTTGGACGAGTTTCGTGAACAGTGGTTCGATTAAAAACGGGTCTTATAAATTTCGAATTTGTTATTGAATGGGTTTAAAGAAATAATGTTCGGATAAAAAATTGGTTTAACGAATTGCAGTTTCTATAGTAAACCGTGGGCGATTTGCTTTTATAAAAAATAAGTAAAGGTGGTGTCTTTTTATTTAGGTACTTTATGATGGAATTGATAAAATCTAAAACTCCCTCAGAGGGACTTTTCAATATTTTTATGTTTTAATTTAAAAGAGAGATAGCATATGAGTTTAATTTTAAGCAGTTTGTCATTGTAGCATTTTTAGTATGGTTTTAGCAAAAATTAGCTTTAGATAAAATCGTTTTAAAAATGCGGATTAGCGTTGCTAAAACCGTTTAAAAGTGCGTATAAACCCTCAAACCGTTTTTGAAGCCAGTGCTGTCAACCGAAAAGTTCAAAATGAGTTCAAGGTCGATTCCGATACCAACCAGTCGGCTTTTGGTTGCGTCAAGGTTGGCAGCGCTGGAGCATCTGATGCGAAAGCGTTTTTAATTTTAACGTATAAACAGTAGGCGAAATGCGCATTGGCGGTAAACCGCATTAAAATAAAAACGGTTTACGCCATATTCAAGTTTACATAAATTTTATAGCTAAAACGAGTTATTAATTTTACTGCTGCAGTACACAGAAAAACTCTTTAACAATTATTTTTATGAAGGGTGTTATGAAATCAAGGATTAAGACTCCTGTTTTCATAGCTTTTAGTTACACCTAAGAATGAATTTAGTAAAAGACTGTTACGTAAATAAATTTCATAACCTTGTTTATATATTTTATCTGCCCGGTTCATAATTTTCATAAACTTGTTCATACATTCCATAACAAAAAAGTTCAAAATGAGTTCAAGGTCGATTCCGATACCAACCAGTCGGCTTTTGGTTGCGTCAAGGTTGGCAGCGCTGGAGCATCTGATCCGAAAGCGTTTTTAATTTCAACGTATAAACAGTAGGCGAAATGCGCATTGGCGGTAAACCGCATTAAAATAAAAACGGTTTACGCCATATTCAAGTTTACATAAATTTTATAGCTAAAACGAGTTATTAATTTTACTGATGCAGGACACAGTTTTGAAAAAAAGTTGTTACAATATAAAAACTCTTTAAGAATGATTTTTATGAAGGGTGTTACGAAATCAAGGATTAAAACTCATGTTTTCATAACTTTTAGTTACACCTAAGAATGAATTTAGTAAAAGACTGTTACGTAAATAAATTTCATAACCTTGTTTATATATTTTGTTTGCCCGGTTCATAATTTTCATAAACTTGTTCATACATTCCATAACAACTTTTAAACGACAATTAATGATCGCCATTCATTAAATTTATTTAGGGCATTGATTAAAATCGTTAACATGTTTTATTTATTTCATATGCTCTCCTATTATCTCCATAACATGTACATATTTTTAATAATCACTCTCTATAAAATGTCAAGAAACATTTTTAATTGATTTCGTAACTTCCGTTTATTAATTTAATTACTGCATATGACAATTTTTATAACTTTCCTCCGATTTTTGTAACAGTTACGTGTTAAGGCGCAATTACACAGACGAACATGCTCAAACAAAAGTTCGTGCAAAAGATCTAAAATTTTTTGCGTGAACATTTTTGTGAGCTTTTCTTTGAACATTTTGTTCGGGTAAATTTTTGAGCAAATTATTGCTATCCGTTTTGGAAACATATTTTTAAAGATGAGAATAAATAAAATTTTACATCAGTGATCAGTGATCTCAATTCTTTAAAAAAATGGAACACCAACTTTTATTTTAAATTTTTGTGAAGAAAAGCCGACGGCAAGCGAATCATTATTCTTGACTATCAGTTTTGTCACATGGATTAGGGGGGGCTTATAATATTTTTTTCTTAGGGTTTTTCCCGAATTTTTTTGCCCGGGTGTTTTTTTGGGATATTCTTGCGAGTTTTTTTTATATCCAAGGGTTTTTTCGTAAATTCAAAAAACAACCCAGGAAAATTTTTCTTTTCCAAAACTTTTAAGCGGTAATCCGCGCCTCACGACTATGAGGAGTGGTGGGGAGGGGATTTTTTTTAAACATATTTTTGTAACTTTACTTTACCCTTAGCTTCGATTGTTTTTTTTTCATTCCTCACACCAGATTTACCTAGTTAGTTTAAGGCCCCAACGGTTGCTTAAAAAAGCAAAAGGTTCATGAAAATGCTGAAGATAGATATTTACTGTCAATTTAATGTAATAATCAAGGTCGATTACTGACACTGAACAAACAATATGCCAAGGAGCAACATTCCGATTCAGAAATCTAGTCTATTACTGCTAAATTATATTTTTTTAGACAAGGGTCTGGGATCGTAGGGTTGTAAAAGTGGGTAATAAACGGGTATTATTTAGACCAAACGTGCTTTTGTTCATATATTTGAGATTTAATAAAATGTATATAGGTTTTTGAATTTGACTAAATTATTATTGTATTGTGTTTTAAACTAGGAAGTAAAATAAAGAGATATTCTTTTAAACGTAAATTTTTATTATTACATTTTACAGGCAACAGCAATAAATAATTGCCAAATAATATTTTTTTTATTGTCATTTTTTTTTACAACCCCAAAAAAGTTACAAGTATACTGGGATATCCCCTATAAAAATCAGATCAATCGAAGTTGCTTATAAGGTAAAACGTGAATTTCGACATCATATCGTTTTTCCGTCGGAAAGCACTTAATTAAAATACCTTGTTTTAAAAATTAGTCTTTCTATTTTCAGTTAAGTTCAATGAATTCCCATAAAACTATAAAATTTAAATTTGTAAAGAAATTTTTATACCCCCAATTCTTCAAACAAATTTTGCTCAACATTCTCTCCAAAATTTACGTGTGTTTTTTTGTACGAGATTTTGCTCGAACATTTCTTTGAACATTTTGCTCAAGAGGCTTGTGTAAATGTTTGTCGGCATTTCAACATCAAAGGAAAGTTTGTCTGTGTAAATGCGCCTTTATTGATGTATAAATATCTATAAAAAAATAATAAACGCCTGTTATTCATACTATGTACAATAATTTTTTCAGTGTTCTTAGGTAGTGGGCCACTGATTTTAGTACAAGTAGTTTACTTTCTGTTATATGGCCCAACATTAAAAGCAATATATTTTTTTACAAGACGATTGCATTCCAGTTTCACTTTTACGGAAAGCGGCATGCTAACAATCGCAGCAAAAGTGTTTGTTGTTTTTTAGTTGAACCGGCCAAAAACTTATACCCCGGGCAATAAAATACCCCCCCAGATGCCTGGACTGGATACGCCGCTGATTCAGTTGACTCTATTAGTGTTTCAAAAACTACATTATATTTGTAAATTTACAATTTTTCTCAGTAAAGAACCATGCACAATTTAAATGGAAACTGGATCTCAGTGGGATTTCAACGCCGTTTAAGTATGTTATTGCGACAGTCCATGAGAACATTTTGTCTCATAGATACAGGTACTGATATCTACAGGGTGAGCCAATAATAGCTGCCAAAGTTTGGGATCAGCTTATTATTATCATACTTATGATGACCGATATTGGCAAAAAATCATCAATTTATACTAAAACGACTCTGTAAAAATGGCGGAAAAATAATCAATAAAATTGAAGTTTTTGGAAAACCGAATACTTTCTTTTTACTCCGCTGAAGACGCTAAACCGTAAAAAAGAGTGACAGTTGTCTTAACTGTCATTTACTGTTATGGGGAAAACCACTGATGCGATGACATATATTTAAGAATGGGGGGGGGGATTCATGTCAGATCTTCTCATAATGGCAAATAGATAATTTGTGATTTTGTGCTTTTAAATAGAGCATGACGTGTACTTTATTTCCTCTCCAAAAAATAACAAAATGAAAACTCTAAAAGAAGTGATACATGTCTTACATATCACTGACAAAACTACCAGTGAAGTAAAATATGTTCCTACGAATATTGACACAAATCTCAGTTTTAAAGAAAAATATGTATAAAAGATATAATAAAAAGTTCAGGCAATATCTCTTGATTGTTATCAATAAAAAAAATTAAATATATTTTAATAAATAGAAGAATAGAATTTATTTAAAATACCTACCAAGATTTTTTTTTGTCTTTAACAGTTTTTGAATAACATAGGTAATGTCATATTCTACTTGAATGATAAGTTGGTCTTATTACCGCACTAGTTGAAGTAATAAACGTAGTGCGGTAATCAAGTGATTCTCGTTCAGGGGGAACATTATCTTGACAATACCTATGAGTCACTGCACTCGTAACTTTCCCTATTGTGTCAATATTTTAACTTTAAAATAGTAAAAAGAAAGTATAAGCTTTTCCAAAAATTCATTCATAAATTATTTATTTGCCATATTGACAGAGTTTGAAATGCGTCCAAATTAATTTCAATTTTAAGTTCATCGACCTCAATTTAGTGTAGTTCAAGTCCCAACTCGTAAATATGTGTCATCGCATCAGCGGTTTTCCCCATGATAATTCACAGATCTGTCAGCAGAGGTAAAAAAGTAATTTGCTTTTCCAAAAACTTCAAGTTCATTAATTATTTTCCCGATGTTTAATTAGGGTTTGACAGGTGTCAAAACTAATAACATTTTTGAGTTCATCGACCTCAATTTAGACTAGTTCGAGTCCCTACTAATAAATATATGTCATTGTATCAGTGGTTTTATTCATGATAATTCACAGATCTGTCACTTTTTTTATGGTTTCCTACTTATTGTCTACAACAGAGTAAAAAAAAATATTTGCTTTTCCTAAAACTTCAAGTTCATTAATTATTTTCCCGATGTTTAATTAGAGTTTGACAGGTGTCAAAACTAATAACATTTTTGAGTTAATCGACCTCAATTTAGTGTAGTTCGAGTCCCTACTCATAAATATGTGTCATCGTATTAGTGGTTTTCCCTATGATAGTTCACAGATCTGTTACTTTTTTTACGATTTCCGACTTATTGTCTACAGCAGAGTAAAAAATAGTTATTTGTTTTTCCAAAAACTTCAAGTTTATTAATTATTTTCCCGATATTTAATTGGGGTTTGACAGGTGTCAAATCTAATAAAATTTTTGAGCTCATCGACCTCAATTTAGTGTAGTTCGAGTCCCTACTCATAAATATGTGTCATCGCATTAGTGGTTTTCTCCTTAACAGTAAATGACAGTCAAGACAACTGTCACCTTTTTTACGGTTTCCGATTTAATGTCTTCAGCAAAGTACATAAAAGGTGCTTTCTTTCCCAAAAATTTTAAGTTCATTAATTATTTTTCCGCCATTTTGATAGGGTTCGGCAGATGTCAAAACTGATAACATTTTTGAGTTCCTCGACCACAATTTAGTGTAGTTTAAGTCCCCACTCGTAAATATGTGTCATCGCCCCAGTGGTTTTCCCCATAACAGTAAATGACAGTTAGGACAACTATCACTTTTTTTTACGGTTTCCGATTTAATGTCTTCAGCAAAGTAAAAGGAAGGTATTCGCTTCTACAAAAACTTCCAGAACTGATGCTTTTTTTGCCGATATCGGTCATCATAAGCATGATAGTAATTGGGAAATCAATTTAAACGTGGCGACCTGATTTTTTTTGCAAAACTTTACGTCATTGCATTTGTTTTCCATGGCAACGCGGAGAGTTTATTTATATTTGTCCCCAGTGGGACACCAGAGCTTTTTTAGAATCGGGTCAAAAATTTGGGGATAGGTTACTTATTTTGATTTCGCATTCCGCGCCGCTAAAGCACATAAGTTTTTTTTACTTTCGCTTCCGTGTAACTCATGATGCGTTGATGTAGCCCGAACTTGCTTTGCTATCATTACCGCCGCTGTACGGTACCACCGCGCAAATAAACCTTTAGGTCCATGTGACTGCGTGTTTATTTTTCAGACAAAAACAATAAGTTTTTCTATTTGTGCCTCGGTTTCTGCTAATGTAGTACATTATCTGCCCCTTGGTGTGCTTAAAGACTCCGAAAATATGCAATAGATCAAGAATAGAAAGCAGATTCTTAAAGTAAGACTATACATTTTTTGAATAAGTATTGTTGTCTTTATAAGGGTTTTTCCCTTGGTTTTTCCTTGAAATAACTAGAAGTGACTAGGCAACCTTGTTAGGTACTCATTTTTAGTTTAAGGAAATTTCTTCCTTTTAGATTCTTTTAAGGTGGATTGAGAGTTCCATAACTATAGCAAGCATATGCTGCTGTTCTCAGTTACTACGTTTATACGCACCTAAAGCGCTTTTATATAAGGATGGTTTTAAATAAAATCACTTTCTTCGAGGGTTTATATGTACTTCATTAAATGTCAGTTTAAAGAAAAAAAAAATAAAATAACTTAATTAATTAATTGTCAACAGATTTTTTGAAAAACTAGGGTTCAGTATTTCTTTAGGTTAGAGGAAATGCACTAAAGTGTTTTTAAGTGTTTATAACGGGCCAACACTGTACTTAACTAAAACAACTAGTTAACCCATTTTCATTTTAGTATCCTTTGGCCTATGATCAATGCCATATTGACACCAAACTGACAGAAAATCCATGTTTTACTAGAAAATTTGGTTATAAAAATGGCAGCCACAGTAGGTTAAAGGGCACTGAGGCAGTAGTAGTTAACTGACTTTTTAGTTGAGAATGGTGTTGAATGGGCTTTTGAGTGATAAATCGCTTCCAAATAAAATCACTTTAGTGCTTAAATCGGTTTTAGTGGTGTTTATACGACAACATTTTCAAACCATCGTTATATAAAAGCACTTTAAGAGGCCTATATAAACAAAGTAAGTATTCCCTAAGCCGCAAGCGGTATGCAGTAAGAGCAGCATGCATCTGTTATTATTTATTTTCCTTGCATCTTACCTCATACCACTTACCTTACAGAACTCTAAATGCACCTTTATTCCTCTGCAAAACAAGTTATTTTATGTAGGTACCTATATATAATAAGTATGTTTTTCCTTTTCGAAGGGTGGACTATTCATTTGACTACCACTAACATATGTGGAATTAGGTACCCATAACTTAAACTGTTAAGACCTTGCTAGACTTTGCATATTATTTATTCTTTATGTCCACTCAGATGACATTTTAAACATATATATTCTTAAATTTGTAACTTTTTTAACAAGAAATGGACAAACATTTTGTCAAAAAAATATATTTTGTCATTAAGCCCCTCTTGATAGCATCGAAAAGTTAAATTAAGCTCCTCATAGCTGATTTTTCAAGGATTGCGTTATAAGTATTTAAAACATATGGTCACATTATCTAATTTAAACATTTCCGAGAAATTCTGTTGAAAGGACCTTAACTTAAGGGCTAAGTTAAGGGTTAAGTTTGAAGGGGTCCCTAAAAATACCCCTTCGAACATCTTGAAGAACACATACAAAGTCTTAATGGTGGGGTAATCATAAATTTTTATAGGCCTGGGCTCACGGACTATAATGAAAATATTACCTAAAGAATAAAAAAATTATACAACAAAATAATGAGGCACATTTTGCTCACTTTGGCTCATTTACTTATTTCTAAGTTTTCTCTATAGTAAAGCTAGAGAAACTTCAGTTTTTAATATCTGCCTGTATGGACTTTTTAAGAGTTGAAAATAAAATTAGGACCTGAATATTTTTGTAAATTGAAGGTGTCCAAGATAAAGGACCGTGAGGTGAGGTGAGCAAAATTCCCCTCACGTTCGTTCAAGAATAAGCGTACTGGCCTGAGGAAACTGTCTAGGAGGGAGGGTTCTTGAAAATACTAATAAGAAGGCTGCTCCACCTGGCAAAAAAACAGTAGTGAACAGTAGAAAAGAATATACAATGAGGAATAAAATAAGCCTTGCAATAAGCAAACTAGCTGCAGTGTCAGGGATTTCCTAAATCATGCCTTATTGTAGGAAAGAAATCTATCAAGATGGAATGACATAGCTTTTCTTGTCTTCAAGGTATATATATATAAAATTCAGAATTAAAGTTCTTATTGTAACAATTTTAATCAGAGTATGTATGGGACTGAAAAACTGAGGAAAGTTGAGAAATTTATTCTTTGAAAAGTCAGGAAATTTGACAAAAAAATATACCAAACATGGAAAATCTGGAAGTCCATCTGGAAAAAATTGATTTAAAAACAAATTAGAATGCAGAAATACTTTCTCTTTTTTGGAGTTCTGTTTTGGTTTTAAGTGAACATTTATTAAAGCACTCCCTACTAGTACTAAAAAAAGCGTTGTAGCTAAATTAGACAAATGTTTACCTCTATTTTTTTTATTTTCAGATTTTGGAATTAGGCAAGAAAACTACCAGATTGAACAATACAACTTTTATACATTTTAGTTATTCACAGAACAATAACAACTATATGGGTAGAATACTATAGTATTTTTAAGTCGTAGAAATATTTTTGGCAATTTGAATTAACTATATATAATAAAATTTTAAAAAATATGCTGAAAAATTACATTTTTACATATACACCTTATTCCAAATTCTTCGAACCAATTTCAATATGGCGGCTGATAATTAAACACAGAAGCTGAATGGAACTGTCATTGTCAGTGTCAAAAACCTGGTCTGCAGCAATTTGGAATGGAGTGTAATAAATATTTCAGTGTAAAATATAATTAAATTTATTTGCTGTTTAGAATGTGACAGCCTCCTATTAACACGTTGCCCATGCCCACATGTGGGCATTTCTGTTTTACGTCTCAGGACAGCGTGCCTACCGATGGTCACAAAACGGCGGAGGATTTGTGTCCACCGGTGGGCATTCCGATCCTTGGAAGTAAAACTAAATGCACACATGGCTCAACTTGTTGAGGTGAATATGGCCGCAACATTCTAAACACCTATATGCAATTAAATAAATTTTAAATGTTATTTTTTCCTTCTTTGGAACCACAAACTAGTAGCTGTAGCTTCAAATATCAGGCTTCACGTGGTAAGGTTCTGAAATTATGAAAAAAACAAAAGTATAGGTGTAAAATATTGTCTTTAGAGAAAACAACAAAATTGAAGAAAGAGCTTGATAACAGATATTTTTTGGCTGATTTTGGGGAACTTGAATCCAGATATTCAAGGTGGTGGCCATTTTTTAAAAATAAATAATAACAAAAATAAAACAAAATATAGGCATCTGATACATCAATTCAGGAGTTTTTGGGTTCCCGTAATCCATTTATGTGATTTAAAAATTCTTAGAAGTATCATAAGGGTTCTAGTAGCAGTTTTAAAAGTAAACATTTTGCATGCATGGTTGACTAATTTCAGTTTTCTTAGTTGATTTTAATTGGTAAAGGTGTACATTTTATGAATCCGATTAATGCCACTCTGACACCCTTGTAAAACTCAAAATATTCAAGATGGGACACAAACATTTTAGAAGAAGCCAGATCAAATACAGACATATGATATATTCCCGAACAAACCTGTATAAATTTTTTTTTTTAAATATTTTATATAACTATTTGGGTGGTGCCTTTCAGTCCTGTTGTTTTGGTACCTACTTGTGTTTTTATTAGATGTTGTAAAACATATATATATATACTTAGACTTTTTACCAATTTTTAATAGAATGAATGTATGTGAATTATCTGAATAAGGGTCCTAAGTTGTGTAGCTGTGTATGACTAATTTACAAAATTATTAATGACACATATAAATGTAATACTTAATTTTTATTTATGTTTACTAAAAAGTAGTGTACTTGCATAACTTTATTATTTATTTTATTTTTCGGAGTAGCTTTAAGCCGTATCTGTAATTGGCATTCAGTGCTGTTGGTACTTGTGTAATAAATAAATAAATATATCAAATTGAAGGTTTTGGTATCCACTGATATCATTCTTTGGATAAAAAAAAATTCTGGAGATAATAGAAGGGTCTTAGGACAAAATTTTGGGACCCAGCCCAAACTTATATTACCTCTTAACATATATATATATAACTTAAAAGGTTCAAACCTTTTCTTCATTCCATAGCAAATTTAAAAGCAAATATGTTAAACACCAGTCATCCTAGCTTTTTAAAGTTTTGACGTAATAGTAAAGACGTTTAAAAGACCTCTTTCCCTTTTTAAATTCCAGTGATAAAAATTACCCTATGAAATTTTCAACAGAGCCAAAAAGTATCTGTGAGTGTCCCCCTTCAAAATCGTTCTCAGTTTTGTTCTTTGAGTATAGTTTTTCTGTTTTTCCTAATGGAATTAATAGATGAGGGGAGGCTCAAAATATGTTCAGAAATAAGTCCAGAAAATTTGCAATTTGCAATAAACAATAAGAGTTAAACTAATTTTTGATATCGGATCTAGACTATAATAAATTTTGCTTATTTAAGGAAGTTTTACCAAATATAATTGAAATCAGAAGCAAAAACTTACTTTGAGTTTATAAATTATTATTCTTTGTTCGGTGCTGACTCTATAGAACCATCTTGTTTTGCTATACATTTTAGTTGGCAAAATATCCACTGCTCTGTATGTTTGGGTACAAATTGTAGCCTTTTTAATTTATAGATTATTATTCTTCTCTGGGTGATGGCACTTTAGAATCTTCTTCTTTTTCATTTTAGGTAGTTGCCTAAATATCCACTGCTCCATATGTTTTGTTATTATATACAGCTCCTAAACGAATAATAAAAATAACAAGAAATATTCTATCTCTAGTTTTTGCTCTTTAGGCGTGGACAACCAATATTTCTTAAAAATTATTTCTTGAGTGGCACATGTTTATAAACTGTTTAAAAGGTTTTTTGCGTAATAATTTTTTAGTTACAGAAGCAGAGGTTTGGTTTTGTTATCTAAGTTATAAGTTAGAGATAAAAGTATCAAGCTAAAGTAAATCAAGTTTTGTAATCTGCAGTTTTATTTCATAATGGTGCATGGTTCAACTTTCATAGAAGTGTTCACTAACCACCAGTTATAACATACACACATAGTATTTGATCCTGTGTATTTAATTTATTTGAAAGATGAATGAGCAACTATTTATATTTTAAAGAATTTTTCCTGATTAATATTTTCCAATTTTCAGGTCACTAACCTATTTTATTCAAAAAACAAGAGACACTAAGGGCCGGTTTCTCAAAAGCAAGTTTGTGTTAACTCAAGCAACATAACCTAGTAAAAATCTTTAAAAACCAGGTTAAAATTAACTCCAGGGTAACCAGGGCTTCAAGGTGAGGGTAAGTTACCTTACCTTAAAAACTTAAACTGGCTTAAAAATAGCAAGAAAACTGGGATTTATAGCTCGCGAGTTACTTTAAGTTTCTGATAATCCGCTATTGAGAAACTGGCCCTAAGAATAACTTTTTATCAGTAAAATTTTCCACGGTATTATTTCATGCTGCTCACTTAATATATTAAGGCTAAACAGTATTAGTGTAGTAAACAGTTTTCTTTAGATACCTATTTAGCACTTACCTGAGCCCCTAGGAAGTTTAAAGTTACCAGTGATAAAACTTTTTTTTCTTTAACTAAAGCGGGAACTAAACCACCCAAATCCTGAACTCAAACCAACCCAGCACTTTTTTTAGCCATTCCAGCGCTCATAAATTTTAACTCTTTACGGACCCTAGTCAGTGCCTACATACAAGATTTTTTTCATAAAAAAAAAACGAGTAAAATACTAAAATAAAAAAAAATCATTTACTGCAGAATTACTTGCTAAAAAAACGCTACCCAACTACATATTAAAGTGACTGGGTGTAGTGTTTAAGGTTGCATTTACAAGTGCATTAATAGTTTAATTTGAAACACTCCTGCTAGCTATTACCACTGATTTAAGGACAACAGGTTAAATTAAAAAGCATGCAGATTTAAAAATCGGCTGCTGACGCTAGACGAAATAATCATATTCTATTTTAAACAGGAGCACCAACGACTAGCAAGAGTCTCTTCAACCTCTAAATGGAGCTTTACTGGCCTGTTTTGTTAATACTCAAGTATCCGTGTGTTTTTGAAACTGCTGTTGAGATCTAAAATCTATCCTTAGGCCTCCAAGATTTCACTAGTAAACTTGCACATAACTTATGCCGTAATAATTTAAATTTAAAAAAAAATTATTGAATCAAAATAAAAACAAAATTATGTGAAGTTATGGGAATGTTTCTAGGCGAATTCCTAGTAATTCCAGGGAGCCAGTAAAGTTCTCTTGGTTCTTTGATAAACTCGGGGTAATGCTCGCGCAGCGCTAGGCCATTTTCGGAGGACGATCGCACACGCGGAGTGGTTTCATATACGTTTTCGAAAAAATATTTTTGAAAGATAAACATAACCTCGAATGGTTTTCTGTCAGAAAACGTAAAAATACCCTTCTGCCTGCTGTGGCCCTTGTTGACAAAACACCTGCAGTTGCCATGGTATCGGGGGCCTTAGGATAGTTGGGGGCTTTAGGTTAGAGGGCGCTTTGCTTATTTTGATTTCCCAATAAGCTCATTCCAACCTTTGGCAGCTAATATTGGCTCACTCTGTAGATATCAGGAACTGTGTCTATTAGGCAAAATGCTCTCAGGTTCTGTCCCAATAACATACTTAAACGGCGTTAAAATCCCACTGAGATCCAGTTTCTATTTAAATTGTGCGTGGTTCTTTATCAACAAAGTTTTTACTAGGAACTAATGTAGATTTTAATTTTCAAAGCTAATACATAGTACCGGAACTATATCAGCCTCACATAACATTAATTTTCTCTTCTTTGCTCCCTCGCTGTAAAAGTCTTCTAATTAAATTTTTTCTGCATTAGTGTAATTACACAGAAATGTTCCGATAAAATTGAATTATTTTTGCCGAAAGCTTTTATGCAAGTTTTTAAAAGTTTGCCCTTACTAAATCGAAATAAAATTATGCTTGGATATTGTTGCCAATTATTACTTATAGGGTGGGCCAAAAAATCTTGCACACTTTTAAATTTGCTATAACTTTTGATTGTAACAGCCCGATTTTAATTTTTTGTAACTTTTTTGAAAGACAAGAAATGTGACTTTTCCGATTCGGTTCAAAATTTGACATTTCGCAAAAATCCAAGATGGCGGGCCGTTTTGAATATCGGGTAATTTTCACCCCCCTGCAAAAGAAATACGTGCGGCAATGAAGAAAATCTAAGTCATTGCGACAAAAGTCTTATGTATGCTTTCTGCAACAAGGCGTTACTTAATTAAATCGGTTAAGAGATAAGAAAATTATAAACCTCTGAAATAAGTGGTTTTTAACTCGACATTGTCATTTTCAAAAAAAAAATCGCAGTTTTTGCAGCATTTGCTTTAACTTTTGATCGGATTACTTGATTTAAAACATTTATACATTTTGGGTAAACAAAGCTTATGGCTTTGACATTTTTCGAACATCCAAGATGGCAGACAGCTTTAACACGCTTTAACCATTGGGTAATTTCACTCCCCTAAAAAAGTAACAAAACAAAATCAACGCCATTCTACCTTCCATCTCTGCTAGGTATACACAAGTTAGTGTCATCATTTCAAGCGTTTTCAATAAAAATTGTGACTTTTAATAAAATTACAAAAATTGCTGTGGTTTTAAACTACTGATTTTTTATCTTGAGTGGTATTGGTTATTTGGCCGAGCATAAGCCGAGTTTACTTTGTTATCAATCATCAAACACTTCTATTTTTTATAAATTTTTTTGCACACTTATACTTATCGGGCTACTCAAATATTTATAAATGGGTCCTTTATTGGCTGCGTGCACAATTTGTAAAAATTGGAGTGAAAGGCAGTTTTATATTTTTCTGCAAAAATATTAGTTTTAAGAAATCTTTTTTAAAACTAACTAATTTACAAAATTGTAACTTTTAAATGTGTACGTCAACTTAATTTTTATATGTACCTAGTCGATATGCGATCAGTGAAATGTTCCTGTGACTGACAATAGCAGCCTGAGGATGGGCCAACGCCCGAAAGTGCTCGCTGATTAAAGATATCAAATTAAATATTTATGTAAAATACATAAAAAGGCCGGTTATTATCTAAAAGAAAATTGAATTTAAATTATTATATACCATAAAACCTAAACTAAAACTATTTACCATATTATAAAGGAGACTATTCAAAATAAGGAAATATTATTCAATAACACTAGAGTCACTGTCTGAACAATTACTTAAACTTTTAGAGAAGGTAATTTTCTCTATTTTTAGTATATGATATATTAGGTTGCTTTAGTAATATTTTCGACTATGTTTTTCTCTATTTTTTTTCAGTTCCTTATGTCTGCATTCTTGGGCATCTTCCGAAAATTGTCCAATAGGAACTAAAACATGTTTTAATCAATATAACCACAAAAAGAAACGTGTCGAACACGGGGGAAAAAATATTTTTTGCCAAAAAATTAATTGATTCGCAAGTATGTTTGATAACTCGATGCTAGTAAGCCAACACCAACTACCAGAAAAATGATGTATGGCTTTAATGTTATTTAGGGTTGAAAAAGTCCTAATAAAGGATGGAACGTCCTAAAAAGAAAAAAATTGTCTTTTGCCTTGATCCCACCACCCACCAAAAATTACAAATTATATATTTTTAAACCTCCGACTTTTTTCTCATTTGTCACTCAATTTGTAGCAAAATTTTCGAATTTTATTTAAAAAGGATTACTCATCTTTTTTGGATGATTCCACCACACCAAAAATCCTCAAAATTTGTTTATAAATTGCAAACTTTTCACTTTTTTCTGTTTCTTGATACCAAATTTCAAAAAGTGCTCTTCGCGTCGCAGTATATTGTTGTAAAACAAAACAATTATTAGAGTAAAAGGCAAAAATCGGCAATATTTTTTGTAACATGTATGAAGTGATTTTCTGAGCCTATTCGAAAAACCAAAAGGAATTGCTGGGAATCATTTTGTACAGCTCTTTCAATTAAACAAAAAAATAAAAAAAGTTGTCATTTCTTAACTCAAAGCTACTTAAAAAACAAAAGATCAAGAGATCTTGGGTGGAAATAATGAAAATTCAAACTTCGATGAGCATCCCACAAGGAACACACAAAAGACCAAAGCGAAAAGAGAAATGATTAAACGATGTTTCCCCCTTGGTAACCATCGTGGGCTCATTAACTTCTTTTTTTGTTTTAATTGCCTTAGGAGCATAATCCTACTGGAAATATTAACGCGCCAGGACGAATCCGTATCAGGTAACTTGGATAAGTACCAGTGCGGAACGATGCCTATTTGTGAGTGATTCAAAGTTGGAAATAAAAGTGTATAATGGTGTTTAATGATGTACGGTAAAGGGTGACCAGTGAAACCACTGATGAGCCCACGCTGGTTATTAAGGGCGAAACATCGTTTAATAATTTCTCTTTTCGCTTCGGTCTTTTATGTGTTCCTTGTGGGATGCTTATGCCAGTTTGAATTTTCGTTATTTCCACCCAAGATCTCTTGATCTTTTGCTTTTTAGTTTCTTTTTGGTTGAAGTAACTGATTTGAAGGTTTTTTAACTTCTTTTTTGTTGAAGCTACTTATTTTAAATTTGGGAGAGGAAAGACAAATTTTATGCCTGGATATTTTTGAAAATAATATTTACCTAAATTTATGCCTTCCGTGCTTTTAAAGTCACCTACTTTCTTATAAACTTATGCTAAAACTGACAACTTTAAATTGTCATAAAACTCAGTCTAATAAAGACCGATCAGGCATAGAAACTTAACGGTTTGATTTGTTTACAAGCTAATTGACTGCCCTCGTACTAACTGCTTGTATTTTGCACTTAACCACGAACCTCTAATGAACTCCGAGGTTATGCAAGTATTCCCACTACTTCATTATCTGCTAGTTAACTTGATTTGACGTAGAATATAGTATACGCACTAGTGCAGATTAGCAAGAGGATATACCAGTCGAGCTATCTGGACGTGTATTCTGAAACAGGGAGCCTATAATATGTATGTTTAAAAAAGTTATGAATATATGTGTAAAAATACATTGAACTAATGAAAAAGTACATTAAACCGACGAAATTGAGGAATAAAATTAATTAAACTAACACTCATGGCATATCGGACAAAGTGTTTTTATTTCTCACTTTATTACGACCAGGCCTCTAAGGTCTAGTGGAGAATCCAGACACCTACAGACCTGTTTTATCCTTATTAGGAATCATTAGGGTGTCATAGGATTGTACCTGACAGTTGAAGCTACACAGGCAACCATACACACCTCTCGAATTTAAAACAAAAAGTTTGTAATCCGCGGAGACGTAGTACCTGTGTGCGCCACCTGTCGAATAAACTGAGAAACAAAAAAATCAAAAGTGCGGAAGACCGTAAATACAGAATTCCTTTCAGTAGGTTATAAAGAAGAAACCTGTAAAAGTATAAGGTCACTGAAATATGACTCTCAAAAAGAGGTAACGTTCGCAGCAGCAGCGCCGCCAATTGGAGCTTCATACTACGTGGCCCTAATTTTAAGGCATCAGCAAGCAATCGTCCAAAGTAAATCCAACATGTTATATATTTTTGGAATCAGGACAAAATGGCCATTCTAAATTTTAAAAAATATACAGGGTATTATATTTAAAATAAAGAACTTATTGTCAAAATTTGACAGTTTCGATAACAGCTAATAATTTTTGACGACATCATTTGGAAGTTTACAGAAAATTATGCAACTTCTGTAACATAAAACTTTTTTTCAGCTTCAATATAAGGCCTTGCTAAAACATGAATTAAGGAAGGTGAAAAATACGGTGAATCACCCTGTACATGTAGATATAGATAACTCATTATAAATGCTAATCCGACTTTTTGTCTACTTTGGTTATGTGTAGGTTGCACCATTTCGGAGAGTTGAGATTACCTCCAGAATTTTAATAGACAACTTGGGTCAAGTGGCACCTTATTGGATAGTCCTTTTAATTTTCTGTTCTTTAATTTAAAAAATAACTAGTGACTGAAATACTGTTTTTTTTTAAAGAGCTGTATTATACCTAGTTGCCAAAACTTGTTTTTCTTGCAAACAAAATCGATGTTTTCGAGAATTTTTGCAAAATTCTCTTGTTAATTTTGGAGGAAACAGGTAAGTAATGAAAACTGATAGTCGAATGATGATCGAACCCCTTGACACAGTCTATTTAATAACCAGTCCCGTCACTCCCCCGATAAGATCTTTTTACCCACACGCCACCTCCTCCTCCTGCCTGGCGAGATCTGTTCAGTTCGGTCTACACAATCCGCCGAGCTATCTTTTCGATTGCACGCTTTTAGCAATAACTGGGTAGACGCATGAACTAGCTGCAGAGACTTTAGGAATTTCAACAAAAACTGTATTAAGAACAATAAGAAAGCAGGCTCTTTCCTATTCTGAATCCAAAGCAACCCTTTCAGAAAAGATTACAGCAATCAAAACCAAAGTGACGCCTCTTATTTTAAGTACTTGAGGAGAAATAGTTTGCAAGATGTACAGCGAGAAAAACCATGTCTCTATGAAAAAAATCCACGAAAGATTTTTGTAGGAAATGCCTGAGGTAAATTGCTCTATTAGATCCATAAATACCTGGACTCATAAAATAGGATTTAAGTTTAAAAACGCTAGCAATAGAAAGTTTTTAATTGAATTGAAAGAATAGAATTTTTACCAAAATATTGCAAAGAGAAACAAATTGGTTTATATGATCCAAAATTTCTGGATGAGACGTGAGTTTTTAGCAAAGGCACTTTTAGGAATTCATGGCAAAATGGGACTGCATCTTCTCATTACAAGAAAACCAGCGAAGGATTTAGATATATTGTCGTCCATGCAGGAGAAGAAGATAGTTTTGAGAGAGAGGAGACTAATCTAAAGAAAATTTTGAAAAATCGTTTAAAACTAAATTAGTACCGAATTTAGAAGAACCAAGTTTAATTATCATGGATAATGCTACTTATCATTCACGATTGGTCGAACCGATCCCCCGTAAATGGTGGAGTAGGCCAAGGCTAAAAACATCAATATTCAGAAGGGATTTATGAAATATCAATTATGGGAAGGCATAAAAACCAGACTACCCAAAAAGCATATTACTTGGATCAGTATGCAGAAGAACAGGGACACAAAGTCTTGCGTTTACCTCCTTATTACTGGGAGTATGATAAAGGAGTGGTTAAGACTGATGGATCTTCAAAGACTGTAACTCAAACGTGGAATGAATTGCTACAGAAAGTGAAGAAAATCAATTAGAATAATTACATGAAGAGGAAGAACTTAATTTTTTAAAATTAGAAAAATGAAAAAGCTATTGATGCATCTGAAATCGATCCTTTGGTAATAACAGATGATGGCAGCTCATCGAATGAGGATCTTTTTAGACGATGAAGGAGCAATATGATTTTTTTGCATTATTTTTAGTTTTTAAAGTTAAAATTTTAGCAACTACTGTTTTTTGTGTTTTTTTTTTGTTATGTAAGTAAGTTGCATTAGCTTTCTTTGATTGATCTGCTCTGCAGTTTCTGTTGAACTTCCGAAAGTCTCTGCAGTTAATTCATGCGTGGTCTTCCCTAGGCTTTTTAAAAAGTCTCTGGGAGAATACAGATCTTCTTATAAAAAATTTTTTGATGTATTTTAACGTCAACCCAAATAAAAATTATAAAAAAAAAACAATACATAAATTATTAATAAATATAGAATATTTCTTATGTCTATCTAATTTTATCCCGAATTTATTCGGAATCAGTTAAGTATTTTTTACCCAAATTTATTTGGAATCAGTTTTTTTAAAAGGCTCGAATATGGATGGCACTGAAAATAAGTAAATCTAAAAGTAAAGCTGCAGCTGTTAGATTTACCGCACCATAAAATGTAAACCGTTATACGCAAGAAAAATAAACTATGTGTTATAATAATGTTGATGTGCATAGGCAAGAACCACGTCGCGTCGTTTCAAAATTTCAGGCGAATCTTTTTTTTGTTTATCCTTCCAACAGAGAAAAAAGACGTGTATGTTTCGCACTACGGCTTTTTTTGACCGTGCGGCGACTCTGACTGCACCCTAAAAAATAAGATTTATACATCATAACGAAAATCATTTTTTGTCAGTGTGTCTATTATAGGTGCTCAATTTATTCTTCTAAATGTTCTGGGACTCGCTCAATTTCGAGAAGACCTCCAAAATATCACCACCGCGTGTGTTGGCAAATAATTATATTGTATGTTGTTATTATACCATACATACTTTTCATAAATGCTCCTATGCCTTTTAGCATCCTAAAAATCTGGTTGAACGGTGGTCCCTCGCTCGTAAAATGGTCGCATAGCCGGAAACCGCAAAATTGAAACAAGTGCCATAAAACTCGTGCCGACAAAGAGATTTATTACAGTAGACCTACTGGTATTAGATTATATTATACTGTGCCTTTGCCCAATTTATTGCGTATGTTCCTCTAGAGCTTGGGTGCTTAATGTTTAAACATTTATGCATACCGCGCCCCTTTATCGCTCAAGGAGCTGAGTCTGTAAGCAGGACCGCTATTCTCGTAACTAAAAACGCTCGGCGTTTCGTACTAACTGATCGTGTGATGACGTAATATTCGCACACCACGTGACCAAAGTAACAAAAATGGTATTCACGGATATTGAGCGCAAGGCGTAGACAAAAGAGATCACCATTTGGTAGCTGTTTTTTTACCCAATATTACTTTGTATAGTGTTGCGGAAAATATATTAATTTTCTAATTTTTTTGAGTATTCAGTCCGTTTTTATTAACAATTAAAAAAAAATCTCTCATAAGCACGACTATTTAAAAATGTCTTAGTAGTAGAAACACCACTTTCCCTGACTGAGTGCAGAAATGAATTTAAGCTGAGACTTTCCCGTACTGAGTGCGGGATTTTTTAAAAAGTATGCGCTTAAGTAAATTTTTTCCCACACATTGGTCGCGATTCTTCAAAAACGACAGAAAATCTCACCCGTCACAATTCTGGAAAGTGGCGATTTTTACTTATCACCTCTATTAAAATAGAAATACAGCGTCCTTAAAATTTATTCTAACGTTGTAAGTCATTTTTTTAATAACATTTTTTAAATTTAATATTTTAAAGATATTCTTCAGAACTACTTTACGGCGGAGCTAAACTGTTAGTACTCGTACCAATAAACGTCAAGTGTCAAAAATTATCACCTTGTAAAAGGAAAGACAGAATTTGTGTGACTTTTCTGAACAGTGACAGGGACGTATTCCAAGGCTATCTATGGTTTTGTATGTTAAAAGTTTTAAAGGTTTGTGTACACAAAAAAAATAAGCTTTATAACATAAATTTTTAAATAAAAAAAGAGTTTATCACCAAAACGGCCTACAAAAATTTAAACTGACATATTTTTTATTTACTGAAATAGTATTAAGATACTAAATTTTAAGGAATAATAGCAAACAAGTCCTGACTAAAAAGCAGTTAGTGTAAACTTATGTTTGAAAATCGTCAAATTTTTTGTAAGGGTGAGATTTTCTGACGGTTTTTGAAGAATCGCGACCAATGTGCGGGATGTACTACTTAGTTTATATCAGCGGGTTAAAGGGCGGGTTTAACTGGGCTAAACCAAACAGTCAAATAAAAATGCAATTTTTTTAAAGGATCGACATGCGTGCAAGTAAAAAAAGCTTAATCCATCAAAAAATGAGCATTTCGGCCTATTAGTTTAACCACCATTTGCTTTACTCTTTCTGAACTCTGAATCGCAATCAATCACGTATATTACATATGGAAAAAGAAAAGGAACAGCAAGGCTAACAAGAAATAAAAATGCCAAATGTGGTGATGCCTAAAGGCCTGGACCGGTATTCTCGTAATACGTAACGTTTTAAAGTCGCTAAGCGAAACGAAGAGCGAACAGCTCCCTCAGCGGCACGCTGACCGACGACTTTTCGTATTCGTTTTGCCGAACGCGCTGCCCTGCGAGCAGACAGAATCAAATTCGATTAGCACATCTTGGCATCACCGCATTTTGCATTTTTATTTCTTGTTAGCCTTGTCGTTCCTTTTTTTTCTATGTGTAAGAAAGGGGCGTAGTTTAGAAAGGTTAAATCAAATGTCGATAAAACTAATATTAATTTGCAGTGTTGATCCTTTAAAATATTACTTGATGGTTTGGTTTAGCCCAGTTAAACCCGCCCTTTAACCCTGTGATATATAAACTAAGTAGCACGTCCCCCCACAGTGTGCGGGAAACTTACTCCGAGACTTAAATTAATTCCCGCACTCAGTCAGGGAAAGTGGTGTTTCCCGCCCGTTCGTATATTGATAGTGATGCTAATAAGAGATATTTATTTTTTTATTATTAATAAAAACGCAAACTAAAAAAAAGTAAAGAACTACTAAATTTTCCGCAGATCTCTACAAAGTATTGTAGCGTAGGAAAATCGTACGTGTGGGGGTACAACAGCTAGCAAATGGTAGGTGTTTCTCGAACGGTCGCCGCGCGCTGAGCGCGTTTCGTCTTACTCCGAGACTTAAATTAATTCCCGCACTCAGTCAGGGAAAGTGGTGTTTCCCGCCCGTTCGTATATTGATAGTGATGCTAATAAGAGATATTTATTTTTTTATTATTAATAAAAACGCAAACTAAAAAAAAGTAAAGAACTACTAAATTTTCCGCAGATCTCTACAAAGTATTGTAGCGTAGGAAAATCGTACGTGTGGGGGTACAACAGCTAGCAAATGGTAGGTGTTTCTCGAACGGTCGCCGCGCGCTGAGCGCGTTTCGTCTACGCCTTGCGTTCAATATACGTGAATACCATTTTTGTTACTTTGGTCACGTGGCATGTGAATATTACGTCATCACACGGTCAGCGAGTACCAAACGCCGAGCGTATTTACTTACGAGAATACCGGTCCTGTTCGGTGGCGCGTCTAGCGACCGCGTCTGGCGACTGCGATGGACGCCCGGCTAGGTGATCCGTGCGGTTACTGCTTGATACTTGATACAAATTTAATGCAAGCGGTTTCTATGAGGCGTTTCAGCGTGCGCGGCTAGCGATTCAAATGCAGCGACCCTGCTCGACTGCTGAGCAGTGTTGTCAGGTTAATTTTTAGAATAATAGTAGATCAGAGAAAAAAGTAATAGTAGACTGTAGAATTAAAAAAAAATAGTAGAGCCAAAAACTCTTCTGGACGCGAGCGAGAGATTGTTTGCTTTTGGCCTTGCCCAGAACCAACCTTCATTTTTCAATTATTTGTTTTGTTTTTCAAAGTTATTATTGTTGCACATTTTTCGACGGGGTTATATATTATAGTACATATCTCATAGTTATATGAATGAACCAGATCGTTAAACTACTACTAGCGACATACAACCAGTTCGCCCCACATGTACGTATACAAATACAGAAATGTTTCAAATATTTTAGTCTCATTTTAAAGATAAAGCCAGTTCTCTATTGGTATAGTGCTGCTGATGTTAGTTGGCACGGTCTGAACACTGAAACCTCATAAATAAATAATAAATAAATAAATAAATAAATCAAGATCGTTTGATCTTTTGTTTTTTAGTTTCTTTTCGGTTGAAGTAACTGGATAAGTACCAGTGCGGAACGATGCCTATTTGTGAGTGGTTCAAGGTTGGAAATCAAAGTGTATGATGGTGTTTAATGATGTATAGTGGAGGGTGATCAGTAAAACTACTGATGAGCCAACGCTGGTTACCCAGGGCGAAACATCGTTGAATCCTTTCTCTTTTCGCTTTGATCTTTTGTGTGTTCCTTGTGGGATGCTCATCCAAGTTTGAATTTTCGTTATTTTCACCCAAGATCGTTTGATCTTTTGTTTTTTAGTTTCTTTTCGGTTGAAGTAACAAATTTTTCAATAACCAGGAATTCCATTATGCAAACCTCTGCGCAGAACTAAGCCTGTCAACACTTTCCTGTAGAAGAAAACAAAGAGATCTAATTAAAATTGTAAACTCTACTATTGACTGTCCATACGTAACATCCCAAATTGGTTTACATGTCCCCTTTCGCAATATCGCACAACGCAAACATTCCACCAGCAATTTCACAGAACCAATTATGGATTTCACTCTTTCATTTCCGGTACTCTCAGATTGTGCAATTAACTGAGTGAGCTTGATTTCTTTGGGTCATATGAACCATTTGCGAGGACTGTCAATGGCCTCTCTTTATAAGTGTATTAGTCTTGAAAATAGCGGATTATTAACTATATATTTAAGTATATTTTAAGTATATATATACTTTATTATTTACCTATTTAAGTTTGAACTTGTTAAATTTTAGAGTAACACTGTAAATCGAGGTGTGCCAACGGACATTGGAAGCACTATACTATACTATTTTGATCTACATTTCACAAAAATGAAACTCAAAGTTAAAAAACTATAACTAGAGAGCCCTATATTTAAAGTTTCTTGGATAACAAATGTGCATGGGGACAAAAATACCCTAGTAGCTTGATCACGGAGAAAACAGAAAGCCTTGCATAAAGAAGGCGCAGGACAGACAAAAAGTGAAAAGCTTCTAGAAATAACGAAAGAAATATCAACATTAGAATTGTCGTCGGAATGCTAGCTAGAACAGAAGACGACTATAAATTGTGCAATATCGTAACTGAAACTTTGACCAAATATGCAAAAGGCCAAGTACTTCGAGGGAGTATGTTATTGGAACTAATCTACGAGAAAATAATTTCCTTCGGAAGAAGCCTTAGACTCTTGAAAGCAAACTAAGACAAAAACATTGTTGGGATGTCCTATCAAGGTTCCAACATCCAAAGACCATTCCAGGGGCGTCCCTAGCATTGTTTTTTTAGAAAGTTCTATACCTGAAAATTTATGAAACTTTCTGGTTCTATATCAGGAACATTCCCCACACGGGCATTTCTGCATAAGATGGGCAAATTTTTTTTTATTTACAAAATTCTGGATATACCTAGGAAAAGTCTGGATACACTCTTAAAAAGCCTGGATACACCCCAAAAAGTTTGGATACGATCAAACCCCTAATTTTTCACAAATTTTTAAAATGAAAACCTGTAAATAAATCCATAATGGATTTAAGGCCCATGTGAATTCAAGAAGTGGTATTTTCTTAAGCGAGGGAAGTTTTGGAGTAAATCTTTACTCGATATATTTAATATACTGTTACATGGCACTTTCTTGAAACATGGTTATTATGATAATGCACAGGCTAATAGACGAATTAGACAAAACTTTAAGACAGCGCGCGTCTTGTATCAAATTTGTAAGTCAAATTATGCACACTCCACACTTGGTGGTCCAAGCCTGCAACATCTCTGCGTGCATAACAAATTATTCGGGTGCCTATATATAGTCAGATTGTCCTTATACCCATTTCAACGAGCCGAATCGTCAATGTCACTCGATTTAACCACAATTTACATCAATTAAAAGGTTTATGGTTGACAATGAAGTAACTTTAGTTCCAAAGGTGAATATTTTTGGTTATCTTAGAGCAGGGAATCTTTCTGCGCACGGAAATTTGGGTAAAGCTTCACAGTTTGGCTTAGTTGAATTTTCAAGAAGAAAAAAAATATATAAACTTTGAACAATATATATTTTTGAGATAGAGATCTCTATACATTTGACAGTGGTTGTTTTACCAGAGGTGGGCAACTCATATTACTCTCTCTTTCTATTTTTTTTCAGATTCGCCTGTAAAACCGATTTTATGAAATGGACTGATGTTTTGTTGTCTATTTTTATAATTTCGCCAGAGTTTTTGAATGAAGATGACTTTTTTGCTTAGTAAAAAGTAAAATGTTAAACTTTCTGAAAAAACATGAGTTACATACACAGATATTAAAACTGTTAGCAGTAGGTAAAATATAAACATTTTTTTTATACCTTCATCAAAAGCATGATTTTAGTAACTGCGTGCAGAAAACTAAAGCATGGCGTTTCTGGTTACCGATGCAAAAAAACTTTTTTTTTGATCTCGGGTGCAAAAAAAGACTTCTGTCCGCTTTTTACCCAAAATTAAAGAGAAATAGCTGATAATAGTAATATTAAAAAAATTTAATTATTCTTGCCTAAAAATTAAGCCATTTTCGCCAGTTTCCACAACAGTATTTACGAAAAAATCATTTAAAAACATCGTCAACTATATGTATAAGCATGGCAAATTTGAAGGCAATCGGATGTCGGGAACTTGGTCAAATTTAAGTTGCAAGATTCCACCGGACAAACATATCTAGTTCGTTTGTTACATATACAGGGTGGATTATTTAAACGGAACGGTGCTTCTATCGGGTTAGAATTTGGTTGAATAAAAAAACCAAGAACAAGTCAACTGAGATTTTTAATTTGTAGTTTACGAGGTTAATTTTTTTTAATAGGACAATTTCTGAAATCTGCAAACAATTCTGTCTTCAGCAATACCACACGGTAGGATCTATCTTTTACGACAATCAAGATATTTTTATCTAAATCTGTATGGAAAACTTCGATATTCATTAAATTATCCCCCGTAAAACAGGGCATAGACAACAATTCCATGCAAGTTTAAATGCCTCTATCTTGGAAACCGTAAGAGATAGAGTATTAGTGGTTAGCATTGTCGGAAAGATAATTTTTTTTAGAATTCAAAAATGTCAAACTATACAGGGTGTTCTATTTAAAAAAATTAATTTTTTTAACATACCTCGTAAACAAAACGACGTAAAAAAAATCCAAGATAGCACGATTAAAGAAAATTAAAAATCTCAGTTGACGTGTTTTGGGATTTTTTTATCAAACCAAATTCTAACCCGCTAGATGCACCGCTCCTTTTAAAGAATTCACCCTGTATACACAGAGTTATTTATTTTCATCGCAAATAAAATCAGCTAAATTCCAAAATAATAATAATAATAATAATAATAATAATAATAATAATAATAATAATAATAATAATAATAATAATAATAATAATAATAATAATAATAATAATAATAATAATAATAATAATAATAATAATAATAATAATAATAATAATAATAATAATAATAATAATAATAATAAACAGAAAAATATACCACGCACGTATTAAAGATGCATGTTGCTGTTATGATTATGTACCATTTCATTGGGTATATCATAATCATAACAGTTTTTTCTGACATAAAAGTTGTGGATCCAAGGATACCTGCTACTTTATCAGTAGACAGCCTATTTCTTAGCTTTGTTTTATTTAGATATACAACACTAAAATTTCTTTCAACACAAGTACTACTCTGTGTAAAATTAAATAAAAAATTTACTAGTTTTATAAGTTCGGAGTATGATAAATTTCCATCTCTTTTTTTAACATTTGCCACATTTTGCCAAAACGTTTCAACATTTATATCCAAATTTTTTAATTGTCTAAATTCTCTATCTTATAAATCAATATGTATGAATTCTTCGGAAAGATGTGAAGCTAACGGTTCAAAATTTTCTATATTTTTAAAATTTAAAAAATCAAGTTTTTCAAGAATTTTTATTTCTTGTGAATCGAATGGGAACCGTTTATCAATTTGATCTATAGCTTGAATAAAATAATTTAGGCATTTTAGGCGAAACTAGTGGAGCGTGGATTGGTGTACTTAGTTTATTTGCTTCTAAATCTATACAGCTACTTTTGGACCTAGATACAGTTTTTCTATTGGAACATAATTTGCAGGATTTTTATATTGTATTTTTGTTAACTTTAAAGCAATATTTACCTTTTAGGATTAATTTAAAATAAAGAAATAGTAAGATCAAAATATCATAAATAGTGAAATGGGTAAGTACTAATGTGTCACTAGAATATGGCATTTTAACGAAAGTTTTCACTAAATCATTAACTTATAAAAAAATCACTAGATATAGTGGAATTTTACTAGATCTGGCAACATAGATACATTGCAAGTTAAAAATAAAAGCTTGTAACTTGTAAAAAGTGGCAAATTTTGAAGGAGCGGATGGAGCAATCTGAGAGGCATAACGGTTAGGTAAATTTATATTCCTTGGGTAAATTTGATCTTTGGTCCGACTTGACGTATAATAATAATAATTTCTTGGCTTTTTTTGAGTCTCTTCTATAAAATATCTAATAAATAGCTTCTAGAGTTATCCTGCTTTGCGGATTGTATAAAAATTTCACAAAAAGTAAGTATTTTCTGCAAAGATCAGATGAGGCATCAATATTGTCTTTATTTTTAATTCTAAATTCACTGGCTAGTTTAAATCACTCAAAATTAAAAAAAAATAAGAAAATTATTGCCATGAAAACAACAATAAAATACGCCATTTTGAAAAGCCGTTGTCAACTCCTTGTGTCAAAGCATAGACATTCCCCAACCGATATGCCTTTTTGGCTATGAAACTGTCAATCGCATCGTTACCCCTAATTTTTTAGATTGGTCGGTTGGGATATCTACTCCCTATATAATTCGAGGACGAGGATTCCAAAAAATATACTTTTAAGGTCATTCGATATTAAATGACCTTGAAAATTGCAAAAAGAAAAGGATTTTTGTCATTTTCTCTTAAAAAAATCTTAATAATTCGACGTTTTGTCAGAACAACTTCAAATGTACTTCAAACTATTAGGCATGTATGCCAAATTCGATCCTTAGAGTTTGATGCAGTTTGAAGCTTCATGACCTTGAAAAATACCCCAGTAAAATTTACAGATTGCAAAAATAACATACTAAAGGGCGCTATTCATCAACTATTCAAGCAAAGAAAACCAAATTTGGCAATAAAGATGAGAAGGTCAAGTCCAACAATTCTGTTAAAACAAATTTGTTCAGCTATGACGTGTTTCAATAAGACATTTTATTTTATCCAATTTCGTAAAAAAGTAAAACTGACAAGGTGGCTATCAATTCTTGTTGACATATCTCCGCTTACTATGAAAAAAAAAGTTTAGTTGATGCATAACCACGATTGACCTTGAAAATACCATGTAGAATTGTAAGTAAGATGAAAATAACATCTTAGCCATAAAAAAAACACTTTATTTATATAATATTTTAGTATAATCGCGCACCGGTTGCAAAAATAGTATTTTTTATGATTTTTCGACCGCCATTTTGGAAAATGGCATCTAAAACACTTAGGTTAGGTTAGCAGAATATGGTAATGCGTACTTCTGCTAACTTAAATGACTTTGTTGGCTAGACAAGTGAGTAGAACATAAAATTCACAGTTCCGAAACTAAAAACAACAGGCATATAGGTCATTTTTACCGAGGTATAGCATAAACATCTGGCACGCCAGATCAAAAGAAATGGTAGAGAGGTTTAAAATTGAGTGTTTATTTATGGCAAAGACGTTAGTTTCATCTCCGGCACAAGTTTTTGCGTAGTTGTAAATTGTAAAAAACACTACAAAAAGCTGTTTTTTCAATTTTACATGGTATTTTCAAGGTTAATCAAGGTCATGCCTCAACTATTTTTTTCACATTAAGCAGAGATAAGTCAATAAGAATTAATGGCCACCTTTTTACTTTTACTTTTTTACGTAATTGGATAAAATAAAATGTGGTTATAGGTCTCTATTTTGAGATACCAGCCGCCATATTAAAACGCGTCATAGCTGAACAAAATTTTTTTTAACAAAATTGTTGGACTTGACCTTCTTATCTTTGTTACCCAATTTGGTTCTCTTGGCTTTAATAATTGATGAATAGCGCCCTTTAGTATGTTATTTTTGCAATTTATTAATTTTGCTGGGTTATTTTTCAAGGTCATGAAGCTTCAAACTGCATCAAACTCTAAGGACCCAATTTGGCATGCATGCCTAATAGTTTGAGGTACATTTGAAGTTGGTCCAACAAAACGTCAAATTCTTAAAATATTTTGAAGAGAAAATGGCAAAAATCTTGTTTTTTGCGATTTTCAGGGTCATTTAAGGTCGGATGACCTTAAAAGTAAATTTTTTTGGAATCCTCCCCCTCGAATTATATGGAAACGAGTATAATCATTCTGCACGAATGCGAACAAAACACCCGGTAACATTTGATTGTGTGACTAAAGAGCTATCAATTCCACATAGTCACAAAACTCCTTCATAAAAAATCCCACGGAATAGAAATTATCGACATATGCCCCTACACTACTATATGCTCTATTTTCCCTGGAGGGACACGCTCTCCTAAAAAACGATAATCAAGTCACTTTTGAACGTGCACCGTACAAGTTTGGCAATTCTTAAACTTTCTTATTGGTAGAAATGAAGGTAAGGATGTAAAATTTCCCGTGCGATATTCCAAAATACGCCCGCAGATTGCCGCAGAATTATTTAGGGCAGGACAGCTGACGATATATATATAAATATTTTAGTTTATATGTGTAAATTTCAAACGCCATCTTGAAAGTGGTCCGGAGAATTTGGAATGAGCAGTACGTAGCCAGTGGCATAGCCAGAAATCGACTCTGGGGGGAGGGATCTCACCATTTAATAAAAATCAACTATGGCAAATTTTTCAAAATTAGGTAGGTGCCTGAGTTAAGTTAGTGTATACGAAACAAAAATACTTATTTTTAAAAGCAAGTCTCATCTAGCGTCGTTTACAGATTTGTTTTAAAATATACTATATATACTATATACTATAATATATATAAATGCGTCGCAGGCAAAATTTTTAAAAAAATTACACTAAACTGTTATTTTTTACGCACTTGAAATGTTGCTGACAACAAAATTGCTTAAAATTAAAGAAAATTGTGACAATATTTAATATTGCAGATTACAGATTTGTTTGTTTGAAACTTTGACAAAAAAAAACAAAAAATTAATTTTTCTAAAATATGATATTTTAGGTTTTTTGTAAAATAGTTTTGGAAAAGTAAATTGTGTTAGATTTGAAGAAGGGGTGGGTCGTGGTGGTATATATATATGATTTTTTGCTGAATAATCAATACGCCGCAGATGAAAGTTTTAAGAAAAATTAAACTAAGAATGCCATTTATTACACGTTTTGAATGCTGGTGAGAAAAATTCTGTAAAATTAAACTAAAATTGTTGTTAAAATTGAAGATATTATACCAAACACACGTCACAAACCGGAGTAAAGGGTCGAAAAAGTGGGGGAGCTATAGCTCTCCCTGGGCCCTTGATCATGATTAATTTATTGTAGATTGGGTTGGACCTCCTGGGGGGGCGGTTAACCCCCCTGCCCCCTGACTACGCCACTGACGTAGCAGTTGCAGAATGTAAATGAGGCATGATCATGTATTCGCGTGAACTCGATCTGGTAAAAAAAAAACTTCGTGCTAATTACACTTTTACAAGCTCATTCTGTAATGGGATTTAGCAATTAAACGATGCTGGATGTAGTGTAATTCTTTGGGGAAGCCGCAATTTGTCCCTTTTAAACCTAGACGGTGGTATCACTTTGGGATTTAAAAACGGGGATCCTAGGAACATACGGTAAGTGGTTCAGAAAGTATATTCTCATTAAATAGAGATAGAGTTAGATAACGCAAACGATGTGTGTCTAGAATATCGGATACTTAGGGACTAAAGTGGCACTTTTTATCCCAAGAAGAAAAGTTGGTCGAGGGTTAAAGACATTGACGGTTTATATACTATTTTATGTACTTTAGATCAAGAGAAAAAGTAGGGTAAAAATATAATAATATGTAATTAAATGCCAATAAAGGTACTTTTTTGGATGAAAAAGTTCAACATGTTGAAACGTCAAATGAGCGATCTCATGACAGCAAGACAGGGAACGGTGTATATATGTCGTTTGCTCTCTATCGAAGGCTGAACCATGCACTGCGGCCTCAAATGGGCCTATTGTGCCCAGGTATCTACGGAAATTTTAAAGATCGCAATTTAAACACATACGACCCAGGAAACCAAAAAATCCTGCAGAATACAAAACCTGATTTCGGCTTGATACTTTGTCTTTAACTTATATCAGTTGAATCTTTAGTGAAAGCCTCAAAATGACCGGTGTACCGCACGGCTCTATTTTGGGACCCATTTTGTTTTCCTTCTACATTTGCAACATTGACACATATGTTAAAACGGGTAAAGTTTATCAATTTGGATGACAAGCAAATACCTTACAAATTTCCACCACGTGCAATTATCTAGAGAATTTTGTACAAAATTCTATCAAAAACAATCTAAAAATATATCCTGATAAATTGATAGTATACTTTATTTTGGTACAGATAAGAATATAAATCAAAGTCAAATGCAAATGAACATACCAGAAAACCCAATTTCTCCCTCTAATTGTGCAAGAAATCTTGGTCTCTTATTGGACACAGATTTACGCTTTTATGATCATGTAAAGTAAAATTTACGGCGCACGTATATGCCTCTCTAAAAACTGCATAAACCTCCCCGACACCTGATGTCTATTAGCCAGAAAAAAAAACAATTTTGTGATACATTTGTTTTGTGCTATTTAAATTTTTGCGATGCAGTAGGCCATTTTTTGACCAAACTGATCAGAATCTTGATTAAAAGGGCTCGAAAATTTTGCTTAAGATATATTTGTGGTCTGCCTACACTAGAGGAAGCTAATTAGCTAACATGAAATGTAGAGAGACTTCCCTCGCTGGTACAATAACATCTCCACATAGGCCGATCAACTCCTACTGGTTTAGTGTTCTTCGCCGCCATTTTCACTCAAAAGTACCACACCGTTCTTTCTTTTAGTACATCTACCTCCTAAGGTTTTCTTTATTTTATATGTAGGTCTGATTGTAGGCTAATGTTTATGAGAGCACTAGCTGCAATCACTTTTTCTTATAATTGGTTTTAACTTAAATATAATCAAACAATTTTGCAGGGCTAATCTAATTAATTAATTTTCTGCTGGCTCCTTCTTTGCATTTTTTTTATATGTTACTTTGTTATTTCATGTACACCAATGCAAAATAAACGATCCTACTACTATTTCTACTCTTTTTATAAAACGTCACCACTGGTGGTGTACTTTAAATCCCTAAAGCAATCTAAAAAGTTTTCCGCGTTTAAAGTAGGACTTTTAATTTAATAATTCCAAATCTCTAGGGATTTAAAGAACCACTTTAGTCTTTGAACGGAGAGATTTAATTCTAAAAAAGTAGATGTATGTAGATTTCTCTTCCTCAGACAGGCAACAATATACAGACCGCTTCATGCTACTGCGAACATAGGCCGGAAGAAGTCCAATTTGCCAGTGTACGTACATGCTGAGACACCGCACAGAGCAACCAACACTTAGGCTTGCGATAGCCGTTGTATTTACTTTTGGTCAATAAATATGCAAATTTTTATAACTTAATTTTCTTGTTTTTTGTCACTGATAAATTAGACCGTTTTGTTTTCAACTGCTCAGATTTATCACTAACCACGTGTTACAATGAAAATAATAAGGAGAAACAAAATAAAAGCAAGTTCTCAAAATAAAATAATACATTCTAAAAACCAAAAAGATTCTCCCAGTCAAAAAAAATTTAGAGCAAATGTTCGAAAAGTCCTCCTTGCTCGGTTAGACAATATCCGAGCCTATTATAAAAACCCCTTCTAACGTTTCCAAGCATGTTAGGGGTGATAGTTTGAAAAGCTTCTTCAATTGTAATCCGAAATTCTTCCAAATTATTAGCCCTTTCATGCCCGTAAACTTTATTTTTGATAAAACTCCACATATAGAAGCCATTAGGAGCAAGATCGGGTGATGGAGCTGGCCATAAAATAGTTCCCCGTGTACTTATAACCCGATTAGAAAATTCATTATCAAGATATTCTTTAACAAGGCCAACATTGTGAGTGGGACAACCATCTTGTTGAAACCATAATATCCTGCTGCAGTAGATCCAAGTATCTAGGACCATTGAAATTGCCGTAAATAAAAAATGGCCCAATTACGTGTCCTACAATACAATACAATCGAACGTGTGTTGGGTTATGACGATTCAATAATGCAAAAGTGCTTTCATCTGTGAAAAGAATAGATCTCAGAAAGTTTTTAGCACGATTAGCCCTTTCCATCATTGTTTCGCAAAATTCCATACGACGATAGTTGTCCTCGAGAAAAATTTGATGCCTTTTTGACGCTTTGTAAGAATGATAACCATTCTTTTTGAGAACACGTAAGACAGTGGCTGAAGACGTATCAACTGCTTCGGCAGTTTGGTGGCTAGTTAATCACACCTCATACTTCCTACTCGTCATTCAAAACAGTGGGTTTTTTTACGGTTTCTTGGCGCTACACAACCAAACTTGTCAAAATTCTGCACAAACCTATGAATCGTTGATAACTAGGTTCTGGGCGATTTACAAAATTCTCCACTAAGAGTTCTTGAATAAGTCTCAATGGTCTGCCTTGATAGTACCATTTGACTATTTGTACTTATTCGGCAACTTCGTAGATATCCATTTTTAGTTTTAAAAATGTATTATTTCACTTAAGAACTTATCAATCTGTTTTTCGAGCAAGGCAGAAATAAAACAAAATAATAAAAACAAAATAAATTTCCAAAAGATAACACTGCAGCCTGCTTCGAATCCACCTCGGTCGTACGGCACGGAGAGTAAATTGGATATGTTCGCAGTAGCCTGAAGCTCATTGTATAGCAAATAGACAAAAATTAATCGTTTGGTTAGAAGACGACACAATAATGTACAAATATGCTTTATCTAGAGACTTGTTTATGTAAGATAAGTTAAAAAACATATAACTACTAAAAATAAGTCTAGATTTTTTACCCACATCAAAGTTTAGTTTGATAGAATCATTCCTTTATTCTTGAATCTGTAATATAAAATAACCTAACAGCTTTCAACTTAGTTTACCTTATACAGGGTGTTTTAAAATTCAGTATTAAGATTTTACACGACAGGTCAAAATAACACTTACCTCTATAAACATGTGACGATAAAGTTTCAAACGATAAAGTTTCAAATTTGTTTATTTTAACAGAAAACATTTCTGGTGTAGAGGGCAAAAGGTGAGGCAATAAATCGGACAATAGTTCAGCCAAGCAAATGTTGGGCTGAAATTATTACTTGGAAATTCGCCATCTGACACTTCCAATAAAACGCTATTTGTCATGTATGGTTGCTTGATAGATAAATAGAAATTTCGTACAACTAGTAATCGTGCAAGTCAGTAGGCTTCAAGGTCTTCCCAGTACTAACAAATGAATCGTACTAAAGGATTTCCCAATAGCCAATCAAAACCCCATGTAGCTCAGAGCTTTAGACTGGTATTTTAGACGTTTCAAATCCTGCTCGAGGAAAAACTTTTTTCCGATTTATTCCCTTACCCTTTGCCCCCTACGACACAAATCTCTTCTGTAAATTTATTAGGGCGCTAAAAATTTCCCTTCATTTTGTTTATTTTTTTGTCTTTATACCTTTCGCAGTTTTTAAGATATTTAGATCAAATTTAAAACAAGTTACATCTGGGGCTTATGTTATCCAGCATTTATTGTATGAATCTACAAGGAAGTATTTCTTAGAGTTTAAGCAATTGTTCGACCCTTAAACCTTATCGGTAAAACTAGCTAGATTTTTGTGTGTACTTTTTTCGCATCTGCTGCCGTTTTTGAGACCAACCAACCTTTTGAATGTTGTACGCAAAAATTTACATAATCTCAGATAACCATTTTATTCTGAATTTCTAAGAAAAAATCAATTTTTTGGAGTCAAATTCAATGGCTCTGCGTACGTGTTGTGACATATTTTTGTGCACTTAATCCCTCTTTTTAGCGACTAAAGTGACACTATTAATCCCTAAAGGATTCAAAGAATATTTAATGCTTAAGGGATTAAAAATAAATTTAATCCCTCAGCTTAGGGATCAGAAGTAAATTTAATCCCTCAGCGATTAAAAAAAAACTAATCCCTGGAAAATTATAATTAAATTTATGGCAAGTCAAGCCAAACAGCACTTGCTCTTGGTCAAGATTTCATTCTTAGCACCCTTTCTTGTAGTTGACGAAAAATTTGACGTAGAAATAACGTAATTTTAACAAAGATCTTTTCCTAAAGTGCATTTAATAGTATATAAACCTCGGGACTAAAGTGTCATTTAATCCCTTAGCGAATTGTAAACCTTTTGCCGTGGGATTAAATGTCGCACTTTAGTGAATTAAAAGATACAAAAAATCCCTCTTTTAATTTTTAGTAATTTAAAATTATTTTTAAGGAGTTAAAGTAAATTTGTTTCTGCTATGAAAAAGTGGAGTGGAAAATGGAAAAATTGAATATACTAAGAAAATAGTAAGAAGGAACATGGAAAAATTCAAAAAATGGAACGCCTGGGAAAATGGATAGGATGGAAAATTTAGGGAATTACTGAGTGGCATTTAATTATTTTTTTTATGTATATGTCCCCCGACAAATAGAAGCCCTTGGTATAAAAAGTGCCCCTTGAGTTCCCAGGTTTCTAATGTACTATTAACGATGGGCAGTAACCTATTAGGCAACTTTAACGCTATGTAGATCGCCTCTCTAGTAGCAAGTGACATTCCATAACGTTGTTGCAATATTCGGCAACGTTAAAATAACGTTTTTAACGTTGTCTTACAGTAAATAACATAACTTTGGTAATGGTTGTTTTGACCTGAAAAATTTGCCCTTTAAATACGGATTATGAATTTTGAAACACCTTGTATATGACTCGCCATAATATACTTGAAATGTCACCGGCGACAAAATTGAATATATAAAACTAGCCAATTTTATTTTCCATTGAAAGTTACTTCCGCCAAAAATGTTCAACGGAAATAACCCTCGATAAATCTTTGGCGTGTAACGGGCAGCATGAAAGAGAATAATGTTTTATTGTTGCCTTTTGTGTTTTTTGTTTCGAAAGTTTAGCAGAAAAAAGGCTTATCCAAATGATAAACTATTTGAATGTAGACCATTGCTTAAATTACATAAACGTTAGGGATAGGGATCCTATTGATAATTAATAAACGACCCCAATATTTTATCCTGCCCTCAGTTCTCCCCTTAGACTTTGTGATTAACTCTCGTTAAACGATAGATCATCGTTTCAGGCCCTTAGCTCTGCTCTCATGTAATGATCAACCACAGTAAAGAGCAGGGCTGGAGGCAGAAAAAATTTGGGTCGTTTATTAGCTTTAGCAGTCATCCAGAGTTCGACAGATCTCGTCTAGGTGCCGAAATGCATGTGTCTGAGTAAGAACGTTATTTAATTCAGATTCACTGAAGAGAGATGCCCGCTAAGCAATGTTGTCGGGCAAACAGTTTAAGAAAGCTGCTGCATTTTCTAGGTTTTATTAGCGTCACCCTCATTCAGAGTGCAATTGCCGTTAAAAGCGCAACAAGAGTCGTCGTGAGACAAAGCATGGGTCATGGATCGTTCGCAGCAAACAAATTATCAGTCGCTTTTCTTCCGAGTACGTCCGACGTCAGTTAGCGAGGTTTGGTTGGCCAAACGTGAACGCATTCACGAAAGAAGATCGTGAAATCCTACATGAAATCCGAAATGTCCATGAGGTAATTATGCGCTTCGCATTTGAATTCCCTGATCGACCGATTCCTTCCGAGAAAACCCTTTATAAAAATTTCCACAATTTTGAAACACATGTTTGTACCAATGGTTTTTGAAATTTTTATAACGATGGAGTCCGATTCAATTTGTAATGAAGTGTACTTTCAAACGTTGCGTGACTTTGTAAATACCTACCTATAACGTCTCTAAGGTGGGTGAGAACCTAACATTTTAATGTGTTACTGTTTTATTTACGGATTGTCCCATTTTAAATTGATTTACATCAAGTTTGTTATCTATCTAAGCAATTACAATTTATTACGGTTTGTTAGTAGTTAGGTTGTAGTATTAACTAAATATTATATAAAATCACTTACTAATTATTGTCCATTAGTTTTGTCTATAACACTCGGGTGCTGTAGTAGTAGTTTACATAACAAGCAAGTTCATCAGATTCTTCCTGAGAGAGTAAAACGGGATGAGACGGTACCGTGCTCCATTAGGGAAATTTCGGAGGCGGTAGGAGTTGAGAATCGTACTTGCCAAACCAAAGGATTATAAAAACGTACTTTTGCAAATCCTACAAGGTAAAGTATTGTCAGGAGGTGTCTAAAGATGATTGTTTACGACCTTTGCAGTTTGCGAAATTATGAGGGAAAAATGTGACACGGATGAAAATTTCCTAGAAAATGTCCTGTGTAGTGACGAAAGAACATTTTTCCTTCATAAAAAGCACAACTCGAAAAATATTTGGAATGGAGCAAGAGAACACAAACACCTTGAAGCAGCTGTGAAAACCCAATACCCTCAATGTATGAACAGGGATCATTGGTGATTAGATAATTGGACCTTATTTTATATCTTGACCTTCTGCCGCAACAGGTTTTAGCTAGGTTGCAGGAGCTCAACAGAAATTTGGGAAGAACGTGGTTTCAGGAGGATGGTAGCCCTTCTCTTCTCTCTTCTTTTGGATTACCTCATTTGAGGCCTTTAACTCTTGAAGAGTTGAGGGCCAATATCCTGGATGCAGGTGCTACCACCACACCAGAAATGTTGCCAAGGACTTGGGAAGATTTTTACGATTGGTTGGGATACTGCGAGGCCTAAGCTGGAGGACGATTTGAGTCTCTTTTGAATAAAAAGTAGACATCTAATTGTGCAACAGTTTTTAGACTTGTGTATGTTTATTTTTGAAACACCAATTAAGTAAAAGAGGGGACGCGGAAGGTTTTGAATGTATAATTAAAAAATACTGAACCCATTTCTGCATATCGCAAATTTTTTGCTACAGCGCCATCTTTCTATTATCGATGCAACTATCGGGTGCATCAATCAATAAATATCGATCGATAATTCCGTCTGCAATCCATTTAGTAGCGCCAGTCAGCGCCAATCTGTTTTATTCGAAGACGCGGGCGTGAAGGCGATCGTAGACGTAGTTTTTCTCAATTAATCACTTAGAAGATTATTTATTTATTTGATACTGAAATGATTCAACGAAAATAACACAAATTATTTTTTATGTAAAACCTGAAGGGTAGGCGTCCCTTCGCGACTCTGTACATCCTGAATAAGTAAGAGTAGCCCTTTTTCCTGGGAATTTTCATAAAATAAGGGAGCCTACAAGCATCAGAATTTTTTTAAAAAACATCCCTTTGTTGTTCAATTTAATAACAGGTAGTTATACCAAACGTGAACACGGTTACAAAAAGTGTTCTTTTAGAAAGAGTAGAGAGTTCCAGAGTGAAAGACTGCGATACTTTGTTTTAATTTTTTTTATTCTTTGAAAAAAGTAAAATTTGGTTTTAAATTTATTTCAACAAGATATTTCAGGAGAACGCGAGACTGCTACGATAAATTGTCTTGGAGAGTCGGGACTTTAGCGTAACTGGTCATGGGAGATCAGGCTCAGACTTTTTGCAGCTTTATTAAAAAAGCAACGTCAAACAGTAGTAAAAGTTTGTGGATAAATGGGCATTTTAATAAACTTAGCGGATACTAATTTCAAACTAAAATAAGAAAATACTCATAATCACTATTTTACGACCTTTGAAGGCAACATTTTTCGTTAAATTTGAAGGGATCTTACTTGGGATTCTTTTAGTTCATTTCTCAAGTTTATTATCTCTTTCGCTCTCATTTACTAGCCATTGCTCTTCGTTTTCAAGACACGCTATTTCGGTACCCTAGAGAAGAATTGTCGAACCCTGTATATTCAAAGCGAAAGTTAGAATAGAACAATGGTATATTGTCAAAGGGCACTTGAAACAGTTGACAGGAATAAATTAAGAAAGAAATTAAACGACCTAGAAATAAAAGAAATAGTTTTAAAATGTTGCATTAGCTACTTACGTGAACGAAAATAAAAAGTAAAAGATACCAATACCCAGAAGAAGAAATAAATTAATACGGAGTACCACATCAGGGAAGCATTTTGTGACTGGAGTTATTTATCTTATATATAAATGATATTGTACAAGGGCTAGATGAAATAGAACGGGATTTATTTGCTGATGACGGTTGGGCTACAGCATCATCGAAAGATATTAAAAAGTTAGTTAAAAGAATTAAGCAATCACTGAAAAAATTTAATAAATATTGCAACAAGAATTCCTTAAAAGTAAATATATGTAAAACAAACTTCATGGTATTTTCAAACTCAACTGGTTATAAAAACTATAGTGATGGACATAATAAGATTAAAATTGGTACCTGTGATATTGAATTGATAGAACAAATAAAATACCTTGGTGTGATAATAGAAAGGGGGCTTGCTTTTAAAAACTATGCCAATTATCGGTACTGTTGTTCAAAAATTTTATCATGTTGGACAAAAAGCGTTATGTAAAATACTTTAAATGTTAATAGATATACACCAATAAAAACTATGTTAAAATGTTTAGAATCTCTGTTTTATAAATACCAAGCACTTGTCTTCATACACAAAATGAAATCTGATTTAACACCATCTTATTTAAAAGAAAAAATGATTAGTAATAACGAAACACATAACTATAATATAAAAAACAAAAATAATTTTTTTTGTAAATAAACAGAAGAAAAGCGCTCAGAACTCAGAACTCCACATTTTATAGTGGAATGAATGAATGAGTTTAACGAATTACTACCAGAATTTAATTGACATGTTTTTATATATATATATTTTTTTTTCTTGTTTTTGTTTTGACTATTGTTCCATTACTTTGAAATTGTATTGTCTTTTTAATTTTGCTTTTATTTTTTAGATTATTTTAACTGTTAAATTTGCTGTCAGATTGTTTGCAATACTTTTAACACATTTTATTTATTATATATCTTTTTGAGAAAATACTGTTCCGTTAATTGTATTGTTGTCATTTTAAAATTAACTGTATATTCTTTAGTGGTAGTAATTTTAAACAATTGGACCAGTTTTTTGATAAATTGCAATGATTCTTAGATATTTATTTATTTGGTGTAAGGTTTATTTTAGTTTTTTCTTTGTATTAGTTCCTTTGTATCAATTTTTTTATGTACTTTGTACTATGGTTTGAAAATTAATAGCAGTGTAGGTATTCCTTTTTGACGTGGGAGTAACAAGGGATGGAAAATGTTTTGTTATTAAACTACCTTAAATTTCCACTTGTGAATTTATGTATAGCCTCCATATTTATATTAGCAACTTTTTTTGCTAAATAAAGAATACTATTATCATTATTATAGAGTTAAATTTACGCATGATTTAGAATGTCGGCAATACAAAAATCCTTTTCACAGTTGTTCGTACCATCTTCAGACGCCATAGAGACAAAAATTCTCCCAGAATGTAATATTTCGCGTGCAGTTGCTTTTTTTTGGATTGCCTAGATACTTATTAATTTGATTTATAAAAAGAAAATTTATTATTATAGTTTTTTGGTTTCTAGCTGAATGCGGAGTTTACCAAAAATATTTATTCTGAATCAATGATCTACGTAAAAATTGTTTCAGTATTGTTCTTGACTCGCTGAAGACTCTGCATTAAATGATTACAACTTTTGCTTCCGTGAACCGCTTTGGATGAAATAAAGCCGAGAAGGGTCTCCTAGGAGTCCAGCAGTGAAATTCTCATCAAAATTCATTCAGCAGTTTTTGCACTATGCTGGTACAAACAGACAAATAGACAAACAAATATGCTAAAAAATTATTTTTGGTATCTATACGGTTTGGTTAGAAGCAGACACCAAATTTTTTTTTTTAAATCAATGTACAGAAATGATCCATTTAGAGATTTATTATATGTATAGATTTGAGAGAACTCTTTCGCAGATTTCCACCAATCGCTGCTACGAGTTTTGCAAGAGCCAAATAAAGACGGAAAAAACTGCTTCTTTCTTTTAGGGCTGTAGTCTCCGTTGGCAGCTTTTATGCAAAATTAAATATTTTAGTCTCATTTTAATGACAAAACTTAGACTCAAGGGTCCTCTAGTGGTACTTTTTTCAATTTTTGTCTAGTTTTTGGATCTATATTCCACAAAAATGAAAGTCAAAATTTAAAAACTATTACTACCTACCTAGATTTAGGCTTTATCTTTAAAATATGACTAAAATTTCTAAAAACTTTCTCTATTTGGATGAAAAAATGTGAGGACAAAATACCATTGCAAGCAACATTTTGCATGAGTAAGAGAAAGAAAGCTGTCAGCGAAGATTATACTCTTAAATATTATTCTTGATTTTTGAGGAAAACTAAATTTTCTGGAGTCAATATTCAATGACCCTCGAGAGACGACTAACGTCTGATGTATTGATAGTCCATAAGTAATAAATTTAACTCTATGTAAGCGGAATTTTTGATTGGCTCTGTTTTGTAAATAAACTAATTTATTCTTTATTATTAGGAAAGTTTAAGCCTAATTTTGAGAGCTGAACAATAAAGTATACTTTATTTTCTCGCAATTTTACAAGAAAAGTTCACTTTTAAAAATGGAATTAACAAAAACAGTATCAAAAGCATGTAAAAGTAACAAATCAAATTCGGTAATATTTAACATTGCAATTTCGGACAATTTTTCACTACACTCAATTTTAAATTGACTCTGACATTCAGCTCTGGAGTTGCTAAATTTATAATTTATTTATTCACCCTCACTAAATTTATTTTTCAACTGTCTCCCTAGAAACGCTTAATTTTCCTCCAAATTGAAGGTACATCTGCCAATTCTGCAATTTGACAGATGGTTGTCTTTTACATGAATCCTGTGTCACATTTTGTTCATTATCATTTCATCTCCTAATTCCTAGCACCGTACTGATGAGCACCACAAGTGCGAAATCCGGATCTACGGTTACCATTATCTTTTTTGAAGGAAAGCTCGCTTTTCATTGATTTTTTTATTTATTCCCCCTTACTAAATCCTATTTTTAATTTATCAACTACTATTTTGCACTTTGATACGACACAACGTATATTTTAAGAAATAAAATTTTTTATCAAATATAGGGAATAATCACTCCTATCAATAGTGGGCTGGTAGAAAAGTGCTGACGCACGTGTCTATCAATTTTATTAGTAGAGTCTATAATGCCAATTTCTAAACCTCTGTGAATTTGTTCTTCTAAGATTTGCGCTTCTCTGAACATACAGACCGCTTCAGCCTACTGCGAACATAGGTCGGAAGAAGTCCAATTTGCCAGTGTACGTACATGCAGGGACACCGCACACCTATCAGTGAAGCAACCAATACTCAGGCTTGCGATTACCACACGTGACTTTCGTTTAGTATTTAGTACGCCTCTAACCACGGTGCTGTCTGGAGCGTAGTCAATGAAACCGGAATTTGGTCAATAAATACGCAAATTTTTATAACGTAATTTTCTTATTTTTTGTCACTGATAAATAAGAGCGTTTTATTATCAGATGCTCAGATTTATCATTGACAACGTGTTACAATGAAAATAATAAGGAGAAACCAAATAAAAGCAATTTCTCAAAATAAAATAATACCAAAAAGATACTCCCAGTCAAAAAAAAATTAGAGCAAATGTTCGAAAAGTCCTCCTTGCTCGGCTAGACAATATCCGAGCCTATTATAAAAACCCCTTCTAACGTTTCCAAGCATGTTAGGGGTGATAATTTGAAAAGCTTCTTCAATTTTAATCCGAAGTTCTTCCAAATTATTAGCCCTTTCATGCCAGTAAACTTTATTTTTGATGTAACTCCACAAATAGAAGTCATTAGGAGCAAGATCGGGTGATCGAGCTGGCCATAAAATAGTTCCCCGTGTACTTATATTCCCTAACAAGGCCAACATTGTGAGCGGGACAACATCTTGTTGAAACCATGTTTCACCAAATCTCACACCTAACAACTGCCTAGCAGTTGGAATAATATGCTGCTGCAGTAGATCCAAGTATCTAGGACCATTCAAATTGCCGTCAAAAAAAAATGGCCCAATTACGTGTTCCCCTACAATACCCCCCCAAACATTTAGTTTTTGGGGATACAGTGTTCTTACGTCAAAATACAAATGCAAATTTTCCCTCGACCAATATCGAACGTGTGTTGGGTTATGACGATTCAATAATGGAAAATTGCTTTCGTCTGTGAAAAGAATAGATCTCAGAAAGTTTTCATCATCATTGTTTCGCAAAATTCCATACGACGATAGTTGTCCTCCGGAAAAATTTGATGCGTTTTTAACGCTTTGTAAGAATGATAACCATTCTTTTTGAGAACACGTAAGACAGTGGCTGAAGACGTATCAATTGCTTCGGCAATTTGGTGGCTAGTTAACTTTCGATTTTCCTACACTGCTGCGCAACTCATCACATCTCGTACTTCCTGCTCGTCATTCAAAACAGTGGGTTTTTTATGGTTTCTTGGCGCTACACAACCAAACTTTTCAAAGTTCTGCACAAACCTATAAATCGTTGATAAACTAGGTTCTGGGCAATTTACAAAATTCTCCAAAAAAAGTTCTTGAATAAGTCTCAATGGTCTGCCTTGATAGCACCATTTGACCATCTGCACTTTTTCGGCAACTTCGTAGACATCCATTTTTCGTTTTAAAAATATATTATTTCATTTAAAAACTTACCAATCTGTTTCTCCAGCAAGGCAGAAATAAAACAAAATAATAAAAACAAAATAAATTTCCAAAAAGTAACACTGCAGCGTGCTTCGAATCCACCTCGGTCGTACGGCACGGAGAGTAAATTGGACTTGATTCCCCCTATGTTCGCAGTATCCTGAAGCTCATTGTATAGGGAAATATAAGGAAATGCCTTCAGAAGGGATACTTTAACCTTAAGTTGCTTTACCAACATCGAAAATGTTTTGCTAAAAAAGTTAAAACGATGCTTTTTTGAAAGTTTCGTGATCGTGAGATAGATGCGAATAGAGTTAAGAGGCTTCAAAACTCTTGTTTAAGGTTGATACATGGTATTAGAAAGTATGGTCGTATAAGTCACACCCTCAAAACTAGTAACTGGCTTAATATGTACAATAGATGGCGCCTACATTCTTGGGTTTCTTCTTTAAGCTAATGAAAAACAACTTACCAATATATTTACACAATAAATTAAGATTTAGAGCAGATATTAACAACCCAAATCTTCTTTCGTATCAAATTGCCTGTGCATGGAACAGATTATCACCATATCTCTCAAAACTAAAATCAGTTCAATCTTTTCGTGAGGCAATATTTAAGAAACTGTTAACGGAGCAAAGTTTATAAATAAAATTAGGATATTTTTCATATACTCACCTGATCCTGTCCTGTCAAACTTGTCTCTCCTCTTTTCTCTCTTTCTAATTTTCGATAAGTTAAAATTAATACTTTTTCTTCCTTTCTTTCTTTTAGGGGTTAGGTGGAATAATATGACATTTTTTTGACTCCAAGCAGATGCCCTGAACCTCGCCCAAATTGATCTTGTTATTTATATATAAGTTTCTGGATCAATAAAAGACCTTTATTATTATTATTATTATACAGAAGGTCCCTTTACCCCTTCGAAATCGAATTACCCATATTTCTCCACCCCTAGCTGAAATTTCGAAAAACGCCAAAACGTTTTTAATTATTTTATGAGTAGAATCTTCACACCAATTTTCAGACCTCTGCAGCTTTTCGTTTTCGAGATATAGAAACCCTCTTTAAAATTTCAACCCCTATTTTAACCCCCTCAGGGGTAAAATTTTCCAAAATCCTTTATTAGCGAGCGACTATGTCACAAACGTAATATGTTCTTAAATTTTGAAAACTGTAGGTCAAGTAGTTTAACCTGTGCGTTTATAGTTTATGTTTAACGTTCTTTTATTACAGTAGATCTTTAGAGAAAATATTTTATAACATTGAAGGGTCCTTCTATCAACAATAGGTCGTTGAGGGCTTATAGCCCAATAGAATAGTACTTTAAAAGGGCAAAACCGACTACGCAGCCACACTTTTCAGGGCTAATAGGGGATCATGCCAGAAACCTAAAATCACATTTTTCCAACAAAAGTTCGCCGCCATCTTGGATTTTGTGTTGGAATTAATATTTCGGTTAATATTCGTCCGATTTTAACACCGTTTTATCGTTTGCTAAACAAAATTATTTTTTTAAACTTTTATTTGAATTAGAGAGACTCAATTTTCCTTCAAATTGAAGGTACATCTGCCGATTCTGCAATTTGACAGATGGTTGTCTTTTACATGAATCCTTTGTCACATTTTTTCATCATCATTTCATCTCCTAATTCCTAGCACCGTACTGATGAGCACCACAAGTGCGAAATCCGGATCTACGGTTACCATTACCTTTTTGGAGGGATAGCGAGCTTTCCCTTCACTGATTTTTTTTTAATGTGTCGTAAAAAAAAGAGTTATGCCTAAAAGACTTCCGAAAATGGTGACATGTGATTACTTACTAGCCAATATTTCTCTTTGTGTCGACTTGAGATGAAAATTATTCAAATATAAATAATAGATATCAAAATTCTCTATAATTCTTTTAAAAACATTTTTTATGTACAGTGAAAATCAGCTGAGATAGAGTGCTGCAAAGTTGACAATACAAATTCTTGAGGTAAGATTTAACTCCCTTATTGTGTCTAGTTGGCCATGACGAACGTCTAGGGTTTGTGAAACCAGGAATTTATCAGACCGTATTTAATAAAAATTTTCATCGTAAGAACGATTCACCATAAAAATTGCATTTTGTTAAACACATTTTTTATCCAAACCTCATTTCTTCAAACTCCTAATTTGTAAAACTCATTTTTATTCAAAACCGGAATTTGTCAAACCATTGTTTTTTAGAACCGGAATTCGTTAGACCCGTTGTTTATTACAAATTTGTTCTTAACTGGAATGCAAGTAACATCTATATACAAACTATTGAACATTGAACGCTACTTGTACAGGGTGGTCCAAATTCGAGGGGCCTCTATAGCTTTGGGCTTTTGCAGCATAGTTAGCCCAAAACTAATATACATGTTACGGGGTCGATTTTCAAGAGAATTCGAAAACTAACAACCGCATTGCGATATGTCAAAGCGTTTCTGAGCTACAGGGTGATTCTCAAAAATGTGCGATTTTAAAGGCCTTCTACAACTTTTTTATTTGTAAAGATAGAGATTTTCACTAAAAACATTTTTTGAATATTTTTTAAAGACAAATATACCTGTTTCACGGATTTTCTCTTAAAGCCTTTAGTTCCCGAGATATCACATAAAGTTATACTTCTTGAAATGGGATACCCCCTATTTTTCTAAAAAATCAGTTTCCTAATAAAATTTCCTGTCGAACGATGTGCCATACACCTATTTTTATTAAATAGTTTAAAAGATATTTACATATTTTGATATTTACCATAATAGGCGCTGTGCGCGCCCTAGATGTGTAAATAAAATTTTATTGTTTTTTTTTTATACAAACTCAAGTTGGCTACAATACGAGGGGACACAGCAACTTCGAACTTTAACTTCTAGTTTACTATAATTACCAACCCTAAAATAATAAACAGAAATAAATTTATTAAAAGTTTTCTACCTAAAATCTACATCTAATAATTTTCTTTAATTCTAAAACAAATGCTCAAATTGACGGCCGTTTTCTTGTAAACATATCCTACATCTTCTCTTGACGCTATTTTCTGCATTAAGAAGTTCTACCGCACGAAGCTGCCTGAATGCAGTACGAAGTGCCTCTTCCCATTCCCTTCTAGTAGCAAATTAGTAATGTCTCGTACATTGTGAGGAGGTACACCGTCATATTGAAAGTATAGCTCATTATTTTGCTGAAGTGGCAAATTCTCGATAAACGGAATCACCTGCTCTTCTAAAATTTGTTGGTATCTTTCGGCATTTAAATTTCCATCAAAAATATATGGCCCAATAATTTGTCCTCTGTAGATGCCTCCCATATCTTAAAACTGAACCTTCCCTGGTTCGCTTGTTTCACCATAATATGGGGATTTTGCTGTTTCCAGTAATAGCAGTTATATCTAATGAATATTCCATCACTAGAAATCGTTGCCTCATCCGTCCAAATAACTTTTCTGGCAAAATCGGGGTCTTCTTAGCTTATCTTTAGGTACCACCTGCAAAATGCACGTCTTGGAGCAAAATCTCGTTGCCGTAATTGGTGCACCCGTCGGGGTCGATAGGGCCTAAACTTGTGTTTTTTAAGCACCCGAACGGCATTGCTGCCTGGAATTCCAGTGTTTCTCTCCATAGCCCTGGTGGAAGTATTCGGGTTAATTTGTGTTTCTCCTAGAATCGTTAGTTCTTCAAACTCTCTATCTCTAGCTAGGCTTCTATACGTCCTAGGCCGCGGTTTTGTAAAGGATCCGTATTCTTGTAGATGGCGTTTTAACTTCAAAAATATTTTTGAGCTAGGTTGCCTTTTTTCCGAATATCTCTGGAAATATACATTTAACGCCGTCTGTCGATTTGCGTTACTTTCAATATAACATTTTATCATGTCGTACTATTCAAAGTTTTCAGACATTTTTATGTCTTGACGATGACGCCACTTTTGACACTTGGGTTCGTTTATCATGGCAATTGTTTTTATTTGATTATAGCTACCTAGATAAATACCCTAAAACTGCATAGGTCAGAATTAAACACAGCGTACTATGGTAATTATTAAAAATTGCAGATATCTGGTTAAATACTTAATAAAAATAGTTGTGTGACACATATTTAACAGGAAATTTTATTGCAAAACTCATTTTCTTAAAAAAATTAAGGTATTTTATTTAAAAAAATGTAACTTTGTGTTATGTCTCGTGAACTAAAGGCTTTAAGACAAAATCGGTGAAACAGGTAGATTTGTCCTTAAAAAATCTTCAAAAAATGTTATTAATGAAAATCTCTATCTTTGCAAATAAAAAAGTTGTAGAGGGTTTTTAGAAACGCACATTTTTGAGAATCACCCTGTAGCTCAAAAACGCTTTGACATATCGTAATGCCGTTTTTAGTTTTCGACTTCTCTTGAAAATCGAGCCCGTAACATGTATATTAGTTTTGGGCTAGCTATGCTGCAAAAGCCCAAAGCTATAGAGGCCCCTCGAATTTGGACCACCCTATACAAGTATGCGCGCGTAGGTTATTACAAATTACGAGTTTGATATTAAGTAAATGAGTTTGATGAACAATGGTTCGATTAAAAACGGGTCTAATTTGTTATTGAATGGGTTTGAGGAAATAAGTTTCGGATAAAAAAATTGGTTTAACGAATTGCAGTTTCTATAGTGAATGATTTTATAATTGAACTTTCTTTTATTTAACGGGTTTGATTTTGCAATTTGCACATTATGATAAACAACAAGATAAAACCACAGTACCTACTCACCTATTATTGACAACTGTCGTGAGTTAAATTTTTTGAGTATAATTCGATATTCGCCCTTATGGATTTCAAAGAAAACGAGGAAATTATTTGTTTGCTCTGCAACAAAACATTATGCGAGAACTAAAATCACGTCGTGAAAAAGAAAGGTAAGAAAATACTGATATCTGGAAATAAGTACCACTAACCTACCTAAAGAATAAAGATATAAAAAGCCTCATTAAGAAAATTTTTGACTATTCTATTGGATTATTATGTTTACATGAGAACGCATACCTTATTAAATAATCCTTGCGTTACTGGTAATACAGGGTTCCTAAGATTTTTCTTAGGGATAGGATTTCAATAAATCAAACAGAAATGGCATAGAAAGTTCTGCGCGCAAAAAAGAAACAGGTATATTGGGCAATGGTGCCAGTTTGTTATTATCTCCGCACTGCTTTGTCGCCACTCTTTCATCGTGAGCATAAATCATAGTTGCAATAATAACCGTTGACAAGATGTCTGCAAATTCCGCTAGATGGCGGCCACACCACGAGATTAAAAATTAGATGTTGTCAGGTCCAAACCACAGCTTTTTCTTGCTTAAAGGAGGTGGCAGGGTCCATTATTTACGATACTGAGCGATAAACTCGTGAGGTTGTTAACATTAGAAAGAAATATCTTCGCTTTTAATTAAATTTCTTTCCATTCTGTTCTACTAGTGACATCTATCCGGAAACGGCCAAACTATGCAGCTAGCACTAGCAGCCAAAGAAATCAATAAACGGCGCTGTTTTTCCTGCAGAGCTTTTTGTTGCGATATTATTGATTTTAAATAAAGCTGGCCCTACACTACATTTGTACATGTAGCGAACCAATTCTTCAAAACTAGCGGGAGGGTAAAAGTGAAAAATAAGGGGCTGCCAATATTTGTAACACCCAAAAAGGGGTGAAAAGATTTATTTTGCTCTGTTTCTTTACAAAAAACTTGAGCTTTGCTACTTTTTTTATTTTTTTCTTCAACTTTCTCGAAATTTTCGTCATACCGTAGAAAAAAATTATTTCCCCCATGGTCATACTCTACTTTTATTCGAAAAAATTTAGAAACAGAGACGACGTAATCACGGATCAGTTTTCCTAAAACGGGGGATCTTGGTTTCGAGTGAGAAGATAAAGGGCGCCGCAGGCAAAAATTTTTCAATTAAATTAGCCGAACGCAAAAATGTTAGAAAAACAAAGCACGAAATAAAAATGGCGCCGCTTACAATTTTTTTTCAAAAATTACGTAATTTCGGGAACGCAAAGAAATAGGTCTAAAGAGTATAATTTTTAAGAAAAAAATTTCAATTTTCTCGCCCTCCTCCACTGGGACTACAGGGCCCGTGCACAAATTACGTAATGGTCATAGGGGGGAGGGGGGTTACAAAACGTTACGTAGGGGGGAGGGGGGTTTTCGACAGCGTTTGCATTTGTGTGAAACTAAGAAAATTTGGAATGAAAATAAGTGAAAAGTTTTTTTTTGGGGGGGGGGTAGTGGTCTTGAAATCGTTACGTAATATTATGGGAGTGGCGTGCCAAACCGTTACAAAACATTAAATAGGGAGGGGGTCAAAAATTGGTAAAATCACCGTTACGTAATTTGTGCACGGCCCCACATCTGACTGTTCCTCCTTTTTGATTTCGAATCAAAGTGTAAAATCCGGGTTGGACGTTCGAAGGCGTCAACCCGTCCTATTTGCTTGAATAAGTTTCTACGGAAATATATCAGTCGATTTCTCCGGCCGTGTATGGACGCTTTAGGTTAGGCATTTGCATGTATCTCAGTCCCCAGCCTGTAAACAGTGCGTAAGGACAATGGTTACAAAATGAAAATCCGAAAAATATGTTTTTTTACGATATCTTTCATCAGTTTGGTACTAAAGTCGAGCAAAAACAATTTTTATTCCAGTCCTAAAGGTATGAAAATGGAAAACATTAGAAAACAACAACCTGGAATGGATTTACTACGTGTAAGATGTAGTGACAACATCGCCCCATGCCCATCCTTTTCTACCTAATGTGCTTTTCCGTTTGTCTGCGTCTTATACACGGCTGCTTGGCCCCCTAAGGATTTGCTTAGGAACCCTGTATATTGGCCTAAATTTCAAAACGACTGACGTCAGAATTTCGATACTTAGAAGCCGAAATTTTACTGCCGGTAGTATTATGTTTTGATTTTGTCCAAATCTGAACTTTCGAGCCCCGTTTTTCCTACATGTATGATTCATTGCGTTATTGGGAAAATTGGCGTTAATTTAAAAACGACTGACATCAAAATTTCGATTTTTAGAAGGTGTAATCTTACAGCCGGTAATTTTATGTCGCACTTTCCAATTTATCTTCTTGTATTGACGACAGGTGACAAGCGAGAAATCTTGTTACAGGCTGCTTTTCAAAAAGAGATTCTTTACTTTTTCTCTCTATAATGATCTTTTCAGGGAGTTCAATCAAATATTTCTCGCGTTTCAAAGGCGAGGCAGACTCATTTTTATATCAAGATAAGATGGTTTTTATCCAGACTTAATTTCGGTAGTGAGGTGTTACAGTTGGAAATTTTTCCCAATTTCCCGGATTTTCCTATAAAAAGATGTGTAATTACTTCTTCTAGGCTTAAAGGTCAAATTTGATGTAATTATTACCTATAATCTCCGTAAAGCTTGAAATATTTCCGAAATTTTTTTTGAAGTGCGAAAGAAGAAATTTTATCCCACAAATTATTTAAAAAAAATACAAATTTTGACAATTTGGCAAGCGTTTTTTTTGCTTTGAGGTTTGATGTTTTAATATAAGGTGGCTATTTAATTACTTTTTTGACACTTTGAATGTCTGTGTTACCTATATTGTGGCTATACACTTATTCATCTATTATTTTTACAATTCCCTGGTACTCCAGTAAAATAAGGTTTGCATCTTTGTATCAAGTTGATTATATTCTATTTAAATCACACAATGTTATAGTACTAGAGGATAGGGAAAAATAGGTATATAGGCACATGTGTTATATTAGACGCTAGGTGTTTTGTATTTAAAATAGTTTGAATTTGTTTTTTTTTTCACTTTCCCTTTGCCTTAGTAAAAAAAACCATTCTCAAAATTCCGAAATAAACACATTTTTTCATACTATAATAATCTTATACCTCTAGAGAGAAGGGAATATTAATTATTCTCTTGCAAAGTCGATAAAAATTTGACGCGGTAAGTATTTAGGTATGAAACATAATTATTATTATTATTCGTCATATTAAATTTTGTTGTCGCAAAAAAAATATCATAAAATGAATAGAAAATTGTACCTACGCCTCTGTTGTTATTCTGACATCTGCACGTGACAGCTGTCAAGCCAGGGAAATTATCACTTATTAATTTTTCAACTAGGTCACGTGACTGAAAAAAATTCCGAAAAATTCGGGTGGTTGCCATAGCAACCTGTCAAAAACAAGGCATCTGATTGGCTTAAAACAACTGGTATAAAATTTTCACTGAAAAATAAAGAATTACGACTGCTCATTTTAAGTTTTTTTTTTCTCTGGATTATCAAAAAGAAACCATCCAAATCCAAAAATATAAAGCAACGGAATTTTCCATATTTTTTCGAACGATTATCAAATATATTTCGCGTTTCAAAGGCAAGGTAGACTTATTTTTATGTCAAAAAAAGACGTTTTTATCCAGACTTAATTTCAGTAGTAGGAAATTAACTTTGTGTGGACTTCCATTGACTATATTTTATTTATACACGACGTTTCGATCAGTACAATCTCTGATTATCTTTAGGTGCAAACTACAATCAATTCCTAAGGCTACGTACTTATATACTGCGAGAAATCACTCAACCTTGAAGTTTAAGAAGCTGGCTCCGCCAAAGGAAGGGCTACCATATATTTGGGATTTCAACACTTGGTTTACTGAAAATACCCTGATTCTGCCCAATAAAGGCAGCTTCAAGGAATTTTCGTTTCTTCTTGTGCAAAACCTTTGCTTGTGCCCACTTCATTCGGTGTTGTTTTGACCATGCATGTTCGGCGATTCCTGATTTCGTGGTTTCACCTTTTCGGGTATTCGTCTGATGTTCCTTAAGCCTAATAGATCTAACAGGTCTTTTAGTTTCGCCTATGTATGATTCACCACATTCACAAGGAACTTGGTAAATGCATTCCTTATTTTGTTTTTTCTCCGCTTTTGTTTTTACTAAGGAGGCTTCGAATTGTATTACTAGATTTAAAAGCTGTTTTAATATTAAAGTTTTTCGCTACTCTTCGAATTTTCTCTGATACTCCTTTAACGTATGGGATTATAAGGAATGTATTTGTCTGGTTTTGGTCTTGTAATCTCTGTCCTGTTTGTTGAAATTTAGAAATAGTATCTGTTATAATAATGTTTCTTATTGCGATTTCCAAGTCATGAGAATTGTTACAAATTTGAACGGCTCTGTTATACAAAGTTTTGATTATGCCTGGTTTGGTTGTAGCAGAATGATTTGAACCTTGATTTAAATATTGTCCTGTGTGAGTGGGTTTACGATAGACTGTTGTTCTGATGTCACTTTCTACTCGTGTGACAAGTACATCAAGAAAAGGAATTTGACAATTTTGCTCCAACTCCATTGTGAATTTAATGGTGGGTCTTATGCTATTTAGGTGATGAAGAAATTCTGAAAGTTGTTGGTCATTCTCGGTCCAGACAATAAAAGTATCATCAACATATCTCAGCCAGAGCTTAGGTTTATATGTTGCGGTATCAACCGCGTGTGATTCGAACCACTCCATGTAAATATTGGCCACCACTGGCGAAAGCGATGAACCTATTGGCATGAGCATAAAACCTATCTTTCACTTGAAAATAAGAGTTATGTAAGCAGCACTCCAACAACTCCATCACTCCCTCCAGCGGTAGGCTGGTACGTTCATAAAGGGATTCGTCATCAACCAGTCTCTTTCTAATAATATCTAGCGATTCCTTTATCGGGTCATTGGTGTATAGTAGTAGGGTTGTATAGTTGGAAACTTTTCCCTATTGCTCAGATTTTGTTATAAAAGACAGGCGACACAATTATGTATGATTGCTTTTTAGGCTTCGAGCCAAACAACATGCTGAATATTAATGAATTACGATGGCTCATTTTTACAAAATTATATAAGAGTATTATTTTATCACATATTCAACAATTTTGGAGTATTTTTTTTCAAAAAAAATAATTTGTTAATGTGCTACAGAATATCTTACTGTTTAAAACCTTTTATAAAACCAAAAATAGTCATTTAAAATCCAACAATATAAAACAGCAAAATTTTTCACATTTTTTCGCATGATTAATCAAATATTTTTTGCATTTTAAAAGCGAGACCGATTTTCTTATAAAAAACGGGCGACAGAATTATGTGCGATTACTTTTTAGGCTTAGGGCCAAAAAAACATGTAATTATAGCTGAATAATAACTCTCACCATGGGTCGCGTATATGTCTGTGAGACCGGGTTTTTTTATTTCCTAAATATTTTTCTAAGAAAATATCATAGGCGTATATCCGTCTTTCAATTTGCCTGTTGGAGAACTCTAAAGATTCAGACGATGCGCGTCAGCTGCAGGTGCAACACAGTGTTGCCAGATCTAGTCAAATATCACTAGATCTATTGATTTTTTTGTAATTGAGTGATTTAGTGAAAACTTTTATTAAAATGCCATATTCTAGCGATTTTTTTCACATTAGGACTTATGTACCCATTTTACTATATTATTTCTTTATTATTACTTAACAAAAATACAATATAAAAGTCCTGCAAATTATGTTCCAATAGATAAACTGTATCTAGGTCCAAAAGTAGCTGTAGCTTTAGAAGCAAATAAACTACTCCTATCCAAGCTCCACTCGTTTCTCTTAAAATGCCTAAATTATTTTATTAAAGCTGTGGATCAAATTTATAAACGGTTCCCTTCCGATTCACAAGAAATAAAAATGATTAGAAAACTTGATTTTTTAAATTCCAAAAATTTTAAAAATATAGAAACTGTTGAACCGTTAGCTTCACAATTTTCTGAAGAATCCATAGATATTAATTTATTAGATAGGTAATATAGACGATTCATTCATAAAAAAATCGGATATAAATAGTGAAATTGATGATATTATGCTTGGGCAAAATGTGGCAAGTGTTAAAAAAGGAAGTTATAAAACTAGTAAATTTTTTATTTAATTTGTTTGCCACACAGTAGTGCTTGTGTTGAAAGAAATTTTAGTGTTAAGTGTTACGTCAGAAAAATGCTGTTATGATTATGATATACCCAACGAAATGGTACATAATCATAACAGCAGTGTATTTGTTATTCTTTTTTTTGGAATTTAGCTAATTTTTTTGTGATGAAAGAAAATAAAAATATGCATTTAATAGTCACTCCTCCCTCCCCCCCCCCCCATTAACAAAAGCTTTGAAAGAGCCAGCAAACAAAATAAATATAAGTCTAGTGATATTCTAGTAATTTTTTAAAACTGCATCTAGTGAATTCTTAAATGTTGATCTGGCAACACTGGTGCAACACGTAGTCAGTGAGCGGCGCACACGGTCTCAGGCATCGTAGTCAACCAACTAAGGCACGGTCTCACAGACCAGGTGCCGTGGTCAACCAACTGAAAATCCGCCGTATTTATTTGAAAAGATCAAGCGTATGAATACCGTTCACTCTCGAGGCACTCGTTCCAGTTCGTCTTATAATATACCAAAATTTCAGAAAGCCATAAGCCAGGGATCTTTTTCTTATACCTATGTTAAACTGCTTAACAAATACTGTGATATTAGTAACCTAAAAAATGTTTCCTGTGATAAATTTAAACAACATTTCAAGCGAATTTTATTGAATGAGAATACCTAGTTAATTTTGTTTTTGTTTTTGTAATTTTGTTTTAGTACTCAATTTTATCTTATAATTTTAACAAAGCTCACTTTTTATCTTAGATTTATCTTAATTTAGGTTAAATTTATCTTAAGCAATTTTTTTTTAATAATTTTTAATTTATAAATTTTATTATCATGGTCAATAAGTCTACTGTAGGTGTTTGTACGTTTTTTTTTTGCCGTTAATTTTTTTTTTTTCTTCTTTGTTACTTTTTTACGTTTTGATAAGATATTTAGATATGGGAAACTTTATATAACATTTTCTTTTATGATTTAATATTTTGTATTTACATGCTGGGTTAAGCAAACAGCATTAGCTGACCTTCGCCCAGTCAAAAATAAAGGCGTTTTTATTTATTTATTTATTTAACTAAGGCACGGTCTCACAGATCAGGTCCCGTATTCTTCAATTTCGGGAAAGGGAGTGGCCGACTTATAATTTTTTTTCACATTTCTGTCAGTTTTGGCACTAATGGCATTAGTTTTGAGGATTTTGCTCTCCTGCCTTACACGAGGAGAACAGTGATAGCAAAACGGCTCACGAACAAAGTAATTAGTGCCAAAACAGACAGAATACTGACAGAAAACTGAAATTTCGACCAATCAGGTGCGTTTCTGATTCCCGGGAGAATTTCTTTCCCCAAAATTGAAGAATAAGGGCCCTGGGCGACTCCACGCGTTGTTAAAATTTGAAAAGTTTTAGGTAAGTCATATTTTTTGATTGGCTGTTTTATAGAACTTTATATCAGAGTGAGTAGGATTAAAGAAAAATTTAACTTTTAAATTTTACTAAAACATTAAATTCTGCCCCTTACCGTAAAATATGGCATTTTCGACATTAAGAGCATTCGTTAAAAATCAAATATGATAATTTGACAACAAGGCGGCAGAATAACCACGACTGTATCTTAGTATGTCGGTGAAAAATAGTACCAACATGGACTGACCAGTCGAGCACGTTTAGCCAAATGTCGGAACAGATCTCCTGAAGATGCCGAGCACTCGAATCGGCGAAACCTCGAGAAGACGAACTTCTACAAAACGACGGCCCAACAGCCCGAAAGACAACTTACTGTCAGACGACGGGCGCGAAAACTTAACTTGTTTAAGTATTTTTTATGTTTTGTATGTTTTTATATATTAGTTTCCTAGCCTGGTCTCTGAGACCAGTGCAATATTGAAAGAAAAGGTTTTTCTTATTTGCACTAAAAACAATTTTTTTTTTATTTTATAAGAATTCTTTTATTTCAGATTTAAAGAAAAAATGTTCAAGTTTACAAACTGTTTGAAAGTTTGAGACAATGATGTGTTTGAAATTAACTCTGTGTTTCGGACTTCCATTGTCTATATTTTATTTATACACGACTTTTCGATCAGTACAATCTCTGATCGTCTTTAGGTGCAAACTATAATCAAGTCCTAAGACTATGTGCTTATATACTGTGAGAAATCACTCAACCTTGAATTTTAAGAAGTTGGCTCCGCTCAAGGAGGGGCTTCCAAATATTTGGGATTTCGACACTGAAAATACCATGGTTCTGCCCAATAAAGGCAGCTTCAAGGAATTTTTATTTCTTCCACTGTGACTCCTTGTGCAAAACCTTTGCTTCTGCCCACTTTATTCAGTGTTGTTTTGACCATGCATGTTCGGCGATTCCTGATTTCGTGGTTTCACCTTTTTGGGTATTCGTCTGATGTTCCTTAAGCCTAACAGATAGTGGTCTTTTAGTTTCGCCTATATATGATTCACCACACTCACAAGGAACTTGGTAAATGCATTCCTTATTTTGTTTGTTCTCTGGTTTTGTTTTACTAAGAAGGCTTCTAATTGTATTACTAGATTTAAAAGCTGATTTAATATTAAAGTCATTATCAAATTTGTAATAATTCTCATGACTTGGAAATCGAAATAAGAAACATTAAGAAGGATCTGCAGCAGAATGGTTACAGCCTTAAACTTATAACAGATACTATTTCTAAATTTCAACAAACAGGACAGAGATTACAAGACCAAAACCAAAAAGGAGTATCAGAAAAAATTCGAAGAGTAGCGAAAAACTTTAACATTAAAACAGCTTTTAAATCTAGTAATACAATTAGAAGCCTTCCTAGTAAAACAAAACCAGAGAACAAACAAAATAAGGAATGCATTTACCAAGTTCCTTGTGAGTGTGGTGAATCAAACATAGGCGAAACTAAAAGACCACTATCTGTTAGGCTTAAGGAACATCAGACGAATACCCAAAAAGGTGAAACCACGAAATCAGGAATCGCCGAACATGCATGGTCAAAACAACACCGAATGAAGTGGGCAGAAGTAAAGGTTTTGCACAATGAGTCACACTGGAAGAAACGAAAATTCCTTGAAGCTGCCTTTATTGGGCAGAATCAGGGTATTTTTAGTAAACCAAGTGTTGAAATCCCAAATATTTGGAAGCCCCTCCTTGGGCGGAGCCAACTTCTTAAACTTCAAGGTTGAGTGATTTTTCACAGTATATAAGCACATAGCCTTAGGAATTGATTGTAGTTTGCACCTGAAGACGATCAGAGATTGTACTGATCGAAACGTCGTTTATAAATAAAATATAGACAATGGAAGTCCGAAACACAGATTTAATTTTTTACAAACTGTGTAGAAGTATTTTGAAAAAATATGATTTCCGAATTTTAAGTAAAAAATAAAGTTTTTTATTTTTTCAACTCTGGTAAATCTATAATAATTATATTATTTCTGTTATTTTATAAAAGGAACAAAAAATAACTTTAAAAAGGAAATTTTAAAAAAATCCATAATTTCTTACAAAAAATTAAACCCGGTCCTGGAGACCGTGGCGACCCAGATAGGGTGGTGCCGGAACGCGACCCATGGCGGGTTAATTGAAGAAGCATATTTTAGATTAAATCCCCATTTACTTACAGCTGGTAGTTTTATGTCGAGTACGTTTTGATTGTTTATAAATCTGAACTTCCCAGTCCCCTCTTCCCTACATGTATTATCCGTTGCGTTATTAGCAAAATTGGCTATAATTTAACAACGACTGATGGTAAAACTTCGATATTTAGAAGGTGTAATCTTACAGCTGGTAGTTTTATGTCGATTTGTTTTGATCCTTTCTAAATCCAAACTTCCCAGCCCCGTCTTCCCCTACATGTATTATCTGTTGCGTTATTGAAAAAGTTGGCCATAATTTCAAAACGACCTATGTTAAAACTTCGATATTTAGAAGGTGTAATCTTACAGCTGGTAGTTTTTAAATCTAAACTTCCTAGCAACGTCTTCCCCTACATGTATTATCCGTTGCGTCATTGGCAAAATTGGCCATAATTTAAAAACGACTGATGGTAAAACTTCGATATTTAGAAGATGTAATCTTACAGCTGGTAGTTTTATGTCGATTTGTTTTGATCCTTTCTAAATCCAAACATCCCGGCTCCGTCTTCCCCTGTATGTATTATCTGTTGCGTTATTGAAAAAATTGGCCATAATTTGAAAAAGACCTATGTTAAAACTTCGATATTTAGAAGGTGTAATCTTACAGCTGGTAGTTTTATGTTGATTCGTTTTATTCCTTTCTAAATCTAAACTTCCCAGCTCCGTCTTCCCCTTCATGTATTATCTGTTGCGTTATTTGAAACTTTGAAAACGACCTATGTTAAAACTCCGATATTTAGAAGGTGTGATCTTACAGCTGGTAGTTTTTAAATCTAAACTTCCTAGCCATGTCTCCCTCTACATGTATTATCCTTTGCGTTATTGGCAAAATTGGCCATAATTCAAAAATGACTGACGGTAAAACTTCGATATTTAGAAGGTGTAATCTTACAGCTGGTAGTTTTATGTCGATTTGTTTTCATCCTTTCTAAATTCAAACTTCCCAGCCCCGTCTTCCCCTACATGTATTATCTGTTGCATTATTGCAAAAATTGGCCATAATTTGAAAACGACCTATGTTAAAACTTCAATATTTAGAAGGTGTTATCTTACAGCTGGTAGTTTTTAAATCTAAACTTCCCAGCCACGTCTTCCTCTACATGTATTATCCTTTGCGTCATTGGCAAAATTGGCCATAATTTAAAAACGACTGACGGTAAAAATTTGATATTTAGAAGGTGTAATCTTACAGCCTGTAGTTTTATGTCGATTTGTTTTGATCCTTTCTAAATCCAAACGTCCCAGCTCCGTCTTCCCCTACATGTGTATCTGTTGCGTTATTGGAAAAATTGGCAATAATTTGAAAACGACCTATATTAAAGGCCCTCTCCTACATTCGTTGCGTTATTGAGAGAAAGTGGTCTTAATTTAAAAACGTCTGATGTAAAAATTTTGATATTGAGAAGGTGTAATCGTACAGCTAAATCCGAACTTCCCAGCCCCGTCTTCCTCTACATATATTATCTGTTGCGTTATTGAAAACATTGGCCATAATTTGAAAATGACCTATGTTAAAACAGTGGCGGTCCCAGGGAAGGGGCGATCGCCTCCCTCCCTTTGCTCTAGAAAAAAGTAGTTAAACAACAAAGATTCTGATGGTAATAACCCTGAAGAAGAAAAAACGATAAATTGCAGAAAGTTCCTTTAAATACATTCTAGAATCCCTCTCTAGAATATCCAAACGCATGACGAACTTAACGCGAAAACCATAGAAAATAAAGAACAATATTACAGAGTTTCTATTTATAAACAAGTTTTACACAAAAATCAATTCGGACATAAAAAAGTATTTTTGACCTGAACATATTCATACCAAGTTTAACATGAAGCCAAAATCAAACTAAAGTGTTTTCTAAATACTATAAACTGTTTTATTAATCCAAAACATAAATTCTTGAACTTTTATTGGGAGAAGTCAGTATTTGGCAACAATATTGGTCAGAAGTAGGCAAAAGCTTAAATCAAAACATACGTGATAACGTTTTCAAGGCAATGAACAAGTGTGGTAATATTTTTCCGTTGATTAGAACATTCTTGGATGTTTGCCAGTAAGTAATGCCTCGTCAGAAAGAAGCTTCTCATGCCTCAGAAGATTGAAAACACAAGTACTTAAAAACACTATGACGGAAATTCGTCTGACGGGCTTAGCGTTCTTGAATATCAACAGACATATTGAAATTAACATTGAGCGAGTCATTGACTGGTTTGTCCAAAAAACTGGAAATTATTTTTTTTTTTGAGATGGGCATCTTATGTTTGAGATATGCGATATAAAAGGTAATGTTTCAATAGACCTCAAAAAAAAAGTATTCAGCTATTAGGTTTCGTTCGTGACTTGTTTGTTATTTATGTTTTTTATAACTGAAAAAATTACACGTAGTTACTCAAGCTCGGATTTCAGGAGGATAGGGGGTTAGGTAACCCCCCTACCCTGGCTTTAATTTTTATTATGAAAACATTTAGAAAATCAAAAGTAGGGCATAAATTGCGGCGCTATAACACCTTTGATATTTACGGTATTAGTTTAGTTTTGTGTTAAAAATGGCATTTAAAGTGTCATTTTCTTAAAAATTTTCGCCTGCTTCGCTTTCAACCCATTGATATATTTACGATTTTAGTTTAATTTCAAATGAAAAATCGCATTTTTAGAGCAATTTTCTTAAAAATTTTCGCCTGCAGCGCTATTTCGACCCAAAAATTACAGTTTTAATGTAATTTTCTAAAAAATTTTCTTAAACATTTTTTTAAATAAAAAGTGTATGAAATAAACGACTTCAAATCTGAGTACCCCCCTAGATCTGAGACCAAATCCTCGCTTGTAGCCACTAAGTTTTGTTTGCATATATTGATATGTTCTTCATAGAAGCTATGCTTTTATTTTTTTTTTTATCGAAACCGCCCCTCCCTTTTCAAATGGCTGGGACCGCCACTGGTTAAAACTTCGATATTTAGAAGCTGTAATCCTACAGCTGGTAGTTTTATGTCGACTATGTTTTGATTATTTCTAAATCTAAAGTTTCCAGCTTCGTCTTGCCCTACACTGAGAAAAATGGTGGGCTACGAGAACTCAAATATGTGTTCCCCTAGATCTAGAAACACGGTTCATGTGTTGTGGTAGCCCAAAATATGCATAAACACTAAATGTATTTTTTTGGCCATTTGGGATGCCAGAACTCAACATGAAGGTTGTGGTGACTTACAATCTGGGCTAAGAAAACCCTGCCTTTGGGCTATCAGAACTCAGCACCTGGGTTGTGGTAACTCATGATCTGGGGTGGGAGATCTCTGCCTTTGAGCTACCAGAACTCAGGGTTGTGGTAGCTCATGATCTGGGCTGGGAGAACCTTACCTTTGGGCTGCCAGAACTCAGCATCTGAGTTGTAGTATGTACTAGTATGTTAAAAGAAATAAAAGGTATTTTTATTTTTTATTTTTTTTTATAAGAAACTGAAAGTTTAAAAATGTTTAGTCGACGAAATAAATGCGAATGCAAAGAAAAAAATCTTAATTTTCATCTCCAGCACGAATGCTACTAGAGATAAAAAATAGCGTCAACTAGGGAGCATTAAAAATGTGGATCGTGTTTTTCTAAAAAAAAAAAAAAAAGAGATTTTGTAATATAAAAATAAAACAAAAAAATCCAACGAATCCTTGACTCTCAAGTCTCCCCTGCTGACTTTATACAAAATATAATGAATAAATAAACTATACAGCGCTATCCATTATAAATAAGTATAGAATTTTTGACTCTTAATCTAAGATTAAAAGGGCATTCAAAAGAAATCATTACTTTTTCTGACATATTAGATATTAGAATACTTAGGCTTTGTACATGTATTTTGTTACTTTAAATGAAAAACCCTGTATTTTGGGTAATTTTTATAGCTAAGCAGGCTTTTACCCTTGCCAACAATGCTAAATAACTCAAAAACCAAACGAGATTTTTTTATTTTCTCTTAAATTCAAGAAAAGCACACAATAAACAAGGTGTTACGTTGAAAATAACAAAACATATATATGCAATTTGTAAATTATAAATGTCAAATTGCAGATAACACGATAAGATTTATAATGTTTATGTTTTTAAAATCAAATATTTTAATATAAATATGGTGTGTTAAAAACGAAACCTAAAGGCTGAACTATAACGCTAAAGCCGTCCCTAAGTCTAATTTGCTCAGGAAAATGACAGATATATATATGTATAGCTGTAAATTAGACTTAAGAAAGAGCGGCATTAGTAAATCTCAGCCAAACTATTTAAAATAGAAAACAGACCCTATACATTTCGTAATCCACACTTTCATATTATTTAGAAAACAAAATAAAACACGTTAATATTATTCACTCGTGAACCACATATGACATAAACTAACTACATCACAACTGGAAATGAGGCTAGCAATGCCAGCCAAAGCAAACCTGCAAGCCCGAATATGTGCAAAACTCGACATTCGGCAAGGACCACATATAGACGGCGGAAAAAATAAACCATGATCATGACTTAGAACAATTCAGGCCCTGAGTTATCGTAGCCCGAGGGGCCGCCGCAGACCAGTGAACAGCGTCTTAGCCTGCAGAACAGAGATCGCAGGATCGGATCTCGGCAAGTATACATTGCTTCACACAACACCGAATGCTACTCGAGACGACGACAGGCGGCCCCACTTCTCAGCGGCTCCGCAGTTGACGTTGTACATAGAGTAACAACAAACGAGGTAGAAGTAGACGGCACGGTTGACACTGCACCGAAAACTTTGCGGGACTCAAAGGTGACGACCCCGCCAAACTGGGTAGAGGAGACTAGCCGGTGACTCAAAAAAGGACGACCTGGACTTCTCCGAGATCGGGACTCCATGAGACGTGGCTAAACTCCGACAGATTTGATAGCGGGAGTCGACAGAAGGTGAGTTGGAAGAGGCGGACCACCTTTGGGTAGCAGAACCACTCCAAAGAGGAGATGCATCTGAAGACTCCATAGGCGACCTCGACCAGCGAAACCGGACCTCGATTTTCGAGTCAACCTATATGACGGCGGGCCACTGTGTATACTTGCTACGCAGTCTAAAGATCCCTGCCCTCGACAAAGAGGTGACAGGCAAAATTAAGTCCTCTTAGAGAAAGACAACTTGTATCCTAAGGGGCACGTGCATCAGTCAGGGGTGCACGGGGGGTATGGCAAAAAGGGTCCATTATGCGGCCTAATTGCCAGGCCTACGGCCGCCTATCTACTACTACTTCTACTAATATCGTAGCCCAGACCGTGAATTACCACAGACCCAAAAAGTTAATACATGAAACTGGGCTGGGGCAATCCGATACCTGAATTATGGTAGCCCACGAATTGCTGAGTTCTCCCAGTGAAATTAATTCAAATGGTTTGCGAAAATCATAACGTGTGCTATAGTAACGCACGGTGTGAGTTTTGGTAGCCCTAAATTTTCAACCCACGGTCGTGGGTTGGCCCCGTTTGTTCAGTGTACATGTATTATCCGTAAATTTAATAAATCTTGATATGTAGAAGGTGTAATCTTACAGCCGGTAGTTTAATGTTTTGATTCTTTCTAAATCTGTATTTCATAGCCCCGTCTTTTCCTACATGTATTATCCATTGCATTATTGAGAAAATTGGTCAAAAATATGAAACAACGGGAGTTTGTTGTCAATGTTTTCCTATTTTCCAGATTTTCTTATGGAAGACACGCGGCAAAATAATGTATGATTCCTCTTTAGGCTTAAGGGCCAAATTACATGTAATTATATTTTATTTCTGTTTTTACTTTGTTATACAGATTGTAACCCAACGAGGGGGGGGGACGTTAAACTGATATCAGAGTATAACAAACCAAATGTTATACTCTGCTGACATTTATGTTAC